>OU963902.1:0-10000000 GCA_902850365.2 Chilo suppressalis
CTAACCTAACCTAACCTAACCTAACCTAACCTAACCTAACCTAACCTAACCTAACCTAACCTAACCTGACCTAACCTAACCTAACCTAACTAACCTAACTAACCTAACCTAACCTAAACCTAACCTAATAACCTAACCTAACCTAACCTAACCTAACCTAACCTAACTAACTAACCTAACCTAACCTACTAACTAACTAAACCTAACCTAACCTAACCTAACCTAACTAACCTAACCTAACCTAACCTAACCTAACCTAACCTAACCTAACCTAACCTAACTAACCTAACTAACCTAACTAACCTAACCTAACTAACCTAACCTAACCTACAAACCTAACCTAACCTAACCTAACCTAACCTAACCTAACTAACCTAACCTACTAACCTAACTAACCTAACCTAACCTAACCTAACCTAACCTAACCTAACCTAACCTAACCTAACCTAACCTAACCTAACTAACCTAACCTAACCTAACCTAACCTATAACCTAACCTAACCTAACCTAACTAACCTAACCTAACCTAACCTAACCTAACCTAAACTACCTAACCTAACCTAACTAACCTAACCTAAACCTAACCTAAAACCTAACCTAACTAACCTAACCTAACCTAACCTAACCTAACCTAACCTAACCTAACCTAACCTAACCTAACCTAAAAACCTAACCTAACCTAACCTAACCTAACCTAACCTAACCTAACCTAACCTAACCTAACCTAACCTAACCTAACCTAACCTAACCTAACCTAACCTAACCTAACCTAACCTAACCTAACCTAACCTAACCTAACCTAACCTAACCTAACCTAACCTAACCTAACCTAACCTAACCTAACCTAACCTAACCTAACCTAACCTAACCTAACCTAACCTAACCTAACCTAACCTAACCTAACCTAACCTAACCTAACCTAACCTAACCTAACCTAACCTAACCTAACCTAACCTAACCTAACCTAACCTAACCTAACCTAACCTAACCTAACCTAACCTAACCTAACCTAACCTAACCTAACCTAACCTAACCTAACCTAACCTAACCTAACTAACCTAACCTAACCTAACCTAACCTAACCTAACCTAACCTAACCTAACCTAACCTAACCTAACCTAACCTAACCTAACCTAACCTAACCTAACCTAACCTAACCTAACCTAACCTAACCTAACCTAAAACCTAACCTAACCTAACCTAACCTAACCTAACCTAACCTAACCTAACCTAACCTAACCTAACCTAACCTAACCTTTTTTTTTTTTTTTTTTTGGCAGGGGTAAAAATGCCTTTACGCATACCCTACGCCATTGGGGGTGACGCCTGGTTATGTGGGGCTCCTCGGCCAAGATGGTAAGGGCCGAGACTACCCACTAAAACTTCCCCCCGTGCTCCGCCTCTCACTACGACAGAGTAGGGCAACAGTTTCCCTTTTCCCTTTCCCCTGTGCAGCGTTTGTCCATCTTTGGACTCTTCCCCGCACGATAAGTGCATATGGCGTCTCACGACGTTCACTGAGCACAAGTGAACGTCGTCCTGCTCAGTAGCTTAAGGTTGACGAGCGGACTCCCCCAAGTCGGCCCGTCAACAGCCCGGAAGTCTTGGTCTTACGGGGCCAGCGCGCTCGCAAAAGCGCGTCGCCACCTGCCCTGGTCTTACGGGGCCAGCGCGCTCACAAAAGCGCGGCGCCTCCTGCCGGTCCTCTTTCTTCTGAGCGCATCAGCCGACGGGTCCTCTTCTCGGGACCTCTCGTCGGCTTCCTTCCTGCTCAACACCGCTTCACAGAAGGTGTAAAGGGCCCTCTGTGCACTTTCGCTGTCAACTAGTGCTTTGACTACGGTGGGCAGCGACAAGTCCATACCAATTACCGCCGTCAGAACGGCTCTTTCACTCGCCCATGTCGGGCACGTCATTAGTGTGTGTGCAGCGGAGTCCTCTGCAGCGCCGCACTGGTGGCACACTGGGGTCCGCTCACGTCTCGCGACTGTGTGCAGATACTTGCCGAAACATCCGTGTCCGGTTAGCATCTGCACCATGCGATAAGAGAGCGAGCCCCCCTGCCCTTCAAGCCAGTGAGACAGAACTGGACGGAACGCAGAGATTGTACGGTGTCCCGCTCTTGGTCTCTCCAGCCTTCTTGACCATTCATCGGTTCCTGTCTCCTGGGCGTCGGTCCGCCATCGCTCAATAACCTCTGGAAGAGGAACGCAACCTGAGCTTTGCTTGGCCTCTGCAGTCAGTTCGTATACCCTGGTCAAAACCTCTGCATCTATGTCCCAGGGTAGGGATCTGGCCAGCAAACATGCCACCTCCCCCGATACGGTGCGGTATGCTCGCGCTACTCTTAGTGTTGTGACCCTCTGTGCCTGCAGTAGTTGGTTTCTGCTACGAGACGTTAGGGCTCGTGACCAAATAGGTGCCCCGTAAAGGGCTGCCGAACGAACCGCGTTTACAAAAAGGTGGCGACAAACTGTGCTTGCTCCCCCCAAGTTCGGCATGAGTCTACACAGAGCCAGGGATACTCTTCTGAGCTTGGGAACCAGCTGTTCGAAATGGCTCTTGAACGTCCATCTTCCGTCTAAGACCAAACCTAGATATTTTAGGGTCTTTCCGATCTGTATGTCGACTTCCCCCACTCTGATTTTATAGTTGGCAGGTGGAGAATTGCGGGGCCCATGAAAACAAATGGCTTCCGATTTCTCCATTGCAACTCTCAAGCCCAGTCGTCTTATACGGTCCACCACTTGGGATACCCCAGCCACGGCGAGGGTCGCAGCCGACTGTAAATTGTCTCCTCTAGCCGTAACTAGGGTATCATCCGCATAACAAAATACGTTAACCCCTCTTAGATTAGAACCTCGGATGGCCCAGTCATAACCTATGTTCCACAGGAGCGGTCCTAAGACCGAACCCTGTGGAACACCAGCAGACACCACTCTTTCGCCCCGTCCAGTTGCCATAGGGAAGACAACTTTGCGGCCTGACAGGTAGGACATGATTATTTGCTGCAGATACGATGGAAAACCGAACCATGCCATCGCCTCCTCTATACAACAGTGCGGTAAGGAGTTGAAAGCGTTGGCGATGTCCAAAGACACCGCCAGCACCACTCCCCCGTTCGCTGTCACCTCCTCTGTCAAAGTTCTTACTTTGGAGATGGCGTCTATAGTTGACCGCCCCTGTCTGAAGCCATACTGGTTTTCGCTAACATTCGGCCCGATTTCCTCCAAATGTTGAAGGAGGCGGCCAGCTATTACTCGTTCGAATAATTTCCCTGCTTCATTTAAGAGAATTATCGGCCGGTACGCAGATGGTGAGTCCACCGGCCGACCTTCCTTCTTCAACAGCACAAGTTTCCCAGTTTTCCATGTCTGTGGGAAACATCTCTCCCGCAAGCAAGACGTTAGTAGCTTGCGGAATCGGTACTCCAGTCCGTTTTTTAAAGCTATCACTAGGGCACACCCAGGAACGCCGTCTGGTCCAGGGGCCTTGTTCTTAGATTGGAGCCTCAAAATAGCAGAACCCAGCTCTCCCTCCGTTACCTCCGGGACTTCCTCAGTTCTTGCGTCTGCACTCGGTCTTTGTATGCCAAGCGGAGGTCGTTGGTCACCTCTAGGGGGAAAGAGCGCCTCTATCACTCTTTGCAGCACCTCGTCGTCCATTTTGGATGTAAGAGGTGGGGCCCAGGGACGAAGCTTGCTCATAACGAGCTTGTATGGCCTGCCCCATGGGTCTTGTGCGAGGGAGTCGAGCTCCTTCCAAGCTCTTTCTTTTGCTTCAGCAATGGCAGCTCTCAGCGCCTTTTTGGCGTCTTGGTAAGCGGTGTAGAGGCGGTTTTCTTCCACTTCACCTCGTCGTCTACCTCTCCTGCGGGATCTGGTGTATTGGCGTCTGGCAGCTACGCAGGTCTCACGTAGGTCAGCGAGCTCAGCAGACCACCAATACACTTGTCGCAGAGGGGGCAGTGCCTTAACTCTAGGCATTGCCACGTCACAGGCGCGAGTGAGAGCAGTACTAAACCATTCAGCCTCGCTTTCAGTTTCCGGATTTTCTGGGATTGGTGACCAACCTTCAACCAACGAAGCCTCGATTAAAGCGTCCCTGTCCATTCTTTTAATTGCCCAC
Organism: Chilo suppressalis; assembly: GCA_902850365.2. Lineage (NCBI taxonomy): Eukaryota > Metazoa > Arthropoda > Insecta > Lepidoptera > Crambidae > Chilo > Chilo suppressalis. Next base: position 4,129 of record OU963902.1, read on the forward strand.
CTGGGCCCAATCTCCACATTCGAACGACTAACCGAATCTGATCTTGGGGAGGACGCTTCGAACCGAATGTAACGATGGTCCGAAAGCGTTTCCTCCCCAACCAGGACCCTCCAATTGGATATGCGTCGTGCCAGGTTGGGGCTTGTAAACGTAATGTCCACTATGGACCCGCCATTTGCACGAACGCATGTTTCGACACTGCCGGAATTTAGAGTGACCAAACCGTGTGCCACCAACCACTCTTCGACAAGAACGCCTCGGGCATCCGACGATGGACATCCCCATTCTGTCGACTTTGCATTCAGGTCACCAGCTAAAATAACTTCGTGTGGCCTACACCAACCAATAACCGAATCAAGCTGCACCAAGAAACTCTCGAATTCATTTAGGGGTTTATTTGGAGAGAAATAAACTCCTATGACTACTGTGTCACCGTATAGGGCAGCTACAAACCCGTGACCCTTCAGCGAATCTCTAACAAAAGAGGTCGTGTCGAGTCTTTGATTCACCACAACCGCGACCAAGCCGTCAATGTCTCCCATCCAGTCGTCCCTGGTGGGAACCATGTATGGTTCGGCTACAACCATCACGTTAATCAACCACTGCGCCGATGACTGAATGAGCAGATCTTGAGCTCCAGCGCAGTGATTGATGTTGGCCTGTAGAAACTTAATGGAACTAGGCATTTTGGGCAATTTCCATCGGCTCTCCTTCTTCTACCCCGTTCGGTGGGTTGGGAGGCTGTTGCGCAGCAGTTTTGCGTGGCGCAGCCTGTCCCCTTCTCATTTTGCGCTTGGGGGCCGAACATCTGTTGCTCCCCAGCCTATGATCGGCCTTTCTACCGGCCTCCTCACATAAGGTACAGTGAAAGTCTTTGTCGCATTCCACAGCTCGATGGCCCGACTGACCACACCTGTAACACAACTGGCTGCGATCTACACAAGCTGAGCATCTTTCCTTGACGTGGCCAGTCTCCAAACATTTAAAGCACCGCATATCTCGCGGTGGTAGCAACTTAACCCTGGTAGAGGACCATCCCACTCGCAGCCGGCCTTCAATTACCTTCTTCGCTGCTGCCACCGGACAACTCGCCCACACTGCACCCGTGCCATAATTGGTCTGCTTAATTGTGCCGACCTTGACCTGATCGACCGGACAGCCCCCCAAATTGGCAATGGCCTTGGCGACCTCTTCTGCCGTGACCGAGTCCTCCAGACTACTGATCATCAACTCAGAGCACTTGAACGGCCTGGACACTCTGAGTAACTCGTCACTAAATATCTCCTTTATTTTGCCAGCTAGGAGATCAGCCTTCTCATTATTTCCTTCCGCGTGTACCTCGATGATAGAGGCCCCGGTGATGGCTCTGCGAAATGTTGTAAATTCGATCCCCAGACTGGCCGGATCGATTTTGGCCTTCGCCTCTCTAAGCACCGAGCTATAGGTGACACCTTTCTCCACTGCACCTGGCTGAAGCGTCAGAACGACAGCTGCGGTGCGGGGAGGTCTGGCTCTACTTTTAGTTTGAGGCTGTTTGGTCTTGCCTTGTGTTTGAGTGGGCCTCTGTTCACTCGCGGGATTTTTCTTCTTCACCCCCTTTCCGCCCCTCTTAACCACAGTCGTCCATTCTCCTTCGACGGTTGCAGGAGTAGACGTAGGTGGGAGGGGTTGTCTCGGCTGCGAGATAGAGCTGTCCCGCGCTTCCCTTTCTTTGCGATTGGGGTTCCGCCTGGTGTTAGGTGGAATCTGCTTCACTTGCCGCTTCATCTCTTGACTGTCCTGAGGTGGAGCGGACATAACCTTCTTGCCCTTTACTTTAGCCTTCACAGGGGGCACTGGCGGAGGTCCCATGACCGTTGTCAACGGGGGCGTCGTGTTTTGTGCCTGCTTCTGTAAGGCTTCCACGTCCTTCTTTTTGCCATCATGCTTCAATGGCGGTCTATAACTTGGAGCCGGGTTAAGGCGTGGCTCTAGGCCTTCCATCCGTGCATTTATACGAGCGGTCACATTGTTCATTATGCGAGCCTCCAGTTCTTCCAATGCGGTCTGAGGAGGAGGACTCGTATCCATATAACAGGCATCATCCAACCGCGATGACGCCATGGTAGCGACCTGCTGTGCCATACTAGTTTTTAAGGCGATCAGCTCTTTACGGAGCTCCTCCATTTCCTTCTCTTGGCGAGCGACGATCCGCTCCAGCCTCGTGGTGTCATCGGACGCGTTGCGTTGCGCCAACTCAATCGTGCAATCTTTTATGGCCTGTGCAGCATCCTTCAACATTTTCACAAAAGTGCCCTTTAAACTACCAGATTTGGTAGCGACCTTCTCGACAACTTCGACGCTGGCCAGAACCTTGCTAACAATCGTCTTGGCCGTCTCAATATCATCTTGCACTCCTGCAACCGCGTTATCCGTAGCCGGCGCAGAACGGGTGACCCTAGCGCAGACTGCCGCGTCTAGCAGCTCCTTTTCCGCTTGAATTTTTAGGGCTTCCCTTTCGACCCTTGCCAGATCCGCCTTGGCCTTCGCAAGACCGACATACTCACCCGTAGTGGGTGGACGACCGCGACCGCGACCTCTCCCTTTGCCTACGGAGGCCTTAACCTTGGCTGATGTGGTGGTCTCATCACTGGCTGTACCATCATCATTCGCGGTTCTCTTGCGCTTAAGATCATCTTTGCGCTTTTCTTTGCAACGATCTTTCCGCCAAAACTTCAGAGTGACCGGACGGCCACCACTACTCCTAGATCTCGACCTCGACCTACTCGACCTACTCCTCGACCTACTCCTCGACCTGGTCGATTCAAAACTTCTGACTGTCGAGTCAGAAACCAACTCGTCTTCCAATTCGCTTTCTCTCCTAGAGCGAAGCCCTCTCCTGTCATCGACACTCGTAGCCAATTTCACACTGGCCGCCCGAGGAAGCGGCGAGCGCCCGTGGTCAGCGGGATCGTATGACCGCGTGCCAACCAGCACGGAGCAGTTCTGGCCCCCCCCAGATACGTGGGGCCTGCCAACGGCCGAAGCCGAAGGGAGGGATTCTCCGTCAACGACGGTACCCTCCTGGGGTTGTTTTGTTTTTAGAGCTGCTTCCATAATGATTGTCCGTTTTTTAACGAGTCAGGTTCTCGTATCTCCCTTCCACGCCTAGCGCTAGGGACCAGTCCCCCACTGGCCATCCAGCCTATCACCACGCTCTCAAAGCTTCGGCTTGGGGTTTTTTAGTGAGGTATGCTCCTCTCGGGCCAGGCCTCAGTGGCCCAGCCCCTTGGTCCTCTCAATGAGAATACCAAGTTGCCCGACGGAGTCCTGTCATACAGGGATCCCCGCCGCACGACAGTCCAAAAACCGTCTGAACCGAGGTCCAACGACCACCATGTGGAGTGTCGGAGCACTCCCGCGAACACTGTTCGCCATACTACGCCACACTAGGCTACAGAGAACAAAAAGTTCCGCAAACCTTGTAGGTCCGCCATACCACGACCAGAAAAGTCCTCTGGCCCTAAGAAGGGCCCCCACAACTGAGGCGCGAGCGCGCCATGGGCTGAATCGCCCCCACCTCGTGCAGTAGCTGTCCACGCCGGCCGAAGCCGGTACCCCCCATATCTGGGGGGCGTGCCCCTATCCACAACCCGGGGGACGCGTCCGGTAGCGACACTGCACAGTCGCTTCCCTCTTCAAAGAGAGGGCGGAAACCTAACCTAACCTAACCTAACCTAACCTAACCTAACCTAACCTAACCTAACCTAACCTAACCTAACCTAACTTTTTTTTTTTTTTTTTTTTGGCAGGGGTAAAAATGCTTTTACGCATACCCTACGCCATTGGGGGTGACGCCTGGTTATGTGGGGCTCCTCGGCCAAGATGGTAAGGGCCGAGACTACCCACTAAAACTTCCCCCCGTGCTCCGCCTCTCACTGTGACAGGGTAGGGCAACAGTTTCCCTTTTCCCTTTCCCCTGTGCAGCGTCTGTCCATCTGTGGACTCTTCCCCGCACAATAAGTGCATATGGCGTCTCATGCCGTTCACTGAGCACAAGTGAACGTCGTCCTGCTCAGTAGCTTAAGGTTGACGAGCGGACTCCCCCAAGTCGGCCCGTCAACAGCCCGGTAGTCTTGGTCTTACGGGGCCAGCGCGCTCGCAAAAGCGCGTCGCCACCTGCCCTGGTCTTACGGGGCCAGCGCGCTCACAAAAGCGCGGCGCCTCCTGCCGGTCCTCTTTCTTCTGAGCGCATCAGCCGACGGGTCCTCTTCTCGGGACCTCTCGTCGGCTTCCTTCCTGCTCAACACCGCTTCACAGAAGGTGTAAAGGGCCCTCTGTGCACTGTCGCTGTCAACTAGTGCTTTGACTACGGTGGGCAGCGACAAGTCCATACCAATTACCGCCGTCAGAACGGCTCTTTCACTCGCCCATGTCGGGCACGTCATTAGTGTGTGTGCAGCGGAGTCCTCTGCAGCGCCGCACTGGTGACACACTGGGGTCCGCTCACGTCTCGCGACTGTGTGCAGATACTTGCCGAAACATCCGTGTCCGGTTAGCATCTGCACCATGCGATAAGAGAGCGAGCCCCCCTGCCCTTCAAGCCAGTGAGACAGAACTGGACGGAACGCAGAGATTGTACGGTGTCCCGCTCTTGGTCTCTCCAGCCTTCTTGACCATTCATCGGTTCCTGTCTCCTGGGCGTCGGTCCGCCATCGCTCAATAACCTCTGGAAGAGGAACGCAACCTGAGCTTTGCTTGGCCTCTGCAGTCAGTTCGTATACCCTGGTCAAAACCTCTGCATCTATGTCCCAGGGTAGGGATCTGGCCAGCAAACATGCCACCTCCCCCGATACGGTGCGGTATGCTCGCGCTACTCTTAGTGTTGTGACCCTCTGTGCCTGCAGTAGTTGGTTTCTGCTACGAGACGTTAGGGATCGTGACCAAATAGGTGCCCCGTAGAGGGCCGCCGAACGAACCGCGTTTACAAAAAGGCGGCGACAAACTGTGCTTGCTCCCCCCAAGTTCGGCATGAGTCTACACAGAGCCAGGGATACTCTTCTGAGCTTGGGAACCAGTTGTTCGAAATGGCTCTTGAACGTCCATCTTCCGTCTAAGACCAAACCTAGATATTTTAGTGTCTTTCCAATCTGTATGTCGACTTCCCCCACTCGGATTTTATAGTTGGCAGGTGGAGATTTGCGGGGCCCATGAAAACAAATGGCTTCCGATTTCTCCATTGCAACTCTCAAGCCCAGTCGTCTTATACGGTCCACCACTTGGGATACCCCAGCCACGGCGAGGGTCGCAGCCGACTGTAAATTGTCTCCTCTAGCCGTGACTAGGGTATCATCCGCATAACAAAATACGTTGACCCCTCTTAGATTAGAACCTCGGATGGCCCAGTCATAACCTATGTTCCACAGGAGCGGTCCTAAGACCGAACCCTGTGGAACACCGGCAGACACCACTCTCTCACCCCGTCCAGTCGCCATAGGGAAAACAACTTTGCGTCCTGACAGGTACGACATGATAATTTGCCGCAGATACAATGGAAAGCCGAACCATGCCATCGCCTCCTCTATACAACAGTGCGGCAAGGAGTTGAAAGCGTTGGCGATGTCCAAAGACACCGCCAGTACCACTCCCCCGTTCGCTGTCACCTCCTCTGTCAAAGTTCTTACTTTGGAGATGGCGTCTATAGTTGACCGCCCTTGTCTGAAGCCGTACTGGTTGTCACTAACATTCGGCCCGATTTCCTCCAAATGTTGAAGGAGGCGGCCAGCTATTACCCGTTCGAATAGTTTCCCTGCTTCATTTAGGAGAACGATCGGCCGGTACGCAGATGGTGAGTCCACCGGCCGACCTTCCTTCTTCAACAGCACCAGCTTCCCAGTTTTCCATGTCTGTGGGAAACATCTCTCCCGCAAGCAAGACGTTAGTAGCTTGCGGAATCGGTACTCCAGTCCGTTTTTTAAAGCTATCACTAGGGCACACCCAGGAACGCCGTCTGGTCCAGGGGCCTTATTCTTGGATTGGAGCCTCAAAATAGCAGACCCCAGCTCTCCCTCCGTTACCTCCGGGACTTCCTCAGTTCTTGCGTCTGCAGTCGGTCTTTGTATGCCAAGCGGAGGTCGTTGGTCACCTCTAGGGGGAAAGAGTGCCTCTATCACTCTTTGCAGCACCTCCTCGTCCATTTTGGATGTAAGAGGTGGGGCCCAGGGACGAAGCTTGCTCATAACGAGCTTGTATGGCCTGCCCCATGGGTCTTGTGCAAGGGAGTCGAGAAGCTCCTTCCAAGCTCTTTCTTTTGCCTCAGCAATGGCAGCTCTCAGCGCCTTTTTGGCGTCTTGGTAAGCGGTGTAGAGGAAGTTTTCTTCCACTTCACATCGCCGTCTACCTCTCCTGCGGGATCTGGTGTATTGGCGTCTGGCAGTTACGCAGGTCTCCCGTAGGTCAGCAAGCTCAGCAGACCACCAATACACTTGTCGCAGAGGGGGCAGTGCCCTGACTCTAGGCATTGCCACGTCACAGGCGTGAGTGAGTGCAGCGCTAAACCATTCAGCCTCGCTTTCAGTTCCCGGATTTTCTGGGATTGGTGACCAACCTTCAACCAGCGAAGCCTCGATTAAAGCGTCCCTGTCCATTCTTTTAATTGCCCACCTGGGCCCAATCTCCACATTGGAACGACTAACTGAATCTGATCTTTGTGTTGAGGAGGACGCTTCGAACCGAATGTAACGATGGTCCGAAAGAGTTTCCTCCCCAACCAGGACCCTCCAATTGGATATGCGTCGTGCCAGGTTGGGGCTTGTAAACGTAATGTCCACTATGGACCCGCCATTTGCACGAACGCATGTTTCGACACTGCCGGAATTTAGAGTGACCAAACCGTGTACCACCAACCACTCTTCGACAAGAACGCCTCGGGCATCCGACGATGGACATCCCCATTCTGTCGACTTTGCATTCAGGTCACCAGCTAAAATAACTTCGTGTGGCCTACACCAACCGATTACCGAATCAAGCTGCGCCAAGAAACTCTCGAATTCATTTAGGGGTTTATTTGGAGAGAAATAAACTCCTATGACTACTGTGTCACCGTATAGGACAGCTACAAACCCGTGACCCTTCAGCGAATCTCTAACAAAAGAGGTCGTGTCGAGTCTTTGATTCACCACAACCGCGACCAAGCCGTCAATGTCTCCCATCCAGTCGTCCCTGGTGGGAACCATGTATGGTTCGGCTACAACCATCACGTTAATCAACCACTGCGCCGATGACTGAATGAGCAGATCTTGAGCTCCAGCGCAGTGATTGATGTTGGCCTGTAGAAACTTAATGGTACTAGGCATTTTGGGCAATTTCCATCGGCTCTCCTTCTTCTACCCCGTTCGGTGGGTTGGGAGGCTGTTGCGCAGCAGTTTTGCGTAGCGCAGCCTGTCCTCTTCTCATTTTGCGCTTGGGGGCCGAACATCTGTTGCTCCCCAGCCTATGATCGGCCTTTCTACCGGCCTCCTCACATAAGGTACAGTGAAAGTCTTTGTCGCATTCCACAGCTCGATGGCCCGACTGACCACACCTGTAACACAACTGGCTGCGATCTACACAAGCCGAGCATCTTTCCTTGACGTGGCCAGTCTCCAAACATTTAAAGCACCGCATATCTCGTGGTGGTAGCAACTTAACCCTGGTAGAGGACCATCCCACTCGCAGCCGGCCTTCAATTACCTTCTTCGCTGCTGCCACCGGACAACTCGCCCACACTGCACCCGTGCCATAATTGGTCTGCTTAATTGTGCCGACCTTGACCTGATCGACCGGACAGCCCCCCAAATTGGCAATGGCCTTGGCGACTTCTTCTGCCGTGACCGAGTCCTCCAGACTACTGATCATCAACTCAGAGCACTTGAACGGCCTGGACACTCTGAGTAACTCGTCACTAAATATCTCCTTTATTTTGCCAGCTAGGAGATCAGCCTTCTCATTATTTCCTTCCGCGTGTACCTCGATGATAGAGGCCCCGGTGATGGCTCTGCGGAATGTTGTAAATTCGATCCCCAGACTGGCCGGATCGATTTTGGCCTTCGCCTCTCTAAGCACCGAGCTATAAGTGACACCTTTCTCCACTGCACCTGGCTGAAGCGTCAGAACGACAGCTGCGGTGCGCGGAGGTCTGGCTCTACTTTTAGTTTGAGGCTGTTTGGTCTTTTGTGTTTGAGTGGGCCTCTGTTCACTCGCGGGATTTTTCTTCTTCACCCCCTTTCCGCCCCTCTTAACCACAGTCGTCCATTCTCCTTCGACGGTTGCGGGAGTAGACGTAGATGGGAGGGGTTGTCTCAGCTGCGAGATAGAGCTGTCCCGCGCTTCCCTATCTTTGCGATTGGGGTTCCGCCTGGTGTTAGGTGGAATCTGCTTCACTTGCCGCTTCACCTCTTGACTGTCCTGAGGTGGAGCGGGCAAAACCTTCTTGCCCTTTACTTTAGCCTTCACAGGGGGCACTGGCGGAGGTCCCATGACCGTTGTCAACGGGGGCGTCGTGTTTTGTGCCTGCTTCTGTAAGGCTGCCACGTCCTTCTTTTTGCCATCATGCTTCAATGGCGGTCTATAACTTGGAGCCGGGTTAAGGCGTGGCTCTAGGCCTTCCATCCGTGCATTTATACGAGCGGTCACATTGTTCATTATGCGAGCCTCCAGTTCTTCCAATGCGGTCTGAGGAGGAGGACTCGTATCCATATAACAGGCATCATCCAAACGCGATGACGCCATGGTAGCGACCTGCTGTGCCATACAAGTTTTTAAGGCGATCAGCTCTTTACGGAGCTCCTCCATTTCCTTCTCTTGGCGAGCGACGATCCGCTCCAGCCTCGTGGTGTCATCGGACGCGTTGCGTTGCGCTAACTCAATCGTGCAATCTTTTATGGCCTGTGCAGCATCCTTCAACATTTTCACAAAAGTGCCCTTTAAACTACCAGATTTGGTAGCGACCTTCTCGACAACTTCGACGCTGGCCAGAACCTTGCTAACAATCGTCTTGGCCGTCTCAATATCATCTTGCACTCCTGCAACCGCGTTATCCGCAGCCGGCGCAGAACGGGTGACCCTAGCGCAGACTGCCGCGTCTAGCAGCTCCTTTTCCGCTTGAATTTTTAGGGCTTCCCTTTCGACCCTTGCCAGATCCGCCTTGGCCTTCGCAAGACCGACATACTCACCCGTAGTGGGTGGACGACCGCGACCGCGACCTCTCCCCTTGCCTACGGAGGCCTTAACCTTGGCTGATGTGGTGGTTTCATCACTGGCTGTACCATCATCATTCGCGGTTCTCTTGCGCTTAAGATCATCTTTGCGCTTTTCCTTGCAACGATCTTTCCGCCAAAACTTCAGAGTGACCGGACGGCCACCACTACTCCTAGATCTCGACCTCGACCTACTCCTCGACCTACTACTTCTCGACCTGGTCGATTCAAAACTTCTGACTGTCGAGTCAGAAACCAACTCGTCTTCCATTTCGCTTTCTCTCCTAGAGCGAAGCTCTCTCCTATCATCGACACTCGTAGCCAATTTCACACTGGCCGCCCGAGGAAGCGGCGAGCGCCCGTGGTCAGCGGGATCATATGACCGCGTGCCAACCAGCACGGAGCAGTTCTGGCCCCCCCCAGATACGTGGGGCCTGCCAACGGCCGAAGCCGAAGGGAGGGATTCTCCGTCAACGACGGTACCCTCCTGGGGTTGTTTTGTTTTTAGAGCTGCTTCCATAATGATTGTCCGTTTTTTTTAACGAGTTAGGTTCTCGTATCTCCCTTCCACGCCTAGCGCTAGGGACCAGTCCCCCACTGGCCATCCAGCCTATCACCACGCTCTCAAAGCTTCGGCTTGGGGTTTTTTAGTGAGGTATGCTCCTCTCGGGCCAGGCCTCAGTGGCCCAGCCCCTTGGTCCTCTCAATGAGAATACCAAGTTGCCCGACGGAGTCCTGTCATACAGGGATCCCCGCCGCACGACAGTCCATAAACCGTCTGAACCGAGGTCCAACGACCACCATGTAGAGTGTCAGAGCACTCCCGCGAACACTGTTCGCCATACTACGCCACACTAGGCCACAGAGAACAAAAGTTCCGCAAACCTTGTAGGTCCGCCATACCACGACCAGAAAAAGTCCTCTGGCCCTAAGAAGGGCCCCCACAACTGAGGCGCGAGCGCGCCACGGGCTGAATCGCCCCCACCTTGTGCAGTAGCTGTCCGCGCCGGCCGAAGCCGGTACCCCCCATATCTGGGGGGCGTGCCCCTATCCACAACCCGGGGGACGCGTCCGGTAGCGACACTGCACAGTCGCTTCCCTCTCCAAAGAGAGGGCGGAAACCTAACCTAACCTAACCTAACCTAACCTTTTTTTTTTTTTTTTTTTTTTTTGACCCAGTGAAATGCTGCCTTATGCATACCCCGCCGCCGGGTGTGCGACGAGGTTATGTGGGGCTCTCCCACGTGCGTTCAGCCGGTCATAACTTATGACCAGGTGAACGCTCGCGGGCATACCCACTAAAACACTGGGGTGTGCCCGCTCTGCCGAATATGACGGCGTGAGATCCTTGTGTGGGACTTCACCACACCGTCTCGGCGGGGCCCGGCTTGCGCCGGGCTTCCTCACGTGTGGAGGGATGCCCCCGCACACTCGGGGCATCCCTCCCAGACAACCTAACCTAACCTAACCTAACCTAACCTAACCTAACCTAACCCCCCCCCCTGGTGGAGTGGCCTTGTCGTGGTGGGGGGGCTTGCGGGGAAGGATATGCTCCTTCCCTCACCAACGGCTCCACAATTTAAGACCTCGGCGTGGGTGTTTGCCCGGAGGCAGGCCGTGACGGGGCATTTGTCCGGCGGTGATCAGCAACCCGAAAGGGGAGCTGAGAGGTGCTACCTGAAAGGGTAGTACCGGAGGGGATATGCGCCAATCCCTGAAGCCCGTACCCTCCCTCCCCGGCAACCATCCCCACGGTTTGGCGCTGTGGGGTATGCGGGGGGAAGGTGCCTTCCGCTACGTGACCGGACTCCAGAGGCTGCCGTGTGAGCAGACCGCGTGGGCGAGCTTGTGTAGCGGAGAGGTGCCGGGGAGGAACGGGAGCTTGCCTTAACCGGCCGGCTGCGACAAGGAAAAGTCTTTAAAACCCGAGAGAAAACTCGATTAAAACCTGTGGATAGCAGGCGACCTCCACAGTATATAGCCACTTCCACGGAATAGGCGTCACCCGTGGGAGTAGTTTTATATCGACCTTACTCGTGGGATCTTGCATGGATTCGAAACTTAAAAAAACCCCTTACGTTACCCTTAAACCGCTGACCTTGGCTACCTCTCAAACGGACACCCCGATTACCGACAATAAAACGACGACTTTGGCTTCCTCTCAAAAGGACAACCCGCTGACTCATAAAACGATGACCTTGGCTCCCTCTAAAACCCGTCCCCCTAAACGGGGCAAACCGGCGCAAATACCTGCTGGTGAACCCCCTTCCACTCATAGCGACGCTACTACCATCTTACCTGGTCGAACATCACCCTCCTCCTCGTCGCAGCGCAGCATCCAACCCCTAGTCTATTCTGATGAAGAGTCCTCTGCTTCTGCATCCTCCCCCCCTACTACCTCACGCGCCTTCGAAAGCGCGCGCCAACTCCGTTCTCGATCTCCCTCGTTATGCTCTGCTCGATCTGGTTCTTCCATCGCTCACGCTGAAGAACCCACCTATTATGGAGAACCCGTCCCAATCCCTAGTTCCATCGATGATCCACTCCATGCGATTCAATACGCTGATGAATCTGCACCTCAAACCTCTCCTGATGAAGTCATTGCCAGTGTCGTCTCCACCTGCAATGACAAACAAGAAATAAAAGATATCATAAGGCTGGCTAAAGAGATAGTCAGTCATCTCACTCCCTCTAAAAACAAGAAAAGTGTTACTGCTAAAGACAGAGAATTGGCACTTACCTCCTCTCGCCTCATTGTCACCTTGGCAGAGAGAGTTGATCGCAACTACTCCAAAGAGGTACCTACTCAACACCTACCCATGGACATCCAAACCACTATCCGCAAATGCATCAAGGAGGAAGTTGCAGCCCTTAAGAAGGAAATCATTCCCCAAAAGCCACAACTACCCACTTCCTTTGTAGACATAGTTCGCTCCCAGAAGACTACTTCTAAACCCCCAAGCTTACCTGTTACCAAGCCTGCAATCATTGTCTCATCCAAAACCGCCGTTAAAAGCCCCGAGGAAACGCTCAAAGCTTGGAGAAGCAGCGTGTCTTTCAGAGATACAAACTTCGCACCATCCGGTGTTCGGTTCGTGTCAAACAATAAATTAAGAATCGAGTTTGATACCCACGAGCATAGACAGACCGCTCTGGAAAAAATCGGCCGCTCTGATTGCGCAGTAAATGCGGAAATATCCAAAAGCCTTAATCCAATGATTATGCTTAAAGGCGTGTCTGAGGATGTTCCTCCTGAACAACTGGTGAATATACTGCGCAGTCAGAACGACTGTATTAAGAAAGCTATAGCCGGTGATAATGACATTACCTTTAAATTTAAGAGAGCCAACCGCAACCGAACGCTTTATAATGCTGTATTTATGGTCACCCCCTCCATCTGGAAGTCTATTATTGAGTGCGGCAAGGTCAATATGGATCACCAGCGAGTTCACGCTGAGGACTATGTCCCTTTGTTACAGTGCTTCAAGTGCCTTGGTTTTGGACATACCAAGGCGCGCTGCACCTCTGACAAATTCTTTTGCTCCCACTGTTCTTCATCAGACCATGAGTTCAAAACGTGCCCCCTCAAACGAGACACTGATAAGGGCAAGTGTTTCAACTGCACCTCTTATAATACCCAACACAAAATCAATGACGGAAACGTTAACCACTCTGCTACTTCAAAATACTGTCCCAGGGTCATCTTTATGACGGACAGAATTAGGAAAATTACTAATTATGGACCATAAAAGCTCCATAACGAAATCAACCCCAAACTCTCGCCCTTTCAAATGCGCCCAAATTAATTTAGGTCGTAGTAAAAACGCACTCCAGGAACTTTCCATTCATCTTACTGACAAAAACTATGACGTAGCATTTGTCTGCGAGCCCCCTACAAATAACGCTGACTTAGTTAAAAATATATCCGGATATCACGTCCATCAATTTCAGTCCAATAGTCCAGTAAAGTCTGCAATATTCGTTAAAGAAAACCTATTCTCTACTCTTGGCATCACTGATGCTTCTGATTCAAATATCAGCATCATTCAACTAGCTGACACTCATGGCAGGAAGATATACTTCATCTCCGTATACATTGAACCGCGCTCAGATCAAAACCTTACACTTCGCAAATTGGAATTATTTCTTCAAAACACTGACGGATCTTCTCACGTTATTTGTGGTGATTTCAATGGCTGGCACAGTCTCTGGGGTTCCACCTGCAACAACAGAAGAGGCAATCAAATTGCCGATTTCATTACCTTTAATAATCTACTGGTCTGCAATGTTGGCAGTACACCTACCTACCAGTCCGTTGCCCGTGGTGCCCCCAGAAGTTCAATAATCGACCTCACTCTCATCAGCAACACTGATTTTGTTCATGTCACTGACTGGGAAGTGGACACCACTATCTGTCCTTCGTCCGACCACGAAGCTATTACTTTCCAATTGTCCTTCGGAAATGCTGGTATTACCAAGAGTCGCAAGCTATCTACTTTTAAATACAACACCTCCAAAGTCAAATGGGATAACATTAGTACTTCTTTCAAAGACGAGTTGTCCAAGCGGCTCCCAACTAAATCCTTCGAGGATATGGACTGCTGCAGTCTTGATGACTTCGTCGATGAAATGACCATTGCCATCCAAAAAGCTTGTGACGTGGTTCTGCCCAAATCAAGTGGTTTCTCCCGCCGCGCTCCGTGGTGGAACGACCGGCTAGAGGAGCTGAAGCGCTCGGTTATACAAAACCATCGCCGGCTCAGCAAGGCCGTACGTCGAAAGGAGCCACTGGACGAGATTCTACGGGAGCGTGACAGACTTAAGCGTGCATACTCCGACGCCTTTTGCGCTGCCTCCACGGAGAGTTTCCGTGAGTTTTGCTGCAAACAAAAGAAGGAGGACGTTTGGTCCATCACGAACCGCCTGATAAAAACTCGACCTCTTACGCAGCCCCCTGCTACCTTAAAACTTGAAGATGGGTCTTACACCAGGGATTGTCGAGATACTGCTCAAGCTTTGCTGGATAAATTCTACCCCGACGACACCCCAAATAATACTGAGAATCAGCGCAATCTCTGCGATGATATGGACAAACCTGTTGACACATCCAAGGAGCCCCCATTTACCACCACTGAGATACTAGAATGCATTAATAGCATGAACCACAAGAGGGCCCCTGGTCCTGATCATCTCACCGCGGACATATGTCTGCAGGTTGCCCTTATGTTTCCTAATACCGTCACTGGTTTAATGAACCGCTGCTTAGCCCTTGGACATTTCCCAAAATCTTGGAAGACTGCTGTTGCTAAGATAATACCTAAACCCAATAAAACCAATTACAGTGAACTTTCCTCCTTTCGTCCGATAGGACTTCTGAATGTCTTTGGCAAAATTTTAGAAAAATTAATTATAAATAGACTAACATTTCATCTAGATAAAACCAATAATACATTGCACAATCAGTTTGGATTTAAAAATCAGACATCCACAACAAAAGCCATACAAAACGCTCTTGAAATTATTCGCGAGGCTAAAACTAGGCAGGAGCAAGTGTTGGCCGTTTCGCTAGACATTAAGGCAGCGTTCGACCATGCTTGGTGGCCTGCAATATTCTCCAGACTACGCGCTACCCAATGTCCATCTAACATTTATGAAATCCTACGCAATTACATGACGGACCGCACTGTGCGGATCAATTTTGCTGACTGCACTGTCGAGAAAAATATGTCTCGGGGGTGCATCCAGGGATCAGTATGTGGACCAAGCTTGTGGAATTTAATATTAGACGAGCTTCTATTATTACCCATGCCCCCAGGATGTCACCTCCAAGCATATGCCGATGACGTCTTGCTTATCGCTCACTCATCTAATACATCGGAACTACAAACGATCACCAACTTCGCTCTGAACGCAATCATCGAATGGGGAAAGAGTGTTAAACTCCAATTCGGCCCTGAAAAAACTCAGATGATTGCGTTCACCAATCGTGCCTCTAAGTGTGTAATCGAAACTCAGGGACAGAGGATCAATTTCGTCAAGAATATAAAATATTTAGGAATCATAATTGACCACAAACTCACATTTACAAAACACGCAGAATATATTATTGACAAAGCCAAAAAGCTCTTTAACAAACTGTGCATATATATTAGACCCACATGGGGAATAAGCCCTGACAATGTGAAGGTGATATATTTGCAAGTAATCGAGCCCATAATATGCTACGCCGCCAGCATTTGGTGCAAAGCCATCTCATACCAACACGTCGCAAAGAAATTCATCTCCCTGCAGAGGCTGTTTGCAATAAAGATCATTCAGGGATTCCGTACGGTCAGCACTGCCGCGTCTATTTCCTTAGCGCAATTAACCCCACTGACTGCGAAGATTGCAGCAGTCGCTGACATCGAACGATGTAGACTGACTGGCAAGACTCGCCTTCTTCCAGATGATCACTTTATCGAAACCCCTGTCACACCCTGTGAACGTTTACACCCTTCTCTGAGAAAAGGAATCACCTTCAGTGAAATTAATAATTCCGATGAACTCTCTCAAATAAACTGTTATGACACCTGGCAAGTTTATACGGACGGCAGCCGGCACGACGATCGAGTCGGAGCTGCTTTCGTTACAATCTCTCCCCGTGGTGATCATAAAACTAAGAAACTCAAACTACACGAGCATTGTTCGGTGTTTCAGGCCGAGATGTTCGCTATGCAGAGGGCTTGTGAATGGATCACTCGAAAGAGCATTCCGAAGACCATCATTTTTTCTGACAGCAAATCGGGACTAATAGAACTTAGCAACCCCAACACTTATAACTTCTTTGCTGTCAATATACACAGACTTCTTCACCAAGCTCAATTATCCGGCCTGCAGATAGAATTCTGCTGGACCAAAGCCCATGTAGGTATTGAGGGCAATGAGGCGGCAGATGCCGCCGCCAAGTCTGCTGCCTCGATCCATAGAACCCCCGACTACTCTCAAGTACCAATTAGCTATATTAAATACCGCAACAAGCTTGAATCCGATAAAGCTGCAGACGATCTGTACTCCAACCCTGAAAGCTGCAAATACACAAAAACTCTACTGCCAACATTTACCGACTTGAATAAATACCTCTCTGTTGTACGCCCTCGCTTTGCTATTACACAATATTTAACTAACCACGGTTACCACCGCGAGTACCTCCACCGTTTCAAAATCTCCCCCGATATCACATGCCCCTGCGATCAAACAACCACCCAGTCCCTAAGTCATTTAATAGAAGACTGTCCACGATTCGCTCATTCTAGGAGCGATCATTCTATCATCGCATCCAAACATCACATGAACGCATTCAAACTCGTCGAAATAATCCACAAAAGCGAAACCACAAACTCCTTTCACTCTCATCTTACAAACATAATTAAGCAATTAAAAAACTTTAATAAATAACCACAATAAAATAATTATATATCCAATTATCCACCAAACCCTTAAACTAACTTAACCATAATCATCCAGTAATACCCAACCAAAATCACAAAGTTATGACCCAGCGTAAACCGATAGCGCTGGATCGTAAAGTTTACCTTTATGATTTTCACAAAAAAAAAAAAAAAACCTAACCTAACCTAACCTAACCTAACCTTACCTAACCTAACCTAGTGCAACCGAAGATCATCGCGGCGCAGAGTTGGCGGCATACCTGGAAGAGAAACAGTATCATATTTTAAATGAAGGAGATGAGCCAACTTTCGAAGTGGTAAGAAACGGAAAGTTGTGCACAAGCAGAGTAGACGTAACAGCATGCACGGAACAGCTTATTCCAAAAATAAAAAACTGGAAAGTCGATAAAGATATCACCAGCTCCGATCATAATGCTGTTACGTGTATACGTAACGTATAATAATAGGCAAGGACAACAAGCAAATAGAGAGGAAAAGTACAAGGATCTACAAAACTATGAAGGCAAATTGGCATAAATTCGGAATAGAATTTCGCAAAGCTATTTTAAGCAAAAATATAACTAAAGAAAATATAGATACTGTTAATAAAAAAGAAGATATAGAATTCAAACTTGCTGAATATACAGATTGTATAAGTTTGGCCTGCGAAGCATCTATTCCAAAAATAGGACCAAGAAAGCCAGGCCAACTTCCATGGTGGAATGAAGAATTAAGTAAATTAAAAAAGGATATGACCACGAAAAAACGCCGCATTCGATGTGCAGCAGATTCACGAAAATCGATAGTGATAAGCGAATACCTGGAAGCGAAAGAAAAATACTTGTTAGAAACGTCCAAAGCTCAAACCGACAGCTGGAAACTATTCTGTAATAAGCAAGAAAAAGAAACAATGTGGGAGTCTATATACAGAGTGATAAAATCAGCAACAAAATACCATGAAGATGAGCTCCTTATTAAGGATGGCAAAGTATTAAATGCCCAGAAATCGGCAGAATGGATGGGCGAGACGTTCTTTCCCGAAGATAAAGAGATCGATGATATAGACTATCATAGAGAAATAAGAAAAAAGGCTAAGGAAATAACGAAGGAAACCAAGAATACCCAAGATCCACCATTCACTGCTGATGAACTAAAACAAGTATTAGCCACCTTCAAACCAACAAAAGCACCGGGCTTAGACGGTCTTACTGCCGATATATGTTCCAGGGCAATCAACCTGGAGATAGATCTATACTTGAGCATTCTTAACAAATGCTTAGAATTGTACAGTTTCCCTACAGCCTGGAAGATAGCATCAATCGTGGTGATACGCAAACCATCAAAATCCAATTATAGCCAACCTAAATCGTTTCGACCGATTGGCCTTCTGCCAGTTCTTGGTAAAATGTACGAGAAGTTGGCAATGAACCGAATAAGACACCACATTTTACCGAGCATGAGTAACAAACAATATGGTTTTGTACCGCAGCGCAGCACCGAGGACTCCCTATATGATTTAATGCAATCAATAAAAGAAGGACTCGACAGAAAACAAATAATAACTTTGGTATCGTTGGATATAGAGGGAGCATTCGACGCTGCGTGGTGGCCCATTATAAAAATCAGATTGTCGGAAAAGGGTTGCCCAGATAACATACTAAGAGTTATAGAGGACTATTTCGAAAATAGGAAAATAATTCTGAACTATGCGGGTCATCAACATGAACTACGTACTACCAAAGGCTGTGTACAAGGTTCGATAGGCGGACCCACATTTTGGAATCTGCTGTTGAACCCTCTACTCGAAACCCTAGAAAGCTTGGGAGTACACGTCCAAGCCTTCGCAGACGACATAGTATTGGTATTTAATGGCAACACATCACAGGAAATTGAAAACAAGGCAAATCGCGTACTCACCCAAGTACATGACTGGGGTCAACAAAACAAACTTAAATTTGCGCCAAATAAAACACAGGCAATAAATTTTACTAAAAAACTTAAATTTAACACCCCAGTTTTGTACATGGGAGGAGAACAAATAAAAACATCAAATCAACTAAAAATATTGGGAATAACCTTTGATGACAAGCTGACTTTCAATAACCACGTAGCGAATGTCTGCAAGAAAGCAGCAAATATATATGGGTACCTATCAAGAATGGCAAAAACAACCTGGGGACTAAACCCAGACGTAACAAGAACTATTTATACGGCTGTGATCGAGCCAATAATTCTGTATGCGGCAAGTGTGTGGGCACCAGCAGCGGAAAAAATCTGCACTCAAAAGCAATTAAATACCATCCAACGAGGTTTTGCACAAAAAATATCAAAGACTTACCGGACTACATCGCTGAACTCCGCTCTGATGCTTACTGGGTTACTGCCGCTGGACTTACGAATTAAAGAGGCCGCAGCTGTATATATAGCCAAACGTGAACGATGTATATCGGACCTACCAGGTCGAGAAATAGAAAGACAGCTTCCACATTCTACTCTCCCACATCCATCAATTAATAACAGTATTTACTATGAGTTATTAGATAAGCCCAAATTAGAAGAAACTAACCAATCAAACCTTCAAATATATACAGATGGTAGTAGAATAAGTGGAAAAGTCGGTGCAGCAATATCGGTGTGGAAGGATGATAAAGAAATTAAATCAGTCAAATATAAACTTGCTGATTACTGCTCCGTTTACCAAGCAGAATTATACGCGATATTGATGGCAACCTCCACAATTCTACGTAGAAAAGATATGGATGCAGTAATTTTAAGCGACTCCAAATCTGCCTTACAAGCACTCGAAAATAATAAGATTCTCCACCCCATAGTGATAGATATTAAAAATAATATTGAGAATATTAAAAACCGCGGAAAATCCATAAAATTCGCATGGGTCCGAGCCCATATAGGCACCAAAGGCAACGAAAGCGCAGATGCATTGGCAAAGGCAGCGGCTCACAAGAAAACGGCGCCAGTTTACGACCTATGTCCGG
Organism: Chilo suppressalis; assembly: GCA_902850365.2. NCBI lineage: Eukaryota > Metazoa > Arthropoda > Insecta > Lepidoptera > Crambidae > Chilo > Chilo suppressalis. Next base: position 23,767 of record OU963902.1, read on the forward strand.
TTACCCACATTAAAAGAATTCTCCGTGAAAAATCCATAAATGCCTGGCAAGAAAGATATGATAAAGCAGAAACGGCAGCGGTGACAAAAGTGTTCTTTCCAGATGTTCGCACTGCTTATAAGGCAATTCGGGAAATTAAACCAAGCCATCTGTTATGCCAGGCTTTTACAGGACACGGAGGATTTGCACATTACCTACACCGTTTCAAGAAAAAAGATTCGCCACAATGCATTTGCAGGCCCGACGCAGATGAGACGGTGCTCCATCTAATTACCGAATGTCCGAAAAATCAATTGGCTAGAATGGACTTAGAAAACAAAATAAGAGACAAAATAAATATAAATACTTTAAAATCAATAATGTTAGATAAATCCAAAAGAACACACTTACTAATATACATAGTAGAAATAGTCAAAGCCGCGATAGAACGAAATAAAACATAGTAAAAAGTCCATTCCATTAAGTTACAATTCATAGTTAAATATTATATACACTTATTATATTTATATTAATATATACAACAAAAGAAAAAATTGGTAATTAAAACATAAACATAAACAAGTACTCTGATTCAGTCAGAGGATTGATTTGAAACCGGAATAAAAATCCGGTACAAAAAAAAAAAAAAAAAAAAAAAAAAAAAAAAAAAAAAAAACCTAACCTAACCTAACCTAACCTAACCCAAACACACTCGCCACACAATTAGTAACAGCTACACACCCCACACAACACACAAGCACTATACACAAATTCGACCTAGTCTCGTGTGGCGAGAAGGGGACACCTGGGATACGCGTCAGGGGGATCTACTCTTTCATGGACAACAGTTCAGAAAGAGTAGTGTTTTCGACATAAGGTTGAGAATTCTTTATCAGGTGATTGCGAATTGATAACACGTGTTTCCTCTATAATGATTTTATTAAGACTAAAACTTGCATAGCAAATGATGCGACAATACGTATCGGACATACCGCCCGCCAAAAACAATAGTTTTTTAATTGTAAACCCAAAAAACGTGCATAAATAATTTACCTTAGTATAGACATAGATATTGGAAATAATACTATGATTATAAGTGTCAAGCATGACAAGTATATGCTAGGTACCTTTAGTAAGTAACAAAAGTTATATACTAGCTCAAAATTAATTACATTAGTATCAAGGAACTTTCAATTACAAACGTTTTCTGCGAACTTAAATCCTTATTACAAAAAATATTCAATAACAAATAATAATTCTTTAAAGTAAAACATATGCAACGGTAATCACTCATAATATTAGGGAATTTACTATTATGGAATAATAATAAACTATGATGGAATTTACTTAATTTTGCTCAACATCCTTTGGAAGTATTATTAATTTTGACAATGGTCTTTTTAGTTCATTATTACCCTTGCACCTTACTGTTACTACTCGCACTAAATTATCTGCACCAGGATGAAGATCTTTAATTCTACCGAGAATCCATTGTGTCGGGGGTGTCAGTTCATCCTTGATGATTACCAAGTCTCCAATGCTTGGCGACGGAACTGCCACTTGCCATTTATGTCTCTGCTGCAAGGTATTGAGATACTCGCACTGCCACCGACGCCAAAAGTCTTGTGTCATTTTTTGGATGACTTGCCATCTACTCAAAAGGCTGATTTTCTGATATTCATAATTAAAATCTGGCACACCGATCAAAGATTCTCCAACTAAGAAATGGCCTGGTGTTAAAGGAGTTTCTGTAGTATTATCAATTTGGCAAAGAGGACGAGAATTGAGGCAAGCCTCTATCTGAGCTAAAAAGGTAACCATCTCTTCGTATGTTAGCTTGGTATCCTTAATGACTCGGTTAAGGTGTCTTTTTGCTGACTGTACTCCAGCCTCCCATAAACCTCCACAATTTGGCATTTTTGGAGGTATGAAATGCCAGGTTGTTCCCTCATTTGCCAATACTGCTGCTACTTCTTGAGTGACACTATCCTTGCCCCCTTTGAACAGAAACTTTAATTCCTTAGCTGCTCCGACAAAGTTCGTCCCATTGTCACTCCATAGGTGGGAACAATAGCCTCTGCGTGCGACAAACCTACGAAATGCAGCAATGAATGCTTGGGAAGTTAGATCAGTGACAGCCTCGAGATGAATCGCGCGAGTACTCATACATACAAACAAGCAAATGTACCCTTTTGTTGTATGATGACCGCGACCCTTAGATGCTCTCATTAGTATAGGTCCAGCATAATCTACTCCACTGTTTGTAAACGCCCTATGTGGGTTGACTCTAACAGCTGGCAGCTGGCCCATAAGCTGGTGTTTAATTCGTGCCTTGTCGATAACACATGTCTTGCAATTACGAATGCAACATTTGACGGCAGATTTTAGTCCAATAACCCAATATTTCGTTCTGATATATGCCATCATTAGTTGAATGCCACCATGCAATGTCTTGGTATGTGCTTCTTGTACTATTAATCTTGTTAAATGCTGATTCTGGGGTATGATAATAGGGTTTTTTGTTGCATCTAGAATTGAAGCATTCCGAAGCCGTCCTCCTACTCTTATCAAACCACTCTTATCTAAGAATGGTGTAAGGGTGATCAACGAACTTCTTTTATTTACTCTTTCCTTAATTCTTAACTCTTCTATTTCCTTTCCGTACACTAAGCTCTGGTAGTATTTAATGCATCTTTTTAATACGTCTTCCATTTCAGTCGCTGTAATATAAATTTCTTGCCGTCTTAGTTTATTTTTTGCAATCCATCTTATACAATAAGATAGTATCCGCTTCATCCTAGATAACGTTGAAAACCTTTCCCATATTGGATGTTCTATTATATTTGAGTTTAACGAAACTCGTAACTCTAAATCAGTCTTTGGAATATCACGTCTGTGAAATTGTAAGTCCCGTTGGCGTAACCATTCGGGTCCACTCCACCAAAGTTTTTGTGTCGGCAAATCGCATGCCCTTACCCCTCTCGTGGCTATATCAGCAGGGTTCTCACTCGAATGAACATGCCTCCATTGATCATTATCTAGAACTCGTATGATATCTGCGACTCTGTTAGCCACAAATGTTCGCCAACGGTTGGGCTGTGATTGAAGCCATGATAACACAACCGTAGAATCAGTCCATACGTATACTTCGGATTTAGGTACATTTAGAATGTCTACTAGATCACTTACAAGTTCTGCTAGCAACGCTGCGCCACATAGTTCTAATTTAGGAACTGATATTTGCTTCAAAGGTGCAACCTTTGTACGAGAAGCTATTTGTGTGACGTGCACTGTGCCATCATCTTCGAGTACCCGTAGGTAAGTAACTGCTGCATATGCTTGGGTTGATGCATCTGCAAAACCATGTAGCTGTACAATTTTATTCTTATATTCATTAGTCCTTAACCATCGCGGAATCTTTATGTTTTGCAGATGTGTCAATTCTAACCTGAAGTTTACCCACTCTTCACACAATTCTTGCGTTAGTTCATCATCCCAACCCAAGTTACACAACCATAGTCTTTGTATGAGTACTTTCGCTCGGATCACTACTGGCGACAGCCATCCGAACGGATCAAATAGGCGAGCCACATCTGAAAGAACCGATCTTTTAGTAATGGGATATGACATTTCAGTTAAATGAACTGTAGTGACAAATATGTCCTCCTTTCTATCCCACGTTAGTCCTAGAATTTTTATGACCTTATTTAGTTTTATTTCCATTGTATCACATGAATCTGTTTCTCCTTGTAAATATTGTAAAACTTCTTCTGAGTTACTTGACCATTTTTGCATTTTAAATCCTCCTCTTTTCAATATTTCCTTTATTTCTCCGCACATTACCTTAGTTTTTTCAACTCCTTCATTGTTTCCTATCATAAGATCGTCCATGAAAAATGACCCCTTCATTAAAGATGCTGTAACTGGAAAATCATGAGATTCATCGTCAGCCAACTGGTTTAAAGTCCGTACAGCCAAAAAAGGAGCTGCAGCTGTACCAAAAGTAACCGTGGTCAAATTATAAGTTTCAAGTACTTCATCCGAGTTATCTCGCCAAACAATTTTTTGCAAATTCATGTGTTCCTTGTTCATAAGAATCATCCTATACATTTTGACAATATCTCCAACTACACAAATTTCGTATGTGCGCCATTTCACTATCAAACTACGAAGATCCGGTTGTAAAACTGGTCCAACTAACATTGACTCATTGAGGGATTGGCCTTTCGATCCTTTTGCGGAACCATCAAAGACAACACGCAGCTTGCTAGTTTCCTTGTCTTCGCGCAGTACTGCGTGATGCGGTAAGTAAATTGAATTATTATCTTCACCCGACTCTACTGTTTCAGATAACTTCATATGTCCCATTTCTTTGTATTCATGGATAACCTTTGTGTAATCTGATTTGAAAGATGAATTATTTATAAACCTTTTCTCCAGGTTTTGAAATCTCTTGATTGCTTGCTGTTTTGTATCACCACACATGTTGATTGTTTCTTGAATTGTTTGTTTCAAGGGTAAATGTACAATATATCTTCCTTCACCGTCTCGTTCAGTTGTAGCCTTGTATATCTCTTCGCATTTTTCTTCCTCTTTAGTTAGCCACTTCTTCGTTTTGTATAAATCTGTTTCTATTTCCCAAAATTTTCTTAATAAATCATTGTCTTCTGCTACCATCCTTCTTACATGTAATGTGATTAATTTGTGTTCATTTGTCTTTGTTTCTTCCCTTTGACCTGAAAGAATCCACCCAAAAATGGTTTTTTGTGCTATTATTCCCTCCGACAATTTTATCAAACCATCTTCTATAACCTTGCAGAACACGTCCGCTCCAAGTAGCATATCTATATTACCTGGAACATAATAATTAGCATCTGCTAAATTTAATGTTTCAAGCTGTGTCCCATTTACCATGATATGTTTAGAAGGTAACCTGGCAGCAATTGATTTCAATACATAAGCTTGCACTCCAATCGTCACATTAGTATGAAATCGTGATGTAATTGACAAATCAACTAAGTGTTTTATCATTATTTTGTTATGGTTTTCTCCTCCTATCCCAGAGACTTCACCACTAATGGTTTTTCGTTTCAGACCTAGCAGATCGACTACTCTCGAAGAAACAAATGAAGCCTCTGACCCTTGGTCAATAAGAGCACGAAGTATATATGTCTCACCATTGTTTGACTTGACACGTACTTGTGCTGTTGCCAATAAAACTTCATGACCAAATTGTTCCTTTGAAAAATGTGCTGTTGTTATCCTTTGTTCTGGTTGTATTTGTATCTCCCTTTCAGTGTTAGTCTTATCTTCCAGTTTTTCACCTTCTTGTTTTATTCCTCTTTCTTCATGTAACAGTGAGTGATGTTTTCTTCCACAAATGCGACATGTCTTCCTTTGTTTACATTTATATACATTATGGTTAGGTATCAAACAATTAAAGCACAAACGGTTTTTTCTAACATGATCATGTCTTTGTTCTAATGTTAATTTTCCGAACTCTTTACAGTTAAAAATATAGTGATTACCCTTACAATATGTACACAAATGTTGTGAATTAAAATTAGCATTAACGGATATTTGCAAACTATCGTCTTCTTCTTCATTGGTTGTCAAGACGTGAAACGACCTGGAAACTTGAGACTTATCCCTTGTTGAAGTAGTTGCCATAGAAGATATTAACTCAAGGGTACGGAACTTTGTTTCAAGAAATTGTTTCAATTCACTCCATGTTGGCATTTCATCACTTTTCTTGTAAGCATGTTCTTCCCAGTCCTTTAACGACTCCGAGTCCAATCTTTGTCCAACTAGAAATATGATTACCGGATCCCAAGAGTCTGTACATATTTTTAAATTATTCAAACTATTAATGCACTCTGTTGTTGTATCAACTAATGATTTGATTTGACTGGCCGAAAGATTATTCACTTTTTTCTGATTGAATAATTTTTTCATAACTGAATTCACAATCATTTTCTTACTGCCGAAACGCCCTTTAAGCAATTGCCACGCTTGAGTATAATTATCCTCCGTTATTTGAATATGTCGTAATAACATCTCAGCTTCTCCAGAAATGCTTGTTTTCAAATAATGCAATTTTTGTACATTACTAATAGAAGTGTTGTGAACAAGCGCCGTGAATAAATCTTGATATGTAGGCCAATCTTCATATCTCCCCGAGAAGGTAGGTAATTGTATTCTTGGCAATCTAGCGAGCGAAAACTGACCATCTTGTGATACATTTGAATTAGATATACTGGAATTGTCTTCACTCCTTTTAGTTGGTCTTTCTAATGATATCAATAAATCAGTCAAATCAGCTTGAAGGGATATGTATAAATCTTCGTATGTATAATATTCTTCGCGAAGAAAATATGGCATCATTCCCCTTTGTTCACGCGGCGTACACCTGATAAGTTTGTCATGCGTTTGTTTAAATTCGCTCCAATAATCTTCTATAATTTTTAATCTTGTTTTTATATAACCAACAGTTAATCTTTGTTTAGGGCATTTTTTGATATTTATTTGTGCCTTTTGTAGCATACTAGCTATGTCTTCCAATGTATTCATATACGTACTTTGTTCCGCAGTCGGCGTTGTCATCTTTATGTAGTTTATTATCGGTTGTAAAACTCACTAATATTCAAGAATGCACTCACTCAACGTTCACTTATATTTGCATTAATGTAAACTTCATATAGAAAAAACTGCATCGAACCAGTACGTAAAAAAATCAAACAAAAGGCCGTCTATTCATCTATTGTATTCGCCCGACCGGCCGCTGCAGTTGTTTACTACGTCGTAATCCGGCTCGTTTTGGCCACTATGTTTTCGACATAAGGTTGAGAATTCTTTATCAGGTGATTGCGAATTGATAACACGTGTTTCCTCTATAATGATTTTATTAAGACTAAAACTTGCATAGCAAATGATGCGACAATACGTATCGGACAAGTAGGTCTTGCCTTTTGCAACCCAGAAGCCAAGACCAACGTTTACATCTCGCCGGGACTCGGGCTCCTGATGAACGGCAGTACCTTAAAGACCACCATGCGTCGTAAAGTCTTCGACGCACTACCCCTGGTGGAAGTGCTCGGTGAACGATGTCGAATAGTGCGGAAGGCCAACAAGGTCATCGCGCTATTCGACCTCGGGAGAGCCACCACCGGGTTTAGTTTGGTGGGTAAGGTCCTGTCGGCGATGGAGAACGAGCCCGCGTCTGAAGCGTCCGCCCCCAGGAAGATCAGCGTCGACGCCATGGTTGTTGGCTACGAAAAGGGCAAAGTGGAGGACCACTTAGGGGCCCTGGCCGCCTCGAGGATCCACGAAATCGTGGTCTACGAGGACCGAGGCCAGGACCTCAGTCATCTGGTGCCCCGTAGCCGGCAGACCGCCGTCGTCGCTGATCTAACTGGGGAAACCGCTGGAGTCACCCCGAGCAGCGGCTCGGAGAAACTCCAGCGGAAAGTGGACGCGGATCATGCGTTGGTCTTGGCACAGCGGGGGAGGGCGGAGAAAAAGGGGAAACACCATCATCCCCTAATCTCCGCCATCTTGAAGCGCGTGTCCCAGCTTTCCCCTTACAAACAAACACATACACACACTACTACACACACCACCACACACACAGGGGAACAGTCGACAAGGCAAGCCTCATTGGTGATCGCAGGCCCATCAACATCTGGTACAGAGCGAACACCATCTGCGCGTACCAAGGCCGATATGGGTCTGGTCGAGGCTCCCACATATGGGCCCGCCGGGGATCGCGCCGGCCGCATGTCCAACTCCCTCAGGGAGTTCGCAGCCATAACAAGGGCCACTCGGAAGGTGAAAGAGGATGAATGTAAGTCCATCCTCCAAACCTACGAGAGTGGCAACTTGGGATGGCTGCGAGCGAAACTGGAGGAAACAGGGGCTGCCATTTGCGACAACGACAGTGGCCGTGTTCTGCACGGCGAAATGTCGGGGTCGTACATGTCAGCATACTGCGGGGGGGTTGGATTTGTGGGGCGCGATACATCGGCGAGCAACAGGATCGTCTTCCACGCGCCATCCGTGGGATCCGTAGTCGTTGTAGCCGAGTGCACGAGGATAATGCTCGAGGACAGGGTTCTGGAGAAGGCGGAAGCCATCTTAGGAGCCCTGTCATCGGGATCAAGCCCCGTGGACTTGGAGCGACTGCGGATCACATGGATAAACGGAGTCCCAGGCTGCGGGAAGACCACATGGATCCTTGGGCAATTTCGGCCGGACACAGATCTTGTGATCACCAACACCATCGAGGCGGTCAAAGATTTGAGGACGAGGATAGGGGCACGCGTCGGCGAACACCTGGCCAGAGCTGTGGTACGATCTATGGCGTCACTATTAGCCAACGGAGTGGGCGAGGGGACCTCGTATAACCGCCTTCTGGTGGACGAGGCCCTCATGAACCACTTCGGGGCGATAGTGATGGCCGTCCAGCTCACGCGTGTCAAGGAGGTCCTCATAATCGGAGACATAAACCAACTGCCCTATATCGACCGCAACAACTTGTTCCCCTTACATTACACTACACCAACACAAGCACTACACACCACACCAACCCAGCTGCTCTGTACACACCGGAATCCGCTGGATGTAGCATATGCGCTCAGAGAGGTGTATGGAGGCATATACTCTTCCAGCGACCTGGTCCGTTCCCTCGCGATAAGAGGATACTCAGGAGTTGAGATCCCGAAGAAGGATAACACCTTATACCTGGTCCACTCTCAGGCCGAGAAAAAGAAACTTCTCGGTCGGGGCTACGGTACGTCTTCGGGATCTCAAACCCTGACAATCCATGAGGCGCAGGGGCTAACGTACCAGGACGTCATTGTGGTGTGTACAAAGCAGCTGAGCACTACACTTACACGGAGTGTGCCTCACGCAGTCGTGGCCCTCACCAGACACAAAAGATCCTGTGTCTACTACACTGATACGGTAGAAGGCGACACGATCGCGCGCCTTATTATCAGTGTAGAGAGGGCCACAGACGGCAGGATAAGGGAGTACAACCTCAAAGAAGCGATGAGGAACGGAGACATCGCGGTGAGGGACTCCCTTATCCTCAAAAAACCAGGACATGACTACGATAACCCGGACGAGACAGAGCTAAGTAAGGATCAGAGAGGATTAGTAGATAAAAAACCGGACTAGACTAATATTACATCATTACCATCAATAAAGTACTGCGAAATCCAAGATGCCATCATAAGATTAGGAAAATTAGTTTTATACTGTTTTATATTATTACTATGATTTTACTTTAGATATCCATTTTTAAGTTAATTTGAGCATTGATGTGGATTAAAAAGCTAAACTCCATACTGAATATGATGAATAAACTAAGAATCCACCGGTACCACGCTTGCAATGCTAGCCATGGCTAGCATTGTCAATGCACTGGGCCGGTGGAACAACCAAAAGTCCTGTCGACGGTCCAGGCAATAGCACCCTAAGGGAGCTATAGCCTTGGACCACCGACAGAACACACTACACCAGAATAGACTCTAATATTTTACAGCAGCTATCATCAATCTTACCATAATTAAACTGCATGAAATTCCACAAAGATGCGTTCTTTTGTTTTGTTTTGTTTTTTGTTTTTGTTCTGTTTTATATTTTTACTATGATTTTACTTTAGATATCCATTTTAAGTTAATTTAAGCATTGATGTGGATTAAAAACCTAAACTCCATACTGAATATGACGAATAAACTAAGAATCCACCGGTACCACGCTTGCAATGCTAGCCATGGCTAGCATTGTCAATGCACCGGGCCGGTGGAACAACCAAAAGTCCTGTCGACGGTCCAGGCAATAGCACCCTAAGGGAGCTATAGCCTTGGACCACCGACAGAACACACTACACCAGAATAGATTTTAATATTGTACAGCAGCTTTATCATCAATCTTACCATAATTAAACTGCATGAAATTCCACAAAGATGCGTTCTTTTGTTTCGTTTTGTATTTGTTTTTGTTCTGTTTTGTTTTCATATTGTTTTATTATTAATTCTATTGTTATTGGATGATCACGATTTTAATATTTTTTGTATTTTTTAGCTTTTAAGAATTTTATGTAACAAGGAGCGAATACCTAAACAAATAAAAATACCTAAACTAACAAAGGTGCGGACCTCGAGTCCGCAGAAAAGCAACTAACACCCTGCGATGGCGGGTGCTTTTAAAAAAAAAAAAAAAAAAAAAAAAAAACCTAACCTAACCTAACCTAACCTTTTTTTTTTTTTTTTTTTTACTTGGGGAAATCCATCATGGATACCCCCCGCCGAGAGGGAGACGGGGGGTTATGCCGGACTCCTACCGGCTAAAACCCCAAGATGTTCCGTCACGCACGCATATGGGCGAGTAAAACCGTGAGATCTGGCTTTGCCAATTTCTACCACGGCCCCGCCCTGCGATGTCCTTACGGACCCCTCTTTAAAGGAGCTGAAGCTCCCTCCCTCGGCGAGGGCGCGCCGGAACATTGACGCGCCCGAACACCTCGAAAGCCCCAAACGAGCGGCGGTAGTCCCCCCTACCGCCGCCTGGCTCTCACAGCAGGGTGGACCTGGGTTTTTCCCTTGATCCTCCCAGCTCTTCACGCAGTCGCTGACTTTCCGCGACCGCAACCTCCATTTCCTCCCCTTCAACGAGTGATGGTTGGTGGGTAGGAGGAGTCTTCCTCTTAGGCCCTTTATTCCTCGTCCTTGCCGGTTGTGAAGCATTACAGACCTTGCTTCCCATAGGGTGATTTGCCACTTTGTTTGCCGCCGCACAGAGTATACAATGCGGCGTAGCATCACACTGGGCAGCCTTGTGTCCAGGCTTGCTGCACCGAAAACATAGGTCGCTCCGATCGACCTCCTCCGTACACGATTCTCGAACGTGACCTACCTCGAGACATTTAAAGCATCTCATGGGTCTCGGAGGGAGCAGTTTTATACCCGCTGAGATCCAACCCACTTTTAACCTGCCGCCTTCAGTAATCTTTTTGGCGGCTGTCACCGGACACTTCACAACAACTGCACCCAGACCTGTGTGGCCTCGGCGTATTTCGCCACACTTAACAGCTTCCGGTTGGCATTGCCCCACTTTTGCTACTGCTGTTATGACCTCTTCGGTCGACGCCGTGTCATCCAGACCCGTAATACGAACCTCCGCACATTTGACAGGTCTGGAAATCTCGACCATTTCAGAGCCGATTATGTCTCTCAGCTTAGAAGCTATTTGATCGGCTCTTTCTCCGCTATCGGTACCCGGTACTTCCACAATACGAGCACCCGTGGCAGCCACTTTTATTTTCAGGCCGCCGGCCACACCGTACTGAACAGGATCGAGCTGACTCTTCGCCTGTGAGAGAACTTGGGCATATGTAACCCCATTCTTTTCCGCCTCAGGCCGCAGTTTCAATGATATTGCGGCGGTTTTTGGTGGGCGCAATTTCGGCTGCTTTTTCTTTTTCTTTTGCCCCTTGGATTTCTTTAATGGGGCAGGCGCAGCTGTAGCTTCCTTCACTGGTTTGCCTCTTTTCCCAACTGTAGTCCACTGTCCTTCTTGTGCGGGTGGAGCAACACGCGGCTCAGCTTCCGTAGTAGGCGCTGACGACACTACTTTTTCCCTCATTTGTTTCCCACTTTTCTTCTTCTGCTTGGCCTTTTGCCCCCCAGATAAAATAGGGGCGGGGCCTTGTGCAGCAGGTGTTTTAGCTGCCGGAAGCTGGGCTCCTGAGCTTGCTTTGTCAGCCGCAAGCGGAGGACGCCGACGTGGCTCCGGTAGCAGTCTGTCCTGTAACCCTTCAAACCTAGCATTCATGATTGCCAGGATCCTCTCTGTCTCAGCAGATCGGTGACCATCACCGTGGCCCGTGCAATTTGGACATGGGGCCGACGGAGGAGCCGTTTTCATATGAGCAACCTCGTTTTTCAGTGCTCCCATTTCCTCGCGCAGATTCTCGTTGTCTTTCCGCAAACGCAAGTAAGCCGACTGCATTCGCGAAAAGTCAGACTGAAGCGACTTGTAACTAGCTTCCAACTTCGCGTACTCGTCGGAACCACTACGGGTGGGAATTTCCACCATGGCCGACCGAATGTGTTCAGCCGCGTCTTTCAGAGTGCGTATGTAGGTACCTTTTAGGTTGCCCGATTTTGTGGCTACTTCCCTGATGACATCGGCAGTTTCTCGCAACCTTTGGCAAATATCGGTGGTCGGCACCTCTCGCCAATCCACCCTAATAATCTCCAAATCCGGGTCTCGCGGAGGTAGAACCATCCTCGCTTTTTCAGTGATCTCCGACTCTGCTAGCAGCGGCTGCTCCAAACGCTCCAAACGCTTGGTAGCACTTGATGCAGCCTTTGCTCTTTTACCCTCTACTTCAGAGCTTTGGTCACCCGACGCACAAAGCCCTTTAGAACGCGATCGTTTTCTCCCACTTTGAGATTCTAGGTATATAGAATCTTCTGACTCACTCGTGTCCGATATGCAAGAGGAAGCGCTTCTGCTCCTGCTTCTATCAGACGCTGCCATAGATGGTAAAGGCGTGCGCGTCAATCGGACCACAGGTGTCCTTACCTCAGGTCGCTTAAAACGAGCCTCCATTTCTCTCTCCTCTGCGGCAGATGTTGTTGCCTTATCAGACTGCTTTGAAGCAGCAGCCTTACTTCCCTCCTTCTCTCCGGACTTCTCGCCCTTACTACCAAAAAGATTTTTAAAATTAAGTGTCTCCATAACTTATCCCACGAGTATGGCGGATCTACAATGTCCACCCAGGCGGTGCCCCCTGCACCTGGGTAACCCTAATACACTCAGAGGTCGGGCGGTATCTGAGGTTGGCGCTAATGGGCTGATGCACTCCACCAGCCACCCGCAAAAGCGGGCGCCCCGACATCACGTGTCCCAATGCCTGGACTTTGAGGATTTTTTTTTGAGGTTGGTCTTCCTCGCAGGAGACACGGTTAAGTGCCTCCCCCCGGCCCCACTCAATGTGGGGTAACGGTTTGGCCGACGGTGGCCGAAGCCTATCCGCTGTCCGGTGTAAGCGAACCAGCGGACCCGTCGCCCACGTCGATCCGCGCCGCCGCTACCCAGAAACGTCTGGGACGCCGACCCAGAACCTGGGACACTTGCCCCCTCTCTAACACGCGCGAGCGCGCCATGGGCTGAATCGCCCCCACCTCGTGCAGTTGCTGTCCGCGCGGGCCGAAGCCGGTACCCCCCATATCTGGAGGGCGTTCCCCTATCCACAACCCGGGGGACGCGTCCGGTAGCGACACTGCACAGTCGCTTCAACCTAACCTAACCTAACCTAACCTAACCTAACCTAACCTTTTTTTTTTTTTTTTTTTTTTTTTTTTTTTGACCCGGAGAAATGCGTTACGCATACCCCGCCGCTGGGTAGGCGACGGGGTTATGTGGGACTCCTCCCCCCACCTCCCGCCCACCCACTCAGCCAACCCTAGGGCTGGCTCAGTGGCTGCTCGGGATGGGGGGGCCCTACCCACTAAAACTCCGGGATGTGCCCTCCTTGCCAGCGGTGGCGGCGTGGGGTCCTTACTGGGAATCAACCACGCCGCCGCCGGCCGGCCCGGCTTTTAGCCAGGCCACCTCACGATCGGGGGGATTCCCAGGCACATGGTGGGAATCCCCCCCAGACTGCGGTGCCGTGCAATGCAGGCGCGGGTTACCCTACCCGCGCCCGCTGGCCCCGACTCAGGGTTGAAGACTGCGGACGTATCCCCGCATCCTTCGTCCCCTTCGCCTACGTCTTATTGGGTCCGCCTCAGAGTCTTGTTCGCGGGCCCGCTCCGCTGCCTCCTTTTGCGACATTACCTCTTCGCAGAACGAGGAAACTGCCTTCCAGGACCTGTCGTTGGTAAGCATGGAAGAGATCACGCTCGGCAACGAGAGGTCCTGGCCTATTACCGCAGTGAGGGAGCTGCGCTGCCGAGACCAAGCGGCACACACCGCGAGAGTGTGCTCTGCGGTGTCCTCGGCCGCGCCGCACTCATGACACATAGGGGTCGCCTCTCTGCCTATGCGGAACAGGTACTTACCGAAGCAGCCGTGTCCGGTAAGCACCTGTACGAGTCGATAGGTCAGCGCACCATGTCCTCTTTGGACCCAGTCCTCAAGCACCGGGAGCACCGCCTCAATGGTGCGAATACCATAGATGGGAGAGTTGAGCATCTCTCTCCACCTTTCCAGCAACCTTTCGTACGCGAGCAGTCGGACTCGCCGCATCTCCTCCGGCGACGGGCGCTCTCCTCTTTGTCTTGCCTCCACCCTATATCGGTAACCTAACCTAACCTAACCTAACCTAACCCAACCCAACCCAACCCAATCCAGTTGCCCCGCATCCGTAGACCCGAGCGTCACGTTTTTATCGAGCTCCGCCTTGAAAAAAAAAAAAATCAAAGTGTTGGTAAAACCAGTGCAATTAACCAAGTGTTTGGTATCAGTGGATTCGTCTCGACGAGACGAATCTAACGGTGTGTCACACTTAGGTGTGAAGTGTGAAAAAACAAGGGAAAAGTGCAAAAAAAAAAAAAAAAAAAAAAAAAAAAAAAAAAGTGAGGTTAATTCGGACTTTGGAGCAGTATATCTTGGAATCCATCGCGACGACCTATCATTTTTGGACTGTGGGAGGTCCACAATTAACGAGAGGAAGGTGCCTGCAGAGTCCCGGAATTTTCCGGCCAAGATCCAGGAACTTTCCTAAGAAAGTCCCTCAACCACCCGCCCACGAGGTCCTGGAACCAGCGCAGTCGCGCCACTCCAACCACCACAGACGAGGAGAGGACGTCGCAGCCGACAAGTAGGCGTTTCCAGCATCAGCCTAGACCCAATAGGAAGGGAGATATAAGGTCCTGAAAATTTTACATTTTAAATTTAGAAATAAGTGTATGTATAACAAAAACCAGAGCGGTAACCTATAAATTAAAAATCAAAATTAAATTTGCCATTTATTTACGAACATTTTAAAAAAAATTTCGGAATTTTATCTTAAAGATTATTGTAGTTATTCAACTTTCAGGACCGGCGGGACGACCACCAAAATCATTTAAAGTTGAATAACAACCTGTTTTTATTTATTTTGAAACCTGGTTTTTGAGATACAATGGGAATCTGATCCGGGCTATCCCGTGGGATAAAAATTTTTTATTCGATTAATAAAACAGCGCAAACAAACAGTTTTGTTGCTGAAAAAATTTTTTCCAAATTTTAAAACCCTTAAATTTATATTTAAATATAAATTAAAAAATCAAAATTATACATCACGGGAAAGGCGGGTTCACCCCCTATCTATTAGCATTTAGATATTAAGGATAGGTCTCGGCTTTTCCGAGCGCCACCCCCCCAAAGACCGCACGGAATATAAATCCGACCGCACGGCTAAGTTTGTAATACATCGCGACGTGAAAATCCACTTTTTATTTTTTACATTTCTAAAATTATTTTTGTATAACTAGATAGTAAGGTGCGTAAAACCATTTTTGACAAAAGAATTTATATTTTTGGACCACCCAGTCCAAAGATATAAGCAAATAAAGATAGAAAAATTTACGAAACGAAATTTTTGAATTTTTCGGTTTTAAAAAGTGGAAAACAAGTGGAAATAGTAAATATTAAATTGTAAATTTTTTAGGAGGGGTAAAAACCACCTAGGACTTTATATTAAGTAAGGTTTTAACGATAAGGGTTAATACCCCTAAGAAAAAACTGACATACAAACTTTTTTGCGGTCAATTTTAACGGACTTGCCAAGGAAATTGTAATTTTAAAAATATAAATATTTATTTAATTTATGTGTTTTGTATATGTCTGTATAGCTTAGGAAAGGCCCTATACACCTGTTTTTAAAAGAATTCAAAAATCGAAAACGGCCCCGAGCGCCGCTCACCCAAAAATTCACGCAAATTTGCTGAAAACCGCAAAAACAACTTTGTAGACCTTTAAGCATTTTATTTTAGTAGTGCCCCTTTGTTTACATTTTTTCGGAGCTAATAACTTTGACATTTTTCACCCTAAAATTATAATTTTAATACCATATTGTAGCCTGATTCTTCCCCTTTTAATTTTAAGTGTTAAAAAATTTTTACCACCCCTAGTTTTAGAGAAATTGAGTTTTAATCAACGACCGGAAAAATTTGCTTAAAACCCAAAAATCTCCGGAAGTTGAACTCTGAGGAAAATTAATCCGGGAGGTTTCTGACAGAGGATATCCCCCTATACAGGAATCCAAAGTCCAAAATCACCCGGACCAACCCTTTGAATTGGGGACTCAGGCCACGCCCACTTTCTTTCTTAGGGACTTAGGCGAAATACGTAGGTGAACAAAGAAAACAGACAAAAAAGGGCACTTACAGTAATCTCCCACATAAGGTCCTTTGGGGAAAAAGTATCATATAAAGGGATACTATCACATCGGGGAATAAAAACCAACCCCAACCCCTACAACCACCCCTCACAGTAGGGATACCTAACTCCGGAACTACTGAACCGATTTTGACCGGACTTTGACCCGTCGGTCACAAAAAAAAAATACCCCAAAATCGGTAGAGCCCAAACCGACTCTATATAGAGACAGTAGAGACTAGGAAAATTAATTTTAAGTTTTCATTAATAAATTTCCTATAAGGAAATAGGGCCTTTTCTACAGCAAATTTGACTTCCTGTTTCTCTATTGAGAACAGGAATAGTAATTAAGGTATTTTGACAAATTCAGGTCTCTATTGAGCCTGAATCTAGGTTAGTTAGTTAGGATTTTAATATAGTTTAGGTCACTCTGCGCCTCTATTGAGGGCAGACTTAGGTTAAGTATTGACAAAACTGCATTTATTGCAATCTCACTACAATTGTATTTTATATTATTTTATTCAATTTAAATTTACTGTGATATTGACAACCTGTACCTTTTTTAAGGGCAGGTTTAGCGTTAGATTATTTATTTCTGTGTATATTTTGACTGTGATCGACACCCTGCACCTCTATTGAGGGCAGGCTTAGTTTAGGTTCCAATTATTTTATTTTGTGTGTTTTTAATTCTAATAATTGACTGTGTACTGGACACCCTGCACCTCTTTTTAAGGGCAGGTTTAGCTTTAGGTAATAATTACTTTATTATTGTTGTGTGTGTAATTTATACAAATTGACTGTGATACAGACACCCTGTACCTATTTTTAGGGCGGGCTTAGCGTAGGAACTAAACTTGTTTGAACATATTAATAATTGAATTACGTCTATTGACACATTTATTATTCTAATTTTAACTTTAATTTATTTTATTTCGAATTTAATTTAATTTTTTATTTTATTTTATTTTATAAATTATTTTACAATTAGACGTAGGCAAACCCACTCAGATAATAAACAATAACAAACAAATAAGCAAAATGTATACTAGTAGCCAACCTATTTTTGCAAGGTTAAGATCCAACAATTTTGAAAGTAGACGTGCAGACTCCTCTCCCCAGGGGGAAATAGATAGTGATAAATCTCAAGCTCAGCCCACGATGAAATCGCCACAGAAATAGAAGAACGTAAGGGAGTACGAAAGAAGAGCGAATGAAGCGCAAAGTAAAATAAAAGAACAAATGGAACCAAAAGGAACAAACAAGTCAGTAACAAGAGAAGGAAAGGCAAGGATTACGGAAGAGACGATTGAAATGGTAAAGATGATTAAAGAGCTAGTAAGTAGAGTAAGCGAGTCAGAAAGTAACAAAGAAAGAAGAAGAATGCAAGAGGAGGAAAGAAAAGAGAGTAAGAATGGCAAAGATGAGAAAGAAAGTGAGAGTGAGAATGAAAGAAGGAATAGTATGATAAAGATGTATGAAGGTATAATAGGAAATAAGGAAGAAATAAGAGTGAATGGTAATGTCCTAGTAGATATTATGGGAATACTGCTGGAGATTAAACAAGAGGTAAAAGAGGCGAGAGAGGAACAAAAGAAGTTTAACAAAATTTTAATAGAAGAAAAGGAAGAAATGAAAGTTAGTAAAAACAGGATAGAGAAAATGGAGAAAACGATGAGCATGCAAGTCGAAGAAAGCAAGTACATGAAAGAAGAACAAGAAAAGCTAAAAGAGATAATAATAGAAAATAATAGAGGGATAGAGGAAGGAATGGGAAGATTGGAAGTGATAAAAGAGATGCAAGAAAGAGTGGGAAAGCGAATGGAAGAAGAGCAAAAGAAACTGACTGAGCTGGGAACTAAGATAGAGGAAGAAAGAAAGGAAGAAACGTATGCGGAAAAAGTGAGAAGCGTTCCACCCCAAAACAAAACACTACATTCAATCATAGTGGCGTCGACCGACGAAACGCTCACGAGCGACCAGGTATTCGACGCGGTGAGGAAGTCGGTCGACGAAAAAGGGGAGTGGAACGAAGTGCGAAGAGTGAGAAAGGCGAAAGGGCAAAAGGTAATTATAGGGTGTGCAAGGGAAAGTGAGGCAGAGAAATTGAAAGAGAAGATCGAAAGGAACAAAATACTAAAAGTGGAAAGGGCAAAGAACAAAAACCCATTAGTAATAGTGAGGAACGTAAGAGGAGAGAGAAAGAAAGAGGAAGTGATAGAAGGGATAAAAAGAAAAATTGGAAGAATAAACAGGGAGGAACGGTTTAAGGAAGAGGACATGGAAGTTATATATGAAAAGGCAAGTAGGAATCCGCATTTGGTGCACGTGGTGGTCAGAGTGGCTCCCACAATTTGGCGGCAGCTGACAGATGCGGGGTCTCTTCAACTACAGTGGGGAATCTCCGCTGTGGAAGATCAGACCCCGTTAATCCAGTGCTCCCGCTGTCTGGGCTACGGCCACATCAGACGGGTCTGCACGGAGGCGCTGGACAGCTGCAGCCACTGTGGGGGGGACCACTTATACGCCGCATGCCCAAACAAAAATTCCGCTCCAAGTTGCCTAAATTGCAAAAGGGCTGAGTTAAAAGAGAATGAACACAACACCTTTAGCAATGACTGCCCACAGAGAATACTCTGGGATAAAATTGCAAGAGCGAAGGTGGCATATTGCTAAGGGTGCTGTGGGCAACAACAGAACGGGGAGAGGAAAAAAGGAGCAGAAAGAAATATATAGGGTACAAAAAGGAATTTGGATAAAGACAACAAAATATATTGAAAAGAGATGGCATTGGTTCCACTTTCTTGAGGAAAGAAGGGAATCAATATTAGGGATAAGACTGCTGGAGCCCCTTCGTGGAACAAAGCAGGGAGTGCGAGTGGAGGCCAAAGGTAACCACGGGGCCAAAACAAATGGAGGCAAAAAATTATTTTTTGAAACTCCACTTGCGGAGGCATACCGGGCTCTAGAGGCTACCACCCAAACTCGGAAGGTAAAAAGTGACCACGGAGGGACTCCAGCAGTAAAAATAGAAAATACTGCAGTAACAATTAGAGATAGAGATATTAATAGCAATAAGCGAAAGACAAATTGAGTAGAATACAATGCGCGTAACATAAATAAGAAAAGTAAAAATAGAAATAAGTAAATATTGTAAATAAAATAAAGCAAATGTAAATAGGATAAGTAGTATACAAACGACAGTCTAAATAAAGACAAAGAAATGTAGCAAAGAAAATAATGTAATATAAAAAAGTGAATGTAAATAGATTAAGGAGAAAACTGTAATCAAACAAGAAAAGGAAATAATAACTTAAGAAAATAATTGTAAAAGTTAAAATGAATCTAATAAGAATAGTATCTAATGTAAGAGAAAACTAAATTATAGAATAGAAAACAGCAGTGACTTATAAGAATCTAGATAAATTATTAAAATTGTAAGAAAATAACAATGTAATAGAAAATAGGAAATGTAGAAACGTTAAGTAAAAATAATAAAAACGAGAAAAGAAAAACTCGAATATAAAAATACGAAGTAGAGAAAAGAAAAACTCTAGAAAAGAAAGAAAACCAAAAAAGCATAAGAAAGTCCTGCCACTGAGTGGGGAAGCCGTATAAAAAAAAAAAAAAAAAAAAAAAAACCAACCCAATCTAACCTATTTCTCACCTAAATTTCTCACCTACGGCGAAGCGGTTTTCGTTATAGGGGCTAAATTATCACCATCTTTAGGCCTCCATACCCAATTTCACCAGGGGGGGGGGGATCATCTACCTCCTAATTCAAATTAGGGTAGCTCATAGGGTAGAGCAGAACCAGCTCAGCACGGTGAAGAAAACCATCACCTTTGGGCAGCCCCTGACCTAACCAAACACCTTGGTAGGGTAAACTTACCCTACGCCTACCCTGGATTTTTTTTTTCCCTATTTACCTTAGGAAAACAAAGGTCTGTACCTGCTCTCTGGGAAGATCCGAAAATCCGTTCCGGACGGTCAATACTTTGGGAGATATAGGATTTATGCCTTTTTCTACCTGATTTACCCTAAAACTACCTTGGGTATATCTCCGGAAGTGCTAGAAGTAGAGAGATCGAAAATCTAAGGAACTTTCACAAAAATTGGATTTCGAAGAATATTTCTTCGGAATTAGAATAAACACCTTTGGTACCAATACAGTTCAGCCAATAATAACAAATAAACATGTCCTCCACAAAAAGTTCAACTTCCTCAGAAACTGGCAAAAATGCCCAAATTAAACAAACACCACAAAAGTTGCCGGGTTACCCCCCACAGGCACCGATCCGCCGCAAGCGTAGATCACCTGTGGGTGATGCGGCAACCACACACATACTCTCACATACACACACACACACGCACAAACTCAAAAAGACAACCAAAACACAGCTGCACAACTGAACACAGAGACCACGTCAGCACAAACTACACAAATGTCATCACCATCACCAACACAAACACAGGAAAGCTTACATGCACACTCACAATCATCTACACATTCACAAACACTACCCACCACAGAATTTTTTACAGTAACACAAGCTAAACATATTACAACCACACAGGACTCATGGCAAAAACCAATCACCAAAAAGTCAAAGACACTGCTATTAAAAATTCACAGAAAGACCTCCAGCCGAGGCCCGACAGAGTTGGGTAGAGCAATTGCTATTCAACAATTACGGCAGATGAAGATCAACTCTGGCGGGCTCCCAAGGGGGGTCTCAATCAAAAACGCGCAAATGGCGGCTAGGAAATCCAATATGGATGACTTGAGACCACTGGCCAACGTATCTTTACTGGATGCCACCCTTCCAACAGCGGACACCCCAAAAGAGACACCCACACGAATAGTAGACATAGAAATGACATACCAAGACTAAAACCCCCTGATCACTCCATCCAAAACAGACACAGCCGACCCGGTGAGCCCATCATGCCCTGTCGCGGGGACGTCGACCGAGGAGACGGTCTGTGCGTCGCAGCTCCCCCCAACCCACCCAAAGAAGGACCACTATTTATAGCATCGTGTGGTCCGCAACAACATGTAATGAGGAGGAAGAAAAGGAAAAGTGGGAAGGGGGTAGTTCAGTCTCAGAATGGACTGACGCGGAGACCGTCGAAGGCGAAAGACGTCTCAGCATTTTACCACCAATAGGACACCATTCGGGGGTGTGCAAAGATGCACCTGCAGATGGGCAAAGAGGCGCTTGAGAGCTCGAAAACCCTTAAAAGGGAATTAAGAGCTACGGCCGTCGAGTGCCTTGGGAATCTTTACGAGCTAGTTCTCTCGCTGGCGGATTCTAGAAATCGCCACAGGTTAAACCTGGAGGTTGAGAGAACAAGGGCCGCGAGAGAGCTGGTTCGTGTGGAGAGAGCCCATAATAGGGAAATGCAGCAAATGCAGGATCGCTTTGATGAGCGCCTCCAAGAATCCAAGGAGGCATGGACCGGTACCAGCAAAGCGGTCCCTGGGGTACAAGGGTGGCTGGACTTTGAGATGGATGGCCTTATCAAGACAGTTAGAACCAAATCTCGGAACGGAACTCTACTACCTCAAGCTGGAGAAGTCCAGCAGCTAGGTTGGTGGGGACCGTTCGCCGCCACCAGAGACCCCCCAGACCTTCGCCGGTGCAGAAAATGAGGTCATCACGGGGATGAAAACTGAGCTATCCAAGATGAGAGCGGACGTGGAGCAATTGCGACATGACCTCACTCAATTCAGACCTGTCACTGGCGAAGAGCTGAGGGAAATTGTAAACACATCACTTGCTCCTATAATTAGAACAAATAGACAGTTGCGGGAGGGAGTGGAGGAGGTTAGGGACGTTGTCCTTACAAACGGGCTTCGGGGTCGGTCCGAGATGGACTTGGGGTCCAAGATGGCGCTGGCAGAGGCCACAACCAAAATTGAAAGATTGCGTAATCCCTTAAGGAGTCGGCGATGAGAACCAACTGCCATATATCGATAGAAACAACTTGTTCACCCTACATTACAAAAAACCACGCAATACACTACACACAACACCAAAACAGCTACTTTGCACACACCGCAACCCGCAGGACGTAGCGTATGCCCTTAGAGAAATCTATGATGGCATATACTCGACCTCCGGACTGGTGCGTTCCCTATCGCTGAGGGGATACTCGGGGGTCGAGATTCCGAACAATCCTTACACCTTGTACCTAGCACATACTCAGGCCGAAAAAGAAAAGCTACTCAGCCGAGGCTACGGTGCTTGTTCGGGATCTCGAACCCTGACCATCTATGAGGCACAGGGCCTAACGTACCGGGACGTGGTTGTGGTGTGCTCAAAGCAGCAAAGTACATAAATCACACGGATTGTTCCCCATGCACTCGTGGCCCTGTCAAGACACACAACATCTTGTGTCTACTATACCGATAATGTAATGCGATAACAATCGCCCGCCTCATTGTCGGTGTAGAAAGGGCCACGGACAATAGAATAAAGAACTATAATATAAAAATGGCAATGAGAAGCGGGGACGACAAGGTACGGGACAATCTCATGCAGACCACCCGCATACCAAGGGAGAGTCCACCGCCGTTTCGTCCCAGCACCCCACAAACAAACATTATGTAAATCTCGGAATTGACCAAACCTCGGATTATGACACTAACACTTTTATTATAGTAACAATTTTTATATATTTTTACGTTTTTTTTGTCTTGTCCGGGGTTACCGGAGTTTCAGCGCCAAGAGCCGGTCTTCCACAAGAATTTTCCAGGTGGTCGTTGGCCAAATTCAACAAGGAATTGGCGGAAGAGGCCGCCCTAATGGAAGACTGGTTCTGATCATCGGAACTGGCCGAGATGCGTCGTGTCTGCATCGAACGGCGCAGGGCATTTACCAGGCACCGAGGATTACGCCCCGCTAGAAGGGATGAAGCGATAGAGGCGCAGCTTCATGCAGCGCTGAAAGACGCCCGTCACACTTTTAGGGTCGCAATTGCCGAGGCGAAGTCTGCTGCCTTTAAGGAATGGCTGGAATTACTTGATACGGATCCATGGGGGCGTCCCTATCGGACCATTCGCAACAAACTCTGCTGTGCGGGTCCTCCGGTGACAGAAACGCTGGAGCCCGCTTTTCTCGAAAGTGTCATCTCCGCTCTTTTTCCATCTCGAGCGGAGCTTGTTCCGCCCTACATTGCATTGCTCCTGTTAATAGGGCTGAACTAGACGAGGATACTTCCCCCTCTCTTACCGCTGCTGGGGAAATGGAAGCTGCGATGAGGAGACTCCGGGCCAAAACAACTGCTCCTGGCCCGAATGGTGTTCCCGGCAGGGTTTTGGGGCGTGTCCCTTAGCACACTGGAGAGTCGCCTTTAAAGGGATTTTCGATCTTTGTCTGTCGACTAGTCGTTTCCCCAAAATGTGGAAAAGAGGTTGCTTGGTCTTGCTTTCGAAGCCTGGAAAGCCACCTAATATCCCGTCGGCTTACAGGCCAATAGTCTTGCAGGATGAAGCGGGTAAACTTTTAGAAAGGGTTATATCCAGCCGCATCAACCAGCATCTAAAGGAATCTGGCCCGGACCTGTCCAGCACGCAGTTCGGGTTTCGTGAAAATCGCTCTACCATTGACGCTATTTGTTGCGTTAAGGCATTTGCGAGAGAAGCGATTTCGAGGGGCAGGGTGACTATGGCGGTATCATTGGACATTGCTAACGCCTTCAACACCCTGCCCTATGCGTGCATTGAGGAGGCACTGCGTTACCTACCTAAGCGCCCCCCGTGATCAAAGAGACGAAAACACACTTTCATTGGTGAAGCAAATAGGAACAGTAATTTCTTGTCCCATCGAAGGGACTGACATTATTGCATGTACCAGAGTAAGAAAACTTGACAGCACTAGCAAGAGACCTCTATCAATAATCGTGAAACCTCCAAATACTCACACAAGAGATAATATATAGCACGAGAAAAAAGGATATAAATATGTTTGGATACGCAACGGGCGAATCTTTATACGCAAGAATGATGAATCACCGGCTGGGCTGGTTAATTCGACGAATGACTTGAAGCAGTTGTACCCTTTTCAGAACTGTACGATTACATTGCCGTATCAACTACTGCAAAATTCACCATATACTACCAAAACCTCCGTGGCATGCGCACTAAGCTATTTGACATCAGGCTCGCTTCTTTGGCAATATCTTATGACATCATTATCGCAACCGAGACTTGGCTGGATGACACCATCAACGACAACGAACTTCTGAGCGATAAGTATACCATTTACAGAAAAGACCGCCAATCAACATCCTCTTTATATAAAAGAGGTGGTGGGGTACTAATTGTTATATCGAAACATATCCAGTCAGCCCGCATCCAGCACTACGAAAGTAGAAACGAAGACTTATGGGTATCTATTAGAGTCAAAATCAGTAATACGGTAGAAGACTCTTTGATTTGCGGTGTCTACGTACCTCCACCTGTATCACTTGGCGTACTCGCTTCAGTTCTAGATAACATCAGCTCTGTAGTTAATCTTATATATAAAATTCTCGTGTCACAATGTTAGTTACCATACTCCTCCGAAACGGCCTGCCGATTTTTATGAAATTTTATATGCATATTCCGTGGGTCTGAGAATCGGCTACTATTTATTTTTCATATCCTTGAGTGATTATGGTTGTTCACCAGTAACGTAGTGTTCTGAAACCTACAATGCACCTTCGCACCAAAATTCATACTATTGGATATTTTAACGTAGTGTTCTCATATGGTTTAGGAGGAATGTTATTCCAGGAAATTGATACAACACTACGTTACACACAGTTAAAAAAATTTTTCGTCATTTTTTTTTATAATATGGTATTAAAAAATACATACAACCCTAAATTTACTCTTCTACCACCTGCCCCTATTTTTATGGCGGTACAAAGTTCACTGGGTCAGCTAGTCTTAAATTCATACTCTTATTATACTTATTACATTAATTAACTATTTATTATTATTCATTTATTAAATTAAAATTATTTCTGAACATTCACTAATAATAAAAATTGAATTGCAACATTAAAAATATGTCAATAAAATTAAATAAAACTTATAAAACTAAAGAAACACAACACAATGTCATTAATCTGAAAAAACAATCTGCGAGCTTACGCAAACATTGTCGAAGCACTACAAAAACTTGGGAGCCCCATTATTGTAAACGCGTTGTTGAACTGAACTCAAAGGGCGTCATACGATTTCAGAGTGTAATTAGTCCAGAGGCTGCATGTGTAAAAAGAAAAATGGTTGCCTGTAAAGTCGGTTTTACGGGCGAAGATTTTACGTGACAACGTCTTTTTCTCGGTAGAATATTTATTGATATGAATATAATTAAATTGCACAATAGGAACAAGGAATTGAATGAAAATAAGAATTGCACAAATTTTAACTATAGAAATATATTTTGTTTACTAAAACATTGTACATGTAAACTTAAACTCATCGTAACGTTACCGAGCGTTACACTTTTTCATAAGTGACTCCCAGCCGCAACCTAATTTAAGACGTTGTCACGTCAAAAGAGCAAAACGCCTTAAAAAGAGTTACTTTAACGTCAGTGGAACACCTCCTGAAACTGCGAATTACCATGTTCGCCCTGACAGCTAGTACCCTTCGTTCCCGCTCAATGTCAGCATCGTCCTGCAAGGTGGGAGTAACTAGATGACCCAGATATTTAAATTCCTTTACTCTAGATAACGGGGACCCACTCAGCAATAGTGATGGCACTGCAGTAACTTTCTTAGATCCACTATGAAATACCATAACTTTACTCTTCCTACAATTATATATCCGTCCGCGTAGCTAATGTTATTAAAACATACGCCGTCAATGAACCAACTGACATGCCGCTCACTGAGCTCCTCGCTCAGTCCATTGATATATAGGTTAAAAATAGAGGGGGAGCTGAGTCCCCCCTGCCTTACACCACATTCCAATCAATACGATTCCGATAGCGTGCCCGCCCGTTACGTCACGTTATTTAACTGATTTCCGTACCAATATTTAAATATGATTATAAGTTCATCTGGTATATTTGAATGTTGCATTTTGTTCCATAAGATATCATATGATACGAGGTCAAAGGCCCTTGAAAGGCCGAGGAAACAAGCGTACACAGGCGTTTTTTTAGTGTACCTAATACTCAACAGCAATCTCAAACACAATATCGCGCTTTCAGTGGAAAGTTCCGGTCTAAAACCAAACTGTTTGTCACTTAATAAATCTGTTAAATTGTGTATTAAGAATGCTGTCAAATACTTTTGCAACTATTGTCGCCAGCGAAATCGGTCTATAATTAGATATATCTGTCAGACTTCCAGCTTTGTTTTTTACCACTGGCACCACCACCGCCCCCATCATCTCAGTGGGCAGGTACGCTTAATATATGCAGAAATTGTATAACATAGCTAACACCCTAGTTATATGTGACCCAGTGTACGATATATGTTCCACATTTAAGCCGTCATGGCCAGGGAATTCGCCTTTAAAAATAGATTTTACGGTGATACACTTCTTTCGCCGTTATTCTAGTATTCACGCATTCCCCATGCACCCCACCCAACACTGTTGACATCGATGGCCCCAAGGGTGACCCAATAACAGTTATTTTTAAAATTAGCAATAGCTTTAGGGTCATTAGAGCCGTCTCCAAACACAGGAACGCCAGGACAATTTCTCAGTCGATTCGTATTTTTCCAGAAACCACAGAGGTCTTTCTTAAAATGCTTAGTAGCAAGCATATCCATCTTTAATTGATCTTGATGATTCTGGCACCATTTTAATCACAATTAGAATATTTTTTTTATTTAAGCACATATTTTTATAAACATCACCATCACCGGTGGTCGGACTCCCACATAACATCCATCATCCCACATAACATCCTCCACCCCATCTGCAGCATAACAATGTTATGCTGCAGATGGGGTGGAGGATTCGAATAGCCAAAATCCTAATAAACTTTGGTCGTACGTCGAGGATCTCCGCGGTGGTAAGTCTAACATTCCTGGTGAAATGCATCTCAACACGGCTTCAGCTTCTACCGGTAACGAAATAACGGTGATCTTTTCGCAACACATTCTCCTCGGTCTATACCCAGAAACTACACTCCGTACCCAGTCGATTCTGACTTCCTTACTAATATTATAAAGGCGAAAGTTTGTTTGGATGGATGTATGGATGGATGTTTGTTCCTCTTTCACGCAAAAACTACTAAACGGATTTTAATGAAACTTTACAGTAATGTAGCTTATAGATCAGAATAACACATAGGCTATAATTTATAAAGATATTGTGTGAATTGTCCAAAATGTAACGATAAAAATTAAGTCTGAAAAAATTCTGCAATCTGCGAGCTATTCAGGCGTGTGCTGCAAAAACAGTTAGTGCTAATGTATATAATGTATGGTGAAAATATTTATCTTAAATAGTCCTACAAAAAATTCTGTGACACCATATATATCTATCTTTTATGAGTAAGCCATTATTGTCAAAATAGTGAACCATAAATACAATAAAAATTGATAATTTATTTCTAATACGACCCAAAAATTATGTATGTTACAATTTTAATGTCATAATGTTAGTTCTTTTCACGCTAATATAAGCTACTCGAAATACTAATACTGCGCACACGAAGTCGCGGGCACCAGTTATTGATACATAAAGACCTTGCTTTTATTCGAATTACACGCAGACGAAGTCGCGGGCAAAAGCTAGTAGGAAATAATTAAAAAAGTGAGGGTACTTATTTCACGAAACATTTTTTTTGCAGTTAGTGGATACAAAATTCCAAACAGAATCTTGATATTTTATGATATCCACAGGTGGAATTGTACACTGATTTTTATTACTCTAGTATTTAGTACAGTATTTTACAGACTGATGTTACTTAAAAGCGCTTTTATACTTGTTTACGAAAATGAGAACAAAAGAATCGAGAGCCGAGTATACACTTCGTACCTAGCATAGTTAGAAAGGGATGTTGTTATATATAGCACATGGCAACATCCTTTTCTAACTGTAAAAATCAACACTTAGTTGTCAGTCTGTAATACGGGTTTCAGTGCTGCAGGTTAGATTGGGGAAGGGAAATGGAAAGTTGAAATAAACTGATTTAATTGTTGTATTTTTATTTAATTCATAAATGATATAAAACAACGTACGCTATTAACATATTTAAACTTATTTAACGACAACAAAAATAATATTCACCATAATATTAAAATGTTACATATGAAAAATAAATTTGAAGTTGGAACCGGTTATCGGCTTCACAAATAAATAATAATATAAAAAATATAATAACAATTCTGAAGAGCCGACAGACTTCATTAAAATCGGACGAGCCGACGATTATGGTTTTCGATTATCATTACAAAGGTTACCGATCGAACGATTTCATTAAAATTTAAAGCGTTAACAAGATTAACTACAGCATCTCAATAGAATCTCACAGAAAACTTAGAAAATAATATGGCAACCGAATTCGACTAAGCTGTGCAACCTCGTCGGTCGCGGAAATCGAGCAAGCGATAGCGAAGCGAAACATTCTGACATCTCCGAGTGGACGCGTCACTCGCCTTTTGAGCTTCGATGAAACAGGGGGAGGGTCGAACCCGAGATAGAAAACGAGTCGAGCGGGTTCATTCCCTGTCGTAATTCCGGTCAACGGAGAGGGAAGGGAGGCGGCGAGGTCGAAGCGATCGCAGCCACTCGTCGGTGCCTAAGGGCGGGTGGTCAGGCGATGCTGAGGAAGTAGAAGGCGAGCAGCGCGGCCGTGTACAGCAGTCCGCTGGCCGTCAGCAGCGCCCGCACCGCCGTCCGCTGCTGCCTCGCTTCCGCGCCTGTCGCGCGTCGCCCGCATTCGCGCCGTCGTTTCTCCGCAGCGGCGGTCGCTCGCTCCGTGTTGAGCACTTTACGTTGCAGATTCCGGGCGGAGGCGCTCCGGCGCTTCGTTTCGTTCGCACTCGGCGCGTCCGGAGCGAAGGGGGGCGAGGCCGGAGCGTCCCGCGTCAGCGCGAACTGGGGGCGCGGCGCGTCGCCCGCGACCGCGGGGGCGGGGGGCGGGGTCGGGGCCCGCGGTCGAGGGCGGATCGGGTCGCGTCTTCTCCCACCCGGCACGTCGATGCGGGCCCTCGGCTGCCGGTACCCGAGCGGCGGGGGGCGCGGGAGGGGCGGCTCGTCGTCCAAGGCGGGTTCGAACCGTTCGCTCGCCTCCATCTCGAACAGAGACGGCGGCGCGACCGGGAAGCGCGCGCGGGATCGGCGCGGACCGGGAGGCGAGCTCGAGGAACGGTCCGCGGCGAGCAGGGCGCCGCCGGGCGGGGGCCGGCGCGGGGCGGCCGTCAGCAGCGGCATGTGGTGCGCGGGGGCGGGGGCGGGAGCGGAAGCGGGAGGGGGGCGGGACGAAGCGCGGCGCGCGCGCAGGCGCAGGCCGTAGCGGAAGTAGCGGTCGCTGTACACCACCGTGGCCAGCGCGCCGGACCGAGGCTGCAGCAGGTTGTACACGGCGGTGATGCAGGGGGGCGGGGCGCGGCTCAGGAGGCGGGGCAGGGGGAGGGGCGGGCGGCGACGGCGGCGCGGGGCGGCGGCGGCGGCGGGCTCGGCGTATCGGCGGCGCGGGGAGGGCGCGCGCGCGGCGGTGCGCACGCGGGCCGGACGCACGCGCCCGCGCCGTCAGTCCGCCGCCACCTTGCGCGCGCGTCGCGCCGCCACCAGCGCATGCAGCGCCTCCAGCACGGTGGCCGAGCTCCACGCCTGCGAGCGGCACGAGTCCGCGCAGTACGCGCCGCCCGCGTTGGTGAGCTCGGGCAGGCCGCGCCACGGGGAGGCGCGCAGCTCGGCGGCGTGCGGCGCCAGCGCGGCGTACCCGGCGGCGACGGTGCGCGCCAGCTTGCCGTTGTCGTGCGCGAACGCGAGCCGCGCGCGCACGTAGAAGCCGAACGGCCACACCCACTCGGGCCCCTGGTGGTAGTTGTACCCCTGCGCGACCGAGGGGTCGGCGCCGTCGTTCGAGTTGTCGTAGTCGCCGCGGTACGCCCAGTCGCCGGGGTCCAGCGTCTTGACGCCGAGCGGACCGAGCAGCAGCCTCTCGACGCTGTCGAGCGCGAGCCAGGCGCGCTTCGGGTCGAAGAGGTCGGGCGCGACCGCCATGGCGACGACGCAGTTGCAGCGCAGCTGGTAGTCGGCGTAGGCGCGCGTGGCGCCGCACGTGTCCTTGTAGATGGCGCGCCGGTGCACCAGGTCGGGGCGCGGGTCGGCGGGGGCGGGGGCGGAGGCGGAGGCGGAGGCGGGGGGGATCCAGAAGGCGCGCTCGAAGTGAGCGCGGATGCGGTCGGCCCACGCGGCGTAAGTCCAGGAGGTGAGGCTGCCGTCCTGGTGCCGCCTCACCACCCCGGGGTAGGGGTATCGCTGCGCGCGATGCTGGCCGGCCAGCCAGGCGGCGGCGCGGTAGGCCAGCGCGACCAGCTCCACGGCGCTGCCGTCGCGCGGCGTGGCGGGGACGCCCCGAGTGCCCGCCTTCTCGGAGGAGCCCATCTTGTCCATCCAGGTGCCGCAGTTGGCGTCGTTGCCGCCGAAGGGGAACCCGGTCTCGGGGTCGACGCCGATCTGCACGTTGAACCCCTTGTCGGTCATGTGCGCGTCGATCTGCCGCCCGGCGTTACGCTCGCGAAACACGAGACCCTGCGGGAAACGAAACGATCGGTGATCACATTATTAGTTACGCATTATTTATAAGCCCTGTCGACATTTTATAACCTACGTAAATAATAGAGTACATCGCGATGTAAAAACTATTATAAAAATAACAACATACGAATACTTATGATAATAATAAACTGGAACAATGACTCTAACGATTCACTTATTCAATCGTAAAAAATAATAACAAAAAAGTTATAATAAAAAATGGATTTCCTAGATTGAAGGAAATTCATACTGATACAAAATTACACAGAAAAGGTAAGTGAAACTTGCTTGATCTAATTTATGGTTAATGGCGCGTATGTCACCTGGAAGTGCACGTCGAGCGTCTCCTGCATGACGTCGTGCAGCGGTTGGTCGACGGCCCCGGGCGGGGCGGGCGCGGAGTCGTCCTTGGGGAAGATCCTCGACACCGGCTCCGACAGGATGGCGAAGCCGTTAGGCGCTTCGGTGCAGTACTAAAGGACGACCAAACATTTTACTATACGTAATCGAAGCGTTTCGTAATATAGTAATAGAAGGGGTAAGTAAATAAGTATAGCATAAGGGAGTCGTCGCGCGCGCAATCTTGGTGACGCACGCATACATGACTGGCGCTTCACGATGTCAAGCGTGTAATAGTTGCAATTTCATAATAAGTGAAGTATTGGCTTTCACACACATATAATAAGCTAGACGTAATGGATCAAATAAGTTTGATGCAAATATGCAGTAGTGCATTTACTGTGCAGGCGATTACAGATGCAAAAAACCTGCTGTACCATTGTGTGGTAATTAAGAAGAGATCTCAACGCAAGCGCGATGGAAAGTCACAAAAGGAACTTGAAAATATTTCAGCATCATTAAACAACGCAAGATGACTTTGTTGCATTGATAATTGAGGTAGAAAACCTAAAAACTGCATCTATTGTGAATATTTTTAAATAACTAACGTAAGTACGTTACGTCGAGGGGGTCGAATTTAATGGACTTTGTTGGGAAACACGAAAGTAGGCCTGTAAGATTGCTCCACATCTCGGTGTCCATAATGACACGACCTCAAAGCAGACAGAGCCCAAAACACTATCTGTGGCGACAACACAAGGCGACAGCAAGTCGCAGACCAGCGTAATGTCAACGAATGTTCCTAAAACCCACACACAGGCGGCTGTAGCATCAGACAGACCTATACGCACGAGAGTATGTGAAACTCTCCTTGCTATTGAGAATCATAGTAACTCCAGGCCGCTATCCTACTCAGCAAAAACGGAGAATGGAGGGATAAAAAACCCAGCGAAGAAAGGACAGTAGTGCAGTGGCGAAGATTAAGAAATAGGTTGGAGACTGCAAAGGGAGAGGCATAATTAATTCTGAAGTAAAATTCAAAGCTGCAGACGTTAAAGTCCCAATGTTCATAAATAATATGGATAAGTGTGAATCGGCTGAAGACATAGCTAATTACCTTTTACAGAAAACAAGTTACAGTTTTTGCTTTGTCTTTTCTAAAGAAACTGTAACATGTTTTAACTGTAACTAAGGTAGAACGAGAGTATGATGCATATAAAATGATGGCCTTAAGATTATGACATTTAGACGATTAGTTGGCGCCTTACGGCGAGACGAAAATAAATATATTTTTTTATAAAACCAAGGTGAATAATTGTAAGCTGGTAAGTTTTAACTGTAAGTGTTAAAAGATCAATTAAGTGTATAGAACAGCTATGCGATTCTGCGGACATAGTTGCATTACAGGAAACATGGCTTCTCCCGTACGATATACCTTTTCTCGGGACAACACACGCAGATTTCGATTACACGTGCAAATCGGCAGGCATTTTGGAGTTTATTACACACGTTGGGTTACATTATCGTAGTTTTTATACGGAACCACCATAACTTTTTGAAAATACACTACAAAGTGAGAATGTAATTGTAATTATAAAATATTGTTATTTGAAAGTAAAAGATGTTGGGCCTATACATCCTTTCATGTAATGAAAAAAAAAATTACGGCTTTTTTTGTGACACTAAACAGCCACCAGAATAACAGCGCTGGTGCGACACAATGGCGCATCAGCTAATGCTGAGGCAGGGTACTGGTTAGTGGTCGCCGACCTTCCGTCTGGTGCAGGAGCTGTCAGGGCATGGATGTTTCGGCAGCTACCTGCACCGCATACGGAGGGAAGCGACCCCGTCATGCCATCATTGTGGCGCTGTCGGGGACACGGCACAGCACGCCCTCGAGGAGTGCTCGTCGCGGTCTCGGCAGCGCCATGATATGGTCATGGCAGTAGGAAGGGATCTCTCGTTGCCCAGCGTCGTTAAAGCGATGCTGGACAGCGACAGATCCTGGAACGCGGTCGTCTCCTTCTGTGAGAAAGTGATCCTACAGAAGGAGACAGCGGAGAGGGCCCGCGAGGGGGACGCCCGGGCCGGCCCTCTCCGTCGCCGACGACCCCCCCCCCCCCCCCCCGGTCGGAAGGCGGCGGCGGTACGACCGCCTCTTTCCACCCTACTGGGACTGCGGGCGGCGGACAGGGTGCTACGTCGCTCGCATTGCACAGTCTCACCTAGGTGCTCCCGGGCATCCCCCTGACCGGCAGGAGGAGGAGGAATCCCTGCCGGGGTAACGTGGAGCGTCATCCCGATCCCACAAAACCCGTTTCGGCAGACGAGGGAGGACTGTTGAGTTTTAGTGGGTAGTAGAGCTCCCCCTCATCCCGAGCAGCCGCCGAGCCGGGCAGTCTGGCTGGACGGGTGGGCGGGATTTGGGGGGAGGAGGAGTCCCACACAACCCCGCCACTCACCCAGGGCGGGGTATGCTTAACGTATTTTCCCAACATTAAAAAAAAAAGGGTACTGGTTAGTAAATGTGTAAATGAGGGTTAGTAAAATATATTGTATTCAATTGCAATGGACTGCGGCACCTGTTGTATGGAATAGAGCCACCACCAGACGGCGTCGCGGCAGTTGTAGCGCGCGTTGTGGCCGCCGTCCAGCAGGTTGGGCACGAGCCCGTGGCGCACCGTCGCCGCGAACCCCAGGATGTGCGCGCGCGCCTCCTGCAATAACCGCATTAAACATAACTTTATTGATTTTTAAGGTTTTAACATTTGAGACATATTTCAAAAATGACATGACTTATAGTTGTATAAGAATAAAATGTTATACACAAATATATTAAAAATAAGCGAATTTAATTACTGATTACACGATCGATCCGGTTAAAAAAATCAACGGGTTGCACTTCGGGAATGCCGGCAGAAGTGAAAACTTGAATATTAACGTTGTGCATTTTTGATATTTTGGAATGGCTAGGGAATAATTTTGTATGAATTGCTTTAAAAATTATCAGCATAAAAGTACTTTCATTTATGTGGTAGAATACATGACAATTTATATTACATTAAAAAGTTTATCTCTCAGAAACATCAACTTACATGAATCACATTTAAGCGCACTTAGCGACATCTATTGTAAAAAAATCTTCACAATAAAGCTGCCACCTGGACGTCCTATTAAGAGACTTATTATTATAATACGATAAAATAAAATATTACTAAGTTTCATCCAATATATTGAAAGTCAACAACCTTTCCGATTTTATTGTTTTCGTCTTACGAATTTTCGATCAAGTCACGTGTCCTGATAAGGGTTTAACATTTTTTACTCATTACAAAAAAGTTTATAACACCGTAAAAGAAAATTTCACTTCAAAAACGAAAAAAAAATATATTCTTGTTCCAAAATACATATATTCTCATTTTTAACCGACGAAAAAAACAGGGGCAGTTCTCAGACGCATGCGTATATATTTTTTTATGTATGAGCATGCATAAATTTTTACAAAGAAATTCGATTTTGAGATAATTGGTCCCATATAAATTTGGAAAAAAACTAACCTTAAGAGTATGAAAATAGGGGATGATTAATTGTTCACTCACTGATTGTAATGTGCGACCACACATAACTTTTTAACAGAGTAGGTAGTGTGTTTTGATTTTTTTTATTGAAAGGAGATACATCAAAGCTGGTCTCACATTAATTTGAAAAAAAAAGAACTACCTTAAGGGTGGGAAAACGGGGTGATTATTCATTTACAAATTTTGATGCCGAGTTGTATATTACAAAAATTATAGTAATATTTTTTTTTAAACTTTTAAACTTCAAAAAGTTAAATCTAATTAATGTTTTTTTTCCTATCCTTTGATAGATCTGATCTAATCGAAACATTAATTATACAAAAGATGAAAAAAAAAATAACTTTTCAGCGGTTAATTTTTTTTAATAAAAAGTTTTTCGATTTAAATTACCATTCATGTGTGCCAGCGGTAAATTGCGAGCTCGGCGTTTTCCAGATTCAAAGTACACGTTGACGCTCCAAACGGACGAGAGTTGGGCAATTTTTTTGGTGAGCGCCAGCGCGCGCGCGGACCGTCCGGCGCGGGCGGCGCCGCTCATGCGGGCCAGCGCCGCGCCCGCTCTACAACACTCGCCTGGTATCGGCCCGTCAGCAGACAGAGTCCCCGGAGCGCGATGAAGGTGTCGCGGCCCCAGCAGCGCATGTAGCCGACGGTGAAGTGCGGCAGGCCGGCCGACATGGCGTGCGGCGGGGGCCGCGGCGGCGGCAGCGCGGGCGACGGCGCCGGCAGCGCGGCGGACGACACCGGCCCCGCGAGCTGCACGCTGGTGAGGGGCCGCCGTCAGCAGACAGAGTCCCCGGAGCGCGATGAAGGTGTCGCGGCCCCAGCAGCGCATGTAGCCGACGGTGAAGTGCGGCAGGCCGGCCGACATGGCGTGCGGCGGGGGCCGCGGCGGCGGCAGCGCGGGCGACGGCGCCGGCAGCGCGGCGGACGACACCGGCCCCGCGAGCTGCACGCTGGTGAGGGGCGGCGCCGCTCATGCGGGCCAGCGCCGCGCACTACAA
Organism: Chilo suppressalis; assembly: GCA_902850365.2. Classification (NCBI taxonomy): domain Eukaryota; kingdom Metazoa; phylum Arthropoda; class Insecta; order Lepidoptera; family Crambidae; genus Chilo; species Chilo suppressalis. Next base: position 59,763 of record OU963902.1, read on the forward strand.
CTACAACACTCGCCTGGTATCGGCCCGTCAGCAGACAGAGTCCCCGGAGCGCGATGAAGGTGTCGCGGCCCCAGCAGCGCATGTAGCCGACGGTGAAGTGCGGCAGGGCCGGCCGACATGGCGTGCGGCGGGGGCCGCGGCGGCGGCAGCGCGGGCGACGGCGCCGGCAGCGCGGCGGACGACACCGGCCCCGCGAGCTGCACGCTGGTGAGCGCCAGCGCGCGCGCCCATTGTCCGGCGCGGGCGGCGCCGCTCATGCGGGCCAGCGCCGCGCCCGACACGGCCGCGTGCATCGCCAGCACCAGCGCGGCCGCGTACGCGGGCACCAGGTACCTGTCGAACGACTCATATGCGGAAGGTTCACCCTCGTTTGCTGCAAAACATGTGAGCTTGTAAAAAACATCGTGTCGATTCGGGGACCGTTCTCGTGAGTTGAAAGTAAATTTAACGTTAGTCTTTCTTTTTCGTTCCGTATAAATTGTAACAGAGTGCAAATAAACGTCAGACTGCTTTTCGCGGTGCTTACTCAGTCTTCACTTTTGTTTAGATATTTTTTAGTTTACTCGTAATATCGTCGCTAATAGGAGTTCAAACGGTGAAGTGTTATACGATTAACTAATACGAGTGTTATTCACAAGCAAAACAAAGGATTTGGTGATTTATAACTCGTCTATCATTTCGACTCGTATTTTTTTTTCTTTCTACCGCCTAATCCTAATAGCAGGAAGCGTCATATTCGATTGACAAGCTGTCACCTCATCTTGACAACTCGCCATAAACAAATAGAGTTGCCATATCCCAAAAGTTCTACCATGTTCGGGAAAAATTTGCAACAATGAGCACGTGTGGTGGTTGTAAAAAAATTGTCTCTGCTTCGAATGTGATTACATGTTCGAAATGTTCTGGGACGTATCACTACATATGCGTTAATATAAGCAAGAAAAATTTCAAGAAACTGTCCAAAGAATCCAAGAACGCCTGGAAGTGCCCAGTCTGTAAAAATATGCAGCCAAAAGGTGGTGATAACTCTGACACACCAATACGGAGTTCCAAGTTAGACAGCAACGTTCATGATAACTCAAAAGAAGTTTCAACTGAAATCACACCTTCTTCTTCACAATTAGATCCAAACCTGTTAGCTTTTATTAAACAGGAAATTCAATTAACCATCAAAGAAGCAATGAAGTCTTCTATGAAAAACTTTGAGAGCGAACTTCGTGACATCAAAAAGGAACTCAATGCATTGAAAGAGTTAAAAAACTCAATTGTCTTCCTGAGTGACGATTATGACGCTATAAAAGCAAACTTAAAAACCAATACCGATAAGATATCTTCCTTGGAAAAACAGAACTTTGAGCAGGCCGATACTATTCGTGATTTATCATCTAGATTGAACCGAATAGAACAGCACTGTCGACAAAATAATATCGAAATCAACGGCGTTCCAGAAAATAAATTTCAAAACATACTTTCATTGGTGAAGCAAATAGGAACAGTAATTTCTTGTCCATCGAAGAGACTGATATTATTGCATGTACCAGAGTGAGAAAACTTGACAGCACTAGCAAGAGACCTCTATCAATAATAGTAAAATTGCCAAATACTCGCACAAGAGATAATATCATAGCTGCGGTATCAAAGTTTAATAAGGCCAACCCAAAAGATAAGCTTAACACCGTGCAACTGGGCTATGGTTGTGACAAAATAGCTGTCTATGTTTCTGAGCATCTCTGCCCGTATTATACAGAGCTGCACGCGGAAACCAGAAAAATAGCAAGAGAAAAAGGCTATAAATATGTTTGGATACGGAATGGGCGAATCTTTATACGCAAGAATGATGAATCACCGGCTGGGCAGGTTAAGTCGGCGAATGACTGAAGCAGTTGTAGCCTTTTCAGAACTGTACGATTACATTGCCGTATCAACTACTGCAAAATTCACCGTCTACTACCAAAACCTCCGTGGCATGCGCACTAAGCTACTTGACATCAGGCTCGCTTCTTTGGCAATATCTTATGACATCATAATCGCAACTGAGACTTGGCTGGATGACACCATCAACGACAACGAACTTCTGAGCGACAAGTATACCATTTACAGAAGAGACCGCCAATCAACATCCTCTTTATCTAAAAGAGGTGGTGGGGTGCTAATTGCTGTATCGAAACATATCCAGTCAGCCCGCATTCAGCACTACGAAAGTAGAAACGAAGACTTATGGGTATCTATTAGAGTCATAATCAATAATACGGTAGAAGACTTTTTAATTTGCGGTGTCTACGTGCCTCCACCTGTATCACTTGGCGTACTCGCTTCGGTACTGGATAACATCAGCTCTGTAGTTAATACAAACTCGAGCAGGACTATGATTTTCGGTGATTTTAACCTAGGTTTTATAGATTGGTCTCCAGATGAGACTGCTGGTGGGTTGACTCCGTCAAACTACAATAGTCCGCTTGGTTATGCCCTGGTCGATTTTATGTCTTACAGCAGTATAGAACAATTTAACTTTGTAAAAAATGCCAACAACAGAATCCTAGACTTAGACATTTAAAGACAATAATCCTCAGACATTTTAAGCAAAATTGATGCTCATCACTCTGCTCTCTTAGCGGATCTTGATGTAAAGGTTGTGACGAGTCTTGTAAGTAAATTTACTCCTATTCTTAATTTCAAAAGAGCTAATTATCCAGTTATAAATGAAAAATTGTATAATGTGAACTGGGAGTCTGAGCTGGGGGGCGAGGATGTCAATGTCATGATGCGTAAATTTTATTCCATCCTCAATAACATTATTCATTCTAATATCCCCAAACTTATTATCCGCCGTAGAAAATATCCTAAATGGTTCACTCGCGCTTTAACTAACTTAATATCTGAACGTGATAATATTAGGTGCCGTTTCAAAAAATATAACAACCAGCGAGACTCATTTGAACTTAAGCTTGCCAATAAGCGAGTGGACCAAATGATAAAAAAATGTTATACTGCATATCTAGATGGGGCGGAGGACTCGATTAGGCAAAATCCTAAAAAAATTTGGTCGTACGTGAAGGATCTCCGCGGTGGTAAATCTAACATTACTGGTGAAATGCATCTCAACACGGCTTCAGCTTCTACCGGTAACGAAATATGTGATCTTTTCGCAACACACTTCTCCTCGGTCTATACCCAGAAACTAGATTCCATACCCAGTGATTTAGTTAATGATAATGACTATCCCCAGCTATCTATCGGTAATGTTGCTATATCCGAACGCATGATCACTAAGATCTTATCCAAAATTGACGAGAGTAAAGGAGCAGGTCCTGACGGCATTCCGCCACTATTTCTTAAAAGAACCGCTAAATACATTGCCCTGCCACTTAAAATCATATTAGCTAAATCCATTGCTACGGGTGTTTTTCCGGATTTGCTTAAGGAGGCTGATATCATTCCAGTCTTCAAAAAAGGTGATAATAATAACGTTAAAAACTACCGCCCAATATCTATTCTGAATGCAATATCAAAGTTATTTGAAAAAATTATCTGCCCGTTTTTAACTTCCCATTTTAAAAACATCATTCATGCAAACCAGCACGGATTCTGTAAAAATAAATCAACAGCAACCAATCTTGTTTCGTATGTCAATGAACTAACGAAATCAATCGATAGCGCGCGGTCATCAGTTTACTTATTGACCCAGTTTATTTTGTGCAATAATTTTAATTATAATTTATTTAAGTTGGTACACATTAGAACACCATTCAAAACGAATGTGCTCATACCATTACCATTTACCATTTTTTACCAGTTTTAATATATTACGAAATTTATTCTTCTCTTTTATTTTACATTAATTTGTGGGACTTACACCCTACAAACGGTGCATCCTTGTTATATACTATACGAAATGAAAATGAGAAACTGATGTTATATTTAGTTTTAAGTTTAGAGAATCATGCCAGAATCGTCATATGGTTATTCGAATCTGTATATTTTATAAATTCGTCATATCTATCTCTTCGTCCGTAAGTCACAACCACTTTTTTCCGTAACTATAATAACTATATTGTTGTAACTTGGTATGTAGACGTATTCCGTAAACCGCATTAGGATTTCTTTTTTCATCAAACCCATAAATATGGGATATCTATGATATTAAGGTTTCTAACATCAAAGTTGTAAAATCTGTATGTCCTCATCTCCCCCTCCCCCCTCCTATAACTTCTAAAACAAGAGAATGATAAAACTAAAAAAATATATGATGTACATTAACATGCAAATTTCCACCGAAAATCGGTTAGAACGAAATCTAGTAAGTAGTTTTTTTAATAATTAATTAATTTAAAAAAATACACTATTATTAAAACATCAATCAAAGTCACAACGAACTACAAATACTTTTATATTATGTCACTTGCTGCTACGGAACCCTCCATGGCCGAATCCGACTCGCACTTGGCCGCTTTTTTTTATAAAAGATTAAGAGCCTACAATCACAATCTTTTCCAGATTATGTATGTTTCTACCGTATCTAAAATACAAGTTGCGTATGCGTATAGTTTATCGTATACTAATTTATGTAATTCTTATTTTTATAGATCATAGTATTGTGTAAAAACTAAATAAATAAATACCTCGGCAGGTCCGTGACGGGGCGCAGTATTTGTTGGTATCGGCGCGCCAGGGCCGCAAGCTTGGGGTCGCGCTCCAGCCGCGCCCACTGGTACTCCAGCAGCCAGTCCCCGGCGCGCAGGTTGTCGCACACCGGGTGCGACAGGTCGTCGTTCGCGCACACCGTCTCCAGGAGCGATGCGACGCCCTGGTGGTATCGCAAACGGTGTCGATGTTCACACGGAAACGGATTTTATCACAAATTTCGTTAATAAAAACGAGAAACAGAATCGGTCCCGAGATTAAACCCTGCGAAACTCCCGATAAGATTTTGTTCTGTGACGATTCATGGTCATCCTTAACGGCAAATATTCATAGTAAAAGCAAAGTTGAAACGACGGAATTCTACAAACATTGTCACGCTTTAGTTTCGACAATAGGATGTTGTGATCGACTCTATTAAATGCACTGCTCAAATTAATTTAAATAATAAAAATAGCGACACAGTAATTTGATTTGTTAAATCATTGATATGCAAAACAACTGATTAAAGTCATTCTTGCTAAATTTATTCTGATTCATTGGAACAAAAAAGAAATTTAGAAAAGACAAATCTTTATTATACAACTTAGAAATCAAATTGAAGATCGATATTGGATAAATTTTCAATATCATTGCTTTGTCTTTTTTAAGCGTTAAATAATATGAACTCCTTTCAATTAGTCCAAAAACAATTATAAACGTGTCTATCGGCCAGCTCCCTCTGGAAATCGCCGTCGCAGAGAAAACAATAATGACCTGCAAGCCGGCGTAGACAAGCGGGCCGTGTCCCGGCACGGTGTAGACGCCGCCGCAGCCCGCGTCGCGCTCCTCGGCGTCGCAGCGGTACAGCAGCGCGTGGAAGTCCCCCAGCTGCAGGTCGCGCAGGGCGGGCCCGAGCCCCAGTGGGTCAGCGTCCCCCCGTCCTGCCCCACGCGGGGCGTGTATGCGGGCCACCAGCGCGTTGAGCGCGCCCAGCGTCGTCTGCTGCGCGGCCCACGGCGACACCCGCACCGCCACCTGAGGACGAGGGCCGGTACATAGTACAAGGCATATCTTCAAAGACCAAGCGAAAGCTATTCATATTACAGATGCGTTTAATTTAAATCGCATTAGATGACGCATGTGTGTGACCGTCGCGAGCCAAAAACATGCTAAAAAGAGAGATATTTTTTTCAGACAGCCAATTAATTTTAATTAATTATTATTCACTTATTCATTTATAAATAGAATAACGTGTCGTGTCGCGGTACTAACCACAGTGCCGGGCAGCAGCCGCTTGAACCGCAGCTCGGTCCGCGCGCCGTCCCCGCGCTGGTCGGCGATCATGCCGGTCATATAACGTGTCGTGTCGCGGTACTAACCACAGTGCCGGGCAGCAGCCGCTTGAACCGCAGCTCGGTCCGCGCGCCGTCCCCGCGCTGGTCGGCGATCATGCCGGTCATATAACGTGTCGTGTCGCGGTACTAACCACAGTGCCGGGCAGCAGCCGCTTGAACCGCAGCTCGGTCCGCGCGCCGTCCCCGCGCTGGTCGGCGATCATGCCGGTCATATAACGTGTCGTGTCGCGGTACTAACCACAGTGCCGGGCAGCAGCCGCTTGAACCGCAGCTCGGTCCGCGCGCCGTCCCCGCGCTGGTCGGCGATCATGCCGGTCATATAACGTGTCGTGTCGCGGTACTAACCACAGTGCCGGGCAGCAGCCGCTTGAACCGCAGCTCGGTCCGCGCGCCGTCCCCGCGCTGGTCGGCGATCATGCCGGTCATATAACGTGTCGTGTCGCGGTACTAACCACAGTGCCGGGCAGCAGCCGCTTGAACCGCAGCTCGGTCCGCGCGCCGTCCCCGCGCTGGTCGGCGATCATGCCGGTCATATAACGTGTCGTGTCGCGGTACTAACCACAGTGCCGGGCAGCAGCCGCTTGAACCGCAGCTCGGTCCGCGCGCCGTCCCCGCGCTGGTCGGCGATCATGCCGGTCATATAACGTGTCGTGTCGCGGTACTAACCACAGTGCCGGGCAGCAGCCGCTTGAACCGCAGCTCGGTCCGCGCGCCGTCCCCGCGCTGGTCGGCGATCATGCCGGTCATATAACGTGTCGTGTCGCGGTACTAACCACAGTGCCGGGCAGCAGCCGCTTGAACCGCAGCTCGGTCCGCGCGCCGTCCCCGCGCTGGTCGGCGATCATGCCGGTCATATAACGTGTCGTGTCGCGGTACTAACCACAGTGCCGGGCAGCAGCCGCTTGAACCGCAGCTCGGTCCGCGCGCCGTCCCCGCGCTGGTCGGCGATCATGCCGGTCATATAACGTGTCGTGTCGCGGTACTAACCACAGTGCCGGGCAGCAGCCGCTTGAACCGCAGCTCGGTCCGCGCGCCGTCCCCGCGCTGGTCGGCGATCATGCCGGTCATATAACGTGTCGTGTCGCGGTACTAACCACAGTGCCGGGCAGCAGCCGCTTGAACCGCAGCTCGGTCCGCGCGCCGTCCCCGCGCTGGTCGGCGATCATGCCGGTCATATAACGTGTCGTGTCGCGGTACTAACCACAGTGCCGGGCAGCAGCCGCTTGAACCGCAGCTCGGTCCGCGCGCCGTCCCCGCGCTGGTCGGCGATCATGCCGGTCATATAACGTGTCGTGTCGCGGTACTAACCACAGTGCCGGGCAGCAGCCGCTTGAACCGCAGCTCGGTCCGCGCGCCGTCCCCGCGCTGGTCGGCGATCATGCCGGTCATATAACGTGTCGTGTCGCGGTACTAACCACAGTGCCGGGCAGCAGCCGCTTGAACCGCAGCTCGGTCCGCGCGCCGTCCCCGCGCTGGTCGGCGATCATGCCGGTCATATAACGTGTCGTGTCGCGGTACTAACCACAGTGCCGGGCAGCAGCCGCTTGAACCGCAGCTCGGTCCGCGCGCCGTCCCCGCGCTGGTCGGCGATCATGCCGGTCATATAACGTGTCGTGTCGCGGTACTAACCACAGTGCCGGGCAGCAGCCGCTTGAACCGCAGCTCGGTCCGCGCGCCGTCCCCGCGCTGGTCGGCGATCATGCCGGTCATATAACGTGTCGTGTCGCGGTACTAACCACAGTGCCGGGCAGCAGCCGCTTGAACCGCAGCTCGGTCCGCGCGCCGTCCCCGCGCTGGTCGGCGATCATGCCGGTCATATAACGTGTCGTGTCGCGGTACTAACCACAGTGCCGGGCAGCAGCCGCTTGAACCGCAGCTCGGTCCGCGCGCCGTCCCCGCGCTGGTCGGCGATCATGCCGGTCATATAACGTGTCGTGTCGCGGTACTAACCACAGTGCCGGGCAGCAGCCGCTTGAACCGCAGCTCGGTCCGCGCGCCGTCCCCGCGCTGGTCGGCGATCATGCCGGTCATATAACGTGTCGTGTCGCGGTACTAACCACAGTGCCGGGCAGCAGCCGCTTGAACCGCAGCTCGGTCCGCGCGCCGTCCCCGCGCTGGTCGGCGATCATGCCGGTCATATAACGTGTCGTGTCGCGGTACTAACCACAGTGCCGGGCAGCAGCCGCTTGAACCGCAGCTCGGTCCGCGCGCCGTCCCCGCGCTGGTCGGCGATCATGCCGGTCATATAACGTGTCGTGTCGCGGTACTAACCACAGTGCCGGGCAGCAGCCGCTTGAACCGCAGCTCGGTCCGCGCGCCGTCCCCGCGCTGGTCGGCGATCATGCCGGAGTGCGCGAGCGCCAGGTTCCTGCGCACTACGGCCTCGTACTCCGTGTGTCCGTAGATGATGTGCGCGTGCCGATTGAACGATTCGACCCTCTGTAGGGGGTTGCCGCCGGTCCTGCGAACGGATCATCGGGATAAATCCAACGAAAAAATATTGTTTCTTTATTCATTCTTACGGCGGAAATTTATAATATCACAAAATGAGAGAGTGTTCGAGAAGATGGCTATCGTCATAGTAAAAATAATGTTTAGCGTTAATGATTGAAACGACGCACGCCGCCAGTCGCGAATGAATTCTACTAAAAACTGTGTGAGAATGCCTGTTAATGTACTGATTATGTGTGCGAGGTAATAGTTACGCCCCGTTCTGAGCAGACTGCGCCTGAGCGCGACGGCTGCGTACTTTTATTCTTACGCGCAGGAGAAGACGTACTGGAGGAGAGACCATCAAACCGAGGGACGAACGGCCGCAGCGGAGTTCAGATTCTATTATTTTAACTTCAAGTCGCTTTTTGATATCTGATTTCTTTTATCGAATAGTAAGTTTTACCCGGTTACAGTCCAAGTTATTTAAAATCGCCATAACACCCTTTACCAGAGCCAGATCTTAACCGGCAACTTATAAATATCTGTAGTATTTTTATAATAAAAATATCGGGACGTTCGAGTGATCTATTTAATAGTGCATGAATCTCCTTTCTGTTGATATGTAAGTAGACATCACTGTGATTGTTTCCATGTTAGTGTTAATGTTGTAAATAGTGCAAATGAAGCGCATCATCATCAGATAGGTGTAGAAAAGAATAGCTCTTCATTTGCATATGGTATATCCAAAATAAAATAAATCCAAAATCGACATCCATTCAATATTCCAATTTATCAATACTATTCTGAATCTGCTGCAGGGTAGTTGCTTAATATTGTCATATTGTCAGGTGCTTTATAACATATTTTTATACCCATAGTTTAACCATTTTTATTGAAACGAGAAGTTTTGACATTGTAATCGTACTTGTGGTCCTTGTGCCGCAGATCCATCTCGAAGAGTATCTCGTCGAGCTGCCCCTCCACCCTCAGCGGCGGCACGTCGCGCGCCCCGTCGCCGTCCGACCCGGGGTGGCTGAACGCCGTCACCGCCACCAGCACCACCGACTGACCAACGTGATAACAATTAACATCATATTTGTTTCTTTAATTCTCACACAAACCTCATCTATACTTATAATAAATCGGTAGAGAGGTCAATTCTGTACATGAAATATAATTTCAAAATAACTATCAGGGGGTGATTAGTGATCGATACTGATGCCAAAAATGCAATCAGTAAAAATTTTGTCTGTCTGTCTGTCTGTCTGTCTGTGTGTATGTTCCTTATAGAAACAAAAACTACTCGACTGATTTTAACGAAACTTGGTACAATTATTCTTCATACTCCTGGGCAGGTTATAGTATACTTTTCATCACGCTACAATCAATAGGAGCAGAGTAGTGAAGGGAAATGTTGGGAAAACGGGAGAAGTTACTCCATTTTTTCAGCTTCCGTCGCGTGTGCAGCCTTAATAGTTAAAGTTACATAGAAATCATGTATGACGGAAATATTCTACATAAAATTGTCTAAAAATATCCCGCAACAGCATATGTCTATCTTTTATGGTTGACTCACAATAACACGTGTTACTCCTCATAGTTTAGCAGTTTGGAGCATTCTGATTATATTTGTTTACTCTTACGTTTATAATACTCTCACTCATCCCTAATTTAAAAAAGTTAACATTATTACCTATTCAATAAAAAAAGATATCACGTAAATATGAGAATTTTAGTTTGATTATAAATACAGGTAATAAAAATTACCGTTTTTATCTATATATGTATATAAAAGTCAAAGGGGACTGACTGACATAGTGATCTATCAACGCACAGCCCAAACCACTGGGCTGAAATTTGGCATGCAGGTAGATGTTATAACGTAGGCATCCGCTAAGAAAGGATTTTGATCAATTCTACCCCCACGGGGATAAAATAGGGAATGAAAGTTTGTATGAAACTTTGTCAATTTTAAACCGATCGGGCTGAGACTTTGCATGCAGGTATAAGAAGAATCATAGATGAATGTCATTGTGTATAATACAAGCCTGAGAAAAAAAACTATAGTGTAAAACTTCAGCTCTACACCGAAGCGAAGCGAGGGCGGGCCGCTAGTAATAAATAAAACAATATTTCCAACGATTTTTACTCAAAAAATCATATTCCTTAGACGATGCATCCTGAAAAGGATATCGTATCGCATCGAGTTCTGTAAAATAAAATACTAAAACCGCATCTTAAAGCCGTCGGGACTTTTTTTCTTTACAGGCTTTTACACTCTGGTAAATATTTAGATCATAAACCAAAGACAACGTTCAAAATGAAAAAGCAGTGCATAGTAGCGTATAATATAAAAAAAAGTACTGCGCATTTTTTAAGCCTATGATTTTATTCAAAATGTTACTGCTACAGCTTATAAACGCGTAACTCGTAACCGACGTCAGCGGTCGCCAACTGACCGGCTGCCATTGAAAAGTGGCGACGGCTGCTGTTGGTTGCAAGCCGCTCGTATATATGAAAGTAAAAACTCGTTTTTGCTACTGTTGTCATTGCCATATCATTTAATTAATTTTATTTTGACGTGACAACGTCTTAAATTAGGTTGCGGCTGGGAGACACTTATGAAAAAGTGTAACGCTCGGTAACGTTACGATGAGTCTCTCGTGTTAAGTTTAAGTTTACATGTACAATGTTTTAGTAAACAAAATATATTTCTATAGTTAAAATTTGTGCAATTCTTATTTTCATTCAATTCCTTGTTCCTATTGTGCAATTTAATTATATTCATATCAATAAATATTCTACCGAGAAAAAGACGTTGTCACGTAAAATCTTCGCCCGTAAAACCGACTTTACAGGCAACCATTTTTTTTTATTTATTTAATTAATTTAATACACGATCAATAAACGTGTTGTTTAAACAGATTAGAAACAAATAAAGTAGAACGAATACTTATAAAATTATCAACGATATTATATACTCTAGATACAACAACACAAACAAAATCGTGGCCGAAACCTGTCCAAAAGGTACATTAGATCCACGGAACTCCATAAGGTGATCGGGAAGTCACTAACATACTGCATTATTTAGACAATAAAAGTCACCTTTAATGCATAATATATAAGGTCTTAATTAAAACGCATGCATCAATGATAAATGACAGTTCGACATGCAAGCTTGTAAAATTTTACGACTTATTGCTATAAGCGGCAGATTATACACCTTATTGATTAGATACCTGTCGAAAAAACGACACGTTACGTACTATATTATTTTTTTTGCATTTTTCAATGACCTCTGCGGTATCTTGACTTTTCAACGGTCCACGCGTGACTGTGAACCAAGAAGTGCTTGAGTGGTGTTCAAGTACTTCATGATTGGGACACATTTTGAGCGCACGTGGTGCATCTAGGGTATTTAATATCACTGAACTGGGTGGAAATCAGTTATGATCTACAACCTCTTTGAGTATTAGTAGATATTAAACTGGGCTATTACTTATATTTTTTTACACACTAATATTTTTTGATGTTAAATATTTTTAAACTACAGTAAGTAGATTGAAACTGCAAAACAAAGGTATTAAAAAACATGCATATTCGCTATTTCCCATAAGTAAATTTAGTTGTTTCGCATTATAATTGTACCTTACTGGTGAGGGGGTGGTGTCGCGTGATGGCGACACAGTGGTCGTCCAGCTGGTCGACGTACAGCTCGCTGTATGGGTCGCAGGCCAGCTGCAGGTGTACTGTTACCTTCCTGGTGAGGGGGTGGTGTCGCGTGATGGCGACACAGTGGTCGTCCAGCTGGTCGACGTACAGCTCGCTGTATGGGTCGCAGGCCAGCTGCAGGTGTACTGTTACCTTCCTGGTGAGGGGGTGGTGTCGCGTGATGGCGACACAGTGGTCGTCCAGCTGGTCGACGTACAGCTCGCTGTATGGGTCGCAGGCCAGCTGCAGGTGTACTGTTACCTTCCTGGTGAGGGGGTGGTGTCGCGTGATGGCGACACAGTGGTCGTCCAGCTGGTCGACGTACAGCTCGCTGTATCCCTCGCAGGCCAGCTGCAGGTGTACTGTTACCTTCCTGGTGAGGGGGTGGTGTCGCGTGATGGCGACACAGTGGTCGTCCAGCTGGTCGACGTACAGCTCGCTGTATCCCTCGCAGGCCAGCTCCAGGTGTACTGTTACCTTCCTGGTGAGGGGGTGGTGTCGCGTGATGGCGACACAGTGGTCGTCCAGCTGGTCGACGTACAGCTCGCTGTATCCCTCGCAGGCCAGCTGCAGGTGTACTGTTACCTTCCTGGTGAGGGGGTGGTGTCGCGTGATGGCGACACAGTGGTCGTCCAGCTGGTCGACGTACAGCTCGCTGTATCCCTCGCAGGCCAGCTGCAGGTGTACTGTTACCTTCCTGGTGAGGGGGTGGTGTCGCGTGATGGCGACACAGTGGTCGTCCAGCTGGTCGACGTACAGCTCGCTGTATCCCTCGCAGGCCAGCTGCAGGTGTACTGTTACCTTCCTGGTGAGGGGGTGGTGTCGCGTGATGGCGACACAGTGGTCGTCCAGCTGGTCGACGTACAGCTCGCTGTATCCCTCGCAGGCCAGCTGCAGGTGTACTGTTACCTTCCTGGTGAGGGGGTGGTGTCGCGTGATGGCGACACAGTGGTCGTCCAGCTGGTCGACGTACAGCTCGCTGTATCCCTCGCAGGCCAGCTGCAGGTGTACTGTTACCTTCCTGGTGAGGGGGTGGTGTCGCGTGATGGCGACACAGTGGTCGTCCAGCTGGTCGACGTACAGCTCGCTGTATCCCTCGCAGGCCAGCTGCAGGTGTACTGTTACCTTCCTGGTGAGGGGGTGGTGTCGCGTGATGGCGACACAGTGGTCGTCCAGCTGGTCGACGTACAGCTCGCTGTATCCCTCGCAGGCCAGCTGCAGGTGTACTGTTACCTTCCTGGTGAGGGGGTGGTGTCGCGTGATGGCGACACAGTGGTCGTCCAGCTGGTCGACGTACAGCTCGCTGTATCCCTCGCAGGCCAGCTGCAGGTGTACTGTTACCTTCCTGGTGAGGGGGTGGTGTCGCGTGATGGCGACACAGTGGTCGTCCAGCTGGTCGACGTACAGCTCGCTGTATCCCTCGCAGGCCAGCTGTAGATGCAGCTGGTTGAGGGTCCGCCTGGCCTCGGTCAGAACGAACCCACCGTCGACCCACTCGGGGTACAGCCGCGTCTCGTCCACAACGTGGATCTGGATACACCAAGATGCGTCACTTTACCAACGACAATTTAATCATTTTAATAGGCTCGTGTCCACTAACAATAAATCGGATGGGTTATAGTTTCTAATTAAGATACCCAGATAACAAAAATTAAAGTTATTTATCATAATAATTAAAGAAACTTATTATTTTTAGAAAATAAATTCGGTAAAAATAGACATTAGGTCATGTGACAGTAAACACCAATACGGAGGACTGACGTCACACCGTGTAAAACATTACTCGTAGTTCACGTTTTAATAGATTTGATTGATTTGTCATTCATGTAATTGTTACTTTGATAGAATTTATCAGTTTTTCAATCAAATAGCCACTAAATGATACCATTAATCAACTTACCTAACCTCAACCTATTGTGATTGTTTTATCAATATAATGCAATATAGTTTCCATTGCATTTGCATTAAGGTAATACTAACGTGGTGCGGCACGAGCTCGTCGTATCCGCGCGTGCTGCCGGTGGCGCAGCACGCCATCGCCACCATGCCCGCCGTCGGCAGGTAGTCGAACACGCTCCTGGCGAACACCGAACCGAGACATTACTGCAAGTGCTCTCCGACTGGACTCCGCACTCATACGGCTAAACATTGATACTAACGCGACCCACACGGAGACAAAATAAAATGTTTCGACAAATCAAATGTCTGCAAATGAAGTGAGATAATCCCATGATCGATGTCTTGATCGCAGTTTTTCGCCCCGCCCCCTTGATCGCAGTTTGAGTAGAGCCACGTTTTAAGACAATTTCTACTCGATATTATTTCTATTTCGTTGCACGCGACTATTATATAAGTTCAATAACGGAGCAGTAAGGTCGGAAACTGGACGACAGGGAGCGAGATGCTAGCAAAGGTCACGACACTACAATATTTTATTGACGCGCCACTATTGTTCAGTTTGCAGCCTAAGCCTAGGCGCGCATTGTGGCTTTTAGTATAGGGTCCGTTTTCACCCTTTAGGAACGGAGGGACCGTAAAAAGAGGATGAAAAACAGATCTTGGATGCATCCTATGGTGAGCTATAGATTAATAAAAGGCATTTTACCAACTGTATTGTGGTTATCCACAGTGCAGCTACTAAACTGCTGTTTAATGATGAGTCTAATCAGGAAGCACCCATATTCTCCGTTTTGTTTCCTGGTAAACAAACATGTTAAACGTTGTAAAAAATTCTTCAAAAGATTCAATGCCCATTCTGTAGTACTCAAAGATTTTTATGACAGGTGTTTTCTAATCTGACTCATCATCAAATAGCTCTCAGTATACATGCAATGCATTACAGTTTAATTTCTGACTAGCTTTTACAACTAAAATTACAGGTATACATATTAATCTATAAACAAAGAAATTAGTGGGGGAAATATGCTGAATGCAGAAAGTCACGAACCAGGAACTTATGATGATTTCTCATTACATCACGTTATTATCTAATTATCACGAATATTACGTGCGATAAACATTGTGCTGATGGCACAGTGATCATTGGCAACAAAGTCAAAGAGTAAGAAAAATTAAAAAGCTCGTTTCAAGTCGGTCAGCCGATGATCCAATAGTGCGACAATATGATTTTTACTGTTTCTAGAAATTAATAAAATAAGCGACTGTTAATTGCAGCTTTACATATTGGGTTAAGGTTGGTTAAGTTTTCATGACTTTTTAATTATTTACACATTTACCGTAAAGAACTTTCTATATCTATAGTACTTATGAGAAAATAATAATAAAATATGGTTAAAATCGGTTAATTCGTTTTCAAGCTTGGCTAGTGTAAATAAAAGGAATTCGGAGTAAGGCAGCGAGTTCTCGTCATCAAATATATTTTTAGATTACACGTATAGAACAGACGGTATTATGTGATATACACAGTCAGGTCATAAGTATTGTCACACAGTAAAAACTTCTCTTTTAGAATGCTGGCCACAAAAAAGTTTATTGAATTCTAATTTCGAATTGTTCATGAAAATAAAAATGTATACTTTTTAGAATTTTACTCATTTTTAAATATGGAGTAGACGCTTAAAGGAGACCGTGTTGTAGTTATTGCGTTGCATCGTTGCGGTTACGCGCCAATTCAAATTTTTGGCATACTGAAAAATTTGAATATAACCAAAAGATTCGTTTATCGTACCATCAAACGATACAATGAAGGCTCTAGTGTAGATGACAGGTCAAGAAGTGGTCGCCCTCGGTCTGTTAGGACTCCAGCAGTGATAAAAGCTGTGAAGGCGTGAATTCAAAGAAATCCCAAACGTAAGCAGAAACTGTTGGCCCTTTAGATGGTGTTAAGCAGAACCACGGTGAAAAGGGTGTTAAATGAAGACTTAGGGCTTTGGGCATATCGAAGAAAAATAGGACATCGTTTGAATGATCGTCTAATGGACCTAAGACTGAAGAGATGCCGCGCTTTGTTGAAGCGGTATGCGGGAAAAAAATATCGGCAAATTCTTTTTTCGGATGAAAAAAAATTTACCGTAGAAGAGAGCTACAACAAACAAAATGATAAGGTGTACGCACACAGTAGTGAAGAAGCGAGCAACCGTATTCCGCGTGTCTGACGAGGTCATTTTCCATCCTCGCTCATGGTATGGTTGGGAGTTTCTTATTGGGGCTTAACAGAGGTACATTTTTGTGAGAAAGGTGTAAAAACGAATGCAGTTGTGTATCAAAATACAGTCCTGACGAACCTTGTGGAACCTGTTTCTCATACCATGTTCAATAACAGGCACTGGCTATTCCAACAAAATTCGGCGCCAGCTCATAGAGCGAAGAGCACACAAGACTGGCTTTCGGCGCGTGAAATCGACTTCATCCGACACGAAGACAGGCCCTCCTCCAGTCCAGATTTGAGTCTGTTAGATTACAAGATATGGCAACACTTGGAGGAAAAGGCGTGCTCAAAGCCTCATCCCAATTTGGAGTCACTCAAGACATCCTTGATTAAGGCAGCCGCCGATATTGACATGGACCTCGTTCGTGCTGCGATAGACGACTGGCCGCGCAGATTGAAGGCCTGTATTCAAAATCACGGAGGTCATTTTGAATAAACTTTATTGTCATAGGAATCTATGTTTTGTTAAGTTCATTTTGGTATATAAACGGTAACATAATGAATAAACTTGTTTCAATTATTTTATTAGAGATTAAAGCTTTATAATAATCCTGTAGATGATTTTGAGTTCAAAGAGGCAAGATATAGATGCCATTTACTAATAAAAAAATGTTACCGTCGATATTTGTATAATATTGAAAACTCTATTAGCAAGAATAACATTAAAGCCTTCTGGAGCTATGTCAAAAACAATCGCAAGAAAGCCGTTACGATGCCCTCTGTAATGCATTTGGATAATACCAAGTTTGATACTCGTCAGTCAATTTGTAATGCCTTTGCACAACACTTCTCTTCAGTATACGTGGCTAATGATCCTGCTATTCTAATGCCACACGTTGGCAGTACATCTTATGACAATAATAATTCCCTTTCTAATATATAACTGCCGGTAGAATGCATTGAAAAAGCGATGAAGAATCTTGATCCAAGGAAAGGTCCAGGTCCGGATGGAGTGCCAGCCGTATTCCTAAAAAACTGTGCTTCTTCTCTATCATATCCGCTAAATATTATTTTTAATAATTCTTTATCTACTGGTGTTTTTCCGTTAGTTTGGAAATGGGCTAATGTCTTACCAATTCCTAAATCAGGAAATACGAGCGACGTGCGTAATTATAGACCTATTTCCTTATTATCTAGTTTTCCTAAACTGTTTGAAAAATTAGTGTACCCATATTTTACAAATCATCTTGGATCCATCCTCGTTCCTCAGCAGCACGGTTTTCGTCAAAAGATGTCTACAATTACAAATCTGACATGCTATGTAAATGAATTAAGTTTTGAACTGGATCAGGGTCGACAGGTGGATGCGGTGTACACCGATATAAGTAAAGCATTCGATAAGGTTAATCACTCTATAATGCTGAAGAAATTATGCTTGGCAGGTGTTCACGGCACTTTGTTAGACTGGTGTCATTCTTATCTTTCTGAGAGGTATCAAAAAGTAGTTACTTGTGGATATGAATCTGATTATATTCTGGTTTACTCAGGAGTTCCTCAGGGATCACATTTGGGACCTCTCTTTTTTCTAGCATTTATAAACGATCTGGTTCGAGTTATTAGGTACTCAAGTTGTTTATTGTTTGCCGACGATCTTAAAATATACAAAACTGTCCAAAATTCCAATGATGCTGAGCTTTTACAAAAAGATCTGGACCAAACAGCGGCTTGGTCACACGCAAATATGCTTCCTTTTAATCCTGACAAATGTAAGCATATAAAATTCACTAAGAAACGATTTCCGGTTAAGTCTGCATATTCTATAAATTCCCAAGTTCTTGAAGAGGTATCGTCCATTCAAGATCTCGGTATTGTTTTGGATAAAAAATTACTTTTCACTCATCATTTTGACCATATTATGTCTAAGAGTTTAAAAATGCTGGGATTTCTTTGGCGTAGTTGTAAGCGGTTTAAAAATGTTGAAGCATTGAAACTTCTATACTTTGCTTTGGTACGCAGTTCCTTGGAGTATTGTTCTGCTATTTGGAATCCTCTTTATGAGTGTCATAAAAGCAGGATTGAAAGAATCCAAAAAAAGTTTTTGTCTTTTCTAACTAGACACCAGGGAAAAAGATATGAACTCATCTCATATAAGGATAAATTGAGGTATTTCGAGTTGGTTTCATTGCGGAAACGCAGATGGGTTGCTGATCAGATATTACTGTATAAAATTCTGAGAGGTAACATTGATTGTCCTCAACTTCTTAGTGAAATTGATTTTAATATACCACGACCAAATTTCAGACCAGCTAACTATAAATTATTTAATTTAAAAACTTATAAAACCAACCTGGGTACGCAGAGTGTTTTAAATAGGATTTGTGAAGAACATAATAAAATCTGTACTGGGTTCTTGGTAGGCGTTGATTTGTTCGCTGCGTCATTGATTACATTTAGGAGGGCATTGCTATCGAGCATTGATTGTGACACTTGATTATAGTTTAGTTTAATGTATGTTTTTTTTTATACCTAGTTTAGTTTTATATCATTAATTTTGGCAGAAATAAGAGTTGTGTATGCCTGTAACTGTTTTTGCACAACTTTATGTATAACGTATGTTTTTTTTAATTATGTTGGGTGTAAAAATGTTGGCATGCCTGATAAATAAATAAATATTAAACATGTGACAGAATTTATGACCTGACTAGGTATATATATATATTTTTTTATTTATTTATAAATATATATAGAGAGTACTGACCTGGTAACGGCGGGCGCGGGGTTGTCATGAGTGAGGTCCAGCAGCATCGCGTGCGCCACGGCCGGGCGCTCCGGGCGCTCCGCCGGCCTCGGGAACGAGCCCACGGGCCGGCCTCCGAACCGGTGCACCAGCCGGCCCTGCTCCCGCGCGTCCCACGCGCTCTGTGCCTCTATACCACACCGCGACATTAGTGCCCCAGCACCCCACCCCTCTATACCCGCGCTCCGGGCGCTCCGCCGGCCTCGGGAACGAGCCCACGGGCCGGCCTCCGAACCGGTGCACCAGCCGGCCCTGCTCCCGCGCGTCCCACGCGCTCTGTGCCTCTATACCACACCGCGACATTAGTGCCCCAGCACCCCACCCCTCTATACCCGCGCTCCGGGCGCTCCGCCGGCCTCGGGAACGAGCCCACGGGCCGGCCTCCGAACCGGTGCACCAGCCGGCCCTGCTCCCGCGCGTCCCACGCGCTCTGTGCCTCTATACCACACCGCGACATTAGTGCCCCAGCACCCCACCCCTCTATACCCGCGCTCCGGGCGCTCCGCCGGCCTCGGGAACGAGCCCACGGGCCGGCCTCCGAACCGGTGCACCAGCCGGCCCTGCTCCCGCGCGTCCCACGCGCTCTGTGCCTCTATACCACACCGCGACATTAGTGCCCCAGCACCCCACCCCTCTATACCCGCGCTCCGGGCGCTCCGCCGGCCTCGGGAACGAGCCCACGGGCCGGCCTCCGAACCGGTGCACCAGCCGGCCCTGCTCCCGCGCGTCCCACGCGCTCTGTGCCTCTATACCACACCGCGACATTAGTGCCCCAGCACCCCACCCCTCTATACCCGCGCTCCGGGCGCTCCGCCGGCCTCGGGAACGAGCCCACGGGCCGGCCTCCGAACCGGTGCACCAGCCGGCCCTGCTCCCGCGCGTCCCACGCGCTCTGTGCCTCTATACCACACCGCGACATTAGTGCCCCAGCACCCCACCCCTCTATACCCGCGCTCCGGGCGCTCCGCCGGCCTCGGGAACGAGCCCACGGGCCGGCCTCCGAACCGGTGCACCAGCCGGCCCTGCTCCCGCGCGTCCCACGCGCTCTGTGCCTCTATACCACACCGCGACATTAGTGCCCCAGCACCCCACCCCTCTATACCCGCGCTCCGGGCGCTCCGCCGGCCTCGGGAACGAGCCCACGGGCCGGCCTCCGAACCGGTGCACCAGCCGGCCCTGCTCCCGCGCGTCCCACGCGCTCTGTGCCTCTATACCACACCGCGACATTAGTGCCCCAGCACCCCACCCATCTGTGCCCGGGCCAGATCTCGATCGCAGAGCGCGACATTATCCCAGCTGGCCACGTTACAAAGACGCCTATGCCAGACCCTTCTTCCCAAACTATTTATCAAATCACTAATGAGAGCCCGCAACTGCGTTTGCGTGGCTTAATTAATTTTCTATACAAAACTGCATCTCCCATTTTAACCCCTTCAAAATTCATCATAATCGATTCAGTGGTAGGCATCACAAATAACAAACGAATTCACTGTCGCATTTGTCATATTAACTTAATATGGAAGTGTGTGTATGAGTTTATATAATATGTATACTCAAATCAACTTCTTTTGAGCCAAAAGGTAAACAAATAAACCAATGTTTTCGACGGGTTTGAATCCCGGCGGGGGCAGATGTTTGTGTGATAAATACGAGCATTTGTACTCCAGTCATGGATGTTTAAATGTATTTCTATATAAATATACTTTATGTACAGTATATGTATTCTATCCGGCACCCTAGTATCCCATAACACAAGCCTTATAGTGCTTGCTTTGGGGATAGACTAATTGGTGTGTGTTAGAAATATATATTTCAATGCATTTCAAGTTTGAGAATAGGTACAGTTTTAAGTCTTATTAATGTCACTTTTTTTAATTATGTTTTCATGTGTATTATATTGGACCTACAGAAAAACCTTTTTATGATTGTTTTACCTTATGACTCAAAGGAATTCGAATATAGTATAGTATGTACCTCGTATGAGCGAGGTGATGCCGAGGCGGTTGACGAAGATGTTGTCGACATGGTCGGAGTTGGTGAACAGCTCGGCCACCACGTAGAGGTCTGGCTTCACGTTGCGTGCGCAGTCCAGTAAGTACTCTGCCACCTATACAGATACAAGGACAAATAGAGTACTGGGACATATCCTATCCATATCCTTTATCTAATTTAGCAAATGGTAATAATGAATTCATGATTCAATGGACGGTAAATAAAGCGTCCAGAATAAAAATTTTGCAAATATCAGTATTTATAACGCAACATCAATCTACTGAACTAATAGGATATTTGACAACAAAATAAAGTACCAATTGTTTGCACTTGTATTTAATATGAATATTAGCTCTGAAATAAATAATAACTTTTCAGAAAAATCATTAAATACATATAGTTTTTTTGTTTCATGGTCACGTGACCAAAAACGACTGAGATTGACGAAGACTAAAATGACGTCACACGCTAGTAAATTTTCAGTCAAAGTGACTTAACATTGTATAGTTTGACGTTTTAATGAGTGGCGGCACATACCAGTGCGACGCCATAGTGCCATAATTACATTTTCATCCCACCACCTCGGAAAGTGTAATTTTGCGCTTCGAAATCTGGCTGGAAAATTCTATTTTATTCGCTTGAGCGGCAAAGTAGATTTGAATTTAGAACATCACATATAATGAGTACTCAATATAATTGTAAATTCAAAACGTCATTAAACCTATTTAATGTAACCTCTATGGTGCCAAATTTATGATTAGAACTTTTTAAATTGTGAAAAAATTTAAATTTGGAACCTTCTTGGTTTCTTTGTTTTATTTGCGTGCTTCGCGCCATTCTAGTTTTTCACGTTTTATTGCTTAAATATTTTGTCATTATAAATTGTTTTCTTTTTCATTTTGTCATTTCCTCGCTGAGGTGGGATGAAATTACATTTTCATCCCACCACCTCGGAAAGTGTAATTTTGCGCTTCGAAATCTGGCTGGAAAATTCTATTTTATTCGCTTGAGCGGCAAAGTAGATTTGAATTTAGAACATCACATATAATGAGTACTCAATATAATTGTAAATTCAAAACGTCATTAAACCTATTTAATGTAACCTCTATGGTGCCAAATTTATGATTAGAACTTTTTAAATTGTGAAAAAATTTAAATTTGGAACCTTCTTGGTTTCTTTGTTTTATTTGCGTGCTTCGCGCCATTCTAGTTTTTCACGTTTTATTGCTTAAATATTTTGTCATTATAAATTGTTTTCTTTTTCATTTTGTCATTTCCTCGCTGAGGTGGGATGAAAAGTTACGTATTGCACTCGAGTGGAAAGATTTTTCACCTTGTGCTCGTTTGTTTCCCTCGCTGACGCTCAGGATTCTAATTTAGAACTTTAGAATCCTTCGCTTGCTCGGTCATCCAAATCGAGCACGCGGTTAAAAAGGAACTTTCCACTCTTGTATAATAAATAACTATTGGCCGCTAGCCCTCTTTTTACTATACTTTTTAATTTTACGTTTACCTTAATCGGGTGCACGAAAGACATTAATCGAATTCGGACACTCGAAACAATATTTACACTAGATTACGGGCTGGAAGACGGTGTCGGGTAAACAAAAGGAAATCTACCCGAATTACGAGCGTAATCGACTCCGTTCATGTACACTTAGTCACGGTAATATTATCTATACAGTATTGTGACTCCGCCCTGTCCTTGAAAATAAATGCCTACACCGAACGCTGCATTGGCACGCGGTAGGGCCGCCAGCCTACAGTATTTTATGTAGTTTTGTTTTTAACGCGAGTGTAGGTAGATTACTCGTTTGTCTCTTTTTTCATCCTAACCACTTATTTATATATTATTCCAGATATTTTACCCGATGGAAAAACTGAAATACCTAAATATTAGAAACAAATAACGTACTAGTAGATAGGTACCTATATAAAAAATATTCTATAAAGGTAAGACACCTTTCCAATATTTCAGGTAATTTAAAAAATGATATCTCTGGGTGTGTTATTGAAGAGTTCAAGCAACCAAAAACAGCAATTGTGCTGTTGTACGATATTGATCGTCGTTTGTTCTTTTCCATACTAAATTATGTAGGTATCTACTTAATTAAATCAAATATTTACAATACAAAACGCATGTTTAAGCACGGCTAACTGCATAAAAAACAATTCAGACCATTCGGTCGTCGTTGCGGCGCGGCGGCGCATTCGCGACTGGGTGCCCGCCGAGAGCACATCGAACTCGAGTGGCGTAGGTATGACTCGCTTTCCGACCGTTTGTATGAAGATAGAATACTGTATGATATTATTACCGTGACTTAGTCGTTAACCCGAATTACATTGGCACTCTTATTCGGGCTAACGACAAAGCGCAATTCTGCCATAATGTCCAGAGAATTGTTTTCGCGGCAATTTGAAAATTGTTTTTTTAATAACGTAAGATCGTTTTCTAAAACTTGTCAAATACTGTATTGTAAAAAAAAACCTTTGCAAGTAGGCAGGAAAGGTATTTTATTTAATAGAGTTTAAAACATAAAATATATACTTTAACATATTTCTCTAGCGCTTAAATTTACTGAACCTTACTATATAAATATTCGTAATAAATCTTTTTCGCTATTATTTTTCTGAACGGCATAATTAGTCTTCACCGAGTGTCCAAAATAGTGGATATATTTGTATCGTGTGTAACTTTGTATACCCTTAGAATTGAAAATAAATATAGATTTATCATGTGATTATATGAGGTTAATATCGTAGGACGTACGTGCAGCGGCGTGGAGGAGCTATCGTCTACCACGTGCATATGCTATAATAATGTGCCCGGCTGGCATTGGCTGGGAGTGTCGTGCGATGTACATATTATAGTGCCACATGGATCTTTATGAATGTTACGAAAATTAGAACTACCGCCGCCTTGTTTGTAAACGTGATATTGTGTATGGTCACTGTATATATATACATACATGCAGCGGCGTGGAGTGGCAGTTGTCGAGGCGCACGCCGTCGAACACCTCGGCCGTGAGCTCCACGTACTCGCGCATGTGCGCCCACAGGAACGGACTGTCCTCCGGCTTGTGGCCGTATCTGGCCTATGGCCACACACACACACACACACACACACTGTATATATATACATACATGCAGCGGCGTGGAGTGGCAGTTGTCGAGGCGCACGCCGTCGAACACCTCGGCCGTGAGCTCCACGTACTCGCGCATGTGCGCCCACAGGAACGGACTGTCCTCCGGCTTGTGGCCGTATCTGGCCTATGGCCACACACACACACACACACACACACTGTATATATATACATACATGCAGCGGCGTGGAGTGGCAGTTGTCGAGGCGCACGCCGTCGAACACCTCGGCCGTGAGCTCCACGTACTCGCGCATGTGCGCCCACAGGAACGGACTGTCCTCCGGCTTGTGGCCGTATCTGGCCTATGGCCACACACACACACACACACACACACTGTATATATATACATACATGCAGCGGCGTGGAGTGGCAGTTGTCGAGGCGCACGCCGTCGAACACCTCGGCCGTGAGCTCCACGTACTCGCGCATGTGCGCCCACAGGAACGGACTGTCCTCCGGCTTGTGGCCGTATCTGGCCTATGGCCACACACACACACACACACACACACTGTATATATATACATACATGCAGCGGCGTGGAGTGGCAGTTGTCGAGGCGCACGCCGTCGAACACCTCGGCCGTGAGCTCCACGTACTCGCGCATGTGCGCCCACAGGAACGGACTGTCCTCCGGCTTGTGGCCGTATCTGGCCTATGGCCACACACACACACACACACACACACTGTATATATATACATACATGCAGCGGCGTGGAGTGGCAGTTGTCGAGGCGCACGCCGTCGAACACCTCGGCCGTGAGCTCCACGTACTCGCGCATGTGCGCCCACAGGAACGGACTGTCCTCCGGCTTGTCGCCGTATCTGATGACGGAAACGCGACACATGGTTAGGGCCTGTCCGTATCTTCGCGTCATGAAGTCGTTGACATGGAACGGTTCAGGGTATGTCAACGTCGCTGTGGGTATGCTCACTTCACGTCGTCGTAAGCAGACGTCAATGCACCGGAATTGCACAAGGCATAGCGACGTGGAACATTGCGACGCGACATCGTGATGTGCATTTTAACGCTACCGGTCCGGTAACGTATGTTTACACGCTATGACAACGCATCGTGCCGCATGACCGCACCGTTACACGTTGACGATATTTTGACGTGGAGACGTGGACAGGCACTTGCACATCAAAAATGGATGATTAGAAATATACGAGTCATAATGTAATTTTATTTATTTAATATAAGAAATATAATTTCTATTTGTTGTTATAGTGTCCTGGCAGTATGTTAAATAAAAAGTTATTATAATATAATTCCTTTAATTAGTATATAAGAGAAATTGTAAATTTTAAGATAAATAACCCATTATTTAATTTAGCAGAAAACATTTACAGTGCGATTAAACTAAGAGTAGGATCAACTGGGCGCCATATTGTGACGTCATAGGTGTCAATTCAAATCAGTTAGGTAGAGTGAGCAAAAAAGTTTTTCTTTAATAGAACTTATTTACCAAGATTAGGTGAGAAAAAATATCAGATATTTAATAATAAAAATATTTTTTAATGCTTTTTCTCACTTAGTCTTAATATTATTATTTATTTATTAAGACTGAGTAAGAACAACATAAATCAGAATCTAGCTCTTTAATTCCGCTCATCTCTGCACCACCGTCGGAGTAGTCATCATCATCACTGCTGCTTTTGGCTATTAAAAAAAATAACGATTATTGTAGTTTTTAAAACGACAACTTTATTCAAAATAAAGACGCTCTTTTTTTACCTGTATTTATAATAAAAATAATGTTCTGATATTTCCCTTTTCAAGTACTCATTTGCTATACGTTACATATGATTTATTTCCTTCTTATGTTAACAAATGTTTAGTATTAATTCTAAGATTAGCTAAGTGCTAAAAAAAGTATTCCACGATTTTTTTGCAAACCGTACTTTTGAAGCGACATTTGACGGATGGAGGTCATTGCCTTTCCTATTCTTATTTGAATCGCATTGTACATTTACATTCTTAATTATTTATTACACATTACTAAATATTATAAATTCTAATAATTTATCAAAACATACAATTTATAATTTTTGGACAGAATTCTAAGTCCGGCTTCGTTTATTGAACATAAATTTAATTTATGACAAATATTAATTATAACGAATATCAGTTACTCCGAGAACTTAAATTTTTATTTTAATGATTTTTATAAATTCATTTTATAGAGTGTCTTGTCTCGCACAGATACACGCAGTCCCGCAGTGGGTCACAGTCCATGACCCACCCGTTGTGTTATATACAGTACATACCTCAGCTTGACGCTGTCTCCCCAGGCGATGAGCTCGCGGCGCAGATACACGCGGCCGCGCTCGGAGTGCGCGGCGAAGTCCCGCAGTGGGTCACAGTCCATGACCCACCCGTTGTGGGCCATCACGGTGTGCCCCTCCTCCCCGTACACCAGTGCCTCGGCCGCACTCGCGGACTCGGCCCAGGCGGTGCCCCCCCATGTGAAATACCTAAAGCAAGCGAGTAACGCGATATTGTACCCTTAGCATAAACTATTATCGAATACGAATAGTTTGCGAATGCAAAATGTCATTGTGAAATTTCGTATGGAAACTTGAACAGCAGCGCCAAAACGGACGTAACGAGAACTAAAAATCAGCACACATTTGACAATGGCATTTCGCACTCGCAAACTATTCGAATTCGATATTGGTTCATGCTGAGGGTACTGATCTTAAAAGTGAAGAGAGTAGATATCTGATACGATACAAACAGTCATAGTCCCGTAACATGAACACTACAATCTACATTATATCACGTTTTATCACGTCTAACTGTCAAGCTCCATAGTAATTTGACAATTGAGCGTGATAAAAACTTGTTATATATCATTACGCGGTACTCATGCTAGGGGGGCAGGTCAAGTTACCCAAAGCTGACAAATTTCTTTGACTTTTAACTTCATAGTTCTTCATATAAGATTTACAATGTATTAACGAAATTTAACAATTTTTAGTTAAGGAGCTATTTGAATCCATAGTTAAAATACTGAAAATCTATAATCTAATCTAAAATTACTAAATATTACACTATACAAAATAATAATGTATGAAATATTTACCTCGGCACCAATGGGTGTTTATCGCTCACTTCCTCGATTCGTGGGCCATCTTCTTGCAATCGTTCGTACCTAAACAAGTAAAAACATTTATATATCTCTATTATAGAACAATTGGCTATACGTTACCTATTTATGCGTATTATAATTATAGAGAGATAGTTTAAAAACAAGTGAC
This sequence comes from Chilo suppressalis, assembly GCA_902850365.2. Classification (NCBI taxonomy): domain Eukaryota; kingdom Metazoa; phylum Arthropoda; class Insecta; order Lepidoptera; family Crambidae; genus Chilo; species Chilo suppressalis. Next base: position 87,186 of record OU963902.1, read on the forward strand.
ATTTATTGCGCTTACAAAATATAAGAAGGGTAGGATACTTCATATAATCTAGGTATTAAAACCACAGAACACAGAAAGAGGTTAGAAGGGTGATAAGCGATCGTCAGTGTGAGAACCGATGTCGCCGGCTCGTCCCCACTACACTTCCACCTAATAGATAATAAGCCAATCATACGACGCGACATCAAGCAACCGAACAAATCAGCGCTCATCGAATCGCACAGTCGTGACTGTGAGCGTTCATTCGTTCACACCGATTTTAGCTCTAGTGGTTGTCACTGAGTCGATGAAATATTATCGATATTAAATATGCCAAGTGCGAGTTGGACTTGACTTGGTTGTATGGAATTTTTTGTATTCTGTCAAAGTCAGTAAAGATAAAGAAAATGATTTAATGTAAACGCATACTACACATAGTTTTTTTTTGAAGTTATACTTCTTTAGGCGCGTTATGAAAAAATATGTTAAGAGTGAAATTTTAAGATGCGCGCGCATCATGTAACACAAAATTTTAACAGCATGAAGTTGGTCGCTTTAGCGACCAACTTCATGCGTTACTTTTGTGTTTACCGCACATTAAGAAAATCTACCAACAAAATAGAAATAGAATCTCTATTTAGTGGGTGCTAACGACTGCATTGTGAAGGCCTATCAAAAGTATTTATTAATCTGGAACAACGGAACCAAAGCGCGATTCAGGAGACTACAGCGCCATCTCTTGACCATTGGTGTAGTACAACCAAAAGCCACATCTTTATTTTTTGTAATAAAGTAACAGTTATAGGTATTCATATTTATAATATTTATCCACATGTTTCTAGTTTGTATATTCGGAATACGTGTTTGAGTTTCATACAAGTGCAAATCACATTATGTTCTAATAAATTATATTCAGTAGCCATTTTAATTGAATATTTTGAATTTTTATTTATTTTTTCAAATTAAAACTGAACTTTATTGACTGTGTCCTTTTCCAGACTTTTTATTAATTTATTGTAATTAATTATTTGCATGCAATTAAAAACTAATTTTAAACGATGCCAAAGAAGGATAACTTCTCACGCGCCTACATAAGTACACACACCCATTATTTTTTATAGATAGGTACGACAAATGACTCCACCCCACCTGATGTTAAGTGAAGGTGAAGTCCAGACGCGAAGATAGCTGATACAGCAGTTCTATCTGCCATACCAGCCATCCTCACCCATAGTTATTTATTGACATTTAAACAATATATATTTATGAGAAAGGTGACGCTTTGTTTCTTTTTTAAAGTTATTTTTCAAAAGAAATATATCTATATATTTTTCAATTACCACTTTAATTGAATCTGTTACGTGGTTAGATAATGGGAATTCACCGACTTAATAAAATGATATTTCATCAAATAATGAAGTGCCAATAAACTTTTTTTATATTTTTTGGACTAAAATTTCTTTTTTGACATTTTTCAAATTATCTGCATGTTGTCGTATTACAGTTTCTGCACTTTTGCATATTTTTATAACATCACCACGGCCGGATATATCAGGCCACGTTTATCTTTTAACGAAATAAATTTATGTTAATTATTACTTGAATCTGATATTAGGGCTCCAAGGCAAATATCGCATTAGTTTTTTTTATAAGGACATGAACCACATTGCCTGCTATGTAGGCAATGACTTGTGTACTAAAATCAGTAAAATCTTCATCTTCATCCTCTTCGTTTTCAGATGGCTCTTTACAATCTCTTTCTACTGACTGTGTGGACAAGTTAATTCTCTCTATAGTCCAGTCAAAAAAGACAAAAATAAGTCTTAACTTAGGGATAATTTGCATAGAGCTGAAAATTGGCAGAGAAATTAAATACATCATTATAAATAAAATGTCTAAAATCTCCTTCGATCCTACTTCTGCAAAAAAAAATTCAAGGTCAAACTTACAAAATTATGGTTCTTTCCATTTTTCTCGAAAACGGTAAGTTTTATCGTGAAAATAGCTCTGACTAAAGTTAAGATCATACAATTGTCTACAAAACTGGCCCAGTCACTTTTTCTCTCACGACACACCATTCGTGAGATATCGCTGTTTTAATAATTAGAAAATTCATATTTTACATATTGAGTATAACTTAGTTGCTGCTAAAGCTAAGTACCACAATAACTGTTATAATATCTTTCTGAGGCCTACTATGGGATATAAATCTGCATGGAACAGTAAAACAGTACAGTGGTATTGTCTGCCTCCAACATCTGCTTCTGCCTTTCAACACTTGTATCGTGTGTATTATCAAGTTCAAGTGTGGCTAGGCAATGATCTGGATATTTTCCCGCAGTTCAACGTAGCGCATGTGTTAATCCAGGGTGTCAGCTAACTCCATACCAAATTTTATTAAAAACGCTCCAGCCGTTTAGACGTGAAGAAGTAACAAACATACACACTCACAAACTTTCGCCTTTATAATATTAAGTATGATAAACATTCACAATCAGCTTTTATTTATTTCTAAAAGTAACTTTAATCCATTATTAGGTGCTAAAATTCAGTAGATAAAATCTATCGAAAATGTAAAATGTACGACGCAAGACACCACTAAAGTAGATGCAATGACCTTGTACTGCGTGCGGCCACGTGCAGCGCTCTGTGATCCACGCGTCATTCTTGCTCGATCGTACTACGTTACGTGTTTTGAATGTCGTAGAAAGAATAGCGAGCGTACTTTGTCAGCAATGTATATTTTTGTAGAAATGTATATGTGATTTATCGTTTTATTAAAATTTCTCGAATTTTTGCTAAAATATCAGTCTAACTAAGAAGTTTTATATTTACCGATGAAAAGAAATTCCTGCTTTTTGGGTACACGCATACAGAGTAAGTAAAAAACAACTAATAAGCACTACTAAAAAAAACGTAAAAACAGAAGACGAGCGGCCGGGAGCAATGACCGCTCCCGCCCGTTGAATCGGTTGAATACCTACCTATGCGTTGAATACCTGCAAAGCGCAGTGAGCGATGACCGCTCCCGCCCGTTGAATCGGTTGAATACCTACCTATGCGTTGAATACCTGCAAAGCGCAGTGAGCGAGCGCAGTGTCAAGTTTATAAACCGCGCGTGCGTATCTTATAAATTTGTGACAAGAGAAGATTTGCAAATAATGCCTTGATTAGTTCTTGTTCTGTGGCCTCAATATAAGAAGTTGGATATGGTGTGTTGTTATTGTAGTGTCACGGAATACTCAGCAGAGCCACAAGGCTTTACGAAAGTAGGTTTAGTGATTGATTCTGTTTACAAAGTGTATACGGGAAGTTAAAGTGAAAAAAATGAATAGGTTCATCGGTCCCGTAAGTACTTTTGAATACCTGGTTATAAATTTTATTCTGACCCAAGTATTGAACTGCAATAAGTATTTCTTTTTGTTTTATATTTGCCTATTTCTAATCGTGACAAAATTATTATTAACTTTTAATTTTCTCTGCTTAAGAGAAGATGACATTTGTGCTTATTATTTCAATAAAGGCATAAGACGACTTTATTGTATTGTGTGGAATCAAAGGAGTCAGCTGAACTCTGTGTAGAGGTACCTACTCACTCAACGGCTGGCGGGCGCGGTCGGTCGTTGACCCGCGGTGGAATTTTAATGTTTTTCCATTTTTTAGAAGTGCTTATTTATTAGTTATTTTTCACTGGATATGTAAGTTTGTTTGTTTAAAATGAATAACTACTCAAAAGGAGGAAAGGACATAAAAATACACAAATTATAAATAAATACATGAAAAAAATATACTTCAAAAATTCCGAAAAAAATCAGGCATACTCTATACATGTAACCCAACAATCTCACGAAGTTTCATTAAAACATTCAATTTCACCCTATATACATATATCATATATATATATATATATATATATATATATATATATATATATATATATATATATATATATATATATATATATATATATATATATATATATATATATTGTATATGTATATGCGTTAATAAGTTAACTCGAGTGTTTTAATACCTAGATTATATGAAGTTGCATACACTACTTTATCTTCACTCAAGGAAACAATTTAAATTAAACATTGTAGCAAAAAAGTATTTTGCTAAACTTTTCTGAAATCCCGAAATCAAAACACAATCGGAAGAGAATTACATGGGAAGCGAGATAAAAAAAAAACATGCCTCATTCAGCCTAATATCATAGCCTAATTCTTTTATCAATCATTCTGTTCATCTTTCATTTCATTATAAGGTAACAGGTATTTTATGGGTATTTTATTTTAAGAAAAATCAACCATAAATTGGCAAATTAAGTCCACACAACTTATCGACTGGATATATATAATATCTGTTATTTTTTTATGAAAATTATAATGATAACCATGTACCTACATACCTAATTACCAATAATAAAATATAGAAACAGGTAAATGGAAAACCTTTGAACAATTCATTTGAAAAGAAATGTATTATTACACAGGCAGGTATAGGTATCATAGGTGCCAACTGCCAACACTCATAAATAAATATGAATATAGGCATTTATTATTTATATTATTCATTACATTTTATGTTTATTTAATTCATATTATTTAAGTGCTTACATAGAGGTAAACAATGAATCTATTCAGAAGATATAAAGTGTTCATCGTTTACGATTAAGTATAATAATTATAACCTCAAAATCTAATACACTCTGTAGTAGGCCACGATTCCTCAAGTTGTCCGTATTTCAACAAATGCCTAATGAGAGTTTATGAATGATTCCGAACACAAGGTTAGCCCGAGCCCGTTTACCATACTCATGAGTTTGTAATACCAACCCGCACGAATGTCAACGTTTTTTAACACATTTGCGAGAAAACATAAATTAAGTAATAAAGTTTTTTTTTTCAAACAAGGAAATGGCGCGTATTATTAAGTGGTGCCACGGGCGGGTGGTGAAAATTAAAACTGCATCTTTCACCTACTTTTCTTTTTAGTATTAAAGTGAGACCCGGGTGTACACTAAAAGCGCTTCCGAGGAGGTTCGCGCCATGTATGAAAGCGTGCGTAATGAATTTCACCGCACGCTCCGCTGTATATCCCGTAATTTTGAATTTTCGAACAATATAGGGTAAACTATCCAATCATTGGCACTCTTCCTATTATTGGCAGTTTTGAGTTTAGTTCGAAAAAACCAGGAAACAATAGATAGCCAATTTTCAAATTTCGTAACCATACTAGGTTTTTCTTTTTAATATGTAACGACCTCGAATAATCTATCATCTCCTTGTTTTTTTTGAATTAAACTCAAAAGTGCCAATAATAGGAAGAGTGCCAATGATCGGGTAGTTTACCCTGCAACCTTCGTAAATGCATTTTTTGAGCAAACGTGTGTGTAAAACGACGACCTCCGTGGCCGAGCGGTTTGTATGCCGGGTTTCATGGTGTCGCCGACTCGAGAGGTCACGGGTTCGAATCCCGGTGGGGGCAGATGTTTGCGTGATGAATACGAGCATTCGTACTCCAGTCATGGATGTTTAATACGTATTTTCTATATAAATATACTTATATATGTACAGTATATGTATTCCATCCGTTACCCTAGCATCCCATAGACAAGCCTCACAGTGCTCACTTTGGGGCTAGGCTAATCGGTGTGAGTGTTGGAAATATTTATTTATTTATTTATAAAATGTATATAGTGACCTGATGCCGGCGAGGCAGTTCCTGACGGCGGCGCGCAGATGTTCCCTCACTTCCGCCGCGGCCGCATCGTTGAGCGCCTCCAGCGCGGCACGCAGCTCGCCGCAGCAGCGCCGCACGCGGGACTCTTCGTCGTAGTATGTATATAGTATGTATATAGTGACCTGATGCCGGCGAGGCAGTTCCTGACGGCGGCGCGCAGATGTTCCCTCACTTCCGCCGCGGCCGCATCGTTGAGCGCCTCCAGCGCGGCACGCAGCTCGCCGCAGCAGCGCCGCACGCGGGACTCTTCGTCGTAGTATGTATATAGTATGTATATAGTGACCTGATGCCGGCGAGGCAGTTCCTGACGGCGGCGCGCAGATGTTCCCTCACTTCCGCCGCGGCCGCATCGTTGAGCGCCTCCAGCGCGGCACGCAGCTCGCCGCAGCAGCGCCGCACGCGGGACTCTTCGTCGTAGTATGTATATAGTATGTATATAGTGACCTGATGCCGGCGAGGCAGTTCCTGACGGCGGCGCGCAGATGTTCCCTCAGTTCCGCCGCGGCCGCATCGTTGAGCGCCTCCAGCGCGGCACGCAGCTCGCCGCAGCAGCGCCGCACGCGGGACTCTTCGTCGTAGTATGTATATAGTATGTATATAGTGACCTGATGCCGGCGAGGCAGTTCCTGACGGCGGCGCGCAGATGTTCCCTCACTTCCGCCGCGGCCGCATCGTTGAGCGCCTCCAGCGCGGCACGCAGCTCGCCGCAGCAGCGCCGCACGCGGGACTCTTCGTCGTAGTATGTATATAGTATGTATATAGTGACCTGATGCCGGCGAGGCAGTTCCTGACGGCGGCGCGCAGATGTTCCCTCACTTCCGCCGCGGCCGCATCGTTGAGCGCCTCCAGCGCGGCACGCAGCTCGCCGCAGCAGCGCCGCACGCGGGACTCTTCGTCGTAGTATGTATATAGTATGTATATAGTGACCTGATGCCGGCGAGGCAGTTCCTGACGGCGGCGCGCAGATGTTCCCTCACTTCCGCCGCGGCCGCATCGTTGAGCGCCTCCAGCGCGGCACGCAGCTCGCCGCAGCAGCGCCGCACGCGGGACTCTTCGTCGTAGTATGTATATAGTATGTATATAGTGACCTGATGCCGGCGAGGCAGTTCCTGACGGCGGCGCGCAGATGTTCCCTCACTTCCGCCGCGGCCGCATCGTTGAGCGCCTCCAGCGCGGCACGCAGCTCGCCGCAGCAGCGCCGCACGCGGGACTCTTCGTCGTAGTATGTATATAGTATGTATATAGTGACCTGATGCCGGCGAGGCAGTTCCTGACGGCGGCGCGCAGATGTTCCCTCACTTCCGCCGCGGCCGCATCGTTGAGCGCCTCCAGCGCGGCACGCAGCTCGCCGCAGCAGCGCCGCACGCGGGACTCTTCGTCGTAGTATGTATATAGTATGTATATAGTGACCTGATGCCGGCGAGGCAGTTCCTGACGGCGGCGCGCAGATGTTCCCTCACTTCCGCCGCGGCCGCATCGTTGAGCGCCTCCAGCGCGGCACGCAGCTCGCCGCAGCAGCGCCGCACGCGGGACTCTTCGTCGTAGTATGTATATAGTATGTATATAGTGACCTGATGCCGGCGAGGCAGTTCCTGACGGCGGCGCGCAGATGTTCCCTCAGTTCCGCCGCGGCCGCATCGTTGAGCGCCTCCAGCGCGGCACGCAGCTCGCCGCAGCAGCGCCGCACGCGGGACTCTTCGTCGTAGTATGTATATAGTATGTATATAGTGACCTGATGCCGGCGAGGCAGTTCCTGACGGCGGCGCGCAGATGTTCCCTCACTTCCGCCGCGGCCGCATCGTTGAGCGCCTCCAGCGCGGCACGCAGCTCGCCGCAGCAGCGCCGCACGCGGGACTCTTCGTCGTAGTATGTATATAGTATGTATATAGTGACCTGATGCCGGCGAGGCAGTTCCTGACGGCGGCGCGCAGATGTTCCCTCACTTCCGCCGCGGCCGCATCGTTGAGCGCCTCCAGCGCGGCACGCAGCTCGCCGCAGCAGCGCCGCACGCGGGACTCTTCGTCGTAGTATGTATATAGTATGTATATAGTGACCTGATGCCGGCGAGGCAGTTCCTGACGGCGGCGCGCAGATGTTCCCTCACTTCCGCCGCGGCCGCATCGTTGAGCGCCTCCAGCGCGGCACGCAGCTCGCCGCAGCAGCGCCGCACGCGGGACTCTTCGTCGTAGCAATCGGCCCTGAACGACGACAACACACATTATATGCACCGCATTCAGAACTACCGAACACGAGAGAAGGCGATACGGAAGCCTCATATAATGCGATTCGACTAACAATAGGATCGACTGGGCGCCATTTTGTGATGTCAAAGCTGTCGATTGAAACGAAATAGGTAGAGTGAGCAATAAAAGTTTTTCTTCGATAAAACTTATTTACTAAGATTGAGTGAGAAAAAACAAAGTTTTTTGAAGTTATACTTCTTTAGGCGCGTTATGAAAAAATGATGAGAGTGAAATTTTAAGATGCGCGCGCATCACTGTAACACAAAATATTAACAGCATGAAGTTGGTCGCTTTAGCGACCTGCTGCTCTGTTTACCTGATGCTGTTTACTTTTGTGTTTACCGCACATTAAGAAAATCTACCAACAAAATAGAAATAGAATCTCTATTTTGTCGGTGCTAACGACTGCATTATGAAGGCCTATCAAAAGTATTTATTAATCTGGAACAACGGAACCAAAGCGCGATTCAGGAGACTACAGCGCCATCTCTTGACCATTGGTGTAGTAGAACCAAAAACCACATCTTTACTTTTTGTAATAAAGTAACAAAAAGTATTTATTAATCTGGAACAACGGAACCAAAGCGCGATTCAGGAGACTACAGCGCCATCTCTTGACCATTGGTGTAGTAGAACCAAAAACCACATCTTTATTTTTTGTATTAAAGTAACAGCTATAGGTATTCATATTTATAATATTTATCCACATGTTTCTAGTTTGTATATTCGGAATACGTGTTTGAGTTTCATACAAGTGCAAATCACATATGTTCTAATAAATTATATTCAGTAGCGATTTTAATTGAATATTTTGATTATTTATTTATTTTTTCAAATTAAAACTGAACTTTATTGACTGTGTCCTTTTCCAGACTTTTTATTAATATATTGTAATTAATTATTTGCATGCAATTTAAAACTAATTTTAAACGATGCCAAAGAAGGATAACTTCTCACGCGCCTACATAAGTACACGCACCCATTTTTTCTATTCTAGAATTAGCCGAGTGCTAAAAAAGAGTTCCAAGATTTTTTGCAAACCGTACTTTTCAAGCGTCATTTGACAGATGGAGGTCATTGGCTTTCCTATTCTTATTTGAATCGCATTATAGAGGGCTTTCAGCGACCGATGCCCTTTATTTATTATTATTAAAAGTAGCCGTAGTGAGATCAGCCCCTACCAGTACACGTTGTATAGCTGCAGCGCGCGGTCCATATTGACGGTGGCCCGCAGTCGCCGCCGCAGCGGGTCCACAATGAGGCGCAGCTCTCCCTCCCCCTCCCCTTCCCCTTCATCCTCCCCTCCCCCCTCTCCTTTTCCGCTCTTCTTATCCGTCGCCTCGTCCTTGGCCCGAACCGCTGGCACCCTGCCCACACACGCAATATAGTGTACATACATCCAATATATACCCAACTACAAACGAATACACTCATCTACAAAACAAAACGAATAAATATATAAACAAAATTATAACAGCCTATTTCAAAACATAGACTAAAATTAAACTTTTTATTTGTGTCTGGGAATTGCCTTACGCATCATTCAACCACTAGGAGAGCGTGAAGAAGGTATCTGGGACTCCTCCCTGCTCATTTCAGCCAGCCCTGGGGCTCGATGAAATGAGCAGAACCCTACCTAATGCCCTGAACAGGGCCAGTAAAAACCAGACAACTGCACATCACTCGGCACTCACTCTGAGAACCGCGGTCCCCCCAATCCGTGTCGGGAGTGCGGATGTGGTCATAGCACCCAATTTCCAACTGGCCACGCAAGACTAAACTTAAATCTGGACTGAAAATGATGCTGTCACTTTTGTTTAATAAAGAGAGGACAGAGACAACATTTGATTTCAACCGAGGCTGATTTTAGTCCATGTTTGGGAATAAGGAAGTGAGTATTCGTGGCACCCTTATGAGTCCCACCTCCATAGCCGCGGTATAATCGGTCTATAATATCAAGTAAAATTGCTACTGCGCAGGCTCCTTGACCATGGTCGACGATCAAGAAGTTTCCTGGGGATGTATAAGAATTGGATCAGCCTCACTTGTTCCGGGCCATGCAGCAGAAGTCCTGCAGGATCTGGTTGACATCGCACATGAACAGCTCGTGCAGGCGCAGCTCCGGCACCACCTCCGACTCCAGGAGGTGTTCCAGCTCCTGTACAAATGCATCGTACTATTAGGCCCGGGCGGAAGCTTTTTAAAATGGTAAAAAGTGAAAAAAAACAGAACAGGATGACAACCATTTCAAAAGAAAGAAAACATATTAAAAAAAACGGAAATGTGGTGTTCACATGCGATAGAACTGAAACCTACAAAAATGTGAACACGTAAAAGTCCTTCATGACTATAAAATACTAGGCAAAATTAAATATTCTATACTTAAATTGTTTAGAAAAATAAATAATAGCCTAATAAAAGAAAAAAAAAATTAAAAATAAATAATAGCTTGCTTATTAAAATAAAAAAGATATCCGAGCTCAGGATCGAACCACCGATCATTTGGTTTTGACCCCAACACTGTTACCGTTCGGCTATCTGTGTTTAGGACCAAGGGTCAGCAAAAGTACTCGGCGAATTGGGATTCCTTGAAATGATAGAACTTCATACTTGAACTAATGTATTTTAAAAACCATAACAAATCAAACAGAATCTTGAACTGGTACTGAATCCTTGATCTTCTATCTATTCATATAGGAAACTACTTATAGAAAAGCACTGCAGCAATCTATACCGCGATTACAAGGACTTAACGTGACATCTATTAACCAAATAACGAACTAAAGTTGTTATTATGTGAAACTTCGGAACTTAAACCATAGTGCGAGTAACAATTGCTACAGCGCCATCTTGCTTCTTATAAAAGAGCTATATGAACTTAACTTGAACATACCGCCCCCCAAGGACGATATTGAAGAAATCGTCCTTTCAAAAATGGTTGGACTTGACATAAATAAATTTAAAACGAACTGAACTGAAAAAACTTAACATTACATAACTTCATTAAAAAATAAAATTTGCTGTTAAACATTTATACACTGATAAACTATTAACAAATAAATAACAAAATAAAACAGTTGAACCCAATTATACTAGATTTCATTAATTGGCAAAACACATAATTTTGAAGTAGGGCGTTTTAACAATGAACCCCTAACTCTCAATGTGACCACTCGAGTTATATTGTCTGGCCCAGGATGTTTCTGAACAACTCGACCTATCAACCAGCGACTCGGAGGTAACTCGTTCTCTTTTATCAAGACAACATCTCCTATTTGTGGTTCTGGAATTTGATAAGACCATTTATACCTATGTAAAAGCGTTGTTAGATACTCTTGAGACCAACGACGCCAGAAATTTTGCAACATCTTTTGTACAAGTTGCCATCTATACAAAGGACTAACATAGGCGTTCTCAAAGTTACAATCAGGTACAGCAATCAATGGTTCACCCACCAAAAAATGACCGGGGGTTAACGGTAATGGTTCGTCGATCTCGTCAGTATTAATAATTGTCATAGGCCTAGAATTAAGACAAGCTTCGACCTGACAAAGTAATGTGCTCATCTCTCCATATGTCAAGGTCGTCTCGCCTATGACACGCTTAAGGTGAAACTTGGTAGACTTTACTGCCGCCTCCCACAATCCACCGAAGTTCGGCGCATGAGGCGGTATAAAATGCCACTCTGTACCGCTAGCTTCTAAATTTTCAGCTATACTGGCCTGAATAGCAGCCAAATGAGACAGTTCTCGCGCAGCTCCTACAAAATTAGAGCCATTATCGCTCCACATGTGAGCGCAGTGTCCTCGTCTAGAAACAAAACGCCTGAATGCGGCAATGAACGCTTGTGTACTTAAGTCACTTGCAACCTCAAGATGTATGGCACGGGTGGCCATACAAATAAAAACACAAATATAACCCTTATAGGCACGATGCCCTCTTCCCTTAGTAGTTCTTAAGTTGATTGGACCCGCATAGTCTACTCCGCTATTGAGAAACGGCCTAGCAGGAGTGCACCGTACTGTGGGAAGTGACCCCATGAACTGACTTTTGAACTTTGCGTTTGCTTTAATACATATCACACATCTCCTAACATTCTGCTTTACTAAACCCCTTACTCCAATAATCCAGTATCCCGATCTCAAGAAATTCAACATAAGTTGGGGACCCCCATGTAGTGTACGTTCATGGGCGTCTGCTACTATTAACTTAGTAAGATGTGCTTTATGTGGCAAAATTATAGCATGCTTCGTCTGAGACGGGAGAGGTGCTTTATGTAATCTCCCGCCCACTCTTATTAGATCATCATCATCAATATAAGGACAGAGCGATTTCAACTTACTCCCTTTCGAAGTTAGGCAGCCACTCTTCTTGATCTGTAAGTATTCTTCTTTAAATTCTATATTCTGACAATATCTAATACAACACTTAAGAGCTTCCTTTAATTCTGTCTTTTTCAGGTATTTTGGTACAACCGTATTCTTCTTCCGATGTATAAAACGTCTACAATAAGCTACTACTCTGAGGACTTTCCTAAGTGACGAATATTTTTCCCAAAAAACTTCTTCATTTATAGCTACGTGAGACATGATGGCTTCTTCTAAATGTACTTTATTATTTCTTGGCCTAATATAACATATATTATGTTCTCTAAGAAATTTTGGACCTTGAAACCAAGTTGTATTTTCAATTAACAGTCTAGGCAAAACACCCCTCGATGCACAATCTGCTGGGTTGTCTTTTGATGAAACATGTGACCACTGATCGGCATCAATGGTTGTCAAAATCTCAGAAACACGATTGGCAACGACAGTTTTCCACCTACTTGGGTGACTGTTGAGCCAATCCAACACCACCATCGAATCAGTCCAAGCGTGAACTCTATTTTTTTGAATTTGCATTGTTTCCATCACTTCTACTAGTAACCGGCTAAGCAGCAAGGCGCCACAAAGTTCTAGTCGTGGTATACTTATTTGTTTTATCGGTGCAACCTTACTCTTTGCTACTAACAATGACACACGAACTTGACCTCCCTTATTTTTTGTTCTCACGTAAATGCAGGCAGCGTACGCCGCCTTTGATGCGTCACAAAACCCGTGGATTTCTACCCAATCATCAACGGCTTCAACACCAAGCCATCGAGGAACACGTACATTGGTAAGTTGTACTAATTGACTTCGGTAAGTAACCCATTCTTCCATTAAATTCGTTGGTACCTCTTCGTCCCAGCCGATACCTGATAACCACAATTTTTGTATAAATATTTTTGCTATCACAATGCTAGGAGCTATCCAACCAAGTGGATCAAATAAGTGTGCAATGTCTGATAAAATCGATCTCTTTGTTTCAGGTCCGGCCTTCGGTTTCAACTGTACTGAATATTTAAACACATCTTCACAACGAGACCAAGCAAGTCCCAATATCTTAGTGGTATCCATTACATCCTTCTCTTCCTTTTGTTCTTCATTGTTATATTCTTCTCTTATCTCCTTGTTCATATTATCCTTTTCACAACCTTTCCTTTCCTGTTCTATATTCACCTCTCTTTCACATTGTTGTATTATATTTAAAAGCTCTATACTATTACTATTCCACTTTTGTAAGACAAATCCTCCTTTTTTAAGTAGATCTCTCATTTCACTATATATTTCTGACCCTTCCAGTACGCTAAAGCTTCCTGTCATCAAGTCATCCATGTAAAAGGATACAGGAACAAGATCAGATGCCCTTGGAAAATTATTTCTTTCATCCAGCGCAACTTGATGTAAACTTTTTACTGCTAGGTAAGGAGCGGATGCTGTACCAAAGGTAACCGTTACCAACTCAAATTCTTTGATTTTATCATGAGGATCTTCTCTCCAAACTATTCTCTGAAAGATGGCATCCTCAGCTGCCACTCTTATTTGGCGATACATTTTAACAATGTCTCCAACGATTCCAATGGGATAAATTCTCCAACGCATAACAATTTTGCGTAAATCTAACTGCAATTTAGGTCCTACCATTAAATCATCGTTGAGTGACACACCATTTTTATTTTTACATGAGGCATCGAATACCACTCTTACCTTAGAAGTAGTTCTCTCTTCTTTAATCACTGCATGGTGTGGAAGGTACACCGCCATATTTTCATCCCCTTCTTTCACCGGTCTCATGTGATCTAATTCTAAGTACTCATTGATTACCTTTGCATACCTCTCCTTTAACTCCTTATCTTTAGAAAATTTTCTTTCTAATGATAAAAATCTTTGCACAGCTATATCTCTGCTGTTTCCACCAATACACCGTAGAATCTTTTCGCGAAACGGAAGTTTCACAATGTAACGTCCATCCCCTGTTCTCCTTGTAGTTGCTGCGTATATTTCCTCGCATCTTTGTTCTTCTAAGGTAAGTATTTTCTTTTTATTATTTAGCTGATCCTCAATTTCCCAAAATCTTTTTAATATATCACTGTCATTCATTTGAGCATGCATTACTGTAATATAACGAATGGTGTTCTTTCTGCTTTCAGGTGCAACCACTCCCGATATAATCCAGCCCAAGCACGTATTCTGAGCAAGTAAAGATCCATTTGGAAATCTCTTAATACCTTCCATAACAATCTGACAATAGACGTCGGCTCCTAACAGTACATCGATTTTATTCGGCTTATGAAACTCTGGATCAGCTAATCTTAGTTGTTCTAGTTCTAGCCATTCTAATGACTGTAATTTTCTTTCAGGTATATTGGACGTGATCGCCTTCAACACATAAGCATGAATTTTAATGTCAACATTGGACTCCACTATCGATTGTAAATTAAACGTAACCATATATTTCGATACAGTTGTTTTATTTGCACCAAGACCAGATACTACCCCTCTTACTGGAGTTTTCTTTAGCCTTAAGAACTGTACTACATCCTCTCTAACGAAGCTAGCTTGCGAACCTTGATCCAGCAAGGCACGCAGAACTTGACAATTACCCAGGTTTGACTGAGCCTTTATTAGCGCTGTCGCTAATAAAACTTGCCTAGAACTCATGATCTCACCCGTTGATAGACAAGAAACAACAGGTACTTCACCAATTGATGAACTAACACCTTCAGACTGAGTACTGAGGTTGACCTTATGACCTTTTGTTTGATTTGAACTGATGTTCGAACTATTTATATGCAAAAGAGAGTGATGCTTCTTCTTGCATGTACGACAACAAGTTGGTTTTTGACATTCATTCACCATATGATTTCCTCCTAAACAGTTAAAGCAAACTTTATTATTCATCACAAAGTCGCGCCTCTTGTTAATATCTAAACTTATAAACCCTTTGCAAAAACATAATTTATGACTTTCAGTACAATACTCACATTTAATGTTACGTTGCGTAGTTACCATTACCTTCGGATTCAATTGATGAGTGTGTGAAACATTGTGCTGACCTGGGAACCTTTTAGGTTCAATGAACTCAAGTGCCCTAAAACGATTTTCAAGAAAGGTCTTAAACTGTGTAAAGGTAGGGAGATCTCCAGAGCTCTCGTTAGAAACCGCAATTTCCCATTGTTTACGGGTTTCTGTGTCGAGTTTAGAAGTAACTATAAATATAACTATAATATCCCAAGTGCTCACATTAATTTTTAGGTTTTGTAACGCATTCATACAATCAGAAGTAGTATCTAAAATTTCTTTCAAAGCACTTGCAGACTCGGCATATACACGTTTTTGTCCGAAAAACCGTTTCAAAATACAATTAGCTAAATATTTTTTATTATTGTATCTGTTCTCTAATTGATCCCAACATTGTATATAATTTTCATCTGTAATAGGTACATACCTTATCAATTGCTCTGCTTCACCGGTAAGATGCCCTTTTAAATAATGCAATTTCTGTACATTATCTAAGGAATTGTTCTTGTGTACTAAACAATGAAATAAATCGCGGAACGTGGCCCACTCGGAATATTTTCCTGAGAAAATTGGAATCGAAATTGGTGGTAACTTAACCAGCGAAGAAGTACAATTGGTCTCAATGTTCTTATTGCAAACAGTACTAACACTATGTTCTAAAGCTAATAATTCCCTTTGAGCAGTTCTCAATAAGGTTTTGTATTCCAAATAAGTCTCTTCAACACTACCATAAATATCATTAGAAATGTACGTTGATTCTGAAATATTTTGAGAAGACAATATTTCAATTAACTTTACATTATTATCTCTAAAAAGTGACCAATCTTTTTCCAAATTTTCCGTTCTAATTTCTATATACGCCAAAGTGATTCTGCTTTTCGGAGATTTATTAAAATTAACTAAGCCTTTTTCAATTACTGATTTTAGAGCTAATTGAATTTTCAAAAGTCCTTCCATGTTTACAAAACTATAACAAGTAAAGGGAAAACAAATTAACTTAAATGACACTTGTACTAATAAAATAAACAAACTGACAATCCACTAGTCTGTGGTCAATTTAAAAGAAAAATAAAATTAATAATTTCCAAAGCTTAAAATTTTACAAGTGTTTGACACATTTGTACCGAGCGGAAATCGGACATGGATTCCCCGTTCCGTCGTTTTTCCTTAAATTATTCTAAGTCCTAAAGCTACTTACAACTATGTAGAAATGCACTAAGACGATAAATCTTTAAAATCTTCTAAGTTATTTTAACTAAGCTAATAAGGTTCAAATTGTACTTACAGTTTCTAATGCACTCACACAAACCACAATTTACAATGCACTAGTAAACGCTTCCTTCTTTGGCCGCCAGGGGGCGTTCAAATCGTCGTACTTGTTTGCAGGAAACTGCCTCCAGGGGGCGCTTCACTGCACTATTCTCTTTCTCTCTCTAGAGGAGTGAGCGGCAGCGTACAGCACTAATCGGCACGCCACCTGCCGTATCTTCTCAAAACTTGGGTGATCTACTTCATCTAAATCCGGCTCGAATATAGGACCATTGTTTAGGACCAAGGGTCAGCAAAAGTACTCGGCGAATTGGGATTCCTTGAAATGATAGAACTTCGTACTTGAACTAATGTATTTTAAAAACCATAACAAATCAAACAGAATCTTGAACTGGTACTGAATCCTTGATCTTCTATCTATTCATATAGGAAACTACTTATAGAAAAGCACTGCAGCAATCTATACCGCGATTACAAGGACTTAACGTGACATCTATTAACCAAATAACGAACTAAAGTTGTTATTATGTGAAACTTCGGAACTTAAACCATAGTGCGAGTAACAATTGCTACAGCGCCATCTTGCTTCTTATAAAAGAGCTATATGAACTTGAACAATCTGTCTTTTGCAGAGTCACAAAATTACGGATACTTTGAGTCAAATACTGTCGTTTTTTCGTTTCATCGAGTTTCAAATAACAACGGTGCTAAAGAAGTTTTAACTTAAAAAAAATACGAGCTACTGGAGTTCTAGAAGTGTTTTAACTTGGCCAGGGCGCGGGACAGGCGCGCGAGGCCGGCGTCGAGCAGGGCCGCGGGCCTTGGGTGCGGACAGTTGTGTGTGATACAGCACTCACCAGCAGGTGGTGGTTCTCGGTGACGCGCGAGGTGGCGGTGAGGTGGCGGGCCGCGTGGTCCCCGCGGGCCAGGGCGCGGGACAGGCGCGCGAGGCCGGCGTCGAGCAGGGCCGCGGGCCTTGGGTGCGGACAGTTGTGTGTGATACAGCACTCACCAGCAGGTGGTGGTTCTCGGTGACGCGCGAGGTGGCGGTGAGGTGGCGGGCCGCGTGGTCCCCGCGGGCCAGGGCGCGGGACAGGCGCGCGAGGCCGGCGTCGAGCAGGGCCGCGGGCCTTGGGTGCGGACAGTTGTGTGTGATACAGCACTCACCAGCAGGTGGTGGTTCTCGGTGACGCGCGAGGTGGCGGTGAGGTGGCGGGCCGCGTGGTCCCCGCGGGCCAGGGCGCGGGACAGGCGCGCGAGGCCGGCGTCGAGCAGGGCCGCGGGCCTTGGGTGCGGACAGTTGTGTGTGATACAGCACTCACCAGCAGGTGGTGGTTCTCGGTGACGCGCGAGGTGGCGGTGAGGTGGCGGGCCGCGTGGTCCCCGCGGGCCAGGGCGCGGGACAGGCGCGCGAGGCCGGCGTCGAGCAGGGCCGCGGGCCTTGGGTGCGGACAGTTGTGTGTGATACAGCACTCACCAGCAGGTGGTGGTTCTCGGTGACGCGCGAGGTGGCGGTGAGGTGGCGGGCCGCGTGGTCCCCGCGGGCCAGGGCGCGGGACAGGCGCGCGAGGCCGGCGTCGAGCAGGGCCGCGGGCCTTGGGTGCGGACAGTTGTGTGTGATACAGCACTCACCAGCAGGTGGTGGTTCTCGGTGACGCGCGAGGTGGCGGTGAGGTGGCGGGCCGCGTGGTCCCCGCGGGCCAGGGCGCGGGACAGGCGCGCGAGGCCGGCGTCGAGCAGGGCCGCGGGCCTTGGGTGCGGACAGTTGTGTGTGATACAGCACTCACCAGCAGGTGGTGGTTCTCGGTGACGCGCGAGGTGGCGGTGAGGTGGCGGGCCGCGTGGTCCCCGCGGGCCAGGGCGCGGGACAGGCGCGCGAGGCCGGCGTCGAGCAGGGCCGCGGGCCTTGGGTGCGGACAGTTGTGTGTGATACAGCACTCACCAGCAGGTGGTGGTTCTCGGTGACGCGCGAGGTGGCGGTGAGGTGGCGGGCCGCGTGGTCCCCGCGGGCCAGGGCGCGGGACAGGCGCGCGAGGCCGGCGTCGAGCAGGGCCGCGGGCCGCAGGTGCGGACAGTTGTGTGTGATACAGCACTCACCAGCAGGTGGTGGTTCTCGGTGACGCGCGAGGTGGCGGTGAGGTGGCGGGCCGCGTGGTCCCCGCGGGCCAGGGCGCGGGACAGGCGCGCGAGGCCGGCGTCGAGCAGGGCCGCGGGCCTTGGGTGCGGACAGTTGTGTGTGATACAGCACTCACCAGCAGGTGGTGGTTCTCGGTGACGCGCGAGGTGGCGGTGAGGTGGCGGGCCGCGTGGTCCCCGCGGGCCAGGGCGCGGGACAGGCGCGCGAGGCCGGCGTCGAGCAGGGCCGCGGGCCGCAGGTGCGGACAGTTGCTGCAGTTGTAGGTGGCCTCGGGCTGCGTGGCCAGCCACGGGGTCTCGTTGGCGGTGTGGTTCAGCACGATGTCGCAGATGGACATCATCTGCGCGACACACAGGCACACCAAATAAAACTAAAATGTTACACCGATCGGTCCGGTGTGCGGTAAAACAACAGCCGTTAACGAGAGGCATGACTTCCAATCATGAACAAGGGTTTGTGGCTATTATCCCTGGATCAGTAACGATTATGTTATGCAGCACTTCACATGGCTATTTGTAAATTTGACGACGGTCTTTGCTATTCACTCCCTATAGAGTATAATAAGGACAACCTGCTATCGAAATGATGAATAGCAAAAACGAATATTCATGTCGAGTGCCGGCATTACCAATATCACAACGAGGAATGAAGTAAAGGAATACTATAATGAAACACCACCGATTAAAATACCAATGTTAGAAGAATAAACTTAACAATCGAATCAGCTATATTTTTGTGTGTATCGAAATTTTCCTCAACACGAAAATACAGTTAAAAATGCGCACTTTCGATAACTTTCGATTGACGAACACCCAAAGTAAGTAAAGTACAGTGTAAAATTCCATTCACTTTGTAAAACGTCTAGTAACCTTCAATAAAACAAGGACTTTACTAATTGATTGTTATACGCATAAATAAAATGTTATACGCACAAATATTTTTAACATGCGGCCACCGGCGCGACTTCTTCCGTGTTATTTTTTTTAAGTCCCCAGGAACCTTTTCCAGAAAAAAAAAGTACCCTATGTATTTTTGTGTGATTGAGTAACAAACATGCTAGCTTTCACGTTTATAATATTAGTATTAGTAGGATAAGCAGTAATAGTAGATGTGTGAAATTGAATATTCAATTTAGGCTTTTGCAAGCGACGAAGTTCTCAATGTCGGCGAAGGCAAGCTCGCGACAGGAAGCGGCGCTGAGAAGGCGGGGCTCAGCCGCACCTGGTTCGCGACGCTAACAGATATACCGACTGTGATAGTAGTTGTTTAAATGTATTTTCGGGCTGAAATGAAACGAAAAGCTTCGCTTTGTTTGGCATTGCTTTGCTTGCTGTTATGCTGTTATGTCTTTTGCTTTTTTTGACAGACTTTTATTTATTTTATTTATTGTTACTTGAAAGCAAAGTATGCCAGGCACATACATCTTTTCAAGTCTGAAAAAAATTAACATGTCTTCTTTTTGTGTCACTAAACAAGCCCTGCCATAATAACAGCACTGGTGCGACGCAATATCGCATCAGATAATGCTGAGGCAGGGACCTGGTTAGCCCTAAGATTTTTGAGTTTTGATCTGTAAATCTGTAAATGACGGTTAATAGAATATATTCTATTCTATAGTGACCTTTATTTTATTTTATTTATTTATTTAATTGACATACCATCGACAATTTCACAAAATTCAATAAAGATTAAAGATGCAGGTGTGGAACCGTGTGAATTGTCATTGCAGGCATGTACAACATTGACTATATGTAGGTAGGTACTTACTTATACTTTTAACAGTAACAAATTACTGTTCGGTTTGAACGTTACCATACAGATGATTTTTGTCAACATCATGGCATATCTCGTCGTATGCATCTTTAATTCTATTAAACGGTGAAGCTAATTTTATTAGGGGATTTTTCTTGGAACCTTTGACTTAATTTCCGCTAGAAGGTGTCGTGCAACAATATTGCCGTACCTTCCACTCGGTGCGCATCTTGGCGACGAGGTTCTCGACGTCAGCGAAGGTAGGCTCGCGGGAAGAGTCGCCGCTGAAGGCCGGGTTCAGCCGCAGCTGGTTCGCGATGCTGTAGCTCGATTGCGAGGCGCCCAGCTCCTGCGCCCAAACACAATATCGACTTATTTATCATGATACCCAGACAACTATGTCAAACATCGAAAAAGAGTGTTCATTTGGAAGAGAAACCGCTATACAATATCCATATTTTATATTATATTATAATGATGGAAGAGGTTTAAGACGAGCTCGACGGCGCAAGTGTCTAGCGCGTTCGGCGATGATAGTTGAGGTTAAGCAACTTTCGCAGTGGCCGGGTGATTGACCTAAAATTTACGGTACCTGGACGGGCGTCAAGTGCACGAGATTGTAGCCGGCCTCGCGCGCGGGCCGCAGGGCGCTCTCCCAGCGCGGCAGGGGGCCCAGACACTCGGCAGGGGGGGGCGGGGGACGGGGGGCGGGGGGGGGGGGGGGGGGGGGCGGTACCTGGACGGGCGTCAAGTGCACGAGATTGTAGCCGGCCTCGCGCGCGGGCCGCAGGGCGCTCTCCCAGCGCGGCAGGGGGCCCAGACACTCGGCAGGGGGGGGGCGGGGGGCGGGGGGCGGGCCGGTACCTGGACGGGCGTCAAGTGCACGAGGTTGTAGCCGGCCTCGCGCGCGGGCCGCAGGGCGCTCTCCCAGCGCGGCAGGGGGCCCAGACACTTGGCCAGAACGGTGAGACTGGTCACGCCGTCCAACGGAATCCGCTCGTCTCTGCCCACACGCAGCGTCGGAGCCACCTGGAACCACCCCGATCCCTGCGGACCGATGCTCGACTCCCTGTGCGACACGAAAACAACTCGCTATCGTAACAATAAAATGGGCATCATTGGTCTATTCGATGTAAAAATATCTACTCCTCTTGTGAATAAACCAGGAAATCATCGAATTTAAAGCAATAACTTCCGAATATGTGTAACACCATTTTTTTGAAATCGATTTCAACACATTTGGTTTAGCAGCGTGAAAGCGATCAATGTAATAAAAGAAGGAGCCTACTCACGGAGTGTCGTACACGAAGTAGTAGTGGTAGCAGCCGGCGCGCTGCAGCAGCAGCCGGCAGTACAGGTCGGCGTCGGTGACGAGCACGCCGCAGCCCACCTTTTCCCCCGCCTCCCGCCCCTGCGCCTGCGCCTGCGTCTCCCAGTCCTCACACGCGCCCTGCTGCCACTCCAGACCATAGTACTGGTTACGAACGAACTCCGCCTCTCCGCTCTTATCTACCACCGACATTACACCACATGTACCTTTTAAGCTGTTCATAAAATATAATTATATAAGATAGAATGCGATTCAAACTTAATGGCAGATTATCATCAACCCATGCTCGTCCACTGTTAGACATAGGTCTCCCCCAATGCACGCCACTGCACCCGATTTTCTGCCACTCTCATCCAGCCCACTCCAGCCAGCCTACGAATGTCATTATCCTATCTTATCTCAGAGCGTCCTACACTACGTTTACCGAGTCGTGGTCTCCACTCAAGAACTTTCCGACTGAATCCGGCTCCAACGGCCGTCAGTTCTGCGGCTAATGTGACCAGCCCACTTCCACTTCAGTTTGCTTATTCGATGGGATATGTCGGTGAATTTGGTTCTCTGTCGGATTACATCATTTCTGATGCGGTCCTTCAGGGATACTCCGTGCATAATCCAATAAATTCCAATCTTCTCTCATTCGTAGACTTTACTACTACTAACATGGACTCTGGAGGGCAAGTTGACGCAATTTTCACCGACTTTAGCAAAGCGTTTGACCGGATTGACCACTTAATTTTGCTTCGTAAGCTCCTTCTCGCAGGAATCCATGGTAGCCTCTTTAGATGGTTTACGTCATATATAAAAAATTGCTCCCAAGCGACACTTCTGAACGGTTTCTCTTCTACCTGGACTCATGTTCCCTCAGGTGTACCCCAGGGATCTTTACTTGGACCTTTGCTTTTTAATATATTCATTAACGATGTTTTTTATTGTTTCAAAAATTCAAAATTTCTATTATACGCAGATGACATGAAAGTGTTTAAAAGAATCGATTGTCAAAAAGACTGCCAGTTACTCCAGGAAGATTTAAATAGGTTTGAGTTATATTGTTCTTTAAATAAATTAGATCTGAACATATCTAAATGTAACCTCATAACCTTCACTCGTAAACGGAAGCCATTCCGCAATAAATATGTTTTGAAAGGGAGTGAACTGGCGGAAGTTGATGAGATTCGAGATCTGGGTATTTTACATGATTCGAAATTAACATATGAGAAACATATAGACCTTATAACTAAAAAGGCTAGAAAATCCTTGGGGTTTGTGATTAGAGTTTGTTCAGAATTCAGAAACATTAAAGTGCTGAAAATTTTATACTGTTCTTTGGTGCGAAGTATCCTCGAGTACGGTTCTCAAGTTTGGAACCCCTGTTATAGCGCTCACATTATCCGACTTGAATCTGTTCAGCGAAGATTCTTAAGGTATTTACAATACAAAAGTAGGACTTATGACTCTAGCTACGAGGAAAGGTGTCGTAGACATCACATCCTGCTCCTGAATGAGCGAAGAAAAATAGCAGATGTATTTCTACTGGCAAAAATCGCTCAAAGTCTCATTGACTCGCCGGACGCACTAACAAAAATAGGTATATAAATCCCTAACAAAACCGTAAGGCGATTTGTACATTTAGATGTTCCCCAATGTGGTACTAATTACAGACAAAACTCTTTTTTCGTAAGGTCTGCTAAAGAAACTAACAAATTAGTAAGTTTCCCCCAACTTGACTTATTTATAACTAAACCACAAATACTTAAAAATATCTTAGTCAGTTCTTGGTTTGCTGATTCTCAAACTGCCTAGCTTAATTAATGCATGCTTTAAGCGTCGCTTGCTGTTATATCTCAATTATCTCTAGTCTTATTACTTTCCTGTATTTTTCACTTGGCACTGCTTGTATGGTTTCAGCGACGAGCTTTGTATTGTTAGTCATATGCGAAAACGTGTTAATGGTGTCTAGACTTACATTTAGTTATAATTGCTGTTAAAAAAACACTGTACGTTTTCCGAATAAAATAAAATAAATAAAATAACCCTTTCCATAGCTCTCTGAGCGACTTTAAACTGGTGGACTCGTCCAGCCGTAAATGTCCACGTCTCGGCGCCGTATGTTATAACTGGGAGGACGTACTGGTCGAAGACTTTCGACTTGAGACATTGAGGGATGGGTGACGAGAAGACTTGACGTAACTTACGAAATGCTGCCCAGCCCAACTGAATTCTTCTATTGACTTCTCTCTCGAAGTTGTTTCTGCCTAATCGGAGCGTTTGCCCTAGATAGACATAGGATTATGTACAACAACCTTGAGAGGTACTCCATTAACAGCAACTATTCAGAAGCTCGGTTGTGACTCCGTCCTCCCCCGGGGCTATTCCATTTTTAAGTTGCCCAAGAGCGACCTCGATCTCCTCTAAGTCGATGACGGGGAGATGCTCCAGGATGCGGCAGGTTAATGTGGCTCTTGAATCTCTCTCATCCGACGTAGGGTGGGGCGAGTGCGACGCGTATAACTGGCTATAGTAAGTATAAACTTCCGAAAGAATTTCCGGTTTCGACGTGACGACTTCTCCATTTGTTTTGGTCAACTTCGTCAGGTGTCTCCTTTCAAGCTGTTGTACGAAGACTTTGGACCTCCGGTTCTGCTCAATTGCTTTTTGTATCAAGAGTGTATTGAAGAGCGTCGGAGGTCACGCCTTATCAGCTTGGAGATGGACTTATTCAAAGCCCGTTGTTCTGACGAAGTGACTAGTGGATCGTTTCGCCGCTTGTCCATTTGATCCAAAATCTCTGTCGAAAGCTTAGACCGCTTGCCCGTACGCCGCAGCTCACAGAATTTGGCTCCCTCGTCTCGAAGGATTTCTACCACTTGGTCGAGCTCCTTGTCGATGTCAACGTCAATTGTGGTTTCCAAGGCAGCGAATCGATTTTCCACTTTCAGTGGAATGCGTCAGAACCAACGGCCGATTGGAGCAGATTTGGCCGAAGCGTGGACTTCATCAATCGAGAACGTTCGAACTTCGATATTCAGAGTGCCTCTTAGAAGTCAGTGATCACTTTCGGTTTTAAACCTAGTGATCACTAAGACAACTCTGAATATGCGCTTCTTGTCCGATATGATGAAGTCAATCTCATTCTTGGTCATAGTATCGGGGCTCCGGCATGTCCATGTCCTCTGGTGCTGTTTCTTAAAGAACGAATTCATAAAGAAAAGCCCCTCGCATTCTAAGAAATTGACGAGCATTTGCTTCCTATGATTCCTACTCCCATAGCCGTATGATCCTAACATCGATTCGCTGCAGGTCTGTACTCCTACTTTAGCGTTGAAGTCCCCCATAACAACGTCAAAGTGAGCCTTGGTAGTGGTCTGTAAGGCTCGAGAGATCCTCGTACATCTCTTTCACGACATCATCCGAGTCTGTCAACGTTGGAGCGTACATTTGTATAACCTTTAGGCTATACCTTCTGGTTAATTTTATAATGAGGTACGCAACCCTCGCCGACACACTGGAGACTTCAATAACGTTGTCAGTGAGGACTTTGTTGACCAGGAACCCGACGCCGCCCTGTGCCGGATTATCTCCCTCTCTGAAGTACATAATATGGCCAGACTCTAAGGTCAGCGTGTCCTCGCCCTCACTGCGGACTTCGCTCAGCCCGAGCACGTGCCATCCTACGTGCTCCACCTCCATTTGAGCTAGATGAAAGTCGAGCCGTAGCGTGCGACCGTTTATATGTCTTCAAGTTTAGTGTTTTTTGGCGGCCTACCGTAGCTCGGAGATTCTTAGCACCCGTAACCGAGACCGCCGCCTTGGGCTGGAATAGCACGGCTCCCGGGAACTGGGGGCCGGGACAATGTTGTGCTTATCATGTAGGAGGGTTTGGACCATAACCCACCACACTGGGCTCGTCTGTTATATAGCAGGATGCACCGCTTGGGCCCCGAAAGATGTTGCGTGGGCCCCGTTGGGCCCCTGGCAGCATAATGGCAGATGCGTAGGCATTACTTATGGTGCAGGGTGTGCTTACCTTACACACGGGCGCAGTAGTCGTAGTGGGGCACCGAGCGCCACTCGCCACCACTTATTATGATTGCACGCTTACTAGAGGACGCTAGGGTAATTTATTGCACACGGGTGCTACATGAGCCAGAAACGACCCTGGCCAGGTGTGAAGTTCGCGCAAGTCACTGCGCTGTAGGTAAGCGAATGATGGTGTAGGTGCCACAAGCAATGAAACAGACGCACGCTGCTAAAATAAGCCGCAAAATTTATTATTATGTAAAATCACAACCGCCATAAAATTTGAATCGCACTATACTTCTCGTGCATGATATTTCACTCACCGCTATCGGTCACCACGTAGTTTGTATACAGGAACACCTTCCGACCGAGTAGACTAGTACCCGGATTAAATTGTAAATAGCAGCCTTTTTCTAGTCTGCAAAATAAGCGACATGTTTAAAACGATAAAAAACCGACTAGTGGTGGAGGTTACGTTTTTATTGCTCGTTTAATTCTACCGAGAGCAGAAACGAGAGGATAAGACATAATTGCGAGACGTTAGCAACAAGCTAGTAGCTATATTATGACTAGCAACTAGCTAGTAGCTATATTATACTTTACCAATGTGGGGACAAACAATGATGGGCCACTTGTATTTATATTAAAATAAAATAAAACCTAAATAAGGAAAAACGAGACTTTCAAGACTTTGAAAATAAGTTTCATACTCAAGGTTTATACAATTAGGCAATTAATGCAATATGTTTCATAAGTACTTTAATAATCAACTATTACAACATAATCAAATATAAGTAAAATTAACATTATTTATTTTTATAATAGGCACGCAGAAAGCAAAGGGCATTCAAAGTGTTTTCATTGTTGCAAAAGTAACCTGAATTAGAAAAAGTTCTCTCTACTTCGACGCTAGTAGGGGGGATGGAAAACAAATAATTATAGCACTGATTTAAATGCTTACCTCTGTCGTCACCATTCTCAAAGAGAGCTTTTTCTACATGCATAGTCGTTTGCAAGACATGGATGCTAGTTTATTTTTCTAATTTTTGAGGATTCAGCAAGTTTTCAAGCTCACACGGTAGCTGTTCTTTAGCAGTTAAACTGGTGAGCTCCGCAATGGAGATATCGTTAAAATCATTTCAAACTTTTTATAAAGAAACATTATGTGAAGTTGTGAACGTATCGTGTTTGAGGTTAGGTTGCAATCTCTAAAGATTATGCTAACTTTCACTTTACAATGTTTCCATGTAACCGAATTAAAAAAAGAACGGTAATTTAGTAGATTCGTATTTTTTGAAGATTATTTAACTATGTCTCGAAAGTCTCGAAAACTGGAGTTGAGGTCTTAATGTAATTAACTATACTAGCATAGTAAATAATTTTATAGTAGTTGTAAGAAAAATATATATTTGGGTACCGGTAGAGAGTGGAGTCATGATGCTCCGCGTGCTCGAGCGTGATGATGCATACTTGCGGCTCGGAGGCCGGCGGCGCGGAGGCCGGGGCCGGGGCGGGCGCGGGCGCGGGCGTGACGGGCGGGCGGCCGGCCTCGGCCACGCAGCGGTCGATCGCCATCTGTCTCTGCGAACACAACGCGCGCGTCAGACCACCAACACCAACACCAACACCAACACCGCAGCGGCGACGACGAGCGACCGGGACCACCAGCCTCACTACCAGGATCACCGCCGCCTCCACCACCCACCCGATCGCTCTCGTCACCCCTTCCATCGCTCGCGGACCCTACGATTCGAATGTTATCAGCGGGCCACCTTTTCCATGACGGCCTTCTCTTGCACCTTCCGCCCGTAGTCGGCCTTCTCGCGAGTCACCATGGTTGGCATGTGGAATAGTCACCGTTTGCGAGTACCCATAGAACAGCACGTTCGGTATAATAAACGCTGGCGCGAGCTCGCACCCGCTTAAATAAACCACGCGGGCGCGGACCGGAACCGTGCCGGTAGCTTCTCCTGAAGCCTTAGGGCTGCCTTCGTTCGTTTGTAGGAGTAGGGCCTGCTGTCATTTAATGGGGCAAAATTTGCGATTTTGAATATTATACTTCAAAGCTACAATAAAAAGAAATTGTTATCCACTTAAATTTAAATAAATTCCTCTTCGCCAAAAAGTGAAAACGTCAAACCACAAATGTAATCACCACAAGTGTGAGGGAGCTAACAAGATGCTCTCACTCTCACCACATTCCCACTGCTTGGTAAGTTGTACCTAAAATAAATTTGCTAACTTTAGGACTTCGCTTAAAGGCAGAAGGACATGGAGGACAACGACGACGCAGTGGCAGGAGCATTCGTTTTGCGTCGTCATCGCGACGTTCGTACGTACGTTCAGCGACTTTGGGCAATGGATAGATGCCCAAAAAATTATTATCTCGAGTTCCACCGTACTTTAAAAGGCACGTGAAACCGTTGATCTCAGATGCATATCCAGTGGTTAAAATCTATCTACCAATCAACCATATGAAGACATATTGGGCTGATGATGATCAAGACTTTTTAATGAGTAGTATTTTAAATACTAATTCAAATTTAAGACTCCAGCACTAAATACTAAAAATTTGCTGGTTTCATACAATAAACACAGTCACTATTCTGAAGTCACCAAGCCATTACCTAAATAGTGAAGAAAACGGGATGAAAAAAGAAATTTGAATCTTTTTTTACGTGTTTAAGGTTAAATTTACTGTAGAAGCACCAACCCTGTAGGCCGCCCATCAACATGCGGGGATTCAGTTACAACCTTTTGAAGACACCTATCCACCGTGACGCCAGGCTGGTCCCTAACACTCGTCTCATGGTACTCACTTGACCACTCTCAAAATTGCTCCGTCGCAATGTCTTTATAATTACTTAACAATATTTTTATTTATATAAAGCAAATGAAGGGTAACACTTTAATATTGCCGCTCCTTACGAGATTTTTGCTATAAGTACATTTATTTACATTTGATTGAAGATTTTGCATTATTATTTAGATTAGCATAAAAGTAAAACGTGTCGTAGTAAGAATAAGTCGTACCTCATCATTTTGTCCCGATAACAGTCTCGCTAGGCAGCAAAACATCCTTCTGATATATTATATTCCATGTATCACTTAATCTATCTACCTCTACCTCTAATCTACATTAAGTAACTAAAAATAGGAAATATTCTTAAGAAAACACAACAAGACTATGTTACAAACATTATGTTAATGGCAAAACAGATAGATCCAGAGATACTAAGTAGTATTATTGCATTAAGCAGTAAAAAATACGCAAAATGATTCATAAACGCACTATGCAATACGGCAGCAGTAAGCATAGAGAAAATAAACTGCCTATTTCATGACAACATTAATTTTAAACCTACGACATCAGCAGTATCTTCCCATTAGCCGGAATAGACAGATTGATGAATTCTAATGCCTGCAGATATTTGTGTAAATTGAAGTAAAGCGAATGAATTCTAGTGTCTTCTTCATGGTATTTGTCACTAACTGTCGCATATCCTACATTACCAAAACACACATGTAATATCAAAAGCAGGGGCCTCGCTGAACTTAACTATTAATTTATTATATTTTTTTAAGCATCAAACTGCTTGATTTCTAAATCCAAACAAAAAAAACACTAAAAAAAACTTTTAATAAACAACTAAGTTTTCAGGAAATAACTATACCGTTCGATGACCGATAACATTTCTGTCCTATTAATTTAATCAGCTTCGAATACTATGTTGGAGCTTTGGCTAAACATTTGTATCTTAGCACGAAACTGATAAAATACTGTGGGTGCTCCCAATCGCTACATTTTTTCGTACCTGTTGAGTGTTCATGTTGAGGCCGGACTTTCAGTACATATTATACTAAAACTACCAACTCATCGATAGTTTTTCCATGTGCCAAGCTATTCAAAACGAGTTGAGTATTTAACATTTATCCAAATATTGTATATTTCGTTTAAGTGTATTATGTTATAGAGACAGTAGGTACGCTTACATAAAGCATTCTTTGGTCATGGTCGATAACAAATCGCATTATTAAAGAAAGTCGAACAAAGAGGTTTCATTACTTGACTTATCAGTAATAGGCACCACAATGTTCACGAAGTTAAATATCTTCTTGTAAGACATTGCTACACCTGCTTTACCTATTTATGCACAAGGTTGTTGGGATAAATATTTCCAAAAGAAATTATGTTATTAATATGCAACAAAAATGTGCAGAGAGATCGAGAGAAAGGTGAAAGAAGAAAGGAGTGCACCGGAATTCACTAACATGAATTGAAGTCCGCTACAACCTTAGGCTACAAGGCCATAAATGTGGGAGACAGGCAGACTGTACCTATGTCAGAAGTTCAGAGAAATGCCTACTTCGCTTCGTCTTATGCGATGTCAAGATTGATAGCCAATGACTCCCACCAAACTTGAAAAATATACGCTCATGGATATATTTAGAGAAACAAACAAGCAGAATATTAAGTTTTTATTCCGTACTGGCCATACTTTACAGTATTCGTATGGCTCGCCATACCGTGAGAATTTACCATTAGTTTATCATAAGTTGGTCTGCACGTTTTTAAGAGGCTTTTCCTTACGATATGCAATAGAGAATTAAATTGAATTGACGTATATGTATTCTCAAAAGAATATAGCTTGATTTCCTTCTAAAGAGGCTTGAAAAAGTTCAACTCACACTGAAGTGATTGAAACATCACAAGTGACAAATTCTGTTTTTTTTCCATAATGGATTTTTCGCAATGATAAACATGCCGGTATCGTTACTGAAGAGTAACAAGAATAAGGGGAGAAAATTAAAAATAATAACAACGGAAAAGAGCAGACAGATTTACTGTTAGCAAAAACAATAAAATTAAACAATACAGAGAAATACAAAAGAGAAAGAAGCATGGCCAAACAGGACCCTGCCTCAGCTTAATGCTGTTATCGTGGGAACGAATATTCCCACCATAACAGCGCTGGTATGATGAGAAAGGGTAAAGCAAGGCATGGAGACAAAAAAAGATACGGTCAGTGTAACTTACATGGAAGAGTCTTAAAAAAATACTGCCCAGATGGGTACGGGCAATTTTGAAAATGGGATGAAGATAAAAAAGACTTTTTCAAATAATGTACTGTGATTATGATTCCTCTAAATCTTTTTTGCTTTCCTCTGAATATGTCATTGAGTGTAGTTTGTGGTTTAGTTCTTTTACCACATGCGTTGAAATATCGACAAACGAGATACAGAACATATTTTAACGGCCGTTAAACTGGCCGTTTGTGTGCATAATCTCCCCCCCCCCCCCCCTGTGCAAAACATGACAGTGTTACTCTATTGAGTCCAGCCAGTCAAGTGCATCTGATACCAGCTGAATAATACCAGTCTGAAAGTGGTGGAAACAAACGGAGTCTTCATAGATGCACCAAAATAGAAATACCTCACACATATACAAAAAGATTGTTATGTTTTAGGCCTTCGGTCTATATTAATGAAATATTAACATAGTTAAATTGTCTTCAATGAGTTCCCATCAACGACGAATAAATATGACAAGAGTGGAGGAACTAATAAAATTTTAAGTAGATAGATACTTGGGACCAGGTGAACACCAAGAAATTTTTAAAAGTAATTTTTCAATTTATTGGAAACAAAATTTTATAAAACGGCATATACCTATGAATCTTTTTATGGTGTAAGAGTCACGTAAGTACTCTATAACTTTGTGTCAATAACAAATGCATCATATTACGTCAATGTATTAGGCAGGTATATAAAACATATATTTTCATAATAAATCAATGCTCATCACGCATTCATCAAAATCAGTTGGTTTTCTTCCTTCATCCTAATATGTAGTTACTCCTATCCTACATAATGGTCCTTCGAGTCATCAAAATATTGAACCACTTAATATTTACGATCTTCCGAGCTTTGAAAAGCGATATCAATTCGCGACAGTGGTGATTCCTGTGTAACCTGGTCATAGACATCGTCAATACTAAGGTACTTATCCTATTATTATTTTATATCACGGAATATTTTTGACAGTGGCGAATCGATTCACACGTCCTCCCACAATCGGTTCTCTCTCACTGGCTGAATAGAGAAGTCGCATAGGTATACTGTGATGCAAATACATAAAGGAAAGCAGTTTTATAACAGCTAGCATTTATCATTTTAGCTTATCACATACAATCATGGTTTTACACGAACGTCGAAAAATATCAGGAAGTAAGGACACTAGATTACTCCGTGAAGACACGACATGGAGCGCAAGTCATCGCAATACTTCACAGGAGGTTTTATCAGTCAGCAGCAGCAGGCACAGCATTATCATAATTCGGTGCGTTCGTGTCATTTTAGAAGCAGCATGCGTATCACCGTCTACATCGTCAGGTGATATCAAACCGCAACAACTTCATCAACTTGCACAGGAATCAATCAGCAACGCATACGCGACGAGGATTCTATCATTAGCAGTACAGCAATGGCTATATCATACGAGTCAACGATAATTTCTTGTTCTTGTATCGTCTTAGAAGAATATTATTGTGAATATCATTAAGTTATCAAACACTTAACATCATATCACTAAACTATAATTATTTGTTGATTTTTTATATATCACATTAAAGCAAATGATTTAGCATTAAAGTATCAACTACTACACTATAGCATTGTGGGAATATCCTACTTATAGTATCAATACTATCATTTCTTGTTTTAAGTATCATTTTATAAAGAGAATGTTAGTATGACATGATAAAACATAATATCATATTAATTAATTGAGAATTTCTTGTAAATTAAAACATTGAAATGTTTATTGATTTATTAACAATCAGTAGATTAGAGACATCCACTGATATAATTTTTAGCAATCTAGGTCTGGGAAGCACCCTCGACTAGATCATTTTCCAACAAGCAAGTAAGGCCCAGAATATCAGGTTGAACATAAGTTTTTAGCATGACATTGGTGTAGATTCTGGCATGATTCTCTAAATTTAACATCAGTCTCTCCTTTTCATTCTGTATAGAGAAAGAGAAGGATACACTGTTGTCAAATTTAAGTTTAGGTTTAGAGAATCATGTCAGAATCGACACCATTGCTATCATATCATTAAGTGTGCATCAGGCACTTAAATAAAATTTATCAAAAACATCAATCAATTAAAACAGCAATAATATGTTGTTATTTGTTTGTAATAAATAACTTTAGGTCAAGGCTAAGAAGCAAACCAAGATTAATATTTAAAAAATGTAGCATAGCAAGTAAAAAGAATGTGTCATGTTTATACAGGTAAAGCGCTAGATTCTAGATCATCAATATGAGTAAAAAGAATGTGTCACATTCTTACATATAAAGCACAAATTCTAGACCATCAATCTTGTGCTCAAAAAATTAATATGTAATAAGATTTAAATATAGCTCTAGTGACAAATATATTGTTTTAAACTTTCATGGTCACTTACGTTATAGCTAATAACGGGATTGTTACCATGTACCTTGTTGATGAATGTGTACCTTGTTGATGAATTTTTTGATCAGTTATAAGTGTTTATTAATTTTACGAAAGCATATGAAAAAGATTTTTTCTTGGTAATAATAATAAATAGGATTGTTAACATTATTTACTAAGTCACTTTATTTCAAAATTATATACCTATGTACTCTTGATATGTGAAAAGATATACTAGATAATTTTATGAGTTAATTAGTATCTTAAACAAAGATTCATCAAAATTTGTAGCATCAAAAAGCTGTCTTTTATATAAATAATTTGATTGTTATAGATCATTAACTGAAATGATAAAATACAGAATATGGAATATTAGTAAAAATATTTAATAAACATTATCATGAACACTAAACAAGGAGTACCTTCAAAGCCTACACAGGCTTCTGCTTCATGCACTCACATAGCTTTTACACCATACAATTTTACTTTGTGTACAAAATAAGGTTTTATCAGAACATGAATCAATTCAACTTGAATATAATAATGTCAGTTAAAATCAGATCTCTTCAGATTGTAGATTAACTAAATGTATATTTTGTTTGGATATTTTAAAATTATTCAATCATACACTTGTACATGTTTTAAAAATCTGTCAAAGTATTGGTGCCAGATTATGCCAAAGAAAAATAAGTATTGATGTTTCACATCTGCCTGTCCCGCAATGGCTCATTTTTTTATTACCTTTTCTTTAAGGAAAAATCAGCCTACTTTCCAGGTTTTTTTAATATCTTATAACCCTAGCTATCTAAACCTTTCATCTCTGTCAAGTTATGCATGTCATATAAGTATACAAAAATATAAACTGACCAGTGGCCCCCCGCCCGTGCTAACATATATCACTATGGCTACTCTCTTCCGGGTGGCCTCTTTGTTGCACTATGAGTACTTGTAAAAATTTCTTAACTAAAAATACAAGACAGGCACACATTTTCTAAGCAACTAGGCCAGGAACGGATAACACAAACTACATACTACTAATTTGGTACAGAAATTCCATGACCTAGTTAGTTCAAGGTTCAGTGTTGTGCCAAAAAATTTATAAGTCATCTTAAGAAATATAAAAAAAATGTGTGCGTGTACTAGTGTACACACGTAAGAAGTGAAACTTCTTTATGGCCTTATTTTTCGAAGAATGATCTACATGCAACTTTCCAGAAATTGGTTAAATAAAGTTAAATTAGATAAAGTAAGTAGTAGATAAAAACAAAAGGATTTTATTATCATAGACATGAATACAAATTACTGCCTATGAAACTGTTATGATTACACGGCTCAGTAATCTAAGGCACATGTTCCACCTCCGACGATGAACGATAAGCGAGTAGAAACTAGAAACGAATTGGCAGTCCTGAGTTAAAATGCACGCGCACGGCTTTTGACAGCCAAGCCAGCTTAACCGAGCGAGTATAGCTGAGCGAGTATCGCTGAGCTAGTATCGCTGAGCGAGTATCGCTGAGCGAGAATCGCTGAGCGAGTATCGCTGAGCGAGTATCGCTGAGCGAGTATCGCTGAGCGAGTACCGCTGAGCGAGTATCGCTGAGCGAGTACCGCTGAGCGAGTATCGCTGAGCGAGTACCGCTGAGCGAGTATCGCTGAGCGAGTATCGCTGAGCGAGTATCGACTATTAATATAATCTATCAACTATTAATATAAAAAAAGATGGCGCGTAACGGAAAAATGTGACGCGTAACCGAAAAATGTGACGGTAAATTTTTTTCCAACCCTGATAAAGAAGTTTCACTTCAAAAATTGCATGATTTTTAGTTCTTGCATTAATTCAAATAAAACTTATATGAGATTGCTTACCTTGAGAAAACTTCCTTCAAATTTAATAATGTTGCAGCTGTATTGTACATTTTAGCCTACATTTTTAACTTTAAATTAAAAAAGGCTCAATTAAAATAGGTTTGGAGGACAGAATTTATTAAACCTTAAATTTTGAGGTACTGAGAAACTGATGACCAGTCGGTGCAACAATAGCGCTTGTGCTATCTATTAAAGGTACTGGGTTCAAAACCTAGGTGTGCATTTATTCACATGATAATCAGAAATAATGACTTATTTGTTCAAGGGTAAAGGATACTATATTTATGAAAATAATGTTATGTTTCAAAAAAAATAGCTTTAAATATTTTAGGTCTAAATATTTGTTAAATTATAAATATATGTAATATCAGTTTAATTATAAATAAGTTTAAGTAAATCGGCTAGAAATTATAATAAACATTATATTTTTTTTTATAAAACAAGTGCTAATAATTGTAGATTAATGATAAATTAATTGTACTAATCGAAGTACCTTCAATTATAAAAAGTTATATTTTTAGTTTTTAAGCATTTAACTGCTACATGTTTGTATTTAGTAAGTACTTTAATATTTGTAAATTATATATTTGGATATTATAAGTTGATGTAAAAAGTCATAAGCTTACCTTTTTAAGTTAATTTAGTGACTTCACCAGCATAATATAAAAGATTTGGTTGTAAATTATGACTTTACAACTATTCACACCGCAACCAAATGACTTGTGTTTTGATTATTTTTGACATATCTAACCTTACAATGACCTTCGGCCACAGTCAACTTAAGTATTCAGTATATCCCTTTGGTATATCCACAACGTTTGAATCAAACAAAAACTCGTGGACATACTATACCTTTGAATATCTATTAAACATACAAAAACAAGACATAGTTATAAAAAAACCGTTAGCTACCGTTAATTAACCTTTTTGGTTCGCTATCCGTAAAATATGGTTATTATTATAAAATAAACTGATAACAGTTAGATATCTGACTTCGACATATAAAAATGGTATGGTGTTTGTTGTTTTTTTAAGTCATATAACGTAAACGTAAAACAAATAAACTATCTCAAATATGAACAGTAATACCTAAAATAATAAACTTGCTTGATACCTTCTATAAACGTGTAACTCGCAGGAGTGGAAAGAAGTCAGTTAAGCTCAGTTTTTAAAGGTAATTCGTAAAAGACAGGTTTATTTTTTCAAAATTTGGTCAGTATTCTCAGGATCACAGCGCTAGTTTTAAAAAAAAATCTTTTTAGTTTAATTAACTTCTCCATTTGGTGTATTGGAACTATGGTACTTCGTAGTGTTTACTCTTTTGCTAACATCTCATATCAGTATCTTGGGAAACTAAAACAAATTGTTTATACATATAAAACAAAAAAAAATAGATTTAAACATCTAGTAGATAAATGCTATAAAAATATACTACTGTTTATACTGCACAGTGTATTATGAAACCCATTTTTCGGACGTCTGCTTTTTATTAAAAAATCCTGAAGTTTCAATCATTTAAAATGCTCCAGAGTGGCAAAAACGCTTAGTTTTGAAAAAAAATTCTTTGAAAATTTGGTTTTATTTCCCGGTTATTTTTTTAGAAAAATTCCTTCTCTTAAAGCAAATATATTTTGAATATATGACAAATGTTATTAGAAAGCATTTTACAAGCTTCATCTTTAAGAGCTATTAGCGCCCTTGTGGCTAACTTAGAACAGGTATAATAACTTTTTTTCAGTTTTTCGTTTTTATTTTATTATTCAGATAATACACCGTATTTGGAAAAGTTATCCAAATAAAAATGAAGGTCCCAAATCCTTCTACCTACCACAAACAAATCACGTCCAAATTGCGTGGAGTCTATATGATACAGCCTGTTTTGTAAATAACCGGGTTTTTTTTCATTAGGGTTGACACTATTCACAAATTCAAAAATATCCGGAATATTAGGGTATAATCATAGGGTATGTAATATAATTTAAATGCTAGCTGTTACCCGCGGCTTCGCCCGTGTAATTTGTTTTTAATCGCACGGACGTCGGACCACGCGCAATGTAGGGTTTGTAGTTTCCCATCAATTTTCAATGGAATTTGTACATTTTTTCTTCTCCAAGTACCTTTTATAAATTGTGTTTGAAATAAATTTAGGTACATAATAGAATTTTCATTTCACATATTGCATAATTTATTAAAACTAAATGATATTATGTATTTTCAACATTATATAGTTTCTTGTTATATTACACACCACACGTGGGACTTAAACCACCCACCCACCTTAGATAAAATTCCGGATATTGAAAATTCAAAAAAGTAACAACCCTGATCGAAATATTTAATTGAACACAGATTCTAAACTCCACGCAATTTGGATGTGATTTTTTAGTGGTAGGTAGAAGGATTTAGGACCTTCATTTTCATCTGGATAACTTTTCCAAATACGGTGGATTATCTGAAAAATAAAATAAAAACGAAAAACTGAAAAATAATAATTTCTCCTTTTCTATGGCAGTTACGAGGTCGCTAATGGGCCCAATTCTGGCGTGATTCTCTAAACTTAAAACTAAATTTAACATCAGTCTCTCCTTTTTATTCTGTATAGAGAATGATAAGGATATACTGCTGTCAAATTTAAGTTTAGGTTTAGAGATTCATGCTAGAATCGACACCAATAGCTCTTAAAGATGAAGCTTTGAAAGTGCTTTCATATAACTTATGACATATATTTAAAATATGTTTGCTTTAGGGAGAAGGTATTTTTCTAAAAAAATATCCGCAAAAAAAATCAGATTTTCAAATATTTTTTTTCCAAAACTAAGCGTTTTTGAAACTCTGGAGTGCTACTCTAGCGTTTTAAATGATTGAAACTTCAGGATTTTGTAATAAAAAGCAGACGTCCGAAAAATGGGTTTCATAATACACTGTGTACTGTTATCGATAAAACTTTGTAAACAATAAGAGTACAGCTCTAAAATATAATATTTTTCTATTCAATTAGAATTTGGTAAACAATTTTATTGGTGTATTTGAGAATTTAGTACAATTGGGCCGTGAAACT
Organism: Chilo suppressalis; assembly: GCA_902850365.2. Taxonomy (NCBI): domain Eukaryota; kingdom Metazoa; phylum Arthropoda; class Insecta; order Lepidoptera; family Crambidae; genus Chilo; species Chilo suppressalis. The sequence continues at coordinate 125,421 of OU963902.1, forward strand.
TTGTGACATAAACTCAATAGAATCCAAATATAAAAATACCAGTATATGTTCACAAATGTTTGCTAAGACATGACTACAACGACTACGAAATGATAATTCCGAGTTTTTAATTCTTTCTTTTACCGCTCTCGATCAACAGAAAACAGCTGAATGCAGCACACAGGGTCACAGGTATCGATTCTGGTATAATTCTCTAAACTTAAATAACATCAGCCTCTCATTTTCATTCTGTATAAGAAAAGACAAGGCTACACTGTTGTCAAATTTGAGTTTAGGGTTAGAGAATCATGCCAGAATCGACACCATTGCAAGAATTTGCTGACTAAAAAGATAGAATAAAATGAACTTATGAATAATGTTCTGCGATGCGAATATTTTTGACGTGATACCATCTTATTAATCTAAGAAGTGTGACGTCATGTCACGAGTCACTTTATGTGACGTAATGGCATGTCACAAGTCACGAGTTGGTTCAACGTTCCACGGTGTGTATGAAGTGAGGTCGAGGGGTTCCATCCTCAACAAATGTAATCATTCACAGGTCGCGTCACACTCACATATGAATCTTTTGCAATTGCTTGTCAAGCATACTTGATCGTCTAGAGGGTTGCTGGTCAAGCAACATATACAATATGCTATGGAACGTCAGAGCGAGTGCACACGATAGCAACAAAAATGTTTCATTATCCATCTTCAACAAATTTTGAAATCATTGTGTTCCGTCACTTAATGAATATTTGCAAATGCTCATGGATAAATTAGTCACGTGTCAAACGAACAAAATAAACTATTCATTCAGTATTTTCAGTGTTAAAGGTTTTCTTTCCCTTAATTTCTTCATTCTTTCCATGTGGCATGGCGGACACTGTGTAGTGACTATTATATAGAGTTCGTTGCACTTGCATTTAAAAGCAAAGGCTGTATGATTATGATACCTTTTGCCTTACTTTAATAGATTAAAAAAAAATGCTTTGACGTTAGCTTTCAGTACGAGGCTTTCGAATTTGACAGTTCTTTCTTGTTAAAAATTTGTGTCCAACATGGTGAGTTTTAGTAAAAGTGTATGATGGAAAATCCGAAATAATCGCAAAGTCAAGTGAATATTTTGGAAATGTGACTATTTCGTCGTTTGCTTTATTTTTTATAATATATACTCTGAGTATGATTTCCAATGAATCTTTTTGGTGACAGTAAAATTACCACTTACATTATCTACTTGGAATACTTATTTATACCAAAACATATTCATTGCTATGTTTTAGAATAAAGCTTAGCTTTTAAAAACTTGAGGAAAGGTTAATTTGACTTTGAAATTGTTGTACAAAATGATTGCAATTGACGTTGTATATGTCTACAAATGAGGTTATATTTTGTTGGTTATTCGGTGTCTGTTGATTTGTAGGCACGAGGACCTAAAAAGCATTTGAAGCGTTTAAACGCTCCTAAAGCATGGATGTTGGACAAACTGGGTGGCGTGTACGCGCCGCGGCCGTCGACCGGCCCCCACAAGTTGCGCGAGTGCCTGCCGCTGGTGATCTTCCTCAGGAACCGGCTCAAGTACGCGCTCACCGGAAATGAAGTGCTTAAGATTGTAAAGCAGCGACTTATCAAAGTTGACGGCAAAGTCAGGACAGACCCCACATATCCCGCTGGATTTATGGGTAAGCCATATTCATTTAGAGCCACTTGAATGGGCGCTCTTTGGAGATTTGCGTTTGTGTCTGATGATGTAGCTGTGCATAAGCCATTTCACTCTGTTGTCATGGACATAATTAATCTACAAAAACAATAAAATTGAAACCAATCTTACATTAAAATACTTGTAATATTACTGGAATAGGTTATGCAGGGTGTGTACGTTGAAGTCTGCAAAAAAATAATAATTAAAAGCTGTTCTGTTTTTTTTGCGTATTTTTTATGCCAAATTATGTCATGGAACATTTTTTTACTATATAGGTACCTATTTTATATAATTTTTGAGGTTTCGTCATGGTTTTGATGAATTGTGGATAAGCCATAATATCTGGTCCAATGAAAACACCTTTTTGAACTTTTGCCTCTGAGAGGTCTGGAAAATTTGATATATTTATATCACAAATATAACAGAAACTGTCAGGCAAATTCACACATTACAGACAATATTGCACTAGTATATTGAACCAAGATCTATGAAACTTTGTCAAGTTAACACATTATTTTACCTATTAACTTTCTAGACTATTGGCACATGCACTTTCAGGTTACTAAAATATATGAGTTATATTAATTTAGCTTACACAGAGCATTCTTTATCGGGAAAGTAATGGTAATGGCCCACACACATTCAAAAACTGTACTCAAAATATTTTTTTACCTATTTTTATGCCTTCAAGTTAGCCCAAAATACCATTTTTATAATAAAATTTTGCATTTTGCAACATAACCTAACATTCTGGATTTTTTCAATTACTTTTTTGGTTTTCACATATACATATAAATCAGTTGAAAACATCCAGCATTTTTGTTGCAGACCTGTGTTATAATAACCATTTTTTTCTTTTTTTAGATGTTGTTTCCATTGAAAAGACAAATGAGCTGTTCCGTCTTATATATGATGTCAAAGGCAGATTTACTATTCACCGTATTACTCCTGAGGAGGCTAAAGTGAGTTTTTAATATAAAGTTTTATATTTAATTGATATTATTAAATATTTTAAAATTAACCTGGTAGTTGACTAGTTTAGTGTTAGCCGAGAGAGATACAGTTTTAAAGAGTTTTAACCCCTTATTAATAAACAAAGAATATGCTTGCATCAGGTACTTGCATGTTTTGTCTGTGTTCTTTATTTTACAGATAGCTTTTGAGTGAAATGAATAAAACATGGCTTAACTAGTCCAAGCTTATTCCTTGTTTATTAATAAGGGAGATTAAGTGAACTTCTCAACGTCAAAGAGTATTTATAATTTATATTTGGTAATTTAATGAAATATAAAAGAGATTGCTGGTTTGTTATCTATACTTAGTTGATTAGCTTAGTTTTGCCATTTGAAATTGCTAAAAATAAATAATAAAGATGTATAAAAAAAAATACTATTCTTTACTAAAATGTAAAGTACATACAAAATGCCTGTCAGATCTGCATCACTGTTTTCTATTTGGGTTTGTGCTGACTCAATTTGTCAACACTAACTGCTTTTTAATTTTTAATGTACCTATGTAGTATCATTCACTTTGAAATCAACTGTTTCGATTGTTTCTCTCTTATAGATTGTAATGATAAATATAATGTGATATAAGTAAGTAACTGTTGGTTGGTTTGTTTACTTTACTGTTAAAGAAGTAATATGATATGAGTAATTAACAACCAGTTTGTCATGGTGCAGTACAAGCTGTGTTAGGTGAAAAGCATGGTGATGGGCATTATCTTAGTATTAACTGCCCAGTAAACAATAAATTTGGTCAAATTTACATGTCAAATGTTGTTCATTTTAAGACAAGGCTATGTTTGACTACCTGGAACATGAATTTTGTCAATCAAATTTGTTAGAAAATTAATTGTGAGTAATAATGTGATGTCGGTAAGTAACAGTAGCATTTGTGGTCATCCAGTACAAGCTGTGCAAGGTGCGGCGCGTGGCGACGGGCCCCAAGAACGTGCCTTACCTGGTGACCCACGACGGACGCACCGTGCGATACCCCGACCCACTCATCAAGGTCAACGACTCCATCCAGCTCGACATCGCCACCTCCAAGATCATGGACTTCATCAAGTTTGAATCTGGTAAATGCTAGCTTTTTTCTAATATTAATAATAAAGGAGTATAGCTTGTAGTAAATTCAATTCAAATTCAATATTCATTTATTCAGTTTAGGCTTTTACAAGCGCATCTAAAAGGAGTTAGATACGCCATTGATTCGCAAATCAGTGGGGACCTTGTACTGAGAAGAACTGGCAAGAAACTCAGCAAGCATTGCTTTTTTCTCCCAGTTCTATTTCATACAGTGTTGTCAAATTGAAAGCTGACATCAAACTTGCAAACATGTATTGTAGTACTTCTTTATTAGTACTTGTAAATTGATCAACATCAGCCTATATTAATGTCACCACTGCTGGGGCACGGACCTTCTCTATGGATGGAATAGTGGCGTCAATGAAGCCATAAAACATCCAATCTTCAAAAGTCCTCAGAAACAGCTCTAATCTGGATTTTTTTTGTATTATTTAAAATCAGAAATATTTCAGAGGGGGAAAATAATTATTTGTATTGTTTACACAATATGTAAATTATTTATATATAAGGAAACAAGTTTTTGCATGGTTTTTGTTGAACAAAAATATTTATGTATTAACTTTGGTGTTAAGAATAGTTGTTAATAGTATATTTGTTAGTAATAATTGCATATTTATATTCTAAAAGTTTGAAACTAAATTATAAACAATTTTTTTTTAAATTAAAACTTTCCCTTTTAAAGAATATAAAAAAAAAAACGAAAATAAAAAAACAAAACGAGATCAGAGCTGTTTCTAAGGACTTTCGATTTATTGACGCGACTAAGTGAGATTGGGCAGTGATTCTCTAGATGGGCAGATTGGTGGGTGCTAACGACCTACAGCCGGGATCGACAGCTTAACACACCTTCGAAACAGAGGAGCCTGAGATAATAAGTTTTTTGTTACCCATTTACTGACCAACCATTGCGAAAGTTATTTAATTTCGAAGTAACCTGCGCCATCGGGCTCCTCTTGAAGATATTGTTATGTATATCATAAATCACAGAACTCATAGTCAAATTTGGGATAATTCCTTTCTTATACAAAAACTGTTTAAAAGTTTGGCACCATACAAAATGTTACATTAGACTTTTTTGATGAGTCTATAATGCTGTTTATCCTCGCTCACCAACTTCCGCTAGAAAACTAATTTATCGCGTCAAATACACATTGGTCCTATTGATAAAGTGTTTTATTTTTGCACTTGGTCTTCAATTGTATCATCAACACTATTGTATGTCATTTAATATAACAAATCTGACGTTTGGTGTGGGTGCAGGTAATCTATGTATGATCACGGGAGGCCGTAACTTGGGGCGCGTGGGCACCATCGTGTCCCGCGAGCGGCATCCCGGGTCCTTCGACATCGTGCATATACGGGACTCCACCGGACATACCTTCGCTACCAGGTATACAGACACACTACACACTACTCCTGATATTTCACAGAATATGAAATCTTTCTTGCAAGGCAAAACAATAAAAAATTTGAATTAAACCAAATAGAAATATTATGTAACTGTTATAAATAAACGAAAAATAAGCTTGAATCCTTATGCAAGTTTTGGTTCACCTCAACAAACATTTGTAATTAGTTAATTAGATAAACAGTACTTTGCATAATTAGTCCAACCTTATTTGAGAAAGTTAATGTTATCGATATCGGCATGATTCTCTAAATCTATAATTAAGTTTGACAGCCCCTAATGGTTACAATTACGGCGGATTTTGAAATGTCAAATGGCTGGCTGTCATTACATATAATAAGTAGACAAATTAATAATTTCAATAAAATATCCTAATTTACATTAATTATATTTGATCATGTAAATCTATTATGTTGATATTGACGTTGACCTTTTTTATTTTCTGTTTAAAATGGCACAAAACCAAGTAGTACACACAGACTTTCTCATGCTTCACGAGAAGTGAAGAAATAAACAAATTTTATTGAATAATGTAATTCATATTTTTAATATTTAATATTGAAAACTATCATCTATGAACTTAAGATGCATGGATACGAAAATTTTGCTTATAAATAGTGACAGTTGATTCGCCGAAAGTTCCTCTTTTGCCCACGGTACGTGTTGCGATCATTTCGCGCATCTCCCATCTCATACTTTGCACCCAGCGAATACAGATTTAATAGGAAAGACGGATGTTAAATTTCTTTACAAGTTTAAAGAATCAGCCGGAATAGGCACTAGTCTGGATAATGGATAGTTAATATATTGTTGTGTTTGTATGCAGATTGAACAACGTGTTCATAATCGGCAAGGGCACGAAGGCGTACATCTCGCTGCCGCGCGGCAAGGGCGTGCGACTCACCATCGCCGAGGAGCGCGACAAGCGCATCGCTGCCAAGGTGCAGGGGCAGTAACCTCAACAATAAATACATAACCCAAATCACACGGACTTTCATTCACCCCACTACCTGTCTCATCATCATCATCATCAGCCTTTTAATGTCCCTGCTGGGGTACAGGCCTGAACCTATAGATGGAATAGGGAGACCCCCCCTCCCCCGCGGGCCCAGAGCGGATTAGCGGGTGATAACGACTGCAAATGCAGCCGGGACCAACGGCTCAACGTGCCTTCCGAAGCACGGAGGAAGTCGAGGTAGACGATTTTTGGTCACCCATCCGATGACCGACCACTGTGAAAGTTGCTTAACTTTAACGATCGCAGCCGAAAGCGCTAAATACCGCCATCGAGCTCCTCGCCTACCTGTCTAGTGTCTTTTATACTATGCAGCAATGCAATGCTGAATAATTCCTTCAAGGTTACAAAATGTCTAATTCCACAATATAGGGTTTTTAGGGCGCAAGTAAAGGCTGATCTACACTTCGAGAAGTACAGTAGCAAGTTTAAAAATCAGACAGATAAGCGGTACTCGACTGCCAAATCCCTATCTAAACGATTAATAAAATCTTAACTCCCAAGACCGTAAATTAACTGTACTGTTGTTACCGAAATGTAAAATAGCCTTAAGTGCATATGTTACCGACAGTCTGTAAATCCGCAAGTCGTTTCACTGGCTGCTAACGCGGCAGGCTCGCCTTGTTTGCTCGGCTCCCGCTAAGTTTTAAGGCACAACCCACTGTGAATGTTAAATGTAGATTACAAAAATAATTATAAAATCCGTCCGTCATTTTACATCCAACTGGGTAGGCTAGGTTAGTTTTGTTTACGATAAATACGGTACGGATGAGCAGTTACTCTATACAATCCCTAGAAATTTTATGCATTACCTAGGCAAAGTAAAAAATGCTAAATAATATTTCATACATAGTCTAGACTCCCCAGGCATTCTATACATTGCTTAGGTATTGTATAGTAGAAAACCTGCATTATGTAGATTGCCTTGATTGTACACTATCTTCCCTTTGATTTAATCTTAAGGTTTTGTATAAAAGATTTCTCATTTAAAGGGTTCTTACGATAACGCCTAAAATATAATAAATACCTAATATAATTACAAATGCTCAACTCGTACTAACCCAAAGTCGAAGAGAATTTCAGAAACTAACAGCAAATTCACCCGCTCCACAGCGTTATAGGTACACATTGAGCTGCCCTTAGCACAAAGCAAACAAATATCGAGTTCGGATAATTGAATTCTATCTTTACGCGCAAATGTCAAGAAGTTTTGTAAGGAAGATTTTTAATTGTCGTTACGTCCGATGCGGCGCTGTTCGAATGTCTAAACTGACATAAACGCGCACCGAGATCGAATTTTACTATACGAATTCGATAATGGTTCTTGCATTAGCAATTACCTGGTATTAACCGGGTTCACACGAGCCGATTTTAATTGATCAACTGCTGAATCCTATGCGATTTGAACCATCTGAGGTTCAGACTGTGAACAGACTTTCAATTAAATTTATTGAAGCAACCAAATTGAAGAAAAGCAATTTAACGATAAAAGTTGATCGATTTAAATCGCTTCGTATGAACCTGGTATAAGGGTACTGATAAATCGGCGGAATATCGTCGAATTCAGGTGTCGGAGCTGAAGAAATAATGCAACTCTGAATGTATAATATTAAAAATGACAGTTTCGCTTTTGATAAATTCGGATGCTAACAGTTTTTATGCCAGTCGATGTTTTATAATATAAAGATTTATTTGCTATAGTTTTAATAGTTATTGCATAGTAAAATTAGCCTTATGTGTTTATCATTTATTATTTTTAAGCCGCTTATCATGGTAGAATATGAGGAGCTGGCAAACAAAACGGTATAAAATAAAATGAAAATAAAATTACATAAAATTAAATTTTATAAGAGCTGTGTAAAACAGAATCACACACCTACAGTGAGCTTTTGGCATGGTTTTTAATTTATAAATTTAGTAATTTTAACACTGTTTTAGGCGGTTAGGCCTAAACCTCCGGACTTTTAAAAAAGAGTAGTTTGACCAGATGCGTAATTATATCTTTTTGTTCGTCAGCTCCTCATATGTGAACAAAAAAAACAACAACATTGCCGTCATATTATTTATAGCATATTCTATGAAATAAATGTTTATTTCATCATATTTGGTTCAACAGCATCTTATTTCTTTGGCATGCGATAAGAATTCTTTGTCGCTGATTGATGCCACGGCACGGTTTTGGTAGCCATTCTTCAATTAAACGGTGAACTGAACTTGAGAGGCCATGAGGAACTGTTCTTTGGTATTCCGCGACTGCGCTGTCCACAATCACCGAGGAAAGTTCATGACACCTCTATTATCGTCTACTGCAACTGCTTGTAACGTCAGTGCGAGTGCAAGGTTGGTGCGAGAGTAGGAGTGCGGCGCCTTGAACGCACGTGCCGCGTATGTCCGTGCTTCTTGCTACGCGGGCATCGCACTGACCACACTAGACCACTTGTGCTTGATATGGTTGGAGGCCCTGAGTATTCCGGTTGATATTCCGGGCCTCCGCTGTATATAATCACGAAGGCATGTTCATGTCCACACGATACCTCTGTTGTCATCAACGGCAAACTCGCAGCATCACTGTGAGTGGACGGTTAGTGCGGGGCCTGGTGAGTCTCTCCAGGTCTCTCTAGTTTCGCTCCGCGGCCGCCACAATCGGCACACGCCAGCCCCGCGTTTCCCGTTCCGGCCCCTGCCCCCGCACAAAGCCACACGTGCTTGTTGAGGTTGGCGGGCCCTGATGGAAGTGTTCCGATCGGCGCGCGCTTCCGCTGACCACAACCGCGGAGGATCGGTCAAGTCATCGCCGACTACGACAGTGTTATAACGTCAGTGCGAGTGGACGGTGAGCACGGGGACGGGACTGCGATGCCTGGCGCGCACGTGTCGCTCGAGGTCGCGGCGTCGCGCCACGCGGGCGCCGCACTGAGCGCACGCGAGCCCCGCCCCACTGGCAGCGGAGCCCGCGTGTAGCCGCACGTGCTTGTTGAGGTTGGAGGGGTCCCCGAAGGCGCGCGCGCAGTATCGGCAGCGCAGCGGCTTGTAGCCGGTGTGCGTGCGGATGTGGATCTTGAGCCCGTACTTGCGCGAGTACAGCTTGCCGCAGTACACGCACGCGTGCCCGCCGCGGGACTTGCCCCACTCCGCCGCCAGCGCCTGGAATCGAACGTTTCATGCGATACTGACTGCCACTTTTTGAAAACTCCTTACAAAAAACGAAACAAAATATTGTAGTGTTCGGCCACTAATTGAAATTGAGTTCAGTTCCACAGACAGTGACTTGTACCGAAATATTTATTGAAGTGAAAATTTCTTTAGTATCGTCACGGATTATACCTAAAAAGTAGTCTAAGTATCGTTGCGTCATGAGATTCGATGAAACGGAAGTAAAGTATTTAACACAAAATATGTACCTAGTTATGTTTTTTTACTTTTTAAGCATTTAACTGCTAGATGTTTAAATCGACAGAAAAGTTTACTAGAACAAAATACGTATTCTGCAAGCATAGAGCAACACAGCCGACGCGGCTGGCCGCGCCATCCGCGTTGCTCTTGTCTGCAAGAGACCGATAGCCGAATGTAGTTCTTGGGGTCAACACCAAAGGATCGGAGATTCGATCCTGAGCTCGGTTAATGTTTTTTTTTACTAGCATTTAATAATAATAGGTATACAAGAATATTAAAGGTTTATATTTTAAGCATTTAACTGCTACACGTTTAAATCTAAATCTAATCTTTACTAGAATCAAATCCACGCGGACCAGATAAAGTGATTAATCTGCTAGAATTTGCTTACCAAAGTAAACAATTCCTATAGAAAAAATTCAACTACCCAACTATCATACTGGAATCAAACCAGCGTCCTTTGCTATTGGACCCAGACCACGATGCTCTTCGTCGTGCGTCGTCCAACCAGCCGCAAATTTTGGAAAATCTTGGCAATATTATTTACCGATGCCTAGGGATTTTTAATTCAAGACAGACAGACAACAAATTGAAAATAGACACACACTACATAATGATGATCATCATCACACTAAGTAGGGACCTTACCTCAAGCCTCGCCAGTGCGGGTTCGATGGGTGTCAGGGTGGCATCTAAGCGATTGGCGGTCTCGACGCCGACGGCGACGGGGAGGGGGAGGGCGGGCGCGAGGCGCGGCAACGCTCGCGTCCAGAAGGCGCGCGGCTCGAAGCGGCCGCAGCCCAGGAACAGGTGTAGCTTGAGGGGGTTGGGCCGCTCGAACCGCGCCGCGCACACGTGGCACTCGTAGCTGCGCCCGCCTGTCACACACCACACACTTGACGCAACTCCCACTAGCTACCTACTGACTACATCGACAACTGTTGAGATACGAGCACCTTTGCAGTGCTAGACCAGGGCGGATGCCTTTTAAAATCGTACAAAGTGGAAAATGTTCGGAACAGGATTGATTAAAAAAAGAGGAAAAAGAAAATTCTGGGCGATTTGAGTGCCGGAAGGATGGGAAAAATGGAACCCTAAGATTATAAGATAGCCTGTCTATTTGTTTATCTGTCTGCCGAGACCCTTTATTTCGGGAAAATTGGACTATAGTAGACGGAGATCAAGCGGAATTTTGGGATTTACTCGAGCGCGGCAGAATAACATATGAGGGGCAACCTTGAACCTTGTGAACTTTTAAGGCAGCAAAATAAAAAAAAAGAGTAAAGAATATGAACATTTCTTACTTATTAGAGGCTTTATTTATATCTTTATGGCCCGTATTATAGAAAGATTCTCAGTGATTGATCTAGTCTTGAGCATAGTTAGAAAGGGATGTCGCTATATATAGCACATAGCGATATCCCTTTCTAACTGTACTCAAGTAAAGATCAACACTTAGTTGTCATTCTGTAATACGGACCTTTATCTCTTAAAATAACCAAACATGAATTGTTAGTAATTGAGGATTTCCATTGTTTTTTCCGAAAGTATCTTCAGTTCCATACCAAATTGATATGGGATTATCTAGCTAAAAACTAATTCTAACTAAAATATAATTATCAAAATAGCTCCACGCAGCTTGGAGATACGCGCGAACAACAATCAAAAAGGAAAAGGTTCTTAATTTCTCAGTAGGTATATATTTTTTAAGTCATTTAAAAACCCAGGGACCCTTGAGAAATGCCTGAAGAAATATTTAAGAATCTCAATCGAGTGGAACGGCTCTATTACGACCGAGACTCAAAAATAGCAGCTCACCATCGTCATCGAAAAGCTTTCTGATTAATATACAAAGTGATTAATTTCGTCGAACGCCTTCGAGAATTCGCGATGTATAAAAAATTCTCGGACTCACCTTTGATATTGGCGAGGGTGAGGAAGGGCATACGCAGTGCAGCAAGTGCGGCATCGTCAAACCAGAGCGGGGGCGCGGCGCCGGGCGGCAGGTCCGTCAGCAGGCGCAGGCGCAGGCGCAGGCGTGCGCCGCCATCGTCCGCCAGGCACAGCTCGGCGCCGCGCGCTGCCACGTCCGCCGCTAGCACCGCCCCCGCCGCCGACGCCGCGGCGCCGCTCGCCGTCCGCAGGCGACCCGCCTCCCACGGCCCGTCCGCTCCCACCGCCACCGCCGCCGCCAGCTCCTGCACCGAGAACCAGCACGACTCGTAGCCGCGTGGCAGTCCACCGTTCGACGGAGACATCACCCTTGACACTGACCGAGCTGATATTGTCCAAACGTCGCAGATTCGCGAATATTATGAGAGGGAAGGCGCGGGCGCATCGGCGTTCGCGACTGAGGTCGCCGGGAGGGTCGATCTCGTTATATACGGAGGAGGACGGAGGGCGATCCGATCTCCACCCTCTTAAAAAAATTCAACTGACCCGCCCTCCGAATTTGTTAGATGATACAAGTCGACATAAAAACTGATTGTTGAACTGAAAAAAACCAGAGACCTCATCTTTATTTAAACAAAGTTTGCTTTTTTATTTTATATGATGATAAATAAAAATGTATGTATTGTAAAAAAAGGTAAATTTAAAAAATCAAAAAACCCGACTGCTTAATTATACTTCAAATAAAAACTGAAAAGAAAAAAACAAGTCCAGTAGTCTATAATTCTGTTAATAAGGAACAAAGCTACTTTAACAGTCGGGACCCATTAGATATTCAAGAATACATAATATTTTTCAACAGTGGGTCCCGACTGTTAAAGTAGCTTTGTTCCTTATTAACAGAATTATAGACTACTGGACTTGTTTTTTTCTTTTCAGTTTTTATTTGAAGTATAATTAAGCAGTCGGGTTTTTTGATTTTTTAAATTTACCTTTTTTATTTCACACTTTTTAGTTAGTTAGTATTTTAAGACGGTATATACCGTAGTCTTGTTACTTCAGTAAGGGAATTAATATCGCGGGAATTATTAAGTACCTTAAGACAGTCTAAAAATGAATCTAATGATACCGCATACATATTTTTTTAAAGGGAAATTTAGAAAAAATATTATTATGTCTTTATCCCGTGGGACTTTTAGGATAAAATGTATCCTATGACACTCCCGTAATCAAGACAAATCTAACGATACCTCATACATCAAAATCCATCAAGCCGTTTAGGCTACAGGAGGTCACAAAGGAACAGACATACATACATACTTACATACACTCCCTAAACATTACCCTCCCTCTTTGGCAGTCGGGTAAAAAGAAAAAAGTGCAAAAGGAAGGGCATGGAGCAGGAAGCAGTGGAGCGACTCTGTATGTGTACACATATTTTAGAGAAATGACGTATTTTGTGAGAGCTTCGTGAACTGTTTGCTCCATTTGCGGCGATTTTATTAAATTAATGGCCATTAAATTTAGTTTATCCGGTAATGAAAGAGTTAACTTAAGCCTATGAAGTTAAATTTTAACCTCATATTCGAAGTCAGGATAAAATAAGGGTGTCACATGGGAATATATTAAATTTCCATGTTACCTTTGTTTATTTTACTACTAGCAGCACTCTCAGAGTGTCAGAAAGAGATATTATATACTATCTAGTATGCTACAAGCATAAAAAAAAAAATGGGTGCGTGTACTTATGTAGGCGCGTGAGAAGTTATCCTTCTTTGGCATCGTTTAAAATTAGTTTTTAATTGCATGCAAATAGTTAATTACAATAAATTAATAAAAAGTCTGGAAAAGGACGAAGTCAATAAAGTTCAGTTTTAATTTGAAAAAATAAATAAATAATCAAAATATTCAATTAAAATCGCCACTGAATATAATTTATTAGAACATATGTGATTTGAACTTGTATGAAACTCAAACACGTATTCCGAATATACAAACTAGAAACATTTGGATAAATATTATAAATATGAATACCTATAACTGTTACTTTATTACAAATGATAAAGATGTGGTTTTTGGTTCTACTACACCAACGGTCAAGAGATGGCGCTGTAGTCTCCTGAATCGCGCTTTGGTTCCGTTGTTCCAGATTAATAAATACTTTTGATAGGCCCTCACAATGCAGTCCTTAGCGCCCACTAAATAGAGATTCTAATTCTATTTTGTTGGTAGATTTTCTTAATGTGCGGTAAACACAAAAGTAACGCATGAAGTTGGTCGCTACTGTCAAAATTTTGTGTTACAGTGATGCGCGCGCATCTTAAAATTTCACTCTCATCATTTTTTCATAACGCGCCTAAAGAAGTATAACTTCAAAAATAGGTTGGATGAAACAATTCATTATTGCTCTACGTCAAAATTCTACAGATATTTTGCCCTGTATTTTAAAAGATGAAAAAAATATAAAAAGTCTAAAGTTATATATTTTTAGTTTCGGGCTCGATTTTATTGTATTAAGTAAATAAAAGCGATGTTAATAAATAAAGGTTTATTTTCTTGTTATATAAAACTCAATAAAAAAACTAGTAATTTTCTATGAGCGCTGTTCGAGTTACAAATTTTCTGGATGAAGATTCGCAGTTTCAATGGTAACGAATTTGAAGGTTCGTGCTAAAGGTACAGGTTATATTTTGTTAAAAAGTTTCTATTTTTCACTAACTTGTAGGTATTGAAATGAAATATTACTCGTACTTTACACAAATTGACTTGCTTACTCTTTTGAATTGAAAAATAGTTAGAATTCAGAACATCTTTTGCTGTTTGTTTTGGTTTGATGAGAAGAATGTGCGCAAGAAACTCATCAGCAACAGAATCAGCAACATTTACAAAAAAAAACGTCGATAATCATGATCATATTAGATATAATAGATAACGTCTCAAGAGTTACGCAGTATAGAGCAGACTCATTCCTGCTGGCTGCACCCGTTCACGAGCATGACGCATGAACCAGTCATCGCTTCCCTCAACCATATTTACGGGAACGCAACGACCCGCCTAACACGACACCACCGCAGAGACTTTAAAGAGACCATGACTACTCCAACTTCATATATTTATTAATAAAATAACAAAAAAAAAGTGCATGGGACAGCTTAAATTTTATAACAAAAGAGAAGAATAATCAATTTCAATGCATTGTTAACAAATTAAGTTATTATTTCGATGCATTACGATCCTTTAAATAGTCTTCCACTTTGTAATTATGCTCTTCTTCACATGTGATTTAAATTTAGTGTGAGGAAGCTCCATTAAATCTTGTGGAATTTTGTTGAATAGTGTAACACTGCTACCTAGAAATGAACCCCTCGATTTTTGAAGCCTGAAACATGGAATGGAAAGTTTGTTCTTATTTCTTGTATTAAAATTATAAACGGAAATGTCGTTTATAAATTGCAAACGTGTCATAATTTTTCCTTACGAACATGATATTTTCATAGATGAGATGCGAGCGTTAAGATATTATTTATTATTATATAATGCGAGCGTTAAGACTTTAAATATTTGTCTAAGGGATTCACGTTGACCTAAATTGTATAAAGCACGGATAGCTCTCTTTTGTAATATGAAAATATTTTCATATTAGCAGCTGATCCCAATAACAAAAGGCCGTATGTCACTATACTATCAAAGTAGCTAAAGTAAAGTAATCCTGCCGTTTCTACATCAGTCAGAAGTGTGATTTTCTTAACCGCAAAAGCTACCGAAACTTAGTCTACTTGATAAGGCATCAAATACGAGAAATCCATTGCAATCAATGTATAGTGAAATTTTAGAGAGAGCACTATTCACATCATCATATTATTCATTACCAAGTTTAACTGTAAACATCAAAGAGGTATCATCAGCATATAATGCTGTCTAACAGAAATACTTGGTGAAGTGAGGAAGGCCGTTTATGAAGATAAGGAAAAGCAATGGGCCTTATATTGATGGCGTAGCTTCTTGACCTTCACAAGTGCTTGTAACCTAGACTGAATAAATGACATTTCATTTCATTGACCCCTGGGGCACGCCCATAGTGATGGGCGCTCCTGCAGGCTATGCCTCATTAATAACAACTTTTTGAGATCTTGCTTAAAGATCGGATTGTATCAGACTAAGTGACATGTTTGAGACATTTGTTGCTCGGAAAGAATTGCACGTGATGGAAGCAAACATTGTCTGAGATTACGTTGTGTTGTAACTGTTAACTAACATGAAGTTTAAGAATAAGAGCACGACTGCGCAAGCCTTTACAAAGAACTTATGCATTTTTGTTCCATTGATAGTTCAGCTCTAATTGTATGTATGGGTTTCACGCGGCCCTTCTTTCATGCCCTTTCGACTTTCCGTTTCCATTATCAGATACGCTCGATGCTAAAAGTATGGTATAAATTGACATTTTTAGTGAAAAACTTACTTTTGTAACACTGCTTAAAATGTATAGAAGCTAATACTAAACGAAGGTTGCCATTACTTTTTTGGGAGGCAAATAAAAGCATCACATTCTATATAAGTTTTATTTTAAAATAATTAAATATTCCAACAATAACGTAACACAATACACTAAACGAAATTCTAAATCTACGATTCAAAATTAACAATTTGAATTTTATTTCGCACCTGGATTATTCTGAGCACAATTAATAAAAGTTAGATAAAAAAATTGAAATAGTGATTTTTTTTTCAATTTAGAAATCCTTCAGTGAAATCAGTACCTAAGGCGAATTGTGAACATCACAACTCCTTATATAGAGTAGATAATATACTAGCTCCGATAAATATTGCTATAAATAATGTACATATCTGTACTTGCAAGGTTAGCTGCTTAAATGAAGCTTTTAAAATCGGTCACTTTTAAAACAAATCATATAAAATGTTTATGTAGCATACATTTTTTTCACTGTAGTATCTATTTTAAAGCTATCCTATGGCGACTACTGTAGTGCTACTTTGCAAGAACAAACTAACGTACACTTTTCACCGCGGAATCCGCGGTGCGATTTGAAATTTTAATTCACATTATACAATTTGTATTCTAATGTCAAATCACACGCGGATTTCGCGGCGAAAAGTGTGTTTGTTCTTTCAGAATATCACCGCTCTGCTCAGTTAACTTTACTATAAAATTTTCTCATAATACTTTATTTATAATAAGGCAAATAGTTTCTCTAATCGATACTGACTTATGTACAAGTATTCTATTTTATAATGATATCTCTCCTTGTCCCTCTCAGTTTTAAATATAAAATTCGATTTGCATAGTTTGTGGACGGAGTAGATTGCCTTGCAACATGTTTGTCTACAGTTAATTTCGTAGCTTTTTCGTAGTAAATAACTGCGTTGCGTTGCTATGAAATGTCCCGCCCGCTGCGCTCGCGCCGCCCCATTAGTTCCGGGCGTGCCGCTACTGCTCAGGAGGCTCTGCAACAAAAATAAACACACAACGAATAAGAAATTATTATTGGCAAATTTGTGCCTAACAACGCTTATTAATTGTTTTGTCATTCTAGTAGCTGTATCTTTATGAAACGTAAAGGGTAAGGGTTAGTGTAAATTTTCACAGAATGTGTATCGCTATTACCGCTCTAACAAAGAAAAAAAAGTGCTAACTTCTTAAAAATAAAGGGTATCTCTATTCAAGAAATTTGAAGAATTAAGCTTTTTCATAAACGATTATATGAACCTCATACATCAGTATTTTATTTGGTTTCCTTTTTTAATTTGGAAGTTCTCAATTAAGATTTAAATTAACTAATGTTTCAATCTTTCGATAACTTACTTCAGGATATCCGAATCTTACTAATTTCGGAAAAAATAAATACAAAGTATAAAGATTTGCAGTTATAAAATCTCTACTGAAATATAGTGTGTAAAACACAATTACAAAAGTATGAAATTAATAACATTTCAATTAATGATTCTATGGTGGAGCACCTTTAGCCATCGGATCGTTTATGTATACCTACTTAATAATACAGTAATCGTAGGAAATCTGTGCACATGTAAAATACAAGCTTTCATTGAGTGTTCCGCATTGTACGGTTTAAGCTCTTAGCAGTATTATGACATTGTAGTGCATGACGTGCTCGTAGCGGCGCGCCCGCAGCTGCGCAAACAAGCCCGGCTAGCTGTTTACCCGCGGGTGAACTTGTGATTTTAATTTAATTGCGGTCATTCTTTGTATCAATTCCTCCGAGCTGATTCTGGTTTTGACAAAACAAAATTAAAATGTACTAATTTCGTATTCACCATTCAAAAAATTATTCAATTATAGCATTATTTTTCAAATGCATGCTCACGCTTGAGCTAAACCATCGTTTAACTAAACCACCAGGTGACAAATTCAGGCAAACCAACATGTAAATTAAATTAAAACTATCAAATTTATGAGTATCACTTGATTCACAATTAAACGCTGTACAATATTACAAACCGCTATAAATTTCATATTATAGCAAATTTTGTCAACAAAAGCGGGAGCGGTTGATACCGTATTGTGTGCAGGGCACACTACCTACTATATTTTCGTGCGCCGCTAATGTGCGCGTTTGTTGTAATAATATTTGTGTTGCGCACGACACGTCTGTCAATGTTTTTAGTTCCGTCATCAGACAGCACTTATCGAGGATATTCTTTGCGCGTCCATAACATGTATCAACTAGCTGCTGTACTAACTAAAAAAAATGATTTATTGCTGATTGATTGTACATACATTTTTATTAGATGTATTTTAAGATTTAACTAGCGGCCGCCCGCAACTGCGTCCGCGTTAACTTTGGTTTTTGACTATTCTGCAGGAACCAAACTTTTTCCGGGACAAATGTAATCTACGCCTCAATACAGGTCATAATAGACTATATGCATAATATAACTTTCATGCAAATGAGTTCCATATTTTTTGCGTGTATTAGTATAACATTTACAAACTTTAAAATTTATAATATAAAGAGGATTAAACAAACATTTAAATAATAAAAATGCCATCAAAATATTACAAAGTGTGCTACGAGTGCGCCAGCGTAGCCCGTAGCCGCGACACGTAGCTCGTAGTCGCTACAACTGTTCCGGTTATTTCTTTCTTATGGCGCGGTTACACTTGATCGTTAGCCCGAAACGAGTAGATACCAATGGAATTTGGATAAACGACTAAGTGTAAATGAATCGAGTACGCTAAGGTTACCCGACACCGTCTTCCAGCCCGTATTCCAGTGTAAATATTGATTCGGAACCCGAATTCGAGTAATATCTTTCGTGCGCCCGAATACAGGCTAACGACCAACTATAATTGACCCACTAGTTTAGGTAGAACCAAGCCACAATCATGGTTCTATGACAGTGTACACAAAGTATATAGACTGTGGTTCTACTAACACGGGAAATAAAGGTGAATAGATATTAATTAATGATCTGTAGGATTTCCATTTATGACTTAGGTACTGAATAGTTACTTTATATTTTTTTTTGTACTATTTAATACAATGTTTTTTTTAATGGTCAGTTACAACAAAAGTCAAGCGTTAGCGCCATTACTTGAGCATTCGTATCTCAGTGCGGGGCCAATCACGCAGAGTGGCGCGCGCGATAGCGATCTGTTATCGCGTCCCGCATCGCGCACGTGGGCCGCATCTGCGGCGCGGTGCCGCTGCGTCCGCCGCAAGCCGCAGGTCAACAATAATATAATGCATTGTGATTAACGCCCGCGGTCGCGGTGAGCCATGAGCCGTGAGCCATGAGCCGCCAGATACGATCCGATACCAAATCCCCGCCAAATCATTTATCTCTAATTACATCTCTACACAACACATTTGTATGTTTACATTAGCCTTCCACAAATTGATTAACTGATAAGTATTGTAAAAGTTTAGATCAAGTATTTTTTCGTTAAAATACGAAAGTATATAGAACAAAATTACATAATAAGCATGTTTCGCTGAAACTTAGTTGTATTGCAACTATGTATTTATTAAACAGTAATAAAATTGTGATATCGTTACTTGCATAACGCGTGCCCTTCGCTCGAAAGCTTTTAAACGCTTACAAATTCCATTCATAGTAAAAAAATCTAAACCACTTGTCATTTCGAATATGACATCACTCAAATCAACAAACGCAGCGCGTCGAGTGACGTTTAGCGCACAATCAAGTGTAGAGCGGCTTAATATGCGCGCGCGCACGTGCGGCTCCCGCCGTTTAAATTATTACAAGTAACAATACAATACTCTTAACTAACGCATACAAGCATGCCCCGCATCAAAACCATATTATAATGTCATCATACCGTATCAATCTTAATTGTTCGCGGCCGCAGCGCGCACCCCTACAGTTACGTAGGCGCGGCAGGTGCGGCCGGTATACGCGCCCCTATTCCATCGACACAAGGTCTGCAATGCGGCGGCCGCTCGCGTCAGGTGCAGCTCGGTGTCGGGACAGGGACTCGGCTCATTGTTGCGTGTACGCAGGGTCGGTTTTCACTCGGCGGAGACTTAATGCGAATGGCATAGCGGCGTAATGACACCATTCAGGGGAGAGTGTGGCGAATGGGTGCGGCGTGGGTGCGGGCCACGTGCGACGCGGCGCGAATCGACGCCGCAATCTAAACACAGCGCGCGCGGGTCGGACATAAGGAACGGGGGAGTCTGTGACATGTGCTCCTGACACTAGGAAGGTCGTTGTGCATTAATATGGGATACAGTCAATCAGGGGTTTGCTAATTTCGTGTTGACGATTTTAATCTCGTGACTGTTAATTTCAAAGTTAGTTGAGTTTGGCAATGAGAGTACACATATTAAGAATCATACATATCTACATCATTTACTATTGTAACTTTCCACATGTTTCTTCTCTTCTCATCTCATTCTAAGTAGTAGGATTTTTTATAAAATCGATTGATTTAATTAAATTAAATTTAAAGATATGTGCATAACATTGCGAATTGAATGTGCGATTATTATTTTTTGCAAGTCCAAATCGGGTTCCTACCAGTATTACGAACTTTTTTATTAAAGTTAGAAACTCTTTCATATTTTATCTAATTCTTACGGATAACACTTCCACCGTGTTGTGAAACGTTATACAATTGCGGAAATCATGTAATTACGTAAGTTGCATCGACCTGATTAAGTTGCACACAAAGTATGATTGCATAGTACACCGTTCATATATTAACCCATTAGAAGTCACTGTACTCAAATGAGTATTAAAATTGAGTGTGTAAATTTACAATTTATAATTATAGTTCTTATAAAGTTTGTGGGTTACCTTGATATTTTATTTCATCGTGACCATGTTCAAGTATATTGATAAAAATTACGCGAGAATTGTGACTTTTTATATTAAGTTTCAGTTGAAGTTGTGTCACCGAAACATTGGAGAGATAAGTTCATTCATTTATTCATCATCTGCCTATTAATGTCCCCACTTTTGGGACACAGGCCTTCCCTATGGATGGAATAGGGAGATTGGGCCATGACCCACCACGCGGGCTCAGTGCGGATTGGTGGGTGCTAACGACTGCAGATGCAGCCGGGATCAACGGCTTAACGTGCCTTCCGAAGCACGGAGGAGCTCGAGATAGTAAATTTTTGTTGCCTGCCGAAGTTGCTCAACTTCAACGATCACAGCCGAACGCGCTCACCACTTGCGCCATCGAGCTCCTAAGGAGAGGCAAGTAAATGAGCTTAAATAAATTTTAATAATTACTGCTTATAAGTTTTTTTTCATTTCATTAGTATGAAATGTATGACAGAGTAAGTCATAAGGAACAATTTATGTAATCATCTATACTTATAATAAATCTGTAGAGAGGTCAATTCTGTACATGAAATATATTTTCAAAATAACTATCAGGGGGTGATTAGTGATCGATACTGATGCCAAAAATGCAATCAGTAAAATTTTTGTCTGTCTGTCTGTCTGTGTGTATGTTCCTTATAGAAACAAAAACTACTCAACGGATTTTAACGAAACTTGGTACAATTATTCTTCATACTCCTGGGCAGGTTATAGTATACTTTTCATCACGCTGCAATCAATAGCAGCAGAGTAGTGAAGGGAAATGTTGGGAAAACGGGAGAAGTTACTCCATTTTTTAAGCTTCCGTCGCGTGTGCAGCCTTAATGGTTAAAGTTACATAGAAATCATGTATAACGGAAATATTCTACATAAAATTGTCTAAAAAATATCCCGCAACAGCATATGTCTATCTTTTATGGTTGACTCACAATAACACGTGTAATTATATAAATAAAGTCATTGTCAGGCACAAGCCTGAGAACAAAAACTATAGTTTACACTACAGCTCTACACCGAAGCGAAGCGAGGGCGGGCCACTAGTTTATAATAAAAATAAAACTAGGGGCATGTAAAAACGAAACGCTTCATGAGATGTTTTTGTATAAAATTGGATTCTTTTTTTGTGAGAAGTGTAATCGTTGTATTTAAATAGGAATAGTTGCGTTTTGTTGAACATTTTGTATGCAAGGACGTGCATTCAGGTCTCTAAATCGAAATCCCTGAGGGAAACCGTAGAAAGCGGCAAGCTTCAATAGAGAGGCTCTTTTTCCTATCTTTACACGTAGTATAAAATAAAGTTTTCTTTGTCTGTATGTTCAGCTATTTTAAACTAAGCAACGGATTTTAATAAAAATTTCAGTAAAAGATTCAAGTGGAAGGCTTATA
The DNA here is from genome assembly GCA_902850365.2 of Chilo suppressalis. NCBI lineage: Eukaryota > Metazoa > Arthropoda > Insecta > Lepidoptera > Crambidae > Chilo > Chilo suppressalis. The sequence continues at coordinate 147,617 of OU963902.1, forward strand.
TATGTATAAAACATCCTCGAGAATAAAACTACTAATCTTACTAATACTATAAATATGAAAGCTTGTATGTTCATGCAAAAACGGCTGCATGGATTTGGATAAAATTTCGGTAATATACATGTAGTTTATTACCTGAATTGTTAGTATGTATAAGTTTTTGGAGGAGCTCAATGGCGCAGGTGAATAGCGCATTTTGTCTGCAATAAATAAAGTTAAGCAACTGTAGCAACGGTCGGTCATTGGATGGGTGACCAAAAACTCATTATCTCGAGCTCCGCCATACTTTAGCAGTCACGTTACGTTTTCGGTTCCGGCTGCATTTGCAGTCATTAGAACCACCCAATTCACTTGTATATTTAATTCTATTTAAATTATACTACTACTGGGACCGCGCGGTGGGCCGCGGTCTATCTTCCTATTTCATCCATAGGGAAGGTCTGTGCTCGTGCATAGATATTAATAGGCTGATGGTGTTGTAGGAAGGCCAAAGGGGAAGATCTTCCTCCGAGCTGGGTGATGGTAGCTCGGGGGCCGCGGCTCCATCGATGTTGGTCGGGCATCGTATATATGAAGAGTTAGTTTCCGAATTTTATTTGCGCGATGTAGGCTTCCATACTATTATTGATCGCAGTGCAGGTAACGCCATCTTTTGAGGATGGTGAGTAATGATTTTCTCCATCCGTTGTCTACATGTGGGGCATATAGATGTCGCCGCCACAGTGTCCTCTCCCGATAAAAATCAGGCTTCTGTGGAATCGTCAAAAAGGTAACATCAGCGCAGATGAGGTTGCGATAACTATTAATTAATGAATGAATACCCTCATCCTCGTGGTCAGGCTCGCGGTCGGAGGGCGGCGTGGTCGGCTCTGCGGGCTCCACGGCGGCGGCTCGTAACGCGGCGCGCTCTCCGGGACCGCGGTGCAGCTCCGCGCGCGCCTCCACCACCTCGCGCACGATCTCTGCACCCACACAAACTGTCTCTATCACTAATCCTGCCTAACCTACGGCTCGTAACGCGGCGCGCTCTCCGGGACCGCGGTGCAGCTCCGCGCGCGCCTCCACCACCTCGCGCACGATCTCTGCACCCACACAAACTGTCTCTATCACTAATCCTGCCTAACCTACGGCTCGTAACGCGGCGCGCTCTCCGGGACCGCGGTGCAGCTCCGCGCGCGCCTCCACCACCTCGCGCACGATCTCTGCACCCACACAAACTGTCTCTATCACTAATCCTGCCTAACCTACGGCTCGTAACGCGGCGCGCTCTCCGGGACCGCGGTGCAGCTCCGCGCGCGCCTCCACCACCTCGCGCACGATCTCTGCACCCACACAAACTGTCTCTATCACTAATCCTGCCTAACCTACGGCTCGTAACGCGGCGCGCTCTCCGGCACCGCGGTGCAGCTCCGCGCGCGCCTCCACCACCTCGCGCACGATCTCTGCACCCACACAAACTGTCTCTATCACTAATCCTGCCTAACCTACGGCTCGTAACGCGGCGCGCTCTCCGGGACCGCGGTGCAGCTCCGCGCGCGCCTCCACCACCTCGCGCACGATCTCTGCACCCACACAAACTGTCTCTATCACTAATCCTGCCTAACCTACGGCTCGTAACGCGGCGCGCTCTCCGGCACCGCGGTGCAGCTCCGCGCGCGCCTCCACCACCTCGCGCACGATCTCTGCACCCACACAAACTGTCTCTATCACTAATCCTGCCTAACCTTCAACTACTACACCAGGGTCAGATTTAAGGCAGGGTAAGCGGTGCTCCCTCCTAGGGGCCTTCCACGCGAGCGAGCCCCACAACCACAAAGTAAACACACAGACACACACTTTAACACGCATAGATACACAACTCAGAGATTAGTAAAGGAAGCTTCTCAATTGTATGTAAATAAACAGTGGAATTGAAATAGGGTTAATCTACATATTAATGTTAAATCTAGTATAAAATAAGTATAATAAAAATAAGAAATAAGTATATGAGGAAGCAAAAAATGTAAAAGTCATAGGATATAAACAAACAAGAAATGTATGTAAAATAGATACAAGAATTTAAGAAATGAGTAAAATAGAAATGTTATCACTAAAGCATAATTTAGAATAAGAAAGAACATATAAAATAATTAAGAAATATATATAAATAAAAGAATAGAAAAAAAAAGAAGATAAAGACCTGTCACAAAATGGGGGCAGCAGTATAAAAAAAACAAAGTAAAAAATAAATGACAGGCGAATACCCAACAGGTACGCTCATATTAGAGGTTCCGTTTCGTTGCCTCAGGGCTTCCACACCTGTAAGTTCGGGCTTGACCTACAATATGCTAGCATGTAGGACAGTCATTGTAATGCTCTGACGTTACTCCCTGCAACTCTACAGCACTACAGAACAGTGTTCTGGCTCCAGTCTTCGGGAGAAGAAGGATGCTTTTCTAGTCTCCACCTCCACACGCACTATTTCATTCTGTACACACACAACATACACTCTCATCTCACCATTACTACACTCTGACGCAGGAGATACTCTCCCTGGACGGTTCGGACGACATCACTCAGTACAAGTACACAGTACTGCATTACAAAATTCTTTGTCTCTATTCTTATTTCCACTTCTGTTTCGACTTCTTTGTTATTTAAAGCATCAGTGGAATTCGAAATGAATATTAAAATTAAAAAATATTCTTAGCGTTTGTGATTATTATTTATTAAAGCTTTTACGAAACAAAAACTAGAAGATTCATTCTTATCGTTCGACTTTTCGACGCTAAGGAACCACCGGAGCCTACGTCGTTTGTTAGGCTGCTGACGTTTCTCACTTCCAATAAAGATCTCCCAGTCTCCCTTCTCGTTATGTAGTTAAGTGCATTCACAAAAGATAACGTGAGTAGTACCGGTGAGCACGTCGCGGCTGGTGATGAGCGCCTCCACCTCGCTGGAGACCTGCCGCAGCAGCCAGGGCATGAACTCATCGTCGAGTCCGCGCTGCACGCGCTCCAGCAGGTGCCCCTGGTCGCGCAGGCCGGCCAGCACGGCGGGCAGCAGGTCGGCCAGGTACCCCTGCACCAGCACGCCCGCCGCCGCCCGCGAGCGCGCTTCCACAGCCGCCTGCGCGGACACGCGCGCCTCTGCCACGCGCCGCTCCTGCGCACCCGAGATATCATCATCGACCTTCTTCTCGGATGGAATAGGGGGATTAGACCGACTAGCTAATCTCTGATAACTCGATTGGTGATATTTTAAAAGTTGACGTTTGCGAAATATTTTTCCCTCATCATTCAGAGTCTAATTGTGTAGTCCTAAGTCCCTAAATTCTACGATAGAACTGCTGCACCAGCTCTCTTCGCGTCTAGACTCCACCGTAATTTATCATCAGTAAAAAAAATACAATATTTTGTTTAGCGTATCTCATTTTTCTATGATGTATGTGGGACCTTTTAAGAGAGGTAGGTCACATCGGGGGCAGTGGAGGGGGGATATTAAGGCGTGATAAACGTCGACTCATAACTGGATAGTGAGATGTATATTACATTTCAGTGTAAGCTTGGAGAAATATTGCAGTCACATAATAATATTATCTTATTCCGCAGTTTCTTTCTTACAGTATGTGAGGAGTCAAGCCTTCTAAGCGAAGGTGAGAGGTGCTCAAGCTGACGGCTATATTACCTTCTCCTGGTTGAGGCGCATGTCCTGCGCTGCGAGGCGCGCCCGCTCGGCTCGCTCGGCGTCTCGCAGCTCGGTGTATCGGCGCTGGTGCTCGCGCAGGGCCGCCAGCTCCTCCTCCTGCGCCACCTCCGCCAGTGCCTGCTCCGCCGTCTTGCCCACCAGCACCTCCAGGATCGGTTGCACCTCCAAGTCGAAGTCGAACAGCTGCAAAATTTAATATTTTTACCATTACACAACATACCTAATACGAGAAATACTGGGGCGGAGCTTCCCCCTCCAGATTAATAACGCAAATGAGATCTATAATCCTAAAGTTATCCAGTCTCATATTTTTTTAAGCAACTCTTAACCCACAACGAGATGTTACCTAAAATAATAACTAGATGTCGCTCGTGAACGCATTCAGCCTGTTACTTGTCAAACTGACAGTACCTCGGGACGGGGGTAGAATCGTAGAATGTCTATGATGTAGATTAAGTCAGTCAGTTAGCGTGTGCTAGCTAGAGTGTTCTCACGAAAGGCATCCGTTCGCATCCGACCACTCGGTGAATATTTGTGATTACTGAAGTTGTAACATCATTAAAGAAGATATTGGTTAGGTGTTTGCGTGTCCTAACAAAATGTACGAAGAGGATGGTGCGTTTGATGATCGGAACCCTATGGGTTCACCGTGAAGCATCTAACTGCTAGATGTTTTTCTTTATCCAATCTTTCTAAAGTAGTCCCCTAATCAGCAATTGTGGTGGCAGTGCTGTCTGACGCTAAGCCAGTTTGTACCCCTATGGAACTGTTAAAACAGATTTGTGGACTTTTAATTTATAGCAGTTGGTCACACAGCGATTATTTTGTTGTCAGATTAGAGTATAAATCATTTTTCCAGTCCTCTAACTCTGATGCAGTCAAAGGTAGCTAGCAAAACCTAATGTACAATAAACTCACGTCTCCGGGGTAGATCTGCGTGCCTGCGTCGGCGCCGGTCTTGGCCGGCACGTAGAGGGGCGTGGGCGGCCGGTCCGCGAACAGGTCCGTCTGCACGCCCACCTCCATCTCCACGCCCTTGTCGAACAACTGCACCCGCAACAAACAGGGGATGATTTAGACGTAAGGTGATTAACTGTCAGGGTTGTGTAATATTATAAAAGATTATACAGTTACTCGGACAAATAACATCAAAAAAATCACGTTATATTATTTTCAGACGTTATGTAATAAACATATTTTATGAAAATTCAACTGTATACCTCTTTACAGCCGTCCATGAGATACAGGCCAATGACAAATGGACGGACGGATAGGCAGCGGAGGATTAGTAATGGAGTTCGATGTTTGTTTATTTCTCTACAGCAGTGGTTCTCAAACTTTTTAAATGACGGAACCCTTTTGGGAAGCAAAATACTTGATGGAACCCTACAATAAAACAATTATTTTTATAAGTGTATTCTATATTAATCAGCATAATAAAAGTACAATGTATCCGTTACTAATTATTATTTACTTCACCACTTGGTAAGGACAATAATAGAAAACATTAAAAAAGAAAAAATCTAACTAGTGGGAGGTATGAAACTGTTTTTTATTTTTCATCAATTGCTTGATATCAGGTTTGATGGAAGAAAGTTGGAGTCTCATATCAGCTTCGGCGTCCAGTCTATTGCGATATTTTGTTTTCGTGGCTGCGTAGGTAGAGAATCCTGTTTCGCACAAATATGTAGTTGGGAACGGGAGAAGAATATCCAGAGCCATTTGGCCAAGCATTGCATATTCATCTTGGATTCTGCACCAAAAATCATTAAGAGGCGTCGTTTTGAACAATGACTCCATACTTGTGTCTGATGACATTTCTAAAAGAGATTCATATATCTCATTTGACATGTTTTCAGGCTTTTCCAAGTTGGGTAAAAAAGGATTATGAATCCAGGAGTTCACTTTAATTTTTGTATTGTGTTCTTCGGGAAAATACTTTTCAAAAGATGCGCGCATCGAACTGAGATATTGGACCAATTCTTCAAACACATTATCTTCAAACATTTCTGAGTCGTTTTCGCTAACAAACTCAGTGAGTAACGTAAAACTTTCTATTTCTTTCTTACCAATGCAAATGATCCAAAAATCTAATTTTCTTTTAAAAGTAGTTATTTTATTATAGGCCTGAAACACTGTTGTCTGTTTACCTTGCAATGATAAATTTAATTCGTTAAGTTTTTGAAAGATATCCGCCATAAAAGACAATCGGAACAACCAAGTTTTATCATACAAACGGTCCTTCAAATTAAAAGAAGTATCTGCTGAAAGAAACATTTGTAACTCGGCTCTAAGTTCAAATAGCCTTGTTAAAGTTTTTCCCCGAGACAGCCATCGCACTTCTGTATGGAGCAGCAGTGTTTTATGTTTGCTGCCATAATCTTCACACAATAATGAGAACAATCGGGATTGTAGTGGTCGTGATTTGATAAAATTAATTATTTTTACCGCTTCATCCATAACTAATTTTAGATTAGACGGCATTTGCTTCATCGCAAGTGCTTGTCTATGCAGAATACAATGACTGGAACTACAATTAGGCGCTTTATTTTTCATTCGTGACACTGCTCCTGCTGTTTTACCTGTCATCGCCTTGGCCCCATCTGTACAAATGTCAATGCAATTGTTCCAACTGAGATTATGTTCTTCAAAAAATATATTTATTTTATTAAAAATTTCTTCCCCGGTAGTGTTTGTAAGCAGCGATGAACACATAAGCATGTCTTCTTCAAAAGAACTTTTATATGGATATCTCACAATAACCAGCAGGATAGCCAAACCAGCGACATCAGTCGACTCGTCCATTTGCAAAGCGAATCGTGTATTTTGTAGACGTGTAACTAGTTCTTGTTTGACGTAGCTTGCCAGATCATGGATTCGTCGTGAAACAGTATCGTTTGATAGCGGAACAGTAGAAAGATGCTTTGCAGATTTTTCATCAAGCATACATTTTGTTATGTCTAATACACATACATGGTTTTATTAATTTCTCAGCGATAGTGTGCGCTTCACCTGCTTGTGCAATGCGATAGCTAACTAAGTATGATGCCTCCGTGGCCTTTTCGTTGGTAGTTTGTGTTACATGCATCATATTTTTTTGACTTTCTAATAACTGATCTTTTTTGCGAACAAAAAATTCTTTATTCTTGTCTTTAGTCTCGGGGTGTACGGTTTCTAAATGTCGACGCAATTTGGCAGGTGCCATGGAACTATTAGGAAGCAGTTTACTACAGAGCATGCAGAGAGGTGAGCCGTTGGAATCAACAAATCCGAAACTGATATAAGATTCATCATACTTCCTTTTTTTCGTCTTTGAAACCGTCGAGCTTGACGTCGTGGCACTCGTGGCATCATCTTCTGGATCGGTGATTGCTAAATTCTCCGCGCGCATTGCTTTTGAACATTCAGCGTCATTAGAAGATGTTGTTGGAACACGTTTAACACCTTTAAGCCAACGTTCCATTCTTCTTTATTTATAATGTTACAAGTCAGGATAGTGGGGTTTAAATAATGCACAATCGTTACTGCGTATAAGAGACTAAATTTAGAACCTACAGGGAAGAAATGTATAAAACTGAGACAACAGAATACAGCAGGCAGTAAAACAATGAACACCAGTTTCTCGCTAGCGAGCTTGTAAGTAGGTAGTAACTTATCGCTCCGAACGCTAATCATCAACTGACGACGCCAACGCGCGATCGCCGCTTTTATACTTAGTCCTAGACTCGATCTCAAATATTCTCGAAAATACTCGAGTCGGCACCTTTGATAAACAAAAAGCAAAAATAAAAACAGAAATTTAAAAATAGCGTTGTAAACAATATCGACTTTATCCTTTGAAGTTAGAGACGAAAGTCGCTAGTTGACAACTATAGCGTCTAATTCAGAGGCGGCTTTTATCAAAGAGACTGAGCGCTTACAAGTATACTACCCGCTCGTTTTAAGTTTGCCGCTGGCGATAGGTATGAGTGTATGACGTTCGAAATTTTTTATTTAATTGTAACAATAAAAATTGTGTACGTTAGATATTTGGGTAAAACTATGACACATTATAAGTTTTGTTGTCACGTGGGGGAGGGTACGCGCATTCCACAGACCGGCAAACTTAGAGCGAACGCGTTGTACAAGTATAAAATTGTTGAGACCAAACTTATGAGATATTGTACCAGCTAATGTAACACAAGCTTATACAAATACAAATAAATAAATAAATAACATTCATAGCGTTTTGTCTCCGCGCGGCCGCGGAGTCCGCACAGCCGCGGAGCGACCAGAGAGAGGTGTTTTGATTTTTTTATTTCTAAATTCTTGCGGAACCCCGACAGAGGTATCACGGAACCCTAGGGTTCCGCGGAACACACTTAGAGTATAGCTGCTCTACAGTCAAACACTTTTCAAAAGAAAGGTTAACAGTTTGGCCTGCCGGTCGAATGATCCTTAATCCCCTTCTCTTAACAGCAGATTTGTTAGTCATTTTGCAGGATCGAATGACAGAGATCGCATGCAGTATGTAATGGAGGTGAAGTGATCACTTCCTCGAGGAAGGACGGTCTATGTGGGGTTTCTCGAGAAAGTGGACGGGCTATATGCCGCAGCAGCGCCGCAGCTACACGTGGGATGCATGCAGTATATAATGGGCAGATAGTAGTCTCCTCCTTGAGGTCGATCTGTATGGGGTGATGCCGGGCCCAGTCGCGCTTGTAATGCATGGAGTATGTAACGGGCGTGTAGTGTCACCTCCTCGAGGTAGTAGTCGGTCTGTATGGGGTGGTGCCGTCGTCCGGGCGCGGGCGGCGGCGTGCCGGGCCGCAGCCGCGCTTGTAATGCATGTAGTATGTATCGGGCGTGTAGTGTCACCTCCTCGAGGTAGTAGTCGGTCTGTATGGGGTGGTGCCGTCGTCCGGGCGCGGGCGGCGGCGTGCCGGGCCGCAGCCGCGCTTGTAATGCATGTAGTATGTATCGGGCGTGTAGTGTCACCTCCTCGAGGTAGTAGTCGGTCTGTATGGGGTGGTGCCGTCGTCCGGGCGCGGGCGGCGGCGTGCCGGGCCGCAGCCGCGCTTGTAATGCATGTAGTATGTATCGGGCGTGTAGTGTCACCTCCTCGAGGTAGTAGTCGGTCTGTATGGGGTGGTGCCGTCGTCCGGGCGCGGGCGGCGGCGTGCCGGGCCGCAGCCGCGCTTGTAATGCATGTAGTATGTATCGGGCGTGTAGTGTCACCTCCTCGAGGTAGTAGTCGGTCTGTATGGGGTGGTGCCGTCGTCCGGGCGCGGGCGGCGGCGTGCCGGGCCGCAGCCGCGCTTGTAATGCATGTAGTATGTATCGGGCGTGTAGTGTCACCTCCTCGAGGTAGTAGTCGGTCTGTATGGGGTGGTGCCGTCGTCCGGGCGCGGGCGGGGGCGTGCCGGGCCGCAGCCGCGCTTGTAATGCATGTAGTATGTATCGGGCGTGTAGTGTCACCTCCTCGAGGTAGTAGTCGGTCTGTATGGGGTGGTGCCGTCGTCCGGGCGCGGGCGGCGGCGTGCCGGGCCGCAGCCGCGCTTGTAATGCATGTAGTATGTATCGGGCGTGTAGTGTCACCTCCTCGAGGTAGTAGTCGGTCTGTATGGGGTGGTGCCGTCGTCCGGGCGCGGGCGGCGGCGTGCCGGGCCGCAGCCGCGCTTGTAATGCATGTAGTATGTATCGGGCGTGTAGTGTCACCTCCTCGAGGTAGTAGTCGGTCTGTATGGGGTGGTGCCGTCGTCCGGGCGCGGGCGGCGGCGTGCCGGGCCGCAGCCGCGCTTGTAATGCATGTAGTATGTATCGGGCGTGTAGTGTCACCTCCTCGAGGTAGTAGTCGGTCTGTATGGGGTGGTGCCGTCGTCCGGGCGCGGGCGGGGGCGTGCCGGGCCGCAGCCGCGCTTGTAATGCATGTAGTATGTATCGGGCGTGTAGTGTCACCTCCTCGAGGTAGTAGTCGGTCTGTATGGGGTGGTGCCGTCGTCCGGGCGCGGGCGGCGGCGTGCCGGGCCGCAGCCGCGCTTGTAATGCATGTAGTATGTATCGGGCGTGTAGTGTCACCTCCTCGAGGTAGTAGTCGGTCTGTATGGGGTGGTGCCGTCGTCCGGGCGCGGGCGGCGGCGTGCCGGGCCGCAGCCGCGCTTGTAATGCATGTAGTATGTATCGGGCGTGTAGTGTCACCTCCTCGAGGTAGTAGTCGGTCTGTATGGGGTGGTGCCGTCGTCCGGGCGCGGGCGGCGGCGTGCCGGGCCGCAGCCGCGCTTGTAATGCATGTAGTATGTATCGGGCGTGTAGTGTCACCTCCTCGAGGTAGTAGTCGGTCTGTATGGGGTGGTGCCGTCGTCCGGGCGCGGGCGGCGGCGTGCCGGGCCGCAGCCGCGCTTGTAATGCATGTAGTATGTATCGGGCGTGTAGTGTCACCTCCTCGAGGTAGTAGTCGGTCTGTATGGGGTGGTGCCGTCGTCCGGGCGCGGGCGGCGGCGTGCCGGGCCGCAGCCGCGCTTGTAATGCATGTAGTATGTATCGGGCGTGTAGTGTCACCTCCTCGAGGTAGTAGTCGGTCTGTATGGGGTGGTGCCGTCGTCCGGGCGCGGGCGGCGGCGTGCCGGGCCGCAGCCGCGCTTGTAATGCATGTAGTATGTATCGGGCGTGTAGTGTCACCTCCTCGAGGTAGTAGTCGGTCTGTATGGGGTGGTGCCGTCGTCCGGGCGCGGGCGGCGGCGTGCCGGGCCGCAGCCGCGCTTGTAATGCATGTAGTATGTATCGGGCGTGTAGTGTCACCTCCTCGAGGTAGTAGTCGGTCTGTATGGGGTGGTGCCGTCGTCCGGGCGCGGGCGGCGGCGTGCCGGGCCGCAGCCGCGCTTGTAATGCATGTAGTATGTATCGGGCGTGTAGTGTCACCTCCTCGAGGTAGTAGTCGGTCTGTATGGGGTGGTGCCGTCGTCCGGGCGCGGGCGGCGGCGTGCCGGGCCGCAGCCGCGCTTGTAATGCATGTAGTATGTATCGGGCGTGTAGTGTCACCTCCTCGAGGTAGTAGTCGGTCTGTATGGGGTGGTGCCGTCGTCCGGGCGCGGGCGGCGGCGTGCCGGGCCGCAGCCGCGCTTGTAATGCATGTAGTATGTATCGGGCGTGTAGTGTCACCTCCTCGAGGTAGTAGTCGGTCTGTATGGGGTGGTGCCGTCGTCCGGGCGCGGGCGGCGGCGTGCCGGGCCGCAGCCGCGCTTGTAATGCATGTAGTATGTATCGGGCGTGTAGTGTCACCTCCTCGAGGTAGTAGTCGGTCTGTATGGGGTGGTGCCGTCGTCCGGGCGCGGGCGGCGGCGTGCCGGGCCGCAGCCGCGCTTGTAATGCATGTAGTATGTATCGGGCGTGTAGTGTCACCTCCTCGAGGTAGTAGTCGGTCTGTATGGGGTGGTGCCGTCGTCCGGGCGCGGGCGGCGGCGTGCCGGGCCGCAGCCGCGCTTGTAATGCATGTAGTATGTATCGGGCGTGTAGTGTCACCTCCTCGAGGTAGTAGTCGGTCTGTATGGGGTGGTGCCGTCGTCCGGGCGCGGGCGGCGGCGTGCCGGGCCGCAGCCGCGCTTGTAATGCATGTAGTATGTATCGGGCGTGTAGTGTCACCTCCTCGAGGTAGTAGTCGGTCTGTATGGGGTGGTGCCGTCGTCCGGGCGCGGGCGGCGGCGTGCCGGGCCGCAGCCGCGCTTGTAATGCATGTAGTATGTATCGGGCGTGTAGTGTCACCTCCTCGAGGTAGTAGTCGGTCTGTATGGGGTGGTGCCGTCGTCCGGGCGCGGGCGGCGGCGTGCCGGGCCGCAGCCGCGCTTGTAATGCATGTAGTATGTATCGGGCGTGTAGTGTCACCTCCTCGAGGTAGTAGTCGGTCTGTATGGGGTGGTGCCGTCGTCCGGGCGCGGGCGGCGGCGTGCCGGGCCGCAGCCGCGCTTGTAATGCATGTAGTATGTATCGGGCGTGTAGTGTCACCTCCTCGAGGTAGTAGTCGGTCTGTATGGGGTGGTGCCGTCGTCCGGGCGCGGGCGGCGGCGTGCCGGGCCGCAGCCGCGCTTGTAATGCATGTAGTATGTATCGGGCGTGTAGTGTCACCTCCTCGAGGTAGTAGTCGGTCTGTATGGGGTGGTGCCGTCGTCCGGGCGCGGGCGGCGGCGTGCCGGGCCGCAGCCGCGCTTGTAATGCATGTAGTATGTATCGGGCGTGTAGTGTCACCTCCTCGAGGTAGTAGTCGGTCTGTATGGGGTGGTGCCGTCGTCCGGGCGCGGGCGGCGGCGTGCCGGGCCGCAGCCGCGCTTGTAATGCATGTAGTATGTATCGGGCGTGTAGTGTCACCTCCTCGAGGTAGTAGTCGGTCTGTATGGGGTGGTGCCGTCGTCCGGGCGCGGGCGGCGGCGTGCCGGGCCGCAGCCGCGCTTGTAATGCATGTAGTATGTATCGGGCGTGTAGTGTCACCTCCTCGAGGTAGTAGTCGGTCTGTATGGGGTGGTGCCGTCGTCCGGGCGCGGGCGGCGGCGTGCCGGGCCGCAGCCGCGCTTGTAATGCATGTAGTATGTATCGGGCGTGTAGTGTCACCTCCTCGAGGTAGTAGTCGGTCTGTATGGGGTGGTGCCGTCGTCCGGGCGCGGGCGGCGGCGTGCCGGGCCGCAGCCGCGCTTGTAATGCATGTAGTATGTATCGGGCGTGTAGTGTCACCTCCTCGAGGTAGTAGTCGGTCTGTATGGGGTGGTGCCGTCGTCCGGGCGCGGGCGGCGGCGTGCCGGGCCGCAGCCGCGCTTGTAATGCATGTAGTATGTATCGGGCGTGTAGTGTCACCTCCTCGAGGTAGTAGTCGGTCTGTATGGGGTGGTGCCGTCGTCCGGGCGCGGGCGGCGGCGTGCCGGGCCGCAGCCGCGCTTGTAATGCATGTAGTATGTATCGGGCGTGTAGTGTCACCTCCTCGAGGTAGTAGTCGGTCTGTATGGGGTGGTGCCGTCGTCCGGGCGCGGGCGGCGGCGTGCCGGGCCGCAGCCGCGCTTGTAATGCATGTAGTATGTATCGGGCGTGTAGTGTCACCTCCTCGAGGTAGTAGTCGGTCTGTATGGGGTGGTGCCGTCGTCCGGGCGCGGGCGGCGGCGTGCCGGGCCGCAGCCGCGCTTGTAATGCATGTAGTATGTATCGGGCGTGTAGTGTCACCTCCTCGAGGTAGTAGTCGGTCTGTATGGGGTGGTGCCGTCGTCCGGGCGCGGGCGGCGGCGTGCCGGGCCGCAGCCGCGCTTGTAATGCATGTAGTATGTATCGGGCGTGTAGTGTCACCTCCTCGAGGTAGTAGTCGGTCTGTATGGGGTGGTGCCGTCGTCCGGGCGCGGGCGGCGGCGTGCCGGGCCGCAGCCGCGCTTGTAATGCATGTAGTATGTATCGGGCGTGTAGTGTCACCTCCTCGAGGTAGTAGTCGGTCTGTATGGGGTGGTGCCGTCGTCCGGGCGCGGGCGGCGGCGTGCCGGGCCGCAGCCGCGCTTGTAATGCATGTAGTATGTATCGGGCGTGTAGTGTCACCTCCTCGAGGTAGTAGTCGGTCTGTATGGGGTGGTGCCGTCGTCCGGGCGCGGGCGGCGGCGTGCCGGGCCGCAGCCGCGCTTGTAATGCATGTAGTATGTATCGGGCGTGTAGTGTCACCTCCTCGAGGTAGTAGTCGGTCTGTATGGGGTGGTGCCGTCGTCCGGGCGCGGGCGGCGGCGTGCCGGGCCGCAGCCGCGCTTGTAATGCATGTAGTATGTATCGGGCGTGTAGTGTCACCTCCTCGAGGTAGTAGTCGGTCTGTATGGGGTGGTGCCGTCGTCCGGGCGCGGGCGGCGGCGTGCCGGGCCGCAGCCGCGCTTGTAATGCATGTAGTATGTATCGGGCGTGTAGTGTCACCTCCTCGAGGTAGTAGTCGGTCTGTATGGGGTGGTGCCGTCGTCCGGGCGCGGGCGGCGGCGTGCCGGGCCGCAGCCGCGCTTGTAATGCATGTAGTATGTATCGGGCGTGTAGTGTCACCTCCTCGAGGTAGTAGTCGGTCTGTATGGGGTGGTGCCGTCGTCCGGGCGCGGGCGGCGGCGTGCCGGGCCGCAGCCGCGCTTGTAATGCATGTAGTATGTATCGGGCGTGTAGTGTCACCTCCTCGAGGTAGTAGTCGGTCTGTATGGGGTGGTGCCGTCGTCCGGGCGCGGGCGGGGGGCGTGCCGGGCCGCAGCCGCGCTTGTAATGCATGTAGTATGTATCGGGCGTGTAGTGTCACCTCCTCGAGGTAGTAGTCGGTCTGTATGGGGTGGTGCCGTCGTCCGGGCGCGGGCGGCGGCGTGCCGGGCCGCAGCCGCGCTTGTAATGCATTGTAGTATGTATCGGGCGTGTAGTGTCACCTCCTCGAGGTAGTAGTCGGTCTGTATGGGGTGGTGCCGTCGTCCGGGCGCGGGCGGGGGCGTGCCGGGCCGCAGCCGCGCTTGTAATGCATGTAGTATGTATCGGGCGTGTAGTGTCACCTCCTCGAGGTAGTAGTCGGTCTGTATGGGGTGGTGCGTCGTCCGGGCGCGGGCGGCGGCGGTGCCGGGCCGCAGCCGCGCTTGTAATGCATGTAGTATGTATCGGGCGTGTAGTGTCACCTCCTCGAGGTAGTAGTCGGTCTGTATGGGGTGGTGCGTCGTCCGGGCGCGGGCGGCGGCGTGCCGGGCCGCAGCCGCGCTTGTAATGCATGTAGTATGTATCGGGCGTGTAGTGTCACCTCCTCGAGGTAGTAGTCGGTCTGTATGGGGTGGTGCGTCGTCCGGGCGCGGGCGGGGGCGTGCCGGGCCGCAGCCGCGCTTGTAATGCATGTAGTATGTATCGGGCGTGTAGTGTCACCTCCTCGAGGTAGTAGTCGGTCTGTATGGGGTGGTGCCGTCGTCCGGGCGCGGGCGGCGGCGTGCCGGGCCGCAGCCGCGCTTGTAATGCATGTAGTATGTATCGGGCGTGTAGTGTCACCTCCTCGAGGTAGTAGTCGGTCTGTATGGGGTGGTGCCGTCGTCCGGGCGCGGGCGGCGGCGTGCCGGGCCGCAGCCGCGCTTGTAATGCATGTAGTATGTATCGGGCGTGTAGTGTCACCTCCTCGAGGTAGTAGTCGGTCTGTATGGGGTGGTGCCGTCGTCCGGGCGCGGGCGGCGGCGTGCCGGGCCGCAGCCGCGCTTGTAATGCATGTAGTATGTATCGGGCGTGTAGTGTCACCTCCTCGAGGTAGTAGTCGGTCTGTATGGGGTGGTGCCGTCGTCCGGGCGCGGGCGGCGGCGTGCCGGGCCGCAGCCGCGCTTGTAATGCATGTAGTATGTATCGGGCGTGTAGTGTCACCTCCTCGAGGTAGTAGTCGGTCTGTATGGGGTGGTGCCGTCGTCCGGGCGCGGGCGGCGGCGTGCCGGGCCGCAGCCGCGCTTGTAATGCATGTAGTATGTATCGGGCGTGTAGTGTCACCTCCTCGAGGTAGTAGTCGGTCTGTATGGGTGGTGCCGTCGTCCGGGCGCGGGCGGCGGCGTGCCGGGCCGCAGCCGCGCTTGTAATGCATGTAGTATGTATCGGGCGTGTAGTGTCACCTCCTCGAGGTAGTAGTCGGTCTGTATGGGGTGGTGCCGTCGTCCGGGCGCGGGCGGCGGCGTGCCGGGCCGCAGCCGCGCTTGTAATGCATGTAGTATGTATCGGGCGTGTAGTGTCACCTCCTCGAGGTAGTAGTCGGTCTGTATGGGGTGGTGCCGTCGTCCGGGCGCGGGCGGCGGCGTGCCGGGCCGCAGCCGCGCGGCCGCCGCGCGTCGCGCCATCGCCCGCCGCCGCGTGCGAGCTGCTCGCGCTGCTGCACTCTCCACGCCATCGCCCTGCAATACCAACCGACGATACAATTACTGCTTATAACTATAATATCTTCAATATAACTAGTATGGCCATAAAAACTTTTCGTTTTTTGTAACTTTTTAATTATTTTGAAATTGAAACACGTACATTATCTATACATATAATAAAATGGCAGGAAAGTCAAAACTGTATATTGCCATGTTTAAAATTCCCAACGATTTAGAGAGCGCTGAAACGCCTGTTTAACAGTGATAAGGGACACGTGCTCAAGCATTGCTCTCTGATCGTATAGGATGAGTGTACGATGGCCAATAGGAAGGCAGTTGAGGCCGTGGACAGAACCCTGCAGGACATCCGCAGGAATGAACATTTGATGGGTGGTGTCACAGTCCTGTTCAGTGGTGATTTCCGACAAACGCTTCCCGTAGTGACACGGGGATCGAGGGCTGACTCGGTGAATGCTTCGTTGAAACGATCTTCGTTGTGGTCACGAGTTCGTAAGCTGCGCTTGACCAATAATATTGAGTATTCAGCTCGGCGGCAATGCACGTACCAATGTCCTTCCAAGTCTTGGTGAAGGCACTCTACCAGAGGAGAGAGGTGGACAGGTGGTGCTCCCACAGTCTCTCGGTAGAGTTGTAGCCAGCTTAGAAGAACTCATTCGTTCTGTGTACGGGGACATCAGTTGTTGGAAGTATGTATGTATTTGTGTATAAATTTAAATATATTAACTTATGTATGTGTATGTTTATATATTTTTATTTATATTTATTATTTTTATCAAATTTTCTTTCAATGTGATTTCCACTTCAGTTGTGCACCCTATCACTAATAATCTCCACAACATCCTATGGTTGACTGGTAGAGAATGCCTACGGCTTTAAGTCCGCCATTGTACATTTGTGCATAAAGAATAAATAAATGAGTCGTATAACGCACCAGCAGAATTCTTGGGTGCGTGAGCGGGCCATTTTGACGTCCAAAAATGATCAGGCTGCAGCAATTAACGAATGCATTCTCTCGGAAATTGAGGGGAATGAAGTGGTCAACACCTCTATAAACACTGTCGTCGAGCAAGATGACACCACACATTATCCCATGGAACTTCTGAACTCCCTGTCAGCAAGTGGACTTCCAGCGCATACCATCAAGCTAAAGATCGGTGTCCAAAATTATGCTTCTTCGGAACCTATCTCCTCCGAAGTTGTGTAACGGGACCCGCCTTAAAGTCATCTCGCTCCACAGACACACCATTGAGGCGAAAATTCTTACGGGTTGTGGTGTCGGCGAGGCAGTATTTATACCACGCATTCCCCTCACACCTCATAACTTCCCGTTCCAGTTTAAGCGCGTACAGTTCCCCGTGAGTGTTTGCTTCGCGATGACCATCAATAAGTCACAGGGGCAGACATTGAGGGCAGCGGGTGTCGACCTTAGGACAAGCTACTTTTCCCAGGGGCAACTGTACGTCGCTTACTCCCGCATCACCAGTCCTGACTCTCTTTATATTTTGGCTGTGGAGAGCCAAACCACTAATGTTATGTATCGAGAACTCCTATAGGTATGTATTTTTATTCTGTATTCATTAATTTCTCCATCTACTTCAGTCACATCTTAAGACTTAATATAGCAGAATCGCCATATAGTAATTTATTCAAAGCAGGCTGAAAATCAGCACTTTTTGAAGGTCAATTTTACAAAAGACAGTCTCCCTCTGTTACTGCACTTTCTGTAGATACGAAATGTAAAGAAGAAACGGGTAAATGAATGTTTTTTTTGTTTCTTAGGTTTTCACGCACATCACTCTCATTAAATAAAACTAGTTTTTACGGGTTAATGCACGAAAACTTTATTTATTTATTGACGTTTCGTAGTCTTTACAGGCTTTTATTCTGACGACGTAGCCTGTAAAGACTACGAAACGTCAATAAATAAATGAAGTTTTCGTGCATTAACCCGTAAAAACTAGTTTTATTAAATGAATGTTGTTTTAAAAGGTATAATCGTAGGTATTTTTGGTACTGTATATCGTTCACGCAGACGACGTCGCAGCGAAATACCACTCACTGGTTAATCACGAAATCTCAGAAACTATAACATCTACAAACTTAAAATTTGGCAGGTAGGTTCCTTATAGGGTGTAGATATCCGCTAGAACGAATTTCACGAAACTCCACCCCTAAGGAGGTAATAGGGGGGTTGGAAGTTTGTATGAAAGTCCTATGATTTTGAAGTACAAATGCACAAAAAATATTGGCATACACGGTAATTCTTGGCGTAATTTATAATTTAATTTACAGTCATTAGATTTCAACGGACACCTTTGTATAATATATTTACTTTAAAAAGGACTTTTAATTTTACCGGTTTGGAAAACATACGAATCATTTTTAATGGCTATGGGTGTAGTAACATTCAGCCAAAGACTGATCGAAGTTGTTTATATAACATAAAAACAAATCTATTTGGTAAAGATCGATAAAATAAATCATTTTTTTTATTACACTGTGGTAATAATAATATCCACAACTATATTATCATTTTCACTACATGCAAATGTGCTCAGACTTATAGATGGTAGGCGACATCATAAAGTCTATTGCCAACATTTTTCTCCAAACACCTCCATAAACACATTATAATCTGTATAAATGTTGGACTTTAAGGCATCTATGGGCCTACGTCACCTGACTATAAATTAATAAATAAATAAAATAATAAGGTGTGATACACTAAAAATCTAAAATATGGTTATATAAAAAACATAACAAAAATAATGAAGCTACTGAATATATGGCTATATAACCTAAATCTCTTAGCTTTCTTTGGTTAACGAGAGTTTAAAAATTCTCACTAATCTGTGACTCATTCACAATCATCACACAGTTTCTGTCACAGAGTACCTTATTATAACCGGAAATGCATAGATGACACCTGATTTTAAAACTCTTAAGCATTAACTTTAAAAACAGGCAACTATCTGTTAATCTACATGCTCCATATACCTGAATCTAATCCATAATTTCGGTACTTGGCTTGATTTCCCTATGTTAAGTGTATATGGTTTATAGAAGTTCTCAGGGGTGTCCGTCAATAAAATTCGTTTATACAGTAATTTATATATAATTTCGAATCTAGGAAACAATTTTTCATGATTATTGGTCTTTAGGCCAAACATGTATGGAAGCTGAGCAATCTCCTTTAACATGTATGCTCTATGAATGGTGTAGAGGTATACTAATAATGTACCTTTAAAAATAAACCCGCTTTTGGGGTCTAAAAGTATGTGCAAATAACTAACTCTACGCGTACGAAGTCGCGGGCGGCAGCTAGTTTTATAATATTCTTTCGATTTTGCGCCATTTTACATATTTTTTCAAGTTCATTGTCAAATTATAATATGGAATGGGGTGTTAAAGAAAATAGGATTGCAGTGATAGCCTTGCACAAAGTGGGTATGGAGTCGTATTCCAAACACATCAAAAGCTGAGTTTCAGTCGTATGTTCGTATATCATACTATCAACAGTACAACAACACTTCATCTGTCGAAGACCAGGAAAGATCGGGGCGGCTGCATGCTGTTTGAACTACAAAGGCTTTTAATGCTGTTAAAGTCGGAATTCGTCGAAACCCCATTAGGAAACAAAAAATCTTATCGCGAGAAATGAAGATTCCCGCTAGGACTCTGTCGCGTATTATATAACAAGACCTGAAGCTCAGTGCTTATCGTCGTAATACAGGACATGCCCTAAATCAATCTTTACATTTAAAGAGAGTAGATCGATCTAAACGCCTTCTGTCGCGATACGCAGGTGAAAAGCACAGAAATATCCTCTTTACCCATGAAAAAAATTTCACAATTGAAGAACACTACAATAAGCAAAATGATGAAGTGTCCGCTCACAGTTCTAAAGAAGCCGCTCAAAGGTACAATGTGGTCATCATCCTGCGTCAGTGATGGTTTGGTGGAGCGTGTCTTATCAAGGAGTAACAAAACTATTTATTTGCGAAAAAGGTATATCTAGATAGAGTCTTGGATTATGTTATGAAACCTTTCAGCAATACACTGTTAAAAAAATATACCGTGACCTTTCCAGCAGGATTCTGCACCTGGTTACAAGGTACAAACTACCCAAGCCTGGCTTGAAACCAACGTTCCGGACTTTATAAGAGCTGATAACTGGCCCTCATCTAGCCCAGACCTGAACCCTTTAGACTTCAAGTTATGGTCAGTTTTAGAGGACATGGCCTGCTCCAAAAGATACGGTGACATTGAATTCTATTAAAAAATCTTTGGAGCAAGCAGTGGCGAAATTTCCCTTGGAAGCAGTGCGTAAATCCATAGATTACTGGCCAAACAGATTAAAGGCCTGTATAAAAGTCAAAGGTGGTTATTTAGAATTGAATATTTTTTGCTGACTTAAATAAATATGTAGGTATAAATTTTCATTTGTAACAGAACTTATGTCTGGACTAGGTATCATTATATATTACTGCACGAACGGGGTGATCCTAACTTACATGGTTGGTTACTAAAATTATTACCCATGATTATGGTACTTGCAACAGTACCAAAATATCGGGGACTCGCAAAAACGAGGTATATGTTAAAAATTTCTTTAATAACAATAATTACTTAACTTTCGATATAATTGTGAACTTCGTCGGGTCGTGTCCTACTCTATGTCTTTAAAACTTAATTTTAATTTTTGACCAATAATCCTCACACGCTTTCACATTTATAAAATCAAAAATAATAGGAAGTTGAATGTGGTCAGTGGTTCCCAAAATTCTATAGCACGCCTGTGTCATTATTACAATGATAATCATCCCTACACGTCGTCACATTTGTCGCAATTATCTTTTTCAACTGTGTCATTGAGTGGCAGATTTGATGGTTTGCCAACCCCGCCCCGCGACGTGTACATAATGTGAAACTATGGATGTAAATAGAATGATATTTGTTAATCTATTAAAAGGTTTGGTAGTCGATATAGCGGACGTTCCGCTCAAATTGGAGCACTCGTCAATAAGTAATAGCAGGCCAAACATTTAACTCCAATGAAATTTTGTTTAGAATGTGGGTTAAGGTTTGCTACAAAGGACACAATATTATTGGCCGTGTTCATTTACAGGCGCATGCACAGAATTATGCACAAAATAATGAAAGGCGACCGACTAACTTTTATTCAGCTCTATGTATTCCACATATTGTAATGTTAAAGTGTTTTAGTAAGTTTTTGCATCGGTTATAGTCTTACGGATAAAAGCTATAAACGTAAGTAGATTGATAAACATTTGGAAAACAAAGAATCGCGAATTTGATTCATAGACGGACAAAAAATTATATCTAAACCAAAACAAATAACAATACTTAAACCGTCTTTCCAGTCTTAAGACACTTGAACCCTAAGGTCGGTTTAATGGAGCGGGTACTGAAAATCAAAGTTATGAAGAAGACCTATTAATGGTTGAAGTCGGTCATTGAAGTAGTAGGGCTACGACTGCTACGACGCAGACGGTGCACTGCATCAATTGACATGCGTTGCGATTTCGTAACGATACGTAGCTGTGTTACATCACGTCGAAACAAGAGGAAAAAAATGAATGAATGAATCTATAGTGACAGTTTGGTTCTTTTCCATACTATGCTCTAATAGTGTAAGGGATGGCACGTCACACGTAACGCATAGTGTAAGGGATGGCACGTCACACGTAATGCATAGTGTAAGGGATGGCACGTCACACGTAACGCATAGTGTAAGGGATGGCACGTCACACGTAACGCATAGTGTAAGGGATGGCACGTCACACGTAACGCATAGTGTAAGGGATGGCACGTCACACGTAACGCATAGTGTAAGGGATGGCACGTCACACGTAACGCATAGTGTAAGGGATGGCACGTCACACGTAACGCATAGTGTAAGGGATGGCACGTCACACGTAACGCATGCTTACCATCATCTAGGGAGCAGCTGATTTTCGATCAAACTCAAACTCAAAATCATTTATTCAGTCTAGGCTGTTTACAACCTCTTGTCAACGTCAACTCTATGCCACCGGTTTATAAATCTACGGCGGGAGACCTTGTACTGAGAAGAACCGGCAAGAAACTCAGCAAGGGCTATTTTTTCCCCCTGTTTTATTTCATACAGTGCTCATAAACAATATTAATTGTGGCACCAAAAAAATAATGCTACATAGGTTGTCAATAATTATCTTACTAAATTTCACGGCTAAGTCAACATTACTGACTTTCAATTTGCATGCTATTAGCAATTCAGTGTTAACACCGTATAGTCAACTGCGTATTTTTTGCAATATTTGCCAGTTTCCTAAATATAATATTATAAAAGTGAAAGTTTGTATGTTTGTCTGTTTGTTTATCCATCATGCAAATATTACTGAACGGTTTTGAATGAAATTTGGTACGCATGTAGTTTATATGATACTTGGGCGCCTAACAAAAGTGTATCAAAAACTGTTTGAGTGGCGCACATCACCTAATACAGATAATATTAACATATTTGTTCAAATGACCACGTTATATCATGGCAGTAATGTTCACTGTCAATATTATGTAAAACGCCATGATGGTTGCATAATTTTGTTACTTTTAAGGAAGACTTATTAGAAAGAAATACGATCCTTATGTTTTTTAAGTATAAATCTGGTGTCATTTGCACAGATTTTAACTTAGATTAAAACGAAAAGGAAAGAAACGAGACTCGCGGCTCAAAAGTGTACCACTTTAATTATGGTGCATGAACACACACAAGTCACAATTTGACATCCAAACACGCTGCATGTGCACTCAATATAACAATATAACAATATTGCGTATATTCTGTGTCATAAACAGTGCCTTCGATGCTTTTTAAAAGATCGCAAATAGTTCAACATTAAATAACAAATCGACGGCAACTATAAAAACATTTTTTCAAAAATCACGGTTTGTCATGAATATTATTTACTTATTCGCCATTTGTTATCAAAAAAAAGAATAACAATATAGCTCAGCCGTTTGTAGAGCGAGAAAAGAAAACTCAGTCGGCTGCAAAGCGAAGCGGTCTGTCTCGCTCGCTCGATTGAATGTTTATTAACAGACGTGTGCGTGTGTGAGTTGCTTATGTAGTTGAGCATATTTTATATAATGCTTTTTTGTTGTAATTTAAGGATTTCACCCGAACAATGTCATTTGCGTGGCGTTGTAATCAAAGCGCGGTCGAAACGCGTCTGTATGAAAATTACGCACAATAATTTTGAATATTTATTTTTTGAATATAATAAATGCGTGCGTAATTTTGCTTACGACATTTTTTGAGTGCGATTGTGAGTTTACTTGTTTTTATAAATTGATAAATAAAATATAATTCATTTATTTCCAGCAACATAACTCATAATCAATTACTAAAGAAATAGGTACATGCCACTTAAAAATATTAGTAATCATTAATTTAATTTAAAATTAATTCAAAACAGTAGTTATTTCATTTGATATAATTTAAGTTAAAGATTAATTATGACACAAAGAAAATAATAAATTACATAATATAAAATTCATTAATTTCCATTAAATAAAAATTATTAAAAATCAAATTTATACGTTGATGCTGCTTGTATTACGAATGTACGATTTCTGGCCTGCGCAGCCGAGCGAGTTTATCCACCAATATAGATCTATTACGACTGCATTTAGTAACGCACTGGAGGGACGCCGAAAGAACGGACAGAACAAAAGTACGTGGGAGTCTCTGACAAAATAGAACGCATGGGACTAAGCGCAGCACAGGGAACTTTAAACGGTTCAACTGAATATTTTATTTTAAAACGTCATCTTTTTTTTATTAAACTTCAAAAACAACAATTTCTCGGTGGGCATTGTTTCACGATTCAGGATTTTTTGTCCTCTGCGGACAAAAGTCCTTCATCTGAGCAGGCCATATGTATGACTTTAACGGAACTCGATCAATCTGACACGATACTTTAAAACCATAATTTATTGTGATTCGCATAAAAAATATGCTCTGCAATAATTTATCTTATGTCTAGAATAATATTAACTTTTTGAGGTTATTAATATGTCATTTTGCTACATAATACTCTGAGTCACACACTATAATAACACGTCATTGCATTTTTTCACAGACCATAAGCACCTTTTTTTTGTATTTGTCATTTTTGTAATAATAAACATAGGAAATTTCCTTGAAATATCTGTGTTAGACGATTATTAAAAAGTTTTGTTTAAAGTTTTTGCAATCATTGTAAGATCTCTGCCGCATAAAGTGCCACATACTTAATTAAGTTACGTGCATGAAGTGTAGTAAAAATATTGACTGATCAATATTTGTATGTATATATTTTATTAAAAAAAACTTAAATATTTAAAATAAATGCTTTTATGTCAAGACACCATGTCTTGTTAGTGTCATATATGTTAGTAGCAATTTTCTTATAAAATAAAAGTTAAAAAATATATTTAAAATAAGGATAATACTTGTTCAATTGCACAATTACTATAAATTTACTCGCTAAACATTTCCTCAATTCAGTGTAAGTAAGGCGGTTGTGATGTAAAATGCAAAAGTTGCATGCGACTAGTGGTACGGCCGGACACACGTACATAAAACACTCGGCTTTATTTATTAATGTCTTCAGACTGCTTTTTGTAGTACTTACAAGTGGGCTAATTTGTCCAATTTGTCGGTGACTAATGTAAAGTGGGATTTGTAATTGGACGTTTCAAGTAATCGTTTGGTGGGCAGGTCTGTGTCGATTCTAGCGATCGGCCGGTGGGCAGGTCTGTGTCGATTCTAGCGATCGGCCGGTGGGCAGGTCTGTGTCGTTTCGAGCGATCGGCCGGTGGGCAGGTCGGTGTCGTTTCGAGCGATCGGCCGGTGGGCAGGTCTGTGTCGTTTCGAGCGATCGGCCGGTGGGCAGGTCTGTGTCGTTTCGAGCGATCGGCCGGTGGGCAGGTCTGTGTCGTTTCGAGCGATCGGCCGGTGGGCAGGTCTGTGTCGTTTCGAGCGATCGGCCGGTGGGCAGGTCTGTGTCGTTTCGAGCGATCGGCCGGTGGGCAGGTCTGTGTCGTTTCGAGCGATCGGCCGGTGGGCAGGTCTGTGTCGTTTCGAGCGATCGGCCGGTGGGCAGGTCTGTGTCGTTTCCGGCATGCTTACACAAATACCGAACTGTGCCAATTTGACACGGATATGACAATATAGTCATATCAGTGTCTGGTGACGCCGTTGGACAATGGGTCTGAGGTTCGGGTATCGATTAGCACGGGGCGGGCCTGTCACGGCATCAATCGTCGAATCACCCGTCAGCTGACCTACATTAAGTAATTTCACCGCGCTGATTACTATTTAATGTGTACTGTGTTGTGTATCGTCGCATATATGAAAATTGCATCAAAGCGTGTTCCCGTAGCTGCAACCTAAAAATTATAGTTTAATTTTATAATGTACTGAACTGTTGCGTACTATAGTTAAGGATCATTTTACACCGGAATGGCAGCGGCGGGCGGCGACGTGGCGAGTACTTTGTCAGTGTGAGCGGAGTAAAATAATTTTTAACTTTATTTACACACTTAAAGACTAGGGGGTCTACTCTCTTTCTACAAAATTTCGATAACGAAATTTAATTTCGTCAATTTTAGGTTATACTTAATTTGAACGATAAACTATCAAATCGAAGCTTTCTTTATAAAGTAGTTAGTTTAAAAAGTAGTAGGCTTAGAAAATCTACACCTCAATCTATATTCCGACGGCAAATATTGTTATAATTAAAAACGAACCAGAAACATACTACGAAAAGTGCGAAGTTTCGATCGAAATTTCGTTTTTCGTTGAATTTTGTGATTGGGGCAGATGTTTATGTGATGAATACGAGCATTTGTACTCCAGTCATGGATGTTTAATATGTATTTCTTTATAAATATAGTTATATATGTACTGTATATGTATTCTATCCGTTACCCTAGTATCCCATAACACAAGCCTTACAATGCTTACTTTGGGGCTAGGCTAATTGGTGTGTGTTGAAAATATTATTATTATTAATTAGAGTAGGTCTCCAGTATCGGCCGCACAGTCTCCGCGGCCACGTGCGACGCCGCCCGCTCGTGACAAACCGGAACCTTTTCAAGCGATACTCGTCTTTCAGGTGTGAAGATAAAGTGTAAAGTTATTTCACCGCTTCCAATGAGAAAGTGCTCGTCGCGTCGGTATCGGCCGCTGCCTTTACGGTGTGAATTGATCCTTATTAAAATGTAAATTACTAATCGCACGGAAAAATCATTTTATAAGAAAATATAAATCTTTGATTTATTTATTCAAGACTTGAAAAGGATCGGAAACGTAAAGTATAATTAAAAAAGTTTATAAATCGTATGGCCGGCTATTGGGAAAGACCATCCCTTAAAATACCCTTAATATAGATCTCAACAATAGTGGATATTCCCTGATACATCAGAATTACATCTGAAGTATTTTTCAACTTGACGACTCTGTATATAATGTAAAAAAACCCTTGCTGAGTTTCTTGTCGGTTTTTCTCAGTATATGGACTCCCGCCGTAGATTTGCGAACCGATGGCGTAGCTTCTCGACCTTCACAGGTACTTGAAACAGCCTAGATTGAATAAATGATTTTTGTTACTGACCGCTGCATGCGCGTGCGTGGCGAAGGTGCTGCCGCGCACCACGCGCTTGTCGTGCATCACGTTGGAGTAGGGCGCGTGCGCCGGCGCCAGGCTGCCGCTGCAACATAACATCAAACAACGTCAGAAAGATAACCGCAATCAATACATCCCTCTCCATAGAATACCTACTGAAGAACAATGCCTTAAAATGAAACTAAAAAGGAAGGAATAATATGTGGTTTAGGGTTTGGAAGTAGGGCGGGGCCAAGGTTGAAACATGGAATACGTGATTCAATCTTGGCCCCCCCTTGACAATGAAACTAAAAAGTAAGATTTTTTTTTTTATTATAAGTGATTCATGATTTGGATGTCGGACACTTCCAAATCATGAATCACATATATTATTTCTTACTTTTTAGTTTCATTTTTGATTTTAAAGTCGGTTATTTTTTGTTTATAACAACAAGTTCACAAAATAAAAATTATAGTGTTGAACTATTTTTTTTTATTAGGATCAAATGGAAGTTATGTCCTGTAGAACAAAAATTTTATCACGCAAGTCGGATCAGAAATCTTAAGTAAATTAGTGTAAATATAAGCAAGTATCGTGAATTACATCGTCCAAGTAACAAAAATGTTTATAAAATATAAGGTACGAGGCCAAACAAGATCAAATTTATATGGGACCAAAGGGCATTAATTTCACATCGAACAAAAAAAGAATGACATAAATCGGATCAGTAATCTCGGAGTGATCGGTGTACATGTATACAAAAAAAATACCGGCCGAATTGAGAACCTCCTCGTATTTGAAGTCGTTTAAAAATAAGAATTAACATTATTATCCTTTACTTAAATCTAAAGTACAGCATGGCTTGGCATTTTTGCTACATTAACTTGGTCGTAAAAAAAACACATTTCATTACTCATCCATTATACAATAGGACTTGTAGTAACGAAACGGCCAAGCCACATATTTTTGAAGTTGTAGAGTTTGAGAATAGGACTTGTAATTTCAACCGTTTACGCAACGGAAACTCATAGTGGAATATTTTTACTCGTTTTTGCAACATTTTTCATCGAAGCTCCGCTCCTACAATGGTGATTATATAAAGAAAATCATTATGTATGATACAAGCCTGAAAACAAAAACTAAAATGTGCACTAACAGCTCTACACCACAGCGAAGCAAGAGCGGCCCACTAATTACTTATATTTAGATTAATGAGGAAGAACCTAACATTGATAATAATAATTGATATTGTTCTAAATGAATGGAAATTGTATGTCAACAAGGCAGAATATGACTAAGCCAAATAATATTTAATTTTGTAAGTTTGTACAAAATATTATTTATAGCACAGTGTGACCTAAACCCGCACTTTACGCACGCTTTTCCGTGACCTAAGTTGCCTATTTCTGCACGGTGTGTAAATGAATTGACCAACTTCACTCATGTAGAAAAAATAAAAGTAAACACATTTAAATGTCATTTGGAGCTTAAAAACTCACAGCAAACAAATGACAAATTAGCGATAGGTTAGGAATTTTCAGTGACAGCCAAAACAAGGAGAAACGGTTAGCTATAATTCATTCCGCGAGAATTGTATCTTTGTGTAATATATTGTTATGCCAATCAAGGAATAAACATTCATGGATACATTGAAATTCTATTTTGTTGTAATGATATTTGATTTTTTCCTTTTGAAATATACTTTCAAAATGGTAATCTGAACCGGAATTCTTTCTTTTCAGAGTTTGACTTGCAGTCTGTATTGCAATTCTTTGTGATTGCAATACATGAATTTTACTTTCAAAACACTAATCGAACCCCCCCTCTCGCCCGCGTCCGGGGCGGCTTTATGTCACACTTGCTATAAAATAGTATACGATACTTGTGGCCTAAGTTGTCTATTACTGCACGGCGTTTATCACCCTCGCTCCGCTCGGGCGCTAACTTCACGCCGTGCAGTAATAGGCAACTTAGGTCACGCGTATCGTAATGTACTATTACTAACCTGTATTCGCAACAAACATATCATTTCAAATCAAATCGAATGATGATTCCCGAATGATTGGTTTCCTCAATTCACACGTTTGAGAATATATGAATAGGTGAATAGACTAAGACCTACTGAGTCACCTTTAGGTTTTTTCGCGCTCCCACGCACATTTAACATCACCAAGGCTGTCCTTTTTCGAATGATGGCATAAACATCCGTTACGGCTAAACCCTAAAGATGTAAGATTATACTGTAAGGTCCTTTACTAGTAAAACCGGCCCACAGACCGCTCGTATAGCTTAAAGCTTTGGCAGTTTGCTTTAAAAACGGCAGCTTTATGCCTAGGGTGCAACGAATCTCTGTGCAAGTATGTTACTCATAACTCCAGCCGACAGAGCCCGCTCACGTTGAATATAAAAAAACTGTCATTTAGGTCTTCAATTTTTTTTTGACCTGAGTAACACGCTGGTGATTTTAGTAACCAGATGTCTCAAACCACTGATCAATGTGTTCTTGTTAGTAGATAATTATGTATGCGGCATTTGACATGCTTGCTATTGAGCTCATCGATCAGCTGGTTGACATACAAATTAAATAGTGTTGGCGCTGTCAGCACACCTTGCTTCACACATAAACTGTTTCGGTTATTCTCATCAGAACAATTATTGGACCAAGTCTGTAAAGTTTTATAACCTTAATTTACTATGCTAGAGACGTTCTGGACCGTTTCTTGAGAAATTAATAGTTTCGTGAACAATATCTCTTGTACGTCATTTGTTCAACTCGATCGGTTAAGTGAATCATATCAATGTTAAGCTAATCTAAAATTGAAAATTTCTTTGCTTTATAGTATGTATTTATGAAGTGTAGACTACAGTTTTTGTTCTCAGGCTTGTATTATACACAATGACATTCATCTATGATCGATCGTCGGTTTAAAATTGACAAAGTTTAATACAAACTTCTATTCCCTATTTTATCCGCTTGGAGGTAGAATTGATCAAAATCCTTTCTTAGCGGATGCCTACGTCATAACATCCTTCTAGTGGTTTGGGTTTGATAGATCACTATGTCAGTCAGTCACTTTTGAGTTTTATATATATAGATTGTGTCAACATAACCCAGTTAAATTCCCTTTAATTTAATATGAATTGCAACATTTACAATGTTTTGGGAGGTGGGGACCGGGATATTTCTTAGCACGGCTACCTTTTTCGGACTCCTGTCTCACACAATTTTTATAGATTTAACTCCATATGAAGTTTAAATCAGTTCCAAGTTTTTTTATGGAATTATTTCGTAGGAGGATTCTTACATACACATATGATTTTTAAAGCGCATTCAGTTTTATTAATAGCGTATCTATTTGTTGATGATAAGTATAAAAGTTATAGAAATATAATTATATTACGCGAGGTTCAAATAGATTACTCAACGTTGAATATATGTTAAAAAAATAAGTACTTACAACATAAAAAGTCTCTAAATTTCAAAGGGTTTTTGTAACCTATCAGGAATCTAGGTAATAAATTCAATCGATTGAATGTAATTATAAAAAGGAGGGCGAGGAGCTCTAACTCCAATAAAGTACATCAGAGATAAGGAAGCAGACTGTATGGACATTAGCCGCGACCCCGCACCCGGCCCGACCCCGATACTAAGTGATTAAAGCAGTAATCAAAATAACACAGCGTTCACACCTTTGCAGAACTTCAAAAAAAGTTGAAAAGACTCAATAAACTACATACTTTACGAACTTCATTATCTAACAGCAGCTAATAAAATCTGATAGCGCGAAAACGAACGATAATGTTATTGATATTAGGTGCCAGTAGACTCGTCGGGATCGATCGCATGTAACCGAGCTGGCAAACATATATAAAACCAATCGAGCGGGGAGAGTTGATGATGCTACGATATGCGAGTTATACTCCATAGGTAGGTAATCCATCAATGAATTAATGATATTCGGTGTTTCACTGTAACTTTGGAAGCCGAATGAAAATTAATCTATCTCTTATCTATTAGACAAGTCCGTCCGTCCGTCCGTCCGTCCGTGGTGCTGTTTCAGCGGCCAAACCGTAAGAGATAGATAAAGAGAATGTTTAAGTTATAAGTTAAGAATAGTCTGATAAGACTACAAACCGGATTTGAGTAACGTAGCACTTCCGGTTTTCGAGAAATCACGTGATTTCTATTTCAAACGAAACCACACAAAATCTCCGAAGTTCTCAATTAATTAAATACATTTTTTTTGGTGAACATTTGGTTCACTGGTTTGCTAGTTATATTATAATAAATTAAGTATGATTGACATACAGTTGGTCCCTCTGTTCTACGAGGCGGTGCATGCCGACCACGCCGGCGACGAGCGCGCGCACGCCGCTGAACACGTTGCCGGCGTGCAGCCGCCGCGCCGCCGCCGCCGCCGCCGCGGAGGCCCCGGGGCCTGACTTCGTCGATGTGTCGTTCGGTTCGCCGTCCTTCTTGTCTGTCACCGAGCGCTTCTGCCGCGCCACCACCGCCTTCGGCTTGCTGGCATACGAGTATACAATTTTCTCCCGCTCCCGAGGGGGGTACAACGTTTGGAGACCCAGCAGGTTCGCCACTTCCGGCGGGGGCAGAAGAAACTGGCCAGTTTTGACGGTGGTGATGAATCTCGGCTTGTCTCCGTCGTTCGAGCCGGATATTTTGCGCAGGCGGTTCTTCCACCCCGGCGGGGACGGCGACTTGTTCATCTTCGGAGCGATGTCGGCGTCGTCGTCGTCGGGCCGTATGACGTCTATCCGCGGGTGAGACCGGCTGTGTTTCCCGGGGGAGGTTCGGTCCAGCAGGCTGACGTTCGGGTCGGAGGCGGCGAGCCCGTTCCGCGGACGAAAGCGGGTCGGGCGGCGGAGGTTCGCCTGGAGGATCTCCTTCTCCTTGAGGCGGCGGAGTTTGAAGTCGAGGGCGCGCGAAAATTTCGGGTCGAGGAGAGTGCGCGCCGCGGGCTGTGCGCCCATCGCAGGGGCGGGGGCGGGCGCGGGGACGGGGCCGGGGCCGGCGGTGGCGGCGGCGGCGGCGGCGGCGGCGGAGGAGACGACGGGCGCACGCGGCTGCGGGCGGACCACGTTCACGGAGCGGCTGGACGGCTGCAAGCCCTCGCGCGGCTTCTCCTCCTCATGGTTGAGGACGGTGAAGGCGCTGGTGACGTCGGCCGGCAGGTTCGCCTCCGGCATGGTATCACGTCATGCTCGCGTGTCGCGGCGAGGGGAGGGTGTCGCCGGAGGGGCGCACGTGTCGCGGCGAGGGGAGGGCAGGGTGTCGCCGGACGGGCGCGCGTGTCCGGCGGGCGAGCGGCGACCACTGCCGGCCGGTCAGCGGCGGCGACGCGGCTCCTGCGGCATGTGGACAGCGCACGCGCCACGTGCTCCGCCGGCATACCCACCGCGCCGGGTAAACATTACAAACTAGGGAACCGCTCATGATTACACCTTATACGATATTGGAGTCATAAAGATAAGGAAAATCATACATTCCATGTCGCGCACCCACACTTTTCGAATGGGTTTTCTTTTTATTGAACAAAAATTTCCACGAACGTAAACATCAAAGGTATCGAGTAGACAGCTAATTAATAACGTAATGACATTCAGATTTTCGTGTATTTATTTAACGGCTTGTAACGTTAACCTCCTCCACAAATTAAGAATATGATGGACATAATAATATAACAGGGCGTGCCTACAGCGTCCAGCTGACGGTTCCGTAGCGTCTCCGTGGGATATGTCACCTGTGCCGGCAGAGGACATTGAGCCGATATTTTTGGTATCTGTTAGAAATTGAATACCTAGTAACTATTCAATAATGCACACTACAGGTAATACTTGGTTATATTTTACTTTCAACTACAACTTTCTGAAATGTTAATTTGGAATTCGGTACAAGGGACTCGTGCCCTATGAGTTTTTTAATATTCGTTCGACTACCGGTTCTTTCGCCCGCAGCCTTAGTTTGTGTAATGTGTCGTTTGAATTGGTCTTAAAAAAAATCTTGCGGTAGTGGAAATCAATTTATGAGATTAAGCGGGATCCGTTTAGTGAAAAATAAGCTATTATTATTACTTGCAATCATGGTGAGAACTCCTCATTACCGATTTGCTTTTCGGGATACGTTAGTCGGTTGGAGTTGAATGTAGTTGAGTTCGCGCGTGAAAGGCCAGGTGGTGAACACCTACTCCCCACAGTGACCCACTGACACTGGCGTCAGGCGTCACCCCTGACCGAGTGTCACTAGCACTTATTATAATTTCATTGATTGCAATTCAATAATTTCAGGTCGGATAGATTCACTGTTTGACAATACAATAGGTTTGTTATCACAGAACACAAAAAAGGTTAGTAGGGCCTTGTGGACGGGGCAGACGTGCCACAGTTATGTTTTGAGCAAATGCTCATAACTTGATCAAAACTTGGTTCTGATTGCGTCGTTGCTCTCGGGTGTGAGAGCTGACTGGTTCGATTGTTTTATGTCACGTCGTCTGATTGGCTATTATCTATAAGACTGAAGTGTAGTGGAGGC
The DNA here is from genome assembly GCA_902850365.2 of Chilo suppressalis. Lineage (NCBI taxonomy): Eukaryota > Metazoa > Arthropoda > Insecta > Lepidoptera > Crambidae > Chilo > Chilo suppressalis. The sequence goes on from OU963902.1 coordinate 180,341, forward strand.
GAGCCGGCGACATCGGCTCCCGTACAAACGGTCTATGATTACCCTTCTAACCTCTTTCTGTGTTTGTAACCAAATTAAGAGCTGGTTTCCACTTGTCGGGTGTCGGATCCGTATATTAATAGGATGTCGGTGCCTTTGTTCACACACACGATTAATAATCGGTTAATTGTCGGTCACGGTTGAAGCTTTAACCAATTTTACAGACAGCCAAGGAAAGAAAATATTGGGTGCACCCAATCCTGAGATTTAGTTTGGGAACATTTCAGAACTTAATAACTGAATTGAGAAGTGACGAAATTAAGTTTTTCAATTATTTTAGAATGTCGATAAGTACATTCAACCATCTATTGGCTCAAATATCAGTGAGCATAAACTACCAAAATACAAAGCGGGAAGAGGGTTATCGGCCCCGACACCCGACAAATGTGAACAGCGCCATTCTTAATCATAGGCGAGCGAGAGCCGACACGATTTTTTTCCGGGCGTAGAGGGCTGGCCAAACACCCGACATTTCTTGTCGGAGCGAACACAAAATTGGTTTCCGATAAGTGTGAATTAGCTTCTTATAAAATGCTCTGCCACTGGAACCTCCGATTAATATACGGATCAGACACCCGACAAGTGGGAACGAGCAGTAAGTCTAGTGGGGGCGAGCCGGCGACATCGGTTCCCGTACAAACGGTCTATGACCACCCTTCTAACCTCTTTCTGTGTCTGTAACCAAACTAGAACACATTTACTGACAAATATGTTGAGTAATGCTGCATTTGCGCACAATAATCTAATATCGTTGCATAAAAATTGTACAACACTGATTTTTGAAGTTATACTTCTTTAGGCGCGTTATGAAAAAATGATGAGAGTGAAATTTTAAGATGCGCGCGCATCACTGTAACACAAAATTTTGACAGTAGCGACCAACTTCATGCGTTACTTTTGTGTTTACCGCACATTAAGAAAATCTACCAACAAAATAGAAATAGAATCTCTATTTAGTGGGTGCTAACGACTGCATTGTGAATGCCTATCAAAAGTATTTATTAATCTGGAACAACGGAACCAAAGCGCGATTCAGGAGACTACAGCGCCATCTCTTGACCATTGGTGTAGTAGAACCAAAAACCACATCTTTATTCTTTATTTGTAATAAAGTAACAGTTATAGGTATTCATATTTATAATATCAAAAGTATTTATTAATCTGGAACAACGGAACCAAAGCGCGATTCAGGAGACTACAGCGCCATCTCTTGACCATTGGTGTAGTAGAACAAAAAACCACATCTTTATTTTTTGTAATAAAGTAACAGTTATAATCACATATGTTCTAATAAATTATATTCATTAGCGATTTTAATTTAATATTTTGATTATTTATTTATTTTTTCAAATTAAAACTGAACTTTATTGACTGTGTCCTTTTCCAGACTTTTTATTAATTTATTGTAATTAATTATTTGCATGCAATTAAAAACTAATTTTAAACGATGCCAAAGAAGGATAACTTCTCACGCGCCTACATAAGTACACGCACCCATTTTTTGGGTTGAGAAACTTTCTAATAGTTATTGCACTTTATCAAAGTGGCTTTTTTACGCGACTACTTGTTCTGGAACCTGAGCAAGCGGAGAATTGAGCGTAGTCATGGGTTTAAGTTACGAGACGCAGATTAACTTTGCTGCCGAGTAAAACACACATTTTTTCACACCACAAAGGCACCTACTTATACTCTACTTACCTTACTATGTAAGAGATAACCATGAGATAGTATTGTTTGCGGATGATACATCACTTTTATTTAAACTCAAACGCAAGGTAAAAGTTATTTATGACGTGAACAATTGTATCTCTAAGGTAGTCCACTGGTTCAATGTTAACAATTTATTACTTAATGAAGGAAAAACGAAATGTATGAAATTTGTATTACCCAATGTAAAACAGGTAAAAACCAGTGTGAATGTAAAGGATAGGAATGTGGGCCTTGTAGACACCACAGTATTCTTAGGGATAACTTTAGATTCTAAGCTTCAATGGGGCCCACATATTGATAAATTGTCAAATAGACTTAGCTCTGCAGCATATGCCGTAATGAAGAAACGCCAGTTAACGGAGGTAGATACGGCCAGATTAGTGTACTTTAGTTATTTCCATAGTGTAATGTCGTACGGAATTTTATTGTGGGGAAATGCCGCCGACATTCAAACTATTTTTGTGCTGCAGAAGAGAGCTATTCGATCAATTTATAATCTTAAAGTTAAAGAATCATTAAGAGATAAGTTTAAAGAATTTGGAATAATGACGGTCGCATCACAATACATATACGAAAATTTATTACTTGTAAGAAAAAATATTAATTTGTTTCTTAAAAACAGTGATGTTTACACAATTAATACAAGAAACAAAAATAAACTAACTTTACCTGCTACTAGGCTTCACAAAATTAATAATTCATTTAAAGGTCTTTGTGTTCGCATATACAATAAAGTCCCAAGCAATATCCAAGAGTTAGCCATAAATAAATTTAAAGATATTATAAAAAAAATACTTATTAAAAAAGCTTATTACAAAGTGTCTGATTATATTACAGAAAAAAATGCTTGGGTTTGAACTGTTCCAATCATTCCAACAGGTTTTCTATATTAAATAAATCATAATTGTATTGACGTTGTAACAACATAATGATTTGTAAATGTTGTTACATTAGACTTTTAATGTTGTGGAGTTTTTTTTCGCTCGTTTTTCTCCGCAGCTAAAAAAATATGTCCATAACGAGTGGTAGGGAAAAAAATTTTTGTACGATTCGAGAGACGAGTAGAAGAGTTGTACTATACATCCAATTTGGATTGATTTCTGATTTCTACTTTGCGGAGCCCTGGAACATTACGAATTACCAGAAACACAACACCATCAAAAAGTTTTTTGACACTGCAGAACAATTTCACAGTTAGTTTGTAACTTCCCCAAACTGGTACTCCAATTCAAGCGGCAAATCTGCTACCTCATCTCTGTTAACAATAAATTGACGTCAGAGAACCGCTGTTTGAGCATTAAAACATGGTAACATTCTCGTAAAGGTAGAAGAAGATGGGCTGACAGTAGTTAGCAGGCCAACGATGTTATCATTGGCATGGATCATGTACGAGTCATCGTACTAATTAAGCTTAAACACCGTAGTATAAGCATAACAGCTATACATACTTCTCACGCAAACGAAGCAATAAATTATTATGTTTTGTATAACTACTTAATTATTGAAATAAACTCAGTGCGAATGACGCATTCATCAGCATCGCGAGTATCATTTAACCTTTATCATTGATCAATATTGTCATCATCAGCCTATTAATGTCCCCACTGCTGGGGCACAGACCTTCCCTATGGATGGAATAGGGAGATTGGGCCAGGACTCACCACGCGGGCCCAGTGCGGATTGGTGGGTGCTAACGACTGCAGATGCAAGCGGGACCAACGGCTTAACGTGCCTTCCGAAGCACGGAGGAGCTCGAGTAAATTTTTGGTCACCCATCCAATGACCGACCACTGCGAAAGTTGCTTAACTTCAACGATCGCAGCCGAACGCGCTAACCAGTTGCGCCATCGAGCTCCTCTCAATCTCCTCTCAAGATGAATATTGTATCAAATTTAATATCATTTATTTAATATTAATATCATACTAATTGCATGGGAGCACCCTACAGATCAGATAAATATGAATACCGTGAAGAACAGTGACGCATTCTGTGTCACTGCATATCACTCCACCAGCCGTACTATTTTAAAAAACATGTCCAATGTAGTGATTATAGTGAAATTGTGTCACAGCAGCGCCGCGCCGAGCGTTTGACAAGCGCATGCAACAATAACACTTTGTCGGCGAGCTCTGCTTTAGTTCGAACTTAAATTTTGTATTTTTTCCTGTATATAATATAATTCAAATAAACAGAGTTTACCCCACAACTGGGCTTAGGAGTAGGATATTAAATGACAGTGAATTGCAAGGCTGTCATTCATTATTTAGGTTATGCAGTCCGGAATTCGACACTGTACCGTATGTAACCTATATGTGCGTTTGGATTGGCTTCAGTCCCCACCTCCTCCAACAAGCCCAGCAGCTCAAAAATTTTATTGCAAACTTCTTAAAGTATCCGTGGAATCCCCAGATAAATAGTCATTATTGCTCAAGGATTTTTTGAAGGATTAATTAGCCTTGAAGTTGTATTCGCACGCGTCAGGGGCGTGTCGTTTGACCCACGAGCTGCTTACGAGCGGTAGGGTTTCTTAGAAGCCCACTGCTCAAGAATAACGCACGCACGCACGCACGCACGCACGCACGCACGCAATCTTACCTCGCCATCAGCGGAGCGAACGCCATCGACCCGCACTCAACTACTCCACCCAAAATAGCTTCCATTGTTAGGTCTTACACCCATATTCTTAATCGCGTCCTCAAACGTTCCTCGACTCAAACTCATTCGAGGGCTCCTTAAGGAGTTCCTACAAATAACCTCGAAAATGGTATTCTAGTTGGTATCTTGAACAAACTTGAGAATTCCTCCACTGAGAATTCCTCAACATTGTGACGTCATCATTTGGAGGATTTTATTTCTATAATGGTTAACAGAGGAAATATTACTTGTATGACTGTATCTTTTCTAAACCGAAATCTTCTTTGAAACGAATCATTGTCGTAAACCTTAAAAGGATTTGCGGCATCACGTAAATACCGTCGCGCCGGATAATTATATGGTTAATCATCGTGTATGTGTTACTGAATAAATAAATAAATAAATCGTATACTTAATCCATAAAATCCACAAATTCGTCAATAATCTCAAAATCAGACATAATTCTCGATAAAAGCAACTTGAAAACACCACTCGAGGAAGCCTTAAGGTACGTCGAGAGCTACCTTGAGTTTGACAGTTTATTCCTCGACTCGACCTCCACTCGAGTGAGGAATATCTCAAGTGAAGGATATTTTTGTTGTCTAAGCATACGAATTTCCTCCAATGAGGTTGAGTCGAGTGGAAAAAATCTCGAGGAAACGACTAAGAATATGGGTGTTAATGTATCGAAAAAAGTGATTTAAATATAAGGAAAATATTATTAGAAAAAAAAACACGCGGACCAGGCAGCAGAAGACCCTTCGCTATTCGGGTGGATGCACTGACCGTTAAGGTACAATTCCGCAATGGATTACAGACGGCAACTGCAGGCGACACTGCGGCTAGCGCCTAGTGCTGCCTGCGGTCGCGACAGCTTCTATTCCTAGCGCGGCGATATGCCGTGGCTGCAAACTGCATATAACTATGCCTCAGTCACTCCATAGCTTCGAGTACCGAGAGTATAGTGTTGTTTCTTTTTGTCTAGCAATATCTTCCAACACTACTGTTTTTTTTCAACAGATTTCAATATTCATGACAACGAAAGAAAATAAATTTAATAAAAATGAAATCTAAAACTTACGAGTGAAATGTTACACTATTAGCTTTATTTGTATTTCTGGAATTGTTACAGCACTTTCGGAAGGCACACGAAGGTATTATAATACACTTTTCTTGCAAAAAATGGGAGTTAGCTCATTCGAGTATTGACAGATTCCGGTGCGGTCAATCTCTGCGGTTGGCGACACCACTGGAACTGCAATCTGCTGTCGCTGCACGCCGCAGCCGCAGCCTACGCGCCGCGGCTACAGGCCGCAATGTCGCCGCGCTCGGAATCTCATAGAGATTCATAGAAACTAGTAGTGTCGCCTGCAGTCCGCAGCTGCAGCCTGTGTTCTGCGGTTCAGTTCGGACTTGTACCTTTATGTTAATTAAAGTTATTTTATAGTATTAATTATAGATATAATAAATAATAATAAATAAATAATAAATATTTCCAACACTCACACCAATTAGCCTAGCCCCAAAGTAAGCACTGTAAGGCTTGTGTTATGGGATGCTAGGGTAACGGATAGAATACATATACTGTACATATATAAGTATATTTATATAGAAATACATATTAAACATCCATGACTGGAGTACAAATCACACAAACATCTGCCCCCACCGGGATTTGAACCCGGGACCTCTCGAGTCGGCGACACCATGAAACCCGGCGTACAAACCACTCGACCACGGAGGTCGTCACGGTCGTTGAGATATAATAGTACTATGTGTCATGCTTGAAATAAAATACATTTTTACCGGGTTTTAAGGGGATAGAAGTTAGTATATTTGGAACTATATCCTCTGAACAAAGGGATTAAAACAGGAGACCAAAGTTGGGAGGAGGAGTAAACGTTAGAAACCACTGATCTATCGCAATGATTGCCATCAACTTTGATTTATCTCATTTCTCTATGGCGTGCTCTTAACCGTATACTATTACCAGATTGCTTACCTACTCAAAACTCGGCAAACCATAATCATTCGCAATAACTAAAGTGAATAGAGTTGTTGACATTGAAAATGTATTGTCATTATATGGAGCAGGGACGGGCGGCGACAGTCGGAGGGCGGCAAATGCGATGAAATGTCAACGCCGCTACCGAGCAGGAAGTACAGGGCTTGTTAATACAATCAACTTATTCTATTTATAGATTCAATTGTATATTATTTAAATATGATATTTATTACAGCACGAGGAGCTCGATGGCGCAAGTGGTTAGCGCGTTCGGCTGCTGCGATCGTTGAAGTTAAACAACTTCCGCAGTGGTCTATCATTGGATGGGTGACCAAAAATTTACTATCTCGTGCTCTTCGGTGCTTCGGCAGGCACGTTAAGTCGTTGCTCCAGGCTGTATCGCCAATCGTGAGCACACACCAATCCGCACTGGGCCCGCGTGGTGGGTCACGACCCAGTTTCCCTATTCCATCCATAGGCAAGGCCTGTTCTTCAGCAGTGGGGATGTTAATAGGCTGATGATTATGATATCTAAAAATGAATGGCTTTGGCTACGCACAATATAAATAATCGTAAATGCAATGTGTACGGTTTTTATAAGCTTTATATTTTAGGAATTAAGTATTTATTGTATTGGATAATAAATTATGTTTAGTAAGTCAGTATAAACGACTGAAGTCCAGGAATCAATCCTGATAAATATGCGTAATATGCACTTAGGTTCTCCTTGTAAATAAATAATAGTGATGAAATAGGGGTGATGACGGGGTACAGTAAACGAAATTCTATTTAGTCCGTCAGTTAGATGATGATCAAAAAATAATGGACACGTATTTTTTCTTTGGGCAATCAACCAAAAAATTACAAAGTTATAGCGCGTCAAAGTTTGGGAGTAGGGGCTCGTGACGTCACTTTTGAGTGAATTTTCACTATAAGTGTTCTGAAACGTGACGTCATGCGACTTTTCAAATCAATATATCTCTGCAATGTTTATATTATGTGAAAAAAGAAAAAATACGTGTCCCATACTTTTTGATAATCTACCTGATAAACGAAGAAAAAAAAATAGTCATCATCCCTATTCTAATGAATAATTCTTGAGTGCTTTTGAATGATTTGAAAAAGTTTAGAAAAATTAGCTTTTTCTGACGTCATCGTCATAACGACCTTTAATAAGAAAGCCAAGTCACTTAATAGAAACACTTAATACCTATAATTTGATTTTTATAAGAGCAAGGGGTTTTATACGTACTACGTCAAAGGTTGACCTTGTACGGTCACTCCTTTGCCTGTAGGGTAAAATTACTGGTATATATACGAAAGTCACTCTATTCTGAATGGGCCATTTACGGTATTATATAATTTGTGTTTTACACATTATCAAATAATGACTCAAACGTTTCCAGTTAAAGCCCTAAACTAAACAACTTTAAAAAATCCTACGAATGTAATATTTTTTAATTTCATGCATATTTAATGTAATCTTTTGTATGAAGGCAGATAGAAGCTTTCTATACCCTAAGTACAAACAACTACGAGAAAGTGTTCGTATTGCATCTCAAAGTTTCTATGGAAAAAGCTAGTTTGTAATGGGATATTTTTAAATGCACAGCGAATAACTTATTACCCATCGAGTTATTTACAGCAATTAAATACTTTTTACACCAAAATAATTATTATACTGCAAACAAAACAATTGTTGAACAAAACTAGTGTTGAAAATAATTCAAAAATATACATTTAATATGTAGTAACAAAAAACTTGTTTAATTGTACAGAAATATGATTTTCATGTTAAATATACTGACTGACCAGCAAATATACCGATTGCATAGAAAATTAACCAGGGCTTCGATGCAAAATACACACACTCGTAACAAAACAACTATTTTTCCAACAGGTTTCCCATTAAGCATTTCAGAACTTGCTCAACATTGGGACACTTTTGGTGGTTATAAAAATAAAGCGAGTGTGCTTATGCGACTGAAGTGAAACTTCCATTGATCTGAAAATCATAAACTTAACCTGAAGATTTGTTGATAGGAAAAAAAACACCAATACGCGCTGGCTCCGTTATCACCCACCAATCCGCGCTGGGTCCGAGCACTAGATTCATGTATATTGTGACGGGTATTGTTCATTGTTTGCCGATGAGTCACCAACGACACTAATCGTAACGCGAAATCGTAACACATCCGCCAGTTTACCCCCCAAGTCAAGGGTGCCTAAAGAAGTTTTACTTCAATAATTAGATTCTTATGTCAAATAAAACGGTGTTTCACTTAGGTAAACTGCTGTATGAGATAAAACATTTGGCAGCTTTGTTTAAAAAAAATGATGTAATATATTTGTTGAGAGGTGGTTATTATTAGCTGTGCATTCTTAAAAAAGGTTTAGTTTTAAATAAATAGCGATGCATTACGAACTTAAATTGTTACCAATATAACAATATTTTGAGGTGACTCTTTTGCTGTGCAATAAGTATTTTTGCTTAGGATTGGGAATTATTTTTTATACAAAATGTCAATTTTTTGATTTGCAGTTGAATACTAGCCGTTTGTTATTACGCCCGACAGCTGTTAAGTTCCCATAGAAGTTTTACGTTGGCGATACGAAGACGGATGTGTGAAGTTCTACGTTCTACTACAGTACTACGTTTACAAATAATTTTTTATCCTAAAAAATTTCATCCTCCTCCAGGAGCAAGTTTTTCCTTTACGCAGTAATGATAACTGATTGTACCTATATATAATGGCATATACCAAAGTGTTTGTTTTGGTTTCAGATCCAGATTATATAATCTTAATTATGCCGCGCTGCATATACGTATACGACATGACGCTGTAATTGGGGTGCCGCCACCGGCTTTCTATTGTGCAAGACTTTTTATAGGATTTGCTTTTTAATATTATACCTCCGTGACCGAGTGGTTTATACGCCGGGTTTCATAGTGTCGCCGACTCGAGAGGTTCAAATCCCGTGGGGGTAGATGTTTGTGTGATGAATGCGATGAATCTATTTATAAATATATTTATATATGTACAATATATGTATTCTATCCTTTACCCTAGTATCCCATAACACAAGCACTTACAGTTCTCACTTTGGGGCTAGGCTAATTGGTGTTGGAAAAAAAACTTTACTACTATAAATGCTAATTATGTATGATACGGTATTCTTATGTTTAGTTTGACTATGAAATTATTTTGATTGAGTAAGATAGTTTAATATTAATTACGATTTAGTGTACAATATGGTTAAGCGAAGCGATTACTGGTTCCTGCGCCACGCTCGTGCACGGGTGCTGCCGACGGCGATGAGTCTGCTCTATACTGCGTTACTATTGAGATGTTATCTATATATCTATCTAGCTGACCCAGCGAACTTCGTACCGCCCTAAAAAAATAGGGGTTGTCCAGCGGACAAAATTGTGAATCTAAACCATTCTCAGATCCCCTTGAACACACACAAAAAATTTCATCAAAATCGGTCCAGTCGTTTAAGAGAAGTTCAGTGACATACACACTCACAGAAGAATTATATATATAAAGATATGAACACTGTTTGTATTTATTATGGCACAGCAATCAACTAAATCTGAGTTGACGTTATATTTTTTTTTTAACGCACCAATTAGCGTAGCCCTAAAGTAAGCACTGTAAGGCTTGTGTTATGGGATACTAGGGTAACGGATAGAATACTTATACTGTACATATATAAGTATATTTTTATATAGAAATGCATATTAAACATCCATGACTGGAGTACAAATGCTCGTATTCATCACACAAACATCTGGCCCCACCAGGATTCGAACCCGGGACCTCTCGAGTCGGCGACACCATGAAACCCGGCGTACAAACCACTCGGTCACGGAGGTCATCAAATTAAGTATTGGTAGCGACACGATTTTTTTGTAAAAGTCGCTACTTCTGTTAAACGTAAATGCTGATCAGTTTCTTGCGCTCATTATTCTCACCATCTAAACGATGTCCTGAATGGGTGGTACGAAAATATATTGGACGATTAGAAACAGCTTTTAATAAGTCAATTTCAATAAAGTATCATTTCATTTCATTTAATTTCAAATGAATGATAATATGGTGCTTAGACTCACACTCAAATCACAAATTTTATAGCAACATGACAATTTTCTGTGAGGTTTAGTGTATTAAATCAACCTTTACTTACTGAGGTTTCCGAATAAACAGATCTGGGTAGTAGTTTTTCAATGACCACTTCTGAATCGTGACATTATGGAGCAGAGCTTAGTGACATAGAGAGACAAAGATAGTGCCTTAACGTTAACAAGAGCTAGACTTAATAAATTCACTTCTATCGATCAGTCAATAGTCTGAGGTTTTCAACCTTTGTCCTAAAATTCAACTGGTTTGACAAACAATAGTGTCCAGACATTTACACGGTTACAATAAAGCAAAGCTCCAACTCCGACCAACATACATAAATACCCTGATATGAGCGTAGCTAATCTACATTCTAAAAGATTATACAACCTAAACCTGCAGGGGTGAAGCATAGCGTGCGGCGCTGGACACTGAATACAAGTGGAATTAAAATCGGCCGGAAATGGGGGGGGGGGGGTGGTGGTTTCCTAGCAACCGAAGCACGCGGCCCATCGGACTAACTGACCCCTACGCCCCCTCAGGTTACGCACACCAAGGTTAAGGTCAATGTACTGAGCTAACGACTCCCGCTTACACCCTTACCTCGTCTTGACACCTATGAGCTATGATTAAACGTTCTTAAAATATATAAGGGCATTTGAATAAGGAATATAGTATTTTGTCTGCGTCATGCTCGTGAACGGGTGCTGCCAGCGGAGATGAGTCTGCTCTTGCTACATTGGGTACTATTAATCGTTGTATTTAACTTCAGTCGTAAATTGTTTATGCCTAAACAGTATGACACGGCATTCCTAAACATTCCTAAACTTTGTTAAATCACTTTTTTATATTTTTTTTATTTTATAGTCACAATTTTTATATCATTTACATCAAGTCATGAGTTATCTCATATTAAAGTCATTTTTCGATTTGACGACTCTGTATACATATAATACAGGGAGTATAAAACAGCCCTTGCTGAGTTTCTTGCCGGTTCTTCTCAGTACAAGGTCTCCCGCCAAAGATTTGCGATCCGAGGACTAGTAACAGCCTAGACTGAATAAACGATATTGAATTTTGTTTTTTTTTTAATTTTATTCATTAGGTAACATTTGTTGATAAACTGTTTATGAAGTTCATCACCTTGTTTATAAACAAGTTTACCGTAAACATTGTTTCTGAAACTTTGCCGTTCACACCAGTTGTTGCTAGGATATTGCCCGACGAGGTAGTGTTGCTCTGCACTACTTACGTAGTAATTCATGAGAGTACTATGTTTAAGAAAAAAGGTAAAGGTGGTGGGTTCTAAAGTTATATTTTAAATAGAAGTTATGTATTTGATGATCTTCGTGGATTTGATGGGTCTATTCATAATTTCACTATAATGTCATAGACGGATTTTGAAATATCATTGCGATAAGTTATTGACAAATAACAAGACGGGAAACGAAATTTAGGAATCCTATTGAGCTCCAGCGAAGATTGGCTATTATTTTAAGATTTCTAAGAAGGTGACTTGAATGTCTCACTATCATATAGTTTTAATGTATCAAAACAATTAATCAGCAAGATCATACCAGAAGTATGAGTATCGAAACTTGGACATTGGACCACACTACGTCCGTGCTTAAATAAACTATAAACTTCTCGCAACAGACGATTATAAACTAAATGTTTTTTTTTTGTCTTGCTCTCCATTCAGAGTGAAGAAGACGGCACCATGTATGGCACCAACAATGTGTCATCAATTTTGTTTATAAACTGTTTCGAAACAGTATACAGCGGTGACGCAACATTGTAAATTAACTGATTTTAACAAAGAAAAGTTACTTTATTGCGTACGAGTTTATAAATATTCATGTATCTGCAATACATCTGCAATACATGAATATTTATAAACTCGTACGCAATAAATAACTTTTCTTTGTTAAAATCAGTTAATTTACAATGTTGCGTCACCGCTGTATACTGTTTCGAAACAGTTTATAAACAAAATTGATGACACATTGTTGGTGCCATACATGGTGCCGTCTTCTCCAAATGAAAGTACTAATATGCATAAGTATTATTGAATACAGAATCTTATATATAGAATTCAGAAACATCCTACGATATATACATACCGTGTCCCGAAACGTGAAATGACGTTTGGCGTGTTTTAATGTGTACTTATTATTGTTATAACAGTTATTGGTCATGCTGTAAGAAAAGTTAAATAATAATATTGATCGTTATTGTTAAAATTCACATTCGCAGATTTAATGTTCTCATTGGTAGCGATATCAAGCGAAAAACTTAACCTCATCAATCACCATCTGTGAAAAGAGTAATTTCTTAACCAACTACTTATTGATATAATTAAAAGCACAAAAATATGTATTAAATAAAAGCTACAGTTTTATAATGGCGATGTTATCACGCGAGGCTGGTGAGAGGACCTTGGGCGCCGGTTCGTCGCTCGAGCTCCTCCACCCTCGAACGAGGTATGTTGCCTTTGATGTGGAGACATGCCACACGCTACCGACTGTGTAATATACTCCAAGCTACCACAAGACTTCAAAGAAATGCATCACGCTATTCAGATTATCGTAGCCCATTAATCGTTGTCAAAGTTAAATTAATCCTTATATGCTCTAAAACCTAGTAGTTATTTGGCAGGTGCCAGCGCCAGCTAACCCTGCGCGGCCAGTATCGTAGGTGACGCAATACCGCCCGCACTCCCGACGCGCATTATGGGGACAGTGGACCTCAAAATGTGAGCCAGGTGACCGGTCATCATCATCATCATCTCTACCATAAAACCACTGCTGAGCATAGGCCTCCCTCACGGATCTCCACATCGACCGGTCCTGTGCCACGCGAATCCATCGACTTCCCGCTACTCTCACCAGGTCAATGATTCACCTGCTGCGGGGGGGGGGGGGGGGTCTGCCCAGCGAGCATTGCGTGGTCGCCATTCGAAAACTTTTCCGCCCCAACGGCCATCGGACGCCTCGCTAGATGTCCCGCTCACTGCCACTTTAGTTGAGCAATCCTTACAGTTATGTCGGTTACTTTAGTTCTCCTACGGATACTCAGATTTCTCCTACGGATACTCAGATTTCTCCTACGGATACTCAGATTTCTCCTACGGATACTCAAATTTCTCCTACGGATACTCAGATTTCTCCTACGAATATAGTCCTTGGTTGAATGGTGCAGGAATATTATCTGGTTTTTACTGGGCAGGGCCCTGTTCATTTTACCGAGCCTCTCTGGGCTAGGTGAAATGAGTGGGATTGAGTCTTCAGATACCCTGTTTGCGCTACTCTTGGTGGTTCAGGGAGCCGCAACGCCTTTCCAGATTAAAAAAAAAATGGTGCCAGCTAACCCAATAGTAAACAGCGCTGAGATCTAATTATGTTTTTTGCATGGAGTTGACTTCAAATGTTGTTAATTTTACTTTAAATGTACCTAATAGTTATTATAGTCGTTGGCAGTAAGTGGCATGCAGTTAAAGTTGTATGAATTTAACAAATTCGGCCTTGAGCGGTGTTGCGTGACAAGTGCGTGATTTGGCCAACAATATCAACACGTCAAGAGTCACGCATTTCTAAGTTAAAAAGAAAAGCAATAAGTAGGTACAGATAATATGTTATGAAGGTTCTCACGTCGGAGGACCGTCACCTATTGTGCAGGTTCCAATGTCAAATACGAAAAACTTTGTAATGCGACACAATCGATATGAACATGTATGTATCACACGGTAACTATAAGATAATCTGTGACGCAAGTTTGTATGAAATAAAAAATGAGATATGAACATTTCCAATGTTCAATTTTAACAATATCATACTGCCAGTAAAAGTTAAAAGTTAAAAAATTAAATTATGCGATTACTAGCTGACCCAGGCGAACTTCGTACCGCCATAAAAATAGAGGCTTGTGGTAGAAGCGTGAAAATTTTGGGTTGTATGAATTCTTTAATGACGAACCATAAAAAAATGATCAAAAAACATTTTAGGGGTGGACGACCCTTATCACTTAGGGGTATGAAAAATAGATATTTGCCGATTCTCAGACCCACTGAATATGCATATAAAATTTCATAAATATCGGTCAAGCCGTTTCGGATGATTATGGATTAATGTAACATTGTAACACGAAAATTTTATATATAAGATAACCTTTTGTTTTCTTTCTACGTTTTAAAATAAGTAAAAAAGACTTTTTCACTGTATAAATTGGAACATACATATTAATGGAAGTTTGATAATTACCTAATAAGACGCTGAACGGCAGCCACCATAAACTTCCATTAAGCAATGTCACATGCTTGCATATTAAGCACACATATCACTGCAATTATAGAACTTAGCAAAGTTTACTACATTTCCAGCTTCACAAGTAACCTGTCACAAAATAATACCTCTCTGTTATCTATCTTATATTCCAGGGGCCTCTCCGAAAACCAGTGCTGAGCTTATTTCAGCATTATGCTAATACTGGTAACCATTTCATATGTTTCACTATCATGTTTATTTTTATTATTCTTACCGTTTTCTGTTGTTTTGAGATTAACATTTGTTTTACATTCTTGTGAAATTGTAGCAAGAAAGTCTTTTTATTCATTATTTTTATTCATTAACTTTATAACTCTCGTCCTTGTTAAAACAACAGCGAAAGGGCTTCAGTGAAGCTTTAAAATTTGATGCTACTTTCAAAGAGACAGTTGGACAGTACTCACCACGAGGGGTCCCTCTTGAGTTTGACATTGTTGTAGAGCGCCCTGGGCGTGCTAGCATACGTGTACGGGCCCTTGGCCTTGGGCGCATGAGGCCCCTCCACCAGCACCGAGCGCACCGACACGCTCATACCGCGCGCGCAGCTCGCGCCACCACGCGCCCGGCTCCGACAGCGCCAGGAAACACTCCTCCACCACGCTCAGCACCAGGCAGCACATGCGAGCACACAATAACACCCTGGACTCGCCCCACCGACCACGCACAGAACATGCCACGCTGACACGGTCCGAAACGCTGCTGTCACATTCGAATATCGAATCGGAAATCGACAAACATTGATAACGTCACGCACAATGTCAATTACGCGGAGCCACTGTCCTCAGGTTGTTGTATTGTCTACTTGGTCACTGTCCGTGATGTTATTATTTTGGTGTGAAGATGAACTGGCGCTGGTTGCCATGGCGACCTGTCAACAAGCGGCTTAGCGCGTCGCTTGTCACGTGTCACTGTTCCGATCATGCCGAAAGCACCCTTACTCCAATGTAGTTTGTTGTTAATATCGAGACCACAGTGTTGCCTTTAATACTCTCTACCTGCGGTTGGTTGAAAGATATAAATTTTTAAAGAGTTCAATTCAATCGAATGGGCAATGACATTCGAACGGTGTACCGCTGTACTTACACCAAATTTGTACCTGTGAAATATTGATAACGAGGGCATTAGCTTTTTAAAAACCTTGGTTTGTTATTGCTTGGTAGCGTTTGCCCGCAACGCCCTAATCTGTAATCATAATAATTACAGTACTGAGTTAGCTAGTTGGATGTTCGTCGTTTATAGCTCGTAAATATTCTGACACGATAGCATCTAGCCGAGCTCAAACAAACCAAGACATTTTGTCTGATGCGTAATGTATTTTTCAAAACATTTGCTCAAAATATGCATTTAGTAATTGCATTATATTGTTCGAAAATTCAAATTTATGGGCCATAGAGCGGAAGGTGCGCTAAAATTCATTACGCACGCTCCCATACACGGCACAACGTATATTCTTTACGGTTCTTTTTCATTTCAATCGAACCTCCACGGAAGCGGTTATAGTCTTTACCTATGACGGAGATGACCTGTGACACTTTAATACTGAAAAGAAAAAGAGACGATAGATGCAGTTATAATTTTCACCCGCACGTGGCGCCATTTAGAAATGCGCTTCATTTTCTTATTAGAAATGCAGCATTACTTAAATTGTGTTCATAGATAAATGATTATGAACAATGTTTTTAAAAAAAACGTGTTAAAATGTTTTATGACATTCGTGCGGGTTGGTATTACGAACTCGTGAGTATGGTAAACGGGCTCGGGATAACATTCGTCAACTCGTTTGTAATAACCAACTTGCTGCACTTGTATCATAAATAACTATTAAAAATGTGAACAATTTACCAGAAGTCACATACGTAAAGTTATTGATTCATACTAATATTCGATTTGTGTTCATCCAAGGATTTAATATATTCTTTGAAATTTACAATCTTACATTATCCCTGATAAACAAACATACAACAACAACTATATAACAACTATATAGTAATAAAAAGAAATAGAATTGAATTATATCTGTACAATAGACTCAGATTTCTTTACTTTATAAGAAAAATATCTACCTTCGAAATTATAAATAATTAAAAAAAACACTATTTATTCAATTCAATTCAAAAGTCATTTATTCAGTTTAAGCTTTTACAATTACATGTGAAAGTCGAAAACTACGCCATCGGTTCACAAAACTACGGCGGGAGACCTTGTACTGAGAAGAACCGGCAAGAAACTCAGCAAGGGCTGTTCTTTTCTCCCTGTTTCATTTCATACAGATTATTTAAACCAAAATATCAAAACAAAGTATGAAATCTTTACTCACAAATCACTAAACTTCTTTTGTGAATGACAAAAGCATATTATTTTAATATAACTTACAATATTAAACAATAATATCATTCCAATAAAAGTTATAAACAACAATAGGAAAATGATTACTTAACCCACATGACCCTGGCTGTTTTGACTGCACACTAATATCTGAAGACTCGCTGATAAAGTAATAAATATCAAATCAACAGACATCTGAATTTATACTTTAGACCCACCCTCCTCAAACAAGTTATTAGTGGCGCCATCTTTAACAATATAATAATTAAAGTCTATGATAGTCTAATAATTTTATTTTACACTAACATAAATCTCTTTAAAACATTTAAATATAATTGTCATATTATCAGTACAACAAAACATTTCTCCTTTCTTTAAAAGTAAACAAAAACATATGGACTTATGATGGGCGGCCATGTTATCAACCAATCACAGTTAGTATTCTATTCTGTAAAATATCTTCTTATCCAGACTAGAAATACAGTATATATCCAATACAAACTTTCTTAAAAGTGATAAGGAATCCGTCAAAGGTTTTTCATGATTTAATAAAGTTTTAATACACATCTATAAAATAAAAGCCTTTTGGTTTCACGTCCCATAAGGTATTTATTACGTAGCTGTTTCTAATATCTTATCAAGTGATTATTTTTAATAATAAGAAAGAAACCATTAAGCGTAATTCCTTGTCACGTGCCTAAAGAAGTTTCACTTCAAAAATGTTACATGGGATAAGCGATAAGGGAAATTAGACCACTCGCCTGTGGAGAAACCTTAATAAATACCAATTATAGTTATACTAGCAAACCAGTGAACGAAATGTTCACCAAAACCTGTTTTTAAAAAAAAAATGTATTTAATTAATGAGGGCTATCGCGTATGAATCCGCCGCTAGAGGCGCTAGTGTAGCGTGAGGTGTCCGAAATGTCAAATGTTATTGCTTGTTGGTTGACTACGCGGGTTTATTTCTAATTAAAATAATGTTGTGAATAATTGGTAACAATTCGGCTTAATTATGGCAGATATGAGTTATGTGGCAATGAATGTCAGTTATTAAAAATTTGAGCTTAGAAAAATGATTATGTTCCCATTTTTTCCGAATAAAACGGAACTGCGTGTCACTGTGGCATGGCCTATTATGTTTAGGATATGGTTCTTTTGTGTTAAAATACGATCTAAATGTAACCTTTGATTTCATGTGCGTATTAATAAACTTTAAAAGTTACAATTTAGGACCTCACTCAACAGTGGCGCCATCTGGTGAGGCAGAAAACCGGTAGCCCTCATTGAGAACTTCGGAGATTTTGTGTGGTTTCGTTTGAAATTCGTGATTTCTCGAAAACCGGAAGTGCTACGTTACTCAAATCCGGTTTTAGTCTTATCAGACTATTCTTAACTTATAACTTAAATATTCTCTTTATCTATCTCTTACAGTTTGGCCGCTGAAACAGCACCACAGGCAGACGGACGGACGGACGGACTTGTCTAATAGATAAGAGATTTTTATTTTTAAGCGTTTAACTGCTATATGTTTAAATCTAATGAAAATTAAGAGAAATTATTATTATAAAATTATTATTATTATATTGGGATAGTGTGTTTGATATAATAACTGATATTTTATTCTGAGAAAAGGCAAGAAAATGTAATAAAATATTGTTATTATAGTAAGTACCTAATTAAACACCAATAATTTATTGTTATTCCATTATGTGTGTGCTCAATTTGCATTTGAGAGCCAGTCACCGGTTTTTCTTATGACATGAAACATATGATTTCCGCCTCTTATTGCTTGACTTTGTTAAATCTTGACACTTGACTTACCAAAAAATAGTATTTTAAAACTTAATATTTCACAAGTGGAAATCCATTGGAAATCCCAATCGGAAAGACACCCTGTGGTGTAAACAAGAGTTAAAAGTAATTTTTTATTAGAATTTTATTTTACAACTTTCTCACCGTCACTAATGTTTTGTATGTCCATGGCAAATTACAACTTTGTATTTATGACTTGTTGAGCTTAGCTGCAGTCAGATGGACGACGATTTAAATCTTTGTGGAGGGACGGATTTATTAGACGAAACTATAACTGCCTTATTACAACACGTAGACTAAAGTTAAAGCTAGACTAAAATTGTGGCTGTCACTTTTGTTTGCTAAAAACAAGACAGAGAATTTAGTCTGCGTTTTGGAATAAGGCGGTATGGGTTCTTTCTTAACTACGGAACTCTAAAAATGCTAGAACTGAGCTGCAATGAATTAATTATAAGATTTAGCAACTTATAAGAGATTATTACTGAATTAAGTTCATTAAATTATTTTAACAATTTAAGCAAAATACCACTAACAGTATCGGTATCAATCTTAAATAATTCATTAAAAGTACGATAACAGAACAACAGAATATTATTATACAAACATGTTCAGAATGGAAATTGTATTCGCGCATAAAGCGCCCTCTAGGCTAGCAAATCGAAATTACGTTGAAACTCCGCAGTGCTTTTAGTCGAGCTTTCCAAAGCGCGACACCGCGAAGCATGATCCCGTGCTTTTTGTATTTGTACGCGTACTTACGTGGTTGCAAATTATTATTAGAAATGTGCAGGATTTTGACTAGATGTCTCTTAATTATATTAGTACATATTTTGAAATGGCTTATTGACAAATTTGTTAAAAATAATCAATCTATATTTTAATATAATATAGAGGTAATGTTTGTGTGGTTGTAGATGTAATCTAAGGCTATATTTTATTAAAAGTCGCGGGCTGCCGTTAGTTTAATGATAACTTTTTACTCAATAGCGGTGGTATTCTATTACATTTATTCTTATTGAATATATTCTAATCCATATTTTAAAATACTATGATATTTACCTTTTCTATGATCATCATTTTGATCACAAGACAGCTCTTCGAAAATTTTTATCTAATATCAATAACATACGGGTGGTTGTTGAAAGTATTGGGATATTACATTTTTATTTTAAGCATTTACCTCATTGCTAGATGTTTATAGCATGTTTAGACAGCGAAAGCATCTTCCGAAATCAGTTTAAGTCTGGGGTGCGAATCCTTTCTGCAATGACCGATTGGATTTGTTCTACATTTTGACGTGACAACGTCTTAAATTAGGTTGCGGCTGGGAGTCACTTATGAAAAAGTGTAACGCTCGGTAACGTTACGATGAGTCTCTCGTGTTAAGTTTAAGTTTACATGTACAATGTTTTAGTAAACAAAATATATTTCTATAGTTAAAATTTGTGCAATTCTTATTTTCATTCAATTCCTTGTTCCTATTGTGCAATTTAATTATATTCATATCAATAAATATTCTACCGAGAAAAAGACGTTGTCACGTAAAATCTTCGCCCGTAAAACCGACTTTACAGGCAACCATTTTTTTTTTTAAGTATTGGAATCTATATAAAGAACCGGCCAAGTGCTTGTTCCGTACATATTGTATTGTGTTTTTAATAGTTTTTTCTCAATTTTGCATTTCAATGCGGGGTTTTACTCCTTATAAACATGCGATTACTTCATCTAAGCCCATTTTAATACATTCTTCTTAGAAACATTTCCTAATACGTAAGAACGTGTTTATATAAGTTGATCGACATCGAAAGGGTTAATCATAGGGATTATTTTTTCTTAAATAACATGAATAAAGCGATACTTGTACAAACCTAACATAGTTTCATTTTTATTGTAGTTTGTGTTAAATTATTAAAAATAAGTCAATATTCGTGATGTTTCTTTCATTTAAAATGCTATGTTAAAAATAATCCTCATTTTTTATCCTTTCGACGGTTGTCATAAAATACATGTGTTTTTGTTTCACATTTCACTAGTTTAATTCCCGGTTTTGGCAGGCGTTTTTTTAAAATAGTAACTAGTTACTATTTAAAATAAAATGATATCTTCTTTCAGTAATATATCCTCTGCAATATTTAATATAGGGACGTCCCACGGCAACCTCACACGGAGGGAAAGTATATTAAATATTGAAGATAGGATATTTTACTGAAAGAAGACATCATTTTATTTTTAATAATAAATAAAACTGCATTCACAGTTTTTTTTAAATCGCCTGTTACAACTTGGATAAAACTCGTGAAATTTCGAAAAAAAAACACGGCATATTTTATTATAACCATCGAAAGGGTTAATCATAAGCATTATTTTTTGTTTATTACATAGAATTTTAAATAAAAAAAAGTATAATTTTTATTATTTTTAAAGCATGTAACTGCTTGATGTTTAAATCTAAAGAAAATATAACTAGAAAAAATTCCACGCGGACCAGGCAGCAGACGGGACTCGAACCCGCACCCTTCGCAATCCGGGCGAATGCACTGACCAATTATGCTACCGCGGCCCTCACGGACCGCGTCGAAATTCTTTCTAGCTATTCTTAAGCTGCAAGGCAGCGCCATCTCTTCGCATTATAGGTAAACCCACAATGACAAATGAATACTTTTACAAGTATTAAACATTTGAAATAAGAAATAGCAATTATAGTTATAATTTTTATTATTTTTAAAGCATGTAACTGCTTGATGTTTAAATCTAAAGAAAATATAACTAGAAAAAATTCCACGCGGACCAGGCAGCAGACATCAAGCAGTTACATGCTTTAAAAATAATAAAAATTATAACTATAATTGCTATTTCTTATTTCAAATGTTTAATACTTGTAAAAGTATTCATTTGTCATTGTGGGTTTACCTATAATGCGAAGAGATGGCGCTGCCTTGCAGCTTAAGAATAGCTAGAAAGAATTTCGACGCGGTCCGTGAGGGCCGCGGTAGCATAATTGGTCAGTGCATTCGCCCGGATTGCGAAGGGTGCGGGTTCGAGTCCCGTCTGCTGCCTGGTCCGCGTGGAATTTTTTCTAGTTATATTTTCTTTAGATTTAAACATCAAGCAGTTACATGCTTTAAAAATAATAAAAATTATAACTATAATTGCTATTTCTTATTTCAAATGTTTAATACTTGTAAAAGTATTCATTTGTCATTGTGGGTTTACCTATAATGCGAAGAGATGGCGCTGCCTTGCAGCTTAAGAATAGCTAGAAAGAATTTCGACGCGGTCCGTGAGGGCCGCGGTAGCATAATTGGTCAGTGCATTCGCCCGGATTGCGAAGGGTGCGGGTTCGAGTCCCGTCTGCTGCCTGGTCCGCGTGGAATTTTTTCTAGTTATATTTTCTTTAAAAAAAAGTAATGAAATTGTTTTTTTTTTTAAATTATTTTACACAAACTAACATTCGGATACGCCTCAAAGTAAGTTCAAATGTTGAGTTCATCATCGTTGGCAGTTTATTATCCGCTGCTGTGGTTTCTGTAAGCGCATATCAAAACCTCCTGAATTTCAGTATCCACTAACCTTTTAAGCACATATCGAGAACATACGTCTCCATCAGGATATCTTTTGCGGTACCACCGCAAAGCTAATATGTCTTTGTGGTTCATAAAGTAAGCTTCCATTAAATCCATTTTATTTTGATACGCCATGGTAAGTAAACTAACTAAAAAATGCAAATAAACGAAAATGACACCAAAAAAAGAACAGACGCTTGAAAATTTATGTGCTCCATTTTCGAATTATTACTTTTATAAATTTCAGCCAATCACATTGTAACTGTGAGTTCAAAAAGAAAGCATACTTACTTCAGTTTGTATAACACTTTATTATTTTTATCACGTAATAAGACATTACTTTCATTTAAAATGCTATGTTATTTAACAAAAAATAATGCTTATGATTAACCCTTTCCATAGTTATCATAAAATGAGTTGCGTTTTCTTTTTCGAAATTTTACGAGTTTGATTCCCAGTTGTAACAGGCGATTTAAAAAAAATCTGTGAATGCAGTTTTATTTATTATTAAAAATAAAATGAAGTCTTCTTTCAGTAAAATATCCTATCTTCAATATTTAATATACTTTCCCTCCGTGTGAGGTTGCCGTGGGACGCCCTGTATATAGTATATTTTTTTTTTCTAGATTTTCCAAGCTACTCTACTCCGCTTTACGATGCCCCATTCGACAAAAATTAGCACTTTAATGTTTATATTTCGCAAACGGGTCCCTAAATTGAAAAATGGTCTAAGCAACCCCTAACTAATTTTTTCAAAGGACCTATTCAACGATACCCCACACGATGGAATAGGCAAATTATCCCCACTTTACATGGAGCGAACCTAAAAAAATATGTTTCATAATTTTATTCCCACTACTTTGTCGACGTAATTAATATACATACCTATACAAAATTACTGCTATCTAGTGCCAATAGTCTCCAAGCAAAACCTCGGGCGAACAGACAGACAGACGGACATGACGAAACTATTAGGGTTCCTTGTCTGGATTACGGAACCCTAAAAATGAAATGTCGAAAATATGTATGCGCATCACTTCCGAACGCTTAAACCAAATTGGATAAATCTTCTTTAAATATGTCCGTTGTGTCGTGTTTTTCATAGTTATTGATAGAAAATGTTACCAGTGAGGCGTTAAAATGAGCGTTTGGAGGCAAATAGAACGAGAAGTTCTCAAGCAAGATCTACAATGATTTCGGAAGAACCCATACCATCCATCCATCGACTTCAAGAAAGAGGCAACAAAACAGACGATTGAACATAACAATTACTTAAGATACAGTATCAAAGCATTTCTTGAAGAATCAAAATTCAACAGTCTGCCCTAAAAACGTGGAACGTTTAATCTAATTTTTAAGGTATTTTTTAAAGTATGACTCAAAATAAGCATATTTCTTGAAACTTAAGCCTATATTGAACACGATTCAAATCTTTATATTAAACAAAATTCTATTGAAGCTCATACAGTAAAATTCTATTAAAGAAACGGAAGATTTTTTCATTAATTTCGTAACGTGTAAAATTTTCGGTACTTTTTAAGGCGGTACGATGCCCTCCGGGTCGGCTAGTACTTTCAATAAAATATACATTAACAGTTAGAAATATTCAATTTGAATGTTAAACTAAATATTAACAAATTAGTTTCTAACGTTTTTGTCTTAGATGTATTTTTTATTATACAAAAATTTAAGACAAAATCTTTGTTAAAAAAGGACAACGCATTACCTAATAATAAAGCCAAGAGCTAATTGGATGATATTATGTAATATTTTGCAGGCTCGATTAAGGGTTTGAAATTCATTAAGCATCATTAAGTATTAGTTACTGGCAGGCTGTATGACAATAACATGAACCGTTAAAGGTAGGCAATTGTATTTATTACAGACTGTGTATTTGTTATGATACTTTATCAACAAATAGGTATAAAAAGCTCATATACTAAACGTGATCTTAGAACTTAATTATAAATTAAGTATGTAGTTTGTAAAGCCTTGAAGTGTTTTCTATTATTCAGAAAATCGTTCGACTATTTTTGTCTAATTTTTTTGTAAAATAAAGATAAAATCTTCTAAGACTAAAACTTTATAAAATGATTCCAATTCCCTTGCACGGCTCATGTTGTGATATCTCATTTTAATTTTAAGAACATATGTAACAACATGAAACAATAAAGATTATGATTTACAATAAATGGAAAAGTTGTTGTGATATGTGAAAAAAATATAAAGGAAAAGTATTAAAACGAAAAATTACTATTAGTATTTACTTATGTTTATCACGCTAAATAAATATGAGTATGGAAGAATAGACGACCTGACGCACCCACGACAAGTGTTGTCTTTCAGTAAACGCATTGTCTTTGAATTTGTTAAAGCTCTTTTGGGCTTTGTAATGCAATTAAAAGTTTGTATCGATCCAAGCGCGTACAATATACACATATTCATTTCGACCCCGCTTCAAAAGGTTTCTGATTTTTGATATTATAATTTTCAATAAACGATGTATCTATTCTTTAGGACTTTCGAGGTAAACGCCTACTTTACAGTGGATAGTTTCTTTCTAACCCTCCTTAAGGAACATTAAAAATGGATTTGATAATTTAATTCTATTAGATACATGATTTACAGCGTCGAGAGCAAACACATTCGTTCCGCGTTGTGTTCGCGTTTGCTCCAGCATCAATTCCGAAATACTCCGTGACCGATGCGCACTAGATGAAGACGTCATAAAATAATGACTCCGATGACAACCCTCGGTAAACATGAAGTTTCATCTGCACGAACACATTCAATTTTCGATCTCAATACCTGCGCGTTTGAGTCTATTTATTTGTATCGGCAGAGTCGGCGGGGGCGGCCCACTTCAAACGGGGTCGCCGGACAGGGTTGTCAAAGCGTACAGTAATAAATATAGTTGCTCTTTCAGCGGAGCAGGAGAATGGAGTTTAATGATCTGTGCGTAATGCGTCGGAGCGTAACTTCCGCGCTTTTGTCGTAAAAAACTCATCGGCCGGGCTCTGCCCGCTGCCTCGCGAGCGGCCGCCTAATGTTTGCATTAAGTATTTTTTAGGGAAATGTCGCGATTGCTCGCTCGCAATAAATAAAATGAAGCTAATGGCTTTGAAAGTGCGCGCGCCATGAGGAATAGTAGGTTCGCACTGACAGTAAAATACTGGAAACTGATGTTTGAAAGAGAACTCATATTGAGCCATATCCTGTGTCGTTTTTTCGTTTAAGAATTTCCGGATCATATTAATATTGAATGAGACACAAAAACAGCATAGATACTACAACTACACATAGATTACTAAACTTATGGCTCAATTACAGTCAGTCGTTAGTATTCGGGTGCACGAAAGACATTACTCGAATTCGGGTACTTGAAGCAATATTTACACTGTAACACGGGATGGAAAACGGTGTCAGGTAATCAAAATGAAAAGTGCAAGTATACGGGCGTACTCGATACCGTTCATTTACACTTAGTCGTTTACCCGAATTCCATTGGCACTCGTTTTCGGGCTAACGACCAAATGTAATCGCGCCATGAAACTTTAAATATCAGATATCTGCTTCTATCAGAGATGTCATTCAAGTCTTAAGTTATATTCTCAATCAGGGAGTATGTAGGACATGTGATTCTATGTTTGTAATCTTCTACGCAAACGCATGAATAATGCAAACAATCCATTGATTTTATTACTGCTATTTAACAAAAGCGCTTTGATATTTTTTAAATTCTGCAAATTACTAATTTATGAGATAATTCTTTTAATCAAAATATAGTCTCAAATAGAATTTGATAAAAAACAGTGTCTTTTGAAGCATCAGAATTGTGTGAGTGCCAAAAGGGCGGATGTCAGCGCACGCGTCGGCACCGATCCTTCCGTGCAATTTTATGCGCGTCGTTTAATATTATAAGTACTTCCAATAACTATTTATGTATTTGGTAAAGGTCTCCCAGTTATCTTAACATCGATTTTCAATAATAGATGTTACTTTATTTATTTATCCTTTGTGTATGTTTTTTTTGTTACAAATGATGTCTATATTTGTTATTAACACTATCTTAGCAGTCATAAAGAATACTTGTTATTTTTTTAACGATAACTACGTAGGTCGGGTAATTTAACTGTAGGAATGTGTGGAAAGTTTTGTTGCAGGTCCATCTTTCCAAGATTCCGAATCTATTGGGGCTAATGGAAGACACTATTATTAGTTGGTGAAACCGCGGCGCGAACTCCTGCCGCGCGGACACTCGCCGGTGTGCGGCCCGCGTCACAGCGGACAGCGGACAGCGGATAGCGGACAGTGGACAGCGGACAGCGGACAGCGGACAGTGGACAGCGGACAGCGGACAGCGGACAGCGGACAGCGGACAGCGGACAGCGGACAGCGGACAGTGGATAATGGATAGCGGACAACGGACACCGGACAGCGACGATGATGGTGTTCCACTTTCTGGGTCTGCTAAAATAATTACCTGCTCTTTAAATCTAAAGAAATTTTAAAGGACGGATACCGGAGGTTCGGGTCTCGTTTTTTCTAATAAAATTTTCTTTGGGCTTAAACATAGCTTAAATGCTTAAAATAAAAATATAATAAATTATTTTTCTTGAATCATGTGGATAAGGCCACAAAATATGTAAAAATATCAAACAAACTTGCATTTCCTATGATATACAAAATTTAAAATAATTTTATTTGACACAGTAGGCTTAAAATAGGTACAATTTCCATTTACATGCAATTATATAAAGGACAATCTTAAATTTGGCCTAAGAACCAACACCAATTTGGCATTTATGATAATTCTTAGTATATTTTTTGCGATCATTATCAGTATTTAGATTGTGACGGACACTTCCAGTTAAGTCAGCTACATTAAAAAGGCAAAAAAATAATCTGAGACAATAACTACCATTTTATGTGTATAATCTATGACAGCGCTGCAAGCAAAACATTCTTTCTTCCTAATGCCGGCACTTCACTGGGCTATTTGTGTTTGCTATTTGAAAACTTGACATCAGTCTGTCCTTTTTATTCCTTAATAAACATGACAAGAAGAGACTGTTGTCAAGTGAAGGGCCGGCATAAAACTCGATACTCTGTGGTTGTGGTGCAGGCAGTTTGCATTCGTAGTAATCTGTGGCATTCGTGCATTCTCGTTTCGGATTACCTGTTGTGTGTGTTTATTTGCGATTGTTTTTCCTTTAATTTAACTATTTCGGCTATCTTATATGCCATCGATGTTACCAAAGAGTAGAGACCTTATTACCAAGTGCTAGTGAATCTGTGCCACAACATCCTGAGAGGATCATACTGCCAAATTATTCAAGAGCACCTGATACACATTCACGCTGCATATTTACACAATATACATATTGTGATATAAAAATAAATACAATATACAATTATGTGATAAATAGTCAATAAATAAGGAGCAAAACTACAGTTTTTATTTTATTCATGATTCCTACCTCACCAAGTTTTTCCTAATAGTTATTCTTTAAAATCGCACCGAATAAAAATGAATTAGTTTTAATATTAATTCACTTCATACTGAGTTCATACTAAGTTCATAGGTTGACCTATGTTTCATTTAATATTAAACATAACCTCAAAACATATTTAGTTTGCCTGATAATTTAAGTTCTCGGAAGTGTCCGTCAATAATCTTTGTTTTTGCAGTCATTTACTTGCAATTTCGAACCTAGAAAATAATATTTCATGATTGTTGGTTCTTAGGCTAACAATGTATGGACGCAGAACAATGTCCTTTCATATGATATTGGATGGATTTAAAACTCTACTTTAAAAAGACACCAGTGAAAACAAACATTACTGTTTTATGTTTGAAAATGAAAACATAATGGTACAATCACTCGATGAGTCCTCCTAGTAAGGTTTAAATAAAACCTGTATTAGGAGAACCCACTCTCTCAGCACTGCAGGTAAGTATCTAGATTTTTAAGTTAATATAACATTATTGAAATAAACAAAATGCTAACTAAAATGATTATACGACTCACAATCCGAACAGTTAAAATTGCTAATATTTTCTTAGTGGTATATATATGTGTGTGTGTGTGAGTGTGCGTGTATATGCATTTGTTAGGCTATATATAAAAGGCTTCATTACCAAAGATATATGAGATTACATTTTTAATACATATTTTAATTATTATAAATTCTTATTTGGCCGCTGTATCAGCAACCACGCCCTAACAAACACCTCGCTGACCCGCGCGCACACTAAATATCATTTGTAGTAAAACCACCTCCATAAACGGTCATCTCTTAAACAAATACGCATTCATTACGCGCTGCAGGAAGCGTAGTAAACTCCTGATTGAGCGTGAGTTTACTAAATATTAGAATTCAAATTGAAATTCGTCGAAGACGCGCATACCTACCCGTAATGAGATACAGACAATTTGTTGCTCCACTCGTGGAAAGTATCATAAACAGCGACGAATCAGTATTAACACGCATCGTAACTTTAATATAGCATACTTCTCATTCACCGCAGTTCTTTTTTTTGAAGTTATACTTCTTTAGCCGCGTTATGAAAAAATTATGAGAGTGAAATTTTAAGATGCGCGCGCAACACTGTAACAGAAAAGTAACACCATGAAGTCGGCCGCTAAACCGCACATTACTCGTAAGTCTCGAAAAAAAGCTTCCAATAAAATAGTAATAGGATCTCTTAGTCGCACATGTTGGGACGCTCGTCGCCTCTGATCACTGTTTTCATATTTATAATATTTATCCACATGTTTCTAGTTTCTATATTCTTAACACGTGTTATAATGTTATAAAAATTCGAAATTTATATGTGCTAATAAATTTTATTCAGTAGTGATTTAAATTGAATATTTTGATTATTTATTAAATTTTTCAAATTAAAACTGGACTTTATTGACTGCGTTGACTATCCTTTTCCAATCCTTTTATTATCTTATTGTAATTAATTATCTGCATGCAATTAAAAACTATTTTTTAATAATTCCAAAAAGAAGTATAACTTCTCACGCGCGTACTTAAGTACACGCACCCAATTTTTTTTTTACAACACACACCAATTAGCCTAGCCCCAAAGTAAGCACTGTAAGGCTTGTGTTATGGGATGTTAGGGTAACGGACAGAATACATATACAGTACATATAAAAGTATATTTTTATAGAAATACATATTAAACATCCATGACTGGAGTACAAATGTTCGTATTCATCACACAAACATCTGCCCCCACCGGGATTCGAACCCGGGACCTCTCGAGTCGGTGACACCATGAAACCCGGCGTACAAACCACTCGGCCACGGAAGTGGTCAAAAGAGGAGGTTCTTTGCGTTTAATATGTTTATTGATAAAAACCACGATGTTATTAGCGGTGGTCAGAAATGATAAATACTTTACTACCATTTTATAATGATAAAAGCGTGGCAAACAAGCCTAAGGCCAACCTCATGGTTAGCGGACACCATAGCTCGCTTGCGATACCAAAGATATCACTCGGGCCGTTGCCTACCCTGACCTAATCCCCTACCCCCCGTGGAATCTTTAACCCTTAGACCTATGCCAGACGGATGTAATCCAGCGTAGCAACCAAGGTGACCTTGCCCGTTGCCATCCATCTAGCCCAGTGATTCCCAAAGTGGTCTATATCGACCCCTAGGGGTCTATGACAACCTGCAAGGGGTCTACGTCAGCGAAAAAAATCAATATCAATGTCCCGGGTTCGAATCCCGGTGGGGGCAGATGTTTGTGTGATGAATACGAGCATTTGAACTCCAGTCATGGATGTTTAATATGTATTTCTATATAAATATACTTATGTAAGTACAGTATATGTATTGTATCCGTTACCCTAGTATCCCATAACACAAGCTTTACAGTGCTTTCTTTGGGGCTAGGGTAAGTGGTGTGTGTTGGAAATATTTATTTATTTATTATTTATTAATATCAGGTAAGTAGGGGGTCTACCCAACACGGAAAAACATGGCAAGGGGTCTACGACACAAAAAAGTTTGGGGAACTCTGATCTAGACGAAGGATGTAATACAAATTTTGATTTAACCTTCAACGTCCTTGGATTACGGGCTCGTGTTTACATCCGCGGTTTCTACAACACGGTAACTAATACAGTCCGCGCATTATACAAGTGCTTACACGTGTTTTCACGCCAGAAGACGGCTCGCGATTGCGTGTTGGCGCGTGGATTACATCCGTGTAGCCGAAAATCATAACGCGGATAGAAACCAACTTCCCACCAAGGTCAGCTTGGTTGGTATGCTGGATTACATCCGTCTAGAATAGGTCTTACTCACCGACAGAAACAAAACACCAAAAAAAGGTAGTGTTATTAGAGTTTACTCCTTAAGAATCGATTTGCATATATAAGGGGCCCGGTATGAGAAAAATGTGAGGAGTAAAATCTATCGATGAATATATTGTTTTAAACTTTCATGGTCACTAACATTATAGTAATATAAGTTATTTACGGGATTGTTACCATGTACCTTGTTTTTAGCGAGTTTCCGATATTTCGGCACTGTTGCAAGCGCCATGATCACGGAGTAACAGTTACTCCGTTACACTAGTTACTATAATATCGATGAATGACCTCGTTACGTTTTTGGTGCGCATCCTATGTCGCGCAACTTTGACAAACAAAGATGACGGATTGACATTAATAATTTTTTTAAAATCTGAACTGAATTTAGATATTGTTTCTGATAGAGCAATGGTATTTACCCTTTCATACAGTATCAATCTTTTTTAAGTTAAATAAACTCTTTTTTCGTCTGGTTAGACTATCGAACTTAAGGAGTAGACTCCAGTCGTGCGTCGGAGCTGACACACACATTTTTTTTTACTGTGATCTGCTGTAAGGTGGAGGTTACTTCCCCCGGCGGGCGCTTCAATTAGATTCGGTCCTATTCGGGATATCCGCTATGCCCTATCTATTATTTTTATTTTTTTCATCACTACTAATTATTGTTAACTTCAAATAGTTAATAGTGTTTTCCAACGTTGCAAACTAAATTTTTGCAATGTTACGAGCTACAAACTTTTACGTAGCTATAAACTCGCACGTAAAGGATTTTCGGTACAGGAAACATGATTATTTTTGAACAAATCATCCATCCATAGCGGCCTTTTACTTATCCGCTTTTATACATCCCTCCTCTATATCTTTTCATACCAGCTACTCTCCCTACCTAGGCCATTATAGCTTACAAGAGAACTATAGGTGTCAATTGAAAATCAGCGTCCTGACGCTGGGACCTGTCCCATAAACCTGACAACATGCTGAATTGACAACCTGTTTTGGCGCAGCCGCGAGATAGCAACAGAATAAATCACAGTTGTAACGACAGTTATTATTAGTTATTAGTGTGTGTTACTTTTTTGTGTTGTTTGTTTACGATAATTTTTCTTTTTCTTGTTTTTTTTTGTTCTCAAAATCTTGTATCTGCTGTCTCGTTGTTTGTGTCAAAATAAATGTATTTTCTTTCTTTCTTTCTTTCTTACACTGTCCTTATATTTACTTGCGTTAGTTATACTGTAATATCATAGAAGTAAAAGCATGGATGTCATATTTAATTTAATTTAATTGTTTCTGATATTCTTCGCCACAATGCTTTTTAAGTTCATTTTCAATATTAAATGTTGGCTGAATTTCCAAAGGAAACTGATTTATTTCCAAGCAAACACATCGGGGTTGAATTTAAAGTGATGAGTCAGCCATGTAAAAACTAATTCACTTGGGTGGGACAACGACGCCATAAGGCACATCGGGCGAGTGTATGGTTGTCATGCGTCGAGCCCTCGGTGCCTCGGCTCGTACATAACATAAACGAGAGGTGGTGAGGTTTTTGTTTAATTGCGCGGGAGTTGTGGTCAATTTATTAGAGAGGCCATCCATATGTATAGTGACCCGGCGGTTCCGACGGCTGCATTATGTATGAGGTCCATTTCGGGAATTGCTCGGGACACTACACGGGAGAAAAACGCGGGGCCGGGAGCGCTCCGTGCCGGGACGGGCCGCGGCCGTCGCCATGTTTTTGATATCAATTCGCGGTCGTGCTTGCCTGCTATGTTTGTTTCGGATATATTTAATAATAATTATGTTATACTTATTATTAATAGAGTAGTGTAGGACGCCCTGAGACAAGATGGGATGATAATATTCGTAGGCTGGCTGGAGTGGGCTGGATGAGAGTAGCACAAAATCAGGAGCAGTGAGGTGCATTGGGGCAGACCAACACCAGACTATGTCCAGCAGTGGACGAACATGGGTTGATGATGATGATGATGATGATGATGACTTGACCGATGATCTATTAATCTTTCATTGGCGTCTCGCACATGTAACCAATGAATCAAACAGCAATGCCGCTAATTCCATAAATTACTATAATTATATTTTTATTTCTTAAGCATTTAACTGCTTCATGTTTAAGTTTAAATGTAAAGAAAATTTTGCTTGTAAATTTTCCACAGGGCCGCGGTAGCATAATGGTCAGTGCGTCCGCCCAGATAGAGGAGGCTGCGAGTTCGAG
Organism: Chilo suppressalis; assembly: GCA_902850365.2. Lineage (NCBI taxonomy): Eukaryota > Metazoa > Arthropoda > Insecta > Lepidoptera > Crambidae > Chilo > Chilo suppressalis. The sequence goes on from OU963902.1 coordinate 213,448, forward strand.
CCCCTTTTGCTGCCTGATCCGCGTGGAATTTTTTCTAGTATAATTTTCTTTACATAAGTATAATGTTAGTGACCATGAAAGTTCAAAACAATATTATGGCAGAAAGTAGTTCCTATTATCATCAAGTTAAGTCGTACAATTAACCTTTCAAGTTATTAATTACAATTAAAAACTTACTGAAGTGTTCTTGCTGATGCAACTATTGGTAAGTAAATTAGTGGTAATTGAACTGTTTTAAGAATTAAAACATTTTTTATTCTGAGACTACCATTAAAGAAACCTTTTTTTTACTAGCTAGAATAGACGTGAAGCGTATTCATCCCCAATTTGTTAATTTGTTTATGGTCATACAGAGCCACGAGAGTACAGTACATAACGAGGGTCTTGGGGTAACTTTTATTTATTAAACGGGCGGAGACTCATTATATTAGCTTCTGCTTATTATGTCAATGTGGTTAAGTAATATTTAGCTTATTACTGCATCCTTGTATGACTCTAATAAGTGCTTGTGTTAATTAGTGTGGTTGCAATGAACTTTAGTTGCTATATCAAGCAAGATGATTAATTACTTAGAGTATTTGCATGGCTTATAACAAGTCTTACCATAATGTTTGTTGATAATTATCATTATGTAAAAAATTACTACACTAGCGTGCATGATATTAGTATTGGGCTCTTTTACGTTTCATATATTTTAGTCGAAGAAAAGTTTAATTGTTGTTCCGTCTTGCTTGTTCAACATGAATATCCCACCATAAACATTTTCATGTAAAATGTTGCAACGACGGGATTATATGACAAAACACGCTATACCAGGTACAGGTATATACCTGGGCGTTTTCCCCGCCGCGAGTCTCACAGTCGCCCTCTAGTTGAGCTGATCCCCTCAGGTTCGGGTGGTCTAGAGGCTCCAGACGGAGAGGAGACTCCCCCCGTGGGGAGATGCCGTCCGCCTGGAATACCGCTAGAGGCACTCGCCAATTCTCGGCTCGAGGTCCCCTTAGGATCTCGCCGTCTCCAAACCCGGTGACGCTGTAAAGGTCATCTGCGACCAACAGCATACACACTCAAAAAAAAAACGCCTTCGGTTGCCGAGTAGTTCGTACCGTGCCGTGAGGTCCCCGGGTTCGAATGCCGGTGGGGGCAAATGTTAGTATGATGAATCCGAGCATTTTATACCTTAATCATTAATCTATATATATAAAACTCAAAGGTGACTGACTGACATAGTGATCTATCAATGCACAGCCCAAACCACTGGGCGGATCGGGCTGAAATTTGGCATGCAGGTAGATGTTATTGCTCTGAAAGGATTTTGATCAATTCTACCCCCAAGGGGATAAAATAGGGAATGAAAGTTTGTATGAAACTTTGTTAATTTTAAACCGATCGGACTGAGACTTTGCATTCAGGTATAAGAAGAATCATAGATGAATGTCACTATGTATAATACAAGCCTGAGAACAAAAACTGTAGTCTATACTTCTACTTCAGCTCTACACCGAAGCGAAGCGAGGGCGGGCCGCTAGTGTTTATATAATTTTATATAAACATACTGTTGTCTAGCGGTGGACTGTAATTAATTAAATGGGAATAATGAATGGAAACGACACGTAGCAGTAAAATAAAATATAATCAGAGTTCACAATATTTTGTAAGCAGTAATGACAAGAGAAAGAAAAGCTGTATAAAAAAGAGTGGTGTCAAAAAGTGACGTACAAAAGTATAAAGGATTTAAAAAATACATAATAGTATCAAAAGAGTTTAGTAGCCACAGCCAGTCGCCAACATTCTGGACCCCCAGTGGAACACTATCAACTGGTGGTGACTGACTGTGGCTCGGGTCCCAGTGGGATAAGCTTGCGGACCGGTCGGCGCAGTGTACCACCCTTGGTGAGGACGTCCACTACGCGAACCACTCCGTCAGGTCCCGGGAAAGTTTGGACCACCCTACCTAGGGGCCACAGACCCCGAGGGAGAGTGGCGTCCGCAATGACCACCACATCGCCCTCACGGAAAGTAACCACGTCGCGAGAAGGCCCTCTGGGTCGAAGCGTTGGTAGATATTCTCGCAGCCATCGTGTCCAGAAGTGGTCAGCCAGGCGCAAAGTTTTTCGCCAGTCGCATCTTCTATGTAGGTCTGCATCAGAGAGCGTACAGGTCCAGGGCGCAGTAGAAGAGGTACCCAGAATGAAATGGAATGGTGTCAGTGCTTCAGGCGAATCTGGTGAGGCTGATACGTAGGTGAGTGGTCTAGAATTTATGATGGATTCTGCCTCGAATAATAATGTGGTCAGTAGGTCTTCCTTGACTGGGTCTTTGAGGCATGCTTTTAGGGCGGTCTTCACGGTTCTCACCAGTCTCTCCCATGCTCCGCCCATAAATGGAGATGCAGGGGGTATAAAACGCCAGTCTATCTTCTGGTTCGCAGCGAACTCTTCAATGGCGTGGTCAAATAAGGAGCGTAATTCTCGAGCGGCGCCGACGAAGTTTGTGCCGTTGTCTGAAAATATGGTGGACGGGGAACCTCGCCGGGCGATGAAGCGTCTCAGGCTCAGAATAGCAGCGTCCGTTGAAAGTGAGGCGACTACTTCAAGGTGTATCGCTCTCGTCACAAGACAGGTATACAAGGCGACGTAGCGCTTTTCTCGACGTCGCAGTACGGTAACCATTATAGGGCCAAAGTAATCAAGGCCGACATGAGTGAAGGGCCTTTTGTGATGATCGAGACGTTCTGATGGTAAGTCGCCGGTCTGGGGTGTGCTTGCCTGCGCCTTCAATCTGCGGCACTTAAGACAGGCGCTCGCTACAGAGCGGATAGCGGATCTCGCTTTTAATATCCAAAATTTCTGTCGCAGTTCATTTAGAACTTCTTCATTAAAGTGATGTGAGGCCTTTACGTGTTCGTATATTATCAACAACCGTACTGTATGATGGCGACTATCCAGAATTACAGGTGATTTTGTGTACTCGGTCACTCCGGGGGCAGATCTGATGCGAGTGTTCAAGCGTAATAGGCCGTCAGCATCTAGCACTGGTGTGAGTTTTGCAATGCGACTATTCTTGGGCAATGGCTGCGAGATTCGAAGTGCTCTTGACTCTTCTGGAAAGCTGTCCATTTGGGCTCTTTGTATTAACATCTTCTCGGCCTCAATTATATCTTTTGCGCGTATTTGTGAGGACGGTGTGGCGTCAATGGTGTATAATTTGGAATTTGGAGTAATTGGCCGAGATATCAAGTTCCGAAAGGTTCGCGCGCATATTAGAACACGGGCAGTGGCGCGTAATAACCGCAGCCAGGAACTAAATCGTTCATAATTTGGTACGGGAGGGTCAGGCAACGAACATTGGACGAGTAGCCCCACTGTTTCTCGTGAACGGAGTTCGAAATCTGGTGAAGTCTCGTCAATGTTCGCAGGCTGCTCTATTGGCCAAGTGCATGGAAGATGCGAAAGAAATAGTGGCCCGGAAAACCACCTGTGACCAGTGGTTAAATTTAATTTCTTGGGCTTAGTAGCATCGTCGGCTACATTTGATGAAGTTGGGATCCACCTCCAATCAGAAGGATTGGATGCTTCTAATATTTCCCCGAGTCTATGGGCCACAAAAGGCTTAAAATTTCGAGCGTCGCTCCGGATCCACTTCAGGACGGTGGTGGAGTCCGTCCAAAAAGTGGTTGCAGAGGGTGACAGACGATGGGCTTTTAAAATCGTTTGTGTAAACCTTACAGCAATTGTTGCCGCTTGCAGCTCCAAACGTGGGATAGAAAGCGGTTTTATCGGTGCCACGCGTGCTTTGCTACCGATCAGGGCTGTTGATACCGTACCATCGTCGAAGCTAAAACGCCAATAGGCAACGCAGGCGTAGGCCTGTTCGCCTCCGTCAGCCAGAACATGTAATTGAATATCTATGGGAGCCGACCTATTCATGTACCACCTTGGGATCTTGATGGTAGCCGTACCTTGGAGCTGGTGAAACCACTCTTCACACTCACTCTTGTATTTAGGAGGCAGCGGTGCGTCCCACTCTACGCCATCCCGCCAAAGCTTTTGGATGAGAATGCGACCCCAAATAATTACAGGCATCAACAAACCAAGGGGGTCGTACACTTTCATGATATGTGAAAGTAAGCTTCTTTTTGTAAGCTTACTAGGTGAAGGATTTGGGGCGGTAACAAAGCTGAGGACATCTTGAGCTGGATTCCATTTCACACCCAAAACGCGGACGTCATTGTTTGGTGGTAAATAGAGATCACAGCTGGCGTCACTTCTAAGTTCCTTGGGAACGAGAGAAAGAGCCTCTGGGTTGTTTGACGTCCATGCTCTTATTTCGAAGCCACATGCTTTATGCACGTCTATTATGTCGGCGGCTATCTGTGCAGCATCGGGTACATTGGAGAAGCTTCCCAAGTAATCATCCATATAATGATCTTCCAGAATTGCCTGGCAAGCGTGTGGGTATTGGGTTTGAAATTGTCTTGCGTTTTTATTTTTTATGTATTGCGCAATAAATGGACTTGATACGGCACCAAAAATCATCGATGACATGCGGTATTCTAAGACCTTACCTTCATGATTGCGCCATAAAAAACGTTGAGCGTCTCTATCTTTAGCGGCAATTTTAATCTGCGGGAACATCTCTTTAATGTCGGCATTGAGGGCTATAGCACCCTCTCGAAAGCGAAAGAGAATGTCCAATAGGGAGCATAATAAATCAGGTCCCTGTAAGAGCATGCTGTTTAGGCTCACGTTTTTTGTTACTGCGGCTGCGTCGTGGACCACCCGCAACTTCCTTTTCTGTGGGTGCATCACACCAAAGGTTGGTAAGTACCAACGTATATTGCCATCGTAGGTTGTGTTTGCTGAACTCTGGGGCCGTTTGTAATACGTACCCTGATGACATGCTTCGGCGTAACCTTTGCAGACAATATCGTTGATAAACTTTTTATAAGCTGCTGAGTAGAGTGCATCCTTTGACATTTGACGTTCAAGAGACCTCAACCGGGAAAGTGCTTGTGGGTAACTATCGGGTATGATTTTTGGTAAATGTAAACTACATTTACCAAAAATCATATCGGCCATCCTTGAGCTGCCGCGCAGATGTTTCAATGATGTCAATAGCTCGTTGATCATCATTATTTGGTCGAGGTGTGTTTTTTGTTATTCCTAAAGAATCAATATAGTACTGACTCTTTATAAGAGCGTTTAGATCGTCACTAACATGGTTGGTGAACTCAATCGGTTTAGTAGAGGATGATAGCGCACCGTGGAGTACCCATCCTAATAGCGTCTTAGAGGCGACGGGTTCGTTCTTTTTTCCTACCCTTACCTCTCGACTCAGAGATAAGTGCCAGTCAGGAGCGCCGATAAGCACGGTGGGGGTGGCGTATATCTGCGAGAGTTCTACTATCAGGTCAGATAAGTGACTGTAGTTACCAATATTTATTTTATCTGGGTAGTGAACACGTAGACCTAAGGGCTTAATGGCCCTTGCGTTCTCTACTAGGTAGCGGTCAGTTTGGTTGCGACCACTGATGTAGAATTTTACGTAACTTACATCGACTTCTTTGCTCATACCACCCACACCATCGATTCGGATTTTCTCTCGGCTAGTTGGCGCGGCGCCGATACGTGTTGCTACGTCGCTGTCGATCAGCGTCACTGTACTGCCCTCGTCGAGCAATGCAATCGTTTCGTAGGTACCGTCGGGGCCTTCGAGTGTAACAGGTACCATCTTCAGCAGGCCGCGGGGACGTATCGTCGAGCAAGGCGAATCTGTAGTATTTATAGATGTGTCAGTGTTATTCGTAAGTTCACTGGACATCATGGGGACCTTAGAAGGCAAAGGTGTTGCAATCGTACTGCATTGAGTGTTTGACGTACAAGTGGTGTTTGCGTCCGCCGTTAGTTTGTTGTGAAGGAGTGCATGGTGACGTCTCTTACACCCTTGTATACCACAGTTTTTAGCTTTGCAGTGGTTCCAGGTATGTGGGTATAATTTAAGGCACCGGTAACAAACTTTCGCCTCTCTGACCCAACGCCATCTATCGTCAATCGAGAGAGAAGTGAATGCCTTACAATTTTTCAAGCTGTGTGTACCATGTTTGCAATACGGACACGGGTACTCGCTACTGGTGTCAGGATGTTTGACATTACAAACTGTGGCGTGGAGTGTTACCCTTTTTGACGTAGCCGTCTTAGATGCTTGTATGGGCTGTTGTAATTTTGTACAATCCTCCGATACAAAATTATATTTGAGCTGTTTATCAGCTTCAGTGACAAGAAATCGAGATAGTAATTCCAATTTTGAAGTGTTAACTACCTCGGGCACATAAATTGCAGCAAAATCAGTAAAGCGCGCTCTGGTGTGTTCGCTAAGTTTAATAAGAATGCAACGAAATAGCTCCGGTGAGTATAAGTATTCACTTTGCTTGAGCATTTTGAGCGTCGCTACGAAGTTGCGCAATTTATTTGCCAAGTTGTTAAGATTTTCTGGAGAACTTATCTTTGTGACGTGACGTAGCTCAGCGACTTCACGTGCCACGAGGATCTGGGGTCGGGCGTAAGTCTGCTCTAGCGCTCTCATGACGTCTTCAGGATCTTGAGACGTCCACAGCAGTGACGCCACAGACTGAAGAGCAGGTCCCCGGATGGCGGTGTTCAACCGGGCTATGTTCTCTGCTACGGAGAAATCAGCTTTAGTTTTCTCGTAGCTAGATTTAAAAAACATCCAATGGTCAGTGTCACCCGAGAAAGTGAGAAGTCTAGGCTTCTCAGGGCGATTAGTGAGTGCATTAATAGCCTGTGCAAGTTTCGCTATGGAATCTGTGGGCTCGTGGTCTACTGTTTTGTGTTCGTGTAAGTTGTCATCTGAAGCGATCGGTCTGGGTGTGGGCCGATGTGCATGGTTGACACTGGGAGCGTGAAGTTGCACAGAGTTGGTAGGGACAGCCGACTGTTGAAACGGTCCTCGGGAGTTATCCAAGGTAACGGACGGTGCCTTACCAGGTGCATTCACCGGTGCTGCTAATGCCATGGTTGCATTTTGATCGGCAACCCACGTCGCTGTGCGTTTTTCTGAATGACGACTTGAATTGTACGAACTACGAGATTTAGTTGACTTATCTTTAGCCTCCAATGCAGCGAGTTTTGCAGCTAATTGTATCTGCTCAGCTTCTTCTTCCATGGTAGCAAGTTTGCGCTCCCGCTCCACCCGTCTCTGCAGCACCTCCGCTTCGGCGGCAAGTTTTTGGGCAAGAACGGTAGCTGAAGACCTGGAGCGTTCGCTTGTTGACTGCTTACTGTAAACACTGGGATTGCTCTGAGCAGGTGTTCGAGCATTGCCTATATTTTTAGATGAAATGCTGTTATGACCGGTCGAGTCCCTTGCGAGGCTATTTGGTCTCGCGGTGGAAGACGTGGGATTCAAAGTTTGCGTGGTCGTGCGAATAGGCAATGCTTCAAAACTCTCAGTGACGTCAGCTGCGGCCGCCCGGACGCTACGCGGTGATCGTAAGTTACGATCGCGTTGCGCTCGGTCGGTCTCAGCAGTCGTCAGTTCAGCAACTGATCTACTCATGCTACGTGTCTGCATGATTGAAAAAGCAATGAAATAATGATTAATCTACGATGAAATGAAAAATAATGCAATGAAAATGCAGATTTCAAGAAAATGAAATGTCAAATTTTAATAGGTAACGAGTTCAAAACTTACGGTGAGAATGGACCAAAATGTTGTCTAGCGGTGGACTGTAATTAATTAAATGGGAATAATGAATGGAAACGACACGTAGCAGTAAAATAAAATATAATCAGAGTTCACAATATTTTGTAAGCAGTAATGACAAGAGAAAGAAAAGCTGTATAAAAAAGAGTGGTGTCAAAAAGTGACGTACAAAAGTATAAAGGATTTAAAAAATACATAATAGTATCAAAAGAGTTTAGTAGCCACAGCCAGTCGCCAACACATACGTTTATGAGTATCAAATATATCTATTCTATCCGTTACCCTAGTATCTTGTAACACAGGCCTTATAGTGCTTACTTTGGGGCTAGGCCAATAGGGGTGACTTAAAAGAAGGACTATGAAGCTGAGTTGTTAACTGTTCTGTTACATAACACACATATTATATTATATAGAAGGTATATATGACTCTGGTATTAGTAAGAAGGTCAGCTGGTTTTCTTGGATGTAAATGAGCAGGGAGCAGCACGAGCGTAAATAGGGCGCGCTGAAGGTTGCGCGGGCGCCGGCGCAGGACGGGGGGGGGGGGGGGGAGAGTATGCGCGATAAGGCTGCGTGTCCACCAGAGATGTACGAGCAAAGTGAGCGAGCGAGGGTGTGCGTAGAAGCTGTGGAAGTGAAACCAACAGTATTCATAAATCAATATTCATTTATTCAGTTTAAGCTTTACGCTGCGCCATCTGATCGCCAATTTACGGTGGGAGACATTGTAGTGAGAAGAACCGCCATGAAACTTAGCATAGGTTGGTTTTTATGGTTCCGTAGACCTGACAAGGAATCTGTCCGTCCCCGGTTTTGCTTGGAGTGTATTAGCACTAGAGAGCTGTGGCTTTGTGGAGATATGTATATTGATCAAGCCGACAAAATAGTAGAATAAAAAGTTTAAAAGCATTGAAAATTCCTTAGAAGAAAACATTTATAGGGACACTAGCTGACCCAGCGAACTTCGTACCGCCCTTAAAAAAATAGGGGTTGTCCAGCGGACAAAATTGTGAATCTAAACCATTCTCAGATCCCCTTGAACACACACAAAAAATTTCATCAAAATCGGTCCAGTCGTTTAAGAGAAGTTCAGTGACATACACACTCACAGAAGAATTATATATATAAAGATAGATGAAGTTATTGTAGCGGAAAACCTTGCATTGCAACAAAATCTTAAAAAAAAACTATTTTAAGACCACAATAAAATATCATTAGTTCCACAACACTACCGCGAGTGCCAACGGCAACGGCTTCTGAGTCTCGCTAACGTTACGTTTTTACAAAAACTTTATAAGCACTTGAAAAGATCGGCGGTTATACCGCATCATCCCCTTCTCATGGGATGATCGCTTCAGATGAAGCTTTAGTCAGTAAGAGTCTGGCATAACCGTGCAGCCGGCAGTAGCGTATCCATGAGGATTTCGCAGCAGCCTGGGAAAGCACAAAAAATAAATCGGCGATTATCATTCCTATTTAAAAAAAATAATAATATCGAATTGATTTTGAGTTTGAGACGCAGTTTGACTTTGATTAAGCTAGTTTAGTTGAGATACATAGATTGATATTAATTGTTTTTTTCTAATTTCAGATATAGAAAATAAAGACTCCTGCTCAAATGTATTGTGGTATATTATACGGAGCCCTACACAGCGCGTGGCAGGCACTTAGCCGTTTTTTTTTCACTCTGTTTTATTTAACAAAGTGTCGCCCTAATCTAGAAATTCAAAGCTGACATCAAACTTACAAACATGTATTGAGGTCAGCTTCCAATACATGTAAAATAAGTAACAATAAATATACAAAAGCCCCGAAATATCCAAAGCAAATACTTATAAGAAAGAGACTAAGTGCAAGGATCTCTTCAATGAGGAGTATTGAAGAGTTAAGTATTGAGGAGTCCAGTTTAATATAACTTTGAAAATTAACTGAAGGTAAAATTACGACCAGAGATGTGCGAGGCCGATGAGCGGAGCACTGATGCAAAAGTTCCCGATTAATCAGGAGATCTACTGATTTTTGCTTTTCCCTCCCGATATTCCGATTTAGCGACCCTGTCTCCCGATTTTTACATTGGTGTCGACTCTGGCATGATTCTCTAATCTTTAATTGAAATTTAACTTCAGTTTCTCCTTTTTATTCTCTATAAAGAATGACAAGGATACACTATTGTCAAATTTAAGTTTATGTTTAGAGAATCGTGTCAGAACGTACACTATTTTATACTTAAGTAACGATTAAATATAGTATTATTTAACATTCTAAAGACGACAATACCAAAAGTGACCTGGTAAACTAAACTATATTACAACTAAATTATATGGTAAAAATTATATTCACTTTGGCAAGGGGGTTTCCCAAAAAATCTTAAGCGGCCCCTCAAACACTCAATACACATAAAATATATTACACCCAAATGCCATAAAATAGAGTTTATTATTGTTTGATGGGGAAATACATTAGAATGTTTTGCGAATGCTTAGTCTATTATTTTCGTTCGTCTGCACTGTTATGCGAAGAAATTTAAAATTTTGTTTGTGCGAATTGTTGAGAGTACTATAAGTTACGATGTTCGAGTCCGATGATTCTAATAATAGTCCAAGTACTAGTACCGGAGATAAGCGAAACAAAAATGAATAATTAACAATAATTTGGCCTTATTATGTTTTTAATAAATTACTTTAATTAATACACTGTTGTTTTATTTTGACAAAAAATCTCCTGATTTATCCCGATTATTACAAGCAAAATTACCCGATTTTTAATTTTTAACTAAATAACACTGGAGCGGAGTGAGCTAAAAATAGTGTAGTCAGCTGGTGAGAAAGTGAGAGTATGGTTAGCGGGTTATCTTCCATCCACAGCACATCTTCGCCCACATCCTACGCTTGTTTTGTATGATCAAAAGCTCGCTCCGCTAAGCCGTTTCCACCCAAACTGTGTTGATCAAGACTAGGTAAATATATTAGTGATTGTATGGGTTCTTCACAAACACATTGCTCGCTACGCATTTTCGCACAACTGTGGTGGAGACACAGCCTTATTCTAGGGTCTGGAGATGTCACGCGGCCGGTTCACGTGGCACCGCGTGACACCCACCCTCACTCACCTATGCTGATCGAATAACGACACTGGTCCTTATACATATGTATATCTACATACCTAGCTAACTAATATCATTCTTTTTTTACACAAAATGTAGTTTTAACGACATCCAATTATCTCTGTGACAGTTGACCACGTCTTTACTTGCGACGAATAACTGATGAGAGTCCAACCATGGAATTTTAAGCATTAAATTTAGAACTCCTTTCTCTTGTATTAATAAATCTAAATAAAGAAGCAGGTAGGGATATATTTTTCTGTATAAATCTGTCAGAGGTTGAGTAGATTTAAATTACATTTTCCTGTAACCGTACGTGTAGCTTATTGTTTTTCATGAGTTGTAAAGAAGAACAATATTATTCGTGTCCTCTGAAAGTCATTTACTATAAACAACTATATGGAAATTTGTCCCTATTCAACATACTATATTATTTGTGAGTGTTTCGTTCTCCAATATTATCTTTATTTTAAAACAATCGCTTAAATAAAATGATTTCATTTAAATTTATAAACCATCATAATGAGGGCCTGACAGTTATTCTACTCAAGAGAGGTAGAGCGTAGCTTATTTCCCGCTCGAATTGGAGCGCTCGCCTGGGGAAGTTACCTCCACCTTACAGAACACTAACTTTTGGTATTCAAAAGCAAAGTCAAAAGTCAAAATATGTATCTTTATTCAAATTGGATGCAAAATACAACTCTTTTGAATCGTCCATATTTTTTTCTCTACCACCAGTTAATGACATTTTTTTTAGCTGTGGAGAAAAACTAGCAAAGAAAACTTCACAGCGTTGAATAATTATGTAACAATATTTACAAAAAAAAATGGGTGCGTGTACTTATGTAGGCGCGTGAGAAGTTATCCTTCTTTGGCATCGTTTAAAATTAGTTTTTAATTGCATGCAAATAATTAATTACAATAAATTAATAAAAAGTCTGGAAAAGGACACAGTCAATAAAGTTCAGTTTTAATTTGAAAAAATAAATAAATAATCAAAATATTCAATTAAAATCGCTACTGAATATAATTTATTAGAACATATGTGATTTGCACTTGTATGAAACGCAAACACGTATTCCGAATATACAAACTAGAAACATGTGGATAAATATTATAAATATGAATACCTATAACTGTTACTTTATTACAAAAAAATAAAGATGTTGTTTTTGGTTCTACTACACCAATGGTCAAGAGATGGCGCTGTAGTCTCCTAAATCGCCCTTTGGTTCCGTTGTTCCAGATTAATTAATAAATACTTTTGATAGGCCTTCACAATGCAGCACCCACTAAATAGAGATTCTATTTCTATTTTGTTGGTAGATTTTCTTAATGTGCGGTAAACACAAAAGTAACGCATGAAGTTGGTCGCTAAAGCGACCAACTTCATGCTGTTAAACTTTTGTGTTACAGTGATGCGCGCGCATCTTAAAATTTCACTCTCATCATTTTTTCATAACGCGCCTAAAGAAGTATAACTTCAAAAATATATTGTTACGTTGTTAATACAAAATCATTTCATCTTCATCATAATTATAGAAAAAGCCTACCGAAAAGTTTGGAACAGTTTAAACCCAAGCATTTTTGTCTGAGATATAATCAGACACTTTATAATACGCTTTATTAATAAGAACTCTTTTAATGGTAGTTTTAAATTTATTGACGCTTAATGTTTGGATATTGCTAGGGACTTTATTGAAGAAGCGTACACAAATACCTTTAAATGAATTATCAATTTTGTGGAGCCTTGTAATTGGTACAGCTAATTTATTTTTATTTCTAGTATTAAGCGAGTGCTTATCACTATTTAGAGGAAATAATGTAATATTTTTTCAAACATACATTAAATTTTCATAAATGTTCTGAGAAGCAACAGTCATTATATCGATTTTTTTAATTTTTTCTCTTCTCTCTGTCTCTAGTCTTAAGATTGTATATTGATCGAAGAGCCCGCTTTTGCAGCATAAAAATAGTTTGAATGTCGGCAGCATTTCCCCACAGTAAAATACCGTGTAACATCACACTATGTCAGTTAATTGGCGTATCTTCATTACTGCGTAGGCTGCAGAGCTCAGTCTCTTCGACAATTTCTCAATATGTGGGCCCCACTGAAGCTTCGAATCTAGTGCAATGCCTAAGAATGCTGTAGAGTCCACAAGGTCCATATTCTTTTCTTTGATAGTTACACTGGTTTGTCTCTGCTTTACATTGGGTAATTAAAAATTTAAACATTTAGTTTTACCTTCATTAAGAAGTAAATTATTAGCATTAAACCAGTGGACTACTTTAGAGATGGCATTGTTCAACATTGTTGTGTTTCTGTCGGTATGTAAGGATCCAGGGCTACACGGGGTAGGGGATGGGGTCAGGGTTGGGACGGCGCGAATGATATTTTGGTATCGCAAGTATCTATAGGCTATGGTGATCGTTTACCATCAGGTGGGCTATAAGCTTGTTTGCAACCCTTTAACATATGAAATGAAAAGTCATTTATTCAGTCTAGGCTGTTACAAGCACTTGTGAAAGTCAAGAAGCTACGCATCGGTTCGCAAAACTACGGCGGGAGACCTTGTACTGAAAAGAACCGGCAAGAAACTCAGCAGGGGCTGTTTCTTTCTCCATGTATTGTTATATGCAGAGTCGTCAAGTTGAAAAATGACTTCAGAGATACGTCTGAAGTCACCTTTCATTACATCATTTAGAATATAAATATATATTTACAATAAATTTTATAGTTAACATTATATGTAGTATATAGGAAGCGGCATTAGATAGTAACAATATTAATGTTATGAAAAATGACTTATACCCATTAAATAACAAATTATAAGAAACACTATGTCCATGCATTACGATCATTTAGATAATCATCAACTTTATAATAGCCCTTATTCATAAGAGTATTTTTGATCTGAAATTTAAATTTAGTCAGTGGAAACTCAATCAGATCTAAGGGAACTTTATCAAACAATCTGATACTACAACCCAGATGAACCTCTTGATTTTTGGAGTCTGAAACTTGGAACGGAAAGCTTGTTCTTAAATCTCGTGTTAAAGTTATGGGTTTGACTTTTTTTTGCAAATACATCATAGTTTTTTCTTACATATATTAAATTTTCATAAATGTATTGCGACGCCAGTGTTAAAATATTAATTTCTTTAAATTTTTCTCTAAGGGATTCTCTTGCCTTTAAATTGTATATGGCGCGAACAGCTCTCTTTTGCAGTATGAAAATACTTTCGATATTAGCGGCTGAGCCCGACAACAAAAGGCCATATGACATAACGCTATGAAAGTAACCAAAGTAAACCATTCTTGCCGTTTCCAGATCAGTTAAGAGTCTTATTATTTTTTAACAGCGAAAGCTGCAGAGCTCAGTCTACTTGACAAGGCATCAATATGAGGATCCCATTGCAGACGAGAGTCTAAAGTAATACCCAGAAACTTTGTAGAATCCACTAACTCTACAGGCTGGTCATTTATTTTTATACTAGTATTAACCTGTCTCACATTAGGTAGAGTAAACTTAACGCATTTTGTTTTACTGGAGTTAAGTTTTAAATTATTTACCGTAAACCAATGAAGAACTTCAGAGAGAGCACAATTTACTTCGTCATAACAATCATTTCCTCTAAATCATAAAAAATAGTGTGTGTCAGCTCCGACGCACGACTGGAGTTTACTCCTTAAGTTCGATAGTCTAACCAGACGCTAAAAGAGTTTATTTAACTTAAACAAGATTAATGTCAATCCTTCATCTTTGTTTGTCAAAGTTGCGCGACATAGGATGCGCACCAAAAACGTAACGAGGTCATTCATCGATAGATTTTACTCCTCACATTTTTCTCATACCGGACCCCACGCCGGGCCCCTTATATATGCAAATCGATTCTTATGGAGTAAACTCCAAAAAACACTCAAATTAGAGCGCATTGTTAGTATAACTGAGTACGGTTCCGGGGCTTGGGCAGCAGTTGGGTTGGGCTGACAAGTTGAGGAAAGCTGGACTAACAGACAAGAGATACATTTGACTTTAATTTACATTATCATCAGGTGGTATGTGTTAATCAATTAATCATTATTTAAAAAAAATAATAACTAAAAAATTGTCTTAAATGTAATACATCACTTTAGAATTCGGATCATTTGCGTAACTTGAGTGTAGAAACACATAGGTGCCGGCATTTATAGAGGTAGACAACGTAATACGTTTCATGGTATCACTTTGCTATTAATATAAGTGATTTCTTCGCGTATTCGTTGTACGGGGCGCAGTGCGCGGGAGTCGATGCGCGATATGCAAATGATTGCTACCGTATTGCGGGCTCTATTGTTCTTGAGCTGCCGCCGACCGGCGCGCGGCGCGCGGCTCATACGCCGGTAACTTATGGCCGCGGCTTATCCGCGCACAATGAGGAGCCGCCCGACCCGCCCGACCCGCCCGACCCGCCGAACGACCGTTTTGTTCATATCGATACTTTTGTTTTAAATCCGCGCGGGAGGCTATTGTCGATTGTGCCCGTTCGGATAAGTATGTCCGCCGCTATATCGTCCGCCGGGCGCGCCATCTCGCCGCTTACGGTAGCCGACGCACCATTATATTTCCTTTTCAAGAATAATATGTTTTTTCTGACCGGTATACAGATGGAGATTAAAATTCCACCTCATAAATAACCGTGAAAGTTCCGACTTAAACTATCCACCTCCATGACGCCACCGCCGTTTTGAAATCTGTTAATGCATAAATTTTAATATCGCAAAAGGAGCGTATTATGTCCGCAATCTGTGCCATTTTAAGAAAGGTTAGTGGACAGACAACTGCAATGATCATAATGAATTTGGCACTCGCAGCGAAAATTATGCCTATTTGATGGAGAGCTGAGCCAACGCTTTCTATATATTGAACTGAAGGAAGTATAGTTTGCAGATATATAATCATGTGTCACTTAGGTCACCATGGATTATTCTCATGGTATAACTCTAGTTAGTGTTATTACTTGGGTCAGGTTCTGTTAATAAGTTGGTAGGCAGCAGGGCCGCAGTGCTGTAAGGGGAGGTAGAGGGGGTAGGGTGGGTCGGGGAGGGGATGCGGTGGTGTTATCTTAATTGGTGACCTCGTGATTTATAGTCAGTTAGCCAGTAGCGCGCCCGGCCGCGTGACGCACGAGCCACGCGCTCGACGCATCACACGGAGCTGACAATGCCACAAAAAATAAATATATTGCTCAACTATGATTTATCAGACGCACATTTCACAGTTGTTTTATTGCCTAAAAATATAAACATGTTACGCTCCCCGAGCTTTAAATTACTTATCATCGTTAACCTGATCAACCGGCTTAATCCTCATCCTGAATCTTACTCACCGACAGAAATATAAAATTCAAAAGGAAGTGTTCTCAAATTTGGATTTTTGTTAGATGTATGTTATTGACTCTGTTGAAATCAGAAATCAATATATCTTTATTCAAATTGGATGTATAGTACAACTCTTTTGAATCGTCCAATTTTTTTTCCCTACCACTCGTTATGGACATATTTTTAGCTGCGGAGAAAAACGAGCGAAAAGAAACTCCACAACATTAAAAGTCTAATGTAACCACATTTACAAATCATTATGCTGTTACAACGTCAATACAATTATGATTTATTTAATATAGAAAACCTGTTGGAATGATTGGAACAGTTCAAACCCAAGCATTTTTGTCTGTAATATAATCAGACACTTTGTAATAACCTTTTTTAATAAGTGTTTTTTTTATATTGTTTTAAACTTTCATGGTCACTAACATTATAGTAATATAAGTTATTTACGGGATTGTTACCATGTACCTTGTTTTTAGCGAGTTTCCGATATTTGAGTTACTCCGTGATCATGGCGCTTGCAACAGTGCCGAAATATCGGAAACTCGCTAAAAACAAGGTACATGGTAACAATCCCGTAAATAACTTATATTACTATAGTGTTTTTTTTAGTTTGGCGATTAAATTCGAGCGGGAGATACTACTATTTCCTTGTATTTATTAAGATTAAGTTGGGTTAACTTCATTAATTGAATGAAATTGAAATCCAATATTTTCCCTTAAAGGTTGCCAACATTGTCGACGGTGGGTACCTGAAGAATGTGCAAGATATTTAAGAGACTTCTCTCTTATCTCACATGCACATTATTTAAGTAACTTTTAGACACTTATACACCCGATCAATGTAAGCTATTCCACCTTTGGCATTTAGTGAAAACTCAATTAAGATGTAAAATCATTGATTTAGTTAAAGGGTTTTACTATGTTTATTATCATTACAAAGCTTACTAATTCGTTATGTAGTCGGTATAATAAGTACGAGTAGGTAACTGACAGTAGTAAATCTTGTAGTGAGTAGAACCTGCGAGACAGTCAGTGCTAAGTAATCCAAAGTTGGATTTCAACAATGTCGCATTATTTACGAAACGTACAGTTATCTGAAGTCACAAAGATGATTTTATCCAGCGTTAATAGCTTTCAAAAGTGCATTATTAGGTTTCTTGTGGCGATGTAACAATGTGTTAGTTTGTCAGGCGCAGACAGTTAGTGCGTTGGTTTTTGTGCGGCACATTCAGTTCACACGACGATGGCGTGAGCGTCTGCCACTCATCACAGCTCCACACTTCCTCTTATTGATGTCAATGTCAACGATATTAATTACGTACACCAATGGACAGGAAATCTGCAAAATTTTCCCACTAGGGGCGCTGTAATCGCTTGACCCAAAACTTCTATCAAATACATACCTATTAGCTTATATTAATTTTAAAGCTTTTTATTAGACAAATTACAAATGCCGCGTTGTGCAATTCCTGGTTGTTGTGAGAAAACTGCATGCTACCCGACTAAAATATAATTTTATATGTTGCTTTGAAAGGGAGGGGGGAGGGGTTAAAACTGAGCTGCTGTTTACACCATGGTATGTATCTGGGACAGGTAATTGCATCTGGATGTCTTCATTTTGATCAGAAAAAACTGCACCAAAATTAAAACTGCGGTCATATGCCTTGTCTGTAAAAAAAACCCAACGTTATACTTCCCATTGTAGCCAGGGGTAACCTAACTCTATGAGATGTCTGACTGATGCAAAAATAAGATAGATTTGACTAATGAGCCCGCTAAAAGTTACTGAGATCCATGAACTATTAAAATAATCATGAAAAATGCATCTATGTAGCGAGAATGCGTATTTTAGCATAATAATAGAAGGAGGGCCTTTCTACTAGATTAGCTTTTCTGCCTTGTACAGATGCTCCTCTCCTTTTCATCTCTGTTTTCAGCTGTATTACAGACCATGTTGAATACACTTTTACCACTTATTTAATATTTTAAACAAGAAAAAACACGTTTAAATTTTGACAGCTGCAATATTCGGCTGTGGTTTGAGTCAAGCATTTGCAGCGACATCTATGTCGAGCTTTGCGTATACTTCTCCATTTAGCAAGTATTATCGTTCTGGCTTGCCTTACACTATCCCCCATTATTAATAAACGAGGAATGAGCTTACACCAGTTACGCCGTGTTTTTCATATCACTCAAATGCCATTTGTCATTCAATGAACAAAGACAAAACATGAAGTAAGTAAATCTAAAGAAAAGTTTACTAGAAAAAAAATCGGACGGGCCATGTCGGCTACCTGGTTGGCGAGGATTTTTTTTTCTAGTAAACTTTTCTTTAAATTTAAACATCACGCAGTTAAATGCTTAATAAAAATAAAAACATAACTATGAAGTAAGTAATCAAAACTTAATCTTCATTTATTAATAAGGGGGTACAGCACTAAACCACAACATTGTTACGATGGTGTCATTAAGTCAACTTTGACATAGACTAGGCTTATGAAGAAGTTAAAATAGAGGCAAATCTCTAATTCATATTTAATAACAGATCGCATAATCGTTCCGCTCATTAACGGGGTTTTACTATCTTTATATTAAAGTTATGGAAAATGGACAGAACAATAAGTAGGCATAAATCTTCTTTCTTAACTATTTGTCAAGACTTTAATAGACAGGTCTCATCGCATTGTGTGCGCTTGCGCTGATGCTCGTTGATGTCTTTTTTACGTGACCTGCGCTGAAATGATATACAGGGCGTCCCACGGGTTTGCCACACGGAGGAAGTATATTTAGGGAAAAAATAATACTTATGATCGTTTCGACGGTTATCATAAAATACATGTTGTTTGATTCCCGGTTGTGGCAGGCGATTTTTTTTAAATCTGTGAGTGTTATCTATCTATATTACTTATAATAAATCTGTAGAGAGGTCAATTCTGTACATGAAATATATTTTCAAAATAACTATCAGGGGGTGATAAGTGATCGATACTGATGCCAAAAATGCAATCAGTAAAATTTTTGTCTGTCTGTCTGTCTGTGTGTTTGTTCCTTATAGAAACAAAAACTACTCGACGGATTTTAACGAAACTTGGTACAATTATTCTTTATACTCCTGGGCAGGTTATAGTATACTTTTCATCACGCTACAATCAATAGGAGCAGAGTAGTGAAGGGAAATGTTGGGAAAACGGGAGAAGTTACTCCATTTTTTAAGCTTCCGTCGCGTGTGGAGCCTTAATGGTTAAAGTTACATAGAAATCATGTATGACGGAAATATTCTACATAAAATTGTCTAAAAAATATCCCGCAACAGCATATATCTATCTTTTATGGTTGACTCACAATAACACGTGTAACTCCTGATAGCTTAGCAGTTCGGAGCATTCTGATTATATTTGTTTACTCTTACGTTTATAATACTGTCACTCATCCCTAATTTAAAAAAGTTAACATTATTACCTATTCAATAAAAAAAGAATCATAGAAATCGGTATAGAAACACCAAACTTATACATGAAATAAGCCATCGCGCCGTCGCACGTGAATACTGAATCATGCTTTAAGGATTATTTTTGTGTAACGGCTGCCGCGCTCGACACGGGTCGTGGCGGCGCGGTAAGGTATAAAAAGGCGGGAGGTCCGAAAGCGAGCTTCCCCGCCCCCCCGATCCTGAGAGACCTTCAGCCACTCAGTCCCAAACCGATACGGATGCACATCAGGGTGCATCCGTCCTCTAAGCGCACTAGCAGTAGTATTTACTAAGGCAGCGCTGCATCATCCCCTTCTCAGGGGTTGATCGCATCAGATGAAGCCTGTAAGGCCCCTAAGGCCATAGACACCCCACACGGGTGTGTTTTAGTCAGTAAGAGTCTGACATAACTCTACAGCCGGCTGTAGGGTATCCATGAGGATTTCACACCCGCTCCCCCGCCTGGGAGGAAACAAAAAAAAAAGAAAGCGAGCTTCATTCAATATTTGGCTGTCGATGCGTTCAGAGCGTTCGACCTTATTGACAGACAATAATTGATATTGAGAAACCGTGCTTATCTATACTTATAATAAATCTGTAGAGAGGTCTATTCTGTACATGAAATATATTTTCAAAATAACTATCAGGGGGTGATAAGTGATCGATACTGATGCCAAAAATGCAATCAGTAAAATTTTTGTCTGTCTGTCTGTCTGTGTGTATGTTCCTTATAGAAACAAAAACTACTCGACGGATTTTAACGAAACTTGGTACAATTATTCTTCATACTCCTGGGCAGGTTATAGTATACTTTTCATCACGGTACAATCAATAGGAGTAGAGTAGTGAAGGGAAATGTTGGGAAAACGGGAGAAGTTACTCCATTTTTTAAGCTTCCGTCGCGTGTGCAGCCTTAATGATTAAAGTTACATAGAAATCAAGTATGACGGAAATATTCTACATAAAATTATCTAAAAAATTTCCCGCAACAGCATATGTCTATCTTTTATGGTTGACTCACAATAACACGTGTAACTCCTGATAGCTTAGCAGTTCGGAGCATTCTGATTATATTTGTTTACTCTTACGTTTATAATACTCTCACTCATCCCTAATTTAAAAAAGTTAACATTATTACCTATTCAAGAAAAAAAGAATCATAGAAATCGGTATAGAAACACCAAACTTATACATGAAATAAGCCATCGCGCCGTCGCACGTGAATACTGAATCATGCTATAAGGATTATTTTTGTGTAACGGTTGCCGGGTCGCGGCGGCGGTGTGCGTTTAGAGCGTTCGACCTTATTGACAGACAATAATTGATATTGAGACACCGTGCTTATCAGCGCGACTTTTAGTCTTTAAATAGTTTATTTGAATTTCTTTTGTTGTTATTTTGTAAAATAGGTATTAGTTGTTTTGGTAGTGTATAAATATTCGTTCAAATTAAAAATTATTAGGCGTAGGTACTTTTCTTATTAAATTAGTTATAAGTATTTATTTTTAAGTGAAGTAGGTATAGGTATATAGTATTGCACAGGCGTTTCAGCTTTATTTTCATTTCCTTTTTGTTGTGAGTTGTATATATTTTTGGTTATAATTCTATAAGAATATTTTAGTTTAAATAGTCACTTAAATTTCAAGTGTAAGGTAGCTAAAGTTAGGACCACGTATTAGTTGTTTTGGTAGTGTTTAAATATTCGTTCAAATTACAAATTATTAAGCGTAGCTACTTTTATTAATTAAAGTAGTTATAGGTATTTATTTTTAAGTGAAGTAGATATAGGTAGATAGTATTGCTCAGGCGTTACAGCTTTATTTTCATTTCTTTTTTGTTGTGAGTTGTATATATTTCTGGGTATAATTCTATAAGAATATTTTAGTGTAAATAGTCATTAAGATTTTAAGTGTAAAGTAGCTAAAGTTAGGACCTCTAACGTAGGTAATTTTGTTAGGTAACTGACAGCCTTTTCGTTACCGTAGATTATTACACAATGCCACCTAAAAAACCATTATCTTTATCTCGAACTTCGAGTAAAGCTAAGAGAATGAGAATTACGCGATCTCAAGAATCGGCAGAGGAAAGAGCAAATCGGTTTAACTCTATGAGAGTTAGAGCCTCAACTTTTCGAGCCAATGAAAACTCTCCAGAGAGAGAGATGCGATTAGCAGCTAAAAGAGCAAGATGAGCTACATCACGGACGTCTCAAAGATCTTCTCAACGAGAGCGAAGGCGTACCATTGACCGAGAACAACATACGTTATCCCGAGAAGCTGAAACTGCTGCACAACGAGAATTACGTCTTACAACTGACCGCGAACGGCATACATAATCTCGCGAGTCCGAAACCTACACTGAGAGGGAATCAAGTCTCACAGCTGACCGCGAACGGCATACATTATCTGGATTGACATTATGTCAATCCAGATAATGTATGCCGTTCGCGGTCAGTAGGGAAATATAATATATATTTCCCTACTAAAATACGAAAGTTAATCTGTCTGTCACATCAAAACCACTGAACCCTGAGGAAGGACCTAAGCTACTTTTTTACGAAAAACGACGAAAACGCGGACGAAGTCGCGGGCAAAATCTAGTTAAAAATAAAATGATGTCTTCTTTGAGTAAAATATCCTATCTTCAATATATAATGTACTTTCCTTCTGTGTGGCTTGACCGTGGGACGTCCTGTATATCTGCCAATAATGTCGCAATTACATTCTGTTTATATAATAAATAACGAGGATTATGTTATTTTTTTTAAGAAATTTAATAAAAACTGATGTCACACAAAAAACTTGCATTATTCCTTGTACAAAGAGCGATTGCAATGAGATGTCGAAGTTCGTAAAGTTTTTACTTTTGTGCAAATGAAAATTTTCTTTTGTTATTATCATAGAACATATAGATATTTTCATAGCTATGTCACCAAAGGAGTTGTACCTCCGCGTAAGTGCAGAGTTATCAAAGCTTCATTATGTTGCAAAAGTAATACACTATAATAAGGATACCTTTTTAAATTTTAAGAAGTATACCTTAAAATTCCTTACACTGAGCACAAGGACGTCATATTAAGCGCCAGTTAAATGAAAAACGTATATCTGAAAGTCTAGATAAATTGATAAATCGTTGTGACCGCTCGCAGCAATGCCGCAGTAATCAGCGACCGCCGGCCAGTCGGCGTGAGCAATACGCAAGACAACGTTGATTTACCGCCCGACCGCATCTGCATACCGCCCAGCTCAGCTCAACCATCATCAGTGTGTGTAACCATAAGCGAGCTTATATTACTATGCATTAGGAAATTATCACTAATATGTTGTAAAACAAAGTCCTGATCCGTGTTTGTCTGTAGGTATGTTTCATTTTACATGCGGTTTCTATCATGAGTGAGAGGCTTTTTCAGAATGTTGCCGAGTGGTTTGTACGCCGGGTTTTATAGTGTCGCCGACTCGAGAGGTCCCGGATTCGAATCGCGGTGGGGGCACATGTTTGTGTGATGAATACGAGCTTTTGTACTCCAGTCATGACTGTTTAATATGTATTTCTATATAAATATACTTATATATGTACAGTATATGTATTCTGTCCGTTACCCTAGCATCCCATAAAACAAGCCTTACAGTGCTTACTTTGGGGCTAAGCTAATTGGTGTGTGTGTTGGAAATATTTATTATTATTATTATTTGTAGTGTTTTTTCTGCTCAGCTCTTTGGCTGTTTTTTTTTCAAATTTGAAAAATCAAAATTATAACGACGTTAGAAAAATACAAATGAGGAGCTGACGAATAATACGGTATAATTTACGCATCTGGTCAATCTATTTTTTCTTACAGTTCGGAGGTTTCGAGTCCGTTGAATTTGAACCTCAAATAATTCTCCATCAAAACCGCCTAAAACAGCGTTAAAATTGCTGAATTTATAAATTAAAAATCATGCCAAAAGCTCACGGTAGATATGTCATTGAGTTTTATACAGCTCCTGTAAAATTTAATTTTATGTAATTATACAATTTTTTCACCAGCTCTTCAAATCTGACTCTAACTTGGACGGGTTGTTAAGAGTCGAGAACCTCAATACGAGTAATAAATCACACGGGAGTAATACGGTGACTGATTCCACAGCAATAGAAATGAAGACAATGTCAACCCCTTCTGGCCGAGTTAACTAAGAGAGTTCATAAAAAACATATTCTTTTTAAAAACCGTCGTGGCAGTCAGCGCGGCGTAACCAGTAACCAGGCAATATTAGTAGCCATTGTTAAGTGCAGCGTCATGAGTAAACAAGAGGCAGAGGCGAAGCTTCATGCAGTGCGCGTGTGTGGGTGAGCACTGGCGACCTGTCATCTTGGTTGTAGTATTGAACTCTTTTATAAAGTTACCCAAATTCGATTAGGCCTACTTTCTACTTTGGCCAAATTTAAACCTCAGATCAAGAATACTTTTATAATTAAGGGCTATTATAAAGTGATGATTATCTTGATGATAGAATGAATGGACATAGTCTTTCTTGTAATTTGTAATGAAATGGGTATTAGAAATTTTTCGCAACTGGAGCCGCTTCCTATATACTAAAATATAAAGCTCATTATGAAACTTATTGTAAGTATAAATCCATATTCTAATTATGTAATGGGAGGTGACTTTTTGAACTTAACGACTATATATATAATAATACAGGGAGAAAAAAACAGCCCTTGCTGAGTTTTTCGCAGGTTCTTTTCAGTACAAGTTTTCCCGCTGTAGATTTACAAACCGATGGCGTAGCATCTCGATCTTAACAAGTGCTTGTAACAGCCTAGACTGAATAAATGAATTTTTGATTTTGTTTATTAGCGTCTATTTAGAATAATTACATTATTTTCATGAAAACTGACTGCAACGGACACTTACAATTTAGCTCCGCATGCAATTTTAATGCCAATAGAAAATTTCTCTGTGCACGCGGCAAGCCGCCAGTGCTCACTCACATGTGCAAGTGTGTGAAGCGTTGACTGTGTCTTCTGTACTCATGATGTGGTGTGGCTACCGCTGACATACCGCGGGTCAGACTCAGCACCGGGAGTACAATGCAGCGACCCTCATGAATCACTTGCGAGATCTGTCGCTATCCCAGTGGACTTTTTCGAAAAACGTTTCTTTTCAAACCGCTGATGCTAGGGTAAACCAACAGGTGAGAATAACAATATTTTTTATGAACAAAAATGATACTTTTTCTAAAAGTTGGGGTGTAATGTAGTGGATTTTTAAGAACAAGACAGGAAAACCTAAGAAACTAACCTCTAACAATCACAGTATATTAATAGTACTGATGAGTAAAGTTTCAGCGTGCTCCACAGTTTGGAGATAGTGTTGAGGCTAGCAAGTTGAGGATGGCGGGCAGCAGACTTTTTGCCGTAACAATTTCAGCTACAAGATTCAGCTTGGACTCGAGAGACACTTCATAAAATACATAAAATAAAACATCAAAAATGTATGTAGAAAAGATCAACACGTCATACAATCACTCGTCCGAGAATAGATGACGCGTGAAATCTTGGAATTATCATATCTCCAAACTACCGGGCACAGCGGAATGTATAAATTCGGGGATCGCATGAGAAATGGGTGTCGTTATAATAGAAAAAAACAACAATTCCACTGTTTTAATTCCACAATAGGGCCGGGACAGATAGGTACACGTGTAGTGGTCCGCGATTAATCTCACAGGTAGTGAATTTGGGTTTAGTTTTTTGTTCCTACACATCGCGGTCCCGAGTTCTCCGAACATATAGATTTCGCGAGGACCGCTATGATGACGTTTTCTGATGACTGCCATTTGTTCCTATGCTTCTTGATTTGATCAACATTTAAAGAAGGCTGATATCATTCTCAATACGACTGTTTGCCGCCCTTGCTAGGTTTCATCGCTAGTACGAAATTATTCAATAGATAAGTAAATGTTCCCAAATAAATTCATAGTGTAACTCAATATTATATATTTATTTTTGCGATATTGACATATTTTGATGACACTTTAGCAGGCGGATTCGGTTTGTTTACATTATTTATGAGACTTTGAATGTGTAGGGATCTATGAAGCGGCATAAATCGTCGAATTGATGTATCAACATAAACTATTAGTTTCTTATTTTTTATGTTAAAAGGGGCAAACAAGCGTATAAGGTTATACGATTGAGCTAATGTTTGAAAAGGGCTAGGTATTTCTTTTTAAATAAAATAAATAACAGTAAGCTATAAGAATTATCACGGTTTGGTGATCTGGTACAAAAGTTTATATGAATTTAATAGTAATAAATATAAGAAGACACATTAGGTAGGCTAGTGGTACTCATTTTATATGAAAAAGTGTCTTCATGGAATTTTGTTTGCTATAACGAAGTAAAGTTATGATCTGACGATATTGTATTAAATAAAATAGGGAGAAGAAAAAATATTGATTTCCTTGTCAGTTCTTCTCGGAAGAAAGTTTGCCGCCGTGAATTTGCGTACCCATGACTTGGTTTTTAGACTCTTTAACGTTAATATATGATACCATGAATCCCTTACATTATACAAATTAATATATGAACCTGGTACTTCGGAGACGGCGACTCGACGCAGCCGTTGGCCCGTTGGGCTATCGGTTCGGTTGCATAACAAAAAAGTCGTGCGTCAAATACGGTGATCACACAAGGTTATTCTATCAAATAGTGCGTAATTGTACGGTCGTTTGGACAAACAGGAATAAAAATGAGGCTGTGCCCTGCGACGGGCGGGCGGCGTCAGAGCATCTGCAACCCAGATGTCATCACATATGGATGAGTTCTCGAAATCGCCACCGTTACGTGGTCGGCGCATACGCTCTGCATACATCATCATCGTGTTTTTCCAAATCGCCCCAATGAGATGCGTTTGACCGGACGCTAATGTGACGCGTATTGACACCCGCCCGGCCCTAAGTTTTCCATCCGACAAAAAGTTAATCTACATTTGAATAATCGCTTCCAAAACGGTCGCTCCGTCGATGAAAGCTTCATTGAATAGCAGCAGCGTCGTCGCCGGTAGGACCCTCCCACATAAATCAAACTCGCGGCAAGAATTAGAGTATTTGTTAGAGAAGTCCGAAGCCGCGAGTGTGGAGAATCGCGCAGGAATGAAACCCTTCGATGTCGCTCCGGTCATAATAGGGATTTGATTTAGGAGGTCGCGGGACAATGTGGGCCGGCGCGGGCGCAGGTGCATGTCTCAATACCGCGATGATTCCGAAGAACCGCGATAACATCGCAACAGCAGTAGACAGGTAGGTACCGTTGCTGCTGCATCATGTTGCGCAGATTTATGCGCCGCAGCCGCGCCCGCCGTCGATATCACGTATCGTCGACTGTAAACAAATAATACCCCGATGACAGTGATAAGGTGTTTTATTACATATTAGGGACACTTTTACGACCTGTTGTTCCTGTTGTAATATGCCCAGTTATAAGTTGACAACTTTGAGTTAACTCAGAAGTTTTTCCTAGTGCTGTAAGTATGTTTGAATTAATTTAATTGAATGTAATAATATCTTTTGTTTATTTATTAGTTTTAAAATAGCATTTTGTATCTGTACAATAAATAAAATTTGTGAATTACCAATGTCTTTTAATATGGGTGATGATGGGGTACACAGTAAACGAAATTCCATTTAGTCCGTCAGTTAGATGATGAAAAAATAATGGACACGTATTTTTTCTTTGGGCAATCAACAAAAAAATTACAAAGTTACAGCGCGTCAAAGTTTGGGAGTAGGGGCTCGTGACGTCACTTTTAAGTGAAAATTGTACCAAAACGTGACGTAATACGACTTTTCAAATCAATATATCTCTGCAATGTTTATATTATGTAAAAAAAGAAAAAATACGCGTCCATTACTTTTTGATAATCTACCTGATAAACGAAGAAAAAAAAATAGTCATCATCCCTATTACCAATTCGCCTATTTTAGAATCGGTAGAGAGTAAACTGAAATTCTTAAATGAAATAATAGTAATATAATACTAAAAAAAAATGGATGCGTGTAACTTATGTACGCGCGTGATAAGTTATACTTCTTTAGCATCATTAAAAATATTTTTTAATTGCATGCAAATAATTAATAATTACAATAAAATAATAAAAGGACTGGAAAAGAATAGTTAACACAGTCAATTAAGTTCAGTTTTAGTTTGAAAAATTAAATAAATATTCAAAATATTTAATTAAAATCACTACTGAATTTAAGTTATTAGTCCATATGTAATAAGCACTTGTAAGTAACTAAAACACGTTGTGTCTATATAGAAACTAGAAACATGTGGATAAATATTATAAATATGAAAACAGTGATCAGAGGCGACGAGCGTGCCAACATTGTTTTTGACAACGCGATCATCTTATGGAGCTCCGTGGATCGTTCAAAGTACCTTTCGAACAGATGTCTAATACCATACCAATACATACCAATAACCACTTAGTGGTTAATAATCCACCATTATTAGACACTAACATTCATAACGCGCCCGCGGCCAACTTCATGGTGTTACTATTGTGTTACAGTGATGCGCGCGCATCTCGAAATTTCACTCTCATCATTTTTTCATAACGCGCCTAAAGAAGTATAACTTCAAAAATCATAATTACGTTTTGCGTCCCTGTTAAAGTTTACACTGATCATTAAATTACACAAAGAAAGAACACACGGTAGATCGAGCCCAACATATTAAAAGGCATCATAATGTTGACTCGTGTTTATATGGTCATTTAACCATCCGTAAGAGCAGATTTAGTGTCACCCCTCTGGTGCGGACGGTTGGCGTATTGCACAATACGCGCGTGTCGGCGCGGGAGGGTCGCGAGGGCCCTCGAACGCGCGTCGCCGCGTATTTTAATTAAGGCGCGCGGCCGAAGGGTTATCTCTCAATTAGAAATTAGCAAACGTCACGTTTCGCGCTTTGTTCGAGCTCGCGGTGGCGTCAGAGACCAGATAGAATTAATTGCATTGTCACCTCCTCTCTCTGTCGGCGCTGATGGAGGCTGTGTCTGAATGTTGTTGTCGTTGCAATTATGTAAATATTCAGTTAATTGGCGGGGCATCGAACTATTATCACTGAGATTAAAAAAATCAAAACAAATCATTATGACTAAAAAATATATATAACGCTTCATAGAATTATTGAAAAATAAACTAAGAATACAGCAAAAGTATTTTGGTGAAAAATTAAAAAAATCAGTAGCGATAATCCATTGGATTTAAGAACATCACCGGCTCCATTCTACAGCGAGGATAGGAAAATTAAATTTCCAACCTAACTCAACGTCTAGCCCGCGCTGCCCGGGTTAATGCTGCAGCAATAGTTTCATTCGGAGCGACATCTATTCGTTCGGTTCATTACGGTTGACGGTTGATCCGGCGGGATAACGCCCGGGCTGGCGGCAAATTAAAAACGAAGCCCCCGTTTATTTGCAAACAATTTGCATTATTGCTCGGGTATTGATGATTGACGGGCGACCGACGGGGATAATGGCGCGCGATCATTAGAAAGGTATTGGATGTTTTTGTTTGATTTGGCCGGGCGACCGCCCGTCGTTTGCGCAACGCGGCCGATTGTTTGCGATCGCGTATTCGCATTGACGTATCGTTCATTAAATGCGCACGCGTCCACGACGCGACCAAGGAAAACATTAAACGAGCGTCTTTGAGAACAAAGAACTTTTAACAACAGTTGTTTACAAACAATGCTTCAAAAGGTGCGAGGGTATCGTGCGGCCATTAATTACGGTTAGGAAATCAATGCGTTCAACGTTCGATATTTTTTATTTCAACTTGGAGTGTTTGTTGTCGTGACATGCATTGTTTTATCGGGGGAGAACTACTGGTTGTTTCTTTCTTTCAATTTCTAATATAATAAGTTTGTTTTAAGCCTTTGTTCAAATTGTTCAAGTTAAAATAATTTGGGGATAGTTTACTAGATTTAGGTGATAAAATGTACAGTTTAGAAAGAGTATAATATTTAAAACTTCAGCCCTTTAGAAGTTGTAACGGATCCAGATAATTTTATACGCACGCCGCTCGCGTTTAAGCGAAGTTGCTGGAGAGGAAAACTAGTTGAAATTTAAATGCAAGAATTAAAAAAAAAAACTCTTTTACATTGACATTTGACAACAGTTAAATGCACTCAAAAGATTTTTTCTCTATGGAATATTAAAATCGGAATATCTGTTATATTATGATGAATTGCAACGTCGCCTTTTTAGACGCCTGAAGTCAATTATGAAAGGCATTTTCCGTGGCGGACATACTTCAAATTGTGCACGTGACAAAAAAGCCTGCGTACCTTCGGATTTATGATTTACTTGTGCGCGAGTTAAGCTTAAGAATGTGATCATGCCGTACAAGGCACAGTTTGCGACCACACGCGGCAAAAAGGCACCGGCGCGCGGCGCAGGCACAGCTATAGTAATGTCATTTATTGCCGATATTGGTTAAAAAATATAGCTACTTAGGAAACACTTTCGTTAGTATATGTGACGATTGGGGTATATTATACAATTTTGGATCGGTATTATTTGATCATTGTAGCTTTTTTCTTCTGAGGAATATACGTTTTACAAATCATTATTGTGTGTATATTCAAACCATATTACCAAACTATATTATTAGTAGGGAAAGAGAAGCAACATATGCTGCTAAAATATGCTTTAATTGCGTAAATACAAAAACTATAATTAAAATGGTAATTGAGTTTATTTACAATAATAAAAATAAAATTAGGAACGTTGAATCTCAGCTCAAAACCTCTGAACTGAAACGTGATGTTAATATTATATGCATACAATGCTGTGTCCCAACAATTCGTTGCCCACACTTTATTACAATTATAAAGCTTATAACGTCCACACTGCGGGGGCTTCTTTATGGACAATCAGAAGACCAGAGCAATTGTTTTCCCCGCCGCATTGAAGATTTTCTCTCCAACCCATGCTTTTTTAAACCAATTTATAAATGTATTGTAAATTCTGTAGTTAAGATATAGAATAATACGAAACGAATATGTTAATTGTTTTTCTTTAGGTTATTTTTATTACTTTCTATAATATCTTTCTATCGCTGTCAATGTCAGTGTCAAAATTTAATCTGTTTCACGCATCTCACGTTTGTATTTTATTTAAGTTTGTTATTGTACTATGTGTTCGGCTTTATGGACTTGTGTCCTGGCTATGTCATTTGCTATTAAAAAAACAATTCTTTAGCTAGTTGCTTCTCTAGACGATTTCGAGCTGAAAATCCCCTGCTGTTAACTTCTCCTAAAACTTTGCTTTCGACTTAAAAGCTGACTTACAAATTTGATCTGAACTTGTTAAATATAAACAAAACATGCTTAAATGGGCTCAAAATATGTCTTCATATTACTTGTTTGGTGTTTTATCGTGATTCAAACGTCGCAGCTTGAAAGGGATGCGAAATGTCAAAAAAGCGTTTTAAGCGTGATTCATTAGAATCAGAATCAGAATTTTATTTGTGAAACGAGGTTAGTGTATACATTGTATATAAAATTTTTGTTAGTATCACTACATTTCCATCTTAATTAAGGTATACAAATAGATATGGACCTATAAAAGAAGTACTATCATTTTTACATTGGAATCACAATTTATGAATATAATTTGAAATTGTCAATTGTTACATGCATGTCAAAGTAGATTATAAATTAATTGATAAGCCATAAAGTTGTCATACTAATAGTCAAAATTTTAATGAAAAAAATAAGCAAAATGTCCAAAATAGCAATAAATACATATTTCTTAACTGGATTGTCAATTTAATATGTCTAAAATTTTTAATAGAGAACTGATTTTAAAAAAGACATGTCCGATTTAACACAGGATTTGTCATTTCAAAATTCCTCAATTGTATAGTAGACTTTTTCAACTAATAATGCTAACAGACGCTTCTTAAAAGTCTTTATCGGTAGTGATTTAAGACAACCCGGAAACTTATGAGTAGGGTGCGAAAAAAAATTATGAACTTGATGATATGAAACTCTTTTTATCGTTTTATATTTAATATTAAAAAGGCCCGCCTGATGGAAACCGGTCACCATAGTCTAATATATAAATTGCGATACTGAACATATTACTCGCACCGCTGCCTACCCTGACCCAATCTCCTACCCTGTGAAGCCCTGGATCCTTACTTACCAACAAAAGCACAACGCCACCAAAATGTAGTGTTATTCTACTGTTATCTTGTGTAAGGTGGAGGGTACGTCCCTGGCCAGGCGCTTCAATTCAAGCGTAAATCTGCTACCTCTATTGGATTTTAATTCCAGATAACTTTATAGTTACACAACGTATTTATGAGTGGTAAGTCTACGCATAGTTTGATGTTTAGTTCACAGGCATTGACGCCATACTCACTTCCTTGGTAGAGCATCAAGGGTGCAACAGCTTGAATGGGGTACTACTCAATAAAGATTTTTATTCTACATTGATTCATTTATTAATAGTTTAATACTGTAATGTCGTATTAAGGTGGCTGTAACACCAGTACCCTTAGCACGAACCAATATCGAATTCGTATCGTTTGCGAGTATGAAATGTCATTGTCATATGTGTACTGATTTTTAGTTCTTGTAACGTACTTTGTGGCGCTGCTGTTCAAGTTTCTATACAAAATTTGACAATGACATTTCGGACTCGCAAACTATTCGAATTCGATAGTGGTTCAGGCTAAGGATACATATAGCCATTATTGTTGAATGTTATACAAAACAAAAGGGATTCAATGACTTACTTATACTACTACCTTGGTCATGTTTGTATCATCATTTTATTATATTAATTAATTAATATACTGTATTCTTGGACACATATCTTTTGGATGGAATACATAGAAAGGGCCTCGTTGCGCCACCCGCGGCCGGTACATATTGGTAGATGCTACCGACCGACGGCTGATGCACGTGGGTATCAGACCGTCCAATGGGCACCAAAGAAGAGGTCCAATGGGCACATTAAATATAAAACTTTTTAAGAAGGTCCAATGGGCACTTTTCGCTTTTGGGTCGAATCTTGAGGGTCCAACGGGTACTAGACCTCCCCACAATACAAAAGATCTTTCTTACATTCTGTGGAGCCGCAGTTTTAATTACACGTCTGATTTTACATTCGTCATATGAGTGATATCTTTACATCAAATATTAGAAAGAGTCGTCCTTATAGGTTTTATTATATCTTTGGATGGGTGACCAAAAATTTCTATCTCGAGTTCCTCCGTGCTTCGGAAGGCACGTTAAGCCGTTGGTCCCGGTTGCATCTGCAGTCGTTAGCACCCGCCAATCCGCACTGGGCCCGCGTGGTGGGTCATGGCCCAATCTCCCTATTCCATCCATAGGGAAGGCCTGTGCCCCAGCAGTGGGGACATTAAGAGGCTGATGATGATGATTATGAATGGAGAGGTTAAACTGATACCTTTTGTAGTTATCAAGACTTGGAAGCGTTGAACTCACCACAGAATACTCCCAATTTCTCTGCTCTGACTGATAATGTAACTAAGAATTCGGGATCCTTTAATATTATGTTTAAAAGCGTCCCCTTTTCTCTTAACACATAAGAACACCTTCAGTGAAAGCTTAAAAGCAATTTTATTTACTCAAACCCTCCGTTCTGCGACGCATCGGAGCCGGAAGCAACTTAAACTTAATAGGGGAGAACAAACAAACTCTGGTAGGTACCAGATAATGACAAGTGTCGGATGTTTGCGTATGCAGAGTGTCGCGGAGGAGCCGGCAGCACTCGTGGGC
The DNA here is from genome assembly GCA_902850365.2 of Chilo suppressalis. NCBI lineage: Eukaryota > Metazoa > Arthropoda > Insecta > Lepidoptera > Crambidae > Chilo > Chilo suppressalis. The sequence goes on from OU963902.1 coordinate 246,919, forward strand.
AGCGCAAATAAAAATAAAACGTTGAAGCTCGCTCGCATTTAAATCAAACTCGCCCTCCGCGAGACAAAACAAACTTAATATCGGCGCGAGGGTCCTCTACGCGCCACCTCCGCGATGTCAAAGAAAACCTGCATTCCTCACCCCTCACGCCCTCACTCCTCGCCCCTCACCCCTCACCCTGCTCCGCCCTGCCTCACCGTGCGCCCGCCTTACCACACTCGCACCAAGCAGGGCGGTAGCTAGGGAAATCTCTTTCTTTCTGAATCTAAAGAAAGAAAATCACGGCTTACTCCAACCGAGTACTAAATTGCTCTGAAGATGTCAACAAAAGCGACTCTTATCATAGACTAGTGGCCCGCCCTCGCTTCGCTTCGGTGTAGAGCTGTAGTGTAAACTATAGTTTTTGTTCTCAGGCTTGTGCTATAAACAATGACTTTATTTATATAATTACACGTGTTATTGTGAGTCAACCATAAAAGATAGACATATGCTGTTGCGGGATATTTTTTAGACAATTTTATGTAGAATATTTTCGTCATACATGATTTCTATGTAACTTTAACCATTAAGGCTGCACACGCGACGGAAGCTTAAAAAAAAGGTAAATTTAAAAAATCAAAAAACCCGACTGCTTAATTATACTTCAAATAAAAACTGAAAAGAAAAAAACAAGTCCAGTAGTCTATAATTCTGTTAATAAGGAACAAAGCTACTTTAACAGTCGGGACCCATTAGATATTCAAGAATACATAATATTTTTCAACAGTGGGTCCCGACTGTTAAAGTAGCTTTGTTCCTTATTAACAGAATTATAGACTACTGGACTTGTTTTTTTCTTTTCAGTTTTTATTTGAAGTATAATTAAGCAGTCGGGTTTTTTGATTTTTTAAATTTACCTTTTTTATTTCACACTTTTTAGTTAGTTAGTATTTTAAGACGGTATATACCGTAGTCTTGTTACTTCAGTAAGGGAATTAATATCGCGGGAATTATTAAGTACCTTAAGACAGTCTAAAAATGAATCTAATGATACCGCATACATATTTTTTTAAAGGGAAATTTAGAAAAAATATTATTATGTCTTTATCCCGTGGGACTTTTAGGATAAAATGTATCCTATGACACTCCCGTAATCAAGACAAATCTAACGATACCTCATACATCAAAATCCATCAAGCCGTTTAGGCTACAGGAGGTCACAAAGGAACAGACATACATACATACTTACATACACTCCCTAAACATTACCCTCCCTCTTTGGCAGTCGGGTAAAAAACAGCCCTTGCTGAGTTTTTCGCAGGTTCTTTTCAGTACAAGTTTTCCCGCTGTAGATTTACAAACCGATGGCGTAGCATCTCGATCTTAACAAGTGCTTGTAACAGCCTAGACTGAATAAATGAATTTTTGATTTTGTTTATTAGCGTCTATTTAGAATAATTACATTATTTTCATGAAAACTGACTGCAACGGACACTTACAATTTAGCTCCGCATGCAATTTTAATGCCAATAGAAAATTTCTCTGTGCACGCGGCAAGCCGCCAGTGCTCACTCACATGTGCAAGTGTGTGAAGCGTTGACTGTGTCTTCTGTACTCATGATGTGGTGTGGCTACCGCTGACATACCGCGGGTCAGACTCAGCACCGGGAGTACAATGCAGCGACCCTCATGAATCACTTGCGAGATCTGTCGCTATCCCAGTGGACTTTTTCGAAAAACGTTTCTTTTCAAACCGCTGATGCTAGGGTAAACCAACAGGTGAGAATAACAATATTTTTTATGAACAAAAATGATACTTTTTCTAAAAGTTGGGGTGTAATGTAGTGGATTTTTAAGAACAAGACAGGAAAACCTAAGAAACTAACCTCTAACAATCACAGTATATTAATAGTACTGATGAGTAAAGTTTCAGCGTGCTCCACAGTTTGGAGATAGTGTTGAGGCTAGCAAGTTGAGGATGGCGGGCAGCAGACTTTTTGCCGTAACAATTTCAGCTACAAGATTCAGCTTGGACTCGAGAGACACTTCATAAAATACATAAAATAAAACATCAAAAATGTATGTAGAAAAGATCAACACGTCATACAATCACTCGTCCGAGAATAGATGACGCGTGAAATCTTGGAATTATCATATCTCCAAACTACCGGGCACAGCGGAATGTATAAATTCGGGGATCGCATGAGAAATGGGTGTCGTTATAATAGAAAAAAACAACAATTCCACTGTTTTAATTCCACAATAGGGCCGGGACAGATAGGTACACGTGTAGTGGTCCGCGATTAATCTCACAGGTAGTGAATTTGGGTTTAGTTTTTTGTTCCTACACATCGCGGTCCCGAGTTCTCCGAACATATAGATTTCGCGAGGACCGCTATGATGACGTTTTCTGATGACTGCCATTTGTTCCTATGCTTCTTGATTTGATCAACATTTAAAGAAGGCTGATATCATTCTCAATACGACTGTTTGCCGCCCTTGCTAGGTTTCATCGCTAGTACGAAATTATTCAATAGATAAGTAAATGTTCCCAAATAAATTCATAGTGTAACTCAATATTATATATTTATTTTTGCGATATTGACATATTTTGATGACACTTTAGCAGGCGGATTCGGTTTGTTTACATTATTTATGAGACTTTGAATGTGTAGGGATCTATGAAGCGGCATAAATCGTCGAATTGATGTATCAACATAAACTATTAGTTTCTTATTTTTTATGTTAAAAGGGGCAAACAAGCGTATAAGGTTATACGATTGAGCTAATGTTTGAAAAGGGCTAGGTATTTCTTTTTAAATAAAATAAATAACAGTAAGCTATAAGAATTATCACGGTTTGGTGATCTGGTACAAAAGTTTATATGAATTTAATAGTAATAAATATAAGAAGACACATTAGGTAGGCTAGTGGTACTCATTTTATATGAAAAAGTGTCTTCATGGAATTTTGTTTGCTATAACGAAGTAAAGTTATGATCTGACGATATTGTATTAAATAAAATAGGGAGAAGAAAAAATATTGATTTCCTTGTCAGTTCTTCTCGGAAGAAAGTTTGCCGCCGTGAATTTGCGTACCCATGACTTGGTTTTTAGACTCTTTAACGTTAATATATGATACCATGAATCCCTTACATTATACAAATTAATATATGAACCTGGTACTTCGGAGACGGCGACTCGACGCAGCCGTTGGCCCGTTGGGCTATCGGTTCGGTTGCATAACAAAAAAGTCGTGCGTCAAATACGGTGATCACACAAGGTTATTCTATCAAATAGTGCGTAATTGTACGGTCGTTTGGACAAACAGGAATAAAAATGAGGCTGTGCCCTGCGACGGGCGGGCGGCGTCAGAGCATCTGCAACCCAGATGTCATCACATATGGATGAGTTCTCGAAATCGCCACCGTTACGTGGTCGGCGCATACGCTCTGCATACATCATCATCGTGTTTTTCCAAATCGCCCCAATGAGATGCGTTTGACCGGACGCTAATGTGACGCGTATTGACACCCGCCCGGCCCTAAGTTTTCCATCCGACAAAAAGTTAATCTACATTTGAATAATCGCTTCCAAAACGGTCGCTCCGTCGATGAAAGCTTCATTGAATAGCAGCAGCGTCGTCGCCGGTAGGACCCTCCCACATAAATCAAACTCGCGGCAAGAATTAGAGTATTTGTTAGAGAAGTCCGAAGCCGCGAGTGTGGAGAATCGCGCAGGAATGAAACCCTTCGATGTCGCTCCGGTCATAATAGGGATTTGATTTAGGAGGTCGCGGGACAATGTGGGCCGGCGCGGGCGCAGGTGCATGTCTCAATACCGCGATGATTCCGAAGAACCGCGATAACATCGCAACAGCAGTAGACAGGTAGGTACCGTTGCTGCTGCATCATGTTGCGCAGATTTATGCGCCGCAGCCGCGCCCGCCGTCGATATCACGTATCGTCGACTGTAAACAAATAATACCCCGATGACAGTGATAAGGTGTTTTATTACATATTAGGGACACTTTTACGACCTGTTGTTCCTGTTGTAATATGCCCAGTTATAAGTTGACAACTTTGAGTTAACTCAGAAGTTTTTCCTAGTGCTGTAAGTATGTTTGAATTAATTTAATTGAATGTAATAATATCTTTTGTTTATTTATTAGTTTTAAAATAGCATTTTGTATCTGTACAATAAATAAAATTTGTGAATTACCAATGTCTTTTAATATGGGTGATGATGGGGTACACAGTAAACGAAATTCCATTTAGTCCGTCAGTTAGATGATGAAAAAATAATGGACACGTATTTTTTCTTTGGGCAATCAACAAAAAAATTACAAAGTTACAGCGCGTCAAAGTTTGGGAGTAGGGGCTCGTGACGTCACTTTTAAGTGAAAATTGTACCAAAACGTGACGTAATACGACTTTTCAAATCAATATATCTCTGCAATGTTTATATTATGTAAAAAAAGAAAAAATACGCGTCCATTACTTTTTGATAATCTACCTGATAAACGAAGAAAAAAAAATAGTCATCATCCCTATTACCAATTCGCCTATTTTAGAATCGGTAGAGAGTAAACTGAAATTCTTAAATGAAATAATAGTAATATAATACTAAAAAAAAATGGATGCGTGTAACTTATGTACGCGCGTGATAAGTTATACTTCTTTAGCATCATTAAAAATATTTTTTAATTGCATGCAAATAATTAATAATTACAATAAAATAATAAAAGGACTGGAAAAGAATAGTTAACACAGTCAATTAAGTTCAGTTTTAGTTTGAAAAATTAAATAAATATTCAAAATATTTAATTAAAATCACTACTGAATTTAAGTTATTAGTCCATATGTAATAAGCACTTGTAAGTAACTAAAACACGTTGTGTCTATATAGAAACTAGAAACATGTGGATAAATATTATAAATATGAAAACAGTGATCAGAGGCGACGAGCGTGCCAACATTGTTTTTGACAACGCGATCATCTTATGGAGCTCCGTGGATCGTTCAAAGTACCTTTCGAACAGATGTCTAATACCATACCAATACATACCAATAACCACTTAGTGGTTAATAATCCACCATTATTAGACACTAACATTCATAACGCGCCCGCGGCCAACTTCATGGTGTTACTATTGTGTTACAGTGATGCGCGCGCATCTCGAAATTTCACTCTCATCATTTTTTCATAACGCGCCTAAAGAAGTATAACTTCAAAAATCATAATTACGTTTTGCGTCCCTGTTAAAGTTTACACTGATCATTAAATTACACAAAGAAAGAACACACGGTAGATCGAGCCCAACATATTAAAAGGCATCATAATGTTGACTCGTGTTTATATGGTCATTTAACCATCCGTAAGAGCAGATTTAGTGTCACCCCTCTGGTGCGGACGGTTGGCGTATTGCACAATACGCGCGTGTCGGCGCGGGAGGGTCGCGAGGGCCCTCGAACGCGCGTCGCCGCGTATTTTAATTAAGGCGCGCGGCCGAAGGGTTATCTCTCAATTAGAAATTAGCAAACGTCACGTTTCGCGCTTTGTTCGAGCTCGCGGTGGCGTCAGAGACCAGATAGAATTAATTGCATTGTCACCTCCTCTCTCTGTCGGCGCTGATGGAGGCTGTGTCTGAATGTTGTTGTCGTTGCAATTATGTAAATATTCAGTTAATTGGCGGGGCATCGAACTATTATCACTGAGATTAAAAAAATCAAAACAAATCATTATGACTAAAAAATATATATAACGCTTCATAGAATTATTGAAAAATAAACTAAGAATACAGCAAAAGTATTTTGGTGAAAAATTAAAAAAATCAGTAGCGATAATCCATTGGATTTAAGAACATCACCGGCTCCATTCTACAGCGAGGATAGGAAAATTAAATTTCCAACCTAACTCAACGTCTAGCCCGCGCTGCCCGGGTTAATGCTGCAGCAATAGTTTCATTCGGAGCGACATCTATTCGTTCGGTTCATTACGGTTGACGGTTGATCCGGCGGGATAACGCCCGGGCTGGCGGCAAATTAAAAACGAAGCCCCCGTTTATTTGCAAACAATTTGCATTATTGCTCGGGTATTGATGATTGACGGGCGACCGACGGGGATAATGGCGCGCGATCATTAGAAAGGTATTGGATGTTTTTGTTTGATTTGGCCGGGCGACCGCCCGTCGTTTGCGCAACGCGGCCGATTGTTTGCGATCGCGTATTCGCATTGACGTATCGTTCATTAAATGCGCACGCGTCCACGACGCGACCAAGGAAAACATTAAACGAGCGTCTTTGAGAACAAAGAACTTTTAACAACAGTTGTTTACAAACAATGCTTCAAAAGGTGCGAGGGTATCGTGCGGCCATTAATTACGGTTAGGAAATCAATGCGTTCAACGTTCGATATTTTTTATTTCAACTTGGAGTGTTTGTTGTCGTGACATGCATTGTTTTATCGGGGGAGAACTACTGGTTGTTTCTTTCTTTCAATTTCTAATATAATAAGTTTGTTTTAAGCCTTTGTTCAAATTGTTCAAGTTAAAATAATTTGGGGATAGTTTACTAGATTTAGGTGATAAAATGTACAGTTTAGAAAGAGTATAATATTTAAAACTTCAGCCCTTTAGAAGTTGTAACGGATCCAGATAATTTTATACGCACGCCGCTCGCGTTTAAGCGAAGTTGCTGGAGAGGAAAACTAGTTGAAATTTAAATGCAAGAATTAAAAAAAAAAACTCTTTTACATTGACATTTGACAACAGTTAAATGCACTCAAAAGATTTTTTCTCTATGGAATATTAAAATCGGAATATCTGTTATATTATGATGAATTGCAACGTCGCCTTTTTAGACGCCTGAAGTCAATTATGAAAGGCATTTTCCGTGGCGGACATACTTCAAATTGTGCACGTGACAAAAAAGCCTGCGTACCTTCGGATTTATGATTTACTTGTGCGCGAGTTAAGCTTAAGAATGTGATCATGCCGTACAAGGCACAGTTTGCGACCACACGCGGCAAAAAGGCACCGGCGCGCGGCGCAGGCACAGCTATAGTAATGTCATTTATTGCCGATATTGGTTAAAAAATATAGCTACTTAGGAAACACTTTCGTTAGTATATGTGACGATTGGGGTATATTATACAATTTTGGATCGGTATTATTTGATCATTGTAGCTTTTTTCTTCTGAGGAATATACGTTTTACAAATCATTATTGTGTGTATATTCAAACCATATTACCAAACTATATTATTAGTAGGGAAAGAGAAGCAACATATGCTGCTAAAATATGCTTTAATTGCGTAAATACAAAAACTATAATTAAAATGGTAATTGAGTTTATTTACAATAATAAAAATAAAATTAGGAACGTTGAATCTCAGCTCAAAACCTCTGAACTGAAACGTGATGTTAATATTATATGCATACAATGCTGTGTCCCAACAATTCGTTGCCCACACTTTATTACAATTATAAAGCTTATAACGTCCACACTGCGGGGGCTTCTTTATGGACAATCAGAAGACCAGAGCAATTGTTTTCCCCGCCGCATTGAAGATTTTCTCTCCAACCCATGCTTTTTTAAACCAATTTATAAATGTATTGTAAATTCTGTAGTTAAGATATAGAATAATACGAAACGAATATGTTAATTGTTTTTCTTTAGGTTATTTTTATTACTTTCTATAATATCTTTCTATCGCTGTCAATGTCAGTGTCAAAATTTAATCTGTTTCACGCATCTCACGTTTGTATTTTATTTAAGTTTGTTATTGTACTATGTGTTCGGCTTTATGGACTTGTGTCCTGGCTATGTCATTTGCTATTAAAAAAACAATTCTTTAGCTAGTTGCTTCTCTAGACGATTTCGAGCTGAAAATCCCCTGCTGTTAACTTCTCCTAAAACTTTGCTTTCGACTTAAAAGCTGACTTACAAATTTGATCTGAACTTGTTAAATATAAACAAAACATGCTTAAATGGGCTCAAAATATGTCTTCATATTACTTGTTTGGTGTTTTATCGTGATTCAAACGTCGCAGCTTGAAAGGGATGCGAAATGTCAAAAAAGCGTTTTAAGCGTGATTCATTAGAATCAGAATCAGAATTTTATTTGTGAAACGAGGTTAGTGTATACATTGTATATAAAATTTTTGTTAGTATCACTACATTTCCATCTTAATTAAGGTATACAAATAGATATGGACCTATAAAAGAAGTACTATCATTTTTACATTGGAATCACAATTTATGAATATAATTTGAAATTGTCAATTGTTACATGCATGTCAAAGTAGATTATAAATTAATTGATAAGCCATAAAGTTGTCATACTAATAGTCAAAATTTTAATGAAAAAAATAAGCAAAATGTCCAAAATAGCAATAAATACATATTTCTTAACTGGATTGTCAATTTAATATGTCTAAAATTTTTAATAGAGAACTGATTTTAAAAAAGACATGTCCGATTTAACACAGGATTTGTCATTTCAAAATTCCTCAATTGTATAGTAGACTTTTTCAACTAATAATGCTAACAGACGCTTCTTAAAAGTCTTTATCGGTAGTGATTTAAGACAACCCGGAAACTTATGAGTAGGGTGCGAAAAAAAATTATGAACTTGATGATATGAAACTCTTTTTATCGTTTTATATTTAATATTAAAAAGGCCCGCCTGATGGAAACCGGTCACCATAGTCTAATATATAAATTGCGATACTGAACATATTACTCGCACCGCTGCCTACCCTGACCCAATCTCCTACCCTGTGAAGCCCTGGATCCTTACTTACCAACAAAAGCACAACGCCACCAAAATGTAGTGTTATTCTACTGTTATCTTGTGTAAGGTGGAGGGTACGTCCCTGGCCAGGCGCTTCAATTCAAGCGTAAATCTGCTACCTCTATTGGATTTTAATTCCAGATAACTTTATAGTTACACAACGTATTTATGAGTGGTAAGTCTACGCATAGTTTGATGTTTAGTTCACAGGCATTGACGCCATACTCACTTCCTTGGTAGAGCATCAAGGGTGCAACAGCTTGAATGGGGTACTACTCAATAAAGATTTTTATTCTACATTGATTCATTTATTAATAGTTTAATACTGTAATGTCGTATTAAGGTGGCTGTAACACCAGTACCCTTAGCACGAACCAATATCGAATTCGTATCGTTTGCGAGTATGAAATGTCATTGTCATATGTGTACTGATTTTTAGTTCTTGTAACGTACTTTGTGGCGCTGCTGTTCAAGTTTCTATACAAAATTTGACAATGACATTTCGGACTCGCAAACTATTCGAATTCGATAGTGGTTCAGGCTAAGGATACATATAGCCATTATTGTTGAATGTTATACAAAACAAAAGGGATTCAATGACTTACTTATACTACTACCTTGGTCATGTTTGTATCATCATTTTATTATATTAATTAATTAATATACTGTATTCTTGGACACATATCTTTTGGATGGAATACATAGAAAGGGCCTCGTTGCGCCACCCGCGGCCGGTACATATTGGTAGATGCTACCGACCGACGGCTGATGCACGTGGGTATCAGACCGTCCAATGGGCACCAAAGAAGAGGTCCAATGGGCACATTAAATATAAAACTTTTTAAGAAGGTCCAATGGGCACTTTTCGCTTTTGGGTCGAATCTTGAGGGTCCAACGGGTACTAGACCTCCCCACAATACAAAAGATCTTTCTTACATTCTGTGGAGCCGCAGTTTTAATTACACGTCTGATTTTACATTCGTCATATGAGTGATATCTTTACATCAAATATTAGAAAGAGTCGTCCTTATAGGTTTTATTATATCTTTGGATGGGTGACCAAAAATTTCTATCTCGAGTTCCTCCGTGCTTCGGAAGGCACGTTAAGCCGTTGGTCCCGGTTGCATCTGCAGTCGTTAGCACCCGCCAATCCGCACTGGGCCCGCGTGGTGGGTCATGGCCCAATCTCCCTATTCCATCCATAGGGAAGGCCTGTGCCCCAGCAGTGGGGACATTAAGAGGCTGATGATGATGATTATGAATGGAGAGGTTAAACTGATACCTTTTGTAGTTATCAAGACTTGGAAGCGTTGAACTCACCACAGAATACTCCCAATTTCTCTGCTCTGACTGATAATGTAACTAAGAATTCGGGATCCTTTAATATTATGTTTAAAAGCGTCCCCTTTTCTCTTAACACATAAGAACACCTTCAGTGAAAGCTTAAAAGCAATTTTATTTACTCAAACCCTCCGTTCTGCGACGCATCGGAGCCGGAAGCAACTTAAACTTAATAGGGGAGAACAAACAAACTCTGGTAGGTACCAGATAATGACAAGTGTCGGATGTTTGCGTATGCAGAGTGTCGCGGAGGAGCCGGCAGCACTCGTGGGCAGCGCAAATAAAAATAAAACGTTGAAGCTCGCTCGCATTTAAATCAAACTCGCCCTCCGCGAGACAAAACAAACTTAATATCGGCGCGAGGGTCCTCTACGCGCCACCTCCGCGATGTCAAAGAAAACCTGCATTCCTCACCCCTCACGCCCTCACTCCTCGCCCCTCACCCCTCACCCTGCTCCGCCCTGCCTCACCGTGCGCCCGCCTTACCACACTCGCACCAAGCAGGGCGGTAGCTAGGGAAATCTCTTTCTTTCTGAATCTAAAGAAAGAAAATCACGGCTTACTCCAACCGAGTACTAAATTGCTCTGAAGATGTCAACAAAAGCGACTCTTATCATAGACTAGTGGCCCGCCCTCGCTTCGCTTCGGTGTAGAGCTGTAGTGTAAACTATAGTTTTTGTTCTCAGGCTTGTGCTATAAACAATGACTTTATTTATATAATTACACGTGTTATTGTGAGTCAACCATAAAAGATAGACATATGCTGTTGCGGGATATTTTTTAGACAATTTTATGTAGAATATTTTCGTCATACATGATTTCTATGTAACTTTAACCATTAAGGCTGCACACGCGACGGAAGCTTAAAAAAAAGGTAAATTTAAAAAATCAAAAAACCCGACTGCTTAATTATACTTCAAATAAAAACTGAAAAGAAAAAAACAAGTCCAGTAGTCTATAATTCTGTTAATAAGGAACAAAGCTACTTTAACAGTCGGGACCCATTAGATATTCAAGAATACATAATATTTTTCAACAGTGGGTCCCGACTGTTAAAGTAGCTTTGTTCCTTATTAACAGAATTATAGACTACTGGACTTGTTTTTTTCTTTTCAGTTTTTATTTGAAGTATAATTAAGCAGTCGGGTTTTTTGATTTTTTAAATTTACCTTTTTTATTTCACACTTTTTAGTTAGTTAGTATTTTAAGACGGTATATACCGTAGTCTTGTTACTTCAGTAAGGGAATTAATATCGCGGGAATTATTAAGTACCTTAAGACAGTCTAAAAATGAATCTAATGATACCGCATACATATTTTTTTAAAGGGAAATTTAGAAAAAATATTATTATGTCTTTATCCCGTGGGACTTTTAGGATAAAATGTATCCTATGACACTCCCGTAATCAAGACAAATCTAACGATACCTCATACATCAAAATCCATCAAGCCGTTTAGGCTACAGGAGGTCACAAAGGAACAGACATACATACATACTTACATACACTCCCTAAACATTACCCTCCCTCTTTGGCAGTCGGGTAAAAATGGAGTAACTTCTCCCGTTTTCCTAACATTTCCCTCCACTACTCTGCTGCTATTGATTGTAGCGTGATGAAAAGTATACTATAACCTGCCCAGGAGTATGAAGAATAATTATACCAAGTTTGGTTAAAATCCGTCGAGTAGTTTTTGTTTCTATAAGGAACATACACACAGACAGACAGACAGACAGACAGACAAAAATTTTACTGATTGCATTTTTGGCATCAGTATCGATTACTAATCACCCCCTCATAGTTATTTTGAAAATATATTTCATGTACAGAATTGACCTCTCTACAGATTTATTATAAGTATAGATATGATTATATGTTTAAGTTATAGAAACGTTAGTAATGAACACATAATATAGCCTAACGGTAAAGGCCTCGTTGTTTGATACATAGGTATATTGTTAAATTAAATTTGACAATTGGTCAATGTCACGTTAAATATATAGTTCCATAGTTTATTGTCTCACTGAAAATAAACTAATAAATCACATTTGTTTCTTAGGTTTTCACGCACATCACTCATTAAATAAAACTAGTTTTTACGGGTTAATGCACGAAACTTTATTTATTTTTGTTTGCATAATTTAACATAAGAACGAGATAGAAAGCCTCTCTTGAGTTTGTTTCGCCGGTTCTTCTCAGGAAGGTCTCCCAATTTTGGAACCGGTGGTAGTTTTACGGTAGTTAGGGTCAAATAAATAAACTCAAAATTACAAACAAAAAAATACTTTAAGAATTTTAAATAAAATACTTTATTAAGTAAATTAAATAATAAATTCATACATAGACAATAAAAATTTAAAAATCTTCCAATGAAATAACCGAACGCACAATATAATTCTTTCGAAGGTAGCTCGACAATTTTAAATAAAATCATTATTCTGACGATGCAGACCTGAAAAGGCTGCGAAACGTCAATAAATAAATAAAGTTTCGTGCATTAACCCGTAAAAACTAGTTTTATTTAATAAATCACATTTTCAATAAATTGTTTTATAAAAACATGATTGTTGCAAGGAACATCTTTATAACCGTGAAATTAAGCTTTTGCATTAATTAAGTATTTATTGAAGTGAAACTTCTTTATCGGCGTTGGAAAAAAATTTACCGTCACATTTTTCGGTTACGCGCCATCTTTTTTTATATTAATAGTTGATAGCTGAATGATCACACTGTCGCCGGCGAGAACTCTCTCTACTCGTTTGTAGCTGAGTGACAATAGTTATTAAAGATAAGACTCGCTCAGCCAAACTCGCATAGCGATACTCGCTCAGCGATACTCGCTCAGCGGTACTCGCTCAGCGATACTAGCTCAGCGATACTCGCTCAGCTATACTCGCTCGGTTAAGCTGGCTTGGCTGCCGTGCGCGTGCATTTTAACTCAGGACTGCCAATTCGTTTCTAGTTTCTACTCGCTTATCGTTCATCGTCGGAGGTGGAACATGTGCCTTAGATTACTGAGCCGTGTAATCATAACAGTTTCATAGGCAGTAATTTGTATTCATGTCTATGATAATAAAATCCTTTTGTTTAAACTTTATCTAATTTAACTTTATTTAACCAATTTCTGGAAAGTTGCATGTAGATCATTTTTCGAAAAATAAGGCCATAAAGAAGTTTCACTTCTTACGTGTGTACACTAGTACACGCACACATTTTTTTAATCAAATTTTCTGGCAACCCGTAAAGTTCGCATAGGTCTCCTCAACGTCCTTCACAGGGCCCTGGCGCGGCTGCGTCGCTCATTACTGCTCGAGTGGCTGCTTTGCAATTCCGCGCGACCACTTGACACCTGTATCGAGTAATTGTCTCGTTTGTTTGCGCCCGGCGCGCGGCGATTCGGTAAAAGCCTCTGACAGCTCTAACTAGGGACGTCTAACGTGCACTCGATGTTTAATCCGCGGAATTAGATTCCCCATAAAGGTGGATAAAGGACCTCGTCACGCACCAATGGAATGCTCTCAACATGCTAATGTTTGGATCGGGATCTTCAGATGGTACAGTTATAAAGCCTACTTTACGTTATTTTGTGTTGTGCCCATTGGATGGTGAAACCTTTTTTAGTCTGCATAAATTATAATATTGAACATTCAAATCTTAAGGAGCTGTATAGCCCAATGGTTAGCAGTTTCGGTCTACGTTCGTGAAAATTTAGCAACTTTGGTCAAGATAGGTAACTAAAAATTTGTTATCTCGAAATCCTAAAGTAGATGGGAGAAAGTAAGTAGGTTGTGTAATGGTCACTTGTATGCTGCTTGTATTATTGCAACCGTTGAGCAAATAAGTAATAAATATTTTTAGAATGAAAAAAAACCCTGATACTATATCCTAAGAGATTTGACTTTTTTTTAGATATAGCCAGGTAGGCAAATGACTCTACCCCACCTGATGTTAAGTGGTGATAAAGTCCTTACGCGAAGATAGCTGGTACAGCAGTTATAAACTGCCACACCAAGCATCCTCACCTTGCCGGCCTGCAAAAATGCTTCTTCATAATTTATAACGCTCTGAGTGATAAATAGATTGGGCACTGCACTGTAAGCTCAACATCCTAAAGCTTTGTTAAATTAGTGTTGTATTTATAAATTACATGTGGAGAAACCAGGTATTTTATTCAAGAATAGCAAACCAAAATACTTTTTTACACAGTACTTTTCTTCTTATCGAGATTACAAAGAGATATACCAGGTTTTTTGCATTGTTGGGAGAAGGACGACCCTACATAAAACAGCAGCAGATAGCACTAGCTTCCAGAGCTTATGTTGGTGCAAATTGTATAAAATTGCTTGGGTTTGAACTGATCCAATCACTGCAAACTGTTTCTGTAATTAAACGAGTATCATTATGAAAAAAAAAAGGTTTTCCATTAAGTTCTTAGTTAAACGTAATTGTAAGCCAGTTTTCTTGCACAGCAAAAAATGACGATTAAAAAGGGTTCTATTGTGCTTCCACTAAAATTACATAAAGAATAGTTATATTTTTATTTTTTTAAGCTTAGACTTTGCTAGGGCTCCACATATAGAGAACAGAGATCAGGGTCGGCAAAGGGCGGGTGACTGGATTTTTTTTCCTTTTGAGGCAAGTTACTTTGATATCACAGCGGAAACCACAACTGTAACCTTAGCATGGACCAATATCGAATTCGTATCGTTTGCGAGTCCGAAATGTCATTGTCAAATGTGTACTGATTTTGAGTTCTCGTTACGTACTTTGTGCCGCTGCTGTTCAAGTTTCCATACAAAATTTGACATTGACATTTCGGTTTGCAAACTATTCGAATTCGTTAATGGTTCGTGCTAGGGGTACTGTACCCTTAATACGAGTTTGAGTCTATCATAGTTTTCGTTATTATAAATTATGTTTCCAAGTCCATTTTGGGGAAAAGTAACCAAATATACTTAATATTTAAGAAGACGCAAATGATTTAAAGATAGAATTTAAACACTTTTTATTTGTATTAAAACGAAAACAATAAGATCTGTACCCTTACTACGAGTGTGAGCTCACGAAAACTATCATAGTTTTCGTAATTGTAAAACTCGTACTAAGGGTACTGTATAATGCGATTCAAATAAGAATAGGAAAGCCAATGGATCTCTATCTGTCAAATGTCGCTTGAAAAGTACGGTTTGCAAAAAACACTTGGAACCCCCTTTTAGCACTCCGCTAATTCAAGAATAAAAACCAAACATTTGTAAACAAACAATAACAAATATTGATAATTAATATCGGTTGATTTTTTTTTTTCACTTATTGAGCTTTGGCCATGAATGGTCGATAACCTAAATCGTCAACCAAATGTCACTTTAAGTTGCACTCGATTTCAATCTTTCGTTTACATAAAGGATGCATGTTCGTATGTGACCTAGTAATAGTGTACGATTATTCATAACTACTCCGGCGATAATGCAGAGATGAGCGGAACAGAAGAGCTTGATTCTGATAAATGTTTTTTCTCACAGTTTTTTAAATATAATAAATAAATATTATGAAAAATCGGTGGTTTTTTCTCTCAATCTAAATGTTATTAAAAAAATCTGATGCTTCTTCTCACTTAATCTTAGTAAATAAGTTTTATTAAATAAAAACTTTTTTTTGCTCACTCTACCTATTTGGTCTGAATTGACAGCTATGACATCGCAATATGGCGCCCGGTCGGTCCTATTCTTAGTTGAATCGCATTATACTCACACGCGAGTTGGTAGACAGGCCGCGGCGGGAACCAGCGTCGGCGCCGGTGGTCTGCGGTGGGAACGGTGGCGGTTATGGCGCAGGTTATGGACGCGGCGTGCGCGCGCGCAGGCGCCGCCCGGCACGACGCGACCTACGGACGGACGGACGAGGACACATCTTCACATAGATCTACATCAACGGACGCGCTGCACTCCCAACCATTGTACTCACCTTTTAATGGAGGATTACCACGAGTTCAACATCGGTTTAAGGGATTTCGATTAAAGGCTCTAAGTTTATTATAGTAAACTAGTGGGTGACCGCAAATGCGTCTGCGTGCAAAAATTGGTTTCCCATACAAACTGCTATCCCCTTTTCCAGCCCATTAAAGGATCAATAATGGGATAAAAACTATCCTATGTCCTCTTCGGGGACTCAAAGTATTTCCATAACAAATTACATCTCAATCGGTTGAGTGGTTTAACCATGAAGAGGTAACAGACACGCAGATAGACAGACACACTTTCCCATTTATAATATTATATATATATATATATTAGTATGGATATAGTATGGATATTTCTTACACTCACACCAATTAGTCTTGTTCCAAAGTAAGCACTATGAGACTTGTGGTATGAAATACTAAGGTAACGGATAGAATACATATACTGTACATATACAGGGCGTCCCACGGCCATGCCATAAGGAGGGAAAGTATATTAATAATTGAAGATAGGATATTTGACTGAAAAAAGACATCATTTTATTTTTAACTAGCGGCCGCCCGCGACTTCGTTCGTCGTCGTCTCCGTAGGTGATAGCGTGATAATATGTAGCCTATATGTTGACCCGGCTTCTTAGTAATATACGTGCCAAATTTGAAGTAAATCCATGCATTACTTTTTGAGTTTATCCCGGACATACATACAGAGAAACAGAGAAAAATTCTAAAAACTATATTTTTGGCTTCTATAGTAGATCACACCCCAACTATTCTTTTAAAAAAATATTCAATGTAGTTTTGACTTTCCTACAATTTTATTATATGTATGGATAGTAAGTAGAATTGCATTCACAGTTTTTTTTAAATCGCCTGTCACAATCGGGAATCGAATTCGTGAAATGAGAAAACAAAACCAATGACTTATTTTATGTTAACCGTCGAAAGGGTAACCGTCATAAGGAATATTATTTGTTAAATAATATCGAATTTGAAATGAAAGGAAGATCGAAATTAATTCGTTATTCATGAAAATTTCTTCTCTTTTCCGTGCTTCCAACAGCTAACGTTATCATTTTCAAAGTATTTACTAACTAGTACCTGCTCACTTAATAATACGAAATTTCTTCATTTTAAATACGTGAAAAAATTGTGTGTGTCAGCTCCGACGCACGACTGGAGTTTACTCCTTAAGTTCGATAGTCTAACCAGACGCAAAAAGAGTTTATATAACTTAAAAAAGATTGATACTGTATGAAAGGGTAAATTAACAAATTAATGAAAATAATTTATATATATATATATTTATTCATTTCATATAAATTTATTATAACAAATCAACGAAATATTTTACATTAAACTTTTTACAATAGTCAATTTCAGATGTGCATAAATATATCATTAGGAATGTTGATAAATTATGTAATTATTATTATCAGACTATTATCATTTTTTTAAAAATTAATTAAATCAACATTGTCTGCATTATTAATTACAGTGACAAGTGGTTTATGGTAAATAAAATAAGACACATGGACGTTCGTAGATACGTGGTTCACGAATCTTGAAAATACCGCATCTATGGTTGTACCATACCTCGTTGTCCCCATTGCTGTATCAGAAACAATATCTAAATTCAGTTCAGATTTTAAAAATGTTATTAATGTCAATCCGTCATCTTTGTTTGTCAAAGTTGCGCGACATAGGATGCGCACCAAAAACGTAACGAGGTCATTCATCGATAGATTTTACTCCTCACGTTTTTCTCATGCCGGGCCCCTTATATATGCAAATCGATTCTTAAGGAGTAAACTCCAAAAAAAAGTGATACATATACAAGCTGTAGTTGATACTTCTATGCATTTCTTTGTGAGGTTACAATTACAATGCGACTGGCTTTTATGTGGTTTGTTATGTAAAACATTTAGTTTGCAAGAACCGGTACGACATTGTGCAAGAGTTACAAAATTAACTTAGACGTATTATTTCAAACATTCGTCACGCACAGTTAAGTTAATCGACAGACAGACAAATTATTGAAATACACACTTAGAATTTGTATACTACACAAACGAACACATTTTCAACAATTGGTAAATTAAATAAGAAATAAACTTGCATTTTTTTATTATTGTTGTTCGTGTTCAATTATTATAAACTAAATGTTAAACTTAATAATTTTATTTCATTTATAATGCTATGTTATTTAGGTAAAAATAATCCTTGTAATTAACCCTTTCGACGGCTATCATAGAACACATGTGGTTTTGTTTCACATTTCACGAGTTTGATTCCCGGTGGCAGGCGATTTTAAATATCTGTGAATGCAGTTCTACTTATTATTAAAAATATAAAATGATGTCTTCTTCAAGTAAAATATCCTATCTTCAATATTAATATACTTTCCCCCGTATGGCATGGCCGTGGGACACCCTGTATAAATTCTGTTTCTATAGAAATACACATTAAACATCCATGGCTGGAGTACAAATGTTGTTATTCATCACACAAACATTTGCCCCACCAGGATTCGAACCCGGGACACCATGAAACTCGCCTACCCTCTAGTAGACGACACTATGAAACCTAGCTTACAAACCACTCGGTCACGGAGGTCGTCAAATGCTCGTATTCATCATATAAATATTTGTATCACAGGGATTTAAACTAACCCCCTCAGGTTCGAGTGGTCTAGACGCTCCAAGTGGAGAGGAAACTCCCCCAGTGGGGAAACGCCATCCGCCTGGAATACCTCTAGAGGCATTCTCCAATTCTCGGCTTGAGGTCCCCTTAGGATCTCGCCGTCCCCAAACCTGGTGACGCTGTAAAGGTCATCTGAGACTAACAGCATACACACTCAAAAAAGAAGGATTTCCCATACAAACTTCCACACACTTTTCACCCCTTAAATTATGAGTTTTGGGATAAAAACTATCCTATACCCATTCCCGGAACCCTAACTATATTTATGCCAAATTTCCTCTAAATAGGTTCAGCAGTTTTATGGGGTAACAGACAGAGAGACACACTTTCGCATTATAATTATAAGTATGGTAGTATGGATTTACTCATTAAAATTTGCACTACAAGTGGTATTGACAAACATCAAGTATTGGCAACAACAAAAAAAATGTTTCAGAAGAAAACCTTTACTACAGGTATTGCAATTGAATTGTATAGGTAGTTGATACAAGCACGTCTGCTAATTTCCCACAAAGAAATATCTACAAGTACATCTGCGTTATATTTTTATCGAGGAGCTCGATGGCACGGCACGGGTGGTATGGCATCGTTGAAGTTAAGCAACTTTCTTAGTGGTCGGTCATTGGATGGGTGACCAAAACTATTTTATTTATTTATCTTTAACAAAGTTTCTACAGCGGTTTTTGTGAAATTTAATACAATAAAATATAGATATAATCTTAAAGCCAATTACAGAAACTCATTACGTACACATTAGATATTAACGGCGTTATTATATGTCAGTAATTATTACATTTAATTTAATTTAATTTTAAAAATTGCATAAAAATCATATAATTCATTAACATAAAAATAAAATAAAATTAAGATTGGACAGAAACATAACAAAAAGACAAAAAAAAAGAAAAACAAACACTGAATATCCATATAAAAAGGTTTTCAAGAGTTTGTCACATGATAACCTTATGAAGTGTGAGTGGGTGTGTGTGCGCGTATATGTATGTGTGTTTGTGTGTGTGTGTGTGTCCATGCAGCTGCAATGCTATGCCTGGTAACGAGATGGCGGACGCCGCAACCCGGGCACTACATCATCCAACTATTCTAACTCGACTTCCTCCGCGCTTCGGAAGGCACGTTAAGCCATTGCTCCCGGCTGCATCTGCAGTCGTTAGCACCCGCCAATCCACACTAGGCCCGCGTGGAGGGTCAAGGCCCAATCTCCCATTTTCCATCCATAGGTTAAGGCCTGTGCCCCAGCAGTGGGGAAATTAAAAGGCTGATAATGATGATATTTTTATCACAGATTTTAATATAATATCCTTTTAACGTACTAGGAAAAATTAACTCTTTCTAGGTACCAGGCTGAACGCAAAGTTTCATCTGAAGCGATCATCCCCTGAGAAGGGAATGATGCGCTATAACTGCCGATCTTTTCAAGTGCTTATATACGTATATAAAAACGAAACGTTAGCGCGACTCAGAAGCCTCAGTTAGACTCTTACTGACTAAAAATACCCGTGGCGGGACGCCTATGGCCACAAGGGCCTTACAGGCTTCGTCTGATTCGATCATTCCCTGAGAAGTGGATCCGAGCGAATCAAACTCCATTTCTCTTTAAATACAAAAGCTCTTATCAACACACACAGTTATACTGGCAAACTTTTAATAACAAAAAAGGGTAAATAATAAAAAAAATGTCTAGTGTTAGAAAAATAATCGCTTCTCAGTATCTCCAAAGTACGTACTGATATTTCTTTGTTTTTATTTGTATTTTTATTCACAGGAATCAATGAAAATGTACAATATATTGTCCACGTTCACGATTTGATGCATTTCGGCGGTGCGGTGGTAGAGCATCAATGCTGCATCATTTTGTGGCAGATATACTTATTCATATGGGAGTTTGATTTATAGAAATTGTCGTCAACTCAGCCATGCTTGAACGACTACGTATTGGTTAATATTGATATTACACAATATGACTGACTTTGACTACAAAAACTGTTAAGTCCATGATAAATACTTCGAGAAAGATGTCACTTTTAAAGCTTATTGTATAAGTTTCCATCAAAATATCGTTTAAGTGTACTGAAAAGGTTAATTTTTCATTCTATTTTGAATTCCATAGAGCGTCTTTAGAATTCTGTTTTAATCGAAATAACTCGCAGATATGATACCTAACAATTTGTTTCACCTTTACTTTACGTGGTTTTACTGCTATGAGACTCGAAATAAAGAATGCGTTAAATAATTAATTATATATGTATTAATAAAGTTTTATTTTGGCGGGATTTCATCGAGTGCGGTTGGCGTCTTATTTTAATTATTCTTAAATTTGTTCATAGTGGATATTGTGAAATAAAATTGGTGAGATTTTGTGTTACAACCATCTGCGCAACTGAAGAATTTGTGGAATCTTTAAAATATACGCTATTCCGGTCAAGTGGACGTGAGAACTTTATTGTAGTATTGACTACCTCACAGAAGCTTATCGAAAAAGCCAACTCGATGTATTTCGTGCCAAACACTGCAAGAAGCATTAGAATGCGTCACACCCACATTCTAATGTAAAAAAGGAAGATTATTACAAAAATAAGACGATGGCTGCATGGCTTTGCCTTTGCCTTTCTCAATAGAGAAGAATAGAACTAAAAAAAGAAAAAAAAATGTATTAATAAAAAAAAACCTTGCGCGATATATTCAAGTTTCGTGAAGTTATTTGACGAAACTTTTTATTTTTGTTGCGTTTTCTGTGAAAAAGGACGAACAGGTGGAGCAAAGCGAAGAAAAAGGTATACCATTTGCGTCATCAAATGAAAGCGTAATTTTTGAAAACGCATCCCACACTAAAAACAGACGTAAGAAGGAATGTTGTTGAAAAGGCGCGAAGATTTCGCGAGCGTCCCGCCTCCGCGCGCTCCGCCAATGGGGGCGCCGGCCGGCCGCCATTGGCTGCGCGCGCCGAGATGCCGCGAAAAAACGCGCCGCGTGAAAAACAATGGCACTCACTTGCACGGTCAGTACTTGAGTTTGCTCATTGTGCGCGCGACCGCTGTAACTTGACCCGCGGAGAGGCGCACGTTTGCTGGAAGCGAGGTGGAGCGTGAGGAGCGCGGCGGTTCCCGGCATGCTGGTCGGCGAGGTCGCGGTGTAGATGTGTATCTCGTAAGTGATGTGTCGCCCGGCGCCGGCGTGTGTGTGTGTACGCGGGTAGTTCCGGGCGCGGCCGCGGGCGGCGGCGGCGCCACCGTCGACCGACAAATACTTGCCTACAGATAACATACTCTTTTGTTATAAGTAAGGGTATGTGTGAATGTTGAACTATTCATTATGTACTTCTTTCACTGAATAATAAGAATAAAATTAAATGAAAGTTTATTTGCATGAAAAATTGTTTGTTACAGGTGGTGAATAATATATAGTTCCATATGTTTCGCCCTTTGAATAGCATACAAAATACATACTTAAATTATTTATAAAAATCAAATTTTATTTGAGTAATAGATGCATTCCAATAATTATACCATGCATGCCAAATTTTCTAAGGCAATAGCCATTTATGCATCATGTCAATACAATTATCAATTTATAAGTAATAAGAATTTATTTGTACAATAAAAACATTTACTTATTAACCAGTCTCGTAACTTTTATAATTCTGTTGTATACCTTAATGCACATGTAATAACAGCTTTTCTGCACACCGAGGTTATGGTGCAAAATCTAAAACAAATCTATCACCATCTCTTGTGTTTTGATTGGTATATATCTTTAGCCTTAAAAAAATATAATGAAATAACCCCGACTTTTGGCTGACAAAGGACAATGTTAAAATTGGCCTAAGAACCAACACCAATTTGGCATTTATGATAATTCTTAGTATATTTTTTGCGATAATTATCAGTATTTAGATTGTGACGGACACTTCCAGTTAAGTAAGCTAAATTAAAAAGTTAATAAATAATCTGAGACAATCAATACCATTTTATAGGTATAATCTATGACAGCACTGCAAACAAAAAACACTTTCTTCCTAATGCCGGCACTTCGCTTGGCTATTCGTATTAGCTATTTACAAACATGACATCAGTCTGTCCTTCTCATTCCTTATTAAGCATGAGAAGGACAAACTGTTGTCAAGTGAAGGGCCGGCATAAACTCGATACTCTGTGGTTGTGGTGCAGGCAGTTTGCATTCGTAGTAATCTGTGGCATTCGTGCATTCTCGTCAAAGAGTTCTTTTTATATAAGGAAAATTCTCGTTCGGATTACCTGTTGTGTGTGTTTATTTGCGATTGTTTTTCCTTTAATTTAACTATTACTATTTCGGCTATCTAATAATCCATCGATGTTACCAAAGTGCAGAGACTTTATTACCAAGTGCTAGTGAACCTGTGCCACAACATCCTGAGAGGATCATACTGCCAAATTATTCAAGAGCACCTAATACACATTCACGCTGCATATTTACACAATATACATATGTTAAACAAATAAATATAATATGATACAATAATGTGAAAAATAGTCAATAAATAATAAGAAGCAAAACTATTGTTTTTATTTTATTCATGATTCCTACCTAACCAAGTTTTTCCTAATAGTTATTCTTTAAAATCGCACCGAATAAAATGAATTAGTTGTAATATTAATTCATTTCATACTGAGTTCATACTAAGTTCATAGGTTGACCAATGTTTCATTGAATATTAAACATAACCTCAAAAAATTTTTAGTTTTCCTAATAATTTAAGTTCTCAGAAGTGTCCGTCAATAAACTTTGTCTTTACAGTCATTTTCTTGCAATTTTGAACCTAGAAAATAATATTTCATGATTGTTGGTTCTTAGGCTAACTATGTATGGACGCAGAACAATGTCCTTTAAATATTTCTAATTAAATACCTATCAGAAACTGTGAGTAAACCTAAATTTAAATTGACAAAAACTGGTCGATAACTACCAATAACTTTGTACTTCTAAAAACTTTATTGTAAAGCGGCAGAATATAGAAAAAAAGTACTTCGTGTCTTCTAACAAGGAGCTTATTAAAATATTTCATCCACTAGGATTGTTTAGTCAAATTAAGTTGCGTGCATTGAATCCTAGGGAATACAGCAAATTTTCTACTGACTAGCTACTGAGTTTTGATTGGCTGGCTGCAGCAAATCTGTAAGGTGTACTTCATGAGAGAGATAAAGTCTGCCTTCCTAAGTAAGTTTTTAAGAGACGTAGAACCTTCTAAGCTCTTGGAAACCACTGATGTTTGCAGATACTGGCAAACAGGAGCGTGAAACACACCTTCATTAATGTGGACCTCTAATCCGTAACGGGTAGTACTCTTCTGGGATGATATATAAAATGCCACGAGAAAAGCAAATCTCTTAAATCTAGAAATATTTTGAGCTTCTTAGAAGCTATCGGGATAAAAGAGATACTTTAATTTGGTAGCGAGTCACAATAGATCTTAAAGGTCGCGGTGATTGCAATTACCCAGAAATCTAAAATAATAATACAGAAAACTACAGTAAAACAAAATTATTGTTGGTAAGTAAGATTCCAACACTTGATTATGTAGGAAATTGGACTCACACTGGCAAGATGGAAATGGCTACAGCCACAAAATTTTCTGCAGGATCAGCCTTTTTTTAAAAGACGATGAGAGAAATGCATTGACAACATCATACACGGCAACTAAATAGCGGGCAAACTACAGCTATCCAATTGGATCATCACTCTAGTCCAAAAGGTTTTGTTTTTGAGGGTGTATGCCAGGTTTGGGGACGGTGAGATCCTAAGGAGACCTCAAGCCGAGGATTGGCGAGTGCCTCTAGAGGTATGCCAGGCGGATGGCATCTCCCCACGATGGGAATCTACTCTCCATCTGGAGCCTCTAGACCACTCGAACCTGAGGGGGTCGGCTGAACTAAAGAGCGTCTCTGAGACTTAGACCTCAGCTCTAGTTAACCGTTGTCGTGCGGGGCGACCAAAAGGATGATAGTTCTACATCCTGACAGCACCTCTGCCTACCAGGTAAAACAGCTATCTCTATATCGGGCATGACTGTAATATCTTAGGTACTTACCTACCCTTAGGAAACTCTGCATTTCATTCCCGACACTCGCTCTACCACACCATTCAGAAATCAACACTAAATTAGTTTTAATGTATAATAAAGGAATAAATAATAACAAATTTCATCGTATAATATTTGACAATGTTATTTAATATAACATCAGAGTTTAACTCATAACGTATTATTGTAATGAAGGTCATACTGTCATCGGCTGTGTATTGTTTTGTAATTTGCACGGTGGCTGGAGATATGGAACAATACAGAGGCAATTAGCGTCACCTTTTATCTCTGTGATGGTAACATCGCATCGGTCGTAAGGTCAGCGCGACCCGACCGCGGTACCGCGATCATGCTGAAACGCTTCTATAGCGAGTAATTTGTTGTTGCTTCAATAATACCCTGGCAACGTCTCTAGTATTTTATTCCTATATATTACTAGTGGCCCGCCCTCGCTTCGCTTCGGGGTAGAATTGATCAAAATCCTTTCTTAGCGGATGCCTACGTCATAACATCTACCTGCATGCCAAATTTCAGCCCGATCCGTCCAGTGGTTTGGGCTGTGCGTTGATAGATCACTATGTCAGTCAGTCACCTTTGAGTTTTATATATATAGATATAAGATTTAAATCTTTAATATTAATCTTTAATATCATCGATAAGTTACAGTATCATTAGTTACAGCCTATACTATTAGGCACTTAAATAAGATTAGTTTTAAAGCTCAAAATGTTTATGAAGTTTTTTATAAATCCTAATAATATTTCAGGTAGCAAATCTGAGGAGTATTTCTATTTCGAAGCTGAATATTACATTTACCTGAATAGTAAAGACATGATTATGTCTACAAGCCGACAGACAAACTATATCATCACTTCAACTATCATCATCACTCAAACCTAAACATATTTTTATTATTCTATTTATGTTTTTATTTATTTTTAAGCATTTAACTGCTAGATGTTTAAATCTAAAGAAAGGTTTACTAGAAAAAAATCCACGCGGACCAGGCAGACGGGACTCGAACCCGCACCCTTCGCAATCCGGGCGAATGCACTGACCATTATGCTACCAAGGCCCTATTCGCCGCGTCGAAATTTCCCTAGCCTTAAGCTGCAAGGCAGCGCCATCTCTTCGCATTGTAGGTAACCCACAATGTCAAATGAATACTTTTTCAAGTATTAAACATTTGAAAGAAGAAATAATAGCAATTATAGTTATGTTTTTATTTATTTTTAAGCATTTAACTGCTAGATGTTTAAATCTAGCTAATAGATAAATTATTCTATTTAATTAGTATTAACACACAAAAAAAACACACACACGCACATACACACTTAAAATGTAAATCACATTCTTTTGACACACAAAGCTTACAATTCTGTGTAACTATTTTAAATAATTATTATATTTTTCTTCTGTTTCCCCTTTTTTTCCCAAAAACTAGAAAAATTAAAAAGGCATATAAGTTTATCGTAAACATTTTCTAGAGGCAGTCTCGCAAATTCTTCAGCTACAAATAACTATAAGACAATGTCGCCTGTCGCTGTAGCAATGACTGGCGACAACGCAGGAACAGTTCTCGTGTGTAGCTACCAATGCTAACCTTTGACCCCAGCTACACAATACTAACATGCATGAAGTACTTTCTCGTCTTCAGCGAGCAATTTGCGCGGTTTTATTTTTCAGTATACATAGTTTATTTTCTTCTATGGTTGATGTTTTGCGAGGATAATTCATTAGAAGTTTTTTTATACCTATTAATAAGTGTAAGTGAATTTCTTCCATTCTCATTAATATTTTCTTTAATAGTCCGACAAATGACTCCACCCCACCTGATGTTAAGTGACGGTGAAGTGAAGTAAAGTAATAAATATATAAAAAAAAAAACAGAATAATTATGGAGCATGTCAAAATGCTCATCAATTAATTATGTAGGATTATTATTGCACCGCCATTAGCCTTTATTTTTAACAAATTTATTGATGAGGGAATATTTCCGGACCTAATGTGGTTTGCCAAAGTTATCCCTTTTTTTAATGCTGGAGACAAATCTGATCCTACCAATTTCAGACCAATATCTATATTGCCAGCTCTTAGTAAAGTATTTGATAAAATTATTTACAATTAGTATATTTTACGCTACTGTACACGTTTGAATAAATAAACTATATTACTCAAAACGATTTGGTTTTACCAGGGGCTGGAACGTACGACAGACGCTGGAATTGCACTTTTCAAACATATTTTTGATATTTGGGAGAACTTATGGTATTTTTTGTGACCTATCAAAGGCATTCAATTGCGTTAGTCATTAAATATTATTGAAGTAAGATAGGGAAGTACCCTGTAAGTTTTGAATCTCGCGCGAGTTTCGAAAATTTGCGACTATATACAATATATATATATAATACAGCCGTTTAGGCTGTATTTTTCGATTGCTTAGAAGTATATTTTTTTACAGCTCCAAGGGACAACAGACATGAGTATTACATATGAATTTTAAATTGTGATACCTTCACGTGTTCCTGAGAAAAACGAGTCTTGACGGACGGACGGACGGACAACAAGGTGATCCTATAAGGGTTCCGTTTTTTCCTTTTGAGGTACGGAACCCTAAAAAGAATTTTAAAAATTGTTGCCGAACACCACAAAAACCTTTATATATATGCATTGTTTGATATCAGTTAACAGAACTAATAATCTTCTTTTCTTTAAATTTCTTTTGATTCAAACATCTGGCAGTTAAATGCTTCAAAATATGAAATAACTATGTATGCTAAACTAAATGATATTCGACAATTTACAGTGAATCTTTCAATAAGACAACCTGACTTACGGCTTATTCTGCGAATGATAATCGTAACTTGCGCTCGACAAATAAACATTGTAATCGCAACATCATAATATTTTTTGCCCATTTTTTTCTGTGATAATCTGGTGGAAACATCGCCTCTGCTCGTGTATAATATAGTGGCATGCACGTTTCACGAACAAAAGCACTCCGTACGACCGCATTTTGATAATTGTTAACGTCATTATTATTAGTAGAATTATATAATGCCCCATAATTTTATAATGGGTGACAATGGTGCCAGTGACATTGACCGGCAATGACCGGTGAATTATCAAAATGCGATATAAATATTAATCACCTGATTACAGAGCGATATTAATGCGGTAGTAACACATTATTACGAGAGAATGGCGGCTTCTGAAACTCAATAGTAGGTACCTAAATTATGTGAATTGATACGTTATTAAATTTGTGATATAATGAGGAATACAGTAGAATCCGTTTATTATGACTCCGCCTATATTGACCAACCGCCTATTATGACGTAATTACACAACGAACTTTGGTTTTCATATTAAATTCATTGTAACAATGTCGGATATAATGACTTCGTTTACAGTGACATGTCGCTTATTATGACCCATTTTTAATCAATTTTGTGCGTTCATAGTGACCGACATGCTACTTTACACCTACGGTAATGTTCGTTGATTCAAATTGAACGCCAAGCATTGTTTTTAGTGATATGCTATGTAAAAAAATATCATCTCAAGCATTTACGACTGAGGGAAAAGGTGCAATAATATGCTGATTAGAAAATGGAGAATCAAACTCATCCCACAATCTTTTTTTACAAAAATGCTTTGTATGACATCCGCTTAGTATGACGTGTTTGTCGATTCCCTTGGAAGTCATAATAAGCGGATTGTACTGTACATATAAATTTACCAGCCAATGCTAGTATTTGGAAGTGGAATGCGTTTTCCATGATTAGCCATCGGAATAATGAAATGTAAAAAGTCTAAGTATCTCTTATCTAATAGACAAGTCCGTCCGTCCGTCCGTGGTGCTGTTTCAGCGGCCAAACCGTAAGAGATAGATATAGAGAATGTTTAAGTTATAAGTTGAGAATAGTCTGATAAGACTACAAACCGGATGTGAGTAACGTAGCACTTCCTGTTTTCCAGAAATCACGTGATTTCTATTTCAAACGAAACCACACAAAATCTCCGAAGTTCTCAATTAATTAAATACATTTTTTTTTGGTGAGCATTTCGTTCACTGGTTTGCTAGTACTTTATATAATACATATCAGTAAAATGCTATTTGACATTCATGTATGCCTGTAATTTCGAGCTAAATGATGCTTATATTTATTATGAACAGAGTAAAGTATCCATGTTGGAAAGTTTCAAGCGTTCAACAACTTCTTTTTTTATTTGTTCCACCCAGCAAGAAAATGTTATATATCCGATTTCCTTGGTCTTAAGTAATATACTACCGTTGTCTTGCAATTGAATAAAAATACTTCCATAACATAATGTTCTGCGTGGATAAATATAATGTGATGCCATAGAGAGATCAAATATCTGTATACCTAACAACAAGACGAGTTTCACATTAGTAATAAGATTCAACAAATCAGTGATTTCAATGAATTGCACGTGGACAGTAACATGCGCCATAATATTAACAAATAGTCACGACCGTCCACGATGCGTTTAGTTAAGAGCCCCCGATCGTGAGCGCGCGCGCAGATCGCTGATGCGGCCTTATTCCCAACGCTAACGCCGTCAATCTATCAAATTATGTACCTAATCATGACCGATTCTTAAGGAAGGGGTCTGGAACACCAAGCATACCAAAATACAGCGATTCCTATCCAAAGTATTTCGGTTTTATTGCTATTTTTTCTCATATGTTGATACTACGATTTAAAATACTATTTATACTGAATGACACAGCAATCAAAATGCAGGTAAACAATTAATTTATATTTAATAATTATGTAATGAAAGGTGACTTCATGAATCATCTCTGAAGTCATTTTTCAATTTGACGACTCTGTAAAAGATAAAACAGGGAGAAAAAAACAGCCCTTGTTGAGTTTCTTGCCGGTTCTTCTCAGTACAAGGTCTCCCGCCGTAGATTTACGAACCGATGGCGTAGCTTCTAGACATTCATGAGTGCTTGTAACAGCCTAAACTGAATAAATGATTTTGATTATTGATTATTTTTGATAAAAAGTTAAAAATAACATGGCTGTATTCGCTCATCGCTCATCAAAACCTATTGTTGTATCTAAGTGGTACCAACTGGTATAACGCAAAGAGCTATTTGGAAAACTCCAACTTATGCAGGCACCGCCGTGTTAATTACTTGAGGTAAAAAATCATTTTTAGTTTCGAATTTAGCTTCGTGTTTTGCGCACGCCTAGATAATAGACGGTGATGCATTCAATTATTTAAGGCAATATAATTCACGAACACTGGCCCGGCGAGCAGCAATGTAATATATAAGACTAGTTTTTACGGGTTAATGCACGAAACTTTATTTATTTATTGACGTTTCGTAGCCTTTACAGGCTACGTCGTCAGAATTAAACTTTTATTTAAATTGTCGAGCTACCTTCGACGTAGCCTGTAAAGGCTACGAAACGTCAATAAATAAATAAAGTTTCGTGCATTAACCCGTAAAAACTAGTTTTATTTAATGAGTGATGTGCGTGAAAACCTAAGAAACAGCAATGTAATAGACAAAATGCCGAAACCTATATCTACATTGATCGAATCGTTTAGGAACTTTCAAGGAGAGCAAAGTCAGCCTCCGAAACCCGGTAAAGTGTTATCACTGAACTTGGGATGGGATAATATATGTTCACCCTTCGGTGGTGTTGTGTGAGTAAGATTTCCAGGTCCTATGATGAAGCGGTTAGTGTCAGAGTAAACCAACGATGTCGAGTCGATAATGAGTGCCAAAGATGAGACAAATAAATAAATTATATAAAAACAACATATGACCACATCTGAATGAACTTATATTTGCCTATGACTGTGCCTCAAATGTTTTTTTGTAAACAATAGTAAGTCTTCGCATTTTGTCTCTTTTAGCACAGAGAGATTACAGCTGGCGTAACCTAAATCTTCCTTCATTCCCAGTACAGCTTCAGAGCTTAAACAGGTAAATTAAATAATGCAATTTTGTAATAATGACAAAAGCGATTATTTCAAAATATTTTTTTTATCCTTAGGTTTTGGTCCTTACGAGGTGAAACTTTTCTGTGTGCACGTGTCCCGCTGTGGCGTGGGACGAAAAAACTCAGTGGCGTAATGGTGCACGCATGTGAAGTGAAGCTCCACTAGGCAACAGAGACGCAGGAGTGACATAAATATCGTATAGACGAGTGCGGAATGAGTAATGAGGCGTGCGCTTCTTGCGCGCCCGCCGCTACCGACCACAAACAACCATAGAGCAACATAGCCAGGCTAAACCCAAGAAGTTATGACAAAACATATGTCGACGATCGAGTTGAATGCTCCTTACGATAATTCTTTATAAATTTAATAATAAAAAAGTTCGGAAGAACTATAATATCAACTACTCCGATACTATACGAATTTATTCAAAAGCAAAGGGTATCGATTCTATTCCAACTTGAAACAACTTTTTTGTTACGAAAAAACCTTAGACACTGTTGTAGAAGTACATTGCTTTTTTTAATTCTAATAATCGATACATGTATAAGTTTGCTACGATTTCAAGAAATTGCAATGCATTGCAGCCTAAGAAATACTATAAGAAAGTTGAGCAAACCGTTACGCTCTCGATAGCATAACGGTGAGTGCATTCGTACGGTTAGCGAAGGGTCTAGGTTCGATTACAGTCTGTATGTAGGCAAAATTGATATTTCCAGTGTATTTTTTTGGATTTAAGACCCATCAAAATATTAATTTGAGTTTTTGTCAAAGACAATGAAAATTTTACTGGAAAAAATCCACGCCGACCAGGCAACAGACGAGATTCGAACCCGCGGCCGCGTTATGCTACCGCGGCCCTAATGGCCGTGTCGAATTTTCTCTATTATTTCTTAGGCTGCAAGACAGCGCCGTCTCTTCGCATTATGGGTGACGTACGAAACGTCAAGCTGCGCGAACGCTATCCAAAGTATTTTTTCGAAAATTAAATAGTTTATGTAGCTAGTTATCAGTCATTTGAGCTTAATTGCTTTGCTTATAGTAAGATCGTTTTGCATGTGTGTTTGTGTTGTGTAAATAAAACATTTGAATGATTACATAGCAATTTTTGAATTGAACTCTGATTGATTGCGAAATAAAAAATATAAAAGTCTAGTCTAGTGGACGGACGGGAAGGTGGGTATATAAAAATATATTTTATTATAGAAAACTATACAATTTAAGCACGTTTGGTAGTTTAGTTAGTGTCATGAATTAAGGTATATTTACAAAGCCAAAAATTATCAAACATTTTATGGTCACATGAAGACACTCAAGACGCATGAGACAAACTAAGTAGCAAATAAATATGTATATAGGATTAAAATTAAAGGTTCAATCAACCCTTCAATCTCGCGGGGTACCGGGTTCGATCTCCGGTCGGGTTATCAACTTATAAAATTAACTTTTTTTATTTTCTCGGGTCTAGCTGATTATTTTATCTCGTCGGCAGTGTCGCGTGAGGCGGGTCGTTACGTTCCCTAAAAAATAGTTGAGCGAAGCGATGGTGGGTTCATACGTCATGCTCGTGAACGGGTGTTCATTGGGTACTATTAATCGTTGTATTTTGCTTTAATCGTACATTTTTTATGCTTAAACAGTAGGACATGACATTCTTAAAAAATGTTTAATTGTTAAATCAGTTCTTTATATTTTTTATAATTTATAGTCATAATTGTTTTATCATTTACATTTGTAATGGAAAGTAACTTCATGAGTTATCTCATATTGAAGTCATTTTTCAATTTGACGACTCTGTATATAATACAGGGAGAAAAAAACAGCCCTTGCTGAGTTTCTTGCCGGTTCTTCTCAGTACAAGGTCTCCCGCCGTAGATTTGCGAACCGATGGCGTAGCTTTTCGACATTCACAAGTGCTTGTAACAGCCTAGACTGAATAAACGATATTGAATTTTAATTTTTTTTATCGTAGTTTTTTCTGATACTTTTAATACGAAAGCGTCATTAACTAATTTTGAATAGTAATATTGTGTATATTATGTTGTAAAATATTTATTTAATAGATATAGTCTGTAGATGGAGCGTGCGATCGCAAGTACATTTATGAAACTTGGTGTCTAAGTAATAAAGCTTATTTTTGTTTGCGACAAACATAACTTAAATTAAAAAGTATGTTAATGTTTCATTTAAAGTGATTTGTTTTAATGAGTACTTTAAACATAACGTAAATTTACAATTCTTTTCTTTTATTAAGCTATTATTTATTTTTCGAAACAATTTAAGTGTAAGATATTTAATTTTGACCTAGAGGGTTGAATTTTAACGCAGGTGTTGTCTTTAAGACGTATATTAGTCATGAAGGACTTTTACGTGTTCACATATTTGTAGGTTTCATTTGTATCGCATGTGAACAGCACATGTCCGTTTTATTTTATACTGCTGCATGCTAGATGTTTAAAATGAAGAAAATTTTACTAGAAGTTCCACGTGGACCAGGCAGCAGACGGGACTCGAACCCACATCCTTCGCTTGCCGGGCGAATGCACACAAAAATGTTCTTTATCTTTTTACATATAACTAAAGCTTCATGATTTGCAACGCATAAATATTAAAAGTTATATAAATGAGTTTTCTGGCGCTTCCTAGTACATGATTATTCAAATATGTTTTTTTACCAGATAATAGTGCAAAATAGCGAAATCTAAATGCGAATACAAGTTAACCAATATTCTAAACGAATTCATATCATGTATATTAAGCAAACACAATAATATCAATATCTCTAAATTAAGTGTAAAAACATATTTATACAAAAAGAGTTTACACGTTTGATTATTTTTACAACTAATCCAATCACTGAATGACAAAGTTGGTAGACTTGCAGCCGTCGAAAGACTTTTAAAAACACAAAGTTCCCAGAGCTTCAATGACGAGAAAAACCATTACAATTTAAAAATGCCATTTAGGAGTTTGCTATAATGATTTCGATAAATAAAGAAATCACCAACTAATAAACATTTCGAATTCGTTTCAAAGCTGATGCGTATCTTCGCGAATCCATGTCTGTTAGTCGGTCGAGGTATTTCGGGGCGATTGATGGCCGTCGAGCGAGGCTGCAGCTTCGACTCTACAGTGTAAGGTACAATGTCGAAAATAGTATTTGATTGTCATTCGCGTTGAGGAGCATTGATTCGGTTTTTCTACGCGTTATATTAGTTTTGGTGCGTGTGCGCTGGGGCCGGCGGGCGCGGGCACATTCCTGCGCGCGTAGCTTGTTGGTATTCCGCACCCGCGTCGCGCGCGCAAACCGAACGCGCAAAAAAGACAATGACTTCGTATTTTATACGAGCCTAAATACGTTCCGTCAGCGTACTGATACGATTCGTCCGCATCGGCCTTAAATGACGGCTCGAGAGTTTCCAATCGACTGTCTGCTGCCGCTGGACGTATCTGCGCTTTTTGTCTATATATTTTGATTGTGACCGGTAACATTATAATAAATTTGAGAGCGGTCTTTGGTTTCGATGCGTTTTTCCCGTGGATATTCGGTCTGTAACGGGTGATCTGTTTGCCGTCGCTCGCGGCTCCCAGCGCTACCAGGAACCGCGAGCTTCTGTTTGCTCGCCTCTTGTTCTAACGTCAACAAACTTTATGTCCCCGAACGTATGTTTGTGGAGCGGCATTAAACGGTACCGAACGCGCTCGACCAACTGGCGTATGCGTCAGTGTAAACGGGACTCTTGAGCCGTTTCGGAGTTGAGCGCGGGGCCAGGTTTGCTTTGTTGTATAGTTGTCAGTAAAAAGAGTAAAGATACACTGTTTTGTAAATCTGTATCGCTCGGTGCGGCTGCGGCGCGGCGCGGCGACGGCCACAGACAGGAGTCCGTGAGGACAGATGCCGCCAACAATGGCGCGTCGACGATGTTTCTGTGCATTGGTCATGGTGTCTAAGTAATTACCACCCATACGGTGTGACCAGTGTCAAGGACCCGTACGCTGAAGTTTTGAGAAACAAATGCGTGTATTTTCTTTGTTGATTCGTTTCTGGTTTAGGAAGGTATGACGCGGTTGAGGTATTACTTGCGACTTAGTAATCGGGGCATTGTGTTTGCGTTATTGGGTGTATTGTTCAAAAATATTATTGTTTTCTATAAGTATATTTAACGCAAATGATGTTTGTAGCGAAACGGCAGTCCTCAGCCCAGGCTAGATTTAAGATTATTTTTACTTTGTGTACTTCTTTACAAAAAAGGTTATTATGTACTGGTAAAATTTTGTTTCGAGCTGATGCCAGTCATGATTTTATGATGTTGGATAGTAGAGACATGTTCATTGTAACCTATACAAATAACACTCTTTTTTAAGTGAGAACATAATTAAACTTAACGAAGGTTTTGTCGAAATTTCAGGACAAACCATATTGCTTACATTGAAACTAAGTTGAACCAACCGTTTAAAGCGATGATGTAGTCCTAAAGTGGTGAGCAAAACTTCGGGATTTGAGAAACGCAAATGATGCTCAACGACAGATCTTATTTAGGTCTCAGCAAGTCTACCCAAAACCGGAAACCATGGTAAGTGGTTTATGAGCCAAAATACTTTGGAAACATCTGCTTCGAATGGTTATACTTCGTAGTTATTCAAGCACGCTTTTCGACATAAATTAAAAGAGTATAATAGCATACAATCTCATAAGGTCCCCTGGTTGACAACGTTGTTGCGTCATAGTGACACAGCGCGTAGTGACACGCGGCTGAATATTCATGCGGCTACTTTAAAGGGCGCTCTCCGAATGGCGCTGCACTGATGTCATGGCACCCATCAATGTCGGCTCCACCAATTTCAGCCAACCAAGGTCTTGCAAAGAACATGTGCTGGTTTTTCCACATACATACATAATTTACCATAGTGTTTTCAAAGGTAGATAGGTTACAATAGACTACCTCACCCCTCCTGATATTAAATGCAAGTGGACTCCTCACAACATTAGCTGAAGGGACAGAAATGTGTGTTTTTATTAGCATTAAGAAGATCATGCTATGATCTTTGGAAATTAGAACATAGTTTTCATAACCACAACTATACAACGTCGCTTTTGGTGTTATTGGATACAAAATGTTGTCTGCAAAAAAATGCCAGTTCACTGTAAAATGCTGGCTCATTCTAAAAATTGGCAGCTCAAATGCAGACTTAGATGACGATGGCATTTGATAGTCGAGGATAAGCAACTTTCGTGTTCCATTTGAATGGTTGACCAGAAAGCGGTATCACGTATCATATCAAGCTCCTCCGTACTTCGGAAAGCCCGTTGAGCTGTTAGCTAAGACTATAATATTTGACATCCACCTATCTATGTTAGCACAGGACTCTTCAGGGATAAGTAGATAAATCGGGCAGGTCGTCCGAGTCCTTGTTTCAATTAATTACATTGAGTGGCGTATCGGCCACCACCGGTCTTACCCTCACGCCCGCGGACGTGTTTACGCGACAAATGATTCATAACGAGCGTAATTGTGAGATGAAGATGGAGCGATACGCGGCGTTTGAGCTGCGCCTGCGCCGCCGCGCCGACTACAGCGGCGTCTAGCGGCGGCGCCGAGCTGCCAGATCGTAACCGGACACGGATGCTGCTGATGAATCGTAATTTCTATTTGTTTTACACCTGCATCTGCTGTTGTTTGGTGCAATTAATAAACTTCTGGAATTCAGTAAAGCTCGAAGCATTTTTCCTAAACTAAGAGTCTTGTGCTCTGAGATTACACCTGGATTTTGGATTTGGACTAGTAAGTATATCGCTTTGTAATTTTTTACGTCATACATATTGCATGTTTTATACTTATCTTACTTAGTAGCAATATGGCATTTGTCGCTGGTAAATCCATTATCCTTCCCGCTGCAGGCCAGGGAACTGATAATAATTTCGCAATTAAAACTTCTTCATAGTATCGGGGTGCGTAGCTATGTTTGTAGGTATTCCCTCTAGGAAACGATAAAATAGTAATTCGTGCTGTGCGAGTCCGCGGTGCCCACAATGTGGACGGCGCAGGTTCTCGGAACTGACACCTGCCCATGGGACGGTGGACGTTCTTGTCCACATTGTTTTATGACGGCACTACTGAGTGAATTAGCTTTGTCGTATGGTCTTGTAATTATTTGTTTTGGGAAGCTTAACTACCGACTTTCTTGACTGTGTATACTGTATACCAGTTGTAACATCAACCCGTGAAGCTACAATTGTCATTGCCGGACTGGTTTAATTAGAAGTTAAACGGGGGAAGAATTGAAGGTCGTATATTCAAACATATTTTTTGAAAAGTGACTGTGTAAAGATTCCACCCTTTTTTTATGCGTGGGGAAATGCTTGACGCATACCCACTCATTAGAGAGTGAGCGGGTTATGTCGGACTCTCCCCTGCCTACCAAACAGACGAAAACAAAATTTCCCCTTATCGGCAGGCACGGGCCTACCGACTAAAACCCCACGGTGTTTCGTCCTCAGCGATGGGTCGTGGAATCGAAGTAACACCCAGGCCATGTCTTCGAAAATTCTCAAGCCATCACTCCGTCCGCATCGGGACCCATCTTCATTACGGTTTTCCGTACTACTCCATCGGGCGGCGACATACCGAAACGCAGGTATGTGTAAAGATTCCACCCTGCACCAACCGACTTCTCTTGCAGCTTGAACTCTGTTTACCAAACCTGTAAGAATCTCAACACTATCAAGAAATCAGTAACTTGGCTGCAGTTTTACATAAGATGGGGTGATTTATTATATATCGTTGAGCTCTGATGTCTATGATCGTATACTGTCTCTCTGACATAATGGCATGCCTGGGAACATGATTTTTCGCTGAAAGGTGCGTTAATGGCGCGACGTCGTGTCAGATGGGTGTTGTTAGGTGTCGCGGCGGTCACGCGGCGGCGACGCGGCCCGAATGCAACCCGCGACTTCGGATATTCTCACGCAACGACTCTTCACCGTTAATCAATCGCGGCCGTGGGAGACGAGCGGCCACGTGCGCCCCCTTCCATAATTTAAGACAACTCGTCGCTAAGACAAAGCCTCATTGTCCTGACAGCTCGTCAGGCGACTCCGACCCTATTTATAGGTCGATCCGTCGACGTTTTGACGGACGTCGCGGATGAGAAATACAACCTCGGCGAGCGGCGGGCGCGCATTCTGTGCGCGGCGCAGGCGCGAAATACGAAACAATAGCGGTTTAAAATACAATGAGTGCGACCTGAAATATATAACATCAGCGACATTCCCGTCACGAGCGCGCGGTTACCTTTTTCGACTATTTTGTTCGTGGCGCGGGTGGCTGGCCGGTGGCGCGCGGGCGGGGCTCCGATCACGAGCCGACTTCTCCTTATTAATAACGTGGTTTGAATTGGAAATCGGGGAAGTAACGCAACATCGGCGGCGCTTCCACCGTCCGCGGCCCACTCGCGGCCCGAGCTGGGATCGGCGGCGGCTTAGCATGCGGGAGAGACCGCCGGGCATACGAGATGCGGTCGTGATTAGGCAAACGCGACGGCGATGCAGCGACCGACCGCTAATTGGCGTTGCTAATTGAGCGTGACGAGGCCTCCACGACCGCGCCCGTGGGCTGCACATCCTAGCCTAATTGCCGCGGTCGCACCGCTTAGCATACATTACAATAGGGATCAGCTATTCCGCTAAAGTCTCGGTGTCGACTGCCAAGACGCTGCTCGAGCTCCTCGACATTGAGTTTTAGGGAGTGGTGTTAGAAGATGATTTGAAGTGTCATTGGTTTACCGGCTCCGATGTGCGTCGTTTGCGGGTGGACACGCAAATTGGCTAATTAATAGTGGTCACCCGCGAGACCGAGAGAGAAGGCGTTTTAATAAGAATTACATGCAAATGTTAACACTCGCCGCGTTATGAGCTCATATGTAGGCAAGAAGCTCACCATCGCGACGACTGTTTACGGCCATTTGTGAATAGCTAGATGAATTTTTTCGCACTAACTCCGCAGGTGTACGGGCACTCTTGCTTACAGGAAACGTCCGCGGCGAAGGCTGTTCGTTTTTCTGCCCTCGCGTTATTTGTTTATGTCCAACGACAGTTGGTAGTTTTTACAGTAATGCCTAATATGAAAGGTAACGATAATTTTTATGCTTAGAAGCGAGTGCCTATTAGGAATTAAATTATTCATTGTTAACCGTCGCTTTTGTAGGTATTACTTATTTATGTTTCCATTAATGAATTTGAAATTATCATTGGAAAGTTCTCGCCTAAGTCGTTTACTCTGGGGAACGAGCGTGTATTCTTGTAAATATGCAGATTGTCTGAAAATGCATTGATTTGTTCGAAAATATTCGTTATTTGTGACGTCCAGATTTTGATTCGATATTCTGGAAAAATTCAGTATGAAAAATTGCCGTTGTTTTATGTGGGAGCTAAATAAGCGATGAATTAAATATAAGAAAGTCCCCCTTCACAGATCTGTTGTTTCGTGATGAATAAAATCAACACATGATTATATTGAATAATTGTTTCTAAATCAGTACTTTTCAATAAAAAGCTTTTCATTCACTACATTGAATTTCACGTAGCGGCAGACTAAACATATTAAGATATATATATTTTATAGCCAGGTAGGCAAAAGACTCTACCCCACCTGATATTAAGCGGTGATAAAGTCCAAACGGGAAAATAACTGGTACAGCAGTTATAAACTGCCGCACCAATCATCCTCACCTTGCCGGCCTGCAAAAATGCTTTTTCACGCCCCTCTAGATTATAGGAAGGAGGGAACACGTGCACGGTCAAAGAATTCCACTTACTTCCTTGTGTTATGGGATACTAGGGTAACGGAAGGAATACATATACTGATAAGTACGTATTGTAAGTATATTTCTATAGAAATACATATAAACATTCATGACTGGAATACAAATACTCGTATTCATCACACAAACATCTGTCCCCTGCGGGATTCGAACCCGAGACCTCTCGAGTTGGCGACAGCTTGAAACCCGGCGTACAAACCACTCGGCGACAGAGGTCGTCAATAGTATACCTAGTTAGCAGGTTAGTTGGTACTCTTCTACGCTACGATAACATTTAAGGGTGGACGCGAGCTGAGAGAAATTTGAAAAATACTCGTAGCTATATATTTATATGCGAATGCGATATGGACAACAATAGTTAACGCTGAAAATTGCGTATAAAAATTCGAGGTTTGGCTCTTGAAGATTTTCTCCTTGAAAACTAGATATATGTAAAAGAAATATTACATAAAGAATAATAAGTAGTTATACTTTGCCTCTATGTTTAGGTTTTTTTTGTAAATGCTTATTAAATCTCCACACTAGTCGTCTTTAGTGGTGATAAAAATTTGTTTATTTTTGGCCTTTTTCGAGAGCTTCTAGTTTTTTTAAAACACAAGTTATCGAAAAAAAGAAGACATAGGAGCATTGAATGAGTAAAGCTATATTTTATGTATGAAAATCAATTCTTTAGTGGTAAAAATTAAGGAAAAAGCCGTCGAGAACGTTTGTATGGAAAAAACATTGCCCACCTCCTGTCTTAATTGTTCCGTGTTCAAAGCACTTGCACTAAGTCAGCCCGGTAGTTGAAAGAACCTTTCCCGTAGTTTGTTATAGTTCGTAAGGTGGTTGGTATTTTTTTTTATAAAAGATATGTGGTCTAAGTTGGAACACTCAAACTATGCCTATTTATTCTTGCCTAAAGGTTTCTTTACTATGCCGCTATACCGTTTGCTCTACCCGTGTACAGGGTACTTTAAGGCGCTTTGCAGACGGCGGGGCAGAGCGGGCCGGTCAATTTCGCCGTGAACGATAGCACAAAGTGAATCCTATACTACAAACGCACACAGAGGGCAAAAAGACCGCGCCCCAGGTGTCCGGCGGGCACTGGCGGCGCGGCATGTCCGCGGCTGCCCGCCGTGGATCATACATACCAGTTTGTATGCAGTAACGCAGACGGCGGCGCGGGGCGGCTAGCTCACTCCGCGCCACGCGCTTTTTAGTGATGGACTATTTACTAGAACGAACGTTCTGAACTGACTGCCTCTGCCCGTCGTATGCTTTGTGTACGCGGCGAGGGCAGAGAGGTAGACGCGGTTTTTATTTCTTCGCGGACAAAAAGCCCGCGCCGCCCCGTCGTCTGCAAAGCGCCTAAGTGTAGCACGTAGGTCGTCTCGGTGCGCGTGCGCATGCGCGGTGGTAGGAAGTGCCCCGGCCGCGCGTCGTTTCCACCCTTATCGCGGCGGAAGGCTGCGCCGGCGCGGGCGCACGTGACCCGCCTGCCGACGACCAGCGCGCATCTTCTCACAGCTGTCTCTATCCACCATACACAACAAATACGTGAGCGGAAGTCGATGGAGCTATAAAATTATTGTTGCTGCTCAAAGGATTGTTTTGGTATCCCAGGCTATTAGATACATTTTTTTTATATATAACTAAGTAGGTAGGCTGACTGAAATGACTCTACCCGACCTGATGTTAAGTGGTGATAAAGTCCAAACGCGAAGATAGCTGGTACAGCAGTTATAAACTGCTACACCAACCATCCTCATCTTGCCAGCCCGCAAAAATGCTTCTTCGCGCATCTCTTAAAGGACCCCAGATTATAGGAAGGAGGGAACATGTGCGCGGGTAAAGAATGCCACTTACGAATAGTACGACAAAGAAATGAGTCGCCAAATTTCTTTGTTCGTGTAGGAATAGTGGCCACAGTAAGTCGGTGGCAACGTAGGCCAGCGCGCGTGGTCCTCTAAAGAAAAGGTGATGGAGGAATAAGGGAGAATAACTCCTCAGAACACTCGCCGTGATATAGTCGGTAGAATGCGCTTAATGATGCCACATTACGGCGTAATTGTAGAGACTCGAGTTTCTTAGTTACCTCTTCATCGATAAATAAATCATAAAAAAAAAACATAGATAAATCTTGCCTGGAAAGTGTGTCACTTTTCCAAAATTGTTAGCTTTTACTGTCTGCATGAAGAGGTAGGTCAAAAAGATAGGTTTACCCAGGCATAACAAGCGGCGAGTCATAACTGGACCCCGCAGTTACGCCTGGAGGGTGAGGGGTAGATCGGGGAGTTGGTTTACCTGGTAGGTACGGGAGCTGGTCAGCTGGCTAGCCGCTCGGATTGCGGTCCGTGAGACTAGTCAGGTGATGCTGTGAACGGAGAAACCCAGGATCGGCTAAAGCGGGTGCGGACCGGGCTGCCTGTCGGAGGCGGAGTGGTTTGACGTATGCCACGCTTGCGTGAGTGCACGTCAAAGTATACCCGCACCGACTAGCGGCCCTCGGGCGGCTCGCCGCTTGCCGAATGCACCACGCAATTACCTGCGTCGCGAGGGTTTGTTAACAGCAAACCAAAGTGGCGTTGGTCATTGTCGTGGATATATGGATATAATACATTTTGTCTCCCAGTCATCGAAAAAAAAGGTCAAAAGGTAGGTTTGGGCTTCAAATTATGTTTTTAGACCTGTAATTAGTATTAAGGGTCTATCACTTTACTACGCATACAAAAAATGGCCGCGGAATGTGCCGTGATCCGTGATGGTACTGCACTACAAACCTTCCACTGTCCGTGTGTTTGTCAGTGAGCTGTGTTATTTGAATCGTAGCAACTAAACAGCTGAAACTTAAAAAAATCCGTAGTTCTATTGCTTTCATAAAAAAATAAATTTACAAAAAAGGGGAAACCTGGGAAAGCATAAAAAAAATCGTGATTTTATGACGTTTTTAAGGGTTAAGGTCACAGCTCATTAGACCCACCCGGCACCCGACCAGCACCACCTCAACTCGTGTGGTTGATATTCTTTCTAGGTATTTTTACTATTTCTATGGGTATAAGCTCATTACATCAACTCCGTACTGTAGGTCTTAACCTGAAGGGAAGCCCTGGGGGTAAAACACAAATGGTAATCATTAATAACGATTAAGACTTTTAACTAGGTTTATTTGAACTCAGAGAGAAAGTAATGATCTTTAATTAATAGTCAATTACTCTTTTTTGTGCCAGAATTATATCTGCTGGAATCTTCCATAAAGTACAAAAGATCCCATAAAAGACAATAGGGATGATGACTAATTTTTTTTCTTCGTTTATCAGGCAGATTATCGAAAAGTATTGGACATGTATTTTTCTTTTTTCACATAATATAAACATTGCAGAGATATATTGATTTGAAAAGTCGCATGACGTCACGTTTTGGAACACTTAAGTGAAAATTCACTAAAAAGTGACGTCACGAGCTCCTACTCCCAAACGTTGACGCGCTATAACTTTGTAATTTTTTGGTTGATTGCCCAAAGAAAAAATACGTGTCCATTATTTTTTGATCATCTAACTGACGGACTAAATAGAATTTCGTTTACTGTACCCCGTCATCACCCCTATTGTACGACCAACCTACGGAACCGTTCATG
This sequence comes from Chilo suppressalis, assembly GCA_902850365.2. NCBI lineage: Eukaryota > Metazoa > Arthropoda > Insecta > Lepidoptera > Crambidae > Chilo > Chilo suppressalis. The sequence goes on from OU963902.1 coordinate 290,185, forward strand.
TTTGAGTCCGATTTGCATTTGACCGATTTTTTGAATACCTTACATTGGTTAGGTTTTGGATACGAAGATCGACATACAATAAATAATAAAAGCCTTGAGCTGCCAAAAGGTGAATAACGAATAACTTTGGTTACAACACGTCCTGTCATCACTCAGTAATATAAATACAACCAAAGTCTTTATGAAGTGAAACTTCTTTCCGGACGGGGAGTTAATGGAAAAATCCTATGGAAAAGATGAAACAGAAATGCGTCACGAGCGTCACACGACTATATAATTATATCTGTGTGTATATGTTGGATGCATGCGTAGCTCTTCCCGTTGAGCATGAAAGTTGGAGCTACGAGTATCACACGTCACATATATATATATATGTATATATATATGAGTGATGCGTGCACTACGCCATTCCCCTATGCCTTATGCACCGCCTAATGTTAAATTATTTAAGAAAAGAAGTTTCACTTCATATGTGTGGTCGACGCACACTATTATTTTTCGAACAAACAAGGGATAATCTAATTGAATCTTGCATTTGTTATTTTTTTGTCATTGATACTCGATAAATTAGTGTGCCACAAAGGAAAAAACATACATATATAGACTGTTAAACACTCTACCCTGTCTGCGCGTCGCGCTTCGCGCTCTTGCATTGCGCAGTCGGGTAAAAAGGCGATCGGTCCTAGAAGTTTTACTTCAACTTTATTATGCTCATCAAGTGTATACATTATTACAAAAAAGTGCTAGGAAAAAACACTTATACAAGAAAGTGGTCTTATGTCTAAATCGCTGAACAGATTTTGATGAATTTATGTTATTAATTTGTTTTTTACAAGTTGTCGATATTTAGGCCGATATTTTGGCACTGTTACCAGCGCCATGATCACGGAGTAACACAACAGTGCCGAAATATCGGGGACTCTTAAAAAACAAAGTAAGTTAATAACAGAAATTACTACAGTGACCGTTACCTAAGATCCAAAAGAATTAGCCAAATAGTTAAGAGCTCCAATAGGTCCCATTGTGTCGGTAAGTACGTCTTTGAGGGCCAATGGGCACCATGTACTTGATAGGAGGTCGAACTGGCACTTTTTTGTAGGTAAGGTCCAATTAGGAGTGCCCAACGGGTACTAGACCGTGTTAGAGACCAAAGAGATTTTGATGAAATTTAAATTATATTTATAACTAGCTGACCCGGCGAACTTCGTACCGCCTTAGCGTAGCTTTGATGCACTACTTTATTTTGTATAGCTGACCTATCTTATGTATGAGTACCTATTCAATTTGAACTGGAATCTATAATATCCTCCATATAAAAATGAATCCTTATTTCCCTGGTCTCGCCATACCTGAGGACTTTACTAATTTTTATTAAATAAAAAACAATATATATATTTTCATAATAGTGTTTATTCCAAATGGTTCAATTTCACTCATATTTTTACAAATCGCTATTGAACAACTTTGCATTTTGAAGTAAACACTGAGCTCAACACCACGCGCGCTCTAGAAAGCAAAGCCTCTATATAATCTTTCTGAGAGATTTTCTTTATATTTTTTTCCGTAAGAACCTTGTACAGAGTATTAGAAAACTACAAAAAAAAATCAGCCAAATCGGTCAAGCCGTTTCCATGTTATGTCGTGACAACGGAAAACGGGTTTCATTTTTATATATATAGATAACTAAAAAAAAATAAAGAAGATGAAGAGAAGAAGAAACTTAGCCTATGTGTTCGCCTACTAATAAATCGATAATATTCTGTATAAGAATAGATTTCAGACTGCTTTGATTTTAATTATCTTCTGACATAAATATGAAATGGTTTCATAGTTTATAGGCGGCGTTAGGAACGAGTGATCCCGCCAGTTTATTGTCGTGCTGGGTACCGCCAGTTGTTGACTCCGTGTGACTTAACCGTACTTCGATCAAACCAGGTTGATACTTCTACATGAATTTATTTTATATTTCCTTTATATATGTAGGTAGAAGTACATTTGTTTATATCAATTGTATGTACGTTCGTATGCCAACAGACTCCCTTTAAGCGGATGGGTAAGATTTAATGTGGTTTTCTATCTCTTAAACTAGAAATATACCCAAGCATTCTTCGTTTCGTATTAGTATTTGAAACTGACAAATCTTAATATAATTTCTGCTGTATTACTAAAAAGTATTGGACACGTATTGATTTGAAAAGTCACATGACGTCACGTTTTGGTACAATTTGTACTTAAAAGTGACGTCACGAGCCACTACTCCCAAACTTTGACGCGCTTTATCTTTGTTATTTTTTGGTTGGGAGGAAGAAATACAACCTGATGAGTGGAATGTTGGGGTCATATGCCCCATTCACAAAAAAGGCTGCCGAAAGATATGCGCCAATTACCGGGGAGTTGCACTGCTCCCTACGGCATACAAGGTCTTTTCGTACGTTCTCCTGGGCCGACTGCAACCACTGGCAGAGAAAATTATAAGCGACTATCAATGCGGATTTCGCCGCGACCGCAGCACGTGCGACCAAATCTTTCTTCTCAAGCAGCTGATGGAAAAAAAGTGGGAATACACGCAAAATATTCACTGTCTTTTCGTGGATTTTACAAAGGCGTACGACAGTATTGACAGGAACACATTATACTGCATTTTGAGGTCCTTCGGAATTCCGCGAAAACTAGTGAGGATGGTTGAGGTGGCCACTAAGTACAGCAGGATGAGAGTTAGAGCAGGAACTGAGCTGTCTGAGGAATTCGAAGTGGTTACTGGCCTTAAACAAGGAGATGCGCTTTCTCCGTTACTGTTTAACTTAGCACTTGAAAACGTCATTCGAAAAGTATTACAGGTCAGCGGCGGAGTGGAGTTGAACGGTAATCACAAGATTGTTGGGTATGCGGACGATCTAGCATTATTGGGAAAGTGTGAAGAAGAAGTCCGCAAGATGGCGGATACTCTAGAGGAAGAAGGTGAGAAGGTTGGTCTGAAAATAAGCCACGAAAAGACTGAGTACTTTCACATGAAAAGGTACAAAAACACGAGAGAGAAACGAAAGGATCTGACTGTGAAAGGAACCACCTATAAGGGCGTCAGTAAATTTAAATATCTGGGCTGTACGGTAACTGACACCAACAGAAGAGAAGAGGAGATCGACACCCGTATCCAAGGCGCACTCAGGTGCACAGCTGCTCTTCACAAGGTCTTGGTTTCCAAGCTGTTACTAAGAAAGACCAAGATTCGGATCTACAACACAGTGATTAGGCCGATCTTGATGTACGGTTGTGAGGCTTGGACGCTAACCCTTAGAGAGGAGAATAAGTTGCTAGTCGCCGAAAGAAGGATTTTGCGGAAGATCCTGGGGCCGACTCAAAGAGAGGATGGTAGCTGGAGAGTGCGGACGAACATTGAGTTGGAAAATCTAGTGTCCGAGCCCAACATCATAGGAGAAATTAAAGCAGCTAGACTCCGCTGGCTCGGGCATGTAGAGAGAATGGGAGAAGATCGAGCCGTGAAAAGGGCGTATTTGGGGCAACCGATAGGACGACGGCCCGTTGGACGTCCCAGATACCGCTGGAGCGACGAAGTGCAGAGGGACTTGCAGTCTTTGGGTGCCGACGGCTGGCGAGACCTAGCCCGGGATCGCAGAGCATGGCGTCATCTTGTGTCGGAGGCCAAGATCCACTTCGGATCGTTGCGCCACAGCAGTCAGTAAGTAAGTATTTTTTGGTTGATTGGCCAAAGAAAAAATACGTGTCGATTATTTTTTGATCATCTAACTGACCGACTAAATATAATTTTGTTTAGTTTACCCCGTCCTCACCCCTATTGCGTATACGAAATGAAGTAGAAAAACATTTTGACTTTGACTAAACTGACTGGATTTGATTATTGTATTTGAAACAATTCATACGCGAGATATCCTAGTCTTAGTCTTAGTAGTACGGCGGGCTGTTTCCGCAACTCGACACCTAGTGCCTATTTTGCGTGGGGATTGGCATCAGTCCTGCCATCCCAGCTCCTCCAGAAAGCTCAGCAGTCCCCGAATGTTGCTGCAGGCCTCTACTATTGTCTTCGCGCTTCCCATTAGAGAAGTCCTTTGTCTTGCAACGCCCCTGCACTCCAGTAGGACATGGGCGCTCGTCTCATCCGCCTCCAGGCAGGCTCTGCACAGAGGGCTGTCAGAAATACCTATATTACAAAGGTGTTTGTTGAAGTAGCCGTGACCCGTGAGTATAGGTACCCACGATTTGTTTCAGGGCTTGCCTAGGTAGTCTGATTAACTTACGTGTTAGCTTGCAGGTTTACCTTAGGAAGATAGCGAGGATATTAGCGAGGTATCCTAACGAAAGTTAGTCTGATATGTCGAAACGTTATCAATTAAGTATCAAGCGTGTTCGAGCAGCGTTGCGCGTACCGCTAGCACGCACGTACACACCGCGACGTGGTTTCCTGGCGACGGGACGAGACCTTCGCGACGAGGCTGCGGACCACCTCCCACCCCTCGCCTGGGATATATGGCTGCCGGTGCCGCATCGTCACAGCACGTCTGCTGTCACACTCACGTTCATGCTGTTATCCGTTTCCATTCGAAAACTATGATTTATTTATTCCGGTCTTACATTATATAGAAAATGTTTTATGCAGTGACACAAATTAATACGTGAAATAATATACCTTATACATAAATACAAAATTTTGGTTTTAACATTTGCGTCACTAAAAAGGCAGCCCACTCAGCACGTGTCGGATGTCGTAGACTCTCCGACGCTGGTCTTCCGTGGTTACCTTAGAAAGTAGGGATGAGAGCACCAATAGCCACGTCACTAAGAAAGGAAATTTAACAACATTATACAGATTCTTTCTAAAACGTGTAGAGTGTTATTTCTCGGTCTCAAATCAACTCGTTCAAGCTTCAGGAGCTATATACTCGTACTTGCAACATTCAAGGCTACCTTTTTAGTATACTCGCAGTCTAGAAGCTTATTAACCTCAACGTATTATAAGGGGTGTATTCCGTAATATATACCAGTATACTGGCCAGGGCTAATGACGTCATGAATCGACGCTATACTGGTGAATTGTTCCGAAATATATTGGCCAGTGCACTGACGTCATAAATCGACGAAATCTTAAAAATAGTGCGAATAAAGAAGATTTTTTATTCATTCCGGAGATCTCCGGATTATTAGCTACCGATGTCACTCTACCCATTCATAACATACATTCCGAAATGGGAGAATTATACAAATTGTTGAGAGTAAAAGCAAGAATGACCACAGACTACTTTTTATTTGAAGTTAAAATTCCACTGATCAGTAGAGACGCATTTGACCTTTACCAAGTTATACCGATTCCACGAAAAATGGAAAACAATACAATAAGCATCCGCCCTATATCAAATTTAATAGCCATTAACTTGCAAAAGGATTCATTTATCCCAGTGTCAGAGGAAGATTTTACAAACTGTATACCAAGAGACAGCCTAACCATCATCTACAGCCTTCAAAGTCCCGTTTTCAAAATGAAAAATGATAAGGATCTCTGCATGAAAAACAAAGTGAAAATTAATGAATGCGATGTAAACAAAGCCTCATGCCAAAACAATTGGTATAGTTTATCGAAAGTGAATACCTACTTGTACATGTGTTGTGCTCGGTGTCAATTACGAATAATATGTAAGGATCTGATTACTGCCTACCAGCTGTCTAGCCCGAGTCTAATAAACGCGGAAAGTAATTGCATAATAAAAACAGATAATTTTACTGTTTATACGCATCAAAGCCAAACAAGCGAAATTAACATAAAGGATAATTTTGAAACAAGTTTCATTACGTCCATTAGAGAGATCGAACAGAAGATCAGAACTATGAAGGAAACTGAATTCTCAATAGAGACAAGCGATATGTCATATAATGATATTCATCATTATACCCTTATTTATTCAATAATAGGAGTAATTGTATTGATTGGTATCGTGGTAATATGCCGGCGAGTGCGAAACAACAAGAAAGAGGTAACAGCGGTGACTTCATCATCAACGGGTACTCCGGAGGCGCCGGCGGCGGCCACGGAGCCGGAGACTGCTGTCCAGCCCGCCGCCCGCGCCTCCCGCGCCTCCCGCTCCGTCAGCATGTGTCAAGTGAGTGATATTTGTGAGACGGGTGAAAGTGCGCGAGTGCGTAAATATAATAGTGAAACAGAACTAAAAGTGTTAAAGCCAGGCTACGTGCCGAAGAAATTAGTGTTTAGTGAAGATTAACTCGAAAAACTATTAGAATGCCATGAAATATTAATAAGAACAGTTTTATCTTTATTTTTTTTCAATTTATCATTGTTCTAACATTAGATATAAGAAAATATTTTTGTTTTATCAATTAGTTTCATCAGCTTAACTAACCCTTTATCTTTTGTATTAAGTTTCCTCAATTTTCCCGCCCTGGGAATATGTTCGGTGCATAACCGAACATTTATATTTTGCTTATTAATTATTTTGCAATACTTAACACCGTCACGGCGCCTGGCCTAATTTAGGTCATTAGCCGCGGTGCAAATATAAATTAGTGTAGATTTCGATGCATAAGCGAACGCACTCATTAACATACATTATTATAGTATTTTAAGAACATTTTGTGAACAAACAATAAACACGTAATTATTTTCGGTAACAACTTTATTATTTTAACATCCACTAAGCTCAGGCACTAACATCATCAATTAAAAGGAATTCATTTTGTTCGGATGCCATTATTGTTATTTAAATAAAAAAAAAAAAAAAACGAATGTATCTGATGCACGGTCGGTCATACATCTGGCCAGTATACTGATGTATATTTCGGAATACATCCAAGGAGCCCAATTGCATAGTAAAAGAAATATGAAGGTGGAAAACTCCGAGAGAGCCAATCCTCGAATATTTTACTTAGTTTTTGAAGCGCATGTTTGAGAAACTATGTATTTTATAGTAGAACTACACTTACATGTCATATTGTGTTGTGTTGTGACGCCTCAGAGATGTTATTAGTCATTCACTCAGCGACTTAATTTAATTAATTAATACCAGTCTACTATTAGTCTTATAAATAAAACCTGAGAAAAATCGGGATAAAACGGCATTTTTAAAAATACTGTAAATTAAATAATTATAGAAAGTTCTGGAAAGTTGTTTAGTGTAATTGTTGTTGCACTTTATTTTATAATTAAGAATCAAATCCCTGTCTTTTGCATAAAATAAACTTTTTAATAAGAATTGGAAAGCAGCAGAAAAGTGTGGTGCTCCAACTATCCTTACTTTGTTGGCTTGATCCCAATTCTCCAGCATTCCGAACCCGGAGCCTTACCAACAAAAACATAACACTACCAAAATACTATTTTGAAAATTAAAGAAGTATTGTAATTGCGTAACCGTTACCTAAGCTATTAAAAAAAGTAAAAGTGATGGCATATTTTATATACTAACTATACGAGCGTGTGAAATGAAAACTAAATATGGATGTGCCCTGAATAGCCAAAAGCCATCTCATCGCAGTCTCTTATTTCTTATTGAGGCAATAACTTTTAATTAACATCGTTGACAACCGCGATCACACGGTGGAGCTCTTAACTCAACCGGAGACATTTTGATTGTCCTCTCAATCGGTCATATAAATACTGGTGCGCGTCTCGGAATCTTGAAATTCGGTGTGCGAGCGTTGACGCCGGTTTTTGCCTGTTACTGGCATGGACATTGTATGAATTAATGGTACGGGAAGATATCGGCGAGGATTGTTTTTGCTCGGCCACCTGGGCGTAGGTAAGGCGAGCTCAGTAGATAGGAATCGGCGGTGCGCAGGCGCCTCCGAGGGGCCGAAAAAGTTGTCTCACGCGAACTGAGCGCTGCGTTATTTTGTGTGCTTCAAATTTTGTTGTTTACTGCTGTTGTATCTTTTTTTTGAAGTTATACTTCTTTAGCCGCGTTATGAAAAAATTACGAGAGTGAAATTTTAAGATGCGCGCGCATCACTGTAACACAATAGTAACACCATGAAGTTGGCCGCGGGCGCGTTATGAATGTTAGTGTCTAATAATCTGTTCGAAAGGTACTTTGAACGATCCACGGAGCTCCATAAGATGATCGCGTTGTCAAAAACAATGTTGGCACGCTCGTCGCCTCTGATCACTGTTTTCATATTTAAAATATTTTCCACATGTTTCTAGTTTCTATATAGACACAACGTGTTTTAGTTACTTACAAGTGCTAATTACATATGGACTAATAACTTAAATTCAGTAGTGATTTTAATTGAATATTTTGAATATTTATTTAATTTTTCAAATTAAAACTGAACTTAATTGACTGTGTTAACTATCCTTTTCCAGTCCTTTTATTATTTTATTGTAATTATTAATTATTTGCATGCAATTAAAAAATATTTTTAATGATGCTAAAGAAGTATAACTTCTCACGCGCGTACATAAGTTACACGCATCCATTTTTTTTTGGTACAACGTCTGATAGTATCTCATCAGTTGCTTATAGAACACTAATTTTTAGTGTCTGTTTGCGGGAGTAATCTCTACCCTACAGAGATAGGGAATTCGGTCAGAGTAGGCAAACGGCGCGAATTATAGATTTAGTATCGGAAGGGTCTATGGTAGCCGCTTACCATCCAACAAAAAATAAGCTTAATTTGAATAAAAATATACTTAATTATTTAGTGTATAGTTTAAAGGATCCTACGCATAAGCCAAGCACACTATGATGACACCAGTTGTGGTTATTAAATATCATTCAATTATTTTTCTATTTCATGAACTAAAAAATCTCATCTAATTTTATAATGTGAAATACAATTGGATGTCCGTGGTTATGTCCGCATAGAATAATTAGTTTCCGTATCAAAATTCATCAAGAATCATTTAACGGATTTCGTAAAAGCTTAACAGACACACAAACGGAGTAACATTATAAGCTAATTTCGCATTTATACTGGATTACCAAAACACTGTTTATTAAAAAGAGGGCAAATGTTTTTTGGTTGAATGGATTTTATTATTTATTTTTGTCTTATTTTTTATTTTTTTACATGACGTGAAAAAGTGCTTGTATAGGCTTATGTTGAATAAACTTATTTTGATTTCTTTATCATCTTCGCATAATTTTATAATTTTGTAATTGTAGTAGGTACCTACTAACAGACTGTACGGTTACACCAGAACTAAGTTTTAAAATATAGGTTTAAATCACACTAATATTATAAAGGCGAAAGTTTGTGAGTATGTGAGTGTGTATGTTTGTTACTTCTTCACGTCTAAACGGCTAAAGCGATTTTAATAACATTTGGTATGGAGTTAGCTGACACCCTAGATTCACACATAGGCTACTTTAATCCCGAAAAATGTTAGGTTCCAGAGGGATTTTCCATAAACTAAGTTAACGCAGACGAAGTCGCGGGCGACCTCTAGTAGGTGATAAACATGGTGTCAGCAAACCTTATTCTATATACGATATTATATTTACAAAAGATGAAAAGTTTTTTTACTACTTTAAATTTTAGATAAATGTTATTGGTCACTGATTTTTTTTTTCTTTACATATTCACTCTGATTTCTTTCTTACACGTTCACAAACATATTCCATCCCAAAAAAATCATGAATAAAACAATGCGTTTATTCCTTCTGGGAAGGTAAACACGTAACACGGAAAATATAAATATTTTTTGTCATCTGTCCGTACATCGCATCGCTCGATCTGACTGTTGTTACTAAGTGTGAAGTTGTGAACCATTCATTACAATATCCAATTTGATCTAATTTAAATAAATACATGTTGATGTCTCCTTCATCTTCCACTGGCTTATTTTTATGTACCTATTTAATTCTTTATTTGTCCTTTTTCAAATTCAAATGGTTTGATAATATCGGCCTTATTGAGCCAGTTTATAGTTCATTTTCGCCTGTCAGTTGGCAGCTGTATGAGCTCGGATCGCAGTCGAGTACGCCATGAATCGCATTAATACGAAATGCTACTGCGCAACAATCAGATCGGTGTATAGTGAAGCCATTTGTAGAGATAATAAAATATTATTGTTACTATTTATATTCTACTAGCTGAACCGGCAAACTTCGTGCAGCCTTAAAATGTACGTAACGTGTAACGAAAATGTTACATGTTACGTACTAAATGAAATACTCGTCCGTTTATAAATACAATTTATAGTATGAGGAGCTCGATGATGCAGGTGGTTAGCGCGTTCGGCTGCGATCGTTGTAGTTAAGCAACTTTCGCAGTGGTCGGTCATTGGATGGGTGACCACAAATTTCTATCTCGAGTTCCTCCGTGCTTCGGAAGGCACGTTAAGCCGTTGGTCCCGGTTGCATCTGCAGTCGTTAGCACTCGCCAATCCGCACTGGGCCCGCGTGGTGGGTCATGGCCCAATCTCCCTATTCCATTCATAGGGAAGGCTTGTGCCCCAGCAGTGGGGACATTAAGAGGCTGATGATGATGATGATGATAGTATGAGCAGCAATAATTAACCGACTTCCAAAAAGGAGGAGGTTCTGTGTATGTTCACCAATTTTTCCGCCAATTGTGGACCGATTTCCAAAATTCTTTATTTTATTCGAAAGAGTGTACTTCTGAGGTGGTCCCATTGGAACTAAGGCAGGATCTGATGGTGGAATCCGGAGATGTTTTTTTATGCATGTTCACCGATTTCTCCGTCAATTGTATTATTGTTTACATGGACGATGTAATTTTCACTAAAATGGATGAAATAAAAAAAAATAAAAAAAACCGACTTCAAAATCGAAAATTAAACTAAAAAGTTAAAATAATATCTCTTTATGATTTGGAAGTTGGGCGGGGTTAAGATTGAACCTTTAAATAGATTTTCGTTTCTGATCGGTAATAATACGTCTTTCAATCTTGACCCGCTCGGCTTCCAAATCATGAACCAGATAATATGTTTTAACCGACTTCAGTTTTGAATTAATTCCATTCAATTCATTCAAACCGAATTAGCGATTGTCGTGCGAATTCGGGTTTGATAGTTTATATCATCATATCATATCTTAACATGTAACAAAAAAATACGAAAATTTCGTTTTTTTTCTGTTTTTGGGTGACATCACCCATCCCTGGATCTTGGAAATTCCAAAAATTGGATCTGATATCATATTCGGATACAGGAAAAAACATATATGACCAAGTTTCTAGGGTTGGATCAGAAGAGAAAACAAAAAAATGCGGACATATCCATGCAGGCATACAGACAGACACGAACCATGTTATAGATTCTCAAGTGGTAATGAGAAAACGGACACTTTTTATTGTTTTCTTTACTTCAATGAAAATTAAAAGAAACAGGTTTTATTAATTTGACGATGTATTGGCATATGAAGTATACTAGCATAATTTTATAAGTTTCAAATTTACAATTTTGCGGTCAACTCCACGAAATACAGACACGAACAGATTCCAAAGGTGTATGATAGAACACTATCAAACACAATAAAAGAAAATTAATTGCCGAAATGTATGTACGCACATTACTTTTGGAAAATAGCACCAAATTGTAAAATTCTTTCTTTGCCGTATTATTTATTGTCAGGGTAAGGTTTATATAAATGAAAATTTAAAAGAAGATTACAGATAAAATTGGTATTTTTTTAAAAATTTTTTTTAAGCATTTAACTGCTATATTTAAATGTAAAGAAAAGTTACATTTAAATATAGCAGTTATTATTAGTATTTATTGTTTTTTTTATTAGTAATTTTTATTGTTTTTTTTTTCTAGTACTTTTCTTTAGATTTAAACATCTAGCAGTTAAATGCTTAAAAATAAAATAAAAACATAACTATAATTGCTATTTCTTCTTTCAAATGTTTAATACTTGAAAAAGTATTCATTTGACATTGTGGTTTGGTTTGGTTACCTACAATGCGAAGTGATGGCGCTGCCTTGCAGCTTAAGGCTAGGAAAATTTCGACGCGGCCATCAGGGCCGTGGTAGCATAATTGGTCAGTGCATTCGCCCGGATTGCGAAGGGTGCGGGTTCGAGTCCCGCCCGCTGCCTGTTCCGCGTGGATTTTTTTCTAGTAAAACTTTTCTTTAGATAAATATGTTTTTTTTTATCTTGGAAAAATTTCAAGTTCCTGCGGCATGGTCCAAAAACTAACTACGAAGCGGATGAAGTCACCGGAGTACATAATCGTAAGGAATGGAAAAATGACACTTTAGCAGTTTACCTTATCTCTCCTAGTGCGGCTAGAAACACAGGCATAATTGTTGATTGTAACGCAACGAGCGTCCTTGTTACGAGTATTTATAGAGAATAGGTCTCGTCACGTCGCCCGCGGTCCTGGGGCTCCGCCATGGGAACCCGATGACGAGCGCTCAACCAAGCTCATTCTAATTGAGCGGGCGCTGCGTGCGTGCTCAACAGCGAAATACGACCAGTAAACCAACTTGCCAACTTGTAACAACATAGTGTATGATATGATTAGGATTTTTTGATGTGTAACATCTTTCCTCATGCTTTCCTGCAATTTGTGGGAGTGATCTCGTGAAATGGGACGGAAGTGTGTAACAGGAAGTCGCGAAAGCGCGCGCTATTTGATTTGATTTTGGCTTATTCCTTTTGTAGTAGGTTTTATTTCTTTTTTTACTAATATAAGGTGAGGTTTCAAATGTTGCACATCATATGCGACTACTGTAAGGCTCGCTCGTTTTTTTTTCTATGAAAAAAATCATGAGCTTCATGATTATTTCATTAATTCTTTGCTGACTAATTGCCTTACACTACGGTACCACCTGATGTTAGCGTGAACGCACTCTAGTAGGGATGTTCGGATCGTAATGGATCGTAATGCTACGATCTGATCCGCGGATCGGATCGCATGCCGTAATTTCCGATTTTCAAGAAATCGGATCGGATTGGATACAATAAATAAGACAAATTATTTTAGATTTTTATTTGGTAAACCTATCAATAATCGTCACACCTAATCAGGCACAACTTTTGTTTATAATAATAGAATGTATAAGATTAACGGATCCACCTGCAAAGAATGCCGCCAAGTTAAAATGTAAACAAAGATAAAGTTCGTAACAGAAACCTTAGTAAGTACCTACCCAAGTTATTGTAAACAAACCGCGATTTAATTCATACGATCCAAGCGATTCGATCTTTCAAGTTTTGTAACGATCCGGCAAAAAATCGTATGACGTCGATCCGATCCGAAAATCACCGGATCGTATGCCTTCCGATCCGATCTTTCAAAGGATCGGATCGGATCGGCGCATCCCTACACTCTAGTTGAAAATTAAATAGGTCTCTCTTGCCTGAACCAAATACCCTACACAGTGGAATCATAGAAACCTTGGTATAAGACATAAATCAAAAGGTTTTGTTATTTAACTGTGGTTTTCTGTGCAGTGTTGGTTACTTTTTCATATAAGCATACCAATTTGAGAGGAATAAATGCTATTCCCTTCCTCTCATTATGATGTAATGATAAGCACCCAGCTCTACTAGCCAATTTATGAGGTAGTATTACATGCATATTGCCCAACTCCATCCCTTTATCTCGTGGAGTTTTTGCAACATTATTCAGAGTATGAACGCAAAACTTAAAATTGGTGTCATTTGCCTTTTGTTTCGTGTGGATTACTCAAATTATAACAGAAAACCCGCTATAACCTTTTCAAAAAGCACGTCTTCAGGTCTTCTTTCGGTATTCTTTTTGAACTGAATGAATTTGAATTGAATTGAACTGTAAATCTTATGATTTAATTCATGCAGTTGATGACTACTCAGTGTGCGCTGAGCCTCTATCAATTGTTTTCCTATCTTTGCATTAGCGTATTTGATTTCTTGTATTTTCTAGAACGGGAAATCAACATAATGTAAGATCCGGGCGAATGCACTGACCATTATGCTACCACGGCCCTATTCGCCGCGTCGAAATTTTCCTAGCCTTAAGCTTCAAGGCAGCGCCATCTCTTCGCATTGTAGGTAACCCACAATGTCAAATGAATACTTTTTCAAGTATTAAACATTTGAAATAGGGATGTCGAAAGTTGAAAAGAATATCGATATATCGATACATCGATATTTTAAAAAATATCAATATCGGCTTCGATATGTCGCGAAAAAAACATCGATATATCGGACCAATTTTCCCAAAAATATATTTAGGTCAGCCTAGCACAGTAATAATAGTTCAATACAAATTATAATTATAGAAAGAATTATCAAAGTACCAAATTGCCGCTACACTACATGACAGTACAGTAATTCACGAAATAAGACACGCGGAATAATAATGGAACGAAAATTATCTACCTAAAAATAGACCCTATTTTCGAATGATGAAAATGATTGCAGGGCCTCTCAGGTGCCATCTTTCATAAACAAGACTAGACAGTCATACACACATTTCCACACTTCCACAGAATATAATGGAAATCAGCACAACCAATTCACCAGCGAAACAGATTTACAAGTAATAGACAATACTAAATACAGCACAGATCATAGATATGTTGAATATCATTAATCTGAGATCCAGTTAAGATTTTTTTTTCAGATACGAATTTAGTTAGATCGTGATATGCCGCTAATAATTAAAAAAATATCGTTTTTGATACGAATTTCGATATTGGTTATTTTGTATCGATGTATCGATATATCGAATCAAAATATATCGGCAAAAAATATCGATATATCGAACATAAAATATCGATATATCGATATATTTTCAACAAGCCTAATTTGAAAGAAGAAATAGCAATTATAGTTATGTTTTTATTTATTTTTTAAGCATTTAACTGCTAGATTTTTAAATCTAAAGAAAAGTTTACTAGATAATAATCCACGCGGACCAGACATTGTGGGTTACCTACAATGCGAAGAGATGGCGCTGCCTTGCAGCTTAAGGCTAGGAAAATTTCCACGCGGCGAATAGGGCCGTGGTAGCATAATGGTCAGTGCATTCGCCCGGATTGCGAAGGATGCGGGTTCGAGTCCCGACCGCTGCCTGGTCCGCGTGGATTTTTTCCTAATAAACTTTTCTTTAGATTTAAACATCTGGCAGTTAAATGCTTAAAAAATAAATAAAAACATAACTATAATATAAGATGTTCCGATATGACTAATACTAGAGACTCCGGAGTCCGAAATTACTTCTGACGCATGTGTCATTGCCATTGCTGTGTGTCAGCGACAGGGCCGGGTGGCGGCATGGCAGTGTAGCAGTGTTCTTGTTGCGTGTGCGCATTGTGCGGTGCGCGTCTAGCGGATGAAGGTCACGCGCGCGGGTTATCGCGCATCGTCGTGACGCCACCGGCGCCATCCGACTCGCTGAACACATGCAAATCGCACTCTTTACAGCGCAGGCGCAGTAAACATACCCGCTCCGCGCATCACGTCGCGCCGCCAGTACCCGCAACTATGCTCCGCTTTGACGCGCACCGGCGCCGCAAACAATAAATTTCTTTACGAACTTTTTGGTCACTGAATACGTAATTCACTTGTTGAACGTATCATTTGATCAGGAAGCCGAATGCAGTGCAAGACATTTTCTTTTTTATAGATAGTTCCGACAAATGACTCCACCTCACCTGATGTTAAGTGGAGGTGAAGTCCAGACGCGAAGATAGCTGATACAGCAGTTCTACCTGCCACACCGGCCATCCTCACCCTGCCGGCCTGCATGTTGCTAGGAACAGCTAGGAATCTCGTAGCGTCGAGGTAGGTTTCGACAAATCGCTAAGGTGTAACCGAGTTATGGATTGTATAACGTTTCGTGTTCCGTTTCGCCAAGGAAATCGTGGTTGGTGAGTGAATATGGAATTAAAGCAAAGTTCACATAACAGTGCACAGATAGCGCTTACATAATTATCCGAATGGATCGGCACGCGCATTGTACTCCGGTTACAATTGAAAACAATTTCATAAACGATGAGACTGCGCGGGAACCCGTTCGCGATGTTCGATTAGAACTCCCATTCAAATTTATACTTTAACTGCGAACATTTAGGTCTTTTCGAGCAGTTTGGAGCTTGCGTCGTTCTGGTGCTTCGGCGAAGAAACAGGTGATCGCATCGAGAGACCCCGCTTCGCTAATATTCGCATCTGTCGCGAGATACATATTTAGCTTAGACTATATGGGCATTCTTTCAAAACACAATTCCATACTTAAGTTTTTCTGTAACATGCCTTTGTATTCACCGAGTGGCTGATCATTTCTGAGCCTAAATCTAATTGTTATTCGTTAAATAGTCGCCGCGCAGTTTGATCGAGGAAGTTACATTAGTTTCTTTAACAAAAATGTCGTTTAAGCAGTAAATACATCGCGCTAGAGTCGTGATTGTACTAGTAATCTGTGCAAGTTGCTTATTATGCATACCGGTACATAGTTCACATGCTAACAGCTCGCTACTAGTGTTCGCAGCCGGGTTCGCTCGCAGCGTGTCATAAAATGAACTGTGGTATAAATTCTTGGCCGGTTGCCGGTGCTTGTTTGTTTGCGCATCTTATTATCTTTGAGTCAGACTCCATCATGCTATGATTTGTGATGTCCACGCTTTATGAATGTTTAATACAGCTATGGGTATACACCTATGCAAAAGTAGGTATGTACTGTAATGTTAATGCACACGAAAATTAAATAACCTACTCAAAAAAATTTGCCGTATAATAATAATATATAGAAATTGAAAACTCAGGCTTGCGCTTTCACGGCAAAAACATCGCCATTCCTTCCCCTTCCCTCTCTTCAGGGCACAACACTACCGCTACAGAGCAACATTTCCATGCTCGGTATGGAAGTTCTCTCAGACCTGAATCCAAAGGACTACATCGAAACCGTGATCAAAACAGCTTCACGCAAACTCGGAGTCCTGAACAAGGTGCGGCGTTTTTTCACGCCCGATCAACTGTGCTTGTTGTACAAAACGCAAGTGCGGTCCTGCGTGGAATATTGCTCGCACCTCTGGGATGGCTCCGCCAAATACTTGCTCGATGCTTTGGATAGGTTACAGCGTTGCAGCGGCGCGCGATCCGCATCATAGGCGATGAGGAGGTGATTAAACACCTTGAGCCTCTTCAATTACGTCGTGACGTGGCGTCACTAAGCGCGTTCTATCGTCTGTACCACGGCGAGTGTTCTGAGGAGTTATCCTCTCTTATCCCACCTTCCCCTTTCCTTCAGAGGACCACGCGCGCTGGCCTACGTTGTCACCGTCTTGCTGTGGCCACAATTCCAACGCATACAAAGAAATTTGGTGACTCATTTCTTTGTCGCACTATCCGTAAATGGAATGCTCTGCCCGCTCATGCGTTCCCTCCCTCTTACAACCTGGGATCCTTTAAAAGAGGCGTGAAGAAGTAACATGCAGGCCGGCAGGGTGAGGATGGCTGGTGTGGCAGGTAGAACTGCTGTATCAGCTATTTTCACATCTTGACTTCACCTTCACTTAACATCAGGTGGGGTGGAGTCATTTGTCGGACCTATCTTTAAAAAAAAAATAAGCCAACGGACCACCAAAAGCTTCCAAGTAAATAGCGCGCTATTAATATAGATTATTTAATAGCGTGCTATTTATAAATAGTATATAGTTTGCAGTACGCTATTGCTTTATGCGGCTTTGAACAACTCTAACATACGTACAAAGCTGAGGCCCAAGCAAACACACGGGGTGAAACGAAACGAGAACACGGTTCTATACGAAACTTATTTATTTCTTTTGTTATGTTTTTCTTATCTTAGGTTTTTTTCGAAATAATTATTTATTAAAAAACACTGTAAAAATATTGCAAACATTGGAAAGGTAAAGGATTGTTTATAAAAACCAAGCCTGTATTAATAAACAAGTTAGGCACCTACCCAACGTTTAATACTATTCAGGTATTGTAAAATACAGGACAAATTTAAATATTCTATACCTACTTAAATCGTTTCGAAAAAAAAGAAAATAATTAATAAAGAACCGAGCTCAGGATCGAACCACCTATCATTTGGTGTCGACCCCAAGACCGTTACCATTCGGCTATCTGCCTCTTAAAGTAAATGATAAAATATACCTATCATGTGTCAAATACTCTACTTCCGTTTCATCGAATCATAACATTTTTCACGTAAAAATAAAATAAATTTCTGTCAAAATTTGTAAATATATACTTAGTTAAAACTAAGACTCGAAGGAAGCGATCATCATTTTTAAAAAAACACAAAAAAAATAACGGTGCTTTATAATATCTAAAGATTTTAGATCTCCTTCATACTCTATACACAAAATACCAACCGAGTTATAAAACGTTATATGTTGATGAGAATAAAGATTCCGAGTTTTTGTTCAACCAAAACAATTTACAACTATTAAAAGCCTCGTTTTCTAAAAGTGTACACTGTACACAAATTGTATAATCGTCTTATTTAAGAGTTCCTTGTCCGAAAATGCCCGTGAAATGGGGAACTGGATCTAAGCGGTCGCCGGGCGGCTGCGTCTGCGGCGATTACGGAGCATATTTATAAGGTGGTTATTTAGTGCGAATGCGCTGCCACCAGGGTTGCCCGCTGCCGGTATTGACTTTCATGCAGAAGGAACTTTGGCTCAGAAGTGTGTTAACTCCTCACGCAAAGTAGGCACACAGAAAGTCAATACCGGCAGCCGGTATCGACTTTCATGCAGAAGGAACTCTGGCTCATCATCATCAGCCTATTAATGTCCCCACCATTGGGGCATAGGCCTTCCTTATGGATGTAATAGGGAGATTGGGATAACCCACCGCGCGGGCCCAGTGCGGATTGGCGAGTGGCTACGACTGCTAGTGCAACCGGGACCAACGGCTTAACGTGCCTTTCAAAGCGCGGAGGAACTCGAGATTGAAGATTTTTGGTCACCCATCCAATGACCGACCACTGCGAAAGTTGCTTAACTTCAACGATTGCAGCCGAACGCGTTAAACACCCGCGTCATCGAGCTCATAAGTGTGTAAACTCCTCACGCTAAGTAGACACAAGGTGTGGAGTCACGGAAACAGCCCGCCGTACTACGAACACTAAGGCCTGTATTATAGAAAGATTCTCAGTGATTAATCTAGTCTTGAGCATAGTTAGAAAGGGATGTCGCTATATATAGCACATAGCGATATCCCTTTCTAACTGTACTCAAGTACTGAGACTGCATGAGATCACTCCATTCATGTCACATTTCGCCGTCTATACCGTTTCGTTTTTTACCAACGTATAAGTATTCATATATTTCTGTGCACATAACTGATAGATTTATATAATAAAAAAAATACTAGAGAAAATTTCCTTCCTCCAAAATGTCAATGTTTGTAACACTGTGATACGAGTTTATCTCTTATCTATTAGACAAGTTCGTCTGTCTGTGGTGCTGTTTCAGCGGCCAAACCGAAGAGATAGATAAAGAGAATATTTAAGTTATAAGTTAAGAATAGTCTGATAAGACTACAAACCGGATTTGAGTAACGTAGCACTTCCGGTTTTCGAGAAATCAGGTTTTGGTGAACATTTGGTTCACTGGTTTGCTAGTTTTATATATTAGATGAAACAGTGAATATGTGTCTGCTAAGCAGTTACATTACCTAAACCTGCGCTTGCTACACTAGGTAGATTTTATATTTATTCTCGCTGACATTTAAATGGATTGTAATCAAATACTTTTCATACAAGGCCATAGAGGAAAATTACTTAATTTTATAGAAGGCGCCGTATGTTATTTGATGTCACGAAAAGACCTGAGTCGACAGAAATTTGTGCTGCTCCTGCCATCCTCGGTAGGAGAAATATTATTATCTTACGTCGACAACCCTGCTGCGCCGCGTATTTCGGTGAGTGCGTTAATCGTAGTGCACAGGTCCGCCATTTTTATATAATTTCTATCAATTTCCGATGCGCAGGGACCGCCGCGCCGCCTCCGAGCCGACCGAGCCAGCCGTGCCGGTACCGACTGCACAAAAACTTAATATTTAATTAATAATTATTAATTAATATATTTCCAACACTCACACCAATTAGCCTAGCCCCAAAGTAAGCACTATAAGGCTTGTGTTATGGGATACTAGGGTAACGGATAGAATACATATACTGTACATATATAAGTATATTTATATAGAAATACATATTAAACATCCATGACTGGAGTACAAATGCTCGTATTCATCACACAAACATCTGCCCCCACCGGAATTCGAACCCGGGACCTCTCGAGTCGGCGACATCATGAGACCCGGCGTACAAACCACTCGGCCACGGAGGTCGTCAAGTTAATGAAACCAGATCTACAAATAATTACCGCTGCTGATGTACAGGCCTTCCCTTTGAATGGTATAGATAAGATTGGGCCGTGACCCGCCACGGGGCCCAGTGCAGTTGCGACCAACGGCTTAACGTGCTTTCCGAAACACGGAGGAGATAATAATGTTGTTGGTCACCCATCCAATGACTGACCATTGTGAAGGTTACTTAAAAGCGCTTACCACCTACGCCATCAAATTTCAGTCATCTCATGTGCCTGAAAACTAACTAGCTAGTGACTTCTATTAAGGTACCCTATTCCCGGGGCACATGCTCTTTGGATTGAATAGGAAGACTGGGCCATGATTCACTATGCAGGCCGGATTGGTAGGCACTAACGATTGCAGCTGCAGCTGGGACCAACGGTACACATATTGTAAGAAAATCTTTATATATTTTTAATAATCTATATATACAGAACTCAAAGGTGACTGACTGACATAGTGATCTATCAACACACAGCCCAAACCACTGGACGGATCAGGTTGAAAATTGGCATGCAGGTAGATGTTATGACGTAGTCATCCGCTAAGGAAGGATTTTGATCAATTCTACCCCCAAGGGGATAAAATAGGGAATGAAAGTTGGTATTAAACTTTGTCAATTTTAAACCGATCGGGCTGAGACTTTGCATGCAGGTATAAGAAGAATCATAGATGAATGTCATAATACAAGCCTGAGAACAAAAACTGTAGTCTACATTTCAGCTCTACACCGAAGGGAAGCGAGGGGCGGGCCGCTAGTTTATTTATAAGTAACGTAACTGTGTGCACACTGCTTGAGACAAACGCGAACTGATTAAACAGTAAAATATTGACCTAAATAATTACTTGCGGTTAAAAATGCTTTGATAGCAAAATGTACGATTTGATCACACATATTAATATTAGTAATTTACATTAATTTAGCTGTGTTTGCAGTCAGTATCGGTGGCTCGCGTGCGCTCGATAGATCTTATGATTTAGTGCGCGGGCGCAGGCAGGGTTGCCCGTTCGCGGTGGCTCCTCACTAATAATCTGCCGCCGTGTTTGCTTCCAGAACGATTGATTATCGAATTATTCATGGCATCTAGAAGTTGCCGGAGATGGCGAAGGAAACAATTACATGCCAGAAGAAATAATATTTGAAAAATTTATTAAGTAGTCTGTGATAAATGTATTTTTTTGTAAGTAGTAAGCCGAATTCTATGCGATGAACTAATCGAAAATAATGTTCACACTTAACTACAATTGAAATAACGTTGAAATATTTTTTTTTACTTTTGTCACTAACCTTTATGCTATCAAGTCCATAACAGATAAGTCAAATGTCATCAAGTATAGCTTAGGCTGCAAGGTAGTGCAATTGTGGACAACTAGAATATCGAATTGGAACCTGTTTCAATTATTTTTTATTTATTAAAATACCAGCGGCCACTAGCGACTCAGTTCGCGTTTACTTTAGATTTTTGGGAATTCCACAGTAACCAAATATTTTTAAAAAGTATCTCATGTCTCAATCCAGGTCATAAACTATATAGCGCACAAAATTTCATCCAAATCCGTTCATTGGTTTTTGTGTGATTGAGTAACAAAGATACAAACATACAAACTTTCACATTTAGTATATTAGTAGGATTTGATTTCCTACGCTTTAATTAAGTTCACAGATTACATTTGGTTTATTTCTTAGAGTATACACCATTTTCTACAACGCTTGTTATCCATTTTTTAGGGTTCCTTAGTCCTGACTAGGAACTGTTATAGTTTCGTCATGTCCGTCTGTCAGTCCGTTCCCGATTTGCTTGGAGACTGTTAGCACAAGAGAGCTATAATTTTGTGGAGATATGAATATCAATCACGCAGCCAAAATGGTAGAATAAACAATTTTTTTTTTTTTAATGTAGCTCCCCTACATGTAACCTTGGGATGATTTTATTTTTTCATCCTCTACCCCTTCGTGTAGGGTATCGTTCAATAGGTTCTTTAAAAATCCTTTAAAGTTCCTAAGATTATTTTTTGATTAAGCAATTTGTCTCTAAAGCTTAACTGTTGGTTTGAAAAACCTGAAAAAAAAATCATTATAATAGTGCTTTTTATGAACTTTTAAGGAAAATTATAATGGTTAAATAGTTATTTATTATACAAGAGTGGAAAGTTCCTTTTTAACCGCGTGCTCGATTTGGATGACCGAGCAAGCGAAGGATTCTAAAGTTGAATCACGAGCGCAGCGAGTGATTCTAAATTAGAATCCTGAGCGTCAGCGAGGGAAACAAACGAGCACAAGGTGAAAAATCTTTCCACTCGAGTGCAATACGTAACTTTTCATCCCACCTCAGCGAGGAAATGACAAAATGAAAAAGAAAACAATTTATAATGACAAAATATTTAAGCAATAAAACGTGAAAAACTAGAATGGCGCGAAGCACGCAAATAAAACAAAGAAACCAAGAAGGTTCCAAATTTAAATTTTTTCACAATTTAAAAAGTTCTAATCATAAATTTGGCACCATAGAGGTTACATTAAATAGGTTTAATGACGTTTTGAATTTACAATTATATTGAGTACTCATTATATGTGATGTTCTAAATTCAAATCTACTTTGCCGCTCAAGCGAATAAAATAGAATTTTCCAGCCAGATTTCGAAGCGCAAAATTACACTTTCCGAGGTGGTGGGATGAAAAAAGATTTATTAGTTTAAGCGTAATTTTCTGAAATTGTCAGACCTAATAAAAAAATCTTATAAGAAAATATTAAAAGTGACTTAGAAAAAGTAATTGCTTAAAATATAAACTCTTTCCAAAATATATTGTGGTGATAACGAGCAACTACGGAACTCGACACTGCGCGCAGCACGACACGTACTTGGCCGGTTTTTTCGTCTATAGCATTGACAATCATATAACAATATCCAAAGATTCAACATTAACTGCATTTACTCAAATATTCTTGTCGACAGATAATTAACAAAAAATAATCCCAATAAAAGCACTCACTGAGAATAACCTAAAGATAATAATTTACACAAGCATACGTTGCTAAAACTTCAAATATCTAAACGGAATTACTTTCCTATAAAAGGTGGAAAGGCTATTGCGTCCATAACAGGAAACCCCGGGAGCCATAACAAGGACAAAAACGGTATTAAATATAACACTGTAAGGGAGTAGTCACACAGGTCTTTCCGATAGCCTATTGCTGAACACAGCACAGCAATTACTGAGTAAACACTTTTTACCCTGTCAAGAAACGATATCAATACCTCCGATAGTAATAAAAGAGCAAGAAATTCACATTGTAAGTTATTCGTTGAGTTCGAATCGTTCTTTATGTATTCTCTAAAAGTATAAATGGCATGCTATTGTTTTCGATTTGAGTGCGCGGGAGCAATTTGAAGCGTGGGCCGTTTAATATCTATAAATCATGCGCCAGGTGAACCCGTGGTACCTCTAGAAATATTCTAAAGTACATTTTGTGCAATCCATCCTACTTCTGTTAGCCACAGCCACAATGGTCCTAATTACCTTTAGCAACTCGCATCGTTTAGTATAATCAATCATTCAACCGATTTGGTAATCTTATTTTTTTTAAATATCGGGAATGAATTTGCTGTTTTTATTTATTTTTAAGCATTTGACTGCTAGATGATGACTGTAGATGAAAAGTTTACTAGAAAAAAATTTCGACGCGGCCATGAGGGTCGTGGTAGCATAATTGGTCAGTGCATTCGCCCGGATTGCGAAGGGTGCGGGTTCGAGTCCCGTCTGCTGCCTGGTCCGCGTGGATTTTTTCTAGTAAATTTTTCTTTAGATTGCTGTTTTTAGTTGATTTTTCACTACTACTTTGTAACTGGACCATTCCGCATCTACTAGACCATATTTTAGTAATTAATGGTTCTACTTTTTGTTATAAGTTTCAAACTTAAATAATTGCATTTTTTTACGCTGACTAACCATGGCACTAGTCATATAAAGACCCAAGAAGAGAAAGGTTAAGGAGGAAAAGCGTTTTTCTTTCAAAAAAGAATTAAAAAAGGAGCAATTTAATTTTCATTGGAGGTGTAACTTTACCGATTGTAGTGAACTAATTAAAAAAAATTGTATGGTTACGCTCCTAAAGTTGTCCAATATTCACTAAGTCAGGATCTGTGATTGTATCCTGGAGAAATCGAGGAAACTTAAAAATTATAAGCACATCTATAATAATTTAGATGTTTTTATAGTAACTCGTTTGTTTACACCCGCAAAGAACCATCTGGTGAAGTGGAACTGATGATGCAAACCGCTGATGGCTGATAATGATGAAAACGTTGGATTATTGAAACAAAAAAAAACTATCCCCGGTATTCTTACATAAGCTCCATATTCGAGACAATTCATTGTGCTAATGTGGGCTTGATAAGGCTACAATAGTAGACCACATATTTTTCTCCTGCGCAAAAAATTGAAAATCTTTTAATCTCTACAGCGAGTTGGTAAAAATTAAGGTACCGCTTCCAATAAACATTGGCGAAATTTATTCATGATAACAATATTAAACTGTAAGACTGTTTCACATTTACTGTAACTACAACTCTAAATTCCTCATAACTCATTTAATATAACAATAATAATTCATTAAACGGTGTGGTAAAAAAAAGCGGCTCCTATCTTCATATTATTCCCTTTTCCAAAACTAATATATGTGCACGTCTTACCAGAAATCCACTGACAATTCGATGCTGATATCTCTCGAAGGAAGGCACATTAGCCAAACAAGTTTTCTCCACGAATAGATTACTTTACCTGTATTCTCTATATAGTCCAGTCAAAATAGACAGAAATAAGTTATAACTTAGATAAAATTTGCATACAGCTAAACATTGGTAGAGACGGTTAAATACACCATTATAATCAAAATGACAAAATTTCCCTTCGATGTTCTTCTGCAAAAAAAATATATTGAAGGTCAAATGTACAAAATTAAGGTGTTTGCCATTTTTCTCATTTAAACGGCAAGTTTTATCGTGAAAATAGGTTCTACAAAAATTGTTACGACACTTTTTTCGATGATGACTTACTATTCGTGAGATATCGTGGTTTTAACAGTTGGAAAATTCATATTCTACATAGTATGCACACATTTCCGTTTCACCTATGAGGTAATGTAGTTGACGTTTTTTTTATAACGTAGTTTCCCCAGTGACCAGTAAGTGACCAGTAGGCATACTCCACGAGTGATAAGGACAGTTAGATCAGATCGCATCCTATTGATTGAAATAATGAAACTATTGTTAATGATAAAAGTGGAATAAATATAGATATGTTTTTGGCAGAAGTAGGATCGATGGGAATTTTTGACAAATTAATTTATAATGGTGTAATTTACGTCTCTACCAATTTTCAGCTCTATGCAAATTTTGGCTAAGTCAAATGTCTATTTTGACTGGACTAAACTCAAATCAACTCAAATTTTAATATCAAAGTCCACGAGAAATCGCGGTAAAAGTTATACTACATGAGTAGGCCTAGCACAAATCTCTCATCTGACTACAAATTCTAACAAAATCCGAACGTGTCTTTAAAATCTATAATTATAACTAACTGATGGTGCATACAAGGAATATAATGTTGAGAAAAGGTAAGATTACCGTTTTTGTATTATATAAGGTAATATGGTATTATAGGAAATTACTCAGCCATAATGATATAAATATGTAAGTGGTGAAAAACAACCAAAGGAAGGGAACTAGCCAGTTGGCTAACGGCCCGATCGATGTTACTTTAGCATAAGTTAACTAAGTAGCTTCTTAACAAACTAAGTCTGTATTTATTTATTTGGAAAAATATTGAAGAATTTTTTCAAAACAGGCAAAATACTGGCATCCTGTCTTCCCGTATTAATTTACCGTATGAATAAAGATTGTCTTTTCTTATAAAAGATTTAATTGCGTTTGTCCAGAATCGCACCTGATATAAAGCAATGATGTGATCTAAGCTGAAGCACGCAAACTCAAATGATGCATATTTACTCTTGCCTTGAAGGTACGATATGTAAGGTAAGGTAAGGTAAGGAACGATAGGGAAGACGAAGGAAGGGAGTTCAATAAGACCGCTGTAACTGTGTGTGGGGGACATGGCATAATTATTTCTTTATGAAGAAAATGGTTCCTTGAGGTGTAGATATGTAGGTGATATTTTTCCCAACGTTTGCCACCTTTGATGCTTTTTCAACTATAAAATCGTAGGTAAAGTTACACCTATCCATAATATGTGTTTAACATGTTCTTCAGGGGATGAAGAGGACACTGTGGTTAAATTTCTAAATGGCTTTTACTAATAGTCATGTGAAATGCCAGCAGAATATTCAAAATGTGAAAGTTTGGATGTTTGTTACTGTTAAAAAACTACTGAATGAATAATGATGAAATAGAGGGATTTATATTGCGATTATTATAAAACAAGAGCTTGATTAAATCATAAATATATCCAGGGAAAATAGTTTGGTGTTTTTATTCTCATTAATAAAAAAATACACTGAGAACTTTATAAATTCTTGGATCCACGCAGAGGACGTCGGAGGCAAGGTGCAGTATTTTATAATTTAGATAACGAAAAAGTTGTTTATTCATCTGCACAATAACATGTTTATTGTTATTTGATGCATTTGTTCAACACGCGCAACATAGTTGCAAAGCCGAGGAGAAGGCCAATTGAGACGACTGCAATTAGCCACCACTTAATTAATACTTATTACCTGTCAACGTCGAGACATGGATCTGCATCTTAAACCATTTGATTGCTAACTTAACTTCCACCTTATCCATCATATCGAGTGGGCTGATGCTAGTTTCTTCTAGCGGCTGAAAACAGAACTTATTTTGTCCAAAGTCGGTTCGGTTTTTGGTAATTCAAAGGACCTTTGCTGAAAAATTCTATGATACTGACTTGATTCCTGCTAAAGGAAAAAATGGTTTAATCTATACTTATAATAAATCTGTAGAGAGGTCAATTCTGTACATGAAATATATTTTCAAAATAACTATTAGGGGGTGATAAGTGATCGAACCTGATGCCAAAAATGCAATCAGTAAAATTTTTGTCTGTCTGTCTGTCTGTCTGTGTGTATGTTCCTTATAGAAACAAAAACTACTAGACGGGTTTTAACGAAACTTAATACAATTATTCTTCATATTCCTGGGCAGGTTATAGTATACTTTTCATCACGCTACAATCAATAGGAGCAGAGTAGTGAAGGGAAATGTTGGGAAAACGGGAGAAGTTCTCCATTTTTTAAGCTTCCGTCGCGTGTGCAGCCTTAATGGTTAAAGTTACATAGAAATCATGTATGACGGAAATATTTTACATAAAATTGACAAAAAAATATCCCGCAACAGCATATGTCTATCTTATATGGTTGACTCACAATAACACGTGTAATTATATAAATAAAGTCATTGTTTATAACACAAGCCCGAGAACAAAAACTATAGTTTACACTACAGCTCTACACCGAAGCGAAGCGAGGGCGGGCCACTAGTAAGGAATATAGCGTTATTTGATTACTTCTCCAGTCTGATACCTTGGTAGAGTGGATTTTGCTCTTGTAAAATCTTCTTTAGATTTGTAAATCTACCAATTCAATATATAAAAAAAAATCATCATCAAAAGTTCGAAATAGAATGATAACTAAATATAATATATCATTATATTCGTGCGAAATTGAATAATTGGTGGTGGCATTCCTCGGGATTATTTTGTATTCTTTACACTGTTTACGATTCCCGCTTATCCGCGGAGATTTTACGGACAAAAGGCGATGTAATAAAAAGGCGATCGCTACAGACGCGCACCGAATTCCGAATCGACACGTCTCGATTTATTTTCGCTGTCCGCCGGGAGCTACAACAACTATTTGATTGAACTCCACCCACTAATTATATTCTTATGAAATAAACTCTACATTTAATATCCAACGCTGGTCACTAAACAACTTTACTCGCAGCGGGTGACGCGGGATCGTGTACCCTCACTGAAAGAAACAAGGTGCGTTTTGGTTTAACATGGTGTTGGTGGAATTTGACAGGATCTCATAACGGATGATACAGTAGCCGTGTTGCGCTGCCGATGGCCGGTAATGGCCGGGACCTAATAGCCGTACAATTAGCCGACTTAGGAACATCGCCACGTTAATGAAATGTCTCGGCCAAGATTGCTGCCCCTAGAATTCTCCGCGGACTATGTTGCTTCGTTTAACTCGATATGTAACTGGCTTTTTTAAAACTGCGATACTCATACATTCTACAAGACGCAGGGTTCGCTCGATAATATTGTCCAAATAAGTTTTATTGCTTCAACGATTCTCTTTCTTTATAACAACATTTTCTCTATATCTGATGGCCCAAGACGTGACTTGTAAACTTCATATTACAAAACTATGAAATAACGTACGTATAATGGAAGTAGATAAATTTTTAGTCATAATATTACGAATTTTCAAGCGCAGTTGCACAAAGAATACCATTTTTAAACTCATAAACAAAACTGAGTCGTAGGAAGATAATATTTTGTTGAAAAACACATCGAATGATTCTAATTTAACATAGTACCTAAACGAATTCGTTTGAGAGAAATATACCTTTATTTACTACATACATGTATAGACATACATACTACATACATATATTAAAAAAAAGATATACTACATTTGCGTACACTGAATCTGTCTTTTGTGTTTTAAGAAGTTTATTAGAACAATTTTAGAGGATGCTATTATTGAATAACATTTACAAGGTAGCTCAGTAGCTGGAAGCATCAAGCCTGCACAATACTCAAATATGAATCAGATAATTGAAAAAAAAATCAAGAGAGAATTAAAAGACTTTTATAGACGCCAAGTATGACGCGTTATTCCAATTAAAAAAAACATATCAGTCACGGAGACCAATTAGTTCTCTCGCAAAACGCACAAAACTGATTTTAATTCTAATATGCAATTATATCCATAACAATTTATTATCTGCCTTGTTTTTATCGGTGTAATATTTCAACATAATCGTTAGCTTACGAGATGCGGTTATATATGATCGTTAAACTATGAAATTGTCCCGCTGATGATGAAGTGAAGCGTGCGACTGAATCTTCTGCATTATCATTGGGCGTCTCGTTGCCATGCGTCGGTGGCGAGCCGCGGACACTGACAGACGGACACACATTAATATCTGAGTCGATATTAATGCTTCAATATGTACGGCTTTAGGTGTACCATCTGATAACTCGATGGAACCCACACATAGCACAAATGGACACTGTGTTAATCGAGCGAGTACGCGCCTGCGGGTTTCTGACACAGTGCTGTGTGCTGGAATACACCAGCCCTCACTCAGTCACGCCAGCAGCCCCGCCTCCGAATTGATGACAATCATCCGGACGGACACCTGAATAATTTGTTTTTGCAATCGAATATGTTATTGCTAAAGTAAAAGGTTTGATCAGGTAACATGACACCTCAATTTAATCGTTAATAACGAAATAAATTAATTTCGCGCAGGCGGTCGCTTCAATTTTATTCAGCCACAAAGCACAACATCGAGGCAGGTATTTCTTGAATATATAGATTACAAAATAAGCTCTTTGTAATCAAAGACGTGTATATATCTACTTATTTCTAAAAATATTTTAAAATTTATATTTTGGTTTTAAGCGATTTACTGCTACATTTATAAATCTAAAGAAAAAAAATCCCTTTCCGGGCGGATAACGGCAGATGCGGTTTCGAATCCCGTCTGAAGTCTGGACCGACTGGTTTTTATTCTAGTAAAAAATTCTTAAGGTTATTTAAAACGAAAATTAATCTCGCTTTGATTTTAAATTATATTTTTTTTGACATTTGAACACTTCCAGGTTAGCAGCAGTTTTATTTCTATATTTATGAATAATAAGCTCTAATGCTTTTCATTACTTAAATAGGTACTGACAAATAGACAGTGGTGTGCCTTTTAACTAGAGATAGTCATTTGTGCTCGGACATATTAGATACGATAACTATTATGTTTAATTTCTTGTGTACATGTGTATGTCACAAAACTATTACTAAGCAGTTGCACCGATTTAATTTTTGTATTAGTTAATTCCATGAATGTTTTAAATGAAGAGCTCGATGGCGCAGGTAGTTAGCGCGTTCGGCTGCGATCGTTGATTTTAAGCAACTTTAACAGTGGTCGGTCATTGGATGGGTGACCAAAAATCTTCTATCACAACTTCCTCTGTGCTTTAGAAGGCACGTTAAGCCGTTGGTCCCGGCTGCATCTGCAGTCGTTAGCAGCCACCAATCCGCACTGGGCCCGCGTGGTGGGTCATGGCCCAATCTCCCTATTCCATCCATAGGGAAGTCCTGTGCCCCAGCAGTGGGGACATTAATAGGCTGATGATGATGATGATGTTTTAAATTCAACTGGACCTGATTGAATGGGTTAAATCCAGGATTTTACAATTTTTGTTATAAGCGCAAAATGTTCAGTCAGGGTAAATCTTTTGCGTCTAAAACTTTTCTGTTTTACCATAGTGAAGCTGTGTTTTCTGTTATGAATTATAATCAGCTGTAGTTAGATCAATAACGATGATATTTAATTGAATGTTGAAGCTCATATCCACTGATGTAGTGTTGGTCATTGAAGGCTATGGTTTAAGGTGGAGTGTACACTGTAACTGGTAATTGATATAACGGAATGTTCTAAATTTTTTGATTGATTTTTGTCAAATCCTAAAGCTTGTAGGGACGTACCCAAAGGGTACAAACCGAACCCTATTGCTCTCACTCTGTCGTCTGTCTGTTGTTCGTATATCAAGGGTCCTGAAATTTTGGTGTTTGACGTAAAAAGCTTATTACATGGGTGGTCTCATATTTTTTTTGCGATGTCATAAGTCTGTGGTATTACCTAGGTAGCTACAATACCAGGTTAATATGGTAAGAAGCTATGTTGTCTCTTTTTGCTCGATATGATAATAATTTAGTATAGTGTATAATGTTGTATAGATAATGGTACCGAATCCTTTTTTAAATATATGTATCAACATTATATTTTGAATGCTTCACTTAGGCCAACAACGGTGATAATATAAAGTTATTTAGAATTTTTGATTTATCTTCTTGTTTAGACTCGATCAGTAAATACATAACACAGTTAACTCCAATTGAATACAAAAGCTGCCGTCCATCCAGGTTAGCTTTTGCGTCAAGGAAATCCATAAAACTACTATTATTGGAAAACTTGAGATATCATATAGTTTGGAGACCTTTTGACGCAAAATTTATAACCACTCAGCTCCAAAGATTATCAAGAGTTGAAATTTTGATAAGAGCATTATTTATGTCAGTGATGCTGATAAGAACAAATATCGCATTTATTCTAGAGTTATTTATTATACTAGTATTTTTATGCTGTTAACAAAACTTAAAGGAAAAGAGGAATGGAGATCATTCCACGTCCTAGCCATGCGTATTGGAAAGCTGAAGTTAAATCGCTTCCACAACTTACTCTCCTCTTAAATTGGCTGGACCTCAGCACCAGTGCAGTTTATTTGTGCAGCAGCCAAAACCAATGTGGACGCAGTCTTAGCTTTATAAAAATTGTCTTCACATGGCGAGCGGTAGGACAAGGTTTTTGTAACAAGGATGCTGTAACATAAACCACGCAGTTTAGGAGAGCAGCGCGGGTATACTGGACGAGAGCCGATGTCAACGCGGGCACGACCACCTCCTTAATTACACCTTGCTGCCAACTGGTCTTGCTGCAGCCGGTGACAACTGATGGAAATATGACTGGAGCGGTGACTTGAGACTATTACCGTAATAACCAATGAGCTTATGCAGTAATTATTGGTATTTGCAATATTTTACTCTTTTTAGTTTACCTTATTAGTTACTACTAGCAAACCAGTGAACCAAATGTTCACCAAAAAAAAAATGTATTTAATTAATTGAGAACTTCGGAGATTTTCTGTGGTTTCGTTTGAAATAGAAATCACGTGATTTCTCGAAAACCGGAAGTGCTACGTTACTCAAATCCGGTTTGTAGTCTTATCAGACTATTCTTAACTTATAACTTAAACATTCTCTTTATCTATCTCTTACGGTTTGGCCGCTGAAACAGCACCACGGACGGACGGACGGACGGACGGACTCGTCTAATAGATAAGAGATACTATAAAAAAGAGTGAGTTGCACAGCGTTACCTAAAGTTAAATTTTACTATATCTTTAACTGGAGGCTCAGACAGTTATTGTCGCTGTCAAATTATGACCTGATTTTAAGTATTGCAAATGATGTAATCCATTTTTCACCTAACCGGAGTTTAATTGAACAGTTAAAGTACAAGTAAGTTGGTGCACTTACGTTAACGAGCGAGCCTTACAGTAGTCATGTATGATGTGTAACATTTGAAACCTCACATTATATTAGTAAAAAAAGAAATAAAAAACCTACTACAAAAGGAATAAGCTATTTGAACATTATCTTCTAAAATCAAATCAAATAGCGCGCGCTTTCGTGACTTCCTGTTACACACTTCCGTCCCATTTCACGAAATCACTCCCATAAATTGCAGGAAAGCGAGAGGAAAGATTTCGAATCCCAAGCTAAACACTTCTGTTTTATTTTGTACACTTCTTTAAATTACATTGTTAAAAAGTTTTCACTTCTGTATTCTGTATTACTTTAGTTTCTATTTTAGTTCTGTAATAAGAAAAAAAAAAGTTTGTGGGTTTAAACATTGTGAGTTATCTACTATGCGAAGAGACGGCGCTGCCTTGCAGCGTAAGAAAGGCTAGAAAGAATTCGACACGGCCATCAGGGCCGCGGTAGCATAATGGTCAGTGCATTCGCCCTTATAGCGAAGGGTGCAGGTTCGAGTCCCGTCAGTTGCCTGGTCCGCGTGGATTTTTTTCTAGTTATATTTTCTTTAGATTTAAACATCGAGCAATTACATCCTTGAAAAATAAACATTATAACTATCATGCTAGTTTTTTTGGTTAGTTACTCGAGTTGCCGTTTCTTGCTATACCTCATCAGTACAATGTTTTTGTCGTGTCTATTTCAATTGTATATGCTCTTGCGATTTGGCGTGGTAACAATTTGTACTACTAGCATTGGACGGTTGCGGCGCGGCTAGTGCGTGCGTTGCGGTGGCGTGTCGTCTTAGTGTGGTCGTAATTGCGCTGTGCTTACATTAATTGCGTGTGTAATACGCGGGGCGGGCGCGGGGCGTGCGCGGGAGTGACTCGCTAGCGACACGCTGCCGGTGCCGAGCCAGCGGGGAGGCGCGAGCGCAGGACGCCATTATGATGCTCTCGACTTGGCATTTGATATGACCGTAGAAATTATTCTTATATGGCGCGCGCGATTCACATCATTGGCGATGAGGGGAGATTGAACACCTCCGCGATGGGGTGCCATTAAGAGCGTTTTATCATCAATACTACGGTGAGCGTGCTGAAGAGTTATACACCTTTATCTCTGTCTCCCTTTTCCTTCAAAGGACCATGGACACTGGCCTACGTGGTCATCTACTGAATGTGGTCACTTTTCCAACGCGAATAAAGAGTGCACTGACCAATTATGCTACCGCAACCCTAACGGACCGCGTCGAAATTCTTCTAGCCATTCTTAAGCTTCAGACAGTGCCTGGTCCGCGTGGAGTTATTTTTTCTTTAGATTTAAACATCAAGCAGTTAAATGCTTTGAATATATATATATATAGCGAAAAGCGAATAAAGAGATTAGGTGACTCATTTCTTTGCCATGCTTTTCACGCTTATATGTTTCCTTCCTTCAACGGGGGTTGTAGATGGGAGTCTTTATAAGTATAGGACTTCAGAACGCCCGGTTGTAGAATGAGTTGGTCACAATGAAAAGATACATATATATGTAATTAAATATTGAAGTAGCTTCTTCCGTATGAAACAACTCAGAGATGACTTCGTCAGTTTATTAATAATGGGGTCTAAGATCAGCCGCGACAAGCACTGAACATCTATGAAATCAGAACTTCAAACAATGGGTGTTTTTTTTTCAGTTGGTCGAAGAATCTAGTTAATAAGTTTGTATAGCGGAGCCTGTATTTTACAAATAAACATTATTTAACACAGACTCGCGTGGTTGAGAATTCCTTCACCTTTACACCGTAGGTATGCCTTGACCACATAATGTCTCATGCCTAACCTTCGTCTAGGATATAATACATTTTTACTGAGTACAGTTAACATAAAGTTATTTACGGGATTGTTACCATGTACCTTGTTTTAAGCGAGTTTCCGATATTTCGGCACTGTTGCAAACGCCATGATCACGGAGTAACTGTTACTCCGTGATCATAGCGCTTGCAACAAGCGTTCAACATGAGTTTAACAATTACTTATAATGTTAGTGACCATGAAAGTTTAAAACAATTATAACTGAATTTCATACATTTAAGTATTGGTTCAACTTACACACCTACTTACGTCGTAAATAAATCATTAATTAAAATAATGATCACTTAAGTCGCAGTGTTTGCAACATAGTTAAATCTGAGTATATTTGTTTCTTGGGTTTTCATGCACACCACTCATTAAATAAAACAAGTTTCAACGGTATAGGTGTACTGATTTTATTTATTTATAGACGTTTCCAATCCTTTTGCGGGATGCTTCGTCTGAATAATGATTTTATTTACTTTTTCGAGCTACCTTACCCTACTCTGAGTATAGTTAAAATACTATAGAGAAAAAAACTATTTGTCAAAATTGGACACATTCTACTATGTATTTGAGTGATATTTGACTATTAATGAAATACCTAGTAAAATTTAACATAAGGGTTTTTATCTTTATAAAACCTAACTTGTGGGGATTTATAAAGCGCAACTTTGCGGGGATTTAAAAAGCGTAACCTGTGGGGATTTAAAAAGCGTAACTTGCGGGGATTTAAAAAGCGCAACTTGCTAGTTCCAGAATTGTACTTTTTAAATGAATGAGAATTGAGAGTATACAGCGTGCCTTTACGAGGCATCTAGCGTTTGTTACTTACGGTCTCTCACACAGACAACCGTACGAGTCTCGATTTAACTTCTTTAAAATGAACACCTTAGGGTGCGTCGCAAGATTGCTGATGTGATTTTTCTTCACAAAATTTTGAATGGTAAAACAAAATGCACTAAGTTATTATCTTTCATCAAAAAAAATATTCTGTATCCCTCGCCATCGAAGTTTAGGTTTGCATGAACCTCTAGCTCTAGCTAGAATTTGCTCAACATACAATGAGATTGGCGGCAAAGATCCGAGCTAAGATATATTTAGTGATGGTCTTATTTCCTTTTGGGGCAAGTTGCTGAAACACTTTGGTGCAACAAATAAATAAATAACGAAATAATGTGTTCTTCTTTTGTGTATGTATTTGAATAAATTAATGCAGTCATTCATTCTATCCATAATAAACATTTATATCGTGT
The DNA here is from genome assembly GCA_902850365.2 of Chilo suppressalis. Lineage (NCBI taxonomy): Eukaryota > Metazoa > Arthropoda > Insecta > Lepidoptera > Crambidae > Chilo > Chilo suppressalis. The sequence goes on from OU963902.1 coordinate 325,926, forward strand.
ATATATATAGATTTGTGATCAGGTCAATTTGTTGAATTGTATCAAGTTTTTTATTAACTTCATTGTGATTGTTGTGTATGCTTTAAATTGGTCTGCATGGGAGAAAATTGTATAGTATCCTATTCAATCATTAATGTATGAATATGTGTGACTGTTAGCATGCCTAAATAAATAAATAAATAAATAAATCATCTTTAAATTCGTAATTCGAATATTTCGACGTGAGTGTAGATAAACTATTTTTAACAATAACAGGACTTATGAAAAAATATAACTAGTAAGTTTATCTCTTTTGTCGTGATGTTTAATTAAGATTAATCATCCAAAGCATGTTCATCTCTTACTCTTTTAATTAATTTATGAATTTTCGATCATAACATATGGAAATATTCCAACTTATAGTAGTTGAAAATTTCCATCACTTAACCATTTCTCAGTAAAAGGTGAACTAGACGAAATGTCATTTTTTGTCTTTCCTTACTAACAAAAAAAGTCCTTCTTTCGACCTTGATAATCATAAGTATTGGCTGCCTGCGGCTTTGATATGTTAAGAATTTCTCAACGGAAGAAGTGGACGAATCGAAAAAACCTACCACCGAATGTATTCGAGGAAGTACTTATATATGAAGTACGTTATTATGAAATTATGAACCAAATAAAAGCAATATTTTAAGTATTGAGGAGCACACATTTTGAGTTTTTTTCCGGCAGCTGTCTGCGTCATATTTGTGGTCATTATCGAATAGCTTGAATTTCACCAGATAATTAATAATTTAGGCGAAAGTCTTGCTGTGCAATCCATTTTTATTCATTAAACATAATGCATTTTCAGAAATATTCGATAATAATGCGACTTCGCTTAATGTGCGCAAACTGCACAAGGCTCAGTGTAGTAGTAGTTCACCAAAAATGTACACAAAAAACATACAGTTACGTCGTAATGACGATAAATATTTGCACAATTGTTTTAATGATTGACGTCTCTTTGAAGTTTGCATCTATAATATTGCCATTTAGGTCCACTTTCACGAAAGTTCTTAACTCGAGTTAAGGCTTAATCGTGTTTAAATTATTCCTATCGTTGTCAATTGTTTAAATTCAAAATAGATAAATGCCTGATTAGCTTAAACTTATAAAACTAGAATTTTCGCGCAGGTGGGCCTAGGGGATTTTTTTTATACAGGTTTCTTATGTGCTATTTCATTAGAATCTATATATATATAAAATTTAAGGGTGACTGACTGACTGACATAGTGATCTATCAACGCACAGCCCAAACCACTGGACGGATCGGGCTGAAATTTGGCATGCAGGTAGATGTTATGACGTAGGCATCCGCTAAGAAAGGATTTTGATCAATTCTACCCCCAAGGGAATAAAATAGGGAATGAAAGTTTGTATGAAACTTTGTCAATTTTAAACCGATCGGGCTGAGACTTTGCATGCAGGTATAAGAAGAATCATAGATAAATGTCATTGTGTATAATACAAGCCTGAGAACAAAAACAGTAGTCTACACTTCAATTATTTGGTATTACCACAAAAAAACATGCATACAACATGAGTTTACCAAAAAATTTACACAAAATAATTTGCCTAATTTTGTAGTAAACCCTGTAGTGTAGATTATGTTAGTCTCATTTATTAATTAAAACTAGATTCAACGCGTTAGATGCACTGATTTATTTACTTATTGACGTTTTGCATCCTTTGCAGGAATGCGTTGTCGGAATAATGAGATCATTTATTAATGTCAGCTACAATTTTCAGAACATTTTCTTTACTGCCACCAATAAAATATATTTATAGATATTTTATTGGTGGCAGTAAAGAAAATGTTTTGTCATGAACTTATTTTTTAATTTTCAGTAGGTACTTTTACCTGTACATATACCTACATATCTACGTAAACATTATTTCGAGTTGTGCTTGGATTTCGTCGTGTGTGGTGATGGCCGTCGGCGTCGGCGCCCGCGCAGCGCCAAATTGATTCCGGCGTGACGCGCGGCGAGCCGATACCATCGTCTCGAGTCCACTCTTCAGATATTGAATCGATCAACACTTTACGTACCTACAGCATTTTATTTTATTGGAATGAAGTTTCTTTTTTCTCGGACGGTAGGGCGGTATGGAGGCTAGGCGAAAAAAGTTCAAGATTTTACTGTGACAACGAAAATGTTGCATTGGGGTATTAATACGCCATTTTGGCGGTAAATATTGGTCTTGGCGAGGTTTCGTTTTTAAACGTTTCGTGTTAAAAAACGGAACCCTCATGGATTCGTCATGTCTGTCTGTCTGTCCGTTCGTATGTCACAGCCACTTTTTTCCGAAACTATAAGAACTATACTGTTGAAACTTCTTTTTAGATTTTCACACAAAAATAGAAAAAAAGCAATAAAATTTAGGGGGGTGGTATACTTAAACTGAAACTAAAAAAAATATCAAACCGATACGTGCGGTTTTTATGGATAGGTCTTTAAAAGTGACATTGAAGTTTCAAATTTAATTTTTTTTCTAAACTAAATAGTTTGCATGAGAGATACTACCAAAATGGTAAAATGTGCCCCCCCCCCTGTAACTTCTAAAATAAGATAATGAAAAACTAAAAAAAATATATGATGTATATTACCATGCAAACTTCCACCGAAAATTGGTTTGAACGAGATTTAGTAAGCAGTTTTTTTTTAGTACGACATTAATCGTGAACCGCAATTTACCTTTCATTCAATCTCAAATTTACTTATCAATAACTTAATTTAAAAAAATACACTATTATTAAAACATCGATCAAAGTTACAGCGAACTGTAAGAACTTTTGTATAATGTTACTTGCTGCTACGGAACCCTTCAAGTGCGAGTCCGACTCACACTTGGCCGCTTACTCGTGAGGTCCTGGGTTCGAGTCCCGGTGGAGGCAAAGGTCAGTATGATGAGTACGAGCATTTGTATCTTATTCATGGATGTTTATATATATTTTTAGATCAAATATTTATATGGCTCTGTATTTATTGTAATGTTTTCTGTGTGTGCAATAAAGTGTTTTGTATTGTATTGTATATATTTATATATGGTGTATATGTATTCTATCCGTTACCCTAGTATCCCATAACACAAGCCTTACAGTGCTTACTTTGGGACTAGGCTATTTGGTGTGACTGTGAATAAAAAGTTTTCTACCTTCCATGGGAGTTCCTTCCACTCATGGCAGTTTCAATGGTACCTTTGCTACATGTACCTAGTCAGGTCATAAATTCTGTCACATGATTAATAAAAATAATTGAAACAAGTTTATTCATTAAGTAACCATTTATATACCAAAATGAACTTAACAAAACATAGATTCCTATGACAATAAAGTTTATTCTAAATGACCTCCGTGATTTTGAATACAGGCCTTCAATCTGCGCGGCCAGTCGTCTATCGCAGCACGAACGAGGTCCATGTCAATATCGGCGGCTGCCTTAATCAAGGATGTCTTGAGTGACTCCAAATTGGGATGAGGCTTTGAGCACGCCTTTTTCTCCAAGTGTAACCGCAACGATGCAACGCAATAACTGCAACACGGTCTCCTTTAAGCGTCCACTCCATATTTAAAAACGAGTAAAATTCTAAAAAGTATACATTTATATTTTCATGAACAATTCGAATTCAATAAACTTTTTTGTGGCCAGCATTCTAAAAGAGAAGTTTTTACTGTGTGACAATACTTTTGACCTGACTGTGTATATAGTAGTTTGTGGTATTTATTTTTAACTTCGTTCCAACCGAGTGTTCCGCGACACTCACGTTTGCTTATTTATTTATTAGGGAGCCTAAGAGTTTACAACTTACAACAACAAGTGCAATAAAAATATCCAATTGTGTTTTAAAGAAAAGTGACGCAAACTATGTGTCCCATTGCTCAAATGTGCATGCAGTACCCTTAGTACGAGTTTTACAATTACGAAAACTATGATAGTTTTCGTGAGCTCGCACTCGTACTAAGGGTACCGATTTTATTGTTTTTGTTTCAAAACAAATAAACAGTGTTTAAATTCTATCATTAAATCATTTGCGTCTTCTTAAATTTTAAGTATATTTGGTTCCTTTTCACCAAGATGGACATAGAAACATTTATTTACAATTACGAAAACTATGATAGTTTTCGTGAGCTCAAACTCGTACTAAGGGTACAGTTATTTTATTACCTATATCATAGCATAATAATATTCATTAATCAATCAATACAAAACCAATTATAAGAATTCTAGCTATTAAGTGAGAAGTTATGAGACACCACTACATGAAAATAGTAAAAATTCGCGAGTTGAAACCTGAATATAAATGTGTACCAATGAACAAGGTAATTTAGTTATTTCTAGACATGACATACTTAAAAAAGTTTTTTTGAAGTATTTTAAGGCTTTAATGACTGGTATATGAGTAATGTAGCAAACTATGTTATCAATTTTAGTTACATTGGCTGTCTATGGTGATTAAGGGTTTTCGTAATTTTCTTAGCATGTTATTTATCTTTAAAATGACATACTTACTGTTTTTTGTTACATAAGAGGCTTTATTTATAGTTTCATAGCAGTTTATTTCTTGTACAAATGGTTTTGTGTCAATTGATCTAGGGGGGGGCAGAATTTCCATTGCAAGTATTTATAATACTTACCGGGAATTCTGTTCCGAAAGCTGTATTTGTTTTTTCAGAAATAATCGTTATTATTATTATTCTAGGTCGAGCAAAATATGATCTTTCTTGTGTTTTTATATAAAAGTGACAACTCAGTGACAATAAAAATGCATATCCTCGGAGATTTTTGAATGTTTACTATAATGGTTGTATAATACACTCCGCTACTAAACTGCTCGATGCAAATGGAGACCAATAAAGTCTTATAGTGATAGGGTTCCGTATTCATCCTTTAGCCATGGAACTCTAAAAATTTGGTTAAATAAAAAACATTTCATCATCATCATCAGCCTATCAAAGTTCCCACTGCTGGGGCACATACCTTCCCTATGGATGGAATAGGGAGATTGGGCCATGACCCGCCACGCGGGCCCAGTGTGGATTGGCGGGTGCTAACGACTGCAGATGCAGCCGGGACCAATGGCTTAACGTGCCTTCCGAATCACGGAGGAACTCGAAATAGAGTATTTTCGTCGCCCTTCCAATGACCGACCACTGCAAAAGTTGCTTAACTTCTACTATCGTAGCCATCGAGCTCCTCAAAAATCATTTGTTACTAACAAAGTTTTAATTTTTTCGTAATTCGCTTTAGACAATTTTGTGAGAAGACTTTAATTTGTTTTTTGGTTGTTTTTATTTTACCGATTCTGTAATTTATAATAGTTACTACCATTAGGTTAATTAGGAGTTGAATTAATAAGTAGTTTGTTTCCGAAAGAGTTTGTTTACACTATCTATTGAAGAGACGAACGCAGATTAGTTTTACTATCTCGCCTCGATAAAAACAAACGTTATATTGAATAACGTTTGTTTTTAAAAATAACTATTCATCACGCAAACATTTGCGTTGTATTGGAATCGAACTCGTGACGCTCCGAGTATCATTCCGAGGTACATAGCTGCTATCTATTAATAGCGGTGTGAGAACTGTGCAGTCGCGCTGCATAAGAGGAATAATAACGAGCTGCATGCGCGTGCGCACACATCGAGGGGGGGGGGGGGGGGGGGAGGGGGGGACTACGCTCTCCGAATTGATCCAGCGCAGGAGCTCGGAGGCTCAGGAAACGTCCGTCACTAGTTAAAGGACATGGCGAGAAGCCTTAAGGTCACTAGAAAAGTTCCCAAGCTCGTTTTCAGATATTATTATTCACGCTTAAATCGTTGATAAAATTTTGGTAAATATTCGTACAAAAGTAGAGTACAAAGTATTTTGTGGAGAAGTACAAAGGTTTGACCTTTGTCAGAGAAACTAAATTAAACCACAAAATTCAGAGAAAAGTTATAAAATTTCTGTATTCCTTTGAGGGTAACTAGAGTCTAGATCTAAGGTTAATTTTTATCTACTTATTACAAATTAATCTATCTTTATATATAATTCTTCTGTGAGTGTGTATGTCACTGAACTTCTCTTAAACGACTGGACCGATTTTGATGAATTTTTTTGTGTGTGTTCAAGGGGATCTGAGAATGGTTTAGATTCACAATTTTGTCCGCTGGACAACCCCTATTTTTTTAGGGCGGTACGAAGTTCGCTGGGTCAGCTAGTATATATGTAAAACTCAAAGGTGACCGACTGATATAGTGATCTATTAACGCACAGCCCAAACCACTGGACGGATCGGGCTGAAATTTGGCATGCAGGTAGATGTTATGACGTAGGCATCCGCTAAGAAAGGATTTTGATCAACTCTACCCCCAAGGGGAGAAAATGGGAAATGAAAGTTTGTATGAAACTTTGTCAATTTTAAACCGATCGGGCTGAGACTTTGCATGCAGGTATAAGAAGAATCATAGATGAATGTCATTGTGTATAATACAAGCCTGAGAACAAAAACTGTAGTCTACACTTCAGCTCTACACCGAAGCGAAGCGAGGGCGGGCCGCTAGTTTTTATATATAATAGTAGACAAATTACTAAATGAACCTATTGATTTCCTAATCTTTAATCGACGTTAATTTGATACCCACCCAGTGTTGTATATTATATTGGGAGTTGTCAAAGCTATGCTATTAGCAGCTTGTTCGACGACGGGCGGTCAGCTGACTGTCGCCAAATAACCGCGATCCGTTGCGTCCGCGCACAAGCAAACCCAAGCGCTCACATATTGCGATTAAAGATTTTCCGAAACACTGCAATGATGCAAGATAGTATCTTGAATTTTTTTATTTTATTTTATTTATTTGGTATACATAACATGTTACAATCAACAAAATACTGACTTAGTAATAATTGACTAATCGATCAAGATTGCAACACCTAACATGCATACACAGAAAATGAAGATAAAACAAATAACACTAAATCGATATTAACTGTTACATTGCATTGCATTAAATTAAATTCATTCAAATATAAGTGGAATTAAAATATTTTACAATTTGCCCAGTGACATTAAAGATTTCAATTTATATATATATATTTCAATAGATAAATGTTATAAGATTTAAAAGAGTATTTTTGTAATTTGTAATAGCATTTACCACCGATAATAAATATTGTACGTCCGAAACGAGCAGCTGTCTAGGACTAAGACATTACTTGTAACACCATTGTACTCAGCATGACAATAAAGATTTCTATTCTATTCTTTCTATTCGAAGTGTAAGCTCTACCGGGAGGCGCGTAAAATTAAATCAAATTGAATACCTACTATAAATTTGATAAAATTACTTACAATTGATTTAAATATTAATATAGTGTAATATATATATATGAGGAGCTCGATGGCGCAAGTGGTTAGCGCGTTCGGCTGCGATCGTTGAAGTTAAGCAAGTTTCGCAGTGGTCGGTCATTGGATGGGTGACCAAAAATTTACTATCTCGAGCTCCTCCGTGCTTCGAAAGGCACGTTAAGCCGTTGGTCCCAGCTGCATCTGCAGTCGTTCCGCACTGGGCTCACGTGGTGGGTCATGGCCCAATCTCCCTATTCCATACATAGGGAAGGCCTGTGCCCCAGCAGTGGGGACATAAATAGGCTGATGATGAATGATGATGAATATATAGCAATAATGAAATTATATTACATCACAAAAAAAAAAAAACATTAGCAAATCAATTAAATAAGATATTATTAAGTACATATTAAATTAAATAAATCAAGCTAAAAAAATATATATCAAAGCGCTTGACCTACGATTTCAAGAACACATTTTTTAAATTGATTCGGATTGAGACTAAACAAATCCACTAATATTATGGATATTCAAATTGCAATGAACACTAATTGCCGACATCTTATTAGATTTACTTTTTTACGAGATTTAATTATATTTTCGTGATTGAAAGTTCTGTGTATTAGAAAATGTAACTCTAGTTTGGTAATAAGAAGATAAAGGTTTAGTTTCATCTCTCATTTGACTGTCTGTCGATCATCGAATCTTGCAAGTCAAATTACATCCACTTCTCGGTTTCCAATTGAACTTTTCTTTGGTTTGGTATGGATGGTTTCCAAGTTCTCGGTTTCCAATTGAGCTGAAACAGTGCACGTATACGCGAATCGGACGACAGTATAATTTCAGATAGCATTAAGTTAGATCGATTGTAGAGTCAACACAGTTATAAAATGAAATTGTCATATTTGGGCTGGGTTTATATGCAGAGTGGCGCAGTGGCAGCGTGCTGGTCCCATAACCTTTAGGTTTTCGCCATAAATAAAAGAAAATCGAAATATTAACCGAGACTTTTTGTGATATACGTTTTCACACGCCTAACACAGTTTAGAAGAAAGCAGAGAAGACCAGAAAACAGTCATAATGTATTATAGAAGGAATAGGGAGATTGGGCCATGACCCACCACGCGGGCCTAGTGCGGATTGGTAAGTGCTAACGACTGCAGATGCAGCCGGGACCAACGGCTTCACGTGCCTTCCGAAGCACAGAAGAGCTAGAAATAGTAAATTTTTGGTCACCCATCCTATGACCGACGCACTAAACACTTGTGCCATCGAGCTTCTCCTTGACATATACAGACTTCACAAATTGTATGAGTTTAATTATTTTTACTTCAACAATATGATAAGTCTTGACGATGATTCTACTTATGGATGATTTAATCTTCATCGGTTTATAGTCGTCATCACTGTAAGAACACAGGCGTCGTACACGCAATCGAAATTCACAACGGCTGAGAAACCGTCTCACGAGCAATACCAATAAGAATATTAAACGTGCATTAGAAACCACGTCGTCACCATATACTACGACAAAACTGTGGAATATTAATCGCCAGCAGTGTTTCCGGGCCAAAACTACCCTAAAACCTTAAAAAAAACCACACTCCTTCCTTAATCAGTAATCAGAAATCAATATATCTTTGTTCAAATTGGATGAATAATACAGCTCTTTTTTTTATATTTCCAACATTCACACCAATTAGCCTAGCCCCAAGCTAAGCACTATAAGGCTTGTGTTATGGGATACTAGGGTAACGGATAGAATACATATATTGTACATATATAAGTAAATTTATATAGAAATTAATATTAAACATCCATGACTGGAGTACAAATGCTCGTATCCATCACACAAACATCTGCCTCAACCGGGATTCGAACCCGGGACCTCTCGAGTCGGCGACACCATGAAACCCGGCGTACTAACCACTCGGCCACGGAGGGCGTCAAATTTTAATCGTCCAAGTATTTTTTCCCCCTACCACTTACATATATATTGGACATATTTTTTAGCTGCAGAGAAAAACCAGCGAAAAAAAACTACACAACATTAAAAGCATAATGTAACAACATTTACAAATCATTATATTGTTACAACGTAAATACAATTGTGATTTACTTAATATAGAAAACCTGTTGGAATGATTGGAACAGTTCAAACCGAATCATTTTTGTCGGTAATATATATATTCAGACACTTTGTAATACGCTTTTTTAATAAGTGTTTTTTTAAACTATCTTTGAATTTATTTATAAAGGCCCAGCATCGCATTTTGTGATAATCTTGGTGTTACCTGTGTCTATGGGTGACGGTGATCACTTACCATAAACTACGTTGATAAGTGAGTGTCTGCTCGTATGTCCCCTCTAATATAAAAAAATAAGAAAATTAATCTAGCTTACTCAAGTGAAGATGAGTACCTACTGCGCAAAAGTATAATATTGTACTGTACTACATACTTCTGTTTTCAATGTAATAAATTCTTATTAGATTCTTATATATAGTATATAATTCTTTATGCAATACGATGCCTCAAAATTAATGAAGACACAACTCCTACAAACGTTTTAGATTTTGTTAGACCTATATGTATAGAATATCTATAATTAAAGTGACTGACGACCTCCGTGGCCGAGTGGTTGGTACGGCGGGTTTCATTGTGTCGCCGACTCGAGAGGTCCCGGGTTCGAATCCCCGTCGAGGCAGATGTTTGTGTGATGAATACGACCATTCGTACCCCAGTCGTATGTTTAATATGTATTTCTATATAAATATACTTATGTATATATGCACAGTATATGTATTCTATCCGTACACGCCTTACAGTGCTTACTTTGGGGCTAGGCTAATTGGTGTGAGTGTTTGCAATATTTATTTATTTGTTCAGATAGAGGATCAGAATGTTAGTTTTATTCCAGGGTCGAGTTGTATGATTCATGCTGCCATTACATTTGTTCGTTAGCCCGGGTGCACAAAAGACATTACTCGAATTCGGGCACCCGAAGCAATATTTACACTGAAATACGGGCTGGAAGACGGAAAACGAAGTTTACCCGAATACAGGCGTCCTCGACTTCGTTCATTTACACTTATTTTAGTTTGTACTTTTGTTTAAGTGGTTTTTTTTGTTGTTCAATAGTTGAAATTCGATTTAAATATTTTTTCTTTTGTGTAAACTTCAACTCATAAAATTTTATCATGTTATGCCCACATATTTAGAGTTACAGTTTGGTTTTATATTATAGTAATTGCTTTGTTTTTTTTTATATTTAATTGTAACTTGTTTTGTGAGGTAATAAATAAATAAAAAAAAACTTAGTCGTTTACCCGAATTCCATCGGCACTCGTAGTGTAATCGCGCCATTATAGAAAATAATACTTTTATTGCAACTCTTTATGATATTTTATAGAATAAGAAATTATGTTTATTGATTAATTCATCTGACAACATTAAAAAAAAAACACTTTAAAATCACGAAACAGCTCTTCTAAACAGTTCAAAATTATTTTCCAATTATCAGTTCCAGATTTATTTCAACTGTGAAGAAGCAATTGCGAAACAAACTCCACAATATTGAACAAAAAGCAACGACACTTACAAAAGACCATGTCGATAATTGATATGGCCATTTGTAATTGGTGTCAATATATATTATACTATCAATAATGTAATATATCATAGTACCAATACGATACGAATGATGCTTTAAAATAAAAGATGTCGTTGTACTGACAGACGCTTAATTTAAAAACTAAGTATAAATATTGATAAGTAAAACTTATTGCAAAGTTGAGGATTTGGAGATAAGTAAATAAACTTGGGATTAGATTTACTCTGAACTGGCTATAGACTAATTGTTATTTAATTTCATATGATCTTTATGTTTTTTATTGTTTATAGCTATATATTTTTGTCCATATGTATGTACACATGACGTATGCTGAATAAACTTATTTTATTTGATTTTTATCTTTACTGGCAGTACCCGTTCACGAGCATGATGTATGAATCCGTCGCTTAGCTTTACTATTTTTCAGGAAACGTTCAACCCACTACACAACTTTAAAGAAAGCATGACATAATCTAACTATAGATTGTTGACAAAACAATAATGATGACAATAATACTTCGTGCGTATCACAAAATTTAAAAGCGATTTACAAATATTTATGCATTTAATTTTTACTCTCAACAAATACGTATCCTAAACGAATGTATCTTACATTCGTACGGATACCTACGGATGGCGTTTTTTAAAATACAAAAATTTCATACTTTCACACTTGCCCCATACATGAAAACACCACTAATTTTACATTTGATTTTGTTTTTAGAAAAAAATCTTAATATCATAATCTTTTTGGTCAAACTCACCTAGTTGAATCAAGATATTTTCAGGACAGGCTTAACCTACTATGGACGATTTCTAATATTTTCATCACTTCTTCTTATGATTTTTGCATTGATTTTTGCTTCAGTAATTTAGAGATGGTAAATAAGCTGCGGGGTGTATGCCAATGAAGAATATTATTATTGTTAAGCTCACGAAGTGTGAGATGTTAGTATTCAGGTACAGAGGGCACCGTACGGCTCGTGGCGGAGGGTTAGTTTGCTTCGACGCCACCAACCCTCGGGAGGGTGAAATACGTAGTTCCGCTATCCAACACTAGATAGCACCCCTATATGCTCCACAATAACTGTTCACGCGCTAAAGTTACAACAAATATATCTTTGTGTTTATTAGCTGTTTTGAAAACAACTAAAAACTAGCAACAGAATTTTACTTCCCTATATGTTCCACTATAAAAGCTCTTGTGCAAAGTTACATAAAATAATCTTTGTTTTTATTTGATGCGTTTGTAACAGCTAAAATCTAACAGCAGTATTTATTTTAGGTTCTGATGCTCAGATGATATTAAATGGCAATGTTTGCATTTTTAAATTGGCCACAAATTTAAAGTCAAATTGTATAGTTACTTTCAAATTAAGTACAAAATCACCTTAGGAATGTTTTTAAATCACTAAAAGCAGTAATGTTCTTACACAAACACCTACAACTTGCATAAGAAATTTTAAACAGGTATGTAGGTATACGTGGTTATTTTATTGTGAATCACTAATGAGCTATAAATAACTCACTCGTGTTAATCTCAAATGGACGGACAAGGCATACTAAATCACTGTTACATAATTATAACGTATCATAAATACCAGTATTTACAGCGGGCGGACGATATTTTTTCTGTTCAGCTCAAATTAATTAGTCTCTGTTATAAATAATCATTAGTTTTTAATACATAAAGCGTACGGCGATCTGCGTCTCCAGTGTATAATGTACGGAGCAACATGCATAATTCATACATAAAATTACTAAAACAAACACCATTCTGACGCCCGAAACTTACATTGGTTCTTCTACTCGATGATAGATGGCGCTAGTTGTTCTGTAAGAGTTCTCTCGCTAACGCAAGGGTAGCGTTTCGCTATACCAGCTACATCATTATTAGGGACAAACATCTGCAGTTAATTTATTCCAAAATTGGCAGGTTCAAAATTTGACATTCAACAAGGATCCTAATTATGCATACTATTATGTAAAATTAATTGTTGTTGTAATGCTAAGTTTTAAATTTGAAATTAAGATGTGGACTTGAATGGGTGTTGTGAATAACGGCAACATGTGTACATTATAATAAGACAAACTTGTATTGTGGCGTTAATAAAATGACCTTCAAAATTATGTAAAGACACTTGGCTCTACTGTTATTCTAAGTTGCTAATGTAAAACTCCACGATACAAGTGTTATCTTATTTTAATTTATCTATAAAACGAGTTAAGTTACTTCGTTTTAATTTATCTCTAAAACGAATACTTTTTCGAGTTATTTGAAATTATAAATGTAAATATTTTTTCAAAGTATCAAATTTAAAGAATATTCATAAATAAAATATCTTATTTTTTTGTGAATAACTTTTGTGGTAGGATATTAAAAAAATCGCAAAAGTATCAAATGTGTTTTATCAATAGAAAATTCCTTAATAGTGGTTATTATTATATAAATAAGAATTTTCAATAATGAATAAACAGTTATATATAAATATGAATTTTAGTGTAAGCATAAGTAGGTATAAAGTTTTTAAAACTGTAAATACCTAAGTTTATAGTTTTTTTTTGTGGTACTTGTGTATGCTTTTTAAGAAATAATATTTTTATAAGCAATAGTTAGTTGATAATCGAAATTGTAACTATCAATAATGTGAGTATAATAAATTTAGTAATCAAGATAATAATATTATTATTGATAAAAAAAACATCAAAATTTACTTGTCTCATGTAGAGAACGAAGCAGAATAGTGTATTTTGAAAGAGTTTATAGTAAAGCGTCAGGTGTCACCGCCGACGGCGCGACAAGCTGAATTTTCCGAGCGAGCGAAACGCGAGGGGAAAGGGACGGAGCGAGGGGCTCGGGGCGCGAGACGCGGGGCGCGGAGCTCGGGGCCGGGGCGCGGGGCGGGCCGAGGTAATTACATCGTCATTAGCGGGCGGCGAATGGGCGGGGCCGCCCCTCTCCTCGCTGCGGGCGCGCGCAGCGGCGCGTCGCCCCACAGTCCGCTCCGTGCTGCCGTCGCGCACGCACGCGCATGTCGCTCGCTGTCGTCCCCGGTGATGTGAGGTGGCCCCCGCCGCTACCGCAGCGCCGCGCGACTAACGCGCTATTTTCGCGAACGAGTACGCCAGTTGAAGGCTCGAGAGCCTTCGAGCCGGCAAGACGCCGTCCACCGTGGATCTGAGGTACGGCGCCATGGCGGCGACCACGTACATGCCCGCCGAGATGGATCTCGGAAACATCGGCGGGTACCACGCTGCGTCGCCGCGCAGCGCCGCGGAGCCCGCCGACATGAAGTATCAGCACCACCTGCAGGGCGGGTCGCCGTCGCCGGGCGCGCCCGTGCTGGGCAACCCGTGGGCCTCGCTGCCGCCCGCCGACCCGTGGGCCATGCACCAGCACCACTCGCACGCGCACCAGCCCGACGTGAAGCCCCCGCCCGCGCCCCACGAGCACACGCACCGACACCTGCAGCACACGCACGGCTGGCACGCGCCCGTCGTCAGCCCGCACTACGGCGCCGGCTCGCCCGTCGCGCTGCACGGCGGCTACCCGGTGCCGATGCACCAGCACCACATGCTGCGGGACGTGCAGCCCTCGCCGCACGCGCTGCACCACCACCACGCGCTCGAGCGCGACCAGCCCGAGGAGGACACGCCCACCAGCGACGACCTCGAGGCCTTCGCCAAACAGTTCAAGCAGCGCCGCATCAAGCTCGGCTTCACGCAGGCGGACGTCGGCCTCGCGCTCGGAACGCTCTACGGGAACGTGTTCTCGCAAACGACCATATGCAGATTCGAAGCGCTGCAACTGAGCTTCAAGAACATGTGCAAACTGAAGCCCCTGCTGCAGAAGTGGCTCGAGGAGGCCGACTCGACGACGGGCAGCCCGACGAGCATCGACAAGATCGCCGCGCAGGGGCGGAAACGCAAGAAGCGAACCTCGATCGAGGTGTCCGTGAAGGGCGCGCTCGAGCAGCACTTCCACAAGCAGCCGAAGCCGTCGGCGCAGGAGATCACGTCGCTGGCGGACAGCCTGCAGCTGGAGAAGGAGGTGGTGCGCGTGTGGTTCTGCAACCGGCGGCAGAAGGAGAAGCGCATGACGCCGCCCAACACGCTGGGCAGCGAGATGATGGAGGGCATGGCGCACGCGCACTACGGGCACGGCGGCGAGGTGCACGCGCACGGGTCCCCGCTGGCGCACTCCCCGCCCGGCCTGTCGCACTCGCCGCAGCACGCGCACGCGCACACGCTGCCGCAGGGCGCGCACACGCTGGCCGCGCACTAACAGTTCGCCCCGTGGGCGCCGCCTCGGCCCTACTACGCGGAGTCGCACTAGCGCCCGCCCGCGGGACCCTCGCCGCCGGCCGCCGGCACGCCTGTACATAGCCCCGCGTGCCCGCGCGCCCGCGCGCTCGACATGGACCATGATAACGTTTCGGTTGTTCTCTATCGTTTCGGTGAAGTCATAATTATGTGAGTAATGTTAAAATCGAAGCCAGTAATCGTTTAAGCTTATCCGAGCGCCGCGGTTCAGTGTACGCCGATGACGTTTAGCTAGATAGTCTAATTGATAAATGAGAGCTTAAAATCGGATGAAGAACCGGCGTCGTCGGCCGCCTCGCCGCGCGGCCGAGCTCCGCCTCGTCTCGGTAAGTAGGCCCCCGGCCGCACTGAGCGTTCGCCCGTCGCGATCCGACCGCGCGGCTCGACCGCGCCGCGAGGCGTGCGTGGCGTGTTTCAGTTTCGTAAAGGACGATTTCATCGAATTTATTTATAGATATTATAAAATAACGATGTTCATACATGCCTACCTGTCGGTAGGGAGTCGTTGTGGTGTGGATTACATTTAAATTGTTGCTATTACTGTAAATTTACGATTAGTAAAGTGGACGCGAGTAAAAAATATGAATCGGGTGGCAGCGTTCGTCTTGTGAGGGACTGCGAGTGAGTCAATAGGTGCAATGTTATGTTAAGGGTCCGGCCGCGAGTCGCGAGTCGCGCGCCGCGGGCCGACCGCCTCACCTGAACCCACACACGATAATTTATTAAAAAATTATGTTAAAACAATGCAGACACGATGCCAAAATGGTTTTATTCCTGTTTTTTACTTGTTTTGTTGTTTTTTCGTTTGTATGTATTCGTGGCCAATCTTGGTACTTAATACTTGTAAAAATAGGTATTTTTTCTATATAAAATAATGTACCTACGAAGTATATAATGATATATATTAAAAAAGTTATTTATAGTAATTGAAATATGGAAATGACTTTTATTGAAAATGTCCCGACTGAAGTCCGCTAAATAGTTGCCATTAGAATGAGCCGCCGAGCACACTCAACGCAAACTGTTATACTACACATAAAATGTTAGTGACGCAAACAAACTTTACTTCACAATAGTGCTAAATTTCGTGAATACTGAAAAACTGTTCGTTCGAGAAAACTGTGCAGTGACATGTGTTTAGTTCGTTTAAAAAATAAACAATTGTGTGCGTTATGTTATCATTTAAAATAATAATGCTTTACAAAACTTTAATGCTATCATACTAATTGTTAAACTATAATATTCGTTGAGCTTATCAATCTCAACATTGAGAAACGCGTTGATGTCGAAAGAAAGAGACTAGGGACACGATCAAACAAACCAGCGTTCAAAGTCTGCTAAGTGTTGTCAATTTTATTATCAAAAAACAGAATCATATGAGTGTCACAATTGTTAACATTTTGGACGTTTAACCTAAGACGCAATTAAAATTGTGAAGGGGAGTTATTTGTTTTGAACGCAGCAGGTAGTGCGCGAGCGACCCCGAGCTAAACGAGAGAAATCAAAAAAAAACAACAAATTCGTATAAAATAACCCGAGACGTTTGGTTCGCGTGTTTTTGTGTTGCTATTGTAGAAAAATAGTTTTCGGCTCTGATATACCTGTTGTTGGTATTTTTTTAAATCATATTCGATACAATAAAGTTTGATTCATTAAAGGCACAGCAAAAAGTTGTTAGGTGACATTCGATGACAATGCCTGTTAGATTTACTTTAGACTTAGACGTTTCGTTTGAAATGGAAGGTTTCGATGGAGTTTTTAAAATAATGTGAGATAGTCAACGAAAACTTTAGTTTTAACAAGTGACTTGAGAAAAAAATAGTCTTCATTTACAACGATGGTCTTAAAATTCATAAATATGTTGTCCACAAATATAAATTGAAAGTATTATGAAGTTTTAAACACAGTTCAGAAAACTTAAAACGCGTATAAACAAGTGAAAACAGCGTGGAAATAACACAAATTGAAGTTTTGTTTTATTTTTGTTATTGTATTGATGCGTTAGTTGCAAGTTATACATAAGTTGTTGTTTGAATGTCTGTCTTTATAACGATATTATAGTTTTTGTTCAAAATTCTACCTTATGGTTTGGTCTAGAGTTGATTTCTAACGCTCAAAGTGGATTATCGAGTAACAAGTCACGCCCGAACCAGTAAGTTATCAGTGATAATTATTTTCGAATTAACGAGCTATAAAAAATATAGACCTTTTTCGCTAACGAACGGAATGGCCGCTTTCTCCTGTCAATATAGTTACGAGCACAACAAAAAAATAAAAAAGGAGTTACGGTGCGTTCGCGCAAAAACCTCACGTGATACGTCAAATGACATTCCAACAGACTAATGGAGCGACAATTCGAGTGAAACCTCCGGCGAATCGGTACACCTGACGCAAGAACCTTGAGGCGTACGACGCGTACGCAGTCGGCAACGGTGAAGCAACGCATCTTCAATAACACACACACGCGTACAACACGAACCGACGCCTCTCTGACGCGCTTCTGAATCTTTTTAAAATGATGTGTAGCTGTAATCTGAAAAAAACAAGCGAAATCTATCGTGACTGTAACATAATCCGAAGTTTTACAATTTCCATTGCTGAATCGCTGCGGAACAACTTTTCTCTTTCTTTCACTATCAAAATAACAGATTAAAATCATGTCACATGCTTAAAATCAAAAATAAATATATGATCAAAATAAGAGTTTATAAAAAGACGTTGCAAATTACTTAACAATAGTTTTCCCTTATGAAATATTTTTGTCAAATGAGTTTACGCCGTCTTTCAAGATGGATAGGCAGTTAAATAATGACAAGCCATAGATATTAATACACTCGAGCTATTGATATTTTTTGCGGTTGCCTAATGAGCATTGTTAGTGCTGTCGCGAATCGTTTTTGCTCAGTGGACAAAGAAAAAACAGTTTTTGTATCGTTATAAACTTATTCATAACACATGAAACGAATCACATCGGGCATCGAATGAGCGCGACAAATTTATTGTAAATTGATAGAACTGTGCGACACGGTGTAGTTTATAAAAAAAGTGCTTCGGAGTGGAAAAATGGCGGCTTGCAGAATTTGCATAAAACGAATTTGCTCAATTTAGATCAAAACTAAAATTGTACATGTATCGCTTCGCTAGCGGCGCCGCCGCCGGCAACCCCGGCGATACACCACCGGACTGATGTACATTAAGTAGATACAATTTATATTTATTTCCCGACATACAATGTACATTATTGGAACCTGATGTAAATATTATATAAGTCTATTTTGTTTCTCCCAGTCGTTTCAACAGATCTGCATTGAATTAAACGAATATAAGACTTAAAGCGATATATAAAATGCATATAATTATTTATCGATGTTTCGAAATCGCATATATTTAAATGATCATCGAAAAAATAGTAAAAGCCCTCAAAAAATCAATTAATCTAACCTAACGCAACCTTTAGGTTAGGTACCGATTGTATTTTTATTATTTGTTTGAGGATAATTTAAATAATTTCCATTCTAAATGAATTTAATATAAAGGTGAACAATTAATGATATGTTTGATGAATCGACATATTATTGGGTTCATTTATAAGAAAAGTCTGGGTTAATTTTTAAAACTGAGGCTCATGTAAAAATCACATACTTATATTCTTAAATTCAGGTTTGTCATGATTTATTTCTTGTTAAGGTACGACACGATGTTTATGAAATAATTTATGTATAATATAATGGGATATAGAATTGTATAAATCGTATAATAAAATACAATGCGAGAGTGTCGAATAATATTTATGATTATTGGAAATCCACTAGCGCCGCATGACGGTAGAGGAACTCGTGTTGTGACGCGAGAGTCCGACTTCGGGGTCTGTACCCTCAGTCGATATGAGATAACATTGTAAATATGTACAAAGTAACGAGTATAGCGATTATAGATTTATATGAAAATATGAAACGTGAACTTTAAACGATAGTTTGATGCTGCCGCGAGTGTTTTGTATTTGGGGTCGGCCCCGCCGCCGGGCCGGGCCGCGCCGGCGAGTGGCCGCCGGCCCCGGCCCGGCCCGGCAGGTGCGGCGGCGGCCTTTATCGGCGCGCATTAAATTTATTGGCCCACGGAGTGGTAGCGCCGCGAGCGGGCACTATCTTGCCCTTCGCTATGTTTTCTGTGACAATCCGTTTTTTTTTTGTTCATTTTACACGAGCGTCGAGCGACGAGCGACCGTCACCGCCGCCGCTTCGCTCGATCGATAATCGCTGAGCTCCGACGTTTTTTGTTCCCATGCACCTACACTCGAAGCGAACTGGTTCCGACATTGTAAATAGAGTACAGTTAAACTATAAGCTATGTGATTGCGCATTTAGCGGAACTTATGAAGTTATTTGGACAAAATAAAGTTTATGTTTTCAACAAAAATTCACTTGTTTCATTTGAAAATTACGTTCCCGGCCGATGCTATTACCGACAGATTTTATTTTGTTCAAATCTGGCACTAAACATACGATTCAAGCGGTTAATCTGTCTAGTTTGTATCGAAATTTATAAGTTTGTGCCGAAACGAGAATGTGTATGTTACGAGCAGGTTCGACTTGTTTGTCCGTATGACGACAGAATTTAATTAACTTTTGTATTATTGCTAGTTTCTTTTGAATAAAAATGAAAAATTTTATATATATTTTTCTTTTTAAAATGGTCTATTTTCTTTGAATGAACCTACTTTGAGTACCTAGTTAGACTGTTATCTTTGCCGGAAAGACGAGTACTTACAAATTATCGTGAACATTTCGGCAACCGATTACAGTTTGTTCACTGTTCGCATGTGACGGTAGCTAACGACAATATTGTTTTTGTTATCAAATGAAAAAACATTCCTACACACAATACATTTAGCTAAAAAAAAAATTAACCTGTTTCGAAAAACGAATTGAAAAACTTAAACCTGATAAATTTGAATCTAGTACGTTGATTTCATATGATTTATGTTATAAAAAACACGTAGTACTTACACGTCGCAGGATTTTATATCGATTTCATAGTGTCAATGTGCTTGCAATCGTAAAGATTAGTCAACAAGCAAACAACCAATATAGTTTCAATTATTAAGATCAAGGAAAATCTATTGTTAAATGCAGTAATCAATATTACATGTGTTTAAGTTGTTAATTAACGACATTTTCAAATGTATATATCATCTAGGTGTTTTCCGTTTCAACTGTCAGATTACAGCATCCAGCTTCTTGCCAGATTAGTGCAGCTTGTTTGTGTTTGCAATAATCTTATTTATATCAAATATAATCACTACTTCTGTCGTTTACGCGCAATGAGGCTCGACGGATTATTAAACCTCTTTAGATTTGTATTTAAATATTTGTGATTCACATTTTCTTTGCTAATGCAATAAGGGAAAGAACATCAAAATAAACAACTATTCCATATAGTACTCAATCATTTGAAAAGTTTTGTAACAGTGTTTGTAATTGTGTAATGAATCTATAGGGCTACTTGCACCAAATTCTTTTTGAAATCAAATTAAGGATCCTGTTTAACATGTCATTTCATCCTTGTCCATTGTTTAAAGTCAAAAATAAAGATAGAACGTATAAAGAAATCATGAATGCCTTTTTAATTGATTACTGAGCTTTAGAGAAAATAAATAAAAAGAAAACCATGATGAAAACACAAAATGAAAGCCATGCACACAAAGTCTTGCAATAATAA
Organism: Chilo suppressalis; assembly: GCA_902850365.2. NCBI lineage: Eukaryota > Metazoa > Arthropoda > Insecta > Lepidoptera > Crambidae > Chilo > Chilo suppressalis. Next base: position 346,929 of record OU963902.1, read on the forward strand.
TCTTTGACACAAGAAAAACAAAAATCTTTAGTACTTACTAATGTTTGCAAATATTTTTTGTTTATAATTTTGATTTTACAAAACAACAATGATTTGACAGAATTTTCAATTACTTATATAAAATACGTTAGTTTAACCTTATAACAAGTAAATGAATTATTTCAGTAGAATTTGTTCAAAGTAAACTAGTTATGGGTATAATTATTATATTTATGTGATGGATTGTACTGTAAGTGACTGTTCGCTGATATATTCTCAATATAATGATTATTTATATTGATACTAAAGTTAAATTTAGTACTTGCTTATTAGGACAAGTTGTCGGTTACATTGTTTACAATTGCATTTTTGGTCATAAAACTAATCCAGAAATATTTATCTTTATAAATATCTTTCAAAAGAAATATCACAAGTACTCCTATATCACGAAAAAAGGGAAAGGTAAGGTTATACCTATAACTTAGTCACTCAAAGTTAGTTGTATATAAGTTAGATGTTATACAGAACTGAAAATCTGGGTCTGGGTACACATCTTTTTCGAATAGATTTTGCAGCAACTCTACATTTTTACACGATGTTTATGACAATTATAAATTTTAGGAATTAAGTTTAAATATCTGATGTGCCGTTTTTAGTAAAAGGAAAAGAATAAAAAAATAGGAAAACCAATAATATAGCAACCGCATTATTCAAACGATGTGTTTAAATAACTTGACAATAATCCTTATAGCCAATTTCGATTGACCGATCTTGATAAAAGGCGGAAAAATCCTAACGAACAGAAACTATAATGAATTTATTAATGGTACGAGGAATCGGAAAAATGCCTGCATTATCTGAATACTCAAACAGGATATTTCCTAACGTGTTATTATACAAATTAGTATTTGTAGTTCAATAAATTGAAAATAATCGCTATGCGAATACGCGGTGTCAAATAACTGAGTGATGAAAATTAATAAATAACAAAGTTGTTTGGTATTTATATTGTTTAATATTGGTTTCTAGGCTTTGAACTATTTGATTTAAGATATAAAAGTTACAAAATTGGTGATGCATTCGCTTTTTCAAATCTAGCGTAGTACTTTAAACGAGTATAAGTGTTTAAAAACTGTAAGTAATAATTAAACATCTTAATTTCACATTTCCAATAGTATAAATATTTTTTTGTAACTGATTCAAATTGACATTATTATAATTTAGAAAATAAATTGGTGAAGTAAGAAATAGTTAACTGAACTGAGAGCGAAATTTGTTTTGCATATAATATAATATCAATGGTTTGCTCTTAAGATGTCAGTTTATATTTACGTTAAAAAGTTTTAATTGAGCAGATGTAGAGCAGAATTATCAGATTGTCCTTAAGTAGAAGTTTTAGTAATAACTAACAAATTGTTATAAAATGTTTCTTTCCACTAAATTTAGGTTGGTAAACAAGCATTTACGCATTGATTAGAATATCACAACTAAGTTCTGCGCCATGCAAATAGGTGATTGAGTGATATGCAAACTAATTCTTAGTTTAACCCCAAAATTATGGCCATGTTTTTGTTTAGACCATCAAACTTTTGGTATTCTCAACTCCGAACAAGTTTGAAACAGTTGATTAAATAATGAAATTTGATTGAGATATAATAATAGCCAGTGTTTTTATATATTGATAATTATAGATGGACAATAATACAAACATGCAGATATTTTCAATTTCTTTTGAATTTACCGTACCCCATAGCCATATCTTTGAATAGTTGCGAATTAGTTAATTGCGAACCGATGGCGTAGCTTTTCGACATTCACAAGTGCTTGTAACAGTCTAGACTGAATAAACGATATTGTTTTTTTTTTTGAATTTTGAGTGTAAAACAATATTGATGAAATTAAGCTGCTACTGTATAATATGGTAACCCAATGATATATAGATAGGTGTTTAAAAAAAACTTTTACGTGTTTATTTTAACTGTTCATAATGTAAATATTTATGCCATAAAAATGTACCTTGTTACTTCATAAAATGCTGTTAATCATCTGTCGACCACAAGTTAGGACATTAAATTTTACTATACCTACCTACTTTGACCACAAGCTTAAGCTATAAAGCTTTACTAACTACTAACTAAATGAGCATAATATCATCAAGAGTTCAATTTTAAGTTTAATAACTCTGTTAATGTGACAGCGTTGAATTTAGTGTTTTAACTCGGATTTTTGGCAAATATTAATGATAGTAATAGGATTTCCTTATTAGCATTTGGATAAAGAAGCTTTACAAAAGTTGTAATTGATTTGTGACAAACTAAATTAGTATTTACTAAAGTTGATCCTGACTATCACAAAGAGTCTGTTGTGAATTTGGTCTCGAATTACTTATGATTATTTAGTAAGAATATGATAATAAGTATATTCAACGCAGAATATATTAGCATTACTCCAAAAATATACTTAGTAAATAACACTGATCTCCAGTTATAGGAAGTATAAAAATACGGTTAAAAATAGTGATATTTGACTAAGAAATGTGTCATTTACTTTTTATACAGGTATGGTAAAAAATACTTTTTAACATAAACATTTATATTGCATTTTGTTTTCTTAAAAAGCTAAAAAGCCAGTTAATAATTCAAATAAGTTAGTTACACTTATTAAAAGGTAGAGTGGATAATTTGCTGTGCTTTGTATAAACAAAATGAACATGTTAGTATAATTTTGTTCTCAATAAAGTGATTTGCAAACTACTATTAAATAAACAATATAACAGCGATAAACAATATGACGGCGACAGTGATATCTTTATTTAAAAAATATACTTAGTAAATATAACAAATCACTGATCTATTTAAGATTTGGATGTTATTTTTCTGATCAGACTTGAGACAAGGCTGTAAGTAAATTAATTCTTTGATTTTTGCAAATGAACAAAATTATTTGTATTAATTTATTTTTAAAAATACTTTTTAAGAAGTGTAAATCAGAAAAATGGGTGGATAGATTATAAGAATCGCGAAGAATAATTGGCAATATCTTCTATCAAATGTAGCAAGGTAATGACGTGGTAGGAGTTTCCATAAACTTCAGTATTGTGACTTTATCAAAAGTTCCTGAGCATTTTTTCACAGAAATTATAAATTTTCAGCCATTCAGCAATAAATATTACTAAGCATAAATCACAATATTTATACATTGCTAGGCAGTCGCTCATACAACATTTTACCATGAGTTATGGTTACCATGTAAGTGTCTACTTCTCAGTTTTTGCTAAGCAATTTTTGTAATACATCAAACAAATTTAAATAGACATTCTTTGTAATCAGTTAAATAAAACGAGTAGTGTACGCAAAAGTGAACAACAATAAAGTTCTGGGAAAATAAGAAAATAAATTTACCAACTATCAACAGACAGGTGACACTCTGATGTATAAGAAGTGACATGATGTCAAAACTAAGTATTGTATTTTTTCCAAGAGTCGTCTTTACGAATTTCTCCGGAATAGTTTTTTAGGATTTATTGTTTTAAAGTTTCATGGTCACTAACATTATTGTAATATAAGTTATTTACGGGATTGTTGCGGAGTTACTCCGTGATCATGGCGCTTGCAACAGTGCCGAAATATCGGAAGCTCGCTAAAAACATGGTGACAATCCCGTAAATAACTTATATTACTATGGTAGTTATTAGGATGACTACGATTATAGTTTTATTAAGTATATTAAAATAGCTCTACGAAAATGCCTACCTTGAAATGCTTCAAAATACATTTAATTCACGCGAAATTGCGGGACATTCAAATTGCGGAAAATAACGATAAGCAAACTTCATAATTTTATTTTAGTACACTTTTTTTATAAAATAAAAACAATGATAATTCTTACCTATAAATAATAAACATGGGCAGGTAATTTGACAAACCTCGAATATAGACACAGGGCGATCTTAATAAACGTTATAAGAGAATATTGTAATTACAAAACACTTAAAATAAAAATCATCAGCTTCGATTCTCATTATTATTCATCTTTAACCCAGAATCAAAGCGCTTTACCTATAAGAAATGTCTAAACAGCTAGGTTTAACTGTAATAAATGTATTTATTAAACTTTTCTCGATGGCGCAAGTAGTTAGCGCGTTCGGCTGCGATCGTTGAAGTTAAGCAACTTTCGCAGTTGTCGGTCATTGGATGTGTAACCAAAAATCTTCTATCTCGAGTTTCTCCGTGCTTCCCACCAGCTGCATCTGCAGTCGTTAGTAACCGCTAATCTGCACTGGGCCCGCGTGCTGGGTCACGGCCCAATCTCCCTATTCCATCCATAGGGAAGGCGTGTGCACCAGCAGTGGGGACAATAATAGGCTCTGTAGTTTCGCCAGTTCTTCTCATCATGTCTTCTTCCAAAATTTTTTGTTCGGTGCTCTCTTTAACCACACCCGCCCGACTTGACTACCTATTACTTAGTTAAAATAAAAGTTAATTGTAACTAGACAACTAAGCACAATAGTATTAGGTAAACTATTCATACAAACTACTGTTTACGTTTTTAAAATTATTGGAGTTTACTCCTTAAGAATCGATTTGCATATATAAGGGAACCGGTATGAGAAAAATGTGAGGAGTAAAATCTATCGATGAATGACATTAATGACATCGTTACGTTTTTGTGCGCAACCTTATCTGCGCACCTTTCACTTTTAGCCATGGCAACGGATAAAAAACATTAAGTTGTCACAAATGTCAATAAAATAAATAAACTAAAAATAGATAAAATCGGAGCAAAATTAATGAAAACAAATAAATAACAGAATATAGAGAAATGCCGGTAAGTGTCCAGCACTCTGGAATAGTGATTTTCAGTACAGATGGAATTATAATACATATTTACAAAATGATGACTATAATGTGATATTTTTGAAATTGTGTTTCCAGAAATATATAATAAAATATATGATGAATATCGCTGATGTTAGATGATAAAATGTGTGACATGGAACCTATGATAGTCGAAACCATGGGACGATTCCTGAGGTATCTCTACTTGTAACCGACTTCTTCGGACTTGATTTTGTTTTGTGTCTGTTCAAAGACAATCGTTTTTAGAGTGTAAACTCCGGTCGTGCGTCGGAGCTGACACACACAATTTTTGACGTGACAACGTCTTAAATTAGGTTGCGGCTGGGAGTCACTTATGAAAAAGTGTAACGCTCGGTAACGTTACGATGAGTCTCTCGTGTTAAGTTTAAGTTTACATGTACAATGTTTTAGTAAACAAAATATATTTCTATAGTTAAAATTTGTGCAATTCTTATTTTCATTCAATTCCTTGTTCCTATTGTGCAATTTAATTATATTCATATCAATAAATATTCTACCGAGAAAAAGACGTTGTCACGTAAAATCTTCGCCCGTAAAACCGACTTTACAGGCAACCATTTTTTTTTTAGTCATTTTATTATGTGAGCGTCCTAGTAATTTTATTAAATAGTGTCTTCATAGTACATTTAAATGACGACAAAGTTTAAAGAGCACTCACTGTGCTGATAGAACAATTGATTCCTAATGAAATTATGTCACCAAGTTGGCCTCTGACATTCTGAGCTGTAATAAGACTCAACTACGTACTATAAATAGATAGTACCTAAGGTTTGTTTGTTAAAATTAATTTTCAAGAAGATTATCGTTTTAAAAAGCTCATAAACTTAAGAGTAGACTAATTATATATAAACAAACCTTTTCAAATACCTCTTTAATTGTATCGGGTACAACTTATAATTCTTGCACTTGAAAAACATAACGGAATTCATAATATAATTATTATTGCTCATGAATAAGGGAACTTTTCATTGAGGAGCTCGATGGTGCAAATGTTCGGTGCGTTCGGCTGCGATAAACGAGAATGTGCGAGTTTAAGCAACTTTCGCAATGGTCGGTCATTGGATGGGTGACCAAAAATTTACTATCTCGAGCTCCTCCGTGCTTCGGAAAGCACGTTAAGCCGTAGGTCCCAGCTGCATCTGCAGTCGTTAGCACTCACCAATCCGCACTGGGCCCGCGTGGTGGGTGATGGCCCAATATCCCTATTCCATCCATTGGGAAGGCCTGTGCCCCAGCAGTGGGGATATTAATAGGCTGATGATGATGATGATGATGAAGGGAACATTTTAAGCTAATAAATTAACAGTTTCAATCGCTTATGATAATAATAATCATTTATTTGCCATATTATGGTTACAATAGTTTTTAGGTATTTCTTTAGTTTCCAGTATAATTTGTTGAATGTCAACGTGCAAATATTAAAGGTCATAGAAGAAAATTACTACATTAATGAGGTCCAGTGACGACAAAATACATGAGATTATATTAAAGATAATAATAATATGCAATGTCACAAAAAAAGTACTACTGATCTATTCATAATTTAAAAAGTCAAGAAAAATTGCATCAACATTGAATTAAAATGTATTGTTGAACCCTATTCAGTAGAAAAATACAGTTTTTGTTGTTTTAGCGAGACGTTTATGAGGAGGATTTAAAACATTTTTTATAATAGTATATTTTTATGATTAGAACGGCATCTCTTATCTAATAGACAAGTCAGTCCGTCCGTCCGTGGTGCTGTTTCAGCGGCCAAACCGTAAGAGATAGATAAAGAGAATGTTTAAGTTATAAGTTAAGAATAGTCTGATAAGACTACAAACCGGATTTGAGTAACGTAGCACTTCCGGTTTTCGAGAAATCACGTGATTTCTATTTCAAACGAAACCACACAAAATCTCCGAAGTTCTCAATTAATTAAATACATTTTTTTTTGTGAACATTTGGTTCACTGGTTTGCTAGTTTAGTACTAATGTAATAAAATCGGTAAGTTATTTGAAGTTGGATGTGTTGGTAGTAACATGGCCGCAGGCGGCAGTGTCGCGTGTTGCAGCGGCCGTGACCCGCGTGGGACCTCCCGCCTGCAGCTGTGCACGGCACGCTGCTAATCATGTCACAGATACCTTGGGAGACGTACATACAGACAGACATTTAAATTTCCGACGAAAAACTTGTATAAAAGAAGCGACCTTTTTATTCAACTGTCAAATCTATATATATAAAACTCAAAGATGACTGACTGACATAGTGATCTATCAACGCACAGCTCAAACCACTGGACGGATCGGGCTGAAATTTGGCATGCAGGTAGATGTTATGACGTAGCCATACGCTAAGAAAGCTACGCTTTGTATGAAACTTTGTCCATTTCAAACCGATCGGGCTGAGACTTGACTTTATATATGAAGAATGAATGTCATTGTGTATAATACAAGCCTGAGAACAAAAACTGTAGTCTACACTTCAGCTCTACACCGAAGCGAAGCGAGGACGGGCCGTTAGTTTATAAATATAATTGAGTAAAGGCGCACTTACAGTCAGACAGATATTTTCCTTTGCTAATGAAGTCACTTCATCTAAGCGACCCTCATATTTGTCAGACAAATTCGTAAATTAAAATTAAGTAAACGCGAATTTACCTACAAATATTTTAGTGTGCGGTAAAGACAAATAAACTTTGGAACCTGTATGTGTGATAACGATGACATAAGCAAAGATTTAAACACAAACAGCTTTGATCGTAGGTAGCGGGTAGGTATACAACCTGTCAATACTATTTGAAGAAAACCCAATGCCGTTAATGTGGTGGATAAAGGGTGAAAGGGCCGCAAATCACAACACAGCCGTAGAGCGGATTGTTTGGCGCTATCAACTGCAGATGCAGCCGAGACCAAAGACTTGACTTGCCCCTTAAAGCGTCTAGGAACATGAGACAATGAAGAAATCTGCCCCAACATGTTGACGAACGAATGTCCATCATTATATACCTACTTTCTATTTTTGTTTTATTTTATTGGTAATTATTCATAGTAAACGGACAATCTGTGGTAAGCATAAAAATTTGAAAGTTCTGTAACTACTACACAATATGCTGTCATGTCATCCTTAGGGCATTAAGAGAGTATCTCAGCTAAATTCAAAAGCTTTCTACCGCTTGTGTATAAAGGGACGATTAGACCACACAATTTCAAGCTTTCGATATCTAGTCTGTCTTGAAATCGAGCCTTAATAACTGCAATATACGCGATCATAGGTATTTATCAACACAAGAATAGAATTAGGTACCTACCTTCTTAGTTAATAATACTTAAGTAATTATATTATATTTATAGATAATTTCTGGAATTATGTAAAGATAGTTTATACTCCCATCCCATTTAATATCTGTTTATTTTTATGAAAATCATAAAAATACCATGTACATAGGTACCTAATTACCAATAATAAAATATAGAAACTGGTAAATGGAAAGCCTTTAAACATTTCATTGGAAAATAAATCTATTAACCATGTAGGTATCATAGGTGCCAACTGCCAACACTCATATATCAATATGAATATAAGCATTTATTATTTTTATTATACTTATTATTAATTGCATTTTATGTTAATTTAATTAATTTTATTTAAGTGATTACATAGAGGTAAACGATAAATCTATTCAGAAGATATAAAGTGTACATCGTTTACGATTAACTATATTGATTATAACCTCAAAATCTAATGCATTCTGTTGTAAGCCACGGTTCCTCAAGTTGTCCGTATTTCAACAATTGTTTAATGAGAGTTTATGAATGATTCTGAACACAACTAGCATTTTCTTTTTGCTGTGCGTTCAGGGACATTCAATGAATGTATGGGGAACGAGCGATGTTCTTTGATCACCCAAGCTATAACCCGAGAAGCTGGCGCAAGTGATTAGCGCGTCCGGCTGCGATCGATAAAGTTTAGCAACTCTCACAGTGGTCGGTCATTGGATGGGTGGCCAAAAACTTACTATCTCGATCTCCTCCGTGCTTCGGAAGGCTTGTTAAACCGTTGATCTCAGCTGCATCTGCAGCACTCACCAATACAATCTCCCTATTCCATTCATAGGGAAGGCCTGTGCCCCAGCAGTGGGGGACATTAATAGGATGATGATGATGAAGCTGTGGCTCAGCTAATGCGAAAAATTGTTACACGGGCTACCGTGGTCTGCAGCAGTCTGCTAGACTGTTCCATGTATACTTAAAAGTATCTCTTCATGTGAAAGCTTTGATATTCTGCAAACGCCCAAAGAAACATGATTTGAAAATATTATCTTACTCCACTTTTCTACAAAACGTTCATGTTCGAGTTTTTTAAGGTTAAAATAGTTAGCACTAATAATCAGCTTATTTTACTGTTTTAAGTAATAAATATTTAAACTTTTATTAATGTTCAATCGAAATCTGTTTTCATTTCCATTCATAGTTATATAAATAGACTATTTGGATTAGGGTGCATAGTTAAAGTGAAATCAGAGAAAAATGCCCTTTTAAAAACCTATTTTTTTCAGTTATGAAACTCAAAAATTAAGAAGAGAAAAGACTTCCAGTAATTTAAAACAAATTTGTGCGTTACATTAAACGTTGGTTTTTCAATAATATATTATTTTCTATTGTTACCTCAACTTAATTAGAGCAATAATTGCTCATAACTTTCGTTTACTGCTTCGGTGTAGAGCTGAAGTGTAGACTATAGTTTTTGTTCTCAGGCTTGTATTATACACAATGACATTCTTCTTATACCTAATTACAATAGGTAAGCGCCGCCAGCCCCCCCGCCCAGTAGCTTCGGAACCGCTATGTCCCTGCATTTTAAAATCTATAATCTTCGAAAAAATTCATTTAAATTACATACTTTAAAGGGCCAAATTGATCTGTATTAAATACACAATGTATTTAAGGTACTTAATTGGTTAAGAATGAATGTTATATTGCTGAAAGTCGCTTCGTAAAAAGCTATTATTTCTCGTAAAAAGTTTAGAATAAAAAATGGTTATTGTGGGTTATCCCTAAGCGATAGACACATAACATTGGGAACTTTTTTGTAGACCTTTTTAAGGTATACAATACTGTAGTACATTATTTTGATCTATCTCGTAGGGCCCAGCCAGCGTTTCAAATGTAAGCGCAAAAAATGTGTTTATTTACGACCTTACATTAAAAACCTCTAAAATTATCAGTGTTTCTCTAAAATATTATGCATATATTATACATATAATACTTCCTCTTAAATCACTCTCTTTAAAAAAAAACGCATCAAAATCCGTTGCGTAGTTTTAAAAATCTAAGCATACATAGGGACATAGGGACAGACAGCGGGAAGCGACTTTGCTTTATACTATGTAGTGATGTCTATAGTTGAATATTAACTGATCTTAGGAACACCTGTACTAGATAAGATAATTTTAATATCTCAAGTATCTACAACATCAGATAAACATGTCGAAAACTTTTCCTTATTCAAAATACTAGGCAATCAATAGGGACAGTTTTATACATATAAAGTGTACAAAAATGACTGTACCCAACCTGATGTTATTTAAAAACGGGCTCATGTTAACTGCTGCGGGGGAAATATCGTTATAAATAAGAAGTTTCTTAAAATTCAATCCTAATTCCTAACTAATATTATAAATGCAAGAGTAAGTTTGTTTGTTACGCTTTCACGCTTAACCCTCTGAACGGATTTGGATGAAATTTGATAAGCATATTGTGTATGACCTGGATTAAGACATTGGATACTTTTTATCCCGAAATAGTGAGGTTCCTGAGGGATTTAAAAATACTGAAGTTAACGCGGCTGCTAGTAAAGTCCTAAAAATATATCAGTTCTCTAGCAGAATTTCTCGTTTGAGGTTAGTCGCCGCTAGATGTCGCTACTCACCGCGTGTAACTTGTCTCAAACCCTAATAAATTGAAACCTTAGTGTACCTATATAAAGTGTATCCCGATGTTATTGTGAGTGAATGGACATTAAGTCGCCATAATATAAATGCCAAAGCAAGCTTGTTTGTTACTCTTTCACGCCTAAACCTCTGAACGGATTGGGAAATATATCAGTTTTCTAATTGCGGACAGTATTTTATAAACAATTTTTTTCATTAGTGACGGACAGAAATTCTCGCTTGAGGTTAGTCGCCGCTGGATGTCGCTACTCGCCGCGTGTAACTTGTCTCAAGCCCTAATAAATTGAAACATTAGTGTACCTATATAAAGTGTATCCCGATGTTATTGTGAGTGATGGACATTAAGTCGCCGGCAGCGTCGCGGCTTCCTGCGATTTGCGGTCTAGACACAGTAATTGGCGTCTGGATAGATTCTCAGTTGGGCTAAATAATATACTTCAACTATGATTAGCAATTGAAGTATAATACAACCCGATTCTTCTCTAGTTCTTTTATTAGGTACTAAACAATAGGTACTTTACTTCGTTTTATATTGTAATCTCAACTTAAACAACTTTGTTTAAATTTTTAAGAACGGCATTCGGCACCGTAGTTCATGGTTTCGATGTCAGTCATTTCTAAAGATTTTCTATCTCATTTCTTTGAATTTTCGAGGTGCTTAATATTATTGTTGCAAATCTTGGGTTCATTACTAAATAAAAAGAATAAGAATTCTGAATATATCTGGGGTTTTTCGATGCTGTAGCTATCGTTACTGTTTAATAGCTCTAGAAGTTCCTTTTTCCATTTCTTACTGTCGTAACATGTTCTGAATGAAACAAACTCATCAACTACTTGAAAGCTTTATAAGAAAATAGTTTAAAGATTGTGGTGACACACTAGCGTGTATCATTTATGTTAGGTATGTAAAACATTCATTTCTAAGACGAAGGACTTCATTGTTCTGTAAACTGTAACATGGCTTAAACAATTTAAAAAAAGATCCACGTGTCAGCTGTCGCTTTAACCTTTAAAGCGTCACATTAACCGCTAATATATTCTTTTTTTCTTTCTGGGATTGCGGTAGTTTGGGGTTTTTACCTCATTGCGGTATGCACCGACTTTTAAATGATACAATATATTAAGGCGCATTTCGGTGACAGAGCTTTACAGCATTTTATTCGTGTTAAACTTGTGTTATTTCAACGTAATAAATTGAGGATTTGTCAACGTTTTTTTATCAACAGGTAGGTGTTTAAAATAGCTATTTTATTTTATCGTACATTTTCTATTGAAATCAAACATTATACGAGCAGGAAATTTATCCCGAGCTAATATTACGTGGCCCCAATGCGATAGAGTAACGATCAAACATAATAGATACAATTTTGCATTCCTTATACCTAGATATGATAGAAGATTACGTCACATGTTGTAAATCTTGTTAATTACGGGCAATTTATCAATGCGCATATTTTCAGACTGCCAATTTGCATCCTTAAGCTAAACGTTTTTAAAATGCAATCTTTTTAAATGTCCTGAAATGAAATGCAGTTTCATCTTCTTCATGTTTTTAATTCTCTTCCTCTTTTGACATAATTGTTCCAATATATGAATTCATTACAATTACAAATCCTTTTATTTCCTAGTTATATTTACAGTACATTCCAATTTTTACATGGTCTCATCTATGTCATGTTGGCTATTGAGGATTGGCGGAGGTTCGAAGCCCTAGCTTTAAGCGACCTATGCTTACACGTTCAAATACTTAGTGAGAAACTTAAATGAGATGAAATAAAAAAAATGCTATAGTAAATATACATTAAAAAGTAAATTAGAAGAGTATATCACACTCAATTTTAAAAGTTTATAATAGGGAAATTCTAAGAATATTGTTATCACAAAGCTGTGCAATAGGTCACAATAATGTGATGTTTGTATACTAAACCGATACTGCAGAAGCAGTCACAAATTAATATTGGAATGTGAAAATTTATTAATCTCATTATAAGAAAACTATATGTTTTAATGAGCAAATAAAACTCTTTTCATCTAAATGACACCTTTTAACTTTAACTACCCATATTTTTTTATTATTATTTTTAAAGCTTGTAACTGCTTGATGTTTAAATCTAAAGAAAATATAACTAGAAAAAATTCCACGCGGACCAGGCAGCAGACGGGACTTGAACCCGCATCCTTCGCAATCCGGGCGAATGCACTGACCAATTTTTTATAGTTATATTTTCTTTAGATTTATAAATACCTACTTTATTATTTTTTATAATTTTTTACTATTAATACGAGTAAAGTAAGGAATGAGTAGTTTTATTTTTGTCTTGTGAATGCAGTTATATTGTTCTAGTGGCTTCATGGTTACGTTCAATAAAAAAACTTGTATAATCTATGTATACTTACAGTGATAAAAAGACACAAGCTTAACGTTGTTTTAATACGGCTTAAAGTATTTCGTAATTCACTTTCATTAATGCTAATTCATCGATGACCTCGGAAACCTTTTTAGTTTTGAGAAATGTAACGTTTTTTCGTTTTTTTACATGGTTAGATTAGAGGTTGACAGTGTTTATTTTTTTGACGTGACAACGTCTTAAATTAGGTTGCGGCTGGGAGTCACTTATGAAAAAGTGTAACGCTCGGTAACGTTACGATGAGTCTCTCGTGTTAAGTTTAAGTTTACATGTACAATGTTTTAGTAAACAAAATATATTTCTATAGTTAAAATTTGTGCAATTCTTATTTTCATTCAATTCCTTGTTCCTATTGTGCAATTTAATTATATTCATATCAATAAATATTCTACCGAGAAAAAGACGTTGTCACGTAAAATCTTCGCCCGTAAAACCGACTTTACAGGCAACCATTTTTTTTGAAATATAAATTTTAACTTTTTTTTATTTTTTATAAAAACTGTTTCTCTCAAAGAAATATTTATTGACTACATAAATTGTATAATATTTATTAGTAAAGTTTTAAGCATTGTTTGTAAGCAGTGTGCATATACAAGTAAAAGTTGGGTGTTGAGTACATAATCGAAAATGTTTTTAAGATTTTTTAAGGAGTTATTAATTAATACCTATATAATAAGATTTTTCGATCTCGGACTTAGTAAATATCTCGTATATAAATAATGGCCATATTTCGTCTACACCAGGGGAAAAATGGGAGACTTGCCCAGGGGTGAGAGTCGGATCATCTGATCATCTTCCAAACTTGTATTTAAATTTATCGCAAACAAAATTTTATTCGTTCATTGGTTACATGCGACACACCTATCACAACAAAGCGTTAGTGGTCAAAATAAATGATAAATTTGATATTATATATTGTAGTTGTTTAAAAAAAAAATATTGAACTGTAGGAATAAAGTACACCTAATTGTATTTAATTTGTTTTCGTTCGTCTAATATTGAGGCCCGGTTGATCAATCTGTTCATTAAAATTCTGAAGAAAAGTTTACTATAAAATAATCCACGCGGACCAGGCAGCGGACGGGACTCGAACCCGCACCCTTCGCAACCCGGGCGAATGCACTGACACTTTATGCTACCACGGCCCTATTGGCCGCGTCGAAATTTTCCTAGTCTTAAGCTGCAAGGCAGCGCCATCTCTTCGCATTGTAGGTAACCAACATATTTTTTTTTTCTAGTAAACTTTTCTTTAGATTTAAACATCTAGCAGTTAAATGCTTAAAAATAAAGAAAAATCATAAAGTATTTCTGTCTTATAATATCCACAACTAAAGTTCTCCATAGTGAATTCTTCACTTAATTTTCTATTGAATAATTTAGCACGAATAGTGAAACTCTGTCTATTTATAGAAGCACACTTTATTGACAGGTTAATATAATACCTACCATCACAGATTTACAAAAAAACTAACATGAATATTATTGAACAGCGTTATTCGAATCGGAGGTTTAATTAGTCTATCAAACGTCGATTGGATATCACTCTTGCTCTCGATCGAATCGCGCATCATTTACATAATGACATTGTTAGTGGATGCAAATAAACGAGTTATGGGCATCACGGTCCGCTAGGCGACTTCCTCGGTAACGGGGCTGAGTACATGCTAATCGGTCACGGGATCGATTCCCGGCCCAACAATTGTAACGTTTGCTGCGACTAAATTAGGTTTTTGCCGAAGATTATTGAATAATCGTTGTGTGCGCTTCTTAATGTCTATTATGTCTTAATGTGTCTTAATGTCTGTAACTCCTCTCTTCTATCTCTCATTTAGTTGCGTGCCCGACAGGGTCCATAATGATCGTATATTGTCATAACTTATATTTAACATCTTTTCGTACATAGTGGATATGCAATAAACGAATTGAATTGAATTGAATGTGAGGTATGATTTCGCTTGATGGCATGATTGGACGCGCTCAGCACTACATTCCAAGTTTTGGTTCCAAAAGCGCTAGGTACATTACGTATTTGGTTCCTTGCTTAATAATCCTTCTAACCATTTAAATTATATAAACCGGAGATATAAAAGTCATACGATAATAAAAGAAATTATTCGGGTTCGAGTCCCGTCCGCTGCCTGGTCTGTGTGGTTTTTTTTCTAGTAAACTTTTCTTTAGATTTCAACATCTAGCAGTTAAATGCTTAAAAATAAATAAAAACATAACTTTAAGTGCTATTTCTTCTTTCAAATGTTTAATGCTTGAAAAAGTATTCATTTGATATTGTGGGTTACCTATAATGCGAAGAGATGGCGCTGCCTTGCAGATTAAGGCTAGGAAAATTTCGACGCGGCTAATAGGGCCGTGGTAGCATAATGGTCAGTGCATTCGCCCGGATTGCGAAGGGTGCGGGTTCGAGTCCCATCCGCTGCCTGATCCGCGTGGATTTTTTTTTCTAGTATACTTTTCTTTAGATTTAAACATCTAGCAGTAAAAAGGTTAAAAATAAATAAAAACATAAAGAAATTATTGGTTATTTTTAGGTATCCGTATCCAAAGGGTGACAACACAATTCTATTACATGTTTTCTTGTTCGCCTGTTTGTCTCCTGCCATGAATCTTTATACACAGAGAATTGAAATGTTCCAAGAGTATGTATACATAATGCCGCTGTTACAATGAATAATTAAATAAATAGCATAATAAAAAAAACATAGTTAAAACTGCGAGTCCGACTCGCACTTGACCGTTTTATTTTCGATTAATGTGCAGATTGACCGACATACATTTTTATGTAAGGATTAGAAAATTCTTAATCTTGAATTTTATTGGTATTCATTAAGAAACTTATGGTTCTTAATTATTTAAATCAGTTTTTTGTATTCTAAGATGTGCTTAGAAAAAGTCTAAATTTTTATTTGTGCTAGTTTCCTATGGCGCATTTGCATTAAGTTGTAAAATTAAATTATGTACCACCTAGTAAGGTTAGCAGTCATATATTTCAAAAAATCTAAGGTTCATCAATACGAATGCCGTCACAGTGAAAGATATTGGTCATAGTATAAATTACTTGAAATCAGTAAAGTTTACGAGGCCAGCTGAAAAAGATTCTCAACTAATTTTCACGACTGACACGACAGTAAATAAATGTCTGATGTATTATGTATTTTAATTTCTTGTGTCTCTTTAGTATACAGGTTTTATTGTTCGTATGTTCATCGCGAGTGGTACATATTATTGTTCCCACGAGAATGTACTTATCCTGTATGATATCCACAACCCTTACTACTATTCATAATAATTAATTGTTGCTTTCATGTGTTATATTGGTCTCTAGAAATATTTTGATTATGTCAAAAAGAGCCTATAGGTTTTTATATTGTCAGTTTTGCTTTAATGTTTTTCTTATACATTATTTTATGAAAACAAATATAAGCTTTCTGCATTCCTTCTTCCTAATTTTGGTGAGGTTTTTTATAGTAAAAACTTATTACAAAAATCTCACCAAAATTGCAACCAGGTAATTCATTTTAAAGTCGCCTAAATTCAGAGAATCGATGTATCGATAAATGATTTAATTTATCCGAAATTAACGAGTGACAAACTCACTGATCATGAGAAATGTACAAATTATATATCTGTTAATTGAAACATTTTTATTTCCGCAGTAAAACTTTTATGGTCACTGCTGGAGATATGCAAAGTTAATTTGATGTAATTAATCTTTCGTATCCACACGTTGGCAGTCTTAATAACTTTATATTAGAGGGAATTAAATCAACGATAAATTAGCATTGATCAATGGGTATCATAGTGAACGAATGTGGGTCGACTCTTGTCATAGTTTATATCGGTTATTTCAATTATTTAAGGTCGCTTGAGAAACATGGTAAATATAATGCAATGCAGGTAAGCAATTAAATATGTAGTTGTATAAGAGAGAGAGAATATTGACGACCTCCGTGGTCGAGTGGTTTGTACGCCGGGTTTCATGGTGTCGCCGACTCGAGAGGTCCCGGGTTCGAATCCCGGTGGGGGCAGATGTTAGTGTGATGAACACGAGCATTTGTACTCCAGTCATGGATGTATACTATGTATTTCTAAATAAATATATATGTACAGTATATGTATTCTATCCGTTACCCTAGTATCCCATAACACAAGCCTTATAGTGCTTACTTTGGGGCTAGGCTAATTGGTGTGAGTGTTGGAAATATTTATTTATTTATATTGACATATCTGGGGATTTTCTGAAGGCTGAAATAAAATTAGTATTTAAAAAAAGAGAATAGAAAGAATTTAAAGAAGCTGGATAATTTTATAATTACTACAGATGTGAAGGAAATAAAGATTTGATAGATATGAATATTATATAGGTATGCCTTTTAGCTCATACTTAATGCCTTTCGAATTTAGTGTGTTTTGGAAATAACTATATTGATTTTTATGGTACTTTACATTACTGTGGTACTATTTTAAAATAGCCCATATGATATTAAAAAAATGCTGCAGTTAGGAAATAGTAATATAAATTGAAGAGAAAAAAACATACGCTCAAGGTCCTAAAAATAGTTTGAACATAATTATATAATTCTAATTTGTTTTTGTCACTCAGCCGACCTGTCGACATCTGTCGACATCTGTCGACATCTGTCGACACCAACCCACATAAATATTCGGCGTCGCATAGTCTCACATATAAAATCATGTCGATATTGTAACATAAGTACGCTGTTTCTGTCCGTCAATTTAAGTTAATTACGGATGCGGAAGGACTATCGACTACACCAGTCGACAGTAATTGACTCCTACGTTGAATTAGTTTATATCTTAAGTGACAAATACAGTTTTGTTATTTTATTTTTAATATCAGTTTGTTTCACTGAATTGTAATTATATTTACTTTTAACAACCAGGAAGGCTTTTATTAGCATATCACACTATAAGCTATTTAGTTATTTTTTTACAAAAAAATACTAGTGTCCATGTTGTCTTCACCGAAGTCACTAGTATTTAATAATATATATGTAACGTCTTGTTTACTTAATTGAGGTATTGAGACTCGGCATTAGGGGTCATCCATAAATTACGTCACACGAATTTCATGTCTTTTTTGCCCCTCCCCCCGTCCTTGTCACAGCTGGTCACATTTGTAAGACTCCCCCCCTCCCTAGTGTGACGTCACATATTTTGCAAATTTACATTTAGAAATCATTGAATGAAAACAGCGGTTCTGTAATCAGTTTTATTTCCATTTAAATTGTTTTTTCATTATTATTGTAATCAAATCAAACAATTAACAAAACAAAAAAACGATTAATTATATTTATTAAAGAAATTACCGAACAAAAAGTGATTGACTATGTTAATTAAAGATACAAACTTAATAATCTTGAGTCCATGGACATTGATCCAACTCCTTTAAATTATTTATAACTGGCATAGCACCACTTTGTTCTCGTTTGGGTTGTTAATGCTTTCGTAAAGTAATAGTTTCAACACTTAGATTTTAATATATTTTGAAATGTGACGTCACGAAATTTAGGACCCCTCCCACCCCTTGTCACAGGATGTCACATTTCGTCGACCCCCTCCCTACCCCTTAAAGTGTGACGTAATTTATGGATGGCCCCTTATATCATACTAGCAAACCAGTGAACCAAATGTTCACCAAAAAAAAATGTATTTAATTAATTGAGAACTTCGGAGATTTTGTGTGGTTTCGCTTGAAATAGAAATCACGTGATTTCTCGAAAACCGGAAGTGCTACGTTACTCACATCCGGTTTGTAGTCTTATCAGACTATTCTCAACTTATAACTTAAACATTCTCTTTATCTATCTCTTACGGTTTGGCCGCTGAAACAGCACCACGGATGGACGGACGGACTTGTCTAATAGATAAGAGATAATGTGTCTCCGTATATGTATCTTCCAAACATTTCTATAAGCCTTTACTTGCATATTATGGCCTGTAATTGAAATATCCTAGTAAAAGATACATCTTCATAAAATAATTCTTTTGGCTCCTTACCCAATAAAATATTTTTATCGTAATTCTTACGAGACCTAAGGCAGTGTTCCTTTTCTTAGATGGTGCGAATAATTTAATAAAAAAATTACAATAAACCTACATAGAAAACTGATAGAGAATACAGTATAACGGATCCATCGCTTGAATGAAGGAAGTTAAAGCTGAAAGGAATGGGTTGACGATCAGTTTTAATAGCACATAAAAACTGCAGTTAAAAGCAACTGCACACCAAGACAATAATCAGCGAGCAGAGTACATTGGCCAACATGTTTGTTCAAACGTTGGAGGAAACGAAGCTTAGCTAATAATAACTAATCTTGACAAAGAGTACCTTAATTGGGTACCTACTTACTAAATTGTTGAATTCATTTGCCCACTAATTTTCGTAAGTGCATTTCCCCGCACGTACGAAAATTACTCATCATCATTAGCCTTTTAATGTCCCCACTGTTGGGGCACAGACCACCCCTATGGATGGAATATGGAGATTGGGCCATGACCCACCACGCGGGCCCAGTGCGGATTGGTGGGTGCTAACGACTGCAGATATAGCCGGGATCAACGGCTTAACGTGCCTTCCGAAGCACGGAGGAGCTCGAGATAGTAAATTTTTGGTCACCCATCCAATGACCGACCACTGAGAAAGTTGCTTAACTTCAACGATCGCAGCCGAACGCGCTAACCACTTGCGCCATCGAGCTCCTCTGTACGACAATTAGGTCACTTCATATATAATCACTTACACACGCTAGTAGGAGCTCGATGGCGCAGGTGGCTAGCGCGTTCGGCTGCGATCGTTGAAGTTAAGCAACTTTCGCAGTGGTCGGTCATTGGATGGGTGACCAAAAATTTACTATCTCGAGCTCCTCCGTGCTACCAATCCAATCAATCCGCACTGGGCCCGCGTTGTGGGTCATGGCCCAATCTCCCTATTCCATCCATAGGGAAGGCCTGTGCCCCAGCAGTGCGGACATTAATAGGCTGATGATGATGATGATGATGACGCTAGTAAGTTTGCCATGTAGCGAAGTCGATTAACTGCAGGATGGTGTATTTTGGTCCAGATATTATTTCTATGAGTACTTTTAGGGGCTCCGATACGATTTGGATTCGACGGCTGAGCTGATAATGGAGATTGGCTTCGGATGCCGCGACTGCTGCGTGTTTTTAGGTAAGTAGGTAAGTATTCACACATTGTTCTAGTTTTAGAATAGAATGAAAAAAGTGATGAATCTCAGAATTTCATAAATGATATAACTTGTCATTATCTATATTTTTTTTTATTATTTTCCATGTGAAAGCAATACTTAGTTGTTTATCATTGAAAAGTAGTTTTCAGTTTGGTTTCATTATAAAGTTTTACCAATTATATTTATATCTGGCAACATTTTATAGACTATGTAAACTTGGTTTTGGAATATGATTTGTTTGGTGAAAAAAAATATTTTAGCATTTATACATCCAACAGGTTAAGCCTGAAAATAAAACAGATTGAATCGTGTATTATAAAAACCTCTCTCGGAAATGAGTGACCATTGCAGATATTCATATAGCAGGGCGGTAACGACCTTGCTTCAAATACCCCGAATACGTCTTAGAAAGCGACTAATTTCTCTGGAGTATTTAAGCACATTTGATACGGGCTATAAACTCTATGATGGCCATAGAGTTGTTGTTTTAGTCGAGGGAAAAGTACTCGTAAGTATATGTTATGGTCGAGTGACTTCAACCTTCACTTCACTATGACGACTCATAAAAAATATATAAAGAGCTTATGATGGTTTCATAAACGCATGCCATCTTAAAATGGATACATAAATATTTTATTTTACTATAAACCAAAACAGTTAAGTACCAATCTGTATTGAGAGGGGATCACAGATTAGACTAGGAGTGAAAGAAAAAACAAAAAGATAAGACAAATGCTACATTTTACTCGTATATAGTAAAGATCT
The DNA here is from genome assembly GCA_902850365.2 of Chilo suppressalis. Taxonomy (NCBI): domain Eukaryota; kingdom Metazoa; phylum Arthropoda; class Insecta; order Lepidoptera; family Crambidae; genus Chilo; species Chilo suppressalis. Next base: position 368,117 of record OU963902.1, read on the forward strand.
CACAACCAAGAGCGAGGTTTCGGAAACCTTTTGTTTACGGACTATAATTGGACAGTTAACCATATTTTGGTTTTGCGAATGTTAATAATAGGTATGCCATTCAACTTAAGGCGAGGAGCTCGATGGCGCAGGTGGTTAGTGCGTTCGGCTGCAAACGTTGAAGTTAAGCAACTTTCGCAGTAGTCGGTCATTGGATGGGTGACCAAAAATTTACTATCTCGAGCTCCTCCGTGCTTCGGAAGGCACGTTAAGCCGTTGGTCCCGGCTGCATATGCAGTCGTTAATACCCACCAATCCGCACTGGGCCCGCGTGGTGGGTCATGGCCCAATCTCCCTATTCCAGCCATAGGGAAGGCCTGTGCCCCAGCAGTGGGGACATTAATAGACAGATGATGATGATGATGAAGGGAACATTTTAAGCTAATAAATTAACAGTTTCAATCGCTTATGATAATAATAATCATTTATTTGCCAAATTATGGTTACAATAGTTTTTAGGTATTTCTTTAGTTTCCAGTATATTTTGTTGAATTTTAACGTGCAAATATTACAGGTCATAGAAGAAAATTACTACATTAATGAGGTCCAGTGACGACAAAATAAATGAGATTAAATTAAAGATAATAATAATATGCAACGTCACAAAAAAAGGTACTACTGATCTATTCATAATTTAAAAAGTCAAGAAATTTCAATTCCCGCCATAGGGAAGGCCTGTGCCCCAGCAGTGGGGACATTATCAGGCTGATGATGCCATTCAAAGAAACACCAAAATTAGCAAATAAATAACCAGTGCAATATCCAAACCACAAAAATAAAACTGTCCTTTAATCTATAAAACGATGTACGAATGTATCTTGACCAGCAAATAAATCATTAATAACATCAGCGTTTTAAATACGTAATCGACCACAAGCTGCGTTAGATATTACACCCGAGAGTATTTAAAATATATAGTGTATGAAATACGTTCGTAATGGAAACCTTTACATTTATATCAATGACATAATGAGAAAAAGTATGCGGCGGACGATGTGCTGGTGCTGGGAACCCATCACTATTGTGTGTCTGAACAACATGCAACTGACGACGCGACTGATATTAAACGTGGACTTGTACTGAGAGATATTTACGAAAAAAAACGTTTTTTTTATGTTATAGGGGGCATACGAGCAGACGGCTCACCTGATGGTAAGTGATCACCGTCGCCAATGGACACTTGCAACACCAGGAGTATCACAAATGCGATGCCGGCCTTTAAGGAAGGAGTACGCTCTTTTTTTGAAGGTTCTTGGGTCGTATTGGTCCGGGAACACTGCTGGCGACAAATATAATATGCGTATGCAGGTCATGCGATTTTTTCGTGAGCCCTAAGTTGTAATGGTAAGCGGCCAGCATAGCCTAATCCAAAAATTTCACTCGTCTCCGTGAAGCCCTGAAAAATTTCTCACCGAAATAAATACAATACCTCCCATGTAAGGTGGAGGTTAGTTCCTAAGGCGGGCGCTCCAATTTGAGCAGGGAAGCCGTTATTCCATACCTCTCTTAGTAGTAATATAAGTATATTTTATATAGAAATACATATTAAACATCCATGACTAAAGTACAAATGCTCGTATTTATCACACAAACATCTGCCTCCACCGAGATTCGAACCCGGGACCTCTCGAGTTGGCGACACCATGGTACAAACCACTCGGCCAAGGAGGTCATCGAATATACCCACGAATATGTAATATTGAACTTGATAAATATTTGTTATATTTGTTTCTGAGGTTTTCACGCACATCTCTCATTAAATAAAACTAGTTTTTACGGGTCAATACACGAAACTTTATTTATTTATTGACGTTTCGTAGCCTTTACAGGCTTCGTCGTCAGAATAAAACTTTTATTAACAATTAATAAATAAAAGTTTTATTAACAAATAAAAGTTTTATTCTGACGACGAAGCCTGTAAAGGCTACGAAACGTCAATAAATAAATAAAGTTTCGTGCTTTAACCCGTAAAAACTAGTTTTATTTAAATATTTGTTAATAAAAAACACTGATGTACCTCTCACAGTTCCTTACAGGAAGAAAATAGCTAACCTTGTCAAGTTTGTTACAGGTTCTTCTCATTACTTACAAGATCTCCAGCCGAAAATGTTCACATGTGTTTGTAACAGCTTAGACTGAATAAATTATTTTTGAACTTCTATAAATATTTGTTTCTTAGGGTTTTAATCACACCGCGCATTAAATAAAACAAGTTTCAACGGTATAGATGCACTGATTTTTTTAAATATTGACGTTTCGTCGTCCGAATTGTGTTTTTATTTACTTTGTCGAGATACCTTCGAAAGACTTTTATATATTTTTGTATTGATCCTTTTTAAAACAGCGTGTGCCCTTATTTTATAATAACTATTTGAAGAATCGGATGGGGTTACAGTACACGCCACTGATAATGGCAAGAGACATTTGTACTATGGTAACCGGTTATCAATAGCGCTCTAATTTCAGCGGGAAATTTTTAAAAAACAAAGAGAGTGATTGTTTTATGTAACCGCAGATTAGCCTGTCAAGTCTTAAAGAGACTCGTATAAGGTAAAATTAAGGTAAATAAAGGACAATGGGCAAAACGCACCCAGCTCCGCCAACAATGTAATTAGTATGAATCGATAGATCTATGAAAAACTAGCCTTTTTTATTATGACACCGAAAATATATATCCTGGTAGTCAAAAGATATGACACCGTAAAAAATATTCTGGTCCTCAATAGATATGACACATAGGCATATTTAAGTAGCAAAATAAATTCCTTTTATAGTACCTTCATTTTATATTATTAGTAATCATAATAATATGCCATGTCGTACTATACAACCAGATATACGACAAAGTCTGCCGACCATCCTGCGCTTGTTCTCACTGAGACATTTCAAAACGGTTTACGGATGATGAAGGATTTGCAGTTGCAAATAGTCGACTCGTCTTACTTCGTTGTGATTGTGCGCTCCCTGCTTTTTGATAGATTTTTAACTAACACGCTTTGGATATTGGAACACGATTATCGGTTTTGTCAATTAGTATAGATGAACTGGAATCATGTCTTCTCCCAAACGTGGACAAGTTTGTGTAGTCTGTGGTCGATCCGTTTTACATAGAAGACAATTTCTTTAACGAACAGAATTTTTAGAAAAAACCAATCCATGCGGGGATTTTTGGATTTACTCTAGCGCGGCAGAATAACATAAGGGGCACCCTTGCACCTTGTGAAGTACTCCCATAATTCCTGAGCATCCTATGTAGGGTCGAACTAACTAACTAAATTAATTCCTTTGTTTCATTAATGTTCGTTCGTTATAGTACTTGTACATATTTAACTTAAAATAACTAAAGACCCCGGGGATGGAATTTGATGCGCTTTGGCACAGATGATCTTGACTATAATACCTTTCAAACAAATGTAGTTTAAGCCGTGGCGGACGTAGGTGCAGCGTCCATACATTTTTGCCCAATGTCCTTTATTACCAGTTTAAACCCTCGTACGTTTAATGTGGATGATGTATTAAAATAAAACATAAAATTAAACGCCACGTAACCGCCGCTTCTGTTTACGGTCGTTTAATTCATATATGTTGTCGCATTGTCACGGGCTATAAAACAAACATTGTCACCGTAAAAAAGTCACGGTACGGATATGCGTATAAACGGTATCTGTGGATCTTGCGCGCGCGCCGCACCTGCCGCCCAACGACTCCTGCGCACCTTGTACGCAACACCCCTAATTAGTTTTCACGGCTTACACCATCGGGAAACAATGGTAGGGAATCAAGGTGATGGATAACTAGAAAGATTGTTAGTTTTGATATAATGGTAGGTTGTTTTTTGCATGGAACTGATAACTGAATGGAACAGTCGCTTTAGTTATTTGGGCACAGGCCTTCCCTGTGAATGGAACAGGCAGATTGGGCCGTGACCCACCACGCGGTCGAAAATGTTTACTACGTACGACAAAACTGTGGAATACATTGTCTCCAGCAGTGTCGCTGGACCAATATAACTTGAAAACCTTCAAAAAGGAGCAAACTTCTTCCTTAAAGGGCGGCATCGCATTTGTGATACTCCTGGTGTTGCAGGTGTCTATCAGGTGAGCCGCCAGCTCGTATGGTCCCTTTAATATATATTTGCGGCCCATTAGCGGATCGATGGTATTAACGACTGTAGATGCAGCCGGGACCAGCGGTTTAACATGCCTTCCGTTCACGGAGGAGATCGAGATTATAAGTTTTTGGTCACCAATCCAATGACAAATCATTACGCAAGTTGCTTAACTTCCATGATCGCAGGCCGAACACGCTAACCGCCTGCGCCATCGAGCTCCTTCCTATTCTGGCCGCTCTTAATTAAAGAAAATCTTTACTTCATTTACGTTTCATTAAATCGACACAAGTTCTGTCCAGCAATTAAATACGTTTTTTATTTGGTTTTACATACTTATGGCGCGATTACACTTGATTGTTAGTCCGAATACGAGTGCCAATTTAATTCGGGTAAATGACTAATTGTAAATATATGTCATGCCATTCGGGTAGTTTTCGGTTTGGTTACCCGCCACCGTCTTTCAGTCCCTTATCCAGTGTAAATATTGCTTCGGGTGCCAGAATTCAAGTAATGTCCTTCGTACACCCCAATAAGGGCTAACGACCAAATGTAATTGAGCCATTACTTCTGTGAAAGGATAAAGTAATCGGTTGTCAACGTTTTATTTCTTTGGATCATCGACTTTCAGTTTGAATAATCCAGTAAGTATAATAAAAAAAAACCGGAAATCTGTCCAGTTTAAAACATTTTTTTCGCATCTGTCATTGAGATCCGGTAGAGAGTTAGCGGGCGTCGTAGCGAGATAGACATTCGAATAGAAGTCACCTTTTTAGGGTTCCGTAGTCCTGACAAGGAACCCTTATAGTATCGTCATGTCCGTCTGTCTATACGTCCCCGGTTTTGCTTAGAGACTATTAGCACTACAGAGCTGTAATTTTGTAGAGATATGTATATTTATCACGCCGACTAAATGGTAAAATAAAATTATGAAAAAAATTTTTTTAGGGTATCTCCCTTACATGTAACCTGGGGATAATTTGTTTTTCACCATATACCCCATCGTGTGATATATCGTTGAATAGCTCCTTTAAAATTACTTAAGGGTTTCTAAGCCTATTTTTCGATTTAGGAATCTGTTTGCGAAATATTATATAATAAATACTTTAAAGTGCTAATTTTTGTTGGAGTAGGGCTTCCCCCCTCTAAAGGCTAAACTATTAGCTTGAAAAAACTGGAAAAATTCACGATAACAGTGCTTTTTATGAATTTTTAAGGAAAAGTATAATGGTTAAGATTAATTTGTTACATTAAGAGTAATCATTTAACTTTGAAGAAAATTTCTAACCCATTGAAAATTCCTTAGAAGAAAACATTAATAGTGACATAGATAGATAGATAAAACTTTATTCACACCAACATGCACACATACAAAATTGAAGACAAATTTTACAATTATATAAATCCTTTAAAACATACAACAAATTATATTTATACAACTATACTGATATTTTCCTGTGCAGCAGCGATGCGAATGGGCGAAAACTCAGCGTAACATTTACTCCGAGAGTAAATGGCTGATTTTCAGTTATTGATGAAGTTATTGTAGCGTAAAACCTTGCATTGTAACAAAAAAAAAACTATTTAATGATCGCAATAAAATTCCTCAACGCTACCGCGAGTACCAATGGCAACGGCTTAAGAGTCGCGCTAGAGGTAGTTTTTATAAAAACAAAAAACAGTAAATAAAACAACTTCAAAATCGAAAATGGAACTAAAAAGTAAAAAATAATATCTGGTTCATGATTTCGAAGTCGGGCGGGGTCAAGATTGAAAGACGTATTATTACCGATCAGAAACGAAAATCTATTTTATGTTTCAATCTTGACTCCGCATGACTTCCAAATCCATCAAGCCATCTTCACCTTGCTGGCCTGCATGTTGCTTCTTCACGCCTCTTTTAAAGGATCCCAGGTTTTAAGAGAGAGAGAACACGCGAGCGGGCAGATTTCATTTATGGATAGTGCGACAAAGTAATGAGCCACAAAATTTCTTGTACGCATTGGAATAGTGACTACAGTCAATACAGTTACTGAAGACCGCATTGAAATAACACTATCTTTTGTTGGAGGTGTTTTTTCTGTTGATGTCAAAGCTTTCAGGGCTCCACTGGGCAGAGGAGCGCCATTATAATAACATTTATATAGAAAAGTACCTTTATACGAGCAGTCAGTTTTGTTTCATTTATTTAAACCTCACATAGGTACTTTGCCCATTATATACTTAACAGGTAGCATAATCTTAGAAGTAAAAAAGCTCAATGAACCAAAGGCAGATGGTTTGACGGCTGATTTCAAACGTAACCCTCGAAACTGGTAATAAATTGTCGTTTCCTTCTACTAGTGGACACTCGGGATGGCGTGTGCTGTAAGGTGACAGTTGTGCACAATAAATAGTGTTGTTCTACTAGCTATCGATAATTTCATTTATGTAAGTCTAGTTTAAGGTCAAGTAGGGCTATATACAATTTTCGTAGGGTCACGTGGGGGACAGTGTAATAAGGGGCACAGTGGTCTTTCTTGACATGCTTTCATTAGTTTCATATGCCGCCATCTTAAGCAACTGTCATTAGACGTTAAATGGCCGAATATAAGAGATATTCATTTTGTCACACTGTACCCCTTGCTACACTGTCCCCCACATGACCCTATGAACCCTACTTAGAATATTTTATATGCTTGGTCTTTTGCATTTTAATGAAATAAACCTAGATATTTTTAAATACTGTAGTAGATGTAGATAGTATCCAAAGCGTTATTAAAGACAAAAGTGCAATATATATATATATATATATATAGGTATTTATACCTTTTTAACCAAATGAAAAATAAGCTTAACAACATTATGCTCATTTTTATACGTACTTTTTACTTAGCAGTTTCTTAGTTTTTAAATAGCTTATACTGTATTTAGTAAAGATGGAGTAGGTACATTACAAAGCTGGCGCGGCATTGATATGAAAAATATTCCTCTTCACAGATATTTTTGATCGAAAGCCTGTTCTGTATTGAGAAAGAAGTCAGATAACATTTGTAAAACGATGATGAATAGAATTTTCAAGAAAATTGTATCGACAAATTCGTTACCAACACAGTAATCGTGCACACGCCCAGCGCCGCGTCGTCGCCGCGGTGTCGCGATGTCGCAGTAATTTGTTGCTTGTCGCGGGTTGTTCCGGTACACCGTTGCTCAACAACATTTATCGATACATATATCATGCGCGTGACAACCACCTGCCCGGCTGTTAAGAAGATCAAATTCTTTTTAATGACAATCATCGCCAGTTGAAAGTCTAGTAAAATCAAACAAAGCTGAAATATATATCTGCTTAGCTTAAGTTCAAGGTTATAAAGGGGTTTTTATAATTTTGCTAATTAAAACTGTGGTGGATATTATGTTGTTTTATTTTTCCGTACTTGTATAGGGGCAAATGAAATACTGAATGCGCTGCTTGCTATAAGTCTCGTGGGTGCAGATAGTGAAGACTATCAATAAACAGGGTCTTTTGGAGAGCTGTCACGATGAGCTGTCAATATTATTTCTGAACAACAGCTTTAGTCCGCTAGTCCGCGGTAATATGCATGTTTATCTATCTTCTATGCTCTGAATGCATCTTAAGAGTCGTAGTCGTTTTAAACTTATGTAACAGTTTACCTAAAAGGATATCATCCCTAATAAATTTTATGTGATTGCAAATTTGATTAATTTGTATCCTTAATCGCGTTCATGTTAATGTTAATTGGTATTATAAATATTAAAATTCTAGTTTCATCATCAGTAACGAACGATGGGAGCAAGGTGGCAACGCTGAGGCAAATTGATTAATATGAAGGAGCGTAAGAACTACTTTAAATTTATTCATCTAAGAATTGACTTTCTAAAAATTAATTCCAATAAATACAATTCAAATATCTAAGAACACCAATAAGCATATTTTTTTCCTGAAGAACCTTGTAACATTAATTCATCTGATCTTGTGGTAAGAAACTATAGCCATTATGTTTAGAAATTGTAAAAGACAACGAAAACGGTAAGAAAAGATGTGAAAACACAGCGTTGAAAAATCGCCTCTGCTTTGGATGACGTCAAAATATTTAGTGTTACAAATGACCAATACTATCTCAGGCTTATCTCACATCTGCGTGACGTTCGAAGTTTTGTTCGAAGTGTTCGATCTTTGAATTTAGTACGCTCCTTCAGCTGCACCTACAAACTTATCGTCTCCCACAACCTCTTTTAGCGTGTCAAATTATCACCACTCAAGCTAGCGTCTTCATCTGCCCGATTATTGCGACAGAAGCAATTCAAATTTCGATCGCTAATTTTAGCACAATAGGTACCAAAAGCCACTCAAAGCTTCGTCGTGCAGGTGTGGGAGAAGCATAGAAAATAAAAGTATAGAACATAGATACTATAAATTACTTCCTTTTTTTTGATAAAAATGACCTTCGTGATATGATTGATATATACTCCTGTTTTTACGGTGTCGCCTACTCAGAGGTATTGGATAAGAAACTCGGTAGGCAAATAATTGTATGATGATTAAGAGCATTTGACCTGAGTAATCTCTGTTTATATTTATATATTTATAAAAAAAGAACTTATCTATATGTTATTACATATATTTGTATCCGTTATCGTAGCATCCCTTTATACATGCCTTACAGAGCTTACTTTGGGACTAGGTTAATTGATTTGTTAGCTATCCAAAGCTTATTTATGCTATCTGGGTCTAGTATTCTAGCAGTCATAATGTTTAAATAAAATTTAAAAAAAATATATATATACCATGAACAAGTTTATTATAACTCAAATCACCTACCGCGTCCCAGTGATGAATGCAAGTCTTTCTCGATACAACTAATATTGGAGGCCTCTACGACGCAAGTGGGTGTTAAGGACTGTCGATTCAAGGTAACAACAACAGAGGCTTGCCTTATATGCCCCTTAATGAGATAATATTTAGTAGACTTTGGATAAGCACTTTATTTTACTATCCTTGAGATATTAACTTCTTCTGGATATGAATCAAAATAAATAAGATCAGACTTAATGCAATTCATACAGTAAAAATTACTTATAAAAAAACAAAGAATCTGATCAACTTCCGTATAAAAATGACAAAGATTTTGCCATTGAGATTATTTTATTCGTGGCTGTGAATAACTGTGGCTGTTTTTAGAGTTACACTGGAAGTTAAGAAAAATAGGTAACACAGATACCATTGTCGAAAAATATTTAAGTACATACTTACCTATACATACAATCTGACCAAATAGCAAAATATGTAGTTAATGTGCTAATAAAAGAAGTACTATATAGTAGGAAAGAAACAAAAATACCATAAGAATAAATTGATAACCACAGAGAAAAGATATGCATAGAAAATAGATGTTAGCTAGGTACCAGATTCCAAGGCTATCAGGACCTGGTATTTAGGAGCGACCGAAGAAGGCGTAGTGACGTCACCTCAGAATATGTTATTAATATTGATAATCCATCAACCCTATTGGAACTAGCAGATGACGGAGTGATTATCACTGAGGCATTTATAATTCTAAAACGATCTGTCGACGATAAATAGATAACCGGTCAAAGCTAGCAACATCGATAAATGTCGCTCTGCTGACATTGCCCCACCCCTACCATATATTAGAACAAAACTCTCGTTGTCGTGTTAATTTGCAATTGAAATGTTATCGGGAGGCATTAGCTAAACGCCTGTTGCTTGCGTAGGAGCTCGTGCTTTAGTGTCCCGGTGTGGTGAATATGTTGGATCGGTGGAAGATTCTGGAGCAAGTGGGTGGGAACTAATAGTGACAGCAGTCACGATCTGGAATCCATAGAGATGAGCTGAAGTTAACGTAACATAGAGTTACATAATAAAATCATTTTGCTCACTTAGCCTTTATCATGATTAGAAGCCACTTAGAATTACCATCTGGTGATACTAGGCCATCTATAAAATGAACCACTCCATGTACACTTAAAATCAAGTGAGGTAGGGTAATTTAAAAATAAGATATATAATATAAAAATAAGAAATAGAATTCCTCATTTAGTTTGAATCATGATGTAAAAAACTTCATCATCTGCTGGGATACAGGCCTTCCTTATGGATGGCATAGGGAGATGGGGCCATGACCCACCACGCGGGCCCAGTGCGGATTGGCGGGTGCTAATGACTGCTAGATACTGCTAATAGATGCAGCCGGGACCAACGGCTTAACGTGCCTTCCTAAGCACGGAGGAACTCGAGATAGAAGATTTTTGGTCACCCATCCAATGACCGACCACTGCGAAAGTTACTTAACTTCAACGATCGCAGCCGAACGCGGTAACCACCTGCGCCATCGAGCTCCTCTTTATACATACTATATAGGTTACTAGTTAAACTTGCTATACTTGTAACACAGCATTAGTTTTTAGTAATGATATATAAGTAACGAATATGCATTATTTCTTACTTTTTAGTGGTTTTGTTTTGTAATGAAGTACGTTTTCAATATTTTATAAAAAAATGTTTTTATTTTTTACTTTTAATAAGCCATTGCAATATTAACTTACATACAGATGTCTGAGCTGCGATCTCTCTCCCATATTTCGTAAAATAACCAAACACTATATGCGTACTGTTCGTATTTAACTTCACCAAATTAATATGGGACCGTCTCGCTAACAAACTCTTTCAAACAAAACAAAAATCATCGAAATCGGCCAACAAAACTCGGAGATATGCGCAAACAACAATAAAAAAATATATAATGACGAATTGAGAATCTCCTCCTTCTTATAAGTCGGTAATAAAATGAAATCATAAGCTATAGCCATAGCAATCTCGATAGGCGGTAGACATCCAGAGACCTGAGATGTGACGGTAACAAGTGCAGCTCGCTCACTCAAGGAATATAAGGAGATATATATTATATCTGACTAATTGCAACATCGATTCCAAACGATGGTTAATTCGGACATTTAGCCCTAAGGAAGTATACAGTACGGAATACACTGACATAGACACATTAGGTAAATACACGGTACACACTGAGATAACGTGCGGTTATAACTGTTATAAGTAATATGGATTAAAGCGATAAATTTTCGCATGCGCTGGCGGCGGTCAATAACCAATATTGATAGCGCTTCGGCGCCGCAGCACAGATGGCGCTGCCGGAGGCCCGCGAGCACATGACGTCATAACTCCTGCGTGAAGAATGCATCCTGTGAACACTTGAAGGGTTGGCGATATATTGCATCAATGTTTAACGGATTCATGATAGCTAATCAGGATAAGATTGAGTCTGATTATAAATTTAACGTAAGTAATAGATTCATTATGAAAAGTGTAGCAAATAATATATATGTCACTTCACTCCTGCTGGTCGTAAGTGTAAGTAATGTAAGTGTTTTTTTTGAAGTTATACTTCTTTAGGCGCGTTATGAAAAAATTATGAGAGTGAAATTTTAAGATGCGCGCGCATTACTGTAACTCAAAATTTTAACAGCATGAAGTTGGTCGCTTTAGCTTTAGCGACCAACTTCATGCGTTACTTTTGTGTTTACCGCACATTAAGAAAATCTACCAACAAAATAGAAATAGAAACTCTAATTAGTGGGTGCTAACGACTGCATTGTGAAGGCCTATCAAAAGTATTTATTAATCTGGAACAACGGAACCAAAGCGCGATTCAGGAGACTACAGCGCCATCTCTTGACCATTGGTGTAGTAGAACCAAGAACCACATCTTTATTTTTTGTAATAAAGTAACAGTTATAGGTATTCATATTTATAATATTTATCCACATGTTTCTAGTTTGTATATTCGGAATACGTGTTTGAGTTTCATACAAGTGCAAATCACATATGTTCTAATAAATTATATTCAGTAGCGATTTTAATTGAATATTTTGATTATTTATTTATTTTTTCAAATTAAAACTGAACTTATTGACTGTGTCCTTTTCCAGACTTTTTATTAATTTATTGTAATTAATTATTTGCATGCAATTAAAAACTAATTTTAAACGATGCCAAAGAAGGATAACTGCTCACGCGCCTATATAAGTACACGCACCCATTTTTTTTTCGAGTGTGTATGCTGTTGGTCGCAGATGACCTTTACATCGTCACCGGGTTTGGGGACGGCGAGATCCTAAGGGGACCTCATGCCGAGAATTGGCGAGTGCCTCTAGACTCTAGGGGTATTCCAGGCGGATGGCGTCTCCTCACGGGGGGAGTCTCCTCTCCGTCTGGAGCCTCTACACCACTCGAACCTGAGGGATGTAGGTGTTGTTCAGTTCACATTCGGTCATTAATTACACCAAGCGAGCAAATTAGAAAATAACAGTTGTCAAACCTTTAGTAAAAAAAAATTTAGAGATCTTGCCATTATCTAGTGCAGATTAGTGGGTGCTGCGAGATAGTAAATTTTCGGTCATCCATCCTGTTTTATGAGAGGCCTATGCTTTGCTTGACTTCCATGACCGTAGACCAAACGAGCTAAGTACTGCGCCATGAAGCTCCTCATATGAGCATAAGTTATAATAGAGCGCATCAAACCACGTTCTGTAATTGAATCTTTTTGTTTTAATCTAAGACCTAATTCAAGTCTTAGATTAAAACAAAAAGATTCAATCAAATCAAAATTAATAAACCGAAATTGTTGTGATTGTGAATGAATTTTGAATGGATTTTGATTACTTTGAATGTTATTATTAAGTACTTGTTTATTTATTTTTTGTTTTGATTGACATACATTTCATGACCTAAGCCTAAATGTATAAGTGCTTAAAGTATTACATGAATTAATTTTAAAATTATATTTTTTATTAACTAATTTATTTTATTTATCTATCTAAATTTTTTATCCTATTGTATTTTCATCAAATTTTAAATTAATATTTGTATACTTTTATTATAATTTGCGATGCCCTTGCAGGGCTCATGTTTGCGAGCTGTTATTAGATTTAAAAACTAAATGTAACCAACATGAAACAATAAATATTATGACTATGACTATTAGACTTTGGGAAAGTTGTTATCCAAATACGATAAAGATAGTCTTCCAGCCCATAGTATTTTTTTTAATGTACCTGTCAGTAGCTAGCTTTTTCCTAGGTATCTGCTGACAGAGATTTTTAATCTGTTGTTTTTTTACGTTTTAAACTAAGAACCCATTATTATGCGCTCAAAGAGCTTTCGAGGGAATCAAAAGTGCCTATAATTACAAAATTATTAAGTTAGTTCATTTATTATATCTTAAACATCTAGGCTGCCTAGATTACAATAGCTATGCTTTGTTTGAAACACTGTTCGACCTTATGCTTGGCTCGGTTACTAGAAAGTGACTGGGCAGTGAAAGCACGCCTTATTGGCTCAATAGGCCGGCGCAGGCGCAGGTGCATCCGAGTGACAGACGAGCAAAGCAAATACCTCGAGTGGCGTATAAGGTTAAAAGGCATGACCACAACCACGCAACGCACGCACGCGCCGCAACCGCACAACGGCCCATTACCTAATTACCACCCGCTCGAGTTTGCGTCTCACTCACACGAAAGCGAGGAGACAGAGATGTAAACACAACGGTCGTAATTCGACAGGAATCGATGCAGTTATTTCGGTTAATAGGCCTGAGGGCTTGCGTGAGCGTCGCACTTTATTTGAGGATTTAAAAGAAAATGAAAGGGTAAGTCGTTAAGCCGCGCTGGGCAGGTACCTTGAATTGAAGAAGAGGTTCTCTGACATAAAATTGCGAGATTAGTGAATTTTATGCACTTTGTTGTGATGTTCAACTCCAGCTGGGAATATTTCATCATCATCATCATCAGCCTATTAATGTCCCTACTGCTAGGGCACAGGCCTTCCCTATGGATGGAATAGGGAGATTGGGACATGACCCACCACGCAGGCCCAGTACGGATTGGCGGGTGGTAACGACTGCAGATGCAGCCGGGACCAACGGCTTAGTGTGTCTTTCGAAGCACCGAGGAACTCGAGATAGAAGATTTTTTTTCACCCATCCAATGACCGAATACTGCTGAAAGTTGTTTGCTAAAGGGGATATTTGGTACTTATAAATGGAGACTGGTTTTGAAGATAGCTGAAGTGGTTGAGAAAGGTGCGGAGTCAGCCACTTTACTCACTTTATTGTTCTAAATCCTTTTGTTTCTTCTTCCTTACCACTTGGATGTTCTTTTTTTATAGCGAGGTAGGCAAATGACTCAACCTCACCTGATGTTAAGTGGTGATAAAGTCAAACGCGAAGATAGCGGTACACCAGTTATAAACTGCTACACCAACCATCCTCACCTTGCCGGCCTGCAAAAATGCTTCTTCACGCCTCTCTTAAAGGACCCCAGATTTTAGGAAGGCGGGACACGTGCTCGGGTAAAGAATTCCACTTACGAATAGTACGACAAAGAAATGAGTCACCAAATTTCTTTGTTCTTGTAGGAATAGTGGCCACAGTAAGTTGGTGGCAATGAAGGCCAGCGCGCGTGGTCCTCTGAAGTAAAGTTAATGTAAATACAGAACACTGTTTTGATGGCTATCCTCATATTAAATACATTGTCTTATATTTTAATTTATACTTCAACTGATTTGAGCTCACTGGATCTCTACCGGCTTGATTAGAACACACTATGTGTAGTATGTAGTGTGTTCTAATCAAGCCGGTATAATTAACTATTGACGCGACAGAACAATAACTCATGTTATTCTTTCACTCCCAAGACGAATTCATATGGAACTCACTACACATAGTGTGTTCTAATCAAGCCGGTAGAGATCCAGTGAGCTTAAATCAGTTGAAGTATAAATTACAATATTACACAGACATATTATATGGCTGATATCTTCAAAAACGAGCAAAACACATGTACGTTTGTAATAGTTCGCAGAGGGCGTCGTTGTCGTAGGCGGTGCGTGTTCAGCCCACGATGCTATCACACCTGCGCCTGCGCCGACGCTACACGCAGCGTCCAGCGGTCACACAGGATCACAGGTAGGATTTCTGTACAAAAATCTATGATAATTACGAGTTCCATATGAATTCGTATTGGGAGTGAAAGAATAACATAAGTTATTGTTCTGTCGCGTCAATAGTTAATTATACCTTTTTTCGGTCACACACACATTCAGACATAATATGAATTTTTTTCCGACATTATCTCATGCTGGAAATTCATATTAAGAATATACTGCTACCAAATTTACAAAAGCAAATACGATTAGCTACATGAGGTGCTATAGCTGCTAGCTAGCGTCAGACCTAAATGTCATAATGGCGTCATCAAAGATTATGAGAGTTAAAGTGGGTACTGGCTCTTATTTTTATTCACATATCTCTCTAACAGAGATGCTATTTATATAACCTTGTAAAGAATGCATCTGAATGTGTAAGGAAACTGTATAAGTTGTATAAATATATGGAATACTATATTTATTTTATTACCGTGAACCACATTTTAAATATCTGCATGAATACTTTAGGATTTAAATAATGTAAACATGTTTTTGAGTGACCGACGATTGTTATCAAACTACTTTATCACATGTCCAGTATTCATTGAACAGAAGTTGTAAAATCGTACATAAACACCAAACACAATCAAATTCATTAAGTTGTTACAACAAAACTCGTGATTGTATACGAAGGGATCACAAAAACAATGCGGCCGAGCCATCAATTCACGCGGCACAACAAATAAAGTATTAAGCGACCCAACAAACTATAACCCGGCCCGATATAGTATTAATTTGACAGATACCGCTCATCCCGCTAACAGCAGGTGTTCCCAAATTGTCTATGATAAATATACGCCATCAATATGCTGGCCACCCTTCCCTGGGCAGGCGCAAGTAATAGAGCACTGCGCTTTGTTCGTCTGCTATTAGTGTCGATTACACGCTACTCATGTCATGGGACTAAACGCCTTAATCGATGTGGCTTGTCTTAAATTGCCATGGTTTGGATGACCGTGAAAGCCTTTTAGTCAGAAAAAAGTTAGCTGAACTAATTCGTGTTGTATTAACTAAAGCAAACTTAAATGTGAACCATTAATCATTATTTGCGTCCGCCGTGTCAGTGTAAAATAACATGAACAGTTTATATGACTCACAGAAAATATAGTTACGATCATCTTCTGATACCAAAAGATGTTACACAAGATCCGAACAGAAAGATTGGTGTCATCTGCAGCAGTGGCTCTATAAATCACGCCACAGAGGTGGAATCGGGCAAGAGTCCATGAATCTTAGCCCACATATTTTAACAGCACGAGAAGTGATACATTATGAACGCATCAACAGCGGCCGAATGAGTGAGCTTTGAAAAATGTTGAACAGTCAATAATCCTAGCCAACGGGACAGTTAGATATTAGAATATCATTCAACCTAATACGGAATTAAGATCTAAATACCACTCGCGTCTACATAAAATGTGAGGTATACGATTATTTCATTTGACTGCGCAGATCGCTACGGACTCGGCTGGCACAAATTTAGCTTTTCCAAAACCAGTTCTGTGATATCGCGGAGACCTTAATTGATTTTAGAAAGATTATTAACGCCAGGGTTATCTTTGATGATAATTGTCGAAATTCATATGCTGGAGTCTCTAAAAATAAATAAAAACATTTCTGATTGGCGTTTGTGAATTGCTGTGATGATATCGCGATATGATCATCGCCCTCACAACCACAAGTCTCTAAATAGTTTACTGATAAAATTATACACTTGTAGATTAAGTTAGATTCTTTAATTAAGCACACATACACAATTCACACTTTTTAAATTAAATAACACGAATAATTGTAATTCCCCAGAGGTCAATGATAAATCTTATCCAATTTGCACCGTAACTCACCTAGCAACGTGCAGAGAGCACGGTTATATTTTAAGCAGTATAGGCACTATAATTTATGTCAGCGAGATTCCTAATCCGTGGCAATAAAGTGACAGTCCAAATAAATCTGCTGGATAAAGTGAAACCTGCGCGGCACAGGTGCGCGCGCGCCGCCACCTTGATCATCGGCCGCCGCACCGCGCCGCCGGCGCAGCCTCCAAACACAAGCTGTTTAATACTAAGTAACTGCAAACAGTTGAACATTATCAATATTATACATTTCCTATGGTTTAAATGAGGACTGAAGTATCATTGAGTTATTTGGAGTACTAAATGAATTGGGCATTCTAGCTCACAAATTGAGTCCAAACGCTCGCAAAACTCGCTACGCGTCGTTGCTTTGTTTCACTTCTGTATGGGAATATTGTAGACTGCGTCGCATAAGAGGAACTCAGTAATATTCCTCTTGTTGTTTCTTTGCTTTACTTGAAACAATTTAATATTAGGTGACTTTTTATCTGTTCCACGTTCCTTAATTGTTTTATGAAGTCTTTATTATCATTTGATTAGGAACATTGAAAATGGTCATATACAAAATGTGACCGATAGAAAGTGCTCTAGTGGTCCTGCGTTCTGGCAGAGCCATAGATCCCACGCGCCCGCGCCAAACTGGTAAGTCGGCTCTTGCGCAACTTGGAGACTACAGTTGGTTTCCAATTTTATGTTGACCGGTTCCGAACTTGTCCAAGCCTTCTAATTTCGGCTCGTTTAGATTGGAAAATACGTCGCCAAGACACCAAAACGACCGCATATCGTCGGTTTCACCTGCGTATCGTCTGTGTTGCCATTG
Organism: Chilo suppressalis; assembly: GCA_902850365.2. NCBI lineage: Eukaryota > Metazoa > Arthropoda > Insecta > Lepidoptera > Crambidae > Chilo > Chilo suppressalis. The sequence continues at coordinate 385,960 of OU963902.1, forward strand.
CTTATTGCTTAGCGTTCGCTTTATTGACCGATGAACATCGAATGGTATGCACATTTGACGTGATTCATGGACTGATGTTGTGCCGTAAAGATATCTAAATGTATTGACTGTGTTAACTGGTTTTGAACGCTATGACGGGTATTTCCCAAATTAATATATCGCATATATTGCGGGAACTGTTTTGAGGATGTTGGTGCTTCTTCTTTCATAAAGTTCGGCGTTTTTGTAAATCGGTTCTAGTTCAGGTCTCGGCTGTAAGTGGCGCGATGACAACAGTGATTGACGAGACATGAGCGGAGTGCATGGTGGGGGAAGAGGAGGGAACGGGGTGAAGCGACCCACGCGTGCTCTGTATAAATACTGTCGGCAGGAGACCGGGCACAAATCAACGCGTTCTGACGTGCCTCAAGGACCCCCGGAGCCTCCGCACCACCAGGGTTACACCTGTTATGGCCAAGCTTATTCTCAACACTTGTAGACAAACGATACGAAAATATTCAGAGATCATCTTAATTAGGTATGCTGAGTATAACACTTATGATTCATGATGTTATTGGCCGATTTCCGTGACCTCATTTTTTTCCCTAAACAAGCTTTTGCTCTATATTTTATCCCATTTTATTTTTAAAAAAATCTTTAAAATCGAATTTTTTAATTACTCATATCTTTTGCATCGAACATTTTATTGATGATTAAAGGTAAAATTAAGAAAAAATTGAATTGTTGCCAAATTTATCTACCAAGTACGAGGTTTCTGACTGACTTTGTACCAACGGAAGGATGCCTAACAACCCGAAGCGAAAAAAATATTTCGTGTCTGCAGCACCCTAAGTTCCACGATAGCGCTTATTAAGCACCCGAGGCGTCTATAGCCCTGGCGCCCCCCGCGGCGGCGACAGCGCCAACATCTCTCACCTCCGGGCCCGTAATGAACAATACAAATGTGCCATTGGCCGCGACCATCACATACCTACGCATATTTACACGAGACCCAGGATATCAATGTTGCTAGGTTAGGTCTTATGCAACGTAACAACATTTGTAATTTATTATAACTAACATACGGTCAGTTTCAATAATCAAACTCCTGTAAAAGATATAACAGTTTCGTTGCCTAGATATTTTTATTATTTAGATTATAATTACAACTATTGCTAATAAACGGCTAATAAATTAACTGGAGCCGTTAAGAACATTTATAAACAAGAAAAGAAATAAAATCAATCATAGCAAATTCAAGATTCCTAATTTAGGGATTGGTAATGCAGCAGATACAAATTACACCGCCAATAAAATAAATATGATTCGCGGTAACCAGAATCGATACAGCATTACAAGTAAAACATAAAAGGACGATTTAAAGAAGATTTCAATAAGTCAACTTGAATAAAATTTTAGTTTGATTAACACAATCCTGCGACAGACATCCTCCGTAGATAGAGTCTGCGGAGGTCTGCATAATAAAGTTGAACAATAAACATATGCTGAAATCAGCTGAAAGATATAAAATCGTAAGTAAAGTAGGTATTTTAAATAAATCCAAGTAAAAAATATAAAATCTGTTATTTATTTAAGAATTTAACTGCCAGACCTTAAACTCTAAAGATTTTACTGCTAAAACAAATTCAATTTCGCCTTTATGTGAAGGCACTGATCTTTACGTTATGAGAACCTTAACGAACGTGGCGAATTTCTTTTAGTCGTAGTATTTGTTAAGGATTGTAACTAACTACATATATTGTTTAATGAGATTCTTTTACTAGTAGGTATCTAAACATTACACTTGGAAAGCTAAGGGTGCTGGTTCGATGCTGTCTGTTAAGCACTGAATGTTTCTAGAACACTATTTGATCCAAAAAGCTATTTCATAAATGCTTTGTCTATGGTCTATTTTATTTTTGACTATCTCTTTTCTAAACCCGAAAGGTGTCGTTCGTCTTAAAATTACCTTCATAGTTTAAAAAAGCAATTCATAATAATAATAGAGGTTGTAACACATCCCCATGCCAGATTACAACTGTAGGAAACCACAAAAAAGTTAACTGATTGTGTATTCAAATTTAATTCTCTGAGCGTCCGGGCCCGTAGGAAGCGACAAAAATAAATAAACTATAAAATTTTCTAAACGACTGCCAAATTTCGTTGCCTAATAAGGGCTCTTACGAAAATTGTCCCTTGAAACTTTTTCTTTAGAAGGTCTGTGACAGGACTATTATATTATTAGGATCGTTTTTAGTAATGATAGGGGCGAGGTACGCGACCTCATCGCCGCGAGGGACTAATCGTGCGCCGACAGAAAAACTTTGGGCACTTCATTATAGCTATATATGCGTTTAATAAAGCTCGCTTGGGTTGCGACTAGTGGCTGCAGACAGTTGATTTTGCATTCTTTTACAGTGACTGGACGCCAGCCGCCCTGACAGCGAAGACTCTCGGGAACCAATTAACAAACGAGTTTTATCAAATATAAGTTTTGCTCGAAACGATGCACAAGCGAATTCTACTCGCGATCATACAGCGGCTCGAAAGAATCCAACCGACAAAGCACCCGATTTACAGAAACACAAATCTAAAGATAAACAGACAATAGTCCCGGCAAAAAACGAAACCGAAAGTTGGGCTGCGGTGGAATTTGGATGTGAAATTCGCGGATCGCATTTTGTGAATACTCTCGCGTGTTACTGCATTATTATTTAAGTTGGGTCTTTTAAAAAATGGTTCGGATGGCCCGGTGGTAGTTTTTTTGGAGGCGCGTGCGCGGGGCATAATTGGCGCGCTGGACGAGCAGGAGCGCGGCTTTTTGCGCGGGATACGACGATGTCGCCGTTTGATAACCTTCGCTCGTAACGGGCCGCATCCTCACATTCAGCCCATGTTCAATGGGATCACTCGCATTATGAGACGCTAGCCCGTTATTCATATTTATCGTTAGACTTATTTTTAGAACGGCAACAGTGACATCCGTGGGAGATGACTCGTCCAGACAAGAGCACATTAATTGTCGTTTATGTAAATACATAATAACGATTCAAACCACAGCACCATTGTTTGAATTAATGAATCAAATCACGCGACGTGCAATACGTACAAAACAATAGCGGCGAACGAGAGCCGTCCTAAGGCAGGTAAGAAAAGGGGTACGGAGCCCTTAAAACAAAATCGGTCGAATGTTGCTCGGAGCGATGGTTGACCGCCGAGGCGTCTCGTTCCTTTTACGCCGCACAAAAAGTAATTTAGACGACGATGACGGGATCCAATATGATAACAGGAATCCCGTTGCGTAGCCTCGGGTGCCACATGTGTCTTGAGCCCAATTTTTGTACTTCGATAGCCCGTTGGCCGGGAATACGGCTCCTATCAGTTTTTTGCGATCTCGGGTGCGAGCTGAATGTGTGACCTCACAGAAGCTGCGCAGGAGCCGGGGGCACCGTCACTCGTCCGTCAAATGTCATTCGAAGCAACACAATGGAATAGACTTTGCAAAAATGGGTACGCGTGTCGCAGCGAGACAGTCCAACAATGGGCCGAAAAAACAAACAATCGAATAGAAATCGAAAACAGCATTTCTTTCGAATGCGTTCAAACGGGATTTTGGAAATCCGGTTTGAATTTTGTTTGGTTTGGTTTCCCGCGAGCGCCTCCGATGCGCTATTGTCCGCGCGTCAATACTCTGCCTCGGTGACAAATAATGAACTTGCGTTCGACGACATTCAAAAAACGGAGGCTCACTCGACAAACATGAGAGCACTTATGTGGCTTTACTGAAATTCAATTTCATTTAAGCAAGCAGGTATATCGCAATCGATGCGTCAAAATTTTAAACGAGATCCGGTGACGCTTTCCTGTATATTGTCATTGGACAAGATCGTCAGGTGGACAATTATTTGATTAGCACCGAAGATAAGTGTAAGTAGATCGATGGATATCGCCGCAGCACCATATCGTCGTCTAGTCATCATGTTCTTAGTACTTGGAGTGACAAGACAATGGGCAACAGGTGCCCTACTGCAGGTTGGCTGCCGGCTACACTACAGATTCTTCAGACTTATAGATAGCTTGGTTGCAGTATCTCGTTTTATTGAATCCTAAAATGAAATGCCTACATCTCGCAGTTGGTAAAACAATTTGCGGCATTAACTCAAATCAAATAATATATAGTATGTAAATATCAAAATGTGTAGGTATTTCTTATAGATATTAACGAATATTAAGTTTTAATTTGTTAAAAAAGCTCAAAGAATATATGGCATTTAAAGTTCTTGATGCGTAAGTACAACTTATTGTGTCAACCCCGGACTCGCAAAAAATTGTTGCGGACATGTCGCACAAAAAAGTAAAGTAAGTTGCTCTCAAAAAAAAAACTGACAAAAACAGTAAGGGTACCACAAAAAATAACATTGTCCAAAGGTGAGAAAATCCGCTAATTAACGAGTCAAAACCCCGCCCTACCGCGCCGCCATTGTCGCGCTTGCGAAAGTGTAATTAGCTTCTGCTGAACTCTATTATTTTTTCTGTTAAATCCTCGTTCGGTGCCATTCACTTGCAAAACAGGGAAGCTTGTTTACGTCTCGGTGAACTGTAATTATCGAAATAACGCACCGCGCGGCCACAATTCGTCAACCCCCGAAATATCCAGTCACGTTTGGTAATTGTGAAACTTTCTTCCGCATCGACAGATTTTGTCACCTCCAAAAAAGATGGGAATCGGAATATTCGTTAAATGTAAATCAGGCGTGGAGATGGAAAAAAAATTGGCAAGGTGTAAAGGGTGCTTTGTGCGCTTGCGCGTGCCGGGAGCCTGTAATGGTTGTATAATTAATGTGTAAAAGTGACAACAAACAAACAGATACCTGCGCCGGTTCCTATTGCAAACAATCCGGCGCATGCGCTCCTCAGGTGCATAATCTTTATTTACACTTTTTGCTTCCACTTCCCCTTTGCATAAATTATCATTTTTACTTTTGCTACCGTTAAGCTTGTTGTTCTATTGTAGGTGCCTATTGACCACGATATAATATAGTTATTTTCTTCTGTGAGTGTTTGGGATTTGTTAAAAATGGAAGTATTAATTTTAGCGGCTCCTGGCATAGTAACAGCGGACCCATAATGGTTGGAATCTTCATGTTTGCTCGAACTAGTTACAGATCACTAAGCACTTTGTTTACTATTGTAAGCATCCCAACACATGATTCCTAGCATCGTAAAATGAGTTCTTTCGTAACAGCTTTAAGTTGAAATTTAACTTGTTCACAATTTCGAGGAGCATCTTCGAATTGTTGGTTGCTTTGGAATTTTATGTTTTATTGAATTGATTTAGGGTGTATTTTGGTAGTGTTGGCCTGAGATGTAGTGTCACCTGGTTTCGGGCAGCTGGGATCCTTTTGTCTGATTCATCACTTGACTCGCGAAAGGGATGCGGCGCCCATGTGAACAACTAACGGAATCTTGGGGAATGCTCCCGCGCACTATCTCCACTACAATAGTAACGCGATATGTTCCTTACAAATATAGAAGCATAAAACCATAGAAGTTTTCTTCATACCAGTTACTTATATCTTTAAACAGGTAAAATAAAGTTATGTTGCAATTTTCATATCCAAAAGCAGCAACAATTGTTCATTGCAAATTATTCATATTTTACAATTAAATATATATATTTTTATTGGTACCTATTTGTTTGATGGGTTAACTTGTTTATCCTTAAACAGATTTTTTATCAATATATAAATTTGAAAGTTCAAATGTTGTCAGGCTTGTTCCTGGAAGAGTGGACAGTTAATGGCAATAGTAATGAGAATTAAAAAGATTTATTATGAAAAGAAACTCGAAAGACCGTAAGTCGGATCGTTGCCGATTTTCTAATAGATCACAAACATTAATATGCTACGAACTGGTTTTGGTAAGATCCGTTAGAGGTTTTATGTAAATTATTTGGTTTATGGCGGCTTCTAGTTTACATTCGAATGCTCTAAACGAAAATATATATATATATATATATATATATACGCAAGAAATTAAGCGAGGCCGTGTTTTGTATCGCTGCGAGCGATAAAATATTGGCTTCAAATTAAAGAAAGTATAATTTATTGCGGATAAAAACGCTACGAGCTTAGTTTGAACTTACATCTCACGGAATGGTTAGAACGACATGGCTTTAGATTTTATGCCATCGTGGGACCACTCATACGCCATTCGATAGGGTTATAAATTAAGTGAATATTGGTAATTTACAATAAAGGAATTATATATTGTTTATCTCATCAAGCGCTTAAAATAATTACCAGTGTCCAAAGAAAAAAAAATGTACTATACTGTTTAAATACTAAGCAATAATAAGAAAACTGGCCAACGTGTAATTACGTATGTAATCTTATTCAATAGCTGTCTTCGAGCATTCATGATGTTGTCAATTTATTCTCTTATGAATAATCTTCGGGATGAGTAAGTATTGAAATATAAAATAACCATTCGATTCGAGTGAACATCGTCATAGATTCATCAAAAGATGTAAAAGGGACTGATTTTTAACAGAGACGGGGATGAAATTCAAGTTTGATAAAAGTCGTTAGAGCCGTTCCCACAGAGGTTCGTTATAGGCAAAACGTACGTTCAACAGTCGCCTATATCTCAGAAGTTTTAATGAAAGGAATTCGATTACTATGCACCTTCCCGCATTAGTGTACATTGTGGCCGGTGGCGGCAAAACTAGTTCGACGAGCGTCACCGTGCTCATTGTGAAGATCAATGCACAGAACCGGATGCTGGGGAACGGCCGCGCTGTCCGCTGTCCGCTGTCCGGAGCGCGACATCTTTGTCATCTCCCGCGTTGCCCCTCTGGCCGCGGCCCGCCAGCCCTTCTCAGCTGAGCGTCTAACGGTCCAGCTTTGATCAATTAACCGATCGACTAGTCCTGCAGCTTCCCGCAACCCTCACATCGTCTAACGCATTTTCGACTCATAGAAATGGAAAGCTAACCTGTTTTCATTTCAATAATAACGTATGCACGGCTCTCGTTTTGAATTACGCAGGTTTAGACATCCGTTGAAATCAGAGATACAATAGGTGTTCTGGAGAAATCGAGGGAGGATGCGAAGATACGGAGGGAGCCGATAATATCGTGTTTCGTGAACTCCGCCGATGTCTAATTTCCAATACAATGGGCGACGTTAAAAACTGGCCCAAAATAAATGTGTCACAGTGCCACCCTCTTCGCAGACAATGGACAAAGGAGTCGTCTGCGCGCGCGTCGGTACACAATGCGCGTGGGCGCAGCGCTGCATTGTCGCGCGGCACAATCGCGCGATCGCGAGCGATCGGCTCCTAGACACGTGTGCGTCCGGAAAACATGTAAATCACCTTATTCTCGAGGTGAAAGTTGAACGAGACGAGAAAAGTAAAAGTCTCCGCGCATCTGCCGACGAATATCACATTATGTTAATTCATTTTGTCGATATGCGGGGGCGGGGCGCTAAAGGGTTCCTCGCGATTGTGGGCCCTTATCTCTCCTCCACAATGCCTACCTGAGACAGATTGTGTTTTACAATACGAAAGATAAAAAAAAACTCTCGTCTTCAGACAATCCTTTGGTTCCATTTGTGTTTTTCAATAATCCACTCGAATCGGCCAATCTTGGTGTAACAATCATTGTCATAGTTTGTTATGAGACGCTATTCATTATTTGTTTGACGCTTCGCTATTGTGGCTCCGGAGCGGAGTGATTAATGGGATACTCGTGATGGTACAATTTTTGAAGCTTTTTTAGATTGCGTGCATGTTGTTATTTATAGCAATGTTTAGAACAAACCGAGCGAGTGTATACGACGAGGTATGTAGTTTTCGTGTCGCGGAAGCAAGCAGCAACGCGCGCGTAACAGTGGCTCTCGTGTACGCCTGAGATATGACGTACTAAATCGTTTTTAATCATGTTTCTGATTGAATCGCAGCCGATAATGATCTTCGATTAGCGCTCGGGTATGGCCCGTAAGTCAGCGGCCGGCGGGGCTTTAAATAACGCCATTTGTTCGTAATGGATTGGACGGTTCGCACTGTATTGATGGCAATCTCTTAAACACTAATTTGTCGGTACCGAGGGCGCCGCGGCGTGTTAACAGCGAGCCATATGTCGCGCCGCGTCTCCGCTCGCCCGCGGTTACCCGCCGACCGCCGCGCGTCGACGCGTGCATTTTAATTGTTCAATTATGTCTAATATAGGGTCGTCGAGTGACACTTTAATGTTATCTAACGCTATTGACTTATCAAATACAAGGAACCATTATCCAACGGATTGTATAATAAAGCAAAATGCCTGATTTACAGCTTTGTAACAGTCCTCTTTTGGTGGAAAATGGCAGTTTCTAATGATGTCGATTTTATTGTTTGAGGTCAAGGGTTGGTCATAAAACGGTTTCCGTGTAGGTAAAAAGTTACTGTATTTTTGCGTAGTGTAGCGATTCCTTTGGAAGTCAAAGGTCATTTGCTATTTTGGCCATAAAAGCGTAGGGTACCGCCGGTGGCCGGCCGCCATTGTGTTCGGGACCCGATTTGGCGCGCCTATTGTGCCTCAGTTTGAAGCCAAAACGTAAATAAAAGCAGATGTTACCGCACTCCAAAATATTGCCACTGAAATCTTATTGTCGCATATGCTGACGTGAGCACTCGATTGTAACCTTTTGTGCTTTCGCGCAAGGTTGTGTTTCGACTGAGCGATATTGAGTTATAACGTTTGTGTAGAGCAAGTGTGGTCGCTAAGTCGGGTCCGCGGTTGTGTGGGTAGTTTTACAAAACCCGAAATAGTGTCGTAGTTTAATAAAAGCGATATTAAAGCGGAGGATGTCATTGACAGCCGCGATCCTATCGCGTGATCGACGATCGACGCAGAACTCTGAATTAATTTAAGTCGACGCGCGGGTCGCGCGGTGCAGACGCAATTATTATTGCCATAGTTTTATTTATATGGTCACATAATTTCCTTCTTGTCTATAATTGTATCATTAAATCGAGTTATTGAAGAAACGGATACAATTATTTATGATCAATTCATGTCATTTTTGAGCTTGGCAGAATATTGTAAAAAAGGACATCAATAGGAAGAGAAGAAGAAGTGACTATAAAATGAACTAGTAACATATTTTTTTAGAAGTTAGAAAAGTTTATTGGTTTTATAGGACGTCACAGAGTTGCATAGTTAGATAGTCGGGTGCGGCCGATCTCAGAATGAGAGTCTGTTAGATCATCATCAGCCTGAAACAGTATGGTCACCCTGTCGCCATTCATGGACTGAATATCAACGACAAGGCCTGAAACCCCATGGACCGACGACGGGAAGTAATCGGACAGATTCACAGCAGAGCACCATGATTCGTACTCCAATATTCCAGAACTCATGTGATTTGATATAGTAACCTCACTAAGAGAGATAATTAAAATACCCTCAAACGCATTTTTAACAAATGGATCAAAGGTCATAATAAAATAATTTATATTATTAACAGGATGTACATATTTTTATAATGGGTACATTATAAACGGGTTTATAAATCTATAGAAATAATACCACTTTTTTTGGATACATTTAAAGTTAAACGTTGGTCCTGTTTAGGATGAGATATATCTTTGAGGATTAACCTAAAAAACCCACTACGTGTGAGTCGAACTTGCAAATTAAAGTTTCGTCCTACAGGGCGAATTCAGGATCTAGCAAACATTTTTACACTTTTCTTGGATGTACTAACCCCGCTTTTAATATTTTTTTCTTTGTTTTATTTTTATTATTTTTTTGTGATAACGGCCACAGTACACACACGTATTCTCTTAAAATTTCAAGTGTCTGTTTCTGTCTATTTCTTTTCAAACAAGTTTATTCACAGAGTACTGTTTGTTACTATTTGGGTATGTGGAACATTAAAATAGCTTTTCGCTGTTCACATTTAATTAACCGAAATGTGTTAAAAATCCATTAACTAACGATTCTCCTTGCTTTGCGAGGAGATAGTCAGCCAAAGAAAGTACATGCAATGAGCGCGTGCAGTACTCCATGGAGCAAATATGTGCCCAACAGTTATGGCGAATTATGCTGTATTCTCCCGAACAGTCCTCATTATAAATGAAAAAAGTTTTATTAAGTAGACGGTGTTATGAAATAATCCTTTGTTACTTTGATATGCAATAAAAATATGTAATTTTTATTATAATAATTAGGCAATTTTAACAACATCAAGTACCAAATTGTTGATACAGGTGGTGCGGTTTCACACAACTACGTTACAACCTTGAAATCGAATGGTTCTGCTAATTAGACTGTTCGTTCAGTTTTAAAGAAATGTTTTATCTAGTTTGTCAGTACTTTTATGTCATAAGAAATATGTTTTGTAATTTATCAAAATAAAACTACCCTAAACTAACTAACCCGTAAAAACTAGTTTTATTTAATGAGTGATGTGCGTGAAAACCTAAGAAACAAATAATTTATCAAAAGTGTCATCATCATCATCATTAGCCTATTAATATCCCCACTGCTGGGGCACAGGCCTTCCCTATGGATGGAATAAGGAGATTGGGCCATGACCCACCACGCGGGCACAGTGCGGATTGGTGGGTGTTAACGACTGCAGTTGCAGCCGAGACCAACAGCTTAACGTGCCTTCCGAAGCACTTAGGAGCTCGAGATAGTAAATCTTTGGTCACCCATCCAATGACCGACCACTGCGAAAGTTGCTTTACTTCAACGATCGCAGCCGAACGCACTAACCACTTGCGCCATCGAGCTCCTCCTCAAACGATCATAAGTTTATAGAATAGGTTTCAACTCTAAATAAATCTAAAGAAAAAAATATATATAAATAAAAAAAATATAACCAAATTAGGTATTACTGGAGAAAAGTGTTGAGGCTACAATAAATCTAGATGTGGATGTAAGATGGCGTATGTGTGTAATAGGAAAAACGGTGGATTGTTAAAAAAAGTTATTTTATACTTTCAATTTTGAATAGACTACAGTTTTTTGTTCTTGAATATGCATTACAACATCACAAACTATCTAACTGATAATGAAAACTGTATGAAAATATGTTTAGTAGTTCTTAAGATAATCGCGAAGATAATGTCAGACAGACGCAGCGGGGGACTTGGTTTATAATAATTAAGTATGTAGTGACGTAAATTTCATTCAAAGTGTTAGAATCAAGAAAAGAGTAACGTACTGATATTCATCAGTCGTTAAATTGAACTAACATGCAATAGAAAAGATACTATAAAAACAGATAACAAACCATACTTGAGGAGCTAGATGGCGCCAGTGGTTAGCGCGTTCGGCTGCGGTCGTTGAAGTTGAGCAACTTTCGCAGTGGTCGGTCATTGGATGGGTGACCAAAAATTTACTGTCTCGAGCTCCTAAGTGCTTCGGAAGGCATGTTAAGCCGTTGGTCTCGGCTGCATCTGCAGTCGTTAGCACCCACCAACCCGCACTGGGCCCGCGTGGTGGGCCATGGCCCAATCTCCCTAATCCATCCATAGGGAAAGCCTGTGCCCCAGCAGTGGGGACCTTGATAGGCTGACGATGATGATGAACAAGCCACACTACCCAGTAAACGTGTGTTCACGGAGAAAATAAATAATTCTACATTTTATAGCTATTGCGTGTTGTGTTGTAGCCAAAAAAAAATTGTAAATCTCTTTTAGTCAAGTGCAATTTTCAAAAAAATACGTTTATATATAATTACCAGCAACGTACCTTTTGTTGAAAATGATGTTTTTGTGGTTTTAAAAGCTTTTTCTGACACCATCCCGGTTAAGGAGGCCTTTATAATCAGGGGCCAGCAATCGACTAAAATGAGTTAGTTGTAGAGTGCGCTCTGCACCCGTCCTCAGAAGCGCTTCCATTAATTCGAGCACATCGAACAAATCAAATAGTGCGAGTCATTTGTCTGTCTGTCCGCTCTGCGTATCGGCAGATTGATCGGCCGAGCATATTACCGACTCCCCTCGACTCTCCAGGAAATGATTTGGCAAAGAATATTAATAGTGCACTGTACTCAGTAATCTATGAAGTCATACTTCAAACTAATGAACGTTTCGGTTACACGCAAAATTTTTGATGTTTCTACTGTAGCTACTTCGGAACGATGAGATAAATATAATACCAATTGACCTATTATAAAGGTCGATAGATCTTTTGTTTGATGTACATAATCTCATAACGGAATGAGGTATGTTCCCTTCCCTAGCTTAGGATACTTTAGGGTTAGACAAACGTTCAGTGTTTCAAGTAACTTCAGATCATTAATTTGTTCTTCGACTTCCTTTCGTTTTTCTTTTCTATGTAACCAATCTATAGTTATGCCAGAATTTTATGTTTTCTGTCATTTGTTTGCAGAAGTAGATAAATTTCCAAAATGTTGATAGTATATTTCAAAATCACTACATAGTATAAAACAAAGTCGCTTTCTCTGTCCCTATGTCCCTATGTCCCTTTGTATGCTTAAATCTTTGAAACTACGCAACGGATTTTGATGCGGTTTTTTTTAATAGATAGAGTGAATCAAGAGGAAGGTTTATATGTATAATACATGTATAATATAGTAGAGAAACACTGATAGTTTTAGAGGTTTTTAATGTAAGGTCGTAAATAAACACATTTTTTGCGCTTACATTGCAAACGCTGGCTGAACCCCACGAGATAGATCAAAATAATGTACTACAGTATTGTACACCTTAAAAAGGTCTACAAAAAAGTTCGCAATGGTATATGTCTATCTCTTAAGGATAACCCACAATAACCAATTTTTATCCTATACTTTTTAAGAGAAATAATAGATTATTTACGAAGCGATTTTAAGCAATATAACATTCATCCTTATCCAATTAAGTGCCTTAAATACATTGTGCATTTAATATAGAACAATTTGGCCCTTTAACGCATATAATTTAAATGAATATTTTCGAAGATATTACAAATTTAAAATTCAGGGACATAGCGGTTCCGACGCTACCGGGCTTGGCGGCGCTTGCCTATTGTAATTGGGTATTAGAAGAATGTCATTGTGTATAATACAAGCCTGAGAACAAAAACTATAGTCTACACTACAGCTTTACACCGAAGCGAAGCGAGGGCGGGCCACTAGTAAATAAATAAATAAATGAATGGCCAATTTGCGTAAAGACATAAGAAATAAATATATTACATGAATGATTTTACGAATGAGCACAGAATTGTGTTAAGTGTAGTGGTTGTTGGTGGGGAGGGTCCAACCGCGGCATCGGTAGCCACTAATTCATTACCGAGCGACTTGAAGCGACCACTCGCGTGGAAGCAGTAAAACAGATGTATGACACATGAGTATATTGTGTTGCGGCTTTTACTGCAGTGTGATTTATAGACGATTTGTTAAATTAAACATTAACGTCTAGTATCAATCTCCATTATTAAATTACTGTTTTTTTCTATTATTGCGGCTAGTATTGTTTGGAACGTTAGCACGAAAAGCAACCAGATTTTTTCTCTCTCGACTTTTCTGCTTAAGGGAGAAATAAAATTTCAGATAATTCTACGAGTATATCCTGAATTATCCTGCATACGGATACAAAAAGTATTCCAAAAACTTTAGATTCCTATAGGATTACCATTGAAGTAGATTTTTTAAAAAATTTCGTACTCACATACAGGTTTCAGATTTATTGAATTCTAGTGCAGAAGGCAGCACGTGTTAAAGTCTCGGGAAAAGTCAAGCATTATCATAGGTATCAGACAAAATTGATTGTCATTTGCCCCCTTATTAATAAACGAACAATGGGCTTTGACAAGCTACACTATATTTTGTCATTGTTCATTGAATGACATATGACAATAAAACCCGGCATAACTAGACTTATTCTTCTTTATTAATAGGAGTAATAGGGTTTTGTATCATTAACCACAGGCTTCAAATGTAAAATATGGGTTTGTATAATTGCTTTGTGCTTGAAATGAATACGAATAGAAAATGATGAGGAACCTCATTTTACATCTATAGTAATCTCATCTTTTGGGATATTTCTGGGAATTCGAGATTACAATACTACCTCACTCACTGTTGTGAGTTTTGATATACTTGATAATTGATGTGATTGATTTTTTGTGATTGATTTTTTGATATGATTGATTTTCATTTCATTGATAATTGGTTAGCGGTTTCGGAGTAATACAATCAAAGTTATAGTTACAGTAATTCAATTACATTTTTAATTGAAAGTGACTTCATGAGTATCTCATATTCAAGTAATTTTTCACTTTGACGACTCTGTATATAATACAGGGAGAAAAAACCACCCTTTCTGAGTTTCTTGTCAGTTCTTCTCAGAACAAGGTCTCCCGCCGTAGATTTGCGAACCGATGACGTAGCTTTTCGACGTTCACAAGTGCTTGTAACAGCCTAGACTGAATAAACGATTTTGAATTGAATTGAAAAGCGAGATTCCTAATTGGGAAAATTGTATTATGCTCATGCTAATGAAATATACCATTTTATAGTATAAACTCACACTCATTTATTCAGTCTAGGCTGTTACAAGCTCTTGTGAAAGTCAAACGCTACGCTGTCGGTACGTAAATCTACGGCAAGAAACTCAGCAAGGGCTATTTTTTTCTCTCTGTTTTGTTTCATACAGAGTCGTCAATTGAAAGATGACATCAAAAATTTAAAACATGTGATGATGTCAACTTCCATCACATTAATATTATTAATTAACAAAAGTTAAGTATAGCTAGGTATTATTTTGAAATTTAGAAGTGGCGATTAAACATATCTGGTGCTTTTTTTGGCGATTAAAAGTTCCAGAATTTTATTTTCTTTTATTCTGTTTTAGGTTTCAGCATAGTCCAATTATCTTCTCAACTTTGCTGACCCGAACCCGATCCTTCACTCCGTGGATCCCAGGAACCATACGCACCAATACAGTGCATAGATACTTTCTGCTAGAAGACTTCATCTAGTTTTGTTCACACTTTTTACGTTTGAATAGTGGAAAGTTACACGCATGGATTTGTGAGCTACTTTGTGGAGCTTCACAAAGTTCTTAACTACAAGAGTTACATTTGTTGAATATCAAAATAACTTGTACGTCACCTATCTAATGTACCTTAACAGTGTAAAAATTCACAGATCTCGTGCACTACAAGACTTGAAAGGGCATTGAAAATGAATTTACCTATTACGGATTATTCAAAAAAATTAAATAAATATCATACTTTTCCAAAATATTTTTACATTATCTTAAAGCCAGCGTTTCTTGAGCACTCATATATCCTCGTGGCCTTAAACCTCGGAGTATCACGGGCGAATCGCAATTTAGGTGAAAATGGGGGCCTACGTGTGCGAACGATAATACATTTTCAATGTTAAAAAAGGTTTTGATACAAGTGGCCCAAAGAAGATCTTTTGTATAGGGTAGGTTCTCTACAATTTGGTTAACGAGTGAAGTGTCACTACGAATAACTTACGCAGAGAGTGCAGCCAGCGCGCCCTTAGATTATATTGATTCGATTACAAATGATTGCACAAGTGAAGTACGGCGGCTATTTACTTGAACTATTATTGTTTTACATCTAGAATATATGAGTACAATCCCACCAAACATATTTTATTGTAAAACGTTACATAAATGACTCGCATTTTAATAAAACTAGTTGGGGCGTGCGGAGTTAGAAGCTTGGACCTGATAACTTTTTGACTGTGCAAGTCATGTGGTGTGTTCTTGGCAACATTTTACATGAAAAGGTTTCGTTGCGTGGTGTCCGACCACGCGACGTTAAACAAAGCGAAAGTATTTTGACGGTTGCCAAACATTAATGAAGATGGCAAAAAGAAACTTTAAATAGTAGTTATCTTTGTTATTCATAAACTTGTCAAGAAAAACATACACAATACCAAGACATTCACTGCAATTCACTCTTGCAAGAGTCAAAGATCAAAATTGTCATTTTAGAATTGCAGTAAATTTTTCTCAGTCGCTTCGGTGTTTTTTTAGTGGAAAGCGCACAGTTGTGCAAATGTCAGTCAGCTGTCAAAGTCGCGTGTGATAGCAGACTGACGCAGTGCGATGTGGCGCGCCTTGTATTTTTATAATTAGCTAGTGGCCCGCCCTCGCTTCGCTTCGGTGAAGAGTATGGTTCTTGTTCAAAGGCTTGTATTATACACAATGACTTTCTTCATAATAATTATAAACCTTCCATGCCAAGCAAAAAAATGTTGCGTAGTTTAGGACCCGTTGTACCGAATGCACCATTGCTCTGCTGTTCCGATTTGAAAATATATTTTTTATTGGATAGTGCATTTATCGAGGAAGGCTATAGGCTATATAATAGCAAGCTATGACCAGTAGCAGCGGAATATCGATGAAAAATGTTTCAAAAACGGGTAAAAATTTTCCATTTGCGAGCTTCCATTGCGTGCGCTGGGTAAAGCTAGCTACGGTTAAAGTTAAGTTACACAAAAATTATGTACAGCGGAATTGATTCTCTTTAAAAGTTCTGTAAAAAATGCTGCTACAGCATATGTCCAAATTTAAAGTTTGACTCACTATAACCTTTTTCTTCAAAATACGCGGGTGAAACCGAACTGGACCTTTAGTTGTGACATAACTGTGATAGTTAGACATATGGTATCACGGACTTTTTTGTAGATATTGATATACTCTATAAAACTTTAGTGCATCACTTTGCTCTATTGTCAATGCAGCGCAGCGTACGCGACATAAGGTTATTTTTTGGTATTTTTTATGGTCGGGTTACATTATCGCAGTTTACATACGGAACCCTAACTTTTTTGTAAAATACTCTATAGCCTATGTTCATCGCAGATAGATGAAGGATTCTAAATGTGAAAGAATTTTTCGAATCGGTCCAGCAGATTCGAAGCCTATACAATACAAAAAACCAATCAAATCTTTCTTCTTTAATATATCACTATAGATTCGTCGCACACAGAATGTTTTATGACGAACGCATTATTAACTAATTAGACGAAGATGTTATCGAATATGTCTTTCAATAGTTTAGACTTTTTTATTACTTTAGATATGAAAAATAACATAATTTTGAAGTTATACTTCTTTAGGCGCGTTATGAAAAAATGATGAGAGTGAATTTTAAGATGCGCGCGCATCACTGTAACACAAATTATTAACAGCATGAAGTTGGTCGCTTTAACTTCATGCGTTACTTTTGTGTTTACCGCACATTAAGAAAATCTACCAACAAAATAGAAATAGAAACTCTATTTAGTGGGTGCTAACGACTGCATTGTGAAGGCCTATCAAAAGTATTTATTAATCTGGAACAACGGAACCAAAGCGCGATTCAGGAGACTACAGCGCCATCTCTTGACCATTGGTCATTGGTGTAGTAGAACCAAAAACCACATCTTTATTTTTTGTAATAAAGTAACAGTTATAGATATTCATATTTATAATATCAAAAGTATTTATTTATCTGGAACAACGGAACCAAAGCGCGATTCAGGAGACTACAGCGCCATCTCTTGACCATTGGTGTAGTAGAACCCAAAACCACATCTTTATTTTTTGTAATAAAGTAACAGTTATAGGTATTCATATTTATAATATTTATCCACATGTTTCTAGTTTGTATATTCGGAATACGTGTTTGAGTTTCATACAAGTGCAAATCACTTAAGTTCTAATAAATTATATTCAGTAGCGATTTTAATTGAATATTTTGATTATTTATTAATTTTTCAAATTAAAACTGAACTTTATTGACTGTGTCCTTTTCCAGACTTTTTATTAAATTAATGTAATTAATTATTTGCATGCAATTAAAAACTCATTTTATACGATGCCAAAGAAGGATAACTTCTCACGCGCCTACATAAGTACACGCACCCATTTTTTATATTGCATTAGCAACATAAATCGTCTCTTGTAAGATTTCTGATAACTAAGCTACGGAACAAATTGTACGACGACAATACAACAAACGAAAGAGCAATTGCATAATAACAAGTATCATAAACAAATAATAACTTTAACAAGAGTGCAAACTAAACATGAGCGACAGCTATAAACATAAAAAAAATTATAAAGTCAAATCTCGACTGTGACAGAAGCGCCACCTATAAAGACCAACGCGCGGTCACCGACACCGTAAACAATGCGCAATAAAATTATAATGCCATTATTTGTTTATCAATAAACGCTTTGCATAATATGTTAAGTGCAGCCGAGGCGGGTATTTAGTGCGGCGGGTGTTACAACGCGAGATTAGCATGTGAATCGCCATCATTCTAACCAGACAGACGGACACCCCAAATGTCTGACAAGATTTTATATATTGTTCCCACATTATCATTCTTCAGCCTCGATCAGTGTTGCCAGGTCTCCAGATTTTATAGGAGATTTCCTGTTTTTCTGAAATTTCTCCTGTTCTACTGTTTTTCTACATGAATCTCCTGTTTTTTTAGAATACGATTTTCTTTTTTAAATTGCATGTTGAGTTGCATTTTTCGTCATTAATAATGTAGATAACCTTAATAATTATAAAATAAATGTAATTGTCTAAAGAAAAAATAGCTTTGAGGGGCGGCAGAAGCCACAGAAACACATTCGTTACTGGTCTTTATCTTGATTTGATTTACCAATTCTGGGGGGGGGGGGGGGGGGATGTGCAAACCGGAAAAAGTACACCTCTGCATCTACTGTTTTTCTTGTAGCTGTTTCCATACATCTACTGTTTTTTTCTATAACGCCTCCCGATCTTTAAAAATCGGACCTGGCAACACTGGCCTCGATCGTTATGGAATACTTTTCGACCCATTACCGCGGAAATTAAAAACGGTATACTAAGAAAAAGAGGTAACTTGTCATGCGACCGTTTCGGCGCAGGAGTCGGTCGCCTGCCGACGCGTGCGCAGTTCTTGTATCTCCTTTTAACGAGCTTAGTTTCATTTCCGCTTGTATGGTTTTGTAACAATAATTTGAATAGTCCGCCCGAATGCGATCAGGTCTGTTTCGAATATATTTAAATTAATTACGCGCTAATGTGGCGAGCGGACCAAGGACGATTTTTGCATACGTCGGTAACGGCACAGTTATTTATCACGGTGCCATATTGTTATTATCTTTATTGATTTGGTGGCTTCGCTCGCGACGCATTTGCATTCTAATGGAGAATGGGTGTTTTCGGAGGCTGCGGCGCTGGCTGCCACTGATTGGATGCTGTCTGATGTCTTCATCACATCATCACTTTATAGGTTTTATGGAATGAAAATTGTAAGACTGAGTCCACCTAACTTTTTTTCGGTTTTAGCTATAGTTGTCTAATTTGAATGTACATTCGGTTTTGATTTTTGTTTGTTTATTTTGAATAATAATGCAGTAGCATTTTATGTCGACGAATTAATAGGTCACTGCAGTTATTTAATACTAGCAAACCAGTGAACCAAATGTTCACAAAAACCTGATTAAAAAAAAATGTATTTAATTAATTGAGAACTTCGGAGATTTTGTGTGGTTTCGTTTGAAATTCGTGATTTCTCGAAAACCGGAAGTGCTACGTTACTCAAATCCGGTTTGTAGTCTTATCAGACTATTCTTAACTTATAACTTAAATATTCTCTTTATCTATCTCTTACGGTTTGGCCGCTGAAACAGCACCACGGACGGACGGACGGACTTGTCTAATAGATAAGAGATTATAAAAAAAACTATAATTGCTTTTTCTTCTTTCGAAGGTTTTTAACACTTGTAGAGGTATTTCGTTTGTGATTGTGGGTTATCTACAATGCTAAGAGTGTTAGGACTTTATAATGAAAGACCATGTTATTTTATAGAACGAGCAACGTTTATTCTGTTTCAGGTGACACATTACATAATCTCAATACGAAACACATTGGCGACTATTACACAACCATAGAGTAAAGAACAGAGCAATCATAGACACATTTCATTGCCACTCTCAACAAAGAGATGGCGCTGCCTTATAGCCTAAGTGATACTAGATTGTTTATGTTATTTATAACATAACAAAAAATCATATCCGTGAGAACAATGGCTTCGTATTTGCATTTCTCTCAAAATCGATATCTATTAAAGATAATTTATTAAATCATAATGCTAACTTTAAATCGATTCTATTAAATTTTAGTATTTTAATGGTGTGAATAATGTTTCAATAATAAGATGTTTTATAAATACGGGGTATTTTTTTCTAACCTAAGATTTAAACAGGCATGTTGTGTGTGGCATAAAAAGGCATGCATTTGACCACATAATACGTTAACGTAAATTACTAACTGTACGGAAAACATACAAATTATTGTTATAATATAGGATATAAGCTGTCAAAAGCTTAAGTTATAAAGAATATCATTATTTATCAAATCTTACTTTCTTTAAGCACAATATCTGTTTTGTATTGTGTGATGTTTATAGGCATAGTTTTTAGTATCAACAACTTATTGTCGTTGATAAAAAACTTTGCCTATATTTTGATCGATCCTATTTTCGAGGAGTATCAAAAGTTCAGTTCGCCCTTTAATGTCGTCCATCGATTGAAGAAAATTAGTTTAATTCGCACAAAAGGCATGATAATAATAATAAAATTATTTCCTCTAACATGATGTAAGTTTGTAACTTTGTTCATCTGCATACTGCGGTGTGTACCCCAAAACAGGTTAGCGCAAGTATACTGATTTGAATAATTCCCATGACGTAATGCAACTGGTCAACAAAACGTACACTTTTTAATATCATCTATCGCATCTCACGGTGTCACAGATGCCGCCGTTAACAATACCTGTGGTGTTTTCCCATTTTTTGGGGACTGATTTGCATTATAACTGATTTTTCGGTTGGTCTACAAAAAATAAAGGTACCAAATGTGTCAAAAATTTATCCCTATTGTTAATTAAAAGGATAAGTGAAAGTATTAGAAATTAATCAATTATACGTTACTAATTTGAAGTGTGTTAATTTTACATTAATAATTATGTAAATTACTATATTTTTGCATGCAAAATATTAATGGCAAAATCAATGGGAGATTTCATGTGATGAGATTTTATAATTTATGTAAATTACATAAGTTATATTTCAAAGAATCTCATAGAAATGTTAGCTTTCTTTTTTTAATATGGGTTATGAATATGGAAAGATGTATTTTAGAAAAGATTAAGCTCTAATAACTCCAAGGTTAAACTTTACGCGGGAGAATCTTTGCACACTATTTTCGCAATTAAAAATACAATATTAAGTACTAAAAAGAAACTGATAGCCTTATGCGTAATATAAGCAACAATTTTGTTTTAAGTTAAGATTTTAATCGCTTTTTTGAAGAAAATATGAAATTAGATAAAATATTGATGAATATAGTATTTGTGTTTGTTTTGTTTTAGTTATCAATAAAATACGGATGTTTCAAAAAAGTAACTTTTTGTTTAAATCATGTTGCACAATAATGAGTAGTTGGACCGTACGGCTTGTTGTGTTATCCATGGGGTGCAACCACGGGGTTTGCGCGGTCAATGGGGTTCCGTCGACCGCTCACTAATAATAACGGTAACGCGCGTCATTCATGTTACTTACACCATTATTATTAACATTTACGACTAATTTGTGCTCAAGTGGTAATTTAGAAAAAAATGTTATCGATACAAGGTATAGATGCACTGATTTATTTATTTATTGATGTTTCATATTCTTTGCAGGATGCGTCGTCTGAAAGGAGACCCGGCACTTTTCATAGAAAAAATGCTAAACTTGTATACAGTTGAATTTGGTCTCAAAATAAAGCCAAAATTATTTGCTACATAAAACTACTTTTGCCTTATTTTTAGTGAATCGTGGAAAGAAGTTATTTAATGATTAATATTTTTTGATATAGAAACCCTTTTGATGACAAACATACGTATTTGACATTGACAGCTAGCTGCTGATGACAAATATTGCCAGACTACCTCACCCAATTATGAAACACAGATAAAAAAATTAAAAAAGTATACAACTTTGGCACAAAATGCCGGGTGTCCTTTGTTTGTATTTACTTTGTCGAACTACCTCCGAAAGACTTTTATTCAGCGTTCGGATATTTCGCTGGAAGATTTTTTAAACTTTATTGTCTATGTATGAATATATTACCTAATTTAAAAAAAGTACTTTATTTCATTCCTTTTTTATAATTTTCAGTTTATTTATTTATTTGAGCAGTTCCTAAATTAGGAGATCTTAGGATATTTTTTTATTGAAACTTTTGCGAGAATATTTTTATATAATAGCTTAAAGCTTTAGATTTCGACGAACGTAATTGCCGATCTGGAATGATGATTTTTGTCTTCGTTCGACTATTGTCATTTCATAAAAGGTATTTTAGTGACACGAATAGAGGTTACCTGAATACTAAACTGCAAGAACAATAACAAATATAGTTGGAGGCGTTTTCTACCTAAATTACTTTAATTTCACCATCGGTATCATTTTAGTGTCCCCACAGCTGAAGCATAAGATATACCTTAAAAAAAATGTTAAAATAAAAAAAAAAAATCCACGCGGACCAGACAGCGGACGGTACTCGAACCCTTCGCAATCCGGGCGAATGCACTGACCAATTCCTGATGGCCGCGTCGAAATTTACTTAGCCTTAAGCTGCAGGGCAGCGCCATCTCTTCGCATTGTGGGTAACCCACAATGTCAAATGAATACCTTTTCAAGTATTAAATATTTGAAAGAAGAAATAGCAATATTGCTATTTCATCAGTGCATTCGCCCGGATTGCGAAGGGTGAGGGTTCGAGTCCCATCCGCTGCCTGGTCCGCGTGATATTTTTCTAGTAAAACTTTTCTTTACATTTAGACATCTAGCAGTTAAATATTTAAAAAAATAAAAACAAAATGTTAAAATCATGTAAAAAGCGGGAAAATTATTCAGATTTATTCATCAATTAATAGTGATCTTAATAAAAGAAGGCAGGCTACTCCGCATTATTCTAGTTTTGGTGTGTTTTTACTTACTTCTCATCCTGAAAAGATGTCAGCGTCATTAGTCATCCGGTCGTGTTCCTCCCACACTCTGTGGATCAACAGCTCAGGGTGTTTACATCATTAAAGATTATCGTAACGTTATACATTCGTACAGTCTACGCGAAACAAGACGGAGTATTTGTTATTCTTTATTAGACAATGAATGTGCTGAATAAGGAGCTTGATAAACTACAACTTTTTTTATATTTTATGCAGGCAAACGATCTGACAGTCCACCTGTTGATTGATGATTATTAAAAATTTATATAAATACTAGCTGACCCAGCGAACTTCGTACCGCCATAAAAAAAAATAATTAAAAAAAACATTGTGCAGCGGACAAAATTGTGAATCTAAACCATTCTCAGATCCCCTTGAACACACACAAAAAATTTCATCAAAATCGGTCCAGTCGTTTAAGAGAAGTTCAGTGACATACACACTCACAGAAGAATTATATATATAAAGATTAGCAGCCCGCCCTCGCTTCGCTTCGGTGTAGAGCTGAAGTGTAGACTACAGTTTTTGTTCTCAGGCTTGTATTATACACAATGACATTCATCTATGATTCTTCTTATACCTGCATGCAAAGTCTAAGCCCGATCGGTTTAAAATTGACAAAGTTTCATACAAACTTTCATTCCCTATTTTATCCCTTTGGGGGTAGAATTGATCAAAATCCTTTCTTAGCGGATGCCTACTTCATAACATCTACCTGCATGCCAAATTTCAGCCCGATCCGTCCAGTGGTTTGGGCTGTGCGTTGATAGATCACTAAGTCAGTCAGTCATCTTTGAGTTTTATATATGTACTAGCTGACCCAGCCAACTTCGTACCGCCCTAAAAAAATAGGGGTTGTCCAGCGGACAAAATTGTGAATCTAAACCATTCTCAGATCCCCTTGAACACACACAAAAAATTTCATCAAAATCGGTCCAGTCGTTTAAGAGAAGTTCAGTGACATACACACTCACAGAAGAATTATATATATAAAGATATAGATAAATCTATGTATAGTAAAAAACAATTTTATATTAAGAAACTTACAAAATACAGTATGTATATATATATATGTCTTATATGCACAAACACACACGCACACACACACATGCACAAACACTGCGCTTTATTAGTTTAAATTGTATTTTCGTGTAATTTAGATGTTCTTTGACTAGCGTAAGTTGCACCAACTTGTTTTAACGTAAATTTCCATGTCAGCTCATGGTAAAGTCTAAGTAAAGGAGATTGATCAGCTTCCATACATGTTTGGCCTAAAAACCAATAACCATGAAAAATTGTTTCCTAGATTCGAAATTATATATAAATTACCGTAGAAACGAATATTATCGACGGCCACTCCTGAGAACTTCTATAAACCATATACACTGAATGATTTTGAGGTTATGTTTGCAAATAGGCACATAGGTATTAGAATAATAAAAACCAAATAACTTATATAGGAAAATAGGGCAATCAAGCCAAGTACCGATATTATGTATTAGATTCAGGTATATAGAGCATGTAAAATAACAGATAACTGCCTGTTTTTAAAATTAATGCACAAGAGTAAGTTTTAAAATCATGATTATGCCATTGCGACTTTCAGAAGCAATCTTGTTTCATTTGACAAGTGTCTAACACTAATTACACTAACAAAATGCATGTCAAGGAACTGGTACCTGCTTACCTATGTTATGAGAAACATGGAACTGTTATCATAATTTTATAAAAACCAATAGGATATTTTCTTAGTAATAATTAGGGTTATAATGGTAAAAGGTAATTCTAATGTAATAATATATTGCGTAGGTTCATGATAGTTCTGATCAATGTGTGAAATATGTATATTCCTGACATAGCTTAAATATTCTGATAAGGTAAATTAATGAAATAAAACAACTTAAGTACTTTTATGTTGCGTTTAATATTACATATCATCTACATTTTGAATTAAAATATCATCGAAATATTTTATCAATCTTTACAAAATAGATTTGTTTTGATGTTATATAAACAACCTCGATCAGTCTTTGTGAATGTTACTACACCCATAGCCAATAAAAATGATTCGTATGTTTTCCAAACCGGTAAAAATAGAAGTCCTTTTTTAAAATTAATATATTATTTAAAGGGGGCCTTTAAATCTAATGACTGTAAAATAAAGTATAAATTACGCCAAGAATTCCTGTATATGTCAATATTTTATTTGCATTTAGGCCAATTTGACCAATCTCCTTTAACTTTAACTAGCTCTGTGGCGTAACTCCCGCTATAATATATTTAATCATAATATAGTGAATGACCTTACCATAATGTAACTCATGCTATGGAAGAGTGGTTCTTTTTGGTACAGGTGTCTTTACACTTAAAAAAAAATAGCCTACCTGTTGGTACCCAGGTATTTATGTCACCAGATGTATGGTAAAGAAATAAATCATTTTTATTTTATTTTTATTTTTTTGATGGAAAGTGGTGTACTGCCGCCCATGGACACTTGCAGCCCCAACGGTACCACTCATACGTTGCCGGTTAGGAAGGAAAAGGTTTACCCGCCTTTTGAACACCGCTGTGTCACAGCTGAAAAAAAAACTACTAAGGAAGGTTCAAAAAACACCTAAAGAAGATGAAAATACACATAGATATATATATACGACATATAGATACATTGTATGGTTGGAAAGACATCACAGATGCGGAAGAGAAATGAAAATGTATAAATGCCATAGCGAATCTTCGACAATGTCACGTTTGGTATTGAATGAGAGTAAATGGTGTTTGGTAACAAAAGAGACAGAATATTTAGGTTCATGAAAGTCTCCTATTCTTTCATCATCTTCATCAGCCTTTCCCTATGAATGGAATAGGGAGATTGGGCCATCCCGACTCTGACCCTCCACCCATCCAGTGCCCACCAATCCGGTGAGTGCTACCGACTGCAGATGCAGCCGGGACCAACGACTTAATGTGCCTTCCGAAGCACGGAACTCAAGATTATAAGTTTTTGGTCACCCATCCAATGACCGACCACTGCGAAAGTTGCTTAACTCAATCGAGCTCGTTAACTTAAGTAGGTATTTATCTGTTGATGAACATATTGTTAGGAAAGGAAAGAAACAACTGGTATTTTCTGTTTTTTAGAAGTTATACTTCTTTAGCCGCGTTATGAAAAAAATATGAGAGTGAAATTTTAAGATGCGCGCGCATCACTGTAACACAAAAGTAACATAATGAAGTTAGCCGCGGACGCGTTATGAAAAAATCGTGTGAGTGAAATTTCGAGATGCGCGCGCATCACTGTAACACAATAGTAACACCATGAAGTTGGCCGCGGGCGCGTTATGAATGTTAGTGTCTAATAATGGTGGATTATTAACCACTTAGTGGTTAATAATCCACCATTATTAGGCATCTGTTCGAAAGGTACTTTGAACGATCCACGGAGCTCCATAAGATGATCGCGTTGTCAAAAACAATGTTGGCACGCTCGTCGCCTCTGATCACTGTTTTCATATTTATAATATTTATCCACATGTTTCTAGTTTCTATATAGACACAACGTGTTTTAGTTACTTACAAGTGCTAATTACATATGGACTAATAACTTAAATTCAGTAGTGATTTTAATTGAATATTTTGAATATTTATTTAATTTTTCAAATTAAAACTGAACTTAATTGACTGTGTTAACTATCCTTTTCCAGTCCTTTTATTATTTTATTGTAATTATTAATTATTTGCATGCAATTAAAAAATATTTTTAATGATGCTAAAGAAGTATAACTTCTCACGCGCGTACATAAGTTACACGCATCCATTTTTTTTCTTACAGTCCATCATGAAATATGAACAATATAACTATGCTATGTGATATTCATAAAAACTATGTCTGTAATCCACGCCGAGCTAAATAGGTATACTCGATCACTAAACATCTAAGCATTAAGTCCCCCCCGCGACACGCAGCCGAATCGTGTCCAATTGAAGTGACGTCTCATTCGTTCGATTTATTACTTCGAGCAAAATATTGTTATAAATATGTTACAGAGTACTAACTCCGAATGAAAAATAAACTGCATTTCGGCGGTAGAACAGAATTGCGGTTGCGAAGCTTGCTTATGCTGTGGTGCGGTTTGTTGCACAAACTCCCAAAGTACGAACAAGCGGGTGGTGACGCGTCGTTTTTGCATGGCGTTCGATTCCCGTCGTAAATCACAGCCGACAGGCGGACAAAGCCGGGTAACGCGCCGTGTCTTTGTGGATTTTGAACGATCCCGGTTTATAATCATTTTTCATTTGTCGACGTCATTTTACGCCGATCACCAGAGCCGGGCTCGGCGCAAATCTTTTATGTTTAACGACAGTATAATACGGACACAGTTTCGTTCGAAGGTTTGACACTGACGTAAAAACAAAAAACAATGTACACAAATTACCGTACATTGAACTTGCTTATAGGTTTTTTTTTTAAGTTTATTTCATGCTATATGCTTATTTTTTGAGGAGCTCGATGGCGCAGGTGGTTAGCGCGTTCGGCTGCGATCGTTGTAGTTAAGCAACTTTCGCAGTGGTCGGTCATTGGATGGGTGACCAAAAATTTCTATCTCGAGTTCCTCCGTGCTTCGGAAGGCACGTTAAGCCGTTGCTCCCGGTTGCATCTGCAGTCGTTAGCACCCGCCAATCCGCACTGGGCCCGCGTAGTGGGTCATGGCCCAATCTCCCTATTCCATCCATAGGGAAGGCCTGTGCCCCAGCAGTGGGGACATTAAGAGGCTGATGATGATGATATGCTTTTATAGTTTTCCTATACCTGTTTTTTGGTAATTGGTATTTTTTCTGTTTATTCCTTTATCATTTGAGCCATTGATAGTTGCAATATACTCTCATTGACATATTGATAATACAGGGCGAAAAAAACAGCCCTTACTGAGTTTTTTGTCGGTTCTTCTCAGTACAAGGTCTCCCGCCGTAGGTTTGCGAACCGATGGCGTAGCTTTTCGACATTCACAAGTGCTTGTAACAGCCTAGACTGAATAAAGGATATTGAATTTTGAATTGAATTTTGAATGTTAGTGATTATTAACATTGCTTTTTCTTTTTAAAGCATGGAGTAGCTCGCGATCGTACATTATATATGCTTCATGCTACGGCAACACTATTGGGATCATTTGCCGTTTTCACGACGCATCGACTTGTCGTGAAAACGGAAAGTGTACGCGATAGCGTGAGGACGTGAGTAGCATTAACGAAAATACATCAAACGCGCTAACCATCAAACATCCCGAATTAAATTAAGGCTAAATCCCGTTTAACAGATGATTTCATGTTTGTCAATTGCTAAACGTCTGAAAATTGTCCCCCCACGACAACGGCTAACTAGAGCCGAGGTCCGAGTCTCAGAGACGCCCTCTAGTTGAGCCGACCCCCTCTGATACAAATGGTCAAGTGGCTCCAGACGGAGAGGAGACTCCTCCCGTGGGGAGATGTCATTCTCCTAGAATACCTCTTGAGGCACTCGCCAATCTCTTCTCTCGGCTTCAGGTCCCCATAGGATCTCGCCGTCCCTAAACCCGGTAACGCTGTAAAGGTCATCTGCGACCAACAGCATAATACACTCAAAAAAAAAATGGTTGCCTGTAAAGTCGGTTTTACGGGCGAAGACTTTACGTGACAACGTCTTTTTCTCGGTAGAATATTTATTGATATGAATATAATTAAATTGCACAATAGGAACAAGGAATTGAATGAAAATAAGAATTGCACAAATTTTAACTATAGAAATATATTTTGTTTACTAAAACATTGTACATGTAAACTTAAACTTAACACGAGAGACTCATCGTAACGTTACCGAGCGTTACACTTTTTCATAAGTGACTCCCAGCCGCAACCTAATTTAAGACGTTGTCACGTCAAAAAGTCTGAATATTGTTTAAATTGAGAATAATATTAATTTACGAACTTCGGTACAAGTGGGCCTAATAGAATATTTGTGGTTAGAAGCTAACAACAGCTGTATGAATGTACAAACAAGCCTTGAAACTGCGTGGAGGTTTGTAGGGAGATTCAAGCAAAAACTGCGTGGGAAACATTGGTTGAGTGAAGTACTTGGTGTAGCTTACACCTGACTAATGTTACTTTAATGGCGGCAGATTCTGTATTGTTTCATGCTTATTACTCAATTGTTCGTGAACTTGACATTGGCGTATTAATTAATAACAATATACATCACTACGAGACCAATATACCTACGAAATAATAAAATGGGTGCGTGTACTTATGTGCGCGCGTGAGAAGTTATACTTCTTTGGCATCATTGAAAATTAGTTTTTAATTGCATGCAAATAATTAATTACAATAAAATAATAAAAGGATAGTCAACACAGTCAATAAATTTGTTTCTTAGGTTTTCACGCACATCACTCGTTAAATAATAATTAATTTAACTTTCAATAAGTTTAAAGTGTCTTTAAAAACATGTCTCCTTAAGTAAGGTTACTATACTGTTAAAGATTTCATAAATGATAATTCACCTTGGGCTTAATATAACAGACTAAGTCGTTTTATTTTGCTGATTTGGTTGAAAATTGTTTAATCGCCACTTCTAAATTTAAAAATAGTACCTAACTATACTTAACTTTTGTTAATTAATAATATTAATGTGATGGAAGTTGACATCAATACATGTTTTAAATTTTTGATGTCATCTTTCAATTGACGACACTGTTTGAAACAAAACAGGGAGAAAAAAATAGCCCTTGCTGAGTTTCTTGCCGGTTCTTCTCAGTACAAGGTCTCCCGCCG
Organism: Chilo suppressalis; assembly: GCA_902850365.2. Taxonomy (NCBI): domain Eukaryota; kingdom Metazoa; phylum Arthropoda; class Insecta; order Lepidoptera; family Crambidae; genus Chilo; species Chilo suppressalis. Next base: position 415,764 of record OU963902.1, read on the forward strand.
TAGATTTACGAACCGATGGCGTAGCGTTTGACTTTCACAAGAGCTTGTAATAGCCTAGACTGAATAAATGAGTTTGAGTTTGAAATAAAACTAGTTTTAACGGATTAATGCACGAACTTTATTTATTTATTGACGTTTCGCAGCCTTTTCAGGTCTGCATCGTCAGAATAATGATTTTTTTATTTGATATTATTGTATATTATTAATAAATAGTTATTCTGACGATGCAGACCTGAAAAAAAAATTAATCCGTTAAAACTACGATTATATTGAGTTAGGTTTTCTCCAAATTTACATTTTACATTTTTTAATTTTTTTTTTTTCGTATAATATCACATCATTTAGTTTACGAGACAATATTAACATAATTTTTAATAAATAAGTTTCAAATATAGTATTCATTTAATGTCGAAGATTTATTTATATGTTTTTCATTAGATAAGCGGTGGGGTGACCTTTAAGACTCAACAGTCAAAATATCTTTGCTCAAATTGGTTGCATAGTACAACTATTGCGGAACAGATATAAATGGGTATTATACCTACCTATTAGAACATAAGAAAGCTATAAAGACATACTGATGATGCTAGATTTTCACCGTGTGTGAAAAAAATGGTTACCTAAAAACTCCTAAAACATTATTTAGTCCCAAACTGTAGGTGCAGAGTACTGCGAAGAAAAATTAAAACAGTGATGGTTTTCTGTTCGAAATATTTAGGCTGGGATGTTTTCAAGTTACAAAAGTTACAGGTTGCCATTTTAACGCCTGCAGTAGCTTCCGAAACTGCTCTGTGTGTCTGTGTGAATATATAATCCTAAACTTGATATTTAAACAATCTATTTTGCCATTTTAGACAGATTTATTCTTTGTTTATTTATCACTGTATTGTTAAAACTAAACAGCTCCTTAAAAAAATGAGTGATATGGATTGGTTGGTTGAATGTCGGGCATGCTTGGCCGCTGGAGGGGTCGCCGTTGCCGCGGCGGTATTGTGCGGCACACACGCTTGTATCGGCAGCCGCCGTGTCTAATGCGGAGTAATGCCGTCGCGGACAATGAGCGCGGAGGGCGGGTGTCCACTGTCTCACTGTAGGATGGCCGACGATTCCATTTATTGACGTCTGGGGAGTTAGCGCGAGTCGCTGTGGGTGCAATGAATGTAGGATGATGAAAGCGGTCGTTCGATCTCACTGAACTGAAAAACCTGTGCCGGTTGTGCTCACAGTTTCGATGGAAATATAATTCAATTGCTCTAGGATAAGGTAAATTATCACTTATTGCGTCCATTCCGATTTTGTGAGTGTGTTTCTTAGTTGTTCGCAAATGACATTACTTACAGCATCATCGGGCATGAGATGGCAAGATACTGGAGAGTCTTCAAGTTTACAGCGAAGACATCATAATGGTTAAAAAATTACTTCTTCCTTTCAACAACCGAACACCACTAAATGCCTCCCTCTTACAACCTGGGATCCTTTAAAAGAGGCGTGAAGAAGCAACATGCAGGCCGGCAGGGTGAGGATGGCTGGTGTGGCAGGCAGAACTGCTGTATCAGCTATCTTCGCGTCTGGACTTCACCTCCACTTAACATCAGGTGGGGTGGAGTCATTTGTCGGAACTATCTATAAAAAAAAAATACTCATCAACTTTACTTTAAGCAATTAAATGAATTTCATTTAAATGTGGTAAACTCATATAAAGTCAGCTACTACTTTCACTTATTTTGAGAGGATGCCTAAAGTATTTGTTCTAATTCAATCTTTCGATTTCTGGAAAGTATTTTATTAATTTATGACACTGTTTTTGTGTCCATTTGTGTCCACCCACACGACGACTCACGAAGTCGTAGTATAATGGAACCGCGCACACGCACGTAGCTCAGCTAGCATTCGGCGCGCACGTAAGCTGCCCCAACGCCGGGATAATGAATACAAATACGCAGCTATTTAACTTCCTCCATACTCGACCCACGGAATATTAATATCGTCACTGCTTCAAGGGCGAGGCTCCGAGACGGCTCATATTTTGGTAAGTACGTCAGTAGATCTGAGCAGTCGTCGATTGGACCACCGTGGTAGGTGGTATCATCCAAATTTTTTGAATACACATTTTGATTAGATTATTATGTAACTAGCAAACCAGTGAACCAAATGTTCACCAAACATGATTAAAAAAAAAAAAAAAAAAAATTGAGAACTTCGGAGATTTTGTGTGGTTTCGTTTGAAATTCGTGATTTCTCGAAAACCGGAAGTGCTACGTTACTCAAATCCGGTTTGTAGTCTTATTAGACTATTCTTAACTTATAATTTAAATATTCTCTTTATCTATCTCTTACGGTTTGGCCGCTGAAACAGCACCACAGACAGACGGACGGACGGACTTGTCTAATAGATAAGAGATGCTATTTTTCATATTCTGTTTATTTTGTTTCTAGTCATGTTTCTTGACGAACAAATGGAAATCAATGCTAATTTTTACTAACCTGATTTCAATTCGTGAGGGAATTTCTCTTGCGGAGATCTTGCTCACGTTTGGGGTTTTGGACATTTATAATAGGTACGATGACGGTAAACCATTTTTTTCGACAATCAGTATCTTTGACACTAAGGAATTTATAAAGTCGTCCAGTTTTAATAGCAAGATTGCATTTTAACAAAGCAATGAAAAATGTGTGAATAAAAAATCTCTCTTCACTACTGAAATTGACCATAATTACGTAAATGTTTCTTTAATCTCCTATCGAAATTAATTGAAAAATAAACCACTGTTCTTTTTCTTTTACAGCCACTATCCGTCAAGCTCAAACGGTTTGAATAGTCAAACTGTTTGAGCACGGACAGTACACAGGTTGCTGTAATAGTTTCCACGTCCAAGTGTTTTGGCGTCGACTGGTGGATATTGTTTCATTGTGACCAGCGTCCGCTACAGAAGAGAGTGGCTACCAGCCGTCGCCGTGCCGCCGGCGCGTCGCCGCCGCGTCGCGTCGCCGCGCGTGACTCTTTGTCCACCAACGACAGGACTCAAAGAACGATACCCCCGCAGCATACAAATGAACTCACACAGCACCACCGATGACCGAGTGATTTGTTGACAGAAAGCGACCACGTGCGTACGTATCACAATTTCCTTCACGTCCAGTTTCAGCAACTGGCCTGTCGGAGACTGCCAATGAGGCTGTAAACCTTGTTTTATATTAACATTGCATCTACAGTGTACTCACTATTCTCTAAGCTTGCTTGAATCCGAAGTAAGCACTTAACAGATCCTTAGATACAATTTAAAAGTACATCTCTATTTTCTTTCTATCTTTTGTATTTTTGTTAAACAAAACACACACTTTGGGTTCAACCATATGCATTCAATGAAGATAAAACTGAAACTGCATACATCAAGACCGAGTTGGATACTGACGTACTAAAACTATTATTTCTTAGTTTAAGATACACAATTGAAATTGAAATTGATATAAACAAGTATTTTGAAAAACGATAATATCAAAGAAAACATGAATTCTTATAACGTCTCTACAATTCGAACATTCACAGCAGTCTTCAACATAATAGAGAAGACAAAAAAGACATGATCAGAATTTGTCATCAATAGTAGTAGTTTTTTTTATCAAATATTAGTATGGCGTGTCTCGATGTCCTGGCGTTGGGCGGTGAAACTACCCAGAATGATGCTCGTGTAGTCGTGTCGCTAGTACTTAGGTGTTGATCACGCGAAAATTCCTCGATGTTCGTTTGTGCCACAGATGAGCCGTACTCGGTAGCCTACAGTCGTGTCATTGAAATGGATCGTAAATTCGGAATGAATCTAAATTTGAGCTGGAATGCTTGTTTTTAAATAAAATTATTTAAAAAGACATATGCGCAAGAAACACCACCTTACTACCAGACAATGGGAATATTGTTATTGATGGTCCTTGCTCTTTGTTATGTTTCCTTAAAGGCAAGGCTACGATGTAGAATGACCTCGCTGCATATTTTTCCTGATCGAAATAATTTGGGTGTCATCCATACTAACATTGTAAATGGGAAAGTGTGTATGTCTGTCTGTTACCCCTCTACGCTTAAGCCACTGAAAAGATTTAGAAAAAAATGGTATAGAGAGTTTGAGTCCCGGTAAATAGGATAGCTTTCATTCCAGAAATCATCCTTTAAAGGTATGAAAAGGGGCTTAGAAGTGTATTTGGGAAAGTAGATTTTTCCACGCAGACGAAGTCGCGAGCATCCACTAGTCAATGTTAATGTTAGCAGGCATGCTTGATATATCTCATTCCTTACTTCAGATTTTCGTCACGCAAAATCGAAAAGAAAGACGTCGACTGTTATTAATGAAAATAATATCAAGGGATTACATCAATCAGTTATTTTTTACAAGACACAATTTGTCCACAATTCGGGACAGGTACAAATAATAATTCGTGTATCTGTATAGTAAATGACATTTATTTTAATGCATATAATATGCGAAAATAAGGAAATAAGTATTTAAGCAAAAGAATAATGATTCAATTGTAACTTTTTATTTTTTTATTAAGAGTAACCAAACTGTTGTTTGTTAAATGGTTTATAATACTACACGCACTACCGTCAACCATTTACACTGTGACTACGAGTTGGCATGCTGCGCCCGCGCAAAACGCTCGATAATTGTGTGATTAGAAGATAATACATTAGATAATCGGCCGTATCTGGCACAGGAGATTTCTCATTGCACTCTGTAAGGGCGCGATGATTTTTAATTAAACAAAGATAAATAGACCCGCGTTTTTTCTCTATTATCTATTATGAATTAAATTGTAAGAACTGTGCTTCTTGTGTAACTTTGTTGAGTGGGCGAGTATTAACTGTATTGTTATTGTTTTTGTTTTACGGGAAACTGGTTCTGAAAATATGTTTATATTACTTCAGAATACGAGCACTGTTATAATGGGTGTTCTTTATTCAATCGCCATGACCAAGCTCAACACAATATTGGGATATTTCTGTTTGTTTTATTAATGTTGAATTAAAATGTTTCCGAAGTCATATTTGCTGTCTAATTGCCCGTACGACGCTTAGGTCGTTCCCCGACATTCGACCACAAAAACACACCAAGACAAAGAAAGTGCATTTTCTTCCAGTGTAATCGTATATTATTTGGAGCGCGATACATTATTCATGAGAGTATGATACGTGGTAAGGTTCACGGAGTACAGTCATCGTCGAAATCGTTAGAATAACGCGAATACTTTTATGTGGAATCCAAATGAACGGCTGTTCTAGTGAAACACTGCCGTAGCGTGGCGTAACGGACGCTAAATGATGATGGTCATTTGGAGCTCTAATTATATAGGTATTTGTAATTAATATAGAGAATTGTCGGTGGCGAGCCGCGAAGCATCCACCTCGCCTTGCTTTACCGGTGTTAACCGCTAATTATAAAAATAAAAATCGTGAGCTGCGAAAAAAAACAAATATTTTTACGTCAGCTTTATTAGATTAGGCCCGTTAACTGTATACTGTTTTGTAGAGATTATGAGAATTTGACGTTTCGTTAACTACTGGCCTTTCGTGAGTAGCAACTATTATCACAATTAAATAAATATTACACTGTTTTCCAGGTATTACTTGCTTTTTTGTTTTGAGTAATTATGGGCCTATCTGGAGTCGTTCTAATTTTCAGCAGCATATAAAAGTAACGATTAAAAAATTGTTTGAATTTATTTATTGCTAAATTATGTACTCACTAATATTTTTAGGTACCAATTTTAAGGTTAGGCATTATAAATAAAAGCTGTTTATTTTATTGCTTAATCTATTCGAAAATAAATAACCTTGAATATAAATAAATATAATTTATGAAGTCCAAGCGAACTTACCTGTTAGTGAAGTTCAATCACAATTACATGAGGCAATAGTCCGAATATTTTAGTATTATCCACACTTGTAGTCCGTATGGACATACATATACACTACAAGTGAGAATATACTAACAAGGAGGTCTAATAATATCTCATACCGGAGTTTAATAATGATTATCAGTTATCTCTCTCTCGTATAGGCTAAAGGTTGCCTGGTCGTTATTGCTACCTTAGCAATAAGGCCACATAACTATAATTGCTATTTCTTCTCTCAAATGTTTAATACTTGTAAAGGTATTCGTTTGACATTGTGGGTTACCTACAATGCTTAGAGATGGCGCTGCCATGCAGCTTAAGAAAGGCTAGAGAAAATTTGACACAGCCGTCAGGGCCGCGGTAGCATAATGGTCAGTGCATTCGCCCGGATAGCGAAGGATACGGGTTCGAGTCTCGCCTGCTGCCTAGTCCGCTTGAATATTTTTTTTAGATTTAAACATGAAGCTGTTGCATGCTCAAAATATAAACAAATAAGACCATCTTTTGTGTTTAGATTCCAATGTTTCTGTATTTCAAAAAATACTGTCAATACAATACAATACAAAACGCTTTATTGTACACCACAGAAAACATTACATTTAGTACAAAACCAATCAAAACTAGTGCCTTATCGCTAAGAGCGATCTCTTCCCGGAAAATGTTGCCTTCTATCAAAAAGCGCAAGATAGAATATCTTGGCCACGTGCTCAGGAATAGATACATGCTGCTGCAGTTGATAATGATGGGCAAAGTGGACGGAAAGAGATGTGCTGGGCGAAGAAAAAAGTCATGGCTCCGGAATATCCGGGAGTGGACCGGTATTGCCTCCGTCGAACAGCTATTCCGGCTGGCTGCTGACAGATCTACATACAGGAAGCTAACGGCCAACCTTCAGGATTGAAGAGGCACTGGAAGAAGAAGAAGCTGGTCAATAGTGCAATAATAAATACATATATTGATTCTGTGTGCACCTGTACGGGGCGGTATCCGCGCTCGAGGTTTGAGGCGACTATCACGCGTATTGTTGCTAAGTGTTTATTTAAATGTTGCCCCGCGTTGCCCCCGCGTTGCCCCCGCGTTGCCGCCGCGCTGCCGACGCGCTGCCGTCGCCGCGCTGCTATCCGCTCATCTGCCGACTTTGTTATTATTGCAGTGCTTACGTGCTTCTACGGGTTGCCTTCCTTTGAGTAGCTTATGGGAGGGTTCGGTTATGGCTTTTGTAATCATTCGTTCGAACAAAATACCATAGAGAAATAAAACTACTTGGGGACAGTAGACAACGCGAAAGTGATACAGTACATAATTATGCTATCGGAAGCAATAAGACAATTAAAGATCCATTAATAATTTTAATAATAGGGCGATTTTTTCGAATAGTTTTATATTTATTTATCATTAGTTAATTGATGGTCGGTGTGGCCCATGTGCTTGTCTGCTACAATTTATATAAAGTTTAGCCTATCAATGTCCCCACTGCTGGGGCACAGGCCTTCGCTATGGATGAAATAGGGAGATTGGGCTATGAACCACCACGCGGGCCCAATGCGGGTTGGTGGGGACCAACGGCTTAACGTGCCTTCCGAAGCTCGGAGGAGCTCGTGATAAAAATTGCAGAGATGATTCATGAAAGGTGACTTCATGAATCATCTCTGCAGTAAATTTTTAACTTGACGACTCTGTTAAATAATAAAACAGGGAGAAAAACCAGCCCTTGCTAAAATTCTTGCCGGTTCTTCTCGGTACAAGGTCTTCCGCCGTAGATATATGGACCGATGGCGTAGCTTCAAAACATTCATGAGTGCTTGTAACAGCCTAAAATTAAAAAATGATTTTAATTATGATTATGCAAAAAAGTAACATATAAAAAAAAAAGATGAATTATAGCAATGCCCGCTCTATTTTTAACTATTTAGACGACCTCTGTGGCCAAGTGGTTTGTATGCCGGGTTTCATGGTGTCGCCTACTCGAGAGGTCCCGGGTTCGAATCCCGGTGGGGGCAGATGTTTGCATTTGTACTCCAGTCGTGGATGTTAAATATGTGTTTCTATATAAATAAACTTGTATATGTATTCTTATCCGTTACCCTAGTATCCCATAACACAAGCCTTACAGTGCTTACTTCGGGGCTAGGCTAATTGGTGTGTGTTGGAAATATTTATTTATTTTATACCACATTTTGCATAGTTAGTGTTGCATTTACTACAAGTAGTCACGTATAGCACTAAAGCTCAATGGGCAGCCCAAATTGGTTCTATTAATACAAGGAAAGTAAGCAATTTTTATCAAACCCGCGCTCGCCCGCCGTAGATGGTATCTGTGTTTGCAGTTAGCATCGGCCGCGTCTCCCTCCGCTTATTAAATTTCCCCAAAAGAAAATTTAATTAAGAGAGTTTTTTTCTTTTTATTTCACACCCCAGATTTCATTATTGGCGCAGTCCGCACAAAAGGGTTTAGTTTGTAGACTTATTAATCTCACAGACGCGACTAAGAATGATGGATAAGCATAATTTAAATTATAAAAAAACAATTTTATGGAGTCCTTTGTTTCGTTACTTAATAAACAAGTGTCTGTTATATTTAACTGAAATAAAGCACATTGTAACTAATTTTGTATTTAAATTGACTTTCAGAAAGAATTATTCGAAAGTTTCAATTGAAAGAAAGTGACTCAAAAGTCAATTAGAAATTTGATTTGTATATATATGGAGTATCTTTCAAGGGCAGTTTATATAGAATTGTATTTAATATTTACTAATCTTGACAAACTGCATAGGTAATAATGTTTCGTGTCAATTTCAATGTAATTTGTTGTTACCTAACTTTCTTCAGAAAAAGTTGATCTATCGTATCTTATAAAACATCACCTTAAAGCTGATGTTTTGTATGTAATAAACCTATCGAATGATTTATAACGAAGAACCTATCTATTAAACATTTCTTTTTGCAGTTTATCTCTCTTTTTTTCGTACATCGAATAGTCAAAAATTCCTCAAATGTGATGTATGACTCGAAAACCTCAATGAAGCTCATCATGAGCTATAAATTCATAGCTGAATATCAGATGTTAGGTGACATTGCTAGTGGGGGGTGCCCAGCGCGGCGCGCGGCGGTCAGCGGTCAGCGAGCGGCGAGCGGCGAGAGACCGCGGCCCGCGGAATGCCGAGCGTCGGAATGGCGGCATTACACATTCCTGACGCTTTCCTCGGCTTTCGGAGAACGCACAACACAAACGTGACCCGCCTTCTTATTCAACGCTATACAGTGTAATGACATTTCACCTTAAAATTTAAGTTTAACGTGCGTGAATCGAAACGATATAGATTACCGTAAACCTAGAGATCTGAGTGTTAATAATCTTATAGAGAAAACATAGGTACTGCTCGTAGGCTGATGGTATGATTAAAGGTCATTGATTGAATTCGAATTAATTGCTACATAAATAGTGCACACAGAACTAAGAAATAGTTATCTTAAGTTAGACTCCATCGCGAAGTATATAAAGGACGCCTCGAGGCGTTACTTCGATAAAGCCGCGCATCATCCGAATCTTTAAGCCTCTAGAAATCACACGTTCGCCCTCCTTTTCTCCAATCGTAGGCCCCTCCGATTCCGTCGGTCTAGGCACGTCTTAGAGTACCCTGACGATGAAATCACCCGCAATAACGCGCCTCCTACTCCTCCCACAAACGCCAACACTTCACAGCTTGCATACTTGCACACTAGCTTAGCATTAAGCAGACACCGCATCCGTAGGATAAGAGTGCGAAGACCTGATCTACACACGACACGCTATACCAGGTACAAGTACGTACCTGGGCGTTTTTCGCCGCCCCTACGACATCGGCTAACTAGAGCCGAGGTCCGAGTATCAGAGACGCCCTCTAGTTGAGCCGACCCCCTCAGGTTCGAGTGGTCTAGAAGCTCCAGACGGAGAGGAGACTCCCCCCGTGGGGAGATGCCAACCGACTGGAATACCCCTAGAGGCACTCGCCAATTCTCGGCTTGAGGTTCCCTTAGCTGATCCGGTGACGCTATAAAGGTCATCTGCAACAGCATACACATTCAAGAATAAATAGTTTTGACTTGACACATATTAAACTGATAACTTAATTTAAGCTAAGTGCTTCAGCTACTTACAATATAAAATTAATTTTATAACTTGTCTTCAATAGAATTGGGCTCACAGTGGTATACGTATTATGAAGGCGTTGTTATATAAAAATGAAAGTTATGCTAACCATCGGATGAGTTCCTATAAAAAGGGAGCACATTCGTAAAACCTTAAACTTATTGGAAAAATTAAAAAAAAAAACTCATTACCGTCCCTGTGTAGACATTGCGAGGTCTTCAGCAGGGTGGACGTGTTAAAAGTGGCGAATGAAATATAAAAAGTAACAACTGGTGGTAGCGGCCGGCCGCGATTTACGACCGACTTATTAAGGAACGCGACACTGCCTCCGCAGTCCGCAGCCGCCGACGCCGACACCGACACCGAGAGAATTAGATAACACATTCATTCGAGACCTTTTTACGCACTGAAATCGGGAAAATAATAAATATTTCCGACACTCACACCAATTAGCCTAGCCCCAAAGTAAGCACTGTAAGGCTTGTGTTATGGGATGCTAGGGTAACGGATAAAATACATATACAGTACATATATAAGTATATTTATATTAAACATCCATGACTGGAGTACAAATGCTCGTATTCATCACACAAACATCTACCCCCACCGGGATTCGAACCCGGGACCTCTCGAGTAAGCGACACCATGAAACCCGGCGTACAAACCACTCGACCACGGAGGTCGTCAAAATACCTATGTAACATCGTCATAACATCGAGAGAGGTCGACAACAACGGAGGAAAAACATGAAACATATAAAATGAAATCAAATTATACTTTATTCAAATGGATTTATTGAAAGCTCTTGGAATCCAATATTTTTTCCTAACACTATTCAGGACATCTCTTAGCTGATGAGAAGAATGTGCACAAGAAATTCATCAGCAAATAACAGAAGTCGCTACCTCTACAACGTCCACTCACATTTTGATTGCTGCGTCATATATATACGAACAGTGTTCTATTAGGTCATAATTTTAAAGAGAGGTCGACCGCAACAAATTTCCTTTCTGATTGGAAATAAATATCCGTTTGGGGAAGTTCTTCACTAAAAATAAAAAGAGACAAAACATTTATTCAAGAACTACTACACACTGTGGTCGGGACACATGTGTAACATCATGTTAAGAGAGGTCGACAACAACGGACGTCCTTACGAATTAGAGTTGCCTGTTATACCTTACTTCTTTGGTAATGTGATCTAGCACTGTAAAATAACATTACCTTTTGGTGGTTTTGTATTTCTGTCGGTGAGTAAGGTTTACTTCACAGGGTAGGCTTTGGGTCAGGGTAGGCATTACCTCTATGACACTTTAGTATTACACGCGTTTGTAGTCTATAGTGTCAACTAATCATCAGGGGGGTCTGGGTACCGCTATATACCCGTAGCACTGAAAATTACTCTTCAAATTAGTGTTGATGGAACCCGTAATAGAATTTCAGCAAAATAGCTTTAACGATTTTGCCTTTTGAACACGGTCATTGTCATTTTAGATTTAATGACATCAGGTTTGCATAAAGTTCGTGGTTATTTACGTGCTAAATTTGCACACTTTCAGATGATGCATGTATGTATATTATTGGAATTGTTTAAATAAATATTATTGGTTCTTATTTTATTATTTTATTCTTCAATAACATTAATAACCAATCAGGGATAAAGACTTTATGTAGTAGAATCTAAGGCTCACTTGTTGACTTTTGACACTTGACCAACCTCATTTTGTCTCTTTTTAACTTTAAACAATTGACAGAGATGGGATGATGTCTTAATTACGATTAAGTCTTTATTTTAATAAAAAACTTTTGTGTTAGTGGGGTTAAAGTCTGGCAGCATGACCCAGACTCAAAACATTACTCGCACAAAGACATCCCAACTATGCCACAAATATTGCATATCAATTTAGTCACATTAATAAATTTATCGAAAAAAGTATACTTATGATCTTTGCAACTTAACAACGAATCGAAAAATTGCATTCGATTAATATATTTTTTTGTGTTTTGAAAAAAACATTAATAAACCTCGACCTCGTGTCAGATGGCTGCAAATGCTAGAAACATTTCGATAGTGTGTCGCAACATTATTCTTTATTATCGACAAAGGTCAAAATCTTGTCAATTAATTATAACAAGCCGTCGAAATGTGACACCTGACACGGGCGGAATACTAACGATCTAGGACTATTAAAACTTTTTATTTGAATTTTGTAATAAATAACTTTGCACCGTATTGTTTTAGTTTAAGATACTACCTGGTAGAGCTTATTAGCTAAACTTACCATTATCCGATTTCACGTATCAACCACGTTTCCAACATTCGATTATAATTAGAATTAAAACTCACGGATTTATAAAGAATTAATAAAGAATTAGTGATAATGCTACAAAAACAATAATCCGAAAATGTTGAGTCACATGCCTCCACTATAAATTGGATAGCAAGGCATGAAGAAAGTGCTGATGGGTAATTTGGTTTGCCTTCCAAAGCACGACAAGCAAGGAAGCTCGAGTTTTGGTCACCCAGCCTATGACCGACCATTGTGAAAATTTCTTAACTTTCACGATCGCAGAGAGGAATGAACAATTTCAAAAAGTCAAAAAATCTTTATTCAAGTTGGATGCACAATATAACTCTTTTGAATCGTCCATATTTTTTCCCCATCACCAGTTAAGGACATTTTTTTAGCTGTGGAGAACAACTGTCGAAAAAAACTTCACAGCCTTAAATAATTGTGTAACAATATTTACCAAAAAAAAAATGTAATATTATTACGGTGGCATTACAAATTCATATCATTTTCATCATAATTATAGAAAAAGCCTGCGGGAACGTTTGGAACAGTATAAAACCCAAGCATTTTTGTCTGATATATAATCAGACACCGTATAATAGGCTTTATTATTAAGAACTCTTTTAATAGTACCTATAAATTTATTGACGCTTCATTTTTGGATATTGCTAGAGAATTTATTGTAGTCGTACACAAAAACCTTTAAATGAATTATTGATTTTGTGGAGTCCTTTAATTGGTACAGCTAATTAATTTTTATTTCTAGCCTTAAGCGAATGCTTTTCGCTATTTATAGGAAACTAGCGGCCTGCCCTCGCTTCGCTTCTGTGTAGAGCTGAAGTGTAGACTACAGTTTTTGTTCTCGGGCTTGTATTATACACAATGACATTCATCTATGATTCTTCTTATACCTGCATGCAAAGTCTCAGCCCGATCGGTTTAAAATTGACAAAGTTTCATACAAACTTTCATTCCCTATTTTATCCCCTTGGGGGTAGAATAGATCAAAATCCTTTCTTAGCGGATGCCTACGTCATAACATCTACCTGCGTGCCAAATTTCAGCCCGATTTATCCAGTGGTTTGGGCTGTGCGTTGATAGATCACTATGTCAGTCAGTCACCTTTGAGTTTTATATGTGTATATATAGATGTAATGTATTGTATTGAGAAGCAACAGTCATTATATCGATTTCTTTAAATTTTTCTCTTTAAGAGTCTCTAGTCTTATTGTAAATTGATTGATATTCACTGTACCTGGGTTTCTGGGTTTTCCAACTACTTCACCTATTAACTGGAGTTCAGATGTGAAGGCAAATGATACGACGACATAAACTACCCTGACCTTCCTGGTCCCAGCTTTTTAGATTTCCTATTGATTCGCGCATAGAACTTTGGCACCATTACAATTTGTAGAAGCCCAGCGTTTTAATAAGAGTAAAAAATCTGCTATGTGTTCACTTCCATTTTCACAAATTCGATCACTTGTCATCACTAACATGACCAAAAGAGCTGAAATGTCCTTCGGACCATTCAAATTTCAAATCAAATTCTCGTTGAGTTTACTTCGATGCTACGGTACGGATGATACAGTGTCTTGAAATCTTCCTATCCGGAAATACATCAAATTTTCGTACCCTACAGTTATCCATACTTTATGAAATCGCGTGGCGCATGAGCGAGCGGGGCGCGAGTAAAGCACGCGCGCGGAGTTATGCATCCCCCGCGTGTCGTGCCGGATCTCAATATTTGATGGCCGCAATCGATGCAGCGATGCCCTCTAATCTGTATTTACGAGTTTCACCTCAACATATACTACCGATTTTACCGATGTTTCCCTTCATACGATGTACTTCAACGTTTTTAACTGTAATTGCAACTCAAAGTGTGGTCGTTTATTTGGTTTTGATTTTTTCTTTACTTCGGACATTAGTGATTCGTTTTTACTTTGCACTTATGCAACATTGATATCAATCATATTAATGTCCCTAAAATTGCGGCACAAGCCTACACTATTGACGTAATAGAGAGATGAAACATTAACACACCACGCAAGCCCAGTAGTTCTGGGATCAGCCAAGGGCTAAAAGTACCTTCTTCACAGAGTAGTGAGAAAGTTGGTTAATTTCCTCAATTGCACACAGTATACACTAGAGCCTAGGCACTATGCCTCGAACACCTCGAAATCATTGAATTTATTTCGTGAACAGCGTACACTTTTTTTCTGTTCATTTGATTCCTGTACCTCCTTGAACATATTACGGATGCATATTAAAAGAATCGTAAGGAACATCATGAAAATGTTTCTAAAAGTATATAGGATTGTAATTTGGTTTCGTTCATTCGCTTACTATCAGGGGAGAAACAAATAGCGTAGTTTCAAAAAAATACATTCGAAACACTTAAATTGCATGCGTACAACCAATCACGAAGACAAATTCGGAGGTATAATTTGTCTGACTATTATTGTCATAAATGTTACTATGTAAATATGAAGTGTTAACAATGCCTTCTCTATATCGAAATCGTTAACCAATTTAATGGTTGCAAAACACATCTGTCATTTGTTAGTTTATCTATGAATAGTTATTGACTGCACCAATCATTTCACAAGCGCTAACAAATTTCCAATTGTGCATATCGATCACCTTGTAATATCGATATGTGATCGTAGACAAATAGGCTCGATTCATCACTTGCGGTCGTCGGCGGCCGATCTTTCACACGGCCTCAACCATTGTCTCTGTGTTCGTTCGCCAATCAATGTAGACATTTGGACGTGACGGTTTCCATAACGCGACGCCTGCGCACCTTCCATTTCATTCCCTCGTTTATAAGCAACATTTCCATCGCGTTATCTCTAATTTGGACTGGTTTCGGTTTTTTATTAGAATAGTTTCGCCTCAATACCGGTCCGGCTCCTAGCTGAAGGTTGTTTATAGATAACAGTAAAGTGTATATTTATTGCTCGGCTGCGACTGCGCAACGCTAAGGTCGTTTGTCGCGCGGCCGCGGAGCCAACTTGAAATATCATAGTTTCGTGTTTCATAATGAGTGGAACACGTTTTTGTGGAATACGGCGGCTGTGGAGTCGACTCACGCATATACTTGGTAGAAAATAGTTTATGGAACGATTAACTGTGTTTTTCTATCTTTCTAAAAGCGCTAAGATCGTAAAATAACGCGAGACAAAATAATAGACGGGCCTACTGGGACGGAACGATGCGGTTGATTGTGTACGTTTCTTTGCTACTCATGTTATATTGGAATACGGCAAGAAACGTTCGCTATGCTAGGAAGGAATACTATGAAATTAACACAAATATTTTTTTGTAAATTTTTGAACATGCCGCTTTCTTAATTTATATTTTCTAAACACAACTTCATAATATCGATATTTTATGTTGGCACAATTTAAATAAGAAAAGTTGTCAACAGGGTGATCCCCTTGGGCCTGCAATTTTTAGTTTGGCTATAAATCCGATAATCAAAAATTTAAATTCTAAATTCAATGTTTGGTATTTGGACGACGGAACCCTAGGAGGTGATGTGGATACTGTTTTTTCGGACCTTTTTTCAATCAAAAATAAATTTGAAGCCATCGGTTTGGAGCTTACTTTTAGCAAATGCGAACTTTTTATAAATAACAACGACTTAAATTTAAATGACGTTAAACAAAAATTTAATATTTTAGCTCCAAATATTAAAATAGTTAACAGTAATTCCCTTTACCTTTTAGGTTCTCCAATTTTTGATGAATCTATTTCTGAATATATTAATAATTCAATTAATAAATTTCAAAATTCTGCCGACCGTCTCCTTGAAATTAGTCCACATTATGCACTTTGCATCTTAAAATTCTGTCTTTTTGTCCCAAAATTTACGTATGTGCTCCGTTGCTGCTCCATTTGGAATCACTTAGATCTTTTGTCACAATTAGACGACTTAATCAAAATTAAATTAGAATCGATTCTTAATATGCAGCTGAACGAGCAATCTTGGACCCAAGCATCCCTACCCATCCGTTATGGTGGTTTAGGGATTCGCAAAATTTCCAGTGTCGCTTTACCAGCCTTCCTATCTTCTGTCCATAGTTCAGCAAATCTCATAAGTAAAATTTTAAGGGCACCCCCTTCAAACTTTGAGATTGCTGGCTTGGAAGAAGCTAGAAACGCTTTCTTAATTGCATGCCCAGGTCAAAATTTTCCAGTTTCTCCAAATTCACAGAGGAGCTGGGACGACATAAATTGTAAATTAACCTATAATAACCTTTTGAGCTGCAGTACAGGTTCGGCGCGTGCTAGGCTTTTGGCCGTGGGTACGCATGAGGCTGGCTACTGGCTTCACGCGTACCCTTCGACAAATACGGGCACATTTCTTGAGCCTGACACAATCCGAATGGCAACCTGTCTACGGCTTGGGGTCCCGGTCTGCGCTCCTCATAAATGTCCCTGTGGCAGTGATGTCGACAAGCTAGGACATCATGGACTGTCTTGCCAAAAAAGTGCAGGCCGCTTCTCGAGACACGCCGCACTTAACGATATCATACGCCGGTCCCTTGCCACCGTCAACGTGCCAAGTCTACTTGAGCCAACTGGTATTGCAAGAGACGATGGCAAGAGACCGGACGGTATGAGTTTGATTCCATGGAAGATGGGTCGGGTGCTAGTATGGGATGCAACCTGTTCAGACACGCTGGCCCCTTCCCATCTACATGGAACCAACAACAGAGCTGGTGCGGCTTGTGAAGCGGCTGAAAAAGCTAAGGCAGGCAAATACAGGGGTCTAGGCTCCGAATATGATTTTGTCCCATTCGGTGTCGAGACCCTTGGTCCGTGGGGTCCTAGCGCTATAAGGCTTTTTAAAGAAATAGCGAAAAGATTAGTCGACATCACAGGAGACCGAAGAGCTGGCAGCTACCTTGGACAAAGAATTAGTCTAGCTATCCAAAGGGGGAACGCTGCCAGTATCTTCGGAACCTTGCCTAAAGGGACTCCTTTTAATAATGTATTTTAGTTATTATATTTTATTTTTTTAAGGTTTTTAGTTTTAGGTTCATTGTTATAGTATATTTTTTGTTTTAATTATTCTTAAATGTATAAATACAAGCCTTATAAATTTCATATGGCAACATAGATAAATTATATTTTAAGGTAAATGTGCATATTTAAATAAATACATATTTTACATGTAACACAAAAAAAAAAAAAAAAAAAAAAAATAAGAAAAAAACCGGCCCAGTGCGTCTAATGCAACGCACAGTGTAGGGTTCCGAAGTTGACTGTCGTTACCACAATATATTTTAGCAGGAGTCTTTATTTTCTGTATCGGAAATATAAAAAATCAAACACTATTATTATGATTTTTTCTAGGGTTTTCAAGTCAATAATTTAAGCTTATAGAGGAGGACATACTCAAACAAAAATTAGCACTACAAGAGAAATAGTCTTAAGAACCCCTAAGTTTTTTAAAGGACCTATTCAACGATACACCACGTCACATGTAGGGAAGCTACCCTAACAAAAAATATTTTTCAAAATTTTATCCTACCATTTTGTCGGCATGATTGATATACATATCTCCACAAAATTACAGCTCTCTAGTGCCAACAGTCTCCAAGCAAATCCGGAGACGGACGGACAGACGGACATGACGAAATTAGAAGGGTCCGTTGTCAGGACTATGGAATCCTAAAACGGGAGATCAGAACTTCTTCTTTGCAATCTTCAAATCAAAATAGTACAGTTCCTACTACTCTACCTTTAAAATTTGGTTAAAATGCTAAGATTGGTGGAGAATCAATTAAAATGTTCTTATAATAATATCAGAGAAATATTTACACAAGTAATATTTTAAGAGATACAGGGTTTTCAATGCTACTTAAACTGACAAGACACGTAGGTTTTTGTTTTTTATAACAAAAAACAGCGTGATTCGACTCTACACCAGTCGATATGAGAGTCGAAAATTTTCATTGAGTTCAGTCCGAAACGCGGATGACCGGTGATATACTGATATTGTTTTTTTAGTGCGCGCGTTCGTTTTACGAATATAGCAAAACTTCTATACTATCAATATTCAAATTTATTGCTACAATCTAGAGCCAGTACCGCTCGTTCGGAAAGACACACATATTTTTTTCTATAATAATAAAATATACGACCGTGATTTGTAGATTTACGAAAAATGTCGTCGCCGTTTCGCAAACTAATGTTCCTAAACTTTGACCTTAATTGGTCGGCGGACAGGTTGCGATGCGGCAAGCTTACTTTACGATTATTGGCTGTCAACTTTTAGTTTTTTATTTAATCAGTTTTTTTTTGTTTTTTTTTTTACTATTTGTGCGTGTTTGTATATATATAAAAAAACACTTCATTAATGGAGTTTATTGAAAAGTTCATATTCACTGTTGGTCACCTAGCAAGGCTAGGCATGGCCCAATCTCCCTATTCCATCCATAGGGAAGGCCAGTGCCCCAGCTGTGGGGACATTAATAGGCTGATGATGATGATGATGATGAGCAAGGCTCGGCATTTCTTCAAATTATGTTTTTATCGAGTGCGAGCAATGTTAACTCAACACATTACAGTATAGCACAAACAAATAAGTATACTTATAGATTTAATACAAGTAGGTACATATCCTTCTTAATCTTAAACGTTTATTTCTTGCTTTTGGTATAGAAGCTTTTCTGTATACACTCAATGAAATACTGAAACAAAACTCACTAATACCATTATTTATTTAAAATTATTAGTTAAAATTTATGAATTAATACCTTGTAGTTTGACAACATCAATAAAGACTTATCTACCTTACATCAGTGTCTTAATTACATAATATTAAGACTGATATTTGCAGTATAAATATATTTATAGCCTCAACTGCGTATATACTTAAGAATTGAGGAAGCATTGAGGTCTCGGTATCCTACAATCCACTTATTTCTGTGAGCAAAAAAATACTATTAAAGGAATGCAGTTATTAACGAACAATTATATCTTGAAAACTTGATTGGAAAAAATCAACTGGTTGAGACTGCTTGAACCTGGCTAGATAGTTAACAAAGCAGAAGCTGAATAAACACATAAGTATAATGATAACTACTATTAATTTTAACTCCTTTATGACTTTTTGTCTTCAATCATGATCTCTGAGAAATAACAAAAGTCTACTATTGACCAAAGTAACAAACTTTAATGATTTTTTTTGTTTTTCTTCAAACTTTTGGGTTTTCCAGAAATTCTTAATCAAAACAGTAAAAAAAAAACATTGAAACCAGTTTCAATAGAAAAATATTTAGAACTATTGGCTACTTTTCTAAGACGTCACCTATCTATCGTACTTTTCTTACTATCTCAACATTAAGTTAAGATAGGTGATGTGTAAGAAAATTAATGTTTCTTATAATGGGAAAGTGAGTTTGTTTGTATTTTAGCATTTCAATCACTGAATCGAATATGCTGATTCTTTAGGAAATCGTTATAGGCTACTTTTTGTCTTGAAAATAAAGTTTGAAGGGGGTAAAATTAGGCATGATTTTTTTTTATGGAAAAACAATTAAACCACACAGCCTATATCGCGGGTACACGCTTGTATAGAATATTTATATCGATTTTTATAAGAATACTTTACGTAAAGCGAGTGGGCGCTGCACATGTCACTCGGAAAACTTTTTTTCAAGCATGCGGGCGTAATTACGACATACAGTGGGTGCTGTCATAGTGTGATATGCGCGCAGACCTTACTGGCTGCGCGGGCGCATGCTCAGGAAAATAATGTTTACTCGTCAATGGCACCTGGTTAGCCGTTTTATATTGCTGTATCGAATATAACAAATGCTAATAAGGGTAAAATGGAAAGAATTATAGTCATTTTGCGACTTATTTATTGGTTAATGTGTAATATTTTGTGAATTGTAATTACGAAGAATATTGCTACTTTGCAATTTATACGGAATAAATTTTATGGTGTTTTTTTATTTGTGAATGCATATAAATGTACTGGCATATAATTTTTAAACCTATTTTTTAGGAATAATAATATTTATTTATTTATATATATAAATACAAAATATTATAGGAGTACAAATGCATGTAGTACAAAGTTCTTGGCTATTAATTTGTGAAGAGCTGGTGTCTGTGAGAATTTAATCTATATTCATAGTCTTCAAAATCTAGGTAAATCATAAAGTTTCCTTTCCTCAGTGATATTCCGTGAGTTTTTATCTGAAACATCATAGTTTTTGACGCTATATAAGTAAATTTAACAATCACGATTTATTTATTTTATTAAAAATAAATGGGTGCGTGTACTTATGTAGGCGCGTGAGAAGTTATCCTTCTTTGGCATCGTTTAAAATTAGTTTTAATTGAATGCAAATAATTAATTATCATTTTTTCACTCTCATCATTTTTTCATAACTCGCCTAAAGAAGTATAACTTCAAAAATACTCAGCACACATCTACGTAGTAAAAACGCTTTTGGGAACTGACCATTTTCATCAAAACGTGAATAATAGACATGATAAAATATGAACTTTACATACAGGTCTACACTACATTATAAAACTTTAACGGCCTTTAGGAAAAAGTTATACATATAAATACTAATAAAAGAGCAAACGGTCGTAAAAATAAATGTCATAACTACTAATTATAATAACATCCATTAACTTTATAAATTATTGTAACTCCTTACCCTTTATTATATTTTTATTTTAAAAAAAATACTGCTGGATTCATATTGTGGGTTACCTACAATGCGAAGAGATGGCGCTGCCTTACAGTCTAAGAAATACTTGAGAAAATTCGACATGGCCATTAAGGTCTCGGTAATATAATTGGTTAGGCCGTCTGCATAGTCCGGATACCAGAAAATGCTGGTTCGAATCCCGCCTGAAACGATTTGTTTTTTTTTTGTAAAATTTTCCTTACCACTTGTTATGTTATCCCAATTTTAACTGGAGTGGGTACAACATGGACATGCGACATAATTTTCGTGTTATCCATGTTCATCTTTAGACCCACTCTTTGGGAAATACTGCTGTGATCTTCGAGCATTGTGTTCAGGTCTTCCAAGGTCTCAGCCATAAGTTCTACATCATCGGCAATGCTAAGGTGTGTTAGGCTCGCCATTGATGTTGATGCCATGTCCGTTCCAATCCAAAAGCTTGAAAATATCCTTCAACGCAGCAGAAAATAGTTTCGGAGATATAACATCTTCCTGTTTCACGCCTCGTTGCTCTGTCGATTCGGACTGACATAGTGGCGCTTTTGTAAAGGTACCTTAACACCTCGATATACCTGTAGTCTATTTGGCTCCTTTGGAGAGACTGTAGTACCACCCAGGTCTCAATCGTATCAAAAGCTACCTCGTAGTCCAAAAATGAAGGTTATAATACTTCTCAATTTTCTGTATAATATGCCGCAGCATATGAATGTGGTTTACGGTACCAAAGCTTTTTCGGAAACCGTGAAAATTTTACAGAATAGCACTGCAAGACTCCACTAGGTACGGGTGAAAAGGTACGTATATATAGTTACGTTCAGCCTATAGGTTTTGGTGGCAGGTGGCCACTAAAGCCTATATAGCCATTTGCAAAGAAAGGTTCTAAACTGAAAAACAGAATTTTCTAACAAAATAATTATTCATACTTGAAAAATGTGGTAACGATGCGGTAATAATGACGACCTCCGTGGCCGAGTGGTTTGTACGCCGGGTTTCATGGTGTTTCGCCGACTCGAGAGGTCCCGGGTTCGAATCCCGGTGGGGGCAGATGTTTGTGTGATGAATACGTGCATTTGTACTTCAGTCATGGATGTTTAATATGTATTTCTATATAAATATACTTATATATGTACAATATTTGTATTCTATCTGTTACCCTAGTATCCCATAACACAAGCCTTATAGTGCTTACTTTGCGGCTAGGCTAATTGGTGTGTCTGTTTGAAATAAAAAAGGGGGTAATAAATAACTTCTTCAATTTGTAGCTTGTGTTAAGCCTACTTTGAACTTCGGAAAAATATGATTATTTTACAGTACTTTGTATATATTCAATCTCCATGCCAAAAAAAAACACTGAATCGATTTCAATGTTTTCGCTCTGTCTATCTGCTGATAAACAAAGCGAAATTCGAAGAAGCAGGGATTATCAAACTTCAACATGTAACGTTAGGCATCTTGTTTACGGCATCAGTGTTATATTATTAGAATCTCAGATTCGTACTTTCATCTTCTCGCCTCGGAATGAGTTAAGTGGGCGATCAAGTCACGAGCCAAGTAAATTGATCTCGCGGTTTACTTGTCAACAGCTTAGGAAAGTAACCATGATACTTATATCCAGACTACCGTTTACTGATTCTTGTTGAGTAGGCTATTTACACTTCCCCAGCAACATTTAAAATTAATGCAATATAAATTTCAACTCCACTAGGTGTAACTAATGCGAATTTCTTTGTCTGTAACTTAATCATGGATGAATAGGTTTATGTCGGGAATACTGTGTTAACTAGCCAGGTGTATAGTTGCTTACACAAAAGTTTTTCTAGAATTAAATTTATTAAAATGCAAACAATTGTAAAACGTTATTTATTTTAATAAGAACTGATTATTGTTTAAGCTTCATAAATATCTTTACTGTGGAAGTGAAACCGTTACAACATGCATTAATCTATATATATAAAACTCAAAGGTGACTGACTGACATAGTGATCTATCAACGCACAGCCCAAACCACCACGGATCGGGCTGTAATTTGGCATGCAGGTATATGTTATGACGTAGGCATCCGCTAAGAAAGGATTTTGATCAATTCTACCCCCAAGATAAAATATGGAATGAAAGTTTTTATGAAACTTTGTCAATTGCATGCAGGTATAAGAAGAATCATAGATGAATGTCGTTGTGTATAATACAAGCCTGAGAACAAAAACTGTAGTCTACACTTCAGCTCTACACCGAAGCGAAGCGAGGGCGGGCCGCTAGTAAATTAATAAAATCAATGAGATAATAAGGTTTATAGCTTTCAGTAATCATCTGTTTTCAATTCGTAGTTAAAAGAGATTCACGAAAATAAAGAACCGTATATGTGATTTTAAGTTATTCATAGAGAGATCATAAGTACATATAAAGATAAGGTGCATCAACATCCAGACGCTGAATCGTCGATGCGGGCGGATAACCATAAGCAGTTTATGTTGATTAGCGGCCAGAGACAAATATGAAGAGGAAGGCGGATACATATTCTAGATAGAACTCATACAGCAGCGTTCATGATTTTTTCAGATGTATAAAAAAAATTAACTTTGACCTAGTAGACAGTATTGGAATATGATGACAAAATACATTGAATATATTTGGGCTTCGTTAAAATAGTCTTAGTCAGTATAGAGTCATTTTGAAAGAGAAAACTTCTGCAGAAGATGGCTCCCGTTAGGAAACTCGAGTAGGTTTTGCAAATAATTCGGTTAAACTGGGGATATTGGAGTAATCAATGTTCGAATATTTATCTCTCTCATGGCTTTACATAAAAATGATATGGGTCACTACAACAGCAAATCATTTTTTTATCAACTCTTATTCATACGATTGAGAAAACAGCCCGCTTATCTTCAAGCTTCATATATCATTTTTATTTTGACATTACTAACAAAGTCTTATTCATTATTTGAAAATAAAAACATCTCTTTTAGTTTTAACATAACATCTGCCGCATTTCGTGTGCGATTTATGCAAATTCATATAATCAAACTTATCTAAATACTTTATTTTACTTCTATACAGTATAGCAACGTGGCTGTTAATGCGCATGCACTCTACCAAGTATTCGTATGAAATGTCATAAAGTGCATCGCTGATTCTATAGCCCCGTCTTGTACCCGAGTGGAGTGGTCAGTTCCAGCCGTTATTGTGGCTGCAACAATCATTTTAAAAGCATAATATTTATTGTACGACCCCTAAAAACTGTTAGCCACTTTCATCATGAAGTATAAATGGCAAAGTATATTTGAGATTTCACTAGAATGTAGAAAGTCTTTGGCAATTATAGTTTTCTACAATAAACCCACACACGTTGGATTTTACAATAACCTTTACATACGAGGTGACATATCATAGATACACAAATATATTGTCAGATAAATGGCTTTAAATTTAATGCAATAAAACAGTAGTAGTTTTCTTTTTATGAAACAGAAAATAAGCCTTTAAAACATTTACTATGGAATGAAATGAAATTTATTTATTCACACAAAACAGAGTAGATACGTTTTGGTGGTGATTTTCATTTAGTTCGTCCATTTTGCCAACGACAGGGCATGTGAATGTCAAACTTAATTTAATTCTGAAATTTAAAGTACTTATGTCATTTTACTTATTCTATTCTAAGTCAATTTTCGTTTCTAAATATTCTCTAACTGAGTAAAAAGATTTCGTTATTAGCCACATTTTAAGCTTCCTTTTAAACATAGGCAAACTAAGCTCCGTTATCAAGCGTGTTAACTTATTATAGATTTAGACAAGAATTCCACTCGATCCAGGCTTCAGACAGTTTTAATGTTTATAATCGAATATGATAAACTACAAAATGAAGGCTTTTTCTCCTTGAATCCCAGTTTTACAAGTGTTTGTCTGCATCTTGGAGTGAAGTTTTAAACAAGCAAACTTAAAAACAGCTTCTCAAGTTCCCATTCTTAAATAAGAGTTAGTCTAAAACATAGAGTACTTAAAATGCTACTTTCTTAACGTATGCCTGAATGTTTCAGTAGATACCCTTTTTTGAGATGAATTTTAAATTATCCTCTTTACCCGATATGGCACTGCTAACTGAAAAGTGTCTGTAAAAAGTTACGCAAAAGGAAAAAAGAACAGTCTTTCCTATCATAATTTATGCGTACCTACGTCACTCCAGGAAACTTGAACGCATGACTCTTTGGCCCCGACTCTTTGGTGATATAGATCGCTTTGTACTAGTACTATATTTATAAGTGAGTGTGAATGCGACTTCTGAAAACATATCGTCGCGGTGAAATTGTTCCGCTGTTAGTTAAATATAGGACAAGGGTGAGAAGCGC
Organism: Chilo suppressalis; assembly: GCA_902850365.2. Classification (NCBI taxonomy): domain Eukaryota; kingdom Metazoa; phylum Arthropoda; class Insecta; order Lepidoptera; family Crambidae; genus Chilo; species Chilo suppressalis. The sequence continues at coordinate 441,149 of OU963902.1, forward strand.
CATGTTTTATGCATGATGGCGGCCGCGCGGACGATGACCTTCTAAGGGATACGCTTTCCTTGTCGGGCTGCGTGGATAACTGGAATGCCGGGAAGGAAAATTCGACGTACCCTTTTTTGGACGTTACTTCAAAAGTTTCTAAGAACAAGTAACATTTAGGTAAATAAAAAGGTACCTGGGACTATTTTATAACTATAGTTGTTGTGATTTGAAGGTAAGTAGGTAAAACATGTAAGCAAAAGTAACATTATTTATAGTTATAATTTTTATTTTTTAAGCATGTAACTGCTTGATGTTTAAATCTAAAGAAAATATAACTAGAAAAAAATCCATGCGGACCAGGCAGCAAACGGGACTCGAACCCGCACCATTTGCAATCCGGGCGAATGCACTGACCAATTATGTTACCGCGGCCCTCACGGACCGCGTCGAAATTCCTCTAGCCATTCTTAAGCTGCAAGGCAGCGCCATCTCTTCGCATTATAGGTAGGTAACCCACAATGTCAAATGCATACTTTCACAAGTATTGAACATTTTAAAGAAGAAATAGCAATTATAGTTATAATTTTTATTTTTTAAGCATGGAACTGCCTGATGTTTAAATCTAAAGAAAATATAACATTATTTATTTTATTTTTAATTTAAACCATTTAATTGTTAGATTTAGAAATTGAAAGAAAAGGAGATTGGTCAAATTGTCCTAAATGCAAATAAAATATTGACATATACAGTAATTCTTGGCGTAATTTATACTTTATTTTACAGTCATTAGATTTTAACGGCCACCTTTAAATAATATATTAATTTTAAAAAAGGACTTCTATTTTTACCGGTTTGGAAAACATACGAATCATTTTTATTGGCTATGGGTGTAGTAACATTCACAAAGACTGATCGAGGTTGTGTATATAACATCAAAACAAATCTATTTTGTAAAGATTGATAAAATATATTTTTTTTTATTACACGGTTGGTATTAATATCCACCACTTTATTATCATTTTTACTACATGCAAATGTGCTAAGACAATTAATATAGATGGTAGGCGACATCATAAAGTCTATTGCCGTACATTTTTTGCCAAACACCTAAATAAACACATTATAAGGTGTGATACACTAAAAATCTAAAATATGGTTATAATAAAAACATAACAAAAATAATGAAGCTGCTGAAGATATGGCTGTATAACCTACAGCTCTTAGCTTTCTTTGATTAACGAGAGTTTAAAAATTCTCTCTAATCTGTGGCTCATTCACAATCATCACACAGTTTCTGTTCGTGTTTTTAAAAACATGCACATATCTGTTATTTTACATGCTCTATATACCTGAATCTAATACATAATATCGGTATACTTGGCTTGATTGCCCTATTTTCCTATATAAGTTATTTGGTTTTTATTATTCTAATACCTATGTGCCTATTTGCAAACATAACCTCAAAATCATTCAGTGTATATGGTTTATACAAGTTCTCAGGAGTGGCCGTCGATAATATTCGTTTCTACGGTAATTTATATATAATTTCGAATGTAGGAAACAATTTTTCATGGTTATTGGTTTTTAGGCCAAACATGTATGGAAGCTGAGCAATCTCCTTTAGTAGTAAAAAATCTACGCACATTCCCGCCTGACGCCTGGACCGCTTGGAACATTTGCTAATAAAGCTTAGATTTATAAAAGTAAAATAAACATAGACAAATTTAAGAGTCGACTATAAATAAAGTTAGTATTTAGTTCATTAACTAGCGATTTTTCAATGTTGTTTTCCAATATTGATATAATAATTACTTGTTGTTATTTAAATCACTTATTAGACTGCAATTATAATATGCCTCTGAAATATGGAATCTATTCTATCAAAAATACAGTGATCAACTTGAATCTGTTAAAAAAAATACATACGTACTGATGTTTCCGTGCTAGGTCTTCGTATAGGGAACTGCTGAGTAGGTTCTCCTTACCTTGCTTAAGTTTAAGGCATTCTTTACTTGATTGTCTTTTTCTATTCTATTAAAATCTGTCGTAATTATTTTGACTGCAATGACCTCATAAAACAGATTTATATTCGAATTTCCAGTAGTTCGAAGCGTATAAGAGATGCCTATGCTCATAAAATATTTTTCCCCAAACAGTGCAGAACGAATGCAGGTGAACACGAATAATTAACTTTTTTAATGGCAACCTATATGATTTTGATTTGGACTTGTTTACAATGTCTTTTATTCAATATAAAAATCCCATTACTGATTGTTTACCAAACATTTAAAAAAATGTGTTTTGTAACTTTTTTTAGTTATACCATCGATTTGCAAGTAGAATAGATATTGCAAACTTATCATGTTTTATAAAAATATAATCTCTGTGTTGTGATATATTTTTAGTGGATAACGGTGTTGGTTGTGCAATGACATCAATATATTTAATAGTGTTACTACATTACGTACAATATTGCACAATTGTTAGTTATCCTAAATAAATAAAAAAAAATTTATGGTAACAATTAGACTTTATATTTATATGTTGGTCTTTTCTAAGAGTATTGATGATGCTTAATAAATACTTTAGGACCCTATCTATGTTACGTGATTATTGTAAAGGTTACTAGTTGTAATTCGCAGCTTTGTCTATATAGAAAAATATTTTTTATACAAATATTCACTCATAGGGAGTCATTCCCAAAAGTTTTAATATTACGACATAAATTATTATTATTTATATTATTATTATTAAATATTTCCATGACAATTCTGTCTGGCCCTATTTGTGTAAGAGTAACAAACATACATACATATTTATATTTTTCTTTTTAGTATGGAGTAAAACATACCTAATGCTCTTTTTGACAGAAAAACATCTTCAGTTATCTGTGTTTCCGCGTAATTTACATCTGTTTTAGGACAATTTCATATCATCTGATTCTGTATTATTCGAATGGTAGGCGAGGCGATAGAGATGACTAAAGTATTCTGCTACTTATAAATAAATATATCTAATCTTTATATATATAATTCTTCTGTGAGTGTGTATGTCACTGAACTTCTCTTAAACGACTGGACCGATTTTCATGAATTTTTTTGTGTGTGTTCAAGGGGATCTGAGTATGGTTTAGATTCACAATTTTGTCCGCTGGACAACCCCTATTTTTTTAGGGCGGTACGAAGTTCGCTGGGTCAGCTAGTATATATATAAAATTCTCGTGTCGCGGTGTTTGTGGTTAAACTCCTCCGAAACGGCTTTCCCGATTCTCATGAAATTTTGTGTGCATATTGGGTAGGTCTGAGAATCGGACAACATCTATTTTTCATCCCCCTAAATGTTAAGGGTAATCCACCCCTAAATTTTTTTTGTCAATTTTAGATATTTTTTTTAAATTTTCATACAAAAATACATACGTCCCTAAATTTTCAACTTTCTACCACCAACCCCTATTTTTTTATGGCGGTACGAAGTTCGCTGGGTCAGCTAGTATACTTATATAAGTTTTATAAAATTTTATAATATTTTCGTTTTTTTTCTAATCGCATTCCGTGCTTACGGTAGCAAAATTTACACAAGGAATCAGTATTTTAATTGGTAATGTATTCGCTTGCATTCCATGGATGGCAAAGATTTCTGCTTCGAAAAAAGCCTGGTAACCAAAAACGAGTTGCATTTTTCTGGTAAAATTCTTTACATACAACACAACATTTTGCAGTTAAAATGTTAATATTGAATACAATTAATTGGCACTTTTTTGGAATAAACATTGTAAATTCTACAAAGTGCAAATTTTCATTGTAAGAAGTAAAATGGAAAATTGGCAAAATTTACAACTGTATCCAAGACTGGCAAGGCAAGCAAGGGAAGTTGAGCAAATCTTACATATTATAAATATTGCTGTAATTCAGATATTTCAAGCCCTTAATGGCAATATGTTACACTGTACGAAAACCATAATGTACTTATTTCATTTATATCAGATGGTGTTATACATTTTAAGGGATAGCTATATCTTTTTTTTGTCTGGGAAATGCTTTACGCATCCTTCAACCACCGGGGGAGCGAGAGCAAGGTATGTGGGACTCCTCCCTGCTCATTTCAGCCAGCCCTTAAGCCGGGTGAAATGAGCAGGATCCTACCTAACGCCCTGGGCCACTAAAAAATGCAAAAGGCCCCCAATGCACGCCGGGAGTGCGGGTGTGGTCGCGGCTACCGTTTCCGATTGTCCGCGCACCCGCAAGGTGATTGTCCGCGAACGGACCCACCCCGATGAAGATGCCCCGGAGTATCAGAGGCATTAGCATCAAGAGAGCTTGTGCAATGCGGGCCGATCCCCCCCCCCCACCCCAGGGCAGATCCGCGGCTTTCACACAAGTGGGAGGGAGAGCGTAGTTCTCTCCGTCTCTCTACCGCCCCGCTTGGCCCTAAGAAGGGCCTTTTGAGCATCTACCGCAAATCTCAATGATCAGACTTACTGTGGGGTGATGCTCCTACCCTGGTCCTGAAAAAGATCGTTGAACGGTGTTCAGCACTCGAAGTGCTGACCATCCCAGGGTCTCTAAGTGACCCAGTCCCCACCTTGCCCCTGTGTGGGCTATCGCCTTTATCAGGGTGGCAAAAGATGTGCCAGTGCGCGCCTGCCTCTCCTACCTCTCCTCCCCCTGGCCCTTCTGCTGCGAAGAGATCCCTAGAGGGCTTATATCTCGCGGATTCTCTTTGCAGCCTTAGAGATAGCTATATCTATATTAATATTATAAATTACATATTTTTTATAAAGAGGAAAGATTTGTTTGTTTGTATTGAATAGGCTCCGAAACAACTGGACCGATTTAAAAAATTCTTCCAGATTTAGAATACTACATCATCCCTGATGAATACAGGCTATAAAGTATTTTTAAAAAGTCAGGGTTGCCGTTCCTCTATGTTACATAGCCTATATATAGCCTTTCTCGATAAATGCATTGTCCAACACAAAAGTATTTTTTCAAATTAGACTATTTTTTTCTAACATTAGCGCGTTCAACCAAAAAAAGAAAGAAACAAACAAACTTTCCAGTTTTATGATATTAGTAATTATATCTAATTTTCACGGAAGGTTTATAATTATATAATTAAGTCATAATACATGCCTGAGAACTAAAACTACAGACTACACTACAGCTCTACACCGAAGCGAAGCGAAGGCGGGCCACTAGTTTATATAGAAATATTATAAACCAAAACTACGTCACGTTTGGGCCGCGTCGCCGCCGCGGGCCGCGTCCGGTCCGCACAAGGCGCTGTGCTGCCAACTGCCAAATAAGCAGGCCGCCCTCCGCACGCGGCTGGCATGCCAAGCCAGTCGGCAATCGATAGCGCTGCTCGCAAGACTTCTGCCAGACACTTCACATACAAACTCAACAGTGTAATACATCACATACTTATCGTATAAGACACAATAGTATACAAAACTATTTTGATAAAAAATATAATCTGTATACAATGGCAACCGTTACTGGCTTACTGATATATCAAGGCACAGCTCAAATAACTTAATGGAATGCGATAAAATTTGGAACACATAAAGGACTTCATTTTACTTAATAAATAATATATTGTGCAACTGTTTGTTATCACCTAATGATGCAGGCGTGCGTTAAGAAAGGATTTTCCAAAACTCACTCCTTTATGGGATTCAAAGTCTATATAGAAAACTTATAGTACTACGCAGATGAGGTCGCGGGCACCCTGGTTATTTACGCCATATCGAATGCCAATTGTCAGTTGATCGGACTGAAATCCCAATATCGACATGCCATTTGATCAAGTAACAAATAATCGATAGATCAATAGCTCGTTTTGCCAATAGATCAAAAGCTTATTATATCGATGTTTTATAAGATAGAATGTCGAAATTCTAATACTCAATATTATACTCATACACACCAATTAGCCTGACGCCGAATTAAGCACTGTAATGCTTGTACTATGTGCCATACTAGCGTAATGCCTTGATCACACGTACCGAATAAACGGGCGAGACTGTAAAATGTTTCACGGCCAAGACAGTGAGGGAAGTTAAAAGCTCATGCCGAGCACTGCTGGCTAAGGCATTATGGACAAAAATACGTAGTAGTGACTTGTTAGTATATTTTGTAGAAATACACATAAAGAGAGACATACATTTACCCCACCGGGATTCGAATCCAGATCCTCGGTAGCCGACACCTTGAAAATTTAGTGTGCATCACTCCACCATGGCGGGTGTTTTCATTTTTTTTACTGATAAGAAAGACACAGTTACACCTACTTAGAAAGATTTCAAACTTAAAATGAATAATGATTTGACACGCGACGGTGTTTTACCTACAAAACCCTCAACTCACGTCAGTGAGCAAGTTGGTTTAATAAATGTTTCCTTTGGGTACAGACATCTAATAGTAAAAAATAAAAGGATAAAATTGTAAACGACTCCATTAATACTCAAGGCATATAAGGCATCAATCAAAACTATTTCAATTTATTTTACTTCATTCATGTTAAGTTCCTGAAGAAATTTTGAAGTCCCATAATTTTTTCAAGTTGTTCTAATGTATTGCACAATATCTAAGTCTACTGATAAATTAACGACATAATAAATATGCGCATACATAAATATTAACAACTCGAGCGCAATGACCGTGTAACAAAACAATGACAAGGCCACTTTTGACTCAATCTGGAATTAACCTAGGATATTTGTTGAAGATGAAAGTAAACTCGGTTTTTGAAGGTGGAAATGCAAAATTTCTGTGGAAAACTGGAACCTTACCCACTGACAGAAGCACAACACCATCAAAAGTCAGTGTCGTTTCACTGAAATAAGGTGGATATCTAAGGTGTTACTCCGCCGTTGCTGGTCCCAAGCCCAAAGATGAGAAAGGAGAAGGGAGGTGGAGGAGTGGAAGAGACCTGCCCAACTATATTTGTATTGACGTTGTAACAACATAATGATTTGTAAATGTTGTTACATTAGACTTTTAATGTTGTGGAGTTTTTTTCACTCGTTTTTCTCCGCAGCTAAAAAATATGTCCATAACGAGTGGTAGGGAAAAAAGAACTTGGACGATTCAAAAGAGTTGTACTATACATCCAATTTGAATAAAGATATATTGATTTCTGATTTCTGTAAAATTGTCAACGTCGAGTATCGGGCGTCTGTGATAAACAGCAAGGCTTCTACAATCCTGGAGACACTAAATACTCTCCAAAATAGTAGACTCGCCAACCCGCAGTGGCTAGCATGACGTTTCAAGGTCAATTACCCTCCATGATGAAGAGACAAAAGAAAAGATGGCCGTCCTGAATGAGGCCCGACTACGACAGCGAAACAAACGAAAGTACCCGACATTGCTCGCGAACACGCAGGGAAGAAGTGGAAATGGGCAGGTCACGTGGCTCGCAGAACGTACGACAGGTGGAGTCGAGCTATTGTGGAGTGCTGGCCTAGAACAGGACGCAGAAACGTAGGTAGGCAGCCCGACAGATAGTCCGATGACATCACCAGAGTAGCAGGAAGAAACTGGATCCGAATCGCACAACACCGAGCAAATTGGTGCACCATGAAGGAGACCTATACCCAGCAGTGGGTACATAAAGGTTGGAGAAGAAGGTGAAAATCACCCTTTTAGAGATACCTTTGTTCGACCGAAGATAGCGGGTTTTACGCTCGAATTAGAGCGCCCGTTTGGGGAAGTAACCTCCAATTTACAGAATATCACAAAAATAATACTTTCTTTTGGTGGTATTGTATTTATGTCGGTGAGGAAGACTCCAGATCTAGCAGGATAGAAGATTGGATCAGGGTAGGCAACAGTGCGAGTGATATCTTTGGTATCGCAGGCGTCTATAGGCCACGGTGGCCGCTAATATCAGGCGGGTCATAAGACTGTTTGCCACTCTTTTAACAAAGAAAAAACTTTCCCAGACAAACTTTTTGAGTGGAAAATCCATTATGCTCTACGAAGGTATACAAGTATATGCTTTGTCTGTAAATATGCGAACACCGTCACCTACACGCATTTCTTCAACACAAGCGGTATCAATCCACGCTGTATTCCTTTAGAAAAAGTGTAAAAAGATTTCGTAACTTAATAGTTCATAGTATAGTGTCTTCGTAGAATATGATTGGAATTTTACGAGATGAAAATATTAAAAAGAAAAAGTTTATTAATTTTGTTTTCACATATTTTAATTCATTTATGGGAAATTTTAATCATGCTTTGATTTAATAAAAAATCTTAAAATGATAATTGCAAAACCACTTAACATTAAGCAAAACAAAAAAAAATTACACACACACACAAACATACTAAAAGAATCTGCAGCAGAGGGAATCGAAGCATCTACAATTCGAAATACAAATCCAACGCATGAAAAATTTAAAAATATATATATACAGTCAGGTCATAAGTATTGTCACACAGTAAAAACTTTCCTTTTACAATGGTCTTTTAGAATTAAATAAGTAATGAAAGAAACGCATTTAAACCCGTTTAAGCATGTTTAATTTAATAACTGTTTTATGGTATTGTCAGTGGAAAGGTTACTAGAAGGAGGTGGAGTGAGAAGAAGCCAACTTTGGTATAACAAGCCTCTATTGATTATACACATATAAAAAAGAAAGAGTTTATAAAATGAAAATTATGCAAAGCAGTTCCATTACTTGTAGTAAGTAAACTTAATTGTGGTTACCTACAATGCGAAGAGATGGCGCTGCCTTGCAGCTTAAGGCTAGGAAAATTTCGACGCGGCTAATAGGGCCGTGGTAGCATAATGGTCAGTGCATTCGCCCGGATAGCGAAGGATGCGGGTTCGAGTCCCGTCCGCTGCCTGGTCTGCGTGGATTTTTTTCTAGTAAACTTTTCTTTAGATTTAAGTACACTTACATTTTACAGTATATTCAATTTCGAATGTTGAGAAGTGCATTCTAAGTGAATTGCGCTGAAAATTACTGAAAAATGTAGTTGTTCGATTAGCCAGCGTTGGCAATGGCCGCAATGGAGGCTGCCCATCGGCACAGCGCTCACGTACCAGTAATCGCGACTACATCTAGCTACCGCCGTACACACACCTATATTACGTTACAACCTAGTCTGGCTATCGGATTACGGTCCTATAACGTTTGAATTTTTTTTAGACAAATGTAAAGATGAATTCAAGAGTGATGACTCAGACATCTGAGCTCTGTTTGCTTGCGTGTTTCTTGACTTTGGTCACATAAATATCATAAGTTTACTAACAAAGCATAATTAATCTAAAGGAAAGTTATCTAGAAAAAAATCCACGCGGACCAGGCAGCGGACGGGACTCGAACCCGCACCCTTCGCAATCCGGGCGAATGCACTGACCAATTATGCTACCACGGCCCTGATGGCTGCGTCGAAATTTTCCTAGCCTTAAGCTGCTAGGCAGCTCCATCTCTTCGCATTGTAGGTAGCCCACAATTATTAATATAGTTTTTTTTTTCTAGATAACTTTTCTTTAGATTTAAACACCTAGCAGTTAAATGCTTAAAAATAAATAAAAACATAACTATAATTGCTAGTTTTTCTTTCAAATGTTTAATACTTGAAAAAGTATTCATTTGACATTGTGGGCTACCTACAATGCGAAGAGATGGCGCTGCCTTGCAGCTTAAGGCTAGGAAAATTTCGACGCGGCCATCAGGGCCGTGGTAGCATAATTGGTCAGTGCATTCGCCCGGATTGCGAAGGGTGCGGGTTCGAGTACCGTCCGCTGCCTGGTCCGCGTGCATTTTTTTCTAGATAACTTTTCTTTAGATTTAAACTTCTAGCAGTTATATGCTTAAAAAATAATAAAAACAAAGCATAATTATTAAAGGCAAGTTGAAGCGATCATGGAAGCGATGGTCAGTCATAGTATATGAGTGACCAAAAATGCGTTATCTACAGCTCCTCCATGCTTTGGCAGACACTTTGATCAGTTGCTTTTGACTTTATCTGTCATTTTGAGTCCATAGTGCATATCTACTATATAAAAATAAGTCGGGTTTTCCTTCCTGACGCTATAACTCCAGAACGCACGAACCGATTTCCACGGTTTTGCATTCGTTGGAAAGGTCTCGGGCTCCGTGAGGTTTATAGCAAAGAAAATTCAGGAAAAATTAAAAAAAAACTTCTTTTAATCACCAAACGAAATGTTACATAAAACGAAGCCATCTGGTGGCGAAACGAAGTCCGCCGGGTTTGCTAGTTAAGTATATAAACACTTTCGAATCTTGTTTTTAGCGAGTTTCCGATATTTCGGCACTGTTGCAAGCGTCATGATCAAGGAGTAACTGAAGTATTGCGGGTAGGCTGTTTTTTGGCAGACATATCGGTCTACCTTCCTGACGAAGTCTTTTATTGCGTTCGATAGCCGTACCACTGTTCACATTCTCACTATTTACTCGAAACTGTTCTCGACACACAACACTTACAGTATCGGATCGCGACACGACACTTTTTTGATTATTTCCGGTTTTACACATACGAACCACAGGATTCCAGACACTCGACAATTTAAACCGTGATCATGGCGCTTGCAACAGTGCCGAAATATCGGAAACTCGCTAAAAACAAGGTACATGGTAACAATCCCGTAAATAACTTATATTACTATAATGTTAGTGACCATGAAAGTTTAAAACAATATACTTTCGAACGAGGTCTGAATCTGGCTAGCCAAACTTTCACTCACTGAAAACGAACCACATATCATCTTCAGCCTTTTATTGTCACCACAGAAGGGGCACAGGCCTTCCCTACTGGTAGAATAGGGAGATTGGGCCCCGTGCAAAATGCTGGCTACTGACGACTGCAGATGAAGTTGGGAACACAATGATTTAGCAAATTTCCTAAGCACGTAGGATATCCTAAATCCGATCATTGCGGAAATTGTTTAACTGCCACTGAACTGAACGGCTCGAGTTCCTCGCAAAAGGACCACATACCTAGACGAAATTACCGAAAATAAGTAAGCGGCGATGTGCGTACACCCGGATGCGTCCACGGTTGGGCGTTTGCGCATGCGTCGCTCACAGCGTAGAAAGTGTCTCGTGTCGCTTTAATGCCTTCGCCGTCCTGACCGTCCACCACCATGAATATTAATGGCTCATCACGTCTAATAGAAAACTGTACAAGGTGATTGCACCTAGACTCGGTGACGTCTATAAATCGGACATAGGGTAAGCAGGTAGACGTTCGATTGGTACCTCAATAAATAGCTTAAGACGGCGGTGCTTCAAGCATTCAGACAATAAATAATAATAGATATTTCCAACACTCACACCAATTAGCCTAGCCCCAACGTAAGCACTGTAAGGCGTGTGTTATGGGATACTAGGGTAACGGATATAATACATATACGGTACTTAAATAAGTATATTTATATAGAAATACATATTAAACATCCATGACTGGAGTACAAATGCTCGTATTCATCACACGAACATCTGCCCCCACCAGGATTCGAACCCGGGACCTCTCGAGTCGGCGACACCATGAAACCCGGCGTACAAACCACTCGGCCACGGAGGTCAAAAAATACAATACAATGTTTATCAATGTTTAAAGTGTTTTTTTTTTTACTTTGGTTGGACTGACAATTTGACTTCCTTGAATGTCCAGTACACATTCAATACTTTTTTACCTTAATGTATCATGCGTAAAGGACACTATTAGTAGATATCCTTCAACATGATTTCTTCTCTTTAATTGATTATCCATGAGAGAAACCATGCATAATTAGTCATATTTAAGGGAGTAGGTTTAAAGATACTGACCAAAATTTGTTCAACGGAAGACCCCCTGTCTTGCTCCTTGTTCAAATTCCAGCATGGTCGTTTATTTGACTGTTAACACGAATCTCTTTATTCACGACCCATGAAAGTTTTATTTCAGTTTCCATTGTACAATATCCAGTATGTATCTTATTGAGAACAAGTTATAAAAAGATAGGTATGTATATCTATTGTTTTTTAAGATTGCATAATGTCGGCTAACACAGATCAGAGTGTCAGATCTTTGTTAAAATAGCAATTTATATTACTAGTTACAAAAAAACCCAAAGATCACGTTACAATTGCCGATTCATTCGGACGCCACAGGGTATGTAAGAACAATGACATTATAAATACCGACCGCATTGTATTTATAACCGCAGCAGCGACGCAACCTCAGCAGAAGTTGACAAAAAGCATCGTCAGTTACTGCGAACATCGAAAACAAAAGTGAACAAAAGGCGATCAGCCAAAAAGCTCGGAAAAACTGCGCGCGGGCAATAACTCAAAACGAGGACATCCGACCGCAGCGAATGTGACTTACGCTGCCGTTTTTCAGACGCTTGTCACTCGTCAAACAGTCGTCGCGCTCATGATGGCCTGCCTCCGACGGACGCCTGCCAACCTCTCCGCCAACCACGGAGAGTCGCAAGCACCCTCCACCTTAAGCAAAAGTATTTCTTACCGACCTGAAGATAAGCAACAAAACAGGTCGCCAGTGCGCATAGCTGGCGTTGTCGAAGTTGACAAAGGCAAGTGGTAGTGTTTTTTTGCCCTCCCCGACCCGGCGGGCTCGACGGAACTGACTCGCCCATTGTATGGTAATGGCCGGCCGGATTTCGTTCGGCTCAATTATATTATGAAGCCCGAGCACACGACGCGAGTCAAAAGTCAGAGTCTTTGTTGGTGATCGCGCGTGCCTGCGCCCGCGCACCCGTAATGCCGTCACACGCCGCCATACTTACCTAAAGCTTACACCTATCTATGTACCTACAAAAGATATGTATATAAAGCAACACCTTTGGAAATGAACTTGAATGTTACTTGTTATGCTCAACAAATCCAATGCAACAAATATTTGTCGCTAGCCGAAGCTTAGCACCTATTTTGCTCTGCCAATTTAAGGATGCAATATTATGGCATCAATTTTGTTTATCATCAGCATCAACTAATTTAATGCCATTATCTAATTGTATTTGAGCAATCTCTACATTAAAACATTTTATTTGCAAACGACATTCATTCATTCGGTCATCAATAAAATCCAGTATTTTAGTGTTTTATAAGGGTATAACCATTTTTTTTCTAAACTTTAAACATCAATTTTACTAAAGATGTATTTTTGAAACTTTAAATGATAAATGTTTAATTGTTTATACTATGTATGACAAAGAGAAAATGTATGTAGTTTAGCCTCAATTCAGACGGCGACGGGTCGCAAGGTCACGGGTTAGGGTTCAAATTTGGCGCGTGTTAGTCACAAAACAGCAATAGAAACGGATTTTGTCAAAAGACATTTTCGGTGAAAGTAACAAAACACATCCATTTTGCCACATCTATTTATTTAAATCAGAAATCCTAGCAATTGGAGAACGTCTATGAATACAAACTGCCTAGAATTCGAAATGTCCAGCAATATTATATAAATTTAAACAGTAAAAGGTCGTTTTTGCGGTAAACAAACTGGTATCCGGGACTTTTTATATTTGGTAGAACGAGTCATTATACACCACTGGATCTTAATTTGGATTGTGACGACTGCATTGACTGAATTACAGTGTCTATCGAAGCGCAGAGTATAACTGGTAAAAAATAATTTTTGGTCACCCATCCCATCACTGACCATTGCAAGAGTTTCTCAACTTCTACAAATCAGCTTACAGAAATCAGAAATCAGAAATCAATATATCTTTATTCAAATTGGATGTATAGTACAACTCTTTTGAATCGTCCAAAAATTTTTTTTCCCTACCACTCGTTATGGACATATTTTTTAGCTGCGGAGAAAAACGAGCGAAAAAAACTCCACAACATTAAAAGTCTAATGTAACAACATTTACAAATCATTATGTTGTTACGACGTCAATACAATTATGATTTATTTAATATAGACAACCTGTTGGAATGATTGGAACAGTTCAAACCCAAGCATTTTTGTCTGTAATATAATCAGACACTTTGTAATAAGCTTTTTTAATAAGTGTTTTTTTTATAATATCTTTAAATTTATTTATGGCTTACTCTTGGATACGTTTACGTGGGTAGTTGCTTAATTAAACCTTTCAGCAACCTCCAAACTGCACAATTACATCTCGATCCGATCTCGGTTTCTATTTGCGTATAATTACGCGAAATTACTATAATTACGGTAAAATCCGTGTAAACTGTTGGTACTTCGCACGTTAGCCAAATAACGCGTGCGTCGGTGGTTCTGAAGTTCAACACTATTTTAATAACAGATTTATTCAATAGTAACATTTGATTTGTATTCACTAGATGGTATTAAAGTGAAATGTCAATTATATAAGTATTCAAATGAAATAATGGCTAAGTACAATGATAAATTAATTTTCTAAATGCACTTAACAGTAGTCTAAATCTGTATAAGAGAAATGTATACAGGTACATTAATTTCAAGATTCTACTATGAGGGACCAGTTTATGCTGAGATTCAAGTTACTCAGTCAGGATCATGTCGATCTGCTTTCATACTATGGCAGTTGGCCAGACTGCAAGCCAAGTGGCTAGATATTAATTCTAGATAAGGGACTAACATTTCTTCTAGTTTAGGTATCTAAGTTTAGCATCAAGTGACCTAAGGGCAGGTTTACACCGCAATGTCAGCGGCCGGTAGTGATGCGACGAGCACCCACAGTGTTAAATAATTAGTTAATTATTTAAACATAAAGCAGTTACATGCTTAAAAAAAAAATTATAACTATAATTGATATTTCTTCTTTCAAATGTTTAATACTTGTAAAAGTATTCATTTGACATTGTTGTTCGACGACCTCCGTGGCCGAGTGGTTTGTACGCCGGCCCGGGTTTCATGGTTCAGAGGTCCCAGGTTCGAATCCCGGTGGGGGCAGATGTTTGTGTGATTAATACGAGCATTTGTACTCCAGTCATGGATGTTTAATATGTATTTCTATAAAATTATATATGTATCAGTATATGTATTCTATCCGTTACCCTAGTATCCCATAACACAAGCCTACAGTGCTTAATTATGGGCTAGGCTAATTGGTGTGTGTGTTGTAAATATTTATTTATTTCTTATTTATTTATTGTGGGTTACCTATAATGCGAAGAGATGGCGCTGCCTTGCAGCTTAAGAATGGCTAGAAGAATTTCGACGCGGTCCGTGAGCGCCGCGGTAGCATAATTGGTTAGTGCATTCGCCCGGATTGCGGAGGGTTCGAGTCCCGTCTGCTGGCTTGTCCGCGTAGATTTTTTTCTAGTTATATTTTCTTTAGATTTAAACATCAAGCAGTTACATGCTTAAAAAAATATAAAAATTAAAATTAGTTAAGTTTTTAAGAACTTGAGGAGTAGCGCGGTCGGTGCCGCTCGTTCGCGTCACCGTGGAGGTATTTCAAGCAATACTGGTCATTTAAGTATGTACAATAAATTTAAAATTATTTCACACTGAAAGTGGTTGCCGCGTCGTAGCTACCCGCTGCCATTTCGGTGTGAATCGGCCTTAAGAACGATTCGAAAGAAAAATAAACCATTTATCGTTATTGGATCGCGATCTTACTGATTTTTAATGTGTTTTTAAATAAAAATAAATAAAAACTAAGATTTTAAGTGATGCATTATATCAAAATAATTTTAAAGAGATCGTATCTGAGTCATGAATTTGCGAGTTGTGACAAAATATATTTATTAGTTAAAAACATTCGGTTTATTTATAACTGATATTTACATTCGATGCGAGTAAGTATTAAGTTTTTAATAAAAAAAAACCGTAATTTATTGGCTCATAAAAATATAATATTATATAGATTTATAATAATATACAGCTATTAAGAAACCAATCAACTAATTAACTGAATCTTAACAGATTTTATAGGCAGCACTCTAAGCATATTTTATTTGTTTTATAACTGTCAAAAGCGATATTTTATTCAAATTGCTTCGATATAGTTGCTAAATTCTGCATAATTTGTTGAGGCTACTTAAAAAATGGATACTTAGACGACCTTGGCAGTTTATAGTACAATTCATACCTAGGTATAACCAAACTACCTAAATTTTATCAGAAATAAATACATACTTATAAAAATAGTAATAAATCAATACGATAGGTATATCTTGTGTAAAACAGCAGAGATATAAACAAACTACAATAAGATGAAAGGGCCAGTACCCTGAATACGAGTTGTAGCTCACGAAAACTATAATAGTTTTCGTAATTGTATATTATGTTTCTATACAATTACGGAGCTCAATGGCGCAAGTGGTTAGCGCGTTCGGCTGCGATCGTTGAAGTTAAGCAACTTTCGCAGTGGTCGGTCATTGGATGGGTGACCAAAAATTTACTATCTCGAGCTCCTCCGTGCTTCGGAAGGCACGTTAAGCCGTTGGTCCCGGCTGCATCTGCAGTCGTTAGCACCCACCAATCCGCACTGGGCCCGCGCGGTGAGTCATGGCCCAATCTCCCTATTCCATCCATAGAGAAGGCCTGTGCCCCAGCAGTGGGGACATTAATAGGCTGATGATGATGATGATGACGATGATATTATGTTTCTATGTCCATTTTGGTGAAAAGTAACGAAAATATACTTAAAATTTATGAAGACGCAAATGTTTTGATGGTAGAATTTAAACACTGTTTATTTGTATTGAAACGAAAAACAATAAAGTCAGTACCCTTAGTACGAGTGGGAGCTCACGAAATCTATCATAGTTTTCGTAATTGTAAAACTATGTACACGTTTATAAAAAAAAGAATAAATAGGTAATAAAAATTCCTAGAAAATTGTAATTATTAGATTCTTTTCAAAAAAAAAATTCAAAATTCAATATCATTTATTCAGTCTAAGGCTGTTACAAGCACTTGTGAATGTCGAAAAGCTACGCCATCGGTTCGCAAATCTACGGCGGGAGACCTTGTACTGAGAAGAACCGGCAAGAAACTCAGCAAGGGCTGTTTTTTTCTCCCTGTATTATATACAGAGTCGTCAATTTGAAAAATGAGTTCAATATGAGATAACCCATGAAGTCACTTTCCATTACAAATGCAGATTTTACTTTTACTTAATTTATTGATTCAATGAAGAATAATGGTGGTCTTTTTAAGTTTTTGGTAATATTAGTCATGGAAACATAGAATGTTCAAAACAAAAAAAAAAATCACTAAGGTATAAAAAAACGTAAGAAAACTAAATTCTCTATTATACTAACAAATTTATAAGTAAATCAAATGTAACTTACACTATGGAACCTAGTTCTGCAATAAATGATTTGAATTGAATTGAATTGAATTAAATAAATCATACTCAAATATTCTAAACAAAATATAGTAACTCAAAAGTATGGGGCAATATTTCTATTATTTATGTATTAGATGGAAAAGAACTTAGAAAATTTTTGTACAGTATTGTTATTGCATTTCTGAACTGTTGACACTTGATACTTGACTGACAGTGACGTTCAGTTTTCTTGACTTGATATAACGCAAAACGGTGTTGATAATTATGATCGCCATTGTGGATTTTGAATATCATAATTAATTCAAAAAAAACTCTGTACCGCAAAATAAATTTAAATATGAAAAATTTTAATGGTCGGAGTCGACTATGTTATTGATTTCCCTTATTTGTATATCCTGTACAAGGCCTAGCCCAAGTTCCATACAAATATGAAACATCTCCTTTATATTCAAAGAAATCACAGAATTCATTAGCCGTTAACTTTTCCATGCCGTTAGTTAGTAATGACTATTCTTTAAATGGTCACCAAAAATAGTGAACTCTAACCAAAAAAGGAGTAAATGATCAATGATCTCCAAAAAATACAACTGCTTGCCTAACCTAACCGATTGTACAGTTTTCTGGTGATCGTTTACTATTTTATGGTGATCATTTAAGTATTTTACGTTAATAATTTGTCTACCAATGAGCAGAATGGTCCTGAAAATAATTGTTGGAATTGGGTTAATGTGTGACTATGTGTCGTCTCCTCTCAGGAATTCATTCAAAATTTACTAGGAAGATTTTTGAAAATATTACCAAATTAAAATTGCTGTAATATTTCAATGAGTAAATAAGCGGCACAATACTGGTCGGTAACCATTGTGTCTGGTTCAGATAGATTTGAGCAAATGCCAAACAAAACTAAAATATACCTGCCACGTAAGTTAACTATTTTTACACTAGGAGAATACCTGCTTTGCTCTAGAACCCAATAAAATTCAACTTTTAGTTGCCACCTTCAACAGTACGAATTTAACTTAAATCCATACTAATTTTAAAAGCATGAAGGTCTGTCTGTCTGTTATTCCTTCACGCATAAACCGTTGACTGAACCGATTTAGATGAAATTTGATATAGATATAGTAGATATCAGTCCCGGTGGGATACCTGGGGGACGTATGATAGTTTTTTCCCAGAAATTTGTATGGAAAATAAACTGAACCACGCAGACAAAGTCGCGAACACCCATTAGTATCAACAAATATCAGTTTAAGAATTAAAATAATAATTGTTTTCGCGGCCCGTCTCGCTACTTTTTCTCTCGAAGATTTTTTGTTTATGTTGATAATAGTTACAATAATTGTCACTGCACCGCACCGTTCGTCTGATACGATCGGACTATTTTTTTTTTTTACCTTTTTTTATAGTCCCTTTAATAAACAAACCGGTCGCGAGTCGAAAATCCAAATTTGTAATCGGTCGCGTCAAAGAGGCCGGGTCGTAAGTTAGTGAGTTTATCGCAGGCCCGGCCGCCCTCATTGAAAAACTGAGCATTCCCACAGCCAAGGTAGCCATTTGTATCGATAAAGAGTTCCGTACATCAAATAGGATTTTGTTTTACTAAGCTTCTGTGCGCAATGCCAACTCATTTAATGATCATCTCGCGAGTGGATCCTAAAGCGTATTTTTACCCGACTGCCTTAGAAAAATGGGTACTCTTTTTCGAACGTATATAAGTATAAGTTATATTTCGAAATGGACATATTCTTTTGCATTCTTGACGGATTTTGACAAGCGAGTTGTCTTTTAATTTGGCGTGATTGTGTGAATGAGTTTTACAGTCGGGACCCATTATTGGCTTTTTTTCAGTCTAGAATATTAAACGAGTGGTCAAATTCTAGAGTACTGGGTTTGTAATTTTCTTTTTAGTATTTATTCGAAGATCCTTTTTAAGCAGTCGGGATTTTTCATTTTATTCAGTTTTCTGTGGATATTCCAGATGTAATAAGTATAACCGGATACTAATTCCAATTTGGATGTTTAAATAAAATAATATTTTCATTAGTTTGGTCATATTAAGCTTTTGTTGCCATGTAATAATAAGTTTTGTACAATTGTTTTCTTTAGATTATTGCCTGTAGCGTACGATAATTAATGGTAGAGGTTCAGCCATAAAATATTTACTCTACCTAGTGGAGATAGGTTTTATATTCGTTTAGAATGTATCAAATATCTTTTTTTTATAGAAATATAATCATTGCTTTTATTTTCTTCAAAGAGCTTTTGATTACAGGACTTTTAGGTGAGAACTGTAAATAATTTTACCCAATGTTTTGTTCACACATCAAATTACTAGATGCATTATTAGTTCAGATTTGTTTGCTCATTAATTATATGGATCGTTTTGTTTTAGAAAAAGGTGTACCTTCATTAGAACGCTCATTAAATACAATTTCGATGAGGGCTGCGATGAAAATAGAATCGATTTTTTTGGTTATAGAACTATATATTTTTTAAGTGAAACTGCTTTTGGAACGGCGTTAATTTAGAAAAATCCTATGGAAAAAATGAAACGGAAATACGTTACGAGAGTCACACGACTATATATATGTATGTGTGTGTGTGGAATACGTGCGCAGCTCTGCCCGACGAACATGAAAGTTGAATGGTAACTCGGCGAAGGCTGAAACGCTACGAGCGTCACATGCGACAATATACATATATGAGTGATGCATGCGCTGCTCCATTCCCCTATGCCTTATGCACCGCCTAGTGGTTAGCGCGTTCCGCTGTGATCGAATTGAATTAACCCAATTTCGCAGTAGTCGGTCATTGGATGGGTGACCGAAAATTTACTATCTCGAGCTCCTCCGTGCTTCAAAAGGCACGTTAAGCCATTGGTCCTGGCTGCATCTGCAGTCGTTAGCATCCACCAAGCCGCACTGGGCCCGCGTGGTGGGTCATGGCCCAATCTCCCTGTTCCATCCATAGGGAAGGCCTGTGCCCCAGCAGTGCGGACATTAATAGGCTGATGATGATGATGAATGTCAGGTTATTTAAGAAAAGAAGTTTCACTTCAGATCTGTGGTATGTGGACACATTTTTTTACTATCTTAGATTGTAATCCTAAAGATCCCTATAAATAGTTTAAATTCAAGCGATACACAAATTGGTGGTATTATTGAAAACCAGCGCCGATTCGTTTTGGATTAACCGCGCTTGTCCGCTACTGTTGATTCTGACTTATGGATCGGTCCACACAATCGCTAGACACCATCCCAATCTGGCGATACAACTTCACTATTAAGCAATATATACTTATTTGAATATGATTTGCGTAAACATGTCTCTGTGACGGCGTGGTTACACGCAACATTTGATATATTTTCTACGTGTAGTAATAATGTTGTCGGAATTCGACGCGAATGGGTTTAATCGACAATTTATTGTCGAGTATTCGGTAAGTCTGATTTCTGTTACTTTGGACGTTCGCTAATAAATAGGATTCTCGCGATTGTTCTCACTTGTCATACGTATCTATCTGTAATATATACGTAATGAGCTATTGTGTTTTAAATTAAGCGAGGCTCGAGACATTTCTTCTGTGAACACTCTACGGATGAGTGGATTGATTTAGTTTGGTTTTAATTCCTGTCAAAATGTTAGAATTTGGCTCAAGTATGCTTACAAGAATATATGTGGGAATTCCCACACACACACACACATACACACATACATATATATATAAATATATACCTAAGTACGTATAATGTGTATTTTTGTCTGTAATTGTATTGTGAAATGTACGTGAATGTAAATTTGACACTAGTTTTTGAACATAGATGTCACAATGTGTTTTATGCACTTATGATACAATTTGAATCTATTGGCGTCTGTAGGAAGATATTTTTTAGTACTAATTAGAATTGAATACCCATTAAATAAGTACATATATTTCTATAGATCTTACAAACACAAATGTATATTTATTATTATTTATGCGATCTCATACCAGCTTATTTTTTCCTAGTATTTTTTATACCCATTATTAGTAATAATGACGGGCTTTATATAAAATTTGTGCTAATCCCCTACTTCGCCTATCAAACAATGCCAGTCACACTCAAATATGAATTTATTAACTTTTTAACGTTTACTGTTACCTAGCCGCTTCTTGTGAAGTTTCTCACATAAATCTTGACATTCGGGTGAGCCTAGCGAGTATTAGGCGAGTTTAATCCGAGCTTTCGCAACGAGTTCCATAGTGGTAATATAAAATACCAACAAGGCATAAAAATTGGATAGATTAATAAGTATACGGTACAGTCGGGCTCGGCTCGTAATGTAATATGGCATCACGCTGCGCGCGCCGCTCTAGGACAATTTATGGGATGCGCGGGCGCAGGCACGCCGAATTAGCTCAAACCGAGCGGACGCGACGGACTTCATTAACCACGCTCGATAACTCAGGCCTAGTGATGTGGCGGGCTTGCTACGAAACTTCAAAAGACTTTTTTTTTTCCAACACACACCAATTAGCCTAGCCCCAAAGTAAGCACTGTAAGGCTTGTGTTATGGGATACTAGGGTAACGGATAGAATACATATACAGTACATATATAAGTATATTTATATAGAAGTACATATTAAACATCCATGACTGGAATACAAATGCTGGTATTCATCACACAAACATCTGCTCCCACCGGGATTCCAACCCGGGACCTCTCGAGTCGGCGTCACCATAAAACCCGGCGTACAAACCACTCGGCCACGGAGGTCGTCAAAAAAGATGTAAGTACTTATCTTAAAATGTATTTGAACGGTAGTATTAGTAATGAATAAAAAATTGATGTGGCCCGTGTAGCAGGTGAGCCTTCTCCCACTGAACCACCGATGATTGTTGGTAAATCTGATTTTTTTCTATAACAATTTCAATGCGA
The DNA here is from genome assembly GCA_902850365.2 of Chilo suppressalis. Lineage (NCBI taxonomy): Eukaryota > Metazoa > Arthropoda > Insecta > Lepidoptera > Crambidae > Chilo > Chilo suppressalis. The sequence continues at coordinate 463,296 of OU963902.1, forward strand.
CATGCTTAATATGAACGAAAAAATTAATGGTAATGTAATACAAATTTCATTTTAAGATAGAATATAAAAATTATAAAATGAACAGTTTTTTTATTGAAACTCTGTTGTGGTTATTTTTTATTTGGTTGTAGGTAATTAATGTGAATATTATACACATACATACATTTTAGAATTATTAACATGAAATTTGGAATTGAGTAAATTCTTATCTTTGCATTGAACTCGCTTTTATAATAATCCCATTTTTCCTTTTAATTTAGCTTTATTTCATCCCTTATCGTACCTATTGGCTATATTTTTCGACTATCCCTTATTTGTAACATTTTGGCATGTTACAAATAACAGAGAAGTAGTCGAAACAGCAATGTCATACAAAAACATTTTAATTAAAAACACACTTACGTTTTTTAAACAAAGATTTTTTAACCGAGTACGAAATCGCGCCAGTCATGCTCTATGACCAAAAATATATAATAATAAATGCTATCCGTTGTGTATGCGCACATCACTAACATCGAGTTCCGGGCCCACGGAGGGCCAAGGAGGACCGCGCGGTGATAAACTCCGCCGACTTTTATAGCCTTAGATTCCTTAACACTATTTGTTTTGACTCCATTCCTGCTAAGGTGGTTCCTGATAGATTCCTGGGAGTCATTTAACGTTTTTAAAGACCAATAGTCAACTAAAAATTCATTACAAGTCCTTTTTGCATGTTGTTACTATTCCATGCAATAATTTAGATATAGTAAATTGATTAAATTGCACAGTTATTGATATTATCATAATTTATCTAATTTAAAGATGTTATTATATTTTAATAACTAGTGGCCCGCCCTCGCTTCGCTTCGGTGTAGAGCTGTAGTGTAAACTATAGTTTTTGTTCTCAGGCTTGTGCAATAAACAATGACTTTATTTATATAATTACACGTGTTATTGTGAGTCAACTATAAAAGATAGACATATGCTGTTGCAGGATATTTTTTAGACAATTTTATGTAGAATATTTCCGTCATACATGATTTCTATGTGACTTTAACCATTAAGGCTGCACACGCGACGGAAGCTTAAAAAATGAAGTAACTTCTCCCGTTTTCCCAACATTTCCCTTCACTACTCTGCTTCTATTGATCGTAGCGTGATGAAAAGTATACTATAACCTGCCCAGGAGTATGAAGAATAATTGTATCAAGTTTCGTTAAAATCCGTCTAGTAGTTTTTGTTTCTATAAGGAACATACACACAGACAGACAGACAGACAGACAGACAGACAGACAAAAAATTTACTGATTGCATTTTTGGCATCAGTATCGATCACTAATCACCCCCTGATAGTTATTTTAAAAATATATTTCATGTACAGAATTGACATCTCTACAGATTTATTATAAGTATATAGATTAGCCGTTTGCTTGAAAAACTGTAGCAATTTGACACTTTCCTGTCCCGTTATTACAATGAGAAAGATTACCAGAGACCCTCAGAGTAGGGGATTGATTCTAAAAATGGCAATATGATTGTGTGATAGTCTTGATACCGCAAGCATTCAAAGACAATTGTGGTATAGGAACATACGCTTGTTAGCATGTGAACACTGACCACTGCAACACGGTCAAAGCTACAACACTTTCAATGAAATCAAGTCAATTCAACCTTTCGCAACGAACGCATCATCGATTACAAATTCAAACGGTCACACGCGTCGACAATGACTGTCCGATTGGCGCAACGGTCTCCGGCTTATTTATGTTACGACTGTCGCTCACCGCGTTACTCTACACGATCACCGACGGCTGTAAATTTCACATCGGTCCACGGTAATATGATAGCAGTGACCGGTGGTCATTCTCCACCTGCCTCGTGGCTCGTAGATGTATGCAGGAAACACAATGAGACGCGCCCGTGAGACAGAGGAAAGGGTTGGGAATGAGACGTCGACAACGACGCAACGCAGTCGATGACCGTCGTTGGTAATTCGATAGTTTTGTGCGCGCATAGGCTTTTGATAGCTCAATCGCGGATGTCGCGGCGCAGCGGAAGCGATAAATACATCCGAGGCGACTATTTGTTTGCCTGTCGCGTTGACGTGTGATCGGATTAACAATTATGTTCGTTAGTAAACAGTACCTACCTACTCCGATCGGTAAATATGTTTGTGTAAACGGCGGTCGGCGCTGTTTCTCGTGGGTAATATCGAAAGTGGTAAGTTGGTGTAATGTCGAGTTCTGGGAACTTCCACAGTCAGGGGCGGCCGCCGTGATGTGGACACAACGCTAATTAAACATTGTTTATTACACTCGCTGCTCACCGATAGATTGGTTACTCGAACAATAGTAACTGACTCGAGGAAATATCACTTGGACAACGAATATTTCATAGGAACATGCTTCTCTGCATATACTGCTGATGATAGGGAGAACAGTACATGTCGTAGCACAGACCTTTAACAATCTGGACTGAATGGATATTAATTTATTTGTGGGTTATTTTCAACCAATGAAACTTAATACTTACATCTATAACGACTATTAAAGACACATTGAAAGGTTTTTCTCGTGTACGACATTTTTGTGTTGCGATTGACATTGCTTATGATTGGATAATATGCCTCAAAAACATATAATTTTTACGCATTAAAATATTTAGCTAATATAAATTAATCAATATAGTTTTCACTTCTTATTATTTGGTAAAACTTAATAATATAAAACTGAATTCACCAAATCGTATCTTAGGTAAGATATATTTTACGACGACCCCCGTGGTCGAGTGGTTTGTACGCCGGGTTTCATGGTGTCGCCGACTCGAGAGGTCTCGGGTTCGAATTCCGGTGGGGGCAGATGTTTGTGTGACGAATACGCGCATTTGTACTCCAGTCATGGATGTTTATTATGTATTTCTATATAACTATACTTATATATGTACTCTATATATGTATTCTATCCGTTACCCTAGTATCCTATAACACAAGCCTTACAGTGCTTACTATGGGGCTAGGCTAATTGGTGTGAGTGTTGGAAATATTTATATATTTATTTATATTATTATTATTTTGGGTGTTAAGCTAAATAAATTTTACCAGAGATAAGATTTGCTTAAATTTGCTACAGAACTAAATTCTTACGGCCGTTTTACCTACTACACAATAGACACGGTTTCAAACCTCGTTTAGGTAAATTTCGTATGATATTTTTTCTTAAACGTTATAATTTCGTCTTGTTTACAGCAGCGACAGCAGATCGGCGCGGGCGCACCCATGTTTGCGAACTTCCGTCAGTCACCGCGAGCAAACACGCAGCGGCGCTAATAAGTTCGGCCTCTGAGACAATGACGCCGCCGAGTCAACAACTACTGCTAAAACAACAGATGTAGAACACTTTAATGATAAACATTGCCTGCTACTTTGACTGTGTGGCTTTTGAATTTGAAAAACTCCTAAAAACAGTAACTTAGTCGGGATATTTGTTTCTTAGGTTTTCACGCACATCACTCATTAATTGTGAATGAATTTATTATTTAATTTACTTAATAAAGTATTTTATTTAAAATTCTTGTTTGTAATTTTGAGTTTATTTATTTGACCCTAACTACCGTAAACTACCACCGGTTCCAAAATTGGGAGACCTTCCTGAGAAGAACCGGCGAAACAAACTCAAGAGAGGCTTTCTATCTCCTTCTTATGTTAAATTATCATAATTTAACATTATTAAGTAAATTAAATAATAAATTCATACATAGACAATAAAATTTTAAAAATCTTCCAATGAAATAACCGAACGCTCAATATAAGTCTTTCGAAGGTAGCTCGACAATTTTAAATAAAAAATCATTATTCTGACGATGCAGACCTGAAAAGGCTGCGAAACGTCAATAAATAAATAAAGTTTCGTGCATTAACCCGTAAAAACTAATTTTATTTAGTCGGGATAACCGTATCAGAAAACCATTTTTTTTTATTTTGTAGTTCATGCTTGTGTTTTCGACAGGAATATCACCTTTCATTATTTTAGGTTTAAATATAACCCATGCCTCAATCCAGGAGATGGTCAAATAACACTAACAGATTTTCCAAATAAGCTTAAATGACCTTTTTAACCTTTTTCAAGTTTTTTTTTATTAAAAGAAGAAGTACCTTCAAATTATTTTCCAAAGTTCTAACATTTATACAACAATTGATAAGAAAAACAGTGGAGGAGAAGGTTTAAAATCGCAGGCAAACAAACACTAGTAACTTTGGCATTTCATAAAATTGTATGAATAGTGAGTAAGCCGTATCAACTATCTCTATCTAAGATTCACTTCACGTCCACTTTAAAAAAATTTGAATCTATTTACCTATATTAAAAGAGGAAAATTTAAAAAAGTACACTTTATTATTCACAGGATATTATGACATTTCTCTTTACGCGTAAAGTGATCAAAGAAAAAGGGAATGAAAGTCCGCAGTGACGATAGGCGCGGCTGTTGTAACCGTTTGTCAAAGCGCCGCATGCGCTAGCGACCAGCAAAGTGCATGTTCAGATGATGCGCGATTCACACGCGTTGCGTACTTCATTGCGCGATCATAAGGGTGAGTAAGTACAATCCATTAAGACCACGCATCATTGAATATTATAACGCGATTGAAAACGCTCGTGAATCGCATCTTCTGGGCTTATACAGAAGCGTGACGTGTCGTTGGTCGCCGTCGGCCGCGAGCTTATCGCACGCGTTCGGACAACCTAATCTGATCGCTTCTTACCTTCATTCAATCATATTACTCGTAGGTAGAGTAAGGAGGACATTACTCATACACGGCAAATTTTATTCCAAAAAAAATATTGCCTTTAATTAACTGATGTCACTAAATAATTCTTACAAAACTTAACCACATTTAAATCTTCCTGTATGAATTAGAACCAACAACCAACCAATTACTTAGCAATGAAGAACTATTATTAAAAAAAAACTAAGATTAAAAAAATAATAATTAAGAACTAGTTTATTTTCGTACTTTAACTGAGTATAGTTAGGTAGGTTTAAAAAATATGGGTTTTTTTTTCATTATGATCATTATTTTTTCTCATATTTATACATAATAAATACTATATTATTACGAGTTACTTTAGAATCTATACTATTGTTTTGAATTTTACTAGTATTTAATTGGTATTACATTAAACACATATTTTTTGTATATAAACTAGTAGATAGATAAATAATAATTATCACGAATCTTTTATTTAGTTGTGTCTCGTAAATTTTACCATGAATATTACTCTAAAAACTTAATTTTTGTCTTATTATTTTGCTCAGCACTACCCGTAACTGGTAAATATTTTTAACACTTTAATAAGTAATCAAAATATGATTGTAACAAAGATAATATCGTCATAACACCATAGTTCATTATCAAGCGAGTGATTCTAACGAAACGCGAGATACCGATCTGAGTGTACACATTGCATTTCGTTAAACACTTCCATTCAATGAAATTCAACTCTATTACTTTAAGGGTAAGGGCGTCGACACTCGCACTGCTAGTAGATTGCAAGAGTGACAAAAAGTTGTCATTGTATAAGTTACAGCTCAGGCACTGCGCCCAGACAATAGGCAGTTGCGGGATAGAAAAAAAAACAATTTTCGTGATGTTCTATGGATGTGAAAACATATTGTCAATGCCATATTGTCACGTCATGCCCTTATAAAGAGATATCGTTTTAACGTAAGTTTCTTTACTTTTTGCTGCAAACTAAGATGAAATTTTGTTTATTACACATTTTTTAATTACTACTACAGGCACGTTTTTTTTATTTGAAATATGTGAATTAATTCTTCTTCCATTAAAAAGGTAAAAAGTATTTTTACAGCTACAGCTAAAGTCCCGAGGAAAGAAAAACGGAGGAAATTATTTTGGACCATTGAGTGAAATTGTTTAAGTAGAGATTATGTGTTTCGTCTTGTAATAAAATCTTTTTTATTTTCTTTGTATTTTTAGTTTAATTAAAGGAGTTAGTTCTTTAAATATCTGTAATTTTATTTGTTAAGATAACAAGAAGACGGGTACTATATACAGAAACTAGCTGACCCAGCGAACTTCGTACCGCCCTAAAAAATAGGGGTTGTCCAGCGGACAAAATTGTGAATCTAAACCATTCTCAGATCCCCTTGAACACACACAAAAAATTTCATCAAAATCGGTCCAGTCGTTTAAGAGAAGTTCAGTGACATACACACTCACAGAAGAATTATATATATAAAGATATCATGAAAGCTGTCCTCAAAATATGTTTATAAGTTTGATATCAGCTTTCAATCTGTCAACATTGAATGAAATATAACAGGGAGAAACAAGCAGCCCTTGCTGAGTTTCTTACCGGTTCTTCTCAGTACAAGGTCTCTCGCCGTAGATTTTCAAACCGATGGTATAGCTTTTGATATGTGCTAGTAAAAACCTAAGTTTCATAAAATTCAATTCTATATTCATTATACTGAATTTTGAATTTAATTGAATTTTGAATTAAAATCTCGGTTTCATAAAAAATAAATTAAGCTGTGTCTATGTAGATAATAAAAAGCTTTTATTTATACTATCTCTTATCTATTAGACAAGTCCGTCCGTCTGTGGTGCTGTTTCAGCGGCCAAACCGTAAGAGATAGATAAAGAGAATATTTAAGTTATAAGTTAAGAATAGTCTGATAAGACTACAAACAGGATTTGATTTAACGTAGCACTTCCGGTTTTCGAGAAATCACGAATTTCAAACGAAACCACACAAAATCTCCGAAGTTCTCAATTAATTAAATACATTTTTTTTAAATAAGGTTTTGGTGAACATTTGGTTCACTGGTTTGCTAGTATACAGTTAATTCAGTCTAGTAAACCATGATGCTACATCGGTTGCCACACTTCTACACTAAACTTCATTATCACTACGAAATCATTTGCTTCGCGTAGTTACACATCTCGAGTGTCATCTTATGTCACTCGTAGGCTAATCGCATGTTATTATAAGGAGCAGGCATATCCACATTAACCGCGCGGCCGAGTTGCAGATTAACACATGAAATCGGATAATGGTTGAGTAATAAGCGCGCGACAAGTCGCGATAAACGAATATTTATAATGTTTTGTCGCAGCGCCGCCGCGCCGTGTCGCGCCTTGTCGAGCGCTGTCGCGAGCGCGTCGGCTGTCGACCGAGATCCGAATTACGCGCGATCGGGTTACAACAGCCTCTTGGCGTGTTTAACGTTTTCATTCATTTTTTTTAAGTGTGCATGCTGTTGGTCGCAGATGACCTTTACAGCGTCACCGGGTTTGGGGACGGCGAGATCCTCAAGCCGAGAATTGGCGAGTGCTTCCAGAGCCTGGGTTCCAAACCTGGGGGTAATTACCCCTCCGGGGGTAAATCAGCCATACTTTGGGAGTAACAAAGAACCTAATTATTTGGTCAAATCTAAATAATAAGAAAATACTATATAATAATACTACTAAATAGAGCATACGCTTCTTCTTGCTAGCGAGCCCGCGGGGTGCTGAGTGCGGGAAGCGGGCCGAGATTTTCTCCATGATGACATTATTAGAGACGAAGATGTAGCGGCCAAATTGGAATTTCTTGGACTGATGATAAAACTTCAAAGTCGGAGTAAAATCTGTTTTCCTAATAGGTTACAGGGGTAGCAGGCGGATGGCATCTCCCCACGGGGGGAGTCTCCTCTCCGTCTAGAGCCTCTAGACCATTCGAAACTGAGGGGTCAGCTCAACAATAGGGCGTCTCTGAGACTCGGACCTGGGCTCCAGTTAGCCGCTGTCATTGGGGCCGTTTTCATTCATCCAGTTTAGTGTCTTTATTAAGGTTTTGGGCAGTGTTCTAGTATCATTTAAGAAAGCTTTATATCGATAAGTAATCTTTATTTCCCAAGACCGATGTAGTTATAATGAATTGTGAAAAAATCTCGTTTAAGTTTTATTTCAAAACTAAGAAGAGTTTGTAATAAGTAAACTGAATGACTGAAATAAGTATATGAACTATTAAAACCCTAGAATTAATTAAAAATTTAGGTAATCATCGCACAAAGGACCTTTGTAATAATAGGCAGGAGCTTTACGGTGACACTATTGGTCGTCTTATTATATAATGTTATGAGCATTTCAAAGGACTAGTGGGTGGGCGTTTTCTTCTGAGTGAAAATATTGGTGTCCCATAAAAAAATCATCCCCCATTCTTATGGCCTTTCCAAGATTTTAACAGTCTATATACCAAATTTCGCCTAAATCGGCTTAAGCGTGAATAGATAATAGACAGGCAGAGAAACATGTAAGCATAAACAATTTTTTAACTTGCTATTTGTTTTGTATAGCCAACTGTTTAGAAGTGCAACGACTCCTGGATTGGACCGCCTAACTCAACCGTCTTTTATTTATCGAGGGAGATGTCACTTGTCACTAAGAAGGCCACCGTTTAGCTGATGCTCCGTTGTCTATTTTGATAGAAGACGACACCAAGTTCAATGCACTTTAGCTTAATATTAAATAGATATAAAATACAGGAGATAAAATCCCAACCCCGAGCACACACTGCAAGACCAAGAGATACTGTTAGTTCTTTTTGTTTGCATAATTTAACATAAGAAGGAGATAGAAAGCCTCTCTTGAGTTTGTTTCGCCGGTTCTTCTCAGAAAGGTCTCCCAATTTTGGAACCGGTGGTTGTTTACGGTAGTTAGGGTCAAATAAATAAACTCAAAATTACAAAAAAGAATTTTAAATAAAATAATTTATTAAGTAAATTAAATAATAAATTCATACATAGACAATAAAACTTTAAAATCGAACAATGAAATAACCGAACGCTCAATAAAAGTCTCTCGAAGGTAGCTCGATAAATTAAATAAAAATTTGATTCCGACGATGTAGCCTGTAAAGGCTACGAAACGTCAATAAATTAATAAAGTTTCGTGCATTAACCGGTAAAAATTAGTTTTATTTAATGAGTGATGTGCGTGAAAACCTAAGAAACAAACAGAAATAAAATCATCAGTAGGATAACTTCACTTTAAATCTAGAGAAAATATTACTAGACAAAATTCCACACGGACCAGCCAGCAGACAGGATTTTCTTTAGATTTAAACATCGAGCAGATATATGCTTATAAAATAAACATTATAATGACTTTACTTTACTAATAATAATTTGCCAAATAAAAGGAGCAGCAACAACAGAGGTACAGTCTCAATGGAAAAAAACCCTTGTTTAACGTCTTCTTGGAAGAAAAAAGAAAACCTTTACAAAGAAGTTGATATCACAATTTAATTTTATGCGGAAATTAATTATTCAAAAGCTAACCTTTCTTTATTAGCTGAACTATGTATTTAAAGGATGAAAACACTAAAGGAAATTCTCCTAGAAAATATTCCATTTGGTCTAGGTTATAGATAGGATGGAATCGAGTGGGACTTTGTCTAGTAGATTTTTTATTTATTTATACATTTATACACAACCTACAATAAAGAAATACGAAAGCCAAGGGTCTTTCATGGAGAAAGTTCTGCGAGGAAGTCACCAAGGTCCCTCAGGAGCAAGATAATAAAATATAAAAAATTAAAAGCAAAAAAAAATTTTTAAAAACAAGATTTTATTTAAATGCGTTTAAAGAGTAAAATAAAAATTTCCCTTAAAACTTTTACTCATTAGACAATTTATATGATATAATTAACTTTTGTTTGATATAATTTTTTAAAATTTTCATATTATAAGTATCAGTACCTACTTTAATCTCGCGACAAGCTTTTACATTAAATAAATTGTGACAAGATTTCACACTGGCTCCCCCGCTTGGGAGTTATCATTTTGAGTTTGAGACACAGTTTGACTTTAATTCAGGTATTTTAGTTGAGATACATAGATTGATATCAATATGTTTTTCTAATTACCGATACACAAAATAAAAACTCCTCCTCAAATTTATTGTGGTAACTATAGGCAACTACGGAACTTTGCACTGCGCCTGGCACGACACGCACTTGACCGGTTTTCATATGGTTATACGTATTTTTAGCTAAGTAACCATCCCAAATAGCTTTGTAAAAGTTGTCTTGTTAGTGTATGCGCCTAGTTTCCGCAAGTAGGTCTTCTGTTCTGCCATTTGTTGTCGAGTGTACACAGTGTGGAGCGTGGAGAGCTGGTAATGGCGCGTCGCGGATGTGCGTGCACGCAAACAGCTCCCAGCCAAGGTCGCCAGCGCCGGTCGCCGGTCGCCGCTAGCAAACACCACAGGAATGCTTTTAGACACACTACCGACTACCGAGCCATTTATAAATACTAATAAAACTGTAATTCCACTCTTTATAAGCAGGTATCTTTGAAGCATACTATCTGACTTCTTACTTCTTGCAAAGTTTCTCTCTGCTTCAACTCATGTTAAGTTGACTCGTACCTACTGCACTAGCTACTTTGCTAGCTGTATTTCTGTGCATTCTTGCATTCAGATTCGGCAAATAAAAATAATTAAATAGGAGCTCGATGGCGCAAGTGGTTAGCGCGTTCGGCTGCGATCGTTGAAGTTAAGCAACTTTCGCAATGGTCGGTCATTGAATGGGTGACCAAAAATTACTATCTCGAGCTCCTCCGTGCTTCGGAAGGCACGTTAAGCTGTTGGTCCCGGCTGCATCTGCAGTCGTTAGCACCCACCAACCCGCACTGGGCCCGCGTGGTGGGTCAAGGCCCAATCTCCCTATTCCATCCATAGGGAAGGCCTGTGCCCCAGCAGTGGGGACATTAATAGGCTGATGATGATGATGATGAGTAATATTTAATCGATGTCTGTGAGGTAGACAGACATACATCGTTTGAAATTAGTCCAGTCTAATTGTAATTTATAAAAATCTTAAGCTAGTAACTTTATAAGTTCAGTTCCCTCTACGAGTCCTGAAACGTACAGGCAAATGTTAAAGGTAGGTAAACACAAAGGTGAAACTATGAAATCGGAGTTGGTCTCTTATCTCCAACATGTTAAAGAACTTTATATTGCCATTGTAACATTCTAAAGCGATGCCCGAACAGTCGGTCGTAACAAAACTCTCCTAGAGCCAGAGCGGAACAATTTGTTCCCGATCTGTGTACACATAAATTACGATGGCTAAGCGTAATGTCCCAATAACACGCCTAAAAAAACAATAAACCGAAGGGACAAGCAAGTTCACACACTCAATTATTTGAGGAGAGAGGCGCGTGGGAGAGCCGCTGGTCGCTGGTCGCTGGACACCGCGACAGTGCGCCATATCGCCCTGGGACGCCCAGGTGACGCAACACGAATACCTTGCTCTTGACCACTTGGAAATAAGTGTCAGGATAAAATACCAATCATAATATTTATGTTCTAAGAGAATTCGTTGTTTAGAAATTCATATGCTTGAGTGATGAGTGGGCTTGTTTACAAAGGGTTCCTTCCCATTTGTAACCATACAAGATTATATTTGCAACGTTAAGAGTCTATATTATAATATATACTCTAATGTTGTATGGGAGCATTCCTTAAATATTTCTTTTATTTTAATTGCTATAAAAAAATTATAGGTTTTCCTGTAATCTACCAGCAAAGAGCTACGTTATTTTTTTTTATTGATTCGGAGATACTGGGTCAACTATTTTCATCTATTTTCTTAAATATTTTTTAAACTATTAATATAACATTTGTAAAATAAATATTTAGAACCTGCTCAATGAGCCCATTCATTTGATATACAACACGGTATAGTCAGCTAGATTTAAATTTTTAGTTTTCTAATTCTACGCCCAATACCTAGTACCTAACCCCCATAACCGGAATTTATTCACTTTAATCGTCTGTGTTTGTGTTACAGACCTACATGTATGTATCAAATTTCAACTTGACTGGTCCAGTAGATTCTGAGCAAAGACAGTCAGACCGACAACCAAGTGATCCTTTGTGGGTTCCATTTTTGCCGATAGAGTTACGAAACTACAAAGCAGAAAATTTTTGATAATTCTGATACCTTTTGGAGGTGTCATAACAAAGCCAGCAAAGCACGTTCAATTTATAGCGGTGACGTTATATCAAATGTAAAATAGATTTAAAATAATGTCAACAAAACGGCGAGTTAAGATAACACTATTCCACTTTTTCACTAAAATCTCTGTTATTTATATTTAAAATGTCCGCCTATTAAATGTCGTTCCATTTATTTCCAAATCAAATAAAACAGAAACAGGTTCTATTAACACGGTGGGTGAATACGCCTCGCAGCTCATTGAACAATTGAAACGCTCGACTCCGTTTACAAGCACTTATATTTAGTATCTTTATTTATCACGTCGAGTATTAAATTTCATTTAATTTACAGAAGTTTGTGCGTGCCTAAAACTTGAATAACGTGACCAATTAAACATTTGCTATTAGCGATCAACATAATGACCATTATTCAGGCAATAAAATAAATCAGTCAATCGTTAAAGCCTCGGTGAGTGGGTACATAAAATTTTATGATTTTTCTATGGTGGGTATAGTATTGGTGATTACGTTGTCGCTGTGGTCGGTAGAGGAGAGGTGCGCGGGAGTGGAGGCCGGGCCGTTAGCTCAAGGGCGCACGCGTTGGTTTTGGCGGAGCGGAGCCTAGAAGAAAGCAAACTCAAAGCCAATGAGTGAGCAAACATCGCTTTACGATATCCACCCACTTACGTTTCAGGGTTGGCAAAATGTGTTATGTGTAAACAATAGTTTTTTTTTAAACTTTCATGGGCACTACTACATTATTTTTATGTTGTTCACAAATATCGTGGACTCGCTAAAACAAAAGACGGGTTGCATTAATAATTTGGAATGGTTAGGGAATAATTTTGCACGAATTGCTTTAATTATCAGTATGAAGTTACTATCATGTATGTGGTAGAATACAATATTTATTTATTGCGCTATCGTTCACAAACGTGACAATTTATATTACATTAAAAAAGTTTATATCTTAGAAAATCTACTTACATGAATCACATTTAAGCGCACCTAGCGACATCTATTGTAAAAAAAAATTTCTTCACAATAAAGCTGCCACATGGACGTCCTAGATAGAGACTTATTATAATAATACGATAAAATAAAATATGACTATGTTTCGTCCAATACGTTGAAAGTCAACAACCTTTCCAATTGATTGTATGTCATGATCAGCCCACGTGTTTAACCTGACGCGAGTTTAACATTTATTACCCATACAAAAAAAAGTGTACAATGCCGCTGAAGAAGTTTTCACTTCAATAAGGTGCATGGTAGTAATCCTGCAAATAAAATAAATTGCTATAGTGTTAGCAACGTTTTCTTTAAGTTTAATTCATTGGTTCCTACAATTGGTCCGTTGATTGAAGTGCAGCATTAGTATCAATGTTTTCAGTATTATCGACTTTTTTTAGTTTGTTAGTTTTGCTGAGGCCATGCAGAAGTAAAAAGCCGTAGACCATACCATTATCATGATCATTGTTTTGTAGATATGTCGGTTTTCAGTAAGACGAAAAGTTTTCGAGGAGCTCGGTGGCGCAAGTGGTAGCGCGTTCCGCTGCGATCGTTGAATTTAAGCAACTTTCGCAGTGGTCGGTCATTGGATGGGTGACCGAAAATTTACTATCTCGAGCTCCTCCGTGCTTCAAAAGGCACGTTAAGCCGTTGGTCCCAGCTGCATCTGCAGTCGTTAGCAACCCACCAACCCGCACTAGGCCCGCGTTGTGGGTCCTTGGCCAATCTCCCTATTCCATCCATAGTTAAAGCCTGTGCCCCAGCAGTGGGGACATTAATAGGCTGATGATGATGATGATGAAAAGGTTTATTGCTTTGTGAAAGTTTCATTTACCGCAGATTAGCGCTAAATTTAAGAATCCCACAGTTTCCATCTCAGTTTTATGTCTCAATCTAGTTCATTAACTATCATCTCTATGTGTTCAGTTGTTTTTGCGTGATTGATTGACAAACAAACAAATTCACTTGCGCATCTATAATATTAAGTAAACAGTATAGCGAACGTAAGAGTGATCAGGAAATTAACAATGCATAAATAAAATCACTAAATTTCAGGTAAAAAATATATAAAAACACATTTACAAGCAAATACATATGACAAGTTACTACAAAGTAAAAACTATCAAACCGAATTATTTATAAGTAATAGACAAGGAGGTCAATTCGCCACGTTAATGGTGACCTAGAATGAAACATATGAAATTATTTATCGCAGAAACATGATAGATTCTATGAGATTCTCAAAATACTGACTATAACGCAGACAAAGCCGCGGGCTTAAACTAGTAATAAACATAATGATCAACCATGTAGTAGACTGAAACGCAGTCAGGCACATTAATTACTTGAGAGGGATAATGCTATGTGAAAGTTGACAAGCATTAACAGGGTTCGGTTTAAAAAAGAAATTACAGTTACAGATCATGTCTGCAACTGTAAAACTAAATTAATTAAATTAAAAATGCATGCAATCAATGAAACTTATATGACAGAAAAAAAAACAAAATCCTAATATTACATATCGTAATTTAACGATAATATAATTAACAAATATACTATTATCTAATACTAGCTTAAAACAAAAAAAAAACTATATAACAATGAATCTAAATCTAAAAACCTTAAAAAATATAATATAATAACTAAAATACATTATTAAAAGGAGTCCCTTTAGGATAGCTAAACTGATTCTTTGTCCGAGGTAGCTGCCAGCTGTTCGGTCTCCAGTGATGTCGACTAATCATTTTTATTTTTTTGGCTGCAACTACATTTACTTTAAGGTACTCTTCTTCTCTTTCTTCTCTTCATAGGAATTCTGAGTTAAGTCATTCTTAATTTTGCTATTACGGATAAATTATTATATAACCATAGATGTTTTATCTGGCAGCCCTAAGGTTATGTTTGCGGAGTTGTGCGCGTATGCTCGCGCGCACCTGAAGCGCGTGCTACTACTTGTATTGTGTCGCGGTGACCGGTCGCTGATCGCCGGTCCCCGGTCCCTGGTCGCCGGTCCCCGGTCCCCGGTCCCCGGTTCGGTACGCTTGTTGTAACGGTATCAAATTGAAGTTTTGTAATTGATTATAGGCTGAGAGGATTCCGCTTGTCGTCCCTTTGCTGTTCACGAGGATATTATTTAGTTGACGCAAAGCACGCTGATTGCAGGAGTCTTGTATTTTTTGACGTGACAACGTCTTAAATTAGGTTGCGGCTGGGAGTCACTTATGAAAAAGTGTAACGCTCGGTAACGTTACGATGAGTCTCTCGTGTTAAGTTTAAGTTTACATGTACAATGTTTTAGTAAACAAAATATATTTCTATAGTTAAAATTTGTGCAATTCTTATTTTCATTCAATTCCTTGTTCCTATTGTGCAATTTAATTATATTCATATCAATAAATATTCTACCGAGAAAAAGACGTTGTCACGTAAAATCTTCGCCCGTAAAACCGACTTTACAGGCAACCATTTTTTTGCAACAACTTTTTGTTTTATTGTGAAATAAGGATGAAATACCACAATAAGTGTGTCATTGTTAGTTGTTTCGTTTGTTAAGTTCAAGGGTGAGCTGTCTTTAGACATAATTAAGAGTTTAATATACAATTAAGTAAATCATTACTAACACACCTGGACTTCACTTTTACTTCATTGCTGTGGTTTTTGTTTAAAGCTTCAAAGTTTGGGTTTGAATAAATGACTATGGATCCTTATGGATACTTATCTATACAGGTGAAATAGTAAAGTGATGATACATTTTAAAATGTTAATAACCAATTTTTTCATAAACTCATTGTACATACGCTTCTCCATATCGTTAATTTATGTAAAGGCATAAAAAGTAGCCATAAAATAAATTAAAACATAGAACACAACATGATTTCGTATCGACAGACTGGTTCTTACACACCAAAGAACGAGTGGTTTCAGTAACCCCGTAAACCATGCGCGATTAAACGCTATTAAATTGTCAAAACTAATACAGTTGTAGAGTATTTAACGATTTCCTGAAAACTGGTGGCGTGAAATACAATTTAGCACGTAATGTAACTAACGGTTATAACAGTGAGGCATGAAACGATCGACCATTACCTGCATCGATTTACATAAAATCAATTGCCGACTTGTGCAAAAACTGTTTATCCAGATGGGTTTTGTAGTAGACGTGATATTTAATACAATACTACCCCCATAGCGTAAAGTATTGAGGGCAATGCACAAAGCTCTAGTACGTCCATGGTTTTTAAGTCTGTGGTTAGTTATCTCAGGGTACTCTATGACTCTCTTTGGCCTCCGCTTTGTCACAGTAAAAATATATTGTGTGTTATTTGATTATAAAATAAAGTTAAATGAATAAATCAACGTTTTATTGAAATCCTGCAATAAGAAAAAGACTCAAATCGAAAATATCCATTATAAAGATCAGAGAAAAGTTTGAGTAGAATCATTGAAGCATTCAATCGTATGGTAGTCGACATTGTCTCAGTCAGAAATTTTCATTAGGTGTATTGTGGAAATAATTTTGGTTCTTTAAACGCTTCTTTTAAGAGTTTCGTATGCAAAAGGTTTACAAATTAACCCTATTACTAAGCTTTCGGTGTATGTCCGTCTATTATCGCTTAAGCGGTAATAGATATATACAGAGACATTTAAAATGTACCAATAAGAATTAAATTATTTCATCAAAACACCCATGTTGTCATATAGAAATGTTCATGTGGTCTACATGAACACTTGTATACAGCCTCCATATTTATCACGTGTTTGATAGCTCGTCTGACGTCACACGCTGGCACGCGGACACACACAGCTGGTCCCGCATCACGTGTGTGCACCATTCGTCGATGGCTCATTACCGAGCTATGTGGTATGGGCGATACCTTTTGCTCGTGAATTCATGGACATTACCAGGAGCGACTGATTTATTGTATATCAGGTATCAGGCATTAAAAAGCTGCACAAGGAAGTTATGCGAAACAAAATGGAATTTGGTATTTTAATCAGACAGAGCTTTTGGATTGAACGAATTGAATCCTTTCCTAATATTGTAGTACATTCATTATTTTTGAGATCTACAATATTTATATAATAATCTTAGTTAATGAGGCTAATGGTCGGTTGCAAATAATCTACAAAATTACTATAACTCGTAGTAATTTTAACAAATGCTGTGATAAATTGATAAGTTGCTCGCATTTACAAGAAATAACATTATTAAAGATTTAACGAGTATCCTAGCCTTGATGTGCCATATTGTTTTCTTAAATGTAAAAAGCTTAGAGCAATGCTCTAAGTGCAAAAAGGGACTTACTGTTTTTTTTTTATAAAATGTTCTGATTAGCTTTAAATGCTCTATGCGGCGGTTCCTTAAACACTATCCGAGTGTATTCAAGCTCCAGTCAGTAGATGTTCTGCTGGCTTGTGATCGTTATCGAGGCATCTACGTCCACTAATAGAGTCGCCGGGTATTGTCGATGCTATCTGATGGTATCTCCGGCTGAAGTGGAATTAGAGCTAGACCGACACAACACCAGTGTCGTGAAAGTAGTCCGGGAACTAAAGGGAAGTTATATCTTAGAAATTACATCTTTTGAGGTTTAGTCTTTACCCTTACATAGGGTTTGTAACATCTCTGTTGCTGGACAAACTAATCTTAGTATTTTTTATTCGAGATTGGTATATAGACATGTATGGATAATGACAAACAAGCACTTTTGTTTGGCTTCCCTAGTGGTAAGTGACCACCTCAGCATAAAGGCGCTTGCGATACCAGAGAATAGCTCTCGTTTTATCTGAACTGATCCCGTGAAACTCTAAAAAATATATTTTCACCGACACAAATAATACTACATTAATAAAAGACAGTGTTGCAATATAGTCATCCCTAAAGTAGACGTTATTTCCCCAGAAGACAGCAGTTCTATCTTTCTCAAAAGATAAGTTGTTGTCCTAAACTTGTAATCCTTGATTTGTATATCATTATCATCAGCCTATTAACGTCCCCGCTGCTCCTGTACCCCACGTCAATGGGGCACAGGCTTTTCTTATGGATGGAATAGGGAGATGATGGGTAGGTGGGTGCTAACGACTGCAGATGCAGCTGGGACCAAAGTGAAGGGTCTTCCGAAGTACGAACTACTCAAGTACTACTCGAGATAGTAAATTTTGGGTCCGATTCACTGACCGACCACTGCAAAAGTTGCTTAACAGTCAAACGCGCTAACCACTTGCGCTAACAAGCTCTTTAAACACTTGATTTTTTTGTATTTACCTATTTCGAGTTTATAGTCATATAAGTTTTAAGATATTTGATTATTCAGTAAAAAATCGAACATTTTTCAAAGACAAAATCTAGCGAGAAAATTTTTGATAATCGTATTTACGGGCTAGAAAAGCTTCAGCTTAGGAGCTGAAGATATATATATATATATATATATAAATCTCATGTACATATCTTTATAGGTATTCTTTTAACAGCGTCAAAAATGATAATTTGACTACATACAGCGCCTTAATCGAGAATTTTAAACACGACGCGTTATATGGTGCATGCGTTATCATTTCCTACAGACAAAAGTCATTACAATGTAAATTGTTAATTTATAGGTATGCTTATTGTTAGTTCTCGTGGACAGCTGATTTGCGGTCCCGTTGCTGTTTACAATAAAAATGCAAATACCGTGATTTATGGCGTAATTGATTCTTTCATAGCCAGTTAAGCAAATAGGTAATGTTGATCTGTCACGTGGTTTGCACTCGAACACCCATCCGATGCAACATTTGAAAGCTTTTTTTTTTTTTTTTTTTTTTATGCAAAATAGGCAATGCGTTTGACTACAATCTCACCTGATGGAAAGCGATGATGAGGCCTAGGATGGTACACGCCTGCCTAGAAGATGCCTGTTCACTCTGGCCTTGAAGATGTCCAGGTTATATTGGTCCGGGAAAACAGACCTCGGCAAGGAGTTCCACTCCCTAGCCGTTCGTATAATGAAGGCCGAAGCAAATCGCTTCGTGCGAATAGGAGGAACTTCGACAACATAAGGGTGGAAGCCCTCGCCGCGCCTGGTCGTCCGGTGGTGGAAAGGGGAAGGGGGGATCAAATTATGTAATACCTCCGCACACTCTCCGAAATGTAACCGATAAAACACCGAAAGGCAAGCTACACGTCTTCGGTGGTGGAGGCTCTGAAGATTAGCCTCAACGAGAGCGTCATTGCCTATGAGTCTCTTCGCACGGTGTTCCACCGAGTCCAGTGCATCCAGCTGATACCGAGCAGATCCGTCCCAAAGGTGACAACAGTACTCCAAGCAGGAGCGAACTTGGGCTCGGTAAAGGTTAAGGAGCTGCTCAGATGTAAAATATCGCCTGACCTTAGAAAGTATTCCAAGTTTTCTGGCAGCGGTTTTAGCAATGGACTCGATGTAGGGACCGAAATTGAGGCTGGATGAGATGTCCATACCCAAGAGCTCGAGATGGTCTTTAACCGGCACGGAGACATTTCGGAAAGTCGGAGTTAGATGGAATGGACTCCGTTTCGTCGAGAAGAGACAGGCCTGTGTTTTAGAGGGATTGAATCCAACCAAGTTGGCTTCACCCCAGAGGGAAACAGCTTCCAGGGTTGCATTCACTCCCTCCACCATCGCCTCCCTTAATGATCGGACATCTGCATCAGACTTCACATCAGGCAGATATCTCCCCGAAACTGTGCTGTCATCTGCATACCCAAAGATACCAGGAGTTAGGAGCAGATCATTGATGTGCAGCAAGAATAGCGTTGCGGAGAGGACAGATCCCTGGGGGACACCGGCATTAATACCAAGCAGATCCGACGATGTGCCATTAATGACCACTCGTATCGATCTGCCCCTCAGAAAATCTGCAATCCAGTTGCAAAGTCCGACAGCGATTCCATATGAAGGAAGCTTGCCAATGAGACTTGCATGCCAGACCCTGTCAAAAGCCTTAGAAATATCAAGAGAAACGGCGAGAGCTTCGCCGCGTTTCTCTATGGCTTCACTCCATAAGTGGGTAGCATACACAAGAAGATCCCCAGTAGATCGCCCACGGCGGAAACCGAATTGGCAGTCACTGAGGAGATCGTTATCTTCGAGGTAAGCGAGGAGACGGTTGTTCAATACACGCTCCATAATCTTACAGAGTATGGAGGTGATTGCAATAGGTCGATAGTTGGCAGGGTCGGCACGACTACCCTTTTTGGGCACTGGCTGGACATTGGCAAGCTTCCAGGTTTTCGGAACTTGGCCAATCTCAAGGGATAAGCTAATTCCTCAGCTTCAATGTGGGTTACTGTAGCAACTTTAATGTTTTTTAGCAATATGTAGGTGGTAAAGGGTGGAGCTCGTTGTGTACCAGTAAGCATATTCGGACTGTGATTGCGGAGGCTAAGAAACTTTTGCATATGCCGATCGTTGGATGGATCAAAAATGAATCGTCTCTAGTTCCTCAGCACTACAAGATGCACGTAAAAAGTTGGTTAGGCTTTGTTAACAGTCATTACACTTAGGTACAAAAAGCTCGTCTTCATCTCACAAACATTTGCCTCTACCGGGATTCAAACTACCAGGACCTCAGAGTAAGCAATACCTTGAAGACTCTACCACGGAGGACGTCAATGAAATGATAAGATATGAATTTGAGTCACACTCCAGCTAATGTTTTTTTTTGTGAGTTGTTTTAATTAAGCAAAGCAAGTGATGCTGACAGTGTCCGAAATGAGAGATGGGTGATATCAGCGATTGTGCGAGCGGCGTAAAGTGTCGAGTGACGGGGTCGGCGCCCGCTTTCCATCGGTCAGGTTCACAAATAACCAGTAGTATAACTCGTCATTAGATATTTTTAAAAATTGATCATTTGTAAATTTTTTCTCCGTTGTAGTTTTTTTGATCCCGCAGTGAGTAAAGTGGTCTGAACGCCGAGATAGGTGGGGAGTCTACAGTAGAAACCGTTGTTAAGATTACACAAAAACTGTTAAATTTACAGAAATAACAAATAGTTAGTTAGTAGATGAGAATGACAGATGAATAATTTTCAGAGCGCGAGATTCTTCAAAGTCAGGTTTTTAGTTTTTTATAAAAAGAAATATTACTTGGCTTTCATATATTAATTTAAATAAAGCATGAAGACAATGGTATATTTCTCGTATAATGTTCTTATGATTTAATTAAGTATTTAATGAGGATCCGTTACGATTTTAGTTGAAAATGTAGATTTATAGAGCTAAGGATTCCATAAAACACAGTAGTGGTCAAGTACTACGACAGATATTGACGAAGTTATGACCAAATTACTAAAAGAATTTTCGGCTGGCCGCGTGGTGGCTGTGACGTCACTAAGCTCTAGCGCTCGGGCGCGAGCGTTAAAGTTCGACTAGAGTGAACCACGATCGAGCTCTGTGACATCACACGTTTCGGCCGCCGCTGAATATTGGCTCCCATAAAATTATTTATAAAATCGCAAAGATCTAATCGATTAAGATGATTAGAAAAGTATATTAATTAAAAAGCTTATTAGATCATTATATTGTTGATTTTGAGTCGATTTGCCGACCTAGTAATGATCATCATTGAATTGTAAAGTGATAATTTAAAAACTTGATTGGATTGCACATATCGAACATTCAGAACAGATTATTTAGGTCCGAACAAATGACTCCACCCTGCCTAATATTAATTGACGGTGGTGTCCAGACACGACGATCAGCTATCGTCGTATCGTGCAGCAGTTTTACCTGTCATACCAGTCATCCTAAGATTGACGGCTTGCAAGTTGCTTGGTTTTATGCTTATACCTAAGTAGCGGGGTGAGTGTTCTTACAATTAAAAAAAATCAAAATCGTTTATTCAGTATATGCTGTTACAAGTACTAGTGAAAAGCTACGTTACAGGTTAGTTCTGAGATACAGGTCTCCTAGTACAGTTAGTACTAGGAGACACAGTAACAGATGCAGATATATTATTATGCAGTTGGATGAATGTTCTATAATTGTAAAATGTTATAAAATATCGTGTACAATTTTCTATGGTGGCAAACGAATTATTATTAAACAAAAATAAAAACTGTTTTAACAAAGTTTAGGAATGCCGTGTTCTTCTGTTTAGGCATAAAAAATGCACAATTAAAGTTAAATACAATGATTGATAGTACCCAATGTAGTAAGAGCAGACTCATCTCCGCTGGCAGCACCCGTTCACGAGCATGACGCATGAACTAGCCATCGCTTCGCTCAACCATTTTTCAGGGAACGTAACGACCTGCCTTTTTTTTATGGTAAGTGATCACCATTGCCCATGGACACTTGCAACACCAGGAGTATCACAAATGCGATGCCGGCCTTTAAGGAAGGAGTACGCTCTTTTTTTGAAGGTTTTTGGGTCGTATTGGTCCGGAAACACTGCTGGCAACAATATATTCCACAGTTTTGTCGTACGTGGTAAAAAAAATCGACAAAAACGCACGGTTGTGGATAGCCTCACACGACATACACGACTTACTGTTATAAACGTGCACTGTGGCATAGGTGCGCGGGCGCAGCGTCCAGGCAGCACCGCCCAAACTACCGGCGCACGCGCACGCCAGATCGAGATACCCGCGTTAATTACGATCTCGCTGGTCACGGCCGCTGCCCTGCTTAATGTGCGGCTCAGCTTTATTATTAAAATAAAAACGACGCCTTGTCTTTTGGCAGTTTTTTTTACGACCGCTTTCGACTAGACACACCGTTAGAATGCATCGGATAGTCTAGTACATTATCGTTATATGATATTTTTGATAAAGTATTCATTATAAGAACAGTATTTGGTCTGGTATCATTGAAATTAAGTAACATTTCTAAATTGGTGGTCATAAGCTCTCTTGATTTGGAAGGTATAATATTAAGTTGTTTATAGCAGGTGTATGTGCAGTCGTATGTAAACGGCAGAAGGTTCACATGAAGGGTCATGTCATGGACCCTTCTCCCAAACCATCTATAGCAAAGCCCCAGCATTTGGAAATTGGGATTTTATACTCTAATAATAATAAAATGGTAGGAAAGTCAAAACTGTACATTGAATATTTTTTTAAAGAATACTTGGAGTGTGATCTACAATCGATACCGAAGCCAAAAATATAGTTTTTAAAATTTTTATCTGTTGGTCTTATGTATGTCCGGGATAAACTCAAAATTTACTGCATGGATTTACTTCAAATTTGGCACGTATATTATTAAGAAGCCGGGTCAACATATAAGCTACCTATTATCACGCTATCACCTACGGGGAATGAGCAGTGAACCTTTATTTCTAACTATTACTCGATGCTTTGGATAGGTTACAGCGGCGCGCAATCCGCATCATAGACGATGACGAGGTGACTAAACACCTCAAGCCTCTTCAATTACGCCGTGACGTGGCGTCACTAAGCGCGTTCGTTCTCCCTCTTACAACCTGGGATCCTTTAAAAGAGGCGTGAAGAAGCAACATGCAGGCCGGCAGGGTGAGGATGGCTGGTGTGGCAGGTAGAACTGCTGTATCAGCTATCTTCGCGTCTGGACTTCACCTTCACTTAACATCAGGTAGGGTGGTCATTTGTAGGACCTATCTATAATACTAAAAAAAAAAAAACCACGCTTACGAAGTCCCGGGCGGTCGCTAATACCCTAATTATTTATCAATCATCATTAATGAAGATAATTTTTTGATTCCAACTTCTAGTTTTATAGCAACCTGAGAGAAGAAAATGTGCCGCTCCAGCTTCCTTACCTTGTCGACCTGAACCCAATACCCAACCCCGCGGAGCCCTGGAGTCCTACTCACCAGCTGAAACACAGCAGCACCAAGAAGTAATGATAATTTACTATTGTCTTCTGAAAGGTGGAGGTTGCTTCTACTATTGTCTTCTGAATGGTGGAGCGGATGACCCGCTGTGCCCTACCATTCTTAACAGTGTTATACTATATGTATATCTTAAGTAATGTTGTTTTTTTTACACCTATAAGCCTAGCCCCAAAGTAAGCACTATAAGGCTTGTGTTATGGGATACTAGGGTAACGGATAGACTACATATGCTTTACATATATAAGTATATTTATATAGAAATACATATTAAACATCCATGATAGTAGTACAAATGCTCGTGTTCATCACGCAAACATCTGCCCCCACCGGGATTCGAACCCGGGACCTCTCGAGTCAGCGACGCCATGAAACCCGGCGTACAAACCACTCGGCCACGGAGGTCGTCAAGGAGGTCGGTTCTAAAGAGTTAGTAAAGCTCACGACCCAGATGATAATATGGATGATGACTAATCTTTTTTTCTTCGTTTCTCAGGTAGATTATCAAAAAGTATAGGGCACGTATTTTTTCTTTTTTCACATAATATAAACATTGCAGAGATATATTGATTTGAAAAGTCGCATGACGTCACGTTTGAGTACACTTATAAGTGAAAATTCACTCAAAAGTGACGTCACGAGCCCCTACTCCCAAACTTTGACGCGCTATAACTTTGTCATTTTTTGGTTGATTGCCCAAAGAAAAAATACGTGTCCATTATTTTTTGATCATCTACCTATTGGCTAAAATGATTTTTGGCGATGGCGTGTTTTCAGAGTAAGTATCTGATATTTTATCAGTCACTCCTGAAACGATACACTGCAAAAAATATACTTTATTAACTCCAGTGTTCTGTAACGTAGAGATCTAATTCGAGCGGAAAATCCGTTTTTAATGATTTTTCAATAATCACCTATGAAACTGTTCACGATGAAAACCTATTAAACATGGAAAAAATGATTTATGTATTTTAAATTCCGTGATAAAATAATTGTCAGAAGCATTCGATGTTAATAATATTGCTCATTATTTACTTACTTACAGATTTAAATGAAAATGATATAATATAACTAAGTAGGTATTTAAATACATATTAACTTTAGCCAGATTGGATATGAATAAGTTGCCACGCAATGCTGAAAAAATTTGCTTCGTTTTGGAAACATACTGTGGACTTATAGCGTGACAAATAATTATAAATATTTGTGGTCTTGGATTAGTCCATACTAGCAAACCAGTGAACAAAATGTTCACCAAAACCTGATTTAAAAAAAAATGTATTTAATTAATTGAGAACTTCGGAGATTTTGTGTGGTTTCGTTTGAAATTCGTGATTTCTCGAAAAACGGAAGTGCTACGTTACTCAAATCCGGTTTGTAGTCTTATCAGACTATTCTTAACTTATAACTTAAATATTCTCTTTATCTATCTCTTACGGTTTGGCCGCTGAAACAGCACCACAGACAGACAGACGGACGGACTTGTCTAATAGATAAGAGATTCATCCTATAACGGGGTGCGTGCTTGATAAAGCAAATGTATAGCCAGACCCCAGCCCCTGCCCTTTGGTTGCCTGAAAACTCCCTAAACTTCCTCCCTAAGAGAAACATAACGCTATCGAAAGAAAAAAATATTTCATTCCTGTAAGGTGGAGGTTACTACTCCAGACGGGCGCTCCTAAAACCAATCAGTTAAATGCTATAAAAGTAAAACGAAATATTTTAAAGTCACTTGTCTTATCGCAAACAAAAGAGTGGATGTATTTTTGGAATTTACTCCTTAAGAATCGATTTGCATATATAAGGGGCCCGGTACGACAAGAATGTGAGGAGTAAAATCTATCGACGAATGACCGCGTTACGTTTTTGGTGCGCATCCTATGTCGCGCAACTTTGACAAACAAAGATGACGGATTAACATTAAACGTCCATGTGTCTTATTTTAGTTACCATAAACCACTTGTCACTGTAATTAATAATGCAGACAATGTTGATTTAATTAATATTTAAAAAAATGATAATAGTCTGATAACAATAATTACATAACTTATCAACATTCCTAATGATATATTTATGCACATCTGAAATTGACTATTGTAAAAAGTTTAATGTAAAATATTTCGTCGATAAGTTATAATAAATGTATATGAAATGAATAAATATATATTTATATATGTATATTATTTTCATTAATTTGTTAATTTACCCTTTCATACAGTATCAATCGTTTTTAAGTTAAATAAACTCTTTTTGCGTCTGGTTAGACTATCGAACTTAAGGAGTAAACTCCAGTCGTGCGTCGGAGCTGACACACACATTTTTTTTTATTTATAGATTTATTGAATGGTTACACCTGCGCCGTCGGCCGGGTCGTGTATCGGAGAATTAATTTTCATTGCATATATCGCGGCATAGACGTTTACACGACAGCCGGCCGCGCAATGAAATGGAACCTTCCATTATTATGTAGTTTGCATGCGACGGAGACCCGTGAGGGAACGCCAGTTATTAAGCTACCGTTTCAAGAGAAGGTGGACTGAATAAAGTTCATACGAAATATATCAATTAATAAATCCTAAATAACCCAGACCAACGATCCGGTCACCAACCAAGCAGAGCCTTAAGACCTAAAATGATATTTCTTTGGAATAGTTTATATTTTACTAGCTGACTCGGCGAACTTCGTACCGCCCAAAAGTAATAATTTGCAATAAATTGAAATTGCGACTATAATTTGAGATTTAAACTATCCTATCTCTCAAGTTGGATCGAACTGCACATGGTGTGCGAATTTTATTATAATCGGTTCAGTGGTTTAGGAGTCCATTGAGGACAAACATTGTGACACGAGATTTATATATATTAAGAAGAAGAAGATTAAATTTGTTATATCGAGTAATGTATTCGTTTTCTATTGTCTATAGTTTCAAAGCCACTAATAGTTCATAAACTTCATTATTTACATGTGGTTTCAGTTTGTGTTTCTGTTTGTTTATTTAATTAAAATTCTGTCCGTTCGTACTGTCTTTTAAGCATCATGTGGCTACCTTCAATAGAATTTTGCATTTTGTATGTATCACTATAATGTTTAAAAAAATAAGATTTAATGTAACTTTCCCTGGTGGTCCTCATAAATAAATAAATAAATATTTACTTCAAGCATAATAATGCCCATTGTCAGATTTGAACTTAATATACTTCGGAGGTAAGATCAATCCTATTGCATTTACCAGTCATCAATATTGTTCAACTTCAATTATCCCCTTTTTATATATCATTCATCTTTTACAGTTGTCAATTTGTTAATGGATTGTTATTTAAAAGTATGGATCAGCGAAACAAGCGAAAACTCTTAGTTTCAAATCATTCTGTTGTTTTTTTTAAGTTTTCTATGTAAGACACGTCTAGCGAAACTAATATAATACAAAGCCTAAGGTCTTATAAGGACCACTCATGTTGTTTTCATTGCTATTAAAGTGTACAATGAGTCGAATCAGATTTAAAATGGTTTCAAAAGCAATTCTGAAAGCGACAATTATCAACGATCCACAGCTGTAGTGTAAACTAACAAGAAGTGTGTCAGAGACGCTCCAGAACTCCAGTTAACGAGAGAGAAATTATCATGAATCATCAAACATGCGTCATCACCAAACGGTTTATCGTAAATCACTCCATGGATACACGGTCCAAATTAATTAGACCCCATACAGACGGAATAAACCCGACGTACTGAGGTATCATCAGAAGTACCACTGTGTCACAAGATAAGGAAAGAAGGCGCAGATTCATGCGCGTGTGTGAGTGGACACTGGCAGCCTGTCGCAGCCAATAGAGATAGATAGATGGATAGATAATGCGTTTATTTTTTTTTCTTCAACATACATATACATTTATTTATTTATATTTATTTATTTATTTACAGACAGAGTAATACAATAAAAAAAAAGATACAAGAAATCAGCTATGAAATATCTATTTGTATGCTGCAGAAAGCAAAAGGCCAAGGCTCGGCTAAACATTTGCCAGTTTTAAGGCAAAATACCGATTTTCAGCCATCACCTTTATGAGTGAGTAGACTAGCTTTATTAATAATAAACATTTAAAAGATTTTGCAAGGAAAAAAGAGTAAAACAGCCATGACAATGCAGTGGAGACAAACACATATTTACTACAATATAGAGACAAATAATGAAGTGATTGTTTGCGAGATAAAATTAGATGATATCATACATATATATAATAACTATAATTACACATGATTTATTTAAAGTATATACAAAAGTAGTATCCGGAAACTGTTTGGAAAACAAGGCTACCTGCCCTGCCACACATAAAACTTGGGGATGTCTAATTTTTGGATTTCTAAAAAGTATATTGTTATCTGCTTTTTAAAAGTGACTTTGGAAGCCAGTTTTCTCATAGGTGGAGGCAAGGCAGAGACGTCTCTCTGCGTATGCGACAGGCTGCCAGTGCCCACACACACGCGCGCAATTGTATGAGGCTTTGTCCCTTTCCCTCTTTGACTGTGTCTCACACTGTTCAGGAAACTGAACAAATAGTTTGACCGAAATTGCTGTGTAAACACAGCGTGCGTAGGTAGAAAATGCACTGTGTAGACTTTGACTTTGAGGAATTAATTGGCGTAACGGCGAGTTTTTTAATTGCGGCCATTCGGACCGAAGAACGAACGTACTCGGGAACCGGTGCTGGTGTGCCGCTAAATGCTAGAAACTTGTTGTTTTTGAACTTCTTAATTTAACTTAAATGCAGACAATTAAGTTATAGTGATTTCTCGCGAATATTCTTGGTGAAATTTGTAACCTTTAATCTTTTTTTTTATAGCTTTATATTGAAAGGATTTGCGCCGACATGTATGAGTTTATTGCATCAAGTTTCACTTCCTAATTGGTTTTACATAGTTTACAACCAAGTCGAATTAAATAATTTACCGCACATCCGGTGTTCTTGTCCGTTATTTCGCATAGAAATAAGTTTTAGCAACCATGATCCCTTTGATATTGAACGATATATTATGAAATACTAGCGGCCCGCCCTCGCTTCGGTGTAGAGCTGAAGTGTAGACTACAGTTTTTGTTCTCAGGCTTGTATTATACACAATGATATTCATCTATGATTCTTCTTATACCTGCATGCAAAGTCTCAGCCCGATCGGTTTATAATTGACAAAGTTTCATACAATGTTTCATTCCCTATTTTATCCCCTTGGGGGTAGAATTGATCAAAATCCTTTCTTAGCGGGTGCCTACGTCATAACATCTACCTGCATGCCAAATTTCAGATCTGTCCAGTGGTTTGGGCTGTGCGTTGATAGATCACTATGTTAGTCAGTCACCTTTGAGTTTTATATATATAGATTTACAGTACAACGTGATGGAAGATCTACACACAATATATTTTGTAAAAGCCAATACAGGCCAACACCAACCAACTATTGGCTGTGAAACGTTGCATTCGAGTATGCTTATCAAAAGTTTCAAAGTCCTGAAATAAAATAATGAACATCATCGGAAGTATAAATGAACGTCACTTACTTCTTACTCCAATTAAACATTTAGCTTCTGAGTGTTCGAAAAAAATGGCAATTCGAGACAACATCAGCAATATAATCGGTTCCCCTTAGCGGCAATTGTCGACACCTTAAATAATCGTTTAAAACCATGGCCACGCGACACCTGCAAGTGCTGCCTTAACAGGCAGTTTAATAGAATCGCTATTGAGAAAAAAATATGACGTGCGCCTGTCGTACTTACAAAGTACTGAGCAGGTATTCTGTGAATCCAATCAAATTGATGAAATGGCTGGCACTACATTGCTGTAAACCGTGTTCATGGAAAGGGTTCCTTACACTATAACTTAAACACAAAAAAAATCAGCATTTTTGAAGTTATACTTCTTTAGGCGCGTTATGAAAAAATGATGAGAGTGAAATTTTAAGATGCGCGCGCATCACTGTAACACAAAATTTTAACAGCATGAAGTTGGTCGCTTTAGCGACCAACTTCATGCGTTACTTTTGTGTTTACCGCACATTTAGAAAATCTACCAACAAAATAGAAATAGAATCTCTATTTAGTGGGTGCTAACGACTGCATTGTGAAGGCTTATCAAAAGTATTTATTAATCTGGAACAACGGAACCAAAGCGCGATTCAGGAGACTACAGCGCCATCTCTTGACCATTGGTGTAGTAGAACCAAAAACCACATCTTTATTTTTTGTAATAAAGTAACAGTTATAGGTATTCATATTTATAATATCAAAAGTATTTATTAATCTGGAACAACGGAACCAAAGCGCGATTCAGGAGACTACAGCGCCATCTCTTGACCATTGGTGTAGTAGAACCAAAAACCACATCTTTATTTTTTGTAATAAAGTAATAGTTATAGGTATTAA
Organism: Chilo suppressalis; assembly: GCA_902850365.2. Lineage (NCBI taxonomy): Eukaryota > Metazoa > Arthropoda > Insecta > Lepidoptera > Crambidae > Chilo > Chilo suppressalis. The sequence goes on from OU963902.1 coordinate 493,538, forward strand.
TATTTATAATATTTATCCACATGTTTCTAGTTTGTATATTCGGAATACGTGTTTGAGTTTCATACAAGTGCAAATCACATATGTTCTAATAAATTATATTCAGTAGCGATTTTAATTGAATATTTTGATTATTTATTTATTTTTTCAAATTAAAACTCTTTAATTAAAAACTTTATTGACTGTGTCCTTTTCCAGACTTTTTATTAAATTATTGTAATTAATTATTTGCATGCAATTAATAACTAATTTTAAACGATGCCAAAGAAGGATAACTTCTCACGCGCCTACATAAGTAAACGCACCCATTTTTTGTATTTTTTAAACAGTTCTGCATATCGTTTTTTTGTCAGTTTCGTGTAAGTTTGGATCCCACCGTCAATTTGCCACAAAATAAACAAGTTTTTGTTTGTAGCAATGTAGATTTTGAGCGAAAATATAGGAAACTCAGATTATTCAATACATTTTTCGTACTACTTTACCATCAACTACAATTATTTGTATACTCTTGCCGTATATTACTACTTAAAAATTTGCGCCGTACCCTATACAACTCGTGTCGTTGTATTACGCAGTAAGCACTTCCACCTGCCGTACACAGAACGCGGTAATGCGTCGAGACTTCTCAATAACAACAACTATTGAACAAACAAATAAGTTTTGTGACTTTATTACCGCTAAACCCATTTTAGGTATAGTGTCACCCACATTTCCAACGGCGCTGTAAGTTATTTAATAAAGGTCTTTCCAAAGGTCAGACAATAATAAAATCTAACTAAGGAAAATGATTTTTATGTTTTTATTTATTTTTAAGCATTTGACTGCTAGATGTTTAAATATAAAGAAAAGTTTTACTAGAAAAAATCCATGCAGACCAGGCAGCAAAAATAAAATAAAAACATAACTATAATTGCTATTTCTTCTTTCAAATGTTTAATACTTGAAAAAGTATTCATTTGACATTGTAGATCACCTACAATGCGAAGAGATGGCGCTGCCTTGCAGCTTAGGGCTAGGAAAATTTCGACGCGGCCATCAGGGCCGTGGTAGCATAATTGGTCAGTGCATTCGCCCGGATAGCGAAGGGTGCGGGTTCAAGTCCCGTCCGCTGCCTGGTCCGCGTGGATTCTTTCTAGTAAAAAATGCTTTTTGTTTTATTTGAAATTAAAATTATTCGCTTCTGCAGTAAACGGGTAAGAAAATGAACGCGGAAAGCGAGGTATTCTATTTTTAACCAACGTCAAAAAGCAGGAGGTTCTCAATTCCTACTCGTATATTTGTTTTTTATGGCGTTTGTTGATTATTATTTTGTTTCTTGAATCAGCTTTTGTGCTATCTCTATATATATGTAGATTAACTCAGTTTCATGATTACAAAAATGCAAAAAAACTTATAAAATCGTCGTCGTATTTGTCTCTTATTAACTTCCATTCCAAAGATAAGCTTTAAGAATCGTTAATAAAAGTTAAAACGACGGTACGCATCTGAATTTCCTTACATTTAATCGTGTCGTGTTACCAACACAACTGTCACCTGCCCTGTCTGTCTGTATGTCACAGACAGGTTGGCCAACATTGTTGCTATCAGAGAAACCGTTGCCCAATAAGTTGCTCCCGATTAAGTTATTAAATTAACAGATCTACTTAGTACTTATCTGGGCAAAGCAATCGACTTGACCAATCTTTTGAGATTTGTTTTGTAAGTGTCAATTACTTATGCTGGACTGGGAGTAAAGAAAATCATAGAATGCGCCAGCTGCTGACTTTTTGAACTGATAATAAAAAGTTATCAATGGATATTGAGACGACGAAGCGGCCCTTTCACTATTGTTTTTGGATTACAAGTCAAATATACAAATATTGGTGTTTAGGAGGATTGCCAACTATAAAAAAAAATACGTGAAATTATGTACGCAAGAACCCAGATGTCAATTGTAGTACTCTTTGTGATATTTTCTAGGTTATTTGTAAGAAAACTTTCCGCTGTTGTACTGTTTTTTACTCCCCAAACTAACAAAGCTCCCAATAAAATACAATAATCATAATTAAATTGTATCTTAACATTAACGTTAATTGGCCGCCATAAAATCCACAGTACGAATTAAACACGAACTCGGAAGAATCTCGACGTACCTACGATTTAATTAGTAGCGTAAATCTAATAATTAAATATAATTGTTAAGTCGCAAAAAGTGTAAAAATTTAATAAGAAAATAGGAATGTTATCATTAACAATACAACAATTCTAGCAGCGCTGCTTGAAAAAAAAATGATATTATCTCAAAGTAGGTAAACTTGTTTTGGAATTATTACACCAGTTACGTCCTAAAACTCCGAGGTCACCCTATAATAAATCTAGCATTGCGACATTTTTGTATTAACGTCAAAATCAAATGCAATGCAGTTTCATCGAGCTATTAATGAATACGATAAAAAATTATAAATGTTTTAGTTTGCCGTTGTAAATAATGTATGATCTTAATTAAATAATGATGAGTGTCGGCGCCTGCGCCCGCGCAGCCAGTGCGCGGTCGATCGGCGCGGGAGTGCGTACAAGTCGTGCGCGGCCAAGGAAAACTACCGTCCACACCCATTAGGAAACGTCTTGCACGTGCTACGCCAGTAATTAAACGCGACAACATTCGAACCACATCTCGACGCTCAAACAGCTCGATGATCAATCAAGTCGCACAAGAATCAATTCCGAATGCATAATACCGTGCGCCCATACTAGACTGACTGGTGAATCATTTCACCATCACTATTCTAAAATGCTAATGCGCGATGATTTGAATAAAATAAAAAAAAAATTACATTCCCAAATCTCGTGCGCACGCGCCGCCCGTCCGCCTTTCCGGCTGTGTGATATGTTTTCTCGGTGCGCGCAAGTCTCGAGAACGCGAATTAGTATTGTAATGTATGCAAATTTTTGCTAAAGATCCGTCTGAGGTTTTTGCTCTCGACTTAATTCTAGGGCAACAGAACTTTTAGCATTGCATTCGTATTATCATAATGGAGAAAAAGTTAAATAATATTCATGACATGTTAATTTGGCGGTTTATAAGTGTTAAAGGCGTATAATTGAGTGTTGTCGGTGCGCGGACGCCGGGCCAGTTATTGCTTCGTTTGTGGTTTTACTTTTTACGAGTGTGTCATGTTTACATTTGGAATTATAGCATTCGACCCGGTGCGGTACACAGGTAACCAGTAAGTCTTCTTTGCGCCCTTGACGCACCTCGTTATATTCTAAACAGTAGCACTCGATTTGTCAACAGACTACAACTCAGGTATACTATGTGTTGAGGTGTAATGTTTCTTGAATGGAGAATTTAACCTCTTAAGGAATCTCTAACTAATGGTGATTTATGTGCTGTACATAGCTGTGAAGTGTGTTACACAAGGCTGCATGGTTCATAGGTTCTTTTTATAAATGCAGCATAGCATGCATATCACATGTAGATATGTAATTTCATGACGCTAACTAAACGTAGAAATGTATATTAAAATCAGTCGATAATTAATTAATAAGATTTTAATAAAATGGTGGTGTTTATTTAGTTTATCTGAGAATAGGCTACAGTGGCTAACGCGAAGTCCAGTAATTCTGACAAATAAAATGATTTTGTTTTTGTCACACAACCTGTATATTTCTTAACCAATAACTACAGTTTCAGTGTTAACCTACTGCGCTCGACTGTCACTTGTTCACTATTGACAGCTGATGTGTGTTGCGCCTTGCGCCCAATGTCAAGTTTCGCGACACCGCTCGCGATGTGTCGCAACAAAAGCGGGAGCAGATTGTGCTCCAAATCGCGAGCAAACTCTTGATTTTTACGAAATATGATGCGTCGGCACTCGGTTAATGTAGCATGTTAACGGCTGTGGCTATTTACTTGCGATTTCTAACTGATTCTCTTTTGAGAGCAAGGCCGTTGTTCTCAAGGCCTGACGGTTGTTCTCGACTTCTATAAAGATAAAAACGGTCAATGTTTTACGACAGAGGGGTTGCAAATAATAACAAATCTCCGAGCTACATTTAGATTGAATCTTAGACCTAGCTAAAGTCAAATACATATAGCAGTTTTGAGATGTTGTGGCGTTATTAACAAATCTTCCAGCTCCACGTAAATTTATTATATTTACTTATTACTGTATAAAATATTTTATGCTCAATTTGTACGATCCAGACAGTATCACTCCTAAACAAATAGCCCTGTTATTTGACAATGTTCTAATGCTTAAGTAACACTCCAGTAATGGGTTAAATTTCATGATATTACTTTAATTAAATCATTTAAAAGCATGTAATAATGTGCTTTACTAGGCTACAAGATTTTAGCTGTAATTTTTTTGGCCGAAGTCCCATTAGCAATTTACATATTTCTGAATCCAGACCATCCATTTATACACTTTCGATCCCTTGGGATGAGTAAGAAATTTCATAAAATACTATGATACCTAACGTGTTCTACTCATAATCCAACTCTGTGTAAAATTTCATCGTTAAATAGTTTAAAAAATACAGATTATTCGAAAGAAAGTTGTCCAAAACTTGCTACTGTTTTAGGGGGAAACTCCTTTCTTACCATCCTTCAATTTAAAGTCTTTAAAATACTCGTACTTTCTATCTGATACATACATCCAACTTGTTAATATGCGTTATTTTATAAGAAGAACTCCTAAACGTGACGGTATAGATATAGCATAACATTGAATAATAAATTGGAATATGTTTAGTGTCATGATGGATTAATATTTCCGTGGCGACTAATTCTGCTGGTGCAAAGCCGGCTATGCAGTGATCTATAGGAATATTTACTGTCAGAACTAGTTCATTTGTCAGAATTCATGCAACGCTTTAATGGAATCGGAAAATGTATGGCTATTGTTTAATTTGTTGTCTTAGACTGTTATTTGCATCGTCGCGCCGCGGAAGTTGCAGCGACACGCGGTATGAGATAGACTGACACTAATATAATAACTTGAGGCCATATCTATAAAGTACTGAATGGAAATGATTGCATTTCAAATATCAAGGGCCTGTCACCTATCAGAATTGTTTTAGCTATAGCTTATGATTTCATTTTATTTCTGACCACTGAAGGTTTGCCAAAGCCTTGCGCTTTTTTTATTAAAGAAAATGAGCGTGAGGTACCTATTTGAAATAGCCATATTATTGCCAAAGGCTAGTGCGCCCCCATGTTTACCTGCCACCTAATAAATATATAAATTCTGGATAAGGCACAAAAATTACTTAGTGGGACTAATTAGGTAAGTTATTGTTATTAAAACTAAGCTAAGAGCTTGTACTGAAGAAACTAAATATCATTATGACTGGAGGAGAACCAATGATTGAGCTCATCAAATAAATAAACTTTTGATATACAAGGCATTTGCAAGACGCTGTCGACGAACAATGTCGTATGCGTCAACGTGAATTTGTTTGTACGTTTGTCGGGTTGCATTATAATATTTGCCTACAACTTACCATCAGCCTATGAATGTCCCCACTGCTGGGGCACAAACCTTCCCTATGGATGGAATAGGGAGACTGGGTCATGACCCACCAGACGGGCCCAGTGCGGGTTGGTGGGTGCTAATGAATGCAGATGCAGCCCGGACCAACGGCTTCAAGTGGCTTGCTTCCGAAGCACGGAAGAGCTAGAGTTTTCGGTCACTCATTCAAGCACCGAACATTCCTTAAGATGTTTAACTTTCACGATTACAGGTTAAATGCGCTAACCACCTGCGCCATCGATCCAATCCGCCATCCTCAAATCAATAGATGCAAAATGATATAATCAAGTGCAAGTCGCCATTGCTCAAGAAGAGCTCTGAATGCATACCATATTGCACTATTATGTCACTGAAACAGTTACAAAGTGACGTTGTAAAGTTACTAAGTAATTTTAGACGTTTATTATATTTTGTGTGCTATCTTTAAAGGTTAAAAACAATTCTAAGAACAGTGTGTGTTAAAGTCGAGCAAGAAGAAAATAAAAAAATATCCTGTATAAAGACTCCCATTTATTGTCTTGATCTACTATATTTTCGCTAAAGGTAGGATAGGCGGGAAATTATTGCTTTGTAGTAGAGTTCTCTTGGCATTTTTAAGGTACGGTACTGTGACGTCCGAAACGTTACAGCCTCCTTGTTTAGGTAAACTCTTTGCTTTTGCAATGCCTACGGTTGGCAGTTATATTAAAAAGATAATGTCATGATTTTAAGATTTGAAATGAGGAATCGTCTGTCTTTTTGATAGAAGGTTCCATTCAAGATTAGATCTTCAGGCACCAAGAACTTCCTCTCGTATTTAGATAAAAATTCTTTATAATCGCCTGAATGATAATATAAAATAATAACCATCGTCTAGTTGTTTTACTGAAGAGTCACGTCCCCAGGTTCTATCCATTCTAGGTAGAACTCTATATGGTGGACGCGCCGCGTTAGCTTCAAGTACCGCGAGTGAAAAATAATTTTAAATCAAGAAAGAAGTAGTTTTATGAAGATGGAGACCAGGACCACATTCGACGGAAAAGGTGATGTAACCGATTTCTTTCGTCAATTTAATATCATCGCCGCCATCAATAATTTCAACGATGAAACAAAAAGAATTGTGTTGTCGGCATATTTAAGTGGACCTGCATTGTTATTCTATAAAAAAATTAATGAGTCTTGTGAGAATTTTCAGATTCTAGAAAAGAAAATTTGTGAGGAATTTCCATCATCGATAAATGCGTTGGAAAAATTTTTCTCACAAAGACAAGGCTTGTCAGAAGAGCCATTGCACTATTTTTATGTATTGGATGAGCTGGCCACAAAAGCGGGAGCTGTCATCGATGACAGATGTTTCATTAGACAGTTCTTAAAAAATGCGAATTTGAATACAAAAAATCTTTTCGCATTTCAATTATATAGTGATAAAACACATTTAAAAAATATTTTACGTCAAGCACAGGATATTTTCGGAGACGAAAGTGCCGAAATTTGTTGGAATCTGCCGATCCAACCATCGTTTGCTCACTTCGAAGCGGCGAAAATTTCGCATATAATAAGGAATGAAGAGGAACAGGAGAAGGAGATCAACCTCATTTCCTTCCAAAGTGTCCTTTCTCATCCCATTGTCCCTCCCGAACATATGATTCCCCGCACTTTTTGTTCCAGTAACAAGAACAAAAAGAAGCTTAAATCAAAGAAGAAGCAAATGAAGAAAATTTTTTATGAAGAAAATGTTATGACGATGGCTGATGGACAAGATTTTCATTCCCAACCGTCAGAAAACAACAATCAGCATACAAGTGAGTCCAAACCATTAATTAATATAATGTGTCGTGACAAGGAGTTTGTAGGGCTCATTGATAGTGGTGCTGCAGTGTCTGTGGTGTCGAAGGACACAGTTAATAGAATTCATCAACGAATTGATGAAAGCGATATGAAGTTGAAAGCTGTCGATGGTAAAGAATTGTCTGTTATAGGGAAAGTTAACCTTAAATTATTGATAGACAATGTGTTATTCATTCACGATTTTCTCGTGGTAGAGAATATTAGGCATAACCTCATCTTAGGACAGGATTTCTTTCTTCGAAATAATGCGATAATAGATTTTTGTAACGAACAATTAATAATCAAACATATTAAGTGCAAGTTTAAAAGACAATATATACAAAAGGATAATGAAAGGAATAGTGATAATTCGGTGTATGATGAAAATTTATATTATGCCGAATAGGTTGATAGTATTATAATATTGTGTAACTAATGAGATTTTATTTCAGTTTATTGTTTATATGAATGTTTTAAAGCAATGGTGGTATGTAAATAAGGTTCAATACAATAGTTATTTTAGAATTTTATTTCAAAAGCATATTAAATATAACTTTGTCATTATATTAGAAATTTTTTTCAATATACATATTATAAGGAACTTTTAAACATTTTGTTTATGACAGATCTATAGGTAGTCTCATTAAAGTATTTTCATTTCTTTTAATTGTTAGCTTTAGTGTAATTTGTTGAGTAGGTGGATTATTGATATCGTAATAACCATAAGAATGATAGGTAACAGGTTCGATTCTCTGTTCAACTTGGAATTATTCAATTGACTTTGAATATGATCATTGATAGGATTAATTCAGTATTAGGATAGAATATATATAGTTAATAATGTATAATAGGATAATATAGGTCCATAAAGAAAATTCCCTTATTATAAAAAAGGAAACGGGTTCGATTCCCTGTAAGGTTAAAAAAAAAAAAATGAATAATAATGTTATACTTTGAAAATTTACCCAACTATGGAAAAGAGGCTATAAAGATTTATCATAAATGTTTTCTTGAATATTAACTTACCCGACTGAAGAAAAATGGTGTAAAGAATTTTACTAATATTTTCTTGATTGTTTTATGTACTACCACATGATGCGGACTTCCCGAGAGAGAGCAGGCTGGCGCTCATGCAGACGTCAGCGATACTGACGATGATCCACCCTGAAGATGATGGAGACACCCTCTACGAATTCGCGTCGTTTTCGTTTCAATTTGGTCGCGTCGCGTTCGTCAAAATCGTCACTTGTAGTAGTTTGACTTGGGGGTAGGGAACCCTTAGTATTCCATGGGAATTGGGTTTAATCTTGTTTGATGCTAGATGTCCTTACCCAAAATTTCTATTACGTTTGCGCATCATGGGTGTCTAATAAAGTACAAGACAATAAAGTGGTGGACCACGTCTGTATCTTTATTAAAGATGTACGAAAGTAAACATTAATTATAAATTCTTTTAGGTTTTGCTCAAATCCAGTTCAATGTTTACGAATCTTAGGAAATAGTTTGAATTTCGTTTCGTACATCTACTTAGTATGGGAAGTAATGAAGTTTCAAAATATAAATTTTCTTGATATTTACTGGTTTAATAAATGGGATAGGGTAAAGTTTTGCTGATAGATGGGATAAAAATAAATTGTTTGGGTAATTTAAGTTATAGCTAGGGTTAGCTTTGTTTTTTTGTTTTTGCCGACTGATGTCGATGTAAAGTAAAGTAAAGTTAAGGTTAGGAGGGAGATGTGCGAGGGATTTTGTTAAGGTTTTGCTCCCGTAAAGTCTTTGCAATAAAACTTTGCAAACAGTTAGGGTTCTTTTCCCGTAAAGTTTTTTTTTGCAAGTTTTGCAAACTTATTGTGAGGGCTAGTCTGTAGTAAAGGCCACCTCCCAGTTGTATTTATGTCCTTAAGCAGGTAGGGATTTTAGTTAGGACCGTCGAACCCTCTCGATGTAGTAGGTAGGAAAAAAAAATTTTGTTCGGTCATCTGGTATGACAAAACAATTTTTTTTTCTAGAGGTGCCGGAGGGATGTGACGTCCGAAACGTTACAGCCTCCTTGTTTAGGTAAACTCTTTGCTTTTGCAATGCCTACGGTTGGCAGTTATATTAAAAAGATAATGTCATGATTTTAAGATTTGAAATGAGGAATCGTCTGTCTTTTTGATAGAAGGTTCCATTCAAGATTAGATCTTCAGGCACCAAGAACTTCCTCTCGTATTTAGATAAAAATTCTTTATAATCGCCTGAATGATAATATAAAATAATAACCATCGTCTAGTTGTTTTACTGAAGAGTCACGTCCCCAGGTTCTATCCATTCTAGGTAGAACTCTATAGTACCCTAAACAAATAAATAAAAAATGGTAAGTATTACCTAAGGTGGACGTTGGAAATACTCCCAAACTTATGGTTGAAGTATAGACCAACACGGCTGACGCGGCTAGAAGAGGAATAGGCCTCTGTCGAATTGGGCATACAAGCGATATATGTGTGCAGAATTTAGCGATGTATTGCACCATTGTTTGTGTGAGTGTTACAATTTTGTTTTTACGAATTTACGTTTAACTGCATTTGTGTGCATATACATGCACCCCTCCTCGAAAAAACTGGCAGTTTTTTTTGAGAGTGTATGCTGTTGGTCGCAGATGACCTTTACAGCGTTACCGGATTTGGGGACGGCGAGATCCTAAGGGGACCCCAAGCCGAGAATTGGCGAGTGCCTCTAAAGGTATTCCAGGCGGTTGGCATCTCCCCACGGGGGGAGTCTCCTCACTGTCAGGAGTCTCTAGACCACTCGAACCTGCGGGGGTCGGCTCAACTAGGGGGCGTCTCTGAGACTAGGACCTCGGCTCTAGCTAATGCTGTCGTGGGGAAATACTGGCAGAATGATTTGAATAGCATTATATCACTACGGCTAATTCATTCCTTGATGCACTTTGGGTTGAAGTGATAGGGTCTAGGATTTCGACTTGATCGATAGGTTAAATTAAAATGAAACAAACTCGAAAAGGTACAGCGATAGCACCACCACGTCGTCTTGAAAGCGAGCAAGGCCAATTACGCAACTATTTGCATAAGTGGCTCCGTCCGTGGAAATCTTTTCACAAATCAATGAATAGCGCACACGTCTCACAGACTGGATCAATTAAAGACAACACGGTGTCTCTGGGAATGGATGGACGTCGGATCAGCGCTAATCCCGGACCGGAGTGACTCGCGTAGAGTGGCCAGATATGTATGTACACTATCACGGCTCTGAGCCGTTCGGAACACGCGACGTGTCTTGCTTGGCTTAAATGTTAGCATGTATACGATTTGTTGTGGCTCACTTTATCATAATATTTTGAAATTTCAAGATTTCATAATAATTTTTATGGTAAAAGTTAGAATTCTATACAGAAAACACCACAAATTTATTCGTAACTAGTGGCCCGCCCTCGCTTCGCTTCGGTGTAGAGCTGTAGTGTAAACTATAGTTTTTGTTCTCAGACTTGTGCTATAAAGAATGACTTTATTTATATAATTACACGTGTTATTGTGAGTCAACCATAAAAGATAGACATATGCTGTTGCGGGATATTTTTTAGACAATTTTATGTAGAATATTTCCGTCATACATGATTTCTATGTAACTTTAACCATTAAGGCTGCACCCGCGACGGAAGCTTAAAAAATGGAGTAACTTCTCCCGTTTTCCCAACATTTCCCTTCACTACTCTGCTGCTATTAATTGTAGCGTAATGAAAAGTATACTATAACCTGCCCAGGAGTATGAAGAATAATTGTACCAAGTTTCGTTAAAATCCATTGAGTAGTTTTTGTTTCTATAAGGAACATACACACAGACAGACAGACAAAAATTTTACTGATTGCATTTTTGGCATCAGTATCGATCACTAATCATCCCTTGATAGTTATTTAAAAATATATTTCATGTACAGAATTGACATCTCTACAGAGTTATTATAAGTATATAGATAGATAAAGATGACCTCCAGATGCTGCGATTGATTTAACCCCTTTCTTTTGGGATAAATTTATCAGTACCATATACCATCCTACTAATCATAGAAATGTAAAAGTTTAGATGTTCGTTAATCTCACAATAATGACTAGAAATTGATTTTCACGAAAAGACAGACTTTTAACGCCGCAAAATGGGTTCCTAAAATATTATCAAAGAAAACTCGAGACAATATGGTCCAGGATGTTTAAAAAAATACCTTATTTCAGGTTCTCTACAGATAAGACGAAGACAGTCATAAAGTCTAGTTACTTATTTAGCTGAAACTTTTGGATTAGCCACATCAAACTTATTAAACGTTAATGGACGACAATAACGGCGTTAATAGGCATTCAATAATAATCAAGCTAGCTTTTCAACCCTTTGTAATAAAGAAACGGAGAATTTAAAGCATAAAGAACTCTATAGATTTATACCACGCGCAAAATCTGATTGATTTAATAGAGACGAGAATTTCACTATCATGTCATTGGAAGCATCGCATAACCTACCTGTCGATATAAATAAAACGGCCTGGAACGAAGTGGAAATTGCTAGAAGTGGTCCCATTAGGGTACGTAACGCGGGAGCTACATTAGCATGGCCCGCGGCGCGCGCGCACCGCACCGCGCCATTTTATATTTATAGGCGGGAACGAACGACACAGATCGTCTAGTTATTGTAGACCAGCAGCTCCAATGGATGAGGGAATTATGAAAAATGATAGTCGCATGTTACAGCTTCGAGAAATTGCAGGTTACCTGCACATCAATTTATACACATAACACAGAAATAGGTTGAGAGGGTGATCATAGACCGTTTGTACAGGAACCGATGTCGCTGGCGTGCCCCCTTTACTATACCGTCTCATAGATAATAGACAATCAAACGACGCGATATCAAACAATCGAACCAATCAGCGCTCATCCCGGAAAGCAATGACGCAATCTGAACAAAGTCTTGGTCAACTTATGAGAATTTACTCACATATAACCGTAGTGCGCCTGCCCCGCCCATAGTTCTGTGGGTTTATATAAAAAATGGGTACTTTTCGAAACTTTGATTGTAGTTTTTTTGTGTCTATTTTCTTGTCTAAAATTATTATTAAAATTTAAAAACCTAAAGGAAATCTAAAATATATCGTAAAAAAATAAATAAATTACAAATTATTATCTGTGAAACATTAGGCAATATAGTTAAGAATCACTTCAATGATTTGTATTAGTTTATTACAATATAAATAAAAGGCACCGAAACATTAAAAACAGGCATTATAATAAGTATAATAAAAGCCAATAATCAGTACACTTGCATTTACAAGTAACATTCCTAATCATAATCCTTGTCCTGTATCTTCATTTTTGTCAATTTGTCACAATCATAAAGTATAACGAGATATTAAGTGCGGGGCCGGTAAATCAATGTTGGGTGAACATTTGAACAAGTCAGATTGAATTTATTGCGCGGATTGAGCAATGAGTATTGGAATTTAGACAATAAGCTCCCGTGCGCCGCCTGCGCTTGCGCCTGCGCCGCGCGATGGATGGATCGTAAATAAATAATAGTTCCATGCGCTTGCGACATTCTACTCCGTTAGATTTAACTACATCCGTAATCTATATATATATAAAACTCAAAGGTGACTGACTGACATAGTGATCTATCAACGAAGAGCCCAAATTACTGAACGGATCGGGCTGAAATTTGGCATGCAGGTAGATGTTATGACGTAGGCATCCTCTAAGAAAGGATTTTGATCAATTCTACCCCCAAGGGGATAAAATAGGGAATGAAAGTTTGTATGAAACTTTGTCAATTTTAAACCGATCGGGCTGAGACTTTGCATGCAGTTATAAGAAGAATCATAGATGAATGTCATTGTGTATAAAACAAGCCTGAGAACAAAAACTGTAGTCTACACTTCAGCTCTACACCGAAGCGAAGCGAGGGCGGGCCGCTAGTTTGTGATACAGTCGTAAGCAGGTGTGTAATTTTGAGGCTCTTTTAAAGTTTTTCTTTTGTCTTCTCGTGTCATATTATGCTGACATAAAAATAAACTTGGCAGCGTAAGCTCATTGGGAGAGTTCAATTTGTTTTCTGCCTGCTTTTCAGTACTTCCCCAGTAGACATTAAAAATGATTATTTTTAATCTTTACCCTGTAATTCTCTTTATATTTATTTACACATATTTACATTTAAACAACAAATACTTAAAAACTACATGTTTACTAAAATTAACAGTCCAAATAACCTTAACCTACTTAATTTATTAAATATATATAAATTACAAAATAAAAAATATGTCACCCCCAGCGCCGCCGTCAAGAATGGTGCCCAATAGGCTGGCAGAATAAATAATCTTTACTCTCAAAAGATATTTTGACGAATGAAGTGTATTATAATTTTACTATTATTGAGTAAGATTGCCAGTATACTTTGTTGTTGTCCAGCAAAAAAAATCTGTTAAGAGCTGGCTCTTTGCCCTTATGAGTCTGATGCCACGTAATTCGTTTCATAATCTCATCATTTAACATACCGTTCATCTTTCGTACCTACTCCAGCATTGGAGAAAAACACTTGAAATTTCTTTTATGTGGCTTTTACTTTAATCATACTACGCGTTATGGGCATTAGGTGCCGTCCATTAATTACTTGAGGTTTTTTCTGTCATTTTTTTAATCCCTCCTCCCCCGTGGTAAGGATTAAGACTAAGGTAGTTTGTATGTATGCATTGATAAACTCATAAAGGGAAAAATTATTATTTGAAAGGAGGAAACGTTTTTTGACATAAATTGGGGGCTGGGGATTTAACATTTTTTGTTTTTACAATCCGGGGTCTAGTTGAAAATCAGCGTCAGCTCTTTGAGTTGACACAATGCTGAACTTAAATCCTATTTGGCGCAGACAGGCACTTTCTACCAAGTTTGCATTATTTACCTTTTTTGTTTTTCGTAACACATTTTTCTTTTCTATTGTTATATACATATTGTATATTGTTATCTTTTATGCAATTGCATGTTTATTAGAAATGTAGCTATTTTAAGCCTACTGTGTCAAATAAACACCAACGACGACCTCCGTGGCCGAGTGGTTTGTACACCGGGTTTCATGGTGTCGCCGATTCGAGGGGGGTCCCGGGTTCGAATCCCGGTGGGGGCAGATGTTTGTGCGATAAATACACGCATTTGTACTACATTCATGGATGTTTAATATGTATTTCTATATATAAATATACTTATATATGTACAGTATACGTATTCTATCCATTACCCTAGTATCCCATAACACAAGCCTTATAGTGCTTAGCTTGGGGCTAGGCTAATTGGTGTGAGTGTTGGAAATATTTATTATCATTTTATTATAAAACTATTTTGATTTGATTTTAATAATTGAATTCGAGTGACTTAACTCACTGTCTTTATTTTTATGATGAGCAAACTCAATTAGTCAAGTCTGTACTATACTAGTTCCACTGTACCATAAAAGTAGATGAGATTTATATATTGTTGATGCGTCCTTTCCGTAGGTGTCGTCGCAATAAAACCAACTCATCCGCCTATTTTATTAGTTCACAGCTTATTTGAGCTCGCTTGCCTCGTAAAACCGAATGGTACAGTTAAGTTCGTGGAGATCCTCTGCCTCGTGTTATATGATCGAATGTTTGAAATAGGATTTTCTATGAAAAAGTTGTTCGGTTGGAATGTTGTCAAGGGAACTGTTCCTGATACGAGGAAACATTTTTGCAAGGACTCATTGTACATATTGTACAAGTTCAACAGCAGAAAGCAAAATTAAAAGCGCTTTATTAAACATTATACATGCCTATCAAATAATAATTAAAATAAAAAGGTAGAAAAAAACAAAGAATATTATTAAAGGTTTTATGTCACTATTTCTTCTCTTGTAAATATAATAACAGTTAAGCAAGTGTTTTTATTCAGCTTTACTATCCCTTATAACATAACTAAATACTATCAATTTTTTACCTACTGTCCATAGAAGGACTCTTGGATTGCGAACATGCGACACTAAATTTGTATTTTTTTATTTTAAAAATCAATATTTATTTGATAAGGTATCACTCGGGGCGTAAAGCCCGCGGGGTTCCCGTTGGTCTCAGCGTATGCTGAATAAAAATAATTGTTCGCCTTTTTCATTTAACAACGTTTTTTTGCGCAGCCATTAACACGCAGCGTCGCGGTCGGCGGCGGCGAGCGCACCTCGGGCTAAGTAATTTATGGTCGATTTGAAGGAAAATTGGGATTTTGTGATAAATATATAATTCAGCGTAGGATCGATTTTAATTCGCGCGGAACATTCCGATGCCACGCCATGGCGTACAGCGTTGTTTACGATCAGGTTCACTATAGGCGTGCGTAAAATTAATCGTGTGTGATGTACCAATTGGCATTGTAATTACAACGTATCTTGCACTACCGGGGGAGATAATAGAAATGTTGCGATAAAAACCAGCCAGTTCCCGACTAGGTGCGCAGGCGCCGAGTTCACGGCGAGTTGTTATTTTGATGTCCAGCCAACGCAACGGGCAATGGCTCGAGGCGCGCCCATATATGGAGGGGGAAAAAATAACCGATCGCCGCACAAAAACCGTCTAATTACACATCTTCATTTGACCGTGATGCGGCTTGTTTTTGCCATGTTCCGGCCGGGTGGTTCCGCGCTGGGAAACTTTCTGAAAACACTGCGGCCAACGGTTCGATGTCGGGGACTGACAATGTAGCACGAATTTTGGAAGTTCCGCAACCGTATCGTCGTCGTCAAATTTTGTATGGAAGGAGCCAGTTAGTTTGTTCTTACGTCCGGTGGGGGCGCTTTCATAGAAACTTTGGACGCGAGCTGTCAAATTTCGTGTTTGGGCCTCTGATCCTAAATATCTTTAGCACTACCGACACTTTGCTACCTAATCTTTGCCGTGTATTCTAGACTCTCAACAATTTTTAGTCAGTATTATTGTTAACAAATATTCAATTGAACCTTTAAAACGGTTTTATAAAACGGTCAGTGTGCGTGACAAAGATGAGACCACTGTTTGCTTCACAGCTAAAAAATAAAGCAGGTTAGAATAAATTTTAAATTCGCTGGTTAAAATATAATATCTATATATATAAAACACAAAGGTGACTGACTGACATAGTGATCTATCAACGCACAGCCCAAACCACTGGACGGATCGGACTGAAATTTGGCATGCAGGTAGATGTTATGACGTAGGCATCCGGTAAGAAAGGATTTTGATCAATTCTACCCCCAAGGGGATAAAGTAGGGAATAAAAGTTTGTATGAAACTTTGTCAATTTTAAACCGATCGGACTGAGACTTTACATGGTATAAGAAGAATCATAGATGAATGTCATTGTGTATAATACAAGCCTGAGAACAAAAACTGTTCTACACTTCAGTTCTACACCGAAGCGAAGCGAGGGCGGGCCACTAGTTTTTTAAAAACGTGTTAAATAAGTATTGAACCGATAAAAGCTCGAGTGTGTAATTGTAAAATAACACCTTATTTTTAAATAAAAATATGTCGGAAATAACGCAATCTTAATAGTTGCGAAAGTTTAGTCATTCTATGAGTTTGTCAAGCTTTTTTCGTCAAGTTTGTCACAGTCAAGCTTTATTAGGTATGGTTTATGTATTGAGAAACAATTTGATTTTCAGGAAGCCCACCAAAATGGATACAATAAAATAATTGATTTCAAATAAGAATGTTTTGATTTTCCAACTTTTTGTTCTTTGATTAACCTTCAGACATTCCATACAAAGTAATAGTATTATTCAATTATTTTAAATAAGTATCGCAAATAGATACGCAACGCACTTGTATCTTTTCCTTACAGTGTATGCGCTCTGGTTGCCTTATACGGACGCTCAGTTCCCGTACAAAAACCGGTCAGCTGGCTAAAGAAACGTCCAGACCACTACACATAATAATAAAAATAATATTTTACTGACAAGAACTTGTCACATCACTGTGTCTCTATAAATAGTTCACATTCTAGGGTTAGCATCTTAAAGGTTTCATAAATTTAGTGTAAATATGCTTATTAAATATTATTATTTTGTGCATCGTGACTTTTAATAGATATTGAAATTTATGTAGCTTTTACTTCGTGTAGTATATTGTGCATTGAGGTCGAATAGCTACTTAAATCCTGCTTCACAGTACACAACAAAGTTTTAGATTATAGAATCTAATAGTAGAATTCTAGTTATATTTTATTTTATTTTTAAAGCATGTAACTGCTTGATGTTTAAATCTAAAGAAAATATAACTAGAAAAAATTCCACGCGGACCAGGCAGCAGACGGAACGTGAGGGCCGCGGTAGCATAATTGGTCAGTGCATTCGCCCGGATTGCTAAGGGTGCGGGTTCGTGTTCCGTCTGCTGCCTGGTCCGCGTGGAATTTTTTCTAGTTATATTTTCTTTAGTAGAATTCTAATTCTAATAGTAGAATAACTAAGAACTAAGACTAAATAAGAACTATTATGAGTGATAATAGTTTGGCAATAGCAAAAACATGGCGAAGTATTAGTTGTCAAATTTTGAAGTATAAATATTAACGTGAAATTTTCTTTAGATTTAAACATCAAGCAGTTACATGCTTTAAAATAATAAAAATTATAACGGTAATTGCTATTTCTTCTTTCAAATGTTTAATACTTGTAAAAGTATTCATTTGACATTGTGGCTTACCTACAATGCGAAGAGAGGGCGCTGCCTTGCAGCTTAAGAATGGCTAGAAAAATTTCGACGCGGTCCGTGAGGGCCGCGGTAGCATAATTAGTCGGTGCATTCGCCCGGATTGCGAAGGGTGCGGGTTCGAGTCCCGTCTGCTGCCTGGTCCGCGTGGATTTTTTCTAGTTATATTTTCTTTAGATTTAAACTTTTAAACATCAAGCAGTTACATGTTTTAAAATAATAAAAATTATAATATTTACGTTGTTGTAATCAGTAGCTCAAATCAAGAAAGTTTAAAGAACTCAAACACATTGTTTTTTGAAAAGTTACAATTTACATTTATATTATAAACATTACATAAACTACCTTTTTGCAAAGTTGGTAACCCTTTTCAAGATCCATACGAAGGCAACTACTATCGTTTGTGTGAAATAGATATAGGAACACAATTTTGTCGTTTCTACGAACAAGCGAGCTTCCAATATCTATAAATAATAACGTTATTGCATTCAATAAATAAATCTTTTGCCACTTATATTCTATTTAATGCTGCAACTACAATGTATTAATACTGAGTATGATTTTTCACACATTTTTATCTTAGTCCGATTTCCATAAACGGAGCTACATAACACGCAACGCGCCTGTATATTTTGCACTCATTAACAATAAAACACAGATATGTTTATAAACCGTACTATCTTTGCATACAGATTAAAAACTGGTTTGATTTTAATGGAAAAACGCTTGTTCGTGCTGTGTTTATGGCTTGGAGGTCTAGTGAACCAGGTGATGGCGTTTGTTAAAATACTTAAGTGGAGTGCATGGTTCGATGCTCGGTGATGTATCTCTCTGCTGCATGCAAAACTGTAATCTTTGTTAACTTACCTTGTTCTTATAATTCCATTTGATGCTGTTTTTTTTCTAATATCGTGTTTGCATGTGTAAATTATCATTTATAAAAGTTTGTTCAATGCATGAAATTATACTACGGCTGTGTAAAATGTATAATTTAAAAAACAATGATTTTAACGGTGATTAAAATTGTGATTCCTTAATTTAACATAAATCTGATCTTGGGCATTAGCTGTTTTATATTATATGTGGTCATTAAAACTTAATAGGAGTACCTAATTATTTTATAGGAGGAGCTCGATGGCGCAAGTGGTCAGTCAATGGATGGGTGACCAAAAAATTTACTATATCGAGCTCCTCCGTGCTTCGGAAGGCACGTTAAGCCGTTGGTCCCTTCTGCATCTGCAGTCGTTAACACCCACCAATCCGCACTGGGCCTGCGTGGTGGGTCATAGCCCAATCTCCCTATTTCATCCATGGGGAAGGCCTGTGCCCCAGCAGTGGGGACATTAATAGGCTGATGATGATGAATTATTTTATAAGTGCAGTTATCGTTTAAGGATCTCTTTTCTACCTAATATTTTAAGAATAAAACGGTTCCTTTAGTGTTCAAATGTAAGCTCTGTCCTTTTATGACCCCGCGTTGCATCATAAGAACTAAAAAAATCGTAAACTGACACAGAGTTCCATTTCACAATTGTGATACATACAGAAATCATATTCACTCCTATAATAAAATTATTATACCTTTTCTAATATCTCTGTTTCACTATTGACATTCTCCAATATTTTACATTTGCCAATAGTTTTATGTATTTACTTCTATCTGGTTTCGGAAATAAAAAAAGTGAACGTTTTGATGAGCAAACTATTTGCCAACAAAAAAGTCTGTGTTTACTGCGAAACCACTGCAGACTGGAAAAAAGCTAGAACATAAATAACGCGATAGCCGAGTTTCGGAGCAACTACGACACCGATTAGCCAACACCTGCATGACATCCTAACATTCTAAACTTGAAACTGGACAGTCGAGCGACCGCGGCCGGTCAGCTGTGGGACGACCGACATTACGTAGAGGTACCACTCTAATGTCAGTGGAATTTCACAATTTTTATATCTACCACGATATTGGAGGTAGCAATAAACACGTCCCCGCTATCGCAACGGACGATCCTACGCACTAGATACACATCGAACGGTATTGGACGCGCGGACTGACTAGACGAGCGAGCGGTGATTTAGCAGCGCTTAATCAAATGATATCGAAAACTAAAATGGCGATGGACCGGATATATGTTGAGAGAAAGGCAAGAGAAATGGACTAGAATAATAACAGAGTGGTATCCAAGAGACGGTAAAAGAAACAAAGGTGGGCAAACGCAAAGAGGGGAAGATGATCTAAAAAAGGTGGTTGGGCCAGAATAGATCAGCGTTGCAAAGGATAGAGGAAAATGGAATTTTTTAAAATCATAATCAAAATCAGTTATTCAGTTTAGGGTGTTACAAGCACTCATGAATGTATAGAAGCTACGGCATTGGTTCGTAAATCTACGGCGGGAAACCTTGCACTGAGAAGAACCGGCAAGAAACTCAGCAAGGGCTGTTTTTTTCTCCCTGTTTTATTATTTTCAGAGTCGTCAAATTGAAAAATGACTGCAGATTCATGGAGTCACCTTTCATTACATAATTATTAAATATACATTAATTGTTTACCTGCATTTTGATTGCTGTGTCATACAGTATAAATACAAATAGTGTTATTTATATTAAGTGTGACTAAACATTAACTTCAATATTTAGTGAAGGTCTATGTCGAAAGAGAAACTGTTTCTAAAAATAATGTCAAAAAAAATGTTAATTAGATTAATAAAAGGTTTTATATGTTTAACAACAATAAAGGCTAATTTTATTTTATTTATTCAAATTATAATATTATAGTCCTTCGACGTTGGTTCCTCATAACTGAGGCCAAAGCAGAACTTTGACATCTCCGTAATCGTATCGTCATCGTCAAATTTTGTATGGAAGAAGTCAGTTGGTTCGTACGTTGGGTAGGGGTGCTGCTTGGTTTTCATAGTATATAGCCAAAGTTCATATTTGGGCCTATGAACAAGACATCGCAATACTTTCAGAAGGAATATGGGAATTTTATAGGGATGCATTGAATTTTGGTCGTGGTTATCATATTTTTACAAAAAACATTAAATTGATTCATTTTTATATTTAAAGAAAACTGCACCAGAAAATTTCTACTCGTTTTAAAATCCAACTAGTGCAACCTGACACACTGCTCACCGCGTATTTTTTTTTCTGATTCAATTTTTCTTTGACGTTGTTTTAAACTTTCATGGTCGCAAACATTATAGTAATTAGCGGAATTGCTTCATTGTACTTTGTTTTTGTGAGTCCTCGATATTTCCTCTGATGTTGCAGGTGTCTGTGGACGCCCCCCATAATATATATAAAAAAATCGGCGCTGTTGCAATCCATGAACACGAAGTAACTGAATTAATTGCGGGTGGAACTAGAAATCATACTTAATAACCATTTGCTGGAAATTCTTATTAGTCGATGCTTAGTGAGTAAAAGAAAATTAATAGCAAATAAAACTTTATACTAATTAGATTAAATTGAGGAATCCATATGCTGTTATATCTATATATATAAAACTCAAAGGTGACTGACTGACATAATGATCTATCAACGCACAGCCTAAACCACTGGACGGATCGGGCTGAAATTTGGCATGCAGGGAGATGTTATGACGTAGGCATCCGCTAAGAAAGGATTTTGATCAATTCTACCCCCAACAGGATAAAATAGGGAATGAAACTTTGTCAATTTTAAACCGATCGGGCTGAGACTTTCCATGCTGGTATAAGAAGAATCATAGATGAATGTCATTGTGTATAATACAAGCCTGAGAACAAAAACTGTATTCTACACTTCAGCTCTACACCGAAGCGAAGCGAAGGCAGGCCGCTAGTGAAATATATGTCAATTACTTATTTATTCATTTTACAGAAGTAATCGCAAATGAGTGAAACATACATATCTTGGATACTAAACTTAATACATAGTATGTTACTAATAAAAACTTATAAAAGCATCATTAAGACGACTCATGGGAAATAATTTACACACCGATTAAGTGTTCAACCGTTTTTAAAATCCAACTCGTGAATATACATTGCCAAGTATCGGTGTACGCGTATTAAAATCGTTTGAACAGTTCATCCGGAACGGGCGTGTCATAAACATGTCGCCTTTGTAACCGCCCGTCTGCGCGCCCCGAGATAATTACCGAGCTATATCTGGATACGAATGAAAACCACATCTTTATGCGCTTGTTACTCCGATAAACCTAAAATGTTGAAAGCCGACTATTGGCTAACAGATAAAAAATATACTTAAGAGACTAGCGACCGACCGCGGCTGCGGTCGCGACCGCTTTAGTGTTGATTTGAAGCACTAAGCCAATATAGCGCGGATTGGCCATTTGACTAGGACCGGGTAAACGGTTGAACACAGATATTATGCTTAGTATACTTAAACAATATTCCATATTGCGTTCGTGTAGGTTAGCAAGCTTGAGTAGGTTGACGCACCTTGTCATAATATTATTGTTCATCATCATCATCAGCATATTAATGACCCCACTGCTGGGTCACAGGCCTTCTCTGTGGATGGAATAGGGAGATTGGGCCATGACCCACCACGCGGGCCTGGTGTGGATTGGCGGTTGCTAACGACTACAGATGCAGCCGGGACCAACGGCTTAACTTGCCTTTCGAAGCACGGAGGAACTCGAGATAGAAGATTTTTGGTCACCCATTCAATGACCGACCATTGCGAAAGTTGCTTAACTTCAACGATCGCAGTCGAGCGCGCTGGCGACCTGCGCCATCGAGCTCCTCAATATATATTTTAGTTACTGAATCATATTATTATAATCACATACACAATAAATTTGAGTGAATAAAATGCGCAATATAACTGATTTATTACCCAAGTATTTTGCTTATATCAGTTACAGTTTAAACTTCGGTATGTACGCTTTGTCAAATGAATTCACCACACATATACCTGTTTTCATATCGTGTTTTCGTACAGTTTTTGCCTAGTTTATGGCGACGAGGCATGGGGGGGGGGGGGGCGTCATACTTGTTTTAATTGGCTCAAGGAAGCACGCTTCAATGAGCCTCGAGACACTCCACTCGGGCACAGTTTCTTTGAAATCAACTGTTTTTGTAGGTACTACCTTAGTTTGCCTGCATGGACTTGCGATTCCAAAAATCCTAAGGAAACTTGAAATGCGTTTTGTTATTCCCAATAAACATTAATATAACTAGAGACCGGATAATCGGATACATATTTACCTTAATTTATTTTTTGGCTAGCAAATTATGGGCTTAGAATATTTTTATTAAAAATAAAACCCTGAGATTCCGGGATCGCAAAAATAATCTGTATATTTACAGTGTAAATTATTATTTTAATGTATATTTACATTAAGTTACATTTTAATTTCCCTTTCGAGTATGTGTGTTTAAAAGGTGTAAAAGAATTGATGGTGTGGTTAATGAGAAAACATGAATGAGTTTATATGTATTTATTCATTAAGGGCATCTAACACTATATTTTTATGTTATATACACAGGGCAACTGTCGATTTATTAGATCTCACGGAGTACACTTAAATTTACACACACTACACGAAATCGCGGGATTTTTTCGATAAAAAAATGCTTTCCATAATGGCCAACATCTCAACTTTAGGTAAATATGCATACGATTATCAGATCTTTAATCATAACCATAACTTAAAAAATCTGCTTCTCCTAAACTCTTCTCAAATTCTCAACCCAAATAATGAACTATTTGTATACTAAAGGTTATACAGATCCATTGGCCCTTAAGATCTGAACAGTTCTAAACGAGCAAAAATTTGTTGGCTCGGTAAATGGCAACATCAGAGCCAGCGAACTAACTTAACGAACAAGGATGTTTAACTGGACTCTGAGAACGAATACCATCTTGCTCAGTCATCAATGGAATCAATGCAACTTTGTTTATTAGCATTCAATTTACTCAGCGAACAAATGTTTGCTCGCTCGAACTGTTCCGAGCATTAGGAGAATTAATATTAAACCTTTATTTAGGGATGTCGAAAGTTGAAAAGAATATCGATATATCGATACATCGATCTTTTAAAAAATATCAATATCGGCTTCGATATATCGCGAAAAAAACATCATTATATATCGATATATCGGACCAATTTTCCCAAAAATATCGTACACGAAATATGACACGCGGAATAATAATGGAACGAAAATTATCTCCCTAAAAATAGACCCTATTTCCGAATGATGACATAGGAAATACTAAATACAGCACAGATCATAGATATGTTGTATATCATTAATCTGAGATCCAGTTACGATTTTTCTAGATACGAATTTAGTTAGATCGTGATATGCCGCTAATAATTAAAAAAATATCGTTTTTGATACGAATTTCGATATTGGTTATTTTGTATCGATGTATCGATATATCGAATCAAAATATATCGGCAAAAA
The DNA here is from genome assembly GCA_902850365.2 of Chilo suppressalis. Lineage (NCBI taxonomy): Eukaryota > Metazoa > Arthropoda > Insecta > Lepidoptera > Crambidae > Chilo > Chilo suppressalis. Next base: position 517,990 of record OU963902.1, read on the forward strand.
ATATCGATATATCGAACAAAAAATATCGATATATCGATACATCGATATATTTTCAACAAGCCTACCTTTATTATCATTTTGTGGTAACTTGATGTGGTGCATGTCAAAAGAAATGACTCTATTGTGGCAATTGATGTATCCTTTCCACTTTACAAAAGCTGCTGTCAATTAGCCCAAGAAGTCCTCAGGGTGGCGTTATGTTTCTGGTCGTGATTGGGGTTTCAAGATTCCACTAGGTACAGCATTGTGTTAAGACCAGTTTAAAGTGTTTCTTAAAGCCAAGTCCCATGAAACGACATGACTCCTCTTAATGTTTAGTAATGTTATAGTGTCGCGTGGTTTGATTGTGCAGTGGCCCAAGCATAAATTTTGACAGTGTCTTTATCATTTTATTTTTATTTTTAAGCATTTAACTGCTAGATGTTTAAATCTAAAGAAAAGTTTACTAGAAAAATATCCACGCGGACCAGGCAGCGGACGGGACTCCAACCCGCATCCTTCGCAATCCGGGCGAATGCACTGCTTTTCGACTGCTGCTGAATTTCGACGCGGCTAATAGGGCCGTGGTAGCATAATGGTCAGTGCATTCGCCCGGATTGCGAAGGATGCGGGTTCGAGTCCCGTCCGCTGTCTGGTCCGCGTGGATATTTTTCTAGTAAACTTTTCTTAGTGTCTTTATCGTCATATTTTGTTGGGAAGCAGCCAACTTGTCTCACGCTATAGTAATATAAGTTACTAGCAAACCAGTGAACCAAATGTTCACCAAAACCTGATTTCTCGAAAACCGGAAGTGCTACGTTACTCAAATCCGGTTTGTAGTCTTATCAGACTATTCTTAACTTATAACTTAAATATTCTCTTTATCTATCTCTTACGGTTTGGCCGCTGAAACAGCACCACAGACAGACGGACTTGTCTAATAGATAAGACATTTACGGGATTGTTACCATGTACCTTGTTTTTAGCGAGTTCCCGATATTTCGGTACTGTTGCAAGCGCTATGATCACGGAGTAACTGAAGTAATTGCGGGTAGGCTGTTATTGGCAGACATATCGGTCTACCCTCCGACGAAGTCTTTTATTGCGTTCGATACCCGAACCACTGTTCATATTCTCACTATTCACTCGAAACTGTTCTCAACACACAACACTTGCAGTATCGGATCGCGACATTAGACTGTTTTGATTATTTCCGGTTTTACACATACGAACCACAGGATTTCAGACACTCGACAATTTAAACCCGTCCTCACGATTGAAATTTTTATGTTTTGTTATTTCAATCGCTTCCCTGACCAATCTTGGTATGTAGTGGCATTCTGTCGAGATAATCTGTGGGTTATGAAACTCAATCCAGTGGTTAGGACCAGAATCAATCAAATGTTTCGCGATGGCTGATTTCTGCGTATCGTTGTTCTTGATTGCTTTTATGTAATGTATGTTTATGTATGATCGCTTAAAACAAGGTACATGGTAACAATCCCGTTAATAACTTATATTACTATAATGTTAGTGACCATTTAAGTTGAAAACAATATATTGTCTCACGCTGCTTAGTTCTCGGCTGGTGTGTTCCTTCTTCACGCCTGTTTCAAAGGATCCCAGGTTGTAGGAAAAAAGATAAATGCGCACGGAAAACGATGAGCAAGATAGATGGAGCAGCAGATTTTTCTTACTCTTCGACTATCTTCTTTTTTTTGTTTCCTCCCAGGCGGGGGAGTAGCTGGCTGCAAGGTTATGTCAGACTCTTAGGCGCTTTGCAGACGGCGGGGAGGAGCGGGCCGGTCAATTTCGCCGCGAACGATAGCACAAAGTGAATCCTATACTACAAACGCACACAGAGGGCAAAAAGACCGCGCCTTGGGTGTCCGGCGGGCACTGGCGGCGCGGCATGACTGCGGCTGCCCGCCGTGGATCATACAAACCAGTTTATATGCAGTAACGCAGACGGCGGCGCGGGGCGGCTAGCTCAGTCCGCGCCACGCGCTTTTTAGTGATGGACTATTCACTAGAACGAACGTCCTGAACTGACTGCCTCTGCCCGTCGCGTCGTGTGCTTTGTGTACGCGGTGAGGGCAGCCGCAGACATCGACGGGAAAACGCGGTTTTTATTGCTTCGCGGACAAAAAGCCCGCCCCGCCCCGTCGTCTGCAGAGCGCCTAACTGATTAAAAAACACCCGTTGGGACTACCAATGGCCGGGAAGGCCTTTAAGGCTTCATCGCATGCGATCGTCCCCTGGGATTCGCAAATGGATGCCACTTACACTTGTCGCCACGTGAGGTAGGTATATTGATGTGTAAGATATCAAAACAAATATTTTCTCTTAAAGATAACAACTTGTTGGTTTCATTTTCATTTCAACTGCGAGTTAGTCAGTTTTAAAAATAAAACAGTTGAGTCATCTAACTCGATCAACCTCTCTGTAGTCACATGACCATGTCATGTCGATAAACCGCAGTTTTAATACGAACAAGTTTTTTTTGTGGTCAACTTCAATAAAAAAACACAAACATGTATTAATATGAATATATGAGCATTCATTTCCGTTTAAATGTAAGGTACTTCTCGTGAATTTACACGTTATGTTGCATTCTATAAGATCAGTGCAATATCGGAGAATACCTATGCATTAACAGGTTCTTAAGCACGAGAATATAAGACTGAAGAATGGTAAAATTGTTTATTTCCTAGCGATTACCGTCTTGATACTTGTGCAAGGCTAGTTTATTGACTAGATGACCAATATTCACTGAACACATGACGAAGTTTAAAGGCTTAATCATCTATATCTAACATAATCATATTATTCCCAATCAGATTTTAACATCAGTAGGTAATTTAGTTTCTTTGGATACTTCTAAAATGTATATTCTATGAACCACTGATAATTTGACCCCTGCCCTCGTTCATACATAGATACTCGAACATCAAGCCCCATCATACCATTGAACAACGAAAACAACAAAAAAGGTATTACCACCGACCTACCGCAAGCTTTATGAATGAATATGCAAAACGTCGGAAACGAACCCGCGCCCGAACCGCCGCGAGACAATTAACACGCAGTGTCACGCATCTCATCCAGCTCGACTCGCCAGCCGCCCGTCGCTGCCATGCGCCATCGAGACCGCATTATTCAAATCACTCACAGAAAAAAGATCGTAATAGAATCATCTAAAGCGTTACAATTACGACAGGTACGCCGCAATAATGCTGAGAATTTATTTGAATTACAAATTGAGCACACCAGACAGTTTTAGCGCAGAGCGAATAAATAATTTGATATTATGCAAAACGATGATACCTCATCGCCGGCAGCGACCTTGACACACACCCATAAATAAGAATATCTTAACCACTCATACATATGGACGGCTCGCACACTCAAATATGGTAAGTGCCGGCTTATGAATAAATTTTATTATTTAAAACTCGGAATGTTCATTACTAAAACAAATACTCGTAAGGCGTACTAACACAGGGTGATCCATTTTATGGGGGGTTGGATTAATTATCGGTTAATGTAATAACTCGCGTGACCCGCGGTTATAATCGCTTCGTTAAAGCGTGTGAGAGGCCAGGATATAAGTTGGCTTGATATTTTTTGTCGTCGGAATAGCGTTTGAGTTTTTGTATCGATAGGTTAGCGTGAAACCTTCAAGGCGAGCGGGGTGCTGCGCCCACGCACCCGCGTCACCGGCGCAGATATCTGCCTGCCTGAGAACAATGCCTTCTATCTACCCATGGAAACGCATTACGCAACCGTTGACACTTATAACATCTCTATTTTGGTAATGTAACTACGAATGTACATAAACTCTTCAATGGTAATTTAATTGAGCATGTAATTTATTTTGATTAAGATAAACTGTGTCATGTAATTTCTATTTTTCCCCCAAATCACCAGTGTTCGGAGAACAACTAACTCTTGCCACGCAGCATCATGCCATGCTTAAAATGTATAGCTATATTTTCACACTGATGCGTGTAAGTATCAAATACATGTTTTTGCACTGTCAATCAATGCTATATCATCCTACAACAAGAAATGATCTGCTATAATTGTCTGAAATTAATGCAATATTTATTAAATATCATTCTAAATCATTGAATACTTTAATTTTATAACGAACGAAAGAGCCAAAGAAAAAAGTGGAAAAAGTCAAAACAGCACACCCTGTACTCGGAAATTCTCATGACCGGAGGCGAAATCGGACGCGCATTCTCTGACAATAAAAACAAGACAACAATCGAGTGTTGCCACTAAACAAATTCGTGAATACGTAATGCCTCAATGCTTGATATTAATATTTATAGGAGCGATTTGAATAGATCGCCGATACCGCTCGTTAGCGCCGATAGAATCAGCTACTGTTGCTCGCAATTAGCTTATCGGGCATTTTTGTAAACTATTACTATTTGCTAACACGCTGTATCTTGATCTGGTTGACACTGGCCATATGATGTCAGAAAACGGTGTTTTTTTTCAACATTAATTCAATTGACTATAATAACAGGTAATTTATTTTGGTGCATAACATAAACATTTATCATGATGTAGGTGTAATCTCCATTCATGTATGATTCAGTTATTTATAATTCGTGTATAATGAATAATTACTAAAATATGTTAGACAGCTTTCGCATTAAACCAGACAGAGTTAAGTTGAGTACTGTTCGGTTATTGGTATGTTGTAATCTGTAAAATATAATGCCTAAGGCAGTGAAAACTATGTTCTCCGTAAAAGCTTAGCTTTGTTCCCTGTCTTAGATTTCCATATAATATTAGAATATTTATTATGTCATACTTTAGTTTGGTAATTATAGACGGCCAACAACAGTATTAATGTCAATTAGAAAAATATATAGTTAGTGTTTAAGTAGTTATCTCGTGTTATTATTATTAATCATATGAAAAATCATTCCGTCCGTGCGTGAGTGCACTCACAGCCCGGAGTGAATGAGTCCAGTGACGTCAGCATTCCATTCATTCGAGAATCCGAGATAGCACCTCTATGCGGCTCAATTGGCCCGTTCCCATTCAAGTGTAGTCTGCTTCTATGTTAGATTTGTAATAAGATAAACACAGCTGTGCTAAGCTAATAGATTGTTAAGTATGGAATATAATAAAAAGCAATACTGGTACTTTGTAAGGCCATAAGGAAGACGCAGATGATGCAATGAAAGCAATGAATTATTGAGAAAAAAGGGACTTTGTTTTGTTATTACGTAATTGATTTATTGGGTAAATACATATAAATATTGGTTTCATCTTAATTACGCAGAAATAAGAGCAACTTTGGTACCACAAGTGTTTCCACCGTCATTAAGATGACGACTGTATAATTTCTAGTTAAGATCTTAGTTTTAAACAGATACATGCCCAGAACTTCAGAAGAGTTACGGTAAATGCGTTGCATACGATGCATTTAGGATAGAATTTCAGAACGGCTTAATTTATTTAGCTCTAAGCCCGAATTTAAGGCAGATGAGAGGGACCGAAACAGATGAAAATAAAGATGTGGTTTTTGGTTCTACTACACCAATGGTCAAGAGATGGCGCTGTAGTCTCCTGAATCGCGCTTTGGTTTCGTTGTTTCAGATTAATAAATACTTTTGATAGGCCTTCACAATGCAGTCGTTAGCACCCACAAAATAGAGATTCTATTTCTCATTTGTTGGTAGATTTTCTTAATGTGGGGTAAACACAAAAGTAAAATTTTGTGTTACAGTGATGCGCGCGCATCTTAAAATTTCACTCTCATCATTTTTTCATAACGCGCCTAAAGAAGTATAACTTCAAAAATACACATTTCATCATCATCAACATCGGTCTATTAATGTCCCCACGTCATGGGTGCTAACGACTGCAGATGCAGCTGGGACCAACGGCTTAACGTGACATCCGAAGCACGAAGGAACTCGAGATAGAGGATTTATGGCCACCCATCCAATGATCGAACACTGCGAAACTTGCTTAACTTCAACGATCGCAGCCGAACGCGCTAACCACGTGCTCCATCGAGCTACACATTTCGACGGCTCCCAAAGATGACCCCCACGGCCTTCACGCCTCCTCATCCGACCCTTAGGTTGTTTCAAAAACTATTTTTTGGAAAATCAACCAATCACCACCAAAAAGGACGAAAATCGGGATATTATTATTATACAGAAATCTCAACACTTGCAACTGTGCAGAGATGGTGCATACTGCTAGTTAAAAAATCAATTCTGCGACTGATTGAAATGCCATGTAAAAAAAAAAAAAATTGAAAATTTAGTATATGTAAATGTAAAAATCATATTTAATTTGGAACGGTCTCAATGAAAAAAATCACAGAATGTGTATTTTCATACTCGTACAACGGCCTCCGTACTAGCATAGTGTAACATAGTACTGTGTGCCGATACTGTTGACTATTACCTACTAGCTGTGCCCCGCGGTGTTACCCGATATTTTCCCGCAGTAAAACGTAGCCTTTATGTTAATCCAGGGTGTCAGCTAACTCTATACCAAATTTTATTAAAATCGCTCCAGCCGTTTACGTTTGCCTAGACGCGGTCTCCACTCCAGAACTCGTCTACCCCAACGGTTATCGGTTCTGCGTAAAATATAGCCAAACCACTGCCACTTCACTTGCTAATCTGGTAGGCTACATTACTAACTCTGGTTATCTGTCGGATCACATCATTTCTGATGCGATCCTTCAGAGAAACGTCGAGCATAGCCCTTTCCTTGTGCATATTTGTACCCTATCCGTTATGAGCGGCATACAAAAATTAGAAGTTACTCAATCATTATCTGTGACATGGATACACGGACACTCAGACGCACGGACGCGGCTACATCAAAAGAGATCCAGTTCAACACTCACCAGTTCTGTTACACTGAGGCTGGTTTTGAACATTTTTATCGATACATTACGTAAGTATGTATGCGTTAAATTACAGTAAATCTCCTATCTTTATATATACAATTCTTCTGTGAGTGTGTATGTCACTGAACTTCTCTTAAACGACTGGACCGATTTTGATGAAATTTTTTGTGTGTGTTCAAGGGGATCTGAGAATGGTTTAGATTCACAATTTTGTCCGCTGGACAATGTTTTTTTAATTACTTTTTAATTTATTAGTAGTTGTTGATTTTGGAATGTTTTACATTGGATCTGACAGACGGCGCTACCATCGCAGTGTCAAATCTTTATATATATAATTCTTCTGTGAGTGTGTATGTCACTGAACTTCTCTTAAACGACTGGACTGATTTTGATGAAATTTTTTGTGTGTGTTCAAGGGGATCTGAGAATGGTAATTTTCATCAAAATGGTCCAGAATTTTTAGCTTATTAAAAAAAGTTCGAAATTTTCAAATTAAAGACGTGTAGACAGGACAACGTCTGTCGGGTCCGCTAGTTTATAGGTATAATACTAATTACCTTTGACTGGAAACGTATTATTTAATCTCACCCGTGCTATGAAACGCACTGTAAGCCTCTATATTCTTAACTTTCATGATCACTAACCTTATAGCTATTAACGGGATTGTTACCATATACGTTGCTTTTTGCAAGCGCCATGATCACGGAGTAACTGAAGTCAGGCTCATGAAAAACAAGGTACATTGTAACAATCCCGTTAATAGCTACAATGTAAGCCTCTAGTCCCTATCTTGTTCCGGAATTGGCTTGTTCTCACTCCATAGAAAGATATGCTGTGCTTTGCTGTAAGATCATTGCTAAACTCACTTTTCCCCTCGGCATCCGCGACGAGATTTAAAATTATATATAAAAGTCAAAGGTGACTGACTGACATAGTGATCTATCAACGCACAGCCCAAAACACTGGACGGATCGGGCTGAAATTTGGCATGCAGGTAGATGTTATGACGTAGGCATCCGCTAAGAATGGATTTTGATCAATTCTACCCCTAGGGGGATAAAATAGGGAATAAAAGTTTGTATGAAACTTTGTCAATTTTAAACCGATCGGGCTGAAACTTTGCATGCAGGTATAAGAAGAATCATAGATAATTGTCATTGTGTATAATACAAGCCTGAGAACAAAAACTGTACTTTACACTTCAGCTCTACACCGACGCGAAACGAGGGCGGGCCACTAGTTTCAAATAAATTTCAAATCACACCGGCGAATTCCGCGGTGCAAAATAAGGTTTGTTTTTACAGAACGGCACTAGATTCAGGTAGGTAAACGAAAATGAAATCAGACCACAAACTTCCAAAGAGTGTGCACTGACCAAGTTATCATCATCATCATCAGTCTATTTATGTCCCCACTGCTGGGGCATAGGCCTTCCCTATGGATGGAAAAGATTGGACCATGACCCACCACGCGAGCCCAGTGCACATTAGTGGGTGCTAACGACAGCAGATACAGCCGGAGCACGGAGGAGCTCAAGGGAGTAAATTTTAAGTCACCCATCCAATGACCGACCACTGCGAAAGTTGCTTAACTTCAACGATCGCAGCCGAATGCGTCAACCACCTGCGCCATCGAGTTCCTTCTGAACTGAGCAAGTAATCACTCCGTTTTAAGGGTATGATGGGAGCTTTGCGAGAAGGTTTGCGCGAAAATATAAGAAATAAAAAACATCTATCTATATATATAAAACTCAAAGGTGACTGACTGACTGACATAGTGATCTATCAACGCACAGCCCAAACCACTGGACGGATCGGGCTGAAATTTGGCATGCAGGTAGATGTTATGACGTACGCATCCGCTAAGAAAGGATTTTGATCAATTCTACCCCCAAGGGGATAAAATACCGAAGCGAAGCGAGGGCGGGCTACTAGTCTATACATATAATAAAATGGTAGGAAAGTCAACTGTACTTTGAATAGTTTTTTAAAAGAATACTTGGGGTATGATCTATAATTGATTTCGAAGCCAAAAATATAGTTTTCAGAATTAATGTATGTTTTTCTGTATGTATGTCCGGGATAAACTCAAAAAGTACTGCATGGATTTACTTCAAATTTGGCACGAATATTATTAAGCTATTCGGTCAACATATAGGCTACATATATATCATGCTATCACCTACGGGGACCGAGCAGTGAACCTTTATTTCTAACTAATTCCATGCGTTCGAAGTCGCGGGCGGTTAGTTCAATGTAATATTCTAAAGAAATGTGTTTAATTTAAAAAAGTCAGCGTATAACGGTGCAACGACTGTAGCGTAACAGTGTAGACATCCTGCCATTAATCCCCGATCGATAAAAAGCGTAAACTCAAAAAACGCGTGATCCAGACTGATCCTGCGCAGACGGCTGGGAACATGGTCGCGTCACTGTGAACGTGTCCCATAATGCTGTGGATGTTATTAGCGGTGTTTTGTGCGCGTACGCATTGGGGGCAGGCGAGCCGGACTGAGTGCGTGAGATGTTCGTGTTGTATCAGATGCTTTGTCAGGGTTTATTCTAGATTTTAAAATATTTCTGGTGTATGTTTCAAATAAAAGTGCACTATAATAAATGGGATATAAGCCTCCGTTTTGTCTTTGCTACTGTAAAATTATTTTTTTTATTTAAAAAATAAATAATTGCATAGGTACCGAATTTTTATGAGGTAACTAGCGGCCCGCCCTCGCTTCGCGTCGGTGTATAGCTGAAGTGTAGACTACAGTTTTTTTTCAGGCTTGTATTATACACAATGACATTCATCTATGATTCTTCTTATATCTGCATGCAAAGTCTTAGCCCGATCGGTTTAAAACTGACAAAGTTTCATACAAACTTTCGTTCCCTATTTTATCCCCATGGGAGTAGAATTGATCAAAATCCTTTCTTAGCCGATGCCTACGTCATAACATCTACTTGCATGCCAAATTGCAGCCCGATCCATCCAGTGGTTTGGGCTGTGCGTTGATAGAACACTATGTCAGTCAGTCACCTTTGAGTTTTATATATATATATATAGATTTGTTCTAAAAGTGCTAAGATCACTTATGGAAAGACTTATGATGAGACTTAGAAAGAAAGAAAACGAAAACAAGTGCCAGTTGCTAACTTAACCGCTCTACCGCCGATAGTCTCCAAGTCCATTTTTAGAAAGTACACCGCCAATTGATTGATTATCACCAACGGTTAAAACTGTATGTAAGTTGAAAAAAACTAATGTTAATTACAGGTTGCGTGTAGAAATCTAGACGTAAAGGTCAACTCAACATTGATACCCGTCTCGGTTTAAAACCTCATTGGTGGTAAAAAAGTTTAGTAGAAAAAATATCAGTTTTCTAGATCATTAAACTTTGCCAGTTACGGTATCCCAGCCCTCAGTGAAAGGTTAAAAAGTGCATTAAAACTCTTAATAAGAACGAGTCAACTGTTGTGACGAATATATTGATGTGTATTAATGCATCGCTGGGTCATAGTAAGCTCCAATAACAAGGTAATGTAAACAATCAGCAATGGTTACTGTGTCGTATGTCGGCGCTTGGTTCGATCGCGTGATAATGATACAATAAACGCTTTAAACTCTAAAAAAATCTTTAAAATCTAATTCTTTACATTTAATCATCTAGCAGTTACATGCTTAAATTATTAAAATTTGACTATAATTGCTATTTCTTCTTTCAAATGTTTAATACTTACTTGTAAATGTATTAATTTGACATTGGGGGTTACCTACAATGCGAAAAGGTTACGCTACCAAAGAAAGGCTACAGAAAATTCGACACGGCTATGAGGGCCGCGTACTGGCCAGTGCATTCGCCTGGATAGCGAAGGGTGCGGGTTCGAGTCCCGTCTACTGCCTGGTCCGTGTAGATTTTTTTCTAGTAATTTTTGAAGTTATACTTCTTTAGGCGCGTTATGAAAAAATGATGAGAGTGAAATTTTTAGATGCGCGCGCATCACTGTAACCCAAAAGTAACAGCATGAAGTTGGCCGCGGGCGCGTTATGAAAAAATCATGTGAGTGAAATTTCGAGATGCGCGCGCATCACTGTAACACAATAGTAACACCATGAAGTTGGCCGCGGGCGCGTTATGAATGTTAGTGTCTAATAATGGTGGATTATTAACCACTTAGTGGTTAATAATCCACCATTATTAGACATCTGTTCGAAAGGTACTTTGAACGATCTACGGAGCTCCATAAGATGATCGCGTTGTCAAAAACAATGTTGGCACGCTCGTCGCCTCTGATCACTGTTTTCATATTTATAATATTTATCCACATGTTTCTAGTTTCTATATAGACACAACGTGTTTTAGTTACTTACAAGTGCTAATTACATATGGACTAATAACTTAAATTCAGTAGTGATTTTAATTGAATATTTTGAATATTTATTTAATTTTTCAAATTAAAACTGAACTTAATTGACTGTGTTAACTATCCTTTTCCAGTCCTTTTATTATTTTATTGTAATTATTAATTATTTGCATGCAATTAAAAAATATTTTTAATGATGCTAAAGAAGTATAACTTCTCACGCGCGTACATAAGTTACACGCATCCATTTTTTTTCTTTAGATTCAAAACATCTAGCAGTTAGATGCTTAAATTATTAAAAAAAACATTTTTTTCTTACCTTATTAAATATAAAAATAAAAAAAAAACAACAAAAAAGAGAATGATGAAATCACAATTGTAATAAATCTTAATTATTATATTTAAGAAGTGAATAATGTCAGAGGTGATTTTGGTCAGCTATGAACTAAGTTACGGGTAAGTTATTGTCCGATTTAGTTACCTTATGAGACAGTTTTAATATTATCGCGAGGGACTATTTATAACCGCCCACGGACCTAGATGTGTCAGGTTGAGTAATAATTCCTGTATTTTTGGACACAATCGCAACATTTCGACTTGTTTTATGTTCTTGAAGTGGAATGGTGATAAATTTAGAATAATATTGTTTTTTGGTGTTAAAATATTAACATTTTATGCTTGTCATATATAGATTTAATGGCGAAACAGATTATAGGTGTAAAAAAAAAAACACTTAATTATTAAAATTGGTTTGAATACATTGGTGTCGTGTGAGGCGGGTCGTTACGTTCCCTAAAATATGGTTGAACGAAGCGATGGCTGGTTCATGCGTCATGCTCGTGAACGGGTGCTGCCAGCGGAGATGAGTCTGCCCTAATTTCCGTAATATTGAAGTTAATGTTTAGTCACACTTAATATAAATAACACTATTTGTATTTATACTGTATGACACAGCAATCATAATGTAAGTAAACAATTAATGTATATTTAATCAATATGTAATAAGAGGTGACTTCATGAATCATCTCTGAAGTAATTTTTCAATTAGACGACTCTGTAAATAATAAAACAGCGAGAAAAAAACAGCCCTTGCTGAGTTTCTTGCCGGTTCTTCTCAGTACAAGGTCTCCCGTCGTAGATTTACGAACCGATGGCGTAGCTTCTAGACATTCATGAGTGCTTGTAACAGCCTAAACTGAATAAATGATTTTGATTATGATGCATCATTTATTCTTGATAAGATTAATTAAATAGTTTTATAATTACTACAGGTTAAACAAACGTTGTGATTCTTATATTTTCTATCTTTATTTTATGTGTTTAAACGTATAAAAACATAAAAAATAAAGAAGAATTTGAATTATATCAGCGTGATACCTTTTCATGTTGAAGGGTAAATTAATTTAACATTGAAATCAGAAACTTCGAATATTAAGCTCATGATGTATCTTTATATTATAACTATATTAGGTATATCTTTATCTTTGAATTTATATATTCAGATATTTCGTGATTCTACTTTGCAAATTTCGATATACATATATCTATCTTACTTTGTAATTTGAAAATTTCAAATTGTATTCTCTAAAAATTTACATATAACACAAAGACTGAAGAAAAAGTACTAGTATAAAAACAGCCCAGATATTCCTATTGTGAAGAGTTTAATACTGGGTATTATACCTATATGAATACAAAAGAAATGGAGCGAGTCTTACCGCCATATTTATAAACAAGACAAAGCCATTATTGATTAAAATAAGAAATGGCAAAATTAAGAATTCAATAGTAACCATTTTTAATGCTAAGGGACCATTTGTTTTATTGAAGAATTCTAGTTTCAAGCAATGACTCGGTTTCTTAGTAATAAATGATTACTTGTTAATAAATAAAAGAGTTAAACTGTATTGCGTTTTCAATTACATTTAAGAACTTTTGTGAAAATTAAGCCTTAAATTGGACTTTTGATATACCTACTTACTTGCCGTTCTACTCCAAGATAGTTTTTAAAATTATACAGTAGTTCAAATCTAAAGAAAATATAACTAGAAAAAAATCCACGCGGACCAGGCAGCAGACTGTACTCGAATCCGCACCCTTCGCAATCCGGGCGAATGCACTGACCAATTATGCTACCGCGGCCCTCACGGACCGCGTCGAAATTCTTCTAGCCATTCTTAAAATGCGAGGCAGCGCCATCTTTTCGCATTATAGGTAACCCACAATGGTGCGGGTTCGAGTCCCGTCTGCTGCCTGGTCCGCGTGGATTTTTTTCTAGTTATATTTTCTTTAGATTTGAGCATCAAGCAGTTACATGCTTAAAAAAATAAAAATTGTAACTATACAGTAGTTATTTACGATACATCATATACATTATAAGAGCACACCGTATCCACGGTTAATACCGATTTACCTTTATTCTAATCAGTCGCAAAAACAAATCGATTCTTGCCACTCCAAATCCATAGGAGCATGACAGTCACAATGTTAAATCCCGTCAACTTATATAACAAAATCAACATCTCGTTTATTTCTAAACGCTGCAGACAAATCCTTGTGTCACATATTTGTTTACCACAAACGTTTGCAGTTGACCTCTTTCTTAACGTGCCTGAAATAAGAATCAAAATAGCTTTCCTGTCAGCTTTAAAGTTGTATTGTTAGTAAGATCCGATTAGGTCAGATTCGATAATGTTTGAGTCGATTGTCGACAATGGCAGGTATCTTAGATCTCGCCCATTCTGTAGCTCTGTTTATTGTAGGCGATGTAGGCGAGATGCGGACTGGATTAGAGATGTCACAGAATTTCTGTTCGTCACACTGGCCTATTCTTAGAACGGTTAACAGTAGCCTTTTTGTGAGGATTTGAAGTTTTATTATGTTAAATATATTTTATTGTACAAAACAATCTTATTACGGATCAAGGTCATCCAGTGTATCGTCATTTTTGTGTAAAAAAGTTTATCTGTGATGATTAAATAACAATAGTAAAAAACGAAGGTTGAACAGTACACGATATTATGACATTATTATTTATGAAATGAATATGTATTTTTTATTGTGACAATAACAATAATATATATTTATTTGAAATATGAATTTAACTTGCTATATGTATTAATTTTTCAATTAGTAAATACAAGCATTTTACGATTTTTAATCTTCGACACTTTAATGTATTCACGTTTAAAGTAATAAACACCTTTTGTATAAAAACCTTTTATACTCACGAGAACTTTAGAATTCGTGCAACTTATTCAAAATGTTTAAAAATAGAGCGAACTATTTCGTATCCTCAGAATTAAAAACGTAAAGAGGCAAAGTTTTCAGTTTTTATTTGAATATAATAAATACCACAGATTATAAGAAAGAATTTTACACTTCAGCCGGAAGAATCCAATAAGAAAACTTAAATTACATATTATATTATGACGACCTCAGTGACCGAGTGGTTTGTACGCCGGGTTTCATGGCGTCGCCGACTCGAGAGGTCCCGGGTTCGAATCCCGATGGTGGTGGATGGATGGTGATGATGGTGGGGGCAGATGTTTGTGTGATGAACACGAGCATATTTGTACTCCAGTCATGGATGTTTAATATGTATTTTCTATATAAATATACTTATATGTGTACAGTATATGTATTCTATCCGTTACCCTAGTATCCCATAACACAAGCCTTATAGTGCTTACTTTGGGGCTAGACTAATTGGTGTGAGTGTTGGAAATATTTATTTATTTATTATTTTATTTATTATCTAACTTTTATTCCTATTTATTTGAAATTAGATGGAGATTTGATGTTGTAACGTGTTTTTAATTATTTCGATTTTATATATCATTTCTTAGTGAATTTCGGTTAATAAAAAAAATGTTTTAGTATCTCTATAGGCAAGTAGATACTTGAGCTTGTTTATGAAACTCTAATAATGATTGCTGAGAGCGAAAATGACTAATGATCTAATTAGTTCCATCGGCATAATTTTTTACAATTATGAGTGATTTGATATTGTTTCATTAAATAAATAGAGACTGTAATAAGAAATATATTTAAAAAAAACATCATTGCTTACTTTTATTTCTACTGTTTGCAGCAAAAACTGTAGCAGCTTTTTTTAATAACATGTGACATGCACAAGCTTTCAAGATAAAATTCTTACTTTTTAACTTAGTTCAAGTATAGCGATTTCACTTTTAAACCAGAAGTTATAATTAAAGCTACTAACGGGATTGTTACCATGTACCTTGTTTTGTATGATCGAACGAAGTCAGTTACACCGTGATCATGGCGCTTGCAACAGCGCCGAAATATAGGAGACTCATACAAAACAAGGTACATGGTAACAATCCCGTTAATAACTATAATGTTAGTGAACATGAAAGTTTAAAACAGAAGTTATAAATAAAACCAGTTTATTACGGGTTAATGCACGAAAACTTTATTTATTTATTGACGTTTCCTAGCCTTTACAGGCTACGTCGTCAGAATCAAATTTTATTTAATTTTATCGAGCTACCTTCGAAAGACTTTTATTATAGAGACTTTTATTTAGACCAATAAAAGACTTTCGAAGGTAGCTCGATAAATAAAGTTTTCGTGCATTAACCCGTAATAAACTGGTTTTATTTAATGAGTGATGTGCGTGAAAATCTAAGAAACAAATACAGAAGTTATAACATAACACATATTTTATATATGTAAGGTTGAGCCTTATAATATTTATATGTCAACAGTGTGGCAATAAATTCAATAATATACAAGGTGGCGAAAAAGTAATCACCTAAATTTGCTTTCGTATAACTTTTTGACGTGACAACGTCTTAAATTAGGTTGCGGCTGGGAGTCACTTATGAAAAAGTGTAACGCTCGGTAACGTTACGATGAGTCTCTCGTGTTAAGTTTAAGTTTACATGTACAATGTTTTGGTAAACAAAATATATTTCTATAGTTAAAATTTGTGCAATTCTTATTTTCATTCAATTCCTTGTTCCTATTGTGCAATTTAATTATATTCATATCAATAAATATTCTACCGAGAAAAAGACGTTGTCACGTAAAATCTTCGCCCGTAAAACCGACTTTACAGGCAACCATTTTTTACACAATAAAAAAAGGTTCGATTTATGGAAATCTTTTGATAACTGCAAAAAATGATTCAGTCTATTAGCTGCCGCTGCCAGTGTTGATGCACATTAATGACCATCTTATCGCATTTCCATGCTTCCGCGAGATTTACGGTGATAACTGTTCCGATTACTGTCGGATGACTTTAAGGGCTGCAATTATCTGAAGCTGTATATTGTTTTAAACTTTCATGGTCACTTATGAATGAAACCTTTGAATGAATGAAATTGAAATGAACTAACATTATAGTAATAAAGTTATTTACGTTTTGTTACCCTTGTTTTTATCGAGTTTCCGATATTTCGGCACTGTTGCAAGCGCTATGATCACGGAGTATCTGAAACTCGCTAAAAACAAGGTACCTACATGGTAACAATCCCGTAAATAACTTATATTACTATAATATTTGAAGCTGGTTCATCATCATCATCAGCTTATTAATGTCCCCACTGCTGGGGCACAGGCCTTCCCTATGGATGGAATAGGGAGATTGGGCCCTGACCCACCACGCGGGCCCAGTGCGGATTGGCGGGTGCTAACGACTGCAGATGCAGCCGGGACCAACGGCTTAACGTTCCTTTCGAAGCAAGGAGGAACTCGAGATAGAAGATTTTTGGCCACCCATCCAATGACCGACCACTGCGAAAGTTGCTTAACTTCAGCGATCGTAGCCGAACGCGCTAACCACCTGCGCCATCGAGCTCCTCAAGCTGCTGGTATAAATAAACCGGATACTTCAATCAGGTGCTCCCGCTGGTCATGCCAAATCGCCGATTGAAATCATGATGTACCATCTTGTTAAAACCATACAGGTTGACGTTATTGCGGAGTTATATCTGTTTGTATTCTTCATCCGTCTATATCACAAATATGATTTAACCGATTAACAGCCTGTACAACTAATTAAATTAAAGGTCGTTCGTTACCCTGAACCCATCTCCTTAACCTATAGAGCTATGGGAACCTTACTTGATGCAGGAACAGAAAACTAGATCAGTTTTAGGCATTACTTGACGGACTTCTTGAAAAGTGGAGGACACAATTCCAGGCGTATGCTACGCAAATCGAACCTGTAATCTGGAAAACCTGTACTGTTCCTACTCCTTGAGTCGCATTCTTCATTACTGAGGGTCGTGACCTCCCTTCTGCATCACTTTCTTCCGTATGATGGTCTTCCATCTGTTCCTGTCTTTGGCGGTGTGGAGGCCATTGTGAACTGTCGAGTCTAGAGCGGTGCGAATCTGGTCAGACCAACGTATTGGGCTGCGGCCACGCGGTCCTTTTCCCTCTACTCTGCCGGTCACAATCAGCTTCTCTAGGTTGTCACTGTCCTTCCTTGCAATGTGGCCGAAGTACTCCTGTACTCTTACACCCTTATTAATATACGAAGACTACGCACGGATCAGTTACAGTTACTCCATGCTTTGTCTTCTTCTATTGAATGACAAATGGCATTTGAGTGACATAAACAAAATACGGCGTCACTAGTCTGAGCTTATTCCTTGTTTATTATTAAAGGGGATACAATTTCAAACGAAAGCTCTAAAAAATTTAAAATATACCCTCGGTACAAGTATCAGAGTAAAATCTTTTTATTCCAAATGAGTACCTACATTTAAACTCACATTTTCCTTGTTTTATTATATCCAAAAAAGATTGATGGAAAGGTACGAGGAAAAAATACATTCAAGTATAAATATAGAAGTCGCACAATCGGAAATAGTATGACGAATGTGAGAAACGGAGGTCACGGCGGCGGACGCCGAAGGCCATGAACCGACCGTATCTAGATAAGCCCAGCCGTGGGAAGACAATGCCTGGAACCGCCCATAAACTCCCAGACGTAATTGCCGCAATTAAAAGTTTACGTTACTGTCACACACTGATCTCAGATATCGAGGGTGATAGGCGCGGCGCGCTTCCTGTTTCATAGGTGCTGGTGTCTTTGATTTTTTTTCGTTTCTCTCGTTTTTTGAGTGTAACGAGGTTTTCTAATTAACGAACAATGTCTTGTTTACACAGTTTTTTGAATTTATACTTCTTTAGGCGCGTTATGAAAAAATTATGAGAGTGAAATTTTAAGATGCGCGCGCATCACTGTAACACAAAATTTTAACATAAGCTTTAGCGACCAACTTCATGCGTTACTTTTGTGTTTACCGCACATTAAGAAAATCTACCAACAAAATAGAAATATAATCTCTATTTTGTCGGTGCTAACGACTGCATTGTGATGGCCTATCAAAAGTATTTATTAATCTGGAACAACGGAACCAAAGCGCGATTCAGGAGACTACAGCGCCATCTCTTGACCATTGGTGTAGTAGAACCAAAAACCACATCTTTATTTTTTGTAATAAAGTAACAAAAAGTATTTATTAATCTGGAACAACGGAACCAAAGCGTGATTCAGGAGACTACAGCGCCATCTCTTGACCATTGGTGTAGTAGAACCAAAAACCACATCTTTATTTTTTAGATTCAGTATTAAGTTAAAGTCAAATTCAATAGTATTAAAGGAGATTTATGGGACATTTAAATTTAACAAAGGTTTCCTGATTGGAGCGCCCCTCTAGGGAAGTATACCTCCACGTTACAGATGATAACGCGCAAATCAGATCAGTAAATCAGAGTCTGCAACTCGCAAGAGATACAGCTGCTCATCAGGCAGGAAACGGTTCTTTATCATCCTTTCTACATTTAAGAAAACTGCCAGTTGTACGATATAATGTCAGAAATGATAACGAATTAATATACAAATAACTCTTAAAGAAATTCTAAGTATCTACGTACTTATGATGTACAAACAAAATTATGAATGCATATATCAACACATCTGTTCGAAGAAAATCTTTACTCGAAAAAAAATAACCAGGCAGCAGACGGGACTCGAACCCGCACCCTTCGCAATCCGGGCGAATGCACTGACCAATTATACCCTGACGGCCGCGTCGAAATTCCTCGAGCCATTCTTAAGCTGTAAGGCAGCGCCATTTCTTCGCATTGTAGGTAACCCACAATGCGGGTTCGAGTCCCGTCTGCTGCCTGGGCTGCGTGGATTTTCTTCTAGTTATATTTTCCATAGATTTAAACATCAAGCAGTTACATGCTTAAAAAAATAAAATTATAACAATAATTGCTATTTCTTCTTTCAAATGTTTAATACTTGTAAAGAATTCATTTGACATTGTGGGTTACCTACAATGCGAAGAAATGGCGCTGCCTTGCAGCTTAAGAATGGCTAGAGGAATTTCGACGCGGCCGTCTGGGCCGCGGTAGCATAATTGGTCAGTGCATTCACCCGGATTGCGAAGGGTGCGGGTTCGAGTCCCGTCTGCTGCCTGGTCCGCGTGGATTTTTTTCTAGTTATATTTTCTTTAGATCTAAACATCAAGCAGTTACATGCTTAAAAAATTAAAATTATAAAAAAATAACTTGTTCATGGTTTCCGGCAGGACTCAAACTTATGTCTTCCACTGTTCGACTTGATGCACTTATCGTTATGCTAGTGTCGAATTTATTCCAGTATTTCTGAGGCTGCATGCAGTTGCCGCCTCTTGTTACGTATGTCCTATTTTTTTCGCGGACTCTCGCGTACTTTTGTCCTGTCCGGCCCTCGGTGTCCGCAGTAGTTCGAGGGACGTTTTGTCTGCGGTATTTTTAATCCGTCGCCGTGTGTGTTACAATGTAGTTGTTAGCGTTTTACCACGGCGGACAAAAGTCTCCTGCGCGGACATATGTCCCTCGTCTGCACAGGCTACTAGATTGACTGCTAAACCGTGAAAATATAACACGATAAAAATAAAAAGTAGCTCAAAAGTAGCCTACAACTGGTCGTCACCAGGCGCGTTATCTCGCCACGATATCTGTCCATTGTCTCCGCTCCACTCGGCTCCGGCGTAGTCGTTCTGTTGTTCTCACGTGCTAGAATGACCTCAACGACCAGACAGACTATCATAGATACAAGTTATGTTGATTGATAAGCTAACAACTTTTGACTTTTATTACAGACTAGTGGCCCGCCCTCGCTTCGCTTACGTGTAGAGCTGTAGTGTAAACTATAGTTTTTGTTCTCAGGCTTGTGCTATACACAATGACTTTATTTATATAATTACACGTGTTATTGTGAGTTAACCATAAAAGATAGACTTATGCTGTTGCGGGATATTTTTTAGATAATTTTATGTAGAATATTTTCGTCATACATGATTTCTATGTAACTTTAACCATTAAGGCTTCACACGCGACAGAAGCTTAAAAAATGGAGTAACTTCTCCCGTTTTCCCAACATTTCCCTTCACTACTCTGCTCCTATTGATTGTAGCGTGATGAAAAGTATACTATAACCTGCCCAGGAGTATGAAGAATAATTGTACCAAGTTTCGTTAAAATCCGTCGAGTAGTTTTTGTTTTTATAAGGAACATACATACAGACAGACAGACAGACAGACAGACAGACAAAAATTTTACTGATTGCATTTTTGGCATCAGTATCGATCACTAATCACCCCCTGATAGTTATTTTGAAAATATATTTCATGTACAGAATTGACCTCTCTACAGATTTATTTTAAGTATAGATTTTAATTTTAACAGCGGACGTTAGCTTGTTATTAATAGTAGGTAACAATAAATTTGGTACAAGTCGCAACAATTGTTCAGTTCCAAAACAAACCCGAGTTAGTATTATGAAGTTTAATAACGTAAAGGATTCGACATGGCCATCATCGGTAGAATAATGGTCAGTGCATTCGCTCGGATAGCGAAGGGTGCGGGTTCGAGTCTCGCCTGCTGCCTGGTCCGCGTAGATTCTTTCCAGTAATATTTTCTTTAGATTCAAACATCGAGCAGTTATATGCTTTAAAAATAAAATTATAACTTCAATGACGGTTATAGAATACATTGATTAAATTGAAAATCTATATTTATTACTTGTGCTATTATGTGATTTCCATTTTTACCTGGTATTTTATAAATAAGCTTTTAGCAATTTTATTAACAAATGGTGACGGACATAAGAAAGCCAGTCAGCAAATAGGACAGTCTGTCTGTATTTATTATTTTCTTTTACACCCATTGAAATGCTTGAATACGGGAGACGCCATTCTTGAGTTGTGTTTTGTTTTTGAGAACCTTGTCTTATGTTCACTTCATCATCATCAGGCTATTAATGTCTCCGCTGCTGGGGCACAGACCTTCCCTATGGATGGAATAGGGATATTGGATCATGATCCACCACGCTGGCTCAGCGGACCACGGTGGGTGCTAACCAATGCAGATGCAGCCGGGATCAACGGCTCAACGTGCCCTCCGAAGCACAGAGGAGCTCGAGATAACAAATTTTTGGTAAGCCATCCAATGACCGACCATTGCGAAAGTTGCTTAACTTCAACAATTAACCACTTGCGCCATCAAGCTCTTCATAAATAACAATAATAAATAAATATTTCCAACACTCACACCAATTAGCCTAGCCCCAAAGTAAGCACTATAAGGCTTGTGTTATGGGATACTAGGGTAACGGATAGAATACACATACTTTACATATATAAGTACTGGCTGTCCCAGCGAACTTCGTACCGCCATAAAAATAGGGTTTGGTGGTAGAAAGGTGAAACTTTAGGGTTGTATGTATTTACTAATGCTGTATCATAAAAAAAATAAAAAAATAATCTAAAATTGAAAAAAAAAATTAGGGGTGGATTACCCTTAACATATAGGGGGATGAAAAATAGATGTTGTCCGATTCTCAGACCTACCCAATTTGCACACAAAATTTCATGAGAATCGGGAAAGCCGTTTCGGAGGAGTTTAACCACAAACACCGCGACACGAGAATTTTATATATTAGATATTTATATAGAAATACATATTTAAAAATCCATGACTGGAGTACAAATGCTCGTGTTCATCACACAAATATCTGCCCCCACCGGGATTCGAACCCAGGACCTCTCGAGTCGGCGACGCCATGAAACCCGGCGTACAAACCACTCGGCCACGGAGGTCGTCAGTGTCTTCATGATCACTTATTTTGAGCTAATTGTCAGAGTGAGGTGTATGAGGCGTGGACTTTCACACACAGTGGTAAGTGTCCTTGGCGCGTGCGGCTGCGGCGCGGCGCGGCGGCGGCGTGGCGGCGGCGTGACGCTATCAAGGCGCTTCCTCGTACGACGCCGGCTAAGCAGCGTACATACTTCTACTATGATCAATTCAATAAAATTGAAAGAAAGAAAGAAAGAAATAATTTATTGACCAACAAAAACATAAATAAAACAAAAAACAGAATAGGGTCAACTAGGACAACCGCTGCGACGCTGATATTCTGGCAGGGCCTTAGGTTGACGTGAAAAAAAGAAGTCATGAAAACAAATACACAATCACGGAATAACAGTACCACAAAGAATAAAAAAAATATGAAAAGGCTGTTGTTTTTTTCCTTTGCCTTAGCGCAAAAAATAATATAAACCACAATAACACAAAAAAAACTGTAATCATCTCTAATCTGTGGAACATTTAACAAATAATTGAGTACGAGCAATTATATAATTGAAAGTAATAAAATCTCAACCAGTGCAACAATATTCTATGAGTAACTTTGTTTTTGTCAAATACCCAACTACAGCAAATATGGACAAAGGGTAAGATCTATTAAGTATGCAAAAAAAATACATTAAACGAATTTTTGATCATTCTCTTCTCATGGAAAAGAACGCATCAGATAAAGTCTCAAAGGCTCTAGATAAATGCGTGGAGTCTGACATAATCCTACAGCCAGTTGGTATATACCTCTAGAGGCACTCGCCAAGTCGCGGCTTGAGGTCCACTTAGGATCTCGCCGTCCAAAAACCCGGTGGCGCTGTAAAGATCATCTTCGATCAACAGTATACACACAAGCTAGGGGATTTCACATCTGCTCCCCCGACTGGAAGGAAATAGAATAAGCATTAACTTAAACGAATACCTGTTCTAACGGCGTGCACCACATTAACCGAATTTTATTGATAACACCTTAAATAAAT
Source organism: Chilo suppressalis (assembly GCA_902850365.2). Taxonomy (NCBI): domain Eukaryota; kingdom Metazoa; phylum Arthropoda; class Insecta; order Lepidoptera; family Crambidae; genus Chilo; species Chilo suppressalis. The sequence goes on from OU963902.1 coordinate 541,374, forward strand.
AAATAAATATTTCCAACACTTACATCAATTAGCCTAGCCCCAAAGTAAGCACTGTAAGGCTTGTGTCATGGGATACTAGGGTAACGGATAGAATACGTATACAGTACATATATAAGTGTATTCGTATAGAAATACTTATTTAACATCCATGACTGGAGTACAAATGCTCGTATTCATCACACAAACATCTGCCCCCACCGGGATTCGAACCCGGGCCTCTCGAGTCGGCGACGCCATGAAACCCGGCATACAAACCACTCGGCCACGGAGGTCGTCAATGTCAAAAAAATATGTTTACGCGCACATATTTTTTTTAATTTTTAATCTTGTCTTTATATCTGAACATTAGAACTTCATACTCTTTGTGGCCAAAGCTTTACTTATCGTACAAACAAAGGAAAACGAGCTCGCGTATATCGCTTCCTCGTTTGCGATAACATAGTTACCACAAAACTAGGCAGTTTAGTTACAATGTTTATAGTTCGCACTACACAACAAAATTAATTAGGTTTCGACGTGATAACGTCTTGTAAATAGATTAACACCGACTGCACGCACGAAAAAGTATGATGTCATGTCACGTTGTCACGAGTTTTTTTTTCTGTGGTGAGGTGACCCTCCCGACCCCCACTGCCCACCCGTGACCTCCTTCCAGACGTCCATGTCAAGCCACGTGGCGCGTTAACTCTCATCTTTCGTGGCGCTGTGTTCATAGAAGTACACAGAAATAGGTTAGAAGGGTGATCATAGACCGTTTGTACGGTAACCGATGTCACCGGCTCGCCTCCACTACACTTCCACCTAATAAATAATAGCTAAACAAACGACGCGACATCAAACGATCGAACCAATCAGCGTTTACAGCCGAGAGAAAAGACGTAATCAGACCCAAATTTTGCTCAAGTTATGAGCATATGCTCACACATATCTGGCGAGCTTGCCCCGCCCCTTTAACCTATTTCTTTGTTCTGTGGTTGTGATTTTGGTAAATACCATTCTAAGGCACTATGGAGTTAGGGGATGGTTTAATGAGACTTTGGTCCAATTCCTGACTGCGTTAACCAATCCACACTGGACCAGTATTCACAGTTATAGATCATTCTCCCTTTGTGAAAATATGCATGATACTTTTCAGCAGTGATAGCAATGATATGGTTGATGATGAAGTTTCATTATAATAAAAATAAAATAAATAAATATTTCCAACACTCACACCAATTAGCCTAGCCCCAAGCTAAGCACTAAAAGGCTTGTGTTATGGGATACTAGGGTAACGGATAGAATACATATACTGTACATATATAAGTATATTTATATAGAAATGCATATTAAACATCCATGACTGGAGTACAAATACTCGTATTCATCACACAAACATCTGCCCCCACCGGGATGCGAACAACGAAGTACAAACCACTAAGCCAAGGAGGTCATCAAATATAGGGTGACAAGAAAACTCGACCTATTCCTTGAAAGGGGTTATACTACCTATTTCTATGGGGGAAGGGAGGAGGGGGTCAATCCTCTTCCCTACCCCATAAAAATAGGACGTCCCTCGATATGACAACCCAAGAAAAAGAAGAAAATTGGTATTCTTATAAATCTTCTTTTGTTGTTGCTTGTACTATGAGCACTGGATAATATACAAAAAATTACATATAAACATCTATAACAAAGATTTGCAGCATTGCAGGATTTGAACGGCGAAAAAAATAATATCGGTGACAACTGTTTTTGTACACGACATTTTTGGAGCGGAATAATTTCCTAAACCTTGCACAAAACCTTGAATGTTGTATCTAAAGCGTCGAGGAGAGCCGCGGGCACATAGCAATAGTGTGCTTCTCATATAACGTCATCGCGGCATTATAACGGACACTATAAATCAAACCACGCTTCCTAATGTAAGCGGCCATCTTGATAATGCCCGCGTATTGTGCCGCTGATAAACACAAGCAAGGGTTTATACTATTATGATAACATTATAATTCCATTTTCAAGGTGTTAAAATTATACTGGAAGCTAAAATTTTGGCTTAGAAAAAGGAAAAAAGTGTGTAGTGTTTTTTTCTTAGAACAGATTTATTTCAGGGCAGAAAAAGTGCTCGCATACCATGACTTGACTACTGCAAACAATAAATAATAAATAAATAAATAAATATTTCCGACACTCACACCAATTAGCCTAGCCCCAAAGTAAGCACTATAAGGCTTGTGTTATGGGATGCTAGGGTAACGGATAGAATACATATACTGTACATATATAAGTATATTTATATAAATACATATTAAACATCCATAACTGGAGTACAAATGCTCGTATTCATCACACAAACATCTGCCCCCACCGGGATTCGAACCCGGGACCTCTCGAGTCGGCGACAGCCATGAAACCCGGCGTACAAACCACTCGGCCACGGAGGTCGTCTAACCAATGTTCACAATCCATATGTTGCTTGAAAAGAACCCGTATTTCCAAAAGAAGTGTGTAATGCTAAGTCTTGTTTGTCATACAATTAATGTAAAATACGCTATAGAGGACTCGAATTTAGACTAAAATGCGTAACTATCAAAAACCGGCCATCTTTAAAACAGATAGAATTCAAAACTTATAGAGTTCCGCATAACCGTTAACAATATTTAATGGCCGCGTCGACCTCACGGGCCATCTGCCCGCCGAAAGGTCACCGGAATACGGATTTCTAACGTTTTGCGGTAAAACGACAGATTAAGTAGAATTTATTGCCGCTCGCTGAATCCTATTTGCTTAATTTCCTTAAATAATTAGCGAGATTTTTTAAATCGAATATTTTGATTTGAGTTTTATAATTACATTTATTCGATGTGATCATTTCCTTTTCCTGATTTATGGGGAATTTCTTGTTTAATTACTTTAATGTTGCAATAGGTGAAAGCAGAAGAATCGATACTCACGAGTATCACGAAGTAAGGTGCCAATTTGCGAACACCATAGGGACAATATATTGTTTTAAACTTTTATGGTCACTAACATTATAGTAATATAAGTTATTTACGGGATTGTTGTTAGAAATCAGACCACAGATTATATCGACAGAACGCCACTACATACCAAGATTGGTCAGGGAAGCGATTGAAATAACAATACATAAAAATTTCAATCGTGAGGACGGGTTTAAATTGTCGAGTGTTCCAGACACTCCTGTGGTTCGTATGTGTAAAACCGGAAATAATCAAAAAAGTGTCGTGTCGCGATCCGATACTGTAAGTGTTGTGTGTCGACAGTTTGGAGTGAATAGTGAGAATGTGAACAGTGGTACGGGTATCGAACGCAATAAAAGACTTCGTTGGAGGGTAGACCGATGTGTCTGCCAATAACAGCCTACCCGCAATTACTTCAGTTACTCCGTGATCATGGCGCTTGCAACAGTGCCGAAATATCGGAAACTCGCTAAAAACAAGGTACATGGTAACAATCCCGTAAATAACTTATATTACCATAGGGTCAGTCTTAACAGTGGTTCTTCTTAGTGGACTTCCCGTTTGAAATGGAGCGCCCTTTTGGAAAAGCATCTTTCACCTTACAGAAGACTACAAGTTGCCAAGGATCCAGGGGGTAAGGGATCGGAGCCGTGGTAGAATCCCTAACGGGGACCCTGCGGCTCCGCACTAAGCAGTGTAGAGGTATTCGCAGGACATTTTTAGGGGATATTATGCTGTAAAGCGCCCCTAAGAATTGCGGGGTCCTCGGTGGGTAGCCACTGGGGGGTCCGTAAGACTTGCGGGAGCCAGGTGTGAGGTCCGTTCGGCGGTGTGCCTCTTAAAGGCGCCGTCGTCTGTAAAAAGATTTTTTACCTGCGTTATAAAAAAAAGGGGGGTAAGGGATGGGGTCAGGTAATAGGGCGCAAGTTACACTTTGGTATCGTAAGTGTCTTACCACCAAGCGGTTTTTACCTTTGTAAGTCGCTGCTAATTTTACCCTCAAAAAATATATTTCTGCCTATCTCCATTTACATTACAAAAGGACATGGTAAAGTTTTGTATGAGCGACTGCCCTGGCAATGTATAAATACTGTACTTAGTAATATTTAATGGTATTTTTTTTTTTATAGATACGTCCGACAAATGACTATACCCCACCTGATGTTAAGTGATGGTGAAGTCCAGACTTGAAAATAGCTGGTACAGCAATATGGCTGAATATTTATAATTTCTATGAAAAAAGCCTCAGGAACTTTTGATAAACACAATCTTGAAAATGATGAGAACTCCTACTATGTCATTACCTTACTACAGTTGATAAAAGATGTTGCCAATTATTTACAGAGTCATCAATTTCGCATTTTCTTAGAATCTTTCTTCACATTTCTCTGATTAACTAACTAACTTCACAAAAAGTGTTTTTAAAGCAAAAATAAATACAAATAGTTTGTTATCGTCGGCCCGACAGGAAATCTGTGAAGTTTTAGTTCGTTCATTTGCAAAAATTAAAGGATTAATTATCATACAGCCTTGTCTCAAGCCTGATCAGAATAAAAGAAACTATTATTTTAGGCCTTCAGTGACTTGTTTTGATAAAAATTAGGGCCAAATGTGTCATAGTTTGAAGAAGTTTAGAAATAATATTGTTTATTTCGATATACTTACACAAATATTTTTTGTGTACATTTACTGTTCATTTATTTTGTAAAACGGAACATTTTTTTAAACAGACATATAATCATTTTATAAACTTTTAAATAATAAATAAATATTTCCAACACTCACACCAATTAACCTAGCCCCAAAGTAAGCACTGTGAGGCTTGTGTAATGGGATGCTGGGGTAACGGATAGAATACATATACTGTACACATATAAGTGTGTTTATATAGAAATACATATTAAACATCCATGACTGGAGTACAAATGCTCGTATTCATCACACAAACATCTGCCCCCACCGGGATTCGAACCCGAGACCTCTCGAGTCGGCGACACCATGAAACCCGGCGTACAAACCACTCGGCCACGGAGGTCGTCATAATATAAATAAAATTTGATTATTTCACGAAAGTTGCCTGAGAATAATAAACACGTAATAATTAGTAAAAAAATATTGAAAAGTTACCGGCTAGTGCGAAATATTTATACAGGTTAAGGGCAGTTTCTTAGCCATGTCCTTTCAAGAGTAATCTGCATTGTTTGTCGTGTCGGATGAATTAGTAGTGTTTAACTTTGTTTTGAAGATATTCAAAACGCATTTCCTTCACACGTTCGCTGTCGCCTAGAGCGCTGGCGCCTTAGTCTTTATGTTTCCGGCCTCGCGATAAACCTTTGAAATATATCTTTTGTGTGTTTTTTTTGTTTTATTTCAACCCGAACGCATCATTATCGCTGTCTTGGTCCGTGACGGAGCTCATACGCAAGAACAGACAATTAAAAAATAAACTGCGTCTTTGTTTCACATTAAATAGACATGATTATGTCCAGATTTTTATAATTATACGTATAATTTCTGCAAAATGATTTAGTGTTATGCTCACCTACTACTGCGAAACAGAAGAATGAGCGATAACCACTTTGTTCTATTGGTATGGGGTAAATAGTTTTTGCATTCTACCAAGAAAGATTTTAGCAGTTAAATGCGTAAAGTAAAATATACAAAAGTTTTCTATGTTTATTTAAAACACTGAACTTCTAGATTTGCTTTGGATATAAAAAAGATTATTCCCGTTGCATTTATAGGTGAGGCATGTGTCCCAAGCAGTGGGGAAATAGGGGTGATGACGGGGTACAGTAAACGAAATTCTATTTAGTCCGTCAGTTAGATGATCAAAAAATAATGGACACGTATTTTTTCTTTGGGCAATCAACCAAAAAATGACAAAGTTATAGCGCGTCAAAGTTTGGGAGTAGGGGCTCGTGACGTCACTCTTGAGTGAATTTTCACTTATAAGTATACTCAAACGTGACGTCATGCGACTTTTCAAATCAATATATCTCTGCAATGTTTTTATTATGTGAAAAAAGGAAAAATACGTGTCCAATACTTTTTGATAATCTACCTGATAAACGAAGAAAAAAAAATAGTCATCATCCCTATTAATAGGCTGTTATTCATGAAAAGCACAATCCTAATTAAACTATAATAACAATTTATCGATGAGCCATAAAAAAACGCTAAACAAACCATCCACCTAACCCGAATGGCATGAAGTGTGACTGCGTCATTCATAAAATATTGGCTCCCAAGTGGTTTTTCATTTTCAATAAACCGCACACAAACTTGACGTACCTATCTTCTTCAGAGGCACCCTTTTTGGAACACCATTGTCGCCGCGACTTAACCAGCTTACTGTATAAAATCCTCTTATTCCATAAACCGGGGACGCTATCGGCCGTTATCGGAGATCCTGATCCGACGGTCATCAATCGTCCGCTAGGTGGCGGTACAATAGCATTGTACCCTCTTTTAAATTTACCCTACTGAACAATGACGTAAGGATGCGCGAAAGATTGATACGCTGCTGTAATGAAACTACGTGTGTTCTTTATGAAATAACTAGCGGCCCGCCCTCGCTTCGCTTCGGTGTAGAGCTGAAGTGTAGACTACAGTTTTTGTTCTCAGGCTTGTATTAAACGCAATGACATTCATCTATGATTCTTCTTATACCTGCATGTAAAGTCTCAGCCCGATCGGTTTAAAATTGACAAAGTTTCATACAAACTTTCATTCCCTATTTTATCCCCTTGGGGGTAGAATTGATCAAAATCATTTCTTAGCGGATGCCTACGTCATAACATCTACCTGCATGCCAAATTTCAGCCTGATCCGTCCAGTGGTTTGGGTTGTACGTTGATAGATCACTATGTCAGACCTTTGAGTTTTATATATATAGATTTCAATCATAGACGAACCTTGGTAATAAAGGAAATAGTATGGGCTAGTTGTAACTTTACTCCTCAAATTAGTTAATGAAGAACAGTTTAGTAATATTTTGCTTTTTTATTAGTGTCGATAATGGCTGTTAGCGTTCCATAATGATCCGTGAACCCCCTCTTAATGGTACAACATGAATATATAAAAAAAATGTTCTAAAAAAAATCCTAGGCTACCTGTTCGCCACCCTTTTTGTATACAAAGTTAATGATTTTGCTACTGAATTAGATCATCCCAATCAAGAAACTTCGTTACTTTATTATTATGAAAAAATAATGGCTTCTTTATTGGATATGATTCTTTAACAAAAATGAGTTTCTCTTGAATATAATCGATGATATTGTTTTCTAGACGCTTCACGCAGCTGAACCGAAAATAATTCGCGGCTCCTCGCTAGAAAATATCGCTAACACCCTCATAAACCTCAAACAATGTATAACGACCCTGTACTGAGCTGTCATAACAGTGATCGATCAGCGATGATCAATCGGCCGGCACACCACACTGCACCACGAACCAACACTGTGTCGAAAACTCAAAACTACCCCATACAAACTTCCAAGTGATACAAACACAGTGTGCGCAGTTGGAATACCAAAAGTTTGGTATAATTAAAAACTGATTTATTTCTAAGCTTTTGTAATGGGTGTATATTGTATTAGCTGCATTCGCAGACTGCGGTTGATTATTGAAATCATACATCACTTGATGTATTGAGACGTCAAAGTATTACCACGCCTTTGGCCACGTAATCGACTTTATTATGTGCGAATTCAAAGGGCGAATATTAGATTTTTGGCTGTATACAATGGTGCATTCTTGACCTAAGCAATGCTTAATCTGCACGGTAAAAGTAGATTTTTTTATATTAGTGTTAATAAAGACAAATTTAATTTTCACTAAAATGGATGAAATAAAAAAAAATAAACAAAAAATAAAACTGACTTCAAAATCAAAAATGGAACTAAATTAAAAAAAAAACTGGTTCATGATTTGGAAGTCGGGCGGGGTTAAGATTGAAACATTAAATAGATTTTCGTTTCTGATCGATAATAATGCGTCTTGCAATCTTGACCCACCCGACTTCCAACTCATGAACCAGATATTATTTTTTATTTTTGGTTCCATTTTCGATTTTAAAGTCGGTTTTATTATTTATAGACATAACATTATTTTAGATAGGACATCCTGTATTTGTACAGCCAAGTAAATGTATTCTTCATACAAAAACTATCTTTATCTCTTGTTGAGTAAGCGACCTTTCTTAAAATCAAATATCTCAGTTATCTAATATATATAATATAATCTAAGTTATTTGTAGTCATTCTAAGATAATTTTAATTCAAATCAAGTACACATAAATAGAATTTTTGATATTATTATTCTAGAATGAAAAATATAATTCTCTTAATATTAAGTAAACAAAATACTGAGAAAAAGAAGAGCAGTATATTTTTATAATAACCAAAGATTTTGAGAAATTGGTTTATCTTATTTAAACAAAACCTTTTTTACCGTGTGGCGAATAAGTAATGCTATTTTTTTTGTCTGGAAAATGCCTTACGCATCCTTCAACCACTGGGGGAGCGAGAAGAAGGTATGCGGGACTCCTGCCTGTCCTCTTCAGCCAGCCCTGGAGCTCGCTGATGTGAACAGGGCCCTACCTACGCCCTGAACAGGGCCACTAAAAACCAGACAATACTCCTGCACCGTCACATGAGGACCGCGGTCTCCCTAGTGCGTGCCGAGAGGGCGGGTGTGGTCGCGGAACCCGTCTCCGAATGGCCACGCAAAGTAATGCTATACCTGCCAGCATCTGTGTTCTGTGTGCGGGATCCTGGTGGCGCTGCTCCCATGCCGATGGCGAGGAGAGAGAGAGAACAGTGGGTGAGTATTTTCTGGTTTTGAGCCTGCTCATTTCTTCATACATAAACAAATATTGCATTTAAATGAATACATTAAAATTCATACCCATTGTAATTTTTATAGCCATTTAATTGCTACTTGTTTAAATCTAACCGTATCAATACTTTTATTATAAATGTGAAAGTGTGTATGTCTGTACATGTATAAGTATATCTGTACTTACTGGTAAAGAGGTACTTTGAGTCCTAGGAAAGGACACAGGATAATTTTTAGCCAAGAAATCCTCCTTCAACGGGGAGAGAGGAGAGTTGTGTGTGATATCAATATGTCCACGCAAACGAAGTCACAGGCATCCAATAGTAATTCTATATATTTTATTGACAACCTCCGTGGCCGAGTGGTTTGTACGCCGGGTTTCAAGGTATCGTGTACTCGAGAGATCGCGGGTTCGAATCCCGGTGGGGCAGGTGTTTGTGTGATGAATACGAGCAGAATAGTGTTGGTAATATTTATTTCTTAATTACAATTCATCATCATCGTCAGCCTATTAATGTCCCCACTGCTGGGGCACAGGCCTTCCCTATGGATGGAATAGGGAAATGGGCCATGACCCACCACTCGGGCCCAGTGCGGATTGGCGGGTGCTAACGACTGCAGATGCTGCCGGGACCAACGGCTTAACGTGCCTTCCGAAGCACGGAAGAACTCGAGATAGAAGATTTTTGGTCACCCATCCAATGATCGACCACTGCGAAAGTTGCTTAACTTCAACGATCGCAGCCGAACGCGCTAACCGCCTGCGCCATCGAGCTCCTCATGCGCCATCGAGCTCCTCCTATTACACTTACCTTCGGACAAACAAAGTAGAAATACAATGGTACTTTCCTTATCACCTAAGCATCTACGAGCTTATAGTTATCAATAATGAAGTTTCGTAAAGTAAAACGACACAGTGTAGTGTTGTAATTAAGCGTATAACAACAATTAATGGCGGCGCAACAGCGGGCATCGATCACGCGCGAGTGACAACGTTGTGACACCGCTGTGTCTGTCGCCCGAAGTCATAAATATTGAATCACTCGTTTCAGATTTGTACACTCATACCGGCCATACACACTACGAGAAATCGTTACGATTAGACTGTACAGTCCGAACGGTACCGATAAATCGTAGCGTGTATGTTATAAAACTGCACAGTTTCCTATACTAAACGAAATCGTATAAACTGTTCCGTTCGAACTGTACAGTCTGATCGTAACGATTTCTCGTAGTGTGTATGGCCGGTATTAGATTTAAACAAAAAGGGAAGATATGTCATTCGCGGCTCAAAAGTGATCCGCTTAAATTGTGGTCCACGACCATAATTCGCTTTAGTCACAATTTGACATTCAAACACGCTGCATGTACACTCAATATAACAATATTGCGTATATTCTGTGCTATGAAGATAAAACAATGCCTTCGATGCTTTCAAAAAGAACAAAATCAAATGCTCCGGCAACGCTTTTCATTCGTAAAACTGTGAAAACTTTTTTTCTCAAACATTACGGTTTGCCGTGAATATTATTTACGTAATCGACAATTTGTAAGCAAGAAAAGGACAACAATACGCTGCGTTAAAGCGTATAGTTCTGTCTCGCTCGCTCGACTGATGTTTATATACAGACGTGTGCGTGGCGAGAGTTGCTTAAGTGGTTGAGTCGGATCATATTTTATTTGATGCTAGTATGAGCGTACCGCATCTACCCGTTTTGTTTTAATCTAAGTTTGTACATCGACCAAACGCATGATACTATTTACCTGGATGTTCCCTGTACTGGGAAAAACCTGTGTCAATAGGAACAGCAAGTCTCGCGATAAAATAAAGTCCAAAAAGAATATCAACTATCAATCCACACTCTCGGATTTGCAACTTTTTTACTCTTAAGTGGTGCCATGCGGTATATTGCTTGCAGATCCGTGATGGCTCTGCCGAATAGTTAGTTATTCGATACTTTAGCCAGCATACAGCGGCGTCCGACCCACATCATTGATATTGTTAAGGTCAGTGACTAAGCACCTCGAGACTCTACAATTACGCCGTATTATACATAACAATAATAAATAAATATTTCCAACACTCACACCAATTAGCCTAGCCCCAATGTAAGCACTATAAGGCTTGTGTTAAGGGATGCTAGGGTAACGGATGGAATACATATACTGTACATATATAAGTATATTTATATAGAAATACATATTAAACATCCATGACTGGAGTAAAAATGCTCGTATTCATCACACAAACATCTGCCCCCACCGGGATTCGAACCAGGGACCTCTCGAATCGGCGACACCATCAAACCCGGCGTACCAACCACTCGGCTATGGAGGTCGTCAAATTGTCGTCGTATTTATTGTTTTAAACTTTCATGGTCACTAACATTATAGTAATATAAGTTATTTACGGGATTGTTACCATGTACCTTGTTTTTAGCTTTGAAACTCGCTAAAAACAAGGTACATGGTAACAATCCCGTAAATAACTTATATTACTATAATGTCGTCGTATTGTGGAGTCATTATGTTCTACATTACATCTACTAGATACCGAAGCCTTAAAACTCGTGTGATTCCAAAATAGTGTCCCAGGAGCGAGTCGTCGCGGCGGCCGGAGCGATTGATCACCGCGACCAGCGACTGGCGGCGTCGACAAGCGGCATGTTGCGCAACTGTCGCGGGCCCGGTGATCGCTGTCAATTGCCTCATTAATACGTCGCTGTCTGAGAGCGCACCAGCGGCCATCAGCCTATTGTCATATTTGTCAGTTGATCTCCTTAAGCTTTGACGCTTTATCATACTTGTCCTCGTATAGTGGAAATAGAGTAAAGATTATTTTTTGGTAAAGATTATTAAAACGATTTATTATGATTTTGTTCTTCAGTAAAAACAGCCTTTTGCCAAGCTTTTATTACCTGTACGGGATGTAGCAGCTTCCGTAGCCGCAGATGCTTGTAAAATCTGATGAATAACGTTAAATTTTATGTCTAAATATAGAAATCACAAGACACAATTATTTACTAGAGGTAGGGCATATCTCGAATTAGAGACGAGCCCTCAATTCGAGATATCCCTACATCAACGGATGAAGCTACCAACACAACTTTTATAGATATCCTTTTCTGCCACATGAGCCATCATTCTCCAGTTACACTAGATCAAGTCTTGATCTAGCGGCATGGGGGAATTTCGTATTAACAGAGCTGACTTTTTCGTAAAAATTGTCCAAGACTTTCAACAGATACAGTAGTTTTTGGATATTACTAGATGTTACTATAAGCAATGGACTGCCAAGATATAGACATTATTTGACCTTTCAGCAACTACATCAACTTATGATTGAAGAAAGAGTTTTGTGTGTGTGACGGGTGGTTTTAAGCGAACCAATAAATTATTATAAATGCGAAAGTTGATGTGGATGTTTGTTCGGTTATTTGTTACCTTTTCACACTTAATGGTTGAACGGTTTTTATAGTTAGGTAGGGAAATTATTCTATGCCACCTGATTTTAAGTAGTAGTGAAGTGCAGTCGGGAAGATAGCTGGTGCATATGAGCTAACGGTTTACCTAATGGTAAGTGATCACCTGAATGAATGAGGAGCTCGATGGCGCAAGTGGTTAGCGAGTTCGGCTGCGATCGTTGAACTTAAGCAACTTTCGCAGTGTTCGGTCATTGGATGGGTGACCAAAAATTACTATCTCCAGGTCCTCCGTGCTTCAGAAGGCACGTTAAGCCGTTGTTCCCGGCTGCATCTGCAGTCGTTAGCACCCACCAATGCGCACTGGGTCCGCGTGGTGGGTCATGGTTCAATCTCCCTATTCCATCCATAGGGAAGGATTGTGCCCCAGCAGTGGGGACATTAACAAGTTGATGATGATGATGATGAAGTGATCACCGTCGACCATAGACACCTGCAACACCTGGAGTATCACAAATGCCATGCTGGCCATTAAGGAAGGAGTACGCTCTTTTTTAAAGGTGTTGGTAATGGAAATGTCCGTAAAAACTACTGACGACAATGTATTCCATAGTTTTGTCGTACGTGATAAACTGCTTAATTTACTGCCATAACACTATGAGTGACTGAAATTTTACGATTGTTTAAATGTATTATGCAATCAATACTTTTTAATAGTCTACTTTAAATTGTTTTTGAACAAAACGTTTTATTGCTATTAAACATCTCACTGTTCCACTTTACAAAAAATGCGATACTGTTTTATTTCATTTATTTATTTATTTTCATTTGGGAAACATACAGTTTTACACAATTCAATTAAGTAACACTTATTGCTTTTCCAAAAACCAGTTAAGTTTCCAAAGACTGAAACATTCATACACTTACATAATTTACTTATAGTTACGTACAATATTTAGAGTTATATGAATACAATAAACATGATAATCAAATTTTATGGTAAGAAAATAATTACTGAGTGAGGGTAAAACGACCTTATAGCATTCATTTCTAAATTGATTGTAAGAAAGGCAAAAAATATATCCAATCCCCTGAAGTATTTATTATAGCTGTGACATGCTCTAGATATGAAACTATTTACAGCAAACTTGGTCCTGCTGAATTGTATTACAAACGTTTATGTTAAATAATTTAATTTAAATTACTAACATATCTTTTTGCTGGAAAATGATTTTCACATATGGCTTTTTTTGTTTATTGTGGTATCGCTCCATTCGCTCTAGCTCAAAGCCAGCGTAGATTCTTAACCATAAACTATTAAGTCACGGCCATGGGCTTTAAAAGAAAAACTAAAAAAAAAAACTTCGCACTTAAGTAAATTCCTTCTACTCACGAAATTGTCGAAATACAAAAAATGGGTGCGTGTACTTATGTAGGCGCGTGAGAAGTTATCCTTCTTTGGCATCGTTTAAAATTAGTTATTAATTGCATGCAAATAATTAATTACAATAAATTAATAAAAAGTCTGGAAAAGGACACAGTCAATAAAGTTCAGTTTTAATTTGAAAAAATAAATAAATAATCAAAATATTCAATTAAAATCGCTACTGAATATAATTTATTAGAAGATATGTGATTTGCACTTGTATGAAACTCAAACACGTATTCCGAATATACAAACTAGAAACATGTGGATAAATATTATAAATATGAATACCTATAACTGTTACTTTATTACAAAAAATAAAGATGTGGTTTTTGGTTCTACTACACCAATGGTCAAGAGATGGCGCTGTAGTCTCCTGAATCGCGCTTTGGTTCCGTTGTTCCAGATTAATAAATACTTTTGATAGGCCTTCACAATGCAGTCGTTAGCACCCACTAAATAGAGATTCTAATTCTATTTTGTTGGTAGATTTTCTTAATGTGCGGTAAACACAAAAGTAACAGCATGAAGTTGGTCGCTAAAGCCCAACTTCATGCTGTTAAAATTTTATGGTACGATGATGCGCGCGCATCTTAAAATTTCACTCTCATCATTTTTTCATAACGCGCCTAAGGAAGTATAACTTCAAAATATAGATAAATAATTTAATTATTCTAGTAGGTAGTTGCGGTAAAGTTGACCAGATTAATCTTATAAACATAATTTGCAAATCTACTTCGCGATGTATCGATTGATTTACTTGACAGTCGATTTATCTGATCATCTAACTAACTGAATGGCTCATGATATTTAATAGGTAAACAACAATGGTGCTGTCGGGTTGCGCGTGATTCCGCGCTCACGTCGGGAACAGCTGTGTAGTTTATGTGCCGCGTTGGTGTGACACACTTTAGTGCAGTCAGATATTAACCAAGGTCAAACATAGAAAGTCAATGTTCGAAGATGATCGGTTGAAAATAGACTCGGAAAGGATTCATTCTAATACTGTCCTTATAACCGCACAAACTCAAACACAAATTCAAACTCATTTATTCAGTCTAGGCTGTTACAAGCTCTTGTGAAAGTCAAACGCTACGCCATCGGTTCGTAAATCTACGGCGGGAGACCTTGATCGATGTTTTTATAATAGTGTATGTTTTTTTTAAATTAAGTTGTTGATAAGTAAAGTTGAGTAGATTAAATGAAAGGTAAAGTTCGATTAACGATATATGACGTATCAAAAAGAACTACTTACTAGATCTCGTTCAAACCAATTTTCTCTGGGAGTTTGCATGGTAATGTACATCATATTTTTTTTTGTTTTATCGTTGTCTTATTTTAGAAGTTACGGGGGGGGGGGGGGGCAGCTTACCACTTTGGAAGTCTCTCGCGTAAACTATTACAGTTAAAAAAATGATATTAAACTCAAACTCAATCTCATTTATTCAGTCTAGGCTGTTACAAGCTCTTGTGAAAGTCAAACGCTACGCCATCGGTTCGTAAATCTACGGCGGGAGACCTTGTACTGAGAAGAACCGGCAAGAAACACAGCAAGGGCTATTTTTTTCTCCCTGTTTTGTTTCATACAGAGTCGTCAATTGAAAGATGACATCAAAAATTGAAAACATGTGTTGATGTCAACTTTCATCACATTAATATTATCTATATCTATACTTATAATAAATTTGTAGAGATGTCAATTCTGTACATGAAATATATTTTTAAAATAACTATCAGGGGGTGATTAGTGATCGATACGGATGCCAAAAATGCAATCAGTAAAATTTTTGTCTGTCTGTCTGTCTGTCTGTCTGTCTGTGTGTATGTTCCTTATAGAAACAAAAACTACTCAACGGATTTTAACGAAACTTGGTACAATTATTCTTCATACTCCTGGGCAGGTTATAGTATACTTCTCATCACGCAACAATCAAAAGGAGCAGAGTAGTGAAGGGAAATGTTGGGAAAACGGGAGAAGTTACTCCATTTTTTAAGCTTCCGTCGTGTGTGCAGCCTTAATGGTTAAAGTTACAAAGAAATCATGTATGACGGAAATATTCTACATAAAATTGTCTAAAAAATATCTCGCAACAGCATATGTCTATCTTTTATGGTTGACTCACAATAACACGTGTAATTATATAAATTAAGTCATTGTTTATAGCACAAGCCTGAGAACAAAAACTATAGTTTACACTACAGCTCTACACCGAAGCGAAGCGTGGGCGGGCCACTAGTTAATTAATAAAAGTTAAGTGTGGCTAGGTACTATTTTTAAATTAAGAAGTAAAAATCACAAAAAAGGTAGTCTTGCGTTCAATACGAGATTAAGAAAAAAAAGCGGCCAAGTGCGAGTTGGTGGGTGCTAACAACTACAGATACAGCCGGGACCAACGGCTTCACGTGCCCTCCGAAGCACGAAGGAGCTCGAGATAGTAAATATTTGATCCCCTATCCAATGGCCGACCACTGCGAAAGTTGCTTAACTTCAACGATCGTAGACAAATGCGCTAATCACTTGACCATCGAGCTACTCATGACCCAATCTCCCTTTTCCATCCATAAGGAAGGCCTGTGCCCCAGCAGTGAGAACATTAATAATAATAATAATGTTTATTCATCAAACCTTAAAAGTACTACTACAATGGTGCCAATTCTGGCGTGATTCTCTAAACTTAAATCTAAATTTAATATCAGTCTCTCCTTTTCATTCTGTATAGAGAATGACAAGGATATACTGCTGTCAAATTTAAGTTTAGGTTTAGAAAATCATACTAGAATCGACACCAATATCATAAACAAGGAATGGTTTGCTATCTTAGTCTAGTCTTATAAGTAGGACCCCTGACTTTCATGCTAGGTAAGACCTGTATTATGAAAGGCAGTGGTTAGATTCGAGACACCGGATGGTTACAAAAACGTCATTAATTAATGTGTGTGTATATGTGAGATATTGTGTGTGTTGTAATAATTTCATCTATATTTTAAATTAGTATATGTTCTGTTTCAAATAATCAATTAATAGGCTGGTGATGTGACATATAGTCAGTGGCTCGGTTGATGTGTCGTCGTTTGTACGGCTGGTGCATGGCTGCCTTGAGCCGCACCCTGGATTGTTGCATGATATCACCAGACGCGTCGACAAACGGACGAATACCTTCAGTTGCTATTACATAATCACTAGCAAACCAGTGAACCGAATGTTCACCAATTAAAAAAAAAAATTTAATTAATTGAGAACTTCGGAGATTTTGTGTGGTTTCGTTTGAAATTCGTGATTTCTCGAAAACCGGAAGTGCTACGTTACTCAAATCCGGTTTGCAGTCTTATCAGACTATTCTTAACTTATAACTTAAACATTCTCTTTATCTATCTCTTACGGTTTGGCCGCTGAAACAGCACCACAAACAGACGGACGGACGGACTTGTCTAATAGATAAGAGATTATTAATAACAGAATCGTGTAGGAAGAATGATATATATTTATTTGTCAGTAAAATGGGGTAAACAAGTTCAAGTAAATATGTTGTAGTTAGTATGGGTAGTTATGGGTAGTAATGCTCCCTTAATAGTCTCTCGGTGGTGTCGTGTGAGGCGGGTCGTTACGTTCCCTAAAATATGGTTGAGCGAAGCGATGGCTGGTTCATGCGTCATGCTCGTGAACGGGTGCTGCCAGCGGAGATGAGTCTGCCCTAACTTCCTTAATATTGAAGTTAATGTTTAGTCACACTTAATATATATAACACTATTTGTATTTATACTGTATGACACAGCAATGGCCCCAAAGTAAGCACTGTAGGCTTGTGTTATGAGATGCTAGGGTAACGGATAGAATACATAAATTGATACATATATAAGTATATTTATATAGAAATACATATTAAACATCCATGACTGGAGTACAAATGCTCGTATTCATCACACAAACATCTGCCCCCACCGGGATTCGAATTCGGGTCCTCTCGAGATGGCCACACCTTGAAACCCGGCGTATAAACCACTCGGCCACGGAGGTCGTCATACATGTAATAATAAAAAAATATATATGATTATAAATTTTTGTTAAGTTTATTTAGAAACTCACTTCAGATTGAGTAAATTTGAAGTAAATTTTACTTCAAATTTACTTAAATTTGAATTTTTATTTAAATTTGAAGTAAAATTAGTAGTTTAAGTGTTTGGTCAAATAAAGTTTTTTTACTTGACTTTTAGTGAATATTGGTTTCAGTACTGCGTTGATGTCTATTTCAGGGCTACAGTGTTCTCATTTCGTAGCAAAACTTTATCTTATCAAACAAACTCGTTCTGTCTTAATGTAGTTTTCGTTCATAACATTATATTTTTTTATATTTTATCTCAGCTTTGTAAAATTGTAGGATGTTCACGAGTCGCCAGGTGCGGCGGTGTTTTGGTCAGTGGTAGGAGGCATTATGAAGAAAACCTAGCGGGGGGGTTCCCCTTGGTCATAGGTTCAATGGAGAGGAATAATCAGATGTTTTATGGACGTATGCTTATAATATTTTTATTTTATATGGACTTTGCTTATATTATAAATGTAAAGAAAAAATATTTGAAAAAAAAAATCACTTTTTCAGGCGTTACTGTATAAATTATTAGTTTAAATTTTGTATTGGTGAATGAATATATTATTGTTTTTTTTTTATCAGACAGGATATTTAAGTATGTTTTGTTTCCTATTTTATTACGTAAACAAAAAAGTATTTAGAACTACTTTAATAAAATACAAGTTTTTAATAAGTAAGCAGTTATAATAGGCAATTAACCACAGTCGATTGTTTATACGTAATTATTATTTTTACGTTACAAAATTTTTACTTGATATCAAAGAAGTGTGTCTGTTAGCCATGCTATCTTTTGTTCTTTAATGTTATTTTAAAATAGGGAAACACAATATTTAATCTGTGTCGGTATGTCGGTGTAGTGTCGGCGTTAGCATTGAGCTTTCAGCTGAATGAGAAACAACGCGGATAGCCTTCGGGACTGCTACCAGTTGCTCTGAGTACACGCACACCAGAGAATATCGCTTCATAAATACTGTATAATATCGTAGGACAATTTAAAAAGTTGAATTTTCGCGAGAATCCTAGTGATTTTTCGAAAACGCGGATAATAGGGCATTTGACAAGTTTTAGAAAACGATCTCACGTTATTGACTAATGTTTATGGAGTCCGTTAAAAGTGGATATGCATCATTCTATTGTTTTAAACTTTCATGGTCACTAGCATTATAGATATTAACGGGATTGTTACCATGTACCTTGTTGTAGTTCTTATATTGGCCAAACGAAGCGGACAATAGCATGCCGAATGAAAGAACACATTAAAGCAGTCAGAAATAATGATACGCAAAAATCAGCCATCGCGGAACATTTAATTGATTCGGGTCCTAATCACTGGATTGAGCTCCATAATCCACAAATTATCTCGACAGAACGCCACTACATACCAAGATTGGTCAGGGAAGCGATTGAAATAACAAAACACAAGAATTTCAATCGTGAGGATGGGTTTAAATTGTCTAGTGTGTGGAATCCAGTGGTTCGTATGTGTAAAAACCGCAAAAATCAAAAAAGTGTCGTTCCGCGATCTGATACTGTGAGTATTGTGTGCCGGGAACAAATGCGAGTGAATAGTGAGAATGTGACCAATGGTAGTGGTAGTATCGAACGCAGTAAAAGACGACGTCAGAGGGTAGACCGATATGTCTGCCAATAACATCTACCCGCAATTACTTCAGTTACTCCGTGATCATGGCGCTTGCAACAGTGCCGAAATATCGGAGACTCATAAAAAACAAGGTACATGGTAACAATCCCGTTAATATCTATAATGCATCATTCTGTTGTGTTTTTCAGTAAAAATAACGAAATCAAAAACTCCATTTTCAAGTTGCCGCGAATACGTTTTTCTGGACAATATGGCGTCTTACTAGTGTGTGACGTCACACGACTGTTATTAAAACGTCAAACGATACAATGTAATGTCACTTTAACCGGAAGTTTACTTGCGTGTGACATCATTTTAGGCTCCACCAAACCCAAGCGTTTTGGCTCACGTGACAATAGATAAGAAAACTATTATCTTTTGCGTGGGTTTTTAGTAAAATTATGAATATTTTTTTTGTAAATATAGTAAAAACCCCTGCCAATATTCATTCTCAACACAGATGCTTACAATTGGCACTTTATTTTGAATAGTGTCAAATACCCTATTAGACAACAATTGCTAAGACATTTTTCAATCTTACTGAAAAAAGATTTTTACGATAATGCGAGCCGCCGCAGTGAGATTGCGAAAGTAATCGTTGGCTTATTACAAATATTCTTGGTTCTTGGGTTTACACCAGGTTACGTTAGGTTAGTATTGTGGCCATGATGCCCCAATAAATAAATAAAAAAAAAATATTTCCAACACTCACACCAATTAGCCTTGCCCCAAAGTAAGCACTGTAAGGCTTGTGTTATGGGATACTAGGGTAACGGATAGAATACATACACTGTACAGATATAAGTATATTTATATAGATATTAAACATCCATGGCTCGTATTCATCACACAAACATCTGCCCCTACCGAGATTTGAACCCAGGTCCTCTCGAGTCGGCGACACCATGAAACCCGGTGTACAAACAACTCGGCCACGGAGGTCGTCAAAATATAAAATTCATTAACAGTAAGATTGAGCAGTGTCATCGCCATTGTTTACTTAATTATCATGCTTTCCGCATTTTTTTCTATTTTTGCGAAAATTCGATTTACCAAATCATCCTACGACATAATTATACTACTGTATTGCGTTTATTTGTTTGCTATTTAACGATGTTATTATTCGCTATGTGCACGACAGTAGCGCCACCTACAATGCGCAACTTTCCGGGATTATGCCAAATAATAACATCAGTTTGTATTTTATTGATTTCTAGTAAATATAGTAAGGTAAAGATAAATAAAAATTATTATATATTGTATAATAATTTAAATAATGTCGGATTTCAATTCGGAATTCAGTACAGTCAATAATAACTCTTGTATTGATGTAATCTGGACTGAAACACTTGGGCATTGGTGCTTGTACGGTGGCTCTATTCGGCCAAAAGATTAAATTAGCAGTTGAACAAGCTAGATTTTGTAAGATCGAATGAAATATACGTGAGATTGTGGTTTTTTTGTACACCAAATAACACACTCAATGCTGAAAATGTCAAGCCAGTTTTCATTTTTATCAAAAAAATCAGAAGTCGGTCTTTAGTGGAAACTGTACATTTTCTCATAGTTAATCTTGTTAATAAAAACTCAAAATTGCTAAATGACACACCAGAAGGATCTAGGAGTTCTTGATCATTTGTTATTGATGAAATACCAACAAATTCTTGACTTTTTGTTTCGGTAGATTGATCCTCATACGATTTTTTGTCAGTGCCACAGCTTTTATCTTTCTTTCTTGAATTATTTGTCATTAAAATTCTTGATGTTGGATCACAGTGATCACTGTAAATTAATCTAATACTAATAAAAGTTGTATCTCTTAATTTCGATTCAGAAAACATATTGACTTGACATCCTTGATCGATCATAAAAGGTTGAGTTTGATTTAATTCACTCCCTTCTTCAATTATTATTTGACTTCATGTGGTATCTGAGACTTTTGTGGTTCTTCGTTTTGTCAAGCGTGTATATCTAGCTAGGACCTGTGAATCATTAACCTTCCTCTTTCGATATATTTCAGGGAATATCGTAGGAGCATAACTCGGATTTTCTTCCTCGTCTGATTTTTTGTTTCCCATAAAATGTTCACTACAAATTGTGTCGTCAGGTTTGGGATACCATGGCGACCCATCAACACTAAAATAATAAAGACAATAATGAATATCACATAAAATATATAGCGCAAATAAAATTGATCATAATTTAAGGTTATTTCGCTTACTTATTTCTTTTTATGGCATCTATCCATTTATTTCTTTGATTTAATTTCCAGTCCAATGTAGGAAATATATACACAGACTATTTGTGCCCTTATTTTTGCAATTCACAACACAACAACATCTATTAATAGGCATTTTAAAAAATTTTTGTTTATTACGAACTCCGTGCAAATTGACTTTACTTTCCCGGATTGTTGCGTATTTCTGCCACTATAAGCGCTGCGATCGCTTCACTATACCCCCACCATGTACTTCGCACATAGCGAATAGCTCATCTATTAATGTCGTCGCTGTTGGGCACAGACCTTCACTACTGATGGCATAGGGAGAATGGGCTATTACATACCACGCGGACCCAGTTCGAATTTTTAAGTACCGAGAAGCTACAGACAAAAAATTTTTGGTCACCCATTCGTTGATCGACCAATGCATAAGTTTATAAACTATCGAAAAAGCATTAAGTACTTTCTCTATCGAATTTTTCAATATATTCGTCTATAACAAAATAGAATAGAAGAGAACATATTTTTATTTATGTCAGAACTTACCAATGTTTTGAAAAGCCAAAATTTTTATTCACTACATCCAGTACTTTTTGGCAGTGGATAAGAACTTAAAATAAAAGTGATCATAGGTAGTAATACATACGGCACCTAAATATTAAATAAAATAAAAACATTATTATAAGTTATTTTACTTCTTGTTTCTATCTACGATATTACTTTACTTTATTCTTTTTTCAGTTGACATTTTCATTAATATTATTGCTTATTGACATTGTTAAATCTATTTTATAAAATTTAATTGTTTGTTGTGTAAAAATGAAATTATTATTATTATTGTTGTTTATTGACATTGTTAAATCTAATCCATTTTATAAAATTTAATTGTTAGTAGTCTAACAATGAAATGTGAACAAAGTGTAATAATATAATTTTACGAGCTCTCTGGCTTGTGTTTGCTATGCCCTTGCAGGGCGTCACATATTTACCCAGCATAATGAACCATCTTGAATGTAATGTGACATGCAATAAATGAATTACTTATACAGAGATTACTAGACCATTCAAATTTATTAAGAATTGAACTGAACATAAAAAAACACACACAGATAGTATTTAGGATTAATTTCTTATCTAATAGACAAGTCCGTCCGTCCGTCCGTGGTGCTGTTTCAGCGGCCAAACCGTAAGAGATAGGTATAGAGAATGTTTAACTTATAAGTTAAGAATAGTCTGATAAGACTACAAACCGGATGTGAGTAACGTAGCACTTCCGGTTTTCGAGAAATCACGTGATTTCTATTTCAAACGAAACCACACAAAATCTCCGAAGTTCTCAATTAATTAAATACTTTTTTTTTTTTTGGTGAACATTTGGTTCACTGGTTTGCTAGTAGTGTATAATTTCTCATCAAGCAAATGTGCATTCGCGTCAAGGTCGAGATATATGTAAATATTATATATGTAATATTATATTCCTGATTGTGGTATAAATCCTTCGTGACGATATTTCAATATCGACATCGATAAATCAGACAGCGGTTAGTCGATAATCTCGGATCTCGAATTCAATACCAGGATAATTATGAGTTAATGCTAATACGGTTCAGTTATGAATATATTATTGAATCAAGTTCGAACATGGCTGGTGTCGCGACTACGTACGTATTAGTCTATCCTATGGGTCGACTGACTCTGACGCACACAGTAATTTTGATGAAATGACCTACGTTGCCACCGACTTACTGTGGCCACTATTCCTACAAGAACAAAGAAATTTGGTGACTCATTTCTTTGTCGTACTATTCGTAAGTGGAATTCTTTACCCGCGCAAGTGTTGCCTCCTTCCTATAATCAGGGGTCCTTTAAGAGGGGCGTGAAGAAGTATTTCTGCAGGCCGGCAAGGTGAGGATGATTGGTGTAGCAGTTTATAACTGCTGTACCAGCTATCTTCGCGTTTGGAGTTTATTATCACTCAACATCAGGCGGGGTAGAGTAATTTGATATTAAAAAAATGGGTGCGTGTACTTATGTAGGCGCGTGAGAAGTTATCCTTCTTTGGCATCGTATAAAATTAGTTTTTAATTGCATGCAAATAATTAATTACAATAAATTAATAAAAAGTCTGGAATAGGACACAGTCAATAAAGTTCAATTTTAATTTGAAAAAATAAATAAATAATCAAAATATTCAATTAAAATCGCTACTGAATATAATTTATTAGAACATTGTGATTTGCACTTGTATGAAACTCAAACACGTATTCCGAATATACAAACTAGAAACATGTGGATAAATATTATAAATATGAATACCTATAACTGTTACTTTATTACAAAAAATAAAGATGTGGTTTTTGGTTCTACTACACCAATGGTCAAGAGATGGCGCTGTAGTCTCCTGAATCGCGCTTTGGTTCCGTTGTTCCAGATTAATAAATACTTTTGATAGGCCTTCACAATGCAGTCGTTAGCACCCACTAAATAGAGATTCTATTTTGTTGATAGAATTTCTTAATGTGCGGTAAACACAAAAGTAACAGCATGTTACATAAGTGAATATTAACTATCCCGAGCTCCTTCGTCTTTCGAAAGGCACGTTAAGCCGTTGGTCACGGCTGCATCTGCAGTCGTTAGCACCCACCAATCCGCACTGGACCCGCGTGGCACCTTAGGTACTTAAACTTATCAAATCAATACCTGATACCTAGTTAAACTAAATGTTTTCTCGCAATATATTACAGCTGACAAAATTACTGCGTGACATCCAGCAAAGCGCATCTACGCAACCGAAAATTTCCACTCCAATAAAAATGACACACACGTAAAATATTTAAATGGCCCCACCTAATTTGAGCCATTCCTTATCGCAGTTAGAATAGTCGGCGATAACTCAATGCACCGTTACCCGAAACGTAGTTGGGCTAATTAAGAAAAAAAAAACACGAAAATACAGAATCACTGACCGTGCACGCGTGAGCAACGCGGTCGAGGCGCACGAGAAACATTTTCACCTAAGATAATAGACGAAATCTGTACTGGTACTGGCCATTTGAATAAACATCATGACGACACTATAGATTGGCAGATAAATAATAATAATAAATAAATATTTCCAACACTCACACCAACCAAAAAATCTCAAGACTCGAAACGGAAAATGCTAAACTCCAATTGGATATTGCCAAACTTGAATCGCGTCTTCGACAGGCTGAACAAACTTCAAGAAGCTTTAACGTCACCATACAGTGCATTCCTGAACATCGCAAGGAAAATGCAGTTGCCCTATTCAAAAAGTTGTGTGAAGTAATAAGATTCCCTATTATGGAAAATGAGATTCGCTCCTGTCGTCGAGTTGCCAAGCTGGATCCATCCTCCGACAGACCACGCAATTTATTAGTGACTCTTCCTTCTGAAAGGCGGCGAGATGACATAATTTCCGCTGTAAGGAAGTTCAACAAAGATAATCCCAAGAATAGGCTAAGCTCTACGCATATTGGTGTTAATGGTGACAAATGTCTTATATATGTGGGCGAGCACCTCTCGAAGGAATGCAAGGAACTACATGCAGCGACTCGCAAACTTGCAAAGGAAAAGAAATACAAATATGTATGGATTAAGTATGGTAGGGTTTACATTAGAGAAGATGATACATCTCCTGCACTTTATATTAAGGACATGGCTAGCCTTGATAAGTTGTAGAGATATGTGAGGATGGTCTTTTAGATTAACTGTGATATTTGGCAAATAAATTGTCTTTTTCCTATGTTAATATTTTATCAGAACGTTAATAGAATTAAAAGTAAATTGCAACAATTGTATATTAATATTTTGAATGATAATTATGATGCCATTTGTATGTGTGAGACTAACTTGGATAGTTCATATTCCAACAGTGAATTTGTAGATGACAGGTACACCGTTTTCCGTAGAGACCGTGAAACTGCTAAGTCAACTAAGAAGTCTGGTGGCGGAGTACTCTTAGCTCTTAAAAAAAGCTTTCTTGCTGTAAGGCGACCTGACTTGGAAAGTGATTTTGAGGATCTGTGGGTTGAAGTGCGTGATTTTCGAGGCTCTATATTAAACATTTACCTGGTGTACCTACCTCCAAACCTAAGTGCCAGCGAGTACCAAACATTTTTTGAACACTCTTCTGACAGATTGCTAAGCCTCAGTAGTAAGTCTAAGACAATTATGGTCGGTGACTTCAATATTCCTGGGCTTACGTGGACATCTGACGGTGGCTCCTCCTCTAGTCTGATCCCTGGAGAGGCTTATGACATAAAATCAAAATCGCTCTTGCATTTTTTGGAATCAGAAAATCTGTCTCAGTTTAATCATATACGTAATTCTAACGATCGAATACTTGATCTAGTTATAACTGATCTTCCAGACGTAAAAATTACTGAATGTTGTCCATTGAGTACACCTGATCGTCATCATCCACCTGTTGAAATTGGCGCAAACATAGAGTATAAAGCGAATGATATGATTTCCAAAAAAGTTAAAATACCTAATTTTTTTAAATGTAACATGTCTGTATGCATTAAACAGCTTAAGGAAATAGATTGGAGAAGTGTTCTTGATAACGATGACGTCAACTCTGATATCGATTGCTTCTACAACATTTTGAACGACATTATTATGAAGAATACGCCTCTTAAGCGTATTGGAAAGTCGAATTATCCAGTTTGGTGAAAGCATGTATTTCTGAAAAAAAAGCAGCTCACAAGAAATTTAAAAAATTTGGGAACCCCCGGGACTATGACGAATTTTGCTTGCTACGCTCCAGGTCGAAAAAACTCATAAAAGATTGCTACGAGTCCTATATCTCCAGTGTGGAGGAGTCTCTCAATGTGTCCAACAAAGTATTTTTTTCTTTTGTTAAAAGCAAAAAAATAAGTACAGCAGTTCCTGATACAGTGAAATTTGGCGATAGAATTGCTACAGGTGGCCAGGCAGCGACGGAGCTATTTTCCGATTATTTTTCCTCAGTTTTCGTGCCTGAAGTTGGTAGTTGCACTCTTAGAGAGGATAAAGTCTATCCCGGTTACTCTTTGACATCGATAAGCATTTTGGAGGAAGACGTACTTAAAAAATTAAAAGATTTGTCTGTAAATAAGGGTGCTGGCCCTGACGGCATTCCTCCTCTTTTCATCAGGAGCTGTGCGGCCGCCTTATCCTTACCTCTGCATATTATTTTTAACAAGTCATTACAAAGCGGTATCTTTCCAGACACATGGAAGTTGGCTCATATTGTACCCATACATAAGTCAGGTGATCCTAGCGACTGCTCTAATTACAGACCTATTAGCATCTTGTCCAGCTTCGCTAAAGTGTTTGAGTCTTTGGTCTACTCTCACCTTTTCCATCATATTAGACCTCACCTTCACCAATCGCAACACGGTTTTGTGGAGGGAAAGTCGACGGTTAGTAATTTGATGGAGTACAGCAGCTATATCTGTAAAGTATTCGACGACCACGCCCAGGTGGACTCTATATACACGGACTTTAAAAAAGCGTTTTATAGAGTCAGCCATAGAATTCTGCTTTACAAGTTGAACTGCTTGGGGGTGCACGGTAATCTCTTTCGCTGGCTGAAATCCTACATTTTAAACCGCAGTCAGTTGGTTGCTTTGAAGGGATATCGCTCTCAGCCTGTCTCCATAAGTTCTGGTGTTCCGCAGGGCTCGCATTTGGGACCTTTACTTTTTGTCCTGTTCATTAACGACCTAATCCCAAAACTAAAAAATATGTCATTACTGTATGCGGATGACTTGAAAATATTTAAACGCATAGATTCGGTAAGAGATTGCAGTCAGTTACAAACAGATATCATGACTTTGTTTGATTGGTGTAAAGACAACGGCATGTGTCTGAGCATCGAGAAATGCTTCGTGATTTCCTTCACACGTAAGCGTGATCCTGTAATCTTTGACTACGCCATGGGTAATAATTTTCTTGAGAGAAGGTTGGTAGCACGTGATTTAGGCGTATTATTTGATGATAGGATGAGCTTTAATCATCAATGTGAAGCGCTTTCCAGGAAGTGTAGGAAGTTGGTTGGGTTTATTTCTCGTGTGTCTAAAGAGTTCAGGTCGCCAAACAGCTTGCTTTTATTATATAAATCGTTAGTGCTCAGCCAACTAGATTATGCTTCGGTAGTTTGGTCACCGCAATATAATAAATATATTGACTTGCTTGAATCAGTTCAAAGGCGCTTTCTTAGAACGTTGACACTGCGATTTGGCTATAAAAGTAAATTAACAAATTATAATGAACGTCTGCGCTTCTTTGGATTGAAGACTCTCGAAAGCCGACGCAAGGTTCAAGATCTCACTTGCCTACATAAGATCATTAACGGCTCTATGTCGACAACTCTTTTAAACGATTTTTATATCAAGGTTCCAAATAGATCTGTGAGACGAGAGTGTCTTTTCTCTGTACCAATTTGTAATAATAATGTTTCCTCACATAATCCTACTTATAGAATGTGCCGGGAATATAATGATTTACTGTGTGGGTTGGACGGAGTACCTGACATCTGCGGTCAATCGCTCAACAGTTGGAAAAACAATGTGAAAAAATATATTAATTAATTAATACCATTGATATAATCATTATTACAATTGTTTAACAATATCTATGAAATTCACGTGTTTTTTTATTTAATTTAATAATGTCTTTATTTATAATTATTTTAATTTTATATTTCTAATTTGATTAATGAATTGTGCATGTCTTAATCTCATTAAAATTGTTATTAATGAATTCTATGTTAATGTAATTATTAAAATTTTTAGTTTTTAATGTATGGTTGCTGTGTACTTGTATAAACATGCTGTTTGCACATGCTAGTGGAGTTCAGTATTTTTTTTTTATCAATTGTTTTTCTATGTTTGTGTCATTTACCATTTTGCTTGCTGTAACTCTGTTTTGTGCAATAAATAAATAAATAAATAAATTAGCCTAGCCCCAAAGTAAGCACTGTAAAGGCTTGTGTTATGGAATACTAGGGTAACGGATAGAATACATATATTGTACATATATAAGTATATTTATGTGAAATACATATTAAACATCCATGACTGGAGTACAAATGCTCGTATTCATCACACAAACATCTGCCCCCACCGGGATTCGAACCCGGGACCTCTCGAGTCGGCGACGCCATGAAACCCGGCGTATAAACCACTCGGCCACGGAGGTCGTCGGCTTTGGAGATTGGCAGATAAGAAAGAAAAGTAAAGTATCATTTGGAGGAGCCTCTCTTCAATGTAACATATCATCATCATCATCATCAGCCTCTTAATGTCCCCACTGCTGGGGCACAGGCCTTCCCTATGGACGGAATAGGGAGATTGGGCCATGACCCACCACGCGGGCCCAGTGCGGATTGGCGGGAGATTCAACCGGGACCAACGGCTTAACGTGCCTTCCGGAGCACGGAGGAACTCGAGATAGAAATTTTTTTTGGTCACCCATCCAATGACCGACCACTGCGAAAGTTGCTTAACTACAACGACATTTTCATATGTTACTTACATGTAACATATAAAAATGTTTAAATCTAAAGTAAACTTTACTGGAAAAAAATCCACGCTGACCAGGCAGCTGACGGGACTCGATTCGTACCCTTCGCTATTCAAGCGAATGCACTGACCATTATGCTTCCGCGGCCCTGACGGCCGTGTCAAACTTTCTCTAGCCCTAGGCTGCAAGACTGCGCCATCATTTCGCATTGTAAGTAAGCGAAGGGAGCGGGTTCAAGTCCCGTCTGCTGCCTGGTCCACGTCGAATTTTATCTAGTAAAATTTTCTTTACATTTATACATGTAGCAGTTAAATGCTTAAAAAGAATGTAACATTAATCTGTTGTTCCGATTTGAAAAAAATATTTTTGTGTTGGACAGTGCATTTATCTAAGGAAAGCTATAGGCTATATATTACCAGGCTACGACCAGTAGCAGCGGAGCATCGATGAAAAATGTTGTAGAAACGGGTAAAAATATTCCATATGTGAGATTCCGTTGCATGCGCTGGGTTAACGGTTAATGTAACACAAAAATCATGTATGACGGAGTTCTTCCCCTTTTTTTACAAAAGTTTTGTAAAAAAGTCCAAGTCAGCCTATGTCCATATTTTAAGTTTGACTCACTATAAACCTTTTTCTTCAAATAAACGCGGGTGAATCCGCAGGGAGGTCCCCTGTGTGACATAATTGCAATAGTACGAGGTAATACATATGGTATTGCGAACTTTTTTGTAGATATTGGTATCCTCTATAAAACTTTAGTACATCACTTTGCTCTATTATCAATGACTTCCACAGCGTACGAGATATAGGGCTATTTCTTGGTATTTTTTACACACGTTGGTTTACATTATCTAAGTTTTCATACGGAACCCTAATTTTTTTGAAAATACACTACAACCTATATTAATCAGTGATAATGTAGCATTCAAATGGTATAAGAATTTTTAAAATCGGTCTTGTTCTTTTTGAGCCAACCCGTTATAAACATACTTACATACAAATCTTGCCTCTTTATACTATTATTATAGACTTTATACTATTAGATAGAGATAGAGTATAGATGAGTAAAACAATCTTTGAATAAAGCTACGACTCAAAGATACTAACGTTATGGAAAGTATTTATTTATTCCATAGGGAATAGATAATCCCACGACAGTTTGCAATGTGAAGGCAATTGAAAGTGACAAGCTTGGCAGCCGTATGTCCTTAAGCATAGTCGCATTGGCATGCCGTTTCGGAAGAAAGGTTGTCAAAACACTGACATATGAATTGATTGAGCGTAACTAGAGGTAATTTGCGTACTGCCGTTGACTTGATATTTAAAAAAAACCGGGGAGAAATTTAGTTAAATTAATATTTGGTGTCGGTGCCACGCAGGTCTGATAGATCTTTTCAACGTCAAAAAAATCATTATTCGGACGATGCAGACCTGAAGAGGCTGCGAAACGTCAATAAATAAATAAAGTTTCGTGCATTAACCCGTTAAAACTAGTTTTATTTAATGAGTGATGTGCGTGAAAACCTAAGAAACAAATTATATATTCGAGATTGAAAGGAGCCCTTATCATTTATTTTCTCCTTCTTGAGAGAGGGATTTTCCCTTGACCTCTATAACAAAAAGGAACAAACAGATAGATATACTTTCGTATTTAGTAATATTCAAAGTAAGCACTGGATTGATATTTTTAAGGTACTCAAATTAATATTACTCTTATACAGAAGACAGAAGAAGACATATGAGAGACAATTAAAATATATATGCAGGTAAAAAAGTAGTTTATTACAATAATGAATAAAATTTCGTAATTTTAACCAACTTTTAATTGTTTTGTGGCATCCATGGTATCTGTCCATTGATGAGTGAATGACCTCACCGGGCCATGCGGGGCGCTGTGACGTCACTCCGTTCCAAGCACCAGCAAATATGGCGGCGGACGTCGCGCGTCTGATGAAACAAAAGACTGACAACTGTATTTGGCCATCGACGATCGTGGACGCATTCAGAGGTTCATATGTGTTCGGTTTGAAAATCGAATCGAAATATATATATATATATTATAAACGTTACATTAGATCGTATCGTATTTTTTAATATTTTTGGTGCTGTCTGGAAACAATAAGACTAATAAGTTATCATTTCATCGCCTGGGAAGTATGCAAATGACGAACTGTATGTTTTTTGTCATTTCTCGTACAGCAAGGAAGTTAAGAGGAGCTCGATGGCGCAGGTGGTTTGCGCGTTCAGCTGCGATGTTTGAAGTTAAGCAACTTTCGCAGTGATCGGTCATTGGATGGGTGACCAAAAATCTTCTATCTCGAGTTCCTCCGTGCTTCGGAAGGCACGTTAAGACGTTGGTCCCGGCTGCATCTGCAGTCGTTAGCACCCGCCAATCCGCACTGGGCCCGCGTGGTGGGTCATGGCCCAATCTCCCTATTCCATCCATAGGGAAGGCCTGTACCACTGCAGTGGGGAAATTAATAGGCTGATGATGAAGGAAGCTAAACAATAACGATTTTTGAATTTTCTGGTGGTTCTGAAAATTAAAAAAAAAATCTTTTGTACAAAAGCCGTCGCAAAGTTACAAACACAGCCAAAAATAAACCGATCACAACTTCTTTGACTGATGACAGGTTCCACATTGTAATGATTGATTTTTGTATACATACATTGTAAAATAAAGATAACACTAATAAATTTAATTTTGATTAACGCAGATGGTGCATTATTTGTGATTGTTAATGCTGTGTGTGGTTAAGAGTGCGTGTGTGCAATTAATATTCCTCGAGCCGCCGCTGACTGATGAGCTAATGAGCGGTTAGTGATAATTACTGACACGTGATAATCGGCCCACAATGCCACAGCTACTTTCTGAACATCATAAGTTGCTTCGATCGACACTTTGTAATCATGGATTTAGTCTTTTTCAATAACGAAAACTCTGTAACATATTCAAAGAAATCGTTAGTCAGAAATAATTTTAGGGAATTCCCCTCAAAAAAGTACGTAAGGGAGAGTAGCTACGCTGCTGAATTACTGATTGGAATTCTGCTTAACATTATTATGATAATTATTTTAAAACTGACCTAATGCGAACCTTTCTTCTAAAAAGTTTGGATGTTTCTTTTTCTTCTAAAAGGTTTCTAAAAGGTTTCGTGCCGTATACTAATATTGGAAACAAGTCAATCACGTTTAATATATGGAGACCCCATTCGGTTTTTACGTCATTTTTTTTTATTTATAAATATTTCCGACAAACACCAATTAGCCTAGCCCCAAAGTAAGCATTGTAAGGCGTGTGTTATGGGATACTAGGGTAACGGATAGAATACATACATATGTACATATATAAGTATATTTATATATAAATACATATTAAACATCCATGAATGGAATAAAACTACTTTTTACGGGTTAATGCACGAAACTTTATTTATTTATTGACGTTTTGTAGCCTTTACAGGCTACGTCGTCGGAATCGTAATAAAAACTAGTTTTATTTAATGAGTGATGTGCGTGAAAACCTAAGAAACAAATATCCATGAATGGAGTACAAATGCTCGTATTCATCACACAAACATCTGCCCCCACCGGGATTGGACCTCGGGACCTTTCGAGTCGGTGACACCATGAAACCCGGTGTACAAACTACTCGGCCACGGAGGTCGTTAAATTTTGTTTGTAATAAAAGCGGTAACAATGACACGGTGTCTGTGAAAATTTCAGGTGCGTATTTTCCTACAAGTTATAATAGGGTTCAATTTATCACCCTTAGGGTATAAAACTCACTAAATTAAAAATGATACCAACTCTACTGTTTATACCACCTTTTGTGAGATGAATAATAACCCATCATGTCATACTATCTACTGCACGATGTTCATTATTTTATGTTGATTCGACTAATACGATGAACTTGATCACAAATCCATAGATCCAAGATGAATGTCTCACAAATTAGTGTAATGACATAACCGCGCGGCGCGTCTTAATCAAGCCAATTATTTAGACGCATTCACCGCAGCGAACAATTAAAAAGGCCCGCTTATTAGTGATGCGCGGTTATCGATAAATGACCTTATCGAGCACACTTCACATATTGTTTTTTAGAATAGGATTCATGTCAAATTCTCAATAAACATCATTGATCAAGAAAAAAAATCATTGACATTATCTTTATTTCATTGATTTCTATGGATACATCAGCGACAATAACATGGAACTGACATCTAACACTAAACTTAATAACTTAAGCCTTTAAAGACGTTTACAGCATTTTTAATCAAATTACAGTTTTAAATTTTAAGTTCAAGATTTATTGCCTATATTTTAATTTATGATGTAAAATATATTTTTTTTATGTAGGTTCTTTAATTTCTTCAGTGAAAATTATTTTAGTTACTTATCTATTGCAATATAATTATATATATTTGTTTAATTCAATGACTCTACTTAGAATACACTAAAATTAAAAAAATATACAGTAATTAAATAGAAATAATCTAATATTTACTTTAAAACACAATCTACATTTTTAATACTTTATACGTTTCCGCTACCAGTAGAGCGATACTTGCGAGTGCCTATTCTGACCCAATCTTCTTACCCGTTAATCCCTGGAAACTACTGTGTTATTTCAGTATAGTCTTCTGTCACTATCCAGGAAAACGAACTCATTTATTTTGACGAGCTATCGATTCGTTCACAACACTATTCTTGACTAGAGATTTGAGAGAAGTTACGGCCTAATTTGAGTTTAGTTCCGTATGTCCTTTAAGTTTAATAAGATAATATTTTGACGGTTTGTATGAATTCCTTATGTAAATCGAAATAAATTATCTACCATAATATTGTAAAAAAAAATCTCAAAGAATTCATAATATGTCTAAAATTATTAAAAAACATTCAACTGAGTAAAACATCTTTAGGTTTTTTTTTTATTAATAGCAAGTTACTGACAACGTTTCTTAAAAAAATATCCGTTATTACTGAAATCTATTAATAATGCAAAAAGGTCAAAATGTTGTCTGAATTTTGGGGGCATCAAAACAAAAAAAAAAATATCGTAAATGCTGTTATTACAATCAAAGACCACAACACTCAAAAAAACCTACGACCTTTGATTGTTCACGGGTTAGCTTCTTGTGTCGGCACCTCGAACTTTACTCACTAGCAGATGTGTTAAGGACCCCTTACTTGGCGTATAAAAGAAAAACAAGACATTCTTTGTTCGATTTCGGTGCTAGTTTCATTTAATACAGGTAATTCGTTTTGACGTGACAACGTCTTAAATTAGGTTGCGGCTGGGAGTCACTTATGAAAAAGTGTAACGCTCGGTAACGTTACGATGAGTCTCTCGTGTTAAGTTTAAGTTTACATGTACAATGTTTTAGTAAACAAAATATATTTCTATAGTTAAAATTTGTGCAATTCTTATTTTCATTCAATTCCTTGTTCCTATTGTGCAATTTAATTATATTCATATCAATAAATATTCTACCGAGAAAAAGACGTTGTCACGTAAAATCTTCGCCCGTAAAACCGACTTTACAGGCAACCATTTTTTTACTGAGTTTTGAACTTTGAAGCTTTGATGTTTCTAGTATAGTTTTTGTAAATACCGTTTATATGAAGTTTATATGCCTAAAACATTCATATTGAATGTTTGAACATTCAACACAACAAACATGAAAACATTCATATTTTATTTTTGAGCATAAACCTAGATATTTTTTAATGAACGCACATACTATCTACTAATAATACATTTTCCACCCCCAAAGCCATTAATAATTATATATATTAATCTATTTAATATTATAAGTTTGACTATTATGTACTGACACATACCATATTACCACAAAAAAGGTAGACGTTAGTTAGTTTTGAACGTGTGTTCAATACGAATGTTGAAAAATTACATACAAAATTTGCCTAAACATGGTTTAAGAGCCCTTTTACAAAATTGCGCCGCTGCCGTACTAATCGGCGCGTAGGTAGTATTGCATTTTACGGGCGATGTTTCGAGTCCTATAACATAATTATTAATGGACTAATTATAAAAATATATACATATTTCAGTAGTTCAATGATGGTAGAATAGTTCAATATTAAAATATGTACGAGGTAAACCTGCATTATCTTTTGGGAAAACTCAAGGAGGTTAGATGTTTTTTTTTTGATAATTAATGGGATGGAAAATCAAAATTCTAATACATTATGTTACAACAAAAACATATTTTTGTTGTCGTAGTAGTTATTTTGATCTAATTTATTGAACACTGTGGAGAGATTTAGACGTTTGAAGTTGTGCATATTATCGTTTCTTTTGTTAACTAGCTGCAGAAGAACGATCAGTACAAAAAAAGGAAAATAGTATTTGCAAATATTCTACATTAACTTACAATAGCAAGAATAAATCTACTGTTTAGTTCAATTAGAAATAGTCAAAATCATTTTTAAGGGGGTAAACGCTCAAAAAATGCGATTTTTTGCAAAAAATGTGAAAGGGCTCTTAAAACTGTGTCAAAAAAAATTTATAAGACCGATAGTTTTTGTCTGCGGCATTGTAGCTCTCAAATGAATGATCACTTGTAAAAAATTAAAGATAATCTTGGGATAATAAATAAATTTGATGATGAGGAGCTCAATGGCGCAAGTGCGTTAGCGCGTTCGAATGCGATCGTTGAAGTTAAGCAACGTTCGCTGTGGTCAGTCATTGTATGGGTGACCAAAAATTTATTATCTCGAGCTTCTCCGTGCTTCGGAAGGCACGTTAAGCCGTTGGTCCCGGCTGCATCTACAGTCGTTAGCACACACCAATTTGCACTAGGCCCGCATGGTGGGTCATGACCCAATCTCCCTGTTCCATCCGTAGGGAAGGCCTTTGCCCCAGTAGTGGGGACATCAATAGGCTGATGATGATGATGAATAAATAAACATGATTCAAGGGTTTCGAAAACCTTGCATTACTGATAATAGCAATAACTTAAATGTTTGATTATGATACTACTACAAGAAATTACAGAACTAAGAAGGTACATATTTAATACTAGCCGTGCCCCGCGGTTTCACCCGCGTTTTTCTCGTTTCCGTGGAAATACTGAGATAAAATATTGCCTATATAATAGCCTCCCTCAATTTTTATTACGGATCCCTACTTTTGAAAATAAAATATAGCCTAATAGCCTTCCTCGATAAATGGACTACCCAACACTGAAAGAATCATTCAAATCGGACCAGTAGTTCCAGAGATTAGCGTGTTCAAACAAACAAACTCTGCAGCTTTATAACATTAGTATAGATTAATTTCAGCCATATAAACCCGATTCTGAGGAAAATTAACCTTAGTAGCCGAACAGACGTGCGGACGTACGTGATTTTATAAGGGTTCCTGTATTTTTTCTTTGTATTGTTTGTAATATGAGAAGACATTGTGAATGTTGACTGAATATTTGTTCCACAGAACTGTAACAAGTAAAAAAAAAATATTTCACTAGATTCAGATATAAAAACCGGTCAAGTGCGTATCGTGCTACGCGCAGTGTAGGGTTTCATAGTTACCTGTAATTCCCACAATATATTTGAGTAGGAGTCTTTTTTTTTCTATATCGGACCTTAGAAAAACCAATTAATATCACTTTACAGTTTACAGTTGAATCACTAAAAAGTACAAATAAATTTACATTTCAATATTTCGCAAACGAAATCCTTAATCGAAAAATAGTCTTACAAACTCCTAAGTAATTTTAAAGGACCAATTCAATGATATCCCACACGATGGGGCAGATGATGAAAAAAGCAATATCATCCCCAGGTTACATGTACTAGGGGAGCTACCCTAATAAAAAAAAATCAAAATTTTATTCTACTATTTTGTCGGCGTGATTGATATATGTGGGACACTCAAAAGGTTTTGAGAAACTAGAAAACTAACTTCTATGAAAAAAA
The DNA here is from genome assembly GCA_902850365.2 of Chilo suppressalis. Classification (NCBI taxonomy): domain Eukaryota; kingdom Metazoa; phylum Arthropoda; class Insecta; order Lepidoptera; family Crambidae; genus Chilo; species Chilo suppressalis. The sequence goes on from OU963902.1 coordinate 578,457, forward strand.
AAAAATATTAAATCTTTTCGAAATCCTCTCTACCAGCCTCTATACAAAGTTTTAAGCGTCTGAACCCATTTTCAAAAAATTTTTTCCTATCATACCGCAGACGCCTTTTCCACGGACAACTTTTTTTCGCAAACTTTCTGAGTGGCCTGGTACATATCTCAACATAATTACAGCTCTCTTGTGCTTACAGTCTCCAAGCAAAACCGGGGACGGACAGACGGACCTGACGCCACTTAAGGGTTCCTTGTCAGAACTACGGGACCCTAAAAAACAGAAATGCCAGAGTGCTGATTCTGTAACGATTGCATGACTGTGATTTCTGTACAACTAATGATTTCGCTAATCACTTATGAGAATCCATAACATTCATGAATTTATGGTGCTTCACCATAACTAATTAACAGCTTTTCACGAGTTTTTTCCATTTAACTGTGCTGCTGTGAAGACAGGCATTTACACTGATTTGATGGATAATCTCAATTTTTATAAACGATGAAATACTTTTTTTAATTAATAAGGTGTCGTTGTTTTGTTATGTATAATTTTATACTTTACATCATTTGCTATGATAATACTTATTTTTTCTCACAACAATCGTCATAAGTGAGCACCAGAGTACTAAGTATTATAATATATATTATGAAATCATCACCACCAGCCTGTTAATGTACCCACTGTCGGGACACAAGTCTACGTATGAATAGATAGAGAGGAAGGGTCATGGGCCACTACGCGAGCCCAATGTTGTTAAAAGGTACCTAGTAACGAAGGCAGATTTAACTGAAAGCAAGAGGGACGGTAGGTCTTAGCGGATTTCCTACTCGAATTGGAGCTCCACCTGACAGAAGACCACAGTAAAATAATACCACCTTTTGGTGGTGTTGTGTTCCATTCGGCGAGTAAGGCACCATGGGTTGGGTCCCCTTACGGATTGAGTCAGGGTAGGCAACGGTGCGATATTTTTGTATCACAAGCGTCTATAGGCTATAGTGGCTTAGCATATTTTTGATAGGAGGTCGAATAGGTCCCATCGTGTGGGTAAGGTCCAGTGAGTAGCATATTTTTGATTGGAGATCGAATAGGTCCCATCGTGTGGGTAAGGGCCAGTGAGTAGCATATTTTTGATTGGAGGTCGAATAGGGCCCATCGTGTGGGTTAGGTCCAGTGAGTAGCATATTTTTGATTGGAGGTCGAATAGGTCCCATCGTGTGGGTAAGGTCCAGTGAGTAGCATATTTTTGATACGAGGTCGAATAGGTTCCATCGTGTGGTTAAGGTAGAGTGAGTAGCATATTTGTGATTGGAGGTCGAATAGGTCCCATCGTGTGGGTAAGGTCCAGTGACTAGCATATTTTTGATAGGAGGTCGAATAGGTCCCATCGTGTGGGTAAGGTCCAGTGAGTAGCATATTTTTGACAGGAGGTCGAATAGGTCCCATCGTGTGGGTAAGGTCCAGTGAGTAGCATATTTTTGATAGGAGGTCGAATAGGTAATACAAGTCCAATTATGCAGGTACAGTGGGTACTAGATCTCATCGAATTCTTCACGCATTCATAATACAGTAATATCTTATCTTGCGATACTAACTTTAAGATTTTTTTTTAATTAAGGATACCAGATAGATTGCTATTTGCGAACTGATAAAATAATTAACAAAATATGTATATGAATTTGAAACATACATTAATAATTGTATTAGATAGTCCAGCAACATTTATTGTTGAATAAATATACTTATGTCCTTTATAACATTATTTCCCTTGGATGTTATTAAAAGGTGTCATTACAAAGTATCACTTTAAAAGTTTATCATATAACTTGCTAGCTGTTTATGAGTACGTCAACCCGTAACCTTTGCTTAATTGACCGGTGGCGTCCAGACATTTAACCATTTACTGATGGGGTCAGAAAGACAATTTATGAGTATCGATCGCCGTATATGGATCACGTACCTGAAGGAAATGTGTGAGTTATACGCAAAACAATAAAGGAGGCTAAGTTTGAGTCAAACTAATCCATGAAGGTTTCCATACCCTTTGTCCAAGATTTAAAAGTAGGTTTAGCAAAACCTAAGTTTTTTGTGGAGTGAAGATTTCAAAAAAAATCTTATAGGAATGCTTTATATTCCGGCTGATGGCTCATAACACTGACTTACAGAAGCCCAAGAAAATATAACTAGAAAAAAATTCACGCAGGACAGGCAGCAGACGGGACTCGATTTTTTCTAGTAATATTCAGAAGCCAATTAATAATATGATGTATATCGAAGTGACGTACTGTCGTATTATAGCAGAGCATGTACTACATACATTACATTCCTGCATCATCAACAGAGATTTTCATATAAAGAAAAAACCCTTACCTCATTTCACTAAGGTATCTGTTTCAATATATAATAAGTTCTTACTTAAAACGTGAGCGTTATTCCTTTCAACGTCCTGAACGCATCCAACGACCTGCGCCTGCGCATGCGTTTCAGACATGTTATTTTTGTCACATTGTCATTACAAGATGGCTGCGTCCAAATTGCGCTACGATGCCAGCATGCATATTCAACGCATTCATTGTCTCTACGTTCCACCACCACTAAGCTGAGACCCTTCTTGTTCCAACACAACATTCCTGCGGCGCCCTTGAATGTACCACGGGATAACGGAGAGGTAGTTCTACATAAAACGGACGGTGGTACAAAAGAAGGCTCATAAAACGTGTACCCGAGAGCCGTTGAAAGAACGCAAATGAGAAGGTGTGAGCTAATCGCTGCTCATGCGCAGTGCGTGCGTTATGTCCGCAATTATGACGTAACTCACTGCTTGTCGACTCGAACGAACTGAGAACACATACCTTTTTTCTCGTGTCTTTTGTTTGACGTTTGATTGATTGATATCGCTCGCTCAAATATTTTGCTGATGGCTAATTGATATTTTGAAGGAGTGCAATGATTTTATTTTGATAAAAGTTACGTTAAATTTTTGGAGTTTACTCCTTAAGAATCGATTTGCATATATAAGGGGCCCGGTATGAGAAAAATGTGAGGAGTAAAATCTATCGATGAATGACCTCGTTACGTTTTTGGTGCGCATCCTATGTCGCGCAACTTTGACAAACAAAGATGACGGATTGACATTAATCTTTTTTAAGTTAAATAAACTCTTTTTGCGTCTGGTTAGACTATCGAACTTAAGGAGTAAACTCCAGTCGTGCGTCGGAGCTGACACACACATTTTTTTTTATTGTCTTGAAATGAAATAAAGAAAACTGTATTTTTAAATCTAGACAAAGTGGATTTGGTAAATTTAGGAGCGGTATGATGGATTTTTATGCTCTAACTGCTAATTGGAGTGCTCGCATAGTGAGAAGTCCACTTTGAAGTTTAACATGGACCCATTATAAGATAGGTATAGTTTGTGTTTCTGATTGTAAGATTGCAAAATTCTATTCCAGGACTCCATGGAGATCAGATCGGCGAGATGAAGAGCATTAGCTAATGCTGTCTTTGCAATTGGTTTCCTAACTCATGGGACTTCCACTAATATACCCCATGATATATTAATTTAAGGTTGGGTGTGTTAAATTGCTACTTATTTCTTGTACGAAAAAAAATATATATGAAAATGTGAAAATGAATCAAAAAAATATTAAACTAAAATAGTATAAAAAGTGTATAAACGTATCACTTTAATGAAATCACCGTCAAAATGAATTTTATTTGCATATGCAATTATTTTGAAGCAGCAGCCTACAGTATAAAAAAATATAGTTTTCAAAACAATTAATTACGTAAAAGAGCGTGACAGTGAAGATAGTTTACGAACAGCACAAGCTCATTTTATAAATTAACAAAGAATTTAATTACGTAAACTCTGTTTTGGACGTAGATATTTACGAGGTCTTTTTAATGATATAATTTAGTGAAATCTGGATGGAAATAGTTGGGTTTTGTATTGAGTGTGTATGCTGTTGGTCGCAGATGACCTTTACAGCGTCACCGGGTTTAGGGACGGCGTAGGTCCTAAGGGGACCTCAAGCCGAAAATTAGTGGAAATCGTTGGGTGGAAACTATAACCTGTACATTACGTACAACAGTGGCCTGATGTACTTGTGATAGTCGCCATCGCCTTTGGTCACCATCCGAACACAGGCCTCTCACAATGTTGCTTAGCTATAGCCAGGACAACTCGAAACATATTCCAGTTCAAGTCAAATTCTATTATACTCATATTATAAACAGGTAATAAAGTTCAAATCTCAAAAAAAAAATTAGAAAAATAACCACGCGGACCAGGCAGCAGATGGGACTCGAACCCGCACCTCGCTAAACGAATGCACTGACCATTATTTTACCGCGGCCCTGATGGCCGTGTCGAAGTTTCTCTAGTACTTCTTAGGCTGCAAGGTAGCGCCATCCCTTCGCATTGTAGGTAACCCATAATTTTTCTAGTAAAATTTTCTTTAGATTTAAATATCAAAGCAGTTAAATGCTTTAAAAAGTATATATACCTAAGTTTAGAAAGTTTGTTTGTTTATTTTTAATTGCTAATTTCTGGAACTGCTGAACCGATTTAGAAAATTCATTCACCAGTGGAAAGCTACATTATTGCTGAGTGCTATAGAGCGAGGCCACAACACTGTTTTGCGACGTCCAATATGAAAAACGACGTCGCATTGCAATACGATGTAATGACGCAACACAAAAAAAAGCGAGTGTGCTTATGACCACACGACTGAAGTAAAACTTCTTTTGCTGCATCTGTATGTATATATAAATTTCATTTAAAAATAAATCAATATTTTCAACACTCACACCATTTACCCTAGCCCCAAAATAAGCAATGTAAGGCTCGTGTTATGGGAATACTAGGGTAACGGATAGAATACATATACTAATACATATATAAGTATATTTATATAGAAATATATATTAAACATCCATGACTGGAGTACAAATGCTTGTATTCATCACACAAACATCTGCCCCCACCGGGACTCGAACCCGGGTCCTCTGAGTCGGCGACACCATGAAACCCGGCGTACAAACCACTCGGACACGGAGATCATCAACTATAAGAGAAAGAGAGAAGAGTTTACTAGCTATAAGAGAAAGAGAGAAAGAAAATGTGTGCGCGCACTGCTTTCTCTTGCTTATATCCGCCACTCAACTCCCGTTCGCCTCGCCCGACCACACTTTTCGTAACGCGTAACGCATTCGCCAGCTTACCCCACAAGTCAAGCGTGCGTAAAAAAGTTTCACTTCAAAAATTCATCGCAACGGCCGGCAACGCATCAGATGATACCGCGATGCGTTGCATGACGTCGTAGATTATATTATATATTTTTATATTTATTTATTCCTTAACAATATTACATTGTGTTGGAAGTACAAATTTTTGCACATTAATAAAAAAAACAATTGATAAAATAGAATACTCTGACCAATAACTAAAATATAAATGTCAATAATATAAAAACCCAATCAGTATAATAATCAATAACATTGCATAATTATTGTTATGAGAATTTAACAATATTGCACTTTCTTAAATAAATTAAATTGATTAAAAAAAAATACAATTATAATCTGACTAATTACTAAAAATACCAATGTCAATAATAAAAAATCATTTTTTTTTATAAATAATCTATAATTTCTACGGTGCGACGGCGTAAAACAGTGTTGTGGCGTCGTCAGACGTTGATTGCGTTTAAAAAGATTACTAGTGCACAGCCGGAGTGTGTAGCTAGTGTGAAATAAATACTTATATTTGTTTCTTAGGTTTTCACGCACATCACTCATTAAATAAAACTAGTTTTTACGGGTTAATGCACGAAACTTTATTTATTTATTGACGTTTCGCAGCCTTTTCAGGTCTGCATCGTCAGAATAATGATTTTTTATTTAAAATTGTCGAGCTACCTTCGAAAGACTTCTTTGAACGTTCGGTTATTTCATTGGAAGATTTTTAAAATTTTATTGTCTATGTATGAATTTATTATTTAATTTACTTAATAAAGTATTTTATTTAAAATTCTTGTTTGTAATTTTGAGTTTATTTATTTATTTGACCCGAACTACCGTAAACGTCAATAAATAAATAAAGTTTCGTGCATTAACCCGTAAAAACTAGTTTTATTTAATAAATAATTATGTAATAATGAGCACCTTTGACCTGTGGCATGTCGATGTGAAAGTATCAACCACATACAATATTATCACGTAACCATGAGGAGGTAAAATCGTTTAGTTACTGGCTTTTCTACGCGATATTGCTTGTGTGGATTTCGATTATGCAATCTTTCCGAACGTAAAGATAATAAAATAGTTTCATTAAAGTGACAAAAAGGAACTAACATCTACTCAATCCAAATTTTTACTTAAAAGCTTATTTAAGAAAATTGCTATTATATACTAGGTAAATTACAACTGACCGTTTAAAGTTTATCATATTATTTTTCTTGAATTTAAATAATTCTTCTATAATTTTATCATTTAATGCCGTATTTTAAATGATCGCTAATGTGTATTTATAATTTTAAGTATTCAATTCAATTCAATCTATTGCACTCATGTGGTTACATGGATGGTTACAAGTTACAAAATGCATAAAGTACCTAACATGAACCCTGTCAGGGTATCGCAATATAGATGAAAATTACAAAAGAGAATTTAACAAATAAACAATTATCTATATGAAGAACCTAATTTTTATTAAACAACTTTTTTTTTCAAGCTTGTATAAATGTCATCTGATTTCATTAATTTTATAACTCACTCAATTGATCTTATTTACAGTACTAGTTTAATTTTGTAATTATTATTATGGAAATTCGTTTATAAAATTAAATTTGTCAATAATTAAAATTAATAAATATGTCAATAAAAATAAAATAATATGTCAAAAACATGATTATAATAATCTAGGTTTGTATTTTAAAGATCGCCTCATTAATATTATTTTGTTGCAAAATAATTCATCTATGGTGTAAAAGCATTTATCTAATAAATATATTTTCAATTTTGTCCTAAATTGGTTAAAACGTTTTTCGTTTTTTATGTGAGCGGGTAATTTATTATAAATTTTTATACACATATAATATGGACTGCTACTAAGTTTTCTCAATCGAACTGGTGGTAAATATAATCGATTTTTGTGCCGTGTATTTATATTATGTGTTTCGTCAACTTTTTTAAATACGTCTAAATTTTGATGTACGAATAGTGATATGTCTATGATATATATGGATGGTAAAGTCAGGATTTTGTATTTTATGAAATATGGTATGTATTATTGTACTTGCATTCCTAACTGAGTGAATGTGTTTCGCACTGTGAAGATAATGTACATATTCTAGCAAAATAAATAATCCATTAGTAATTATGAATTAATGATGTGGAATATACTGGGAATCAAACTAGCGATATGTGTAACAACGGTCGAAGTCACGATGGTGATTCACAATGAAGGTTTTTCCATTTATTGTTATAAGATAAATCGTAAACTACTGTTTTACAAAATCCTTCGTGAAATTTAACCTTCGTAAAGATTTAAGGGACATTTTTACTGCGAGTCGTCTTGGATGACATAATCCGTCTATGAATAACCATTATAACTCAAGAACCAAGTTAAGATGTAGGAACTAGAAAAAAATACTATCCATTCACATAACATTCATAATTAGAGTGTAAATAACCATATGTGATGACCGATGTCCTAAATTCTGCCCAAATATAAAAGTTGAGTCTTCAGTCCTATTGTGTTAGGTAGGATTTGTTTCCAAGTGATGATAGCTTGTAATCTTATCTTTAAATGATCATCATCATCAGGGTGGTATTTAAATAATATCCCTTAATAGAGGTATACCTTCGAAGATGGACCAGGAATGAAAGACAGAAGAGAAGACAAGAAGAAGCAGAAGCTCTCAGGGCGCCAGCTATAATATTTTCAGAGCATAATGAAGAAACCCTGTAAATTTTATAATCTTTTTGAAAATACTTTTTTTACTGACTAACTGGGACTGCTCTTATGCTGCTCATGCCTTTCGAGAGTATTTATTACCATATGTCGAATGTGCTCAAAATATACAGTGTAGCTTGATAAAGTGTTGTTGTAAGTAAACTCCTGTAGGGTTTTGCTATTCCAATACCCGGTTTTACAAAATAAGAGCATGTATTTGTGTCCTGATCAAAATCTCGGAGATTTATCAATAATGCAACTAGCGCCATCTCTCGGTGCGCGCGCGGAACCTCGCTCCTTCCAGGCGCCTGCCATCTGCCCCGTTACACCGCAAAAATCGAACAAAAAGAATCACTTAATCATCGATTGTCAATAGTTCGCCGGAAACGGCCTGTTTAGCAATGCAAATTGGCTCGGTTTCCTCCAATGTCACAGACAAAATAGTGCGTAACCCGTACGGGGTTATGGATATTTGCATATAAATAAGTGACGCCATCTATTGACGGAATAACATTTGTTCTTTGTGATGCGCTGATTTACATAGTGTTTGGTTACAGTTAAATGACTTTGTAACTTTTGTGTAACGCATCTGCTGTACTTCTTGATATCGGAGGTAAATTCTGAATAATAATAAAATCTAATATATAAAATTCTCGTGTCGCGGTGTTTGTGGTTGAACTCCTCCGAAACGGCTCGACCGATTTTCGTGAAATTTTGTGTGCAATATGCACACAAAATAGGGTAGGTCTGAGAATCGGATGTAATCTACTTTTCATGCCCCTAAATGTTAAGGGTAATCCACCCCTAAATTTTTTTTTTCAATTTTAGATATTTTTTTTTTAATTTTTTTATGATACATCATACAAAAATACATACAACCCTAAATTTTCAACTTTCTACCACCAACCTCTATTTTTTTATGGCGGTACGAAGTTTGCTGGGACAGCTAATAAATAAATAAATATTCACTCACACCAATTAGCCTAGCCCCAAGCTAAGCACTATAAGGCTTGTGTTATGGGATACTAGGGTAACGGATAGAATACATATACTGTCTTATTCTTATTTGTTTTTCAATGCAAGGTTTTACGCTACAATAACTTCATCTATGTCACTATTAATGTTTTCTTCTAAGGAATTTTCAACAGGTAAGATTTTTTTTAACCAAATTGAACTCTTAAACTAACTGAACCATTATACTCTTCCTTAAAAGTTCATGAAAAGCATTATTATCATGATTTTTTCCAGGTTTTAAATCTAGTAGTTTAGCTTTTAGAGGGAAGTGGAGGGGGGGGGACGCCATACTCGAACAAAAAGGCAATATTTCGCAAACGAATTCTTAAATCGACAAATAGTCTGCAAGCGGATTCCCTAAATTGAAAATAGTCTTAGAAACCCTTAAGACATTTTAAAGGACCTATTCAACGATACTCCACATGATGAGATAGACGATAAAAAAAAAACCATCCCCAGGTTACATGTAGGGGAACCACCCTAAAAAAAATTACAAAATTTTATTCAACCATTTTGTCGGCGTGATTGATATACACATATTCACAAAATTACAGCTCTCTAGTGCTAACAGTCTTCAAGAAAAACCGGGGACGAACGGACGGGCATGACGAAACTATATTTAAGGGTTCCTTGTCATGACTACGGAACCCTAAAAAGGTAAGTTACTACAGTAATTCGGAAATGTTTAGTCCCTATCTCATACCAAGCAATGAGGCGGGAGATATGCACGTGGAAGTTACGTAACCCATAGCAGCTGGTAAGCTCGGAACAAAGGAAAATTATCAATCAGATCGCATTTACTCACACCTCGCCGCATTGTGATGGTAATCCGGTGCTGGGCGACACAACTCATCGATGGAATCAATAGGTGATCCAACCATTTGAATAATTTCTATATTAATCATGATTTGAGCAATCATGCAAATTTTTCACTTTATATTACAAACATTCGCCGAGTGATATATAGTGTCAAAGGTGACTACGCCATTGTTAGTATATTTTTAAGTTCGAACGACAGGCGGTGGAATATATGCATTTTTTTTTCATACAAAGACATGATAAACGCAGGCCAAGTACGAGTCTCTTTCGTAAACGAAATTTTATGTAACATAGTACAATATTTATAATTTTAAAGCATGTAACTGCTTGATGTTTAAATCTAAACAAAAATATAACTAGAAAAAAATCCACGCGGACCAGGTAGCAGACGGGACTCGAACCCGCACTGACCAAATATTTAGTACAATATTTTCCTAAGATTTAGTCTAGCAAAACATGTCGAATTACATTTCATGTATGGAGTTCTACTCGTACATATAGAGCCCTGTGACGGACAGACAGACAGCGGAGGCATACTAATAGGGTTCAGTCTGTCACCGTATGAGTACGAAACCCTAACAATAAAAAAGACAGAGAATGCACCATGCCTGATTTTAATTAAAAAATATAAGAATCACATCCTTATTTTGTCCAAACTTTTAAATGAGCAAACTGTCAGAAAACCATTTAATTTTAAATGCGATTTTATAACGCCATGCGCCATTACAACAAAGCATCCGTGTACGAATTGCTATTTAAGTCGATATTTATCGACTTAGTTGTGCCAATGATAAGTATCGCGGCGGCTTCCTGGCCGCCACCGGCCACAAAAACAATGGCGATGCCAGTGACTAACAATAAATTCGCTAAATAATAGTTATCGAAAAATAAGTCAAAAACATTATCGTCATCCGGGGAGCATAAAAATATTTCAAATCGGCATAACAATAGAGCGGAGACAATGGGTCGGCCGCAAAAAGGGATCAAGACGACTTTTTTTAGGAAAAAAAAGCGCTTTTTTTTCGCAAAAACCAGCCTTGACAACAATCAGTGTACCGCCCTTTTCTGTCGACTGTTTTTTTACGATAACGGACCTGAGGTTTGTTTGCTCTGTTGGTTCAATAACATTGTCGGTAATTCTTTTTTACTTACAAAACCCCCAAAAAAATGAACCAGTTGTAAAGTCACTCCTGTACAAATAATTATACGGGGAGCGGTGGACCTTGTAAAGTTATCATCTTTTATTGCAACGTAAGTAGGAAATGTTGAACAATTCCTAAAGGTAATAAAAGGTTTGTGTTATAGATAGATTTCGGATTAAGCAAAATAAAATAAATAAAAACCAACCATTTAATTAATTTGATCGAGGAGCTCGATGGCGCAAGTGGTTAGCGCGTTCGGCTGCGATCGTTGAACTTAAGCAACTTTCGCAGTGGTCGGTCATTGGATGGGTGACCAAAAGTTTACTATCTCGAGTTCCTCCGTGCTTCGGAAGGCACGTTAAGCCGTTGGTCCCGACTGCATCTGCAGTCGGTAGCACCCACCAATCCGCACTGGGCCCGCGTGGTGGGTCATGGCCCAATCTCCCTATTCCATCCATGGGGAAGACCTGTGCCCCAGCAGTGGGGACATTAATAGCACCACATTAACCACCCTCCCACACACCAATCCGCACTGGGCCCGCGTGGTGGATAGCCCAATTAACCTATTCCATCCATAAAGAAGGCCTGTGCCCCAGCAGTGGGGATATTTATATGCTGATGATGATATAATCACATAGGCGCATGAGTATGATATGAGCTTTTCCCATGCCTGGGGTTGTTTTGGACATCTTTCTCACTGCATTAATACTTAATAATAAGCTGACTTGGTATGCCTCTTATGTTAGGTAGAGATTTCTTCACACGACAACCGCTTTAATCAGAAAGGAAAATCTGCTCTGCCTGACTTATCTTAAAATATGGGAATCAGTATAAAATAATCTAAGGACAAAATATGTATTCAAAAAATCAAAAAAAAGAAAAAAAAATATTTCTAAAGAAAAGTTTACTAGAAAAAAATCCACGCGGACCAGGCAGCGGACGGGACTCGAACCAGCATCCTTCGCTATCCGGGCGAATGCACTGACCATTATGCTACCACGGCCCTATTAGCCGCGTCGAAATTTTCCTAGCCTTAAGCTGCAAGGCAGCGCCATCTCTTCGCATTGTAGGTAACCCACAATATCAAACTTTATTTTTATAACCAAGATACAATATTTGAGAATCCTTAGTAGACAAGTTTATTTGACTGTGTTAGGAACTCTCGCTCTTCCATAAGTTTTCCAAATTAAATACCATATTGGTTACAAATATATAACGATTTTCACATTTTGTATGTTTAGTCTTAGTTACATTATGTAAAGTGTTCAATATATCTGTTATGTTTGTGTGTGGCTGTGTGAGTGTGTGTTTGTGTGTGTGTGTGTTTGTGTGTGTGTGTGTGTGTTTGATTATTACAAATTTTGAAGCAAGCTTTCAGTATCATTATAGTTCTTAGTTTTTAACCAAGTAAGTTCATTTTTTTACAATCATACATATTTAAATTAGATATACCTAGTTTTCTATTTACTTCGTTGTAAATTTTACAACTCTGTAGGTACATCAAATTGTATTGTATTGGTAACAGAAAAGTTTATTTCCTATTGTGATTCGGTTTTGAACGCGTATGGTCTGGGAGTTCATAAGTTTTCCCAAAAAAATGCACAATAGTTACAATTAATAGACAAAATCCAGTTAACATGACAATAGGGTACTGCCGATGTGACCCGCGCATTCCGAGCCAAAGGTGGCACATTAACGTCCACCGACAACCGTTTCCGAAAACCGTAAAGGAAGTAATTACATATTCTAATCCGGATCCCGGGTCCCGGTTCATATGTCACTCGATATACAATAAATACACCAGCTCCTAACGGTAAGACGCCGCGGCGCTCCTGAGAAAAAAAAGCATAAAGAACCAATTTTCTAAACAGTTACAACGGTCTGAAAAAATCGCATACTTGCTTATAAGTTCACAAAAAAAAATTAAGATGAGAAAACTCAATATGCGTCTTAAAGTCTAGACGACAGAGAACAAATTCCGAAAGCTCGCCACACCGTGTGTCGTATTAAAATTTATGCGCGCATTTGCATAATGTGCATAGCCCCTAAATTTTATTGAATAAAAAAATAGGATGGGTAAAAACTTTTTTGCATAAATTCTTACAAAGGAAACGGGTTAAGCATTCAGGAAGTAAACGACGGAGATCCGCTTGCATTGCGGGTTAGAAATCAAAATTTGATTTCAACAAACTCACAATAGTGGCTCATAACAAACAAGGAATAAAAAACGAATTCGCGCAGCAACAAAAGTACAGTTGCACCCTTTTCACCCGCCACCCATTCCGCGATGCACAATAGCCAAAATGTACCTGACTATAATTTATGCGAGAATATTAAGAGAAATGTACCTGCCCTTGTTGAATATTAAGTGCAACCTAACCCCTGACATTATTCAATGGGGTTAAGATACAATTTGAAAGGGAATAATATAAAAAAATGCAAATAAACTGTCCCCACGTCCCATACAGGTAGTGGAAAAAAATCGCAAGCCGAGTCGCGCGCGCATCAAGAACGGGGTTCATTGTTACGCGAACGTTCGTATAGAATCGCGATACTTGATGGGGTGCGGCACTTGTCACGTCGCCGTGTAATTTGGGTGTGCCGGGTTCCATTCTTATGCATATCGGGTCGGGGGTCGCGTATAGATAGTTCTTTTCTAATAGCGTTTTTTTCAATGCGCGTCGTATGCAAAGATTTATGTACGGGGCCGCGAGATGTGCGTGAGAACGGCTGGAGATAATCGAATTTGCCTATAGCCGCATCCGACCCTTCCGATCGATTCAAAGAGTTCATGGGAAAGATGAATATTCAAACAAGGTGTCATCTTTGTGCATATCGATTGCCGTTGCTCTGGCTCCTTTCTTACGGAGCCTGGGAATTGATACATTGAAAAGGACGAGCACGCTAGGTTTTGCATAATCTATCAGATGTTTTTGTTCGTTCGTAACGGTGTTCTGGGTGAAGGGTTGGCTTTTAAGAAGTGATCGTTAAAAAATTGGACCGTTACAGATTTTTTTTTTCTTTTTTTGTTTTTTATTGGTTCGGTGGCTGAGTGACTTCTGTCCGAAGGACGGGCCGTTGTCTTCGAAACTTTTGTTCTCAGAGAAACAGTTACGCACAGAATCGATAGGTAACTGTTTTATGTGTAGTTGCGTTGTAAACAAAAATAGTTTTCTGAATGATAAAAAACAAACAGCGTAGCTATTCTCTTTTGAATTATAAGTGTTGTGCTGTAGTATAAACAGTTCTTTTAAATAAAATTAAGATATCTAGTTCAGCCAATTGAGTAATTAAATTATATTCTAAATATTTTTTAAGAATTTTTCGAATCTTAAATTTTATTTTTGTATCTTTAACCAGATACTAATTTTATATTATTGTCTAAATGATTAAGATCTCTAGCAATTTATTGATATTCTTTTATATGTATAATATGTTTATGTCGGATGGAAAATGTTAGTATAGCACGGAATACACTACTTAAAGAAACAAATAAATCATTAGTTAAAGTTATCAATAACTAATCAAAATAGTTATTGAATCAATAACTATGTTGATTAGTTGTTGATAAGTTGATTAATAAGAAAATGTTAGAAGGCGATACTAAAATGTTATTATAATTATTTTTAAAATTTGTAGGAACTGGATCATGCTGTATTCGGTCCGCTCCTGTGGAACATGTTATTTGTACCTTTAACTAATGATTACTTTTAGGGTTTGTCATAGTGTTAAATTCGTTAAAGTTAAAACAGTAAAATTTATTCACAAATATACGTCTATATTCGTCTGTAAAATTCGAATTTTAAATACTTATACTAAACTTTGATAGAGAATAAATAAAAATACTTTTTGATTTTTTTTCTAACAATATACCGAAACTGCACTGCACCTTTTGGCTTGCACAAAAACAATGTTATGCCCCCTAAAACGGTTAATAAAAAAATTTTTACTGCCAAACCCATTTCTATGCAAATAAGTAAAAACTTTACCCCTTTTTTATAAAACGCTGGGACAATATGGGCGGTTTGTTTTCAAAGCGAAGTGCTCTAGTTTTTGCTATAGACTGGAATCGTCTGTCAACACCCAGCTTTAGTGATAGAGCCGAAGGACAATGGGACGGTGTCACAAAAACCCAATGTTAACTTTAATTGTTCTTCAATTGCGTCAACTGGGTGAAGTTATTCAGTTATTTAAATAAGGCTAATGTTTTTGTATCATGACTGAATTAAAGCAAGTTTGAAATGAAATTATAAACGTTAAGAAATCAGTCATCTAATATAAAATGGGATTTTAACCGACGCATTCAAAATGCATTGAAAAACAGGAGAGAAAATGTTATTGAAGTAAAACTTCTTTACGCACGCTTTACATGGGGTGTAAGCTGGCGAATGTGTTATGCGTTACGAAAAGTGTGTTCGGGCGAGACGAACGGGAGTTGAGTTGAGTTGAGGGGATATAAGCAAGAGAAAGCAGTGCGCGCGCACATTTTCTTTCTCTCTTTTTCTTAAAGCTAGTAAATGAAATATGTATATATACATACATATATATATTGAATACATATATATAAGAAGTTTCACTTTAGTCGTGTGGTCATAAGCACACTCATTTTTTATATGTATATATAAATCTTTTAACGCAGCAAATGAGAAAAAAATGTTTTGGTCTCGATATGAATTATTTATTATCATAATTCAATAAAATTGACATATGTTACAAATAATTAACAGACACATAAATTACAAATATGTAGATACTTTAATTTATTGAACTGTTATTTGGAGTTTTAGAGAAACTGGCCTATCGAAACGTCATTTAAATTTCTACTAATATTTTATTTTTGGACTCTTTCAATATTAATGCATTTATGTTAATATTTTGATTGATGTCACTGTAACCGGTAGTTTACTTGCGTGTAACGTCATTGTAGGCTCCGCCATTCCCAAGCGTTTTGGGTCACGTGACAATAGATAAGAAAACTATTATCTTTTTCTTTAGTTTTTAGTAAAATTATGTTTTTTTTTTAAAAATAGTAAAAACCCCTGCAAATATTCATTCTAAATACAGATGCTAACAATTGGCATTTTATTTTTAACACTGTCAAATACCCTGTTATAGTAATTTATGTTATTTGCGGGATTTTTACCATGTACCTTGTTTTAATGTTAGTCCGTGATTATGGCGCTTGCAACTGTACCAAAATATCGGAAACTCGCTAAAACAAGGTACATGGTAACAATCCCGTTAATATTATAGTAATATAAGTTATTTACGGGATTGTTACCATGTACCTTGTTTTTAGCGAGTTTCCGATATTTCGGCACTGTTGCAAGCGCCATGATCACGGAGTAACATTAAAACAAGGTACATGGTAAAAATCCCGTTACTCCGTGATCATGGCGTTTGCAGCAGTGCCGAAATATCGGAAACGCACTAAAAATAAGGTACATGGTAACAATCCCGTAAATAACTTATATTACTATAATGTTAGTGACCATGAAAGTTTAAAACAATCCCGTTAATAACACACATTACTTAAAGTTTACGGCCAGCGAAAATTTTAAAATCGTTTAGAATATTTAAATCCATTCCATAGCGTCTCATTTTACGTAATTATAAAACACAAGCTCATTAGTACCCAATCATAATAACAGTTAGTGATATCCACAAATTACGGTTTGACACGTGACACCCCGGTTGTCTATGTAGATTTTTTAATTCTTTAATCTTACGCAGTTACATTAAACTGGTCTCTAGCCCCTCCGATTAAGGATTACTATATTTATAGGCCTCTTCTCATTTGCCAAATTTGTATTTATGAATTCGGTAAAATTTTAATAGCCATATTTCATCGTGATGTAAATAAGAATCACGCTGTGTTGTCGGTTTGTCATTTCGTCTCCGCCTTTCACCGTGTCTTTGAGATCGTCAGCTAAATTGTTGCCGTTTTTTGGTAATAAAATGTTTTGAAAGTCTGAAGGGTTAAGTTATGCAAATTGGCCAATGTCTGTGGACCTCAAATTTGTTACGGAGTTTCTGGAGTATCTGTTGCTATTGTCATATTATTGATGGTTCGCTTTTTATGCAATGCATTTTAGTTTTGGTTTTAAGATTTCGCATTAACTTTGGACAGGAGAATTTTGGTACGACAAAGAGATAACAATTAAATATCTTTGGACCAGTAAATGTAAATCTGTAACAAACTAAACATTGAATAATTTTATCAATTCTCATACAGAAAAAAATACGTTTTTAGGTTGTCAATATTAAAATTTATGGTAAATAATTTAAATGAATAAAGGAACTTTAAATAGGAAACGGAACTTTATTTCCATAAATATTCAAAATTAATTATATTGATCTATTTTAAAACCATAAAAAAACTGTACTAAAATATAAATAATACTAAAGAAAATTTCAGGGTCGCGGAAGCGTAATGGTCAGTGTATTTGCCCGGATAGCGAAGTGTGCGATGGTTATGTCGAATTTTCTCAAGCATTTCTTAACCCACAATGTCAAATTAATAACTTTACACGTATGAAACATTTGAAAGAAGAAATAGCAATAATATTTTTAATAAAATCCTGAAAAAAAAACTAGATAAACATGTAGCAGTTAAATGCTTAAAAAATAAAAATCTATTATGTATGTATAATGATAAACTATTATCATCAAAAACCAAATAAAATATTGATTTTAAAATTTGTTACAAATGGTGATGGCTTCGACATTTTTATGTCCATAGCTTTTCCTAAAGTTTAAGTCCCGTTAGCCATTAGAATGTCCACCAACAAATATAGCTTCAAAACCAAGCTGCGAAGCTTTTTACTGGAACAGACAATTTTGTTTAGTAGTTACTCGTCATTATTATGTATTAATTTTATGTAGTGTTATTTTCTTATATGTTTACTTATGTGTATGTTTATATATATATATATATGTATGTAATTGTATATAATTATTGTGTAATTTAATTAATTTTACTGCTTTAAATGTGATTTCCACCTCACATGTGCACCCTACCACTAATCTTCTCCACAACACCCTATGGTTGACTGGTAGAGAATGCCTACGGCATTAAGTCCGCCATTGTACAATTGTGCATTAAGAATTAAATAAATAAATAAATAAAGTTTAGTTGACAGGTACCTACGCCAGCGATAATTTTATCGTTTAACAATAAACATTCATCAAATAATGAAATCATCAATTGCATTAGCAGCTTCTCCGGGACCAAAACAATGGAATGCGTAACCGATGCGACGCAAAAGGAGAATCGCGATTTCAAAAAAAAATCGATTATGAAAAAAAGCGAGACCGGTCGGGGAGGTAACTATTGCCCGCAAAAGGGAACAAATAACACGTCTCTCGATAACAACACTCGAGAATCGATTTCGAGAGTAACCATTTAATTATTTTATCGATAATCTTGCATCGGGAAGGCCAGTAACAAAATAAGAAGAGTGGGGAGTAATCGTCGCTTAGCCAACGCCCGGTAGCCGGCGGCGGTCGCTCGATTTTATCGTCTCATAACAGAGTCGATTTATAAGTATCGATTATATGTATCGTTACTCGATACGACGCGCTCGCGGTCATTTGGCGGGTTTTTTCGCCGGCGCGCCTATGCTCCGCTCGGAACATATTCTAAGCAACAATTTTGTAAGTTAATTAATGTGTTACCGTTGTTTCCACAACAGTTAATGATACCCGCGCAGATTGTGATTATTCCAATAAGTACAAGGATTTTTGTAACATAAATACATGTCTCCGTATTGGACAATTAAAGTGCCCATTAGTGTAATTAAAGTGGCTGTATCATTAGGTATGAATGGGACCTCGAAACATGAGCTGTCTTTTCATTAACAATTACTATCAACTTGTCGATAACAACTTCGACTCAATTACATTCATTTGAAGTTAGTAAAATAATTATATTATTGCAATTATTTCGATTACCTTAAAATTTGTAATAACTTCAAATTCTAATAAGAAGCATAAAATAATTGATAACGTTCACTAATGTATATACCCATTAAGTTACTAAATTTAATTCGATTACAAACAAATCTTGTCACTATAAAGTTGTAACTACATTTATAGGGGAAAATCTTAACTGAAATTATATATTTTAAGTGTCGATTATCATCATTATATTCTGATACTATACTATTTTAATTTATCAGTACCGTGATTTCAATAATGTAGGTTACAATAATCATCATTAAAATAAAATAAAAATATTATTGTTAAATTTTATATTTTATTCTAATTGATTATGTCATATTTCTTAACTCGATAGTTTCTCCTATAGGATTCGTATCGTCGGTTATCCGTATGTCTATCTAGACATTAAATTTTTTTCAAATATTTAAAATTCCTGTTAGAATTGCTACGAAACGACAATAGGCTAGTTGACCCTTTTTGGAAAAAGGTTTTAAATGGTTAATAAATGTTCTATTAGACCGAAAAAAAATGTATTGTATTTTTTTTAAACCTAGAAAGCTACAAATCTTTAATTTTAAAATAGACTTTTCATGGACATACAAAAACGCTGTCGGCCATTTTAGTCTATAGATTATCTATGCTATGACGTGAACTCTGGTAAACAAAAACTCGTAAACACGTAGAAAATTACTTTTAACTGAGTTTATAATAAAAAAAAACATGATTTCTAATAAATACCTCGAAAAATAAAGTAATTATCATTACTGTATTGTACGAGAATATAAAAACACATCCTTGTAGACTCCAGGAAAGTTGTGGATTAAAGTGCCGAAAGAAATTGACCTACGCAACTTTATAACACTTATTCATATGTTGTATCAGTTTTATGTTTATTACTACATTCTAATACTAAATGCACTGTACTTACATAGATGCCTTGTCGTTTCTCTGCTCCGCAGAGCAGAAATCGGGGTTTAGTGGAACAAATTCACCAACCATCAATGCGTCAATTCTTGGCAGATTTGTGCTTTCTGCTTTCACAAAGCCGGCATCCATAATTAGGTTTGTCAAAAAAAACTTAGTTAACTGTTTTTTTTTGCCTAAAGTTAAAAGTGTTTTAAGATAAATTTAGTCAGACGAAAGAATCCACCTACAGTAACACGCGAATGACATTTAGTTGTTTACCAGAAGAGACGTCAAAATCATGGCGGATGTGGCGAACAGCGTTTTTAGTGTTTAAAAAATATAGACTAAAATTTTTTTTTTTAAATTAAATTTCTACAGCAATCTTCTGCTTTTATGAAGTGAAATCGATATATTAAGGTTCCTTAGACTAAATACTTTAAGAAATAAACATTTATTTAATAGAATTCGACATGAGTAAACTAGCCTATTCCAGTTAGAAGTCATTTCCACATCGACGCTGCTGAACAAAAACTCATTCAGATATTTTCAAAAATTGTTTGAGCTCGATCACCGTTTCGTAACAGCACCATAAAGTTTTAACGACCAAATATCATTGTGAACATAAACCAGAAGACGTTGAGGTATCAAAACAACAAATTAATCACTTAGCCGTACACACGCGTGACGGTAAAAAAAGACGACCGGCATACCGTCCGTCGCGTCACGTCTGAGATTTTCCGTTAATTAACTCCGGATCCCGAAATCCTCGCGTTGGATTCGGCTGAGGTCTTAATTGTGGCGGGTCGATAACTAGGGGTACTGATTTATGGGCTCGGTGTTACGTATTAATGCCTTTGTCGGCTCTAACCTTATCGGTACACTTAGACGCGGCTTCCGCCCGCCACCGCTTTGTCCGATCGCGGCTGAGCCGTCAACAGTAGCCAACGGGACCGGTTAAGAAACGACAATCATTTTATACGACAATAACTCAGCCTTCGATTCTGCTTGTGTTATTCTTCTCACAGATAACACCTCGTTCATTGTTCTGCGATTCTAGCAATACAAAGGTTTTTGGAGTTTACTCTTTAAGAATCGATTTGCATATTTATAGGGCCCGGTATGAGAAAATAGTGAGGAGTAAAATCTATCGACGAATGACCTCGTTACGTTTTTGGTGCGCATCCTATGTCGCGCAACTTTGACAAACAAAGATGACGGATTGACATTAATAATTTTTTTTAAATCTGAACTGAATTTAGATATTGTTTCTGATAGAGCAATGGGGACAATGAGGTATGGTACAACCATTGATGCGGTATTTTCAAGATTCGTGAACCACGTATCTACAAACGTCCATGTGTCTTAATTTAGTTACCATAAACCACTTGTCACTGTAATTGATAATGCAGACAATGTTGATTTAATATAATTTTAAAAAATGATAATAGTCTGATAATAATAATTACATAATTTATCAACATTCCTAATGATATATTTATGCACATCTGAATTTGACTATTGTAAAAAGTTTAATGTAAAATATTTCGTCGATTAGTTATAATAAATGTATATGAAACGAATAAATATATATTTATATATGTATATTATTTTCATTAATTTGTTAATTTACCCTTTCATACAGTATCAATCTTTTTTAAGTTAAATAAACTCTTTTTCTGGTTAGACTATCGAACTTAAGGAGTAAACTCCAGTCGTGCGTCGGAGCTGACACACACAATTTTCTTTTCTTGATACTTAGATGAAAATGAAACAGCAATATAATTTATCTGTCATGTTGTGCCGCTGTGTAAATTAGTTATTCTGCAGTCTTAGAGCTTCGGTGAAGAAGGAAAATTGGGTTAAGTTTGGCAACGTGCGAGCTGGAGCTGATAGGTACTAGATTGCAATTAGAGTCCGACTGGTGTGAGTCCTGTCTGACACTTAAGATTACATATAAGCTGAGCCATCTTTAAACTAGAGAAATATTTTGGATCCTTCAAGTCAGAGGTCGAATCCTCTATGCCTCTCCTGATCAAACCTGAGACCGATCGATCGCGTTTAACAAGGACGAAAAGGCCTTCCCTCTATACCTACGATAGACATCTCGGAACAGTCTAATAGACTTCAATCAGCTGCTACCACCCTTGGCGATTGGTTCCGTAGTTGGTGTATCGAGGTTAATCCGGAAAAACGTCGCGATCCTCTTTAGCACGATCCTCATTACAAACGTTGCAAACCGCCCACGCGTTCTCTTCCGAGCATCGAACTATTTAACCAGGTCCCTGGGAGGACCAGGTCAAGATTGGGAGTCACGTTAGACAACCGATTAAAGTATGAACCTCATCTCAAAATAGTTCGTGATCGCGCAGCATTCATTCGCGGCAGGCTATTCCAAAATGTTAATGTAAATGTTAAAACTTAGGCATAAGATGACAATTTACAAAACTTGCATCCGCCCTATCATGACCTGCGTGAGTGTTTGCTTCGCCCACGTACCACCGTCGCGTCTTAAACCATTATAAACGCTGCGAAATCGTGTGTTGCGTGGTGCCACGGGTTGCCCGTGGTAAGTGCACAACATCGATTTGCATCGCGATCTTAAGTTAGCCTCCAACGCGAAGTACATGAAGGACGCCTCGAGACGTTAAAGCGATCAGCTGAACTTCTTAGTAGTCAAAGCCTCTAGTTATCCCTCTGATTCCGTTGGCCTAGACACGTCTTACAGTACCCCGAAGTTGAAACCAGACATCTAGGTGCTCAGAGACGCCCTCTAGTTGAGCCGACCACCTCAGGTTCGAGTGGTCTAGAGACTCAAGACGGAGAGGAGACTACCCGGGGAGATGCCATCCGCCTGGAATACTTCTAGAGGTACTAGCCAGTTCTCGGCTTGAGGTCCCCTTAGGATCTCGCCGTCCCCAAACCCGGCGACACTGTAAAGGTCATCTGCGACCAACAGCATTCATAAACAAAAATGTTTTGGACTTTAAGACATAAAGGTCATTTTATTGTAAAATACTAAATATAATTAATATATTAACGCAATAGAAGTGTGATCCGAAATGAAAAATAAAAAAACGATCTTATTAGTGACTGATACTGATCAAATAGAATTTTATTTCAAAGAGACATTTTTGAAATTTGTGGTTTGCTATGTTGGTTTTGCTGAGTAAATTTCGATATCATATTTATTCTCTTTTTTTTTATACGCTTTAGAAACCAATTAAAATTAATAAAAAATCTAATAAGATTATTTGGTAAAAATAATAAAGAGAGGATATGAAACGATATTTACAAAGCGAATCACTGTGTTTTGTAAGCAAGTTCCAAAAAAATATGCTAACCATATTATCGTGACATAAAAATCTGCGAAAGGAATCGAATCGCTGTCGCTCCTCCGACGGTAGCCAAATAAAGGAAAAGAGGTTTTGTTGAAGCAAAAAAAATAACGATGAAGAGAGGATTATTTAGAGAAATAAAAGCGTGTGAGAGGCTCAAGTGATGAATTGACATGTTCTCGGGCCATTAGGGGCTGAGATAAGGAGGCATTTAACTCAATCCGCGCCGTACGCGCCTGCGCCGCTGCCCGCGCGCACAACATACAGCGTGTTTTATATTATTAACAACTGTATGAGACAAAAGTAAATAAATTCGGCTTGTAATAAAATTTTGCCATAATTATATGTGTGTTGTAACAGACAGATTGCAAACTCCAGTTTGTTTTCACTCAAATTTTCAATAATATGCTTAAATGTAAGAGCTTTTTGTATACGCTTCTGCTATTTAGATTGAATAGTACGCTGCAGAACTCAAGGCGTTAAAGTTGTTTCTGTACCACTCCAGATGGACAGCAATATCCGGGTTACCTTCATCAGACAATCAGACTACTGAACGAATTTGGAAAACGAAGTTTATGACCTGGATTGAGACATGGGATTCTTTTTATTCTGGAGTAAGTAAGTGACAGGTGCTGAGGAATTTTTAAAAAACTAAAATTTACGCGGTCGAAGCACCAGGCGGCGCTAGTGGACAATAAAGCAAAAATTATTTAAAAAAGATTTTTTTTAGCAAAATCAATCGATATTTCGTTAACAGCTGTTGAAAATCTATATATATTTTTAATAGTCCGTACTTAAATGGTGTTAAATGAAACCCTATTATTATATGCCCCTGCTGTCTAACCGTCTGTCACCTGGCTCTATCTCTAAAAGGGAATAAGCCAACTCACAATTTCACAGACTGCGTGTTAAATCCACTATTGTTGAAATAAAATAAAGTTAAAAAGATAATATAGAAAAAACTCACTGCTATAAGTGTAAACATCATTTAATCATCATAAATGCTTAAAAAATAATAACTTCAATTGATATTTATTCTTTCAAATGTTAAATACAAAAAGATGACATTGTGGGCTGCCTACAATGCAAAGACATGGCGCTGCCTAACAGCCTCAGAAATTATAGAAAGAATTATAGAAAGAAAGAAAATATGGCCATTAGGACCGCGGTGGCATAATGGTCAGTGCATCTGCCGAGATGCCTGCCTGACCCGCGTTTATTTTTTTCTAGTAAATTTTTCTTGAAGTCTAGCAGTTACTTGCTTAAAAAATATAAAGACAATCTAGTTTAAAATATCGCAGTATCATACGAACCTCTTCGGTTGCGAGTCCGATTCATAGCTGGCCGGCACGCCCAGTTTTTCAAACATCCTAAACGTTTGATATACACAAATCTACATACACATTATATTTTAAATCTGTTTTACATGACTAAACTAAAGAGCTCCAATGAGACGATAGTACACAAGATATCACAATTAAAATATTGAAAATAAAAAGTGTCAATTCAAAAGCTTAAAAATAACAATGCCTCATAACAACTTTGTACAGACATCAACCTGTAGAAGTGGTGTGTGTTGCAAGATAGGCGCAGTTTATGTGAGTGCAGTAAGCGACCCGACCGGTAGCCCTTAATGAGTATCAGCATCCGTCAATACGCATGCGCCGTCGGAAATACCACGCCATACTGATCGACCTGGATCGACACGACCACTCAGCCACTTTAGTTTAAGACAGGAACCTTAGACAGAGTGGATTGACCAGGAGAATGGATATTACTTTAACGCCACCAACCTATTAATGTCCCCACTGCTGGGCACAGGCCTTTCCTATCGATAGACCTTTTCCACGGGCACCCATTTAAATTAGTGAGTGATTATCATCATATCAGCCATATGACGTCCACTGCTGAGGATAGACTACCCCCATGGTTCATCATCAGCCTATTAATGTCCCCACTGCTGGGGCACAGGCCTTCCCTATGGATGGAATAAGGAGATTGAGCCACCACGTGGGCCCACTGCGAATTGGCGGGTACTAACCACTGCAGATGCAGCCGGGACCAACGGCTTAACGTGCCTTCTGAAGTACGGAGGAACTCGAGATAGTTGATTTTTGATCACCCATCCAATGACCTTTCTTGTGGATAGACCTATTCCACTGGCCGTGACTCACCACACGCGCACACTAAATAAGTGAGTGATGTCATTTCATCATATCAGCCGTATGACTTCCACTGCTGAGGATAGACTCCCTCCAGGATTACTTCATCTTAAAGAAGACTGTCTTGTCTTTGTTGCATTTCTGTTGTCATTTTCAAATTTAATTCATTATTGATTTATTCAGTTTAGGCAAATATACTCCATCGAAAATATTACGAATTTAACAAGCACATGTGAAAGACGAAATTTACGCCATCGGTTCGTAAATCTACGGCGGGAGACCTTGCACTGAGAAGAACCGGCAAGAAACTTAGCAAGGACTGCTTTTTCTCCCTGTTATATTTCATACAGTGTCGTCAAATTGTAAACTGTCAACAAACATGTTTTTAGGTCAACATCCATTCATTTTATTGAGATCAAACCAAATACATAAAATTTTATTATATTGTTCTCTACAGTTAATGCCTCAAATCTGAATTATACAAAAGATTTCAGTTAGTAGAGTATTAAAAATTATATTCAATGTGATAATAATAAAGTAATACTAATGTTAAGATCTAAACAAAATTTCACTAGAAAATATTCCACCCGACCAGGTCTCAGACAGGCTTCGAACGCGTACCCTTCGCTAACCGGGCGATTGCACTATGACCCACACACGCGCTCGGTTATAACATCCAAATCTCTTACACGATTATAATTGTTCAAGCATGTAACTGCTCGATGTTTAAACCTAAAGAAAATATTACTAGAAATAAAATTCGCGGAACAGGCAGCAGACGGGACTCAAACCCGCACCCTTCGCTATCCGGGCGAATGCACTGACCATTATGCTACCGCGGTCCTGATGGCCGTATCGAATTCTTTCTATATTTATTTCTAGTAATATTGTCTTTTGTTCCTTAAAAAAATATATAACTATAATTGCTAATTCTTCTTTCGAATCTATATATATAAAACTCAGAGGTGACTGACTGACATAGTGATCTATCAACGCACAGCCCAAACCACTGGACGGATCGGGCTGAAATGACGTAGGCATCCGCTAAGAAAGGATTTTGATCAATTATACCCCCAAGGAGATAAAATAGGGAATGAAAGTTTATATTAAACTTTGTCAATTTTAGACCGATCGGGCTGAGATTTTGCATGCAGATATAAGAAGAATCATAGATGAATGTCATTGTGTATAATACAAGCCTGAGAACAAAAACTGCAGTCTACACTTCAGCTCTACACCGAAGCGAAGCGAAGGCGGGCAGCTAGTGCTTAATACCTGTAAAGGTATTCATTTGACATTGTGGGTTATCTTACACGATGGTTGAAATTATCCTTATTTTGCATTTGCATATGGTAAATCGAAAGCATTTGAAATATAAATGCATTGGTTCATTAGCGATTCCTCAGCATCACTCCACCCGTCCGTCGTTATGATAGATGCGCGTCCCCAGCCAGATAAGACACTCCTGCGCAATGTCGCGCGCCGTTACTAATGAACAAGTTAATTACGCCCAATGTCCAAGTGACTTGTCGCTTATCCGAAGATAACCATGCTACTTACCTGGAGGTAGCGCCCACATATATTTATATCTACTAATATTATAGCAAATTTGGTTAAACTTGGTACACTTTCTCAAAAGGACACCCGGCATTTTGTGCCAAAATTGTATACTTTTTTTATCTGTGTTTCATAATTGGGTAACGTAGTCTGGCAATATTTGTCATCAGCAGCTAGCTGTCAATGTCAAATACGTAGGTTTGTCATCAAAAGGGTTTCTATATCAAAAAATATTAATCATTAAATAACTTCTTTCCACGATTCACTAAAAATAAGGCAAAAGTAGTTTTATGTAGCAAATAATTTTGGCTTTATTTTGAGACCAAATTCAACTGTATACAAGTTTAGCATATTTTCTATGAAAAGTGCCGGGTCTCCTTTATTGTGTAGCTAGGGGTGCTCAAACTTGAACTGCTGGCGATCTACCTAAATATTTTTAGACTACTTACGATCGACTCTGAGAGGCTGCAAGTATGTGTGATGCAGGGTTGTCGTACATACACGATACACCCCACCAGGTAGGGTGTACCGTAGCATATAAAGATATTCGTAGGTCCACTATATTCCAAACTTAGAACAATAACGCCTAGAACAGTGATTCCCAAAGTGGTCTATATCGACCCCTAGGGGTCCATGACAACGTGCTGACGTAGACCCCATGTCTACATCAGCGAAAAAAAAACAATATCAGGTAAGTAGGGGGTCTACCCAACACGGAAAAACATGTCAAGGGGTCTACGACACAAAAAAGTTTGGGGGACTCTGGCCTAGAAGAATAGTACACGCACGAAAATGGAGTAACTCAAAGTAAGCCAGCTATGGCTTAGTTGGTTCCGCGAGCTGTCAGTGCTCAATGGCGCGTCCTGTCGATTTTCTGACAGCTTAGTAACGTATCGCATCGACAAAGTTTATATGATAACTAAGCAGGCGCCCTTATCGGACGTAAGAAGAAGCTTTTTTCATACAAAATTTGACGATGACGACAGGTTACGGAAATTTCAAAAACTCGTGCTCGGGCCTCGGTTGCGGAGATAGCTGTTGCAGTAGAATACAAGAAATATGATATTTTTTTCTTCTGTCAAAGGATCATTATGTTATCACTAGACTTGCAACGAATATTCGGTTACTATTCGGTATTCGGCCTATTCGGCTGCTTTTATTATATTCGTCCGAATACCGAATATCTACATATTATTCGGCTGAATACGGAATACTTAAATAATATATTTTTTTATAGAGAAATAATTGATAAAATGAAAAATTAAAATCGATTGATTACGTATATATATCATATTTTCATTTCTGTTATATAATCATTTTAGTAGTCTATGGTACATAACTCAGGTACATAATCATCTTCTGAATTGGAAAAATGGAGGATTCTATGTATTTGACTTATTGTGGTAATCAAAATTTAGAAGGGTTAGGTTCTCATTTCTTTTATAATCATTTATTAAATAGTCATTGGTACATAAAACAGGTACATAATTTAAACATTTTCTGTATTAAACAAGATAACAGTTTTTAATTCATTCAGTCATGTGATGAATGGTTACATAATAGCAATAATTTAAAGTTTACGCGCCGTTTTTGGCCATATCTCAAAAGTTGGTTTTGTCATTTAGCCGAATTTTAGCTTGAGGACGGCAGATTAGAACAAAACAAAGGAGCGCGAAACAATCACGTCTGTACAAGTTTTTGGCGCTAAAATACAGCCGAATACTTTTGCCTAATATTTGGCTATTCGGTCAGGGGTCTCGCCGAATATTCGGTATTCGGTATACTGCCGAATATACTATTCGTTGCAAGTCTAGTTATCACTCTTCCAAAGCTTAAACAAGGAAAATTCCTTGCCAAAACAAGCCCCCCGCTTCCCCCAACTGACCGATATCCCGAGCCCTTCACCTAGTGAAATTTAAAAGCCTTAATTGGTCAGTACATTAGCGGACAACATCATCGCTTTCTAAGCGGCCGGCGGCCTCTTTGGCTTCGGATAAGTATATTCATACGTTACGATTTATCCTTTTTTTTTTTCGATCGTCGGCGACACGGAATAAATTAAGCTACCGGGTTTTAGTATCACCCGATATAATTCAGCTTCGAATGAGGGAGGTGTTACAAGTAAGATTTTATTCAATATAATTCTCTTATAGGATTCGATCAACAGTTTCTTTGATTATCGATTTATTTATGCAATTTAATTTTTTGTGGAAATGCTTGTGGAGATTTGTAAGTGATGCTTCATATTTTGTGGAAATGCTTGTGGAGATTTGTAAGTGATGCTTTATAACTTTTCGCTATTTATGTGATCTTGTTAGCTTAGATAGATTCTGCGTATTACTGATAAACTGTCCGATATATTTATGGATTATTGTATTTTCTGTGTATAAATAAATAAGTCTTTTATTAGAAACAGTACAAGAAGCTTTGTTTAGTTTGCGGGTTTTTGGTGTGAACTGTCCGGAATGTATTATTATTATCATCATGCAAATTTATGCGGACACATATTTTATTTTAAGTAAAAAAAAAAAAAATCTTCCTATTAGGAAATCCTCAGTATAAGTTGGTTATCAGACGCATATTTTATTTGATTTTATGTATCTTAGGACTGTATCAAGTCTTAGGTTATCTAAAGAAAAGTAGTTTTTTTATTACATTAAATAGGCTTACGCTTGACGGCCACGCGACTGATGAAGAGCGACGTAGCAGCCTAAGGTGGGACGCGCTTGCCTAGAAGAAACCGATTCACTCGCGACTTGAAGAGCTTCAGATTATTATAGGTGACTGGAAACAGAGATTCCGGCAAAGAGTTCCACAACCTAGCTGTTCTGACGATATAGGTGGAAGCAAACCGCTTAGTACGAGTTTGCGGGATCTCTACGGTATGTCTGTGGCGTTTTGCCGTCTCTCTGGTGGTTCTGTGGTAAAAAGGTGAAGGTGGAATTAAGTTATGTAACTCCGAAGCACGCTAATAGTAGATTTGGCAAACCAAATCTACTATATGGTAATCAGAGTATCAAATTTATTGTTTTTTTTTAATTTGACCATTTATGAAGAAAAAGTAAGTGTCCTCAATGGTTTGCCTTCTGAAGAACCGAGGTTCTCGAAATGTACTACATATACATTTCTGTACCCCTGGCAATGGAGTACAGTTACAGTACCCACGAACCAATATCGAATTCGTAACGTTTGCGAGTCTAAAATGTGATTGTCAAATGTGTATTGATTTTTAGTCCTCGTTACGTACTTTGTGGCGCTGTTCAAGTTTCCATAAAAATATTGACTTTAATATTTCACACTCGCAAAATATTCGAATTCGATATTAGTTCGTGCTAAGAGTACACTACGAGGAGCTCGATGGCGCAGGTGGTTAGCGCGTTCGGCTGCGATCGTTGAAGTTAAGCAACTTTCGCAGTGGTCGGTCATTGGATGGGTGACCAAACATTTACTATCTCGAGCCCCTCCGTGCTTCGGAAGGCACGTTAAGCCGTTGGTCCCGGCTGCATCTGCAGTCGTTAGCACCTACTAAGGCGCACTGGGCCCGCGTGGTGGGTCATGGCCCAATCTCCCTATTCCATCCATAGGGAAGGCCTGTGCCCCAGCAGTGGGGACATTAATAAGCTGATGATGATGATGAAGGGTACACAGATCGCCCATCTATAGTCATTACGAAAGTTGGTTATATTACTTTATCGAGTATGTATAAAATTATACAGAGTTAATTGTGATTTATCTGACATAATTGCGTCGTGCGTCCAGGCATATTTGTTTACTGTTTAATTGGCTAGAAACTATCTATAACTTGTTAAAATATACCTACTCCATTATGAAATAACTACACTGATGAACATAGCCGAGCTATTCAGCTATTCAAAGAATAATCATTTTTTGAAGTGAAACTTCTTTATCGGCGTTGGAAAAAAAATTACGCGTCACGTTTTTTGGTTACGCGCCATCTTTTTTTTAAAAGAGCACTATTTACCTCATCCGAACAATTAATTGCTTCTTCTGTCAACTTTAAAAAAAAAAAAGTATCGACAGCAAATATTCGTGTTTTACCTACCTTACCTTACCTTGTGTGAAACACCTTACCTTACCTTGTGTGAAACACGAATATTTGCTGTCGATACTTTTTTTTTCTATAGGTAAGGTAAGGTAAGGTGTAGTTATACCCCTTTAGTGGGTGAGTTTTTGAAAAATCTTAGCGCACGCCTATATATATATTTCTGGAAAGTTGCATGTAGATCATTTTTCGAAAATAATAAGGCCATAAAAAAGTTTCACTTCTTACGTGTGTACACTAGTACACGCACACATTTTTTTTATTACCTATTTCAATCGAGTGAGTCTTAGGGTTTCGTTATCCTTACAAGGAACCCTTGTAGTTTCGTCATGTCCGTCTGTCTGTCCGTCCTCGGTTTTACTTGCGGATTGTAAGTACTAGAACGCTGCAATTTTGTGGAGATATGTATGTACTGTATATCAATGACGAGGACAAAATGGTAAAATAAAATTTTGAAATATATTTTGCGTTAGTGAGGATTTTTTTTTTTCATTGTCTACGTTATCATGTGGGGTGTCGTTGAATAGGTCATTTTAAAATTACTTTTAAGAGTATTATTCGATTTAAGAATTCGTTTGCGAAATATCGAACTTTGAAAGTGCTAATTTTTGTTCAAGCAGGGCATCCCCCACCCTATAAAAGCTAAACTATTGACTTGAAAAATCTGCAACAATTCGTGATATTAGTGACTTTTAAGGAAAACTATAACGGTTAAGATAGATATGTTAGTTTAAGAGTAATAGTCGTTCAACTTTGGTTCCAAGAAAATGTCTTACTTATTGAAAATTCCTTAGAAAAAAACATTAATAGTGACATAGATGAAGTTATTGTAGCGTAAAACATTGCATTGCAAAAGAAAATCTAAAAAAGTTATTTAAAAACCACAATAAAATAACAATAGTTTCACTACCAACGGCAACGGCTTCTGAATGACGCCATCGTTACATTCTAAATAGATAAATAAATATAAATATTTCCAACACTCACACCAATTAGCCTAGCCCCAAAGTAAGCACTGTAAAAGTTATGGGATACTAGGGTAACGGATAGAATACATATACTGTACATATATAACTATATTTATATAGAAATACATATTAAACATCCATGACTGGAGTACAAATGCTCGTATTCAATACACAAACATCTGCCCCCACCGGGAATCGAACCCGGGACCTCTCGAGTCGGCGACACCATGAAACCCGGCGTACAAACCACTCGGCCACGGAGGTAGTAATCAACAGAAAATATACTACAGAACCCTACATTGCGCGTGGCAAAACACGCACATTGCCGGTTTTTTGTATTATAAGGAAGCCCTTTTTCTCATAATATAATAGAATAGAATAGAAATATTTTTATTGCTCTCACAGTAATACACAGTTTAATACATAGTACAATGCGATATGACAGCGTGAAGAGCAAATAGATGTGGCTCAGCGTTAACTGCTTCGTTACAGAATGTCTCGGGCAGCGCTGGTTTTCAGCCACACCCACTTCTCCTTAGATGAAAGCGAGAAATGCAAAAGAAATCCAACAGAAGTAGGTGGTACTCCTACGATCATATTGTGTATGTGTGTGTGTGTGTTTTGTGTGTGCGTGTGTTAGTCCTACGGGTATTAGTATGTGTCATAGATGAATGATTGGTCTCGCTTCGCACGACTAGATACCACCGGCGTACTTGTCAATTGCGGTAACAAATACTACACTAGTCTTACGTGGTTTATATTATTCTATGTTTTTCTTTTTAATCTTCCTTATGTTCTCTGATTACTTTTAACATAATTCTTTTCAACACAGTTGCTCGTAAACTGACTCTTATTAGTAATGAGCATCTTAGTGCACTTGATCATAATGTACTAGTAAAAATTATATGAAATAAAAATAATAAAAAATAAAAAAATGCACACCTACCATTTTTCTGAAGAAGAAACCTACGTCTAATCGTATTTGTACACAGAAATATTGATAAATTCGCATTAAATTTAGTGCATCTTCTTGGAGTATTTTATGAGCTACATTTAATCTGTAACACATTAATTTTAACCACCTACATTTATAACCAACTAGTGGCCCGCCCTCGCTTCGCTTCGGTATTTTATCCCCTTAGGGGTAAAATTGATCAAAATCCTTTCTTAGCAGATGCCTACGTCATAACATCTACCTGCATGTCAAATTTCAGCCCGATCCGTCCAGTGGTTTGGGCTGCGCGTTGATAGATCACTATGTCAGTCAGTCACCTTTGAGTTTTATATATAGACTAGCTGGCCCAGCGAACTTCATACCCCGATAAAAAAAATTGGGGTTGGTGATAGAAGGGTGAAAATTTAGGGTTGTACGTATTTTGTATGAGATATCATAAAAAAATAAAAAAAATATCTAAAATTAAAAAAAACATTAGAGGTGGATTACCCTTAACATTTAGGGTTATGAAAAATAGGTAACATCCGATTCTCAGACCTACTGAAGATGCATATAAAATTTCACGAACATCGGTCGAGCCGTTTCGGAGGAGTTTAACCACAAACACCGCGACACGAGAATTTTATATATTAGATAGAACACAGCATACAATATTTTCCCCATTAATTGGGTAGCAGTTGAGCAGCTGGTAACACGATTCTTGACATACAATACAATAGCATCCTTGCACATTGACATACACACTATACTAAAAATAATGAATTGCCGCATTTACGGAGCTATTATTTTTTGGCAGTGCGGTATCTAGTCGAGCGAAGCGAGTGTATGTAAATTGAAAGAAAGCAACCGCCATTTTATAAAGTGTTTCTGTGCTTCTCAATACCGTCATCTTATAAGATGATAGAAGAAAGGTAGTTTATCATGCCTACCTCCAACAATCTTAATGGCATCTAATAAGTAACTAGATACCAACTATGAAATTCAAAGCAGTACAAAATATAATTCCATCACCAACGGTCACCCATCCCAAAATGGTACTTGGCCAGTGAAGTCTAACTTTGTACCCTAACCAGCTACGCAATTACTGTCACAAATCGAAGAGTAGACACCCAAGTCGGCGACCGTGGTCAGTATTTTAATACGTAAGTATAATTTAATCGTTGCGCTTGACAGTTGGAAGAGAGCAAGTGCCTACTCAAATAGTGGTATAATAAATTCTAATAAGAATGTTATCTCAAGGTCGGGAGATACTGCGGCCGCTTGTTACGTGGAACAAGGGAAACGCATTTGGCGCGGGCGCGGGACGGTAGCCGGTTCGACTCCCGCGCCGATCTCCTGACAGATTTCGAGATAACAGACACAGGGCTGTCCAATATTATAAGAAAAATGGGTGCGTGTACTTATGTAGGCGCGTGAGAAGTTATCCTTCTTTGGCATCGTTTAAAATTAGTTTTTTAATTGCATGCAAATAATTAATTACAATAAATTAATAAAAAGTCTGGAAAAGGACACAGTCAATAAAGTTCAGTTTTAATTTGAAAAAATAAATAAATAATCGAAATATTCAATTAAAATCGCTACTGAATATAATTTATTAGAACATATGTGATTTGCACTTGTATGAAACTCAAACACGTATTCCGAATATACAAACTAGAAACATGTGGATAAATATTATAAATATGAATACCTATAACTGTTGCTTTATTACAAAAAATAAAGATGTGGTTTTTATTTCTACTACACCAATGGTCAAGAGATGGCGCTGTAGTCTCCTGAATCGCGCTTTGGTTCCGTTGTTCCAGATTAATAAATACTTTTGATATTATAAATATGAATACCTATAACTGTTACTTTATTACAAAAAATAAAGATGTGGTTTTTGGTTCTACTACACCAATGGTCAAGAGATGGCGCTGTAGTCTCCTGAATCGCGCTTTGGTTCCCTTGTTCCAGATTAATAAATACTTTTGATAGGCCTTCACAATGCAGTCGTTTAGCACCCACTAAATAGAGATGTTGGTAGATTTTCTTAATGTGCGGTAAACACAAAAGTAACAGCATGCGCTTTAGCGACGAACTTCTGTTGGTTGCTGTTAATTTTTTGTGTTACAGTGATGCGCGCGCATCTTAAAATTTCACTCTCATCATTTTTTCATAACGCGCCTAAAGAAGTATAACTTCAAAAATCTAGATGACATATAGTTAATTAACGTAATGTATTGATTATTGCTCAAATATTATTGGTTTCCTTTTAAAAATAAATTAATATATGCACATGTATAAAACTCAGAAAAATATACGTAAATATTATTTGTTACTTAGGTTTGAACAATTTCAATGGAACCTTAGTCAAAACGGTGATTTTCAGTTATTTTTTCTTATGAGAAATAGTTTTTATAGCTGTAAGTGACACTGTACGCTAAAACGATATTTTAACGTACAAAACCTTGACCAAAACAATACTGTGAATTATTGTTTTTCCTTTATCTGCTTCCTTTTATTTAGAATAACAATTTTTATTTGTATTTAAAACATTAGTCAAAGACTGTGTCCCAATCACAAGCGCCCTCTTGTTATTTCTCGAACCTAGTAGATAATATTTATTTGACAAGCATAATGAATATGAACTAATTTTAACATTCTCACTACTAAATTGTAGGCTAAATATGTCTGAAAATGTTTTATTGCAAACCGTAGGACATAATTAATGACAGGTTCGGGAATTTTTGAACATCAATAAGGTTGAAACTTCATCGATTTCAATACTTAAACGAACTATATTCATTTGACATCATAAACCTGGTCGAGTAACAATTTTATTATTAATCATAAAAAATATAATATATTATTTTATATATATATACTATATTATTAAACCGTTGA
This sequence comes from Chilo suppressalis, assembly GCA_902850365.2. NCBI lineage: Eukaryota > Metazoa > Arthropoda > Insecta > Lepidoptera > Crambidae > Chilo > Chilo suppressalis. Next base: position 614,156 of record OU963902.1, read on the forward strand.
TACTTACTTAACGCTGCTTCCTGAGGTGGTTCGTCTATTATAAAAAAAAGGGTAAAGTATTATTTTTGTATTACAGTCGTATCTAGCGAGGAGAATAAAAGTTGAATAATTTATAAAAGTAAAAGTTAAATATTAATGTGACAACCCTACCATTTCCAAATGTCAGGTGTAAATAAAACCACATACACCTTATCTACAGCTCAGGGTAATGGTCGCTACCAGATAGTTTAATAAGAGGTTTCGGTAATCTATTCTTTCATAGTCTTACTTAAGAGATCAGTTTTATCAGTTATTTCATTTGTGTCAATGCGAATTCGCTTATACCTATTAACTCAGATAATCTGAGCCTATTACAATATCATTTACTTATTACAAATCTAACAACAGTTTCGATTGTGAAAATTGAGTTAAGAAAAACAAAAAAATCATTTTTATTATTATAAGCATAACGCAGCGTCTTTAAATAGTGAAATATTTCCACTTTTATCCAATCAGTGCCTGTACGGAATCGAAACAGTTACAGAATCATATTATCTAAGATTCAGTAGTCAAAACAGAGCCATGTCAAAGATCATTCAGTGGTAAAGTTATTAATTACATCAATAACAAATAAACGAAGTAGACGATAAAAGACAAGGTACCTATTACAAATACAAACCTACTGTTATGCCTGGAAGTGCATAGAATAAGAATTAAAATTCTTTAAACAATTATCACAACTTAAACCAAAAAACATATCCCGTTGGATAAATAAATAAAAAAAACTCAATACTGCGAAATAATCAAAAATAAATTTATATTTAATAAAAATGAGAACACAAAAACAGCGATCAGCCTCTGGAATGGTTCGATGCAATTCATAATTGCCAACATATTTTGATGTACTCGCGAAAGCTTGCCTGGACAGCATACGACACGGTATTAAAAATAGCTCTTTAATTAGCTTAATTAAAAAAAAATGGTACATGTAATTGGCGTTTAAAGTGGTTGGCATAGACTACCAATGTCATACATATACAGTGTTCTAGGAGCGTGTTTATCTATGATCATAGTAAACTAGGAGAGGTAAAGTACCAGGGCTATAGAAGGTGTGAGGAGGTCTCGTGTAATGTGACGAAGGAAACGCACTCGTAAGTACAGACTGTTCGATCTTAATGACAGTGGACAAACTGGATGTCCAAGGGCCAGTACGTGGACATAAAATGGATAAGACTTCTTGATTAATCATATACATACAATGTAAAATATACAATTGTATTTTCCTTTGATAGGTATATTAAACAAAATTCTCTAGTGGCTCATTTTATTACAAACAAAAGCGATAATACCAAATTTAATTTAAATAAAATACTTATACCATCATCATCATCAGCCTATTAATGTTTCCATTGCTGGGGCACAGGTCTTCCCTATGGATGAAACAGGGCAACATATTGTTTTAGTTGCAGATTATTTACAGTATTATTTCCAGCCAATGACTTAATAAGTACACCTATATTTAAGCCAAAATATCGTTGAGTTACGATTAATGGTAATTTGACGACCGCGTATTGCAACGACAGTGATCCTGCCTCCTACACCAAAAAAAAAGATTCTAGATTGGAATCCCGGTTGGGGTTATTATTTCTGTTAAAGCGCAAACATTAATTCCCGAATGTAGATGATAAATTACATAAATATGTTTTAATTAGTCTAAAATGAGCAAATCAGTTCAACTATTCCAGTTTTAACCAGGCACCATATTACCTACGATATAATAATCAAAATCGTCGTGTTTTCCTCATCGTCTTATCCACACCACTCCAACGCAGGCTTTTTACCTTCGCCCTATAAGGCCGAGTGATATCATTACAGCTACCGTTTCTACCTCTGCTGCGTCTGTTCGCCTGGTAGTTCGCAACATTCGCTCGCCGCACGCCCCTCGCTGCTTGTTTTTCCACAACCCACCATCTTGCGCACCTATCTCGCTCCTAGGTCCTATCTAGACGCAACTCGCACAATTATAAACTTTAACAATCAGAAAACAATGGCGAGAGTGGCGTGCGCGCGCGCACAGAATGTGATGTCCTCTGAATGGTGGCACAGACATTTCATTCACGTTTCTTTGTGCGGTATCGGCATTCGGAATATGACGTAAATGGTCAGATGTTTGCTCGAAAAACTCGATACGTGCGCTTTCGACGTGGATTTCTATGGTGCCTAAGGTTGCTGATGATCTCTTCACGTGATCTAGTTATGGCAGTGGAGATCTATCAATTCGGATGTTAGGATTTCACTTAACTTTATATTAGTAAAGTTGTGAAAGTGGTTGGTATTTAAACAAGTTATTATTTATGGCCTTCGCAAATGAGAATTTCCTCTATAGAAAACTGTCTTTGTGAGTATGTACATATGATGAAATTTAATAAATATGCTATTACTATTAATGTTATACCAACGCCGATATACCGATATTTTAAAATATAGGTGACTTTTCTTGCAACAAAAAATATCCAATTAATTTTGTTTTTTAAGATAAGTTTACTAAAAATCGAATCGCCATAAATTACTTTTTATACAGTACTGGACAGAATTAATTCCTCTTTTCAACAGACACCTCGGTTTTTTTTCTACAATCGCAAAGTAGGCAGTGGTCGTGTTTTTGTACCGAGCTCCGAGATCATAACTCTACAACAATTAGCTGGTCACGAATAAAGTATTAACAGGGCACCTTACACACGACTATGGACCTTACCTTAGTGACTACACGAGAAACAACATTTGTGGTGTCTATATTATTATAAATATATAGAATTAAGCGATAATTATATATATTTTTATTCCGTTAACACTACATAAACAGAATTTTTTTAATGTAAAATCTGAGGCAAAAAAGTTTATAATGGTCCGGTGAGCGCTCAGAATCTATATATATATATAAAACTGAAAGGTGAGTGACTGACATAGTGATCTATCGACGCACAGCCCAAACCACTGGACGGATCGGGCTGAAATTTGGAATGCAGTTAGATGTTATGACGTAGCCATCCGCTAAGAAAGGATTTTGATCAATTCTACCCCCAAGAAGATAAAATAGGGAATCAAAGTTTGTATGAAACTTTGTCAATTTTAAACCGATCGGGCGGAGACTTTGAATGCAGGTATAAGAAGAATCATAGATGAATGTCATTATGTATAATACAAGTAAACATGAGAACAAAAACTGTAGTCTACACTTCAGTTCCACACCGAAGCGAAGCGAGGGCGGTCAATCTAACGAATATATAACGAACAAAGAATCTAACGAACAAAGAATCTAACGAATATTTTACTAGAAAAGAATCCACTGGGTCCAGGCATCAAACAGGATTCGAATCAGAACCTTCCGTCTGAGCGGACCAATGAAAATACTAGACCACCTAAAGAAAGTAATTTGGCATTGTGACCTTCGCTTTGGTAACGTAAGTTTGTAGTACAGAATCAACATGGGAAATTAAACGTAGCCTATGTTTAATTTTAAGTTAACCATGCTGAATTGGTACAGCTTTTAAAGTATAACACTGTTTTATATAGTAATATAATCCATCCATCCATCCATCAGCCTTTCTCCGTCCACTGCTGGACATAGGCCTCCCCCATAGAACGCCACAATGCGCGGTCCTGCGCTATCCGCATCCAGCGGCTTCCAGCACATATGACAGTAATATAATATAGTGTACTTATTAACTGCATAATTGGACGAAATAGAAATAAGCTCTGTCCTGATCTTAAAACAAGTTGCTATAAATTCAAACAAAATGAAGGGTTTGGACTGAGTGGTTTTTTTGTCTAAAAAGAAAATCTTTAAAATTGTAAATTCTAAAAACATTCAAAATTTAATCTCGTTCATTCAGTCTAGGCTGTTACAAGTACTAGTAAATGTCGAAAAGCTACGCCATCGGTTCACAAATCTACGGCGGGAGACCTTATACTAAGAAGAACCGGGAAGAAACTGGGCAAGGGCTGTTTTTTCGCCCTGTATTATATACAGAGTCGTCAAATTGAAAAATGACTTCAATATGAGATAACTCATTAAATCACTTTCCATTACAAATGTAAGAGGTTTAGATTTACACATCCAGCAGTTAAACGCTTGAACAAAAATATGATCATTTAAGTTACAGTTATGAGAGAAAACAAGTGAGGTACTCCAACTCCAACACAGACTGGAGATACAAATTGTTTACTTAAATGTTATTCCAATGTGAAATGTTATTATATATCGAAATAGTTTCCGCTGTTACAAACTAGTACATTATCTCTCCACATGATCGTATCCGCAAGTAAAAGCAAATGTAGCCAATATGTCTACGCATCGCCGCCTGCCCTCACATTACATCCCGCTAAACCAACTCGCACTTATTGAGCAAATTAATCTCCCGGCCCGGTAATAATGAGTTAAAGGGCTGTGCCGTGTTATTAGGTTCGACTCTCGTCTGATATATGACCATACGTATTCTTATACAACAGTGTAGTGAGGTTTGTAAATTGTCTGTTTCTTTGTGGCGTAAGTTAAAAAACTGTTATTGTTGTTTATTGGTGTTTCGGGTAGTTACTTTATAACTAGAGGTATCTACATCTTTTTTTACTGAAACTGAATCTACATTTAAACATTCAAAAGTTATGACTACCTTTTATTCAGTTTAGGTTGTCACAAGCACTAATGAATGTCTAGAAGCTACGCCATCGGTTCGTAAATCTACGGCGGGAGATTTTGTACGGAGAAGAACCAGCAAGAAACTCAGCTAGGGCTGTCTTTTCTCCCTGTTTTATTATTTACAGAGTATCAAGTTGAAAATTGACTTCAGAGATGATTCATGAAGTCACCTTTCTTTACGTAATATGAAATATAGGTACATTCTTTGTTCATCTGCATTTTGATTGCTGTACCATACAGTATAAATACAAATAGTGTTATTTATTTTAGGTATTACTAGACAATAAAATCTTCAATATCAAAGTAGTTAGGGCAGAATCATCTCCGCTAGCAGCACCCGTTCACGAGCATGACGAACTAGCTGGCGCTTCGCTCAACCATATGTTGATAAACGTTACAACCCGCCTCACGCGCAAACTATACCTACATAGGAATACTGAAAGACTAAGAAATTCTTATTTGAAAATATTACAGTCACTTTCAATAATCAAACTCCAGTAAGAGATAGACGTATAAGATTTTAGTTACCTAGATATTTTTATTATATTGATACTATAAGAAAAAAATTCGAATCCGAAAATTGAGGAGGTCGATGGCGGAGAGCTCGATGGCGCAAGTGGTTAGCGCGTTCGGCTGCGATCGTTGAACTTAAGCAATTTTCGCGGTGGTCGATCATTGGATGGGTGACCAAAAATTACTATCTCGAACTCCTCCGTGCTTCGGAAGACACGTTAAGCCATTGGTCCCGGCTGCATCTGCTGTCGTTAGCACCGCCAATCCGCACTGGGCCCGCGTGGTGGGTCATGGCCCAATCTCCCTATTCCATCCATAGGGAAGGCCTGTGCCCCAGCAGTGGGGACATTAATAGGCTGATAATGATAATGAAGAAAAAATTACGCTAACAAACGCAACCACATTTACCTCACCTTTTACTGGATCTAAAAGGGATTATTTAAAGTAGCCGTTAGTGACTTGCCAGTATCTGTGTTATCAATCCTCCTTCAAAGCGTACTTTCACGTCATGTTTCCTACTAGCGATAATATCAGTTATCACGTTTTGTGAAATCGCCACCATGGCAGTCTATAGCTCTGTCCACTGCAGTCAGTGGCGGCGCTAGGCGTCAGCTCGCGCCTCAGGGGGCCTCGCAAAAATTTTTTACAAGTTACCTATTTATTTTCGTTTCTCCTGGCCTGTCTTAGGTAGCCGACCCCGAACAATTCGGGGAAAAAGCTAAGCAGATGATAATGACTTTTATTATTTTCGAACACGTGCGTGATGGAAGCGAGTAGTACTTTACGGGTATTCAGAATCGTCTGTCTGGCAACACTATTTTTGTAATTAAATTTCTGTGTTTGTAATTATTTTTTGTCATCATTTGATTATCAACAAGAAAACTCGTTTACTCATACGTTATTTTATAATTTGGCTCACTAAATTTAACAGTTTTTTACTGAGAATTAAAATAGGCCTCGCGAACTTGATGTCGCCGACATCCACATGTGGTCTAGCGCCGCCACTGACTGCAGTCGATCTTCGTGGCGTAATCTTAAAGCCCAGTAGCGCCGCAATTTACCCCGCATCTTGCTGAGCCCCGCTAATAACAAGTTGTACACACGGCGTAAGGTTTCATTATTTCGTACCCAAAGAGCGTTCCATCACCCGTTATTATGTATGAATTATTATTAAATGAGACACTTGAGAAAGTATGCTTAATTTTAGATGACGTCGAAGACCATTCCATTGAACAAAAGATTGAAATGATATATATATCTTTGAATAGCTAATTGTCAAGAGTATTTGATATTATGGCTGTTCTTGAAGACATCAACATAAAGCTTTTCCTTATTAAATAGCCTATTAACATATAGCATAAGAAAAGCATCCCTGAGGGATCCCTCACGTCTACGTACCGTTAACTATTAGCTATTAAAAAGACGTCTATCACTTCCATCTTTTGTTCATTGGAATGGTCCAAAACTTCATCGTCATCTTCAGCATCATCTTAAATTAAGCATACTGTCTCAAGTGTTTCATTTAATAATAATTTATACATAACTAGCGGCCCGCCCTCGCTTCGCTTCGGTGTAGAGCTCAAGTGTAGACTCAAACTTTCATTCCCTATTTTATCCCCTTGGGGGTAGAATTGAACAAAATCCTTTCTTAGCGGATGCCTACGTCGTAACATCTACCCGCATGCCAAATTTCAGCCCGATCCGTCCAGTGGTTTGGGCTGTGCGTTGATAGATCACTATGTCAGTCAGTCACCTTTGAGTTTTATATATATAATAGATAATTGATACATAATTACGGGTGATGGAACGATCTTTAGTATGGCGTCGCTTTGTGCGTGAATCCACAGATGTTGGTGAAGCAACAACCATGAACACTCTGCCTAGAATGGAACGACAAAGAATATGATTGTCACTTTGTTGATTTGATTTACATTTTACTTTAGATTTATTATTATTTATACCAAATAATAAATAATAAATATAATAAATAAATATTTCCAACACTCACACCAATTAGCCTAGCCCCAAAGTAAGCACTGTAAGGATTGTAATATGCGATACTAGGGTAACGGATAGAATACATATACAGTACATATATAAGTATATGTATATAGAAATACATATTAAACATCCATGACTGGAATACAAATGCTCGTATTCATCACACAAACATCTGCTCCCACCGGGATTCGAATCCGGGACCTCTCGAGTCGGCGTCACCATGAAACCCGGCGTACAAAACACTCGGCCACGCAGGTCGTCAAAATGGTTATTTGGTTATGGAGAATATGGTTGAACGAAGCAATGGCTGGCTCATACGTGATGCTTGGTTTCATTTTATTTCATTTCATCTTATTTCACCTCATTTTGTCTCATTTCATCATCAGTTAGAAAATAATTTTAAAATTCTTTATATTATTTCAGAAGAACAAGCGCGTGCCAGTCGCAATCGAATGCACTAGTTCACAACATGGTAATTGAAGTTTATAATGTTCAGTGGGCCGAAGGTCACAATAAATGTCCGTGGTATTGATAATGAAATTAATTGGTGGTGACTGCGCAATTTTAAGATATCATTCGATAACCCTGTTATTGAAAATCGATCTTCGATAACTGGATTATATTATCGAAGGACAATAGTGTTAATGGACTAAGGTATTAAGCGTTATTTCCTTTTGATCTACATTAGTAATGTAAAGAATATTCGCATTCGCATTCACATTCGCGAATATTCGCATATTTTTGAATATTCGCATTCACATTCGCATTCGCAAAATCTCTGTGAATGTTTTGCGAATATGATGTAACGAATATTCGCATTCGCATTCACATTCGCGAATATTCGCATATTTTTGAATATTCGCATTCACATTCGCATTCGCAAAATCTCTGCGAATGTTTTGCGATATTAGAAAAACACAATTTGTAGAAGTTATAGTTCTGCCTTTCCTTGAATATTCATTGTTACACAGTTTGCATTTAACTCGTTTAGCATCGCAAAGTGTGAAATAAGTCCATGTTTCACTAGAATTCGATTTACTCATGTTAATATATCACTCTTACCACTTACAATCCTTTACCTCAAAATTCACTTGTTTTGTTTACGGAAAGACCGGTGCGAGTGGAATGACACTTCAGTCGGATGAGTTCATATCAACACGGCAATTCGAACGAGACTGCCACCATGCCAAATCCAATTGGCGCCAATTTAAAAAAAAAACTAAATATTCCCATTCGCGAATGTCGGTACTAGACATTCGATGACACTTATTTGTTTTAACTGCTTTGAAAGTTGTCACGAAGAATTATGTCAAGAAAAAATATAGAATAAAACGAATCTTTGAAATTACGTCAACGTACCTACTTAAGTATTATGGCGTGGTTGCTGCCTGTTACTTTAGTTAGTAAACTACATGTGACTTACCTCAAAGTAATGAGTAAATAAAACATCTGTGTTTTTCTCAAACGCATCTCTCGTGATGGTTATATTAGGTTGCGATTTTCTACAAATAAAAAGAAATATACGTGTTAAAAAAACGGACATACCTATATGTTGTTCAAATGTGATAGAAGTTAGTTACTAGACATTCGCATTCGCATTCGCGAATGTTCAAAAAATGACATTCGTTACATCACTAATCTACATAAGTCTTTCTTCTACAGCTGTGTTAGAGGTAAAGAAAAATAATACAAGATCTTTGACCTGAAATAGTATTACAGGCTGATATTCTCTTACTTTGAGGAGCTCTATGGCGCAAGTGGCTAGACCGTTAGGCTGCAATCGTTGAAGTCGGCAACTTCCACAGTGGTCGGTCATTGGATGGGTGACCGAAAATTTGCTATCTCGAGCTCCATCATGCTTCGGAAGGCACGTGAAGCCGTTGGTCCTGGCTGCAGCTGCAGTTGTTAGCACCGACTTATCCGTACTGGGCCCTTCCATAGGAAAAGCCTGTGCCCCAGTAGTGGGGACATTAATAGGCTGATGTTGACAATTCTCTTACAATAAATGCTAAAACTATTATTATCATAATCAGTACCCAGGACAAAATATCAGCTTGGAAATGATGATATTGATCAAAACTTTTTTTTTTAAAGCATGTAACTGCTTGATGTTTAAATCTAAAGATTAGAATCTAAAGATTGTGGGTTACCTATAATGCGAAGAGATGGCGCTGCCTTGCAGCTTAAGAATGGCTAGAAGAATTTCGACGCGGTCCGTGAGGGCCGTGGTAGCATAATTGGTCAGTGCATTCGCCCGTGTGAAATTTTTACTAGTTATATTTTCTTTAGATTTAAACTTAATTAAAATTTCTATTAAACATATACCGAGAGTTTGGGTATATTTTTGTTGAAGATTTTAATTATTTTTGAGTATCACTAGGTTTATAAAGTGAAGTTGTTGTGTTGTGTGCATCAATAATCACAAAATTCACAACCTCCCATGCTCCGCCTGCAAATGTTAATATAAAGTGTTTTTCCATCAAAATGTCGGGTTTTGCGTAAAGAAAGTGCGTAACAGTTTCGATGATGGATGATCCGGATAAATGGCGCGAAATTAAACGGTAATTGGACGATGGTTGCGCCCGCGCCGCCGCAGTAATGTTGCCATTAATTACTGTATTGCATGCGTTACATACGAAAAGTGACCAGCTGTTCTTCTTGAATAGCGAGAAAGGAATTTTATATTATAATGCAATTCAACTAAGAATAGGATCGACTGGGCGCCATGTTTTGACGTCATAGCTGTCAATTCAAACCAAATAGGTAGAGTGAGCAAAAAAATGTTGCTATTTAATAAAGATTAAGTGCGACAAAACATCAGATTTTTTGATAAAATTAATTTACTAAGGTTGAGAAAGAACGCAACCGATTTTTAATAGTATTTCTTTATTAAGACTGTGTGAAAAAAAATATTAATCAGAATCTAGCTCTTCTTCAATTTCGCTCATGTTTGCATTACCACCGGAGAAGTTATGAATAATCATGCAGGTCACATACAACCTCACCGGAAAAATCATCGAAAACAATTCATCGAATTACAATTCTTCGAACACAATTCATCGAAAAAATAATTCGTCGAACAACAATTCTTCGAACGGTAATTCCCCGAAAAACAAAAAAGTAAACCATTCTGATCCAGACAACCCATTTATTGCCCCAGACGGTACTCACACGCAGAGGATCGAGTCCCAGTGGAGGGCTGTCAAAAGATATTTCAGAAAAGATAATTATAACCATCCGCACGATTTTGCAGATTCGATTGTAGAATATTTGTGGCGCAGAAACATAATTAAATATAAAAAAGACGCGTTTTTAGAAACAATTAATGCCATAAAACATGTATACAAAATAAATTAATGTGTAGAATTTCATGCTTTTTATATTTCATATTATTAGTGACAGAACCGAAGTGGGGCGGGGGGGCGCAGCCCCCGCAAGGGGGGCTCGGGGGGCTAAGCCCCCCGCAATGAATAAAGTCTAAAGAGTTCATTAGGTTAGGTTAGGTTAGTATGATGACCCAAAACGCGCGAGCCGAGCGAGCGGAGCGAGCGTGCCGCGGCAGCGGCCGCCGAAGCGCCAGAAACGACACTTTTGTACGTGCAACGTTTTTTTTTTCATACTTTTTCCCCTTTCCCCACCTCGTTTTAGCCTCCCTCCTGCTAAATTTTCATTTTTTTTTGGAATTACCGTTCGAAAAATTGTTTTTCGACGAATTGTTTTTTCGATGAATTGTGTTCGAAGAATTGTAATTCGATGAATTGTTTTCGATCAATTTTCCGCAAATCCACATACAAACATGCATCCTATATGTAAACGAAAGTTTAAATCGAGTTTTTGAACGCAACATAAAGTGACATTTGATCACGATTTAGGTTATCAACCATTCATAGCCAAAGCTCAATAAATGAAAAAAAAAACAACTAATATTAATATTCAACATTTGTTATTGTTTGTTTAAAAATATTTGGTTTTTATTCTAGAATCAGCTGAGTGCTAAAAAAGTGTTCCGAGATTTTTTTGCAAACCGTACTTTTCAAGCGACATTTGACAGATGGAGGTCATTGGCTTTCCTATTCTTATTTGAATCGTATTATACACTGTTGTCAATCACGGAAAAATCTGTATTTACTTTGATAATTAATTATTAAAAAGTTAGTAGCAATGGATTTCACAAACTACAATGCCGAATCTACGAGTAGCTTTCTGATTATCGAGTAAAAAGGTCCTCAGATGTGTAATTCATAATATAATATAATATTTATGGGAAACTAGTGACAAAAATTTAATTAAAGAGTTTAAATTAAAGAAAAAACTTGCAAAAACGTAACAATATTTTTTCTGCATTTTCTAAAAATTATTAAGCTGGATAAAAGTTATTTTAAAATACCTGTATTGCCAATGGCTTCTCAGCTAGTCGTAATATTAAGAAGAACAAGCTTGGGATTTTATTATCAACTAGCGGCCCGCCCTCGCTTCGCTTCAGTGTTGAGCTGAAGTGTAGACTACAGTTTTTGTTCTCAGGCTTGTATTATACACAATGACATTCATCTATGATTCTTCTTATACCTGCATGCAAAGTCTCAGCCCGATCGGTTTAAAATTGTCAAAGTTTCATACAAACTCTCATTCCCTATTTTATCCCTTTGGGGGTAGGATTGATCAAAATCCTTTCTTAGCGGATGCCTACGTCATAACATCTACCTGCATGCCAAATTTCAGCCCGATCCGTCCAGTGGTTTGGGCTGTGCGTTGACAGATCAGTATGTCAGTCAGTCATCTTTGAGTTTTATATATGTATATAGATGAAGTCATGCAATGTGTTAATGTAAAAGTATACAGATTTAATTCATCATAAAACACTAAAACAGCAGACAAATTTACCTTCGATAAATCAAGCGATACATGTCGACTATTTTTTTTTCTAATTAAAATTGTGCCATAATTAAATATATATTGCCACTAAGAACAGGGCTGCATTACCGCTATAAATCGTCTTTATAGCAGCTTATGACACACTAGCTTTATTTTTGCATTTAATTGCTATATTCGTCGATATTCGATATTGTGGGGTGACATGACGAGGAGCTCGATGGCGCAGGTGGTTAGCGCGTTCGGCTGCGATCGTTGAAGTTAAGCAACTTTCCCAGTGGACAGTCATTGGATGGGTGACCAAAAATCTTCTATCTCGAGTTCCTCCGAGCTTCGGAAGGTACGCTAAGCCGTTGGTCCCGACTGCATCTGAACTGCGTGGTGGGTAATGGCCCAATTCCATCCATAGGGAAGGCCTGTGCCCCAGCAGTGGGGACATTAATAGGTTGATGATGATTATAAGTGAATGACATAGTAGGTATAAGTTTAGATCCGTTATGCAAGTGACAAATAGAAAAAAAAATGAAGTGACATCGTATGCCACTACTGTAAGGCTCACTCATCATTGATGTGTAACATTTAACATCTCACCTTAGTAATAAGCAATTATAATATACTAGCAAACCAGTGAACCAAATGTTCACCAAAACCTGATTTAAAAAAAAATGTATTTAATTAATTGAGAACTTCGGAGATTTTGTGTGGTTTCGTTTGAAATTCGTGATTTCTCGAAAACCGGAAGTGATACGTTACTCAAATCCGGTTTGTAGTCTTATCAGACTATTCTTAACTTATAACTTAAATATTCTCTTTATCTATCTCTTACGGTTTGGCCGCTGAAACAGCACCACAGACGGACGGACGGACTTGTCTAAAAGATGAGAGATTATTCAAAAATCAAATAAAATAGCGCGCGCTTACCCAACTTCCTGTTACACACTTCCCATTTCACGAAATCAATCCCACCAACTGCAAGAAAGAAAAAGGCAAGATGTTACACGTTGAACAAACTGAATCAGTTGTAATTCTTTACACTTTATTCAGTAGTGTGACATACACAAATTGAAGCCCAATTAATTGCACTAAAGTTGATCTTAATTCAAAAAGCTTATAGTGTTTACGAATCATCTCTTATCTATTAAACAAGTCCGTCCGTCTGTGGTGCTGTTTCAGCGGCCAAACCGTAAGAGATAGATAAAGAGAATATTTAAGTTATAAGTTAAGAATAGTCTGATAAGACTACAAACCGGATTTGAGTAACGTACCACTTCCGGTTTTCGAGAAATCAGGTTTTGGTGAACATTTGGTTCACTGGTTTGCTAGTTTTATCTTTATTTGACAATAAACAATTGACAAAGACAAAAATGGAATGATGTTTTAAACGCGATTAAGCCTAAGGTTGAATTTAGAATTTTGGTAAAACGTGGGCCCTTATTTAATAAAATAATGCTGGATTATAAAAATCGATTTCATAAAAGAAAACACAAAAGATTAAGTGTCGCCGCACACGGGCCACAGACCACAACCACAAAACGCCGCCACCGGCATATTTCTTGTAGTTTTCATACATTTTATATGGACTCGCCACACACGGTACGCCGGTGGCCGCCATACGCTACAAATCGTCGTTGCTCTCATCTTGTGGCCCGCGCCGGCCACTTAATGCGCCGATACAAAACGCCGCCACACGTCACTCGCGCGATTCCCCACCCCTCTCTCCCTTACCTTAGTCGGCCGCTGTCGCGCGCTTCAGCCACTTTAGTAGCCGCTTCTAGCTTTTCGTCGCGGCGTTTGTGGCTGTGGCGTGTGGCCCGTGGGCGGCGACACTAAGAAATAATACTAAACTTTACTGAATCTCACAATATATTTTATAATTATAATCAAATTCATTTATTCAGTTTACAAATACTCATGAATGTCTAGAAGCTACGCCATCGTCATTTAAGTCAGGATAAGAGGTCTTTTGTAATTATTGGTGATTTTTTTACAATTATCAGTCAGACAGCGACAGTAGCCAACGGAACCAGTATTTTAATTACTGCAAGTTACATTCTTATAAATCACAGTGATCTTGTGAGGTCCATTTCGGAACCCGTAATCAAATGTAATAATATCTTTAATCGCATATCAATATTAATTAACGCTTTCTTAATAGCGGAAGTTGAACATTGGATCTATTTCGTTTGGTAGTTTTCATTGTGTCGTTCCACTATTGGGCAAAGAACACACATTACATACAGTTTCACGCCTAAAGTATTGGTGAAAATTATCTCAGTGTTTTTTGCTTAGGCAGTCATAGTCAGAGGAGCGGGTACTAAATCCTCATGGATACCGTACAGCCGGCTGTAAGGTTATTTCAGACTCTTACTGACTAAAACACACCCGTGAGGGATGCTGCTAGCCAAAATCCATTTAAGGCTTCATCAGGATAATTTAACTTGTTTTTTATACAAGCGCAGTAAATGCAGAGCTTCGTGGTCAGCTAACTAACCTAGAATTATCTCCCTAAACCCTCAATATATAACAATTATAAGATAATAAAAAAACAATCAACAGCATTTTTTAAATATATAACTATTGGACTTTTTGACAATAGGCATGATGACTACCTTTTCTTCTTTTGTTTTATAAAATAATCAAAATCACGTGACGTCACACTTCCGTTAAATATTTCCTAAAAGGTGACGTCACGAGCTCTAACTCCCAAATTTTGACGCGCTTTATCCTTGTAATTTTTTGGTTGATTGTCCACAATAAAAAATAAGTGTTCATTATTTTTGATGATTTAACTGACAGATTGAACAGTGAGATATTACATTAAAAGGATTGATATTGATTTATAAAACCAGTTAGAATGCCTTGAATAACTAGATAAAATAACAAGCTGACCCTTTACGTTCCTCATATTCTTGATTCTAACATCAAGTTAATTATTACAATTAATAATTTTCATAATCACAGCTGTAATCACTCTGTGATACTTAAGCAAATAAATCCACATAAACTGTAGCTGGCAGAAAAACTCATTAGTTAGACATTAATTAATGTCTTATGAATAGAATTAAGTACATTAGTTACCGTGGACATTGAAGCACAGCTTGCCACAAAGTCGGCAAGGCTGTGGGCCACTCCCGTAAATTCCTCCACAAATGGAATCGCTTCTACCGAGCCACTTATCAATAACTCAATTGCAATGGATCTTTACATCTCATGGAATAGTGCGTAAACTTTATTATCGAACAATATCTCAAACTGTACCACATTACTTTTTTACTGTCCCCATATTGTGTAAAAAGATATCCCGAGCACGGTATCATTGCGTATGCGCAGCCTATAAAAGGCGAAGTGACGATAAACCGAACGTATAGTTGGATAAATAAAATAATCAAACTCGAAACCCAGTAGCCACAAGCTGTCTCCCCGCAGACACGAGAGTACTTACCAGACAACGCACGGGTAAAAAAAAAACAACATCCCGGAGATTTATAATGTATCGATCTTCGGAAGAAATCGAATGGCGCAGTAATCTTATACGCGTCCCGCTCGCACTCGGTGCGCCGTCTCGCTCGTTTCATTCAATTATCTTGGTGCTCGTGCAGGATAGCTTTTGATCTTATTTTCGATTAAAGTATGATGAATGAAATATTTACAATACACATTGACGGACTGACAGTGAAATTATTCCGTTGAACACTATTCACGTTTGTCGGAGTGCTGAGGAGTGGAAGGCCGGTTGTCATTACTGACCTGCAATACTGTTTTGATTGTAACAGTTAGAATTTATGATATACGGTTTGTAAAAATCACTTATTTCTTAACTGCATTCTGTAATATGCAATCCCACTTTACGATCTCATTAATTGGATTTCTGAAAAATGACAAATAATATTATACCGGCTGCTTCTACAGACATAGCGACATTTTTGCAGTGTCATGGCGTAATGCATATCAAACTAATGTCTAAAATTGCAGCTACCGAAATCGGAAGGGAGATTTTATTTTACAGAATCTCCCTACTGTTGCCGCATGTCATCAACAGCTCATCTTAATCCACTACTGGACATAGGCCTCTCCAATTGTACGCTACTCACATCGATCTTGGGCTACTCGCATCCAGCTCTTGCCAAATCGTCACTCCATCGTGCCTGAGGACGTCCTACACTACGTTTGCCTAGACGCGGCCTCCACTCCAGAACTCGTCTACCCCAACGGTTATCGGTTCTTCGGCAAATATGGCTAGCCCACTGCCACTTCAGCTTGCTAATCCGGTAGGCTATGTCGATTACTCTGGTTCTCTGTCGGAT
The DNA here is from genome assembly GCA_902850365.2 of Chilo suppressalis. Classification (NCBI taxonomy): domain Eukaryota; kingdom Metazoa; phylum Arthropoda; class Insecta; order Lepidoptera; family Crambidae; genus Chilo; species Chilo suppressalis. The sequence goes on from OU963902.1 coordinate 630,518, forward strand.
TACCGCATAGTAAATACGTAATTATATATATTTTATATCCTTAATAATTTTGTCCCCAAATTAATAAATGTCTGACTACAAAATAATAATATTTTTTCTTATAATATTCTTTTTCGGGCTGGCAACACCAACAAACATACTTAAAACAAATAATTGTAGTCATCATTCATTTCTACCTCTATGCTATTTCTTAACGTTTTGCTTATTTTAGAATAACAAACACTTATACTTTCTATGGATTCTTTATTTATGTAAGACATTTAATTTTAACAATCACCTTTTAGTTCTTGAGTATGAGAGAAAAGTATGTCGGGCGGATACGGATACAACCACAGATAATACAGACAGACATAAAGAGACTATACGTTCCATTTCTCAACACTCCCTCCCAATTACAGCATTTTTATTTTATTTTTACCACTACAAACTAGCCATAAATACAAAACTTGTAATTGCAACACTAACCATTAAACAATGAACTGTCAGTGTAACAGTCATAACTCGATGACAAACAAAAACAAATACTTATTCTTTTTTATTACCAAAACATGTTTAAATTTAATCTTTTAACTTCTAAGGTTTCTAGTTTAACAATACTATTTGACAATTTTAACATTCTGACATACCAATACACTTTCTTAGATAATTAAAGGTAAGTTTACATAAAGGTTTTGTAAAGATATCAGCCTTCTGATTAACAGTACTTATGTACTTTACTATTATGTGACCATTCTGTATTGTATCTTTAATAAAATGATGTTTAATATCTATGTGTTTTATTCTAGTATTATTTTCTCTATTATTTGACATCTGTATGCAACTCTGATTATCAACAAAAATTACAATGCTTTGACAATTTACATTAAGAACACAAGCTAATCCTTTGTACCATAACGCTTCAGACACAAGTGAACTGAGGGCTACATACTCTGCTTCAGCAGTAGAAAGAGATACAGTTTTCTGTTTACGAGTTGACCATGATACAAGATTGCCATACAATGTAATACAGTATCCAGTTACACTTTTTCTATCTACACAATCAGAAGCCCAATCTGAATCTGAATAACCTATAACAGGATTTTCACTATAAGAAACTTTATTATTACAAGTGTAAGTTAAGCCTAAGTTCTTAGTACATTGCAAATATCTTAATACTCTTTTAAGGTAAGTCCAATGCTCATCATTAGCACAGTCCTGAAACCTACTGAATAAATTAACAGAGAAACACAAATCAGGTCTAGTACCCATAACTAAATACATTAGACAACCTATGACTTCTCTATAGGGATTTTTAGTATACAAATTAACATTTTCTTCTTTAATAAGCTTAAGGCCCTTTTCTACTGGAGTTGCAATACCCTTACAATTTTCCATTCCAAATCTAACAAGTAAATTTTGAATATATGTTTTCTGACTTAATTTTATTGACATACCTGACCTTTCAATTTCAAGACCAAGAAACTTCTTCACCACACCTAGACACACCATATCAAACTGACAATTTAACTGTTTCTTAAAATTACTTATAACTTGTTTATCACTATTTATTAAAAGTATATCGTCCACATAAATAAACACATAAAACTTATCACTGTTTGTATATAAACATTGATCATACAATGCACATGTGAATCCACTGTTCAACATAAACGTATGGAATACATCATTCCAACACTTAGGACTCTGTTTCAATCCGTATATAGATTTATTCAATTTACACACTTGTTTCTCACTTTTCATATCTTCTGGTAAGTGCATATATATCTCTTCTTTAAGGACACCATGTAGGAACGCTGTCTTCACATCCATTTGCTCAATAAATAGGTTTTCTTGATTGGCAATTACTAGTAACGTCCGGAGTGTAGACATCTTTCCTACAGGAGCATATATTTCACTATATTCTGATGTTTCATAACCCTTTGCTACTAATCTAGCTTTACATATGTTTTCATTTTTCTTCTTAAATACCCATCGGCTATGTATAATATTTTTATTTTGTGGTGTTTTTACTATAGACCATGTACCATGTTTCTCGTGTGACTTTAACTCATTATTTATTGCTTCTAACCACTTCTCACTATCTGGTCTCTCCAAAGCTTCCTTTTTAGTTTTAGGTTCATCATACAAGTAGTTATTCGTCATTAATGCCATGTAGTCACATTCATATTCGCTTAAATATCTGGGTTTCTGTATAATTCTTTTGGGTCTTTCTTCTCGATTATTTGAACTACTTTCAGGTAATATTATTTCTTCACTAATATCTATATATTCTTTCTCTTGACAATTTTCTTTACTAACATCTTTTTCACAACATTCTTCTATTTGTTTTACATCTTCCAATATTATTTTCACACTATTTTCATTAAAAATTACATCTCTAGACCTCACAATCTTCTTATTCTGTGGGTCCCACAAGCGATAACCATTGTCACAATAGCCAATTAAATACATTTTCCTCGTCTTTTCATCAAATTTACTTCTGTTTTCTTTTGGTATGTGTACATAACTTTCTGACCCAAACACTTGTAGTTTATTATAGTTAGGAGTTTCGCCATACCAAATTTGAGCAGGAATAATGTTCCAACTTGTAGGCAATCTGTTTATTATGTATGCAGAAGTGTAAACTGCTTCTCCCCACATTTCTTTATCAAAATTTGTACTTGACATCAAAGTTCTAGCTTTCTCTATTAAAGTTCTATTGAAACGTTCTAGTTTTCCATTTTGTTGTGGAGTATAACTCATTGTAAACTCAATTGTAATACCTTTTTGTTTACAATAATTATGAAATTCTATACTATTGTACTCCCCACCATTATCACACCGTAACCTTGAGATCTTTTTGTTAAATTTTGCTTCTACTAAATTTACATATGTTTGAAAGTATTGAAATACTTCACTCTTCTTTTCTAGCAAGTACACTATGGCAAAATGGCTGTAGTCATCTAAAAATGATAAGACATATTTCTTGTTATCATATGTAGGTGGATTTATCGGACCACATAGATCAGTGTGAATTAATTGTAATGTAGAATTTGTACTTCTTGTATTTTCTTTAAAGTTTGTTCTTGTTTGTCGCCCTTTCAAACAAGGTTCACATAGTTCTTTCTTATTACTGGAATCAAAGTTAATAAAGTTCAAAGTTTTTAAAACTCTCATTTTTTCAGATGAAGCATGCCCCAATTTCTTATGCCATAATAGTTCTGTATCACTAACTGAATATGCTTTCTGTGCTTCAACTTTTTCTTCCCGTTTAATTCTGAAATTTATTCTATATAACTTGTTTTCTTTCTTACTTTCCAGAATTACTTTATGTCCTTTCATTATTTTAACTTTACTTTCTTGAAAATTTACTATGAAGCCATGTTTTTCTATTTTATTCACTGATAATAAGTTACATCTTAACTGCGGCACCAACAGTACATCTTTCAGTGTTGCTTCAGCTGTTATTATGCTCCCTTTTTTGTAGGCAAGAACACTTTCACCTTCTTTGGCTACACTAATTTTGATTGGTGTCGGTAACTCATGTAACTCTGAGAAATATGTATGGTCATTGACCAAATGATCAGTGGCACCTGAATCTACCACAAATTCCAGAATATCATATTTACATTGGTTGTTTGAGGCAAGCGCTTCTCTAGCGGCTGTCATAAAAGATATTGATTGCTCTTTTGTTTCTTCAATATTATAAGCTTTTTTCTTTTCATTTCTCTTGAACTTACAGTCTGCTTTCATATGGCCCCTTTTCCCACAATTGTAACAATTAAATGGAAATCTGTCAACATTATTCTTCTCTTGGTGTTTCTGATTATTATTCTTAGAAAACCGTTTCTTGTTTGTCATAAATACATTGTTGTTTACTTCTATAGTTTCATTGTTGAAATTTTTCTTCTTTTCTTGTTCGTCGAGCAATCTACTCTTCACAAACTCTAATGTTAGCATGTCCGAGGACATAGTTTCCAAAGCTGTTACAACATTATTATATGAGGAAGGCATAGATAATAACAAATAACATATTATCTCGCTTTCACTGGGTTTAGCGTCTGATGTTTTCAGTTCTCGCACACTTTTATCAAATGTAATAAGAAACTGCTCTAAGGGTTCACTATGATTGTACTTCATCATGAGCAACTTTTTCCTTAGCATAACTTGCGATGCGATTCCCGTTCTTTGAAAGGTTGTTTTTAACTTTTCTATAATTTCTTTAGGAGTAAGGCAGTCCTTTACAACTTCAAGGTGGCTGTCAGCAATGCATTGTATCAGAACGCTTTTGGCTTTGGCACATTTCTTCAAATCTTTTATCTGCGACTCACTGTCACCGATAGTTTCTTCTAGTTCATACTCTTCTAAGACAGTTCTTATTCGGAAATACCAATTATTGAAATCGGTGCCGGCAAACGGAGTCACGCCGAATTTGTTCAATCTTAATTCCATTTCCATCTATTTCGAATATTCTTCTAAAAAGGTTTATTGTCTTCAGAGCGTCGGCCTGGGCCCATAACCTCTTAACGTTTTGCTTATTTTAGAATAACAAACACTTATACTTTCTATGGATTCTTTATTTATGTAAGACATTTAATTTTAACAATCACCTTTTAGTTCTTGAGTATGAGAGAAAAGTATGTCGGGCGGATACGGATACAACCACAGATAATACAGACAGACATAAAGAGACTATACGTTCCATTTCTCAACACTATTTCCTTATATTAAAAATTTATCGTGACAACTTCACCGGAATATGATTTAAATTAAAAAAAAAAGTAGCACTCAAACTCCTTTGTTCTTATCTACGCAGCTTCACTACTCTTTAAAGTACAAAAGGAAATCTAAACTAGAACAGGTTCTTAAGTAAATGATCATCATAGGACTCTGGGAGAACATTGATAGCTGATTCTACTGCAGCTTTCGTAGAGCAGAAAAACTTTATCTACTTTAAGCTTTTGGTCAACTGTTTCATGAACCAACAACTTCAGAGAAACTTATGCAATTACAGACCGGACTCACAGACCAAACGCTAAATCGAATAACATTCCATTATAAGATAACAATCGTAACAAAGCTTATGTACGATATGACGAAACGCAAATCGATGACAACTTTAAAGTTGCCTCAGAACCGGATAAATTAGAAGTCAACACTGGCAAAACAGACATTGCAAACTGGGCCATCCGCAAATAGGTTAGTCTGGGATGAGCATTTCAAACAAAGCCATTGCTAAATAAATCATAAATTGTCATGCGACAGGTTTCACCGCTTTCTTGGCCTCGTACCGGGAGCTGCCTACGAGATTCTGTGGCTGGTTCATTGGCTTCTGTATCTATATCGGACAAGGAGAACTGCCACTTCGTTGAGGCTTTAATAATTAATAGACAGTTATTCATTGCTATATTTCAAACCTTAACCGTCCCTTTAATTACTAAGTTAGTCTTTAATTACTTTAAGACTAACTTGTACAAAAGCTGTTCATTGAAACTTAATAAACATAAGATTGCATCTTTCTTAATTGTTTAAAGTTAAAAAGGGATAGAATGAGGCTTCAACATGATTAGATTTGATAATTGTAAACATTAGTGAAAGTGCAATGATAATAACTTTATTGCTTAAAAAACTGTGTACAATTTTGCAGTTGGAATTGCAATAATAACATAGTCACAACAGTGTGCCCAAAATGGAAAAATTTATAACTTAAAACTATCTTAATTTAAAAAGTACGTTTTAGAGCCTAAATTATATTAAGCTTTACAAGTATAATATTCATCAAGATTATAAAAAACATTATTTAATAACCAGCTTTTTAACTTAAATTTAAACAGTGGCAAATTGTGTGCTTTAATTTCTGCAGGCAAATGATTGAAGATCCTTATGCTAGTACTGATATAATTTCGTATATTAGCAAAGCACATTCTCCCTTATTAATAAACGAGGAATAAGCGACTAGTTACGCCGTGTTTAGTGCATATCACTCAAGTGCCATTTGTAATTCAATGAACAGAGATAAACATAGAGTAACTGATCCAAGCTTATTCTTTGTTTATTATGAATAAAGTTAAGATACTATATAGTTTACTTCGAATTAAGACATATTTAGAGATGCTATCTCAACTAAGAGAAGAGCCGATGGGCAGAAATTCAGTTATTGCTGGAACGGTAGAAATGGAACTTCCTCATTCTTATATATATATTTTTAAGCATTCAACTGCTAGATGTTTACATCTAAAGAAAATTTTACCAGAAATGTCTGCGCTGTCTTGCAACCTAAGAAATGCTAGAGAAAATTCTGAGGCCATCAGAGCCGCGGTAGCATAATGGTCAGCGCATTCGCCCGGATAGCGTTCGAGTCCCGTCTGCTGCCTGGTCCGCGTGGAATTTTTACTAATAAAATTTTCTTTAGTTTTCCTCATTCTTGTTAGTTGTGGAACTGTGGGATTTTATTGTTTAAAGGTTTGATCCTAGGATAACAGCAATGAATCTAAATATGTAAATTGTCATAGTACTGTCCAATAGTACAGGATTACTGTAACGGAAACAGTTATATCACATAAATTATGGTAAATAAGGAATTCAAGAATTTAAAAATATTTGTCGATGTATGCTAGATATTTCGTGGCTTTCATTTTTGTTTCAAAATAAAATATCTTTCCCTATTCAAATACGACTTGTTGACACGTACGATTGGATGGCATTTTATCTGTGATGGAATTCAAATTGCACGATGATTTTCTTTATTAGTGTTTGCGGTTCATTTTAATTGGCGTCATTATCGACCGAGTGTGCGCTGCGAGCTGTGAGCTGTGTCGTTACAACGAAAAAAGGCTGCTCTATTAGGCCTGATTCACACTTGACCGACAGTATTCTCGGTAAAAGTCATTAAAGCTCTTTAATTTGTTTACCCCAGACTGCTATAGATTAATTATTCTCTCCTCAGTATGTATCTATTGCAATAAACATAGCATTCCGTGTGGTGCATTGGATTTTTTTTTACCGATGCATCGCAAGACTGCTTTTCGACCGACATCGACTTTTTTTCAATGCTCCCTCTATTTGTGCCCATTGGAGTGAGAATTTCGTTATGTTTTGTGTCTAATTGTACAGCTTTTACGTGATAATAGTGGAACGCGAGATTGCGAGCGATTAGCGGAAAAAATAAACTGGTCAATTGGTATAAGTATTTAATAGCTTGTTGGGTCGTGAGTTAAAGAGTATGTGACGGCAGAGAGGACACCACGCAACGATATGGCAATGTACCAACTAGTTAATTGTAAACTCACAATTTTGACAACGCAACCTGAAAAGGATGCGAAATGTCAATAAACAAATAAATCAGTCCATATATTTTTTATACCGTTGAAACTTGAAAACCAAAGAAACAAATAGTTAAATGTTTTATACAGCTAAAATCTTGTTGTTTCGGCAGATCCTACGCTATTTTTGAGGAACATTAACAGCCAACAATGTGTACGTTTTTCTTCGGTGCTCAATCTAGTATGAAGAATCACTTTTTATGTAATACACAATAATTTTTCATACTTTATTTAAAGAAAAACAACAGTCGATTTGAAACTATTAAAAACTTGATTTATGTACATTGTGTAGTACGAAACGACTTAAAATTCTTTTCAATTAAATTTGTCATCCTTACGTAATTACAAAAAAATCTTCATAAAGATTTCAACCAGCAAAGAAGTTCAACTTGTAGATATCTGAGCTGATTGCAAAACAAAAAGAAATAACTGACAAGATTCCAATTATACGTAATAGCAATTCTGTACATAACTTCATCTAGAATAAGCGATAGTCTTATAAGGGCATAAGCTTTATCCGACTATAATTACCACAGACGAGTGCGTAAATAACAGCGAATCATATTTTAGGACTCATACTTAGGAACCTGTTCCGTTAATGCCATGCTCGACGATGTTGGTGTTTATCTAACGCTGGATTAGGTTATTTGTGTATAAATAAAATATTTATTACTTACTCAGTTCATAAATATTATTGATTAATATTGATATTGTACTGATATTATGAATCAAAGTGTTAATTAAATTGCTACCTACTTATTCACGATTCCAAAGATAAGCTTGCTGATAGATAAACTGTTGACGAACTGACGAAAGACTATAGTCTTAATAAGACGTAGCGAGATATTAATGAAAGGGTCTGCTGTCACCATTTGGACTTGGAACCTTATAAACCCATCGGATCCTATATTCAGCGATTGCTTAGAAGAAGCTTTGATACATATTTTGGATTGTTATTAGCAAATGGACATAAACATAATATTCTACCCTACACTTCTGAGAGAACAACGATAATGTTTAAGCTTTTGCTTTGTCATTAGATATCTTACCATTTTATCAGTGTCATGATGAGCCTATTGAAGTTTTCCTGTAGGCTACTGACTTACCCATGAAGAGAACAAGGAGAACTAGTGACAATCATCAAATGTATAAAAAAGTACACAATTTTTTACCCAAACAAGGAGGAAGAATTTATTGCGCAGGAGTGCTATTCAAGAACACCTATTGTCTTATGGAACTAATACTTATTCTTCACGCCTCATTTGATGAATTAGTAAGAAGCGCATGCGTAAAAGGGGATCATTAATAGAATCAGAACCAAAGAGGAACTAATTTCTTGTTCTTGATTAAATGATTGTGGTATAAGGCTCTGAGCATAAAGACATCATGGTTTGCTTATGGAAGTGATTACTTAAACTTGTTTATCTCTTAATTAAGCATGGCCCTTACATTAATAAATGAACATTAATAAACCGATATTGATGATACTCTTTTAAATTGACGTACCTTTGGTGCTCTTCTAAACCAGATGGGACGCGTGCCCTAAAAGTAAATCTTCAAGGTAACCACGGAAGACCAGCGTCGGACAGTCTACGACATCCGACACATGCTGAGTGGACTGCCTTTTTAGTGACGCAAATGTTTAGACCTAATTTATTGTATTTATGTATAAGGTATATTGTTTTCGTATACTAATTTGTGTCAATGAATAAAACATTTTCTTTCTTTCTTTCTCCTTCTTCTTCTAATGCCTCTCCGAACAGCGAAGGTTGGCAGTCAGCTTAGCATACGTCTCCTTATCCTTAGCGAGATGGAATAATTCAGCGGCGTTCGAGATTCCAGTCAGAGTAAAAGTAAATGGTTCTCCCTAAATTTTTCTGTTATTTTTTCATTCTATTTTACCGTTTGTTTAATTTAAAAACTTATAAATATTGCCTAATAAATCCATGCAATTTAAGAATCGTTCATTAAACGCGTACGGTACCAATCGAAAGCAATTCAAAATAAATAAGGAATTGTGAGATACAGCGAACAAGTTCCAATGACTAAATAATATCTTAAATGGAAACAAAACACAGTGCCTAATAGCCACAATTTGAAATATTGGCCCGGAGCCCACATCTAAGGAGTTGAAATTTCTAGTTAATGTCGGTATTTACCAGAACGCGCATTCTTTTTGCTTCAATGGCTGTCTTAGACGGCGCGCTGGCAAACGTGGCCACGAGACACCTGCTGGGACCAGTCGCTCGTTACAAATGAAATGGTCCCTAAGATATTGCGCTTGTTAGGTAAACACTTGGGAATTTTTATCTTTCCTTGACGTTAATGTCCGATTGATTTCATCTATCTTGGCTACAATTTAGCTGAGTTTCTATTCAAACATTATTTGTAACTTGGTTTAAGCGAGAATAACTGATATTTCATAAGATTTTTGTATAAAATCAAAATAAGGAGAAACTTAAAGATGTTGCTTTATATTACTTTATTGGAGTTTACTCCTTAAGAATCGATACTTCCTCCTTTCACTTTTAGCCATGGCAACGGATAAAAAACATTAAGTTGTCACAAATGTCAATAAAAAAAATAAACTAAAAATAGATAAAATCGGAGCAAAATTAATGAAAACAAATAAATAACAGAATATAGAGAAATGCCGGTAAGTGTCCAGCACTCTGGAATAGTGATTTTCAGTACAGATGGAATTATAATACATATTTACAAAATGATGACTAGTGTGTGATATTTTTGAAATTGTGTGTTTTCAGAAATACATAATAAAATATATGATGAATATCGCTGATGTTAGATGATAAAATGTGTTACATGGAACCTATGATAGTCGAAACCATGGGACGATTCCTGAGGTATCTCTACTTGTAACCGACTTCTTCGGACTTGATTTTGTTTTCTGTCTGTTCAAAGACAATCGTTTTTGAGTGTAAACTCCGGTCGTGCGTCGGAGCTGACACACACAATTTTATTATTGCTCTTCATTGACCACTGACTATGTGGGGTTCGAGCGATATATCTTTAAATAATTTAATCAATATATTTAATAACTTTAATACGGTCACAAGTTATTACATTTTTATATGAACGTGATAAGTGGAATTGTAACAACCAAATCATTAGTGCTACATAATACTTGCGCCTTCGAGCCCCTCTCGCCACAATCTAAGCACAACAAACATTTCCACTTTGTCAACCACATCAGTTTAACTTCTAGCTGTATAATGGCATTGTGCCCGTTCTATGTATATAAATAATAATTGTAATGAGAATGCTTGGCTTTATGCCTTTGCGTTTTAATCAAAACAGAATCGAGCAGTGGTCCTTCCGAAGCGGGCAAGGCCGCGGCGTGACAACTGACCCTAAATCGCCATTAGCGAGTGGTCGGCGCGCGGGCCGCGGACGCATTCCTCTGTTGAAATCAACGCGAACCAGATTGTTTACGTTTGAGATAGAGATAGCTAAATGTGTACGCGTGATGCGGACGTGTTGGAATAAAGGGGATAAGACTTTATTTTCGGTAAATTTTTCTAAAAAAATTTGAAAAATAATACATTTTTAAATAAAACTAGTTTTTACGGGTTAATGCACGAAACTTTATTTATTTATTGACGTTTCGTAGCCTTTACAGGCTTCGTCGTCAGAATAAAACTTTTATTTCATTTGTCGAGCTACCTTCGAAAGAAAACCTATGAAACAAATACATTTTTACTCATTACAAGTTACGAAAAAAAAAGAAGATAGTAGATAATATAAAAAGACTTTGGTGTGATTTCCATATTACAAAAAAGTTCAAATAGACTGTCAACTTACACGTTAAAGTGGTGTCTATAAAGATTTCAATCATGTATATATAACGCCATCCGAATATTAACTTGTCTCGGTACCTACACATTTAGCTCCCTACATACTTTGAAATTATGTTTTCATTCATTATTCCCTATGAACTGATAGTTCTTGAAAAGCTTGAGCTCGTAGAGCTTGTAAAGACAACAGCAAACGTATCAGGACGTACAATTTATCAGCTTGTGAAATGATAATTGTTAATAAAAAACCTATTGCATATAAAGTTCTCGCAATACGAATATACTGTATCTACTATTCATCTGAATAGTAGATACCTTATTCATTTAAACTGCCGTCACCAGATAAACATTGAGCAAGGAAACACATTATAACACCGCTGCAATAACAGAATACTTCTGTCATCGTTTCGGTATCGCTAACTGGTTTCTCGATCTTATCCATACTAGTGTAGCGGAGCAGGTCTCGGTAAGTTGCCATACTGGTCGCAGGCATCACCAGACGACCTTCCTAGGCGACAGGTCACCCGACGAATGGCGACTAATAGAGTGGCGCTTGCGCAACCCGATCTATCCACCGACGATCTCACAACACGCCTGATTGGTTGTCAAATACAGCCAGGGTTTAAGCGTTCCCTTTAATTATTGTAAGATTTATTTCGATTCTGTAATCAATTTAATCAAGTGATTTACCCTTGTAATGTTTTAATTGAAGCAATATAATAAATAATAAATAAATATTTCCAACACTCACACCAATTAGCCTAGCCCCAAAGTAAGCACTGTAAGGCTTTTGTTATGGGATGCTAGGGTAACGGATAGAATACATAAACTGTACATATATAAGTATATTTATATAGAAATACATATTAAACACCCATGACTGGAGTACAAATGCTCGTATTCATCACACAAACATCTGCCCCCACCCGGATTCGAACCCGGGACCTCTCGAGTCGGCGACACCATGAAACCCGGCGTACAAACCACTCGGCCACGGAGGTCGTCAAATATGAACTCCAGTCTCATTAGTTGGATCGTTCTTGCTATTCCTGCTTTGTAATACGATATAGTGATATACGAGTATCTATTTATGCAAATAAATGACATTTGTTCTTAAATAGAGGATGAAAAGTTTGTCTCAGTTGTGCGCTTCAAAATACATTTTCCAGAGATAGGTAAGGTTTCAACAAGATGAAGAAGTTTAATAAGGATTTTATTTCCACTTACAACTTTAAATTGTCCACAAATTGGCTGTCTGTCAACAAACACTAATATTATTAAAGCATAATGATACGACGCAGGTAGCCTGTTGTCAAAACTTTTACCTATTGGGAACACAATTATAACTGTAACCCTTTTCTTAACAGCGAAACCGGTTGAGTTGCCGCGGCAAAAAGATTAGTATCAAGATTGAGGCAAAGATAATTAACATCATTCAAGAGATTCAATAAAAAAAATATAAACATAAATAAAGACTCCGTGAATTCATAAAATTAGAATAAAAATGCATTTTGTGATGAACAGAAACTTGACAAACTCATTTAGGTATCTTACAATAGTTGTCGGAGGACAAATGCTGCACCAGATAACTGAAGGTGTGGTCTATTTGGCTTGTAAATCAATATAATTAGGGGCGTAAAATTCCTGTTAACACCTCGGGACCATTCCGAGGATCGTAAACGTCGTCCATTTTGTCCGATTCTGCATATATAAACATAAATTAAAGGTCGACGGGCACGCCACGCGAGCCGGAATCAGCTAAGTATTAATTGAGCTACCGACGAGATGTTTCCAGTACTTCAATAGGGACTCATCTACTCTTTCAGTTGTACAGTAAAAGCCAACTGTTTCAAAATGCTTTTAATTTTTGATTATTTTTTCAATATTTATTTTAACCAATTTTATCAGATGGTAGATGGTACCCTAGGATGGTCAGCACGTCGAGTGCTGAACACCGTTCAACGGTCCTTTTCAGGACCAGGGTAGGAGCATCACCCCATAGTGAGTCTGATCATTGCGATTGGCGGTAGATGCTCAAAAGGCCCTTCTTAGGGCCAAGGGGGGGAGAGGGACGGAGAGAACTACGCTCTCCCTCCCACTCCTGTGAGAGCCGCGGGTCTGCCCTGGGGGGGGGACCGGCCTGCATTGCTCTCTTGACGCTGGTACCCCTGATACTCTGGGGCACCTTCATCGGGGTGGGTCCGTTCGCGGACAATCACCTTGCGGGTGCGCGGACAGTCGGCAACGGTCCTCAGAATGTACGCCGGGTGACCGGTGCAGGAGTATTGTCTGGTTTTTAGTGGCCCTGTTCAGGGCGTTAGGTAGGGTCCTGCTCATTTCACCCGGCTTAAGGGCTGACTGAAATGAGCAGGGAGGAGTCCCACATACCTTCTTCTCGCTCCCCCGTTGGTTGAAGGATGCGTAAAGCATTTCCCAGACAAAAAAAAAATGATACATATTTTTGTCAGAATAGCAAGCAGTGTAAGTTCTTAGTTTTTGAGATCATCGTTCTACTGCTGGGGAACACGACTTCTTTACGAACTTAAATTACGTAAGCAGAACTGGTCAAGACTTACAACGCACCTGAGCGATCATAAGAAAGTTTTCCTTAATTTATTATTATTCTTTTACATAAACATTTCAGTTTTCTGTTTCCTGTGTACTCGTACTTGACAGTTTAACACAACATGCTTGAAGATTCAAATTGGTCTGTATTCAACGTTCACCCATCATGATGTGCGTTCTCGTCTTCAATATTTGCGGGCATCCATCGAATGCACCATAGATCTTCTAAGTATGGTGTAGTTATCCAACAAGCTTGATTTGTGGCGTGTGCCAGTAATCGCTTCACAGAACGCTGCATTAAAACGTTTTGCATACTCTCGTCTACCACTGTAACGCACCAGTCAAAGTAATGACTTAATATTCAAACCTATTATTACTGCAACGCTATTCAGAGTTTTTTCTAATGCGGCCATATTTGAATAAAGTTAACAAGCTTTTTATTAAACAGCGTTGATGAATCCCTTTAATTAAAGACGGATAGATTTCTTTTCTCTTCTTTTAGCAAAAAGTAACAGTTTGTGTTATGATATAAAAATAGATCTTGTTGATCTAGGGAAAAAATCTTTAGATCTATTCGCCATAATAAAATGCGGATTATTCAAATGAGATCATTAGTTAATATAAACACGAATTCGACTCTCTAATGTTACAAATAATGAAAACTAAAATCAAGATTTAAATCGATATTTCGTCTTTAAAAAACGCAACTTTTCGTATCTACTTACTTATATTATAATTGTGTAAGTGTCCAAAACGGAGCCTGTAAAGTATTCGAAACATCAGGAATACGTTAAAATATTTAAAAATAGTTGAAAAAGTGTTTGAGTTAATGATTTCTATGCGTGCTGATATCTATACTATAAATGCGGAAGTGTGTCTGTCTGTTATCCCTTCACGCATAAACAGCTAAACTAATTTAGAAGAAATTTGGTATAGAGATTGTTTGAGTATATGGAAAGGATATAGAAGTAGTAAAAGTAGTTTTTATCCCAGAAATCATCCTATAAGGGGGTGAAAACAGGAATGGAAATTTGTGTGGTAATCTATTTTATTAAACCAAACAGACGAAGAAACAAGCACCCACTTATCTCTAATAAAGCTGTCCATTATTTATCAGTTCCAAATTTTCAACATAGTAGTTAATGTTATGCAGAGATGTTAAGACAGTTAAGATTTAAATAATGATGTTCGAACCATACGAATCATAATATACCACCATTAAGTTGGAAGTTGTCCACCTACTTAGCAACAACATAAAAAAAAAAATGGTTGCCTGTAAAGTCGGTTTTACGGGCGAAGATTTTACGTGACAACGTCTTTTTCTCGGTAGAATATTTATTGATATGAATATAATTAAATTGCACAATAGGAACAAGGAATTGAATGAAAATAAGAATTGCACAAATTTTAACTATAGAAATATATTTTGTTTACTAAAACATTGTACATGTAAACTTAAACTTAACACGAGAGACTCATCGTAACGTTACCGAGCGTTACACTTTTTCATAAGTGACTCCCAGCCGCAACCTAATTTAAGACGTTGTCACGTCAAAATGCTTGATGTGCCGCGTGCCGTGTCATAAGTAAATTAAACCAGTTTTTGTGAGAATTTGGAGCAATCACGAACTATTTATATATCTTCCTGAACATGTTTTTAATACTCCTAACATATTTTTGTAAGTGCTATGGTCACAATTTTGTTTGTGGTGATCAAAAAAATTATTGGATAATTTTAAATGGTTCATATTTAGTAAACTGATTAGCAAAAGATGGTGAAATCTTTTACTTTATTCAGCCTTTGTTTAAGCAGAAAACACTTTTATTTACTTTATTGAATTTGTGAGATAATCGTAACTTAAATGCAGTTTCATAAACTATTTCTTAAAAAAAACATTTATTTGTTGCATTAGCGTTTAGTGAGTGACTGGTGACGTGCTTCGGAAGGCACGTTAAGTCGTTGGTCCCGGCTGCATCTGCAGTCATTAGCACCCACCAATCCGCACTGTGCCCGCGTGGTGGGTCATGGCCCAATCTCCCTATTCCATCCATAGGGAACGCCTGTGCCAAAGCAGTGGGGACATTAATAGGCTGATGATGATGAGTGACTGGAATTGTTTAATTATTTCTACTTGCAATGGACGTCTTTCTATTTCAGTCTGATAACTTTTTCAGTAAGACTGTTTGTCTATTTTGTATGTTGGTTACGCGATTTTTCCGTCAATTTAGGGTTAATTTTTAAAACAAATTTTTGGAATTTCGATTTCATACTCAGAATCAGATTTTGTTTATTTGTAAAACATAGGTTAGTATAACATGGTAGGTATAAATTTTTTTTTGTTAGTATCACTACATTTCCACCTTAAATAAGGTACACAAATAGATATGGACAATGGACCTATGAAACAGGTACTATTATTTTGGTTACATTGAAATCACATTTCATATCAGTGTTACCATCAAGTTTGAAAGAGTTGCCGTTTTCGATACATCACATTACCGTATTTTTAAATAAAAATCAAGATTTTGCCGTATTACCTAATTTTATTAATAAAAATTTACAGGTAGTTAGTATTATTATACGGCAATGACAAACCTTCCGTAAGCCGTATAATCTGAAATTCTGAGCTCAAATTGCCGTATATTACGTTAATTGCCGTATCAATGGCAACGCTGATTCATATACCCCGATATGAATCCATAGAAAAATGGTTGTTGTTTGTTGATAATGGATACATCGCGTTGGTCTCGGGTGCATTTGCATCTGCTAATCTGCACAAAACATGGTCCATTTTCTAAATCCACTCTGTAGAAATAAATAAGCTGATGATAATGAAATTTCTACCGGTAGGTTGTGTTAATTAATATAAGTTTCCTATATTACTAAGACGAACTTAACCTAGAATTTCCAAAACATATATGCATATATATGTTAATATATATATGCATATATATATTTGATCTGTGTAAGATAAAATGATACGTATTTTTTTTTATCATGCATTTCTATGTAAGATTAGCCTTAAACATGTTTCGCAGCTATCTATCAAATCGCACACAGAGTGTAAAGATTGGTGACTATATTAGCACTCCCACAACCATCTCTTTTGGAGTACCTCAAGGCAGCGTCTTGGGTCCGACTCTCTTCCTGGTGTATATAAACGGTTTATGTTCAAAAACATTGCAAAATTGCCAAGTCATCACTTATGCTGATGATACAGCTCTGATCATTCACGGGAAAGACTGGGAGGATGCAAGACGATTAGCGGAACATACTCTAAGAGATGTAATACAATGGCTAGATGATAATCTACTCACCTTGAACTTGAGCAAAACTAGCTACATTACTTTCGCTCATCGTGTGTCTAATGTTCCGGGTCCTGATTTTTCTCTTGTGCCCCATACTTGTGATAGTGATATTTCATGCGAATGTATTCCTCTGATACGCCTCACAAATTTGAAATATCTAGGTCTTACCATTGACACGACTTTAAGTTGGTCAACTCACGTAAATAACCTAACAGGTCGACTTAGAAAACTAACCGCTATTTTTAGAAAGCTAAGGGCTTCAGCGGACTCCCAAACCTTAATGAGTGTATACTACGCTCTCATCCAAAGTACACTACAATATTGTATTGTGGTGTGGGGTGGTATTGGAAAGGGTATCTTACTCCCGCTTGAGCGTGCACAGAGGGCTATACTGAAAATCATATATAGTAAACCTCGAAAATATAGCACCTCTCTTCTTTATAGGGAAAGTTCTGTACTTACAGTTAGGCAATTATATATACAATTGTCGGTACTTCGAAGACATAAATACCTTAAATACAAACCCATCACAAAGCGTGTAGGAAGAAATGTCTGTATGATTGAACCACATAGATCTACCCTTGCTCGTCGACAGTTCTACATCAGTGCATCTCAGCTTTATAACTTGGCAAACAAAAACAATAATGTTTATCCACTAATATATATTAAGTGTAAAGAAAAACTCAGGGACTGGCTTCAAAACCTGAACTATATGGAGACAGAAAATCTTCTATCTGTTGTTAAATAAATCACCCATATGCTACACACACACACACACACACGCACACACACACACACACACACACACGCACACAAACACACACATACACACACACACACACGCAAAAGCACAGTCGGTATAAAACAAAACAAAATTTAAATGTTTTCTTATTTTTGGTTAGTTAGGTACTTTAGATGGTTTAAATAAGGTTAATTATTGTGCATCCCCATGACAAAATATCATGGAAGGAGTCGCTGACGGTTGTGACACAGTTAATACTAGTACAGCCGTCAACGAACCTCTTATATGTAAAAAAATATTTAAGATTTAATTCCTCTAATTAGTATATAAGAGCAATTGTAACTTTTAAGATAAATAAACCATTATTATTATTATTATTATTATTATGTAAGATTAGTCGCACCGCAACATCCCGCACTGTGTCATTGCCTTTATGTGTCTCCGCTGTTCGCATGCGCAGAGACTAAGATTGTTGTTTCTGTTTGTAAATCTTACCTACATTTTTGAATTGTTAGTCGACACGATTTAATGATTTTTTTTGTTAATTATGCTTTGTGTTTTCTCTGTAAGTGGATTTTTTGTAAATTCTTTTGAGAAAATAAATGTCTTTAACCGTAAATATTCTCATTCGCCAGTTGCAGCAGCAAGGAAACTCTTATATTAACGATACTCAATAAGAGATTTACAGAAACCATTACTTTTAACGAGAGCAAACTAATTCGATATTTCCTTTATCAGGTAACGACTAATGGTCGCTCGTATTTTTTATCTTACAGATTAAGTTGCGCACTTTAATGTTCACTTATTACCTTTACATCTTAATATTTAAAATTCTCGTAATGTCGAGGCTAGTTAGTACTTTACAGTCCATTTATGACCCACATATGAATGGCCGAGGCGACTCGACTCGAAATGTGTGAAATATGAAAATCTAGCGGAATGAGTTACGGTACGTGATAGCGTTTTATCACCCACAAATGTTGTACAATCTCTCTGTAATAACGAAATAACCTTGAATTTATAGTCCTCTTTACGAAATGCGTAATGTACGGACAGCGCGCAAGACCGTTTTAATATTATTTCGTTATATTTTGAGCTAATTAGCGAAAATTTACACTTTTTTTTAATAAATTATGAACTAATCATGTAAACCTTTGCGTTATTTGAAATTATAACACATGTTTATTTTCAATAATGTTTTTTTTTTATAAATTTGTCTAAAAATAATATTATAGAAAAAAAGGAAATATCAAAATTTTGAAAAATTATTACAATAAGGCACAGTTGATGTTCCAATTGGGCAATGGTACATTAACTTGGGTTAACTTGTTTATTGTTTTATTATTTTTTTACAGAAAAATACTATAGACTATCAAAATTTTATAAATTCTTACAAACGGGTTAAATCAAAGGAAATATAATTACTATGAAATGATACATTTAATATTAGTGACATTAAAATTTGTTTAAAATCATAGTGCGTTCAATATTTAATTTGTGTGCTGTCGGTAAGTGCCCGCCGCGGGGACACGGGCCCACGGTTTTATTGGCCCATAAACTTGCCGCTATCCGGTACCCGTTACTTTAGATACCGAATTCATTCCGTCAATGCCCATCTTCAACTCTAATAGAATTATATTGGGCATCGGCTTACGCTGGATCCCGACATGGCATGGGAAAGGGCTATTGAACTCATCGGATCTAGAATTTTATGTTGTAACCATGGATATCAATACTATCGTCGTGTCGTGTGAGGCGGGTCGTTGCGTTCCCTAAAATATGGTTGAGCGAAGCGATGGCTGGTTCATGCGTCATGCTCGTGAACGGGTGCTGCCAGCGGAGATGAGTCTGCCCTAACTACTTTGATATTTAAGATGTAAATGTTTAATTACACCTATTATAATAACTCTGTTTGTATTTATACTGTGTGACACAGCAATCAAAATGCAGGTGAACAATTAATGTATAATTTCACATTATGTAATGAAGGGTGACTTCATGAATAATCCCTGAAGTCATTTTTCAACTTGACGACTCTGTAAATGATAAAACAGTGAGAAAAAAACAGCCCTTGCTGAGTTTCTTGCCGGTTCTTCTCAGTACAAGGTCTCCCGCTGTAGATTTACGAACCGATGGCGTAGCTTCTAGACATTCATATGTGCTTGTAACAGCCTAAACTGAATAAATGATTTTGATTGATTGATTGATATCTTTGTTTTGGTACAAGTAACTCTTGATATAGGTGACTCAGGCCCGTATTACAGAATGACAACTAAGTGTTGATCTTTACTTGAGTACAGTTAGAAAGGGATGTCGCTATGTGCTATATATAGCGACATCCCTTTCTAACTATGCTCAAGACTAAATCAATCACTGAGAATCTTTCTATAATACAGGCCATAATCTGAAATAATATGCTTTTACGTATTGTCATACCACATAATCAACCTTGTCCGATAAACTTGATTGTCTATTAATGTTATTGCTGAATTGTCATTAATTCGTCTGTTAAATAACTTACAATTAAAACAGCTTGCCCTGTAGAGCATTTTAAACCCTTCTCAAAGCTAAAATGATAAGTAGACCAATCAGTATCTAATATATGAAATTCTCGTGTCACAATGTTAGTTACCATACTCCTCTGAAACGGCTTGACCGCTTTTTATGAAATTTGATATGTAAATTCAGTAGGTCTGAGAATCGGCTACTATCTATTTTTCAATTTATTAATTTTATTTTTATACCCCAGTGATTAAGGTTTTCCACCCCTAATTTATTTTTTATATTTTGGACAACATTTTATTTTTTATAATGTGGCATTAAAATAAATATACATACAACCCTAAATTTTGACCCTTCTGCCACCAGCCCCTATTTTTAGGGTACGAAGTTCGCTGGGTCAGTTAAACGTAGTAAATTTGATTCAGGTACTAACGCCTTACCTAGGTCACCTAGCTGGCTTTAAACTATTTCCTTACATCTACTATAGGAATCTAGGTTTTGAGAATGGACTTTAGCTTAACACTAGCGAAGGATTCAATATGCGAATGGTATGTACGAGTACTTACAATTATAAAACATACTCAATTTAACTTTTTCATCCATAGTGTTACATTGCAGTACAGAGATCATTCTGAAACCTGTAGGGCACAGCAAAACTACTTTTCGAGATCCTTCAAATAATATGAATGCCAAGTAGTAGCAAAATGCAAATAAAAAGTTGTCCACTATTCCGTGCAGAAATAATTTAACGTATATAGTTTCACAGTCTCAAGTCGGGTTTGAGAGGTTCGACAGAACGGTGCTCTGGAGTTTGACAATTCAATACGTAAGGCTTACACTCACTTACGATAAATTAAAGCATAAAGAGGAGCTCGATGGCGCAAGTGGTTAGCGCGTTCGGCTGCGATCGTTGAAATTAAGCAACTTTCGCAGTGGTCGGTCATTGGATGAGTGACCAAAAATTACTATCTCGAGCTCCTCCGTGCTTCGGAAGGCACGTTAAGCTGTTGGTCCCGGCTGCATCTGCAGTCGTTAGCACCCACTAATCCGCACTGGGCCCGCGTGGTGAGTCATGGCCCAATCTCCCTATTCCATCCATAGGGAAGGCCTGTGCCCCAGCAGTGGGGACATTAATAGGCTGATGATACAAGCATAAATACAAATGTATATCAGACCACCGTTGAACAGGAAAATTAAGATTTTGAAACTTCAGTTTCTAGATTTGTATATATAATTGTCTGCGCACACAACTCATTCCGGCAAGTTTCGGCAAAAACGAACCGCTCCAGCGGCGCAGGCGCAGGCAGTGCGGCGATTAAGGGTGAAGCCAAACGAGCGTAATTTTGTGAGTTGTGAGTCGCTTATTTTCGGTCACTTATTTTACGTTCAACTGAATTTCTGTTGAGCTGCCATACGAACGTAATTTATTCAGTTACTATTGAGCGTTAGTACGGGGTGTTCGTGTCGTCGAGTGCAATGGATCCATTAAAAATATTGTGTATTTACGAAGCATATTCAGAAGATGAGGCCAGAAAAAGAAACTCGGTAAACCTACTGAATAGTCAGAGGCTGATATGTGTACAGTTCCATACTTTATATGAACGTTTATGTGCAAATCCAGATATGTTTGAAAAGTACTATAATATGCCATTACGTGTTTTTCAAGAATTATTACACCACGCGACTTGTAACAAACTGTTGCTTCCCCACTCCCTTTCCTTGCCCTACCCTCACCCCGACCGAAATTCGGACGAGCTTATGCGCATTGAGTCGGCAGACAACTCATTTTGCGTTGTCGTGTGGCATCAACTGCCTTTTTGTATGAAACCGAATGCAGCAGAATTTCTGCGACCGAAATTCTGCGACTCACCACTCGCAAAATTACGCTCGTTTGGCCTCACCCTAAGCATCCATCTCGTGCAGATAACTATTAGTCGATCGTTACTAATCGATAAACGCTCGCACGAGGATGACCGCCATTAGGCTCCGCTCCCAAGGCCGCCGGTTTTGTATCTGTGCGTATAATTGGCGGATGCGATATTCAGTTAATTATCAACATACAAGTGCACCTAAACATTAAAAACTTTTTGTGACGCAATGATGCAATAAATTTGGATATTGGCAGGCAATTACGAGATGTTATTGATTTATATGTCTCTGGAAACGCTATCATCAGAGTTAATTTAGATAAACGTTCTTTTTTTGTGCATACAAAATTTGTGTATCGTCATGTCTCCTATTGGGTGAACTTTAAAAACGTGTTAATAGAGATGTTTAAGTTTTATGAACGATAAAAAAATGATAACCTCTATTATCTTATATTTTTTGAGTAAGATGCGAAGTCGTGGGTCACGTTTGCATTAGCAGTTGTTCGCACCCACCAATCTACACAGCACCCACATGCTTTGCCATAATATTGTCGATTTTTTTACGTCTCTCTATTCAGAAGGTATGATCCTAGCAGTGGGGACAATCTTCTTCCTTCTCTTTTCCTTCAGAGGACCACGCGCGCTAGCCTACGTTGTCACCGTCTAACTGTGGCCACAATTCCAAATTTGGTGACTCCATTCTTTGTCGCACTATCCGTAAATGGAATGCTCTGCCCGCTCACGTGTTCCCTCCCTCTTACAACCTGGGATCCTTTAAAAGAGGCGTGAAGAAGCAACATGCAGGCCGGCAAGGTGAGGATGGCTGGTGTGGCAGGTAAAACTGCTGTATCAGCTATCATCACGTCTGGACTTCACCTCCACTTAACATCAGGTGGGGTGGAGTCATTTGTCGGACATATGTATAAAAAAAATGCTGATGACGATTTATACGTAGATGCAACGCACAAGTAATACTACTGTCGTATTTCTAGCATCTACATGCTATAATAACCACTTAACATCAGGCAGGCCACAAGCTCAACACACATTTACATGAAAAAAATAAAAAATAAAAAAAAGCCTCACATTTATGTACTGCCTTTTTATGTAGAACTCATAAAAACTACTCTCGAATGATTCATCTATCAAATCCTTTTACAATGCGCGAACTGTTACAACCTTGACGACATGGCTGAAAGGAAAATGAAAGCTACTAACTGAAAGGTTATTAAAATCCTTGAGAATATCCATAAACTTTCACACTTTATTGTCGCGTTACTCAAAAGTGGAATTTAATTACAGCACATTACAGAACAGGTGAGATGATTATATTAAATAAAAATCGCAAAACTCGGAAAAATATCACTCTAAAAAGTCAGTCAAATTTATATACCTACATTACGTTTTTAGTCTTCATATAAAACTCAAAGGTGACTGACTGACATAGTGATCTATCAACGCACAGCCCAAACCACTGAACGGATCGGGCTGAAATTTGGCGTGCAGGTAGATGTTATGACGTAGGCATCCGCTAAGAAAGGATTTTGATCAATTCTATCCCCAAGGCGATAAAATAGGGTATGAAAGTTTGTATGAAACTTTGTCAATTTTAAACCGATAGGGCTGAGACTTAGCATGCAGGTATAAGAAGAATCATAGATGAATGTCATTGTATATAATACAAGCCTGAGAACAAAAACTGTAGTCACACTTCAGCTCTACACCTAAGTTAAGATATAAATAGCGGCAAAATTCTTGAACACAACCAAAGACAAATAAACTTGCGCAGTAGACGTTTTTGTATGTAAAATTGATTCTGCGCAGGCTTCCTTGTCTATGGTCATGGCTCAAGAAGTTTGCCGAGGTCTCTAATAGAGAGATCAGCAGACATCATTCTAACAACTGAGGAGCTCGATGTCGCAAGCGGTTAGCACGTTCGGCTGCGATCGTTGGATTTGAGCAACTTTCGCAGTGGTCGGTCATTGGATGGGTGAACAAAAGTTTACTATCTCCAGCTCCTCCGTGGTTCAGAAGGCACGTCAAGCCGTTGGTTCCGGCTGCATCTACAGTCGTTAGAATCATCTAATCCGCACTGGGCCCGCGTGGTGGGTCATAGCTCAGTCTGCCTATTTCATCCATAGGATAGGCCTGTGCCGCAGTAGTGAGGACATTAATAGGCTAGTGATGATGATGATTCAAGCAACATGTGTCTTCCAATGATTGAGCTGTCACGCAGTGCAAGCTGCAAGCTGCATTCCTAGCGCAGTTAGAGTCGACACCTTGACCTATATATAAACATTACAAAACTCAATAAATCAACACAATCAATTAGTGAGGACGCCCAACCTTCGTGTGAGCTGTTAGCCTCTCGGGCAGCATCAGGCTATAAATATAGTGTCGTAACTAAGCGAGAAAAAATAACTGGTGAAGCACATATTTCACTACATACAGGTAGTGTTCCGTATAGGACCAAAAACTTACGACGTCAGTTTTTAGTTAAGTCCAGTAGTCAGTTTGGGACTGGTTCAGAATAGCGGTGGGTCGTTCTCAAATTTTCTGACGACGAAACGCAACCGTTTTCTCTTCAACGAAAACTAGTCCTCGAAACGGTTCTCGTTCGCAACTGGTTTTGGTTGCGGCTGGGTGACGCAACGAAACGACACGCGACGGTCGAACGAATGTAACGCAACGAAACTGAACTAAATGAAATCTTGTTAACGTTCGTTTCGTTGCTGCGAACGAGACGACGAAACATCGAAATAAATGTAGTGTTATACGATAATCGACTTTAAATGTTCAATAATAAAGATTATATTATTGTAAAATCAAAGCTTAATTATCATAGAACGAAACGGCCTCTTAGCATTGCGTTCTATTATAGACTGTATTTGCTTAATCATAAAGAACATATTGGCTTGCAGACAATCCGAGGACTAGTTGTTCGACGAAGACTGTTTTGATCCGAAACGTAAAACGGTTCTATCGTCGCGGAACACAAAACGGTCCTTGAAACCGGTTCGTCTTTAGAACGCTCACACCTAGTTCAGAATACTGTGAGGAGGTGAAGTTAACGTTTGCAATGGCTGTCCATAAGGTGACCAAAAGTTTTAATCTCCAAGTCATCCATGCTTCGGAAGGGACTCATTGGACATTGTTGGGCTGATGATGACGATGATTAATAGTAAGATCATCCGTCTAACCTGTTCCCAATTTTATTTAGGATCGCACCAATACTTGTCAAGCAGCCTTCATCTCTCCATTTACATTTATATTTGGCACCACAGTCTATTAATCTTTTGATGGACTCTCTTTTCCTGCATACAACTCACACCAATAAATTCAACCCTAAACTAAGACTGTGGAAAAGAAAAAGTGTGAAAGTCGTAGGACTTGAGAATAAATATTTGTGCAAAAATACAAGAGATTACTAACTTAACCAAATACGTATTTTCGTTTTCGTTACTACCCACAGTGTTATCATAAATGGTTAATGCAGCCTAACTCATTCTGCGACAAAGGCAGAATATTGTGAGGAGATCGATGGCGCTGTGGTTATTGCGTTTCGTCTGCGATTGTCATGGTGAAGTTAACGTTCGCAATGGCTGCATATCAATTTATTCATTATTAACAGATACACGGCGATCTTAAGGAACATTTGACGATCTCCGTGGTAGAGTGGTTTGAACGCCGGGTTTCATGGTGTCGCCGACTCGAGAGGTCCCGGGTTCGAATCCCGGTGGGGGCAGATGTTTGTGTGATGAATACGAGCATTTGTACTCCAGTCATGGATGTTTAATATCTATTTCTATATAAATATACTTATATATTATGTACAGTATATGTATTCTATCCGTTACCCTAGCATCCCATAACACAAGCCATATAGTGCTTAGTTTGGGTCTAGGCTAATTGGTGTGAGTGTTGGAAATATTTATTTATATTTATCTTAGCTCTCAGCATTGACAAGAAAAAGAACGTTTTTCCACATCAATTAAGGAACCATAAAAACGCCGAATACCTAGCCGCATGACGTCCACTGATATATCGGCGGCGATCGAGATGGATATTTGCTTACAGATCGGCGCCTTAAGAACACTACCAACGGTAATAACGATGCTTAGTGGAGTCCCTAAGTGAATGCATTAAAGGTCAAATCGATATGTCATACTCACAATGTTGCTGGCAATTTATTGTTGTCGAACGCGCATGTTGATATATACCCAAGCGACGGACGCAGGTGATAGAAAAATAAATTTTATCAATGCCTTTTGCTTGTATCTGGAATTAAACTACAATATTAAAATACGCCTTCCCATACGCTTCTCATGTTTTAATACGTTCTGATATTGATTGGTAATTTTTTCCAGAGAATGTGAAGTAGACTTCATCCAACTATTTAGGCACATATTTGTTAGTGATAAGCTTTGTTAGAATTTATAACCCAGTCTACTTTCGGTTTTATCTGTTACTAGTGGCCTTCGCTTCGGAGTAGAATTGATCAAAATCCTCTCTTAGCGGATGCCTACGTCACAACATCTACCTGCATGCCAAATTTCAGCCCGATCCGTCCAGTGGTTTGGGCTGTGCGTTGATAGTTCACTATGTCAGTCAGTCACCTTTGAGTTTAATATATATAGATTCTGCTTCATAAGTATTTTCACAAGACGCAAGTTCAGTTATATATCAACTTAAGAGCAGGCGTTGGCTTATCATCATCATCATCACAAAGAAGTCCTCTAATTAACCAATGACCCCCATCCAAATGTCGAAGAATGACATTTGATTTCCATCCATTTATAGAAATTGCTTATATAAATTAATATTAAATTGTCTAGTTAAGATTGCAGCGTGACGAAGTGGCGTTTAATAATCCAAGCTCATGTAACCGCTGTCCCATAAATCACTTAGGCGTCCACGCAGCCTTAACGACCGAAGCTGTTGATTTCCTTGAAACAATATTCTCGATATCTTTGCCCGAGTGTTGGTTGGAATGCGTTTGTTATTATGTTTGAAATCGTAGATCTTTTCTGTTGATGACGTTTCAAAGGGGCCCCTTATCACACTTGAGTGATACCACACGAGTTCTAGGCAACACTTGGTGTTCTTCTTTATATCAGACGACGTACTCGGCAGCACGGAGAGTCCATTAGGTAGTTTCAACTTTTTCATAAGGATAATAATTATAATCGATTTTTACGGTTGCCACTTCCGTAGCATAGAATGGGAGTTCAATTATTCATCGTTATCTAATACTTTAAGATAGATCTCGATTATTTTCTGTCTTAGTATCTATTTTCGTGGTATAATGATGGTACGATATGTATTTCAATAGATTAAAATGCTTAAGTATAATTTTCACTTTCTCTTAAATACCTTGCCCAGTGTAATGAAATCGCATTTTATGTCAAAATCAAGAGTTCGTCATTAGGAAATTAAAGTGGGCCACACGCCACAGCCACAAACGCCGCCACGAGAAGCTAGAAGCGGCTACTAAAGTGGCTGAAGCGCGCGACACCGGCCGACTAAGGTAAGGGAGAGAGGGGTGGGGAATCGCGCGAGTGACGTGTGGCGGCGTTTTGCCACAAGAAGCGAGCAACCACGATTTGTAGCGTGTGGCAGCCACCGACGTACCGTGTGTGGAAAGCCTATATAAAATTATTCATTTATTTATATCACATTGCTCATGTACATTATTTATTATAAGGTCTTATATATACTTAATAGTGAGTGGTACATGACCCCGTTGGGGTGTTGCAACAAACTTGAGCTTAACATTAAATACATTATTTTCACTTAATTGCTGGTCATATCAAATCACATCAGGTCCAACCAAATTTAAACAAAATCAATCCATTTTAAAAATTAATCAAGTCAATTTATATCATATCATGTCATCATAATCATATCATATCATCATAGTCAAATCAAAATCATATCTTATCAAGTTAAATCACATTATATCAAATTAATAGGTCAAACATAATTAAGTTAAACTAAATCAAATCAAACAAACAGGTCAAGCATAATTAAGTTAAATTAAATTACATTTATTTTTCATTCATAAATTCATCAACAGAATAATACGCTTTTTGTATTATTCTGTTTTAAATGTATTAAAACTACAAGAAATATGTTGGTGGCGGCGTTTTGTGGTTGTGGTCGGTGGCCCGTGTGCGGCGACACTAAGAGTTACACCTATTTTATTACCTAGCAATATGAGTCAATATCGTAGAATAAACGTATCCTGTCCATTCTTCTATGTAGGCCGTCATCGATCTGTCAAACAAAACAAGAGAATATAAGTTGACTCAAGTTGTTGAAGCAATATCTCTAGAACGACTCCTCGATTTGATACACAACTGGGCGCCCGTCATTACAACAACATTATTCATGCCAATTATTATTATTGATTTTAAACGCGCTGCACGGATGATCTATTGATTTTGTATCGACTCCATTTGCATTGAAACGTGCAATTCAATTCGATTGTAGCCACGTACGCACACTGGCAGCTTAGGAATGTCAAGATTGTAGTTTGTTTTTATAACCATACCCGAACAAACGACATTCTTCCGAGATAAAAAAATTTAGATAAGTAATTACGAGTAATTCAATGAAAGTCCAGTATGATACCAACATTCGGTTAGTTGCAAAAATTTGGCCTTGATCGCGGGAATCGATCAATTAAATTAAGCAACACAGTGCTGTATTCGAGATGTTTTTGGAGTTTACTCCTTAAGAATCGATTTGCATATATAAGGGGCCCGGTATGAGAAAAATGTGAGGAGTAAAATCTACTGAAAAAATGACCTCGTTACGTTTTTGTGCGCGACCTCATCTGCGCACCTTTCACTTTTAGCCATGGCAACGGATAAAAAACATTAAGTTGTCACAAAATAAATAAACTAAAAATAGATAAAATCGGAGCAAAATTAATGAAAACAAATAAATAACAGAATATAGAGAAATGCCGGTAAGAGTTCAGCACTCTGGAATAGTGATTTTCAGTACAGATGGAATTATAATACATATTTACAAAATGATGACTAGTGTGTGATATTTTTGAAATTGTGTGTTTCCAGATATACATAATAAAATATATGATGAATATCGCTGATGTTAGATGATAAAATGTGTGACATGGAACCTATGATAGTCGAAACCATGGGACGATTCCTGAGGTATCTCTACTTGTAACCGAATTCTTCGGACTTGATTTTGTTTTGTGTCTGTTCAAAGACAATCGTTTTTAGAGTGTGACACACAATTTTTTTTTCCTATAAATTATTTTTTTTAATCATCAAGTTCGTTTACAAATTATAAAATACTTTCTAAATTTTTTACCTCAATTGGTTTTTCTATATTCTATTTCTATAAATAAATAAATACTTCCAACACTCACACCAACTAGCCTAGCCCCAAAGTAAGCACTGTAAGGCTTGTGTTATGGGATACTAGGGTAACGGATAGAATACATATATTGTACATATATAAGTATATTTATATAGAAAATACATATTAAACATCCATGACTTGAGTACAAATGCTCGTATTCATCACTCAAACATCTGCCTCCATCGGGATTCGAAACCGGGACCTCTCGAGTCGGCGACACCTTGAAACCATCATATAAACATATAAACCACTCGGCCACGGAGGATATAAAGATAGTTTGTATGCTGTTATTTTTATTATATTAATGGATTATTATATAAAATACTAGTGGACGCCCGCGACTTCATCCGCGTTAACTTAAGTTTTTTGGGAATCCCATAGGAGCCCAACATTTTCCGGGATTGATACATAAATACAGATTACTTTTTTCCTGTATTTATGTATCAATCCAGGTCATAAACTACATGCGTGCCAAATTTCATCTGAATCCGTTCAGTATTTTTTGCATGATTAAGTTATAAACATACTTACTTACTAAGTTACTGCTGCGGCGCAATGATCCAAAGTGGAACTTGGCCTCCGATACAAGATGACGCTATGCTCTGCGATCCCTGAATAGGTCGTCGGCACCCAAAGACTGCAAGTTCTTCTGCACCTCGTCGCTTCAGCAGTATCTGGAACATCCAACGGATCGTTGTCCTATCGGTCGCCCCAAATAAGCTCTTTTCACGTTTCGATCCTCTCCCATTCTCTCTAAATGTCCGAGCCAACGATGTCTAGCTGCTTTAATAAAATAAAGAAAGAAACATATAAAAACTTTCACATATATTATACTAGCGGCCCGGCCTCGCTTCGTTTCGATGTAGAGCTGAAGTGTAGACTACAGTTTTTGTTCTCAGGCTTGTATTATACACAATGACATTCATCTATGATTCTTCTTATACCTGCATGCAAAGTCTCAGCCCGATCGGTTTTAAATTGACAAAGTTTCATACAAACTTTCATTCCCTATTTTATCCCCTTGGGGGTAGAATTGATCAAAATCCTTTCTTAGCGGATGCCTACGTCATACCATCTACCTGCATGCCAAATTTCAGCCTGATCCGTCCAGTGGTTTGGGCTGTGCGTTTATAGATCACTATGTCAGTCAGTCACCTTTGAGTTTTATATATATATATATATATAGATTCCTTACATTACATGCTTTAAGTTACAGTTTTCCTTATTAAATGAACTTTTAATAAAATCTTTGCTCGACCTGGAATCTTCATTTAGATTCGGTTCCAAGGTCGACATTTCGTTTCATGGATCATTTTCTGGCTCCAGTGCGAAGTCGCGTGCGCGCATCGAACAGCCGATACGACCACTGACATTAGCAATCTAAGAACGTTTGAATAAATACATAAATTATATGTTAAGTTTCGAAACGACTTTCGAAATGTTGTAAAAGATAATTTTTTATCTTATTTCTGTATTTTATCTTATATCGTAACTTTTTAAGAGTTTAATTATCTCGGTTATTGTAAACCTAAAAGCAAGCTAAACGGTGCGCCCAATTAAAATGAATTCCAGTTCAAATAAGAAACATCCTTCGCCAATAATTATAATTAGCAATCAGCCTATTGATGTCCCCAGTGCTATATATATGGATGGAAAAGGGAGATTAGGCCATGAACCTCCGCGAAGGCCCAGTGCGGATTGGTAGGTGCTAAAGACTATAGATGCAGCCGGGACTAGCGATGTGCCTAGTACGGCTTGACTCGAATCAGACTCGATTCCTGCCTTGGATTCGCTTACTCGAATACCGATTTATTTTGATTCGAGTACGCCGGACTCGATTCCGGTACTCGAGTTAGGAAGAATCGATTTTGTACTCGCTGACTCACTTTTATTATGCTTGCCGATTGACTCGAATCTTGTATTCGAGTTAGGTTGACTCGGTCGTACTGGATCTATGTGTACTTACCAAGCAATGAAGTGACGCTTTTTAATACAAGTTTGAACTTGCAACTTTTTGTTTTGATTTCTTCATTTTGTGTTAGTGAGCTGTCACTGTAAGCGAATTTTGTTGTTACTTAGTATAACTAGTGTTCTGATTTTATTGTAATTAATTTTAATACAGAAATTTGTTTCATTCGTGTGTAAAAAACAATCGAATACCGTATAAACCAACTCAAGTCGACTCGAGCCCCAAAAAAGCGACTCGGCACATCACTAGCCGGGACTAACGGCTCAACGTGTCATCTAAAGCACGTAGAAGCACGAGATACTGAATTCTCAATTACCCATCCTGTGACCGGCCACTGCGGAAGTTGCTTAACTACGATTAACTGTGTTATCATACACCATATCAATATTCCATAAATCATGAACACGATACACATATATTATTGGCAATAAATAAGTTGTTTATTAAAATAAATTCAGTGCAAATTAATTTAAAACTTAAATCAACATAAATCATCATAATAACAAAAACTGTATACTAAAATGCAGACAACTGTTGTATGAACAAATTCAAGTTGTATATATGTTTAAATCTAAAGAAAAGTTTACTAGAAAAAAAATCCACGCGGACCAGGCAGCGGACGGGACTCGAACCCGCACCCTTCGCAATCCGGGCGAATGCACTGACCATTATGCTACCACGGCCCTATTGGCCGCGCCGAAATTTTTCCTAGCCTTAAGCTGCAAGGCAGCGCCATCTCTTCGCATTGTAGGTAAACCTACAATGTCAAATGAATACTTTTTCAAGTATTAAACATTTGAAAGAAGAAATAGCAATTAGAGTTATGTTTTTATTTTGTTTTAAGCATTTAACTGCTAGATGTTAAAATCTAAAGAAATTTTTTACTAGAAAAAGTTATAAATTTAGTTACTAATTTAGTTTTATTTTTATCAACAAGTTTTGTTATGGTGTGAATATTTAAACAAATGTTTAACATACATAAGTCATGGCAGATTAATTACTTCTCTAACATTTATGCCAGCCGCTAATGCAAATTAATTGCGTTAAAATTTTTATTATTTTTAAAGCATGTAACTGCTTGATGTTTAAATCTAAAGAAAATTTAACTAGAAAAAAAATTTAGAATTTAGGGCCGCGGTAGCATAATTGGTCAGTGCATTCGCCCGGATTGCGAAGGGTGCGGGTTCGAGTCCCGTCTGCTGCCTGGTCCACGTGGAATTTTTTCTAGTTAAATTTTCTTTAGATTTTTTAATTGCGTTAACTTAAAACGGACGAAAGTTTTAGCCAAATGTTTAATGGTAATATAAATTGGGCATTTATTTTACTCGTATCTACTGGTCATTATGTGTGTCAGTAAAAATGATGATTTTTATTAAAAATACTAGCGACCATTTTCGCGGTCTCACAAAGATGTCATGCAGAACATGTTAATAAAATAAATAAATAAATAAATAAATAAATATTTCCAACACACACACCAATTAGCCTAGCCCCAAAGTAAGCACTATAAGGCTTGTGTTATGGGATACTAGGGTAACGGATAGAATACATATACTGTACATATATAAGTATATTTATTTAGAAATACATATTAAACATCCATGACTGGAGTACAAATGCACGTATTCATCACACAAACATCTGTCCCCACCGGGATTCGAACCCGGGACCCCTCAAGTCGGCGACGCCATGAAACCCGGCGTACAAACCACTCGGCCACGGAGGTCGTCAAAATAATAAAGTGTTAAGAATTTAGTATTATAAATGCCAATTTAAATTTGTGACTGTTTGTTTGAATCATGTATTCTACAAACCTAACCGTAATAATTACATATGATAACAAAAAAGATCAGAATTTTCAATTAAGGTCGCTTATATGTATTGCTGATTACAACAATGCTAATGTTAAACAGAAGTGTTGACGTCCATAGCTAGTGTGGTCGCACGCATGCGCGGTGATTGGCGTTTGACTCGATTGATCGATTTCGATTAGATCGAATTAAGGTTATTAAATCAGGTCGGTTACATCACTAACGGGCTTAATTATAAGCAACCAGAATCATATGGGATGAATAAAATAATTATATATTAATAAATTCGCAAAGTCAATTTGCTACCTTTCTTTGCAGATTTCTTGTAATTATTTCAAATGGCAGATTTAAATGAGAGTAAAATGGTTTAAAAATCTGATTCTCGTAACTATTAACTGAATTTGTAATTTTATTAACTGAGTTTCTTTTTTGCATTCTTTAAGAAGCTTTACAAGGATATAGACTGTCATATTATGTTTTGCATTTGGATAATAGTGCCAGAATAGATCCTAATGCGTTTATTTATAAGGTAATATTCAAAACATAAATTAAAATTGACTTACGCTTCGCATAACTCATACTTTTTCGTCGAGAACTAGCATCCGAATTTCAAGCATTATACTAATAAGAACATTTAAAACCCAGACAAATATTAGTTATTGTTACCATAATTATGTATCTAATGACTTAGCAGTTTAATCAATAATGTAAATTAGAATATACTATTACTATTCATCCATTCATAGTGACGAATGTCAATATAATCGATCTCGTTGGCTACCGACACCCCGGCCGCATAATAATAAACATGTATGTAAAGTCATTCATAATTAATTGTCAAAAGTTATACGCCACATTTATCAATTATTCAAATGATCGATCTTAAACAAATGAATGTGTGTTTAATCGAACAGTTTTCAATCGTTCCCATCTCTAATAGTTTATAACAATTACTGATATTCGCTTATGGCCAACATTAGTTGTCATAAAACGGTTGTTATTAGTTCAACTGAATGATTATAGTCTCACACGATTGTAATAAAAAAAATTAAAGGTCGGTAAAAATAAAATATGATTCATGAATTGAATTTGCATAATATGCACTGCCAACATAGCTCATTTGATAGTTTTGGAACGACAGTGGTAGTACGAACACATACAGACAGACAAACCGCCTTATTACAAAATGTAGACTTCAGTGAAACCTGGGCTAAAACTGACGCTGTCACTTTTAAATAAAACTAGTTTTTACGGGTTAATGCACGAAACTTTATTTATTTATTGACGTTTCGTAGCCTTTACAGGCTACGTCGTCAGAATCAAACTTAACTAACTAAACTAACCTAACCTAACCTAACCCGTAAAAACTATTTAATGAGTGATGTGCGTGAAAACCTAAAAAACAAATATGCTGTCACTTTTCTTTGCTAAAGAGAAGACAGATGGAACAATAGGTTTAAACCAAGACTAGGTTTAGTCCGCGTTTTGGAATAAGGCGGAAAGTGTTTAGAGACACATGAGGTTTAGGCAGATCGGACCAACCTGATCCTGCGGGCTTACTGTGATGAAAATGATCACATCGAAAGTATTATAGGCGTAACTAGCGGCCCGCTCTCGCTTCTCTTCGGTGTAGAGCTGAAGTGTAGACTACAGTTTTTGTTCTCAGGCTTGTATTATACACAATGACATTCATCTATGATTCTTCTTATACCTGCATGCAAAGTCTCAGCCCGATCGGTTTAAAATTGACAAAGTTTCATACAAACTTTCATTCCCTATTTTATTCTCTTGGGGGTAGAATTGGTCAAAATCCTTTCTTAGCGGATGCCTACGTCATAACATCTACCTGCATGCCAAATTTCAGCCCGATCCGTCCAGTGGTTTGGGCTGTGCGTTGATAGATCACTATGTCAGTCAGTCAGTCACATTTGAGTTTTATATATATAGATATGATTCGAGGAGATTAATTATCTTAAGTTTTGGGCGATCACGAATTGTTTTGAGAACGTTCTCGGTAATGAGCGAAAATTTTGTAAACTGGCAGAGAAAAACTTCTCTGACGGTCATAAAATTTATTAATTTTCTGCCTATGAATAACCAATGCGGTCTGAAATTTGGAACGGCAAGTTTATTTTTGTTTCTGCTATTGAAATAGAGTGGTTTGAAAAGAACTTTTTTGTCAAAAATCTTTTTATTATTGTTCGCGCATATATCCGAGGTCGATTTCGATGATTTTCATTTCACCATTTGGTATATAAAATAATAAAAAAAAAACTTAAAAATTATGAACTACTCTGTTTTTGTTTTTATTTATTTTTAAGCATTTAACTGCTAGATGTTTAAATCTAAAGAAAAGTTTACTAGAAAAAAATCGACGCGGACCAGGCAGCGGACGGGACCCGAACCCGCACCCTTCGCAATCCGGGCGAATACACTGACCATTATGCTACCACGGCCCTATTCGCCGTATCGAAATTTTCCTAGCCTTAAGCTGCTAGGCAGCGCCATCTCTTCGCATTGTAGGTAACCCACAATGTCAAATGAATACTCTGTTTATTCAGTGAAAGATAGATCTGAATCCAAAACTTTAATTCCTTCATATAAATGTCTTCATTAACTTTGTTTCGTTCTTTTTGATATTCAACCTTTCCTTGTACATTTTGAATAACTCTCTCTTTATACACAACCTCATTTAATTCTCTTTCATGGTCAACTCTGCAAAGCATTTCCAATTATTATTCGATCATCTGTAGATAAAGTACAAATAAGAAAATCAATTTTTCAATTAGTGTAATGCAAAATTAATGGGAATACAATTAATACTACAAATTAATATGTTTTATGAACTATTTTTTTTATAAAATAAATGCTACCTAAACAATATTTGCTCACAATTAAAACAATAGTTTAATATCTAACTTTATGTGAAAACTAATTTTTATATATAAGAAGTATAAGTTGTGTAAACTAACACATAGATCTATGTTGTCCGATTAATAAATGATTTGAATTAATAATAATAATTAAGTAAATAAAAAATTGCAATACAATAACCAAACAAGTATCTAGAAATTAATTACAACTCACTCGTTGAGGTTTGGTATCTTCAAAACATTGCTCTTTTTTCATAAGTCCGAGTCCATTTGTTCTTTTGCAGATTTCTTATTGAATAAAGAACTTCACCGACACCAATTTTCTCTTCTTAATTCACTCTACAAACACTAAATTGAAAAAAAAAACCTTCATTTGAAAGATTCTTGCATGACATGACAGTTTTGGATGACGTATTAAAAGGGCTGTCAGAAAAGGTTTTTCTGATATTACTAGATTATTGTTATTTATTTATTATAATTATCTCTCTTCTGCAGAAAAAACACAGTTTTAGTTTCTGCAGCTGAGGCCCACACTAATTCGCCGTATGACACTAAGATATATATGAAGCTTAACTATACTAGTCTTACTGTTTCAATGTCAGCTACGTTACGGTTATCTTTCTCACTACAAAAGCAGCCGAACTGAGCCTTGCTGACAATGCTCCAATATGATAATAACAATAATGGTGCTGGTGGTGGTGGAAATAATTTAAATAAATAATGTCCTGGTGGCCTTCTAGGTTAGGTTTTTTATACTATATTTATTTTTGTATTTACGTTTTTGTATTTTATTTTATAAAAAACCTAACTTGTGAAATGAAATAAATGAAAGTATAATAATAATATTTATTTGTTCTCTTCTCACACACTGAAATTTACAAAAAACTATAGGTAATTTATACAAATACAGTCGGTTAAGCATCAGCCACCATTAAGTATTTCAAAAGCTGCGTATTTGAAGATTTAATATGTGGCCCCACTGAAATTTAGAATCTAAAGTGATTCTTAGGAATCTCACGGAACTTATGCTATTCAATGGTTCATTCTGTACTATTATTAGGTGAAGTAAATTTAACGCATTTAGTTTTATTTGGATTGTAATATCAATGCAAAAAACGTAGCTATTATTGGGTCGCCATATAATATATGAGGATGTTTTGAGTAGCCTGGTTCTATGGAAGATCGGTAGTTGGAGGTATGATCGAGTAAGCTCCCC
Organism: Chilo suppressalis; assembly: GCA_902850365.2. Lineage (NCBI taxonomy): Eukaryota > Metazoa > Arthropoda > Insecta > Lepidoptera > Crambidae > Chilo > Chilo suppressalis. Next base: position 667,884 of record OU963902.1, read on the forward strand.
TTGGTCGTGGGTACGGTGGCGAGGAATCAGAGAGATGTTTTATGGACACCATGTTTTTTATTATACGGCGTTGTGTGAGTAAGTCCTTAGAATTAAGAGAATATTAAAATAGAACATAAAGGATATAAGTGTTTAAATCAGCTGTATGTCGAACAATCAAAATCAAAAATCATTTATTCAGTCTAGGCTGTAACAAGCACTTGTGAATGTCAAGAAGCTACGCCATCGGTTCACAAAACTACGGCGGGAGACCTTGTACTGAGAAGAACCGGCAAGAAACTCAGCAAGGGCTGTTTTTTTCTCTGTATTGTTATAGACAGAGTAGTCAAGTTGAAAAATGACCTCAGAGATACTTCTGAATAGTCACCTTAGTAAGAGCGTATATAGCAGTCAATTGTTATGTGTTACGGTACAGTTCTATATTCATACACAACAGCATTAACAAATAAGTTGATAACAGTAAACCAATGAAGGACCGATGAAAGGGTGTCAACGTATACAGGTACTTACAGGTGTAGTCATCATCAGCCTTTTAATGTCCCCACTGTTGGGGCACAGGCCTTCTCTATGGATGGAATAGGGAGATTGGGCCATGACCCACCACGCGGGCCCAGTGCGGATTGGCGGGTGCTAACGACTGCAGATGCAGCCGGGACCAACGGCTTAAAGTGCCTTCCGAAGCACGGAGGAACTCGAGATAGTAAATTTTTGGTCACTCATCCAATGACCGACCACTGCGAAAGTTGCTTAACTTCAACGATCGCAGCCGATTCACAGGTGTAGTACCTAACTTGAATTTTTAATAAATTGATATTAATTTTTTATGTGTGTTTGTTAAAATAAACTAGGAATTCTATTATTTCATTCTTTACACATGTAGATCCAAAATGATAGTAAATATTTGCATTTAATTTCTATGTAAATAGATAGAGAGAATTAGATATTCAAATATGAAAAAATTCGCCTAACCGGATACAAACGCGAAAAAACAGATTTGCTTTTAACATTTTGTACATATAAAATTGATAATAAAAGAGATATATAAAATCGATATTTTAAACGCCATTATAGGCATGGCTTACGAGACGTGGACAGGACATCCCGCCGATGCTGTCACCGCTGATTTGTAAGCTTGTATTCAAACCAGTTAATGTTGATACTTTAGTAAGTTGACTAACAAACGAACGAGCAAGTTATGGAATTTAGCATAAACATCTCAGATTTGTGTACATTCCTGAAATGTCACCGCCCCTACCCCCCTCCGATCGATTAATGTTCGGAAAACAAAAGTGGCATTTTGATAACTAAAGGACCTCGGTTAGTAGAAGAGAAAAACTTTAAGCGCCAATTTCTCAGACGGTATAAGGGTTACATACACAAGTAACTATTAGATAGTTACTAACAGAAATTAAATATGGGAGGGAGTACAAAGATTTATGCATATCATATTTTTAGATATTTTTACTACTTACTGATTCGGTATTGACTTTGTATTGATGGTTTGTAAAGTTCCGTACTCAATACGTGACAATGAAACCTTATAAATTTCGAGCTCAATTCTCATCGCTGTATTTAAATTTATTTCTATTGACGCTTTCATGAGAAATTATAAAAATAAAAATATAATAAGGGATACATATCCATCGAATCTTGTGTCATCCAACTTAAACTTAAACGATTATTTTACTATTTTTCCACACAAATATATATTGAATAATTAGTTGCTGGAAGCGTCGTGATTCCCACGCGGAAATCCTCTGGACCACGAGCCGGCGATAAAACAACGTGTCGTTACCCGCATTCTCATAAGTCGGTCTGTTTTCCTGAACGATTCGGTGCTATTCTGGAAGCAAACATCCTCGGTTACAACTAGCGATGCGCGACTACGAATGATTTTACCTTTTGACTAATTCGTAACTACTAATTTAGCTATTCGAAAGGCAAATTAGTAGTATACCAATGTCATTATTCGAATAACGACTGCTAATTAGTAATGCTAATGTCAAATATCGCTGCGTGCGACGCGCGCTGCCCGATACCTTCCACTAAAGTCTAATGATATAAAGCGCAGTCGACTTAGTTGAATGATTCGTGGAGTCGAATGATTAGTATTAGTATTATTCGAAGTCGCGCATCGCTAGTTACAACGCTGCGGCATCATCGAAATTTAGTTCATTCAATTACAACAACGCAAATTTTTAAAATTGCATCTTTATGTTAAAGGGTTGCAAACAAGCATATAGGCCACCTGATAGTAAGCGAGAACCATATCCTAGAGACGCTTACGATAACAAAGCTATCACTCCCGTCGTTGCTTATCTGGATTCAATCCTCTACCCCGTGGAGCCCTAACTTACCGACAGAAACACTACACTACCAAAAGATTGTGTTATTTCACGTGGTCTTTTGTAAAGTTTAGATTACTTCTCCAAACAGGCGCTCCAATTCAAGAGGGAATTCCGCTATGCCCGCCTCTCTTAAAACTACAACAAGAATATTTGATATCAATCAAAAGTCCGATTAATAATTTCACTGTCAACAAAGAAAGATCGTACTAATAAATCGGATATATTGTTTTAAACTTTCATGGTCACTAACATTATAGCTATTAACGGGGTTGTTACCATGTACCTTGTTTTTTATGAGTCTCCGATATTTCGGCACTGTTGCAAGCGCCATGATCACGGAGTAACTGAAGAATATCGGAGACTCATAAAAAACAAGGTACATGGTAACAATCCCGTTAATAGCTATAATAATAAATCGGAGTTCTCGTCGTCGAGTTCAACGTCGAATTTAATTAGAGAATAACACAGCAGAGTGTGTATGATGCGCAGTAGCCGCTTGTGGCGCCCCAAGGTCGGCCGGCTTCCTCACTTGCCTATAAACAACACGACTAACAGCTTACAACTGCTTACATATACCTATAAATTTTTTACTCAACGCATTTTATTGGTATGGAACAAACATATTGTGTACAGAAATAACAGAAGAAAAAAACGGCTAAACTGCGCCAAGGTAGTCTAGAGCGATACGAGACCCGTCAGAGATGACAGACTTTTTTGCAATCAGTTCTCCGTCATGGCTATCGTTACTGAGATCGTAAAGATGAACTTTACAAGTTAAATTATTATAATTGGAGTTTACTCCTTAAGAATCGATTCGCATATATATGGGGCCTGGTATGAGAAAAATGTGAGGAGTAAAAACTATCGATGAATGACATTAATGACCTCGTTACGTTTTTGTGCGCAACCTCATCTGCGCATCTTTCACTTTTAGCCATGGCAACGGATAAAAAACATTAAGTTGTCACAAATGTCAATAAAATAAATAAACTAAAAATAGATAAAATAAATAATAGAATATAGAGAAATGCCGGTAAGTGTCCAGCACTCTGGAATAGTGATTTTCAGTACAGATGGAATTATAATACATATTTACAAAATGATGACTAGTGTGTGATATTTTTGAAATTGTGTGTTTCCAGAAATACATAATAAAATATATGATGAATATCGCTGATGTTAGATGATAAAATGTATGACATGGAACCTATGATAGTCGAAACCATGGGACGATTCCTGAGGTATCTCTACTTGTAACCGACTTCTTCGGACTTGATTTTGTTTTGTGTCTGTTCAAAGACAATCGTTTTTAGAGTGTAAACTCCGGTCGTGCGTCGGAGCTGACACACCCAATTTTTATAACCATAATTCCTTAATAACAAAGGTCATTATCGTGAATTATATCGGGTAGAAAGTCCATTTAAACTTACAGTTTCATCAATAAAGCACATTGATTTCTATAGACTTTGAAAATTTCCCGGACATCCTTATGTTTGCATTTAATCATACAAAGTTAATCACGAAAGCATAGATTCCTTTCAACTAGATTTCATCATCATCATCATCATCATCATCGACCCATGCTCGTCCACTGCTGGACATAGGTCTCTCCTAATGCACGCCACTGCTCCCGATTTTCTGCCACTCTCATCCAGCCCACTCCAGCCAGCCTACGAATGTCATCATCCCATCTTGTCTCAGGGCGTCCCACACTATGTTTACCGAGTCGCGGTCTCCACTCAAGAACTTTCCGGCTCCATTGGCCGTCAGTTCTGCGGCTAATGTGACCAGCCCACTGCCACTTCAGTTTACTAATTCGGTGGGCTATGTCGGTGACTCTGGTTCTCTGTCGGATTACATCATTTCTGATGCGGTCCTTCAGGGATACTAGATTTAGCTTGACATAATCTGAAGTTTAGTAAGAGTAACACGTTAGTTACTCTTTTAAAAACTACTTTCTAGATATTTCATTATCTGACCTTGAGCTTTATCTTGCTTGGATTAAGAAAGCAGCGTGGAAGATATTCTGCTCAAAACGAATTGTCCACTCGGAGAAGGAATCTGGAGCATAGCAGATTTCTCACTCGAATTGGACCGCCCGTCTGGGAATGTAACCACTCCACCTTACAGAAGATCAGGGTAAAATAACACTGCCTTTTGGTGGTGTTGTGTTTCTGTAAGGCTTTAGGGCTCCACGGGGAGGGGGACTGGGTCAGGGTAGGCGACGGAACGAGTGATATTTTTGTTATCGCAAGCGTCTACTCTATAGTCTATGGTGGCCGCTTACCATCAGGCTATACAATTCTTTGCTACCCTATTAACATTAAGAAAACAAAGTAAAGTTTGGCGATGAAGTCTGGCGATGAAGTCCGGCGATGAAGTCTGGCGATGAAGTCTGGCGATGAATAAGGCTTCCTGGGCACCACGTGGGAGCGTATGATAAAAATAATAATAATAATAAACACTTTATTGTTCACATACAAAAGGACATAGGTACAAAGATTACATTTAACAATATATGGGATATGGGCAAAGGCGGTCTTATCGCTACAAGCGATCTCTTCCGGACAACCTTCGCGGTATAGGTAAGCTAAACGGAAAAGAAGATGTAGCAAGTCAGCAGAGTCGATGGGAAATGTAAATATGTAATTAATATAATATACGTACATATAAGTAATTGTCTATATATGTCAGAGACCCAAGCACGAATTTTGACAGCTACAATCGTATTGCATCGTTAAAATTTCTATGAAAACTGAGCAGCGCCCCTACCGGACGTAAGAACAAAGTAGCTTTTTCCACCATCATGCCCACCATCTTTTCAAAGAAATCGCAAAAAGATTGGTGGAGACCACTGGAGACCGCAGAGCTGGCGGCTATTTCGCCCAGCGCATAAGCCTCGCCATTCAGCGGGGAAATGCCGTCAGCGTCCTGGGAACCTTTGCCGACGGGGATGACTTAAGGCAGCTATTTTTTTAATATTTTTAATATTTGTCTAGTTTTAGTTTAATATTTGCCATGTTTCTACAAATTAGTGTGTAAGTTGGTTAGAATTGAAGGCGGAGCAGGAGGCTCGTCGCGGAGGCGCTGTAAATTCGGAGGCAGCGCACTTGTTTTCAGCTGTAAGAAGTCGGCTGATTGCCTCCGGTTCGATCTGACATCGATCCACGTAATGTTTTGTCGAGATTTACGTCATGAGCTTCGAGCGATTCAACAAATTCATTAATTGAGACAGTGAGATAAGTTTATTTGACAAAGTAGTAGAAGTATCATCATCATCATATCATCGTTGTCGTGACATGTTTAGTTACAATTATCTACTATCTTAAATTGTCATGGCAGCATTATGCTGAGGCAGGGTCCTGATTGACCAATATGATGGCTGTTAGGTTTATAAATGTGTGTAATGCTTAATTTTTATATATATATATATATTATTTTAGCAGTTCATAATTATATGTTTGTGTTTTATTGGTCAATAAAATGGTTCTCTCTCTCTCTCTCATCACAGCCTATTAATGTCCCAACTGCTGGGTGACAGGCCTTCCGTATGGATGGAATAGGGAGATTGAGTCGTGAAGTAGACTCCTACTAGTCAGTAGGAATATTTGTTATCTTAATTTAACATCGGTGATTGTAAAATTTTAGATCTGCATTCCAGACACTTCAGCACTCTTTAACTACCCATAGTACCTTCAAAACACTGAAAGAAATATTAACAGCTCAGCGAATAGCAAAGATATTGGGTTCTACCACTGCTCGACTTAACGCAGGAGAATTTTCCGTACAGATTTTTTTAAATGCAGTTTCTAACATAATACATTGTTGAAGCAGTAGGCAATAAATGTTATCAGAAAAAGTTTAATAACAGGCGCTTTTTCTTTTCTCTATATAATAACCCTCTCTGTTTTAAGTCCAAAGTTTTAGAAATTTAAGTATTAAATACACAACAATAATCAAATTCGTATTATTATAGTGTCCCACAACTTTTCTGTAATTAATTATGGAATTAAAAAATATTGCTCATTTATACTTGACTAAAACAACGCTGGTATTTTCTGATGAAATCGCTACATGCCACCGCTTGGGCCTCATGCCAGCGTATCGCCGCGTAATGGGGTGAGCGATTGCGCGCGATTACGCATGCGGAGCACGTAGCTGCTGGAGAAATTACGCGCGTCGATCCCGCAGGAGCGGCCGGGATTCGGTCAATCGATGCCTCTCCCGGGACGCGCTATCGGCAAGAATGCGTCATACGTGACGCCGTAAACGCAGACGCTGACGCTACGCAGCCCTAATTGCTATACCTGATTATGTGGGAATTGGGTGACGTAATCAGACGCACGAGCATCTAGGTCCGCCATCCCATGAGGTGAAACACTGAAGTTTATTGTTAATGAGGAAATTCAACAAATGCTCATCAGGATTAGTTGAGACTAATAAGTCAAAATACAAAATACTTGCTACATTCACGTGTGAGAAAGGTGAAAAGTTTTCCCACTGTTCTTACAGTAACGGGACAGCCAATCCACATATTTTGACGATTGGCTCCACATGAGATCTGAAAACTTTTTGACGGTGCGAGTCATATGGTCTCGTCATCATGCGACATACCGTTGGATAGATTTTTTTATCTACTTTAACTGTTGGTACGGCGGAAAGACCCAAGGTGCTGTGTGGAAAAAGTTATGATGCAATAAAGCTAGACATCATTCGCAAAAATATGTGTTTATTTTTTATGTTAATCATAAGGGTTCTCTAAGTACGTATATATTCTTCAGTACCTGATGCTTTTACATGCTGTCGGTCTAATATTATAGTATTAGTTTCATATATAGATATAGGATGTAGTTGCATAAGATAGCGGTACATGTCAAATCTAAATGACAAATCTATATCATTATTTTTGGTGGATTTGGCAAGTTTAAGCTGATATGATCCCAAAGTAAAGAGTTATAAATTATATTCCAGCTGGCTTTATTGTATATCATAACTTTTTTCACACAACGATTTGGGACACTCCGCTCTAACAACAATTGAAGAACATAAAAAACCCTTTCTAATTATATATCACATGTTGTCCTCTGCCAAAAACTCCCGTCGTCCTTTAAAGTATAAGTGCTATGCCATTCAAAAAAATATAAATGTTTAATGAGTCCGCTATTGGAATCATATCCCGAGGAATTTGTTAATCTGATATAATATAAACCCAAGCTATAAGTGTTAAAAAAACGACGATTGAGAATAGGTAGGTATTGCCGTTGAGTTTCGCTTTACTTGTCTTGTCATCTTGGCGGGGACTCTAACCGTGATTCCAGATAGCCCCTGACAAACACAACAGCACGGCAGCGAGCGGCAGATTTCACATTAATCAGTGATCAGTAAAATGGAAGCTTCTAAATTCATCAAGTTGAGACCGGAGCACGGAGCAGAAGCAGGATCTTGTAAGGTGATTCGCACACTGCACCGCGTCAAGCAGCGTCGGATTGCGTGTTCTTACGTTCCTTGAAAGTATCTCACTTTGAATTGAAACACGCGTAGTGCAACGCACAGAAAACTCATTCACGCGCAGTGATACAGATCACGCGCCTAAATGCAGAGAAACACGCGTTTGTACGCCAAAATCTGCATAATGATACTGTTTAGTACCACAAGTGCGAACTTTGAGAAATCCTTATCGAATCGCCATCCTCAAATTGTATATGGAAGTAGCCAGTTTGGTCTTACGTTTTTGTTTTGTTTCGTTAGGGACATTGCTAGTTTCCATAGAGACTTTGACGATGCGAAACCATTACGTATCTGTCGAACTCCAGATCTGCACTCCTGCAATTGGCTCCGTCGCCACGCACCCCGCAGCGTAATGCGAGGCAGTATGGCATCGCCTTATATTGGGCGTACAATTTCTTTCGTCCCTCCGTGCGTGAAGGGGACTCCGTACGTGCGTGGCTGTGCGGAGACGGGGAAGAGAGGAGCTCTAGAATTATTATATTTTTTACTACAAATTTTACTTAGGGATTTCTCCATTTATCGCAGCATCGCAATAACGAGGTTGCGGAGGCTGAGAGGGAAAACTGTATCGTTATTCTACTACGGATATAGATATAAAGACATTGGTGAAATTGTATGATCACTTTAGTTAAGTTAGTTAGATCGTTTATATAATCAGAAGTGTATGGATAACAGTCAATCTTGAGACAGCTTTAATTAACAACTATATATTTTTAGTTTCAAATGTTTTTGTTGTTATTGTGCTGTGAGTTAGTACTACATAATACAGAAAGAGACTAGAAGGGGCTCGTGGCCAGGGCAGACGCGCCACGGTTATATGTGAGCAAATGCTCACAATTTGAACAAAACTTGTTTTTTTTATTATTATTTATTTATTGCATGTCATATTACATTCATGATGGTACATTAAATATTATGCAGGGTCAATATGTGACGCCCTGCAAGGGCATAGCATAGCAAATATCAAGCCAGAGGGCTTGTTAAATGTTTGGTTCTGAATGCATCGTTGTTCCAAAGGTGTGAGCGCTGGTTGGTTCGATTGTTTGAAGTCGTGTCCTTTGATTGGCTATTAGCTATAACGTGAAAGTGTAGGGGGGGCGAGCCAGCGACTTCGATTCCCGTACAAACAGTCTATGTTCACCCTTCTAACCTCTGTCTATGTTCTGTGGTTCGTACCCTGGACCTTGCTTCGAGTAAACCTCCTGCATTCTGCTCTGAAGATTATGGGTTCGATTCTCTTTCATTAATCAGTCGTCAAATTATAGCAAAGTAGATAGAATTAAGATATTCCTCATACAGAATATAATATCATCTAAACTTTAATACTGATTTCACGACACAACAGCAATAGGGGTGATGATGGGGTACAGTAAAGGAAATTCTATTCAGTCCGTCAGTTAGATGATCAAAAAATAATGGACAAGTATTTTTTCTTTGGGCAATCAACCAAAAAATGACAAAGTTATAGCGCGTCAAAGTTTGGGAGTAGGGGCTCGTGACGTCACTTTTGAGTGAAAATTGTACTTGTTTAATTGTAAAACGTGACGTCATGCGAATTTTCAAATCAATATGTCTCTACAATGTTTATATTATGTGAAAAAAGAAAAAAATTGCGTCCAATACTTTTTGATAATCTACCTGATAAATGAAGAAAAAAAAAAGTCATCATCCCTATTTGGCTTAACAGCATATTATTTCATAAATAGTCTCATAACATAACACAACGTAATATCTACCTGTTTATCCGCCTATCAAATTTCGGGTCCTTCAAATAAACAAAAATAATAATGTTTGGGGGACACGACTGCGGTGGCTGTCAAAAAAATAGCGTTGTGCGTTTAAAGAGATGTATTGTTACGAGAGACGTGAGAGGGAAAGGACATGAAATTGCATCGCGAAATGTCTGGGGTACTCAAGAACCCATGTTTTCTTTTCATCCGACTGTGCCTGAAAGAGGGATATGTTTTTGTAGAGTAAGAATTTATATTTCTCTTGAACGCTCTGTAGCCTAATCTGCTTAATGGATTTAGCTTGAGAGGTGTCGTTAGATTTGTATTAATTGTGGAAATGACAATGGGTATATTAAAAAATTACGACTTTTGGGGTTGTATCAAAATATGGACGATTTTAAAGAGTTGTATTTTGCATCCAATTTGAATAAAGATATTTTGATAATATTATTTATTTACGGGATTGTTACCATGTACCTTGTTTTAAGCGAGTTTCCGATATTTCGGCACTGTTGCAAGCGCCATGATCACGGAGTAACTGACTGATTATTCTCGAAATAAAATATCCAAAAAATACCTAATAATGTAATGAGAGATGAACTAAACAATTATCACTGTTTAAGGTTATACAATTAATTTGTTGTTTTGACAACAAAAAATAGGTAAATAAACTTGCCATTTTCCAATCAGTAATTATCTTTATATTAAAAATGACTTAAAGAAAACGGAGATAAAATAAATTCTGTTTTTTTTTGTTAAACGATTTAAAAAATATGGGTTCTGCCAGAGTCACTACCATCTAACATACAAATTTGAACCGCTTCCTTATCATAGTGAATAAACACATTAATAAAATTATATCAATTCATAAAGAAATATGAAAAAATACTCCAATATGTCAACTTGCAACTCGAACAATCGTCTTTCCCAAACCAGGCAAATGACATAAAAAATAAAAAAATATACATATTTTAAAACATCGAGGAGCTCGATGGCGCAGGTGGTTAGCGCGTTCGGCTGCGATCGTTGTAGTTAAGCAACTTTCGCAATGGTTGGTCATTGGATGGGTGACCAAAAAATTCTATCTCGAGGTCCTCCATGCTTCGGAAGGCACCTTAAACCCGGTTAGTCCCGGTTGCACCTGTAGTCGTTAGCACCCGCTACTCCGCACTGGGCCCGCGTGGTGGGTCGATACTTTTTATCAAGGCCCAGGCCCACCAAACCTTATCCAGCATGATATTAAATCTGCCATATTCTACCTTCCTTTGTTTGCGTGGATTTCTTTTTCGAGGTTTGAGTTCATTCTTTTTATCGCCTATTCAAAATCAAAGAAATTTAAATGGTCCGGTTGTATACAAAGATTTAGTTTTCTCTATGTCAATATAAGCATACTTAATAAAAATTAAGCGGTAAAAATGGATTCTTCACTCTAATATAAGCACCTGTTTTCCAAAAGATCGTTATGTCGTCGTTTTTCCCATTCTGACAAAAGTTTTTAATTCCGTAGAGTAGGACAAAAAACGATGGATTTCACGACACATCGATAATCGATTTCAAGAATACATTCCCTGGGTAAGAGGCATTTTAATATCAATAAACACTCACAAAGATCTAACGGAAACCTATTTCAAAGTCGTAAAAGAAACGGTAGACAGTAAAAATATATACGAGACAATGATTTGGACAAATTTCGTAATATTTTTTGTCTTTCTTAAGTTCTAATTTTGACTTTAATGTCGTCACTTGCACCCTAGTAAACATTCACTACGAAAACTAAGTCCCAGCATAATATACAACTTTAAATTATTGTCTGTATGCTCTATCTCTCTATTAATCTCTTATGCACTGAAAATTAACTGAATAGGCTAGTTGACCCTTTTTGGAAAAAAAATGTATTGTATTTTTTTGAGACCTAGAAAGCTACAAATCTTTAATTTTAAAATAAAGTTATCATGGACATACATACATTTTCATAGACATAAAAACGCTGTCGGCCATTTTAGTCTATAGATTATCTATACTATGACGTCGACGGTAGTAAACAAAAACTCGTAAGCACGTAGAAAATAACCTATCTGAGTTTATAATAAAAATCATGATTTCTAATAAATACCACGAAAAATATAGTAATTATTATTATTGTATTGTACGAGAATGTAAAAACAAATCCTTGAAGACTCTAGGAAAGTTAGAAAGAAATCTACGCAATACCTGGTTAGAACTTGCTAAAACGGATCCTGCAACTTTATCGACTCATAGTAAAATTTATTTTTGCGGAGATCACTTTGATGTAAGTACTCATTCAATAATATTTTAAGTCTCTTCATTTATTATCAATTTTAATAATACAAGTTTTTAGGTTATGTATGAATGACATTTAGTTGTTTACTACCAAAGAGACGTCACAATCATGGCGGATGTGGCGAACAGCGTTTTTAGTGTTTAAAAAGTATAGTAATTAAAAATATTTTTTTTAAATTAAATTTCTACAGCAATCTTCTGCTTTAATGAAGTGAAATCGATATATTGAGGTTCCTTAGACCAAATACTTTAAGAAATAAACATTTATTTAATATAATTCGACATGAGTCAACTAGCCTGTTTCCTTTTACTGGGAAAGGGTTATATTGTATTTAATTGTGTTTGGGATACTCCAACAGTACATATATGTGTACTGTGATAACTGATAAGATTTTCCACATTTTTGTTATTCTATTCTATAGCCTTCAATGGAACTGTAGTCACTGCAACCCAAAATATCTCTTACTCCCCACTAAAATAAATTATTAATTTTAACCCTATAACTTTGATGTATAATAGATTAGTGAACTTTAAACAATACAAAATTTACTTTACAAAGCAAGAAGATATTAATTCAGAAATCTTCTGCGACCTTGCTAAATCCCATTTCAATCTGGACAATCTTGACTGTAACATCGGACTAGATCGTCCTTGGATTCAATATTAGTCTAATAATATAATTATTCGACATCTAGAAATCTGCAAAAAGCATCTGCAGTGGTGTCACACGATAACGAACTCTATGTGTTAGCTTTAGAGTGGAAAGTGGTGAAGGACCATAGATCGATGTATCTACTAGAAATGAGAAATCTATCCGCGCGAAGTGCCGCGAGTAATCTTGAATTATTGATGCGGAACGCGTTACGCGTTCGTTGTACATCCATTTTTACGACGCCACTACGCCAGGAGGCTCTTTTTATGGCACTAATATATTTCATGCACCCGATAGTAGAGAGAAAAAAAAATACCAAAATCTATTCGCGAAATTGAGTGGTGCGTCGCTAACCTAAATAGTGATTTCTGATACGCGACCGCGCATAACTATACGAGTATAGTTATTGTTATTGCTGGCGTTTTGCTAGGAGCGAGTTTTACTGTATTGGTTCGAGTTTAGGCTATTTATTTATTCTGTGTGCTGCAATATGCGATTGTAGGATGCGCCATAAGTACTACTTTCATCATCATCATCAGCCTATTAATGTCCCCACTGCTGGGCCACGGGCCTTCCCTATGGATGGAATAGGGAGATTGAACCGTGACCTACCACGCGGTCCCAGTGCGGATTGGCGGGTGCTAACGACTGCAGATGCAGCCGGAAGGCACGGAGGAACTCTATAATAGTAAATTTTTGGTCACCCATCCAATGACCGACCACCGCGAAAGTTGCTTAACTTCAACGTTCGCAGCCGAACGCGCTAACCACTTGCACCATCGAGCTCCTCAGGTACTTAACTCGTGAGCACTACTTTACTCGTTACGTTACGTTATAAGCACTACTTTACTCATGAGCAAAAAAAAATCATAAAGCAGATACCTACGTATATCGTTAAATATAAGTTCAGTGGATGTTTACTTGAATCTAGTATAGCATATATATATAGTTTCCCTGCATATTTTCTTTCGAGTATGGCAGGGTACTAAAAGTACGACACTATTAGATAAATACAGATTTTTAATACGGATTTATAATTAAAATAATATATCGTTACGTGTCAGGATGGGGTTCGAAATTATATGCCGTACGCGTGAACTCGCTTGACAGTTGTTTATTCACCACACAGATCACACAGTTTCATCTTAAACTAACTCTACACCCGCGACCCGCGGAGTTCTGGTAATATCTGCCTCTAGTATTTTCGCGGTATTTTCGGGTTCGAGAGCGTTTGTGACAATATAATAACATTGCGACCATCCATTAGTCTATGGAGGCCACTTTTCATTAGACGGTCGTTTACTGAATGGCTACTCTTTTAATATAAATAATAATTAAACAAAACCATATTTATATTTTTTTAAGCATTTAACTACTACATGTTTAAATCTAAAGAAAATTTTACTAGAAAAAAATCCACGCGCACCAGACAGCAGACGGGACTCGAACCCAAACCCTCTGCTATCTAGGTGAGTCCACTGACTATTATGCTACCACGGCCCTGATGGCTGTGTCCAAATTCCTTTAGCCTTTCTTAGGTGCGGGTTCCAGTCCTGTCTGCTGCCTTGTCCACGTGTTTTTTTGTCCAGTATTTTTTTTAAATAACAATTTACAACATGATCTGGTAATGAAATAGGGTCAAACAGCAGTTGGATTTTGGAAACCAAGGCGAAATTATTATTACCACCCCAAGCTTGATTCACAATATTTTTATCGTAAGTGCTGTAATTTCAGTGTTAAAGCCAAATTTAGAACTCAACCATAGACATTAGGATACGATGGTATTTAGTGAAATTGTTAAAAAAACAAAACTCTTCTATGATTTTTTTTTATAGCGAGGTAGGCAAATGACTCTACCCCACCTGATGTTAAGTAATGATAAAGTCCAAACGCGAAGATAGTTGGTACAGCAGTTATAAACTGCTACACTAACCATCCTCACCTTGCCGGCCTGCAAAAATGCTTCTTCACGCCTCTCTTAAAGGACCCCAGATTATATGAAGGAGGGAACACGTGTGCGGGTAAAGAATTCCACTTACGAATAGTACGACAAAGAAATGAGTCACCAAATTTCTTTGTTCGTGTAACATGTAACCTTAATTTAGGCAAATATTTTATGTCATCTGCAAAACAAATGATTTATGTCAGAATTATAAATACCTAAGAGACCTTAAAATATTGTAAATTTTGGTAGTGAAATTATAGCTTCCCTGGGGTTAGCGAGGAAACCACTCTGACACGGAAGCCGTTATTGACGGGATTGCGTATGGTTCGACCGAAATAATGGCCGCTAATAATATTAGTTGTGATTCTCGCGGTGTGCAGGGAAAGTAATCCGGCAGTTAGGCTGGCCATAACACCTCGCTTACCCCACATCATATATTACTATTTATTTTGCCCAATAAAAGTCCCAGAATTGCTCATAGGAATAACTTTTTTTTACATCTTAATTCTTTATAAATATTTATTTGAATACCCATTAAAATGACTAATCGAAAATCTAATAATATCATATTTGTCTGATATTTTATTAGGTCAAATGAGACATAAGAAAGGTACTACGGGAAAAG
Organism: Chilo suppressalis; assembly: GCA_902850365.2. Lineage (NCBI taxonomy): Eukaryota > Metazoa > Arthropoda > Insecta > Lepidoptera > Crambidae > Chilo > Chilo suppressalis. Next base: position 682,993 of record OU963902.1, read on the forward strand.
TTTGGGTATTATTTTGATAAGTTTAGATAAAATTCAAATCAATAAATTTATATTAAGTAGCTTGATGCGGGCTTTAAGTAACGTATTTGGTGCCACAAATTTTAATGTTGACATTTCTAGTATTTCCTAATGCCTCGAAGCAACTGCGTTATCCCAAGGCCTCGCGTCTACGTCATTGGCTAATGACAATTTATTTGCTTATGCTATGACATTAATGTATTTGTTGCTATTATTGCTGTTGATTCCATTCGCATTTGTATTATTTAGGCATTCATTTATTGTACTATTACATAACAGGCTGTGATCAAATTAATTTTTATCCTGAAGTTATTTGGATATAAGAAAATAATGTGAGTCCTTTTCACAATTTGGTTCGACAGATCGGCTCTGTTGTAGTTGTCGTAGTCTGATCGTTAATGAAACTTATAATTTTTGCGAACCAGAAGTAGAGTATAAGTGAAAAAAGTTCCGCCTGAGGAATGATGCTAAAGATCGACTGCCTCTAGGTACCTTTTATAAAAATCACTCAATTTAGGGATACGCTATAAAGAAGGTTTTTATAGGGATTACGTTAAAATGATCCTCAGTAAATTACCACTAAAACACATATATAAATTGTATTTTTTTGGTGATCATTTACTATTTTTTGAGAACCATTTAAATATATTCCTTTTTATAGTTAGGCAGGAAAATGACTCCACCCTATCTGATGTTAGGTGGTGGTAAAGGTCAGACTTGAAGATATGGTATTTGGAAATATTTATGTATTTATTTTAACTCAGATGCTCCTTTAAGTGTCTTTGCAAAGGATCCAGAGTTGAAAAAACAGGGGAACATGACCGTAAAAGCATAAAAGATTATTAGAGAATATAAGCTAGTAGCTTAAAGTCAATTAACAGAGAAGCAACTCGTTGGTCCGAAAACTGACAAACATAATATTAGTTTTAATAACTGTCATGACGTAGTGTTTCACTATACCGACATGGAAAAATTCACTATAATCACATCGTACAGTTTTTGTTTTCAATTTTTTGAAGTTATACTTCTTTAGGCGCGTTATGAAAAAATGATGAGAGTGAAATTTTCGTTATGTTCGGGGCGCGTTATGAATGTTAGTGTCTAATAATGAATGTTAGTTATAATATGAATGTTAGTGTCCATTATTAGACATCTGTTCGAAAGGTACTTTGAACGATTCACGGAGCTCCATAAGATGATCGCGTTGTCAAAAACAATGTTGCCACGCTCGTCGCCTCTGATCACTGTTTTCATATTTATAATATTTATCCACATGTTTCTAGTTTCTATATAGACACAACGTGTTTTAGTTACTTACAAGTGCTAATTACATATGGACTAATAACTTAAATTCAGTAGTGATTTTAATTGAATATTTATTTAATTTTTCAAATTAAAACTGAACTTAATAGACTGTGTTAACTATCCTTTTCCAGTCCTTTTATTATTTTATTGTAATTATTAATTATTTGCATGCAATTAAAAAATATTTTTAATGATGCTAAAGAAGTATAACTTCTCACGCGCGTACATAAGTTACACGCATCCATTTTTTTTTCTCCCACTAACTTATCTAACTGTATTCGGGTGGAATTGATAAATTATACAATAACACACCTTTATTCAAATGGAGATCGCCTACCTACTAATGTCTTAACAGCGACTGGCTTATGACGAAATAAAGATCTACAATCGTCGTAGACAAGCAACAGGTAAACAAATCGCTCGCAAATCGCCTTACAACAACAGGCCGGGCAGCATTCCCTAAGGCCTACGATATTAATTAACATTCACTTCTAATGCTTATCAGTTCCTACTTACGAGAATGTCCGTGTTGAATAGAACTTTAAGTTCATAGCAATAAAGGCGTTCGTATTCTAGATGTGGCCACAACATCCATCACATTGGAAACCAGTCTTATTTGTGCGCCTGAAGTGACAGTTATTGAAAGAATAAATTTATTGAGATATAACAGTCGATCTGATTAGGAACACTTAGTTAAGTAAAGACTGTATTACCTACTTCTGTAACTGCAGTAATTTACGAGTAAGCGATGATTATCAACCTGTTGGAAAGCCTAATGAAGAATGCCTTGGTTGAATTTAAACAAGATTCACTTATAATCACAAATTTATTTCCTTTACAACTCCGTCACAATTCATAACACAAATTCTCTCGTAAAGCAACTCTTACATAGTTTTCTTACAAATCTTTACATAATATATTTATTAATGAAAACGATGTGTAGGCAATAGCCGTTACTAAAGAGAGAATAGCTTGACATCTCGCGTCTCTGCGCGCGCATTCGGTGAGTAAAGGAACAGAATGAATGCAACAGCTCGACATGATACAAACAAAGCGACTTGAGTACAAAATATCTATTTCTAATTCTTAAAAATATTTAGCTTAATAGTTTTACTAAGATTATATAAACATACTCATAGTTTTATATCATTAATTCTCACAGAAGCTTATCGAAAAAGCCAACTCGATACATTTCGTGCCAAACACTCCAAGAAACATTAGAATGCATCACACCGACATTCTAATGTAAAAACAAAAAGAAGATTAATTTAATTAAAGACCAGGCTGTATGGGCATTATTCCCTTTGCCTTCCCTAAAACGGGGGAACTTCAACAAAAAAAAAATATATCTAAAGAAAATATAACTAGAAAAAATTTGGAATTTTTTCTAGTTATATTTTCTTTAGATTTAAACATCAAGCAGTTACATGCTTTAAAAATAATAAAAATTATAAAAAATATATCATTAATCTTACTAATTATGTTTTACAGATGCTGCTACCACACCTAACATGACATAGTCCTATAGTCATAGTCGTAGATTCTATTTTTGGTATGATTTATGAAGAAAAATAGCCTTATCAATCGCAAATTGGACAGTGTCTTAAAGGCTCGTCTGATACTTTGCCCTGGTCTTATTTTTTCTGATTTCTAAATCATTCTATCCAATTTTGGCAAAGACTTGGCGCGGATTGGTGATGGACTTCAGAAATTCCTGTTACTAATTAAGGATAATACTAGCAAACCAGTGAACCAAATGTTCACAAAAACCTGATTTAAAAAAAAATGTATTTAATTAATTGAGAACTTCGGAGATTTTGTGTGGTTTCGTTTGAAATTCGTGATTTCTCGAAAACCGGAAGTGCTACGTTACTCAAATCCGGTTTGTAGTCTTATCAGACTATTCTTAACTTATAACTTAAACATTCTCTTTATCTATCTCTTACGGTTTGGCCGCTGAAACAGCACCACAGACAGACGGACGGACGGACTTGTCTAATAGATAAGAGATATTCAGTTAATCTACCCGTGGATTAGTAAGACCTTTAGTTCCTTTCTTAAACTACAATAGGAAACTCACGTTTTTCAGAGATAAATTTCTGTGTCTCTATCTTGGTGATAAATTATCAGTAATTGTATTCAAATATTGATTTGATACTTTATGAACAGATTAAATACTTCACACATAACACTTTTTATAAAATACCTATTTATTAAATAAAATATAATTTTCCTAATTGAATACAAGAATAAGTTACCACCTTAAAAATATTCTCAAATAATGTGAATAGTATTTTTTTAATAATAATAATAAAACCTAATTTAAATTAATTTATATCTTCATCACCATTTTCTCTGTGGGTATGGCTTTATGCTTAATTTTTTACATCTGTGTTTTTATTTTTATATAGTTTTAAATTAATCTACGGCCTCGATTGGATTAAGTATTTTTTATTTGAGTTGTATTTGTGAAAACTGTATAAGGCATATCAGTGCTACATCATCTCGTTTTATCCTTAGTTTTAACATGCTGTTTGTTTTCCATGAATAAATAAATAAATAATTAGGATTTTGATCGGCCACGAAATTTGGCATTTTTTGTACCCGTACTTGTAGAAATCAAAATAATAAAAATATCGACACCACTTTTGCTTGTTACAACTCAAAGAAATTCCTCGGAATATTATTAAGAACGTAGCAATCGGAGCTTGGGGCAGTACATCGTGCGTTCAGGATTTTTAATTTCCCTTTTAATGTTTGGGACTAATGAATTATTGATCAGACGTTTATGCAGAAGCCGTGTAACCTGATCTGTCGGGCTAAATGGTTGATGAGATGCGCCCTGTCATAAGCACCAAGATAAACGTTGTACCTCTCGCGTTGTTTTGACTGGTTAGGTATTTGACATTTTAAGCTTTTGTGTTAAAGGACACCCGACATTATGGGCCAAAGTTGTATACTTTTTTAATTTTTTTATCAGTGTTTCATAATTGGGTAACGTAGTCTGTCAATATTTGTCATCAGCAGCTAGCTGTCAATGTCAAATACTTAGGTTTGTCAATAAAACCTCTATATGTAGCCGGGTCGTCAAAAGAAATAACGGATAAAAAGGCAATCACAGCAGAGAACATTCACAATCACGGTACGCGGGAGCGGATGCGAAATGCGAATGATCTTTTTTGTATTTTAGGATTGTCAAATTGACATTTGGTTTTTTATTTAGATAAAGCAAAGGAATCATGGTTTTTACAGTCACTTGAGTAGTATTTTGAAATAAAATTCTGTCCCTTGAAGATTGAGGGTTTCCGTATCAAAAAATATTAATCATTATATAACTTCTTTCCACGATTCACTAAAAATAAGGCAAAAGTAGTTTTATGTAGCAAATAATTTTGGCTTTATTTTGAGACCAAATTCAACTGTATACAGTTTAGCATTTTTTCTATGAAAAGTGCCGGGTCTCCTTTGTTAAGATTCCTAATTTCATGCCGGGCCGTGACCGAAATTTTCTTTTATTTTAAAAACATTATTTTACAAATTTACGCGATATACAGTGTCGTACATCCTGCGACTTAATCGCGTTTGCATCATAGTTAGTTTTTTCAGAATCCCACAGGCACCTTACATTGTATATGTATTACAATATGTAATAGTTTTAATTATTGTACATTTATAAATATAGAAAACTTTTGCCTGAAACACAGGTTTACCTAGTTCAGGCTATAATAGTATAAGACGTTATATGTGTTTTGTTATTTCTAGAAGTAAGTAATTTATTGTAAACTGAAGTTTAATACATCACAACCCTATTAATGTCCCCACTGCTGGGGCACAGGCCTTCCTTATGAATGGAATAGGGAGATTGGGCCATGACCCACCACGCGGGCCTAGTGTGGATTGGTAGATGCTAACGACGGTAGATACAGCCAGGACCAACGGCTTAACGTGCCTTACGAAGCACGGAAGAGCTCAAGATAGTAAATTTTTAGTCACCCATCCAATGACCGACCACTGCGAAAGTTGCTTAGCTTCAACGATCGCAGCCGAAACGCGTTAACCACTTGCGCCATCGAGCTCCTCGAGTTTCAATAAACATTCATGATTATTGTCTCTTCTTATTATTTTTTCGGGGTCAAAATATTCCATATCCTTTTCCGGATCTCAAAATATTTTGCATAAAGAGTTCTATTAACTTTAAAAAATTTCAAGGAATAAACTTATACATTACTCAACCACATAAATGTTCTAGCGACTTGACTATAAAGAATATCGCTAAAAGATCTTTGTCTTATTTTCTTCAAGGAATATCAAAAGCATCCTTCAAGGAAGCATAGCTGTAATTGTTTTAACAGTAAAACAATTACAGCTATGCTAATTATGCGTATTGTGCTATCACGATTATCACCTTAATCGTGATAGCACAATATTCTCAATAATGTGTTTGCCAAAAATTTGTTTGGCTCCGAATCGCGCTTGCCCCTTTGCAAGCCCCCAAGCTCTGGCAGGCACCGCTTGATTATAGGGATGAATATATCTTACAGAAGTTTGTCTTATTCTCAAAATCTCAAGTTTTCTCCAACGAATCAGTAATTGTTCTGATAGTATTTATTTTTAATTATGATAACACAAAATTCTGAATAATATCCATGCCGAATAGTGCTTGCCTTTTCAGAATTGATGGCGCAAATGTTGCTTAAAAAAGGTTTATCTTTAGACCTACCATACCTACAATGCGAAGAGATGGCGCTGCCTTGCAGCTTAAGGCTAGGAAAATTTCGACGCGGCGAATAGGGCCGTGGTAGCATAATGGTCAAGCATTCGCCCGGATTGCGAAGGGTGCTGGTTCGAGTCCCGTCCGCTGCCTGGTCCGCGTGGATTTTTGAAGTTATACTTCTTTAGGCGCGTTATGAAAAAATGATGAGAGTGAAAATTTAAGATGCGCGCGCATCACTGTAACACAAAATTTTAACAGCATGAAGTTGTTCGCTAAAGCGACCAACTTCATGCGTTACTTTTGTGTTTACCGCACATTAAGAAAATCTACCAACAAAATAGAAATAGAATCTCTATTTAGTGGGTGCTAACGACTGCATTGTGAAGGCCTATCAAAAGTATTTATTAATCTGGAACAACGGAACCAAAGCGCGATTCAGGAGACTACAGCGCCATCTCTTGACCATTGGTGTAGTAGAACCAAAAACCACATCTTTATTTTTTGTAATAAAGTAACAGTTATAGGTATTCATATTTATAATATTTATCCACATGTTTCTAGTTTGTATATTCGGAATACGTGTTTGAGTTTCATACAAGTGCAAATCACATATGTTCTAATAAATTATATTCAGTAGCGATTTTAATTGAATATTTTGATTATTTATTTATTTTTTCAAATTAAAACTGAACTTTATTGGCTGTGTCCTTTTCCAGACTTTTTATTAATTTATTGTAATTAATTATTTGCATGCAATTAAAAACTAATTTTAAACGATGCCAAAGAAGGATAACTTCTCACGCGCCTACATAAGTACACGCACCCATTTTATTTTTCTAGTCAACTTTTCTTTAGATTTAAGTAAGCAGTTAAATGCTTCAAAATAAACAAAAACATAAGGTTTATCTTATTTAAGAAAATTCAGATGTATAGTTCATTAAATCAGTAATTGTTATCATGATAGTACAATATTCTTAATATAGTGCTTGCCAAAAGTGGTTTGTATTGAGAAGGTGGTGGAGTGTTGGCCTCCTCGCTAGCCCTCGAGCTCTGGGTACCGGCGTCGGGGCACCTGCAGTCCGGCCGTAACGGCAACTAATTAAATTATTTCGGCCGTATGCGGCCGCCGCCCGACGTCGCCTGCGGCGCGTGCCATAGACTAGTCATATACGATGACGCAGACACGCATCTGGAGCTCTACTCTCTTTCTCCGAAATGAAATTTCGGTAACGAACAAATTTCAAACGAAATTTCGCCAGTGTCTCTACTCTATTTCATTTTCGAACAGGCACATTAACTTCGGAACCATAAACAGTTTTCGTGAACGAATGGAATGAGTCATGTTTGTGAGTTCTTTTTATCTCTACTTTTAAGAAAACGTTTTTTTGACTTGGAAACAATATAGGTAGTTTACGGCAAATCTTTTGATGACATTAAAAGAACCTTCTTTGACAGTGTTGGCCGACTAATTTGTAGAGTCGATACAATCTACTGTATGTCAACCTCAATTTGTCGTTTAATACTTTGAAGTATCGAAATTACACAAAATAATAAAAAAAATGGTTTATTTGTTAATTTTACATGCTAAAAATGTTAATCGAGCTAAGCAGCTATTACTAAAAATACTCTTGCAAGTATTTCAGGCTTAATTAAAACAAAAATCTCAAAACGAAAATGAAAAGGTAACACTTTTCATTTCGTCGATTTGAGGTTAAAATTTCGAACAATTATCTGTCAAATTCAACTTTTCCTTCGAAAGTTTCTGAATTAGAGTAGGCTTGGAGAATTTAATTGTCAAAATATTTCGGACGAACGAATTTTCGAAATGAAAAGGAAGCAGAGTAGGGAACGTGCGAAATTTCGATCGAAATTTTCGAAATAGAGTAGGCCTCCTGGATCGTGAAAGAAAACTAAAGACATTTTGAATACCTACCATGTAAGTATATGAAGAGCTGGATGGCGCAGTGTCTTAACGTGTCTGGTCTATTAGAAGGGGAGCCCAAGCGGGGATTTTTGGATTTACTAGAGCGCGGCAGAATAACATATTATAGGGAGCAACCTTGCACCTAGTTAAGTTCTCCCACCATACCTGAGCCCTCTATGTAGGGCCGAACGTCTAGGGCAGCAAAAACAAAATTTCAACGCACGGTCATGACATTTGGTCGCGCCCAAATCGTCAGTCTTTTGAATATAAGCTACTAGAGGGTTCATGTGACGTTTCTAAGAATGGAAAATATATTTATCTGCCGCGGTTTGCATGATCTGGGGGTGGCAGTACGAAGGGGTAGAATATGGGGAAAAATAACCGAGCGCGTCAGACATTGAGAAGGGATGTTACGTGAACCCTCCAGTAGCTCCTATTCAAAAGACTGACGATTTGGACCCAACCAAAAGTCATGGCCGTTTGTTGAAATTTTGTTTTTGCTGACCTAGACGTCCGGCCCTACATAGATGGCTCAGGTATAGTGGGAGTACTTAACTACGTGCAAGGTTGCTCCCCATATGTTATTCTGCCGCGCTCGAGTTAATCCAAAAATACCGGCTTGGGCTCCCCTACTATATGATTGTGGATGTTAAGCAACTTTTGCAGTAGCCGGTTAATAAATCGGACATCAAAAAAGTACTACCCATTAATCCGCATTGGGAGGCCAGTGCCCCAGCAATAGGGCCATTATAGGTTGATAGATATGATCAATATATTCATACTTATATTATACCTAAATGCGAAAGTGTGCCTGATTGTTTTTCTGTCTGTCTGTCTATGTGTTACTTCTTAACGCTTAACCGCTGAACTGATTTATGTGAAATTTGATATAGATATTATAGTTGTTTTTATTTATTTTTAAGCATTTAACTGCTAGATATTTAAATCTAAAGAAAAGTTTACTAGAAAAAATCCACACGGACCAGGCAGCGGACGGGACTCGAACCCGCATCCTTCGCAATCCGGCGATGCGATTTCGACGCGGCGAATAGGGCCGTGGTAGCATAATGGTCAGTGCATTCGCCCGGATTGCGAAGGATGCGGGTTCGAGTCCCGTCCGCTGCCTGGTCCGCGTGGATTTTTTCTAGTAAACTTTTCTTTAGATTTAAATATCTAGGATTGCGAAGGATGCGGGTTCGAGTCCCGTCCGCTGCCTGGTCCACGTGGATTTTTTCTAGTAAACTTTTCTTTAGATTTAAATATCTAGCAGTTAAATGCTTAAAAATAAATAAAAACAACTATAATTGCTATTTCTTCTTTCAAATGTTTAATACTTGAAAAAGTATTAATTTGACATTGTGGGTTACCTACAATGCGAAGAGATGGCGCTGCCTTGCAGCTTAAGGCTAGGAAAATTTCGACGCGGTGACTATTCGCCGGCCCTATGGCCGTGGTAGCATAATGGTCAGTGCATTCGCCCGGATTGCGAAGGATGCGGGTTCGAGTCCCGTCCGCTGCCTGGTCCGCGTGGATTTTTTTCTTATTTGTTTTCTAGTAAACTTTTCTATAGATATTATAGTTTAGGTCTCTTGAAAAGGGTAGTGGTTGTGTATAGAGAACCAATTTTTATCCACCGACAGGCGACACTGAAAATCGATGTCCAATATAATATAAAGCGTTATTTATGTAGTTTATTTTTGAAACTCAATGTGAGAAACGAATATAGAAAGTTCCATTTAGTTTTTTTTTTGCGAAATGTGATAAACCATTAGCAAATAAATCGATTGTCAACTTTCAACTCCTCAGAAGTCGATAATGATTTGTCAGTCGTGACAATGGCAGAGTGATAACCAAACGTAACCATAATTAAGATTATAATATAATATTCCTGTTAGGTCCCGTCTTAAATTCCAGTTAACTTCTTTAGTACATCTTATATATAAAATTCTCGTGTCACAATGTTAGTTACCATACTCCTCCGAAACGGCCTGACCGATTTTTATGAAATTTTATATGCTTATTTCGTGGGTCTGAGAATCGGCTACTATCTATTTTTCATATCCTTAAGTGATAATGGTTGTCTTCCTGTAACGTAGTGTTCTGAAAACTACTATGCGCCTTCACGTCAAAATTCAAACTATTGGGTATTGTAACGTAGTGTTCTCATATAGGTTAGGAGGAATGTTATCTCAGGAAATCGATAGAACATTACGTTACACACCCCTAAAATTATTTTTGGACAATATTTTTTTTTATAATGTGGTATAAAAAAATACATACAACCCTAAATTTTCTCTTCTACCACCTGGCCCTATTTTTATGGCGGTACGAAGTTCGCTGGGTCAGCTAGTAATTATATAAAACTTATTTTGTTCTTGATTTTATTTATTTTTAAGCATTTAACTGCTAGATGTTTAAATCTAAAGAAAAGTTTACTAGAAAAAAATCCACGCGGACCAGGCAGCGGACGGGACTCGAACTCGCACCTTTCGCAATCCGGGCGAATGCACAGCATAATGGTCAGTGCATTCGCCCGGATTGCGAAAGGTGCGGGTTCGAGTCCCGACCGCTGCCTGGTCCGCGTGGATTTATTTTGTTCTTTCTTTAAAGCCAACACAACGGCTTATATGCTAACGAGTCGTTGTATATAAACACTTTTACTTACTTCACGACACAAATCTTGATACAAATTAATAAGAACAAGCACAAAATAAGCTTCCATCTATTTTTTTTAAATCTACAAAATATTTTCGACAGTAATAGGGATGATGATTAATTTTTTCTCAGGTAGATTATCAAAAAATATTGGGCACGTATTTTTTCTTTTTTCACATAATATAAACATTGCAGAGATATATTGATTTGAAAAGTCGCATGACGTCACGTTTGAGTACACTTATAAGTGAAAATTCACTCAAAAGTGACGTCACGAGCCCCTACTCCCAAACTTTGACGCGCTATAACTTTGTCCTTTTTTAGTTGATTGCCCAAAGAAAAAATACGTTTCCATTATTTTTTGATAATAATTATGTGCATCTGATGGATTACCGAGCTCACTTGTAGAAAGTAGGCAACATACTAAGAACCGTTATGACGTTGGGCGTCTGTATTATTTATTGTTCGATAATGATCGGTCTGCTACTAATATTACAAACAAATGTAATGGCTGGTTCGGAACACTGCCTTTATGGGCTCACAACTATTTTTACAGTTGTTATGAAGCTCGCTACAATAATTATGACGTATAAATCCCCAATAGGTAAGCAAGGCTATTTAAGGAAGCTTACATCTTTAATGATTAATAGTATTTTTTATTTGGGTGATTGGTTCTTTGTATCCTACTATTAAGTGTATCATTATCATCATCAGCCTATTAATGTCCCCACTGCTGGGGCACAGGCCTTCCCTATGGATGAAATAGGGAGATTGGGCCAGGACCCCCGCGGGCCCAGTGCGGATTGGCGGGTGCTAACGACTACAGATGCAGCCGGGACCAACGGTATAACGTGCCTTCCGAAGCACGGAGGAGCTCGAGATAGTAAATTTTTGGTCACCCATCCAATGACCGACCACTGCCAAAGTTGCTTAAGTTCAACGATCGCAGCCGATGCTTTAATATTTTCAGTGCTGTGCACTATAATAAAAGTTATTTCAACGAAAGAAGACAGAAATGAAATTATTGTTGAAAACATCTTTGAATGAACTTTATAGATAGACCCAAAAATGTCACATAAGATAATATGTTGACCAGGAAAACTGTAATTGGCAATAGTACAAGAAAATATTATAAATGTAATTACAAATAAGACAATGCTGTAGATTTCCTGAAATAATTAAATTAAGAAACAGTTATAAGGAATCCGTTTCCTCCCGAGAAAACGAATTCGGATGAACGGACAAAACAAATTAATTAACCTTTGATTATGAGAAAATGGTTCGGTTAATTCTAAGACCGATGATTTGATATATTGTGATATGGAGTTAAAGAAGAAATTGCCATATAACTACTGCATTTACCTCCCCATGTTTAATATACATTCATATTATAAGTCCGACTGCATCTACAATCTTTACGCTGTTTGTCCACTACCCCTGATGAGGCTCCTATGGAGACTTTAAATAACGTGGACTGTAACAATGTGAAACTGCTATACTGGTAACAATAAGAACAGATATCAAACAGCGACGTGGTGTTAAAATATAGAGTCTAACAGCGATTGGGCCTCGTCCGAAGCTGTGCCTGGAGCGTAAGAAAGTGTGTCCTCCGCCGCGACCACTCATCCCCTTGGTGGTGGTCCACCCTCCATTTAATAATTTAATAATTATGTAATGAAAGGTGACTTGATGAGTCATCTCTGAAGTTATTTTTCAATTTGACGACTCTGTAAATAATTAAACAGGGAGAAAAAAACAACCCTTGCTGAGTTTCTTGCCGGTTCTTCTCAGTACAAGGTCTCCTGCCGTAGATTTACGAACCGATGGCGTAGCTTCTAGACATTCATGAGTGCTTGTAACAGCCTAAACTGAATAAATGATTTTGATTATGATTATTATCCATGTCTCCTCCCGTGCGTAAGACTGATCGGCGACAACCCCCATCAACGGACTGTCGCCCAGAATGAGATTATTTCTGGTTGAGATCAAGATGATGTGACGGGCTTGCGGTAGACAAGAGGCTACAGTTTTTGTTGACGTTCTGGTGACGGCTGTGGTGAACAAACGCTCTTATAGTAGGAGAGCCTAAGCGGGGAGTTTTTAGATTTACTCGAGGCACGATGGAGTGATGATTTGCGCTCTGGCAGGAGCTGGATGCGAGTAGCCCAAGATCGATCTGAGTGGCGTGCATTTGGAGAGGCCAATGTCCAGCAATGGACTAAGATAGGCTGTTGATGATGATGATGACTCGAGCGCGGCAGATCAACATAAGGGAGGTAATCTTGCACCGAGTTAAGTAGTCCCACCATACCTGAGCCCTCTATGTAGAGCCGAATGTCTAGGGCAGCATAAAAAATAAATTGAACAATCAGCCATGTCTTCTAGTTGCGTCCAAATCGTTAGTCTTTAGAATAGGTGCAACTGGAGGGTTCACGTAACATTGTTGATGGAATAAATATTGTTATGCCTGTTTGCATGGTGTGGGGGTACCGCACGAGGAGGTAGAATATAGGGAATAAAAACTATTCAAGCGCGTCAGACATTGATAAAGGATGTTTTGGTTTTTTTTGGGCGCCCTCAACTTTCGGAGGCTCAGGTATGGTGGGAGTACCTAACTAGGTGTAAGGTTACCCCCCTTATGTTATTCTGCTGCGCCTAAGTAAATACAAAAATCCCCCCCCCCCCGCCCGCCCCTTACCATTACTTTCTACTAACGAACGAACGAACGAATTTGCTATGATCATATGCATCATTATTCATATGTACACAAGTTTCTCGAAACAAGAATTGTGTAGAAGATATAAATAGATTTCATGGAAAAATTACACTACATAAAAAGTGAATTGATAAAATAAAAAATTATTGTATTAGAAGAACAAACTATACTTACCCCTAAACATTCGAATTAGTATAGAAACATACGTATCTTGGAATACCACACTAGAACCTTTATGTACATTTTTAAAGACGATTATTTATCATCTAGTCCAGGTTTCAGACGAAACTGGACCGCGTGGGTATTTTTTTTAGTAAAATGTTCTTTATTTTTAAACATTTAGCAGTTAAATGCTTATAAATAAAAATATAATATTCTACGTTTGTTTTTATTGACTCAATAAATTATGGAGTTAAATTTCTTACTTCATCGCTACCCCCAGTCGCTAATTGAGTTAAAATACCGCCCTGTGTTCCACGGCTGGAATTACTCGGCGAACTTAATGGTGTAAATCTTAACCCTTCCTTAATGAGCATGGGATTCTGAGAGAGAGGGGAGCTTTAGATATATCCTGGTACTTCACGCAAGTATTTTAAGAACTTTCAGTGGAGAGAAATTTATAATTACAATATAAGAAAAAAAAGAATGCTGTGGTTTTATGAAACCTCGATGCAAGTGAAACTGATGAAGTGTATTACATAGTATCATATTTATTTCAGATTGTTATTTTAATCGGGCTGTAAAAAAAGTTGAAAAAAGGGAGTTGCCTCGGATGGGAATCGAGTCACCCGCGTGGCAGGTAAGCATTCAACCACTGACCACCCATGTTTGTTAATATAGTCTCAATTTTTTATAACTTAATAATTAAAAATATAATGCGGTATGCTAAAGTTAAACGAAAAAATTGTTGCGTTATATTTTTTTTATTTATTTATTAAAAACGTTCTACTTTAAAAATATTGTAATTACTGACTTTATATTCCCATTATTATTTTTATACACATGTTATTGAAAAATGGGACAGAACTATTAACGTTCATAATGAACTATAGGTACAACTGCCGGTAGATAAATTATTTTAGTAAATATTTTCATAGGCACCTATATATTTTCAATTTCGCATTCAACTGTTATATTTTTAAAGGAAAATTTTCGAATCTATAAATTCATTTTAATTCGGCTGGAGAATTATGAAATTGCAAACTTTTCATTGAATGTATTCTGAATTGTCATCTTGCAGATACCATTTAACAATAGTAGAATTCTTGTAGGAGTTTCAATATTGCTCTAGCAGTAGTTATTAGATAATAGTCTGTGGTGACTGTTCTTTCTAATTGTTTAATCTACTGAACGATTTTAGCTTATTCTCAAAATTATCTACTTTGGTGTATCCTAACAAATGAGCATTAATACAATTAAATTCTATGATAGTGTGTAACATCAGTTCGTAATATTTGAACAAGGGGATAACATAAGACCAATATTTAACACTACTTAAATTAACTGTCATCTTTACAAGTTTGTAACGCGCTCATAAACATGTTTAATTCTAAAATAACAGTGTTCATAAGTCAGGGTGCTCGTTCTGTAAATACGTTCTCGAAGTTGTAAATACGCAAAACACTCGTTTATTCTGCGATGAGAGCTGTGGACCAGGAGCTAGCACGATTATTTTAATATATTTCCCAAGAACCTTCAAAAAAAGAGCGTACTCCTTCCTTAAAGGCCGGCATCGCATTTGTGATACTCCTGGTGTTGCAAGTGTCCATGGGCGACGGTGATCACTTACCATCGGGTGAGCCGTCTGTTCGTATGCCCCCTATAACATAAAAAAAAAAAAATTAGAATTAAAATCCATTAACAAAATTCCTGTTGCCGTTTTTGTGAAACATGCGCATAATGGCGTTTTGTTTATAAAACATTTTCGTTTTTGTTTTTTCTTTTGTATTAAAGGGTGACAAACAAGCGTCTGGCCGCCTGATGGTAAGGCCACCATAGCCTATAGACGCTTGCGATTCCGTACCCCTTGGAGCCATGAATCCTTACTTACCGACAGAACACAATACCACCAAAAGTTTATTTTACTGTGATCTTCTGTAGGTGGAGGGAGGCAACCTATTTGGGCGCTCCAATTCGGGCGGCTAATTCGCTTTGCTCTACGTCCCATTAAACAAAATACTTCGACTATTGAGGAAAATTGTTAAAACGATTCAACAGAAACGAGATTATTTACCTGAACGTATGAAGCAGACAGATCTTAAACATAATTATGTGAACCTAGTTTGTATTTCCATGAAATTTAGAAAAAAAAACTGAAGTATGAAACTATTTATCGCGGATGGGGTAGGTAGAGAGAACAGAGTGCCACACACAACTTTCGCTTCATTCTCATTTATGATTTTCTTCGCACACAGCCGCCTGTTTCATTAAAAAAATATTGTCTATTTTAGCTACCCATCTCCCGGTCTAGATGCATTGGGCGTTATAAATCTGTGTGCCCACGGCGCGCAATAAATAAGGCCTCCGACTCACCTGCGCATGCGACTGACGGACTCCTACATACGACCCCTCGCGGTGACGCACTAAACGACGTATGTGCCCGCCCTAATTCATAACCAACTTCAGTTTACTTGGGCTAAGACCTTACTAGGTATATAACTTACTTACTTAAATTCGCTCTCTTCGCGGACGACACGGCCCTCTACTCTAGGGGAGCCAGTACTAATCAAATCATAGCCAAGCTCCAACCGGCAATCACAACACTTGGGAATTGGTTCCGCGATTGGAGGAGGATCGACGTAAATCCGGACAAAAGTTCGGCCATTTGCTTCGATCCCAAGCGCCGCACCAAAACCATACAACACGGTGCGCGGTCTCTGCGAATGCAAGGCATCGCAATACCGTGGCACCGCACAGTCAAATATCTAGGGATCACACTAGACAAAAAACTCACCTTCCGTGCACACATCACACGCGTAGTCGCGAACGCGCGCTTTTATATGAGCCGCCTCCACCCGATGCTCGGTAAATACAGCAAAATGTCACTCCGTAACAAGCGAACGCTTTACAAAGTTTGCATACGCCCGGTCCTCACTTACGCGTCACCAGTGTTCGCACACGCGGACGAAGCGATTTTGAACAAACTTCAAGTGCTTCAAAATCGCTTCTGCCGCATAGCCACAGGGGCCCCGTGGTACGTCCGCAACGCGGACCTCCACAGGGACCTACAACTCGACACAATTCAAACACACCTCACAGAGTGCTCGGAACGGTTCTTCAAAGCTGCAGAAGAGCACTCTAACCCACTCATCAGATCGGCGTCGGGATACGCCCCACACACTCCATCTCGCTTCAGGCCCCGTAGGCCCAAACACGCACTCACAGCCACACACAATAAACTCACACGCTATCTCGCGGCCCTCCTGGCCGCTGAGGATCCAACACCCGCGGTGAGTCCCCCCCGCCCCCCCGACACAGAGAGGTTCGACTCCTCTCAGTCCCCTCCCGTTTCAAGTGCACATCTGAGTGCACTTGTCCTCTAAGCGCATTTTGCGTTATTTTAAACTATGCACTAGTTTAAACTAACGCAGCGCCGCATCTTCCCCCTCTCGGGGGTTGATCGCTTCAGATGAAGCTTGTAAGGCCCTTCTGGCCATAAGCATGAATAAAGGGTGTTTTTTAGTCAGTAAGAGTCTGACATAACCTTACAGCCGGCTGTAGGGTATCCATGAGGATTTCTCACCCTCTCCTCTCCGCCTGGGAGGAAACAAAAAAAAAATTAGTTTACTTGGGCTTATACTATAGTTAAGACACCAAGCGCAGTCCAAAGCTCAGAGACAATCTAGTAGCTATACGAGGCACCTACCGAGCCGTCGCTAGCAGTGTCGCCAATTGCGATAGTTTTTCATATGTCATTCTTCTCTGGGGTAAGTCAGTAAGAGAGTAGCTTGGATTTTAGCACTATTTGATGCTGTTATTTAAATGTCTTCTTAGACTTACTAATCCACTGAAAATTGTGTTTTATCATCTAGGTAGTACTTCAAGATAATATAATAATTATAAAAATGTATTTCGACCGATGATTGACGACCTCCGTAGCTGAGTGGTTTGTACGCCGGTTTTCAAGGTGTCGCCTACTCGAGAGGTCCCAGTTTCGAATCCCGGTGGAGGCAGATGTTTGTGTGATGAATACGAACATTTGTACTCCAGTCATGGATGTTTAATATGTATTTCTATATAAATATACCCATATTGTATCAGTATATGTATTCTATACATTACTCTAGTATACCATTACACAAGCCTACAGTGCTTTCTTTGGGGCTAGGTTAATTGGAGTGTTTTAAAATATATATATTTATATAAGATGATCATACCTACTGGAAAACGGTATCACAAACCACTTATTTTATAGAAGTATAAATTTTGACAGTAGAACAGTGTAATTGTAATATTGTAAGCCAAAGTTCATCCATACTTTATCTATACTAATATTATAAAGAGGAAAGATTTGTTTGTTTGTATTGAATGGACAACGAAAATACAGGACCGATCTCAAAATAAAATCAGGTTTAGAATCCTACATTATCCCTGATGAAAATAGGTATTCTCAATAAAATAAGCGTTCCGTATGAAAACTTCGATAACGTAACCGTGGGTGTGAAAAAAATTCCAAAAACTAACTTTATATCACTTACGTTGCGTAAGTCATTGACAGTGGAGAAAAGCGATGTACTAAAGTTTTATAGAGGACATCAATATCTACAAAAAAGTCCGCGATACCATATGTCTTACTATTACAGTTATGTCACAACTAAAGGTCCCCTGCGGTTTCACCCGCGTTAATTTGAAGAAAAAGGTTATAGTGAGCCAAACTTAAAAGAAAGGCATATACTGTTGCGGACTTTTTATAGAAAATTTAAAGGGGAACAAATTAGTGATACATGATTTTTATCCGTTTATCCAGTGCACGCAACGGAAGCTCACAAATGGAATATTTTTACCCGATTTTGCAACATTTTTCATTGATGCTTCGCTCCTACTGCTCCTAGCGTGATGTCATACAGCCTTCCTTTTTTTTTTTGTGACGAGGGGAAATGCAGTTACGCACCATACCGTGACGCTGACTAGGCGCACTGCCTGTGTGGGACTCGCCGGCACGGGAAACAGTGCCGACCCTACTCAAGCAGGACCAGTGCGGAAGGCCACACTGATCCTACTCCACTAAAACCCCCCGGTACCCTCCTACGCCCATGTGGGGGCGTCTCGGGGCCGACGCACCTGCGTGCGCCACAACTCCGAGTCCAGCCTTATAGCCTCTAGATAAATGCACTATCCAACCCAGGTTAATATTTCAAATCAGACCAGTAATTTCTGAGATTAGCGCGTTCACCTATAAAAAAAAACAAACAAACAAAATCTTCAGTTTTATAATATTAGTAATTATACCTAATTTTCACGGAAGATTTGTAATTATAAGAAGAAAGTTATAATACAAGCCTGAGTACAAAAACTATAGACTACACTACAGATCAACACCGAAGCGAAGCGAAGGCGGACCACTAGTATAGAATATTAAGCCCTGTTTGTTTCTGCTCATTTCCTTGAAGCTCCCTCATTACCCGAAAATCTTGTTCACGGACTGATTTTGTCTCCTAGATGATATCCTTCATTAGTCCCTCTTTATCGCTATTTTCGTCACTTGATGTGCTTGCGTCTCTCATTTGGTCTGATCATCTGGCAATATTTTTAGCGACATATCGTCAAGTATATGTTTGTTATAGAAGCTTAAATATATAGTAAAAATGCTTTTCAAAAAATCATTACACAAAGTTAATGCCAGTAGCTGGCTACTAGACAATACAAAGAAAGACTAATTCCACTTATAACTCAAAAACGCTACAAGATTACAAAAATCCATCTGCACCAAATTCTCGCATCACAGATAATCGTCTGTTTCGATACATAAAATTATTTGCAAAAAAAACAAATACCATCTACCTTCTAGGAAGGTGCATTTCGAAGAAGATTTGACTTAAGAATTATAAAAACGATTATGGAACCTTTAATTCAGATCAAAATTCTTGAAAATATACTCGTGGATCACATATGCTATGATTGATGTGAGTATGCTCTGAAACTTGCTCTTAAGAGAGGTATCTAAATTTTTTGAAGTTATACTTCTTTAGGCGCGTTATGAAAAAATGATGAGAGTGAAATTTTAAGATGCGCATGAAGTTGGTCGACGGTTGCTTTAGCGACCAACTTTTTTGTGTTTACCGCACATTAAGAAAATCTACCAACAAAATAGAAATAGAATCTCTATTTAGTGGGTGCTAACGACTGCATTGTGAAGGCCTATCAAAAGTATTTATTAATCTGGAACAACGGAACCAAAGCGCGATTCAGGAAACTACAGCGCCATCTCTTGACCATTGGTGTAGTAGAACCAAAAACCAGATCTTTATTTTTTTACATCAAACTATTCTATGTCCAGAATTCCCAATCCTAGTAATGAGCTGTGCCTAATTATACCGCGGATCAATAAGGTCCAACTGGCAGTAGGGTATATATCTTGAAGGTCCAATGGGCATCAAAAAAGAGGTCCAATGGGCACATTGAATATAAAACTTTTAAAGAAGGTCCAATGGACACCAAAAAAGAGGTCCAATAGGCACTTTTTGCTTTTGGGTCGAATCTTGAGGGTCCAACGGGTACTAGACCATTCCGAAGCGAAAAGTGACCGCTACGCACCTATTCCGCGATGCCCCCGGCCGGGACGCACCAACAGTGAAAGACTGCACTGTGGGTGCGTCCCGGCCGTGGGTATCGCACTGCAGCTGCATTACTGCATAGTTTTTCGTGATAAAGAACCGAAACTAAAAACCTATCTCTTAGTTGCAATTTTTTGCAAAAAAAATCCTATTGAACACAGTAGTTATGAAAAATTTTAAAAGCGACGGAACAAAAAACTTTCTATTATAGATATAAAGGTTGTCTGGAAGAAATCGCTTTTAGCGATAAGACCGCCCATTGAAGCACTCTTTTTTACAATTGTAATGTCCCTCATTTCTGTTCTGTGTTGTGGTGTTTTCAATAAAGTATTGTGTATTGTATTGTATTTAATATAAAACACCACTTTCGACACCCTTGTCGTGGTTCCTTCTTTTTAAATACTATTGAAACTATTGATTCTCTTAAAATGCACCCAACTGTTGTCTACTTGAAGTTGTCTGAAAACCTCTTAGACGAAATGTAGCGTGGAAATCGTAGATATTTTTTGCAATTCAATTCACGAATCGAAGAAAATAGTTGTTTGCACATACAATGATCGGAATTGTGGCAGTGGTGAATCTCAATGTCGGTGTAATCTAATTCCTGGTAAAGATTGATAGCAAGTAACAAGCTAACAAAGTAAGATAATTAGCTATCTATAATTAGATACGCTGAATTTGTGAGGAAATATCCAGAGGTGGTATTATCCTAATTACTGATTTTAGTCTTTTAGTAATTTTGGTTAGAAAAGAAAAAGACGGCTTGCGACATGAACACCGAATGTTTATTTTTTTAAAAGGTTCTTAGCTTAATAACACAAAGCAAACGTATGTGACATATACAGCCAATATTAAAAATGTTTAAATATTATAAATTATTGTTTTATTTAACAGAATTAAATATTGATGCATGGAACACTGTTGACAAAAATACACTTTTACGTACAGTTATATTACATAATAAATATTAAAGCACCAGAAATTTTAAATATCCTACAAGTGATTGTAAAAAGTTTATATTGCAATGGTGATTTAATTAAACAATTCAAAATCTGTTTCTCAAAATAACAATTTTAATCAGATTTATTATTGCTTGTGCAGCTATCCTGGATGCAGTTTACTATTAGCGCCCATGAGCAGGTGCGCACAAGGCAATGGCCCCTTAGCAAACAGGTATGATGGTACACCTTAGCAGGAAGAATACACGTGAACCTATCAAGGATACAATAATATAGAAAAAAAACACCATACGCGTATAACCATCGCGGTAAGAAATAACTGAACGATTCCCCTATCTTAATTCCCTTTATTAGTTAATTGCCGAATATTGTATGCAATAACTTCTTCAAATACTAGAGTTTTTACGACATAGCAAATTATCAATTATATTTCAAAAAGTTTACATCTAAAAAAAAAGAAAATGATGTGGGACACCAGGTAGGAACGAAGTTCCTTCGGCTAATGTAGAATCGACACAAATTGCAAACTCGCTTGTGTATGCGACTGTCGCGCCTGCGCACGTCTCATTTAACGGTTTTATTCCACGCACTTATTCCACGGATTTTTTCTTACGGTTTTACTATCACATTTTTTTCAGTTCGGTCGCGCAGCAAAATCCCTATCCCCTCCAAGCCTGCCGTAAGGAACTTCGTCGCGCCTGCGCACGTCTCATTTAAAGGTTTTATTCCACGCACTTATTCCACGGATTTTTTCTTACGGTTTTACTATCACATTTTTTTCAGTTCGGTCGCGCAGCAAAATCCCTATCCCCTCCAAGCCTGCCGTAAAGAACTTCGTTCCAAAAAAAGACTGGATATATCCACCGACACCTTGAAAATTTTCTATTAAATGAAAGCTTCCTTAGATTTAAAAATTAAGCGGTACATCATACCAGTAATGTAACTTACATGTAATACCATAAGTTTCGTACAAATTGAATTAGCTTTTTAGCCCTTGGGATGACAAGAGTTAGTCATTAAATAAAAATATAAGAAATTGATTTTTATACCTACCTATCTTGTTCCGGTGTGAGCCAAGTTTAAAAGGCAGTCACATCGAAGGACCAATTAGCTCCTGGATAATTCAAAGTTATGCATGCTTCTCCGTGGTTCGCTGTATTTAATATAATATATACTTTTTATGTTTCACCATTTTAGCAAAAGTCTCACAATATAATCAGATTTTTAACAGAAGAATTATCACAAACAAATGCACATCACCTATTCGATGAACATTCCGCTCTACCGACGCGATGTTCTTCAAAAGAAATCAATTAGTTTTTTTTTTTTTTATTTATTTAATTCTTAATGCACATTGTACAGTGGCGGACTTACTGCCGTAGGCATTCTTTACCAGTCAACCATAGGGTGTTGTGGAGAAAATTAGTGGTAGGGTGCACATGTGAGGTGGAAATCACATTTAAAGCATTAAACATAAATCTCTTATCTATTATACAAGTCCGTCCGTCCGTCCGTCCGTCCGTGGTGCTGTTTCAGCGGCCAAACCGTAAGAGATAGATAAAGAGAATGTTTAAGTTATAAGTTAAGAATAGTCTGATAAGACTACAAACCGGATTTGAGTAATGTAGCACTTCCGGTTTTCGAGAAATAACGTGATTTCTATTTCAAACGAAACCACACAAAATCTCCGAAGTTCTCAATTAATTAAATACATTTTTTTTTTGTGAACATTTGGTTCACTGGTTTGCTAGTATTATAATAATACTAGCTGACCCAGCGAACTTCGTACCGCCATAAAAAAATAGGGGTTGGTGGTAGAAGGGTGAAAAATTACGGTTGTATGTATTTTTGTATGATGTATCATCATAAAAAAATTAAAATAAAAAATGTTGTCCAAAAATAAAATTAAAAAAAAATGTGTGGAGCAGCCTTAACATTTAGGGGGATGAAAAATAGATGTCCGATTCTCAGACCTACCCAATATGCACACAAAATTTCATGAGATTCGGGAAAGCCGTTTCGGAGGAGTTTAACCACAAACACCGCGACACGAGAATTTTATATATTAGATATATTAATTAAATTACACAATAATTATATACACGTACATACATACACATGTATATATATATATATATATATATATAAACATACACATACGTAAACATAATAATAAAATAACACTAAATAAAATTAATGAGAGTGGGCTGGATGAGACGCAGAAAATCGGGAGCAGTGGCGTGCATTAGGGGAGACCTATGTCCAGCAGTGGACGAGCTTGGGTCGATGATGATGATGATGATGAAATAAAATTAATCGTCTATCGTTTTTTATGCCACCAATTAACACCTCGTCGGAGTGATGCCTCCGGTTCCAGTGCGAGGCTGTATAAATTCCTCATTCCTCGTCCGTCCAACAATTAAGAAGACAAAACGCGCAGCCCGCCAATAAGTATAAACAATGCGCGGGTAACGAGCGCCGTTATAATGTACACGCGACGGGACCCGACGCGCCCTGTCACACAAATCGCATTACTATCAGTGCGCTCCCATCAGCCAGCTCCTTTGGGAAACGCTTCAAAAGATTATTACGTACCATTGTATAAGTTTTGTCGTCAAAAGACTTTCTGCGTTTATAAATTTTAATTTTTTCATGCAATAATGCCAATATTCAGCGGGTGACTGAAAAGTTATAATTTTTCTGTAGTTTTTTATAACTAGTTTATATATCTATATAAGTAATCATACAACCAGTGTGCGCACACCTAAATCGGCTACAGTATTTACGTACATAGAGGGGACCCTGTTGCCTGTAATACAGGTTACCCTACCACTGGCAACAGAAGTCACCTTTAACAATATTTAAGCTCCAATGTGCCTCTTGTCACCAATTTTTGGATTATTAATTTAAAATATTGTAACTTGCTTTAAGTCAATAAACGTTTTATTTATTTTTTATTATTTATTTATAATAATAAAGAAAAGTTGTAATACTCGTCCTCCACATGTTTGTGTCTTTAAGAAAAGCCCAACATTTTGGAAATCAAAGGCTGATGATTACGAAGTTATATTTTGGTTTTTAAGATGTATTTTAAGATCGATTAAAAAGTTATATTAACAAAACTGGATGCTGTTTCAGTATATAATATGCTTTGTGACTTTTCATCATCATCATCATTAGCCTATTAATGTCCCCACTACTGGGGCACAGTCCTTCCCTACGGATGGAATAGGGAGATTGGGCCATGACCCACCACGCGGGCCCAGTGCGGATTGGCGGGTGCTAACTATTGCTGTTGGTGTTGTGACTTTTACTTGAATATTTTACTTTGGAAAAGCTAACAGCATACGATAACAGTGAATTTATAGACTTTATTGTTTCGGAAACTGGTAGGCGATCGTATTCATCGAATGCCAGTGAAGGATAATTATATGAATATCATAATATAGCATCTATGACGTTCGTTCGACTACGCAGGATGGGCAAACATTATAATGTATATCAAATCGTCCCAATGGGAATTGCGCTTTCGGTACTAAACTCGTTGTTTGCAGTCCGTCGAAGGGCAATTTGGTGGGCTCATGCTCCAGTTGACTTATTACCGCGACCACAAGGAAATGCTAATTTCTACCTCCTTCTACCACAGCCTCCGCCATGGGCTGTTTGGACAATGACAACGAGTTTGTCCGCAACATCTATAGCTCTTACCTACGAGTACATAGACGTTACGTAGCAACTATTACAACTTCACTTGATTTATGCATGCATTTAGGTGTACTTGTACCGAAATTCTTAATTCACATTAGGGTTTAATCTTGTTTAACACATCGTTTAGATCTTTGTCAATAGTTTAAAGTACAAAAGAGATGAAATAAGGCTTAAGCATGATTAGCTTTTTAATTTGAATTCAGTACTTTGATGCAAGTGGGACAATGTACAAGTAAACAGTTTATTATATAGACTGTTTAAGACGATTTTCTTTGACAGGAAACTACGCTTCTTTTTCGTTTGTTCTTTATAAAGATGATCCAACTAATGAATACAATATACAAATGAAATTCTAAATTATTTAACATGTTGCGATGATTGGTTAAGATAGACAAAGGAGATTGCTCAGCTTCCATACATGTTTGGCCTAAAGACCACTAATCATAAAAAATTGTTTTCTAGATTCAAAATTATATATAAGTTACTGTAGAAACGAATATTATTGACGGACACCCCTGAGAACTTCTATAAACCATATACTCTGAATGATTTTGAGGTTATGTTTGCAAATAGGTACATAGCTATTAAAATAATAAAAAACAAATAAGTTATATAGTAAACTAGGGAAATCAAGCCAAGTACCGAAATTATGTATTAGATTCAGGTATATAAAGCATTTAGATTAACAGATAGGTGCCTGTTTTTAAAGTTAATGCACAAGAGTAACTTTTAAAATCAGGTATCATCTATGCATTTCCGGTTATATTAAGGTACTCTGTGACATAAACTGTGTGACGTGATATGTTTCAGGATATCAATGAGCTTTAACATCTGTCAATTTCTTGATTAAAAATGCAGCGCTGTGTCGAAAAGAATAGCTAAAGTGAGAACACATAAAAAATTATAAGACACTTAATATTTTTGATGTCAATCATCAAGTAGACTTTTTAAAAGCAAAGTTAATTAAAATTCTACTAGATGATTCATTTCCTATTTCAATTTATATTTACATTGCTAACAAACAGTTCACTTGTAATAACGAAGAAACCATTTTCTAATACAGTAAGGCATGCAAACATTGTGTGTTACGCATTTATCTGTAGGTAGGTACACCTATAATAAGCCGCCCACGTCACAATCCACGTGTCTGCTGGAATGCAGAACTATTGAATGCTACTAACAGACTAACAACAAAGTAACTAATACACTAAGGGACACTTGCACCAACATTATTAATTCAAATCCAAGCTTCATCTCCTGTTTAGCACATCACATAATCCTTGTCAATTTTATTTGAATACAAAAGATGGAATGGGACTAAATCATGATTTTGTTATTATTTCATACTAGCGGCCCGCTCCGCTTCGCTTCGGTATAGAGCTGAAATGTAGACTATAGTTTTTGTTCTCAGGCTTGTATTATACACAATGACATTCATCTATGATTCTTCTTATGCAAAGTCTCAGCCCTATCGGTTAAAAATTGACAAAGTTTCATACAAACTTTCATTCCTTATTTTATCCCCTTGGGGGTAGAATTGATCAAAATCCTTTCTTAGCGGATGCCTACGTCATAACATCTACCTGCATGCCAAATTTCAGCCCGGTCCGTCTAGTGGTTTAGGCTGTGCGTTGATAGATCGCTATGTCAGTCAGTCAGTCACCTTTGAGTTTTATATATATATAGACATATAGATAAGAACTTTGGTGCGATTATATCTAAGTGAGATAGGGCATAGCAAATTTCCCGCTCGAAATGGAGCGCCCGTCTGGGGAAGTAATAATAAATAAATAAATATCTCCAACATTCACACCAATTAGCCTAGCCCCAAGGTAAGCACTGTAAGGCTTGTGTTATGGGATGCTAGGGTAACGGATAGAATACATATATAAGTATATTTATGTAGAAATACATATTAAACATCCATGACTGGAGTAGAAATTGCTCATGTTCATCACAGAAACATCTGCCCCCACCGGGATTCGAACACGGAACTTCTCGAGTCGGCGACACCATGAAACTCGGCGTACAAACCACTCGGCCACGGAGGTCGTCGAATAACTCTACCTTTTGGTGGTGTTGTGTTTCAGTGTATGAGTAAGGGTAGGAAACGGCGAGAGATATTTTTTGTATCGCAAGCGTCTATAGCCTAAAGCAAGTCATACACACTAGGGTTTACTTGCACAGTTTAACTTTACGTGTAACCTGTATGTCACATAACTGCGCAGGTTTCCACGCCTGTACAGGCAACTCGAAAAGATATGAATTTTGATATTTTCTACCTGTACAGTTTAACTGTGCAGGTAAAACTGAGCGTGTGTGGTCTGCGCAGGCGTCAGTTGTCCAGTGATTGTAAGAGCGATCGGGATCATGGTTTCAACTGAAAGTTTGTGCAGGTTTACCACTACGTGTATGGTCTCTACTAAACTCAAGTTTACCTGTGCAGTTGAACTGTACAGGTAAATCTGTAAGGTATATCCTAGCGTGTATGGCTTGCTTTAGGTGGCTGCTTAACATTAGATGGACCATATGCTTGTTTGCCTTTCTTTTAACATAAAAAACCGGCCAAGTGCGTGTCGTGCCACGCGCAGTGTAGGGTTCCGTAGTTGCCTGTAGTCGTCACAATATATTTGAGCAGGTGTCTTTATTTTCTATATCGGATATTAGAAAACCAATTAATCTATGTAACTTAACTAAAATACCTAAATCAAAGTTAAACTGAGTCTCAACATAAAGTAAATGTTAGCAAAAATATATAAAAAAGCTCTGTATACAAATGCCATTTCCTTGTCGCACTATCCGTAAATGGAATGCTCTGCCCGCTCACGTATTCCCTCCCTCTTACAACCTGGGATCCTTTAAAAGAGGCGTGAAGAAGCAACATGCAGGCCGGCAGGGTGAGGATGGCTGGTGTGGCAGGTAGAACTGCTGTATCAGCTATCTTCGCGTCTGGACTTCACCTTCGCTTAACATCAGGTGGGGTGGAGCCATTTGTCGGACATATCTATAAAAAAAAATGCCCAACGCGCCTAACGAAGATTTCACTTTTAAAATTTCTTTAGATTTCTAAATCTAGCAGCTTAGACCTTTAAAGCTTAAAAAAAGTATGCAATGAAAATCAATAGTTTCAAAAGGCCAAAAGAAAAATGCTGGTGCATTCAGTACCTAATCTCCTTGAACATGCTTAGACCACTATAGTTGGTTAGTAATAAGACGATTTGCATGTTAACTGAAATGTCCGCGAATTATAGTTATGTGGGTTAAGGTCGTGACTACGTTGAATGCGGAGGTATGCGCCACCACATTCGGTCATTCGATTAAGTGTTGGAGAGTTGACAATTTACGAGGCTTAAAGCTCTAGCTTTCGAGATAAGATGTGTTTCCTATTGATTGGTATCATTGGTCGTGGGAGTCGGAGCTTTGTCTTCTGTACCCTTAGGTATGGATGTCGAAAGTTGAAAAAAATATCGATTTATCGATACATCGATCTTTTAAAAAATATCAATATCGACTTCGATATATCGCGAAAAAAACATCGATATATCGGACCAATTTTCCCAAAAATATCGTACAGTAGCTCACGAAATATGACACGCGGAATAATAATGGAACCAAAATTATCTCCCTAAAAATAGACCCTATTTTCGAATGATGAAAATGATTGCAGGGCCTCTCAGGTAAATGATTGCAGGGTCTCTTTCGTTAACAAGACTAGACAATCACACACTTCACAGAATATAATGGAAATCAGCACAACCAATTCACCAGCGAAACAGATTTACAAATAATAGACAATACTAAATACAGCACAGATCATAGATATGTTGAATATCATTAATCTGAGATCCAGTTACGAATTTAGTTAGATCGTGATATGCCGCTAATAATTAAAAAAAAGTCCATTTTGATACGAATTTCGATATTGGTTATTTTGTATCGATGTATCTATATATCGAATCAAAATATATCGGCAAAAAATATCGATATATCGATACATCGGTATATTTTCAACAAGCCTACCCTTAGTACGAGTTTGAGCTCACGAAAACTATCATAGTTTTCGTAGGTGTAAATTATGTTTCTATGTCCATTTTGGTGAAACGTAACCAAATATACACACATCAAAAGTGTCTAGGGATCAACATATATTTTTGCAATAACTTTTCTCCTGATTGATATTAATTAAAATTTTCTTTAAGGATTCATCAAATAAAGTGTTTTCGTTTGTCACAGTAACGATAAACCAAGTCACCTTTGCATTAATAAAGAAATTTGCCATTTTCCTAATAAAGGGATTTTTGACATTTGAACCACTAACACAAAAGTTCGAAAAAAAGACTGAAATAACAGTTTTCTCTAAAATTTTATTGGGTAACTTAAACAATTAATAATCCGTATTTCTACCGCGAACACTAACAACACAAGAACATCGGTTTGGCATACTCAAAATGAGTTCATCCAAATCACGCTGTGGAATGGCCGCCCATGTTCGTTGCAACAACAAAAAA
Organism: Chilo suppressalis; assembly: GCA_902850365.2. Classification (NCBI taxonomy): domain Eukaryota; kingdom Metazoa; phylum Arthropoda; class Insecta; order Lepidoptera; family Crambidae; genus Chilo; species Chilo suppressalis. The sequence goes on from OU963902.1 coordinate 712,273, forward strand.
AGGTCTTCTTGCGACTGGATACCCTCCATATACGGCAGAGCTCTTCTCTGTAGCATATCCCATGCATGCTCAATCGGGTTCAAGTCTGGCGACTGAGCAGGCCAGGGCAGGACATTGATGTTAGCTGCGGCGAGAGTCTGTCTTACAACTCTTGCGGTGTGCGGTCGTGCATTATCATGCATTAACTGAAATAAGGGACCGATTTGCACTTGTAGAGGAACGATGACGTCTGATACAATCGTCTCAGCATAAATTTGAGCGTTGAGGTTGCCTCTGATCCAAATCAACTCAGTTCTTCCGCCGATCCAAATACCCGCCCATACCATGATGGTTCCACCACTATAAGGATGGACTTCCTGGCAGGATTTTAATCGCTGTTGGCGTCCAGGGGTTCTCCAGTGTCGTATACGTCTTGTATCCGGTCTCATACCAAAACGAGACTCATCAGAAAAGCACACGAAACGCCATTGTTCTTCTGCCCAATTTCTGTGTTCAAGAGCCCATTGATATCGAATCCTACGATTGTGCATTGCTATAGGTGGTACCCGTAGCGGTCTTCGGGAATGAAGGTTCACTTCATGCAAGCGGTTTCTGACTGTTTGGTCGCTAATTAAGTTCCCTGAAGAGTGATGATCCTCACGGCTAACATCATGGCGGTTATTGTTGGAGCTCTTCGAGTTAAGATTTGAATGTATCGGTCTTGTCTCCGTGTGGTGCAGCGATACCGTCCTCCATGGCGCTCAGCCACGGTACCAGTGCTTCGGTATCGTGTCCAAAGTCGACTGATAACACTCTGACTTGTATTCAGAGCTAAAGCCACAGTACGTTGCCGGGAACCAGCTTCTATCATTCCCACGGCTCTGAGCATTTCTTCCCTGCTTAAATGACGTCGCCGCTCCATAATAACGTTGGTTTTAATCAGTAGTAGGGAAACAGTAGCACTAATAATGTCTTCAATGCGTTGTATGTTTTTATAGGGAAAATATTGACAGCTGATTTTCATCTTTTACTCGAATTTGATTCACAGTTCCTGATTCAAATTATGAAATGCACCAAAAAGGATCCATATAAATTTATAAAATCATAAATTTATTACAAAGCCACATCTCAATCTCAAGAAATCCGCATAAAAATGCTTGATCCCTAGACACTTTTGATGTGTGTACTTAAAATTTAAGAAGACACAAATGATTTAATGATAGAATTTAAACACTGTTTATTTGTATTGAAAAGAAAACAATAAAATCAGTACCCTTAGTACGAGTGCGAGCTCATGAAAACTATCATAGTTTTCGTAATTGTAAAACCCGTACTAAGGGTACTGTCAACGTGTTATAGTTTGAAAATTAAGTTTAAAGCTTTATTTTTATTCATGTCATCATCAGCCTATTAATGTCCCCACTGCTGGGGCACAGGCCTTCTCCATGGATGGAATAGAGAGTTTGGGCCGTGACCCACCACGCGGACCCAGTGCGGATTGGTGGGTGCTAACGACTGCAGATGCAGCCGGGACCAACGGCTTAACATGCCTTCTCGGAGGAGGAGCTCGTGATAGTAATTTTTGATCACCCATCCAATGACCGACCACTGCGAAAGTTGCTTAAGTTCAACGATCGCAGCCGAACGCGCTAACCACTTGCGCCATCGAGCTCCTCAATACCATAACAAGCTTTATACTAATATAAGTTATTTACGGGATTGTTACCATGTACCTTGTTTTTACCGAGTTTCTATAATGTTAGTGACCATGAAAGCTTAAAACAATATATCCTATAAGCTGTCTAGTAGAAAACTATGTCGCACAATCCGCAAATAAATAAATATTTCCAACACTCACACCAATTAGCCTAGCCCCAAAGTAAACACTATACGGCTTGTGTTATGGGATAGGGTAACGGATAGAATACATATACTGTACATATATTAGTATATTTATATAGAATAACATAATAAACATCCATGACTGGAGTACTAAATGCTCGTATTCATTACACAAACATTTGCCCCCACCGGGATTCGAACCCGGGACCTCTCGAGTCGGTGACACCATGAAACCCGGCGTACAAACCACTCGGCCACGGAGGTCGTCCAGTCAAAATGAAATGCTTTGCCAGCTTACGTGTTCCCTTCTTTCTATAACCCGGCATCCTTTCCGGGCAAAGAAGTCTGAAGGAGCAATATGCAGGCGGTGAATATAGCTGGTGTGGCAGGTAGAACAGCTGTAATTATCAGCTATCTTCTTAGGGTCAGTAGAATGATTCTGTATTATAAAATCTCACTTCCGAGTTAGGTAGCTGCCATTTTAGACATTAGGTTGATATGCATTACGCCGTTACACGGCAAAATATCTCTATGTCTGTAGAAGCAGCCAGTATTAGATATTTGACATTTGTCAGAAATCCAAACAAATGAGATCGTAAGTGAGATCTTATAGAATGCCTATGCTGGTGTGGTGGAGTCGTCTGTCAGACCTATTTATGGAAAAAATATGAATGAATCCGTTTAGGTTACGTTAATCTTAGATTAAAACAAAAAGGGTAGATACGGTACGCTCATACTTGCATCAAACAAAAACTGATCCCACGGCAGCGCGAACGGGACGGCGAGATCCGCGTCACTGCATTACCAACCCGAACGAAACAGCACGTTACGTTTCAACGGCAGCGCGAACGAGACGGCGAGATCCGTGTCACTGCACTACCGACCAATCACGCGACCAGTACTCGACGTCACTACCGAATAAGATTCAAAACAAACAGCAATTTTTATGAAGAAAACATATTTTATAGTAACATATTCTTGAGTAATTTGAGCACTTTTTAAAAACACACTTAGGCATTGTTTTATCATATAAACACAAAATATTAGCAATATTTGTTCGTTCACATGTACGTCGTTTGCATGTCAAGTTGTGACTGAAGCGATTAGGGTCGTGGACCACAATTGGTGCGGATCACTTTTGTGAGGCTAGTGCCGTATCTACCCTTTTTGTTTTAATCTAAGACGTTAATACACCTGTTGTTATTGTTGCATTTGAGCTTCATCAATAAAGGACACACGCCATCCATCTTTCTTTGTTGCCACCGCGTTGGTGCTTGGTAAAGCTGTAGATGAATGCACACATTTTTGTTGGAATTGCACTGTTTAATTCATATGTTGTTGATTATTGTGTTTACGATTGAATGTACTTACCTACTAGATCTCACCCTTTATCTATGTTTGCTATTGGTGGATAGATATTCAAGATCAGCAAACTTATCCATAGAAATATTGTAATGGTACACCATTATTTGAGTTTCTAATATTAATCATTAAAGTTACTCATGCCCAACTATCTTTCCACCTTTCCACAGACTTGAGACTATCAAATTTTATTTTTTAATTATTTTATTGTTGTTAGCGTTAAGGCAAAGGAAAAGAAAAAAAAAATACTCAGCCTCTACATACTTTTTTTCTTTTTTACTTACATTGTTTCTTTGTTTGTGGTATTGTTAATCGTGATTGTGTCGTTTATTAATTTTTATTCACGTCAACCTTAGGCCCTGCCAGAATATCAACATCGCAGCGGCCTTGGTGTCGTTGTGGCATTGTGCTTAGGCAGGGACCTAGTTGACCTTATTCTGTTTGTTATTTATGCTTTTTATTTGTCTATGTTATAGGGTCAATGAATAATTTCTTTCTTTCTTTCTTTCTTTCATTCTTTCTAGGTAGCGAAGTTTGCTAGTTTGATTCCATCCTGATCACTGGATCTGGTGGATTTTTTCTAGTGAAATAATAATTATTTTTACATAAAACTCAGCAGTGGTACCTAATTTCTGTTATATTTTATTATGAATCAAAGTCTACAGTCAGAGTCTTCTACGTAGGACTCAGTGCAAACTAAGTATCGCAATAGATTATAAATGTTCACTTTATAATTTATTTCGATACTTAGTTTGTTTAATAACTTTAAATAAACTTTTAAGAACTTCCAACAAATAGGAACAATCTCACAATTTTCACCTAATTACAATCATTGGAGCGTGTGATGTGGATTGTTCGCACTTTATTTAATAGATATGTTAGCATACACGAAATTTTCTTTATTTTAGCATTGAGAAAAAATCTTGTACGCTTAAATATCAATACTGATCCACAACCGAATATCCCACATTCACTCATTAGGTAGGAAACGGTACTTTCCCATACAATAATTATGTTAATGCGACGACGCTATGAGCTTCTGATCGTAAACATAGTATCGCAGCTCTGCGTAGGTACACTCGACCTTGGCTCGACGGAATGTTAATTAATTCCATAAAAATGTAGCAGCAATCTTTACTCGTGTCGATTTGTGAATGCGATGGAATGTCACAACTGCATAATGTTCATACTTTATGGCATTTAAGATAACATCAGCAGTGGCAAGAAATATAGAGCATTTGTTTCCTTTAACCTGCTAAATGTTTATTGTGATTTGTTCAAATGATTGGGTTACAGCAGTAAGCACGTTTTATGATAGATTATAAAATTATATTCATTCTTTATATAGTTTGCTTAAATTTAAGGGAGATTAAGGTAAATTCGTTTTAAGTTAGCTTCATATTACATAAATTTTGGGAACTGTCTGGTACCGAAATGGAATGACAAAGTTTAATGTATGAAATAGTTTTTGGGTTACTGTTTGTGTAGTTATTGGAACATTTATTAATCCTTCTGTTATAAACAATTCTTCACAATTAATAAATATGGTCAAGCTCAATATACCTAATTGATTGATTCAATCTTGTGATAAGTAGCTTTTGCATTGTAATTTATTACTATAACCATCTAGAAGACCTCCGTGGCCGAGTGGTTTGAACGCCGGGTTTCATGGTGTTACCGACTCGAGAGGTCCCGGGTTCGAATCCCGGTGGGGGCATGTTTGTATGCTGAATACGAGCATTTGTACTCCAGTCATGGATGTTTAATAAGTATTTCTACATAAAAATACTAATATATTTACAGTTCATGTATTCGATCCGTTACCCTAGTATCCCATAACACAAGCCTTACAGTGCTTACTTTGGGGCTAGGCTAATTGGTGTGAGTGTTGGAAATATTTATTTATCTATGTAGTTTCTACAAGTAATGATAGCGCTGCTTTTATGATTAACGAAAACAGAAAATAGTTTCTTTTTTTTTTAATGAGTAAAAGTCAAAACAATTACAAACATCGAAGATGTAAAAACCGTTTGTCACAGAGCACTGAAATATGTTATTTTACAAAGATCATAACGCCATTTCAAAACATCAGCAAGTATGAAAGAATTAATTAAGAAAAATAAACTTCATTTCGCTTTTTTAATGTCTGGCCTCATCCTGTGCCTTTATTCGACTCCCGTTGTTTAGAGCGAACACTCAATCTCATAGTAAACGGTGCATACCATTACAATCAATATAAAGCGCCTTCTAAAATTGGCCTTAAATCTATCCCCCTTGCCTAATTCCACCTCACTTCACCCAGATTATAATGGGGACTTTAAAAAAATAACCATTTTAGGGACGGTTAGTTCACCTTGCTACGGTTGGGGCTCGCCAAGATTAAGCACCACCTATTTAAACTCGAAAGATTAGGCAATTATACAAAAGAATTGGATTAGTTTCAATAGTCGCTTGGGTCCGTGACGTATTGGAGTGATCCGCTAAGAAAATGCACAATTTAATCTTTTATTTCTTAAGCTTTAGGGATTAATGAAAATACATCGTTATGTATCTAGAGATGAAAATCAGTTATACACTGTGAAAACAGAAAGTATTTTACAAAAAACATATGATTCGGACATTGGTCTTAATGTTTATTGATTTAGACTTACAAATAGATAAACTTTGGATTGGAAGACTTTTTAATCGTTTGCAAAAAAATAGTAATATATCTATGCATTTAAGATAACTCATATTATTGATGTAAGTATAGTGCATAAATCCAGCTGTAAAATTGAATACATTTTGAGATCACACTTGATTTCCAAATGGATAAACAGAGACCATTTCTCCCCACTTGCCTTTTTCCTACCATAGTTCCTTTTTTTATTGCTTCGACTTTTTGTAGATAGTATTGATTATGCCAAAAGGTCAATAAGTAAGATTAAAAAAAACACAAGAAGTCAAGCAAATAGATAGATCTCAGATGAATGGCAATTTAAATGCCGTCTCATAAACTTTCCATGACTACTTATTACAGAGGCGAGGTCAACCATGAAGACGTTATTTATTTCAAAGGCAAAGTTCACTAATAACAGCTTGCAAGTAATTCGGCCAAAGCCATCCATCATAGCGCTTAAATAAATAAATCAGTAACGTTAATCTTCTGCTGGAGTGAGGGAAGTTATTTACAACCTTCGAGACACGAACATAAAAATCTAATGTACGTTTGTACACAATAAATCACTATGAAGGAACGATGTAGGAGCGTGCGGTCGGAGGCTGACTTTAATGGCAAAAACTCTTTGATTTCAACATCGGTTTCCCACACGTTTTACAACTCTGTGACACTTGTTATAATTAAAAGATTGTCATCAGATAACGTAAATTGTTATGAAATATTTTATATTGAAAGATTATTTTGATATCTTCACCTGCCTTCACAGATATTGTTACTCTTTTTGTGGTTGAATTTTTATATTTATTATTAACAGTTATTGTAACTTACGTAACACCGTTTTCAATGATACCTATATACATTTTGTAATAGGTTCGCATTTTATACCAAACGCTAAAACATAATGAAACAATATTTGTTTCTTAAGTTTTCACGCACATCACTCATTAAATAAAACTAGTTTTTACGGGTTAATGCATTGGTTGCATGGGTGGTAGTTTACGGTAGTTAGGGTCAAATAAATAAACTCAAAATTACAAAAAACAATTTTAAATAAAATACTTTATTAAGTAAATTAAATAATAAATTCATACATAGACAATAAACCTTAAAAATCGAGCAATGAAATAACCAAACGCTCAATAAAAGTCTTTCGAAGGTAGCTCGACAAATTAAATAAAAGTTTTATTCTGACTACGAAGCCTGTAAAGGCTACGAAACGTCAATAAATAAATAAAGTTTCGTGCATTAACCCGTAAAAACTAGTTTTATTTAATAATGTAACAATGCTTAATCGACTCCTCTATCAAAACAATTGAATCTCGAATGCAAAAATAAAATGAACCGTATCGGGCATGTTGTATTGAAATTCCTTTAATTTTATTTTGTACCGGTACAAATTAATTTGCGGATAAATTTTCCTTTATGGACGTTTCTATCTGCCGCTCCTCGGGGGATGTTTTTTTCCGCGAGGGTGCTCGGTTTTTTATCGGATGTATTTAAAGCGTCCCCGCGTGGGGTTAACTTGTAAGAGTTTAATACTTCCTTCTTACACGTCCCGGCGATTTTTTGGGGTAACGACGACGTTTAGTTGTCAGAAAGTCAAAACTGTGCAAATGGTAAGTTCAAGCGAAAGTAACCTAACTTTAAAGAAAAAGGAAATATTTTATTTTTATCAAATATGCCTATCATTTGAACCTCTTATATGAGTACCGATATTATTATGATAGATCTGCTAAATTACAAACGAAATATTTTAATAAATCACAGTTTCTAAGTGTGTTCAATATGGAGAACACGAGCATCTGATTTTGTTATAAAGAAGCAAGGATTTATAACTACTTACCGTTGAACAACAATATCATAAGGTATTAATTTTGATATAATTTTCTCATTAGGAATTATTTACGCCAGAATTATATTATCTTCAATACAATATTGTTTCATATACTCCATATAGTTCCTTTAAAAACACCGACAAAAAAACAGCATCGCACAAAAACATTACCCCACAAGATCCTGGCTCACGTAAAATGTAATGGGAAATTACTCTAAAATAAAAAAAGTCTCCCTCTAGTGCTCGGAACCCTTACTGTTACGGCAATTTGGATAAGACTCCCCTGGCACGGAACACTAAAAATTCCACTTAGAAACAACTCTCAATATGCACACGGTTATATTTCTGGTGTCTTCCCTATTACAGTACGAGCTCATAAAACTTGAACGGTTTTAATCGAAATGAGGGCTTTCTGGGAAATGTAGAAAAGTAATCTATCTTTACCATTGAATAATGCCAACGTCAAGGCATTATTCACGAGTAAGTAATTTATTACATTGAAAATGGATTTTAGTGTATTTTTGTATTTAACTTTGCATAAATGTGCAAACTAAAAGAAAGTCATGTTAGGATTAAAACCAGACGACACAATAATATACTAAGCACAAATAGGTAGTCAAATTTATCGAGTAAACTATACACTTTTTCTTGACTTAAGTAGGCAAATGACTCTACCCCACCAGATGTTAAGTGATGATGGAATCCAAACGCGAAGATTTTTGGTGCAGCAGTTATGAACTGCCACTTTGACCTGCTTGCCCGCTAGCACAAGTGCTTCTTCACGCCTCTTTTAAAGAACCAAAGATTGTAGAAAGTAGAGAAATTTGCGGATAAATTTTAGCATAAATGCACGGCCAAAGAATTCTTCTTGCCAATAGTCTTGCCAACGAAGACATTTAACGACCTCCGTGGCCGAGTGGTTTCATGGCTGTCGCCGACTCGAGAGGTCCCGGTCCGAGTCCCGGGTCCGAATGCCGGTGGGGGCAGATGTTTGTGTGATGAATACGGACATTTGTACTCCATGGATGTTTAATATGTATTTATATAAATATACTTATATATGTACAGTATATGTATTCTATCCGTTACCCTAGCATCCCATAACACAAGCCTTATAGTGCTTACTTTGGGGCTAGGCTAATTGGTGTGAGTGTCGGAAATATTTATTTATTTATTTATAAAGAAGTAAATCTCCAAATTATTGTTGTTTTTTTATTAAATTGATTGTGAATATTTAGAATATTTTTTACTATGAAGCAAAATTCAGTATAAAAGCTTTTTATAAACCGTAGGCTATGGTTCACTAATCCCTGACCAAAAACACAATAAGCCAATGCACGGCGTCACACGAGGAATGCGAGCTAAATTATGATCCGAGTCGTTCAAACCCCACGGCGGGCGATCTCAGCAAAGCATTTGATAAAGTGGATCACAAAACGCGATGGTATAATATAAATAAAAACGGGCCCACAAGCGGTCCTTGCGGAGCGCCAGGTCTCAGCCCTTGCAAAATCGCAAAAGTGGTTTCATAAGCTAACCGTGCGAAACGCCTTCTCAGTTGTTATTGTGAAGTATGAATTATGAAAATAATAAAAAATATAGCGGTGTGTTGCTGGCGGGGGGCTAACACGGCACACGCGGCGGCACGCGCGACACCCAAAATATTGAAAACTTAAACCGCGTCTATTGTGAGCCCTCCGCCAACGCCACCGTCACCGCGGTCACAGTGGTTTCTAATGCGACACGTGCTCCGCTTAATTTCTCTTGCGATATTGAGGCACTCAATTAAGCTATTAGGTGGGCTCTTAAATTTTCTTTCGTGCTAATATTTTTCGTACCAAAATTTTAACAAAATAAAAATAAAGAAAAGCAATAAAATAAAATAAATACTAGAAAAAGTTTCACGCAATTTAAGCATCAGACGCGATTCGAATCCGCACGTTCCGCGATTCGACCGGACGCACTCAAATATTCTATACATGGGAAAATTTTCTTTACATTTATAAATTTAGCAGTTGATTGCTGTTGAAAAATTAAAAAATACAATAAACAACAAAACAATAGTTTAGCATAAATTTAAAGATACTCTTTAAAATTATAAAGTAACTAACATGTTTATGGAGTCAAGGTGTAACTTTTACTAAATTCGGAAACAGTTGTGATGTATTTATTTAAAATGAACCGTGCGAATTAAATATGACACTTGTCCCACCTACTGTATCGACGCCGCTGATCACCTCACAGTGCCGCTTTATTATTTGATCACACTTAATAAGGATTATCTCCTTCCAGCTCCCGTCGCATTCATCCAATATTTATTTGACGCCGACGCCGTCGTATTAATAGTAGAAAAATTTAATACTGTTAGTGTGTGCCGCTCGCGACTATCGCCCGGATTATAGAGGGGGTAGTTTTTTAAATAGGGTTAGGTCCGCATTTTTTCCTCCCTCTAACGGGAGGGTTGTGATAAATGACACATGCACATTTTTCGAAATACCCAATTTCGGATTTAAGTCACCCCAAAGTGGCCTGGTGTCCGGCGGACAATGGGAGCGTAAGCCCGCGCACAATGCGATCTTTCGGATAATTTACACCAACGTGCTTTGTGCGAAAGGGTATTTCTGTTTGTGCACCTCTATCGAAGAATATTGGAAGCGGTTATGGGGCTTAATAACGCATTTTTCTATCGGTTCGTGACGGCCCACCATTACTCGGAGATAAACTGCGCGTAAAATTGGCACTGGAAAAACGCTAACGAGTGCGTTGACGGATAATTATGGATTTGGTTTGTTGAAGCCAGGATGCGCCGCATCAATAGATCACTATTGTTTTGTTGATAGAAGCATTGTAATGCGTCTATAAATCTGACTTACTCCCGATTTCTTAGCTATAATTATTACTGTCCTCATATAGTAATATGTCGGTGACGATATTACCCTATGATTATTATTATTTTCAAGGAAGTGAAATAAATGCTTTTATATTTTAAATACATATTGTAGTACCCAATAATCTTGATCGTCAAACATTTGTTTGAAGCAACTTTTAACAATTATTAATATAAAAATAGTTATTTTAATACCCAAATTGATCGAGCCCATCATAACTATAAAATTACATTACACTTACACTCTGTCTAAACTGTTTACGATTGTTTTATTCAGTAACTTTAAACTTATGCTGTTTTTATTATTATTATTCAAGAGATAGTCTTCAACAAAGCGCGGTACAATATTTTTAAGAATCATACTTTTATTAAGTCGTAACCTGGTGATGTGAAATCATAAACAAGTGACAGTCGCGATGGCTTCAAGCTTGGCTTGATGGCGCGTTACTGGTAAGTACTGCCGCAAACCAGCCACTTTTGGCAGCCCATAAACATGATGCACGTTTAACTTTACCATCTCTTCAGTAGCTGCACATGAAAGAACTATAACATTTAACGTAAGCAAATATTGCTCACTTAAACAGATCGTAACGGCAGACATTACTCTTTTGATGTCGATCGCTCGGTCTATTGGGCTCGTACACGGGTTCCACTTCTTAAAGTTTTTACGTTCATGTGATAAATCTTACTCACTTGTGAAAGTATAAAAAATGTCATTAAAATAATGATTTCTATTTCCATGAAAATCGGTGTTGATCTTGAAAAGTTATGTAAACAATATACCCAAGAGGTATTTGAAGATAATAATTGAAAATTTCTAAAAACTTTGGCAGCCAAAACCTAAAAAAAGAAACTAGGTTTTATAATGAACAATGACGTGTTTACTTCAACCAGTGATATATAGATGTCACTGTAACTACTCCAGGTAACAGAACTGTTCGCTATCACGAACACTGATGGTTGTTTAAGGAATGTTTAACGACGATTTGATTTGTGCCCACCGAGTTTAAAACTAGTTCCAAGCCTTTTTAAGTAGGTTACTGCGTTATAGTCAATAAAACAGATAGCTGAAGTTTAGCAATAACTTACTTAACGTCGTCATTCGAGTTGAGTACTTTATTAATTTTTAATGACCTCATAAAACATCTTAATATCTGATTACATATATATAAATGAATATTAATTTTCCTCTTTCTTAGATACATAAATATGAAGGTAGTAAGTATATACTAGTATTTATGAAACCATTTATAAACCAGGACCATACATTTTTGTTCCAAGAACACTATAAATTGTTATTTCGCCACTCGCCAGAAATCTTTTAATTTGACTATATTGATGCTACTGCACGTATTGATAGTAAGAACATCAGCAGTACTCCGAGTCCATCCCTCGGGTGTTTTAACAAGGAAAGAGTTTATTTCCAAATCAAATAAACATGCCATTTGTTTCCTTTGCGAGATTGTTGGCACATTCCGCCTTCGGACAGCTCCCGTCAATAACGGCTAAACACCCCCGGTGGGAAAAGAAATGGCCTTCGAGAATTCTTGGCGAACCCTTCCAGCCGTTAATAAATGTCAGGAAGTGTTGACATTTGCGAGGACTAGCCGCCGCCGGCCGGCTGCGGTGACGCTCCGGCTAATATGTGGACTGTCATGAAAACATACAATATTGCATGACCGCGATTAAATCACTTGTTTCTAATCCCTCCTTGCATTTTGCAGCTAAGGCTAAAAGCCAAAATATACCTATAAAAGTGAAGCAAACGAACTGTACAGGTTGAGGTTGTAGTATTTCTATACAAAATATGTCAAATCATCAGACCCAAAATTTACGACAAGTCTTAGGTAAGTTATATATGATCTGTAAATTAAGATAACTGGATTTGGAAAGCAAATGATGATGTCTGACAGTGGCCTAATGCCTGATGCATCATTCGATAGTGAGAAGAATTATAAGTATGCAGAAAAAGACACGTCTGCAATATCAGTGGGCAAAAGTTTTCTTTCAAATATAAAAATCATTAACAAAAACACAAATTTTGCGTTTTAATTGTCGTACATTTACGTAAGACGATTAATTTGAGCAAAAAACTTAGATCAGCCGCTAACAACTGCTAATTGTATTTCCTTATGAAATGACTATTTCTAGGAACATGACCAATTAACATTAGTCAAATTGAGCGTGTTATTACTAATAATAACTGGTACTGCAACACTCAGAAGGACAAAACCATTATAATTTAGCCCTTAGTGCTGAGGGATTAGGTGATAGTGTATTGAGGATATTTTACACAATTCATTGACTATGGCTGCGTGTACGCTTTTCCTGGATTCGCTGATTGCATAACTATTGCGTTTACAATTACCCTATAATTGTAAGTGTTGCATAGTATTGTCATCGATTTTCTCAATGATACCTAGATACTTGTTATTGTAAATGTTATTAAGCTTTTCTGTTACAATATGATTTAGTACAAAATAAAAGTCTATTCCAAGGTGTTACATAAGTAATTAATCAACTAAGCCGAGACCGCAAGATTTAAAACTCAAAACTAAAATTATGATCTTTTAATATAAACGTTTTCTCTTAAAAATATAATAATTTGCTTATTCGAAAACTTAAAATTGAAATAATGTTTCAAATCACCCGAATAACCCCCAAAAAATAATTACATAAACTAAACACCCATGGCTCATTAACAAAACAAACAATTGTTTATTAGGATAATAGACATAGAGAAAATGAATATTCAATACTTCAATGGTGTATAAACGAAAGTCTTTGCACAATATTCTCCAAACACAGCCATCCCTTAATATCTCAGTCAATACTTCTTGTGAAATTAGGAATTGTTCTATATTTTTGAAAACTAAAATCAAATTTAGTAAAAATTATGCCATGTTGAAAACAAAACTATGATATTGATACTTAAAACATTAAAATTATATCCATCGTGTCCTTGAAAAATATCAGCAGGCATATCAAGACACATTACATGACGGGAGTATCTTCTTTAAAATGTCTCTAGTTTGAGAAGGCTATTTTCTCAATCTTTTGCTTTTGGTATCTTGAGTCTTAAATGTTCTAACTAACACGACTTTGTTTTATGTATATAGACAATAATCTACATAATAATTATGTATGTATTATCATCAGTAAAGTCTTACCCTTTATAGTGGTTAGGTGTGGTTGGTTGTTGGATTCACGCTATAAATTTCTACACGATACGACTGTATACATTAATTTTAATAAATCGCATTTTGAAAGTTACAAAGATTTCAAAGTCGTTTCATCAATTCATCATCAATATTATAAGTATTAACAAAGTTTTTTCTTAAATTCAAAGGTTAAAATGTCTTATTTCTTTTTGTCATTATATCTATTGAGTTATTGGCCAAATCCAATATTTACTCCTTTTCTTGAGTAATCAATAACCTTTAGGTTTACTGGCCTACACATTATGAAAGTACACTTATTTTATTAGTCATAAACAAACTTGCTTAAGTACTTTTCTGACTTCAGCAAAATCCACGGGTCAATTGTCTTACCATAACATTGATTTCAAATACCTCAGGTTCTGGGGCAATAAACGCTAGGAATGTCGGGGTGTGACGACCAGTGTTAGTTTATTTACGAGTTTGAGCTTTATCCTGTTTAAGGCAAGAGAATATATATTAATTTATATAAATAAAAACATTATGTTAAAGAATTTAAAAAAGTTATTTTTTTGAACCAATCTGTAATCATCCTATGAAATAATGCCATTAACCATCTCTATTCTATACTATAAAATATAAAAAACGTCAGTTATGAATTTGCAAAAAAGTCTTTTCATATTCCATGAAGATCGATTTGTTTCAAAAGAGAAATTTCAAGTTTTTTTGCTTAGTAAAGGTATGTCTGCTTCCACGTACGAATACGAAGCGCAACAATCAAATTTCACCCTGCCACCCCCCGTTCATTAAAAAATTGTTCCGTTCCACTTTAGGTAGTTAATCATTAGCCGTCGCTATCAGCTGATCTCTGAGTGTCATCGTTCGTTACTAATCAGTTGTTACACGGTGCGGTTCGGTTATTACCGTGGTATTATTAGTATTACCGAAGGTGCATCAACGGTCACCGCACACCTTGCGCGCACCTTGCGTCGCGCCTACAGCCCAAGATGCACCAAGATATCACTCGCAACAATCCAATAAGGACGCAACTTCTGCGAACCGCGCAAGCTAATTTCTCCTTTAAGCGTCTAGAAATATGATCCCAAATATTTTAAATTTTCAAATAGGGTTATAAACGCGGAACCCCATCTTTAAGGTTATTTAGCTAAGTGTAGCTTTTTTAAAGCGTTTTGTATTAGTGGACACGGTTGTCTCAGCCCGATGGACGGTTTCGACTATCCGTTGAGATCTCAACTCGATAGCGCCCGGCGAAAACGAAAGTGGTAAATTAACTATTTGACGGGCGACATGTTGGTTTTTGTGATGATGATTTGATTAATGGTGGCCGACAAGCGTGTCTTATAAATTAATCGATAATAATCCATTGCGAATCGATTGTCTATTGATGGAATTAGTGACTTTTTACATATAAAGTAGGAATGTGAAAGAGAACGATTGACTGATGACTTACAAGAACATTGATAATATTTTATTTTCTTTGCAGCTGTTGACAGTAGATAGTAGTTGTAGTTATTTATTAAATAGTGGTAACCTAGACAACGTATATCCCGGAAAAGTTTTAAGTAAGTTTTAGAGAGTTTATAAAATAAGTGATGAGTATACAATAGGACATCGCATTCGAAACCTTAGCATAATACATTGAAAAGGAAACGAAAATTACGAAATTCGTATAATATGTATGATAATCACCTACCCAAAGTAATCAAATCCAAAACCTTTAATAAGGTTCCTAAAATAAACAACGACATCAGATCACTGATACAAATAGGGAATATCAATAATAGAAACCCCAATATTAATGTTTCATAGAATTTCCTACAAATCAATTGTATTGTAATGCCAATAACCACTCTAAGTAATGTTCATACGGTAATTTATTGAAACAAAACTAAGGGGAGGGACGCCAATACGTAAGGCAGACCTAGAATGTGTATTTATGATAATTAACAAATGAAACAAAGATGTTGGTAAACAAACAAGCTTAACGAGTATCGGAATACTAATTCTGATGTGAGTACATATAAATTGAAAGAAAAAGTGTTATCTTAGTTGCAAAGTGCTATTATGAACTGTGAATTCACATACAAAGGTCAATTAAATTTAATGGCCGATTAAGTCAGATGTCTCATTATATTTTGATCGCAAAGAAAGTTGACACATACTTTGACCAGAGTTAAATGTTAAGTAATTAAAGTTCCTGCGTGCGGCCGTTATTAGTCCAACTTTATTTTATCACTATGTAGTGGTGACTTCACAGTAATAAAAAAAAATTAATTGAAAGCATGTACGTTTTTTTTATAATAGTGGAATCCAGTTGCAAAGGTAGCTGACGAAAAAAATGAAGCAACCCTGGTGAGGGTGCAATGAACCAAAGCAAACCCCCCTATATGAAATGAAATGAAATGAAAAGTCATTTATTCAGTCGAGGCTGTTACAAGCTTGTGAAGGTCAAGAAGCTACGCCATCAGTTCGCAAAACTACGGCGGGAGACCTTGTACTGAGAAGAACCTTCAAGAAACTCAGCCAAGGCTGCTTTTTTCTCCCTGTACTGTTATATACAGAGTCGTCAAGATGAAAAGTGACTTCAGAGATACGTCTGAAGTCACCTTCCATATACAAACCGAGGACCTTTGGCAATGTTGCAATGTACCTCTGGCTATAGGAATAAAACTCTAGAACAGTACCCTAAGCACGAATCAATGTCGATTTCGTTCTTGATATTTTTTTTTAATAATTAGGTTGGCAAATGACTCTACCCCAGCTGATGTTAAGTGGTGATAAAGTCCAAACGCGAAGATAGCTGGTACAGCAGTTATAAACTGCCACACCAACCATCCTCACCTTGCCGGCCTGCAGAAATGCTTCTTCACGCCTCTCTTCTCTCTCGTCTCACGGACCCCAGATTATAGGAAGGAGGGAACACGTGCGCGGGCAAAGAATTCCACTTACGAATAGTACGACAAAGAAATGAGTTGCCAAATTTCTTTGGTCTTGTAAGAATAGTGGCCACAGTAAGTCGGTGGCAACGTAGGCCAGCGCGCGTGGTCGTCTGAAGAAAAGGTGATGGAGGGATAAGCGAGAATAGCTCCTATATGCGTCATAATGTCAAGAATTTTTGTATAGAAGTTTTGAACAACCCCACAACTAGTGTTGCCAGTAGTAGTAGTAGTGTTGATAAAGCTGGACATAATTAGGCATTTTGATTGCATGTTCGGCCACAATAAACGGTGTCCAGCTTGCAGGGCTTTTGTTAGGCTATTTGCATTTCGCAAACGAGTGAGTGCCGAGAGTGGTCAAGCGCAAGCGGGTTGACTGACTGTCGCTTTACATTTTTTCTCGTATCTAATAATAATGAGTATAATGAGCCTGAGCGAGGAGCTCGATGGCGCGTTAGCGCGTTCGGCTGCGATCGTTGTAGTTAAGCAACTTTCGCAGTGGTCGGTCATTGGATGGGTGACCAAAAATTTCTATCTCGAGTTCCTCCGTGCTTCGGAAGGCACGTTAAGCCGTTGGTCCCGGTTGCATCTGCAATCGTTAGCACCCGCCAATCCGCACTGGGCCCGCGTGGTGGGTCATGGCCCAATCTGCCTATTCCATCCATAGGGAAGGCCTGTGCCCCAGCATTGGGGACATAAAAGAGGCTGATGATGATAATGAGCCACTAAATCCGTAATAATATAGGGTGTCCGGCCTTTTTACCTAAATGTCCGGCTAAACTGGCTGGTCTGTCAGGTTTGGCGACCTGGCGGCCATTCGCCTAACGGAAATGCTTTGGAAAACCCTAATGCTTAAGATTTCAATTCGTTATTTCTAGCCGCCTGAAGTTTTAAAATGCCTCGCGCTCTTTGTTTTCTTTTGCATTAGTAATAACAATGTTAAAGAAAATGAGCGTGAGGTATTTGAAAACCTTCGGCGGTCAGAAATAACAAAATGAAATCGAAAGCGTTAGCGTTTTCCAAAGCATATCCGTTAGGTGAATCGCCCCCTGGCATCCTGGCAACCCTACCCACAACGGACGCAAAGAGAATTAAAAATCTTTCATACAAAAATTTAGATACTTTACGTGTATCGAGATTGAATTCGAGTGTTCAAATTCGATATTGATTTGTGCTTCGGGTACAGTGCCCTTAATACGAAACAATATCGAATTCGTATCGTTTGCGAGTACGAAATGTCATTGTCAAATATGTACTGATTTTCAGTTCTTGTTACGTACGTTGTGGCACTTCTCTTCAAGTTTTAATACAATATTTGACAATGACATTTCGGACTCGCAAACTATTCCAATTCGATATTAGTTCGTGCTGAGGGTACTGAGTTGGAAATGAATTCGCTGAAGTTACAATTTGACTCCGACCTTTTTTTTGAGTGTGTATGCTGTTGGTCGCAGATGACCTTTACAGCGTCACCGGGTTTGGGGACGGCGAGATCCTAAGGGGACCTCAAGCCGAGAATTGGCGAGCGCCTCTAGAGGTCTTCCAGGCGGATGGCGTCTCCCCACGGGGGGAGTCTCCTCTCCTGGGAACCTGAGGGGGTCGGCTCAACTAGAGGGCGTTGACTCCGCCCTACTGCTTTTAATTAACATGTATCTTAAAAAGCACTTGTATTTTCTAGTTAATATTTTTCCTGCATTAAGAACTTTTCTATAATTATCCCATCAGCTACGCTTAATACTACACATTTAAACGAAATCGTAATTAGAATGCAAACGAACAAACTGACACCCGATATCCTTTTCAATGTACACTATAACTAAAACACAGCAGGTCTTTAAAAAAACTAGTTAAGAAAAACGCAACATAGTCCTTCTAAAGCATATAACTTAGTTGATACTTACCGTTGCGTGTTTCGGAATGACAGCGTAATAACTACAACTACTGTAATAAACACGTTATTTTACAGTCTACATGATTATGGCAACCATTCAGATTACTTTTTTGTAACTCTTATTCTGATCGCCATAGGGGTCATAGTTGTATAAAAAGGGTTGGAAACGGTTGGTAAGCATTTGTGCGTGACGTATTTGAATGTAACAAATTTATTGAGGATTATACCTAAACGCCATGTATGGGTAAACGAGCTATACATGGCTGATGTACTTCGGATGGGTGACCAGTGATTATATAACACAAACAGCAGAAGGCTGCGTGGTTCTACGTGATGTGCTAAGGATAGTTTTCTGTATTTTATTTTTAATTTATTTTTCTTCGGAAAACTTACAAATATTATTTATACATGCTATCTAATTTAGTTAACTACTAGCCAATAACAAGTTTTCACATTATCTGTGTAATATATTTGACGACCTCCGTGGCCAAGTGGTATATAAGCTAACTCGAGAGGTCCCGGGTTCGTCCCGTCCCGTCTGCTGCCTGGTCCGCGTGGAATTTTTTCTAGTTATATTTTCTTTAGATTTAAACATCAAGCAGTTACATGCTTAAATAATTAAAATTGCTATTTTTTCTTTCAAAATGTTTAATACTTGTAAAAGTATTCATTTAGCGGTAAAACTGTACTTCCAGGGCCCAAAAGGTGATACTTGTTTTTTTTTGTAGAAAAGGTCTTTTTAACAGATTTTTTTTTCTGGCGCTTCGCCGGCCGCCGCCGCGGCACGCTCGCTTTGCTCGCTCGGCTCGCGCGTTGTAGTCACAACACTAACCTAACCTAACCTAGTGTGAAGTATCATCACTTGATAAGAAAAGTAAAAATTTTCAATATTTTTTTCTAAAAAACTACCAGTGCATAAGTGTGACATTTTTTTTAATTATGTGGTTAACAGAAACCTTTTTAACAACAAAAATGCGAAATTACAACCAACAAAACTGTGAAGTTTTTACTTTTGGGCCCTGGAAGTACAGTATATCCCATTTAGCAATGTGGGCTACCTACAATGCGAAGAGATGGCGCTGCCTTGCAGCTTAAGAATGGCTAGAAGAATTTCGACGCGGCCAACAGGGCCGCGGTAGTATAATTGGTCAGTGCATTCGCTCGGATAGCGAAGGGTGCGGGTTCGAGTCCCGTCTGCTGCCTGGCCCGCGTGGAATTTTTTCTAGATATATTTTCTTTAGTAGGTATATAGTTCTATCACTCACTGATCTTCCTGTGGAGTCTCGTTCGGGAAGCCTGGGTGGCGCCTGTGTAGGACCGGGATACAGATGACATAGACACCTGTAGGCCTG
The DNA here is from genome assembly GCA_902850365.2 of Chilo suppressalis. Taxonomy (NCBI): domain Eukaryota; kingdom Metazoa; phylum Arthropoda; class Insecta; order Lepidoptera; family Crambidae; genus Chilo; species Chilo suppressalis. Next base: position 732,194 of record OU963902.1, read on the forward strand.
ATAGGCCACCCGCTTCACAAGCACTCGCAATCATTCCACCAACATAGTTATACACTTATTCTCTAAAACTCACGATTGAAGAACACTACAATCAGCAAAATGATACAAATTTACAAGAACATTCAATTATTCATTAAATCTTATTACAATTCTCAACTCTAAGCAAAATTATCATCTAACCTCTCAACAATTCCAAAAAGCACTTGACAGCGCAATGACAACTATACGTTTTTTTTCTTTTAATAGCCATGGATGACCAAGGACGTGCGTAAACACCTACAATGTTTACTTTGGGACTAGGCTAATTGGTGTGAGTGTTGGAAATATTTATCTATTTATATAAAAGGCAGCCGTTACTGACTGACTGATCTATCAACGCACAGCTTAAACCAGTGAACGGATTGCACTGGCATACATTATATTTATTATATTATAAGTAAACGAGCGTTCAATATTTACATGGAGCACCAAGATCACGAGGTTTAACTAAATAAGCAAATACCTGTAACAGGGTTTTTGAAAGCAAAACCCTTTAAGTAGTAAATAAGGTAACAACGTATTTTATTTTGAGATTTTTAAGATTGTTGGATCCGCTGGTCTATATGTATAGAAGTTTCGTAGTTTATTTTTTGGGTTCACCATTTATTAATATTCTCAAAATAAAATCTAACGCAAGTGAAGCTGCGGGCAAAAGCTACTTTATTGATAAAGATTATTCAGTCTGCAGGGTGACCCAAAAATTTGCTATATGGAACCCCTCCATGATTTTCTTAACATATAAAAGTCTTAAGGCAGAAACATATTTACGTGTTGTGTTGTGTCGACACGACCATGAAAGTTTAAAACAAAATATATAGATTGAATGATTATTATATTTAAATAAAGTAATTCCAAAGATCGTAATTGCAGTTGAGACGTAAGCAGAAGCTCTTAAAATAAACATGAAATATTATTCTGGAAAGGCAACAGTGAAGTTTCTTAGTTCACCATACGTGTGGATGGGGCGTTTGCATCCAAAACTGTAAGATGTTCTGATAAAGCGAGACAATATAGCCGGGCCGAGGGTCAAGCCAGGACGGGTGGGTGTTAGTGTTATCGGGCGTTTTGTGAAGTGGCTCGATGTCTCGCTGTTTACGACGCCGTATAACTTTACAGTTAAGTTAAGGAGTTGACTTCGCTGGGGCCCGGAGATATGGGCGAGGATGAAGTGTTAATGGTGCCGCGTTGTGATGTTAAAACTAGTGTTCTGAGCATATGTACGAGTTGATTTCAAAATTAAAAGACTTTGATGTGAAACTACGGACTTTTGTCTGTGGACTTTTTGGTCTGCCATAATAAATCGCCTGTACAACTGCATCGCGTAACGCACACGAGGTGTGAAAAGTACCGCGTACAAAAAAATCAAAAGTTTTGGCCTACAAATGTGCGTGTGCAGACGGGACTCACCCTTCGCAATCCGGGCGAATGCACTGACCAATTATGCTACCGCGGCCCTCACGGACCGCGTCGAAATTCCTCTAGCCATTCTTAAACTGCAAGGCAGCGCCATCTCTTCGCATTATAGGCAACCCACAATGTCAAATGAATACTTTTACAAGTATTAAACATTTGAAAGAAGAAATAGCAATTACAGTTATAATTTTTATTATTTTTAAAGTATGTAACTGCTTGATGTTTAAATCTAAAGAAAATATAACTAGAAAAAATTCCATGTTCCGTGAAATATTACATGTTTATTTTAAGAGCTTCTGCTTACGTCTCAACTGCAATTACGATCTGTGGGATTACTTTATTGAAATATAATAATCATTCAATGTAGTAAAGCAATGTATCTTTATCATCATCATCATCATGAACCCAAGCTCGTCAACTGCTGGACATAGGTCTCCCCTAATGCACGCCACTGCTCCCGATTTTCTGCCACTCTCATCCAGCCTACTCCAGGCAGCCTACGAATGTCATCATCCCACCTTGTCTCAGGACGCCCTACACTACGCTTATATAATAAACTTATACTATCTATATAACAAACTGTAAACCATTCTCGCGCCATTGAAAAAAGGCTTGCATAGCATTAGAATCAAAATTGATATGCTAGATGAAGAACTTATTTAAAAGACTTTTCAATGGGAGTTTCGTGCGATTTTGATCCGTTATTTGGGTTAGTACTTAAATGATTTGTGACCATCGATTTTTGAATACAACGTACAATGTGATTCAACTAAGAATAGGACCGACTGGGCGCCATATTGTGACGTCATAGCTGTCCATTCAAACCAGTTAGGTAGAGTGAGCAAAAAAGATTTTCTTTAATAAAACTTATTTACCAAGATTAAGTGAGAAAACATCAGATTTTTAATAATATTTTACATATTTGTTTCTTAGGTTTTCACGCACATCACTCATTAAATAAATTAATATTTTATATAGGACTGAGTGTGAAAAAACATTACTCCGAATCTAGCTTTTTAATTCCACTCATCTCTGTACTGTCGGAGTACTCATCACTGCTGCTTTCGGCTATAAAATATAATATCGATTTTAATAGGTTTTAAAACGACATCTTTATTTATAACAAAAATGGTCTTTTTATTTAAAGTAAAAAATAAAGTTCTTATATTTCCCTTTTCCAGAACAGTATTTATTTCCTTCTTTTGTTAACAAAAATGTTTGGTATTTTTCTAAGATTAGTTCAGTGCTAAAAAAAGTGTTCCAAGATTTTTGTGCAAATCGTACTTTTCAAGCAACATTTGACAGATGGAGGTCATTGGCTTTCCTATTCTTATTTGAATCGCGTAATAATTTGACTCTTACAAATATAACAGAACTCACCTCACTCACAGGAAATATTGGTTTGCCATACAAACTTTGAACCCCCGTGAGTTTTGCAAAATCCTTTCTTACTGCACGCCTACATCCTAATAGCTCTATATGTATGCATCATTTCATCGCGATCTGCTCAATGGTTTGAGTTGTGCGGTGAAAGATCGGTCAGTAACGGTTGATTTTATCCTAGAAGATTCATCATCAGCCTATTAATGTCCCCACTGCTGGGGCACGGGCTTTCCCGATGGATGGAATAGGGAGATTGAGCCATGACTTACCACGCGGGCCCAGTGCGGATTGGTAGGTGCTAACGACTGCAGATGCAGCCGGGACCAACGGCTTAACGTGCTTTCCGCAGCACGGAGGAACTCGAGATAGAAGATTTTTGGTCAACAATCCATGACCGACCACTGCGAAAGTTGCTAAACTTCGTCAATCGCTGCCGAACGAGCTAACCATCTGCGCCATCGAGCACTCGTATTCAATAGAGTCTAAAAATTTTAAAAATAAACGAGTTCGAAAACTCCCTGAGGCAGATAAAGCCCGGTCGCGGCCCTTAGATGCTCGGATAGTACCCTGCAATAAAATACCCTGGGGTTGGATGTCAGCTCTGCGCTCAACTTTAAATGCATTTTTCTCCAAATGTTAGTTTTAGGGTGTTTAAAGAAAGATATTATTACGCTTTTTTTAAAATAGGTATTTGTTATTTACTTTTGAAGCAGAAATTTTATGTACTTGTTGCACATAATAAAGTAATATTTAGGTATCAACTTGTAAAAAAGAAATTAGATTTACATGTTGCATAAATTATGGATTCTGAAATAACCATGACACTATAACCACTCGTAGCGAAAACCACTAACTAAACTAAAAAATAACCTAACTATTCGCTTTAAATATAGAATAGAATATATTTTATTAACCCTCATTTGCAGATTTACAGATACAAATTCAATAATCTCAGGGCTAACCAGGACCCTGCCTCAGCATTAGCTGATGCGACATTGTGTCACACCAGCGCTGTTATTCTGGCAGGGCCTATTTAGTGACACAAAAAAAGACATGTAAAAAAAATTCATTACTTGAAAGGATGAATGGACCTAACATCCTTTGCTTTCAAGAAACAACAAATAAAAAATGACAAGAATATGTCATATTTCGTGACAAACACCCCAAGAAGCATTAGAATGCGTCACACCCACATTCTAATGTAAAAAAAAGGAAGATTAATACAAAAATAAGACGATGGCTGCATGGCTATGCCTTTGCCTTTCTCAATAGAGAAGAATAGAACTAAAAAGAAACCATTTATTTGCTTTCTTTAGATTTAAAGTATATGTGAGTTACATTACTTGATTGGCATAAAAATTTCAACAAAACTTGGCGATAATAACAAGAGCTAAGTAAAAGATATCGTTATCAAAGCGCCACCTTAACTTCGAATAGTAAAAATACGGCGTATTAGGCGTAATAGGGTTGCGCCGGATCCCGTGTATTTTAATAAAACACTATTAAGGAACGCGCAGGACGAGGTAAATTGGCATATCAAAACCGAACCCTTGCTGAACGGTGGGTTTCTTGATAATGTCTTAAGATATAAACTGAAGCGGTTATATTGTTAAAAAAGAAGGAGGCACTAGTATATATAGTGCTAGTGTTATTTTTGACGACCTCCGAGCCGAGTGGTTGTACGCTGGTTGTCATGGTGTCGCCGACTCGAGACGTCCTGGGTTCAAATCCCGGTGGGGCAGATGTTTGTGTGATGAATACGAGCATTTGTACTCCAGTCATGAATGTTTAATATTGTATTTTCTATATAAATATACTTATATATGTACAGTTTATGTATTCTATCCGTTACCCTAGTATCCCATAACACAAGCTTACTTTGGGGCTAGGCTAATTGGTGTGAGTGTTGGAAATATTTATTTAAATTAAATTTATGGTTTAATATATTTTTATTTAAAAGCATTTAACTACTAGGTGTTTAAATCTAAAGAATTTTTCCTAGAAAAAAATCTGCGCAGTCCAGGCAGCAGATAGGACGCGAACCCGCACTCTCCGCTTACATTAACATTGTGGGTTATCTACAATGTGAAGAGTTGGCGCTGCCTTGCAGTTCAATAAATGCTGGAATTAATTCTACACAGCCATTAAGGTTGCGGTAGCATAATTGGTTAGGTTAGGTTAGGTTAGATGGTGTACTCAACCCCCACGCGCGGGCCTACCTGCGCACGTCTGCGGGGTCCCCGTGATACCCCGGGTGATCCCTGCCGTGGAGCCCCGGCTAGGCCGGGAGGCTGCTAGGTGCGGAGACGCGGAGGAATCCCTAAACGGGGATCCCGCGGCTTCGCGCTAAGCAGCTTAGAGGGTATTCGCAGGACTTTTTTAGCGGATATTATGCCCTAAAGCGCCCGTAAGAGTTGCGGGGTCCTCGGTGGACAGCCACTGGGGCGCCCGTAAGACTTGCGGAAGCCAGGTGTGAGGTCCGTTCGGCGGTGTGCCTCTTAAAGGCGCCGTCGTCTGTAAATAGCATTTTTTACCTGCGTAATAAAAAAAAAAAAGGTTAGGTTAGATGGTACTCATTGAAAACGACCAATGCTTATTGGAATTTACATCGAACATTGGTAAGAATCTCGCAACTTGGACCAATGATCTCAATATAAACCCATCCTTGTAGGGTGGTCCGTCAATAATAATACCTCACGGCTTATAGCCGGTGGTCAGCTAGCAAATACGGATTACGGTCTTCCGGGACGGATCGGACACGCGTCCGTGTCCCGGACGCCGGACACGCCGGTGCGAAGATTGCGATTGACATGTCTACCGCTGGCAAGGAGTAATGAGTCGACGGATTTAGACCGGGGACTATTGAACAAAAGCCTTTTTGGAGTACCCAAATTTTGAGTAACATTTATATAATATTTGTTTTGATTATTTACTGCTTCGCTTTACTTCGCTTATGAGAGCCGGGCGATACATGAAAATAGGTAGAGTGGTTTTACGAATCAACGATGTAAGTAATATTTATTAATTTAAAAAAGCCTTCCCCCGGCTGGCAATACGAACCTGAGCCGCGCGCGTAGCAGGCGAGCTATCTACCACTGAAGCACCGATAGAGTCTGATTCGTTTAATAAAAAATCACACTGTATTGATAAATGAAAAATGTTGCAGCGTTGGAATAATAGTACAGTCATTTGGTGAGAAACATAGTAGTTTATAAATTTTAAGGTGTTCTTTCCGAATTTTGACTATGCCACCTCGTATTTTTGCCGCGTGCGTCGGGGCGCCATATTGGAAAAATGGCGCCTAAAAGCAGTTTTTTGACAATATCTCCTTTCCAATTCATTTTACGATAAAAACATTTAGTACAAAATTAAACTAGAGACAATTGCCTACAATTTATGTATATACCTTTTTTCATAAAGTCAATAGTTTTGGCGTATGAGCGCCATAAAGTGTACTCCAACGCGCATTTTGGCCAAAAACTCATTTTCCCACCACCTTGAGTCAGAGTAAGTGGCGCGTTTTTTTAATGTGGTATCCCCACTAGGCTTAATCCACATGCAATTTAATGTGCTAAAATTTAACGTATTCTCCTTCGCTTAGTTGTTCTAATTCATCGTCTGTAGTACAAATCTAAACGTCACAGACCGTTATTTCATCTATATCATGAGTCTATTATAGTATAATATAATATGTTTAGTCAGTATAGTTTTTATTTACATTAATTTTATAACTCACAAATATAATGAGTTGAAATTAAATGCCACAGGTGCATGAATAATGAGTAATGACCAAAGCGAGCGTTGGAGTACACTTATGAAAAAAAAAGCTAGATAAATAAATTGTAGGCAATTGACTCTGGTTTCATTTTTTATTAACTGTTTTTATCGTAAAATGAGTTGGAAAGGAGATATTGTCAAAAACTGCTTTTAGGCGCCATTTTTCAATATGGCGGCGCGAGCGGCAAAAATACGAGGTGGTAAAGTCGAAATTCGGAAAAAGCACCACAAATACTATAAAATTACCAATTTTCAAAACTCCCTGAAAATTTTCCAGGTAAAACTACTAAACGACTGTACCATAAAAGCTTTATTTAAAACGGCGATCGTAACGAAGTTCGTCACAAAATGTTAAGTCTTGAAGATTGACAACAACCCTTTACAAGAACTACGTGTAAATAGGTCCTAATAACGTGAACACACACACACTCCGAAACCGCAGCGCGCGGCGCGTGGAAACAGGCGGCTGTCCCGCCATTCGGCAGCCAACAGCCACAATGTCCGCAAATGAGCAAAATTAGAGTCGCATTAGTCGGAGGTTTTTTGTGAGGGCGCTTCGACGATGTGGTAATTGAATCGTTTGCGTTCACCACACTTTCGGATTCGTTCTTTTTCTACAAAGTTCAATTTGCTTTGTGGTTACTGTTTAGCAGGTGTGTGGAGCTCGATGGCGCAAGTGGTTAGCGCATTCGGCTGCGATCGTTGAGGTTAAGCAACTTTCGCAGTGGTCGGTCATTGGATGGGTGACCAAAAATTTCTTTTCTATCTTGAGTTCCTCCGTGCTTTGCAAGGCACGTTAAGCCGTTGGTCCTGGCTGCATCTGCAGTCGTTAGCACCCGCCAATCCGCACTGGGCCCGCGTGGTGGGTCATGGCCCAATCTCCCTATTCCATCCGTAGGGAAGGAATGTGCCCCGGCAGTGGGGACATTAATAGGCTGATGATGATGATGATGAGGTGTGATAAAATTGAGTGATTTGGAGAGTAAATTATTGATTTTATGATAGCTTTCATACTACGATTGTTCGCGGAAGTTGGGTGTATAGGGTTCTTTAAGCTAAAGCTACAAAGTGCTTTGCTTAGAGCTTAAAGCAAAGCGCCTCAATAAACGACTAATGCAAATAAACAGACGTATTTCAGATTATCAGTACATATCAGAGCAGTTTATCAAAGATTTATGTCACTTTATCTAGACTTACATAGTTTCTAGCTAAGCTTAATACTTACAGCATGGTTAAAGCCTAAGAACTATACTTAGCATAGCATATGGTATTATTATATCAGTAGTAAAAAATGCTCCTTGATAATATAGACTATATTTTTTCTACATTAAGTAGGCCAGGAATTCAATCCGGGACTTCAAAGACATAAATCACTCTACAAAGGAAGTTGAAAGTTTTCTTTGCTTAGAAAAGACTGGAGTATAGAAATGCAAAACTCAATACAATGAAACTTTGAAAAAGTAAAAAAAAAACATAAGTTAATTAACAATCCAACCAATAGACGTTAACAATTCTAATGAAGTAATTTCAATTTTCTCTTTAATAATTTCCAGTATCACAATCATTATTATCAATACTTCGAAGGCGTCTCCTGACCGAAATTTCAATTTTCACGACGTAATTCGGTTAAAAGCCGTAAGTTTACGCTAAAGTCAAACAGCGTGAGGGGGTGGGCCTCAGAGCTAAGGAGGTGGGCACACAAATCAGGCAACGTCTTGGCGGCGTGCGGACAAATACGCGCCGCTGCACTTTGATTGTCGGCACAGAGCAAATAACATACTGAAATATTGCGCTTCCAAACGCCCAGTCTGGACATACAGAAGGACATAAATAATAAATGTATAGGTACACTAAAACATCACATAGATCGCTCTAATCTCCGAAGTAAAAGAATTTAATTAAATGGAGTTCTTTAAATTAGAAACAAGGAAGATTCAATTCAATTCAATTTATTGCACTCATGTGGTTACATAGATGGTTACAAAATGCTTATAGTACCTAATATGAACCCTGTCAGGGTATCGCAATATACAGTCTTAAAGATAAAAATTTCAAAAGAATTTAATTAATAAACAATTATGTGTATGAAGAACCTAATTTGTATTATCTATTTGTTGTAAGATTCAGATTTAGACTTGGTAGGTATATCAGGTTTGAGTCGATATCCTCATAGAATTTGACATGATGAATAAGTAGCATTTTAACTTTTGATAATATATCAAAAGTTAAAATACTACTTATTTCAATCCTGGTATCGTAAGTAGACAGATACTATAGGTATCATGATTTATTCTCTCAGTAACGCTCCCCATTCACGTGTCCCATTCTAAAACACTGAACCTGGTCCATCCATCAAAAACTTGGTACATGAATATATCCCCAAATACACTGGTAGTTTCCTCAAAGTTCGATTGCCCGACAAACAACCCCGCATTCCTGCTCCGGCGACAGGGAACATTCCTGGGATGCCCAAATTTTTGCGAGACAAATAGCATCTTGACCGGGGGACAGCCGCCCCTGCACCCTCAAGGGTTCTGATGATTTATGCGGCTTCGGTTTATGAATGTCCACTACTTGTTCAAGTTGGTCGAGCGTCTGTGGCTCCCACGTTGAGGTTTTGGTAGGCGATTGTCCATAATGCGGTAAGCGATTTGTTATATAAGCAATCCTCTTGTAACCTTAAGCTTTCCAAACTTATATTTTTAATTGTTACCATGTACCTTGTTTTTTATGAGTCTCCGATATTTCGGCACTGTTGCAAGCGCCATGATCACGGAGTAACTCAACAAAACTTGCAACAGTGCCGAAATATCGGAGACTCATAAAAAACAAGGTACATGGTAACAATCCCGTTAATATCCATAATGTTAGTGACCATGAAAGTTTAAAACAATATATTATATTTTTAATTTAAAAAGCGTTATAATCTTGTGTTTATTTAATCTAGGTGAAATATCTAGGACACTTTTAGCAGACCAAGCTTTAGATATTACTGTAAGTTGCATCAGTTCTAAGCTCTAAAAATCATTATGGAAAAAAGAAAGTTTTCTATTCATACGAAAATTTGATTTTCCAATACCTCATCAAACAAGCATTTCTGTGTACAATCAACGACCAACCTACAATGGGTTCTATTCTCATTTTGGTTTCGGATGTAGACAAATAGCCCGTTACGTAGGTAAAATAAAATTTCTATTCTGATAGCTGCGTATAGTTTATGAACCGCAGTAAACCAACGTAAACTTTATGCATGGATATCAAGCTGGAAACGAACCCATACCTTATCAGACGTGTCAAATTTCTGCTAGTACGTCTACGTGCGTTTTTAGATTGTGAGCAGTCGGGACAAATTCAAACATATGGCTTTGTAAGTTATTTACGGGATTGTTACCATGTACCTTGTTTTTTGTGAGTTTCAGTTACTCCTTGATCATGCCGTTTGCAACAGTGCCGAAATATCGGAAACTCCCTGAAAATAAGGTACATGGTAACAGTCCCGAAAATAAAATAATATTACTATAATGTTAGTAAACATGAAAGTTTAAAACATTATATGGCTACGTATGAGAGCATTTACGGAAAAGCAAACTTTTATGCCGCGTCAGTTGTCTTACCAACTGGATTCCTCCATCACGTAATCATCATTTAAGATGAGGTGATTAGCTGCATTTTTAACGAAAATAATAAATTTGGAATGTTAAAAAAACCTGTGTTCCTTGTCTTAATTTATTGGAGCAAAAACATTGAAATTGAAAACAAAAAAAAAACCAATCTGTTGATTGGATCATTTAAAATATTGGCAATGGAATATTCCTTAAACGAGTCATATTTGTCCATTTTTAAAGTGAAATTTTTATTATATTTCCACATTTTTTTGAAGTTATACTTCTTTAGCCGCGCTATGAAAAAATTATGAGAGTGAAATTTTAAGATGCGCGCGCATCACTGTAACACAAAAGTAACATAATGAAGTTAGCCGCGGGCGCGTTGTGAAAAAATGATGAGAGTGAAATTTTAAGATCCGCGCGCATCACTGTAACACAATAGTAACACCATGAAGTTGGCCGCGGGCGCGTTATGAATGTTAGTGTCTAACTACGTGGTTAATAATCCACCATTATTAGACATCTGTTCGAAAGGTACTTTGAACGATCCACGGAGCTCCATAAGATGATCGCGTTGTCAAAAACAATGTTGGCACGCTCGTCGCCTCTGATCACTGTTTTCATATTTATAATATTTATCCACATGTTTCTAGTTTCTATATAGACACAACGTGTTTTAGTTACTTACAAGTGCTAATTACATATGGACTAATAACTTAAATTAAGTAGTGATTTTAATTGAATATTTTGAATATTTATTTAATTTTTCAAACTAAAACTGAACTTAATTGACTGTGTTAACTATCCTTTTCCAGTCCTTTTATTATTTTATTGTAATTATTAATTATTTGCATGCAATTAAAAAAATTTTTTAATGATGCTAAAGAAGTATAACTTCTCACGCGCGTACATAAGTTACACGCATCCATTTTTTTTTCAATCTTAGGCATGTCGCATTACAATTATAATTGTAATTGGTGTTTCAGCAGCACAAGCACACCTCTTTCATCGTGGATTCATGAAAGCATACCATTTTTTTTTTCCTCATATTAAAAGGCAGTGTTTAGACATTTGCGTAGGTATTGACGACCTCCGTGCCCGAGTCGTTTGTACGCCGGGTTTCATGGTGTCGCTGATGTTTGTGTGATGAACACTAGCATTTGTACTCCAGTCATGGATGTTTAATATGTATTTCTATATAAATATACTTATTTAAGTACAGTATATGTATTCTATCCGTCTATCCTAGCATCCCATAACACAAGCCTTACAGTGCTTACTTTAGGGCTAGGCTAATTGGTGTGAGTGTTGGAAGTATTTATTTATTTTATTGCGTAACAGAGTGTGCACCCTTGGAATCTTCAACGGTAGTCATAGTGGCTGTTGCGGTTAACGGCGCTGCGGTTATTTTCGGTTCATTTGTCGCGGGCGAGGCCTGAGTGTACCATTTGTTATTGTTACTTACATTAAACGACTACTCGACTTGTGGTTAACCTCTTTCATGGTTTAAATCAATCACTCACGACCCTCTGAATGAATAACCACATGCTTATTACTTATTGTATCTTCACCCATGCTTTGAAATCTCTATTAAAGATTATGGAAGAGTTATCTTATTACCAACATTGAAATATCCAATGCCATACTAAAAATATACTATTATAACAACCGATTGTGTATTCTACCGTTTTTTTTTATATAATTTTATAATAACACTCTTTTTTTTTTAATTCCTTCACGCCAAGGGTTTTTGGCAATAACCTGTTTCAAAATTTTTTATTGAGGGTTTTAAAGCATGAGTGTAGATAAAGATTACTTTCAGTAAGACAATAATTAAAACATACTAGATTTATTGAAGCATCAAAGTTTATTGACGCCTTTCAGTGCGACCGATGTACAATATCATCATCATCAGCCTATTAATGTCCCCACTGCTGGGGCACAGGCCTTCCCTATGGATGGAATAGGGAGATGTACAATATATATAGTTATATTTATTTAGTTACCAAAAATAAGGTACGTACTTATTTTTCCATTATTATCAGTATTTGTAGTTTATACTGAACTGAATTTAGCTAGGAAGCGAAGCTTAAGCCTGTCTTTTGAAATTAAGCAGAGAAACAAGAATACATTATATGTTTACTTTAAAAAGGCAAGACAATTCGTTGAAGGAGTGTTTCTAAAGGGGATTGTGATAAAGTCCTTCAGTGACTCCTCTTAGAAGTAGACAAGGGTCCGGACAGTGAATGTATCTCACCCGCCAACTCCCTCAAGGTGGACAATCAATGAGAGAAAGGCGCAATCAGCACCCGCCCAGGAGGTTTCAGAGCGACGGACAGGCCCCGCCTCGAGCGAGATAACGTGGGAATTCGGAACAAACGACGTTTAACGCAGCGAGGTTTTGCAGCGAGGAAAGGTATCTTTACCATATTATCTGGGATATATTCAGAAATTAATGTCATATTAATATGTGACAGTTACAGAGATTTCTCAGGAATGAATGTCATATTAATACTAGCTGTCCCAGCGAACTTCGTACCGCCATAAAAAAATAGGGGTTGGTGGTAGAAGGGTGAAAATTTAGGGTTGTATGTATTTTTGTATGACGTATCATAAAAAAAATTAAAAAAAAATTTAGGGGTGGATTACCCTTAATATTTAGGGGGATGAAAAATAGATGTTGTCCGATTCTCAGACCTACCCAATATGCACACAAAATTTCATGAGAATCAGGAAAGCCGTTTCGGAGGAGTTTAACCACAAACACCGCGACACGAGAATGTTATATATTAGATGTGACACTAACAATCATACTGGTTGACTGGTAGAGAATGCCTATGGCATTAAGTTTCATGTTAATTCTGTAGTAATAACTTTATTAATAAGATTTAAATGAGAAGTAACAGTATAATTCCATGGTTAATTTTGGCTTTCGAGTATTTCTGAATACTTAATGTATAATAATATGCCGAGAACTGGAAAAGTAAAATTTACGAATATCAAAACTATGTATTGACGGCTTAAGTGACTCAGTATCCGGACAAACCCAATGTGGGTTTTTATGGTACTTTTTATTAATTACTGTATTTTGTATTACCAATTTCTCTAAATAAAAAAATACATGAGGTCAAGTAGGGGTAAGTATTGTAACAGGGAGCATAGTGTAACATAAAAAGAGTATCTGTATTATACCCGGCCATTTGATGTCTGATAACAACTGCTTAAGATAGCAGCATATTAATCTAATAAAACACGCCAAGGCAGATCATAGACAAATAAGAAAAGGGCAGAGATATTCCTTGTGTTACACTGTGCTCCACCTGACCGTACGAAACTAAAGAAATTTTTGGGTGACCATAGCTAGAATAGATAGGTCTTGGAAACATCATCAATGGCTTTAATGATTCCACTTTGTACCTTAATGACTTGGCTCCTTTAGACTTTCAAATAGAGATATAGACTTACAGATAAGATGCAGGAAATACATGCTAAGAGTAAGAGGAGTATAGACGTAAATACAGTAATGTGTTTTAATGTCAGAAACAAATACAAAATCGAATACAAGGACTCTCATTACAATTTTATGAATACTAGCTAAAATATGGATCCTGTTAAGCTCCGGAAACGTTACTATAATGTACAGACAGTCACAAATCACTGAAATCTCTCCAACTGACTTTAATTTTTATTTTGTATGGGATAAGATTCACTGTGTAATCATCATCATCATCAACAGCCTATCCTAGTCCACTGCTGGACTTAGGCCTCTCCAATTGCACGCCACTCAGATCGATCTTGGGCTACTCGCATCCAGCTCCTGCCAGCCACCTTGCGCAAATCGTCACCCCACCGTGCCTGAGGACGTCCTACACTACGTTTGCCTAGACGCGTAGCTTATATAAATTTATCTCTTACCATGAGACAATACCTTACCTCCTGTAACTGCTTCAGTACTAAAAACCACATATTTAGTTATGTTATCTGACTTGACTTCATACGATTAAGATTATCGTCACAACTTAATTGTGTTAAGAACCTTAGTATCCCATAAGATGGATGGGAATGAGAAGAAAAAACACGATGTCCCCTAATAGCCAGCCCGCCCACCTTTCCGGCAGAAGTTTCCGTTTTACCACTACTGCCCGCCCGCCTTGTGTGTCCGAGTACGCCACTAAACTAGCGATTTGGTCGGTAAGCTAACGAAGTTCGAGTCCCGTCTGCAGCCTTTTTTGTTTTTTTTTTCTAGTAAAATTTTCTTAAGGTATAAACATCTAGTAGTTAAATGTTAAAAAAAAACCTTTAATCAATGATATTATATCCTATATATTAAACTCAAATTAACCAAGTTGAACTTGCTCATGTTGGTAGTATTTTTACTGTCGTGCGAGCTCGAATGTGGCTTAAGCGATGATGATAGCACGACCTCCGTGGCCGAGTGGTTTGTACGCCGGGTTTCATGGTGTCGGGACCTCTCGAGTTCAAATCCCGGTGGGGGCAGATGTTTGTGTGATGAATACGAGCATTTGTACTCCAGTCATGGATGTTTAATATGTATTTTCTATATTAGTATACTTATATATGTACAGTATATGTATTCTATCCGTTACCCTAGTATCCCATAACACAAGCCTACAGAGCTTACTTTGGGGCTAGGCTAATTGGTGTGATTGTTGGAAATATTTATTTATTGGTGCTTTTTTATTATTATTATTTGCACTTGGCAGATTGCATTTATTTTTGGTGGTTACAGTTTGAAACGATAACAGTTGATAGGTGATGTTTCCTTCACGTATATCTTTTTCAATCGCGTTGATTTTCCTAAATTTCGCAAAATGTTTGCTTTAGCATTGCATAATTTGATGTTTATCAAAATAAGTACTTTTTGAATGGGTTTAAAGCGAGAAAATAATTAAAACGCGCTTCCTAACTCCATGGTAGAGAGGTGGAGGATGTACACCTGTTTTCAAGGTGTCGCCTACGCTGAGGTCCTGGGTTCGAAGAAACTCGGTACGCGCAAATGGTTGTATGGTTAATGAACTCGAGCCAAACATTTTTACCTGAGTCATATCTGATTTATTTATACATTACTACAATAGCATCCCCAGCTTATCTTTATAATATTTCATGTGTTCTATCCGTTACACAAGTATCCCCAAGACATAAGCCATCCATTACCTACTTTGGGGCCGGGCTAATAATTGAGTGAAAGTAACAAAATTTAATAAAATAATCAGTTATACAACTTTATCTCTTAAAACACATAGTGGGAAAATTTTACTCAGTATATATTTTGTGTTTCAAGCCACTACACCAGGTTGGAAATATTTGTTTGATTCCCAAATAAACAAAAAGAACATTTTACTTCGTATGTGTATGTATGTGATACGCTGTTTTCGTGGCGGTGCCCCATCCGCGTCCCGCCCCATCCGGCACACGTTTTATTCTGCTCTTATCTGATTTATTCGAGATTCTGCCTTCACTCCGATTGTGGGAAACAATTACGTTTTGGCCACTGGCTCGCCCCGTATTCGCTCCTACTCCTATATTTATGTAGATAATGTGGTTTGCACGGTTTTTATAACAAAAGCTAAAGTCGATTTATAATTTATTTTGCAAGCTGTTGACTTGTAAAAAGTTAAAATAATGCTGATGATTTTCGTCCCAAATAAGCCGACCTTAAACTGTTACTAAATAATGGATGTTATACAGATAAAAAAAAACAAAAAAAAAGAAATATCCTAAGCGTAATACGAATCTAAGACATATGAAGCACAGATAAAGCATCAACCGGCCTTCAACAGTAAGAAATTTAAGAATGTTAATACTTTACTTTCCAATATTGTCTTTCATTATCTTTAACAATGGGCGCAACACTCATTCCCACTGATATGGTTAATTAGATAATTACACTTATTTATATTTCGTCTGCAAAGAAAAAATGTTTTCCCATACAAACTTCAACACCCCTTTCTATCCTTTTCCCTTTCACGAGAACCAAACGATCTTTATACCAAATTTCACCTAAATCGGTTCAGCGGTGTAAGCGTGAATAATTAATAAATAATAATAAATAATAATAATAAATATTTCCGACACTCACACCAATTAGCCTAGCCCCAAAGTAAGCACTGTAAGGCTTGTGTTATGGGATGCTAGGGTAACGGATAGAATACATATGCTGTACATATATAAGTATATTTATATAGAAATACATATTAAACATCCATGACTGGAGTACAAATGCTCGTATTCATCACACAAACATCTGCCCCCACCGGGATTCGAACCCGGGACCTCTCGAGTCGGCGACACCATGAAACCCGGCGTACAAACCACTCGACCACGGAGGTCGTCAATTAACACACAGACAGACAGATTTTCGCATATAACTTTTCACACTGTTTATTAGTATCCTTAGTTGCCACGCCATTAAGCAAAAGACGTGAAGTTTTGCGTTATCATCTAAAACAAATCCAGTTAATTTTTTATCAGAGAAAACTTTCCAATGAATTGTCCAAACTAAGAAATTCGTTAATGCTGATACTTATTTATACAGAGATACAGGACTTCCTTTGAAAGTTTATATGTTAGCATCATCTAAAGAAACGTTCAAATATAATGTTGTCATATACTTTAATATTGCATTCACATACAGTAATACTCAGAAAATAATAACAACAAAAACACCTAAATGCATCATCCATCCAAAGCTGTACAATTCCAAACGACATTCAACAATACTTCAATATCGCTATCATCTCGAGATCCGTAACAGAGATAAAATAAGTCTATAATGGTGTTCGTACAGGCAATAAGTCATTGAGTTTTTACTGTGGCCGGTAGCTGAATGAGCCGTGAATGGACCACAAAAAGAAGGTGATTGACGTACGGTGCGCGCGCTCTTTACGCGATCTTCCTCGCAACATATTATACGTTGAGTAGCTGTTAAAGCAACTATCTTTTACAAAGTAACCTCCTTCCATCAGTCGTAGCTCGCTGCGTCAAGATGTACTAACTCATATTTACTTGTGTCTTTTATGTTAAAAGTATGGCTAACAAGAATATCACTCGTATCGTTGCCTACCATGACCCATTCCACTACCCTGTGGTGCTCTAAAACCTTACTTATGACCAAAACACAACACTACTAAAAGGTAGGTTCTGTTATTTTAAGAGCTAGTTCCAGTTATCTTTAGCGTGGTCAAACGCTCAGTGATCGTGGTGTTAAGATATTTTGATACTTGTTCGGTCCATCAGATGAGTTGCGTCCTCTTGCTCTTTTGCCTTCAAGGTTTCCCGTAACAATCAGTTTCTCAAGGTTTGACAACTTGTCAGTGGGTTAACTAGAATAGGGATGATGATTATTTTTTTTCCTTCGTTTTTCAGGTAGATTATCAAAAAGTATTGGACACGTATTTTTCTTTTTTCACATAATATAAACATTGCAGAGATATTGATTTGAAAAGTCGCATGACGTCACGTTTGAGTACACTTATAAGGGAAAATTCACTCAAAAGTGACGTCACGAGCCCCTACTCCCATCTATGACGCGCTATAACTTTGTCATTTTTTGGTTGATTGACCAAAGAAAAAATACGTGTCCATTATTTTTTGACCATCTAACTGACGGACTTAATAGAATTTCGTTTACTGTACCCCGTCATCATCCCTATCAAAGTGTCAAAGTCTTCGCTATCCTACGCTATCTTCACGTGTGATGATCTAAATGTTTGTGCCGAAGATCAAATTGTACTCAGTACATTTATCTTTACTTGTAATGTTTATCTTCAGTATATTTACTTGAACACGATCAAGAAGAGATCAAGAAACAATTGAAGATTGAAAACCCTGTTTCATCAAGAGATGTAATTGTGATACATACTCACTCACACAGTTTCTAAACATATCGGCTTTTTAAGGCACCTCGTTCACTTGACGACCGTGAATAGAGATTGCTGTGCTTGGGTTAAACAAAATGAATAAAAAAAATATTGTCTTTGCCTTAGACTATGGTGACTGCTTGAAATCAATAAGGCCATAGTAAGGTTATATAACCATACTAAGGGTACATAGGTTATACTGTTTTACGGTATTTTTTAACACAGAAACTGGTTTATTTGGTAGCTACGGTTTCGTGGTCGTCGTTCTTTGGTCATTTTCTAATCTAATCATTTATTTAAACACCAATTTTCATTACACATCATTTAAGAGCATCATTAATTCTAGCAAAGAATACTCACACAGACATCCACAACCGAATTTGCCTAATACACTACCTAGACAGAACATACCACAAATTCCTAAATTAAGGCTTATGTCCTTACAGGGGACACTCAGTTAATATAAGTGACATTGTCAATTAATAACCAAGTTGAAACAGGTCAATATTAACTTATAGTCATATAGTGTCGTCGTCACTTGACCATCATTATTATTTCTTAATTAAAGTACGCCAGTCAAACACACTCGTACCAGATGAGCCATGTTTATTTACCAAAATGTTTACTATTACATATATTTGTCAATTATATTCGCTTCTTTACGTGCAAACCATCGATTCTGTTCTCAGGTACGTATTGTAATAAATCTCTCATAAATACCTTATTGATAGTGAATACCGCGTGAAAATCTATTCAGAAGTGTTTGAGGTCATCGCGAATATACATTATTGACAGACGTGACGGGTTCTTCGTTTTATAATATTATAAGTGTATAAACATTATTCCGCATTATTATGGTTATTATTATTATTTAATATCAATTTGACATTACATTATTATTTTTTTGCTTCAATTTGACATACATTTTTAATTTTAAATCAAACATTGATTATTAATTACATTGTACTTTTCTGAATTGAATGTTGTGTGTGCTTGTAAAGGCTTGCATATATGTCTTAGAATAAGTATTTTTTAATTTTTTAATGTTTTAATATGTTTAGCTGTAAGTACACCTTTAAATAAATAAATAAATAAATAAACATTAGCCAATCCTTCTAAACTTTTAATTCCTTTGCCTACATGTTTCCCTTCCTATAATATAAAACAAAAAAATGGTGCGCGCGACGGTGGCGCCGCAACCGGAAAACAAAAAAGACACTTCGATGCGCTTATGAAGAACGTTAACGGTCGCCTGAGCCTTGCGTTGTTAGTAAAAAAGTGAATTTATATTCCTTCCTGGAAGCTTACGTCTGTGGATTTTAGTGGTTGTGATCAACTCCTGTGAACGTTTTGTGGAGTATCAAAAGGACTAACGCTAATATAGGTGTAATTGCCGGCCGGCACGTCGCCCCGTCAATTAAACAATCAATATCTCCTACCTACCTCATCCTGAGACCATGTTAGTTTATGTAGATTCCTACTACTTGCATTGTTCGCGGCGGTTTCACAATCGACTCACTTAAAAAAGTAGCTTCTCCAGGAAGCCTATCCAATAAGAATACGTCGCTGTACCCTCTTACCGGAGTCGCGTGATCGTGCAGTGCGCGTGGTGCCTAACCGCTGCATCAGCCACAAAACACCATCGCCTAGTTTTGTGCTCGCGCGCGATCCAATCACCGATAACACGTACCGACCGGGCGCTTATTAATTGCTCCCGCTCATATAATAATCGTTTAGTTTTTGTTGTGTAAATACCACTAATCGTTGCTCGCTACTGCTGCCAGATGCGGTGTACTGATGCCTCGAGATCGCCCGCCCGTTATAATGAAGTGTAATCACGGTTCAAATATAATACGCCCGCGAACTGTATTTTAATATTACTCATTGGATTTTTTTGGATGGTGATAGCTACTGAATGATGTTTAGTTTGTAATATTATAGTAATATAAGTTATTTACGGGATTGTTACCATGTACCTTGTTTTTAGCGAGTTTCCGATATTTCGGCACTGTTACAAGCGCCATGATCACGGAGTAACTGAAGTAATTGCGGGTAGGCTGTTATTGGCAGACATATCGGTCTACCCTCCGACGAAGTCTTTTATTGCGTTCGATACCCGTACCACTGTTCACTTTCTCACTATTCACTCGAAACTGTTCTCGACACACAACACTTACAGTATCGGATCGAGCGATCGAACGCAATAAAAGACTTCGTCGTAATTTAAATTATTCTATAATTTGGATATTACATCTTCAAACATATACAGAAAGGCTTAGTGTTTTCGCAATTACAGCAATTTATTAATAATTTTGCTGTAAATTATCCGACGACAATGCTACTGCTTTAGGATTATTTTAACTTGGTTATTTCTTAACTATGAATTATTTTCTTTTTTTTATATAGTAATTATGACGTCTTAAAAAACAGTCCAAATAAAGCCAAGTTCGAAACGAATTCATTATTCAATTCTATTTATGAAATGAGGAGCCCGATGGCGCAAGTGATTAGCGCGTTCGGCTACGATCGTTGAAGTTAAGCAACTTTCGCAGTGGTCGGTCATTGGATGGGTGACCAAAAATTTACTATCTCGAGCTCCTCCATGCTTCGGAAGGCACGTTATGTCGTTGATCCCGGCTGCATCTGCAGTCGTTAGCACCCACCAATCCGCACTGGGCCCGCGTGGTGGGATATGGCCCAAACTCCCTATTCAATCCATAGGGAAGGCCTGTGCCCCGACAGTGGGGACATTAATAGGCTGATAATGAATTTATAATATTGGGTATGAAAAATGATGTAATTGCCGCGTCTTGAATCTGTCGCATCAGCTATCTTCTCATTTGATTTCCTTCCAAACTGTATACCCAATAAGGTCTCTCATTAAAACACCTACACAGTTAAGTGACATCTGAAAATCTACATTTGCAGATTGATTGTAGAGTTATATCAAGTGACAAAGTACATAATTATCTCCTGCATCATGAACAGCGTAAGCTGTTAAATTTCAGGTCACAAAAAACATACAAAATTTATTTCAATAACACATATGAGACATATGTATCAGACACTGTACGCGTCACGTTGTTTGTACAGGAACCTTCCTAAACTACTTAATCTTTGCACACCGTATGCAGTTTGATCCATCTTGAAAGATAAGATAGCTTAATTTATACTTGCAATATTATTTTATTGCAAATTATTACTTTTGGGAGGTACAAAATCCGCCTGGTCAGGTTATATATGTAAATTCGTAATATTTTAATTTGTTTCTAATATTTATTGAAATTTTTAAAGTCAATTTAATTTAAATTTGGATTTGTTTTTATTCTACTAACATTGATATAAGAACCATTATTACTAACATAACAAGTCCATGTAATAAGTCCATGATTTATTGTATCGTCTGAAAATAAATGATTTATTATATAATTAATTAAATAAGGTATATAAGGTAAATTTATCCATCGATACACCATCGCGTTTCATATGGCATCACCTACCACGAGTCCTGGCTCGCCGAGTGCGTGGGCCGCCACACCGCCGCACCGCGTGACTCAACACTAAACACAATGCCCATTGTGACGGACAGACGTACAGGCATTGTTTTACCCACTTTCTAATAACCTTTACTACCCGCGGTTGTGAAAAACCACTGTCAAAAGACGTGTCGCGCTCCCCGCGTAGGATGCGTCGCGGCGTAAGAAACTCGATGGGGTTTGGATGTGGTATCTCGTATTAAGTGTAATTAAATCTCGAGCTCTTCAGTGCTTCGAAAGACAGTTAAAGTCGGTCCCGATTCCATCTACTGTCATTGGCACCTAGCAATCCACACTAGGTCCGCCTGCTGGATTATGAACCGTTTCCCTTTTCTATTCAGAGAGAAGACTTCGAAGCTTCAGCATTGAAAACATTAATAAGTTAATATATAATATGTCAATTAAAAGATAAACGTTGTTGCAATAGATAAAGTTTTAGGTTTTCAATTTTTTCTGGAGTGAATTTTGTTCTAGAGGCTTAAATAGTTTAAGTTTATTAATATAATTTCTGATATATTAATAAACTAAAAGCTGACTAAAATATAACGATTGACCTCATTTTGAAAGTTAAAAAAGAACATACGTTAAAAGAAATATCTTGTTTTATACTTTTATTGTCACTCGCATTTTAGTAATAAAAGTTATTTACGGGAATGTTACCATGTAACAATCATGTAACTTATTTTACAAAGTACATGGTACCAATCCCGTAAATAACTAATATTACTATAACATTAAAAGCAATGTATTTAAAAGTAGCATTCTAAATAGTACAGATTCGTTCGACCACGCGACCTACTTAAGCCGAGATCCAAAAACCACGTTCTTGTCCATGCTTAAAGATTAAACGTATGCCACATCCATAGGTGTAGTCTCTTTCTTGACTTAAGCGGCGACGGTGACAATACGTACATGTCCCCTTGTGTTGCTGTAGGCGAGGCTGCCACCGTTGCATGTAACACATACCTCATAACAGTTAGATATAAGAGTAGGCACACTACATACGCACATACATAGTGGAACATCACAAATGCCATCCTAAGAACAATTAAGACAGGTTTTGTCTTATTGTAAACACGAATCTCGCCGCCTGACTAATAGAGTTACATGTCAAAATGTTAACTGTTTACTGCAATGGAAAATTTGCATTATATACACCTACTGTACTAAATTCAACTTCGTAATCATTAGTTTAAACTACAGCTAGGGTAAAAGCCTTCCCTTTAGATGCATGCTCATTAAAAACTGCAAAATCAGCCGTGATAACAGCCTCGCAAAGTTCCTAAATTACTAAGACGAAGACTTGTAGTAACTCAATATATTTGATATTTGGCCATCCAACCTTTGACAGGTCATTGCAATATTTTTTTAATTCCACGACTGCGCACCGAACGTAATGTCTACTGCGCTATCGAACCTCCTTGTACTTCGGCAACTAATAAACTATGAATAAAACTACCTACTAAGATAGAAAGATATATAAGTACTTTATTGCTCACATACAAAAGAAATCAAAATTAAAACAACAATGCAATATGGACAAGGAGCTCGATGGCGCAAGTTCGTTGAACTTAAGCAACTTTCGCAGTGGTCGGTCATTCGATGGGTGACCGAAAATTACTATCTCGAACGCCTCCGTGCTTCGGAAGGCACGTTAAGCCGTTGGTCCCGGCTGCATCTGCAGTCTTTAGCACCCACCAATCCGCACTGGGCCCGCGTGGTGGGTCATGGCCCAATCTCCCTATTCCATCCATAGGGAAGGCCTGTGCCCCAGCAGTGGGGACATTAATAGGCTGATGATGATGATGATGATATGGACAAGGGCGGCCTTATTGTTAAAGTAGATAAACAAACACATTTTGATTGGTTCTTTCGTGCATGCTTATTTAATAATAGTTACATCAAAAAGTAAATCATAAAGCGTTCTTTTTTAAAAAAAGTCATCATTGAACTAATTATATTAATCATACCAACCCAAGACCCTTGATACAATAAGCAAGACCTCAATAAGTATCCCAATAAATATTTAAAATTACAAAGAAATGAATACCGCAACCATTATTTAATCCGAGACAGTAGGGACAAAATCAACACGACCGGCAAGCGAACCCATGACTACAATGTTTTTGATGTCCTGATAGATAAATAGTGCCTCCACTAACCACGGAAATGTATGTTTGTTTTATAATGAATGTATTGCAAAGGCTTTCCGTCACGAGAAACTGGCGTCTCCAAGGTCGTCGCGAGCACGAGTGCCTCGCAGTAAGCCTTCCTCTTGAACGCCGATAACATTACAATCAAAAACATTTGAATTGACAATTCCTACAATATTATGCTGAAGAACTTTCTAATTGAAACTATAATCCAAAGAAATATTTACTAGTGGTCGCCTTTTGCCTCCGAAATCGTGTTCTTCTTTTGTCTAATAGTACCTATGAGCATATAAATTTTGAAAAATCATTATCTGTTTAAATCTAAAGAAAATATAACTAGAAAAAATTCCACGCGGACCAGGCAGCAGACGGGACTCGAACCCGCACACTTCGCAATCCGGGCGAATGCACTGACCAATTAGGCTACCGCGGCCCTCACGGACCGCGTTGAAATTCCTCTAGCCATTCTTAAGCTGCAAGGCAGCGCCATCTCTTCGCATTATAGGTAACCCACTATGTCAAATGAATACTTTTAAACATCAAGCAGTTACGTGCTTTAAATTATAACTATAATTGCTATTTCTTCTTTCAAATGTTTAATACTTGCAAAGTATTCATTTGACATTGTGGGTTACCTATAATGCGAAGAGATGGCGCTGCCTTGCAGCTTAAGAATGGCTAGAGGAATTTCGACGCGGTCCGTGAGGGCCGCGGTAGCATAATTGGTCAGTGCATTCGCCCGGATTGCGAAGGGTGCGGGTTCGAGTCCCGTCTGCTGCCTGGTCCGCGTGGAATTTTTTCTAGTTATATTTTCTTTAGATTTAAACATCAAGCAGTTACATGCTTTAAAAATTTAAATTTTAACTATCATTATTTGTGTATCGTATCAAACTTAAGGTCTAATGCATCTGCCACACCTGCTTCGGGTGGCTGACAAAGCTTTGGGTGGCTTTGGCACTAAATGCACTAAAATTAGCGTTCTTAATTTGAATTAGTTCTTTCGCAATGAATAATGTTTTCACAATGAATGAGGGCTGCTTGTCTATAGACGCTAGCCTGACTGCTGATAATTTGACACGCTAAGAGAGGTTGTGGGAGACGATAAATGTGTGTTTGCAGCTGAAGGAACATACTTAATTCAAAATTCGAACCTTAAATTTAGCATATTTTAGTGCCAAAACTTCGTCACGCAATTGTGGGATAAGAATAATACGTGTATCTTGTCGTAATAATGGTCGAATAGGATATAAGACTAATTGCAGGGAATAAGAAAAACAGCAATTAATGAAGCTAAATTGAAAAAGCAAACATTGGACCTAGCTGTCAAAATATATCAGTAAATATTTCGTTTGTTGTAAAGTATTCCTTAAATTAAAAGTAAAATGTTTTGTTAATAGTCTTGAAAATAATCCTGACGACGTTCAAGAAGGACCTCAAACAACTAAGTCGTGCAGAATTGAAGAGGTGGGAGGGAAAGGTTTACCAAGTAAATGGAAAGAAGGTCTAGTGAGAAAAAGAAGTCTTGAAAATGATTGGAAAGGCCAAGTAAGCACCTCTAGTGGATTTCTATCGTAAAATGTAAGTACTCTTAAATTGAATTACGAATATTAAAGGGTTTCTAGTATTCTAAAAGCACGAATCCAAATTAAAAATAGACAGATGCGAAGGCGTTCGATTACGTATGTACATAGATTATTGGCTGATCACAAAACAAAACCCATTAACGGATGCCAACGATTGACACTCTCAATACCTGGACTAGTGTTGTCAGAGCACAGCTAACTGGGACAGGTTGCGATGCTGGTTTTTAATATCATAAATATATAGTAATCATGTCTTTAATGCCGAACTGATTGTAAAAAAAAATCTTAAACGTACCAACTGTTGTACTTCCTATGCAGATAGTAAATACAGCATGTTCGGAAACTGTAGCAAGTATTGACGTTGGGTTAGCAACATGCCACTATTTATTTTTAGGCAACATATTCGACCCATAATGACGGACTACTCAGACCCAGTGCTGATCGATGTATGGTAATCTGGTGATCCTGGTAAACCTATCTCATGACCGGCAGTCATTGCATAAGTTGCTTAAAATATACAATCACAGATCGCTATCAAACGTTTTGATCTTTGACCTGACCAATGGTATTTTTATTAAGGTGTAGTTATGAGAGTGATACTCTTGGAAAAACCAAAACCAAAAGAAAACCATAATCAGGATGATATTGTTGCATTGAAAAACAACATTCGTGCAGTGCTAGAATGAGTCACTTTTAATTTATAATAAGTAATTTGTACTCTAATAAGATAATCTATATAAGATATCTAATAAGATAGAGACATTAGTGAATGCTGTCGATTCTGGTTTTCAAACCGATGTCATATACACGGACTTCAGTAAGGCATTCGACATCGTATCGCACAAAATACTTTTGCTTAAATTGCGTAGGTACGGTGTATCGGGTAGCCTGTATGAGTGGATATCCTCTTACTTGCATAGGAGATCTTTCTTTGTGGTTATCAATGGTTATCGGTCCACATCACGTGCCATCCTTTCTGGGGTCCAGCAGGGTTCCCACATAGGTCCGGTTTTTTTTTTATGAATGACATTCCTTATTCATTCCGCTTTTCTCGAGTTTACATGTTTGCTGACGATTTGAAGTTCCTAAGGATAATTAAGACTTTAGAGGATACTCGTCTTTTACAAAGTGACTTAAGTAGCCTCGAAAAATGGTGTGACAATAATCGAATGATTTTAAATACAAATAAATGTTATCACGTTAAATTCTCAAGAAACCACAACATCATAAATGCTCATTACTCTATTAAAAACAGCAGAGTAGAAGAAGTCCATACAATGAAAGATCTTGGAGTTATTTATGATATTCTTATCATTAACTTTTGTTTCGCACATGGATAGTATAGCTAAAAAGGCTTCTAAAATGTTAGGATTTGTTCTTTGGAATTGCAAGTCGTTTAGTAGCATAGATACCAAAATATTACTAAATAACAGCCTAGTCCGTAGCATCTTGGAATATTGCAGTGTTGTGTGGAGACCACACTATGCTACGCATACATTACGCCTTGAACGAATTCAAAAAAGATTTCTGTGACATTTAATTTATTCTGTAGGCAAAGCCAAAACAATCAAGTCATATATGGATAGACTGCGCTTTTTCAAAATTATCTCTCTGGCAAAAAGGAGGTCTCTCATGGATGCTAAATTTTTAAGTAATATCTTGAGTAACAAGATTCAATGTCCACAGCTGTTAAATCTTGTCAATTTGCGTGTTCCTTCTAGAATGCCTCGTAAGCCAATCACGCCACTCTGCCCTCCTTTAAGAAGAACTGTTTTAGGCGCTAACTCGCCTTATGCGAGATTTTGTAAAATTTTGAACGGTGTTAGTCATAAAATTGATATACACTTTGATAGTCCCAGTGCAATAACTTCAGCCATTAGTAGGAACTTGACGGACTGAGTGCCCGAGAAGTTTATTTTTGATTTTAGATCCTTTGTTTTTGTAATGACCCTTTTTTGGACAAAATAACATATAAGTTAAGGTATATTAGGTAAAATTTTAACACAAACTGTTTGATATAGATATGGTAAATGTGGTGTTTACCTATAATTAGTTGTAACACTGATATAAGTGTCTCCGTGTGTATAATTGTAATTGCTTAAGTGTTACAATTGTTGGTAAGCCTTTTAATAAATAAATAAGCAACTCCGTTTATATATTGCTGTTGTTTGCCACACTATACAATACGAAACATGGGACAAATAAATCCGAATACTTCCCAACCCTAAAAATTGATGCGTCCGTTAAATGATCAATTGACATGATCAACAACAATAGCAAATACGTAAACCGTGTAACATTACCATGCAGACGACAGACTACTGCACCGGCGTTATTTCAGCGCTGATACATAAACATTTCAATGAAAGCCTTTCCTAGTTACTGAAAAGTAAGTGATGCATTCTGATAACATTATTTCTGACCAACGCGCATCGGTGGACATTTGTGATTGCCAAATAAATACTGCAAGAGATCGATTCTCGAAATAAAAATAGGTGATAGTATAAAATAATAGGGATAGAATACACTAATATAATAGGGATGATGACTATTTTTTTTTCTTCGTTTATCAGTTAGATTATCAAAAAGTGTATATTCATTTGAAAAAACGAATGACGTCACGTTTGAGTACACTTTTAAGTGAAAATTCACTAAAAAGTGATATCACGAGCCCCTACTCCCAAACTTTGACATTTTTTGGTTGATTGCCCAAAGAAAAAATACGTGTCCAATATTTTTTTGATCATCTAACTGACGGACTAAATAGAATTTCATTTACTGTACCCTGTCATCTCCCCTATTGATGTGTCACTGAAAAATGATACTTCATAAAACTACATATTTATACAAATTAAGGAGAAAGATGATAATGGCCAGTTCAAAAGATTAGTTGTGAAGACGTAGTAATGTTAAAGAATATTATACCTCTACAATTAAACCAAAAACGATAATTATTCGCATAATAATACTATATTATCTATAGTTTGTTATATTTCATTTTCACCTCAATTTATGTAATTCTGCAGATATTATACGGTATAGAATCTATAGTGCATAATTGGTTGACATATTTCACATAGCTCGTTTTATCGCCCTTATACGCATTTAGTACGAAATTGCGACGATTTAAAAGTACAGCACATCACAGCTAATAGGCCTCTATATCTTTATTAGGTGGCGGAGGGTTAAGCTGAATTGTGCGCAATAAACGAAATGGAATAGTTAACCCTGCAGCGGTCTTCACACTCACTTTAATTTAGTTAACTGTTCCGCTGCGCCCTGGGCTATGCAGCCCGGGAAAGGGTTGAATGGGGATGGGACATGCATCTTATCGATATTGGTGACAATACTTGTGCTTCTCATATTTACAATTGATCCATAAGCATTCATTCGTGTCGTTAAGACTATTATAAATCACTTTAAACTTGTCTGCGTTACTTCTGATTCTGATGCCAAATTAAAGTAACGCAATGCCTATGCAGGTTAGTGCAACTTATGATAATATTCTGGTAATCGTTTTGTTAAGACTTTGAATAGTGCAATAATTTATTCCGACCAGTTTACGTGGTGACAACCCGAAATCTTTTAACAATAAAATTGATAAAAACAATACGGTCAACATGGTAAACATTTCTGTATAATTAAAATAAAAAAAAATGCGAAAAATACTTATTTTACAACTTTATCGACAGAATATCGATACATCGATAACTTTTCAGAAAAGCAATCTTGCCACTTCACTAGCGCTCATAGCTTTCATCGTGGGCTAATTTATATCGGTTGCTGCACCCCGCATTAAAGGCTTATGATCGCGCGGAGTGTGGCGTCAACGCGCGAATCAGCGTGATCTCGTCGCATTACGCAGCTCAACACGTCACTTCTCCCGCGTTGCGTAGCTCAACGGCATCAACGACGAAAATGAAGAATTTCCCTTTAATACTTCACCATTTCTGTAAATCACCCAGTGTTTTGTTTGTCTGGTAAGAAGCCGACTTATTTATGAACGTACTGTTGCCGAGATATATGTTGTTTGGTAATTTTACACCCTAACGGTTGGAATCGTCTACAAAAGTTTCCAAAATTTCCCATCCAGTAAAGGGTCGAAACAAATTTCATTCCGTACTAGACTGACATGGTATTCTATCAGTAGGCACGCATTATTATACCTTGATCATAATAGCAAAGGGCCTGATATGTTCTATTTATATATGTACTGAATTAACAATATATGCTATAAGTGTCTGTTATATCATTTGCGTTCTTTATTAAAATGTGCAAGTAATAATTAAATGTTGCCTTACCGCTCATACATGACTGCGTTAATCGTATTTCGGATTGAACGCCCGAGGCTAAGTACCGCACTGGGCGATTTTTTTTTTATAAAGAAGTGTTAGCAAAATCAATTTGTGTAGAGCTGCATAAAATATTTTAATACGGCATTTTGAAAAACGTATTTGAGAACGACTTTTGTAGGCAGAGTCGGTTTTGATTAAATTGTTTATTACTAGCACTTTGCCATTGTCACCTACGGTCTTATGCCACACTTTGTCTTTGTACGGACCACAAACAAGTTAACATTAAAAAAAAAATCCAACACACACACCAATTAGCCTAGCCCCAAAGTAAGCACTATAAGGCTTGTGTTATGAGATACTAGGGTAACGGATAGAATACATATATTGTACATATATAAGTATATTTATATAGAAATACATATTAAACATCCATGACTAGAGTACAAATATGCTCGTATTCATCACACAAACATCTGCCCCGACCGGGATTCGAACCCGGGACCTCTCGAGTCGGCGACACCATGAAACCCGGCGTACAAACCACTCGGCCACGGAGGTCGCCAATATTATCACTAAACCTAGGATTACTTTATACTAAAATGTAAACCCAACAACAATGGTCACATTTTAATTAGACAATTATTCAAAACGAGGGACTCGATACATTAGCGTTTAAACATAGTAAAATATGACTTAGCATAAAAGAAAACAAAAAAGTCAATAAAATTTTTATTATTGATTTTTATCAGTTTCTATTATTTAATATGAACAGTAATTTTAATCATGGTTAGATTTATTTTTTATTTTATTTTTTTATTTTAGTCTTGTAATTGCACACCCCCTCTTTAATTAAAATTCGTCTCTCCATCCTATGGTTCTCTGGAAGAGATGACTACATAGCCATAAGACCGCCAATTGTCCACCTATTTAAATTAATGTCCAAACTTTGTACTTTATAATGTGGTGTGTTCTATAAAGTATTATCTATCTATCTATCTAAAATATGCTGTTCATCTAAATATGCCTCCCTTCTTATGTGATTTATTTTAATAATATATATAATTAAGATTACAACTTAAATATTTTCTACTCACCTACAGTCGCTGCGTCTACGAAATCGCTATGTATTTTTATTTTGTGGTTTCGTGTGTTTCCTAGTACATTTTGAAGGCTTTTTTCATAAGCGCAGACTGAAATAATCACACAATCACACCGTTTTCAATATTGACGAAATTATAAAAAACCGGCCAAGTGCGAGTCGACCTCGCGCACGGAGGGTTCCGCACAAAAAACCACGAAAGGAAAAATTATTTGTTTGGTTTCGCCACAACTTACAAAGTACATTATAAATAGACATAATAATTAAAATAATAAATCATTTATTCCTTACCATAACCCATTGGGATAACAGAAGCAAAATGTTACAATACAAGTCGATACAAGATTAAGGCAGGTTGATACCTGTATCTCAGGTTATCAAGCCTCCACCTCACTATTTTCGAACAATATTTGTGCAGTTATTTTGCATTCATTAGCTCACAATTGTTGATTGGAGATAATATTACAGAAGATAACAGAATAATTTTGCGGGAATAAATTTAGCCCTCAAAAAGTAATATAAACACACACACAAACACAATATGGGTGTTTCTGTATGTTTGTATTTGTGAGTGAATGTATACATATTTGTATTACTTTATTAAGCATATGAGTTGAGTATGACTTGAATGTAAAAATATGCCTTTTTTCAGGTGGTTTTCAAGAGGCATTCAGTGTTTGTCCATTCAAGTTCAGGCAACTTTGTTTGTAAGAAAGATTTTAACTTCTTTTATATTTCTAATTAATTCGAAAATTTTAAGCATTTGTATTTTAAAAACACAATTTATGTGACATCATCTTCCAAAATTTCACATTCCTAACTAGTTTTGATTTTGAGATAGATCCCGAATTAAAATGGCCATTTCTTTGTTTTAAAAAAAATCTGTATCCTACTTAACGAGCTCTAGACAATGATGTGACACCTGCTGGGATAAAATGGAAAAAAAATCATCTCCTTATCATGTACGCCATGAAAATATCTAAATTGAATTTTTAACTTAATATTCCGCTTTGGGCAAGCATTCTACATAAAATACCAACATTTTAAGTTCTGTAAGTCATCCCGTTTACGATCTAGAGACCTTTGACATACGGATAGACAGACATACAGACAAACGACAGATCAATAGGGTTCCATTTTTACCCTTTGGGTACTTAACCCTAAAAACTAGCTATGTGGTGTTCAAATTCTTAACATGTAGAAATACTAATATAAGTTATTTACGGGATTGTTACCATGTACCTTGTTTCTAGCGAGCGATATTACTATAATGTTAGTGACCATGAAAGTTTAAAACAATATAATGTAGAAATACTAGTTGTACAGTTGGCTATTTTTTTGCTCCCAGACAGAGCGATTATAATGCCGTAATGCTTAATGATATTTCTGTCTTAATATCAATGTTGTTTCTTATCGATGTTACCGCGAAACCGCTAATTAATATCGCGACGCGCCGTTTGGCAACGAACGCTGTCCCATTTCCCGCTAAATTATAAGGTTGGCGAGGGCACGCTGCGCTGGGCGTGCAAACGAACGGTTTGTAAACTATTGCGTTTAGAATGCTGTGGTTTTTTCTACTTATCAGTCAAAGAATATTATGTTGTAAAAGATGATCGATTAAAAATTGGCTCTGTAGATAAACAATCGTAATAGGCATTTAATTAATATTAATATGAGTTAAAGAAAAAACACTGCTGAGAATTTTCTTCGATTTTTACGTATATGTACTGTTATGTTACTCTTTATAAAAGTTAATATGACACAAGAGAAACATATAATTTGTTACATATTTTTCTCTAAGATATGCAACTTTAATTACTCTGAAAATACATAGTTGTTGATGCTTTCAAAAGCTATAAAAAGACATAAGTTTATCGTTTGACATTCCCAATTATTTTATTTCAAAATTAAATTACTAATACTTACCTGATTATGTTATTCTGTGAGTTAATTGTCATGAGTTAAATCGTAAGTCATGTACATAATTAACAGCTAATCTACAAGAATATATTACAAGAATATGCCGGCGAGTATATTGCGATAAAATAAAATGGCGCTAACTGGTTATTTACTTAAAAGTGATTCAGGTGTTTTTATTAAACAACAACTTTTTAAACATAATGACGTGGCCGTTGAAGATACTGGGAGAATATGTTTTTTATTCGAATTTAACATGCAATTTTATGGGCTGTATTGTTTCGACGACTGTAAGTCAAGGAAGAATGCACTATTTATGCTTCCAGGTTGAGTTCACTAAAATCCAATTAAACTTGGTTGAAAATTGTTTATTTATTTTGGTAATTATGATGTTATTAATGTGAATCAAAAGACAATATTCGAAAAAAAAAAGAATATCTCACTCAGCTATCTTAACAAAAACGCCGCGTTCTCACCGCTCGTCTGCGCGTAGCCCACGCACGGTATCAGTCCATACCAGCCGCCCGCGTCAAGCCCACAGCGTATCGACGATTTATCGACGCCTGCGCAACGCATGTTATTACTCGCTCCACCTAATTGTGGAATAGTATAATTTCAACTTGGGAATTATTTAATTTGTTGTTCATATTTTGTATGAAATTTGTCTAAACAAAGTCATTAATATTCAAACCAGATTGAATGAAATTCAGAATAGTACCTTCAGTCTACTCAGTCTTTAAGTGGTTTTTCTAAAAACGCAAACTTTTAAAGCTTTGGTAAACTTATAATTTTTATTTTTTTAAAGCATGTAACTGCTTGATGTTGTAATCTAAGTAAAATATAAATAGAAAAAATTCCACGCGGACCAGGCAGCAGACGGGACTCGAACTCGCACCCTTCGCAATCCGGGTGGATGCACTGACCAATTATGCTACCGCGGCCCTCACGGACGCGTCGAAATTCCTCTAGCCATTCTTAAGCTGCAATGCAGCGCGATCTCTTCGCATTATAGGTAACCCATAATGTCAAATGACATACTTACTTACTTGTCAATGGTATACTTACTTGGTTTTTATTGATCTATTTATTATACTTGATCCAAAAAAATTAACTAAATCAAAAAAAGTTCTTAACTAAATACGATTCAAAAGGGCTGTATCGTGCATACAATTTCAATATAGAATGTTTGACTTTGACACGATAGAGCGTAGCGATTTCCGCTTTAGTTCTGCGATCGCAGAAAATAAGCTTGAAGCCAGAAACATATTAACGTGTCGTGTCGTGTCGTGGCGCGCCAGAAGCACATCGGTTTCATACATTTACTATGGTTAGAGACATATTTACGTATCGTGTCGTGTCGACGCTTAACCTCTCTATCTCTCTCTAACCCATAATCAATGTATGAAACCGATGCGCCACGTCACGCCACGACACGTTAATATGTTTCTGGCTTTAGCCTGTCATCAAAAATCATGGACCTGTAACCAAAAAAGTATTATCTCGTGCTCCTCCGTGATTCGAAAGGCAGTTAAGCCGTTGGTTTTGGCTGCTTCTGCAATCGTTAGCACCTGGCAATCTACACTGTGCCAGCGTGATCGGCCAAGACTACGAGTGTTTCCCATCATTCCATAAATAAGTAAGTCCTGTGCTTGGCCTTGACATTATTAGACTGTTAATGATGGTGACGCTGTTTTACTACATCATCATTTGGGGCACAGGCCTTCCCTATGGATGGAATAGGGAGATTGGGCCATGATCCACCAGCCACCACGCGGGCCCAGTGTGTATTGGTGGGTGCTAACGACTGCAGACGCAGCCGGGACCAATGGCTTAACGTGCCTTCCGAAGCACGGAGGAGCTCGAGATAGTAAATTTTTGATCACCCATCCAATGACCGACCACTGCGAAAGTTGCTTAACTTCCACGATCGCAGCCGAATGCGCCATCGAGCTCCTCATGTTTTACAATCAGTAAGATTGTCAGAAGTCTATGGGGTAGGATTTATATTTTTCGGCCGCACCAGCTTTCCTCGCATTGGGACTTTACTCACTCTTAACATCAAGTAGCGAAGTACAAAAGAAACAATCTGAATATACTTCTGAATAATTTACTGCTTCTATTATACGTCCATAACGCACGACGTTATAAAACGTGTAACATCCAAAACACTGTGTCCAACCATTTTTAAAATATGAAATGTGAACCTAAAGGTAAGTAACAAACTGCACAGTGTGCTGGCACGGAGACAATTTAAAATATGTAGGTATTGTTTAGAGCGACCAGAGTCAACAGCCCGGCCGCGGCCGCAATACAAAGGCATTTATTGTACGAATTTCACGCTATCGTGTGGGGTTGATTGTTACGCCGACCGAACGTGGTTGATACTAGTAACAATATCTGTTTTTTGTTTCTCTGCTATTTTTATCAAGTCAATTAAGGAAGAAGAATTGAATGTCATTCTGATCATAGTCTCTAAAGGAATGCGTGTACTTTTAATATTATGATACTGCAAAGTCAAGAAAGTTTTTTCCATAGTAACAATTTCCATAATTGTAATAATGTATTAGAAAAGGCAAGGTTCTTAGACTGGATATTTCACTCTTTCGAATCATTGTAAATGTACTGATAACTTGAAAAATTTAACCACTTTTTTATTTTCCCATGCTTGTTCGAAATCAATGATATTTTTAGTAATATCTATTTAATTTTTATTTTGTAAGCATGTTACTGCTCGATGTTTAAATCTTAAGAAAATATTACTAGAAAAAATCCATGCGGACCAGGCAGCAGACGGGACTCGAACCCACACAACACGGGCATCAACCGCGTAGCATAATGGTCAGTGCATTCGCCCGGATAGCAAAGGGTGCGAGTTCGAGTCAATATCTGTTTTCTTTTTTCAAGTAAGTATATTTCTTTTTTATTTTTTTTATTATATTATTAGAAATACATTATAATCTTAAGTGTATAACAGTGTCTCATATACAATACTGGTTGTATTGGTTTTCCCGGACACTGCCGTCGCCATCAAGACCCGCAGGTACGTCTACTCATCAACTAATTTAAAACCATTCATTCATCAGACATTAATCGGTAGGGTAATGTTATTAATATTTTTTTTATATATATAACGCACCGCCTTTAGTGAAAAGCTAGGTATCTGTTGGCCAAACACCGCGCAGAGTAATACACTAAAAGAGTGGAAACAGTATTAGTTTGCTGTACCATTTGTTAGCTTTTTGAGGACCAAGGATCGAGTTGGTTCGCTCCCAGTCGAGAGCATCCCTATAGCCGCAGATCGCGAGAGCAAGGAAGGGTTGCATCAACCTACCCCGTGCCCGTGCACACAACTTTCGTCACGCTCATCCCTTCGTGCAGCAGTACACGTACACACTACGTGCAACCACAGATTAGCTAATAGAAATCATCAAAAGCTACTTTAGATTTGCCTCACACCTAGATATAAAATAATATGAGAAGATTAAAAAAAAGAGAGATTTTTTTGGATATAAGTATATTTTGTTGCCAAGTAAGCTTTGTTGAAGAATTAACGTCAGGCAAAAAAGTGTTTGTACTTTGGTTAAATTATGTACAACTAGTTATCAAAATAATAATTAGGTGACAGATTCAATTAAAATTGAGCATAAATCATTATATGTATTTTTATTTATAAAAGATTAAAACAATAATAATTACTTTTTATTTACTAATTAACAACAGCTTAAACTGTTATTATCAGGTTCAAGTAAAATCAATACTTATCTCACTCTATGTTCCGTACAAGGTGTCATAGTATGCAATGCATTAAAAATTTCCCCCCCGTCAGCGGTGCAGCGTCAAAATCATTTTTTTTTATTTCAACAATGGCGTCAGATAACTATTCGGTAGTGTAAACAAATTGTACCATTTCACCCGCTCGTACTCGTGCTCGTGAGCCGTCCATTGTTGGAATACTTGATTTCTTGACGTTTGCAAATATGATTTTGGTTTGTGTTAAATATTGACTTGGGGGGATTTAGAAAATATAATATTCAAAATTTTTTGAATGTTATATTTTTATTTGTTTCTTAGGTTTTCACTCACATCACTTATTAAATAAAACTAGTTTTTCACGGGTTAATGCACGAAACTTTATTTATTTATTGACGTTTCGCAGCCTTTACAGGCTGCTTCGTCGGAATCAATTTTTTATTTAATTTTGTCTAGCTACCTTCGAAAGACTTTTATTGAGCGTTTGGTTATTTCATTGTTCGATTTTTAAAGTTTTACTGTCTATGTATGAATTTATTACTTAATTTAGTTAATAAAGTACTTTATTTAAAATTCTTTTTTGTAATTTTGAGTTTATTTATTTGACCCTAACTACCGAAAACTACCACCGGTTCCAAAATTGGGAGACCTTTCTGAGAAGAACCGGCGAAACAAACTCAAGAGAGGCTTTCTATCTCCTTCTTATGTTAAATTATGCAAACAAAAAGAACTAATTGTATCTGTTGGTCTTGCAGTGTGTGTTCGGGGTTGGGATTTTATCTCCTATTATATTTTTGTTTTTTTGAATGACATGGTTTTCTATCTTTTAGTGTGTCGCACAAAGCTTAAACTTAGATCATATTATTTTATCTGTGAGCAGATATTATACAAGATGACAACATTTTCGTTAAATACAAAGTGGAAGCAAATTCATTTGAAAAATACAATATAATCTGATAGGTTGTTTAAGAGAGATAAGGACCGCAGTAGCATAATGGTCAGTGCATTCGCCCGGATAGCGAAAAGTGCGGGTTCGAGTCCTGTCCGCTGCCTGGATTGTTAGTACTGAATAAGTATTTACCTCACATTTTCCGAAGCAGTAATCGTATGCCAGCAACAACAAACTGCTCATAAGTAAGCACTTACATAACCCGTCCCTTTGTAGTTCAGGAGCATCGTCAGCGAAACGCTGCCGGAGTGACGTTTTCGAAAACCGCTCGCTTGGCACACTTCCCTTGCAGAACACATTGCTTTTACGGAGCAACAAAGCAACCCTTATTCCAATGTACTAGAGTCTATACCGTAGACCGGTGAGGGGTAAAGGTTAAGGGTAGAGTTTACTCCCTCAAGTTTGTGTGTATATTCTCTAAAAGCGTTCTCAAGTGTTTACTACAATAAACTCCTTTGATTCCATTTATTGTTTAGGACTTCCATACTTTAACGCTATTAAACTTTGAAGCTATTAAAAGATCGATCTTTTGGTTAAATAAAATTCTATGACTTGAAATTATGTGTATTAATTTAGAATTCTGCCTATTTTAGAGTTCCTTGCCCAAAGTGTCTTTCGCATATGCCAACATATTGGAATAGTGGCCAATATGTTGGCATATGCGAAAGGCTAGCGAAGAAGCTCTGAGGTCTTCGTTTAACAATTATATAGATAGCGGGTTGCATACAATATTTAAGCTAAAAACTGGCTCCGTATGTTTAAACTTATGCAGCTACATTCGATTCCCAAATGAACAAAGATAATTGTTTTAAAACAGTTTACGTTGAACCTAATAACAACTATCTCACAAAACAATAAAGTTACAAATAACAAAATGTTATTTCGCACATACGACCTTTTGTCTTATAAAACGAATACTTGTTCTTTTTTTTTAATTATATCTGATACTTGGTAAAAAACGTAACGAGGTCATTTGTTCAGTAGATTTTACTCCTCACATTTTTCTCATACAGGGCCCCTTTATATATGCAAATCGATTGTAAAGGAGTAAACTCCAAAAACGATAAAGGTGAAAAAAGGAAAATGCGAAATCAACCTTACGACCCACAAAAAAAATATTTTACCAGTCATTGGCCAGCGAGTTAAGATCCCACGCCTAAAGTGAGGCTATATTTACCGAGACGGATTTTACGCGCTGACCCGTTATCTATAGAATTGTTAATCGAAGGCTGATGAGGTGCCCGGAAATTATACTGAATAGAAACCATCAGCACTATGTAGGTTTCATGCTACCGAGGTATTTATTTGTTTGCTTTAGTGAAAATTTGTTTGGTCAACTGAATAAAACAGATATCTTGTATCATTCTACCTTCGTATATGATTTTTGATATCTCCGAAATACCTTTTTAGTTAGTTCTTCAGGGCGGTTTCCGCACTTAGTCCTGATTATTGGACCATTGTGCGTGTCTCAAAAACATTCCCGTTTACTCCAGCCAGCCTATATCGGTCCAGAAGGAAAGCAACCTTGGTAGACTGCTGCAAGCTTCCGGAAGCGATTCTGGTGACTGGAGAAGTAGTGCCCGTTGGTCGGCCACACTCCTGCGTTCCATGATGACATGCTGTGGCGTTTCTTCTGCCTCCATGCATCCTCTGCATAGGGGGCTGTCTGTTACTCCTATTGTATATAGGTGTTTGTTTAGGGGACAATGACCAGTCAGGGATCCTTTAATCCTGCGAAGTTTGTCCCTATTTAGTCTGGTAAGGATGCGGGCAAAACTTTTATTTGCCGCCGGAACCGTGTTTTTCGTTTGCCGGCATCCTTCACCTGTTTTCCACTCCGTCAAGTGTGATTTCTGAGTTATTTCAGGCAGCCACGTTTTAATTTGGGCCTGAGGTATGGGCAGCAAAGGTTCCGGACCATACACTTTTGTGTCTGCTCCCCTCTTAGCCAGTTCATCTGCTGCGTCATTTTTAATTGAGCTGCTGTGTCCTTTTATCCATTGCAGAGTTACCGTGTTGCTAACCGCAATGGATTGAAGTGCCTTGTGGCATCTCCGAAATACCTAACTCTTATAAACTTTGTGCTTCTGATGAGAGTAGATACCAGGTTGTCAGAACTTCGAGGAGTAGAAAAACAAAATTGAGGCTAGCTCGCGTCGCTATAAATAAACTATAGAGAACTATTAATTTTTCAAGAACCGAACTCCCTGGAACGTCAAGCGATCCCCTCATATAACTCGTTACAAAATGTGATTTATTTCGGGAGCCGTAAAGATTATTTATTAATCCGCAATGTTTGAGTATCGGCCGGAATCGAACTCCCTCCCGTTCGGTGTGGGGCTAAAAACGCGCCATATGCGGTCAATTTCCACCGCGTCCCGGTAGTTGCCTCTAATCCTACCATAATGTGATCACGCCGCGTTAAATATAAACTTTAAACGATGTTTTGCTCAGTATGGCAGTTCAATTAATTTGTGCAAAGGAAATGTCGAAACAATATAAAAGATTTATTACAATACTGCCAATAAAGTTTGAGTATAGTTGCATTTGAATTTACAAAGAATCTAGAAGGTGCAGTATCCATAGATAGATAGAAAAAAAAAACGACGGGTTGCACTCCGGGAGTGCCGGCAGAAGTGAAAACTTGAATATTAACGTTGTGCATTTTTGATATTTTGGAATGGTTAGGGAATAATTTTCCACGAATTGCTTTAATTATCAGTATAGAAAGTACTATCATGTATGTGGTAGAATACAAATTTATTTATTGCGCTATCATACACAAACATGACAATTTATATTACATTAAAAAGTTTATCTCTCAGAAAAATCAAGTTACATGAATCACATTTAAGCGCACCTAGCGACATCTATTGTAAAAAAAAGCATTTTCTTCGCAATAAAGCTGCCACCTGGACGTCCTAGATAGAGACTTTTTATTATAATACGATAAAATTAAATATCACTATGTTTAGTCCAATATATTGAAAGTCAACAACCTTTCCAACGAATTTTCGATTAGGTCACGTGTCCTGACGCGAGTTTATCATTTTTTACCCATACAAAAAAAGTGTACAACGCCGCTAAAGAAGTTTTCACATCAAAAAGTTATTCGCACCAACATTCACAACTGAGAAAAACACACAAATTTTAAAGGAGATTATTCAAATTGGCCCAAATGCACAAAAAATATTGACATACACGGTAATTCTTGGCGTAAATTATAATTAAATTTACAGTCATTAGATTTTAACGGCCACCTTTGTATAATATATTTACTTTAAAAAGGACTTTTAATTTTAACGGTTTGGAAAACATACGAATCATTTTTAATGGCTATGGGTGTAGTAACATTCAGCCAGAAACTGATCGAAGTTGTTTATATAACATAAAAACAAATATATTTTGTAAATATCGATAAAATAAATCATTTTTTATTACACTGTGGTATTAATATCCACCACTATATTATCATTTTCAGTAGATGCAAATGTGCTCAGTCAATTATTATAGATGGTAGGTGACATCATAAAGTCTATTGCCATACATTTTCGCCAAACACCTCCTTATACACATTATAATCTGTAAATATGTTAGACTTTAAGGTATCTATCTATGGGCCTACGTACCCTGACTATAAATTAATAAATAAATAAAATGATAAGGTGTAATACACTAAAAATCTAAAATATGGTTATCTTAAAAACATAACAAAAATAATGAAGCTACTGAATATATGGCTATAGAACCTAAATCTCTTAGCTTTCTTTGGTTAATGAGAGTTTAAAAATTCTCTCTAATCTGTGGCTCATTCACAATCATCACACAGTTTCTGTCACAGAGTACCTTATTATAACCGTAAATGACACCTGATTTTAAAAGTTACTCTTATGCATTAACTTTAAAAACAGACAACTATCTGTTAATCTACATGCTCTATATACCTGAATCTAATCCATAATTTCGGTACCTGGCTTGATTTCCTTAGTTTACTATATTACTTATTTGTTTTTGACGTGACAACGTCTTAAATTAGGTTGCGGCTGGGAGTCACTTATGAAAAAGTGTAACGCTCGGTAACGTTACGATGAGTCTCTCGTGTTAAGTTTAAGTTTACATGTACAATGTTTTAGTAAACAAAATATATTTCTATAGTTAAAATTTGTGCAATTCTTATTTTCATTCAATTCCTTGTTCCTATTGTGCAATTTAATTATATTCATATCAATAAATATTCTACCGAGAAAAAGACGTTGTCACGTAAAATCTTCGCCCGTAAAACCGACTTTACAGGCAACCATTTTTTTTTTTTATTATTTTAATATGTTTAGTGTATATGGTTTATAGAAGTTCTCAGGGGTATCTGTCAATAATATTCGTTTCTACAGTAATTTATATATAATTTCGAATCTAGGAAACAATTTTTCATGATTATTGGTCTTTAGGCCAAACATGTATGGAAGCTGAGCAATCTAGTTTAATATCATTTTTGTCCAACACAACAATCAAAACCATAGTTGTTCCGCTTTTTATCTTGTTCTTCGGAAAGGTATTTTTCTTCTGGAATAGTGTTTACCTCATAAAAGACCACAGCAAAATAACACTTACTTTAGCTGTGGTTAGGTTGTGAGCTTGGTAACAGGGTGTTGATTCTGCGAAGTTATAGTAAAAGTGGTGTGTCAAATCTGTTTCAATAGCTTTGATATTAAAACACGAAATAACAGACGTATTTGCTTACTTAACTTTAATACTTTACGTTATGAATTTGTTATTTAACGTTTCTTGTTACAGAAACTGTGAAAAAAAAATGATACTATTGAGACACGATTTTTTTGAAGTGAAACTTCATTTCGCACGCTTCACTTGGGGGGTAAGCTGACAAATGCGTTACGAAAAGTGTGTTCGCTCTAGGCGAACGGGAGTTGAGTGGGGGATATAAGCAAGATAAAGCAGTGCGCGCGCACAATTTCACTTCAGTCGTGTAGTCATATGCACAATCGTTGACTCCACCCCAACTGATGTTAAGTGACGGTGAAGTCCATACGTGAAGATAGCTGGTACAGCAGTTCTACCTGGCACACCTTGCCGGCCTGCATGTTGCTTCTTCACGCCACTTTTAAAGGCTCCCAGGTTGTAAGTCTTTGCGTCAGCTTAGCAGAATCGACACCCAGGGCTCCACCGGGCAAGAATTTTCAGCCTTAGGGCTTAAGTCAGTAAAGTAAGTGTAACTGTGGAGTTCACCCATCATCATTGACGACCTCCGTGGTCGAGTGGTTTGTACGCCGGGTTTCATGGTGGGGGCAGATGTTAGTGTGATGAACATGAGCATTTGTACTCTAGTCATGGAAGTTTAATAAGTATTTCTATATAAATATACTTATCTATGTATAGTATATGTATTCTATCCGTTACCCTAGCATCCCATAACACAAGCCTTATAGTGCTTACTTTGGGGCTAGGCTAATTGGTGTGTGTTGGAAATATTTATTTATTTATTTTATTTATCATGTGGGGTGGGGTTATTTGTTATACCTAGGAATAAAATTGTACTATCAATGATAAAAAGTGCTTACAATCATTTACAGCGGTTCAGTTAAATATATACCTAACTAGCGGCCCGCCCTCGCTTCGCTTCGGTGTAGAGCTGAAGTGTAGACTACAGTTTTTGTTCTCAGGCTTGTATTATACACAATGACATTCATCTATGATTCTTCTTATACCTGCAGGCAAAGTCTCAGCCCGATCGGTTTAAAATTGACAAAGTTTCATAGAAACTTTCATTCCCTATTTTATCGCCTTGGGGATAGAATTGATCAAAATCCTTTCTAAGTGATTGCCTACGTCATATCATCTACCTGCATGCCAAATTTCAGCCCGATCAGTCCAGTGGTTTTATAAATATATATATATATATATATATATATATATTTATAATATATATATATATATATATTTAATCAGATGAAGTTAAAGTTTTACTAGTTAAGTTGTGAGTAGTCGAATGAGTATCTTGAAGAAAATCCATGTTTATTTCGCGCTTTCGCTTTCTCATAAGAAACAAGTACAAAATATCAACTTGGAACATTGCACTTGGCGTCACTACAGAACGATTCATAAGTAATGTACATAGGGTGTAAACTGTAAAAAGTTTATATTTTCAAATAGCTCGTCTAAATCCCTAGATCATTTATATACCTACCTAGTCAAATGTTTCAAATGAAATCAGTAAATCGTTTATGTACCAAGTTAAATGTTTCAAGAGCCTGTCAAAATATAGACCCAAAACAATACTTGTGATTGCGCCGTTGACAATAAGGGTTGAAGATATTGACAAAGATGGCGCCCTCTGTTTGCGGTTATTGTTGCCCTGATTCGGGCCACTAATTAATTTACTGGGGCTGATTGTGGAACGTTACACGATTTAATATTACGATATTGGCGGTGCGTCACGGCAACATGACGTTTAAAACCAGATGTCGACAAACGAAACGTCACAAACAATGTTTGTGTTAAAAATCTTGGATTTTGGTCGACGTATTTTAATCAAGTCGTCGTATTATTATTGAGTTACAATAACAATATCTACATTTATTTATCTGGAGACACTTTTTCAGTCTGCTGAATGTTGACGCCTTAGAACTGGTCAACGTGGAGATCTTTGGGGGAGACCTTTGCTCAGTAGTGGGCATCGAATGGTTTTGGTGGTGAGGGTTGATATTAACGAAATAAAAGAGTCAGAGTAAAAAGCATCTGGTACGTTTTTCACAGTACAAAGTCCTAAGCCACTGATTTGCAAACATATGAATGGAGCATTTTCGTATTCCTGTAGCCTAAACTGAATCAACGATATTGAAGTTGTAAACGAAATAAACCGACGAACTACTGCAGTTAGTAATTAGGCTGTAA
Organism: Chilo suppressalis; assembly: GCA_902850365.2. Taxonomy (NCBI): domain Eukaryota; kingdom Metazoa; phylum Arthropoda; class Insecta; order Lepidoptera; family Crambidae; genus Chilo; species Chilo suppressalis. Next base: position 776,479 of record OU963902.1, read on the forward strand.
AAATATTTAATATTATGACAACTTAATATAAAAGTTTATATAGTTAAAGACAGCTAATTAATATTATTACAATTATATAATAGACTAGTGGCCCGCCCTCGCTTCGCTTCGGTGTAGAGTTGAAGTATAGGTGTAGAGACTACAGTTTTTGTTCTTAGGCTTATGTTATACACAATGATATTCATCTATGATTCTTCTTATACCTGCATGCAAAGTCTCAGCCCGATCGGTTTAAAATTGACAAAGTTTCATACAAACTTTCATTCCCTATTTTATCCCCTTGGGGGTGGAATTGATCAAAATCCTTTCTTAGTAGATGCCTACGTCATAACATCTACTTACATGCCAAATTTTAGCCCGATCCGTCCAGTGGTTTGGGCTGTGCGTTGATAGATCACTATGTCAGTCAGTCACCTTTGAGTTTTATATATATAGATAATTCGCTTTGCCAAAAAATATGTGAAGTAAAAACTTCTTCTTCTTAAACAGCACTCTTTTAGCAACCCTTCACATGGAAACAAAACGCTTCAATCAAATGAAATAATTCAAAAGACCTCAGAAAATTCCACAAGCGAAGCGACAGCTTGTTGAAATCAAATTATAAAGAGCGAGGGGAGCGATGACGCTGATGATTCGAGAGATGGATGAACGGCAGACGTGAGCACCGTAGTTGGGGTGCTGATGTGCAATAATGCCAAGAAAGGCTATTAAAGTAGTCCACATTATTGGAATACGTTATCAATGATCGGAACCGGAAAGGACGTTCGATCGGAGCACACTTTGATTCTTGCACATCATCGGCAATCAGAAAACTATTGTTCATTCTAAATTTGATAAATATAGGTAAATAAATTCAATTTTCTTTAATAAATACAGACGTGAGTAAAATATTTCACAATTTGCCAAACGAAATTAAAGATTTAAATTTAGTGGAATTTAAAATTAATTTAAAGAAATGGTAAATAGATAAATATTTATTATAATTTAAAAGACTGTTTTCGACGTTTTTAATAGCATTTACCACCGATACTGAATATTGTACGTCCGAAACGGGCAGCTGTTTAGAACTAAGACATTACTTGTAACATCAATGTACTCAGCATGACAATTAAGCTTTCTATTTCTAAATAAAAAAGGAGTACCGTCGTTGTGCGGTGTTGATGTGCAATAATGACAGGGGAGGCTATTAAAGTATTCTACATTATTGGAATATTTTATTAATGAACGAAGCCGGAAAGGGTGTTCCATTAAACTCAACTCGAACTCTGATTCTTGCACTTCATCGGTTTATTATCAGAAAACTATTGTGAAGTCTAGGTGCAACATTTGACAAATCTGACATTAAAAATCCGATTTTTTTAAAATACTGACGAGTTACGTGCTTGTGGGGTGCTGGTCACTGAGCAAGAACTTGAGCACTAAGGCCCGTATTATAGAAAGATTCTCAGTGATTGATCTAGTCTTGAGCATAGTTAGAAAGGGATGTCGCTATATATAGCACATAGCGACATCCCTTTCTAACTGTACTCAAGTAAAGATCAACACTTAGTTGTCATTCTGTAATACGGGCCTAAGTCATCTAACCAACCGCCATTTCATCAGCAGTACACCGTTTTCATTTCACGATTACATTCGTGTCTCAAGCCCCAGACACAACGGGGTTACAACTTCAGCCGTTAGCGGTCGCAAATCGGCGTGTATGTTGCAAAGTTGGACGCGGCGACGCAACGGCAGCGCAACAGGCAGTTGCGGCGACGCTCATACTCATACGAACATGTTGCGGGAACATTCGTGGATGTTTGTTTTGGAGTTGATACCCGGGAGGGGTCTGATTTGATGGAGAAAAACAAGTAACATCGACGCTAATTTCTGAGGTAAAAATGGACGATGGCTCATTGTTCCTGACTCAGTACAATTCCCTTTTTTAACCGACTTCAAAAAAGGAGGAGGTTCTGTGTTCGACTATATATCTTTATATATATAATTCTTCTGTGAGTGTGTATGTCACTGAACTTCTCTTAAACGACTGGACCGATTTTGATGAAATTTTTGTGTGTGTTCAAGGGGATCTGAGAATGGTTTAGATTCACAAAGACGTGTAGACAGGACAACGTCTGTCGGGTCCGCTAGTATATATATAGTTTTTTATGTATGTCCACTGATTTCTTCGTCAATTGTGGACCGATATGCAAAATTCTTTTTTTATTCGAAAGAGTGCACTTCCGAGGTGGTCCCATTGGAACCAAGTCAGGATCTGATGGTGGGATCCGGGGAAATCGAAACCTTCAAATTTCAAAGGCACGCACGATGTTTTTTATGCATGTTTACAGATTTCTCCGTCAATGGTGTTATTGTTTACTTGGACGATGTAATTTTCACTAAAATGGATGAAATAAAAAAAAAACAAAAAAAAAACCGACTTCAATATCGAAAATGGAACTAAAAAGTGAAAATAATATCTGGTTCATGGTTTGGAAGTCGGGCGGGGTCAAGATTGAAACATTTAATAGATTTTCGTTTCTGATCGGTAATAATACGTCTTTCAATCTTGACCTGGTCCGACTTACAAATCATGAACCAGACATTATTTTTTACTTTTTAGTTCCATTTTAGATTTTGGAGTCGGGTTTTTTTTTGAAGTTATACTTCTTTGGGCGCGTTATGAAAAAATGATGAGAGTGAAATTTTAAGATGCGCGCGCATCACTGTAACACAAAAATTTGTGTTTACCGCACATTAAGAAAATCTACCAACAAAATAGAAATAGAATCTCTATTTAGTGGGTGCTAACGACTGTATTGTGAAGGCCTATCAAAAGTATTTATTAATCTGGAACAACGGAACCAAAGCGCGATTCAGGAGACTACAGCGCCATCTCTTGACCATTGGTGTAGTAGAACCAAAAACCACATCTTTTTTTAATTTTAACGAATTTCTTTTCTGAACTCTTCCCCTACTTCACAGAGTTATAGTAAATTAAATCGATTCACTTCGCAATAATGGCGTTTAAAAAGAAAATTTATTTAAGTCTGAAAACTGTATTCGTCTAATTATACTATGTAGTTTCGAGTAGTTCAAGATAGTAAATCTAATAGTAAATAAAAGAAGAAACACGTGAAATCTCAAACACTAAGTGAAATCGTAATCAAACGAACATCTTAAAAACAAAAAGGACATAAAAAGAGCGCTTGTTATCTTGCCATCTAGCGTCTGTCTATTTCGCTATAATTAATCCGCACTTTCACCTAGAGACGCTCAGCGTTTAACCCTAATCAGCGGCCGCGGTCGCAATCGGCACGCAGCGGTTTTATCGACTGTGACCGAGTAGATTGCCGCTTTCAAAAAAGCGTACTTTAATTTCGGCGGCGCGGCGCGGCGGTAGACGCACCCGTGCGTGTCACCCACCTATTTATTTTATTAGCTATAAAAGTTATAGCGTTGCTATTTTAAGTTCTAATTTGCCGGGAACCCAATTTTATTAGAAATACGTGTTGCTTTCAATCAATACGGTACAAGAGGCGAGTCGCCCTTAGCACGAAGCAATATCAAATTCGACAATTCGAAATCCGTTATGACGCTGCTGTTCAAGTTTCCATACAAAATTTGATAATGACATTTCGGACTTATAAACTATTCGAATTCGATAATAGTTCCTGATAAGGGTACAGAATTATTTTTTATCAAATATTTGACTTTACTCAGCATGTTATGAGTGCCCTGATACTGGTTGGTGTACATGATGTTGTGCACTAAACATCTAAGCAACGGAAAAACTATTAGAAATTTATAAACCCGCACAAATGTAGGTAATTCTTCAAAAGATTCATCATTATCAGCCTTTTAATGTTTCCATTGCTGGAGCACAACCAAACTACTGTATATGCAGCCAGGACAACGGCTTAACGTGCCTTCCGAAGCACCGAGGAGCTCGTGATAATAAATTTTTGGTCACCCATCAAATGACCGCTGGGCTGGGTCCGCGTGGTGGGTCAAGGCCCAATCTCCCTATTTCATCCATATCGAATGCCTGTGCACCAGCAGTGGGGACATTAATAAGCCACGATCGCAGGCTGAACGCGGTAACCACTTGTGCCATCAAGCTTCTCTTCGCTCCTTCGAAAGATTACATAAAGTTTAAATATTTACTGCGGTTTGTTGAATATAGGAGAAATTGTGATGTTATTAATATCTTTAAACTTACGGAGACTCCTAATTCAAATTCTGGAATGAACCCTTGAAAAACCGTTAAGTGACTATCCAATAAACCCTATTTAATCTGCAGCGAGATTTTATCCTTACAAACAAATGTGAGTGACGCAAGAGACAGCATTCTGCGAGCGAAAGAATTGCTCGCCCTTCCCAGAAACTAAGGATATTGATGAGCAATCGATGGCGACTTTTTTCGCCCTTGCTTCGTAGACAAATTGTCTTGGAGGAGAAATTAATTTGACAAGTCCACAGCGGACTGGAGACGCCGGCATTAATTTGTTTGACGGGAAAAAATGGCCACCACAGGGTGAGGGTGGGACGAAGTAGTTTTTACATCTGTTATTCTTGTGTACGACATCGAGTATTGATTCGCGGTGTAATTTACTGGTTTGAATGCGGTACTTATTTGGTAATTCTTATTTAGCTATGACAACGTGGACTGTAGTAGTCAGAGTACTTAATTCAGATTTGTGGAAGAGTAGATCACTAGCAATACTTTTCATGAAATTTTAGCATATTCATGGGCATGTTTCAGACGAGATCGTGGAGATAATGCAAGTATCATAAGGGTTTTGAAACGATTGTTGAGCCACAGTACATTATAATGACTTTCTTCCTGTTTCAGAAATTAACGTCGTGCTCCTGTTCATGTCATGTACGAATAAGACGCAGAGATCATGAGGTAACTTTTTTTAAACAGGGAAGCAGTGAAAAGTAGGTTTAACTTTTCACATGAATATACAATTTGGTGACATAAGTGGTCTCACAACTACACAATTTAATGCATACTGAATTGATTGTGAGAATGATATATTTAACTAAGAACCTTGATTTTTTTTAGTTTATAACATGTGATATGAATACATACAGACTTTCTTTTTTAATGAATTTTAATAAAAACACGTAACATCACACGACTATCAAAATACCTGTAAGACTAACTCTACAAAGTTCCCAATTCGCGCCTTATATTTAGCTGAATGTGTGATTGCACCTACATTATTGATACGTCAATGTTTGGAAAAACATTTCAGCCTATCGAAACTTCCTTAGTAAGAATCTTTGCCGGTGTCATTTCCTTCCGTCACATCGCTTCCTTTACTCAATGAAACAGCCATAAAACCTTATTACGGGCACTATCGCCCTCGTGTCGGGCAAACAAGTAGATCTGCACTGTATTTTCTTAATTCGCAGAGACCAAGCCCAACCCCAGATTCAGTTATCACACACGGCATAATGACATAAGGAAAAACCGAGTCGTACGTCGTATATCGGGGAAATATCGACGCCGAGGGCTCCGTAACAAGTCAGGGGAGCTCGATTTATGACGTTCCGATGATACAATCAAATCAAATAAAGCATCGATAAATCAATGTCCGATTGGTGCGCTAGGTGAGAGAAACATATTTCATATGTAACGCTGTGCACACTCCTATCCGCCTTGTATTGTTTACCGTCTTTCCACTTAAAAGGACGAAGGCTTACAATTCAGCTTTAAAATTTCTGTTTTTTTTTTATTCTTTATTAAGCCATACACCTTAAAAGTTAAGCCGGCTACGTAGCTGTAACTTTAATTTATATCACAATTGGATAAGGACAATGAAAGAAACTTAAGAATTCTGTCGCTGTTACTACAACTAAAGTTAGAACTAAAACATTGATGAAATTTACAAAATAAATCTTGTATACTACATTTAGTACTATTAATGAGATCAATTCTGTGTGTTTCGTTCTGCGAGCACTCCATCAGTATGTGCATCAAATCTTCTTTAGTATTTTGACAACTGTCATAATAGGGATTATTTCTTTAAAGGAGAAAAAAACAAAATCAAATCCTCTTCTGACTGTCCTGTTGTTACCTAATTAAATATAATCATGAATTTATGCGATGATGAACAATAGCGGGCGACACGCCACGCCAAAATCATTTTGGTCTCTATAAAAAGGCTAAAAGGTGCGTTATTCAATTAACAATGATCCGATAAGTCCGGTAATGAGTGGTTACAGGATTTATTGTCGGATAACCGACAATTAAGAGTCTTTGTTGGGCTGAGACGCGCGCCGCTCGAGTCGACCTCACAAAACGCTACAACCACGGAGAGGATGGAGTCACGATGCGATTGATGATGGCATACATCGTAATTTTGCAACATTAATTACAAACTCACCAAAAAAATAAATCATCAATTAAATAGAAGAACAACCAAACACTTTAAATATCCGTCATGACCCGATAACGTTATTGAAATAGGGAAGTGTATGGTGATCATTTATTGTAGTCAAATTCAACAATTTTCTTGGAAATGTTTAGGTATTTTAAATTTTAATATAGAGAATTAAAAAGACCGATGTATTTAAATACAAAATAATTGATAATGTACATATTACCTGTTTAATCAACTACTTACAGATTGAATTAACAATAACACTTAAGACATAGACATTTTTTTGTTTAAATGGGGAAGGATTAAATTTCAATTACTTATTAGTTAATTATTGTCATCACCTGATGTCGCAGTGTAAAATAAAAATACTTAAAATATTACAAATAATAATACATAATAAAAACCCTTTTTGGAAGACCAGAAATTTATACCACTAGAATTTATGAGTACTTTCCTGAGTCCATCTGAACTCTATCAGAATACGCTGCATTAACTTTAATCATCTCACCATATTATAAGTTTCCTCTTCTGTAATAAGGAATTTCGTAATTTGAATACTTTACTGTAAGTGTTGGACGTATTTATGATAAAGTACTTACCATATCTGCAATACAGTTCCACGTATCTTCATACATCTGCGTTGAGAGCCGCGAAGACAAAAGTCCTGGCCCCACAAGACGGCATTGTTCCGAACCACGTGGGTCAACAAATATAATAACCCCGACCCAACCCTGTAATAGTCCCCATCTAATTTTATTCGGACGAGGAACGCTACAAAATACATCGTATATATACAACTAATAAATCCCAATTCGAAAAGTTCTAGAAAATTAATCGAAATTCGAAATCATTTAAAAGAAAGAAATATTCGATATACAATCATATTTTGCATTCAAATGCATCAGGCGAAATTTCACTTTAAAACTTTGTTCCCTTTTTTATCGGACAGGTAATTATACTTTCGCATACATTAATAAGGAATTTTATCAAAAATAATACAAATGGGGAACCCAGTATGGCTTTTAATGTTTCCTCACAATTATAGAGACAACAAATACAAACGGCTAAATTGAATCGATGATCCGTCATACAGATGCCTATTGATTTTATTAAAATTCTAAACTAAGAACATACACCTCTTTAAAAAAATGTATATAACTAAAACTCAGGGCACTTGTTTCACAGGATTTCTATTTCATAATAGTTAGTTTTTGAACTCAAATTTATAAAAAAATATTTGGTTACACAGTGTAATTTAAGACTAAGAAGTTATTTTTTATAAGCAAGAAATATTTATATACTTACGAGAAGGTAACAGTTACATTTTAAAACTTCACTGAAAATCTAATAATAAATAATCGAAGCATCGATCCTAATCCACTTTAAGGCGTAAAGGGACTACATATATCGTCCAAACTTAAATCGAGTATTGTGACTCGTGTTGCTTATCGAGCACCATCTTCATCGCTCGCAGCGTGTTCCGATGACAATGCACTTTCAGACTCGAATCGATCATCGATGACTTCGGAAACATCGCCAATAGATGTTCTATCACTTCAATATAAGTCATCATTTTCCATGATACATTCACAATCTCTATATTAATTTGTAAGCGACTTCGAGTAAAGTAAATTATAACGATAATAACTTTATTGTGATGTGCATTGTGCTCAATATTCAATGAAGTACATTCAATGGAGCGCATTTTACGTCTCATTATGGCGGTACACTCGCCGTGTACGTACGTCTAGAGGCTTTCGTGTGCATCATTGAGAAACAAGACCATTCATGTTTTGTTACGATTCGTAATTTCAATGGAGATCAAGCCTCATTCATGGACCATTCGATCGGCAGTAATACGTATATCAACGCTTGAACATTTTCAACGTATCGCCGTAAATCAGTTTGAAAGTCCAAGCAATATGATTGCGAAAACAATGCACAGTAAAATTTATTGCTGGTAATATCGCGAATAAGATAATGCTTCTCTGAGGTGGCAGAACTGTTGTACTGCAGCTAAATGTGTTTCGATTTAAAGCACTGAATAACTAGTGGATTTACAACTCGACTGGACAACTATTTTGAAAGGATAGATAAATATGTCAGTCACTTGGTATGTTGGTAGTAAGATTTAAACACAAAATAACAGTAAAAATAATTTCAAATAAAGTTACCATATTGAAGACCATATATAAGGGAGTAAATAAGTATATGTACGCGCTGTTTTAACTGCTAAAAAAAGTTGTTATTTAAGGTCACAAACATGTTTTCAACCGACGAAAAAGACGGAGGAGATTATTAATTCGACGCGTATATTTTTTTATGTATCATCATGCATTACTTTTTATAGAGAAGTTTGATTTTGATAATTCTTATTTTATTGGAAAGGATATACTCCGAGGTAGGTCCCATATAAATTAAGAAAAGAAACACATTTTAGGGTAATTCGTCCATATTTAAAAGGGGGGTGAAATTTTTTTCATCGTCTAACTTCCCCACCGTTTGGGGCATCGTTGAATATCTCCTTTAAAACGACTTCAGGGTTGCTACAAAAATTTTTCGATTTAGGGATCCGTTTGTGAAATATTAAACAGTAAAGTTCTTAAACCTAAAATATTGACTTAATATATCTGAAAAAAATTATGGTAATATTAATTTTCATGAACTTTCAAAGAAACTTATGACGGTTAAGATAGATCAGTTACTTACTTCAAAAGTAATAGTGGTTTAACTTAGGTATTACAATAATCTTACCTAATAAAAATTCCTTAGAAGAACACATAAAAAGTGACTTAGATTAAGTAATTGCTTGCTTATATCGCGTAAAACCTTGAATTGAAAAACAAAATAAGAAAACTATTAAAAAATACAATCAAATATCTACGGAACCCTACACGTGGCAGGACACGCCCTTGGCATATGTTTTTTTTTACTTGGATAGGATATACCTCAAAGTTGGTCCTAGATAAATTTGGAAACAAAAATCCTGCCCTATAGACGGGGAAAGAGGGGTGATTGTCCACGCACAGATATTAATGCAGAGTTGTATATTAAAAAAATTAAAGCAACGAAAAATATTAAAATAAAAACTTTTTAGCAAAAAAATTAAACCTTCGAAAAACTGAAAAGCAGAAAACAATAAAAGCTTTCTATCTTTAGTCAAATTAATATTTGGAGTCGGTACCATGCATGTCTGATAGATCTGAGTTCCCATTTACTACTACTTGGGTTCGCAAGGCCTAGACCACACTTTTCAGTTATTCGATTTTTTGCTAAAAAGTTTTTATTGTGATAACATGTTACGGCTAAAATTATGATAAAACCAAACTACAACACTGTTTAATAATGTATGAAGTAGGTGAAAAAAGTTATATCTTTTCCTTGATCTTTAACAGCAGTAACTATTTAAAGTGCAGCATTTATTTGCTTCTCGTTTTTTAACTAGAACCTAGGTATTGATTAATGACTTATTAATATTTATCTTTTAATAAGTTTAAAGTGTGTGTAATAACATGTCTCCTTAAGAAAGGTTACTATGCTGTTAGAGATTTCATAAATGATAAGTCACCTTGGGCTTAATATAATAGACTAAGTCATTTTAATTTGCTAATTTGGTTGAAAAATTGTTTAATCACCACTTCTAAATTAGTTCCTAGTTATACTTAACTTTTGTTAATTAATAATATTAATGTTATGGAAGTTGCCATCAACACATGTTTTCAATTTTTCATGTCATCTTTCAATTGACGACACTGTATGAAACAAAACAGGGAGAAAAAAATAGCCCTTGCTGAGTTTCTTGCCGGTTCTTCTCAGTGCAAGGTCTCCCGCCGTAGATTTACGAACCGATGGCGTAGCGTCTGACTTTCACAAGAGCTTGTTAAAGCCTAGACTGAATAAATGAGTTTGAGTAGACCGATAGACCGACCAGTCAAAAGTAATGTACATATACTTACATACATAGTAGAACGATACAAACGGCTCTATGTATCAAAATGAAACTTAAGGTAAAACACAAAGGTTATTAACATTTGTTTCGCATCGATAAAATGTTATTGTTCTAAAGCATCGCCGTTCCTGGTAGTGGAGCGATCCCGTCATTCATCTGCGCGGGCGCAGGCACGAGCTGCGATTAAGGCCGCCCCCCGCACCGAACCCCCACCCTGCTATGCTAATGCCGCCTTTGTCTCCTCACACGTAGGCGCACATCCTGTGAGTGGGCTAAATTGTCAATGGTTGTGACATCTCCGAGTAACGCAATGAATGACTCTGATGATTTGCATAATTCTGTTTCTTTTTTGAGGTGCCGGTAAAAAGGTTTATCTTTACTGGACACGCCCACCGCCATATTGAGTGAGCCTGAGCAAAGTACACCGGTGTCTGTAATTTTAAAATAATTATGCCTCAAGAGAGGGATTTCTAGTTTAAGAAGCTCGTTGGAAATGGAAAATTGGCGCGCGCTCATAATTCGACAAATATCCAAATCATCAAAATTCAATATCGTTTAGGTACTCCTCTCCTCTTCCAATTGCGATACCCTACACTACAGGGTCCATAATGCACTTTTTATCTGTTAATATTATCACGTTTGTATCTCCATTATGGTCTGCAATAAATGAATTGAATTGAATTGAATTATTCAGTCTAGGCTGTTACAAGCACTTGAGAATGTCGAAAAGCTACGCCATCGGTTAGCAAATCTACGGCGGGAGACCTTGTACTGAGAAGAACCGGCAAGAAACGCAGCAAGGGCTGTTTTTTTCTCCCTGTATTATATACAGAGTCGTCAAATTGAAAAATGACTTCAATATGAGGTAACTCATAAAGTCTATTTTAAACTCCATCCTTTAATCAATTGAGATATCATCTGTAGACAGTTCTATATATTTTTGTTTTACATTTTATTTCTCAGCTTTTTAAAGGTGTTTTTCATTTTGTTGTTTTTGTTAAAATATTCAGAGTAATTGTTAAAAAAATGGCATTTTCCACACGACAATTTCAAGTAAGAAAGTAGAACTTAATTTACCAGAACTGAAGCCTATTCAGCGATTTACCTTACACGAGGCTCTCCTAATAGCTGCTCCTATTGTCAACAGAAATACGGCACATTTGCTATAATTACCCCCTAGTCCCCACAATCCGTTGTATTAACCGTCTCGCCTTTTAACACTGGGCTCGTTGGATACCCTGAGGCAACTCCAATTCCCCAATACAAATTTTTAACATCCGTTGCTGTACTAACTCCGATAAAAATTTACCCCAAACCTACAACGCAAGAAATGGATACAGTAAAATGATAATAATCGCTCGTTAGTCTGGTAAGATACGTAGAGGGGTGTCAAACCTATGATTAGAGTATTATTAGAGGGCCAGCGGTGTTGTGGTGAAAAAAACGTTGCAATTTCATTCTGCCTAAATACACTATTGTTAAGGATTGATGTAACATAAATTGCATTTTGTATTTGGTGTTCAATTAATAAATAAAATCTTTAGTTAAACTTGTGGTTTTGTCCTACAGACTACTACTACAGATATTTAAAAGACACGATTATTTTGTGATCACGATGAATAATATGATGTGGATACGACTAAAACTAAATATTTTAGCATATTTATAGTTATATTTGTAAAACATTGTCAAAATATTACTTTACTGCAATATACTATCAATTTAATATTCTTATAGTAATATAAGTTATTTACGGTATTGTTACCATGTACCTTGTTTTTAGCCACTGTTCACATTCTCACTATTCACTCGAAACTGTTCTCGACACACAACACTTACAGTATCGGATCGCGACACGACACTTTTTTGATTATTTCCGGTTTTACACATACGAACCACAGGATTCCAGACACTCGACAATTTAAACCCGTCCTTACGATTGAAATTTTTATGTTTTGTTATTTCAATCGCTTCCCTGACCAATCTTGGTATGTAGTGGCGTTCTGTCGAGATAATCTGTGGGTTATGAAACTCAATCCAGTGGTTAGGACCAGAATTAATCAAATGTTCCGCGATGGCTGATTTCTGCGTATCGCGGTTCTTGATTGCTTTTATGTGTTCCCTCATTCGGCATGATACTGTTCGCTTTGTTTGGCCAATGTACGAACTGCCACAGCTGCAATCGATCTTATAGACACCAGGTTTCTCCAAGGGGAAGTTGTCTTTAGGAGACCGTAGGTATTGTGAAACCTTTCGCACAGGAGTGAAGACAGTAAAAACAAGGTACATGGTAACAATCCCGTAAATAACTTATATTACTATAATTTTAGTAACCATGAAAGTTTAAAACAATATTTTAATATTCTTGTCATGAAGCAATTAATTAAGTGAAATGTTTTCTTCATTCAATTATTATGCCGCTCGTACTCATCGTTATCATTCAGTCTCTCATTCAAAACATCCGCTGCATGATCATTATCACCAATTAATCAAAGCAGCGAAGCGTTCAATTAAAATGTATTAACTATGTTTGGCACTACTGATTCAGAAATGCTTTTTATTGAACCCCCATTGTTAAAGATAATATATTATTACACTGCGTTTCATTTATTTACATGATTCCTGTTTGCATTGTCTCATTAATCTATGTTGGACGATGTCCCATTTGGACTACGATTCTCGAAAAGTGCACAAAATTGATTTCGGTACCATAGATCCTATCATTCGTAATGTTATAAAAAATAACGCTAAATTGATCCCATTTAAAAAGTGAAAAATTGTACGCAATTCTAAGAAACGAGCAGATTACACGATTCGATCGCGAGAAACTCTATTGTGGAGCCAATAAAACCATCTCAGATTGATGAAGTCAATTTTTTTGTCAAAACTCGTGCGTCCATCTAATTCCTAACGAGAAAAAAGATGGACCTCTAAGCGCTCAACAATAGGTGATTTTTTCATCACAATACCAGTTCGTTCTATGCGATCATCGATTATTTTTTTATCGAGGAATATATCAATAATCTGTTTACGCCCACTGTTAATATCGACGTTAGTAAAATTGAAACTTGACACGTGTTACGGAGCGAAAATAATTTTGTGGGTGCGTGATGGTGCGCTTTTATTACTTTTGTTTGTTTCTTTTGGACGAACGCCTCGAGCGCCGAGTCAAGAGGCATTTAGTGCGTGACTAGCGCTTTTTTATTGCCTTTGTATTGAAAAAGTGGCCATATCCCGAGAGTCTCCTTCGCGCCGCCATCCACCTGGCTGTCTCCATTTTGATGTTTTCAAAATTTGACGTTCCATCGCAATAATTGCATCCAATTTGGCAAAATGAACTCCGGTCGCCTGTTATTAGTGTCACTTCTGGTAATGGAGTTGTCCGCTGCAACCATAATTTTGATCATTTTACTAGCATCTTCGACAGTTTTTATGACCGAAGTTTATTCAGGAGACGGCAGTATAGCTTCTAAGGCATTTTATTACAAAACCAACTAATAATTTTGTTCTTTAAATCTAGATTAAACATCATCATCATCATCAACAGCCTATCTTAGTCCACTGCTGGACATAAGCCTCTCCAAATGCACGCCACTCAGATCGATCTTGGGCTACTCACATCCAGCTCCTGCCAGCCACCTTGCGCAAATCGTCACTCCATCACGCCTGAGGACGTCCTACACTACGTAATAGATTGATTGAAGATTGATAGATTATTATTATTTTTGATTATTCGTAATAGATTCTAGATTGAAAGCGGACAGAAAATGTTTGAGTAAAAAAAATATTGATTTATTTGAATTTGGAGTTTCTCACTTAAGTGAATAAACTCATAGTAGAAGTGCACATTAAACGAGATGGTTCACACGGGCGCGCAAGCCTCTAAACATTCAATAACATAAGTTATGTCTCGAAAACGAGCCTTCAAATTACACAAAACTGACAGCTTTAATATTTGCCCTTAGCCGTGGATCGTGGACGCCTGAACACCTCATGCTGAGCTTTTAATTTGTTCCATACATCCTTTCACGTGGTTTTTTTCTGTGTTTTGTTTGTGGCCAGCGGTGATCGATCGTTTGCCCGCTTTTTTTACCTTGTTTAATTTTGGTAGGAGCGCTGGTTTCGCTATGTCATTAGTGGTGCCCTCTCAAACGGACTCATTCTCGCATTGTTCCTATTTGACAGCGCCTGTTGTGTTCTGTTAAATAGACAACACTCGGAACAAGGAAGGTTTGCATAGTGATTTGTTAACACGAATCCTGAGTGGAGTTTTATATTAAAACGAGCTCTCTCCATTCGAATGTCGACGGGTGATCGACGCTAACATAACCCAGATCATCGTGACGGGAAAATTGGAGATAAATCACGTTTTAATATCTCAACCTTTGCTCGGTTTGCTCTGTCGAAATTTCTTCCCATTATGTGGAATAATTCATGGACTTTCTCGGGTGCGGTGGTACGGGAGAGTTGCGGGAAATGTCAATGATCGTGTTAAGGTGATGATTGATTAGTGCGCGCGCGCAGAAAAATATCGAGTGCAGAGTTTTACGACGAAAACAAATCGGCGCTTCGGCCGCGGGGCGTCCTTGATTTATGCTCTCGGATTCGCTACCACTTAAAGGGCGGTCGCACTGGCCGCCCTCGCTGGACACATAAAACTACCGTCAGCCTATATTACTGTGCAATTTTTGATATTTCATTAATTCATCATCGTAATCTACTCTCGTTATAGGTATGCAATGAGAAGGTGTTGCGAGAACGAACATTATAGTCTTATCAATATTAAAAAACTGTAACTTATTCAGCTGTATATTTTATACAAACATACCATGCTACCAAATTCATTAAGAAAAAGTTGTGTGCATTTTCTATATTAAAATATTATTATTGTAGGCATAGAAAAGAAACATATTTTTGGAATAGGTAATTGGTCCTGAGCAATTACAAGGTTTATGTCAACTTTGTTGCAAATCCATCACTAATGTAGATTATTAGTGATTGATTGATAGTTTCATAATCGCTGGAAAACTGAACATTAGTAAGTGGGTGGAAAGTCGTAACATATTGAGAGAGATGTGTAGCATTTCTGGATACCCTGTTGTAAATAGATTTAGTGTAAGTAAGATTTTATACCCCTCAGATTCGAGTTGTCTAGAGGCTCCAGACGGAGAGGAGACTCCCCCCGTGGGGAGATGCCATCCGCCTGGAATACCTCTAGAGGCACTCGCCAATTCTCGGCTTGAGGTTCCCTTAGGATCTCGGCGTCCCCAAACCCGGTGATGCTAAGGTAAAGGTGACGTAAAGGTCATCTGCGACCAACACTATACACACACAAAAAAAAAATGGGTGCGTGTACTTATGTAGGCGCGTGCGAAGTTATCCTTCTTTGGCATCGTTTAAAATTAGTTTTTAATTGCATGCAAATAATTAATTACAATAAATTAATAAAAAGTCTGGAAAAGGACACAGTCAATAAAGTTCAGTTTTAATTTGAAAAAATAAATAAATAATCAAAATATTCAATTAAAATCGCTACTGAATATAATTTATTAGAACATATGTGATTTGCACTTGTATGAAACTCAAACACGTATCCCGAATATACAAACTAGAAACATGTGGATAAATATTATAAATATGAATACCTATAACTGTTACTTTATTACAAAAATAAAGATGTGGTTTTTGGTTCTACTACACCGATGGTCAAGAGATGGCGCTGTAGTCTCCTGAATCGCGCTTTGGTTCCGTTGTTCCAGATTAATAAATACTTTTGATAGGCCTTCACAATGCAGTCGTTAGCAACCACTAAATAGAGATTCTATTTCTATTTTGTTGGTAGATTTTCTTAATGTGCGGTAAACACAAAAGTAACGCCGACCAACTTCATGCTGTTAAAATTTTGTGTTACAGTGATGCGCGCGCATCTTAAAATTTCACTCTCATCATTTTTTCATAACGCGCCTAAAGAAGTATAACTTCAAAAAGATTTTTTATTGACAAAGTTTTAAAAACCATAAATCTACATTGATTTATGGTTTTTAAGTAAATGTTAATAGATTCACGGTAGACCTAGTGTTTGGTCAGCGCTTGTCTTACTGCGCAATTTACAGCAGTGAACAATCGAAAGCCTCCGTGTCGGTCGCTGCAGCAATTTCCGTTTGGACGGCACACTGAGTTTATTTGACTTCGCTAGAGATATGGGCCCACTCCTTGCTTTATGAATACGCAGTGAATAATGTGAGCTCCTAACTAAAGCTAATAGGTTTTATTTCAAACAAGTTGGCCTGGATACCGTGCGTTGCTACGCCATGGAAAAATATTATGATAAATATTTCTGACACACACCAATTAGCCTAGCCCCAAACTAAGCACTGTAGGGCTTGTGTTATGGGATACTAGGGTAATGGATAGAATACATATACTGTACATGTATAAGTATATATATATAGAAATACATATTTTAACAGCCATGACTGGAGTACAAATGCTCGTATTCATCACACAAATATCTGCTCCCATCGGGATTCGAACTCGAGAACCTCGAGTCGGTGAAACCATTAAACCCAGCGTACAAACCACTCGGCCACGGAGGTCGTCTTTCTCTCCATATTCCTCCGAGAATGCTTGTAAACAACTCACCGAAGATACATCACAACCCGATAAATAGTTTGCGTGTAGAAAATAAGATTGTACGTGATTTTGAATAAAGTTATGTGGTTAGCTTACTGCTATAGAAATGCGCAATTCCGCGGTGTTTTTGAATTCATTTAACAGGAGATACTAGACAGAGAGACAATTGTAAAATTTCAAATATAATATTATGACTATGAAAATATAACACATCAATGATTAACTTTATTGTGGAAAGTGTAACTGTGTATCTTTTTCTTCCGACCCTTATTTAAATATCGTAATATAATCACCATTTCCCACACCTTGCGTTTTTTATTCTTTTATTAGGGTTCCGTACCTTGAAAGGAAAAAACGGAACCCTAATAGAATACTTTGTTGTTCGTCCGTCCGTGTGTCAAGACCTTTTTTCTCAGGATCGCGTGGAGGTATCAAACTGAAATTTATATCAAATACTCAGGTCTACTGCCCCATGGAGCTGTGAAATCTTCAAAAAAAAAACAAACTTCTAATTCAACGCAATCGAAAGATACAGCCGTTTATGCCGCAAATTTCAAATAAAATAAAAATAGATAAAATGAAAGTTATGACAATCGGACGGTAATTACAAGACTGGGCACAGTTACCCTTCTTAGGTACTTGTTGTATATTGGCAAATTTCCAAGATCTTGGTACGATTTCAATTTGGAGAGAAAGAAAGCCGGTACAGATGCGTTAGGACAGGGGACAACTCAGGCGCACAGCACCTCAGTACTCTTGCCGATATGCCATCAGGACCACAGGCCTTGTTCATGTCTAGGCCAATAAGGACTTTACGGACCTCTTTATTGTGTACTGCGATCTTCGGCATCAAGAAATCACAGCGAGGTAAAGTTGGTGTTTGCGTGGAGCCAGTGTCCAGAAGCGAATTGCTTGCACATAGTGTGGCTAATAAATTTGCCTTTTCTGTTGCGGATTTAGCCAAATACCCATCAAGCTTCTGCAAGGGAGGCATTGTTTAAAGGCAGAAGTTAGATTCGACTGATTTTGAAAGGGACCAGAACTGTTTACTATCCGCTGGATAGAATACAAGTTTCATCCCTATGCGGCTGATTTAGTCGTATCTAGCTCTTTGCAAAGCTATTTGCAAACCTTGGAGGCAGAATTATAAACTCTCTTATTTACTCGAACCCTTCGCGCTCTATCTGCCGACTGAATGAGGTACTCAAAGAGCCCAGAAGCTTCCTTATGACCGCTGTGCGACTGGTAAACAAAGGCGTATATAGATCCTTCTACCCCGGTATCCATTAAAAGTTATAGGACTGAAAAATCCAACATCTCTAGACACAGTCCCCTGCACGTTTCTTGAACTTATGCTCGAGAGTGTAGCCAGGGTAGTTGAGATAGGCAACGTCCGAGGTTTATGTCATTCCTTGCAAATTAAATCTCGGGTTTTCTATTTCCCTTCTTAATTTCACTTTCTAAATCATCAGTCTCCTGATAACACGCATGAGTAAAATTTTCGTCTATTCTCACGCATTACTTGTTCAGTATTCTTAATTTCTGTACCAATCTTTTCCTCTTTTTAGATTTCATTTACTCAATTTTCTGAAGTTCCTTCGTCCAAACAAGCTCTAATAACATTTTAACAAACAATGTTAAAATTGCAAGTAAATCTATACTATACACCTCAGTACATCAAATTAAGAAACCACAAAATTAATCACATCACCAAAAGGGTCACATATGCATCAAAAGTTCATTGAACACCAAAATCAAATCCATCAACTGGGGACCTATTCTGAACGAACGATATCGGACTTTCGGGTGATTTCAAAGTATTCAACACATGGTGGAAATCACTTAATTTGTTTTTTCTTCTACAGGATGGTTGAACATACAGGATGTGAGTAAAAAAGATCATTTCCCCTTTTTTTAATAAAAATCATTTGAAAATTTATTTCAATCTCAACAAATAAAAAATTTATTCCGACGAAGCAGCCTGTAAAGGCTGTAAATAAATAATAATAATAATAATTTATTGTCTTTTTTTTACATGTTAACAGATATTTAAATAATAAAATTTCGTTAAAAATAAGACAATAGGAAATGGCTCAGCCAATGTTGGTCAAGCCTAGACCTGAACCAACGCTGTTTTTCAGCCACCCCTTAACAAATTTTACTTAAAATTAATAATATGTATATAGAGCCTCGAATTATCCATTATTTGATTATAATAAATATTGGAACATGTTTCGTGCATAAACGTATAAACGTATTCTCCTACTTGCTATAGATGTACTCGCCCTACTCGTACCTTCCATGCGTCACTGGCTAGGCCTTAGTCAAAACAAAAAAGAGCGGCAAGTGGCTATGATAAGGATGCTTCAGGTTTTCCGCAGCAAGTTGTTTATGAAGTAAAGCTGCTTTGTAGTATTTTTTGAATTTTGATGTATTCATTTTACAACGAAGGGGTGGAGGTAGGTCATTCCAAATCCTTGCTGCATTGAACCTGAAACATCCCCTATATCGTGCAGATTTGTGAGCAGCAACCTTGAGCAGATTTTGTGTGGCAGAGCGAAGATTCCTATTAGATTCCCCGAAGAAGATCAATTTTTCAAATAGGTATACTGGATCTTTCCGCCAAAGTACTTTTTGTATTAAGCATGCGTAATGGAGCTCCCGGCGCGCTTTCATGTTGAGGATCTGGTTTTTATTTAGATACGGAGTAATGTGAACACGCTTTGGGATATCAAAACAGAATCGCATACAGGCATTTTGTACTCGTTGTATAGCCCTCTCTGTGTTCACATTCAGCCGTGGTCCGTAGACGGTGCTGCAGTAGTTGAAAGGAGACAACACCAACGAATCGACTAATAGAACTCTTAGTTCTTCAGTGATGTACCGCCTGATTCTGTAAAGTGCTTTCAATTTGAAGAAGGCTCCCCTAATTTTGCCATTAACATGTTGTACATATTTTTGTTCCCCGTCCAGTATTATACCCAGATTACGTGCATTTGTAACAAATTCAATAACTGTATTGTTTAGTTTAACAACTTTATTACATTCCAACACTCGCCTGATCTGATCTTTGGTTCCCAAAACAATTGCTTTAGACTTCTCTGGATTTAGTAATAAGTTGTTCCGTCGTGACCACTCCCAAATGCGTTGCAGATCGTTGTTGATTCTTTCGATGGCATCATTCGTATCTCCCCTTTGGAATGAATGGTAAATTTGTGTGTCATCGGCATAAAGATGATACTTACAAGATAATATATGTGCCGGGAGATCCGCCGTAAATATTGAGAACAATAGCGGACTTAAAATCGAGCCCTGTGGAACACCACGCTGTACTTTATAAACAGAAGACATTAGTTTTTCACCGTTTGTTGATTCCACAAGTACCATTTGTTCTCTATCGGCTAAAAAAGACCTGACCCACTGTAGAGCGTCAGCAGAAAAACCATAATATTGCAATTTAGCAACAAGCAAATCATGAGGCAAACAATCAAATGCCCTTGAGTAATCAAGAAGCACCATGACGCTACTTTGACCACTATCTGAAGCTTCCGTGATATCATCAGACACATGCAATAAAGCAGTTTCCGTGCCAAAGCCCTTCCGGAATCCTGACTGAAACTTGGGCATTATATTCGTACTCTCCAAATACTCGTTCATCTGACTGAGAACAGTCCTTTCCAAAACCTTTGACAAAACTGGTAGTATAGAAATTGGCCGCAGATCTTTGAGTCCTTCAACTGCACTGGATTTTAGCAAGGGCTTTACCAACGCTCTTTTCCAGCAATCAGGGAAAACATTAGTTTCAATCGATTTATTGACAATCCTCGTAACAACCGGAAGTGTCACGTAAGACGTCATATCAATCATGTCTATACTGATTTCATCACACCCCAATGCCTTCGTTTTAATACTGTTTAAAGTCCTTGCTATGTCCCTTTCTGTTACAGGTTTCAGAAAAAACTTACCCATGCCGCTGTGCAAATTCTCTCTAAAATACCGCAGAACTTTATTTTCCACATCTCCACCATTTGGTAGGTCCAAGAAATGTTTATTAATATTGTTGGGGTCATTTAAAAAGTCTGGGATTGAACATATCTTGGATTCTAGTGTTGGAGTACTTTTTTTTATTTGATTCCAAAGTTTCCTGGAATTCTTCACATTATTGTTGATGAAGTAATTAAAGTAGGCTGTTTTTTCTCTTTCTATCGACGCACTGACAAGGTTTCTAAGACTTCTGTAGTACTCCTTTGCGCCAGTCGTCTTTTTCTTTTGAGCCTTTATCAATGCTTTGTCTCGTAGATCCATCATATATTTGACCATATTTGTAATCCACGGCTTAACTTCTGGTCTTATGATCTTTTTCTGCACCGGAGAGTGTTTGTCAAACAAATCCAAGATATTTTTATTGAAGGTTTGTACCATAGCATTTACATCCTCCATCTCCATAATATTTTCCCATTCAATAGCTTCTAAGTCTTCTTTGAACAATGGCAAATCGATATCCATTAGAGATCTAGACATTTTAACTTTTTTTATGGGTTTTGGTTTCTTGATG
Source organism: Chilo suppressalis (assembly GCA_902850365.2). Classification (NCBI taxonomy): domain Eukaryota; kingdom Metazoa; phylum Arthropoda; class Insecta; order Lepidoptera; family Crambidae; genus Chilo; species Chilo suppressalis. The sequence continues at coordinate 797,990 of OU963902.1, forward strand.
TTAAAATCTACCAACACCAGTGCATGATCACTCAAACTCCTATTGTGGACAACAGTTACCTTTTTACATCGCTTTGGTGCATCCGTCAAAACAACATCAATAAGAGTTTCTGTTTTGTCAGTTACTCTGGTCGGTTCCTTCACTATTTGATCAAGGCCATGCTGGTCACAAAAATCTTTGAATTCCTCAGACTGTGATGTCGCAGCATTCCACATATTGATATTAAAGTCTCCCAAAATAAATGCATAATCATACGCTGAAAAAATACTTAAACATTCACTTAAGTCGTCATACAGTACTTGTGGTTCTACCGTTTCAGGTCTATAAGCTGTGCCAATCACCATCGCAGTTCCTGGAAGTTGAACTTCCAACCAAATTTGTTCCAAATCGGATTTCGGGTGTTGTTTCGTATGTAGTTTTAGATCTTCTCTTATGTAAAAACCAACTCCTCCGCCTCGCTTATTCCTTCTTGGCCTGTGAATGAATCTATAATTTTGCACCTTAGGTGCAAGTGCTTCCTGCCCTTCCTTCAACCACGTTTCGTTAACCGCCAGAATGTCAGGTGCATGCTTCAATAACATTACAATAAATTCATCTTGACCTGTATTCAAAGATCTCGCATTCAACAATCCCAATCTCAAACATTTATTCTTTATGCCTACCATTGTGACAACGGTATTCATAAGAACGAATTGGCAATAGAAGGCATGCGAGATACCACAGAAATGCAAAAATAATTAAGGTTGATATTTCTAGATGTAGAACTTTCACAACAAAGGCAGCCAGACATACCCACGAGTAGCACGACACATCCATGCTTAATCGGATACCGACAACTACTTCAGGCCAATAATTTATAGTATCAATAGCACTCACAAAATAAAAATGAAATACATGCGAGCCAGAGTAATACGGCACATTTGGAATCAAATGAAAAGCATAAATATTAAAAGCGAATAACTGAAGCATAGAATACATATACAATTGCGAATAAATACACAAGCAATGCCATACATTAACATTTAACTCGAAAAATAAAAGTGAACGACAAAGCATATAAGCAATTATTAATAATATTACAATAGCACAAACCAAACACATATGATAGCAATGTGGTACATTCAAAATTAAATTAATACTTTCAAAATTATAAGCACAGCAATAAACAACTTTTATTTCATTGATTGTTCCTAAACACATAAAACAGCAACAATACGTCTCATTTAATAACAAATAAAAGTTCATATTATTAAAATCATTTAAGTTAAATACAAAATACGAATACAATAACAAATAAATATAACATTCAGACTCATGTACATTCAATATGAAATAAATGATCACACTGCAACAAATAAAAACAATTACAATTATTTTATAGATAGCACATACTAGCCACATAAGATAGTAATTCGGCATATTCAAAATCAAATTTAAAGAGGTAATGAGTAAAAAAACAATACTACAATTTTCATTGAAATTAGAAGATATAAATATAGTATAACCATAACAAGTTACCATAGAGGAGAAATGCATCTTATCATAACATAGCACATACAAGTTGGAGTTGTTACTTGCATGCACTCGAAGATTCAGATGAGCCAACTGCACCAAGACCAAAAACACGAAGTACATCAGCTTCCGATCGCAATTGATGACGCGGTGCATTGTCGTTCTGATGCTGTCGTGCATACACTCGCCCGCCCTTGGTCCAAACATACCGCCACTTGTACTGCGCTGCCATCTCACGAGCGCGGCGAAACACCATTCTGTTTGCACGGGTTAGTCGCTCGTTGACATAAAAACGACACGGAGGGCCATCAATGCCAGTGCCCTCCGTAGTAGCGTCGCGACGCACACGGGCAGCCTTCAGCAGCTGATCTCGTACCGCTCGACGGGTCAGCCTCACTATTAAGATCCGTGGCCGGGCTGGCGGCAGCGATTCAGTTTCCTTCACCGGTCGCCCCACACGGAAAGCACTCACGATATCCTGCTCCTCGAGGACGACACCTAGTTTTTTTGAAAGTGTCATTACTACATGTGTTGCATTTTCACCTTTATTCTCTGGAATACTAGATATTTCGACGTCATTTGTAAGCATCTCTTGATCACGATCGTTAAGGTCTTGTTTGAGTTGCTCAATAGTTGCCAAAAGCGAGTCACTTTTATCACCCTCTGTATTCTTACTCTCAATGCGTCTCTCCAGAGCTCCTATGCGTTCATCCAGTTGGTCGACCCGACATTCGCAAGTTTCGATCCTGGTGGCAAGTTGCGAGATGTTATTATTTAGCTTCTCCATTTCACACCTTGTTGTAGTCATCTCCTCACGTAACATTCGCAGCTCGATGACAATTAAATCCAATTTATCTAATGCGTCTTCGTGCACAGTGTGAGAGTGTTCACTCAGAGCAGTATTATGAGCATCTGGTATAGAAATATCCATTTGATCAGAGGGGCTGTCTAAAATTCCCGCTCCCCTTCGCACGGTGACGCCATCATCAGTAGTAGCCCGCACCGGAGTGTTGGTATTATCGCTCTTGGGCAGTTTATTTGCGCAGAGAGGGCACTTCCAATTTTGCCTATGCAAATAAATAAAGTTTCGTGCATTGACCCGTGAAAAACTAGTTTTATAAAAACATTTGAATTTTAATTATAGAAAAATGTATTCAAATCCATGTCTGCGGTGCCAAATAATAGTATTCCAGTAGTAAGCAACACTGCCAGAACTCAAAGAGTAAAAATAAAAGATTCAGACTTGCAAGGTTACGTTAGCCAGCGTGAGTGTGTTCACATCTAGCATCTGTATTTCACCACCACTTAGCATCAAAGAGGGTGTTAATATTTTACAATTGTATTATATTATATATACGCAAAAAGCTTCTTCATGAGGAGCTCGACACGGGTGGTTAGCCCATTCGGCTGCGATCGTTGAAGTTTAGCAAATTTCGCAATGGTCGATCATTTGATGGGTGCCCAAAAATCTTCTATCTCAAGTTCCTCCGTGCTTCGGAAGGCACGTTGTGCCGTTGCTCCCGGCTACATCTGCAGTCGTTAGCACCCGCCAATCCGCACTGCCCGCGTGTCATAGCCCCGTCTCCCTTGGGTACATTAATAGGATGATGATGATGACGCTAAAAAAGGTTGTGGATAACGATCAATTTGTAAGTGCAGCTAAAGGAGCATATCTAATTCAAAGTTCGCACGCTAATTTTAGCGGATTTTAAGCATTGGAATAGGTCCCCTGTTGCGACACGTCTCGAAAGTGGCACCCAAGAATGATCCGTCATTTAATGACGCCGTCAGGGCCGCCGGCAATTAATTGTAGTGGCAAGTATCAATCTCACCAAACGGCGATGCTATCGCAAAAGAACCGCCGCAGCTATATTCAATTAAGGTAAAACTAATTAAAGGTTTTCGAAAAAATATGAGTTTTTAAGAGGGAAAAATCGAAAGACCATAAGTGACCTCTTGGCTGAATGTGTTGCGTGAAATAATCCTCTGCTTCTTATTATAAAAACTTCGATAAATAAAAGAATTACAGAAGTAGGCAACAGCGGATTTTTCCAGCGTAAGGTAGCGCCTTTCCTGTGTTAGCAATTTGACACATTTCCCGGTTTAAAACTCAGCTATAATTTCTCAAGCATTTTCTCAAGAAATGTTTTGATGATCAAACGAGTCAAATCGCTTTCATGAGGCATACTTCAAACGAGTCATGAAGATTCAATGACAATACAAACTGACAACTACAGTCCCATCTGGACTATCAGGTAAGGTGAAGTCATTTGCATAACATTTTAAACGAAAAAAACAACCCAACAAACCCTTATAAATGCCAAGCAGGGTTCCCAACTTAGGAGTTTTGCCCCTAGATTTAGGGGCTAGAAGGGTTAAAACGGACTTCTTTAGAGGCTGGAATTTTTTGGGGGTTCTTTTAGGGGCTTTAAACAAAACTTTCAATTAAATCGAAAAACAAAGCGTGTGTTTCCTTTCAGTTTTGTGCGTAGAATGGAACGCACCACGATATGAAACGACTGAACTCACTGTATGGCAGGTTGTTTCCTAAGGCTGTATGGACTAAAGTTCTTTGCCTTCCACCAATCAAAACAGCTAAATAAGATTTAACAGCCTGTCAGCTCATTTTCATTTGATTTTAAATTCGGAAAATGTATTTATTCAATAAAATAATTTACTGTAACTAAATATGTAACGTTTTAATTTATGAGCAACGAAAGGATTTAGGTAAGATAAGTATACATATAAATTTCTATATTTAGGGGATTTTAGGGGAATTTAAAAAATACTTAGGGTAAAATTTTCGTACGGGTTGGTAACACTGATGCCAAGTGTTCTTACGTCTTCCCCTATATTATGGTTACACGAAGCAACTATTCGTTAATTGCGATCTAACGGAAATGCCAATTAGAACATCTATTCTTAAGTTGGCTTGTAAGAGGTGCGGGCTACCGGGTCGCATTCTCACTGCATATGGTTTATTTAATTAAACCTTAATTAAATATCGATACTTTGCTTCGTAACGATAGACTTATAGATAACTTGTAGATAACGATAAAAATCTTTTTACATTCACCTATCTGCTCAATGTAGACGTGTATGGACTGGAGATCAATGAAGTGTAAGTTATTTTAACAATATAGCCAGGTAGGCAAATGACTCTGCCCCACCTGATGTTAAGTGGTGATAAAATCCAAAAGCGAATATAGCTGGTACAGCAGTTTACAACTGCCACACCAACCATCCTCACCTTACCGGCCTGCAAAAATGCTTCTTCACGCCTCTCTTCAAAAACCCCAAATTGTACAATATCAGGAAGGAGGGAACACGTGCTAGGGCAAAGAATTCCACTTGCGAATAGTACGTAAAAGAAATGTGTCACCAAATTTCGTGTGGGAATAGTGGCCACAGTTCGGTAACTTTTGGTGATGTTATGTTTCTGTGGGTGAGTAAGGTTTCTGGGCTACGAAGGGTGGGGGATGAGGTCAGGGTAGGGTAGTCAACGGTGCGAGTGATATTTTTGGTGTCGCAAGCGTCTATGCGAGCGAGCGAGGAGCTCGATGGCGCAAGTGGTTAGCGCTTTCGGCTGCGATCGTTGAAGTTAAGCAACTTTCGCAGTGGTCGGTCATTGGATGGGTGACCAAAAATTTACTATCTCGAGCTACTCCGTGCTTCGGAAGGCACGTTAAGTTGTTGGTCCCGGCTGCATCTGCAGTCGTTAGCACCCACCATTCCGCACTGGGCCCGCGTGGTGGTTCATGGCCCAATCTCCCTATTCCATCCACAGGGAAGGCCTGTGCCCCAGCAGTGGGGACATTAATAGGCTGATGATGATGATGATGAAGCGTCTATAGGCTATGGTGGCTGATTACCATCAGACAGGCCATACGCATTGTTGCCACCCATGTCACATAAAATAACTCGTTTTTTAGCTTTGCAACTGATATGGGCGTAGCATATATCAAAACACTAAACTAGGATATATATCAATACCCTAAGTGGGTTCTTGTTTGGAATGATATATATATATATTGTAACAGCATGTAAACAACAAGAATGCAATAAATGAATATGAATATGAATATTTAGCCATATTAATAGCATGCAAAAAATTGTAATATATTAAAATATAACAGTCATAACAGTCGCGTGCACAGCATAGCAATAGAATACCATGATAAAACAATGAAAGACATAATGATGGCCTATTCATGACCATAGGGATATTGGGCCATGACCCACCACGCGGGCACAGTGCGGATTGGCGGGTGCTAACGACTGCAGATGCAGCCGGAACCAACGCCTTAACGTGCCTTCCGAAGCACGGAGGAACTCGAGATAGAAATTTTTTGGTCCCCCATCCAATGACCGACCACTGCGAAGGTTGCTTAACTTCAACGATCGCAGCCGAACGCACTAACCACCTGCACAATCGAGCTCCTCTTATGATAGTAATGATATTGTATAACATCACATCAATTGCTTTTAAGTACTTAGATAAAACGTTAGAGGCAAGATGAAGAATGAAGAATGAATGAAATGAAGATGCTGGCAAAATTTCCTAGTACCTTTTTATAATATATCTAGCGGCCCACCCTCGCTTCGCTTCGGTGTAGAGCTGAAGTGTAGAATACAGTTTTTGTTCTCAGGGTTGTATAATACACAATGACATTCATCTATGATTCTTCTTATACCTGCATGCAAAGTCTCAGCCCGATCGGTTTAAAATTGACAAAGTTTCATACAAACTTTCACTCCCTATTTAATCCCCTTGAGGGTAGAATTGATCAAAATCCTTTCTTAGCGGATGCCTACGTCATAACATCTACCTGCGTGCCAAATTTCAGCCCGATCCGTCTAGTGGTTTGAGCTGTGCGTTGATAGATCACAATGTCTTTGAGTTTCATATACCTATATAGATTGCTTTAATTGTGCCTAATTAAAAACATAATTTAATGTAAAACTGTAAAAGCGCTTTCCGAACCAAGTGGAGATTTAGATGATAAATGTTAAAAAAAATACTAGAAAAAATTCCACGTGAACCAGGCAGCAGAAGGGACTCGAACTCGCACCCTTCGCTATCCGGGCGAATGCACTGACCATTATTATGCTACCGCGGCCCTAGTATGTTTTTCTCGATTCATGGTATGTTGCTATTGAATTTTAGGGGTGCAGGTACTATCGCGGAATTCTGCGCTCTGTCACTTGGCGAACAAAATGCTTTGAACGGTTTTCTACAGTAGTTTTTACTACGCCCCGCCTTCGCGTCGGACGCGCCAATCCGGGCCGCCGCACAAAAGTAAGACAGAGACCATTTCATTGACTGAATAATGAATTGAATTGCATTTGTTTTAGTTGCAATTTGTCATCAGCATCGTCATCGCGACAGCGCTATACGAAAAAGTAAGACAGCGATAATAGGGATCATGACTAATTTTTTTTCTTCCTTTATCAGGTAGATTATCAAAAAGTATTGGACACGTATTTTTTCTTTTTTCACATAATATAAACATTGCTGATATATATTGATTTGAAAAGTCGCATGACGTCACGTTTGAGTACACTTATAAGGGAAAATTCACTCAAAAGTGACGTCACGAGCCCCTACTCCAAAACTTTGACGCGCTATAACTTTGTCATTTTTTGGTTGATTGCCCAAAGAAAAAATACGTGTCCATTATTTTTTGATCATCTAACTGATGAACTAAATGGAATTTCGTTTACTGTACCCCGTCATGACCCCCTAGCACACTACCACAAGCGATTATGGCATTATGGGTGACAGAGCGGGTCTTTCCGCGACTGTACATAAGTAAGAAGTACAGCTTGATTGTTAAGCACGGTGAAAATGAAACTTACAACCTGCTCGTATCTGCGATCAGCAACAACAACCTCGGTGGGAGACGGAGCAGCGTAGGTGGCTGATGGATGCGCGCGCGCACCACAGTCGCGCGATGATGACAATTGTTGAATTTACAACTCATTCTGTAACCGACAGATTGTGATCTGAACTTCTCCCTCGATGTATGTACATGCTATACATCAATTTTGAGAGAAGGAAAGTCTTTTTAGTTTTTATTATGTTTCACCTGTCCGGTATCTGTTTGTCCGTAATTATATAAATCTCTTGTAAGTGCAGCTCGACGGCGTAGTGAATAGCGTATTTGCGTTACGTTTGAAGTTATTTTATAAAGTTCGTTTATTTCATGACTACTTTTTTAACATATAGAAGACTTTCTTCTAAGGAAAGGACAATAAATCTGAACTGTTTTTTTTGAAGAAATTTTATATTAGAATAAAATCCACGCGATTCTCAAATCTTTTGCAATTCGGGCTCGGAAGCCTGTCTAATACCTGGACCACGTAGAATTTTTTCTTGTAAAATTTTCTGTAGATTTATAGCAGTTAAATTCTTAGAATAAAAAGGACAATAATTTAACTGATGTTCCAGTGCCATGATTAAAAAATGATCATATTTATAAAAGTAACATCGATATAAAGTTCTCATATACAAAACGAAGATAGTGTTCATAAAACTACTGCCCGGTAGCTAGTTCACCATAAAACAGCAACATATTGTTCGTGATCTTATAAGAGGTGCGGCATATTATCCGCAGTCAATCATCACCACGCGAATGCCGCTGACAGAAATAGTATACAGGGATGTCAAGATCATGAACACCGATATCGATGGTGACATTAAGTGTCAATTTTGCTTTTGCATCAAAGTTTAATTCTGTTGACAAAGATACATTTACAGCAACAAGGTATTGAATTCATATAAAGTTCCATTGTTTAAATCGTTTTAATATTAGCTCTTTCATAATTAAAAATGATTATCACAGTAATACCTAATACCTATCAAGATAAGAATAAAATTAGAATTTAAAGTTAATTATTCAATTAAGAATAAATTTTTAGAGATCAATTTCCAAGATGGCTCGAAGCAAATTAAAAATTATTCGCAACCTTAATAAAGGCGGTAATTCCAGCGTACATTTAATTAATTTCGAGCACCTTGATTCTATTTTTACCAGGTTCGCACTCACGCAAGCGCCCGCGTCGATTTATCGAGTGTCGACACCGCGGCGCAACACTAGGGGGCCTCACGCGTTGCTATACGTCTCTGTAGCTCGTATTTTAAAATCCCTGATTTATAGCACAACAGTAGCATTAAATTTGTAATCATATATTGATTTACAGCCGCGATAAGCGCTCCGCGATCTTCCCAGAAGTGAGACAGTGCTCTATTGCGGTTGCACTCGCGAAATTGCTTTTCGAACATGTGGGTTGACTGCGATATATGGCTGCAACGATTGCCCACAACGGCGAGGATATTGTTTTCGTAACAGCTATTCGAGTCTTTTCTGTGTTCAGGTAGCGACAAAGATTATGCGATTGTTTGTTAATCGCTGTTTTGTTTTGCTGCATTTGTTCGGACAGCATAAGTCAGTTCGTGGGAAAATAAGTTTTTTTTTCCTTGTGATATGTAATCTATATATATAAAACTCAAAGGTGACAGACTGACAGTGATCTATCAACGCACAGCCCAAACCACTGGACGGATCGGGCTGAAATTTGGCATGCAGGTAGATTTTATGACGTAGGTATCCGCTAAGAAAGGATTTTGATCAATTCTACCCCCAAGGGGATAAAATAGGGAATGAAAGTTTGTATGAAACTTTGTCAATTTTAAACCGATCAGGCTGAGACTTTGCATGCAGGTATAAGAAGAATCATAGATGAATGTCATTGTGTATAATACAAGCCTGAGAACAAAAACTGTAGTCTACACTTCAGTTCTACACTGAAGCCACGGTAATATTATCTATACAGTATTGTGACTCCGCCCTGTCCTTGAAAATAAATGCCTACACCGAACGCTAGGTTGGCACGCGGTAGGGCCGCCAGCCTACAGTATTTTATGTAGTTTTGTTTTTAACGCGAGTATAGGTAGATTACTCGTTTGTCTCTTTTTTCATCCTAACCACTTATTTATATATTATTCCAGATATTTTGCCCGATGGAAAAACCGAAATACCTAAATATTAGAAACAAATAACGTACTAGTAGATAGGTATATAAATATATTCTATAAAGGTAAGACACCTTTCCAATATTTCAGGTAATTTAAAAAATGATATCTCTGGGTGTGTTATTGAAGAGTTCAAGCAACCAAAAACAGCAATTGTGCTGTTGTACCATATTGATCGTCGTTTGTTCTTTTCCATACTAAATTATGTAGGTATCTACTTAATTAAATCAAATATTTACAATACAAAACGCATGTTTAAGCACGGCTAACTGCATAAAAAACAATTCTGACCGTTCGGTCGTCGTTGCGGCGCGGCGGCGCATTCGCGACTGGGTGCCCGCCGAGAGCACATCGAACTCGAGTGGCGTAGGTATGACTCGCTTTCCGACCGTTTGTATGAAGATAGAATACTGTATGATATTATTACCGTGCTGAAGCGAAGCGAGGGCGGGCCGCTAGTATCTAATAAAATTATTAAAAGTGATCAGGGTAATCAGCAATTTTGTGTTACAAAACCAGGGGTATCAAATGTTTACCTTCGTAATTTTGTTCTGGACCAACGAGCAGCATAGCACACTGCAGCAGTATATGAAGCACTACCAGAACACATACAAGAAAGTGGAGGCACTCCTCTAGAACATGTCAAAAGGGTGTACGTGAAGTATTGTGACACGACAGTGGAATCATAGTTTAGCCCAGGATAGACTTTATATTCTAATTCTAAATAAAACTATGAGAAATACATACACTGTATGTTTTTTTTAATTCAACTACTAATATGTTATAGCTTAAACAGCATTGTACATCGTGAATTTTGAGTTATCTGAGAAACTGAACTAGCTAATTGAGACAAAGATTTAGGTTATTTTCCACAAATAATATTTTCTTCAATTATTATTTTTTTCGAAAAATGTAAAAACGCTATCTCACTTATTGTGCAATTATGATATCTTTACAAATTTAATTGGTATTAATTGATTTAAATAAATCTACTCATAGGTTCTACATACTTTAAATGGATAATAATACTATAATAAGTCTGTTATTTACAAATTTACGCCGTTTAAAGCTATTTTGTAAACGATCTAAATCAATTTAGGATTGTATGGGGTGTTATACTGTATAATTGTTTATAACTGTTCCCACTATTTTCATTTACTCGATTTTTAAGTTTCTCGGATAACTCAAAATTCACGGTGTATTTTTAATTCCGTTACGACTTTGGTATTTTACTGGTGGTTTGTTCACAAAATGTGAAGAGGACGGGCCAGAGGATATAATAAAAATACAAATATTAATCTTTTTGGGTTTTTCTTTTACTATTTCTACCTAAATAAAATACAATAATTATCGTGCCTCAGTTAGATCATACATAATACTAGCATAAAAAAATATTTTAGAACCTTGTTTTAATATTACGTGTACATTTTTCCTCTTACAGCGAAATTTAAGCCTCTCAAGATTCATTCAGTGCCTACCTCTATCTTCCATACTACCTTCCACTATAAATATTTACCCCGTAGAGTTGGTAGGCATCAAAGTTACAAGATATTTTGGATATGTCTGTTGATATGTGTAAAGTATCGGAATCAGAAGAAAATAAAGAATTGACGCACTATTTTATTTTTTGCATTCCCAGCCCATCAATATTATCTCAGCCGTGGCATTCCCATAATAATTATCTCAGCCGTGTGTCACCCACTGCTGAGCATAGGTGTAAAGGTCTTCTTTGCAGGGTTTAATAGACAGACACAAGTATAACAATCACTTATTTATTGGTGGATTACACTGGATTAATAGCTTAAGTAAATTACAATCTGCATACTTGTTTTACTCGCAAGACCATAGAGAGAGGTAAACGCAAAAACCATAGAGCAAAAACACGAGCTGTCAAACTGCTGCTGCGTTCAGAGATATCAAACTTACTATACGTTCACCATTATAACAATAGGCCCAGTCTTGCCAGAAGGGTACTTTTGTAACCTTTTAGGTGATTTTTGAACTGCATCGGTTACTTTTAGGTTACTCTAATGAAAAGGTTACTTATAGGTGATTTTTCGGAATTTGTAGAATTAACTTTTACTTTTTTACATAAAAGGAACGTGAAACAGAACGCTCGTTTTAGAATTTTTCATTTTGGTAAGCTTCGTTAGCAGAAGTAGGACTAAAACTATAAACCTTGATGAACAATCATAGGGGTATGAGCACTTTGCCAATAACTAGGGCAGTTTTTTATTTTCTTCAAGTTGGCTCTTTCCAACCATATATTGAACAAAAAGCGAAAGTGAATCGAATGTAGTGATGCGAATTTACCGGTAAAATATATATTTTACTTATTTTTACCAACGTGTAGCTGGTAATTTACCGGATAATTACCCAAAATAGTTCTTTAAGCCACGTAGTGATGTCGCCAGTGTGCCGTTGATACGCGGTTGAGAATATGTATATGCAGAGCGTTGCGATTGCAGACCAAATTAGCCTTATACTTAATTTATTTATAAGAGGATTAATAAATAATAATCAGAGTTGAGTAAGTGCTCAAATACTCATCGATGTTTCTGTAAGTCAATACAACTAATATTCTATTCTACCAACTTATAATACCTTTCCAGTAAAAAAAAAATATGAAAGGTTATTTTTTATACAAAAAGGTTACTTTTTTATATTTCAGATAATTTCTGACATGACCCGACTGGCAACACTGAATAGGCCTCCCCCAAGGATCTCCACATTGATCGGTCCTGTACCACGTGCATCCATCGGCTTCCCGCGATCTTCACCAGATCGTCGGTCCACCTGGTGGGAGGCCTTCCCACCGAGCGTCGCCCGGTGCGTGGTCGCCACTCAAAAACATTTCTGCCCAAACGGCCATCGATTCTGACGACCTCCGTGGCCGAGTGGTTTGTACGCCGGGTTTCATGGCGTCGCCGACTCGAAAGGTCCCGAGTTCGAATCCCGGTGGGGGCAGATATTTGTGTGATGAACACGAGCATTTGTACTCCAGTCATGGATGTTTAAATATGTATTTCTATATAAATATACTTATATATGTAAAGTATGCGTATTCTATCCGTTACCCTAGTATCCTATAACACAAGCCTTATAGTGCTTACTTTGGGGCTAGGCTAATTGCTCACACCAATTAGCCTAGCTAATTGGTGTGAGTGTTGGAAATATTTATTTATTCTGCTCGCTATGTATCGCTTTTTATACTTCAGCAGAGCAATACTTCGAGCAATGTCGGTTACACCCAGCCCAGCGTAGTAAAATAACTTCTTATTAAAATTACTTCTAAAAAATGTAACCGTGAAAAAAATTAATATGCTACAGAATAACTACGAGATATAGTCACTTCAAATTTAATATGAGTCAAAATAAAATACTAGCACTGCGAGACAATGGGTCGTGATATTAAAAATTAGTCTGTATGTCCGCGCGTGTAATTCGATTTGGTCGACACTTCCTGTGCATTGTCGAGGCGTCTCCCTACGCCAGAGCTGCGCCAGCGCATACAAAGATTATGAACGTTACAGAACGGACAAAATCAAAAGCTCTTTTATAAAAAAATAGCTAATAGATATTGCTAGCTATAGTGTCGGTCTAAATGAAAAAGGCGCAAGAATGATTGTTGTATAATAACAAGATTTAAAGCCCAAACATGCCTTTAAGTAAGCTAGACGAGATTTTTGTTAGTTTATCTTATAAAATAATTAAACATTTCATAGCAACATATTTTTCATATTCACCTTTGTATACATCAGACTCGAGTTTTGAAAAAGAAACGTTGTACATTGTATTTGCAAGACAGAAAAATCCAGGTCTCTTTGAGAAAATCCTAATGTTTGTAACGTACCTCAGGGACATCCTTTCTTTTGGCAATTATAAGTTCCATTTTACACACATCATCCATATGGACATCAATTTCAACATACTATCATTATTTATCTTATTATTTCCTTGAAACGTACAATTTCAACGATATCACACACTATTTATAATTTTGAAAATACGTATCAAAATCCTAATTACTAAAATCGCTATTCCAGAGTGCTGGACATGTACCGTATGTATGTACATTTCTCTATATTTTTATATTTATTTATATTATCATCGCAATTTTCCTTTTCCTTATTTTACTCCGTTTTTATTTATTTTTAGGTATAATTTTATTTATTTATTTTCCTGACATATTTGACATCTCTATGTTTTTCACCGTTGCCATGGCTACCCATGACACGGATTCTCTTTCTAACTGGCTCTATGTCTAACCAGCAACCTCCACAGAATACCTATTTTATTTTTTATAGTTAAATGGTTCCGGGCCTATAAAAGGCCGAGCCACTCTGGTCCTACAAGCGGACCGCACTCACGACGATCGCGCACGGACCTACCCTCCCACGAAAGTGCTCCAACGTAAAATTGAATTTTACGCACCGCGAGCACTGCCTGGCGCCATCGCGTCAGCGGGGACTACCGCGCCTCCCAGCCGCAGGCCTGAGCACGCCGCAAGGCGCAGCTCGGCCAAGGTCGCGCCGACGTGAGCCCCACGATCTCCCAACATGGACGAAGATCAACCACAGCCGTACAACCCATTCTCAGACGAGAAAACCGCCACCAGCGTCGCCGGCAGTATTGCTGAAGAAATCGTCACACAATCAGACCGCGCCCAATATGAATTGGACGCGGCGATGGCGTGCCGTTTATTAGATTCCCGCCTCCTATCCGTCAGATTCCAAAGATGGATTTGGGCCTACGCACGACTTATCGAGTGTGAGGAGAGCGCCGCGTCAGAGTACAGCCCCAGAGACAGGGGCTTCCTGCAATCGCACAAGTACCTGAACCAGCTGCCACTTACGCTCCCGCCGCCGAAAGACATTTATCTGACACCAATCAACCCGGAGAAGAGACGCCGCCCAAGCGCGAGATTCCTACGCGACCAAACTCGCCGGTCTCGCAGCTGCGATGCCCGCTCCACCCCGCAACACTCATCCCTGCTGTTGGAGGAAGCGAAGACCACCACCGCACCACAACAGCCAGTACAGAAATCCGCCCCCGCAGCCCAAGTTGAACCGACTGTTTTACCGACGCAGTCGGTAACTTATGCCCAGACGGCAAAAAGTTTTACAACTACCCACCACGCCGTAGAAAATTCCCCCACCACCGCCGCACCTCCCACCACCGCACAGAAAGCGAAACTACCCTCCAGCGGCGCTCCCACAACTCAGCGAGAACGCAGATGCCCGCCCATTGTGGTAGAAAAGCTGCCGGACTGGCCCAAGCATATGCGCGCCTTGCAAGACGCACTCGGTCGCCCTCCGAGCGTACGCCCGTTTGGCACGGGCGTACGATTCCTGCCTACGGACGACCATGAGAGCCAAACCGTGACCGCCTACTTGTCCAGCCTCAAGGGAGTGAGCGGGCTGAGTTGGTACTCGCACGCTCGCCCCGAAGACCGCAGCATCAAGATAGCCGTCAGAGGGCTACCCCTAGATACCACGCCGCACGATGTCACCGTAGCCTTTGGAGACAAAGGCTATGAGGTCGAATACTGTAAGCAGATCCCGGCGCGAGCAGGCAGAGCCGGAAGTCTGTTTTTTGCTGCACTCAAGCCAACCCCCAACACCATCGAGACGATATACACAGTGAGGGAGCTCCTGTGTATACCCAACATCCACATCGAGGCCTGGAGAGGGAAGAAAACCCCCGCGCAGTGTCACCGCTGCCAGGGGTTCCGCCACTCCAGCCTGGGTTGTCACCGTCCGCCCGCCTGCGTGCGATGCGGTGACCCGCACGCCGCCGCCGACTGTCCACGCCCGCTTTCAACACCGGCAACGTGCGTGAATTGCGGGGGCGCTCACCCCGCAAATCACAGCGCGTGCCCCGCACTACAGCGTGAGGCGCGCAACCGACGCGCCACGACCGTGGCCCGAACAGGCCGCCCACCCACTGCACCAACACCAGCACCACGACAGCAGCCTGCCGAGGTGAGCGAGCACGCGCCGGCCACACTGATGGCCCCCGCGAATGGCCCTCCCTCGCGCACCACCCCGCAACGCCGTCGCAGAAGAAAACGCCGGCCGAGTAAATCGACGGACTCGACTGACTCGACCGACTCGACCCCCGCCACCCCCACCAAAGAAGAGTCTATCAAAAACACGCCGCCTCAAGAAGATGCAATACAGAAACTGCTCCAGTTCGCCGACCTGTTCACGGATTTCATCAAGAAATCCGGACAGGCCGGAACAACAACGACCACCCCCACTCAAGATCCTACCCCCTCGCGCTAAGTCCGTCGCCCGCTCGCTGGTCGCTCACTGGGCCTCCCTCATGGGTCTCACCCGGTGGGCTTGACCGCGCCGAGGGCGACGCGTGAAGACGCGGAGGGGGGTAGACACCCACAGACCGCCCCGTACGTATACGGGGCGCGAACCCGCAGCTTCTGAGGTGGGCACACAGCCCAGAGCAGACTCCCCGCACGTCGCGGCGCCTTCGGCGCCGGCGACGCGCGAGAAGAAGAAAAGGACGTCCTACAAGCATTTCTTCGGATAAAGTTGCCACAGTAACTTTTGTTGGCTCCCGAGCCGCTACCGAGCCTCTCCAAATTTCTAAAAGGCCTTTTCCCGGCCGGCTGCCACGGGACTCAAGCAAAGACCTCAAAGCCGTAAAGCACCCTTTAACTCTCTAAACGTCTTACTCCTCTGTATCAAAACACTATACGTTCTACCTTATCGGCGGTATCGCCGCCCAGTCGCCAGCTGCATCGTCCGGCACCAGCAGCTTCGGCCATCCTACCTCGGCACCGGCCGACCTGCCAGCTGCCAGCAGCGTCTGCCAACCACCAGTAGCTTCCTATGGGATCCAAGAGAGACGCCCGACCAGGAGCTTCGCTCGACTACTTACGGCACGGACTCAAGATCTTCAACCTCAATCCTCTTCTGAGAAGATCGCCGACGACCTACGCCCACTACACCACTACACACTGCACACCCCACACTTCACACTCTCCCTTTTTTTATTTTATTTGTAAATTTTTTTATAGATTTTGTAATTATATATATTCTGTAAACTGTATTTCTGTTCTTCTTTCTCCTTACCTTTTTTTACCTATTTATTTTGTCGCTACACGACATAATATAACAACACCGTTATGACACATAAAGTTTTTAAAAAAAAGATTTTATTAGTTAGCATATCGTTGAACTTAAAATGTCAGTTGAAAGACATGGTAATAAAATCTTTTTCTTTTTAAAAAAGACTATTTGTTTA
The DNA here is from genome assembly GCA_902850365.2 of Chilo suppressalis. Classification (NCBI taxonomy): domain Eukaryota; kingdom Metazoa; phylum Arthropoda; class Insecta; order Lepidoptera; family Crambidae; genus Chilo; species Chilo suppressalis. The sequence continues at coordinate 814,803 of OU963902.1, forward strand.
ACAGTGTTGTTATATTATAGATTTCCCATGGCCGTCTTCTTAGAAGGCACCTACGATCAAAATTCTTGTCAAAATGAATCAAAGGTGCCAAAATTCGATGAGTTTCCACTTGGTTTTTAATTCTTTTGACCATCGGTTCCCTGATCATATTAGCTCTAAGTCATATTAATGTTATGTTATACTAGGATTCGCCCACCATAATGAGCTGCATCATTTTATTGCAGAGTTCCTAAATAACTTTCTTGTTGCTACGATCAGACTTTAGGAATTTTTGAAAGACCTATGAAACGTACAAAAACATGGTGGAGTAACTTCATATTATTACAAAGTTCTCACAGCTCTATGGTGTTCTAGAGTACAATCGGATATTAAGAAAATCAACGAAAATAGTCTACAAATTCTGAGGCAGACAATCAGAGAATAAATAATGAATTACTAACGTGTACTTGAAGTATTTGAAGCTTGCAAAAAGGAACTTTTAATGATGTCGTGACCTAGTGCTATTTCTTCAGACCACGTATAATGACAAATCCGTCGATGTAACGTAACGAACCGTCTGCACTCAAATAACTTCGTTGATGAAAGGGCGAACCGCAATCCGTGGGTGTCAGCCAGCAGTGAGTGTGACGCGCCAGGACTATGATTTGCGCCATGCTCCGCTTGCGCGCGACAAATGATTGATGCCGCTAATCTCCGCCATCATCGGGTGGAAATTTTAAACTTAATTCTTTTGTTGGCTCGTTACCACCATTCACCATTGTGAATGTATCAGCTCAATCAAAAAACATTCGGAAATTACACTTTCGGCCATTGACTGATTGTAAATGTGCACGGCGTGCTTTATTTTAAAACGCTTCGTCATACACTTCTATTGTTGGGAAATTTGAATTTTTCAACGAATTCAGTTACAATACACGACTTAAATGTATAAAGCTGAGGCAAATATACCTCGACTTGACGGCGTCATCTGTGTAGAATCAGGTTTAATATCTAATTTTGTCAATCTTGGAAAGAATGTGTTCTTAACTTACAAAAAGCTTTTGGAGTACTTAAGACATCAACGACCAAAAATTTAGTATTGATTAGGTAATCAATACATCATTCTGGAAACCCCAGGTAATTTTGCATGGTACTCATCAAAATCACCAATCTCCTTCACAACTCCAAGAGTAATCACATATATATATTCATAATTCCCAATAACTACAAAGCGCCGTGTCCCCAAAAGTGGTGTACACATTAAGCGTTTTCCAACGCGCGCTTTGCTAACGCGTGTTTCGAGAACCAGGAGTTCTATTGAAGTGTACACATGCAAGCGCGCGATTCTGGTCAAGCGTGCGTCAAACGCGCGTTCTCATATTTTACGTATGATCGCGCGTTGCGCGGGCGTTAGCTGCGCGCTTCGAGATACTTGGGCCGCCATTTTGTTGTACATTTGATCGCGCGCTTTGGTGTAGTGTAGACGTCAGTTCAACGGAAAAATGGACACGAACATTATGACACAGATTTCTTTATTGATGAAATCCAAAAGCGACCAGCTATTTGGGACATGAAATGTCCCGATTAATAAAAAAAATAAGACGCTAAAAAGACGTAAAATAAAAAAAAATACGCCGTCTTTTATAGCGACGGTAGGGGAGCCACACACAAGTAATCACTTCGGCATCCATTTTCGTACTGCTAGAAACACACCCTACTAAACGCTCGCCGAACGCCCAGCCGAGCGCGGCGTGTGTATGCAATCAACGCGGGCTCAACGCAACGCCGCAGCGCCCAATGTGTACCCGCCGAAAAGGTATCGAGATAGCCGCTTCTCGGAACAAATGAAAGCATTATCAGTGCGACGCCGCCGCCGCCAAGCCGAGCCGTGAAGTCGTAATCTGTAATAATAAAATATTATATATTCTCGACCACGTGCCACGAATAATGACAAAATGTGCCGCGGAGACGAAACAAAAGTGTGCCCCCCTTTGTTGTTATACAACCGCGACGGTTTTATAAGCCATCGCGGCACCTCTTGCGATTGCGTTTAATGCACGCGCGTGAAGGACACGCTGGCCTAGCGATGTGCATACGGGGAACAACAAAAGTTTGTTGCTTTACGACTAGGCAACGGCGGCGACGCAGCCAAAAACAATGGCGGCGGCGCTGGCTTACAAACGTAAACCTACTCGTAATGCGCTGAGTGCTAATTTTCAGCGATAAGATTGAGCGAAGCGAGCGGAAAGGTGCGCCCCGATAAGACTGATTCGATAAGCAACTAAACATTAACTCGCTAACAATTATTTCGTGATGATGTCGAAATGCTTAAATACTTTAGAGAAGTACTAAACACAAATTTTTGTTAGGATCAAAAATAATTGCGTTGGATATGCTTGTATTTTTATCTGTCATGTAGTGTAGAACCTTTAGTGGTCAGTCAACTACACTAAACGTGTGTAAACACAAGCAAACTCATAATAAGAAATAAACATTAACTTATTTAACTATGCAATACTGAAGATATTGTATATATATATTATGAAAGAAAGTCCTTCTGTTTGTGACATCGTACCCTCAGTGGAAAAAAGGCATAAGACGGAAATGCTGATTTTTCAGTATGGCGAAAAAACTGAATTTATAGACATATTTACTTTATTTTCAAACGTAGAAGAATTATTCTTATATCAAAAAAAAGAAGAAAAAATGGTGCACTGCGTGTTGTATTTAAGTTAGTGCTAATGTTTAAAGTTTATTAGGAATTGTAAAAATAAATTATTATGCTATTTTTCAGAATGTAATAAAATAAAGGATTCTGAGTATCAAAATTTATGTCAGACTTTGCCAGAAAATTAAAATGTATTTCAAAACGTATGTTGTATTAAAGCAGTAATGAACTTGTAAATACGAACACTTATGCTAGTATAAGTAAGATTACTGCATTATTTCCTTTATTAAAATTATGTTTGAAATGTATAAGCAATACTTACCCCTTTTTTCAATTTAAGGGCTTGATAAGATAACTTAAGTAAACAATAATAATAAGTTATTCCATTATATGTTATAGAATAGTTAGTTGCATATTAACACATATTATTTAGGGTTATTATTTATGACTATAGGGAAAAAGGAAATGTTTTTTTTGTATTCACTATTTTTTTATTTCAGGCAAAATACTAATTGTAGTTTTGATGACAATTAAAGTTCGTACTACAATACAATTGCACAATAATAATTCAGAAATGTAGAATTTCGGTGAAGATACTACCACTATTGATTTTTTTTATAAATTCTTAAATAATTAGTAGATAATTTGTTAAGACTTGTAACAATTGACGGAATAAGTTTTTTCTCGGCTCCGTACAACAAAATATTATGTTCTCTCAATAAAAACTTAATAGTAACAAGTAAAATTTATTAACAAATCAAGGTACTTTACACATTGCCAGTACTTTTTGTTTTAAAATAATCAACGAATAAAAAATACAAATAAAATGTCTTCTTTAATCAGTAATGAGATCAAAAAAAATCTTGGTTTTCTTCTACGTTATCTTCTTTCTACGAATTCCTATACTAGAATCACTATACGAATCGAATCACATTATCTCTAAAGAACGCTATCCCTAATAACTTTAGACCTGTAACACTAGTATTTCGATCCCGAATGCACGCTATCCCTAATAATTTTGAAGCGAGCTAAACTGTACTTCCAGCGCCCAAGTGGTCATACTTCATACTAGGTTAGGTTAGTGCTGTGACCATGACGCGCGAGCCGAGCGAGCGAAGCGAGCGTGCCGCGGCAGCGGCCGGCAAAGCGGCAGAAAAATATTACCAATTCTAAAGTTATTAGGGATAGCGTGCATTCGGGATCGAAATATTAGGTACAAAAACAAATTACAAGAAACAATATGTCCATGCATTACGATCATTTAGATAATCATTAACTTTATAATAGCCCTCATTCATAAGAGTATTCTTGATCTGAGATTTAAATTTGGTCAGTGGAAGCTCAATCAGATCTTGGGGAACTTTATTAAACAATGCAATACTACAACCCAGAATTGAACCTCTTGATTTTTGGAGTCTGAAACATGGAACGGCAAGCTTGTTCTTAAATCTTGTGTTAAAGTTATGGGTTTGATTTTTCTGCAAAGGCGTCATAGTTTTTTTTAACATAATTATATTTTCATAAATGTATTGCGATGCTAGTGTTAAAATATTAATTTCTTTAATCTTTTGTCTAAGAGATTCTCTTGCCTTTAAGTTGTATATGGCGCGAACAGCTCTCTTTTGCAGTATGAAAATACTTTCGATATTAGCAGCCGAGCCCCACAACAAAAGGCCATAATAATATGACATAACGCTATGAAAGTAACCAAAGTAAATCAATCTTGCAGTTTCCACATCAGTTAAGAGTCTTATTTTTAACAGCGAAAGCTGCAGAGCTCAGTCTACTTGATAATACGACCTCCGTGGCCGAGTGGTTTGAACGCCGGGTTTGATGGTGTCGCCGACTCGAGAGGTCCCGGGTTCGATTCCGGTGGGGGCAGATGTTTGTGTGATGAATACGAGCATTTGTACTCCAGTCGTTGATGTTTAGTATGTATCTCTTTATAAATATACTTATTTATGTACAGTATATGTATTCTATCCGTTACCCTGATATCCCATAACACAAGCCTTACAGTGCTAACTTTGGGGCTAGGCTTATTGGTGTGAGTGTTGGAAACATTTATTTATTTTATTATTTAATTAATTATAAGGCATCAATATGAGGATCCCATTGCAGATGCGAGTCTAAAGTAATACCCAGAAACTTTGTAGAATCCACTAATTCTACAGGCTGGTCATTTATTTTTATACTAGTAATATACACACATCAAAAGTGTCTAGGGATCAACATATATTTTTGCAATAAATTTTCTCCTGATTGATATTAATTAAAATTTTCTTTAAGGATTCATCAAATAAAGTGTTTTCGTTTGTCACAGTAACGATAAACCAAGTCACCTTTGCATTAATAAAGAAATTTGCCATTTTCCTAATAAAGGGATTTTTGACATTTGAACCACTAACACAAAAGTTCGAAAAAAAGACTGAAATAACAGTTTTCTCTAAAATTTTATTGGGTAACTTAAACAATTAATAATCCGTATTTCTACCGCGAACACTAACAACACAAGAACATCGGTTTGGCATACTCAAAATGAGTTCATCCAAATCACGCTGTGGAATGGCCGCCCATGTTCGTTGCAACAACAAAAAAAGGTCTTCTTGCGACTGGATACCCTCCATATTCGGCAGAGCTCTTCTCTGTAGCATATCCCATGCATGCTCAATCGGGTTCAAGTCTGGCGACTGAGCAGGCCAGGGCAGGACATTGATGTTAGCTGCGGCGAGAGTCTGTCTTACAACTCTTGCGGTGTGCGGTCGTGCATTATCATGCATTAACTGAAATAAGGGACCGATTTGCACTTGTAGAGGAACGATGACGTCTGATACAATCGTCTCAGCATAAATTTGAGCGTTGAGGTTGCCTCTGATCCAAATCAACTCAGTTCTTCCGCCGATCCAAATACCCGCCCATACCATGATGGTTCCACCACTATAAGGATGGACTTCCTGGCAGGATTTTAATCGCTGTTGGCGTCCAGGGGTTCTCCAGTGTCGTATACGTCTTGTATCCGGTCTCATACCAAAACGAGACTCATCAGAAAAGCACACGAAACGCCATTGTTCTTCTGCCCAATTTCTGTGTTCAAGAGCCCATTGATATCGAATCCTACGATTGTGCATTGCTATAGGTGGTACCCGTAGCGGTCTTCGGGAATGAAGGTTCACTTCATGCAAGCGGTTTCTGACTGTTTGGTCGCTAATTAAGTTCCCTGAAGAGTGATGAAGCCTCACGGCTAACATCATGGCGGTTATTGTTGGAGCTCTTCGAGTTAAGATTTGAATGTATCGGTCTTGTCTCCGTGTGGTGCAGCGATACCGTCCTCCATGGCGCTCAGCCACGGTACCAGTGCTTCGGTATCGTGTCCAAAGTCGACTGATAACACTCTGACTTGTATTCAGAGCTAAAGCCACAGTACGTTGCCGGGAACCAGCTTCTATCATTCCCACGGCTCTGAGCATTTCTTCCCTGCTTAAATGACGTCGCCGCTCCATAATAACGTTGGTTTTAATCAGTAGTAGGGAAACAGTAGCACTAATAATGTCTTCAATGCGTTGTATGTTTTTATAGGGAAAATATTGACAGCTGATTTTCATCTTTTACTCGAATTTGATTCACAGTTCCTGATTCAAATTATGAAATGCACCAAAAAGGATCCATATAAATTTATAAAATCATAAATTTATTACAAAGCCACATCTCAATCTCAAGAAATCCGCATAAAAATGCTTGATCCCTAGACACTTTTGATGTGTGTATAAAAATAAATGACCAACCTGTAGAATTAATAAAATACTATTAACCTGTCTCACATTAGGTAGAGTAAACTTAACACATTTAGTTTTACTGGAGTTTAGTTTTAAATTATTTACCGTAAACCAATGAAGGACTTCAGAGAGAGTACAATTTACTTCGTCATAAGAATCATCTCCTCTTCTAGCTTTAAACACTAAAGAGGTATTATCAGCAATTAGTACTGTCTCACACAAATCTCTTGTAAAGTGAGGAAGGTCATTGATATAAATAAGGAAAAGCAACCATAAGGAAATCCAATATTAAACCCGGGGCACGCCCATAGAAATGGGTGCTCCTGTAGACTCAGCTTCATTTACAACTACTTTCTGAATTCTAGCAGAAAGATAAGACTGTATCAGACTTAGTGAAATATTTGATACACCATAATGCTTCATTTTATTTAACAATGTTTTATGACTAACGCAGTCAAACGCCTTTGATAAGTTACGAAAAATGCCAATAGCATCGTGCTTACTTTCCCATACACCATAAATGTGTTTGAGAAGTACAGTTCCACCATCAGAAGTACTTTTGCCTCTAGTGAAACCAAACTGTTTTAAATGAAATAGTTTATTTATGAAAAATTATCTGAATACAGTGAAATTGACTTTATACCCCTGTTAACTTCAGACTCAATGAAATGTAATAAGCATCTAACGATTTCATTTGCACCCCTTTTTGCAATTTGTGCATGTCATAGATACAAAACCCTTGACAGGATATTAAATTGTACACAGTAAAATTATATGCAAGGCATTTCCTTTTATAATGGAAAATACCCACATTAGATTGCGGTAGACTAAGAACCTTTTCCAAGTCAAAAACAGCTACAGTTTTCACATTAGGATCTGCTGATTCTTTTTCGCTATCCTTTATATTTTATATGATGTTCTTATATTTTATATAACTGTCATAATCCTCTTTCAGTTGAATTGTCATATTTGCTACATAAATCGTACAAATCCTTTTTCGGTCGTAAAAAAAAAGGTTAAAATGTGTATTAAATATTTGGTTATATTGATACTCGCTTGCCACTTTAGTATTACGAAAGTTTTCATATTCTGACATCCAATCTTTGTACAAACGATGCATTGCAATGCATGCATCGTCCCGGTGTCTACTCCCGCGCCGCTGTATCCAATCTTACGTCTCGGTGCAATGAAAATATTCTAGTGGAAGAAAGCAGTAATTGTTCTTATTCTAATTTATTTAAAGTTTATAAGCAGTAAACAGTCATACTGGTGTTATTATTTTTTAAGTTTGTCTTCTTGGTTAAGTAAGTGCATTTAAGACAATTACCTTACCTAGTTAATATAACGAATAAAAAGATAATCGTGTATACAAGACTAGCGATGTAAAAAAAACAAACGCATTTTAATCATAATATTTGTTACTATTTATTTTCTACATAAAATTTTAGCGATAAACGTAATAATAAATAATACGTCATATTTCTCAATTTATTCTTTGCGTTATACCACATAATCTATTAATCCTTAAGAAAAAATGTGATATAATAAAAAATCTCAAAATTAATTTCTTCTATTAATTCGTCAAATTTAACAAGAAAAATATGAAAAAAATTGAGCATATGTATCGTCAAACGTACTTTTCAAATATGATAAAATCGATGATTCAAAGTAAAATCACTTACGCCTTTTTTCCACTGGGGGTGCGACATGTTCTAGCCCAAACAGCTTTACCAATTCTGATGAAGTTTGGTATGGGATAAATCGTACCTTGAAGGAAGTCAACTTCTTTAATGGTACAATTATTAGTTAAACGATCATGGGTGGCAGATATCTTGGTCAACGGATCATTAAAGTTATAGTCTTTAGAATTAATGATTAAATATAAATATATTTACTAAATATCCACACCGAAAAGAAAATTATTCGTCTATCAATTCATCACTACTTTAAAAAAAATCAACTTTTTGTATGTTGCTGTGAAATTATGACTGATGTTGTTCATTTATGACATGTTTTTGGAGAATATTTAATAAAGCACATAGAAAAGTTGTTGCAGTTTTCGTTAAAAATTCCTTTTATTCTATACTGTAATTTAGGATATCATTGGATTAAATGACAAGTAGTGGGCTCCCGATTGTGTTTGTAATTCGTGTGTTGAATATTTAAGGTTTAAAAAGCTTGACAGAACAATGAGTTGTAAATTTGAAACACCAACTATTTGACGCGAACCGCAAAATCATTTTGTAGTTTCAAAATTTATGGCATTAACTCTAAAAATCTATATATACAAAACTCAAAGGTGACTGACTGACTGACATAGTGATCTATCAACGCACAGCCCAAACCTCTGGACAGATCAGGCTGAAATTTGGCATGCAGGTAGATGTTATGACCTAGGCATCCGCTAAGAAAAGATTTTAATCAATTCAACCCCCAAGGGGATAAAATAGGGAATGAAAGTTTGTATGAAACTTTGTCAATTTTTAACCGATTGGGCTGAGACTTTACATGCAGGTATAAGAAGAATCATAGATGAATGTCATTGTGTATAATACAAGCCTGAGAACAAAAACTGTAGTCTACACTTCAGCTCTACACCGAAGCTAAGCGAGGGCGGGCCGCTGGTCAAGCTATATGGCATTATCCAACTGCTTTTTGTGTTCAGCATTCAGGGCAGTAGTCACATAACTTTTCGAAGTCATGTAGTCGATATATAAAACTAGGAATCATGTAACAGTTTGTTAAAGCACTCAATAAAAACGAGATTTGTTTTTCCTACAACTTCCAAAAAACTCCTTACGTCACTCCAGAATTTTCCCAATCAAAGACAACTCTCAAAAGATACTGAGTTCGGAGATTCCATGATTGAGATTGAATTAGAGCATGGACAGCTTTCGTGTCGGTGATGCAAAAGTTTCTCAGAATCAAAACTATAGGTACTCAACTTGTAAAATAACTCCTTGTACAATTAAAAACTCTGGGATGCAATACAAATAATAAATTCTACTTCCTACATAGTTACCTAGACAGGTTTCAAGAAAATATAGAAGATATGAGCGAAGAGTAGGGAGAGCCTGTACCTGAACCTGAACCACAAGGTGACTAAGTGACTAAGTCACAGTGTGCAGGTTCAGGTACCAAATATAACACTTAGTTTGCAAATAAAGACTTTGAGTTTGAGCTTATGCATTAAGATTAATGTCATAGAGGAGCGTTATCAGGGTTTTTTGGGTAAGGAAAAGATATTTGAATTTTGCGGGTGTCTTATTTCACTTCTCTTAGTCTATATAAAAGAGAAGAGCTTTACAGAGAAGTTTTTTGGAACTCAATGGTTGATTATTTTTTGTAACTATAAATAATCTTGTTCTATTCCTATTGCAAAGAAAGTTTCAGCACCAGCTTTATGCAAACAGCAATTGACGTTACTTTCGCTACACTCATAAAGCGTTAATTCTAAAAAAATAACAACAAACACAAAACAGAAAGAAAACAAACCATGACACTATTATAAAAAAACGCAACACAAAATAATCAAACGTCGACTTAAAAGTGAGACCTAATTGGGTCAAACGTTAATAATCTACCACATTTTCCGGCGCAATCATAATTAAATAACACAAGTTGGTTGGTGGCGCGGCCGACTTCCCACCTACCACACGTGAATATTTTTCACGGTGACGGTATATAATTACTTCCACAATTTGCGGGCGGCGGTGCGTGAACCTGTTACCTACGCGATAATCACCTCAATAATGTCATTCTATTTCAGTGTTGCCATGTCTCCAGATTTTACAGAAGATTTCCTGTTTTTCTGAATTTTCTCCTGTTCTACTGTTTTTCTACATGAATCTCCTGTTTTTCTTAGAATACGATTTTCTTTTTTAAATTGCATGTTGAGTTGCATTTTGGCCATTAATAATGTTGGTAAAATTAAGAAGCCACAGAAACGTATGGGGGGGGGTGGGTGCAAATCGACAAAGGTACGCCTTTGCATCTACTGTTTTTCTTGTAGCTCTTTACATACATCTACTGTTTTTTTAACACCTCCCGATTTTTAAAAATCGGACCTGGCAACACTGTTCTATTTGCTCGCCGCCAGGTTTTTGTCCACAAGCTGATCGGCAATTGTTTTGGTCGGCTTAACTGGTTAAACGTTAGGTGCTTATTTTCTCGTCATTACCTTGTTCATCTTTAGCTTCGAAAGGTTAGGTTAGGTTAGGTTTTTTTTTTTTTTTTTTGTCTTAGGTTCTTAATTGGGGGTGTTTTAGTTAAATTTCTTGGTTGGTTATTATTAAAGTTGGCCTAAAATCCTACCTGAAGCCGCCTTTGATACAGCCAGAGGTAGAAAGGTAGAAACGTGAGCCGGGGGATAGAGCGAAGAAAGATTTAAGAAGTAGAAACGAAAGAAGGCTTATCGAGTATAAAGAAAGAAAAAGAAAAGGAAAGGTGTGTTTTTTTTTAATTATTGCATGGGATATTGACAAGCAGGCGGGCCCCGGTCCGACCAGTTAATGAGAGGAGAAGGGTCCTCTCATCAACCGGCCGGGCCGGGGCCCGCCCCATTATCGAAGGTTAGGTTAGGTTAGGTTAGGTTACGCGGAAGAATCCCTAAGCGGGGATCCCGCGGCTTCGCGCTAAGCAGCTTAGAAGGTATTCGCAGGACTTTTTTAGCGGACATTATACCGTAAAGCGCCCGTAAGAGTTGCGGGGTCCTCGGTGGGCAGCCACTGGGGGGTACGTAACACTTGCGGGAGCCAGGTGTGAGGTCCGTTCGGCGGTGTGCCTCTTAAAGGCGCCGTCGTCTGTAAATAGATTTTTTACCTGCGTATTAAAAACAAAAGGTTAGGTTAGGTTAGACATTTTAAAATGGCATAAGTGACGATCATTCGAATGTATCACAGAACACAGAGAAAGATTAGATTGGCCTTGTTGGCGAAGCAGGCACGCCATTGTTATGTGTAAGCAAATGCTAATAACTTGGCCAAAACTTAGGTCTGATTACGTCGTTGCTCTTGGATGCGAGCGCTGGTTGGTTCTTAGGTTTGATGTCGCGTCGCTTAATAGGCTGTTATATTTAGGTGGAAGTTTAGTGGGAGCGAACCGGCGACATCACTTCCCGTACAGAAGGTCTCTGATCACCCTACTAACCTCTTTTTGTGTTCTGTGGAATCTCTTATCTATTAGACAAGTCCGTCCGTCCGTCTGTCTGTGGTGCTGTTTCAGCGGCCAAACCGTAAGAGAAAGATAAAGAGAATATTTAAGTTATAAGTTAAGAATAGTCTGATAAGACTACAAACCGGATTTGAGTAACGTAGTACTTCCGGTTTTCGAGAAATCACGAATTTCAAACGAAACCACACAAAATCTCCGAAGTTCTCAATTAATTAAATACATTTTTTTTTTATTTTTTTTTTAAATCAGGTTTTGGTGAACATTTGGTTCACTGGATTGCTAGTATATATTAATGTGATAGAATAAAGCCATATAGAGTTGGATAATGAAACTACGCTCGTAAATCAAATTGAGTAGCGCTTGGCACTTGTTTACTGTTTAAATTAACGTCGGCTGAGCTCTTAAAAACACTACATACTCGTAGTTCAAAGTTCAGCGGATTTCCTATTCGCTCTCACTTATCGGTACCTTCATCGGATCCAAAAGGCTCCTTAGCCCGTAACTAGCGAATCATTTCCTCGGAGCAACTATCAGCAATCCACCCCCGATGTCCCAATAAGACAGCTCATAAAAGCTCGGTATCTGCCAAGTTGCCACTCGAGCGGGGTCCAGAGCTAACGGCGGGAAAGGATAAAGATGGTGTTAAGGGCCAGATGTCAGATAGGGCAATCACTGGGGAATGCACTCCCGACCTTTGGGGGTGGCGATGTGGACCACTTAGTAAGTATACGAAAGGATAACAGCGTCTTTGCTTTTATATTTTTTTAAACAAAATGTCAATGGTGGTATAGCAACTTTATTTCATGACGCAACATTAAAACTAGTACTATAGTGTGAATGCATTAAACTGTGCCAGCAGTATTTGTCATATTTTTATAATTTTCATTGTCATTATTTAAAAAAAAACCATGCGTAAGATATAGATTTGTTCGTTCACTACAATAAATATCGCGGGCATTTAACACTGGCTAGGCATTAAGTTGTTTGTATAATCAATAGCGAATAGCGGTCAGTCAAATGCTTTCTATATTTTCAAAAAATCTCTATTGATAATTTTGTCTTCCAAGATTCGACTTTGGAACGTTAAGAAGATGATCGCATCCGCTATATCAACAAATAGTCTATCAAAAGTTTTACTACATAATAATTCTGAGTTGATTTGGTGGAGCTTAAACGCATGTAATGCGAGGCCATAAGATTGCGTCCCTTGTTTCTGGGGGTGACCTGTCCAGTGCTATTACTCCGCCTTCGAATGTCTTATAAATGGTGACCAACAGATTACACGGCAGAGTCAATAGCGGGGCGGGCTTATCAATCCACATTTGGTGTTCTGTTGACCGGTGTCACCTCCCCTAGCGGCATTAGTTAATAGTTTAGGGAGAAGCGACGAATGTAGAAGAGAGTCAAAGATTGGACAGATACTTTTAGGTAAACACATGTGTAGGTACTTTAAAAAAGAAAGGTTGTATACCAACTTTGTTTTTTTTTTTGTGTTTATGTTATAATAATGTTTTGTAAAAATGACTATTGCATGCCCAATTAGGGTAACTGTTTATTTCAATTATGTGAACTAACATCTAGCAATATCACTAAATGTAACAGTTTTGCAATAAAGAATTATTCTATTCTATGATTTAAATTAAAATATTTACGAAATAGTAATATAACTTTTAAAGAGTGGTATGTTTTCCGCTAAAGTTGGAGTGTTCGTCTACGCAAGAATCCTCCTTCTCACAGAAGACCAGAAAAAAGTTACATTAACTCCTTAGAACGATATGATAACGCTCTAACGTGGGATGGGATAATTTGCTGCAATTTGTATAAAATATTGTTGACTACAACTGTTACGAATTTATCACTGAAACGAAATAGCATCGTTCGACTATTCAAATTCGAGCCAATTACGTAAATAATTAGGTAATTAAATTTTCTTTTTATAGCCTGAGCTAAGAAATAAAATGCCGGGAATGGGGCGCCTCAATCGCTTTAAAGTGTATAACTGAGCAAAGTTGTATTGACAATTCGTTTTATTTGTTCCCCTTAATAGGGCAAGGTCTTTTTTTCTGGTTGAACTATAATTTCGGGAAACTCACAACAATTATAAAATCCCAAACTAAATGAGCCAATAGTACTTTGGGAACGAAATAACGTATACAAAACATATAAAAGACGTGACTTGGGAACATTGCCTCTACCGAGATTAGAACCTAGGATTTTAGAGGAGATAACGGAAAGAAAACTCACCGAAGTTTTCCCGACTACATATTATCTCTCCTCCATATTATCAGCTCCAACGGCAATCTGAACTTTGTTTGCAAACAGAATCGACTGTCAGTACATGCGTCATTGTTGCATGGTTCATGTACTGACTAATAGTAAATATTGACATTAATGTGAAAAGATTTAGAAGTTATATTTATTTATTTATTATTGATGATGTTGTTTTTTTTTTTATTGTAAATTAATTAATGTTAATTTATTGTTTGATTTTGTATGGTTGATATGGGCTGCTGTTGTGCGATTTTTTTTTATTTTCTTTTTTTTATTATCGCACCCAAGAATTTATCAACAAAGTGGCTGCAAAGTCAATTTCACAGAGGTACTGAAAGTGGAGCTGTTTTAAAATTCTTCCTTGAAGGGGAATTACCAGATGTCTTCTGCACTGAAATGCTTCAAAATCTATTTGTTTTTATTCAGTTTAGGCTGTTACAAGTATTTATAATTTTCTACAAGCTACGCCATCGGTTCGTTAATCAATATTTCTTTCGTAAGTATTCTTTCCAATACGTTTCAAAAGAGCCCGGTAACAGTATTACAAAAACAAAGATTATTTTTTATATCTATACTAATATTATAAAAAGGAAAGATTTGATAATTTCTTTGTATTAAATAGGCTCCGAAACTACTGAACCCATTTGAAAAATTCTTACACATTTAGAATTCTACATTATCTCTGATCAACAAAGGCTCTAGAGTATTTTCAAAAAAGTTAGGGTTCCGTATGAAAAATTCAATAATATAACCCAGGGTGTGACAAATATACCAAAAAATTACCTTATATCGCTTGGGCTGCGGAAATCATTGACAATAGAGAAAAGTGATACAATAAAGTTTTATACTGGACATTAATATCTACAACATATGTCTAATTATTACAGTTATGTCACAACTAAAGGTTTTCCCTGCGGTTTCACCCGCGTTGATTTGAGGAAGAAGGTTATAGTGAGTCAAACTTAAAAGATGGGCATATGCTATCGCGTACTTTTTTATAGAACTTTACATACATGATTTTTGTGTAAGATTAATCACGCAGCGCACGCAACGGAATATCCCAAATGGAATATTTTTACCCGCTTTTGTAATATTTTACATCGATATTCCTACTGGGTGCAGCGTAATATTTTATAGCCTTACGCCTTCCTCAATAAATGCAATATCTTATATAAAAAGATTATAATTTTATAAAGAAATTGATTGTGTATAATGCAAGCCTGAGAATAAAAACTATAGTCTACACTACAGCTCTACGCCGAAGCGAAGCGAGGGCGGGCCACTTGTTTTAAATAATTTAAAAGCATAACTAGTAAAAGAAGATTTTCTGAAGCTACAGCCTTTAGTCGCCCGCCGTATATCTTCCATCGAACCAATGTAATACCAAAGAGACAGCCATTGGCAACATCAGTAAACCAAATAACTGAATCGCGCCATCTATCACCACCGAAATCGCTCCTCTGAGAATAATGTCACAGTTGGTTTTCAACCAGAAAGTCGTATTCAACATACGTGACATGAACTCAGGTAATTATAATAAAATATATACCGAAATGACGACATTTATAGCTTCTATGTCGTTAGTAATTTAATATAGGCAGTTTGAGTTAATTTCAGTAGTCGAGTGGTTTTAAATACTCTCAGGCCTTGGCGTATTTTATACTAAAACAACTTGGTATTTGAAATATTTTCGGTAATTTATAAATTTTAAAACTATTTACAACCGTTTAGTTGTGAAACCTACGTGACTGACGTCACCGGAATGACGGATGCGTCAGTGACAGCAATAGGGCTGTGTCTGAACTTTTCGGATATACAGTAAGATCCCAAACCCGCCAGACCTTACTTATTTTCTGACGGATGAGATGTGGATAATCGATTAGTATTATTATGTGCAATGAACGTATACATACTCGCTAACTTCAGCTGTGGGCTAATTCTCAAGTATCAGGTGGCACAGGTACGCACTAACTTTATTAACAATATATTGTTAGATGCAGCCGGGACCAACGGCTTAACGTGCCTTCCGAAGCACGGAGGAACTCGGGATATAAGATGTTTGGTCACCCATCCAATGATCGACCACTGCGAAAGTTGCTTAACTTCAACGATCGCAGTTGAACGCGCTAACCACCCGCGCCATCGAGCTTCTCGACTAATATGAAAGCCTAATAAGACCACCTACTGTCTTGGACTTTATTTATTTATTTATTATCTTAGGGCTAAGAGCTTATGAAAATAAAAATAACAGAAAAGAACATTTTTAAAAGCTATTGACAAGCTACCTCATATAGAAGTATGTATTGATTTAAATACTAAACAAAAACACAGAAGCGTCAACCATACAGTAATCAGCGGAGCTATTCTGTATAATTTTCACGCGTGGATCCGGTGTGGTTCCGCGCGAATCTATATGGGAATCGAGCGGATCCGATGCGGATCCGCGCGTGAAAATTTTACAGAATAGCCTCACAGTTTTAAATGAAATGTTAGTAGTGAGAGAAAACATAAAATATTGCAATTAGTTCGTTACATGATAGCTAATTAATCAGCTGAAACAAACTCTTGGTTATCTACAGCTTATGAAAATAAAAATAACAACAAAAAACATTACTTAAAGCTATTGTCAAGCTACCTCATATAGAAATCTGTATTGATTTAAATACTAAACAAAAACACAGAAGCGTCAACCATACAGTAATAACAGTTTTAAATGAAATGTTAGTATTGAGAGAAAACATAAAATATTGCAATAAGTTCGTTACATAATAACTAATTGACGACCTCCGTGGCCGATTGGTTTGTACACCGGGTTTCATGGTGTCGTCGACTCGAGGTCCCGGGTTCGAATCCCGGTGGGGGCAGATGTTTGTGTGATGTATACGAGCATTTGTACTCCAGTCATGGATGTTTTATATAGATATATGTACTGTATATGTATTCTATCCGTTACCCTAGCATCCCATAACACAAGACTTACAGTGCTTACCTTGGGGCTAGGCTAATTGGTGTGAGTGTTGGAAATATTTATTATTATTTATATTATTATAATTAATCAGCTGAAACAAACTTTGATTACCTACTGCGTTCACATCTACACTGTATATTGCAATGATGGGACAGCCGCTCGACCAGGCCGGAAGTAAGCCGGTTTTTATACAAAACGTTTATTACAGACAATGGATAAGTCCGGTGATCCGTTACCCGGGCGCCACCGGACCCGGTTAATAGAAAACGGAGGTAAATCCCGAGATATACGGCGCGTTTTGTTCACGCATCGTTACTTTATTGGGCCGCAACTTCGTCCGTGAAAATTCGTGACTTTTTATGAATTATTTATCATATAATAAATAATAAATATATCTTTATTCAAATAAGGTCATACATTGCATAATAATACTAATAACAATATAAAGTACAAAATAATGGATGCCTGAACTAGGTTACAGTTAAAATTGTACCTGTATTTCAGGCATCATAAAAGCAAATAATATATTGAATGATTAATAAATTAACAAATTAATTAAAACAGAACTTAAAGTAATCATTGTATAAATGTTGGTAAATGTAAATTATGGAGTTACGTTCATTTATTTACAAATAAGAAGTAATTCTTCGGTCTGCTCGTATGTTAGGCTGTGCAAATAATTAAATACTACAGTTCTACAGTTAAAATAGTTTAATGTATAAATACCTAACACTCTATATAATGTCTCCTAACTTATAAAACCGTAGCAGGAAATATGTCCAGTAACAAAAGGGTTGGATATAAACAAAAACTTATTAAAATTACACCACCCCATCGTTATAAGACATCATGTTTTTTGAATTATTTAAAACAGTCGTCAGTTAATTTAACTGATGACTGCTGTTGTATGCTCCTTTCAGGTTCGAGTGGTCTAGAGGCTCCAGACAGAGAGGAGAGATGCCATCCCCCTGGAATACCTTTTTTATACGCAGGCAAAAAATACTATTTACAGACGACGGCGCCTTTAAGAGGCACACCGCCGAACGGACCTCACACCTGGCTCCCGCAAGCCTTACGAGCCATAGCAGTGGCTGCCCACTGAGGACCCCGTTACCCTTACGGGAACTTTACGGCATAATATCCGCTAAAAAACCCTGCGAATACCCTCTAAGCTGCTTAGCGCGAAGCCGGGGGTCCCCGTTTAGGGATTCTTCCGCATCTATCCCCCTGGAATACCTGGCTAATTCTCGGCTTGGGGTCCCCTTAGGATCTCGCCATCCCCAAACCGGATGACGCTGTAAATGTTACCTGCGACCAACAGCATACACACTAAAAAAATATGCTGTTATTTAATATCCCCATAGTACTTGATGATATGTTATAATATTGTTTTTAAACTTTTATTTTCATTGTAACTGACATTATAGCTATAACATTATGAGGTTCATTACCCTTCAACTCACAAGATATGCCTATATTTTAACATCGAAAACTCAAAGCGCCAATGATTTTATAAAGCTAGTTCAAAAAGTAACGCAGTTTGGAAATGAGATAGGCATGATTCTATCAGATCAATATCCAGGTATAAATTCAAAGAGCTTTAAACATTTTTTAATAAGAAAAACATAACTATTATCTTCACCGCAGTTAATGCACCATTTTCAAATGGATTGAATGAGAGACTAAACCAAACCTTAGTAAACAAAATTAGATGCAAAATAAACGAAAAGAACCATAAACTGGCGTGGACTTCTATTGCTCACGAATGTACAAAAAAATATAATGAAACAGAGCATACGATTACAGGTTTTTCCCCATTATATCTATTGGATGGAGAAAATGTAGATATATTATCTGAAGAAATAAAACAAAAAAGAACACTAAATGATTTGTTGAAAGACAGAAAAGTTGCATTGGAAAATACGATGAAATCACATACTTATAATAAACAACACTCTGACAAAGGTAGAAAAAAATGTGGATTAAAAATAGGAGATTTAGTATATGTTGAAAACGGAAATCGATTAAACAGAAAAAAAAATGGATGAAATAAAAATTGGACCATTTAAACTTTTAGAAAAAATTTCGAATACTATATACAAAGTTGATACAGGACACAAGAAATGTGAATCAAACCTCTATCACATAACAAAACTTGTTCCGTTACAGGAGTAAAGATCCTACTGGGTTTAAAGGGGGGGAGGGGGGGATGCAAATGAGGTTCATTACCCTTCATTCAATACAGACGGTAAAATAGTGAGTGACCATAGAAAAAGATATATGGTTTTGACATCTGTCAATCAATAAATAAAATATAATATTGTGCCGTGATTTGTGCACGAAAAATTGTACGAAATAATAGCTATAAATGTTGTTTCTCATTTCTGAGCAACACAATCGTTTTATTTCGTAATTAAATCTATTTAGTTCATAAAATCACATTATACATATACAATTCATTGGGAAGGGCGGTCAAGATATCTTCACTGGTATCCAGAGATGATAATGCTGCTTTGTAAGTACACCAAATGGAAACTTTACGGATCCTCTTCCGTATATCGTTTTGTTATTTTATTGCTTAAAAGTTGGGTATTTGTATATTTTACTGTAGACAGTATAATACTTTAAATATTTATCACCTATCAGAGATCTCTACAAAAACAGTACACTACGAAATGGATTTCTTTGGTTGTCATCTTAGGAAGGAAATTAAGTTCTCAGGTCCCTTACAAACTATATAAATTCGAGGCATCCTCCTCTCTCTCTCTTTGTTTTAAATTGCCATTTGGGAAATAAAACCATTAGAACTACTAGTAAGTCAGCTCAGCAATAAGTATAATGAAGCAGTACGCAGAGTTACATCAAATTAGTGCCTCTATATGCTCCCGCCGGTTGAAGTAGCTGAGACTAATCAAGTTTTCAGTAAGTTATTCTCTTTGGAGATGTTGACGACGTGTGTCGTTTTATAGCCAACGATCAAAACTACATTAAAATTATATTTTTTATTTTTTAAGCATGTAACTGTTCGATGTTAAAATCTAAAAAAATATTACTAGAAAAAATAACCATGCGGATCAGGCAGCAGCTTAAGAAAGGCTAAAAATAATTTGACACGGCCATCAGGGCCGCGGTATCATAATGGTCAGTGCATTCGCCCGAAAAGCGAAGGGTGCGGGTTCGAGTCCCGTCTGCTGCCTGATGCGCGTGGATTGTTTTCTAGTCATATTTTCTTTACATTAAAATTTACAAATTTCTTCAAACATTCCCAATAAAGACTCTTAATAATATTCTGTGAAAATTATAAAAAAATATCGTTATGTAGATTTTTAAAACTATTGTGTTTACTTCAGTTTTCTCAGTGCTTGAAACTGTCAAATTATTAGACGTTAATAAAGTTAAATGAAAAGTAATAAAATAAATCAAACCATAATAGTCAGGCCAAGACACACTAACATTAGCATATTATACTGATTCTAATTCTTGCAAATGTTTCCATTTACTGGTACATTTGTACGAGTGAAAAATATATTACGAGGGGGTCTGTCTGACAGTGCTGATTTACGGCACCTAGAGAGACATGTTCGAAGATTAATGTACCAAGGTGAGGTGCACTCCACGGGATCGACTGAAAAGTCTGTTACATCGAGTCCAATAGTGAGCAAATAGGCTAAATAACGACGTTAATAATTTAATAGTCAGCTAAGATTGAGAGAGTTACGATTTTCCACCAGAAATGGAGAAAACGTCTCTCATCCGTCTTACCTTCACAGGAGACCACAGAAAAATAACACTACCTTTTGGTAATATAATAGTCAGCTAATATTGAGAGAGTTACGATTTTCCACAAGAAATGAACCAGACGTCTGTGATACGTCTTACCTTCACAGGAGACCACAGTGAAATAACACTACCTTTTGGTAATATAATAGTCAGCTAATATTGAGAGAGTTACGATTTTCCACAAGAAATGAACCAGACGTCTGTGATACGTCTTACCTTCACAGGAGACCACAGTGAAATAACACTACCTTTTGGTAATATAATAGTCAGCTAATATTGAGAGAGTTACGATTTTCCACAAGAAATGAACCAGACGTCTGTGATACGTCTTACCTTCACAGCAGACCACAGTGAAATAACACTACCTTTTGGTAATATAATAGTCAGCTAATATTGAGAGAGTTACGATTTTCCACAAGAAATGAATCAGACGTCTGTGATACGTCTTACCTTCACAGGAGACCACAGTGAAATAACACTACCTTTTGGTAATATAATAGTCAGCTAAGATTGAGAGAGTTACGATTTTCCACAAGAAATGGAGCAGACGTCTGTGATACGTCTTACCTTCACAGGAGGCCACAGTGAAATAACACTACCTTTTGGTAATATAATAGTCAGCTAATATTGAGAGAGTTACGATTTTCCACAAGAAATGAACCAGACGTCTGTGATACGTCTTACCTTCACAGGAGACCACAGTGAAATAACACTACCTTTTGGTAATATAATAGTCAGCTAATATTGAGAGAGTTACGATTTTCCACAAGAAATGAACCAGACGTCTGTGATACGTCTTACCTTCACAGGAGACCACAGTGAAATAACACTACCTTTTGGTAATATAATAGTCAGCTAATATTGAGAGAGTTACGATTTTCCACAAGAAATGAACCAGACGTCTGTTACACGTCTTACCTCCACAGGAGACCACAGTGAAATAACACTACCTTTTGGTAATATAATAGTCAGCTAAGATTGAGAGAGTTACGATTTTCCACAAGAAATGAACCAGACGTCTGTGATACGTCTTACCTTCACAGGAGACCACAGTGAAATAATACTACCTTTTGGTAATATAATAGTCAGCTAATATTGAGAGAGTTACGATTTTCCACAAGAAATGAACCAGACGTCTGTGATACGTCTTACCTTCACAGGAGACCACAGTGAAATAACACTACCTTTTGGTAATATAATAGTCAGCTAATATTGAGAGAGTTACGATTTTCCACAAGAAATGAACCAGACGTCTGTGATACGTCTTACCTTCATAGGAGACCACAGTGAAATAATACTACCTTTTGGTAATATAATAGTCAGCTAATATTGAGAGAGTTACGATTTTCCACAAGAAATGAACCAGACGTCTGTGATACGTCTTACCTTCACAGGAGACCACAGTGAAATAACACTACCTTTTGGTAAAATAATAGTCAGCTAATATTGAGAGAGTTACGATTTTCCACAAGAAATGAACCAGACGTCTGTGATACGTCTTACCTTCACAGGAGACCACAGTGAAATAACACTACCTTTTGGTAATATAATAGTCAACTAATATTGAGAGAGTTACGATTTTCCACAAGAAATGAACCAGACGTCTGTGATACGTCTTACCTTCATAGGAGACCACAGTGAAATAACCTATATAATAATATTATATTACCTTTTGGTAATATAATAGTCAGCTAATATTGAGAGAGTTACGATTTTCCACAAGAAATGAACCAGACGTCTGTGATACGTCTTACCTTCACAGGAGACCACAGTGAAATAACACTACCTTTTGGTAATATAATAGTCAGCTAATATTGAGAGAGTTACGATTTTCCACAAGAAATGAACCAGACGTCTGTGATACGTCTTACCTTCACAGGAGACCACAGTGAAATAATACTACCTTTTGGTAATATAATAGTCAGCTAATATTGAGAGAGTTACGATTTTCCACAAGAAATGAACCAGACGTCTGTGATACGTCTTACCTTCACAGGAGACCACAGTGAAATAACACTACCTTTTGGTAATATAATAGTCAGCTAATATTGAGAGAGTTACGATTTTCCACAAGAAATGAACCAGACGTCTGTGATACGTCTTACCTTCACAGGAGACCACAGTGAAATAATACTACCTTTTGGTAATATAATAGTCAGCTAATATTGAGAGAGTTACGATTTTCCACAAGAAATGAACCAGACGTCTGTGATACGTCTTACCTTCACAGGAGACCACAGTGAAATAATACTACCTTTTGGTAATATAATAGTCAGCTAAGATTGAGAGAGTTACGATTTTCCACAAGAAATGGAGCAGATCTCTCTGATCCGTCTTACCTTCACAAAAGGCCAAATCCAAATCATCTTTCGAATACAGGTTGCAAAGTTGTTACATAGATACATTTTAATATAGTACAGCCATATTCTGCCTTATCGGCATGCAATATAATCTCTTATATATTAGACAAGTCCGTCCGTCCATCTGTCTGTGGTGCTGTTTCAGCGGCCAAACCGTAAGAGATAGATAAAGAGAATATTTAAGTTATAAGTTAAGAATAGTCTGATAAGACTACAAACCGGATTTTAGTAACGTAGCACTTCCGGTTTTCGAAAAATCACGAATTTCAAACGAAACCACACAAAATCTCCGAAGTTCTCAATTAATTAAATACATTTTTTTTTAAATCAGGTTTTGGTGAACATTTGGTTCACTGGTTTGCTAGTATTTCTATAAAACATTAATTATTTCAATGTCACATTAATAAATTTAACATAGTTAATTCAAAATGTCAATAAGCGATAAATATAAGATTGGAATTATTTCATGCATGTCATTTTCTATATTTAGACTAAAAACTTTTGTCTTCCAAAAATTCACGGACTGTATAGTAACATTTTTCTATTAAAAAATGTTGTAATTTGTTTTTAAATAAATAAATAATTAATAAATAAATATTTCCGACACTCACACCAATTAGCCTAGCCCCATAGTAAGCACTATAAGGCTTGTGTTATGGGATGCTAGGGTAACGGATAGAATACATATACTGTACATACATAAGTATATTTATATAAATACATATTAAACATCCATGACTGGAGTACAAATGCTCGTATTCATCACACAAACATCTGCCCCCACCGGGATTCGAACCCGGGACCTCTCGAGTCGGCGACAGCCATGAAACCCGGCGTACAGACCACTCGGCCACGGAGGTCGTCTAAAATATATTGGTCACGGTAATTTCTCGCACACTTTCAGTGAAATAACATTACCTTTTGGAGATGTTGTGTAAAGTTGCAGTGCCCCTTTGGTAAGTATATTTGACAACCTCCGTGGTGGTCTTTTGGGACCTTTGGCCGTGGTTTTTACACCGGGTTTCATGGTGTCGCTGACTCAAGGGGTTCCGGGTTCGAATCCCGGTAGGGGCAGATGTTTGTCTGATGACCACGAGCATTTGTGTTCCAGCCATGGATGTTTGATATGTATTTCTATATACAGTACAGTATATGTATTCTATCCGTTACCCTAGTATCCCATAACACAGGCCTTACAGTGCTTACTTTGGGGCTAGGCTAATTGGTGTGTGTTGGAAAAACAATGAGGTCAGAGTAAGCAATTGCGCATATGATACTTTAGTATCGCAAGTATCTCATCATCATCATCAGCCTATTAATGTCCCCACTGATGGGGCACAGGCCTTCCCTATGGATGGAATAGGGAGATTGGGCCATGACCCCCCACGCGGGCCCAGTGCGGATTGGCGGGTGCTAACGACTGCAGATGCAGCTGGGAAACACGGAAAAACTCGAGATAGATGTTTTGGTCACCCATCCAATGACCGACCACTGCGAAAGTTGCTTAACTTCAAACATCGCAGCCGAACGCGCTAACCACCTGCTCCATCGAGCTCCTCAATCTAGCAAGTATCTACAAGCTATGAATCCTTTTTATAGATTCTCTTTCACGAGAGTATACAAAGGAGATTGCTCAAATTGGCCTAAATGCACAAAAAATATTGACATACACGGTAATTCTTGGCGTAATTTATAATTTAATTTACAGTCATTAGATTTCAACGGACACCTTTGTATAATATATTTACTTTAAAAAGGACTTTTAATTTTACCGGTTTGGAAAACATACAAATTATTTTTAATGGCTATGGGTGTAGTAACATTAAGCCAAACACTGATCGAAGTTGTTTAAATAACATAAAAACAAATCTATTTTGTAAAGATCGATAAAATAAATCATTTTTTTATTACGCTGTGGTATTAATATCCACAGCTATATTATCATTTTCACTAGATGCAAATGTGCTCAGATAATTATTATAGATGGTAGGCGACATCATAAAATCTATTGCCATACATTTTTCGCCAAACACCTCCCTATACACATTATAATCTATATATATGTTAGACTTTAAGGTATCTATCTATGGGCCTACGTTCCCTGACTATAAATTAATAAATAAATAAAATTATAAGGTGTGATACACTAAAAATCTAAAATATGGTTATCTTAAAAACATAACAAAAATAATGAAGCTACTGAATATATAGCTATAGAACCTAAATCTCTTAGCTTTCTTTGGTTAACGAGAGTTTAAAAATTCTCTCTAATCTGTGGCTCATTCACAACCATCACACAGTTTCTGTCACACCTTAGTACATTGTTATAACCGGGAATGACACCAGATTTTAAAAATTACTCTTATGCATTAACTTTAATAAAAACAGGCAACTATCTGTTAATCGACATGCTCTATATACCTGAATCTAATCCATAATTTCGGTACATGGCTTGATTTCCTTAGTTTACTATATAACTTATTTGTTTTTTATTATTTTAATATGTTCAGTGTATATGGTTTATAAAAGTTCTCAGGGGTGTCCGTCAATAATGTTCATTTCTACAGTAATTTATATATAATTTCGAATATAAGAAACATTTTTTCATGATTATTGGTCTTTAGGCCAAACATGTATGGAAGCTGAGCAATCTCCTTTCAATTCAATATACAATATTGTACCATCCAGTCTTTTCGCAAACTTTGTGCGAGCAATAATTACCATTATGGTTGACATAAATTATTTCCTAATATTTCAACGAGATTAAAAGTTATTATTATCAGAAAAGAGGTGTTATGAATAGTCGAATCTTCAGGTGTAAATGTCTCTAAAACATTCGATGAACAAACACCTGTCTGCTAAGTTACCCATAGCTGTGCGGTCCGTACTCCCCTATACCCGGCTTTGTATCGCCAATCCCGGATAACTTTAATAATTACACCCGTATACGACTTCTAAGGCGCACATTGTGTATTCGGAAACCCGGATATTGTGTGAAACAGTTCGGTTAGCGCGAATATTGTGATTATCGCATCGAAAGAGTATTATTGCACTACATTATACCTATTTCAAAATTAATTCATTATATCGATTTAAGCACGTTTGTACTCTCACTAATAAAACTCTCTCACTAATAGGTACAATACAATAAAGTAAAATGTACAAAAACATTGCGATTACAAAGTTCTGGCCATCTTTAATTAATATAAAATTACTAGCTGACCCAGCGAACTTCGTACCGCCATAAAAATAGGGGCACGTGGTATAAGAGAAAATTTTGGGTTGTATGTATTTTTAGCGAGGAGCTCGATGGCGCAGGTGGCTAGCGCGTTCGGCTGCGATCGTTGAAGTTAAGCAACTTTCGCAGTGGTCGGTCATTGGATGGGTGACCAAAAATTTACTATTTCGAGCTCCTCCGTGCTTCGGAAGGCACGTTAAGCCGTTGGTCCCAGCTGCATTTGCAGTCGTTAGCACCCACCAATCCGCACTGGGCCCGCGTGATGGGTCATGGCCCAATCTCCCTATTCCATCCATAGGGAAGGCCTGTGCCCCAGCAGTGGGGACATTAATAGGCTGATGATGATGATGCTGATGATGTATTTTTAGTACCACATTATAAAAAAAAATATTGTCCAAAAAAATAATTTTGGGGTGTGTAACGTAGTGTTCTATCAATTTCCTGGGATAACATTCCTCCTAACCCATATGAGAACACTACGTTATAAACCCAATAGTTTGAATTTTGGCGCGAATACGCATTGTAGGTTACAGAACTACGTTCACTACGTTACAGGTGGACAACCATTATCACTTTAGGATATGAAAAATAGATAATAGCCGATTTTCAGATCCACAGAATATGCATATAAAATTTCATAAAAATCGGTCAGGCCGTTTCGGAGGAGTATGGTAATTAACATTGTGACACGAGAATTTTATATATAAGATTTATACAATGACTTTGGACATGTCAAGAGTATCATCACCTGTCTTCCTCTGTATGAGCCAGTTGGAAACAGGTCCAGACTCAGGTAGGAAGATAATCACTGGACTGCTCTAGTATCATATTGATAAACACAGCAAAATCTTTTTAGCTTCCAACAACGCTTTCCATCCATGTATAACAAAATACAGAATTCAGTTTTCTGAATGGCGTAGACTCGTGTGAAAAAAGTTCAATATTTTTAATCCCTATTAATTTTTATCTCATTTAAACACCGCACTGTCACCTAACTTGTAAGAAAAAATATTAATTTGTTTCTTAAAAACAGTGATGTTCACACAATTAATACAAGAATCAAAAATAAACTAACTTTACCTGCTACTTGGCTTCACAAAATTAATAATTCATTTAAAGGTTTTTGTGTTCGCTTATACAATAAAGTCCCAAACAATATCCAAGAGTTAGCCATAAATAAATTTAAAGATATTATAAAAAAACACGTGTCTGATTATATTACAGACAAAAATGCTTGGGTTTGAACTATTCCAATCATTCCAACAGGTTTTCTATATTAAATAAATCATAATTGTATTGACGTTGTAACAACATAATGTTTTGGAGTTTTTTTCGCTCGTTTTTCTCCGCAGCTATAAAATATGTCCATAACGAGTGGCAGGGAAAAAAATTTTTGGACTATTCAAAACAGTTGTACTATACATCCAATTTGAATAAAGATATATTGATTTCTGATTACTGAATAGGTTCGAGTCAAAAGTAAATAAAACAGAGCACTGCGAAAAAAGACCGTCATGCGAGTCCTGTCACTGGCCAGGGCCGATTAAAATCTATCAAGGGGGGTCGAATTAATTATTATTCACGTCACGCGCGGATCGTATGCGGCGCGCGCGTTATCAACGCATCGTGTCGCGTCGTACCGTCCGACGGCGACGGATCGAACGTCGATACCTATACGGTAAAACGGTACGCCACTGACCTCCATGTGTCACGGAATTCTCCGTACGTGACGAGTGAAACCTCCTTGGGTGATAAAAGACTGCGAAGTCGACCCTCCTTGGAGGTAATTACACAATTTGCGTAGACAAACTTTTAGCAGTCAAGTTGCAATTTGTTTGTTTGTTTTTGGAAGTCGGTTAGTGAATACGACTAGTCTTTTAAACGTTCAAAAAATTAATTATTTTTATAGCACAGTGTGACCTAAACCCGAACTTTACGCACGCTTTTCCGTGACCTATGTTGCCTATTTCTGCACGGTGTGTAAATGAATTGACCAACTTCACTCATGTAGAAAAAATAAAAGGAAACACATTTAAATGTCATTTGGAGCTTAAAAACTCACAGCAAACAAATGACAAATTAGCGATAGGTTAGGAATTTTCAGTGATAGCCAAAACAAGGAGAAACGGTTAGCTATAATTCATTCCGCGAGAATTGTATCTTTTGGTCGAAAATGGCCAGTTCGGATAGTGACCTAAGCGAATACGAGAACGGTGAAATTGTTCCGGACGCAATTAAAGAAGTGGCGAAGTCGGTGACATTGAATCTGTTGCCCCAAAAATGGAAAGGGCTGTATACAGCACATCACAGCACAGCATATCACGCGTATCGTAATGTAATATTATATGCAGAGAAAAAAGTGGGTCAAAGATACTACTACTTACATAAAGATAAACATCATAATGATAAGTAAATATTGTTACATTATTCTTTTAATGTTATTCTTCTCTTGTTTTCCCGAGTATCTAAAAACTATGTCCAATAACGAGGGGTGCAGAAAAAAAATGTTTGACGATCCAAAAGAGTACTATACATCCAATTTCAATAAAGATATATCGATTTTATTGATTTCTTAAAAATAAACTTACAAAAATTAATATTGTAGCATTATTAATACAAAATTAATCTTCACTTTAGAAAGCAATTACGTTAAGAAATTAGGTAAAGTAAATGATTTAGTATTGCTTACTAACAATGATGACCTAAATCGTCATAGCTCATCCCTCGTGTTATATATTATAATTCAAGTTGGCCAGATTTGCGTACAGTCTACTTATGCTTATGCACTCTACTTCTACTTAGTGAATAGATGAGAATAAGAAGATGCAATAATCTAAACTGCGTACTATGCTACAAAGCGAAAAGAACCTGGCTAAGAAACTGCCCTTAACGTGTATAAATATTTCGCATTAGCCCGTAACTTTACTATATTTTTTATTAATTATTACGTGTTTATTATTCTCATACAACTTTCGTGAAAAATAATAAATATTTAATAGTATAAAAATTGACTTCATCTCTGTTTCAAAAGCAAATGCTTTGTTTTACAAAATAAATGAACAATAAATGTACACAAAAAATATTTGTGTAAGTATATCGAAATAAACAAATATTTTTTCTAAACTTCTTCAAAATATGACATATTTGGCCCTAATTTTTATTATAACAAATCACTGAAGGCCAAAAATAATAGATTTTATTATTCTGATCAGGCTTGAGACAAGGCTGTATGATAATTAATCCTTAAATTTTTGCAAATCGACAAAATAAAACTTCACAGTTTCCTGTCAGGCCGACGATAACAAATTATGTTATTTGTATTTATTTTGCTTTTAAAAACTTTTTGTGAAGAGTGAGTTGTGTTAATCATAGAAATGGCAAGAAAGATTCTAAGAAAATGCGAAATTGATGACTCCGTAAATAATTGGCAACATCTTTTATCAACTGTAGTAAGGTAGAAGACATAGTAGTTTTCATAATTTTCAAGATTGTGACTTTATCAAAAGTTCCTGAACATTTTTTCATAGAAATTATAAATATCCAGCCATTTACCATTAAATATTAATAATTACAGTATTTATACATTGCAGTCGCTCATACAAAACTTTACCATGTCCTATACAAATGTTACATGTAAATAATCAATTATGAACTCTTCACCTCGCTTGCATTCTATCGAATTGAACCATCTTTCATTATGAAAGAGGGATCTCGCGGTTTTTCCCTATGTTATTTGTTTAATGACGTGACGTTCACTTATTGACCAAGCAAGCCTTACTTATTGACCAAACGAGGTTCACTCATTGATTGATCGAGGCTCGCCTGTTGACCAAACGAAGCCCACTTATTGAACAAGCGAAGTTCACTCATTGACGACCTCCGTGGCCGAGAGGGTTGTACGCCGGGTTCCATGGTGTCGCCGGCTCGAGAGGTCCCGGGTTCAAATCCCGGTGGGGGCAGATGTATGTGTGATGAATACGAGCATTTGTACTCCAGTCTTGGATGTTTAATACGTATTTCTATAAAAATATACTTATATATGTACAGTATATGTATTCTATCCGTTACCCTAGTATCCCATAACACAAGCCTTATTGTGCTTACTTTGGGGCTAGGCTAATTGGTGTGAGTGTTGGAAATATTTATTTATTTATTGACCAGGAGAGGATGGACAATCGCCCACAGGTCGAGATTTTATTTGAATTTCGTTCCTTAATCTACAAGGCCTTTCTTACAATTGTACCGCACAATAAATAGGCCACGATTCATAATAAATCACCGAATAATCAGCGTAGTAGCCCACAAACACAACGAGATCACTGAGTGTAGTATCTCAGCAGCTCTCGTGGCGAAGGCACGCGCGATTCCCAGATAAGGCTTAGCGATTTGAATACGTACACACTTTATTTATTTTATTTTCAAATATTAATGGAGTCGCATTAAGGGCATTACGTCACCCCTGTGCGCCCATTTGCATGTGCCGAATGCTCTGCATCCGGATCAAAGAGATGCGCTATGGGAATTTATTCGGGAACACGTAAATAAATAACAGTAAACAATGTTGAGCGGTTTATGGCACTGGAGGGGGGGGGGGGGCTAATCTGTTTGCTTAAGAGTGTTTTGGTGAGTGGCCTATAGTGATGCGCTATTGCTTACGCTGATAACGATTAGGGATATTCAAGGCATTACGGGCTAATAATATGAATCTTTATACACGACTGTTAAAAAAAGCGTGTTGTTTCTTTATTCCATCATAACTTTTAAACGCCTAAGCCTATTTACATGTGTGTGGTATCACTAGAATCCTTTCACCATACCGGGTCACATAGGATATCTAAACTGCTAACATTGACAAAAAAAGGAATGGTAAAATGTCAATTAGTTAAGTCAATTAAAAAAATCTTCCAAAATGTATTGTAATGTGTAAATGTCCTCAAAAGTCCCCCGATTGCATTAAAAATATAACAATCTGTTCTAAAGAACATATAACTAGAAAAAATTCCACGCGGACCAGGCAGCAGACGGGGCTCGAACCCGCACCTCACGGACCGCGTCGAAATTCTTCTAGCCATTCTTAAGCTGCAAGGCATCACATTATAGGTAACCCACAATGTCAAATGAATACTTTTACAAGTATTAAAGATTTGAAAGAAGAAATAGCTATAATGGTTATAACTTTTTTTTTTAAAGCTTGTTAGTGCTTGATGTTTAAATATCTGTTCTATTCCGAAAACGAAACTTAATTTTTACATTTTAGCCGTGTTTTTATTTTTTTCAACAAAGATATAGTGGATTTCCAATACTTTTAAAGCGAACTCCGTGGCCGAGTGGTTTGTACGCCGGGTTTCATGGTGTCGCCGACTCAAGCGGTCCTAGGTTTTCAAATCCTGGTGGGGGCAAATGTTTGTGTGATGAATACGAGCATTTGTACTCCAGTCATGGATGTTTAATATGTATTTCTATAAAAATATACTTATATATGTACAGTATACGTATTCTATCCGTTACCCTAGTATCCCATAACACAAGCCTTACAGTGCTTACTTTGGGGCTAGGCTAATTGGTGTGAATGTTGGATTTTTTTTTTATTATTTAACTTTCGTCTGGGAAAGTAGCCTTCAAAAGTTTAAACTTATAATAACTTTGGTTGCTATAGTGTTCCTTGAGTATGGTTCCAGTGTTCCACGTGGTAGGGTATAGGGTCAAGTTTGGTTACTTCGCTAAAGATACTTTGTTATCTCAAGCGTCAATGACCTATGTCAGCGGCTTACTATGAAGACGGGCAAATGCTTGCTTGCCACCCTGCTCAAAGCTGTTTATCAGTTTTATGTGCCATAAAAATCAAGTAAAGTGACGCTCAAAACTGGGTCCAACTACAGTATCGATGGAAATACACTACAAAATAAACTATGTTAATTTTTTTTTAAGATTCTCCCTTTTCAGAGAAGGCAAAGAGAACAATGCCCATAGAGTCTAGTGTTAAGATTTTTTTTTAAGATTCTCCCTTTTCAGAGAAGTCAAAGAGAACAATGCCCATACAGCCTAGTCTTAAGATGTATTAATCTTCTTTTTTTTCCACATTAGAATGTCGGTGTGACGAGTTGGCTTTCTCGATAAGCTTCTGTGAGGTAGTCAACACTACAATAAAGTTGTCACATCCACTTGATTGGAATAACGTATATTTTATAGATTCCACTAATTCTTCAGTTGCGCGGACCAATTCTATTTCACAATATCCGCTATGAACGAATTTTAGAATAATTAAAATAAGACGCCAACCGCACACGATAAAACCCCGCCAAAAACTCCCAACTCTGTTCTGAACATCAAGTGACGCAAGCTGAAAATAAACAAAAAAAAGGTGATCAGCGAAAACAAATGCCAACCCAATCGATCGGCAACAGTTTAATAAGCAGCCCAAGGCGAATCAGTTCAGTGCAGAGATCAATAAAGAGCCGATATGAGGCTCGGATATCTGCGCACAACAGTATATCTAGCGATAGTGGGCCGATGTCTGCCCATAATATTCTTTGGGGTGCATCTCATTTGCCTTAAGAACCTGCCTTTGTCAACAAAGTTGGGGGCGGATGGAAAAATCGATAGGCCGCAAACGGTGACCGAGTATGATCATCGCTGTCTTCTGATCAACAGCGTCTCAATTTGAATTTTGAATTGATGTAAGTAAAATATTTGCCGAGTGATTTTTTCTCTTTTGTCAATCTTAGAGGTCTCTTTTTTTTATAAGGAAAGAGCAGGAATCTGCGATTGTTTTACGGATTTCCGTTTATTCGTAATGTATTTAACGCTATTAAAGCGAAGTTTGAAAATAAAAATACTTAATAGATTTAGTCAATGACCGACTAGTTAATAATCTCTGGTGTCGTGTGAGGCGGGTCGTTGCGTTCCCTAAAAAATGGTTGAGCAAAGCGATGGCTGGTTCATGCGTCATGCTCGTGAACGGGTGCTGCCAGGTGAGATGAGTCTGCTCTTGCTTCATTGAGTACTATTAATCGTTGTACTAAACTTTAATCGTTCATATTTATTTGCCTAAAAGTAGGACACGGCATTCCAAAACATTCCTAAGCTTTGTTAAATGTTTTTTTATATTTTTTTTAATTTTATAGTCATAATTTTTATATTATTTGCATTTGTAATGGAAAGTGACTTTATGAGTTACCTCATATTGAAGTCATTTTTCAATTTGACGACTGTATATAATACAGGGAGAAAAAAGCAGCCATTGCTGAGTTTCTTGCCGGTTCTTCTTAGTACAAGGTCTCCCGCCGTAGATTTGCGAACCGATGGCGTAGCTTTTCGACATTCACAAGTGCTTGCAACAGCCTAGACTGAATAAACGATATTGAATTTTGATATTTTTTTTATTGAATTTTGAATTATGTTAGTCAGTTAGATTACTTTTCATACTGAAACTTTAATTTCATAGTTTACTATAGAAACTTAAATACAAATCAATAATAGCACATATAGTAAAATATTCAATCTAAAGAGAGTATAGCAGATTTTTCGCTCGAATTGGAGCGCCCGTCTGGGGCAGTAACCATCATCTTACAGAAGATCACAGTAAAATAACACTACCTTTTGGTGTCGTTGTGTTGTACGGGGTAGGGTATTGGGTCAGGGTAGGCAACAGGCTAGTTGACTCATGTCAAATTGTATTAAATAAATGTTTATTTCATGAAGTATTTGGTCTAAGTAACCGAAATATATCGATTTCACTTCATGCATAAAAGCAGAAGAAATTTAATTTTAAAAAATATATTTTAGTCTATACTTTTTGAACACTAAAAACGCTGTTCGCCACATCCGCCATGATTGTGACGTCTCTTTTAGTAAACAACTAAATGTCATTCATACATAACCTTAAAATGTGTATTATTAAAACTGAAATTAAATGAAGAGACTTAAAATATTATTCAATGAGTACTTACTTACATCAAAGTGACTTCGCAAAAATAAATTTTACTATGAGTCGATAAAGTTGCAAGATCCCTTTAAGCAAGTTCTAACCAGGTATTGCGTAGTTAATTTCTTTCGGCACTTTAATCCACAAGTTTCCTGGAGTCTTCAAGGATGTGTTTTTACATTCTCGTACAATACCATAATGATAATTACTATATTTTTCGTGGCATTTATTAGAAATCGTGTTTTTTTTTTATTATAAACTCAGATAGGTTATTTTCTACGTGCTTACGAGTTTTTGTTTACTACCAGTTAACGTCATAGCATAGATAATCTACAGACTAAAATGACAGCGTTTTTGTATGTCCATGAAAAGTCTTATTTAAAATTAAAGATTTGTAGCTTTCTAGGTCTCAAAAAAATACAATACATTTTTTTCGGTCTAATAGATCATTTATTAACCATTTAAAACTTTTTTCCAAAAAAGGGTCAACTAGCCTTCTGTGAGTGATATTTTTGGTATCGCAATCGTCTATAGACAATGGTGGTCGCCTACCATAAGGTGGGCCTGCTTGTTTGGTACCGTTTTAACATAAAAAAAATTCAACCTGAAGTACAATCAAAGAAAAACACTGGACTACGAAAATCTCACTAATTAGGCCACCGAACCATAGATTCTATCAATGTCAAAATAAATCAATCACGATGATTTCAACCAACCCCCCACGACAACGGCTAACTAGAGCCGAGGTCCGAGTCTCAGAGACGCCTTCTAGTTGACCCGACCCCCTCAGTTTCGAGTGGTCTAAAGGCTCCAGACGGAGAGGAGACTCCCCCCGTGGGGAGATGCCATCCGCCTGGAATACCTCTAGAGGCACTCGCCAATTCTCGGTTTGAGGTCCCCTTAGGATCGCGCCGTCCCCAAACCCGGTGACGTTGTAAAGGTCATCTGCGACAAACAGCATATACACTCAAAAAACAAAAAAATGCATACGGCCAGCGGCCAACGAAACCTTTTTCTTCCCATAAATTAAAAAAAATATGTCTTAGACATTATACAGTAGGTAAGTTGCTAATAGCATCAAAGGAAAAAAGCTAACGAGGTCTGACATCGGTTGCATTACATCGCCCATTGAATATTACCAGTAATACAATCTCTGATTATGTATACATACATTAGAACGATCACTAATAGCACGTTATCTCGATGTAGTTTTGCATAAATGTGAATTATTAGCGTAAATTATGAGCCGGTGCTTTCATGAGACATTCGATGATGGTTGGTGTGTGGGCGGCGACTCAGCTCACTAAACAGCAACACGTGTAACCGATGAATGTGTGCTTAATCGATATTATATTGTTGTTGACATTGTGACAAAATCTATATATATAAAACTCAAAGATGACTGACTGACTGACATAGTGATCTATCAACGCACAGCCCAAACCACTGAACGGATCGGGCTGAAATTTGGCATGCAGGTAGATGTTATGACGTAGGCATCCGCTAAGAAAGGATTTTGATCAATTCTACCCCCAAGGGCATAAAATAGTTAATGAGACTTTGTCAATGTTAAACCGATCGGGCTGAGACTTTGCATGCAGGTATAAGAAGAATCATAGATGAATGTCATTGTGTATAATACAAGCCTGAGAACAAGCTTGTAGTCTACACTTCAGCTCTACACCGAAGCGAAGCGAGGGCGGGCCGCTAGTCTTAATATAAATAAATAAAGAAATCAAAGGTCTACATTACTAAATATTTCTGTGACACCAGAGTAAGTGGCCTAGCAATGCAAGTATTGTATACTACATATTTTATACGTGTATATAAGTGTGAACAAAAAATTAAGCCTTCGTATAAAATTTCTTATATACATAATTATATAAAAACAAATTCCTAGACACGAGACGAATAAAAAGAAGCCGGCAATAAATGAGTTGAATATACGATATTAAGGAATAGGTGTTTGTAACCATTATTCTTTTTCTTTCCATTAAAGTGTTGAAAATTTTCATCATAACAAAATCGAAAACAAAAAAATAATGAGGCAAAGTGAAAACTGGCACGCTAAAAGAGCCGAAATTACACGAGCGCCAAGTTCGCCTCATTTGCATAAGAAAACAAACGTTCAATTATATCCGTAAAGGAGTGTCCATCAAAAGAATTAAGCGAACTTTTAGTAAAACAAAAATCCATATAAGTACGTGTTCAGAATTCAAATCAGACACCCGGCTGGTTTATTACGTCGATATGTAAATTTTGTACAGCGTCACTACCCTTATAAAGACCCTGTTTGAATTGAAAATTTAGTTGAACGAGCGAGAGTAAGCCGTATTCAGCCAGTACGGCTACGTCTTTCAGCCAACTCGCTGCTTTTGAACGTTCCCACCGCTTGGGAAAGGCCAGCCTCTTTCATTTTTTTCACACACACAAAAACCTTTTTTAACTAAACATGCTGGCCGGCAAGTGCGAAATGTCAGTGATAGACAGTGTTCGAAATACGAATAGCATCGGAGCGCGCCGAAACCGAGTCCATAGATTAAAAACGCCATTTCTTTTTTTGCGAGGCTAATTCTCGTTGTACCGGCACGGGGTACTGTATACGAGTGACGTGTCACGTTCACGTGGTGTTTCGATCTGTCAAAATGCGACAGAGATGGAAGATAAAGGGAGGGAAAGTGGTGGAGGGGGCGGGTTTGCGTGCACCGACCGCCGATTGTAAGTAAACAAAAATACAACGTTACATTATAAAGACGTATCACCTAATCTGTTTGATGTGGAACGCTACGTTTTTAATTTGATGGGGAATTTCAATAATATAAAGGTATTTGTGTTTGGAAAGAGACATAATTCCGTAGTGCATGACCTCATCATGGCTCGAGAATGGCATTCGGTATGCGTCATGGCATGGAGGACGTGACATGCCACGCGGGCGTCGTTCTAGTTTTCCTACAATACTAACCGAACTCCATTATAAACAATATTGTGGTACATAACGCGCTCACTTTATGAATTCATTTTTTCGTGAAGTGAGCGCGTTATGTACCACAATATTGTTTATACATATTTGTTATGATATAATAAACTATTGTAATGAAATTAGAAAGTTGAACACTCGGAGATTAGAAGTTTGTTTTTTCTTTAAAAAGTGTACCTACATGGCTTGTTCTACTGAAATTTTGAGAAAACTTCAAAAGCATAAATTAGTAGTTAACACAGTACAAAGCTTTTAGAGCATAGTTATTTAATTTTGATAAATTATGATAAACATTGAAATAGGGGTGATGACGGGGTACAGTAAACGAAATTCTATTTAGTCCGTCAGTTAGATGATCAAAAAATTATGGACACGTATTTTTTCTTTGGGCGATCAACCAAAAAATGACAATATAGCGCGTCAAAGTTTGGGAGTAGGGGTTCGTGACGTCACTTTTGAGTGAATTTTCACTTGTAAGTGTACTCAAACGTGACGTCATGCGACTTTTCAAATCAATATATCTCTGCAATGTTTATATTATGTGAAAAAAGAAAAAATACGTGTCCAATACTTTTCGATAATTTGTCATCATCCCTATTCATTACAGAATACTGCAATAAAAGCTTTAATTAAGGAAAATTTTCTCTAATATAATATTTATAAGAGACAGGGTACAGCGGATTTCCCGCTCGAACTGGAGTGCTTGTCTGAGGAAACAACCTCCACCTTACAGAATATCACAGTAAAATAACTACCTTTTGGTTTTTTCGTGTTTCTGTTAGTGAACAGGGTTTAGCGTTGTAGGGTATTGGGTTCAGGCCGGCAAGGTCAGTATGGACACACCGGCGCACGTACTACCGCAGCATCTATCTTCGCGACTAGTCTCCACTTACAGCTAACATAAGTTGGGGTGATTTGTTGCGAAAGAATTATTTGGTGACTCATTTCTTTGTCGTGCTATTCGTTAGTGGTATTCTTTGCCCGCGCACGTGTACACTCCTTCCTACACTCTGGGTCCTTTAAGAGAGGCGTGAAGAAGCATTTTTGCAGACCGACAAGGTTAGGATGGTTTATAACTGCCACACCAGCTATCTTCGCGTGTGGACTTTATCACCACTTAACATCAGGTGGGGTAGAGTGACCAATGAGTTAGATTGCAGAACTCAACAAGATATGAGGTGGGTTTAGTCCGGCTTGGTGTGGGTGGACGATGCCGTAAATTTTTATTAGTATCTTCTAGATTTTACTTCCATTAATATCAGACGATCACAGGTAATTTTCAGCATCTTTACCTGTGGTCGGTGTAAATGGCAGATTCCTGCCAACGTCAAAAATCCCTGTCTGTGAAAGTGGCGGATTTCTACCACGCATTAATATAATAAAATATTTAGATATAGAATCTATATATATAAAATTCAAAGGTGACTGACTGACATAGTGATCTATCAATGCACAGCACAAACCACTGGACGGATCGGGCTGAAATTTGGCATGCAGGTAGATGTTATGACGTAGGCATCCGCTAAGAAAGGATTTTGATCAATTCTACCCCGAAGTGAAGCGAGGGCGGGCCACTAGTAGATAAATAAAAATAGATGCTCAAAATATTTGAGATGGATTTAAGACATATATGAAGACATTAGGTTCAGTGGAACACTAACTAGAAATATAACAGAGAGTTTTGACGGCCATTTTGCTTTCACAGACCTCGGGTTTACCATAACATATATTGTGGAAAGTCAAATTTTGAAAATAAAATTTTTAAATAAAATAAACACATCCAACCACTACAGAACGAAATGGAAACAAATTCGTTGCGCTCATCTAATAATTTCGAACAACATCAGCCCATCCGATGACAGAGAAACAGTAATTTAATTTAATCCGCAATACTTAATTATATCGCCATGAAATATAAAGATGCTTCAACGATCGGACATAATTTCAGTCATTAAGCCGAGCAACCCTTCGAGGGGTCCGTACCTACAGACTGCGGCGCAAATATTAACTGACTTCGGTGCGACGCGCGCCGTTTTATAATATTCAGCCCTTTCATTTTCAACAATTCCCAATGAGGTCTTTTACAAATCTACTGAATTTGGGTGTTGAGTTGATAATTAAATTTGTTATTTAGATCAATTATTTTATTTATTGGGTTTAAAAGTTAGATGACATGTCGGTATGTACAGGGTTTCATTTTTTATCAACGCGTAGATAAAATACAACATTATTCTTGACAAAATTTTAATAATTTCAAAAAAATATAGAATCAGATATTTATGCCTTTTTTTGAGTGTGTATGCTGTTGGTCACAGATGATCTTTACAACGCACCGGGTATGAGGACGGCGAGATCCTAAGGGGACCTCAAGCCGAGAATTGGCGAGTGCCTCTCTCTAGAGGTATTCCAGGCGGATGGCGTCTCCCCACGGGGAGAGTCTCCTCTTCATCTGGGGCCTTTAGGCCACTCGAACCTGGGGGGATATTTAGGTCTAAGCATCATCATTCTATTTATGTCCCCACTGCTGAGGGGATATGTCTTCCTATAATATTATAAGTGAAACATGCTAAGACCCACCAAGCGAGACCACTGCGGATGCAGCCGGCTTAGTATATTATAAGACACACTTGTCTTCGAAGGTACTAATATATAAGATAGAAGAGATAATTTTGCAAAAAAAAGTTTTTATGGCGAAGCCGTGGGTTTTTTTTTTTAATAGATAGGTGAGACACATGACTCATCTCCACTTGATGTTAAGTGACGGTGGAGTCTTAATTTTGACTCATAACTATTTACACTGTTTATCTGTGTGTCTAATTGTACTCCTGCACTGATGATAATTATGACCAAAAATTTTCTATCTCGAGTTCCTCCGTGCTTCGAAAGGCATGTTAGGCCGTTAGTCTCGGCTGCATCTGCAGTCTTTAGCACCCACCAATCCGCACTGGCCCGTGTGGTGGGTCATGGCCCAATCTCCCTATTCCATCCATAGGGAAGGCCTGTGCCCCAGCAGTGGGGACATTAATAGGCTGATGATGATGATAATGAAAGTTTTTCATACTTATCTTTGTCTGCAGAATTTTGCCGTTGATACTCCTTCACTGTTTCTTGATAACTCTCTGCTTTTTCACACGATACAAGTACACCTGATAGGTTAATTAAGAAAAATAGTAGCTTCTATAAAAATATTGCCTTAAGGAAGGAACGCATGAATCTTTTGGATTCCATAGAAATTTATAATAATAAGTTAATAGAAAGCAGGCAGTTGTATGACCGGGATACTAAAGAATTGCAATCTAAAATCATTGAATTGCATGAATCAATGGATTCATTAGAAAAAAAATACTTCAATGCTCAGATGCAGATTGATGAGCACATCAATCTGCTTCAGAGTTAGTGGTGTTATGTAATTATAATGATGAGTTTTTACTCTCTAATCAAAGAAGTACACCTAATAAAATCTCTATAAATTTATTTCAATGCAATACAATATATTGCATAGTTCATAGCCGTGCCTGTATAATATTTAGCCTATGATTCTTTTACAGCAACGTAAAAGCCCTTTTCCTTGATAAACGTTCTGATTTTCTCAGACGATACAAGCAAACTCGCTACTGAATTTTCTATTACAGTATCGATTAGTTAGAATCGATGGTTGCCGATAACCGTCTTAGCTGCAGTTGCAGCCCTCTGGCCCTGAGGGCAGCGATTACCATAACAAGCCCCCATTACGCACCTACGGACACAGTGTACCATGCAGCGATGAACATACAACTGCATACCACTTTACCCTATACTAATAAAGTCGACAATAACCAAAGGCAACCGTAAAAACCGTTGGCTTTACCGTCTTTTGTTACACTGAAAACAAGTATTTGACAGGCGAACGGTTCGTTTGTCAATTCGTATCGATTATGTACAGCTAGTAAGCAGCCTCAGGCTTATTATGGGGTGCAGTTAGGTATTTTTCGTCGCTAACTAGATAACAAGTGGTTTAAAATTGAAATTTACATAATAATGCGTGCGGGCGTAACGAAGTTGCGCTGCGAGGGCGACGCACTCGTCTTGTCGCCCGACTCCTGTTGCACTGCTCCCTGTTAACGTATGCACATTGACAAATTCGATTTTGATGAATGAGTTCTGGTTAGAATATCAAAATATCTACCATGATTTTTCAACAGAAACAAAACCACATTCATTTATGAAGTTCATAGTAAATTAATGTTCAAAGTGAACTGAAAACGAATTTGCAATTTCTTTTTCGTTCAAAAATAGCAGAACGAAATAAAATCGTGTAAGAAAACTAAAAAAGTACAAGGAGTTTTTGGCGGGATTTCATCGAGTGTGGTTGGCGTCTTATTTTAATTATTCTTAAATGCGTTCATAGTGGATATTGTATTGTGAAATAAAATTGGTGTGATTTTGTGTTACAACTGTCTGCGTAGCTGAAGAATTAGTAGAATCGTCAAAATATACGCTATTTCGGTC
Organism: Chilo suppressalis; assembly: GCA_902850365.2. Taxonomy (NCBI): domain Eukaryota; kingdom Metazoa; phylum Arthropoda; class Insecta; order Lepidoptera; family Crambidae; genus Chilo; species Chilo suppressalis. The sequence goes on from OU963902.1 coordinate 856,401, forward strand.
AAGTGGACGTGAGAATTTTATTGTAGTATTGACTACCTCACAGAAGCTTATCGAAAAAGCCACTCGATACATTTCGTGCCAAACACTTCAAGAAACATTGGAATGCGTCACACCGATATTCTAATGTAAAAAGAAAAACAGAATAATTTAACATAAGACTAAGCTGTATGGGCATTGTTCCCCTTGCCTTCCTTGAAAATGGAGAACTTAACAAAAAAAAAAGTACAGACGAATTGAAAACCTTCTTTCTGAAGTCTGTTGAAAATATGACGTTATTTATCTGTGACTTTTTTCAAACAGTCTGTTTTTGTTTTCATTTGTCTATGGCCGCATGCATTACCGGCTATCTATTTGGTGGTTATAACTGAGCGCGCCGCGACGCCCCCTGGCGGCCACTGTGAAAACATGAGCGGCGCGCACGTGGTGCGAATTATCAGTATCCCATGATAAAACAAACGCGAATTGTTTGTGTTTGCGGTGTTGTTTTTGAACAAAACTCGTCGATGTTGTTGCGCCGTTTGTATACCGAATTTTAGTAAAAAAATATTAAACAGAGTAAGTCTAAACAATCTTTGTTTTTAACTATACCAAAGAAGAACGTTTATTTTTAATGTACACTATCAGTCTTTAATTGAATTCGATAGATAGCTGCGTTAATGAGATATTTCGATTTGAATTTAATTAAAAATAAAGAATAGTTTTAAGAATAAAAAGGGGTTTTCTGGTGTAATCTACATAATAAACATAATACAAAATTCAAAAAAAGTCAAACTCATTTATTCAGTCTAGGCTGTTACAAGCTCTTGTGAAAGTCAAACGCTACGCCATTTTTTTAATAAGCGTTATTTTTATAACGAACGTTATTTTTTTAACTAATTTGGAACAAATAAATGTCTGCAAAGACATAGCGGTTAAAAATATTGGTATATACACATATACCAACAATCGATATGGTTGATGATGGATGAATGGATGGTTGACCAGATGGAGGGTAAAGCTGTTTATATTTTTAATAATTAATCAGAAATTATTTCAAAAATATGCTGAGAGCGAAGAAAAGAAACATAATTACTTTAATCACTTTATTCATTAATGTCTTTCTTTTTTATGTTTTCTCTCACAAGTGTATCTTTTAAAAATATGGCTGAAGCAAATACATTTTGGTGCCGCGCCCATCACAAAAATAATTTTACGGTCATCTGAATTGTACTTATTAGCATTTGGTAAGCATTTAACAACTTTGTCTGTGTGTATTAGAACTGATGACAACCCATACATACGAGGTACGACACTCGTGCCTCCCTCAATATCTGCAAGTTAAAGAGATATTCGTTAACAAATCCACATTCACTGTTTTTAAGTTTAATTAATAATTAAGAATACAGTCGTACGTAGAAAATCGTACAAAAATAGCACAATTCACCAAATCAAAGAAAGCATCGATAAAAAAACAAAAAAAAAACGCATCGCAAGCGAAATGACAATTGCAATTGCCAATGTTATAATGACAGATCACTGACATACACTGTCTTCATAAGTTTTCATTTGACGTTAGTTACTGACCATTTAAAAAATCTAAAGGTAATCGATGTTATATTATATCATAATATATTGTCTGCGGTTTGGAGTTAAAGAACAGCTAGGTTGTGGAACTCTTTGCCGGAATCTCTGATTCCAGTCACCTATAATCTGGGGCTCTTCAAGTCGCGAGTGAATCGTTTTCTTCTAGGCAAGCACGTCCCACCTTAGGCTGCTACGTCGTTCTTCATCAGTCGCGTGGCCGTCAAGCGTAAGCCTATTTACTGTAAAAAAAAAAAGAACTTCAATTTATACGTGAATTTTCCTAACAATTTTTAACGTTAAAACATTAGTTATTTGAGCAATTTAAACAGAACCTCAATGAAACAATTAACTCATTATTAGTTGACTCGATTGTTTCGAATATAATTGCAAATTACGTTCCTTTATACGCTCAATGCTAAGTTCCTTTACACGTTAAAGGTTTTATATATTTTTGAAGTTATACTTCTTTAGGCACTTTATGAAAAAATGATGAGAGTGAAATTTTAAGATGCGCGCGCATCACTGTAACACAAAATTTTAACATAATGAAGTTGGTCGCTTTAGCGACCAACTTCATGCGTTACTTTTGTGTTTACCGCACATTAAGAAAATCTACCTACAAAATAGAAATAGAATCTATTTAGTGGGTGCTAACGACTGCATTGTGAAGGCCTATCAAAAGTATTTATTAATCTGGAACAACAGAACCAAAGCGCGATTCAGGAGACTACAGCGCCATCTCTTGACCATTGGTGTAGTAGAACCAAAAACCACATCTTTATTTTTTGTAATAAAGTAACAAAAGTATTTATTAATCTGGAACAACGGAACCAAAGCGCGATTCAGGAGACTACAGCGCCATCTCTTGACCATTGGTGTAGTAGAACCAAAAACCACATCTTTATTTTTTGTAATAAAGTAACAGTTATAGGTATTCATATTTATAATATTTATCCACATGTTTCTAGTTTGTATATTCGGAATACGTGTTTGAGTTTCATACAAGTGCAAATCACATATGTTCTAATAAATTATATTCAGTAGCGATTTTAATTGAATATTTTGATTATTTATTTATTTTTTCAAATTAAAACTGAACTTTATTGACTTCGTCCTTTTCCAGACTTTTTATTAATTTATAGTAATTAATTATTTGCATGCAATTAAAAACTAATTTTAAACGATGCCAAAGAAGGATAACTTCTCACGCGCCTACATAAGTACACGCACCCATTTTTTTTGTTTTACCACTAGCTAAAAAAATACATTTTACCTTATATTACTTACTTTTTAATGCTTAACATAATATCAAAATATAATGTTTGTACAAGATCAGCAACAAAATGGTTGTTCTTCTTTAGTAAAGAAAATTACAACTAAACAGTAAAAAAAAATAAAAACTAAAAAATATTAATTTCCTCTATTAGCAGAGCGTGGTTTCGATCCACGGACCTCTGGGTTATGGGCCCAGCACGCTCCCACTGCGCCACTCTGCTTCTGTCGAGGGTGACGAAATTATCGTACTGTTATCCTTACAAAGAACGCAGTAGTAAATTTTGTTTTTTTTTTATTTCTGACTCCGATTTCAGTACCCCTAGCACGAACCATTATCGAATTCGAATAGTTTGCAAAACGAAATGTCAATGTCAAATTTTGTATTGAAACTTGAACAGCAGCGGCACAAAGTACGTAACGAGAACTAAAAATCAGTACACATTTGACAATGACATTTCGGACTCGCAAACGATACGAATTCGATATTGGTTCGTGCTAGGGGCACTGAACCCGTAGCAAGAACCAATATTGAATTGGAATAGTTTGCGAGTGCGAAATGGCATTGTGAAATTTTATATGAAAACTTAAACAGCAGCGCCACAACGGACGTAACTAGAACTAAAAGTCAGTACAAATGATAATGACATTTCGGACTCGCAAACTATTCGAATTCGATAAAGGTTCGTGCTAAGGGTACGGATACCGAGGCAGGAAACAAACATATTAAATATTTCGAAAACAATAATGACATTTTAAAAATATTGAAATGTCCAATCCAAAACAGAAGGCAATATAAATCTATACATAGTATGCATGAAACTTAAAATAAACACCGTTTCATGCATGTAAAAATGACGGATTAAATACTGAAATTTGTGTTGGATAAGGATAATGTTGGATAAAGAGGAGCTCGATGGCGCCAGTGGTTAGCGCGTTCGGCTGCGGTCGTTGAAGATGAGCAACTTTCGCAGTGGTCGGTCATTGGATGGGTGACCAAAAATTTACTATCTCGACCTCCTCCGTGCTTCGGAAGGCACGTTAAGCCGTTGGTCCCGGCTGCTTCTGCAGTCGTTAGCACCCACCAACACGCACTGGGCCCGCGTGGTGGGTCATGGCCCAATCTCCCTAATCCATCCATAGGGAAGGCCTGTGCCCCAGCAGTGGGGACATTAATAGGCTGATGATGAAGGATAATGCGCTGAAATTATTGATTTTATCATAATCATAATACACCATCGGTTCGTAAATCTACTGCGGGAGACCTTGTACTGAGAAGAACCGGCAAGAAACTTAGCAACGTTTGTTTTTTCTCCCTGTTTTATTATTTAGTGTCGTCAAATTGAAAAATGACCTCAGAGATGATTTATAAAGTCACCTTTCATTACATACCTATTCATATAGTAATAGTATAAACAAATAAGTAAAGTTTCACGTATATATAAAGGAGAGTTTAGTATACGTATAGATGGCGCAGGTGGTTAGTGCGTTCGGCTGCGATGGTTGAAGTTAAGCAACTTTCGCAGTGGTCGGTCATTGGATGGGTGACCAATAACTTACATCTCGAATTCCTCCGTGCTTCGGAAGGCACGTTAAGCCGTTGGTCCCGGCTGCATCTGCAGTCTTAGCACCCGCCAATCCGCACTGGGCCCGCGTGGCGGGTCATGGCCCAATCTCCCTATTCCATCCACAGGGAAGGCCTGTGCCCCAGCAGTGGGGACATTAATAAGCTGATGATGATAAAGGAGAGTTTAAGACAAGGGGCAAACGACAGTGAGTAAAGCCAGAAACATATTAACGTGTCGTGTCGTGTCGTGGCGCGCCAGAAGCACATCGGTTTCATACATTTACTATGGTTAGAGGCATATTTACGTATCGTGTCGTTTCGACGCTTTATCCTCTCTATCTCTCTCTAACCCATAATAAATGTATGAAACCGATGCGCCACGTCACGCCACGACACGTTAATATGTTTCTGGCTTAAGGTTTTGTTTTTGCATCCAGCGAGTCACATGCTTGTTTACAACCCTTATTATATAAAAAGTGCTTGTTAAATAGCTAAGCGGGGTCTTCTGACTCAGCTCTCGCTGTGTTTAACGCTTCAAGTCATCTGAAACCACCCTTTTGGAATCGAGTACCGCCTCAGGCTAACGATATGAGTGTTGCATTTCCCATCGAATCATCATCGCGTGATTTGATGACTATATCAAGTGGTTTTCAAACACTACTTGCATTATTCAGTGCATACGAGTGTCAATTGTCGAAGTATTGTGAAATGAGTTCGAAATCTTTGCTCCATTGTAAGCGTGTAGTGTTACTCGAGTCTGAAACTATTTTACGACGCAGTTGGCGGCAGTGACAATGGAATTTTCTCGTAGAAAGTAAGCATTTGTAAATGGTATTTTGAGCTGTGAGTAGTTGTGATATTGGCCAAACGTAGATGTGTAAAGTTCGTGTTATTCCTTTAAATGTCGTAAATTGTAAAAGTATTTATCGCTAAATTTTTAAAATGATTATTTAATAAAACGAGTGAACTTAATTACATATTTGACTAAACATGTGGTTGACCAAATCATAAGAAGATAAAATATTTCATTCCATTTACAAAGACCATTTATTTCTTAAGTTTTCACGCGCCCACTCATTATATAAGTATAACATTTTTCAACCGGAATCAAAAGCGTTTTTAATACTTTTATTGAAGTTATACTTCTTTAGGCGCGTTATGAAAAAATGATGAGAGTGAAATTTTAAGATACGCGCGCATCATTGTAACACAAAATTTTAACAGCATGAAGTTGGTCGCTTCGCTACATACGTTACTTTTGTGTTTACCGCACATTAAGAAAATCTACCAACAAATTAGAAATAGAATCTCTATTTAGTGGGTGCTAACGACTGCATTGTGAAGGCCTATCAAAAGTATTTATTAATCTGGAACAACGGAACCAAAGCGCGATTCAGGAGACTACAGCGCCATCTCTTGACCATTGGTGTAGTAGAACCAAAAACCACATCTTTATTTTTTGTAATAAAGTAACAGTTATAGGTATTCATATTTATAATATTTATCCACATGTTTCTAGTTTGTATATTCGGAATACGTGTTTGAGTTTCATACAAGTGCAAATCACATATGTTCTAATAAATTATATTCAGTAGCGATTTTAATTGAATATTTTGATTATTTATTTATTTTTTCAAATTAAAACTGAACTTTATTGACTGTGTCCTTTTCCAGACTTTTTATTAATTTATTTTAATTAATTATTTGCATGCAATTAAAAACTAATTTTAAACGATGCCAAAGAAGGATAACTTCTCACGCGCCTACATAAGTACACGCACCCATTTTTTTTAACTAGCTGTACCCTGCCACGCTTCGCAGTGGCACATTGTGATTGAATGGTTGAGAAATGAGACTCACTTCTGTTAGAAATCCACTTGAATTATAATAAGTCCTTTTATTTTGCCTGTCAGTTTATTATTAAAATATTATTATCTTTTACGTCACTATTGAATTATAGAAACAAACATTGCTATAAAATTTCTCTCATACGTCGATAGAAAAGATTGACTTCTATAATAAATATGTTTTGTTATTGATTAATTATTTAACTAATATTTTACTTATTTATTTAATTAATTAATCTTAAATAAGTGATAATTGCAAAAAAAAAATATTTTTACTGTCCATCTTTGATATAAAATATAACCTCTTCTTACGATTTGGTGAAAGGCGCATTTCGATCACAACACTATCACACCAAAAATTCTTGATTTAAGTGAATATTTAATTCAGATTGTATAATAATCAGAATCAGATGCAAATTTTTTTTTGTAAATAAACAATGTAATTGGGAACGAAATTGTTTCTCATGTGACTGCGTCATTACTATTGCGGTTGTTAGAAACTGAAAAAAACTGTTTTCTCGCGGTCGCAGATATGTGACTGATGAAAAAAATAGATAAAAACAATCCTTGATGCGGATTTTATATCATGTTAAATTTTCAACTCAATCGGTGCAGAACTTTTTGAGTTTTTGAAGCGTACACAAACCAACATTACATTTTTATATATATTAGACTAGCTGTACCCTGCCACGCTTCGCAGTGGCACATTGTGATTGAATGGTTGAGAAATTAGAAACAAAACAAAGAATACATTTCATATAAGTATAATTTTGCAATACTTGTGGATATACAATATTTTTTGTTTTTCACTGCCTGCGTAGATATAAAGACTATCTGATTTGCCGACTCGGGAACACGCAACTCATTATTGGATCTAAAAATTTAAAAACTTATAAAAATATACCAATGAAATTTTAGTATTTATATTTCATGTAATAACTTGATAAAGTTCAATATTTTTTTCAGCTGTACAAGTTTTGTGTAAAAAATAATTGAAATTATTTATTGAAAGTAATACAATTATTAAAAGACTGCCAATTTAACAAACATGCATTATTTTTTTCGAATTCAAAATGAATGTATAAATTATTAAAAACGAAATATATATAAAAGAATATTAAAAACAAGGGAATTAATGTCGCGGGAATTATTAAGTACCTTGCGTCGGTCTAAAAGATTGATTTATTAAGACATATAGAGACTTTACCAGCGAGGTCAAGGCTACAGATGGGCCTCAATTTTCGCAAAAATGTGTGAAGTTAAATCAATTCGTTACATAAATATCTCTAATGTAAGTAAATTTTATAGTAAACTAGCACTTACTCAAAAAGTCATCTTTTGTTTATGTTTTTTTAATAGTTTAGCAGTAAATATAAAATTCATTTACTTTTATTCGTCGACTATTTAAAATTGGCAGTGGCTGCATTGTCATGTCAATGCCGGACGTCTAAGATTGTGATATACACAAATGCAGTGTCAGTACCTAGTCTCATAATTTGATATACCTACATAATTCACAGAAACCCAATATGTAGATGCCAGAAGTTAACTTCAAATGTTTTTAATCACCCTATATACAATACCAATCAATGATATTTATGTCGCAGGTTGAAGAAAGCAGTTATTCCCGTTTGTTGTTTTGGACAATGGTGGCAACTGCCTTAGATCACTAAATTAAATAATTATGCAGTCACCAAAGCAAAGTTTATAATATTTGATTTAACTAAAACTTGAAAAGTGGTTTAGTTACAAAGACTATGCCAAATAGCATGCATTTAATACAGAAGACCTCATAATCTCCTACCCAAACTGCATTGATCGTGTTGCAGAAATTAACACAGTATCATTACTGCAATAGCTACAGGGTTCCCGATAATCGGCGACGACAATACGGCACCTCGGGACCCCGGGTGCCAATAAAATCGTACAATGGTACCCCGCTGCGTTCTAGACCCCCGAAGCTCTTTATGGCGTTAGACGCTTAATCTCGCCTAGGCTGGGGAGGCACCAATATTGCTTTTTATCGCCCTTTTGGATACAGGTCCCTGATCATGTCAAGCTTAATTGGTAACACTGTTGATTAGAGAAATTTTTTTTATATGATACATAATTTAAAACTGACGAAAATGATAATACGAGATCCCAAGAGAGCTCTCTCATCTGTTTACGAGACGAGAAGTATGTTTTATCAAGTGATGAAGTGAATGAAATGAAATGTCATTTATTCAGTCTAGGCTGTTACAAGAAAACAAATCTCAATGTCTTTGCCTATATAAATTGTTTATGACTATTTTTAATTAAATAGACAAGGAATATCAGTGAACTATTTAATATGAGTAAACAGATGGGTGAAGAGAGACTTCTCTTGAGATCTTTGACCATTAATACTGCTTTAAAGTGAATTATCGTTGAACTTAACCTTAAATTAAACTTAAATTTTAGTAAGACAAAAGAAGACACAATTTCTTTATCGCGATAATATAAGTTCACATTGAAAAATTACAAACTAATTTGGATCGATGACTATTTTTTTTTTCTTCGTACCTGATAAACAGGTAGATTAACAAAAAGTATTGGACACGTATTTTTTCTTTTTTCACATAATATAAACATTGCAGAGATATATTAATTTGAAAAGTCGCATGACGTCACGTTTGAGTACACTTATAAGTGAAAATTCACTCAAAAGTGACTCCCAAACTTTGACGCGCTATAATTTTGACATTTTTTGGTTGATTGCCCAAAGAAAAAATACGTGTCCATTATTTTTTGATCATCTAACTGACGGACTAAATAGAATTTCATTTACTGTACCACGTCATCACCCCTATTATTGGTGTATTTCCTTAACCGATTTGGATAAGGAGGAAAATCTCGATTCATTAGTATTAAATTTTATAACTATTTACCCGTAATTATTATTTATTATGCATCAATATATGTACTGTTCCGTTACCCTAGTATCCCATAACACAAGCCTTACAGTGCTTACTTTGGGACTAGGCTACTTGGTGTAAGAGAAAGAGAAGAAAAAAAATGTGATTGATTATGGTAGGAACCTTAATGTAGTAGACTGATGTTTCTCCGCCTTACCTTTTAAATGTAAAAAATAAATAAAACTACCTCCGTTAGGGTGCGGCCAGAGTGCACTCAGATTCAGATTCAGATTCAGATTCTGAAAACAAGCGCGAGAAATAAACAGTGTAGTCTAAGCAGGTTGCCTGCTTTTTCTCGCGCTTTGTTTTCTGAGTCTGAATCTGAATCTGAATCAGGAGTGCACTCTGGCCGTACCCTTCGACTACACTGTTTATTTCTCGCGCTTGTTTTCGGAATCTGAATCTGAGTGCACTCTGGCCGCACCCTTACACCTCTTTTTAGAACCTCGACACTAATGCATCCTGGAGACGATCAAGTCGACTTGTCAAGTCTACATGATTGAAGCAAATATTGATCATCTACAGACAGTAGAAAAGTCAACGTCGTAAATGATCAATATTCGCTTCAGTCATATACCAAATGCCAATACCTATTGGTAAAAATTAGGTATTGGCATTATATAGATATTTGACATTATCTGTTCTTAGTTGACATTAGATATGACATTATTAATTGTTTTATTAATTTGACATAATTAACTATTTTTATTATAAAATTAATTAATAATACTTTTACAATGGGTGATTTGACTTTCTTTCTATTAAGCTATTGCTATTTGACATTACCTATATATTTGGCATTACTGTTTTATTGTTATTATTATTATTATTATTTGATTATCTCTTTTTCTTAATTTTATTGAATTTAATGAATACCTTCCATTATTGGTAATATTTTTTATGTATGCCTTGCCGGCATTTTGTTTTATTCTGTAAGCCTGCATGTTTAACTTGAATAAATAAAAAAATCTTTTAATGTTTTTGCGTTTTCATTAAAACATCTTACGATTGTTTAACCGGTCTGTTGACAGTCTCACAAAACAACCCCATTCTATTCGAACCGCCGAAATTAAAACTTTTCGATACATTGCGCCCTCACAATGATCCCGGCCCTGACTAAATGCGCCACATTAAGGTGTCATTAGTCAAATGACGTAACTACATCATAAATCTGATATATAAACAATGACTAATTCGTTCGAAATTATCTCTTACACGCTTCAGTTAGAGTGTTAAATTCGTCCGTCGATTAAAAAGTGCTTACAACCTTTTCGACATTAAGGCAGGGCCATAAAAAAATCTTCATGAATGGGGTGGCGTGTGACGATTTCGGCAATTCAAGCGATTGCTTTACGACTCGTATATTTTTGCTATAACTAACGACTCAACGACATCCACAAATATTTAACATCATTGGCGTAATCAAAACATCAAAAGTTAAGTTTTGGGTAATATTAATCTTCTATATATATAAAACTCAAAGGTGACTGACATAGTGATCTATCAACGCATAGCCCAAACCATTGGACGGATCGGGCTGAAATTTGGCATGCAGTTAGTTATGTTACGACGTAGGCATTCGCTAAGAAAGGATTTTGATCAATTCTACCCCCAAGGGGATAAAATAGAGAATGAAAGTTTGTATGAAACTTTTCACTGTCAATTTTAAAACGATCAGGCTGAGACTTTGCATGCAGGTATAAGAAGAATCATAGATGAATGTCATTGTGTATAATAAAAGCCTGAGAACAAAAACTGTAATCTACACTTCAGCTCTACACCGAAGCGAAGCGAGGGCGGGCCGCTAGTATAGTATATATACAATAAAACTAAACAAAAAAACATTATCACTATGCAACATTAGAGAGTGCACAGAAATATCCAGAAGAGTTGTTTAGGTAGCTAGCTGTGGACATGATTAATAATTAAGTTCCTAAGAGTAACTGCTCAACTTCAGTAATGAAGTAGCATTGGAAAAAGAAGAAGAACTTATTAAAAGATGGCATCCATAATAATAATAATGAGGAGATCGATGGCGCAGGTGATAAGCGCATTCGGCTGTGATCGTTGAAGTTAAGCAACTTTCGCAGTGGTCGGTCATTGGATGGGTGACCAAAAATTTACTATGTCGAGCTCCTCTGTGCTTCGGAAGGCACCTTAAGCCGTTGGTCCCGGCTGCATCTGCAGTCGTTAGCAGCTACCAATCGCACTGGGCCCGCGTGGTGGGTCATTTCCCAATCTCCCTATTCCATCCATAAGGAAGGCCTGTGCCCCAGCAGTATGGACATTAATAGGCTGGTGATGATCCATAATAATCGACCCGTTAGATTTAACTTAAAAAAATCTGTACTTTTTAATTTTCTTCAAGAGCTACAAAAAATCTACCCATTTCTTCATTATTTATTGTAGCGTCCACACAATCAATTTCACTTCATCCTAAAGTGTTTTACTACGAAAAATCCAAAGCTACATGAACAAGGCCTAAAACAACCACAAGTACATTAAAGTCATTAATAAAAACTGAAACTATTATAAGTTAGTGCGGTTCGCTCCGTTATCGCGTATATTAAGGCGATATATTCTGACGAAGACGCTGACGTCACAACTGCTTGCACGGCAGCGGCTATCACCTAGGGTCACTACGTAATAGCCAGGATATTTCTAAAAAGTCAAGAATTTCAGGAAAATTTCTGTTTTTATTATTCATATGTTAGTAAAAGATTTTAATTTTAAAGTTGAACTTCTATTTCTGATTTCCAAGTACCATTTATTAAGAAGGTATTTGTATTAATCTTAACATAATTATTTACAAAAGTTATTCTCTTTCCAAAGTTTTTTTGAATTTGAATGCAATAATCTCTTATCTATTAGACAAATCCGTCCGTCTGTGGTGCTGTTTCAGCGGCCAAACTGTAAGAGATAGATAAAGAGAATGTTTAAGTTATTAGTTAAGAATAGTCTGATAAGACTACAAACCGGATTTGAGTAACGTAGCACTTCCGGTGTTCGAGAAATCACGAATTTCAAACGAAACCACACAAAATCTCCGAAGTTCTCAATTAATTAAATACATTTTTTTTTTGGTGGACATTTGGTTCACTGGTTTGCTAGTTTGTATTAATCTTAGCATAATTATTTACAAAAGTTATTCTCTTTCCAAAGTTTTTTTGAATTTGAATGCAATAATCTCTTATCAATTAGACAAGTCCGTCCGTCCGTCCGTCTGTGGTGCTGTTTCAGCGGCCAAACCGTAAGAGATAGATAAAGAGAATGTTTAAGTTATAAGTTAAGAATAGTCTGACTAGACTACAAACCGGATTTGAGTAACGTAGCACTTCCAGTTTTCGAGAAATGACGTGATTTCTATTTCAAACGAAACCACACAAAATCTCCGAAGTTCTCAATTAATTAAATACATTTTTTCATTGGTGAACATTTGGTTCACTGGTTTGCTAGTTTGTATTAATCTTAGCATAATAATTTACAAAAGTTATTCTCTTTCCAAAGTTTTTTTGAATTTGAAGGCAAAATTACGGCATAATTACGTTAGGAATTTTCAGTATTAAGTACATTATCTGACAACCCTACTCTCATCGGTATAATTCATAAAATAATAGTTGCCGTCGTCAAAAGGGACGTTTAACAAATGATACGGCATACTTCTATTGTTAAACCTTTTGTTGTTTTGCTCGTACTTAGTACTAAGGGAGGTGGAACGACGCAACTTATCAACGCCGCAATTCTAATTCAACTTTAACCCCAACTAAATAGAGTCGCTTTAGCTTGGTATTCGATTCCTCTTTTTTTTATTTTTGCATCATTCGAAATGTGTACGGCTAATAAGTCAGATGTGTATAATTATTATTTTATTGCCCGCCATTCGAATGCAAGTCATGAACATTTTATGTTTGGGTATATGTTGTCTTTTTTGGATTTATTTCTAGGGTTCTGTGTGATAGACAGTCCATAACAGCTACTGTGTCTTTTGTTTTGATGGAGTTTGCATTCACAATACTAATACCATAATGTTTTATATCATTTGTAAAGAATCTGATTTTACCTTGGGGGGACTCATAACAACGAACATGTATAGACAAACAGACGTTGATATTTTCAAAACTATTAATAGAAATAACTGCTTTCTTGTTTAAGGCAGAAGGTGCATATCCATGTTTTCCTGATTATATTTATTATTTAACTTTATGGCTAATTCAGGGCTTCAGGAACTGATAGCGACTTGTTCTGGGAGTCTTCAATTTTGAAAAGCTATTCCACCAAGAAATGTAACTAGTCACTCTTTTAACTTGTTGTTGAGAGGCTAGGTTGTAAGAGAGTCTACTATTAACTGAGACTACTTATTTGAGAACAAAGCAAAGAGTATGATTCTGCATCGTATTTTTCAGTACCTAATATCTTCTACACAAATAAAAAATATTTATCACGTGTGTCACTTGAGAATAATTTGACCGCTTTTTCTGCTTTTTATTGTATTCATAATTTTGAGAGGTCAAGATTTTTAAGAAAGATTTTTAATAATGTCCACCTAAAATTAAACTACTTCGGACTCGATATTTGTGTAATGAAACGTCAACACTTGTAATTATTGTTTATGGTTTACTAGTTGGTAATAAATATTTACAAATTATTACACTCTTCAAAACGTTCTATAAGCAAGGAATTGGAAGCAAATCAAGATGTATCAGCAAGTCGTAAAAGACCAGACACGGTAGTTTGTTGGCACTGATTTGAACTGATTACGTATAGGCAGATTCATAAGTAATTTAAACCTTCGAGAAAGACAAAAAGTCTTTCGAAGGTAGCTCGACAAAGTAAATAAAAAATCATTATTCTGACGATGCAGACCTGAAAAGGCTGCGAAACGTCAATAAATAAATAAAGTTCGTGCATTAATCCGTTAAAAACTAGTTTTATTTTAATGAGTGATGTGCGTGAAAACCTAAGAAACAAATAATTTAAATACTGATTAAAGATACCTATATAATGAATATTTTAATACGATAGTAAGGAGGAGGCACATGTTCTCAGTACCTATTCTTTGCTTGGTTGATCAAGTATTAAATGTGTAATTGTTGATATATAAACGAAAATGTATGCTTAATTATAATATATGTGTCTGCAATAGCGCGATCAGTATTTTCCTGTGCATTCAAAAAAAATGCTTATTTTTTTTAACACTTTAAGCTAGTTTTCTAGTAACAGGAGTAGAACATTTAATATTGCATTTAAAAATTCGCTTACGTTTCTATAAAATTGTACAACGATCAAGAAGATTTTTTTTTGCCTCAGGTGGGATTCGGAATAGGATTATTTAGCAAATCGTACCAACCTAAAAGTTTTAAAAAGGTAAAAAAATATTTTTCTTTTCTATCTTTAGAGTTAAATTACGAAATTAAGAATTGATAAACAACTAATGAAAAAACATTGTGTGTGTCAGCTCCGACGCACGACTGGAGTTTACTCCTTAAGTTCGATAGTCTAACCAGACGCAAAAAGAGTTTATTTAACTTAAAAAAGATTGATACTGTATGAAAGGGTAAATTAACAAATTAATGAAAATAATATACATATATAAATATATATTTATTCTCTTCATATACATTTATTATAACTAATCGACGAAATATTTTACATTAAACTTTTTTGTGCTTATGCACATCTGAAATTGACTATTATAAAAAGTTATATATATATATATATGTTATATATTTATATATATCATTAGGAATGTTGATAAATTATGTAATTATTATTATCAGACTATTATCATTTTTTTAAATATTAATTAAATCAACATTGTCTGCTTTATTAATTACAGTGACAAATGGTTTATGGTAACTAAAATAAGACACATGGACGTTCGTAAATACGTGGTTCACGAATCTTGAAAATACCACATCAATGGTTGTACATCCGCATCATACCTCGTTGTCCCCATAGCTCTATCAGAAATAATATCTAAATTCAGTTCAGATTTTAAAAAATTTATTAATGTCAATCCGTCATCTTTGTTTGTCAAAGTTGCGCGACATAGGATGCGCACCAAAAACGTAACGAGGTCATTCATCGATAGATTTTACTCCTCACATTTTTCTCATACCGGGCCCCTTACATATGCAAATCGATTCTTAAGGATTAAACTCCAAAAATTTTACGTCAACGTATTTAATTTAAATCACAGTTACGACAATCTAATGGTTTAGTGAAAGGCCTATATTTTTGCTCACTTAAAATAAGTTTAAATATTAAACGGCGAAAATTGTTAAAGTTATACGGAACCAACGGATGGTAAGCATGCGACCGATCGACATATTTGCCTTTTCATCTCGTCCATTGTTGCAGCCCACGCGTGGGATGTATAATATCGGCGTGTGTGACGTGAGCTGTCGCGCTAAACAGATTTATGTCTTATTTGGCATAATGTAGTAATCTATGCTCATAACACCTATATACCCAAATGTTATAAATTATAAGAGAGTAATGTCCATTAGTACCAACCTACACTACTAACTTGAGCTGCAACACCTACTAGTCATCATCATCATCATCATCAGCCTATTAATGTCCCTACGGCTGGGGCACAGGCCTTCCCTATGGATGGAATAGGGAGAGATTGGATTGATGCAGCCGGGACCAACGGCTTAACGTGCCTTCCGAAGCACGGAGGAACTCGAGATAGAAGATTTTTGGTCACCCATCCAATGACCGACTACTGCGAAAGTTTAAGTTGCGCCATCGAGCTCCTCAATATATAGGTAGTAAAATTGTGGTTTGCACTAACATAAAATTCGTAAGATTTTCTTTACCAAAAATACTCACGATAAGTGAATGAAACATTGAACAAGCAAATGTTTTTCTTTATTGCAATTCACTGAAAAGGAAAATTAAGATGTGATGTGCTACAGTGATGTTATAACCATAAAAACAAAAAAATGTGTGCACTGATCACACATCTGAAGTGAAACTTCTTTTATTACTCATCTTAATATATATATAAATCTCGTGTCACAATGTTTGTCCTCAATGGACTCCTAAACCACTGAACCGATTATAATAAAATTCACACACCATGTGCAGTTCGATCCAACTTGAGAGATAGGATAGCTTAAATCTCAAATTATAGTCGCAATTTTAATTTATTGCAAATTATTACTTTTGGGCGGTACGAAGTTCGCCGAGTCAGCTAGTATATATATATATATAATGTCGCGTGTGACGCATGTGACGCTCGTAGCGTTTCAGTCATCGCCGAATTACCCTCCAACTTTCATGCTCGTCGAGAACAGCTGAGCACGCATCCCACACACACACACATATATACATATATATTTTATAGTCGTGTGACGCTCCTGACGCAGTTCCATTTAATCTTTTCCATAGAATTGTTCTATTATACACCCCTTCCTAAAAGAAGTTTCACCTCAAAACCTTAGAGTCCAATGCTGTAATTTTGTATTCTCTTTTTTAAGCGAAATACTCTATATAATTACTTCTCCCAAAGACAACAAATATTGCAAGCTCAAACATTGATCTGGCTTCCCGCCACATCTCTTCCAACATCACCGAAGCCGAACAGACAATTCCCACGGAACTATTAATCTGCGACACAAAAACAGCGTCATGCGTTTTGTATCGCGTCTAATGTTTTAGGAATGCGCGGGCAGATCTCAGATAGCCGTCGCCACGTGGCCACGGAACCCTGCCCCACTCCCGTGACACGTGCACTTCATTATTTTCGCGCCAAAATGTTCCAACAATGCTTTGTTCAGAGATTAGGCGTGAGGGACGCCGCTGCTGGTCTGTTTTCTGTGGGGCATTCTCTCTGAATGCGAGTCGAGTTAATTGAGTGATTGGCTTTTAACAGCGTTTTTAAATGCGAAAGGTAATCTAACACACTTAATAGTATTTCTTATAATTTGTTATTTAATGGGTATTAGTCATTTTTCTAGGAGCTCGATGGCGCAGGTGGTTAGCGCGCTCGGCTGCGATCGTTGTAGTTAACCAACTTTCGCAGTGGTCGGTCATTGGATGGGTGACCAAAAACTTCTATCTCGAGTTCCTCCGTGCTTCGGAAGGCACGTTAAGCCGTTGGTCCCGGTTGCATCTGCAGTCGTTAGCACCCGCCAATCCGCACTGGGCCCGCGTGGTGGGTCAAGGTCCAATCTCCCTATTCCATCCATAGGGAAGGCCTGTGCTCCAGCAGTGGGGACATTAAGAGGCTGGTGATGAGTCATTTTTCATAACAGTAATATTGTACCTATCTAATGCCGCTTCCTATATACTAAATATAATGTTAACTATAAAATTTATTGTAACTATATATTTATATTCTAAATGATGTAATGGAAGGTGACTTTAGACGTATCTCTGAAGTCATTTTTCAACTTGACGACTCTGTATATAACAAACAATACAGGGAGAAAAAAACAGCCCTTGCTGAGTTTCTTGCCGGTTCTTCTCAGTACAAGGTCTCCCGCCGTAGTTTTGCGAACCGATGGCGTAGCTTCTTGACCTTCACAAGTGCTTGTAACAGCCTAGACTGAATAAATGACTTTTCATTTCATAATATTAGGCTCGCTTGCTGAAAATATGTTAGTAGAAAAATCTACTTTATGAAAATTCAAGCTAATATAAGAGCTAATTTACCAATGATATTTTTCTGGCACTGATTCTACGTACTCACAATTTTTCATCAACTATTTTACTTATACAAGCTTTCGTTTTTTTGTCTTATTTCACCCGACATTTACTATAAGACTTTCTTAATTTCTCCCAAAAGAAGAATCTATTTTGACTATTTTTGCCAAAACTATTGCAATCGGCACGCAACCGCTCCCCAAGTCACACGTATCAATAGCTGGTTTGTTTTGCCCCGCTTTTTGCCCCTCATTAAAGGCCCCAGCGTCGAGACACGTACGCCGTGGGCGGGGCAGCCATATTTATTATTTTTGTCACCATTGTACCCGCGGATTATAGCCGGCATTTAGATGAAATTGGGGATAACGGCAGCTAATCCCACACTGTTTTGAGAATATCGATTTTTGGTAACGACGCGCGCGGGCGCAGCGCAACGTACAAACAAGCTGATTCGGAAAAAATAACAATGATGCATAGAATACTTCCTTGTGCAAGCTAAGCAAGAAAACATGATGATGATTCTAAGCCAAGAAGAGTAGGTACCTAACTATCAATCAGTAGAATAGAAAATAAAGTATATCATAACTAAGATTTTACGTCTCGGACGTATCTTTCTTCCTTTTTTTTGAGTGCGTATGCTGTTGGTCGCAGACTCGCAAATGACCTTTACCTTTTTTTTAATTCATTTTTTAATTCATTTCTATTACTGCCGAATATTGATTCTGTTTTTGTATGCTTAATAGATCTTACCCTCTGTCCATATTTGCTGTAGTTGGATATTTGAGAAAAACAAAATTACTCATAGAATAGTGTTGCACTTGTTGAGGTTTTAATAGTATTACTTTAAATTATAAAAAGCTCGTACTCAATTATTTGTTACCACAGACTAGAGATTTTTTTTTTGTGTTATTGTGGTTTTTATTATTTTTTTGCGCTAAGGCAAAGGAAAAAAACAACAGCCTTTTCATATTTTTTTGTTATTCTTTGTGGTACTGTTATTCCGTGATTGTGTTTTTTGGTTTTATGACTACTTTTTTTTTACGTCAGCCTTAGGCCCTGCCAGAATATCAGCGCCGCAACGGCCTTAGTGTCGTTGTGGCATTGTGCTGAGGCAGGGACCTAGTTGACCCTATTCTGTTTTTTGTTTTTATTTATGTTTTTGTTGGTCAATAAATTATTTCTTTCTTTCTTTCTTTCTTTACAGCGTCACCGGGTTTGGGGACGGCGAGATTCTAAAGGGACCTCAAGCCGAGAATTGACGAGTGAGTGCCTCTAGAGGTATTCCAGGCGGATAGCATCTCCCCACGGGGAGAGTCTCCTCTCCATCTGGAGCCTCTAGACCACTCGATCCTGAGGGGATTCTAACTTGAATTTTTAACACATTATTTATACATATCATCCGCACTGGGGCCGCGTGCCGTCTCATGATACAATCTCTCGATTGTGTCAAACTATTAAACAAAACTTTAAACAAAGTCCACAAGAAAAGGTACTTCGTTCCAAAAACACAATATGGACGGATCGTTAAACAAATATTTGTAAATCAACTAAAGAAAATATAATACAACAATTATCGAAATTCATGTCAATATCTGGGCATTTAGAAACTATCGTGGGTTGGCCGGGCGCCCGATTTAATTTCATAGTTAGATGTTATCTGAAGCCGTTTTGGCAACACTTCAGTCACGTAGAACATTAGCACTACACTGTGCACAGTCTATCCACAACATAGTATATAACTTTCAGTTTAAGGGTCTGCGTTCCTATATTGTCATAAAACATTTCTATATATCATCTATATATATAAAACTCAAAGGTGACTGACTGTCATAGTGATCTATCAACGCACAGCCCAAACCACTGGACGGATCGGGCTGAAATTTGGCATGCAGGTAGATGTTATGACGTAGGCATCCGCTAAGAAAGGATTTTGATCAATTCTACCCCCAAGGAGATAAAATAAGGTATGAAAGTTTGTATGAAACTTTGTCAATTTCAAACCGATCGGGCTGAGACTTTGCATGCAGGTATAAGAAGAATCATAGATGAATGTCACTGTGTATAATACAAGCCTGAGAACAAAAACTGTAGTCTACACTTCAGCTCTACACCGAAGCGAAGCGAGGGCGGGCCGCTAGTAAACAATATGGATGGAAAAACTATACACGTATAATTTTGAGAACACAGGCTGGTAAGGATGCGAAACGTAGAGGTATTTACGTATGTATACACATATCGAAAAACACATTTTCAAACCGTTGCAAAGTACTTTCATTTAATGAATGGTGTGCGTAAAAATAATACCGACATCCTAAATACAAAATGTTTTGAAATAATTAAGAATTAATTTATCTTTTAAAGATCAAATCCGGTCAGTGGAGATTGAGAAATTAAAAATAGTTAATGATTAGGATTGCGACTTTTACAAACACGTTAAATTACACTTATACTGTTAAAGTATTTTAATGATTGAATTTAATTACTTTCTTATAATAAATTGATTTGTTGATGTAGCGGAAAAAGAATTTACAAAATGCTTACTTAGTTAAGGGCACACAGCTTTTTAAATTGTGAATTAAAATATAAAATAAAATTTTATTTATTACTAGTGGGCGGCCCTCGCTTCGCTTCGGTGTAGAGCTGTAGTGTAGACTATAGATTTTGTTCTCAGGCGTGTATTGTACACATTGAATTTATTTATTTAATTCCTTTTTTATGATTCTTTTTTTATTGAATAGGTAATAATGTTAACTTTTTTAAATTAGGGATGAGTGACAGTATTATAAACGTAAGAGTAAACAAATATAATCAGAATGCTCCGAACTGCTAAGCTATCGGGAGTTACACGTATTATTGTGAGTCAACCATAAAAGATAGACATATGCTGTTGCAGGATATTTTTTAGACAATTTTATGTAGAATATTTCCGTCATACATGATTTCTATGTAACTTTAACCATTAAGGCTGCACACGCGACGGAAGCTTAAAAAATGGAGTAACTTCTCCCGTTTTCCCAACATTTCCCAGTAATGCAAATAATTAATTACAATAAATTAATAAAAAAGTCTGGAAAAGGACACAGTCAATAAAGTTCAGTTTTAATTTGAAAAAATAAATAAATAATCAAAATATTCAATTAAAATCGCTACTGAATATAATTTATTAGAACATATGTGATTTGCACTTGTATGAAACTCAAACACGTATTCCGAATATACAAACTAGAAACATGTGAATAAATATTATAAATATGAATACCTATAACTGTTACTTTATTACAAAAAATAAATATGTGGTTTTTGGTTCTACTACACCAATGGTCAAGAGATGGCGCTGTAGTCTCCTGAATCGCGCTTTGGTTCCGTTGTTCCAGATTAATAAATCCAACAAGTCGCTAAAGCGACCAACTTCATGCTGTTAAAATTTTGTGTTACAGTGATGCGCGCGCATCTTAAAATTTCACTCTCATCATTTTTTCATAACGCGCCTAAAGAAGTATAACTTCAAAAACATCGCCACAATTTTTTCGTTCATTAATTTCCGAATATCGTATTACATTTTTCATTGTTATACAAAAATCAGACCTAGTGCATCGATGGTTCATTGGAAGAAAGGTAGTTCTGCTCCTAGCCGAATGTTTCGCTTGCATAGTGGTTTCATAAAAACACACCATGTTTTTTAAATATAGAATAATAAATAATATAGAATATAGATTAATAATAATATGTTGACATTGTATATTTTATTGACATAATATTAGGTAACTCTGACATTCATAATTCTACAGATCTTTTTTTATTGGTTCCATATTATGTATTTGCATTCTATTTTTAAAATGGCAAAACACGTGCTCAAACCGTTAGTAATACCTATATACCGTGTTTTTAGCAAATAAAGATTGTGATTTATGATTGAAATTCAAACTGTGTGTTAAAAATTCAGAAATTATTAAGAAATAATTTAATTGGCAAAGTTATTTGCGTCCGTACGGTTCTCAAACTGCTTCTTTTGTTTATATTTATCTTTTTATCAAAAATTTGCCCGATAACCCACCAAATCAGTCCTGCTATGATATCAGAATAACTAAATTGCTATACTATATCAAATTTATCATAATCAATTACATATTTGAATTTAGTTTAGGTTTTCTACAGACGAATAGCTACGAGCTAAATAATTGCGTTGTTTAAAGTCTAACATTGCCCACAATCCTAATCAAAGCGGCATTACCATCATTTTTAATAGTAAGAATCCATTCCAGAAGAAAAAATCATTACGACGGATTGTTTTGAAAAAGGCGGCCCTACGGCGGGCGGCAATCAATACAGGGCCGCACTCGACCGGAATACTAAGCAGCCCAGGTACTTGCCCCTAGCGCCGGCTCCGTGCTGGGCTGGGGTGGCTACGTTTCCTGCACCGACATAATCGTAATTTTGTTTGTAAAATCCAGATTCTGCAACGCGACAGTCTGACTTCGGCTCGGCTAATGACATCTCAGTGAAGGAGAATTTATTTGACGTGACACTATTGACGACAGTTGAATTGATAAATTCTAAGTTACGCTTGATAAAATTTCTTAAACGAACTACTTACAACATATTTCAGGCCGTGGATTTAAATAAAATATCACGCTTAGAGTTTTGTCATTGACTCTGGTTAGAATTTTGGGTAAGACGGGTTTGTGGGTAATATAAAATATCCATTGCAATAACGAATTTCATAAACAGATGAGACTTGAACACTGTTCTCTTCATACGGTTTGATATTAAACTTTTATCCAAAAACATCACTTTAAATTTGAAAAGAAATTGATGTCACAACTCCAACTGTTGGTACACGAACATAAAAACATAATAAATAACTAAGATTCAAAACATTGACACACAGAAGGTATTAACGCCTAACTGTTAGGTTACACCTTAAAATTATTTAAATCTGAATCTAAGAAACTCAATACCTCATTCCTTTCACACATTTTAAGCGTAACCAGTGCTACAATACCAGAAACAGTTGAGATGTACTACATCACAAAAGCTCCAAATAGCACCAATGAGCATTTTAATTTAAACAAAAATAAAACTGTACAGCAGCTTTGTAATATTTTCCTCCGTTCCCACCCAGTGAAGGAAGCTACAAATGGTAAGGATTGTTTTTTTGAATGACAATCGATACCGTGGCACTCGTGCGGAATTCTAAGCAGCTCCGCTCGCCGCTTTACGGTTGCCCGCAGTGTTGCCAGGTCCGATTTTCAAAAATCGGAAGTCGTTATAGAAAAAAACAGTAGATGTATGGAAAGAGCTACAAGAAAAACAGTAGATTCAGAGGCGTATTTTTCCGATTTGCACCCCCCCCCCCCCCCCCCCCCCGAGGAATTGGTAAATCAAATCAAGATAAAGACCAATAACGAATGTGTTTCTGTGGCTTCTGCCGCCCCTCAAAGCTATTTTTTTTAGACAATTACATTTATTTTATAATTATTAAGGTTATCTACATTATTAATGAATGAAATGCAACTGAACATGCAATTTAAAAAAGAAAATCGTGTTCTAAAAAAACAGGAGATTCATGTAGAAAAACAGTAGAACTGGAGAAATTTCAGAAAAACAGGAGATCTCCTGTAAAATCTGGAGACCTGGCAACACTGGTTGCCCGTCTCCTCGCAACCATGGGGTGGCTTGGCTTTCTATAATAATCCGAATTACATCTCTTGTTTTCGAGCATGCCTTTGTCATAAATAACATTTTGAGTATGAAAAAAATCTCCGTTGCATTGTTGCTATTTTGTTTAACTAAGTGATTAATTTAATTTGCCTGTGCAAACTGCGATCGAAGTAAATGCGGTTACTTTAACATCGTAAACTATGAAAATCAAAAGATTCCTTTCCTTGACATATTTGACATATTACAATTCGAAAATGGGACTACTTTCAGTAGACTGTATTTAAACTTCTTTGCTCAAATTTAAAATAGCACCTTGATGTTTCGCTGTTCTCTCTGTATTTTCTGCAAATGAATATTTTTTATCACTTTAATTCATGATATAGTTGCGGTGCGTTTTTTCACCTCTTCAATTCACTTCAGACGGAATTCCATATCTACCTACAGTAACAATGACAAAATTTGTTATTAAGAATTAACACTTTTATCATTTAAAGCGAAATGAAAACAAATCTAAAATCTTAGTTCAAACGGTTATCAGAAATCTGACATTCGTTTTTAACAGTTACAATCAGTTGAACCAATTTTTATCGCGCCTCGCGGCACCGCACCGTATACTCGCTTGATTTGCAATTCAAAGTTCACCCTTGAACTTCGCAACTGACGCGCACATAAATATACAGTTCGTGGACTTCGATACACACAAACTCGACATTAAGTAAATCTTTATCATTGCAGTTTAATTATTTTGGGATTTTATTAAACGAATATGAAATTGAAAATATTTTATGAAAAACTCCTTTTATATCAATTGGAATCTACGGATGCGAATAATGAGTTTGAAGGTTTAAACAACTTTTCTTAAATAACGATTTCCAAATGAGAGCAAGTCAATCCAACTCAAAAAGACACAATATATTTGATATTTGAAACAAAGTTTGAGTCAACAATCCAATTTAAATCATTCACCCTGATATCGATAGCCCAAACAATCTAGAGTTGACAAAAGAACTAGCCCGTATAGATTCCATTAAGTCAATCCCGCGATCGGATAGCTCCATAATATCGAAAGCACTCATCTCGAGGAGCAATCCAATCATCTCAAACAGTAACTATCTGCGATAACAATGCTCAACCCTTGAGAGACCGAATCAACTCGGCGTTCCCTTGTTGACTTTTGACGTTCACTATAGGCGTGTTATCTTAGTTTACTTAATCAGTAGCGAAACGCAACCGATTCGGTCTCTGGGGTGCTCCTAACCGGTTAACCGGTCCCGGGTCCCCCCTAACCGAATGGGGTTACACTACCGACGTGAAAAGGAAAATATTCCTTATCTTTTTAATTATAACGCAGCGACGTTCCGCCAGATCGTCTGTTTTAATTCCCCCGTCCTCGGGGAGCGAGATAATAAAACGCGATATGTGGACGTTAGTATTAATTTCGCTAGTTGCATCAACGTTTAATTCCATACCCGTTATCGTAATGTGCCGTAATTTATCATTTTGTTCATAATTTTCCTTACGATTTTGATACGAATTAGGAATATTTCTGTAAAGCAAAAAATTTGGTTAAATATATTTAAACTAATTATATATACTATGGGGTTGGCAGAGCATCAAAATTGCAACTCGAGGATCAAAAATATACTGATATCTCTCCATTTAGCAGTAGCAGTGGCCCCCAATACAACATAAAGAACTGGTAATGAAGTGCCATTGAATGGCACATCTTCAAAATTCATATATTAAATTTTCGAACCCTAAAGGGATAGGTGTATATTCAAATTATTTTGTCACATAACAATACAATCATCAAGGAACCTAAAAAAATCGAATTATCAAAATTTGAAGTCGGTAAACGTGTTTTTAAAAAATATAATATGGAATATTGATAAGCTATTAAAAGTGATAGAATGACAAAAATTATAACCTTAAGATTTCCACAGACCTTTAATAGTTAATTCAAAACAGACTTAATATTTTGCTACTTTAAATTTACGAGTTACAAATAGCAGGCGATATATTTTGCGCGGCTATCCCTCGCCGATATGACAGCCCAACAAACCCCCAACTTTGGTGTCAAACTACATCCCATCTGTCACTGCAGCCGCCATAAAAACTTAATAAGCGATCCGTCACCATAAAATAACCATTAAAAAGCCGTCGGACGCTTTTAAAAGTGCATCAAGAAATGAAATCGGTAGTTAATTACCAGGAGACTTGGCGGATTGGGTTTCACAGGGGATCGCGTTAGGTCTCGCACCAATCTCGTCGGCTCAATTGGACGATCCAAAACAAATGTACCACTCTACACGTTAATCCGTCCATCCGTATTTTTATAAAGCTATTTCAAACGATTGATTAATTCGTGTATATGAAACAACGGCAACAATTAAAAAAAATGATTCTTTTTTTTAAATGTTGCCGTTGGGTATAGAATTTTGATTGTAGTCTCGTACATTGATGAAATTATACGTATGACTTTAAGGTTTCAAAAGTATTAACATTATGTTTACTTTGATAGTAATTGTGGAAAATAATTGAGAATCTAAATATATTGCAAAACATAAGTGTAAAGTTTTACAACTTAATGTGATTGAATTGAACAAATTTGTAGTAAGGATAAAAACTCAATATATAAACATATATTGTCTTGAAAACATTATGATGAGTTTACCAAGGTTATAATGGAACTTAATAAAAATCTTATAGCCGAAATGGGGTGACGACATCTTTAACCCCTAAACGGGCATATGCAAATATTTACTATCAGAACACATAGGCACGCACATAGCCGACCCCGTTCACGAGTGAACGCTCGAGTGACTCCTAACGAATCATCCGGTCGCCCTCCGTGTTTGCCGTAGATACGCCTACGCAGGTACCGTCGTATTTACCTACCCGTTGAAATTTGCTTGGTCTCCGAGGCCCCCGGTCCAATCGCGGGGGTGCGTTCGCCTGTTAATTGCTATCTTGTTCGCAGCTATGATTTATATTTTGTACGTTTTGTGGCGGTCGCGTTTCGATTCGCGGGCCGTGTCAGCACTCTTTTGTTTGTCTCATTTTTGTTGTTTCATTGCGGCAATATTTGATTTGGCTCGTGTAATCTGCGAATATTGTTTAGAACACTTTTTTGGTTTAGAATCTAATATGAATACTGTGCATATCAGATAATATTGTGTATCATAATGGGATATTTTGTTTACCTATAATAAAGTCGTCCAAAAAAGTACGACCATTCCTTACCCTTTCCTCTCTTTTGGGGCATAACACTAGCGCTACAGAGCAACATCACCATTCTCTGTCTGGAAATTCACTCAGACCTGAATCTAAAGGACTACATTGAAACCGTGATCAAAACAGCTTCACGAAACCTTGGAGTCTTTAACAACTATACTTGTTGTACAAGACGCAAGTGCGGTCTTGCGTAGAATTCTGCTCTAACCTCTGGAATGGCTCCGCTAATTACTAACTGGATGCCTTGAATAGGTTGCAGCGCGGTGCGCTGCCCTGATCATTGGCGATGTAAAGGTAACTAACAACCTCGATCTCTACAATTACGCCGAGATGTGGCATCACTAAACGCTTTCTGCCAAATACACCACGGCGAGTGTTCTGAGGAGTTATTCTCCGTTATCCGACCTTCCACCTTCCTCTGTCCATCAGAGAACCACGCATGCTGGCCTACCTTGACATCGATTTACTGTGGCCACTATTGCAAAGCGAGAAAAGAAATTTGAAGACTCATTTCTTTGTCGCACGATCCGCAAATGGAATGCTTTGCCTGCTCACGTGCTCTGGGATTCCTTAAAGATGCATGAAGAAGCAACTCAGTTGTACCAGCTATCTTCAAGTCTGGACTCTACCGTCACTTAACATCAGGTGGGTGGAGTCATTTGATCGATCTACCATTAAAATAAACACAAAAGATGATTTTGAGAAATATAGAATATTAAAAAGCTTTCAATTACATTAATAAATATTTTCTTTGAAATTCTACGAAAATAACAAAATATGCACGACTCAGTTTTTGAAAAACCTTATTGGGTCGATCAGCAAATACCGTTTAGACGTGTGTGTGTGTGTGTGGCTTTAGACCACCTATTCTTTAGTCAAATTTTAATTGAATGTTGTTTAAAAGTTTAAAATCGTCCAAGCTAAATATCTTCTCTCTTAGATCAACAGATTCTTACAGAAGAATTTTAACAATCCAAGCAAAAACGAAATTATCCTTTGATGCATTCAAACATACAGCTTTTGTTGTATTAGCTCCTTCTCTGCCACCACCACAGTTGCGGAAAGCACCTCGAAAATTGAAATATAATTCAATTTCGCATCTCATTATCGGTTTGTTTTAAATAAAAGCCCAAAATTGTCCCTTTGCATTGACAAATAACACCCTGGCAACTTCCTTATTAGCGAATCAGTTTGTAGGGGACAAGTGTGCATACTTCGACACGGTTCCACAAACTCGTAACTAGATAACCGAATCACACACTTAATGCCGATAGTGAAGGTTGATTTTCCCTATTTAGATGTAAGGTTGAAAGGTCGTACGCGTAGTTGGGGGAAGTTATTCTGCGGTGAACCAAAATGGAGCTTGTTTTTGGTGAAAGGCGTCAGCTTGTATGATAGGATTTGTGTATGGAAGTATGAACTAATCTCCCTCCGTGGCGTTTGATAACTCAATAACGTCGCATAATGAGAGGACGGCCTTTGATGACGAGTTCCCAACACTCTCGGGGAGGAAGGGGAGGTGCCGAAATCCTAATTGTAGATAAAAAGATAACTTTGACGCCGCAGCTTACAGGGGACGTGAATATTGATCGGACACATTTGTGCATTTTGCTGGTGTAAGTAGCTTTGAAAGACTCTTTTCCAATATAATAAGCTCAATGTGAACACGATACAATATTCCTGGATTAGTTGACATGGAAAAAACCGACCAAGTTCGAGTCGTGAGATTAGAGAGACTAGAGGTCTAGCATACGAAGGGTTCCGAACCATATTAGTTGTGACATAATTTAACTCTCCCTTTGGTGCTGATAACATTGATTGAAACTAAAAAATTAGTATTAAAATTTTTGCTTATCACAACTCCTTTAACTATACAATTTTTCCTCAAAATTAGAACACTATTCAATGATAGCAATAGATTTATGAATTGTATATAGTCTGTTCATATAGACTGACTATCGACATGACAAATATTAACTGGTACATTCTCAATTTCCTGGCTCTCATCCACGATGGAAGACGATCTATCTATATGATCTAAAGAAACCAGCGACATCGAAAAAGCATCTATAGTAAAGCACTAATATAATACCAGTTGTCGCCAAAAATACTTGCACTACAGACAGACAGCTTCATAAAATTGAGATAAGTACGCTATCATCGGATGGGATCTAAACAACATTCACGCCTTCCATCTGTCCGTCTGTCTGTGCGTCACCGGACCCCGGTACGCGCGACAAATTGCAAAATTAAAACTCCCTTGATAATATCTTCGGCATCGTAGTGGGGTGATGAGGTTTTCAAACGTGTTCGCTTTTAAGTTGAGACGTGAAACTTTATATTGTGATTTATTCGTGTCGTATAGATATAATTACACTACTGAATCTATGATCGTGTTAGAAAACTTGAAGAATTATTTTAGTAACTTATAATTCCGAATTTGAGTTTGTTTTAGCCTTCTCTTCCTATTGTCTGATCAAATAAAACTTTGGTTTCTCGACTTCAATTGTTTTTGGAGTTTACTCCTTAAGAATCGATTTGAATATATAAGGGGCCCGATATGAGAAAAATGTGTGGAGTAAAATCTATCGATGAATGACATTAATGACCTCGTTAGGTTTTTCTGTGCAACCTCATCTGCGCACCTTTCACTTTTAGCCATGGCAACGGATAAAAAACATTAAGTTGTCACAAATGTCAATAAAATAAATAAACTAAAAATAGATAAAATCGGAGCAAAATTAATGAAAACAAATAAATAACAGAATATAGAGAAATGCCGGTAAGTGTCCAGCACTCTGGAATAGTGATTTTCAGTACAGATGGATTTATAATACATATTTACAAAATGATGACTAGTGTGTGATATTTTTGAAACTGTGTGTTTCCAGAAATACGTAATAAAATATATGATGAATATCGCTGATGTTAGATGATAAAATGTGTGACATGGAACCTATGATAGTCGAAACCATGGGACGATTCCTGAGGTATCTCTACTTGTAACCGACTTCTTCGGACTTGATTTTGTTTTGTGTCTGTTCAAAGACAATCGTTTTTAGAGTGTAAACTCCGGTCGTGCGTCGGAGCTGACACACACAATTTTTTAGTCTAGGCGCAGTAACTTCCTTCATTACTTTACCCTTGCTAACTTATATACGGCCACGACTACGAACAGTGGCCACAAAGACCAGATTAACTAAAGAAACCATATGAACGTCGGGCACTTACTAGTAATCTGATCGTTGCAGCCACTGATAGTAGTTACAGGAGTCCAGTCGCGATGACAGCTGATGTGCCAGAAAATCTATTCAGTTAAGCCCGTCCGATTTTGACCTTACTTACTGGTAGAAACAACACCAACCAAAAATAGTTACTTATTTTTTATAAGGTGAAATTTACTTTGCCAGACGAGACGTTACAAATAGAGCGGACATCTTTACCTCTTTTAATCTACTTGATTTCTTTCAAGAAGGTAATTTATAAAGGTAACAAAATATAGCAAACAATGACAAAATGAACTTTTTTCCACGATCGTTTTAATTTCTTCAAAAGCACGAATAACTGAAGGGATCATAGATATAGAGATCATATAATATTTAAAACTAAATTAATTTAACAAGTCTAAATAGAATACGTTCCCATGTATAGACGCTTTTATTATTTCTTTACTTTTTGCGATAGTAATACAAATATATTGTTTTAAACTTTCATGGTCACTAACATTATAGTAATATAAGTTATTTACGGGATTGTTACCATGTAACTATACTACCAACATATGTTGAAATATCGGAAACTCGCTAAAAACAAGGTACATGGTAACAATCCCGTAAATAACTTATATTACTATAAAGTAATACAAATGCTGTAGAGTCTGTGCGTAAAGAGAATGGGATTTAGATTGGAGGGCGCTGTAGTGCTTTTCTACCGTATTTGTAAGGTTTTACCCCTTTAAGACCATGATTAAATACAAAAACCGCAAGAAATCACAACAACAAACAAATCCGTATCAATACAAAACTTTGACGTTTTACAGATTGCTGGGTTTGATTGCCAAATAAAAATCTTAATGTTAGTTCCGTTTTTCGCCACGTCCATTCTCTTTCCGCACAGACTCTATAAGAAAATCAGGGGTCTATCTCTTTTTTCGAAACGAACTTTCGATAACGAAGTTCAAACGAACTTTAATTTCGTCAATTTAAGGTTATACATACTTAATTTGAACGATAAACTATCAAATTTAAGCTTTCTTTGAGTAGGCTTAAAAAATCTACACCTCAATCTATATTCCGACGACAAATCTCTTATCTATTAGACAAGTCCGTCCGTCCGTCCGTCCGTCTGTCTTTGGAGCTGTTTCAGCGGCCAAACCGTAAGAGATAAATAAAGAGAATGTTCAAGTTATAAGTTAAGAATAGTCTGATAAGACTACAAACCGGATTTGAGTAACGTAGGTCTTCCGGTTTTCAAGAAATCACGAATTTCAAACGAAACCACACAAAATCTCTGAAGTTCTCAATTAATTAAATACATTTTTTTTTTAATTGGTGAACATTTGGTTCACTGGTTTGCTAGTATCATTATAATTATAAACGAACCAGTAAAATGTGGCAGCGGCATCTACATGCCCCACATATAATGAACATAGAGGAAATAGGCACTCGCCTCCTTAAGAGATATCGCTACCGGCGCGCGCAGCGTTCACAACGTATGGAAGCCTACATCGCGCAAGAGAAATTTGGAGTCAAACACTCGATAAATACGATGCCCGACCAATATCAGTCGGGCCGCAGCCCCCGAGCTAACATCACCCAGCTCGGAGGAAGATCTTCGCCTTTGGCCTTCCCACATAATAGTAAGAAAAGTGCAAAGTTTCGATCGAAATTTCGTTTTCCGTTGAATTAGAGTAGGTCTCCAAGTATCTACCTATTTTCGTTTCAGAGATAAAGCCCTGTTACATTCAGCGCAGGCATTTAATAGAGTAGCATTCGTCATCCTTTGGTTGCAAAACCCTGAAAACATATTCTTATTCGGATCAAACATGATTTTGAATTATATTTTTATTTTTTTTAGCATTTAACTGCTAGATGTTTAAATCTAAAGAATTTATATTCATTTTTTTTTCTAGTAAAACTTTTCTTTAGATTTAAACATCTAGCAGTTAAATGCCTAAAAAAATAAAAACATAACTATAATTGCTATTTCTTCATTCAAATGTTTAATACTTGAAAAAGTATTCATTTGACATTGCGGGTTACCTACATTGCGATGAGATGGCGCTGCCTTGCAGCTTAAGGCTAGGAAAATTTCGACGCCGCCATCAGGGCCGTGGTAGCATAATTGGTCAGTGCATTCGCCCGGATTGCGAAGGGTTAGGGAAGTCGAATGTTGAAAAAAATATCGATATATCGATACATCGATCTTTTAAAAAATATCAATATCGGCTTCGATATATCGCGAAAAAAACATCGATATATCGGACCAATTCCCCCAAAAATATCGTACAGTAGCTCACTAAATACGACACGCGGAATAATAATGGAACGAAAATTATCGCCCTAAAAATAGACCCTATTTTCTGATGACATAGACAATACTAAATACAGCACAGATCATAGATATGTTGAATATCATTAATCTGAGATCCAGTTACGATTTTTCCAGATACGAATTTAGTTAAATCGTGATAGGCCGCTAATAATTAAAAAAAAATTTGGTTTTTGATACGAATTTCGATATTGGTTATTTTGTATCGATGTATCGATATATCGAATCAAAATATATCGGCAAAAAATATCGATATATCGAACAAAAAATATCGATATATCGATACATCGATATATTTTCAACAAGCCTACGAAGGGTGCGGGTTCGAGTCCCGTCCACTGCCTGGTCCGAGTGGATTTTTTTCTAGTAAAACTTTTCTTTGATTTTTAAATGTTCCGACTTTAAGTTTTTTTTTTCACCATATAAACAGTGCTTTAACATCATGCCATCACTTTCACGAATGAAATACTCCATTAGCCCCTACATTGGCAACAATGTCGCGAGCAGTTGTCTCCGACTGTGCTGAGGCGTCGGTTTTTTTGTTGCAGGCGTGCGTTTTATTGGCGCGCCCAATCTCAAGAGCCTTGCCAGATACCACTCGTCTGGAGCACTCTCCGGCTTCTTTGGACACGGTTAGCTTTTTACAAGACTACACTGCAGGGTGTCGATTCTGCTAAGCTAACGTAAACAGTACCCTTAGCACGAACCAAAATCGAATTCGTATCGTTTGCGAGTCCGAAATGTCATTGTCAAATGTGTACTGATTTTTAGTTCTCGTTACGTACTTTGTGCCGCTGCTGTTTAAGTTTCCATACAAAATTTGACATTGACATTTCGGTTTGCAAACTATTCGAATTCGATAATGGTTTGTGCTAGGGGTACAGTTGTGTCTCAATAGTAGTTAAATTAATAGCATCGCTTTTGAAAACAGTGGGGCGCTTCTGTAAAATAAAATCTCACTTCCGATCACGGTAGCTGTAATTTTAGACATTAATTTGATATGCATTACGCCATTATAGTGCAAAATGTCGCTATGTCTGCAGAAGCAGCCAGTATTAGATATTTGACATTTGTCAGAAATACGAATAAATAAGATCGTAAGTGAGATTGCATTGTACAGAATGCCTATGCTGTTCTTTTTACTAAGCCATAAAATAATAAGAGCCTGCGCTGCGTTAAGTAGGTCACGGAGCGGGCGTCTGCTCCGCGTGCAGTTTTCATGTAATTTTCTAGAACCTCCTTTTCATGTAGGTTCCTCACGCAACCCTGCTCTTTGAAATAACATGAAACAAACATGCGGGGCGGACGCCCACTACGTGTTTCTGCTTAACGCGGCGCAGGCTCTTAAAGATGACTTTAACAATTGAGTAAGTAAAACCGTTTCTTACTTTGTGCTTTACTTAATATAACTGTTTAAAAATCAGAACTACTTAACACACTGTTATTACTTTATCTTATCAGAATCGCACCCAAGAAGCGATGCCTGTAATAATGGTAAATCTTTAGGAGCGTCGGTAATAATTTTATCCCTCGAATACACATACATTTCCATGACGACATTGACAAATAAACTTTAATTTTTAACTGTAGACATTCATGAGTGCTTACAGCGTAAAGTGGAAAAATAAAATTTCGAGTTTGAGTATAGTTGGAGATACTTCGCACCATACAAAATTATGTAATACATTAAAAAAATATTAATTCTGCAAATAAATTATTATATTATTATAAGGTATTAATTGTGGTGGTGGATGGTTGGTCCAAAGGTTGCCTTCCGTTTTAAGTTACACAAGAGCACAAATATTCTTTTTCCAGTCGTCGTTCTACTAAGCTCAAAACTTTATATTATTGTGTTGTCATTTCTTTTGATCGTTGAAGAGTCTGCATCTCCAGAGACTCTACTGATGCTTCCAGATGCATTGTCTCTATAATATATTTCTTTCGTCAATCTTCTTTTATTCAAGCTCTCCAAATATTCAATACGAAGTCATTATGTGTAGTAGCCGGAAAATCATTACAATATAATATTATATAATCTGTAAGATATAATATTCAGTTGATATCACATATTCATATTTCAGTGAATACAACTCCAAAAAAAATCCAATCTAATGTAAGCTATTTATGAATCACACAGTAACACATATTCCCCTCATATTCTACACGCACTTAATAGTAGCACAGAGCATAAATTACGCCACAATTGAAATACACTTGTCAAATAAAACGAAATAATTAGAAAAATGTTCGTGAACGTATTACTTTATACGGTGGCATGTTGCCGGCGAATACTACGAATATATTAGTATTAAGTAATTCTTTAATATTATGGTGATTGAATGCCATGTAGTGTTGAAATTGCTTTCTTATTAATCATAATTTAACGCGTTATAATTAGGATAAGGGTGATTAGTGTGAGTGATCGGCTGATACAAGGTTTAGTGGTCACGCCAAGCAACATAATTTAAAAATCGCTCGCATAAGCTGGAAGGATTGTTGAGTCGGGTACCTTTTCCAGAAAATATTTAATGCAAAGCAATAGGAGTACCTATAAATAAAACTAGTTTTTACGGGTTAATGCACGAAACTTCATTTATTTATTGACGTTTCGTAGCCTTTACAGGCTACGTCGTCAGAATTAAAATTTTATTTAATTTGTCGAGCTACCTTCGAAAGACTTTTATTGAGCGTTCGGTTATTTCATTGTTCGATTTTTAAAGTAAGACCATCAGATACTATTAGTTCTTTTTGTTTGCATAATTTAACATAAGAAGGAGATAGAAAGCCTCTCTTGAGTTTGTTTCCGGTTCTTCTCAGAAAGGTCTCCCAATTTTGGAATCGGTGGTAGTTTACGGTAGTTAGGGTCAAATAAATAAACTCAAAATTACAAAAAAGAATTTTAAATAAAATACTTTATTAAGTAAATTAAATAATAAATTCATACATAGACAATAAAACTTTAAAAATTGAACAATGAAATAACCGAACGCTCAATAAAAGTCTTTCGAAGGTAGCTCGACAAATTAAATAAAAGTTCGATTCTGCCGACGTAGCCTGTAAAGGCTACGAAACGTCAATAAATAAATAAAGTTTCGTGCATTAACCCGTAAAAACTAGTTTTATTTAATGAGTGATGTGCGTGAAAGCCTAAGAAACAAATAGGAGTACCTATAGTTCAATGATGCTGTCAAAATATGTTATGTAAAACAAACGTATCAAATGTTGTTTAACCATCAGATCCTTAAGCACCATTTGAAACTTCCTAAGCTGTTTTGAATCGGAGCGTTAACAATGAATTATTGTGCGGAATTATTGCCGAATCACGAGACGAACCCGCGGCGCCATCAAGTATCATTTCCTGTTATCACAAAACGAATCATCCAAAACATAATTCGGCCGCTACCAAACGGATTTTTATTGTACTGCCCAGGCCGGGGACTGACGAAAACTCGGGAAAACACGAATCCAGCTCATGTTAATATGTGGAGTATTTTTATTTGAAATTTCCATTTACACGCCGCCGCCGTCCCCCCTCACCCCCTCATACATATTCATGGGATGCACCCTCCATACACTTTCTCCTTGCAGCGCGATATTTCGTGTGATCTGTGTACTGAAATCTCGACGACTAATGGGACTGATTTATGAATACTTTTTTTCATTATCCTCCTTGTCTTGTTAGATAGAAATATCAGCCATTATCTCCGAGTCAGAGCGTCGGGGAATTTGTGACTTTTCCGAGGTGAAATATTGCATTTTTTTTAAGGAAATAAGCGAGAACAGATTTCTTTGTCTGTTGAGATGTTTTATAAAATCATCCTTAAGTGGGAATCCCAGAAAGGGGTGAAGTTACAAGGAAAACGGAAAGTTTTAGCATTTTAGTCAATTTCCCAGATACAGGATCAATATAATGTTAGACTCTTCTTACACTTAACATCAAGAGTGATGGGGTGAACGCTGTGCTTAATGTCATCATGAAATAAAAATCAATATTTTCCTAAATCTATGGAATTCACCAGTGTCAATATCAGTTTACGTCGAGCCTGATAGAAAAAGGCTAAAAAAATCTACGTTCAAAGACTGGATAAACTATTTTATATTCCGTAACTGGTACACGTGTTGTGGTTTTTCATTTCGCACGCGGTATCGTACGGTGGTAGATTTCACCTTGTTCCCTGTCGTTCAATTTGAACTCTATGCACGTAGTGATAAGGTACAGTTAACGGGTGTATGGATTGCTTATATTAGAGTGGGTTTGTCAGGTTTTTCGGCGGCTAACTTGCTGGCGTTTGTATTGCGTTTGTTTTGCGCGGTTCTGGAAGGTCGGGCGATGTGGGAGAATCGTGTGTGTTGTAAACTTGTGAACTGAACATATTAAAAGCGCGGCCAGTGGTTGTGTCGGAAGGTTTATGGTCGGCATTGTTGTTTTGCGCAACTTTACTGTAAGTTCGGTTATGTATGTTCCCCGGGAAAATAGAATTGGGCAAAACATTATTCGAACATGCGTTATTGCACGTAGAGCAATCCCTGAATAGGTTTTATTGGATGGCTCAAATAAAAATTTATCATGAAGTTTTTTCAAAGAGACAGAGGTTATTATGACGCAAAAAAAGGTTAAATAATGTGATATTCTATGGTCATAAGTATATTTTACTATTTTGTAGAACGAGCAAATAAATCTGTAACCGCAAAAAAAATTACAAACATTCTTCTATAATCAATAGGTATTCGACGACCTCCGTGGCCGAGTGGTTTGTACGCCGGGTTTCATGGCGTCGCCGACTCGAGAGGTCCCGGGTTCGAATCCTGGTGGGGGCAGATGTTTGTGTGATGAACACGAGCATTTGTACTCCAGTCATGGACGTTTAATATGTATTTCTATATAAATATACTTATATATGTAAAGTATATGTATTCTATCCGTTACCCTAGTATCTTATAACACAAGCCTTACAGTGCTTATTTTGGGGCTAGGCTAATTGGTGTGGGTGTTGGAAATATTTATATTTATATTTCTAACAAAGACTCCAATTAGCCTAAGCCCAAAGTAAGTTACTTGTGTTATGGGATAGTAGGGTAACGGATAAGATAACATAGACATTATACATATATAAGTATGTTTATCTCACGAGCATTTTCCCCACCAGAATGAGAACCTGGGACCTCTGAGCAGGCGGCAAATCGAAACCCGGGCGTAGATACCACTCACACAACCGAGGTCGTATAGAGGAGATTATAATCTAACATATAAGGTTCCTAGGCTAAGGTGGCATGCGGCGGAAGTGACGTCACCGGACACCGGAAGCGGCCGCGGCGCCGCCCGTCGGAGCCGGAAGTCGCCGCATTGCACGCTGACGTCTCGCCGGGGTCACTAGCCGACGGTGATGATCTACTGGTAGTGGTATGTAATGACCCTATATTACTGGTCACTTATAAAGGTATTGGTGTCGATTCTAGCATGATTCTCTAAACCTAAACTTAAATTTGACAGCAGTATATCCTTGTCATTCTCTATACAGAATGAGAAGGAGACACTGATGTTAAATTTAGTTTTAAGTTTAGAGAATCACGCCAGTATTGGTACCATTATCTACCTTATTAATAAACGAAGAATAAGCTCAGACTAGTTACGCCGTATTTTGTTCCTATCGCTGAAATGACTTGTCATTCGGTGAACTAAGACAAAACATGGAGTTACTATTAAAGATTATTGTTCTTCAATTGATAACGGGTAAATATCTAGAAAGCACATGGCAAATTTCCAGATTGATGAAATACTAAAATTAGATGCAATCAATTATTATAGCGAAATTTTTAAAATAATTGCTGATTGTAAGCACTTGTGAATGTGTTCTATACTAGATCAGGGGCTTAAAACAAATAAATAAATAAAATAAATGTTACCAACACTCACACCAATTAGCCTAGCCCCAAAGTAAGCACTGTAAGGCTTGTGTTGTCGGATGCTAGGGGTAACGGATAGAATACATATACTGTACATATATAAGTATATTTATATAGAAATACATATTAAACATCCATGACTGGAGTATAAATGCTCGTATTCATCACACAAACGTCTGCCCCCACCGGGATTCCAACCCGGGACCTCTCGAGTCAGTGAAACCCGGCGTACAAACCACTCAGCCACGGAGGTCGTCAAGCCTTTATATGTACGTCTGTCTTAAAATCCACAAAAGATAGTCTCACAAGTTAAGAGCCACAGAGATATAAAATTTAAATTCGCAAATCTACAATAGAAGAGTGCGTTATAACAAGAGTTGTACCAAAATATTCTATCCGTCCATTAAACATTTAAAAAAAAATCAACAAAATGTGAAACTCCAAATCAACTTCAGACACAAGACGAGCCAGATACTCGGATACATAAAAATAAACCGACAACTTACCATAAATATCCATCGAAATCTCGCAATAAAAACCGCAGCGGCCGACGACACGGCGACGCCAGACTCGAGGACCCCGCGCCTTACAATGGGGCGAAATGAAAGCAAAACTTAGTGTAATTAATTTCGAGTACGTACCTACTCAACGCTTTTGTAATAAATCGTTTCATCCGAGTATAAATTTTATCCATCTCAGACCTGAACGTCGGCGAGCGCGCCGTCTCCCTCGCGCGCGCAACAAATTTGCATAATATCAGATCACCTGTCCCTTTCTCGGATTCACAAATGATTTCCACTTTCCCGCTTTTCTCTAATCACGTATCTTAAATGCCTTCGACACATCCGAGCGGGTTTTAACCTTATCCCTCTCGGAATATAGTTTGGTTTCGTTTGCATCGCACTCGACGTAGCAAGGGTGTCCGTGCGTTAGGTAAAGTTTGTCGAAATAATTTCACTTAGATATCGGTAAGCGAATAGTCGCCGAGTTGTCGACTTAGCCTGGAGATAAGAGGCAATAATTCTTAATCTTGCGGTAGAGACAGCTAGGGTCGCGACAGGAAGCAAGGCGTTGTTTTAGAACAGCCATAATTTCATACTCCGACTTGTGAGAAGTTTGGTAACTGTGCCTCGAGTAAATGCCGTCGACGTAAATAATATGAAGCTTTGGTTTACATTTCCCCATGCCAAAGTTAATCCATCGATAAAGTGGTCCCTTTTCTTATTATCATCATATAAGAAAGTAATAAATGAGTCGTTGTAATGGTTGTAATGATTGTTTGAATTGTTGTTGTTGGTTGGTTGAGGAGCTCGATGGCGCGGGTGGTTAGCGCGTTCGGCTGCGATCGTTGAGGTTAAGCAACTTTCGTAGTGGTCAGTCATTGGATGGGTGACCAAAAATCTTCTATCTCAAATTCCTCCGTGCTGCGAAAAGCACGTTAAGCCTTTGGTCCCGGCTGCATGGGCTGCGTGGTGGGTCTTGGCCCAATCTCCCTATTACATCTATAGGGAAGGCCTGTGCCCCAGCAGTGGGGACACTAATAGGCTGATGATGATGATTGTTTGGTATTGATTCAAATGCATTATTCAATATTGTTATGGAACTTTATTGACTAACATTGGAGTTATGTTTAAATAATCTAAAAACGGAATATGTAAAAATAAAACTACTTATATGACAGATATATTTCCAAGTTAGTTAGTTCAAGTAACTCAGCATCACATCACAGAGGTAATATTATCTGCTCCGTCTGCAGACTGACGCAATTTTTGATTGCCGACTCACGCTTGGTCGGTTTTCATGTTTCTTATGACGAATACTAAAAGAGCATGTGGCACGGTGCCTGACCAATATACCTTTCTATGTTTGTAATTTACATAAGTTTTAAACCTTAGCGAAATGAAAAGTTTAGACACTAAAGTAACAAATAATTTTAAAGTACTTTTTCTGGTTAGCAGTCAACTGTCGGCCTCCTGCTTTCTTATTCATTCTAAACGCTAGCTACATGTAGTATAAGTTGCAGCATCGACCTATGAATGCCATTAGGACAAAACTAGCAAACCAGTGAACCAAATGTTCACCAAAAAAAAATGTATTTAATTAATTGAGAACTTCGGAGATTTTGTGTGGTTTCGTTTGAAATAGAAATCACGTGATTTCTCGAAAACCGGAAGTGCTACGTTACTCACATCCGGTTTGTAGCCTTATAAGACTATTCTCAACTTATAACTTAAACATTCTCTTTATCTATCTCTTACGGTTTGGCCCCTGAAACAGCACGGACGGACGGACGGACGGACTTGTCTAATAGATAAGAGATAGGAAGAACCGACTATAATAAACCACCCCACCCGCCACGACAACGGCTAACTAGAGCAGAGGTCCGAGTCTCAGAGACGCTCTCTAGTTGAGCCAACCCTCTCAGGTTCGAGTGGTCTAGAGGCTCCAGACGGAGAGGAGACTCCCGGAGAGATGCCATCCGCCTGGAATACCTCTAGAGGCACTCGCCAATTCTCGGCTTGAGGTCCCTTTAGGATCTCGCCGTCCTCAAACCCGGTGACGCTGTAAAGCTCATCTGCAACCAACAGCATACACACTCAAAAATAAAACCCCCATGCAAACTCAGTGACTATCTAAACTTAGTCTGGAATCCGTGATAATTAGAGTAAGAAAATGTGTACAACTCCTTCGGGTTGTACACTCAACCGCACAAGGAATAACTCACCGCAAATAGGTTGTGTTTCATGTGTGTACATTTCAAGAGATATGGTGAGACAAAGGCGGAGAATTAAGTTTGAAGTTTCTAACATTAAAATGTACGAAACACTCTAAGGATGAGCACTTGTTGTTACACACAAACGCACGTTATGTTTTAAGCAAGACTTCACTTATATATATGATTTAAGAATATTACTGCAAAAAACAAATTTACTTTTTTTTTATATGCACAATTTATTATATTTAACTTACTGTCACTTTCATTTTAAATTTTAATAATCATAGAACAAGATATTTAAAAACATTAAAAGAATATTCTTTCAATGCTAGAATGAATAAATGACTACGCAGTACTGTGAAAGTTATAAACAGAAATTGCTAGAGCTCTGTGGTTTAGTAAACAACGCTTGAGTGCCATGGTATGGAAAGGTCGATGGCTATGAAAATAACCTACCACTAGGCTAACCATATGCTGCCACATAAGGAAGACTAGGTGAGGATGAGTGCCACATTGTCCCGCTACCTGGCTTTGAGATAAATCTCCATTAACACGTCAGATGGAATTGATTAATTTGCAGCACCTTATATAAAAAAAAACAAAGAACAGTAATTACCTAAGCTTTTATACGCTGCCTGCATATCCTCCCTCAGGTTCGAGTGATCTAGAGAATACCTCTCCTGGAATACCTCTAGAGGTACTCGCCAATTTTTGGCTTGAGGTCCCCTCTAGGATCTCGCCGTCCCCAAACCCGGTGACGCTGTAAAGCTCATCTGCCACCAACAGCATACGCACTCATAAAATAAAAATTTATTTATAATAGTGAACTAAATGTAATAACATTGCATGTCAACAAGACAGAATATGGCTGAACATAATATAATTTGTATACTTGAACACAACACAATATTACCTGTATTCGCAATAAAAATTATTTGAATTTGAATTTGAAAAAATACCTGCATAGTTAAAACTGTTCCACGTGAGAAATCAAAATGTGTCAGCACTAAGACGTAATAATCAGAGGTGTTCACGATGCACAGACGAACGAATGATATGTACGAGGTACATTTCCACATTCGCACACATCCAGTGCTAACGAGATCTCATGCAGCCGTCTACACATCAGTATGTTATCTTTATTCACTATCTTCTTGTCTATATACCTGACTAGAAGCCCGCCCTCGCTTCGCTTCGGTGTAGAGTTGAAGTGTAGACAACAGTTTTTGTTCTCAGGCTTGTATTATACACAATGACATTCATCTATGATTCTTCTTATAACTGCATGCAAATTCTCAGCCCGATCGGTTTAAAATTGGCAAAGTTTCATACAAACTCTCATTCCCTATTTTATCCCTTTGGGGGTAGAATTGATCAAAATTCTATCTTAGCGGATGCCTACGTCATAACATCTACCTGCATGCCAAATTTCAGCCCGCTCCGTCCAGTGGTTTGGGCTGTGCGTTGATAGATCACTATGTCAGTCAGTCACCTTTGAATTTTATATATATAGATTGCCCAAGCCTAGTCTTTATTAATTTATACATAGTATAATCTACTCTTACATTAGGATAAAACACATGACAGCACATTTATATAACTCTCCTGAAATATTGTACGAGTACAGTGGTTTATCTGATATCTTGTAGAATATAAGAATCTCACAATTTTGTATCAATAATGAAGTTAATGTTTTAAACTATTGTAACGAATTAACTTTTTATCATTAATGCACTTTTAGATTTAGATATTTGAATCATTAGAAGTTTTCCGTTTATTCAACTTCTACTATAATTACAGCAGTTACAGTCTCAAAACCATTTTATAAAAAAACCATACAAATAAATATGAAACAGGAAAGACATCTCTGTACGCGGTCATGTACATACTGTAGCATATACTTATGTAGGCACAAGGGTGAGATTGTACCTCAACTTCCACTACTGTGCAAAGCCTTTTAACCTTTTTTCAGTTATATTGTAAAGGTATCTCACTGCACGCAGTCATGTACTGTAGCATATACCTATGTAGGTACAAGGGTACGATTGTACCCACGCAGTGAAATCTCCCACCGGTGATGATCAGATAGCGATGGATAAGTAAACGAGAGGACTGTCTCGGGGGAGTCGCCTCGCACAGACGACGGGACAGGGGAGGCATGGAGTCGACATAATTCGATATACTAATAAAATACATATATGTATATGCAAAGTAAATTCCTGAAACTCATTGACGTTTTAAGTGTAGATTATTGACACTGATTTTGATAACACTTAAAATCTTAGTTTTGTCATGTAAATAGGTATTGTGTTCGTTTAAATTGACTTTGAGTGTGATATTTTTACTAATATCAGTATTTTGCTGTTGTTCCTTGGATACTCTGCTAACTCTATTAAGGATGTTATGGCGTATATGTTTATCGACATCAATGAAAATTTTTGAGTTGTCATTAAAACATGAAAATACAATATAGATATAGATTATATAAAAATTTAATCTCTGTGTTGTGATATATTTTTAGTGGATAACGGTGTTGGTTGTGTAATGATATCAATGTATTTATTAGTGTTACTACATTACGTACAATATTGCACAGTTGTTTGTTATCCTAATTAAATACAAATAAAAATAAAACACTAATTAAAGAATATTAACTAACTTACGTTGAAACTTTATAGAAAGTTCTGGAAAGAAAGTATTAATTAAAAGTTTTTATCAACTTTACAGTAGCTTGACTATACGGTCCAATAAACTAAAAAGAGAATAAGTTTATTTCTTAGCTATAGTTGGCT
This sequence comes from Chilo suppressalis, assembly GCA_902850365.2. Classification (NCBI taxonomy): domain Eukaryota; kingdom Metazoa; phylum Arthropoda; class Insecta; order Lepidoptera; family Crambidae; genus Chilo; species Chilo suppressalis. The sequence goes on from OU963902.1 coordinate 900,098, forward strand.
GAAGAATCAAATCAATTAAGTCAGTATGCTATCAAAGCTGCAACCCTGAAAAAAAACATGTTTATTATTGCTACTTTATTTAGGAGCTCGATGGCGCAAGTGGTTAGCGCGTTCGGCTGCGATCGTTGAAGTTAAGCAACTTTCACAGTGGTCGGTCATTGGATGGGTGACCAAAAATTTACTATCTCGAGCCCCTCCATGCTTCGGAAGGCACGTTAAGCCGTTGGTCCCGGCTGCATCTGCAGTCGTTAGCGTATTGGTGGGTAATCCGCACTGGGCCCGCGTGGTGGGTCATGGCCCAATCTCCCTATTCCATCCATAGGGAAGGCCTGTGCCCCAGCAGTGGGGACATTAATAGGCTGATGATGATGATTTCAAAAGCAGCATTTAACGATTATCTCATTACAATTACAATTGGTGTATACGAGTGTCTGTATTATTAAAAATTACTTTCAATATAATAATTCGTGATCGTAATTTTCTTCAATCTTACTGTAACTAACATAGTTTTTAATATCGTTGAGTAGGAAGCAATATGACAAAGTTCATGATACATTGCTTATCAAATTTCTAAAGGGCAGTCCCAGGACAAAACTTTGCGACAAGACTTTTAGAAAGTTAGCCTCTCCACCGCTTCCTTAGTCCAAGTAACATCAAAGCCTCGCTACTAAATTAGACATTTTGCAGATACTAAAAGATATTTAGCTGTCCCCCCCGTTCCTCTTACCCCCGCCCGCTCCTCTCGCTAATGGCGCACTATTTTAAAGGGTTGTTTACACCCTCTAAGACCAGTCGGCATCTCAAGAAAGCCCCATTTACGCCTGAAAGCAGAGATGCCGGGTGCTTATTGTATAATTAGAAGTTTATTTGTGAAAATTCAGCTCGAGCCTGCGGAAACATTGGCGTGTTATTTGCTTGTTTTCTCTGGTAAGGTGTTAGTTAAATTTGTTGAAGGATGGAACTGTCGATCAAAAGAGTATTAAAATGAATGAAGTACAGCGTAATTATAGTAGAACAAAATTATGATTCAAATTATGAAGAATAATAAAATGTACCTGATGGTGAATATACATACTGTGTTTTATATTAATTGCCAGAAACCGATTCGATTTGCTGATTAAGTGTCAATAAATCAATTTCAAACTTAACAAGTTCAGATTTTATTTATTTTTTAAGCATTTAACTGCTATATGTTTAAATCTAAAGAAAAGTTTACTAGAAAAAAAATCCACTTGCAGCTTAAGGCTAGGAAAATTTCGACGCGGCTAATAGGGCCGTGGTAACATAATGGTCAGTGCATTCGCCCGGATAGCGAAGGATGCGGGTTCGAGTCCCGTCCGCTGCCTGGTCCGCGTGGATTTTTTTTTTCTAGTAAACTTTTTTTTTTTAGTAAACTTTTTTTTTTCTAGTAAACTTTTCTTTAGATTTAACAAGTTCACCTTGATAGTAATAAAAAATCAGGTTATAATCGATGCTATCTAATGAACTTATAACCTTATTTAAACTGGACGAAGATTAATTTTGAGCAGTACTCTCTACCGTAGATTGCCTTGGTCTTATCAGTATCATATATTACGAAAAATAAACACTCATGTACTCAAAGTCAATCTTATCTAACAAATAACAATCCGAATACGGAAAACATATTATTTACTGGCGTTTCCAATCTCGGTCGAAATAAGACTGGTCCCGGGATCAAACGAGTAGGTACCTAAAATATTCCATTTGACAAGCGACACCAGTCTTTGATCTCGTTCCGCGGCCGGTCACGAGTCTGATTGCTCCATCTTAATTACAGATGACCTTTCGGAGGCGTGGCAGGCCCTTAACACTCGAGTGGGTGCCAATTTGCTTGGCCCGTGAAATTGGACCCTTTTGGGACCGTATCGCTATGTGCGGACTCAAGTTTAAGCTTAATTGGTATTGGGTTTGGTAAATGATGATATGAATGTTGTCGGCGGAGTTTACATAGATGAACTGTCAGAGACCTCCGCTGAGGAATCCGGTGGAGACAATCAATGATTGGATTCGAATAGTTCGACTTCGCTGTCCTTGGAATACGCTTAACAGAATTGATATCATTTTCTCCTTTGAGCTTCAAAAGTCAAAAGTTTTAGGTTTGTTTATTGTCTTTCATAAATCCTGGCAGGTTGTAAGATAGCACAGGAAAGTGTCTTCCATCTTACTGAATTCAGCAGTCAAGCATGTTTTATTCTCTAGAACTTACTTTGAATCGGATAGATCGAATGACTAGAATTCTATGAAGAAAACGTAATATCTACTAATACCAAATAAATAAGAATTATTATTTATTCAGTTCTAAACTAAACCGAGCTATCACTATCAGAACAAAATACTTACGATACTTTATCTATATATATAAAACTCAAAGGTCACTGACTGACATAGTGATCTATCAACGCACAGCCCAAACCACTGGACGGATCGGGCTGAAATTTGGCATGCAGGTAGATGTTATGACATAGGCATCCGCTAAGCAAGGATTTTTATCAATTCTACCCCGAAACGAAGCGAGGGCGGGCCACTAGTTTAAGTATATAAGCAAACTTTACTAGGCAAGCCAAATAGGTATTGTGTTAAAGATATGCCCCAACTGAGATCCAAACCAAAACTTTGGAGCTACACACAGGGACGATGCCGTTGCACCAACCCGTTTAAAATTATTAAATTGCTAGTGGATGCCTGCGACTGCGCCTGTGTGGAAAAAATGGTTTCCCATACAAACTGTGAACCCCTTAAAGAGGTGAGTTTTTGAAATCCTTGCTTAATGCACGCTTACATCATAATACCTATACGTTTCTTTTATGAGTCCAGTTTCAGTTGTGCGGCGATAGATCAGTCAATTTGTAATAATTGCCTTTTATGTATACAGATTTTATAGTATTTAATTTAGAATGAGAAAGAAACAGAAGACGAAATTCCCAGTTTCATTTTACGTATTTTCATCTAAAAGGGTAAAGCTAATATTTTCGTAATACCCCAGCTACTACTGCTGCTATTAAAGGCCTATATCCACCCCAATCGCGGGCTGATTGGAGCCGACCGGGCCGTACTGACCTCCCGAAAGGACTCGGGAGACTCTTTAACTGCCTCCGAACGTAAACGTTACAGGGTCACAGGATAACATAAACATAGCGAAAAAGAAACATCTATATATATATATATAAAACTCAAAGGTGACCGACTGACATAGTGATCTATCAACGCACAGCCCAAACCACTGGACGGATCGGGCTGAAATTTGGCATGCCGGTAGATGTTATGACGTAGGCATCCTCTAAGAAAGGATTTTGATCAATTCAACCCCCAAAGGGGTAAAATAGGGAATGAAAGTTTGTATGAAACTTTGTCAATTTTAAACCGATCGGGCTGAGACTTTGCATGCAGGTATAAGAAGAATCATAGATTAATGTCATGAGAACAAAAACTTGTAGTATACACTTCAGCTCAACACCGAAGCGAAGCGAGGGTGGGCCACTAGTCGTAAATAAAGTCATAAAGAAAAGTTTTTTTAGAAAGAAATCCTCTCGTTCCAGGAATCAGACGGAATTCGAACCCGCAACTTCCGCTATACGAGCGGACGCACTTTTTAGTCTCAGTGATGCTACATAGTTAAATAGTAAAAATAAATATGTTATTAATAAAAAGAAGTGCAGAAAAGTATTACATACAACAACACTTAGGTACGTTCGATGGTATGTACTGATGATTTGTTATTATACATAGATAAGATATTAACGAAAATATCTTATTTACTGGTAAAACATTATTATACATAATAGTGACAGTCAAGTCAACACAGTCCACTACAAGATATTTATGAAAATATCTTATTTATTGGTAAAACATTATTATACATATATAATGACAGTCAAGTCAACACAGTCCACTACAAGATATTTATGAAAATATCTTATTTACTGGTAAAACATTATTATACATATATAATGACAGTCAAGTCAACACAGTCCACTACAAGATATTTATGAAAATATCTTATTTACTGGTAAAACATTATTATACATATATAATGACAGTCAAGTCAACACAGTCCACTACAAGATATTTATGAAAATATCTTATTTACTGGTAAAACATTATTATACATAATAATGACAGTCAAGTCAACACAGTCCACTACAAGATATTTATGAAAATATCTTATTTACTGGTAAAACATTATTATACATATATAATGACAGTCAAGTCAGCACAGTCCACTACAAGATATTTATGAAAATATCTTATTTACTGGTAAAACATTATTATACATAATAATGACAGTCAAGTCAACACAGTCCACTACAAGATATTTATGAAAATATCTTATTTACTGGTAAAACATTATTATACATATATAATGACAGTCAAGTCAGCACAGTCCACTATAAAACAACAAAAATGAAAACCCGATCGAAATGGTATCCGTTCAACAAACCGATGAATTATCTTCTCAGTATAAACAATTCGCGATCCACATCTATTCCTCCATCTGCCTGTTGATTTAATACAAGATCGTATGTTTACCGAGCGAGGTAAAACATTGTTATGACTGAGGATTTGTAGAGTATGAATAATTGATGGACCTCCTTGGTTGTTCATGGGGTATCAACTGAGAGGTATAAGTACTCGAATATGACCGTGCATGTCCTCTACATTTGCGTTTTTTTCTGTCAGTTGCATGTCATTTATGACGTCATCCGTGGCCGAGTGGTTTGTACGCTGGGTTTCATGGTGTCACCGACTCGTGAGGTCCCGGATTGGAATCCTGGTGGGGGCAGATGTTTGTCTGATGTATATCAGCACTTGTACTCCAGTCATAGATGTTTAATATGTATTTCTATATAAATATAGTTATATATGTACAGTATATGTATTGTATCCGTTGCCCTAGTATCCCATAACACAAGCCTTACACAGTATTTACTTTGGGGCTGGGCTAATTGGTAATTTATTTATTATACGAACTATTTATGGTTCCTGTGGTCTAGAATCAGTTGACCATTGCTTGCCCTTGCAACAATTATTTGGAGTAAATATGACGACTGTCGTGATTTGTATACTTGTTTTCAAAGGATCACCTACTCAAACGTCCTTTGTTCGAATCCCGGTGGGGCTAATGTCTGTATGAAGAATACGAGCATTTTTTCCTTAATGTAATTATCTATAAAAATATGCTTAACTATGCACACTTTGGGGCTAAGCTGTTTGAGTGTAAGGAAATTTTATTTATTGTCTCATATGTAACCCAATGTTGAATAATATATGCATATCTGGTGCGAGATGGGAGGTTTGAAAGAATGTGTCGTCTCCATTCATTTTTTGAGGAAATGCGCATCATACGGTCGTCTTTAACACGCACTCAAAGAGCGTTATTGTGTTGTCATCTAGAGTAATGTAAAAGTGGAATAAAAATTTGCAAATATTGACCATTTCTCAAATAGTGTAAACCAATTTATACAAAAGGTATTTAATTGTTTGTTCTCTATAATTTAGGTATATTTTACTTCTGCGAACTATAGCAATTATGAATATCAAAAGCAATGTCAATTTAGAATTTTGTTTTGTTTTTCATAACATTATATAATCTTAGCGTTCCGGGTGGTGTTAGCATTTAAATCCTTAAGTTTTTTTTGTTCCTCAAGAGGAATATACTCAAGAGTATATTTAGACTTATGTGTGGGCACTCAAGGTCTATAACTTTAGCTACAGTAAAGAAAAATTGTATCGATGTACATGACTGTTTGTTGTCCAGAATAAAATAAAAAAAATGGGTGCGTGTACTTATGTAGGCGCGTGAGAAGTTATCCTTCTTTGGCATCGTTAAAAATTAGTTTTTAATTGCATGCAAATAATTAATTACAATAAATTAATAAAAAGTCTGGAAAAGGACACAGTCAATAAAGTTCAGTTTTAATTTGAAAAAATAAATAAATATTATAAATATGAATACCTATAACTGTTACTTTATTACAAAAAATAAAGATGTGGTTTTTGGTTCTACTACACCAATGGTCAAGAGATGGCGCTGTAGTCTCCTGAATCGCGCTTTGGTTCGGTTGTTCCAGATTAATAAATACTTTTTCATCCCACCACCTCGGAAAGTGTAATTTTGCGCTTCGAAATCTGGCTGGAAAATTCTATTTTATTCGCTTGAGCGGCAAAGTAGATTTGAATTTAGAACATCACATATAATGAGTACTCAATATAATTGTAAATTCAAAACGTCATTAAACCTATTTAATGTAACCTCTATGGTGCCAAATTTATGATTAGAACTTTTTAAATTGTGAAAAAATTTAAATTTGGAACCTTCTTGGTTTCTTTGTTTTATTTGCGTGCTTCGCGCCATTCTAGTTTTTCACGTTTTATTGCTTAAATATTTTGTCATTATAAATTGTTTTCTTTTTCATTTTGTCATTTCCTCGCTGAGGTGGGATGAAAAGTTACGTATTGCACTCGAGTGGAAAGATTTTTCACCTTGTGCTCGTTTGTTTCCTTCGCTTGCTCGGTCATCCAAATCGAGCACGCGGTTAAAAAGGAACTTTCCACTCTTGTATAATAAATAACTATTGATAGGCCTTCACAATGCAGTCGTTAGCACCCACTAAATAGAGATTCTATTTCTATTTTGTTGGTAGATTTTCTTAATGTGCGGTAAAGCGACCAACTTCATGCTGTTAATTTTTTGTGTTACAGTGATGCGCCATCATAACGCGCCTAGAGAAGTATAACTTCAAAAAATATAAAAAAAAGTATGATTATTATAAAGTAAGCGTACGTGCTAGGTGATGTACAGCCGCGCGACATGCTGTCCCGAGCGCAGAACGTGTTGCTTACATCCCGATATCATTAGCTCGCGTGTCTCCGCACCCGCCTTATACAGGATGTTGCGTATTTTTCTCTCTTACAAATTTCAGTATTTTTGAAGTGAAAACTTCTTTAGCGGCGTTGTACACATTTTTTGTAATGGGTAAAAACTGTTAAACTCGCGTCAGTACACGTGGCCTGATCGCGTCCGGACACGTGACCTAATCGAAAAATCGTAAGACGAAAACAATAAAATTGGAAAGGTTGTTGACTTTCAATATATTGGACGAAACATAGTAATATTTTATTAAATCGCATTATAATATTAAGTCTCTAATTAGGACGTCCAGATGGCAGCTTTATTGCGAAGAAAATGCATTTTTTTTTCAATCGATGTCGATAGGTGCGCTTAAATGCGCTTCATGTAAGTTGATTTTTCTGAGAGATAAACTTTTTAATCTAATATAAATTGTCATGTTTGTGTACAGTATCGTATTAAAAAAATATTGTATTCTACCACATAAATGATAGTACTTTTACAGTGATAATTAATTAAAGCAATTAGTGCGAAAATATTCCCTAACTATTCCAAAATATCAAAAATGCACAACGTTAATATTGAAGTTTTCACTTCTGCCGGCACTCCCGGAGTGCAACCCGTCGTTTTTTTTTAAGCGAGGCAGGCAAATGATTCTACCTCTCCTGATGTTAAGTAGTGATGAAGTCCAAATGCGAAGATAGCTGGTACAGCAGTTATAAACTGCTACATCAACCATCCTCACCTTGCCGGCCTGCAAAAATGCTGCTTCACGCCTCTCTTAAAGAACCCCAGATTGTAAGAAGGAGGGAACACGTGCGCGGGCAAAGATTCCACTTACGAATAGAACGGCAAAGAAATGTGTCACAAAAATTTTTTGTTCGGGTAGGAATAGTGGCCACAGTAAGTCGGTGGCAAAGTAGGCCAGAGCGCATGGTCCTCTCAAGAAAAGGTGATGGAGGGATAAGGGAGAATAACTCCTCAGAACAAGAATTGTATGCTATATCCATTATTAGTCTAATATTGTTGGCTTCAACGCTGCTTGTATACTGACTGAATTCTGCAGCTACATTTTCAGCTTTGGAAAGATCTAGAAACTATTGCATTGGACATGTAACATATGAATTTGATTCCCAGACATACATTATTATTGTAATACTGTTGTCTTTTAAGCTGCAACTATACTGAATTCTGAAGCAGCAATTTCACCTCTGGGAGGATCTAGAAACTATTGCATTGGACATGTAACATGTGAATTTGATTCCCAGACATACATTATTATTGTAATACTGTTGTCTCTTAAGCTGCAACTAAACTGAATTCTGAAGCAGCAATTTCACCTCTTGGAGGATCTAGAAACTATTGCATTGGACATGTAACATGTGAATTTGATTCCCAGACATACATTATTATTGTAATACTGTTGTCTCTTAAGCTGCAACTATACTGAATTCTGAAGCAGCAATTTCACCTCTGGGAGGATCTAGAAACTATTGCATTGGACATGTAACATGTGAATTTGATTCCCAGACATAAATTATTATTGTAATACTGTTGTCTCTTAAGCTGCAACTATACTGAATTCTGAAGCAGCAATTTCACCTCTGGGAGGATCTAGAAACTATTGCATTGGACATGTAACATGTGAATTTGATTCCCAGACATACATTATTATTGTAATACTGTTGTCTCTTAAGCTGCAACTATACTGAATTCTGAAGCAGCAATTTCACCTCTGGGAGGATTTAGAAACTATTGCATTGGACATGTAACATGTGAATTTGATTCCCAGACATAAATTATTATTGTAATACTGTTGTCTCTTAAGCTGCAACTATACTGAATTCTGAAGCAGCAATTTCACCTCTGGGAGGATCTAGAAACTATTGCGTTGGAGATGTAACATGTGAATTTCATTCCCAGACATACATTATTATTGTAATACTGTTGTCTCTTAAGCTGCAACTATACTGAATTCTGAAGCAGCAATTTCACCTCTGGGAGGATCTAGAAACTATTCCATTGGACATGTAACATGTGAATTTCATTCCCAGACATACATTATTATTGTAATACTGTTGTCTCTTAAGCTGCAACTATACTGAATTCTGAAGCAGCAATTTCACCTCTGGGAGGATCTAGAAACTATTGCATTGGACATGTAACATGTGAATTTGATTCCCAGACATACATTATTATTGTAATACTGTTGTCTTTTAAGCTGCAACTATACTGAATTCTGAAGCAGCAATTTCACCTCTGGGAGGATCTAGAAACTATTCCATTGGACATGTAACATGTGAATTTCATTCCCAGACATACATTATTATTGTAATACTGTTGTCTCTTAAGCTGCAACTATACTGAATTCTGAAGCAGCAATTTCACCTCTGGGAGGATCTAGAAACTATTGCTTTGGACAGGTAACATGTGGATTTGATTCCCAACCATTATTTCAAACTTTAGATATGGGATAAATATCCCAAATGAGACAGTATTGAAGTGTCGCTTGATGTGACCTTGATATTTATGTATCGTTAGGTCCACCTCATTCTAATGCTTTGCTAATCCTTCAAATGTACAGTTTTCATTTAAATACGTAAATTGTAAAAAAGGACACTCATTTCAATATCGAAGACTTCTTTTAAAAATGTCCAAACTTAACTGTATACCCTTTGCATTTATTTCAAATATAAGTAAACTTGATATACATATTCAAATTATTAGAAAGTTAAGTTTGACTCGTTGGATAAAATAAACATTGTCCTAAATTCGTGCAAGACAACAAAAACTTCTTGCAGCTCGAAATCGAAAAAGTGATTTCGTAGCCGGCCTTATGTGGAGACGTACAGACAAACAGACAGCTGATGCCCAGGATCAATCTTGCCCAGACGGGTTCTGTCCTCCTACATATGCCACACTCGTTTATTTTCCCTTCGACTCGATAAATTCCTAACCCGCCACCGATTGTCCTTTAAAAAGCAGACATTGTCTCGAGAAAGGTTTTTACCCCCTTATTGTCTGACTGAATTAGGCTGGACCCTTCGAAATGAGGAAACGACTTAAATTGGCATCACGTATCTGATCGTTTCTTTTGGTGATTCGAGTATTGAAGGCCCAATATTTATGAGGTAACTTGTCTGACGGCAAAAACTTGACTTATTGTAGTATCCTCTTATTCACTTAGTTGTTACATATAGTTAGCAATAGGACTACCTATGTAGGTTTGAATATGAAATTTGTTAGTGTACACGTCAAAGTGAGCAGATAAATTCTCAAGAATTTGCTTTCACATTTTATGATCTTTGAATCGTAACTTACTCCTCCGTAAAATGGAATCGTTGCAGAGAAATGCTCGCATCATCATAAGAGCCGAACATCACTAAAGAGAAAACATCAAATCGTATCTCGTATTGAGTAACGCCATAGCATAGAGTCCACATCCGTATCAGTGATATCGATATCGGCGTTAATCAGAGCGATACCGTTATATCTTACACCAAAACGGTCTCGTTAACAGCCGAGGTGGAATTCCAGCGATACGGCGACACAGCTTACTAAAAGCAACTCGGTGTTCTTAGGGCGCCACTGTGGCTGTGATTAACGCGGCGCGAGCGCATGTTTCACTTAATTAGCTCAGAGACACGCGGCCCTCGCACTCGCCGACTAAAAAGGCGATCTCAGTTAGCCTTAAGTAGACGCCTGTGTTACTCGATTGTTCGTTTTGTATGCAAGCTTGTTGGCATTTCTGGGGGTCCACCGGTTAAGACATTACCGGTGCTGTGTTGAGCCTGTACGGGCTGCCAATTAGCAAGTCGGCTTATCGTAATGATATCCCGATACGTCCTCACGGCAATCGTAAACTTTATAAGTGCAACTTTTCTTTGGTACATAACCTAATGTGGTATCATCGTGGCAGGTGCTTAACAATAGGCTAGTTGACTCATGTCGAATTGTATTAGATAAATGTTTATTTCTTAAAGTATTTAGTCTAAGAAACCTAAATATATCGATTTCACTTCATAAAAGAAGAAGATTGCTGGAGAAATTTAATTTTAAAAAATATTTTTTAGTCTATACTTTTTAAACACTAAAAACGCTGTTCGCCACATCCGCCATGATTGTGACGTCTCTTTGATAGATGCTAAATGTTATTCATATATAACCTTAAAACTTATATTATTAAAACTGATAATAAATAAAGAGACTTAAAATATTATTCAATGAGTACTTACATCGTAGTGATCTTCGCAAAAATAAATTTTACTATGAGTCGATAAAGTTGCAGGATCCCTTTAAGCAAGTTCTAACAAGGTATTGCGTAGGTTAATTTCATTCGGCACTTTAATCCACAACTTTCCTGGAGTCTTCAAGGATGTGTTTTTACATTCTCGTACAATACAATAATGATAATTACTATATTTTTAGTGGTATTTATTAGAAATCATGTTTTTTTTATTATAAATTCAGATAGGTTATTTCCAACGTGCTTACGAGTTTTTGTTTACTACCGATTGAAGTCATAGCATAGATAAACTATAGACTAATATGGCCGACATCTTTTTTGTATGTCCATGAAAAGTCTATTTTAAAATTAAAGATTCTAGGTCTCAAAAAAATACAATACATTTTTTCGGTCTAATAGAACATTTATTAAACATTTAAAACCTTTTTCCTAAAAGAGTCAACTAGCCTATTACTCAGAACACAATGGTGTAGATTTTCACATATATCAAAAACTATTGTTTCAAATCGGAGGCGTTATAGAATATAAAAAAATTTTTGGACAATTACATTTATTTTATAATTATTAAGGTTAGCTACGACTTATTATTAATGACGGAAAATGCAACTAAAATGAAATTTAAAAAATAAAATCGAAATCTAAAAAAACAGGAGATTCATGTAGAAAACAGTACAACAGGAGAAATTTCAGAAAAACAGGAGATCTCCTGTAAAATCTGGAGACCTGGCAACACTGGTTCAGAGTATTGTGCTTGATGGGGTAGAGCATAGCAGATATTCCGCTCGAATTTGAGCGACCATCTGGGAAGTAACCTTCACCCTACAAAAGACTACAGTAAAATAACTCTACCCTATGGTGATGTAGTGTTTCTGTTAGTGAGTAAGGTTCCATGACTTCCATGGAGTAGGGGATTGGGTCAGAGCTCAGATTAAAACAAAAAGGGTAGATACGGCACTAGCCTCACAAAAGTGATCCGCACAAATTGTGGTCCACGACCCTAATCGCTTTAGTCACAACTTGACATGCAAACGACGCACGTACATGTAAACGCCAAAAAGACATATTGATAATATTCTGTGTTTATATGATAAAACAATGCCTAAGTATGTTTTTAAAAAGTGCTCTAAATGCTCAAGAATTAAAAATAAAACCCACGGCATCACTTTTCATTCGCAAGTACTATAAAATATATTTTTTCATAAAAGTTGCTGTTTGTTTTGAATCTTATTCGGCAGTGACGTCGAGTACTGGTCGCGTTATTGGTCGGTAGTGCAGTGACGCGGATCTCGCCGTCTCGTTCGCGCTGCCGTTCAAACTTAACGTGCTGTTTCGCTCGGGTCGGTAATGCAGTGACGCGGATCTCGCCGTCCCGTTCGCGCTGCCGTGGGATCAGTTTTTGTTTGATGCAAGTATGAGCGTACCGTATCTACCGTTTTTGTTTTAGTCTAAGGATCAGAATAGGCAATGGCGTGAGTGATATTTTTTTGTAGACCAAGCGTCTATAATAGGCTACCTATATGAAACTGCTTAAAACTTCTTTGCTTTAGCCGCTTATGCTTGTAGTTGTTGCTTCCTTTTTTATGCTGTTTTTATGTATTTATGTGCCTGCTTATATTGTTTGTGTTTTTTTAACGCATGCTGTGGCTACCTTAATTGTAAGTAAAGTAAGCTATAAGCAATTTGAGCTTTGTTTGTACCTAGAACTGCTGTAACTTATGTTGGTGGCCCATATAATAAATAAATAAATTGCGACCGCTTATTGCCGAGGTGGGTCATATTCTTGTTTGCTACTCTTAAAACATATAAAAATATAGCAGTTGAATTCTTAAAATAAAAAATATCACTATCTACAAGTGTTTTTTTTTTTTTGTAACTTCGTTCGCATATTGACAAATACTAGTTAGCAAAGATTGGAAAAAGTAGTCCCTTATTAACAACTAGACGTTGTTACATATAAAATAATGTTTAAATGATTGTGGACAAAGATTCTTTACTGCAAGAGGAGGATTCGTTACCGATCGATTCTAAAAATTTACAATTGTATGTCATATACTTAAGTTAAATTAGCTATCAAATAAAGTAAAAAAAAGTAAAATTTAATTAATAGGGCATACGGGAATATGATAGACAGGTATCCTCACTGAATTCTATCTATCAAGCAACCATCACAAAAATAAGTTTGGGCTAAAAAAAGAGTTTTTATAAAATTTCCACACAAAAACACAACCATTCAAGAGAACAATTCTCCCATTATAGCACAAAGTGGACGCATTGAAACATGACAAATTAATACCTCACATCCGCCATTTCAATCATGTCAACATTAATTGGAATCCACCCGCAATTATATGTACCCATTGAGATCATATCACATCGTACGTTACATCACACAGCAAACGGAAGGCGCAAAAACTTGACGGTGGAGAAAAAAACCACCGACCAGCAAATACACAATGCGAAGATCTCCGGCCTGCACTACTTCATTCCGTGAGCAGCTACTGTACCAGTGAAATGCGAGCAAAAACAAAACTGGCGACGCAATATAGCCAACGAGCAGTAGCGAAATAATAAGATCGCACAACAAAATAAAGAAATGCCCTCGAAACAAAAGGAAGGCTACTGAAATAAGGCGAAGAGGCTTAAGGACGCGGTGTGGGCCCGCGCTCATAGTCTCCGATGTTGGACACCACGAAATGTGGATGTGGTGTATACTGTGCACAAACGAACTGCTAAAAACACTCCTTTAATTGTTTTATAGAGAGTTAGAGAGAGAGAGAGGAGCTCATTGGCGTAGGTGGTTAGCGCATTCGGTTTCAATCGTTGAAGTGAAGCAATTTTCGCTATGGTCGGGCATTGGATGGGTGACGATAAATTTTGCATCTGCAGTCGTTAACACACACCCATCCACTGCACTGGAGCCGCGTGGTAGGTCACGGTCCAATCTCCCATTTTCATCCATAGAGAAGGCCTGTGCCCCAGCAGTGGGGATATTAATAGGCTGATGATGATGAATTATTTTATATCAAATTTTGGAAAAAAATCCTTTATGTATGCTTTTTGTGAAAACTGGGAAACATTTTTATTTACTTCTTAGAGTTTATTCAATATGTGTTTATTACCCACTATACGCAGCCATAATGGTAGACACTTGAACATACGGAACAAGTAATTTTTTCCAAGTCGATGACTACGCGTCTCGTACAGTCATGATTTGTCAAGGCATCTATGTAAGTACAGTGCAATTAGTATTACAATGTAGTAATAAACATAAAATTGGTACAACATATGAATAAGTGTAATAAAGTTGCGTAGGTTAATTTCTTTCGGCACTTTAATCCACAACTTTCCTGGAGTCTTCAGGGATGTGTTTTTATATTCTCGTACAATACAATATGGATAATTACTTTATTTTTCGTGGTATTTATTAGAAATCATGTTTTTTTTTTTATTGTAAACTCAGATAAGTTATTTTCTACGTGCTTACGAGTCATTGTTTACTACAGGTTGACGTCATAGCATAGATAATCTATAGACTAAAATGGCCGACAGCGTTTTTGTATGTCCATGAAAAGTCTATTTTAAAATTAAAGATTTGTAACTTTCTAGGTCTCAAAAAAATACAATACATTTTTTTCGGTCTAATAGAACATTTATTTATCATTTAAAACCTTTTTCCAAAAAGGGTCAACTAGCCTATTTAGGAACAGTTTCATTTTGGTGTTTAAAACATTCCTTTAACTATATGAACTACTAGGTTTTATTTTTCACAAACACATTTTCATTTCTTCGATAATACCCAGCTGATATCGGTTTATTATAGCTACAAGACATAAAATTCAAATTCAATATCGTTTATTCAGTCTAGGCTGTTACAAGCACTTATGAATGTCGAAAAGCTACGCCATCGGTTCGCAAATCTACGGCGGGAGACCTTGTACTGAGAAGAAACGGCAAGAAACTCAGCAAGGGCGGTTTTTCGCCCTGTATTTTATACAGAGTCGTCAAATTGAAAAATGACTTCAATATGAGATAACTCAAGAAGTCACTCTCCTTAATAATGAATGAAGAATCCAGAATCTTAAATAAAACATATCCAAACTTCTCGATTCCATGTCCGTCAGCGAGGAGCCTCGCGAAAAAAGCTCTCGCAATCGGACTGGCCGTGGTACATCATTGTTGCTTCCGATACCTGCCTGCCACCGTTCGACCTGTTCCACACCACGACCTTACCCCTTTCAAAACACGGCTCACAATCCCGCAGCAAATCGAACTCGCGACGAATATACTATTTTTGTTGTACAAGGCAGCTGACAAGCGGCACGTACGACTCGCCCGTTAAGGGAAAGAGGAAATTTAAAGGATTTTTCAGTTACAGTGCAGTTTTTTGTGGCACGCGTAAAAATGGGCATTCGGTTGCGTTCTGATATTTCTTGTTACAAATGTCTGGAGACGACGCGGTGTCATAATAACAACAGCGGTTTGACAATCTCCATATTGACAAAAGATAAGGCAACTTTAACATGAGTTTGACAGTCAAAATAGATAGAGCGGAGCCATTTCCCGCTCGAATAGCCAGAGCTAAGGTTAGCTTCCTAGATGGGAATCTAGGAAGCTAACCTGCAACTTACAGAACACTCACTGACGTTAACAAATACAAGCTAATTTCCCAAATTACTTCTAAGTTTGCAAAAATATTTCTTATGAAAGATAGTAGTCACTCACAATAAAATACTAAAGGGTACTCAGTGTGTTATGGTTACATATTTTAACATCATCATCAGCCTATTAATGTCCCCACTGCTGGGGCACAGGCCTTCCCTATGGATGGATAGGGAGATTGGGCCATGACCCACCACGCGGGCCCAGTGCGGATAGGTGGGTGCTAACGACTGCAGATGCAGCCGGGACCAACGGCTTAACGTGCCTTTCGAAGCACGGAGGAGCTCGAGATAGTAAATTTTTGGTCACCCATCCAATGACCGCCCACTGCGAAAGTTGCTTAACTTCAACGACCGCAGCCTAACGCGCTAACCACTTTCGCCAGCGAGCTCAACATTATTTTAATAGCTTTGGCTATTTTGCCAAAAATAAAATTCGAACTTCAAGAAACAGAGATTATTTTACAGGGAAGCGGTGTACACAGCTAGCTGTTTAAGCTTTGAATTCGATAGTTTTCTTTGAGCATTAGTGCAAGTTGAATCCGGATCTTATCCGGGTAGGAGTGCATAGACGGTTGGCTCCACTCCGGGCCGGATCCGGCAGGTTTTACATTACAATTGTCGCCGCAAGTTCCTGCGCACGAATATGATAAATCAGCCGATACAAGTACACTCGCTAACAGAGAACATTACGTAATAATTACAAAGTTGTATTGACAATTTTTTCCATTGGTATTCCACGTAATGGTGATGCTTTTTGGTTTTCTAGTTAGGATATGCTATAGATATCATGTCGTAAATTTATTTGTACTAATCGATAATTTTTTCTAAGTAATCCACTGCCTAAAGGCGATATCCGCCGATGTAGCCAGTGATATTTATTAAACTAAATTCTGTAGTTTCTGATGATGATGATGATTATATTATCAGTTAGTGGGTCTTACAACGGACTGGATACGCACTGATTATTCAACACTTTTTTTCTGCTTTAAGTATAACTTAACTAAGTACGTTTTTATTTTATTTTTAAGCATTTAACTGCTAGATGTTTAAATCTAAAGAAAAGTTTAAATAGAAAAAAATCCACGCGGACCGGGCAGCAGACGGGACTCAAACCCGCACCCTTCGCAATCCGGGCGAATGCACTGACCAATTATGCTACCGCGGCCCTGATGGCCGCGTCGAAATTTCCCTATTCTTAAGCTACAAGGCAGCGCCATCTCTTCGCATTGTAAGTAACCCACAATGTCAAATCAATACTTTTTCAAGTAATAAACATTTGAAAGAAGAAACAGCATTTATAGTTGTTTTTATTTTATTATTAAGGATTTAACTGCTAGATGTTTTATGTTTGTGTATTTTTGTTTAACTAAGTATGTTACAATGTGAGTGGAATAAATTTAATTTGATTCCTCATCTTAAATAACGGCATTAGTGCAATTTTATGACTATTTGACTTCTTTACTGCATGCTCATCATCTGACTTCACGAGCAATGCACATTCTAAATTAAAAAGTAACATTCAAGCCACTATAACAACTATTTCAAACTACTTTATCAAAAATTTATTAATGATTTTTGACCTGATATAAGATGTTTTTTTAATATTCTATTTCTAAAGCCAAAGCAAATAATTATGCTATTTCTGGGTAATCTCGATACACCGTAGATCCCATCTCTGCTCTTGGGCTGGATAGACGATCAAGAGATTGCCCATTGATTAAAAAAATTACATAGTTCGTAACTGCAACTTTTTCAGTCGAATTTTTTACCTGAGTCAGGCTGGATTTTCTCGGCTAAATTTCTTAAGAAGTGATTTCTTTTGCAAAGTGCAAAGTTATCTTAGAAATCAACACGCATGATCACCAGTAATATTTTAATAGAAACACAGCTAAAATTAAGCTTTGAAATGCAAATTCGTGCATTAGTGTACATACAAGCCCGACGATGCAGCGTAGTCATATCGGCTAGAGTACAGAAACTCTTGCACACTGCCTGATATTAGGCTACTGTGCAGGTACAACACATACACAGAACTATATCGGAGACGTTTTATATTATAGCTACAAAGTTTTTGGATTTGTTGGTACCTATATAATCACTTACGATTATGATGATCCTAATCCTTGTCGAGTGACGATCCAATGTCGCTTTCATATGGCCTTGGTTAACACAAAGATTATACCCGAAAACATTGAGTGTTCCTGTCTCTGGCAATTGTTTCTGAAACGAGAGACTTTAGTTATCCTTGCTTTGCTTTTTAGGAGGCTGATATAAATTTTATTTCTTTGAAACAGGTATTAATAATGAAAAAATATCCTATAATTATATATATATATTTTTTAAGCATTCAACTGCTAGATGTTTAAAACTAAAGAACTTGGGTTTACCTACAATGCGAAGAGATGGCGCTGCTTTGCAGCCTATGAAGTACTAGAGAAAATTCGATACTGGATCAAGGCCGCGATAGCATAATGGTCAGTACATGCGCCCGGATAGTGAAGGGTGTAAGGGTGGGTTTGAGTCCCGTCTGCTGCCTGGTCCGCGTGGATTTTGTTTCTAGTAAAATTCTTCGGATCACAAAAATTGTATTTAAGCTTAAAAAGTGGATTTTTCCGCTATTTTTTTCAGCAAACAGAAGGTATTATTAGTAAAGCATTTTTTGTAGGTTTCAAAATAAATTAAATCTTTTAAACACACAACTGCGCTAATCATTAAATATATGTTTTGCGTTCGTTTTGACAATATATATTTGAATCTATTAAAAGGTAGAATATGTTATTGACTAGTTTTTTTTTTTAAACATTTCTTATTATTACAAAAATGATTCCACGGCACTTGATGTAATGTTATTTTGTTAAATTACCCAAACATTTTCTCTTAGGTTATTCAAAAAATAGTTGCCTTTAAAACAGGTATGTATGGTTTAGCAGATAATCCGCTCGAATTAGAACGCCGCCTGGCTATGCAATCTTCCTTTATCTTAGAGTGTAATAACTCTACCATTTGGTGGCTTAGTGTACAACTAGCGGCCCGCCCTCGCTTCGCTTCGGTGTAGAGCTGAAGTGTAGACTACAGTTTTTGTTCTCTCCCCTTGGAGGTAGAATTGATCAAAATCTTTTCTTAGCGGATGCCTACGTCATAACATCTACCTGCATGCCAAATTTCAGCCCGATCCGTCCAGTGGTTTGGGCTGTGCGTTGATAGATCACTATGTCAGTCAGTCAATTTTACTATCGGTAATAGGGTATGTACCTGGTTATCATTATAATTTTCATAAAAATAAACAGATATTAAATGGGATGGGAGTATAAACTATCTTTACATAATTTCAGAAATAATATTTTTATAAATATTATATAAATACTAGTGACAAGTATTATTAACTAAGGTACCTAGTTCTATTCATATGCTGATAAATACTTATGGTCGCCTTTATTGCATTTATTAAGGTAAACAATCTTGACACAACATTTAACAAAATCATCGATTTAAAAATAAAAGAATAACGAAGACAATAAACTATTGAAATAAATTGTTATCATAGACTGAAACCTATTGAATCCAGTTATCAGTTGATTTTTAATGCTGTATTTTCAATAAAATGGAGTGCCAAGATTGTTTACCAAATAGGACAGACTGTAGTATCTAGTAACAGAACTTTTATTTTTTTAAACTGATTGTCCGTTTACTATGATTAATTGCTAATCAATTAAAAAAATATTAGTGTAGGACATTCTTTTGAGCATGCTAGGGCTGATTTCGTCGATGTACTTTCTTAATCCGACTTAGAATATCTCAAAAAGTTAATTAATAATGAAATGTAAGGGCATCAATTTCAAATGTCTTTGTCCCTAATCGGCCATTTGTTTTGCTCGGCGGTCGTGAGGCGCGACCGCACGTTCGCGGAAGCCCTAATGAAGATCTTAATTGGAACAGCGTGTGTGTGCACCCTTATCGCCTCGCTTCGCTAACGGATTACGTAGGAGAAAGAAATATGGGTCCATGTTAGAGGTTTTCTATAAAAGGTGCAACAAATTACCTCACCATACTGTTACGTGTCGGGATGGGGTTCGAAATTATATGCCAGTTCACGCTTGACAGTTCTTTATTCACCACTCAGTTCACACAATTAACACACAATGTTAATTACAAAACACTCACTAAACACTGTATTTGACTATACAAGTCACTAAACTATCGCACTTGAATACTTTTGTTGCACTTTGATCGCCTTTAGATTCGCTCCGTAATCGCTGTTGAAACTCAACTGTCTCTGCGCGGCGCCAATCGCGCTTATATACGCCGATCGACGCATTCTAGAAAGTACCTGTTAAATTGAGAATTACCTAGCACCCGCGAGTACGAAATACCTACTTATACCTACGCAGGTAACGCGCATAACTTGTAAACAAGTGCAGATGTCGTTGCACTTTCTCCCTTACGTTGCACTGCATAAGCCTCATTTCAGAATGAGCCGCAATACTCGACCTCTATCGCGACCCGCGGTGATCTGGCAAATTCGATCTCTGGCACTTTCGCGGTTACGTTTCGAGAGCGTAATGTTAATTATACCTTAACCTTAATGTTAGTGGTGTCCAGTAGCAAATATATGGTTGATATGAACGCAGTGTGTACTACTCCGAGGAACTCTGGAATCCTGGTGACGACCTCCGTGGCCGAGTGGTATGCCGAGTTTCAAGGTGTCCCGGCTTCGGGTCCCGATGGGAGCAGATGTTTGTGGAATGAATACGAGCATTTGTTCAACTACGGTAATGGATGTTCAATATGTATTTCTATATAAATATACTTTTATATGTATCAGTATATGTATTCTTTCACACACAAGCTTAATTTGGGGCTAGGCAAATTGGTGTGAGGGGTTTTTTTTATTATTTTTTGAAGTGACTTTCCGAACAAATTGTCCATACCAGCCCCATCGTAATCTGACCATCATCATCATCATCAGCCTATTAATGTCCCCACTGCGGGAACACAGGCCTTCCCTATGGATGGAATAGGGAAATTGGGCCATGACCCACCTCGCGGGCCTAGTGCGGATTTGCGGGTGCTAATGACTGCAGATGCAGCCGGGACCAACGGCTTAACGTGCCTTCCGAAGCACGGAGGAGCTCGAGATAGTAAATTGTTGGTCACCCATCCAATGACCGACCACTGCGAAAATAGCTTAATTTCAACGATCGCAGCCGAACGCGCTCCTCAGAATCTGACCATACAATTTTCTTAAAATTACTTCATTATTACATATTTTACAATACAAATACAATTTTTGCTACCATATTGCAAAGCCTCCTGCGATAGACCGTTTGCTAGGATGCCATGCAATATGGCAGTCTGGAGGTGTGAGGGTTGAAAATATTTATATTTTTATACTTAACCTTACTCGCCAACAGAAATACAGCACCGCCAAATGCAGTGTTAATTAAAAAAATAATTATGGTATGTTGAAAGATGACGGTTTCTTTGCCAGACAAATCCGCTGTATCTTACCTCTCTGAAAATGACTCAAAAGTCTAATGTATAGGTAGATATAATGTCTTCACAAATGGATCACTCATATTATCAAGCATTATCATCCTTGAGCATCATATTAGCACTATTATCAGATGAATAAAAATGATAATGAAAATTATTGGGCAGCGTTTGGGAAGTTACGTCAAGTCCTGATCAATTCAAGTAAGGCGAAAGTCTTCAATCAGTGCGTCCTACCTGTGATGACATATGGAGCCGACACGTGTACATTGACGGTACGGCTGGTCCACAGGTTCAAAGTCGCTCAGCGCGCTATGGAAAGGGCTATGCTCGGTTTTTTTCTGAAGGATCGCATCAGAAATGAGGTAATCCGACAGAGAACCAGAGTTATAGACATAGCCCACCGGATTAGCAAGTTGAAGTGGCAGTGGGCTGACCATATTTGTCGGAGAACCGATAACCGTTGGGGTAGACGAGTTCTGGAGTGGAGACCGCGTCTAGGCAAACGTAGTGTAGGACGTCCTCAGGCACGATGGAGTGACGATTTGCGTAAGGTGGCTGGCAGGAGCTGGATGCGAGTAGCCCAAGATCGATCTGAGTGGCGTGCATTTGGAGAGGCCTATATCCAGCAGTGGACTAAGATAGGCTGTTGATGATAATTGATGATCAGATGAATCGGAACGTTCGAACAACTAAAGACCTTCCTAAGAGACCTTTTTGACTTAAGCGTAAAGAATAATGTCAGTAAAGTTCCTGATCTTTTTATTCTGTAACCGATATATCTAGGTCCTACTAGTTTTATGGTACTGGTTCTTATTATAAGTATCACGACGAAAGGAAACCTACAATGTCATTAAAACCGAAGTTAAAGACGACATGAAAAGCATCAAGCCAAAAAAGTATCCAACCCGATGGGTTATCACGAGTGGCGACATCGTAACATCTACAAAACGGTACCGGCGAGCCTTGTGAATGGGTACCGACAACTTCGCCGGCCGAACGAAACAACAACAAACGCAAAAAAGTCAAAAAGCTCACGCGAAACGGCCATTACAAAATAACTCCGCCGTGTACCAAGTGATTCGATTTACCAACGCAAATAGGAGAAGCGACTGACATAAAATCAATCGGCTGGCACGCGAAGCTTAACACCGAAATAATGTAAATTATTGCTCGTAAAAGTGTCATTTTCGACGTACACGTGACGTCATCGGCGGCGGAAAACCGACGCAACTCTTAACACCGGCATCTCCAACATCCGACCCTATTTAGGCAAACTTAGGATGCCTTATCGCGTGCGCGTCATCAAAGTTCGCGTCCAAACAGCGCGAGACGTGGGTTCTTGCTCGAACTGCCCTCGCTTTGTTATCTTTGTCATCAGTTAGGCGTAGCATTTGCATGTCTACCGTATCGCGGCACTACCGCAACTCGGACACGGTGCAATATGGAAAAACGGCAGCCGCGCGTCCTCGGACGTCACCGCGTCAAATTCGCATTTAAAATGGGACAAAAGCCGTCAGGGCAGTAAACCTCAAACGTCGCTGCGTGTGTGTGGCCGCGTCGTGTGCCTATAGGGACACAGCACGCACACAGACGCAGGGAGACGATCATTTACATACGACGGGGGTGGCGGGGCCCGGGCGCGAGCGGGACGCCCCGGCTCCAGGGACCGCCGCGACGCCGCACGAAACCCGCGCGCCAGACAAGGACCACTATATTATTATCCTGAACTAAAAAAACGAAAAGTGGGCGGGGGATTACGTTATAGTAGCGAAAGTAATCGATATTCTGTTTTAGTACGAGGTTGTTAGACCTGTGCACCGTTGCAGCCTAAATACGATGGTTAGGTCACGGAGTGGCAGGTGGTGCCGGCTCATGCGAGCTCCGATGGAAAAGCTCCCACAGCTTGTAAAATGGTACTAGTCTACAGGACGGTATCGAAGCGATCCTCATCTCTTATCTATTAGACAAGTCCGTCCGTCTGTCTGTGGTGCTGTTTCAGCGGTCAAACCGTAAGAGATAGATAAAGAGAATGTTTAAGTTATAAGTTAAGAATAGTCTGATAAGACTACAAACCGGATTTGAGTAACGTAGCACTTCCGGTTTTCGAGAAATCACGTGATTTCTATTTTGTAATTATCACAATTTTAGTTAACTATTTAAAGGTTGTTTTTTTTTTTTTAACTAAATAGTTGCAAACGAAACCACACAAAATCTCCGAAGTTCTCAATTAATTAAATACATTTTTTGAATCAGGTTTTGGTGAATATTTGGTTCACTGGTTTGCTAGTTCGTTATTAATATGCGATTCGAAAGGGTCAATGGGGTATCAAAGATGCAGTGTTTAAAGGAAATGAGCCGTGGACCGTTTCCCGCGTAATTTCACAAGTGTCCCTTCGGGCCGCGGTCACTCCCTGACAAAATGGACGCCGGATAGGCGCAAGACAAATGACTTTATGATTTCGCTCCTTTGCATGGATTCGGAAAAGATTGTTAGATAATCGACCGTACGGATTTACATATACTTACAGTGTTTTATCTACACACACTACTAAATGTATAATAATGATAGAACCACGACATCATACGTTTAGTAATACTTATAATAAGAGATGTAATAAAAAATGGATGCGTGTAACTTATGTACGCGCGTGAGAAGTTATACTTCTTTAGCATCATTAAAAATATTTTTTAATTGCATGCAAATAATTAATAATTACAATAAAATAATAAAAGGACTGGAAAAGGATAGTTAACACAGTCAATTAAGTTCAGTTTTAATTTGAAAAATTAAATAAATATTCAAAATATTCAATTAAAATCACTACTGAATTTAAGTTATTAGTCCATATGTAATTAGCACTTGTAAGTAACTAAAACACGTTGTGTCTATATAGAAACTAGAAACATGTGGATAAATATTATAAATATGAAAACAGTGATCAGAGGCGACGAGCGTGCCAACATTGTTTTTGACAACGCGATCATCTTATGGAGCTCCGTGGATCGTTCAAAGTACCTTTCGAACAGATGTCTAATAATCCACCATTATTAGACACTAACATTCATAACGCGCCCGCGGCCAACTTCATGGTGTTACTATTGTGTTACAGTGATGCGCGCGCATCTAAAAATTTCACTCTCATCATTTTTTCATAACGCGCCTAAAGAAGTATAACTTCAAAAAACTATTCATTTTTATGGGACCTAAATAACTATTTATTGTGCACACCAAATTATACATTACAAACTAGGTTAATCATTTAAAATTGTAAAAAATTGGCATTTACATTCCGATGTCTTGATATATTTTTTTTTTTCACTCACACTAACACAAAGTAAGCACTATAAGACTTGTGTTATGGGACACTAGGGTAACGGATAGAATACATATACTGTACATATATAAGTATATTTTTATAGAAATACATATTAAACATCCATTACTGGAGTACAAATGCTCGTATTCATCACACAAACATCTGCCCCCACCGGTATTCGAACCCGGGACCTCTCGAGTCGGCGACACCATGAAACCCGGCGTACAAACCACTCGGCCACGGAGGTAGTCAAAATTTACACTCAAGTATTACTGCTCACAAATAAAACAATGATCTTCATTTTTAAAATAACTCCATTCCTTCCAAACATTAAAAACCATACCAAACCTTATACCCCAGATCAATCAGTATCCTTAAGGTGTCTGTAAGCAGGAGGGACGTGACGTAACAGCGGCGTGTCGTCGGAGATATTTATATAGTGATAAATCCATTTACGAGCTGGCGCAACGCGGCTCAAACAAACTTTATTTCCATAGCCTCTCCATATCTACGGCGGAACCCTGCTAGCGATGCCGCGTTTCGACTATCGACAAATATCGATATAAATCGATAGTCTCTCCAACCAAATCTGGAGTTAAATATTCATTTGATTTTTTTGTAACACCGTTTTTTTATGTTATAGGGGGCATACGAGCAGACGGCTCATCTGATGGTAAGTGATCACCGTCGCCCATGGGACACTTGCAACACCAGGAGTATCACAAATGCGATGCCGGCCTTTAAGGAAGGAGTACGCTCTTTTTTTGAAGGTTTTTGGGTCGTATTGGTCCAGAAACACTGCTGGCGACAATATATTCCACAGTTTTGTCGTACGTGGTAAAAAATTTCGACAAAAACGCACGGTTGTGGATAGCCACGCATAAATAAATAAATAATAACGTAACATAACGTCTAAACGTAAAGGTAACAAGTTAGGTTAATCGTAACTGAAATTGATAAGACAAATAGTAGCATAGTTACAAGTTAGTTTTATATGTAAACTGTCACAATATCGACAGACTTAAATTTGAAACAGGTCTTGAGTTTAAAAAAAATGTGATTACGTCACGTTTGCTGCCTGTAGTCCACGTGAAATATTTTTTAATAAAATTTTCTTTAGATTTTGAAGTAAAATTTGAACATTTACCAGTTAAATGCTTACTCAATAATAAGTTAATGTAATTATTATATTAGTCAACAGTAGATCGGAAAATTTATAATGAAATATAATAATAATATTTACGACTTATACACTGCTAAAGTTGTTGATTTTAATTTTGAATCACCGTCTATACGTGTTACTTAGTTGCTTACTAACATAGTTAATAACTTTATTTACTAAAAATAACGTTGTATATCTGTATATGCGTTTCACTATAAGGTATTTATATATCGGCCTGCCTATAGTAGCCTGCACATAAATAAATAAAAAAATAACAGTGTCTTTTACTGAAAGCAATACCTATCCAAATTCGACGATCAGTAGACACGTGTAGTGTTCTCGCTGAGTCCAAAAAAACATTATGTAAATCAAAACTTTTGAGCATAGATAAGTGTAAACATCCCTAACGCGAGCCTCCCTCAGTTTTTCCTTCAATTTTCCTTTTGCTGCGATCTCCACTCACTTAATTGACGAAGAATTTTGATTGGTCCCAGAGCCGGCCGCCATATTTCTATGCATCCGCCGCTACGGATTCTCCTTTTTTTAATTTCTGCCTTCATTTATTATTCCGCTCTTATTTTAATGGTTAGCTTCGTTATTGTTCCTCCCGGCTTCTCGATATTATTTTCGATTCTAATTGCTGGCGAGCGACCGTTTTTGCGACGACTTGTACGATACGTATTTTTATTATTAACATTCCCGTTCTATTGGAAAGGAAAAAAAAATGGAATCGTGTTTCTTCGGCAAAGAGACATTTAATTGTGATATTCGATTCGGTCGTATTGCACTGTCGGCATTTATATAGGCCTTCTTCCGTTGATGATGTGCTAATTGCATCTCGCTGACCATTTATACACATTATTATGGCATTGTCCGTCAATTTGACTGCCGTTTTTTAAATGCTTCTTTAATAATGGACGGAGTGGAACGTGTTAATCTTTTAATTCGTAACAAAGTTGGGGCAATGAAATATCAATATATTGTTTTCATGGTCACTAACATTATAGTAATATAAGTTATTTACGGGATTGTTACCATGTACCTTGTTTTTAGCGAGTTTCCGATATTTCGGCACTGTTGCAAGCGACGGAGTGACTCCGTGATCATGGCGCTTGCAACAGTGCCGAAATATCGGTACATGGTAACAATCCCGTAAATGAAATATCAATTGAAGTTAATGTCGATGTAAAAGCGAGTCATTGGCTAACATTTCAATCGGCTGCAATTACTCGTCAGCGGCGGTACAGCTGAATGCGCTGATTAAACAGTACTGCTGGGGACAGTATTGACAAATACGCAATGCATGCGCACGAACAAATTTCCAGAACGAGCGCCCATTGAAACGTCGGCGCGCGCGCATTGTGCTTTCGTGCGCCGTACTCCGTGAATAGGATGGACGGCGTGTTTTTAGTATTCCAGCGAATGCGACGCCTTATTCCGAGCGTCGATAAGCTTCCAATGTCCCGAGATGGCAATGAAAAATTAGCGAGCAGTCTTAGAGAATTATGTGAGACCATTTTTATGGAATAAAAACTGTATTCTTTTCTTTTGTAAGCCTTAAGGCGGTTGGTTAGTAATTCACTAGACCATTTATAATTACCATTTAAAAGCAAAATTGTTATCGTTTCATAAGCTCTAGACTAAAGAGTTTTTTTAAGTATTTATTTCGAAGCAAACTAAAAGACCCTCAATTAATATAAAATCAAAAGTATTGTTCAAAATTCAAATTCAATATCGTTTATTCAGTCTAGGCTATTAAAAGCACTTGTGAATGTCGATAAGCTACGCCATCGGTTCGCAAATCTACGGCGGGAGACCTTGTACTGAGAAGAATCGGCAAGAAACTCAGCAAGGGCTGCTTTTTTCTCCCTGTTTTATTTCATACAGTGTCGTCCAATTGAAAGTTGATATCAAACTTGCAAACATGTGTTGAGGTCAACTTCCATCAAATAATGTCAAATATGTAACAATAGACAATCAACGAATTTACTAACAATAAGTGCAAAGAAAAGTCCCAAAATAGCAAGAAACAATTTTCAAAACAAAATGAACAAGTATATGAAAGGGAACTTACTCCCAAGGTTCTCTTCAAAACTCTTTCTAAGGCTGGGAGCCTTAGTTTTAATATAACATTTGAAAAATTATCTACAGGTAAAATTACAACCAAGCCATTTTATCATTCAAATATTGATTGACAGTATAAGTTCCTTTCTTAAGTAAACAATTCTTAATGTGATATCAATAGGAATCTTATTATAGAAATGTATACTTTGACCCATGAATGATTTATGAACCTTCTGTAACCTGTAATTTGGTATCTTGAGTTTATTTTTATTCCTGTTATCTATTAAGTAATGTGTTCATTGATACATGAAATGAAATGAAATGTCATTTATTCAGTCTAGGCTGTTACAAGCACTTGTGAAGGTCAAGAAGCTACGCCATCGGTTCGCAAAACTACGGCGGGAGACCTTATACTGAGAAGAACCGGCAAGAAACTCAGCAAGGGCTGTTTTTTCTCCCTGTATTGTTATATACAGTGTCGTCAAGTTGAAAAATTACTTCAGAAATACGTCTGAAGTCACTTTCCATTACATCATCTAGAATATAAATATGTAGTTACAATTAATTTTATAGTTAACATTTTAAGTAGTATATAGGAAGCGGCATTAGATAGGTACAATATTACTGTTATGAAAAATAAGTAATACCCATTTAATATCAAATTATAAGAAACACTATGTCCACGCATTACGATCATTTAGATAATCATCAACTTTATAATAGCCCTTATTCATAAGAGTATTTTTGATCTGAGATTTAAATTTAGTCAGTGGAAGCTCAATCAGATCTTGGGGAACTTTGTTAAACAATGCAATACTACAACCCAGAAATGAACCTCTTGATTTTTGGAGTCTGAAACATGGAACGGCAAGCTTGTTCTTAAATCTCGTGTTAAAGTTGCTGGTAAGACACGTGCATATTGTCGCTTCTCTATTTCTTGGAGTTTCATCACTTCTCCAGCTACATCATAAAGATGTTTACATTTGTTATTATTTAAGTTTATGTTCTCGCTGGACAGAACAAGATGACCGGAAATAGAAAAACTTCGATCATCCAAAGGCCCAGGGCTAGGTTTTTTCACGTAGGTATCCAATATCCCATGCCTGTAACAGTAGGCACCAGTGAGTAAGACGGGAGCTGGGTTTTGCACACGATGCCTGATTAATACCCATTAACATTCAGCGCGCGCGGCCGCCGGCGCCGGCCATGTTACGCGGCACAAAAGTCGGGCACCTTACACGAATTGCGTATTTGTGGAAAATTTGTTGATTTGTTAGTTAATAATCTATATATATATAAAACGCAAAGGTGACTGACTGACTGACATAGTGATCTATAAACGCACAGCCCAAACCACTGGACGGATAAGGCTGAAATTTGGCATGCAGGTAGATGTTATGACGTAGGCATCCAATAAGAAAGGATTTTGATCTATTCTACCCTCAAGGGGATAAAATAGAGAATGAAAGTTTGTATGAAACTGACAATTTTAAACCGATCGGGCTGAGACTTTGCATGCAGGTATAAGAAGAATCATAGATGAATGTCATTGTGTATAATACAAGCCTGAGTACAAAAACTGTAGTCTACACTTCAGCTCTACACCGAAGCGAAGCGAGGGCGGGCCGCTAGTCATGCATAAGAACTCAAAGTATTTAGAAATCAAAATGTCTTTATTCAAATTGGATGTATAGTCCAACTGCTTTTGAATCGTCCAAAAATAGCTAAAGATAGTTAGATATAATTTAGTATACGCACGCGCATATGATAACTTGGTTTGAGATATAGGATACTATTATTTACGTTCTTGTGAAATTCTCAATAGGGTTTTTGTATAAATTTAATTGCAAACAATAAAGTAAAATTTTCAGACCATCGTCTTCGATTGTTTTCAGTAGGTAAGCTTGAAATTATTTTTCTTTACTCTTCAACGCTAAAGAAAAAGTGACAATTTAACATAACCCACGTTTTTCTCAACTATGAAATTGAAAGAGATGATGGAAACGTATAAAGTAACACAGTTCTATAACTGCAATAAAAGAGTAGCAGCGGGCACAATTTATGTTTTAATAGCTGCCAGTCTATCAAGGAAAACTATTAATTTATTTATTTAATCTTTATTGCCTTTACACTACAAATGCAGGACTTAATGCCAATATGGCATTCTGTCCCAGTCAACCGGAAAGAACATACAGAGCTAAAAAAACGGCAGAATCAAAGGAGAGAGATTAAAATCAAACAATGAGCAAATATAGTTGTGTTAGCACACTTAACTATACATACGACCATACTTATATAAATATACACACAAACACTATAAATAAATAAAGATATATATATATATATATATACATACACATACACGCACATACATATAACACTTATACTTTGTCGGATTACAGTATTCTGATTGTGGTTAAGCATTATGCAATTGCTTAAGGTAGTGTTCCCGCGTCAAAGTCTTAAACATAATGCTGCTTGGAGCATTACGCTACTATTAGATGGTTATATAAAGTAAAAATTGACAACACTTTCTAATCAACGTTTCCAGTAAAATCCGCTTGTAGGTAGGCCAAAGGGGAAGATCTTCCTCCGAGCTGGGTGATGGTACCTCGGGGGCCGCGGCCCAACTGATGTTGGTCGGGCATCGTATATATGAAGAGTTAGCTTCCGAATTTCATTTGCGCGATGTAGGCTTCCATACTGTTATTGATCGCAGTGCAGGTAACGCCATCTCTTGAGGATGGTGAGTAATGATTTCCTCCATCCGTTGTCTATATGTGGGGCATATAGATGTCGCCGCCACATCACTCCCCTCCGAGACCGGAGGTCGATGGTCAGTGTTTTCAGCAGTCAGTGCGTCAGTCGAGCTTGCAAGTGCCAGTGTGCTGCAGGATGCCCCAGTCTGCAGTGAGTCGAGACGGGTGGGGTGAAGGCGCGTCGCCAGTGCTGCAGAGTTGCTCCAGTCTACGGTGAGTCGAGACAGGTGGAGTGTGACGGTGGGTCCGAGCTGCTGGTGTGCAGGGCTGCCACGCCGGTGTGCTTGCGGCCGACAAGTGAGGTACCGGTCGTGGGCTGCGGAGACCAGGTCGGGATGATGCCGTCGAGTGCTGCCGAAGGTCCAGGAAGCGTCGTTGAGAGCTGCGATGGATCCTTGAGGCTGATGCTGGCTTGCTGTGTGCCTGCTGATGTTGCTTGACCTGATGAGGAAGGGGTATGAGGTTTGATGGCTGCGCTGCGATGGTTGAAAGTTGCTTCTTGCTGCTGCTGTTGCTCAGTCGAGGGTCACCAGTGTAGGTAGGCCAAAGGGGAAAATCTTCCTCCGAGCTGGGTGATGGTAGCTCGGGGGCCGCGGCCCAACTGATGTTGGTCGGGCATCGTATATATGAAGAGTTAGCTTCCGAATTTCATTTGCACGATGTAGGCTTCCATACTGTTATTGATCGCAGTGCAGGTAACGCCATCTCTTGAGGATGGTGAGTAATGATTTCCTCCATCCGTTGTCTATATGTAGGACATATAGATGTCGCCGCCACACGCTTATTCAAATTACTGCGCATTGACAGTATTTAGCACTACCATTGGAACTTGGCTGATTTCAGTAAATAAAGATACGTTAGTATTGTGTTTTAAAACAAAATAATCTGTAAATGGCCCAATCTCCCTATTCCATCCATAGGGAAGGCCTGTGCTCCAGCAGTGGGGACATTAATAGGCTGATGATGATGATGAATCTGGAAATGCTTATTTAAATAGAGACGAGACCGTCGTTTCAGATATTGTAACAAAGGACGCAATTCGTGAGCCGAGCAGTAATCAGTCGCAATTTTTCCTTTTTCCATTAGACACGTTTATAGGCAATATTGGAATTTAGGAGAGATTTTATTGACTGGATTTTATGTTAATTGGATTTCCGTTCGAGACAAATGTTTGTCCGACAAAATAATCCCAACTTACACAGACACAAAAGGGAAAATTACGTAATTACTTAAGGCGTAATTCCCTTTATTTTTTTTGCCGATTTGAGAACATAAAATTGAACATGTAAACTAGTGTTTTATTTTAAGATTTTCACTGTTTCAAGGGTCCTTATCTAAGGGGTGATAACGGAACCGTATTACTAAACATGGGACGTCTATCTGTCCGTCTATGAGCGTGCTTTAAACCGTAAAAAATAAATAGTATAAATGGGTCAATAGTGTATTCTATTACATTCAATACAAATTTGAATTTTAGATTGATAATAAAAAATAAACTAAGGCAATAATCTAATAAACATAATCCTAATTGTACACCAAATTGAAGGGAGGAGACTCCCCCCCCCCCCCCCCCCCCCAGTGAAATGAAACTCGCTGACTAAGTCCAAAACGAGAATAGACCTTGTAACTTGTCTCAAATCAAAAGATATTAACCTTGGCTATATTAATTTTTCATATCCATTGTGAGGTTACTAGGGACAGGAATTATCTATATCAAATTATTGTCCCATTCATCCATTCATTTAAATAACAAAATTTATCAATATAGGTATATACGTTATTTACGGGAGTGTTACCATGTACCTTGTTTTTAACGAGTTTTCGATATTTCGACACTGTTGCAAGCGCCATGATCACGGAGTAACAGTACAAGGTACATGGTAACAATCCCGTAAATAACTTATATTACTATAATGTTAGTGACCATGAAATATATATTATCAAACTCAGATCTACCGTTTAGGAATGAAATCCTAACAGAGAGACAAAATATAGTTTCATATTTCTAAACTTATTTCGTATTTATATATCAACAAAACTGATTCAGGGATAGGAGAGCACACAGTCGTAGAGAAGTAGAGATATATAATTTGACGAACACAGCCGAAACTGTAGCCGAGCGTCGGTTTCCATTGGTGCTGAGCTAATATTATTGCGAACGGCAGACGTGCATCCTACGGGTTCATTAACCCCACCCCACATACCCCTATCCAGATAAACACTAGTATATGACCGGTTATTAAATAGGAACATCTACAATGAGGGTAGTATTTAAGCATTTAGGTCACGAGAGAATAAACTCTTAACTAACAATTACTATAAGACACCGGTCGTTCGCCAATCAAAATGGATTATGTCTCTTTCTACAAATTTCTAGTCTGTCAGTATATGAAACGAATGTTCATTATTTTTAATAAAATTAGTTTGGTATATTTTTCATTTTTCGATTAAAAGCTTAACACTTTAGATTGTTTTCCTTGAGTCAGAAATCAGAAATCAATATATCTTTATTCAAATTGGATGTATAGTACAACTCTTTTGAATCGTCCAAATTTTTTTTTCCCTACCACTCGTTATGGACATATTTTTTAGCTGCGGAGAAAAACGAGCGAAAAAAGCTCCACAACATTAAAAGTCTAATGTAACAACATTTACAAATCATTATGTTGTTACAACGTCAATACAATTATGATTTATTTAATATAGAAAACCTGTTGGAATGATTGGAACAGTTCAAACCCAAGCATTTTTGTCTGTAATATAATCAGACACTTTGTAATAAGCTTTTTTAATAAGTGTTTTTTATACTATTTTTACATTTATTTATGGTTAACTCCTGGATACTGCTTGGGACTTTATTGTATAAGCGAAATTTTAGTGCAGTTGAAGCGTTCATTAAATTCTAATAATATGTATCGAACTAAGTACCAGACCATTAAAACAAAGTGGAAAATTTAATGATCGAAATCTCATGTCCTGAATTGATGACAATACACTTACAGATTCTATCTGTTATTCCTTACCTACCTTTGATTCTTCCATAATAACTGACAAAAGCAATAGGAAGCCCATATTGTGAGGCATAAAAAATTCACCACTTATCGCATTTTCTGTGTTTCAGATCGCGAAGCGTGCCGAAATGGTAATGATGCCGTCTTCCCCGAGCACCCAAACAAAAATATGCTAAGCGCGAGCGGCCCTTGACTCGGAAGTACTTAAGTCTTCATCGCGAATAATGGCGGCACAAGACTCGTGTTTACAAACATCTCTAATTGGGAGTTGTGCGGTTTTGTCTCGCAGTGTGTCAGAGATGGTATCGTCATGAATTAAATTCACATCTGAATCACAGAAACGCATTCAAATTCAAATTAAAGCACACAATTTGCCACTGTTTAAATTTAAGTTAAAAAGTTGGTTATTAAATTTTTTTTTATAATCTTGATAAATATTATACTTGTAAAACTTAATATAATTTAGGCTCTATAATGTACTTTTAAATTACCATTGCATGCCCGTTGTGGGCACACTGTTGTGACTTTGTTATTATTGCAATTCCATTTGCAAAATTGTACACAGTTTTTTAAGCAATAAAGTTATTATTATTCTACATTTAACAGAAAAACACTATAAAGTCTTATACTATATAAATAATATAAAAATACTAGCTGACCCAGCGAACTTCGTACCGCCCTAAAAAAATAGGGGTTGTCCAGCGGACAAAATTGTGAATCTAAACCATTCTCAGATCCCCTTGAACACACACAAAAAATTACATCAAAATCGGTCCAGTCGTTTAAGAGAAGTTCAGTGACATACACACTCACAGAAGAATTATATATATAAAGATGTACGCTCTCGCGGAATGCTTGGCAGATGTGAGGTCTTTATTTTTTTGCATTGGGTGCATGAAAAACTCTGTAAGATTCTGTAATAATTGTTTGCCCTACCATTAAGCACATTTTTACAGTGGAGCAAATAATAATTTCACAACATTCAATAAATACTCGTAGCGTCGACATTTACAAAGATATCACAGGTATCGTTATTCGGTCGGTACCTGTCTGGTTTATAAAATATATTTCATTTAGAAAAGTCTGTTCAAATTATTAAAAAAGTACAAACCCAAGCATTTTTATTTTTTTAAGCATATAACTGCTCGGTGTTTAAATCGAAAGAAAATATTACTAGAAAAAACTCCACGCGGACCAGGCAGCAGACGGGACTCGAACCCGCACCCTTCGCTATCCCGGCGAATGCACTGACCACTAACACTGACTAAACTTATAACTATTATTCCTATTTCTTCGTTCAAATGTTTAATACTTGTAAAAGATTCATTTGAAATCGTGGTTTACCTATAATGCGAAGAGATGGCGCTGCCTTGCAGCTTCAAAAAGGCTAGAAAGAATTCGACACGGCCGTCAGGGCCGCGGTAGCATAATTGGAATATTTGCATATTTTCTTTAGATTTAAACAACAAGCATTTTTGGCTGAAATACAAATAGACGAAATAAGATACGCTATTTCAGGAAGTATTTTCTTTTTTTAAGTTAATAAGGTAAGCAGCTACCATAGCCTTTATAAAGAAACTTGTTGTTAACGTCATCTATCCTTCGGCGAGAGAATCTACAATCTGTCCATCATCATCGTCCATTCATACATTCATCCCTCACTCATTAGTTTTATATACATTCACTCTCCCTATTCGAATTCAAAAAAGACAACGTACGCACATAATTTCAATAAGATCTATGTTTACTATGAATAATATTCTACAATCTGAATATCCGATTTTTATTGACAAATCCACATATAGAAGACACTAAGCTATCGAACACTTGTGATGCCAAAAAATTCACTCGCAGCGCTGTCTGCCCTGATTAAAACCCCTACCCCGTGCAGCCTCGAACCTTACTCACCAACAGAACACAACAACACCAAAAGCCTTATGGTAGCCATACACACTACGAGAAATCGTTATGAAATGAAATGAAATGAAATGAAATGAAAAGTCATTTATTCAGTCTAGGCTGTTACAAGCACTTGTGAAAGTCAAGAAGCTACGCCATCGGTTCGCAAAACTACGGCGGGAGACCTTGTACTGAGAAGAACCGGCAAGAAACTCAGCAAGAGCTGCTTTTTTCTCCCTGTATTGATATATACAGAGTCGTCAAGTTGAAAAATGACTTCAGACATACTTCTGAAGTCACCTTCCATTACATTATTTAGGGTATAGATATATAGTTACAACAAATTTTATATTTAGTATATATAGGAAGCGGCATTAGATAGGTACCATACTACTGTTACAAAACTGACTCATACCCATCAAATAAGAAATTACAAGAAACACTATGTCCATGCATTACGATCATTTAGATAATCATTAACTTTATAATAGCCCTTATTCATAAGAGTATTCTTAATCTGAGATTTAAATTTGGTTAGTGGAAGCTCAATCAGATCTTGGGGAACTTTGTTAAACAATGCAATACTACATCCCAGAAATGAACCTCTAGATTTTTGGAGTCTTACGATCAGACTAAACAGTTCGAACGGAACAGTTTATCGTTCGTGGCGTACGTATAGGAAACTGTGCAGTTTTATAACATACACGCTACGATTTATCGGTACCGTTCGGACGGTACAGTTTATCGTACGTGGCGTACGTATAGGAAACTGTGCAGTTTTATAACATACACGCTACGATTTATCGGTACCGTTCGGACGGTACAGTCTAATCGTAACAATTTCTCGTAGTGTGTATGGCTACCATTAGTGTTGTTTTACAATGATCTTCTAAGGTGGAGTTTACTTTTCTATGGGCCGAGATCGCCGAGGATTGCCAGAGCCTAATGACGTCACCTACTTATGTATAACATGCGGTCGAAATGACATTATTGAGTGGTCTAGTGGCTCCATACGGAGAGACTCCGTGTGAGATGACATCCGCCTGGAATACTTCTAGAGGCACTCGCCAATACTCGGCTTGAGAACCTCTTAGGATCTCGCGGCATATATAAAAACAGAATTTTTATTTTCTTTTTTTATCTGATATACGCTACAGAATTATAAATGTCCAGCCACTAAGTATACATTAATAATTAACGTATGAATGTTTTCAAAAAATTGTCAAATCATCATCATCATCATCAGCTTATTAATGTCACTGCTGGGGCACAGGCCTTCCCTATGGATAGAATAGGGAGATTGGGCCATGACCCACCACTCGGGCCCAGTGCGAATTGGTGGATGCTAACGATTGCAGATGCAGCCGGGACCAACGGCTTAACGTGCCTTCCGAAGCACGAAGGAGCTCGAGATAGTAATTTTTAGCCACCCATCCAATGACCGACCGCTGCGAAAGTTGCTTACGTTCAACGATCGCAGCCGAACGCGCTAACCACTTGCGCCATCGAGCTCCTTTTTTTTCAAAAAATTGTCAAATGGCCTATTGTAAACCTATTTATTCTTTATTATTGATTTAGCTTAAAAAGTTATATACAACATATTATTTAAGTTACCTGTATTAAAAACTTGGTGTTATTGTGCGAAATGAGCGTACAATGCGATTTTTTTTACAAAATGCTGAACTTAGTCAACATTAACTGTTCGATGGCATTGAATAAGGGATCTCTTACAGGTAAGTTTTATTTGAATTTGTAACCTTTCTTCGTTCTCTCTCGAGGGCTTTCGATTGCTACAATTTGACGAGCTATATGCCCTACCTCTCTTTTATAGTAGTTGGTATCCTTTTGAAAATTGTTAGGAACTGTATTAAAACGATCACAAATTCCTAATCATATAACTTACCAGATCATGACATTCCCATAGGCATATCATGAAAATTTATTTATTTGTACGTACACAAAACCAGTTACATTCATAATTATGTGAATTTATTTATCTTCATTTACCAATGGTACAGGTACAAAGGAGCTCGATGGCGCAAGTGGTTAGCGCGTTCGGCTGCGATCGTTGAAGTTAAGCAACTTTCGCAGTGGTCGGTCATTGGATGGGTGACCAAAAATTTACTATCTCGAGCCCCTACGTGCTTCGTAAGGCACGTTAAGCCGTTGGTCCCGGCTGCATCTGCAGTCGTTAGCACCCACCAATCCGCACTGGGCCCGCGTGGTGGGTCATGGCCC
This sequence comes from Chilo suppressalis, assembly GCA_902850365.2. NCBI lineage: Eukaryota > Metazoa > Arthropoda > Insecta > Lepidoptera > Crambidae > Chilo > Chilo suppressalis. Next base: position 937,816 of record OU963902.1, read on the forward strand.
AGTCTCCCTATTCCATCCATAGGGAAGGCCTGTGCCCCAGCAGTGGGGAAATTAATAGGCTGATGATGATGATGATGATGACAGGTACAAACTGTAACCAAAAATATGTATATATATCTAGCTTGGTAAGTATGTGCACTTTATATAATTAAAAAATATTATAAACTGTATAACAATAGAATACAATATAATACAGCCAGAAATACTGATTCCACTTACAATATTATGTAGTCAAGAATAAAGTGTCAATATATGTTGTAAAAGATTGTGTTAGCATTAAATCTGTATTAATAATATAAAGAGAAAAGATTTGATTATTTGTTTGTTTGTTTGTATTGAATATACTCCGAAACTAATGGACCTATTCGAAAAATTCTACCACATTTATAATCCTTCATTATCCGTGACAAACATAGGTTAAAGAGTATTTTCAAAAAAGTTAGGGTTCCGTATGAAAACTTCGAAAATATAACCCAAAGTGTGTAAAAAAATACCAAAAAATAACCTTATGTCGCATACGTTACGGAAGTCATTCACAATTCACAACGCATCATTTTTTTTACTTGGATTGGAAAGTTTGTAATTATTATGAAGAACATCATTGTGTTTAATACAAGCCTTTGTACAAAAAGTATAGTCTACGCTAATTCTCTACACCGAAGCGAAGCGAGGGCGGGCCACTAGTACATCTATATGAAGCCATCATTAATTCATAATTCACCTACCGCGGACATTCTCTTCGCTCGCTTGACTTGAATTCACAATGATTAAAACACTTACCTCACCTGTTTACATTTTCATTTTTTTGGACGTCTAAACATCCTTAAAGTCATATTTTATTTTAAAAATCTTAATATGTATTTCCTTATACGCTAATTATCTTAACATAGTATAAAACTAAGTCACTCCCTCTGTTTGTACGCTTAGATCTTTTAATATAGGCAATAGATAGTTTTAAAAGGAATTTCTTTATGTATTATACAAGCATGTGTGCAAAACCTATAGTCTAAAATAGGGAGAAAAAACTGCACTTACTGAGTTTGTTGCCGGTTCGTCTCAGTAGAATCGCAGTCTCCCGCCGTAGATTTACGAACCGATGGCGTAGCTTCTAGACATTCATGAGTGCTTGTAACAGCCTTAACAGAATAAGTGATTATGATTATTATGATAAGTCAAAGTCGAAGCGAAGGCGAGTCACTATTAATCTAATATATAAAATTCTCGTCTTATATATAAAATTCTCGTGTCGCGGTGTTTGTGGTTAAACTCCTCCGAAACGACTTTCCCGATTCTCATGAAATTTTGTGTGCATATTGGGTAGGTCTGAGAATCGGACAACATCTATTTTTCATCCCCCTAAATGTTAAGGGTAATCCACCCCTAAATTTTTTTTTTCAATTTTAGATATTTTTTTTTTATGATATAGCATTAGTAAATACATATAACCCTTTACAATCAACCCCTATTTTTTTATGGCGGTACGAAGTTCGCTGGGACAGCTAGTATGTATATAAAAATCATCTCCTATCTATTAGACAAGTCCGTCCGTCCGTCCGTGGTGCTGTTGCAGCGGCCAAACCGTAAGAGATAGATAAAGAGAATGTTTAAGTTATAAGTTAAGAATAGTCTGATAAGACTACAAACCGGATTTGAGTAACGTAGCACTTCCGGTTTTCAAGAAACCACGAATTTCAAACGAAACCACACAAAATCTCCGAAGTTCTCAATTAATTAAATACATTTTTTTTAAATCAGGTTTTGGTGAACATTTGGTTCACTGGTTTCCTAGTTATTTTTTAATCATGTTTTCCACGCGTCACCGCGTGATGCCGTGAATGAGCTCAAGGACACCAGTACGTAGTCCGCCCAGCCTCCCCCCAGGCACAGCTCATGTAAAATGCATAACCCGCGCTCACTACGGAACCCCGTCTCGACATTGTCTCGGTACGCACAGATGTGAGGCGAGACCTGCCTTCGTGGCCGTGAAACACCGCTGAAACTTTCAAAGGGCATTTATTATTTAAGTCTATGTAGGTAGGATACCTCTAGGTTTTTACCCTGCATGCAATTTCAATGTAAATGAGTGTATGATTGTCGGAGTCGCTGTAAAGTCTATATATATGTTTTCTGATGTAGGTGTACCCTACATAATACCAATTTTCAATATAAATTAGTATGATGTTGTGAACCGCAGAAGACATTTCGTTTTCACGATCCAGTGGCGAAGCCTCCTTAGAACACGATTCCCGCCGGCTTCCCTTGGCTTATTCTAATATATTTACATTCAAGCACAAGCGGCCATTGACATATAAAAACGTTAATGCAAGGTCTCAGGTCCGCGCCGCGGTAATAGACTGGATAACCCGCTAATAATATTGGGAATTCAAATAAATAAAATGTAGGCACTTCACGCACACATACACATTACTACCACATGCAACCACTCGTCGATATAACAGCGATATAACTCGATCTTAAATAGCCTGCAATCTTTATTTATCATGTGTTAAGGTTTCACTTCGCTTGAAGTTTTCGGCCAATCGGGGATAAGGCACTCGGATTTGTTGATCTGAGGTCATTATTACGCGCGCATTCGCATGGACGGATTCGTATGCTAATTTATCTATTGTGATAAGTGATTACTTTGATTGTGATATATAGTTTAAAAGAATCGAAAGTAGTGAAATTTTACTCGCCAAATGTTGTGTATATAGTGTTTGTTTTATTTCGCCGTAAAGGTTTGATTTTTTTCATTCAAAGGTTCATTCTCAAAACAATCGTTCGAAAATAAAACGTTTAGTCGATTTTTTTGCTACGGCTTTACCTTTCTGTTTTTTCACCGCACGCCACTGTCGCGAACTAACATTAAAATTTTTATTTGGCAATCAAACCCAGCAATCTGTAAAACGTCAAAGTTTTGTATTGATACGGATTTGTTTGTTGTTGTGATTTTTGTATTTAATCATGTCTAAAAGGGGTAAAACCTTACAAATACGGTAGAAAAGCACTACAGCGCCCTCCAATCTAAATCCCATTCTCTTTCCGCACAGACTCTACTAAAATATATTTAGTACATACATTTTACTACTATAGTGTATTTAGTATGTACTTTTTAAAACAAAATTAGCGTTCGAAATTTGAATTCAAATGATTAAGCGGGCTGCGCTGCGTGTCTTTAGATGCTAGACGACGATGGCTTGACTGGCGATTATTTGACACGCTAAAACAGGTTGTGGGAGACGATAAAGTTGTATGTGATGTGGCATCATTAAGCGCATTCTACAGACTATACCACGGCGAGTGTTCTGAGGAGTTATTCTCGCTTATCCCTCCATCACCTTTTATTCAGAGGCGCGCTGGCCTACGTTGCCACCGACTTACTGTGGCCTTTATTCCTACACGAACAAAGAAGTTTGGCGACTCATTTCTTTGTCGTACTATTCGTAGGAGGAATTCTTTGCCCGCGCACGTGGTCCCTCCTTCCTATAATCTGGGGTCCTTTAAGAGAGGCGTGAAGAAGCATTTTTGCGGGCCGGCAAGATGAGGATGGTTGGTGTAGCAGTTTATAACTGTTGTACCAGCTATCTTTGCATTTGGACTTTATTACCACTTAACATCAGGTGGGGTAAAGTCATTTGGCTACCTAATTATAAAAAAAAATGTGTTAAAGTATGAACGCTACTTTTTGCGCGTTTTAGTATTAAAGCCACCCGAAGATTCGTCACGCAGGTGCGGGGTAAACATAAGATAACAAATTATCTTAGCACGAAGATTTTTTTTATAACATAGTGTCACACTGCTCTCTCACAGCATAAAAAAGAGACGGATAAAATTAAAAAATAAAATAATAGATGATAATTATTTAAAGCTTAAGAAAATATTACTAGAAAAAAATCCACGCGGACCAAGCAGCCCGCACCCTTCGCTATCCGGGCAAATGCACTGACCAATTATGCTACCGCAGTCCTGATGGCCGTGTCGCATTCTTTCTAACCTTTCTTTAACTGCAATCATAAACATATATTTTTGCTACAGACCGTTGAAACTTATAACACTTAGGCCCGTATTACAGAATGACAACTAAATGTTGATCTTTACTTGATATGCTCAAGACTAGATCAATCACTGAGAATCTCTTATCTATTAGACAAGTCCGTCCGTCCGTCTGTGGTGCTGTTTCAGCGGCCAAACCGTAAGAGATAGATAAAGAGAATATTTAAGTTATAAGTTAAGAATAGTCTGATAAGACTACAAACCGGATTTGAGTAACGTAGCACTTCCGGTTTTCGAGAAATCACGAATTTCAAACGAAACCACACAAAATCTCCGAAGTTCTCAATTAATTAAATACATTTTTTTTTTAATCAGGTTTTGGTGAACATTTGGTTCACTGGTTTGCTAGTCTTTCTATAATACGGGCCTTAGTGTTATAAGTTTCAACGGTCTGTAGCAAAAATATATGAGTTTATGATTGAGCAATAAATTTTAAAAACACACAAAAAGATGATTAATAAATCAGCTTCAAAACTGTATAAGTAATAACTTGTGCCAATGGATGTGTCCGGAAGAGTAAATTATTATGCTTTAATATATAACATATAGGTTTGGATATCCTAATCATTTGCACTCTAACAAAAACATATCATCATCATCATCAGCCTATTAATGTCCCCACTGCTGGGGCACAGGCCTTCCCTATGGATGGAATAGGGAGATAGGGCCATGACCGACCACGCGGGCCCAGTGCGGATTGGCGGGTGCTAGCGACTGCAGATGCAGCCGGGACCAACGGCTTAACGTGCCTTCAGAAGCTTCAGAAGCAGGAGAACTCGAGATAGAAGATTTTTGGTCACCCATCTCATGACCGACCACTGCGAAAGTAGCTTAACTTCAACGATCGCAGCCGAACGCGCTAACCACCCGCGCTGACGAGCTCCTGCGCCTAGTTACATGAGTTCTATTTTTTCGGGATCACCCGCGTACTTTTGTCGTATCGGTTTCAGCCTTGTTGTTCGGAGGACTTTTTGTACGCGGTGCTTCCTCATATCAGAATGTCTCAGCTAACTATTATATTATATATATTTGACGACCTCCGTGGCCGAGTGGTTTATACGCCGGGTTTCATGGTGTCGCCTACTCGAGAGGTCCCGGGTTCAAATCCCGGTAAGGGCAGATGTTTGTGTGATGAACACAAGCATTTGTACTCCAGTCATGGATGTTTAATATGTATTTCGATATAAATATTCTTATATGTGTACAATATATGTATTCTATCCGTTACCCTAGTATCCCATAACACAAGCCTTACAGTGCTTACTTTGGGGCTAGGCTAATTGGTGTGTGTTCAAAAATAAATAAATAAGGTTCTATCGTCTGTCCATACCGCCGATGACCCAGTTAGCAGCAATGAGTGTGACCTTATTCTGCGAGCGACAAAAGTGCGGGCGTGCACCGCATCGTAATCACAAGCAAGGTCGACGCACCCTCAACTCTCCTGGAATCCAGAATGTGTATGATCCAGAATTGTTCGAAGATGAACTACTGGAACGCATGAAGAATGTTAAGGAGAATGTTTTGCGATAAATTAAGCTGAATGACCGTATTCAAACATTGCTGAGTTTATTTGTTTCTTAGGTTTTCACGCACATCACTCATTAAATAAAACAAGTTTTTACGGGTTAATGCACGAAACTTTATTTATTTATTGACGTTTCGCAGCCTTTTCAGGTCTGCATCGTCAGAATAATTATTTTTTTTTTTTTTTTTTGAGGCTGCGAAACGTCAATAAATAAATAAAGTTTCGTGCATTAACCCGTAAAAACTAGTTTTATTGCTGAGTTTGCTTCGAACGTGGAGCAAGTAAAGAAGGCTTTGGTTGACGTAACAACCACACTAATATTATAAAGGCGAAAGTTTGTGAGTGTGTATGTTTGTTACTTGTTCATGTCTAAATGGCTGGAGCGATTTTAAAAAAAAATGGTATGGAGTTAGCTGACACCCTAGATTAACACATAGGATACGTTTTACTGAGCGAAAAATATCCCTAATAAAAAGTTCAAAATTCAAAATCTACGGCGGGAGACCTTGTACTGAGAAGAACCGGCAAGAAACTCGGCAAGGGCTGTTTTTTTCTCCCTGTATTATATACAGAGTCGTCAATTTGAAAAATGAGTTCAATATGAGATAACCCATGAAGTCACTTTCCATTACAAATGTAAATGATAAAACAATTATGACTATAAAATAAAAAATATAAAAAACAGATTTAAAAATGAAAAAAAGTTTAGGAATGCCGTGTCCCACTGTTTAGGCATAAAAACAAATGTACCATTAAAGTTAAATACAACGATTAATAGTACCCAATGTAGCAAGAGCAGACTCATCTCCGCTGGCAGCACCCGTTCACGAGCATGACGCATGAACCAGCCATCGCTTCGCTCAACCATTTTTTAGGGAACGTAACGACCCGCCTCACACGACACCGCCGAAGAGATTTTTAAGAGAGTATGACTACCCATAACCACATATGGATACTAGATAACAAAATAAACCGCGGGTAACACCGCGGGGCACAGCTAGTAACAAATAAAAATCAGTCAGTCACGTCGGTGTCACCACTAGTCGCGACTAGTGTGGAAAGAAACAAAACTTATCTTACTTAATTTTTATTAGTTAAAAACTTTTGAGGCATCTTTCTAATAGGGTATTTGACAGAATAAAAAATAAAGTGCCAATTGTTAGCATCTGTGTTAAGAATGGATATTGGCAGGGGATTTTACTATTTTTACAAAAAAATATATATTCATAATTTTACTAAAATCTCACGAAAAAGATAATAGGTTTCTTATCTATTGTCACGTGACCCAAAACGCTTGGGATTGGCGGAGGCTAAAATGACGTCACACGCAAGTAAACTTCCGGTTAAAGTGACATTACATTGTATCGTTTGACGTTTTAATAACAGTCGTGTGACGTCACACACTAGTAAGACGCCATATTGTCCAGAGAAGCGTTTTCGTGGCAACTTGAAAATGGAGTTTTTGATTTGGTTATTTTTACTGAAATACACAACAGAATGATAAATATCCGTCCATTTTTTCGGACTCCTTAATCCTTAAACATTAGTCAATAGCATCGTTTTTTAAAACTTGTCAAATACCCTATTTCTTTAAAGTACTATTTTAGATAGGAAAATAAAAGCTTGGTGGCCTTATTCTTATCCGTATCCGTAGCCTATTAGAGTTTTTATAAAAAAAGAAAGTCCTTCCTATAATTAATAACTTTTATCCCTCATCAATAAACAAAGATTACATTTGACCTAGTTAAGCAATGATTAGTTTACATCAGTCATTACAAAATACCAATTCGTTGAACAGGGACAAAAATTTAACAATATTAACCGGTTTTAACGACTTTTTCTTTAACCGTGCTTGCTAACGTGCGAAAGTTCATAATGTTATCAATACCTGCAAACTTTCGTGCTGCATTTTTTTTAATATTTCCTTTTACACTCACATCAATTAGCCTAGCCCGAAAGTAAGCACTGTAAGGATTACTAGAAAAAATAAATAAAATCATAACTATAATTGCTATTTCTTCTTTCAAATGTTTAATACTTGAAAAAGTATTAATTTGACATTGTGGGTTACCTACAATGCGAAGAGATGGCGCTGCCTTGCAGCTTAAGGCTAGGAAAATTTCGACGCGGCTAATAGGGCCGTGGTAGCATAATGGTCAGTGCATTAGCCCGGATAGCGGAGGATGCGGGTTCGAGTCCCGTCCGCTGCCTGGTGCGCGTGGTTTTTTTTCTAGTAAACTTTTCTTTAGATTTAAACATCTAGCAGTTAAATGCTTAAAAAATAAATAAAATCATAACTGTAAGGATTGTTTTATGGGATGCTAGGGTAACGAATATGTAGACTACATATACTTACTGATACATATATAAATATATTTAATCTATCATGAATAAGGTACAAATGCTTGCATTCATCATACTAACATTTGCCCCCACTCTCTCTCTCTCTGAGAAAGCACGCCATGAAACCCGGCGTATATACCACTCGGCCACGGGGGTTGTCAATCATTGTATCATCCGTAACCTGGACGAAACGTCGGAATAGAGAAGGTACAAAAACCTTTATTATAGCGCGTTTTAACCCGTTGAATATTATATTGAAAACTTAATTCACCAGAAATACTTAATAATAAATAAATATTTCCAACACTCACACCAATTAGCCTAGCCCCAAAGTAAGCACTGTAAGGCTTGTGCTATGGGTAGCTAGGGTAACGGATAGAATACATATACTGTATATTTAAATAGAAATACATATTAAACATCCATGACTGGACTACAAATGCTCGTATTCATCACACTTACATGTATCCCCACCGGGATTCGAACCCGGGACCTCTCGAGTCGGCGACACCATGAAACCCGGCGTACAAACTACTCGGTCACGGAGGTCGTCAAAAAAAAACAATGTTAACTTGAAATTAATTTCTTTATTTAATAATGCGTGCTTGCTAACTTCTGAAAGTTATCAAACGGCACAATGTTTGACGATGTGGTTTGTACGCCGGGTTTCATGGCTGTCGCCGACTCGAGAAGTCTCGGGTTCGAATCCCGGTGGGGGCAGATGTTTGTGTAATGAATACGAGCATTTGTACTCCAGTCATGGATGTTTAATATGTATTTATATAAATATACTTATATATGTACAGTATATGTATTCTATCCGTTACCCTAGTATCCCATAACACAAGCCTTACAGTGCTTACTTTGGGGCTAGGCTAATTGGTGTGTGTCGGAAATATTAAAAAAAAAAATTTATTGAAATAAAAAAATAAAAAAACGAAAAACTGGGCCTGAAATATCATCAAAACTTGAACTTATCTCACTGAAAAGCGTTCGGCAAGATATCTTCACGCTGGGTGTGACCTTATTTCAGCGCCGGGCGGGCGGCATAACAAACGCAAGGTCGATGCCCTTAATGAATTCTGCAAAACTTCCGAGCGAGCGACATTAAGGGATGTAGGTACGAACACAACCTCCGAAGGGCACTCGGAAAGTAGTCCAATATGATACGGACACGATAAAATACTAATTAAATATAACGATTTTGTTGACAATCAATATTAGACGAAGAAAATTTCCTTATCTATACTTATAATAAATCTGTACAGAGGTCAATTCTGTACATGAAATATATTTTCAATATAACTATCAGGGGCAGTGATCGATACTGATGCCAAAAATGCAATCAGTAAAATTTTTGTCTGTCTGTCTGTCTGTCTGTATGTTCCTTATAGAAACGAAAACTATTCGACGGATTTTAACGAAACTTGGTACAATTATTCTTCATACTCCTGGGCAGGTTATAGTGTACTTTTCATCACGCTACAATCAATAGGTGCAGAGGAGTGAAGGGAAATGTTGGGAAAACGGGAGAAGTTACTCCATTTTTTAAGCTTCCGTCGCATGTGCAGCCTTAATGGTTAAAGTTACTTAGAAATCATGTATGACGGAAATATTCTCCATAAAATTGTCTAAAAAATATCCCGCAACAGCATATGTCTATCTTTTATGGTTGACTCACAATAACACGTGTAACTCCTGATAGCTTAGCAGTTCGGAGCATTCTGATTATATTTTTTTACTCTTACGCTTATAATACTCTCACTCATCCCTAATTTTAAAAAGTTAACATTATTACCTATTTAGGTATAAGAAGAATGTCATTGTGTATAATACAAGTCTAAGAACAAAAACTATAGTCTACACTTCAAGTCTACACCGAAGCGAAGCGAGGGCGGGCCACTAGTTGGAAAATAAAGATTGTATTTTTATTTTGAAAGGGTGGCATTCAAACTTATGGCCATCATAGCTTATAGACTCTTGCGATACTAAAAATAGCACTGGCCCCATTGACTACCCTGACCCAATCCCCCATAACGTAGTTATTATTGCTGAGTTTCTTGCCGGCTCTTCTCAGTAGAAGATCCCCAGTTGATTGCGAATCAATGGCGTAGTATTTCAAATTTGATGAGTGCTTATAACAGTATTATATTTTAATATTATTATCAACTAGCTCTACCCCGCGGTGTTACCCGCGGTTTAATAAAAAACGTAACCTATGTGTTAATCCAGGGTGTCAGCTAAATTCATACCAAATTTTATTAAATTCGCTCCAGTCGTTTAAACGTGAAGAAGTAACGAAAACACTCACAAACTTTCGTCTTTATAAAATTAGTGTGATATGTAGGTATGTTTATTATTTCATCAAAAAACCATCGTTATCAATTAATCAATTGTTAATTTAATTCCATCCATCCATCCATCAGCCTTTCTCCGTCCACTGCTGGACATAGGCTTCCCCCATAGAACGCCACAACGCGCGGTCTTGCGCTATCCGCATCCAGCGGCTCCCAGCACATTTGACGATGTCAGTCCACCTTGTTGGGGGCCGCCCCACGCTGCGTCGTCCGGTACGTGGTCGCCACTCGAGGACCTTTCTTACCCAACGGTTGTCAGATCCTCTAGCTATGTGGCCTGCCCATTGCCTCTTCAGCGTGCTAACTCTTCGGGCTATGTCGTACACACCGGTCCTTCTACGGATCTCCGTATTTCGGATCTTATCACGTAGGGAAACACCGAGCATAGCCCTCTCCATGCGTGACTCCGAATTTTGTAATGAGACCGACATTCAGAGACCGAGACGAATAGCCGATTAAATGATTATAATTTAATTATAATATACTAGCAAACCAGTGAACCAAATGTTCACCAAAACCTGATTTAAAAAAAATGTATTTAATTAATTGAGAACTTCGGAGATTTCGTGTGGTTTCGTTTGAAATTCGTGATTTCTCGAAAACCGGAAGTGCTACGTTACTAAAATCCGGTTTGTAGTCTTATCAGACTATTCTTAACTTCTAACTTAAATATTCTCTTTATCTATCTCTTACGGTTTGGCCGCTGAAACAGCACCACAGACAGACGGGCGGACGGACGGACTTGTCTAATAGATAAGAGATCATTTAATCGGCTATTTTTTACTTTGCTTTCGAAGTTCTTTGCTTAGTAGCTATAGAAGCGTCACGAGGAAACAGCGACTATACTTTTAGTTGATTCTAAGAACTTCAGAAAGAGATGTTCATTAGAATAGAATAGAATATATTTTATTAACCCTCATATTACAGCTATTACACATTTACAAATACAAATTCTAAAAACACAGGACTAATTAGGACTCTGCATCAGCATTAGCTGATGCGGTTATTTTGGCAGAGCCTGTTTAGTGACACAAAAAGAAAAATACATGTTAGTTATTTCTTTTTTTATTACTTGAAAGGATGTATGGACTTAGCATCCTTTGCTTTCAAGTAACAAAAATGGGTGCGTGTACTTATATATATACTTATATATATACGTAGGCGCGTGAGAAGTTATCCTTCTTTGGCATCGTTTAAAATTAGTTTTTAATTGCATGCAAATAATTAATTACAATAAATTAATAAAAAGTCTGGAAAAGGATTTGAAAAAATAAATAAATAATCAAAATATTCAATTAAAATCGCTACTGAATATAATTTATTAGAACATATGTGATTTGCACTTGTATGAAACTCAAACACGTATTCCGAATATACAAACTAGAAACATGTGGATAAATATTATAAATATGAATACCTATAACTGTTACTTTATTACAAAAAATAAAGATGTGGTTTTTGGTTCTACTACACCAATGGTCAAGAGATAGCGCTGTAGTCTCCTGAATCGCGCTTTGGTTCCGTTGTTCCAGATTAATAAATACTTTTGATAGGCCTTCACAATGCAGGCGTTAGCACCCACAAAATAGAGATTCTATTTCTACTTTGTTGGTAGATTTTCTTAATGTGCGGTAAACACAAAGTTAATTTTTTGTGTTACAGTGATGCGCGCGCATCTTAAAATTTCACTCTCAAACTAGAAACATGTGGATAAATATTATAAATATGAATACCTATAACTGTTACTTTATTACAAAAAATAAAGATGTGGTTTTTGGTTCTACTACACCAATGGTCAAGAGATAGCGCTGTAGTCTCCTGAATCGCGCTTTGGTTCCGTTGTTCCAGATTAATAAATACTTTTGATAGGCCTTCACAATGCAGGCGTTAGCACCCACAAAATAGAGATTCTATTTCTACTTTGTTGGTAGATTTTCTTAATGTGCGGTAAACACAAAGTTAATTTTTTGTGTTACAGTGATGCGCGCGCATCTTAAAATTTCACTCTCATAATTTTTTCATAACGCGCCTAAAGAAGTATAACTTAAAATAAATATAAATAAAAGTCAATCATTAAAAACAGTTTATCACAGTCATCCTACTACGTTTATCCTATTTTATAAAACTTAATCTATTTCTAATAAAAAACATTATACGTATTAAATAAAGTATATTGAATATATACTTGGCTGTTATCAACGTACCAAATTCACACGTCAGAAGAAGTAATGCGTCATTCTGACGTGCGGTACCTACGCACTTTTTCGTATGTGATTCCACGGTGTTTTCAACTTTATTGCGTGCACTTTAAGAAGGAATGTAGCACCCTTGGGATCGCTTCGGATCAGCATACACGCACATAAATAAATACTTAATGAGGTATTTACTTATCGCTACTCTATTTCTGAGTGAACGGGGTTACGTAAGACCAGGTATGGTAAGGAATATGGAATGTTCATCGGGTCGCGAGTGATTATTTATCGTCGATTAACTCTTGATGGAATGACGAGGTTAGAAGGCGTTGGAAAAGATTTTCGGCGTCGAGAAAATTTCGGTTACAAAACACCGTGGGTGTGCCGTGCCTAATGAATTATTAATTATGTCACGTAGACATGTATTCCATAACAAAATACTTAGCAAAGTATTGCTTACGTAGTTTCTGTGAAAATATATTAAACACCAAGTCACCGGTACTGTTCGGAGTTCCACTCTATACCACTCTCAGAGTTCCACTAACAGAAATACTTAAAGAAGCGCAAAAATATGTATTTTGTAGATTCTAATAAGTGAATAATAAAGTTGGTCGTACAATAATTTAAAATGTCAAATGAGTATTTTTGTCCTGAACAAAATAAAATACCACGCAATGAACCTGCTACTTACCTATAAGGAGAATCTTTAGACTGTAATTATTTTAACTACATCTCATTTCAATCTTAACAATTTGATAAAGGAAAGGGTGAATTTCTCAAATGCGATTTTGCACTCCACCTGCCCTCCACCACAACGGCTTACTAGAGCCGAGGTCTGAGTCTCAGAGACGCCCTCTAGTTGAGCTGACCCCCCGTGGGGAGATGCCATCCGCCTGGAATAGCTCTAGACTCTAGAGCATGGAATAGAGGCACTCGCCAATTCTCGACTTGAGGCCCCTTAGGATCTCGCCGTCCCCAAACCCGGTGACGCCGTAAAGGTCATCTGCAAAAAACAACAGCATGCTCACTAAAAAAAGCAACAAAAAAGTGGCCAGCCATCTACGCTCTTTGGCAATGTGGCAAACTTTTTTTTTATATATATAACTAGGTAGGCAAATGACTCTACTCCACCTGATGTTAAGTGGTGATAAAGTCCAAACGCGAAGATAGCTGGTACAGCAGTTATAAACTGCTACACCAACCATCCTCATCTTGCCGGCCCGCAAAAATGTTTCTTCACGCCTCTCTTAAAGGTCCCCAGATTATAGGAAGGAGGGAACACGTGCGCGTGTAAAGAATTCCACTTACGAATAGTACGACAAAGAAATGAGTCACCAAATATCTTTGTTCGTGTAGGAATAGTGGCCACAGTAAGTCGGTCTTGGTCAATGCAGGGCTACAATATAACATTATATTGATATTTGACGTCAGATTACTGTAAGGTAGAAAGAAGTAAAGAACTCCAGTGTGACTGAAAATCCGCTGAGATAAAGAAATGTGTCTTCTACGAGATGTTGGAGCACAGAACTTCCCTGCCGATGGAAAAGAGAGATTGAACCATCACGATTACACTATGCTAATGACTGCAGATGCAGCCTGGCCAACGGCTTAATGTGCCTTCCAAAAGGCTGGTGAACATAAATAATTTAGGTTCCAAAGTGGTGCCTAGGGGGGGTAGGAGAGGGACGGAGAGAACTACGCTCTCCCTCTCACTCCTGCGAGAGCCGCGAGTCTGTCCTGGGGGGGGGTAGGCTCGCATTGCACAAGTTCTATGGATGCTGATGCCCCTGATGCTCCGGGGCATCTTCTCTCTCTCGGCATGCACTAGGGGGACCGCGGTCCTCATAGTGCGTGTTGGGTGACGGTGCAGGAGTATTGTCTGGTTTTTAGTGGTGTAGGTAGGGAGGGCCCTATTCAGGGTGTAGGTAGGGAGGGCCCTGTTCACATCAGCGAGCTCCAGGGCTGGCTGAAGAGGACAGGGAGGAGTCTCACATACCTTGGAGGGCAACCATTGGAACATTCAGAAAACATTTCAAAATATATCTACTTCATATACAAAGTTCATCATAGGATACACGACACGACTTACCTAGTTTTTTCACTTCGCGTCGGTTTGTTTGAATCGTTCCGGTTGTGTTAGCTGGCACTATCGACGATCGACGTAATGTCTGTGTGTTATTATAGCCATATCTTGCATGAAATAATGCCTGAAATAAAGACTCGTCATGCTCGATGTAATACCCCCAAATTTACAGCCAGCTGTAAAATTAAGCCAATCTTCGTTCACATGATGATCTTAGTAATTTCCATTAATTAACTCACGCACGAGGAGCTCGATGGCGCGGGTGGTTAGCGCGTTCGGCTGCGATCGTTGATTTTAAGCAACTTTCTTCGTGGTCGGTCATTGGATGGGTGACCAAAAATCTTCTATCTCGAGTTCCTTCGTGCTTCGGAAGGCACGTTAAGCCGTCGGTCCTGGCTGCATCTGCAGTCATTAGCACCCGCCAATCCGCACTGGGCCAGCGTGGTGGGTCATGACCCAATCTCCCTGTTCCATCCATAGGGAAGGCCTATGCCCAAGCAGTGGAGACATTAATAGGCTGATGATGCCTTCGTGCACTAGACAGCCACGAACACGGCCAGTGGCCACAACGACCAGATTAACTAATTAAACCATATGAGCGTTGCGCATTTGGCCACAAGGACTAGCTTTAGTTAATCTGGTCGGTGTGGCCACTGGTCATGGTCGTGGCCATCTTATTAGCGAGGTAGGTATCTATATAAATTATTAATAGAAAAATGCTATTATTCACTTGCAGAGTATTTTGAGAATAAGTAGGCTGAATGGACTTCAATATATGAAATTTTGATTTTGGACATGTATTATATATTTAAATGATTTATTTAATTAAATTTGTTTGACATTGTACGATACTGATTACTGGAGGATCCTAAAAGCAAATATTGGGCATTTACCATTTTACTTTTTGATTATTAATTTTATTATGAATCGACACCATTGTATGATTATTATTGATTATTGGAATATTGTGAGAAAACAAATTTTTAACATTGGACATTTATTTTTTTACATTTTAATAGATAATTTTATATTTATTGACATTTAATAATATTGAGTATAAAATGATCTTGGCATGATATTAATAAGCTGACAAGCACTTTAATTTTAAATTGATTTAAAAACTGTTGCATGCTGTTTAACAGTAAAATATGTGAGACATGAAAATAATCAAACACCTTTTATACCATATTTTTATGCAATAAATTATTATTATTTCTATCTTAGTGTGAAGATCCCAGTGTTGTATCTGTGGTAGGATCACCTTTCTCCTCAGCGGATAATACGCTGGCGAGACACACAGTGCACCGCGTGCGGCGTCACAACGCCGGAATAGTAAACAGGTATGGTGTCACTATGCACACCGCTTTCCACTGCCCACAGTCGGGAGGAACGCAGTAACTCAACTTGATTCCTGACTAATTACATGCTATCGTTGTTTTGTTAAATGAAATTCTAGTTAACAAAACTAGTTTTTTACGGGTTAATGCACGAAACTTTATTTATTTCATCATCATCATCATCATCATCAGCCTATTAATGTCCCGACTGCTGGGGCACAGGCCTTCCCTATGGATGGAATAGGGAGATTGGGCGATGACCCACCACGCGGGCCCAGTGCGGATTGGTGGGTGCTAACGACTGCAGGTGCAGCCGGGACCAACAGCTTAACTTGCCTTCCGAAGCACGGAGGAGCTCGAGATAGTAATTATTGGTCTCCCATCCAATGACCGACCACTGCGAAAGTTGTTTAATTTCATTGATAGCAGCCGAACGCGCTGTGGCGGCGACATCTATATGCCCCACATATAGACAACGGATGGAGGAAATCATTACTCACCATCCTCAAGAGATGGCGTTACCTGCACTGCGATCAATAATAGTATGGAAGCCATTCGCGCAAATGAAGTTCGGAAGCTAACTCTTCATATATATGATGCCCGACCGACATCGGGCCGCGGCCGCCGAGCTAACATCACCCAGCTCGGAGGAAGATCTTCCCCTTTGGCCTTCCTACACTGGTGACCCCGACGTGACGTTGCTCGGGGGCCGCGGCCCGACTGATGTTGGTCGGGCATCGTATATATGAAGAGTTAGCCTTCGAATTTCATTTGCGCGATGTAGGCTTCCATACTAATATTGATCGCAGTGCAGGTAACGCCATCTCTTGAGGATGGTGAGTAATGATTTCCTACACCAGTTGTATATCTGCGGGGCATATAGATGTCGCCGCCACAGCGCGTTCGGCTGCGATCGTTGAAATTAAACAACTTTCGCAGTGGTCGGTCATTGGATGGGAGACCAATAATTACTATCTGGAGCTCCTCCGTGCTTCGGAAGGCAAGTTAAGCTGTTGGTCCCGGCTGCATCTGCAGTCGTTAGTACCCACCAATCTGCACTGGACCCGCGTGGTATAAAGTGTCACTTGCGTCATCGAGCTGCTCGGTATGGAATATTTATTTATTATTGACGTTTATTTAATGAGTATAATGAGTTAAAAACTTGTTTTCCTTAATGAGTGATGTGCGTGAAAACCTAAGAAACAAATATTCTAGTTAACAGATAATTTGATCATAAATAATACCTACATCGGTTTTAGGGAGATTAAAAAGTTTTTCATTGTTTGTTCCTGTCAGTTTTATAACGATAAACCTTCAAATATACGCCTCAAATGATAGTTAATGGTTAAAAACGCTAATGCTAAGAGAGACACTTACATTCACGTGTTTTGATTAATCTGAATCTCCCTACAGAATATGTGATGACTGCAGCGAATTCTTTAGTGATGATAATAGCTAGAGCAACCTTTTACTTTTCAGTTGTCTTTACATTTGATATGAACTTAACATCGGTTGAGAAAAACGACCTCCGTCGTCGTTGCCATGATCTCTCATCATCTCCGGCCTGAGTCCTTACCCAAGCCAGATCCTAATCCAGCATTGCTATTCAGTAAAAACAATTTTTTTCACCGACCAATCCGCACTAGGCCCGAATGGTGGGTCATGGCCCAATCTCCCTATCTCCATCCATAGGGAAGGCCTGTGCCCCAGCAGTGGGGACATTAATAGGCTGATGATGATGAAGAACAATTTCACTTTTTCGGTGAGATTTCAATTTGGTATTTAAATTTCAAATCATACACAGCCTAATAAGTGGCGTATAAAAGTATGTTTGTTCTTACAGAATAGCGCAACAGAACAATGTAGAAGAAAAACTGTTTTTCATTGTTGCTTTGCGATTAATAAATAAAATAATTAAATAAACTTCCAGATTTTGCTGTTACGGCCTATGAATGGAATAGGGAGATTGGGCCATGACCCACAACGCCCAGTGTGGATTGGCGGGTGCTAACGACTACAGATGCAGCCAGGACCAACGGCTTAACGTGCCTTCCGAAGCACGGAGGAACTCGAGCTAGAAGATTTTTGGTCACACATCCAATGTCCGACCACTGCGAAAGTTGCTTAACTTCAACGATCGGAGCCGAACGCGCTTACCACCAGCACCATTGAGTTCTTCACAGGCTCTCACACTGTTACTTAAAATGTTCAGTTTGAAAGTATCTCACCAAAGCTACACTGCTGTATGTCATTTAACTGTCGTCATTGAGTATGCCAGCGGTATCTGAGCCCACAATAACCACCGCGGCGCGCGACGCCACTGCCGGCCGATCTTCATAGCGACACCATTGTTATTAAAAAATGTTTTTTGTTCCAGCCCAGCCGAGGCTGAACGTGACACCAGCAGCACCGACTCTTAAGATGATCCTCCAAGAGAATGTTATACCAAAGAAGTGCGAAGACAACATTAATATAGAATATTGGTCGTAAATAGTAGTACACTATTTTTTAAGCAAATAACTGCTCGAGATTTAAATCTAAAGAAAATGTTACTAGAAAAGAATCCACGCGGTCCAGGCAGCATTTGATATTGCGAGTTACCTACAATGTGAAGAAGAACGCTGCCTTGCAGCTTAAGAAAGGCTACAGAGAATTTGACACGGCCACCAGGGCCGCGGTAGGATATTGGTCAGAGCATTCACCCGGATAGCGAAGGGTACGGGTTCGAGTCCCGTTTGCTGCCTGGTCCGCGTGGATTTTTTTCTACTAATATTTTTTTAAGATTTAAAAGTACTTACGCTTTTTGGGAAAAAGATCCGTCTATAATTCTTTATATTTATTAAACTTAAGCACAATACATAGATATTATGTTATCTCCAGCACCTCATCTCAATTTTAATTCTATGTTTAAGTGATTTTACTTTATCTCTTCTATATTATCTGGAAATTGTTGTTACTAAACTAGCACAGTTAGTTTTACATAATGTAACTTAAGAATCAGAGAGAATTTAAGATGTTGATTATGTAATAGTCATAGTCATAGTCATAATATTTATTGCTTCATGTTGGTTACATTTCGTTCTTAAATTTAATAACAGCTCGCAAACATGAGCCCTGCAAGGGCATTGCAAATTATAATAAATGTGTACAAATATTAATTTAAAATTTGATAAAATTACAATAGGATAACAATTTAAGATAGATAGAAAATTTAAATAAGTTAATAAAAAAGAATATAATTTTAAAATCAATTCATATTATACTTAAAGCAATTATAAAATACATTTAGGGTTAGGTCAAGAGATGTATGTCAATCAAATCAAAAAATAAATAAACAAGTAACAATAACATTCAAAGTAATAATCCATTCAAAATTCATTCACATAATATTCATTATAATTTAGTTTAATAATTTCGGTTTAGGTCAACAAATTTACGTCATAAAAAAATCAAATCAATTAGTCAAACATCATTAATTATAACGTCATATACAAAATTTATAATGTCATACACACACAAAAAATAATACAGATTATTAGGTATCATTAAAATTTATCATTGAAGAACTCCTTCAAATCATAATAACACTTATCTATAAGTAATTGTTTTAAATTATTATTAAATGTACAATCTTTTTCAATGTTTTTTATATGATTCGGTATTTTATTATATATTTTAACAGACATATGGTATGTTCCTGAGCTTACCAGATGTAATTTAGTAAACGGTATTGCCAATTTATTTCTATTTCTTAAATTACGTGTTTGAAAATATGTATCACTAATATGTTTATATAAATGTCTATTTTTGCGCACCATTTTACTAATTTCAAATATATATATACATGGAAGAGTAAGTATCTTTAGTTTTATGAAATGTGGTCTACAGCTTTCCATGTCTGTAATATTCACCAATATACGTATACATCGCTTTTGTAATACAAATAGTTTATTTATGTCGGTACTATTACCCCATAAGATAATTCCGTAACTTAGCCATGAGTTTGCGTAAGCATAATAAGCGCTTTTTGCTGATATTAAATCTGTACTTTTCTTTAACTCGTAGAGGGCATAAGTGAATCTAGATAACTTGGATACTACTCTATCAATATGTGGCTTCCAATTTATATTACAATCTATTTCTATTCCTAGTAATGTGCAAGAGGTAACAAAATCTAATTTACTGTTTTGGACGATAGGTTTAGTTTCAATAGGTTTTTTCTGTCTAGGTTTAAATTGTATCAATTTAGTTTTTTTAAAGTTAATTTCCAAATTATGCTCGTTCAACCATTTAATTATCTCGCCCATATTGTATTCTAGCTTTTCTTGCAGTTCGTTGCTAGATTTGCAGGGCATTACAACAGAGATATCATCCGCATAAATGATAGTTTTATCCTTTATACAGAATGATATATCATTAATATAAATTAGAAATAAAATGCATCCAAGAATGCTACCTTGCGGAATTGATCTCTCTATCCTATCTTTTTCTGATATAATTTTACTTAATATGTTATTTTTAGAATTATAATAGTCGACTTGTACAAATTGTTCCCTATCTTCCAAGTATGATGCTAACCACTGGTGTGCTATCCCCCTTACCCCTATAGAGTGAAGTTTCTTTAAAAGTATTTTATGAGAAACTCGATCATACGCTTTGCTCATGTCAAGCAATACTCCTACAGCATATTTCTGTTCGTTAATTATTGAAAATATTTCATTAAAATACTCGTAAAGGGCAGTAATAGTAGATCTACGCTTCCTAAAACCATGTTGACAGTTATTAAAAATTTCAAATTTTTCACAAAAGGATGTTAGACGCATCGCCATAGCGGACTCAAACACTTTGGAAAAGGTAGATAGTAGTGCAATAGGTCGAAAATGTTGCGGTTCATTTGCGTTACGTTGTTTAGGTACAGGTTTGATAACTGTAGTTTTTAATAATTTTGGAAACGCTGCTTCTCTAAAAGATTGGTTAATTAGATAAGTTAAGGGTTCAACGAGCTCCTCTTTACATTGTTTTATTAATGACGGCGGAAATTCGTCTATTCCAAAACTAGTTTTATTTTTCAATGACTTTAAGATAGAAAGAACTTCAACTTCCGTAACTGGGTTTAGGAACATACTTTTTTCAGTATAACTTAGAGAAGGGCGCCCTTCAGGATCTGGTTTGTTATTATTGTTACCCACTGAAACAAAATATTTATTTAGCATGTTTGAAATTATGTAAGGATCAGTTGTGTTGCTTGTTTCCGTTTTTAAACCTATATTCTTGTGGCATTGCTTCTTTATTTTATTTGTACGTTGTTTAATTATTTGCCACATAGATTTCGTTACGTTTTTTGAATATTTAATTTTTTTAATATGTAAGTTCTTTTTTGATGTTATTACTATATTCTTTAATAGTTTTACATATTTATTGTAATAATCATTAAGTAATGGATTATTTGTTTGAGATTTTAATATATGTAGTAATCGTTTATGTTTACAAGATGTTTTAATGCCTTTAGTTAGCCACAGTTTTTTATTAATATTATTTATTTTTACTAGTTTTTTTGGAATGCACTTGTTTAATAAGCATGTTAATAAGTCGTGAAAAGAACTGTAATTTTGATTGATACTTTTTTTATGTGATAATATTTGATCCCAATTAATAGCCTGCAATTGTTTTTTAAACAATGCAGTGTTATGCAGGTTAAAAATTCTTTTCTTTATATAGTACGCAGTTGAATTTTGTTTTATTTGGGGTTTTTGAAAGTCAATTATTGTACCTTTGTGGTCAGAGATTCCGTATTCTTTTACTTCCACAGTTGTGTTTGTCATATCAAAGTTGGTAAATATTGGATCCAAACAGGTAGAGCCAGTAGGAGTTACTCTCGTATGCTCTTTAACATATTGATCAAAGTTATAACTTTTAAATAAATTGATGTACATTTTACTTTGACTGGAATTACTTAAGAAGTTTATGTTTAAATCTCCTCCTATTATTATATGTTTTTTATTGTATTTAGTCGTTAATAATTTAAGTACTTTTCCTATTTGTTCATTTACTATAATTGTTTCTCTTTTACTCTCTGGCCAGTACATAACAACAAGTATTAAATTTAAATGTGGTATTTGAACAGCACATATTTCAATTATATATTCCAATGAAAAACTATTTATATCCTCGCATTCATAATATTCAATATGGTCTTTTATAAATATACATACGCCGCCCCCTTCTCGGTATTCTCTAGAGAATCTACTCGCTAGATTATATCCTTCTACAACCAGCAAGTCAGTTTTACATGGCGAGATCCAGGTTTCCGTAAAGCATAAAGCAGCAAAATTATAATCTTCCACTAAGTCTTCTATTATGTGTAACTTGTTTTTAATGCTTCTCACATTTTGAAATAAGAATACTGAATTGGTATTTTTCCTGTTAGGGACGAAAGGAATTATAGTTTCTTCCGAGTTGATTTGTAACAGGTTGAGATTGTGATGTTATTCCTATTTGTAGTTCTGCGTTAGTTGTCATATTTTGATTCTGCTTGCGTGGATGATATTAGGAAGGGCTTTTCTCCAGTTCTGTCGTATGTTTAAATTGTCTATTCCTTCTGAAACTTTCTCTTTCTTGTTTTCTGTGTTGTAAGCCTGATTCGTCGAGATACTCTGATATCCATAAGCCTGTATTTTTAAAGTATAATTTGCATTCTAAGATGCATTTCGTAACTTGTTTGCTCAGTAATTCTATTTTCAAAGGTCGTCTCGTACCCCTCCCACCTATACGGCTTAAATCTTCTACGTATCCTGAAAGATCTATCCCTGCTATATCATAAAATAAATTTAAAATTTTTTCATGTAACTCGTATTCAGTTTCGTATCTGGTTTCGTTTAGTCTATAAAGAACTATTATTTTCTTATGTACTTCTTGTTTTGAGTAACTTTGTTCTTTTAAATTGAGGTCAGTTTTGTTATTTTTTGTGCCTGTACTATTTATTTTCATTGGTTTAGTTTCCCTTTGTTCGCGTTTTAATATTAAAATCTCTTTTTCTAAATCATGTATACGCTTTGTATTATCCTCTGTATTTTGTCGCAACAATTTAATTTCTGTCTCTAAGTTGATATTCTGATTTGTTGTGTTAAGTAAACATGTTTGCAGTATTTTTATAGTATGAGAGAGTTCACGATCTCTAGCTTCTTGTTTTTGAGCTTGTAATGTAATTTGCGCTCTTAGTTCTCGGATTTCTGTGAGCAGTGTATTTTCTGTATTGAATGTGGATTGATTCTGTATTGTATCTCCACCTGAAATAGTGTCATCCAAAATAAAGGAAATTTCAGGATTTTCGTTACTATTAGTGTGTGTTTTACGCCTTTTTGTGACATTTTCATTAAATGGGGAATTCATTTCAATGTTTGGGCCGTCCTCTTGTCGTCGCACTGGAGAGTTAGTGTTATCGTATGTTGGTTGTTTTGATGAGCATTTTGGGCATATCCAAGATAATTTATGCTCCTTGCTCATAGTATTATAAATTAGTAATTAAAATCTTTAAATTATATTTAGTTTACAAAAAACAAATATTGGATTGGATTACCTTTCCATGAGTACAAAATATTATAAGAATGTATTTTAGCATTGTTATATCACAAGTCTTTGTTAATATTGTTTTAAAAAAATCCACGCGGACCAGGCAGCAGACGGGACTCGAACGCGCACCCTTCGCAATCCGGGCGAATGCACTGACCAATTATGCTACCGCGGCCCTCACGGACCGCGTCGAAATTCCTTCTAGCTATTCTTAAGCTGCAGGGCAGCGCCATCTCTTCGCATTATAGGTAAACCCACAATGTCAAATGAATACTTTTACAAGTATTAAACATTTAAAAGAAGAAATAGCAATTATAGTTATAATTTTTATTATTTTTAAAGCATGTAACTGCTTGATGTTTAAATCTAAAGAAAATATAACTAGAAAAAAATCCATAATTATTAATTGGTCAGTGCATTCGC
The DNA here is from genome assembly GCA_902850365.2 of Chilo suppressalis. Taxonomy (NCBI): domain Eukaryota; kingdom Metazoa; phylum Arthropoda; class Insecta; order Lepidoptera; family Crambidae; genus Chilo; species Chilo suppressalis. Next base: position 961,698 of record OU963902.1, read on the forward strand.
CCGGATTGCGAAGGGTGCGGGTTCGAGTCCCGTCTGCTGCCTGGTCCGCGTGGATTTTTTTCTAGTTATATTTTCTTTAGATTTAAACATCAAGCAGTTACATGCTTTAAAAATAATAAAAATTATAACTATAATTGCTATTTCTTCTTTCAAATGTTTAATACTTGTAAAAGTATTCATTTGACATTGTGGGTTTACCTATAATGCGAAGAGATGGCGCTGCCCTGCAGCTTAAGAATAGCTAGAAGGAATTTCGACGCGGTCCGTGAGGGCCGCGGTAGCATAATTGGTCAGTGCATTCGCCCGGATTGCGAAGGGTGCGGGTTCGAGTCCCGTCTGCTGCCTGGTCCGCGTGGATTTTTTTCTAGTTATATTTTCTTTAGATTTAAACATCAAGCAGTTACATGCTTTAAAAATAATAAAAATTATAACTATAATTGCTATTTCTTCTTTCAAATGTTTAATACTTGTAAAAGTATTCATTTGACATTGTGGGTTTACCTATAATGCGAAGAGATGGCGCTGCCCTGCAGCTTAAGAATAGCTAGAAGGAATTTCGACGCGGTCCGTGAGGGCCGCGGTAGCATAATTGGTCAGTGCATTCGCCCGGATTGCGAAGGGTGCGGGTTCGAGTCCCGTCTGCTGCCTGGTCCGCGTGGATTTTTTTCTAGTTATATTTTCTTTAGATTTAAACATCAAAATAATAAAAATTATAACTATAATTGCTATTTCTTCTTTCAAATGTTTAATACTTGTAAAAGTGTTCATTTGACATTGTGGGTTTACCTATAATGCGAAGAGATGGCGCTGCCCTGCAGCTTAAGAATAGCTAGAAGGAATTTCGACGCGGTCCGTGAGGGCCGCGGTAGCATAATTGGTCAGTGCATTCGCCCGGATTGCGAAGGGTGCGGGTTCGAGTCCCGTCTGCTGCCTGGTCCGCGTGGATTTTTTTCTAGTTATATTTTCTTTAGATTTAAACATCAAGCAGTTACATGCTTTAAAAATAATAAAAATTATAACTATAATTGCTATTTCTTCTTTCAAATGTTTAATACTTGTAAAAGTATTCATTTGACATTGTGGGTTTACCTATAATGCGAAGAGATGGCGCTGCCCTGCAGCTTAAGAATAGCTAGAAGGAATTTCGACGCGGTCCGTGAGGGCCGCGGTAGCATAATTGGTCAGTGCATTCGCCCGGATTGCGAAGGGTGCGGGTTCGAGTCCCGTCTGCTGCCTGGTCCGCGTGGATTTTTTTCTAGTTATATTTTCTTTAGATTTAAACATCAAGCAGTTACATGCTTTAAAAATAATAAAAATTATAAATATTGTTTTAGTTAAATATTGTAATTTTGTAATGTTCTTGCGATCATTCCTCTCTGGAAAAGAGGAATGAAAAATGAAACAAATCTGCGTCGAATCCTGATAAATTAGGATAAGAAGAGAGGAACGATGATCATGATGATATTTGTGATAGATACCAAGAAATCTATGCAAAACTAGATACAAATAAAACGTTTAAAATAAAAATTGTCAGCACCATGGCAGCATATTTTATTTTTTCCAATGATCATCATTTAAAAATGTTCTCCTGTTTTGCACGTTGTCTTAAATTTTCTATTATAAAACTAGATAGGCAAAAGACTCAACTCCACCTAATGTTAAGTATTGGTAAAGTCCAGACGTAAAGATAGGTAGTGCAGCAGTTTTACCTGCCACACCAGCCCACTGCACTGCTAGCCCTGATGGACCACAAATTGTAGGATGTGGGAAACAGGTGGATGAACTTGACAGCATGAAGTCTACCATTTCTCACCTTCTGGCTATTCAATTTCCTAACCTCATACATATGTATATTTACCACTTGCAGTTCTTTACTCAACTAAGTGTTATTTGTCATAAAGATCCCATAAGTTATATTAATAACTAGCGGCTCGCCCTCGCTTCGCTTCGGTGTAGAGCTGAAGTGTAGACTACAGTTTTTGTTCTCAGGCTTGTATTATACATAATGACATTCATCTATGATTCTTCTTATACCTGCATGCAGTCTCAGCCCGATCGGTTTAAAATTGACAAAGTGTCATACAAACAGTCATTCCCTATTTTATCCCCTTGGGGGTAGAATTGATCAAAATCCTTTCTTAGCGGATGCCTAAATCATAACATCTACCTGCATGCCAAATTTCAGCCCGATCCGTCCAGTAGTTTGGGCTGTGCGTTGATAGATCACTATGACAGTCAGTCACCTTTGAGTTTTATATATATAGATATAGAAGATATGTTTATCATTTTTTTCTTTTCCAACTTTAATCGCATTTTATAAATATACATAGAACCTTCTTGTGACCGATCTTTATTCTGATTACCACTGCCATTTCCTATATAAAAAGGAGGCGATTTCGAAACACGAAACATTTGCTTTTCAGTCCATTTAACGGTTGCAACAAACAGTTTGCATTGGTAAAATCGTAGATTCCGTTGCTAGCTTGTGTCCAACGTTGCATAAAGTTTTATAAAGGCAAAATTATTAATGCGATATACTTAAACAGTCACCCGTTTTTTTCGAACAAGCGAAATGGCCAATGAATCGTGAACTGAGCTGCTAGATGACCATTTACAGGCAACAGATGGATAAAAAAACCATTTGAAAACGCAACAAACAACGCGCAGAACGCAAATGAGAGTTATGCTCGATGGCCAACTACAAATAAAGTGTTAATACAAAAAATAAGAATATTCATAAGCGCTGAGCCGCAGTACATAAACTTGGTTCTTTAGTGCCCGTTAGTCACTTATCGAAATACCTCACCGTATTTGGCACATAATAAGGGTTGGTGGAAATGATTGGGTGCTTTTATACGCCGCTTATTAACGCCGACTTGGTCTGTCGCACCCAAATAATAAGCTCATTTTTTTATCAATAGTTATTATTGAACATTGAATGCAAACCTGTGGACGCTTAAAGCTGTTAAATTGGAATGTTTGAACAAGTGAAGCAGATTTTTCGACAAGTAAATAGCGGCGAAAGATTTGGGTTCCTGTTTAACTGTCTCTGCCTAAATGAGGCAACTCGATTTTGGATGCGAAAATCTTGGTTATAGAATAAGATTAATAAATGAAAAAAAAAACAATGTAGGAGCTTTAGGGACTTAACATTATGAAGAATCTTAAATAATCATAGTTTTTATTTCTTAAACATGTTTAAATCTAAAGAAAATATTTCTAGAGTCTGTGCGGAAATAGAATGGGCATGACGAAAAACGGAACTAACATTAAGATTTTTATTTGGCAATCAAACCCAGCAATCTGTAAAACGTCAAAGTTTTGTATTGATACGGATTTGTTTGTTGTTGTGATTTCTTGCGGTTTTTTGTATTTAATCATGTCTAAAAGGAGTAAAGCCTTACAAATACGGTAGAAAAGCACTACAGCGCTTTCTCTTTCCGCACAGACTCTAGAAAACAAACTAGATTTTTTTGTAGTAATGTTTTCTTTAGAATCTTTAGTAAAGTTGGAAGGTTACAACATACTTTTAAAACTTGGTTTACAATCCCGTTTACTGACATAAATAGTTTAGTTAGTTCACACTTTTGAATGTGTATCATACGCACTCAGTTTGTAGTCTTTAAACATATTTTTGAAATTCTGACCTCTATTTTGTAGTTGTTCGGAAATGAACAAATTTTACAGAACACTTAAATAATTCTGTGTTTGTATTGAGGTCAATGTGGTTATGAAACGAAAATGCTCTGAAACATAGAATTGACAAACGTGGCAATGCTGCAAGCATAATGGGCACCTTTGCGCCAGAAACGATACGGGGTGATATTTGACCATGTTTGTATTTGTATTCTTGTCATCATCATCATCAGCCTATTAATGTCCCCACTGCTGGGGCACAGGCCTTCCTTATGGATGGAATAGGGAGATTGGGCCATGACCCACCGCGCGGGCCCAGTGCGGATTGGTGGGTGCTAACGACTGCAGATGCAGCCGGGACCAACGGCTTAACGCGCCTTCCGAAGCACGGAGGAGTTCGAGATAGTAAATTTTTGGTCACCCATCCAATGACCGACCACTGCGAAAGTTGCTTAACTTCAACGATCGCAGCCGAACGCGCTAACCACTTGAGCGATCGAGCTCCTCTTGCTTAAAAGAAAAAGTTTAGAGTTTTAAAATTACCTGTAATTTATTACACGTTATCTTTAAAAGATAAAAAGAATTTTATAATACATGATAAATGTCTATTAATACACTTCATTATGTCTTTTTTATATGAAAACAGTATAATTTCGTGAAATATTCTTGTGTTTGCTGTATGTTGACATATTACTGAAACATGTTCCATACCTTTTAGAAACAGGTATTTTCATTCATATTTTTTCACATTAACTAAAGAAAAATATTCAATATATTTCTTAATTACATAGTTTTCGAATTTAGTTTACTTGTACTTACACCAAAAACATTCACTTAATCGATTTTCTCTTGGTATTTTTATTTTTCGTGTAAATATATAGAAAAGTATACCCTATTTGTTTCTTAGGTTTTCACGCACATCACTCATTAAATAAAACTAGTTTTTACTTGTTAATGCTCAATAAAGTCTTTCGAAGGTAGCTCGACAAATTAAATAAAAGTTCAATTCTGACGACGTAGCCAGTAAAGGCTACGAAACTTCAATAAATAAATAAAGTTTCGTGCATTAACCAGTAAAAACCAGTTTTATTTAAAGAATACCCTTCTTTAAACTAACTGAAAAACTCACAACACATTTCAGAGTTTGTACTAAATTTTTTTCGTGAGACAAATCTGCAAAATGCTAAAACCGCTGTACAGTTGCGCACGCTCACGTAAACCAGACACAAGCACCTGGCAGTGTAACCCTGAACTCCAGAAAGGACAGCAGTAACCACCAATTGTAGGTCTACAGTTAATATCTCATTCATTTTCGTCAGTAAAATTCACCATATCGAATCGCAAACTGCTTAGAATAAATAAGCGCAATTTCAAGTAATGCGAACGCTTAATATCCTCAACCCTGATCTCGAGGAAAGACAGCACCAATCAAAATCAGTATGTCTATAGTTCAAACTCAAACTTAAACTCATTTATTCAGTCTAGGCTGTTACAAGCTTTTGTGAAAGTCAAACGCTACGCCATCGGTTCGTAAATCTACGGCGGGAGACCTTGTACCGAGAAGAACCGGCAAGAAACTCAGCAAGGGCTATTTTTTTCTCCCTGTTTTGTTTCATACAGTGTCGTCAATTAAAAGATGACATCAAAACTAAAAACATGTGTTGATGTCATATTTAATCACATTAATATTATTAATTAACAATAAGTTAAGTATAACTAACAATTTTCAACCAAATTAGCAAAGTAAAACGACTTAGTCTATTATATTAAGCCCAAGGTGCCTTATCATTTATAAAATCTTTAACTGTATAGTAACCTTTCTTAAGGAGACTAGTTTTTATACTTTAAACTTATTAAAAGGTAAATTTATTATTTCTTTTGGTATTTTATTATAGTAACATACACCTTGACCCACAAATGAACCAAGAACCTTTTGGAGTTAGTATTTATTTCCATTTCGTCAGTAAAATGCCCCATATCGGAACGGAAACTGCTTAGCAAATGACAATAGCGATCCGAGTTAAAGCGAGCGCTGGTCCCAACATCCTCAACCCTGAACTTCAGAAGAGACAACAGCAACACACGTCTCTTCATTAAGTCTATAGATAGTATCCCATTTATTTTGGTCAGTAAAATTCACCTTATATCGGAACGCAAACTGCTCAAAGGTTCTGACAAACACAATCTAAGGCAAAGAGGACGCTGACCTCAACATCCTCAATTTGAATTGCAGAAGAGACAACAGTAGCTAACATACGTCTGTTTATTAATGTTATAGTTAGTGCGTAAGCTTCCATTTGTTTTCGTAAATAAAATTCGATAAATCGTAAGGCAACCTGTTTAGCAAAAGCAAGAGAGATCTAAAACGAAGCGAGTCAGCCATCCCCCCCACGACAACGGCTAACTAGAGTCGAGGTCCGAGTCTCAGAGACGCCTTCTAGTTGAGCCGACGCCCTCAGGTTCGAGACGTCTAGAGGCTCCAGACGGAGAGGAAACTCCCCCCGTGGGGAGATGCCATCAAAATTCAAAAAAAAATCAAAATTCAATATCGTTTATTCAGTCTAGGCTGTTACAAGCACTTGTGAATGTCCAAAAGCTACGCCATCGGTTCGCAAAACTACGGCGGGAGACCTTGTACTGAGAAGAACCGGCAAGAAACTCAGCAAGGGCTGCTTTTTTCTCCCTGTTTTATTTCATACAGTGTCGTCCAATTGAAAGTTGACATCAAACTTGCAAACATGTGTTGAGGTCAACTTCCATCACATAATGTCAAATATGTAACAATCAATGAATTTACTAACAATAAGTGCATCCGCCTGGAATACCTCTAGGGGCACTCGCCAATTCTCGGCTAGAGGTCCCCTTAGGATCTCGCCGTCCCCAAACCCGTTGTCTCTGCATCAGCATACACAATCGAGAAAAAAAACGCAATAGCAGAACAACAACCCATATCTGTGTTTACGAAAGAGTTCGCAACAAAATCGGTAAAACTTAAGGGGCGACGACACCGCCCGAACTGCGCTGGAATGTATTCAAATATATGCGCGATTAATTCAGGCTGCATAGCCGGTGGGACGGTGTTAGTAGTGGCAGCCGGTCTCACTTTCTACGCCGGATCGATGGGGCCGTGACCTTCGCAATGTCTCTTATTTGAATCCTGGATCGATTTTTTTCCGCGCTTTTGGAGGTGGTGAAGACACCTGGTGACGCGGGAGGACTCACGAGCTTTGGAGAGACAAGAGACACGCTGGTGAAGCGCTTGATAGGCGAACTCGACACAGACGACATTTTATGTTGCGTTCGAAATGTTTTGAAGTCATTTGGGATAATGATGATGCTGAGGTAATGATTTTACAACCCGAACTTGAGAAAAATGGTCAAATAGAAGTTTGAGTAATTGATGAGGAATAGTTATGGAAAACAAAACAAAATAAAGTACTTTAGCTGTTATTTCGTGAAATGTTAAGATCCTATCATTTACAGCATACTTAGATATCTATATTTAAAATGGAGAATAGTCTTTTGAATGTTGCAAATAAAACAATTCACGAGCTAGAGCTTAGCTAACGCGATTCACTCGTAAAGTATCACAGTGCCAGTTTATGGAGCACTCAGAATGGAGTGGCGACTTAAGGAGAATATGGATTTTTTTGTATCAAGTTTACGATAACGGCCCGGGGCGTCCCACGAGATGCAAACTACAAAGGCGAACCACTAACTCGTATCAATACATCCCTTTATAACGGTTAAGAGCCGTCCGCGCCGTTTTACACCAAAAAGGTTTGCGTTCAAAGAGAAGGCGCCCTTGTGAAATTCCTTTTCAGGTCTCCGAGGAGTTTGTAGCTAGCGTGTGCATATAAAAATACCTACGGTTAGTGCTGGGCGTACCGCGTAGCATAGAGAAGCGCGCGTGTGTGGGTAAGAGGTGACGCGCACACACGCGAGACGCATGCGTCTGTGTGCGTGGAATGCGGCAGGAGTACGCTCGGGCACAGTGCGTCCGCCATATTAATGCAGGTGTGACGTCACGGGCCGCTGTAACACGCCGAATGTTAATGTAACCCAAGCAATTACAATGAAAACATTATGAAGAAACAATTGAAAGTGTTCCTTTATTTATACAGCTGATTATGCTGTCTATCTTCTTTTCCGATTAGCTTACCTATACCACGGAGGTTGTCTGGAAGAGCTTGTAGTGATAAGACCGCCTTTGCTCATATTATTGTTAAATGTATTCTTTGTACCTATGTCCTTTTGTATGTGAGCAATAAAATGTTTATTATTATTATTATTATATGACTGATAACTGCATTGGATGGAAAATTAGGTTATGAGTTTATAGTTGGCAATGTATACGTGTAAATTTTACGAAGAAATTGACTTGTTATTTCTCAGCATTGCTTGAGCGAAACGACGCCTTATCATAAATATTATGATCATAACGTCAATATTGAAATTTACTTAGACAAGACATTATGTTTACAATGAGGAACATTTGAATAAATCAGCATTGTTAAGATTGTCTAAGCAAGGTAACTGTTACAAAATCATAATTTTATATTATTTATTGTATTAATGTTTAGGTTTTTGTGAACATTGGTGGCAATCAGACGGATGACCCGCCGGTGTGCCGATAACATTGACTTGTAGTGTAGGCACTTGCAAACCCGGTAATGCTGCAAAGGTCATCTGCGACCAATAGCATATACATTTAAAAAAAGAGATAGGTACCAGAATATCAATCACAGGCTGTTAACCTTACTCTATCCTCTATCCCGTAAGGTTTAAAACACCTTATTGGAGGAGCACAACTCCGCACCATCGTCTATCTGGGTAAGTACTTAACTAACCTCTCTTTGACAGACGGAGGTTTAAAATCGAGCGAAAATCCGCTGTTCCTTACTTTTTTGCGAAATCATAGTAAGAAACAGGACGGCAATATTTATAAACGTTTGAAATAAAATATGCCTTTAAAACACAATAGACAACTACAAACGCTTCTGAAAAAATAACCAAGAAACACCCATTATATTGGGACTAATTGACTATCGCTCATCGAAATTCTTCTTGGAGGAAAAATCGTAAAACCTGAAATTGGCACTACAGCGTTAGTGATGACTGTATCGCACGCATTCTATTGAGAAATTCTATTGAAACGAATTGAAATGAAATAAAAATATAATTTATTCAAATCAACTTATTGAAAGCTCTTTCAACAGCCAATATTTATTCCTACCACCAATTCAGGACATCTTCTGGCTAATCAGAAGAATGGGCGCAAAAAAACTATCAGCATTTTATTATCTAGACTATAGTCTATCCATTCTATTATTATCTTTTTGACAGATCGACGCCCATGAAATTTTGTATTGTTTACGTTAAAATGTCATACAAATAATATTGAACTTCATGGACGGGTACCGCACACTTAGTGATGTGCCACACATAATGATTCCTTAGATTGTGCCACAGATTACAAATAATAATCGGTAGAAATAAATGAGTACAACCAAATTGTCAGAAGGTGATATAGTATTTTATAAACATTTTTTTAAATGAAATTATTAATTATAATCAATAAATCTAATTGTACAGAGTATTAGTATTAGGATAAATAAACATATAAAAAGTATACTGCTTTTTTTGGTGTATATACATATACATATTATAGATAAATCACACACAGATACAGAACAAATACTCGTGCTCATCACACAAATATTTGTACTAGGTAAAATAATAAATCTAATGAGATTTTGTAAAAAATATTAAACACCATTATTTTTGATTGAAAAATGTTCTAGCATAAAATCGATTATAGCTTTAAATCGAACGAGTTGAGTGATAGGGTGTCACTATTTTTACTTCGATCGATCCGTCAAAAAGATAATAATAGAATGGACAGGGTTTTTTGGCGGGATTTCATCGAGTGTGGTTGGCGTCTTATTTTAATTATTCTTAAATTCGTTCATAGTGGATATTGTGAAATAAAATTGGTGTGATTTTGTGTTACAACTGTCTGCGTAACTGAAGAATGAATTAGTAGAATCGTCAAAATATACGCTATTTCGGTCAAGTGGACGTGAGAATTTTATTGTAGTATTGACTACCTCACAGAAGCTTATCGAAAAAGCCAGCTCGATACATTTCGTGCCAAACACTTCAAGAAACATTAGAATGCGTCACACCGACATTCTAATGTAAAAAGAAAAACAGAATAATTTAACTTAAGACTAGGCTGTATGGGCATTGTTCCCCTTGCCTTCCCTGAAAAGGGAGAACTTAACTAAAAAAAAAAGAATGGACAGACTATAGTAGGAAAATTTGAAAACCTTAAACTGCCCCTACAACTTTGGTGGCGACTGTATCTCACGCACACATAGGCGCGCGTACGTGCCGTCGTCCTGGCAACGCGGCGCATGCGCGTCCCGCCCACGCCCCGCCGCCGCCCCGCGCCCCCCCCCCCCGCCGCCGCCTCGCCGCGTTTCAGTACCATTGGCCGTCCGACTACAAGCCACTGTGTAATTACCGCTTTTTGCTCACCGATAGATAGTTGTCTGTCACCGCTGACGTAGTGTACGCTCGGTGCGTTTACGATCGCGTTGGCCACGCACGCAAAACCTGGGTGTCGTATGTCGTGCGGAAAATTTGATTTCCATGCGTTTTTGTTTCGATTAAAAAGTTTTTATTTTTTTTGTTACATTATTTACACTTTTTGAGTTTTCACGACGTGTAACTTTCTTTGATTAATGTTTTAAACTTCTTACCTATTTAATAACCGAAATTAGTCTGATGTAAAACTTGAGCAATAAAGTTATGAAAGTCAAGCTATTTTGACTGATGTTCCTACCATTTTTGTTTATTTTTTAATCTTTATTCATTTACATGAAATTTTAATGATTATTTATAACTTTTTATCCACTTTTTCGTTACAAACCCTAATACGTAAATTAAATATCAATGGTTTATTGAAATCACCAGTCTCACCTTCCGATATTTAATTAAACTATCAACTACAAAATATCTATTAAGAATTATTATCAAAACAAAAGCCTACAAACCCACTCCCAATTGCAGAGTAATTACGGAAAAGAAAAAAACAATTTGCATAAGTTGAAGGTCTCACAACTAAGTTCCCAAGACGCGAACCTCTGAAAATAAACAAAGTATGACTGCGTTACTTAACCCCTGTAACTTCACATTTACAAGAGGCCAAGGCCAATTTCTGCAACACCTTTGATAACAGCAAAACGAACTTTCCAAATAAAAGAAAAAAAACACAGAACTCACGTGCAGCTAAAACTAAATTAAACTTCACGATTTACAATGAACAAGAACTGTAATGGACATACGAACAGCATAATAATAGGTAAGTATAATAATATGTCAAAACGCGACAAGTCGCATAGCAACGTGTGCGAGAGAGACGAAACTGTGCGAGACAAGGATGGCGCGCACGCACACTCAAACAGGGCGGGAAAACTTTACACACACGTGAAAACTTGGCGCGCGCTTGTGTGCGTGTATATTTGTGAGAGAATGCTATTTGATAACGATTGTAGCGTGGAGATATGATTCCGCACTACACCCGCACGTAGTATAGCCGACTCGGAAGGGTTGTAGTGATTACCATATACTTTCGCAATCGGATAATGGAAAATATTAATTAAGGTGTACGGGTTGATGATTCGCTTGTCGCTCTCCACGGCCTCCCGTTTGTTTTGACGGTCTCGATTCCTTCATAATTGTAGGCCAAAGTTTGTTTATAGCTAACTTACCGCGGAAGCGATTACCAACTTGTAACGCTCTGCTGTATTATGTACCGTTATGAATAATGCATGAAACCATAATTCGCGGAGAGTGGAGTGACCTTCGAAAGCGAACTAACGCGCATACCGTTTTAATTCGTTCACCAGTGAGTGATTATTCAAATTGAGTACTGTTGAGACACGTCGCTATGCCAGACAAGTCGCTCCTCCTGTAATACAAGACAAAAGTTTTATTAAAACGTCTACACGGTGTTACGTGTGTCGCCTCGAAACGACCGACGCGACGGTCGTCGCGGCGCGCGAACGATGCACTCAGCGCCATCTGTTGTCGAGTAGCTGAACTACGCCAGACGTGGTTCCAATCTAAACCATCGAAAGTTGTTTGGATAAAAAAAGCAAATCGCACAGTTCAAAATGTGCCGTAACTCATACTAAATATGATGTAACATTATACAAAACAGCGGTGTGAACGCACTCGAAGGAAATGAATTCAAATGACCTTGCTTCATTAATGCCGAGAAAGATAAATTATACATGAGAACATTATCATTGTTCGGAGTTTTAACAGCTTTTTATAGTGTTTACACACGCCGACGTTACCGTAGGAAGTGTACATTTATTACATTTTTATCATTATGCAGCTTTGAACTTGTAAATATTGTAATAATACTCTTATCTTATGGTTAATTTAATAATTGTAATGACAACATCATTACACTTTAATTCAATTATGTCATGATTAAATTAATTTATCAATACGCGTTAATAGTTAATTGTCAATAAAATGAGCTTGTAATTTTTTCTGATGCACTGCACTGTGTTCTGTGTTGTAATATAATTGTTTATTGATTATTATGTCCTTTGTGCTTACTGATTGATTTGCGTCAATGAAAGAAGCTTTAATCAAAAACCCGTAGGTAGGTAGTGCCTTCTAAGTTTTTTAAGCAACTTCATAATGAAAAATGAATTAAAGTCGGTAAAATCGTCTTTTGCTTAAATGGATATTATCACAGAGTATTGTTGATAATTTTGTCTTAAATATTAAGTATTTCTAATAAAGTCTGTAAAAAATAAGATCTGGAAAAATACAAAAAGTTTTCTTTCCGGATATTTTTAAACGACTCGATGGAATCAATTAATTATCAATCAATATAAGTCAGTCGTTACCAACTGAAATACTTGTGCCCAACAAATAAAACAAAAAGAAGTCTAGAAGAATTTTGTGTGAAGATCAAGAACTTGATATAAAAATGCAGCTGAGTTTTTCGTCAATTTAGAAAATATTTACACTTTTCATTTAGTAAAGTCATTGTTGCGACCATTAATATTTACTTTGACTTGATTTTACTGCATATTATCAACTTGAAAATAATATATTCAACGTTAAATTAACACAATTATCTACTTGAAATAGGAAAAAAAAACAACAACAATATAAATTTATTTCCAGCTAAATTAAATATCTTAATAATTTGTCATAATTATAAAAAACTGTTTCTTCAAAAAATAATCAAAGAAAGATTTTAATCTTATTACAAGCAGGACAGAATGAATTCATCTTTTATAAAAAAAATGTGTTATGATTTGTTCTGTACGTATGTTTTTTGAATTATTTCCGATGTTGTATTTGAAGTTGTTCCGGTTATATACAATAACAACTCATAACTCAATGAATATTTCACAAAAATACGTACAAAGATAAAAATCAACGTTAAAATTATTCACATATATATATGTACGTAGCCGTAAAGTCATAACTATTTCCTAGTTACAAATTTTCCACTTCTTACATGTATATAAATCATTTTAACTTTTTTTATATGTACGAGTATATGATTTCTGCATACCTATTGCATTATAAAGGTATAAGTACCATATTCATATATACATATATCATCATCAGCCTCTTTATGTCCCCACTGCTGGGGTACAGGCCTTCCCTATGGATGGAATAGGGAGATTGGGCCATGACCCACCACGCGGGCCCAGTGCGGATTGGCGGGTTCTAACGATTGCAGATGCAACCGGGACCAACGGCTTAACGTACCTTCCGAAGCACAGAGGAACTCGAGATAGAAATTTTTGGTCACCCATCCAATGACCGACCACTGCGAAAGTTGCTTAACTACAACGATCGCAGCCGAACGCGCTAACCACCTGCGCCGTCGAGGTCCTCATAAGCTCAAATTTATATATATATATATAAATTTCTCTCAAGTGTTTACTTCCTGTTTGATGTGATGCGGCATGTCGTTCCCATTGTAAACCGGGCTCAGGTAAATAACATTATATTTACGAAGCGGCGATGGCGACGCACAGTCGCGACCATTTGCCCGACTCCTCAACCGTGAAATGAACAAAAATAACCACCTTCTACGATGGCAGGCCACTCGAAACAACGGTGCTATTCTATAAGTAAACATCCTTGGTCACAACGCTGCGACATATCCGAAGGACACGTCAGCTGTTTATTAACACCAGTACCCTTAGTACGAGTTTGAGCTCACGAAAACTATCATAGTTTTCGTAATTGTAAATTATGTTTCTGTGTCCATTTTGGTGAAAAGTGTCCAAATATACTTAAAATTTAAGAAGACACAAATGATTTAAAAGGTTATCTGGAAGAATCGCTTTTAGCGATAAGACCGCCCATTGAATCACTATGTTTAAGCATAATGTTTTTACCCCATTTATTTACTGTACTGTGGTGTTTTCAATAAAGAATTGTGTATTGTATTGTATTAATGATAGAATTTAAACACTGTTTATTTGTATTGAAACGAAAACAATAAAATCAACGAGGGCGAGCTCACGAAAACTATCATAGTTTTCGTATTTGTAAAACTCGTACTAAGGGTACAGTAAGCTAAACCACTCGATGATGAAAATATTTAACAACGACCGAACAATCCTAACCTAACCACCTTCCACAATGGCAAGTTACTCGAAACAACGTTGTTATTCTATAAGTAAAAATCCTTGATCACAACGCTGCTACATATCCGAAATACACAGCTGTTTATTAACACGAGTAAGCTTTAACACTCGATGATGAAAATTCTTAACAACGACCTAACGGTTCGAAAGATGGGCTCCTTTGAGAGATACGTTAAGAAGCATATTTAGACCAGTAAAGTGAGAATGGTTGGTATGGCATATAACACCGCTGCACCAGCTATTATCGAGTCTGTACTCCGTTGCCACTCGTAAAAGGAAGGAAAAAATAATGGGATGATTAAAAAGCAGTAGTTTCAATTTGTACAAAGTATCATTGATTTCATTTTACTATAACATCAGGCCCTGCCAGAATACCAGCGTTGTCGTGACACGTTAAGTTACATGTCACGGCAGCATTATGCTAAGGCAGAGTATTGATTGGCCAATATTATAACTATTTGGTTTATCAATGTTTGTGATGCTTACTTTTTATATATATATATATATATATTTTATAGCGAGGTAGGCAAATGACTCTACCCCACCTGATGTTAAGTGGTGATAAAGTCCAAACGCGAAGATAGCTGGTACAGCAGTAATAAACTGCTACTCTTCAGGTATTTTTTCATATGTTTTTATTTAAGCTGTTTAATATTATATGTTGTATTTTTATTGGTAATTAAAATGGTTCTCCCCCTCTCAGGAGGGATGCAGTCGTTTGGACCTATTTATACTTCAAAAAAAGGTCAATGTAAAAAGCGTATGTATTTGATAGCGTTGATTTCTGGGCACTCTCGCCGTCGAGTACATCGTTGAGTTATATTGGAGAATAGCACGGTATCACTTGCTAAATCGCCATGCTACAGACATCCGCTCCTGACACATATAACCCTACAGTTAGAATAACGCTACGTGGATATAGTATTTTGTAAATAAGTGTTCGGTTCAGTTAGCTGGAACAGTTAGCTTTCCAGCGTATCTACTAGTGTCGTGTAATCTTTAAAAAGTTCGAAATACATGACACTGTATTAAAACATCTAGAAAAAGAACGAGCGAGCCTTACAGTAGTCGTGTATGATGTGTAACATTTGAAACCTCACCTTATATTAGTAAAAAAAGAAATAAAACCTACTACAAATGAAATAAGCCATTTGAACATTGTGTTCTAAAATCAAATCAAATAGCGCGCGCTTTTGGGACTTCCTGTTACACACTTCCGTCCCGTTTCACGAAATCACTCCCACAAATTGCAGGAAAGCGACAGGAAAGATGGAACACATACAAAAAAACAGTTATTTTTTTATAATTTTTAATTATTGTGGGTTACCTATAATGCGAAGAGATGGCGCTGCCTTGCAGCTTAAAAATGGCTAGAAGAATTTCGACGCGGTCCGTGAGGGCTGCGGTAGCATAATTGGTGAGTGCATTCCCGGATTGCGAAGGGTGCGGGTTCGAGTCCCGACTGCGGCCTGGTCCGAGTAGAATTTTTTCTAGTTATATTTTCTTTAGTTATTTTTTTATTTTATAAATCTTCGTTTAACTGATGATGTACTCATTCGGTCAATGTACCATAGAAGAAGACATCATATTATGATTTCCATACAACCTTACTGCAACTTTGTACAGTTCGCCCTCCAGGATAAACCAACTATGAAAAATGCGAGAATCCTTATGCGAGATTCTGTAAAATTTTGAACGGCTTTAGTGATAAAATTGATTTACACTTTGATATTCCCAGTGCAATAACTTCAGATATTAGGAACTTGACAGACTGAGTGCCCGAGATGCTTTTTTTTTATTTTAGATCCTTTATTTTTTAAATGACCCTTTTTTTTGGACAAAATAACATATAAGTTAGAGTATATTAGGTAAAATTTTAACACATACTATTTGATATAGATATGGTAAATGTGGTGTTTACCTATAATTAATTATAACATTGATATAAGTGACTCCGTGTCTATAATTGTAATTGCTTAAGTGTTACAATTGTTGGCAAGCCTTTTAAATAAATAAAAAAAAATAGATGCCTTGATATTTTTCAATAATTTATTCTGTCAAGTCTTGTTACAACAATCATCACCAACTCATTAATGTCCCCAAAGCTAGGGACCCACCCATGACCCACCACTGTTGGCAACCACGATTGGTGAGTGGTAACGACTGAGTGAGTTTTGGAAATATTTATTTCTTTTTTATTATTATTAACATGCCTGCCGAAGTAGCAAGCAATAAATGAAATTTGACAAGCAAGAAACTCAGCAAGGCCTTTTCGCTCAGTTTATCTCATGCATTGTCTTCAGTTAAGGATGAAAACCAACTTAAAACTTCGTATATGGACACCTCATATTACGTCTATATATATATAAAACTCAAAGGTGACTGACTGACATAGTGATCTACCAACGCACAGCCCTAACCACTGGACGGATTGGGCTGAAATTTGGCATGCAGGTAGATGTTATGACGTAGGCATCCGCTAAGGAAGGATTTTAATCAATTCTACCCCCAAGGGGATAAAATAGGGAATGAAAGATTGTATGAAACTTTATCAATTTTAAACCAATCGGGCAGAGACTTTGCATGCAGGTATAAAAAGCATCATAGATGAATGTCATTGCGTATAATACAAGCCTGAGAACAAAAACTGTAATCTACACTTCAGCTCTACACCGAAGCGACGCGAGGGCGGGCTGCTAGTGTACTATACTTTAACATGCAGTGATTATACATCAGTCGGTCGACGACATGCATGCGCAGTAACATAGCCACCAAAATAATATTGTCTAATCAAATGTTTCGACTTTCACCACTCTTTCGAATAGTCCTACAGCTTTTCGGTAACACTCATACTCTATTTAGTTGAAAATTTATTCGACGAACTGTGAAAATCCCCAACCTTATTAACTACATTTACAAAAACAGCAAAAATTTACTGATATTGTTGGATATAAAATATTGCAGATCATTAAATAATTTAGTCAATTGGTAACAATACATAATAATATACGTAATGTAGTACAGTCCATACCATACATATCATATTATACGCAAAACTCACTAGCACACACACACACACAACACACACACACACACAAACACACACATTTTCTGAATATATATGCCAGTTTCTTGTCTTTTCTATTTAATTTTGAATGTAACGGATTTATGATGCCATATGTGCAAAGGGGATTGGCGCTGTATGCCGTATTACAGGCATTTTGCCTAGCTCGGCAGCAGATAAATATGTAGTGTTTCGGCGTTATGCGTACTCTTCAATAAAGCTCAGTTGTTTACTTCAATAATGCGTATATTGCGAATATAATTACAAATAAAATAAATAAATGAAAATTGCGAAAGAAAATTGAGCGTACTAAATTTGAATTGCGTAGAGAGTGAAGTGAAGAGGGGGGTATTTTGATCACGTGGGTCAAAGCTGCTTCTACTGGTGGAAATGGAGCGACGTTCCGGTGTAGGCAGAACTTTTTACTCAAGCGTCAACATGCCGCCGGCCTTGGAAGCACCAGCGTCCAACACCTTGTCTTCTATGTCGAAGAGGGGACAGATTTTGGAGAAAGCACGACGTACAATACCAGCAGCAGTCTGAATGTCTGCCACTCGTGAAATTCCATCTTTCCCTGGCGTGGTGGAAATGATACGACCCAAGCTCC
Source organism: Chilo suppressalis (assembly GCA_902850365.2). NCBI lineage: Eukaryota > Metazoa > Arthropoda > Insecta > Lepidoptera > Crambidae > Chilo > Chilo suppressalis. The sequence continues at coordinate 979,711 of OU963902.1, forward strand.
ACTTCAGAGGAGGAACGGTATCCTCTTTGATTACAACCAATGTATTAGGTTGAAGATCGGCTCCATTTCCTGTCCATTTTGTTCTGATTTGCAGTTCCGAGATATATTCCTTGTTCCAGCGAGTCCAAAAGTGCTGTCGAAGCTGCTCTAGTCTTTGGTAGTTCGTCAAGCGGTGAACAGGAACATCTGTGTAGTGAGCCGATGCAGGTGCTGTCAAAGGCCGCCCAATAAGGAAATGAGCTGGACACAAAGGGTTAATGTCGTTTGGATCAGAGGACATAGGACTCAGTGGGCGGGAATTTAGGATAGCTTCAACCTGTGACAATACTGTGCTAAATTCTTCAAATGTCAAATGTGCATTTCCAATAACCCTAAGTAAGTGATACTTGCAGGATTTGACTCCAGCTTCCCACAGTCCACCAAAATGAGGTGCGTATGGGGGGATGAATGAGAACTTAATTGATTGTGTAGTTGCGTATTCAATAATATCATCAGAGCAAGTTGACAAAAATTTCGCAAATTCGTTTGCAACGCCTACAAAGTTTCTACCGTTATCTGAAAAAATTTGATCAGGTTTACCGCGACGTGAGATGAATCTCTTTAATGCGAGAAGGTAGGCGTCCGAAGATAAGTCACTAACCAGCTCTAAATGCACGGCGCGAGTTACAAAGCAGACGAATAGACAAACATAACCCTTGACCAACCTTGAGCCTCTGCCTCTGCGGTTTAATGTGAACACTGGCCCTGCATAGTCTACGCCACAATTTATAAAAGGAAAACTCGGAGTGATTCTTTCTTGCGGTAAGTTACCCATCATGGGTGACAAAGTTTTACCCCTCAATCGCTTACAAATAATGCAGTTGTGTACAGTTAGCCTAGCAAGATCCCTACCTCCAACTGGCCAATAATGTTCGCGTATATTGTACAATAGCGCCTGCGGCGCGGCATGCTGCAAATGCTTATGTTCGTCCCGAAAAAGCACCAATGTAAACCAGTGTTTAGACGACAACAACATTGGATGCTTCTTATCATAAGGAAAATCTGCTGAATTTTCCATCCTACCGCCTACGCGTATGATTTGGTCATCATCCATAAATAAATTTAATTTTATCAATTTGTGAGTAGTTTTTAGATGTCCGTTGTTCAATAGCATTTTGTATTCCTCTGGAAACGATTCTTGCTGCGAAAACCTTATAAGATGTAAGTTTGACAATCGCAACTCCTCAACAGTGCGTGGCCCGCGGCGGCCGTGATATCTATTACGCGTGTTATGTACAAAACACAGGACATACGCTAGCGTATATTTCATCCGAGTATATTGTGAAAATCTTTGAAAAGGAAAAATAGAAATCTCTGTCCTAGCCAAAAAGGTGCAGTTTACCTTTAGTTCAGGTAAATCTTGTTTACTATAATTATTTTCACGGTTGGTTCCGTACTCAATTTCAGAACTATGAAGAAATGACGGTCCCTCCCACCATAATGAGGCTGATTTAAGTTTGTGTAAATACAGCCCCCGGGATACTAAATCAGCGGGATTGTTACCTCCACTTACATGATACCAGGGTACATCCTTAACAATTTCATGGATTTCTGAAACTCTATTCCTCACAAATGTTTTTAGCAAGTTAGGAGCCATGCGTAACCAACCCAGCACAATAGTGGAGTCGGTCCAAAAAACTACGTTGTTAAAATCAACAGAGTAAAGGGCTTCACGTACTCTTTTAAACAGTTTTGCACCCAATAACGCCGCGCATAATTCTAACTTTGGGATACTAATTGACTTTAAGGGTGCAACCTTTGCCTTTGAGCAGTAAAGCTGAACAGATACAGAAGAATCAATGTTAATAGTGCGAATATAAATGCATGCTCCATACGCAGACTCCGAGGCATCACAAAAAATATGTAACTCTCGACCTACGGGTTTCATTCCCTGTACGTACCGAGGTATGCGCATGTCACCAAGAACATGCAAAGAAGAGGAAAATCGTTCCCAAACTTTGACATCCCCAGGGACTTCTTCGTCCCAACCTATTTTTATTAACCAAAGTTTTTGCAACAGAATTTTACCTAAAGTTACAAATGGACTTAATAATCCTAACGGATCAAAGATTTGTGATATCATTGACATAATATAACGCTTTGTCATAGTTTGAGAACTATCTCTTTTAAATGCTGTGTTAAAATGAAATTGATCCGTAGTATGAAACCAGCCTAAATCTAAAGTTTTCGAATGTATATTCTCACCCAAAGACAAATCTTTAGATTTTTTATGCATAAAGTCTGTATAAAGGTTTTTATAATAGAGATGACGCTGAAGCCGTTTTTCTAGCGCAAAAAACCGGTGCTCAGCTTGTGAATAACTTTCGCCTAATGTATCTGTACTTTTATTAAAAGGTATACGAACACAAAATCGTCCGTCACTATTTCGTGTAGTTGTAGTGACAAAATGTTCCTCACACGCGCGTTCCTCATCAGTACACGTACCCTGAGCTACAGTTACTTCCTCGAGCTTCCAAAACTGGCGTGGCAAGGACTCGACTGATTGAGAGAAGTTGCATTGTATGTACTTATCTTGTCGCAAAAGCGTACAAATAGGTCCTGATACTACCCACCCGAGTTTAGTATCTAATAAGAAAGGCCCGCTTAATAACTTTAATTTATTGTTATTATTTAATAAATCCCAAAATTTATCTGCGCCGATTAGAATGTCTATCTTGTGGGATTCATAAAATTTCGGGTCCGCTAGTTGAACATTGTCGGGAATGTCGAAATGAGAAGATTGGAGTGTTATAGCCGGTAACGAAGGAGTGATTACCGGAAGAACATAACACTGCAAATGCGTAGAATACGGGTTGGTGCGCGATTTAATCTCGATGTCACATATTTGAGTTGAATTTGTGACCGAGTTACCAACACCTCGTATTTGTTGAGTGGACTGTATTACTGGCGCTTTAAGTGAATCGCATAATTGTTTAGTAATGAAACAACGTTCGCTCCCGCTATCAAGGAGCGCGCGGGCAACATGAGTATTATTATAAGGATCGGCTATCTCAACTAACGCAGTAGACAGCAAAACAACATTGGCCGCTATTGTTTGTGCATCAGGTAAATGTGCTTTATTCGCATGTATGATTGAAACCTGTTCTGATAAGGACGCGGCAGGCGACCGCGGGACGGAGTGCGTGGGGAAAGAGGGCTTACGCCCGGAGTGAGCGAGCGGCGCAGGCGCAGGATCCTCAGTGCGGTGCAATGCGTGAACTGCGTCGGAATTGTTATTTACATTGTAGGACACGGATGATATGTTACTGTCATTATGAATTAGCGAATTATGTTTTTCGTTACATTTTCTGCAGGGACCAAAACGGCAATAATCGGCAGTGTGACCAGTGCGCAAACAATTAACACACAGTTTCATATCGCTAACAAATTTTATTTTCTTATCGTAACCGTAATTTAGAAACTTTATGCATGAATATAGTGGATGGTTCGCCTTGCATAACAAACAGGTTTTCCCAGTGACATCTCGTGAATAGCGTTCCGGTGGCTTACCGGCAGAAACATTACAGTGAACTTTTGATTGACTATGTTGTTGTGGGTAGTGTTTTTTATTTTCAAAATTTGTCTTGTTATGTGATAACTGTAACGTTTCTAGCATGTCAGCCCGGTCATTAAGGAAACCAATTAAATTATCCACCTTAAGCTGTGCCTTGTGATTATTATTAGCAGATAATGAGGTGCCTTTGTATTGTTCCCATTCGCGTTCAGTAGTTGGGTCTAATTTAGATACCATTATATAAATAATCAGGGTATCCCACGATTCAGTTGGCTCACCGAGAATTTTTAATGCACGCAAATTCTTTAAAACTGTGTCTATTAATTTTCTTAATAAAGCTGGAGACTCTTTGTTGATACTTGGCATTGTGAATAGAGATTTAACGTGATTATGAACCAGCAATCTGCTATTATTGTAACGATTGAGTAGTAATTCCCAGGCAATTAAATAGTTGTCACTAGAAAACTCAACCGAATTTATAACCAGTTCCGCGCTTCCTCTAAGTGACGACTTAAGGTAGTGGAACTTTTCTATATTACTTAACTCCTGAGAATTGTGGACTAAAGATAGAAAAGTGTCCCTAAACTCTAACCATTGTTCACACAAACCGTTAAAGGAGGGTAAAGAAATAGTAGGTAACTTTATAGATTTACTACTATGACTACAAGCGTTGGAGTTGCTGGCAAGTTGGTTTGGGTTCAATAGATATTCAGCCTGCGCTAGGATACTGTAATAACCATCTTCGAACGATTCTCTCTGCGTTAACTGCTCATCCAAATCAACGGCTAAGTCCTCCAATTGACTCTGAATATCATTGAATTCTTTATATAAATTTGAAGCCCCTTGAATACGCAACTTTAAATCTATGCGAGACTGACTTGAAATATTCTCTACTTTCATGTTACAGAGATAGTTAGCAAATTTAGTTAATCTACCCTTAACTATACCGCGTTTCCTTACTAAATCCTTAATCAAGCTCTCATTGCTACATTTGTAAGGGGATTTTTCACGCACTAGGCTTGGATCTACACTCATTTTGGTGAAAAGTAGTAAAGAAGGAGTACTTACGATTTGAAATGTAACTGCCGCAGCTGTTTCGCGGGTTGAGTCGTAGGCTCGTAGCAAATATACACAACAAATTAAGTACTGGAATAAGACAAAATGCACAGTATTACACAGAGGAAGTGGAGATAAAGCAGGAATAGACGGGATGGCTGGCTGTACCTTTATGCGCGTTTCAAAGGCTAGCTGGCTTCTCCCACGATTTGCGCTTATGCTTAGTGGCTCCTGGACTTCCGGTTGCTGCTGTTACTGCTGTGCTTTTGTAGAACCTCTCGACCTTGCGACTTATTTCCTGGTTCGTTACAGACGTTGAACCGTCGGTTGCAACAGTCGCTGATTCTTCTAGCGTATTATCCGGCGAAAAAGGTCCAAATGTTTCGGCGTTATGCGTACTCTTCAATAAAGCTCAGTTGTTTACTTCAATAATGCGTATATTGCGAATATAATTACAAATAAAATAAATAAATGAAAATTGCGAAAGAAAATTGAGCGTACTAAATTTGAATTGCGTAGAGAGTGAAGTGAAGAGGGGGGTATTTTGATCACGTGGGTCAAAGCTGCTTCTACTGGTGGAAATGGAGCGACGTTCCGGTGTAGGCAGAACTTTTTACTCAAGCGTCAACATGTAGTTATGTTAGAGATATAAGTACTGTTTTAGCCTTATAATTTAAATTGTAAATCAACTCTTACTGGAAATAAATTATTATTATTATTAAAAGTGACTTCATGACTTATCTCATATTGAAGTCATTTTTCAAATTGACGACTCTGTATATAATACAGGGAGAAAAAAACAGCCCTTGCTGAGTTTCTTGCCGGTTCTTCTCAGTACAAGGTCTCCCGCCGTAGATTTGCGAACCGATGGCGTAGCTTTTCGACATTCACATGTGCTTGTAACAGCCTAGACTGAATAAACGATATTGAATTTTGAATTTTGAATTATTATTGAAGGTTTCTCTTCTTTAATATTTTTATCGAAAATTCTATTCTACATATTCGTCTCAATAAATCTGTAGTAAGTACCATTATCATACTAGGACCAGTCGATTTGCGTGTATCCCGATGCGTGTAATGAGAACTATAATTCCATGCTCTCCTTACCAGCAGTACCTGAATTTATCATCAATCTAATACCGAATGATCCTTATATTTTTCTAATTCCTGAAACTGAGCAGGAGATATATAGTGATTATTTCATCCTTGTATGGAATTCAATCCTTTTTATTACTATTTTAGATTACAGGAAAAAATATATATAATAGATCTTAAACTTATAATGCGATTCAACTAAGCATAGGACCGACTGGGCGCCATATTGTGATGTCATAGATGTCAATTCTAACTAAATAAGTAGAGTTAGCAAAAAAAAGTTTTTATTTAATAAAACTTATTTACTTAGATTAAGTGAGAAAAAGCATCTGATTTTTATAATAACATTAATTTACTAAGATTGAGAAAAAAAACACCGATTTTTAATAATATTTATGTAGGAGTAGTTATGAATAATCATGCACTATTACTAGATCACATACGAACATGCATCCTTTATGTAAACGAAAGTTTAAAATAGAGATTATGAACGCAACTTAAAGTGACATTTGGTTGACGATTTCGGTTAAAGACAATTCATGGCCAAAGCATAATAAGTGAAAAAAAAATCAACCGATATTAAGTATCAATATTTGTTATTGTTTGTTTACAAATGTTTGGATTTTATTCTTGAAATAGCGGAGTGCTAAAAAACGGTTCCAAGTTTTTTTATGCAAACTGTACTTTTCAAGCGACATTTGACAGATAGAGGTCATTGGCTTTCCTATTCTTATTTGAATCGCATTATAATAGTAAAAATGAACACCTCACATACACACGACCAATTATTTCAATCAACAGCATTAATTCAAAATTCAAATTCGGCCGCAAAATCGATAAGTTCCTATCGTTCTACCTACATTAATTCCGACAAATTTATATAAAATACACAAACGTAATAAATCCGGGTGTCCCGGAATACAATTAAGGCGATCCGCACAATCCGGGCCGTGGCGTGGCGAATTATAAATTCCCTGGGAGAGGCGCCAGGTGTCACGGTAATCGCATGAAGCCTGCCGAATCATACCTGCGCTAACTATCGCTGGGGAACACGCACCCGTGCAGAACCGACAATCGACATCGTTCTTATTGGGTATTAACATATATATATATATAATTCTTCTGTGAGTGTGTATGTCACTGAACTTCTCTTAAACGACTGGACCGATTTTGATGAAATTTTTTGTGTGTGTTCAAGGGGATCTGAGAATGGTTTAGATTCACAATTTTGTCCGCTGGACAACCCCTATTTTTTTAGGGCGGTACGAAGTTCGCTGGGTCAGCTAGTATATATATATATCTAGAGGTTGGTGGTAGAAGGGTAAAAATTTAAGGTCGTATGTATTTGTGTATAAGTTATCATAAAAAAATTAGGGGTTTATCTAAAATTGAAAAAAAAAATAGGGTTGGATTACCCTTAACATTTAGGGGGATGAAAAATAGATGTTGACCGATTCTCAGACCTACCCAATATGCACACAAAATTTCATGAGAATCGGGAAATCCGTTTCGGAGGAGTTTAACCACAAACACCGCGTCACGAGAATTTTATATATAAGATAAGGTTTTTTTTTTAATCCAATTAATCCAACTATCGCTGGGGAACACGCGCCAGTGCAGAACCGTTAATCAACATCGTTCTTATTGGGTATTAACGCCTGTAGCACACTGACGCGGCCAAACGCGGTTACGAAATTGTAGTTATCTCTCATACAGTATGAATTTACATAGCGAATGCTGCATCTCGTTCTATGAGAATCTGTCTGTGATTTCCTAAAGATGCATCTTTAGCGGCATAGATATTCTGTAAGATGCAGTCTCTCACTTTTGATGTCATTTATGCTGATTTCTGACAAATAAAATAATTATAATTTTTATTTTTTTTAAGCATGTAACTGCTTGATGTTTAAATCTAAAGAAAATATAACTAGAAAAAAATTCACGCGGACCAGGCAGCAGACGGGACTCAAACCCGCACCCTTCGCTATCCTGGCGAATGCACTGGCCAATTATGCTACCGCGGCCCTGTTGGCCGCGTCGAAATTCTTCTAGCCATTCTTAAGCTGCAAGGCAACGCCATCTCTTCGCATTGTAGGTAACCCACGATGTCGAATGAATACTTTTACAAGTATTAAACATTTGAAAGAAGAAATAGCAATTATAGTTATATATTTTATTTTTTTAGCAGCCACCGAAATCGGAAATGAGTTTTTGTATTACAGAATCGCCCTACTGTATAGAGTCGCTGTAACTCCCGAATCTTCTTTCACACGGATGCCGGGGTACCGCCACTGGATGAGATGCAAATAAAGGAAATCATGAACAGACAAAACGAGATGCAACATATGCGCTTTAAATAATCAAAGCATACGTGATATAAATTTATAATGTATAATAGATTATCTATTCATAGTGTATGACAAAGAACTATTTATCTTTATGTTTTTATTTATTAAGCATTTAACTGCTAGATGTTTAATTTAGTTAATAACTATAATTGCTATTTCATTTTTGTAATATTCGTAAAGGTATTTTATTTGACATTGTGGGTTACCTACAATGCGAAGACATGGCGCTGCCTTGCAGCCTAAGGCTAGAGAAATTTAACACGGCCGTCATGTCAGCGGTAGCATAATGGTCAGTGCATTCGCCCGGATAGCGAAGAGTGCGAGTCCTGTCTGCTGCCAGGTTCGCGTGGATTTTTTTCTAGTAAACTTTTCTTTAGATTTAAACTATATATCTTTCAAATGCCGCCAGACACAATTGATAACAATCAAACAACAAATTTTTTACCACTTACGACAAAACTGTGGAATATGTTGTCGCCAGCAGTGTTTCCGAACCGATACGACCCAAAAACCTTCAAAAAAAGAGCGTACTCCTTCCTTAAAGGCCGGCATCGCATTTGTGATACTCCTGGTGTTGCAAGTGTCCATGGGCGACGGTGATCACTTACCATCAGGTGAGGCGTATGCTCGTATGCCCCCTATAACATAAAAAAAATGTTTGGCACGGATCCACGGTCCGGCAAAGAATCTTATTGTAAAATCGCTTCTGCTACCTCTCGTAATCTTTGGCGCGGAGTGTATGTATAATTGTGGTGTGGTGACTATTTGCGCAGTTCGGTATGCAACGTGAAATAACACCGGAGAGATAACACGCCCCGCAGCCGCGCCGCAGCCGCCCCGCAGCCGCCCCGCTGCCGCTCCCGCGCCGCTCCGTACCCGCCCGGCAGCGACCGCCATTGTTTTCGCTGGCCGCACGATGTTTCCGCTGGAATGATTTATTTTTATAAAACTATTTTCATTTCTACCGGCTCCTAGGATAGCGAGCTATTGTTTCACTTAAGGTTTTACCAATCTGAATATTGTGTTTGGACATATTAGTATGATTATGCTTTTAAACGTTCAAATGCTACACTATATTATAAAGTGTGAAAGTTTGTCTTTGTATGTTTTGAATGTTTGTTACTGAATCACGCATAAACGGCTAAATGGATTTGGATGAAATTTGGCCCACATACAGCTTATAGTGTTAATCCAGGAAACTTAAGGTCATTCTTCGTAAGCCCACAGAGGAGGATTCTGAAAAACTAAAGTTAAGTTGGACGAAGGGTTAAGCTAGTGTTAACTTAAAATATCTGTTACGTCTGAGACTTAAATTTGACTTAGTAGTAACAAATGGTTGCCTTTTCTTTTATATAATACTTAACTATAATCATATTTATTATTATATTTTGACAAATTTCAGTATATAGCTAAAGAAGGCTATATAGAAGAACTTAAGTTACTGTTTGTCGTATAAGTAAAAATAAATGGAAAATCTGCCCTGAAACTCTCTTTTATTCAGGGCCCTTCAGGTCTACTTTAGCAACCTAAAAATGAAAAACTACAAATTTTATTGAAAGCACTACAATTACGGTATTGTTACAATGTACTCAGACTTATATAAAACAAGGTACATGGTAACAATCCCGTTAATAGCTATAATGTTAGTGACTATAAAAGTTTAAAACAATATAAATAATAAAATAGTTCCGTGCAACAAGCACTAGTGCACATATCACTTAGAGCAGAAGTCGTAAATTAACAACTTATTATCATATCCCAGTATTATAATTGTAGGTATTAATGCAATTCAACTAAAGATTAAGCGATAGACTTAGAAAAACAGTTCGATAAATTACAAGCATGAATAGACATGGTAATCACTAATAACAAACATGTACTTCATCAACAAGCAACATTGTATTTGAAAACTCTTACAATGTTGCTAACCTTTTGCACTAAGAAAACACGTTTATAAAAAGTAAACTTTTGGTATAAATCAATTTATTGCAATACAAGAGTGTAAAGATTGTATTACAACATAAAATCATTTTGTCAAGTAACAACCTGTAGGAAAATGATTAATTCAATTATTTTTAGCAATCATTGACAAATATACCTTATAACTTTTTATAAATCTTTAGAGTTTTCCTGTACATCATAATTATCATAACTCAAGCCTTCCCGCTTACAACGAATTTGTTAAATCTCAATTCTGCTAAAACTAGCTTTAACCCATAGAAAAATGTCAAAATCAAAAGCAAGTAGACCTTAACATGCGTAAAATCTTATAGCCCAAAAATTATAACGAAAACAGCATCCACTGTCCATCCAGCCGTCAGTCTGTAATGCATCCATTTCATAAATCGTATATTAATTAGATACTCAGTCGATTTTTTCACAGAACGTTTAATTGTTACCGCTTAAAGAAAAATAACGAAAATTAAATGATGTGGACTATACAGAATGTTAATTGTTTAGCGGTCTTGCAAATCACAATGGCTGTATACAAAAAATCCGAGACAAATTTTTATTCCAGAATACTTGCGTAACCCTAATTATAAAAAATATCTGCTACCGAAAACCAACAATGTACTCGTATATGGTTCGAGAACACTAAAATATGTTATTCCTAAGTTTCTAAATGAAATGCCCCCCAGTATTCAAGAATTGTATATGAAATATAATTGTAATATATGTTAGAACAAATATAAATATTTGTTAGAGCGAATCGCTGTAGACAGATAAACCCATGTTTAAGAGTTTTTAGATACAGCCATTTTTTATTAAAATGTAATTGATTTGATTGAATAAAAAAACGCTTTTTTCCAGCACCTAAATTTAAGTAATCAAATATTGACTGCGTCTCACATTTTGAATGCTGATGTCGTCAAATTAATGAAGTTCTTGATCGGAAGATACGACAATATAATTAACTAATACTTGCAAGCCATCATTAGAGTTCACCCCACTATCAAATTTATATAACAGGAGACACGGTCGTTGCCCAGTGGGCTGTTCGCTTGGGTACAAGAACCAAAAGGGGTCCTTAGCACTATCGCTTGGACATTTGCAGGACATGGGAGGTGCGTGACACAATGCCATTAGGTACCTTTGTACCACGATTAATTGAAGGGTGCAAGGGCTTATATATGTATGACGTATTTCTCCCGTTAGTACAGATTTATTATATCGCACATATCACATATGAGTCATGTTTAAAAGTTTGAGAAATCAATAAGTGCATTTTGCGTGAGTGATGGGATATTGTCAGTCATGTTATTCTAGATGTGAGGACCTGTAATTGGTTCTTTGTCGCTACTATTCACTTCTAGTATATTAAGATAAGCTGTTGGTCTTCCATGTAACCAAAATAAATAAAAAAATGTTGTTTTGAATAATGCTTAAACCTGTAATAATTTAATAATAAACCTATAATATTTTTTTTATTATTATATAAAATTAATATAAAATTAAAGAACATACTACTTAGCCAATAAGTCATCTCATGTGGTAACTTTGATCTATACTAATGTATAATCTCTTTTTTTTGAGCACAGCAAAATTTCGATAGTGTGGGGAACTCCGCAAAATATAGATGGAAGCTAAAAATATCGCTTCTTTGCTGCAAAATGATTATACAAGCAAGTCTGTCACAAATTCACACATAATATTGCATTACATTGTTTCCAAAGATATTTTAATATAGTCTTTTTTTTTAAATAGAAATATTCATTTCACGTGGTTATTATTATAATTATTTTTATTATTTATAGTTTTCCTCGATGATATATATATATATATAAGCTTTTCACATTTCGTTTTGTCGCGTTTTCTTAGCAACAATTACGTGTTTTTTTGTGTTTTGCAAGATATTGTCGCTTTATTTGTTCTTGACATGCTTCAATAGAGCAACACGCACTATTGCGGAACGTGCGTACGAGTCGTCATGACTCACTAATTTCGATGTTTTCCAGCGGATTTTCGATTAAATCCCGTCAGTGATTATTACGGTATCTACATTTTACATATTCATTTAGCTGCGTGTGGAAATCAATTGTGTTTTTGTGCTAAAAGTGCGTTTGCGCTACGCACGTCACTAGTGATGTGCAAGTGTTAATGAGAACTCGATATCGATAAATCGTAAAAGGTACTAAACAACGTTTTCATTGCTATCGCTCGCAATTAGAGTAATACTGAGCTTATATTAAAATCATTTTCCGTCTAGATTATGAAAAGAAGAGTTGGTATATTATTTTTTCACATAGAATTTGATATTGTATGGCGACATGAATAAATTTTATGCAACTAAATAAAACAATGATATTCTCAGACAAGTTAGGTCAGGGGCTAGGACTATTAATTAAAAATTCCAGTGATGAAAACATTATAAATATATGTACTCCTGGAAAATCATTTCATGAAATTGTAAATAACTTGACCCACCATAATGTGGATAGTTATACTAACCTACTGTTTTTGTGTGGTGACAGTTCCAGATTATCAATACGGGACATTACAAAAAGTGTTGAGCACTTATTGAAAATTCAATCTGAATCTAATTGTAAAATAATAATTAGCGCTTTCCCATATGCACATAACTTATCTAGGGAACAGAATAAGCGCATCTTTAATTTAAATTTAGGTCTTTATAATTTAATTAATAGTCATAGTGACGTATTTTTATATTTCGATATAAATAAATATATTAGATATTTTAAGTTGACTACAGATACTATGTATCTCGCAAAGAAATTTAGGACCCAGATAGCTAATTTGTTAGCTTTTAATATACAAAATACGGTTATACATGGTATAACTAACTCTATTCAACAAAATAGTGTTAGTATTTCTAGTAAAAGAAATAATAACTCTATTAATAGCTTAACCAGCCCAGTTTTAAACTGAGCTTAAAGACAACAGCCAAACCTAATAAAAGAGTTATTAATATTATTCATCAAAATATACAAGGTTTGGCTGGCAAAGACCTAGAATTAGAATTGTATTCAAAAAGTGAGGACATACACATTATATGTTTAACAGAACACTGGCTCAAGCTTTGTGAAATGTCGTATCACATAAACAACTTTCAATTGTTGAGTGCTTATGTTCGTAGGACAGCCATACATGGCGGCTCATTGATTTTTGTCAACAAAAATATTAAATGTAAGGATAGAAAGGATATAGCTGGCCTTTCAATTGAACGTAGCATTGAGCTATCTTGTGTGGAACTAAATGAGATGATAATAGTATGCGTATACCGACCCCCTCTAGGTAACTTTAACATTTTTGAATCTGTGATGGAGGATGTACTGAAAAAGTTAAAGTCAAAAAATAAGTTTTTGGTTGTTTGCGGTGACTTTAATATTAATATTCTTGAACAAAATTCAATGTCAGTACGTTTAATATCATTATTTAAATGTTTTAATTTGATCCATCAATTTTTTGAGCCTACTAGGGTGACATCACATTCAGCAACTTGTTTGGATAACGTATTTACAGATAGTACTCCTGATAATAAGTCCATTTTTAATAGTATTACATCTGACCATTATGGCTTAAAAATACAATATAAAATAGATGTAACAAATGAATCTAAAGTGATTGAGTTGAGACCAGTAACAGAAAACCGGTTAGAAAATTTTCAAAAAAACATGGATTATAGGATTTCTCATATCCCATGGACACATGATGATCCTGATATTCTTTTTGGGGATCTTTTTAATCTAATAAGAAATGAATTTGATAAGGCTTTTCCCTTAAAAACTTCGAAACTTACTCAGAAGTTACAGTTCTGTGACTGGGCTACGACTGGTATCTATAAAAGTAGAAACAAACTTTATGAATTGTATCATCTAAGAAAATACAATCATTCGCAAGGTTTTATTGATTACGTTAAATGTTATTCTAAAACCTTCAAAAAAGTATGTGCAACAGCCAAATCTAATTTTATTAAAAATAAAATATGTAAATCGAATAATAAAATCAAAACAACGTGGAATGTTATAAATCGTGAAACAGGCAAAGAAAGGTCACGTGACGATATTGTTGAACTTAAGTCGAATAACATTCTAATAAAATCTAAAGAACATATCGCTAATATTTTTGATGAATATTTCGTTAATATTCCTTTGGTGGCTACATCTAATTTGAGTTCTTCATCGGTGGCTGCCAAGACATTGCTCGAGAAATATGTACCTGGGTGTGATAACGTGTTTCAGTTCAGACATATTAATTTTATTGACGTTATTAAGTGTTTTAAATCTCTTAAACAAAAAAATACAAGTGATTTATGGGGTATTTCTACTAAAGTGATTAAAAGTATAATACCCGTTATTGCTCCTTATCTAGTTGATATATTTAATAACTGTATTGATCAAGGAGTATTTCCGGATTTAATGAAATACAGTAAAGTTATACCTCTTTTTAAATCAGGAAATAGAAATGACCCTGGAAACTATAGGCCTATATCAATATTACCAGTTCTTAGTAAAATATTTGAAAGAATTATTCTGGAACAATTGATGCCTCATTTCAACCTTAATAAACTTTTGCATAGGAAACAATTTGGTTTTACTAGAGGTAGATCTACTACTGATGCGGGTGTTGCACTTGTAAGGAGTATATTGGAGGCTTGGGAGAGGTCGCAGAATGTCCTTGGAGTGTTCTGCGACTTATCCAAAGCTTTTGATTGCGTTGATCATCACACGCTGTTATTGAAATTGAGTCATTATGGAGTCAAAGGTACTGCATATAAATTGATACAGTCGTACCTCAGTTCCAGAATACAAACTGTAGAGGTAAATGGTGTTAGATCATCTGGATCTCATGTGGAAATGGGCGTTCCCCAGGGTTCAATTTTAGGACCCTTCCTGTTTCTAGTATATGTAAATGATTTACCATTTTTTGTGGAAAATTTGTGTGAGATTGTATTATTTGCTGATGACACATCTTTATTATTTAACGTTGACAGGCGCAAAAACAACTATGACGATGTGAATAATGCTCTCTCGCAAGTTCTGCAATGGTTTAATGTCAATAATTTAAAGCTAAATGCTAATAAAACCAAGTGTATTCAATTTTCCTTACCTAATGTAAAAGTTGAGCATATTGGAATTAAATTAAATAATGAAAAATTAGATTTAGTAGACTCGACTACATTCTTGGGTATAACGATAGACTCAAAACTGCAATGGAGTCATCACATTACGCTTTTGGCTGGTAAACTTAGTTCAGCAGCTTATGCCATAAGAAAGATAAGACAACTTACTGATATAGGTACTGCCAGGACTGTATATTTTAGTTACTTTCATAGTATCTTAATATACGGCATTTTACTCTGGGGAACAGCAGCTGATATTGAAAGTATATTCATTTTACAAAAAAGAGCTGTGAGATCTATTTATCAATTGAGTAGCCGAACATCTCTTAGAGAAAAATTTAAAGAAATTGGCATTTTGACTGTTGCTTCTCAATTCATTTACAATTGCATACTCCTCGTTAAAAATAATATCAATTTGTATATCAAACACAGTAACGTGCACAATTTTAACACAAGGAATAGAAACAAGCTTGCATTGCCACCCTACAGGTTACAGAAGGTTTACCGATCTTTTATGGGTCAAGGTATACATTTTTACAATAAAATTCCTGATGCTGTTCTTGAGTTACCCATAAATGAGTTCAAATGTCACATTAAAAGTTGTTTACTTAAGAAAGGCTATTATACTATTAAAGAATACTTGAATGACAAAACTGCATGGCTGTAACTGCAAAATTGTTTTGTATTTGTTTGCAGTGTCGTACAGATAAATTACCTTAACTCTAAGTAACTATTTGCAGTTTGGTTCGAGTGGTTATGGGTAGTCATGCTCTCTTAAAAATCTCTTCGGCGGTGTCGTGTGAGGCGGGTCGTTGCGTTCCCTAAAATATGGTTGAGCGAAGCGATGGCTGGTTCATGCGTCATGCTCGTGAACGGGTGCTGCCAGCGGAGATGAGTCTGCTCTATACTACTTTATTATTGTAATAATAATTATTATTAAATTTAGATTGTATTTTACATTACACAACTTGTATTTATACTGTATGACACAGCAATCAATATGTAAGTGAACATTTATTATTTATCTGATAAAGATTTAATGGCGGTGTGGATTCTGGTATGGTTTTCTAGACCTGAACTTGGTTTTGCAGCGGTGTATCCTTGTCATTCTTTATACAGACTGAAAAGGGGGGACTGATGTTGGATTTGGTTTTGGGTTGGGAGAGTAGTGCCAGAATCGACAACAGTGTATGGGTAATCAATCACATGCATGTGTCCTGCCGTTATGTTTATAATTTGTTATAATGATGTACTCTGGTACTTATATATTTTTTTTTCTATGTTTGTAACATAGTATCCATTTGTGGTTATGAGTAGTCATGCTCTCTTAAAAATCTCTTCGGTGGTGTCGTGTGAGGCGGGTCGTTGCGTTCCCTAAAAAATGGTTGAGCGAAGCGATGGCTGGTTCATGCGTCATGCTCGTGAACGGGTGCTGCCAGCGGAGATGAGTCTGCTCTTGCTTCATTGGATACTATTAACCGTTGTACTAAACTTTAATCGTTTATTTTTTTTTGCCTAAACAGCAGGACACGGCATTCCTAAACTTTGTTAAACCAGTTTTTTATATAGTCATAATTTTTATTATATTAGCATTTGTAATGGAAAGTGACTTTATGAGTTACCTCATATTGAAGTCATTTTTCAATTTGACGACTCTGTATACAATACAGGGAGAAAAAAACAGCCCTTGCTGAGTTTCTTGCCGGTTCTTCTCAGTACAAGGTCTCCCGCCGTAGATTTGCGAACCGATGGCGTAGCTTTTCGACATTCACAAGTGCTTGTAACAGCCTAGACTGAATAAACGATATTGAATTTTGAATTTTGAATTTTGAACTGTTTTACATTGTTATCGATATGACGCTATAAGCCGTCAACAATACAACCCAACTTCAGAGAAAACAATCCTTCAAAGTGGTCGGTATACTCGACCCAGTATGTTACACAAAGTGTTTTTGCTGCACGCGTGTATGTGTAAGGACGCGGTTTGTGCGTGCGTCCGACGCAATCCTTTGTTGGGTAACATCGGACGCATAATTCTAAAAACATCGATATTCGGGAAGTGCAGATTGGGGTTGCACTAATTTGCATATGATTTTAAGCCATTATGGAATATCTTTCAAAGTCGGTACCTACTGACACTTTAATATTTCCTTGTTACATTGGAGTGCTTCTCCAATTTACGCTAAATAACCCTCGATGGCGCAAGTGGTTAGCGCGTTCAGCTACGATCGTTGAAGTTAAGCAACTTACGCAGTGGTCGGTCATTGGATGGGTGACCAAAAATTTACTATCTCGAGCTTCTCCGTGTGTGAAGGCACGTTAAGCCGTTGGTCCCGGCTGCATCTGCAGTCGTTAGCACCCGCCAATCCGCACTGGGCCCGCGTGGAGGGTCATGGCCCAATCTCTCTATTCCATCCATGCGGAAGGCCTGTGCCCCAGCAGTGGAAATATTAATAAGCTGGCAATGACGAAGTTACTCTATGTTTGTCTCTGTTCATTGAATGACAAATGACATTTGAGCAGCTGCGTACAAAACGGTATAATAACGCATCTGGTCAAACTATTTTTTACAGTCTGGAGGTTTCGGGTCCGTTGAATTTATATCTCTCAAAAATTTCTCTCGCATCTCAAATAATTTTCAATCAAAACCACCTAAAATTACAAAATTTATAAATTGAAAACCATGTCAAAATTCGCTGTAGGTGTGTCATTCAGTTTTATACAGCTCCTGTAAGTGTCGCCACACACGGGCCACACGCCACAGCCACAAACGCCGTCACGAAAAGCTAGAAGCGGCTACTAAAGTGGCTGAAGCGCGCGACAGCGGCCGACTAAGGTAAGGCAGAGAGGGGTGGGGAATCGCGCGAGTGACGTGTGGCTGCGTTTTGTATCGTCGAATTAAGTGGCCGGTACGGGCCACAAGAAGCGAGCAACGACGATTTGTAGCATGTGGCGGCCACCGGCGTACCGTGAGCGAGTCCATATAAAATGTATGAAAACTACAAGAAATATGCCGGTGGCGGCGTTTTGTGGTTGTGGTCGATGGCCCGTGTGCGGCGACACCAAAATATAATTTTATGTAATTACTAGCTGTCCCAGCGAACCTCGTACCACCATAAAAATAGGGGTTGGTGGTAGAAGGGTGAAAATTTAGGGTTGTATGTATTTTTGTATGATGTATCATAAAAAAAATAAAAAAAAACTATCTAAAATTGAAAAAAAAAATTAGGGTGGATTACCCTTAACATTTAGGGGGATGAAAAATACATGTTGTCCGATTCTCAGGCCTACCCAATATGCACACAAAATTTCATGAGAATCGGGAAAGCCGTTTCGGAGGAGTTTAACCACAAACACCGCGACACGAGATATTAGATATCGTTTTGTTCGCCAACTCCTCATTTGTAAGATATAAACAAAACATGGCGTAACTACTCTAAGCTTATTCCTCGTTTATTAAAAAGGGAGTAACTGTCTGTTTAAAAATTATCTTCAAAACGCCCGAGTTGTACCGGTCAGAAGAAACGGACGCAAGGAGGTCCGCACCTAAACATGTGCGTATGTAAAGATTTGACTTTCACCTAATAGGAATGCCATCAACACAAGGCACGTACAAAGAAAGTGGATTAGCCATCGCTATCCAACGCACCCTGATCCTATCTCCGACCATTCCGGATAATTCCGGCACTAAATCTCCGGTTTGTACACGAGTGTAATAGTTGAGATAACATCTAACAGAGATTTGTTGCATATTAATACTACAGATGGAATTAGATTTGTCAAGAAAACCTATATACCTATAACAAAAATGCTTGGGTTTGAACTGTTCCAATCATTCCAACAGGTTTTCTATATTAAATAAATCATAATTGTATTGACGTTGTAACAACATAATGATTTGTAAATGTTGTTACATTAGACTTTTAATGTTGTGGAGTTTTTTTCGCTCGTTTTTCTCCGCAGCTAAAAAATATGTCCATAACGAGTGGTAGGGAAAAAATTTTTAGACGATTCAAAAGAGTTGTACTATACATCCAATTTGAATAAAGATATATTGATTTCTGATTTCTGATTTCTATATCATCACACAGTGAGTAATTATTATTAACTAGGGTGTCGCCAGATCTCCACCTGGCATTGGAGAAGACTGCAGCGAGTGGAGTGAAGACAGCAAAAATATGATACTCCAGTAGTTCCCGTCTAGCCGGCCTAAACCTTATTACCTACTCCAGCCTGGTTACTCACAAACAGTCATTAACACTACACGGGAGGTAGTATAGAAGCCAATAAAGCTTTTATAGTGCAAAAAAAATGTGTAAGAGCTATATGTAGAACTGATGAACCGTGCAGGCCGGTGTTTAAAAGCTTAAAAATCTTACCATTGCCTTGTCTTTACTTTTTTGATGTTGCCAAAGGAGATTGCTCAGCTTCCATACATGTTTGGCCTAAAAACCAATAACCATGAAAAATTGTTTCCTACATTCGAAATTATATATAAATTACCGTAGAAACGAATATTATCGACGGCCATTCCTGAGAACTTCTATAAACCATATACACTGAATGATTTTGAGGTTATGTTTGCAAATAGGCACATAGGTATTAGAATAATAAAAACCAAATAACTTATATAGGAAAATAGGGCAATCAAGCCAAGTACCGATATTATGTATTAGATTCAGGTATATAGAGCATGTAAAATAACAGATATGTGCATGTTTTTAAAAACACGAACAGAAACTGTGTGATGATTGTGAATGAGCCACAGATTAGAGAGAATTTTTAAACTCTCGTTAATCAAAGAAAGCTAAGAGCTGTAGGTTATACAGCCATATCTTCAGCAGCTTGATTATTTTTGTTATGTTTTTATTATAACCATATTTTAGATTTTTAGTGTATCACACCTTATAATGTGTTTATTTAGGGGTTTGGCAAAAAATGTACGGCAATAGACTATATGATGTCGCCTACCATCTATATTAATTGTCTTAGCACATTTGCATGTAGTAAAAATGATAATAAAGTTGTGGATATTAATACCACCCGTGTAATAAAAAAATATATTTTATCAATCTTTACAAAATAGATTTGTTTTGATGTTATATAAACAACCTCGATCAGTCTTTGTGAATGTTACTACACCCATAGCCAATAAAAATGATTCGTATGTTTTCCGAACCGGTAAAAATAGAAGTTTTTTTTTTTAAATTAATATATTATTTAAAGGTGGCCGTTAAAATCTAATGACTGTAAAATAAAGTATAAATTACGCCAAGAATTACTGTATATGTCAATATTTTATTTGCATTTAGGCCAATTTGACCAATCTCCTTTGTAAAGCAAAATATGCATCATTTTAAACAAACTGACGATGTGAACCCCTTGAAATACACGCAATGGCAATAGACTAGTCTCTGTGATAATTCCAAAGAGCATGCGGTTTAAAAAGAATTGTTATTGGATGTGTATACAGATTTATAATAAGGTACCAACAAACATAAAACAATTGCATTATATAAAATTTAAGACTGCTTTGTTTAAGATAAGATGTTTTATAGTGTAAAATAATATTTGAGTGATTGTAACTTGTGACATTTTAATGATATAATAAAAGTAGGTTCTTCTCCTTACCTAATGGTGCTTTATAATTAATATTGTAATCTTTGACATCATTAATTTGACTTTTGAATTTTTTAACTATGTGTTTAATTTTGAATGATGTTTTATAAAATGAAGAGGACACTTTTTGTAATTTTACTGACTTATTATTTATTGAATTTAAATTTATTGTTATTGATATTGAAAAATGATTTCACAATGTAAATTAATATGTATTACGTTTAGTAATGTAGTGTAAAATATTTGCGTGCTATTTAAGATGGCTGAATGGGCCGAACTTCAAAATTGGTAAGATCCCCAGTGTACCCTATTCAAATGCAAATAAATAAATTCTAATTCTATCAAAATTTGGTGTTATTTTACTGTATAAGGTGTAGGCTTATAGGCTTACTTCCCAAGACAGACGCTCCAATTTTATCAGGAAATCCGCTATACTCACCAAATTATGTAAACATACTCACATTACCCGCCTTAACTCCACACCGTTGAGCACTAATGCCGCTTCCTATATAAAATTTATTGTAACTATATATGTATATCCCAAATGATGTAATGGAAGGTGACTTCAGAAGTATCTCTGAAGTCATTTTTCAACTTGACGACTCTGCATATATCAATACAGGGAGAAAAAAGCAGCCCTTGCTGAGTTTCTTGCCGGTTCTTCTCAGTACAAGGTCTCCCGCCGTAGTTTTGCGAACCGATTGCGTAGCTTCTTGACCTTCACAAGTGCTTGTAACAGCCTAGACTGAATAAATGACTTTTCATTTAATTTCATTCATTTCATTTCACTAAATTTAGTCCTTTAGTTCTCAAAACACTGTTTTGCCCATTGAGAAAGTCAATATTAAGTAAAACGTACACAATTTCGATGAAAGTAACATACGTTAAAAAAGATAGCGAAGGATGCGGGTTCAAGTCTCGTCCGCTGCCTAGTCCGCGTGGATTTTTTTCTAGTAAACTTTTCTTTAGATTTAAACTTATTATTATTATTATTATACAGGGCTCCGCTTCGTTGGTGTCGCAGGCGACGTTGCAACCGTCACCGGCTAAATGGGTCAGGCCAGGCCGCACAGGGTTACAAAAAGCGACAGATGATACGCAAATGAGATGCAAATGCATGTATCCAGCGATCGCGCGCACTTCCTTCCGCGGGTCATTATATGCGTGCGCGCCGTAACTCCCCCCTCGCTGACTCTACGCCCGCGCGATGCACGCCTAATGGTAGACATACACACTACGAGAAATCGTTACGATTAGACTGTACAGTCCGAACGGTACCGATAAATCGTAGCGTGTATGTTATAAAACTGCACAGTTTCCTATACGTACGCCACGTACGAGAAACTGTTCCGTTCGAACTGTACAGTATGATCGTAACGATTTCTCGTAGTGTGTATGTCAACCATAACCTACCCTACCAGTATGCAGTCGGTTAAAACTCTCAGCATACTTGCTCTCCGAGAGTTCACTCAAATAGGTTTATCGAACGCAACGACCTCAGTGGCCGAGTGGTTTGTATGCCGAGTTTCATGGTGTCGCCGACTCGAGAGGTCCCGGGTTCGAATCACGGTGGGGGCAGATGTTTGTGTGATGAATACTTTTTACTGAGAGTCATGGATGTTTAATACGTATTCCTATATAAATATACTTATATATGTAGGTATAGTATGTGTATTCTATCCGTTACCCTAGCATCCCATAACACAAGTCTTAGAGTGCTTACTTTGGGGCTAGGCTAATTGGTGTGAGTCCTGGAAATATTTATATTTATTTATTGATATACCTACTGCTGGAGCTCAAACTTCCCTATGGATGGAATTGGTTAGTACTAAGACTGTAAGATGCGGCCGCGAATGAGCTTGGTGTGCCTTCCGAAGCACGGAATACAACTACTAGAATTAAAAATATTTGGTTCATCTCAGGCCGTCAATTGCTAGAAATGAAATGAAATGAAAAGTCATTTATTCAGTCTAGGCTGTTACAAGCACTTGTGAATGTCAAGAAGCTACGCCATCGGTTCGCAAAACCACGACGGGAGACCTTGTACTGAGAAGAACCGGCAAGAAACTTAGCAAGGGCTGCTTTTTTCTCCCTGTATTGATATATACAGAGTCGTCAAGTTGAAAAATGATTTCAGAGATACTTCTGAAGTCACCTTCCATTACATTATTTAGGATAAAGATATATAGTTACAATAAATTTTATATTTAGTATATAGGAAGCGGCATTAGATAGGTACCATATTACTGTTACAAAAACTGATCATACCCATCAAATAACAAATTACAAGAAACACTATGTCCATGCATTACGATCATTTAGATAATCATTAACTTTATAATAGCCCTTATTCATAGTTGCTTGTAACGCAGACTGAACGCGTAAGTCACCATGCCAGCGAACTACCTTAAAAAGAATTGAATATGCGTTATTTAGAATTTTATTTTATACCAACCAACCATTTGTTAATAAACGAAGAAAAAACAGGGGCTATGGGTATTCTAAAATCGATAATTAATCAATAGACAGAATTCGTAAATATTCTTATTTTTCGCGTAATATAAAATAATACAGAATTATTTTGTCGACCCATAAGAATCTAGATTTTCAGAATTAATAAATTAATACCAGTTTATGTCACGTTATGAAAGTGGATTGTCAATCATACCTTATCCAACTAATAATATAAATGTGAATGTTTGTTAATCAATCACGCAAAAGCTACTGAATGGATTTTGATGAAATTTAGCACGCACATATTTTATGATCTGGAAAGGGACATAGGACACTTTATCCCTAAATATTTTATGTTCCTGTTGAATTCACAAAAAGAATGTTCAATCAAACGTCTTTCTGCAATGTCTCTAACTTTTTTATTAACAATCTATCTAAAATAACAGTATTCATAACGCATCACAAAATTCATAATGAAGACTCAATGAAATTATTTTACAAAAACTGGCCAAATGCGAGTCGGATTCGCGCACGAAGGGTTCTGTACCAATATCTATACAGTATTAGACACTATGTTTTAATATCCAACAAAAAAATCACGTCTGTTGCATGGAAGCTCCCCTTAAATATTTATTTTATTTCTATTATATTCTTTATTATTTTAAAGCATTAAACTGCTTGATGTTTAAATCTAAAGAAAATATAACTAAAAAAAATACCACGCGGACCAGGCAGCAGGGACTCGAACCCGCACCCTACGCAATCCGAGCGAATGCACTGACCAATTATGCTACCGCGGCCCTCACGGACCGCGTCGAAATTCTTCTAGCCATTCTTAAGCTGCAAGGCAGCGCCATCTCTTCGCATTATAGGTAACCCACAATGTCAAATGAATACTTTTACAAATATTAAACATTTGAAAGAAGTAATAGCAATTATAATTATAATCTTTATTATTTTAAAGCATGTAACTGCTTGATGTTTAAATCTAAAGAAATATAACTAGAAAAAAATCCGATAAACATCGTCTGTGAAATTTCAGCTATTACGGTTCATGAGATACAGCCTGGTGACAGACAGACAGACAAACGGATAGTGGAGTCTTAGTAATAAGGTCCCATTTTTACCCTTTGGATACGGAACCCTAAAAGTTAGCAAACAGCGAACGAAAACGAAACCGCTGCGGCTGGACATTTAAGATAATCATTATGAAATTCCTTCGCCAATGATAAATTCCTGTATCATGGATGGCGGCAGCAAAAACTGCTTTCGATCGGTTTCGATCCTTGTTAACTGTCGATCGCGCATTATTTATAGGTTAGGTGTTACCGACTCTGACACACTGACAAGCGGCCGGACGGGAAAAAACCGGATCGCAATTATGCCGGACCGGCTAGAACCCGCGCCTAATAGCGTAGGACATGTTCTGCTATGCTCCATTTCTTCATTTATTTTATTTATTGCGTTATATACATACACTAGCAGCCCGCCCTCGCTTCCCTTCGGTGTAGAGCTGAAGTGTAGACTACAGTTTTTGTTCTCAGGCTTGTATGACATTCAATCATGACATTCATCTATGATTCTTCTTATACCTGCATGCAAAGTCTCAGCCCGATCGGTTTAAAATTGACAAAGTTTCATACAAACTTTCATTCCCTATTTTATCCCCTTGGGGGTAGAATTGATCAAAATCCTTTCTTAGCGGATGCCTACGTCATAACATCTACCTGTAAGCCAAATTTCAGCCCGATCCGTCCAGTGGTTTGGGCTGTGCGTTGATAGATCGATATGTCAGTCAGTCACTTTTGAGTTACATATATATATAGATAGTAGTACTTAAATACAGGTCTGTCCAGTCACGATATGCTAATTCAGAGAGATTTTTCCCGAGCCGATCTTGACTAGATCGTCGGTCTACCTGTTGGGGGGCCTTCACACCGAGCGTCGTCCATCCATGGGTTCTCCTCGCTATGTGTCCCGCCCACTCTCCATTGCCCGCTGTGCGACCTCGAGCTTTCCTATGAGACCAAAGTCTTGGCAAGTAAGTAAATATGCAACATGGTATCAATAGTCAGTATGAGTAAACGAACACACTTTAATAAAAGGCGCATCCCCAAAGCAAACACTTTCGTCAATTTAAAGGGTCTAGCAGGTTAACCATTTTAACACTGCACTCGCGTCCGATGAAGGGTTCTTAACTTGTCGCGTCCGATGAAGGGTTCTTAACTATTTTTATTGTTTTTCATCAAAAATAGTCATCCATTTAATCTTACATTCCTAACCCATATAGTAAAGGAATGATGGGGATAGCCTAGAACGCATATTTTTTTCTCAGTATTTATCGAAGATATCTTCATGAAATTAAAACTGCACAAGACCATCGATAAACTTTTTTTTTTGTTTTTCATGTAATAGATTCTTCATCTACGTCACTATTAATGATTTTCTTTAACCAAAGGAATGAAATTTTCTTTAACCAAAGGTGAACGACTATTACTCTTAAACTAACAAATCTATCTAAACCGTTATAGCTTTCCTTAAAAGTTTATGAAAAGCATGTAATAGTGCTATTATCATGAATTTTTCAAGTTTTTCAAGCCAATAGTTTAGCTTTTAGAGGGGGGGACGCCCTGCTCGAACAAAAATTTGTACTTTAAAGTTCAATATTTCGCAAACGGATCCCTAAATCGAAAAACTAGTCTTAGGAACTGCTAAGTTATTTTAAAGGACCTATTCAAGTATATCCCACACGATGGGGTAGACGATGAAAAAACATCACCCAGGTAACATGAAGTAGAGCTATCCTAAAAAAAAATTTTTTTTTTTATTTTCTCTACCATTTTGCCGGCGTTATGTATATACATATCCTCACAAAATTACAGCTGTCTAGTGCTAATATTCTCCAAGCAAAACTGAGGACGGACAGGATAACTACAAAGGTTCACGGAATCCTAAAAAACGAGAAATATACAATACAATACAATAACTCTTTATTGTAAACCACAAAAAAGCGTTGAACATTACATATGTACAAAACCATCTAGTACAAGTGATGCAATGGGCGGCCTTATCGCTTAAAAATATACGAAGAACATTGTGATTTCTGTAAAAAGTATTAAATCCCATTTTAGACCCGTAGCAAAAAATGCAAAAAAAAATATTTTATAAAAAACAGGGTAAGAACCCTACATTGGACACGAGTGCACATAATTATGTTCATATGCTCACAGCTCACACATAAGTATTTAAGTGAGTTACAAATTGACTTCGTTACTTTAAAAAAGTTACAAATAGACTTTGTTACTTTAATACCTTAGTTATTAGCTTATAAAGCTATAAGCTATTTCATAATGCTTTGTAAATTCTTGCATTTTTTCCAAAATAAAACCATTTTCCTTACTTTAATTATTATATGCATAATCTATAATGGGTCTTTCAATTACTTATCATGGTTCAAAATCAATATCTTTCAATTCTTGGATGATAATCAACAAAGGAGCTCGATGGCGCAAGTGGTTAGCACGTTCGGCTGCGGTCGCTGACGTTAGGCAACTTTCGCAGTGGTCGGTCATTGGATGGGTGACCAAAAATTTACTATCTCGAGCTCCTCCGTGCTTCGGAAGGCACGTTAAGCCGTTGGTCCCGGCTGCATCTGCAGTCGTTAGCACCCACCAACATGTCATGTCATGACCCAATCTCCCCATTCCATCCATAGGGAAGGCCTGTGCCCCAGCAGTGGGGACATTAAGTTGAGTGGGGCTGAAGATGATGATGATGATAATCAACAAAGTAAGTGAAATAAATACATTCAATGAATATCTTGCATTTTTATTGCAATAAATAACTAAGCTATTCAATATCACAAGAACATATACATACAAATAGGATGATTATTGACAACCGATGTGGATTAAATAAAGTTAGTAAAGTCTATAACTTATTGCTTAGTATAAATCTTACTTGACAAATTTGCATGGCACGCCCGATCGAGTGTTTAATAACGTTTCTAAAACGGAATTTATAAACATGAACGACTTGATATAAATACGCTGTATTATATAATTTGCAGGAAAATTGCGTGATCAGTCAGTTCAAACGGTTGACTTTTTTAATCTTATTTTTCACATTTATACAGAAGATCCATTATTTATCATGTGAAAAATAGAAAATTATATGTTTCATTATGCTAATTATTGTAAGGCTAGGCCTAAGGCGTATTCATGATCACGTTGATAATCAATTTAGCCAAAGCAATTAATATCATGATATTTTCAATATCTAATCGGGAAAACCAGCAAGACAATAAAAGATAAATAGATCAAAACAAAGTCGATTTCGAATCAAGCGGTACTAAAGGCCTGGCCTATCCTCATCAGCCTAATACTGTTCCCACTGCTGGGGCTCCCTATGGATGGAATAGGGAGATTAGGCCATGACCCACCACGCGGGCCCAGTGCGGATTAGCGGGTGCTAATGACTGCAGATACAGCCGAGACCAACGGCTTTCCGTGCCTTCCGAAGCACGGAGGAACTCGAGATAGAAGCTTTTTGGTCACCCATCCAATGACCGACCACTGCGATTGTTGCTTACTTCAGCGGTCGCAGCCGATCGCGCTAACCTCCTGCGTAACTAAGCAATTAAATTGTGCAAAAAGTAATCGGGGAAACCAGCAAACTACTAAAAGATACATAGATCGAAACTAAGTCGATTTTGAATCAAGCGGTACTAAAGGCCTCGCCTACCAGCCCCTTGATAATTATGAAATTACGCGCTGTAATGTACCGAAAAACAGGTACAAAAGTATACACATAATTAAGCAGCGTGACGGCGTAGGAAAATATCCGACGTTACACGGTGCCTAATGGGTGGTAATAACAGCCGTTACTTACACCACTACGGTGGGGTCTAACTGTGTCACTGATAAACAAAACCATGGCGTAACGCACGCCACCAAAATAAAAGTCTGTATATTGTTTTAAACTTTCATGGTCACTAACATTATAGCTATTAACGGGATTGTTACCATGTACCTTGTTTTTTATGAGTCTCCGATTGAAATAAAGAAACACAAAAATTTCAATCGTGAGGATGGGTTTAAATTGTCAAGTGTCTGGAATGCAGTGGTTCGTATGTGCAAAAACCGTAAAAATCAAAAAAGTGTCGTTCCGCGATCGGATACTGTGAGTATTGTGTGCCGGGAACAGGTGCGAGTGAATAGTGAGAATGTGACCAATGGTAGGGGTATCGAGCGCAGTAAAAGACGGCGATATGTCTGCCAATAACATCTACCTGCAATTACTTCAGTTACTCCGTGATCATGGCGCTTGCAACAGTGCCGAAATATCGGAGACTCATAAAAAACAAGGTACATGGTAACAATCCCGTTAATAGCTATAATAAAAGTCTGTACTTCGTAAATTTTGACTCGATTATTTGACGGCCTCCGTGGCCGAGTGGTTTGTACGCCGGGTTTCGCCAAAGTGTCGCCAACTCGAGAGGGTTCGAATCCCGGTGAGGGAAGATGTTTGTGTGGTGGATACGAGCATTTGTACTCCAGTCATGGATGTTAATTATGTATTTCTATATAAATATACTTATATAAGTATATTTACTGTGATGAGGAACTCGATGGCGCAAGTGGTTAGCGCGTTCGGCTGCGATCGTTGAAGTTAAGCAACTTTCGCGGTGGTCGGTTATTGGATGGGTGACCAAAAATTTCCTATCTCGAGCTCCTCCGTGCTTCGGAAGGCACGTTAAGCCGTTGGTCCCGGCTGCATCTGCAGTCGTTAGCACCCACCAATCCGCACTGGGCCCGCGTGGTGGGTCATGGCCCAATCTCTCTATTCCATCCATAGGGAAGGCCTGTGCCCCAGCAGTGGAGACATTAATAGGCTGATGATGAAGTATATTTACTTATCTACAAGTCTAGATAGAGACTTGTACATATATATGTACTGTATATGAAATGAAATGAAGTCAATTTATTCAGTCTAGGCTGTTACAAGCACTTGTGAAGGTCAAGAAGCTACGCCATCGGTTCGCAAAACTACGCCGGTAGACCTTGTACTGAGAAGAACTGGCAAGAAACTCAGCAAGGGCTGCTTTTTTCTCCCTGTATTGATATATACAGAGTCGTCAAATTGAAAACTGACTTCAGAGATACTTCTGAATCTCTCTTCTTAATCTTCTATATGTATTCTATCTGTTACTCTAGTATCCCATAACACAAGCCTTGCAGTGCTTACTTTGGGCCTAGGCTAATTGGTTGGTGTGTCGTAAAAAAAATTAAGATAATGATTTCGGTTATATTTTCACAAAAAAAAGCCTTAATTATTTATTCGATAAATGAGAATTTCTATATAATCTCCTACCTGATTAGTTGTGGTTTCATCATTATTAATAAATTTTACAACAAAAAGTGCTTTTGCTAATGTAGTAAAGCTATTTATATTTAAGTTAAACTTATAATGATGTTTGTCACGATCTTTTTTTTTATATATAGGTCCAACAAATGACTCCACCCCACCTGATGTTAAGTGAAGGTGAAGTCCAGACGCGAAGATAGCTGATACAGCAGTTCTACCTGCCACACCAGCCATCCTTACCCTGCCGGCCTGCATGTTGCTTCTTCAGATTACGCAACATTCGGATAATACTGTAATATCGAAGCGTATATAAGCTATAGTGACTTACCATACCTCATTATTTATCATGCCAACCTTTTCACTTAAAAAAACGACGGGTTGCAGTCCGGGAGTGCCGGCAGAAGTGAAAACTTGAATATTAACTTTATTCATTTTTGATATTTTGGAATGGTTAGGGAATAATTATGCACGAATTGCTTTAATTATCAGTATAAAAGTACTATCATGTATGTGGTAGAATACAATATTTATTTATTGCGCTATCGTACACAAACATGACAATTAATATTACATTAAAAAAGGTTATCTCTCAGAAAAATCAACTTACATGAATCACATTTAAGCGCACCTAGCGACATCTATTGTAAAAAAATGCATTTTCTTCGCAATAAAGCTGCCACATGGACGTCCTAGATACAGACTTATTATTATAATACGATAAAATAAAATACTACTATGTTTCGTCCAATATATTGAAAGTCGACAACCTTTCCAATTTTTTGTTTATGCGATCAGCCCACGTGTTTAACCTGACGCGAGTTTAACATCTATTACCCATCTAAAGAAAAGTTTACTAGAAAAAAATCCACGCGGACCAGGCAGCGGACGGGACTCGAACCCGCATCCTTTGCTATCCGGGCGAATGCACTGACCATTATGCTACCACGGCCCTATTAGCCGCGTCGAAATTTTCCTAGCCTTAAGCTGCAAGGCAGCGCCATCTCTTCGCATTGTAGGTAACCCACAATGTCAAATGAATACTTTTTCAAGTATTAAACATTTGAAAGAAGAAATAGCAATTATAGTTATGATTTTATTTATTTTTTAAGCATGTAACTGCTAGATGTTTAAATCTAATGAAAAGTTTACTAGAAAAAAATCCACGCGGACCAGGCAGCGGACGGGAGTCGAACCCGCATCCTTCGCTATCCGGGCGAATGCACTGACCATTATGCTACCACGGCCCTATTAGCCCTATTTTCTTTAGATTTAAACATCTAGCAGTTAAATGCTTAAAAAAATCATATCTACGAGTATTACCCATAAAAAAAAAGGGTACAACGCCGCTAAAGAAGTATTTACTACAAAAATGACTAAAAACCGAAATTAAACAGGCCGAACTCAACGTTCACCGATTATAGGCAACTAAGAAAAATGCGTATGTCAAGTGACAAGTCCCACCGCGCACCCGGCGGCCAGCATATGGACAGACCGTTCCTCATGCATATGCATGCGGCTATCCCTCGCTCTTCTAACGAACACACAAATGAACAACACCGATTTTAGCGGCGATCGGGAATATACACTGCGGCGTTTGGATTCGTCATTACCGATATGACGATACCTGAAGCACGAGCTTAGATTAAAACAAAAAGGGTAGATACGGCACTAGCCTCACAAAAGTGATCCGCACCAATTGTGGTCCACGACCCTAATCGCTTTAGTCACAACTTGACATGCAAACGACGTACATGTGAACGCCAAAAAGAAATATTGCTAATATTTTGTGTTTATATGATAAAACAATCCCTAAATGTGTTTTTAAAAAGTGCTTAAATTGCTCAAGAACTAAAAATAAAACCCACGGCATCACTTTTCATTCGTATGTACTATAAAATATATTTTTTCAAAAAAAATGTTGTTTGTTTTGAATCTTATTCGGTAGTGACGTCGAGTACTGGTCGCCTGATTGGTCGGTAGTGCAGTGACGCGGATCTCGCCGTCTCGTTTGCGCTGCCGTTGAAACTTAACGTGCTGTTTCGCTCGAGTCGGTAATGCAGTGACGCGGATCTCGCCGTCCCGTTCGCGCTGCAGTCTTTGTTTGATGCAAGTATGAGCGTACCGTATCTACCCTTTTTGTTTTAATCTAAGAGCACGTGTATGTTCAATAAGCTAGTTGACTCATGTCGAATTATATTAAATAAATGTTTATTTTTTAAAGTATTTGGTCTAAGGAACCTCAATATATCGATTTCACTTCATAAAAGCAGAAGATTGCTGTAGAAATTTAATTTAAAAAAAATATATTTAATTCTATACCTTTTAAACACTAAAAACGCTGTTTGCCACATCCGCCATGATTGTGACGTCTCTTTGGTAGTAAACAACTAAATGTCATTCATACATAACCTTAAAACTTGTATTATTAAAACTGATAATAAATGAAGAGACTTAAAATATTATTCAATGAGTATTTACATCAAATGTGATCTTCACAAAAATAAATTTTACTATGAGTCGATAAAGTTGCAGGATCCCTTTTAGCAAGTTCTAACCAGGTATTGCGTAGGTTAATTTCTTTCGGCACTTTAATCCATAACTTTCCTGGAGTCTTCAATGATGTGTTTTTCTCCGTCTGGAGCCTCTAGACCACTCGAACCTGAGGGGATCAGGTCTAATCATCATCAGCCTATTAATGTCCCCACTGCTGGGGCACAGGCCTTCCCTATGGATGGAATAGGGAGATTGGGCCTCAGGTCTAATAGCTAACTGCTTTTGAAGGATGGAACTGATAATGACCGAGCTATTTTGTGATGTGAGCAGTAGTGGTCCTGCTTTATTATAACGTCACTAAGATACTTGTTTGTTCTGTAAAGCGTCGATGGATATGCAACTTTATCTTTAGCTACGTACTGTAAATGTCAAAAAAGCTAGCCAATTGGCCGGCTGAGGATACAATTTGAATAAAATCTGATTGGATTAAAACATTGAAACTGAATGCAAAGTCTGACAGAAATCAAAATATCAAATAAACTACACCATAAATGTTTGCTGATAATTATGCATTTATTAAATAACAAAAATAGGAAGCATTCAATAGTATTATATAGCATTAAATGACTTATTAAATACCGCACTCGTAGATGCAAATGATTTTGTATATTTGATAAAGTACTGACGAAAAAGTCAATTCGCGCCGACTCGTCACTTTGATATGCATTTAACTTAATTGACAAAACATACATTATCTCATTGGCAGATGTCCGAAGATTCATCGTCATCATCATCAGCGTATTAATGTCCCCATTGCAGGGAAACAGGGCTTCCCTATTCATTTATTTTATCTCTACTCCGTTTACAAATACATTTTAAACACTTATTGTATAATAACCTTATGGTAGTTATATAACTAGCTATGTAGAACTTTGTGAGAGACTGTCGCCTAAACTAAGCATAAAAATACTTGTATATCAGGTCATCAGATTCCCACAAAAAGATGTCGATTCAGTATATATAAGAAAATAGACATATTGGGAGATTGAGCCGTGACCCACCGGGACCAGTGCTCTTTGGTGGGTGCTAACGACTGCAGATGCAACAGGGACCAACTTAACGTGCCTTCCGACGACGGAGAAGCTCGAGATAGTAAATTTTTGGTCACCGAAGATTACATCAACACAAGGGGCATAAAATTATGAACTTCCGAGATGACAATATTGCTCCAGTAACGCAGTATTGCTGTTCCGTGCTTAGAGCGAACGACGAAGTATCTAGAAATCAATTACACGTGTCTAATGAAAGAAATGAGAGAAAAAAACTTGTCGAAGCACACCTCTTAGCACTCACGCGGGCTAATCGAGGCAAATTTATTCTCACAGCGCGCCGCCCCGCATGTATAATGAATTTTGTGAAATTCTTACCGACCATATGATTGTTGGCTCGTGTGTTTTCAGAACGCACATAACTCAATAACCATTCTTGCCTTTTTAAAGGAAAGCTATAAAAATCATTAGAATATTGAGAAGAACTCTTCTGTAGCGATTGAGAAACAAACTTTGTGACATTGTTGAATATTATTAGATGGAGTTTCCACAACTGATGTGATTTTTATCGATTTATCGTTTTGATCTTCAGACTAGATATAAATTTAATAGTGATACATGATTAATAAATCAAATTTATAGTAAAAATACTATAGAAAACCTTTACCAAAATTTGCACATTTTACTGTGTTTGACTTGACATTTTATTTTATTTTTATTTTATTTTATTTAGGAACATAGAACAGTTATACACTAGATATTACATAAAATTATAATGTAGATATTAATTAGGTAAGGGTATGATGAAAGGAGAAGTTTATTATCTTCTCACTACGGAATAATAAACTAAAAAACCGCGATGAACCGGTATAGATAAAAGTGTGATACCAAATTCCATCAACTCGTTCTATTTGATAATGTTTCTACTACCATTTAATTTAAACAAGACATTGACTATAATAGTAAAAAAATGGTTGCCTGTAAAGTCGGTTTTACGGGCGAAGATTTTACGTGACAACGTCTTTTTCTCGGTAGAATATTTATTGATATGAATATAATTAAATTGCTCAATAGGAACAAGGAATTGAATGAAAATAAGAATTGCACAAATTTTAACTATAGAAATATATTTTGTTTACTAAAACATTGTACATGTAAACTTAAACTTAACACGAGAGACTCATCGTAACGTTACCGAGCGTTACACTTTTTCATAAGTGACTCCCAGCCGCAACCTAATTTAAGACGTTGTCACGTCAAAATACTTTAGAAAACCTTTATGCAAAATTTGCATACTTTACTATATTTGACTTGACATTGACTAAAGTCACATTTAACTATGTATCAAATAGTGGGGCCAAAGCCTCAATTTAATAAAATAATTTTGGTGCAATAGGGATAATGACATGAAAAAAAATATTAAAAAATATTTTTTGGAGTATCTCCCCTACATTTAACCCGGGGATGATTTTTTTTCATCATCTACCCCATCGTGTGGGATATCGTTAAATAAGTCCATTCAATTTTTTTTTAGGGGTTTCTAAGAATATTTTACGATTTGGGGATACTTTCGTTCGAAATTTTATACTTTAAAGTGCTAATTTTTGTTCAAGTAGGGCCGTATTACTAACAGTAACGGCTTCTGAGTCGTCGAACGTTTTTATAAAATAAGCATTTCAAAAGACCAGCGATTATAACCCCCTTCTTAGGGGATGATGATGAACTATGTCAACAGTAAAGGACTGACAAAACCTTGCAGTCGGCTGTAGGATATCCATGAGGATTTCACACCCGCTCAAATGGCCCTAAAGCTATATCTGTATCCCAACTATATCTATTTGACAAGCCACCAATCTTCTTTTGTTCCACAGTTTACTTCTGCTCTGGAAGCTTCTAACTATTAATTCACTATACTTACTTAGTTGTGTCTAGAGGAATGATCGAGATTTCCAACTACTTGCCTTCATAATTCTTGTCTACTCCTTGCTCAGAATGTATATTGAATCACTAAATATCTGACGCATTTTAACTTTTTTATTGCTCATTTTGAAAACGCCTATTTTGACCAAAGCAGGCTGTTCAATCGTCAATGCTTTTTGGAATCTTTGTTGTACCAGCCTATGTCTATAAAACAATACTTATGCCGTAATTTGAGAATCTATAAGTATAATTGGCTTGATATTTATTTATTAAAGATGAAAATACCAAAACATATATTTTTGAAGTTATACTTCTTTAGCCGCGTTATGAAAAAATTATGAGAGTGAAATTTTAAGATGCGCGCGCATCACTGTAACACAAAAGTAACATAATGAAGTTAGCCGCGGGCGCGTTATGACAAAATCATGTGAGTGAAATTTCGAGATGCGCGCGCATCACTGTAACACAATAGTAACACCATGAAGTTGGCCGCGGGCGCGTTATGAATGTCAGTGTCTAATAATGGTGGATTATTACTAAGTGGTTAATAATCCACCATTATTAGACATCTGTTCCAAAGGTACTTTGAACGATCCACGGAGCTCCATAAGATGATCGCGTTGTCAAAAACAATGTTGGCACGCTCGTCGCCTCTGATCACTGTTTTCATATTTATAATATTTATCCACATGTTTCTAGTTTCTATATAGACACAACGTGTTTTAGTTACTTACAAGTGCTAATTACATATGGACTAATAACTTAAATTCAGTAGTGATTTAAATTGAATATTTTGATTATTTATTAAATTTTTCAAATTAAAACTGAACTTTATTGACTGCGTTGACTATCCTTTTCCAATCTTATTGTAATTAATTATCTGCATGCAATTAAAAACTATTTTTTAATAATTCCAAAAAGAAGTATAACTTCTCACGCGCGTACTTAAGTAGACGCACCCATATTTTTAATTATGGATTAAGATCGCGAATGCATGCATTCACATTAAAAAAAACAGGCCTTGCCTAATTTCTTGCTGGTTCTTCTCAGTACAAGGTCTCCCACTGTAGATTTAAAAGATAGCTTAGCTTCTAGGCGTTCAGAAGTGCTTGTAACAGCCAAATTTCAATTTACTCTTTTGATATTTGTTTCTTAGGTTTTCACGTACACCACTCAATAAATAAAAAAAGTTTCAACTTAGTTTTAAATTATGACGACTCATCCTCATTGACTACCTCCGTGGCCGAGTGGTTTGTACGCCGGGTTTCATGGTGTCGCCGACACGAGAGGTCCCGGGTTCAAATCCCGGTGGGGGCAGATGTTTGTGTGATGAACACGAGCATTTATACTCCAGTCATGGATGTTTAATATGTATTTCTATATAAATATACTTATATATGTACTGTATATGTATTCTATCCGTTACCCTAGTATCCCATAACACAAGCCTTACAGTGCTTACTTTGGGCTAGGCTAATTGGTGTGTGTGTTGGAAATATTTATTATTATTATTTATTATCCTGAAAAGGATGAGAAAAGTCAATAAATAAATTAAATAAGTACATCTATGCCGTTGAAACTTGTTTTATTTAATTATTTTGAGTTTTAGTTCCTGTAAAGTTGATATAAAATTAAACCATTATTTGGACTTAAGGTAGTTTAAGTTATAACTGTCATGATTTAGAACGAACTTTCCTGAGCGGTTTTCTTCGTTGTGATATGAAAGTCTTAGCTATGATAATTATGACAGTCTTCAAATTGGGTAAACCTATTCCTTCAGAGCCGGCAACGTATGAGTGGTACCCTTGGTGATGCAAGTGTCCATTAAATAAATAAATAAATATTTTCGACACCCACACCAATTAGCCTAGCCCCAAAGTAAGCACTGTAAGGCTTGTGTTATAGAATACTAGGGCAACGGATAGAATACATATACAGCACATATATAACTATATTTATGTAGAAATACATATTTAACATCCATGACTGGAGTACAAATGCTCGTTCATCACACAAACATCTGCCCCCACCGGGATTCGAAGCCGGGACCTCTCGAGTCGGCGACACCATGAAACCCGGCGTACAAACCACTCGACCAAGGAGGTCGTCAACGCCCATTGGCAGTGACCACTTACCATCAGGTGGACTGGGACCTCGTTTGCCTGCAAAAACATAAAAACGTGCATACCTTAACTGTATGTAAAGTTAGATCAACAAGTCAACAAGCTACTTTGCTCTTTCTTGCATCGGTACCTACCTATATACTTTTGCATAAGAAAATCTGATTTTTTACCATTAGTGATAAACAATCTACAATATATTTGTGAAAAATTATGTTCATTTCTTAGCCGCAGAAAAGCTAAATTTATAACCAAGTAATGTATGTGGCGCCATCTACCGACGAGTAGCGAAATAACGCAACCCAAATAATTGTATTTTAAGAAGAAAACTTACGTTTTGCATACTTCTATTATTACTTACTCGGATACAGTTATTATATCGATAGTTGATATATCTAACAAATTTTTAATAATTAATATCAAAACTTTTGATAATTAGCACCGTTAAGTCCTTTTTTTCATCCATATCGACGCTGTATTGATCATATTTTTATCTAGCCGGAAATACAGTACATGTTTGTCTTACTATCAATTAATTAAATATGTTAGTAATAATGATGAATTTCAAATTTGTAAGCTTTATTATCATCACGGGACAAGCGGAGACGGGTGCATTCAATATTTTGTCTTTCGTCCTCGGTCAAAGATGAAATTAAGTATAACTCATAACTCGTGAATATAAATGTAAATAATATAGCCAAAAACTAATTGAACTGATTTATTTTGATTCATATAAGTTAATGTCTCTACTGAAATTTGTGCCTGGAAAGATGAATAAGAAAACAATCTCTAATCTAATATAAAAAATTCTCGTGTCGCGGTGTTTGTGGTTAAACTCCTCCGAAACGGCTTTCCCGATTCTCATGAAACTTTGTGTGCATATTGGGTAGGTCTGTGATTCGGACAACATCTATTTTTCATCCCCCTAAATGTTAAGGGTAATCCACCCCTAATTTTTTTTCAAATTTTTTTTATGATACATTAACCAAAAATACATACAACGCTAAATTTTCACCCTTCTACCACCAACCCTTATTTTTTATGGCGGTACGAAGTTCGCTGGGTCAGCTAGTATAATATAGAAATATAATATGGATCAGCAAAACATTGGGTGAATCTAATACTATCTAAAACACTGAACTTGTAACGTGGAAATCTGTAAAACCTTGTTTTGAACACTAACCCAGCCGAGGATCACATTTTGAATCGACAAAACATGACACTCCATTTTAAGCCGTCATTTAATTAATTAATTTAATAGTACACACACGATAAAATAGATAAGAAGAGCAGGAACAAGAAATTTGTATAAGGGCACTGCTTATTTCATATTAAAATTTCTTCCAGCATGCCCGCGAAAACAAAAGAACATAAAAAAAGCAGTCAATATGTCCCTTCTGAATATAAATAACAAAATACAATACTTACATAAACAAAACCTAATTTATTTTAATCGACATTCACGAATTTTTCCCGCTTACTTATTTCTTGTTTTCAATACCGTTGAACAGTGTTTTATTTAATGAACTTTCCTTTCATCAAATATTTGCAGTGCATTTATAAATGCAGCGTCACAATACCAGGCAGTTATAAACGCGGCAGAGTCTGGAGGTATATTTGCATACTTTTAGAATCGTCGAGCGGTGAGGACTGCGCTGCGGTCACGAACAGTTTTTCAATCAACGACGAAAGTTTTCACAATTAATTCTGTCCGAATATTATTGTGGTTATGTCCTTGTGTGTAGTCTGTATTTTTTTTTATTTATTTATTATTTTTTTTCATGAAAACTAAGTACAACACTTATTTCTATTCTGCCAAACTGTGCAACAGCTTGTCAATGGTAGTGCTTCCAGTGTTTTGTTATTTCCGTAGTTATTTTATAAAAGTAAATCTGGATGGGTAACTAACATTCTGGAATTGTAGAAGCTATCAAGAGTGCGAAAGAAGTATTCTATTATAGAATTAAGTCGTAAAATGCCTAAGTTCATATTCTTTGGTTTTGTAACTACAGATCAATGAGAAGGAAAATTCACAAGTTTTTTTATAACTCTTTTTGCATTACAATTTAACAGTATAATGCTTTTGGAATATTGCGCACAATTTCAATACGAGTAGATAAGTAATGCAGCAATGTAACTTTTACACTTTCACGTTATTCTAATATGTAACATAAATAGAAAATCTAGAGAATTCGCGAAAAATTATAGCTATTAACGGGATTGTTACTATGTACCTTGATTTTTATGAGTCTCCGATATTCCGGCACTGTTGCAAAAGCCACGATCACGGAGTAACTGACAACAATTTAAACTCGAAAAAGTATCCGAAAACTAAAAGTGAATTTCCGCCAATAAAAAAAAAGTTTTTAAAGAAGACTGCACCGATTCCTTCGACACATAGACAACGGACACTTTCTACCATCGCCTAAAGGTCTGAAAACAATATAAACTCGAAAAAGTATCCGAAAACTAAAAGTGAATTTCCGCCAATACAAAAAAGAAGTTTTTAAAGAAGGCTGCACCGATTCCTTAGACACATAGACAATGGACACTTTCTACCATCGCCTAAAGGTTTGAAAACAATATAAACTCGAAAAAGTATCCGAAAACTGAAAGTGAATTTCCGTCAATACAAAAAATAAGTTTTTAAAGAAGGCTGCACCGATTCCTTCGACACATAGACAACGGACACTTTCTACCATCGCCTAAAGGTGTCACGCTCGCCAGCCGTTGGAAAGCGAAACAGTTAAAAAAAAAAGTAAAAACAACGGTTTTAAAAAAAAAAGCGACCCATGTGCGTCTAATTTTATTCCCCTGCTCACTGGTTATGAAATAAATGCAAATTTATGCGCTGCGGCCGATCTGCGTGTGTGCGTGTGTGTTTATCGTCCCATCGCCGATGTGATGTGGGATACGGTTTTTTTTAGTACGCGCCTTCATGACCTACGGGGCATAGACAACCGCCGCGCAGTATGCTAATTGTATGCCAGATGTGTTGGTGGTAGATTTTCCTTTTGATTTTCCGATTTCAGCATCACTGTCTGCTATTGTTGTAAAAATAGAAGGTGGTATTGTCTGCCAGTTTCTAGACGGTGGCAGGTTAGAAAATCAACACTAAGCAAAACGTGAAATGGTGTAAGAGCTAGCAAAATGTAGATCCGTTAAAAAATACATTGAAAATATTAGTTGTGCCAAGATCGTGTCATATTTCTATATTTTGATGTCTAATTACTTAAACAAACTGACTCTCAGATAAATTTCAAAGCGAATAATGGATTCCTTTATATATTTTTACCGACCGCGGAGAGTATTGTTTTCGAGCTGCTACTAAATTTAAATAAAAAACTGTAAAGGACAGAACAATTCTAGAATTCTGTTAAGTAAACAAAGCTATTTTAACAGTCGGGATACATACACATTCTAGAATGGATCAATTTTCCTAAAAATAGGTCCCAACTGTTAAAGTAGCTTTGTACCTTACTTGATAGAATTCTGGACTACTGGACTTGTTTTCTTCCCTTCAGATTTAATTTCAACTTAGTTTTTAAGGAGTCCAACTTTCATTATCACTAGTTAGATTTACATATAATATCTATGTCTACAGTATAAATAGTATGTTTAAACAAGTGGATTTATTTCTATGCGTTCGAATGATTATGCTGATTTTCAAGTTAAAAAATAGCAATATACTATATTTTTTTCTTAGGTTTTCACGCACATCACTCATTAAATAAAACTAGTTTTTACGGGTTAATGCACGAAACTTTATTTATTTATTATCCCTTAGCTTAGGGAAGGGCTTAGGGAAGGGCTTAGGGAAGGTAGCTCGACATATTAAATAAAAGTTTGATTCTGACGACGTAGCCTGTAAAGGTTACGAAACGCCAATAAATAAATAAAGTTTCGTGCATTAACCCGTAAAAACTAGTTTTATTTAGCAATATACTAGTGAAATTACTGGTTGTAAGCTTTACATAAGTGTATCAATTTATTGTCAATTAATTTGTTATATGGAATAAAAACGTTTATGGATACCAATAAAATTAAAAGATTATTGCAGATTTTGAAACTTAAATCAATCATTTGCGTAGCGTCAGCTAAGAACGAAAAAAAATGCCAGTACTCGACGTCAGTACCCTTACCACGAACCAATGACGAACTCGAATAGTTTGCGAGTGCGAAATGTCACTGTCAAATGTGTATTGTTTTTATTTCTGGTTACGTCCATTGTGACGCTGCTGTTCAAGTTTCCACACCAAAATTTGACAATGACATTTCGTACTCGCAAACTAATCGAATTCGATATTGGTACGTACTAGGGGTACAGTTGTGTAGGAACACGAACTAGCTGTAAAACCGCCGCTAACGAATTCCGAAATACGAAAGTTAATAAACAAAAACAAAGGAGCATCGCTGCTTTACCGCCGCGCCGTCCAATCTGTTTCGCTGTCGATGTTTTGACTTTTCAACCGGCGCGGGCGCATGATAAAGACGTATCCAACCACAGAACACAGAAAGATGTTAGAAGGGCCTTGTGGGCGGGGCAGGCGCGCCACAGTTAGTTGTGAGCAAATGCTCATAATTTGACCAAAACTTGGCAACGATTGCTTTGTTGTGATGGGGTGTGAGCGCCGATTGGTTCGATTGTTTGGTGTCATGGCGTTTGATTGGCTAATATCTATTAGGTGTAAGTGTAGTGCGGGCGAGCCGGCGACATCGGTTCCCGTACAAAAGGTCTCTGAAGTCCCTTCTAACCTCTTTCTTTGTTCTGTGTATCCAACTGTGGTTGCGCGTGCGCACCCGGCATACGAAAGCAGCGCATAAGTGTCCACGTACGGGTGACCGTTACACGCCACGACATTATT
Organism: Chilo suppressalis; assembly: GCA_902850365.2. Classification (NCBI taxonomy): domain Eukaryota; kingdom Metazoa; phylum Arthropoda; class Insecta; order Lepidoptera; family Crambidae; genus Chilo; species Chilo suppressalis. The sequence goes on from OU963902.1 coordinate 1,021,730, forward strand.
CTTTTTACGTCTCTAGTTTGGGAGCACTACACGGTATGAGATGTGACATACTCTTAAAAAGAAATTACTTCACTCGACGTCATGTTTGAAGTGTAAGTTGTGTAGATTAATTTATTACTATTTGTGAATAATTGCGCTTTTGTTTCAACGACGGAATGTTACAGATGATTTAATTTAAACATTCTGTACAGAGAACATCGAAGAACGATCGTCAAACAAAATTTTAGATTAGAGCTTTTGAAAAGATCACGACATCGGCGCGAATGATATATATGGTATGATAACTTACTATGGCGACCTCTTCCCACCAGGTGGGACATAGCTATTATGTGTGCAAAGAGTTTATTTCTCATAAAAACATACAGTTTACTTGAAATGAGATTTACAATTTTACATTCTGATATTACTGTGTGACCGCTTCAGCAGTATCGGTTCAGTATACTTATTGCTATCCTTTTGAACAAATATATATATCGTAAATCAAAACTAAATTGTCAATACACATTTCCCGACGGATTCCCCAATAACGAACAAACAGCCTCTATGGATAAATTTAATTTATTTAATAATTGCGTGTCTAATGTTATACAAAAACCTTTACTTTAGAAATAGATAATATTTGTGCTCCAATACCAAAAATTTTGCATTATATAAAACGTGTATGTGATTTCCAAAATATAAAAGAAATACTGTTTCATTTACCCCATATTTAAAAACTGTGAATCAATCTCGCCTAAGTTTCGGTTTTTCCAAATGTTTGCATATTTACGAGTGATTTATAATAATCTAAAAAGTTTTTAATTTTTCCGTGACAGCGTGGAATATATTATCACACCGTTGTTCGGAGGAAATTAATAAATTTGAAACTGAAAAAAACCTCACGATCCAAATGTATAACGGACGGACAAACAGAAACTTTTAAAAAATTACAGTAATATATTCAAATTTAAAAAAAGCCCGCCGCCCGTCCGTCGTCCCGATGTCAATTTAAAAGTCTAAGTAAAGAGAAGTTTTGTTTGACTGACTGTTGCGAAGTTGCTTCGTACACTTCTTGTGTTTTGTTTTATCTCTCTTTCGATATAAACGAGCACATTTTAAAATTCCATAGTTATTTTATTGTTAAACCATGCACATATTTTACCCGCCTTTTTGCAACACAGGTCAACAGGCAGTCTTCACGCCCTGTTTTAGTTCCGCCTCTCGACAATAGATGTCGCTATATAAAAATATGATGGCAGAGGCAGTAGGGAATATACATATTTTTTTATATATTTTTAGTAGTTTACATGTCCTTTATAGAATCTAAAATAATCCACGTCGAAAAAATAGTATGAAGAATCTAAAATGTGTTAAAAATAATCAATTTGAATGGGCAGTTCATACGCGCGATATTTTGGAACGCTTGGGTGTAATGTCAAGATTGATTAAACCTACAAATAAGTTAATGAGCTTAAAAAATACTGTCATTTTGCGTTCCATACCTTCACTGCGGATGGAAGTAGGAACCTACGTGAATCAAACAGACATTATGTTTCATAAATTTTTGATAAAAAAAAATTGAGATAGTGAAAAATTGCACTCGGTGTCTAGGTAGAACGCGGCTTTGACATCTACTCCTATAATCTCCTTGACAATGGCATATCCTGTGAACAACACGTTTGTTTGTTGTTAGGAGATATTTTTACGTCACAACCACTCTCGTCGCGTTGCAAATATCATTTTATATCATTAACTTCTTTTCATACATTTATATCATTAATTTCTTGCTCGAAAATAAATTTGATTAACAAATATCGATGAAGGGACAACTTTAAAGTTAGTAAAATACCTCCTTATTAATAAACTAAGAAAAAACGTAAATTAGTGACTCCATGTTTTCTCTGTGACAAATGACAAATGGCATTTCAGTGATATGAACAAAACACGGTGTAACTAATCTCAGCTTTTTCTTCTTTTATTAATAATAATAATAATTCCAACACTCACACCAATTAGCTTAGCCCCAAAGTAAGCACTGTAAGGCTTGTGTTATGGAATACTAGGGCAACGGATAGAATACATATACAGTACATATATAAGTATATTTATATAGAAATACATATTAAACATGCATGACTGGAGTACAAATGCTCGTATTCATCACACAAACATCTGCCCCCACCGGGATTCGAAACCGGGACCTCTCGAGGCGACACCATGAAACCCGGCGTACAAACCGCTCGGCCACGGAGGTCCTCAAAAGGTGGAGGTAGATTAATAAAGTTTTGTTTCTATCTAAATACCTAACAAGATTTAAAAACTTCAACTCGAAAAAAAACTACAGAGAAATCTGGTGCATAGTACTTTCGTATAGCAACACTGAAAAAGCTCGCTAAACTCTTGGGCTTTTTGTAGGGAGCCGAATGCAAATTCGAAGACATTAGCCTGTAAAAGATAAGAAATTGGATTATACTGCTTATGGCCCCGGCTAGGGATCGTATGTTAATTGGCCCTGGTAATTAGTCGCAGACACCCTGCGCTCGTGTCGAATGGGCTTAACAGTTTGTCGCTGAAACGCGCCAGTAACATAGATTTATTATATTAAGTAATCTGTTTGTGGCTTTGAAGCGAGAATGTTGCGACGGCACTGCCATCTAGTTTTATGTCCCGTAACGATTATACCCCAATAGCACCATATATAATTGAAAATAATGTCATTTTATTATCAAGGTAATAAAACATTGAATAATTAATACAGTTTACTTTTAATATAAACAACGAAATAGGGATGATGACTAATTTTTTCTTCTTCCTTTATCAGGTAGATTATCAAAAAGCATAGGACACGTATTATTTATTTTTTCACATAATATAAACATTGCAGAGTTATATTGATTTGAAAATTCGCATGACGTCACGTGTTACAATCAAACAAGTACAATTTTCACTCAAAAGTGACGTCACGAGCCCCTACTCCCAAACTTTGACGCGCTATAACTTTGTCATTTTTTGGTTGATTGCCCAAAGAAAAAATACGTGTCCATTATTTTTTGATCATCTAACTGACGGACTAAATAGAATTTCGTTTACTGTACCCCGTCATCACCCCTATTATGATAGCCGATGGTATGATTAATTCAAGATTCATCATACTCATCAGCACATTAATGTCTCTACTGCTGGTTTACAGGATTTCCCTGTAGATTAATTAATTAATTGGAAAATACCGACAACTGTAATTACAAATTATAGAAATGAAACCTGTCTTTTTGACCGAGAAGAAGAGCTCATTATGTCAAAAAATATCGAACGTAGACTGTGTGTAGACAAGTAGTTTGTTGCTACTAAGTTATTCAAAATAGCAAAAACATACACGCAACGATCACAAATGCCATAAAGAAGGCAATCACAATATTCCTCGGGAAACAAATTGAAAGAAAACGTTTGCCTTAACAGTCCGCATGCGATCCGCCACTAGGCAAAAACAAGATTTATTTCCTATTTAATTGGAAAATGTGTCTGTACAATGAAATAAACTTGACGTTTTTAGAACGAAATGTAAACTGTTCTGTTAAAGTTTTAGCATTTTAATACAATGAAATTGTAGTACTTTTTACTATCAGAATTGTTATTTCATCTTTAGGTACTTTGTACCAGTAAAACATCTATTAGTACATTATGATATAAGTGCGGTAAGTTGAGAATTACAGCCGAGGCGATATTGTTAGCCCGAGCCGTAAGTAGGCTATAAGAAGGCAGAGGCTGTAATTATCAAACCGCACGTATGTCATACGACGTTTTATAACACATTTGTGAGGAAATAATACTACCTACGTACGTACTTTCTGAAAATGAATTCCCCCCTTGTTTGTTTTCCATAAGATGAAATCTTGTAACAGTTGGCCACGGTAATATAGATAATATTACCGTGGCTTGACTGTAAGTATCTATCCGTGGATTTTTCGGGCAAGAGGCTTAGCGTAGCCTTTTTCGACTTCTGGCGGTGTCAAATTAATTTTGTTACTGTTTGACAATATTTTCAAATAAAAACAATACAGCGAAAAGAAAAAGAAATAACTTTTTCACAGATTTATATAATTATATTTTATCTCCCAAAGTTAATTTTATTAAGAAAATGTTGGCTACCTTTCTGCCATAAAAACTCTTTGCTAAGATTTAAAATAGTATCGTTCGTTTTTAGACGGAACATAATAAGCCGTGCGTTTTACTTTACATTACCGCACGCGTGTATAATGTGATAGATTATGATATTGATATTGGTACAATAAGAGACGCTTTACGAGCAAATGTGTTATAAAAAATAATAGAGCCATATCGTTATAACCTTGTTACACGAAAGTGTTTGAAAAAGACATGTATTCCCGCCTGTTGAATTCCTAAACAAATATTACCTGCTTAACTAATGTCAATTTCTTTTCCAAAAAAGGAAATCCACTACACTTGCTATTTACAAGTAAAGTCCTTAAAAAGTATGGGAGGCATTAGATAATAATAATGTTCTGTGTATTGGACTATTTCTAGATATGTCCAAGGCAATTGATTGCGTTTCTCATGGTACCCTGCTTCGTAAATTGAAGTACGTAGGCGTGCGTGGCCTTTTTTTTTTGATACGCTGGGGAAATGCATTAAAATGCATACCACATGGTGGTTATGTGGGGCTCTCCTCCCCAGAAGGGGGAGGCCTACCCACTAAAACCCCAGCGATGGCCGCCATCAGGCATTGTACGGGGCCTCAGGATCGAGTATCGCGTCTGAGGACCCGCAGCCTTTGTTCCCCTGCTTCCTCCAGGGGAGTTCTTCTCGGGGGAGTGTTCGCAACCTCCCCCATCCACCCTCCTACGACGACACCCCCCGGCCATGCGGGGGTGTCGTCCCTCCCAGGTCACTTCCATGAGCTCTGTCGTGCTCACCAGCGACCCGCAGCGGCACATCAGGACATTATCTGACCCGACGCCGCCTTCTTCGAGCGGGATCGGCCCTCTCCCGATCCCGCTCGGCGGCCTCCTTCTGGAGCATCACCGCTTCACAGAAGGAGACCGCAGCCTTCCAACCTCCCTCATCCGCCAGCATTGCCGCAATCAATGCTGGCGGAGACAGATCCTGCCCGATTTCTCTGACCAAGACTCGGCGTTCGGAGTCCCAAGCGGGAAAATCCGCCAGCGTATGCTGGGCCGAGTCTAGTTCGGATGCGCAGTGGTGACATCGTGCCGTGTCCTCCCTCCCTATTCGACTCAGATACTCACCGAAACAACCATGTCCGGTGAGTACCTGAGTCAAGCGGTAGGTGACTTCCTCCTTCCCATGGAGCCAAGCTTCGAAGTGCGGGAGTATAGCACCGACGGCGCGTTGACGCGCGCAGCCCCCCAACTCTAGCTGTGCGCGCCAATCCCTCTCAGCCCGTCGGTGCAACTCCCGCCTGTGTATTCCATGCGCCGGTTCTGGGGAGCTCCCCCTGTCTCCCCCCCAGGCGTGCGTGGCCTGGCTTAAAAACTAATAGAAAGTGATTTGAAAGAAAGAGAACAGTTTACAGTGGTTGATTCATACAAAAAACAATAGTAAAACATTTGAAGAAGTAAAATCTGCAACAAAAAAGTAACAATTGGTTTGCCCCAAGGAAGTATTCTTGGACCTCTCCTATGTTTAGTATATGTAAATGAAGTACCAAATGTAATTAAGAATTAATGCATTACGTTTGCTGATAATGCAACAGAGTTTATTCCTGACATAATATATTAAAACACTTTTTGAAAATCACATAAATAAAACACTGAAACAATTGTAAGCTGGCTCAAATCTCTTAATCTAAATGAAAATTTAGCTAAAAGTAATTTTATTCAATTCAGAAACTATAAAAAACAATGTCTTAATATTTAAAAAAATCACACAGCAATACAGAAGTAAACGTGATATTGAACTATCAATTCTCACTTAAAATGGAAAGACCATGCAGAAATTAAAGAATCGATCGATTTGCCACTTTTTAAGTTAAAAAGGTGGCTACCACAGAATACAGAAAGATGTCAGAAGGGTGATCATATTCCATTTGTACGAGAACCGATGTCGCCTGCCTACTACACTTCCACCTAATAGATAATAGCCAATCAAACGACGCAATATCAAACTATCGAACCAAGCAGCGCTCACGCCCGGGAACAACAACGCAATCAGAACCAAGTTTTGGTCAAGTTATGAGCATTTGCTCACACATAACTGTGGCGCGTCTGCCCCGCCCACAAGGGCCGTCTTACCTCTTTCTGTGTTCTGTGGTGGTTACAAAATTATATCTTCTTTAGTTTTTATGAATATTACACTAATAAAACGTAATAAAATTTAACCGCAACCGCAAAAATTGTAGACTGTTTTAAGCAATAAAAGCTATTTCTAAACTAATACTTCAGAGTATGCGTCAAGTCCAGTAGTTCTGATTTATTTTTTTGTAGACTTGTTTATGATGATGGCCCAATTAATAACCCAAGTTCATAACTTCGTGCTCGAGGTGTTGGGAAAGCAAGTGTGAAGTCACTACATTTGACGATATAGCAGGAGAGCGAGTCATAATTGCTCTAGAACATTAATGATATACTTTAAAATAATCTATCTCAGAAACTGTTAGGTCAAGAGAGAAAATTTTAGTCACATATTTAAGAAAATTTAGTCTACATAAAACACGTTTTGAAAAGATTCTATCGAAAGCAATTGCTTTAGAATTTTGATTGGCCAAATGTAAAAAAAGGCCAAAATATTCGCGGTTGATTTTTGACATAGTTGCGCTCGAGGTTACAAACTTGGATTATTCATTGGGCCAACATCGTAAACCAGTCTGCAAAAAAACAGAACTACCAGATTTGATGCAAACAAGGCCATACTTTCAAACGATAATTTTACTGGAAAAATACATTTAACATTTGTTTGGAATAAAAAAGAAGGTATAATTTCTATGTTTTCGAATGAAGTTATAGATTCGATGACCGAAGACCGTAAAGATTCAATTAACTTCAATACAGCTTAATAGCAATAATGGAGATATATTCAACAATTCGTTAGCAATATATAAAAAGTATTGAACTGCTTGATTTTTATATACATATAAATAAGCAGTTATTTTAATAGGTAACATTTTACCTATTAAAAAAGTGCTTTCAATATTTTACGTTTTCGTCTTACTAATATTTATTTTTCTGATAGAAACACATGTAAGAAAACTTTCCTTCATTCTATTCAATATACTACACTACTACAGTAAACTTTTTTTCTAATAGGTATAATGTTGTTTTCAATATTTTATGTTCTCTTCTTGTTGATATTTATTTGTTTTTCTGATAAAACCACATGTTAGTAAACATTCCATCATTCAACTCAGAGTTGCCTTGAACAGTAATATTTTTCCAAATCCATATTTGTTATATCTTCCCAACGCATCGTTCCACCAATTATTCGCATCGTCCAAACATAAAAAGAAGCAATAGCATTTTCATTTCGACCGATTGAATACACAAGAGCTGGCAGTATAACCGAAAACTTACTTCATTTTATTAAAAGAAAAAAATATGAATATATGCAATGGATTCCAGCGGGCGGATAGCCGCTGCCCCGAGCGTTTTTATCAATAAACGCCGCCGGAATAACAGCGTATTGATAAAATAAAGCTTGCAATAACAATAAAACATAATGGGCCGGTCCGGTCCGATCCCATCCTCCCCGGTCCGGCAGCGACCAGGGTGCATAGTAAGTAGTGGCCGTCTAATTTGGCAACAACCGGCTAAGATGGATCGCGGCGGACGCTGTAATTTATCAACTATTGACTCTTTTGTGGAAGCTGTTTGTTTAATGGATTGAGTTTGTGTAACTTTGTGTACAACGCGCGATGTTGTAACGATATCTGGGGGTAGGTGGAGAATAAATATATCCACTTGTATCAAGCTTGCATGGTGTATTTGGTATCGTTGAGGTTTGGAAGATTCAGGTTACAAAAGCTTATAAGATTAATGATTTGAATTGAATGAATTTATGAATTTCATAGGCATTTCTTCATTGATATGGAATAAACTTATTCGATCTAAATACGCAATTAACACATAAGAAGTTAGTTGATGTGGATCTCTTGATATGTTTGAAGTTGCATCCCTGTATCATAATACAGGAATATAACAGGGAGAAAAAAACAGCCCTTGCTGAGTTTCTTGCCGGTTCTTCTCAGTACAAGATCACCCGCCGTAGATTAGCGAACCGATGGCGTAGCTTTTCGACATTCACAAGTGCTTGTAACAGCCTAGACTGAATAAACGATATTGAATTTTTGATTTTTTTAACAGATCGTAAATATAACCAAATTTAACAAAACTTTATCAATAAATTAGGGTCTTTAATCATTTCATAGAAATAGCATTAAAAGAATAATGAATCATCTTTCTCAATTTCGCTCGGCACCTTTCAAACGATATTATTATATACAAGGCGAGTTTCCAATTTCCAGCTCCCCCCACACTTTAACACAAACAAAACAGTGGATACTACATATTTATAGGGTTTTAGTGATCTTTCATCTTCCGCTCGGTCGATCGGTTCCAATCTTTTCAGCTTCCAAGTCTCATATAAAGCATTAAGGACCCCCGTTCCTTTGACTGCCCACCCGGAACACTCCCCTTACAACGTGTAAATAGTGTTTTTCCCATTTATTATTATTATTTTATTTATCCGTTTGTTATTTCGATAGTCAGTGGGTATCGGTTCTCACAGAAATATAAATAAATAAATAGACCTATGTTTTAATAACAATCCTCTTTGGATCAAGGCTCTGTGACTTGGACCATTTGTAATTTATGTTGTATGATACTTTTGACATTTTTGCTCTCTACCTGTATACCCTGTTTGTATTTACTTAGTTACACGAGCATTCTATTGCAAGATTGGCAAAGCAAATGATAAAGCAGATAATAACTGATATTTATAATGGTTTACAGTAAAGTTGTTTCATCCTAAAAACATCATTTTTAATAGGTGAAGAAGAATTAACACGCTGTGTTTTGTTTCTGTTCATCGAATGGGAAAATGTCAATGTTATTAAGAGTCCAAGCGTCTTTTGTTTTGGATGTCAATTTTAATAAACAATTGTAATGTAATACTTCAGAGTATGCGTCAAGTCCAGTAGTTCTGATTTATTTTTTTGTAGACTTGTTTATGATGATGGCCCAATTAATAACCCAAGTTTAAAACTTCGTGCTCGAGGTGTTGGGAAAGCAAGTGTGAAGTCACTACATTTGACGATATAGCAGGAGAGCGAGTCATAATTGCTCTAGAACATTAATGATATACTTTAAAATAATCTATCTCAGAAACTGTTAGGTCAAGAGAGAAAATTTTAGTCACATATTTAAGAAAATTTAGTCTACATAAAACACGTTTTGAAAAGATTCTATCGAAAGCAATTGCTTTAGAATTTTGATTAACCAAATGTAAAAAAAGGCCAAAATATTCGCGGTTGATTTTTGACATAGTTGCGCTCGAGGTTACAAACTTGAACATATTATTCATTGTAAGTAAATGAAAAAAATACAAAAACATTTTCGTTGTAATGTAGCTGTGTATCACATAAAATTGGAATTCACTGTTCTAGCAGGGATCGGTGGCTGCTTAATCCTCATCGTAAGCTCCGTGCTCAATGAAAGCTTAAATTGTTAAGACGTAACCGTTTTGCGGCCGATCCAGTGCGCCCGTTTTATCAGCCCATTCCTCCCCCGTAATCTCCCGACTTCTGTTGCCAAATTTTCGTAAGAAAACCCGCCTCAGAAAAGTCGGGGAAGCACGAGTGCCGCTCATTACGGCCGGGTCATCAGTATGCATAATAAATGAGATAAGCGCCATCTAGCGGCGAACGGCGGAACTGAATTATGGCGCAGCAAAATAAAGAGATTGATTGCGACGCGGCCGTGACGAATGGACGCCGCGGTGATTCGAGATTTATCGTTCCGTTTCATTGCATTAATTTATTGTTGGGGAAATTACTCGAATAGCCCCAAACAGCGGAGCCGTGAACATTTCCCATTGGCGGCAACGGGAAACGGCGACTGGCTGCGTTTCGGGCAAAAACGCACAGAAACGCACAGATAATTAAGTCACAAATTTATCATAACGACGACATAACCGCTCGGCACTCGCTACAATATCTCCCTCCAACATTCCTGAAGGTTTTGCAGCTGCAACATTGGCATTTACAAGCCGTTTTTCGAACTTCAACCTTCTTGCTTTGGTTTAGGGGTTACGTACCTTCATATCGAGTGCAAAGAATGGTGTGTCGGACGTACATAAGGGGACAATAACTAACAGGAACCAAAGATGTCTCGAACGCAGCCATTTATCACCGGGTTACTTATGACAAGTGCGCCGTCGGACGCAGGCGCTTCCAAGATGCTTTTTACTGTTCACCTACGTTACTCTGACTGGCTGGGAGTAACATGAGTATCGGAGGTGTCATTATTATCTCGATATCTATATATATAAAACTCAAAGGTCTGGACTGACTGACATAGTGATCTATCAACGCACAGCCCAAACCACTGGACGGATCGGCCTGAAATTTGGCATGCAGGTAGATGTTATGACGTAGGCATCCGCTAAGAAAGGATTTTGATCAATTCTACCCCCAAGGGGATAAAATGGGGAATGAAAGTTTGTACGAATCTTTGTCAATTTTAAACCGATCGGGCTGAGACTTTGCATGCAGGTATAAGAAGAATCATAGATGAATGTCATTGTGTATAATACAAGCCTGAGAACAAAAACTGTAGTCTACACTTCAGCTCTACACCGAAGCGAAGCGAGGGCGGGCCGCTAGTCCCCTTATATATATGTTACCGGCCAAACCCGATTTCAGGACAAACTAGTTTTGCCTAGACTAAACTAGGTCTTCCTATACGCGATAGGATTAACTAGTATAGCCTAGTCCAAACTAATTTGTCCTAAGCCCGATAGGATAAACCAGTTTAGCCTAGGCCAAAGTAGTTGATCCTGATATAAATACGCATACTGCAGGATATAGTATATCTAGAAAGTCAAAATAAATAGATAAAATGAATAAAATACTCCGTAATTGGAAAATAGTTATTTATTATACAAGAGTGGAAAGTTCCTTTTTAACCGCGTGCTCGATTTGGATGACCGAGCAAGCGAAGGATTCTAAAGTTGAATCACGAGCGCAGCGAGTGATTCTAAATTAGAATCCTGAGCGTCAGCGAGGGAAACAAACGAGCACAAGGTGAAAAATCTTTCCACTGGAGTGCAATACGTAACTTTTCATCCCACCTCAGCGAGGAAATGACAAAATGAAAAAGAAAACAATTTATAATGACAAAATATTTTTATTTCAATTAAAACACATTAAGATAATCTATAAATTGAAGAAAATAATAAGAAGTAGAAAATAATTAAGAAATATTAAATGTAACGTTGCTACAGTTACTTATGTTAAGTTTAATATTTTTGTTAGGTAATGTTATGTTGGTGTTTGTGAATTGTGCGCTGTTTTGTGGTAAACTACTCGTATCAGTAATTTTAAATAGTTGTGCCGATTCATTGGATTCTATTGGCGTAAATGTTGGCGAGAGAGGGCTATTGTTTCCAATCTTATGGGGGCTCATTTTAGATGTAGAAGGGCGAGACCAAGAATCTGACAGAGGTTCTTTCAGCGTTATGGCCTCCACGATACTATTACAAATTTTTGATTTACTTTGGATTGAATCCTCTATGTATCCCTCTACAACCGAATTAGACTTCCAGCCTCCATGGCGCTTAAGCGATAGAAGATCAGCCCCTGATTCGGCCAAAAGTGTGGCTGAGGTTCTTCTAAAACAGTGACCGGTGTATAACGGGGGTTCTAAAAGTCCGAGAAAAGTTGCTATTTCTCGTGGAATACTGCCAATTTTATTCTGACCCATAGGTTGTCGGATACACTTTCCGTTGCGATATTGTAGAAAAAATCGTTCAATTGGGGTGTTAGAAGGACGTAAAGCTTGATATTTCTGAACAATGTTTACATATTCCTTGCGAATAACGAAGTTGCGGTCTTTTTTTGTCTTGGTATTTAGTACATTAATTAATAGCAATTCATCAGAATTATGAGAATATTTTGATACGTTATTGACATTAAGTAGTGTAAGTTCATTTGTTCGACATGCTCCGGTTATACTAATAATAAGAACAACCTGTAACAAAAGAAGTATTTATAATCGTAAATAAATTAATCAAATTAAAAATATTGTAAGTACTATGTACAATTTTATCAACAACAAAAAATTACACGTATTGACTTACTTTTGCCGCTAAATATACGGAATCAGGTGCTTCATTAATAAACTTTGCAATTTCAGATGCTGTGAAAACCTTCGATTTTTTTGGTTTATAACCAGATGAGGCTCTTTTTAAAAATGCCACTAATTTATGATAGGTGTCGATATGAACGTCTTTCTTCATCTTAATTGTTAATTTTAGCATTGAATACGTACTCCATAGCGTGCTTGCTTTCTTGGTCTCAGATAATTCTATAAAATATGCCAGCAAAACGTTTTCGGAGAAAGTTTTTGCTCCTTTAGCTAGTCGCCACATGTTAAATATATAGAATTTTCCAGCCAGATTTCGAAGCGCAAAATTACACTTTCCGAGGTGGTGGGATGAAAATAATATTTTTTATTAAAACGATAATTATTCATCGTTAAAAGTTTTGGATAATTAGTAATAAAAACAATTATACTATAACAAATAATATGAGTTTTTTTAATAGAAGCAATAATAATATCTCAATTATTAAAATTGTTATTTATTTTTATATGGTGTGCTTTGGTGCCACTTAGAATTGCAGAGTATCATTGGCTTCTTGCCTTCTTGAATTGCAGAGTATCATTGCCATCATTAGCAACTGTTTGTGGAACAGTTTTTATTGCAGCTGCATCTATGCGCATACACACTCCCTCCACTTTCTTCCATCGTTCTTTTTACATGATGAAACCTGTACAAGTCCTGACATATTTGTTCAATTACTTTCGACTCTGCTAAATTTGTTTAGACTAGGCCGTACTAGTTTATCCTAGAGTGTGTGTATTTATATCAGGATCAACTAGTTTGGCCTAGGCTAAACTGGTTTATCCTATCGGGCTTAGGACAAATTAGTTTGGACTAGGCTATACTAATTAATCCTATCGCGTATAGGAACAACTAGTTTAGCCTAGGCAAAACTAGTTTGTCCTGAAATCGGGTTTGGCCGGTAACATATACACAGAGAGTGGAAAGGCAAAATCGCTTTTACACCACTTTGGTCGAAAATGAGTTTCATCAATTTTAATCAGATTTTTGAAGTGAAACTTTACGCACGCTTGATTTGGGGGTAAGCTGGCGAATGCGTTACGCGTTACGAAAAGTGTGTTCGGGAGTTGAGTGGGGGATATAAGCAAGAAAAGAATAGTGCGTGCGCACATTTTCTTTCTCTCTTTCTCTTATAGCTAGTAAATAAAATATGTATACGTACATACATGTATATATTGTACACACACATATATATGTATGTATATACACGGTGTTACCAAAATACAAATAAAGCTTGAAGGGCGTTGAAGTACATCATATAAGGAGTCTTCACTAATTTTCTTAAAATATTTGCATGAAGTTTTAACTTTTTATAAAAACAGTTATTTTGTGTAATGATTAATAAAAATATCGATCATTTTAAGACACTAGTTCGAGGATCATTAAAAATAAGTGTTTTCATTAAAAGTTAAAAATTCATGCAAATGTTTTAAGAAAATTAGAGAAGACTCCATAAATGATGTACTTCGACGCCCTTCAAGCTTTATTTGTATTTTTGTAACACCCTGTATATATTACATACAGATGCAGCTTAAGAAATTTCACTTCAGTCGTGTGGTCATAAGCACACTCGCTTTTTTTTCTGTTTCGATCTGTTATAGTCGATGTTGTATGTTTCGTGAAGATTTGAGTATTCTATAATTTAAGCAACAAAATTTTTTGAACATTTTTATTGTTCAGAACGCTGAAGCGACATAAATGTCGGTGTTTTTTAAACCAATGGCGCTTACGCCCTACTATTTGGCGTATGATTTGATGTTTGCTTGACAAAAATGTATGGCCGAGTGATTTTCGCCTAACCGACATCTAATTCGTAAAGTACACGCACTAACTTTTTAATAGAAGAATATTTAGAAAATATTATTTTATGAATATGTTTTTATTTATATGGCGCTGCTTCTCATTTAAAATGAGTTACGATTGTTTTTGGGAAAAAAATAACTTCGCAATTCCTAAAAAAAGTTACTAAAGTGTCGTTAAAGAGATTTTGCTTGGAAAGACGAAATTGCTAAAGCGCCAATTTGGCCAAAATGAGTTATTTAAATGGTTGAATTCGATTTTTGCGTAGGTCGCGCATTTTTTGTTAGTGATTTAACGTCTACCAATTTAATAAAACAGAATATTGTTTATTTTTTATAAAACGCTTTGTATGACATTCGCTTAGTATGGCGTGTTTGTTATTTCCCTTCGATGTCATTATAAACGGATTCCACTGAATATATAAAGTTGAGTAGGTACCTATGCTAGCGTTTGACCAGCGCGCCAATCGCCTTACAGAATTGCTATAGGTTTCGCTACGGCCGAATGTATTTGGTCAGAAATAACAAAATGAAATCGTAAGTGATAGCGATAGCCATAGCAATCCCGTTAGGTGACTGGACCCCAGGTCCTTCTTGATGAAAAGCGATGACGCGACTCAAAATTAAGCACGCTTGTTTCTCATTATTTTTTTGATTGTTATCATTTACATCTTACTTGAATAACTTAGTAGAAAGGCCACCTAAAAGTTTACCAGGACACGGTAAAACATGCTAACACCAGGCTCACATCCGTTGATCAGTGGAAATGCAAATAGTTTGCATCATAAATCCAAATCCAAGCTCACACAGTATCGTGTCCGAATTTCCAAAATCGGCAACATATTCGCGACGAAGTATGTTAATGAGGTCGAGGGGCCAGGTTTTTGCAGCTCAGCAATTTGAATATGGCTGCGTACTCTACGCTCGTTGGATTTGTGAAGTTTGTATTCTGGTGAAGATCTATAGGTGTATACGTTATTCTGTCGCAACTGATTGATGCGTGGAAGTTTCTGGTGAAGTTTCAGCAGTACGTCTTAGACGATGTCCGAAATTTGTCGTGTTTGTTTTCTTAAAGCAACTTTCTCCGAAAATGCTTTCACAGAAGAAAAAATATTTTGTATTTTCTTGTTTCGCACAAAATACAAAATTATGTCAATAACTCTTCGAAGCTTCTACTTAAATAAACAAGTCAGATATTTCAATATCTTTGTGTTATTTTTTCAGAGAAGAAACTTTACGTTACTTTTCATGTATTTACTCATATATATCGATGTAGATTTGTGGTATACTATGACGTTGATAACTTTAAGCAAACATGTTGCAATAAAAAAATGCACATAATTTTTTAGTATTTTATTATACAGGGTGTTACAAAAATACAAATAAAGCTTGAAGGACGTTGAAGAAAATGGCATAAGGAGACTTCTCTAATTTTCTTAAAATATTTGCATGAAGTTTTAACTTTTTATAGAAACAGTTATGTTTAATGATTAATAAAAATATCGATCATTTTAAGACACGTCACTAGTTCGAGGATCATTAAAAATAACTGTTTTTATAAAAAATTAAAACTTCATGCAAATATTTTAGGAAAATTAGAGAAGACTCTATTTTTATTTTTGTAACAGCCTGTATATAATTCACTGTAAATTATGTAACAAGGAGACGGTAACGCCGCTCCTTGTTACATAATTACAGTGAACTATAACTGTAATGGCTTCTGATTATCACAAGTGCTTCAACTAAATACATTAGACTCAGAGCAATGAATGTGTCGTTCCCTAATATAAATAAAACAAGTGCCATAAACAACCGCCCTCGCCACAGCAACGCTGTAAAAGCATACAACATTAAACCTTTTCCACGCGAGTTGTCGCCATAAAATTAATTAGATAGGTACTGTATATGCTACGCGAAGCAATAGCATTAGCGGCCAACCAGAGAAGATATAAAAGTGGAATGATAATGTGAAGTCCCAGCGATTTTCGAGAGGTCACCGCATCCCAATGAGTTCCAACCCGACAGTGGATACGTGCAGCACGCGGCAACTGCGATTTTAAAGTTTTTAATATTAAAACTTGCTTTGGCAACTATACGAACGAGAACCATAGATTAAAACAAAAAGGGTAGATACGGTACGCTCATACCGTGTCCGCGTCACTGCATTACCGGCCCGAACGAAACAGCACGTTAAGTTTCAACGGCAGCGCGAACGAGACGGCGAGATCCGCGTCACTGCACTACCGACCAATCACGCGACCAGTACTCGACGTCACTACCGAATAAAATTCAAAACAAACAGCAATTTTTATCTAAAAAATATATTTTATAGTACTTACGAATGAAAAGTGATGCCGTGGGTTTTATTTTTAGTTCTTGAGCAATTTGAGCAATTTTTATAAACACACTTAGGCATTGTTTTATCATATAAACACAAAATATTAGCAATATTTCTTTTTGGCGTTCACATGTACGTCGTTTGCATGTCAAGTTGTGACTAAAGCGATTAGGGTCGTGGACCACAATTGGTGCGGATCACTTTTGTGAGGCTAGGTGCCGTATCTACAATTTAAATTACCTTGACGTCAGGCCGCGACGGATAATTGAAGTACAAGTTGTCGAACACGATGTCACCCTTAAACTTCTCTTTTAATCTAAGACGAGAACAGAGATGTTTGGCGACTCGTCCTTTTGGTGGACTTTTTTTTAATATACCCCCTGTATACTAGCTGAAGGCTCACCTGAAGGTAAGTGATCACCTATTAACCAGTAGTATCAAAATGCGATGACGGAAATTTAAGGAAATTTTTGTAATAAAGGTATTTCTGACAGCCCTCTGTACAGATCCTGCCTGGAGGAGGTGGAGACTAGTGCCCATCTTCTGCTGGAGTGCAGAGGCGTTGTAAGACAAAGGACTTCTCTACTGGAAAGTCCGCGGTCACTAGAAGAGGCTTGCAGCGATATCCGGGGACTGCTGGGTTTTCTGGAGGAGCTGGGATGGCAGGACTAATGCCAATCCCCACACAAACAGGCACTGGGTGTCGAGTTACGGAAACAGCCCGCTGTACTGCTACTAAGGAAGTTGTAAGTACTGTTTTTTAAAGCTTTCAGGTCCTATCGTGGACTATTTAGTTGTTCGGGAATGGAAAATTCTATGCACACGTTTATACGAGGAACTCGTTGGTGTTCTGTACAGGGTATTTCGCCTTCGATCTTCGAAATTAAACAACTTTGCAATGGTCGGTCATGGGATTTGTTACCAGAAATTTGCTGACACAAGCTCCTCCGAGCTTCGAAAGATACGTTAAGCCATTGGTCGGGGCCCGCCTGGTGGGGCATGGTTCGGTATCAGCCTTACTTTTGTCTTGGTATTGAAATTGTTATGTAATACCAAGACAAAAATTTACTATCTCGAACTCCTCCGTCGTTGGTCCCGGCTGCATCTGCAGTCGTTAGCACCCACCAATCCGCACTGGGCCTGCGTTGTGGGTCATGGCCCAATCTCCCTATTCCCTCCATAGGGAAGGTCTGTGCCCCAGCAGTGGAGACATTAATAGGCTGATGATGATGATTATGATTGAAATTGTCCTTCTGTACAGGCAGTTGCATCATTCCACCTCTAGCCAGCGTACCTTTCAGAGAGTATGGCGCCCGCCCAACTCTGTTCCGCCAGAGCTAAAGGTATCTAAGTGGCATGAATAATCATAGAAAAACCACGGAGTTTCATTAAAACCGCACCCGCGACCGTCCCCGGGTCCTGGCGTTTGAGTTTTGAAACCAACCAAACGCCGCAAGTGTCGTCCTTTTACGAACTCTCAGCGAAAATTTTGCTGTTGATTCTGCATGAGCTTTATTTTTCTTTAAATCTTAGTGTTTTTTCTTTTATTTATGAACAGTGAGTGTCCGTGACTTC
This sequence comes from Chilo suppressalis, assembly GCA_902850365.2. Classification (NCBI taxonomy): domain Eukaryota; kingdom Metazoa; phylum Arthropoda; class Insecta; order Lepidoptera; family Crambidae; genus Chilo; species Chilo suppressalis. Next base: position 1,039,793 of record OU963902.1, read on the forward strand.
GTCTGTGTAGTAAAATGTGGAAAGGAGAACAACTATCTTGGTACTGATCTTGTACAAACAATATTTTTTGATATTATGTTAAGCGTAAAAAAGTAAGTAATGTCAGATCATCATCAGCCTATTAATTTCCCCACTGCTGGGGCATAGGCCTTCCGTATGGATGGAATAGAGATATCTTTATATATATAATTCTTCTGTGAGTGTGTATGTCACTGAACTTCTCTTAAACGACTGGACCGATTTTGATGAAATTTTTTGTGTGTGTTCAAGGGGATCTGAGAATGGTTAAAATTCACAATTTTGTCCGCTGGACAATGTTTTTTTAATTAATTTTTAATTTATTAGTAGTTGTTGATTTTGGAATGTTTTACATTGGATCCGACAGACGGCGCTACCATCGCAGTGTCAAATTTTCAAATTAAAGACGTGTAGACAGGACAACGTCTGTCGGGTCCGCTAGTACCTATATATAATACTAGCTGACCCAGCGAACTTCGTACCGCCCTAAAAAAATAGGGGTTGTCCAGCTGACAAAATTGTGAATCTAAACCATTCTCAGATCCCCTTGAACACACACAAAAAATTTCATCAAAATCGGTCCAGTCGTTTAAGAGAAGTTCAGTGACATACACACCCACAGAAGAATTATATATATAAAGATAAGATAAAAAGTCTTTTTTACCTAGTGGTGAAACACAAAACAATACTTAAAACTTTTAATGTATAAAGGAACGTAGTGTGTAGCGTATAAAGGAACGTAGTTTGTATCATGAGTTGAATGTTTTATTGAAGTTCTGTTTAAATTGCTTAAATACTTATGTTATTAACGTTATTAAATTATAAGAAAGAATTCACGCATAAATTGAGGTTTTAACCCAAATCTTGGGTCTCTCACTAAATGCTAACACAATTTGGATGATCGTAAAATTATTTTTGTGTAATTGCTCCAGCCTCATTTTTAAACTATATACGTACGTATACGTAATCCAAATAATGGATCAACATTTATTTTTATAGTTATAATTTGAATTTTTTAAGCATGTAACTGCATGATGTTTAAATCTGAAGAAAATATAACTAGAAAAAGTTCCACGCGGACCAGGCAGCAGACGGGACTCGAATCCGCACCCTTCGCAATCCGGGCGAATGCACTGACCAATTATTCTACGGCCGCGTCGGAATTCTTCTAGCCATTCTTAAGCTGCAAGGCAGCGCCATTTCTTCGTATTGTAGGTAACCCACAATGGTAACATAATTGGTCAGTGCATTCGCCCGGATTGCGAAGGGTGCGGGTTTGAGTCCCGTCTGCTGCCTGGTCCGCGTGGATTTTTGACGTGACAACGTCTTAAATTAGGTTGCGGCTGGGAGTCACTTATGAAAAAGTGTAACGCTCGGTAACGTTACGATGAGTCTCTCGTGTTAAGTTTAAGTTTACATGTACAATGTTTTAGTAAACAAAATATATTTCTATAGTTAAAATTTGTGCAATTCTTATTTTCATTCAATTCCTTGTTCCTATTGTGCAATTTAATTATATTCATATCAATAAATATTCTACCGAGAAAAAGACGTTGTCACGTAAAATCTTCGCCCGTAAAACCGACTTTACAGGCAACCATTTTTTTTTCAGTTATATTTTCTTGAGATTTATTTTTATCTCAACATTTTCATTTATTCTTTTTAATAATTTCTTAGGTTTATTCTCACACATTTTTACTAGAACTAGTCAACTTACTTAGACGTTTCACTTGTCGTTCATTGTCAATTGATTGATGCGAGTGAAAACAATCGGGAGCCAGAAGCTTTCATCGCGAAGGCACATTTCGATGAACGTCAATTTAGACAATTCATTTTCGGTTTTCCATCGATGAAGCATCGGAAATGAAAGCAAAAATTTACCGTCTAATTTCAGCTTTGGAAGCGAAAAATGTAGTTTCCTATACAATGATCAGATTCAGACAAAAATAACATAATGCCTATTGTAGTAATATAAGTTATTTACGGGATTGTTACCATGTACCTTGTTTTTAGCGAGTTTCCGATATTTCGGCACTGTTGCAAGCGCCATGATCACGGAGTAACTTATTATAATGTTAGTGACCATGTAAGTTTAACACAATATAATGCTTATTGTCTCTTGTCATCATCATCATCAGCCTCTTAATGTCCCCACTGCTGGGGCAAAGGCCTTCCCTATGGATGGAATAGGGAGATTGGGCCATGACCCACCACGCGGGCCCAGTGCAGATTGGCAGGTCCTAACGACTGCAGATGCAGCCGGGACCAACGGCTTAACGTGCCTTCCGAAGCACGGAGGAACTCGAGATAGAAGATTTTTGGTCACCCATCCAATGACCGACCACTGCGAAAGTTGCTTAACTTCAACGATAGCAGCCGAACGCGCTAACCACTTTCGCCATCGAGCTCCTCATTTATTGTCTCTTGTACTTAACATTTTCTAGAATTTTTCGTACAAAGGTTTAGGTATAGACTATTCCAAACGTAATACGTTGTTTTAGACATTAATTGTGTTTAACTTGGAGTGCTGTGTTGTCTGTACATTATGTAAGGAGGCGCGGCTACAGTACATAGGCGGGGACTGGAACACATAGCCAAGGATAATGTTCTTTCATTCGCCGCCTGTAATGTATAGCTTTTTACTTGTTATCTTCAATGGCTGCTTAAAGTTAGGTATAATTTTGTATTTCCTATTTAGCAAGGATAATAATAATAACTTTATTGCTTAAAAAACTGTGTACAATTTTGCAATTGGAATTGCAATAATAACAAAGTCACAACAGTGTGCCCACAACGGGCATGCAATGGTAAAATTTATAACTGTCTTAATTTAAAAAGTACATTTTAGAGCCTAAATTATATTAAGTTTTACAAGAATAATATTCATCAAGATTATAGAAAACATTATTTAATAACCAGCTTTTTAACTTAAATTTAAACAGTGGCAAATTGTGTGCTTTAATTTCTGCAGGCAAATGATTGAAGATCCTTGTGCTAGTACTGAACGCGCTATTATAATACAAGTGATTATTTATCCTAGGTATGCATATATCATATTTATTCATTGTATTCTGACGTAATGTGGTTTTATTTTCAAAGTATTCTGGATTTTGTTTGATAAAAATTGCTGATTGTAATATATAAATATTGGTCAAAGTGAGATAGCCCTTATCCTTAAAAATATTTCGTAACGTTTCATCTGAATACATATTATATATTATGCGTAAACAACGTTATTGCAATAGGAAAATGGATTGAACGTTCACTGAATTACCCCAGAACATCACACCATAAGTCAACAGCGGGTAAACTTGTCCAAAATAAGCGGCTCTGGCTAAATCTACTGATGTTGTTTCGGTAAGTATAGAGAGTGCATAACAATGACCACATATTTTTTTGTTTGTAATTTATAAGACAATGTTTTGTAGTTTCTGAATTGAATAAAATTTGTTTTAGTTAAATTTACACTAAGATTTACAGATTTGAGCCAGCTTACGATTGTTTCCAGTGTTTTATTAATATGATGGATAGAATACATATACTGTACATAATGTATAAGTATATTTATATAGAATTACATATTAAACATCTATGACTGGAATACAAATGCTCGTATTCAACACACAAACATCTGCCCCCACCGGGATTCGAACCTGGGACCTCTGGAGTCGGCGACACCATAAAAACACAGCGTACAAACCCCTCGGCCACGAAGGTTGCTTTGGTGACAGCGGGCCTAAGATTTCTTTTTAAAATAATTTTAAGAGCTAATACCACCTATGTGTGCTGATAGTTGTAACATTGGTTCTATGAAAAACGGTATTGTTACATTTAACATAAAAAAACAAACCATAGTTTCAACAGCAGTTAAGATTAAAAAGATTTTGACGTGACAACGTCTTAAATTAGGTTGCGGCTGGGAGTCACTTATGAAAAAGTGTAACGCTCGGTAACGTTACGATGAGTCTCTCGTGTTAAGTTTAAGTTTACATGTACAATGTTTTAGTAAACAAAATATATTTCTATAGTTAAAATTTGTGCAATTCTTATTTTCATTCAATTCCTTGTTCCTATTGTGCAATTTAATTATATTCATATCAATAAATATTCTACCGAGAAAAAGACGTTGTCACGTAAAATCTTCGCCCGTAAAACCGACTTTACAGGCAACCATTTTTTTTAAAGCTGATATGTCTACAGATAGTGGTATGATAGGTAATGGGTAACAATAGACAGACCAGAGGCGAGCACATAAGCCTTATGTAACTCGGTATTGTTACAACTTACGATCCGATCCGGTAACTCAGCCACGTATGAAAGAGGACCCCGCCCAGTCAGCGCTGCCAACTCCTAGAGCAACAATATTGCAATGGAAACCAAAAAAAACTATAAACCATGAATTGAGAGTTACTTTAGAAACTTTACTAGCTAATGCCGACAACGATTTGAGATATTGAAAAAAAAAACAATATAGCTTATTCAGTCTAGGCTGTTACAAGCAGCAAGGGCTGTTCTTTTCTGCCTATATTATATACAGAGTCGTCAAATTGAAAAATGACTTCAATATGAGATAACTCATGAAGTCACTTTCCATTACAAATGTAAATGATAAAAAAAAATATGACTTTAAAAATAAATAAGTATATAAAACTGATTTGACAAAGTTTAGGCACGCCGTGTCCTACTGTTTGGACCTAATTATTTATTTGCCAATTGTACAATAATGGAAACTAAACAATTAAAATTTTCATAAATTGATTCAAATAAACCTACTTTTAGGATCTATATACTTGAAATGGATAATGAAAATAGCAAATCGAGTTTTATACTCATTAATAAAGTGTTCCATTAGATTTTTTTGTTTTCTCTAGAGAAGTAATAAAAATTTTACTTATGATTTAACTAAACTTGTTGTACAATCAATATCATAGCTATATTTTACAAATTTGCTGAAGAAGAAGAGAATTAAAACATTAACAATTACAGAAAACGAAATAGATTACGTAAAACAAAATATTCGAATTACTGTAACATTTTTTAAGGATAACAAAATACTGCACTCTTTTTCCCGAAACCAGAGTACATGCTAATAAATAAGTACTCAATAGGGTATTTGACAAGTTTTAGAAAACGATCTCACGTTATTGACTAATATTTATGGAGTCCGTAAAAAGTGGATATTCATCATTTTGTTGAATAACCAAATCAAAAACTCCATTTTCAAGTTGCCGCGAAAACGGTTCTCGGGACAATATGGCGTCTTACTAGTGTGTGACGTCACACGATTGTTATTAAAACGTCAAACGATACAATGTAATGTCACTTTAACCGGAAGTTTACTTGCGTGTGACGTCATTATAGGCTCCGCCAATCCCAAGCGTTTTGAGTCACGTGACAATAGATAAGAAAACTATTATTATCTTTTTCGTGGGTTTTAAGTAAAATTATGAATATTTTATAAAATAGAAAAATCCCCTGCCAATATTCATTCTAAACACAGATGCTAACAACGGCACTTTATTTTTAATACTGTCAAATACCCTATTGGTAAACTTTTATGATTTACGAAACTAACTAGTAAGAAATAGCGACTGTAATAACGGTGTTGGCAACACTGGAGCCTACCCAAGCGAAATTTTGCTAAAAGAAGGAAAATAGTAACCCTCCTCGCCGCCGCCGCCTCCACCCGAGAACACTCCAGATCTCGATTGTTCATGTATGAATTCAGCACATTACGAGTCAAGTAGGATAAAAACAGAACGCGAAGAGAAAGCTTTGAGACATACCCCGAGCATTGAGTGATATTCTACCGAGTCTTAAGTGCACCTTTTTATTTCTGCCTTTTGAGTCAGACCCGAAAATAAAGGGCGGATGTAAAAATAAAAAGAAAGATTCGCCGAGATGTGGATTTTCGATAAAAACGGGACCATTGGACGCCATTCTGTCCAAATGTTTCGCAAGGTTTAGTTGCTCAGAACAAGGGTCTAATACCTTTACATAATTACTTAGTGTCCCAAACACGACTGCGTATACCAAAACTTTAGATTCTTGTCAATATGTTCCTAGAGCAATTAATGTAGAACTACTACTCTGAAGATAGTCCGTATTAAAGCAAAATCAAACAACAATAATATTTTGTTTCTTAGGTTTTCACGCATATCACTCTAAATTAACTTATAATATTAATACATAGACAATTAAAATTTAAAAATCTTTCAATGAAATAACCGAACGCTCAATAAAAGTCTTTCGAAGGTAGCTCGACAAAATCTAATAAAAAATCATTATTCTGACGATGCAGACCTGAAAAGGCTGCGAAACGTCAATAAATAAATATAGTTTCGGGCATTAACCCGTTAAAACTAGTTTTATACGATAATATTAATAAAACGAAATTCTAATCTTATTCAGGATCGCGATGTTTATTGAAGACTTGAAAAATAGATAAATACAAGGATCTGTAAATGAGTAAGGATATAATTAAGTTTATAGCTGTTAAAGGGATCGTTACCATGTACCTTGTTTTTTATGAATCTCCGATATTTCGGCACTGTTGCAAGCGCAATGATCACGGAGTAACTGAACGTAACTAACAATCCATAGTTAATAGCTATAATGTTAGTGACCGTGAAAATTTAAAACAATATATAATTAAAGTTATAATTTTTATTATTTTTAAAGCTTGTAACTGCTTTTTTCTAGTTATATTTTCTTTAGATTTAAACATCAAGCAGTTACATGCTTTAAAAATAATAAAAATTATAACTATAATTGCTATTTCTTCTTTCAAATGTTTAATACTTGTAAAAGTATTCATTTGACATTGTGGGTTTACCTATAATGCGAAGAGATGGCGCTGCCTTGCAGCTTAAGAATAGCTAGAAAGAATTTCGACGCGGTCCGTGAGGGCCGCGGTAGCATAATTGGTCAGTGCATTCGCCCGGATTGCGAAGGGTGCGGGTTCGAGTCCCGTCTGCTGCCTGGTCCGCGTGGAATTTTTTCTAGTTATATTTTCTTTAGAATATATAATTAAGTTTGTAACTGAAGTACTTTTGAATTTTTGAAAAAAATGCAGAAGTGAAGCGTTTTGAGTTTTGCAAAGTAACCTCCAGCTTAGAGTAGCTTACAGTAAAATAATGCTTTGGTGTTTTTTTCTGTTAGTAAACTCCAAAGGATAGGGATTGGGTTTAACGCATTGTTTGTGCGTCAGAACATAAATTTATATACGAGGCGCGATGATGTACATAATTTCAATACCAGAAATAAAGATAAACTCAAATTGCCACCATTGAGACTCCAAAAGGTTCTTGGTTCATTTGTGGGTCAAGGTATATGTTGCTATAATAAAATACCAAAAGAAATAATTAATTTACCTTTTAATAAGTTTAAAGTGTGTATAAAAACATGTCTCCTTAAGAAAGGTTACTATACTGTAAAAGATTTCATAAATGATAAGTCACCTTGGGCTTAACATAATAGACTGTCGTTTTACTTTGCTAATTTGGTTGAAAATTGTTTAACAAGGGCTTTCTTGCCGGTTCTTCTCAGTACAAGGTCTCCCGCCGTAGATTTACGAACCGATGGCGTAGCGTTTGACTTTCACAAGAGCTTGTAACAGCCTAGACTGAATAAATGAGTTTGAATTTGAATTTGAATTTGAATTTTAAGCCGGCAAAGTAAAGATGACTGTAGCGCCATCAGCTGTCCTGATGGCTGGACTTCACTTCAGGTGGGGTTATTTTTCACGCCTTATACGATTATAAACAAATATACATACATTGTAAAAAAGGTAAATCTTATAGTGTACCGATATCATATATAAAATCATCGTTGTGATCGAAACAGAACATGTTACTGAAATGAACTACTGTGACCTATTTTGATATAAAATTATAAATTCTGAGAAATAATTTATTAAGCCTCACTAAGATGTCCATATATAAAGTTGAAAAATGTATACACAATAATAAAAGTCAGAAACAAACAATGATCATCGCAAACAGTCTATGTTTATCATTGAGTCCGTGGTTTCCCCATATGGGCATATCAAGACATAAAACCCCACTTTAGGGCATAAAACCTGATTACGCATCTTTTGTATACAATTAAACTGCACACCTTGTGTTTGAGTAAAAGTGACACAGTAGAGTTGATGAAAAAGTATTACCAGTAGGTAAATGTTACAAGTACACTAACATTTTTTTTTATCTTTTTTCAGGAACCTATTAATTGGGATATTCCCTATCTTTGAATGGGCTGGAAAGAATGAGCCATGACCCACCACGCGGGCCCAGTGTATCCGTACTCCAATCCTGGTGAGAGCTAACCACTGCAGATGCAGCCGGATCTTAATCATATAACTTGCCTTTCAAAGCACGTAGGAACTCAAGGTCATAAAATGTTTGATCACCCATCCTATGACTAGCCTTGGCAAAAGTTGCTTTACTTCCTCAACGGGATACTGAACAGGCTTTTTGTAATTAACTAGCAATATATACGCATCGTCAAAACTATTTAAAGCGATGACTTTTACACCAAAACCATCATTATCATTTTATGATCTATTATTAAAAGAGCTAGATAAATCACATTTTTTATACAATTGCGATAATTGTAGTTTTTAGCGGGGTTGCGATTGAGTAACCATGTATGTGATCATGGCGCTTGCTCACTCTCACAAAAAATAAGGTACATATATTGTGTTCATCCCTGTACTACTTGAAGGTTGGTTTACTGGGGGCTGGGGGTTGATTGACAGGGATTTCTTAAATCAAAATAAACTGGTACCCTATTTCCACAGATCACTGCGGCCCAATTTATTCGCGATTTTGAACCTTATTTATCTATCATAAGTATATACATAAAAGAATTTCTACAGCGCGTTTTAGCACATAAACCCGAACATTTGACAGGATTTACTAGCACCATCTTTCTAAACTAAATGGTACTAAAAACATATAAAAAACAAACGAAACATTCTTTTTTTTTTCTAAATGGCTTGTGCATTTAGCCAATGTCAGGTGTTAAATGTAGGTATACAAATACTATTAGCACTCGTGGTCAAAGTCAAAGTAAGTGGCAGTAAAGTCAATCCCCCTTTCCCCATGTTTCAGTAAAAGTGTGGGGATTAACTGGAACCTCCCCGTGAACTTCTTGAGGGAACGTCGATAGATACTTTCCGCTATTTTGTTTCACTTGCCAACACTTGTGCATGTTCCCGAACACTTAGTAGTTAATAATGCACCATTATTAGACACTAACATCCGCCACAACACAATTTTTAACAACAAAAACAAAACTGCTAAAGTGACGCTTTCCGATCCCGCCAAAAAGTCCCGAAACATTCTTTAAGGCACCGATTAACATTTAACTTGTAATATTTTTTTAATTAATTACATCTTAACGAATAATAATAATTATTTTGAAATTACCATCTCAGGTTGCCCGAGTTTAGAGTGAACATGTATCTAAAATAACTAACGCAGTTACTGTTCTAGCTATCTACTGTACCACCGTATCAAGTGTGTTATGATAATTTCACCGGGTCTCGGAGTATTTCGCTCGTCCGGGGTAAATTATTGCATTTCTCCTCTTCTACCGGTTATATTATTCTGAGTAAGTGTGAATTTGATTATCGAGGTACGTGGGGTGATAGTGAAACAATTTGTTTCTATCTTATTTTTTTTTTTAATAATCTAACAAGCCGTTGTTTTTTCTCTTATTTTTAAACTAGCAAACCAGTGAACCAAATGTTCACCAAAAAAAAAATGTATTTAATTAATTGAGAACTTCGGAGATTTTGTGTGGTTTCGTTTAAAATAGAAATCACGTTATTTCTCGAAAACCGGAAGTGCTACGTTACTCAAATCCGGTTTGTAGTCTTATCAGACTATTCTTAACTTATAACTTAAACATTCTCTTTATCTATCTCTTACGGTTTGGCCGCTGAAACAGCACCACGGACGGACGGACGGACGGACGGACTTGTCTAATAGATAAGAGATACTGATTATAGTTTTGGGGCGATGTTGTATTATTTCATCATCATCATCAGCCTATGAATGTCCCCACTGCTGGAGCACAGGCCTTTCCTATGGATGGAATAGGGAGATTGGGCCATGACCCACCACGCGGGCCCAGTGCGGATTGGTGGGTGCTAACGACTGCAGATGCAGCCGGGACCAACGGCTTAACGTGCCTTCCGAAGCACGGAGGAGCTCGACATAGTAATTTTTGGTCACCCATCCAATGACTGACCACTGCTAAAGTTGCTTAAGTTCAACGATCGCAGCTGAACGCGCTAACCACTTGCGCCATCGAGCTCCTCATCTCCTCGAGATGTTGTATTTAAATAGCTCTAATACATAAAGTTTTTAGTGATTCCAACTTATAATTTATAAGTAAGCAACATTAAGCAGCAAACTTGGTGATTCCACCTTAATACAAAAAATGGGTGCGTGTACTTATGTAGGCGCGTGAGAAGTTATCCTTCTTTGGCATCGTTTAAAATTAATTTTTAATTGCATGCAAATAATTAATTACAATAAATTAATAAAAAGTCTGGAAAAGGACACAGTCAATAAAGTTCAGTTTTAATTTGAAAAAATAAATAAATAATCAAAATATTCAATTAAAATCGCTACTGAATATAATTTATTAGAACATATGTGATTTGCACTTGTATGAAACTCAAACACGTATTCCGAATATACAAACTAGAAACATGTGGATAAATATTATAAATATGAATACCTATAACTGTTACTTTATTACAAAAAATAAAGATGTGGTTTTTGGTTCTACTACACCAATGGTCAAGAGATGGCGCTGTAGTCTCCTGAATCGCGCTTTGGTTCCGTTGTTCCAGATTAATAAATACTTTTGATAGGCCTTCACAATGCAGTCGTTAGCACCCACTAAATAGAGATTCTATTTCTATTTTGTTGGTAGATTTTCTTAATGTGCGGTAAACACAAAAGTAATAAGTTATTTTTTTGTGTTACAGTGATGCGCGCGCATTTAAAATTTCACTCTCATCATTTTTTCATAACGCGCCTAAAGAAGTATAACTTCAATAAGGGGCCAAATGAGCAGTAATGCTATAAAGAAACTATGTAAGAACTTCATAATTTGGTCTAGTCACATAACGATAATCGCTTCATTCATAAGTTTGTTAATAATGTCTTTGTTTTCCTAGGTCCTTCTTTATACAATTTAATAAACCATAATTAAGACATTTATAAATTATGCCGCAATTGACGACCTCCGTGGCCGAGTGGTTTGTACACCGGGTTTCATGGTGTCGCCGACTCGAGAGATCCCGGTGGGGGCAGATGTTTGTGTGATGAATACGAGCATTTGTACTCCTATCATGGATGTTTAATATGTATTTTCTATGATTTTCTTTAAGCATTTAACTGCTAGATCTTTAAATCTAAAGAAAAGTTTACTAGAAAAAAATGGTCAGTGCGTTCGCCCGGATAGCGAAGGATGCGGGTTCGAGTCCCGTCCGCTGCCTGGTCCGCGTGGATTTTTTTCTAGTAAACTTTTCTTTAGATTTAAACATCTAGCAGTTAAATGCTTAAAAAATAAATAAAATCATAACTATAATTGCTATTTCTTCTTTCAAATGTTTAATACTTGAAAAAGTATTCATTTGACATTGTGGGTTGCCTACAATGCGAAGAGATGGCGCTGCCTTGCAGCTTAAGGCTAGGAAAATTTCGACGCGGCTAATAGGGCCGTGGTAGCATAATGGTCAGTGCATTCGCCCGGATAGCGAAGGATGCGGGTTCGAGTCCCGTCCGCTGCCTGGTCCGCATGTATTTTCTATATAAATATACTTATATATGTACTGTATATGTATTCTATCCGTTACCCTAGTATCCCATAACACAAGCCTTATAGTGCTTACTTTGGGGCTAGGCTAATTGGTGTGAGTGTTGGGAATATTCATTTATTTATTTAATGAAAGTTGATGCAATTGTTAACTAAACTAAGTTACAAAGATACAGACGAGTAGTTTGAGATACCATCATAGTTTCAAATATCGAATTATAACGAATGAATGAAAAAGAATATGCTCTTTTCCAAAATAGCTATCATATTTTTCATTTATTTTTTATTCTTGTAAAGGTATTAATACCATATGCTCCACTGACTTTGTCTCGATTGTTTATTTAAGACAATGTATCTACAACATCAATTACCTTCCATTTACAATTAATAAGCAACACGCAACCAATAACGTTTTAGTTGAAATGAAATGATAATTTATTCAAATTGACTTATTGAAAACTCTTTTGAATCTTCCAATTTTTTTTTGAAGTTACACTTCTTTAGGCGCGTTATGAAAAAATGATGAGAGTGAAATTTTTAGATGCGCGCACATCACTGTAACACAAAAGTAACAGCATGAAGTTGGCCGCGGGCGCGTTATGAAAAAATCATGTGAGTGAAATTTCGAGATGCGCGCGCATCACTGTAACACAATAGTAACACCATGAAGTTGGCCGCGGGCGCGTTATGAATGTTAGTGTCTAATAATGGTGGATTATTACCACTAAGTGGTTAATAATCCACCATTAGTAGACATCTGTTCGAAAGGTACTTTGAACGATCCACGGAGCTCCATAAGATGATCGCGTTGTCAAAAACAATGTTGGCACGCTCGTCGCCTCTGATCAGTGTTTTCATATTTATAATACAGGGTGAAATTGAATGTTTCTATGAAACTTCGTGAGATTGTTGGGTTACGTGTATAGAGTATACCTGATTTTTTCGGATTTTTTAAAATTATTTTTTTCGTTTTTTATTTTTTTCATTTTGCATTTTTATGTCCTTTCCTCCTTTTGAGTGATAATTATTTTTAAACACGTATTCATAGTAAGTGAAATATAACAAATAAATAAGCACTATTAAAATAAACGAAAAATAGTTGATGTGGTCAGGCGAGGTCGACGCCGGGGGGAACGACCGCGCGCGCACAGCTGACGCGGCGCGTACCTATCTACAGTACAGTGAGACTACGACCTCGAGATACTGTGTTCATACTAAACAGCATCTCAAGATCGCTCTCAGAGTTGAGATCGTTCTATTCATACGGGCCTTAGATGTCATATTACAATGACAAAATTTAAATAAAGAACAAGTGTTATCTTTTCATTAGCAGAGAAAAATACCTAAAAAGTTAATAATAATTTTATTACAAAAACAAATACTTATTGCAGTTTAATACTTGGGTCAGAAAGAAATTTATAACTAGGTATTAGACAGTACTTACGAGACCGGCGATGTAGTAAGTACAACGAGGAACGAGGAACATATTCATTTTTTTCACTAGAACTTTTTATCAAATCAATCACACTGGTAGTACACTAATTAGTTGTTTCGAATCAAAAAGTATTTACGCTAGCAAAAAAAGAGACTAAAATTATTATTTGCAAAATTGTTGCACTATACCACCATTTTGCTGCAAACAAAGGTAGGCACGTTTGCGGACGTGTCTTTCTACCTTTTTTAAAGTGTCCCTGTCACTTCTCACTGCACAAAATGCAACTTCTATGCGTCTTTTTAGTTCCTCGTTATCACTAATGTCGTGTCCGATTTGGCCGTATACGAGGTCTTTAATACGACCCCACAAAAAAAATCCATTGGTGTTAGATCGGGAGAACGAGCGGGCCACGGCACTGGTCCCCCACGACCGATCCACCTTATGCCATACGTATCACTCAAGTAGTCCCGCACCCGCTGAGAGTAATGGGCGGGAGCCCCATCATGCTGAAAATACATCCCTCTATGGTAAGACAAAGGGATATCTTCCAGCATGTTCTCGACTTGGTTCTGCAGCAAGTCTAGATAATTGTCCGTATTTAAGCGGTCTAAAAACACTGACCCGAGAAGTTGGTCTCCTAAGATTCCCGCCCACACGTTCACACTGAAGCGTCGTTGGAAGTGTGAGGGTCTGACTTGACGCGGGTTCACGTCACTCCAAAAGTGGGAGTTGTGAATGTTAAACATTCCAACTCGGGTGAATGTAGATTCATCTGTCCACAAAATCTGACGGCGCTCTTCGCGTAGCCACGTGCAGAACTGCAGCCGAGCTGGTAAATCCGGTGGCGCCAACTCTTGCACTTTGGTCAGATGATAAGGATAGCTGGGACTGCCTTCCTCTTCGTGTAAAAGCCGCCACACGTAATATTGGCTTACACCAAATACGGCTGCGGCATCTCTGGTGCTTGCCATTGGATGCTGACGGAAGAAAACCGAATTTCTTCTTCCAAATCGGTATAAATACGAGGTCGCCCAGAGTCAGTCGCCGGTGCGTTGAAGAGTCCAGTTTCGCGGAATCTGTATACGGCGTTGTGTATGGTTTGCGGACATACTCGTAAACCAAACCTATCTTCGTAAAGCCTTGCGACTCTACTGAGCACTTCGTCACACTCGCGATAGCAGTACACCATTTCTAAATATTCTTGGTTCGTATACCGAGGCATAATGAAATTATCACAGTGTTTGTCACTAAGTCAAAAGATGCGCACGCGCGATTGATATACTTGCGACTGCCCTTTGCATGCATTGCAATCAAAGCAAAGCACCGCGCGCGGGGAAGAGGGGAGGTGGGCGGGCGAGCGTCGGCGTACATAAAAGGCAGGACTTTTTAAGGTGCTTTCACATAATCATGCCGAAATAGCCCGCGCCGTACTACTTACTAAGACTAAGACTAAAGTAAAGCCTTGTATTTCTATAGTCAAACATTTACAAAAAAAACTGCCGTTGATATTTGTTACTGCCTCAGTAAGGCACCTCGCGCACTAGACAATTATGACCACGACCAGGAGCCGCGAGGACCAGATTAACTAAGGCACGTCGTGCACTAGGCCACGACCATGACCAGCCGTGGTCGTGGCCGTCACCACAACCTTGATCGCAGAAGCTACGGTTGGGCTGCGGACGAGTTTGTGGCAACGACCACGACTGGTCGTAAAGCGACCATATTACTGGTCGTTTCTTTATTTCATTAATAAATAACTCTTTCAAAGCTCATTGCAGAAAAATATCTTCGTCCTATAGAGTTGCGGAACGATACGAAGCGTGCTCTTTCACGAACTATCAGCATGACACTGAGAATGGCTGAAGCGACCATGCCGCATTTGCGATCGCAGATCTAGAGTGCGAGCGCTCATAGCCAGCTATACGGAAGATAGTCGCAACGACCAGTCGTACTGGCCCGCACTAGATCTGCGACAGCGAATGCGGTCAATCTCAGTGTCAAGGTCATGCGGACTGTGTGTGTGTGTGTGTGTGTGACTGTGACTGTGACTGTGACTGTGACTGTGATTAAATGTGTTTGGAATTTCATGACGTGGGCAAATCAGTCACGAAGAGTTATTTCCTTCACTAAGCTCGTAAGTTAAACCGATTTGCTCTGTATAATTTTTCGCCGTTTGCTCAAGTTTTAATTAAACGAGGCAACTAACATCAACAATAAAAAAGAAGTTCTTACACTAACAGACAGTCTTTACCGATTTAAAATCGTGACAGTCATATTAACTTTATAGGATTTTTAATTGCTCTAACAGAAGATTTATTTTATTGATTAATTACCTGTGCTTTATGAAATAATATTCAAAGGTATTGTGTATCAGTGAATAAATAATTATAATATAGCATATAAATAAAATAAATAAAATAAAATTCATTTATTTCGAGCAACATAACTCATAATCATAATAATAATGCATAATCAATTATTGTAGAAATAGGCACATGTCACTTAAAATACACCTAATCATTTATTTAATTTAATAAATTACATAATTTAAATTTAATAATTTCCATCAAATAAAATAATTAAAAATCAAAGGTCAAGTTAATATTATTAACAACAAGTCATACACAAAATGAATATTAAAATGTCATAGGAACACAAAATTTCTTATTTATATCAAACCGTATTTTTTTTTTTATATAAAATATTTTTACAATTGTATTTAATAACATTACACACCTCCATTAGATAATATATGCTGTGCACAACAATGCCGCATGTAAGGACAGTCAAACCTCTCCGCTATCATAGCCAGGACTTTATTTGGGCTTGCCCTCACTCTACTTACAAGGGATGCACACCTTTTGCGCATGGTGGTGAAAAAGCAGTTTGTATGTGCTATTGCGAACATTCCCGAGGCGCTACAGTAACGGGGTAGCCCCAGGAGTGCCCTAAAAGCATTGTTAAATTGCACGCGAAGCGCGTTATACACTCTCCGAGAATAGCGGGCCCACAAAGCACATGTGTACAAAGAAGTGCAGTAAGCACGAAAGAGTGTAATTTTCACCTCTACTGAACTTCGTGAAAACTTGCGCGCCAACATATTTGCCCTTCTTGACAATGCTCTCCGTTCCCGCTCAATGTCAGCACTGTCGTCGAGGTCAGCAGTAACTATATGCCCCAGATATTTGAAATGGTACACTCTTTCGAGCGGGATGTTATTGAGATGTATTGCTGGCACATTCTCTGGGCATCTAGCACCACCAGCCTCGAAAACCATGAACTGACTTTTCGTAGGATTGTACTTTAATCCATGCTCGCAAGCGTATTTCTCACAGATGCGCAACAGGTGTCTTAAGCCACAGACCGAGGCACTCAGCAGAACCATATCGTCCGCGTAACTAAGATTATTGACACAGATTCCATCAACGTGACAGCCGACATGGCTACTGCTGAGCTCCACGATTAGCGCGTCCATATATAAATTAAAAAGAGTGGGAGAGGTCAGCCCACCCTGCCTAACACCGCACTGAAGACGATATGGCTCCGACACTGCGCCCCCCTATCTGACGTTGTTAATTTGATGTGAATACCAGTACTTAAAGATGTTAATAAGTTCTCGTGGTAGACCCATCTTGTCCAACTTGCTCCATAAAACCTCGTACGCCACCAGGTCAAAAGCCCGGGATAAATCCAGGAAACACGCATATACTGGAGTCTTACGATTCGTATAATACCTGACGCTGTGCTTTAGACTCAGTATTGCACTCTCAGTGGACAATTTGGATCTAAATCCAAACTGATTGTCGTGCAAGTGAATGTGTTCATTTAACTTTTCATTGAGCACAGCGTCAAATATTTTTGCTATGATCGTAGCTAAGGAAATTGGCCTATAGTTACTTTTATCAGCAATGTCACCGGTTTTATTTTTCACTATAGGTACTACCACTGTCTTCATTACGTCTGACGGTAAATAAGAGTGACTCACACACAGCGAATAAAACATTGCGAGTACCCTATAAGCGTGAGGCCCGGCATGCCGTACGTGCTCGACGCTGAGACCATCATGACCAGGAGACTTTCCCCTGGTCATGGTTTTTACAATAGTAGCTAATTCTTTCGCTGAGACTTGTATATTCACAGCCCCATTCCCATTTAGTAATTCAGCATCGAAAACCCGACCCACCAGCCCTAAGGGAGACTGTATAGTAAAATGAGACCTAAAGGCATCAGCGATCTCCTTATGATCACACTTACCGTCGATGACCATAGGACAGCTCGGTTTTAAGTTGTCCCTTTTTATAAATCTCCAGAAACTCTGAAAATCTCCGCTCGAATGTTTTTCAGCAAGGGCGTCCATTCGTAATTGGTCCTGGTGATTTTGGCACCATTTCAAGCGTGACTTAAAGATCCTCCTGCTTTCAGACATATCATTGAAAATGATACCCGAACGCGGCTTACCGCACCTTAACCATTCAAAATATTTTAAACGTGCCGTCCTATGAGCCTCGGCGACGCACTTGTTCCACCCTGCCACACCTGAGCCACTCCAACCACCACCAGCGTCCTCTCGACCAGCACAAGACGCATCAGAAAGGGCAGACACAATGTCAGAGTAAAGTCGGTCAAGTACATATTTATGACTTTCATTATTACAATAGGAGTTGGCACAGTCAATAAATTCATTTGGAAAGTCTATTGTTTTAAGTCTTTTATGACACTCTTCAGTATACCTGGCCACTTGTTCCTTGTTTCTCATACCCCACAAGACATGATTTTTGGTACAAGTAATATTATCCCCAGCTACGATGGGAGTTAATAAATATAGATCACATTTTATTATCAAAGGAAAGTGGTCGGACCAAAAAGTGTCATAACTGACAAAAACGTCAGTTACACATTGTTTTGCGGCTTCAGTCACTACACAGTGATCCAGCCAGCTGCAAGAACCGTGCACTTCACTAATAAACGTGTAAGTGCCCGAATCTGCACCTAGAAAATCAACATCGCAGCAAGACCATCGTTGTTCATTACAATATTTGTTTAATTCGTTATAAAATAATTCGTCAATGTCAGCATTATAGTCACCTAATATAAAAACAGATTCAATACTATATTCATCAATAATTGCGCTCACCGTACTTAAACAGTCCGTAAATTCTGGAAGATTTTCCACGGAGTTCGTCGGCATGTAAACACTCATCACTATCACTGGACGATCATTAGTTACTATTTTAATAGCACAGACACGGTCACTATCACACCGTAACACCGATACGTGTTGGAAAACGCTGCTCCTCCACAGCAGTGCGACACCACCATACGGCCTCCCACGAAGAACGCCTGTAGAAGTGTCAACAGCAGACGTCCCCGCAAATCCAAAATTATTATCGATAGTGCTCAAATATGGTATTTCGTCCGGCAGCAACCATGTCTCCTGCAACGCTATGAGATCACATGACCTACACAGTTTTCGCACACTATCTACTGAGCGCTTAATACTTTTGCAATTGAAGCTTGCGAAATTATATGGTCGACTATCCATTTTTATTTCTAGTGGAGCCGTCTACAGCTACGTGCCTGTTCGATTCTTTACCTTTATAATGCATAAAACGCCTAAAAACAATGCCGCAAGGCCAAAGCTTCTCATCTAGGTATAATGGAAGCTTTGACTCTAATACAAAGAACTTAAACGCCTTGTGTCCTCTTTCTCTTTTCATAATTATTTTCTCTAACTTCACCATTTCGTTGGTTTTATTTAAAATATAAGTGGTTATGTCCTCTTCGGTTGTGTCAATATGAACGTTTGTAATAAAAACGGGCACCTTCTTATCGGCCGCCTTAAACTTACTCGCAAGATCTCTTGCAACACCCGATTGACCCAAGTAACGATACGTTGGTCGTTTTTTACGATTTGTGACTTGTTGCCATTCCTCATATTTACGCGCATTGCTTGTATTTGCCGGCAATTTCTCATCATTTTCAGGTAATGCACTCCGCTGCTCCGCCGCAGTCACAGAACTGACGGTTTTATTATTCAAAGCGCTCAGCTGACTTATTATCCTCACAGGTGAGATCGTATGCGCCGCGGCCGATAACAAACCGGTCTTACAATTGTCGGTCGCCGCTACAGGTGACTCGTGCGCGCTGCTTTTGCCCGCCGCCTGTGACCGTTGCTGCGCTTCGTTCAAACACACCCTCATATTTCGATATCGCGGTGTTATTATATCAGTTTCGGTATCATTATTAGTACAGGATTCATTTATTGATGAATTCAGCATATGGGATACCTCCATCGGCCCATCATCCAACAACCATGCACCTCTTCTTTTGTTTACTTTTAACGTCGAAGTGGGAAGAAACGAATTGTTTTTCATCTGAAGAACCTCTGCTTTTAGGTCTTTTAAGTCTTTTACTGTGGCATAATTGGACTTCATGTCGTCAACCGTCGCCTGGATACGTACAAGATCCTTTAGGAGTTTGGTGACGTCCAGATGATCGAATGTAATAGGTGGTAATTTTTCCAGCTGCCGTGCCACAAATATTGGTATTTCATCCGGTTCCGCAGATTTAAACAAATTTATAATGTCTGCCAAATCACGTTCCTCTTTTCCTTTGTGTTTTCGTAATATTTTACGCATATCCGTTGATATAGAATCGAACAGAAGCGATTTGGACTTCTTTATTTCTTCGGGTCGAAACGACGTTTTACAAATTTGCACCAGCGTTTGCTCATCTATCACTGATAATTTATTTTGTATATACGATAGCATCTCATCGATAACTATATTACACGTATTACACTTAATAACGTTTGACATTTTTCTTTACTAGTACCACAATTCACGAAGTAATATTTAATGCACTAGCCTATTATCACGCACCCGTCGCCGTTCGGTGCGCAGGCGCGACTGATATAAGACTATTTTATTGTAATGTTTTTAAATAGTGTGGAATCAAAGCGGATAGTAGGTAAGCGCCGAGTCATCTGTGCGTGTCGTAGGTACCTACATAGGCAGCCGCCGGCGCCGGTCGTCGCCCCCGGCCGGGGCTGATCTGGACTGGAGGCATTCATTAAGTTTCCGTTTTTTTAGGAGTGCTTATTTTAAGTGGTTTTACAACTTCTATGTAGACGTGTTTAAAATGAATAATTACTCATAAGGAAGAAATGACAAATAATAACCAAATAAAAAAATAAAACACGTAAAAAAAAATTTAAAAAAATCCGAAAAAAATCAGGCATACTCTATACACGTAACCCACCAATCTCACGAAGTTTCATTGAAACATTCAATTTCACCCTATATTTATCCACATGTTTCGAGTATTTAATCATTGATACATCATTGTATCATATTTTAATACCTTGCCAACCTGTAAACATCAGGTTGTTGGCAAGTCAACGCTCGTTTCCCTTACAGTATCGAGATAAAATTATTATAATTTTAAAAACTTACAAATAATAGATATTAAACTACTGTTGGACTTTTTGGCGGGATCGGGAAACGTCACTTTAGCATTTTTGTTTTTCTTGTTAAAAATTGTGTTGTGGCGGATGTTAGTGACTAATAATGGTGGATTATTAACCTTTAAGTGTTCGGAAACATGCACAAGTGTTGGCAAGTGAAACAAAATAGCGGAAAGTGTCTTTCGTCGTTCCCTCAAGAAGTCCACGGGGAGGTTCCAGTAAATCTCCACACATTTACTGAAACATAGGGAAAGAGGTATTGACTTGACTGCCACTTACTTTGAATTGACTAATATTTTGACCATGAGTGCTATAAAATATGTAAACATTTTACACTTGACATTAGCTAAATGCACAAACCGTGCGAAGCCCTATAGGAAAAAAACTACTGTTAACATATGTATAAGCTATTTTAAAATGACTATCTATTACAAATACATAACTTACGCATCAATCAAAAGAGTTTTATTAAGCTTCCAATTTTCAAATAGAAATTTTGACTTAAATATTTAGTTGCAAAAAATCAAGCGGTTCACTGTGAAGATTAACAATGTAATGTGAAAATATTTTTAAGTACTTACTGATATCTAGTTTTTGCTTAGGGGCCGTCCATATATTACGTCATTCTAAATTAGGGGGGGGGGGGGGTTGGTCTGCGGATGACGGTAAATGATAGATAGGGGGAGGGGGTTTCGAAATTGACGTCATTCTTATTTATTTATTTATAGTTTATTGTTCACGTACAAAAAGATTATTTCTAAAAAGAAATTTCTTCCAGCACACCTAGTAAGTGAGACTGCAAATGTAATATAAACATACATAATGCAACATAGATGTACACAAATACAGTAATAACTACAGATAAAATACTCTAACAATAATATTGCATATAATACTAGCTTTTCTCAAATCTGCAATGTTTTAATTTTGTCAAACTGGTAATGACGTCAATTTTGGGAGAAAGGGGGGGGGGGGTCATTAAGAAATGACGATAGGATGATTGTAGGGGGGGGGGTCTAAAATCTGAAAAAATCGATGACGTAATTTATGGACGGCCCCTTATACAAAATCATAATATCAATAATGTGTCCTCATTTCTGTAAAATTTCTTTCAAGGATTTCTTTAATATTTGTATGCTGACATTCTTATATTTTCTTACCCAATCTAATTTGTTAAGAATTTTTAATTTGTTTAGAAATCACCCATTCAGCAGATCTTTTTAGTTGATCTGATTTAAGAGATAATTATAACCCTAAAATTATGCATACCTGACACAGATATGTAAAATTGTTATTATAAAATCACTAATATTAACTTTACCATTTTACTTTAGAAGTTGTAATATAAAATGAACTTTGTCAGCGGCATTTATGTACACTTCCCGGAAAATATTCCATAAAGACCCTTAACAAGTTTAAATAAAGCAATGCAAAGTTGTGGACGAGTTAATCCGACATGAATATGGAGAGGTCGGAGAAAAGAAGAGAGGTGTTAATCTTAATAAAACTTTGAGGGATTCCAGTTTTAATTAATACAATCAAAACAAACAGCGACCCGTCGGCTTATTACGAACAGGGGTGGAATTGGACTAGTATTATATTTACTAAGTGGAACTAATATTTGAAATTGCTTTTTTAATAAATAAAATATTAAAGAAGGAAGGAATTTGTATATTATTTACGACGCACAATAATTCATTCATTCAATTCATTTTTATTGCGAATACAGGTTATTGGTGTGTACAAATAATATCGAAAGAAAATCAAAGAAACAAATTGTGGATTAAAATTCTAACTATTTAGTAAAACATTTTATTTGTATTCACGTTAATTATTTAACGTTTTTGTTTATTTATTTATTTTAAACTTTATTGCCAACATAAGCGAACGGCGGACTTAATGCCATAGGCATTCTCTACCAGTCAACCAGTATGAGTGTTGGAGACAAATAGTATGGCGATAGGGCAAAGTTGCTAAAAATTTAATAAAATGACAATAAAATAATACTACTTAAAAACAAATTGATGTTTATGATTCTTGAGACTTTTTTATTTTATCAATTTTGTTAATTCATTAAATTACAGCAATCATTTTTTTCCAAAACATTATACATGTTAACAATATGGCTACATCTGCCAAACTGTGTAACAGTTTGACGGCAGCAGCTCTCGTGGTAATATTTTCAATGTATAAAAACCTATCTCATTTAACAAAATATTATCTACAAATGCACACACATACACTTACATACACACGCGTGCACACACAGCGAGATACTTTCACTTACATTTTTTTTTCGAAAAACGAAAACTTTCTTAAGTAGTTTACCTCTGAACACGTTTACACACCCACACGTACACATAATTGTACATTATACACACATGCGCATACACACACACACTTACATACACACGCGTGTACACAGTGAATTCTTTCACTTACATTTTTTTAAACAAAATAGTTAACTTTCTTAAATAGTTTACCTCTTCACCCGTTTACCCACGCGTGTACATAACTTATACAGGCATACTATAATTATGTAAGATGCCCTACCCCAAAACTTGCAGCTTTTGTCAATAATCTATTAACAAATAGATATTCAGTTATTTATAACGTTTTTGATTTTGTAATTCAACATTATAACTACTCGTTTGACAAACAACATAGCTTCAACCAACCTACTACTTAGGGCTTTCCCTCTCTTTATGGACACGAAGAGTACCTTGCTCAAGCATTTTGCGCAAGGTACTCTTCAACTCTTCAAAAAAATTGTTATGATTCTATGTTAAGATTTTTACCATTTTAACATAATCTATATCTTTATATATATAATTCTTCTGTGAGTGTGTATGTCACTGAACTTCTCTTAAACGACTGGACCGATTTTGATGAAATTTTTTGTGTGTGTTCAAGGGGATCTGAGAATGGTTTAGATTCACAATTTTCACAACCCCTATTTTTTTAGGGCGGTACGAAGTTCGCTGGGTCAGCTAGTTACATATATAAAACTCAAAGGTGACTGACTGACAAAGTGATCTATCAACGCACAGCCCAAACTACTGGACGGATCGGGCTGAAATTTGGCACGCAGGTAGATGTTATGACGTAGGCATCTGCTAAGAAAGGATTTTGATCAATTCTACCCCCCAGGGGGATAAAATAGGGAATGAAAGTTTGTATGAAACTTTGTCAATTTTAAACCGATCGGCCTGAAACTTTGCATGCAGGTATAAGAAGGATCATAGATGAATGTCATTGTGTATAATACAAGCCTGAAAACAAAAACTGCAGTCTACACTTCAGCTCTACACCGAAGCGAAGCGAGGGCGGACCGCTAGTAAAATATAAAACAGTACTTTTCCATTCCCGTATTGTAGATAATTGAAAGAAAGGACCTGAGTCCTGTCCTGTGTCGGCAGGCCCGGCGACCCTTGAGTCTTTTATTAACCACGTCCATTCATTAAGAACTCACCTATTAATCTATACTGTAAACTCATTTTCATGCTTTACTTCCTTCAACAAGCTTTCATTATTTCTATGAATTTTACTTTAGAAAATAGCGGGCCGATATATAAGCAGTTTTTGTCATCTTTTATGGGGTATTTTAAGTTAGAATAAGTAACGATATTTTGGAAAATAATTATCATTTTTTATAAGTTGAAGAGTTACATAAAAAATACGAGCGAGCCTTACAGGTAGTCGCGTATGATGTGTAACATTTGAAACCTCACCTTATATTAGTAAAAAAAGAAATAAAACCTACTACAAAAGGAATAAGCCATTTGAACATTATGTTCTAAAATCAAATCAAATAGCCGGCGCTTTCGCAACTTCTTGTTACACACTTCCGTCCCATTTCACGTTTGTCACTCCCACAAATTGCAGGAAAGCGAGAGGAAAGATGTTACACATCAAAAAACTTGCATTTCTTCCATCTTTATAGAATAGATTTTCATAAACCAACTTTGTATATGAATATAATTGTAACTCCCTTTGTAATTAATCAGTCTGTATATACTGTGTCAATGGACTCCAAAAGATTCTTGGTTCATTTGTGGGTCAAGGTATATGTTACTACAATAAAATACCATAATAAATAACAAATTTACAATAAGAAAGATTTAATAAGAAAACGGGTAAATTAATACATGGATATCTACACGTCAACATCAACAATGTCATCTTAAATTGTGAATTGATTGGTACAAAGATTGTTGTTCAAAAACATTGTCATTCATCAATGGCGGACTATTTACCTTGGTACTCAGATCGAACTAACTATATCTGCGCATGCGCCACGGTACATTTATCACTTGCTCAGCATTGCAAAAAGGTCTATTTAATCATTTGATATTCATTTAAAATACGAATACCATTTCACCATCGTCAGCCTATAAATATCCCCGCTGTTGGGGCATTATTAATTAATTACAATACTACAGCATTATATTATTTATTAGTTATAGTCGAATTATTAAATTATTATTGTTAATAATATTACTAAGTTTTCCTCTCGTTCTTATAAATTATTTGTCCACTTTCCAATGTGTTGCTATGAAGACAATATTTAAATGGCAGTAAATTAAACAGTAGTAATACAATATATTCCCTAATTCCTTTTTTGTTTATGTTAGCCTTATAAAGGTATTAAATGACAGTATAGCCAATATTTATCAACAAGTAATACTTTTTTTTATGAATATTGAAATTTATAATGATGTCTTTTTGCTATAAGCGTTGCCTTCCATAGGGATGAAATAGGGAGATTGGGCCATGACCCACCAAACGTGCCCAGTGCGGATTGACGGTTGCTAACAACTGCAGATGTAGCCCCGACCAACGGCTTAACATGCCTTCCGAAGCACGGAGGAGCTCGAAATAGTAAATTTTTGGTCACCCATCCAATGACCGACCACCGCAATAGTTGCTTAATTCTAACGAACGCACTAACCACTTGCGCCATCGAGCTCCTCACATAAGAATACCACTTAGGTAAATCAATAACATCTATGTGCATGTGTACTATAAACATTATTATTACATACTTTTATATCGTGCGTTATACTTCAAATAAATCTTGCAGAGAGAAAAACAACATTAAAGGCTCCTAACCCCAATATTAAACTAAGTGCGTCTATGAATACGAAATATACGAACAGAAACTCCTGAAATATTGCCTCTGAACGACGGAAATTTACATGAAACATTTTAATATAGCCCTGAAGGCGCACCGCACCTGCCCTTTTTTCTCACGCCCGTAAAAAAGGTTAAGTAAAATTTAACAGGCCCCTAACCCGTTATCGCAGTTTTAAGGACACTTGGAGTTGCCTATAAAAGAACTGACATGGCGGTGTCAGGTCGTAAGGAGAATTTTATTTGTTTAACTAAAGGTCCACATACGGTAAGCATCAAAAAATTATACTCAGGGCTACTTAAACCGACACAAAGTTATATTATTATATATGAATATTTCCAACACTCACACCAATTAGCCTAGCCCCAAAGAGAGCACTGTAAGGCTTGTGTTATGGGATGCTAGGGTAACGGATAGAATACATATACTGTACATATATAAGTAAATTTATATAGAAAAACATATTAAACATCCGTGACTAGAGTACAAATGCTCGTATTCACCACACAAACATCTGGACCCTCCGGGATTCGTAACTGGGACCTCTCGAGTCGGCGACACCATGAAACCCGGCGTACAAACCAGTCCAGTTGCAAAATGAAAATTACACCTAATAAGAGTTCGGTTCGTTCTGAAACAGCACAACTCAACTCAAGTCAACTCAAACTCATTTATTCAGTCTAGGCTGTTACAAGCTCTTGTGAAAGTCAAACGCTACGCCATCGGTTCGGAAATCTACGGCGGGAGACCTTGTATTGAGAAGAACCAGTCCGGGATTCGAACCCGGGACCTCCCAAGTCGGCAACACCATAAAACTCGGCGTACAAACCGCTCGGCCACGGAGGTCGTCGATTTAGTTTTAAGTTAAGAGAATCATACATGAATCGGCAACACTATTAATTCAAATTAAGGCTTAAAATCCTGTTCAACAGTTCATTCCATCTTTGTCAATCGCTTAAAGTTAAATGGAGATATGTAGAATGGAGCTTAATTATGAAGTTTAAGTTTTTTAAATTTGATTCAACCTCCGTTCATTTACACTTGGTTGATTACCCGAAATCCATTTGCACTCTTATTCGGGCTAACGACCAAAATATGTAATCGCGCCATGAAACATGGCGAAAGAATAAAACGACAACATCGTTTTAAAATTGATAGAAATATTTGAATTAAAACAACTGAGATTTGGAGAGGCAAGTTCCAGAGACATTGTTTCTGTAAACATCTACGTGTTGTTTCAGCAACATTGTTTACAATCAATTCATGACACAGACCAAATCTTTGTTTAGACATTTTTTTGTCTATCTTGTATAGCGCTATCATAAATCAAAACATCGCAAACGATTTGGAGGATTCTCAACAAACTCCTGCCTTCTACGAGTGGCGTAACAAACCGCCAATTACTCGCCACTCGTCATGTCAAAGACGCCACGCACCGCCGTCCGTCCGTCTGTCGCAACTCTGTGCGAAATTTATGCACATAGCTTACGACGAGAGCCCTTGCCTCGCCCGGTGACTCGTGACACGGCGGCGCGTGAAAAATATGACAACAAGGCGCACCCTCAGCCGTGAAGTTCAACAAATGATGTTGTAGCAAACATAGCTCCTGCAAAAAATCCTGAGCAGGAAGTGTAATAAAGAAACAAGGGAATCTCTTGTGAAGAAAATGCGGATGACAAGAAAACCAAGAAATCTCTTTAGTTTAAGATAAACAACAATGATAAGATTTAAGCATAATAATAATAATAACTAGAGGCCCGCCCTCGCTTCGCTTCGGTGTAGAGCTGTAGTGTAAACTATAGTTTTTGTTCTCAGGCTTGTGCTATAAAGAATGACTTTATTTATATAATTACACGTGTTATTGTGAGTCAACCATAAAAGATAGACATATGCTGTTGCGGGATATTTTTTAGACAATTTTATGTAGAATATTTTCGTGATACATGATTTCTATGTAACTTTAACCATTAGGGCTGCACCCGCGACGGAAGCTTAAAAAATGGAGTAACTTCTCCCGTTTTCCCAACATTTTCCTTCACTACTCTGCTGCTATTAATTGTAGCGTGATGAAAAGTATACTGTAACCTGCCCAGGAGTATGAAGAATAATTGAGTTTCGTTAAAATCCGTTGAGTAGTTTTTGTTTCTATAAGGAACATACACACAGACAGACAGACAGACAAAAAATTTACTGATTGCATTTTTGGCATCAGTATCGATCACTAATCACCCCCTGATAGTTATTTTAAAAATATATTTCATGTACAAAATTGACATCTCTACAGATTTATTATAAGTATAGATAATAATTCATTTCAGATATCTGTGATCCATATTTGTTAGTAAACTTATTCTATGTTAGTAGTATATGTTTTAGAAATAATAGATTAGGACAGTACAACATGATTTTTCTTTATGTCTTTATCACCCTCACACAATGCTTCATAAAGCAACTATCCATTTTGTTGGCAACAGTCATTAGGATGGTGTTTGAGCTTGCTCGTATTCTGTCCAGCAATGAAGCTATTTTTTTGCGCATGCATGCGTGAAACCCGTCAGTGCGCTCCTCGGCGAACATACCAGAGGCACTACAGAATCTTGGCAAACCCAAGCATAAGACATTATTTTTTTACGTTAAAAGGGTGGCCAACAAGTTTATGGCCCTTTTTTTGTGACGCAGGCAAAAACTCTGTTTACAGACGACGGCGCCTTTAAGAGGCACACCGCCGAACGGACCTCACACCTGGCTCCCGCAAACCTTACGAGCCTCCACAGTGGCTGCCAACTGAGGACCCCGTAACTCTTACGGGCGCTTTACGGCATAATATCCGCTAAAAACCCTTCGAATACCCTCTAAGCTACAGCGTAACCGCGGGATTCCCGTTTAGGGATTCTTCCTCGTCTCCGCACCCAGCAGCCTCCCGGCCTAGCCGGGGCTCCACGGCAGGGGTCTCCCGATGTATTGCGGGGACCCCGCAGACGTGTGCAGGATGGCCCGCGCGTGGGGGCTGAATACGCGGCCTAGTGCCCACCGTACCGCCCCCCGTCCGCTGCGGAGGACTACTTGGGCGTACCAGTGTAGCTCCCTCCGCCGCCCCCTCTTTGCAGGACAGAACTACAAGATGGGGGCTGCCGTCACGGGATCCCTCGGTGCTAGCTAGGGAAAGTGTATGGCCCTGCTGGTACGCGGCCACTATAGCGTATAGACGCTTATCATCATCAGCCTATTAATGTCCCCACTGCTGGGGCACAGGCCTTCCCGGTGGATGGAATAGGGAGATTGGGCCATGACCCACCACGCGGGCCCAGTGCGGATTGGTGGGTGCTAACGACTGCAGATGCAGCCGGGACGTAACGTGGCTTAACGTGCCTTCCGAAGCACGGAGGAGCTCGAGATAGTAATTTTTGTTCACCCATCCAATGACCGACCACTGCGAAAGTTGCTTAAGTTCAACGATCGCAGCCGAACGCGCCAACCACTTGCGCCACCGAGCTCCTCATATATATAGACGCTTGCGATACCAAAAATATCATTCGCGCCATTGCCTCGCCTGACCCCATCCCCTACAAACAGAATCACAACACTATCAAAAGAAGTGTAATTTTCCTGTGATCTTCTGTAATCTGGAGGTTACTTCCCCAGATGGGTGCTCCAATTCGAGCGAGAAATCCGCTATGCCTTGTCTCTCTCTAAAGCTCTGAGCTTTCGAATACGGTTAGAAAAAGAAAGACTATCAACTGACAGGACATATTCAAAAACTGTTAAGGCGATGTGATGTCGATTTGATACTTTTGTTTTCCGGACATTACCATAAGCCAACCAAGTGCGAAATGTGGTGCTGATGAGTGTTCTACCGCAGCTTTGCTCTCAACCAATGTACCTATGATGCTCAGCCAACTCGGCAAGGATTGACGACCTCCGTGGCCGAGTGTAGTACGCCGGTTTTCATGGTGTCGCCGACTCGAGAGGTCCTGGGTTCGAATCCCGGTGGGGGCAGATGTTTGTGTGATGAATACGAGCATTTGTACTCCAGTCATGGATGTTTAATATCTATTTCTTTATAAATATACTTATATATGTGCAGTATATGTATTCTAATCGTTACCCTAGCATCCCATAACACAAGCCTTATAGTGCTTACTTTTGAGCTAGGGTAATTGGTGTGTGTTGGAAATATTTATTTATTTATATTTAATAAATAGCTTACAGAGAATTAAATTCTAAATAGCTATTATTCAATCGTTATCATCATCATCATCAACAGCCTATCCTAGTCCACTGCTGGACATAGGCCTCTCCAATTGCACGCCACTCAGATAGATCTTGGGCTACTCGCATCCAGCTCCTGCCAGCCATCTTGCGCAAATCGTCGTAATAAGTAATCGTCATATGGTTTAAAAATGAATTTTAATTTAGCATTTTAAATTTCGCACGTAGTTAAACGTTAAATCTGGACGCAGTTGATGCCATATTGCTCTTCGATCTTGACGTCATTAGTACTGTAAATAAATGCGTTGCCTTGGTTCCGAAAATATTGAAATACTGAGTTGACAGCTGACACTGTGCGATGCATTGAGGAGCTCGATGGCGCAGGTGGCTAGCGCGTTCGGCTGCGATCGTTGAAGTTAAGCAACTTTCGCAGTGGTCGGTCATTGGATGGGTGACCAAAAATTTACTATCTCGAGCTCCTCCGTGCTTCGGAAGGCACGTTAAGCCGTTGGTCCCGGCTGCATTTGCAGTCGTTAGCACCCACCAATCCGCACTGGGCCCGCGTGGTGGGTCATGGCCCAATCTCCCTATTCCATCCATGGGAAGGCCTGTGCCCCAGCAGTGGGGACATTAATAGGCTGATGATGTTGACTGTGCGATGCAATAATGTGGCGGCTACTACGTCTACCATTTCATCGTGTTGGCTGACAGGTTAAAAAACTGAAAACTTTCAATTGAATTTTAAATGCACTTTGTTATTTGCGAACTGAAACTAACATTTTCCTACTCCTTTTTGCCTAAACCATCGCAATAATACATTTATAGATTTTTTCTCAAGTACACTGAAATAACCTATTGATTTTATAATAGGATATTTTGCAATATAGCCATGCCTGACAGCTTTATATTCTATCAAGCGTGAATAGGTTCTTACTTTTAAACTCTTCTCCTAATCAATAGATAGCGTTATCACTTTCTATTAAGCAAAACTCAATCCTATTAAATATAAAAAAAAACAATTAGACGGCATTCCATCCGGGAGACTTGCCCAAATGGGAGAGTTTTATTTTTGTTCCCGCTTTCTGCGATCAGTCTACACTATAAGCAGAACATTTTAATGACTTTTCGGGCGAGCGAGATGGCTTTTTCAGCAAAAAGCTCTTCTCTCATTGTTCCACACTGATCTTCAGTTAATGCCTGTTTTCCAGCTCACCGATAATACATCTTTTGAGTTTTTGGGTGTGTTTGCTAACATCAGTGAGAGCTACCGCAAGTTTATTAGCATGGTGAACAAGTCCTGATAGCGCTTAGCTATAGTGTTTATTTCGTCCTTGATAGTGTTGCTTTGCAAGTCGTGCATTTCTGTGCTTTTCACAAACCATGGAGCATTCAGTATGGTGCGAAACACTGAGTTTTGGAATCGTTGCAGGATTTGTGTGTTTCTGTACCCCAAAGTTTGATGCCATAAATCCAAATTGGTTTTAATACCGCGTTATAAATGAGAAGTTTGTTATTCAAACTGAGACGCGAGTGTCTTCCCATTATCCAAAAGAGTGAGCGAAAGCGAAAATTTAGTTCATCCTTTTTCTTTTGAATATGAGTTTTCCATGTTTGCCTTCTGTCAAGATGTATCCCCAAGTATTTAGCAACATCACATTGTGGAAGCTGTTCTGTTCCAAGCTTAACTGGTGGACAATTTCCAGTCTTCAGCGTAAAAGTTACATGAGTGGATTTGGAGGCACTCGCCTTTATTTTCCATTTGTCATCCACTGGCCAATGATTGTGAGATGTGCTTGTAGCTTCTCAGAAGCAATTCTCGGATCCTTGCTGCAACTCAGTGCCACTGTATCATCTGCAAATGTGGCAGATAGTATAATGGGAGAGTTAAATAACTTTTTTAAATTGTATTTATATTTAGCACAAACAAATGTCGAATTCGTTCATTGGAATCATTCAAGACGCTTAAACAATAAATCAGTCTCGCATGTGGCCAATTAACAATAAATACACTTGGAAAGGAGGAGTTCGATGGCGCAAGTGGTTAGCACGTTCAGCTGTGATCGTTGAAGTAAAGCAACTTTTGCAGTTATCGGTCACTGGATGGTTAACCAAAATTAACTATCTTGAGCTCCTTCATTTTTTGAAAGGCACGTTAAGCCGTTGATCCCGGCTCCATCTGCAGTCGTTAGCACCCACCAATCCACAATGGCCCCACGTGGTGGGTCATGGGCCAATCTCCCCATATCATCCATAGGGAAGGCCTGTGCCCCCGCAATGCGGACAGTAATAGGCTGATGATGATGATAATGACACTTAGAAAGATGGTTCAATTATTCCAACTGGGGTAAGCCGTAACACCAGGAGGTTATCCCCAATTTGGCCTCTCTTCTTTTTCCCTTATTCTCCTCTAATATTTTTAACTAGCGGCCCGCCCTCGCTTCGCTTCGGTGTAGAGCTGAAGTGTAGACTACAGTTTTTGTTCTCAGACTTGTATTATACACAATGACATTCATCTATGATTCTTTTTATACCTACATGCAAAGTCTCAGCCCGATCGGTTTAAAATTGACAAAGTTTCATACAAACTTTCATTCCCTATTTTATCCCCTTGGGGGTAGAATTGATCAAAATCCTTTCTTAGCGGATGCCTACGTCATAACATCTACCTGCATGCCAAATTTCAGCCCGATCCGTCCAGTCGTTTGGGCTGTGCACTATGTCAGTCAGTCACCTTTGAGTTTTATGTATACACAACATATAGATAAGGTTCTAAAGTTTTTTTTTTGTGGTAACACTTTCTCTAGGTACCCTATCCTACCAATATTATCAATGTGAAAGTTTGTATGTTCGTGTGTTTGTTACTCAATCACGCAAAAACTAATGAACGGATTTGGATAGAATTCGGCACGCATATAGTTTTCGACCTAAAATGAGACTTTATTACATTTATCCCGGTAAAACGTTAGGTTTCTATGGGGTTCTCAAAAAACCTCCTGTTATCGCGGACGAGGTTACGGGCGACCACTAGTATACAGGGTGTTACAAAAAATACAAATAAAGCTTGAAGGGCGTTGAAGTACATCATATAAGGAGTCTTCTCTAATTTTCTTAAAATATTTGCATGAAGTTTTAACTTTTTATAAAAACAGTTATTTTAATGATTAATAAAAATATCGATCATTATAAGCCACGTCACTAGTTCGAGAATCATTAAAAATAACTGTTTTTATAAAAAGTTAAAACTTCATGCAAATATTTTAAGAAAATTACTATTTTTGAAACACCCTGTATAATAAATATTTCTTGGTAAATGTAAATTAGCTGGATAAGTGGAAGGACACGCATTCATCACCTCACAATAGCAATATCGCGACAGTGCCGCCCAAAGCCGGGATCAACTCGCCACCGTCTAATGCATCACAACAAGCGGCACCCCTCCGAATCTCTGTAACATTGTACATCTGATATAATATAAACCAACACAAAAAACTACTAGTGTAAATGAGATGTGCTTACAAAAAAATATACACCTTAAGTAAACTCTGTAACTGTTGGTGAACTACTGAAGGAACTTCAAATACGAAATAAAACATGCGGTAAGTACAAGAAATTGTCACAGCTTAAGTAATTATCAAAAGTTACGTAAAATATCTCTTTTTGTGTTAAAAGCGTTTGCGATTATGGGTAATTAACATTATATTATATCAATTTGTAGTGTGAATAGCAACCGTCCCGTTCACCATTACAATATTCATACTGACCGCTACTTATATACAAATAATTATTTACTAAACTTGTAATTGTAGAAAAACAGCCATTAAGAGCCCTTTTACAAAATTGCGCCGCTGCAGTACTGATCGGCGCGTAGGTAGATTTGCACTAGTATATATTGCATTTTACGGGTGATGTTTCGAGTCTTATAAAATAATTTTTAATGAATTTATTATAAAAATATATACATATTTCAGTAGTTAAATGATGGTAAAATAGTTTAATGAAAGTTTTTGATAGTAATTCTATTTAATTCAATATCATAATACGAGGTAAACCTGCATTGTTTTTTGGGAAAACTCACGGAGGTTAGATGTTTTTTTCGATAATTAATGAGATGGAAAATCAAAATTCTAATATATTACGTTACAACAAAAACATATTTCTGATGTCGTAGTAATTAATTTAATCTAATTTATTGAACATTATTTAAAGATTCAGGCGTTTGAAGTTGTGCATATTATCGTTTTTTCCGTTAACTAGCTGCGGTAGAACGATCACTACAAAAAAAGGAAAATAGTATTTGCAAATATTCTACAATAGGAAGAATAAATCTACTGTTTTTATCTATTGGAAATAGTTTAAATCTTCTAAGGGGCGATATTTTGCAAAAAATGTGAAAGGGCTCTTGACAGGTAGAACTCATTGTTTCTTCTCCACCGAAGGCTCCAACAGGACTGCGCTCCTCCACCATAACACTTCACCTAAGCTTAATAAGTAATTATCAAAGATTACGTAAAATATCTCCACGTATATACACATATTAGCACGTAGTTTCAAATGTGAAAATCACAATTTAAAAATAAGGCGTTCTAAAATTTCACCTATTCAATCATGCTTATAAACAAACATATGATTGGCTCCCCATTTTATAATAAATCAACATTAAATTGTACCTTTTATTGACCTTATTATTCCTAACTGTAAACGATACTTCACAAACAAAGTACTTCTTGCAGTCTCCCCTCGTATCGATAGCCTATGGACGAACGCGGGCCATATTGATAAGCTATTTGGGGCCACATAACCCTTTGTCGGAGGGAGATGGACCATCTAATACTAAGTTTGATTGATGGAGCGATCAATTTGCGAATAAACACCAGGGAAATAAAAAAGAGCGATATTATTCCTTGAGGTAAAATATCTTGGATAGACGATATGCCAAATGAAATGTGTCGTTGATAGAGTCTTAGAAAACACTTTTATTTATGTTATTTGTTTATTAACATCCACAAAGATTAACACCAACTCATTATAAAGTACCTTACAAAGAATGTTTGAGCAAACCAAGTGCAATCATAATTATAGATGTTACGCAAAAAATAAATAAATATTTCCAACACACACACCAATTAGCCTAGCTCCAAAGCAAGGCTTGTGTTATGGGATACTAGGGTAACGGATAGAATACATATACTGTACATATATAAGTACATTTTTAAAGAAATACATATTAAACATCCATGACTGGAGTACAAATGCACGTATTAATCACAGCAATGGCACTGTTAAGCAAAAATATCACAGGACAAAATCACGCTATGTAAAAATCTTGGCATGATATGAAATAGTTAGTAGTAAAATATAAAAAAATATTCTTAAATTAAAAACATTACATTAAAATTATATCGTTATTCGATTAAATGTCAGGAAATATTGAAAAGTAATGGAAATTGATGTTATAAAAAAAGGTAAATTTAAAAAATCAAAAAACCCGACTGCTTAATTATACTTCAAATAAAAACTGAAAAGAAAAAAACAAGTCCAGTAGTCTATAATTCTGTTAATAAGGAACAAAGCTACTTTAACAGTCGGGACCCATTATTGAAAAATATTATGTATTCTTGAATATCTAATTGACTAATTCACTCAATAACTACATAAATTATTATATATATGTAATTATCATATATGAGCTATATTACTGTTAAGTTTCATTAAAATCCATTCAGTATTTTTAAGGTGAAAGAGTAACAAAGATCCATACAAACGTAAGATTGAAATTAAATGCGTAAGTGGTTAATATACAACTTTAAAGCGTTGTAGATCCTAAACAATCATATAAAATGAAAAATGGTGTTAGGAACCTAAATATAATTTTTGATTATCTAGACAGTCATACCCCACTCGACATATTTTGTCAACTTATTTTTTTTACTTCGTCACAATATAGCGCCTAATTTTGCCCATATTGAATTTTGATTACTACCATATCTTTAGTAGCACTCCCATGATTGAGACGAATCGATTGATGTATGAATCATCAAAATCCAGGCGTTTGGTCTCTAGTGTGCCACAAAGGAACAAATATACATATATAGACTGTTAAACACATAACCCTGTCTGCGCGTCGCGCTTCGCGCTCTTGCATTGCGCAGCCGGGTAAAAATTCAACTTAACTTAATAAACATTTACAGCCACCAGCAACTACCTACGTCAAATCTAGTATTTTATTTTACATTTTTTTGGAAATATTTAAGAGAATTAGAGAAGATAATCAATATCAATTATTTGTGCGTCATGCTCATTAGCATGTTGTGGTAATCCACTTTTGATCCAACTAGAATTATTTTGAGATTTTTAAAGATACAAGCGATATTTATAACGAATTTTTTAGGTTTCCGTAGTCCTGCCAAGGAACCCTTGTAATTTCTTCATGTACGTCTGTCTGTCCGTCCCCGGTTTTGCTTGGAGACTGTTAGCATTAGAGAGCTGTAATTTTGTGGAAATGGGTGTATCAATCATGCCGAGAAAACGTTAGAATAAAATTTTGACAAATATTTTTGTTAGGATAGCTTTATGTAGGGATGTAACCTGGAAATGATTTTATTTTTTCAACGTCTACCCCACTGTGTGGGGTATCGTTGAATAGGTCCTTTAAAATTGCTAAAGGGTTCGTAAGAGTATTTATCGATTTATGGATCCGTTTGCGAAATATTGAACTTTAAAGTGTTAATTTTTAATCGTGTAGGGCGTCCCTTCCCTCTAAAAGCTAAACTATTGGCTTGAAAAATCTGGAAAAAATCATGCTTTTTATATATTTTTAAGGAAAATTAGACAAATCCACTTATGACTACTTTTATTGGGTAACCTTAGCTCACAGAACAAATTTAATCATCATCATTTCTCATCTCATCAATCATCATCAGGCTTTCCCTATGGAAGGAACAGGGAGATTGGGCCATGATCCACCACGCGGGCCCAGTGCGGATTGGTGGGTGCTAATGACTGGAGATGCAGCCTGGACTAACGGCTAAACGTGCCCTCCAAAGCACGGAAAATTTTTGGTCACCCATCCAATGACCGACCACTGCGAAAGTAGCTTAACTTCAACTATCGCAGCCGAACGCGCTAACCGCCCGCGCCATCGAGCTCCTCAATCCAATTTAATCAAATGATACATATTTTTTATGTAACCGTACATAATAAATTGTGTATTTTACCAAGTATTGACATACATAATTGCGATAAAAATCGTATCGAAGCGACCTCCTCGGGAGTGCCGCCTGCGAGCCGCGCAATCAGTGCGGGGTGCCGAGGTTTTAGCCTAACTTATTCATGGACATTACTTATGCATGCAGCAGCGAAAATATTACAAGATTTTAATGAAAGAAATATTAATTTTAAGGTAAGTTTTCTTTGCGGCGGGGGCTAAATTAAGTTCGCTCGCGGGGCGCGTCTTTAGTGGGTAACTTCTGTTTGCACGCCGTCCAGAAATATTGGTCTCGTTGACTGGGGAAATGGATTCATTTGTTACGGCTTTTCTATCTTCTTTATTAATAAAGGCTACTTCGTTGTTTAAATTGTAAAATCCTTCTTACTAATAATATTATTGATGCAAATGTTCTAATGGATGTTTGTTATTCTTTCACGCTAAAACTACTGACCGGGTTTTTAAGATATTAGGTATGGTAGAGTATACTTTCTTATTATACTAAACTGGTATTTTTTTATGCCTAAACAGTAGGATCAGAGTTATCGACATAGCCCACTGGATTAGCAAGCTGAAGTGGCAGTGGGCTGGCCATATTTGCCGAAGAACCGATAACCGTTGGGGTAGACGAGTTCTGGAGTGGAGACCGCGTCTAGACAAACGTAGTATAGGACGTCCTCAGGCACGATGGAGTGACGATTTGCGCAAGGTAGCTGGCAGGAGCTGGATGCGAGTAGCCCAAGATCGATCAGAGTGGCGTGCAATTGGAGAGGCCTATGTCCAGCAGTGGACTAGGAGAGGCTGTTGATGAAACAGTAGGATACGGCATTCCTAAACTTTGTTGAATCAGTTTTTTTATTTTTTTATCGTATAGTCTTAATTTTTATATCATTAACATTTGTAATGGAAAGTGACTTTATGAGTTATCTCATATTGAAGTCATTTTTCAATTTGACGGCTCTGTCTACAATACAGGGAGAGAAAAAAACAGCCCTTGCTGAGTTTCTTGCCGGTTCTTCTCAGTACAAGGTCTCACGCCGTAGATTTGCGAACCGATGGCGCAGCTTCTTGACGTTCACAAGTGCTTGTAACAGCCTAAACTGAATAAACGATAATGAATTTTGAATTTTTTGAATCGAATCAAGAAGAAATTTTATAAAATGAAGTAAAATGGTTATGTGATACCTCCTGATGTAATAATATACCTATTCCAAACCGCAGTGACATTTTGTTTATGATCGTAGTAAAAACAAATTAATGACTTCAAAGGTGTGATTGAGATGCAGTATTATGTAAGCTTGATACTCAAATAAAATCAAAAACTTTATAATGATAATAATAATTCATTTATTGTGGAGCATAGGTACAATAATGGGGTCTTACATCAGCACATACAGTTCAGCTATGTCCTGCCATAAGGTGTACAATTACACAATAATATTAGATGTCACAATTTAAATCAATATTATTATAAATGTCAATTAACTTTATTTCCATATCGTTTTATTCGTATA
Organism: Chilo suppressalis; assembly: GCA_902850365.2. Taxonomy (NCBI): domain Eukaryota; kingdom Metazoa; phylum Arthropoda; class Insecta; order Lepidoptera; family Crambidae; genus Chilo; species Chilo suppressalis. The sequence goes on from OU963902.1 coordinate 1,078,610, forward strand.
TAATCGTTACATATATATATCGTTTGTGCAAAATATCAATGGAACACCGAACTAAACTTGTGCTGAGACAACCTTATTTCATTTGTGATTTTGTTGAATGTATTATTATGATGGATTGAATTAAGGGGATACTTTAAATACGTTGTTAATATACTGGATTAGATGGAAATGTAAAATGCCTTTTCTGCGTAGATAGGTAAAGTTGAAGAAAAAGACATGGGTAGTTTCAACTATAACCGTGATTTCAATGACATCCCAAGCGGGCCAACCACCAAGCTTTGATTTTAAACATCCCACAATGCACGGAGAATCAAATATATTTTTTAAATTCAAAAGCGACCACAAGTTAACAAAGGAATCTACAACGCGAAAAAGGAAAAGTTGGAAGAACAATATTTAATTTACGGGTGCATTCAAAATGAAAATTTCATACAATATCTCAAAGAGTGGTCGTAATGCGAGGAAGACAGAGTCGGGGCGCTTTATTCAAATCCGCGTCGAGAGCAGTTGAGGCGTAAAAAATATGAATACGATTTCCACGCACTTGGAGAGAGTTTCCTCGCGCCAAATGAACCATATTTCGGGCCATAACACTCACATTATTCAGGAAAGTTTGCGCGCCACCCACGGATGATGCGACGCCCTTGCGAATGTGACTTGCCGATTTTGTCGTGTCGACTTTTTTGACAAAGAACTCTGTGGAAAGTAGATTCTTCCTGCGATTATTGTGAGTTATGTGTTGTAAAAACTAGTTTTAAGTTGCGACGTGTAAAACTTAATGTATATAAAATATATATAATAATAAACTTAATATAATTTAGGCTCTAAAATGTACTTTTTAAATTAAGACAGTTTTAAGTTATAAATTTTACCATTGCATGCCCGTTGTGGGTACACTGTTGTGACTTTGTTATTATTGCAATTCCAACTGCAAAATTGTACACAGTTTTTTAAGCAATAAAGTTATTATTATTATTAAATAAATTTTTCACCTAACAAAGTATACTTTCGAAGCATGTTAAGATAAAAGTCATCATAGTTTCATAAGGTGTCAACGAAAAAGCTTGTACAAATATATACTTACATATTCAAATTGTTTCCCTTGGCTTATTGGTTCTTTGGATCGTACGTGAACAGGCGGCCTTAATTCAAAATACGTCTTAAAAACAGTTGAAGAGGGGGCCGCAACTTTTTATATACATTTGGCGACTAAATGAGCTGAAACTCTGTCTCACAGATGCTAAAGAATTTCTTGTAAGGCGCGGAAAATATTTTTACCCAATAAGACTAAACTGAGACATGACATTAAAAAATCTGAAAACCCGACTACTTAAAAATTACTTTAAAATCAAACTAGTCTAGTCTACCATTCTGATAAACAAGGAAGAAAGCTACTTTAACAGTCGGGACCCATTAGATGTTCTAGATAGGATCAAATTTTTACAATAATAGATCCCGAATGTTGAAGAAGCTTTGTTCCTTCATCATCATCATCATCATCAGCCTATTAATGTCCCCACTGCTGGGGCACAGGCCTTCCCTATGGATGGAATAGGGAGATTGGGCCATGACCCACCACGCGGGCCCAGTGCGGATTGGTGGGTGCTAACGACTGCAGATGCAGCCGGGACCAACGGTTTAAGGTGCCTTCCGAAGCACGGAGGGGCTCGAGATAGTAAATTTTTGGTCACCCATCCAATGACCGACCACTGCGAAAGTTGCTTAACTTCAACGATCGCAGCCAAACGCGCTAACCACTTGCGCCATCGAGCTCCTCCTTTGTTCCTTATTTACCAGAATTTTTGCATTCATTGATGCAAAGAAAATAAGAAGATAATCTAGCGAGCAATAAGTTATTTCTCATATGTTTAGTAACGCTTAAGTCTCTTAATATAAACCTTTTAAGCAGTGACATTCAGATTTATTTATTTTTAATAATTATATGATAAACAATTTTATACACGTACTAGCTTCTGCCTTCTTCGAGACTTCGACTGCGTAAGATTACTACTTCGAGTAGCCGTTTTTTTTTGTTTTTTTTTTATTTCTCCCTAGGTCCCATCTATGTTTATACTAAAATACATCAACATCTCTCTCACCGCTCGCGCAGTCTACTTCTGCATAGTACACCATGCAACAACTTTGTCATCGTCGTAACTTTTTCAGTATTTGTCCAAATGACATAGTGTAAAAGACAACATTTATCGTCCATTCATTTTACCTAATGTAAAACAGGTAAAAACCAGTGTGAATGTAAAGGATAGGAATATGGGCCTTGTAGACACCACAGTATTCTTAGGGATTACTTTAGATTCTAAGCTTCAATGGGGCCCACATATTGATTAATTGTCAAATAGACTTAGTTCTGCAGCATATGCCGTAATGAAGATACGCCAGTTAACGGATGTAGATACGGCCAGATTAGTATACTTTAGTTATTTCCATAGTGTAATGTCGTACGGAATTTTATTGTGGGGAAACGCCGCCGACATTCAAACTATTTTTGTGCTGCAGAAGAGAGCTATTCGATCAATTTATAATCTTAAAGTTAAGGATTCCTTAAGAGATAGGTTTAAAGAATTTGGTATAATGACGGTCGCATCACAATACATTTATGAAAATTTATTACTTGTAAGAAAAAATATTAATTTGTTTCTTAAAAACAGTGATGTTCACACACTTAATACAAGAAACAAAAATAAACTAACTACCTGCTACTAGGCTTCACAAAATCAATAATTCATTTAAAGGTCTTTGTGTTCGCTTATACAATAAAGTCCCAAGCAATATCCAAGAGTTAAGCATAAATAAATTCAAAGATAGTATAAAAAAAGCACTTATTAAAAAAGCTTATTAGAAAGTGAGTGTATTTTTTTATTTTTTTACTTGAATTTGTGTGCTGTACTGATGGGAATAAATGATTTATCTATCTATCTATCTAAAGTGTCTGATTATATTACAGACAAAAATGCTTGGGTTTGAACTGTTCCAATCATTCCAACAGGTGTTCTATATTAAATAAATCATGATTGTATTGACGTTGTAACAACATAATGATTTGTAAATGTTGTTACATTATTCTTTTAATGTTGTGGAGTTTTTTTCGCTCGTTTTTCTCCGCAGCTAAAAAACGAGTGGTAGGGAAAAAAATGTTTGGACGATTCAAAAGTGTTGTACTATACATCCAATTTGAATAAAGATATATTGATTTCTGATTTCTTCAATTACAGCAGTGCTATTCTGTAAAATTGTTACGAGTGGACCGATGTGGATCCTCGCGGATTTATATCGGAACCGCGTGAAAATTCTACAGAATAGAACTGCTGAAGCCAAATTATTACATCTTCGTAATGTTTTGATTATATATCTACCTGATAAACGAGGAAAATGTGCGCTTTAATCCAAATTTATAGCTATTTCTTATGTATTTGTTTCTCTAACCATAATTTTTCTAGGACCAGCAAGGTATCCGTATTAAAACTGTAGGTATTGTTCTCCCAAAGAGATCATTAGTACCGCCAGTACTTCGTAGGTAACACAAACGCTGCGCCCCTACAGCGATTTACATAAAACAGGATGAAATAAAAAAAAAGGAAAAAAAAACGTTACACCGATGTTTTAAATTTGCGCCTCGTATTGGAACGGTAAGCGACCCAACTGCCGCCTAATGATGTCTAAGGGGCGATTGGATTTACTTTTTTTTTTTGAAGTTATACTTCTTTAGGCGCGTTATGAAAAAATGATGAGAGTGAAATTTTAAGATGCGCGCGCATCACTGTAACACAAAATTTTAACACCATGAAGTTGGTCGCTTTAGCGTGTTTACCCCACATTTAGAAAATCTACCAACAAAATAGAATCTCTATTTAGTGGGTGCTAACGACTGCATTGTGAAGGCCTATCAAAAGTATTTATTAATCTGGAACAACGGAACCAAAGCGCGATTCAGGAGACTACAGCGCCATCTCTTGACCATTGGTGTAGTAGAACCAAAAACCACATCTTTATTTTTTGTAATAAAGTAACAGTTATAGGTATTCATATTTATAATATTTATCCACATGTTTCTAGTTTGTATATTCGGAATACGTGTTTGAGTTTCATACAAGTGCAAATCACATATGTTATAATAAATTATATTCAGTAGCGATTTTAATTGAATATTTTGATTATTTATTTATTTTTTCAAATTAAAACTGAACTTTATTGACTGTGTCCTTTTCCAGACTTTTTATTAATTTATTGTAATTAATTATTTGCATGCAATTAAAAACTAATTTTAAACGATGCCAAAGAAGGATAACTTCTCACGCGCCTACATAAGTACACGCACCCATTTTTTTTTTGAGTGTGTATGCTGTTGTTCGCAGATGACCTTTATAGCGTCACCGGGTTTGGGGACGGCGAGATCCTAAGGGGACCTCAAGCCGAGAATTGGCGAGTGCCTCTGGAGGTATTCCAGTCGGATGGCGTCTCCCCGGGGGGAGTCTCCTCTCCGTCTGGAGCCTCCAGACCACTCGAACCTGAGGGGGTCGGCTCAACTAGAGGGCGTCTCTGAGACTCGGACCTCGGCTCTAGTTAGCCGTTGTCGTGGGGGTATTGGATTTACGTCGCGTTGTGCTGTTTCAGAACCCAGACAACTTATTAGGTGTAATTTTCATTTTGCAACTGTTGGGGTTTATTCCCCAATTATCCGAAAAGAAATGAAAATTTTGCATCAGCACATTTGCCACATTTAACGACCTCCGTGGCCGAGTGGTTTGTACGCCGGGTTTCACGGTGTCGGCGACTCGAGAGGTCCCGGGTTCGAATCCCGGTGGGGGCAGATGTTTGTGTGATGAATACGAGCATTTGTACTCCTGTCATGGATGTTTAATATCTATTTCTATATAAATATACTTATATATGTACAGTATATGTATTCTCAGAGGAGCTCGATGGCGCAGGTGGCTAGCGCGTTCGGCTGCGATCGTTGAAGTTAAGCAACTTTCGCAGTGGTCGGTCATTGGATGGGTGACCAAAAATTTACTATCTCGAGCTCCTCCGTGCTTCGGAAGGCACGTTAAGCCGTTTGTCCCGGCTGCATTTGCAGTCGTTAGCACCCACCAATCCGCACTGGGCCATCGTGGTGGGTCATGGCCCAATCTCCCTATTCCATCCATAGGCAAGGCCTGTGCCCCAGCGGTGGGGACATTAATAGCGATACTGCGACAAATTATGGCGGAGTTGACAATGCAACTCTTAAAACAAAAAAAAGGTACTTAATTAAACATCTATAGCAGGCAGTTTCACATAATTATCTCTATTTGTTTTTGGAAATTTGCATTGAAAAAAAAACTGTATAAAATATTTGGTCGTTCGACAACCGTTCGCTGCTGTGCGTCAGGAAAATCATACATTTTTCATTTAATAACTGTAATGTATACGTCCGAGGTTGCGGGGGGCACGAGGTGGGGGGGGGGGGAGGAGACAACAGGACGAGGCACCCACTCCGCGCATTCATTTAAATACATCCAAATGTTTTTCCGTCAAATTCCATCACTTACCTTGCAAAGGACTTACCTGATATTAAGTGCAAGTTAAGTGTTAAGTCCAGACGCGAACATGGCAGATGCTGAATAATGAACTAAAGTCGAACAGGAAGAATGGAAATAAACAGCAATAAGCAAAAATATGCCTTGTAACAATATTTATGACAAGACTAGGTATATCATTTCGCAGTTCTCGTACTACGAGGGACTGTATCTAAAGAAACTAAGCTGTACCCTGCTGTTTCACTTTTGTTTTATTTTATATAGTCATGTAGGCAAATGACTCTACGCCACCTAATGTTAAGTGGTTATAAAGTCCAAATGCGTTAATTCTAGTAAATATATTATAATGAATCAACCTTAAAATATATATAATTATTCTATATTTTGCTTAGAGGGAATCCGCTCCGACATACTTACATGATTTTTTCGTAAGTTACCTTAACACAAAAACAACTTTTAAAAATGACCAGTACCCTTAGTACTAGTTTTCAATTACGAAAAATATGATAGTTTTCGTGAGCTCGCACTCGTACTAAGGATACTGTTTTTGAAGTTATACTTCTTTAGGCGCGTTATGCAAAAATGATGAGAGTGAAATTTTAAGATGCGCGCGCATCACTGTAACACAAAAAATTAACTTAAGTTACTTCTGTGTTTACCGCACATTAAGAAAATCTACCAACAAAATAGAAATAGAATCTCTATTTAGTGGGTGCTAACGACTGCATTGTGAAGGCCTATCAAAAGTAATTATTAATCTGGAACAACGGAACCAAAGCGCGATTCAGGAGACTACAGCGCCATCTCTTGACCATTGGTGTAGTAGAACCAAAAACCACATCTTTATTTTTTGTAATAAAGTAACAGTTATAGGTATTCATATTTATAATATTTATCCACATGTTTCTAGTTTGTATATTCGGAATACGTGTTTGAGTTTCATACAAGTGCAAATCACATATGTTCTAATAAATTATATTCAGTAGCGATTTTAATTGAATATTTTGATTATTTATTTATTTTTTCAAATTAAAACTGAACTTTATTGACTGTGTCCTTTTCCAGACTTTTTATTAATTTATTGTAATTGATTATTTGCATGCAATTAAAAACTAATTTTAAACGATGCCAAAGAAGGATAACTTCTCACGCGCCTACATAAGTACACGCACCCATTTTTTTTATTTATTTATTTATTTAATCGTTGATACATATTTTTTTCATATTTTAATACCTTGCCAACCTGTAAACATCAGGTTGTTGGAAAGACAACACTCGTTTTCCTTACAGTATCATGTTAAATTAATACTACTGTTATAAACTTACAAATAATATAACTATAAGCTACTGTTAACATATTATGTCTAAGCTATTTGAAAGTGACTATCTGTTACAAATACATAATTTACGCATTATTTAAAAGAGTTTTATTATGCTTCCAATTTGAAAAAAAAATGGGTGCGTGTACTTATGTAGGCGCGTGAGAAGTTATCCTTCTTTGGCATCGTTTAAAATTAGTTTTTAATTGCATGCAAATAATTAATTACAATAAATTAATATAAAGTCTGGAAAAGGACACAATCAATAAAGTTCAGTTTTAATTTGAAAAAATAAATAAATAATCAAAATATTCAATTAAAATCGCTACTGAATATAATTTATTAGAACATATGTGATTTGCACTTGTATGAAACTCAAACACGTATTCCGAATATACAAACTAGAAACATGTGGATAAATATTATAAATATGAATACCTATAACTGTTACTTTATTACAAAAAATAAAGATGTGGTTTTTGGTTCTACTACACCAATGGTCAAGAGATGGCGCTGTAGTCTCCTGAATCGCGCTTTGGTTCCGTTGTTCCAGATTAATAAATACTTTTGATAGGCCTTCACAATGCAGTCGTTAGCACCCACTAAATAGAGATTCTATTTCTATTTTGTTGGTAGATTTTCTTAATGTGCGGTAAACACAAAATTAACAGCATGAAGTTGGTCGCTAAAGCGACCAACTTCGTGCTGTTAATTTTTGTGTTACAATGATGCGCGCGCATCTTAAAATTTCACTCTCATCATTTTTTCATAACGCACCTAAAGAAGTATAACTTCAAAAATACTCTTAACAATTTTTCAGGCATATGCCAGCATAGCATTCTAATTAGTCGAAGAGAACTATTGAGTTATTCCTTAACGGCTACGAGGGACGATTTCAAGCCTTAATAACAAAAAAAATAAACATAGTATAAATAAAGTTTTTTTTTCTGAAGCACCTTCAAACTATTATTTTAGACCAACTACAGCAAAATACACAGGTCGTAAGTATTGTCACACAGTAAAAACGTTTCTTTTAGAATGCTGGCCACGAAAAAGTTTATTGAAAATTTTGTGTTACAGTGATGCGCGCGCATCTTAAAATTTTTTCACTCTCATAATATTTTCATAACGCGCGAAGTATAACTTCAAAAACCAAATGTCAATTTGACAATCATAAAATACAAACAAAAAAATCATTCGCATTTCGCATCCGCTCCCGCGTACCGTAATTGTGAATGTTCTCTGCTGTGATTGCCTTTTTATCCGTTATTTCTCTTGACGACCCGGCTACATATAGAGGTTATATTGACAAACCTACGTATTTGACATTGACAGCTAGCTGCTGATGACAAATATTGCCAGACTACGTTACCCAATTATGAAACACAGATAAAAAAATTAAAAAAGTATACAACTTTTTCACATAATGCCGGGTGTCCTTTGACATTGACATTTCGGTTTGCAAACTATTCGAATTCGATAATGGTTCGTACTAGGGGTACTGTTCGCGTCCGCACCGGTCACAGATGCCTCCTTCTTGGTAATTACCTCCCCGCGGGCGCAGGTTTCCGGTTGATTTACGCCATTTTCCGGACACATCCATCATGCCGCCGATAAATAAACCCTCCTGTCAGCCACATTATCATATACGTATCGCTTTCACTTGATTCTATTCTCAAGGCAGTACAAAGGAAAATATGAAATTGTAGGCGATAGAATATATCAGGTCATATTATATTAATAACACTCATTCATTAACATTATTACTTTTAATAAAAATAATAATAAGAGTCTCTTGCACCAAAAGTCCAATACAAATTAAGGCTTAATACATCATTTAACCTTTGTCAATTGGTTTATGTTAATAGATTTAATAAGGATGAAATATATGATTAGCTTTTAATTTCAGAACTTTGGTACAACATAATATAAACTTGTTCGTGCAGGGATATTCGCCAAAATATTGGCAGATGCACAATTATTCAAAGGCCCTTTATATTAATTTATAATGTTAGGATACGATGGGGCTAGCACATCCTTTGTATTAGGTAAAAGCCTTTAAATAAACAAGATTGAAAAAAAAAGAAACTTTGGTACAAATGTGCCTTAGGTCGCGTTGTTTCATCGATAGTAAAATTTTACGATAGTTAATAATTTAACGTATTAAATACACATATTTTATATAAATTTAACTTCAGTACAGGTTGACTATAAATGAAAAACGCGGCCTTATTCTTAAGAATTATAAAGGACACCCGGCATTTTGTGCCAAACTTGTATACTTTTTTTATCTGTGTTTCATAATTCGGTAACGTAGTCTGGCAATATTTGTCATCAGCAGCTAGCTGTCAATGACAAATACGTAGGTTTCTCGATATAACCTCTATATGTAGCCGGGTCGTCAACAGAAATAACGGATAAAAAGGCAATCACAGCAGAGAACATTCACAATCACAGTACGCGGGAGCGGATGCGAAATGCGAATGATTTTTTTGTTTGTATTTTAGGATTGTCAAATTGACATTTGGTTTTTTATTTAGAAAAAGCAAAGGAATCATGGCTTTTACTTTCACTTGAGTAATATTTTGAAGTAAAATTCTGTCCCTTGAAGATTTAGGGTTTCCATATCAAAAAATATTAATCATTATATAACTTCTTTCCACGATTCACTAAAAATAAGGCAAAAGTAGTTTTATGTAGCAAATAATTTTGGCTTTATTTTGAGACCAAATTCAACTGTATACAAGTTTAGCATTTTTTCTATGAAAAGTGCCGGGTCTCCTTTGAGAAAATATTAAATTAAAAAAGTTTTAAGTAGATTCAATGGCGTACCCCTAATACCTACTCTCTCTAGTTTGTGAACAAGGATGGGGCTAGAAATGGTATCAAATGCCTTTTTCATATCTAGAAAGACCGCAAGCCACTTACGTTTATTGTCTAGACTATCCGTTAATATTTTTGTAAGGGACTCGATAGCATCTGCTGTAGATTTACCTGCTCTTAAACCATATTGAGAGTCCGATAAGATGTTGTATTTCTGTAGATAGCTCAACAGTCTTGTATTTATGAGCTTTTCTATGATTTTCGAGATAGCGGATAAAACGGAAATCGGTCTATAGTTACTAACATCGTTCCAATCTCCACCTTTGTAAACAGGTGTTATTAGAGCTTCTTTCAATTTAGGCGGAAATACACCATAGGAGAAGCAGAGGTTAGCAAGGTGTGTGATAAAAGGAATCAATTCATCCTTGGCAAGTTTGAAAAAGTTAGTTGGTATGCTGTTAGATCCAGGAGCACTACTTGACTTTTAATTCATTAAAACAGTGTGCACCTCATCTTCATTAGCATCCATCAACACAAAAGATGAATAATGCAATGGTGCAAAACTATCGTAAATGGTTGAAGCTGTGTCGGCAATTTGAGATATAGCATTAGCTAGGTAAAATATAAAAGTTTGTTTATTCTACTGAGATAGCTTAAAAGTGCTACCTACCATCACCTTTGATCCAGGCAAAAATCAACTGACGTCCGTTAACTTAACCTTATTTAGATGATAATATATTATAAAACAAGAGTGAAGTTGTTTATATACATGATGGGTTAGAGCATAGAAATTATCAATGCCATAAAATATTTAAGTATATTTTACAAGAAGTCAAAGTATACAAAAAAACCGGTACTATCATTCGAGGTGATTTCAAATACGGAGACAACTAATATTGGTTAGTTCTGTGTAAAAATAATTCAAATGGAATGACTGAGTCAGCAATGTGTATTTATGGCTTTGCGGTTTCCCCTCCCACGGACAGAATACAAAATCATGCTTTTAGATTTCTATCAATTAACTTAGGTCTGTCTCGTCGATTCAATTTACTTGTTATCTACGTCCATAGCTACGGAAGGACAAACAAAAGTCCTTTAATTCTCTCCCCTCACGCATACATTAGGAGCTATTTGTTTTTGCTACATTAACATTTTTATGGCTAGACTGAGAGGAATCACTTACTGTACACGGACCCAAGTACATCAACAAACAGTACTCATACAAAACGACCTTAATGTCTTCTCTATAACGACTAATATCGTCAAATCCACTCGCAAAAGTAAATCTGTGGACGAAGCCGGTGCAGCCAACAACAAATTAAAATAACTGCTCGAAATATCTTAAATGAACGATGCTCAGAGAGCAGAGTGGACGCTTTCATAAGATTTAACAACTTTATCACTTCAAGTGTGAAATGTCCCCTCAAAACTTGAAAAGTTAAGTACCCATGGTAAACACTGTGACATATCGCACACTTCATGGAATTAATACTTGAGACAAACATACAAAAAATTATGCTTACACCCACTATTTATTCTATTTATATTAAGCGAAACCGCTAGCCCGCCCTCGCTTCGCTTCGGTGTAGAGCTGAAGTGTAGACTACAGTTTTTGTTCTTAGGCTTGTATTATACACAATGACATTCTTCTATGATTCTTCTTATACCTGCATGCAAAGTCTCAGCCCGATCGGTTTAAAATTGACAAAGTTTCATATAAACTTTCATTCCCTATTTTATCCCCTTGGGGGTAGAATTGATCAAAATCCTTAGCGGATGCCTACGTCATAACATCTACCTGAATGAGAAATTTCAGCCCGATCCGTCCAGTGGTTTGGGCTGTGCGTTGATAGATCACTATGTCAGTCAGTCACCTTTGAGTTTTATATATATAGAAGATATCGCTGGACTGTCAACGACCCCTTATTTTGAAATTAGACATACTTCATTTTCCTCATTACTAGCTAACAAATCATTAAACATTTCAATTCTAAGTATTATTTAAAGAATTAGATGAATTTTTGAGCTTAAAATTAGGTACACAAAGTTTTACATTAGTGTTATGTACAGTCAATATTCTCTGTCTTAACATTTGAACAATATTATTATAATTTTGTGTTATATTAAAATTAGCTTCACCAAACATAATAATCGTTTAGATTAAATCCTTCTAGCTTTTATGCAGATTGCTGGAGAGCTCCTCTACTCCACGTCCTGGTATGGATAATAGAACATTGGGAAAAGAATGCGAAACGTCAAAAAGGTAATAATAAAAGTGATTTCGCTTTTTGAACAATGACGTATAATAATTAAAAATAATAAACTTTAAAACATCATAGTTTTTGAACCCGTTTAAACGTGTTTTCATTTAGAGCAGGGATGTAACGGAGGCAATTTATCGGAACCGAAGTAGGAGTTTTAAAATTTTAATTATCGGAGTCGGAACCGGAGTCGGAAGCAGAGTCGGGGTCGGCGGCAGAGTCAGCAGTGGTCACAAGAGAGATATTTTTCATTTAAGAACAAATAAAAACATCATTTAGTCAACCTTTTTACATTTTAATTATAAAATAACCTTTTTTTCATTTAAATTTACTTACTACACGACTGCGCAATGAAGGAGCGCGAAGCGCGACGCGCAGACAGGGTAACAGTCGGCAAAGCTACTTTAACAGTCGGGACCCATTATTGAAAAATATTATGTATTCTTGAATATTTAATGGGTCCCGACTGTTAAAGTAGCTTTGTTCCTTATTAACAGAATTATAAAGTACTGGACTTGTTTTTTTCTTTTCAGTTTTTATTTGAAGTAAAGTTAAGCAGTCGGGTTTTTTGATTTTTTAAATTTACCTTTTTTTTATTAATACAGACTCCCAACGCTACGGGTATGAACCAGTTCGTAACGGTCGACGCAGGCCGCCGTCACTATTTCCTATGCTTCGACCTCCGATTAAAAATTTTCGGAGCCGAAATCGGAACCGAAGGTGTAATTATAATCGGAAGTTCCGCCTTATCGGAATCGGAGTCGAAGCTCCGTAACATCCCTGATTTAGAGATATTATTCACAAAACAATGCCTTTGGTTCTACGTTATTCAACGCTGACCTAAGTACCAATAGGAAAGTATTCCTTTAAGCGTACGATTGGATAGGTGTGTACTATTAGAAAATAAACATTCCCGGTTACTTTAACATAAATAATACTGGTTGAATTACTTTGCACATGATCATAAAGGAAATTTACGACAGGGAAAATACTAAAACGTGGAAAATAAGTTTTCTCCGTCCAAAGTTGTGATTATCATAAAGAATTTCGTAACAGCAAATGTTCAAAGGTAGGCGAAGCGTGTCCACAAAGGGAGCACCGCATAAACACCTCGCCAACTCGGCAACGACGGAAAATTAAGTTCCCAAACCATTTTAAGTCGGACCAAAAATCACGTTACCCAAAGTTGGGACGCTTTGCTCCAATCTTCAGCATACATTAGCTGAGTAGGGACTAAAACAAAATCATTATTCAAATCTCCTGAATAATGTTTTCAGGAATTGGGGCCGAGTTCGGTGCGTCGTCGTTTTTGAATTTTAATACGGACTCTAACAAGTTTTCAGTCAAAGGAGATCGGTGGAACTCGCACGGGTTAACACTAAGGAGCTAAGCGGACACCGGAATATTTTACATTAAATCGATAAGCTTTTTAAATTTTTACGACAGCAGGCTCAGTTCATCATCATCATCAGCCTATTAATGTCCCCACCGCTGGGGCACAGGCCTTCCCTATGGATGGAATAGGGAGATTAGGCCATAACCCACCACGAGCGCCCAATGCGGATTGGCAGGTGCAAACGACTGCAGATGCAGCCGGGGCCAACGGTTCAACGTGCCTTCCGAAGCACGGAAGAACTCGAGATTTTTGGTCACCCATCCAATGACCGACCACTGAGAAAGTTGCTTAACTTTGATGGCTTGTACATATACAAAATCTTAACTATGGTTTTGGAAATGGATATAAACGCTTGAGTTTTCTGAAATAGTAAATTTTATGGCCATTAACGAAACAATACTTTTCTTGAGACACATCAACTATGCAGTCCTTATTTAAACAAGCCTCTGAAAAAGGTGAAATGTAGAAAATTTCCAGAACAGGATGGAATCCATTTCAAAAGGAAGAGAACACATTAAAAACAGGAGAAAAAATATTCACGAGTGATTTGAGGTCGGAGAGAGCAGTGGGAGACCTTTTAACGGGGAAACTATCACGATTTTTGGCAAAACTATAACTCATAGAAAAAAAATAAAAATTTTAGGTGAATAAAGATACAACTTTTGTATTTACAAATTCTACAAAAAATAAAAATCTGTGAAAAATCTTAATCACGACATCTATATGCCCCACAGATATACAACGGATGTAGGAAATCCATTACTCACCATCCTCAAGAGATGGCATTACCTGCACTGCGATCAATATTAGTATGGAAGCCTACATCGCGCAAATGAAATTCGTAGGCTAACTCTTCATATATACGACGACCAACATCAGTCGGGCCGCGGCCCCCGAGCTAACATCACCCAGCTCGGAGGAAGATCTTCCCCATCGGCCTTCCTACACTATGGAAACTTTTCTCAGAAAATGCAAATGCTCTCAATTCTCGAAAATCGTAGATACTACAATTAACAACCAATTAAATAAATAAAGCAAGACGAAGACGTGAGGTTTTAGCATTTTCAGGGTAACTTTTACATAGTAATGTATAATGTACTGTAAATCATCAGGAAGTAGAAGTTCCAACGAACGAAAAGCACACCAACTTCATGACGTTCATATTTTTAACTTTAATACCAGTAAACATAAAATGGCTGTTTTCTTGGCAGCACTTGGTGGTGAGCTTGGGCTTGTATGTATTTTTTCTATCAATTTAGAAACTGAGATAATCCTGGCCAGTTTTGTTACCAAATGGTAGTGTGGGCTTGTTGATAGTAACTTGATGTACAACCAACATTACATGTTTTTACTTTAAATGTGATGCCAGATTACGTGAACTAGATGTATGTGTAATAATTTTTATTTTTAAGCTTGAAAAAAAAAACTTTTATATCATGCAAGATTGTTAAACCTTACACCCTTACTCCCATCCTTATTTATAAGCATTTTATTTATTTTCTGTTTCGTTTCCTTTTCTCCCTTCTTCTTTCACCTCTCACTATTATTAAACCATCCTCTCCTCTCCCTGTCTTTCCCACCCATTCGGCTGGGTTGGCTCCCTGGCTGCATCTCGACGCGGCCTCGGATTCTGATGGGGCTACTCTACCAAATATCGAATCCTCTACATCACAATTATGTTATATTCATCACCTTAAAATGTAATAAATAAATGAGTGTTTAAAAAAAATCGTATTTTTTTTTATTTAAGTCATTAAAATCTCAAGATGTCCGAATTCCTTCGTAGCGAGCGGTCCCACCGTAGCACCCGATCAAAGCGGCATGATCAAAGGACGTCGCCGAGTGACCAGCGGTTGTAATTAGACACCGGCGCCGCCTCGCCAGCCGGGTCCCCACCGGTGGACAACTTCGTCGGGTGATTGGAGACGCTACGCAACGCCTGCGTTGCTAGAAGACCTGACCTGACTTTTGAGCAAAACCACGGACAAAAAAGCTTGTGCAGTAGACGTCCTTTGTATACATGTAAAATTAGCTGCGTAGGCTTCCTAGTCTATGGTCTTTGCTCAAGAAGTTTTCCGGGATGTATGTATGAATATACAGTTCAAAATCACAAATGCTTGTAGATAATTATAATAACATTTTTGATGTGTAACGTCTTTCCTATCGCTTTCTTGCAATTTCTGCGAGTGATTTCGTGATTTACTTGTTTGATTTTAGAAAACAGTGTAAAAATTACTTATTTCGTTTGAAGTTGGTTTTTTTATCATGGCGAAATGTAAAATGTTACACATCAATGTCATAAGTGCGAATACTATTAGACTCGCTCGATTTTTCTGAGAATTTTCAGAACTTTCAATAATTCTTCAATTATAAATAACACATTGAAATGTGAAATGAAATATATCGTTTTAGAAATTACGTCTATAAAGTGTTAGCTAGTAAGTATATAAAAAAGGAACAATTGACGATCTCCGTGGCCGAGTGGCTTGTACGCCGGGTTTCATGGTGGCGCCGACTCGAGAGGTCCCGGGTTCAAATCCCAGTAGTTTGTGTAATGAATACGAGTATTTCTACTCCAGTCATGGATGTTTCGAAATACCAACTATTTGTATGTACAGTATATTATTATGTATTCTATCCGTTGCCTTAGTATCCCATAACACAAACCTTATAGTGCTTACTTTGGTGCTAGGCTAAATGGTGTGAGTTTTGGAAATATTTATTTATTTAATTACACTTTTAACGGCGCCGTGCAACTGTATGATGGATGCACTTACATATATAGCCGTCATCATCGCTTCATTTGAAAGTTATTTCTGTTAGATCGAGGGATCACGGTGATTGTTTAAGGTTTAACTGTTGTTAATTTGAAGGATAAGGAACTAAGGCTCAAGCAGAAACTTTGACAGACTCGTAATCGTATCGTCATCGTCAAATTTTGTATGGATGGAGCTGTTCTTACGTCCGGTAGGGGTGCTGCTTAATTTTATCATAGAAATTTTGACGATGCGATACGATTAAGGAGCTGTTAGAGTTTATGCTAGGGCTTTTATGTTTGTGCACACTGTATAGCTGAATGTGTCGGTTAAGATTTTAGTAACATAAAGTTGTTGTTAATGTAAGTTGGGCACTGGTCCTAAGAAAGAAAGTTTCAACAGAATATCAGATACAGTAATTATGAAATGAAATGAAATGAAACCTTTTATTGTAATAACGTATTTTCAATTGGTAACAATTGAAATAATGGAGACTATCTTGGTTTTAGGTTGGACTCGATTGACGTTCCGTTTCACGTGCAACTTATTCCAAAGTCTCAAATGAAAATAGAGAAGAATTAGTTTCGTGTATTATGTTTGCTCTTATGCATCAGTATAGTGGTACGTCATAAAAATATCTGATAAAGAAAATAGAAAGACCTATTATCATTTTCTAGTCCATCCATCGAATAAGGTGTTCATCTAGTTTCTTCACGAATATGGCACGTGTAATACCCAATTATAAACAGAATTACATCTTTCAGAGCATGCCAGCGAGATACGACGCGATATCAGAGCCGGCCAATCGGCGACCGCTCCGGTCACTCGGTCATTACTGCCCTCTGCTCTATGAAATATTTATGACGACTGCCATAATAACGCCGGCGACGATATCATTATACTTTGTGATGGGGGTGTCGGGCGGGCGGGGCGGAATTTCTGAACGCTCCTTACCATTGCAAAGTCGCAATCGCCGACGCGGCGTGCACGTCGAATATGCTCCGAACTCTAAAGACTCCGCCGCTCCCGATAATGCAAATGCCCCTCGCGTATTTTAAACTCGATCTCGTATATCGACGCACCGCACCCGCGGCGTCCACGCTGCAGCCGTCAGCTGCAAATCCGCCGCATTGGGAAATCTCGGGGCCTCTGCGCAGACGCGCCACCCCCAGATCGCCCATATTAACTTGTTAATTAGGTCCATAATACGACTTGCAGATGAGCTACAGAGTTGTGAAGTTGAATACATAAAAAGCCCTTTTTCAGCGATCGCATGCATTGTCGACGGCGTGTGCGGCGCCGCCGGCCGCGGCTAGGGCGGGGAGGCGAGCCTATATTGTGTTTCGTACGTCCCACCAGCCACCAGAAGTTTGCCTGTTCATAAATAAACGCGAACGGTATTCAACAGCCCTTGGTGCTGTATGCATAACGAATTTGAAGGAGGCAAACTTGGAGGCTCTGCTGACTGGGATGGAGTATAAAATTCAGTAACAACATGGTGGAGGTTTTCATTCGACGGCTCGCTGTCGCCGAAGCCATAGCTCCGTTATTGTAATTAGTGGATGTGGTGATTAGCGCTGAAGTGATGACACCGCCGGTGACCGTGGTACTAACGCGAGTGCGGTCCGCGAGGTGTCCCGGCCCGAGCGTTTATGCAAATCAGTTTAAAATTCGTGAAAGTTGGGAGGATGCAGTTTTGTTGCGATGCTGAGTGCAATGGAGCGCGACGGCGCGGTGCGACGGCCGCCGCCATCTTGCCGCGAGTGTGAGTACCAACGCTAGGTGGCGCGCGTGTCGCTGTGTAACAAAATAATATGGCCGCCTAAACAGCAGCGCGCTTTGAATATTTTTGCATGGGATCTGCACATTTTTATGAATCAAACGACGAGATATGTTCTTTCAGCTGTCTATTTCACACGACTTTTTTTTTCTTAAGTAATATTACGACTCTTTTGTCTCGCGATAATGGAAATTCGTTGATTTGATATCATGTGAACTAGAAGGAGCATCAATTAAACACAGAGTGGTACTATAAGATTCTATGATGTAAGCTTCGGATCTAAACTTTGGTCGTATCATGAAATATGATTGCTTCTAACGATTTTAATAATTATTATTACATACCTTCGAGTCAAAGTATCTCTTAAGCTTAAAATATTCGAAAGTCTGTCTAATGTAGTGATCAATAATTTGTAACGTAATAATAACTTATTAGGTATGGTTTGATACATGTACTTAAGGTTTTGCTACGTTTAATATGTAATAATAATAATAATTTATTTGCATCATACATATTTATACAATCGTATGGTACATTTGGTTGCTATCCAATTATCACTAAAAGGAACTCAAGTTGTTGGAACACTAGCTACCTCACTAAGTTGAAGAGTATTATGGGAGTTAGGCTCGACCCATGTGTTGGCTGAGGTTACAATTGGTAGGTATAGCTCAAAATGGGTTTGGTATGTGGAAACGTAATACATTGTCATTTTGCGACCACATTAAAAATCTTTTCCCGGTTGTACATTAATTTTCTTGTAGTGGTTAAATACTCGTACACTTTAATCGTAGCATGGGAAATGAACTATTGGACCTTAGGGTTCTTAGTGAAATGTGTATGTTAAATTAGTTAAGATATAAAAATAAAGATGAGCTCGATGGCACAGGTGGCCCGCGCGTTCGGCTGCGATCGTTGAAGTTAAGCAACTTTCTCAATGGTCGATCATAGGATGGGTGACCAAAAATCTTCTATCTCGAATTACTCCGTGCTTCGAATGGTACGTTAAGCCGTCCCGGCTGCATCTGCAGTCGTTAGCACCCGCCAATCCACACTGGACCCGCGTGGTGGGTCATGGCCCAATCTCCCTGTTCCATCCAAAGAGGAGGCATGTGTCCCAGCAGTGGGGACATTAATAGGCTGACGATGATTAAACTAATTAAGTGGGGCGAATAATATGTTATATATTAATACACATTTTGAAATTACAACATCGTAAAGTTGCTTTCTTTGATCAGAGAAAGTTTTCACGGTGTTTCTCTTCTGTTCTATTCTGTCCCTTGGCATTTTGGCGGAGACTCCAAGTTACTTGACGACTCTGTATATAACAATACAGGGAGAAAAAAACAGCCCTTGCTGAGTTTCTTGCCGGTTCTTCTCAGTACAAGGTCTCCCGCCGTAGTTTTGCGAACCGATGGCGTAGCTTCTTGACCTTCACAAGTGCTTGTAACAGCCTAGACTGAATAAATGACTTTTCATTTCATTTCCACTGGATTATCCGCTTGATTTGCAGCCTGGAAAAGTAGCTGCAAACTTACATACTGAAAGCCTCAATAAAACTGCCTTCTTTCGTATTGTGTTTCTGTTTGTAACTAGTTAGTTGCCAGGGATCCACGAGGTAGGGGATCGGATTCAGTCTTCTTAGAGAGGGTACGCTACATTTTTATGCCACATAAACCCAAGGGCGGATCCAGCTTTGGCGCCAGGGGGGGTCATATAGCCAGCTTTGGCGCCAGGGGGGGTCATATGGTCGTGGTATATTAAATATTGAAAGTACTTAAATAAAATCCCCCTGGGTTTGGTCCATCTGTACCCAGCGCAGGGGGGGGGGGGTCATGACCCCCATGACCCCCCCCCCCTGGTTCCGCCCTTGCATAAACCATCTTCGGAACGGAACTGAACACTTACATTTCTAGTGAGGTGAAGTTCAAGGATAAACAAAAGATGTCGAAGAAACTTGCAGAATTTGTCATATTTAACATCTTTTTGAGGAGAGGAGCTCGATGGCGCAGGTGGTTAGTGCGTTCGGCTGCGATCGTTGTAGTTAAGCAACTTTCGCAGTGGTCGGTCATTGGATGGGTGACCAAAAATTTCTATCTCGAGTTCCTCCGTGCTTCAGAAGGCACGTTAAGCCGTTGGTCCCGGTTGCATCTGCAATCGTTAGAACCCGCCAATCCGCACTGGGCCCGCGTGGTGGGTCATGGCCCAATCTCCCTATTCCATCCAAAGGGAAGGCCGGTGCCCCAGCAGTGGGGACATAAAGAGGCTGATGATGATGATGATGAACATCTTTTTGTACATTGTGGATATGCAATAAAGAATTGAATTGAATTGAATTGAATTGAGAATGCGTCAGCTGTTAACATCAACTAAGCGAATTGTAAGTTCCTCGGCGCAGGGCAAAGGATAGTTTCGGAATACTTTTGTAGTGGATAAGTACTTAGAAGTATAGAGCTAATGCCAAAACGAGATTTAAGTATCCTCACGTGTTTTTTTTTACCAATGTCACACCTTGGATGCTTTGCAATGCCTATAGCATAATTATAGCTTGGAAATAATGTATGTGGTTTGAAATCTATCTAATAATTAATTCATTCATTCATTCATTTGCATCACAGATCATTACAATTAATAATACATTTTATCACTACAGACATAGATGATTATAAGTTTAAACAATTCTTAAATATCTTGTCTGAACTACAGCCATAAGTAAGTGACAGTGATCCAAATAGGCTCAGCAGTGTTTTTGCTGCTGATTGCTGATTTTCAGCAACTGCCCGTAGGAAGCGCCAGGATGTAGGTACCCCACAAAGCTGGCATTGTAATTCCCTAGTAACAAAACACAAGAGTACTTTTAATTTTTCGCGCCTCAAAGTCGAAGTTACAGCTTACCGTCGACACCCATTTCAATAATGGAATAATAAAGCCTAAAGCTCGGTGCACACTCAACGTCACATTGAGGTGCTCATACACGCTCGACGCCCGTTCGTAGGTGTTGGCGCGAGGCGCGAGTGGCTGACACGTCATTTTC
This sequence comes from Chilo suppressalis, assembly GCA_902850365.2. Taxonomy (NCBI): domain Eukaryota; kingdom Metazoa; phylum Arthropoda; class Insecta; order Lepidoptera; family Crambidae; genus Chilo; species Chilo suppressalis. Next base: position 1,099,510 of record OU963902.1, read on the forward strand.
CACTACGATGCATCGCAACCCGAATTTGGATATGTCACTCGCAGCGAAACCGCGGCTAACTTAAACGCACAGCCAACATCAACCTTATTCCCGATACAAAAAGCTTGTTTTCGAAACATACGACTGCACAATTGTTTTGGCGTGTGTTTTCAGAACGCGACGTGCGGTTATCCAATCTGTGTGATGTGCACGCTGCTTTTGAATTGAATGCAGGATAAGGTTGTACGTTATTTTGGAGTGACGCGTGTATTTAAATAAATGTAATCCGATTTATTTACGTACAAATTATTGTTTTCGACGGAATGGCAGTAATCGATAATACTCAATTAACTTTCATTTAGTATTGTTTCTATTGCAGATTTCTGTGCCTAACTCACGCGTCGAATAGCATCGGTCCCGCTGCCTAGTAATGTAGAATAAATAAACAACTTTTTTTATTTTACCATTTTGAAAATAAAAGTAAGGACTGCTTTTTCCAAATTGTCTTTTTCAAGAAATCTTTAAAAAATATATGTTTTATAAAAGTTGATTATGTCAATTTTAAGACCATATTGCTTCAAAAAAATATCATACTTCAAAATTTCGTTCATACTTTATACAAACACTAGCTGACCCAGCGAACTTCGTACCGCCCTAAAAAAATAGGGGTTGTCCAGCGGACAAAATTGTGAATCTAAACCATTCTCAGATCCCCTTGAACACACACAAAAAATTTCATCAAAATCGGTCCAGTCGTTTAAAAGAAGTTCAGTGACATTCACACTCACAGAAGAATTATATATATAAAGATAAACCGAACGGGGAATTCGAGGAGTTTCCCGAACGTCGTAATTCTTGCCAATAGGGTATTTGATAAGTTTACGAAAACGATCTCACGTTATTGACTAATGTTCATGAAGTCCGTAAAAAGTAGATATTCATCATTCTGTTTTGTATTTCATTAAAATTAACCAAATCAAAAACTCCATTTTCAAGTTGCCGCGAAAACGTTTCTCCGGACAATATGGCGTCTTACTAGTGTGTGACGTCACACGACTGTTATTAAAACGTCAAATGATACAATGTAATGTCAAGCGTTTTGGGTCACGTGAATAGATAAGAAAACTATTATCTTTTTCGTTAGTTTTTAGTAAAATTATGAATATTTTTTTGGAAAAATAGTAAAAACCTCTGCCAATATTCATTCTAAACACAGATGCTAACCATTAACACTTTATTTTTAACACTGTCAAATACCGTTTTGTGGATTAGTAATTTTCTATCCATAATGTGTGGTGGGTTTCTGAAACTTCCTTAATAATTTGAAATTTTATACCCGTAAAAAAACATGCTCCAGAAAGAAGGGAAACACATTTTTTCATGGTTGTTTTTCACGATAAAAAAGCTGTTCCTGGCACCCCAGCTCCTTCAGGAATCCCAACAGTCCAAGGTTATTTCTGCAAGCTTCTAATAATGTCCATGGACATACCATTTGTAAAGTCTTGCAACGCCATCATCATCGATCATTCTGGTAGAAGAAACGTGGACCTCATCTCCTCCTCTTCTAGGCTGACTCTGCAAGTGGAAAATAAGCAGATTTAATGTAGGGACTGCAATCCGGAAAAACGGATCCGGTTATCCGGCAGATCCGGCATCATTTGACGTTTACCGGATCCGGTGCTACAATAAAGCCGAAAAGTATAGAAGCCGAAAGGGCCTTTTCGGCCGCAGGCTATATTTGCAGCTCCATTAGAAGTCGTTTAGCTGATGACACAATTAAGAATATTTGTTTTCTGCAATCTTTTTTTCAAAATCAATATTGTATTTCTTTTATTATTTATATTTTCTTACAATTATTAATTAAAAGAATTATTTATCGTAGGTTGGTTAAACTAAAGAGTTCTAAACTCATAATTGTGATAATTGTTCGTCAGATTCATCAAATCATGATGGTATCTGTCTTAAATACCTATAAGACTTGTTTGTTAGCATTCTTAAATACTTTAATAATGATTTAGATCTCATTTCAGTTAATTACGTAAGGTTGATTGTATCTACAGGGGCGGTCGCAGCCTGAAATTTTGGAGGGGCTCACTCACTACACTAATAAAAATAAGAAAAAAGGTACCTGGAAAAAAATAAACATTATTGCGACGAACGACGCATGTCGATTTTGTTAGAATTGCCAAAACTACGTAGTTCGGTTCCTTGTTTCTAATCTAGTACTAGATGTCATTTCCAAGTTATTTTGGCCATCGTACGTAGTTTATAAAAACACCACTAGATGTCAGCAAACTATAAATGTATCGCTGTTAGGGGATAGCTAGATATTTCCTTTTATTATTAGGCTTGAGATTTTTCAATTTGACCTTAGATTTGGGGGGGGGGGGGCATGATTCGATTTGGGGGGTCTTACAAATACGGTAGAAAAGGATTACAGCGCCCTCCAATCTAAATCCCATTCTCTTTCCGCACAGACTCTGCCAACAAAAAAAAATGATGTGGTGTCGTGGGACACCAGGTAGGAACGAAGTTCCTTCGGCTAATGTAGAATCGACACAAATTGCAAACTCGCTTGTGTATGCGACTGTCGCGCCTGCGCACGTCTCATTTAACGGTTTTATTCCACGCACTTTTTTCCACGGATTTTTTCTTACGGTTTTACTATCACATTTTTTTCAGTTCGGTCGCGCAGCAAAATCCCTATCCCCTCCAAGCCTGCCGTAAGGAACTTCGTTCCAAAAGGTAGTCTCGTCTTGGTCTTCTTTAAAGTAGAAGTTACTCCCACAGACGAGCGTTCAATTCGAGTTGAGTATCTGCCATAGTCTGCGAATTTTAATTAAAAGACTAGTTTCAAAGGCTTTAATAGTTTTTTTTAACAAAATTAATTCACTTTCTTTTCAGTATGTTTCGTCCGAATTATGATTTTATTTACTTTAAATAAAACTAGTTTTAAGGGGTTAATGCACGAAACTTTATTTATTTATTGACATTTCGCAGCCTTTTCAGGTCTGCACCGTCAGAATACTATTCAGTATTCTACCTAAAGTTTCGTGCATTAACCCGTTAAAAACTATTTGTTTCTTAGGTTTTCACGCACATCACTCATTAAATAAAACTAGTTTTTACGGGTTAATGCACGAAACTTTATTTATTTGACGTTTCGTAGCCTTTACAGGCTTCGTCGTCAGAATAAAACTTTTATTTAATTTGTCGAACTACCTTCGAAAGACTTTTATACCTAAAAACTAGTTTTATTGATGTATTTATGAGTGATGTGCGTGAAAACCTAAGATACAAATTTATTTACTTTGTCAAACTACCTTCGAAAAAGAAAATAAAATCATAATTCAAACGATGCATCCTGAAAAGGATGCGAAACGTCAATAAATAAATAAATCAGTGCATGTATACCGTTGAAACTTGTTTTATTTAATGAATGGTGTGCGTGAAAACCTGAGAAAAAAATAAATTACACATTTCTCAGACTTATATGTTTATGGCGGTACTGCATATTAAAATTAATAACAAGTGGTCACGCAAGCAAACTAAGTACCTTTGCAATTAACATGTAGCTAAATACCGCTATTCAAATTTTCTTATTAGTGCCACGAGTACATGAAAAACCACTCAGAAAGATTTATGCGGTACGATCTTAGGCACGATGCGGTAACAATTTGTGATGACTATTGCTTTAATGCATTATGACTCGTATAATGTTTCTATACCTGTACTGACCTTGTAGATTCATCATCAACCTATTTATGTCGATACTGCTGGAGCTGGAGAAGAGAAGCCTGAGCTTGCGGGCAGTCTTCACAGGGTACCGCAACCCCACCCGCACTCCTGACCTGCAATACTGGGACTTAGGCTTGTTGAAAATATATCGATGTATCGATATATCGATATTTTTTGTTCGATATATCGATATTTTTGCCGATATATTTTGATTCGATATATCGATACAAAATAACCAATATCGAAATTCGTATCGAAAACGATATTTTTTTAATTATTAGCGGCATATCACGATCTAACTAAATTCGTATCTGGAAAAATCGTAACTAGATCTCAGATTAATGATATTCAACATATCTATGATCTGTGCCGTATTTAGTATTGTCTATTATTTGTAAATCTGTTTCGCTGGTGAATTGGTTGTGCTGATTTCCATTATATTCTGTGGAAGTGTGTGACTGTCTAGTCGTGTTTACGAAAGATGGCACCTGAGAGGCCCTGGCATTGGCATTTTCATCATTCGAAAATAGGGTCTATTTTTAGGGAGATAATTTTCGTTCCATTATTATTCCGCGTGTCATATTTCGTGAGATACTGTACTGTCATGTAGTGTAGCGGCAATTTGGTACTTTGATAATTCTTTCTTTAATTATAATTTGTATTGAACTATTATTACTATGCTAGGCTGACATAAATATATTTTTGGAAAAATTGGCCCGATATATCGATATTTTTTTTCGCGATATATCGAAGCCGATATTGATATTTTTTAAAATATCGATGTATCGATATATCGTAATTTTTTTCAACTTTCGACATCCCTACTGGGACTATGGTCCTAGCAATGCGGGTCGGGTGACACGGTGCTGGGATATTGTCTGGTTTTTAGTGGCCCTGTTCAGGGCGTAGGTAGGGCCCTGTACACTTCATCTGGCCTCAGGGCTGGCTGAAGGGGACAGGGAGGTTTTATGAATGTACTACATAAAAATTATTATGTATTTGTCTACTAATGTTCTCACTGCTGGGGCACAGGCCTTCCTTACGGATGGAATAGGGCGATTGGGCCTTGACCCACCACGCGGGCCCAGAGTGAATTAGTAGGCACTAATTAATGCAGACGCAGCCAGGACCAATGGCTTAACGTGCCTTCCGAAGCACGGAGGAGCTCGAGATAGCAAATTTTTGGTCACCCATCCAATGACCGACCACTGCAAAAGTTGCTTAACTTCAACCATCGCAGCCGAACGCGCTGACCATTTGCGCCATCGAGCTCCTCAACAGATTACTGTGATATAAAAAAGGATGGGAGTCTGTTTGCTACAAACTTTTATTTAATCGGTAGTCAGTTGAAAAATTTTCAAGAATTTTCACGTGCCGGTGATGTTGAATAACAAACGTAAAATTGTTATTCAGTTCAGTCAGTAACTAATTAATTACGGCACATATTTAAAAGATCGTCAAAAAATAGTGATTGACCTCAAAATTTTTAGATGATCATTTATTTGAAGTGAAACTTTTGTAACATCGCCACATTATTCTATTTTTTTTGGGTCATTTTAATATTACCTATTAATTACTACTTCCGGTAGCCAGGCAACAAGTAGGTAGTGTTGTTTTCCTGAAGGGAAAATCTGGGGAACGTAGCTTGCAATAATAAATAAATAAGAATACTTAGAATGTTTAACTTTGTTTATTCGAATTCAGGAAAATTACAATTAATTCTCTATCAACCGATCGAGTCTGTGCCTGAATTCAATCTCTCAAGAATATTCGATATGAGACAGAATGTTCTCATTTTTTTTTTCTTTTTTTCTAAGGCTTCGCACGGCTTGTGCATTTAGCCAATGTCAAGTGTTAAAATGTTTACAATTACTATAGCACTCGTGGTCAAAGTAATAAATCTAGTCAAAGTAAGTGGCAGTCAAGTCCATCCCCCTTTCCCTATGTTTCAGTAAAAGTGTGGGGATTTACTGGAACCTCTCCGTAGACTTCTTGAGGGAACGTCGAAAGACACTTTCCGTTATTTTGTTTCACTTGTCAACACTTGTGCATGTTCCCGAACACTTTTATAATCCGCCATTATTAGCAACTAACATCCGCCACAACACAATTTTTAACAAGAAAAACAAATCTGCTTAACTGACGCTTCCCGATCCCGCCAAAAAGTCCCTTCTCATATTTGAATCTTTAAAATAATGACTTTTATTTTTAATAAATAAGCCAGTCGTAGGTATTACATATGAAAAGAGTTTAAACAAGCAAGGAGGCCCTAACGCTAGTAGCAATAAAGTTACCTTTTCTATTTATATTAGGAAGGAAACGCTAAGCCAACGTGAATCGTTTAGTACACTCCTTAGCATTGCTTGTCGACATGTGCAGTTAATACACTGAACAGCAAATAAATCGGGTCACTTGTTACCTTGGAATTTTGATGATTGATTTTCTCAAAAGTATAAAATTTACATCTATCAAAGTCATACCTTCAGAAAGTTTTTCAGATCAGAAAGGAATTTATTGAGATTAATAAATTTATTAAGATGTTATTGGGAGTTTTCCAAAGAAGAACCGTTTTTCAATTGTGTTAATCTACAGTAAAAATATATGGCAAAAAAAAAAAACAATTCATCTGAGAAAACTATGGACAAAAACTGAAGATATGATAAGAAATGTCAGACTAACTTCATATTATAAATAATAACATTAACGGCAACTTTATTTAAAAATGAGTAAATCATTTGAAATTTAAATCGTTAGCTTTGTGTGTCAAGCAAGAAACACAATGCTAACGATTTCAATTTCAAACGATTTTCTTACACAGTAAGCTGACAGCACTTAAGAATAAAATTTTACTTATTTTAATCATTACTAATTTTGAGTTTTATACTTTTTGTGATAATCGAATCAGAGTTCGAAGACCCTGGCGGGGGTCTCGATTTATTTACAGTCGAGTGTAGTAATGGCGGGGTGGAGTCAAGTAACTGCGTACTGCTGAAGTATTAAAACTGCTAGCGGATAATTATTCAACTGGTCATTTGTAAACTAATGAGCGAAAACAAAATGGTATGAGCTGAGCGACAGTTATTAATTTGTTTGAGTAAAAGTAACGAATAATAACTTAATAAATATTTATTTCTTAGGTTTTTACGCACACCACTCGTTAAATAAAACAACTTTCAACGGTATAGATGCACTGGTTTATTTATTTATTAACGTTTCGCATTCTGAAAAGGATGCATCGTCTGAATTCAACAACAATTCATCATGACAGATGATCACGAATTGTTGTTGTTGCTCAATTCAGAAAAAAAAATCCGTTGAAACTTGTTTTATTTCATAAATATTAGTTGGAGAAACGGTAATAAAAAATTACAGCTAATTGCAAGTAATTGCTAATCGAATACGTAAGGCGAGAGGGGCGATGACGGGGTACAGTAAACGAAATTCTATTTAGTCCGTCAGTTAGATGATCAAAAAATAATGGACACGTATTTTTTCTTTGGGCAATCAACCAAAAAATAACAAAGTTATAGCGCGTCAAAGTTTGGGAGTAGGGGCTCGTGACGTCACTTTTGAGTGAATTTTCACTTAACAGTGTACACAAACGTGACGTCATACGACTTTTCAAATCAATATATCTCTTCAATGTTTATATCGTGTGAAAAAAGAAAAAATACGTGTCCAATACTTTTTGATAATCTACCTGATAAACGAAGAAAAAAAATTAGTCATCATCCCTATTGTATTTGTATCTGTAGCCTTTTAACCTAAATAAAATAAAAATATAAGTTTTTTTAAAAAGCATGCAAAAAGTAAGGGCCTATACAAATATTTTATGCATTTTCATATAAATACTAAAATTCACTTTTCAAGATTTCATTATAGGTAATTGCCACTTTATCGTCGTGATTAATATGTACATTTATATCTTTCTATAACTATGCCGAATTACAATTTTCTAGTACTATAAGTTACGGACGGCTGACAAGCAGACAGATAGACATAGCAAAACTAAAAGTATCTTCTTAACTCAGAACCCTTGAGAACAGATATAACGATAGATACCACTAACACCCGGGCAGAACCAAGAAAGTATATGAAATCCAGAATTTAATTTAATGCGGGGAAATCAAACTTAAGGACCTCAAAATGCCAGCTCCATCAAAAGTTATATATACAGGTCACTCAATCAAAGAACAGAGATCGTTATTTTTTATTTAATTGTCTTCTCAACCTGAGGACCTTTATGAGGGACTTGAAATTTCGTGGAGCTCGATGGCGCAAGTGGTTAGCGCTTTCGGATGCGGTCTTTGAATTTAAGCTAATTTCGCAGTGGTCGGTCATTGGATGGGCGACCAAAAATTTACTATCTCGAGTTCCTCCATGCTTCGAGAGGCACGTGAGGCCTTTCCCTGCTGCATCTGCAGTCGTTCTTATCCACCCATCTGCACTGGGCAAGCGTGGTGAGTCTTGGCCTAATTTGCCTATTCTATCCAAAGGAACACCTGTGCCACAGCAGTGGGGACATTAATAGTTGAAGAAGAATTTGTGGAGAGCTGGCAAGATGAAAATGACCTGTGTGGTAGTTCAAAACTTGGTGCAGCAATTTTGAAATGCCTTTCGCGTGCGAATTTTTAATTGGTGGTAGACCACTTAAAAACGGGTGTAGTGAAGTTATCTAAATATAAAAAATATATAAAAAAACCGGTGCAGTGCGAGTCGATCTCGCGCACGATGGAACCCTTCGTGCTATTATCTATATACAACATTAAACACTATTTAATAATGTTGAACAAAAAACGGCAAAAAAATCACGTCTTTTGTATTAGTATTTAATTTTTTATTTAATCCCTCCACTGGCCTAATACAGGACGCAGAACTACTAGGGTCCTGGTCCCCGTAAACGTGCGACTCCGCTACCTGGTCCCATTCCTCAAGAACGAGCTCTTGAACTTGTCGTTTGTAGGCCAGAACCTCCTCTGTAGCGAGTCGCTCCCTTCTTTCCTACGCTTCTGCTCTGACCTAGTAGAGCTAGCAGCAAAGCCCTCTGCTTTTGCTTCCAGCTTCCACGGGGTGGAACCCGTTCTTGCACAAGATACACCAAAGGAGGTAGTTTGCACCACTATTCTTTGCGGCCTCTGCAGCGGTGCCTCGCATGCCACTCGCTGACACCAAGCGACGAATGTCCTCGTGTGTCTTGCCCTAACAGCGATTAGGGTGTCATCAGCGTAACATATGACATTTATTCAAGACAAGAGCGTCTCTCTAGAGACCCAATCATATGCGAGATTCCACAGCAGCGATCCCAGCAGCGATCACTGCGGAACACCGCACATTATCTGCCATTCGTTCATCCCACGTTTCGTTTTCGTTCACCACTGGAGTCATCTCCCTAGCAGCACTAGATCCCGCAGGTAATCTTGCACTATTTCCCTCAAATATTTAGGCACCCCATGTGGTAGTGTAGAGGAGCTCGATGGCGCAGGTGGTTAGCGCCTTCGGCTGCCATCGTTGTAGTTAAGCAACTTTCGCAGTGGTCAGTCATTGGATGGGTGACCAAAAATGTCTATCTCGAGTTCCTCCGTGCTTCGGAAGGCACGTTAAGCCATTGGTCCCGGTTGCATCTGCAATCGTTAGCACCCGCCAATCCGCACTGGGCCTGCGTGGTTGGTCATGGCCCAATCTCACTATTCCATCCATAGGGAAGGCCTGTGCCCCAGCAGTGGGGATATTAATAGGCTGATGATGATGATGAGGAGACAATTTTGAAGGCGTTCGCTTTATCAATGAATGAGTACAGAACCATACAAAATAAGGCGATAACATCACAAAGGTGGCTAAAAAGTCCGTGTTCCTGTGCAAGACAAGAATGGCTGGTTGTACAATACCTGTAGTTATAGTTCACACAGTGACCGGCTATTTGTTCAGTAGCCCTATACTAGCTAGTAGAGACAAGGGCTGCCTACTTTTTCTATGATGACGTTATTTTCGGTTTGTAATATAGTTGTATATACTTTAAAACTTTCATGGTCACAACGCAGTAACTCCTTGATCAGAGCTGAAATATCGGAGGCTTTTTTTTTATTCCTGCCAGGCGGGGGAGCGAGTGTGAAATCCTCATGAATACCCTACAAAAGGCTGCAGACAGGGTTAAACTATGTAAAATGTTTAAATTATGTAATTTTATTAAATTAAATAAATGATTAGGTGTATTTTAAGTGACATGTGCCTATTTCTACAATAATTGATTATGCATTATTATTATGATTATGAGTTATGTTGCTCGAAATAAATGAATTTTATTTTTTTTATTTTTTTAAACTAGTCCCTTACTGACTAAACCACACCCATGGGGGGTAGCAGCGTAGGGCTATAAAAGTCTTACAGGTTTCATCTGATACGATCACCCCTAGAAGCGGATTATGCAACGCTGCTGTATTTAAAACTACTGCACATTGCGCTACAGGACAGGTATATCCTGATATGCACCCGTATTAGATTCAGATTGAGCGACTGAAAGCGTGGCATAGCCTATAAAGTACCACAAGCGTTTGTAGTACTAATTAATAGCAGAAGTCGCCGTTGCCTACTCTGAAACACAACAACCCTCCTGTTAAAATACAAATACTCATAATGTAATTAAAGATAAATGTCTCGGTAATTATAATATTTAGTACTTATACTGTGGCGGCGACATCTACATACCCCACATATAACCAACTGATGGAAGAAATAATCGCTCGCCTCTTCAAGAGATGGCGCTAACGGCGCTGCGATCATGGTAGCCTACATCGCGCAAGTGAAATTCCGAGGCTGACACTCTATATATACAATACCCGATCAATACCCCTCAGGTTCGAATGGTCTAGAGGCTCCAGACGGAGAGGAGACTCCACCCGTGGAGAGACGCACTTCGCCTGGAATAACTCTAGGGACACTCGCCAATTCTCGGCTTTGAGGTCCTCTTAGGATCTCGCCGTCCCCAAACCCGGTAACGCTGTAAAGGTCATGTGCGACCAACAGCATACACACTCAAAAAAAAAACAGTCGGGCCGCGGGCACCGAGCTACCATCATCCAGCTCGGAAAAAGATCTTTCCCTTTGGCATTCCTACAATACTATATTTAGTACAGTGAGTGATAGACGAATATATGCTCAAATATTCGAACGTGTGTCATTTAGCATCCCTAGCAATGTTGAAGCCACAGCTAGTTGTGCCCGCGGCTACTGCTACCGCACGTCCGGGTTGCGCAGTGGGCTCCCACGGTTATTTACTTACAGGCTGTGCTCAGTTTCTCAGTTAATAAACATTGAAGATAAATCAATTTATCGGTAGTTTGAGATAAGATAACCTTCTTTGCGTTTAATATTACTGGTTTATTAAGCGGTATATTTTATTTAATAAAATATTTCTCATTTTATAGAACAAATCCTTATACAATGCGAGGCTCCGGTGTATTTGTTCTGTTATAATCAATTATGAGAAATCATAGCTTATCTAAAAAGCTAAAACGTAAATAACTGTTGATCGCTGTATTTGTTTGCTTATTAAGTTTTTATTCCTAAAAAGCTAACCCAATTAAAACTAATTTTAGCAAGCAAGTTAACTGAACTCTGAAGAAAAATATAAACTTAAGTGTGTAGCAGTGTTACCAGATTGGATGTTCTTTTAGTAAATTTTAAGAAAAAAATACAAAGGCATCGTTACTGATCTATATTTTGATTTGAATTACTAATTCTAGGTTGGAGGGACCCTAATAAAATTGCATGAGCTGCATGGCAGCTCTGGTGTGTACATTTTGGTGACTTGAATCAAAGTTGCAGAGCTGTTCGACAAAATCAAATATATAGAACAAATAACAAATGATATGTACCTATACTTAAATATTTAATGATAATAAATTTTAAAGGTAATATTTATGTAACCTTTAGATGGAATAGGGAGATTAGGCCATGACCCACCACGCGGGCCCTGTGCGGATTGTCAGGATCTAAAAACTGCAGATGCAGAGAGGAAGTAGAATTTAATGGCACCTTCTAAAACACGCAGGAGTTCCAACTAACAAATTGTTGGTCACCTATCCCATGACAGACCATCTTGAAAGTTGTTTAACTTCTACAATCGCATATCGAATGCGTTAACCACTATACAATTGAACTTTTTAAGCTAGAGTGTTGGTACTGCTATCTTAAAAAATGCAAATATGAAAACATCAGTAAATCAGGAACATCCTGTGCAATGCTGTGATCGCTGGCGCGCATTCGTGTGGTTCTGTTTGCACAGTGCGCGATTATCGAGCCGCGATCGGTAAAGATCACGATCCGAGCAACAGAACGCTGCGCCCGCGCCGCCGTACGCTCCGCACAGTGGGTTGAGCGACAACAGTCCTGGAAATTATTTTTAATTTAGGTTTACGCACAAAGTAAATGGTAACAATAACGCAATCAAATCTGCACAATTTGATAAATATATAATTCCGATTAATATAACAGTAATATCATCATGTTATTTAGCTATCTATTTACAATCAACTCATAACGCTAGAAAAGAGAAAAATATAGTATGCATCGCTTTAATTCTTATTAACAAAAATAATTGTAATTAGCTATAAAAAAAAATGGTTGGCTGTAAAGTCGGTTTTACGGGCGAAGATTTTACGTGACAACGTCTTTTTCTCGGTAGAATATTTATTGATATGAATATAATTAAATTGCACAATAGGAACAAGGAATTGAATGAAAATAAGAATTGCACAAATTTTAACTATAGAAATATATTTTGTTTACTAAAACATTGTACATGTAAACTTAAACTTAACACGAGAGACTCATCGTAACGTTACCGAGCGTTACACTTTTTCATAAGTGACTCCCAGCCGCAACCTAATTTAAGACGTTGTCACGTCAATAGAGATGACGTGGTACCTTGCTTTATCTGTTTCTTTTTTTTTCACTCACGTACGATGAAAGTTTCCAATGCCAGAATATGATTAAAGAATACACCAGCTGTTGGATTTCTCATAGTTTGTAATAAAAACTATTGATAACAATGATCGGCAAATATTAACCGTACAATAAGATCTCGCTCTTCTTTATCCACGATTTTTAACAAATCAGTCCGGTTCAGTCGTCACCAGCAGGTCCAGACAACTAATGGTTTTCAACATCAGACATACAGTAAATCTTCAAATTAACTTTTATTATTCCGAATTATGCATAAAAAGTTATGTCTGATTATCCGTACATAGGTCGCCCAGTGTGCGGGTGCCGATCGTGTTCAACTGCCGATCCCCACCCAATCATAAGCTCATTGCGCAACGAGCTAATAACAGCACCATCGACTACTCATTTGATGCCTCGCTCAGGTGGAATTGAACTCAGATTTGAACCGATTAAACACATCTGATTATATTCAGTTTTCTATGCGATTTTTAATGCTGAGTACAAACAACATATAATAACACGTCGCGTACTGGACTGTCAAAAAAGTCAAGTCTACTACAGGATTCTCTGAATTCTCGAAAAGTTTAAAATTGTTATATTTTCATTTTTCAAGCATTTAACTGCCAGATCTTTAAATCTAAATAAAATTTGACTAGAAAAAAAGTGTAAAGTTCTCATATTAATTAAAAAAAAAATTACAAGTGAAACTTACCTTGACATTCTATAAACGCTATTTCGACTATTTGTTATACTAAAGAATTGATGTGTACGTACTATTTATATTGATCATGAGTGATGCCTCTTTTTTATATATAGGTCCGACAAATGACTCCACCCCACCTGATGTTAAGTGAAGGTGCAGTCCAGACGCAAAGATAGCTGATACAGCAGTTCTACCTGCCTCACTAGCCATCCTCACCCTGCCGGCCTGCATGTTGCTTCTTCACGCCTCTTTTAAAGGATCCCAGGTTGTAAGAGGGAGGGAACACGTGAGCGGGCAGAGCATTCCATTTACGGATGGTGCGACAAAGAAATGAGTCACCAAATTTCGTGGTCCGTGTTGGAATTGTGGTTTTCCAAGCAAATATTCAGTAGATATAGGATCTGCTACTATCAGATTACTCATTTGAATCAGTTTTGTTTAATGACCACTAAAAAATGAGTACTCATTTTTAAATTACAAAAAAGGCAATGTATTCACAAATTCCCCAAGCGTACGCTACACGCACGAGTATATTTACAATGAAACAAAAGGCAAATACAGAAAGAAAGGAGAGGAGAGCATATTAGGCGCGGATACACCGCCTATTGTTGGGTGAGTGATAAATTCCCAGCACCAGGAACGCATAAATCTATGGAGCGCACTTTCAACATTTTGTACTTTTTAACGGGCGCGGGCGGCGGGGCGGGCTATACCGCATTTTTATTCAAAACAGCCACTTAGCAAATAAAATATGTCCCGTATTCCTGACAAAAAACAGGATGTGGGTGGAGATTGTCCTTTTTCCGCTTTTCTTTGCGGAGTTTTTTTTTTTTTTGAGATTGTATTACGTATTTACTTAAGTACTTACTTCTTTCGTTTTGTTTCGTTTTTTTGCTAGTTAAAGGACTTGATTTAGATTTACTCCTGTTTGTTTATGGAGCGAGATCTCTTATCTAGTTAGTGGTGAAAAAAAGTATTTATCGTAAGAGAAATCTGTGAAGTACTTATTTAAAGTACTACTTCCATAGAGTAAGCTCCACCTTACAGAAGTTTTTTTTTATATGTCATGTTATATATACTGTACTCTGTATGTTGATTAGGGAGCAAATATATATATTTTATTCATTTATTGTGTTTATGGTCGATTTTGGTACTGCAATTGGATAGAGATCCAAAGCCGCCGCTGTGTTTATACTTTTGGTCGATGTTTGAGTTGAGTTATGTACCATTTACGCGCTTAAGTTGTGACACTATTGTGTCGACATGCTTGACGAATTTGCAAGTGGCTGTTTCACTCTTTATTGTTTCCATTAAATTGTATGGTTGGATTTTATATCATCATCATCATCAGCCTATTAATGTCCCCACTGCTGGGGCACAGGCCTTCCCTATGGATGGAATAGGGAGATTGGGCCATGACCCACCACGCGGGCCCAGTGCGGGTTGGTGGGTGCTAACGACTGCAGATGCAGCCGGGACCAACGGCTTAACGTGCCTTCCGAAGCAGATTTTATATAGTCCGCAGTAATTTTCATACTCAGATCTGGTGGAGTGAAATATAGGGCAGTCTTTTAGGATGTGTGTGATGTCCTGTTTAGTGCGGTTATCACATGGGCAACAATCATCGGGTGTTATTTTATATTTGTGCAGATAGGTCTTGTGGTAACCGTGGCCCGAGAGAATTTGTGTGACAGAAAAAGAAGGTTTGACAACTGTTCGAAATTCCGTTATTTCGACGATGGTATGGAAGAACGACTTTGTGACTGCTCCTTGCGGAGCCGTTTCATAGTCTTCCTGCCTCGCGCTCAGGGTCCTTTCCTTCAGATAGCGCTTAGTGTGGGATAGCGGGAATACGTTCATAAGTGCCACTGTTTTCTTGGCAGCCGCCTCTTTGGCTGCAGCGTCTGCTAATTCATTTCCCACTATCCCCACATGGGCTTTTGCCCAAATAAATCTTATATTTGTTTCTTTTTCTTGGAGTCTGTAAAGGCTATGGTGTATACTATTTACCAGAGGATCGGTGTTGCTTCGGTCTTGGATAGCTTTTAGAGCGGACAGTGTGTCCGTAAACACCGAAACCTTGGCATGGTTTCCCTCAAGTGCCCACTTTAATGCGCGATCAATTGCAAACAGTTCAGTGAAAAATACACTGGCTGTTATGCAGAGCTTAAATTTTCGGACGATGTGGGTGTGATTCGGTAGCATTATAATATAAGAGGCGCCCATTACAGATGAATACAGTAAGATAACACTCTCTGGTGATGTTGTGTTTCTGTCGGTGAGTAAGGTTCCAGGCCTCCACGGGGTAGGGGATTGGGTCAGGGCAAGCAATAATGCGAGTAATATATTTGGTATCGCAAGCGCATATAGACTATGGTGGCCAATTACCATCAGGCAGGCCATACGCTTGTTTGCCAACCTTTTAACATAAAATACTCTAAGTAAGGAATTCTTTATACGTTCCAAATTTTTGGAAGTGAAAACTTCTTTAGCGGCGTTGTACACTTTTTATTTGTATGGGTAAAAAATGTTAAACTCGCGTCAGGTTCAACACGTGGGCTGATCGCATCATGACACACAATTAAATTGGAAAGGTTGTTGACTTTCAATATATTGGACGAAACATAGTAATATTTTATTTTATCGTATTATAGTAATAAGTTTCTATTTAGGACGTCCACGTGGTAGCTTTATTACGAAGAAAATGCATTTTTTTACAATAGATGTCGCTAGGTGCGCTTAAATGTGATTCATGTAAGTTGATTTTTCTGAGAGATAAACTTTTTTAATGTAATAAAATTGTCATGTTTGTGTACAATAGCGCAATAAATAAATATTGTATTCTACCACATACATGATAGTAATTTTATATTATAATAAATCAATTCGTGCAAACTTATTCCCTAACCATTCCAAAATATCAAAAATGCACAACGTTAATATTCAAGTTTTCACTTCTGCCGGCACTCCCAGAGTGCAACCTGTCGTTTTTTTTTAATTTTAATTACATAGATTATTTACTACATTTCCTATTATATTTGTATTAAGTATTTCCCTAAGTCAATAGAACATAATTTATTAAATGTTTTCATTTGTTGCGACTCCTAGTTTTTTGGATTTAGTCAAAGGCGAGAATCGAAAGTTGGGACAAAAAGTAACAATAAAAAGTGCGCACACGTTTCCAACACGTATGTAAAAACAAAACAACTTAAATAAAATATAACTAGAAAAAATTGCACGCGGACCAGGCAGCAGACGGGACTCGAACCCGCACCCTTCGCAATCCGGTTTTTTCTAGTTATATTTTATTTAGATTTAAACATCAAGTAGTTACATGCTTTAATAAAAATAAAAATTATAACAAAACAACTTCTTAATAAAACGAAATAAATAAGATGGTAAATATAAAATTTCATAGACCACAATACTTTCTGCTCCCTAAACAACTATGTAATTGTAAATATTTGTCTTCAACGTACATTTTCTTAAATTAAACTTTGTGGGTTACCTACAATGCGAAGAGATGGCGCTGCCTTGGAGGTTAAGAAAGTCAGGGCCGCGGTAGCATAATTAGTCAGTGCATTTGCCCGGATAGCGAAGGGTGCAGGTTTGAGTCCCGTCTGCTGCCTGGTCCGCGTGGATTATTTTCTAATAAAATTTTCTTTAGATTTCAACATCTAGCAGTGAAATCCTTAAAATACATATATATATATATATTAAACTTTGTTTTTAGTATCGTAGCAAAGACAAAATATAAAATGTGTTGTATTTTATGACTTCCCCTCCCCCCGATGTCAGTCGTGAGTGGAGAATAGTCAGACTAGTGTCGAATTGCTGACCTGAAAACGATTACCTTCTTGTAATTAACGGTATTGCCAGCATGCACCTTGTTTTTTGCGAGTTTGCAAGTTATTCCAGGGTTATGGCACTAGCAAAATTGCCTAATATTGGGCACGCGTAAGAACCAGAAAATGTTAATGGTAGCATTCTTACAAATTACATACTATGTTGTTGGTGATCATGTAAATATAAAAAAAATACTTATCTTAAGAACACAATAACAAAAAACGGTGAAAATCAGTTACACGATTTTTAACACCCCATTCTGTTTACTGTACCTTCCCTAAGATGAAGTGGAACTCATCAAGTTACCACAAGCTGTCAATTGCCCCCATAAATTGTGAATCTTTACTAATAAACACAAAGCTCAAAGTCACTTGGACACATTTGACGATTTTCGACAAAAAGGAAATAATTATTAAATAAACTTGGCCTGTGATGCTTCTCCAACAGCTTCGGGTAACTTTAGTAGGCATTTTTTTTTATAGATAGGTCCGACAAATGACTCCACCCCACCTGATGTTAAGCGAAGGTGAAGTCCAGACGCGAAGATAGCTGATACAGCAGTTCTACCTGCCACACCAGCCATCCTCACCCTGCCGGCCTGCATGTTGCTTCTTCACGCCTCTTTCAAAGGATCCCAGGTTGTAAGAGGGTGGGAACACGTGAGCGGGCAGAGCATTCCATTTACGGATAGTGCGACAGAGAAATGAGTCACCTTTCTTTGTACGCGTTGGAATTGTGGCCACAGTTAGACGGTGACAACATAGGCCAGGATAGGGGAAGGTGGGATAAGAGCTTAGATTAAAACAAAAAGGGTAGATACGGTACTAGCTTCACAAAAGTGATCCGCACAAATTGTGGTCCACGACCCTAATCGCTTTAGTCACAACTTGACATGCAAACGACGTACATGTGAACGCCAAAAAGAAATATTGATAATATTTTGTGTTTATATGATAAAACAATGCCTAAGTATGTTTTTAAAAAGTGCTCAAATTGCTCAAGAACTAAAAATAAAACCCACGGCATCACTTTTCATTCGTAAGTACTATAAAATATAATTTTGCATAAAAATTGCTGTTTGTTTTGAATCTTATTCGGTAGTGACGTCGAGTACTGGTCGCGTGATTGGTCGGTAGTGCAGTGACGCGGATCTCGCCGTCTCGTTCGCGCTGCCGTTGAAACTTAACGTGCTGTTTCGCTCGGGTCGGTAATGCAGTGACGCGGATCTCGCCGTCCCGTTCGCGCTGCCGTGGGATCAGTTTTTGTTTGATGCAAGTATGAGCGTACCGTATCTACCCTTTTTGTTTTAATCTAAGGATAAGAGAGAATAACTCCTCAGAACACTCGCCGTGGCCACGTCACGACTTAATTAAATGTGTTAAAATTAGTGTTTAAAGTTTGAAGTAGTTCCAAGCCACCCGAACTATGACACGCAGGTGTGGTCTAAGCATGACCATCTGTAAGCATGACTGTCTGACACGATGACAAATGACAGTCACCTTACAGTGTACACGTGTAGTTACAGGAAACTCATGAACTCTGGTCTTCGGTCAATCGATTCTGAAATAACAAAGAAACGGTCAATTCGTTATGAATAAAACATTAAATACTCAAAACAGATCTTTATCTGAATTCGTAAATGTATCAATAAAAAATAATCTTTTAGGGTTCCGTAGTCCTGACAAGGAACCCTTATAGTTTCGTCATGTCCGTCTGTCCATCCCCGGTTTTGCTTGGAGACTATTAGTACTAGAGAGCTATAATTTTGTAAAGATAATGTATAATTAGCACTAGAGAGCTGTAATTTTGTATCGATAATGTATATCAATCACACCGACGAAATGGTACAAAAAATATTTTTTTAGGGTAGTTCCCTTACATGTAACCTGGGGATGATGTTTTTTATTCATCTACCCCATTGTGGACGATATCCCATCGTTGATTACCTTTAAAATTACTTAAATTTATTTATATACGATAACGACATCTTAAACAATGTTTTTTCTACTACACGCTCAGAGCAACTGTCATTTGTGTTAAACAAGGTTTATGATATCTCACGGAGTATACACTTAAATTTAAATTTCCCGGAATACCGGGTTTTTTTCTATGAAACAGTGTTTTTTTCCATAATTGCCAAGTTCTCAAATTTAGGTAAATATGCACCGATCCAATCTGTCCGATCCGATATAATATATCCGATCTCTAGTTATCAGTTTCCATTAGGTGAACCGTCAGAATTTATGTCCCCAATAATATATTTCAAAAAAATAAGCAGTCAAATATATAGTACAGTGTAAACCAAGAGATCTGTGTTTCTGTTAGTGATTAATGTTTCCAAACTTAAGACCCCTATTTACCCCCTATTTATAAACAAATAATAAGCTGAGTTTAGTTAAATAAAACTAGTTTTCGCAGCCTTTTTTTAAAAGGCTGCGAAACGTCAATAAATAAATAAAGTTTCGTGCATTAACCCGTAAAAACTAGTTTTATTTAATGAGTGATGTGCGTGAAAACCTAAGAAACAAATATGAGTTTAGTTAATCAATTTTTTGGCTCTGTTCGTCGAATGACATCTTAAGGCATATGAGTGACTTGAACAAAACACGGCGTAACTAGTCTAAGCTTATTTCTTGTTTATTATAAAGGGGTCTACACAGTAGAGGATGGAGCCAGAATAAATATCGCTTGCGTGATACTCTGTTCTAAGGAGCTCGCTAACAATTTATTTATTAGGCTAAAAATTTAATTTTGTTTGATTCTTGTTCTGTAACGCTTTAAATTCTTAAAGAGTATTTTATAAATACCAAGTCATGATTAAAATTATGTGGACATATATTATTAAATTGAAGAATTTGTTTCGCCGCCATTTTGGAGCAAAATATTTATTCTCTTATTGATTTGAATGTATTTTGTTGATATAAAATTACTTAGGCCGTTATAGTGAACTACTTGCCTTAGATATTGTGTAAATCCTTTTCTATATTTATTAGGTAACACATCTTGAAGAAATTTAAGAAGAATGAGTAGAGAATTATCAGTAATGTCGTCTTAAGATTCAAAACAGGAAACACCCTAGGAAATCTACCGATTATAAATTAATTTATTAAAAAGAACTTGATGAGACACCTTATCTAACAATGGGAAATTACATATTCAAACTTGCTTGACTTGACTACTTCACAATTGCTATAGGTAGTTAATACAACCTACTATTAGTAATTACTACTTATTTTCATGAACGATTCCTTAGAAACTTCTCATTAAGTAATTAAAGGCTTCGGAAAAGCATAATATTTAAATGTAATGTCTTTTTTTTATGCAAAACAGGCAATGCGTTTTACCACAATCTCACCTGATGGAAAGCGATGATGAGGCCTAGGATGGTACACGCCTGCCTAGAAGATGCCTGTTCACTCTGGCCTTGAAGATGTCCAGATTATATTGGTCCGGGAAAACAGACCTCGGCAAGGAGTTCCACTCCCTAGCCATTCGCATAATGAAGGCCGAAGCAAATCGCTTCGTGCGAATGGGAGGAACTTCGACAACATAAGGGTGGAAGCTCTCGCCACGCCTGGTCGTCCGGTGGTGGAAAGGGGAAGGGGGGATCAAATTATGTAATACCTCCGCACACTCTCCGAAATATAACCGATAAAACACCGAGAGGCAAGCAACACGTCTTCGGTGGTCAAGGCTCTGGAGATTAGCCTCAACGAGAGCGTCATCGCCTATGAGTCTCTTCGCACGGTGTTCCACCACACATGGTGTGTGTCAAATTATGTGATGAATATAAATAAAACTTATTCATTATAAAAAGTAACATTAACAATTTCACATCATAAAACTATAAAATACACTAACTATAAACAAATAATATAAATACTAGAAAAATAAAACTAAAACTAAAAACCTTAAAACATAAAATTAATAACTAAAATATATTATTAAAAGGAGTCCCTTTAGGCAAGGAACCGAAGATAATGGCAGCGTTACCTCTTTGAATGGCTAGACTAATTCTTTGTCCGAGGTAGCTGCCAGCTCTTCGGTCTCCTGTGACATTATTATAAGTTCATTGCAAGTTAAATCCCATTTATTATTATGGCAAATTATTGTTACCGTGCAAATACTTCATTGTTTATTATAGGTATTATGATCTCCCAACGACAGAATGATAAAATACCTTTCGTGCTTCGATAAAATTTATTTACGTTATTACCTTCATATAAATTGCATTTAAACCGTACGTATCCGTGTATTGGTCTGAAAATGACACAGATAGATCAAAGGAAATCGTGCTCATAAAATTGTTCCATTTGTCATGCAGTACGTACTACAGTACTTTATATTCCAACCTGCATTTGTCTAAGAAATTAAAGATTAAATAGTACATAATGTGATGTAAATATTATACAGTTAGCTTTGATGCGACTCTGAAGTCTATTATTATTGCAGTCACAGATACTTGTTCGGGTAGGTTATAGGACATGTACCCCTAGCACGAACCAATATCGAATTCGAATAGTTTGCGAGTCCGAAATGTCATTGTCAAATTTTGTATGGAAACTTGAACAGCAGCGGCACAAAGTACGTAACGAGAACTAAAAATCAGTATACTTTTTATAATTGAAACGTATTTCTAAGTACCTACATAGTTATACTTAACATTTTTTTTATGTAAAACAATTATTTTTTACCAAAAATATCCACGTGGCTAGAGCATCAGACAGGACTCGAACCTGCAGCTTCCTTCTTTCAAACATATCTTTAGATTTATAAATGAAGCAGTTAAATGCTTAACATAAGAATATAATAGTTAGGTATTTTTTTTCTGGTGCCAAGAATATTTTTCGTGTTTACCTTCAAATTTTTTCTTAAGCAATGTAGTAAGTTAAAAAATCAATATTTTAGAGCAAGCAACAAGTATTAATTTTTATTTTAATAGATTTTTAATTGACATTGGCTTACATTGACATTGTTTTTTCTTTTATTTATTTTTATTGACATTTATTGGCATTTTTATATAGTTTACAACATTGAAATAATATTGTTAATAATTGATGTAATTTTATAAGAATTTATTGTAAGTTTGAAAGAACGACTACACTATTGAATTAGGTTATGTTATGTTATGAACCTGTTATAATGGTGTAATGTATTTTGAATTAAAAAAAAATTGTTAATTCAAAATTATTCAGATTAGATTTCTCTTCATATGAGTTTTCCTAGAAGCTCCACCTTATAAGCTACCCAATACTCATAACATAACCCAGCAACATATTTCCTTCAAATACATTTTTCTAAAATGTGAAAATCCTTTTACGCCGAGCAAAATAAATTTGTAATAAAACAGGTACCTGTCTCGAGGAGTCATTAGTTACCTCAAAGAGACTGGAGTGGGTACATAAGCTTATGTGGTACTCACTTTAATTATTTACCTCCCAATATCCCTGTGTGGTGTAGGACGGTGGTGTTGTTTCAGCGAAAACGGGGCAATTGGGAAAGTCGCACAGGTCCCGCCTACTCGCTCGATGGGTGGAGTTCTAACACGCCTCGCCGCTCCGCCTACCACAATCTTCCTTTTTGTGCGAATCTTATATAATATTTCCAGGGAGGTGGGTGGACAGCGTCTTCTCGGGTTGGACTTTATTAATCTACCCGGGGGCAAGATGGCCGCCGTTATTTATGTGCTCCGAGCAGAAATTACTGTGGAATATCTCCAGTTGGATCTTTTCCAGGTTCCTTTGTTGAGATACGAGTACAAGTAGATATAGCAAGATCTTTTTATGTTCGCAGAAGACAGCACTAGCAACTTTAGTAGCTTCGCATTGTAACTAAAGTCGACTAACAAACACGCTTTTCAAACTATGAATCGGATACTATTAGTAATAAAATTAAAAGAATGATGACAAGAAAAAAAATCAACACAGAACAAAACGGTACTAATATCATAAATGCAAAAGTTTGTAGTTTTGTAACTCAATCACATTAAAACTACTGAATGGATTTGGAACACACAACCCCTTATTAATAAACGAGGAATAGGCTTAGACTGAGGAGCTTGCTGGCGCGGGTGGTTAGCGCGTTCGGCTGCGATCGTTGAAGTTAAGCAACTTTCGCAGTGGTCGGTCATTGGATGGGTGACCAAAAATCTTCTATCTCGAGTTCGGACCCCGTGCTTCGGAAGGCACGTTAAGTCATTGGTTCCGGCTGCATCTGCAGTCATTAGTACCCGCCAATCCGCACTGGGCCCGCGTGGTGGTTTATGGCCCAATCTCCCTATTCTGATGATGATAATGAAGCTCAGACTAGTATCGCCATGTTTTGTTCATATCACTCAAATGACATTTTTCATTCAACCTGGGATCCTTTAAAAGAGGCGTGAAGAAGCAACATGCAGGCCGGCAGGGTGAGGATGGCTGGTGTGGCAGGTAGAACTGTATCAGCTATCTTCGCGTCTGGACTTCACCTTCACTTAACATCAGGTGGGGTGGAGCCATTTGTCGGTACTATCTTAAAAAAAAAATAATACGCATTAACTTAACATGCGGACGAAGTCACGGGCGGCTGTTAGTAAGTAATAAATAAATAATAATTTGACGACCTCCGTGCCCGAGTGGTATGTACGCCAGGTTTCAAGATGTCGCTTACTCGAGAGGTCCCGGGTTCGGAACCCGGAAATCGTGGTAAACTTAGTGTACCAATTTATGATTGAATCTTCTTGAAATAAAATCCCACATAATACCCGATAATGTAATAAAAGATGAATAGAATAATTATCACTGCTTTAGTCACCTACCTATGGAATAAAATAAATATGCTGCTTTTGAAACCAAAAGAATATAAATAAACTTGCTGTTTGCCAATCAAAAATTATGTCATTTTATATTATAATAATAATTTATTTACAACAACGAAGGTAAAATAAATTCTAGTTTTTTGTCAAACGATTTACAATTACGTTCACTATATCTCATAAAAAAATTAAGTCTACCGGAGACTAACTCACAAAAACCCCCCTTCGCAAAAAAAATTACCGTCTGCTTTAAAATTAATTCTCATCTCCGTATTTATTCTAATTTGCGAAGCTAATTACGCAGTGTAGAAAAAATAATTTAAAATAAAACAAAAAAAAAAGAATAGAAAAAAAAATCATAAAAATAATTTACTTTTTTTGTATCGTTACGAAATAAAGTAAAAAAAACTGCTATTTTAAAAACAGAATTTAAATTAATATCTATTGAATTACTTACCTGCAGTTACCCATCGGAAAATTTACAGCTGCTACCTTTTAATTTTTTATTATAGTGCTAGGCCACCATAAAAAAACAAAGTACCTTCAGCTTTATTATTTATTCCTTTTAAAATAAGAATAATACTAGCAAACCAGTGAACCAAATGTTCACAAAAAAAAAAGTATTTAATTAATTGAGAACTTCGGAGATTTTGTGTGGTTTCGTTTGAAATAGAAATCACGTGATTTCTCAAAAACCGGAAGTGTTACGTTACTCACATCCGGTTTGTAGTCTTATCAGACTATTCTCAACTAACTTAAACATTCTCTTTATCTATCTCTTACGGTTTGGCCGCTGAAACAGCACCACGGACGGACGGACGGACTTGTCTAATAGATAAGAGATTAAGTTTAATATGTTGAAATTTTTTATTTCAATATGACTGCTATGGCTGAAATTAGCACTTACCAATCCCCACTGGGGCCGTATGGTGGTAATTTCCCAATCTCTCTATTCTATACATGAGGCAGGCCTGTGCCCTAGCAGTGGGTACATTATTAGGCTGATTATGATGATGATGGCTAAAATAAAATTATAATAGAAAATTATAATATCATCCAATTTAATAACATAAGTAGGTATGTAAAAACAGTTATTAAAATACAGATCATAAAAAAATACATCCGTCTGTCTTGATACTTAAGTATCTGTTTTTAATATTGTAAATTTTAAGATGCACCGTTTTCCTATGAGGTGCCCGTTGACCCTATAAAAGCTAGGAAGCGTGTACGCACATCGCATTCGGGCGAAGACGCGGGACGTGAGTACATATTTAATTATACCGGCCATACACACTACGAGAAATCGTTACGATTAGACTGTACAGTCCGAACGGTACCAATAAATCGTAGCGTGTATGTAATAAAACTGCACAGTTTCCTATACTAAACGAAATCGTATAAACTGTTCCGTTCGAACTGTACAGTCTGATCGTAACGATTTCTCGTAGTGTGTATGGCCGGTATAAGACGCCATTTTGAATTTCTTGCATTGACGCCATCTTGTTCATCCACGTGTTTGTGTGATTACCGTAAATGATTTTATAAAGACAATTATAACGGAAAGCAGTTTATAAATCACGCCAACACATAATTTGTTATTTTAGGAGGAATTATTACAGAAATTAATTATTTCTTTTTACTTCCACGTGTCCTTAACAGGCGTGTTTTAATATTAAGTTTATGTTATTCCTTTGTTACAGTGAGCCAGGGTTCCTGCGGTATCTGCGGCCTGCTGTCGATGGTAAGTGTTCATTGGAATTTTCATAATTTCACTTCGTTATAATTCGTCGTCACACTAAATAGATCCTTCCTAAATAGATCCTTTTATTTACACTGCCCTGCAAGCCAATCTTAGAAACATTTTTCAGTAGGTAACTTTATAAGACAGCTTTATTTTGAGGAGCTCGATGGCGCAAGTGGTTAGCGCGTTCGGCTGCGATCGTTGAACTTGAGCAACTTTCACAGCGGTCGGTCATTGGATGGGCCATCAAAAATTACTATCTCGAGCTCCTCCGTGCTTCGGAAGGCACGTTAAGCCGTTGGTCCCGGCTGCATCTGCAGTCGTTAGCGCCCTCCAATCCGCACTGGGCCCGCGTGGTGGGTCATGACCCAATCTCCCTATTCCATCCATAGGGAAGGCTTGTGCCCCAGCAGTGGGGACATTAATAGGCTGATGATGATGAACTTTATAAATTTTCCGAACAACCTTGGCCTGACCACAAAAAAATAGCCAGGCGTTCAATCATTTTGCAGTAACCTGGTTGAGAACAGTGATTTGTCATTTTCACAGGCAGATACGCCTGACGCCGGCAGCAGGCCCGGCGCGCCCGGTGCCGGTGCCGCCGGCGTCTCCGGACGCTGCCCGGCCGCTCGGCTGGCCGCGCGGCTGGCTCGCCTCGACACCCGCGAGCTGAGCCCAGCGAACGAACGCGCATACCACTTATATTAGGTTAGTCTTAGTCTTAGTAGTACGGCGGGCTGTTTCCGCAACTCGACACCCAGTGCCTATTTTGCGTGGGGATGGCATTAGTCCTGCCATCCCAGCTCCAGAAAGCTCGGCAGTCCCCGAATGTTGCTGCAGGCTTCTACTAGTGTCCGCGGGCTTCCCATTAGAGAAGTCCTTTGTCTTACAACGCCTCTGCACTCCAGCAGAACATGGGCGCTCGTCTCCTCCTCCTCCAAGCAGGCTCTGCACAGAGGGCTGTCAGAAATACCTATATTACATTAGGTTAGTAAGCAGTTAAAACTTTAGCAGTAGGTGGTCATTACATGGGTGACCAAAAATTTACTATCTCCGCTCCTCCTTCCTTCGGAAGGCACCTTAAGCTGTTGGTCGCGACTGCATCTACTGTCGCTAATACCCACCATTCCGCACTGGGCTCACGTGGTGAGTCATGGCCTCTATTCTATCCATAGGGAAGGCCTGTGCCAAATCTGAAACTTTAGCAGTAGGCGGTCATTATATGGGTGACCAGAACTTTACTATCTCGAGCTCCTCCGTGCTTCGGAAGGCACCTGAAGCCGTTGGTCGTGACTGCTTCTGCCGTCACTACTACCCGCCAATCTGCACTGGGCTCACATGGTGAGTCATGGCCTCTATTCTATCCATAGGGAAGGCCTGTGCCAAACCTGAAACTTTAGCAGTAGGCGGTCATTATATGGGTGACCAGAAATTTACTATCTCGAGCTCCTCCGTGCTTCGGAAGGCACCTTAAGCCGTTGGTCGCGACTGCTTCTGCCGTCATTAATACCCACCAAAACGCAATGGGCCCGCGTGGTGAGTCATTGCCTTTATTCTATCCATAGGGAAGGCCTGTGCCAACAGTGGGGACATTAATAGGCTGATGATGGACAGATTAGGCAAGTCTGATACAAGCTCTAACAGCTGTAAATGCTGGGTTACATAAAAAAGGTCCAACACACGTGATG
Organism: Chilo suppressalis; assembly: GCA_902850365.2. NCBI lineage: Eukaryota > Metazoa > Arthropoda > Insecta > Lepidoptera > Crambidae > Chilo > Chilo suppressalis. The sequence goes on from OU963902.1 coordinate 1,126,938, forward strand.
CCAATCATCATGTTTAGATAGTTTTTAAAGTTTGCTTGATTAGAACCTGGATTGTTGCCAACGTGCTGTCAGTAAATCAAGGTCGGGTAGCGTTTCCAGAACTTTATTAAGGCTCAACTCGCACTGGCATAGAATCGATATGTCACGCCACGTCGTGTTTTATACCTTAACAATGATAAATTAGAGAAGAATTTGCTACAGACTTTGACTCTGCGCCAGTGTGAACATTAAATGACATTAAATGGTTAATTTCGTGTGTTGTGATAGCACCACGTGGCGACCACGTGCTCGCTAGACTGAAGATGATTGTGGAAGAATATTTTTACATATCTGCGAACTTAAATTTGGTAGAATCGGTTTAGCTGCTGTAGACGTAGTAGCTGATAAGTAACTTTTCAATTTTTATTACTAGTATGGATAAATGAAATATTATTCCTAATTAGCCGAAGCCTTCTATGCAAATGGACCACACCAAACCCACAGGTTCTTTGAAATAGAAAAGTTAGATTTTCTATATTATCAACACCCGGCCGAGGATGGCTCCCCTAAAGTATTTTTTTTTTACATACTACACTCCACTTATCAAAATTCACATTAAACATAAGAATAGAATAAAATTAGAATACTTTTATTGCTCTCATAATATAACCTTTACCTGTGGGATTGTCTGTCCTGATGAATTGAATATTTTTTTAAACATTTCACTTCTAGATTAATATAAATATAAAGAAACCTTTTACTACAAAACCGCCACGCGAACCAGGTTCCGAACCGGATTACAAACCGTACCTTCCGTAATCCGGGCGAACTGCGTGGATTTTTTCTAGTAAAAGCGTTTCTTTATACCGGCCATACGCACTACGAGAAATCGTTACGATTAGACTGTACAGTTCGAACGGTAGTTTATACGATTTCTTTTAGTATACTAATAACGATTTATCGTAGTGTGTATGGCTGGTATAAGATTTCATTTGGCCATTTTAAGGGATTTTGAAATATCAAACTCATGAACTCCGTCTCCTTGTTTCAGGTTAAGTCTGCCTTTTCTATGGCTAATGACGAATTTGTAGCTTTTCTTTGACATTTTAGAAGACGAAACAATTCAGGAAATGCTTCCGTATAGTATTTTCTTGACTCGAGCATTTCGTTTTATGTAAGAAATTTGATAACTCGTTCACCGACGGATGTCATAACCGCTTACTCGTTTAACAATAATTTATAAGATATTCACTTTTCCGTTACCTACTCCGTAAAAAAGCACACATATTTTGTAGTTCTTAATTCCATTGTTGTGGGAATACTTAGTCTAAGCGATAATAAATTAAGCTTCATATTGGTAACCTTGATGTACATAGTTTTAAGTTTGATACTTAAAAATAAGTTATTTGTTTTTGTTCTCATTCGTAACAGTCAGCAAGTCAATATTTATGAGTGAAACCAATATTTAAGATATTTTTTCTGAGAGTGTTGTTAACTGATAGTATATTTTATAATGTAACTGATAGATGGTAGAAACCTATTTAAGAACGGTAACATTTTCACTTTTGTTTTGTTTTTCTATTAAACTTTTTTCTTTACGCAAATGCCTATGTTTTATTTTATTCCAAAAAACTGCATCACTATGCATAATAATTATGCTTCTGTAAATTAAATTACGTAAGTAATCCTACTAAAAGAAGTTATTTACGAGATTGTTGCCATGTATAAATCGCGCCATCTTCTAGTCCGCTCTGAACACTGCACAATTCGCGTCGTAGCTCTTATTTAAAGGGACGAAGGTTGTGTTTAGGGCTGTACACCTGCGCTAAACAACTTCAGAGCGGACTAGATGTTTGGCGCGATCTATACCTTGTTTTTAGCGAGAGTAGTCAATAACAGTTAATGTTTAAATTTATGTATTTAAAAAATTTATATTTATTTATTTAAAAAATGTTTAAGTTCTATATTCTCTGATTAGGTTTTTAGTTTTAACTTTCACTTAATATTATTAGTTAGAGTTTAACCTATATGTGCTATATTTATCCTTTAGTATATATCCTTAGTAGTTAGGTAGTTTTAGAAATGCATGTTGTGCTTGCATCTAGTAGGTTGCAAAGTAGTTGATGTTTTTTTTTGTATGCATATATTTATATGGATATTCTTTGTAACCAGTTTTGTAAGCCAAATAAAAAAAAAAAAAAAAAAAAAAACAGCCTACCCGCAATTACCTCAGTTACTCCGTGATCATGGCGCTTGCAACAGTACCAAAATATCGGAACTCGCTAAAAACAAGGTACATGGTAACTTATATTACCTACTATAATGTTAGAGACCATGAAAGTTTAAAACAATAAAAATCCTACTAATATCATAAATGTAAAAGTTTGTATGTTTGTTAATTAATCACACGAAAGCTACTGAACGGATTTGGATGAAATTTGGTAGGCATGTAGTACATGATAGGATGCTACCTACAAAGCCATACCTACCTAAATAGGATACTTTTCATCCCGGAAAATGTTAGGTTCCTGTGGGATACTCGAAAAAATAAAGTTATTAGCAGCATTTTACCTGAAATAAAATGCATATTAAAATACTTACCTCACTGAAAGCTTTATATTGAGATAGCACTTCCGTTTCCCGTCGAATTACCATCAGTTTCCGTACTTTTATTCACCTTATATCCGGTCCAGTGGCGACACCTGGCAGAAGCGCGGCCATTTTTGTTTTCCTAAGTTTTGACAGCGCCATATTAACTCATTGGCTCAATTATTTCACCAGGCAGAATTTAAAGTGAAAGCTTTCAGTGAGGTAAGTATTTTAATATGCATTTTATTTCAGGTAAAATGCTGCTATTAAACTACTTGACCGTCACTGAAAGCTTTATATTGAGACCTGTTTGTTATCGCCTGGTGATCGCCACGTACATAGATATATACGCCAATGTGACAATTTATGATAAATTTAAATATTAACATTTATCAGATTATATGAAACTGTATAAAGAAACGAGTAAGCTTAAAAATGAATCAAATAATATTATTTGAATCACGCCTTTAATTTCTTCAAGCTTACGAAGCTGCTTAACTCGCGAAGTATATATATATATATATATACTTCTACATATATTTGTTTTGTTAATGACCGGACGCTTCCTTGTGTAGCATTCATTTGTATTTTTGTATATCACAAATAAGGCGTACGAACGAGAGAAAAAGATGTAAAGTTGTTCGATACTGAGTCTTACATTATACAAGACTGTACTTTTTACTTAAGTACCAAAAATCAGGGTCCCACTTACGATTACCATTATTCGGTACAAGTCACCAACCGGATTGTCTTTAACTACTTTCACCTGTTTTGAACCAAAACAAGGCTAAACTAATCTTCGTCGGTACAAATACAATGATTCGGGATAATTTGAAGTAGGAACAAGTCATGTGTACCACATGCTGAACCAAATAATACGCAGCATAATTACTGTATGACGTTCAGAACAACATATATGACGAAGTATTTGAAACAGATCATTATGATGTAAAGAGTACATTATTGAAGAAAAGGAAATAAGTTAACTTATTGACACAGAATAGTAGGTTACGGACTGATTCTTTAAAAACAATCGACTTCAATATATGTGTTTGCCAAGACAGGTGAGCTTAGGTAATTAGACTTATCATCCATTGGTATATCATGTAAAAACTACTTACTTATTTAAAATAATGGTACTTATTTTAAGATAAGTCACGAGTTAAAAATAAGTCTCTCAAAAATCGTGTTAGTTCAGAGCCGAGTCCACAACTTGCGGGATTATTCCGATAAACATTCTTGTTCCTAGACCAATGCAACCACGCAAGCCAGCGTTTCCGAGCCATCTCATACCTGTTTTTAAGACAGAGCTGTCGCTCTTTGTAGAATATGTTGAAAAGCGTAGTGCTAGCATATCGTGCCGTGTTCTTCAACTATACTTCCCAAGCTTTCATATTAGATTGGCGGGAAGTGATTGCAAGGTCGATTGCAGTGAATTCATAATTATTGTTAGAAGTAGGGAGTGGTTGTTACAACCCCACGGAATAACAAAAATGTTGAAACCGATCAACTTCTGAAGTTTACGTTTTTACAACGAAATTCTCTGGTATAGTTTTTATATTGTTGCTGGGTTGCCGTGATAAATTATGCTATTCCGAAGTTCAGACCAGATTTTATGAAATTCATTTGCCATCCTGGAATCTATAATTGATTGTAATTTTTCTTTTGTTTTTCAGTTCTTAGATCCGAGTCATTTATATGTATTACTTAATACTAAATAAAGATTTAGTTATTTATAAGATTTACACAGCTTACATGAGGTGTGCATGTATTATGCGTAGGGTTTGAAGTATATTTATTCCAGACAGTCGTGGCAAGGTTAGAAAGCGTAAGTTTAATATTAAGAACAGTTTTCAGTAATTTTTACTAAAATAACATAAAGGGGATAATTGCTTACAATGATCTTCAAAACCTTTCAAGAATTTGGTAGATCGTGCAATCTTTCTTCAGTAACTAGCACCACTTATATATCAAAATGATCAAGTTGGCCACCTCAGACACCACATACACGACATTTCCAATATTGCAAGTTTCTCTCATTACGCGATCAAAAGAGTGAGCAACCCATTTGGTTTACTTTTGTTATTTTCAAGAGAAAATATGTTATCTTCTATTTATCTGGCAGATAGTCTTTAAATTGCAGAAAACTTAGAATTCTTTACATATTTATAGTGTACTGCACTTGAGATTGGAGTTTGATATATATTGGATTTAGATAAACAAGCTTTTGAATGGCATGCGATACCATTAAATTTATTTAAGAATTATTTATGGAGCTCCCAATTTATCAACTTACCTGCACAAAATTTTTTCAAACATTAATTGTTTCGATATTCCTTTTTCTTTTGAAATGTATTATATATTACGGTAGAACAACCGTAGTGATCGAGTCAACACTTCACACCAATTAGCCTAGCCTTATAATGGGCATTGAAAGGCTTGTGTTATGGGCTAACGCCTGGAAATGCATAATGATGATGCATAGATTAGAATTTATTAGATTAGATTTTAAACTCATATTTGTTAACAACCAAAACTTAGGCACAGATGCTCGTTTTTATCATACAATGATTTGCCCCACCGGGGTGAACCCAAGACCTCGGAGTATGCGACACCTTAAAAACCACGTACATTGCACTTCCCAACGGGGTACGTCAACATTCGATGTTCGATCTTTATAGTCTATTAAGAGGGTAGTTTATAGCCGATACTTATGTGTGTACGCAAGCCATGAGCGGGTATGTTGCGTTGCGTTGATGTATGGATTTCCACGCGATGGAAGTAATGAATTATGTCAAGCGACATTTATTATATTTTCAATTTACTTATTTTTAATGTTTCGAATCGTTTACACTTTTACAGACCCCATGGTCACAAAAATAAATTATGAATCACGAATAGACTACATGTTAAATTATGCATAATTTGCTCCACTCGAGTGTCGTATGTTACCGGTGCTTACATAATAGTACGAACTCCATAAGCTAACATGTTCTAAGGAGAACATATATTGATATTCACGTAATGGAAACAATATATTATGTGTGATATGACCCCACAAGGGCGATTATAAAATTTATGAGGATATTTCTCTATCAACGATGTTTTGTTACTGATACTTGTATGTGTAGGCAAGCCATGGAAGGCAAGTCCTTATTCATAATGAGTTCCATACGGAGGAAGCAAATTATACATAATATGCCCCCGCGAGGGGCGGTCATCAGAGTTTTGGTAATATGCATCCCGCGAGGGTGATTTGCTACCGGTACTCGTATATGTAAGCAAGGCATTAGAGGTATTTCATAAGGTTTCACGTAGTGGAAACAAATTGTATATAATATGCATCCCGCGAGGGTGATTTGCTACCGGTACTCGTATATGTAGGCAAGGCATTAGAGGCATTTCATAAGGTTCCACGCAGTGGAAACTAATTGTACATAATATTCACCCCGCGAGGGTGATTTGCCACCGGTACTCGTATATGTAGGCAAGGCATTAGAGGCATTTAATAAGATTCCACGTAGTGGAAACAAATTATATATAATATGCACCCCGCGAGGGTGATTTGCCACCGGTACTCATATGTGTAGGTACGCCATGGGAGGGCATGTCCTGACACGCCTTGGGCTTCATGAGATGAAGCTTATGAATATCACTTGCCTCTACGCGAGTTGCTCATTAGGTTGATGAAATGTCAATCACTTAAATCCATGACAAATACTTACTTAATACGATAAAAACAACCTCATAGATGGTATCTTATTAAGTGGTGCTTCATCACAGAGATCACTAACTTCTTGCAGTGCTTTAGTTTTTACTTTTTAGCTTTGTGCTAGCTGTAAAAGACCTAAGAAACGATTCTGTTATCTTATCACTTTCGTTATTAAAATTAACTGAGCAGGTGCCTTCCCGCAATGATTCATTTTTATTTTAGAAATATGCAATTGCTGAAAGAAAATTAATGTCAGGAACGTGATATATCATAAATTATCATCATACTTCTTTACCTCGTTGTTTGTTTCCAGGTTGATAAAGCCTGGACTATGTTTATAATTTTTAATTTACATCAGCATATCATTTAAAATAAACGTTGAATGTCTTTCGAACAGAGCGTTCCTTTACCCTAGTTTAGTCACACGACTCATATGAGAATTTTTATTACGTGTATTGGTCAGTAAAAATGTTAGAACTTTTTATTCAGAAGCCTTTAGATATTGATAGCTGGCCATGTTCAGAAAACGGCACATCGACATTAGAAATACCTTATTAAGATTGTACATAGTTCACTTACCCCTCGAACAATCTTTTAATAAAAGGGCTGGAATATCAAGCTCGCTTATTTTCTTGAGGCAGCGATGCCGCTTTCGTTATACCAGAAGCCGACAAATTCAACCAATTATTACTGCAGCTGTTCGAAGAACAATAATGACTAGATCCACACATCTTGCTGTTTTTGCCAATAATGCCAGTCAGTCGGCGGCTGAAACGTCAATATTGACCGATATTCCTTCACTCTAAACTGTAAAATAATTTAATTAAGTATTTTGTAATACATTTACCAATTTACTTTCACATTTACTTATACGGAAACATTAATTGAATACCAAGAGAAAACACTCTTAAAATAGTTTTTATGATAAACGACCAAGACAGACGTAAAGTATTGCAAAATTTACTTTAATGTAGGTACTTTAATTTTTTAAACAAAACGCACCTTGAATTGCCGTTAAGTTTTACTCACGGCTTATTATTACTTTTTCAAACAAGCATATTGCACAATTTAACATATTTGTTTTAAATATCCCTTATCACAAGGGCTGCAAAAACTATCAAAAAGAATAATAGTTTTACTTACGATTCCTTCACTTTTGACACGTAAAGTACGTATTTGGAATAACACGAACGGCAAAAACCGTTAAAATAAAATAGTTTTACTTACAGTTTTATCACTTAATAATAATAAAACCTTTAAAATCTCACAACGATCGCTCAGATTGAGGACGTGTTGCTTCGACGGGAGTCAGAACGCCAATGAGTTAATATGGCGCTGTCAAAACTTAGGAAAACAAAAATGGCCGCGCTTCTGCCAGGTGTCGCCACTGGACCGGATATAAGGTGAATAAAAGTACGGAAACTGATGGTAATTCGACGGGAAACGGAAGTGCTATCTCAATATAAAGCTTTCAGTGACGGTCAAGTAGTTTAATAGCAATCTCACCAGCGTTTAGTGTACGTACTATTACTTATAATCCGGTTTCTAGTTAATATTTTGTGCCGCACTTAAGCCCGTCACAAACACAGCTATAATATATATTTATATATCGAAATATATCTGTCGACATATGGTGACGTCATAGAAATATATATTATAGCTGCGTGTGCGGTCACTCGAAAATTTATATTGAAAATGTGTTGTAATATGTCTTGCTGTGATTCATATTAATATATATTATAGCTACGTCTGTGACGGGCTTTAAACTCTTGATACTTCAATTATTTCTAATCAAAAATATAAAAAATATTGAATGATGCTATTCTTATGATCAGTGTAGTTCATTGGAGGCATTTTGTTAAGTAGGCATTCGTTCTAAACAAACATCTACTAACTAACTAACTATCGATACTTATTTACAACCTTTTGTTTCTCGATTACACCCATGGTTGCAATCGAGTACCTAGTTAACATTTTTCGTCATTTTATCAAACACCCGAAAACAAAGACCACAAAAAAGTTATAGGTACGCAGTTTTAATAAATTCTGTTTGACGATTTCTTCCTAAACTCATGTCCTTAATCACTTCACCGACATTTTGTGGTACGACGACAATACTATTCTACTTTATAGTATAAATATGAAATTTCATATGTTTGTTAATACTCAATCATGCAAAAACTTCTGAACGGCTTTTTATAGATATTTGGGAGGCACATAGTCAGTGCCGTCTTTGACCTGTTGGAGGCCCTGGGCATATTAGGCTAATGGGGCCCGTATGACTTTCGTTTGGTGATTTAACAGGAAATAGGGACTTTGTATTTGATAAGAGAGGGCCCCCTACCGATCGCGGGGCCCTAGGCACTTGCCCAAAGTGCCCACTGGGAAAGATGGGTCTGCACATAGTTTATCAACTGGATTGAGACTAGGGTTTCTAGATGCTGGCTAACGAATTCTGGGACATTTGGACCCCCCCTCCCCCTAAAAAAATAAGCAATTCAAACATCAAGCAGGCCAGCGGTGTCATTCGTTATGAGTTTATTTTGTTACGAAACTAGGACATTATCGGAATCCGGGACAATATAGTCTAATTACTGGACACGAGACAAGACGCAAGACGATTTCCCGGCCATCTGGCAAGCCTAATAGAACACTGTCTATCTCGGAATAGTAATAAAAAAACTCAAGTTGTCGCTAGTATATTATAAAGTGCCTGACAAAATTGACCGTTTATATCATCACCGAAAGGGTCCCGCAGGTTTGCAGGGCGCGGTTCGCGGCGTTGGTAAACTTTAGCTAAAAGCAGTCGCTAAGTGGCCGTCTGATCCCGCAATATTGACTGCGACCCGCATCTCATTGCCACCCCACACGGGGTGATTGTGAAACTTTAATAACATCGACGCTGCAATTTTTTTTTTGAAGAAATCATATGGAAACTTGATACGAAAATACGTGACGAACGTCACATGTGTGTGTGTGTGTGTGGTAGAAAATCATGTACCCTATCGATAGAATCGATACTACCGATAGTATCGATATTATCGATAGCTCAGAACAAGGCAATACTATCGGATGAGTGCAATACTATCGATACTATTGTACTTCGTTAATAACAAACTATTGATAGTATCGATACTATCGATAGTGTTGATTTTATCTGCAACAATACTATCGATAGTATCGACACTAGCAATTATTCTATACTAAAGTTTTTGATTGACTATAATACCTGAAAATTGTAAACAATACTATTGCAAATTGTTAAACTATCGATAGTATGGTTGCAAATAAAATCGACAGTATCGATACTATCGATAGTTTGTTATTAACGAACTACAATACTATCGATAGTATCGATAGTATTTAACTCATCCGATAGTATTGGCTTTTTCTGTGCCATCGATAGTATCGATACTATCAATAGTATAGATACTATCGATAAGCCGATCGATTGTCATACGATTGGTTGGCTATCGATAGACTATCGATTAATCATCGATAGTCGACTATCGATCGGCAACACTAGTGTGTGGGGTGTGGGATGCATGCGCAGCTCTTCCTGACGAGCATGAAAGGTGGAGGGTAACTCTGCGAAAGCTGAAACGCTACGAGCGTCACGCGCGACAATATATATATATATATATGAACGATTGCTGATGATGCGCTGCTCCTTTCCCTTATGCCTTATGCACCGCCTTATGTTACGTTATTCAAGAAATAATAATTATTTTATTTATTTTTTGTAAAATAGTACCTATAGGTAATAATGTTTCATTAACACTTTGATGTTAGACATTTAAGATAAGTTTCACTTCAGAGGTTGTGGTCTGTGCACACAATTTTTTGTCAACGTTCATGGCGAATTCAATTTTTTATTGTTATTCAAAAATTCGACTTATCAACAATCATCGCTGGTGAAGTGATAAAGGCATTGTCCTAATACAACGCGATAACGCGATCATCGCGCGTTTAAACGATGCGTCCGTCGCGTGATCGCGAACTGGGTGTCGTAATAGAACGCGAATACGGAACGGGTTAGCCCTGCCCCTCTCCCCGCTTCCTATCGACGCAACGCGATCTTCGCGCGAACTTTAGTTAGGACACCTATTCATCATTAATAGGTTTGATTCCGCGTTCGCGCGAACTAAGATCGCGCGAATAGATTTTTAAATATTTTAGTCGCGCGAATGCATCGCGCGATCGCCTATTAGGACACCTATTCTAGATCAATATGTTTGATCGTCGACTCGTACGATGATCGCATCGCTCATTCGCGTTATCGCGTTGTAGGACAATGCCAAAGAGCTCGCCTGCTTGTGTTATGCGGTTGTAAAAGTTTTGGAACGTGGTTTCATAAAACCCAACCATTTTTAGTTAGCCATGGTGTCGATTCTGGCAGGATTCTCTAAACTTAAAACTAAATTTAACATCAGTCTGTCCTTTTTATTCTGTATAGAGAATGACAAGGATACACTACTGTCAAATTTAAGTTTAGCTTTAGAGAATCATGCCAGAATCGACACCTTTGATGGATCAAAATATGTATGCTGGTTTTTTTTTGCAATTTGATTGAATTAATCTGAACGTCCCCGTTTTGAAATATTTTTAATAATTAACCAATTGCTAAATTGATTTCTGTTAGATGTAAATATCGGAAAGGTTATCAGTAACTTCTAGTTACTGTCTCTGATATTTACTCAATTCTTAATTCATCAATTAATGTTTCTAAGTTACTTAAAATTTGTGGTTATATATAAGGTTATAAAAATTAAATTACTTAGAAAAATTAAGAAAAATACGTAGAAAATCTTTTGTGTTGTGAAAACATTACGCCATCAGTTTTTACCGACTTGGAATCTATCAATAAATATAAAAATCCTATGCAATTTCTACTCACAAACCTCCGATTTAAAAAATCCGATTAAGTCAGCAATCAAATTATTTTATGAAGCACTACTAAGTAAATTATTTAATTAATTTCTAACTCGTAAAATTGGCAAACACTTGGCTTAGTCATCGCAAAAAATTGGTACTTTAATAACTCGTGGTGCGTATACCTACCTCTAAACAACTTTTCAATAGATAAAAATAAATAAATAATGCTTACTAGAATCGACCCGTGTGCGCCAACTGTTTTTCCACCATCTCCTAGTGTCCCTCGAAAATATTTAAATGAAGATCATCTGTTACTTGGTGGGTTTTTTGCAAGCACCATCTCGTGGCCACCCCTTAGATAATATTGTTTCAAATAGCAACGATAAAATAAAACCTTCTCGAAGGTTTTTAGAATATTTTATAATTTTGCTATTATGGATGAGATTTTGTCAATTTTGTAATTGAGTATTTTCATTATAGCTTGAGTTTATAATTAAAACTATCTAATGACTACATTGCATTTAATAACAAACAATAGAATCGTTTCAGTAGCCCTAAATAATTCACAAGCAAGTTGTCGGATCCCAAACAATTCGCTACATTATAAATAGCTTTCTATAATAGGTATATATAAACAATTAGACAATAGTCATTAAATAACAGACTCATTTTTTTTTCATTTTGTTGACTTGTATTATCAATGGCACCATCAATAGCTACTTCATTTAGTTATAAAAATAATTCGAACTACCTACCTCCAGAGTTTCACATTTCCATACGTATTACCTACGCTTTTTTCGTTAACTTTACCATTTGTGTCTTCATTGATAATGCTTATCTTATAATACCTTAGTAGTATTTAGCTGGAAAAAGCATACTTAAGCTTGAACAACGTGTTATTTGATCGCTTTCCAGCTAAACATATAATTCCTTAATAAATGAAAACTGTAGTACTGTACTTATATCAATGAATCAGTACCCTTAGCACGAAACAAAATCTAATTAGTATCGTTTGCGAGTCCGAAATGTCACTGTCAAATGTGTACTGATTTTTAGTTCTCGTTACATACGTAGCAGCACAAAGCTGCTGCTGTTCAAGTTTCCATACAAAATTTGACATAAACATTTCGGTTTGCAAACTATTCGAATTCGATAATGGTTCGTGCTAGGGGTACAGTACACTGAACTGCTACCGAATATGCGCAAAATAAATTTTGTAAGTATTTAAAATATTTTTTTAAAATCGTAGATGCAAACTCTAACATCGAGCTTTTCCTATATTCATCGCGATGTAAATTCATAACCATTGTTTCTCGTAGTGAACGACACACCGGTACCTACGTCACGCAATTTTGTCACAGCAGCAATAAAGCGACGCACCTCCGCGTAATTCTTTCAATTTCATCATGTTTATTTAAATGAAGTTAGTAGGTATTACAGCGCGACGCGCTCCATAATGCGCGTACATTCTTATTATGTTTCTAGGGGCACGGTCGCATTGTATCACGGAACAAGGTTAAATCATAGTCTATTATTTCTAATAAGCTGTGCCCCACAGGGTTACCCGCGTTTTGTTAGAGATAAAAAGTAGCCTATGTGTTAATCCAGGGTGTCAGCTAACTCCTTCCCAAATTTTATTAAAATCGCTCCAGCCGTTTAGACGTGAAGAAGTAACAAACATACACACTCACAAACCTTCGCCTTTATAATTTTACTAGAGGTCGCCCGCGAATTCGTCTGCGTTAACTTAGTTTCTCGAAAATCCTAACATATTTCGGGATAAAAGTAGCCTATGTGTTAATCTAGGGTGTCAGCTAACTTCATACCAAATTTTATTAATATCGCTCCAGCCGTTTAGACGTGAAGAAGTAACAAACATACACACTCACATACTCACACACTTTCACCTTTATAATATTAGTGTGATAGTGTGATTTGAGGATTTGAATCATTTACCAGCCTCGCCACCAGTCTCAGGCTGTTACTTTCCAGACGCAGCTAAGGCGCTTGGTCAGCTTTGTGTTCAGGGATGACATACGTTGTAACTAGTACTTAATCTGTGGATGGCATAGCCTCCTTGTCCAGTCCAGGTTATCACAAGCAGTTGTTAATGTCAAAAAAAATGGGTGCGTGTACTTATGTAGGCGCGTGAGAAGTTATCCTTCTTTGGCATCGTTTAAAATTAGTTTTTAATTGCATGCAAATAATTAATTACAATAAATTAATAAAAAGTCTGGAAAAGGACACAGTCAATAAAGTTCAGTTTTAATTTGAAAAAATAAATAAATAATCAAAATATTCAATTAAAATCGCTACTGAATATAATTTATTAGAACATATGTGATTTGCACTTGTATGAAACTCAAACACGTATTCCGAATATACAAACTAGAAACATGTGGATAAATATTATAAATATGAATACCTATAACTGTTACTTTATTACAAAAAATAAAGATGTGGTTTTTGGTTCTGCTACACCAATGGTCAAGAGATGGCGCTGTAGTCTCCTGAATCGCGCTTTGGTTCCGTTGTTCCAGATTAATAAATACTTTTGATAGGCCTTCACAATGCAGTCGTTAGCACCCACTAAATAGAGATTCTATTTCTATTTTGTTGGTAGATTTTCTTAATGTGCGGTAAACACAAAAGTAACGCATGAAGTTGGTCGCTAAAGCGACCAACTTCATGCGTTACTTTTGTTTTTCTTTTTGAAGCTTCGCCCATGTGCATTATATTAATGAGAAAGGAGAAGCGTTGAAATTTTAATCAAAATCAGAAATCAATAAATCTTTATTCAAATTGTTTTTTTTCCCTACCACTCGTTATGGACATATTTTTTAGCTGCGGAGAAAAACGAGCTAAAAAAACTCCGCAACATTAAAAGTCTTATGTAACAACATTTACAAATCATTATGTTGTTACGTGGTTGTTACAACGTCAATACAATTATGATTCATTTATTATAGAAAACCTGTTGGAATGATTGGAACAGTTCAAACCCAAGCATTTTTGTTTGTAATATAATCAGACACTTTGTAATAATCTTTTTAAATAAGTGTTTTTTTTATAATATCTTTAAATTTATTTATGGCTAACTCTTGGATATTGCTTGGGACTTTATTGTAAAAGCGATATAAAGCATCTAAACCCTTTTCCAAAATTCTGGTGGAGTTTAATAAATTCTTATACAAACCTTGTCTTGATTACCACACTTGGTGTAGTATAATTACCACATTTGGTGTAGTTTTTGAAAGTTATGTGCGTTGTTGCGTACATGCACTTCAGCGATTAGTTTTTATTTATAAAGAAGATTGTCCATGCATGGCTTTAAAAACTTTGATGCATCGATAAATTCGAAAACTCTGCCGGAAGATCTTGTGCCGAGAATGAAAAGAACCGGCAACACATTCTCGTGCGACAATGTGCACAGTGCGCGGGCTCTCTCGCGGTGTATTTTTCCAATCTCCCCGTTCTCCGTCGCCGGCGACGTGTTGAGAAAGATCCTCTTTTGATTTATTTTTTAATTCGCCATCTCATTTCAATTTATGGGCGGCGTCGGCTTTGTAAAGGCATTTGTACCTGTCTAATGTTGTCTCTATGCTAATGTTCCCTTTCATCATGGTAAATGTACATTTTTATTGTTTATCTCATTATAAATAGGTTAGATATGATTTAGAAATTGATACGAGTTGATAAAGTACCGCGTGTTTAAAATTGAAAGAATATTTATGTTACGTGCACCCTTAAAGAAATAACAAGAGATGTTTTTCTCGATGGAATTACTATTCCTTAGAAAATCCGGCCATTAAAAACGAATGAGAATCAAGTCCTTTCGTTTATCTTTGTAGCCATTTCTTCTTTGTAGTATTATGTAGCGTGTGATGTGTGTGATAGATAGATAAATTCTTTTTTGCACACACACACAAAAGAATACAAAAAAAGTAAACAATAACATAATGTGGACATAGGCGGCCTTATCGCTTTAAGCGATCTCTTCTAGACAACCTTTGCTGTAAAGGAAAGCTAAACGAAGAGGAAGTTGTAGTATGCCAGCAAGATAAAACAAAGAAATACACATATTTTCTTGAACATAAAGATTATAAACAAATAAATAACATATTTACCTACACAAATATATACATACTATATATACTTACACATAACTCCTTTCGTGAATAATCCTAAGATCGTCATTTAAGTTTGCAATAACATTCCTCACTACATCAAAAGGTGCCTGACGGTAGATCTGCAAGTCATCAGCATACAAGTGGTACTGGCAGGTAAGGAGAGAAGTGAGAAAGTTAATGAATGGAGAAAAGGGAAGAGGGGAAAGAACTCCGCCCTGGATGACTCCACCAATAACTTCACAGAAGTCAGATCGTCTGTCGTCGGTACGGACACACTGCTGCCGGCCAGCTAGATAACTTCGGAACCAGTCCACCACCACATCTTAGATAAAGATCGACTTCAGCATAGCCAATATCAAATCAATGTCATAATTAACGGAGTTGAAAGCATTGCTGAAGTCCAGAAGCTCAAGCACAGTCACCCGTTGATTTGACAGGCCCTCACGGATATCTTCAAAGATCTTGGTCAAGGCTGTGACCGTGCTATGCCCCGGGCGGAACCCGGACTGAAAAGGGCTAAGAATATTCTTAGAGTTGAGGAAAACGCTTACCTGATGATAAACAAGATGATGTGGGTATAGTAGCTATATGTGGTGAGACTGAATCCCAAATGTCGAAGAAGTCTTTTTACTTGTAGATTATGCTTATCAATAGAAAGTTAGGAAAATAAAATAGGTCAGCGGGGTTATTCTGTAAAATTCTCACGGATCCGCATCGGATCCCCGCGTGAGAATATTACAGAATAGCCCCGAAATTCCACTAGCTTTCATCATGCTAGCAATTATTTTACTGAGATAAATGTAGGTTTGTACGTACGTAGTAAAATTTGTGACCATGACCCACTACGCGGCCCCAGTACAGATTGGCGGGTGCTAACGACTGCAGATGCAGCCGGGACCAACGGCTTATCGTACCTTCCGAAGCACGGAGAAACACGAGATAGAAGATTTTTGGTCACCCATCCAATGACCGACCACTTCAAAAGTTGCTTAACTTCAACCATCGCAGCCGAATACGCTAACCACCTGCGCCAGGTTTTACTTTAAGGGTTCATTATCAGAAAAGTGAAATAGACCATGCAAACTCGTTTGCCACACTTTAACTGTACATAAAAAACAACATCAACTTCCATCACTTGCGAAAATGTAAGCGCGTACTTAAGTAAGCATCCGAACCAATTACTTAGCCTTAAGTATACCAAGATATACATCTCGTCAGCTCATCAAGTGCAGAGTGCTTCTTAGCAAAAACACTCCAAGGACACTTGACACAGTTGCGGGCACGCCCCGAGCTCGGCCCGCCCACCGCCCGCCCTCGGCCCGCGCCCGCCCACAGCTCGCCCCGCCCACGACAAACCACTATATTTTATTGCTTCCTCGGAAATACCCAATTTATACAATCCCAACCGTGTCTTTTTATCTTGGCTCGGGTTTTATAGGAGCGTGTGCGAAGTGGGTAGGAAATGGCAACAAATATTAAAAGCTACTGGCTAACAGTTCTTTCAACTGTCCTGGGCACAGAGTAAAGCATTATAATCTTTTTTTTTATATAATGTTTATTTATTCTCACCACAATACAAATATTTTGGTACAGACCTATTGTTTGTATTTACAACAGATATATTTACAGTAATATATTGTGGAAACACTGGTAATATCTAAGCATATAAAAACATTTGCTCAAAAGATGTTTTTTTTCGATGGAATTTTTATTCCTTAGAAAATCTAGCCATTAAAAACGAATGAGGAATGAGTCCGTTCGTTTATTTTTGTAGCCATTTCATCTTTGTAGCCATTTCATCTTTGTAGCGATTTCATTTTTGTAGTTACTTCTTACAATCTCACAGAACACAAAAATACTAATGAATATGTATCTTTTGTTTCATATACAGCTACAGGTGCTTTAACTGAATCTCACGAAAGTTTTTTTACTTGTTGATTATGCTGTACTAAAATCTGTCAATAAACAAAAATGTTTATTTTACGATATAACTGACTTTGACTAAGTAACTACTTAGCATTCGTATTTTTTTTCTAATTATCCCTCATAAAGGTCATTAACCCTTTTCCGGGACAAAAAGTTCACACATTATATATCCTTTAAAAGAGGCGTGAAGAAGCAACATGCAGGCCGACAGGGTGAGGATGGCTGGTGTGGCAGGTAGAACTGCTGTATCAGCTATCTCCGCGTCTGGACTTCACCTTCACTTGACATCAGGTGGGGTGGAGTCATTTGTCGGACCTATCTATAAAAAAAAACTACAGCCTATTACTATATAATAAGCTATTTTAGTAAATAACATTTTTAGGCATTAAATTATTCATAAAATCTAATAAAAGGGAAATAGTAGATTTTGGGATTTTACTCGATCACAGTAGAATAACATAAGGGGGCAACTTTTCACCTTGTGAAGCACTCCAACCATACCTAAGCCCTATACACAGGGTCAAACATCTCTAGGGCAGTAAAAAATTTTCAACAATCGGCCATGAATTTTAGTCGCCTCTAAATCGTCAGTCTCTTAAATAGGAACGATATCGCTATAAAGATTTTTTATCCAGAAATAATTTCACTTTTCCAGGATGTCAGGCAGGATTCGAATCTGCGTCTTCCGGCTGTCTGAGCTGACGAAGCTATTGTAAATCATCCAAAAAAAATTACTTGACTTAGGTGGCTATACTTGACTTAAAGAGAAAGATACCCTTTCGATTAAGTTCATCGATTACACTACATATAGCTCTTGCGATGACTCAGTGGCCAGTGCATTTGGTAGCGGCGAAGAATAAGCAAACTTCGCAATGGCCGTCACAGAAGTGATCAAGAATTTACTACCACGACTTTCTCCGTGTTTGGGAAGACGCTAAGCCGTTGGTCCCAACTGCATCTCCAGTCGTAAGCACCCACACAAAGATCCCATCAACTCATGGCCCATTATCCCTATTCGATCCATAAGGAACGCCTGTATCCCATTAATGGGGCGTCAATAAGCTGAAGATGACTGCTTAATTATTCTCACACTAACTTCAATTATAAAACGGAGGTCTCTCATGGATGCTAAATAATTAAGTAATATCTTGAGTAACAAGATTCAATGTCCACAACTGTTAAATCTTGTCAATTAGCGTATTCCTTCTAGAATGCCTCGTAAGCCAATCACGCTAAAAAAATTCAAAATTCAAAATTCAATATCATTTATTCAGTCTAGGCTGTTACAAGCACTTGTGAATGTCGAAAAGCTACGCCATCGGTTCGCAAATCTACGGCGGGAGACCTTGTACTGAGAAGAACCGGCAAGAAACTCAGCAAGGGCTGTTTTTTTCTCCCTGTATTATATACAGAGTCGTCAATTTGAAAAATGAGTTCAATATGAGATAACCCATGAAGTCACTTTCCATTACAAATGTAAATGATAAAACAATTATGACTAAATAAAAAATATAAAAAACAGATTTAAAAATGAAAAAAAGTTTAGGAATGCCGTGTCCCACTGTTTAGGCATAAAAACAAATGTACCATTAAAGTTAAATACAACGATTAATAGTACCCAATGTAGCAAGAGCAGACTCATCTCCGCTGGCTACTCTGCCCACCTTTAAGAAGAACTGTTTTAGGCGCTAACTCTCCTTATGCGAGATTCTGTAAAATATTGAACGGCTTTAGTGATAAAATTGATTTACACTTTGATAGTCCCAGTGCAGTAACTTCAGCCATTAGTAGGAACTTAACATACTGAGTGCCCGAGATGTTTATGTTTATTTTTAATTTTAGATCCTTTATTTTTGTAATGACCCTTTTTTTGGACAAAATAACATATAAGTTAGGGTATATTAGGTAAAATTTAACACATACTGTTTGATATAGATATGGTAAATGTGGTGTTTACCTATAATTAATTGTAACATTGATATATGTGTCTTCGTGTCTATAATTATAATTGCTTATGTGTTACAATTGTTGGTAAGCCTTTAAACTAAATAAATAAATAAAATGCTTTATATAGAATGACACTTCTTCAAGTTTACGTTAGGATTGTAGACACCTACATTGGACATTGGAACAACTCGGCGATGAAATAAAAACGTATAATAAAGCCATAAACCGTATTACCTCACCGTAAACTGGGAAACGGACCCCACGCATCGAATCCATAATGAGCGCCCTGCCAGCAGAGCGGCGGATCCCAGGAGGAAGCCGCTTAGAAAAATCGACCAGCCTGCCTACCTACTACGCGATCAAAACATTTCATAAGTATGGACGGATACAGAGAAATATCCGACGATTGCGAGCTTTCATCGTCAAAGCGAGAGATATCAAAAAAACACATAGGCTGGCCTTTCGGCGCTTTATTAAGAATAAATTTAGGGTGGACGGGACAGCGATGCGTGGCCCAAGTGACGAGAATATGGTGTTAGTGAAAATATTCGGCAAATGATTTATTATCAAGAAAGTATGTTAGGGCTACTTGCACTAAAATTCTGAACTCAAGGCTTAACCTTATTTAATGCGTGATTCCATCTTTGACATGAATGATCATGTTTGTTAAAACATGATTATAATGCAATTCAACTAAGAATAGGACCGTCAGGGCGCCATATTTTGACGTCATAGCTGTCAATTCAAACCAAATAGGTAGAGTGAGCAAAAAAATGTTGCTATTTAATAAAACTTATTTACTAAGATTAAGTGAGACAAAACATCAGATTTTTCAATAAAATTAATTTACTAAGGTTGAGAAAGAACACAACCGATTTTTAATAGTATTTCATTATTAAGACTGTGTGAAAAATAACATTAATCATCTAGCTCTTCAATTTCGCTCATCTCTGCATTACCGTAGGTAGGTCACATACGAACATGCATCCTATATATAAACGAAACTTTTTTAAATCGAGTTTCTGAACGCAACATAAAGTGACATTTGATTGACGATTTAGCTTATCAACCATTCTTAACCAAAGCTCAATCAAATGAAAAAAAAAAACAAGTAATATTAATTATCAACATTTGTTATTGTTTGTTTTAAAATGTATGCTTTTTATTCTAGAATCAACCGAGTGCTAAAAATGTGTTCCGAGTTTTTGTTTTGCAAACCGTACTTTTTAAGCGACATTTGACAGATGGAGGTCATTGGCTTTCCTATTCTTATTTGAATCGCATTATAGTTAAATTTGATTCAAGAACTTCAGTTAATGTGGGCCTTAGTACATTTATGTCTTGATCACACGTAGGTACAGGTCGAGGCACGTAACACCTGCGCTGAACAAAACGCGGAGGGGATAGCTTGCGCATGGGTACGACTGGAGAGTCAATCGGCGCAACGCACGCCCACCCGCGCACCTCGTTTCCCCCCAAGACATCTTAATTTTTCCTTCTGAGACTCGCGACTTATACCGCGCAAATGAGCGAGACAGTGCTCTCGGCCGAGTACTCGGTACTTATAAAAATAGCGCCGAGCGCCCTTACATGAGTTTTTGACTTCCATCACTGTCTCGGCCGAGAAACATTTTACTGTCCCGCCTGTTTATTCGATACGTGTGATCAAGGTATTTCATTGTCATTGTATTGGAAAGTAGCCCTCATATCACGATGACTATTATGCAGCCAAATCAGATTTTGTATTGTTCAGTATCTTCAGTAATGTTACCAGAGCTTCGGGTCAGAAGAGAGAGGAATGGGGTAAAACTGTCTTTGAAACTAGACTCCGGGTTTTAATTCTAAGAAAAAATGGTCTGCCCATTTTTTTGTTTCGCTCCCAGTCCAGCATTGGAATATTATAATAATATAAAATAAATACTAATGCCAGAAAATGCTTCGATGGCAAGGTTAAGCAATTAGCTTAAGTACATATATTTTTAAGCTATTGTATAGCTTAAATCGCGGGCTTTGAACGCGGGGACCGAATCAAAAAATTCTGTAACGAAAAAACCTTGCGAGAGTGCATATACCAATAGAACACAATTTTTGCCAATCTAATATCAATCTAAACGGCGCAGTGTGATAAATTTTTGCTACGGGACTAACGTTCGACGCATCACCGCGGTCGTCGGTTTTAAATCCCGCACTCGTTTTTTTATATATATATATATATATTTGCTTTAGACCCCAGCACCTGTTCTTATTTTTATTTGTCTCCCTTTTTTATAATTTATAACTATAATTTAATTTTTTAGACTAAGGATGGTAAACTGTGGAGC
The DNA here is from genome assembly GCA_902850365.2 of Chilo suppressalis. Classification (NCBI taxonomy): domain Eukaryota; kingdom Metazoa; phylum Arthropoda; class Insecta; order Lepidoptera; family Crambidae; genus Chilo; species Chilo suppressalis. Next base: position 1,148,417 of record OU963902.1, read on the forward strand.
TTGTGGAAGTTTTTTAGAGCCAGGCAATGCTGTATTTTGCTGTGCTTGCCCACTAAAATATCATAAGGCCTACCTCGCCATCTATTAATATCAAAGAAAAAACTTGAATTGATATCAAAGAAAAAAAAACTGCATAAATAAAAAAAAAATGGGTGCGTGTACTTATGTAGGCGCGTGAGAAGTTATCCTTCTTTGGTATCGTTTAAAATTAGTTTTTAATTGCATGCAAATAATTAATTATAATAAATTAATAAAAAGTCTGGAAAAGGACACAGTCAATAAAGTTCAGTTTTAATTTGAAAAAATAAATAAATAATCAAAATATTCAATTAAAATCGCTACTGAATATAATTTATTAGAACATATGTGATTTGCACTTGTATGAAATCAAACACGTATTCCGAATATACAAACTAGAAACATGTGGATAAATATTATAAATATGAATACCTATAACTGTTACTTTGTTACAAAAAATGAAGATGTGGTTTTTGGTTCTACTACACCAATGGTCAAGAGATGGCGCTGTAGTCTCCTGAATCGCGCTTTGGTTCCGTTGTTCCAGATTAATAAATACTTTTGATATTATAAATATGAATACCTATAACTGTTACTTTATTACAAAAAATAAAGATGTGGTTTTTGGTTCTACTACACCAATGGTCAAGAGATGGCGCTGTAGTCTCCTGAATCGCGCTTTGGTTCCGTTGTTCCAGATTAATAAATACTTTTGATAGGCCTTCACAATGCAGTCGTTAGCACCCACTAAATAGAGATTCTATTTCTATTTTGTTGGTAGATTTTCTTAATGTGCGGTAAACACAAAAGTAAAATTTTGTGTTACAGTGATGCGCGCGCATCTTAAAATTTCACTCTCATCATTTTTTCATAACGCGCCTAAAGAAGTATAACTTCAATAAATAAATAATTATAATTGCATAAGTTGATAAATAATGCTATGCAATAGCTTTACCGCGGCAGTCCCCGAGTGCCATACGTATTTTTTTTAATGAAAGTGCTGTCGGGATCTGCTACTCTAAAAATCAATTAATCGATGTACCATGAACTTTAAAAACTACGTAGTTTGGTATAAAATAAATGACGATGATGGTCATGATATGTCGAAAGTTAACTATAATGGTACAGGCACAGTACCTATATAAATATAAAGTACCTGTGATGATTCGATTAACCGAATTTTCGCCATAAACCCTGGGGACTTTGCGAAAACTCGGATATTTAGACAATGGCTTTAATATTTCTCAATCTTACTGAAAAAAGATATGATGTTAACAAGAAAAAGATAAGAAAATTAATTAACAGCAAGATCGAACAATGTTATCGTCATTGCCTAATTATCCGCTTTTTTGCAAAATTCCTAGTATTTTCACGAAAATTCGAAATTTTCCCGGTAAATCCCATTATATAATACTAATTAACTTTTCCTTCCTACTTCTCCGCCCTATCCAAAAGAATATTTCTCGTTTCTTGATTCCAAATCAGAACGCACTTTACGGTCCTCTTCAAATCTTACCAGCAGTCCCACTCCATTAAACTGATTTCTTTTCATATTCCTTCTCTGTGCATTCTGTTCGCTTATGGAACTCACTACCTGAAACATTCCGAAAGGCTCGCACACTAAGCTCGTTTAGTGATCAAGTTAGAGGTTATTATTTCCTTTCCCAACTTTAAGTCTTACCTCTCTCTTTGTATATATCTATTGCGTCTATTATTCATTTTACCATACCTGTTACACCCCCCCTTCTTGTTCCTCTTATTTACTTATTTCACTGTCATGGGTTGCCTGGAAGTGATTGCTGTTTAGCAATAAGGCCGCCTATTGTGTACGTTTTCACTGTCATATTTTATGTCTTGTATGTCAATAAAGAATATTATTATTATTATTAATTTTATAAATGTGAAAGTTTGTACGTTTGTATGTTTTTATGTTTGTTACTCAATCATGCAAAAACTACTAAACGGATTTAGATGAAAAATAGTATGCATATAGTTTATGAACTGGAATGAGACATGGAATACTTTTTATCCCGATAATAAGAAGGTCCTGTGAGATTTTCGAAAAACTAAAGTCCCTGGTGGTATCTCGTGAATACATAAAATCAATTCACCGCGTTACATATAAGATAAATTTCATATTTTCAAAGTTTATCTAAACCCCCTTGCCCTTAGTACAAGTTTTGATAATTTTCGAAAACTATGATCGTCTCGTTTAGTTTCCATACATTGCACACCAGCGCCTCTAACGGAAACTGTAATGAACTTTAATCGGCAGTATAAGTTTATTTCGTTAATAGTTAGACATCCATATTAGACAGAAGTCTGTCCTTTTTTCTCTCTAAGCGTGCAAGAGAGATGAAAATATGCACCGTGAAGTTCGTACTATCGAGTTAACGAAGGACAATATTGTTTAAACGTTGCTTAAAAAAATTAACTTGATGAACTTCCATTGATAAGGTAAACTGACAGTTTGTGCGAGCTCACGGAAACTATTATAGTTTTCGTAATAGGGGTGATGACGGGGTACAGTAAACGAAATTCTATTTAGTCCGTCAGTTAGAAGATCCAAAAATAAAGGACACGTATTTTCTCTTTGGGCAATCAACCAAAAAATGATAAAGTTATAGCGTATCAAAGTTTAGGAATAGGGGCTCGTGACGTCACTTTTTTGTGAATTTTCACTTAAAAGTGTACCAAAACGTGACGTCATGCGACTTTTCAAATCAATATATCTCTGCAATGTTTATATTATGTGAAAAAAGAAAAAATACGTGTCCAATACTTTTTGATCATCTACCTGATAAACGAAGAAAAAAATAGTCATCCTCCCCATTGTAAAACTCGTACTAAGGGTACTTGTTCTTGTAACTTGTACCAAGCAATAGTGTGAGGCGCCTATCTTCAGACTAATGCATTTATGCAAGAGCTCCGCAAACGATCGATACAGCGCGTAATTTGGCGAAATATTGTGAGATAACAGAGTATCTCCTTCGTTGTTACTCGAGAGGCTGTTTAAATTTTAATAATGGCGAGCCAACTCACGTCGAATTCATGTTTGACGTCAAAGTATAAATATTATTACAATTTCTACTCATAGAATGTGCACATTTTTGAAATTATGCAACTGTAGTATTGCATAGTTATCATTAAGGTTAGGTTATCCTTTTCTATTAATTCGAATGTCTTGGAATTCTATATATTTATTTTAAATATTTAATTAGTAAATGTATTAATAAATGTATCAAAAATACTAGAAAAAAATCAGACGGTATTCCCGACTTCCCTGAAGTTGATTTTTTATAATAAGAGTCTTGGGTTTCTTAACGTACCTAATACGCTAAGATATTTTATCCATATTTATAAAAATAAGAATCGTTATTTCCCTTTGTTTAGCCAGGCCATAAGTTAAGAACAATTTTAGTGATTACTTCCATCGTTTTTTAGGGTTCCGTAGTCCTGACAAGGAACCCTTAAAGTTTCGTCATGTCCGTCGTTCCATCTCCGGTTTTGCTATTAGCACTAGAGAGGTGTAATAATTTTTTTTAGGGTATTATTATTATTTTTTTTATTTTCCCCTACATGTAAACCTGGGATTTTTTTTTCATCATCTTCCCCGTCGTGTGGGATATCGTTGAATAGGTCCTTTATTATTACTTAGGGGCTCCTAACAATATTTTTCCATTTAGGGATCCGTTTGCGAAATATTAAACTTTAAAGTGCCAATTTTTGGTCGAGTAGCTAATTCAATGATTCATGATAATAGTGCTTTTCATGAACTTTTAAGGAAAACTATAACGGTTAAGCATTTGTTAGATTAAGAATAATAGTCGTTTAACTTTTAAAGTTTACCCCCTTATTAAAAAACAAGGTATAAAGGAGATTGCTCAGCTTCCATACATGTTTGGCCTAAAGACCAATAATCATGAAAAATTGTTTCCTAGATTCGAAATTATATATAAATTACTGTAGAAACGAATATTATTGACGGACACCCCTGAGAACTTCTATAAACCATATACACTGAACATATTAAAATAATAAAAAACAAATAAGTTATATAGTAAACTAGAGAAATCAAGCCAAGTACCGAAATTATGGATTAGATTCAGGTATATAGAGCATGTAGATTAACAGATAGTTGCCTGTTTTCAAAGTTAATGCATAAGAGTAACTTATAAAATCAGGTATCATCTATGCATTTCCGGTTATAATAAGGTACTCTGTGACAGAAACTGTGTGATGATTGTGAATGAGCCGAGAGAGAGAATTTTTAAACTCTCGTTAACCAAGAAAGCTAAGAGATTTAGGTTATACAGCCATATGGCTGTATAACCGAACTGGATATATATCCAGTAGCTTCATTATTTTTGTTGTGTTTTTAATATAAGCATATTTTAGATTTTTAGTGTATTTACACCTTACAATTTTATATTTATTAATTTATAGTCAGACAACGTAGGCCCATAGATAGATACCTTAAAGTCTAACATATGTACAGATTATAATGTGTTTATGGAGGTGTTTGGCGAAAAATGTATGGCATTAGACTTTATGATGTCGCCTACCATCTATAATAATTGTCTGAGCACATTTGCATGTAGTGAAAATGATAATATAGTTGTGGATATTAATACCATAGTGTAATAAAAAAAAATATTTTATCGATCTTTACAAAATAGATTTGTTTTTATGTTATATAAACAACTTCGATCAGTCTTTGGCTGAATGTTACTACACCCATAGCCATTAAAAATGATTCGTATGTTTTCCAAACCGGTAAAATTAAAAGTCCTTTTTAAAGTAAATATATTAAACAAAGGTGTCCGTTGAAATCTAATGACTGTAAAATGACAATATTTTTTGTGCATTTGAGCAATCTCCTTTAGACAAGTTACGCCGTGTTTTGTTCATATCATATAATGAACAGAGACAAAACATAGAGTAACTAATCCAAGCTCAGTCTTCGTTCATTAATAAGGTGGATAGTGTTTTCTTTAGACTGCCTACTAAATGCTTAGAATGTTTGCAAAGGAAATATAAATATTCATCAATTTCAGTAAACAGTAAGTCAAATTTGAAAGATGTTGGACATAAAACGAAATACTGGTAGGTACCTATCTACCTGTTGTCGAAGACGGTAAAAACTTTTCTTTTAGCAGCCTAAATAAACATGAATCAATGCAGAAGCGGGGAACAGCGATTTTAAACAAGACAGTTTTAACAAGTTGCTAGTAAATCCGATTTGTCCTCTTATTTGAATAAGACGGAGGCATTTGAATAAGTTTTTTTTTGTTTTTATGCCTTGAGGAAGTAGGTATTTAAGACGCTGTATTTCGACGGATGCTTTTTTTGTTGAAGTTCTCCCGTTTTAGGAAAGGCAAAGGGAACAATGCCCATACAGCCTGGTCTTTAATTAAATTAATCGTCTTTTTGTTTTTACATTAGAATGTCGGTGTGACGCATTCTAATGATTCTTGGAGTGTTTGGCACGAAATGTATCGAGTTGGCTTTTTCGATAAGCTTCTGTGAGGTAGTCAACACTACAATAAAATTCTCACGTACACTTGACCGGAATAGCGTATATTTTAACGATTCCACTAATTCTTCAGTTACGCAGACGGTTGTTACACAAAACCACACCAATTTAATTTCACAATATCCACTATGAACGAATTTAAGAATAATTAAATAAGACGCCGACCGCACTCGATGAAATCCCGCCAAAAACTCTCGGATGCTTTTTTTCTATTATGGGCTGAACACAGAGTAGGTATTTTTCTGAATTCTAAGTAATTTGTACAACTTATGTAGTAGACGCCATAAGTTGTACAAATTACTTAGACTATTGTGAAATAATGATAATTTTCTTAAAAAAAAGTAATCATACTTAGATGAAACATTAATTTTTTATGATGCTCTTTAAATAATAATGATGATTTTCCTTGAAACAGTAAAGTAATCATAATATAGTACGAGCATAAATACTTTTTTTTTAAATAATCTATATTGCTCCTTATTTTAAAATTTAATTAAATGAAATCCTAACGGGTCGATTTAACTATGATATTTCTTGGCAGGTTATTCTGGCCCACGCATTCGGTTAAACTTTTCCACTAGTTTTCCTACTCCGTGTAATGTGGGCCGCGGACCAGTGGCCAGTTTAAGCCTAAGCCTAGTTTGTTTCGTAACTAGTGTTAGCCGGTCGCTAATAGCCGATATTCTTTATTAAATATATATCTAATTTAGGCTTAATAATAATTAATTATGAATAACCGACATCATCATCAGCCTATTAATGTCCCTACTGCTAGGGCACAGGCTTTCCCTATGGTTGGAATAGGTAGATTGGGCCATGACCCACCACGCGGGCCCAGTGCGGATTGGTGGGTGCTAACGACTACAGATGTATCCGGGACCAACGGCTTCAAAACGTGGCTTCCGAAGCACGGAGAAACTCAAAATAGAAGATTTTTGGTCACCCATCCAATGACCGACCACTGCGAAAGTTTGCTTAACTTCAAGATCACAGCCGTACGCGCTAACTACTTGCGCCGTCGAGCTCCTCAATATTAATAACCGACAAGGGCCAAGAAAATTATGTGGACTTATAGTTTAGTGATAAACTAGAATACGATTTTCGACTACCCCCAAAGAAAAGTTAATAAAATGCTAAGATAAGATGATGCTAAAACCAATGTGAAAAAAAATGGTTGCCTGTAAAGTCGGTTTTACGGGCGAAGATTTTACGTGACAACGTCTTTTTCTCGGTAGAATATTTATTGATATGAATATAATTAAATTGCACAATAGGAACAAGGAATTGAATGAAAATAAGAATTGCACAAATTTTAACTATAGAAATATATTTTGTTTACTAAAACATTGTACATGTAAACTTAAACTTAACACGAGAGACTCATCGTAACGTTACCGAGCGTTACACTTTTTCATAAGTGACTCCCAGCCGCAACCTAATTTAAGACGTTGTCACGTCAAAAAATTGCTACCGCGGCCCTCGCGGACCGCGTCGAAATTCTTCTAGCCATTCTTAAGCTGCAAGGCAGCGCCATCTCTTCGCGTTATAGGTAACCCACAATGTCAAATAAATACTTTTACAAGTATTAAACATTTGAAAGAAGAAATAGCAATTATAGTTATATTTTTTATTATTTTAAAGCATGTAACTGCTTGATGTTTAAATCTAAAGAAAATATAATGTTTAATATATGTAAAAGTATACATTTGACATTGTGGGTTACCTATAACGCGAAGAGATGGCGCTGCCTTGCAGCTTAAGAATGGCTAGAAGAATTTCGACGCGGTCCGTGAGGGCCGCGGTCATTTGCCCGGATTGCGAAGGGTGCGGGTTCGAGTCCCGTCTGCTGCCTGTCCGCGTGGAATTTTTTCTAGTTATATTTTCTTTAGATTTAAACATCAAGCAGTTACATGCTTTAAAATAATAAAAATTATAACTAAAAATAAATTTTGCAAAAAAATATAATAATAGTTACTAAATCTTTGTTCGTGATTTTACAAGATTTACAGAACTTGATTGCAGCATGCCAAGCTTACCTATGTAGTAGTACAGATACTGTTTATTTAAGCGACACAACTAAGTAGGTACTTTTTGTTAGACAACGCTGATAACTACAATAAATCCATGCCTATTGGAAATAGCTGTTGTGATTATTCACTATGAGCGGAAGGAGAAATACTCCTTCCTACAAACCCGACTTGGTGAGGAATACATATATATTATATGGAAATATTTCAAACTCAAACTAATTTATTCAGTCTAGGCCGTTACAAACTCTTGTGAAAGTCAAACGCTACGCCATCGGTTCGTAAATCTACGGCGGGAGACCTTGTACTGAGAAGAACCGGCAAGAAACTCCGCAAGGGCTATTTTTTCCCCCTATTTTGTTTCATACAGTGTCGTCAATTGAAAGATGACATCAAAAATTGAATACATGTGTTGATGTCAACTTCCATCACATTAATATTTGCAATGAATACACCTAAACCATGTTGAGGCTACCACTTGCAGCAACAGCGGCCTTTGGAAAGACGAAGAACATTACCATTTAATTTGGAATGCTTGACAGTTAGCTTAGTTAGCAGTGTTTTTTTGGGTTGAGATCATTTGCAAACGATGAAAAGGATTGTAAAAACTATTTGTACCTATTGATAACACCAAAGGCATCTCAGAAGTTAACAGCCATCCTGTAGTGTTCAATCCGCTATTCGACAAAGATATGAAGGAAAATTTGGTAGTTCTGTAATGTTTGTAACTCCCATTTTAATAAATTGTGACAAGCGTATTTCATGACGCATCAGATTCGATGTAGATGCGTTTGCTTAACATAGCTATCAGCAGCCCTTTTACGCGCTCCCACCTTTTGAGTCAATCAAAAAAACCGGCCAAGTCATCAAAAAAATCTCAATTTAAAAACTACGCGTTCATGAGAAATGAGGTGGCAATTTTAAAATTTTCAAAAATATTTTTTTATTATATGATGTAACTAAAAATGTATGTCGCCATTTTTCCTATATCTGTACTATAAGACGTTACTTCGGAAAATTTACGGAAATTTGAGGCATAAACGGCTGTATCTTTTGATTACTTTGGCTTAGAAGTTTGATTTTTTCACAGCTCCAAGGGACAGTAGACATGAGTATTAGATATGAATTTCAATTTGATACCTCCAGGCGTTTCTGAGAAAAACGGTTTTGACAGACGGATGGACGGATGGATGGACAACAAAGTGATCCTATAAGAGTTCCGTTTTATCCTTTTGCGGTACGGAACCCTAAAAATAAATATATTCATAGATACACAACAAATTGGTATTTCAATATTTTCAATACATCCCCGCCGTTGCACTCACTATTTCATCGATCTTGTACAAATGAAACTTACTAATTGTATTATTTCATAATATAAATATCCTTTCGTCTGTTTTCAAGAATACACACCCACTGCACCTACCTCTCCCTCTTTTCCACAGAGATGCGTACTCCATGCCATAATCCTTCTACATACAAGCAAAACCGAAACCCGCTGATTGATGTCCTTAATATACAATAGTACAAAATATATATATATATATATTCATCTAGCCTAAAAGGTAGGAAAAATGGCAAAAAAATCGGGTTGATTTCTATATTTAAATCTTTTTATTAATTCACTAGCACTTGCCCGAGACTTCGTCCGCGTTTTCGTCGTTTTTCGTAAAAAAGTAGCATATGTCCTTCCTCAAGGTTCCGTGGTTCTGATGTGACAGACAGATTAACTTTCGTATTTTAGTAGGGAAATATAATATGTCAATCCACAATACTGATAAAAATATCGCAATAAGGAACCGCAGAATATTATTATTATCACTGTGCCCCGAGACCATCAGCGTGTAACTCCTTGTTATTAATTCATTAATTTCCCCAGTAAATGTTAACAATTTATCGCATCGTTCGGAACATTAAATTATCATCGCTCAATCATTTCTTTGTACTTGAAGATTAGGATCCAAAAATGAAAAGATATTTTAAAGGGTCTCTCAAATGAAAATCAACTTTTCACATTCACAATGTAACTTGGAGAAACAAGATGAATCATTATAATATTTAAATTAAAGTCACAAGGCAATTTATTCTATTATAAAAAAATATTTCATAAAATCTCCTAGTTTTCTCCACACAAGTATAAGATAATTATTGTAGCAACAAATTTAATAAGGACTATGTTATATGAAATTGATTTTCTTAATTTATTTAGGATATGCTCAGACAGTGCTGGGCGTATTCTTATTTTATTGTAATCTGAGAATTTGCTCTTCTGTTACTCTGGGTGTTTATATGTCACAAATATCGCTATCAGACCGAAGTCTGGGGCGAGATTATATATAAAAATCTACTAACATATAAAAAAAAACTCACGAAGCTGCTTCATAGAACACCTTTGATCGATAGATTAAGCAGACTTTCCAGAACAGTAGTGTTAATAAAATTTCAAATCATAATTAATTAGCAAAGCTTAACGCATGTCGCTACTAAGTATGTAAAAGCAATCATGAACATGATTTATTGTATTTTATATCGGATAATATCTTATTTATTTCTTAACAACATTGACTTTTACTCTCTGAACATTTACGTAGTAAAGAAAAATAAATCTCTGAGGCGATAACAGGATAATTAAATGATCAAACGAACTTACTAAGTGAAGTTCGATCTGAATTATCCTGTTATCGCAGAAGAGAATTAGGATCCCGCCCACCCTAATATTTTTTACCTCCTAGCAGGGGCGGATCCAGCTTTGGCGCCAGAGGGGGGTCATATAGTCGTGGTCAAGTCACAGTGGGTACACATAGTGAAGTGGGTACAGATGGACCCAGCCCCTCCCCCCACCCCCTGGGATCATGACCCCCATGACTCTGGATCCGCCCTTGCCCCCTAGTTATCTAGGATAACATCGTCAATGTTGTCACTTATTCTCTAAAATATTTGAGCATCGAACCGACGAGCAGCGGCGGCTGGGCTTGGTGAAGAGAGGAGATACCTCCCACTTTTTTTACTACGCTCCAAACTGTGTGCGGACTGGCTATTCGTACTGAGGGTACTAAATAGTTAAGAAAAATAAATCTCTGCGGCGATAACAGGATAATTCAGATCGAACTTCACTTTGGTAAGTTCGTTTGATAGTTCAAACATGTTCAACTAAGTTCAAAATAGGTTGGACACAGGTTTAGGTACGAGTTTGCAAATTTCGAATTTTCCCTCATCTCAGAGGAGTGAAATAGTAGATCTTTTAGGATTTCAATTAAACTTCCGAAAAAGTTTTGCAACTGGTCAAAATTAATTCAGAACGGAATTTTTTTTGTTACACGAATTTTATAAGAAATCAGTACCCCTAGCACGAACTATAATCGAATTCGAATAGTTTGCAAACCGAAATGTACGTAACGAGAACTAAAAATCAGTACACATTTGACAATGACATTTCGGACTCGCAAACGATACGCATTCGATAATGGTTCGTGCTAGGGGTACGGTATCTTCATATGTTTGTATTATCTCATAAAAATAATACTTACAGTTTAATTTTGCTTTTTTAAAGATTTGGCAGTAAGTACAAGGTTCTTTCATATGCCACCATAGATTCTTATAGTAAATATTGGCACGATAAGGGAAAAGTTTTCCCATCGCTGCCTGGTCTAGATGAATGAAATCGGTAAAGTCTTCCTCGCTTTATCATGTGATGGCATGACCAAAGGGAAATAGTGAATATTATTTATAGGTATACTGGCTGACCCAGCGAACTTCGTACCGCCATAAAAATAGGGGCAGGTGGTAGAAGAGAAAATATAGGGTTGTATGTTTATTTTAAAACCACATTATAATAACGTGTGTAACGTAGTGTTCTATCAATTTCCTGGGATAACATTCCTCCTAACTCATATGAGAACACTACGTTACAATACCCAATAGTTTGCCTATACCCTAAATACCCTAATTTTGGCGCGAAGGCGCATTGTAGGTTTCAGAACACTACGTTACATCCCATTTAGCTAGGCTAACTACAGGTGGACAACCATTATCACTTAAGGATATGAAAAATAGATAGTAGCCGATTCTCAGACCCACGCAATATGCATATAAAATTTCATAAAAATCGGTCAGGCCGTTTCGGAGGAGTATGGTAACTAACATTGTGACACGAGAATTTTATATATAAGACTAGCTGACCCAGCGCACTTCGTACCGCCATAAAAAATAGGGGTTGGTGGCAGAAGGGTGAAAATTTAGGGTAGTATGTATTTACTAATGCTGTATCATAAAAAAAATTAAAAAAAAAAGTTAAAATTGAAAAAAGATATTTGGGGGTGGATTACCCTTAACATTTAGTCTCAGTCCTACCCAATATGCATACAAAATTTCATGAGAATCGGGAAAGCCGTTTCGGAGGAGTTTAACCACAAACACCGCGACACGAGAATTTTATATATTAGATTAACAAGGTATAGAACAAAATTAGTTTTATCTCAAAGGAACCTGAATAATATTGATTGCCTATTAATAAAATGGGACCTTGCAAACTACGGCATTCACCAAAAGAAAAACATTATTGGAAACCGTACAAAACTCACAAACATAGTTCCTTGACGAAGTAGGTCACGGCAATATATCAAAGGCAAACAAAAAAACTGAAACCGTTCTTCACAATATACTTCTATGTTTAATAACGTAATGGAGCATGTGTCACAAAGGGAAAAACGGCCGAGTCACTTCCTCGCAGTACAGGTTCGATTCTATACTCGCGTCGTGCTTATTATGTTCAATAACTTACTGTAATTACTTGGGGATGAAGCAGGTATTGGGTAAATTAAAAAGGGCCACTGTGATATGTTGCCTATGTAAATAAAATAAATAAATAAATAAAAATATTTCCAACACCCACACACCAATTAGCCTAGCCTCAAAGTAAGCACTGTAAGGCTTGTGTTATGGGATACTAGGGTAACGGATAGAATACATATACAGTACATATTTTATATAAGTATATTTTTATATAGGAATACATATTAATAATCCTTGATTGGAGTACAAATGCTCGTATTCATCACACAAACATCTGCCCCCACCACTGGGATTCGAACTCGGGACCTCTCGAGTCGGCGACACCATAAAACCCGGCGTACAAACCACTCGGCCACGGAGGTCGTCAAATACATATGTCAAATAATATGTACATACTGAGTGACTAAATAATAATTACAGAGTGCTTGACATGCTAAGCTACAGCCAAATCATATTATATTTTTTCATATTATATTTGTCGAAAATTACTAATAGTGGCTAAATATAGAGTACTAAATTAAGAATGGAAAATATATATATATTCTAGACTCTGTAACAATGCATAAAAAAAGAAAGTATCATCAGATACAATACTCGTATTTATAAGGAATCGTGTTGAAAAAGCCCCGACACCAATTAAGGTAGCATTTGTAATAGTTATTCATCTAATTAGTGTACATCCATAGAATTAACCTTATTCCGCATCTTTCGTTAGCCATATCCGGAAAAGGTATGACTTATAGGTACTGACCTCGGCTGCAGGCTGCAAGTAGCCTGGTTGCGGATGCACGGCTGGTTTATATGCATTTGTATGAAACACATTCCGAACCTGGCTGCAGCTGCATGGCAACCTGCAGCCAATACCGGAACGTTATCTAATTGATTCTGATAAGTACTCAAATCTAAGAATAAGACACGATCACGGTTCCATACAAATGTCGTATTATCTTTTTTAACCATTTGACCACATTATGTACAGTAAAAAGAAAAAGTCATTTGTTTGATCAACTTGAGATGATTTTACTTTCTTTGATAAGAATTCATAATTGTTGATAATATGACCAACAAACATTATTTTTGGTAGTTTGGTAGTTTTTATTTTAGCCAGAAGCTATGGAAATTCCTTTTTGTATTTTTAAATTGAAGTTGAATGTTTGTGTAAATCCTACTAAAAACTAAAGTTCCAACTTTCAAGCTTTTTTTGAGTAACTTTAAGTAATTACAGGAAGCTAAGTTATTTTTTTTATTAAAACAATATTCAAGACAATTATGTCACAAAAAAATTAAATTCATTGTTACTAACACTATATGGACTCTGGTTCGAAATAATCATTTTTTATTTTATTTATTTATTTAAAAAAAAGGACTGCAAAATATCTACTACGAAAAAAGATATGAATATTTGAAACCTCGCTGGCAGAAATCATTAAAAATACACAAAAAAAATTATAACTCCAAAACTAAGAAATATCGCGAAACATTCATGGGCTATTTTCGGATACCCCCAGGTGCGAGGAATCTTAAAAAATTGTTGACGTCACTAATTGAACCACCCTGTATATTGGTTTTTATAATTGTATAGTAAAGACCCTTTTATTTTATTTTAACTATTTGTATAAATTGCATGCAATTTATGGTAAAATATATAGAATCTGCTTTGCATACCTCATTGTCATATTTGTTGCAATAAAGACATCTAACCTAAATCTATACGCGTCTATTATATGGGTTTGCTTTACGCGCTAAAGTATATAGCGCAATATTATAGCGTAGTCCGAATGCACCTAAATACAGTTTGGAGACGTTGATTACCCTATATTGTGGAGAGGAGCGTGCTTTGTGAACGACAATAGGGGACGTCCGATGTCCCGGTGTCCCGGCGTCCCGGCGTCCCGCGTATCGCCCGAAAGCGGCGCACCACCGGAGGCCCACACAAAGCGTGGAAATACAAATATTTGTTGCCGCGTCACCTTTATAGGCGATTACCTTTTCTTCAATACATTACAACGAGTTATGAATATTATGGATGCGCTGTGACAACTTCATTTGAGTTAATTGGAGTTTACTCCTTAAGAATCGATTTGCATATTAATATATGGGGCCCGGTATGAGAAAAATGTGAGGAGTAAAATCTATCGATGAATGACCTCGTTACGTTTTTGGTGCGCATCTTATGTCGCGCAACTTTGACAAACAAAGATGACGGATTGACATTAATAAAAAAATGGGTGCGTGTACTTATGTAGGCGCGTGAGAAGTTATCCTTCTTTGGCATCGTTTAAAATTAGTTTTTAATTGCATGCAAATAATTGATTACAATAAATTAATAAAAAGTCTGGAAAAGGACACAGTCATTAAAGTACAGTTTTAATTTGAAAAAATAAATAAATAATCAAAATATTCAATTAAAATCGCTACTGAATATAATTTATTAGAACATATGTGATTTGCACTTGTATGAAACTCAAACACGTATTCCGAATATACAAACTAGAAACATGTGCATAAATATTATAAATATGAATACCTATAACTGTTACTTTATTACAAAAAATAAAGATGTGATTTTGGTTCTACTACACCAATGGTCAAGAGATGGCGCTGTAGTATCCTGAATCGCGCTTTGGTTCCGTTGTTCCAGATTAATAAATACTTTTGATATTATAAATATGAATACCTATTACTGTTACTTTATTACAAAAAATAAAGATATGGTTTTTGGTTCTACTACACCAATGGTCAAGAGATGGCGCTGTAGTCTCCTGAATTGCGCTTTGGTTCCGTTGTTCCAGATTAATAAATACTTTTGATAGGCCTTCACAATGCAGTCGTTAGCACCCACTAAATAGAGATTCTATTTCTATTTTGTTGGTAGATTTTTTTAATGTGCGGTAAACACAAAAATAACGCATGAAGTTGGTCGCTTTAGCTTGGTCGTTAATTTTTTGTGTTACAGTGATGCGCGCGCATCTTAAAATTTCACTCTCATCATTTTTTCATAACGCGCCTAAAGAAGTATAACTTCAAAAATTTAAAATCTGAACTGAATTTAGATATTGTTTCTGATAGAGCAATGGGGACAACGAGGTATGGTACAACCATTAATATTAATTTGTTAATTTACCCTTTCATACAGTATCAATCTTTTTTATGTTAAATAAACTCTTTTTGCGTCTGGTTAGACTATCGAACTTAAGGAGTAAACTCCAGTCGTGCGTCGGAGCTGACACACACAATTTTTTTTATTTATTTATTTGATGTAAGTACAAACAGGTGACAAACATTCAGTACAAAATTATTTTCATTATCACACAAAAAACAAGGATGTAACCTTTAATATGTACATACTGAGTGACTAAATAATAATAACAGATTGATTGACATGCTAAACTACAGCCAAATATTATTATTTTTTGTTAATTTAAATTGATTACTAGCAATGGTTTAAATAATTATAAATGTTACAAATTAGCAATTAGATTCTTCTTAAATACTAAAGATCTACGATCAAATACATCTATTTCTGCTCCATTAACGACTTTTTGGTTGTTGCTTTTTTCTTACCTTTTTTTATGTTAAAAGGGTGGCAAACTAAAACAAGCATGGTCCGCCCGATGTAGGCTTGCCAGATGGCCGGGAAATCCGGGATTGTCCCGGAACTTTCCGTCTTGTCCCTTGTCCAATAATAAGACCTTATTTTCCCGGATTCCGATAATGTGCTAGTTTCGTAACAAAATAAACCAATTAGTAATGACACCGCTGGCTTGATGTTTTAATCCTGGTGGGTGATGGGGGGTTTGATTTGATGCTTTATTTTTTTTCAGGAGGGGTGCAAATTTCCCGGAATTCATAAGCCAGCATCTGGCAACCTAGAATGATGGCAAGCGGCCAACATAGCCTATAGACGCTTGCGATACAAAAAATATCATTCGCGTCGTTGCCTGCCCTGACCCGATCCCCTACCCCGTGGAGCCCTAGAACCTTACTCACCGACAGAAACACAACACCGCCAAAAGGCAGTGTTATTTTACTGTGGTCTTATGTAAGGTGGAGGTGAGTTCCCCAGATCTGTGTCCTATTTTCGAATAAAACACAGATAAGATCCTAAGAATCCTGTTGATAAGATCTTGTGGAAATAACCTTGGTGTTAAACTTTTATTTTGCAGCTGTACCCGAAGCACAGACTTTGACAGAATCGTGTTCGTATTGCCATCGTCAAAATTTGGTAACTAAGGTAACTAACTATGGTAACTAAGCCGCATTCTTACCGGGCGTAAGAACGAACTTGCTCTTTATAAAGAATTAATGACGATAGGGATACCAATACTGTCTCGCTAGTTGTTCGTGCTTGGGTTTCGAATCTCAAAAATAAAAGAAAACTTTATAAAAGCGAGGAAAATTGAGATTGTATTTTCACAGTGAAAGGTGAAATAATTTAGCTGATCAGGTACATAGTTAAAGCGGCAGGTTCCTCTCGTTGGGACATACATAAACTTACTCCTTCATCCTAAAGCGAGAGCTCCGCTTTCTAGGTTCATACACTTTTTT
This sequence comes from Chilo suppressalis, assembly GCA_902850365.2. NCBI lineage: Eukaryota > Metazoa > Arthropoda > Insecta > Lepidoptera > Crambidae > Chilo > Chilo suppressalis. The sequence continues at coordinate 1,165,337 of OU963902.1, forward strand.
CTGCTTCTATAATCAGCAATCTACACTTGCGTGCCCACAAATTTTTGATGACTTTCATACAATTTATTAGTAAAATGTTGCATTTCTTGATCATTGAATGTTCTACGCGGGCGAGCTTTGAGAAAGATTCCATACACATTTACTCTACACATTTCTTTCCATCGTTTAAACTTGGTTAGTATCATAAAATGTTGTTTTTCTAGCTTTTCCTTAGTATCAGTATTACCAGTTTATAAGATTCAATTAATACCAAACATATTTTTGTTTGATGTTTATGTATCTTTGGGGACGAATAACATAAATAATAGGGATATTAAAATAAGATTTTCGAGAATCCCACAATAATCTAACATTATTCCGGGATAAAAAAATATCCTACATATGTTAATCTAGTTTATAAACTGTTTGTATATACAAAATTTCATCCAAATCAGTTCAGTCGTTGTAGCGTGAAAGAGTTACGTTCGAAGAGCAAAGTTCTGAGTTTCTTGTCGGTTCTTCCAGTACAATGTCTCCCGCCGTAGATTTACGAACCGATGGCTTCTAGACATTAATGAGTGCTTGTAACAGCCTAAACTGAATAAATGATTTTGATTATGATTATGAACGAATTTTTCATAGAAACCTTCGCATTATTAATATTAGGGAAATTTTGAGTACCTAAACATGATTTTATTCAAAGCAACTTTTATAAAATGTTAATAGTTATAGTTCTTTTGTTGGGAACAAATACCTCCATACCATATCTCATAAAGCTGTTGCATAGACCCAAATGAGCAGCATATTATGTGTATAAATAAAATGCAGCGGAATATTTTTAAACTCAAAATTAATTTATTTCAAGGAGACAACTTTATAGCACTGATTTTCTTGGTATAGACAAGACGGAAACGGATGTAGTTACAATCGTCAACGACTTATTAATGTTGCAATTACAGAAAATAATATTTTGATCTAGTTATTAATTTTTATACATTTTTTATGTTTAAATATATTATTAAACATTATGTCTTTTAAAAATAAAATAGTATATGCCAAATTCACCTGAACGCTCGTCCCTACTGCCGCATCCAAAGCGGAAAATCGCATCACAGCTCAACGCGAAAAACCCTAAAAATTGTCAAATCACGTCGATTAGTGGCTGGTGCTCTACAAAACTTATTGTTGTCGTCACCACAAAGCTGCAAACGATCATCGGCGTGCCCGTTATACAATCTAATACTGTTAATACAACACTGCCATTTGTATGTGTCAACCGACACCACTATTTAAGGGAAAATCGCTAAGAAATTACGACAGTTACATTTCAAAATTCAGATAGGAAACATAAGTATTGCATGCCCACTAAATTAATCTTCCAAAAACCATAATTATAAGTTGTTGTAATACCAGAATGGATGTTCAAACTGAACCATTGGATCTGTCAACGAAATCTGGGCAAGTGAACAAGATATTGAGTATAATTGATCTGAAATTCCTCGCGGGGCTGAACAGCCACCTGGCGCGCCTCTACGAAAGAACGAACGTGGTATGCAGAAGAGAAGGTGTGTGTTTGCCGCCGAGAAGCGGGAGTGTGAAAAATATACTGCCTTGCCAAGTGTGCTTGAAGACCTTCGACAGACCCTCGCTGCTGAAGAGGCATATGCGGACACATACCGGTACGCAGTGTTTATGAGTAGGAAACAATATATGTATTGTCCCTTTATCCCTATTCAGGACCGGTTTGGTGAAAGTTCATCATCATCATCATCAGCCTATTAATGTCCCCACTGCTGGGGCACAGGCCTTCCCTATGGATGGAATAGGGAGATTGGGCCATGACCCACCACGCGGGCCCAGTGCGGATTGGTGGGTGCTAACGACTGCAGATGCAGCCGGGACCAACGGCTGAACGTGCCTTCCGAAGCACGGAGGAGCTCATGTTATTAAATTTTTGGTCACCCATCCAATGACCGACCACTGCGAAAGTTGCTTAACTTCAAAGATCGCAGCCGAACGCGCTAACCACTTGCGCCATCGAGCTCCTCCTTTGGTGAAAGTTAGTCTTATTAAATTGCTGATGAAATTTTTTATCAGATAAATATGTTATGTTTATATTAGGATTTTTCATGAGAAGACTCGACATGACTTGAGGATTTACTAAAAGACCCTCAAGGTTTTACTTTTGAAATCATCATCATCATCAGCCTATTAATGTCCCCACTGCTAGGGCACAGGCCTTCCCTATGGATGGAATAGGGAGATTGGGCCATGACCCACCACGCGGGCCCAGTGCGGATTGGCGGGTGCTAACGACTGCAGAAGCAGCCGGGACCAACGGCTTAGCGTGCCTTCCGAAGCACGGAGGAACTCGAGATAGAAGATTTTTGGTCACCCAATTTTGAAATACTTACTGATAAACAATAGCAATGTAGCTGGACAGTTTCAGTTGCCTAAAATGCCTTCAGACATTCTTAAAGGGACTGTCTACCAAAGTAGTCATTATCTAGAATCATCACCAGCCTAATTATATCCCCACTGCTGGGGCACCGGCCTTCCCTATAGTTGGCATAGGGTGAAAGGGCAACTGCCCACCACACGGGATCAGTACAACTTAGTCAGTTCTAAAGACTGCGAGCTAATACGAAAATCTGATTAACCTTACGAAGAACTTTGTTGGTCACCCATCGTGCCAAATTTGCCTTACTTCCACTATCGCAAACTGGACACAGTTAGCCGTTAAGCCACCGTGCTGCTAATTTACAACATAAAATAATTATTTAAAAACAAGAAAAGTGAATAGGGATGATGACTAATTTTTTTTTCTTCGTTTATCAGGTAGATTATCAAATAGTATTGGACACGTATTTTTTCTTTTTTCACATAATATAAATATTGCAGAGATAATATTGATTTGGAAAGTCGCATGACGTCACGTTTGAGTACACTTTTAAGCGAATATTCACTAAAAAGTGACGTCACGAGCCCCTACTCCCAAACGCGCTATAACTTTGTCATTTTTTGGTTGATTGCCCAAAGAAAAAATACGTGTCTATTATTTTTTGATCATGTAACTGACGGACTAAATAGAATTTCGTTTACTGTACCCCGTCTTCACCCCTATTACTACCATTCAACTCCGTACAGATAAATAGAGCACTGTTTGTATTTATACTGTATGACACAGCAATCAAAATGTGAATGGACGTTGTATTGGTAGGTAGCGACATGATTTTTTGTAAATGTTGCTACTTCTGTTAAATGCTGATGAGTTTATTGTGCCCATTCTTCTCATCAGCGTAAAGATGTCCCGATGTAGGAAAAAATATTGGACGATTCAAAAGAGATTTCAATAATTTAATTTGACTAAAGTATGTTTTCATTTCATTGATCACAATAGGGTATATGACAAGTTTTAGAAAACGATCTCACGTTATTGACTAATGTTTATGGAGTCCGTAAAAAGTGGATATTCATCATTCTGTTGCGTATTTCAGTAAAAATATACAAATCATAACTCCATTTTCAAGTTGCCGCGGAAACGTTTTTCTGGACAATATGGCGTCTTACTAGTGTGTGACGTCACACGACTGTTATTAAAACGTCAAACGATACAATGTAATGTCACTTTAACCGGTAGTTTACTTGCGTGTGACGTCATTTTAGGCTTCGCCAATCCCAAGCGTTTTGGGTCACGTGACAATAGATAAGAAAACTATTATCTTTTTCGTGGGTTTTTAGTAAAAATATGAATATTTTGTTTTTAAAAATAGAAAAACCCCTGCCAATATTCATTCTAAATACAAATGCTAACAATTGGCCTTTATTTTTAATACTGTCAAATACCCTATTAATTTTGGATTGATGCAATGTATTTTTTTATAAGTAACTCCGAGCAAATGACTCCACCCCGCCTGATGCTTAGTGACAATAAAGTTCATACACGAAGATACAGTTATCTGTATGCACAATACTAGTATGCACATTTCTCCCTGCCACAGCATCCCTCTGCATCTTGCCGGCTTTCAAGATGCATTTCCACGGCTCAAAAAATCAAAATTAAAAGTCATTTATTCAGTCTGGCTGTTACGAGCACTTGTGAAGGTTAAGAAGCTACGCCATCAGTTCGCAAAACTACGGCGGAAGACCTTATACTGAGAAGAACCGTCAAGAAACTCAGCAAGGGTTTTTTTTCTCCCTGTATTGTTATATACAGAGTCTTCAAGTTGAAAAATGACTTCAGAGATACTTTGAAGTCACCTTCCATTATTTACCTCTTCTAAAGGAACCTGTGTTATAGGAGGGAGGGAACACGTGAGCTGGCCAAGCAATCAAATTGCATAGCGCGACAAAGAAATGAACCACCAAATCAGTTTGTTTAATGTTCGCCAATGCTTCTATCTTTTCTGTCACGTAGACTTAATAAACTTTTAAAAGATTGAATCTAAAAATAATTACGCATTGTTTTGTCTATTCACCAAATCAAAAATGGCATTGGAATGGTGTGAACTTAACACGAGTTTCTTACACGATAGTTAACCTTTTCTTCATTAGTGTTCTAAGAATTTAATCTTATAATATAACGCTTAATAGTTATATATTCAGTTGATACACGACTGCCCAAAAAAAGAGTGTTTAGGATTCATTCTTTTGGTATGCCATTCTTCTTTCCACCATAACTTCCTAACACCTGAACCGAATTAGATGTGTTTGATATCGTTAGAGTCCTTTCACCATCCCGGGAAATATACTTAACCTGTTAAAATTTAAATAACAGCAATGTAAAAAAATACTTAAAAAAAATTGTGTGTGTCAGCTCCGACGCACGACTTTAGTTTACTCCTTAAGTTCGATCAACTATTATCATTTTTTTAAATCTTAATTTAATCAACATTGTCTGCATTATTAATTACAGTGACAAGTGGTTTATGGTAACTAAAATAAGACACATGGACGTTCGTAGATAAGTGGTTCACGAATCTTGAAAATACCGCATCAATGGTTGTACCATACCTCGTTGTCCCCATTGCTCTATCAGAAACAATATCTAAATTCAGTTCAGATTTTAAAAAATTTATTAATATCAATCCGTCATCTTTGTTTGTCAAAGTTGCGCGACATAGGATGCGCACCAAAAACGTAACGAGGTCATTCATCGATAGATTTTACTCCTCACATTTTTCTCATACCGGGCCCCTTATATATGCAAATCGATTCTTAAGGAGTAAACTCCAAAAAACAGTCTTCTCATTATTACCATATAAGTACTCTTAATCAGGCCATATCAAATATATACAAATATAGTAACTTTAATAAAGTGGTTTATAATGTTTTTGGTTTTTCTTTCTCAAAGGCAGTCGTGTATTTTATTATTTATATCAATGACAAGGCCAAAGCCGTGAAGCCCTTTTTTTATTATATAAGTAAATACTATGTAGTTGCTATCTTTTTGATATAAAAAGGGTGTTAAATAAGTAGATAATAAGCGGACACTATAGCATAGCATATATAGACGCTTACGACACCAACTCTATGGCCAAAGCCGTGAAGCCCTTTTTTTAATTACGCAGGTAAAAAATGCCGTTTACAGACAACGGCGCCTTTAAAAGGCACACCGCCGAACGGACCTCACACCTCGCTCCCGCAATTCTTACGGACCCCCCAGTGGCTGCCCACCGAGGACCCCGCAACTCTTACGGGCGCTTTACGGCATAACATCTGCTAAAAAAGTCCTGCGAATACCTTCAACACTGCTGGATGCGGAGCCGCGGGATCTCCTGGTGAGGGATTTCTCCGCATCCCCGCATCCAGCAGCTTCCCGGCCTCGCCGGGGCTCCACGGCAGGGGTCTCCCGAGGTATTGCGGGGACCCCGCAGACGTGCGCAGAATGGCCAGCGCGTGGGGGCTGAGTACGCTTCCTAGTGCCCACCGTACCGCCCCCCGTCCGCTGCGGAGGGCTACTTGGGCGTACCCGTCCAAGCAACCCTCCGCCGCCCCCCTTTGTAGGAGAAAATTACAAGTGGGGGGGCACCGTTCCTAAAAGGGGGGAGCGGGAGGGGAAGCGTAGTTCTTCCCGTCCCTCTGCCCTCTCCCGGTCGCCCACGTCTCCTCGCGTCTTCTTCTAGGAGAAGAGGAGAGAAACGCGGGCGACAGCATTCGTGGGGGGTCCGAGCGGCCAAGGCTACTCGGACAAAAGCCGTGAAGCCCGGGAACCTTACACTCACCGACAGAATCAGGCCACCTCGCAACCGTTAATGTCATTTCACCGCGGTCTTCTGAAAGGCGGAAGTAACTTCAAAGTGTGGTCAATGTGAAGAAAATAGTTACTTTGCATAAATTTTGGGTAGGACATGATAAGTGGTGTATTCCGTAATATATACCAGTATACTGGCCAGTGCTAATGACGTCATGAATCGACGATATACTGGTGAATTGTTACGTAATATATTGGCCAGTGCACTGACGTCATGAATCAAAGAAATATTATAAATAGTGCGAATAAAAAAGATCAATCAAAAGGAATTCTTTTTGCTCGGATGCCATTATTGTTCTTTAAATAAAAAAATGGGTGCGTGTACTTATGTAGGCGCGTGAGAAGTTATCCTTCTTTGGCATCGTTTAAAATTAGTTTTTAATTGCATGCAAATAATTAATTACAATAAATTAATAAAAAGTCTGGAAAAGGACACAGTCAATAAAGTTCAGTTTTAATTTGAAAAAATAAATAAATAATCAAAATATTCAATTAAAATCGCTACGGAATATAATTTATTAGAACATATGTGATTTGCACTTGTATGAAACTCAAACACGTATTCCGAATATACAAACTAGAAACATGTGGATAAATATTATAAATATGAATACCTATAACTGTTATTTTATTACAAAAAATAAAGATGTGGTTTTTGGTTCTACTAAACCAATGGTCAAGAGATGGCGCTGTAGTCTCCTGAATCGCGCTTTGGTTCCGTTGTTCCAGATTAATAAATACTTTTGATAGGCCTTCACAATGCAGTCGTTAGCACCCACTAAATAGAGATTCTATTTCTATTTTGTTGGTAGATTTTCTTAATGTCCGGTAAACACAAAAGTTAAAATTTTGTGTTACAGTGATGCGCGCGCATCTTAAAATTTCACTCTCATCATTTTTTCATAATGCGCCTAAAGAAGTATAACTTCAAAAAAGAAATAAAATTCGAATGCATCTCACGCACGCTCGGTCATACGTCATAATCGTTTTACCGGTAAAAATATGGTAGCATACCAGTACAATATGACGTCGTATTCGTGACGTCATTACCACTGGCCAGTATACTGGTATATATTAGGGAATACACTCATAGTGTCTAAACCTAGCGTACAATTGAATTTCCCCTTCCTCTCTATCTCTCATGCTGCCGCAGCTTTGATAGTCTGCCAACCGCTCAAGGGGTATTTGGCCTGTGAATAGCATCTACTTAAAAAGGCAAAGACATCCAACATTAAGTTATTAAATTCTCCGCAGTTTCCCAATTTAGCATAAACTTAACCATGCCACTCGACAAGAGGAGCTCGATGGCGCAGGTGGCTAGCGCGTTCGGCTGCGATCGTTGAAGTTAAGCAACTTTCGCAGTGGTCGGTCATTGGATGGGTGACCAAAAATTTAATATCTCGAGCTCCTCCGTGCTTCGGAAGGCACGTTAAGCCGTTGGACCCGGCTGCATTTGCATTCGTTAGCACCCACCAATCCGCACTGGGCCCGCGTAGTGGGTCATGGCCCAATCTCCCTATTCCATCCATAGGGAAGGCCTGTGCCCCAGCAGTGGGGACATTAATAGGCTGATGATGAAAAGCATGCCACGCGTTGCTATGGCGAAAAAAGATCAGAACGAAGAACAATTCTTTTTTAATGAAGAATTCTCTTTTTATATTACAAATCCTAAAAGTGAATATATTGTGAGTGAACTTTACTCTCAAACCTCAAAGTCTAATTCAGTTCAGGCTTAATTACAAGTTATTGCCTACATAATTATAATGAAAGTCGAAAAACTATTCCATAATCTACGGTGGGAAGCAGGAGCTGCTATTTTCTTCCTGTTTTATTTATTTATTTAAGGACGACCAACAAGATATACACCAATACAAGATAAGGGTGCGGCCAGAGTGCACTCAGATTCAGATTCAGATTCAGATTTCGAAAACAAGCGCGAGAAATAAACAGTGTAGTCGAAGGGTACGGCCAGAGTGCACTCCTGATTCAGATTCAGATTCAGACTCAGAAAACAAAGCGCGAGAAAAAGCAGGCAACCTGCTTAGACTACACTGTTTATTTCTCGCGCTTGTTTTCAGAATCTGAATCTGAATCTGAATCTGAGTGCACTCTGGCCGCACCCTTACAAGATACAAGCATCGGCGATAATTAGATGCTATCTTTTAATTAAAGGTCACCACCACATGCATTACAAAACAAGGCATTGAACATTATTCAGCATAATCTTAAGTTCTTATTGATTTAATAAGAAAACAATGATATAAATATACCCCACAATACAAATAAACATTATTTAATTTAAAAATAAGTATACTAATGTCCTGCCTTGAAATTATGGCAATCTAAAATAATCACAATGACGACAACAATATTATCATATGAAAAAAGTTCAATATATTTTATTATTCTTGACAATAGGGGTGATGACGGGGTACAGTAAACGAAATTCTATTTAGTCCGTCAGTTAGATGATCAAAAAATAATGGACACGTATTTTTTCTTTGGGCAATCAACCAAAAAATGACAAAGTTATAGCGCGTCAAAGTTTGGGAGTAGGGGCTCGTGACGTCACTTTTGAGTGAATTTTCACTTATAAGTGTACTCAAACGTGACGTCATGCGACTTTTCAAATCAATATATCTCTGCAATGTTTATATTATATGAAAAAAGAAAAAATACGTGTCCAATACTTTTTGATAATCTACCTGATAATCGAAGAAAAAAATAGTCATCATCCCTATTATAAACATGTATTGTCTAAAAATTGCTTTTACTAGAACAAAATCCACGCGGTCCGAGAGCAGACGAGACTTGAAGCCGCATCCTCCGCTGTCCGAGCGGATGCACTGACTAATTATGCTAGCGCGAACATGGTGCACCCTCCCGGATAGCGAAGGTTGCTGGGGCACAGGCCTTCCCTATTGATGGAATAGGGAGATTGGGTCATGGAAGATTGAAGAGTGGATTGGTGGGTGCTAACGACTGCAAATGCAGCCGGGACCAACGGCTTAACGTGCCTTCCGAAGCACGGAGGAGCTCGAGATAGTAATTTTTGGTCACCCATCCAATGACCCACCACTGCGAAAGTTGCTTAAGTTTAACGATCGCAGCCGAACGCGCTAACCACTTGCGCCATCGAGTACCTCATTAAACATCAGATTTGAACATCTAGCAGTTAAATGCTTAAAAAATAAAAATACATTTTTATTATAAACTAGCAAACCCGGCGAACTCCGTTTCGCCACCAGATGGCTTCGTTTTATGTAACATTTCGTTTGGTGATTAAAAGATTTTTTTTTTTGAAATTTTTCCTGAATTTTCTTTGCTATAAACCTCACGGAGCCCGAGACCTTTCCAACGAATGCAAAACCGTGGAAATCGGTTCGTGCACTCTGGAGTTATAGCGTCAGGAAGGAAAACCCGACTTATTTTTATATAGTAGATTGACATTGGCGTCAATTCTGGCATGATTCTCCAAAATTAAAACTAAATATAAGAACAGTCAGTACAGTTCATTCTTTATAGAGAATGACAATGATACAACGTTGTCTTTAAGTTTAGGTTTACGGGACATTGGCGAAACTTCTGTGTAAAACGGAAACAGCCACAGAACAAAAAAAATCATGCCAGAATCGACACCCTTATGTACAAAATGTTCATAGGTACCTTACAAAAGTGATGAAATGAATAATTAATCAACTCATTTTGTTTCGTAGGTGAGAAACCGCACATCTGTAACGTGTGCAACAAAGGATTTAGCACATCCAGTTCCCTGAACACGCATCGCAGAATACACACTGGTAAATACCCAGGCGCGGTCGCAGCCTGAAATTTTGGAGGGGGTCACTCACTACACTAATAAAAAAAAAACGGCCAAGTGCGAGTCGAACTCGCGTATCGAGGGTTCCTGATTTTACAAAAACATTTTTTATTAAATGATTTAAGATTCTAAGATAGCTAGAAATTTCCTTTTCATCCCACCACCTCGGAAAGTGTAATTTTGCGCTTCGAAATCTGGCTGGAAAATTCTATTTTATTCGCTTGAGCGGCAAAGTAGATTTGAATTTAGAACATCACATATAATGAGTACTCAATATAATTGTAAATTCAAAACGTCATTAAACCTATTTAATGTAACCTCTATGGTGCCAAATTTATGATTAGAACTTTTTAAATTGTGAAAAAATTTAAATTTGGAACCTTCTTGGTTTCTTTGTTTTATTTGCGTGCTTCGCGCCATTCTAGTTTTTCACGTTTTATTGCTTAATATAATTAACATAACCTAAAAACTGTACAAAAAAATCAACTAAAATGAGTGACATTAGCGACGATGAAGTTTATCTAACGCCAACTGAGTTAACTGAAACAGTTAATAATGCGCAAATGAGCCTTCTCCCTCAGCAATCACGAGAGAAGTATTTGAAACAGTACGATATATTTAACATGTGGCGACTAGCTAAAGGAGCAAAAACTTTCTCCGAAAACGTTTTGCTGGCATATTTTATAGAATTATCTGAGACCAAGAAAGCAAGCACGCTATGGAGTACGTATTCAATGCTAAAATTAACAATTAAGATGAAGAAAGACGTTCATATCGACACCTATCATAAATTAGTGGCATTTTTAAAAAGAGCCTCATCTGGTTATAAACCAAAAAAATCGAAGGTTTTCACAGCATCTGAAATTGCAAAGTTTATTAATGAAGCACCTGATTCCGTATATTTAGCGGCAAAAGTAAGTCAATACGTGTAATTTTTTGTTGTTGATAAAATTGTACATAGTACTTACAATATTTTTAATTTGATTAATTTATTTACGATTATAAATACTTCTTTTGTTACAGGTTGTTCTTATTATTGGTATAACCGGAGCATGTCGAACAAATGAACTTACACTACTTAATGTCAATAACGTATCAAAATATTCTCATAATTCTGATGAATTGCTATTAATTAATGTACTAAATACCAAGACAAAAAAAGACCGCAACTTCGTTATTCGCAAGGAATATGTAAACATTGTTCAGAAATATCAAGCTTTACGTCCTTCTAACACCCCAATTGAACGATTTTTTCTACAATATCGCAACGGAAAGTGTATCCGACAACCTATGGGTCAGAATAAAATTGGCAGTATTCCACGAGAAATAGCAACTTTTCTCGGACTTTTAGAACCCCCGTTATACACCGGTCACTGTTTTAGAAGAACCTCAGCCACACTTTTGGCCGAATCAGGGGCTGATCTTCTATCGCTTAAGCGCCATGGAGGCTGGAAGTCTAATTCGGTTGTAGAGGGATACATAGAGGATTCAATCCAAAGTAAATCAAAAATTTGTAATAGTATCGTGGAGGCCATAACGCTGAAAGAACCTCTGTCAGATTCTTGGTCTCGCCCTTCTACATCTAAAATGAGCCCCCATAAGATTGGAAACAATAGCCCTCTCTCGCCAACATTTACGCCAATAGAATCCAATGAATCGGCACAACTATTTAAAATTACTGATACGAGTAGTTTACCACAAAACAGCGCACAATTCACAAACACCAACATAACATTACCTAACAAAAATATTAAACTTAACATAAGTAACTGTAGCAACGTTACATTTAATATTTCTTAATTATTTTCTACTTCTTATTATTTTCTTCAATTTATAGATTATCTTAATGTGTTTTAATTGAAATAAAAATATTTTGTCATTATAAATTGTTTTCTTTTTCATTTTGTCATTTCCTCGCTGAGGTGGGATGAAAAGTTACGTATTGCACTCGAGTGGAAAGATTTTTCACCTTGTGCTCGTTTGTTTCCCTCGCTGACGCTCAGGATTCTAATTTAGAATCACTCGCTGCGCTCGTGATTCAACTTTAGAATCCTTCGCTTGCTCGGTCATCCAAATCGAGCACGCGGTTAAAAAGGAACTTTCCACTCTTGTATAATAAATAACTATTTATTATTTGGCAAATTTTTGAGATTTTTCAATTTGACCTTAGATTTGGGGGGGGGGGGGGGGGTCATGTCCCCTGTCTTCCGGACCGCGCCTGTAAATAGCCATATACAAACTTCAAGCTAGCATGCTAGACTAGGACTAGTAGAAAAACATACAACGCGCCAGCTGCTAACTCACCATGCAGAAGGTAAAAATCCTACTGACGGATATTAGAAAAGTATTGCAGGCTGGCAACATTTATATCAACATCTCACACCCATATTCTTAGTCGTTTCCTCGAGTTTTTCCCACTCGACTCAACCTCATTCGAGGAAGTTCGTATGCTTAGACAACAAAAATATCCTTCACTTGAGATATTCCTCACTCGAGTGGAGTCGAGGAATATACTGTCAAACTCAAGGTAGCTCTCGACGTACCTTAAGGGTTCCTCGAGTGGTGTTTAAGGTGTTTTCAAGTTGTTTTTATCGAGAATTATGTCTGATTATGAGATTATTGACGAATTGGTGGATTTTATTTTTTACGTATACGATGATGAACCATATAATCCGGCGCGACGGTATTTACGTGACGCCGCAAATCCTTTTGAGGTTTACGACAATGATTCTTTTCAAAGAAAATTTCGGTTATTTTTTCGGTTGTAACATAATGAACAAATTAAAGATTTTTTTTCCTAAATTAAACATCAAACATGTCAAGAACTTACACATTTATATTTAGAAAACTTTCAAATATTAAGAAATAATAAGGTACTTTGGTACATATTACGGTAATACTTCACACTAGGTTAGGTTAGGTAAGTGTTGTGACCATGACGCGCGAGCCGAGCGAGCAAAGCGAGCGTGCCGCGGCAGCGGCCGGCGAAGCGCCAGAAAAAAAACTCTAATAAAAGAGACTTTTTCTACAAAACAAATTCAAGTATCACCTCTTGGGCCCTGGAAGTACAGTTTACGGTATATATTTGTACGGCATTGATTCTCATCCGCACTTTGTACCTCAACCGCAGTTTCCAAAATGTCATATTTATGACGTACAAATATATACTGTAAACTGTACGTCTAGGGCCCAAGAGGTGATACTTGAAAATGCTGTCAAATGACAGCCAGTAATAGTCCATAGATTTCTTTTGCGTAGTCACCCTACTCTCCTTAAATTGTTTCGTCGAAAACCCTTTTGTTAACTTTCAACTCATTAAATTACGAATTATGCACTTTTTCACTGCGAGAAACAACATTGTCGGCAGCGGCCGCCATATACATATATAAACAAAGCGCTTGCAGCGCCTCTACCGGAAATTAATGTAAGTATTTTACAATATAATCAAATATTTTTTGCCATTTCATGAAGTAGCCACGCGTTTAGTTGGCCATATCGTGAAACGATTTCTCATCATTGATCTGCCCAAACCACATCATGATGTGGCCAATAGATTGTGGCGACCATTTCATGAAATTCTCGAGCATTTCTATCATATATATATATATATATATGTGTGTGTGTGTGTACAATATATACATGTGTGTTAATACTTATTTCATTTACTAGCTATAAGAAAAAGAGAGAAAGAATATGTGCGCGCGCACTGCTTTCTCTTGCTTATATCCCCCACTCAACTTCCGTTCGCCTCGCCTGAACACATAACTTTTCGTAAAGCGTAAATTTTTAGACTAAAAATTATAAGAAATGCCAATAATATATTTTTTTTAAATTAAATTTATCTTTTTCGTATTCATAGACTCGGTTTTATTGTCTTAAATAATTAAAAGCGAAGTAAGTAAAGCAATTTTCTATGAAATTTAAAATTTCATTCTGATAGCTACAAAAGCAAACTTTTTTTTAAATAAAAGTATGTTTTTTTATGTCAATTAGGTATAAGCTTACATTTAGATTCAAACAAAAAAAGGGTATCAGGAATCAAAATCGGGTACAGAGAACTCAGACTTAAAATTCGTGTTCACTAATGTAATAAATAAATATTTTTTAGTAATATCTTTCTTTATTTTATTTATTTTTAGGTCAAAGATTCTTAAATTCCAATAGACGTTTTTTCTGCAATTAAATAACAATTCCATCGTAAAGCGCAGAAAAAATCTTACGATAAAACAAGAAGACATCTTTTTGTTGAGAGAGAGAGAGAGAGAGAGAGAGAGAGAGAGAGAATCATTTTTATTGACCACATTATAAATTTACAAAACAACATACAAAAAAAATAAGAAAATATACATAATGGAGAAAAGAAGAAAAAAAATAAAGTACCATTTGTGGTCAATCAGGACCCTGCCTCAGCGTAATGCTGCCGCAACACGCTATAAAACGTGTCACAGCAGCGCTGGTATTCTGGCAGGGTCTGTTATACCAGAACCTCAGATGGCCAATCGCATCCGCCTCGATAGCAGTTCCTTCCTCTCACTGCCCGTTATGGATACAAATCTATCAAATAGCAAACACGATTATTATTTAGTTCCTGAATCAGGCTACATATTTTGACGTTTCGAACAACAGGCAACAGCTAGTGCCCTATAATAATATACGCTGGCGCAAAGTATGTCCGCATCGCAAAGAACCTAGTTTTCGCTGCATTTGTTCTAAAAAAATGTATTTTAAAGAAAATATAACTAGAAAAAATTCCACGCGGACCAGGCAGCAGACGGGACTCGAACCCGTACCCTTCGCAATCCGGGCGAATGCACTGACCAATTATGCTACCGCGGCCCTCACGGACCGCGTCGAAATTCTTCTAGCCATTCTTAAGCTGCAAGGCAGCGCCATCTCTTCGCATTATAGGCAACCCACAATGTCAAATGAAAAGAATGGCTAGAAGAATTTCGACGCGGTCCGTGAGGGCCGCGGTAGCATAATTGGTCAGTGCATTCGCCCGGATTGCGAAGGGTGCGGGTTCGAGTCCCGTCTGCTGCCTGGTCCGCGTGGAATTTTTTCTAGTTATATTTTCTTTAGATTTAAACATCATAGTTACATGCTTTAAAAATAATAAAAAATATAAAATGTATTTTTTTTTAAGATCGTGATAATTACGTTAAATAATGAAAATACCCATCTACTGGGTTTTTTCCCACATAAATACCCGGTTTTTTCACTCTCATCTCTACTTATATGCGACTGCCTTCACAATATAACCATTTTTATAAGCGGTTACGGGTTACTCAACTAACTGGTGGTGATAATCACAAACAACGAAGTTTCCTACCTACTTACTCACTATGAAACGTATGACTCGATTCGATTTCATAATAATTTCAGAATATCATAATATGTATTTATGTATTAATAAGAATTTGGCATTATGAGGAAAATAATGATATTTTTAACAGACTTCAAACAACAGAAGATTCAGAATTCGTCGGTAAACTATACTCTATACATATAGCTATGTAGTACTTTGCACTAATGTCATTATTTATCCTATTTTTATTTATTAAACATTTAACTGAGGGTTGTTTAAATCTAAAGAAAATTTTACTAGAAAAAAATCAACTCGGTCCAGACAGCCATATCTGTCTATGTTTATCGTTGTGTTCATTTGGTAGGTACGTATTAATTACAAAAATCGTCATTATGAAACTTCTAGATAATGGTAAAAACCTCGCCCCTAGAAAATACGATACACTACTATATAATTATTTTGAAAAAAAATGAGCTCATGTATAAAATTATCATTTACACCTACTCTCATAATTATCTATATTAAGAAAGATTACATTAGAAAAAATCCACGCGGGCCAGGCAGCAGACGGGACACGAAGCCGCACCCTTCGCTATCCGAGCGAATACACTGATCAATTATGCTACCGCGGCTCTGACGGCCGCGTCGAAATTCTTCTAGCCATTTTTAAGCTGCAAGGCAGCGCCATCTCTTGGCATTGTAGAAGATGGCGCTGCCTTGGACGAACCCAAACTCGAAAGTCCCGTCTGCTACCTGGTCCGCGTGGAATTTTATCTAGTTATATTTTCTTTAGATTTAAACATGAAGCAGTTACATGATTAAAAAATAAAAATTATAAGATTACATTAGTTACGTTTTTATTTTTTAAGCATTCAACTGCTACATGTATAATTATTATTAAGTTTACTAGAAAATATTCCACGCGGACCAGGCATCCCGTCCCGTCTGCTGCCTGGTCCGCGTGGAATTTTTTCTAGTAAACTTTTCTTAAGATTACATTAGTGAACACGAATTTTAAGTCTGAGTTCTCTGTACCCGATTTTGATTCCTGATACCCTTTTTTTGTTTGAATCTAAATGTAAGCTTATACCTAATTGACATAAAAAAACATACTTTTATTTAAAAAAAAGTTTGCTTTTGTAGCTATCAGAATGAAATTTTAAATTTCATAGAAAATTGCTTTACTTACTTCGCTTTTAATTATTTAAGACAATAAAACCGAGTCTATGAATACGAAAAAGATAAATTTAATTTAAAAAAAATATATTATTGGCATTTCTTATAATTTTTAGTCTAAAATTTTAGTCTTATAATTTTTAGTCTAAAATTTTAGTTTTTAGTTTAATTTTTAGTCTAAAAATTATAAGAAATGCCAATAATATATTTTTTTTAAATTAAATTTATCTTTTTCGTATTCATAGACTCGGTTTTATTGTCTTAAATAATTAAAAGCGAAGTAAGTAAAGCAATTTTCTATGAAATTTAAAATTTCATTCTGATAGCTACAAAAGCAAACTTTTTTTTAAATAAAAGTATGTTTTTTTATGTCAATTAGGTATAAGCTTACATTTAGATTCAAACAAAAAAAGGGTATCAGGAATCAAAATCGGGTACAGAGAACTCAGACTTAAAATTCGTGTTCACTAATGTAATCTTAAGAAAAGTTTACTAGAAAAAATTCCACGCGGACCAGGCAGCAGACGGGACGGGATGCCTGGTCCGCGTGGAATATTTTCTAGTAAACTTAATAATAATTATACATGTAGCAGTTGAATGCTTAAAAAATAAAAACGTAACTAATGTAATCTTATAATTTTTATTTTTTAATCATGTAACTGCTTCATGTTTAAATCTAAAGAAAATATAACTAGATAAAATTCCACGCGGACCAGGTAGCAGACGGGACTTTCGAGTTTGGGTTCGTCCAAGGCAGCGCCATCTTCTACAATGCCAAGAGATGGCGCTGCCTTGCAGCTTAAAAATGGCTAGAAGAATTTCGACGCGGCCGTCAGAGCCGCGGTAGCATAATTGATCAGTGTATTCGCTCGGATAGCGAAGGGTGCGGCTTCGTGTCCCGTCTGCTGCCTGGCCCGCGTGGATTTTTTCTAATGTAATCTTTCTTAATATAGATAATTATGAGAGTAGGTGTAAATGATAATTTTATACATGAGCTCATTTTTTTCAAAATAATTATATAGTAGTGTATCGTATTTTCTAGGGGCGAGGTTTTTACCATTATCTAGAAGTTTCATAATGACGATTTTTGTAATTAATACGTACCTACCAAATGAACACAACGATAAACAATAAACATAGATAGATATGGCTGTCTGGACCGAGTTGATTTTTTTCTAGTAAAATTTTCTTTAGATTTAAACACCCAGCAGTTAAATGTTTAATAAATAAAAATAGGATAAATAATGACATTAGTGCAAAGTACTACATAGCTATATGTATAGAGTATAGTTTACCAACGAATTGTGAATCTTCTGCTGTTTGATTTGAAGTCTGTTAAAAATATCATTATTTTCCTCATAATGCCAAATTCTTATTAATACATATTATGATATTCTGAAATTATTATGAAATCGAATCGAGTCATACGTTTCATAGTGAGTAAGTAGGTAGGAAACTTCGTTGTTTGTGATTATCACCACCAGTTAGTTGAGTAACCCGTAACCGCTTATAAAAATGGTTATATTGTGAAGGCAGTCGCATATAAGTAGAGATGGGAGTGAAAAAACCGGGTATTTATGTGGGAAAAAACCCAATAGTACTACTACCAGTAGTAGTAGTATTTTCATTATTTAACGTAATTATCACGATCTTAAAAAAAATACATTTTATATTTTTTATTATTTTTAAAGCATGTAACTATGATGTTTAAATCTAAAGAAAATATAACTAGAAAAAAATTCCACGCGGACCAGGCAGCAGACGGGACTCGAACCCGCACCCTTCGCAATCCGGGCGAATGCACTGACCAATTATGCTACCGCGGCCCTCACGGACCGCGTCGAAATTCTTCTAGCCATTCTTTTCATTTGACATTGTGGGTTGCCTATAATGCGAAGAGATGGCGCTGCCTTGCAGCTTAAGAATGGCTAGAAGAATTTCGACGCGGTCCGTGAGGGCCGCGGTAGCATAATTGGTCAGTGCATTCGCCCGGATTGCGAAGGGTGCGGGTTCGAGTCCCGTCTGCTGCCTGGTCCGCGTGGAATTTTTTCTAGTTATATTTTCTTTAAAATACATTTTTTTAGAACAAATGCAGCGAAAACTAGGTTCTTTGCGATGCGGACATACTTTGCGCCAGCGTATATTATTATAGGGCACTAGCTGTTGCCTGTTGTTCGAAACGTCAAAATATGTAGCCTGATTCAGGAACTAAATAATAATCGTGTTTGCTATTTGATAGATTTGTATCCATAACGGGCAGTGAGAGGAAGGAACTGCTATCGAGGCGGATGCGATTGGCCATCTGAGGTTCTGGTATAACAGACCCTGCCAGAATACCAGCGCTGCTGTGACACGTTTTATAGCGTGTTGCGGCAGCATTACGCTGAGGCAGGGTCCTGATTGACCACAAATGGTACTTTACTTTTTTTCTTCTTTTCTCCATTATGTATATTTTCTTATTTTTTTTGTATGTTGTTTTGTAAATTTATAATGTGGTCAATAAAAATGATTCTCTCTCTCTCTCTCTCTCTCTCTCTCTCTCTCTCTCTCTCTCTCTCTCTCTCTCTCTCTCTCTCTCTCTCTCTCTCTCTCTCTCTCTCTCTCTCTCTCTCTCTCTCTCTCTCTCTCTCTCTCTCTCTCTCTCTCTCTCTCTCTCTCTCTCTCTCTCTCTCTCTCTCTCTCTCTCTCTCTCTCTCTCTCTCTCTCTCTCTCTCTCTCTCTCTCTCTCTCTCTCTCTCTCTCTCTCTCTCTCTCTCTCTCTCTCTAAAAAATATTTATTACACTTTACAAAAGTTATAAAAGTGTTGTTTTACAATTACCTAAAAACTTTTATTCACTGTCCCTACTGTCATGATCATTAAATATATTATTAATATTATTTGTTTCTTAGGTTTTCACGCACATCACTCATTAAATAAAACTAGTTTTTACGGGTTAATGCTTATAAACTTTATTTATTTATTGACGTTTCGCAGCCTTTTCAGGTCTGCATCGTCAGAATAATGATTTTTTATTTAAAATTGTCGAGCTACCTTCGAAAGACTTATATTGAGGGTTCGGTTATTTCATTGGAAGATTTTTAAAATTTTATTGTCTATATATGAATTTATTATTTAATTTACTTAATAAAGTATTTTATTTAAAATTCTTGTTTGTACTTTTGAGTTTATTTATTTGACCCTAACTACCGTAAACTACCACCGGTTCCAAAATTGGGAGACCTTCCTGAGAAGAACCGGCTAAACAAACTCAACAGAGGCTTTCTATCTCCTTCTTATGTTAAATTATGCAAACAAAAAGAACTAATAGTATCTGATGGTCTTGCAGTGTGTGCTCGGGGTTGGGATTTTATCTCCTGTATAATAGGTTCCCAAGCTGGTGGTATATACCAACCATCTTCCCTATTGAAATTTGGATATTTTTTAATCTCAATAGCCTCGCGCATCATACGAGGAACGAACCGCCGCTCAGCTGCAAGGATCTGTGGTCTATCAAATCTAATGTAGTGGTTTGGTCCCCCTAATGCATGTTCACGAAACGTCAATAAATAAATAAAGTTTCGTGCATTAACCCGTAAAAACTAGTTTTATTTATTATTAATATTGCAAAATTCTATTTCTTGTGTATTTCCACGAGATGTTGAAGGTCGTTCAACTTCATTTATTGGGCTACCCAACGGACTTGACAATTGCCTGGGTGTAGATAACGGCTCGTCATGATGACGTCATTGTCATAATTTTTATGTTTGTGTAACAGGTTCCAATTATACGATATAAAAGCTATTTTTGCTGCCCTGTCTGTAGTCATATATTTCGTTTGTGACTATGTATATGCGTATGCGTGCTAAAATATCGTTCAGTAGCTGCTGAAGTACCGAGAGCACTGAGAATACGTACTGCAACCCTACTCAGCAATTTTGACCTGCAGTCTTCTCCACGAAACTACCGGGTCCATTTCGGCGACATGTTTCTGTGGTCTGCTCCATAAACCCTGTTTAGCTCTTTAAGGGTGTTACCACACCGATCGATCGATCGTCGATCGATGCAATTGATCGATGGTAGAATGGATTAGTCGACGTCGATCGATAGTTTCTACCACACCAATCGATCGATAGTCGATAGATGCCATCGATCGATGGCAATTGGTATCCAATTTTGCAATTGAATAAGCCACCATATTTAAGAGATTTTCAATATCATCTCTTATCTAATAGACGAGTCCGTCCGTCCGTCCGTGGTGCTGTTTCAGCGGCCAAACCGTAAGAGATAGATATAGAGAATGTTTAAGTTATAAGTTAAGAATAGTCTGATAAGACTACAAACCGGATGTGAGTAACGTAGCACTTCCGGTTTTCGAGAAATCACGTGATTTCTATTTCAAACGAAACCACACAAAATCTCGGAAGTTCTCAATTAATTAAATACATTTTTTTTTTGGTGAACATTTGGTTCACTGGTTTGCTAGTTGTTACTCATTCGAAAAGCATCCAAATACCACTGTTTCAAATGTAATTTGCAGAATGTAAGCGATCTTTGGCTTTACAAAACGGTCGCATCCAGAGTGTTCTGCGTTTGCGTCTCCGTAATAATAGTACGAGCAAAATCGTACTAGCCAACAACAACGCGTCCTCTTGTAAATACATTTCGAAAGAAACTGATGGAATTAGGGATATTCGATATACATCGATGCATCGAAAACATCAATGTTTGCAATGAAAAACATCGAATCGATCCGATGTTTTGAAAAGCTTTCAATATACTCGATGCATCGATGTTTAAAAAAACATCGAATCGGTAATACAGTTTGACCACGTAGTGATAATATCCTCTTTTTGGTTTAACCTCAGTAAAGAAAAACTTAAGTTTGACCACTAAAATTTTACTTATTACTGTTATGAAAGCATTCCGAATTCTCTGATATGGCTCCGATGTTGGCAGCACTGCGCAAGAGTCAGTGCAGTGACAATAAAAAATAACTACGAGTTTCTATGTTTATAAACATTTAATAACCTTTGGTTTTGTGAAAGAAACTAAGATTGAAGTAAATATATTTCTAATATTCTATTGACAGACAGCAAAAAATTTTAAAATTTAAGAAAAAGTACTCGATGTTTGAAATACATCGATGTTTTCATCCGATACATCGATTGACATCGATGTATAGTTGCGATGTATCGAATCAAAAAATACATCGATGTTTTTTCAGAGTGGACACCCCTAGATGGAATATAGCCGGTGTTAATCGATCTACGTCGACCGATGCCATCGACCAACAATCGATCGATTGGTTAGTCGGCCGGTATCCGTCGATCAATTAAAGCTACCACACCAATCGATCAAGGTCGACCGATGTCGATCGATAACATCGATCGACGATCGATCGATTGGTGTGGTAACACCCTAATTGACTAAATCAACACCATCGTCAATATTGAGCGATTGGCCCAGGTTGTGTATAAACTCCATGGCATCCACTTCATTTTCTTCTTCTAATTCAATGCCTTGCGATCTTGGATCTAATAAATATGCAGCATAATGAATGGGTTTCAAACAATTATTTGTTCGCCTAATTACAGCATTTGTAATTAATGCGATGTACAGCATTTGTAATATCTTGTTTGTGATGCTCATTTAGAATGGATATATCCGGAAATGCAAAACTAAATGTAGACTTAATATCTTTGAAGGCCTTAAAAAGTTCATACTACTGGAACCTATTCCAGTAGTTTTATACAATTTTTTACCATGGTCCAGAAATTTAATCCAGTAAATTTGATTTTATTTCATCTTACATAGTAGTATCTTCGTGAACAGCTAATGTCTGTAATGCAACTTTGGATTTTTGTAAACTTTTTAAGGCGGTGCAGTAACTGCCCCAGCGGGTTTTCCCTGGCAAATTTAATGTTTCACCTGAACCTTTTTCTTTTACAATCTGAGCTAATGAAGCTCTCATACTTTGGTTTCTTTTTATTGCTTTTATCATATCTGTGGCAATCGATATAAACGCATTAATAGGTTCTAGTTTTAAGCTATCTTCGCATAGCAAATTCAATGTATGTGCTATACATCTCAGCGGTATTATATGTGAATACGAATTTTTAACTATCTGAAATGCACTTTGAATATTAGTTGCGTCGACTCCGATAAGAGTTACGAATTTGTAGCTATATGGCACACGTTTATAACTTTTTATTTAATTAGATAGCAAGCAGTATATTTATCGTATTTATTGAATTATGATAATAAACAAAGTTAGATTAGCTCTAACTAGTAGTACTTAAATAGTACGTACTATTTGATATATACATGTATCTACACATTACTTAGATGTTACATATACTAAATATGAAAAAACCCGAATATTATCCCATTCGGGGATATTCCCTGGGTTTTTTCCCTATTTTTTCCCACATTTGGGTTATTTCCGGGTAAAATCCCATCTCTACATATATAAGTGTACGCTTCTGCTTGACTTTTGCAACATTTCTGTTCATTATTCGTAACCTTCCGCACGGGAAACATTTTAATAATTCATTGTTCCTTGTTCTTCCGTTAAATTAGTCGCCAATAGGTACTTGCACTCATTTGACGTAAATATTTGATCGCATCTGAACAAAAGAGTTTTGTAATCATGGAATTCAGAGCATATTATGTGATTTTTTCCATTGTATTGGTTGTGAGTTTAGCGCGTAATACCGTTTGTCTACCGAAAACACAAAATTTTGCAGTACTAAATGCTGTGAAGAAGCCGCATCAAAAAGTTATTGTTCATAGTACGACTAGTACGAGTAAGTTTATATATAGTTTTTTTTTAAAATATTGAGGGAAGGTACCTATCTAGCCAGGTAGAAAAAGGTACTTAACTGTATTTTCTATAATATATATTTTTTTTATATAAAATTGTTCATCCTTTCATTTTCAATTTGATTCTAAGAAGTACTTATGTACCATGCGGAAACTAGCGCGATGGTACTTTCGTTCGCTTTACTAACGTTAAGCAAGTTTCACAAAAGCTTAACATGGGATGGGTGCCAAAAAATATCTTTTTATTTTGATTTTAAGTGTATCTTAGTTCTGTTTCGTTAATTGGGCACTTATTTGTTTTTGATTAAGCACATCCATTGTTGCATGCTCTACTTGGAGCTTCAAACAGTTATATGAATTATTAAATACTTGGAAATTATCAAACTCATTTAAAATGATTTTATGAGTTTTAGACAATAGATCAATTAATTGGTATTTGATTGTTTCGCATGTATGTACTTTACATTCATGTTAGTTTCATAAGTAGAAAGGCAGTGTCACAAGGAATGATGTCATCGTACCCAACAGCTAAATTAGGTTTGTTTATTTTCAGAATCGCCTATCCCTTCGTGCGATCACAAAGGCTCATTGCCTGTCGAAGACAGCAAATGCGCATACTGCAAATCTAGAGGCTTTGGCGATGGCCTTTGCATCAATAACAAGTGTGTTTGTATTTATGACTTATAGAAATATTCACAGTGATTGATCTAGTATGCTCTATGTAGTTGCCGAGTCTATCGATTTGTTCACCTGTTCGATTGGCGAATTTACGAAAGTAACTTTAAAAGTGTTGTGCTTTAAATAAAATGGTTGACTTTCTACTGGTATTTTATTTATTTTTAGAAATGTATTATGAATTTTATTTATTTTGAGAAATGTATTATAGATTTTATGGACAAATTTTATTGACAATATTTGTAATCGTATTGGTAATGCATCCTAAATTGAAGTTATTTTTATTTTTATAGATTTTTAATTGACATTTGCTCACATTGACATTGTTTTTTCTTTTATTTATTTTTATTGACATTTATTGACATTTTTATATAGTTTACAACATTGAAATAATATTGTTAATAATTAATGTAATTTTATAAGAATTTATTGTTAGCTTGAAAGGACGACTACACTATTGAATTAGGTATATACCTGTTATAATGGTGTAATGTATTTTGAATAAATAAATAAATAAAAATAAATCTATAAAGCACATAGCGACATCCCTTTCTATCTATGCTCAAGACTAGATCAATCACTGAGAATTTTTCTATAATACGGGCCTTAGTGTTTTTAACTTTTTGTTGTCGTCTGTATCGAATAATTGATTTTGTGAAAGTACCTAAATATAAAAAAATAAAAAGTAAATTTTGGATTGATGTTGGTCTATTATTATATTTGACGACTATTTGACGACCTCCGTGGCCGAGTGGTTTGTACGCCGGGTTTCATGGTGTCGTCGACTCGAGAGGTCCCGGGTTCGAATCCCGGTGGGGGCAGATGTTTGTGTGATGAATACGAGCATTTGTATTCCAGTCGTGGATGTCAAATATGTATTTCTGTATAAATATACTTATATATGTACTGTATATGTATTCTTATCCGTAACCCTAGTATCCCATAACACAAGCCTTACAGTGCTTACTTTCGGGCTAGGCTAATTGGTGTGAGTGTTAGAAATATTATTTATTTATTTTTCTTAATGTACCTTATATTAATAATAGGTAAGTACCTAATGTATCGCTTTAATCAAAGTAAATCCAAGAATGCTATAAAAATACATTACACTTTTCAGAACACATATTACAGGAGTATTTAGACAATATCATTACTTAAAATATGAATGGTTTCATTGGGACACATAATTGTTGGTTATTAAATTCTATTTTTTTATATTTCGAATTATTGTTTGGATTTTTCAGAAAATACAACAGTTTCTATGTGGTCTCAAGCTGGAATTTTCATTTTGCCTTGTATTTCATTGGAGAGTACGATATCTGCCTCTTGTTTGATTTTATTCCAACTGAATTCAATGTCTTTTTTTTTTAATTCGTTAGCAGACTGCAAATCGAATATATCTGCCCCTGTAACTTGCGGCTTCCATGTAAACTTTTTTTTTCTTTGTCAAAGGACACCCGGCATTTTGTGCTAAAGTTGTATACTTTTTTAATTTTTTTATCTGTGTTTCATAATTGGGTAACGTAGTCTGGCAATATTTGTCATCAGCAGCTAGCTGTCAATGTCAAATACGTAGGTTTGTCATCAAAAGGGTTTCTATATCAAAAAATATTAATCATTAAATAACTTCTTTCCATGATTCACTTAAAATAAGGCAAAAGTAGTTTTATGTAGCAAATAATTTTGGTTTTATTTTGAGACCAAATTCAACTAACTGTATACAAGTTTAGCATTTTTTCTATGAAAAGTGCCGGGTCTCCTTTTCTAATAGAGTTTTCGTTGCTACGTCATCACCCTTTAATCTGTAACAAACCAACCCCATAGATGGTTCGGGTTATAGATGAAAGGCCGGTTTAAAACCAATTAAACCAATCCGTTTAAAACGAAAAAGAAAACCGTTTAAAACCGAAATAAACCATTTTTTTTTTGATTTAAAACGGTTGGTGTTGATGACTATGTTTTTCTTAATTATAACTACATTGTCTTGATTTTACCGAGGTAGGAATATAACGGAGTACCTATAAACTGTATAAAGATTTTTTAAATGTGTGATATACTTACTGATATTGATATACTTAGCGAGTTTAGTTCTAGTTGGTCCATCCGCGACCAAGCATAGGTATTACCTACCTAAGTTATAAAAACTCTTATCATAAGTTAAAAACTCTGTGTATCTGTAAATAAAAAAAACATTGTTTTCTAAAGATATAAATCAACTAAATCAAAAGAAAAGTTTATTAGAAAAAAAAACCACGCGGACCAGGCAGCGGACGGGACTCGAACCCGCATCCTTCGCAATCCGGGCGAATGCACTGACCATTATGTTACCACGGCCCTATTAAATGCTTAAAAAATAAATAAAATCAACTAAATCAATTTGATTCGTTTTCAAACCAAACTTACACTCACACTCTCTCTTTCATGCGCAAGTAAAACGGGCGGCATTGTGTTAATGATGTCTTTTATTTTTAATTTAGTGTGTGTTATATAATATATGTACAATAAATAAGTGCTTAAGTATGAAGGTACCTACATATAGGGTTACCATATCTCAGGATTTGTCCTGAGATTTCAGGATTTTTGGACTCTTCTCAGGATTGCGGCTGCATGTTGCAAATCTCTTGAAATCTCAAGATTTTTGATTTTTCAATAAAATACAGCTAACGTTTGAAAGATCTGTTGAATAAAAACTTAAACTAAAAATAATCTGTCTTTGATAATAATTGCACAGTTAAAATCAGTACTTATTTATCTAAGTAGGTACTTGATCAGTTTTATCATACATAATATGTGATGTGACGTGTATACCCATTATATGTGATGATACATTTTTAAATAAGGCTTTTTCTTTGATTATGGATTTATAAAATGTCCCACAAGTTAAGCTCTTCAAATTATATTGAATTAAAAGTATAGGCAGCATGTATATAAACGATAATATTACGACTTTTTTAAATTGTTAAGTACGTTTGAGAGAAAATTCTCAAACTGTAAAAATCTCAGGATTTTTCATTGGAAATCGAGCCTTTTCTCCGGACTTTTGATTTTTTCATCTGGTAACCCTACGATACCTACTTAAGTTTTCGTGGTACCTAGGTCATGTACGTAGGTATTTTCTATTGATTTCCTTTATACCTACTTACTAAGTAAAACGAAACATGACGTCAGGTGACCAAAAGTTTACCATAATTTTTTACGACCTCCGTGGCCGAGTGGTTTATACGCCGGGTTTCATGGCGTCGCCGACTCGAGAGGTCCCGGGTTCGAATCCCGGTGGGGGCAGATGTTTGTGTGATGAATACGAGCATTTGTACTGCAGTCATGGATGTTTAATATGTATTTCATATAAATATACTTATATATGTACAATATATGTATTCTATCCGTTACCCTAGTATCCCATAACACAAGCCTTTACAGTGCTTACTTTGGGGCTAGGCTAATTGGTGTGAAAAAAAAAAAAAAAAAAAATGAAGTGTAAAAAACATAGTTCTTTTATTTTTGTATGCCAGTTTTCAACCGTTTTAAACGATTTATATGGGGTTTAAAACGGCAACATTTTGTTTAAAACGTTTTAAATCGGTTGTTATGTTATTGGTAGTTCAACCACAAATCGATCATCCGTTCGCGCTAATTTTGCGAAATATTGAGCTAAATTTATATAGTTGCGAACATGACTTCTCAGGCCTTCTGCTCCATATATCCTTAGGACGGTCCATAATTTCATAGCTCTAAATCTACGTCCGAGAGGAATCTGCCAGTGGCGATAATCTGGGATTTTAGTGTCTGTTTTTGTGTCAGCTAAATATACTCTTTGTACATCGAAAGCTTGTAAGAGGTCGTGTCCGTTTTTCACCCACATAGCGGAGCAATCGAAATTAACATTCATCCAATTGTGAAGATTGAAATCGAAAGAGTCGACGTGTTCGATGCCTTTTATTATGTGTTTGTATTCAGGGCACATTTTTATTTATTTTATTTTTTATTTGTTTATAGTCAGGCAACGTAGGCCCATAGATAAATACCTTATAGTCTAACATATAAAGGTAATACATTAAATGTTAGTAATTAAAAAATAATAATAACTATGTTAGTAGAAACCTAATTAACACGTATAGACGGCGACGTGTGACGCGGAGTGGTGTCAGGTAGCCGGCCTCGGAACCGCCGGAACACAACACCTTTCGGCCAAAGATCTTCTTTCATGAACGTCGCCAGATGTTCGGTTGGCACCCGCACCACAAAGGAATTAAAATTCACATTGTGACGGGACTCCAACCGTGCGACTCTGAGGGAGAATTTGGTCTTAATCCGCAGGTACTCTACGATCTCCTCTTCCTTCGTAGAGTAATGCAGTCGGGAAACGTACAGCGGCGTCGTCGGTATTGCAGGACGCAGCAGATGGTTCGGTCCGGTCGGGGCGGCACCACACAGATTGCGGCGAATGGGCTTCCTCTTCTTCCTTTCCACTTTAATGAAACCCTCTTCGTCGGAAATCCGCTTTTGTGACGCTGCCGGAGTAGCACGTTGGATACTGAGTTTGCTACTCTTCTCTGTTGGTTGTTTACTACGACGCTCGCAATTTGGAACCGCATCAACGGGTCGGCTGGCGGCTGCAGCTGCGTAAGCACGTTGCGGTGTCTACACCGTATTTTCAAGTTGTTTTTATCGAGAATTATGTCTGATTATGAGATTATTGACGAATTGGTGGATTTTATTTTTTACGTATACGATGTTGAACCATATAATCCGGTGCGACGGTATTTACGTGACGCCGCAAATCCTTTTGAGGTTTACGACAATGATTCGTTTCAAAGAAGATTTCGGTTTAGAGAGATACAGTCATACAAGTAATATTTCCTCTGCTAAGCATTACACTAAATTGTAATAACAGAGGACTACCTGTATATTGCCTATAAAACAATTACTGGTGGCTTTGAAGTTTTACGTAACAGGATTATTTCAAGTAGGTATTTACCTATGTTTGTTGTGTGATATTTTACTTTGCACATATGTCTATGCTTTTATGCTTTATACCTTTGTTTGTACTCTCAGTGGAGGAATTCTCAAGTTTGTTCAAGATACCAACTAGAATATCATTTTCGTGGTTATTTGGAGGAACTCCTTAAGGAGCCCTCAGGAACGTTTGAGGACGCGACTAAGAATATGGGTGTTAGACCTTATAAATGCTTAATGTGATGTTGAGATGTGGCTATTGTAGAAGTTATGGGAGTACCTACACATTTTATAATTTCAAGCTATAACAAAAAATGTATGGGAAGAGTACATGGTAACGATTGAAATTTCTGTACCCATGTAAACGAATAAAAAAATTGTTCTATCTTGTATCGTTAGTCTGTTTATATGCGGTAATATGATTTTTGTCTTATCTACAGCAGAAACAAAACACTACTTACAAACAAGACAGAGTTTTATCATCATCATGATGAATCATGTGAGTTTATTATTTTGATATCAGGAGAGAAGCCCCACAAGTGTCCAGAATGCGGCAAATGCTTCACAGCCAGCTCCAACCTGTATTACCATCGAATGACACATACTAAGGTAACTCTTTGTTCAATGTTATTTTGACGTGACAACGTCTTAAATTAGGTTGCGGCTGGGAGTCACTTATGAAAAAGTGTAACGCTCGGTAACGTTACGATGAGTCTCTCGTGTTAAGTTTAAGTTTACATGTACAATGTTTTAGTAAACAAAATATATTTCTATAGTTAAAATTTGTGCAATTCTTATTTTCATTCAATTCCTTGTTCCTATTGTGCAATTTAATTATATTCATATCAATAAATATTCTACCGAGAAAAAGACGTTGTCACGTAAAATCTTCGCCCGTAAAACCGACTTTACAGGCAACCATTTTTACTTAATTCCTTTTTTACTTGTTTGTGAAATTGCACCATTATTTAATAATGGATAAAGTATGAATCCGGAAGAAATATGCGCTCATAAATATTTACAGCAAATGGTTGACGTAAAATTCATTGTCTCAAACTCCTTCGTGTTTCGGAAAGCAAGTTAAGGCGTCGGTCCCAGCATAGTGGGTCATGACTGTGTGCGAAATCTATGAAGCCTATGTTTACCAGCAGGGTATATTAATGATGTTGTAAAACAAAAAGAAACTAAAGAATTTTACTAAAATAAACTATATGGTTCAGGCAGCAGACGGGACCTAGTAGTTTTATTTCTAGGTATATTTTCTTAATAGTTAAACATCTAGCAGTTACATTATACATAAAAATATATAATAAAACAATAATAATTTCTATAATAAATTAGCGCTGTTCTTTCCGCACACCAGTATACACTAAACACTACACAAATAGGGGCGGCGCACACAGGTGAAATTTACTCAAAAGTTTGACAATATTACGTTCTAAATTCTGTCACATGTTTAATATAAAATAATTGAAACAAGTTTATTCATTATGTAACCATTTATATACCAAAATGAACTTAACAAAGCATAGATTCTTATGACAATAAAGTTTATTCAAAATGACCTCCGTGATTTTGAATACAGGCCTTCAATCTGCGCGGCCAGTCGTCTATCGCAGCACGAACGAGGACCATCGGCGGCTGCCTTAATCAAGGATGTCTTGAGTGACTCCAAATTGGGATGAGGTTTTGAGCACGCCTTTTCCTTCAAGTGTTGCCATATCTTGTAATCTAACCGACTCAAATCTGGACTGGAGGAGGGCCAGTATTCGTGCTGGAAACAGGTTCCACAAGGTTCGTCAGGACTGTATTTTGATACACAACTGCATTCGTTTTTACACCTTTCTCACAAATGACCTCGTTGGACACGCGGAATACGGTTACTCGCTTCTTCACTGCTGTGTACGCACACCTTATCATTTTGTTGTTGTAGCTCTCTTCTACGGTAAAAATTTTTTCATCCGAAAAAATAATTTCCCGATATTTTTTTCCCGCGTACCGCTTCAACAAAGCGTGGCATCTCTTCAGTCTCAGGTCCATTAGACGAGCATTCAAATGATGTCCTGTTTTTCTTCGATACGCCTGAGGCCCTAAGTCTTCATTTAATACCCTTTTCATCGTGGTTCTGCTTAACCCCATCTGAAGGGCCAACAGTTTTTGCTTACGTTTGGGATTTCTTTGAATTCGCGCCTTCACAGCTTTTATCACTGCTGGAGTCCTAACAGACCGAGGGCGACCACTTCTTGACCTGTCATCTACACTAGAGTCTTCATTGTATCGTTTGATGGTACGATAAACGAATCTTTTGGTTATATTCAATTTTTTTAGTATGTCAAAATTTTGAATTGGCGCGTAACCACAACGATGCAACTTAATAACTGCAACAAGGTCTTCTTTAAGCTTCCACTCCATATTTAAAAATGAGTACAATTCTAAAAAGTATACATTTTATCTTCATGAACAATTCGAAATTCGAATTCAATAAACTTTTTCGTGGCCAGCATTCTAAAAGAAACGTTTTTACTGTGTGACAATACTTACGACCTGTGTATTTTGCTGTAGTTGGTCTAAAATAATAGTTTGAAGGTGCTTCAGAAAAAAAAACTTTATTTATACTATGTTTATTTTTTTTGTTATTAAGGCTTGAAATCGTCCCTCGTAGCCGTTAAGGAATAACTCAATAGTTCTCTTCGACTAATTAGAATGCTATGCTGGCATATGCCTGAAAAATTGTTAAGAGTATTTTTGAAGTTATACTTCTTTAGGTGCGTTATGAAAAAATGATGAGAGTGAAATTTTAAGATGCGCGCGCATCATTGTAACACAAAAATTAACAGCACGAAGTTGGTCGCTTTAGCGACCAACTTCATGCTGTTACTTTTGTGTTTACCGCACATTAAGAAAATCTACCAACAAAATAGAAATAGAATCTCTATTTAGTGGGTGCTAACGACTGCACTATGAAGGCCTATCAAAAGTATTTATTAATCTGGAACAACGGAACCAAAGCGCGATTCAGGAGACTACAGCGCCATCTCTTGACCATTGGTTAGTAGAACCAAAAACCACATCTTTATTTTTTGTAATAAAGTAACAGATATAGGTATTCATATTTATAATATTTATCCATATGTTTCTAGTTTGTATATTCGGAATACGTGCTGGAGTTTCATACAACTGCAAATCACATAATGTTCTAATAAATTATATTCAGTAGCGATTTTAATTGAATATTTTGATTATTTATTTATTTTTTCAAATTAAAACTGAACTTTATTGACTGTGTCCTTTTCCAGACTTTTTATTAATATATTGTAATTAATTATTTGCATGCAATTAAAAACTAATTTTAAACGATGCCAAAGAAGGATAACTTCTCACGCGCCTACATAAGTACACGCACCCATTTTTTTTGAAGTTATACTTCTTTAGGCGCGTTATGAAAAAATGATGAGAGTGAAATTTTAAGATGCGCGCGCATCACTGTAACACAAAATTTTAACAGCATGAAGTTGGTCGCTTTAGCGACCAACTTCATGCTGTTACTTTTGTGTTTACCGCACATTAAGAAAATCTACCAACAAAATAGAAATAGAATCTCTATTTAGTGGGTGCTAACGACTGCATTGTGAAGGCCTATCAAAAGTATTTATTAATCTGGAACAACGGAACCAAAGCGCGATTCAGGAGACTACAGCGCCATCTCTTGACCATTGGTTAGTAGAACCAAAAACCACATCTTTATTTTTTGTAATAAAGTAACAGATATAGGTATTCATATTTATAATATTTATCCATATGTTTCTAGTTTGTATATTCGGAATACGTGCTGGAGTTTCATACAACTGCAAATCACATAATGTTCTAATAAATTATATTCAGTAGCGATTTTAATTGAATATTTTGATTATTTATTTATTTTTTCAAATTAAAACTGAACTTTATTGACTGTGTCCTTTTCCAGACTTTTTATTAATATATTGTAATTAATTATTTGCATGCAATTAAAAACTAATTTTAAACGATGCCAAAGAAGGATAACTTCTCACGCGCCTACATAAGTACACGCACCCATTTTTTTTGAAGTTATACTTCTTTAGGCGCGTTATGAAAAAATGATGAGAGTGAAATTTTAAGATGCGCGCGCATCACTGTAACACAAAATTTTAACAGCATGAAGTTGGTCGCTTTAGCGACCAACTTCATGCTGTTACTTTTGTGTTTACCGCACATTAAGAAAATCTACCAACAAAATAGAAATAGAATCTCTATTTAGTGGGTGCTAACGACTGCATTGTGAAGGCCTATCAAAAGTATTTATTAATCTGGAACAAAGGAACCAAAGCGCGATTCAGGAGACTACAGCGCCATCTCTTGACCATTGGTGTAGTAGAACCAAAAACCACATCTTTATTTTTTGTAATAAAGTAACAGTTATAGGTATTCATATTTATAATATTTATCCACATGTTTCTAGTTTGTATATTCGGAATATGTGTTTGAGTTTCATACAAGTGCAAATCACATATGTTCTAATAAATTATATTCAGTAGCGATTTTAATTGAATATTTTGATTATTTATTTATTTTTTCAAATTAAAACTGAACTTTATTGACTGTGTCCTTTTCCAGACTTTTTATTAATTTATTGTAATTAATTATTTGCATGCAATTAAAAACTAATTTTAAACGATGCCAAAGAAGGATAACTTCTCACGCGCCTACATAAGTACACGCACCCATTTTTTTTAATCATAAGCGTTGTTGAGTTTTCCTCCATTTTGTTTAGGGGAAGCAGCTAATTTTAGTGTCATATTAAAGCTATAGCGGCCGCGTAATGTACAGGAAAATCGCTCGTCTCGCCGCCGGTAGCGTAGCTGTGGCCTAGCAAGGGCTTCTAAGGGTGGCAAAAGCCATATGAAGGCATTTCTTACAGGCTTATATTGTAATTTGATTTACCAATTCTTGGGTAAATCAAATTACAATATAAGCCTGTAACGAATGCAAAAATGCAAATCATAAATAGCCCCGGGCGCAAGATTTCAAAATTAACCGGCTGATGATGTTTAATGGTATATGCTCAGATTACAGAACAAATAATCAAATTAATAATCATGGTTTGTATTCACAACACGATGCGTATGGTGGACAGGTCGCGGCACGTAATTTTAGCGCTGAACAAAATGCATCAGGGATAGCTGCATCCACCCGCGCACCTCGTTTCCCCCCAAAACATCATCTTAGATTAAAACAAAAAGGGTAGATACGGTACGCTCATACTTGCATCAAACAAAAACTGATTCCACGGCAGCGCGAACGGGACGGCGAGAACCGCGTCACTGCATTACCGACCCGAACGAAACAGCACGTTAAGTTTCAACAGCAGCGCGAACGAGACGGCGAGATCCGCGTCACTGCACTACCGACCAATCAGGCGACAAGTACTCGACGTTACTACCGAATAAGATTCAAAACAAACAGCAATTTTTATGAAAAAATATATTTCATAGTACTTACGAATGAAAAGTGATGCCGTGGGTTTTATTTTTAGTTCTTGAGCAATTTGAGCACTTTTTAAAAACACACTTAGGCATTGTTTTATCATATAAACACAAATATATTTCTTTTTGGCGTTCACATGTACGTCGTTTACCACAATTTATGCGGATCACTTTTGTGAGGTTAGTGCCGTATCTACCCTTTTTGTTTTTATCTAAGGGTGGAACGCATTTAGTGCTCCGTGCGCACCTTTCTATCTGCCTTTTGTTCTGTAATCTGAGGGTATATGTTTGTACACAGAACAAGCCTCACAAGTGCGCGTGGTGCCCGCGCTCCTTCCCCACGCCGGGCGAGCTGCGCGCGCACACGGCGCTGCACGCGCGCGTTTAACCGTGAGTATACAATATTATATATATTATATTACAATAAAGTCCCAAGCAATATCCAAGAGTTAAGCATAAATAAATTCAAAGATAGTATAAAAAAGCACTTATTAAAAAAGCTTATTACAAAGTGTCTGATTATATTACAGACAAAAATGCTTGGGTTTGAACTGTTCCAATCATTCCAACAGGTGTTCTATATTAAATA
Source organism: Chilo suppressalis (assembly GCA_902850365.2). Classification (NCBI taxonomy): domain Eukaryota; kingdom Metazoa; phylum Arthropoda; class Insecta; order Lepidoptera; family Crambidae; genus Chilo; species Chilo suppressalis. The sequence goes on from OU963902.1 coordinate 1,200,394, forward strand.
AATCATGATTGTATTGACGTTGTAACAACATAATGATTAGTAAATGTTGTTACATTATGCTTTTAATGTTGTGGAGTTTTTTTCGCTCGTTTTTCTCCGCAGCTAAAAAGAATATGTCCGATAACGAGTGGTAGGGAAAAAAATGTTTGGACGATTCAAAAGTGTTGTACTATACATCCAATTAGAATAAAGATATATTGATTTCTGATTTCTGATTGATATGCAGGCGTTTCAGTAACGGCCATTAGGCCTCCCATCTTCTATTTTCGTCTTTCTTTTCCTCTCTGATCCTCTGATCAACTTCTCTATCTTCCTTGCTCTCTTGGCCCATCATGCCTCTCTCTCTGGCAAGAAGGGCACTCTCATCTTTGACCTGTTCTCTCTCCATCTGTGGTCCACCACCAGCACGTTATAGCTGGTGGTCAAGCCACGGAAGGGCCACTGACCTGCGCGTGGCCCGCCCTAAAGCACGGACCGCCGAAGCGCTGGTCACTCGCCCGACACCGTTAACACTCAAACCCAATTTTTTTTTGTTTATGATTTTACTTCTATTGCGAAATATTTTACACTAGCGAATAACTCAGTTATTTTAAAAAAACCGTGAGTATGACTACTATAAACCCTGCCCAACGAATAGCAAATCATATGGAATACGAACTCCGCTAAAAAGTGCAAACTGCGATCAAGTGGGCGGAGTGAAATAAATGCGATCAACACGCCGATCACGGGATTGGTTGGGATTTCCGTTTAACATTGTTTTACCCAAATGAATGGAGCGCTTAATTCATTTGCAGATATTTAATTAGTCAGAGAAGGAGCTCGATGGCGCGCGTGGTAAGCGCGTTCTGCTGCGATCGTTGAAGTTAAGCAACTTTCACAGTGGTCGATCATTGGATGGGTGGCCAAAAATTTAGTATCTCGAGCTCCTCCGTGCTTCGGAAGGCACGTTAATCCGTTGGTCCCGCTTGCATCTGCAGTCGTTAGCATCTATTAATCCGCACTGGGCCCGCGTGGTGGGTCATGGCCCAAACTCCATATTCCATTCATAGGCAAGGCCTGTGCCCCAGCAGTGGAGACATTATAATGATGATGACTACTATAAACCCCGCCCAACGAATAACAAATCATATGGAATACGAACTCCGCTAAAAAGTGGTTCCACGCAAACTGCGATCAAGTCGGCGGGGCGAAATAAATGCGATCAACACGCCGATCACGGGATAGGTTGGGATTTCCGTTTAACATTATTTTAACCAATGAAGGGATAGTTTAATTCATTTGCAGATATTTAATTTGTCAAATTATTTTGTTTTGTCTGTGTGCGTGGGTGAGGAGCTATATGGCGTGGTTACCGCGTTCAGCTGCGATCGTTGAAGTTAAGCAACTTTCGCAGTGGTCATTGGATGGGTGACTAAAAATTTATTATCACGAGCTCATTCGTGCGTCGGAAGGCACGTTAAGCCGTTGGTCCCTGCTGCATTTGCAGTCGTTAGCACCCATCAATCCGCACTGGGCCCGCGTGGTGGGTCCAGGCCCAATTTTACCATAGCGAAAGCCTGTGCCCCAGCAGTGGGGATATTAATAGGCTGATGATGATGATGATGACATCAAGCAACGACTTCGAATAGTTTGCGAGTCCGAAATTTCATTTTCAAATTTTGTATGGAAATTTGAACGGCAGCGACACAAAGTACGAGAACTAAAAATCAGTACACATTTGACAATGACATTTCGGACTCGCAAACGTTACGAATTCGATATTGGTTCGCGCTAAGGGTAAAGTAAGTAAATGTGAGACAATGACAAATTGCGTCTAAGTAATAACTTTATACGCAGTTTCCGTATTTTAATTAAGATTTTCAGCAAATCTCTTTAACTTTTATTATGTCTTTTACAGGTCTTTCACGGATTCTAAATATGTATTTGCACAGCGTTTAATATGTTTCTTTACAAACAGTCAACTTGTCATAAAACGATTCCTTGTCTATTAAAAACAACGCAAACTTATGATCTGCGCAATGGAGCAGAGAATTTAAAACGCATTGCAAGGGAAATTGGTACGTATTCCAATAGGGTATTTGACAAGTTTTAGAAAACGATCTCACGTTATTGACTAATGTTTATGTATGTATGAAGTCCGTAAAAATGATATTCATCATTCAGTATTTCAGTTAAAATAACCAAATCAAAAACTCCATTTTCAAGTTGCCGTAAAAACGTTTCTCTGGACAATATAGCGTCTTACTAGTGTGTGACGTCACACGACTATTAAAACGTCAAACGATACAATGTAATATCACTTTAACCTGAAGTTTACTTGCGTGTGACGTCATTTTAGGCTCCGCCAATCCCAAACGTTTTGGGTCACATGACAATAGATAAGAAAACTATTATCTTTTTCGTGGGTTTTTAGTAAAATTATGAATATTTTTTTGTAAAAATAGTAAAAACCTCTGCCAATATTCATTCTAAGCACAGTTGCTAACAATTGTCACTTCTTTTTTAATACTGTCAAATACCCTATAGGTGTGTTAACAAAAATGTGGTTTCAGGTACATAAGAGATTTTAAAGTTGAAACACACAACTATTGATAAATTCAGTATGATTGGGGCAACAAGGTTTGCTCACCTAACTTTGTTGAATGTAAATACAAAAACTTCCTAGATCTTATGGTTTAAGTTATTAATAAATTAAAAAAAAATAGAAATTCTATTCATAAAAAACTAATTTGAAGACATGGAAAGTCAGTTTTTTTCAGCCTTTCTGTCGACTTTTTATATGTGAGCAATTTTTACAATTTTAGTCGACTAATTACACTATGTCCAAAGCAACAACTAAACGCTGTTCAAATCGCATTCAACATGTTGTATTATAAGATTGTTATTATTATTATGATTATTTTAAAACGTGATAATTAAACGATTACTCACATTGATATTGTTTTATTTTCCGTTACCTACTTGACGGATAAATATAACTTAAGACCTTGAAGTATCTTGATAATTTCACGGTTAACACTTATAAAAAAATAAGCAACTAAAATTAAGGAATTAGATTAACTTTTTATTGGCCACTGTCATCGGTTTTGGCTTTCTTAGCTTCTGTACATTCAGAATCTGCGTCTTTTACTTCACTATTTTCTGTCTCTTTTCCTTCTGCGGTTTCATCTACTGCCATTTCTTTCTCACTATTGTCTTGTTCACTCTTCTCTTCGCCATTTTTATCGCTTCCTTTGTCTGCAGCATCATTCGCGTCTTCGGTTTTGGAGTCTTCCCGCTTTCTCTTGTAGTAATTGTTCTTTAAGGCCTGGTTATCGCCCGAAGTATCGACTTTCAATAATTCTCTTAGAGCCATTGTGGCGTAGCAACTAGCTGGTAATGACATTGTTAGAAGGAGTGCTTTGTATTTGCCATCTGAAAAGAAAGAGAAAAGATATTAATAAATATTAAGAACAGCGCCATCTAGTCATTTGTACGTGCTTAAATTAAGGGCTATTATGCCAGATAGCGGAGTTTAGATCCCTGTTTGATACGAGGACCGAATATATTTTTTTCTAATAAAGGCTTTACAACTAATTATGATGAGTTAATATGCAATCTATATATATAAAACTCAAAGGTGACTGACTGACATAATGATCTATCAACGCACAGCCCAAACCACTGGACGGATCGGGCTGAAATTTGGCATGCAGGTAGATGGTATGACGTAGGTATCCGCTAAGAAAAGATTTTGATCAATTCTACCCCCAAGGGGATAAAATAGGGAATGAAAGTTAGTATGAAACTTTGTCAATTTTAAACCGATCGGGCTGAGACTTTGCAAGCAGGTATAAGAAGAATCATAGATGAATGTCATTGTGTATAATACAAGCCTGAGAACAAAAACTGTAGTCTACACTTCAGCTCTGCACCGAAGCGAAGCGAGAAGCCGAATATTGGTACATGGATACGTGGTATATGGATAGAATGTATAGATCACCTTCAACGATGCCGGTGTCGGTCCGTCCGTCGATCTCGTCGGCGTCGGATAGTATCAGGTCTGCGTGTGGGTCGTTATACCGCACCACTTGCCACGACATATCCCGCGGACGGGCGCATATGTAACGGTAAGCACCAGACATGCTGAATACCCTGTAATCATAAAATTATTAAGTGAAATATCTTTAGGAAAAAGTAAAGAAAATCTATTTTTAACACATTCGCTCAGAAATGCATTCAAGGAGGTTGTATACATTGTTCGAAAGTTCAAAATTACGGGCTATACAAGGGAGCGTGCGGTAAAACGTTTTACCGCACGCTCGCATGCATGTCACCGTGCGTATCTTTTACAAGTTTTTTTTTATTTCGTGGAGCCTCCTTGAAAGCGCTTTTGATCTATACGTTTGTCTCGCTTTCTTACGAAGATAAAAGGAAAAAAGTAACTATTTTAGTCGACTTTATCCCCCTAAATAATAAACGAAGACAACTCTTGGATTAGTTACTCTATGTTTTGTCTCTGTTTATTGAATGACAAATGACATTTGTGTGACATGAACAAAACAAGGCGTAAGCTTATTCCTTGTTTATTAATAAGGGGCTGTTCAAGTATTACGTAAGCACTATAACGGGGCAGGGGGGTCTCTGCTTTGCTTATTTTTGATGACTTGGGGGGGGGGGGGGGGTAGAGATGGTGATTACGTCAGCATCATCGATTAAGCCTTTTTAAGTACTGCTGGTCATGAAGCTCATGAAAGCTCATGAATCAATAAAAAAAACAGAATACATTAAAGGAAAAATGCATATAGGTACCAATGTTTACGTAAGAATGGGGGGGAGGAGCTTTGCTTACTTTTGCTGACGAGGGGGAGGAGGGGGTAAATAATTTTAATAAATCTGCTAACGTAATACTTGAACGGCCCCTAAGAGGGTATGAATTGAATTCAAACTGTTTCTAAGCTTTAGTGGTTGTTTCAAATCAAAATGCAATACAGTATAGAAAAAAAGTCATAATTTCTCAACTCACTTGATCTTATGCCTCAACTCCAGCGTTAAACCGTCCTTCGTAATCAATTCCTCATAATACTCCTTCATATTCGGCGGGTAATCAATATTGTGCCCTGGTAGAGGCATCACAATGTCGAAAATTGAATGAACGCCACTATCTACATCCTCTTGCGTTAAAACTTTAACTGGCAGTTTAGGTCTGGGAGTGTCGTTGTTTAGTCTCTTTTGCTCTTTCTCCTTTTCCTTCTCTTTCTCTGTGTCTTTATCTTTCTCTTGCTCTTTTCGGCCTTCGGGTTCAGTTTTGGCATCCTTTTCGGAACTACTTTTCTCCTGTTTCTTGTTTTCGTTAGACTGGTCTTCATCGTCCGATTCGTCTTCGTCTAACTCTGTAATTTAAAAAATAGTCATTTGTACAACAGCAATGATAACGTTGCCTTTGTTCAGTAAACAGAGACAACATTAAATTAAACAAGTTTTAACGGCATAGATGCATTGATTTATTTATTGACGAAACTTGTTTAATTTAATGAATGGTGTATAATGCGATTCAAATAAGAATAGGAAAGCCAATGACCTCCATCTGTCAAATGTCGCATGAAAAGTACGGTTTGCAAAAAATCTCGGAACACTTTTTTAGCACTCTGCTAATTCTAAATTAAAAACCAAACATTTTTAAACAAACAATAACAAATATTGATAATTAATATCGGTTGATATTTTTTTTTCATTTATTGAGATTTGGCTATGGATGGTTGATAACCTAAATCGTTAACCAAATGTCACTTTATGTTGTATTCAGAAACTCGATTTAAAACTTTCGTTTACATATAAGATGCATGTTCGTATGTGACCTGCATGATTATTCATAATAACGGTAACGCAGAGATTTTTTTTGCTCACTCTACCTATTTGGTTTGAATTGACAGCTATGACGTCAAAATATGGCGCCCAGTCGGTCCTATTCTTAGTTGAATTGCATTATACGTGAAAACCTAAGAAACAAAAAAGACAACATCAGTTTAAATATATGAAGTTTAACGAAATTCAACGCTGTAATAAGGTGGCATGGTTTTATCTATCGCATCTGTATATACCAAATTAATCCCTATTTAAAGAGAGGAGCCCGAAGGCGTGAGCGGTTTTCGCGTTCGGCTGTGATCGTTGAAGTTAAGTAACTTTCGCGGTGGTCGGTCATTGGATGGGTCACCAAATATTTACTATCTCGTGTTTCTCCGTGCTTCGGAAGGCACGATTAAGCCGTTAGTTCAGGCTGCATCTGCAGTCGTTAGCACTCGCTAATCCGCACTGGGCCCGCGTGGTGGGTCATGGCCCAATCTCCCTATTCCATCCATAGGGAAGGCTTGTGCCCCAGCAGTGGGGACATTAATAGGCTGATGATAATGACCTAAGTTAGTACCATAGGTTACTGTCTGAACATATTATTTATCACATAAACTGTACGATTACTCATACATATGCTATTAGAATCACTTTGACAGATGAGCCGTGGAAACATAGAGGTATAAACTAGAGGTGTCCCTCTAATAGAAAGAGAAAGAAGATGAGTGACCGCTATCTTTCTCTCTCTATTCGCGCATGCGCATTGGCAACCGTAAGCATCTCACTATTTCGATGTGATGCCATTGGATGCCATGCGTCACAAGAGAGAGATAGCTAGCGGACTCTTATCCTCTTTCTCTTTCTACTAGACGGACACTTTTAGAGCCGCCTTCCCCACTCTATTCTTATACCTCTATGCGTGTAAAGCATACCGACTTAGGGGGCGTCCATCAATTACGTGAGATTTTTAAGGGGGGGGGTCGAGTCAAATCTCATCTCATCTTACGTCGGAGAGAGGGGGGGTATCTCGCAATGTTTTTTCGGATTGATACAAAAAAGAATTATGGTATTTTGGTCCATTTAATCCAGACTGTACATGCTTAAGATTTATTCGTTCGAATCCAACGCGTTTATGTAAGAAACACACGTTTTGAAAGATCTCACGTGAGATTGGGGGTTGGGGGAGGGGGTTGAATAATATCTCACGACATCTCACCAGGAAGGGGGGGGGGGGGGGGGGGAACAGAAAATTCAAAAAAACACCTCACGTAATTTATGGAAGACCCCTTAGTCTTAGTAGAACGTCGGGCTGTTTCCGCAACTCGACACCCAGTGCCTATTTTGCGTGGGGATGGCATCAGTCCCGCCATCCCAGCTCCTCCAGAAAGATCAGCAGTCCCCGGATGTTGCTGCAGGCTTCTACTAGTGTCCGCGGGCTTCCCATTAGAGAAGTCCTTTGTCTTACAACGCCTCTGCACTCCAGCAGAACATGGGCGCTCGTCTCCTCCTCCTCCAAGCAGGCTCTGCACAGAGGGCTGTCAGAAATACCTATATTATAAAGGTGTTTGTCGAAGTACCCGTGACCCGTGAGTATACCCACGATATGTTTCAGGGCTTGTCTGGGTAGTCGGATTAACTTACGTGATAGCTGCTGGTTTACCTTAGGAACGGCTTCCCTAGCTTGCCTGCAGTCTGCCCAATATTGATCGTGTTGTCGTCGACAGCGCTCCCTTGTCCAGGTTCTCAGCTGTCGATAAGGTATGGGCCAATGGGCAGTCAGCCGCATCGTTACCCCAAGACCCCTCACCTTCCTTGTCGACTTCAGCGAGCGGCACCAGATCTCCGACGGCCGGGGTGAGGCCAAACCGTTTGATGCGCTCGCTGAGGGCGCGGTTCCATATCCACGACTGGTACGCGTGTAGATACAAAAGTCTCGTATTGCGAGGCACCTACGTAAACGAATATCAAGGAGTATTGTTTTTATAGTACAAACGAATTCTTATTATAATACTAGTGGCCCGCCCTCGCTTCGCTTCGGTGTAGAGCTGTAGTGTAAACTATAGTTTTTGTTCTCAGGCTTGTGCTATAAACAATGACTTTATTTATATAATTACACGTGTTATTGTGAGTCAACCATAAAAGATAGACATATGTTGTTGCGGGATATTTTTTAGACAATTTTATGTAGAATATTTTCGCCATATATGATTTCTATGTAACTTTAACCATTAAGGCTCCACACGCGACGGAAGCTTAGAAATGGAGTAACTTCTCCCGTTTTCTCAACATTTCCCTTCACTACTCTGCTGCTATTGGTTGTAGCGTGATGAAAAGTATACTATAACCTGCCCAGGAGTATGAAGAATAATTGTACCAAGTTTGGTTAAAATCCGTCGAGTAGTTTTTGTTTCTATAAGGAACATACACACAGACAGACAGACAGACAGACAGACAGACAAAAATTTTACTGATTGCATTTTTGGCATCAGTATCGATCACTAATCACCACCTGATAGTTATTTTGAAAATATATTTCATGTACAGAATTGACCTCTCTACAGATTTATTATAAGTATAGATTAACTAGCTGACCCAGCGAACTACGTACCGCCACAAAAATAGGGGCAGGTGTTAAAAGAGAAAATTTAGGGTTGTATGTATTTTTAATACCACATTATGAAAAAATAAATATTGTCCAAAAATAATTTTAGGGGTGTGTAACGTAGTGTTCTATCGATTTCCTGGAATAACATTCCTAACCTATATGAAAACACTACGTTACAGATGGACAACCATTATCACTTAAGGATATGAAAAATAGATGTTGTCCGATTCTCAGACCTACCCAATATGCACACAAAATTTCATGAGAATCGGGAAAGCCGTTTCGAAGGAGTTTAACCACAAACACCGCGACACGAGAATTTTATATATTAGATGAATTCTTATTATATATTAATAATTGTAATTGTGTTGACATAATGAAGAAATGGCTATTGACTTAGACCCGTATTACAGAATGACAACTATGTGTTGATCTTTACTTGAGTACAGTTAGAAAGGGATGTCGCTATGTGCTCTATATAGCGACATCCCTTTCTATCGATGCTCAAGACTAGATTCATTACTGAGAATCTTTCTATAATACGGGCCTTAGAAATTTTGAAATGTATTGTATAATATATTACTCAATTTAAATTTGTGTTTTAAAATGTATTTTTTTCTGTTAAGTAAAACAGATTATATCAGTCGATAATGTTGATACACAATAAGGGCTATCGCGTATGAAACAGCCGCTAGAAGCGCTTGTGTAGCGTAAGGTCTCCGAAATGTCAAAGTTATCGGTTTTGGGTTGACTACGCGGGTTTATTTCTAATTTAAATAATATTGTGAACATTCGGTAATAACTCAGATTAAATTATGGCAAATATGTATGAGTTATGTGTCAATGAACGACAGTTGTTTAAAAGCGGAGCTAAGAAAAAATATTAGGTCCTCCTTTTTAACCGACTTCAAAAAAGGAGGAGATTCTGTGTTCGTCTGTATTTATTTTTTATGTATGTTCACTGCTTTCTCCGTCAATTGTGTTATTGTTTACTTGGACGATATAATAGGCTAGTAGACCCTTTTTGGAAAAAGGTTTTAAGTGGTTCATAAATGTTCTATTAAACCGAAAAAAAAATGTATTGTATTTTTTTGAGACCTAGAAAGCTACAAATCTTTAATTTTAAAATAAACTTTTCATGGACATACAAAAACGCTGTCGGCCATTTTAGTCTATAAATTATCTATGTTATGACGTCGACGGTAGTAAACAAAAACTCGTAAGCACGTAGAAAATAACCTATCGGAGTTTATAATAAAAAAAAACATGATTTCTAATAAATACCACGAAAAATATAGTAATTATCATTATTGTATTGTACGAGAATGTTAAAACACATCCTTGAAGACTCCAGGAAAGTTGTGGATTAAAGTGCCGAAAGAAATTAACCTACGCAATACCTGGTTAGAACTGCCACTTTATCGAGTCATAGTAAAATTTATTTTTGCGAAGATCACTTTGATGTAAGTACTCATTGAATAATATTTTAAGTCTCTTCATTTATTATCAGTTTTATTACAAGTTTTAAAATTATGTATGAATGACATTTAGTTGTTCACTAAAAGAGACGTCACAATCATGGCGGATGTGGCGAACAGCGTTTTTAGTGTTTAAAAAGTATAGACTAAAAATATTTTTTTTAAATTAATTTTCTACAGCAGTCTTCTGCTTTTATGAAGTAAAATTGATATATTTAAGTTCCTTAGACCAAATACTTTAAGAAATAAACATTTATTTATTACAATTCGACATGAGTCAACTAGCCTATTTTCACTTAAATGGATGTAATTATTTTTTTTAAACAAAATATAAAACCGACTTCAAAATCGAAAATGGAACTAAAAAGTAAAAAATAATATCTCGTTCATGATTTGCAAGTCGGGCGGGATCAAAATTCAAACATTAAATAGATTTTCGTTTCTGATCGGTTATAATACGTCTTGCAATCTTGACCCGCCCGACTTCCAAATCATGAACCACATATTATTTTACTTTTTAGTTCCATTTTCGATTTTGAAATTCGTTTTAATTGGAGTTTACTCCTTAAGAATCGATTTGCATATATAAGGGCCCGGTATGAGAAAATGTGAGGAGTAAAATCTATCGATGAATGACCTCGTTACGTTTTTGGTGCGCATCCTATGTCGCGCAACTTTGACAAACAAAGATGACGGATTAACATTAATAAATTTTTTAAAATCTGAACTGAATTCAGATATTGTTTCTGATAGAGCAATGGGGACAACGAGGTATGGTACAAAAAAAATCATTATTCTGACGATGCAGACCTGAAAAGGCTGCGAAACGTCAATAAATAAATAAAGTTTCGTGCATTAACCCGTAAAAACTAGTTTTATTTAACCATTGATGCGGTATTTTCAAGATTCGTGAACCACGTATCTACGAACGTCCATGTGTCTTATTTTAGTTACCATAAACCACTTCTCACTGTAATTAATAATGCAGATAATGTTGATTTAATTAATATTTAAAAAAATGATAATAGTCTGATAATAATAATTACATAATTTATCAACATTCCTAATGATATATTTATGCACATCTGAAATTGACTATTGTAAAAAGTTTAATGTAAAATATTTCCTCGATTAGTTATAATAAATGTATATGAAATGAATAAATATATATTTATATATGTATATTATTTTCATTAATTTGTTAATTTACCCTTTCATACAGTATCAATCTTTTTTAAGTTAAATAAACTCTTTTTGCGTCTGGTTAGACTATCGAACTTAAGGAGTAAACTCCAGTCGTGCGTCGGAGCTGACACACACAATTTTTTTATGTTTATTTCCGAACAAAACGGAACTGCGCAACAACAACAGCATGGCCGATTATGTTTACGTTCTTTTGTATTAAAATATAATTTAAATGTCAATTTCAGACGCGTATTAACAAACTTTAAAAGCTACAATTCAGGACCTTACTCAACAGTCATTGTGCCCGTTTTATTGCATTTTCCATTTCATTTCCGCAGGCTTTGAAATTGTATGTAGCCTTCTGTATGTATATTTCCGCGAAATTTGATATTGTGTAGCCTTATGTATGTATATTTCCACAAGATTTGAAATTGTGTGTAGCCTTATGTATAGGGTTACCATCCGTCCGGATTAGTCCGGACATGTCCGACTGTAGTCCTTAAATTTTTCCCATTTTTTTGAATTAAATTGAATATGAATAATTAAAGTACACATTGATTTAAATACCAGACTATTGTAACTAAGTAATTAATTGTACCATTGTGTGAATAAAAAGTCCGGACTTTTTTCGAAATGTCAGGATTTTTGTCAGGACTTTTGAAATTCATAAACGGTAACCCTACTTAAGTATGTATGTTTCCGCAAGATTTGAAATTGTGTGTGTAGCCACATACCTTCTGCAAGGCGCCGAGGTAGTCTTTAGGCGATCGAGCCAATACGTTGAGCATCCACGCTTCGTGAGGCGCGCGCCTGTCGCTGGCTGTCGATAGGATAGTGTCGATAGCCTGTCGACACATACGCATTTGTTGAACACTTTCAGTATAAAAGAAATTCCAGCTAAGTGTAAGGAAAAAATTGCTAAATCTACAGAACTTCCAGCGTGAGCAATATTAGATGACAGTGGGGGGTACACTGTTCATCCTGTTCCAGCTGTTTAAAATGGTTTCAACAATTCTTCTAGAAATATATTTATTTACCTACTAAAAATACATACACAATGGGCATTTATCTGACATATTATTTAAATAAATACGCATTTGTTGAACACTTTCAGTATACTTACCTACTACAAATACATACACAATGGGCATTTATCTGACATATTATTTAAATAAATAAATATTTCCAACACTTACACCAATTAGCCTAGCCCCAAAGTAAGCACTGTAAGGCTTGTTTTATAGGATGCTAGGGTAACGGATAGAATACATATTATCATCATCATCATCAACAGCCTATCATAGTCCACTGCTGGACATAGGCCTCTCCAAATGCACGCCACTCAGATCGATCTTGGGCTACTCGCATCCAGCTCCTGCCAGCCACCTTGCGCAAATCGTCACTCCATCGTGCCTGAGGACGTCCTACACTACGTTTGCCTAGACGCGGTCTCCACTCCAGAACTCGTCTACCCCAACGGTTATCGGTTCTTCGGCAAATATGGCCAGCCCACTGCCACTTCAACTTGCTAATCCGGTGGGCTATGTCGATAACTCTGGTTCTCTGTCGGATTACCTCATTTCTGATGCGATCTTTCAGAGAAACGCCGAGCATAGCCCTTTCCATAGCGCGTTGAGCGACTTTGAACCTGTGGATCAGCCGTGCCGTCAGTGTCCACGTCTCGGCTCCGTATGTCATCACAGGTAGGACGCACTGATTGAAGACTTTCGTCTTTAGGCACTGTGGGATCGACGATGTCAAGACTTGACGTAGCTTCCCAAACGCTGCCCAACCTAGCTGAACTCTTCTATTCACCTCGTCCTCAAAGTTGTTTCTACCTAACTGCAATGTCTGCCCGAGGTATACATATTTTTGAACAACTTCGAGAACGGCACCGTGTATTGCAATCGGTTCCGGTAGAACATGTTCGTTGAACATGACCTTGGTTTTATCCAAGTTCATCCGTAGGCCGATGCGTATAGAAGAGTCAGCCAGGTCATTCAGCATCTGTTGTAGGTCCTGCAGGGTTTCTGCCATGATGACGATGTCGTCTGCAAATCGCAAGTGAGAGATGCGTTCGCCATTTATGTTGATGCCATGTCGTTTCCAGTTCAGCGTCTTGAACATATCCTCCATTGCATTAGTGAACAATTTCGGGGAAATAACGTCCCCTTGTCTCACTCCACGATGCAACGGTATGGGACTTGTTTGCTGATTCTGTACTTGGACAGACATGGTGGCGGCTTCGTAGAGACATCTTATCACTTGGATGTATCGCCAGTCGACTTGGCAACGCTGCAGGGACTCCAGGACAGACCAGATTTCAATCGAGTCAAAGGCCTTCTCATAGTCCACAAATGCTAGGCACAGGGGCTGATTGTACTCCTCAGTCTTCTGTATAATCTGCCGCACTGTGTGGATGTGGTCTATGGTGCCGTATCCGCTCCGAAACCCAGCCTGTTCCGGTGGTTGAAAGTCATCAAATCTTCGCGCAAGACGGTTCGCGATCACTCTTGAGAACAGCTTATAGACGTGGCTTAGAAGGAATATGGGTTGATAGTTCTTAAGTAGGGTCTTGTCCCCCTTTTTAAAGAACAAGACGACCACACTCCTGCTCCACGCCTCCGGAGTTCTCCCTTCGAACAGGACAGTGTTAAAAAGCTTTTGGAGCTCCCTCAGTACGGGTTTACCTCCAGCCTTCAAGAGTTCTGTTGTAACACCATCCTCTCCAGGGGCTATTCCATTTTTAAGCTGTCCAAGAGCAATCTCGATTTCGCCAATACTGACTTCTGGCAGGTCTTCGGTGAAGTGGCGTGTTAATGTGGCTCTAGAATCCTCATTTCCGGGATCAGGTCGAGATGCATGTGATGCGTATAACTGGCTGTAGAAGTCTTCCACTTCCGAAAGGACTGCCGGCTTTGAAGCAACAACTTCCCCACTTGCTGTGGTCAACTTCGTCAGATGGCTTCTTCCAAGAGATTGTACGAACACTTTGGACCCTCGATTCTGCTCGATCGCTCTCTCGATCGAGAGAGTATTGGAGCATCGGAGGTCGTGTCGTACGTGCTTACTGATCTCTTGGTTTAGAGTCCGCTTTGCCGACGAAGTGACGGGTGGGTTTTCACGTCGTTCCTTCATTAGCCCTAAAGTCTCTTCCGAAAGCTTTGACTTCCTGCCCTTACGCTGCGTTGCACATAGTTTCGTACCCTCTTCCCTGAGAATCCGAACCACATTTTCGAGGTTTTGGTTTACGTGTGATATGGTTTCCACGGCAGCAAATCGGTTCTCCAGATTTGACTGGAACGTTTCAGATCCTGTTATAGATTGGAGCAAAGTAGGTTGGAGCCTGGATTTCATTAAACGGACGCGCTCGGCCTTAAAGTTGATATTCAGAGAGCCCCGGACGAGTCGGTGATCACTACCGGTATTGAACCTGTTGATCACGGAGACGTCTCTGAATATGTACCTCTTGTCCATCATGATGAAATCGATCTCATTTTTAGTCATAGTGTCGGGGCTCTGCCATGTCCACTTCCTTTGGGGCTGTTTCTTGAAAAAAGAGTTCATCAAGAAGAGCCCCTGCCGTTCGAGGAAGTTGACGAGCATTTGCCCCCTATGATTTCTGCTTCCAAATCCATGGGATCCTACTACCGATTCGCTGCAATTCTGTACTCCCACTTTAGCGTTGAAGTCCCCCATAACAACGTTGTAGTGGGTCTTAGTAGTGGAGTGGAGGGCCCTCGATATATCATCGAACATATCCTCCACTTCGTCGTCCGAGTGTGTCGAGGTCGGTGCGTACACTTGCACCACCTTGAGGCTATACCTCTCGGTGAGCTTTATAATAAGGTACACTACCCTGTTCGACACGCTGGACATTTCCACAACGTTATCGGCAAGGGACTTATTTACCAAAAACCCAACGCCACCTTGGGACTGTCGGTCTCCCCCGCGGAAGTACTTTAGGTGGCCCGATTCGAGGGTTACGGTGTCCTCCCCCTCTCTTCGGACTTCACTTAACCCTAAAATGTGCCACCTAATCTTTCCAAGTTCCACCTCGAGTTGCGCCAGATGCGAGTCAAGCCGTAGCGTGCGTCCGTTGTACGTCGCCAGGGTCAGTCTATTGTGGTGGCCTCCCGTAGCCCGGAGATTGTTGGCACCCCCCGCCCCGCCGTTACCGTGGTCGCCACCGTGACCAGGAATAGCGGGGCTGCCGGGAACTGGGGGCCGTGGCTTGAGTTTCTTGTGCATGAAGGTTTTGCCCATAATCGCCACGCTGGACAGGCGGGTTGGCGATCACAGAGCGTAGGTTTATTGACGTGACAACGTCTTAAATTAGGTTGCGGCTGGGAGTCACTTATGAAAAAGTGTAACGCTCGGTAACGTTACGATGAGTCTCTCGTGTTAAGTTTAAGTTTACATGTACAATGTTTTAGTAAACAAAATATATTTCTATAGTTAAAATTTGTGCAATTCTTATTTTCATTCAATTCCTTGTTCCTATTGTGCAATTTAATTATATTCATATCAATAAATATTCTACCGAGAAAAAGACGTTGTCACGTAAAATCTTCGCCCGTAAAACCGACTTTACAGGCAACCATTTTTTACTGATGACGCTGCTGCCCGTCACCAGTGACATTTTCCTCCCCTACGTCGTTGGATGGTTATACCGCCATCGGTCGGTTTGCCAGAGCCTCGTCTGTTGGTCAACAGGGTGCACCGCGTGAAGGTGAGGTTGGCTTGGGTTCTTGCAGGTGTATTCAGAACCCCTTACACCCCTGTTAATACATATACTGTACATATATAAGGATATTTATATAGAAATACATGTTAAACATCCATGACTGGAGTACAATTACTCGTATTCATCACACAAACACCTGCCCCCACCGGGATTCGAACCCGGGACCTCTCGAGTCGGCGACACCATGAAACCCGGCTTACAAACCGCTCGGCCACGGAGTTCGTCATTTAACAATGTATCCTTTACATTCAGAACAAAGGGAAGTAAAGAACTGCTTAAAAGAATATGCGTCTTTTGTGTGTTCGCAACAACGATATCAAATACCCTAGATACACCAACACGAACAAAATCGTGCCCGAAACCTGTCCAAAAGGTACATTGGACGATCCTCGGCACTGGGTAAGATGATCGCTTAGTCAGAAACAATATAAGGCATTATTTAAACATTGTAAGTCACCTTTAATGCATACTGTATAAGGTCTTTTAAAACGCATGCGTCAAGAACTTACAACAGTTCGAAATGCAAGCTCGTAAAATTTTACGACTCATTAGTATAATTCCGCATATCATGCGGAACTATAATAGACCTTATTTCTTTGACTCTACGCTCAATTCTAAATGCGCTGTTAGCAATATGACATGTACGTACCGCGAGGCAAAGAGACGGCTATATTACCGACCATGCATTTGAATATCACAAATATTTTCTATTAAGAGCCCTTTTACAAAATTGCGCCGCTGCCGTACTGATCGGCGCGTAGGTACATTTGCACTAGTAATATTGCATTTTACGGGTGATGTTTCGAGTCTTATAAAATAATTATTAATGAACTAATTATAAAAATATATAAATATTTTAGTAGTTCAATAATGGTAGATTAGTTTTTTGAAAGTTTTTGATAGTAATTTTATTTAATTCAATATCAAAATACGGGTAAACCTGCATTGTTTTTTGGGAAAACTCACGGAGGTTAGACGCTTTATTTGATAATTAATGAGATAGAAAATCAAAATTCTAATACATTATGTTACAACAAAAACATATTTATGATGTCATAGTAATTAATTTAATCTAATTTATTGAATATTATTGAGAGATTGAGGCGTTTGAAGTTGTGCATATTATCGTTGTTTCCGTAAACTAGCTGCTGTAGAACGATTAGTACAAAAAAGGAAAATAGTATTTGCAAATATTCTACATTAACTTACAATAAGAAGAATAAATCTACTATTTACTTCTACTGGAAATAGTCAAAAATTTTTCTAAGGGGGTAAACAAGGCGCTCAAAAATTACGATTTTTTGCAAAAGATGTGAAAGGGCTCTTAAATCAGTTTATAGTAGGTATTATAACTAAATTTACTTCATCATCATCATCAGCCTATTATTGTCCCCACTGCTAGGGCACAGGCCTTCCCTATGGATGGAATAGGGAGATTGGGCCATGACCCACCACGCGGGCCCAGTGCGGATTGGTGGGTGCTAACGACTGCAGATGCAGCCGGGACCAACGGCTTAACGTGCCTTCCAAAGCACAGAGGAGCTCGAGATTGTAATTTTTGGTCACCCATCCAATGACCATGACAATGAAATTTGCTTCAAATTCGTTAAATTAAAAAACATTGATTAGATACCTTTTGAAAAAACAATACTTTACATACTATAAGTATTTTTTTCGCATTTTTTCACGGAGCTCTACGGCATCTTGACTTTTCAACGGGCCGCGCGTGGCTGTGAACCAAGAAGTGCTTAAGCGGAGTTCAAGCACTTCTGGATTGGGGTACATTTTTAGCGCACGTAGTGTATCTAGGGTATTTAATATCGTTGATGTTATACTTATTTTCTAATTAAAGTTATAAATATCATTTGGAGTTTTACTGATTTATTTATTACATAAACATACTAGTTTTCAGAGTATGTATTCATACTAGAGACAGAGAGAGTACTGTGTTGGAAGGGTACAGAAGTACCCAATGATAAATTTGATACAACTGATGAATCGTAACTAGGCTAGAACAGGCTATTACTGGTAGAAATTTTTGACCTGGGAGTCGCAAAATGGCTCATGCGTCACAATAAAAAAAAGTCTGGGTGTTCCTGCTCTATTAGATTCTTTAAGTTAATAACAAAATGGTTACAAAGGATTGGTTGGTTGATTGGCAAATGACTGCAGATGCAGCCGAGACCAAAAGCTAGACATGCCTGGAGCTAATAAATTTTTGGTCACCCATCCGACTAGTGGCCATTGCAAAACATTTGCGTCATCGAACTATATGATATGTTGTTCAGAGGCCCAAGCACGAATTTTTACAGCTCCACAACGTATTGCATCGTCAAGAACAAACTAGCCATACAAAATTAGACGATGGCGATACGATTACGGAGCTATTTACGAAATTTGTGGGCCTCAGTATATATATAGTCACCTGTTTTAAATCTCCCCGCAGCAGTAACAACCCAGCTGTGTAAGTGGGACTATGTCGTCGGGTCCCGAATCGCTGCAACCCGTAGTAGTTGAGAAAACCGCGCGTGCGCAGTAATTCGCACGCTGCGTTCACGCAATCTTCATCTACCGTCACGTTACGGAGAGCTATGCGGAACCTGACGGAGTGAAAGAATCAAAGAAAAAAATGAAAGTATAGGCTAAATGAAACGAGATTCTCCCCGCATTAGCATGTAATCCGTAGTAGTTGAGGAAGCTGCGCGTGCGCAGTAATTCGACTGATAGGGGGAAAGAAGCAAAGATAAAATGAAAGTTAAGACTAAACTAAACAAGATTCTCCCCGCATTAGCTAATTGCTATCCGTAGTAGTTGAGAAACCCGCGCGTGCGCAGTAATTCGCACGCTGCGATCACGCAATCTTCATCTACCGTCACGTTACGGAGAGCTATACGGAACCTGACGGAGTGAAAGAATCAAAGATAAAATGAAAGTATAGGCTAAATGAAATGAGATTTACTCCGCATTAGCATGTATCATCATCAGCCTAATAATGTCCCCACTGCTGGGGCACAGGCCTTCCCTATGGATGGAATAGGGAGATTGGGCCATGACCCACCGCGCGGGCCCAGTGCGGATTGGTGGGTGCTAACGACTGCAGATGCAGCCGGGACCAACGGCTTAACGTGCCTTCCGGAGCACGGAGGAGCTCGAGATAGTAAATTTTTGGTCACCCATCCAATGACCGACCACTGCGATAGTTGCTTAACTTCAACGATCGCAGCCGAACGCGCTCGCCACCTGCGCCATCGAGCTCCTCAGCATGTATAATGCGATTCAAATAAGAATAGGAAAGCCAATGACCTCCAACTGTCAAATGTCGCTTGAAAAGCACGGTTTGCAAAAAAATCTTAAGACCCTTTTTTAACACTCTGCTAATTCTAGAATAAAAACCACACATTTGTAAACAAACAATAAGAAATATTGATAATTAATATTGTTTGAATTTTTTTTTCATTTATTGAGCTTAGGCTATGAATGGTTGATAACCTAAACCGCCAACCAAATGTCACTTTAAGTTCCGTTCAGAAACTCAATTTAAAACTTTCGTTTACCTAAAGGATGCATGTTCGTATTTGACCTAGTAATAGTGCATGATTATTCATAACTACTCTGGTGGTTATGCAGAGATGAGCGGAATTGAAGAGCTAGATTCTGATTTATGTTTTTTCTCACGTAGTCTTAATAAATAAATATTATTAAAAATTGGTTGTTTTTTTCTTAATCTTAGTATATATTTTAATAAAAAAATCTGATGTTTTATTTCACTTAATCTTAGTTAGAAGTTTTATTAAATAAATTTTTTTTTGCTCACTCTACCTATTTGGTTTGTATTGACAGCTATGACGTCAAAATATGGCGCCCAGTCGGACCTATTCTTAGTTGAATCGCATTATAATCCGTAGTAGTTGAGGAAGCTGCGCGTGCGCAGTAATTCGACTGATGGGGGGAAAGAAGCAAAGATAAAACGAAATTTAAGACTAAATGAAACGAGATTCTCCCCGCATTAGCAATCCGTAGAAGTTGAGGAAGCCACGCCTGCGAAGTAATTCGAACGTTACGTTCACTCAATAGGGTATTCGACAACTTTTATCCATATCAAATATCTTTTATTTAGTCGAGGCTGTTACAAGCACTTGTGATGGTCAAGAAGCTACGCCATCGGTTCGCAAAACTACGGCGGGAGACCTTGTCCTGAGAAGAGCCGGCAAGAAACTCAGCAAGGGCTGTTTTTTTCTCCCTGTATTATAGAGAGTCGTCGAGTTGAAAAATTATTTCAGAGACTAGCAAACCAGTGAACCAAATGTTCACCAAAACCTGATTTAAAAAAAAAGTATGTATTTAATTAATTGAGAACTTCGGAGATTTTGTGTGGTTTCGTTTGAAATTCGTGATTTCTCGAAAACCGGAAGTGCTACGTTACTCAAATCCGGTTTGTAGTCTTATCAGACTATTCTTAACTTATAACTTAAACATTCTCTTTATCTATCTCTTACGGTTTGGCCGCTGAAACAGCACCACAGACGGACGGACGGACGGACTTGTCTAATAGATAAGAGATACTTCTGAGATCACCTTCCATTACATCATTTAGAATATATCACGTTATTTAATAATGTTTATAGAGTCCATCAAAAGTGGATACTTTTAATTTATGCTGTGTGATACTGTAAAAAATTAGTTAAATCAAAAATTAAATTTTCAAGTTGCAGCTAAAACGATTCTCTGAACATTATGGAGTCTAGCTAGTGTGTTACATCACATACACTGTCGACTGTCATTAAAAAGTCAAACTATACAATGTAATGTCACTTCGGCCGGAAGTTTACTAGTGTGTGACGTCATATTAGTCTTGGCCAATCCCAGGCATTTTCGGTCACGTCATCATGTTCATTATCTCTTATCTAATAGACAAGTCTGTCCGTCCGTCCGTGGTGCTGTTTCAGCGGCCAAACCGTAAGAGATAGATATAGAGAATGTTTAAGTTATAAGTTAAGAATAGTCTGATAAGACTACAAACCGGATGTGAGTAACGTAGCACTACCGGTTTTCGAGAAATCACGTGATTTCTATTTCAAACGAAACCACACAAAATCTCCGAAGTTCTCAATTAATTAAATACATTTTTTTTTTTTTGGTGAACATTTGGTTCACTGGTTTGCTAGTTTTACATTATTTTCATACTGTGAAATAGCCTATTTTCATCTACCATCACATTGCGGAGAGTTATACGGCACCTGACGGAGGTAAAAATCTTAATCATCATCAGTCTATTAGTGTCCCCACTGCTGGGACACAGGCCTTCCCTATGGATGGAATAGGGGGATTAACCAATATCTACAATAAAGCCCGCGAGACTATATGTCTAACAACGAATATTACAGTTATGTCACAACTAGAGGTCCCCTGTGGTTACACCCACGTTAAATTGAAGAAAAAGGTTAATAGCGAGTCAAACTTAAAATATGGACATAGGCTGTTGTGGACCTTTTTACAGAACTTTTCAAGGGGACTCGCATTTTAAATCTTAGTGGTGAAACCGAAATTATTATAAAATTCCACATGCTGAAGTTATTTTACAAGAATTTCAATTAAATTTAATTTGAAATTCCATTTTTAAATTTAATTTACCATAACAAATGATAAAAAGTAGATAAAATAATTTTTAATTCTGATAAAGTACAATTTTTTTTATAAATTTTATTATTTTTAAAGCATGTAACTGCTTGATGTTTAAATCTAAAGAAAATATAACTAGAAAAAATTCCACGCGGACCAGGCAGCAGACGGGACTCGAACCCGCACCCTTTGCAAAGGGTGCGGGTTCGAGTCCCGTCTGCTATTAAAATAATAAAATTTATAACTATATATAATTGCTATTACTTCTTTCAAATGTTTAATACTTGTAAAAGTATTCATTTGACATTGTGGGTTACCTATAATGCGAAGAGATGGCGCTGCCTTGCAGCTTAAGAATGGCTAGAAAAATTTCGACGCGGTCCGTGAGGGCCGCGGTAGCATAATTGGTCAGTGCATTCGCCCGGATTGCGAAGGGTGCGGGTTCGAGTCCCGTCTGCTGCCTGGTCCGCGTGGAATTTTTTCTAGTTATATTTTCTTTACAATTTTTTTCATGATTTTTGGTAGTTTAGAAGCATGCGGAGTTTTTAATTTTAGCCAGAAGCTATGGAAACTCGTTTTCGTATTTTTAAATTGAAATTGAATTTTTGAGTAATTCCTACTAAAAACTAAAGTTACAACTTTCAAGGATTGTTTGAGTAACTTTAAGTCATTTCAGGAAGCTGGGATTAAAACAACATTCAAGACAATTGTCAAAAAAAAAGACTGCAAAATACCTACTACGAAAAAAAGATATGAATTTTTGAAACCGCGCTGGCAAAAATCATTAAAATAGACAAAAAAAATATAACTCCAAAACTAAGAAAATCGCGGTACATACATGGGATATTTTCGGATACCCCCAGGTGCAGGGAATCTAAAAAAAATGTTGACGTCACTAATTGAACCACCCTGTATAGCCTATCCTTCCTCGATAAATGCATTGTCAATGCAAATGCAATACAAAAAGAATTTTTCAAATCGGAACAGCAGAGCAATGTTGGGTCCTAAACTACGCAATGAATTTTTTACTTGGAATGGAAGGTTTATAATTATTATGAAGAAAGCTATTGTGTATAAACAAAAACTATAGTCTACACTACAGCTCTACACCGAAGCAAAGCGAGGGCGGGCCACTAGTTTGTAGTAAACCCTGAAATTTAAATATAAGGTCACTTTTATGCCGCGCATTCATTCGGCAACATATTTTGTTGATAAGCTGTTTATGACGTTCACCATTCTACTTTATAAAAAAAGTTTATCGTAAACACTGTTTCTGAAACTTTAGACATCCACATTAGTCAGTTGTTGCTGGGATGTTACCCGAGGAGGAGGAGGTTGGTAGTGTTGATCTGTGCTACTTATCATCATCATCATCAGCTGGGGCACAGGCCTTCCCTGTGGATGGAATAGGGAGATTGGGCCATGACCCACCGCGCGGGCCCAGTGCGGATTGGTGGGTGCTAACGACTGCAGATGCAGCCGGGACCAACGGCTTCACGTGCCTTCCGAAGCACGGAGGAGCTCGAGATAGTCAATTTTTGGTCACCCATCCAATGACCGACCACTGCGAAAGTTGCTTAACTTCAACGATCGCAGCCGAAAGCGCTAACTTGCGCCATCGAGCTCCTCAGTGCTACTTATAGTCTGTTTCAAACGAATTTAAACAAACACTTTACCTCTCAAATTCCCACGCAATGAATCACTAAATAGATTTCTCAACACATTAATTTGCATTTCTAAGGGTTTGACTTATTAATAGGGATGATGACTAATTTTTTTTCTTCGTTTATCAGGTAGATTATCAAAAAGTATTGGACACGTATTTTTTCTTTTTTCATATAATATAAACATTGCAGAGATATATCGGTTTGAAAAGTCGCATGACGTCACGTTTGAGTACACTTTTAAGTGAAAATTCACTCAAAAGTGACGTCACGAGCCCCTACTCCCAAACTTTGACGCGCTACAACTTTGTCATTTTTTGGTTGATTGCCCAAAGAAAAAATTCGCGTCCATTATTTTTTGATCATCTAACTGACGGATTAAATAGAATTTCGTTTACTGTACCTGTCATCACCCCTATTCACTGTCTTTTATAGCACTAATTTATTTATTAATTTATGCAAAATCATACAATTATTTTTTAACAAAAAAGTTTATACACAAAATTATTTCCCATGAAAGCTTTAAATTGAACATTGGCGGCACGCTGGGACAGTCCAATGTTGAAGCGCTGGGTGCACCTACATACTTTACACCCATGAATATTGTCGTACCTATTTCTATTAATTATTAACTTAATTTAATTGACATGTACAATCTCTTATCTATTAGACAAGTCCGTCCGTCCGTCCGTGGTGCTGTTTCAGCGGCCAAACCGTAAGAGATAGATATAGAGAATGTTTAAGTTATAAGTTAAGAATAGTCTGATAAGACTACAAACCGGATGTGAGTAGCACTTCCGGTTTTCGAGAAATCACGTGATTTCTATTTCAAACGAAACCACACAAAATCTCCGAAGTTCTCAATTAATTAAATACCTTTTTTTTTTTGGTGAACATTTGGTTCACTGGTTTGCTAATAGATTATAATTATGAATATAATTAATACGGCGGATAATTTGGTAACGATTGATTAATTAATATACTAATACTACTTACATAGGATAAGCCCGACATTGTCACTAACTTGTACTAATAACTATGGATTATAATTCTATAATTATCTGAAATAAACGATTATTATTATTATTATTTAAAGTCACTCACTTGTTACCCTGCAGCATGCCTAGCTTGAGTGGTCGCGAATGGAAGGAATAGTTCCCGGCGCGTATCCTGGGCGCGGCCGCGGTGGCGGCGTGAAGTTTGCGCGGGTCCATGCGCCGAACGCTGAACCACTGTGAAGTTTTCGCGCGTCGATCTTTCGTGCCCGCGTATCCGAACATAGACGACTTCATGCTAACGACGAATGAGGGGCGATTTTAGATATTCTCACAAACGATATCGAAACAGTACCCTTGGTACGAGTTTTACAATTACGAAAACTATGATAGTTTTCGAGAGCTCGCACTAGCACTGAGGCAGTACCCTTATTTATTTTATTGTTTTCGTTTCAATACAAATAAACAGTGTTTAAATTCTATCATTAAATCATTTGCGTCTTCTTAAATTTTAAGTTTAATTGGTTACTTTTCGCTAAAATGAACATAGAAACAGAATTTACAATTACGAAAACTATGAAAGTTTTCGTGAGCTCAAACTCGTACTAAGGGTACAGAACCGTGAAAATACTGGAGACGGATGTAATATGATCCTTATACAGTGCGGCGTAAGGGTGAAAGTGCAACGACATATGCACTTGTTTAAAACTTATGCGCTTTACCTACTTAGGTATTAAGTACTACGCACTCGCCAGTGCTAGTTAACTCTCAAATTAACGGGTCTTTTCTAGAATGCGTCGATTGGCGTATATAAGCGCGATCGGTGCCGCGCAGCAGACAGTTTTACTTCCAAGGCGATAATGGCAATAACAGTTGAGTTCCAACAGCGACTTCGGAACGAATCCAAAGGTGATCAAAGTGCAAGTAAAGTGTTTAAGTACGCTTTTTTAAAGATTTGTATAGTGAAGTACAGTGTATAGTGAGCGTATTGTGATTAAAATTGTGTGTTAACTGTGTGAACAGTTTGGTGGTATAAAGAATTGACAAGCGTGAACTGGCATATAATTTCGAACCCCATTCCGACAAGTAACAATATTTATTAAGGCAAATTTGCTTAATCTCAATTGAACTGATACCAGATTTAACCCATAGAAAAATTATATATTGTTTATTTTTTAAGCATTTAATTGCTAGATATTTAAATCGAAATAATATTTTTACTAGAAAAAAAATCCGGACCAGACGGACCTCAAACCCGCACTCTCCGCTATCCGGGCGGATGCACTGACCATTACGCTACCGCGGCCCTTATGGTCGTGTCAAATTTTCTCTCGTACTGCAAGGCAGCGCAATCTCTTCGCATTGTAGGTAAGCCACAATGTCAAACAAACACCTTTAGAAATATATAAAATTTTTAAAGAAGAAATAGCAATTACAGTTTTATTTTTAAGTTTTTAACTGCTGGATGTATAGATAGAAAATTTTACTAGAGAAAATTCCATGCAGACCAAGCAGCAGACAGGGCTTGTTTGACATTGTGGGTTACCTACAATGCGAAGTGATGACGCTGCCTTGCAGCCTAAGAAATACAAGAGAAAATTCAACACGGCCATCAGGGCCACGGTAGCATAATGGTCAGTACATCCGCCCTGATAGCGGAGAGTGCGGGTTCGAGTCCCGTCTGCTGCCTGGTCCATGTGGATTTTTTTCTAGTAAAATCTATCCAGTAAAGTGATTGAATTACATAAAGTCTTTTACTGTACAACACCTCCTTACATTTTTTCCTTTCACAGTAGTTGTTTGTGTTGTCCCAACTGTATGCATGTATGTATGTGTACGTCTCTCTACTCATTCATTTAATATTTGTATACTTGCATAGTGATATATATGAGTATGTTTAATCGTGAATCTTTTATTGTAATTATTTGTATTTGTTATATTAGCACACCCCCTCTTTCATTAAATTTCATCTCTCCATTCTATGGTTGTCTGGCAAAAATTGCTATATAGCGATAAGACCGCCAATTGTTCACTATTTTAAGTTTTGTCCTAGTGTGTAATATTTTATGTGGTGTGCACAATAAAGTGTTATCTATCTATTGATCTTCATCATCATCAGCCTATTAATGTCCCCACTGCTGGGGCACAGGCCTTCCCTATGGATGGAATAGGGAGATTGGGAAATGACCCACCACGCGGGCCCAGTGCGGATTGGTGGGTGCTAACGACTGCAAATGCAGCCGGGACCAACGGCTTAACGTGCCTTCCAAAGCACGGAGGAGCTCGAGATAGTAAATTTTTGGTCACCCATCCAATGACCGACCACTGCGAAAGTTGCTTAACTTCAACGATCGCAGCCGAACGCGCTAGCCACCTGCGCCATCGAGCTCCTATCTATCTTAGGATCTCGAAAAACCAAATAGCTTTTTAAAGAGACGCCAACTTACTTTATCCTCAACTTTTCAACAATGCTCGCAGCCGCATCCATTGTGTCACAGTTCTCTTTGTGTACTATGAAGTACACATATTCTCCTGGCCATGTCCACTTGACTCGGTTGTCTATGCGCACTGGGAATGAAAAATTTAAACTTAATTTCATATCACTATTAAGAACAGTAAGGCGCGTTCCAAATTGGCAACGATCATATGATGACACGATATGATCTCGTAGTGCAATGAAAATAATGTACCGCTGTAACTGTTGAAAATTTTTTATAGAAAAAAAACCATGAGTACCAGGCAGTGACAAGACTCGAACCCACACCCTCCATTATCTAGGCTATTATAAATATTATATCTGGTAATTGTTTTTTCTTTGCCTTGCAGCCTAAAAAATGCTAGAAAGAATTCAGCGTTTTACACGGCCATTAGGGCCGCGGTAGTATAACTTACCTGTACTCGTGCAAAGGCTTACAACCTGTATTAGGAGACTTCTGTCGATATCTTCAAGTGTGAACTCATCACGAGACAAGCTTGCATTGCGTCATCATATGATTGTTGCTAATTAGAAA
This sequence comes from Chilo suppressalis, assembly GCA_902850365.2. Classification (NCBI taxonomy): domain Eukaryota; kingdom Metazoa; phylum Arthropoda; class Insecta; order Lepidoptera; family Crambidae; genus Chilo; species Chilo suppressalis. Next base: position 1,227,524 of record OU963902.1, read on the forward strand.
GATGCCTCAAAAGTTTTCTTTGAATCCTAATGTGTTCATTTAAAAGACACTACAAACAAGACTTCCATGGTGGCACCCCACATAACTACTTAGTATTTCCTTAGTTATATTTTTTTGCCAAAATAATTTAAATGTGTTGGTAACATAGTTAACATAACTCTTTATTTAATGTTTTCTGAGTTTGTTCTTGATCCCTATCCAGCCCAAGCACAGTGCTTTAACTACACACAAATATTCACACCTTGTAGCCCTTGCTTTGTTGGCAGAGCAAGAAATAGTAACATTGGTTAGTTATATCTATATATGAAAAAATATACATAAAAAATTTCATAGAGATTCGGATGACTTCAAAGAAGTTCTTTTTATTATAAACTGCACACTTATTAACATAATTTTAAATGGATAATTAAATTTATTCATTTTTAGTGACATCAACATAGTCATGTTCCTAGTCACCTTAAGTGATATTTACCTCCTTTCCGGTATCTGACAAAGCGAACTATTTTCTTATCATTTTCATTCACAGTACTGCCAACTATGCTGTCGCCAAAAGCCTTTTTGACTGCATCATGTATTTTAGTTCTTTGTTCCTTTGTCATTCCAGTCACGTCTATCTGAAGATTAGGATTGTAAGTTTTGTAAAATACATGGAGTGATGTTGCACACCTCTTATAATTAAAAATAATAAATTTAGTCGCCCTTTAATTAGTCTATTATTACATGCCTATTGTGACAAGTCTTATTTTAATATTATTAATAACTAGCGGCCCGCCCTCGCTTCGCTTCGGTGTAGAGCTGAAGTGTAGACTACATTTTTTGTTCTCAGGCTTGTATTATACACAATGACATTCATCTATGATTCTTCTTATACCTGCATGCAAAGTCTCAGCCTGATCGGTTCAAAATTGACAAAGTTTCATACAAACTTTCATTCCCTATTTTATCCCCTTGGGGGTAGAATTGATCAAAATCCTTTCTTAGCAGATGCCTACGTCATAACATCTACCTGCATGCCAAATTTCAGGATGATCCGTCCAGTGGTTTGGACTGTGGGTTGATAGCTCACTATGTCAGTCAGTCACCTTTGAGTTTTATATATATAGATAGACTTCTGATTACTTTTATGCATCTTCATAGGTATTTTGTTTTGGTATTAAAATTGCCTAATTTTGTTTAGTAAAGAAAAAATCAAATTAAATATAGCAATTTATAAGAGACAGCCACACACAAACCATCAAAATTGTCAATAAATAATCTTACATGAAGAATAATAAAGCTGAAATTCAGTTGGGAGTTATTAAACAGTTTTGGGTATATCATCTTAGTATTACTTATCTCTGGAAACAAATTATGTAAATATTCACATTACAATAGGGAAATGATATAGTTTAAGGAGCTCAATGGTGCAAAAGATGAACTTTGACCATAAAAGTTACTATCTCAAACTCCTCCTCCTTGCTTCAGAAGACATATTAAGCCATCTGCTACATCTGCAGTCATCAGATGTAGCAGATGGCTTAAGTCAATGAGACGATGTGGTGGATCATAGCCCAACCTTCCTATTACATCCATAAGGAAGACTTTACACCAGCAGTAGGGAAATGAATATGTTGATCACGATGATGAATTTAGTTTAAGCTATAAATACATACCTCTACTTTATCTGTAGGTTCTCCTTTTGACACCACCAACTTATTAATGCTGTCCCATGTATCCATTGGCAAAATTTCGAGGTTGTACTTAGTGAGGAGCAAATCTTCATCTTCGTCAACTGTCTCATCAAGTGGAGTGGGAGGATTCTCATCAGTCAACTTTGCCACTTGGCCGTCATCATTTATTTCTGATACTTGGAAATCGGAATATCTGTAAGTGATTATTAATATTTTTTTTAAATTAAGGTAATGTAGGCGATAAATATATGGTAAGTGGCCACAGTAAACCATAGGCATTTGCGATGTCAAACAGTATAACTTTAATATAGCCTTAACACTCAACACTATGAATCTCTGACAAGGAAAATAAGTACACACTGAAGTAACATTACTTCACCGCAGCACAGATTACTTAATAGTTACTACGTAGCACCTGACCATTTGATCATAAGTACATGGAGTGACGGAGGCCTGACTGCAGTGCGATAGGCCTGACTGCACTGAAATGAGCCTAACTGCAGTGAGATAGGCACTAGAACAAATAGCTGCTATCAATAGTAATCCTGCAGTGGTCAAGACACAGTGAGGCCTTACCTAAGTCGAAAACTACCAAATGAACCTTCCAGTAATGCTGGGCATTATAGCAGGCCACTGCTAATAGTCCAAGAGCCCACTGCGAAATATCTACCCGAATCGGACTTACGGACAAATCGTGTACGATTCGATGGGCAATGTGGTCGTGATAGGGTTGCCGGACATGATAAACCCTGTATCTTGACCGAAGGGTCGAAAAAAGGGCCACTTCCGGTCAATTTTTCGGGAGCCTGCTACCCGGATAAAACTTACAATCAAAATTAGTGCCAATCGATAGGGGATGTTGAGCACTTTAAGGAAAAATCGGGTTGCCACCCCCCACCCTGTCAGGGGTTGCGGCAGCCACCCTTAAGTGTGACCCATTTTCCTATTGCTCTACCCGGATCGAACTTACGATTTTTTTTTTTCCAAATCGAAGCTTGAACTTTCCCCAACACGAAAAAATAGGGTTGCCACTTCTGACCTTGACCAGAACAGCCGTCAGCCAGCCCCGAGTTACCCAATTTCGAGGTTCCAATTTCGATCGCAATTTAACTACCCGCATCGAACTTACGATTTCTTTTTTTTTTTAAATCGAAGCTTGAATTTCCCCGAACACAAAAAAACGAGGTTGCCAACTTTGGCCTTGACTGAAAATTTTTCTGCCAGTGAATTATGGCGTCAATATTAATTTATTTTATTTTGGAGCAGATCGAAACGAATCATGAAAAAACATTAGAAAATCAGTTTTTTTTTTTTTTTATTTCATTAAGGAATGAACAATCTTTGGGCAGGTTGGTAGAGGCGTGGATTGAAAAACATGGGTTTGTATGACATGAACAAACAGTTTTATTCATTCATAATTTTACAATTCCAATTACGATAAATATAAAATCATTACAATTAAAACTTAACGGCAAACTCATTCGGAATCGGAGTCGGAACTATGAACCGCAAAATCCTCATTATCATTGCTTCGAGTCAGTTCTATGATTATAATGTCTTCTACTCTCAACGGGGTTGGATCTCCTTGATACCACAGAGGGACAAGTTTATTATGGAGAATCCATCCACATTCTTGAGGGTTGAATTTAATGCAAACTTCATTCGTCGCATTTAGCCACATTGCATTAATGAAGCTTGACCTGAGGATTTTTTGTTTCAAAGTTTTCCAACACGGAGGAATCAGATTTGACTCAAAACCTTTAACTCTTGTCAGACTTTCTGACGGTCGCTATTCATATTTTTCATGTACAATTTTTGAAAAATTTGCAATCTCGCCGAGTCGACATATTGACTTTGCGTGGTGGTTGTAAAATAGATCGTTTTAAAATAGACGTTTTCGACAACGTTGTGAGAACGCCGGTAACGTTTCGTTGTGTTATTTAGAAAACGCGTAACGACACATATCTACTTCTATTTCAATAACCCGGCAATTTTTTTTTTGCTAGACCGAAAACAGATAGATCCCTTCTACCTGGGAATTTTGAAAAGACCCCATAATACATGAGGACGTAGCAGCTGCTGTCGTTACACTGTTGCCACGATCTCAACGCTTCGATCTGCTCCAAAATAAAATAAATTAATATTGACGCCATAATTCACTGGCAGAAAAAATTTCAGTCAAGGCCAAAGTTGGCAACCTCGTTTTTTTGTGTTCGGGGAAATTCAAGCTTCGATTTAAAAAAAAAAGAAATCGTAAGTTCGATGCGGGTAGTTAAATTGCGATCGAAATTGGAACCTCGAAATTGGGTAACTCGGGGCTGGCTGACGGCTGTTCTGGTCAAGGTCAGAAGTGGCAACCCTATTTTTTCGTGTTGGGGAAAGTTCAAGCTTCGATTTGGAAAAAAAAAAATCGTAAGTTCGATCCGGGTAGTGCAATAGGAAAATGGGTCACACTTAAGGGTGGCTGCCGCAACCCCTGACAGGGTGGGGGGTGGCAACCCGATTTTTCCTTAAAGTGCTCAACATCCCCTATCGATTGGCACTAATTTTGATTGTAAGTTTTATCCGGGTAGCAGGCTCCCGAAAAATTGACCGGAAGTGGCCCTTTTTTCGACCCTTCGGTCAAGATACAGGGTTTATCATGTCCGGCAACCCTATCACGACCACATTCCCCATCGAATCGTACACGATTTGTCCGTAAGGCCGATTCGGGTAGATATTTCGCAGTGGGCTCTCCGACTATAACAGAACAACCATTTAATGAACATGGATCAGTGAATTAATTCATAGTCCCTATTTAGGAATGCTCTAAAATATAGGCTGTATTTACCTAGATTTGATAACACCATTAAATCCTTCATGATCACTAACAAACTCCGTGACGCCAATATCCTCTTCTGACAACCGTTCCCCAGGTGTGTCTCTTTTAGGTCTGTTCTGCCACTGTTGGTTCATGTGTCTATTTGCCGGTCCTGAATAATCTTGATTCCAGTCACCCCAGTACGGTTTATTCTCATATTGTGGTGGCCCTCTGTAATTATTACGCCCCCAGGGTCCTCCTCTGTGACCGCGATCGAATCCTCCTCGTCCTGGGCCACGTCCACCTCGACCTCTACGGCCCCTATTGTTAAAGTTCCAATTGGAAGATCTATTGAAATTCATCTCGGAAACTAGTAAATCGCATGAATAACCTAACTTTATGACTTCGGTGTAATAAGCACTCCAAATACAAGCACAATCTCTTTCTCAATTATATTATATTTTGTAAACTTTGATCATAATTAACAAATATCGTGATTTACACATAACAGTACTCTCAGCAGATATTTATTTAGGTTTCTTTTACAATTCCCAACACATTTGCGGTGAATAAGAATGAATGAAAACTTCGTTTCGTCACATTTGGAAACAAAAAAATATCATGAAAGCCTGGCATTTTGCTATTCATGTTTGCTATTTGTAAGCATAATATTGGTCTGTCCTTTTCATTCCTTGTGAAACATGATAAGAACAGACTGATGTCAAGTTTACAAATAGCAAAGACGAATAGCCAAGAGAAGTACCGGCATCACAGATAACAGCTATTACACGAAGTGATCATGATGAAAATCACACATATCCCTAAAAATACCGTGTACACCGACTACCACGTTCGTATTTCGTAAGACGCTAAAGGAAAATCATTGGCATACCACAAGCAATGAAAAAGGTAGTTGGTATCATAACATACAAAAGACATCGGTGCCAATTCTGTCATGATTCTCTAAACTTAAAACTAAATTTAACATCAGTCTCTCCTTTTCATTCTGTATAGAGAATGACAAGGATATACTGCTGTCATATTTAAGTTTATGTTTAGAGAATCATGCTAGAATCGACACCATTGTCCGTCCAGCCGTGGTATCAAGATATCAAGATAAAGCAAATGACTATACTGACCTTAGAAACTTTGTGTCCACTATTTGTCGTTTACGATTCGGTCATTGCCGTTTGCCTGGAATCTCAAACGGCTAAATCCTGACTCCGATTCTAAATGTGAATATTGCGAGGAGGAAGAACAGGAGAATGCAGACATTATGCATTCTCCTCCTCGCAATATTGTAAAGGTTTCGCCTTGGGCAGACTGGTTTTAGTGAGTGAATTGGATTTAAATGATAGCAGTAGTGGTAGTTTTCCAATTACAGCACTAGAGCGCATTATGCGGCATAATGCTTAGCGTTGAATGTTTCAACTACTGCGGTTATATTAAGGTACTCTGTGAACTAGCTTCGCACAATCGAGCACTCTCAAAAGTAATGTTTTCGTGTGATGCGTACAGTCGTACCAACTCAGTGACAGAAAATTAACTAGTGTTATTTAATATCGTTAGTAATATTATTTTTTGAAGCTTTCGTTTCATTGCAGTTTTTTTTAAATAATCTAAGTTAATTCAAACTGTGTTAAAAAAAATGGATGCGTGTAACTTATGTACGCGCGTGAGAAGTTATACTTCTTTAGCATCATTAAAATATTTTTTAATTGCATGCAAATAATTAATAATTACAATAAAATAATAAAAAGACTGGAAAAGGATAGTTAACACAGTCAATTAAGTTCAGTTTTAATTTGAAAAATTAAATAAATATTCAAAATATTCAATTAAAATCACTACTGAATTTAAGTTATTAGTCCATATGTAATTAGCACTTGTAAGTAACTAAAACACGTTGTGTCTATAAAGAAACTAGAAACATGTGCATAAATATTATAAATATGAAAACAGTGATCAGAGGCGACGAGCGTGCCAACATTGTTTTTGACAACGCGATCATCTTATGGAGCTCCGTGGATCGTTCAAAGTACCTTTCGAACAGATGTCTAATAATGGTGGATTATTAACCACTTAGTCATTTTTCATAACAGTAATATTGTACCTATCTAATGCCGCTTCCTATATACTACTTAAAATGTTAACTATAAAATTAATTGTAACTATATATTTATATTCTAGATAATGTAATGGAAAGTGACTTCAGACGTATTTCTGAAGTAATTTTTCAACTTGACGACACTGTATATAACAATACAGGGAGAAAAAAACAGCCCTTGCTGAGTTTCTTGCCGGTTCTTCTCAGTACAAGGTCTCCCGCCGTAGTTTTGCGAACCGATGGCGTAGCTTCTTGACCTTCACAAGTGCTTGTAACAGCCTAGACTGAATAAATGACATTTCATTTCATTTCATTTCATTTCAATGTCCCGTTCAAATCTGCCCTGTTTGCTTTGTTCAAATCTGCCCCACGGTCACTTGGAAAATAAAATATTACAAATAACGCGCCCGCGGCTAACTTCATTATGTTAAAATTTTGTGTTACAGTGATGAAAATTTCACTCTCATAATTTTTTCATAACGCGGCTAAAGAAGTATAACTTCAATAAATATAAGTATGGATGAAGGTGCAAACATTGACTTTTTTTTCAACACTGAACTTAGCGCACTCTGCTGGTGCATTTGAAAACTAATTCACGTTCCAATTAAAGCGCCTACTGACATGCCTGCCGCAGGGACAATCTAGGGTGTAAGAGTGGGGATGACCCTTAATTGCCTCCGGTGTGTGTAGGCAAGTTGGGGCAATTTTCTAAATCGGGCATGCGGCAGGGCGGCAGGAGCGCGCGACCACCCTTGCTCACTAGATTGTCCCAATTGCTTATTTTAATTATTCTTAAATTCGTTCATAGTGGATATTGTGAAATAAAATTGGTGTGATTTTGTGTTACAACTGTCTGCGTAACTGAAGAATTAGTAGAATCGTCAAAATATACGCTGTTCCGGTCAAGTGGACGTGAGAATTTTATTGTAGTATTGACTACCTCACAGAAGCTTATCGAAAAAGCCAGCTCGATACATTTCGTGCCAAATACTTCAAGAAACATTAGAATGCGTCACACCGACATTCGAATGTAAAAAGAAAAACAGAATAATTTAACTTAAGACTAGGCTGTATGGGCATTGTTCGCCTTGCCTTCCCTGAAAAGGGAGAACTTAACTAGAAAAAAAAATTGCCGCGCTTATTACTGTCATTTTGTTTGTTACACTGCAATTTTGTTTTAATTTTTAGTTTTGTTATTAATACTCAAACATCTGTCTTTTTTGAAGATAACTAAATAAAAAGATACTGTTTCTTTTCAAAATTAGGTGGCATACAAAGAAGTAGAAGTTTTCAAAAAGTGACAATGTCGAGTCGCAAGAATGTTTCTGGTAAGTTTAAATACTTACATTTTCTTTTCTGTACCTATGCTAGTAACCTCCGTTTGATTAAGTGTTTTCATTTGTAGCGAAATCAAAAGTTCGTTCAGGTACTGAAAAAAAATCGAGAAGTTACCGATCAGGTCTAAGTTTTCCAGTTGGAAGAATACACAGATTTCTCCGCTCTGGACATTACGCTCCCCGTATCGGCGCTGGTGCATCTGTTTATCTCTCTGCAGTGTTAGAGTATTTAACAGCAGAAATATTAGAGTTGTCTGGCAAGGCCTGTACTGATAATGTCAGAACCAGGTATATATGAAACCAGTACTGCAGTCAAATTATTACCTTTGCTTGGATTGTTTACAATTTTTCTTACTTTTTCAACAGGATAGCACCTCGGCATATCCTATTAGCAGTTCGTAATGATGACGAATTAAACCGCATGCTTGAAGGCGTAACAATTTCTCAAGGCGGAGTCATACCTCATATCCCACCACAGTTGCTGCCAAAAAAAAATTTTATGAAGAGTCAAATAAGTCAGGCTACAAATAGTTCATCTCAAGAATATTAATATGTTCTCAATGTGCATCTATAATTATTTTTGTTGTCTTTCGCCCAGTAGCATAATCACACAGCATGTTTTGATACAGTGGTTTAAATCAATATCTGAGTATCAGTATACAATTTGACAACTGAATATAGATAAATATTGCTGTATCATATTGTGTTCATGCTATTCAGGCTAAGAATAATTATGTTAGCTAAATTAGGTCACTAACAAAATTTGTGAATGTGTTAACTTAGTATGAAATTAAGCATGTACCAATGATATAAAAAGTATGAGTCTAAATTACATTAAAATTTATAACAAAATCATGGGATCAAATTTTTCTTATAAACATGTTAATTGTAACCTTATAAAAGTAGTCTGATTCACTTTAGCAATATATTTTGTAAACTAGTTTTTGTTAAAAAAATGCTGATGAAATTGTAGAAAGTCATTGAAACCATTTTTTACAAAATAAATTATGTTCAATGTTTGTGTTTGAAATTTCATTTAAACAATATGGACATACTTGTTTAAATATGGACATCAGTCATGATGGATGGATATAAATTGAGTCTCCTTTTTTTTATAACTTGGTTTGAGCAAATGACTGGTAATTAAACATTAGTGACTGAATTCCATACCTTTTGCCCCCAAGTTGCTCTGCTCAGCTGTAGGAGGAATATTTAGATAGATTTGTTTTTATTGAACACACCACATTATGAACAAAGTACAAAGTTTAAAGAGGTGGACAATTGGCGGTCTTATTCAACCATAGGATGGAAATACGAAATTTGTTTAAAGAGGAAAGAACTCTACATAATATATTTCATTTCATATATGTAGAGGAAACATCTGTGCAAGCAAAGCATTCCATTTGCAGATAGTGCTACAAAGCGGAAGGGGGGTAATCAATAAAGTAGGTCACACTAATTTTGTGATTTTTTTATCCCTTCCCCGTTTTTGTTGTCAGCTGGTCACATTTGTTTGTCCCTCCTTCCCCCTTAATGTTTGACGTACTTTATGAATGACCTCAAATGAAAAATATATTTGCTAGCGTAAATACAGTTGCCACCATAAACTTGAAGTGCAGGCCAGGGCACGTGGGCCTGGTATGGAAAGGGGCGGGTGGGATAAGGGAGCATAACTCCTTAGAAAGTCGCAGTGACGATAGAACGTGTATCATAATGCCACATCACAAGGCTAATTGTACAGGCTTGAGATTGTTAGTCACCGACCACATCGCCAATAATGTGAGATAACAAGATACTTGGCGGAGCCATCACAAATAAAGGTGCAAGCAATAGGTATTCAACGCTTGATCACACTTGCGTCTTGTACGAAAAGCAAGCATAGTTGCTCAAGTGCGAAAAAAACGCTGCACCTTCTTGCAACGGGCGTAAATGGCGCCTGTTTTGCGTGAGGGCAGTCAGTTGCCGGAGTCACTACAGCCAGCCCAGCTCCGTCAGGAACGCCCCCAGGGCCTTCACATTGGTGATTGCCTCTTGGAGGTTTCTCCGTGAGCCGAGCTGTTTTTTCTGTCTCCATGCATCCTCTGCTTAAGGCGCTGTGCATAACACCCAAGTTAAGAAGATGTCTTTTGAAATGGGCATGCACGGTAAAAGAACCTGTTACAATGTGCAGTGTAAATAGGTATACTTAGCTGTAGAAGTGTTTTCAAACCAGCTTGTTGGTGCCCCGGCACCTTGATTGGTTTGGCAACGCTGCACCTCATTCAGGGCTGAATCTTCATAGGGCTCTGTTATAAAACGATTTCAATAGTTCTTTGGATTTAAGAAAGAGCGCACAGCAAACTTGATCTTTTATAATGCAGCATGGTGATGCTCTGTAGCGACAGAGCTGTGCCCCAAAAAGAAGGAAAGGGAAGAAAGGCGACGTTTTTCTCGAGAAAGCACGGACCGGGGTTTTCATAGCATTGAACTCAACCAATGTTATTTCCACAGAACACAGAGGGAGGTTGAGAGGGCTTTGTGGGCGGGGCAGGCGCGCCACAGTTCCTCCTTGTGTCGTGCTCCTCATTGCTGAGGGTCGTGACCTCCACGAATTATTTTGTGGACGATCGCTTTCCACTTATTGCGGTCTTCCGCAGTGTGGAGTGCATCGCGGACTCCAGTTTTGATATTGTCGCGGATCTGCTCTGTCCAGCGCATGGGGCTACTTCCTCTCGGTCGCCTTCCCTGTACTTTTCCTGTCACCAGGAGCACTTCTACGGTATCGTTTTTTTTCCTTGCTATGTGACCGAAGAATTCGAGGATCCTACGCAAGCAGAAATTGGACAGCCTAACGGTGACTCCCACTTCTTTAAGAAACGCCACACCCAAGCGCCACAGTTATGTGTGAGCAAATGCTCATTACTTGACCAAGACTTGGTTCTGATTGCGTCGTTTCTCTCGGGTGTGAACGCTGATTGGTTAGATTGTTTGATGTCGCATCGTTTCAACATTTTATCCCCATCATCTTGATGCGTGCGGCTATCCACAACCGTGCGTTTTTGTCGAAATTTTTTACCACGTACGGCAAAACTGTGGAATTTGTTGTCGCCAGCAGTGTTTCCGGACCAATACGACCCAAAAACCTTCAAAAAAAGAGCGTACTCCTTCCTTAAAAGCCGGCATCGCATTTGTGATACTACTCCTGTTGTTGCAAGTGTCCATGGGCGACGGTGATCACTTACCATCAGGTAAGCCGTATGCTCGTATGCCCCCTATAACATAAAAAAATTACTTAAAATACATTACTATTTTATTTACTTTGAAATAAAGTTTTAACTCCGAAGAGGCCAATCAAAGGTTCATTTGAACCGCCTTCAATAAGAAGTAGGTTCTCAACTCAGTTGGTTGGTATTTTAATAAAATAAAAATGATGTGGTGTCGTGGGACACCAGGTAGGAACGAAGTTCCTTCGGCTAATGTAGAATCGACACAAATTGCAAACTCGCTTGTGTATGCGACTGTCGCGCCTGCGCACGTCTCATTTAACGGTTTTATTCCACGCACTTTTTTCCACGGATTTTTTCTTACGGTTTTACTATCAAATTTTTTTCAGTTCGGTCGCGCAGCAAAATCCATATCCCCTCCAAGCCTGCCGTAAGGAACTTCGTCGCGCCTGCGCACGTCTCATTTAACGGTTTTATTGCACGCACTTTTTTCCACGGATTTTTTTTTACGGTTTTACTATCACATTTTCACATTTTTTTCAGTTCGGTCAGCTAGTGTTCGTAAAGATTGCTAGGTAGGACTGGCCCACAGATTATAATAAACTACAATGTCACAATAATCCAGTAATGCAGTGCAGCCCCGTCGCTCTGCCACTCCCTGGACTTAAGCACAGTTTAGTATAATATACGATAATAATCCAGTGTTGGTATAATGCCACAATAATTTGGGATTGCACCCCCGTCGCTCTGTCACCCCCTGTTAAGTACTGACCTTGTTATCATGTCTAGCTTAAGTTTACAGCAGATGATACGCGTTCCTGGTCCACAGCTCGGTATAACGTCACAAATATCCAGATTTCGTGTAATGTCACAATATTCCAGTGCTGCAGCCTCGTAGCTGTGCCACCCCCTACATACGCACCTTATTATCATGTCCCGCTAGCGTTCGTAAAGGATGCTAGGCAGGACTGGCCCACAGTTTGGAATAAATTACAATGTCACAATAATCCAGTGATGCACCCCCGTCGCCCTGCTACCTCCTGATAAGTACTCAACTTGTAATCATAATCATGTCTCACAGGCGTTACTGGTCGACAGTTTGATATAACTTCACAAATATCCAGTGTTGGTGTAATATCACAATATTTCAGTGATGCACCCTCGTCGCTCTACCACCCCCTATAACTTCACACATATTCACTGTTGGTGTAGTATCACAATATTTCAGTGATGCACCCTCGTCGCTCTACCACCCCCTATAACTTCACACATATTCAGTGTTGGTGTAATATCTCAATATTTCAGTGATGCACCCTCGTCGCTCTACCACCCCCTATAACTTCACACATATTCAGTGTTGGTGTAGTATCACAATATTTCAGTGATGCACCCTCGTCGCTCTACCACCCCCTATAACTTCACACATATTCAGTGTTGGTGTAGTATCACAATATTTCAGTGATGCACCCTCGTCGCTCTACCACCCCCTATAACTTCACACATATTCAGTGTTGGTCTAATATCACAATATTTCAGTGATGCACCCTTATCGCTCTACCACCCCCTATAACTTCACACATATTCACTGTTGTTGTAGTATCACAATATTTCAGTGATGCACCCTCGTCGCTCTACCACCCCCTATAACTTCACACATATTCAGTGTTGGTGTAGTATCACAATATTTCAGTGATGCACCCTCGTCGCTCTACCACCCCCTATAACTTCACACATATTCAGTGTTGGTGTAATATCTCAATATTTCAGTGATGCACCCTCGTCGCTCTACCACCCCCTATAACTTCACACATATTCACTGTTGTTGTAGTATCACAATATTTCAGTGATGCACCCTCGTCGCTCTACCACCCCCTATAACTTCACACATATTCAGTGTTGGTGTAATATCAGAATATTTCAGTGATGCACCCTCGTCGCTCTACCACCCCCTATAACTTCACACATATTCAGTGTTGGTGTATATAACAATATTTCAGTGATGCACCCTCGTCGCTCTACCACCCCCTATAACTTCACACATATTCACTGTTGGTGTAGTATCACAATATTTCAGTGATGCACCCTCGTCGCTCTACCACCCCCTATAACTTCACACATATTCACTGTTGGTGTAATATCTCAATATTTCAGTGATGCACCCTCGTCGCTCTACCACCTCCTATATCTTCACACATATTCAGTGTTGGTGTAGTATCACAATATTTCAGTGATGCACCCTCGTCGCTCTACCACCCCCTATAACTTCACACATATTCAGTGTTGGTGTAATATAACAATATTTCAGTGATGCACCCTCGTCGCTCTACCACCCCCTATAACTTCACACATATTCAGTGTTGGTGTAGTATCACAATATTTCAGTGATGCACCCTCGTCGCTCTACCACCCCCTATAACTTCACACATATTCAGTGTTGGTGTAATATCACAATATTTCAGTGATGCACCCTCGTCGCTCTACCCCCCCCTATAACTTCACACATATTCAGTGTTGGTGTAGTATCACAATATTTCAGTGATGCACCCTCGTCGCTCTACCACCCCCTATAACTTCACACATATTCACTGTTGGTGTAATATCTCAATATTTCAGTGATGCACCCTCGTCGCTCTACCACCCCCTATAACTTCACACATATTCAGTGTTGGTGTAGTATCACAATATTTCAGTGATGCACCCTCGTCGCTCTACCACCCCCTATAACTTCACACATATTCAGTGTTGTTGTAATATCACAATATTTCAGTGGTGCACCCTCGTCGCTCTACCACCCCCTATAACTTCACACATATTCAGTGTTGCTGTAATATCACAATATTTCAGTGGTGCACCCTCGTCGCTCTACCACCCCCTATAACTTCACACATATTCAGTGTTGCTGTAATATCACAATATTTCAGTGATGCACCCTCGTCGCTCTACCACCCCCTATGCGCACGTCTCATTTAATGGTTTTATTCCACGCATTTTTTCTTACGGTTTTACTATCACATTTTTTTCAGTTCGGTCGCGCAGCAAAATCCCTATCCCCTCCAAGCCCGCGGTAAGGAACTTTCGTTCCAAAAAAAACTACAAAGCCCAGTCTTTTAAATGACGTGTAATTTTTAAATACTGTATAAACCAAGAGATCTGATATTTAAACATCCTTAAAAATAGTAACGTACATAAAATTTCATCAGTTACAAATACGGAGTTCCAAAATCAATATAATCTATGTGAGATAGAAAAATTTGCAAAATGTAATAAAACTATGTAAAAGTTAATTATGAGGAACGGATACAGTTACTGGACCTAGTTTTTATATTACGATTTGACCAGTATTGGAATGAAAAACATACAATGGTGTCGATCCTGGCATGATTCTCTAAACTTAAAACTAAATTTAACATCAGTATCTCCTTTTCATTCTGTATATAGAATGACGAGGATACACTGTTGTCAAATTTAAGTTTAGGTTTAAAGAATCATCCCAGAATCGACACCAGTGTCTAAGTAAGCTGTATGAAAGTTCATAGGTGCTAGTTTTTGTTATTATTAAATACAATTTTTCGCCAAAATCAGGTCCAGTGTGTATTAGAATGAATATCCAATTATTCAATGAATATGAAATTCCATTTTTTTTAAAGTGAAACTTCTTTTCGTACGGTGTGAAAAGGAAAAATCCTATGGAATAGATGAAACGGAAATGCGTCACGAGCGTCACACGACTAGATATATATATATATATATATGTGTACGTGTGTGGGATGCGTGCGCAGTTCTTCCCAACGAGCATGAAAGTTGGAGGGCAACTCGGCGACGGCTAAAACGCTACGAGCGTCACACGTGATAATATATATATATATATATACATATATGAGTGATGCGTGCGCTGCTCCATTCCCCTTTGCCTTATACACCGCCTAATGCTAGGTTATTTAAGAAAACAAGTTTCACTTCAAATGTGTAGTCCGGTCCGTGCACACATGTTTTTCAATTCAAATTAAAAATAATATTATTACAATATTGCGAGATTCTAAATAATAAAAGGAATTTGTTCATATTATGACATATTCTCAAATTTGTTCATAAGGATCTATAAAAATAATAATTACTGTAGCAAAGGAACAATTTAAATACTCTAATACGTTACCCATAGTCGTCATTAAAAATGCTAAAATTATAATAAATGTTTGTATCTAAAACTACATTATATAGAAAAACAGCAATACTTTAGTTAAAATATGCCAGTAATAATAATAATAATAAAAGTAGCACATAAAAATACTGTACATATTTCCACAAAATAAATGCAATGATCATACTACACTCAAATTGTAAAAATGTGAGACAGAAAAGTAAAGACATGTATTTTATCATCACAAAATTTGTTAAGGCATTCAATTGTATTACAAATCATAACATTCTAAAACAAATTGTATAACATTACCTTAAACATTATGTATAATTCGAAAATAATATAATAAAATACTATTTTTGAACTTGAAATAAGTGGTATATGCTTCGTGCATATTATTAATTTTATCTAAATACTTTTTGATGGCATATACAACGCATTTAAAATAAAATAATATAAACTCACATGCGTCTTAATGATAAGGTCTGAAACGTCAATTAAAAAGAGGAAACCTGCAGAAGCACTCAGAGACATCAATTAAATTTAATGTTTATTCTATTTCTATCACAAAGAAAACTTAAGACACTTTATAGGCCATTAAAAAGTATTTTGTCAATTCGAATTTCTGCTCTTGTAATTAACATAACAATGATTAATTTAATATAATATAAATGAATCTAGCTAAAAAAATATGAGAACCAAGAAATTGCACATGAGATTATTAACTTACATTCATATATCAAGCCAGGATCAAAATAAGAAGTAAAAAAAACCATTTAAAAAATATCCTATCAATATTTGGGTCCTACTGCTAACAATAAGATTTGTAGAGAATATTCACAGAGTGATGGGTTGGTTAAATCTATTTGCGAGTACGGGGGTGAAACTTACGTTTTGGCAGTGTTTGACATACATCTAAAAAACATCAAACTGGAATTTACACAATATCATGCAAGATCACCTAGTCACATATCAATGTGGCATGTATTAAGAAAAAACATTGAAGATAATATAATTGTAATGAGCAATATATTTTTAATTTTTAATTTCAATACGAATTATACCAATTTCAACTTGAAAATATTAATATTTTAAATATATTGGCAACCTTATAACATAGCAATATAAGTATAACTTGGCTTCATTTATATTACTATGCCAGGCATCAAGTGGCAACCCCAAGAAATTGTTCAAGTTCAACCACAGTCACTTTAGCAATTACACAACCAACAAATGACAATTCTCACACTGCATGCATATAAACTAGACTTGCAACGAATAGTATATTCGGCAGTATACCGAATATTCGGCGAGGCCCCTGACCGAATAGCCGAATATTCGGCGAGGCCCCTGACCGAATAGCCGAATATTCGGCGAGGCCCCTGACCGAATAGCTGAATATTAGGCAAAAGTATTCGGCTGGATTTAAGCGCCAAAAACTTGTACAGACGTGATTGTTTCGCTCTCCTTTGTTTTGTACTAATCTGCCGTCCTCAAGCTAAAATGCGGTTAATACAGAAAATGATTAAATTATATACCTGTTTTATGTACCAATGACTACTTAATAAATGATTATAAAAGAAATGATAATCTTACCCTGCTAAATTTTGATTACCACAATAATTAAAATACATAGAATCCTCCATTTTTCCAATTCAGAAGATGATTACGTACATGTGTTATGTACCAATGACTACTTAAATGATTATATAACAGAAATGAAAATATGAATATACACGTAATCAATCGATTTTAATTTTTCATTTTACCAATTATTTATTTATGACAAAATATATTATTTAAGTATTCGGCCGAATATAATAAAAGCAGCCGAATAGGCCGAATACCGAATAGTAACCGAATATTCGTTGCAAGTCTAATATAAACCAAAATCCAGATCACTATATTCCTTGTAAAATCATTTTATTTACATTGTTTAACAAGTTCTTCATTCATTCAATGCACATGATCCTCAAAAAATATCTGGATTTAGTCATAGAACACATTCAAAGTTTAAGGACAAAACTAGCAATATTTTCATTTCACCGAGAGGTGTTTGGTATTAAACAACCCATATTATATAATACTTATGAATGCAAATTTAATATTAAGCAATTCATAACTGCTCAATTTCATATTAAAATCATTATAAAATAAATTTGACTAGTATGCCGCTAATGCCAAATTGCTAGGTCGTATCCCAATATACACATCCCTTAAACAGCAATAAGCAAATACATATTTCAACTTTAACTCCCATACAAAATTGTTTATAAAAGCTTTAAAATTATGAGCTTATTGAGCTGAGAGCACTTGTCTTATTATCACATAATGTATTATCAGTCGTATGCAGAACTAGTTTCTGCACTGCATCTAGTATTATTTTAGAATTGTCATCGTTCCTTAGTTCTTGGTCTTTCCCTTTATCTGAAGTATCACTATCGTTACTCGAGTTAGAGTCTTCTTCAACTGCTTTATTGTCAAATACCGGGAAAAAGTCATATTGGGCTTTGCCATTGCTAACTTGCTTGTTTGATTTTTCATTTTTAATATATCTCTGTTTCTTTATGTTACTATCCTTTTCATTACTAATAGAAGAAATATTCCGTTTAGAGAACTCATCCCAACCCTCTGTAGTTTTTCCATGTACAGGGTTCCAGTCTTTTCTGAATGAACTTGATGGTTTTGTGTTTTCGCTCATAGAAAATTTTTGTTGTATATCATTGATTTGATTGTGATTTTCTCGACTAGATACTATTTGGCCATACACTGGAGTGCAATATGTTGTATCTGCATTACTATTGATACACTTATTGTCTCTATTTGAGTGGCTTTGAGTGATCTGAGTGTTGTTCATGCCAGAATCAAACTCAGACTTTTGTCCTGCGTTCATAAGTATTTGCTTGGAAGATTTCACAATGTTCTTCTTATCAACGCTCTGTGATCTGGTAGGTGAATTTTTGTCATTTTGTTTGCAATTCCGTGAATTCATTTTTTCTTCTTCATTCATGTCCTCTCCAATCCCATCAATATCATAGACCTAATTAAACAATTTGAATTAATATACAAAACCAGATAAAAATAAATTGAATCATTCATCTTATTTGTAATAAAAAACGACATATACCTTATACATAACATCTTGATTCATGCCTTTCTCTCTTTCCCGTTTGTTTTGTACAGCGAGCCAAACATCTTTAAGCTCTCCAGCAAGATCTCTATCCTTTAGGATAACAGGACTCCTTGTGAGTAGTAGTCCTGGATTCATAGCTTCTACAAAGTCACATAGCAGACTCACTAAAGCTTCTCTATCCTGAAACCATTAATAAGAAAATGTTATTTAAAAGGAATGCAATATATTTTTGATGATTACAATTAAGTCACTAAAGTCTTAACAATTTTTGATTGGACCGCTGAAAACTTATTGCAATATTATGAAGTGATTGGCCCCAAAATCCAATTATATTCCATGCTTTAGAAAATACTATATAAATAATAAAAATAATGATATCAAATTAGCCATTGGTGGGTTCTCAATTGGTATCTCTAATATTATACAAAGAAGATGTAGACCCATTCCATAATAATTCTAAACAATTCTGTTTATTTACACTCTCAGTTTATCTTTCATTCTCGGTCCAGTGCGGGATTCATTAAGATCTTATGGTGCTGCTATAGAAGAAATATGTATACTTTATCTGCCTTTTGATGTTTTGCCAAGCAATAGCATAAACTATGTATAAAAAGTAAATGACATTGAGAAGGTTATATCCAATAATATTAATAGTGTCTGTAAATGACAGTTAGGTAATATCAATACTTCATTACAATATTTAGAAGAAAGTCATTTTCTGTATCACAGACATCAATTATTCTGACAATTTACTACGAAAATTGAATACTTAACTAAAATATTCTCTCAAATACAAGATATTTAACTTACCGTTGGGTTGGCAGCGTTTTTTCCATTAGCTTTCAAAATATCTGGGTTAACCATTACGGCAAAAACAAGTAGTGGTGGTCTGTTGCTATTTGGTCCACAGCCTTGGGGTACCTAAATGAAATTTGCGATTTTAAACACAAGTAGGGTGGGCCTGGGGGATGACACTATTGCACTACTCAATAAACCATAAAATTTTTGGGCATAGTAATTCTCGATGAAAAATTCTAAACACATAATAAAGTCTGTTAAAAATGTTACAGCATAAAAATATTAAGGAAGGGAATAAACAAATTTTTATTACAAAAATGTAACTTTAATGACTTACCTGCATTCCCCCATACAGAGGAATAGGATCGTTAAACTGTTTAGGATTCGCTATTTTTTGCCAACCTAAAACGTTTATAAATAATTTCTCTGATGTGTCTTTGATTGTATCTTGAATACACATGTGGGGTTGTGGTGGATTCTTGAACTGCCGAAATGCTCGCGATCCTCGACCATGTTGTATTGGAACACTCCTCTCTTGAGGATTTTGACTTTCCATAGCAATAAAAATGTCTCAGCTATATTATTCAAGTTTTGTTTTACAGTTATCACACACAACATTAGACTAAAAAACACCAATAGCCAAATAATGACATTTGTATTCAACAAGGCTTGACGTAAAAGTTTATTGAACTCTCTCCGGCTCCTTCGGTGCTTAGTTTTATTTAAGTTATCACTCAGTGCGGGCTATATTTATATACATATGTTTAGATTCACTAACTAAATACTTGTAACAGAAACTTTACGACTAGAAGAAATAAATAAAAACAGCTATTTTTATTCCCTCAAAGATAGATGATGTACTTGCTGTAGGTAGGTGTGCTGCCAGGTAAAAAAATATTTGTTAAAAAAATATCCTAGTGAACGGAATTGATTCTATGATCTAGTGCAGACACCATGCTCGAAGTCACCTGCTCATAGGTAAAATATGTATTTTTTTCTAAGTTTTTGGATAAAGTTCATAATCATTAGTAAATATACGAACACAAACTATTATATCTATGAGCATCACGAATATTCTGATATGGCAATGAATGTTCAAACATAGTGGTGTTCTTAATTTACGATGATAACCGTTTATTACATTGGTGTCGATTCTGGCGTGATTCTCTAAACTTAAAACTAAATTTAACATCAATCTCTCCTTTTCATTGTATAGAGAATGACAAGGTTACACTGTTGTCAAATTTAAGTTTAGGTTTAGAGAATCGTGTCAGAATTGACACCAATTGTCAGAACGATAGAAACTTCTATTAGGGGAACCTATACTGATGTTGGCCCTCTTGCATTATACTAAAATGTAAATAAATGTATATAGAAAACACTGAACACAATATTTTTGGATTATTCTTTGATGGCGATTCTTCAATCTTCAGCAGTTAATTGACCTCTAAAAATTCCTTTTTTTTTTTGTAAATAACAACGTTTCATTGTTTCCGTCTCGCATACATATACTGCAAAAAGGCAGCCACTTTATTGAAGTCAATAAGAGATATGTGTTTATAAACATATAATTTTCTACCTAAATGTTTAATTTATTTACCTAAAATTCAGCTAAGGTTATTATAAATCACATATTTTATCCGTATTATTATCATTGCTCATATATCAGCTGCGTTCGATGGCGCGTTTGGCCTGCGATCGTCGAAGTTACGAAACTTTCGCAATGGTCTGTCATTGAATGGGGGACCAAAATCTTACTATCTCGAGTTCCTCCGTGCTCCTGCAGTCGTTAGCACCCACCAATCCACACTGGGCCCACGTAGTGAGGCACGGTCCAATGTCCCTATTCCATTGTTTTCGATCCATACGAGGTTATTAATAAGCTGGTGATAATGATGACACATATCAATGCCTATGGCCATAAGGTTATGCGCAACAATAACTTCATCAATGTTACTATTAAGTTCTCTAAGGAATTTTTATTATATCAGTTCTGATACATAAATTATACAACTATTAGGTAGGTACTCTTAAACTAACAATCTATTTTAACCGTTATAATTTTCCTCAAAGTTTATGAAAAGCACTTTATCATTTTTTTAGGTTTTTCTTGCCAATTGTTTTGCTTTTAGAGTGGGGGGAAGGGAAGGTTAGTCGAAGAAAAAAATAGCATATTAAAGTTCAATATTTCGCAAACAGATACCTAAATCGAAAAATAGTCTTAGGGATGGATGGCTGGAACCTAAAACCCCTAAATAATTTTAAGGGATCTATGCCCAGTCCCCATGTCCCCAGGTAACATGTAGGAGAGCTACCCTAACTTTTATTCTACCATTTTGTTGGCGTGATTGATATACATATCTCCACAAAATTACAGCTCTCTAGTGCTAACATTCTCTTAGCAAAACCGGGGACGGTCAGACAGACGGACTTGACGAAACTATAAGGGTTCCTTGTCAGGGCTACGGAACCCTAATGATTAGAAAAAGTATTTAGGTGTCTGTCTCAGCTTTGAAGCATTATAGAAGATGATGACTTGTTTTTTCTCGACTGCGCCAGAAGGAGTGTTATGTTCCATACATAGGACATAGTGAAGTATCACGATAGACGCGTTTCTTATATTATCTTATATTATGATTAAATGTAAATTTGAATGAGATATGAAAAAACATCTTAAAAATAACTAATATTCTAAATAGTTGTGAGCATAAATAAAAAATATCTAATTTTAAATATTTTGACCTATCCAGAGAATAAAGCTACTTCTACATAATCACAACTTTACAGTAGAGCGATTTTAAGTTTGTAAAATGTAAAATATGCTGTAACTTGTATTGGTATTTTTCTATCATTTGAATTTTTTTACTAATCATATAAAGCATTAAGAAGCAAATTACGACTCATTTATTGTTTATAAAAAAAACTACATTTACGGCTTATATTCCGTTATTTAAGAGTTTCTTAAGTGATTATGTGACAATAGGCTAGTTTACTCATGTCGAATTGTATTAAATAAATGTTTATTTCTTAAAGTGTTTAGTCTAAGGAACCTTAATATATCGATTTCACTTCATAAAAGCAGAAGATTGCTGTAGAAATTTAATTTTAAAAAATATTTTTTAGTCTATATTTTTTAAACACTAAAAACGCTGTTCGCCACATCCGCCATGATTTTGACGTCTCTTGTGGTAAACAACTAAATGTCATCCGTGTGTTACTGTAGGTGGATTCTTTCGTCTGACTAAAGTTATCTTAAAACACTTAACTTTAGGAAAGAAAAAAACAGTTAACTTAGTTTTTTTTGACTAAACTAATTATGGATGCCGGCTTTGTGAAAGCAGAAAGCACAAATCTGCCAAGAATTGACGCATTGATGGTTGGTGAATTTGTTGCACTAAACCCCGATTTTGCTCTGCGGAGCAGAGAAACGACAAGGCATCTATGTAATTACAGTGCATTTAGTATTACAATGTAGTAATAAACATAAAACTGATACAACATATGAATAAGTGTAATAAAGTTGCTTAGGTTAATTTCTTTCGGCACTTTAATCCACAACTTTCCTGGAGTCTTCAAGGATGTGTTTTTATATTCTCGTACAATACAGTAATGATAATTACTTTATTATTCGTGGTATTTATTAGAAATCATGTTTTTTTATTATAAACTCAGTTAAAAGTAATTTTCTACGTGTTTACGAGTTTTTGTTTACCACAGTTCACGTCATAGCATAGATAATCTATAGACTAAAATGGCCGACAGCGTTTTTGTGTGTCCATGAAAAGTCTATTTTAAAATTAAAGATTTGTAGCTTTCTAGGTTTCAAAAAAATACAACACATTTTTTTTCGGTCTAATAGAACATTTATTAACCATTTAAAACCTTTTTCCAAAAAGGGTCAACTAGCCTATTTACTACGGACATCTTTATGTTACATATGCATATCAGACCTTATGCCTGGGAAACGTGTCAAATTATGTGTAGATATAACGTTGTTTTACGTAATTTATATTTTCTGTCGCGTCACATTATGATAATATGGCAAAGATTGGGCAAAATCGATCAAACAAGAAAAATAGAATCAAACATTTAGTAAAAATTCTCAGTTTATAACAAAATTGAAGCCGTGCAGGCTGCGTTCTTGCTTATCCAAAAGGTTCTTGTGCTCTTGGCTCTATATACTTCAGAAACAAAAATCACATGTACCTTTATTCAATTGCTAACTTCAAAGTTATATAAGTATTAGAATAAATGTTTTTACCAGTAAAACATATGCGTCCGTTTCGCCTAAAGGTACAATAAAAGCAATTTGGTAACATTTTCATATGAAGGGTTTTTTACAAAAACTACATAACTAACAATTTTAAGGTATTTTTTTTAATGATGGCAATATGATCTATGAAAGAAGTTACACCAGGCAGTTTAATTCGATTTTACAAAAACAGTATAATTAGCACAGAATCGCACAGTAAAAAAACACATATTTTACAAAAACTACACAACTGCGTGCAATTTTTACAAAAATTACGTATCTGAACGTAGATAAGTAGTTTTTGTGAAAAAATAAAACCACCATTTGTCTTGGTTAAGTAAAACTTTACTGGAGAATGGACAAGAATCCATGTACGGACAAAGCGTCCACTGCCTTTGGAACTGAATTTTAGTCCATTGTACAAGGCTCAAATTCCATTGAATCCTAATAAAGCTAAGGATATTCAGAGATTGAAACATTTTTTGAGTAAACCATACAAGATGATTATGTTTCGTATTAAAACAAAAAAAATATATACATTCTACTTAACGAGCTCTACATAATGATATATCACATGCTGGAGTAAAAGAAAAAAAATCGTCTGCTCTTCATGTATGGGACCCCCTATGAAAAATAATTTAATTGAATTTTTAGCTAAGCAGTTTTAAGCAAGCATCCTGCATAAAATACTGCAATTTCAGTCCTGTAACTCATTTCATTTACGATCTAGGGAACCGTGACACACGGACAGACAGACATACAGAAGACAGAGTGACAGCAATAGGACTCCGTTTTTATCCTTTGGGGATGAGACCCTAAAAATTAGTAATATAAAATATTCCATTCGGCCCCAGCCTGGTACCCTCAAATAATTTTATCGAATAAAATATCATTACATATTTTTTAATAATATTTTTTTTTATAAAGTTTTATTGTTTGAAAAAACTGTGTACAATTTTGCAGTTGGAATTGCAATAATAACAAAGTCACAACAGTATGCCCACAACGGGCATGCAATGATAAAATTTATAACTTAAAACTATCTTAATTTAAAAAGTACATTTTAGAGCCTAAATTATATTAAGTTTTACAAGAATAATATTCATCAAGATTATAGAAAACATTATTTAATAACCAGCTTTTTAACTTAAATTTAAACAGTGGCAAATTGTGTACTTTAATTTCTGCAGGCAAATGATTGAAGATCTTTATGCTAGTACTGAACGCACTATTATAATACAAGTGATTATTTATCCTAGGTATGCTTATATCATATTTATATTTATTACGCGTATTCGGACGTAATGTGGTTTTATTTTCAAAGTATTCAAATTATTTCCACTATATTATTAAAAAAAATACAAAGTTTCATTCACAAAAGTGCATTAATTAAAACTATGTTTCGATATACTTCTACTTTCTTAGTAAAGTGTAGTAGCTGTAGGACCCCTTCAAAATCTGAAATTAAAAAGCATCATTAGACTACGTACTTATTTTTACATGACAGTAGATCTCATGTTTCTGAAAAATAAAATCTCATTGTCGAGTTTGATAATTCTATTAACAGACAGATTTAAGTTAAATATGCATTAAGTAAGACTGTAGAAGCAATTATTAATACACGCTGACGGATATAATAGGTACGACAATTAATAAAAATTTGAAATTCGAAAGTGAGATTGCATCATGGATTGCTTGTAACAGAATAGACGTGCAGAAGTCATACATTAAATATTTTTATTAGGGTAGCAGTTTAATAAATCAACACAGTAGAACCATACCTAATGATAAATTGTTTTAACCTAAGATGATAAACAAGATATGTTTATCATCTTAGGTTAAATCAATGCCAATATTATTACAGCGTTACAAAAGTATTAAGTAAAATAAAAAATCAAAGTTAATAAACTCAACTCAACATACGTTTAAAAATGTGGAAAGTGTGAGTTTGGTGAATGGTCCCGCAGTAAACACTGGGACGATGCGTAGTTGACCGGCCATCAACAGAATGATTTTCCTTTGTTTCACATT
This sequence comes from Chilo suppressalis, assembly GCA_902850365.2. Taxonomy (NCBI): domain Eukaryota; kingdom Metazoa; phylum Arthropoda; class Insecta; order Lepidoptera; family Crambidae; genus Chilo; species Chilo suppressalis. The sequence goes on from OU963902.1 coordinate 1,252,993, forward strand.
TGCTAACCACCACTGGCTTTCATAAGGGCCAAGCATCACCTTTTCACTCTGTAAATATATCCAAAAGCTCACAACTGCTATTCAGAATTGCGTACCTATTTTATTTGTTTTTATCAGTAATAGCGTAAATACAATTTTAGTGTGAAATTATGTCCGCAATTCCTGGCAACTTATTTAATCTAAAGAAAAGTTTTACTAGAAAAAATACCACGCAGACCAGGCACCGGACGGGACTAGAACCCGCACCCTTCGCAATCCGGGCGATTGCACTGACCAATTATGCTACCACGGCCCTGATGGCCGCGTCGAAATTTTCCCAGCTTTAAGCTGCAAGGCAGCGCCATCTCTTCGCATTGTAGGTAACCCGCAATGTCAAATTAATACTTTTTCAAGTATTAAACATTTGAAAGAAGAAATAGCAATTATAGTTATGTTGTTTTTTTAAGCATTTAACTGCTAAATGTTTAAATCTAAAGAAAAGTTTTACTAGAAAAGTGCCTGGTCTGCGTGGATTTTTTTCAAGTAAAACTTTTTTTTAGGTTTAAACATCTAGCAGTTGACTGTTTAAAAAAGAATTAAAAAAAAACACAACTTATTTTATGTTACTTTTTTGTAATGTTATATTTACGTGACCACATTAAAATAACACTATGTTTTGGTGGTGTTGTATTTCTGTCGGTGAGTAAGGGTACGGCCAAAGTGCACTCAGATTCAGATTCAGATTCAGACTCAGAAAACAAGCGCGAGCACAACTTATTTTATGTTACTTTTTTGTAATGTTATATTTACGTGACCACATTAAAATAACACTATGTTTTGGTGGTGTTGTATTTCTGTCGGTGAGTAAGGGTACGGCCAAAGTGCACTCAGATTCAGATTCAGATTCAGACTCAGAAAACAAGCGCGATATACAGTGTAGTTTAAGCAGGTTGCCTGCTGCCACTATGGCCACCCTGCTTTACCTTCACTGTTTATTTCTCGCGCTTGTTTTCTGAGTCTGAATCTGAATCTGAATCTGAGTGCACTCTGGCCGTACCCTAAGGTTCCAGGGCTCCACGGGGTAGGGGCTTGGGTCAAGTAAGGCAACGGCGCGATTGATATTTTTTGTATCGCAAGCGTCTATAGGCTATTGTGGCTACTTATTATCAGGAGGACCATTCTCATTTGCAGTGGCGGCGCTAGGCGTCGGCTACGTCGGCCACCGCCGACGGCCTCGCGCCTGAAGGGGCCTCGCAAAAAAATTTTACAAGTTACCTATTTATTTTCGTTTCTCCTGGCCTGGCTTAGGTAGCCGACCCCGAACAATTCGGAGAAAAAGCTAAGCAGATGATAATGACTTTTATTATTTTCGAACACGTGCGTGATGGAAGCGAGTAGTAGGTACTTTACTGGTATTCAGAATCGTCTGTCTGGCAACACTATTTTTGTAATTAAATTTCTATGTTTGTAATTATTTTTTGTCATCATTTGATTATCAACAATAAAATTCGTTTACTCATACGTTATTTTATAATTTGGCTCACTTAATTTAACGGTTTTTTACTGCGAATTAAAATAGGCCTCGCGAACTTGATGTCGCCGACGTCCACATGTGGTCTAGCGCCGCCACTGCACATTTGCCACCTTTTCAACATAAATAAAATCACAACGGAGCTTAAGAACAACTTACCTTTGTTAGTACATCATCACTGAGCCAACAAAATATGAAAAGTTGCGCAATACCGAAGGTTAAGTATTCTGCCATTACCAGTTTCTGAGTTGTATCTGTCGCGGACTGAAACAAGTACGTGACTTTAATCCACCCATAACAAGAACGGCTAAATCAATTTCTACTTAGCGAATTTTTTTTTCGATTTGGGGCTCAATCCACCCTAAGAAACACCATCGGCAAACGCCAATTTTTTTTATTTTGTTGATGAATTTACAATTTCCGTTCCGATCCAACGGATAAGCCGTTGGATCAGCCTGGAAACGTGAGTTTGCGAACAGCGATCTTCGCAACTGTATTCACTCACACTTTAATGAAAGTTAAGGAAGGTAATTATACACCGTGTTCCTGAGGATATACATTCACTTTGAATAATACTTCTATAAAAAAAAAAAATTCAATATCGTTTATTCAGTCTAGGCTGTTACAAGCACTTGTGAATGTCGAAAAAATATAGCTATTGCTAAACATTCCGTACAAAGAAAGTAGTAATTGAAATAGCATAGTTTTTAAGAAACAAATAGTTTTTAAGTTATTGGGAATTTAAGTTTAACCAACTTCATTGTATTGTGCAGTGAGAAAGAGTCTGTATCTGTGAGATGTTGACACTTTGTACAACCAAAACTATCAACTCTTTGTCAATTGGTCATTAAGTCATAGTTTCAAAAGTCAAAATTAAAAAAAACATTGTTGACGTCAAGAAAACTTTTAAAAAGTTTATGTGGACATGTAAACCAAAGTTTCAAATGCGACGTTGCCAGCTCAGGTAAAGAGTAATTCATATAAAATAAATTACATCTAAGCATTTACTTTGTATGAAAATAAAAAATGTTAAAGAAATTGGAATTCATAAAAGTGTCCATTGTAAAAAAATATCGATTTAATAGTCTGAATAACATGCCAAAGTTAGTGTATAACCTCAGGAACACGGTGTATATACTACTTATTTTTTATGTGAAAATAAAAGTTGAAAAGGAATAAAATGAAAGTATAAAAAATTGTATTCTTATAATCGCGGACCCCAGTTATTTTTAAATTTAATCGGAACTACTTATATCCTTGATTATTAAAAAAAACTAGCAAACCAGTGAACCAAATGTTCACCAAAACCTGATTAAAAAAAATGTATTTAATTAATTGAGAACTTCGGAGATTTTGTGTGGTTTCGTTTGAAATTCGTGATTACTCGAAAACCGGAAGTGCTACGTTACTCAAATCCGGTTTGTAGTCTTATCAGACTATTCTTAACTTATAACTTAAATATTCTCTTTATCTATCTCTTACGGTTTGACCGCTGAAACAGCACCACAGACAGACGGACGGACGGACTTGTCTAATAGATAAGAGATACTTACCGTCAGTTGATAGGCACTCGCACAAAGCATCAATGTGCACATAACCATATAAAAGAACATCACCGGTGACAGCAATGAGTTAAATAATCTTGAATATCTAAAAATAAAAAAAAACTGTTCACAAACAAGAAAATAACAAAATAAGTTAAATTGCTATTTTGTGGTAATGGGTATAATTTGAAGGCAACATTGCGTTGTGTGAAACATCGCGTCGCCTAGCGTAGGACGGGAATATATCGATAGCATTTCATCTACTGTAAATACAATAAAATTTATTTAAAATACGATTTTTCGACAATGATTTTGTGAACACTGATATAAATGGGCATATTCATTTTCTATTTTCACATGTATAGAACTATATGAAAACAATATGTAACCGATATTTGACATTGCAAAAATAGAATTGAAAGTAATAAATACATCAAAGAAAATGATTTTTTTGTTGTAAAATATTACTTTAAACTTAATTTACGAAATAATGAATTATATTTTAATATCCAGATTTATTTGTAAAATAAACGAAAATTGAAATAATGCAAAAAGGGTGAATGTATCAGCAGCTTATGTTATTTTAAATTTATCTATAAAGTTTATAAAAATATTTGTCCTGTGAAGTACTTTTAACTGAAGTAAAAAAGGAGGAGATTATCAATTCGTTTACAGATTTATTTTTATTATTGTTCACGCATATCTGCGAATTCTTTTTTGTTTCTGAACTGACATTGACGATTTTTTTGACGAGATGGTCCCATATTAACTTGTTAAAGATCTGATAAATAGTTTTATTTGTTTCACATTGCACATGTACATTATAAGGTCTTAAATAGCTAATAGTGAGTGGTACATGCCCTCGTTGGGGTGTTGCAATAAACTTAAGCTTAACATTATATACATTAACTAGCTGACCCAGCGAACTTCGTACCGCCCTAAAAAAATAGGGGTTGTCAAGCGGACAAAATTGTGAATCTAAACCATTCTCAGATCCCCTTGAACACACACAAAAAATTTCATCATAATCGGTCCAGTCGTTTAAGAGAAGTTCAGTGACATACACACTCACAGAAGAATTGTATATATAAAGATTTGTTATAAAATGTTTTAAGTGTTAATGTTATAGTTTCGGAGATAAACAACGGAAATCCTCAAATATGAATAGTACACTACACACATCGTGTTTGATTATTTTACAAAATATGAAAGAGAAATTGCAGGCCGGACGTCCCCATATTGTTTTGGCTTATAGAAGGTGAAAAATAAAAAACCTTTTTTGACAAAAATAAAAACCGCATTCATAAACACAAAACTCACTAAAAGTTAAGAAATAATACATTTTCTTTACTTCTTTATAGTATATATATAGTAAATTAAAGGTCTTTGTGTTCGCTTATACAATAAAGTCCCAAGCAATATCCAAAAGTTAACCATAAATAAATTCAAAGATAGTATAAAAAAGCACTTATTAAAAAGCTTATTACAAAGTGTCTGATTATATTACAGACAAAATTGCGTGGGTTTGAACTGTTCCAATCATTCCAACAGGTTTTCTATATTAAATAAATCATGATTGTATTGACGTTGTAACAACATAATGATTTGTAAATATTGTTACACTATGCTTTTAATGTTGTGGTAGGGAAAGAATGTTTGGACGATTCAAAAGTGTTGTACTATACATCCAATTTGAATAAAGATATATTGATTTCTGATTTCTATAACCTTGATATTAACATTTATGAGGTCAATTTATATATTTGTTAAAAAAGTTTTTCATATGAATAAATAATCAAAAAAGAAAAACCATAACATAATTAATAATCTATAAGCCCCTTACTGAATTACTAATATGAAGGTATATTGTAAATAAGATTAACATACCTATTACAATTTAAAAAAGGGGTTAACAAATTACGTAGATTGAGGACGTCATGTATTATTAGCACATGATGGATTTTAAGTATAATGTTTATGGTTTTTTGAAACTCCCACAGGAACTTATTTTTCTTGAACTCCCAAACTTATTTTATTTGGGAGTGTGGAAGTGGAAGTATCCTATGTCTTAATCCGGCCATAAACTCCGAAAATTTGTTCAGTACTTAGTTCTTGCGTGATTGAGTCACAAACATACAAACTTTCACATTTCACCATCATCATCATCTCTGAAGTCATTTTTCAACTTGACGACACTTTAAATAATAAAACAGGGAGAAAAAAAACAGCAATTGCTGAGTTTCTTGCCGGTTCTTCTCAGTACAAGGTCTCCCGCCGTAGATTTACGAACCGATGGCGTAGCTTCTAGACATTCATATGTGCTTGTAACAGCCTAAACTGAATAAATGATTTTGATTATTGATTATTTATAATATTAGTAGGATACCTACATCATCTAGGTATGTAGTTTCTGAAAGAAAAAATATTATTGCCCTGAAAACTACTAGGTGCAGAGTAAATTTATCATTTTGGACAGGTAAATACCTACTCGTAATTTGAATTGACGATTTCTTTTGACATCTCTGTTAAAAATCAGTGGCATATATGTGTAGTTTGTTGTCTATACTTCTCTTCTAATATTATAAATAAACAACTACAATAAATTTGTCTGTCTATCAGTTAAAGCCTTTAACTACTTAACTGGTTTAAATGAAACTTGAGTTGAACATAGTTAGAGTCGCAGGGAAAAAATGGGATAGTTTTTTATCCCAGAAATCATCCTATATGGGGGTTAAAGTTTGTATGAGTGACAAAATTCTCCACGCAGACGAAGACGCGGGTACCCACTAGTATTTTATGTAAAAGAGAGTTACCTACCTATTTAGGAAATCTTAAGAGAATTTACAAACTGCTTTTTGTTAAGGTAAATCTATTTCTATGTTATCAATAGTAACTTAGTAGTTTCGTCAACGTAGACGTGTAACAGAACTTTATGGATGTCATCGTCGATCACACACTGCAATAACTCATGAGAAACTTTATAAGTGTATTGTTATTGTGAGAAAATAAACACCTCATCTATCGGGAGATTCCGGTTGAACCAGAAGTTTGGATCAGTTTGGATAAAGTTAAGAAGATTTATAGGTACCCTGATTCTCAATAAATGATTACGATATTTTCACACAGAAGAGCAAAATGACGTTCTGTATATTGTTCCACAATTGGGCGGATTGGCAGAAATTCGCAAAACGTATCCTACTTACGTAAAACTGATGAATCTTGGATCTACGTCTACGATTTTCTCACCAAACCGCTTTCGAAATAAAGGGTATTTGAAGAGCAGGGGTTGTCACTTAAATTAAACGCAGGCGAACTTTTGGTTATAAAAAGTAGCATTATTTCGATCTAACAGTAACGCCGCAAGAAGATCTAAGGTCAGTTATTAGTGAATGGTGTATCCAGGTTTGCCTACCTCAGGATTTCAAAGAGTTAAATAGCTAGCGCCCTAGGATTGCAATGTTCGGCATTCTTTTTCACCAAGATAAATCTCACTCACAGAGCGAAATAGTAATTCAAAATTTCAAGAAGACAAAGAACGAAGAAAGCTTGCTGATGTCGTCAGATTTTTATGAACTCCTGCAAGATACATTTTTAAATATTGATCGAGAATTGGTTCACCCAACTCCGAATGTGCTTGGTGCTTGGAATCAATATATTGTAAAACTTATTGGTTTTTCAAAATTTCTAATTGGTCTTTTTTATATTCTCATTTCGCGACTATTAGCACAGCTCAAGAACAGAAACGATTTCTAGTTTATGATCATTTTCATCAGGAGTTTTGTTATCCGTTTACGAAAGTTAAATAAAACATATGTTTATCACTTTAAACATTGGTCTCGACAATATCTGTAAGGGTTAGCTAACACTAATATGAATGCACTTGGCCTATGTAGTAAGTTAGGATCCGTTTTCTATACGTAGGAAATATACTATTCTTCATACTGCTCATGGTACTGCTTATTCAGTTTCACCGATTCCAAATTTATTATTGATATAGTGGTTTTAACTTATTACACACAAATATTTAAGTAATTTAGGATTGATGTGACCTAAACTCACAAGTTAGTAAGTAAACTTTAGTACAAAAAGTTAAACTTAAAGTAATTAATTGGGATTGTATTAATCTGATGATTATTTTGAGTCTTAGAGTTACTTATGAACGTTTTATGTTCTTTTAGTTGTTGGATTTCAATTATGGAACTAAACAAACAACTAAAGCCCAACAAAAAAGGAACTCTCCTAAAACACGGCAGTACTGACGATGAAATTCATTTAATACTTTAGAGTATCTATAAAAAGGAAGCAAAATATTACCTCAGTATGAGAACGTGCGTTTTGTGGAGTTCACGCAGCTTTTCTGTTAAATCAACATCGCTCATTGTGACTCCATCAACTCCAACCATCAGCTTGCATCGTTCTCGCAGCAAATCCAACTTTCCTCCAATAAAAACCAGTGTCACCATAACGTTTGTGTCAAATGCCATCATCAGCGTTACTCCATAAATACAAAAATGAGTGTGCCAAGCCACTGTCGTCCATATAAAAGGAAAAACATTTTTATTAACCGGGACCCAGGAGCTGAATATATGCGGGAATGCCTCAGTTCCATTCCTCACGCTTTCCCGGATCGTGGATGAAAACGCATACTGTGATATAGGTGTCAATACAGTAATGAAACCGGTGGTGATTACCAGAATCCAATAACTGTAAGTAATACGACGACTATATTTGGTATATTTTTCCACAATCTGTACATGATTAGGATCATCTGTATTTCTTTCATATTTATCTGCCTCAGTAACATAATTTATGACTTCCTTCCATTTAGCACACCAGAGTAAAAATGTATTGGCTTTTATAGCGCACATGACACTTAACATGGAAATTTTTAGATTTGTTAAAATCAAGTCCAAATCGGAGCGTATTAGATATAATTCAACATATTGAGTGAAAACGAATAAAATTCCCAAATTATGAATGAATATAGAAAAGATATTGCCCAATTTGCCGTAGTGTAAAAGCAATCCCATTTTCTTTAGACTCCAATAATTTGGACCTAACAATGGTCTGTCTGGATCTTCTAAACTATTAAAAAAGCTTTTTAACATTGTAGCAGACTGACGTGTGTGCAGTTCTAATAGTAAAATACGTGTAGCTGGCCTGTAGGCTGTTGTTTATATAGCCAGGGTGCTACCCTTCCTATAAAATTTTTAGTTCAGTTGGTATTTATACTTAAATGGTGCGTGGTTTTTTTAACAGCTGCGATATATTCTCATACATTTTTAAACTAACAACATTTTTGTCGCTCTTTATTATTAACCAACTTTTCTTTTTAACACGAGGATAATTCATTCTTGTCTTAAGTTATGATTTTTATTTATTCCAGAGAAGTCATTTATTTCTGAAACAAACCTAAAACTGACGTCAATTAATTTTGTGTCATTTATTTGGTAAGTTTATTCAACACCGTTCATAAATCTATTTATTCTATTCTTTCCCTATTTTTGTAAAACTAATAAGAAGTGTAAATAATTTTAAAATGCTTCCATATTTCTTTCATTTTAAACTTAATCTAGTACCTACAATATTTACGGTCTGAAAATTACTTACTCTAATATAATGTGGTTTTGTAATATAAAATCCAAAATTTCCATTCTGATACTGGATAACTTTTATTAATTACGTCAAGCAGTTCAAGCAGTGAATAAATTTGAATAAAAGCTGATTTTAAAAACAGTTTCTGTTATAATAATCGTATAGTTTTGTATTTTAAGATACTTAATTTTATTTCTATTTACCTACAATAAAATATGGTAGAATAAATTAATAAAAATATTGCATAACTCAAAACTTTTCACTATAATGTCAACAATGCAGTCGATAATGAAGACATTACACCTCACTACGAAGTGGATGGGGCGGCAAGTCGTATCATTAGGCCAGGTGCCGAACCCTTAATTTAAACGTCTCTATTATATCTGTGTTATGTGGGCGTGGCGGTCACGCCATGCGTCGGCTCTTTAATTTTTAATAAATAATAAAGCTATCATTTAGAAAAATGTAACATTTACAACGGTGTCACTTATTATTTCCAAAATAACACGTTAGAAGAATTGAATCCGCAATAATTAGGTATATTAGTAATGTCACATATTTTAAGATGTTTTACTTTGTCTAGCAATTTAATTGCGTTTTCTCAAATACATTTCGGAACATAGCATTTGATGTATTTGTTCTCAAATACTTACTTGTTAGCAAAGCTTAATCACCATTACCTGGCTTAGTGAGTTGAGTTGCAAAAAAAGCTGATACGGCAAAACCTATTCCTTTCATACAATAAATAAATACAAACATCTGCCCCCACCGGGATTCGAACCCGGAACTTCTCGAGTCGGCGACACCATGAAACCCGGCATACAAACCACTCGACCACGGAGGTTGTCAAGTCACAATGCGCGTCTTTCATTATACTTGATTTTCAGTGAAAATTTCCTATCTTGAGAATAGCTGATGCGGCGCTCTCCACCTTGCCCTCCCTAATCCAATCCTCTGCCCCGTGGATCCCTGGAACTTTAATTACCAACTGAAATATAACATGGTCAAAACGTAGTGTTGTTTTACCGAAATTTTAGTAAGGTACATTTATGTTCTTTACCTGACAGGCGCACCAATTCGAACGGAAAATCCTGTCTGCACTACCAGTCTTGATCCAGCTATCTTATTTTCCTGGGATGTAACCTCGCCCTTTATGATCATTCGTGCAGCTTTGGCTTACTTTAGTAAGATCTATGTTAGGGCCAGTTGTTTAAAACATAGTTAAATGTGATTTATTATATTAGGTATGTTAAAAGGGTGGCAAATAAGCATACGTCCCGCCTGATAGTAAGCGACCAACATAGCAAATAGACGTTTGTGATACCAAAAATATCACATTTGCGCCGCTGCCTTCCCTGACCCCATCCCTTACCCCGTGGAGCCCTAGAATCTCACTCACAGACAGAAAAACAACCACAACTAAAAAGTATTGTAATTTTACTGTGGTCTCCTGTAAGGTTGAGGTTACTTTCCCAGGTGGGAGTTGCGGAAAACCCACTCTGCCGCATCTTTCTTAGGCGATTAGGTTTTTTATATAACAATACTTGATAAAACATACTTTTCTTATAAACAGATGGGTGAAGGAAGATCTTTCTTCAGATATTGTAATGCTATAAATACTTGACTTTATAAGCCTTTGCGTTTTTTCGACTGTGACCCCATCCTTTTCCCCGTAGAACCCTGGAAACCTTACTAACTTCCAGAACCAAGCACTAAATAAAAGCGTTATTTGGATGCTATACTATTTTTTATCATTGAATACTATCATTTGCTTCTATATAAACAAATCAATTTATTAAATTTAATATATAAGGATATACCTAGTCAGGTCATAAATTCTGTCACATGTTTAATATAAAATAATTGAAACAAGTTTATTCATTATGTAACCATTTATTTACAGACCAAAGTGAACTTAACAAAACATAGATTCTTATGACAATAAAGTTTATTCAAAATGACCTCCGTGATTTTGAATACAGGCCTTCAATCTGCGCAGCCAATCGTCTATAGCAGCACGAACGAGGTCCATGTCATTATCGGCGGCTGCCTTAATCAAGGATGCCTTGAGTGATTTCAAATAGGGATGAGGCTTTGAGCACGCCTTTTCCTCCAAGTGTTACCATATCTTGTAATCTAACGGACTCAAATCTGGACTGAAGGAGGGCCAGTCTTCGTGCCGGATGAAGTCGATTTCACTCGCCGAAAGCCAGTCTTGTGTGCTCTTCGCTCTATGAGCTGGCGTCGAATCTTGTTGGAATACCCAGTGCCTGTTATTGAACATGGTATGAGAAACAGGTTTCACAAGGTTCGTCAGGATCAGGACTGTATTTTGATACACAACTGCATTCGTTTTTACACCTTTCTCACAAAAATGTACCTCTGTTAAGCCCCAATAAGAAACTCCCAAACATACCATGAGCGAGGATGGAAAATGACCTCGTTGGACACGCGGAATACGGTTGCTCGCTTCTTCACTACTGTGTGCGTACACCTTATCATTTTGTTTGTTGTAGCTCACTTCTACGGTAATAATGTTTTCATCCGAAAAAGAATTTCCCGATATTTTTTTCCCGCGTACTGCTTCAAGAAAACGCGGCATCTCTTCAGTCTCAGGTCCATTAGACGAGCATTCGAACGATGTCCTGTTTTTCTTCGATATGCCCGAAGCTCTATGTCTTCATTTAACACCCTTTTCACCGTGGTTCTGCTTAACCCCATCTGAAAGGGCCAACAGTTTCTGCTTACGTTTGGGATTTCTTTGAACTCGCGCCTTCACAGCTTTTATCACTGCTGGAGTCCTAACAGACCGAGGGCGACCACTTCTTGACCTGTCATCTACACTACAGTCTTCATTGTATCGTTTGATGGTACGTTAAACGAATCTTTTGGTTATATTCAAAATTTTCAGTATGTCAAAAAATTGAATTGGCGCGTAACCGCAACGATGCAACGCAATAACTGCAACACGGTCTTCTTTAAGCGTCCACTCCATATTTAAAAATGAGTAAAATTCTAAAAATTATACATTTTTATTTTCATGAACAATTCGAAATTCGAATTCAATTTCTTTTTATTAATATGTTTTACGGCTCTGGATTCTAGTCCGTTTTAAGCCAATAAACTTTTTTGTAGCCAGCATTCTAAAAGAAAAGTTTTTACTGTGTGACAATACTTATGACAAGACTGTGTATATATGTATACCTAGTCCAGCCATAAATTCTGTTACAAATGAAAAAGCATTTCTTTAAATGCAGTAATGTAACATTATTTAAATTTATTACCTGCATATTTATTAAAGTCTCAGCAAAAAATAAAAAAAAACTTCTATTTAAAATGGCCACCTTTGGCTTTTTACATGCCTTCAATCTGTTTGTCTATGGATTTACGCGCTGTTTCCAAGAGCAATTTCGCCACAGCTTGCTCCAAAGATTTTTTAAGAGACTCAATGTCATCGTGTCGTTTGGAGCAGGCCATAATTTGAAGTCCCTTTAGGTTGAGGTCTGGGCTAGATGAGGGCTAGTCTTCAGCTCTTATAAATTCCGGAACGTTGGTTTCAAGCCAGGCTTGGGTTATATGCCTTGTGACCAGGCGCAAAATCCTGCTGGAAAGTCCACGGTATATTTTTAAAAAGTGTTTTGTTGAGAGACTGTATTTTGTAACAGTTTCACTGAAGTTTTCACTCCTTTTCACAAAAATGTAGTTTTGTGACTCCTTAATAAGACACGCCCCACCAAACCATCACTGACGCAGGATAATGACCACGTTGTAGCTTTTCGACCACTTGAGCAGCTTCTTTAAAACTGTGAGCGTACATTTTATCATTTTTCTTATTCTTAGAGTTCTTCAATCGTGAGATTTTTTTCAACGGTAAAGAGGATATTTCTGTGCTTTTCACCTGCGTATCGCGACAGAAGGCATTTTGATGATCCTTTCTCTTCTTCTCTTTAATTGTAAAGATTAATTTAGGATTTGGATTTAGGTCCTGTATATCGAAGATAAGCACCGAGCTTCAGGTCTTGTTTTATTATACGCGACAGAGTCCTAGAGGGAATCTTCATTTCTCGCGATAAGATTTTTTGCTTCCTAATGGGGTTTCGACGAATTCTGGCTTTAACAGCATTAACAGCCTTTGTAGTTCTAACAATACACGGCCGCCCCATTCTTTTCTGGTCTTCGACAGACGAAGTCATTTCGAACTCGCAAACTATTCGAATTCGATATTGGTTCGTGCTTAGTGCAATGTTCATAGTACGATATACGAACAATGATACCAAGCTTTTGAAGTGTCTAGAATATGACCGACGGCTCCATACCCACATTGTGCAAGGCGATCACTGCAATCCTATTTTCTTTAACACCCCATTCCATATTGTAATTTGATAATTAACACGAAAATATATGTAAAATTGAAAGAAGTTTTTAAAATAATATACAGGTTTCAAATCCAAAATAATTAAAAAAAAAAATGAAAAGTTTTCATGTAACATTATATATGGCCCAGACTAGTAAAGATTTAAAAATAAAGTATGTTATAGGTTTCTTTGCTTATTTTGTAAAAGTCTTTTAGCATTTTTGGTAAACAGTGAATCGTTATTCGCTAATTTACCCATAATTATTCTTATTTGGTTTTTACCTCTCAACAGTCCATGGCTACTAGAGCTGCCGGTCGCAGAAAGACCTCAACAGTCCGTGGCAGCTCTAGTAGCCAATATCAATTTCCCGCGCCGCTCGCTGTTTTGTTTTTAATTTACGCCTAAAAAGACCTTTGCCTTGTTCATGGATGCTTTATTTGGACAGATTATTTAATCTGTGACCTCCTAGTAGAGAGAGACCCGCTTAACAAAAAAAATTTTTTTCAAAATAATTGCTTTGATTGCACCATTTGCAAAACCTACTAGGTAGCAGCCTGATTGATTGGTGAAAGTACACTTTATTCAAACTTTAAGGTACAAGTCCGATCTGAACCCCAGACCACCAGCTGCAAACTGCAGGCGACACTACTAGTTTCTATGAATCTCTATGAAATAGATTCTGAGCGCGGCGACATTCCGCGGCTGCACAATGCATAATTATAATGCACGGTTAGCCCCAGGTGCTAGCCGCAGTGTCGCCTGCGGTTGTCGCCTGCAGCCCATTGCGGAATTGTACCTTTGCACTACCAATAAAAAAGGGTAGACCAGAAAGCCTGCGACCTGTAACTAGTGAACGTGAACGGCTTAAAAGAGAACTACAAAGATGTAAATCAATATATTGAGTGATACATTGACAATAAATGTAATTGCTATGGTGCAGTAAATGTCTTCCTTACTTTAGGGAAATTTTATTCTTCGCCTTCAGTTTAATCAAATATTGATGTCGATTCTGGCATGATTCTCTAAACTTAACACTAAATTTAACATCGGGTTCTCCTTTCATTCTGTATAAAGAACGACAAGGATAGACTGTTGTCAAAGTTTAGGTTTAGAGAATCATGTCAGAATCGACACCATTATAAACTTTGCTTTGGTGATTGCATAATTACTTGATTTGGCGGTTTAAGGCAATTGGCACTAGTATCGAAAACAAAATACGGGAATTATTGCTTTCATAAGCCTGCGACACGAACATCATTGATTGGTATCCTATAGAGGATGATTAACAACGTTTGAAGTTAACCTCTACATCTACTATATTTTGATTTTATATTTGATTTCTGTGAATTATGTAGGTAAAACAAATTATGGGACTAGAATATGGCAGTTGACAAATAGTCGACGAATAAATTTATTTTATTTATTTATTTATTAGGACCACCAGAGAAAGTTACATTAAATCTTATTTTTAAACATTATAGTGATACCTACAAAATGCAAAATTCTATTGAAGGTAGCCACATCATGCTTAAGAGACAGTACGGACGGACGATTTTAATTAAATCAACAAACAGAAAGACAAACTGAAACAACATAGAAAGAATGAAATTTATGAACTATTTATTAGTGGCGCCTCGAAACTATACACAATAGAAAACGAATATATATAATTATTCGATATAACAAATTTAACGACAAAAATAAAAATAAAATTTGCCTACGCATCTTAATAACTCAGAAACTTTAGTCCTAAATCGTAGAAAAGAGTCATGGAAGATAATTATCAACAATCTCACTCAGTTTGTTGTAAGCATCGGGGAAGCGATATGATGCAGAGTGTTTTAATATGTTTGTGCGAGCGATTGGTTTGCTGAATATTGGAACAGGTGGTGGTTTACGGGGAAATATAATATTTATCTTACTGAGAAATTGTGGACAATCAACTACATTTCTGACAACTTTAAATAAAAATGTGATATCCAAAATATTTCTCCTACTGATAAGACTGTCCATATTAAAATACTGAAGTCTGTTGGCTGTAGTTGGTAGATTTTGTATTCAGCTTTCTACTGAATGTGAGATGTCTAGTAAAGCGTTTCTGAATGCGTTCAATACGTAGCTGATGTATACTGTATTGAGGAGACCAAATAACTGAACAGTGCTCTAGGGTGCTTCTAACGAAGCTGTTGTAAATCATGACCTTTGTTTGTGAATACTTTGGCATTTCTCATAATGAACCCTAGAGTTTTTGAGGCTCGAGCAATAATGTTGTCTATATGTGGAGTAAATGTTAATTTAGAATCTATTAATACACCCAGATCTCGAATAGTATTTATCTTCTGTAATATAGTATAATTTACTTCATATTGTGACTTAAAATTGTGAGAGTTGCGTGATAACTTTATATGATAACATTTATTCATATTGAGAGACATTTCATTTATCTTGCACCATTCCACTAAGTTATCAATGTCCGATTGTAGGAGTTTAGCGTTCCTCATCACAGTGAATAACTTTTATTAGTTTAAGATCATCTGCATATAGAAAAACATCTCTGTGCTTAATTACATCTACAACGTCATTAATGAAAACATTGAAAAACAATGGTCCTATATGAGAACCCTAAGGTTTACCTGATGTGGATAAATATTGATCTGAACGAAAACCCTTCACACCCACATATTGAGATCGATTACTTAAATATGTATGCAACCACATCAATAAAGAACCAGTGAATCCATATTTTGTGAGCTTGTTAACTAATATTTTGTGACAAACTTTGTCAAATGCCTTGGAAAAGTCAGCATAGATGGCATCGCTTTGCAACCGGGAGTCCAAATTTGTTAACCAATCTCATTGGTGAAAGTGATGAGATTTCTGCTGGTTGACCTAGATCTCAAGAATTCATGCTGGCGATCAGTAATAAGATGTTTTATTAGGACGAATAAAAGTAAATGAATTTTATAATTACTTCTAAACTACTAAAAAACCGGCCAACTGCTTAACGTGCCTTCCGAAGCACGCAAGAGCTGGAGTTAGTTAATTTTTGGTCACCCATCCAATGACCGACTACTGCGAAATTTGCTTAACTTCAATGATCGCAGCCGAACGCGCTAACCACTTGCGCCATCGAGCTCCTCTTACGGTATACAGGGCATCCCACGGGTTTCTTACACGGAGGGAAAGTATTTTAAATATTGAAGATAGGATATTTTACTGAAAGAAGACATCATTTTTTTTAATAATAACTAGAACTGCATTGACCGATTTTTTAAAATCGCCAGCTATAATTGGGAATCAAACTCGTGATATTGAAAAAAATCATGATGTATTTTATGATAACCATCGAAATGGTTAATCATAAGGATTATTTTTTCCTAAATAACATAGCATTTTAAATGAAAGGAAAGTCAAAGATTTATCATAAAATATATGTGTTTTTTGTTTCACATTTCACAAGTTTGGCAGGTTTTGGCAGGCGATTTTTTTTAAACTGTGATTGAATTTCTGCTTATTATGAAAATAAATTGATGTCTTCTTTCAGTAATTCTTATAATCCTAACTAAATGAAAGTGTGAAATAAAAAAGGTAAATTTAAAAAATCAAAAAACTCGCTTAAATGTCTATAATACTGATAAGTAAGGAACAAAGCTACCTTAACTTGTTGAAGATTTTTACTAAAAAAAATTCTCGGAGAAGTTGTTAGAGTGGATATTTTTCATATAAAAAAATTCTTTAGAATTATCAATTGAGCAGATTCACCAACGATATTAAGATTAATGCTTGAAAATATAATAAAATAATGTAAAATGAATTTTCGAAATCAGTTCAGTAGTTTGAGAGATTATTTGTTACAAAAATACAACTCATAACGTAACGTAAAAAAATCTAGCAGTTACCTAAATGCTTAAAAAATAATGTCATAAAGATCATAAAATCTGAATAACCGAACTTCGAAAAAACACCGGTAAACTTCGTAATTATCTGGCTGCTGGAACACCACCCAACACTAAAAGTGTTGACATTGACATTTTGACAGTAAAGTGGTTCCGAATCTTCTTAATATACAATAGGTACTTTGCAATATTCGTTCGGGAAAATGTGTTCCAAAAGGGGAAAACAGTATTAAACTACTTGACCGTCACTGAAAGCTTTATATTGAGATAGCACTTCCGTTTCCCGTCGAATTACCATCAGTTTCCGTACTTTTATTCACCTTATATCCGGTCCAGTGGCGACACCTGGCAGAAGCGCGGCCATTTTTGTTTTCCTAAGTTTTGACAGCGCCATATTAACGCATTGGCGTTCTGACTCCCGTCGAAGCAACACGTCCTCAATCTGAGTGATCGTTGTGAGATTTTAATGGTTTTATTCTTATTAAGTGATAAAACTGTAAGTAAAACTATTTTATTTGTAACGGTTTTTGCCGTTCGTGTTATTCCAAATAGGTACTTTACGTGTCAAAAGTGAAGGAATCGTAAGTAAAACTATTATTCTTTTTGATAGTTTTTGCAGCCCTTGTGATAAGGGATATTTAAAACAAATATGTTAAATTGTGCAATACGCTTGTTTGAAAAAGTAATAATAAGCCGTGAGTAAAACTTAACGGCAATTCAAGGTGCGTTTTGTTTAAAAAATTAAAGTACCTACATTAAAGTAAATTTTGCAATACTTTACGTCTGTCTTGGTCGTTTATCATAAAAACTATTTTAAGAGTGTTTTCTCTTGGTACTCAATTAATGTTTCCGTATAAGTAAATGTGAAAGTAAATTGGTAAATGTATTACAAAATACTTAATTAAATTGTTTTACAGTTTAGAGTGAAGGAATATCGGTCAATATTGACTTTTCAGCCGCCGACTGACTGGCATTATTGGCAAAAACAGCAAGATGTGTGGATCTAGTCATTATTGTTCTTCGAACAGCTGCAGTAAAAATTGGTTGAATTTGTCGTCTTCTGGTATAACGAAAGTGACATCGCTGACTCAAGAAAAATAAGCGAGCTTGATATTCCAGCCCTTTTATTAAAATATTGTTCGAGGGGTAAGTGAACTATGTACAATCTTAATAAGGTATTTCTAATGTCGATATGCCGTTTTCTGAACATGGCCAGCTATCAATATCTAAAGGCTTATGAATAAAAAGTTCTAACATTTTTACTGACCAATACACGTAATAAAAATTCTCATATGAGTCGTGTGACTAAACTAGGATAAAGGAACGCTCTGTTCGAAAGACATTCAACGTTTATTTTAAATGATATGCTGACGTAAATTAAAAATTATAATCATAGTCCAGGCTTTATCAACCTGGAAACAAACAACGAGGTAAAGAAGTATGATGATAATTTATGATATATCACGTTCCTGACATTAATTTTCTTTCAGCAATTGTATATTTCTAAAATAAAAATGAATCATTGCGGGAAGGCACCTGCTCAGTTAATTTTAATAACGAAAGTGATAAGATAACAGAATCGTTTCTTAGGTCTTTTACAGCTAGCACAAAGCTAAAAAGTAAAAACTAAAGCACTGCAAGAAGTTAGTGATCTCTGTGATGAAGCACCACTTAATAAGATACCATCTATGAGGTTGTTTTTATCGTTTAAGTAAGTATTTGTCATGGATTTAAGTGATTGACATTTCATCAACCTAATGAGCAACTAGCGCAGAGGCAAGTGATATTCATAAGCTTCATCTCATGAAGCCCAAGGCGTGTCAGGACATGCCCTCCCATGGCGTACCTACACATATGAGTACCGGTGGCAAATCACCCTCGCGGGGTGCATATTATATATAATTTGTTTCCACTACGTGGAATCTTATTAAATGCCTCTAATGCCTTGCCTACATATACGAGTACCGGTGGCAAATCACCCTCGCGGGGTGAATATTATGTACAATTAGTTTCCACTAGGTGGAACCTTATGAAATGCCTCTAATGCCTTGCCTACATATACGAGTACCGGTAGCAAATCACCCTCGCGGGGTGCATATTATATACAATTTGTTTCCACTACGTGAAACCTTATGAAATACCTCTAATGCCTTGCTTACATATAAGAGTACCGGTAGCAAACCACCTTCGCGGCGTGCATATTACCAAAACTCTGATGACCGCCCCTCGCGGGGGCATATTATGTATAATTTGCTTCCTCCGTATGGAACTCATTATGAATAAGGACTTGCCTTCCATGGCTTGCCTACATATACAAGTATCAGTAACAAAACATCGTTGATAGAGAAATATCCTCATCAATTTTATAATCGCCCTTGTGGGGTCATATCACACATAATATATTATTTCCATTACGTGAATATCAATATGTGTTCTCCTTAGAACATGTTCGCTTATGGAGTTCGTACTATTATGTAAGCACCGGTAACATACGACACTCGAATGGAGCAAATTATGCATAATTTAATATGTAGTCTATTCGTGATTCATAATTTATTTTTGTGACCATGGGGTCTGTAAAAGTGTAAACGATTCGAAACATTAAAAATAAGTAAATTGAAAATATAATAAATGTCGCTTGACATAATTCATTACTTCCATCGCGTGGAAATCCATACATCAACGCAACGCAACATACCCGCTCATGGCTTGCGTACACACATAAGTATCGGCTATAAACTACCCTCTTAATAGACTATAAAGATCGAACATCGAATGTTGACGTACCCCGTTGGGAAGTGCAATGTACGTGGTTTTTAAGGTGTCGCATACTCCGAGGTCTTGGGTTCACCCTGGTGGGGCAAATCATTGTATGATAAAAACGAGCATCTGTGCCTAAGTTTTGGTTGTTAACAAATATGAATTCAAAATCTAATCTAATAAATTCTAATCTATGCATCCTCATTATGCATTTCTAGGCGTTAGCCCATAACACAAGCCTTTCAATGCCCATTATAAGGCTAGGCTAATTGGTGTGAAGTGTTGACTCGATCACTACGGTTGTTCTACCGTAATGTATAATACATTTCAAAAGAAAAAGGAATATCGAAACAATTAATGTTTGAAAAAATTTAGTGCAGGTAAGTTGATAAATTGGGAGCTTCATAAATAATTCTTAAATAAATTTAATGGTATCGCATGCCATTCAAAAGCTTGTTTATCTAAATCCAATATATATCAAACTCCAATCTCAAGTGCAGTACACTATAAATATGTAAAGAATTCTAAGTTTTCTGCAATTTAAGGACTATCTGCCAGATAAATAGAATATAACATATTTTCTCTTGAAAATAACAAAAGTAAACCAAATGGGTTGCTCACTCTTTTGATCGCGTAATGAGAGAAACTTGCAATATTAGAAATGTCGTGTATGTGGTGTCTGAGGTGGCCAACATGATCATTTTGATATATAAGTGGTGCTAGTTACTGAAGAAAGATTGCACGATCTACCAAATTCTTGAAAGGTTTTGAAGATCATTGTATGCAATTATCCCCTTTATGTTATTTTAGTAAAAATTACTGAAAACTGTTCTTAATATTAAACTTACGCTTTTTAACCTTCCCACGACTGTCTGGAATAAATATACTTCAAACCCTACGCATAGTACATGCACACCTCATGTAAATCTTATAAATAGCTAAATCTTTATTTAGTATTAAGTAATACATATAAATGACTCAGATCTAAGAACTGAAAAACAAAAGAAAAATTACAATCAATTATAGATTCCAGGATGGCAAATGAATTTCATAAAATCTGGTCTGAACTTCGTAATAGCATAATTTATCACGGCAACCCAGCAACAATATAAAAACTATACCAGAGAATTTCGTTGTAAAAACGTAAACTTCAGAAGTTGATCGGTTTCAACATTTTTGTCATTCCGTGGGGTTGTATCAACCACTCCCTACTTCTAACAATAATTATGAATTCACTGCAATCGACCTTGCAATCACTTCCCGCCAATCTAATATGAAAGCTTGGGAAGTATAGTTGAAGAACACGGCACGATATGCTAGCACTACGCTTTTCAACATATTCTACAAAGAGCGACAGCTCTGTCTTAAACAGCTATGAGATGGCTCGGAAACGCTGGCTTGCGTGGTTGCATTGGTCTAGGAACAAGAATGTTTATCGGAATAATCCCGCAAGTTGTGGACTCTGCTCTGAACTAACACGATTTTTGAGAGACTTATTTTTAACTCGTGACTTATCTTAAAATAAGTACCATTATTTTAAATAAGTCAGTAGTTTTTACATGATATACCAATGGATGATAAGTCTAATTACCTAAGCTCACCTGTCTTGGCAAACACATATATTGAAGTCGATTGTTTTTAAAGAATCAGTCCGTAACCTACTATTCTGTGTCCATAAGTTAACTTATTTCCTTTTCTTCAATAATGTACTCGTTACATCATAATGATCTGTTTCAAATACTTCGTCATATATGTTGTTCTGAACGTCAGTAATTATGCTGCGTATTATTTGGTTCAGCATGTGGTACACATGACTTGTTCCTACTTCAAATTATCCCGAATCATTGTATTTGTACCGACGAAGATTAGTTTAGCCTTGTTTTGGTTCAAAACAGGTGAAAGTAGTTAAAGACAATCCGATTGGTGACTTGTAACGAATAATGGTAATCGTAAGTGGGACCCTGATTTTTGGTACTTAAGTAAAAAGTACAGTCTTGTAAAATGTAAGACTCAGTATCGAACAACTTTACATCTTTTTCTCGCGTTCGTACGCCTTATTTGTGATATACAAAGATACAAATGAATGCTACACAAGGAAGCGTCCGGTCATTAACAAAGCAAATATATGTAGAAGTATATATATATATACTTCGCGAGTTTTAAGCAAAGGAATATAGCGATCAGCTAATACATATGTTAAAGCAGCTTCGTAAGCTTGAAGAAATTAAAAGCGTGATTCAAATAATATTATTTGATTCATTTTTAAGCTTACTCGTTTCTTTATACAGTTTCATATAATCTGATAAATGTTAATATTTAAATTTATCATAAATTGTCACATTGGCGTATATATCTATGTACGTGGCGATCACCAGGCGATAACAAACAGGTCTCAATATAAAGCTTTCAGTGACGGTCAAGTAGTTTAATAGCAGCATTTTACCTGAAATAAAATGCATATTAAAATACTTACCTCACTGAAAGCTTTCACTTTAAATTCTGCCTGGTGAAATAATTGAGCCAATGAGTTAATATGGCGCTGTCAAAACTTAGGAAAACAAAAATGGCCACGCTTCTGCCAGGTGTCGCCACTGGACCGGATATAAGGTGAATAAAAGTACGGAAACTGATGGTAATTCGACGGGAAACGGAAGTGCTATCTCAATATAAAGCTTTCAGTGAGGTAAGTATTTTAATATGCATTTTATTTCAGGTAAAATGCTGCTATTTCTCAGGTACTGTAATTAATTACACATGCAATTAACAACATCCAAGATACATGATTTAAAATTATTATTATCAACATAATGTTGATAACAATCTGTTTTTATTAAAATAAATGATTTAATTTTTGATAACATTTGAACCTTTACGTGATTTCGGAACTTTTAGAAACAAGGGTTGTTTGGCAAATTACGGTGAAATAGATACGTCCACATGTGAATGTGGCGAGGTTGATGCTGACGTTAACCATATTTTCTTTTCTTGCCCCAGATATGACAGAACCGCCTTTTTGGATTCACTGAAGGTAGCAAATATTCCTTTTCCAACGTCCATTCCATTCTTTCTATATAATAATTATCCTGATATATACATACGTTTATCAGAAAAAAAAAATATAAAAATTTAGTTTATCTTCATATTTATATTTTTACTTTAGTTCCCTTTATTTACCTATATTCCCCTACCTACTCACCTGTTGTTCCTTGTTGTTGTTCATCGCAAATCTCCCCATTTTCTTGTTTATATCGTTTCCTACTTTTTACCATCTGTAATCACTACATATCCACATCCCACCCCAACGATCCATATTCCGCTCCTTTAATCGATTTACTACCCACATCAAATGAAGCTTGCTTAAGGCAAATGGCAACATTAGCCGTCATGCCATAATAAAAGAAAAAGAAGAGAAAAAGGACGCAACAGTTTTTTTGGCGGGATTCCATTTAATGCGGTCGGCGTCTTATTTTAATTACTCTGAAATTCGTTCATTGTGGATATTGTGAAATAAAATTGGTGTGATTTTGTGTTACAACCTTTTGGGCAAGTGGAATCTTTAAAATATGTATATGCTATTTTGGTCAAGTGGACGTGACAACTTTATTGTAGTGTTGACTACCTCACAGAAGATAATGAAAAAACCAATTCGTTACATATCGTGCCAATCACTCCAAGAAACATTAGAATGCGTCACACCGACATTCTAATATAAAAAAAAATAACTAAATACAAGGCTGTGTGGGCATTGTTCCCTTTGCCTTCCATAAAACGGGAGAATCTTAAAAAAATGTCGATTTCAAATTCCGCTTGTTTTATTTTTTTTGAGTTTTTGGCGGGATTTCATCGAGTGCGGTTGGCGTCTTAATTTAATTATTCTTAAATTTGTTCATAGTGGATATTGTGAAATAAAATTGGTGTGATTTTGTGTTACAACCGTCTGGGCAACTGAAGAATTAGTGGAATCTTTAAAATATACGCTATTCCGGTCAAGTGGACGTGAGAATTTTATTGTAGTATTGACTACCTCACAGAAGCTTATCGAAAAAGCCAACTCGATATATTTCGTGCCAAACACTCCGAGAAGCATTAGAATGCGTCACACCCACATTCTAATGTAAAAAAAAGGAAGATTAATACAAAAATAAGACGATGGCTGCATGGCTATGCCTTTGCCTTTCTCAATAGAGAAGAATAGAACTAAAAAAAAAAAAATTGTTTTATTTTTGTTTGGTAGCTTTTATTTATTTTTATAGTTTCTTGGTAGAATATTAAAGTGATGAGTGCAGATAATTGTTTGTATAATGTTTAACTTGGATTAGTAGTTACCATCATTTTATTGATTATGGTGTCCTGTGTCATCATCAACTGTAAGAACTGTTCAAGCAAAATAACAAAATTGAAAAATGGAATTTCATTTCACAGGTATAACGAATTGAGCTTCTTCTTGTTTAGTTCATCTTTGAATCATAATTTTGGACATAGTTTAAAAGTAGAGTAGGTAGAAGTATGGAATATTTAATTCTTGTTTTTTGCTTGAGCTTGAGCTTTTGCTTGTCTCAACATTTTTGTGAAATTCGAAGGAATCTTACTTTCCTGCGGGATTCTCAAAAATGTCTAACCAGATCATAAACTATATGTCTACCAAATTTTATCCAAATCAGTTTAGTAGTTTTTTGTAAAAGCATAACAAACATGCATACATCCATACAAACTTTTGCATTTATATAATTACTAGGATGGAAATAAGTATTTCTTACTTTGATTTTAGTTGAGAAAAGTATAATGATTTTACAATTTAGATTCCCTCGAGACAATGTGAGACGAAAGCAGTGGGAGTTGGCTGTGAACCGTGAAGAAAAATGGTGCTCAACTTCATACAGTGCTGTATGTTCAGAGCATTTCGAAGCTAGTGACTTTTATATTACAGATAGTGGTCTCCGTAAGCTATCAGTTGATGCAGTACCTTCAATCAATATATCTGTGAGTAAATTTATTTATATGTGATTATAAGGTTTCAATTAAAGGTGTGGGTAAAGCTTACCTGCTCCATAAATATTCATTGCATTGACTCTAAAACTCAAGTAATTAAGTTTTTTTTAACTTTAACCTAATGAAACTTATATAGTTTCAATATTTTATGATGCTTATTCCAATGAATATGATACTTGCAAAATTTAACCACCATTATGCATAGACAACATATAAAATAATATAATAATGGTGTCATTTCTGGGATGTTTCTCTAAACCTCAACTTAAATTTGGCAACACGTAACTTTGTCATTCTCTGTACAGAATGAAAAGGCAAGACTGATACTTTAATTAGTTTTAAGTTTAGAGAATCACGCCAGAATCGACACCAAAGTCTCACATATTTTGATACTAAGTAAGAAACCCCCTTTTCGTTGTTTGTTTGCAGCCATGTCAAGAACAGAAACCAACAATTTGTGAAATAGATCCAGTTAAAGTTGATCCCATGGATTCGGATGAAGTTATCAAATTGAAGCACAAAGTAAAGAGGTTGGAGGTGATCGCTGAAAATAGGAAAAGGAGGTTGATAACAATGTGGCAGCAAAAAAAAAAAGTTGAGAGGAAATTGGAGCAAATGAAAGAAATAGTTAAACACATGATCAAATATAAACAGTCAAATAAAACGGCTAGATGAGGTCAGTACCCTTAGTACGAGTTTGAGCTCACGAAAACTATCATAGTTTTCATAATTGTAAATAATGTCTCTATGTCCATTTTAGTGAAAAGTGTTCAAATATACTTAAAATTTAAGAAGACACAAATGATTTAATGATTGAATTTAAACACTGTTTCGTTGTATTGACACGAAAACAATAAAATCAACGATAGCGAGCTCACTAAAACTATCATAGTTTTCGTAATTGTAAAACTCATACGTACAGAGTTATTTTAAATATGTTGTTTGATATTTTGGAAGACATCAAACTACGTTAAAAAAAATCATTATGATACTCATTACTGTTTTTTTATTTCAGAGGGCGATAAAGAAGTTACTAAAGTACTAGTAAATTGAGTAACAAAGAGGTTAGGTGCAAAAACAAAATGCAAAAAAAAATATGTGTAATTCTTGTAATAATTTACAAGGCGAGGTTATTTATTAATTAAAATATTTGGTTTGATATTTAGGTAGATAAAGTTTCTAGTCCTATTATAATATTTTACTAATAAAAAAATAGAGTTTTATAGGTACTAAGCCTTAGTTTGTTCAATTATATTTTTATCAAATTTAAAATGATTTACTGCTTAATGTTTATTGTGAAAATACTTAATTTAAAACAAATATTGAAAATTGTATTTGCTAAAAATATTTTTATATTAAGTAGTGTATGTGTTATTTTCTAATAAAACATTGATTTGATTTTTAAAACCTAAATATAGGAATTTGCTCATTTTTATTTAAAAAAGGCACAATTTAAATAGGTCAATGGTTACCAATTGTAGTTTTAGAATTTTTTGAAGGTCATTTAAATATTTTGCTTTAGTAAACAGTGTTTACTGTGGGTAAATAAAAATCTAAATCTGTTTTATCATGCAGATAGTAACATTTTTATCAAGGGAGTGGTTAAGAATCTAAGGCCTCAATGGCTGCGTTAACTGTAACTGTGTGTTTTTCAAAAATGTATTACTTATTTCCTTGTGGATTGAATTTTCAAAGAATATTTTTTTTATGACAGACAACCTTGTTTAAAGTGTCTAAATTTGGTTTGACTGTGCATTGATCTCTGCCTCTCTGCATGTGTCAGGTTTTTTATGCATTATAGATTCGATTTAATGTGATATGACTATTTTTTCATAGGAACTTCGAAATTATGGAGTTGATCAGTGACAGTTCCATCTATTTTACGGCTGGACCAATTGATGAGATGTTGTCTTAAGTACCCAAGGTTTAGATTCACAGTTGGACTCGGTAGATTGCACTGCATTAGAGCAGGACCAATATCGCCAAGTCCACTAGATCAGTATCACCTCTTTTCCAATAAACAGAAAAGGCAGTATTCACAAACGAAATACGCGGCTAATTTTGTTTCTTTTTGCTCTTAGCCTCATAAGCTTGGTTTAGTTCAATCAAGTCTTATGTTTTTAGTCTATCTATTGATTATTGATCTGTGTCTATGGCTAAGTTAGTCTATGGATATGTCTCGGAATGGGAGAATAAAAAGGCCGTTGAGTTGGGCTTAGCGCCAAATGTGATTATTAATAAATTAAGAGATTGTAACTTAAATAGTGTTAGTATTAAACCATTTTGAAATAAGTCTTTTAAGCAGGTTTTAATTAGAGACACAAAATACAGTAAAACCGACTACAGGTTCGCACGCTAAGGCATCTATCGGTGGGTCAATTACAGTGTTACCAACCCTTACCAAAATTTTTCCCTAAGTATTTTTTAAATTCCCCTAAAATCCCCCAAAATATAGAATTTTATATGTATCTACTTATTATCTAAATTCTTTCGTTGCTCCTTAATTAAAACGTTACTTATTTAGTTACAGAAAATTATTTTA
This sequence comes from Chilo suppressalis, assembly GCA_902850365.2. Classification (NCBI taxonomy): domain Eukaryota; kingdom Metazoa; phylum Arthropoda; class Insecta; order Lepidoptera; family Crambidae; genus Chilo; species Chilo suppressalis. Next base: position 1,280,184 of record OU963902.1, read on the forward strand.
TTGTATAAATACAATTTCCCAAAGGACAATCAAACGAAAATGAGCTGACAGGCTTTTAAATCTTATTTAGCTGTTTTTTAACTTTAGTCCATACAGCCTTAGGAAACAACCCGCCACACGGTCACTTCAGTCATTTCATATCGTGGTGCATTCCATTCTACGCACAAAACTGAAAGAAAACGCTCGCTTTCTTTTTCGATTTAATTGAAAGTTTTGATAAAAGGCCCCTAAAAGATCCCCCAAAAAATTCCAGCCCCTAAAAAGTCCGTTTTAACACTTCTAGCCCCTAAATCTGGGGGCAAAACCCCTAAGTTGGGAACCGTGGTCAATTAGAAACCTTAGTATACTTACTTTACTCTTTGCCTTAGCTTAGCGAAGCCGGTAACTGATAAACAACAAGCATTGATAGAACGCAGCGCGCGCGCAGGTAGTGGGGGCGTCCGTCGCGGCCGACCGACCAACCAGTACCTCCGCTGCCCCGCGAGCGGCGCGCGTGTTCAATCGACGATTGTTCAAACCGATTCGAACGCTCGATTCAATTCTCGATGTTCATAAATCATCCTGTTTCGCGATTCGTGTAGCAAGTGAAAAAGTGAACGTGTGGTTTCTGTTTTTTTTGTTCTTGAAATTAGGTATTACTAATTATCAAACAATGTTCGTTAAACACGTATGTCATTGAATGTAAGCGCGTTAGCCAGTCGCAATAGGTTGGCGAAAATGTGACTGTGGGCCGAACGCCAATGTGTTCCTTTGAAAATGGCAATTAATTGTAATGGAATGAACATATGATTTACTGATGTATACAATGCGGGAGTTATTGAGGATTTGTCTGGTGTGTTTGTGCGCTTTCCTTGTGGTGCGTGATGGGAGGTGTGAGGGTGTGGACCCTGGGGAGGTGGACTCGGACTCGGATCTTGGCAGGGCTGATGAGCCAGGGGATCAGCGGAAGGACGGCAAAGCCAGTTTTCTGCCAGGTGAGTTTTGGAGTGTGAATGCTGTCGCAGGAGACATAGCGTCACCGCGGTTTAGAGGTGGTGAGATCCTTAGGAACCTCAAGCCTGGATAATTGAAAAATTGGCAGTGGTATGTTATCTGCTCTGCCTGCTAGTAAGTAGGCAAGTATGTACGACAAATTGCATATATTCGCTTTATCGGTGTTTCAATCAATATACCGTGGAATACCAAATCGATCAGCAGCTAATTATGTTTTATATTAATAATTGTATGGCTAATTATACCAATGTGGGTAGATACGTTTATGTACGTATAAAACGACTTCCTACCGAGCGAACGATGAAACGTCGAATGTGACACCTGATAACTTTCCCTCACGGAAGGCAAAAGAATTTATCGACTTACTTACAGACAGTTTTAGTTCGGAAATGCGCATAATTTGCGGTGGACTATTCTGTCACTTGTTTTCTTACTTATTTGAGCCAATCAATGGCTGTGTTTGTTTTATAACTTGTAACTTCCGTCCGCGACTTCGCCCGCGTTGATTTTAGTTTTTTGAAAATCGCATAGAAAACCTAACGTTTTTTCGGAATAGAAATTATCATATGTCACAAAACCAGGTAACAGGCTATAAATGTGCCAAATTGCATGCAAATCTGTTCAGGCTTCTTGAGTGATTGAGTAATAAACTTACATTATCTGTCTTCTAAGATAAACTACATTTTGTGATTTTATTGGAAAAATGACGAGGTACTTGCCTATTAAGAAATAAATTAATAAAAAAATAACCTAACTTTATTAAAGACGTTTGCCTCATAAAAATACTTATTCAAACAGGAACACCTAAATCAACAAACTCTTAAAATATTCGGCAATCTTATTTTATTTTATAAATCTTTTTTATTTATTCATTTGCAAGAAAAGTGGTACAAAATATGTTGTTACATTATTTGTCGAGACACGCACAATTCACCAGAAACTGCCATACAAATTTTATAAATATCTACAAACAGACCCCTCTTTCCCAGTGGGTACTTTGGGCGAAGTGCCCAGGGCCCCGCAATCGATAGGGACCTCCCTCAGATCAAATTCAAAGTCCCTAGCTCCTGTCAGATCACCAAACGATAATCAATATTTAATACCAAAAAACATATAATTCGATGAAATCGAACCTAAATTACTGACTACAATACCAACTTACTAGCTTTTACATAAGCGAAGCTATTCTACTCTCGCCCAAAAATTAGGCTTTCCGACTTCAGCATGCTTAGATAAATTTAAATATACATATAATGGTATACTAAGCACATACACATTTTAAAGAAAAATCATCAGTAGTACACTAATATGTATAGTATGACTACATTTCAAGTCATAATCCACATCAAATTCATAGGGGGCCCCATTATCCTAATATGCCCAGCCCCTCTAGCATGACCACCGAAACGGGATATGATAAAGCGATATATCGGCATTAACTGTCAGACTACTGCGGAGTTTGACAGTAGTCTGACAGTTAATGTCGATATATCGCTTCATCATATCCCGTTTCGGTGGTCATGCTAGAGGGGCAGGCCCTACAATAGGTTAAAGACGGCCCTGTCTACAAATAAAAGTGCACTATCTATAAGCCGTCCAAATGGAACCCGCGATCTCTTGTTTCGTGGTCTACTTACCACTGAACTGAGCGAGCTGTCCACTGATGTAATGTTTACACTACAATCGGTTTTTGGGTCAATCAAACAAACAGAAAGATGCAGTGGCCTTTGATACTACCTACCTATTAACAAACGTTACTTGCTTATTAAATTAATCGTATTGAAACGAATGCTTAATGGTGATGGCTATTTATAACTTTTTTGGATTAATGATAATGATACTCTGGTGCCGAAGAAAGTGGTAGCCAGACCCGTCTTTCACAGTGGGTACTTTGCGATCGATAGGGGGCCCCCTCAGATTAAATACAAAGTCCCTAGTTCCTGTTAAATCACTTAAATAAAGTACTTATACGGAAACCAGACCAAATCTAGTCAGTGAAGTATGTGTGTACATCAGCAATTCGGAGTTATAAACTTCAAAGCCTTTCTGTTAGATGTATCTGTTTGACCTAGAGTAGGCTGAGATCCCCAGGCCTCCAGACCTCACTTATTTTCGAATGTACGAAATATAGTTAACCGATAAGGGGGCGCTGCCAAGAGGAGCTGGCGTCATTGTACACACTAAATCTATACATGATTATCCTCCCCCACGACAACGGCTAAATAGAGCCGAGGTCCGAGTCTCAGAGACGCCCTCTAGTTGAGCCGACCCCCTCAGGCTCGAGTGGTCTAGAGGCTCCAGACGGAGAGGAGACTCCCCCCGTGGGGAGATGCCATCCGTCTGGAATACCTCTAGAGGCACTCGGCAATTCTTGGCTTGAGGTCCCTTTCGGATCTGGCCGTCCCCAAACCCGGTGACGCTGTAAAGGTCATCTGCGACCAACAGCATACACACAAAAAAAATATCCATATTTTCATATTTTCTTTAAGTTAAAACTAATAACAACCATCTCACAAAGGAATAAGGTTACAAATAACAAAATGTTATTTCGCACTTACGACCTTTAATCTTATAAAAAATCCTTAACTGAACTCGTTCCTTTTATAAATTAGGTAAATCTGATACTTGGAAAAAAACGATAAAGGTGAAAAAAAAAAATGTAAAATCACCCTATGACCCATAAAATAAAATATTTTTACCAGTCATTGGCCAGCGAGTCACTATGTTTTGTATTAACCGAACTAATTTAAAATAAGATCTCACGCCTCAAGGGAGGCTATATTTACCCAGACGAATTTTACGCTCTGACCCGTCATCTATAGAAATGTTGATCGAATCTTATGTCAACGTAACGACTGACGTAAAATTTGGATGTGGTATTCAGTATTTCCAATGGGCGTGTGCCAGACTGACACGAAAAATGTCCTACGTAATTTAAGATGCAAAATATCTAACAAATCACGTAAACAAAATGAGAAATACTGTAAAGAAAAAAAATTACATTAACAAAAATACCGCAAAGAACAAGCAATTTGTATCTATTAACAACTTTGAATACTATTGAACTATAAACAATAACTATGGAACAGGTGGCTTTAGTGGTGGTCACGATTTCGTTTGCGTAGGTACAAAAATCGATGGCTCGGGTGGTTAGCGCGTTCGGCTGCGATCGTTGGAGTTAAGCAACTTTCGCAGTTGTCGATCATTGGGATGGGTGACCAAAAATCTTCTATCTCGAGTTCCTTCGTGCTTCGGAAGGCACGTTAAGCCGTTGGTCCCGGCTGCATCTGCAGTCGTTAGCACCCACTAATCCGCACTGGGCTCGCGTGGTGGGTCACGGCCCAATCTCCCTATTCCTTCCATAGGGAAGGCCTGTGCCCCAGCAGTGGGGACATTAATAGGCTGATGATGAGGTACAAAATTTATTTCTCATACATACTTTTAATCCCCCCTTTGCACCCCCTTAAAGGGTAATTTAAGATGGTAACACTGAGATGAAAACTATCTGTATTTCAAATTTCATGGTTCAGCGGTTTAAGTGTGAAGAGGTACCTAACTGACAGATACCTACACACTTTCGCATTTATAGTATTAGTATGCACTATGGATTTAGGTTAGAAATGAGGCCATGAGAACCTTAGTGGCCTAACTCATTTTTTAACCATAGTGGCCTATCTTACTTAGGCACTTATGGCATCTCAAATTTAGATCACAGACAAAAAACAGTAACAGTGATTATACTGCCATCTAGTGAATATTCGTTGTATCACTTTTAGACCACTCTGGTTCTATCAAAATGATCAATTTGATCAGGAAAAAATTATAAACTCAATATTGTAAAAAAAAAGTTAGGCCACTATGGTTCTCATGACATTAAATGTGTGGTTTTGATTATTTGGCTGCTTTTCAACCGGATATTGAGCGAAGGAAAAAAGAATATTATTACTAGCTGACCCAGCGAACTTCGTACCGCCATAAAAATAGGGGTAGAAGGGTGAAAATTTAGGGTTGTATGTATTTTTTATTGGCACATAAAAAAATAAAAAATAAATTTAGGGGTGGACATCTCTTATTACTTATGGGTATGAAAAATAGATAGAAGCAGATTCTTAGACCTACTGAATATGCACATAAAATTTCATAAAAATCGGTCAAGCCGTTTCGGAGGAGTATGGTAACAACATTGTGACACGAGAATTTTATATACAAAGATGAAAATTATAATCTATAAATGTATCTCATTTCATTAACCTTTAATATTTTAGATAATTAAGAAAAATTCTTTTGTAGGTATATTAATATGTATTTTGAAATAATCTTTCATAAAAATAAGAAAGAAGTATTTCCTCGAAGCGTTTTAAGTTGAGGTCAACGTAACATTTTATTCGCCGTCCGCGGATAAATGTTGACTTGTTAGCTGTTTCATATTTCCTCGCCGAAAATGGTATGTTGCTCGAAAAAACCTCATATTGCGCCTTGTTGTTCTGAGCAGAGGCTGTTGTTTATATATCCAACATCTCGAATAAATTATGCAGTAATAATAACGTAGGAATGTGTTTTGATAAACTTCTTGTAGTAGTCATCACTCATTCATTTACTCATTTATATTATGTTTATAAAGTAGCTGGCTTGAAATACACCCACAAATGATATTGACCGAGAATTTAGGCGAGTATTTGGACAGCGTTGAAGTGTGTTATATAAAAAAAACTGAATAAATTTGAAGATAAGGTGACGTTCCTCTGATGACAATATTAGTATCCAATTTAACTTAAACGCTCGCAATATGAAAAGCAGAAAAAACGCTCATAGACAGGGCGAGTGGTTCTTATTATTTTTTTTTGATAAGCGGCGATTATCATCATCATCAGCCTCTTTTTATGTCCTCACTGCTGGGGCACAGGCCTTCCCTACGGATGGAATAGGGAGATTGGGCCATGACCCACCACGCGGGCCCAGTGTGGATTGGCGGGTTCTAACGATTGCAGATGCAACCGGGACCAACGGCTTAACGTGCCTTCCGAAGCACGAAGGAACTCGAGATAGAAATTTTTGGTCACCCATCCAATGACCGACCACTGCGAAAGTTGCTTAACTACAACGATCGCAGCCGAACGCGCTAACCACCTGCGCCATCGAGCTCCTCCTTTATAAGGTCGAGCTTTTTGTAACGCCCCCAAAAAATGAGTTATTTTTTTGTATAAGTCTAAAAAGTATTATCATCTCTTGGTATTATTTTATTATTATATTAACTATTGGCATATATATTATATAAGTTAGGTCAGGTTAGGTATATATATATTACCTCTTGGTATTTGCATGTATTTCACCTGCATAAAATTGTGCTAAAAAATAATGAAATCCTGTTTTAAATGCCAAGAGGTGAAAATATTTTTTAATGAAATAAACAAATCCTTAATATTCCAAATAATAACGAGAAGATTGGCAATCGAGAATTGGTAGTCATAATGTTTCTAATGGCTATAATTAAGTGCAAAAAACCATAAATGGGTGTTTTTAATTGATACAGACTTACAATTCAAAATAAAAGATCATAGACACCAAATCAACATTGTCTATTGATACTAAAATTATCTGCTAAATAAGGAAGATCATACTATATTCCTCAATCACACAAATTGCTTTATTAAACGTCAATCATTTCTACCTATTCATATAACACAACATACTTATACCACACTTATACCTAACTAGATTTTTTGTTTACATAATAATGACTCGATTAACACACAACATAAGTTTTGGACAATCTGAATTACCTATCTTTAAGCGTAACTTAAAGAAACTGCGAGTGATGCCATGAAACACACAAGTTACGGCATTAAAAAGATTTAATCGCTAGAATAAGGCAACAGTGTACACTACACTGTGTCTGTAAGCTCATCGCTCCTTCCTCCTAAGATAAGATTCCAACGCGCTCTTCATTTGTTACCTTGAAATAATTCTGTACACGCAATACAGCTTGAAATAATGCCGGTAATGTAACGAAATGGAATCATGACAAAAAAACTAAATCACTTAAATGATTAGAAGAATAAATTAATTGTATTTGTGTTTAGGTATCTCACATTCGGGATGAAACGGTTTCTGCATAGTTTTTTTTTGTAAAAAATATACGAGTTTTTACCATAGAGCAACATGTGGCCGTGTTGCTCTGTGATAAAAACTCCTCTACGACTGGGCTGGTTTCAGAAAAATCGTATATTTATTGTTTCCGAGAAGCAATCTAAACGAGTAACAAATGACAAATGATGTATCATGTGGCATTTGTTACTAGTTTAAATTGAGTACTTAATTGACACCTACTGACGCTTTGGTTTAGATCAATAATATAATTATAATAAAAACTGCAAAATAAAGGATGCTTGAAATTAATAATTAATAAATTAACAACTTAATTAAAACAGAACTTAAAGTAATCGTTGTCTACGTTAGGGAATGTAAATTAGCTATCTAAATGTATATAATCTCTAATGTATAAAAAAGTTTCTTGTCACGTCACATGTTTGTAACAAAACGACTTGACCGATTCTTTCCAAATTTTGAAATTTTGTGTGTATATTCGGGTGGTCTGAGAATAGGACGTAAACTTTTCTCTAGTGGGACCTAAGTGGTAAGGGTGGTCCACCCCAAATTTTAAGCCAATTTTTTATTTTATTTCTTATGATTATTCTTCACGCTTCTACCACCAATCCCTATTTTATAGTGGTACGAAGTTCACTAGGTCAGCTATTACTAATATAAGTATATTTTTATTTTAACATGTTGCAATATTTGTCCGAACGCATGAAATAACAGACTTCGCACTGGAAAGTTTGCGGTGGGCTCAGTATTGAGATCTTTTCAAACAGAGTGCTAGCTGAGGATCAACTTTTTCGTAACATAGAAGCTTTCATAATATTGAATTTTGAGTGTGCACTTCGTGCCCACACAGTGGCGATGATAATACAAATATGATTATTCAACAATACTAAAAGCGGTGCGATTATCATATTAATTTATGAAACGCAAGAGTATTGATCTTGATGAAAATGAAAAATAATATGGTTTTGTCAGACTCGCACCGATTTTAACTATAAAAGGAAAAAAATGTCTTTCTCACGACTTAAATTAATTGCGTTCTTAAGTCTGTTACGTCACCTGGCAGGTTTCTCGCTGTTCAAAACGATATCGTTCTTATGGACAAATTAACGGTATCTAGTAGTTTTTAATGATCGAATTCAAGTTTGGTAAGTAGATACCTAAGTATACAAATCCTTTTGTTTTGCTTTATCTTCATGTACAGATTTTGACACGTTTTCATATATGAATTAGGAAAATGAAGTATTGTCAGAAAATACAATTGAACATAAGTGACAAGTACTTATTACACAGGAAATATGTCCATTTCAATGTGAACATGATAAATAACTCAACAATATAGAATGCACTTAATTATTAATTTTGTAGTAAATATCATCAACGCAAGTAAAGCTAAATGGTGTGGCTCCGGAACAGTTATTGGAAGTGATATTTATTTCAACTAATGTTTTAACGGGTATAAGATTCTCGTATGAGGCCGATATATTCGAAATTGCGTTAGGGGTTTGTGTGAGTGTGAAAGCCATGCACCTATTTCATCCTTGCTAAATATTTGTAGTATAACATCCAACAGTACAAAAACTGCAACAATAGGATCACATTCTTACACCCGAGCCGCAAACATACTAACAATTTCATTGTTGTATTGTGGGACCGTTAAAATTTTATTTTCATTTCCATATTTCATAACAGCCTCCCTCATTCGATTTGCTCTGTGGCTTTGCGGTCATCGCAAAAACTTCGATTTATCCAGCCATGTGTTAATTCGCCCGTCAATAAAAAAAAGTTGTAATTATTTCTCGTTAGTTATGGTTGCTCGTAATTGATTCAAGACCCTTCGTTGATGAATCAAAAAATTTGAGAGAAGGTTGCGATGAAACCTTGTGCTAGTAACGGTTTAACGTTGATATCAGAATCATCGCGTACAATAGATCGATGTAACAATTTACGTTCAATCAATCAAGCATTGTCAATACCTACGGATCGTGTATGCTAACACACGTTCAATAGGAAAAGTGACCTCCGTACGTGAAAATAGTTGCAAAACATCCAGATTTTTGATAAGCATCTGACACTGTTGAACTTAGTAGTTATTTATACTGTTGATCTATTATGGTTGTGGATATGAGAAATCATCAGCTTCAATGCATAGTGTGAAGTCCTTCACGATGTAAAATTATTATAAATTCAATAGGATTTTGAATGTTATTGTCATTATGTTGATGAAGAAATCTTTGCGTGGGCACTGGGTTGCTTCATTCTCAAACCTTTTACTTTATCGTCTTGTCTGAAATATTCAAATACTTAACTAAGTATTTAATTGGCACTTGGTTCATCAGGCTTCTTAACGAGCGATATTACTTTTCTTGTGTCGTTTTGTTTTTATTTTTGTTGTTGTGCCGTTTCGTGTTGAGACTATGGGACCATGGGGTCCAAGCGCTCGTTCCTTCTTTAAGGAATTGTTCAAGAGACACACCGAGGTTACTGGTGATCAAAAGGCTGGCAGCTACCTTGGTCAACGGATTAGCCTTGCTATCCGACGTGGAAATGCTGCTATCCTATTGGGCACCATTACTGACGGCGGCGCTGGGGGTGATATTTTTTTTATTTAGTAAATTGTATATTATTTAAGTTCTTCGTTATTTCTGGTTATTAAGTTTTAAGACATTAAGTACTTTAAAGCTTTTGTTATTTTAATATTTCTATGTAAGTACAAATAAATTCAGTTACATATTAAAACAAATCTTCTATATATATAAGATAATTTATGAGTCACCTTCCATTATTAATTTGGATTAAATAAATGATTTACTCGGGTATAATATCTGTTCCTTAATCGAAATTTGCCTTTATATTAATTTTAAGAAGTTAACGAAAAAGTCTACATAGTTCTCAGTAAAAAAATAATTATTATTGTGAGATAAAAAACCTCTAATATACATCTAATAAGAATGCCCTATATGGAGCATAAATTGGCAGTCTATCACAGCTGTTTCCGGTCCGGACCACTTCTTAAATCAGACAAACGCTACATTGGGACGTGATTATGAGATTATTCTATAGGTAGGTGTTAGGTTTATATTCTCTCTCTCTCTCTATCTCATTTTTATGATAGGCATCCACAATAGAAAGAGAGAGTTTTCATTATTATAGGTAGGTTTGCTCATACAAGTCGCACGATTAGATTATGTCTTGAATTTATGGTAGGCAAAACAATTTTATTTCCGATGGAAACAACTTTTGACTTTGATTATTACACTGCACAGTTATGTATTATATTAGGCAGGACTGTTGTGCTTGTGTGTGCAAATCTTTAGAGGAGGTCTCTGTCCAGCAGTAGACGACTGGAGGTGATGCTGGAAGCAGACAGAGCTGGCATGTAAATCCTTTTGAGAGAGAATCCTTTTTATGTCACCGATAACGCCAGAAAAAGTGTATGAAGATATAATATGCAATTTTTTAGTTAAACACCTCTTCGGTTTTGTGTAATCGAAGAGGTTGCGATTCAATAGTCAGTCATTATTATACAACAGTCGCGCAACATACAATGGTAGGGTTTCCTGCGCAGAACAATGAGGACGAGCTCGCGCCGTTTTCACTGGCCTTTGCAAACAGCATTGTTGGCTGGATTCTGGGGATCCTGTTAACTGAATAGGTATTTTATATAAAAGTAAATAAAAAGGTATTTTAATATAGTATATTTATAACGTAGCTTTACTTGTTTACGCAATAAGTGGTAGTCAATGTAGATGAAAGTCCAGTGAACCAGCACTCTACAAATTTCTCCAAACGTTTTGTAGCTTTAACCTGCTTGCTTCATATAACATTTAATGTTGGTAGAGATGATCTGAGGTTTTTCTGTAACTCAACGTTGGCGACTGACTGAACGCAGAGCATTTTTTTCGTTTTACGTCTTGGAATGTTAAGATTATTATTATAGCAAATAGATGAGCTTGTGAACATTATAGTGGCATGAATCATGTCATGTTAGAACTCGATGGTGCAGTGTAGGTATAGTGTGTTCGGTCTGCAAGCTATTGTGGAAGTAGTAAATTCTTTATTGACCGATCATAAGATGGCATTAAAAGTTTACTATCGAAGTTGTTTATGCTTCCGAAGATCTTAAGCAGTTGGTTTTCACCCGCAAATCCGCTCTGAGTCTGCGTGGTGAGTCTTGACCCATCCCCCCTGTTTTATCCATAGGGGAGGCCTGGGCCTTAGCTAGGGTTGCCAGAGCGCCGGGAAATGCGGGATTGTCCCAGAATTTTGCGTCTTGTTCCGTGTCCAGTAATTAGACCTTATTGTCCCGGAATCCCCAAACATCAGTTTTTCCCACAATATTACTATACCCACACCTACCTGCGATGGGCGACAGAAGCATGCCATATAAAGGCATTCGTTACTGACCTATATTAATAATTAATGTGATGTTTTATTTTGGGGGTGGGGGGGGGGGGGGGGCATGTCCCGGAATTGATAAGCCAGCTGATATGATTACACCTTACACCAACGACCAACATTTTCGAGGAAAATTAAGATTCCATAAGAAAACCTTTGTTAATTCTATGTTGTCGTCATATTGTCTTTAAATTACGGATTTTAAATTATTGAATAAGTTTTTGGCTTGGGCTATATTTAGGTAGACTCAATATTATCTTCGTTTCGTTTTTCATTATGTATGTTTAATATAACTTGCTACATTTTTGCCAATTCTATTTAATGCTATGAGAATTCGTGTTTTTCTTGCAAAATAAAATACAAACTGATTTGATATTCCTGTTACTTAAAGGTTAATAACAAGTCTGATACGACTTGTTCAAGTGTTTTTGTATTATTAAGACTTAGGTAACTTATATAAGAGTGCTTTGAACGAAAATGATAGGTTTCGCTTTCATAGTGTTTCAGTATTCAATTTAAATAAATCATAATTTTATTGACGTTGTAACAACATAATGATTTGTAAATGTTGTTACATTAGACTTTTAACGTTGTGGAGATTTTTTTCGCTCGTTTTTCTCCGCAGATAAAAATATGTCCATAACGAGTGGTAGGGAAAAAAATTTTTGGACTATTCAAAAGAGTTGTACAATACATCCAATTTAAATAAAGATATATTGATTTCTGCTTTCTGATTTCCGCATTTTTAAATAATTAATACGTATTATTGGTAGGTTTTTAAAATAATTTGTTATAAAAATCGACAGGAGCTCTTATACCTTATGCATACGTAATAAAATACAAATTGTAGGTAGACATTTCTATTATTAAAAGAAAACATAAGCCACCCAAGTATCGAGTTTCGTTCCGGCGCCCGCGCACTGGCTGTGTTTTTAAACACGACACACAGTTGCGTAAACTCTTACTAAACGTACAGTAGATACTGCGCGTTTTATACACTGACATTAGCTCTTATTGGCTTGTGTTACGGTTCATAATTGCTATTTTGTTTTAATGCCATTCTGGTAATATTACATTGGTGTTATATGAACATCGGTTTGCGGCAATTAGTGTAAACTCGGCCTGTTTTCGTTTGAATCAGAGTGGCTGTTTAGTAACATCCTCTCTATTTCAGGGTGAAATAATTTTATCTAATGATGATAAATGTGTGTTCACTGAAATAATGCTAGTAATATTGTATTGTTGTACGTTATTGCATTAAACGTGCTCTATCTATATTATTCATTAGAGTTGCCTTTCTATGTCAGATTGGAAGCCGATTAAAACAATAAATCAGGTCATATACAACATATATTCCAATGTTTGATAGTCTTTTCTATAAAAACAACAAATAGACATATACAACACACCACATAACGTACCTATATCTAAGCAAGTTCTGCAGATTTCTGCAAGGCACTGAAATCAGTGCGGGGTTTACAATTTCACATGCGCGGTTTTCAAACCGAATGAATAGTCCACTGCTGGACATAGTCCTCTCCAAATGCACGCCACTCAGATCGATCTTGGGCTACTCGCATCCAGCTCCTGCCAGCCACCTTGCGCAAATCGTCACTCCATCGTGCCTGAGGACGTCCTACACTACGTTTGCCTAGACGCGATCTCCACTCCAGAACTCGTCTACCCCAAAGGTTATCGGTTCTTCGGCAAATATGGCCAGCCCACTGCCACTTCAACTTGCTAATCCGGTGGGCTATGTCGATAACTCTGGTTCTCTGTCGGATTACCTCATTTCTGATGCGATCCTTCAGAGAAACGCCGAGCATAGCCCTTTCCATAGCGCGCTGAGCGACTTTGAACCTGTGGACCAGCCGTACCGTCAGTGTCTTCAGTTATTATACTGAAATAAATATATTCAGTCAAGTTTCTTACGTGCCATTTTATTCTGTTATTGTAGAGAAGAAAGTGACACAATAAAGTTACTCAAACTCAAAAGTTTATTGACGTCTCGTGAGTTTAACCTTTTTTTTTTCAAGTGTGTATGATGTTGGTTGCACATGACCTTTACAGCGTCACCGGGTTCGGACGGCGAGATCCTAAGGGGACCTCAAGCCAAGAATTGGCGAGTGCCTCTAGAGGTATTCCAGACGGATGGCATCTCCCCACGGGGGGAGTCTCCTCTCCGTCTGGAGCCTCTAGACCACTCGAACCTGAGGGGTCCTCATTTCTGTTTTGACTTACTTTACGATTGTGAGGAAACTTTACAAAAGTCTAACTTTCCATGCCAAGAAAACAAAGCTGTTTTTACCGTTCTTTACTTTGCTTGAGTTTTTTTAGCCACACAAGAGGCAACCATAAACAATAAAAAAAAAATATGGATCCCAAGCAGTATAAAGCTTAAAATAATTTGGATTGTCAGTTTTGGGGAATTTGACCTGATGTAGCTGTATGTAAATTAAAACTCTCGGTAAACCATATCTCCTTTTGTTACATCATATGCCTCCAAGCTCGATATAATGGAACTTCACAATGTGAGTGAGCCTCATTGTCTCTCTGCCTCGTTGGCGGGTCCGCCTATCCGTTTGGCAGCATTGTAATGAATATTAAAACGCATTTTTGACTGTCACTGTACATACAAAAAATTCAACTAGCTCATACTTCGTCTTGATTGTTCCTGTTTTATAAGCTAGTTGAAAAAGAACTCTTAATATTAAAGTTGGAGAAAAAAATATGGTTAGAAATTTATTTTACAAAATTGGAAATACAGTGAAAAAATATATTGTTTTAAACTTATATTATAGCTATTATAGCTATATAGTTATTATTATATTACTAGTGGCCTGCCCTCGCTTCGCTTCGGTGTAGAGCTGTAGTGTGTATAGTTTTTGTTCTCAGGCTTGTGCGTAAACAATGACTTTATTTATATAATTACACGTGTTATTGTGAGTCAACCATAAAAGATAAACATATGCTGTTGCAGGATATTTTTTAGCCAATTTTATGTAGAATATTTCCGTCATACATGATTTCTATGTAACTTTAACCATTAAGGCTGCACACGCGACGGAAGCTTAAAAAATGGAGTAACTTCTCCCGTTTTCCCAACATTTCCCTTCACTACTCTGCTGCTATTTAATGTAGCGTGATGAAAAGTATACTATAACCTGCCCAGGAGTATGAAGAATAATTGTACCAAGTTTCGTTAACATCCGTCGAGTAGTTTTTGTTTCTATAAGGAACATACCCACAGACAGACAGACAGACAAAAAATTTACTGATTGCATTTTTGGCATCAGTATCGACCACTAATCACCCCCTGATAGTTATTTTGAAAATATATTTCATGTACAGAATTGACATCTCTACAGATTTATTCTAAGTATAGATTATTATTATAGCTATTAACGGGATTGTTACCATGCACCTTGTTTTGAATCAATGATGACAAACAACAATTGACAATGAAAAAAAGCAAATTTAGACCTCGTGATGAACCTGTCACGTGATATTTTTTATATTTTTTAACTTTACATTTAAAATGAGTGAATAAAATTGATGAAATTTTTATTATAAACCATTAAAAGTACTTATTTACTATTCATATTTATTTATAATGTGAGTGGCAACTCCATTATTTTACAGGTACATTAAAAAAACACACTCTAGCGTAAATATATAATGTCATTTTCCGAAATTGTGTAGTTTCATTTGAATGTAAATTTATGTAACATAACACAAAGTATGCTTTTATTTTTAAGCATTTAACTGCTAGATACTTAAATCTAAAGTCTTTCTATTAAAAGTTTTAATAGAAAGAAACCCACGCGGACCAGGCAGGAGACGGGACTCGAACCCTTCGCAATCCGGGCGAATGCACTGACGAATTACGCTACCGTGGCCCTGACGGCCGTGTCGAAATTTTCCTATCCTTAAGCTGCAAGGCAGCCATCTCTTCGCATTATAGGTAACTCACAATGTCAAATTAATACTTTTTCAAGTTTTAAACATTTGAAGGAAGAAACTAGACAAATAAGCCATCAAGTCATTTTGCGACCTAGTCATTATTTCATGTGGTTAAATTAAAATCTATTCATTTTGCGATCTTAGGCATTATGCGATGTAGTCAATTATAGATCTAGACGATTATTTGTAGTCAGTTTGAGATATAGCCATTAGTCACACTGCGACTAGAGCTAGACAATCTCAGATCAACCCTTATTTTTAACAGCACCCATTCAGAGTTGTAAAAACTCAATCACAGTTCAACAATGATTTATTTCACAAATGAACGTAAAAAGTTGTCGCTTGATTAACAGTATATTGGCAATTTAATTGTTATAATGCAAATCGGAGTTGGGAAGTTGGCGAATTCAACAAAAAAGCAACATTAGAAAACGCTATTTATGTATAAAAGGCTATAATTATGGCACCAATCATGTGGCGCGGATTAATTAAGCTTTTTTCCTAGCTTTCTGATTGGTTAAATGACAAGTAGTATTTACTTCCCAAAGTAAAAAAAATTATATTGAACATGGATGTTCCTTATATGTAAAACTAGCGGCCCGCCCTCGCTTCGCTTCGGTGTAGAGCTGAAGTGTAGACTACAGTTTTTGTTGTCAGGCTTGTATTATATACAATGACATTCATCTATGATTATTCTTATACCTGCGTGCAAAGTCTCAGCCCGATCGGTTTAAAATTGACAAAGTTTCATACAAACTTTCATTCCCTATTTTATCCCCTTGGAGGTTGAATTGATCAAAATCCTTTCTTAGCGGATGCCTACGTCATAACATCTACCTGAATGCCAAGTTTCAGCCCGATCCGTCCAGTGGTATGGGCTGTGCGTTGATAGATCACTATGTCAGTCAGTCACCTTTGAGTTTTATATAGGTATATAGATGATTGGAAAGTTGAAATCAATGAGCGGAATCTTCTGTTAGTATTATTATAAGTTAGTAGTACATACCTAATGACCAATAATAAAATATAGAAACAGGTAAATGAAAAGTCTTTAAACATTTCATTTGAAAATATATCTATGATTAAACAGGTAGGTGTAGTAACTGCCAACACTCGTAAATGAATATGAATATGAGTATTTATTATTAATTGCATTTTATGTTCATTAAATTCATATTATGTAAGTGCTTACATAGAGGTAAACAATAAATCTATGCAGAAAATATATAACTACATCGTTTACGATTAAGTATAATAATTATAACCTCAAAATGTAATACATTCTGTAGTAGGTAACGGTTCCTCAAGTTGTCCGTATTTCAACAAATGCCTAATTACAGTTTATGAATGATTCCGAACACAACTAGCATTTTCTCATTGCTGTGCGTTCTGGGGCATTCAATGTATGGGGAACGGGCAATCTCCTTTACGATATTTTCGTTGCAACTTTTCCCTTTTCATAAGCTACAGTTTGAAAAACTTGTACTTAGTACAAGTTAGGAAGTAAGATTAAGGTGCCATACCTTAACGAGTCAAAAATTCATTTAAAGTATCAATGAGATGTTTTAAAACATAAATAACATTAAGTATTACTAAAGGGAAACTTATGGACTGAGTGTAAAAAAACATTTTGTTTAGTCGGTTGCGGAAACATTTCAAAGTCGTAAAAACATATTCTTAATTTAGACAGTTATAAAACGAGACAAATATTTTCAGTTCCGTTTTAAACAAGGGATTACTAGAAAAAGCGAAAATGTATACCTTCATCTTAGATTAAAACAAAAATGTTTTAATCTAAGCCTATATACTTACCTAGAGAACTGATATACTTAGCGTACTGATTTCTATATATATATATATATCTTTATATATATAATTCTTCTGTGAGTGTGTATGTCACTGAACTTCTCTTAAACGACTGGACCGATTTTGATGAAATTTTTTGTGTGTGTTCAAGGGGATCTGAGAATGGTTTAGATTCACAAAGACGTGTAGACAGGACAACGTCTGTCGGGTCCGCTAGTCTACTATATAAAAATAAGTCGGGTTTTCCTTCCTGACGCTATAACTCCAGAACGCACGAACCGATTTCCACGGTTTTGCATTCGTTGGAAAGGTCTCGGGCTCCGTGGGGTTTATAGCAAAGAAATTCAGGAAAAATTAAAAAAAAAATCTTCTTTTAATCACCAAACGAAATGTTACATAAAACGAAGCCATCTGGTGGCGAAACGGAGTTCGCCGGGTTTGCTAGTATATATATATATCTTTATATATATAATTCTTCTGTGAGTGTGTATGTCACTGAACTTCTCTTAAACGACTGGACCGATTTTGATGAAATTTTTTGTGTGTGTTCAAGGGGATCTGAGAATGGTTTAGATTCACAATTTTGTCCGCTGGACAACCCCTATTTTTTTAGGGCGGTACGAAGTTCGCTGGGTCAGCTAGTATATATATAAAACTCAAAGGTGACTGATTGACATAGTGATCTATCAACGCACAGCCCAAACCACTGGACGGATCGGGCTGAAATATGGCATGCAGGTAGATGTTATGACGTAGGCATCCGCTAAAAAAGGATTTTGATCAATTCTACCCCCAAGGGGATAAAATAGGGAATGAAAGTTTGTATGAAACTTTGTCAATTTTAAACCGATCGGGCTGAGACTTTGCATGCAGGTATAACAAGAATCATAGATGAATGTCATTGTGTATAATACAAGCCTGAGAACAAAAACTGTTGTCTACATTTCAGCTCTACACCGAAACGAAGCGAGGGCGGGCCGCTAGTTAGTAATACAGTTCGCTAAGTATTTGCCATATGGCGAACAACGAATATTTGACTGATGACTTGAGACTTGCTTGACCAGTATTACACTAGTGTTTCGCAACATTTCAATAGCATAACCGAGCCAGTATTAATATTCCCTAAGGACAGCGTATTTCTAAAAGGCATTAGGTACGAACAAGTGTAACATTCCTTGAATGTCAATAGAGTGATGTGTCTATTACAGCAAAACCTTTGAATACAATTGGACAATAGATTCTATTACATAGATGTTAAGGCGATATTCCTAGTACAAGTGCTGCGAATGGTTTGGTGTCGATAGTACCAACCAAGTCTAACTCGGCGGAACGTTTAGAAACGCGAACATGCGCCCACGCATACATAATATTTAGCCTCGGCCGCTTAATTTTTCATTATTGTTGTGCTATTAGTTTGTGGGCGAAGATCTTGAATAAGTTTTTATACTTGAGTGTGAAGATGCATCTGAGACTTTGAAGGGTCTTAAATTAAAACTATGCGGATGTTACAAATATTGTTGCCTCAGCATGAGAAGATTAAGGCCCGTATTATAGAAAGATTCTCAGTGATTGATCTAGTCTTGAGCATAGTTAGAAAGGGATGTCGCTATATATAGCACATAGCGATATCCCTTTCTAACTGTACTCAAGTAAAGATCAACACTAAGTTGTCATTCTGTAATACGGGCCTTAATATACCACACCCCGTGTACATGATGAAATAATCAAAAAACGCTCTCTAAATATTTCTTAAATCTACATATATACCTACTATTATATAAAAAGAGAAAAGGATACACTGACAGACTCATTGACTGACTCATCAACGCACAGCCGAAATGGCTGGACCTTAAATGATGAAATTTGGACTGTAGGTTCCTATGATTGCCTAGACAAGTGATATTTTTTTCACCCTTTTACAAAGTATTGGAAAAAAAAGATGGATAAAATCGGTAAAGTAAAGCATGACCAAGGGAAATGATTGTAGGGATTAATAGGGCATTTGACAGTATTAAAAATAACGTGCCTATTGTTAGCATCTGTATTTAGAATGAATATTGGCAAGGGTTTTTACTATTTTTACAGAAAAAATATTCATAATTTTACTAAAAACCCACGATAAAGATAATAGTTTTCTTGTCTTTTGTCACGTGACCCAAAAAGCTTGGGATTGGTGGAGCCTAAAATGATGCCACACGCAAGTAAACTTCCGGTTAAATTTGACATTAGATTGTATGGTTTGACGTTTTAATGACAGTCGTGTGACGTCACACACCAGTGAGACGCCATATTGTCCAGAGATACGTTTTTCGCGGCAACTTGAAAATAGAGTTTTTGATTTAGTTTTTTTACCGGAACACACAACATAATGATGAATATCAACTTTTTTATGGACTCTATAACCATTAGTCAATAACGTAAGATCGTTTTATAAAACTTGTCTAATACCCTATTTTAATTTACAGATAGATTATATGAAAGCAGCAATGTGAGCATACATTTTAGGTACTGTCTTAATTAAATCAGTGACCATTTCATTTTCACCGACTAGGTACGTAGGTACAGTTTTTTGTAACGTAATACTCGTTCGAGTATCGATATAGTTGAGCGGTTGCAACACTAGTCAGCATTACATGGTCTACTAGGTTGCCAATAGGTAACCACAGTAGCACAGATTCCAGTATTCGTGGTTGAATTCCAATCTAGTTCCACGATATTGAGTTCGGGGTTTTGTGCTAAATACTAACTTATTGGTCAAAAGATATCTGCATCATTTATAGCTTTGTTTTGATGTTAAAACGTTTTGGAATCTGTTTTGTTTTAGCAAAAACACTAAAGCATAATATATGTAATTTATATGTAGCTACTTGAAAAAACGACGGGTTGCACTCCGGGAGTGCCGGCAGAAGTGTAAACTTGACTATAAACGTTGTGCATTTTTGATATTTTGGAATGGTTAGGGAATATTTTTGCACGAATTGCTTTAATTATCAGTATAAAAGTACTACCATGTATGTGATAGAATACAATATTTATTTATTGCGCTATCGTACACAAACATAACAATTTATATTACATTAAAAAAGATTATCTCTCAGAAAAATCAACTTACATGAATCACGTTTAAGCGCACTTAGCGACATCTATTGTAAGGAAAACAACTTACATGAATCACATTTAAGCGCACCTAGCGACATCTATTGTATATGCATTTTCTTCGCAATAAAGCTGCCTCGTGGACGTCCTACATAGAGACTTATTATTATAATACGGTAAAATAAAATATTACTATGTTTCGTCCAATATATTGAAAGTCAACAACCTTTCCAATTTTATTGTGTGTCATGATGCGATCAGCCCACGTGTTTAACCTGACGCGAGTTCAACATTTTTTACCCATACAAAAAAATGTACAAAGCCGCTGAAGAAGTTTTCACTTCAAAATTTATCTAAAAAAAGTGGATTTGGACGTCATTCATATTAAACACTAGCTCCCATATTAATAAACGAGGAATAAATTTAGATTAGCTACGCTGTGTTTTGTTCATATTACTTAAACTGCCATTTGTCATTTAATGAACAGAGACAAAACACGAAGTAGCTAATCCAAGCTTATTCTTCATTTTTTAATAAGGCGACAGCTGTACTGCGTAATGATTTCCAATGACATTCATTTCATCAGTCACACTAATATTATAAAGGTGAAAGTTTGTGAGTGTGTGATTGTGTATATTTGTTACTACTTCGCGTCTAAATTACTGGAGCGGTTTTAATAAAATTTGGTATGGAGTTAGCTGACACCCTGGATAAACACATAGGCTACGTTTTACTGCGGGAAAATGTTCCTAATAACCCGCGGGTAATACTGCGGGGCACAGCTAGTTATACATAATGAAGATTGAGTTAGAAAATGAAGAAATAAATCAATAAGTTGAAACATTAAATTCCATGCGCATGAGTCACATATGGCGTCGTGATAATACGTCAATACGTCAAGCGCACCATGTATATGTGTTAAAGAATTCTTAGAATCAAATCACAAAATATTTATAAAGAACGACGAAATGCTAAATTTTTTGTCCGTTTATAAGTTACAAAAGCCCATCAACAAAAAAGTCAGGTACTTGTCTTTTTAGAATTTAATTCCATTTATTTTATTAAGGATTTTTTTTATAATTCTTCAATCCCACTTCCAGTTTGTGAAGAAACCTGATGTGGCAAATATTACCACTACTAACAGCCATCTTCATCTAGTCGGACTGAATAACCTTATAAAGAAATTTTATAACTTGTGGGAAAATATACCCATTTTTTTTCTTCATTATCTGTCTATTAACTTACCCACTTTGGGGTACAGGGAGGCTATGGACAAAATAGTGTCATGCACGGTCCACCACTCGGGTAACGGGAATTGTTAACGACTGAAGATTGCAGGCCGAAAACTTTAGATCGACTCTAAATTTAAAATAAGAAGAATTAAAAATAGAAATTTCTTTTTCTTTTTTGTGGCAAGCACGGTTTGTGTGTTAGCCAAAAGTATAAACAAAATGTTACAAATAGAGATTTCAGAAATTAAATCACCTTTACATGTACGCGATCACTGTCGCTCATGCATGAAGAGATTTTTGTGATTTAGTGTAAGATGTGCATGTAAATTGAGGGATTTCTCTGGTATTTCGAAAATAAAAATTGTAGGATTTAAATAAAAGTTTACTAGAAAAAATCCAAGCGGACCAGGCAGTGGACGGGACTCGAACCCGCACCCTTCGCAATCCGGGCGAATGCACTGACCAATTATGCTACCACGGCCCTATTCGCCGCGACGAAATTTTCCTAGCCTTAAGCTGCAAGGCAGCGCCATCTCTTCGCATTGTAGGTAACCCACAATGTCAAATGAATACTTTTTCAAGTATTAAACATTTGAAAGAAGAAAATAGCAATTATAGTTATGTTTTTTTTATTTATTTTTAAGCATTTGTAGGATTTAGTTGTAGACAAATCTGGAAACATGCAATAAACAACGTACAGGCAGCAATCCCGTTAATTACTATAATGTTAATGACATTGAATGTTTAAAACAAAATATATTTATAACTACAGCAATTGAATGTGGGCCCTCAGTCCTCACAGATCTCGAAGTCTCTTAAAAATCCAAAATGGGAGTTCGAATTTTAAGGGCTGTAGTTTTTAATGTTTGTATTTTTTTACACATTTCCAGATTTTTTCTACACTTGTTTTAAACATACGACTAAATCCTACGATATTTAATCATCGAAACATCAGTGTGGTCCCTCAATTCAACGGCATATTAGAGTAAGAAATTATAGACCAATACACACAGGAGAAGCATTATTAAACTACAAAAAGAACCTGATTTACCTTTTTCATAAAACTAGCAATACAGATATCCATTTAAACCTTTATAAGCTGTCTCAATATATTAATATAACATGATATTTGTTAGACCTAGTTTTCACTTTCGAATCACAAGTGAGCAAATACAAGTTCCGCGGGTTCATAAAGTTTTCTTGATAACCAATGAACTGTGCGATGACATTATTCAATAGGTCAACTCAAGGCCTTCTTCACGGTTTGCTACAAGTTGACTCGAATAAATTTAAAGTTAAACAAATATTTGATATTACTAAAAGGCTTATGTGAATCCGACATTAGAAGGTGTTGATTGCCTCTTTTATAAATGGTAGTTTTAATATCGAACATCAATTTATCTTAGAAATAAAATTGATAGGATACAATAATTGTAATATTACAGATGCTTTTGATGTCAAGATCGATTGAGATAAATTTTAATTTGGCATGAACATTTTTAATGTTTTTAAGTTTTATACGTTATTAAAAAAAATCAATAGAACAAGTTATGTTGAGTTATGAAAATATTTATGTGACAGTTTTAAAAAAATAATGTCTTTCCCTATCGCCCAGAAAACAGACCGTATAAGATATATTACCAACCATTTCTTTCATTTTCAGTTTTTAGTGAACAAAAGTGTATCCAATTGCATTTTTTTATCAACTAAAATAGGTACTAAACGAACAGTAGAAACAAACAATCTATCGCATTGTGATGTTAAAACGGCAGGTAAAACCTTTCGATGGTTAAGAATTTCCTTTTATGTCAGCAATTAAGTAAATTCCATCGTATCCCTATGGTCAATCTATTAATTGATAGATAACTAATTTTAACTGTTTAAATTCTACAAAAAACCTCAGTAAAACAAAGCCCGGTGTTCCTCGGTGTATCTAGAGGCCGAAGGTAATCTAACATTTAAAAAACCAACGCAGTAATTGTTTAAATGCCGCCTCTCGCTCTTCGTAGCCTTGCTGATAAGATCCGCCTAAAGCAAACTAACAAATGCGCATTTGTGATTCTTATTGCTATTAGTGAAAAAGATCATTTTCGGTCGTCGCTCCCACGTTCTTGGAATGCAAATTGAAACGGCGTCCGTTTTATTATAAACATTTGCGTCGACCGACGACGAAAAGCAGGGAGAAAAGTGCAGAATTACCAACGAAAAATGGCCACTTTCTTACATTAGTTCGTAACACGATGTTTCTAAACCGGCGAATGAAAAGAGAAAATTTTATGGCGATAATGAATAAGCTTTTTAAACTCGTAAGTATAGCAGATTTCTAAAAATCTGCCTTAAATAGAAATGAAAACATAAGGCTGTTTCAAAATTACGTAACTCCTCTTTTAAAATTTACAGAATAGAAAAAGAATCACGGCTCAGGCTAGAAATGGGACTAACGTGTACATAATATATTTGCTATCTAAAAACCACATCAACTTTTTAAATGAAGTATTTTATTAACTATCTGTAAAGTATTCATGTATTAAATAAGTGCGTCGATTCAATTACGAATCAAGTTCACTTATGAATATTTTGTCATCAAGGCCGCTGCTGTATTTATTTCCTGAGTCTATGGGGTCACAAAAGCGTGAAGCTTGATGAATGACTTTTAACGAACCAGATCTGACATTGATATTGTTGTGGCACACGATAACAGTCTTACTATAATACCCATTATGAATGTGAAATATGTTAGTTTGTTTCTTCCTGAATCAGAAACTCTAAAACGTGTTTGGATGATTTTTTTCTTTATTTATTTTTATTTATATATACACTAGCTGACTCGGCGAACTTACCGCCCAAAAGTAATAATTTGCAATAAATTAAAATTGCGACTATAATTTGAGATTTAAACTATCCTATCTCTCAAGTTGGATCGAACTGCACATGGTGTGTGAATTTTATTATAATCGGTTCAGTGGTTTAGGAGTCCATTGAGGACAAACATTGTGACACGAGATTTATATATATTAAGATTTTGTTTATCATATAAATAGACAGTGATAACAAAATAAGATAGTAGTACGAGGGTACAGGTTATTACAATCTGAAATTTCTTCCAGCAGGCTCGTTGTAGGAAAGCACATTGAAAAGGCTGACATTGACACTGACTGTATGTACAACTTGTAATTTAGATTAAATTTTAGCGATTTGGATCAGTAAAATTATATTTTTTTATGTAAAAAGAATGGGAAACAAGCACATGTCTAATTAGCAGCCACCATAGCCTATCAGCATCACAATCAATTAATATGCCCACTGCTGGAGACAGGCCTTCCCCATGGATGGAATAGGGAGATTGAGCTCTGACCTACCACACGGGCCCAGTGCGGATTCGTGGGTACTATCGACTGCAAATGCAGCCGGGATCAACGGCAACCTACCGAAGCATGGGGACCTCAAGGTAATAAGTTATTGGTCACCCATCCAATGACCGACCATTGCGAAAGTTGCTTAACTTCACGATCGCAGGCCGAACGTGCTAACAACATGTATCATCACCACAAGTCCTCGTTGCCCACCCTAAACCTATCTCCTATTCATCACTACAAAAGATTCCTCTGGATAGAGTTACGCTTGCCCATAAAACGAATGCAGACACAGCCGTAACCAAAGAGCAAGCTTTCCGAAGATTCCAGGAGAGCATATTTATTGGTCACCCATCTCGTGACCGACGTCTGTATAAAAATTCAAAATTCAATATCGTTTATTCAGTCTAGGCTGTTACAAGCACTTGTGAATGTCGAAAAGCTACGCCATCGGTTCGCAAATCTACGGCGGGAGACCTTGTACTGAGAAGAACCGGCAAGAAACTCAGCAAGGATTGTTTTATTCTCCCTGTATTAAATACAGAGTCGTCAAATTGAAAAATGACTTCAATATG
Source organism: Chilo suppressalis (assembly GCA_902850365.2). NCBI lineage: Eukaryota > Metazoa > Arthropoda > Insecta > Lepidoptera > Crambidae > Chilo > Chilo suppressalis. The sequence continues at coordinate 1,305,702 of OU963902.1, forward strand.
AGGTAACTCATAAAGTCACTTTCCATTACAAACAAAAAATGCAAATAATATAAAAATTATGACTATAAAATAAAAATAAATATAAGAAACTGGACTAACAAAGTTTAGGAATGCCGTGTCCTACTGTTAAGCAAAAAAAATAATGAACGATTAAAGTTTAGTACAACGATTAATAGTACCCAATGAAGCAAGAGCAGACTCATATCCGCTGGCAGCACCCGTTCACGAGCATGACGCATGAACCAGCCATCGCTTCGCCCAACCATTTTTTAGGGAACGCAACGACCCGCCTCACACGACATATATGTTGCTTAATTTTAATAATCACAGACCGAACGTACTTACCACTTTTATCACTATTTCCACCGTTTCCTTATCAAAGTAGTGAGACAATGTTGAAAAATGGAAAACGAAAATTACAAAGGTTAGCATTGGTAGCTAGCTACAAACACAGAAGCTAAATTAACAACTTGAAACCATAATTGAAATTAAAAAATACATAGTATGTATTTTTTTAACTACAACTAGAAATGTTAACCTTTGTAATTTTCGTTTTTCCATTTTTTCAACATTGAAAAAAAAAAACAATGGTAAAACGAAAAAAAAAAATACAAAGGTTAACATTGGTAGCTAGCTACAAACACAGAAGCTAAATCAACAACTAGAAACCATAATTGAAATTAAAAAATACATAGTAACGACGGAACCGGAGATGTCGTGTTCCCGTAATTATATCTGTTGGTTGCTTATTAAATTTGTCTCCGCAAAATTTGTTTACAATGGCGGTTGACTTTGTTTTAGCCTTGACACCATATTGTGGTACTTCGACGTCCGAGATATCCAAACGAAAACGCGATGGGAAACGGCATCTTTTGAAATATAAGAGACTAGCAAACCAGTGAACCAAATGTTCACCAAAAGAAAAAAAAAAAAATTTGATGACCGGAGATTTTGTGTGGTTTCGTTTGAAATATAAATCACGTGATTTCTCGAAAACCGGAAGTGCTACGTTACTCAAATCCGGTTTGTAGTCTTATCAGACTATTCTTAACTTATAACTTAAACATTCTCTCTATCTATCTCTTACGGTTTGGCCGCTGAAACAGCACCACGGACGGACGGACGGACGGACTTGTCTAATAGATAAGAGATGTTACAAGCAAAATTTTTGTATTGATGGGGAGAAAATTCTTGAACTGATTCAAGAAAATAACTAAAACTTCGGCAATTTGTGTGGTCCAGCTGAGAGAGGAATCAGTTTAAAGGCCAAGATTTTCTACACTTAAGCTAAGTAGCAGTATTGTGCCTTCATACACGACAGGCCGGAGAGAACTTTGGTCAATCAGTAATAAGTTTACTCATAGTACTAATATTTTATTGAAAATTAGTTAACTTAGAATCGGACTCGCTCTTTTTCCTTCTGAATTATCGAATTTTTGAATTTTTGTTTCTGGGAAATCTTCGATGACCATGCGTCTGACAAAGTCAATCAATCAATCAATCAAATCATTTATTGCATTCATGTAGTTACAGAGATGGTTAAATACATGTTATAAAGTACGTTACATGAACCCTGTCAGGGTATCGCAATACTTGGTGTTCTTGAATAGAATTTATAATCCAATATACAATGTATTTTTTTTTTAATTTACGTAACATAAATATCTACTCAATCAATCATAATTAAAATATTTCATCAATTATCCCATAAAAAAATATTAATAATTAATTTGAAATGAAATATAAAATATTAATAAAATGAAAACCATGTACATAACAAATTACAAAATATAACCCACCTTAAAATCAACCGTAATCAATCACATATTATATATTTTAAAATCAGACAATCATACATTCCAATTAAGAATCGTATAAAATTATATTATATTATTATTATGTGAATCAATCTATCCAAAACATATTTCTTGTTGATAATATTTATTTAGACGTAAGGTACTGATCTATAGAGTAATAGCATTTATTTATCAAGAGCTTTTTAATTCGTACTCTTTTTTAGTTTTTTTAGTTCGTCATTGCGTACTCGCAAAGGTCCGAATGGGTTAACATTTGATAGACTCAGTACAGCTTACAATAAACAGGGTTTAGTTAAGGAGGTATGTTTACATTTTCTCCAGCGCCGGTCTGGGGAAGTAACCTTCACATTACAATAGATCACCTTTTGGTGGTATTGGGTTGTTTAGATATTATATGTTTAAATAAACATTATTATCTTTTGCATTTTGGTGTTATATAGGTATCTCAGTAGAACCACTTTCAACAATACACTCTTTGTTCAGACACAAATACACGCGCACACACACGTACACGTACACTCACACACTCATACACCCACACACAAGCATGCATAAGCACAGACAAACAAATCGACTAAAAGAAATATTGTAAAAAAAAAAAATTTTTTTTGCTACTTTTTAGAGTTCATTATTATTAAAATATTAAGGTGAACAATAATTCAATGTACCATGTCTTTTAGCACGGAGAGCGGGAATTTCTAGTACAAGTATATATTTACTTAAAAGAAATTCCCAATTGCAATACTGTATCGGAAATTATTCTATCAAATAAAGAATTTGTATTTGTATTTTGGTGGTATTGTGTGTTCTATCGGCGAGTAAGGTCCCAGGTCTCCACGGAGAAGAGGATTGGGTTAGGATAGAGCAGTATTTCTTAACCTTTCCAATACTGCTACCCCTGTAACCTATTAGGAAAACAAATTCTACCCCGACTTTAAAATATTATCATCAGTCCAAATAATTCCAATTTGGCCGCTACATCTTCGTCTCTAATAATGTCTGAAAATCTCGCCCCGCTTCCCACACTCAGCACCCCGCGGGCTCACTAGCAACAAGGAGCGCATGCTCTATTTAGCAGTATTATTTGGATTTGACCAAATAATTAGGTTATTTGTTACCCCCGAAGTATGGCTGATTTACCCCCGGAGGGGTAATTACCCCCAAGTTCGGAACCCAGGGGGTAAGGAATCGAGTAATATTTTCGGTATCGCAGGGATGTATAGGCTATGGTGGCCGCTTACCATCAGGCGGGAAATACGCAGTGTTGCCAGGTCTGATTTTAAAAAATCGGGAGGCGTTATAGTAAGAAGCAGTAGATGTTTGGAAAGAGCAACAAAAAATAACAGTAGATGCAGAGGTGTACTTATTTGCACCTTAGAATTGGTAAAGCTTGTGTTTTTTTATACAATAACATATTTATTTTATTGTAATTAAGGTAACCTACCTTCTTAAAGGCGGAAAACGCAACGCAACATGCAATATAAAAAAGAAATTCGTATTCTAAGAAAAGCAGTAGATTCATGTAGAAAAATAGAAGAACAGGTGGAATATCAGAAAAAGAGGAGATCTCCTGTAAAATCTGGAGACCTGGAAACCCTGACCATACCCTTTTGTGATAAAAATATAGTAGCGTAACTAAGGTCCCATAAAAATATTTGATTATGACAAATGTAATACTACGCTATAAAATACAATGACATTGACCATTTTATTATTTATTTATTGCATTTCACATTACATATAAGATGGTACATTAAATATTGTTAGGTAAATATGTGTGACGCCCTGCAAGGGCATAGCAAATATGAAGTCAGATGGCTCGTTAAATTATATTGTCATACTTCGTTCACATTTATGAAACTATTAAACAATTAAGTATAGGTATATTATGCAAATTATAACGAACACAGGACACAACAAACAATTAAATTTTATAAAATAGATTTAACAATGAAAAAATTACAAAAAATAATTACAATTGTAATGAAAATGTCAACACTCATAATTAATTACATTTATCATCAAAAAATTCTTTCAAATTATAATAACATTTTTATATAAGATATGATTTTAATTGATTATTACATTACATTTTGAAGATATTTCTATATTCTTTATATAATTAGGTTCATGATTATATTTTTTTATTGTCAAAGCATGAAGATCATCCGAAACCAATCTCAATTTGCTGTATAGCAATTCTAATTTATTTAAATACCTATTATCTATACTTATAATAAATCTGTAGAGGGGTCAATTCTGTACATGAAATATATTTTCAAAATAACTATCAGGGGGTGATTAGTGATCAATACTGATGCCAAAAATGCAATCAGTAAAATTTTTGTCTGTCTGTCTGTCTGTCTGTGTGTATGTTCCTTATAGAAACAAAAACTACTCGACGGATTTTAACGAAACTTGGTACAATTATTCTTCATACTCCTGGGCAGGTTATAGTATACTTTTCATCACGCTACAATCAATAGGAGCAGAGTAATGAAGGGAAATGTTGGGAAAACGGGAGAAGTTACTCCATTTTTTAAGCTTCCGTCGCGTGCGCAGCCTTAATGGTTAAAGTTACATAGAAATTATGTATGACGAAAATATTTTACATAAAATTTTCTAAAAAATATCCCGCAACAGCATATGTCTGTCTTTTATGGTTGACTTACAATAACACGTGTAACTCCTGATAGCTTAACAGTTCGGAGCATTCTTATTCATTTGTTTACTCTTACATTTATAATACTCTCTCTTATCCCTAATTTAAAAAAGTTAACATTATTACCTATTCAATAAAAAAAAATTATAGAAATCGGTATAGAAACACCAAACTTATACATGAAATAAGCCATCGCGTCGTCGCACGTGAATACTGAATCATGCTATAAGGATTTATTTTTGTGTAACGGATAAGACAAAATGATCGACCAATGGGCGGTATCACAGTTTAATTTTGTGGTGATTTCCGACAAACAATACTACGGGGAACCCGAGCTGATGAGGTTAGGGCTTGCCAGAAAAGCTCTTATTTGTGGCGTTATATACAATCGGTGCATTTGACTATAAACATGCGAGTGAGAACTGGAGATAACCCGGATGATCGTGAGTTTTCTGATATATTATTAAGGATTGGTGAAGGTACCTTTCCACTGCTACACCAAGGAAAAGTTATTCTGACGCCTGAATTATGTTGTATAGTGCAATCCCAACAACATCTCATATCGTCAGTTTACGGTGACGTAACAAATATCTATATATATAAAACTCAAAGGTGACTGACTGCCATAGTGATCTATCAACGCACAGCCCAAACCACTGGACGAATCGGGCTGAAATTTGGCATGCAGGTAGATGTTATGACGTAGGCATCCGCTAAGAAAGGATTTTGATCAATTCCACCCCCAAGAGGATAAAATAGGGAATGAAAGTTTGTATGAAATTTTAAAGCGATCGGGCTGAGACTTTGCATGCAGGTATAAGAAGAAACATAGATGAATGTCAATGTGTATAATACAAGCCTGAGAACAAAAACTGTAGTCTACACTTCAGCTCTACACCGAAGCGAAGCGAGGGCGGGCCACTAGTTGGTGAATAAAATTCTGGGTGTTTTCTTACAAATTTACATAATTTAAGGATGAGTCAAAATTCTATGTTTAATAAAATAAGGTTTACACGATTCCATCTGATCGATGTTTATCAAAACTCTTATGCATTTCTTTTGCATTATAAATAATATGTCTAGGTCAGACGAGCTTCCCCACAAAATTATAACATATGATAGTATTGAATGAGCATTGTTTCTGATCCTTAGGGAAGAAATTAGCAATTGAATAAAAACATATGTCTTGAAATAAAATAATTGTATTTTCTTCCCTAAGGATCAGAAACATGGTCCTTCGAGCCGGATATGAACCAGCGACCTATGGATATAGTCCACTGCTCTACCAACTGAGCTATCCGGCTCGAAGGACCATGTTTCTGATCCTTAGGGAAGAAATTAGCAATTGAATAAAAACATGTCTTGAAATAAAATAATTGTATTTTCTTGAGTCTTTATCAACAGAAATTAAGTCTCCATAGTAACAATATAACATGACATAATGAAAAAGAGTAGATAAAAATGACCATAAACAAGCATAATGCACAGTAAGCAGTAAGAGTGGTTCTAAAATCAGTGGAACGTTTTAAATGTTGAAGTGCATAATCAAACTTTATTTTATTGTGAAGCTTTGATGTTTACTTACTTTACGTGAGTTTTATTAAAATATGAATAAGCAATGCAACATTTTGGTATAACAGTAAAAAGTGTTTTCGTTGTATTAAATACAGATAACTAAGAATATAATTTTACTATAATGTTTGTAGAAGTATGAAAATAATAAAAGGGTTAACTGGTTCGTTGTATAAAGAATTGTTTTTTTAATATCCAAGTAATGTGGATTTTGAATACAAATTTTATGAATCTTCTTCTTCTAGACTGGGAGTAACACAAAACAAGAATAGGCCAGCTACTTACTTTTACGTTCAGACATCAAAGTCTATTTTCGGATAGAGAAGTTTCGAGAAAATGTGTGTAGTTTTATGAAAAGTATGTTTTGTAGGAAAAAGTACAGTTAATATTATGTCATTCCATTTGTAGAAAAATTAACAGATGAATGCTTATTATGTACGAAAGAGAACTGATTTAATGAAACCGACAATTAAAACACTTCTGTTAAACTTCAACGTGAACATTATTCAGGATTGCTATCAGCAAAAGTTATAGTGAAACCGTGGAAGAGCATAAATTTCTATGGTTTTCCATGTTTGATCATAATGTTGAATATTATGTAGGAAAGGTAAGTATTCACGCAGCGAGACGTTAGCACGTACAACAATTGCTTGTGGAAAATCAACTGTCTGTCACGGTAGTAAAGTTTAAATTTGATCATATTTAAACCTGTCATGTTTACTGCACTGGCAGCGTGCGCGCATCAATTATGCTATATAACGCTTTTCCAGTTGCTTTCTAAGCGCAATGGCACCGTGACGGCGCGAAATATGAGATAGACAGCTATCCTGTTTCGTCGTATCACTTTGTCTCTCTCACACCATCGCTGACAAAAACAGTTGGCCCAACTATTCTGATACTTTAATTGAACAATCACAATTCATGATTTTCTATTATTATATTCTTTGTGATGTGATCATAATGAATGATGCGTGTAAGTTTTTGCAATATACACAACAAGGAGGATGTTGAGATGAAACCTTTTTTTAGCTTGACAGAAAATGAGTTTATTTATCATTCTACACTTTGGGATTTTACGTTTGATGATAAATGGCCATGCGCGACTGGTATCAATTATATTTTTATTAACTCTGTCTGTTTAAATTTTTAAACAAAGTTGATGTAGGTAACAATATGAGCCTCCGATTTTGTAATGCATACTTGAAAAGGTATCGCTAAGTAGATAAAAGATAAGGGAAAAGTTTTGAATATAGTCAAAAAATTATGAGAGAATAATTTTTTGTCTTATTTCCAAAGCTGAAATGCATGATAATGATGAGAGATCTATTTTTAAATGAAACGTACAAAATCAATAAGGATTTTCAGATTTTATTAAATAATTCCACATAGTTAACTTTCAGCTTAGCGTTTTTCTATATAAAATCTCCATTCTCCATGTTTCAGAAGCCAAAATATTTGTTTAATCCCTTTTGAATAGCCTGATTATTAAGAATCAGGACCTACATCCTCAAAATGAAACATGTAGCGTTAGCCACGATATCTTATTAATTCAATTCAATATCGTCTATTCAGTCTAGGCTGTTACAAGCACAAGACAAGAATGTCGAAAAGGCACGCCGTCGGTTCGTAAATCTACGGCGGGAGACCTTGTACTGAGAAGAACCGGCAAGAAACTCAGTAAGGGCTGTTTTTTTCTACCTGTATTATACAGTATATTTTTAATCACGCAAAAACAACTCAACGGATTTGGATAAATCTGATAAGCTTAATAGATAATGACCTGAATTGAGACAAAGGATACTTACTTTTTTCCCCGTAACAATTTCAAGTTTCTGTGAGATTCTTAAAAAAGATCGCTAGTAGGTAATAAAAATTAAATAAAATGGTTTAGTTATAACGAATTATAAATTGATCACTTATCCAGATGGCAAGAGTTGATATATAGGTCGTAATAAATAACAAGAAAATGTTTCACTGCCGAATTCCATTGCGATCAGGGGATCTACTCTTTTCTCCGGAACGAACTTTTGATAACGAAGGTCAAACGAAATTTAAGGTTATACCTACTTAATTTGAACGATAAACTATCAAATTGAAACTTTCTTTGAGTAGGCTTAAAAAGTCTACACCTATATTCCGAAGAAACATAGTAAGAAAAGTGCGAAGTTTCGACCGAAATTACAGAGTAGGCCTCCAGTTTCCACCAGTCGGTCAGTTTTGAGACCTGTTCACATTGACGGCATTCCGACACCTGGCCTTTTGGCCGTCGGCTGGTCTTTTCTCGCGATCTGCAAACATTATAACAGTGTCATTGTATTTTTAATGTGATATCCTGCTATAGTGTAACTGTGATATATGCAACGTTACTCGAAACAAAAAAAAATGGTTGTTGGACATAATGTTGCCACGTTATTCATATAATATGGATAGAAATGTAATAGTTGTTTTTTTCCTATAAAACAAGCTTATGGCCCTTTTTTTTTTGAGTGTGTATGCTGCACTTTTTTTTTGAGTGTGTATGCTGTTGGTCGCAGATGACCTTTACAGCGTCACCGGGTTTGGGGACGGCGAGATCCTAAGGGAACCTCAAGCCGAGAATTGGAGAGTGCCTCTAGAGGTATTCCAGGTGGATGGCATCTCCCCACGGCCCTCCGTGGGGAGATGCCATCCACCTGGACTCCCTAGTCTTCTCTCTGTCTGGAGCCTGTAGACACTCGAACCTGAGGGGGTTATCACTATCAGAGGCAAAACCATAGTATATATCAATCTTTTTTTTAAATTTTCAACGGTTAAAAAGCGAAATTTTGCGCATAAATATGATGTTATGTTGCATGAGTGCTCATGACGAAAATTGATGATACTATACCACAAAAAATACATGTGATATGTTTTGATCGGTGTGTGCGGTCAATTTGATTGATCGTCGTTTCAGTGTTAAGGTGCATTAGCATTAATATGAGTTTTTTTGCTTTTTGTACAAGGAAAAGGCAGCAACATACCGCTGAGTCGCGTGGCAGGGTTCTTATAAACATTGATGACTTATGATTTTGGTTAAAAGCTGACCTTGAGGTCAGATAATAGGCATAAGTATAGAGTTATATAATTTTACTAAACGTCAGACACCCAACTATAGGCATATTAATATACAATAGAAGAAGTTGGCGATTTATTTTCACTGCAGGCAAATTTCATTGATTGTACTTTAGAAGTATGATAAAATCATGTGCTTTTTTCTCGCTCGGTATACACGATGATTTTATTAGCTTGACTTTCTCTCTGTTTTGGTATATACAATAATTTTATTTCCTCATACCTACAATTATTATCAAGTAAGCTACATCGAAAAGCATTTGGAATATTTGGAATTGTCATATGGGGATCAGCCGCAGTAACCCAGTTCTCATTATAGCGGACTGCATTTACACTTTATTTATTTATAAACAGATAAATAAATTGTTGAGGCAGTTACATACGAAAACGTTGCGATAATCCTAAATGAAAGTGCTCATTACGGCGGACTGCATCAACACTTTCCTTGCGGTGATGCAACGGATGCGGCAACATCGCATTACCGGCTACCGGTAAACTCGACAAAATGTACCATAACAAGCAAATTTGATTCCTGATCCACCATAAGCTTAATTTCTTACAACCATTGCAAAACATTAAGGTTGACTTTCGTCTATTTAAAAAAAAGACCTAGTTTGTTCTCTGTTTTGCAAAATAGCGTTTTTAATCCCTAGGGACTAAAGGAGGAGCTCGATGGCGCGCGCATACACGTAAGCAACTTTCGCAGTGATCGGTCATTGGATGCGTGACCAAAAATCTTCTATCTTGAGTTCCACCGTGCTTCGGAAGTTGGTTAAGCCGTTGGTCCCGGCTGTATCTGCAGTCGTTAGCACCCGCCAATCCGCACTAGGCCCGCGTAGTGGGTCATAGCTCAATCTCCCTATTCTGCAGTGGGGACATTAATAGGCTCATGATGAGGGACTAAAAGTGATTTGAATTCGGAATGTGGATATTTTTTGTAAAAGTTCCAATCACCAAAGAGATCAAGCACCCAATGAACAAGTTATAGGCCGTATAAAAACTAACGGCGCGCTTGGCATACAAAAAAAGTGGAAAAAAAAACTTTTTCGTTTTAAATTGTATAATCAAGGATTTTATTTTGTTTTATAAAAAATGAGTGTGCCAGTCTCAAATAGTAAGAATGGAAGTATTATATTAACTGCCGAGTAGTGTTGCTAGGTCCGACTTGTTTTAAATCGGTACATGAGGTCAAAAAAATCGGGATTTAGGGTTGCAGATCGAGACAGTAAACAAAAAATAAGGGGTTTTATTGCGTTTTAAACTACTATTGCAAGTATAGTATTAAATTAATTACCTAAATTTCTTTTTTGATCAATCGGGACATTTTGGGTCCCGATCAGGTATACAAATCAGGACGCGTCCCCAGACCCCTGAAAATCGGGACACCTGGCAACACTACTGCCGAGAACATTGTATTGGACGCTGAAAATTATAGTTGCATTTACTTATTTTCTCATAGATGAACAGTCGTGTTCACCTCGGGAGCAACACTATTTTAAAGCTTACGTACTTTGAATCCCTCGTGGTGCTTTGGATTTAAGAAACACTATCATCTTTTAAATAGTTCTTGGATTAGTGAGTAAACCATGTACTATTATTGACCTACTTAAAAACCAACTCTTCTTTTTAACACACTTCGCCTTGAATAAACCCTATAGGGGTAAGACGTGTCATTATTAAAAGACTAATCTACGGCTAAAGGCTGATCTACATAAAATGATGATTTCAAAGTCACCAAACGGCATCTGTCTGCCCTTGCGTCTGCGCAACAATACTCCGAACGGCATCGCGGTGTCCGACCGGTCGTGGCTACTTTTACTTTCGCGGTGAAAGCAACGCCCGCCGTTACAAGCCTGCGCCCGCGCAGACAGGGGGCGTAATACCAAATCAAGAAACACAAATCCAATCTAAGCCTCTATTTTTTCTTACTACACTTTTTTGACATTTAAACTTACGCACCGAAAAATCCGAATAATGAGGGCTACCGTTTTCTGCCTCACCAGATGGCGCCACTGTTGAGTGAGGTCCTAAATTGTAACTTTTAAAGTTTATTAATACGCACATGAAATCAAAGGTTACATTTAGATCGTATTTTAACAGAAAAGAACCATATCCTAAACATAATAGGCCATGCCACAGTGACGCGCAGTTCCGTTTTATTCGGAAAAAATGGGAACATAATCATTTTTCTAAGCTCAAATTTTTAATAACTGACATTCATTGCCACATAACTCATAGTTGCCATAATTAAGCCGAATTGTTACCAATTATTCACAACATTATTTTAATTAGAAATAAACCCGCGTAGTCAACCAACAAGCAATAACATTTGACATTTCGGAGACCTCACGCTACACTAGCGCCTCTAGCGGCGGATTCATACGCGATAGCCCTCATTAACTTACTCTACTACTGTAATGTCGGCAGTTCACTTGGTTGTTTGTATTTGCTTTTTGAGGAGCTGGCGAACAAAACGGCATAATTACATAAAATTAAATTTCACAGGATCAGTAACAATCTGCATGACAGGTACCTACAGTGAGCTATTGGCAAGGTTTTTAATTTATTAATTTTAATACTAAATAAAACTATATTTAACGGGTTTATGCACGAAACTTTATTTATTTACTGACGTTTCGCAATTTATTAGTTAATTTAGTTAATAGAGTTCTTTATTTAAACTAAATTAACTAATAAATTCATACATAGACAGTAAAGTTTTAAAAATATTCCAATGAAATAACCGAACGCTCAATAAAAGTCTTTCGAAGGTAGCTCGACAAAATTAAATAAACAATCAGTATTCTGACGATGCAGACCTGAAAAGGCTGCGAAACGTCAATAAATAAATAAAGTTTCGTGCATTAACCCGTTAAAACTACCCGCTAAAAGTTTAATTTAATGAGTGATGTACGTGAAAACCTAAGAAACAATTTTTATACTATTTAAGGCGGTTTTGATTGAAAATGATTTGAAATTCAAATTCTGCGGGCCCAAAACGGACTTTAAAAAAAGTATTTTGATCATATGTGTAATTATACCGTTTTGATCGCCAGCTCCTCATTTGTAAACTTGACGACAGTGTCCATATTATGCTTTGTAACCCCTCGTTACAACAAGATATGAATATATGTATATAACAAATTTTATACAATGTCTTATTTATTTGTTCACACTTATATACATGAACAAAATATGTAGTATACAATACTTGCAACAAACTTGTTGTATACACATAAAATGTAAAGTAAATAGTGATATATATTTCTAAAGATCGACTATCTTTATATATCTTTGTCTATGCGGTCTATACGAAAGAATGTCACAGCAAATATTCTACAAATTTTGTGTAAAACTTGTGTATGACTTGTTTCTTGGTGTAAACGAGAGGTTAGGAATGAAAACGACGAACTGATGACAAGTTTACAAATAGAGTCTGTGCGGAAAGAGAATGGGATTTAGATTGGAGGGCGCTGTAGTGCTTTTCTATCGTATTTGTAAGGTTTTGCCCCTTGTAGACATGATTAAATACAAAGAACCGCAAGAAACACAACAACAAAAAAATCCGTATCAATACAAAACTGACGTTTTACAGATTGCTGGGTTGGATTGCTAAATAAAAATCTTAATGTTAGTTCCGTTTTTCGCCACGCCCATTCTCTTCCCGCACAGACTAGCAATTCGTAATAGCCAAAAAATAGTGAACGATTTTGAAATTGGAATCTTATTGACTTTTGATATTGTAAACACGTTAATAACCCGATTACGGGTATTGAGAGTAGGCCCCTGATACAGATGTCGATGTTTTTGTTTTGTTTTGACAAGGAACTGAAGTAAGAGGTGACGCATGCTTTGAAACCAGTATAGTAATAATAATTTCGCTCGTTCCGATTATGTCTTCGCTATTGACTGTATTATTTGTTTATTTTGTTACTAATACAATGAAAAATAAACCGGATAAGTGCCAAGGGATACTTACAAATTTCTAGGTACAGGCCGCGGCACGTAATTCTAGCGCTGAACAAAACGCGGAGCGGATAGCTGTGCATGGGTACGACTGGAGAGCCAATCGGCGCAACGCACGCACACCCGCGCACCTCGTTTCCCCCCGACACATCTTAGGGTGTGTATTCTGTAATATATACCAGTATACTGGCCAGTGCTAATGACGTCGTGAATTGACGCTATACTGGTGAATGTTCCGAAATGTACAGGCCAGTGCACTGACGTCATAATTCGACGAAATATTAAAAATAGTGCCAATAAAGAATATTTTTTATTCACCTCATCAATTAAAAGGAATTCTTTTTGTTCGGATACCGTTATTTGTTATTTAAATAAAAAAGAAATAAAAGAATGCTTCTCACGCACGCTCGGTCAAACGTCATATTCGTTTTCCCGGTAAAAATGTGGTAGCATACCAGTACAATATGGCGTCGGATTCGTGACGTCATTACCACTGGCCAGTATACTGATGTATATTTCGGAATACACCCTTAATTTTTACTTCTGCGCAATAACGGTCAGCGCTAGGGTTTTGTGACGCGACTTATACGCAGCATAAACGACCGTATCTTTTTTCGCGTAAAAGTTAGATTTCTTCACAGCTTCAAGAAACCTCAGACCTCAGTATAGGGTTTAAATTTGAACTCGATACCTTAACGCGTTCCCGAAATAAAGGGTCTTGACAGACATACACACACGCACACGCACACGCACGCACACACGCTAAATAAATATGAAACACTAACCATGTATTTTCCCAATAACTTTCTAATTTCTAATTAAATTTTAAAATACTAAACATTGCCTTATACGCGTCTGAAATTACCATGTAAATGTGTCATTTTTTGGAAGATACTGGCTCCCAATACACAGGTTAATCCTATATTTTTAGGAGCCAGGGTCCCTTATGATTTGTATTCTCGTATTTATCCAATAAAGATTTTTATTATTATTTATTATGCGGATGAGTAGACAAAATAATCACTATTTTGTTTAAGGCTTCCGGTTTTAAAAAAACAGGTTTTAATTCAGGATTGTATTCGTACATCCATCTATTTCTGTCCAATCAGTGATTTAGGCCGTACAAGAAGAGCAAGTGCACTTTCTAATTTTAATATTAATAGGATTTGACGCCACGGTTTATGGTTAGAAATGTAATTTGATTGTCTAGTTTCACCATAAACTTATTTATTTGCAATAAACCAACTGTCACTTCATTTATTGTTTTTTTTGATTGAATCGCTGTCTTGAACAGTATTATATTCTCAATCAACTATGAAGAACCCTCAAACGGAATTATTTTATCGTATTGTAATTATAGTGTTTCGTTTCAATGTAGAGCTTCAAATGTTTGACTGACAAACCTTGAAATATTATAGGCGTGTTATAAGAATTCTGAAAATTGTAGCAGGTGCATTCTATTCCATACTGTTTATTAACGTTGCCGGAAACTTTGAGGTTACCTTGTGACCGTCTTAAATTATGTTATGTGAGCCTATATTCAATTGTAAGTTTTCTTTATTGAATTACTCTTTAAATTAAATTAAGCTAGTATGCAGCAAAACGGTGAATTCCCTAACGTGAGATAATAGTAGGTAATAATAATATTATGTAATGACATTGTCGAATAACATGTAGCTAATTTGACAGTTTATCTTCAAGTCGTTGACGAACATCCGTTTAAGTAAGTCGTTAACGCTTTTTTGGTACTTAGTGTTGTTAAAAAAATTAAGTAAATGATGGATGAATGTGCATGTAATATATACCTACTTTGCTTGTATCTATATATATAAACTCAAACGTAACTGACTGACTGACATAGTGATCTATCAACGCACAGCCCAAACCACTGGACGGATCGGGTTGAATTTGGCATGCAGGTAGATGTTATGACGTAGGCATCCGCTAAGAAAGGATTTTGATCAATTCTACCCCCAAGGGGATAAAATAGGGAATGAAAGTTTGTATGAAACTTTGTCAATTTTAAACCGACCGGGCTGAGACTTTGTATGCAGGTATAAGAAGAATCAAAGATGAATGTCATTGTGTATAATACAAGCCTGAGAACAAAAACTGTAGTCTACACTTCAGCTCTACACCGAAGCGAAGCGAGGGCGGCCCGCTAGTCATAAATATGGCTGAATTTTTATCATCTCTGGTATTGGAAGCCCCAAGCAGGATATATGCTCTTTCGTGTATTATTCAATGTAAGTTAAATTCCTTTGACATGATTTTGATTTGATAATATCGTAGGATCCTATGATTTAAACAAACAGGCTTAGGAGACAATTGCATACTATGACCCAGCAAATATTTTACCATAGCATCATTAAAGTTGTAAGAGTATATTACTAAAACACAATTCAACTCTAACTCCGGAATGAATATAGTTATGGCTTGAAAATCGAGTTATGATGGGAATCTCTATTTTATTTTTCATATTCCTGTCTTTTGGATATTTTATTATGAAAGAATTCAATTTAATTCTTTAAGAATTGAGGAAAAACAACAACAGAGCTGGTGCGGCTTGCGAAGCGGCTGAAAAAGCTAAGGCATGCAAATACAGGGGTCTAGGCTCCGAATATAATTTTGTCCCAATCGGTGTCAAGACCCTTGGTCCGTGGGGTCCTAGCGCTGTAAGGCTTTTTAAGGAAATAGCAAAAAGGTTGGTCGACATCACAGGAGACCGAAGAGCTGGCAGCTACTTCGGACAAAGAATTAGTCTAGCCATTCAAAGGGGGAACGCTGCCAGTATCTTTGGAACCTTGCCTAACTCCTTTTAATAATGTTTTTTAGTTATTATATATTTTAAGGTTGTTAGTTATAAATATGTTATTGAGAAAAAAGAAATATTCTATATATTTCATTGTTTATGCATCGTCTAAGCTTCATCTCAAGAATTCTGGATGCAAATATTTTTTAAAGTATCTACGCGATCGAGAGATTCCAAACTTTATCCAAACGCATCGAGCCTTCGTGTTAGGTCATTCACCCGCTGAATCTAAAAAGGTGAGCAGAATTCAATCAACCTTTTTCAGTGGACGCATTTAAAAAGAGACAACCTACCAAGCTTCCAATACTCCAAGCACGTTTTATGCGAACGGATTGCGGTAGTTTTTGCTCGCGCTGGGACGCGGGTAAACGCAAACGCGCGTTTGTAACAGTTTCTCTTAATGACCCTCTATGGTGTTACGCAGTTCTAAGTTACCTGGGTGCAGGGAATTTCGAAATTTCCCCACGAATCGAATTCAAATGTACCTACCTATATTTAAGAGGTGCGCGCCCATGAACTTCTGTTGTAAACGAAACAAATATGGAAAACTTGCGTGTGCTTATTGTCATGATTTTAACAATTGGTGGAGATTGTGTGGACTTATTTTTCAGTGAAAGGTATGCTGCTTTGCTTTTGATATGAATCGAAGTTCATCATTAAAACAGGCAGAGTCTGACAGACTATTTGTTTGAGAACAACCAATGATATTATGAGGAGAACTAAATGTTGGTATTTGTAACCTACCTACTTGCATGATCTGCCACTGCACTTAAGATTATTGCGTGAGGAGATGTAGGTGTGTATTTTTTGTGTTTACTCAATAATTTTAATGTTAACGTAATTTAAGAGGCATTAATAATTAGGGAGCTAATAAAATCTTTACCGCAAAGTAATTGTTTGGATGATAACTGATTTGCTCCGAGTATTGTCTTGACATGGACATTGATTTTTATGAAGGCCATAACTAGGTACTCGTATAATTCTCCCAAATACAATTTATACGAACTTTTTACGTATATAGAGACATTTTTAACTT
This sequence comes from Chilo suppressalis, assembly GCA_902850365.2. NCBI lineage: Eukaryota > Metazoa > Arthropoda > Insecta > Lepidoptera > Crambidae > Chilo > Chilo suppressalis. The sequence goes on from OU963902.1 coordinate 1,322,657, forward strand.
ATTTCGCATCAGTTGTCTAAGTTGTACGAAAATAATAGTAGCAGGATGCTTGTGGAGCTCGATGGCGCAAGTGGTTAGCGCGTTCGACTGCGATCGTTGAAGTTAAGCAACTTTCGCAGTGGTCGGTTATTGGATGGGTGACCAAAAATTTACTAACTCGAGTTCCTCCGTGCTTCGGAAGGCACGTTAAGCCGTTGGTCCCGGCTGCATATGTAGTCGTTAGCACCCGCCAATCCGCACTGGGCCCGAGTGGTGGGTCATGGCCCAATCTCCCTATTCCATCCATAGGGAAGGCCTGTGCCCCAGCAGTGGGGACATTAATAGGCTGTTGATGATGAGGATGCTTACAATAATTTTCGGGACTAACCCTGTCAATTGACCCACTTTAACTATCTGCAAGGAAAAGTTAGCATATGATGTATTTAAAGTTTTACCTTCTCTCCCAGTTCATCGTGGGAGAATATCTCTCCTTCAACATAACTCAAGCTTATTTAGTAATGACGTGACTAAAAGATATCGCGTGTTGATTCGACATTTAAGTAGCTGTACATTCGCCGATTTCACCTATACAATAGTAGATCTGTTCTTCAATAGTTATGGGAATTATAATATCAAATGTCACTCTTTGTAGCTTACAGACTTTCTAAGACGATGTAGATATCTTCTATTGACAGAGATCATCCTGATTGTATCATACTTCGGTTCAAATCGCGAATGATTAATGGGAATGCATGATGCGCACTTATGGCAGTAGAAAGGAAATTATATTGCACAATAAAATTAAAAGAGCCTTTGACAACTAACGTAATGGAAGGTCTTAGGATAGCTGAACAAAAATTTATTAAATCTAAAGAAAATATAACTAGAAAAAATTCCACGCGGACCAGGCAGCAGACGGGACTCGAACCCGCACCCTTCGCAATCCGGGCGAATGCACTGACCAATTATGCTGTTATTATATTATATATTATGGGTTTACCTATAATGCGAAGAGATGGCGCTGCCTTGCAGCTTAAGAATAGCTAGAAAGAATTTCGACGCGGTCCGTGAGGGCCGCGGTAGCATAATTGGTCAGTGCATTCGCCCGGATTGCGAAGGGTGCGGGTTCGAGTCCCGTCTGCTGCCTGGTCCGCGTGGAATTTTTTCTAGTTATATTTTCTTTAGATTTAAACATCAAGCAGTTACATGCTTTAAAAATAATAAAAATTATAAAAATTTATTATCTCGTTCTTCACGGAGTTGGTCCCGGCTATATCTGAAGACTGATCTTTCTATTCCATGAAAGCATCTGATGGATGGCCGAAGGTGGAAGGATGGCTCGCGTCATTGAAGGTTCCCAGAAGCAGCGGGTATATAAATACGCCGATAGATAGATAGTAGACACAAGATTGCTCATACATGAAGCAAACAATACAATTAGGTACTTGGAGAAAATTATTAGCTATGCGTGTACAGGTAGTCTCTTGCAGACAACCTTTGATGCATAGAATTAAAGCAAAAGAGCTGATCCAATTGATTTAAAATTTAATTTGTGATAATTTTATCGCCTCATCTCGTGCCTTTCCTTGATTTATATAGAATGCCTTAAAATATTCATAATCGAAAAGGCTACATCATAGATCTTATTTTTTATATTTCAACGATAAACAACAGTGAATGACTTCTTGAATAGTAAGAAAGCTTGCTTCTAATTTTATTAGACTCCTTAGCCTTATTAAAACTTTTCTACAAATCAAGGCCATACATATGCTGATCTGAATTCTACGAATCTAGTTCGCTTTTGTCATTGATGAATGACTTGCTTGGCATCAAATTAATCTAGATTACTTGACGGCATGTTGGAGTTTGGCTAACATTGTCATGCTAGGTCGCGTCTAGCCTAAATGCAACTGCCTGTGTTCGAGCGTAATACGGTTACCTGCTCTGAGCTAAGACATAACTGGGTTTCCGTTTTTGATTACATTAACGAATTGACCAACATTTTAGCTTTTAAATGCCTGTATTCCACTGTGAATTATCACTATCCGTGAATGGAATGCTCTGCCCGCTCACGTGTTCCCTCCCTCTTACAACCTGGGATCCTTTAAAAGAGGCGTGCAGCAACATGCAGGCCGGCAGGGTGAGGATGGCTAGCGTGGCAGGTAGAACTGCTGTATCAGCTATCTTCGCGTCTGGACTTCATCGTCACTTAATATCAAGTAGGGTTAAGTCATTTGTCGGACCTATCAATAAAAAAAAAGACCAGACTTATGAATATCGGCATCATATTCCCACTGCTTAAGCACAGAATTCTTTTCTATGAATCCCACCACACCATCCAAAGATACTGTGGTCTTCTCTAAGGCTGTAGTTACTTCAGAAGGGCGCTTCATCCAATCCATCCAGATATGAGTAAAACTGAACGTGTTCAGGTAAGTTTAGTGTTCTCTCTCCAAATTTAAGAGCTATGCTCTTGTCGGTGCAGTCTATGGATCCCCCGCCATCTCCCTCTATCTTCCGCCAACTCTTTGAGCCCCTTGTACGACTACGCCAACCTTTTCCTTAATTTGCTTAGTGTAGGCTGTCCATGGACTTCCTCTTCTTCTCTCTGTAAGGCTGTAGTTACTTCTTCAGAAGGGCGCTTCATCCAATCCATCCTGATGTGAGTGAAACTGGACGTGTTCAGGTATGTTTAGTGTTTTCTCTCCAAATTTAAGAGCTATGCTCTTGTCGGTCATATGGATCCTCCGCCATCTCCCTCTGTCTTCCGCCAACTCTTTGAGCCCCCTGTACGACTCGACGCCAACCTTTCCTCGCTCTTCCCCTTCCTCTCTATCCTTCCACTCTTCCCGCAATGATGTTCTTTATCAATTAATGAGTGTTCTAGTTTCCAAAATGTTGAGTTCATCGTTTACAAATCAGTTAATAGATTTTCTTGCATGCCACGTTGACGTCCTTTCGTTATACGATTATTTTTTATTTGCTAAACGGATTTAATTACTTTTTTTTTGCAGTTAATAGGCTGCAATGCAAAACATCCAAGGTATCAGTTAAACGAAACTGAATTAGTCAATTCTGGTCTAACAAACCATAAAAGTGCGTTTTCTATTCTTAGTTTTTTATGAGCAGTTACCGCAGTTAGTTGAATCTTTTCAATTATTGTAGTCTATGCAGACGATTGTAAAACTCAATCCAATTCATTTAATATAGTATTATTATAAATGTTACAGTTACATTCCTGATTTATCATGAAAAACAGTTCTTTTACAAAATTATATAATAAAATTTATTGTACTCATTATTGCATCATATAGTTCAAAACAGAAAGTAAAATACATAATTAGCAAAGGTGGGCTTATCTCTAAAAGAGAACTTAAATATACATTACTAATAGAAAATAAAGTTCCTCTTCTCGTATATATATACGCTATGTATATACGCTAACTCCTCGAAAATGACGAAAATATTTAATAAAACATCTTGGAAAAGTGGAGTTATGGGACATTGATAATTAACTAAAACTAGCAAGAATTCCCTACTTTCTCCGTTCTTTACAAGGCATGTTAGTTTAACAAACTTTACAGTGCTTAAGTACTTTTGGGCTATAGGCCAATTAATTCGTCTGAGTGCAAAAGAGTAAATGAAATATTATTGAATTATATATCGTACTACCGGCCCGCCCTCGCTTCGCTTCGGTGTAGAGCTGAAGTGTAGACTACAGTTTTTTGTTCCCAGGCTTGTATTATACACAATGTCATTCATCTATGATTCTTCTTATACCTGCATGCAAAGTCTCAGCCCGATCGATTTAAAATTGACAAAGTTTCATACAAACTTTCATTCCATATTTTATCCCCTTGGGGGTAGAATTGATCAAAATCCTTTCTTAGCGGATGCCTACGTCATAACATCTACCTGCATGCCAAATTTCAGCGCGATCCGTCCAGTGGTTTGGGCTGTGCGTTGATAGATCACTATGTCAGTCAGTCACCTTTGAGTTTTATATATATAGATTCACGTTCGGTTGCACTTCAAATGGTCTGCCACCCTACAATGTGTAGGTATAGCTTCATGTGATTTTCATAGAACCTTGAGAAGAGTTAAACCTGTCCATATGGTACACAGTACTCATCATCAATGTTTATCTTTACATTACCCAATCGGTCACAAAGATCTGTCATAAAACCAACTGCGTCTCTACGTGTGTAGAGGTAAATGTTTGTAAATAACGCAGGGCTGTCAGTAAAGAGTCAAAAATAGAAAGGCTACCATTGTATACTATTTATACTGTATGATACAGCAATCAAAATGCGGGTAAAAAAAATAATGTATATTTAATCATTATGTAATGAGAGGCGACTTGAATTATCTCTGAAGTCATTTTTCAATTTGATGACCCTGTATTTAAAACAGGGAGAGAAAAACAGCCCCTGCTGAGTTTCTTGCCGGTTCTTCTCAGTACAAGGTCTCCCGCCGTAGATTTACGAACCGCTGGCGTAGCTTCTAGACATTCATTAGTGCTTGTAACAGCCTAAACTGAATAAATGATTTTGATTATTATTATGAATATACCATGCTATCATCATCATCAGCCTATTAATGTCCCTACTGCTGGGGCACAGGCCTTCCCTATGGATGGAATAGGGAGACTGGGCCCTGACCTACCACGCGGGCCTAGTGCGGATTTTCAGGTGCTAACAACTGTAGATGTAGCCGGGACCAACGACTTAACATGCCTTCTGAAGCACGCAGGAACTGGAGATAGAAGATTTTTGGTCGCCCATCCAATGAACGACCACAAAGTTGCTGAACTTCAACAATCGCAGCTGAACGGGCTAGCCATCGCCATCGAGCTCCTCTGCATAACTCTTACAGACAATAAATATATACAATTAATTTCAGTTACCTTCCTCAGGTAACTGTAATGAATCGTATTAATAATTGAATCAATATAAATTGTTGGATTTTGTAAAAAAAATATAATATTTTACATTGTTAATGCCACGGTTTAGCGTTCAAACAGGACGCCATCTTAGGTTGAATAAAATAAGAAAGACACAGAATTCTCCTATTTACATGAAATAAAAAATAATCAGACTCATCTACATAGTAATTGTTACACACACATTATAAACAAATTTTTGATTGAGCGAGCGAGATAGAATCGCAATTTTAAAATGTGTATGTGTATATATATATATGTATATATATATATATTATATATATGTATATATGTGTGTGTATAAATTTAACCATTTGTATGTATCCACGTCTGTTCCAAATAAATGTTTTTCATTTCATTTTCAACTTTCACTTTCAAAAACTATTTGTAATGGCAGGTCGTGATAAAATAAGATTTGCTGTATAAAAGATGTCGGTTTTTAACCTGTTATAATTGGAGGTTCAAATGTAAAGAATAAAAAAAAGGTATACGGTTAATTTTAAAATATCTTATGCGATAGATGGTTAACAACTCTGGTACAATAAAATAAGGCACACAATTTATATTCTACGTTGAATCTGAATAGATAATTCGCGACTGTCGTTTAAAACTTCGCCAACCCTGAAACAAGCAAACTATTCGTATGCGCAAGAGTTTTAACTCGAACCGATCTGTTTGCTGAGACTGTTGGAGTGACTGACATTGTTGTGTTCTCGGAAGAATCGAAGGAAACGGGATGTAATGATCTGATGTTTAAGAAGATTCAAAAGTTATTTTCCTTTTGAGTTAGCTTTGACATGCATCTCATGTTTGACACGTTTATCAGAGAGGTCTTTTGAAAAGATTTAGGAGTTCAATCAAATGTCTACTCATTAAATAAAACTAGTTTTTTACGGGTTAATGCACGAAACTTTATTTATTTATTGACGTTTCGCAGCCTTTAAAGTTAAAGTTTCGTGCATTAACCCGTAAAAAACTAGTTTTATTAAATGTCTACTTTTATTAATTTTATCTCAGAAACAGGGCATTTATGAAACTTGTATTTGTATGTACTTAATATTATACAATACACAATACTTTGTTAAAAACACCACAACATAGAACAGAAATGAGTGCTTCAATGGGCGGTCTTATCGCTAAAAGCGATGTCTTCCAGACAACCTTTGGATGGAGAGGATTTAAAAAAACTGGAGTCGGCGGTGTCATATATAAAAATAAATATATATATATATATACACATACAATATACATATTACTTAAATGTATCATTATAGGTTAGTTTTATTGAAGATTAATTTGTTTTGTGGGGAGGTCTGTATTTATTGGCGTAAAAATATCTGTGTTATTGGAAACAGCTCACTTTTTCGAGCTTATTGGCTTAATCATTAATTTTGCTTACGATCTTCAAATTGGCTCATTAATCTTTTTTTAGGAATGATATTTGTTCAACCTTATTCGTTGTATTTGTCCTATCACTTATAAACATTCGTATACATTGCTCGATGTAAAAGGATTTTTTATTTCATATAATATGAATATACTAAATTTATAAATCTAAGGAAAATATTGACTAGAAAATTAATCTTGGAGTCTGTCAGACCAATTTTCGTACAATAAGATTTAACTTAAAACTTTTCAAGAACATATTTTGTTTAAAGCTTAATTTTTATGTGACAAAAAGCGTTAAAGCCGCAAGATTCGGTAATGGACGCATCACGAGTGCCTCACAATTTAGTTTAACGTTGGTAAAAACTAATTTTATTCGAAACGTAAAAAGCTCAAGGCCGGGTGGATCCGCCTCAACTTAGCTAATTACTGCAAGTGCACGACAACTTAACAACTTAAGAGCGGTTGGTATAGATAGAGGCAGCATTCCTGCCTTTTGCTGCAATGGTCTTAGATTCGAATTCTGGGAGGGTCAATTTAGTGAACAAATATTTCTTTCCCGTGTTGGCGTTCGGCTGCGATCGTTGAAGTTAAGCAACTTTCGCAGTGGTCGGTCATTGGATGGGTGACCAAAAATTTACTATCTCGAATTCCTCCATGCTTCGGAAGGCACGTTAAGCCGTTGGTCCCGGCTGCATCTGCAGTCGTTACAACTGGGCCCGCGTGGTGGGTCATGGCTCAATCTCCCTATTCCATCCATAGGGAAGGCCTGTGCCTCAGCAGTGGGGACATTAATAGGCTGATGATGATGATGAGTCATGATTTATTTATACAATTATGTATTCCATACTGGATTTTAAGCACATAGTACAAGCTCTGCTTGGTTTGCAACTAAATAATTCTAGTGGTTTATTTCGAAATTTTATTATTTTTAATAACTTATATGGCCAGTTGCGAATATACATATTTGTTTCGATAGAGATACGTGAAGAAGAGCTTGTATGAACAGTTTTAAGTGTCGTCGCACACAGGCCACACGCCACAGCCACAAACGCCGCCACGAGAAGCTAGAAGCGGCTACTAAAGTGGCTGAAGCGCGCGACAGCGGCCGACTAAGCGACTTGTGGCGGCGTTTTGTATCGGCGCATTAAGTGCGGTGCGGGCCACAAGAAGCGAGCAACGACGATTTGTAGCGTGTGGCGGCCACTGGCGTACCGTGTCTGGCGAGTCCATATAAAATGTATGAAAACTACAAGAAATATGCCGGTGACGGCGTTTTGTGGTTGTAGTCGGTGGCCCGTGTGCGGCGACAATAAGCCCATATGCCTTATTCAGTGTTGCCAGGTCTCCAGATTTTACAGGAGATCTCCTGTTTTTCTGAAATTTCTCCTGTTCCTTCCTTTCCTGTTGTACTGTTTTTCTACATGAATCTCCTGTTTTTTAGAATACGATTTTCTTTTTTAAATTGCATGTTGAGTTGCATTTTCCGTCATTAATAATGTAGATAACCTTAATAATTATAAAATAAATGTAATTGTCTAAAGAGAAAATTGCTTTGAGGGGCGGCAGAAGCCACAGAAACACATTCGTTACTGGTCTTTATCTTGATTTGATTTACCAATTCTAGGGGGGGGGGGGGGGGGGGGGGCAAACCGGAAAAAGTACACCTCTGCATCTACTGTTTTTCTTGTAGCTGTTTCCATACATCTACTGTTTTTTTCTATAACGCCTCCCGATTTTTAAAACTCGGACCTGGCAATACTGGCCTTATTATTTATTTTAGATTTGCGTAACAACTACTTTATGTCATGATGTGAAAACTGGACTGTTAAGACGTATGTTAATTATCATTTTCGTTTGCGGAACAATCTATTTTTCAATGGGATTAATTCTGTTGAGTATTTTACAATGTTACATTAATTTAAGTTTAATAATATTTGGTAATGAAACCTTGGAATGGCAATCTATTAACTAATGTTAACTATAAATTTGTTTTTGAACGTATGTACGTAGAATATGAAATGAGTTGCAGATCCTGTTCAAGTTTTAAAGGATCGCTATTCTGTGAATAGGTACAAGTAAGAGTAAAGTCATTGTCGAACTCTAATAAAAAAAAAGAAAAAAAAATATTAAAAAAAAAACATTCTGACAAATATACCAAAACACATAATTGTACATGTTTTATTCATAACAATAGGGGTGATGACGGGGTACAGTAAACGAAATTCTATTTAGTCCTTCGGTTAGATGATCAAAAAATAATGGACACGTATTTTTTCTTTGGGCAATCAACCAAAAAATTACAAAGTTATAGCGCGTCAAAGTTTGGGAGTAGGGGCTCGTGACGTCACTTTGTAGTGAATTTTCACTTATAAGTGTACTAAAACGTGATGTCATGCGACTTTTTAAATCAATATATCTCTGCAATGTTTATATTATGTGATAAAAGAAAAAATACGTGTCCAATACTTTTTGATAATCTACCTGATAAACGAAGAAAAAAAAATTAGTCATCATCCCTATTATTGTATTAAATAAACGGTGCGTCGGAGGAGTTCAACGGTGCAAGTGGCGGTGGGGCATGGCCCAATATCCCTATGCCATTAGGGCAGGCCTGTTTTCCAGCAGTGGGAACATAAATAGGCTGATGATGAAGAGTAAACTTAACAAACATCTATCTATGCCATATTATCCTCAAAGCAAAACCAAATTCTATCGTGCTGCAATATTTATTTTAGGTTACACTAAATCTTGGTATTTTAATAAAATAATTATTAAGTTACTTATATAAATATACTTATATATGTACAGTATATGTATTCTATCTGTTACCCTAGCATCCCATAACACAAGCCTTACCGTGCTTACTTTGGGGCTAGGCTAATTGGTGTAAGTTTAAAAAAAACCATTATGATATAACAGCCTTAACCCCAAAATCTTATAAATTTAATGATTTTAATTACGATTGGTGTTAAGGTAAGCAGAATAATACTTATTGATATAGGTATATAAATATAGGTGAGTACTGTTACTAAATTATTTAGTTGAAATCGTATAAATTAAACACACGTTACCTTCAAAATACGTGTAGCATTCTAAGTTCTGAATTAATTGTTGAGCGCCGCACGATTTTAGCATTGCGGACTTAAGTATAAACAGTCTTATCGACATTCGGAAGGCATGGTGCGAGTTATATGCGGCCTCATACGAAAAGTACTATGATTTTAGCATAGGAAAAAATAGTGTAATGTGTGTGTCACATCACATTATTATACACATCTGAAGTGAGAGAGAGAGAGAGAGAGAGTTTTTATTAACCATTTGTTACGAGTATTACAAGAACAATGAAAAAACACATAAACATTATCATAAAAAACAAAAATAAAAAACTAACTTAAAACTATAAAAGTAAATTAATGGTTAATCAGGACCCTGCCTCAGCATGATGCTGTTGCCACACGTTACTATGCGAGTGACAACAGCGCTGGTATTCTGGCAGGGCCTGTAAGGTGCGCTATATATATGACACGCTGCACAGTTCTCCAATCTCAAACCGAAACCTACTCGTAATATCAGTCACTCCTTTTCATTCTGTAAAAAGACTGACAAGGAAACATTTTTACCCTCGAACATCTTTGATATAAATCAAACTTGTTTTCTTAAATAACCTAACATTAGGCGATGCATAAGGCATAGGGGAATGGGGCAGTGCACAGAAGAACTACTAGAAAAAAAAAACGACGGGTTGCACTCCGGGAGTGCCGGCAGAAGTGAAAACTTGAATATTAACATTGTGCATTTTTGATATTTTGGAATGGTTAGGGAATAATTTTGCACGAATTGATTTAATTATCAGTATAAAAGTACTATCATGTATAGATAGAATACAATATTTATTTATTGCGCTATCGTACACAAACATGACAATTTATATTACATCAAAAAAGTTTATCTCTCAGAAAAATCAACTTACATGAATCACATTTAAGCGCATCTAGCGACATCTATTGTAAAAAAATGCATTTACTTCGCAATAAAGCTGCCACGTGGACGTCCTAGATAGAGACTTATTATTATAATACGATAAAATAAAATGTTATTATGTTTCGTCCAATATATTGAAAGTCCCTTTACCTTTCCAATTTTATTATGTGTCATGACGCGATCAGCCTCGTGTTTAACCTGACGCGCCGCTAAAGAAGTTTTCACTTCAAAAACCTCAAGAACCAGGCAGCAGACGGGACTCGGACCAGCATCCTCTGCTATCTGTGTGGATGCACTGACCATTAAGCTACCGCGGTCTTAATTATCCGTGTTGAATTGTCTCTAGTATTTCTTAGGCTGCAAGGCAGAGCCATCCCTTTGCATTGTAGATAACCCACAATATCAAATGAATACCTGTAAAAGTATGAAACTTAGGGCCTCGGTAACATAATGCGCATCTGGTTCGAGTCTGTCTGCTGCCTGGTCCTTGGGATTTTTTTCTAAAGTATATCTTTTTAAAGAGGCAGAGCATAGAGAAATTTCGCTCAAACTAGAGCGGCGTCTGGGGAAGGAACCTCCACTACTTTGGGTGGTGTTGAGTTACACTTCGGAGAGTGTTCGGAGGTATTACATAATTTGATCCCCCCTTCCCCTTTCCACCACCGGACGACCAGGCGCGGCGAGGGCTTCCACCCTTATGTTGTCGAAGTTCCTCCCATTCGCACGAAGCGATTTGCTTCGGCCTTCATTATGCGAACGGCTAGGGAGTGGAACTCCTTGCCGAGGTCTGTTTTCCCGGACCAATATAATCTGGACATCTTCAAGGCCAGAGTGAACAGGCATCTTCTAGGCAGGCGTGTACCATCCTAGGCCTCATCATCGCTTTCCATCAGGTGAGATTGTGGTTAAATGCATTGCCTGTTTTGAAAAAAAAAAGAGTTTCCAGTTGGTAAGGTTCCAGGGCTCAGGAGATTGGGTTAAGTCCAGCAATTAAGTATGACTGGAGAGGTACACTTATCTGCCGTATAAGCTACGTTTGCGACTGGACTTCACTCGAAATTAAATATCTTGGCGGAACGAGTAATTGGTGAACCTTTTAAAAAAATAACCTCATTTCAAATTATCATTGAAATGATAAATTTACTACCAAATTGCCGTGATAAAATTCTCATTAACGAGTCAGTAGTAAATCATTTTGATTTCGATTAAGTAACAGTCAAGTCGTGACAGACAGTCGTCGTAAAAATAAAAATTGCAAAAAACCGTCGTAAGATAGTTAACACCCATCAGATAACAATAACAATGTCGCCCGATGTGATGTGATCAAGCGGAAAAGGTTTTGCCAATAATACTGATATAGTTTTTAACCTTGTTTTTCCTGTGGCAACAACGATACTTGTGGCAATAAGATTCGGATGAAATGCATCACTTGTTCATTGCGAGCAGTGTCCCTTTAAACAGATGTCTTTCTGGTTTTCTTTCAAGGGTTCCGGTATATTTATTTCTATGAGGACCTCGATGGCGCAGGTGGTTAGCGCGTTCGGCTGCGGTCGTTGTAGTTAAACAACTTTCGCAGTGTTCGGTCATTGGATGGGTGACCAAAAATTTCTATCTCGAGTTCCTGCGTGCTTCGGATGGCACGTTAAGCCGTTGGTCCCGGTTGCATCTGCAGTCGTTAGCACCCGCCAATCCGCACTGGGCCATAGGGTCATGGCCCAATCTCCCTATTCCATCCATAGGGAAGGCCTGTGCCTCAGCAGTGGGGACATTAAGAGGCTGATGATGATGATGATGATATTTATTTCAGTGGAGCAACCTCGTAGTTTAATAAGTGTTTCACATAGCCATCGCCGACTGTACTAATTTTTGTAGAAATAATTTTTAAAATTATAGGCCAGTCGTGTTATGTTATATTGTAAGCTTTTAGTAAAAAAAAAATACAGTGCGTACGGACCTGACACATCCGAAGTGAAACTTCTATTCTTAAAAACCTAAGATTAGGCGGTGCATAAAGCGTAGGAGAATGGAGCTATTTGTTCGGTAGCTTAATGTCTTCTATATGTGGATTTCTCAATAAAAATCAGATATTCAGATTATAGAATATTATTCATAGTAAAATACAGATCTATTAAAATTATGTGCGTACGTTGTCTTTTTTGAATTCGAATTGCAAGAGGGAGAGTGAATCTATATAAATCAAAATGAGTGAATGTAGTAACGAATGGGTACGAAATGAATGTATGAATGGACGATGACGATGGACCGATTGCAGTTTCTCTCTTCGAAGGATAGATGGCGTTAACACTATTGTTTAAACGTAATGGAAAGCCGATAGAAGCTTCCTCGCCGACGGACAACTGCCAAAGTCTTAACACATTTGCTGCCAGGGATATCCTTTACGACTCCATGTTATTGAAGAAAGTGGCTTACCAGTTATTCTCATCATGTTTACTTGAAAACCGTCTTTGCGCCTGAATGGGCAAACGTTAGCTACGTGCTGTCTACAACGTCTGCCTCTATGGTTGTACGACGATAATTAATTTACTTATTCACGGTACACTGATTCGGAACTCTCAGCCGTCCGAGCGTGATGGAGCAACAGAGAAGACTTGAAGAGTTTCCCAACAGCTGGTGGACACAGAATTGTTACTTTTCATGGCACTGTGACGAACTCATGACGAACCGTTACTTTAGTGTCGCATTGCAACCGAGTTTCAGCATTGGTGGAATAGTTAGTGATTTCTTTTCAAATAACTGCCTAATTGTGTTTGTTAAATACTTTTTTTAGTGTGCATTGCATTGTAGATATTAGAGGATCGCCTTTGTTGCGTTCTTCACGGTTGCTTTTTACCGAACTAAGTGATCAGGGCTTGCGGACCTTGGGTTTACCTGGTGTTTTTTGGCGATTTAGATGTAGTGGTAATTATCACTGCTAATTCACACGTTTCTAGGGATGACGAAAGTTGAAAAAAATATCGATATATCGATACATCGATCTTTTAAAAAATATCAATATCGGCTTCGATATATCGCCAAAAAAACATCGATATATCGATATATCGGACCAATTTTCCCAAAAATATCGTACAGTAGCTCACGAAATATGACACGCGGAATAATAATGGAACGAAAATTATCGCCCTAAAAATAGACTCTATTTTCGAATGATGACAAAACAATACTAAATACAGCACAGATCATAGATATGTTGAATATCATTAATCTGAGATCCAGTTACGATTTTTCCAGATACGAATTTAGTTAAATCGTGATATGCCGCTAATAATTAAAAAAATATCGTTTTTGATACGAATTTCGATATTGGTTATTTTGTATCGATGTATCGATATATCGAATCAAAATATATTGGCAAAAAATATCGATATATCCTTACATCGATATATTTTCAACAAGCCTACACGTTTCTCCTTTTCGCTAATTGAGCTTAGTCACTTACACCTCATATGTAAATAAAATATGATACGCGCTTTACATATAAGTATTCATATATATCACACTTGACGGAGTGGAAAACAGGTGAAGGATGCCGGCAAACGAAAAACGCGGTTCCGGCGGCAAATAAAAGTTTTACCCGCACCCTTACCAGACTAAATAGGGACAAATTTCGCAGGATTATAGGAACCCTGACTGGTCATTGTCCCCTAAACAAACACCTATATACAATAGGAGCAACAGACAGCCCCCTATGCAGGATGCGCACCAAAAACGTAACGAGGTCATCGATAGATTTTACTCCTCACATTTTTCTCATACCGGGCCCCTTATATATGCAAATCGATTCTTAAGGAGTAAACTCCAACAAGTTTTCCCTTGATTTTACAATATGGTAAGCATTTCGCAAACTCTGGAGTTGTTATTACATGCGGGAATGATAAATTGAACGTATCGATAACGATCGTTGTAGTTAAATAACTTTCGCAGTGTTCGGTCGTTGGATGGGTGACCAAAAATTTCTATCTCGAGTTCCTGCGTGCTTCGGAAGGCACGTTAAGCCGTTGGTCCCGGTTGCATCTGCAGTCGTTAGCACCCGCCAATCCGCACTGGGCCCGCGTGGTGGATCATGGTTCAATCTCCCTATTCCATCCATAGGGAAGGCCTATGCCTCAGCAGTGGGGACATTAAGAGGCTGATGATGATGATGATATTTATTTCAGTGGAGCAACCACGTAGTTTAATAAGTGTTTCATAGGCATCGCCGACTGTACTATTTGTTGTCCGGGCCCCTTATATATGCAAATCGATTCTTAAGGAGTAAACTCCAACAAGTTTTCCCTTGATTTTACAATATGGAAAGCATTTCACAAACTCTGGAGTTGTTATTACATGCGGGAATGACAAATTGAACGTATCGATAACGATGACTTACAAAAATATCACAATCATTTATTGTTGAATCAACAATTTCGATATAATATTAATAGTATGCTCCACTCAAAGCGAATGAACGTAATAACACCTAAAAATAGTAAGCTTTTCCAAACAAAATTAATCGCTAAAAGGTTTCTCTTTGTTACTAATTAATACTATTAGCTATGGCTACTATAAGTTTACATAAGTCTTTAATAGTAATTAGCTTAAGCGGTACACGATCATATTTCTAAAAGTTAGCCAACAATTATTTTTCTAAATGACAATCAGAAGCGTTAAATTTCATTCTCATTAAATTTACCATTTTCTGCAGAACAAATCTGCATGAAACTAGAATGATGAAACGAAACTCGACGCCGCATGCGCCCGCGCAATACTCCGCTGACTATTTTATTCCACCAAAAAGGTTTCTTTACTCGGATCGTTTGAATAAATGATTCGCATAATTATGATTGTGATAAAACCTTCATGCTGAAATTGCAAGAGATTAAAAAAAAGCGGGAAAGATCTAAACTAAAATTTTATTCAATTTTGTAACTTTATAGAGGAAATAGAATAAAAAGTTTGTCTGATAGTAGAAAGCGTAGAAACTTATACTATTCCACCTGGTGTTAAGTGTGATTGGACTTCAGTTGCGAAGGTAGCTGATGCAGAAGAGATATGCCAACCATCCACCCTCAACAGAAGAGATGTGCCTACCATCCACACTGAAGAGGGTAAATCTTTTGATTGAGTATTGCGTGATCTTCCAGCAGAATAGACAGCTGGCTGGTTTCATATTGTTTGTTACAAAATCTAAGATTCCCACAAACCACATTTTATAAGAGAGTTTAAAGAAAGCTTATTAATTAAGTACTTAGTGTCGCCGCACACGGGCCACCGACACACAACCACAAAACGCCGCCACCGGCATATTTCTTGTAGTTTTCATACATTTTATATGGACTCGCCACACACGGTACGCCGGTGACCGCCACACGTTACAAATCGTCGTTGCTCTCTTCTTGTGGCCCGCACCGGCCACTTAATGCGCCGATACAAAACGCCGCCACACGCCACTCAGGCAATTCCCCACCCCTCTCTCCCTTGCCTTAGTCGGCCCCTGTAGCTTCAGCCACTTTAGTAGCCGCTTCTAGCTTCCCGTGGCGGCGTTTGTGGCTGTGGCGTGTGGCCCGTGTGCGGCGACACTTTTGCTTCGTCTGCTACAGAGTCGGTAAAGCAAGAAAACTGTCGCCGTTAAGAACGGGTATGAACCAAAATTTTTGTTCATGTCTTATCATACGTGACATACATGTTATAGAAGTGACGAAAGCAGCTGGTCCCATCTGTACCTGCAGTTCTTGGAACCGATTTTTACATAGGCAAAACTGTGATATTTGCCCAAGTGGGAGAGTTTAACAATTTTTGCAAAATTGTATTTAAGTTTGATTTTGAGGAGCTCGATGGCGTAAGTGGTTAGCGCGTTCGGCTGCGAACGTTGAAGTTAAGCAACTTTCGCAGTGGTCGGTCATTGTCGATGGGTGACCAAAAATTTACTATCTCGAGTTCCTCAGTGCTTCGGAAGGCACGTTAGCTGTTGGTCCCGGCTGCATCTGCAGTCGTTAGCACCCGCCCTGGGCCCGCGTGGTGGGTCATGGCCCAATCTCCCTATTCCATCCACAGGGAAGGCCTGTACCCCAGCAGTGGGGACATTAATAGGCTGATGATGATTTAAATTTATCTTCAATTCGTTCATTAGACACATACGAGACTGTTTTGTTGTGATTGGAATTTCTCTTAAAGTAAAAAACATAACTACTAAATAAAAACCGTACGAATGACGACCTCTGTGGCCGAGTGGTTTGTACGCCGGGTTTCATGGTGTCGCCGATTCGTGAGGTCCCAGGTTCGAATCGCGGTGGGGGCAGATGTTTGTGTGATGAATACGAGCATATGTACTCCAGTCATGGTTGTTTATATGTATTTCTATATACATACTTATATATGTACAGTATATGTATTCTATCCGTTACCCTAGTATCCCGTAACACAAGCCATACAGTGCTTCCTTTGGGGCTAGGCTAATTGGTGTAAGTGTTGGAAATATTTATTTATTTAATAGGCTTAATATTGGTATCGAAAAAATATGATTAAATACGTTGCTTATTGAACAATTGAGAATGCGGAACAACCAAAAAATAATCAACAAAAACCATTTTGAAGAAGAATACCCGAAAAACCCTCACAAGGACCATCGTGACTTATCAACTGTAATTAACGAGCTACTTTTAGAACCATAATTATTTTTAGAGAAAATCGTGTATAGTTTAATTAAATAAGTGGCTCCTAATTGGTTGGAATTGTTGGATAATAGTAGTAGCTCATAGATACAACAATAATACATACATACGTAATGATCGAAAATAACAGGTAAAAAATGTGTTAAGTATTATACCAGCATTGCTGTTTGATACATAATATTTTACCTCGCCATACCTACTTGTAGGAAGATAAACATTATATATATATATATATCTTTAGGATAGAGGAGCTCGATGGCGCAAGTGGTTAGCGCGTTCGACTGCGATCGTTGAAGTTAAGCAACTTTCACAGTGGTCGTTCATTGGATGGGTGACCAAAAATGTCGAGTTCCTCTGTGCTTCGAAAGCCACGTTAAGCCGTTGGTCTCGGCTGCATCTGCAGTCGTTAGCACCCACCAATCCGCACTGGGCCGCTTGGTGGGTCATGGCCCAATCTCCCTATTCCATCCATAGGGAAGTCCTGTGCCCCAGCAGTGGGGACAGTAATAGGCTGATGATGATTATTTTTAAATCAAGCATTGATTATTAATTGCACTATTTTTATTGAATTTTCATTGATTATTAATTCCATTTATTATTATTAATTATTAATTACATTGTACTTTACTCAATTGAATGTTGTGTGTGCTTGTAAAGGCTTGCATATATGTCTTTGAATAAGTATTATTTTATTTTTTATGTTTTTATATGTTTAGCTGTAAGTACACCTATTAAATAAATAAAAAAATAAAATAAAATAAAATAGACCAATTTTCTTGCTTTCCCGACTCTGCACCAGACGAAGCAAAGGTACTTAATTAATAAGGTTTCTTTAAACTGTCCAATAAAATGTGGTGTGTTAGAAAAAAGGAAATCTTAGATTTTGTAACTAACAATATGAATCCAGGCACCGATCTATTCTTCTGGAATATCACGCAATATTCAATCAAAAGATTTCCCCTCTCGATTGTGGATTTAACGCACGGACTCGCATTATAAGCAAAATAAACTTCACAGCTTAACATTAGCGTTTACAATAAATCAGCATAATTTGTTGAGCGTAAAATCTGTGAATTGAATGGTGGTCACAGCGTCGCGAACGGTCCAACTTCGCTGCCATAAAACAAGCAGTATAACTGCGGTTATTGTACGACACTGCGCTGCGCTGTGTCTAAAATTACCCATGCACGATTGTTATGGATGTGACCCACTTGCGAGGTATGTGCGGCCTTCCCATCGCTTGAACTCTCAACTCGCAGACGCGGCACAAAACGTAAGACGTTTACTGACGAATAATATAAATATACACATATATATATTTTAAACAGCAAACGACTAGCTAGCGAGCGAGAATTTGAAATACCAAAAACATCTTCTATGTTAATATGGGCCTCTAATCTAATACGTAGTACTCTTATGGGGTGACATATAAATAATACATTATCCTCGTCATCAGCCAATTAATGCCCTCACTGCTCGGACACAGGCCTTCCTTTCCCTATGGATTGAATAGGGAGGTTGGGCCATGACCCATCACGCAGGCCCAGTGTATCGGCATCTAGTGCCAATGGATTGCGCGGAACTTGTGTCCAAAATTAACCTTAGAGTTCTAGCAAAGCCCCGTAGATCGAACCTAATTATATATTTATATCCCTCTAGCGTCTATCAACTATCTACAGAATGCATACCTCTCACGTGCTTGTAATAATGTCAATATATACTCAAAACAGGTCGACTTCGATCTTTTTGACACAAGCGAGGCTTCAGCGAGATAATAATTTCCAATATATTTTTTGAGAAATGTTGTACTTTGAAAAATATTTTCCTATTGTATTTGATATTGATTTTTTAGCGTGTTGGTCGCAGATGACCTTTACAGCGTCACCGTGTTTGAGGACGGCGAGACCCTAAGAGGACTTCAAGCCGAGAATTGGCGAGTGCCTCTAGAGGTATTCCAGGCGGATGGCATCTCCCCACGGGGGGAGTCTCCTCTCCGTCTGGAGTCTCTAAACCACTCGAACCTGAGGAGGTCAGCTCAACTAGAGAGCGTCTCTGAGACTCAGACTTCGGCTCTAGTTAGCCGTTGTCGTGGGAAGCGGGGAAAAACGCCGTACGTACTTGTACCTGATATAGCGTTTCGTGTGTCTAAGGGTGCGGTGTCTGCCCAATGCTAAGCTAGTGTGCAAGTATGCTAGCTCAGTAGTGTTGACATGAATATTGGTGTATGCGTGCGGGTGTTTAAATAGTGCGTCCTTAATAATTTAATCTGTTGATATCTGAGAGAACCTATAATGGGCTATTTGTTACTACTGTAGTTAAATGTTCTGTTTTAAATTAGCTATTGGTCTTCCAAATTATAAATAAATTGCTTTGTTGCTGTAATTTAATATCTTTACTTGAGCAAAGCGTTTTTTGGCAATAAACTCTATATAATTACGATAAAAGTTAGTAAATCATTAAAGCTAATTACAGATGTTGGTACCAATTACTGATGAAGCAATTTTCAATTTGAAAAAATCTTCTCTCCTCTTGATGATTTGGCAATGCAGTGTTAATGTGAAATTAGTACTCGAATTTTTAAAACCTAATTGAAAATAGCATAAAATGAATCCATTCGTCACAGCGGTGATTAATTTTTTTTATCATTTGGTTGGTGATGTTGTACAATACCTATTAGAATTAGGAACAAGAAAAAATAATTAGAAGTGCGAAGTTGAATAGCAAAATTTTCTTTAATCTAATCGATAAATTATCGCATGAAAATTAAGTTTTCTCTTTTTAGATCAATGATCAATAAATTAAATAAAGAAAATCCATTATAATAGAGGTTTTTTAAAAAAAAAACTTCTTTATAAAAAGCTGTATTTCTAGGTTGACAGGAAATAGATAATTAGGAACAAAAAGAATCTATAAACATCAGGCATAACTTTCGGTTGATTGAATTTTTCGTCTTCTGAATATCGACCTATGCATAGAATAAAGTTACATATGAAAATGTTACCAAATTGCTTCTATTGTACTTTTAGGCGAAACGGACGCATATGTTTTACTGGTAAAAACATTTGTTCTAAAACTTATATAACTTTGAAGATAGCAATTGAATAAAGGTACATGTGGTTTTTGTTTCCGAAGTATATAGAGCCAAGAGCATAAGAACCTTTTGGATAGGCAAGAACGCAGCCTGCACGACTTCAATTTTGTTATAAACTGAGAATTTTAACTAAATATTTGCTTCTATTTTTCTTGTTTGATCGATTTTGCCCAATCTTTGCTATATTATCATAATGTGATGCGACAGAAAATATAAATTACGTAAAACAAAGTTATATCTACACATAATTTGACACGTTTCCCAAACATAAGGTCTGATATGCATATGTAACATAAAGATGTCCGTAGTAAATTGTCACATAATCACATAAGGAACTCTTAAATAATGAAATATAAACCGTAAATGTAGTTTTTTTTAAACAATAAATGCGTCATAATTTGCTTCTTAATGCTTTTTATTATTAGTAAAAAAATCAAATGCTAGAAAAATACCAATACAAGTTACAACATATTTTACATTTTACAAACTTAAAATCGCTCTGCTGTGAGGTTGTGATTATGCAGAAGTAGCTTTATTCTATGGATAGGTCGATATGAGCACGCTGCTTCTCATATTTTATACCAAACAATTCACAGTGTCGTTGTGCATTTACTACACTAAGTAAAGGACACATCTCGCAGTCTTCACTGCAACACACAAACAACAACATTACACGGAACTTTGCTAAATTATAACCGCATCACCGTTAATAAATGCTAACTTCAGTCATTTAAAGTTTGTTAAAAATTGTAAAAAAATACATAGGGTAAACCACCCAATCATTGGCACTCGTCCTATTATTGGTACTTTTGAGTTTTATTCGGAAAAACAAGGAGACAATAGATTATTCAAGGTCGTTACATATTAAAAAGAAAAGCCTAGTATGGTTTCGAAATTTGAAAATTGGCAGCATTATTCCTACAATCTATTATTTCCTGTTTTTTTCGAACTAAACTCAAAAGTGCCAATAATAGGAAGAGTGCCAATGATTGGGTAGTTTATCCTACATACTCACACATACACAAGAAAAGAATATTATGCTTTGCGTGCGTGGAATCAAGCACGATTATAAGATTAATAAAAATTACTTTAATGATCACATCTTCAGGAATAAAACCGTTTAATTGATGATTCTAATTAATATTATTTTAAGAGGATTATATAAAAGTTTACTATTTTTTAAGGACATGATTAAATATTTTATGTAGCTAATAAATAATTTAAAGTATTCCGGATTAGATATTTGCTAAGAACAGTTTAAGATAACATGTTAAAATTATTTTTCGAATTGTTGTGAGGTTCTGTGGTTATATAGAACTTGCATCAGAAATATTAACTCAATGTTTGGTTCATTAGGAACTCTTTTCGACAGTGTTCTTGTTACTTAACCGTAAAATAAGAAATGCATATAGATAACATTAACTAATAAGTGAGCATCCATATCTGTGAATTTTTGTTTTAGAAACAATAACTATGTCAGAAATCAAAACTACTGAGACGCTATTAGGGTTAAAGATATAATATAGTAATAGCCAACCCTATTATATAATATAGTATCCTACTATAATAAGGGATCAAATACTATATTTCTAAAAAAATATCGTATGCGAAACTACTATATCTTGCTAAAGCAGATTTTTGCCAGTAAAAGCGTTATTAGAAATAGCAAAAATTAATTATCAAAATCATTTATTCAGTTTAGGCTGTTTGTTACAAGCACATATAAATGTCTAGAAGCTACGCCATCGGTTCGTAAATCTACGGCGGGAGACCTTGTACTGAGAAGAACCGGCAAGAAACTCAGCAAGGGCTGTTTTATCATTTGCAGAGTCGTCAAGTTGAAAAATGACTTCAGAGATGATTCATGAAGTCATCTTTCATTACATAATGTAAAATTATACATTCATTGTTCACCTGCATTTTGATTGCTGTGTCACACAGTATAAATACAAATATAGTTATTTATAATAAGTGTAATTAAACATTTACATCTTAAATATCAAAGTAGTTGTATATGATAGAAAAAAAGTTGGTAGGTTCAGCGTTTAGTCTTCTCAACATAGGTAGACTAGAGGTTTCAGTTAACTTCATGCCTGCCTTAACATTTCAAAGTCGAATTGTACGTTCACTCTACGTATTTACCTTACACATTAATGTCATTTCAAAGATTTAAGAAGCCAGACGTCAAAATTATTTTTTACGCAATTCGCAGCTGTTCACACTCACTGCACACCCATCAATGTCAGTACCATATCACGATGTAACAACATCTTAATAATAATAATAAATGAGTATTTCCAACACTCACACCAATTAGCCTAGCCCCAAAGTAAGCACTGTAAGGCTTGTGTTATGGGATACTAGGGTAACGGATAGAATACATATACAGTACATATATAAGTATATTTATATAGAAATACATATTAAACATCCATGACTGGAGTACAAATGCTCGTATTCATCACACAAACATCTGCCCCCACCGGGATTTGAACCCGGGACCTCTCGAGTCGGCGACACAAACCATTCGGCCACGGAGGTCGTCAAATATTGATATTATAACATTGCAATTATGAATAAAACAATTTGATTATAAGCGTGTTATATGACCCAATGACATGCGGATGGACGGTTCAAGGTACCTGATGAGCATCGTCAAATCCATGGCAATTAAAACGGACAGCGTAATTATAGTAAACTTTTATAGAGGCTGAATGCATGCTTCCTAAATAACCAACAAGGAATCGAATAACTTTTTATAGTTAAGTAAACAGCGGACATCTCATGTCAAGGAAGATGCTGTGATCGTGACTCGAGAATTAACATGTTTTTCATATTTTTTTCTCTCTATTTTTCTTAGTAAAGTGTTATTAAATCAGGCATCACAGATGAATACGTAAATAATTAAGCCAATCAGGAAGAGTTAATCAGTTGTGTAAATGCCTATTATAAATGTTATTAATGCTGAGTCAGTTTGGCTTATAAATAATTATATGACTTCATGTGTACTTGGGAAGGAGTTTAAAAAAACTTTTATTTATTGTTAATGATCTCTATAGAATTTTATTATTTTGTGATAAACAACCACAAAACGCCGCCACCGGCATATTTCTTGTAGTTTTCATAAATTTTATATGGACTCGCCACACACGGTACGCCGGTGGCCGCCACACGCTACAAATCGTCGTTGCTCGCTTCTTGTGGCCCGCACCGGCCACTTAATGCGCCGATACAAAACGCCACCACACGTCACTCGCGCGATTCGCCACCCCTCTCTCCCTTACCTTAGTCGGCCGCTGTCGCGCGCTTCAGCCACTTTAGTAGCCGCTTCTAGCTTCTCGTGGCGACGTTTGTGGCTGTGGCGTGTGGCCCGTGTGCGGCGACACTTAGTGGATTATTAATGCCAGTACAAAAGACATCAACGAGCTACGTCAACCAATATTATCAACTCCGAACACAGAAAAGAGGTTAGAGGGATCTTGTGAGTGGGGCAGACGCGCCACAGTTATGTATGAGCAAATGCTCATAACTTGACCAAAACTTGGTTCTGATTGCGTCGTTGCTCTTGAATGTGAGCGCTGATTGGTTCGATTGTTTGATGTCGCGTCGTTTGATTGGCTATTATCTATTAGGTGGAAGTGTAGTGGGGGCGAGCCGGCGACATCGGTTCCCGTACAAACGATCTATGAGCACTCTACTAACATCTTTCTGTGTTCTGTGATTAACAATTTCAGTGGGATTGCATAGTGTTTCTGTGGGCGAATCCACACTTATTTTTGTTATCACAATATTTTGTTCATTCTTTGTATATCAGGAAGAGTAAATCAGCCGTTATTCTTTATGTTTGTTTATGGTTTTGTTCTATAAAATATATCATACTTCTCGTTTTTTTAAAATAAGTATAAGAAAAATATATTATAAATTCCGAGATCAAGACAGTTAAAGTTTCTATTTATTGTATCTAATAAAACCTACTCTGAGTAGAATTTAGGCTGGGAAAAAATATTATAGTATTTTTTAAAATCTAACATTTAAATGCCGTGTTATTAATGTTGTGTTGCATCGTTTAACTCTATAAAGCTAATTTTACTGGAAAAATTTGGACTTGTACCAGGACTTGCCCAGCTTGATTATCGAGTTAAATCTAATAAAATGAGGCATCTCTGAGGTCGGTTCTGAAAATAAGTTATGACACTTATACCTACTTATAATTTCCACATAAAAATCGCCATTTTATATGATCAATAAAAATAGCGTTTTAGATAAAATTTTGACATAAAAATCATGTTGAGTTTATTACATCGAATAAACTTTACGACCATCGGTCACATGCAATTTGAGTCACATAAATTTTGTTTTACGCTTTGATTTTTATCTAGTGGTTTGTTACAGTAAATTCTCTGAATTAGAACTAGTTATGGGTAAATAAATTCCAACAAAATACACCGTGAATTTTGAGTTCAGCACCTGATAAATTTTAATAGGTAATTAATTAGGTAATAGGTAATTTTAATTCATACAACAATTTAGGTTGTATTCTTTATTTAATGTTTTCGAAAAGTTTCATCTCATTAACTCAAGCTGTGCAATTATGAAACAATAACAATTTAATTGTCATAAATTGATTCAAATAAGATGTTTAGGATCTACGCGCATTAAACGATTTAACTTAAAAACTCGACGATGTGTCGAAAGGAATTAAGCCTTAATTTGATTTTAGTATAATATAACTCTGTTTGTATTTATACTGTGTGACACAGCAATCAAAATGCAGGTGAACAATTAATGTATAATTTCACATTATGTAATGAAAGGTGACTTCATGAATCACGTCTGAGTTTCTTGCCGGTTCTTCTCAGTACAAGGTCTCCCGCCGTAGATTTACGAACCGATGGCGTAGCTTCTAGACATTCATATGTGCTTGTAACAGCCTAAACTGAATAAATGATATTGATTATTATTGATTAGTATTTCTTTACAAATGGCCCTTAGTATTTTTCATCTACAACACATTACACTTCATTCCACAATATCATAAACAAAGAGTTCTCGATTTACCGCGCAGCTGCGATAAGGCCGGAATCCTTCCCGCGTGGGACCGGCCTTAGAGCGGGCGACGTCGACGCGAGACCACCGGCAAACGTGACGACTGCCGACATTGGGACTTCTTAAATAAAACATCGAAGTCAAACTGTACTGTACTGGTATGGGATGCAACCTGTTCAGACACGCTGGCCCCTTCCCATCTACATGGAACCAACAACAGAGCTAGTGCGGCTTGTGAAGCGGCTGAAAAAGCTAAGGCAGGCAAATACAGGGGTCTAGGCTCCGAATATGATTTAGTCCCATTCGGTGTCGAGGCCCTTGGTCGGTTGGGTATAATGATCAGTGCATTCGCCTGGATAGCGAAAGGTGCGGTTCGGGTGTCCCGTCTGTTGCCTGGTTCGTGTGGAATCTTTTCTGTTAATAATTTCATTTTAATCAAATTCGTATTGGAACTCACTCATTCATAATGAAATTTGGTATTAATGATGCGTCACCTGTCACTATTATGGTTTTAAGTTGCGGTAAACATGTGGTACTATAAACATGGCATCTAATCTATATATATATATGAATATATAATATATATAAAACTCAAAGATGACTGACTGACATAGTGATCTATCAACGCACAGCCCAAACAACTGGACGGATCGGGCTGAAATTTAGCATACAGCTAGATGTTATGACGTAGGCATCCGCTAAGAAAGGATTTTGATCAATTCTACCCCCAAGGGGATAAAATAGGGAATGAAAGTTTGTATGAAACTTTGTCAATTTTAAACCGATCGGGCTGAGACTTTGCATGCAGGTATAAGAAGAATCATAGATGAATGTCATTGTGTATAATACAAGCCTGAGAACAAAAGCTGTAGTCTACACTTCAGCTCTACACCGAAGCGAAGCGAGGGCGGGCCGCTAGTAGCATATAAAATTATGCAACTCATTAGGAATTTAAAAATCGTTTTGATTGAAGTTCGTTACGACCTCGCCGTCCGTATTTGGCCCGACCGGGTCGCTGTCTCGTGGTCATCTAACTTCATTGTTACATAATTGTGCAGGTGTATCTACTTACGTTGTGAATACTGATTTGTTATCTGTTCAATGTCTGTACGCGTACAAATACACATACTATATTTTTTATGCCTAAACAGTAGGACACGGCATTCGTAAAAATTCCTCTTTGATAAATCAGTTTTTTTTCATTTTTTTTTTATTTTATAGTGATAATTTTTATATCATTTACATTTGTAATGGAAAGTAACTTCATGAGTTATCTTATATTAAAGTAATCTCCAGAGCCTTGAACACCGAAGACGTAGCTTGCTGTTCGGTGTTTTATCGGTTACATTTCGGAGAGTGTGCGGAGGTATTACATAATTTGATCCCCCCTTCCCCTTTCCACCACCGGACGACCAGGCGCGGCGAGGGCTTCCACCCTTATGTTGTCGAAGTTCCTCCCATTCGCACGAAGCGATTTGCTTCGGCCTTCATTATGCGAACGGTTAGGGTGTGGAACTTCTTGCCGAGGTCTGTTTTCCCGGACGAATATATTCTGGACATCTTCAAGGCCAGAGTAAACAGGCATCTTCTAGGCAGGCGTGTACCATCCTAAGCCTCATCACCGCTTTCCATCAGGTGAGATTGTGGTAGAACACATTGTCTATTTTGCATAAAAAAAAACAATTTGACGACTCTGTATATAATACAGGGAGAAAAAAACCGGCCAGTTCTTTTCAGTAAAAGGTATCCCGCCGTAGATTTGCGAACCGGTGGCGTAGTTTTCCGACATTTACAAGTGCTTGTAACAGCCTAGACTAAATAAACGATATTGAATTTTGAATTTTTTGAATAAATATCTGAGAAAGAAAGGTCAATTGTAAAGTGACAGTTTTAGAAATATTGTTTGGGACTAAACTTATAAAACCTATGTCGGTTTCGCACGGTTACAGTTTTATAATATAGCAAATTAAAGATCAACTAAACGAATGATTTCTTTAATAATAATTAATCTTTATTGTGTATGCAACAAGGTAACATGAAAATACAGGTCTTAATGCTAATGTACAGTACCATTTGATGCTACCTTTCCAGGTGTATATACATTTATATTATACGTATAGGAACCATTTGAATATATTTACAATTATATTCATACTTATATTCTAAGTACTCTTGGATACTATAAAAACCTTTTTGGCTTCTTTTCTTTTTATTTAAAAAGTTTTATTTATTTGAATTTGTCCGGTAATGTATTGTAAATTTTAATGAGCATAATAAAAGTGTTTTTAGCTGCTAAAGACAATTTTGTAGCAGGCCTATGGAGCTTATTTTAATAAACATTCAAAATTTACTTATTTTTACTGAAAGATTTTTTTTAAACGTAACGATTCCTTATGTTAGGAATAATGTGAAACTTTGACAGAATGCTTTTTTGTAACGGTTCTAACAGTTCATAAGAAATGAATATGTAGTGTCATATTAATAACATTGTACTTTTATTTTCAGGTAATGGCGTGTCCAAACGAAACGCAATTTCACAGCTTCGTACATGGTAAAGTAACTTCGTTCGTGGTTGCACGGCCTTTATTTCCTTGGTGCAAAAATTAAGAAAAAATCGGTCCACGCGTTTGGTCTCTAGTGTGACATAGAGGACTTTATGGCGGAATCGGGAAGCGTCACTTTAGCAGTTCTGTTTTCTTGTTAAAAATTGTGTTGTGGCGGATGTTAGTGTCCAATAATAGTGGATTATTAACCACTAAGTGTTCGGGAACATGCGTGTGGCAAGTGAAACAAAATAGCGGAAAGTGTCTTTCGACGTTCCCTCAAGAAGTCCACGGGGAGGTTCCAGTTAATCTCCACACATTTACTGAAACATAGGGAAAAGGGGTTTGACTGCTACTTACTTTGACTTGATTTATTACTTTGACCACGAGTGCTATAGAATTTGTAAACATTTTAACACTTGACATTGGCTAAATGCACAAGCCGTGCGAAGCCATTCGGAAAAAAAATAGTGTGACATAAAGGAACATACATACATATATAGACTGTTAAACACTTTACCCAGCCAGTATATGCACATACTGAGATATATGACGATCATTTACAGGGTTGCGGGATACGGCTTAAGAGGGGAGGCGGACAATGTTATTACAATACAAACGTGCTCGACCGATTCCCTCCTGATTTTTGTCACTTAAGAATTGATTTTCATACATAAAATATAATATATTATTTTAAACTTTCATGGTCACTACCATTATCTTTATATATATAATTCTTCTGTGAGTGTGTATGTCACTGAACTTCTCTTAAACGACTGGACCGATTTTGATGAAATTTTTTGTGTGTGTTCAAGGGGATCTGAGAATGGTTTAGATTCACAATTTTGTCCGCTGGACTACCCCTATTTTTTTAGGGTGGTACGAAGTTCGCTGGGTCAGCTAGTAGTAATATAAGTTATTTACGAAATAACGAAAATATATAATATAAATAAAATAAGGTACATGGTAACAAACCCGTATGTTTCAAAGTAACTAGAAGCCCTCGAAAAAGGCCAAAAATAAACATATTTTTATCACCACTAACCACTAGTCTAATGTGGAGATTTAATAAGCATTTACAAAAAAAAAACAATACTTATAGGCATAGTATAACTACCTATTATTCTTTGTCTCAAATTTCTTTTACACACCCCCCCTGCGACACTGTCATTTATGCAAAAACACATTTTTTCTCAGGAGAAGCGTTTAAAACTTTAACATCCCAAAACATACAAAATTTAAAGATTTTTACGTGATGAATAGCTTATATTGCTTAGGATGTTAGTCCGACAAACATTTTGCAGGGCAGTGTCGAACTATCGAATTTGTCGGATTATAGAGTACTGACTAAGACCCCCTATAGTCCGATTTTTTTACAAAAGAGTACCTTGTAATCCGAAAAATTACAGATCCAATGATAAGATTACAAATCATACTTCGTTATGTATGTCAAAATTAGTAAATTAAACAACACAATAGAAAGATTACGTTTAATTATAAAAGTAATAATAATAAACAGTGAAGGTGCGTACAAGTTGTAACTTGTTCAATCGTGAATTAGCGAATACTTGTATGTAATAGACGATGTCGGATTATAGGGGGTGCCGCATTAGCCAGGGGCCGGATTACCGGGGCTCCACTGTATCTAGTTTTCGAGGAGAAAATCGTCGAGAGCCAATCCTCGAATTTTGCAATTTTTATACGCAATCAGTGTTGCCAGGTCCAATTTTTAAAAATCGGGAGGCGTTATAGAAAAAAACAGTAGATGTATGGAAGGAGCTACAAGAAAAACAGTAGATGCTGAGGCGTATTTTTTGTCCCCCCCCCCCCCTAGAATTGGTAAATCAAATCAAGATAAACTTAAGACCAGTAACGACAACGACTATGTTTCTGTGGCTTCTGCCGCCCCATAAAGCTAGTTTTTTTAGACAATAACATTTATTTTAAAATTATTTAGGTTACGTATATTATTAATGGCCGAAAATGCAACTCCACATGCAATTTAAAAAAGAAAATCGTATTTAAAGAAAAACAGGAGATTCATGTTGAAAAACAGTAGAACAGGAGAACTTTCAGAAAAACAGGAGATCTCCTGTAAAATCTGGAGACCTGGCAACACTGTACGCAATTTTCAGCGTTAACTCCATAACGCACGGTATAAGCCAATGCGTGGCAGCAATATTATTTCTAATACCTATTTCTCAAATGTCTCTCAGCTCGCCGCCGCTCTTAATTCATTCATAAAGTGTCGCTTAAAGGAGTGTCGGCATTTCGTACTAATCAAAGGCATCTGTCGGCCTGACGCGATGGCATATGAATAATTCCTTATATTATGATTCATGTGTCAGTACTTCTTGAGACTAGCTGAATTGTGAACATTGCTTTTTCACGTCATCATCATCATCATCTGCCTATTAATGTCCCCATTGCTGGGGCACAGGCCTTCCGTATGAATGGAATAGGGAGATTGGGCCATGACCCAGCACGCGGGCCCAGTGCAGATTGGCGGGTGCTAACGACTGCATATGCAGCCGGGACCAACGGCTTAACGTGCCTTCCGAAGCACGGAGGAGCCCGAGATAGTAAATTTTTGGTCACCCATCCAATGACCGACCACTGCGACAGTTGCTTAACTTCATCGACCGCAGCCAAACGCGCTAACCACTTGCGCCTTCGAGCTCCTCCAGTCATGCCATGCCATTTCACGTATCATCATGTAAACAATTAGGGCTTTTCTCAAGTTTTTACTAATCATAAATCACATCTCTTATCTATTAGACAAGTCCGTTCGTCCGTCCGTCTGTTTGTGGTGCTGTTTCAGCGGCCAAACCGTAAGAGATAGATAAAGAGAATATTTAAGTTATAAGTTAAGAATAATCTGATAAGACTACAAACCGGATTTGAGTAACGTAGCACTTCCGGTTTTCGAGAAATCACGTGATTTCTATTTTGTAATTATCACAATTTTAATTAACTATTTTAAGATTATTTTTTTTTTTAAATCAGGTTTTGGTGAACATTTGGTTCACTGGTTTGCTAGTTAATATTATAAAGGCGAAAGTATGTGAGTGTGTATGTGTAGCTCGCAAAGCTTAAATATTGAATTTATGTAAATATTATTATGGATATATAATAAAGTGTACTTGTAAACATATATTATAATGTAAATATAGTTTCGTGTGGATATAAAATTATATAAATAAATATTAATGTAAAATATTATCAAATGAATTTAAATTAAGGTAAAAGTAGGAACGGCGCCTACATATGTTTTTTATTTCTTCACGTTTAAACGGCTGGAGCGATATTAAAATTTGGTATGGAGTTAGCTGACACCCTTGACACACAAGCTACGTTTTACTGCGGGAAAATATCCCTAATAAACCGCGGGTAACACCGCGTGGCATAGCTGGTTATTAATCATCATCATCTTCAGCCTATTAATGTCCTCACTGCTGGGGCACAGGCCTTCCCTATGGATGGAATAGGGAGATTGGGCCATGACCCACCACGCGGGCCCAGTGCGGATTGGTGAGTGCTAACGACTGCATATGCAGCCGGGACCAACGGCTTAACGTGCTTTCCGAAGCACGGAGGAGCTCGAGATAGTAATATTTGGTCACCCATCCAATGACCGACCACTGCGAAAGTTGCTTAAGTTCAACGATCGCAGCCGAACGCGCTAACCACTTGCGCCATCGAGCTCCTCTCTCGTTATTAATATAAATACCTAACTAAAAATCCGCATGCGATTTTTTTTGTAAAAAAGAACAATACAACCTTAATGCAAATCAACAACATAAGTAATGTACCCACACCAATGATGTCTGCAAGTAACTATATAAATACACTATGGCGTGATAATTGATGTTTTTATAGTGAATCAAGCGAGATGCACAAACAGATATTATTGTTTATCGTGGCTTCCTCAAATTGTGTGCTGAGTTATCTTCTATGTGTTTGCTTATCCGCCAAGCACAAGCAGCCAGCGGGCGCGGAACGCGGAACAGTAATAGCTACCTAGTCATTGTTCTTGGCGATGGCACAAAAAATAATATATTGTGTTTGAACTCCTGTGGACTCCAGGTGCTTTTTAGATGTTGTCGTTATTAAAATATTTTAATTAAGATTGTACATTTATCATTTGGCTGCATCTTAAAAAAACTTATAGTCATGCTATAGTTTCCTAAACAAAGAAAAATAAAATAGTGTTTTTTTTTAATACGTGACGCGGTAAATTACCACAGTCCACTTGATGTAAAGCCGCCTATAAATGTTGGTCAAGCGAATACCAATACCGATGTGTGGACAGCATATTTGTCTTACCTTGTTATTTATTTATTTATTCTTTATTACCAAAAACAGTAAATGGCGGACTTAATGCCATAGGCATTCTCTACCAGGCAACCAGTATGGGTGTATGAGACGGATGTTTTGGCGATAGAGTGCGAGCTACTAAAGTTAGAGAAAAAAATAATAATAATATTATCCTACAGAACTATACTACACTATAAACGATAAATATAACTATACTAATATTATAAAGCTGCAGAGTTTATTTGTTTGAACGCGCTAATCTCTGGAACTACTGATCCGATTTGAATGATTCTTTCAGTTTTGGGTAGTCCATTTATCGAGGAAGGCTATAGGCAATATTTTTTTTTCGAAATTAGGGATCCGTAGTAAAATTGCTATTTTGTAACACAAGGTGTAAAATCGCAAACCTATTTTTGCGTGCGCTGCAAAAACTATTGACAATAGAACAAAATGATGTACTACGGGTTAGTAGATCCCAGTAAGACCTACAAAAAAGTCCGTGAGAACATATATCTAGCTATCATGGTTTAATCACAATAACCGATTTAGTGTTCAAAATAATTATTAAATCGTCTGAAGAAAAAAAAACTACGTTAAATATGTATCGTAATATTAAAAACACAAACAACCTTTAATTTTCACCCCTCTACCACCCATATTTTTATGGCGATACGAAGTTAGCTGGGTCAGCTAGTATTATATATAAATAAAATATCCCTATGTATATAAATATAAATACAAATTAATAAACATACATATATAATTATATACATACACTTAATTAATTAGAAATAACTATACAAGATGATACAGATGACTGCAGACCAGAGAAATATTAAACGGTCAGATAGTGTGAATGCACTAGTTTTTTCGAACTTCCTACAAGCACTGCGAATATTCAATGGCAAAGCATTCCAAAGACGTATAGCTGCAATGGTAAAAGATTTGGAAACGAAACCAGAATGGTGAAAATGGGTTATTAGCCGAGTTAAGGAGCTCATTTGGCGGCACTCGCTGTCGCTCACCAACATTAGTGTCAGGTCGTCCATAATAACTGATAGCGCACCAAAGTATGGGCAGCTCGACAAAGCTCGTCTATAATGACCACTTGCATTAGTACTCCTCAATTTCCCCGCCCCCCAACGGCTAACTAGAGCCGAGGTCCGAGTCTCAGAGACGCCCTCTAGTTGAGCCGACCCCCTCAGGTTTGAGTGGTCTAGTAACTCCAGACGGAAAGGAGACTCCCCCCGTGGGGAGATGCCATCCGCCTGGAATACCTCTAGAGCCTCTCGCCAATTCTCGGCCTGAGGTCCCCTTAGGATCTCGCCGTCCCCAAACTCGGTGACGCTGTACAGGTCATCTGCGACCAACAGCATAAACACTCATAAAAAAAGGTATTCCTCAAACTTGCCCATTGTCTTGACGGTAGCACTTGCGTTGAATCAGTTTGCCTTCGCTCGCGTTGGGCTAGATGTTTAAATCTAAAGAAAAGTTTACTAGAAAAAAATCCACGCGGACCAGGCAGCGGACGGGACTCGAACCCACACCCTTCGCAATCCGGGCGAATGCACTGAAAATTATGCTACCACGGCCCTATTCACGCGTCCGCGTGGATTTTTATTCTAGTAAACTATTCTTTAGATTTAAACATCTAGCAGTTAAATGCTTAAAAATAAATAAAAACATAACTATAATTGCTATTTCTTCTTTCAAATGTTTAATACTTGAAAAAGTATTCATTTGACATTGTGGGTTACCTACAATGCGAAGAGATGGCGCTGCCTTGCAGCTTAAGGCTAGGAAAATTTCGACGGTGAATAGGGCCGTGGTAGCATAATGGTCAGTGCATTCGCCCGGATTGCGAAGGGTGCGGGTTCGAGTCCCGTCCGCTGCCTGGTCCGCGTGGATTTTTTTCTAGTAAACTTTTCTTTATGTATATGTCGTTTTTACAATGAATGATCAATGACAGGTATGCCTATACCTGTCACACCAACCATTGATCATCCATCATATTGTACAAGCAAGGCTAGCCTGCACGTCTAGACTTCACTACCACATATCGTCGATGAAGCATTTGCTTGGAACTATCTATTAGATTTTTTATAAGTGACCTTATAATCAAGTGTATGATGTGCTCGATGGCGCATGGGTTAGCGTATTCGGCCTGCGATCGTGAAAGTAAAGCGACTTTCGCCGTGGTTGGTCATTGGATGGGTGACCAAAAACTTATTATCTCGAGCTAACAAAACAAATAATAAAGTACCTACAATCAATTTGCCTCGGATGACTGGTTTCCCATCAGCATTTAATCGAGATTTTCTCAAGTATTTTTTTCTAATCAACATAAGCATTGTAAGTACAATATTATAAGAAATAAATAAGAGGCGACTTTTTATCGGAATCAAGGTAAAGTTCATCAACTGATATAAAAAATAACGGTCAAGTGCGAGTCGGTCTCGTACGCAATGGAATCCGTACCACCAAACAATGTTTAAAATTTGAGATAAAACGAGCAAAAACAATCCCGAAAAAGTCAAGTTCCTTTTATTTTTTACTAGCGGCCAGTGTAGACTACAGTTTTTGTTCTCAGGCTTGTATTATACACAATGACATTCATCTATGATTCTTCTTATACCTGCATGCAAAGTCTCAGCCCGATCGGTTTAAAATTGACAAAGTTTCATACAAACTTTCATTCCCTATTTTATCCCCTTGGGGGTAGAATTGATCAAAATCCTTTCTTAGCGGATGCCTACGTCATAACATCTACCTGCATGCCAAATTTCAGCCCGATCCGTCCAGTGGTTTGGGCTATACCTTTGAGTTTAATATATATCGATGATTTGACTTCAGTAGACCAGCATTTCTTTTTAGAGTTCATGAAATAATATGAACATCATGTTATGAGACAGAACTTGCTGTCACAGATGGGACAGGCTGTCCGCCTGTGTCAGCAAGTTCTATCTCATGGAATGGACCAACAGGACAGCTAAAACAGAGTTCCCTGAATTTAACAAAGATGCATTTTCAAAGATTTAGCAGGTTTTTGTTCGCTTAATTGTATGTTAATTCGGCCCCTCAATAAATATGCGAAGTTATTTCTGTGATGCGTGGCGGACAGCTAAACCAGGGTTTAGTGTATTTGACAAGTTTTAAAAAACGGTAAAAATCTCACGTTATTGACTAATGTTTATGGAGTCCGTAAAAAGTGGATATTTATTCATCTTTCTGTTGTGTATTTCAGTAAAAATAACCAAATCAAAAACTCCATTTTCAAGTTGCCGCGAAAACGTTTCTCTGGACAATATGGCGTCTCACTAGTGTATGACGTCACACGACTGTCCTTAAAACGTCAAACGATACAATGTAATGTCACTTTAACCGGAAGTTTACTAGCGTGTGACGTCATTGTAGGCTCCGCCAATCCCAAGCGTTTTGGGTCACGTGACAAAAGATAAGAAACCTATTATCTTTTATGTTTTTATTTATTCTTAAGCATTTAACTGCTATATGTTTAAATCTGTAATAGGGCCGTGGTAGCATAATGGTCAGTGCATTCGCCCGGATTGCGAAGGGTGCGGGTTCGAGTCCCGTCCGCTGCCTGGTCCGCGTGGTTTTTTTTTCTAGTAAACTTTTCTATTATCTTTTTCTTAAGTTTTTAGTAAAATTATGATTTTTTTTTTGTAAAAATAGTGAAAACCCCTGCCAT
Source organism: Chilo suppressalis (assembly GCA_902850365.2). Classification (NCBI taxonomy): domain Eukaryota; kingdom Metazoa; phylum Arthropoda; class Insecta; order Lepidoptera; family Crambidae; genus Chilo; species Chilo suppressalis. The sequence goes on from OU963902.1 coordinate 1,358,322, forward strand.
TATTCATTCTAAATACAGATGCTAACAATTGGCACTTTATTTTTAACACTGTCAAATACCCTATTCTAAAGAGATGCATTTTTAAACTTTTGGAGGTTCAGCTCTGCATGTTCGTATGTTAATTATTTTCGAGAAATATGCGAAGTTATTTCTTTGACGCGGTGGCGTTTCACTTTCGCTAAATGACGTCACGCTATGGACACGCGCGCTTCAGAGACAGAGGTGATCAAATTTTTATTTTAAGAACTGTTATGATTATTGTTCATGTAGCATTTTGTTTGAAGAAATCGAAAGTTGGAAAAGTCGTCTGACATAATAGGTATGTGTATGAGGAGCTCGATGGCGCAAGTGGTTAGCGCGTTCGGCTTCGATCGTTGAAGTTAAGCAACTTTCGCAGTGGTCGGTCATTGGATGGGTGACCAAAAATTACTATTTCGAGCTCCTTCGTGCTTCGGAAGGCACGTTAAGCCGTTGGTCTAGGCTGCATCTGCAGTCGTTAGCACCCATCAATCCGCACATCCGCAATCCCCCTATTCAATCCATAGGGAAGGCTTGTGCCCCAGCACTGGGGAAATTAATAGGCTGATGATGAATAGGTATGTCATTGGATCTGTCTCAGATTTTGTCTGAAAATAATAGTTTGCAAACTCTTTGTTTGTAACAATAATTTCTTAAAATTGACTTCTGTGTTAATGTCATTGTTATTCATCCTACCGTTGTACGCGCCGGAATCCGATATTTTCGAAAATCTATAGTTTTTCGATTTTTGACTTTCGCGGTTTTTTAGATTTTAGACATAGTTGCATTCACAGACTTGGATTATTTATTGAGCCGTTTATGCCATCCTGTCCTAGAGTAGTCAATAGGCCCTCAACAACATAAACAGGCCTGCAAAAGATCAGAACTACCGAATTTAACCTTGTTGAAGTGAAAACTTCTTTATCGGCGTTGTAAACTTTTTTTTGTATGGGTAATAAATGTTGTTGAATTTCAATATATTGGACGAAACATAGTAATATTTTATTTTATCGTATTATAATAATAACGACGACCTCCGTGGCCGAGTGGTTTGTACGCCGGGTTTCAAGGTGTCGCCGACTCGAGAGGTCCCGGGTTCGAATCCCGGTGGGGGCAGATGTTTTGTGTGATGAATACGAGCATTTGTACTCCAGTCATGGATGTTTAATATGTATTTCTATATAAATATACTTATATATGTACATTATATGTATTCTATCCGTTACCCTAGCATCCCATAACACAAGCCTTACAGTGCTTACTTTGGGGCTAGGCTAATTGGTGTGATTGTTGGAAATATTTATTATTTATTTATTTAATTCTCTATCTAGGACGTCCACGTGGTAGCTTTATTGCGAAGAAAATGCATTTTTTTTACAATAGATGTCGCTAGGTGCGCTTAAATGTGATTCATGTAAGTTGATTTTTCTGAGAGATAAACTTTTTTAATGTAATATAAATTACCATGTTTGTGTACGATAGCGCAATAAATAAATATCGTATTCTACCACATACATGATACTACTTTCATACTGATAATTATTCCCTAACCATTCCAAAATATCAAAAATGTACAACGTTAATATTCAAGTTTTCACTTCTGCCGGCACTCCGGGAGTGCAACCCGTCGTTTTGTTATTTAAAGAAGAGTCGGGTTTTTTAATTTAACTTTTAAAGAGGCAATTCTCAGGTCTCTTGAATGCCTCAAAAACATCATCTCCTCACCTTGGATGCGACTTTGGGCGTTCTTTATTAACAGAACTCATTATTACAACTCAGTGGGTGGATCATTCCGCGAACGCAGGCTCGGTTTTTACACCTGTCACATTCTAATTCACGCCTTACTGTTTTTACAACCATTTATAATGTTCACTCAATTTTTTGTTATGAATATTGCAAAGGACTCTACTTAAATGGTTACGTAATCACCCCTTTGAGTGACTTTTGGACTGATAAACCATTAATATATTTGTTTCTTAGGTTTTCACGCACATCACTCATTAAATAAAACTAGTTTTTACGGGTTAATAATTCTGTTATTCTGACGACGCAGACCTGAAAAGGCTGCGAAACGTCAATAAATAAATAAAGTTTTCGTGCATTAACCCGTAAAAACTAGTTTTATTTAAACCATGAATAGCTGAGGAATTGATGTTTAACCGTGTGAACATCATATTGAGCATTGACACCTTGAAACCTGCCGTACAAACCACTCGGCCACGGAGGTCGTCAATTAATGTCCCCACTGCTGGAGCACAGGCCTTCCCCATGGACGCAGCGGATTGGGGGCGGTACGGTGGGCACTAGGCCACGTACCCAGCCCCCACGCGCGGGCCTCCCTGCGCACGTCTGCGGGGTCCCCGCTATACCTCGGGAGACCCCTGCCGTGGAGCCCCGGCGAGGCCGGGAAGCTGCTGGGTGCGGAGTCGTGGTAGAATCCCTAACGGGGACCCCGCGGCTTCGCATTAAGCAGTGTAGAAGGTATTCGCAGGACTTTTTTAGCGGATATTATGCTGTAAAGCGCCCTAAGAGTTGCGGGGTCCTCGGTGGTCAGAAACTAGGGGGTCCGTAAGACTTGCGGGTGCCAGGTGTGAGGTCCGTTCGGCGGTGTGCCTCATAAAGGCGCCGTCGTCTGTAAAAAGATTTTTTACCTGCGTTATAAAAAAAAGGCCTTCCCCATGGATGGAATAGGGAGACAATCTATTTCATCCAAGGCCATGAGCATGACCCACCACACGGGCCATTTGGTGCAGTCGGACTACCGTATTAACGTTTTTTGTGTACTGACTGAATTGTGTGAATTTTACTATCCAATAACAATATTGGCGTGTTTCATACTTCACTATTACTAAGAATATTGCTCGGCGAGGCGTGGACTATCAATAAGCAATATTTATTGTTTCAAGTACAACTTGCACACGTATGTACAGTCGAGGCCACTGCGTAAACACTTTAAGTTATTAACAGCGTCTTTATTCCGTAGCAATAAGAACGAATTTTGTCTCAATACGTTAGTACGTACCTTCTAAACCAAGTTTGCGTAAGGCTGTAATAAGCCTAATTACTATAACCAATTGACAATTAAAACACCCACGCTACTTGTAATGTTCCTTCCTGTCGTTCACATGTGAATCATATTACATAACTAGCGGCTCGCCCTCGCTTCGCTTCGGTGTAGAGCTAGCTGACTACAGTTTTTGTTCTCAGGCTTGTATTATACACAATGACATTCATCTATGATTCTTCTTATACCTGCATGCAAAGTCACAGCCCGATCGGTTTAAAATTGACAAAGTTTCATGCAAACTTTCATTCCCTATTTTATCCCTTTGGGGGTAGAATTGATCAAAATCCTTTCTTAGCGGACGCCTACGTCATAACATCTACCTGCATGCCAAATTTCAGCCCGATCCGTCCAGTGGTTTGGGCTGTGCGTTGATAGATCACTATGTCAGTCAGTCAGTCAATACTTTTATTCGGTGTGTTAAAAAGATACGTTTAAATCCCAACATGATGGTACACATAATATGATGAGTACAGACAAATAAGTTGCTTTTCTGCGAATTTATGCCAAATGCCAATGCCCCCCCCCCCCAGTTGGATTATTAATAAGAGAATTTTATAAATATACGAATATTGTTTTTAAGAAGTTTAATTTGGATAACATTTGGACTTTTCCTAATAGCAAGTTTTATGTAAAAAACACTTTAGTTAACATTCACCATAGTCTATAGACGCTAAGATTCATTTCTTGAGATACCTATTAAAAAAAATGATAACTTCATTGCAGCCTAAGAAATACTGGAAAGAATTCGTCACGGACCATTAGGGCCGCGGTAGCATAATGGTCAGGAGGGTGCAGGTTCCTAATAAAGTAAAGTGGCTTCAGACGGAGAGGAGACTCTCCCCGTGGGGAGATGCCATCCGCCTGGAATACCTCTAGAGGCACTCGCCAATTCTCGGCTTGAGGTTTCCTTAGGATCTCGCCGTCCCCAAACCCGGTGACGCTGTAAAGGTCATCTGCGACCAACAGCAATACCACACACAAAAAACGTAAAGTTTTCTTTAGCTTTAAACATCTAGCAGTTAAATGCCTAAAAAAAATCAAAACATAACAATGATAACTAAATTAATAAAGCTTAATTAACCGTTAAGCTTTGAGCATTACAACAAACAATGTTAATTGTGACTCACAATTAACATTGTTTGTAATTAAGAGATTACGTTTGGCCTCGTGTTTACTGTTCCGTCATTTAAATCAAAGCCTCCAAGGGGTTTTTTATTGTGTATTTATTTAAGGAGTCAATGGGAGCTCAGTCTGATAAGTTGTCAATGTTTTAAATACCTAATAATTAATTATCTATCATATATTATATTTATGTTTGTAAAGGGGGAACTTACTTACTTTCGAGTGAATTCTTTATGTATATGTTGCATTAGTTCTATGTGTACTTTACTTATTACAATTTATTTCGAAATTATTTAAACCCTATATAGGTATTTCAATTGAACTAAACCATACCGCGAGTACAAATTAATACAGCTCCATCTATGGGGCAAATGGAGTAAACATTTAATATAAGGTACCACATTGGACACTATGAAACAACTAATTGTGTATGTTTCTGGTGTACTTACCTACAGCAAGAACGAAAAGACCCTGACTTCCATATTCATGGAAGCTGATCGGATCCTTTTAGAGGAAAATGTTTGTAAGTAAAATTACTATAGTGTGTGGCATACTACAGAAAAAGAAAAATTCTGTGAACCCGTTGCTCTGAGAGCAGATCACTGATTTTCAGTACTGCCTGGATTATATCCTTTACATTTGTTTAAATATCCTTGAAGAACCATTAACAACGTTATATTTGGTATTATTTAGAAATAAGGAGTTATAAAGTAACAATAGAAAAAGGTAACTGGTCTAATGTCTCATCATCATCAGCCTATTATTGTCTCCACTGCCGGGACACAAGCCTTCCCTATGTCTGGAATAGGGAGATTGGGCCATGACCTAACATGCGGGCGAAGCGCGGCTTGTTGGGTGCTAACAACTGCCGATGCAACCGGGTCCAACGGCCAAACATGCATTCCGAAGCACGGAGGAGCTCAAGATTGTAAAGATCACCCATCCATTGAACTACCACTGCGACAGATTTTTTACGTCAACGAACGCAGCCGAACGCGCTAACCACTTGCGCCATCGAACTCCTCAAGCCTATTGCCTTCTATTTTTTTTTACATTAAATAGGCTTACGCTTGACGGCCACGCGACTGATGAAAAGCGACGTAGCAGCCTAAGGTGGGACGCGCTTGCCTAGAAGAAACCGATTGACTCGCGACTTGAAGAGCCCCAGATTATAGGTGACTGGAAACAGAGATTCCGGCAAAGAGTTCCACAACCTAGCTGTTCTGACTATATAGGTGGAAGCAAACCGTTTAGTATGAGTTTGCGGGACCCCTAGGGTATATCTGTGGCGTTTTGCCGTCTGTCTGGTGGTTCTGTGGTAAAAAGGTGAAGGTGGAATTAAGTTATGTAACTCCGAGACACACTCTCCGAAATGTAACCAGTTCCAAAATTTCTTCTAGGAAAGAATTCAGGTTTAAAGTTAATCAAGAATAAACGCAAGCGTGAGATTCTATAGATCGGAGAACCATTATGATATTGGCATTGGTTAAACTGTTACGCATGATGTGTTATTAAGTAACAACGTAATTGAGTTTTACAAGATAATTACAGATTTCATTACATAAATGGGAACCGATAATCAGATTTATTATATATAAGCGTGTTATTAATTTTATAATACATACTTATAAATGCGTATTTGTATATGTAACCTCACTTTTGGAACTCAATAACTTTGTATTATAATATGAAGGAAGGAACAAGGAAGGAACAAATTAATTTTCCATTTTCATTTGTTTGTAAGAAAGCAAAGAAGCAAGGAGCTTGGATGGGTGATTCAAAATGTATTATCTTCCCTTTTAGGATCTAGTGGTCTAGAGGCTCCAGGCGGAGAGGAGACTTGACATGACATGGCATCTCCCCAAGCGGGGGGAAATGCCATCCGCCTAGAATACCTCTAGAGGCACTCGCCAATTTTCGACTTGAGATCCCTTAGAATCTCGCCGTCCCCAAACCCGGTGACGCTATAAGGGTCATCTGCGACCAACAACAAAAAAAAGTATTATCTTTTTTTTTATATATTACTAGGTAGGCAAATGACTCTATCCCACCTGATGTTAAGTGATTAAAGCAATGACTCACCAAATTTCTTGTATTATGCTTCCTGTTTGTATTAAGATATTTTGAATTTCAGCTTATTAGTAAGGACATTCGTTAGAAGGTTGGTGATGACAGTGAAGTAGAGAATTGGAAAATAGAAATCATTAACAACAAAAGTTAAATAACTAATTATTATTCACATCGTAAGATATTATGACAATTCATTTCTCTATTTGTCAATTACGCAAGTGCTTTGTGTACAAATGAATTTAATTATATTTTAGGGTAACGGTGTTTGTTTAATATGTTCTGCTTATTACATAACTCGTGTTACGTGACGTGTGTCACCTGTAAACAACTACCTACATAATGTCACCGCAAATTACTTAATGGTGAATTTAATAGTGTTGACAATAATTTTATTAGGGTTCAAATAAGTTACTATGATTGATAGCATTTTTAATTTACTCTTGTAGTTAACGGTAAAGGTTATTTTAGATAAAATACTTACAGTTTCCTAATCTAGACAGATGGATAATAATTTTACTAGTTATTTTAGGAGGAGAAGTTAGAAGAAAAGATACGGTGGCGGCACCAATGACCGAAACGAAACCATGATCGACATTTCTTTCTGTGATCAATGAAAATAAGAGTAGAAATGCCTATCATAGTCTCCTGTCAGTCATTGGTGATTCAACCTTATATTGTGTTCACTATGTGATATAACTAGCGGCCCGCCCTCACTTCGCTTCGGTGTAGAGCTGAAGTGTAGACTACAGTTTTTGTTCTCAGGCTTGTATTATACACAATGTCATTCATCTATGATTCTTCTTATACCTGCATGCAAAGTTTCAGCCCGATCGGTTTAAAATTGACAAAGTTTCATACAAACTTTCATTCCCTATTTTATCACCTTGGGGATAGAATTGATCAAAATCCTTTCTTAGCGGATGCCTACGTCATAACATCTACCTGCATGTACAAATTTCAGCCCGATCCGTCCAGTGGTTGGGCTGTACGTTGATAGATCACTATGTTAGTCAGTCAGTCGCCTTTGAGTTTAATATATATATATATGTGATAGGTGTGACAATGATGTGCGGATCGCTTAACACAGATTGCGAGAGAAGAGGCAACTTGGAAGAAATCAGGATCAGGGCGAATAGGGCAAAACTGATGTCATAGCAATTTGTTCGAATCGAATCAATTAAAGATATAAAAAAAATATGGGTGCGTGTACTTAAAAGTACGCGCGTGAGAAGTTATACTTCTTTTTGGAATTTTTAAAAAATAGTTTTTAATTGCATGCAGATAATTAATTACAATAAGATAATAAAAGGATTTGGAAAAGGATAGTCAACGCAGTCAATAAAGTTCAGTTTTAATTTGAAAAATTTAATAAATAATCAAAATATTCAATTTAAATCACTACTGAATAAAATTTATTAGCACATATAAATTTCGCATTTGTATAACATTATAACACGTGTTAAGAATATAGAAACTAGAAACATGTGGATAAATATTATAAATATGAAAACAGTGATCAGAGGCGACGAGCGTCCCAACATGTGCGACTAAGAGATCCTATTACTATTTTGTTGGAAGCTTTTTTTCGAGACTTACGAGTAATGTGCGGTTTAGCGGCCGACTTCATGTTACTTTTCTGTTACAGTGTTGCGCGCGCATCTTAAAATTTCACTCTCATCATTTTTTCATAACGCGCCCGCGGCTAACTTCATTATGTTACTTTTGTGTTACAGTGATGCGCGCGCATCTTAAAATTTCACTCTCATAATTTTTTCATAACGCAGCTAAAGAAGTATAACTTCAAAAATGTTTTAGGTGAAATCAAAAAGAGTTATTTTAAAAGGGAGCATAGCGTATTATCCGCTTGTCCCTAAATTGGAGCGCCCGTCTGGGGAATTAACCTCAACTTTACAGGCGAGCACAGTAAAATAGCAATACCTTTTGGTGGTGTTGTGTTTCTGTCGGCGAGTAAGGCTCCAGGGCTCCACGGGGTAAGGGATTGGGTCAGGTTAGGCTGGAGCGATATTTCTGACGTGACAACGTCTTATAATTCGATGGAGCTGGCTGCACGCACGAAAAAACATGACTCATGCGGCGTTACCTCGCTCTGAGGCGTTCCATTTAAGGCTTGAAGTGCAAACGAGAGCGAACAACGAGCGACAAAGAGGCACAATCGGCCTCCGCGTTCAGCAGCGTTCCACATCTGTCTCTCTCCTACTTGAGTGAGCGATGCGTCCGCGTGGACAGCTGCTATACAATAATACATTTACATGTTTTCGTCAAGTATGAAGTGCAGTGAAAAATTAATGTGGTATCAATTGTTTATAGCAACAATAATTGAGGCGATAAAGGTAATGATATCACGCATGTTTAAAATATATAAATAAAAGTTGTAAAACAATTGCTCAAAGCACATTCATACTTGTGAAAACTATGGACATTGTAAAAAACGTTGTCACGTTCAACTATCGACAGTAAACCGACTTTACAGACAACCGATTTTTTTGTATCGCAAGCGTCTATAGGCTATAGTGGCCGATTACCATCAGGCTGGTCAAATGCTTGTTTGCCACTCTTTTAACATAAAAAAATACTAACATCAAAAGGGCAAAGGAATTGCGTCTGTAAAATGCCCCACGTCAACGGCTAACTAGATCCGAGGTCCGAATCTCAGAGACGCCCTCTAGTTGAGCCGACTCCCTCAGATTCGAGTGGTCTAGAGGCTCCAGACGGAGAGGAGGCTCCTCGCGTGGGGAATTGCCGTCCGCCTGGAGTACCCCTAGAGGCACTCTCCAATTCTCGGCTTGAGGTCCCCTTAGGATCTGGCCGTCCCGAAACCCGGTGACGATGTAAAGGTCATTTGCGACCAAAAAGTCTGTAAAATTAAATAAAACTAGTTTTTAACGGGTTAATGCACGAACTTTATTTATTTATTGACGTTTCGCAGCCTTTTCAGGTCTGCATCGTCAGAATAATGTTTTGTTTTGTTTACTTTATCGAGCTACCTTCGAAAGACTTTTATCGAGCGTTCGAATATTTCATTGGAAGATTTTTAATTAAAAAAAAAAATGATGTGGTATCGTGGGACACCAGGTAGGAACGAAGTTCCTTCGGCTAATGTAGAATCGACACAAATTGCAAACTCGCTTGTGTATGCGACTGTCGCGCCTGCGCACGTCTCATTTAACGGTTTTATTCCACGCACTTTTTTCCACGGATTTTTTCTTACGGTTTTACTATCACATTTTTTTCAGTTCGGTCGTGCAGCAAAATCCCTATCCCCTCCAAGCCGGATTGCCATCGCTTGTGTATGCGACTGTCGCGCCTGCGCACGTCTCATTTAACGGTTTTATTCCACGCACTTTTTTCCACGGATTTTTTCTTACAGTTTTACTATCACATTTTTTTCAGTTCGGTCGCGCAGCAAAATCCTTATCCCCTCCAAGCCTGCCGTAAGGAAGATCGTTCCAAAAAAATGTTAAATGATTTTCGTGATTGTGAAACTTATGTCAGCAAATAAGAATGTAGGTAAGTATGAACAGCAGGTACACCCAAGGCCGATGCGATGATGAGAAATCTGTCATGTCATCTGATACACGATACCGATAACATTCAGAAAGCGTGACCGCTCATGTTACACGCCGGTCTCGAATCGTCTTCGTGTTTTTGAGGGTGCGTTAGCAAATAAACTTTAGGTATTGATATAAAAGGTAGCGAGTTTTGCAATAGTATAGATAAGGGTTAAGGATATTTCAAAGAAAATTCAGCCTGAAGTCAAAGCACGAATTTTGAGAGCTCCTTAATCGTATCGCATCGTCATAGTTTTTATTTATATAGCCAGGTAGGCAATTGACTCTACCCCACCTTTTTTTTTTTTTTTCTACGCAGGCAAAAATACTGTTTACAGACGACGGCGCCTTTAAGAGGCCATAAATAATTATGGAACTTTGTAGAACTGCATAAACCATGTTGTACCAAAACCTTTGAAAAGCCCCCAATATATAAATAATAAATAAATAAATATTTCCAACACTCACACCAATTAGCCTAGCCCCAAAGCCCTATAAGGCTTGTGTTATGGGATACTAGGGTAACGGATAGAATACATAAACTGTACATATATAAGTATATTTTTTTTTTATAGAAATGCATATTAAACATTCATGACTGGAGTACAAATGCTCGTATTCATCACACAAACATCTGTCCCCACCGGGATTTGAACCCGGGACCTCTCGAGTCGGTGACACCATGAAAACCGGCGTACAAACCACTCGACCACGGAGGTTGTCAATATATATGTTTCTATATATTTTATCATGTTTAGTAAAATGTCACTTAAAATGTATCTTAGCCATCAGTTTAGTTTAGTTCAGTTCATTATCATCAGTCTATTACTGTTCCCACTGCTGGGCCACAGGTCTTCTTTATGGATGGAATAGGGAGATTGGGCCATGACTCACCACGCGGACCCAGATCGGATTGGCGGGTGCTAACGACTGCAAATGCAGCCAGGACTAACGGCTTAACTTGCCTTCCGAAGCACGGAGGAGCTCGAGATAGAAGATTTTTGGTCATCTATCCCACGACCGACCTCTGCGAAAGTTGCCTAACTTCAACGAACGCAGCCGAACGCGCTAACCACCTGCACCATCGAGCTCCCCTCTGCGCCATCGAGTTCCCACCCTTAGTTCAGTTGCATCATGCATTATGCAACTGAACTTAGGGGGGAAGGGGAGCATACTATTAAAGAAATTATGTCTTATGTGCCGCACTAAAAGAAATCAAAAATGTGCCATTAAAGAAAAGCATAACAGATTCCATACACGATAGAGGTGGTGCCGAAAGTAACACGCTATTGTTGTCACAAGATTACGTAACAGATATTATGATACGCATGATACAATGCCGCCACTGTTATTGGCGGAGTGATTATTTTCTCTCGTATTGTCCGATCATATTTACTTGTACTTTACGATGTACCCATAAATCAAAACCATAAATCATTTTAATATTGCACGTAACAATAATTTTAATCATACGGCGATACGGCGACTTATTTTTGTCGAGTGGGCCTTTTTTGATGGTAGCGGAAGTTATACAATTTTCGTCAATAAAAGTTTGCTGGTTGCGGTTATTTCATTTATATAAGACAAGTTCTTTGGGTTCCACATTTTTTTAAGTAGTTATGAATGAACCCACTAATCATTAGAAAAAAACGTGTCATGTTTCTTTTCAATGGATAGGCTTTTATTTTGTTTTATCCTTATTGTAACCACAATCGGAAGAGTGCATAAGGTTCCCCTTTTCTTTCCTCCCAGGCGGGAGAGCGGGTGTAAAAGCCTCGGTCATTGTCCTAATACAACGCGATAACGCGAATGAGCGATGCGATCATCGTACGAGTCGACGATCAAACATATTGATCTAGAATAGGTGTTCTAATAGGCGATCGCGCGATGCATTCGCGCGACTACAATGTTTAAAAATCTATTAATGAACGCGCAATCAAATCTATTAATGGTGAATAGGTGTCGTAACTGAAGTTCGCGCGATGATCGCGTCGCGTCGATAGGAAGCGGGGAGAGGGGCAGGGCTAACCCGTTCCGTATTCGCGTTCTATTAGGACACCCAGTTCGCGATCACGCGATGGTCGCGTCGTTTAAACGCGCGATGATCGCGTTATCGCGTTGTATTAGGACAATGCCTCATGGAAACCTTACAGTCGGCTGCAGGGTCATGATTGCCCCCGATACACCGGGGCATCTTCATCGGGGCGAGTCCAGCAATGGATAAACACCGGCGGATGCGTGGCCAATTGGAAATCAGGTGCCACGACTACATCTGCACTCTCGACACGCATTGGGAGGACTAAGGTCCTCTGAATGCGTGTCGAGTGACCGGTGCAGGGGTATTGTCTGGTTTTTAGTGGCCCTGTTCAGGGCGTAGGTAGTGCCCTGCAGATTTCATCAAGGCCTAGGGCTGGCTGAAATGAGCAGGGAGAAGTCCCACATACCTTTTTTTTTTATAACGCAGGTAAAAAATGCTATTTACAGACGACGGCGCCTTTAAGAGGCACACCGCCGAACGGACCTCACACCTGGCTCCCGCAAGTCTTACGGGCCCCCCAGTGGCTGTCCACCGAGGACCCCGCAACCCTTACGGGCGCTTTACGGCATAATATCCGCTAAAAAAGTCCTGCGAATACCCTCTAAGCTGCTTAGCGCGAAGCCGAGGGAGGAGTCCCGCATACCTTCCTCTCGCTCCCCCGGCATAAAGCATTTTCCAGACAAAAAAAAGGGTCATGTCTGACTCTTACTGACTAAAAACACCAGTGGTGCACGCCTAAGACTCTAATGGCCTTACAGACTTCATCCGATGCGATCATCCCCTGAGAATTAGGTTCCCAAGCTAGGTTAGGGTTAGGTTTATATACAGAGCGTTCCACGGGTTTGCCACACGGAGAGAAAGTATATTAAATATAGGATATTTTACTGAAAGAAGACATCATTTTATTTCTAACAATAAGTAGAAATGCATTCACAGATTTTAAAAAAATCGCCTACCCCAATCGGGAATCAAACTCGTGAAATTAGAAAAATATAACACATGACGTATTTTATGATAACCATCGAAAGGTTTAATCATAAGGTTGATTTTTTGCTAATTGCGCTTGCGATAACCCAGTTACACTCATGCCTCTTGAAAACTTAACGACAGGCACACACACAGTACGGACACAGCACCACAAAAAAGTAATGCTTTTTCACGCTGTTTTTCTGTAACATGGAAATTGTTTCTGTTCAAGCGGAAAATCCGCTGCGCTCTACATTCTCTTAAATTATATAACAAATAATACAAAAAGTTTGATATTACTATAATACCCAAGTAATGGCGCGATTACACTGGTCGTTAGCCCGAATATCGATCGACGACCTCCGTGGTTGAGTGGTTTGTACGCCGGGTTTCATGGTGTCCGAGTTCGAGTCCCGGTGGGGGCAGATGTTTGTGTGATGAATACGAGCATTTGTACTCCAGTCATGGATGTTTAATATGTTTTTCTATATAAATATACTTATATATGTACAGTGTATGTAATCTATCCGTTACCCTAGCATCCCATAACATAAGCCTTACAGTGCTTACTTTGGGGCTAGGCTAATTGGTGTGTGAGTGAGTGTTGGAAATATTTATTATTATTATTATAATATGAAAAACCCGGGTAAATAGGGTGAATAAAAAATAGACTCCGATTATAACTCCATTAATTGGTATAATCAGTTTACTAATGTTAAAGTTAATAACGTTACGAGTGCCAATAGAATTCGGGTAAAGGACTTAGTGTAAATGAATGAAGTCGAGTACTTGAGTATTCGGGTGGATTTCCTTTTCACCGACACCGTCTTCCAGCCCGTATGCCAGTGTAAATATTGCTTCGGGTACCCGAATTAGAGTAATGTCTTTCGTGCACCCGAATCCGGACTAACGACCAAATGTTATTGCGGCATAACGAAAGATAACAACACTTTATAAAAAACTGTCAATCTCTGATTGAATTTCAACCTTAAGGTGTTCAGTGTAAAGTTCAGAGTACGAACTGTGGCATTTTGTGGTATGCATTCTAACAGCTTATTAAGAATTAAATCCATTAGACATGAACTGCTTAAATTAGTAAAATGTAATAGGTCGCATAATAATTACTGGAATTTGTTTACATAAGCATAAATTATAGAATATTTAAATATTTAATTATCATTTTTAACCTAGTTTGCGTAGTATAAGTTAAAAAAATATGATGCTGATGGTGGTCGAATTAGCGGGAGCGAGAGAAAACTATTGACATTGGAAAAAATTGTTTCGTGCTAAAAGGACTAGAATTGAGACGACGCATTTGCATTTTTTAAGATTTTTCCTTAGTAATGTGTATTCTGTCCAAAGAACAAAAAGCACACCAAACTTATTTAAAAATTAACTTTTTTGACAGTAGATTTTTCGAAATTTATTTGAGGGGAAAAAATGAATATTATGAATCGATAAAATTTGCAACAGAAGAACAGATTTCGTGAAAAAAATTTTGGGAGATAATAACAAAAAAAAAAAAACAAAAATTATTCGGTTATTTTGATTTTTTGAGATATTTTTATTAAATGTAGAAACGCTTAAAATTAATAAATAGAAGTTGTAATTTTTTCTGAAAATCGCGATGAAATCCCCCCCGACCTTAAAAGTTCACCTCCCGACGTTTAACACCAGTAATTTATTTTTTCCTCTTTTTTATATGTTTTCTTCCTATTTGTGTGTGTTTCATCCTGTTCCGAATATTTTCAACCTTTTACTATTTTCAAAGGCCTACTTCTAAAGTTAACTTTCGATATATCGTGATCAGTAAGTCGCCATCGGCGTACATCCATAAAACCAAATCAAAAGTTTTTAATGTCACATAGATTATCGATTGTCAGAGTACATCCCCTTGATCACGACCTCCGTGGCCGAGTGGTTTGTACGCCGGGTTTCATGACTCGAGAGGTCCCGGGTTCGAATCCCGGTGGGGGCAGATGTTTGTATGATGAACATGAGCATTTGTACTCCAGTCATGGATGTTTAATATGTATTTCTATATAAATATACTTATATATGTATTCTATTCTATCCGTTACCCAGTGTTACCAACCCTTACCAAACTTTTCCCCTAAATCTTTTTTAAATTCCCCTAAAATCCCCTAAATATACATTTTTTAAATACCTACTTATTACCCAAATACTTTCGTTGCTCATAAATTAAAACGTTACATATTTAGTTACAGTAAATTATTTTATTGAATAAATACAGTTTCCGAAAGCACAATCAAACGAAAATGAGCTGACAGGCTGTTAAATCTTATTTACCTGTTTTTGTAACTTTAGTCCATACAGCCTTAGAAAACAACCCGCCACACAGTCAGATCAGTCGTTTCATATCGTGGTGCATTCCATTCTACGCACAAAACTGAAAGAAAACACACGCTTAAAAGAACCCCCAAAAAATTCCAGCCCCTAAAAAAAGTCCGTTTTAACACTTCTAGCCGCTAAATCTGGGGGCAAAACCCCTAAGTTGGTAACCGTGCCGTTACCCTAGTATTCCATAACACAAGCCTTATAGTGCTTACTTTGGGGCTAGGCTAATTGTTGTGAGTGTTGGAAATATATTATTTATTTATTATCAAGTGTCGTACATTTTTGATTCTCACAAATGCTTGATGATTGATAAGATCTCAATCAGTTGTCAATGCGGCACCACACTCGACGATCGGCTCACGATCCAGTCACGATTCCGCCCCGATAAATCGCTATCACACTACACGATACAACTTCCGCGTTACCGTCCACGTGAGCTGTCCACTCGTCTGAGCTTGATAAATCGCTGTGGCCAAATCAGACTTTGCACTCCATCATTTTTTTTTCAACTTTTTGTGATCTCATGTTTGTGTAATTTTACTAGAAACAGAAATATGAGTACAAAATTTTACTACATAATATTTAAATCTAAAGAAAATATAACTAGAAAAAAATCCACGCCGACCAGGCAGCAGACGGGACTCGAACCCGCACCCTTCGCAATCCGGGCGAATGCACTGACCAATTATGCTACCGCAGCCCTCACGGACCGCGTCGAAATTCTTCTAGCCATTCTAAAGCTGCAATTGACATTGTGGGTTACCTATAATACGAAGAGATGGCGCTGCCTTGCAGCTTAAGAATGGCTAGAAAAATTTCGACGCGGTCCGTGAGGGCCGCGGTAGCATAATTGGTAAGTGCATTCGCCCGGATTGCGAAGGGTGCGGGTCCGAGTCCCGTCTGCTGCCCGGTCCGCGTGGAATTTTTTCTAGCTATATTTTCTTTAGATTTAAACATCAAGCAGTGACATGCTTTAAAAATAATAAAAATTATAAAATTTAAATACATAATATTTTTCATCTCATTTATTTAAGAATAACAAAATTACAGAGCAAAAAATGCGAGCAGATGTAAATGGCCATTATGTATATGTATAAATGTTGTTGTACATTCTGAGTGTTCTTTAAAGACCAGGTAGCTTTGGCAATGCTACTAAAGAATTAACATTTATTGTCTTCACACACCCTCCTACACACACACATTCACATTCACTTCACACAAAAGGAGGTTTGATAAACACATAAATAATTAATTTCTTTTACCTAAATAATATTTTGATTTAACTTTGTTAAGCTAACACAGTAATTATATTTTTTCCTTACATAAAGGTTGTATAACTGGTCCTTGATACAGGTGGTTTTATAACCTAGTACAGGCACAGAGGATACTATATATATTTATTCTAAGCTATACTGTTGTGTTGTACGATTCTTGTAAAACTGGCTTGTGAAATAAATAAATAATATATATTATTATATTGTAATACATTTGTTTTATACGCGGCGTAGCAAATTACTACATCTTATTTTATGTTAGCTGTAAGTGGAGTCCAGTCGTGAAGTAACTCGTAGCTAACACCGCAGAAAGTGTCCGTGCTAATCTCACTATCCTTCCTAAGCCTCACCGTGCTGGATTTTACCCTGTCACTCATCACTGCAACCTTAAGTAAAGGTATGGAATGAGCTCCCCTCCATTAACAAGTGTCAGCCACAGATCACGGAGCGCAGATTACAGAAAGTGTATTCTTTCGCACCTTGTGCCGGCACGTCATGTGGCTAATCGTGTTTGCTATTTGGTAGATGTGTATCCATAACGGGCAGTGAGAGGAAGGGACTGCTATCGAGGCGGATGCGATTGGCCATGTGAAGTTCCGGCATAATAGGCCCTGTCAGAATACCAGCGCTGGGGGTGTACCAATGCAGGGTCCTGATTGACCACAAATGGTGCTTTATGAATGTATTTTTTTTTCTTTACTCCATTATGTATATATTTTTTTTTGTATGTTGTTTTCAAATTTATTAATGCGGTCAATAAAAATGATTCTCCCTCACTCTCTCTCTCCATGGTGCATGCTATAACATGGTCCTCTTCAAATTTGTCCCACGAAAGGCAGCACCATGGCTATCATCTCCGACTCCTCCCGCACATGCCACAAACACCAACATTACACAGTTAGCATACTTGCACACTAGTTTAGCATTAGGCACACTCCTCACCCGTAGGATAAGAGTGCGAAGACCCGGTCTACACACGATACGCTATACCAGGTACAGGTACGTACCTGGGCGTTTTTCCGCGCCCCTGACAACGGCTAACTAGACCCGAGGTCCGAGTCCCAGAGACGCCCTCTAGTTGAGCCGACCCCCTCAGGTTCGAGTGGTCTACAGGCTTCAGACGAAGAGGAGACTCCCCCCGTGGGGTGATGCAATCCACCTGGAATACCTCTAGAGACTCACACCAATTCTTGGCTTGAGGTCCTCTTAGGATCTCGCCGTCCCCAAATCCGGTGACGCTATAAAGGTCATCTGTGATCAACAGCATACACATTTAAAAAAAAATGTCTCACGAAAGGCATGGCATGTGTCTCTGATATTACCAATGCCTAAGGGTGACGGTGACGATTTAAAATCAGGTGAATCGTCCAGTCTAAGCTAAAGCCTTCGAAGGTAATAAAAGAAAAAAAAAACGAGTGTGCTTATGATCACACGACTGAAGTGAAATTTCTCTAGCTCCATCTTAATGATTAATAAAATCGATCATATTAAGACACGTCACTAGTTCGAGGATCATTAAAAATGACTGTTTTTGTAAAAAGTTAAAACTTCATGCAAATATTTCAAGAAAATTAGGGAACACTCTTTATATGATGTACTTCAACGCCCTTCAAGCTTCAATTGTATTTTTGTAACACCCTGTATATATATCTGGCTTCTTTTTTTGCTATGATCTTTGCTAAAAGAACTGTTTCATGTGATAAAGGGTTTTTCTAACGTTTATGACCTGGTTTCAAGTGGCGGCACGGCGTGACTAAAGACCGATTAGGCGATCTGTCACGGTTGGTTACTGGCTCTGGCCACACCTACACAATTTGCTGGGCGCGGGAGTCCGCAATCTCACAAATATACTTATTTATTTATCAAGATCGTTTTGTAACAAATGTGCAGTTGAACGAGTTTGCGGCTCTCGGACGAAATTCACTTGCACACACTTTCTCGCGATTTTAAACACAAGAAAGTGTTCATAGCTCACAGCGGCTGTTGTTTGTGGTTTTATGCTTTTATACTAAACTTTCTTTATCGATCAGGAAGTAATACATTCATACAAATAGTCGTGTCCCAGCAGGATGTACAGAAAAATAAAACAAAATATAATATTTTTATGGTCATACCAAAATTCATCAAATTCGAATTCGTAAAATAAGTATTCTCATTTTAGTATTTTCAGCTACGTTCTCCAGGTTCTCCCTAAGGGAAGAACGCTTCAGAATTAAGCGATGATATTACCGGCTAATCAATGACATTTTTTTGACTACAAAATTATCTGTAACCAACATTTGTTTCAAACATTTCCTCAAACTTGATCACTTAATAGATCTAATATATAAAATTCTCGTGTCGCGGTGTTTGTGGTTAAACTCCTCCGAAACGGCTTTCCCGATTCTCATGAAATTTTGTGTGCATATTGGGTAGGTCTGAGAATCGGACAACATCTATTTTTCATCCCCCTAAATGTTAAGGGTAATCCACCCCTAAATGTTTTTTTCAATTTTAGATTTTTTTTTTAATTTTGTTATGATACATTATACAAAAATACATACAACCATGAATTTTCATCCTTCTACCACCAACCCCTATTTTTTTATGGCGGTACGCAGTTCGCTGGGTCAGCTAGTAATTTATAAAGTTTGAAGTGTTACTTAGGGTATTTGTTTATGTTTCATCGTTGTGATGCGGTTTTTGTTAGTGACAAAGAAAGTTTGTCGTCAACACAATACCCTTGTGGTGTAAGCGCAGGGCCTGTGTTTTGTTGGTTTTAAGTAATTGACGATGACGTAATCCTGGCCGACCGTGACGCTTACTCACTTTCACCGCTATACTAATCTAACCTTTATCCTCTTTTTTTATATATATATACCCAGGTAGGCAAATGACTCTACCCCACCTGATGTTAAGTGGTGATAAAGCGAAGTTCAAAGGCGAAGTTACTGGCACAGCAGTTATAAACTGCCACACCAACCATCCTCACATTGCCGGCCTGCAAAAATGCTTCTTCACGCCTCTCTTAAAGGACCCCAGATTGTAGGAAGGAGGGAACACGTGCGCGGGCAAATACCTTTTACCTTCTAATATCATTAATAAGTATTTGTTATCTTTTTTTCTTTTATTTGTTTCTTAGATTTCAAGCACATCACTCATTAACTAAAACAACGTTTCAACGGGTCAGATGCACTGATTTTATTTATTTACTAGCGGCCGCCCGCGACTTCGTACGCTTGGAGTTAGTTATTTGCACATAGTTTTTGACCCCAAAAGGGGGTTTATTTCCAGACAAAAATTCTAAAAAGTATATTTTTGGCTTCGGTATCTATTGTAGATCGCACCCCAAGTATTCTTTTAAACTAATATTCAATGTACAGTTTTGGCTTTCCTACCATTTTATTATATGTAGATTTACGTTCCGCAGCCTTTGCAGGAATACGTCGTCAGAATTATGATTTTCTTCTTACTTTTTTTTGGTAACGTGAAAAATTTTAATTCATTTGTCCATCAGAAAGGCCATATCAATTTCGTTTTCAATTTCAACAAAGTTCCTAATAGTTTACCTATTTTAAGATTTAATTGCGAAAGATGTGGTTTGCGCGATGAATTGTTATAAATTGGCAAAACTGGTTCTGATTCTTCTGAGATCTTGGTCAACAGCTGGTGAAGTCCAGTTTGATAATGACCGTCTTATTGAATTAATTGACCACGGCGCCTATTGTCTAATGCTTCAGTTTTAATTCATCATTATTCAAAACCGCAGCGAAATTATGTTTATTTATATTATAATGGGTGGCTTTAGAGCAATGTACCAACTCGATAATTAGTGACATAGACAGACAGTACTAAAATACAGATTTATGTAATATTTCATGGGGTCGAACGAATATTTATCATCACATAACCATGAAAAAAATTGAATAATCTAAATTAGGTGGCGAATCAACACCTGATGAATAAAATTTGAAGATGGAAGGTAAAACTTAAAGGTAAATATTCATATTTTATTAAATATTGATGTAAAACCTCAAACTTTTGGTGCACGTAAAACCAATTTCTGTTTTTTAACATTCTTTTTACATTTGTAAGAAAATATGTTTGAAAATCTTCATATTAAGCCCTTCCATTTGATATATATACTTCCGGACAAATCTATCGGTCCACTCAGTGTCATACGGTACATTTCAACGGTTCGAAGCAAAAATGTATGTTTATGGTTGAGCAATAATTTTAAAAACACACTAAAAGATGTTTAATAAGTCGGCTTCAAAACTGCGTAGGTAATAACTTTTTGCTCAATGTAACATCATTTATTTAGCTAGGGACCGTTAACACTTAAACTTCCAAAAAAAGGCCGATAGATGGGTCTGGCAGTATATATATATAAATATATAACTCGGTATAATAAGCTATATTTTATTATTATTTATTTTAAAATACCCCTTAAAGGAACCCTCATTTTCGGTCCAGTAATTCTGAGCAAAACGACTATGACAGACGGACAGAAAAACAGACAACCGAGTGATCCTATAAAAGTTCCGTTTTTGCCGATGGCGGTACGGAAACCTTAAAATAAATATACATTTACAAAAGATACGAAATACTAATTTTCAAACTTTAAATGGATCATTATATTATGATATTGAGTAAATGCGCAGCCTACCAATGATTTCTCCCAAGTCGTGATTTAAGTTACGATACGGGTGTTCAAGTAATTGAATTTGTTCCGTAATGAAAAAAGTCGGCGCATGGTGACCCCACTAAGCCTGCTCATTCTTATTGGAGCATGATCATACGAAAACTTTGGACTTAAGCTGGCACAGTTATAAGTCGCGGCACGAAACTTCAGCGCTGACCGTTATAACGCAGAAGTAAAAATTAAGATGTGTAGGGGGGAAACGAGGTCCCCCCCTCTTGTAGTTTTGTCCTAGAAGGGGGAGGGGGCGGCGGAGGGTTCTGGACGGGTACGCCCAAGAAGCCCTTCCGCAGCGGATGGGGGCGGTAGCCCCCACGCGCGGGCCATCCTGCGCACGTCTGCGGGGTCCCCGAAATACCTCGGGAGACCCCTGCCGTGAAGCCCCGGCGAGGCCGGGAAGCTGCTGGGTGCGTAGTCGTGGTAGAATCCCAAACGGGGACCCCGCGGCTTCGCATTAATTAAGCAGTGTAGAAGGTATTCGCAGGACTTTTTGCGGATATTATGCTGTAAAGCGCCCGTAAGAGTTGCGGGGTCCTCGGTGGTCAGCCACTGGGGGATCCGTAAGACTTGCGGGAGCCAGGTGTAAGGTCCGTTCGGCGGTGTGCCTCTTAAAGGCGCCGTCGTCTGTAAAAAGATTTTTTACCTGCGTTAAAAAAAAAGGGGGGGGGGGGCGACTGTGTTTCCAATCTAGTAGGTTTCCTTACTTATCTTTTATTTATTAATGACAAAAATAGTTTATGCTTGTAGTTTTAAGACAACTATGGTAAAGTGGATTCCCCTGAGGAAGATCTTCCTCCGAGCTGGGTGATGGCGGCTCGGGGGCCGCAACCCGACTGATGTTGGTCGGGCATCGTATATATGAACTGTTGGCTACCGAATTTAACTTGCGCGATGTAGGCTTCCTTACGTTGTGAACGCAGCGCCGGTAGCGCCATCTCTTAAGGAGGCGAGTGACTATTTCCTCTATAAATAAAACTAGTTTTTACGGGTTAATGCACGAAACTTTATTTATTTATTGACGTTTCGTAGCCTTTACAGGCTACGTCGTCGGAATTAAACTTTTATTTAATTTGTCGAGCTACCTTCGAAAGACTTTTATTGAGCGTTCGGTTATTTCATTGTTCGATTTTTAAAGTTTTATTGTCTATGTATGAATTTATTATTAAATTTACTTAATAAAGTATCTTATTTAAATTCTTTTTTGTAATTTTGAGTTTATTTATTTGACCCTAACTACCGTAAACTACCACCGGTTCCAAAATTGGGAGACCTTTCTGAGAAGAACCGGCGAAACAAACTCAAGAGAGGCTTTCTATCTCCTTCTTATGTTAAATTATGCAAACAAAAAGAACTAATAGTATCTGATGGTCTTGCAGTGTGTGCTCGGGGTTGGGATTTTATCTCCTGTATAATAGGTTCCCAAGCTGATGGTATATACCAACCATCTTCCCTATTGAAATTTGGATATTTTTTAATCTCAATAGCCTCGCGCATCATTCGAGGAACGAACCGCCGCTCAGCTGCAAGGATCTGTGGTTTATCAAATCTAATGTAATGGTTTGGTCCCCCTAATGCATGTTCACACACTGCAGACTTATTTTCGCGCCTATGTTTTATATCTGCGATATGTTCTTTTACCCGAGTCCCTATACCTAGTTAGTTTTATTTAATGAGTGATGTGCGTGAAAACCTAAGAAACAAATATATTTCCTCTATTTTCATTATATGTGGGGCATGGAGATGTCGCCGCCACACCCAACTCGAATTGGACCGCCCGTCTGGGGAACCTCCACCTGGTGTTGAGTTACTTCTGGTGAGTTGAGTTCCAGGGTTCGGCAAGGTTGTGGACGGGTTCAGACCGGCAACATGACGAAGGCGGCACCTATCTTCGCGACTCCACTTACACTTAAAATCAACTGGGGTAGGGTGATTTGTTACGCTTCGCATAAAAAGAAGTTCAAAGTTTATGTTGTCGCTTGTCAACCAACAATCATTCGGCGAGTCATTGAGGTTGGAATATTTGTATGGCGTAGCGAGTGATCGGTCAACGGTGTTTGTGCTCTCATCATATGATTCGATTTAGCGAAAGTGTGAAATGTTTCCATTGTTATCATTTGCCGTACTGTACCTACGTAACATTTTGTACACGTAATGTTAAGGGGACGTAAGAGTACTATTGTTATCAGCCTATTAATGTCCCCACTGCTGGGGCACAGGCCTTCCTTATGTATGGAATAGGAAGTTTGGGCCTAGACCCACCACGCGGGCTCATTGCGGATTAGTGAGTGCGAACAACTGCAGATGCAGGCGGGACCAACGGCTTAACGTGCCGAGATATTAAATTTTTGGTCTCCCATCCAATGACCGACCACTGCGAAAGTTGCTTAACTTCAACAATCACAGCCGAACGCGCTAACCACTTAAAAATATCCAAAAAAACTGTCTACTTAGTTTGGAACTATACAATTCTAATCTATTGTAAATGAGCGATAATATTTTAGTACAGGAATAATACAGGGGATTATACAGGGTACAGGAATAATACAGGGGATTATACATAAAACAGCGAGAAAAAAGTCCTTACTGAGTTTCTTTCGGGTTTTTCTCTCAGTACAAGATCTCCCGCCGTAGATTTGCGAACCGATAGCGTAACTTCTCAATATTCACAAGTGCTTGTAACAGCCTTAATCGAAACGATATTGAATTTCGATTAACTATGTTAACTCTCCCTTTATTATCCTACTTTGTGAATATATATCCAAAAATAATATACGCTTGTAATTGTTTGTCTCTAGACTAACCAACTAACATTACTGATTTTTTTATTGTGTTTGTCTCTACCTTTCAGATAAGACAACAGATATCCAATTACAAAAATTCAAGTATATTGTTTACTTCTTTCACATATTGTGCTTTCGACCTTTTCACATGGTGGAGTGGTTTGTACGCCGGGTTTCATGGCTGTCGCCGACTCGGGTTCGAATCCCGATGGGGGCAGATGTTTGTGTGATGAATACGAGCATTTGTACTCCAGTCATGGATGTTTAAATAGTGCTTACTTTGGGGGTAGGCTAATTTGTGAGAGTGTCGGAAATATTTATTTATTTATTTTATTTCACAACATACTTAAAAAAAAAGCAAAGTCAATTATTACTGAACAACCAAGCTGAATCACTCGAGTCTGGCGAAATCCACAAAAGTGCACCGCCATTTTCCAAAAAGAAGAAGAAGATTTTCTTTAGTAAGGTGAATACTTCGTTCGCGTTTTTCTTCTTTCCCAAAGGTTGACCGGGAGAGAGTGTTATTAGCATTAAGTCCGCCTTTTGTACCATTCTTTTGTATTGTGGTCAATAAAGCTAAATTAAATAAATAAATACTTTATCATAAACAAGTACACAAATAAGTCTCTATCTAATTACAAAATAACTCTATATATAAATACTAGAACAATAAAACTAAAAACCTTAAAAATAAATTTAATAACTAAAATATATTATTAAAAGGAGTCCCTTTAGGCAAGGATCCGAAGATACTGGCAGCGTTACCCCTTTGAATGGCTAGACTAATTCTTTGTCCGAGGTAGCTGCCAGCTCTTCGGTCTCCTGTGATGTCGACTAACCTTTCTGCTATTTCCTTAAATAGCTTTTAAGCGCTAGGACTCCACGGACCAAGGGTCTCGACACCGAATGGGACAAAATCATTTTCGGAGCCTAGACCCTTGTATTTGCTTGCTTTTACGAGTACCTGCTACTAGGCTTCACAAAATCAATAATTCATTTAAAGGTCTTTGTGTTCGCTTATACAATAAAGTCCCAAGCAATATCCAAGAGTTAAGCATAAATAAATTCAAAGATAGTATAAAAAAGCACAGCACTTATTAAAAAAGCTTATTACAAAGTGTCTGATTATATTACAGACAAAAATGCTTGGGTTTGAACTGTTCCAATCATTCCAACAGGTTTTCTATATTAAATAAATCATGATTGTATTGACGTTGTAACAACATAATGATTTGTAAATGTTGTTACATTATGCTTTTAATGTTGTGGAGTTTTTTTCGCTCGTTTTTCTCCGCAGCATATTAGGTTACCTGCAGAGTTAATGGCCGAAAATGCAACTCAACATGCAATTTAAAAAAGAAAATTGTATTCTAAGAAAAACAGGACATTCATGTAGAAAAACAGTAGAACAGGAGAAATTTCAGAAAAACAGGAGATCTCCTGTAAAATCTGGAGACCTGGCAACACTGCCTATAACGAGTGGTAGGGAAAAAAAAAGTTTGGACGATTCAAAAGTGTTGTACAATACATCGAATTTGAATAAAGATATATTGATTTGATTTGTGATTTGTGATTTATTTGCTTTTTCAGCCGCTTCACAAGCCGCACCAGCTCTGTTGTTGCTTTATCATATTGTTCAACAACAACAATAATGAATATTGTTTTGTCGACAGGTAAGCACAGCCACCTTGCCAGTCGACTCGACGCCTCGTGACCACGCATGAAGCCGCGTGACCACGAAGTACTCTGCCATAGGTTTTTATGAATAATAATAACACAACTACTCATTATTTGAGATTAAACGGAAGATCGGTTTGTATGAATCGTGATTTCATGTTAATTACATTTTAATCTTGACGACCTCCGTGGCCGAGTGGATTGTACGCCGGGTTTCATGGCTGTCGCCGACTCGAGAGGTCCCGGGTTCGAATCCCGGTGGGGGCAGATGTTTGTGTGATGAATACGAGCATTTGTACTCCAGTCATGGATGTTTAATATGTATTTATATAAATATACTTATATATGTACAGTATATGTATTCTATCCGTTACCCTAGCATCCCATAACACAAGCCTTATAGTGCTTACTTTGGGGCTAGGCTAATTGGTGTGAGTGTCGGAAATATTTATATTTATTTATTTAATCTCGTAGACCGTTGAATCGAATCGTCGACGAACAGAATCTTCATGAAGAGCTTCCCTTTGGCTTTGAAACAAAATGAAAATTTACTTTATTCAAATACACACATTTAACCACGTTGGAATTGTCTCTCGCGTAAACTATTCAGTTTAGAAAAAAAAATATTAGAAACCTCAATATCATTTTTGAAGAACTATCCATAGAAGAGATAGACGTATGTATAGGTTTGATGAAATTTTTTTTGAGTTACAGTATGGGGAACCCCCAGAATTTATTCTTTTTTTTCAATTTTTGGGTGAAAACCTTAATGCGTTTCACAGAATACATCTACTTACCAAGTTTCAACAGTATAGTTCTTAGAGTTTCGGCAAAAATTGGCTGTGACATACGGACGGACAGACGGACGGACATGACGAATCTATAAGGGTTCCGTTTTTTGCCATTTGGCTACTTAATCCTAAAACGCACACCTTAAGTGATTTTATTTTTTGAATAACCTAACATTAAGCTGTGCATAAGGCATAGGGGAATGGAGCAGCGAACGCATCACTCATATACACATATATAACTAGCGGCCCGCCCTCGCTTCGCTTCGGTGTAGAGCTGAAGTGTAGACTACAGTTTTTGTTCTCAGGCTTGTATTATACACAATGACATTCATCTATGATTCTTTTTATACCTGCATGTAAAGTCTCAGCCCGATCGGTTTAAAATTGACAAAGTTTCATGCAAACTTTCATTCCCTATTTTATCCCCTTGGGGGTAGAATTGATCAAAATCCTTTCTGAGCAGATGCCTACGTCATAACATCTACCTGCATGCCAAATTTCAGCCCGATCCGTCCAGTGGTTTGGTCTGTGCGTTGACTATGTCAGTCAGTCAGTCACCTTTGAGTTTTATATATCAAAATGTTAGGTTCCAGAGGGATTTGCAAGAAACTAAGTTAACGCAGACGAAGTCGCGGGCGACTTTTAGTATAATATAAATATTGACGACCTCCGTGGCCGAGTGGTTCGTACGCCGGGTTTCATGGTGTCGCCGACTCGAGAGGTCCCCGGGTTCGAATCCCGGTGGGGGCAGATGTTAGCGTGATGAATACGAACATTTGTACTCCAGTCATGGATGTATAATATGTATTTCTATATAAATATACTTATATATGTACAGTATATGTATTCTATCCGTTACCCTAGCTGTGCCCTGCGGTGTTACCCGCGGTTTATTAGGGATATTTTCCCGCAGGAAAACGTAGCCTATGTGTTAATCGAGGGTGTCAGCTAACTCCATACCAAATATTATTAAAATCGCTCCAGCCGTTTAAACGTGAAGAAGTAACAAACATACACACTCACACACTCACAAACTTTCGCCTTTACAATATTAGTGTGATATATATATATGAGTGATGTCGCGTGTGACGCTAGTGGTAACGCTCGTAGCGTTTCATTTCAACCCTCGACGAGTTACCATTCAACTTTCAAGCTCGTCGGAAGTAGCTGCGCACGTATCCCACACACACTCACACACATAGAGACATATAGTCATGTGACGCTCGTGACGCATTTCCGTTTCATGTTTCCCATAGGATTTTTCCATTTACTCTAAGCCCGGAAAAAAGTTTCTCTTCAAAACCAGTTATTCATCATTCCTATTAATTGGATCAGTATTATTACGTCATTTCTCTAATCACACTCAGTGGATAATACTTGGTTTAGTTATTCACGGTGCTTTATGGATCGTGACAAAAATATCCTTATTCAAGTAGATAAGGCGACATTCTTGCACCATTGGACAATAGCTATAGTCACCGTGCACTATTCAATTCTTTTGTGTTGTTATCATAATTGTTTTTAGTAACTTCACGCCTTACGTTGCGTTTGCGTGCGTCTGATAAACGGTACTTGATTTTATTCGAACAGTTTGGAACAGTGTATTGAAATAACCCAAATATTCAGTCATTTAAGTTAACAAAGTAATTATTTTTGTATAATGGCAAAACGCAATAAAAAAGGAAATGATATTTTTTGAAATGATCGACTGAATATATGTACTTATACCCATTCAAAGAAAACATTCCCTTGATGTTCTGACCTGTTATCATCATCATCAGCCTATTAATGTCCCCACTGCTGGGGCACAGGCCTTCCCCATGGATGGAATAGGGAGATTGGGCCATGACCCACCACGTGAGCCCAGTGCGGATTGGCGGATGCTAATGACTGCAGATGCAGCCGGGACCAACGGCTTAACGTGCCTTCCGAAGCATGGAGGAACTCGAGATAGAAGATTTTTGGTCACCTATCCAATGACCGGCCACTGCGAAAGTTGCTTGACTTCAACGATCGCAGCCGAACGCTGCTTCATAGTACCCAATAATTTAAATCAAAAACAAATTTCGTGCAAATCAACGAAATTTACCGTATAGAGTCTAATGTTGCTTGTCCAGAGCCCTCCGAACGAACAAAGACATTCTTCATCAAAGAAACAAATTCAAAATGACTTGTTAATAATTGTAATTTTAATCAAATATGAATCTTAATTCGTTGAAACTAATGATCTCGAAAGTAATTATAATGTTCTTTATCACCGAACCGAACGTATCCCAAATTGAATTGAACTCAACCGCTTGTAATTTAACAGCGGGTGGTATATTGATTAATGGTATGAGGAGTGTATTTTTATCATTATTTGTAAGTAAGCGCAATCCTTGAAACCATCAAAATGATATATACATCGAAAAATAATTTGCCAATACGCATTTGCATTGAAATAATGGAAGGTTTTCAAGAACGATTTAAAATCCTTTCCCACGATAGACTACAACCGTACTCCTCTGTGAGGAGGTTACTGCCCTAGTCAGGCACCGAATTCGAGTCGGAAACGCTTACAATATTCTGAGCTTTTTATAAAAAAATGGATGCGTGTAACTTATGTACGCGCGTGAGAAGTTATACTTCTTTAGCATCATTAAAAATATTTTTAATTGCATGCAAATAATTAATAATTACAATAAAATAATAAAAGGACTGGAAAAGGATAGTTAACACAGTCAATTAAGTTCAGTTTTAATTTGAAAAATTAAATAAATATTCAAAATATCCAATTAAAATCACTACTGAATTTAAGTTATTAGTCCATATGTAATTAGCACTTGTAAGTAACTAAAACACGTTGTGTCTATATAGAAACTAGAAACATGTGGATAAATATTATAAATATGAAAACAGTGATCAGAGGCGACGAGCGTGCCAACATTGTTTTTGACAACGCGATCATCTTATGGAGCTCCGTGGATCGTTCAAAGTACTTTTCGAACAGATGTCTAATAATGGTGGATTATTATATTATATTAGACACTAACATTCATAACGCGCCCGCGGCCAACTTCATGGTGTTACTATTGTGTTACAGTGATGCGCGCGCATCTAAAAATTTCACTCACATGATTTTTTCATAACGCGCCTAAAGAAGTATAACTTCAAAAATCACTATAACTCTTGCCTATTTGTTAATTTCGCTCTCATGCATGTAATGCTTAAATTTTCATTCCTCTGTAATCATACTTATACGTAATTGTCAAATCATCATCAGCCTAATAATGTCCCCACTGCTGGGGCACAGGCTTCCCTATGGATGGAATAGGGAGATTGAGCCATGACCCACCACGCGGGCCCTGTGTGGATTGGCGGGGGCTAAGGACTGCAGATGCAGCCGGGACCAACGGCTTAACGTGCCTTCCGAAGCACGGAGGAACTCGAGATAGAAGATTTTTGGTCATCCACCCAATGACCAACCACTGCGAAAGTTGCTTAACTTCTACGATCGCTGCCGAACGCGCTAACCACCCGCTCCATTGAGCTCCTCCAACTTGTCACATACCACAATTATATTTGTCATAGATCGCAGAACGTGCCTACGAGATTATCTGAGCTCTTTGTATTGACAAATACAACATGTACCATCATCAACCCATGTTCGTCCACTGCTGGACATAGGTCTCCCCTAATGCACGCCACTGCTCCCGATTTTGTGCTACTCCCATCCAGCCCACTCCAGCCAGCCTACGAATATCATCATCCCATCTTGTCTCAGTTCGTCCTACACTACGTTTACCGAGTCGCGGTCTCCACTTAAGAACTTTCCGGCTCCAACGTCCATCAGTTCTGCGGCTAATGTGACCAGCCCACTGCCACTTCTGTTTGCTAATTCGGTGGGCTATGTCGGTGACTTTGGTTCTCTGTCGGATTACATAATTTCTGATGCGTTCCTTCAGGGATACTCCGAGCATAGCCCTTTCCATAGCTCTTTGAGCGACTTTAAACTGGTGGACTCGTCCAGCCGTGAGTGTCCACGTCTCGGCGCCGTATGTCATAACTGGGAGGACGCACTGGTCGAAGACTTTCGACTTGAGACATTGAGGGATGGTTGACGAGAAGACTTGACGAAGCTTACGAAATGCTGCCCAGCCTAACTAAATTCTTCTATTGGCTTCTCTCGAAGTTGTTTCTGCCTAATCGGAGCGTTTGTCCTAGATAGACATATTCCTGAACAACCTCGAGAGGTACTTCATTAACAGCAACCAGCCCCGGATCAACGAGCTCGTTGAACATGACCTTGGTTTTATCGAAGATCAACATGTATCACTAACTTTTAAATGTTACGTGCCACATATTTATTGTTAAACCAATCTTCTGATTCACCGTTGCAATATAAGACCATGTTTTATAGCTGTTACAAAGCTATAGAGCTATAAAACTATAATGTTATAATTCCCGCTACCAATTTCTACACAATCCCACAATAGCTGAACAGTTGTTCCATCACCGTTTTCATAATGACTCCTTACTGTATTTTTTAAACTTTTATAAAACGATTCGTTCGGTTGCAGCAATAATGGACTCACGATTTTGACAATAATTATTATTTACTCATAAGTCTTGTGAAAACTTGAAAGGGGCAGCGGCGTCAGGGTTGCCAACCGTACGAGAATTCTCGTACAAACACGAGATTTCTGTACCCTTAGTACGAGTTTTACAATTACGAAAACTATGATAGTTTTCGTGAGCTCACACCGTACTAAGGGTACTGATTTTATTGTTTTCGTTTGAATACAAATAAACAGTGTTTAAATTCTATCATTAAATCATTTGCGTCTTCTAAAATTTTAGGTATATTTGGTTACTTTTCAGCAAAATGGACATAGAAACAATTTACAATTACGAAAACTATGAAAGTTTTCGTGAGCTCAAACTCGAACTAAGGGTACTGGGGGCCAATCGCCTAACGGAAATGCTTTGGGAAACGCTAACGCTTACGATTTTATATTGTTATTTCTAGCCGCCTGAGGTTTTCGAATACCTCACGCTCATTTTTTTTAATATTGTTATTACCAATGCAAAAGAAAAAGAAAGAGCGCGAGGCATTTGAATACCTCGGGCGGCTAGAAATAACAAAATAAAATCGTAAGCGTTAGCGTTTTCCAAAGCATTTCCGTTAGGCGACTGGCCCCTTGGTCTTCCGTACAAGGTACGAGATACGAGAACACTACTCATATGTACGAGATTTTGTCAGATAAATTTATAAAATGATTCTATTGAAGGCACCATGTTGGAGCATAATCCATAAGTATCCAAACCAATCTCTGTTTATTATAATTTTTATTTTTAGCTAGAGATTTAAATCTAAAGAAAATGTTACTGGAAAAACATTTGTTTACAATCTATGGTTAGTTGACCCGTTGAACTATAAATTTAACAACTTTAGGGGGGGGTAAGAGATTCGAAGTACGAGAATGAGAATCGTGTACGAGATTCGAAAGCCGAGAAAAAATATTTTATGGTTGGCAACCATGAGCGGCGTTGTAAGTCCTCCTCCTTCTAGGTTCCGCAATCGGTTAATAGTTTTTTTTTTCGAGACATGCTCATTATTTTTAAAGAACAATGAACTGTGTGGTTACCTCATTTCTGTCAGGTGTTATTAGTTAATGGGTGTGTTGCGTTAATAGTAAGTTAGGTTTGCTAATTAAAAGCTGTTGTTTGGATGTTTGGATTGCGCCTATCTATATGTATATATTTATTTATTTATTTATTCATGGAAAACAAACAGCATGTTAAAACTAAGGATAAAACGAGATTATGTAGCATTGATATGCCTTATACAGTTTTCACAAATACAACTCAAATAAAATATACTTAATCCAATCGAGGCCGTAGATTAATTTAAAACTATATAAAAATAAAAACACAGAAGTAAAAAATTAAGCATAAAGCCATAAAACCATACCCACCAGCCAAGTATGAGTTTTGACAGCTCCGTAATCATATAGTCATCATCAAATTTTGTATGGAAGGAGCTAGTTTGTCCTTGCATCCGGTAGGGGCGCTGTTCAGTTTTCATAGAACTTTGACGATGCAATAAGATTACGGAGATGTCAAAATTCGACCTTGGGCTTTAGGATTGTATAGTAAGTACACGTTGCCTTTTATGCTGATTAAGGAGAGGTGTTTTAAATAGTAAAAAATGCTGAGCTACACATACAAAGAGAATTATACTATGTTCACTTTTATTAAAATTGTAGTTTAAACAATGAGAATCATTACTAGGTCAGCAAATCAATTCAAAACTTTTTTTTTAAATTTATTAAGGTAAACAAACAATGACACAATACATTTTAAATAATTAGTACATAATACATTATATGTATAAACGTTTACCGCAAATTACAAAAAGAAATTCTAAACTAGAAATGGACCGACCAATAAGTGAGAGATTTAAGCATGTAGCAGTTCAAGCAAAGTTTTTCTGTATGTATATTTATTTTCTGTTGCCATATCCAAAGAATTAAATAAATTATAATGATCTATCAAGCTTTTAAATTATTTCATTTGTTGCGATTTTATAACTTTCACTTTAAATGGTAGCCAATATTTACCGGCGTCACAGAAATCGATCTCGGTTCACACCGGTCGAGCTTCAGTAGCGTCTCTACGCACGCTCGCGCCCGAGCGATAGAGTTCTGTGACGTCATAGCCACCACGCGGCCAGCCGTAAATTCGTTTAG
This sequence comes from Chilo suppressalis, assembly GCA_902850365.2. Taxonomy (NCBI): domain Eukaryota; kingdom Metazoa; phylum Arthropoda; class Insecta; order Lepidoptera; family Crambidae; genus Chilo; species Chilo suppressalis. The sequence goes on from OU963902.1 coordinate 1,391,464, forward strand.
TAATTTAGCCATAACTTCGTCGATATTTGTTGTAGAACAAAAATTTAACCACAGTATTTTATGGAATTCTTAGCTCTATAAATCTGCATCAAAACTAAAATCGTTACGCGATTCTCATTTTCAATAGCATTTTTATGGTATTCTTCTGATCATTTAGAGAGCGATTAGATACCTAACTTATAAGCGCTTAATAAAACTAGTTTTTCACGGGTTAATGCACGAAACTCTTTCGAAGGTAGCTCGACAAAATTAAATAAAATATTGATTCCAAAGACGCGGTCTGTAAAGGCTGCGAAACGTCAATAAATAAATAAAGTTACGTGCATTAACCCGTAAAAAACTAGTTTTATTTAATGAGTGATATGCGTGAAAGCCTAAGAAACAAATATTATAAGCGTTTATTATTAACAGTGATTATAAATTGTGTGACAAAGTTCTAGGAATTAATGTTTCAATGTGCTTAAAATTGCTAGCTTGTACTTCAAAAAATATAAAGTATTTACAATGATGATGACAATACAATGTTTAGCTCAACACAAATAGCTCGTAAAGTAGAATTGTAACCTTGTACTATATTGACCGTAAACATATTGTGAAATCCGTGAAAAAAACGACCAGACGTAAACATTATTATATGAAACGGCCACCTGCGGTCAAAACTCATAAACGACGAGCGACCGCAGCCCATCAGGAGCTCTATTTTTGAATCACTCGTCTGACATAGTATCGTCGAATGCGACATAAGTCACCTTCGACTTTCAAGTCGCATGATACTGATTTTCCGTATTTTTGAATCGTTCCTCACCGATGTTACCAGTTTAATACGAAATATTAACTTTAGTTCATTTCATGAAACGGAACGAAAAATTCTGAGTTTGATACAATTGTATTTTGTTGTTTATATTACCGGCACTTTACTTAGCTGTTCGTGATTGCTGTTTGTAAACTTGACATGCATTAGCCGTCATGCCATAATAAAAGAAGAAGAAACTTGACGTCTGCCTGCCCTGGTCCTTTCATATAAAGCATGACAGGGATAGATTATAGTCGTTTAATAGCAAAATGAATAGCAAAGAAAAGTGCCGGTATTTAAAAAAATCAAACGTCACGACACTCATTTCAAAACAGTTTCTAATAGTTTATTTTACTCAGTGGCTAAATCCAATCACACAAAAAATCTTAATAAGTATAAGTTTGACACTAACGTGACGTCTGACACAAAGGACATTGTTCTGCGTCCATACATAGCTAGCCTAAGAACCAACAATTATGAAATATTATTTTCTAGGTTCGAAATCGCATGTAAATGACTGTAAAAACAAAGATTATTGACGGACACTTCTGAGAACTTAAATTATTAGGAAAACTAAATTTTTTTTGAGGTTATGTTTAATATTCAATTCAATTCAGTTTGTCCTTGTCATGCTTAATAAGCAATGAAAAGGACAGACTGATGTCATGTTTTTAAATAGCAAATACGAATAGCCAAGTGAAGTGCCGGCATTAGGAAGAAAGTGTTTTTTGTTTGCAGCGCTGTCATAGATTAAACACTTAAAATGGTATTTATTGTCTCATATTATTTATTAACTTTTTAATTTAGCTTACTTAACTGAAAGTGTCCGTCACAATCTAAATACTGATAATTATCGCAAAAAATATACTAAGAATTATCATAAATGCCAAATTGGTGTTGGTTCTTAGGCCAATTTTAACATTGTCCTTTGACAATTATTTATCATTCGCCTCCACCATCCGCCATGCAACGAGTGGTCTCACCCATTCGTTGCACTCGAGCGATTCAAAAATACTTATTTAATTATGTCGAATGAAAATAAGTAGAAATAAAGCGTTAGCAAAGCGAGTGATTCAAAAATAGAGCTCCTGTATTGAATCGAGAACTCATCTCGGGCACCGTGACATAATCGAGTCCAATCGATTGTTGAAACATTCGAAAGATGGTTATTCGATCGATCTACTCTATCGTAATTGTTGGTGTAATATTCGAGATAGCTACACCGTGCCGTGAAATTCGATAGCCCATTCGAACGATGGAAATAATGGGCCGACGGTATTAGTAACAAGCAATTAGTTTTATTGTATTGCAACCGAAATTGATGTATTCCATCACATGGTGGTATTATAAGAATTTAATGTATAACTTTAAGATAACTGTCGGTTATATGAGGCAAAGAGAATAGTTCTTAACTTGGAAAAAAAACAGTGAGCTTATGACCACACGACTGAAGTGAAACTTATTTAGCTCCATCTGTAAATATATACATATATATATATGTGTGTATAGAATATATATGTATACATATTAAATTTACTAGCTATAAGAGAAAGAGAGAAAGTACATGCGTGTTAAATCTAAAGAAAACTTACTAGAAAAAAAACTCGCGGACTAGACAGCGGACGGGACTCGAACCCGCACCCTTCGCAATCCGGGCGAATGCACTGACCAATTATGCTACCACGGCCCTGATGGCCGCGACGAAATTTTCCTAGCCTTAAGCTGCAGCGCCATCTCTTCGCTTTGTAGGTAACCGACAATGTCAAATGAATACTTTTTCAAGTATTAAACATTTGAAAGAAGAAATAGCAATTATAGTTATGTTTATTTTTTATTTTTTTAAGCATTTAACTGCTAGATGTTTAAATCTAAAGAAAAGTTTTACTAGAAAAATATTGTTAAACGCAAATCGTACTCCAATAAATAAAATTACGCCACATTTGGATCTAAGATGTTATTCGTAAACAATAACTTGGACACATCTTTGGCTAATAGCTTTCTTCTTCTTTCTGTTTTAATGGCTTATCGGGAATTGTCCCTCAATTCCGCCATGTCACGTAGATGACGACCTCCGTGGCCGAGTGGTTTGTACGCCGGGTTTCATGGCGTCGCCGACTCGAGAGGTCCCGGGTTCGAATCCCGGTGGGGGCAGATATTTGTGTGATGAACACGAGCATTTGTACTCCAGTCATGGATGTTTAAATATGTATTTCTATATAAATATACTTATATATGTAAAGTATGTGTATTCTATCCGTTACCCTAGTATCCCATAACACAAGCCTTATAGTGCTTACTTTGGGGCTAAGCTAATTGGTGTGTCTTGGAAAAAAAAAATCTCCACACGACAGGGATTCTTAGTAAATTAGTTTTGAAACAAGAGGTTGAAAATACTATATTTAAAAAAATTACACTTCCTATGTTGTATTGTGCGAGTATTTTATCTAAGTTCACTAAGATTGTTAATAAAAAAATGGGTGCGTGTACTTATGTAGGCGCGTGAGAAGTTATCCTTCTTTCGCATCGTTTAAAATTAGTTTTTAATTGCATGCAAATAATTAATTACAATAAATTAATAAAAAGTCTGGAAAAGGACACAGTCAATAAAGTTCAGTTTTAATTTGAAAAAATAAATAAATAATCAAAATATTCAATTAAAATCGCTACTGAATATAATTTATTAGAACATATGTGATTTGCACTTGTATGAAACTCAAACACGTATTCCGAATATACAAACTAGAAACATGTGGATAAATATTATAAATATGAATACCTATAACTGTTACTTTATTACAAAAAATAAAGATGTGGTTTTTGGTTCTACTACACCAATGGTCAAGAGATGGCGCTGTAGTCTCCTGAATCGCGCTTTGGTTCCGTTGTTCCAGATTAATAAATACTTTTGATAGGCCTTCACAATGCAGTCGTTAGCACCCACTAAATGGAGATTCTATTTCTATTTTGTTGGTAGATTTTCTTAATGTGCGGTAAATACAAAAGTAACCACTTTGTTACTTTTTTGTGTTCGAGTGATGCGCGCGCATCTTAAAATTTCACTCTCATCATTTTTTCATAACGCGCCTAAAGAAGTATAACTTCAAAAAGAAACTGCCATTTTGAGACAATACGATGCGACGAGACGTCGAAGATGTTGCAATGGCGCAGTCCCCTGCGCCCGCGCCCGTGAAAGAAGTCTGTAGTTTGCCCGTTAATAATAACTTGACAGCGCAATGCAAATGTACTCGGTCGAGGCCACGCTGGTGGTTACAATTTGACATTGAGATAAGAGCTATATTTTTAGTGCATTATAACTAAGATCACTGCCGGATTTAGGGGAGGGCAACCGGGGCGAAAACCCCGGGGCCTCCACAAACGGGGGGCCCCCACAATAGAGACTTCGGAAAAAAAAATCTTTCAAATTTCAACTAGTAAACATCTTTTCCTTTGATATTTTTACTCTTTTACCTTTACATACAGCCTACAGTACTTTGTACATCTAACATACATGATTATTTGATTATATTAATCTCAGGGCCGAATTAAAGGCAGGGCAGGTGGGGCTGTGTCCCAGGGGTCTCCACAACAGCTTAAGAAATAACAAAATTTCGATGGGTCAACAAGCATGCAAATCCTAAGTGGCCCGGGGCCTCCACAACAGGATAAAAGATAACAAAATTTCGATGGGTCAACAAGCATGCAAATCCTAAGTGGCCCAGGGCCTCCACAATCCTAAATCCAGCCCTGACTAAGATGCTGCAGTAATAGCTGCCGTTAACTGCACTAAACATAAGCCATTACTGGCCTCCTACCAGGGGGCTATTCGCCTAACGGGATTGCTATCGCTATAGCTTACGATTTCATTTTGTTCTTTCTGACCGCCGAAGGTTTTCAAATGCCCCGCATTCGTTGTTTTTCTTTTATATTGGTAACAACAATATTAAAGACAATGAACGTAAGGTACATATTTGAAAACCTTCGGCGAAAAATAACAAAATAAAACCGTAAGCGATAGCAATACCCTTAGCAATTGACCCCCTGGTATTTACATTTTAAAAGCTCATGAATTAGCGTTAACTTCCAAAAGTCTATTATTTCAGACAAAAACTACTCTATAAATTACCAACAACTGCTATACTAGAAGTTAGCATTGCAAGAATCTATAGATTAATAATGACATAAAATTTTATGCGGATCAATAAGGAACTTGTTTGTATCAAAAAGGAATTCAATATGAAATCTTTTTGCCATTCCGCATTTGGTCGTGTTTATAACACGGGGTAACCATACGTGTTTACCTTAAACATAATGGTAAGTGGTTTTCAGAGTCTAATGATGCTTGCAATGAGAAAATGACTAGCAAACCAGTGAACTAAATGTTCACCAAAACCTGATTTAAAAAAAAAAAGTATTTAATTAATTGAGAACTTCGGAGATTTTGTGTGGTTTCGTTTGAAATTCGTGATTTCTCGAAAACCGGAAGTGCTACGTTACTCAAATCCGGTTTGTAGTCTTATCAGACTATTCTTAACTTATAACTTAAACATTCTCTTTATCTATCTCTTACGGTTTGGCCGCTGAAACAGCACCACAGACAGACGGACGGACGGACTTGTCTAATAGATAAGAGATGAGGTAGAGTTAAGGTTTTTTTTTAAGTCTTTTTTGTACGGAGTTTGTACGGAACCCTCGGTATGCGAGGCCGACTCGCACTTGGCTGGTATTTTTTATTGCGATTGGTTTCGGTGCCGCGAACGGTAACGCGAAAAATTAATATAGTGTTACAGGAGGATCAATAGTCTCCCTTTCGTCATGTTTTCGGCACGCGAAGAATCAAAATCATTCACAATAACTTAATACATTAACCAATACATGGCATTTGCAGTAGTATTTCTGACGACCTCCGTTGCCGAGTGGTTTAAACGCCGGGTTTCATGGTGTCGCCGACTCGAGAGGTCCCGGGTTCGAATCCCGGTGGGGGCAGATGTTTGTGTGATGAATACGAGCATTTGTACTCCAGTCATGGATGTTTAATATGTACTTCTATATAAATATACTTATATATGTACAGTATATGTATTCTATCCGTTACCCTAGTATCCCATAACACAAGCCTTATAGTGCTTAGTATGGGGCTAGGCTAATTGGTGTGAGTGTTGGCTATAATAAAAAAAAAAAAAGATTATCGAGGTGTAAATCGCTAACACTTTGATAATACTGAAGAAAAGTAAACAAATGCTTGAGTAAAAATAAAGTGATGTGTAGAGAGAAGTGCTTCGTGCCTCCGTGCTTCGGAAGGCACGTTAAGTCGTTGGCGTTGGTCCCGGCTGCATCTGCAGTCGTTAGCATCCACCAACCCGCACTTGGCCCGCGTGGTGAGTCATGGCCCAATCTCCCTAATCCATCCATAGGGAAGGCCTGTGCCCCAGCAGTGGGGACATTAATAGGCTGATGATGATGATGATAATAAAGAGAGAAGAGCGAGAGAACTGAATCTTTATCCTCACATCCCACTTTTCGGGTAAATGCCTTCCCCATGGATAAGGAGCGAAGAATAAGCAGCCAAAAGTGCATCATCCAAAGATAAACTCTTACCATTTTTGGAAAGTTAGCAAGTGACTGATCGCAGTTCAGAATGGAGGTCATGCTTTACCAACATGGCTCTTAAATGCTAATTGATTGAAGGCATTTTCACAGAAACCTCCGTCATTAGGGTTACCAGATGATAGAATCAAAAGTCCGGAGAAAAGGCTTGATTTCCATTAAAAAATCCTGAGATTTTTTACAGTTTGAGAATTTTCTCTCAAACGTACTTAACAATTTTAAAAAGTCGTAATATTTTAAAAGTTCAAACTCTGCTCATACTTTTGAATCAATATAATTTGAAGAGCTTAACACGTGGGACATTATATGAATCCATAATTGAAGAAAAAACCTTACTTAAAAAATACTTTTATAATAAAGTACTGATTTTAATTGTGCAATTATTACCAATAGAAGATTATTTTTAGTTTGTTTAACTTTTTATTAAAGATATCTTTAAAACGTAAGCTGTATTTTATAGGAAATCCAAAAAATCCTGAGATTTCATGAGATTTGCAAAATCCAGCCGCAATCCTCAGAAGAGTCCAAAAATCCTGAAATCTCAGGACAAATCCTGAGATATGGTAACCCTATCCGTCATGGGCTGCCCTTTCGATGACACGTTACGACATCGAGGTTCGCATCGCATCACTGTGCGCCTGTATCGTATCAGTAAAGAGGGCACGGAGGCAATGCATCATACAGCTGCGCTTGTGTGAGTCGGCACTAACGGCCTGTCACTGCCATTTAGTGTTGCCAGGTCCGATTTCTTTTAAATCGGTACATGAGGTCAAAACAATCGGGATTTAGGGTTGCAGATCGGGAGAGTAAACAAAAACAAGGGTTTTTTAAGTCTGGGTTTACTTTATTACGTTTTAAACTACTAGTGCAAGTATATTATAAATATATTACCTAAATTTCATTTTTTGATTATTCGGGACATTTAGCGTCCTGATCAGGTACAAATCGGAACGCGTCCACGGACCCCTGAAAATCGGGGCGTCCTGCGAAAATTGGGACACGTGGTAACACTACCGCCAGTAGAAACATTTCCTGCGTACGTGTTAGGCCGTATACAGAAAGAAAGCCGAAAGCCGATAGGCGCTTATCGGCGCCGATCCTTACTACATAAAGGAAGCCGATTAAAGCAGATCAAGCAAAATGTCGGACTCATCGGACGATGATTTGGTTTTGTTAGAAAATGTGTATTTAAAAATGCCAAAAAAGCTAAACATCCTATAAGTAGAGAAAGGAAATGTTTCGAAGAATACCATCATTTATTTGTAAAAAAATTGAAATTTGATGATCGAAGATTTTATACATATAACAAGAATGACTCAAGAAACATTTTATTACATTTTGGATTTAGTGAAAAACCGTTTTGATGAAAAATTGGTGCAATTGGCATAAACAACCAATCCTTCCAGAAGAAAGACTTGTTGTCACCATTCGTTAGCGCTTAGTTAATAAAAGATAAAGTTATTAGGTTTATAAAAAGATTATAACTTAGATTGATTTAATCTAAGGATAATAATTCAAATACAAATTATTTATTATTCGGACAACATAGATCATACTGACCAGCTGACCAGCGCGTGTCGGCGCTGATCGGCGCCGATCGGCTTTCGGCTTTCTTTCTGTATACGGCCATAGGCAGCGAGTGCTCATCCACACACGCGCAGTTGTAGAAAGCTTTGTCTCTATGCCTTCTTTAGTTAATATGGCATCACTGTACGCCTCCTCTCTGCAATTAATCATATTCTGCGTTCGCGTCGACATTTGGAGCGCACGATTTTGTTAGTAGGACGCGGCAGACGATATGCAACGAGAAGTTTTTGCTTCATTCTTGTTTACTCTTTATATAATCAAACATTGGCACTGTGTGATTTAATACTTTGTGCGGCGTGTTCTCATTACGTCTATTTGTTCAAATGACATGGTCTTGTCATGTTGTGTTAAAGATACAATGCTGTTACATTTCAACATATTTTATTTGTATCAGAAATATTAATACCATTATTAATATGATATTTACTAGATTAAGAAATTGATTGTTGTTGGGTTAGCACCAAGATATATTCATCGTAACATTGTAAAATACATAAAAAGCCTAATGTAACGCGAACATCTAAACGCTCATTAAGAATGACCCCATTACTGATCCTTGTAGCATACCTCACAAATTGCAATTCATCGCTAGAATAATTTAATTTCTTAAGTAATCAAAAATTTTTCGGAAACCTTTTAATATGTGTGTCATCGATTTGCTCGCCAACGACCATTTCCAACCGGTTATGTTGTAACATTTTGAAGTTGTTATGATCAAAGGCGACCCTAAGACACTTTAAATCTGATTGAGATGCACGAAATTTTAGGTAATACAATTTACTGATCCACAACAGATATCCGATCCTAAATCCGGTCGCAATACTTAAATAGAGCCGGTTTCACTGTAGTCACGATATATCAATAACAACAAAACTTTCGAGTCGATAAACATTACGGATTATAGCGAAAAACCGGAACTAAACGAAAGTTGAGTACATCGAATCGCAATAAAATCGGTGTTCGTCACGAGTTCGACAATATTCAGAGCATTTTCGTTCAAGAAATTAGTTTTATGTAACAGTGGGCATAGTTACGTGGATTGTGGGAACATTCGTGTTCTGTCTTATTGTTAAACCATAACAGTCATGCCTAAGGGCAATTTCCTCGTCATGCGGACTTAACACACATTTGTAATCGTATTCCAATAGCTTGGGAAAGTGCATTTGTCTTGATATCACTGTTGTAATATTAAGAAATGTTTCTTTCTAAGGTGGAAAATTGAACTGTTTTTGTTGACAAATATTTTACATTTCTTAATTTCGAATAAGAAACTCTGCATGTTCCGTGTCTAGCAAGCTTAGTACCATTTAAAGAACAGCGAATGTAGAGTTGATCTAAAAACCGAAGACCGAAATTATTTTTTAACTGAACTTTTTAGTCGATATAGCGGCGGAAATTATTTTTCTAACAAATTCTTTAACTCTATTTCTAACTAACTATCTTTTACAGTCCATAAGGTATACTCCACTGATAGACAGACGGACAACTTAGGCTCTAAGTAATAGGATTCTGTTGTTATACTTTGAGTAGGTACATAAAAATGATACATACCTACGTACCTGTCATCTATCGTGTCATCAGAGTCAACTGAGGAAATAAATAGGTGATAACTTAGAACGGAAATCTATCCTGTCACAAAGAGTGACACAAATTGACTATTTTGTTGGCAGTTTATCGACACTTTTAAGTCAAGCAGTTTCTGTAATAATATCATCGGTATACTTACATGGCTTTAAAATTGCCGCTTTCCAAGTAGCATTGTTGAGGTAGTTAGCGGTCTTTTACTTACACGTGTACATTGCTTGCATTCAACATCGATAGCAAAGTTTTATTTAATGTTTCATTTTGTGTGAGTATAGTTTAAATCTAAAATGACAATGCCTTCAATTTATTCTTCAAGTTCATTTTGCTTCACTTATTATGCACACGATTTTAAAGGAGATTGGGCATTTTAGGGATTTTTATCTCTCAATTGTACACTAATGAAAATACTGCCAAAAATCGTTATCTAATTATTGATGACTGAATACGAAGTTTCAGCAATTATTATACTCTCAGAAAAATATGCGATATTTTTAAAATGTAGAATGATTTCCTATGTGATAAGCACGCCCGGTGCTTGGTGGCCGGTTGGTATACGGGACGTCGGTCGGTCGTCTCGCCACCCCAAGCGATATCCGGATCCCGCGTTCCGAAACGTTAACTTAGGTGTCCAATGTTAACCTATTAATGTTATTAACATTGTTAGAACTAGTCCTAGATACGAAAATACATATACAAAGAATAATATTATTCGTGTGACTATGATTTATTTACAAAAGACGATTAAAATAAAAAATCCTAAAATAAAAGAATGCATACCTACTCGGGGTTCCAGCAATACGTTTCGGAAAAATCACCGTTGTTCTGTCAATGCGAACAGTGTCTGTCAGTGTCACTGTGATCACTGTCAGAACACGGATCTGTCAGTCAGTCGATTTCTCGCTATTGCCGTGTAAATTGAGCTATTAAATAATAAAATGTGTAAACAAATGTTACCTGCAGCACTGCTCAACCCCTTTTAGGATTGTGAGCGTGATAATGTGTTTGTATGAAGGTAATATTAAGATTACAGTAGTTGCATAGTAGCGGGGATCGTAAAAAGAGGTTATGTAGATAAATTTCTTTAAAGTCCAATAACTTTGCTCAAAGAGTACGGATTTAAAAGAAATAAAAATATCCTAAAAGTATTAAATATAAGCAATATTTTTAAGCTTATTTCATTGATGTACAAAACTCTTTAGTTCGTCCCCAAGCTCCATACTAAAATGCCCAATCTCCTTTTAACGTCACTTCCATTTAGGTTCTTGTAAGTCATTGTCTGTGATGACTATTTGTTGTGAACAGTGCCCAGAGTTCCGTTAATATGTATCGTAAGTAACGGTGTCCGGTGGCTGCGCACGCGCATGTCGCCAGTTATGCTACGTGCCACAAATAAATCAGCGATATCGGCAGAACAATGTGACGGAGCCGACGGCTAAGGAAGTGTGGCGTAACAATAGCACCATGAAATTCAAAGACCATTTCTTCGACGACCGCCATAGCCTACGGATGGACGGTTACGAAACCAGGAGTGTCGCTCACGCATTGCATACTATGACCCCGTTTCCCTATCCTGTGGTACTCATTACCATACACTATTATCAGTACTCAGAGGCGTTAGTAATTTTCAAAGTTTTATTAGAGTTGATGTTGTCAGCTTCGATTATATACTCTCTAGATAGAGTGTCACCTTGTAAACATTGCGATAAAAACAGACTTGGTTTTATAACGCGAATCTTGTATCTTTCACTCGCGAAATGGCAGCGAAATGTCATTATTTTTGTCTCGCGCATGCGTAAGATACCAGCAGGTTAGGCCACATTCCCCAAAAAAGTGGGTAAACTTAATAAAATCAAAATAAGTATATTGTTCACACTTTTAAAAATCATTGTCGTTGAAACATCTGTAAAACGGAAATTTATACGTTTTATAATCTTGGATATTTGAAATAAAAAAAAAAATGTTACAAATTTTTATTTAGTTTAACAAAAATAACAGCCATTACATTGAACAATAAGTGACGGGAAACGACTTAAGAGTTCCGCATTTGGCTCATATTTTTACCCGACTGCCAAAGAGGGAGGGTAATGTTGAGGGAGTGTATGTAAGTATGTATGTATGTCTGTTCCTTTGTGACCTCCTGTAGCCTAAACGGCTTGATGGATTTTGATGTATGAGGTATCGTTAGATTTGTCTTGATTACGGGAGTGTCATAGGATACATTTTATCCTAAAAGTCCCACGGGATAAAGACATAATAATATTTTTTCTAAATTTCCCTTTAAAAAAATATGTATGCGGTATCATTAGATTCATTTTTAGACTGTCTTAAGGTACTTAATAATTCCCGCGATATTAATTCCCTTACTGAAGTAACAAGACTACGGTATATACCGTCTTAAAATACTAACTAACTAAAAAGTGTGAAATAAAAAAGGTAAATTTAAAAAATCAAAAAACCCGACTGCTTAATTATACTTCAAATAAAAACTGAAAAGAAAAAAACAAGTCCAGTAGTCTATAATTCTGTTAATAAGGAACAAAGCTACTTTAACAGTCGGGACCCACTGTTGAAAAATATTATGTATTCTTGAATATCTAATGGGTCCCGACTGTTAAAGTAGCTTTGTTCCTTATTAACAGAATTATAGACTACTGGACTTGTTTTTTTCTTTTCAGTTTTTATTTGAAGTATAATTAAGCAGTCGGGTTTTTTGATTTTTTAAATTTACCTTTTTTATTTTCAACGTCATCTGCGTTGCCACGCACTATCTAGGAGTAAATAATCAAAGGTTGGTCGTTTAGAAATAAAATGGAGAACTATTTTGCTATGCAAATTTTAATAAGCGAGTCCTGCCGTAGACCCTGCAGGAGTCGAATTTATTCCAGTAAATATCTATACCAGAAAACTGTCAAATTTTCCTACATCAATAAGTTTTAACCGTTTAAGGTTCAATTGGATGTGGATCCAATAAATAAATTCTAATATCTCAAAAAAAGTATAATCAAAATCCACCTAGTATGGGTCTCTTAGTACATGTTTGTTCATCTTTCCTAATGTAAGGTATATAAATCTTACGTACGGAGTCCTGATATAATAAAGGTCAAATTAGATTTCATTTTTACTTGCACTTAGTTTAATGGCGTGGATCCATTTGCTGACACTTTTATGAAAAAAAATGGATGCGTGTAACTTATGTACGCGCGTGAGAACTTATACTTCTTTAACATCATTAAAAATATTTTTTAATTGCATGCAAATAATTAATAATTACAATAAAATAATAAAAGGACTGGAATAGGATAGTTAACACAGTCAATTAAGTTCAGTTTTAATTTGAAAAATTAAATAAATATTCAAAATATTCAATTAAACTCAGTACTGAATTTAAGTTATTAGTCCATATGTAATTAGCACTTGTAAGTAACTAAAACACGTTGTGTCTATATAGAAACTAGAAACATGTGGATAAATATTATAAATATGAAAACAGTGATCAGAGGCGACGAGCGTGCCAACATTGTTTTTGACAACGCGATCATCTTATGGAGCTCCGTGGATCGTTCAAAGTACCTTTGGAACAGATGTCTAATAATGGTGGATTATTAACCACTTAGTGGTTAATAATCCACCATTATTAGACACTAACATTCATAACGCGCCCGCGGCCAACTTCATGGTGTTACTTTTGGGTTACAGTGATGCGCGCGCATCTAAAAATTTCACTCACATGATTTTTTCATAACGCGCCTAAAGAAGTATAACTTCAAAAACATGTTGTCGAACCCACAGGCAAGTATATCCTGTGAGTAACATTTGCATGCGATGTGTTGTTGCTTGCGTAACAATTACGTGTCGCACGTGTTATGGCTTAATGGCTTCCTGGAAACACACCATCGACTCTCGAAGGAATTTTCTATCGAATAGACATTGGTCTTACACAAACAAGTTAGCCAGGCGTTCAACATAAGATTAAGACGAAAATGTCGTAGGTACAACATTCTCTAAAATATGTTTTAAAACAGTGTCTTTGACGACCTCCGTGGCCGAGTGGTTTATACGCCGGGTTTCATGGCGTCGCCGACTCGAGAGGTCCCGGGTTCGAATCCCGGTGGGGGCAGATGTTTGTGTGATGAATACGAGCATTTGTACTCCAGTCATGGATGTTTAATATGTATTTCATATAAATATACTTATATATGTACAATATATGTATTCTATCCGTTACCCTAGTATCCCATAAGACAAGCCTTTACAGTGCTTACTTTGGGGCTAGGCTAATTGGTGTGAGTGTTGGAAATATTTATTTATTTATTATTATAAGTTTTTCTGGTACAACCCTGAGATTCTACCTGAATTGCACAGTTGCGTGACGTTGAGGTTAGGTCTTTTAAAGAAGTGCGTTATGGTCTGCTTATAAGGATTTTGTAAGAATTATTTTTGTTTCCGTAGAAGTAGCTAAGATTTTTCCAGTAACTAGGCTTAAGGTAATAGTAGAAAGTGGTAGTTTCTAGTGTTGTGGTAATGTTACGCTAGCATAATTTAAGTGTTACGTGCAGAATAGCTGAGGCTATTTATAGTTGTAGACGGTTCAACTGATTCAAAACCTAAACCGACGAGTGAGTTCCTCATAATAGGGATAATGACAATTTTTTTTCTTCGTTTATCAGGTAGATTATCAAAAAGTATTGGACACGTATTTTTTCTTTTTTCACATAATATAAACATTGCAGAGATATATTGATTTGAAAAGTCGCATGACGTCACGTTTTCGTACAATTTTCACTTAAAAGTGACGTCACGAGCCCCTACTCGCAAACTTTGATGCGCTATAACTTTGTCATGTTTTGGTTGATTGCCCAAAGAAACAAATACGTGTTCATTATTTTTTGATCATCTAATGATGGACTACACAGAATTTCGTTTACTGTACCCCGTTATCACCCCTATTTAAAACATAACACTTTCAATTCAATTCAATTCAATTCATTTATTGCAGACCATAATGGAGATACAAAGGTGGTAACATATAGACAAAAGTGCATTATGGACCCTGTAGTGTAGGGTATCGCAATTGCAAGATTTACTTTAGTACAAAAATGCAAATAACAAAACAATAATTTTCACAAAATTTAATCTTGATATTGCTAATCTTCTCGCCATTATGAAATCCTAATAGTAATAATAAATTGTTGAAATCTGATTAAGAAATATTTAAACTAATCACTCACAAAAGCGCATGCTTGTTCAACTACGAGAGCAGTTTCTAAACAATCAATTTCCCCTTTGTTTTCAAAAAAATGTCTATCTCGATCGACATGCGAAACTAATGATATCCGATGTTGTAAACAAAGAAATGATTAATGAAAGTAAAAACGATCTGTATAGTTAGTTAGTACACCTTATTGATTTTGATGATGGTTACGCAATAAGAACTATTAATCAATAAAGTGTTAACTCCGAATAAGAGGTTCCAATTTGAATAATTAACGCGAAGCATTGATACCTGGCGCAGGTTGTACCGGTTCTTTGGATTACGACACAGTCATTGGGCAACTAATTATTCGAATAAACGTTTTTGATATTGTAAAGGAAAGCTGTCTCATCATGATGTAATTAATGTCATTGTAATATCTTTATATGTAGTTACATGTCTATAAAGTACTTTCTCTATAACTTTGTACCACTGATTTGAACCATTAAATACTCTTAAAGTACTACAGTATAAATAATTATATTAACTGTGTCATGGTGATTTTCTCATATCTCTTTCTGTGTCATTAATTCATTGTTGATTTCAGCTGATTGTCTGTGTCAACTTAAAAACCTAAAAAGAATCAAACGATATTTTTAAATACTATATAATATGTATATAAATAGAAAATAACGAACGAAGTCGACACGATTTATTACAAATCTGTCGTTGCTGTATCTTCTTACATTAATCTATACGACTGAAATTATTACTTCGAGGCAACGGACTTTCCACAAATGGCCACAGAACCGCCCAATACCATCTCTTACCGAACACATTCAATAAGTTCTCATTCCATTTCGTCATGTCCGATCTTATTATCTTCTTATGCTCGTACGCAGTTATGCCCATCATCATATTTTTAACATGGAACCAGAGCACAGTCGTTGCCCAAAAAATGAATATTACGTTTAAATCGAAGAATAAAACGTAGAGATCTCTAATTCCAACTGGCTCAGTAGAAATAAAACTGACCAAGGGATTGAACACCCGCAGCAGTGCAATTATGAAGTCGTAAGAGTCATACATGGATGAAACGAAGAAATAGTCATAGTATGTTGAATAGATCAAGCCTATAGAGATGTAGGTGAGATACATGATGTAGTACCTCTGGTTGTTAAGCCCGATGCAGCGAGAGAAGAAGAAGCAGTGGTGGTCCCTTCGGAGAATGCAAACACCGCAGGTTTCGCAATGGAAACTTTTGCGAGGCTGCTCCAGTTTGCAACACACGCAGTACCGGCCAAACTTCTCATTTTGACATAGTGACATTCTGGGCACTCTGTTATCTGTTAATAAAGCCAAGAACATATTTCCGCAGACGTTGATAAAAATGAACAATGATAGGAACACGTGGAACACATGCATTGCCGTTCCCATCTTGAAGATTTTGATGAGATAAGGACGTACGATGGTCATGTGAAATATGTAGTAACCAGGTGTCAATAGAAATATGAGGCCGAATGCCATAACTTTTTCGAATATGTAACGACAAAGTAGCAACTTCTTGTTTTGTTTCATATCTGTATTGTATAATAGCAAAGCACTTTTCGTTCCAACTTGCCGCTAATGATGACAATTTTATTAAAATTCTGTGTTCTCAGTTAACGATACAGTTTTTTCATCTGACGTAATGCGATTTGACGTTTCCATAGAGCACAAGTTCTAATTGACTCTCTTCATTAAACAAAAAGAGTAAAGAATATTTTTATACTTGTGGCAGTACTGCATTTATCTGTCGTGTTGTATTGTGACGCGTCAGAGAGCTATCGGTTTCATACATTTAGTACGGTTAGATTGAGAATGCTGTCGACACATCGCGACACACACTTGTGTTACTCTATGAGTACTAATTCATAGATAGTACTATACTTATAGTACCAACTCAGAGCAACGCGGCCAGGAGGGTAGTTCACAAAATTCACAGCATCGTCGATTTTCCCTCTGTCGATATTCCCTCGGTCTTGGGCCAGCTCAAAAACAAAACTAGTTGCGTGTCGGATATTTCACTAGACTGAGTCAAGTCGCGCAAGTATTAGAGATCGAAAATTCCATAATTTATGTAATTTGCTGTAAAACACATCTGAACACATCTAAACTTACAAAAGGATGGTGTTAACTTCCACATATAAGTAGAATTATTAACATATTATTTTTATTTTACCACTTTTAAACACAAAATTCAATCGTCGACTTGTTTGACAAAACAATCGACTAGCCAGTACAAATATCAGATTTGTCAATAAAAAATCTTTAGTTTCATCTCTGCCCGATTTAGCGCCGACATTTTTTATGTGTGAGTGTCGTAATCACCAATTCGTTTTTACGAAGTATGTTGGACTGCATTTGTGTACATATTCCTCTCCCTGCAAAAAGCGTCAGAATGATTTCAGTATTATTATATCATTATGGCTACTCCCCTCCTAGCCGCGTCGGCTGTGTTGCTCTACGTACTAACTGCATGAACCCTATAGCTCTGTGAGGCATCACAACACTATAGACACATTAGTATATTTCTGCCTTTATAAGGATTATACGTTAAAAAACAATTTCTTGGGAATAAGCCAGTATCTGTTTCAAATATTATTATCCCCTAATATTTTGATTGAGAAGTTAATAAAAAATAAGCCAATTTAATTCAAAACAAACCATTAATCGCAGGAATTTGTTTGGTATGTTATAAATAATTGCGTAAATAACATAACTGCGGTAGCACAGTAAGCAGGTACTTGTAATAGTAATCGCTCCAGAACATACATTGCATACAGCCTAGCGCTTCACGCATTCTTAGTAGTACGGCGGGCTGTTTCCGCAACTCGACACCCAGTGCCTATTTTGCGTGGGGATTGGAATCAGTCCTGCCATCCCAGCTCCTTCACGCGGGCATATTTAAACTTGAATGTAATTTAAGCAGGCTTCGATAATGATTTTATACACACATTATTCACTGTTGACAAATTAAGATTTCTTTACAATATACTAAAAGAAAATAAGTTTTACAAAGAGGTAGGTTGGAGGTTGGAGCCAGTGAATGCACCGGATTGGCACTCCCTTGTTAGGTGTTGCCTCTTGGTCCCAGCTACAACGGCCACGTTCCGGAACTCGTCGTGGCAGTCTGACCTTCTCCAGCCCTCAACTGAGGTAGTGGTTTCCAGGGATTAAGAAACCCGTACGTAGTTACCTAATAACGTATTAGGTATATCTAACAAATATGAGAAATTGCTAGTTAAAATGCTGTTGTTGAATTGTGATTGCATCGTGGCTAACTATTTTCCTGTGATATTGCATAATTCCGTTGTGCAAATAAGAGCTTTCTCGATCTATATCATACGAAGGTAATTGAGGAAACAGTACCCGAGGCCAGAGTGGCCGCAGACTGATAGTGGATTTAATCAGTATTGTGGCTAGTGAAATAGCGCTACAGTACAAACAATTTATTGGTTCGTGGCTTTAAAGGATGTGGCTATAGAGAAGAAAATGTTTTATTCGATATATTATTCAGTTCCAATTTGGTGTCCGCTTTACGATACAATTGTGGACAGACTTGAAAAGGTTCAAAAGAAGTTTTTACGTAGGATACATTACAAGTTACATCATTGTAGAATTTCTTATGCGGAATTGTTGACTCATTACGGACTTTTGAGCTTGGAGTCGTAACGTCTGGATACCTACTCATGGCCATGATGGTGCATGGCATTTGTAATAACAGGTTCGATTGTAATAACCTTACAATTTTTTTTGTGTTATGTTGTACCTAGATCGGTATTCCGCAGAGGGGTGCGCGCGCCTCGGCTGTTTTATACTGGGACCTGTAGAACGAATGCTGGAGTGCGTGCGCCCCTTCGTCGACTACTAGATAATTATAACACAAACTTTGCAGAATTAGACATATTTGGGTTCTTAAAATTAAAGTTTAAAAAAATGGCAGTAGAAACATTATCAAATAGAACGGGTTGATGGAATTTGGTATCATACTTGTATCTGTACCGGTTCATCGCGGTTTTTTAGTTTATTATTCCGTAGTGAGAAGATAATAAACTTCTCCTTTCATCATTAATTTGTGGACATTGGTGTGGTGACACTTACCTAATTAATATCTACATTATAATTTTATGTAAAATTTATTGTATAACTGTTCTATGTTCCTAAAATAAAATAAAATAAAAAAATTATGTGAACCCGAGCATTTATGTAACAGGTTCAACAGTAACATCTATTGGATGAGGGTATTAAGTTACATTTATTGAAACGTAACGGGTATTTGACTACCCTTTTTTAAACAGCAGTCAAAATACTACAAAGCTTCATTATTTTGGTTTGAAGTTTTAAAAATACTGTTTCGATTTAACATGTCAGATGGAATTAATGTCAAGTCACGATGGTTTAACGTATTAAAAAAAAAATCCTTTTTAATGCAAAGGGTACAATAAATCACGAGGGAAGGCGCAGTCGCGTCAATTTCGTCCGGCCCTGCGCGAGCGCACGATTCTGACATTTCAGCCCTTTACCTGTCACTGGAGCCGGTAATGGCTTCAACCGATCAACAACAGAACAAATCGAGGTTATAAAACAAGCAAATTACCTAGCACTTACGAGGCGAATCATGTGTTGTTATTAACGATCGTTACGGGGGTTACGGGCGTGGTTGATGATGAGGTGAGAAGCGGATATGAGATGGATAACAATGGAAATAACTGTTTATATGTTGTTCTGTTCAATTTTTTTTTGTAGATAATGAATGACAAATGAGCGATTGAGCTATATTGTTAGTGGGTATTGGAATAACAGTATTTATTTTGTTAAAATTCAATGAGGGCTATCGCGTACGAATCCGCCGCTAGAGGCGCTAGTGTAGCGTGAGGTCTCCGAAATGTCAAATGTTATTGCTTGTTGATTGACTACGTGGGTTTATTTCTAACTAGTAGCCCGCCCTCGCTTCGCTTCGGTGTAGAGCTGTAGTGTAAACTATAGTTTTTGTTCTCAGGCTTGTGCTATAAAGAATGACTTTATTTATATAATTACACGTGTTATTGTGAGTCAACCATAAAAGATAGACATATGCTGTTGCGGGATATTTTTTAGACAATTTTATGTAGAATATTTCCGTCATACATGATTCCTATGTAATTTTAACCATTAAGGCTGCACCCGCGATGGAAGCTTAAAAATGGAGTAACTTCTCCCGTTTTCCTAACATTTCCCTTCACTACTCTGCTGCTATTGATTGTAGCGTGATGAAAAGTATACTATTACCTGCCCAGGAGTATGAAGAATAATTGTACCAAGTTTCGTTAAAATCCGTTGAGTAGTTTTTGTTTCTATAAGGAACATACACACAGACAGACGGACAGACAGACAGACAAAAATTTTACTGATTGCATTTTTGGCATCAGTATCGATCACTAATCACCCCCTGATAGTTATTTTAAAAATATATTTCATGTACAGAAAAGACATCTCTACAGATTTATTATAAGTATAGATTAAAATAATGTTGTGAATAATTGGTAATAATTCGGTTTAATTATGGCAAATATGAGTTATGTGGCAATGAATGTCAGTTATTAAAAATTTGAGCTTAGAAAAATGATTATGTTGCCATTTTTTCCGAATAAAACGGAACTGCGCGTCACTGTGGCATGGCCTATTATGTTTAGGATATGGTTCTTTTGTGTCAAAATACGATCAAAATGTAACCTTTGATTTCATGTGCGTATTAATAAACTTTAAAAGTTACAATTTAGGACCTCACTCAACAGTGGCGCCATCTGGTGAGGCAGAAAACGGTAGCCCTCATTGCCGGACTCTTTTAGATAATACAATCGACTCGTCAGTACATATACCAGCTTTGTCAATAAAATATCTTCAGTTTCATCTATGCCCGATTTAGCGCTGTCATATTTGATGTGTGAGTGTCGTAAATATGATTTAGTTTTTGCGAAAGTTCGTTCGTTTTTTGTTGGACTGCATTTGTGTGTATATTCCTCCCTCCGCATAAAGCGGTAGAATGATTTCAGTATTATTAGATCATTATAGCTTCTGCCCTCCTAGCCGACAAATGAGCGATTGAGCTGTATTGTTAGTGGGTATTGGACCAAAAGTCATGGCCTTTTGTAGATTTTTTTTTGTTTTGGTGCCCTAGACGTTCGGTCCTACATGGACGGCTCAGGACTTTACAAGGTGCAATGTCCCTAATGTCGCCGCTTGTGGTCCCCTACTATAGGCATCAATATAATGGTCCGTTAATTTCTTATCCTAATTTCCTCGTGGAATCCTGCCATATTGACAAGAAGGTAGAATAAAGAAACAATGCTCGCCTTATAACGCTTTTGTAATAAAATATTAAGTTTAAAGAAAGAAAATATTACTAGAAAAAAATCCGCGTGGAGCAGGCAGCAGACGGGACTCGAACCCGCACCCTTCGCTATCCGGGCGAATGCACTGACCATTATGCTACCGCGGCCCTGATGGCCGCGTCGAATGCCTTCTAGCCTTTCTTAAGCTGCAAGACAGCGCCATCTCTTCGCAGTGTAGGTAACCCACAATGTCAAATGAATACCTGGTGAAGAGCTGGCGCTGTCTTGCAGCTTAAAATTCAAAAAATTCAAAAAATTCAATATCGTTTATTCAGTCTAGGTTGTTACAAGCACTTGTGAATGTCGAAAAGCTACGCCATCGGTTCGCAAATCTACGGCGGGAGACCTTGTACTGAGAAGAACCGGCAAGAAACTCAGCAAGGGCTGTTTTTTCTCCCTGTATTATATACAGAAAGAAAATTATTAAGAAAGGCTAGAAAGAATCCGGCATAGGTATCTAATCAGTATTCAAGTCGATCCATTTACGAACCATATACGAAACTTCACAGGCCCAACTCGCTAATCGAAGAATCTCAAACCGATGCCTCGTTAAAAAGCTTATTTCACAACATCCGAAAAAAAGTGAAGTCGCCATTACCAATCGCATACTCCAAGTCCGACTGACATCAACGCTAATATGTCTACAGTAACATCACCGCATTGCTAAACGGCTCCATACAAACAATAATGTGATGACTAATTCGACAGATGCATGTCAAGCAACAATAGGCCTGTTTCATGCCAATCGACATATTGCAACATTGATTGTTATAATTGACACGGTATCATCATCATGCATAGTGTATGCTGCAACGTAAGTACAATGAGAATGCAAAGAAAACATATCATCGCTTTATTAGTGAATATAATGTTACGTAATATCATCTCGTAACTACAGTAAGTGTGAAATAGTAGATGCTATTTTGTTTATTTGTTCCTTTTCCGTATGTGGTCTGGGGTAAGGGCGCGTTTATATGACACAGAATGTCACAGCGTGGCGGCCGCGCGGTCACCACTGCTAACTCGATTCATTTGCAGTTGATCTTGGTCTTTCTTAAAATTCTATAATTATGGGCTATTTAACTAAGAAGAAGAAAATTATGATTGCATATTACTTGTACCGACAAAGCAAAAAAGAAGAAAAAACAAAAGTAGAAGATTTTGGCTTCATCCTATTTTAGCATGGCGAGAAGAGTTTGATGATTTTCATAAGCTACACAACCAACTGCGAGAATATGGAAAACAAATCG
The DNA here is from genome assembly GCA_902850365.2 of Chilo suppressalis. Taxonomy (NCBI): domain Eukaryota; kingdom Metazoa; phylum Arthropoda; class Insecta; order Lepidoptera; family Crambidae; genus Chilo; species Chilo suppressalis. The sequence goes on from OU963902.1 coordinate 1,413,886, forward strand.
CAGATTATTTTCGAATCGATGTTAAAACATTTGATTCACATCACACAAAACATTTGATGTTAAAACATTTGAGTGATTTGAGCGAGGAGGCCGCGTGGCAGCCGCGCGGTCGCCGCGCAGTTAGTTACTCACAAAGAATTTCAACATTAAGCCTTAGTGAATAAACCAAAAATCTGCTATGCCTGAACAGTTATTGCGCGGACACCGAGCTGTCGCCGCGCGGCGGCCGCAAGAAATTTTTCGCGTCGTCTATCTGCTCAATGACAATGAATATGACCCTATATTCGGTACTGCTGGAGCCTTACCTGAACATGAAGCTAGGACAGAACAAGCAAAAGAAAACAGGTAATATTGTAATTCACCAAGCCCGCCAGCATGCAGCTGCTAGCTCCCGTCAACGACTGAAAGTGCAGCCGGGACCAATGACTTGGTTAATCAAACCCGGTGCCGCTGTAAAGGTCATCATCATTATCACAAAAAATACTGCGACACTCAAAAACATGGCTGTTTACATAAGCACGTCACCTGCGTGAGAAAAAAAAACTATTTAAGGGCGTGTCTGACTCGCGCACGAAGGGTTCAGTACCATTATCTATACAACATTAGCGACTTAACCATAATATGGAGCAAAAACAGCGAAGAAATTACGTCTATTGTATGGGATAAACTAAGTATAAAGTATAAGTATTTGTTGTTATAGCGGCAACGGAAATACATCATATGTGCAAAGGACAATGGGCAAAACGCACCCAGCTCCGCCAACAATGTAATTAGTATGAATCGATAGATCTATGAAAAACTAGCCTTTTTTATTATGACACCGAAAATAAATATCCTGGGAGTCAAAAGATATGACACTGTAAAAAATATCCTGGTACTCAATAGATATGACACATGGGCATATTTAAGTAGCTAAATAAATTCATTTTATAGTACCTTCATTTTATATGATTAGTAATCATAATAATATGCTATATCGTACTATACAACCAGATATACGACAAAGCCTGCCGACCATCCTGCACTTGCTCTTACTGAGACATTTCAAAACGGTTTAGGACTTGCAGTTGCAAATAGTCGACTCGTCTTACTTCTGCTACTGCTACTTGATTGATTTTTATCAACACGCTTTGGATGTTGAAACACGATTATCGGTTTTGTCAATTAGTATGGATGAACAAGAATCAAGAATCATCATCTCCGTGGCGGACGTGGGTGCAGCGTCCATACATTTTTGCCCAATGTCCTTTCAACTGTCTAGCTATCACGGTTCATGAGATACAGCCTGGTGACAGATAGACGGACAGTGAAGTCTTAGTAATATAAAAACGGTCACCTCCCCTGAAACTGACCATTGCGAAAGTCGCTTAACATTCATAATGGCATACACAACGCGTCCGCTACTGCACAATCTAGCAAAGGATCCGTATATTAATCTTGAGTAATATCTCTTACTTCGTCCATTACGCTCTATTAGCGTCTCTTTAGCAGATATCTTATGAGTGATGGGGCAACTCAACAATAGCGGCTGCTGACTGAAATGGTCTAATGACCGCTGACAATGTGCCGTCAGTGATGACTTTATCACCTTTGAAATAATGACTGTATTACAATTACGTAAGTGTGAAATCCGTTGATCTGTTTGTGTTGAAGAAATTTTTGTGTAAGTGACCTATTGGGGAAGCTTCAGAAGTAAAATTTTAAAGTCAAAGTCAAAATATCTATATATATAAAACTCAAAGGTGACTGACTGACTGACATAGTGATCTATCAACGCACAGCCCAAACCACTGGACTAAACACACTGGATAAAATAGGGAATGAAAGTTTGTATGAAACTTTGTCAATTTTAAACCGATCGGGCTGAGACTGCATGCAGGTATAATACAAGCCTGAGAACAAAAACTGTAGTCTACACTTCAGCTCTACACCGAAGCGAAGCGAGGGCGGACCGCTAGTCGTATATATAGTTGAATCGTGAATATTTTTTTCCCTACCACCAGAAAAGGACTTTTTTTAGCTGTGGAGAAAAACTGGCGAAATAAACTTCACAGCTTTAAATAATTATGTAACAATATTCACAAAATATTATATTGTTACGGTGCCAATACAAAATCATATCATCTTCATCATAAAACCATTAACCAAGCCGTTGAACAAACCACAGATGGAATCCTCCATAGATTTCATTTAAATAATAAAAATATATTAGTGAAACAAAACGATATTTAACAAGATATTTTCCATAGTATTTTTAAAATACGCAGGTTGTATACAAAAGTTGTTAGGAACATTTCAGAAATTTGCAAATACATTATCTAATCACACATGATTGCATGTTCTTTTACACGTAGGCTTGTTGAAAATATATCGATGTATCGATATATCGATATTTTTTGTTCGATGTATCGATATTTTTTGCCGATATATTTTGATTCGATATATCGATACATCGATACAAAATAACCAATATCGAAATTCGTATCAAAAACGATATTTTTTTAATTATTAGCGGCATATCACGATCTAACTAAATTCGTATCTGGAAAAAATTTAAACTGGATCTCAGATTAATGATATTCAACATATCTATGATCTGTGCTGTATTTAGTATTGTCTATGTCAACATTCGAAAATAGGGTCTATTTTTAGGGAGATAATTTTCGTTCCATTATTATTCCGCGTGTCATATTTCGTGAGCTACTGTACGATATTTTTGGGAAAATTGGTCCGATATATCGATGTTTTTTTCGCGATATATCGAAGCCGATATTGATATTTTTTAAAATATCGATATATCGATATTTTTTTCAACTTTCGACATCCCTATTTACACGTGTCACGTGTTAAAACGTGTGATTATTTACCCATTTCATTCTGAACTATTTATTTTATGACAACTAGGTAGTTCTCCACTTCCATCGACTTTTGATCGATGCACGTTTAATACGTGTTAGAGACAATGAGGATTATTAAATTGTTACTTCAGCTCCACCACAGTGATTTAATACTATGTCCACCACGGTGATTTAATTTATAAAAGACATATTTTACCAAAAGAGGCTCCTTCAGATCGATATGCTTTGACTGGAGAGAAATGGCAATGCATTCTTGTTACGACGAGACAAAGTTTTTCCAAGTTAAAGATAACTAAACTATGTTTAAACAAAAAGCTTGGAACGTAGGTATACTAAATCGTGATAAACCATTATCCCATTGTTGGAATTCAAACGCAGCCGTGTCGACAAAGGACTTACGCAATCGTAATCATAAAATAAAAATACTATCTGACTACCAAGTTTGCGTTGGCCGTAGGTACGTTTTCATATCTCATGTCCGAATTAATGACAACGTTACTTACATATCTACGTTTCGCTCCTTCCTTTTTGGTGATGAAGCGAAGGTTATGTTTTGTGTAATCCAAACCGCCTTATGTCATGTGTGGCATCATTGTTATTGAAAGGATAGGTACTTTAAAAATTACGAAATGGTAAGATAAATTTTTGAAAAATAAAAAAAAACTATACCCATTACTGTGTAACATTTTGCTGTTGGAGAAAAAAATATGTTCTTTTTTTTTCAATTCGGAACTGCATAAGTCATATGTTGGGTAATCACTTTTAAATTGTGCTAAAGCATTTTATAAGTAAGCAGAACCAAATGAAATGTACCTAATATTTTTATAGGAATAGAGTTTACTTGACTGGAGCGCCCGTCTGGAGAAATAACCTTTACCTTACATAAGACCATAGCAAATTAAAAATTCTAAAAGCTGTATTGATATGTATTCTCTTCGAGCAAAAGCAATTTCATACCATCTTAGATCTGAAACTGTGCGAAACCATTTCCAATTCCTTTGTACGCTCTATCTATGAAAAGTATCACCACTTAAGTGACAAATAATTATGAATACTAATGAAAAATAAACCGGAATCTCAGTCATCGGAAAGTTCAATTCAGCATAACAATAGAACTATCGCCTGGAGATCCATCATAGATTAGTATTAGTGAAAGCGTTCCTAGAGTATTGTATTTAGTATCAAAGTAATATCAAGGTAGCTAACAAGCAATAATGGCCTCGTCAGTGAGGGATTGTATCTCAGTTTTTTTCATGTGAAAAAGTTGGTAAACAAGCTTATGCTCCACCTGAGGGTATGGGACTACTGTGGTGAACCAACCTCCTTCCTTTCCGTATTGATTGATTTTTTTTTGAGTGTGTATGCTGTTGGTCGCACATGACCTCCCTTTGACCACAGCGTCACCGGGTTTGGGGACGGCGAGATCCTAAGGGGATTTCAAGCTGAGAATCTCGTCAGCACTTGCAATTGACCACGTTGTAGTACGATACGTTGATATTATGTAGCTTTAGAAATTGGCAGAATTTCGAGTGCCTCTAGAGGTATTCCAGGCGGATGGCATCTCCCCACTGGGCGAGTCTCCTCTCCGTCTGGAGCCTCTAGACCACTGTAACCTGATTGGGTTGGCTCAACTAGAGGGCTCTGAGACTGACCTCGGCTCCAGTTAGACGTTGTCGTGGTGATTCGTTGTTAATACTCTTCTACCTATTTATTACAAATTGTTGCTGTTTATTTTAACTTTCATATGCATTTCCCTTAGGTACATGATCACCTGAATACTTCATCCCTTCATTGTTTTAAATTTCTGATTTACCTTCACATCCACATAGGTTAATTGTATGTGTTCCATCCAATTAATATATACGTCGTGGAATAAATAACATAATGAGAGCAATTTTAGATTGTTTGTCTATGACTCATTTTTAAAGATAATTTTAGGACTTGACTACCTCAGAGTTAAATATCCTCGTTAAGTAATTTAATAGAATTAGCGGGTTTAATTGAAATAAAGTACTTTTCACTATATTTTAGTTGCTAAACAACCGTTTAAATTTCAAAAGTTTAACAAAAGCTTTTCATAAGTATACAATCAAACTGAATAATGTAAGGTGCCTTGAAATGAAAAGGGTAATCACGCCGATGAAAGAAACAGTTTTATAAATGACTCGCAAGGAGTCGAGAAAGCTCGTGGTAGAGGTCATCTTGCGCTTAACTCTTGCTGTTCGGCCTTCATAACCAAGAAGGTTAAGTCAGGCCATAGGTCTCGAGTAGACCTTACATAAGTGTGGAACTCAATGAGACTTTTTCAATGTCGAACTGACAGTAGGTAAATTTTATCGCATGCTGTTTTTTGTCCCGATGAATTATTAAATTTATATCCAAGAGTAACGATAATCTAAAAATATAAAAAAATGTACTGTAAGCACAACCCAAGCTTTGACTTTGATATAATGTAGTGTTGACGAGTATCCACTCGCTTATCCGCACATGGCCCTCGGCGGAGTTATGGCTCAATTTCCCAATTTCCATCCATAGGGAAGGCTTGTACCCCAACAGGGGGATATTATTATGCTGAACACAAAGATGACGATTTAGAAAAAAAATGGGATTTAGCTTTATTCAGTTGTACTTAATCGACCAGCGACTGTTATAGATGAGCTACCTGTTAAGGTTTTTCAAAAGGCGTTAAGAAGTGCTTTAAGTGTCGGTAACGCACTTATTCTTTAAGAACCTATGTACTCCTGATGTTGCAGACGTGGTGACAACGTGGATATTGCGATGCCGATGTACGATATAATGCCTACTAAATAATGGATTGTATCAAAAAGGTTAGTCGACATCACAGGAGACCGAAGAGCTACCTCGGACGAAGAATTAGTTTAGCTTTTCAAAGGGGGAACGCAGCCAGTATCTTCGGAACCTTGCCTAAAGGGAATCCTTTTAATAATATATTTTAGTTACTATTAGGTATTATATTTTTTAAGGTTTATAGTTTTAGGTTAATTGTTCCCGACAAATTACCACCAGGTGTAAATTGTGCTTGCGATTGTGATTGCCTTCCAAATATAAAAATAATAATTGACGATTAAATCTAAACACGCCTTTTGTTGTATCCAATTTGTGTTTTGATTTGAATGCAGCTACTTTTTAAACAGATGTTATCAAATGTTAATATTGAGAGGTAAGCTCGTTACCTACAAATATGGGGCTTATCGACGGAAGTTCATCTGAACGATTACAATCCTTGCGTGGTCAGTAAATAATAAAAAAAGGTTAAGTAGGTATTTTGAGATTGTTGATAAATGTTTACTTGAATTGTTATGATGCCTTACTCGGCTTAGGAAACAAATTAATAGTGTTTTTTTTTTCAAGGATACCTAGACTGGCTTAAAGCGTTGCTTAATAAAGTTGTTGACTCTAAAATATTAAGAGCTAAGTCACGACTACAGGAGATCACAAAGGGTTTTGCATTGATCCGATCTGAAACATTTCCATTTAACTATAGAGTTTGTCATGTTATAATTATCTCTAACTCCTCGTAGTTTCATTGGTCTAGTACCCAATGGACCTTCATAATTGGACCTTGTCTACTAAAAAGTACCTATTCGACCTATCAAGAACATGGTGCCCATTGGACCCTCAAAGACAGATTTACCTACACCATATGACCTATTGGAGCTCTTAACTATTTGGCTAATTCTTTTGGAATGGTAATCATTGCTGAGGACAGTTGAGGCAAATGAAAACAGCTACATAATTTTCATTACTACTTAACTTTGTTGAAATTTTCACACATATTTTAATATAATCTTTATCAAAACCAATTCTTAAAACCTCATTCCCTGTTATATCTCGGATTGTTCGTACATCGGCATCGCAACATCCACGTTGTCACCGCAGAGGTGTACGCAACAGTACGTGATCGTTTACGATCCTTGTACAGACATGTCGCAAGTGGAGGCACCTCTACCAACGAACTGCATCTTTTGCGCAACTCGGCACGTGAGGATTTATAACCAAGGTGCACCTAGTTTGTTTAAGTACTGACTCCTATTAAGATAATGGATTTGAATTTCCACTAATATTTTTTTTTGTATGGATTTAGTATTTACAATAAGTAATTAACCTTAATCCCCTTGTTGCCGACCTCTTTTGTAGATTTAGTTTTTATGGCTTTTTGAAGTGTTTTTAAAGTATTGACATTTTTATAATCTTTGCTATCAAAATTATTATTGTGTGTCATAGTCTTTGCCTGTCATCTGATATAATATTATTTTGTGTTTTACTATAAAATCGTGTTAATAAACCCATTGCGTCCTAAATCCTAGCCTTCATATTCCATTCCACTAGCTCTCCGCTTCACCCCTTATTAATAACTAGCCCGGTATTGTTCATATCACTCAGATGCCAATTTGTCATTCAATGAACTCTGTCCATAATACATGGGGTGAAAGTTCGAATAAAATAAAATTATTTGAACTAATTAAAGAAATTTGGTGACTCATTTCTTTGTCGTACTATTCTTAAGTGGAATTCATTACCCGCGCAAGTGTTCCCTCCTTGCTATAATCTGGGGTCCTTTAAGAGAGGCGTGAAGAAGCATTTTTGCAGGCCGGTAGGGTGAGGATGATTGGTGTAGCAATTTATTACTGCTGTACCAGCTATCTTCGCATTTGGACTTTATTACCACTTAACATCAGGTGGGGTAGAGTTATTTGCCTACCTCTATATAAAAAATAATAATAACATGAACCTCCTCACAGTCTTAATGTTTTTTTTATATTTCACCTTCTCATACTAATTAAGCTAGGAATACTTTCATGCGACGGACGTGTGGGTATTACAATTTTTCCTGTCTTTGAATATGTATAAAAAAAATGTGGACATCATGAAGTGAGCGAGGTTTCGGAGTATTGGTCTGTTGAGTCAGAGACCAGCACATGTGTCGGTAATTGATGCTGCGGATTGGTGGTTTGTCCCTTCGTTTAGTGCATTATACCTATAGCATTTGGCTCAAAAGTGGACTGAATTTATTTTCTAAATTATGGTGTTATTCCTCTTCTATTAAGTTCATAATTATATAAGTTAGTTCATATGTTATGGAACTGTTACGTCAGTTTATTACCATGAAATTGTTCATATAATCATAATCATAATCAAAACATTTATTCGAGACAGACATGGATACAGACTAATGTCTACACTTGTACATACATATATATAGATGGACAATATTAAACATTCACTTAATACCTATGTACCTGTATCCACAACTGAGCCGAAACGGGCCCAGTTCAGCATTGTGTCAGTTTTCACTGACGCTGTCTTTCTGTATGACTGTATGTTACTTAATAAATGAAAAAAAATGCACATGCTTCAATCAGTTGTTGGTCAAATAGACCTTACACATAATACAAACCTTTGGCTTCCTTTACATTTAAGATAAAAAATTCAAAACTTATTATGTTATCCCAAGTGTCTAAGTAATGCAGTTTTTGCTGCCTACGGATGCCTGACACACCAGAAGAATTCTTACGCGTTTTCGAAACTATTTTTTTTTTACGGCCGTTAGAAATACCGTGTTTGGGGATTTTATTTTCCTATCGTGCGAGGTAGAAAGTGTTTATGAAACCCCACTGTACCTACTTGATCAGCTCGCAACTAAGTTGTGAGGATGGTGTTGAATTCACAATATACCTTTTTTGAACAACTTAAAATTATAAAAGTTTAATCAGCAGTTAGATAATTTTAATAGGTACATTAAACTAATTGTCAAAACCGTTACAACATTTATTCGCACTTCAATAGAATCTCGTGAAACAAATTGCACAAAACTGTGTACCTTGCCTAAGCATATTTTACCAAAACAAAAGACGCCGAGTTACACTATAATTATATCATTGAACAAATCTATTGTTATTGACTGTATATTTGACAGAACGATCTTTATATAATTAGTATCTTTCAAAATTAAATTTTATAAGAACAATAGTATTGGCGATCGCTGATAAGGAAAGGCTGTCGTTTAAAATAATTTTTTTAACCTTCCTTTTCATAACATTTCTGTATCAAGGATTTTTTTCTCTTAATTTTGAAACATTTGGCTTACTAAACAATGAAATATTAATACAAAGCAATTTAGATTTGCATCATTGTTGATAAAAATTGCGTTTTATTTTATCGTTATTTACTTCAAAAAGTTCGATTGCAGTAACGGCCGCAATAATGAATTGCGATTGAAAATTTATGGGTTCATGTCCTGGTAGAGTACTTATTTGTGTGCTGACTACTACCTCTTCTTCTTAGTCGCTATCTTCATTGCTGAAGGTCGTGTCTAACTCGAAATGTTGACCACCTGATGTACTACCTAAGTTGTATTAATTAAAACATACATCTTTATATATATAATTCTTCTGTGAGTGTGTATGTCACTGAACTTCTCTTAAACGACTGCACCGATTTTGATGAAATTTTTTGTGTGTGTTCAAGGGGATCTGAGAATGGTTTAGATTCACAATTTTGTCCGCTGGAAAACTCCTATTTTTTAGGGTAGTACGAATTTCGCTGGGTTAGCTAGTATATATATATATATCTTTTATTAAGTATTCATAAACAAACTCGGTTTTTTATAAGAGCGCTATTGCGCATTACTATATGATGTTAAGTTTAAGTAGTTTCCCGATCACCAGAATAGATGATTATATGATAGTAACTGTATGCCTGTATAAGTAATTGATATGAATTGTGCTAATAAATTTTTATCCATACACGCTCCACTGACACTAAAGTATTGATTTATTAACATCAAAAGTTAAGTAAGTTTATCTAATATTGCAATTAGACGCGAACAAAGTCAGTACCATAACAATGTTTACGTACCCAACAAAGAGAGGCGTGTCGGCATCGGCTACAATCGGCTAGAATCGATTCGATATATTGATTCAAAGCATCGAATAGTGTAGGTCCCACGCCGCCGCCCCGAAGCACTCCATTCGATGTTGCGTTATGTAATAGTCTAAGCATCGCATCGATATTGTGATCTGTATTAGGGTGATTACATTACCCGTACCGTTTAATGGTGATTATTCGACGATGGTATCTATAACAACAAAGCGAGGCTGCCTGTGTAATTTGAACTTGGAATCTGAGAGGAAACTGAACATCAAATCTTTTCAGCCGCGGCAAAGGTTGGTTTGGTATGGTAGCTCTCCATTACTGTCATCATGAGTTTCTATCTTGCTACACAGACTGCAATGAAGTTACACTTTTACTTAGTTCAGTTGTGGAGCTTGGAGATCCCAAATATCAGGGATCAGATAGTAGGATTCGGAATGTAGAGAACCGGAATGTATCTCAGCAGCTTAATTTGCAAGTGGACTCCACTCGTAGTAGAGTAAATAAATGGGTCTCCAGTACTACGCAACAATAAATACTCAGTAGTTACTTAGTATCGAGTAGACCTTATTGGAAGGTAGCGAATAGAATACAATAACTATTTTGTTTCAAAAGACGACTTCCGTGGTCGAGTTTTAAGGTGTCGTCTACTCGAGGTCCCGGGTTCGAATCCCGGTGGGGGCAGATGTTTGTGTGATGAATACGAACATTTGTACAGATATGTACTTTTTACAGTAATGGATGTTTAATCTGCCTTTCTATATAATATATGTAGCGGTATATGTATTATATTCGTTACCCCAATATCCCATAACACAAGTCTACAGTGCTAACTTTGGGGCTAGGCTAATTGGTGTGAGTGTTCAAAGTATTTATTTATAAAGACAAAGCTGAAACTCTGTCAAGGGGATATTAAAGAAGATCACATCAGATAATTTTGCTCGTAAGTGGATTCTCAAGACAACTTATAAGGACTACAGCAGCCAAACAACTGCATTATTGTGTTGCCAGAGCTGCAAATAATGTTTCAGTATTCGACTTTATCTATCGATCTTAGCAAACAGTCAATTTCTCATGATCATTCAACCATACAACGCCCACTGCTGAGCATTCGCCCTAAAGATCGGTCCTGACCTATCAATATCTTGTAATATCTACTAATTCATAATAGAAAGTCACCGAAGAGCCTGATCCATCCATTATAATTCTGACATTTTGAACCACTAATGATAGCACATTCCATAGCATAATGCGATCCGTATCAGCAACGCGGATCCTTACATCATACGCAATGGAAAGTGAACTATGAAAATTAGAAGTTGGAGCGCACGGGGCAGGTCAGGGGGCGATCATTATCATAGACAACTATTTGAAAATGAGTCTACGAGTCTGTGGCATACAGCGATAAGTCGGATGGCAAAAGTAGGGCAGGAGTATAGATGTTATTGCGCAAGTAAATGTACCTGCGAGGCAGATAGAAGCGCGATTTGAAATTGCATTGTTTGAAGGGCTTAAAGGTGATGCAAGTATAGCAATCGAGGAAGAAAGTGATGCTTTTGAGTCTCGTTACAAAACTTGGCTTAGTGAAAGTTATAATGGAATATAGGTACCAGAGATCTATAATTAAAGGTCTTTGTAATTGATGAAGACTTCTTGTGGCTAACCCTATCATATCATCATTAATTCTCAAAACTCTTTACATCCTTATATTCCCATGCAGTAAAGTTCCGACTACCTTACAACATCTATCATATGAAGTAAATGTTCAGCTAGCATGGTTAACTCTCTTTTTTAGAGAAATACTTTTACATATATATAAAAAGTACTTAGTCAATGCTATATGTATGTCTGAAACGCCCGTCTGTTCAGAGGTGGGCGCTAACATCTGCGACACAGTCTTCGACTACTGCGGATGTTAACGCAAACTGTGTTTATGTACAAATGTTTTGTGTTTCAATAAAGATTTATTTATTTATTATTTATTTATTAAATTATCTCTTAAATTATTTCGTGAAAAGAGAGGAAACAAGCATATGGCTGGCTTGACGGTGAATGGCCTGTATAGCCTGTAGACCCTAGTAATATCAGAGTATCACTCGGACGTTGCTTACCTTGTACATCAAGCACGACATTTGACAGACTATGGAAACTAAGCAGCATCCATACTAGAAGTAAGAACCAACTGACTTTTTCCACAGAAAATTTGACGATAGCGATACGATTACGGATCTGTCAAAATTCGCGATTGAGGTACTGATCTGATGGCCTACAGCGGGAGGCTTAGAACCTTGCTGTGTGGCAGGCAGTGTTATATAACTTCCGAATAGCACGTTGTATATTAATCTAACCTTTTTATGTTAAATAATTTAAATTTAACATCTGCTACTATTACTTCTAATTCATTGGCTTTATTTCCGTTGAGGCTTTCATACGTAGAAAATATTATTTTCTAGACAAAAAGTCAAGCTCATGTAAATAATTCTTGGTGGTCTCCTTTATCTGAAACCGAAATTATAGAGTTTATTGAAAAATTGAACATGATGTAGTACCTAAAAAAATTACGCTGACGAACTACCGAATAAAATTGTAGCAATGACGATTCATAATACTTAAAGGCAACACACAAATAGAATGGATTTAAAACAAGCTAATTCGCAGTTGACGAAACAATTAGCCCAATCAGATAACATAATTACTAATCTTAAGATCAGTACAAGGCTGTATACGAATGATTTTATTAAGTTTTGTAAGACAGATAGATTTCGCTTCTGAATTGATTAGACCCGTATCGTTTAATTGATCAAAACTAATAGTTGCAAGTGAACTTTTCAACGGTTCGATAAGTACCTTGCGTTGCACATTGTGGTTCACGTAAGTATAGGAAGTAAAAGTTTATTTGTGTAGTTATTTTTAATGAACTCCCAGTATTGCATGAGTCCAATATTTATTGCCATGTAATGATCATAGTTATCATCATTACCACTGCATTCTCATAACCCCAAGCTTATAGGAGATGGCCTATTTATTTTCCTATTTTGAACAATATCAATATATTCCCTTGACATGTGAAGAATGCAGAATTTAATATCCAGAAATTAGGGTATAAAGGATTTTCCTCTGAGTTGGTGTTCCTGTTCTGGGCAATTCACTTCCACCATACATTTTAAAAACATAAATTAAGAAAAATCTAATAAAATTAATTTTTAAAACAGCTGATATAATTTGACAAGTTAACTGGCCAGTGTTGCCAGCGTGTCTACAATAAAATAACGTTTGATATATTATAAATATCTGAGAATTGATAACTAAAATAACCGTCCTCAGGCACGGTGGAGTGACGATTTGCGCAAGGTGGCTGGCAGGAGCTGGATGCCAAAAGCCCAAAATCGATCTGAGTGGCGTGCAATTGGAGAGGCCTATGTCCAGCAGTGAACTAGGATAGGCTGTTGATGATGAAGATGATGAGAATTGATGGGTGCTAATGCTAGTGGCGATCTTTCTGAAACAGAAGAGCGCTTGTTCATAAAGATATAGAATAAAAATATCTTAATGAGCTTTTAAAAGTAAGGAAGCGTAAGGAGTAGATTGTGGTATTTTACGCCCACTATGAGCATGGAGCACCCTTGGTGCTGCAAGTGTCCATGGGCAGCAGTGAATACTTTCCATCAGGTGGACTGTCAGCTTGTTTACCTAGATAAATATAAAAAAATATGTTTGGTCTTTTGATATGTCAAACTTTCAAAGACGCAGGTCGAAGGCACCAAAGATCTCCCAAGCATTGTTAACACGCAACTATAATACGAGTAATTATAAATCAATACAACAATGATGCTGTTTAGAATGAAAATCGTAATTGTGGACATATTGACACGATGCTCATTAAATTTAGCTTTATTAATGGTGGAACGAAGATATCATATCATTACACGGTTCACGACTTTGATTCAAGGGGTAAAATTAATGAATGATGTTTGTGCGTTATCGGTTTATGTAATTATCGTACTACTTCCTTTGTAATAAGAGTTAATGTTAAGTAACTCTAGTGTTACAATATTTTGTATGGAGTCGCTTGTTGCTGGTTTATTGTTTGTTTTATTTTGAGGAACGTTAATTATATTATATAATGTCTACTCTATTACAGGCCATAATAAATGTAACATTAAAAAAAACATGGCTTGCAACATCTGCTTTCTGTTTCTTTAATTAAATATATTTTGATGTTAATGTTTATTTAAGGAATTAGGTACTCAAATATTGTGATGAAAGATGCATTAGTAATTAGACTGTATCAAAAATAAATTGTATTTTTTTTTCTTTTGCCAATCAACCAAAAATTACAAAGATAAGTAAAGCGTGTGAAAGTATGGAAATAAGGGATTGTGCGACATTTCAAATCATTATGTTTCTGTAATGTTTTGATTATGTGAAATAAGAAAAGTACGTGTCCATCACTTTTTGAAAAAAATAACTGAAATAAGAAGAAGAAAACAAATTGATATCATCCTTACATTGATGAGTGACATTCATTTTGTTTTCAGAAAAAAACACAATGTGAATTTTTTTCAGTCGTACATAGCCGACTAGTCGCACCTAGCTATTAGAATTGTATGGAGATAGGCCCCATTGTAAATATCAGGAAACATTTGCGAGTTCCATAATTAATAGACAGTTGGGTAAAGAAAATAAGGAACTAACATGAAACAACGAGCCTTCCTTCACTTTATATTATAATGTGTTTTAATCGTTGTGTAAACGGAATTTTAGACGAAATCTTTTAATTATCAATGCCATTAATTAGTTGTGGAATAATCGTATCAAACGAAAATGCCATTGTTCGTCGATCTATTTGGAGAGGGTTTAAAAAGGCAACCTTGATACTGCACCGCTAAACAAAAAAAAAGGGTACCATACGCGGCAGAATCCCTAAACGGGGATCCCACGGTTTCGCACTTAGCAGCTTAGAGGGTATTCGCAGGGTTTTTAGCGGATCATCCATCATCCATCCATCAGCCTTTCTCCGTCCACTGCTGGACATAGGCCTCCCCCATAGAACGCCACAATGCGCGGTCCTGCACTATCCGCATCCAGCGGCTCCCAGCACATTTGACGATATCGTCAGTCCGCATTGTTAGCGGATATTATGCCGTAAAGCGCCCGTAAGAGTTACTGGGTCCTCAGTGGGCAGCCACTGCGAGGGCTCGTAAGGCTTGTGGGAGCCAGGTGTGAAGTCTGCTCAGCGGTGTGCTTCTTAAAGGCGCCGTCGTCTATAAATAGAGGTTTGCCTGCGTCAAAAGAAAAGGTATCCTTTCTATCCTTTGCAACAACACTGGCGAACAAGCATATGGTAAGCGTCCATTGTAAAGTATACACGTTTGCGATACCAATAATATCACTCGTGCCGTTGTCTACCCTGACCCATGCCCCTTCCTCCTGAAGCAATGCAATCATTCTTACCAGCAGAAACACAACATCAACAAAAGGTAGTGTTATTTTACTGTGATCTTCTTTAAGATGGAGGTTTCTGCCTCGGACGGGCGTTCAATTAATGTCAGTAAAATCCCATAACAAGAAAACGATACCAGGTAAAGATTACGGATTCGATGCCCGCCTTTCTAAATCCATTGTGATGGTATCGTTCTGTTTAATTGTATCGCCGACGGAACAGCCAGGGGATTAAAGAAAGTTCTCCATTACAAATGTTGGGCTTTCACCTTCTCTGGATACAAGGACGACCGCTTTCTAACGAGACACAAACAGACTAAATACATAACATTTTAACCTTTATTTCAACGACTTAGAGTTCTGAATAAGGAGCTTGTTTGTGATTGATAGGGTATGCTGACATTTGTTTAAGAAAAAAATCGTCTTACTCATCGATGTCACGGTTAAAGCATTCATGTCGTTTTTAAACGCACGTAAATCATAATACATTAATTAAAATGCTGAATAAAAATGCTTGCAGATTTTTTTATTCGTTTAGAGACCAGAATATAAATATATTCAATACTGTGAAACACACTTTTAATTTTTATTGAATAAATATTGGTAATATTCAAACTAGAACGTTTAATTTAACGAAATTTCGGTATCGAAAATTTCTGATTTATTAAATACAATACTCTTAAATTGTCTGTTAATAAAGTTAGGTATGTTTTGCTTTCGCCACTAATGATAATTGACTATAAATATAGGAACATAATCACTGTATCAAATTACAAATTACTACGTACAGGGTTTTGAAATTCCTCAACTAATTGTTAATGTTAATGTAAGTTCAATAAAGTTAAAATTCAGGAGAAATATCGCCTACTGACGATTTCTTTAAGCAGTCACATCATTTCTCTCGACATTGATAATATTATCACATTTATCTTAACATCTAAAAGCTGTAAACGAGAGAGTACTATAGAGTACTATCAAAGTAAATGTCAAATTACAGAAGTTTTTTAGCATCAAAACTAAGATTATGTAAAGAGTTATTAATAATACCGTCGGTTAACGTCGTTAGATTAGTTAGAGGCCTAGACAAAAAGAATTTTAGAAAACAGGTGCAGACTATCTTTATATATATAATTCTTCTGTGAGTGTGTATGTCACTGAACTTCTCTTAAACGACTGGACCGATTTTGATGAAATTTTTTGTGTGTGTTCAAGGGGATCTTAGAATGGTTAAGATTCACAATTTTGTCCGCTGGACAATGTTTTTTTAATTAATTTTTTTTATGGCGGTACGAAGTTTGCTGGGTCAGCTAGTTACTTATAACATTGCTACTACTAATGACACTATTTCAATGATGATGTTGTAGAAACCGTTTTGTAATGTGAAACCGTGTTTTGGGAACATCACGAATATAGAAAAACGTGGTGGGGGATTTTGTTACAATTAAAAAAAAACATTTATTCAGCTTAGGCTTTTACAAGCACCATGTGAAAGTCGAATTCTACGCCATCAGTTCGCAAATCTACGGCGGGAGACCTTGTACTGAGAAGAAACGACAAGAAACTCAGCAAGGGCTGCTTTTTCTCCCTGTATTATTTCATACTGTGTCGTCAAATTGAAAGCTGATATAAAACTTATAAACATGGTATTGAGAACAACTTCCATCTCACTATGTGAACTAAGTAACAACAAATATACAAAAGTCCTGAAATATCCAGAAAAAAAAAATCAAAATACATGAGCAAGTTTAAAAAAGACACTAAGTCCGAGGTTCTCTTCAATACTCCTCTTGAGAAGACAAGTTTAATATAACAGAAAAAAATCTGAAGGTAACAATCACTAATACAAATATTGTTTAACATTATAATATCCTTTCTTGTTTTATAAATTTAGTGTTGTTTGTTAAAGAAATTAGCCACCCACATAATTACAAAAAGAAATTCAATTTTTACGTACCAACTAGTAGATTAGGAAATTTTGTTTTCTTTGTGGTACGTGACAATCTCTCACAAACTGTAAACAGAATTTCATTTAAAACCATAGTTGAGCACAATAAAACCTAAGTGGTTAGGCCCTACTACGGCAACCACTTAACTTTCTACTGTCTAAACCTTTTTCTTTTCTCCCAGCCATCATGATGGCTATGCTACG
Source organism: Chilo suppressalis (assembly GCA_902850365.2). NCBI lineage: Eukaryota > Metazoa > Arthropoda > Insecta > Lepidoptera > Crambidae > Chilo > Chilo suppressalis. Next base: position 1,431,229 of record OU963902.1, read on the forward strand.
TGAGAAATCATACTTGTTTGGAATTGAATAGAGACAATTCTGAATGACCGAATATGGTTCACTGACTGACTGGATTATGTAAATGTGTCTTTACTCAAGTATCTATTTATGTGTTTGCCGTGGGAATCTTAATAACTGCAATTAAAATAACCAGTGTTACGAGTTTATCAGCAAACGTAATCAGTTGTAATACACCCATATTTTCTATTCGTGTTTTACTTCGTTTCAATCATTTAAGTGCGTATCCACTTTGTTTACAGAATAGAATTGGAAATTTGACAAATTCACATTGTTGGATAAGGTGATGTGCTTAAAATGTGAGTAAAACATGTACGTAAAGTTTTTATTTAAAACGTCTATGATCTCAATATGTAACAATATTAATTTGTATTGCTTCTTTTCTCTCATAAAATATCGACGCAACTAATTCTATTGGATGATGCAAAACCTAACGCACGTTTTGAAGAAATAAAATGTCTGAATTTTATTTCTTCTTCCGCCAAGTGCCTCGACACGAGTGTCCCTAATTACACTATATTTTTCTCTAGCATCATCAGCACATTTTTGACGCGGAACACATTTCATAAAACGTTATTGAATCAACCGAATTCAGGTTAATTGAAGTGGCTCACAGCAATAATGGATGCAAACCGACTGGCAGTGATGCCAAAACAATTTGCTCTTTATACGTAACACTTGTGTATAAAACATGGCAAATTCTATGTTACACGCGAGGAGAAGACATTCATTGTGTAATTGGGCGATATCAGATTGACCCGAGATTTTAGTTTTGTTGTTTCTGTGATTGCATTTTGAAGCAGTTCTGATGTGAGGCAGGGTTTGCTCAATTATGTGAACGATTTGTCGGTTCTGCAGTGCTTCAGAAATCGGGTAAATATGTTTTGCTTCAAACCAGCAAATTATTTGGTCGCTGATCTAATGAAAGTATGGCGGGTAGACTTTTATAATTTAACTTGTGGCTTGCTAGACCACGATTTAAATAAGTATATGGACAGGATTATCAAAATTAACTTCGGAGAAATGATAATTTCGTAAGTATCAGCGTGGAAACACGGCAGTTTGTACCACCATCTCTGGTGGATTTGAATGCGTCAATTTAGAAAATTTACTATTTTGTGATTATGTTGTTGCAGGGGCATGTCTGTGTTGTGAGTATCTTATATTTTATGATTGTCTCAGCGTCTATGTCGCTATTAAATAACACGGTCTATCTTGTACAAGATAATAGAACATTAAGATCACGCAGCTTCGCGTTGCGTACGACAAAAACTTTCATAAATCTTTTCTTGTTATTTTTAAGGTCAAAGAACTTCGCGTGTTGTTTGCGAGTGTTTTTTTCGCTCGCGGTTTTTCTCGAGATCGCGTTTTTACTTCGCAGCCGTCGTATAGTCACGATCTTCGGCGGTTCATTGTAATTAAGGCTGGATTAGATGTTGGTCCTCTTCGCTGTTTTAACATTGCGTCATCCATCTTATTTTTTTGTTTGGTTTTTGTTTTGATATGAAAAACAAGTGCAAATTATTTATTGTACCTACTACGCCGTAAAAAAGTTGTTGATTTGAATACAGTAGGTATGGGAATCTTTTTTGCATTGTGGGGCCATTTACTAATTGCTATCCATAGAAAAGTAGTTAGTATGTCTTCGCAATGTAACGAGCACTTTTAGTAGGTATACGGTTTTTAATAATAATAATATCATTTATTGGCAGACAACACAGATCCATATGTTAGTATACAATATAACTTACAACTAAGTGTTAGTAGCCTATAATAAGTATTTACATATTCAGAATATTTATGCCTTTTCAATAGGTCATGTACTTTAGAGGCACACCAGGAAGAATAATTAACTTCTATTTCAGTCATCATACGCACGGAATGCTTCCAAAATGGTGCATGCGGATGCCACGATCTTCAGAATGGTGTTGTTACTGCTCCGCACTCTCGCATCAATGACGCAACTTTTTTCCGCAAAACGGCATGAAAACCATCAGTCCAAGTTTCAGTAAACATTCCGAAGGCACTACAGAAGCGGGGCAGTCCCAACATCATCCTGAAGATATTGTTAAGACGAGGGATAGGAAATACGTTATGTGCGATGGAACGTAAAACTGCACTTAATAATTTAGCAATAGTGTCTTTGGTATGGCTACTGCAGTCTTTAACAAAATACCTAATAATATAAAGAGTTTGCCAATGACTATTTTTAAGAAACGCTTAAAGAAACTGTTAATTGACAAAGTATATTATACTACACAAGAGTTTCTTAGTGACACTTCCTTGAAAGAAATGGACTACATTACCTAATTAAATAATATTTTTAGCCTATTATAGCACAATTTATTATTATTATTATATATTTTTAGTTTGACATAGAAATATTGCTTAGTAATTGTGACATAAACATATTTTAACATTTATTTATAACTATGACTTGTTTGATTGTAATTGTAATACAATAATTTTGATTTTTATATAATTGTAAACCTGATTATTACTTAAAAAATATTGTATACCTTGTAAAAAGGTCGAAATGTAGTGACACTAAACTTTTTACCTAACACCAAATTGCTGTACTAACCTACATTACACAATAAATCATTTGAATTTGAATTTGAATTTGTTGTATTGCACGCGCAAAGTGTCCATGGATTTTTTGATATGAATCCTGCTATTATTTAACACGTTGCTAGACTGTCGAATTGATTTTTTCCCAATACTTTGATCAGCTGCAATTCCGATGAAACCTTTGTTCCTTTCCCGGTAAACTAGGCTAGGTGAGATTGGATTAGAAATTCCTGAGTTGCTGTAGGAGCTTGTGATGACAGCATTATATTCAACTAGCGGCCCGCCGTCGCTTCGCTTCGGTGTAGAGCTAGTATTAGTACTAGTATTATACACAATGACATTCATCTATGATTCTTCTTTTACCTGCATGCAAAGTCTCAGCCCGATTGGTTTAAAATTGTCAAAGTTTCATACAAACTTTCATTCCCTATTTTATCCCCTTGTGGGGTAGAATTGATAAAAATTCTTTCTTAGCGGATGCCTACGTCATAACATCTACCTGCATGCCAAATTTCAGCCCGATCCGTCCAGTGGTTTGGGCTGTGCGTTGATAGATCACTATGTCAGTCAGTCAGTCACCTTTGAGTTATATATATATATAGATAGCCAATATTTAGATTCTAGTTTAAATTTATCAAGTCTGACTTCGATCCGGTAGCACTGGCTGCGCCCACTTGCGGTCATTTGTGGTGGTGGAATGTGGGAATTTGATGAATGCAACGACCTCACTATTTTGCGAGTTCATTCACCCGCAAAGTTGTTATGTTTGGGTGTGATTTAAAACTGGAAATATAAAAAGTTTGTCAACAGTGCAAATTTATTTATTTATTTGATCACCAACATAAAAAACATTCACACAACAATCTAGCAGGTAATTATAAAATGCTTAAGCTTAATGTTATAACAATTATTGGTGAAGACCATATGCGTTGCGTTTTGGATTAGAAGCAACAAATGCTGGTAAACTGTCAATGAAAAAGCCTTTAAAAGCTTTCTAAGATTAAAAAAAAATACATTAAATCAACAATTTATTGAGTTGTTGTATCTATTTTATCTTATATTCGGACCAGTCCACCTAGCCCCTAGGGTGACAGATACAAAATCAGACAAGATACATAAATAAATAAAATTTATAGGAATCATATAAACAATCACGAAAAAAATCATGACTTTACAAATGCTCGTATCCATTTTTCCGATAATTGCCCCTACTGGGATTCGAACTCAAAGAAAGAGAAACCTTGAAAACGAGCGAACACACGAACCACTCTACCACAGAGGTCGAGGGAAATGGGTGGAGGGCTTCCCCCTCCCGCTTCCCTCCGGATGGAAAATGAAGACATAGCCCCGGCATTCTGTAAGATTCAATCTCACTTACGATCTTATTTATTCGGTCTTTAGAGCAAATATCTAATACTCACTGCATCTAGAATCATGGCGACATCTTGCCTATTTTGGGACCAACGGTTAAAAAAGGGAACCAATATTTTAAGCAAATATACACGCAGGCTTAGCTCACAGCAATTAGCCTAGCCCCAAAGTAAGCACTATAAGGCTTGTGTTATGGCATACTAGGGTAACGGATAGAATACATATATATATATATACTGTACATAAATAAGTATATTTACATAGAAATACATATTAAACATCAGTGACTGGAGTACAAATGCTCGTATACATCACACAAACATCTGCCTCCACCGGGATGTGAACCCGGGACCACTCGGCGTACAAACCACTGGGCCACGGAGGACGGCAAACTAATGGGTGATGTGTTATATAAAATGCATCTACAAATTAATACGCGTACTGCTACCATGTTCTCGTACGTTACATCTGTAGCGACATTTTAACATTATTATATAATTATAACAGCATTTTATTTTTATTAAATGAACCATTAACTTTTTGTGTGCTTCATAAATTGTATAATAGTTTTATTTCAATCGTTCAGATATCAGATTGCAAGATAAACGTCTTCCTTATAGTTAGATGATTTCGTTGATAAAGATGATTTATTGAGGTGGGCGGAGCTTCTCACGGTTTTCGAATAATTAATTAATATATGTGTCGCGGTGTTTGTGGTTAAACTCCTCCGAAACGGCTTTCCCGATTCTCATGAAATTTTGTGTGCATATTGGGTAGGTCTGAGAATCGGACAACATCTATTTTTCATCCCCCTAAATGTTAAGGGTAATCCACCCTTCACCTTTTTTTTATTTTTTTTATGATACAGCATTAAAAAATACCCTATTCCATCCATAGGGAAGGCCTGTGCCCCAGCAGTGGGGACATTAATAGGCTGATGATGATGATGATTAAAAAATACATACAATCCTAAATTTTCACCTAACTTACATTAGTCCCTATTTTTATGGCGGTACGAAGTTCGCTGGGTCAGCTAGTATGTATATAATATTGGATCTACAAAATATTGGGTAACAACTTTTTTGTCATTCGTTTGCACGTTATGTGTTATTGTGATTTACTTTCACAATATTTGGAAACATTAAAATATTGATATTAATCCAATAAATGTACATGTAACTGTATTTTTTATAAGGACCCTGGCACCGTAATACAAGTGGCCATATAAATAAATAAAAAAAAAATTCAATACTCGCATCAATTAGCCTAGCCCCAAAGTAAGCACTGTAAGGCTTGTGTTATGGAATACAAGGGTAACGGATAGAATACATAATATATTGTAAATATATAAGTATATGTCTATAGAAATACATATTAAACATCCATGACTGGAGTACAAATGCTCGTATTCATCACACAAACATCTGCCCCCACCGGGATTCGACCTCTTCGTTCGGTAGTTCGTTTATAATGATATTGTCTACTATACTATCATGATTTTATCGCAGTTTTTATGTATTAACCGAAAAGCTATCTACTTAGAAAGTAAAAAAACAGGTCAAAAACTTAGTCAAAAACGTACTTACTTTCAAAGCAGTGTTGCCAACTTTCATTTTCAGAATATCGTACCATATAGTAGAAAAGATCATATTTTGCCATACATTTCAAGGAAAAAAATAGTACGTAATGAAATTTCAATAAAACCAAAGTAAATTATTTTAAAACGGATTAATATTATAATTTTGAATCAATATTTATCATTTAGGGAATATGACTCAACATTAAGCATTCAGAATTTATATATTTTTAAATATGAGAAAAGTTACATAGGTATATTCTAAAACTCAGATGAAACCGTGATCAGATGTCATTTCCGTAGATACAGATTTAAAATCTCGAATTCGTATAAAGATATAAGTTGTCCTCTTAACTACCTTAGTTATGTAAGCTCTGATGTCAACAATTAATTCTCGATTTCAGTTGATTGAAATTATAACTTTTCCGATTATGTATGAATAATTTGACAATTTTTCCTTCGCTTTGATGATGGGTGTAAAATTTTAAAAGATCGTATATTTTGCATACAATTTCGATTACATACGATTTTAATCGTACGGTTGGCAACACTTTTATAGTTCAGTAGCGTTGGAGTTTTTGGCGGGATTTCATCGAGTGCGGTTGGCGTCTTCTTATAATTATTCATAAATTCGTTCATAGTGGATATTGTAAAATGAAATTGGTGTGATTTTGTTACAACTATTTTCGCAATTGAAGAATTAGTCGAATCTAAAATATATGCTATTCCGGTCAAGTGGACGTGAGAACTTTATTGTAGTGTTGACTACCTCACAGAAGCTTATCGAGAACACTAACTCGATATATTTCGTGCCAAACACCCTAAGAAACATTAGAATGCGTCACACCGACATTCTAATGTAAAAACAAAAAGAAGATTAATTTAATTATAGACCAAGCTGTATGGGCATTGTTCCCTTTGCCTTCCCTAAAACGGGAGAACTTCAACAAAAAAAGAAAACAGTAGCGTGTTGGTATGACAACAGGTGTAGAAAGAATTAAAGTCGTTTCATGTCCGAGATTTCAATACAAAATATAATAAAGGTTTTGCTTCAATTAAATCTAATAAGAGACCAGTTATTTCTAATAATGTACGGCTTACCGGTCCCTCGTCAGTCACATGTGTGACCTCGATATGTCCTTTCTAACTTCAACCAGTTTACCACCTTGCGCGACACACACAGATCTAATTGCATCAATCTGCATTCCCAGGTGAAGGAAACTGATACTTGAGTGCTGGGAATTGGATCGATTATAAGATAACAAGGAGGAACTCGATGGCGCAGGTGGTTAGCGCGTTCGGCTGCGATCGTTGAAGTTAAGCAACTTTCGCAGTGGTCGGTCATTGGATGGGTGACCAAAAATTTACTATCTCGAGTTCCTCCGTGTTTCGGAAGGCATATCTGCATCTGCAGTCGTTAGCACCCACCAATCCGCACTGGGCCCTCGTGGTGGGTCATGGCCCGATCTCCCTATTCCATCCATAAGGAAGGCCTGTGCCCTAGCAGTGGGGACATTAATAGGCTGACGATGATGATAAGATCATATAGTCTGAAAATAGACTTTTTTAGCTATAAAAAAAAATCCAACACACACCAATTAGCCTAGCCCCAAAGTAAGCACTGCAAGACTTGTGTTATGGGATACTAGGGTAGCGGATAGAATACATATACAGTACATATATAAGTATATTTATATAGAAATACATATTAAACATCCATGACTGGAGTACAAATGCTCGTATTCATCACACAAACATCTGCCCCCACCGGGATTTGAACCCGGGACCTCTCGAGTCGGCGACACCATGAAACCCGGCGTTCAAACCACTCAGCCAAGGAGGTCGTCAATCAGCTGTAAGCTTTAAGATCAAGAAAAGTGCAATTTTTGCTAAGTCTTCACTATAAGTGGCAACAAGTTTAAGAGCCAAGCCTAGATTATAATATTTCTGGTTCCTAGTGACTGGTGTACGTCAGCTGTAAATTCTGAGCTTGGCGTGTTCTAGATACAAAGTACACTAAGTTCTAGATGTTTAAATCTAAAGAAAATATACTAGAAAAAAAAATCACTCCGTCCATTCAGTCTGAATCCTGCGATTCTAGTAATATTTTCTTTAGATTATACCTTCAAAACGCTTTATCGTAACAGTGTCAAGAATATTGTGTTTTACATTATCAAATCATAAAATTAATTCCTTTAAAAATACATATATATATATATTTGTGTCTTAAGTTTTTACGCACGCCACACATTAAATAAAACAAGTTTTGAATAAAAATTACGTTTCTGACGACGCATCCTGAAAAGGATGGCGAACCGTCCAAAAGCATTGTATAAAAGAATTTTATTAATGGCGAACCGTCAAATGTACTGTTATTATAAACTCAATTTACCGTTAAAAACTTGTTTCATTTAATCATCATCAGCCTATTAATATCCCCACTGCTGGGACACAGTCCTTCCCTATGGATGGAGTAGGGAGATTGGGCCATGACCCACCACGTGGGCGCGGATTGGCGGGTGCTAACGACTACAGATGCAGCCGGTAACAACGGCTTAGCGTGCCTTCCGAAGCACGGAGGAACTCGAGATAGAAGATTTTTGGTCACCCATCCAATGACCGACCACTGCGAAAGTTGCTTAAGTTCCATTTAGTAAAATATATATTTAATTACATTTCAAGTAGCGGCCATACCCGCCGATTCTACTAATCATTGTTGTCACACAAATATCTTCATGATTGATTCTAATGACCAGTTCTATTTAGAAATCTTGAGATCATTTCTATATGCAGTCTATATTAAGTCATGACTAAGCTGACAACTTAATGCTATACTTGAGACGTAAGTTGTATTGTTAGGTCTTAACAAATTACTTAAGCTTTTGTATGTCTCCTGTAGACTTGTAGATTTCAGTACCTAAATTATGTACCTTTTAGGTCAACCAAAATTTCCATGTCATATTTTTTTAATGCGGTCTTTGCGTATAATCTCTTATCTTTAGACAAGTCCGTCTGTCCGTGGTGCTGTTTCAGCGGCCAAACCCGCAATAGATAGATAGAGAGAATATTTAAGTTATAAGTTAAGAATAGTCTGATAAGACTACAAACCGGATTTGAGTAACGTAGCACTTCCGGTTTTCGAGAAATCACGAATTTCAAACGAAACCACGCAAAATCTCCGAAGTTCTCAATTAATTAAATACATTTTTTTTTAAATCAGGTTTTGGTGAACATTTGGTTCACTGGTTTGCTAGTCCTTTTATAATTAAAAAAAATTACCCTTTACTATTTACGATAAAACATTGGAGAAAAGATATTTATAACAGCGAAAGTATTTCCAGCAAATGGTGATTTACAGTATTTAAATTATCATAACTTATAATTAAACATTTAATAATTATCTATTGGCAACCGCATAATTTTTAGGGTTCTGTAGCCAAATGGCAAAAAACGGAACCCTTATGAATTCGTCATGTTTGTCTGTCCGTCCGTATGTCACAGCCACTTTTCACATTGTCTTACTCAATTATAAGAACTATCCTGTTGGAACTTTGTAAGTATTCTGTGAACCGTATTAAGATTTTCACACAAAAATAGAAAACAAACCAATAAATTTTGGGGGTTCCCCATATTTCAACCGAAACTCAAAATTTTGTTTCATCAAACCCATACATGTGGGGTATCTATGGACAGGTCTTCAATAATGATATTGAGGTTTATAATATAGTTTTTTTCTTAACTGTAGACTGCACGACAGACACTTTAAAAATTATTTTTCTTAACAATTTTTATTCTTTAGGGGTCCAGCTACTCGTTGCCACACGATTTAATAAAGTACATAATATTTAATGTTGAATAAAAAAGTGTGTTTCATAAACTGGCAGGTTTACGGATGAACGCACCGTTGTATTGTACTTGTTCCATCTAACAATCGCTTTAATAACGATTAATTAATCGAATGAATGGCCAACGGTCGAATCAAGATAAGCGTAAAGGTTATTCAAATATAAAAATTTATGGGCAATCATTGATGCCCGTCGGGTATAACATAGGTGATTTAGTACAATTGTTTGATTTGCAAGGAAGAACGCATAAAAAATATTTATTTGAAGCCATATGTATAACAATTTAATTTAGTTTTTAAGTGCACATAAAATTTAATTTTGTTTTGAATACGGAAAATATTAAAGCGCCATAAATAAAAGCAAGTCTCAATACAAAATTTTTGGAAACGTTTGTCCACTTATTTGTATTTAATACAAAACATGACCTCGTCAAAAAAAAAAATATCACAAAAAATCGCTGTAAGCTGTATAATTAAACAATAGTCGCTTTTATAATACTTTGAATACATTACAACAATTAACAAAATGAGCTTTATATCAATGACAATGGGTAATAAAGCAATGTTTCTATGTAGTTTAGAATAATAAATGTACGTAGCCTTAATAAAACCCTCCCTACCAGTGGTGGCAGTTCAGATTTTTAAAATCGGGAGGCGTTATAGAAAAAAACAGTAGATGTATGGAAAGAGTTACAAGACAAAACAGTTTTTAAACTCGTTTTAATTTGTTGACAATAACATATTTATTTTATTATAGTTAAGGTAACCTACATTCTTAATAGCGGAAAACGTAACTCGACATTAAAACTTAAATAAGAAATTAGTATTCTAAGAAAAATAGTAGATTCATGTAGAAAAACAGAACAGGACAAATTTCAGAAAGACAGGAGATTTCCTGTAAAATGGGGACCCCTGGCAAGACTTGCTCTCTACACAACTAAATCATTGTGTATTTAACAAACACCTTTGACAATCGACATTGGACTGGCCTTCCCTTGGTGACATTTTAACACCATATTGTATAACATTCTTTAGTCATATTTAAGTACTAGCGGCCCGCCCTCGCTTCGCTTCGGTGTAGAGCTGAAGTGTAGACTACAGTTTTTGTCTTCAAGCTTGTATTACACACAATGACATTCATCTATGATTCTTCTTATACCCGCATGCAAAGTCTCAGCCCGATCGGTTTAAAATTGACAAAGTTTTATACAAACTTTCATTCCCTATTTTATCCCCTTGGAGGTAGAATTGATCAAAATCCTTTCTTAGCGGATGCCTACGTCATAACATCTACCTGCATGCCAAATTTCAGCCCGATCCGTCCAGTGGTTTGGGCTGTGCGTTGATAGATCACTATGTCAGTCAGTCACCTTTGAGTTTTATATATATAGATTACTCTAAAAAATTGTATAAGGTTTGTTTGTTCATAGTAGATGCTAAGTGATATAACTTGGGGTTAAACAGTGGAGCCAGTAAAGTCGTTAAAGGTCACGGATCACATTGATTATTATGTCTTGTCTGTCAAACATGCGTTTTTATTGCGTATGAGTACGTACTTACATGTAATTTTTATGTCAGGAAGTAGCGGTTGAATTGTAACTGTTTTGTCAGTTTAATAATTGTAATTATACAATTTGTGATGTACATCCGGATCGCTAAAGGTGATGGGATGATTGACTTTTGTTTAGGTTCAACGCTATCCTGCTATTTATCTATATATATAAAACTCAAAGGTGACTGACTGACATAGTGATCTATCAACGCACAGCCCAAATCACTGGACGGATCGGGCTGAAATTTTGCATGCAGGTAGATGTTATGACGTAGGCATCCGCTAAGAAAGGATTTTGATCAATTCTATCCCCAAGGGGATAAAGTAGGGAATGAAAGTTTGTATGAAACTTTGTCAATTTTAAACCGATCACTATACACTTCAGCTCTACACCGAAACGAAGCGAGGGCGGGCCGCTAGTTTATATTATAATTTGTTGCCAGCCTACGGATAAACCAAATATACGTATCAAAAGTGTCTAGGGACTAAGGACGTAGGTACATACGTAATTGAATCAAATTAGGTCATCGTTAATATTCGGGGCTGTCTCTAGTCCTTTCATTGCACTGGAAATAAAAAAAAAAACAAGAACGCTGAGGAATTTCAAACCCAGTATCCTGAGGAGCTCGATGGCGCAAGTGGTCAGCGCGTTTGGCTGCGGTCGATGAAGTTAAGCAACTCTCGCAGTGGTCGGTCATTGGATGGGTGACCAAAAATTTACTATCTCGAGCTCCTCCGTGTTTCGGAAGGCACGTTAAACAGTTGCTTCCGGCTGCATCTGCAGTCGTTAGCACCCACCAATCCGCACCGGGCCCGCGTGGTGGGTCATGGCCCAATCTCCCGATTCCATCCATAGAGAAGGCCTGTGCCCCAGCAGTGGGGACATTAATAGGCTGATGATGATGATCTCAGGATCCTGAGGCATGTGGGGCGATCATAGTCGATCATTATATGGACGACTATCTCGGCAGTCATTTTGACATTTCTCAAGCCTCAAAAGTAGTATGATTTACAAAAACATATTCTTTGTTTTTACAAAATACAGGGGGACCGTTTTTTAACATCTGGAAGATCAGAATCACCTACAGAAAATATCACGCAATTGTAAAAAAAAAATACTAGGATTTTTCCTAGTAAAATTTTCTTTAGATTTAAAATGTAGCAGTTAAATGCTTAAAAAATAAAAACATATCACCCAATACGTTAATTTAACCATCAACTCGCATCACTATAGTATGCAGCACCTTGTACCATGTTTCATTATGGTGTTCGTTTCACAAGTCCCCGAACGTGACATCGATTGCGTAATGAGCATGGAGCCGCAATAGGTATGCACCTGTCTAGCATGCCGCGTGTAATTGCCCCAGGCAATTGGTACAATTGGCGAGTGCCTCTAGAGGTATTCCAGGCGGATAGCATCTCCCCTCGGGTAGAGTCTCCTCTCTGTCTGGAGCCTCTAAACCACTCGAACCTGAAGGGGTCGGTCTTTCCCATTGAGCCCAGGGTCCCGCGATCGATAGGGGGGCCCCCCCAGATCAAATACAAATTCCCTATTTCCTGTTAAATCACCAAACGGGGGTCATAGGGGCCCCATTATCTTAATATGCCCAGGGCCTGCAATAGGTCAAAGACGGCACTGGGGTCGGCTTAACTAGAGGGCTCTGAGACTCGGCCCTCGGCTCTAGTTAGCCGTTGTCGTGGGGGTTTAGGTAAAACGCCTAGGTACGTATCTATACCTGGTATAATGCACTCTTATCCTATGGGTGCGGTGTCTGCCTAGGTAGCCTAATACCATACTCCTTTTCTTTTATTTATACATACTACTAGCGGGTGTACGAGTGTCTGCTTTCCCGTACAAAGTTCCACCCTCGTTTTCATCCCGTTAAAAGGATGATTTCTGTAGAAAAAGTTTTCTCACCTCCGTTCTCGGGACTCCCAAGCTATATTTATACCAAATTTCTACTAAATCGGAAGATGTTGTCTTGAGCCCCCACTCCCAAACCTTGACGCGCTTTTTATTAGAATTTTTTTTGGCTGGTTGACACAAGAATGAGTCCATTATTTTTTGAAATAAACGTTTACTTTATCCCGTCATCATCCCCATCATTAAAATCTAGGGTTTTGGTCATTAGTTAAAATTACCAGAGGAAGACTACTCCAGGATCTCGATGGCGCAAGTGATTAGCGCGTTAGGCTGCGATCGTTGAAGTTAAGCAACTTTCGCAGTGGTCAGTCATTGGATGGATGACCAGAAATTTATTATCTTGAGCTTCTCAGTGCTTCGGAAGGCTCGTTAAGCCGTTGGTCCCGGCTGCAATTGCAGTCGTTAGCACCCACCAATCCGCACTTGGCCCGCATGGTAGGTCATGGCCCAATCTTCCTATTCCATCCATAGGGAAGGCCTGTGTCCCAGCAGTGGGGATATTAATAGGCTGCTGATGATGACTCAGAGGTACAAAAGGTTGGCTGTATTCTTTACACCAATACATGATCTATAAAATGTATATATAATTTTTATTTCTATATAATATAGTTTTCAAATAGAAAATGTAAGGAACAAAAGATTTCATGTATTTAACTAATAAAAACAGATCACAATGCAGAAAAACTCACTCATCAAAATCAATTTGCAAATACTAATAAATAAACATTTCCAACACTCACACCAATTAGCCTTGCCCCAAAGTAAGCATTGTAAGGCTTGTGTTATGGGATACTAGGGTAACGCATAGAATACATATACTGTACATATTATAAGTATATTTATATTGAAATACATATTAAACATCCACGACATACATATTAATCAAACGAAAACTATATACTATTGTACTGTCAAAATTAATAACGACAACAATAATTGCGAGATATAATGATTTCTCTCAGTGCTTAACACATCGGGCAATTTGTTAAAATTGACCTTCAGCTATAATTGATGATCGATCACTAATTCGAAACACAGAGTGACGGATCGTCGTGATGTGTATTGTAGCGCCGTACCTACCAGATTTCAACATCGCATGCTAATAAGAAATATAGAGCAGTGTCTATTGTTACGTTAAAAAGAAATTATTTTCGCTTCGGCTATTTAGTAGTTCATTAGTTCAGTCGCTATTTTGTAACATCACTTGAATTTAAAGTCTTTAAAAGGTCGCCTGCGCCTCTACTCCTGAAGGCCGACTCCCTATTCCATCTGCTTCAGAAGACTGACTCTCTTTTCCGTCTGCCTCAGAAGATCGACTTCCTATTCCGTCTGCCTCAGAAGAGCGACTCCCTATTCCGTCTTCCTCAAAAGACCGACTCTCTATTCCGTCTACCTCAGAAGATCGACTTCCTATTCCGTCTGCCTCAGAAGAGCGACTCCCTATTCCGTCTTCCTCAAAAGACCGACTCTCTATTCCGTCTGCCACAGAAGATCGACTTCCTATTCCGTCTGCCTCAGAAGACCGACTCTCTATTCCGTCTGCCTCAGAAGATCGACTTCCTATTCCGTCTGCCTCAGAAGACCGACTCTCTATTCCGTCTGCCTCAGAAGAGCGACTCCCTATTCCGCCTGCCTCAGAAGACCGACTCCCTATTCCGTCTGCCTCAGAAGACATTTTAAGGCTGAAGTTTATAATAGAAATCAGATATATTTAAACAGGTGTCATGAATATACAAAGCAGAAGTCAAGTTTTGCAGCGATCGTTAAACAATTGCGTTGTATTATTTGAACTATAATGACGTAAACTCAAACCCCATTATTAATAAACAAAGACTAAGCTTGGACTACTTACTCCATGTATTGTCTCTGTTCATTGAACGATAAATGGCATTTGCTATGAACAAAGCACGGCGAAACTAGTCTATGCTTATATCTCATTTATTAATAAAGAGGAAAGATTTTAAATGGAAACTATGTAATTGCGTTTGAATCTTAACAATTCTATTGTAATCCAAATCCCAATTCTTTTATTAGTAAACTGGTTAGTTTTTCAGTTTGTAATGTGATTAAACACTTCGTTCGGGTTGCGACAGATGCAGGAGGAAATACGGTTTGTAGCTAATGAAATAAAATACAGAGAAGATTGTCATTTTGTCAGGTTTTATCAGGTATTTCAATGCCTATCTTTACTGCAATTTGGAATTTCGTAGAATGCAACAACATTTTGTACACGATTTTCATGGTTAGTTAAACAATTTTACGTATTTATTACGTTCCAATTTTCAGTATTTAAAACTTGGCTAAAAATTTACACCTAAAACATTTTATTCGTAACCTTTTATCATCAAATTAGTCGGTACACTTTGCTGAATGAGATGGTTTATTCAATATAAATACAAGTGAAAGCCAAAGAATCTAATTAATTCCAACGTCACTCGCAAAGTAATCTATTAACCTGGGTTTACCTTAACAAATTCTGAACTATAACTCGACTGTTAACACCAGGAAACGAAGTATGTCCGAGCAGCCGCGTTCCACTTAAAAGCAGTAGTTACGTAAACTATTGAAAAGAGTTATTCAAATAACTCGATTCATTCGAATTAGCGCATAATGGTCGAGCTAACGGTCAAAATTGCTTCAGCGTTTGACTTCACGCTGTCGTTGTAAGTTGTAGGACTTGTTTAGCCTTTAATGCTAAAGAAAGATTTTAAATCCTGCTTTTTGTAATACTGGCAGCCGCCCGCGACTTTGTCCGTGTTATCTTTAGTTTTTGAGAATCCAAGAGTAACCTGGCTTTTTGTGGGATAAAGAGGATCTTATGTCTCAATCTAGGTCATAAACTGCATGCTTACCAAATTACATTTCAATTCGTACAGTAGTTTTTGCGTGATTGAGTCAGAAACGTATAAACTTTCAAATTGACTATATTATTTGGATAGATAATAATTCTATTTTGTTAGGATTGATATTAAAAAAAAAGGTTCCACTTAAGCGATTATGCTTTTGCCTTAAAATAAATCCTGTTCACTTAATTCTATTTTTATGAAAGTAATAATTCATTAAGCATCATTGTCCACAAATAGGTTTTGTATTTTATTGTGTCAGTTATAAACATATATGTACAGATGATTATTTGGTTTTCATATGATGTTTAAAGTTTCAACAGCTTATATACCAAAGGTTTTTTTTTTACCACAGATTATAAACTGTTGTTGTTTTGACAACCCTAATTTTAACATGTGCGTAAACGCAATTCGTGCAACCTGTCGTTCTCATTGCAACACACCAAGTTCATTCGATAATGAACTCTAAAGAGCTTATTATAAGGTTAAATAAAAAAGATCGGCTCACGATACCGTTTTGTGCAACACTAATTGGATTATGGAAGAGCTTTACAATGAATGGGTTTACGTTAATATGAACCGAACAAAAAGTTTTAATGGCTTGTAACTCGTTTACAACTTTATGATGTTGTTACACCATTTTGTAGGCCATTTTTATTTGGATGGAGGATGTACAGTTCAGTACACTTCAATTCAATTCAATATATTTATTGTTTCATGTGGAAATTACAAGCCGTTAAGATTTAGTTTCAGATCTAACATGAACCCTGTAAGCGACTTACAATACAAAAAAATTAAAACAATAGGGTATTTTTAAAGTTTTGAAAACTGCTTATGTTATAAAGATTTGGACAAACGATTTAACAGAAAAATAAAAATAAATTATATGTCTTTTTTTCTCCATTAGACCGATTAAAGTTGAATTTACTTTTAATGGTTTTGAATTTACCAAAACGTTCGGTCCGATGACGTCTACCCAATGTAATTATCTGAAGGTCAAATTATTAACTTTTTTTTACGTACGGGATAAATTTATAGTATAATACTTTGCAAATTTCTTCGCTGCTAATCCTGATTTCTGTGCTTAAGAGTTTCGAAACATTAAAAATTTTGTGTAAGTATTATACTATAAATTTATCCCAAACGTAAAAAAAAGTTAATAATTTGACCTTCAGATGATTACATAGCATACACAAAGTTCACGTCACACAGTAGACGTCCTCGAACCGAGGACCGTTTTCGCGGTAAATTCAAAACCATTAAAAATAAAATCAACTTTAATTGTTTTGTTTAATCTATGCAGTTTTCAAAAATTCAGAAAACACCCTATTATTTTTACTAAACCACAGTACAATTAAAGTTAAGAAATTAATTGAATTGTTTTAAATTAAATAATAATTATCATGGTTTAAATGGCTACATTTGCATAGGAAATTATTATAAGTAATACCTCTAATAAAAATATGTAAGTGGTAGATGTAAACTGTAGATATATTATTCCTGATTTTTGGTTAAAACACGGTGTTTTAGTCAAGAGAAGTGAACCGACGGTCGTTGAGGTGCCAATATTCTCGAATGGCGACCATGCACCTGACGACTTTTAGATTTTTTTTGAGTGTGCATAAAGTGAATGCTGTTGGTCGCAGATGACCTTTACACCGTCACCGGGTTTGGGGACGGCGAGATCCTAAGGGGACTTCAAGCCGAGAATTGGAGAGTGCCTCTAGAGGTGTTCCAGGCGGATGGCATCTCCCCACGGGGGAGTCTACTCTCCGTCTGGAGCCTCTAGACCTCTCGAACCTGAGGGAGTCGGCTCAACTAGAGAGCGTCTCTGAGACTCGAACCTCGGCTCTAGTTAGCCGTTGGCGCGGATGGTATATCCCCACGGGGGAGTCTCCTCTCCGTCTGGAGCCTCTAGACCACTCGAACCTGAGGGAGTCGGCTCAACTAGAGAGCGTCTCTGAGACTCGAACCTCGGCTCTAGTTAGCCGTTGGCGGGGAACGTTCAGTAGCCAGACCGCCCACCAGGTAACTCTACAATTAGGTAATCGATTTGGCGTCGATATCTATCGATCTCCGCAACCAATACCAGTTCGTCGGTCCAACTAATGAGCGGTCTACTAACTGATCGTCATCTGGTGCACGGTCGATATTCTAGTATTTTGTTCATCATCATCATCATCAGCCTATTAATGTCCCCACTGCTGGGGCACAGGTCTTCCCTATGGATGGAATAGGGAGATTGGGCCATGACCCACCACGCGGGCCCAGTGCGGATTGGTGGGTGCTAACGACTGCAAATGCAGCCGGGACCAACGTTAAGCCTAACGTGCCTTCCGAAGCACGGAGGAGCTCGAGATAGTAAATTTTTGGTCACCCATCCAATGACCGACCACTGCGAAAGTTGCTTAACTTCAACGATCGCAGCCGAACGCGCTAGTCACCTGCGCCATCGAGCTCCTCGAGTATTTTGTTATATTTGTATTTTTAGAGAATTTTACTTCTAGATGTTTAAATCTAATGAAAATTTTATAAAATCCATGCAGACCAGACAGCGGACGGCACTCGAACCCGAACCCTCCGTTATCCGGGTGGATGCACTGACCATTATTATAGGGCCGTGGTAGAATAATGGTGGATTTATTCTATTAATATTTACTTTAGATATTTGTTTCTTTAGGTTTTCACGCACATCACTCATTAAATCTGTTTGCGACGAGAAGCTCTATAGCGAACCTAGGCTTATTTTATTCTATAAATAGAATGCTCTCTCAGTATTATCACTGTCAGTATATTCACTGTCAAAGTCCACCGATATGGACATCTTCGCGGATACACTGAAGAGAATAAAATCTTTATGTTTGGTTGTGCCCACATAGTTTTTTCATTAATTTATTTCTCATTCATTTATTTTTCATTAATTTATTTTCATCAATTTATTTTTCATAAATTTATTTAATTGTTGTTGTTCAATTATTGACAATTTGAAAATTTTATGTTTATTCATAATTGTTTCGTATTAAAATTAATGTAATTATAAAAAAAATATCTAAGATTTAATTGCTAGTTAAGTGTAAATTGCATGTCGTAATCGCCTATAATTAAAGTTCCACTAATAAAGTGTCGTACTATAAATGTGTAAATAAGAAATGTCTAAGTGTAACTTTGTTGTTGTACAAATAAATAAAATAAAAAATAATCAATAAATAAAACACGTTTCAACGGATCAGATGCACTGATTTTATTTGTATGTTGACGTTTAGCATCCTTTGCAAGAATCCTTATTCTGACGATGCATTCCTACAATGGATGCGAAACCTAGTGGAGATTTTTTGGAAGACCTATGCTTAGCAGTTGTTAAGACTGTTTATGGTAAAGCACATTTTTTACACACACCCGTTGACCCCAAAATCTGGGGTGATGTTCTAAAACAAAATGTAATATGCAAAGTATCGTTCTAATCTCATATTGACAGCTCGCGAACGGCATGTCAACACCTAATTTTATTTTATTTTTTGTTGAAGTTCTCCCGTTTTAGGGAAGGCAAAGGGAACAATGCCCATACAGCCTGGTCTTTAATTAAATTAACACCCGTTGACCCCAAAATCTGGGGTGATGTTCTAAAACAAAATGTAATATGCAAAGTATCGTTCTAATCTCATATTGAGAGCTCGCGAACGGCATGTCAACACCTAAAACAATAGGTTGTGACATTCGTGCCGTAATCGGTGCGTGCGGCGCGCATGCGCGTCAATTAATGTGTTGGTAATCGACGCCGACACCATGCGCTTGCGTTGCCAACTGGCCTTCATTGAAATGTCTTTATGTCAATACATTAAAATAAAGAGAATTCGTTAACACAGATTTCGGAGGTACCGCACTACACTGTTTCGAGAACTTTGCTGTGAGTGACGATTCAATGTTGTAGGATTGCCTCTGCTCATATATATATATATATATATATATATATATATATATATATATATATATATATAAAACTCAAAGGTGACTGACTGACATAGTGATCTACCAACGCACAGCCCAAACCACTGGATGGATCGGGCTGAAATTTGGCATGCAGGTAGATGTTATGACGTAGGCATCCGCTAAGAAAGGATTTTGATCAATTCTCACCCAAGGGGATAAAATAGGGAATGAAAGTTTGTATGAAATTTTGTCAATTTTAAACCGATCGGGCTGAGACTTTGCATGCGGGTATAAGAAGAATCATAGATGAATGTCATTGTGTGTAATACAAGCTTGAAAACAAAAACTGTAGTCTACACTTCAGCTCTACACCGAAGCGAAGCGAGGGCGGGCCGCTAGTTATTCATATAACTTCTGTAACGAGTATCTTGCGCCCGTTTTTCCTATCAGCTAAAAGACAAATTTGGATGTTACAAAAGAGATTTGTACTAAGCCAATTTGAGT
The DNA here is from genome assembly GCA_902850365.2 of Chilo suppressalis. Taxonomy (NCBI): domain Eukaryota; kingdom Metazoa; phylum Arthropoda; class Insecta; order Lepidoptera; family Crambidae; genus Chilo; species Chilo suppressalis. The sequence continues at coordinate 1,451,359 of OU963902.1, forward strand.
AAAATAAATTTTAAATTAATTTTACCTCCGAGGCCTTGATTTAAACCAGCATCACTTTAAAAGTCAACATCTTATATCCTTTCAGATTTGGCTATTTATGGTACAGTCATTAATTCATCATACATTCTAACAGCATCGCTTTACAATCTCACTTGGCAACAAAATGTATAAAGAATATGTGGAGGCATTTTAATTTTGTCTCTTATTTTTAAATCTAAGACGTCTCTAAACTCTCCCATTAAAAAAATAGGATATATTTAATTAGGTTTAGCTGGTATGGAATGTGGTTGATATTTAATTGATCATCTAAAGATAATATAACTAGAAAAAAATCAGCAGACGGGACTCGAAACCGCACCCTTCGCTTTGCTTTAAAATAATAAAAATTATAACTATAATTGCTATTTCTTCTTTCAAATGTTTTATACTTGTAAAAGTATTCATTTGACATTGTGGGTTACCTATAATGCGAAGAGATAGCGCTGTCTTGCAGCTTAAGCATGGCTAGAAGAATTTCGCCGCGGTCCATGAGGGCCGCGGTAGCATAATTGGTCAGTGCGTTCGCCCGGATAGCGAAGGGTGCGGGTTCGAGTCCCGTCTGTTGCCTGGTCCGCGTGGAATTTTTTCTAGTTATATTTTCTTTAGATTTAAACATCAAGTAGTTACATGCTTTAAAATAATAAAAATTGTAACTTTCATTGATCATTTTTATTTGGTTTTACAGAAAATACCAAAGAACTACTTACCCAGACTAATATATTAAGTTACGTGTAACTGACCCACACCTATTTTTGTTACAGGTATGCACGATGCTCATATTTTCGGCCATTTTGAGGAGGTAAATGAATCGTCAAATTTAAAAAAAAAAATCTACTCACGTATTTAAATCGCACCTTTATTCCAATACTGTCATTAAACAAAATTCTTCAAAAATAGTTTACAACGCCATCTATTTGCTACGTTATGAATCTACACATTACTTCAAATGCTGTATTTTAATTTTATTTTATGATAATGACAGTATTGGAATAAAGGTGCGAAATGATTTCCCATTGCTGCAGTTGATTCGCTAACTGCTTTTGACAGATGGAAGTGATGATCACCGAGCTATTTAGTGATCCAATACTAATTTAATAAAACGCCATTAAGATACTTGTTTTGAATCATCATCATCAGCCTATTAATGTCCCCACTGCTGGGGCACAGGGAGAACGGGCTATGACACACCACGCGGGCCCAGTGCTGTTTGGTGGGTGCTTACGACTGCAGATGCAGCCGAGACCATCGGCCTAACGTGCCTTCTGAAGCACGGAGGAACTCGAGATAGAAAATTTTAGGCCACCCATCCAGTAACAAACCACTGCGAAAGTTGATTAACTTCATCGAGCTCCTCGTTCTGAATAGCTACTATGGATATGCAATTTTCTCTTTAGTTACACTGTAAATGTCAAAAAAGTTTGCGAATAGGCCGGCTTGTCACACCATAAGTTGAAACAACTGTACCGATTTCATCCACCATTTTTTAAGCTTTCAAATACTTTGTAGAAGGTTCTTAAGAAAAAAAAAATTAAAAAAAATCCGCAGAAAATTGTAAATTTTAGAATTTTACTTACAACTGTACCCTATAGGTAGTAGTGTATAATTATAATGTATTACGTGAGTGGAGAAGGTGAAAGTTAGCCACACACTGCCAGCTCATAGTGACCGGATGTCTGTTACCGCAGGAAATAGGTTTCCTCTAAAGAGTTAGAGACAGTTGTGCAATTACCATTTTGATAGTCCGCTAATTGCACGGAAGGCAGTTCACAATTTTTTTAAATTTTATTGACCCATAAATAAACTAACCTTGTTACAAAAAGTTCCGTTGTCCTGACAAGGAACCCTAGAACCCTTATAGTTTCGTCAAGTCCGTCTCTCTGTCTGTTCCCGGTTTTGCTTAGAGACTGCTTAGCTAGCACTAGAGAGCTGTCACTTTGTGAAGGTATGTTTATTAATCACGCCGATAAAATGATAGAATAAATTTAGTAGACGCACGACCGGAGTTTAGGTTCCATGTCAGACATTTTATCATCTAACATCAGCGATATTCATCATATATTTTATTATGTATTTCTGGAAACACACAATTTCAAAAATATTACACACTAGTCATCATTTTGTAAATATGTATTATAATTCCATCTGTACTGAAAATCACTATTATAGAGTGCTGGACACTTACTGGCATTTCTCTATATTCTGTTATTTATTTGTTTTCATTAATTTTGCTCCGATTTTATCTATTTTTAGTTTATTTATTTTATTGACATTTGTGACAACTTAATGTTTTTTATCCGTTGCCATGGCTAAAAGTGAAAGGTGAAAAAACACAAAAACGTAACGGGGTCATTAATGTCATTCATCGATAGATTTTACTCCTCACATTTTTCTCATACCGGGCCCCTTATATATGCAAATAGATTCTTAAGGAGTAAACTCCAAAAATCTTTTATGGTAGTTTCCCTACATGTAACATGGGGATGTTTTTTATCATCGTTTACCCCATCGAGTGGGATATCGTTGAATAGTTCCTTTAAAATTACTTAAATAGGGGTTCCTGATACTATTTTTTGATTTAGGGATCCGTTTGCGAAATAGTGAACTTTAAAGTGCACATTTTTGTTTGAGTAGGTCCTCCCTCTCCCTGCAAAGCTAAATTATTGACTTGGAAAACCTGGAAAAAATCATGATAATAATAGTACTTTTCGTAAAATTATTTAAGTAAAATTATAAAGTAATATTCGTTCAAATTTGGCTAAAAAAAAACTTACCTATTAAAAATTCATTAGATGAAAACATTAATAGACACATAGATGAAGTTACTGTAGCGTAAAATCTTGTAATGAAAAACAAAATAAAAAAAAGAAACTGTTTAAAAAATATTTTTTCTTTATTTCCGATACAGAAAATAAAGACTCCTGCTCACATATATTGTGGTAACGACAGGCAACTACAGAACCCTACACTGCGCGTGCGCGACACGCACTTGGCCGGTTTTTTTGTAGTAAGACCACATATATTTTAGTAGTAGAAGAATTACTTTAGTTTAATAAGACTATCCACACTCAAATTGCGTTTGTGCAAAACTGTTTTGTGTGCAACTATTTTAATAAAACAGGAGGGAACATAATTGTCGTTGGATATCAGTTACTTTTTTTCTCTAATTTCGCAAAGAGAAGGATATCCTTTAGCCAAATGCCAGCAGTTATTGCAAAGTAACAGCAATAATTGATAAGTTAAGACGGATATATCAATCTTGCTGTGTTTATGAAATAAGACCGTATGAGAAATTGGTTCATAAAGCGCTAACATTTTTTTAATAAACTGACCATGAAATCATTTGGACAAACCTTCCTATAGCAAAATATTTAAAAATTCCCACTAGATTTTAAAAACGTGCACTTGACAAATAAGAGGAACCCTTAGGTGGAAGTAAAATTTATTTATATTTACATAGAAATATTTAAATTACAGCTCAAGCAATTATTGGAGGAGCTCGATGGCGCAAGTGGTTAGCGCGTTCGGCTGCGGTCGTTGAAGTTAAGCAACTTTCGCAGTGGTCGGTCATTGGATGGGTGACCAATAATTTACTATCTCGAGCTCCTACACGCTTCGGAAGGCACGTTATGCCGTTGGTCCCGGCTGCATCTGCAGTCGTTAGCACCCACCAATCCGCACCATTCCATCCATAGGGAAGGCCTGTGTCTCAGCAGTGGGGACATTAATAGGCTGATGATGATGATGATTTCAATTACAAAAGCTTAAAACTACTTAATGTCTAAAAACTTAAAAACCAGAAATGATGTAGGAAGTATGTTGGTATTGCTAACAGTATAATAATGTATTTGTTTCTTAGGTTTTCACGCACATCACTCATTAAATAAACTAGTTTTTACGGGTCAATGCACGAAACCTTATCTATTTATTGACGTTTCGCAGCCTTTTCAGGTCTGCATCGTGAGAATAATGATTTATTTTTTTAAATAAAAAATCAATAAATAGATAAGGTTTCGTGCATTGACCCGTAAAAACTAGTTTTAGTATAATAATGTATAATCTAGGAGCTGGATGATGTAACCTCTTTCAGAGTTCTGTTGTGCTTTCATCTTTACCTTTAGTATGTCTTAGCGTGTCTTGAGTTTTACCGTTTGGTTGGTTTTGTGAGGTGGCTTTCAATCTTCTGTCTTCAACATTCTCCATAAGAATTACTTTCTTCAGATTATCGGAGGGCTTTCGAACTTTGTTTGTCTCTTTCAACTTATAAAGATCTTAATTTAAGTTTCTATTTGTAATAAGCATTGTAGAAATTCCCAGTTTGTTACAGCTCAAAGACAACCATTAAAGGCAAGTCAGTAAACCCATTTATCCTCATTTCTAACGAATACCTATTTATTTTCTGAATCATTTCTCACACGATGCTCACTGTACATATCAAATAGACTTCTGTCGGATAGGCACCATCCAAGAATACACAATGGTGGAGGAAAATGTGGTTAAAAACTAGTTTTCGATCTAATTTTATCTAAAGTAGGAAACAATACTTCATCAAGTTGTATTGTTTAAGTTGTTGTTGTTGTACCCTCATTGGTGACGATTCTGGCACCACGACAAGGACAAACTTTTGACAAATTTAGGGTAAAAAAAATAAGATAATTAAATACGACATTTCTTCTTTGTCATTGGTGTCGATTGTGACATGATTCTCTAAACTTAAAACTAAATTTAACATCAGTCTCTCCTTTTCAATCTGTAAAGAGAACGACAGGGATACACTGTTGTCAAATTTAAGTTTCGGTTAAGAGAATCGGGCCAGAATCGACACCATTATCTATATAAAATGAAAAATTGATGTTAAGTTTAGGTCAATCATCATTATCATCATCATCATCAACCCATGCTCGTCCACTGTTGGACATAGGTCTCCCCCAATGCACGCCACTGCTCCCGATTTTATAGGGAATCATCTATATATACAAAACTCAAAGGTGACTGACATAGTGATCTATCAACGCACAGCCCAAACCACTGGACGGATCGGGCTGAAATTTGGCATGCAGGTAGATGTTATGACATAGGCATCCGCTAAGAAAGGATTTTGATCAATTCTACCCCCAAGGGGATAAAATAGGGAATGAAAGTTTGTATGAAACTTTGTCAATTTTAAACAGATCGGGCTGAGACTTTGCATGCAGGAATAAGAAGAATCTAAGCCTGAGATCAATAACTGTTGTCTACACTTAAGCTCTTCACCGAAGCGAAGCGAGGGCGGGCCGCTAGTGCATTATAAATTAGTATTCATTTTAATTTATCACTTAGTAGCATGGTGTTTATCCCTATAACGTCTATCCAAATGAAACAAATTTCACTTATCGAGTTGCCTATATGAAGTAGAATAAAAAAAACATTTTTTTTTAAAAAACGGTCACGGAAGGCGTAACTGTTGTTCAAATAAATGGTACCTATTGTAAGCCACACGCGACCGAAGCAGTTCCAAACAAAATGTAGGTGTAACAACCTGCATGTCTGTCTGTGCATAGAGCACCGGCGAAGCGGCACGTCCGGAACATTCAACTCACATGGACCATGAAATCTGTTACGCGACTATGCCTACTGTAACTGCGAACCCAATTTTAAGTTTTTGTAGGTCCAAACAATTGACTTAGGCCCGTATTATAAGAAGATTCTCAGTGATTGATCTAGTCTTGAGCATAGTTAGAAAGGGATGTTGCTATATATAGCACATAGCGATATCCCTTTCTAGCTGTACTCAAGTAAAGATCAACACTTAGTTGTCAATCTGTAATACCGGGCCTTAGACTCTAAAGAGAGGTAGGTCACAGCGGATTTTCCTCTCGAATTGTAGCGCCCGTCTGGGGAAGCGACATCCACCATATAGAAGACCGCAAATAACACAAAATTTTGGTGGTGTTGTGTTTCTGCTGGTGAGTAGGGTTCCAGGGAATTGGGTTCAGGCCGGCAAGGTGAGGATAGCTTAGCTGGAGTGGCACTCTCTCTGCCGCATCATCTTCGCGACTGGACTCCACTTCGATTTAATATCAGGCGGCGTGGGGTAATTTGTTGCGTCTCGTATAATAAAACCTGATCCCACTTGATGTTGAGTGACGGTAACTCTACCGTCACTTAACATCAGGTGGGATTAAGTTCAGCTATCTTTCGCATCAGGACTCTCTGATATAGCCAGATATAGATAGACACTGCAGCATTTTTACTTACCACACCAGCCATCCTCAGCTATATGTACTTTTAGTAGCTTCGTCATAAGTTAGTTACCCCCTTAGGTTCGAATGGTCTCGAGGCTTCAGACGGAGTGGCGACTCTCCCCGTGGGGAGATGCCATCCGCCTGGAATACCTCTAGAGGCACTCGCCAATTCTGGGCTTGTGGTCCCCTTAGGATGTCGCCGTCCATAATCCCGGTGACGCTGTAAAGATCATCTGCGACCAACAGCATGCACACTCAAAAAAAAGTCATAAGTTATCACATAATTTTATGTAAGAACATCATAGCTTTTTGTAAAGATATTCAAGCCAAATAAATAGTACCATTTCACATAAAGACTTGGAGAATGGACTCAGCGTCACTCGCTGCAAATTGAGAACTCTCGAAATAAGAAGAGAAAAAATTATAGTGTAACAAATAGCCTTTCGAATTATTGGCCACATACATGATCGCTTTGTATCGGCCAGTTCAGTTCAGTTTTACTTCAATCCATTCTCTTAAGCGTCCACTTGGTCAACGTCAACAGAGTCCATGGGCTTTACCATATGCGCTTATAACAACATTCTTTTATCCTTACTTCTTAAATTCTCTATCGTTGTGGTTCAAAGTATACACAGTGGTTGGAAAGCTACGAGAAACGTGTGCAGTGTCCTCATTCCATCGGCTGTCACCACGCCAATGGTTGCGATAACAACTGGATATTATACCGGTCAATTTGCCACCACTGACCCACTGCTGAATTTCTTTTAATTAGCGGTGGATTTATTCACAACTGGTTCCTCATTAAGTCTTTGAAAATAAATAGAATGTACTGGTATACTTGTACTTACTTAAGCCAGAAACATATCAACTTGTCGTGTCGTGTCGTGGCGCGCCAGAAGCACATCGGTTTCATACGTTTACTATGATTAGAGACATATTTATGTGTCGTGTCGTGTCGACGCTCTAACCTCTCTATCTCTCTCTAACCCATGATATATGTATGAAACCGATACGCCACGTCACGCCACGACACGGATATATGTTTCTGGCTTTATTGACTTCTTCACAATAGGATTCTCATTTCATTTAACATGAGGTAGGTGTTAAATTTTAGCTTGCCAGGGATTGGTTTTAGTGATTACTTTGCTTACATTGAGGGAATTTAATATTTTTGAGCAGTAGTTGTAAGCTTCTTGTGGTTTAACGGTTAATTGGGTTGAATCTGGCTGGATCATCCTCATTTTGATTAGGTTAAAATGAGGATGACTTAAGTACATAGGTATCTCTGCCTTATCAATATTCCGGGATTGCAATTCTAATTTGCTAATGAATATGACGAAACTATGAGGGTTCCTGGTCAGGAGAACCTAACCTTGTCCTACGGAACCCAAAAAAACCGCTTCAAAACATGTCAGAAATTAAAGAATCAGAATATTTTCTTGGCAAACAAATATACGTGATCGATGCCAAGTTGGTTGCCATTGGTACAAATTCCTTTGTGCGTAGGTGCAATATTCCTTAAGTCTCAAAATTATGTTCCACATTAGCGTTGTTCTTGGAACTTTGCCATTTGTCACAAGAGAAGTGTGATTCGAGGGCTGTGGGTTATCTTGCATTTGTGGTCAACACAAATAAGTTTGTTTTCTTCGCTTCGTACGCATAGTAGAGCATTCTTGACAGTATTTGCATTTTAAAAGATACACATTGGCAGTGACCAATCTGTGTCCTTTGGAAGTATTACTATTTTCTTAAGGTTATTAAATGAAAATCAAACTAAAATATATTTCTTTCTATACGACCTCTTCGTACAAGTGGTATATCTTGATGACATTTTATAAAAGATTTCATGTCTATAGCACCTGTGTTTGCGGCCATGTCGCCGTTGACCTTACTAGTTGAGCACCGAATGTGTGTGTATTTTATTTTACTATAAGCTGATTGCGTGATATTGTAGTTGACAACTGCGTGCACATTGATGTATGACCAAACTACATTGTACAAAATACCATGTTGCTAGGGGCTTACATAAATTTTTAATTGACTTTATACTCGTAACCTTACAATAACATGAATGTCCTGCAGTTAACAAATATTAGACGACAAAAAATTATCATTGCAATCAATTTTATATGTAGGTACATGTTACGTACTTATGAGTACATATTAAGGATGTCAACGTTTATTGAAGACTATTTTTATAACTCTTTGTGTTGACTATGAAGTTTTACTTTAATTTAAAAAAAATGGTGTTAGGAACCTAAATATGATTTTCGATTATCTAGACAATGATACCCCACTCGACATATTTTGTCAACTTATTTTTTTTACTTCGTCACAATATAGCGCCTTATTTTCCCCATATTGAATTTTGTATACTATCATATTTTTAGTAGCACTCCCATGACTGAGACGAATCGATTGATGTATGAATCATCAAAATCGGTTCAGGCGTTTGGTCTCTAGTGTGCCACAAAGGAACAAACATACATATATAGTCTGTTAAACACTATACCCTGTCTGCGCGTTGCGCTTAGCGCTCTTGCATTGCGCAGTCGGGTAAAAAGGTGGTATATGGCCCGCATAATGGTAAGCAGCCACCACAGCCTATAGCTATATATAGCCTATAGCATAGACTATAGCTTGGGACACAAAAAATATGACTCGCGCGGTTGCCTACACTGACCCAAGCCGCTACCTCTTGCAGTCCTGGAACCTTGCTCAACGACAAAACACAACACCATCACTAGGTTGTGTTATTTTACTGTAGATACAGTAGGTTTAATGTTAAAAATGCTCTTAATGCTCTTGACATAAAGAAGCAAGCAATGTCAATTCATCCAATTTATTACTTGATATTTATGTGGTTCAAGACAAGACGCACCTACACACACACGTAAAAGCACACCTACACCCACACTCACTATACACACTCAAACATATAATTTAGTAATTTTTCTTTTATTGTCAAGAAAAGTAATGTTTTGTTATATAACTACTCCAGTATAACTGCTAAGATTATTAATAACTATTAACGGGAGTGTTACCATGTAGCTTGTTTTTTATGAGTCTCCGATATTCATAAAAAACGAGGTACATGGTAACAATCCCGTTAATAGTTATAATGTTAGTGACCATGAAAGTTTGAAACAATATATTGCTAAGATAATATTGTAAGTAATTGGAGAGGACACTGGATTATGGAATCTACAGGCAAAGGCTTATTTTGGAATACAGGAGAATCAAACATAAGTTGTAACAAGTATACTGTCAATAAACAATATTATTATCCTCGGTAGTATCTATGCTAATTTTGAGAAATGAATTTAATGTTTTTTTAAGCATTTAACTGCTAGATGTTTAAATGTAAAGAAAAGTTTTTCTCCATTAAAATCCATTAAAAAGAAATAATCCTTTTTTTTCTATGCATTCGCCCGGATTGCGAAGGGTGTGGGTTCGAGTCCCGTCCGCTGCCTGGTCCGCGTGGATTTTTTTCTAGTAAAACTTTTCTTTAGATTTAAACATCTAGCAGTTAAATGCTTTAAAAAAACATAACTGTAATTGCTTATTTCTTCTTTCAAATGTTTACTTGAAAAAGTATTTTTTTGACATTGTGGGTTACCTACAATGCGAAGAGATGGCGCTGCCTTGCAGCTTAAAGCCAGGAAATTTTCGACGCGGCCATCAGGGCCGTGTTAGCATAATTGGTTAGTGCATTCGTCCGGATTGCGAAGGGTGCGGGTACTGAGTCCCGTCCGCTGCCTGGTCCGCGTGGATTTTTTTCTAGTAAAACTTTTCTTTAGAATGAATTTAATGTTCTGTGTTCGTTGCCAGCCCTGCTATTGTTATACCATCATAAATCTGGTAATGGACATTCTCCTATAGTTGCGGAGTCGCATCGGCCTCGCAGTTCCCAGGGCAAAATAGGTTATTTATATTTTTACAGCCTGGGTGGTTGTGTCACACGCAGAAACGATAAAGACATATTTCCAATAGTCATGAATCTTGCTGGAGTAATCTGACGGCTTAAGGACAATTTGAATTCATACTGCACTATTTTAGCTGTTTCTTAAATATACGTAGGTAGGGTTACCATCCGTTCGGATTAGTTCGGACATGGCCGGACTTTTATTTATTTATTTATATGTACATCAACAGCATAACATACAAGACATTCGTAATAAATAGAGGATGATTTTACTGTTTACATATATTGGCCAATTATAGATATGCACAACATTTATACGACGTCGTTTAACATTAATTAAAATGAAAGGAGAACAAGAACATTATATTTAACAAATACTGCTATAATAATTATATAATAATACCTTATAATAATACTGCTTTTAGACTATAGTTCGGACTTTATCCGGATCCTTATATTGTTCGGATTTTTTAAATAACATTGAATATGAATAATGAAAGTACATATTGATTTAAATATCATACCTTTGTAACCAAGTGAGTAATGGTACCATTTTGTGACTAAAAAGTCCGGACTTTTTTCGAAATGTCAGGACTTTTGAGATTCCTAAATGGTAACCCTATATGTAGGTGACACTCAATGCAAATCATGCTTTCGAAGCAATGTCTGAATAGTAAAAAGTGCTCGTTAAATAAATATTGCCATCATTCTGCTCCTGGTTCAGGTTTTAACAAAGTGTGCCAATTACGATTTGTAATTAGTAAGTGCAGGTTAAGAAGCTACGCCATCGGTTCGCAAAACTATGGGGGGAGACCTTGTACTGAGAAGAACCGGCAAGAAACTCAGCAAGGGCTGTTTTTTCTCCCTGTATTGGTATATACAGAGTCGTCAAGTTTAAAAATGACTTCAGAGATACTTATAAAGTCACCTTCCATTACACCATTTAGAATATAGATTTATAGTTAACTTTATATTTAGTATATAGGAAGCGGCTTAAGATAGGTACCGTATTACTGTTATGAAAAATGACTAATACCCATCAAATAACAAATTGCAAGAAACACTATATCCATGCATTACTGTCATTTAGATAATCATCAACTTTATAATAGCCCTTATTCTTAAGAGTATATTCTGGTTTATCAGCAAAGTTAATATGAAACTGATACAATAATCGGCATTTCACAGCCATGGCCATTAAAAGGTTACTTAGTCATATAACTGCCGTTGAATGACGCCTTATAAGGATTTACAAGAGTATCCATTGGCTATTTTTATAGTGAATGAAACGATAGTTTTGCACACCGCCAAACTGCCATATAAGTAGTGCTTATCTTAATTTATGGCTCGTTAGTCTTTTTTTTTTAATTTACGAATTAGATTTTTTTTCTTAACTCAATTCTCTTTATTCAATACATTTTTAATGAGCGGCAGTTAAAAAAATGAAAATAGCGGTTACAGATTATAAAATAATTTTACCAAATAAAGAATTGAAAAGCTCGATGGAGTGGTTAGCGCGTTCTTTTTAACTTTCGCAGTGGTCGGTTATTGGATGGGTGACCAAAAATTTACTATCTATGCACGTTAAGCCGTTGGATCCGGCTGCATCTGCAACTTTTAGCACCCACCAATCCGGACTGGGCCGCGTGGGGTGGGTCGTGGCCCAAATTCCCTATTCCATCCATAGGGAAGGTAGGCTGATGATGAAATAAAGAATCAAAACAGGAAATTAAAAATCTGTGTCTAAGCCAAAGCGTTTGGCTGTGAATTGTAATCACAGCATACGTTATAAATGCTGAAAGAATCTACAAACATTTTGAAATCTGGCAATCAAAAATTACTATTGACAATTAAATTGAGGTCAATTATGAATTTCGAATCCAGTTTGCGTCGCCAAGTAATCGCATAAGCGTGCTACCGAGAGACCTTGCCGCGCGCCCTTTAAATGGTGAAAGACGGAATATTTGCATATTAATTGTGGGAATGCCAGTAGTAGAACTATAGGTGGGTTTAGTTGAAAAAATATTAGATAAACGTTAAATAGATATTTTGTTTCATCTTATTAAAATGTTACGTTAAGTTTTTGGTTTGTAAGTTATCAAAGTGCAATCAACGGTACGTCAAGTTGCCTCAGGGTCTTAGTCTTAGTAGTACGGCGGGCTGTTTCCGCAACTCGACACCCAGTGCTTATTTTGCGTGGGGATGGCACCAGTCCTGCCATCCCAGCTCCTCCAGAAAGCACAGCAGTCCCCGGATGTTGCAGCAGGCTTCTACTAGTGTCCACGGGCTTCCCATTAGAGAAGTCCTTTGTCTTGCAACGCCTCTGCACTCCAGCAGAACATGGGCGCTCGTCTCCTCCTCCTCCAAGCAGTGTTAAAGTTTCTCGATCGAGTATGAACCCGAGAATCAATAATTAGTGTGTATAATTTTACAGCTTACGATGGCACGATGTGGATCATTGATCGGCGCGAACTTTCTAATCCATTCAAATTAATGTTTTAAGTAATAAAGTCAAGCTTAGATATTGAGCATCATAACTAATAAATTTATCAGATTATTTTATGACATGTTATAATTTTTGTTATTTTAAAGCATGTAACTGCTTGATGTTTAAATCTAAAGAAAATATAACTAGAAAAACATCCACGCGGACCAGGCAGCAGACGGGACTCGAACCCGCACCCTTCGCAATCCGGGCGAATTTTATGACATTTTAAATTTAATTCTCTTGACTTAAAATATATCCATGTGTTGAGCTTTAGTATTTTTATTAAATTTCAGTTTCAGTTAACTAGCAGCCGCCCGCGACTTCTTTCGCGTAAATTTGAGTTTTTTTTTGAGAATGCCTCAGTAATATAACACTTTTCTGGGATAAAAAGTATTCTATGTCTCAATCCAGATAATAACTGTATGTGTGTCAAATTTCAACCAAATCCGTTCAGTCGTTTTTGCGTGATTGAGTAACAAACATAAACTTTCACATTTATGATATTAGTAAGATAAGGTTGTATTGTAACCGTAGCAAATTCCTAGGTCCATGGTATACATTGTAAATTGCGGGCTTAGAGAGTATTTGCTTAAGAAGAAGATTATTGAAACCTAATTCGTATCTCATGCGTTGATTAAAACTGAATTCAGGTTGACAGTTACGACCTCTGAACACAAACTCAATGCTGAATATAATAGTTGTGGTCACAACTCGGGAACAATTCACACGTATACATTAAGCACGAGTTCCACCGACGACGATTAGCGAAAACCGAATAAAGTTTCTCAAAATTGACATTCGATGTATTGTGAACTTTATCGTGTCGTGTCCTGCTCTAAACGTGGTAAATTGTGGCTAACCCACATATATCCACATGGTGGAATACACGATCATACAGACACAATGGTTTTAAAAACTTTATAAGTTATAGAAAAATGGACAACGATGACAATCATGATATAATATCGAAAGTCAAATTAAAGATAAACGGACCCCAGAAACTAGAAACGTATCGATAAGCAACAAAATCAGAAACGCAAAGGTAATAGTTGAAAAAATGAAGTGGTAATAGTTGAAAATTATTGATATTTCATTGGCTGATGATGCAAGATCTATCTCTGACGTCTGTTTCTTTAGTGATATTTTTTTGCAGTTGGTTTCTTGAATTTAGGAATGAAGTCTTAAGATTAATCTATAATGTACTCGTATATAAAACTCAAAGGTGACTGACTGACATAGTGATCTATCAACGCACAGCCCAAACCACTGGACGGATCGGGCTGAAATTTGGCATGCAGGTAGATGTTATGACGTAGGCATCCGCTAAGAAAGGATTTTGATCAATTCTACCCCCAAGGGGATAAAATACCGACGCGAAGCGAGGGCGGGCCACTAGTACTTCATAAAAAAAGGAAAAAGTCAATGCATTTGTACATTTGCATGTGTTTTTGGTTAAATTCTATTTTAATTACTTCTACTGATAACTTCGGCTTATTTTTTTTAAGTACATGCCCGTATATTAAAGTTATATTTAAATTACTTGTTTTTTAGCTATTAAAAAAAATGAAAGTGTAGCTCGATCGCTTCTTCGCTGACGGTGGGTCAAGTGTCTTACAGGCTGCTACAAAACCGCACGCTCATTCGTGTGGACTCGGATGAATGGGGGAATTTCATTCACTCCATTGAACCGTTTTGTAGCGACCTTGATCATTGTTTTTTATAGCGTAGCTGAACTGGCTTAGGCCTTTTGTTTGGTAACTGTATCAAACATAGATCATGTTCGCACGGAATAAACAAATTCTTTTACGAAATCATTACAATTTCTTACCACGTTGATGGGTACAAAATTATGACTTTATCTATATCTATGTACATGAGCATTTGTACTCTAGTAATGGATGTTTAATATGTATTTCTATATAAATATACTTATATATGTACACTACATGTATTCTATCCGTTACCCTAGCATCCCATAACACAAGCCTTATAGTGCTTACTTTGGGGCTAGGCTAATTGGTGTGTGTTGGAAATATTTAATATTATTATTACTTCTGGATTTTTGAGAGGTTTGGGAAATGTGTGATAGCTTTTAAGAAATTGATAGAAATTGGTAAAAGCATTACATTACATAGTGGCAATTTTTTTTGAAGTTATACTTCTTTAGCCGCGTTATGAAAAAAATATGAGAGTGAAATTTTAAGATGCGCGCGCATCACTGTAACACAAAAGTAACATAATGAAGTTAGCCGCGGGCGCGTTATGAAAAAATGATGAGAGTGAAATGTTAAGATGCGCGCGCATCACTGTAACACAATAGTAACACCATGAAGTTGATGAATGTTAGTGTCTAATAATGGTGGATTATTATTAGACATCTGTTCGAAAGGTACTTTGAACGATCCACGGAGCTCCATAAGATGATCGCGTTGTCTAAAACAATGTTGGCACGCTCGTCGCCTCTGATCACTGTTTTCGTATTTATAATATTTATGCACATGTTTCTAGTTTCTATATAGACACAACGTGTTTTAGTTACTTACAAGTGCTAATTACATATGGACTAATAACTTAAATTCAATAGTGATTTTAATTGAATATTTTGAATATTAATTTAATTTTTCAAATTAAAACTGAACTTAATTGACTGTGTTAACTATCCTTTTCCAGTCCTTTTATTATTTTATTGTAATTATTTGCATGCAATTAAAAAATATTTTTAATGATGCTAAAGAAGTATAACTTCTCACGCGCGTAAATAAGTTACACGCATCCATTTTTTTTCTGATGTGTTCTAATCTTCTTCTAATATATAAAATTCTCGTGTCTTGATGAGAGTTGAAGATGTCTGCTACCTTTTCCCTACATTTACAAATACTCTATTAAACATAAAAATATTTTTTGCAAAAACGATGGCATGATATAGGTTTTATAAAATCTCCCACCATTATGACTTCTTCCAACTTGAATTTCATTATCTATAAAATGTATTTAATAGATGAGGAGCTGGCGAACAAAACGGTATAGTTACGCATATGGTTTGACCATATACTACTTGTTTTTATACTTCTTACAGCCCGGAGGTTTTGCGCCAGCAGAATTTAAATTTGAACTCATGTCAATCAAAACCGCCTAAAATAGTGTTAAAATTACTAAATTAAAATCACGCCAAAAGCTCACTGTAGGTATGTCCTTCAGTTTTTTACTGATCCTGTAAAATTTAATTTGATGGGATTATACAGTTTTCTTCGCCATCTCCTCAGATATAATTGACAGAAGAAACGATTATTTTTTAACATGGTTATTTCTTTACAATTTCTAAATAGAAAAAATTGTCTGAGCTACGTAAGCTCGCCATTTATTTTTTCTAGTTATCTTAGGTGCAGACTTAATTACCCAATTTGCCACCAGCTCCCTTGCTAATAATTGCAAACACGAATAACGTTACAGGTATAATTACAAAGCACCTCATGTGCACAGAAAATTCTTTAAACAGCATTTCGTAATGTTGATCTTAATTCGGTATAATTGTATGCATGTTGTCATTAAGCAAACGTGTGTTCGCGAATTATACTAGTGTTTAAGTACCGGTGTGGTATTGAATCATTGCTAGTATATTATGACTTTTTTTTAGCTCGAAACCGGGTATTTGACAATTGTATCCTTTACTAGAACCATTTCGCCGTATTTTCAAGCCCCTATTTGAGAACCTTTGGCTAAGACCAGAACGCAGAACTTTGTACCCTTGTGTACCCTTCAACGGCCAAGTCACAGAACATTAACTATAATAATAAAGAAATCGCAGTAAGGAACCTTAGATTTGGCACGAATTTGTCTAGATTTCATTACTTTTTAGAGATCGAGATTTGGCTAGTTTTTTACAGAATGTATTGGTGGGATTTTTTTACTGAAAAACGTTCGATGCAATTTGGATTTACCTTTCCATGTCAGATTTTCATTCTGAGTTTAATACAACAACATTAAAAAAACACATGTGCTTACGACATCGGGTTTTATCAACACTGATTTTAAATTAGTTTTTAAGCACGCGTTATCAGAATGTACTTCGCTTAGGATGTAGCCAATTATTTCGGGCAGATCGTTTCAAGGAGATATTGAATAGACTGTGCTATGGATTTTTTTTTAAGTTATTGAATTTTTTGTACGAGTCTCGGCAAATTACCCTTCCTCTTGTTTAGTGTAAGCGAAGAGAGCTGATACAGCAGAATAATATGCTGTTCCAGACATCGTAATCATACTGACTTGAGCCCAATTTCCGAAGTCATAAAGCCCTGCATAGGTATTCTGGAAGATGCAATCTCAGTTACGGTTTCATTTTTTTTTCTGTGGCTTTCTCCGTTTTACACAGAAATTTCGCCAATGACCAGTAGTAAGAGAGACACGATAAAGACTGCTCGGTAGAAACAGATTAAAGTGATATAAAGTAAATTGGATTTCTGACAAATGTCAAATATATAATACCGGCTGATTCTACAGACAAAGCGAGATTTTGCCGTGTAATGGCGTAATGCATATCAAACTAATATCTAAAATGGCAGCTACCGAAATCGGCAGTGAGTATAATTTTACAGAATCGACCTGGAACCGCTTAACGATTCATAAAAACACAATACTAATTAAAGGTAGTGGATATTATAATTAATAACAACAACATGGACAACAATCAGACATTTTAAATTATAAGTTTTGTATTTGAATTTATGACGATGTATAAATTCTTTGAAAACAATTGATGCATCGTGAATTTTTTATTACCTGAGCTTTAATAGCGAATTAAGACAACGATTTAGGTTTACGATTAGGGGTTTTTTCCCAAAAATGTTTGACCTTAACTTAACAATTGGCAATTAAGAAACTTTAACAATTTTATTTATCAAAAATTTTTAAAAAAAATTTAACTACTATTAGGATTTACGTACTTTGAACGGATAATAATTCCAAATAGATAAGTTTTATAAATTTACAAATTTGTGCCGTTTAGGATATTTTGAGTACGATATAACTGAATATTTTTCTATG
Source organism: Chilo suppressalis (assembly GCA_902850365.2). Taxonomy (NCBI): domain Eukaryota; kingdom Metazoa; phylum Arthropoda; class Insecta; order Lepidoptera; family Crambidae; genus Chilo; species Chilo suppressalis. The sequence continues at coordinate 1,469,072 of OU963902.1, forward strand.
GGGATGTAGTACGTTTATCATTTATAACTGTTCTCATCTTTTGTTCTGTAATGTGAAGTTCTCACTTTCAATATGAATATGATTTGTAAGTTTCTCAGGTAACACAAAATAGACGGTGTATATTTGTAAAAGAATGGATCGCAGCTTTCAATAGTAATTTAGAATTACGATGTAGCTTGTCTCAATCCATGAATGGGTATCAGGATCAAAATTACTATTTCTATTAATATAATATTTTTTGTGTCTGAAAAAAAAAGTCGTCTAACGAAATTAGCACGGTCAAAATAAAATAACAGATGACAACATTTGTTGAATTAATTTTAATCAATATACTTATAAATAACAATAAATAAAAACAAATAATAATAATAAATAACCTATTGGGCACCATCCCTGACGGCGGCGATGGGGGTGACTTATTTTTTATTTTGTAAATAGGATGTTATTTATAAGTAGGTTTAGGAAATTTGTATTTAAATATTATTTATTTCTGTACATATATAATTAACATTATTTATACCAAATTAAAAACATTTCATTAAAATTATATCATTATTCGGTAAAGCGTCACAAAATATTGTAAACTATTTTAAATTGATGTAATAATAATTAAAATTAAACATAATCAATATACTTCTCTACACAACGTAGCATAAGATGCAATTTCGAATTTTACGTTTGCCATGATTAACACCAATACCAATACCAAGGCATTTAGATCCTGCCCTGCACCGGTCATTCTCGTATTACGATATTATAATGAAGTGGGCGTGTAAAATAATGATACAGCCTAAAAATCTTCGAAAGTAGACCCGTACAGCCTTCAAATGAACTAGTTGCATATTCGTTGCCTGTCCGAGCAACTTATTAAGCAAATAAGAACACATCATTTCTCGTCATTGCGCAAACGGTATCATTGGGCTATTGAAATTTTGGTTATTACTTCGATACATTTGTTTCAATGTGGAATTGAGTTTGTTGCAACGCTACCACCTACTTAACTTGTGTGATGATTAGTTGCTTGTTATAGTATGATTAATATCTGTTTACCTTTTAATGATTTTAACAGCATGATATTCATGAGTTTTAATCGTATTATTTGCGGTGAGCATGAGAAAATTTTGAAGGTCTTCTTCTGAGCTTCGTCTTGATTGTTATTGCCTTTTTTGAGATGTTTATTTATTTTATTCTTTTTTACCAACATACAGTTAATGGCTGACTTAATGTCGTAGGCATTCTCAATGGATTAGTACAGGCTTAATTTAAGGATGCTGAAAATTATACGACGAGCAATGAATTGGATTTTATTTCAGATCACGAACAAAAATGACAGACATTACAGTTCTGCTAGTACAGGAAAGTATTTCAGTTATACCAGTAACAAAACAATGGTTGCGTTCATACTCTAACAATTCTCTATCAGTCAACCAGTAAGGGTAGAATCATAATTATTAGTTAGAAATACTAAATATGATAGTGTAGATGACAATGTAAAAGATTACAGAAATATTAGCTTGTCAGATAGTGTGCACGCACTAGTTTTGTTGAACTCCAACTTCCTACGAGCACTGCGAATATTCAATGGCAAAGCATTCCAAAGACGAATAGCTGTAATGGTGAAAGATTAGAAAACGAAACCAAAATGTTTCACTTACAATGTCTATTGTAAGTCAATGTGATTTCGGACTCGCAAACTATTCGAATTCGATATTGGTTCGTGCTAAGAGTACTGAAAAGCTTTACATTGAATGTTTAAACTTGCTATTATAAATTAAAAAAATCCTTAAGATTGGAGCAAAAATTGTGGAGCGAATCTGAAAGGATTAAGTTTATCAGTTTATGAATCTACGTGTAGCAAGGCGAGTATATAAACAAGCTTATTAACATAAATAGCTGATTAGCAAACGTTTCTATGAGTGAGGGTTCTAGATACTTCTCTCTGTCAACCGGGCAGATAAGGATAATACGGATTCCGTTGCGAAACTAAACACCAGGGGCTAATGTCAAGATCAAGATAAGCGACAATGCTATCGACATTTCTATCGGGATCGCCATCTTTGCCAGCAGGTCTGACTTGTGTTGCAGCGCCTACCGACTAAAGTCTGGCGTGTACTGGTGTTAATATAACAAGAGGGGTCCCACAAAAATTTGTAGTTCAGAGAATTTTACTAAATAAAATCCACGCCGTCCAGGTATCAGAAAGGAAGCGAAACCTGCACCCTCCGCTATCAAGGCGCACGCACTAATCAAATATGCCGTGTCGAATTTAGAAGGTCTGAAATCTGACTGATACCTGCACCGCGTGGAATTTTGGCTAGCATATTTTTATTCAGTTTTATAAATCTAATAGCTAAATGCTTATAATAAAAATACGATAAATTTAAAACTTATTTTAGTTAATATTTTTTGTATAATAAAATATTATTTTAGTCTAATTAACAGAAATCCTACAAGTCTAAATTTGTTAAAGTACCGCAAAATAAAAAATAAATAAATAAAATTATGAAATTGATATGACTCAATAAGGCAAACTCAAAGGATTTCAATTTTCCATTCGAGATTTGAGCTAAGTGAAATTTGTTTTCTTTTACAACACGTAGCAAAAAGATGATAGAGGACGCCGAGATGTGAAGCTTCAACTCCTTAACTTCATTTCTGAAGTTTTTTGAAGTTTTTTATTAAGTATCACCGATTCGAGATTCTCGGGCTGTAAATCAACAGTGCACGCGTTGCTTTGACTTTTTCCATTGCAAAGTGCTTACAAAAATGGACGAGTATATGAATAAAGCCTTACCTACCTCACCCTGAGCCACGCACAAATATGCTAATCATACAACAATCATATGTTTATTTATTCATACCTTTGTTTCGGCTGTAATGCTGTATCGAGGCTACCCCCTTTGTCTGAGATCTATGTCGAATATATTATCTGCTGCTGGTTATAATTAAAACTCAATATTTTACAGTTCACCTACTCTATTTTTAGTCGAATATATTATGTTCAATAGCCAACTTTATTGTTTATGTAAAACAGTGAAGCTGCTTTAGAATTAACATAAAAATGTTTTTTTTACTGATGTGTCGACTAGTTGGTGCCACATATTTTGAATTTTGTTTTCTGCTCTAAAAATCCTGGATTGAAAACCTTCTAATGTTATTGGCTTCTGTACACTTAGTACGAGTGTTACAATTACGAAAACTATGATAGTTTTCGTGAGCTCGCACTCGTACTAAGGGTACTGATTTTATTCTTTTCATTTCAATACAAATAAACAGTGTTTAAATTCTATCATAAAATCATTTGCGTCTTCTTAAGTTTTAAGTATATTTGGTTACTTTTCACCAAAATGGACATAGAAACATAATTTAGAATTATGAAAACTATGATGAATACTGTTGGAAAAAAAGACGACTGGAGTGCATTGTGACTATTACTGTTGTAAGACTTATTGTTGCATTATGTAAAGGTGATATTTTACTCAAAGTTCAATCAGATTTTATGGATATGTTTCAAAGATTTTCTACGATCCCTACGATCCGATTTTGAAGTTCACTTAACCTTCTATCGTTTAAAATCCATTGCAAATGTCATCTGAATGTAACAACAATGAAACCTAGAAAATATATTGTTTGGGCAAGGGGACGGCTTAAACACATATTTAAGCTTCCAAATGATGCACAAAAAAGTCGCCAAACTGTTTTTTTAGGAGCAGTAACGGTAGGAAATTATCGCAGAAATTGGCGTACGTCAAGGTGACTCTTGACATTACAACCATTGATCATACCAAAACTATACAATTTAAGAGGTTTCGAAACATTTCAATGGGCATTTATTATTCACAGCCGAAAATACATCGTGGAGAGGATCGCATGACCAATTGCGCATGCTTCCTGCCTCGCTCCCCTGCTCGGTTTAATCACATGAATAAAGAAGATGCAGAGGCAAAACTTCATACAATACCGTGTGCGTGAGTAAGCACTGGCGGCCTGTCGCGTACGCTAGGGCGGGGGTTGTGTTAGGTTTGTATATAGCTCATTGATGACTAAACCTAACACATCACCTATTTTACCATTCTGTGTCCCGTCTGGTAATCTGGCTAATGGTCTGGTGAGCGAGCGCAGGTCGTGTAGATCCCCCAGACAAGCCTGGCTGTTTTCCTTTTTCCTGTCGCGTGCGCAGAGACACGTTTCTATGAGTGAGGGTTTTTATAAAAAAATCACGTCGCCACTTGACGCCTCTGTGGCATGAGGTTTATTATGTATGAAGTTATTGACGCGAATAAATCCTCCCGCCAATAGGTGCGTTATTATCGGCCGATAATGTCGGATGCGTTATTGCGATGATTCGACATATTTCTATTGAGTCGTTTTCGTCGCGTCACCAGGTTTGGGGACGGCGAGATCCTAAGGGGAGCTCAAGCCGAGAAGTGGTGAGTGCCTCTAGAGGTGTTCCAGGTGGATGGAATCTGCCCTCAGGGAGTCTCTGCTCCGTTTGGAGCCTCTAGACCACTTGAACCTGAGGGGGTCGGCTGAACTAGAGGGCGTCTCTGAGACTCGGACCTCGGCTTTAGTTAGTTAGTTTATCGTGGGGTCCAACCTCCTCCTCCATCCATCCATACGTATACAGTCATTTAAATTGATCCATAGACAATGGCGACATACCGGATTTGACGAATGAGTAAACCTTTCGATTGAGTGCTACCACCTGGCGCCCGTCATTCCCGTAATTTTTAAATATATATACGTTTACATATTTATTTTATTTTATGCATGTTTCTATTTCATTTTGGTTGATTGCAGATACATGAATGTTTATTAGACTCGTACCCAATTAGTGACTTTTCTCTGGTAATATCAAGTTTTCATTCCTTTCGCCCGCTTTGACTTATCACTTAGGATTGAAGACTATTTCATCAACGTTTTTTTCTTTATTTTTATGTTTTCTTTTTGGTAACTAAGGTTTACTTATGTTATTCAGCTGTGTACATTTTTGTTGGCCTTTGGCTGTTTAAACCTTTATAAATAAATAAAATAAACCCTTATTGACGATGACAGGTCGCCATGCGCACTTACACACGCGCACTGCATGAAGTTTTGCCTCTGTGCGTGCTTTACTCATGTGGTTTAATGGCGGACTCAGCCTCGCCTGTCAGAAGTCGTGACTTTATGACATCGTGTGTGCCATCAATGTGATACTGTGTAAGATTATTGTTTCTGGCAAATTAACTTGTGCAACTATCAATGATTAGCTTATTGCAATTTGGTGACCTTTGTGGTGGATGAAAAGGTGGACCTGACGTCGCCATCATCTGCGTAATTTGCGCGCTTATTACCATAGTAAAACCAAAATCCATAAGGCTAAGCTGAGCTATACCTTTCAATGAGAAGGATTAGGCCCTAGAGCCAAATCAAGCTTAGCTGATGTTATCACAAAACTGCGTGTGTACTAATAATTATGATGATTCCAAGGATTTAAACCATTAAAACAATGTTGAATGGAATATATATTGTGGCCACGAATTTATGTGAAGGTTTAAAAATATATAATAACAAATAAGAAAGTATATATATCAACAATCATCTACTCAATGACGCGGGGCGAGTTGCCCCATGTTATTGAGGCTAAACGGTGCGCTCATAAACGTCACTTCAATTTAGCGCTTGTCAGTGTGATGCGGTGTCCTATCCTATTCCGAAGAAAATGACAAGAGCTACTTAAATATAGTATTAAAAAACTCAGACGTCTCTCAGTTGTAGGCTACTATAGCGAGCCATTAACAAAAACGGAAATGTACTAATTTAAATCACCTTCATTATGCCATTATACGCTGTGGCAACATAATGATATTATAACAAGCTTGATATGTATTATGTGCCGCACCTAAAGTAAGTAATCGCTGGCAAATGCAAAGCAAATTAATATATTAACTCGTATCAGGTAGCTCATATTTAGACGAGTTAATGGCAGCAGTCATAACTTCTACTTTTTAAGGTTCATAGTTCAACAAATCCTAGTTTTTGTTGTTGGTAGGAACTTCACCATCAGTCCCATAATGTTTCCATAGCGCCATCGATATAACCCTGGCCAAGCGCTTTGCTTTCTACGTTTTTCATTGCGGATGGCCCAGTTATGGAATTTTCTGACGACTCATACATACAATCTTGGTCTATTGAAATCGTGGGCGAAGAAGTTCCACCTTCCGTCCGATTTGTTGAATTCGGATGAAATCTTAGACCTTTTTGTCTACTCCCTTTATCCGAAACGAACTTTCGATAACGGAGTTCAAACGAAATTTCATTTCTTCAATTTAAGGTTATACTTAATTTGAACGATAAACTATCAAATTAAAGCTTTCTTTGAGTAGATTAATGAAATTAGAGTATGCCTCCTGAGTAATGTTATAAATCTTAAGTGGTGTAGACGTAAAAAGTTCTAGATGACTTAAATAGGGATGATGACAAACTTTTGTGCCTTTGTCCATCAGGCAGATTATCAAAAAGTATCGGAGTCTTATCTTTGGAGTTCCGTAACCTTAGGTTGAAAATGGAACCCTATTGCTGTTACTCTGTCGACTGTCTGTCTGTTCGTACGTCACGGGCATGTAGAGCGTAAACAGAATGAGTTATAGAACTGAAAGTTTGGTATTTTATGCAAATTGCTTCCCATAGTTCAATATGTAGTTGAAAATTCAATTAAATTATTTATAATGGAAAAGAATTGTTTTTTTTTGTCTTTTTTGCGCCAGCACATAACAACACATTTTTGCCAAGAGCTCGTTGAGTGGGACATAAAAATATTTTTTATTTTCAAAAACAAAAAAACGGGGTGGCGTCTAAGTTATAATGTTTAAACGATTTTTATTACGGGATCTATCTCAAAATCTAAACTAGTCAGGGATGAGAAATTTCGGTTTATGATGCACATACATTTGCTGTATTGGATATGCTGTATATAATTGACTATTATATTTCATATCTAAGTTATGTACTAAATACAATTTAGTTTGATTTACCCCGTCACCATCCCTATTATTCAAATACACTTCAACAGCATATTCAAAGGGCACCCGGCATATTGTGCCCAAGTTGTATACTGTATTTTTAATTTTTTTATCTGTGTTTCATAATTGGGTAACGTAGTCTGGCAATATTTGTCATCAGCAGCTAGCTGTCAATGTCAAATACGTAGGTTTTTCATCAAAAAGGTTTCTTTATCAAAAAATATTAATCATTAAATAACTTCTTTCCACGATTCATTAAAAATAAGACAAAAGTAGTTTTATGTAAAAAATAATTTTGGCTTTATTTTGAGACCAAATTCAACTGTATACAAGTTTAGCATTTTTTCTGAGAAAAGTGCCGGGTCTTCTTTGCTTTAATAAGTTTCACGCGAACTTGCTGTCGATGCAACATCAACGCAAAGCATAGCAACTTGCGTAAATTGATCTTCGGAATCAGCAGTATAGCCCTCGCCTTTGCTGACCCGACGCGAATCGCAATTATTCATACGAATCCTGCGCACCAGCCAACAATCGCATCTGCTTGCGAAATTCAACCAAGAGTTTTCAATTACCGATCGCGCTTTATCTTAGGGTGGAGCACGCTAAAGGTTACCAGCGAAGTAATGCAACTGGCTTGCTTAAAGCTTAAGGTGTTGAGCTGTCAGCGGCGAACTCGGTAACGCCCCCGAACAAAACTTATTTGCCTAATATATACGATGTGTTTGTAATTCGGCGATATCAATCTTGCGCTGTCCCCGCCTTGTAGATTGTTTGTTTGGCCGTGAAGAAATATGGAACTTGGGCTAGGCGGTTCTACGAACGTTTTGGTTATAGTTAAGACGGGAGTTACCAGTGTTTTGTTTGATATACTTACTCTAGACTTTGGCTAATCGCTCCGGGTTTGGTGAATATCAATGTTATTAAAAAAAAATCTAACCAAGACGATTTTAAAAATCTGCCGCATGGTGGTAAAGTTGACATCGAACTGTCAAAATATTAACAGACTATGGGTGTATTCCGTAATATATACCAGTATACTGGCCAGTGCTAATGACGTCATGAATCGACGCTATACTGGTGAATTGTTCCGAAATATACTGGCCAGTGACGTCATAAATCGACGAAATATTAAAAATAGTGCGAATAAAGAAGATTTTTTTAGTTATGATTTTATTTATTTTTTAAGCATTTAACTGCTAGATGTTTAAATCTAAAGAAAAGTTTACTAGAAAAAAACCCACGCGGACCAGGCAGCGGACCGGACTCGAACCCGCATCCTTCGCTATCCGGGCGAATGCACTGACCATTATGCTATCACGGCCCTATTAGCCGCGTCGAAATTTTCCTAGCCTTAAGCTGCAAGATTTTTTTATTCACCTCATCAATAGGGGTGATGACGGGGTACAGTAAACGATATTCTATTTAGTCCGTCAGTTAGATGATCAAAAAATAATGGACACGTATTTTTTTTTTGGGCAATCAACCAAAAAATGACAAAGTTATAGCGCGTCAAAGTTTGGGAGTAGGGGCTCGTGACGTCACTTTTGAGTGAATTTTCACTTATAAGTGTACTCAAACGTGACGTCATGCGACTTTTTAAATCAATATATCTCTGCAATGTTTATATTAGGTGAAAAAAGAAAAAATAAGTGTCCAATACTTTTTGATAATCTACCTGATAAACGAAGAAAAAAAATTAGTCATCATCCCTATTAAAAGGAATTCTTTTTGTTCGGATGCCATTATTGTTCTTTAAATAAAAAAGAAATAATTCGAATGCATCTCACGCACGCTCGGTATATACGTCATATTCGGTTTGCCGGTAAAAATATGATAGCATACCAGTACAATATGGATTCATTACGTCATTACCACTGGCCAGTATACTGATGTATATTTCGGAATACACCCTATGTTGCTTTTCATTTTATTTTTTTAGAGGTCATTTCGGAAACTGCTTTCGGTTACAAAATAAATCGTTAAGAGTTGTTATTTTTCGTTAGCATTTTTTTATGTTCAATATATAGTATATTATACAAAGTGACCTTTAGGGTTGACCAAAATTTAATAGTTATTCAAAAGACCATAATTTAGTTGAAGTTGTTTATAAATTAAGATTTTAGGTTTAAATCTTATAAATTTAGTACGAAAAAATGTCCAAGGCAAACTCTTTTTCACTCGTCGAAGAGTTATTAGCCGAAAGTGATTTGTTACTCAGCAACTTCTGTCCATTGTATTGTTGTATAATCGCCGTACAAATTCCACTAACATCTTGTTTTACCTTCGAAGTGAAGTCTGGAGGTCCCACTATGCAAATCGCTCTGTTTTCTACGCATTGTTCCAATAGTATTTCAAAATAAATCAAACCACTTGACAGTTGAAATAGTTCTCTAAAAGCCACCCAAACTGCAGTTTATCAAGTTGCTAATGGCTGGCTTATCAAACAATTGACTAGACAGACAAATCGCCATCCACTTGTCTTTAGAACTAAATGCCGTGAGAATTTATGAGCAACTGAAGCATTCTGCTTTCATACTTATTGTCATTTGTATATTTTTCTTTGTATCTTGCCAATGCCACAGGACAGACGGGATAGACCGAACAAGTAATGACCCATTACGCCGACCGAATGAGAAAGAGAATGAGATAGTAAAATTTTTGGTCACCCATCCAATGAAAGTTGCTTAACTTCAACGATCGCAGCCGAACGCGCTAACAATTTGCGTCATCGAGTTCCTCAAGAATAAACGTTGATTGCTACTAACTATTAGATACTTATCATTCAATATAAGTTATAATAGATAATATCCCAATAGTAACGCAGTATAGAGCAGACAGAGCCCCGCTGGTGGCCCCCGTTCACGAGCATGACTCATGAACCAGCCATCGCTTAGCTCAACTATATTTTAGGGAACGTAACGACCTACCTCACACGCGGAGCCCCGGAATCTTAGCCATCAACAGAAACACAACGAAAAAAGATATAGGATATTTCCCTAGTTGGATGTTCCAAGTTCTCAAGCTGAAAAATCTACAATACCCTACCCCTCTTAAAGTTTTTAACATTAAGCCTGTGAGACTTAACAATTTTACTTTAAACAGCAATTTAATAAACAGAGCAGTAACGTTTACGTCATAAAAATGGCACCGTTTATACAATGGTAGGTAATAACATTCACGAGCAAGGTTGCCTTTAGCATAACTTAACAGTAGAACTAAGAAAAATGGTCACACGACCACACCCTTGGGTGACCCTAATTAAACCATGAAGTATGTGGTAAGCGGTAGGCGGCGTGTGCGAATATGGTCTCAATTAGACATGATCGGATAAAACAAGGCTAGTGTATCAAATAAGTTGGGTGACGTCAAGTTCTATTTATAGGGTTCCGAAGTTGAGAAGTTACTAAAGGAACCTTATTTCAGTCAGCGGACTTTATCTCAGGAACCTTATGTAATAAGGGAACAGTTGAAATATTCACATCATGAGTATTGCCGGTATTGCATTGGTTTTGCTGATAAAAATGCTTAGGATAAAAATGTTTAAACTTTTTTAAATAGCTTTTGAAGCCTTGAGAAGGATATCAAATAAATTTGCCAAGTAAAAACTAGATAAAACAAGGCTAGTGTACCAATTAAACTGCGTGACGTGAAGTTCTATTTAGTAGGTTCCGAAGTTGAGAACTTACTAACGGAACTTTATTTCAGTCAGCGGACTTTATCTCATGAACCTTATGTAATAAGGGAACAGTTGAAATATTCACATCATGAGTATTGCCGGTATTGCATTGATTTTGCTGATAAAAATGCTTAGAATAACAATTTGAAGGCTTGAGAAGGATGTTAAGTAAAAACTATTGATGTCGGTTCCTGAAGGCATTAAAATATAAGAGTTGAAAAATGTATGTGGGTACTGATAAATGGACTCCCATTAATTAAGAATTAAGTCCGTTTTGTTGTTGCATGAATATTCATTTTTTTATCGTTAATCTAGGCTATAGGCTATAATAATGATTAATACTAAGCATTAAACCATTACAATGTGGAAAAGATTAATTGCCTAGACCACGAAATGCGGAAACGTAATAGGCTTGTTATAAAAATGTTGGACTGCAGTTGTATAATACGGTGAGTTATTGTTTGCAAACGAATGATATTTTAGAGTTTAAATAGTTATCAGCAATACTATATGAAGAGGGAATGAAATAAAGGCTCAGTTGTTTCTTAAGGGAACTAAATTCAGATTCTGTGCTATTATGACAGGAAATAACAGCCGCAACATTTCTATTTGTTGTCATCAATGCAAATTTTCTATAAAATATTGTTCATTATAAAATCTCGGTTTTTTTTTGTCTCTCTCTTAGGCCCGTATTACAGAATGACAACTAAGTGTTGATTCTTACTTGAGTACAGTTAGAAAGGGATGCCGCTATGTGCTATTTAGCGACATCCCGTTCTAACTATGCTCAAGACTAGATCAATCATTGGGAATCTTTCTATACTACGGGCCTTAGAGCATATACTCTAAGGCCTATCTCGATAAAGCAGGAGTACTTATATCGAGAATGTTTTGCCTTTGTCAGTAGTGTCAAAATTGTTTCATTGAGTTCAAAAGTTTAGTTTAGTCTGAAAGTGAAAAATAATGGACCACAATAAAATATAACCATTAAATATGAAGCAATACGGACGTTCGAAACGAAATGCTAGAAAACCAACAGTAAATTGTAGATTTATCTAGGATTAAAAATCATACAGCATGAAATTACAATACACTAAACCTGAATAGCGGCGGTGCACACAAATTGGCTACACTCTGGTTATCGTTTTATGTAACTGAAGAATTACGATATAAATGGTTACCTGATTTTATAGTCTAGGAACAATATAGAGAACTAATGATTTTAACGTAATGAGTAATGACTGCGTTCATTCAGCTAATAATTTTTAAAACTGGCTTGTAGCATAGAACCGCCGTAAAGTTGCCTAGACATGTTGATGTTGTTGATCAAGGGAAGGCTAATACCACCGTACAGACAGCATATTTGTCTTGCCTTGTCATCGCTTATTGTCGCTTGCCTAATTTGCCGAGTAAAGGGAAACGCCAACGTGTATAGACCTCATTTGAAGTAGCTTGTCGGCACTCAATCGACGTACGGGCAGCTCCACAAAGCTCGTCTTTATTGCCCACTTGGATTTTCTTCTTCAAACTTGCCCAATGTCTAGAAAGTAGCTTATGCCTTGTATCAGTTTTTTTACGCTCGTGTGGGTTAGCTCGGGCAACATGTATTGGCGAATTAATATTCATCATTCTTCCAAGTCCACGAATTGGACTAATAAGCTCCACCTTGTAGAAAACTACAACTAAATAACATTATTATGTAATATTGTGTATTTATAGTGACCAGTCGTATGATGCTATTGTCTAAGCCTATGACTCCTCAGTGAGTCTAAATATGTCTTTCTTTGCCACCATTTTTCATAAATTTGTTAATTTGTGAATCGACTTCCCAAATAATTTATGATAAAAAGAGTTTCAAATATCGCAATTTATGAAAAAAAGCACATCAAATAAAAAGCAAACGTGTCGCGAAATACTCGGTAAGAACGAAGTTATTACATAGTTAGTATATCACACAGCTTCGGATCATCTATTGCTTCAGCTTTCATTTTACGTAGCATTTAATATCGATAGCAATCTAGTTAGCCAATCTGGTTAGTTCGATCTCGTAATCTTTTAAGGAGCACCTTTCTCCTGGCATTTGTACAGTAACAGGTTCCTTAGATTATTTCACCTCAGTTGTTTTGTGATAGACTTAAAAGTCAACACATACTCATAGATAGGTAGAAAATCGGACCACTGGTTTCGTTGCTGCATCACGCAATGTATAAACAAGTGCATTTATAATAATAGGAACCAGTATTATTATTGTATCGCTTATGTTGCTTAATAATAGCAAAGCACCTGTGAAAAGATTGATGACGATTAACTTTTATGCTTCATCACATCAATCAACAACAAGAAGTATTGGACAAGTCTTGCTTCAAATCAATATATCGCTGTGAAACATTACAGCGCCAACAGTGTCGCTTGATGCCACGTCTTGGTACAATTTTTATTTAGAGGTGACGTCGCGAGCTCCGACTCCCAAACTATAACGCGCCTCATCTTTGTCATTTCTTGGTTTATTGACGTAAGAATAAATATGTATTTATTATTTTTGGTAATCTAACCGTTGGACTAAATAGAATTTTATTGACTTTACTTCATCATCGCCTCCGTTATAGTTTCACTGTCACTAGTTTTCTTACTGATCATGGAAAGAACTTTTCTAATCTATAAAAAATGTTTATGCATATATAAATTCCAAAATACTTAACTAAATAGCTGAAAAATATCTTCTTTGTGGTCATTATTGTCAGGTCAAGGTTTATATAAAAGACTTTTCTTGTAAACCTGCCAGAATAATTTCTATTTACAATCTAAAGCGGAGCGACGAAGTTACGAACTTCTAAATAAAGCATTTCAATCTAACGAAACACAATCGCAAGTAGACACAAAATGTAGGTAAAACCTAAAGAAACCGATGAAAATTAATAATTATCGTATAATTCCATGTCTTAATAACACATTGTTTACTTACAACTTCCTCCACGAACAAACGTACGAGGAAATGTATAAATGCGCGTACCGCAAACTTCCTGACACGATGATAATTCATTAATATTTATACTGTTTTTTGTTGATCCGCGTTTACAGAGTGAGAAATGTTTTATTTGTTTTGTAAAAGGGTGTTAAACAAGCGTAAGCCCCGCTTCTGGTCTCTGAATGTCGGCCTCATAACAAAACTCAGAGTCGCGCAGCGTGCTATGGAGAGGGCTATGCTCGGTGTTTCCCTACGTGATAAGATCCAAAATACGGAGATCCGTAGAAGGACCGGTGTGTACGACATAGCCCGAAGAGTTAGCACGCTGAAGTGGCAATGGGCAGGCCACATCGCTCGAGGATCTGACAACCGTTGGGTAAGAAAGATCCTCGAGTGGCGACCACGTATCGGACGACGCAGCGTGGGGCGGCCCCCAACAAGGTGGACTGACGACATCGTCAAATGTGCTGGGAGCCGCTGGATGTGGATAGCGTAGGATCGCGCATTGTGGCGTTCTATGGGGGAGGCCTATGTCCAGCAGTGGACGGAGAAAGGCTGATGGATGGATGGATGGAAGCCCCGCTTGGTGGTGACCGGCCTCCAAACATTATAGATGCTAGCGATACCAAAAATTTCACTTGCACCATTGTCCCGGAGTCCTGGAACCTTTCTCATCGACAGAAACACAATACCACCAAAACGTGTCATTTTGCTGTGATCATCTGCAAGTTGGAGGTTACTTCCCCAAACGGGCGCTACAATTTGAGCGGAAAAGCCGCTATGTCCCAACTCTTTTGAATTGCAAATATTTTGGTCTGTTATTTTTTATCGATAATTTGTATCGCCACTGTTCGAAACAGGGGTATGTATGGGTAATCTATACTTATAATAAATCTGTAGAGATGTCAATTCTGTACATGAAATATATTTTTAAAATAACTATCAGGGGGTGATAAGTGATCGATACTGATGCCAAAAATGCAATCAGTAAATTTTTTGTCTGTCTGTCTGTCTGTCTGTGTGTTTGTTCCTTATAGAAACAAAAACTACTCGACGGATTTTAACGAAACTTGGTACAATTATTCTTCATACTCCTGGGCAGGTTATAGTATACTTTTTATCACGCTACAATCAGTAGGAGCAGAGTAGTGAAGGGAAATGTTGGGAAAACGGGAGAAGTTACTCCATTTTTTAAGCTTCCGTCGCGTGTGCAGCCGAAATGATTAAAGTTACATAGAAATCATGTATGACGGAAATATTCTACATAAAATTGTCTAAAAAATATCCCACAACAGCATATGTCTATCGTTTATGGTTGACTCACAATAACACGTGTAACTCCCGATAGCTTAGCAGTTCGGAGCATTCTGATCATATTTGTTTACTCTTACGTTTATAATACTCGGTATAGAAACACCAAACTTATACATGAAATAAGCCATCGCGCCGTCGCACGTGAATACTGAATCATGCTATAAGGATTATTTTTGTGTAACGGTTGCCGCGCTCGACACGGGTCGCGGCGACGGTAGGGTATCAAAGGTCCGAGAGCGAGCTGTCTAAATCTGTTTTCTGCGTCGCTCCCCCCCTGGGGGACGATCGCTTCCGATGAAGCCTTAGAGGCCTTACCGGCCAGAGGCAGCCCCTACGGGTATTTTTTAGTCAGTACGAGTCTGACATAACCTTGCAGCCGGCTTTGGGTATCCATGAGGATTTCTCATCTGCTCCCCCGCTTGGGAGACCGAAACCGTGCTTATCAGCGCGACTTTTAGTCTTTAAATAGTTTATTTGAATTTCTTTTGTTGTTATTTTGTAAAACAGGTATTAGTTGTTTTGGTAGTGTTTAAATATTCGTTCAAATTAAAAATTATAAAGCGTAGGTACTTTTATTAATTAAAGTAGTTATAAGTATTTATTTTTAAGTGAAGTAGGTATAGGTAGATAGTATTGCACAGGCGTTTCAGCTTTATTTTCATTTCTTTTTTGTTGTGAGTTGTATATATTTCTGGTTATAATTCTATAAGAATATTTTAGTTCAAATAGTCACTTAGATTTTATGTGTAAGGTAGCTAAAGTTAGGACCACGTATTAGTTGTTTTGGTAGTGTTTAAATATT
The DNA here is from genome assembly GCA_902850365.2 of Chilo suppressalis. Taxonomy (NCBI): domain Eukaryota; kingdom Metazoa; phylum Arthropoda; class Insecta; order Lepidoptera; family Crambidae; genus Chilo; species Chilo suppressalis. The sequence continues at coordinate 1,484,830 of OU963902.1, forward strand.
CGTTCAAAGTGTAATTTAATCATATAGGATGAATGTACGATGGCCCATCGAAAAGGAGTAGAAGCGGTAGACAGAACTTTAAGAGATATAAGACAAAATGATCGACCCATGGGCGGTATCACAGTTTTATTTTGTGGTGATTTCCGACAAACCTTAACGGTAATACCACGGGGAACCCGAGCTGCTGAGGTTAGGGCTTGCCTGAAAAGCTCTTATTTGTGGCGTGATATACAATCGGTGCATTTGACTATAAACATGCGAGTGAGAACTGTAGATAACCCGGATGATCGTGAATTTTCTGATATATTATTAAAGAAAATACCTTCACCAAAGATACCTATCCACTGCTACACCAAGGAAAACTTATTCTGACGCCTGAGTTATGTTGTATAGTGCAATCCCAACAACATCTTACATCGTCAGTTTACGGTGACGTAACAAATATATTAAATAAGAACAATTCTTGGCTATGCGAAAGGTCCATTTTAACTCCTCGCAATGACCAGGCATCTGAGATTAATAATAAAATACTGTCGAATATCCAGGGGGAAAGCAAAGTTTATAGTTCAATAAATAGAATGGCCGATGAACAAGAAGCCACTAATTACCCGATAGAATTTTTAAATTCTTTAAATATGCCCGTACTTCCTTCTCATGAAATTTGTTTAAAAATTGACATTCCGATTATTCTGCTCCGAAATTTAAGACCACCACAAATTTGCAATGGAACTCGGCTTAAAGTAACCCAGTTGCAACAAAATGTAATCGAGGCTCAAATTTTAATAGGTTGCGGTGCAGGAGAAACCATCTTTATTCCCAGAATTCCCATAATACCAAATAATTTTCCATTCCAATTTAAAAGAACGCAATTCCCAGTATCGGTGTGTTATGCAATGACAATAATAAGGCTCAAGGGCAGGCCTTTCGTGTTGTTGGAGTAGATCTCGGTGTCAGTTGTTTTTCACATGGTCAGTTATGTCGGTCTTTCCCGGGTTAGCAATCCTAGAATTTTTTATGTTCACGTTCCGGACGGGTCAAATTTCAACGTTGTCTACCCGGAAGCTTTGCGCTGAAGTATTTTCATTCTATATGTACTTAAGACTCATGTGAAAGCGATCTAAACAATATTACCAATACATTAACATAATAACATACAAGGAGTTACACGCTGATGGTCTCGGGGCACAGTGATAATAATAATATTCTGCGGTTCCTTATTGCGATATTTTTAACAGTATTATATTTCCCTTCTAAAATACGAAAGTTAATCTGTCTGTCACATCAAAACCACGGAACCCTGAGGAAGGACATATGCTACTTTTTTACCAAAAACGACGATAACGTGGACGAAGTCGCGGGCAAAAGCTAGTAAATAATATGGGTCTTATTGTATGACAATGCCAACGTTTATTTATATTTCATTTCATGTCTTTGTTACTACATGATTAAAGATTCTGCCTAGAATTTCACTCGCGTTAAATTTGATTTCAAGTGAATGAATGTCTAACCTCAGTAAATAAAAAAAAATCTTCCAAACTTTTATTTAGAGAATATTTTAGTTAAAGGATTAACGTCGTAGTCTTGTTGCTCCGTACAAACTCTGAACCCCCGTTTTACCTCTTAAGTAAGTGAGTTTTGGAAAATCCTTTCATAGCGCACGCCTGCATCATAATAGCTATATGTATGCCTAATTTCAGCGCAATCTGTTCAGTGGTTTGAGCTGTGCGTTGATAGACCAGTCAGTCAGAATCGGTTGGCTTTTAAGAATGGCATTGTCATTTGAAAATAAGAATCTTTTCTTGTAGTAAATACCAATAAAATTTCAAAGTATTTTTTCATTATTAGAAAGGCATTGTCAATCTTTAATTGGATACAGGTTGATAAATCTCATAATAAAAAGCCGGGCGAAGCTTTATGGTTTCCTTGTTAATATAACTAAAGTCTTAACTAACTGCGGGAATAAGGCCTGAATATAGACAATGATGACGACAATTTAATACCTGTGGATTATGTTGACATTGAATTAGTAAGTGCTGAAGTGAAATATTGAAAACGATCTGTAACTACGTAACATTTGCTTCCGTGTTATGTAAAAGAAGCAATAAGATATTTCAACCATTCTCGAAGTGGGTTCAAGGGTAGAGAATAATACAAATCACAACGAAACAGATTAGATAATCGATGTTCGATATAACAAAACTGATAAAGCACTTTCGCAATGAGATTACCAATTACTGTGCTAACAACCGTTCAAACCAAATAGAACAGGAAAATATAGATTTATCTAACTAAGCGGATAATAAGGTTTCATTTCTTGACAAATAATTAAATATTGTAAAAAGAATATTTAACAAAACTCATCGCAGTCAAAGGACAAAGCTTTTAAAATATTTCGAGGAATAACTAAGGAAGGTTTTTTTTTAATATACATTATATTATAGAGGGCATACGAGCAGCCGGATCACCTGATGGTAAGTGATCCACCTGCAACATCTGGAGTATCACAAATGCGGTGCCGGCGTTTAAGGAGCGAGTACGCTATTTTTTCAAGGTTTTCGGGACATATTGTCTGGAAACACTGCTGGCGACAATATATTCCACAGTTTTGACGTACATGGTGAACAATAATGTGACTCGTGACATGACTTTTCCGTGCGTGCAGCCTATGTTCATCGATTTATAAGACGTTACCACGTCAAAAAAATAAAACGTAAAGTTCTAAAAATTGTTCTATTGATAGAAAATTGGTTCTTCAGTGCATTTTAATACAACTAAGTACATTATGGAATATATCTTCCATTTCGTTCTTTTATTTACAGTATTGTATACTAACTATCGGGTGCTTGCGACTTTTTTTTCAAGGGGTTGGATTCCCATACAAATTTTCATGCCCGTTTTTAGTCCCTGTAAGTTGTTTTTTCACAACATAAAGTGGCCAGCCTATGACCATCTCTAATGTTCTATCTATGTAACTTTGTACAAAAATTCAGTAAGAAACAAACATCCTCATTTTCGCATTTATAATATTGGTTCGGATATTTTATGAAAGGAATTTAAATTAAAGTTTAATAATAATAATAATAAATTCATTTATTTCAATCATAAAGATCATAGCATGCCAATGACAAAATAATAATAAATAGTAATAATTATGATACATAAAAATAAATTAAGTTACATCTCCACATACAATTACATTTAAAACAAAAATTCAATTCAATTCAATCGGTTTCACACCTAAGTATTAACAGTTTCAGAATTTCAAAAATAAAATGTCAAAATTTAAAACGGTAAAATAAAAATTAAATGTCAAAATTTAAAATAGTAAAATAAAAATTAAATGTCATAATTTAAAATGGTAAAATAAAATTTAAATGTCAAAATTAAAATGTTATGATTAAAATGTCAGAATTTAATTTCAAAGTTATATTAATTTGGTAGAGATTAATGCTTATATTATATATAAATAACAAAATTTTATATAGTCACTACATGAATCATAGCCGCATGGTTCATATAGTGACAGTCAAATCTACTCGAAAAGAGTAATACAGGTCGCGCCTAGGGTTACCATATCTCAGGATTTGTCCTGAGATTTCAGGATTTTGGACTCTTCTCAGGATTGCGGCTGGATTTTGCAAATCTCATGAAATCTCAGGACATTTTGAATTTACAATAAAATACAGCTTACGTTTTAAAGATCTCTTTAATAAAAAGTTAAACAAACTAAAAATAATCTTCTATTGCTAATAATTGCACAATTAAAATCAGTACTTTATTATCCAAGTAGGTACTTAATCAGTTTTATCATACTTAATATGTGAAGATACAGTTTTAAGTAAGGTTTTTTCTTTAATTATGGATTCATATAATGCCCCGCATGTTAAGCTCTTCAAATTATATTGATTTGAAAGTATAAGCAGAGTATAAACGATAATATTACGACTTTTTTTTAAATTGTTAAGTACGTTTGAGAGAAAATTCTCAAACTGAAAAAATCTCAGGATTTTTCAATGGAAATCAAGCCTTTTCTCCGGACTTTTGATTTTATCATCTGGTAACCCTTGTCGCGCCACGTAACTCTAGTGCTGAACAAAACGCGGAGGGGATAGCTACGCATGGGTACGACTGGAGAGCCAATCGGCGCAACGCACGCCCACCCGCGCACCTCGTTTCCCCCCAACACATCTTAATGTTTACTTTTGCGCAATAATGATCAGCGCTGGAGTTTCGTGCCGCGAATTTTACCTATTGAACAAGTTTTTGACATTCACAGATTTGACAGACACATCTTTCGGCCCACTTAATGTTATAAGAATCAATGGTTTGAAGCAAAAATATATGTTTATGGTTGCGAGCAATAATTTTTAAAACACAAGAAAAGGTGGTTAATTTATCAGCTCAAAACTGCGTAGGAATCAATTTTTTGCTCAATATTTCTGGTTAGGGACCGTCGAAACTTAAAATTCTAGGTAGGCCAATAGAAGTGTCTGGAAGTAAAGTTTAGCTTCCGAGAGCTATATGTTGATACTGAAATTTCGGTTCATACTATTGTTTGTTAAGTTGAATTGAGCGTACGTCTGTTTGTCGTGTGTGGCAATTACTACGCCGCCGAGTTGCCGGTCACTGCACGCTGCACTTCTCGAGAGGTTGCAGGTGCTGATAGTGTTGCTATCGTTTCACTATCGACATCGATTTTATCAGTATTTATAACAACCATATTTTTTTTTCGATCGACTAGGATAATACTTACAGTACAGACAGTAATCATTATTATTATTATTGTGGACTTACTAAGTTGGTTTTCTCCGCCTGTGTAATGATGATTGCAATTGTAAATAAGTGTTTTAATTGTTTATATAGCTATTATATTTACTTCAATCTTAAATTAGTTAAAATATTGTCTTTAACGGTTAGTATTAATAAACAAAATATATAAAGGAGACTGAGCGAAAGTGTTCCAAGACCCGATATCGTTGTGGTATTTATTTAGATAGAAGTAGCTCAACATTTGCTTTGCATTTAGCAAAGCATCGAAATCTGACCCGGCAGTTTTGAGAAAAAATGCACTAGCTATAAGCATATACGCAGAAATAAACTTCGTTCGAAAACTTCTGAATAAATGTTACATTGAAGAGCTCGTAGGCGCAAGAGGTTAGCGCGTTCGGCAGCGATCGTTGAACTTAAGCAACTTTCGCAGTGGTCGGTCATTGGATGGGTGACCAAAAATTACTATCTCGAGCTCCAGAAGCCACGTTAAGCCGTTAGTCCCGGCTGCATCTGCAGTCGTTAGCACCCATCACCAATCTCCCTTTTCCATCCATAGGGAAGGCCTGTGCCCCAGCAGTGGGGACATTAAAAGGTTGATGATGAAGCTTCGTTCAAGCCAACATTTTTTTGCTTCACGTTAATGTTGTACTGTGCATGATGTGAATTTTATCGATAACTCGCATTTCGCCTCACGTAAGTAACGGTCCGCATAGCTTAGTTGTCTATTGTGCGATTGTGTCTACTGATAATGCAACGCATACAGATGCCATCAGCAGCGAAATCCCACACAAGGTTTTCAACTCTAAAAGCACAAAAATAAAACTTAGATTTTATCACTCCCTAACTAAAAGTCGCAACTAGATTGCGGTAACAAAAATTGACTTTATCGCATAGAGAATAAGAGCGTCAATGACCCGTGAAATATTTGAAAGGGTTTTGTTGAATTTTATTGATGGTAATGGCAGGTAACGTCCTTTGCGCTCTCAAGGTAACCGCAGGTTTTGTTAGGTTAGAATTTACTGTTAAATATAGACGTGTCTTTAGCGAACTTTTATCAAACGACTTCATAAAAAAGGATGCAATTAATTTTGAACCGTATACAATCTACTGAAATTATGTTCTTCTCAATTTTATATGTTTACTAGCTGACCCAGCGAACTTCGTACCGCCCTAAAAAAATAGGGGTTGTCCAGCGGACAAAATTGTGAATCTAAACCATTCTCAGATCCCCTTGAACACACACAAAAAATTTCATCAAAATCGGTCCAGTCGTTTAAGAGAAGTTCAGTGACATACACACTCACAGAAGAATTATATATATAAAGATAACACGGATTGCAAAGATTCAGTTTTTTTGGATAGGTTCTTAAGTAAATTGACAACCTCCGTGGTCGAGTGGTTTTGTACGCCGAGTTTCATGGTGTCGCCGACTCGAGAGGTCCCGGGTTCGAATCCCGGTGGGGGCAGATGTTTGTGTGATGAATACGAGCATTTGTACTCCAGTCATGCATGTTTAATATGTATATTTATAAAAATATACTTATATATGTGTGTGTACAGTATATGTATTCTATCCGTTACCCTAGTATCCCATAACACAAGCCTTATAGTGCTTACTTTGGGGCTAGGCTAACACACACCGTGTTGGAAATACTAAAAAAAAATAAGTTGTGGGTTTGTCACACAGAGGGAAAGTATATTAAAATTGAATTTACTGAAAGAGTACGCCATTTTATTTTTAATAATAAGTAGAAATGCATTCACAGTTTTAAAAAATCGCATGCCAAAACCGGGAATCCAACTAGGCTATGGTTTCATCAAAATCGGATCCGTATTAGAATAATGATTAATTTAACCGAGCGAATTTTGTCGACCGATATAAAAATTACGAAATCAAAATAAACAACTAAATAACAGATTTCAGAATACATGTTCACTTGAAAGAAAAACAATTCGGGTCAGTACTAGCATAAATATTATTAAAATAGTACAATAAAAAATAGACAGGCAGTTAAAAAAATGATATTATCATTATTCTTTCTGTAAGTAGTTAAGTCAGTTTAACATTAAAAAAAATATTTGTTGAATTTACTTGTTCTTGCATGTATGCAATGCAAATCGTTTTTAAGCACCATTAATATAATATATAATAATAGTAAGTGTTCAACTTTAAAACAGTTAATCTTGAACTTAATCATATAGTGTAGGTGTCACATTTTTTTATTATTCAAAGTTTTAAAAGAACTTAATCGTTATGATTGAGCACCTTGAATGCAAAGTACAAATTTCGGCAATTCTAGTTGAATTTTATTATGGTTAGGTATTAAGGGGCCGTCAAGTATTACGTAAAAACTATAGGGGGGCAGGGGGGTCTTTGCTTTGCTTATTTTTGATGACATGGGGGGTGGGGGGTCGAGATAGTGATTACGTCAGCATCATGGATTCGGGTGTCATGGACTGAAGATTGTTAATTGGAATTAATAAGGTAAGGTACATAATAAGATTATAAAGTTTGTTTGAATGAATATTATGGGCGTTAAAGTCCTCTATCCTAAGCCTATTTAAGTACTGCTGCTCATGAAGCTCATGAAAGCTCATGAAAGCTCATGAATCAATAAAAAAAACAATAAATTATATAAGGAAAAATGGTACCAATGTTTACGTAAGCATGGACGGGGGGGGGGGGGGGTAAGAGCTTCGCTTACTTTTGCTGACAAGGGGGCGGAGGGGGTAAATAATTGTAATAAATCTGCTTACGTAATACTTAACGGCCCCATTACATGAGAATATGGGACGTGACATATTTAACAAGTTATTAAAAGGTTTTTGTTTCACCGTGCTCACCGGGTTCATCGTGTGATAGAGACAAACTCCGAGCAGGACTTGCGATCCTTCCGAAAGGAAGAACAAGGATTAAGCTCAGACTAGTTACGCCGTGTTTTGTTATCACGACGCGAGTTTAACACTTTTTACCCATACAAAAAAAGTGTACAGCGCCGCTAAAGAAGTTTTCACTTTAAAAGTCATAAATATTAACCTCGTCAGAATTTCGGGCAAACCTAATTTCTCATATTCTTTTCTTTTCAAGTTTTACCATTGCGCAAAAGATATATTACCGTGTTTGTTCAGTAGTGCCATTACCGACATGTAGAAACAATTTTATGAGAAGTCTCATAGTTCCATTTAAGTAAGGTAGCACGTAATTAACAAATACTAATTAACAAGAGTGGGCACAGTTCTAAGAAAACTGAATGTCTCTTTTAATTGCATAAACACGTTTTATGTGAAACTGGTCCTACTTGTGTCCTAAACTTACAAGCTGACCGCAAGTCAGCCTGACAGTAAATGGTCGTCATACCAGTGACGATGACGTTATGACGCAATAGTCAGCGTATTCGGTCTGTAAATGTGGATGTTTAGTGTCGCCGCACTCGGGCCACCGACCACAACCACAAAACGTCGCCACCGGCATATTTCTTGTAGTTTTCATACATTTTATATGCACTCTCCACACACGGTACGCCGGTGGCCGCCACACGCTACAAATCGTCGTTGCTCGCTTCTTGTGGCCCGCACCGGCCACTTAATGCGCCGATACAAAACGCCGCCACACGTCACTCGCGCGATTCCCCACCCCTCTCTCCCTTACCTTAGTCGGCCGCTGTCGCGCGCTTCAGCCACTTTAGTAGCCGCTTTTAGCTTCTCGTGGCGGCGTTTGTGGCTGTGGCCCGTGTGCGGCGACACTGAGAAAGAGAATAAAGAAAGAAAGAAAAAGCATTTATTGGTGTAAGGCAAAAATTATAACGAAAAAAATACAAACAAACAGAGAACAACAATACGGAGAGAGAAGAAAAGCCAATCAGGACACTGCCCTAGCTTAATGCTGTTAGGCCGTATACAGAAAGAAAGCCGAAAGCCGATCGGCGCGTATCGGCGCTTATCGGCGCCGATCCTTCCTACATAAAGGAAGCCGATTAAAGCAGATCAAGCAAAATGTCGGACTCATCGGACGATGATTTGGTTTTGTTAGTGTGTATTTAAAAATGCGAAAAACAGCTATACATCCTATAAATAGAGAAAGGAAACGTTTCGGAGAATACCATCATTTATTTGTAAAAAAAAGGAAATTTGATGAACAAAAATTTTATACATATACAAGAATGATTCAAGAAACATTTTATTACATTTTGGATTTAGTGAAAAACCGTTTGATGAAAAATTGGTGCAATTGGCATAAACAACCAATCCTTCCAGAAGAAAGACTTGTTGTCACCATTCGGTAAGTACGAAACAAATAATTTTAGCGCTTAGTTAATAAAAGATAAAGTTATTAGATTTATAAAAAGATTATAACTTAGATTTATTTAATCTAAGGATAATAATTCAAATACAAATTATTTATTATTCGGACCAGCGCGTGTCGGCGCATATCGGCGCCGATCGGCTTTCGGCTTTCTTTCTGTATACGGCCTTACAATGGGAAGGAAATTTTAATGCCGGTTAAGCAATTTTGTCCAATGGCCGTCTATAGGATGGGTGCACCAAGAGTTTGCTTCTTCATACTTTAGAAGGCACGTTAAGCTGTGAGCTCATAAACTATCTTCATAAAATAAAGTAAAACTTTATAGATATTAACGGGATTGTTACCATGTACCTTGTTTTTTATGAGTCTCCTCATGCCGCTTTCAACAGTGTCGAAATATCGGAGACTCGTAAAAAACAAGGTACATGGTAACAATCCCGTTAATATCTATAATGTTAGTGACCATGAAAGTTTAAAACAATATATCAATATATCTTTATTCAAATTGGATGTATAGTACAACTCTTTTGAATCGTCCAAAATTTTTTTTAACTACCACTCGTTGTTGATCATATTTTTAAAGCTGCGGAGAAAAAAGAGCGAAAAAACTTCACAACATTAAAAGTATAATGTAACAATATTTACAAATCATTATGTTGTTACAACGTCAATACAATCATGATTTATCTCATATAGAAAACCTGGATAATTGGAACACTTCGAACCCAAGTAATTTTGTCTGTAATATAATCAGACACTTTGTAATAAGCTTTCTTAATAAGTGCTTTTTTATAGCATCTTTGAATTTATTTATGGTTAACTCTTGGATATCGCTTGGGACTTTATTGAATAAGAGAACACAAAGACCTTTAAATGAATTATTGATTTTGTAAAACCTAGTAGCAGGTAAAGTTAGTTTATTTTTGTTACTTGAATTAAGTGTGTGAATATCACTGTTTTTAAGAAACAAAATAATATTTTTCCTTACAAGTAAGAAATTTAGTCACTATGCCAAATTCTTTTAACTTATCTCTTAATGTTACTTCAACTTTAACATAATAAAATGATCGAATAGCTCTCTTCTGCAGCAGAAAAGTAGTTTGAATGTCGGCAGCGTTTCCCTAATGGAGGATCAGCATTCCCCACAAAAGATGTGCACAAAAATAAAACAGGCTATCTTTTCATTTACAGTTATTATTTTTGAACTTACTTTTGCCTTAGGTATGTTTTTTGTCACCCATCCCCCAATGTCTCAAGTCGAAAGTCTTCGACCAGTGCGTCCTCCCAGTTATGACATACGGCGCCGAGACGTGGACACTCACGGCTGGACTGGTCCACCAGTTTAAAGTCGCTCAGAGAGCTATGGAAAGGGCTATGCTCGGAGTATCCCTGAAGGACCGCATCAGAAATGATGTAATCCGACAGAGAACCAGAGTCACCGACATAGCCCACCGAATTAGCAAACTGAAGTGGCAGTGGGCTGGTCACATTAGCCGCAGAACTGACGGCCGATGGAGCCGTAAAGTTCTTGAGTGGAGATCGCGACTCGGTAAACGTAGTGTGGGACGCCCCGAGACAAGATGATGACATTCGTAGGCTGGCTGGCGTGAGCTGGATGAGAGTGGCAGAAAATCGGGAGCAATGGCGTGCATTAGGGGAGACCTATGTCCAGCAGTGGACGAGCATGGGTCGATGATGATGATGAATGTTTTTTGGGTATGGAAGTACATATTTGATTTTCGTGATTGTTAACCTTATTAGGAGCATTTGATCTTATTGCAACGTTTCACAAGGCAGGTTACGAATAAGTGGTTGGTGTTAGCCCACACAATGCGTAATTCCGCAATATGAGACTTGGCAGTTTTTGCCCACCGCGGAAAGGAACACTGAACTGACACAGCGATTGTGGGAACAAAATCATGTAGCCTTCTTGTAAGACCCTGTGTTTTGTATGGCGATTGTGTGCTTGCTAATGTTATCGTAACATTTGGTTAATGTTAATTGGCGTAATTAAACGCTTAGTGGTATAGATTCCTTTTTTACTTTCGCTACTTTTAAATTTAAAAATAGTACCTAGCTGTTCTTAACTTTTGTTAATCTATATCTATACTTATAATAAATCTGTAGAGAGGTTAATTCTGTACATGAAATATATTTTCAAAATAACTATCAGGGGGTGATTAGTGATCGATACTGATGCCAAAAATGCAATCAGTAAAATTTTTGTCTGTCTGTCTGTCTGTCTGTCTGTCTGTCTGTCTGTCTGTCTGTGTGTATGTTCCTTATAGAGACAAAAACTACTCGACGGATTTTAAAGAAACTTGTTACAATTATTCTTCATACTCCTGGGCAGGTTATAGTATACTTTTCATCTTGACGCACAGACTCTACCTATTATAGCTATTATATTATACTCTCTCATTAAAAATATATTACCTAATTTTAGTAATTTAGCTGGATTTATTTTGTAGTTTCCAGAATTACAACGTTAAGTATAGGAAATAATATAAACTAGCTGTGCCCCGCGGTGTTACCCGCGATTTATTAGGGATATATTCCCGCAGTAAAACGATGCCTATGTCTTAATCCAAGGTGTCAGCTAACTCCATGCCAAATTTTATTGAAATCGCTCCAGCCATTTAGACCTGAAGAAGTAACAAACATACACACTCACAAACTTTCGTTTACTAGTGTGATAAATTATAATTAACTAGAGGTCGCCCGAGCCTTCGTCTGCGTTAACTTAGTTTCTTAAAAATCCCTATGGAACCTAACATTTTTTCGGGATAAGGTAGCCTATGTGTTAATCTAGGGTGTCAGCTAACTCCATACAAAATTTTATAAAAATCGTTCCAGCCGTTTAGACGTGAAGAAGTAACAAACATATACACTCACACACACACTCACAAACTTTTGCCTTTAGGCGTTGAGCAGACGACGGGGCGGGGCGGGCATTTTGTCCGCGAAACAATAAAGACCGCGTCTGCCCGTCGATGTCTGCGGCTGCCCGCGCCGCGTACACAAAACACACGACGGGCAGAGGCAGTCAGTTCAGGACGTTCGTTCTAGTGAATAGTCCATCACTAAAAAGCGCGTGGCGCGGACTGAGCTGACCGCCCCGCGCCGCCGTCTGCGTTACTGCATATAAACTGGTTTGTATGATCCACGGCGGGCAGCCGCGGACATGCCGCGCCGCTACTGCCCGCCGGACACCTACGGCGCGGTCTTTTTGCCCTCTGTGTGCGTTTGAAGTATAGGCTTCACTTTGTGCTATTATTCGCGGCGAAATTGATCGGCCCGCCCGCCCCGTCGTCTGCAAAGTGCCTTATAGTTGTTGGCGATTGGCTGGTGTTGGCCGATCTCTTTTATAGAACATTATCTTTGTATTTTATATTCTTTTCATATGACGTGTATTTTGATAGTACTTATGTCAGGACTGCGAATAAACTGTTAACTTGAGAAGACCGTGTTTTCATCATATACCAAATCTACCACATCATACAGTCCAAATCGCACGTAGTTACCAATAGTATAAGTGTGAAGTGTGATTAATAGTATCAAAATTAATATTAACCTGCCATATCGTAACAAAGGACAGTCACCAAACATTAACCACCAGTGAATAGGGATGTCGAAAGATGAAAAAAATATCGATATATCGATACATCGATCTTTTAAAAAATATCAATATCGGCTTCGATATATCGCGAAAAAAACATCGATATATCGGACCAATTTTCCCAAAAATATCGTACAGTAGCTCACGAAATATGACACGCGGAATAATAATGGAACGAAAATTATCTCCCTAAAAATAGACCCTATTTTCGAATGATGACATAGACAATACTAAATACAGCACAGATCACAGATGATTATGTTGTATATCATTAATCTGAGATCCAGTTACGATTTTTCTAGATACGAATTTAGTTAGATCGTGATATGCCGCTAATAATTAAAAAAATATCGTTATTGGTTATTTTGTATCGATGCATCGATATATCGAATCAAAATATATCGGCAAAAAATATCGATATATCGATACATCGATATATTTTCAACAAGCCTACCAGTGAAACGACATCGTTGAGAATTTACAAGCCAAAATTTACGCAACGTAACTGGCCGTTCTCAGGATATAAATTCGAAGAATCCATTAAATCAGCAGCTTAATTCCACTAGCTTCAGAATTATGTGGCAATGTGTATCAACTTCGACTTTAAATGGTATTCTGTTGGAATAAATCAGACATCACTGACTGTGTACGAGTAATGTGCATATCTATCTCTTGGTCAAGCGAGAGGGACTGCTCTACTTAATGAACGCGTAAACGGTCGAAACTGAAACGGAGCTCTAAAATGTTTCATTTATTCTAAGGGATTTTCGCCCGTTTTTCTCGTCCGCTAAAATATGTCATTAACATGGTAGAGAAACAAATATGGACGATTCAAAAGATTGTTGCATTATGCTTCAAATTTGAAAAGAATATTTTAATTTTGATTCCCTCGTTAAAATATTAGCCTTAGTTGTCATATGTGTCATTAAAAAATATATAGAGACAATAAATGAATCGTGCTTAAATTTCGAATAGTTATTGCTACAACCGAACGTGCTAAAACTTCAACTTCTCTACAAATCAAAGATTATTAGTTTGCAGGTAATTTTGTTTATTACTCTAGCTTAAGTTTATTTTAATCATTATACATTGTAATAACTTTGGTTTATTATTAATCACCTTAAAAAAAACTTCGATGCTTTTGAATTTGATAATTATTAAAGATATTTAGAATTTCTCCATGAAGTTTATTAATATCGCTAGAGATCTCTGCAAATCTTTAAAAATCCTTAATACCTTATTATATATAATAATTATAATAATAATAATAATTTACTTTCCTTTTACAAAAGCTTTGTTTACAAAATGATCGATTGATAAATGGAGACTTTATGCAAATTTAGCCTGTGTTTGGAGGCTCCGCTCTTCCTTAACTAATAATATAATTTACAAAATACAATATGGTTACAGCAATGCCAAATTAATATGCAAAAACAAAAAGAAAGAATGAACCAAATTAAAACAAAGATCGTAGAATCATTAGGTCCTCTTAGAAGGACTTAAAGCCAAGCATAAGTATTTATTTGCAATCATGGAAGGTTATGCGAATGTTGTGCCATCTGTGTGTGTGTGTTTGTGTCTTTGTATGTGTGTGTGTGTATATTTAAGTGTGTGGTGTGTATGTGTAATTTTATACATTGTTTTATGTAGTTTATGAAATACAATACAGTAAAGATTCAGTTTTTTCATATATCGTATACAACTCAAATAACCCATTTAAATCGACATACTTAAAATCTGTTCAAACATTTTAATCGCTTTAATTAACATCGTGTTCGTGTTTAAAGGTACAAGTCCGAACTGAACCGCAGACCACAGCCCCCAGCTGCAGACTGCAGGCGCCACTACTAGTTTCTATGAATCTCTATGAAATTGATTCCGAGCGCGGCGACATGCTGCGGCTGTACAGTGCATATAATGTACGGTCAGCCGCAGTGTCGCTTGCGGTTGTCGCCTGCAGCCCATTACGGAATTGTGCCTTAAACGAACAAAAGCAACGTTGTAGCGCTCCTAGGCCTCTTTCGAAACGCAGAATTTTCCCATCGGCCCTTACTGAAGCTGTCTCAGTATAAACTGGGTTGCACAATGTCTCCGTGGATCGTTTAGAATCCGTGCAACTATGAAGCTAGCGAGCCTATAACAACATATATATGTCACTGTTAGTGAATTCGTAACAGCGCTTCGAGCTCGTAATGATTTTAGTATTTGCACAAGATATTACAATCTCTCGTGTTGAACTGGGAATATAGTAAAATTCTGAATATAGTAGCTAGTAGGTAACCATTTCTGCTGGTGTGTTGTATATCCCGGAAATGTTGTTAAACAACGATCAAAGACAAGAAAGCCTGGGCAGTAGCAATTTTACATACAAAAAAGTTTAGTCTGTCTGTGTGTAACGTCTGTGGTATTGCCTTAAGGAGGTTGCCACGACCTATGCTTGGTAGCTTGAGATACCATATTTGACTAACTCTTACTTACTGAAAACTGACTTCAAAGTCAAATGAGATTTTAGGTTATTGATTTTTTAAGCATTTAACTGCTAGATTTATAAATATAAAAGTTTTTTTTTATTGAAAATTGTACTTTGTAAATTTTTTAGTGCAATTTTCATTAAAAAGTGATTCTATACTCCATAGCAGACGGTCTCCTAGTTACAAGAGCTGGTGTTGGAAGTTCTCCGTCTTCCACCGTACTCACCAGACGTTGCCCCTATAGACTTCTACTTTTTCCAGAATTTAGAAAACTTAGAACAATTCCATAACCGAGGGGCAGTTCAAAATGCCTTTGAAGAATTTGTAGCCTCTAGACCAGCAGACTATTTCTAAAAGGGCATCAATAACTACCAGTTACTACCAGTTAGCTACCAGTACATTGGTTTTTGCCAACGCCAGTACGTTGCGTTAGCTTATTGATTGCATTGACTGCATGAGTTGAGATTGAGAAAAAAGGGCATTAACTTGTGGCGGCGACATCTATATGCCCCACATATATACAACGGATCATTACTCACCATCCTCAAGAGATGGCGTTACCTGCACTGCGATCATAATAGTATGGAAGCCTACATCGCGCAAATGAAATTCGGAGGCTAACTCTTCATATATACGATGCCCGACCAACATCAGTTGGGCCGCGGCCCCCGAGCTAACATCACCCAGCTCGGAGGAAGATCTTCCCCTTTGACCTTCCTACAGTGGTGACCCTGACGTGATCACGTCGGGGTCACCAGTGCAGGTAACGCCATCTCTTGAGGATGGTGAGTAATGATCCGTTGTATATATGTGGGGCATATAGATGTCGCCGCCACAAACTTAATTCATGAAAAACGGCAATTTCATATTATCCAACCTATAAAATTATCTGTCAAATAAATACCATACACATAAATCACAGTACCAATATTTTATTTTTATAACAAACTTTTTCATGTTCCAACAAGCTTGGATAAATTGATTGTACGACCTTCTGTTTCTATATTTTTCATCTCCATGGTAATTTATCTTCTAACTCAGTCTGATGATAAATTAGAAGCAATCAATATTTATTCTTGAGGAGCTCGATGGTGCAAGTAGTTAGCGCGGTTGGCTGCGATCGTTGAAGTTAAGCAACTTTCGCAATGGTCGGTCGAGTGATAGGTGACCATAAATTTACTGATTTGAGCCCCTCTGTGCTTCGGAAGGCATGTTAAGCTGTTAGTTCCGGCTGCATCTGTAGTCGTTAGCACCTACCAATCCGCACTGGGCCCGCGGATCAGGCCTAATCTCCCTATTCCATCCATAGGGGAGTCCTGTGCCCCAGCAGTGGGGGCATTAATTGGCTGATGATGATTAATCTATATATATGAAACTCAAAGGTGACTGACTGACATAGTGATCTATCAACGCACATCCCAAACACCACCACGCATCGGGCTGAAATTTGGCATGCAGGTAGATGTTATGACGTAGGCATCCGCTAAGAAAGAGGATTTTGATCAATTCTACCCCCAAGGGGATAAAATAGGGAATGAAACTTTGTATGAAACTTTGTCAATTTTAAACCGATCGGGCTGAGACTTTGCATGCAGGTATAAGAAGGATCATAGATGAATATCATTGTGTATAATACAAGCTTGAGAACAAAAACTGTAGTCTACACTTCAGCTCTACACCGAAGCGAAGCGAGGGCGGGCCGCTAGTATGTATATATAAATAATAATACAGTTTCAATTTCACTTTGGCCTTGACATCTTCCATTCCAAGTGTCAAAACGAATCATTCATTCTCTTACAAAACGACACCGTAATTAAAAGGTGTTACAATTGTAATTATTTTCAATCTGCCAATATCACGTGTAATTAAAGTCAGTTAATTTAAGGGATTTGTAATTAGAAAAAATGTATACGTACGTACCAGCTGACATGATGGTCGTGAACATGGTAATAATTTTGAAATATTGAGATGTTTATCTTGGTATTGATGATTATGAGGTGCCCATGATATGGTATTGTCAGAGTAAACTATGTATTTGGCTATCTCTTATCTATTAGACAAGTCCGTCCGTCCGTCTGTCTGTGGTGTTGTTTCAGCGGCCAAACCGTAAGAGATAGATAAAGAGAATATTTAAGTTATAAGTTAAGAATAGTCTGATAAGACTACAAACCGGATTTGAGTAACGTAGCACTTCCGGTTTTCGAGAAATCACGTGATTTCTATTTCAAACGAAACCACACAAAATCTCCGAAGTTCTCAATTAATTAAATACATTTTTTTTTTAAATCAGATTTTGGTGAACATTTGGTTCACTGGTTTGCTAGTTGATTTATATTCGTGATGACCTTTCTGTCATTGTAAGGTAACTATAGGTGTTGTCCATACTTTCATACCAATGTAATTATAGACTGTGCTCAAATTATACTTAGATCTCTTTGTCGACCTCCGTGGCCGAGTGGTTTATACGCCGGGTTTCATGGTGTCGCCGACATGGTGTCGGGTTCGAATCCCGGTGAGGGCAGATGTTTGTGTGATGAATTTGTACTCCAGTCATGGATGTTTAATATGTATTTCTATATAAATATACTTATATATGTACAGTATAATAGTATGTATTCCATTCGTTACCCTAGCATCCCATAACACAAGCCTTACAGTGCTTACTTTGGGGCTAGGCTAATTGGTGTGAGTGTTGGAAATATTTATTTATTATTTTTATTTTATCTGTCTGTCTGTTATCTGTTACGCATTCATATTAAAGTAAACAGCTGAAACCATGTTTTCTAAATATTGCTGTGAATTGAGATGGCATCTCAGAGCTATTGCAAAAAACATCATTATAGAAAACTCTAACTATAGACCGTGGAACACAGAAATAGGTTACAAGGGTGATCATAGACTATTTGTACCGGAACTGATGTCGCCGGCTCTCCCCTACTGCGCTTCCACCTAATATATAATAGCCAATCAAACAATCGAATTAATCAGCGTTCACACACTAGAGCAACCACAGAAAAATCATTATATTAACTAAACTTTCCTAAAGAAATAGTTTACCAGAAAAAACAAACCCAAAAATCAGGCGGACCAGGCAGCAGACGGAAATCGAACCGGATGCTTTCGCTATCCGGGCGAATGCAGTCACCATTGACCTACCGCGGCCCTAATGGCCGTTGCCGCTGCCTGGTCCGCGTGGAATTTCTTATGATAAACTTTTCTTTAGATTTAAACATCTAGCAGTTAAATGCTTAAAATCTCTTATCTATTAGACAAGTCCGTCTGTCTGTGGTGCTGTTTCAGCGGCCAAACTGTAAGAGATAGATAAAGAGAATATTTAAGTTATAAGTTAAGAATAGTCTGATAAGACTACAAACCGGATTTGAGTAACGTAGCACTTCCGGTTTTCGAGAAATCACGTGATTTCTATTTTGTAATTATCACAATTTTAATTAACTATTTAAAGGTTTTTTTTTTAACTAAATAATTTCAAACGAAACCACACAAAATCTCCGAAATTCTCAATTAATTAAATACATTTTTTAAATCAGGTTTTGGTGAACATTTGATTCACTGGTTTGTTAGTGTTCTATAAAAGAGATCGGCAAACACCAGCCAGTCGCCAACAACTATAAAGGCAAAAGTTTGTGAGTGTGTAAGTGTGTATGTTTGTTACTTCTTCACGTCTAAACGGCTGAAACGATTTTTATAAGACTACAAACCGGATTAGAGTAACGTAGCACTTCCGGTTTTCGAGAAATCAGGTTTTGGTGAACATTTGGTTCACTGGTTTGCTAGTATAACTTAATTTTCCTAAATTTCGAAGAGTATCTACTAAAAATAGTTCCGTCCCGTTAGCATCATAGATAAAGTACAGTACGTCGATGAAATTCTGCCAAACCGCAGCCCGTTAGGTAATAGTTACGTCGGTGATAGCTCTTTGTGTACTGTACTTGGCCACAAAATAACAGAGAACATAGTGCAAGGAAAACCGTTAGCCCTACAGAGTGGTTTAAGTAAGGGAAGGTAGCGATAATAAGTTTTTGGCTTTTTAAGTATACCGTGGGAATTCGTTGGCGCAGGTGCATTCGGCCTGCGATCTTGAAAGTTAAGCAACCTTCGCAATGGTCAGTCATTGGATGGGTGACCAGAAATTTATTTTATTATCTTCAGCGCCTTCGTGCTGCATCAGCAGTCGTTAGTACCCACCAATCTGCGTGTAGCGTCACGTGCCCAGTCTCCCTATTCTATCCATGGGGAAGGTCTGTGCCCCAGCAGTGGGGATATTAAAAGTCAGAAGATGATGAAGCATACCGTAGGCTAGATTTTGTGTAGGGAATAAAGTTTACTAGCAAACCGGTGAACCAAATGTTCACCAAAACCTGATTTAAAAAAAAAATGTATTAAATTAATTGAGTACTTCGGAGATTTTGTGTGGTTTCGTTTGAAATTGGTGATTTCTCGAAAACCGGAAGTGCTGCGTTACTCAAATCCGGTTTGTAGTCTTATCAGACTATTCTTAACTTATAACTTAAATATTCTCTTTATCTATCTCTTACGGTTTGGCCGCTGAAACAGCACCACAGACAGACGGACGGACTTGTCTAATAGATAAGAGATAAGGGTATATAGTGGTAGAAAGGTTTTTGTAGACGGGGTAGCGTTCACCAGCAACTATTTTAATGTTTGGGTAGCTATTTTGAGACTTTATTTTTTATTTTAACGACTTATTATTAAACGTCGATTGAAGTTGAACCAGCGGGTCGACTGCCTAAGTCAATCAATGCCTTTCAAAAATTCACTTTGTCTAAAATTCCCGCAGTATGATTATTACTATCGTTATCAATTGCTTTAAGTTAGACTTAAGTTAGTCATTTTTCATAACAGTAATATTGTACCTATCTAATGCCGCTTCCTATATCTATACTTATAATAAATCTGTAGAGAGGTCAATTCTGTACATGAAATATATTTTCAAAATAACTATCAGGGGGTGATTAGTGATCGATACTGATGCCAAAAATGCAATCAGTAAAATTTTTGTCTGTCTGTCTGTCTGTGTGTATGTTCCTTATAGAAACAAAAACTACTCGACGGATTTTAACGAAACTTGGTACAATTATTCTTCATACTCCTGGGCAGGTTATAGTATACTTTTCATCACGCTACAATCAATAGGAGCAGAGTAGTGAAGGGAAATGCTGGGAAAACGGGAGAAGTTACTCCATTTTTTAAGCTTCCGTCGCGCGTGCAGCCTTAATGGTTAAAGTTACATAGAAATCATGTATGACAGAAATATTTTACATAAAATTGTCTAAAAAATATCCCGCAACAGCATATGTCTATCTTTTATGGTTGACTCACAATAACACGTGTAACTCCTGATAGCTTAGCAGTTCGGAGCATTCTGATTATATTTGTTTACTCTTACGTTTATAATACTCTCACTCATCCCTAATTTAAAAAAGTTAACATTATTACCTATTCAATAAAAAAAGAATCATAGAAATCGGTATATAAACACCAAACTTGTACATGAAATAAGCCATCGCGCCGTCGCACGTGAATACTGAATCATGCTATAAGGATTATTTTTGTGTAACGGTTGGAAACACTGATAATTTTAGAGGGTTTTAATGTAAGGTCGTAAATAAACACAGTTTTTTCCGCTTACATTGCAAACGCTGGCTGAACCCTACGAGATCGATCAAAATAATGTACTACAGTAATGTATACCTTAAAAATGTCTACAAAAAAGTCCGCCATGGTATCTGTCTATCTCTTAGGGATAACGCACAATAACCATTTATATCCTATACTTTTTACGAGAAATAATAGATTATTTACGAAGCGATTTTCAGCAATATAACATTCTTCCTTATCCAATTAAGTACCTTAAATACATTGTGCATTTAATATAGACCAATTTGGCTATTTAACGCATGTAATTTAAATGAATATTTTTGAAGATATTACAGATTTAATAAAAAGCAGGGACATAGCGGTTCCGACGCTACCGGGCGGGGCGCCTGGTGGCGCGTGCCTATTGTAATTAGGTATTAGAAGAATGTCATTGTATATAATACAAGCCTGAGAACAAAAACTATAGTCTATACTACAGCTCTACACCGAAGCGAAGCGCGGGCGGGCCACTAGTACTAAATATAATGTTAACTATAAAATTAATTATAACTATATATTTATATTCTAAATGATGTAATGGAAAGTGACTTCAGACGTATTTCTGAAGTCATTTTTCAACTTGACGACTCTGTTCATAACAATACAGGGTGAAAAAAACAGCCCTTGCTGAGTTTCTTGCCGGTTCTTCTCAGTATAAGGTCTCCCGCCGTAGTTTAAGTTTAACTTTAGTCAACGTTTTGGAATAAGGCGGCTTATGCATAAAATGGAATATCTGCTTATAACTTGACCCACACAATTATTTCGCCGTTATTTGTGGTCGGAATTCTATTCATTTCATTGCATAAGATAACTGCCAGATGTGCTCTCCGATCGCGGACCACCGCAATCTTCATCTTGATAAGGAGAACGCGATAACAGTTGGTTACACTGACTGATTGATTTGCCGATGACAATCACATTATAGATCGCGTAATGGCATAAGCGAATGATGATTGCTCGTAATGCGCGTTTCAATAAAGCTCAGTGATTGAATCGTAAGTAGATTGATAAGATCTTAAAACAAAGATAAGATTCTATTTAGTTTATGAAGTTACCCAATATTAAAACTAGCCTAGGGTTAGTCGGATATACACACAAAGTTATAGTAATATAAGTTATTTACGGGATTGTTACCATGTACCTTATTTTTAGCGAGTTTCCGATATTTCGGCACTGTTGCAAGCGCCATGATCACGGAGTAACTGAAGTAATTGCGGGTAGGCTGTTTATTGGCAGACATATCGGTCTACCCTCCGACGAAGTCTTTTATTGCGTTCGATACCCGTACCACTGTTCACATTCTCACTATTCACTCGAAACTATTCAATGAACTGAACAATCCCGTAAATAACTTATACGTACTATAATGTTAGTGACCATGAAAGTTTAAAACACAAATTTGTTGTTATAGCGACAATAAAAATACGCATTATATGAAAATTATATTATCTACCTATTCCGGTTTGTGTTTCGGACGCGACGGTTACTGTTTAAGAAAAAGGGTTAACAGATGATCGGGAATCATTTGGATTCTTCCAGACTGTCGACAATTATACAAATCTTCCGACAAACGAACATGATATACCGTTTACCTGCACAATATACATTTTTGAAAAATGCACTGTCCGCGTCTACATCAGTCACTTTTACAGTTCAGGAAGCTACCATCCTAGATGACCTCCGTGGCCGAGTGGCTTGTACGCCGGGTTTCATGGTGTCGCCGACTCGAGAGATCCCGGGTTCGAATCCCGGTTGGGGCAGATGTTTGTGTGATGAATACGAGCATTTGTACTCCAGTCATGGATGTTTGATATGTATTTCTATATAAATATGCTTATATATGTACAGTATATGTATTCCATCCGTTACCCTAGTATCCCATAACACAAGCTTTACAGTGCTTACTTTGGGGCTAGGCTAATTGGTGTGTGTTAAAAAAAACAATACCTAGTTACGGTACATAGATGACTTCAGAAGTATCTCTGAAGTCATTTTTCAACCTGACGACTCTGTATATATCAATACAGGGAGAAAAAAGCAGCCCTTGCTGAGTTTCTTGCCGGTTCTTCTCAGTACAAGGTCTCCCGCCGTAGTTTTGCGAACCGATGGCGTAGCTTCTTGACCTTCACAAGTGCTTGTAACAGCCTAGACTGAATAAATGACTTTTCATTTCATTTCTTTTCACATGACAGACGGACGGATTCTAAAGACCTAGTAATAGGATTCAAAGTCTAAAAAATCTTATTACAACATTTTAAAACGACCCTCGCTATTTGTCGTACTGCTAATCATAATACATTGCTGTTCCACATTTTTTGTTTGCCAAACGTAACGAATAGTGTGTTTGTGAGTAAAAAACCAAATGCACCAAGCGCAGTGAAACTTGACGATCACGCAAGAGAAATGCGCCCGCGCACTTGTTATGGATGATTCATCGAAACATCTGTATCATGACAATTTAATTGCTGACATGGTAACTATTTCATTACGAATTTAATAAGCTAATTAGAACGTATCCAAACTTATACCTTTTTACGCAGGCAAAACTTTTATTTACAGACGTTAGCGCCCTGAAAGGGCACATCAAAGAACGGACCTCACATCCACATCCTCACCTCACCTTTCGCAAGTCTCACGGGTGCGAAACGGGAAAGCCGTTAAGCAGTCCGCGCGGCTTACGAGCGCTTACGGCATACTATCCGCTAAAAACCCCGCGAATACCCTCTACCCTCTAAGTGCGAAACCGCGACATCCCCGTTGAGGGACTTCACCGCGTCAAATTTATACCTAATATTCCAAAATTTTTGTTTTTTCATTAAGTCTGGATATTTTTTAATCCAGTCAGGATAAACTGATATAAACAGTACAGTGCTCACCGCCTGCCACAGGGCTACGTTATACTATTTAAACTTTTCTCGCACCCTCCCACTTTTCTTTTTAGAAATACCATGAACGGTACTAAAATTGCCTGGAAACTAAAATTAGACCTTATTTTTGGGGTTGAAGGCATCGATATTGTTGATAGAAGATTGAAGAACTGAAAATAATGAATACGAGAATAAAACAGATTGTTAATTTATTGCTCAGAGGAACAAACAGTCTCCAATATCATATTGTTATTTGAAGCATTAACGTGTCAGATTTTTAAATGTAAAGAAAATCCTACTTGTAAAAGAGTAAGTCTTCAATGTTCCTGAAAGTAATTCATCACATATCACAGTATTTTAATTTACTTCTATTATGTGATCATGACTAATAGATGTCGCCACTAGAAAATCATATCAAATAGAAGATCGTATCGTGCGAATGCCACCGTTGATGACTTATTAGGTGAAGGCCAAACAGTGATTACCCAGTGTAATCATTCTGTCGCGGTCATCATGCGAACTGTCGCTTATGGATAAATGATTATCGCCATTGTATTCAATGGACCGGGTAATGAGGACGATGTTCTTAAATGAGACACGTCGCGATGATTAAGTAACAATTGCGCTGGTTAATATTAATCATAGCATTACAGATACATTTCGTAAGGCTAATTGTGGTTTTGAATAATGAAATAAAAGCGTACATGATTATCTATGCCTAAGTTCTATTGACTCGGTTGCAGCGAATTCGGTGTGAATTTGTTTATATTGAACAGCTTAAAATTTGAAGATTAGAAACTGATGAAAATTGTGTTACTTAAATGGTATGGTACTCTTAAAACGTTAAATGAAATGTTTTTTTTATCATAGTTTTTATGTTAATTTCAGGTGGTGTCCGAAGAACTACGACGCCGAGTAGCACTAATGCCACGAGGGATTCACAGCTGTTGTCAGTGCTGGCTGCCAGGAGACGCCAACTTCTGACAGGGAGGCTGGCCACACATATCAACACTCTGGCTGCACTTGCACACAAGTCCAACAAGTAAGTTTCACAGCTTATTTTATCTCTTATATTTAATAACAAATTTCGAACAACATAGAAAAAATAATATAATCAGTCCCGACGAAAGCAGACAGTTTTTTTAACTAATAATATAATTCATATTTAAGTATTAAATGACTGTGCATCGGAAAGAAATATTTGGACTCACATAACATACATTTAATACCGGGATTCAAATCCTTGACTATCGGGGAAGAAGTCTGAGTGCAGTACCTACTCAGTCTGATTAAATTCAAAATACGATACTAGTTATTTTATAAAAAAATAACTACGTTATATATTGCAGAATCCTTGCTTACTTGGACTTTATTTCGTTTCAGGAGCAACACCACATTCGCCCAGTTAGAAATAAGAGACTCAAATAGTTCAATAGTCAAAAGAATAACTTTTGACAACTCAAGCAATGAACATGCCCCTACGCTTAAGTTAATTACCACCGATGGCACAAAAGAGATACGTCAGTTAGTCAAACCACACGAAATCAGGCACCTTTTTATACCTAAAGGCTATCAAGAAATTAGAAGTAGAGCTGGTTTTATGAATAATCGCAGAAATCTTAATAGCACTAAATCTACTCCGACTTCTGAACCTGTTACAGAAAATAGTGTAGTGTATGTTCCACCAGAAAAATTAGAAGGCCTAGATAAGGAAGTAGAACTAGATCCAGAAGAAGAATTTCAAGTGGATGAGTCAAATCATGGCCTTTATTTACTTAATTATTCAGACTCAGATAACGTTACACAAACTGTTAATACTAATAAAACTACCACAAGTAATGAAGTACGAGATAACAATGTATCTAGTACTGAAGCAACAACAACAGCTGTATCTAAAGAAGATGTCACTGAAAATATAAAAATAAAAGAAAAAACTGAAAGCAATGTGATTGCAAATAGCACAGATACAGACAGTACAAAACTTGTTAAAATAGAGTATGAAAAGGATAAAGAAAATCACACGTCATATATTTCAGATGAAATTTATAATCATTTTCGTCCACTCGAGTCCGAATTACCAGTTGAAGATATGGCACCATTTATTTATTTTGGACAAAAAATAGGAGGTCCAGCAATAAGTGACAATTTGACATATTCTCCAACTTTATCTGCCTCTACAAAATCTGTTAATTTCATAGTCCCTCCTCCTGAAAAAAAGAAATTCAACTCAAGGTATTCTGCAACAGAAAAATATAAAAATACAAGCGCTGAAGAAGAAGAATTAAATGAAGATATGGATGTATCAGTAGTTAAAAATATTATTGAGAAAAATAAAATTAGAAATACTGTAAAAGGCCCAGCACCAGCTAGATCTGTGGGTTTAGTAAATGCTTATCGAAAGTATTCGAGTACTACTCAAGCTGCAACTAAAGCTCCTAATATAGCACAACTAAATGTGACAGAAGCTGTCATACAGAATATAACGCCCAGTGCTATAGATAAAAATAAGGAAAGTAATAGTAACATAACAAACTTATCTAAAGAAGCATCTGTACTAACAAATACTACACAAATAGGCATTGCACAACCCTTGAACAGCAATACAAGCTATACAATTAAGCCAAATAATACCACAGCTCCTAGAAATTATACACGAAATTATTTTAATATACGAAGACGACCTGCAAGAGTAACAACAGTATCTAGTACTGAAAACATTTTAGGTGTCAATACGACTACTACAGAGAAGATAGCAACATCAGTTTATACAGCGGTGGTAACTTCGGTGTCTATAACATCTTCAATGAAAGGACATAATAAAACAGATGTAACATCTAAAGATTTTGACAATGCCACGGTTGTAGAAACATCAATTGACAAAAATACGACAACTATGAAACCTATAACTTTAAACGACGTAGAAACGACTTCATCCCCTATTACGAACACGTCTACACTAAAACCGAACAGGCATAGAATAAGGATAAGAACCACAACTACAGAAAGCAATTTAAATTCCAGCCCCAGTCCAAAACCAATAACTTATAAACCACCTGAATTGCCGTTGGCAAGTGAATTATCAACTCGTAACACTGATTTGAAAAATGAAGTGTCTACTTCTAAATTACCAGAAAGGTTGGCAAATTTGTACAAACATAACTATGATAATTCCACTGGCAATGTAGGAGGAAGACCTAAAAATATTCTACGAAGACGACGACCGACGACAACCACCACGACAAGCACTACAACTACCACGACGCCAGTCACAATTCAAACTTTAGGTGAAAGAGTTTCTAAGCAATCAAATCCATTCACGACCGCTCCTAGCATACCAGAAATACCTTCCAGCACGATACCAACTCAGATTACTGAGACTATAGAAACAACATTTAAGCCGTTTGTTGTAACTTCTAGAACATCTTCTGAATCTATTGCTCGACCTGTCTTAGTTCTTAACAAACAAGAAACAGGTGACGATGTCACAACCGCTGTAAGTACTAAAAAGGAAAACGAAGAAGACCAATCATCACAAAACGAAGAGGTTGTTATAGAAGCTGATAAATCTTACACTGCTTCATATGTATTAGCTGGATTAGGATTTCTTCCAGTTGCGGCAATAATAGCGTTTGTATTGAGAAATTTCATGAATAAAAAGGCAAAAGAATTAGATACCGAATACGAAGGATATTTTGATGATGGCGATATCAAAAAGGAGTCTCCTATAACGACAGTAGCGCGACCTCCTTTGCCTACTCCAACAATGCCTGATCAGAAATGGGAGTTTCCAAGAAATAAGTTAAGGTTGCAAACATTATTGGGCCAGGGAAATTTCGGACAGGTATGTGTATAACATTCTATAAAAAAGATTTTATGTACACACTATATCTAATGCTTGCCTAAGTCATTACATACCTTCTTCATGCCTTAAATTTCTTATGGGAAACATGATACAAAAAAATATATAAACATCAGTCTAACAGCTACACGACGCCATGTATGACATTGATCGGTTCTCAGATGTTATGAACAGGCAATATTGATAGGTTGCTTTTGCCTATCGCCTACAATAGAAATATTCATAGCTTGACAAAAAATTCAGTACTAAGTTCAATTTATATACATTTCCATCATACTCATAATATTATTTCAGGTATGGAAAGCCGAGGCAGATGATTTGAATGGTCACGATGGTCTGACTAGGTTAGTTGCAGTGAAGAGTATCAAAGAGACAGCGTCTCAGAAGGAGAAGCAAGAACTACTTCACGAAATCTACATCATGCAGAAGATTGGGACTCATCCTAATGTTGTCACCTTACTCGCATGTTGTACTGAACAAGGTATGTTAGTTGAATTGAATTCTTAAAGGACCTAGTTTGATATTTAATTACTGATAACATAACAATATTATACGAAAAGATATAAAAACAAATTATGTTATTTCACACATTGTTTTAGTTGTTTATTTTTAAATTGGGTATTCTCTTGTTTAATCTGAAATCATTTTTCAAGTCTGGTTACAATGCTAACCCATATGGCCTCGTTGTGCTTTCCAGCGACATTATTGCTAATCGCATAATTTACACTCCAAATTCACAAAACTATCTTAGTGATGATAAAGATAACAAAGCAGATTGGATCGGACCATCATCATGTCGTATTTGAAGGATTTGACAAGGTTTTATCAAGGAATTTATCCATTCAAAGTGCCCTATTAAAAATAGTCTGTGAAGGATCTGACCTTGTTTTATGGAAGAGTTCGAAATTATTTTGTGTCACAGAGCCCTATCTCTTGATAATGGAGTACGTGATGTGCGGCAAGCTGCTGACATACTTGCGCGAGCGGCGGTCCCGCCCCGACCGGTTCAGTGGCAGTGGCGCCCTCACCTCGAGGGATCTCACCGTGTTCGCCTACTGCGTAGCTAGAGGGATGGACTACATCGCTTCTAAAGGCGTAAGTATTTTATACGTATTTCTGTTGCATTTTCTAAAAAGTCATAATTAGACTAGTTAATTCAGCAAAACCTAGACGCGGAAGAATCCCTAAACGGGGATCCCGCGGCTTCGCGCTAAGCAGCTTAGAGGGTATTCGCAGGACTTTTTTAGCAGATATTAGTC
The DNA here is from genome assembly GCA_902850365.2 of Chilo suppressalis. Taxonomy (NCBI): domain Eukaryota; kingdom Metazoa; phylum Arthropoda; class Insecta; order Lepidoptera; family Crambidae; genus Chilo; species Chilo suppressalis. The sequence goes on from OU963902.1 coordinate 1,513,657, forward strand.
ATAGTCATAGTCATAATATTTATTGCTTCATGTTGGTTACATTTCGTTCTTAAATTTAATAACAGCTCGCAAACATGAGCCCTGCAAGGGCATTGCAAATTATAATAAATGTGTACAAATATTAATTTAAAATTTGATAAAATTACAATAGGATAACAATTCAAGATAGATAGAAAATTCAAATAAGTTAATAAATATTATGCCGTAAAGCGCCCGTAAGAGATGCGGGGTCCTCGGTGGACAGCCACTGGGGGGTCCGTAAGACTTGCGGGAGCCAGGTGTGAGGTCCGTTCGGCGGTGTGCCTCTTAAAGGCGCCGTCGTCTGTAAATAGCATTTTTTACCTGCGTTATAAAAAAAAGGTAATTCAGCAAAACCTGGAATTTTGAGTTTTCTACTAGGCAGCATTGATATTATGATACCTATAATATTTAAGTATAAGCGAATGCAAATTAGAAGTTAAAAACACAATCAGCGTCGATACCCACACCAATTCACACTGTCCCGGTATGGTAGATCAGGGTGCAACATTCCTATCAAAGGAAACGCCTAAGACCCAGCAGTGGAGAGTACACTTGTCAAATTTCAGCACTAGTAGTGAAATTCCTCAATTGCGTTTTCCATTTTTGGGAAAGTGCTTATAGCAATCTAAACTGAATAAACGATATTTAATTTAAACTAAAAACTAGGAGCTCAATGGCGCAAGTGTTTAGTGCGTTCGGCTGCGATCGTTGAAGTTAAGCAACTTTCGCATTGGTCAGTCATTGGATGGGTGACCAAAAATTTACTATCTCGAGCTCCTCCGTGCTTCGGAAGGCACGTAACAACGGCTTTACGTGTCCCGGCTGCATCTGCAGTCGTTAGCACCCCACCAATCCGCACTGGGCCCGCGTAGTGGGTCATGGCTCAATCTCCCTATTCCATCCATAGGGAAGGCCTGTGCCCCAGCAGTGGGGACATTAATAGGCTGATGATGATGATGAATTAAAACATTATTCTGATTACTTCGCTGATGTCCACAGATCGTGCACAGAGACCTGGCCGCGCGCAACGTGCTCGTGGACCACAACAAGCTGTGTAAGATCGCCGACTTCGGGATGTCGCGGTGCGCGGGCGCGGCGGCGAGGGCGGCGCGCTCCGCGCTGCCGGTGCGGTGGATGGCGCCCGAGTCACTGCTCTACAACGTGTACAGCCATCATACTGACGTGTGGGCCTTCGGGATACTGCTGTGGGAGATCGTCACGCTCGGTAACGACTCATAAGGTCTTTACTAACATTATGGACGTCGGCGCTGCCCGTGCGGTGGATGGCGCCCGAGTCACTGCTCTACAACGTGTACAGCCATCATACTGACGTGTGGGCCTTCGGGATACTGCTGTGGGAGATCGTCACGCTCGGTAACGACTCATAAGGTCTTTACTAACATTATGGACGTCGGCGCTGCCCGTGCGGTGGATGGCGCCCGAGTCACTGCTCTACAACGTGTACAGCCATCATACTGACGTGTGGGCCTTCGGGATACTGCTGTGGGAGATCGTCACGCTCGGTAACTACTCATAAGGTCTTTACTAACATTATGGACGTCGGCGCTGCCGGTGCGGTGGATGGCGCCCGAGTCACTGCTCTACAACGTGTACAGCCATCATACTGACGTGTGGGCCTTCGGGATACTGCTGTGGGAGATCGTCACGCTCGGTAACGACATAAAAGGTCTTTACTAACATTATGGACGTCGGCGCTGCCGGTGCGGTGGATGGCGCCCGAGTCACTGCTCTACAACGTGTACAGCCATCATACTGACGTGTGGGCCTTCGGGATACTGCTGTGGGAGATCGTCACGCTCGGTAACGACATAAAAGGTCTTTACTAACATTATGGACGTCGGCGCTGCCGGTGCGGTGGATGGCGCCCGAGTCACTGCTCTACAACGTGTACAGCCATCATACTGACGTGTGGGCCTTCGGGATACTGCTGTGGGAGATCGTCACGCTCGGTAACGACATAAAAGGTCTTTACTAACATTATGGACGTCGGCGCTGCCGGTGCGGTGGATGGCGCCCGAGTCACTGCTCTACAACGTGTACAGCCATCATACTGACGTGTGGGCCTTCGGGATACTGCTGTGGGAGATCGTCACGCTCGGTAACGACTCATAAGGTCTTTACTAACATTATGGACGTCGGCGCTGCCCGTGCGGTGGATGGCGCCCGAGTCACTGCTCTACAACGTGTACAGCCATCATACTGACGTGTGGGCCTTCGGGATACTGCTGTGGGAGATCGTCACGCTCGGTAACGACTTATAAGGTCTTTACTAACATTATGGACGTCGGCGCTGCCCGTGCGGTGGATGGCGCCCGTATCACTGCTGTGTATTTCCCACAACTATAATGTGCATCAGTCAGGCAGAAGTGAAGCCCATTCCAGGAATCTCAGCAGTCCACGGATGTTTTTGTAAGCTTCTACTGGTGACCGTGGATTTCTCATGTGAGAAGTCGGGAACGGCTCATACTCCAGCAGAACGAAAGCGCTTGTCTCCAGGCAGGCTCTGCACAAAGAGCATTCTAATAGAATAAAGAGGAAGGTTTTGTATTTCAAACCCGGGAGATTTGGTGGTGCTTTATTTAACAATGGACGTTTTGATTTCAGAATTTACCAATTCCGTTATTTCGGCTTTAAATAATTTTCCCGTGCTGTTTAAGATGGTAGATGACGAAACAAAAAAAATGGGACTTGAACCCGCAACATACGATATCCGGGCGAATGCACCCACCATTATGCTACCGCGGCCCTGATGGCTGTGTCGAATTTTCTCTAGACTTAGGCTGCAAGGCAGCGTTGGTAACCCACAATGTCAAATGAATACAGATATTGAACATTTGAAAGAATAAATTGCAATTATAGTTATATATCTATCAGTTAAATGCTTTAAAATTAAATAAGTATATGGTAAATTATGTTTCAGTTGTTGCTTTATTACAAAGTTTTAAATGTGAGATTGCATAAGATACCTATATTATATATCATTCTATTGAATGTATAAGTGCTTAGCCTGAGAAACTGTATTATTTTGGCACTCAATCGTTATAATAATCCTTGTACTATATTGCCTTTGTCTCAGTATAGATATTTATACTTATAAATTTATTAGTTTTATACGTTTTTGTATTGCATTATATGATAACCAAACCAAGCTGTGTAAATAGCACGTTGTAGACAGCACTATGTGAACAGCTTGTATTGGACAGATATTAACAAGGCTATTATCATAAAACCTTCTTACAAAGACGTTAAACTACCTATATTATTTAAATCTCTTCGCTTACCTAGCTACCTATACATCTTTTGTGGTCTAGTACAAGATTACCAACTCGTTTTTTTTTTTCAGTTAAAAAATTCTGTAATAAATTAAAATATTGTTTTGTCGCTGTAAGCTTGGATCCTGTTCATTAATAGATTTCTACGATCAATGAAAAATATTTTGCCCCTGTCGAACACACTTTCTGTCAACACTTTGTATCGATTCCTGTGAATAAACAAACAAACTGTCCTCTTCAATTAATTGAAGCTAATGGAACCTCATTAGTATTTAGATTAACGTTATCAATCAATCAATCAATACTTTATTGCGTTCTACAATGTTTTCTTAGATCTTAGTAGGAACATTGCTTTGATCACTGTAGACCATGAACAGGCCACAGTAAATAGAGAAGAGGACGGATTCTCTAATTATATAAGGTACAACCACAGCTTCTGTTACCTATACTTTTGTACTAGCGGCCCGCCCTCGCTTCGCTTCGGTGTAGAGCTGAAGTGTAGACTACAGTTTTTGTTCTCAGGCATGTATTATACACAATAACATTCATCTATGATTCTTCTTATACCTGCATGCAAAGTCTCAGCCCGATCGGTTTAAAATTGACAAAGTTTCATACAAACTTTCATACCCTATTTCATCCCCTTGGGGTAGAATTGATCAAAATCTTTTCTTAGCGGATGTCTACGTCATAACATCTACCTGCATGCCAAATTTCAGCCCGATCCGTCCAGTGGTTTGGGCTGTGCGTTGATAGACCACTATGTCAGTCAGTCAACTTTGAGTTTTATATATATAGATGATGATGTCAGATGTCATTGACACTATATTTGCGCGTAAATACAAAAATATATATGTTGAAAGCAAAGGCAAAAGATTTTGTTTGTCTTTTTTTATTTGGTTAAGTGGTAATAGGTCTGAATTAACGACGAGGACGATCTTGGACGATTCAAAAGAGTCCGTAGTTTGCATCCAATTTAAATTGAGATATTTTAACTTTTGCCTTTCATAAAACTAAAAAGTTTGAAAGGACATTGCTCGTTCCCCATACATTGAATGCCCTATAACGCCCAGCAATGAGAAAATGCTAGTTGTGTTCGGAATCATTCATAAACTGTAATTAAGCATTTGTTGAGATACGGACAACTTGAGAAACCATGGCCTACTACAGAATGTATTAGATTTTGAGGTTATAATTATAATACTTAATCGTAAAAGATGTACACTTTATATATTCTGAATAGATTTAGTTTTTACCTCTATGTAAGCACTTAAATAATATGCATTAAATGAACATAAAATGCAATTAATAATAAAAATAATAAATGCTTATATTCATATTGATTTATGAGTGTTGTCAGTTGGCACCTATGATACCTATACCTACCTGTAGTAGGTAATAATAGATTTCTTTTCAAATGAAATGTTCAGTCTTTCCATTTACTTGTTTCTATATTTTACTATCGGTAATTATCTGGTTATCAACATGATTTTCATAAAAATAAAAAGATATTACATGGGATGGGAGTATAAACTATCTTTACATAATTTCAGAAATAATCTTTTTATAAATATAATATAAATACTAGTAATAAGTATTATTGACTAAGGTACATAGTTCTATTTTTATGTTGATAAATACCTACGGTCGCCTATATTGCATTTATTAAGGTAAACAATCTTGGCACAACGTTTTAACAGAATCACCCGTTTAATAATAAAATATTAACGAAGCCAATAAACTATTAAAATAAATCGTTGTTATAGACTGAAACCTATTGAATCTAGTTATCAGTTGATTTTTAATGCTGAATTTTCAATAAAAAGGAGTGCCAAGTTGGATGAACAGACTGTAGTATCTAGGAACAGAACTTTTATTTTTTATTTTCTTAAACAGATTGTCCGTTTACAATGATTAATTGGTAATAAGTTAAAAAAATAATAGAAAAATAATAGTGAAGGACATTCTTTTGGGCATGCTAGGGCCGATTTCGTCGATGTCCTTTAACAACAAATCGAAATTCCTTTCAGGATCAACGCCGTACGCCGCGATGACCGGGCGCGAGGTCTTAGCCGCAGTAACTGAGGGTTACCGGCTGGAGCGGCCGCCGCACTGCAAGCCGCAGCTGTACCGCGCCATGCACTCCTGCTGGCACGCGGACCCTTCCCAGCGACCTTCATTCGCCACGCTCAAATCTCAACTGGCTGAACTTCTAGACAATGAGCCAGCTGAAGGGAACTACGTCGATCTGGACTCGTTCTACCAGGAGTCTTCCGTCTATAGCGACCCGTCAGCCATTATCAATGATGATGAAGGGCTGTCCGCTGAGTACGACAGGGAGAGGAGGTGCTTTAGGGAGTAAGTATTTGTGATGGTACTGTTTGCGCGATTATTTTTGATTTCACCTGCTACAAAGCAAGAATGGAGACAGATCACACAGAAACAGCAAATACCAGTTTAATCTTTTTTAAAAGTCACCCAATTATAAATGTAAGGTTAAATGGATGTAGAGAGAATATTCCATATCATAATCGTGCGTATTAGAAAGTAAAAAGCCGTAGAATATAAATCCTGATCCTGGACTCAAATACCTCAGCGGCTTTCCTCCGCCATACTTAAAGTTCAACTGGCTGAACTGCTAGACAATGAGCCAGCTGAAGGGAACTACTTTGGTCTGGACTCATTGTACCAGGAGGTTTTCGTCTAGAGCGACCTGTCAGCTATTATCAATGATGATGAAGAGCTATCCGCTGAGTAGGAAAGGGATGTGCTTTAAGGAGTGTGTTTCATTCCAAAATAATTGTTATTGTTTGAGAGGTTAGCGTCGTTTACACCTGGTAGAAAGCAAGAACGGAGACTAAGGTACAGCACGGCAGTAAATTCTTGCTCAATCGCATCTCAAAGCTAGCCAAGTTAAAACTGTCATGCCAGCATTTCACTTGGCTCTCCGTATTTGCTATTTGTAAATTTGACAATAGTCTGTCTTTGTCATGCTTTATAAGGAGTGAAAAGGGCTAACTGATGTCAAGTTTACAAATAGTTTGTACGAATAGCCAAGTGTTGTGCCAGAATCTGAAAAAACAGACAAGTATTATTGCAAGTGCCCACTTACTATTACGCTTTTCGACCGTAGGCTGTGGGTCCAGACCTTAAATACTATACTATTGGCAATACTCAGTTATATCCCAGAGGCCCTCTTTCACCACGCTCAAAGCAGAATTTGTAGAACCATTGAACAACTAACCGGCGAAAAGGAACTGAGTCAAATTCAGTTATAGCTTTAAGAAAGAAGAAGAAAGAAGAAAGAAAAAAAAAGTATTTAGAAAGCTTTAGAGAGTGGGTAGTTAATTTCTAAAGTATGTTGGTAATGATTATCAAATGCTGTAAATACTTGTAATTCTAGGAGTATTTTAAATTGTCTGCTTTGGCTTCACTAAAGCAATGATGAAATCAAGATATGGACGCTTGTAATTTTGTTTATCGCACTTGCCTGCCGTAACTTACCTTACTCCATACAAGCCTGGAAAATTCTTCAAACTCTAAATATTCACCAGTTCACATGATGTCTCCTAAAACTGTTATTACATTACATGTATTCTCTTGCGTTTCAGATTATCAAAAGGCCCAACGAAATTCGACAACCGAGCGTTTAATTTTCGCGACGAAGAGCTCCGAAACAAATTTGGCATCGGCACCTCTCGCATGGGCGGCTTCGGCATCAGAGACGTGCCGTTCAACGATCGCAACTTCTCCGACGGCGAATTTAACGAACGCACCTTCTCCGACAAGAGTTTCACCGAAAGGAACTTCACGGACAAGAACTTCAATGACCCGAACTTCACAGAGAGAAAGGACGGGAAACTATCAACGTCCAGTTTCCACAGAGAGAGGGAGAAGGAGAACCCGTTAGTCAGTAGGAACAGTTTCAGTGGCTTTCCCCGGATAGGCACGAGGGAGAACCACTTCCAAATGAATCCAGATGGTAGGAATAAGAGAGTGCCAGAGTTCGAATGCGACATCTGAACCTATGTTGGTTTTTGCTTTACTTTTGACAGCAAGGTCAAGTCTTACTACAGAAGCCTTGTTAGGTGCCAAACTTAGAGACAAGTTTGAAACTGCAATGCTATGCAATACGTCTGCTTTATGAGGGATTCGAAAAGTTTCGCGTCATAAATATTTGATTTGACGGAACTACGCAAAGGTTCTATTGTAGTGTTAGTGTTGTGTTATGGGATGAGAAACTATTAGACAGTCACTGAGTGAGTAGCGCGGTAACATCCAACGAGGCTTGCTGCAGTGTAGTCTAAACTTTCTGAGTTTGATCGGATTTTCAAATTGAATTCGGTTTTAGCTTTGAGTTTTGGAAACTTATTATAAATTGTACTACATCAACATTGGGTTGAAGAATTTTCTGATAGAACTATTGGAGTATTCGTCACATAGTGTTGTGATTGACTGATTTTGTTCAATCTAGGTAGGTAGATATATAGTGATGTGATAGTGTTCTCATTAACGATACAGACACCAGCACTGGAGATTTTTTTATTGTATTCACGTGTATTTTGAGCACTCGTGTGGACATGACTTAGATTTTAAGTTTCGATTTCAATAGTTAATTAGTATTGAAGTTCTGTAACTTAGAGTGTTATGTTTTTTAAATGTGTAAATATTCGTTAATTTATAACAGTATTGAGAGATTGTTTAAACGATTGATAGAGTTTATTGTAAATAATGATTTAAGTTGTAACTACAATAATCATGGATAGAGAACTGTTTTATGTATATATGTTTAATTAACAGTTGTATTCAGTTTGTAGGTTTATAAAGATGAAAACAATTAGGTACGTGTTAAATCGGGTGCTTGTTATTCTGTTGACAAGAATTTATATTTTCTGATGTTTAAATAACTGAAAAAAGCGGGTGATTTTTTATATTAAGAGATAAATTAAACACCAAATATGTTTATTAACAGAAATAAAAGACAACAAAAACAGTAGATAAGCAGTTTGGTTTTGATTGATGCAAATATTTAATTTTCAACTATAACTTCTATAACTTAGATTATCATATTCAAATTGTATGATTTAGTATCTATGTGCTATGAGTTTCGTAAAGACGATAAAAGTCACCCGTATATAAGCATTATTTAAAATCACTGATTTATTATGAAATACACATCACTTTTTTTTAATGGTTTTAAAACGAGGGGATCAATATGGTGCTAATGTTTTTGACTGGTTATTTGTAAATATATTTCCTTTTCTATCGCCAAAACTCTTCACCTTTAAACTACAGTGTGTCAGTTCAATATTACTTTCTAGTCTTTAAAGTATAATATAGTATTGGATTTTTGTAAGACCAGATTTATTGTAAGAATGAAAGATCTATTTTATTATAAATATAATGACTTTAAAAAAAGAAAACTGTTGTCTTATTACTATTCAGATCTGGGGATGATGATTACAGATCGGATAATGTATCATCATCATCATCATCGACCCATGCTCGTCCACTGCTGGACATAGGTCTCCCCTAATGCACGCCATTGCTCCCGATTTTGCCACTCTCATCCAGCTCACGCCAGCCAGCCTACGAATGTCATCACCCCATCTTGTCTCAGGGCGTCCCACGCTACGTTTACCGAGTCGCGGTCTCCACTCAAGAACTTTACGGCTCCATCGGCCGTCAATTCTGCGGCTAATGTGACCAGCTCACTGCCACTTCAGTTTGCTAATTCGGTGGGCTATGTCGGTGACTCTGGTTCTCTGTCGGATTACATCATTTCTGATGCGGTTCTTCAGGGATACTCCGAGCATGTTTCATAGCTCTCTGAGCGACTTTAAACTGGTGGACCAGTCCAGGATAATGCATACTTATCTAAAATTGCGATGTTGGCTATTGGAATATGAATATTGGAATTTGAATGGAAAGCACTTTTTTGTCGAAAAAATCCCGCGATTCCGGGAAATTAAAATTAATGTGTATTTATTCTCCGTGAGATCTTATAAACCCAGTTTGACACAAATGACAGTTATCCTGTGTGTATATAACATAAAAATATTGTGTAAGCAGTCCTTATTGAATAAATAAATATATTTTCATCTAAAGAAAAGTTTAACTAAAATCCATGCGGACCAGGCAGCGGACGGGACTCGTACCCGCACCCTTCGCAATCCGGGCGAATGCACTGATCAATTATGTTTGCACGGCCCTTATTGCCGCGTCGAAATTTTCCTAGACTTGAGCTGCAAGCAGCGCCATCTCTTCGCATTGTAGGTAAACCACAATGTCAAATGAATACTTTTTCAAGTATTAAACATTTGAAAGAAGAAATAGCAATTATAGTTTGTTTTTATTTATTTTTTAAGCATTTAACTGCTAGGTTATGCTACCACGGCCCTTATTACTCTCTTTAATTCAGCATTCGCGTTGGTCAGTGCATTCGCCCGGATTGCAAAGGGTGCGGGTTCGAGTCCCGTCCGCTGCCTGGTAAGCGTGGATTTTTTCTAGTAAAACTTTTCTTTAGATTTAAACATCTAGCAGTTAAATGCTTAAAAAATAAATAAAAACAAATCTATTTTCATTTGTGTTCTTATAACCACACCACCATTTCTCTTACACCTTACATTACACATATACATCCTCAAAGGGGCAATAAAAATTTAACTTCGATTAGTTATACGACGCCGGAGTCCCGGAGTCCCGGGATTTTATTTATAATAAAAATGTTCTAAGAAGCCGCTTCCATAATTTGAAAAAAATAATATTTTTAGATAAATATGCATCCGATTATCCGATCTCTAATGATGATACTAATAAAAATAAGTATCATATACTCTTTTGAGCAATGATAGTACTAGGGTCATTGAAGAATTAGGTACACAAACTTCAGTTTATAAATATTATAAATAAAAAAAAAATACTAGAAAAAAAACTACTCGGTCAAGGTATCAGGCAGGAATCGAACCTGCATCTTAATATCAATAAAAATAAATATCAAGATATTCCGGCTAGCGGAATAGTGGAATAAGCTAAGGATTTAATTTCTGAGGATTTGTCAAGACAAATTAAATACCTATGAGAAATATATTTGGGATAAAAACATGCATTTTCTCAGTTCATGGGAAAATTCATCACTGACAATTAGGTATATGGAATAGTTTAGGGTCTCAATATTGGCATTACAGTTAAGGCATGGCATACCCTCAAAAAAGAAAATCAGGACTACATAGTTATCAGTATATACATAGCTGTAATGAAGTTTGCAACCTACTTTTTAAATCAAGCTTCATGGGCCGGTGTTAAATGTTGCTGAAAGGCCCATTGTTGAAGCAAAATCTGTGTGTGTACTAACGTTCGTTTAAAGCATGCATCAATGTAAGTGATGAGTTAGTGGCAAAATAAACAGAATTGAATTTAGAGACACCAGTTTGTTTCCATTAAAATTATCCAAGCAATCAATAATAGTTCTTATATCCAAGAACAGCCATACTTGATTTGTTTACACCAAAGTATAATACATTGTGTTTTACAAAATTTAAACAATGTTTTCATTTTTTGTTCACAGTTATATACATGTATATAACATGTAGTAGGTATACAATACTGGCATCAAACTTGTTGGATAAACAAAATATGTGAAGTAAATAAGTGATTTATACTCGTGCAAGTTGTCTATGTAGTGTAAACGAAAGGAGGTTCAAGTGTCGCCGCAAACGGGCCACCGACATACATTTTACATGGACTCGCCACACACGATACGCCGCGGTGGCCGCCACACGCTACAAGTCGTAGTTGCTCGCTACTTGTGGCCCGCACCGGCCACATAATGCGCCAATACAGAACGCCGCCACACGCCACTTGCGCCATTCCTCACCCCTCTCTCCCTTACCTTAGTCGGCCGCTGTCACGCGCTTCAGCCACTTTAGTAGCCGCTTCTAGCTTCTCGTGGCAGCGTTTGTGGCTGTGGCGTGTGGCCCGTATGCGGCGACACTAAAAAGCAACAACAAGTATTCTGCAAGTTTTGTTTAAAACTAGTAAGTATATGATTATATTTGTAATTTTTTAAGCATGTAGGTAACTGCTAGATGTTTAAATCTAAAGAAAATTTGACTAGAAAAAGTTTCGCGGAACAGGCAGCAGACGGGACTCGAACCCGCACCCTTCGCTATCCGGGCGAATGCACTGACCATTATGCTACCGCAGCCCTGACGGCCGTGTCGAATTTTCTCTAGCCTTTCTTAAGCAGCATGGCAGCGCCATCTCTTCGAATTGTAAGTAACTAGATGACTTTTCTTGATGGAAACGAGGGGTTAGGACTAATTTTTAAAAAAAATACTGGGGGCCATTCGCCTAACGGAAATGCTTAGGAAAACGCTAACGCTTACGATTTCATTTTGTTATTTCTAGCCGCCTGAGGTTTTCAAATGCCTCGCGCTCTTTTTTATCTTTTGCATTGGTAATAACAAAATTAAAAAAAATGAGCGTGAGGTATTTGAAAACGCTTTCGGCGTTAGCGTTTACCAAAGCATTTCCGTTAGGCGAATGACCCCTGGACTAATGAGGGCTACCGTTTTCTGCCTCACCAGATGGCGCCACTGTTGAGTGAGGTCCTAAATTGTAACTTTTAAAGTTTATTAATACGCACATGAAATCAAAGGTTACATTTAGATCGTATTTTAACAGAAAAGAACCATATCCTAAACATAATAGGCCATGCCACAGTGACGCGCAGTTCCGTTTTATTCGGAAAAAATGGGAACATAATCATTTTTCTAAGCTCAAATTTTTAATAACTGACATTCATTGCCACATAACTCATATTTGCCATAATTAAGCCGAATTGTTACCAATTATTCACAACATTATTTTAATTAGAAATAAGCCCGCGTAGTCAACCAACAAGCAATAACATTTGACATTTCGGAGACCTCACGCTACACTAGCGCCTCTAGCGGCGGATTTATACGCGATAGCCCTCATTACAAGCGGTTGGAGATTTACTTTATTGCATTTGATCCCATTGCTTGTGTAAGAGCTATAATAGCACATGGTGCTTTTTATAACGACAATTCATTTTCAAATCGCAGGGATATTTAAGTAATATTGGCAGTAAAGGTAAAGTCATCATCATCATCATCATCAGCCTATTAATGTCCCCACTGCTGGGGTACAGGCCTTCCCTATGGATGGAATAGGAAGATTGGGACATTACCACGCGGGCCCAGTGCGGATTGGCGGGTGCGAACGACTGCAGATGCAGCCGGGACCAACGGCTTAACTTGCTTTCTGAAGCACGGAGGAACTCGAGATAGAAGATTTTTGGTCTACCATCCAATGACCGACCACTGCGTTAGTTGCTTAACTTCAACGATCGCAGCTAAACGCGCTAACCACCCGTAGACCAGGGTCGATAATTTTAAAAATGGTGAAAAGTGAAAAAAAATTATAGTAGGATGAAACCCATTAGAAAAGGTAGAGAATATAACAAAAATGAAAGGAAAAATAAATTACGGGCGATCTGAGGTCGGGAAGGGGGAGGGGGTGAGTTTTTAAGGGTAAAAAATCGTTAATCTCGATTTCCGGTAAAACTGCAAGTCCTATGAAAAAAAGTTAAATGGCAAAGTTGTAGGTAATAAAAAGATCTACAACTTTTGTATCGACACTTTTGTCACAAATCCTGAAAATTTATGTGAAAAATGCGAATAAACGAGTTTTTGGTTTTTGATTTTATTTTTTGCAAAAAAAATAATTTTTTCACGAAATTTTGTGAAAACTTACCTTTGTATGTCCCAAACATACAGTAATTTTTTTGATTTAAAATATTCATTTTTTCACCTTATTTTGACTTAATATCGATAAAGCACCCTTATTTTCAATCGAAAATTCTCACGTCAAAATATCTGCTTTTTTAAAAAAGTTGTTTTTGGTTGTTGAAATCTCTACTTTTTGATGGTATAAAAAAATATACACTACTATGGTAAATGTCCTCAGAAACTGCAAATTAATAATGAAAAAAAAACTCTAATCCGAAAAATTGATTTGAATCATTATGTATGATTTTGAACTATTTATTAAAATTTACACTTTAATTACTCGAAAAACGTAAGATTTCATGTTATATTGATAAACAGAATAATTACAAATCCATAAAACATGCAAAAATAGTTGTTGTAAGTAGGTATTAAAAATAGGTTTTTCGGATTCGAGTTTTTTTCATTATTAATTTGCATTTTCTGAGAACATTTATCATAGTAGTGTATATTTTTTTTTATACCATCAGAAAGTAGAGATTTCTGCAAACAGAAAACACCCCAACTTTTTTAAAAAAGCAGATATTTTGACGTGAGAATTTTCGATTGAAAATTAGGGTGCTATTTGGATATTAAGTCAAAATAAGGTGAAAAAATGAATACTTTAAATCAAAAAAATTACTGTATGTTTGGGACATACAAAGGTAAGTTTTCACCAAATTTCGTGAAAAAAAATTTTTTTTTGCAAAAAATAAAAATCAAAAACCAAAAACTCGGTTATTCGCATTTTTCACATAAATTTTGAGGTTATGTGAAAAAAGTGTCGATACAAAAGTTGTAGATCTTTTTATTACCTACAACTTTGCCATTTAACTTTTTTTCATAGGACTTGCAGTTTTACCGGAAATCGAGATTAACCATTTTTTACCCTTAAAAACTCACCCCCTCCCCCTTCCCGACCTCAGATCGCCCGTAATTTATTTTTCCTTTCATTTTTGTTATATTCTCTACCTTTTCTAATGGGTTTCATCCTACTATAATTTTTTTTGGTCTCAAAAATTATCGACCCTGGTCTACCGCGCCATCGAGCTCCTCAATTTAAATATATAGTTTATAAAAAGGTAAAGTAAAGTTACCAATTGTATTTTGTGAGGATCAGTTAGTATTTTTAAAACCAATTATAAAAACTAATTTGATGACAAATGATCGCCGAAGCCTGTTAAATGCTTATGCGTGGAACTTACAACCTAACTTAATATAACCGAATTGGTTAAGGTGGAGGTCCCCATCATCGTTAGCCTATTAATGTCCCCACTGCTGGGGCACAGTCCTTCCCTATGGATGGAATAGGGAGATTGGGCCATGACCCACCACGCGGGCCTAGTGCGGATTGGGGGGGGGCTAACGACTGCAGATGCAGCCGGGACCAACGGCTTAACGTGCCTTCCGAAGCACGGAGGAACTCGAGATAGAAGATTTTTGGTCACCCATCCAATGACCGACCACTGCGAAAGTTGCTTAACTTCAACGATTGCAAGCCGAAAGCGCTAACCACCTGCGCCATCGAGTTCCTCCAACTCAAAAGGACCCAAAGGGTCATTATCAGTGCGGGAAATCTGCTGTGTATTTTTAAAGAATTTTAAGTTCTAGATAAAACTATGTGTGTATTGTATTTGCGTGATTGAGAAACAAACATGCAAAGATACAGACTTTCACATTTATAAATATACTAGCGGCCCGCCCTCGCTTCGCTTCGGTGTACAGTTTTTGTTCTCAAAAAAACTGTATTGAGCTTATTTATTATTTTGGGCTTGTATTATACACAATGACATTCACCTATGATTCTTCTTATACCTGCATGCAAAGTCTCAGCCCGATCGGTTTAAAATTGACAAAGTTTCATACAAACTTTCATTCCCTATTTTATCCCCTTGGTGGTAGAATTGATCAAAATCTTTTCTTAGCGACATCTACATCTACCTGCATACCAAATTTCAGCCCGATCCATCCAGTGGTTTGGGCTGGTCGTTGATAGATCACTATGTCAGTCAGTCACCTTTGAGTTTTATATATATATAAATATAGAAGTAGGACATAGATACTCAATATGTGAGCAGAGGATGAGGAGCTCGATGGTGCAAGTGGTTAGTGCTAACGGCTGCGATCGTTGAAGTTAAGCAACTTTCGCAGTGGATGGGTGACCAAACAAAATTTAATATCTCCAGCTCCCCTGTACTTCGGAAAGCACGTTAAGCCGTTGGTCACGGCTGCATCTGCAGACGTTAGCACCCACGAAACCGCACTGGGGCCGCGTAGCGGATCATAGCCCAATCTTCCTATTCCATCCATAGAGAAGGATTGTGCCCCAGCAGTGGGGACATTAATAGGCTGATTATGACGATGACGACTCAATATGACATAGATATAAAAATTTAATAATGCATTGAAAGTAAATTTTATTATGTGATCAACGTTGTAAACCAAGTCTTGTCAAATAACAAATCTTTGGTAGTTCGTGTGTTTTGAAAAAACATTGCGATGGAATATCGTCATTCTCCTAACAAAGATTGGTAAATAGCTACATTTAATATAAATGTTTGCTTTATTCCAAATAATTTATTCAACGGGTTACACAATTTCAATTTCACGAAGTACGTTTTGTTATTTGCGGTATTTTTTAATGTCTCTTATGCCTGGAGCGTTAGGGTTGAGTTTCCTTCAAGTCTGACTGTGTACAGTGCTTACAAGCAGCCAGGAAATCGTTTCGACATTAAAAGCTTGCGGTTCGATAATACGACTTGCAACTTGTTACTTTCTTTGTGATTGAAGCATTGTTCGCGAAGACATTATTAACAAATATAGGTTGAATCATTTTCGATATCTGTTGTAATATAGCAACAATAGAAGTTATACTTATAAGACTTCTTATATATCTGGCTTGGTCGTTTCGTTGGAACACTGTTGTATAACAACATATTGTCAAATTTTGTATGGAAACTTGAACAGCAGCGCCAAAACGGACGTAACAAGAACTATTGTATACAGTATTTCGGACTCGCAAACTATTCGAATTCGATAATGGTTACTGAAAAGTAATAAACCATGGTTATATTTTTATCTATTTAGCATTTAACTGCTAGACATTTAAATCTAAAGAAAATTTAACTAGAAAATATTCCACGCGGACCAGGCAGCAGACGGGACTCGAATCCGTACCCTTCGCTATCCGGGCGGATGCATTGATGCTACTGCAGCCCAGTACGTGTCAAATTTTCAATGAAAAAAATATTCTTTAGTTTTGATGAAACTTTGGATGTAATTTTCACCTTACGTCCATGTGAATATAGCGAAATGGCCAAGCCGCATATTCTGCCTAAGGTGTGGAGTTTTCGAAATAAGCCTTGCTGAGTAGAGTTAGGCCTAGTTAGAGGCTATACATCAGATCTGAAAATTGATTGACAGTGCGAGTCATAAGGGCCTCGTCTTGGCTATATTTTACATGAAAATCACGCCTTAACTATACAAGGTCCCTATATTCCATTTACGTACAAATCAAATGATGAAATCCAAGGGGTCCGTTTAATATGCTGTGTAGGAGGGCCAAAGGGGAAGATCTTCCTCCGAGCTGGTTGACGGTAGCTCGGAGGCCACGGCCCGATTCATGTTGGCATTGTATATATGGATTGTTAGCCTACGAATTTCACTTGCGCGATGTAGGCTTCCATACGTTGTGAGCGCAGGGCCGGTAGCGCTATCTCTTGAGAAGGTGAGTGATTACTTCCTCCATGTTGACAACAACTAAGTGGAGCTGACGGCCGAGTCTCAGAGACGCCCTCTAGTTGAGCCGATCTCCTCAGGTTCGGGTGGCCTAGAGGCTTCGAATGGCGAGGAACTCCCCCTAAGGGGAGATGCCATTCGCCTGGAATGCCTCTAGGGGCACTCGCCTATTCTCGGCTAGCCTAGGTCCTTTAGGATCTCGCTGCCCCCAACCTAGGTGACGTTGTACAGGTAGGTTATTTGCGACCAACAACATAGGTACATACACAAAATAAAATAAAAATGAAAAAGCTGTCTACTGAAACTGGGTAATGGCTACTTGATAATAAATATAAATATAATAAATGGTGTAGATGTATAGTGAAGTGAAGTGAAGTCCCTATAGTGAAGAGCAGGTTCAAAATTGGGACTCTTTTCTTAATTTTGCTAACACTCGGTTATGAATTTCAGACAACCGATGCTTGTTGATGAGGCGACTTTTTATAAAGATCCGTTGCTCTCGATAGATAACAATTCGATTGTTGCAACTTTCTTTCTTATAATTGGTCAGTGCATTCGCCCGGATTGCGACGAATTGCGGGTTCGAGTCCCGCCTGCTGCCTGGTCAGGGTGGATTTTTTTTTCCAGTTATATTTTCTTTAGATTTAAACATCAAGCAGTTACATGCTTTAAAAATAATAAAAATTTTACTATAATTGCTATTTCTTCTTTTAAATGTTTAATACTTGTAAAAGTATTCATTTGATATTGTGGGATACCTATGATGCGAAGAGATGGAGCTGCCTTGCAGCATAATAATGGCTAGAGGAATTTCGACGCGGTCCGTGAGTGCCGCGGTAGCATAATTGGTCAGTGCATTCGCCCGGATTGCGAAGGGTGCGGGTTCGAATCCCGTCTGCTGCCTGATCCGCGTGCAATTTTTTCTAGTTATATTTTCTTTAGATTAAAACATCAAGCAGATGTAACTGCTTTTAAAATAATAAAAATTATAAAAATTCTTTCTTATCTAATGGTAGAGAAAAAATCTTTAGACCTCTTAACGAGATCATAGGCAGTAGAAATTGTGTAGTTTGTGAAATAAATTAATTGCTATAGAACAACTTAAAGATTGTTTCAAAAAAAAGACCACAGAACTGAAGTGAAACTTTTTTTCTTAAATAACCCAACATTAGGCGGTGCATAGGGGAAGGAGCAGCGCACGCATAAAACAATAAGTGACGCTCGTGACGCATTTACGTTTCATCTTTTCCATAGGATTTTTCCATTTATACCCCGTCCGAAAAGAAGTTTCACTTCAAAAATAGGAAACAACTAGCACAGAATATCAAGTGACAGTAGAAAAAACATTCAGTTCAAAATTATTGTACTTACTTAATAACAATCGGGATGACGACAAACTTTATTTTCTTCGTCTATCAGGTAGAATATTAAAAAAGTATTAGACACGTATTTTTTTCTGTTTTCTTAGTCACATAATCAAAACATTAGATTGATTTGAAATGTCGCATGACGTCACGTTTTGGTACAATTTTTAATTACAAGTGACGTCACGAGCCCCGACGCCCGAACTACGACGCGATTTATCTTTGTAATTTTTGGGTTGATTGTATAGCCCACCGAATTAGCAAACTGAAGTGGCAGTGGGTTGGTCACATTAGCCGCAGAACTGATGGCCGATGGGCCCGTAAGGCGCTTTGCAGACGGCGGGGAGGGGGGGGGGGGTCAATTTCGCCGCGAACGATAGCACAAAGTGAATCCTATACTACAAACGCACATAGAGGGCAAAAAGTGCCCGTAGGGCACCTGCGGCGCGGCATGTCCGCGGCTGCCCGCCGTGGATCATACAAACCAGTTTATATGCAGTAACGCAGACGGCTAGCTCAGTCCGCGCCACGCGCTTTTTAGTGATGGACTATTCACTAGAACGAACGTCCTGAACTGACTGCCTCTGCCCGTCGTGTGCTTTGTGTACGCGGCGCGGGCAGCAGCAGACATCGACGGGCAGACGCGGTTTTTATTGCTTCACGGACAAAAAGCCCGCCCCGCCCCGTCGTCTACAAAGCGCCTAAAGTTCTTGAGTGGAGCCGCGACTCGGTAAACGTAGTGTAGGACGCCATAAGACAAGATGGGATAATGACATTCGTAGGTTGGCTGGAGTGGGCTGGATGACAGTGGCAGAAAATCGGGAGCAGTGCCGTGCATTAGGGGAGACCTATGGCCAGCAGTGGACGAACATGGGTTGATGATGATGATGATGGCATGATGAAAGAAAAAATACGTGTCCCTTATTTTTTTATTATTAAACTGTCGAACTAAATAGTATTTCGTTTTCTTTACCTTTCGTCATCCCTATTAAACATTTAATGCGATATGCTTAAGGGGAACCCAAAAAAATGTGACGATGAAAAAAAAGTTTCATTTTAAAATCAGCTTTCAAGCTTCCTGTACACGGTGTTACAAAAATACAAATAAATTTGAAGGGCGTTGAAGTACATCATATAAGGAGTCTTCTCTAATTTTCTTAAAATATTTGCATGAAGTTTTAACTTTTTATAAAAACAGTTATTTTTAATGATCCTCGAACTAGTGTAGTGTTGTGTTAAAAAGATCGATATTTTTATTAATCATTAAAAATAACTGTTTTTTATAAAAAGTCAAAACTTCATGCAAATATTTTTAAAAAATTAGAGAAGTCTCCTTATACTCCTTGTACTTCAACGCCCTTCAAGCTTTATTTGTATTTTTGTAACACCCTGTATATAGCACTAACAAATGAATCTGCCGTTGCTTAATGCGTGGTAGTTGAGCTGCGGTTTCCAATGAAAGTGCCCCCGTGCTGGCATGCTGATTGGAAACACCGCACCCGCACTTCAACTGAGGAGCGGGTGGCGCGGGTAATTTGTTTGCACAAGATAGTTTTATGAAGTTATACTTCTTTAGGCTCGTTATGAAAAAATGATGAGAGTGAAATTTTAAGATGCGCGCGCATCACTGTAACACAAAATTTTAACAGCATGAAGTTGGTCGCTTTAGCGACCTACTTCATGCGTTACTTTTGTGTTTACCGCACATTAAGAAAATCTACCAACAAAATAGAAATAGAATCTCTATTTAGTGGGTGCTAACGACTGCATTGTGAAGGCCTATCAAAAGTATTTATTAATCTGGAACAACGGAACCAAAGCGCGATTCAGGAGACTACAGCGCCATCTCTTGACCATTGGTGTAGTAGAACCAAAAACCACATCTTTATTTTTTGTAATAAAGTAACAGTTATAGGTATTCATATTTATAATATTTATCCACATGTTTCTAGTTTGTATATTCGGAATACGTGTTTGAGTTTCATACAAGTGCAAATCACATATGTTCTAATAAATTATATTCAGTAGCGATTTTAATTGAATATTTTGATTATTTATTTATTTTTTCAAATTAAAACTGAACTTTATTGACTTCGTCCTTTTCCAGACTTTTTATTAATTTATTGTAATTAATTATTTGCATGCAATGAAAAACTAATTTTAAACGATGCCAAAGAAGGATAACTTCTCACGCGCCTACATAAGTACACGCACCCATTTTTTTTATGTTATAGGTGGCATACGAGCAGACGGTTCACCTGATGGTAAGTGATCACCGTCGCCCATGGACACTTGCAACACCAGGAGTATCACAAATGCGATGCCGGCCTTTAAGGAAGGAGTACGCTCTTTTTTTGAAGGTTTTTGGGTCGTATTGGTCCGGAAACACTGCTGGCGACAACATATTCCACAGTTTTGTCGTACGTGGTAAAAAAATTCGACAAAAACGCGCGATTGTGGATAGCCACGCATCAAGATGATGGGGATGAAATTTTTGTCGCGATGTACGATGGCGAAATGCAGCAGCTGGAATTAATCCGAACAATTCCTCAGAACACTCCCCGTGATAAGTGCGATAGAAGATGCAGAGCGATCCAAAGGGAGAAGCTGGTACTGGGGTGCCCCCGCCCAAAGATGAGAGCAGTACTCCATGTGAGGCCGAACCTGTGCCTTATAAAGCTGCAGTCGGTGGGCCGGTGTGAAGTACATTCTTGATCTATTGAGAACACCAACTTCTTAGAGGCCAATTTGGCCTTGCCCTCTAAATGATCCCGTTATAAGGGTTTCCTAGAATTGGGGGCGCCAGCTGACAGCACTGAGCAGAACGCACGCGTGACATACGACAATGACTTTAAACTGTGATTAACTCATTTTAAAATAAAATTTATTTATTTATTTATTAGGACCACCAGAGAAAGTTACATTAAATCGTATTTTTAAACATTATAGTGATACATACCAAATGCAAAATTCTATTGAAGGTAGCCACATCATGCTTAAGAGACCGTACGAACGGACCGAATTTTAATTAAATAAACAAACAGAAAGACAAACTGAAACCACATGTAAATAATGAAGTGTATGAACTATTAGTAGCTTTGAAACTATAGACAACAGAAAACGAATATGTATAATTATTCGATATAACAAATTTAACGACAAAAATAAAAATAAAATTGGCCTATGTATCTGTTAATAACGCAGAAACTTTAGTCCTAAATCGTAGAAAAGATTCATGGAAGATATCAACACTCTCATTCAATATACGCTAAGAATACACGTGAAAGAAAGAAAGAAAGAAAGAAAGAAAAACATTTAATTACATGTGTTAGAAGTTACGCTCGCTTTATTGTTGAAGCCTGCTGAAGATGAAGATGCTTAGCTTTCTATGTGGCTGAAATGCAAATACAATGCAATTCGAAGTATTTTACGATTTTATAAGGCCGATCTGTGTATTCTGTTAGGATCCTATATCTTCGTTTTTAGATAAGGTTAAAAGTTTCAATGTCAGATATCCAAAGGAATTCGTAAAAGGTTTTTCTTTATGTGTGTATCAGCTCTAATTTTGTGACATCTGCCTCGGAAATCGTAAAATACTTATCGGTGAGACTTTCAGGGGGCATTTTACCAAATGGACTTTCTGAGAGTTAACGGGCGAGTTACTACAAATACACAGTCAGGTCATAAGTATTGTCACACAGTAAAAACTTTTCTTTTAGAATGCTGGCCACAAAAAAAGTTTATTGAATTCGAATTTCGAATTGTTCATGAAAATTAAAATGTAGAATTTTACTCATTTTTAAATATGGAGTGGACGCTTAAATAAGACCGTGTTGCAGTTATTGCGTTGCATCGTTGCGGTTACGCGCCAATTCAAATTTTTGACACACTGAAAAATTTTAATATAACCAAAACTTTCGTTTATCGTACCATCAAACGATACAATGAAGACTCTAGTGTAGATGACAGGTCAAGAAGTGGTCGCCCTCGGTCTGTTAGGACTCCAGCAGTGATAAAAGCTGTGAAGGCGCGAATTCAAAGAAATCCCAAACGTAAGCAGAAACTGTTGGCCCTTCAGATGGGGTTAAGTAGAACCACGGTGAAAAGGGTGTTAAATGAAGACTTAAGGCTTCGGGCATATCGAAGAAAAACAGTACATCGTTTGAATGTTCGTCTAATAGACCCGATACTGAAGGGATGCCTCGCTTTGTTGAAGCGGTACGCGGGAAACAATATCGGGAAATGCTTTTTTCGGATGAAAAAATTTTGACCTGATACTGTGTGCGTACACCTTATCATTTTGTTTGTTGTAGCTCTCTTCTACGGTAAAAACAGTAATAATATTAATAGGCTGATGATGATGATGATGTTATATATGTGTGAGTGTGTGTGTACAATATATACATGTATGTACATATACATATTTCGTTTACTAGCTATAAGAGAAAGAGAGAAAGAAAATGTGAGCGCGCACTGCTTTCTCTTGCTTATATCCCCCACTCAACTCCCTCGCCCGAACACACTTTTCGTAACGTGTAACGCATTCGCCAGCTTACCCCCCAAGTCAAGCGTGCGTAAAGAAGTTTCACTTAAAAAAACATATATGACTTCTCCTTTAAAACCAAAAAAATAACCTGAATAGGTTTTGCTTCTTGGCTTGGCTCCCATACTTGGCTTAACCATATTAATAGCAAACAAGAAAGTATTTCTATCATAATGCGATAACTTTTCACAGCAAAAACAGTGAAGCAATTCTGATGGATTAAAATTATTGGTAGGTTACTTGGTAACCAAAGACACTAAACTACTCTTTGGTGGTACATAAAGCAATGTAAAATTCAGCTTTATCTCTACATACGAAAAGTATACACGACATGAATGTTATTTAT
Source organism: Chilo suppressalis (assembly GCA_902850365.2). Lineage (NCBI taxonomy): Eukaryota > Metazoa > Arthropoda > Insecta > Lepidoptera > Crambidae > Chilo > Chilo suppressalis. Next base: position 1,536,753 of record OU963902.1, read on the forward strand.
TACTTTTAATTCATAAATCATAAATATATTTATTCACCAATACAAAATTTCTGAGCTGAGCTCGTTACGCAAAGACCTCACATTTCAGTTTTTCTGAATGATTCGCATTACAATATGTTGACAAAACTCGGGAGGTGAACATTATAAAACAAAATTATATTTCCATTGTTAATTAATTTTCTTATTATATTATATTATGTTAATTTTCTTATTTTATAATACAATCTTTAAAACGTTGAGTTAGTGTACAGTCGTACAGTGCGTGATAATGGTATTCTACCTGTATCAGAATTCGTTGAATATACTTAAAGATCGGAATACGGCTTCCACGCTCTGAATCCCTCGCAATGATCTCGAAGCATCGCTTTTGACGGATATAAAACCGTTTGACGCCATGAAAAGTGCTTCTTTCAACTTAGAGAAATATGTGTTAATAATACGTGCTTGGCTGGGATAAGAGTTGCCAGATGCTAGCTTATCAATTCCGGGACATTTGCCCCCATCCCTTGAAAAAATCAAACTCCCATCACACCCCAGAATTAAATATCAATCAGGCCAGCGGTGTCATTCGGTATTAGTTTATTTTGTTACGAAACTAGCACATTAATGGAATCCGGGACAATATGGTCTAATTACTGGACACAGGACAAGATGTAAAATTCCGGAACAATCCTGGATTTCCCGGCCATCTGGCCAGCCTAGCTGGGATTGAAAGAAAAATTTGAGCTGGCTTCTAGGTTTCTTATTATACTCTTTATTGCACACAAAAATTGTAAGATACAAAATATAAATATGTGAGCAAAGGAGAGCTTATCTCTAAGAGAGATCTCTTCCAGCCAACCAAGGTTTAGTGAGAGAAATGATGATTGAAGAATTGAAGATTATATACCTATCTAAGACTACATACATAAATATATATTCATATGTATATACACAAATACTTACAATAAATCATATAATATATATGTATACATACATACATGTCACTATAAAATACATATACATATATATATATATATATATATATATGTATATGTATTTTATAGTGTATGTATGTATACATATATATACATACATACACTATAAAATAATAAATACACATTACATGAAATTATGTTAAAGTAAAACAAAGAGTGGAATAGATAGACTACTAAGAGTGTGAATTTATTTCCATAAAGTGCTCTCTGACCTTTGCTTTAAAAGGGACAATAGAAGGACAGTCTTGAATACTAGATGGAAGTCTAATCCAGAGTAAAGCAGCACGAACAGAAAAGGAATGGAAAAAGAAATTGGTATTACTTTTTGGTAGTTCAAGTGTCTTCGTGTTGCAGTTCTTATACAGCACTTTGCCTGTAGCATGAGCACCACGTTTACATTATGTTACGTTTTTTTTTCGGATCTAATTGTCAAACTCTATAGTCATTTAACAATTAAACGTGATAAAATCGCGTCATATACGAAGTCGTTCAACGGACAGGGCCAAACGTTATGCTGAATTTATCAATGTAAGACGATGACAATCGTTTTATCATTTTTATCTGGCAACGCAACATGTACGATGTCATCAAATAAGCTTTTACGCAAATTTTTAAAGTCATCTCGATAGCTATAGATAGATACAAGCTTAAATCATTGTAATTAAGAACGGCATTCCGAATGCAATGATCCACAGCTATCGAAAAATCTAAATTGCCCGCGGATCAAAACTATTTCGTAACAATGCTATAACACCTAATAACTGTGAAAGCATCTTTGCGTGTAAAAACTATACTATCATCATGGTCTAAACAAAAAAAGATATGATCAAGAAAATATAGCTCTTAAATGCGAAATGTTAAAATCTCTTTCCGTTTGTCCGTTAAATTTTGATGAGCTTTAGATCTATTGTTGCGTATTGAAACCGTTGGAGTCCGAATCTTTACGCAACGCACCGATAGGCCTTTTGTTGACCGATGATAACCGAGATGACTTATCATAATGTGACCGAGCATTTGACCCAAGCGGAGAAAGTGGCCAGTTCCGGCATAATCTGACACCTGTAAATATGAGAGATGAGAGTATGTTTGTATGTTCGCACGGCTCACTCGGCGCGGAGACGAGGTGAGCGACGCGCGCGCAACAAACCCACGCTTATGCACACGCGCTCTTCTCATACAATATTCAACGCGTCAGTTTTTGCGTTGACATTCCCTCGAATCAACATGTGGAATACGCTTCGATAGTTACAATATTAGTGAAAACTATGAGTAGAGTCTTCGCTTTTTTAACTTTAATGTAAAAAAAAAACTTTTGGAATAGAAAATGCCGTGTGTGAATTTGTTTCGTGGGCTCCTGATAGCCGTTCTGGTTTGCATGTTCAGGTGCGAGGAAGATTTGAAAGACTTCGATTTCTCTGATGGTGATGATGAGGTGATGATCGCTCAAGAATCACGACATTATCAGACCTTTGTGAAGCCACCAGTGAGAATAGTGAAACCAACGGGTGTGACGAATTCGCATCGACCGCAGTACAATTTGGATTCGTTTGAAGATGATATTGGCTTCGAAGATGTTGCGGAGACTACTACGAGAAAGAGTTACAAGCCTTCTTACAAGTTGAGGTCTAGAGAAGGCATGATAAAGGATGCGGTTTTAAGAGCGTTGGAGAGGAAGGACCACGTAGGGAAGTTTGCGCAGCTGCTGCCCATCATCAGGGCGATGTCTGGGAATCAGCGAGTGGCGCTGGCATCGCTGGTCGCGAATCAAGTTACCACGCCGCCGGGAAAAGAGCCGCTTAATCTAGCTCAGGTAATTTAAAATATTTTACTGGTACAAGAAATTCTAAAAGAAATGCAATTATGATATGAAATACATACAGATGTAAGAGCTACTTAATGTAGCTCAGGTAATTTAAAATATTTTATTGGTACAAGAAATTCATAAAGAAATGCAATTATGGTATGAAATACATATAGATGTATAGCTGACACTAGCATATAAATGCATTGATGTTATCCATCACCTATCAAAATGAAACGTGAATATAACAGTAACTCAGTTTGAACCATGTAGTTGGATAAGAAGCCCTTTGCGCATCTATCGTAATTTTTAAAGAAGAACTTTAAAAGTCAATATCATTCTATCATTATACTAACTTTTTGGGATTACGTAAGTTGAAGCATAATTTTTGTGAAACCATTGTCAATTGTAAGTTTATAATTCAAAAATAGTTTCATACATTGTGTACTTGTCCTACTTGTAATTCAAGGGTTGGCATCTTACTTCGGTTAAAGTAAAATTTGTAAATTGGCAAATGAATTTTGTGTTGATTTGTACTATAATACTGGGCCTAACTTTAACACGTTTCTCAAAACTCAAAATTACATTTTAGAGTGGTTTATTCTGAAAAGTTGTTGTTATAATTAAATTTGAGGACTAGAAAATCATGCTATATTTAGTTCCGTTAACTGATGTTCATGGATTGAACAGACATAAATACATAATTGTGTTAAGGTAGCAACAGCGACTTCAAACTGAATAGTTTTTCTACTGTAACTTAATATTCTACGCTAATTGTTTCCGATTCTTTTTGTTTCTTTGAAAGTATCTTGTAAGTGTTCTACAGCAATTAATTAATTTCACAAACTATACATTTTCTATTGACTATGATCTCGTTAAGATGTCTAAAGATTCACTCTGAGAAAGAAAGTTACAACGTTACTAACAATCGAATTGTTATCTATCGCGAGCAACGGGTCTTTACAAAAAGTCGCTATTGTAAACGGCCGAAGAAAGTTGACAATATCACCGATGATAATTACTTTAATTGGATTCAAGGTTAATTATCAATTTTGAAAGGACATTTAATAAGGAAAGTGGACTATTAATGATTGGAATCTTAACTTGATAAACTTTCATGGTTACTAACATTATAATAATATATGTTCTTAACGGGATTGTTACCATGTACCTTGTTTTTAGCGAGTTTCCGCTATTTCGGCACTGTTGCAAGCGCCATGATCACGGAGATCACCTTCTAAGTACAAGGTACATGGTAACAATCCCGTTAATAACATATACTACTATAATTGATAATTAAAACTAAAACTTGGTTTCTTACACGATTTTAGATTATCAATAGGCATCGAGTTAGTAATCCTATAACAGATCTTTATCATTAGCCTATAAATGCCCCCACAGTTGGGAACAGGAATTCTCTACGGATAGGATTAAGCCATGGTCCATCATGCGGGCCCAGTACGTATTGAATATTGATGGATGCTAACGATTGCAGATGATAATATAACGTGCCTTCTGAAGCACGGATTTAGTAACTCCTGCATATATTCTGTATTAGTACATATATAGGTACTTAGTAGATACTTTATCAATAACGAAACTGGAGTCTTTCGAACGAATCGTCAAATAACAGCAGGTCGACAAATATAGCGCAGCCCATATGCATTCTAAGTTATTAACAATGTCACATTCTACGTCTTTCAATGTTGAAAAAAAAAACACTTGAAACAATGTCGCTGTCATTATTCGTGTAGCAAAAACCATTTTTACCCGACTGCGCAATGCAAGAGCGTGAAGCGCGACGCGCAGACAGGGTATAGTGTTTAACAGTCTATATATGTATGTTTGTTCCTTTGTGGCACACTAGAGATCAAACGCGTAGACCGATTTTGATGATTTATACATTAATCGATTCGTCTTAATCATGGGAGTGCTACTAAAGATATGATATAATCAAAAATCAATATGGAGACAACTGGGCGCCATATTGTGAGAAAGAAAAAAAAAATAAGTTGTCGAAATGTGTCGAGTCTATCATTGTCTAGATAATCGAAAATCATGTTTAGGTTCCTTACACCATTTTTCATTTTTTACGATTGTTTAGGATCTACAACGATTTAAAGTTGTATATTAACCACTTGCGCTTTTAATTTCAATCTTACGTTTGCATGGATCTTTGTAACTCTTTCACTCAAAAAATACTAAATGGATTTTAATCAAACTGACCAATAATAAAGCTCATGCTCATAATAGCATATAGATTATAATTTATTTTTTAAATTGAATTTATTATATCAAACATGAAGAACAGTTTTGTTCAAGTCAAGGATTTGCACGGTAATCGTTTGCATAACGCGACTTTTACTTTGGAAATAAAACTGTTTACGTGCACATAAAAGTTTTGAAAGCTAGTTAGTAGTAGCGGTGAAAACTTGAACTAGTGACGTCCTGTGTGACGATGTTGGATTTTGTTTGACTTAACTATTGTTGGTCAAAAGAACAAAAGGTAGACCTATTAGACGATGGGAAGACGTAATTAAAGCGATAGCTGGTCCAAACTGGTCAAAAGTAGCTGAAGACAGAGACAAATGGGCGTCACTGGAGGAGGCCTTCACCCAACTTAGGGTTCCAGTAGATTAAATTAAAAAAAAAATCAAATTTAAAATACTTTTTAAAAAAAAATATATAGAAATTAGGATACACATAGAATTAAGTAAAGAAAGAAGAAATTATACTAACATAGATTAAACTACATGAACTAACACTAAAATAGATTGTAAGAGGTGTAAACTTTAAGTTCTGGAAATAAAAAGGCTTTTTATTTTATTTTTTATATTGTCGGTTATAGTAAAAGTAGTATATTCTAATTTAGGGTTTTTAACAACACACACTAATTAGCCTAGCTCCAAAGTCGACACTGTAGGCTTGTGATACGGAATATCTGAAGATATCTGTAATCGACAGATATCTGTGCCAGAGGGTGTGAAGAATGGGAATGTGAGGGTCAAATCTTGTTTTTTTTTAATCAATCAATCTTTAAATTTTGCCTGAAAATATTCACTCTAGAAAGACGTAATGGTAAAACTAATTAAAACTGATAAGCTTTATTTCCATTTACAAATAAAACTTAACAAGTATGTAGCTGGTGGCAAATCGAATGATACATTAGGTAATTTACGAATAGTTAGTTGCTAAGTATATGTGAAAAGCTTTTTTATATCATCAGAAATCCGTTTTTGACATAACATTATTTATGCTAAAAAACGTCATAAACCGGATTCAGACCGCCAAAAGTTAATTGAGCGACAATTATAAAATATTGGTATAATTCCGAAGCGATCGTAAAGTTACTTCAAATGATGGCATATCATGTTACACAACAAGAAAGCCCGTTGCTTGAAAGCGGAACGCATTTTTGTAACGGATCGCGACCGCGAAGCCTAAATTTTTACCATAATCGAAGGTCGAATGGAACTGCTTTCCGAATTACTCTATTTATAAAAATATTTATTATCAAAATTCTAGAAACATATTTTATCTAATAAATAACAATAATTTAAAGCAGAAGTTCTCTTATATCTTAATTTCTTCTTCATAAACCCTTTTCACTCAAATATTGGATTTAGAATAATGTCTCTTAGCTAACCATGCATTGGCGTCCAAACTAAACGCGTGTGCAAAATTTCATTTCAATCTGTGTGTTGTGGTTTCAACCTGATAATGCAATCATATACTTTGTAGCGAATAAATGCTTTTAAAATAGCTTAAACTAGCAAACCAGTGAACCAGATGTTCAACAAAACCTGATTTAAAAAAAATGTATGTAATTAATTGAGAACTTCAGAGATTTTGTGTGGTTTCGTTTGAAATTCGTGATTTCTCGAAAACCGGAAGTGCTACGTTACTCAAATCCGGTTTGTAGTGTTATCAGACTATTCTTAACTTATAACTTAAATATTCTCTTTATCTATCTCTTACGGTTTGGCCGCTGAAGCAGCACCACAGACAGACGGACGGACGGACGGACTTGTCTAATAGATAAGAGATACTCAGATGATAGATTTGGAGATAACTAAATAAATGAGATACAGGTTTCAGATGCATCATTAATAGGTTCATAAATATCTTGTTTCACTTTGTTAACCTGCTTGGTTGTAATTAAATATCTTATCCGTGTGTACTCTCTATCAAGCGCGATGTTCCTATCTTCAATATAATTTCGCATTTTGTATAAATTACTATAATATAAATTGACCAACAGTAGCCTAGCTAGCCTTGCAGAGACTACATAAATTAGTTTTGTTGATGTTTCTTTTTATTTTCTTTGTCATTTCATGTTTTTCTATCTGTTTTGTTTTTTAATGTACTTTAACTTATTGCTGTGAAAGCCATTAAAATGCTTTCTTTCTTTCTATAATTCTTAAATGTAAGATTTGATGAAACATTCTCAAGTGGATACGATAAATAAGAAAAAAACGTTTTAATTTAATCTTTTGAAAAATATTAGAATAATCTTGGAAAGATTTACACACATTGCTATGATTGTGACAACATACCTACTCAAATAGGTGAAGGATTTGATTTTTGTGTTGTTTTCAATTTTTTAACAGTCGTCAAATTTTTTATACAAAGTCTACACAAAAAGGAAAAACTACCACAAAAACGCAAACGAGAGTTAATATTATGTTTTTTTGGGATGATTTTTTTTGGATGGTTTTTTTTGGGATTTGTGGGATAATACTACTACTTTACTCCAACCACCTTTTATGTTAAATTAAAATTGGAAAATTTACACAATTTTATCAAAACTTTCTTAAAACCATTTTGCACAAGAACTAAAATGGCAGGTGTGAAAATGAAACATCGTCTTTTACATAACTAGGCGGACGCGACTATTAGACGCATATTAAATGCAAACCCGTTGACATTTGCGTAAAATTTCATCAACACTATAAAAAAATGCTATTTTGCTTAGTGCGGAATTTAGTAACAGCACTGGAGACAAAATAATTAATGGGAAGAATTTAGAGTTCCCACCGTTAGTTACTTTTTTGTTCTTCCGGCTCATAATTTAGATGGCGCAATTGACACTGTGTAACACTAAATACGGTAGTATACCCATGGGATTAACGTAAAAGAACGTACTCATTCCTTAAAACCTGCATCGCATTTGTGATACTCCTGGTGTTGCAAGTGTCCATGGGCAACGGTGATCACTTACCATCAGGTGAGCCGTCTGCTCGTATGCCCCCTATAACACACACAAAAAAAACATAGTAGTCGTAAAGTCATTATTCGACTTCATCGTCAAAATTGCATCTTTTTTAAAGAACTACTATCAATAACTATTTATATATATATACTACTTATTGCTTCATTTTTATACGACTGTCCAAAACAAGAGGGTATTGTATTTGCTAAAGATTTCAAATGGAGTCTCAATAAAGTAAATAAATGAACCGATTTTGAACATAAACATTTTGAAATCAGTATCGCTTATAATTTATTTATTTATTTAAACTTTATTGCCAAACATAAGCAAACGGCGGACTTAATGCCATAGGCATTCTCTACCAGTCAACCAGTATGATTGTTGGAGACAAATAGTATGGCGATAGAGCAAAGTTGCTAAAATTAAATAAAATGAACAATATCAAAATAACAGCAATAAAATAATAATACTTAAATACAAATTGATGCACATATATAAAATACTCATATAACCATACATAAACATACACATATAAATAAATATATATATATATACATATGCATAACATACATAAAATACAATAAATATAATATATATCGATGCAAACTATAGGGAAAAATCACGTAGTCAGGTAGTGTTCACGCACAAGTTTTTTGAACTCAAACTTATTTTCAGTACTACGTATGCTTAGTGGTAGAGCATTCCACAGGCGTATGGCAGTAATAGTGAACGATTTGGATCCAAACCCAGAATGATTAACGGGGATTTGTAGTGTAAGATTTCTGCACGAGCGAAGATCACGTTGATTGGAAGTGCCCGGAAATTGAAATCTAGATTTCAGGTACTCTGGGGCACATGGATCGTATAAAAGCTTGAAGAGCATGCAAAGTAATCTAAGGTTTCTTCGGCCATTGATTGGCAACCATTGAAGTTGTTTTCTAAAGGGAGAAATGTGGTCGTATTTACGTAACCCGAAAATGAAGCGAATACCGCTGTTGAGCAAACGATCCAATTTGATAAGAAGGTTTAATAATAATATGGACTTTTATCGCAAATCAGACTGGCAAGATTTTGACTACATTTTGACAGTATTATAGAATTTTATCTGTAGTAGGGACGCTACTAGAAATTAAAAAAAACAACCTTTATTTCTATTACGTTTTTTCCCCAGAATATCTTTTATTATTCCCCATAAATTTCCAAACCGAGCTTGATCAAGCATGTAAATAATTAGCGACTAATAATAGACTGTTTCATAAAGACACGTGCATTGTCTTACAGCATTGCGTTAGATCAACACTGCATGCGGAAAGTTGCATTCGAGATCAGCCGCGAGTCGACGGAACGGGGCCGCTTTTTACCACAGAATAATGAGTCTTTTTACACTCGTATCTGGCATTTTCACGCGTATCACTCTTGCCTGTACGAGTTTCAAATTGGAACGTGAATTTATTGCGACACAATTTCGAACGGCGGTCTTTTTTGTGAACTCTGTTGCATTTGCGCTGCTGCAATTTGGTTTGCTGCGATTCGAGCTTAAATCGACTTCAGCATGCAGTGTGAATATATTTGTAATTTTTTTGATATTATTAGGGTGTAGGGGATTATTTGAGGAGCTCGATGGCGCAAGTGGTTAGCGCGTTCGGCTGCGGTCGTTGAAGTTAAGCAACTTTCGCAGTGGTCGGTCATTGGATGGGTGAACAAAAATTTACGATCTCGAGCTCCTCCGTGCTTCGGAAGGCACGTTAAGCCGTTGGTCCCGGCTGCATCTGCAGTCGTTAGCGCCCACCAATCCGCACTGGGCCCGCGTGGTGGGTCATGGCCCAATCTCCCTATTCCATCCATAGGGAAGGCCTGTACCCCAGCAGTGGAGACATTAATAGGCTGATGATGATGATGATGATTAGGGTTCCGTACACAGAGGGTAAAAATGGAACCATATTGCTGTCACTCTGTCGTTTGTCTGTCTGTCCGAATGTCACGGGTCTCTAGACCATAAAGGGAAAACTTACTGTGGCCACTATTCCTACACGAACAAAGAAATTTGGGGACTCATTTCTTTTGTCGTACTATTCGTAAGTGGAATTCTTTACCCGCGCACGTGTTCCCTCCTTCCTATAATTTGGGGTACTTTAAGAGAGGCGTGAAGAAGCATTTTTTTTAGCGGCAAAGGCCGGCAATGTGGGATGGTTGGTGTAGCAGTTTATAACTGCTGTACCAGCTATCTTCACGTTTGGAATTTATCACCACTTAACATCAGGTGGGGTAGAGTCATTTGCCTACCTCGCTATAAAAAAAAACTGAAATTCTGGTATTTTATGTAAAATGCTTGCTCAAAGCCGAAAATTTAGTAAAAAAATCCATTAACCATACATGAAAAGGAGACAAAAAATATTATTTCTTTTCTACCCCAGCATGTGACACATTATTGTCTAGAGCTGATTGTGTAGAATAAGAGGTAACTTCTATTATTTTTAATTTTCAAAAACGAAGAAATGAAAACCCGCTTGAAGATTAAACTTATAAATAAAAAATAAATCTGTATTTATAGCGTATTTTAAAATGAGTTCCTAAATTACACATTGCACTAGCAGCGAAAGTTAAATATTGGGTGCGCTGTTTGACATCTTTCTCGAGCATATGTAGAGGATAGTCAATTGTCATTATTTTTCAAGCTTATGCTGTAATTAGTCAGTTTGTTGACATGATGTTACTACATATAACGTAGAGATTAATTAATCTGTGAAAATCATTATTTAGAAAAAAAATGTAGCTAAATTTATCTAAATCAGTGATTCCCAAATTGGTCTATATCGACCCCTAGGGGTCTATGACAACCTGCGAGGGGTCTATGTCAGCGAAAAAAATCAATATCAGGTAAGTAGGGGGTCTACCCAACACGGAAAAACATGGCAAGGGGTCTACGACAAAAAAGTTTGGGGAACTCTGATCTAAATCAGATTTTCACAGTCCACTCGATGCTCTATCTAGTTTAGATTTGATAATTGATTTTGCAATCAGAATCTCGTTTTTAAAGATCGAGACGCAGAAAAAAATAAAAATCTTATTAAGAGCGTTAAAAGCGATTTTGTCGCGGGTTGCCAAAGACACTGAAAACTATGCATTTGTGTACCAAGAGGCGTGTAATCGCCGCGCTATGCCCGCTTTGTTGGTTGAATGCGCTTCTACTAAAGTCCTCTGTTCGATGAGCATTGCATTATTGAATTGTGCCGTTTGGTACGTGCCTCTAATTTATTTGTACCAATTTTATCGGCTGACCTTCGTGGCCGAGATTTGGCGTCGACAACAGGATATAGAAAATGGACTGCATGACTCTCGCATGAAATTTACAACACACTAGAAAGAGAAAAAACGAAGATAGAGCCTATAGATATAGGAACTTTTGGAACGAAGTTCCTTACGGCAGGTTTGGAGGGGATAGGGATTTTGCTGCGCGACCGAACTGAAAAAAATGTATTAGTAAAACCGTAAGAAAAAATCCGTGGAAAAAAGTGCGTGGAATAAAACCGTTAAATGAGACGTGCGCAGGCGCGACAGTCGCATACACAAGCGAGTAGTGTATAATACCTTTCTCTTTCTCCCTCTTTCTATTCGTTCTCTCGTCCCTTCCCTTTCTATTACCACTCCATCCCGCCAATGCATAGTATATACTTATGAATTCATGGACAAGCACGTGGCGAATACTCACATTATAGATACATTTTACTCGTGAGTAGCCACGTTTTTTTTGCAATTTGTGTCGATTCTACATTAGCCGAAGGAACTTCGTTCCTACCTGGTGTCCCACGACACCACATCATTTTTTTTACACGAGACGCAACAAACATGTCCAGTCATGAAGATGCGGCAGAAGGTGTGCCGCTCCAGCGATCCTCACCTTGCGGGCCTGACCCCATGACCTACCCCGCGGAGCCCCGGAATCCTACTTACCAGCACAAACACAACACTACCAAAAGATAATGTTGTTTTATTGTGGTCTTTTGTAAGGTCGAGGTTATTGGCAGCACCTTCACGTGGTAATTGTCGCAGATGACCTTTACAGCGTCACCGGGTTTGGGGACGGTGAGATCCTAAGGGGACTTCAAGCCGAGAATTGGCGAGTGCCTCTAGAGGTATTCCAGGCGGATGGCATCTCCCCACGGGGGTAGTCTCCTCTCCGTCTGGAGCCTCTAGACCACTCGAACCTGCTTGGGGGTCAGCTCAACTAGAGAGCGTCTCTGAAGGTTCGGCTGTAGTTAGCCGTTGTCGTGGGGGGGCGGGGAAAAATGCCCAGGTGCGTACCTGTACCTGGTATAGCGTGTCGTGCGTAGACCGGGTCTTCGCACTCTAATCCTACGGGTGCGGTGTCTGCCTAATGTTAAGCTAGTGTGCAAGTATGCTAGCTGTGTAGTGTTAGTGTTTGTGGCCTGTGTGGGAGGAATCGGAGGCGGGTCTCTGTCACACTGAGCTACCCAGCTTTTATACAGTTGGACAGTTAACGCTCACTGTATTTCGATGTCTATGGGTAGAACGTATAACCAATGTACTTTCAGAACGAACATCAGTGCCATACATTATTCTACATTTTTTTGTAAAATGCGTGGCTATCAGGTGTATTTTATAATTATCTTTGGGGCTAGTCTTAATGGAACTGTAGTTACTGCGAACAAAATATTGTATTGAAACACAACAATAAGACAAAGTAATTCTTTTAGCCCGACAGCTTCTTAGAAACTGAATCGTTTGTAGCTTTTAAAGATTTGATTTCCTCTGGGTTTATTGCAAGCCGTTCCAGATGAATACTACGTAGAGGCCATTTACTTATAAGGTGTTACGGTGTTTCGCGCTCCTGCTTGCAGTATCTGCAAAGATCATTGTCACTTAAATTCATATGAAATTGTTGTAGTTGGATTTGGAGGGTCCAGTTTGAGCTCTCTTATACCTTAGGCTTGCAAAGCTCTATTAATTCAGCCGTCTGTTTTTGCGAATAACGTTCCATTAAGTGATTTAGCGTGCTCTCATCTTGGTTAGTTTGACCTTTTTTTTTCGATAATAATCATAATCAAAATTATTTATTCAGTTTAGGCTGTTACAAGCACATATGAAAGTCTAGAAGCTACGCCATCGGTCCGTAAATCTACGGTGGGAGACCTTGTACTGAGAAGAACCGGCAAGAAACTCAGCAAGGGCTGTTTTTTTCTCCCTGTTTTATTATTTACAGAGTCGTCAAGTTGAAAAATGACTTCACAGATGATTCATGAAGTCACCTTTCATTACATAATGTGAAATTATACATTAATTGTTCACCTGCATTTTGATTGCTGTGTCACACAGTATAAATAAAAACAGAGTTATTTAATTTATATAGCATGGTTAATATATAGATGCCACAAAAAGGCCGACTGTTGCTCCTGTGCCCCTGATCTTGCTATTTATTAGCTTTCTTATTACCGATTATCCCTGAATGACCTGGTACCTATTTAAGAACAACTTTATTCTTGTACTTAATATTCAGTTATTCAGTTTATCAACGCAGTGTTTCACCAATTTTGAGTAGGTATATCAAGTTTGCCTTGATGGCGTTGAGCGTTGCTTGGCTAACTGAAAAGATACGTGTGGCCTGATTTGTGTCGTTTCGTTGACGATTGACTTCTTCATTTTCTATGACGGCATCTACCTCTGCCTGAAGTATAGCAGCGTGTTTTCCGAGACTTTCACTTTTGTTAAATCGCGGTCTTTCGCCGTATATAGCACATCCTACAATTTGACTCATTCTTGAATACTTCCAGCCTTGTAGGATTCACCGTTAATGAACGTTATATGGTCTTAATCTGCTTGGAAGTTCTAATATTCTCAATCGAGTCAGTTCGATAGGCTGTTATTACATTATATTGATGAGTTTTTTATTGATCGCATTTTAGAATTTTCTGGTAGCAAATTTTAATGATTGCTTAAGATTAATCAATTTATAAATTAGTTAATTGTACAAAAAATTGATTGGTTTCATTGAAAAATATTAACGTTGCCTTTTACGGTTGGCAATTTCTTGAAAGCAGTTCAATTTAATAAAGACTTCATTACTAAATCATAATTTAATTTGAGATTTGCTTATGCTATTATTGAACTTTTTACGTATGCTAGTAAGTAGTTGTTTCGCTTTTAAGTAGAGTTTTTTTAGTTTTTAAGCATTTTAGCCTACCGTGAAAAATTATCTAAATGATGGAGATAGCCCGTTGAGTAGTTTTGGAGTTCATATAATTCTTTTTATCTTAAAAGTATGGCAAACAAGCCTATGGGGCACCTGATGGTCAGCGCCTACCGTTGCCTACCCGGTCACCATCATCAGCCTAATAATGTCCCCACTGCTGGGGCACAGGCTTTCCCTATGGACGGAATGGGGAGTTTGAGCCATGACCCACCACGCGGGCCCAGTGCGGATTGGTGGGTGCTAACTACTGCAGATGCAGCCGGGCTTAACGTGCCTTCCGAAGCACGGAGGAGCTCGAGATGGTAAATTTTTGGTCACCCATCCAATGACCGACCGACCGACAAACACGTGGGACGCCCTGTATATAGACACAAGCGTGGGAGCCTCCTCAGATTATAACTGCACACAAACCGCAGCCGCTCAGCAGAGGAAGCAAAGTGTTACAGTGTGCTTTTACTAAGTATAATTTTAATGATTTGGCAACGGGAAGGCTGTTACCAGGCCATCTATACTTATAATAAATCTGTAGAGAGGTCAATTCTGTACATGAAATATATTTTCAAAATAACTATCAGGGGGTGATTAGTGATCGATACTGATGCCAAAAATGCAATCAGTAAAATTTTTGTCTGTCTGTCTGTCTGTGTGTATGTTCCTTATAGAAACAAAAACTACTCGACGGATTTTAACGAAACTTGTTACAATTATTCTTCATACTCCTGTGCAGGTTATAGTATACTTTTCATCACGCTACAATCAATAGCAGCAGAGTAGTGAAGGGAAACGTTGGGAAAACGGGAGAAGTTACTCCATTTTTTAAGCTTCCGTCGAGTGTGCAGCCTTAATGGTTAAAGTTACATAGAAATCATGTATGACGAAAATATTCTACATAAAATTGTCTAAAAAATATCCTGCAACAGCATATGTCTATCTTTTATGGTTGACTCACAATAACACGTGTAATTATATAAATAAAGTCATTGTTTATAGCACAAGCCTGAGAACAAAAACTATAGTTTACACTACAGCTCTACACCGAAGCGAAGCGAGGGCGGGCCTCTAGTATTTAATGTGTTGATACGGTTCGAAAGAAGGCCACAGTTCCTTTATTCACTATATTATCTCCAAGATGATATTATTGATGATCAATGATAACCGAGATCAATTAAGGCCCTATCCTAAAAATGCATAACATTTAAACTTCATAATCGCATATGGTAATAATTTATTTAACCGATTTTAAATATAGCAGGCGATATACATAAAAGTTTCTTCTATATGTTTTTTGTCCATCGAAGTGATATCAAGCATTTTAACTCGTATGTTTTTAATTTGATTTGGTATTTGAAATAATATTCCACTCAATTTTTATGGATATTTGGTGAATTGATTAATTCATGCTTTTCAGATTTTTTCTCGGTGGCCAATGAAATGATTATGCCTGCTTACTCAAAATATCATTTAAATGAATCGCCCCTTTTTATAAAATTATTAACCTAAATTCATTTAAATTAAATACAAAATATAGAGCACAACAAACTTCACCTTCTCACAAAAAAAAAAACATTAATACATAAAAACAGTTCTAACAGGTTTTCTGTAAATTTAAACAGGTCTGCGAACAACTGACTAAATGGCACTTCATTTCTTTTTCCTTTCCACCGTTCTACTGTCCAATTGAAATCGTAGCTTAATATGGCTGAGTTTCTTAGTGCTTGTAAAAGCCATTCATAAGATTCATTGTAATGTTACCACTATTATTTTATTGTTCAATACCCGAAGTAGGCAGTGTTGTATTGGTCAAAGAGGATGATCTTCCACCATCCAGATGGCTCTATGGAGTTGTTATTGAGAATCATCCGGGAAGAGATAAACTTACGCGTGTTGTCTCGTTACGTTATAAGGGCAACGTCATTAAGCGCCCTGTTTCTAAATTAGTTATATTGCCTTAGGATACTTAAAATAAGCAGACACTACTTCAGTGTCACATTGTTAATTGCATGTTAGTACTTAAGAAAACGTTAATATTGTCCAGTTTTTACATTTTATATTTACGTTTGTAGATTCTAAAACATCATCATAATCATCATGATCATAACACATTCTAAAACAATAATTAAGACGTCTATCTGTACATGTAGTTCTGATAAATTGGTTATATTGAGAATTATTTTCAGTTTTAAATTGTTTTCTTTCCACTGTTTATCCACTCGGTCCATGTCGGGCGGAATGTTAAGTTTGTAGTAATATTATTTAATTATCAAAGTCATCCATAGATGGCGTTACTGTTATGTTTAATATTTTTCTATGCAAGTTCTGAATCACGGTATTTAGTTTGTTTTTTGAATACACTTAAGTTCAATATTATTATGAAATAGACAACCTTTGCCATAGATTTCAGTGTTTTATTTATTTAAATAGCTCACAGACTTTTTGAGATTTTAACAATATCTTACACTCTAATGAAGGTAGTATCTTTCATACCAGTACGATAGAGATCCAGGGAAATCTTGGCCACCAGCAAACTGTATCAGCAATTACTCTCATCTCAAGTGTTTTCATTAGCTTTGATGTTGGTATGTACCCAGTCATAGTCCATTGAAGCGTAGATATTTCTCAATCACATTAGCTATGTGAGCATGCGGCAGTTGTGTATTATGCGAGAGAATATAAGGACATTAAACAAGCTAGAGAA
Source organism: Chilo suppressalis (assembly GCA_902850365.2). Lineage (NCBI taxonomy): Eukaryota > Metazoa > Arthropoda > Insecta > Lepidoptera > Crambidae > Chilo > Chilo suppressalis. Next base: position 1,553,646 of record OU963902.1, read on the forward strand.
AGAACTAAAATATTTTACAATGTTTTGTGAATGGGATGAAGGCTTATAAATTGATGAACACCGGCTGTACGCACGAAAAAGTGTGACGTCATGCCACGATGTGCTTAGGCTCAAACAAATCTGAACAAAAATGTCACACAAAATTGCCCCGAGGAACAAGAAACAGCGAACGACACATTAACACGAAATAATCGTCAGTAAACCGAAAGGAGAATGCTCATGGATGTATGGACCGCCGTACAATGGTTGCATCAATACCAAACAAATGTTAAATGATCGTTTAATATTCAAATTAGTATGACAAATTGGAATTTTGAAAATAAAAACAGGGGTTTTAATGTTATTGTAAAAAATGTGACATAACCTCAAATCCTTAATAACTCCTATTTAAAGTTGGTTTACAGCTATTTTGGGTACTTTTTTATTCTGTTATTTTTGATCAACTTCAGTCTTTCACTGTTTTTCCAACCTACTGCATAGATTTTCATGACAACACAGATTTCAGTGATGGCAGATTTACGTATAGGTAAATAAAAACATTAATATAGGACACTTTTTATTAGATTACATATATTAATTGTACACATTATATTTGAATTACCGGTATATTTCAAATCAACATAATCTTCATAGAAAAAATAATCTAAATAAGGCGCCAGAGCAGTAACATCATTGTAACGACCCCAACTTAAAAACTGTACTACAGTCATTATGTGGTCATAACAGCACACAGGTTGTTTACCAACGAGACAGCTGCACTAATAACCTTTTATAGCCTAATATATATCTAATGTGTCTGCCAAAGCAGCATCTCTACTGATAAGTAAATATGAGTTATATGTATGCTGCTTAAGTGTCAGGATTTAATCCTACCTCTTAATAAATAACTATTTAGACCTAAAACAAGAGAAATATCATCTACAAACAAAGAAATTCAAACAATTTGTAGCTTTTGTCTTACAACGTTCTAATGTAGCTGCTGGATTATTGAAAAGAGTGGCCAATCTTTTGTTGTTATCAGCAGTTCTTAATTAACTAAATAAATACAAAAGGCTATAGAAGCGTTTGGCACTTGATCTGCTAGATTGGTATACAGTTGAGCAAATTATAAAACTGTTCAGAGTTCATACCAAGTCAATAATGACATAAATGAGGAGACAATTGAAACATTAGAAAAATCTAATTAGTAATTGGCTGATCGCTGTATCATAATCATTATATTATCAAACTGTGTGCCAGTAAAATCTCTTAATTATGTTAATTCATTCCATAGACCATAATTCAAATAGTGATGACAAACACATGCACCAGCTGGTATGCACAATTTATTATTATACAATAAGAGATCCCTGATGGTAGATGAAATAAGTAGACATTCAGGCTCTAAACAATTTGCAAATACACAGGAGAGTTAGCAGCATGTATGATGATGATGATACAATTTTTAGAGTCACTTGTTGAACTGCTTCTAGTCTTGGTTGTGGCAGAGGAGGTGGCACAGGTATAGAATGATTGCCACTTAATGTAGTATCTCCAAGAGTAAGGCGATTTCAGTCATGTTGTTGTTGCCTTTGTACTTGTTGAATCTCCAACATGCAGCACATACATGTTCCATTCTTGAGATCTAAAAAGATAACATTAATAAAAAAATAATAATTAATATGGAAAATTCCTTTCTCTTTATTTTAAGGAATTTCTGTATTCTCTCATCATCTATTACCTGTCTAGTGATAAAAAAAAACAAATAAAATAAAATCTAAATGTTACCATGACTATTACAAACATCTTAGTTCTGGATTTGTAATTAAGTATGATATGCAGTAATAATACACAGTAATAATAGTTTTCTCATAAGATTGTGATAGTAAATGATTCCTAACCTAAGTATCTAGAACTGTTATTACTTTTTTAAGAAGTCAAACAAAACAGTTAATATATATTTCATACAGTTAGTTGCACATGACATTAGCCAAACAATATTAGCTCACCTGAGTAGGATTTATCCATGACTGTAATATGTTGAGGGCTAAACTGTTCTTCTACAACAAAAATTAAGTATCACCTCTTGGTCCCTGGAAATACAGTTTTACAATACACTGGTTTAGCCAGTCAAATAGTCTAATCGTCATCGATTCCTCATTTGAAGTAGAATGCGTGAGTAGAGAACACTACAAACACACATACGGTAAATAAACGTCCTGTCGTGAATACACTGTTTTTTTCCTGAAAACGTCTTGCCTGTCTTAACAACTCAGAAAAAAAACGTTTGATACGTTCACACGCAATCATTATCACTTCACAATTTATGTAAAAAACTCAATCAACACAAAAATAGGAGTAACAACAATTGACAATTCTCCAATCATTTGCAATAGGGTAGGGTGATGATGATCTGAAATTGAATATACGAATAATCGATGGAATTAAAAAAAAAATGATTTAGTATATAATCGATTTTACGCAATGAATAGATCAAGTCAGATACAAATAAATCCAGATTCAATTAATTAATAAACAGCATAGAAATAAATATAATTACTAGTTACTACTTAGTTAATGATGAAATCGACAGTTAGGTGAGCGCCTTCTATAAAAACAACGATTAAAGATTTCCGCCGAAGATTAACATTATTAATACGTGTTGAATTTTTAAACTTAGATTCGAATACCCCGGCTACACGTTCCGTCTTACCTAAGAGCATGCCTGCACAGATTAACTAGCCTCTCTTTATCGTCATTGTCGTCCGTCCCTCTGTAACTTAGATACTTTTATGGACGTAGAACAGGACGCGGCACAAGCCAATGTACAATCATTGTATTTTGTGTTCAAGAATAAGGCCTTTTGACTACGTAGGCAAGACAAAGCGCTGGGTAAACACGTGCCTCTTTTTGTCCGACTACCTACATGCTCGACATTTTATCATTTTCATCTCTATCTCTATAGATAGAGATGAAAATGTAAGTATACACGACATACAGCATGAGACGTGATAGGAAAGTGTCGAGTTAAGCCAAGCGACGGGTTACTGACTATGATATATTAAGCATAGAGACGAAATAGATAAATGACGAGTTGTCATCGCAACAGTTAAGACATTTATTGTCTTAAAACGTAAAATCACTATTAAACAATAATTAGTAACACGTGATTTATTTGCTTTTTGATGGCCCACTCATCGATAACAAAAACAACAATCGATTATAATGTATAACTAATAGGGTACTATGGCATCACTATTTTTACGATAAATAAACAAACGTCAGATATCCGGCTCAAAATATAAACAGTACTATGACTAATATTATTTTAAAAAATATTCCCTGTTCAAAATAGCCATTCTGATAGACCATCGTACGTATAAATTAAAGAAAATAATTATCATAATAATTTTATCTTGAGGCATGAGACAAAGCTGTACCAAATATGGGCATTCTCCTTTCAGGTGACCAACTTCTTTTTTTTTTAAGAATAAAACAGAAATAACTTTCTAGGAAAATAGCATAATATAAAATAAAAATATTTAATAATTTACCAAATATCCCCAACGTTTTTGAATTTATGTCAAGAACAAATATAATATATTTTTAGCAACTTCATTGGGAGTTCCAAATTGAGTAATATATTTTTAAAGAAAAGTTTTAATAGAAAAAAATCCACGCGGACCAGGCAGCAGACGGGACTCGAACCCGCACCCGTCGCAATCCGGGCGAATGCACTGACCAATTATCCTACCGCGGCCCTGATGGCCGATCGAAATTTTCCTATCCTTAAGCTGCAAGGCAGCGCCATCTCTTCGCATTGTAGGTAACTCACAATGTCAAATGAATACTTTTTCAAGTATTAAACATTTGAAAGAAGTAATAACATTTATAGATTTATTTTAAGCATTTATCTGAATTTCTATTCTCTATTCTATTTATAAAGAAAAGTTTTAATAGAAAAAAAAATCCACGCGGACCAGGCAACAGACGGGACTCTAGCAGATAAATGCTTAAAAAAAACATAAATGTATTTTTATTTATAAACTTCGAATAAACATAATAATCGGCTACTCATTAAGTAAATTAAAGTACAGTATAATGATGAAGTCTGATCGAAATAAAGTTAAATATTATTTTCTTTCATCATTAGAAAGACTGTATCCTTCTCCGTTATTTAAATTTAGTATCTACAAATAAGGATAATAATTGAGGAGCTCGATGGCGCAAGTGGTAAGCGCATTCGGCTGCGATCGTTGAAGTTAAGCAACTTTCGCAGTGGTCGGTCATTGGATGGGTGACCAAAATTTTACTATCTCGAGCTCCTCCGTGCTTCGGAAGGCACGTTAAGCCGTTGGTCTCGGCTACATCTGCAGTCGTTAGCACCCACCAATCCGCACTGGGCTCGCGTGGTGGGTCATGGCCCAATCTCCCTATTCCATCCATTAGGAAGGCCTGTGCCCCAGCAGTGGGGACATTAATAGGCTGATGATGATGATGATGATTTAAATTTAGTATTTACAAATTGTAGACTCCAATGTATACATAAGTTCAATACAATATTTTTAGCTTTCATTGTGGTAAGTAAATTGTTACATACTAGACAGTGCATGGAAATCTATCGTGTTTGCATGTCATCGACAGACTCTGCATCGATGCGTTTAACTAATTATGATCATACAATGAATGCTCTACGTTAGTAAAACATATTTCCTTAGGGAAATTCTATTATTAATGGTCACGAAATATGCTATCACTTCAACGGAAACCAATTGTTTTCCGCACCACACGGGCATGGACAAAATGGACGGCGTTCTATATTCGTCGAGTATGTATGCTTTTTCATAAACTTTCGACATCATTTTAAGTATCTCTTATCTATTAGACAAGTCCGTCCGTCCGTCCGTCTGTCTGTGGTGCTGTTTCAGCGGCCAAACCGTAAGAGATAGATAAAGAGAATATTTAAGTTATAAGTTAAGAATAGTCTGATAAGACTACAAATCGGATTTGAGTAACGTAGCACTTCCGGTTTTCGAGAAATCAGGTTTTGGTGAACATTTGGTTCACTGGTTTGCTAGTCTCTTATCTATTAGACAAGTCCGTCTGTCTGTGGTGCTGTTTCAGCGGCCAAACCGTAAGAGATAGATAAAGAGAATATTTAAGTTATAAGTTAAGAATAGTCTGATAAGACTACAAACCGGATTTGATTAACGTAGCACTTCCGGTTTTCGAGAAATCACGAATTTCAAACGAATCCACACAAAATCTCCGAAGTTCTCAATTAATTAAATACATATTTTTTTTAAATCAGGTTTTGGTGAACATTTGGTTCACTGGTTAGCAAGTAAAGTTCTAATCAGACCAACTTTTTTTTCTTTATAGTTTTAATAAGAAGTCCTTTTCAGGACGTATTTCTATTTTATCGTTTCCTTAATAAGTTATTCACAGAACTACTTTCTGCCTATAAAATCTTTACGCTTAGATCTTTTAAACTACGCGACGGATTTTAATGCAGTTTTCAGCAATAGATAAAGAGATTCAAGATAAAAGTTTATTTATAGCTTGAGGGCAAAAACTAAAGTCCACACCAAAGTCATTTTTCAATTGACGATACTGTATGAATTAAAGCAGGGAGAAAAAATAGCCCTTGCTGAGTTTCTCGCCGGTTCTTCTCAGTACAAGATCAGCCGCCGTAGATTGCATAGACCGCTAACTGATGGCATAGAGTTGACGTTCACAAGAGCTTGTAACAGCCTAGACTGAATAAATGAGTTTGAAATCAAAAGAAAAGTTTACTAGAAAAAAAATCCACGCGGTGCCTGGTCCGCGTCCTTCGCAATCCGGGCGAATGCACTGACCATTATGCTACCACGGCCCTATTCTCCGCGTCGAAATTTTCCTAGCCTTAAGCTGCAAGGCAGCGCCATCTCTTCGCATTGTAGGTAACCCACAATGATTTTTTTTTCTAGTAAACTTTTCTTTAGATTTTAACATCTAGCAGTTAAATGCTTAAAAATAAATAAAAACATAAATGAGTTTGAAAGTGAAGCGAGGGCAGGTCGCTAGTCTTATAATAAATCTGGTTCATCTAGATAAGTTATTACTCGTAAATCCAAACGCTCATCACTTAGACCGTGTACCCGTGAGTTAAGTGCTATTCTCGTACAGTTACAATCCGGAGTAGATTTATCTCTCGATATCGGTGAACACTTTCGCTTCTTTATGGTTTTTAAATGATTCGGGGATACCGTAGCGGCGTTGTGTAACCTTCATTCATGTCTGGCATCATGGCATCATCTTTAGAAGAGAAACGTCACGGTATTATTATAGTGTACGAACCGGTCTTTATGTTTTTAACGTAACGTGATCTATTACAGATTAAACATAGATATCAGCATGGTATCTTGTTAGGAGTATTTTTTTTAAAACACTCATTTACTTATTACATTTTAAGGTGATGAATATAACATAATTGTGATGTAGAGGATTCGATATTTGGTAGAGTAGCCCCATCAGAATCCGAGGCCGCGTCAAGATGCAGCCAGGGAGGTCGAATGGGTGGGAAAGACAGGGAGAGGAGTGGACGGTTTAATAATAGTGAGAGGCGAAAGAAGAGGAGAGGAAAGGAAACGAAACAGAAAATAAATAAAAGGTTTAAAGGATGGGAGTAAGAGTGTAAGGGAATAGGTTTAACAATCTTGCATGATATACAGCCATTGACGAAATATATTCAATATTAAGTGTCTCACAGACAGACGCCGCCCGCGGCTGGCGCCGGGGTCGTGGTGCCCGACTCCGGCCGCAGCCGCGGGCGGCGTCTGTAGTTATACTGTTATGAAGTAGCGTTGGATGTAAGCTATTATTTTTGTTATTATTCTGATGAAGAAGATAGAAGTGGAAAAGGTACGTCTTTTTAAGTAGGTGTCTACCGTAGCAAGTAAAGAACAATTTCATTTTCTAATGTGACCTCCTAAAGCGTAAACTAGAAAACTGCAATTTGTTATTATTGGATAATAACACTATTTGTATTTAAACTGTATGACACAGCAATCAAAATGCAGGTTAACAATTAATGTATATTTAAACTTTATGTAATGAAAGGGGTACTTCATGAATCATCTCTGAAATCATTTTCCAATGTGACGATTCAGTAAATAATGAAACAGGGAGAAAAAAACAGCCCTTTCTGAGTTTCTTGCCGGTTCTTCACAGTACAAGGTCTCCCGCCGTAGATTTACGAACCAATGGCGTAGCTTCTAGACATTCATGAGTGCTTGTAAGAGCCTAAACTGAATAAATGACTTTGATTATGATTATTGGAAGAAATTATATGATTATTATTACTATTGATACTCTTTTTGAGGCTTTTTGTATTATTATGTCCTTCGTGTCCAATACAATAATGCCTTCAGAGCACTACTGCGACTGCCGTGATATTGTAGTGCTTCGGGTATGTTCGCAGAAAAAAAATACCAGTATCAATATTAAAATTAATATAGTCGGTATATTTATATTTTTTTTAAAGTTGCATACCAAAGGAAACTATAGGTATGTAAAATTTAAAGTAACAATGCTTACTAAAAACTCGTGTAAATCCAATACCAGTTTAAAAATGTAATTATCACCGTGTGAAACAAAGATAAAACTACAAAATTCAATGATGCATTTAAACAAAATTACATTAACTAACATAATAAGATTTTTATCTTGACATAATATGTTAATTGTTTTATATAATGTCCATTCTTAAAGCTGAATGAAGAGATATACAATCTAAGAATCTAAGGTTACGTATGAGACAATGTACTCTTTCAATATGAGCATTAAATATTGTCCCAAAAGTGGGACTAGGTTTTCTCATCGCCTTGACATTACATAGCCAATGTAGAAGGCATTGACAGTCAAAATATAATATTAAATAAGGAGTTGGCTCACCTTGCAGAGGCCAGGACTGCTTGGTGTGAAGCATGCCCGGGAGTAGATCCACCATCCTCCTTATTCTCACAGAGGCAATGGGACGAGCTGCTCTGTTTGCGTCTTCATAGTGATCTTTTATAATGCGATTCAAATAAGAATAGGAAAGCCAATGACCTCTATCTGTCAAATGTCGCTTGAAAAGTACGGTTTGCAAAAAAAAAACCTGGAACCCTTTTATAGCACTCCGCCAATTCAAGAATAGAAACCAAACATTTGTAAACAAACAATAACAAATATTGATAATTAATATCGGTTGATATTTTTTTTTCACTTATTGAGCTTTGGCCGTGAATGGTTGTTATAAGTTGCGTTCAGAAACTCGATTTCAAACTTTCGTTTACATAAAGGATGCATGTTCGTATGTGACCTAGTAATAGTGCATGATTAATTATAACTACTCCGGTGGTAATGCACAGATGAGCGGAATAGAAGAGCTAGATTCTGATTAATGTTTTTTCTCACAGTCTTAATAAATAAATATTATTCAAAATCGTTGGTTTTTTTTTCTAAATCTTAGTAAATAAATGTAATTAAAAAAATCTGATGCTTTTTCTCACTTAATCTTAGTAAATAAGTTTTATTAAATAAAAACTTTTTTTTGCTCACTCTACCTATTTGGTTTGAATTGACAGCTATGACAACATAATATGGCGCCCAGTCGGTCCTGTTCTTAGTTGAATCGCATTATAGTATCCTCTGAAAGCACCACTGAGCGTGCTCGCCTTCCTTCGGTTTTTAAGGCCTAATCTGGTTACTGGCTGCAAGCTCTACCTTCAGCTAATATCTGGACTTTACTTGACAAGAGCACTCTGTCTCTCATGATATCGCTTAGACTTGGCATCAAGACAAATCATTCCCATCGCTATCGTTGCGGTACTCGCATCAGTGAGTTGGGACATAATGGCCTCTCATGCCAAATGAGCGCTGGTTGAGTCTCCCGCCACGACTGCATCAATGACGTCATTCACATGGCTCCTGTCGCTGTCAATTTACCGGCCCTTGATTTTTTTTGTTGAAGTTACCCGTTTTAGGGAAGGCAAAGGGAACAATGCCCATACAGCCTGGTCTTTAATTAAATTAATCTTCTTTTTGTTTTTACATTAGAATGTCGGTGTGACGCATTCTAATGTTTCTTGGAGTGTTTGGCGCGAAATGTATCGAGTTGGCTTTTTCGATAAGCTTCTGTGAGGTCAGCGGCCCTTGAGCCTAATGGCAAGAAACCTGACTGTGTGAGGCTCATTCCTTGGAAACAGGGTCGTCCTTTTGTGTGGGACGCAACTTGTGGGGATATGCTTGCTCTGTGCCACACAGGCAGTACCTTCCTAGCTGCAGGAGCGGCGGCGGCCTCTGTCGAGTGCTCCAAGCGGCGCATATATTCAGCTCTCAATGAGAACTACATGTTTGTGCCGTTTAGGGTTGAGACTATGGGCCCATAGTGTCCAAGCGCTCGTTCTCTTTTTAAGAAACTGTCAAAGAGACTCACTGAGGTGACTGGTGATCGAAAGGCTGGCAGTTATGTAAATTAGTTATTTTTTTAGTAGTTAAGTAGGTAAATTGTTTTAAACTTTCATGGTCACTAACATTATAGCTATTAACGGGATTGTTACCATGTACCTTGTCTTTTATGAGTCTCCGATATTTCGGCACTGTTGCAAGCGCCATGATCACGGAGTAACTGAAGTAATTGCGGGTAGATGTTATTGGCAGACATATCGGTCTACCCTCTGACGTCATCTTTTACTGCGCTCGATACCCGTACCACTGTTCACATTCTCACTATTCACTCGCACTTTAAGTGCCCGATATGTCTGCCAATAACATCTACCCGCAATTACTTCAGTTACTCCGTGATCATGGCTCTTGCAACAGTGCCGAAATATCGGAGACTCATAAAAAACAAGGTACATGGTAACAATCCCGTTAATAGCTATAATAAGTAGGTAAAGGTTATTTTGATTGAAATTTTAAATATCGAATATACGAAATATTTAACTTTAAAGTGCGAGGAGGGCGTGCCCTCTAAAAGCTGAATTATTGGCTTAAAAAAACTGAAATAAATCATGACAATAGTGCTTTTTATGAACTTTTAATGAAAATTATAACGGTTAAAATAGGTCTTAACTAATAAAAATCCTTAGAAGAAAACATTACAAGTGACTTAGACAAAGTAATTGCTTAAAATAAAGACTCCTTCTGAAATATATTGCGGTAACAATGGAAAACTATGGAAGTCTGAGCCTGGCACGACACATACTTGGCTGGTTTTTATTATTCATTATGGATAAAATAATCTCAGAATTTTGTTTTTATATTTCAGTTTATTGATACTTCATTACATTTATTAAGACAAATATTGGTTTGAACTCTATACTTTATTAAAACGTGAAAATGAGAGCAATAATTTGAAATCGATTGCCTTGATCGATTGATAAAATAAGACCTCTTTAATTACAGGTGAGATCAATGTTCGGTAACAACGCAAACACCACTACAGACCTGATGCTGCCGATACTGTTAGACATGGCGAATCTGATCAGACGCGCCATCAGACCAGGCAAACAGTTGAGAGAAGTAAAATACCCACCGCCACCACAGCAACTGCTCAGGCGATCATTCACCGAGGACGTATCATACATTGACGATGACATTCAACCAAATCCTGAAATTAACACAGAAGACAAGAATACAGACAAACATGAACACAAATATGCAAACAATGAACAAGCTAATAACAAAACAATCTCACAAACTCCTTCAACGTTACATCTCAGATTTCCTACTAGAAGGATTCTGCCACAGAGGACAAACAAACCAACACAAACTGATAGACCAGCACAAGACCACAATAGAACAAATGACTCGAAACATAAAGTAAACAGCTCGGTCACAACTCACCCTGAAGAAGGCGATGTAAGTACAGGAAGAAAGATCTGTAGATACCATTTTCTCTAATGTAATGTTACTCTAAGCATGTTACAAACTTAATAAATCATCTAAAACTATATATTTAAAGTATAAAATAAAAATTGATACTAGTACTACACTCGATGAAATTATCACATGAATTAAAAATATATTAATTTATCATATCGATAGCGAGATAAAGTACCACGAACTCAAATAAATAAAAAGACAATGAAAGAAAAATAAAAATCTTAATTCATAACCCCTTAATTAAAGCCATTAATAATCTCATAAATAAAATTCTAGAATATTCAGATTAAAAATATTAAATCTCACTTTTAAGAGAGGCGGACAGCACACTTCTTTCCGGAATGGATAAAAATTTTGTTACACCATTATCTGTTTGATCTGATCTAACATTTTATTGACGTCATAGAAGAACGCGTCAACTTCAACAGAGGCGCCTGCGTCTGCGCAAGGCAGATCGGCCTTCAAGGGCTCCGGGGACAACACCACGGACTTGACAGCGGCAGCCACCAACCAGACCCTGGCACAGGACCTGCCCGTCGCCGAGAAACTCAGAGCTCTCAACAGATACGTCGATAGAAAAAGTAAGGATAACAAAATGATGTGGTATCTTGGGACACCAGGTAGGAACGAAGTTCCTTCGGCTAATGTAGAATCGACACAAATTGCAAACTCGCTTGTATATGCGACTGTCGCGCCTGCGCACGTCTCTTTTAACGGTTTTATTCCACGCACTTTTTTCCACGGATTTTTTCTTACGGTTTTACTATCACATTTTTTTCAGTTCGGTCGCGCAGCAAAATCCCTATGCCCTCCAAGCCTGCCGTAAGGAACTTCGTTCCAATAAAAACTGGGCCGTGATCCACCACGCAGGCCTAGTACAAATTGGTGGGTGCTAACGTTTGCAGATGCAGCTGGGACCAACGGCTTAACGTTCTTTCTGAAACTCGAAGGTGAGAAAGATAATTAATTTTTGGTCACCCATCCAATGACTGACCATTGCGAAAGTTGCTTAAATTTCACGATCGCCAGCCGAATGAGCTAAACACCTGCGCCATCGATCTCATCAAGTCCCAAGTAAGAATAAGATTTTTCCTAATGGAATATTCTGAAAATTTTTTTTTTACAGTTTGCATTATTTAATTCAAGTCTCACATTAATTCATATTTAATGAGATAAGGAGTTTACAAAGAAGATGATTACTTTAACTATAATATTATTACGATTACGGGCCCGCCCTCGCTTCGCTTCGGTGTAAAGCTGAAATGTAGACTACAGTTTTTGTTCTCAGTCTTGTATTATACATAATGACATTCATCTAGGATTCTTCTTATACCTGCATGCAAAGTCTCAGCCCGATCGGTTTAGAATTGAAATAGTTTCATACAAACTTTCATTCCCTATTTTATCCCCTTGGGGGTAGAGTTGATCATAATCCTTTCTTAGCGGACGCCTACGTCATAACATCTACCTGCATGCCAAATTTCAGCCCGATCCGATCCAAACCACTGGGGTTTGGGCTGTGCGTTGATAAAACTAGTTTTTACGGGTTAATGCACGAAACTTTATTTATTTATTGACGTTTCGCAGCCTTTTCAGGTCTGCATCGTCAGAATAATGATTTTTTATTTAAAATTGTCGAGCTACCTTCGAAAGACTATATAGATATGCTTAATGCTCGCTTGCATAATTGAAATCCTAGTTTCACATAGGCATGTATTATAATGTATATGACGACCTGCGTGGCCGAGTGGTTTGTACACCGGGTTTCAAGGTGTGGCCTACACGAGAGGACCCGGGTTCGAATCCGGTGGGGGCAGATGTTTGTGTGATGAATACGAGCATTTGTACTCCAGTCGTGGATGTTTTTAATATCTATTTCTATATAAATATACATCTATTTCTATAAAGTGAGGAGTTCGATGGTGCAAGTGGTTAGCGCGATCAGCTGCGATCGTTGAAGTTAAGCAACTTTCGCAGTGGTCGGTCATTGGATGGGTGACCAAAAATTTACTATCTCGAGTTCCTCCGTGCTTCGGAAGGCATGTTAAGCCGTTGGTCCCGGCTGCATCTGCAGTCGTTAGCACCCACCAATCCGCACTGGGCCAGCGTGGTGGGTCATGGCCCAATCTCCCTATTCCATCCATAGGGAAGGCCTGTGCCCAGCAGTGGGGACATTAATAGGCTGATGATGAATGAATGAATGAAATATAAATATACTACACATATATGTATCAGTATACGGATTGTATCCGTTACCCTAGTATCCCATAACACAAGCCTCACAGTGCTTATTTGGGGGTAGGTTAATTGGTGTGAGTGTTGGAAATATTTATTTGTTATTTATTTCATATATGAATATGCATAAAGTTTTATCTAAGCTTTTGAAATAAAATCATTGATATTGATGGAAAGCATGAGAGACAAAGTTGTGGAGAAATTGCACAGAAAAGTGGTTTCATGGTGTTTAAGCTGAGTTAATTTTTAGTATCACATAAAACGGTTTTCATGTAATAGTTATAGTCGATAAAACAGCGAACAGAAGCATACATAGAGTTTAATATCGTACTAAAAATTCACTTATACTATAGTCTGATTTAAAAGTATGTTTACAATAGTGACGATTAAACATAAAAGTATACACAAATAGTAACGCTTTCTGATTCACGCCAGGAATTAATTTTTAAGTGTGATTTAACTTTTCGTTCTCATTTTCTTTGAGCTATCAACATAATAAAACTACATGCTATTTTGCTAAACATTAAAGGAGAGCGAGAGAGAGGGAGAGGGAGAGAGGGAGAGAGAGAGAGAGAGAGAGGGAGAGGGAGGGAGGGAGAGAGAGAGAGAGAGAGGGGGAGAGAGAGAGAGAGAGAGAGAGTTCCATTTTATTGACCAATAAAACTAACACAAGAGGACCCAGAAATATTTAAAAAAATAAAAATTAATTTAACTTATAAATTGATTGGTCAATCAGGACCCCGCCTCAGCATAATGCTGCCGAAATGTAACGTAACATGTCACAGAAACGCTGGTATTCTGACCGGAAAATTTTTAAATTCTGGAAAAGCCTGTACGCCTTCCTTACCCACCTGGAGTAAGGAGCAAGGCGTAAGTATCTGTAGACTCCTAATAGAGAAATAAGCAGGACCCAGTAAAAAAGTCACTAAGCTGCTGTGTGCGGAGACGCGGAAGAAGACACCGCGGCTTCGCATTAGAAATAGAAAAATACTTTCTTTTTTCTCTCACATACAATTACATAATGGTGAAAAGTGAGGTATAAGCAAATTCACAATTTAGGTACCTGACTTATAACTCTATGTAAGAGACTGGCTTCTGCACTAGGAAAACCTGTATGACAGATAACCAGCCTCTCCGACTCTGGAACAGGTGGATAATGGTACCTCTTACTAATAATTTAACACAAATATTAATATTAACTTGTGAGTATGTGTTATGCTGTGTGTGCGTCTGTGTGCGTGCGTGCATGTGGAAGTGTGTTTATGTTGTGTACTCGTATTTAATTTAATAATACTCTGAGTTACTTATGTAGGAACAGTTAGAAGATCTTCAGTGTCATCATAGCTAAGAGCCTTCAGAAAAGCAGAAGTAGCCTCCTTACATTTCCTCCTTACATTAAGCAGCGTAGAGGATAATGCTCCTGCACCGGTTGTCCGGCAGACACTCTACGGGCATAGGTCCCCTGAATCCCGAGAGTGGGTTGAAACAGTGTAAACCATCCTGATGTGTTGTGCCCCGGAGTATCAGGGGCACCATCCAACATGGAGCTCCCATACCAATCCACTGGCTTCCGGAGGAGTGGGAGGGGGAAAGTAGTTCTCCTCGTGTTCTCTTCCTTGCCAACGGTACGGAAGCAAAATCACCGTGCCCTCAAGACACCGTTTTCATATACGCCATACTCCTCTCCTCTTCTAGGAGAGGGGAGTCTCCTCGTGTTCTCTTCCTCGCCAAAGGCACGGAAGCAAATGTCCCCGTACCCTCAAGACATCGACTCCATATACAGCATACTCCTAGTATGAGTATAGTGCACGGTTGAGTAAGATAAAACGAAGAAGTACATGAATAAATAAACAATTAGATACTATACATACTATTTATTAAAAGAAGAAAACTAAAAATGTATGTGACCCAGCTTCTCTCGGTATGGCTGTAAATTAATTGTAATTTTATAAGACTATCAACCATTAGACTTTCACCATAGCCGAAGTAAATTAACTGTAATAAACCGATGATACCTTCCGGTGGATCTTACGCTCGCAACTTCCCATAATACAAGAAAGTGATCAATATCCTGTTAAATCTAAAAGTACTTCTTCAGAGTCAAAACGAACACGCAGTTATCACCACCCATGAAAATTCACTAAGGTTGTTACGTTTAATATTTTGTTGTATCTATAAAGAAATTCTTTACACTCACTATGGAGACACTCACAAATTCCGTCACGTGCAAATGTTTCCATCATCAAATAGTTTTCTGGTTACTCGTCCCCAACCAATTGTAATATCCGCCGTCCGCGTCCCATCTTTTTTTAGTGTCTTGTATAAGCGTGACGCTTTCCTCGTCACCGGGATTGCGATGAGTTTATTTTAGGGCTTCTTCCTGCTCTTACCCTCAAGATCAGGGTTCGGCAAATTGAGCAGGACTCTACAAAAACCACGGCTAATATTCGTGTAACAATCACCTGACACACACTCTAATGTCTGCCGAGTATGCGGGCGTAGTCGTTGGTCCCCATTAGTACGTGCAACGCACCCGTTGGTGGGATCGCCGTGTCCACTTCCTAAAAGTTACAATTACTTTAATAGTAAAGAATACTCAATACTGGGATCACTAAAATCACAGCTCTGCCATGAACTCTAAGAACCGAGGTTCCTTGAGTGTGGTTGTTGGGCGCCGCATCTGTTTAAGCGATCGCCGTGTCCTACATTACAATACCTCCAAATTTTAAGAAAATTTCTTTTTCTCTTTCTTCTTCTTAAATGTGTGTGTCAGCTCCGACGTACGACCGGAGTTTACACTCTAAAAATAATTGTTTTTGAACACAAACAAAACAAAATCAAGTCCGAAGAAGCCGGTTACAAGTAGAGATACCTCAGGAATCGTCCCATGGTTTCGACTATCATAAGTTCTATGTCACACATTTTATCATCTAACATCAGCGATATTCATCATATATTTTATTATGTATTTCTGGAAACACACAATTTCAAAAATATCTCACACTAGTCATCATTTTGTAAATATGTATTATAGTTCCATCTGTACTGAAAATCACTATTCCAGAGTGCTGGACATTTACCGGCATTTCTCTATATTCTGTTTTCATTAATTTTGCTCCGATTTTATCTATTTGTAGTTTATTTATTTTATTGACATTTGTGACAACTTAATGTTTTTTATCCGTTGCCATGGCTAAAAGTGAAAGGTGCGCAGATGAGGTTGCGCACAAAAACGTAACGAGGTCATTAATGTCATTCATCGATAGATTTTACTCCTCACATTTTTCTCATATCGGGCCCCTTATATATGCAAATCGATTCTTAAGGAGTAAACTCCAACTAAAAACTATATTTTACAGGTAACTTGATAAGGCGTGGCACATACCCGCCAAAGCCAACTTCGTTGGTACGTCGCACCACAGCCGAGCCGCCCGCTAGCCCTGTCAGTCCCTTGGGAGCGGTGAGCCGACGCCGCCCAGCCCCGCCCAGGAAGCTGCCGAGCTCGGCGTCGGCAGCTGACCAAGCCAAGTGCGAACTGTTCACCAACACGCTGTGTCTACACGCGGATGATTACCCAACGTAAGTATTATTCCTAAAGCTTCACATCTGCGATAAGGCGTGGCAGATACCTCCCCAACCGACGTCGCTGGTGCACCGCACAAGAGCCGAGCCGCCCGTTAGTTTAACCCGTTCGCAAGCTGTTTATCCGTGAGATCTTAAAAGCAGACGTCAGCATAATCAAGAATAGGAAGGAAGAGGGTTTTTAGCTAAGGCAATTTTAGTGGTAGTGGTTAGAAAATTGCGTAGTCTCTTCAGAGAAGCTGCGGAAGTAAACAATTTCAGACTAACAACTTTCATCTGGGGGTCCAGCTCATATAGTTGTCGAAAGTTAAGCCTAAGTTCTTCACGGAGGTCCTAAATGGAATAGTAGAGCCGTCAAGTTGGATTTTAGGGAGTGATTGCCAGTTAACTTTAGTGATCATCCTGGAACTTCCAATGATAATAGTTTTGTAATTAGAGGGGTTTACCTCAAGCCCAAAAGAATTACTCCACTCCAAAATCCACTTACCAACATGTAAGTACAATTATCATAAAATTAAATTACAGAAGTTTTCAATTATATTGAAAACATATACTAGAAAAAACTTCTACTTGGTTTAGGCAGCAGACGGGATTCTAATAAAAAAATATTATTAGTTAAATACTCAGAAATTAAATAGTGTATTTGATAAGTTTTAGAAAACGATCTCACGTTATTGACTAATGTTTATGGAGTCAGTAAAAAGTGTATTTTCATCATTCTGTTGTGTATTTCAGTAAAAAATAACCAAATCAAAAACTCCATTTTCGCCAACGTAGAAATTTTAGAATACTTTCTACGCTATATTCAATCATTAATGATCCATGTGCTCCTGGATATTTGAAATGCAAATTTCGATATCTTGATAGTATCCATAAACTCAATCTTAAGTCTAGCAGCAAACATACTCTAGCTATTCCCTCTCACCGTACTGGTTTTGTTTCCAACTCATTTTCTCTTTAAGCTATACGTCTCTGGAACGCACTGCCTCCTCATATTCAAGATGCTCCGAACAAACTAGATTTTAAACGCTCCGTACGTCATCATTTACTAGATTCCTCCCCTAGATCCTTCTGATATGTTATAGATTTGTATGTATATACATATGTGTGTGTAGATATTTATTATTATTTATGTATTTATATAAATACTAGCTGACCCAGCGAACTTCGTACCGCCTTAAAAAAATAGGGGTTGTCCATCGGACAAAATTGTGAATCTAAACCATTCTCAGATCCCCTTGAACACACACAAAAAATTTCATCAAAATCGGTCCAGTCGTTTAAGAGAAGTTCAGTGACATACACACTCACAGAAGAATTATATATATAAAGATGTATTTTATGTACTATATACATTATCTTGTTTCAATGGTATACTAAAATTATAACTAATATTAAATATTTAGATGAATTATTTTTGCACTACCTTCTTAAGATCTTTGCTATACTTCTCCGGTTGACTGGTAGAGAATTCCTAATGGCATTAAGTCCGTCGGCATTAATTGTGCAATAAAGTATAAATACATACTCAGTATTTACATGAAATTTAAGCAACAAGTATTCACAACAGTCACTTTTACTAAAGAGGGTCGCTGGCTAAAATGTACTTACTGTACATACACTTTCGTTGATTGAACTTGATAAAAAAGCATAAGTCATCGTTGCGCAATTTCTAAGTAAGAGCAAAAGTAGATGAAAAAAAGTAAAACCTTTTTTATAATGTACATACTCGACCGTGGCGAAAGTGCGACCAGCATATGACACGTCACTAAACAAGTGTTAACGCCTAAATTGTTGAGTTTGTTTCGTTTAATGTCGGTGACACACATTCCACTTTCTTTGTTTCTATTTATACAAATTAACCACTTTTTAGGATCTCGTACCTAAAGGTTAAACGGGACCCTATCTGAGATGACTATTCGTCCGTCTGTCT
Organism: Chilo suppressalis; assembly: GCA_902850365.2. Taxonomy (NCBI): domain Eukaryota; kingdom Metazoa; phylum Arthropoda; class Insecta; order Lepidoptera; family Crambidae; genus Chilo; species Chilo suppressalis. The sequence goes on from OU963902.1 coordinate 1,572,286, forward strand.
ATCTGTCTGTCACTTGTTTGTATCCCATGAACTGTGACAGCTAGACTGTTGAAAATTTCAAAATACAGATGATGTATTTCTGTTGCCGCTATAACAACAAATACTAAAGATAGTATAAAGTAAATATTTAGAGAGAGCTCCCATACAACAAACATTTTATTTATATTCAGGAAGCACACACTGACTGCCTTTTTTAAGTTCTTTCCTTTCGCGGGCCTCATCATCATCATCAACAGCCCATTATAGTCCACTGCTGGACATAGGTCTCTCCAAATGCATGCCACTCAGATCGATCTTGGGCTACTCGTCACTCTATCGTGCCTGAGGACGTCCTACACTTTCGCGGGCCTGTTGGAAGAAATTTGAATATGAAATAAGCAGTACCCTTGTACACATTTCTTGTTCCTCTTCTTTTTATCTGTTTTATTGTGTGTGTACTAAATTAGAAAATAAATAAATAAACATGTTTTTTTGGTACTTTTTGCTCTATATTAATAACGGCAGACGTGATTTTTTTCACTTTTCTGTAAATAATGCTCTTCTTAAGTTCGACGGTTCCAATTTTGGATAATTTGTTAAATATACACACTAAAATATCGCAATTATGATGGAAGCAATCAGTAACAGATATTTGTCAATATTATTTCCAAAACTTGGAATTTCACGAATTCCAGAAACTGACCTTCACAAATGTGGATCTCTACAAATTTATTTAGGACAGTAACTTTAAAAAAAACACGTGGTTTTATATATAATTGATATCTTTATCCTCGCTATAACGGTTCTTGAATAACTATAGGGTGGATATAAAGTTAGACAGCTTTTAAAAGTACCTTATCGCTCTAAGTCTTTTACTATCGGGGCAGAAAAATGAAAAGATTGTTGAAGTGTGTTTAATGTGGCATAATTTCACTTACATTCCATCAGCAGAGATCAGGCACGTAGCCAATATAACAGTTTGAAAAATATTACAACAACTGAATGATTATGCATGAGAAATAGCAATGTTTCTACAAACTGTAAGCAACTGGGTCAGTGTTACTGGTAGTGATATTGCCTATCGAAATGTAAGTACGTGACAGCAAATAATAATTATGTCAACTCACGCGCACAGCACGGGGCGTCGAGACAAAACTACTTATTGAAATGAAATCACGAAATAAACTTACATTAGTAATGACTTAAAAAATACAAAAACTCGGATGATTACATATAGCAGATACAAGAAACAATAAAGAAAGGTAGAGTGTCCATCATTTATATTTATCTAAATCAATAAAGTAATGATATGTAGGACTGTAAAAAAGATTTTGATCTGGCGTCTAGGACATAATAGTAAACTAAATTCCCCACAAACAGTAAGATAAGTACCTAATTATATAAATTAATATTATAATGTTTAAAGCCCTGCAAGTCAAATCTATGATGCGGAGAAAGACTTAAAACACAATTCCACGCACTGTATCAAATATACCATAGATTGTTACTAACATTTAATCCATGAGGTCCTACAAATGTATACATGATGGAGGAAATATATCTTTGTTGCTGTTAGTTACCAAAGTCAGCTGGCTATGAATTCTACCAGTTGGCAGCTTAGCTAACAAGTCGAAGGTACTCCAAATGCCCCAAGAAGCATGATATCTTGAAAATGCATCAAAGACTGTGTGTTTTAAAAGTATTTGAAAGAAGCCGTCCGTTCCTTAGCCGCTAGGTCTACTTTTTTTTATCTGTTTCTGGAAAATACATGATGTAACCGTTACGTACCTGAAACGTGCAAGCACAAGCTCCGTGGTCTCTTCCTTGTCATTTCATCCAGACCCAAAGGCTCAATGAAATGTCAGGGCAATACCCGGTAAAAACCAGACAATTTTCATCACCGACTCCCGGCCTGCAAAAATGCTTCTTCACCCCTCTCTTAAACGACCCCAGATTGTAGGAAGGAGAGAACACATGCGTAGGCAAATAATTCCACTTGCGAATAGTACGACAAAGAAAGGAGTTTAAAACTTTTAAAGGAATATTGTTTTAAACTTTCATGGTCACTAACATAATAGTAATATAAGTTATTTACGGGATTGTTACCATGTACCTTGTATTTAGTGAGTCTCTGGAATCCTGTGGTTCGTATATGTAAAACTGGAAATAATCGAAAAAGTGTCGTGTCGCGATCCGATAGTGTAAGTGTTGTGTGTCGAGAACAGTTTCGAGTGAATAGTGAGAATGTGAACAGTGGTACGGGTATCGAACGCAATAAAAGACTTCGTCGGAGGGTAGACCGATATCCTACCCGCAATTACTTCAGTTACTCCATGATCATGGCGCTTGCAACAGTGCCGAAATATCGGAAACTCGCTAAAACATGTAACATGGTAACAATCCCGTAAATAACTTGTAAAGGTGTTTTGTTTGACATTTTGGTTTACCTAAAATGAGAAAAGATAGCTCTGCCTTTCAGTCTAATGGCACAACTACACTTGGTCGCTAGCCCGAAAACGACAGCCTATAGAATTCGGACGACTAAGTGCAAATGAACGGAGTCGAGTACGCCTGTATTCGGATAGTTTTCGTTTTGCCCGTGTTCCAGTAAAAACAATGTAACTATTGCATCGGGTACCCATTTCCAGTAATGTCTTTTGGGCACCAGATTATTGGCTAATGATCAAATGTAAATGCTCCTTAAGAAATACTAGAAGAAATTCGACAGGGCCATTAAGGTCTCGGTAGCATAATTGGTTTGTGCGTCCGCTGGTTAGCGAAAGACCACGGTCCGAATCCCGCCTGAAACCTTTACAGAGTGGATATTTTCTATTAAAATATATATAAATAAAAATGAATTAAAGCTAACAAATAAAGAAGGGTCTCTATATATGGAACGTGATTTATTTCGCCTCGTTTTCCTCAATCTAGTCTAAACAACGCATGGATCCTTTAGTTTGCAAAGCCGACCTGCACTTGACCGGTTTTTAGAAATATACCATATCATCATCGTCGTGTAAACATAGTCGGTAATAGAGCTAACACGTTTTTCTTTTTTATAAACCTTTGTAATCCATTTGTCACTCTATTTGAATAACTCTGAGCAGTCTTTTGTAGGTTGAATCTTGAACAACGAAGATTCTCTTTTAATGATTTTATTTTTCACTATCCTTATGAACGTTCAGCTTTTGTACATTTCTTTATTTATCTTGCTGGCATACGGCAACTTCCTCTTCGTTTAGTTATCCTTTACCGCAAAGGTTGTCTGGAAGAGATCGCCGCCTTTGCCCACATTATGTTATTGTTTACTTATTATTGTATTCTTTTGTGTGTGTGCAATAAAGAATTTATCTATCTTTTTTATTTCGTTATCTCTTTGTTCGAGTGCAATTAGAATGTAATCTTTACTTGCAATATTGATGGTTTCTCGCTCGTATAGTAACGCTCGCTTGAGCGTCGCCATTTTACAACGCCTTTCTGCATATTTTTGTCGGGATGCACCAGAAAACTTTGTATATTTGTTAAGCATCCTTATATATTTTTTTTAAAACACACGTACCTGCAGATTAGCGTGGCATCGTAGTAGATTGATGTTGCCCAATATGCGTACTCAATATTACAATAAAAATTGCTATCCGAATTGTAGAAAAATCTATAATAAGTTACCATGCTTGATAACGGAGCTTAGTTTAGAGGCTAATAACGAAATATTTTTACTCAGTTAGAGAATATTTAGAAACGAAAATTGACTCAGAATAGTATAAGTAAAACGACATAAGTACCTTTAAATTTTAGAATTAAATCAAGTTTGATATTCACATGCCCTGTCGTTGGCAAAATGGACGAACTAAATGAAAATCACCACCAAAATGTATCTACTCTGTTTTGTGTGAATAAATAAATTTCATTTCATTTCTAAAAACTGTAGATTATTTAGCTGTATTTAATAAACTTTGAATTTGCTGTAAAACGTTTAAGACTGTAGCTTCAACCGCTTACCCGTTCAATTTGTGTATGTGATAGACAATTTGCATTGGAACACTTACTTTTATTCACCGATATTAACTAATTTAATATTTTAATTGACAGTGAAGCAATAGTGCAATCAATAAGAAGAAACAAAGCTGCTGCCGGGGCTCTGCTGGCTGACTTCAAGGACCCTGGGGAGAGTGCAGTCGACGGAGTGACGGCGGCACAGGAGGCCAAATATACAGCGGAACATTACCTAGTGTCTAACAGGTAATTAAGCATAACAATCCGAAAGTTTCAATGTGTATTTAGGTAATTAAGCATCTATTAATGTTCCCATTGCTGAGGCAAGGGCCTTTCCTATGGAAGGAATAGAGAGCCATGACCCACCACGCGGGCTTAGTGCAGATCTTTAGGTTCTTACGACAGCAGATGTAACAAACAGATGTAACAGATTTTTTACCACGTACGACAAAACTGTGGAATATATTGTCGCCAGCAGTGTTTCCGGACCATTACGACCCAAAAACCTTCAAAAAAAAGAGCGTACTCCTTCCTTAAAGGCCGGCATCGCATTTGTGATACTCCTGGTGTTGCAAGTGTCCATGGGTGATGGTGATCACTTACGCCGTCTGCTCGTATGCCCCCTATAACAACAAAAACATGCCTTCCGAAGCAAGGGCCAATTGAGTTTTAGGGCCTCTTCTACAAGTTTTAAGTAAGATTCCCCGAACATAACAGTAAATAAGTAATCACGTTTCACAATCCCTTAGTAAGATGTTCCACAACTTATCTGCTCAGGCTGCACGGAAAATCTAACCTTTCTGTAGTTTACTTGTTGAGTAACTACTTATAGCTTTACTTATCCATTTTAAAAGTTCTTAGTCTTATGAAAAGCTAATTTTACACATTGTTTCTTACAATTTCTTCACAGGCGAGGTGATACCGCCAACAGAGATTTTGCGGGAGCGGGAGAAGCAGGGTTCATGTGTCCCAGCACCGTGAAGTACGCGCGGCCGCAGCGTGCGCGAGCAACTTCAGGCCAGTGGAAATACATCGTCAACACTGGCGAGCACACGCAGACGCTCAGGCTTGAGAAATGCTTGTAAGTTATCGGACTCTCTTTTCCGAATAGTATGGACCCTTATAAATTATCTGATTTTGTCAAAATATGTTAAAAAGGCTGATTATTACTAAAAGAAACATGACTTTTGAGATTTAAAACCATATGATACACTGTCACCATGCAGAGTAAATTCTGATTCCATCCATTCATCATCCATAATCCATTTATGCCGTCTGTGGTGATATCTTCTTCAATATTGGTATGATTTTATTTATTTTCATTTGGGAAACATACAGTTTTACACAATTCAATTAAGTAACACTTATTACTTTTTCATAAACCAGTTAAGTTTCCACAGACTGAAACATTCATATACTTACATAATTTACCTAAGATTACGTACAATATTTAGAGTTATGTGAATAAAAGAAAATACTAAGTGTTAGGGTAAAACGACCTTATAGCATTCATTTGTTTGATTTGTGATTTGTTATTGATAATAATGTTCAATTAATATATAGTTATTTTTTGTTTCAGAAAACCGAAAGAATCATGCACTTATCTCACCGATAATTTTAAATCTAAATGCGTGCAAGTTTACAATTATCATAGGCTACTAACATGGGATCAACAAAATGGTCTTCACATGGATATATTCAAAGTGCCAACATGTTGTTCTTGCCATATTGAAGGATACAGTGTATCTTTTCCTCCTGTAGGGCATAGAGTTCACGAAACATCATCCGAACAATTCCCTACCGATGATTTGTCATCAGAACATGGCAACCAAGCTTTTGAATCAGTCCAATCAACAATTCACAGACCGAGTGTGAGTAAATCGCCACCATTTACACACAAAAAGCCATTAGAGACATATTCACCATTTAGCGACAGCCATAATTTGATCTCTGGTGTACCATTTAGTAACGGAAAAATATTAGATAACGAAGAATCCAGTGATGCTAACATTCCTTCACATCCAATGGACTCTTATGGTAACACTTATTTCCCCGATTCTTTTAATCAAGCAAGCTCTGTACGCAATGTCAAACGGCCTTTGTCATCAAGGATACCAGCTTCATCTAATAACTTTGAAACAGTTACTTTGCCGAGCTATTTGGAGCCTCCGACACCATCTGGGCCTAATTCGTTCACGTTCTTAAACGAAACTCCTAATAAATACAAAATTACTGGAAGTCAGTTTAAAAGAGGCCCGGTTAGACCAAATCGAAGACCAATTAGAAAGAAAATATCTGGTGGCCCTGAGGATTTAATATCATCAGGTACTTCGGCTGTTGAATCATTCACAAGTTCAAATTTAGAAACAATGGAAGAATTTAATGATGACTTGGAAGAACCTGAAGTTGGTCAAGCTACTTCGAATGTGAATTTTCCAAAGAGAATCACGATTGCTCCAAAACTGCAATCTGTAGTTCCCGAAACAATATCAACCACATCCAAACCCTCAGATCCAAGTAATGTGGTACAGGAAACTTTCACTTCAAACGGCAAGAGAGTAAATTACAATTATCATCCAATAATAGATTTTTTCGGTGATGATGAAAAAGAAAACGATAGTGAATCGATTGATAGAGAAGATAGTGAACCAAATTATGTTCCAAATATTCAATCGGAATGGAAACCAATAAATCACCCCTCATCGTCTAGAAATAATGGAAAATCCCCAAATTTAGTCGAAAGGAAAAAACATAAATAAAGTTTGAGTACTTGCATCATGTAGATAAATAGAACTTAATTTTTCATAGAAGTATTCTCATTTCGATTAAATAAGATAGATAAATTGTATCCTTATGTTTATAATCTTTTCACGATAAAACCAAACCAAATCGATCATTAAATTATTGTATTTAAAATTAATTTATTTTTAATTTATTGATAGCTTTAGAATAAGACTCTATTTTGTTTGTAAAAATATTAGTGTTTGTTAAGAACTTAAAGACTTGCCAGGTTAATAAATATTTTATCTATAAAAACCGTGATTTCTTTTACAAAATTGAAAAACTAAATATTTAGTTAACTTATGACATTATTGACATGATCTCCTTTTTAGGGTTCCGTAGTCCTAACAAGGAACCCTTATAGTTTGGTTATGTCCGTCTGTCTATCCGTCCTCGGTTTTGCTTGGAGACTGCTAGCATTAGAGAGCTGTAACTTTGTGGAGATATGTATATCAATCACGCCGACATAAGGTAGAATAAAATTTATAAAAATATATTTTTAAGGGTAGCTTTCCTACATATAACCTGGGGATGTTTTTCGTCGTCATCGTCTACCCCATCGTGTGGGGTATCATTGAATAGGTCCTTTCACATTACTTAGGGGTTCCTAAGATTCGATTTAGGGATCGGTGTGTGAAATATTAAACTTTAAAGTACTAATTTTTGTTCGAGTAGGGTGTCCCTCCTCTAAAAGATAAACTATTGTCTTGAAAAAACCCTGGAAAAAGTCATGACAATAGTGATTTTCATGAACTTTTCGGAAAAAATATAGCGGTAAAGTTAAATATGTTACTTTAGGAGTAATAGTCGTTCAACTTTGGTTAATGAATTTGATTTTTCTTAATAAGAATAAGATTTTCTCAAGCATAAATATATTGTGGTAAAGACAGGCTACTGCGCGCGGCACGACACGCACTTGGCCAATTTTTAAACAAAATTCTATACTTATATTTCCTTTATTTAGACTCATCATCCCTTGACGCAGAGCTAGCTTAAGATAATTGTGGAATAATTAATAAATAAATGAAATATACAACTTTATGCGTCAACGATTCTAATTTGGCAATGAAATTAAGACAAATCGCCTACAGTGATTTATTAAGTTAAAAAAATCGTAAGAAGTTCGATGCAAATAAGACAATCTTGGTAAATAGATAAATGATGCCAGTATCATCAGCCTATTATTGTCCTCACTGCTGGGGCACAGGTCTTCCCTATGGATGTAATAGGGAGATTGGTCATAACCCATCACACAGGTCTAGTGCAGATTGGTGGATGCTAACCACTGCAGATGCAGCCGGGACTAACGTCTTAACGTGCGTCAAAAGCAAGGAGGCTCTAGATAGCAAACTTTTGGTCACCCATCCAATAACCGAATACTGCGAAAGTTGCTTAACTTCAACGATCGCAGTCGAACGCGCCAACAACTGTAAGCCATAACAAATTGATATATCCGTTGAAAGACTTTTACTATCTGCTTTAGAAATTTAGCAGCTTCCGGGGTTTCATGTTTAGTTCTGCAATCTAAAACCTTTGGCTTGGACGAACAATCTCGCTAAGACCCGCATGGGAAACAATATATATTTTTTTGTTATAAATTAGATACGAATGCGTTTATATAATAAGTAGAACTCTACCCATTACAATGAAGTTTCTAATTAAACTTTTTGAAGTTTCTAATACATTTCGTATTTATTTTAATGATACTACTTCGTAATCTTTTGATTCGAAAGATATAATAATACTATCAGCATTTCATTTTTATAATTTAAACGATAAGTAATTTGTAATATCACCAGTTTCAAATCTCATCTATTAAAAGTTAATGAAAGTGAAAGTAAATTTTAGTGAGTTCAATGATCGGAAGAAAATAGACCTAATCATTTTTAAACAATAACTTTAAAGCTTATGTAATATTTCTCAATACATACCGGCAAAGAAAAAAAGGCATTAAATTATTTTGTAACTGATGTTTTACAGTTTAATACGATACTATTGTATATCAATAGTAGACCAATAAAACAAAAAAGTAACATAGAAAAAAAATATTTAATTTGTAAAATTACTGTTATAAATAAAATTCCATAACTATGTAAGTAAACAATAAATTTATCTATCACAGAAACTTTCCCGTTCGTGTTTTTAACAAAAGTAACATTCATTAATTTACAATAATATCAAGTCAATTTCGTATAACTTTCACGTCCTTTGTCAAAAAGTAACACGAAATTATGTTGTGGCACTTTCTAAACGATTCTAATCAAAACATTTACGCACCTAATTGTTTAGTACTTATAATAATCAATATTTGTTGAGTATAACAATACATTATGCATCAACATAGTAATACATTCGTTTGCTTGGATCGAGTATGTATGATGGTGTGGTTGTCAATATAGGGACTGCTCGAGCAAAACTGTTTAAAAGATCAGCCGAATTTAATTTTTTTGTAGTTTCAGTCTTTGCCTTTTCCAACCGTTTTGTGCTTTCATCGCTGTTATTGTCAGCTTGTATTAACCTTGAACTCCTATAATTTCCACCATGCAACCCCCTTCCGCTATTCCTGCTATTAGAACTAGAGTATGGTTTAAAATTGCCTCCATGCATACGGTTTGTAGAATCATCATCATCATCATGGTCATCTTCAAGTTCTATCAACTTTTCGCTTCGGTGACCTCCTCGTTGTCTACTTCTATCATTGATTGACTTAAGATTTCCTCCATGTAGCGAACTATCTGGCTTTTCTGTGATATCCTTCAATTCAACGTACTTTTCGAATTTCTTCTCACCCCTTGAGCGTTTTGCGTCGTTGATTGACTTAAGATTTCCTCCGTGCATTTTTCTTGGTGTCGGGCTGTCATCCAACTCAATTGATTTCTTATTTTCAGTTTGAGAGGCTTCTGCATCTTTTGGTTTTTTGACGTTAGCATCAGATGACTCACTAAGTTCTTTTTCTACTAATTCCGGAGCCTTTCTGTAGTTGCCACCATGTTTTGGACCATTCTTGAGATCCAAATTTCTATTAAATACTTCGACGGCACCTAATTTATTTATATCCGTGGCCAAGTTATCATCTTTATATAAATTCAGTGCTTCTGAGTTTTTGTTGGGTTTTTTCTCTACAGTTTTTCTAGGTATTTCCTTAATGATTTCAACTTCTTCAATATCTTGTTTAAACTCAGTAACATGAGGTGATTTTTTGTCGACAGGTAGTTCTTTATGTATTGCAACTTTTCGCCGCGAAACTAATGGCTTACTTTCTAATTTAGCACTTTTAGCTTCAGTAGTTGACAATGGTGCATCAGTTGTTCTGACAAGTGATCTTTTTGGTGATTCTGTTGTGAATGGTTTGGGTGTTTCTACTTGTTGAGTTTCATCTATTTCTTCGTCATCTTCCTCATCTTCTTCGTCTTCGTCACTTTCATCATCATCTTCGTCTTCATCGTCTTCTTCACTTCCATCGTCAATTTCTTCACTTTCGTCTTGTTCACTGGAATCTGACTTACTTTCTTGATTTTTCTTTAAAGCTTCTTTTTCATATAATGGCATATAGTCATCCATATTATGCTTGACACCTATCAAAGCATCAATTTCTTCTTTTTTCATATCATCGTCTTCATCCCCATATTTTTTTGTGTCTGTTACTAAAGTACTTTTTGAACTCATTTTCTTCTTTTCCCTGTACTTAGGAAATGTGGCATCATCATATTCATCATGTAGCTTAGGGTACTTAGCAGTACTATTCTCATTTGTATTCCTGTAGCTGGCACCGGAATTTCGGAACCTTGTTACCAATTTCAATTTTGTCGGCTCTTCAGTAGTTTCAATAACAGGAGACTGAGTAGTAGTTGCTATTCTCATCCTTTTGCGAAATATGGGCTTAGGAGTTGTCGTGGTAGTAGTAGTTGTTGATGTTGTCGATATTTCTTCGTCCTCTTCATCTTCGTCATCATATTCATCTTCATAGTCCTCGTCACTCTCAACTTCAACTTTTGTTTCTTGTGAAGGTATCACTTTTTTATTTTTAACTGTTCGGGGAGATGTAGTTATAGTTCGTCGAACAGTATTTGAAGCTGCTAAATTGTGGAAGTCTTCAGATTTCTGAAAATTGTTCGCAATATTAAAAAGAGATCTTGCTGACGGTCTTTTGGTGTTCAAATTATTTATTGTTTCATTTTCATTTGAAAGTTTTGTTTGAGTTTCATAATCTTCTATTGACATAGCTTTTTTATTTTGAACAGGTGAGTATTCAGCTTTATGATTTAAAGGTCTTATTTCATACCTAGGCTCACCTCTTCGCTTATCAACACTTACATCAACAATACTTGCACTTGAAGAATCATTTAAGTTGGTGTTTGATGGCTTTTCCCGTTCTTTTTTACCAATATCTTTATATGTTCTAGTTCCAAGACTTACTTTTAATGGTTGATCTTTATCATTTTCTTTAGATTTCACTACAGTGTCAATGACCCTACTCGATTGAAGTTGTTTAATTAAAGGACTTATATTGCCTGTAGTTGTTGTCTTTTTGGAGTCCGACGGTTGAACATCTCTTATAATTTTATAAGGTTCGTAAACAAAAGGAGCAGCTCTTTTCTTTCGAGATGCCGTTGTAGTGTTATAAATATGTTTTGCAGTTTCAAAAAGGTCACCAACTTTATTATTTTGCATAATTTTAGATGTTTCATTTGTCTCTTGATTTTGAGGTGTGACATGTAAATATTTCATAGACTTTTCTAGAGTATTTAAATTAAGACTATTATTAGAGTTATTTTTATGCGGTACTTCAAAAATATTTATTAAAGGTATATGACTTCTGTTTAGTTTTTCTGCTATTTCCTGTTGACTAGTGTTTAACGAATCTTTCAATTGATTATTATCTTTTTTCAGTTTTTCCAAAAGTGCGTAGATATCTCCACTAGGCAGATTTTCAAGCGTTGCTACAATATTATTTGACGCAGTTTCTAATAAAGGCACTCTTTTAGAATCTTTCAATTTAAAAGATGATAAATTTGGTAAATAAACCGGTTGTGGTTCAGAAATAATATCTTCATTGAAAAAAGGACTATCTAGTGGATTATGTCCAAAATATTTAGCTTTGAAGCAATCAATTTTATCTCCTAACCCCTCTAACCTTGGAAGTGACTCAATTTGTTCGCCTTTCTGTTTCTTTTCATCCCCTGTTTCTGATTCATCAGGATGCCCTCTTTTCTTTAATTTTTCAGGCAATGCATCAACTTTCTCATCGACTTCAGGACATTCAAGTTGTGATCTAGAGTCATAAAATTCGGTTCCACCTTGAGTTTTTCTTGGAATAAGTTTGAAGTTTTCCGCATACCGTATCGGAGAATTTATATTGACAGATTTTAAATTTTTTAAATAGTATGGATATTTTTCTGATAGGTCTGGGGTTACAATTTTTTCCTTAGCTATTTCTAAAATATCTTTCGAAGTTAATAACGTAGAATCAATATCTACTTCTGGTACCTTAAAATCTGTTTCTCGTTTATTGACATCATGCTGTTCTGTGGCATTGGTGTTGTTTGCAGAAGTGTTAAAATATTCATTGCTTTCTTGACTAGTTTCATGTTCTTCACTTTCTGATTCATTATTGTCATGCCTCTTGTTTCTTTGAATTTTCTCATTATTAAGTGGACGGTTCTTGTAATTTTCAGTTTCAGCTGAATGTTCATAATCATCTTCTGAATAGTCTTCAGAATGCTCTTGTTGTTTACTATCTTTGTTATTTTCATTCCATATTTTGCCATCTAAAACTTGGTCTTTATGTGCCAAACCACCAGCATCTTCATAACTTGCACTAACTGAAGGAGCTTTATATTTTCCTCCACTAAGTTCATTTTCCTTAAGAAAACCACCATGAGCTTCATGATCTGAAGCATGTTTCTGTTCTCCAGCATGATCATATGCAGAATCCTCGTATCCTTCTTCGGTATACACAGTTTGTGCTTTGGTACTTTTTATAGCTTCTCTCAGTCTTGGTGCATTTTTTATTTCCTCATAACTTTCTGCGTCATCAAAAGCCGCTTCTTTTGGCAAATGTTTTGTTGTTTCAGTTTTTCTGACTTGCGCATAATTTTTTACCGGTACAAACTCTTCCTCCTCTTCTTCGTCAGATGACTTTTCATCTTCTTGGAGTTCTAGTTTTTGAGTAACAATAGGTCTATTCTTAGTTACTAAGTTGTTGATAGATTCATCTAAATTATTTCTTAAATTCACGTACTTTTCTTTTCCTTTTACATAAATGTCGTATCCATTAGATGGTTCTTCATATGGTTGTAAAATAGGTACCTGAGGATATTGATTGCGCTCATCATCATATGTTAAAGCGTGGTGTTGTCTTAGTCTCTGTAATTGGTGTTTAAGAGGTTGATAATGCAATGGTCTTATTTTAACATAATTTTGATTCCATGGGTGCTTGAAGCGTTGATTTAATACTTGATCCCTGTTAGGATGTTTTGGTATTGGTCTGTAGTAAACAGGACGTCGCTGTGGTCTATGTATTTCATAAGGAACGGGCTCATTTTTCTGAGGTGCTTTTTTGGAATCTGTCTGGTCAAGACTTTCTAAGTACTCATCTTTTGACACATTTGACTTTCCATCGTCATTTTGTTGTTTTTCTAATCGCTGGCTACTGACACGTATATCATTCCGTATTTTATCTAAAACGGGATCTTTGTATATCTCCTGCAAACGAGGTTCTTCAGCTTTGTACGGATGAAATACATTGTAGACAGAGGTCGCTGGAGTGACATAAGACCCTAAATTATCATTTTGATTAATATATTTCTGAAACTGGTGAAACACTGGTCTATCTTCATCCTGTATTCGGTGTCTTCCCAACTCTGGTTTGATTCTCCCATTGATTGGTGTCACTGGTCGTGCTTTGAAAAGCTTCTCGGGTGTCTGTACACCATGAAAAGCGGCGACATCCACTGCGAACTGAGGTTTTTTCGCCGTATATTCGAAGTATTGAATGGGTATCGGCTGTTGTTGCACGACTTGCGGTTTAAACTGTTCTACTGAAAACTTGTCCTCTTCAGGTTGCACTTCACTGTTATCACCATCCCACACGGTGGGGACCCTGATGGGTACACATATTCCAAGACACTGTAGCACAAGTAGAGTGATTGCTAGGCGCGCGGGCATCGTGCCAGTGACATCACGGCGGCCACACCGGTTGACTGAGCCGGGCCGGTGCGCCGTCGATCGTATTTATCTCCTCGGTTGGTCGTTTCGGACCGATTGCTATGCAGTCGTTCGTTTTGTTAGAGTGGGAGTGGACTTTGCTACAGGAGGGCAGCGGAAATATTTTTTGTGAATCTCATATGAGTAAAGCGTGAGTTTATTCATTAAATTTAACTAAAATTAGAAATAAATATGAATTTCAAGTTTAAAATGTTAATTTCAGATTAAAGAGTAAACAAATTATATTTTATGACATTGATTATTAAATTGCCACAGGCTTGTCCGTGTCATTATTCACCTGTTTTCAGTTTTATTTTGTGTAGTTGTATGTTTTATTACATAAAGAAATAAAAGTATCTTTTAAGATTATAGTAACTTCTATTTTTTTAAGCATGTAACTTAAAAAATTTCTTTTTTGAAAGTAGCTTGCAATTTCTTTTTTCACTTTAACCATTTTACACTGATGTTTTTACCTTTGATAACTATACATTGGGTTTATATAACAGACTATCAAGCGGCCAGCACGTCTTTGTACGGGTGCATTGCGTATACAAATAATTAGAAGAGTTGAGATATAAACAATTTCCAAAATTACTAGCGGAGCATTAAAAAAATCTTTCATGCAAAGGAGACCCGGCACTTTTCATAGAAAAAATGCTAAACTTGTATACAGTTGAATTTGGTCTCAAAATAAAGCCAAAATTATTTGCTACATAAAACTACTTTTGCCTTATTTTTAGTGAATCGTGGAAAGAAGTTATTTAATGAATAATATTTTTTGATATAGAAACCCTTTTGATGACAAACCTACGTATTTGACATTGACAGCTAGCTGCTGATGACAAATATTGCTAGATTACGTTACCCAATTATGAAACACAGATAGAAAAATTAAAAAAGCATACAACTTTGGCACAAAATGCCGGGTGTCCTTTGTCCTGACAATACAATAAATTAAGATTTTTATAAATTTGGTGCATATTGTCAGCAGTTATAATCGTATATAGATACATTTGGGCTATTTTTAGACTGTTTTCTTTTATATAAAAATATGTATTTTGATTTGTCGGTTCTCTATGAATACGGAATTTTTGAATAATTCCAAGCCTTGCATTTAAATACTATACTAGCCTGACAATGGAGAAAACAAGAGGAATAAAAATGTTAGACTTAAATATATCTAACACCAAAGTAAAGACTACGTCGAGGACTCATTGAATGGACCTCCGTTCGACGAGTCTTCGGAGGAGATTCCCACATAACCTCGCCGCTTGTCAGGCGGCAGGGTACGCGTCACACATTTTCCTCACGGCAAAAAAAAATATATAAATAAGGGTGCGTTCAATACCTACGCTGTAAGTGAAATTCTTTACCCTGACGTTTCAATTTTGACATAAAATGTATAAAGTTAATGTCAACTTTGACATTTATTGCATCTAGAGCGTAGGTTTTGAACGCAGCCCTGAAGCCACGATAGGACGAGTGGCGTCAGCGCATATTCGCGGGCGTCCGCGTTTTTAAATAATGTCGTGCGAAAATGCATACTTCAAACTTAATTTTCTCAATCAATTTGAAAGATAGAAATAAGTAAATATTTCCAACACTCACACCAATTAGCCTAGCCGAAGTAAGCACTGAAAGGCTTGTGTTATGGGATACTAGGGTAACGGATAGAATACATATATTGTCCACATATAAGTATATTTATATAGAAATACATATTGAACATCCATGCTCGTATTCATCACACAAACGTCTGCCCCCACCGGGATTCGAACACGGGACCTCTCAAATTGGCGACACCATGAAACCCGGCGTATAAATCACTCGGCCACGGATATCAACAGAAAAAAAGTGTGTACTTTGGAATTTTAAGAAAAAAATGATTGTTATCTCCATTGTCTCGAAAAGTATATGACTTGGGCCTCGGGTCAATGAGAACGGTCGAGGAAAGGAAAAAGAAGGTGTTTGAAACATCAACTATGAACATAGCACGCGTTACTTTTTATCGATACTGTTAAACTATGTATGTTTAGCACTTTGTCATTTATAAGGCTTATTTTAATGATTCACTCAGATTTAATTACGAAAACTCATGTTCTCCAAATACTTCATTCTTACAGTTTTGATTGAGGTTACTAAAATAATTCAATTATTTAAATCTAAAGAAAAGTTTACTAGAAAAAAATCCACGCGGACCAGGCAGCGGACGGGACTCGAACCCGCACCCTTCGCAATCCGGGCGAATGCACTGACCATTATGCTACCACGGCCCTATTCGCCGCGTCGAAATTTTCCTAGCCTTAAGCTGCAAGGCAGCGCCATCTCTTCGCATTGTAGGTAACCCACAATTTTTTTCTAGTAAACTTTTCTTTACATTTAAACATCTAGCAGTTAAATGCTTGAAAATAAATAAAAACATAACTAATTCAATTATTGTTTTATGTTTATATTACATTAGAAAATCGTCGATATAAATATTTTCGTCACTGCATTGATTGTTTTTTTTTTACTCAATAATTATTATAATATTGTTTTTATTAAGACAGTAAGTTTAAATCACTTTAAATAAATATAATTATAGAATGTATATTGAAACTTGCACAGTTCATTCGACTGTGGAGCAATCTAGGCTCTCCCGATCGGCACATTGTGCACGCAGTGAAACTGGTTCGCAGAGAAATCTGCATCAACTATTCTCTATAGTCACGTTTCAAATTTCCTGAATTATTCGCTTTATTAATAATGAATTAAGTAGGCGACGTTGGGTAAAAGTTTCCGAACGTATCTAATTGTCAACAATTGGCCGCTTTATCACTTGACGCAATATCGATAACAATCAAAGGTAATGTTATTTATGCAACTCTACGAGAGGTTTTTTTTATGTAATTTCGTGCAGCAATCGACTAAAATGGAACAGTGTCTACGTTGATGTAATGAGCACTGCTAGTTGCAAGCGATAGACGGAGACAGCTTTTTTTGTTACAAGGGGACCATATTGATTTCAAAAATAAAGTTTTGTTAAACTAATTGGCTGAAATTAGTCAGGTGGAAACGTTTTATCAGGTTTTAACGGTCGCTGGCCACGGATTTTGTACGAGTATTTTAAAAGAAAAACTATTTGAAGAAGTCCCACCCAATAAGGCTATAAATAAATAGCAGTGGACATCTATCTTTATTATTTCGTGATTTAAAAATTACATTGAGAAATGATTATGAAATACGATATCATTAAATAGGGAAGCACGCTTGATCGTAGACAGCATAATAATATGTCGATAGACGTAAGCAGGGTCATCCTAAATAATAAGGCCTTCTAGAAAATTCCATTTTGTATTATTGTAAACTTCAAACTTCAAAATTTCATTTGCATACTAAGTATACATAAAATAAATAAATAAATAAATATTTCCAACACTCACACCAATTAGCCTAGCCCCAAAGTAAGCACTGTAAGGCTTGTGTTATGGGATACTAGGGTAACGGATAGAATACATATACTGCACATATATAAGTATATTTATATAAATACATATTAAACATCCATGACTGGAGTACAAATGCTCGTATTCATCACACAAACATCTGCCCCCACCGGGATTCGAACCCGGGACCCCTCGAGTCGGCAACACCATAAAACCCGGCGTATAAACCACTCGGCCACGGAGGTCGTCTAAATACATAAATGATCATAGTGTAATAAATTAGTAGCTTACAACTTATTAACCGTAAAATAATATTTGCTTTGTCTATAAAGCAAATCATCAATCATCAACAGCCTATCTTAGTCCACTGCTGGACATAGGCCTCTCCAAATGCACGCCACTCAGATCGATCTTGGGCTACTCGTATCGAGCTCCTGCCAGCCACCTTGCGCAAATTGTCACTCCATCGTGCCTGAGGATGTCCTACACTACGTTTGCCTAGACGCAGTTTCCACTCCAAAACTCGTCTACCCCAATGGCCACTTTAACTTGCTAATCCGGCGGGCTATGTCGATAACTCTGGTTCTCTGTCGGATTAACTCATTTCTGATGCGATCTTTCAGAGAAACGCCAAGCATAGCCCTTTCCATAGTGCGCTGAGCGACTTTGAACCTGTGGACGTGCGGTGCCCCCCAGCTTCAAGGGCACCACATATCCCAGGATCTGTTCAATGCAGACTCGTCGAGACAGAGCCGGAGCCACCTATCCCCCGGCGCTCAAAACTCTTGGTCCTCTCTCCGAGGACAGAGGAGGAAAGCCACGATCGCCGAGAGGTGACTAGGATATGTCCGAGCGATTGGAATCACTTAGACATTCTCCTATCTGAGGGCCCCGGCTACGGCGCCGAGGACTCAGTGACCTCAGAGAGCCTGCCTCTGACGACTTGAGGGTCGCAGCCCTTACTCCCCATGATATGCCCCGCCTTGCAGCCAGTCCTTGCAAATACGGCGCAGCGAGGCGCAGCAGACTAGGTGCCCTTTCCCAAAGCCCCTATAACAGTGCAGGGTGAAGAACTTTCACCCTAGCATTGCTCCATCCCACCTTTATTCTGCCCACCTGGGCCACCTTCTTTGCGGCCCCGACTGGGCACCGGACTCTGATAAATCCGGCACCACCCGGCCCGGGATCTCCCCTGTCGTCACTCTATTGACGATGCAGTCTCCTACTTTCGGCACAGCCTCTGCTACCTTCACCATGGTTGGTTGGGCGTTTTATTATATGTGAGTTTTTTTTTGCATCAACAATGTTCGCATTTGGTTTTCGGATTTGCAATATGCTCGCTGACGCCACCTGGTGTTCGATCTGCGAACCTGTCCAGATGGCAGGTATATGGGTACTGCGCGGGTACTCAAACTTAATAACGGTCGTTGGCTCGTCATTTCCAACGGCCGCGCTCTGCTGTTTCGGATTCGGTGCAGATCAGTTGTACGCACATATCATATTAACACGCATCGCGTAACTGTCGCGGAAATCGCGTAGAAGATTTCAAACGCACCCAGAGGAAGAAAGAAAGAGCTGCTTCAGCTGTGCCCACGCTTGCCAGTCCGATAAGAAGGCAGAGAGACATCCAGGTGAGTTGTTGGTGGCATTGCACCTATTCAATTTACACTTGTTTCATTGTTGATGTTTCTTTGTGTTCAAATAGCTCGCACATAATAATTCGCCCGTCGCATACATATATATAAACCCGCATTCCAGTGGACGGCTATCTACACGCCATACCAATGGTAATGGGGTCCTCTAGGCCGGAGATCAGCAATCTCTACATACCTGCTTGGTGCATCAAGCGACCAAGATAAACAAATGAAAAAAGATAACTCATTCGCCATCGTGTTTTCGAATAGATGTGGTAACATCGGATTAGTAAAGGGCATAGGCCGTTTCTTCACTCTTTGGTAACTTTACTCAAATAGATGAGACAGTTTCAATGAATAGACGGATTCTTTACGCTCATTTAGTGAAAACGATTCTGGCACGCTGCGCATTGTTCCATTCTACGCAAATTATAAATGCGGGTCAGTGAAGTCATAAATTATATAAGCTATAGTTATCAAAGATAATCAAAATTATTCATTGAACTGTTGAGAAGTGAATTTACTATAGGCACAGTCAGGTGCTCTAATTCAGGAACCATTCCCTTTAAATATGATGAGAACCACAGACAAAGATCAAAATAGATATCGCAAGTGTATGTATTTCGCGTGCCAAAAAGCAGGGCGATAGTCATCCTTAAACGATAATTTATTTCTTCGCGTCACCGTTCACGATACCGGACGTCAATCATATCTATATATATAAAACTAAAAGGTGACTGACTGACATAGTGATCTATCAACGCGCAGCCCAAACCACTGGACAGATCGGGCTGACATTTGGCATGCAGGTAGATCTTATGACGTAGGCATCCGCTAAGAAAGGATTTTGATCAATTCTACCCCCAAGGGGATAAAATAAGGAATGAAAGTTTGTATGAAACTTTGTCAATTTTAAACCGATCGGGCTGAGACTTTGCATGCACGTATAAGAAGAATCATAGATGAATGTCATTGTGTATAATACAAGCCTGAGAACAAAAACTGTAGTCTACACTTCAGCTCTACACCGAAGCGAAGCGAGGGCGGGCTGCTAGTTGGTTAATAAAAAGCGCACGACAGAAGTGATAACTTAAACTATCTCCTTTTGAGCACAGGAGATTATTAGATGAAAAGGGAATTGGAGGATGAAAAGGGTTTTGAGGGTGATAATAAGGGATTGGTTGGTGATAGTGGGGATTGATTGATAAAAATAGGGGATGGGTGGGTGATAGATGGGATTGATGGGTGAGGGAGTGGGGTGAGTCTGGGGACACCCCTTTGGTACCTGGGGAGGAGCTATCGCGGCGAAGGGAAGTTAGACAGACTGGCACCGTGACGCGTTACGTAACGAAGCGCTTTACCCTCCCATAAGAAGTCATCACTTCAAAATATCTAAGTAAGACATCTCTCTCTGGTCGGTCCCTCATGACTGAGGATCGTGGTCACCATGCTGGTTGCATCTGGAATGGATGATCTGCCTCCACCGGTTTCTGTCCAGCGCGTCTCTCACAACCGTATAAAAGGAGATTGCTCAGCTTCCATACATGTTTGGCCTAAAGACCAATAATCATGAAAAATTGTTTCCTAGATTCGAAATTATATATAAATTTCTGTAGAAACGAATATTATTGACGGACACCCCTGAGAACTTCTATAAACCATATACACTGAACATATTAAAATAATAAAAAACAAATAAGTTATATAGTTAACTAGGGAAATTAAGCCAAGTACCGAAATTATGGATTAGATTCAGGTATATAGAGCATGTAGATTAACAGATAGTTGCCTGTTTTTAGAGTTAATGCATAAGAGTAACTTTTAAAATCAGGTGTCATTTCCGGTTATAATAAGGTACTCTGTGACAGAAACTGTGTGATGATTGAGAATGAGCCACAGATTAGAGAGAATTTTTAAACTCTCGTTAACCAAAGAAAGCTAAGAGATTTAGGTTCTATAGCCATATATTCAGTAGCTTCATTATTTTTGTTATGTTTTTAAGATAACCATATTTTAGATTTTTAGTGTATCACACTTTATAATTTTATTTATTTATTAATTTATAGTCAGGGAACGTAGGCCCATAGATACCATACCTTAAAGTCTAACATATATACAGATTATAATGTGTTTATGGAGGTGTTTGGCGAAAAATGTATGGCAATAGACTTTATGATGTCGCCTCCCATCTATAATAATTGTCTGAGCACATTTGCATTTAGTGAAAATGATAATATAGTTGTGGATATTAATACCACAGTGTAATAAAAAAAATGATTTATTTTCTCGAACTTTACAAAATAGATTTGTTTTTATGTTATAATATAAACAACTTCGATCAGTCTTTGGCTGAATGTTACTACACCCATAGCCATTAAAAATGATTCGTATGTTTTCCAAACCGGTAAAATTAAAAGTCCTTTTTAAAGAAAATATATTATACAAAGGTGTCCGTTGAAATCTAATGACTGTAAATTAAATTATAAATTACGCCAAGAATTACCGTGTATGTCAATATTTTTTGTGCATTTGGGCCAATTTGAGCAGTCTCCTTTGGACGACGACGTTTCTTTTATTTGATCTGTCCATCTAGTTGGTGAACGACCGCGCGATCGTTTGCCTTCGGTGTTCCCAACAACAATCAATTTTTCCAAATTGCCGTCATCCCTGCGCATTGTGTGGCCGAAGTATGATAGGATGCGTTGTCTGCATACAGTGGACAAACGAGTATTTATACGGAGCTGACTCAAAATCGATGCATTGGTGATCATGTATCCGATTTCCGCACTAAGCTCAAGTGGTTGCCAATTCGTCTTCGCCGGAACATGCATATCCTTTCCCTTCTCTACAGTATATTATTTAATCCCTATACTCCATCTTATCTCAAGGACCGTTTTAATTTCCTGCATGATACACATGCTCGTGTTTTGAGATCGTCAGAGAATTTAACACTCGAGATTTCAATGCACTCGACGAAATTTATGGACAAGTCATTTGTAGTTCAGGCTGCTCGTTTGTGGAATGCCTTGCCGGAAACAATTAGAGGTGCTCAAACATTACCTTGTTTTAAAAAAATGTTAAAGGAACATTACCTGACACTTTAGCTAGTCATCACATCATCCAAAGTATGATTAAATTGTTATTGTATTTATATATGGATATATTATGTTTATGTATTTGTATTTTATTTTAGTTTTTGTTGTACATAATTATTTATAAGTATTATTAATGGTAGTTTTACTTTAAATGACACCATCTACTTCCCACTCTCTATGTAACAGTCCAGTTAACATACGGTTGCCTGGAAGAAATTGCTTCCTAGCGATAAGGCCGCCGTTTGTACTATAATTTAATAGTCTTAATTAATTGTAATTTACAATCTCATGGTGTACAATAAAGTTATTCATTCATTCATTCATGCATTGGTGCGTTTCGCGGTCCAAGAAATTCTCAGCATTCGCCTCCAGCACCACATCTCGAATGCATCAATCCTTTGTCTTTCTCGGGCTAAAATTGTCCACGATTCAACTCCATATAAGAAGATAGGGAATACCAGGGCTCGTATCAGTCTGATCTTGGTTTTGATACTGATTCTGTCAGTAAGACATATTGACCTGTAAAATCTATATAATTGACGACCTTCGTGGCCGAGTGGTGTGAACGCCGGGTTTCAAAGTGTCGGCTACTCGAGAGCTCCCGGGTTCGAGTCCAAGGCAGATGTTTGTGTGATGAATACGAGCATTTGTGCTCCAGTCACGGATGTTTAATATGTAT
Source organism: Chilo suppressalis (assembly GCA_902850365.2). Taxonomy (NCBI): domain Eukaryota; kingdom Metazoa; phylum Arthropoda; class Insecta; order Lepidoptera; family Crambidae; genus Chilo; species Chilo suppressalis. The sequence continues at coordinate 1,595,078 of OU963902.1, forward strand.
TTCTATATAAATATATTTATATATGTATCAGTATATAGTATCACATAACACAAGCCTTACAGTGCTTACTTTGGGGCTAGGCTAATTGGTGTGAGTGTTGGAAATATTTGTTATTGGATTGGGATGATGACTCACTTTTTTTTGACTATCAGATCAAAATCGAAAAGTATTGGACACGTACTTTTTCTTTTTTCACATAATCATAACAGAGACATATTAATTTGAAGAGTCGCATGATGTCACATCTTGTTACAATTTTTGCTTAGAAGTGACGTCACGACCCTCACTCCCATTTAAACTTTGTCATTTTTTGACGCTCTTTAACTTTGTAATTTTGTGACAAAATAAAAAAAATGTTCACTATTTTTTATATAACCTGACTGCTTTAATAGAATCTATACTAGTTATACTTAACTGTTGTTAATTAATAATACTAATGTGATGGAAGTTGACATCAACACATGTATTCAATTTTTGATGTCATCTTTCAATTGACGACACTGTGTGAAACAAAACAGGGAGAAAAAAATAGCCCTTGCTGAGTTTCTTGCCGGTTCTTCTCAGTACAAGGTCTCCCGCCGTAGATTTACGAACCGATGGCGTAGCGTTTGACTTTCACAAGAGCTTGTAACAGCCTAGACTGAATAAATGAGTTTGAATTGAATTGAATTGAATCTATCCATCCATCCCTATTGAGGACAGTCTAATCCACCTAGTTCTACTGACAGAGCAGAAAAAGTTTTGTTTGGTTCTACAGATTCGTCTAGATTACGCGATGCAACAGAATGCGATAAAACTCTCACTTTAAAAGAAGAAAAATCAGGTAAACAATTATAAAGATTCGCTGATCTTTTTGACGGCAAATGGGGCGTGATCTTGTCTTGCAACGTTTTTGTGGTTGGCTGCATTGCATTGTAGAACCATTAAATAGATATTACAGAAGGGAATAACATATATGTAAAGAAAATATAACTAGAAAAAAATTCCACGCGGTCCAGGCAGCAGACGGGACTCGAAACCGCACCCTTCGCAATCCGGGCGAATGCACTAACCAATTATGCTACCGCGGCCATCACGGACCACGTCGAAATTCCTCTAGCCATTCTTAAGCTGCATGGCAGCGCCATCTCTTCGCATTATAGGTAACCCACAATGTCAAATGAATACTTTTACAAGTATTAAACATTTGAAAGAAGAAATACCGCTAGAAAGAGCTACCGCGACAATCACGGATGGCCGCGGTAGCATAATTGGTTAGTGCATTCGCCCGGATTGCGAAGGGTGCGGGTTCGAGTCCCGTCTGCTGCCTGGTCCGCGTGGATTTTTTTTTCTAGTTATATTTTCTTTAGATTTAAACATCAAGCAGTTACATGCTTTAAAATAATAAAAATTATAATCATATATGTACTTTACTTTTCATACGTCATACCTATGCTCGTGGTGGAAGATTGTTCACTTTGACTTGAGCACAAAATAATTGTGGTGTAAACAGAATGTATAGAAATATTAATCAAAAATAGCTACTACTAATACTTTAATGTTATTTTAAAACTAGTGGCCCGCCCTCGCTTCGCTTCGGTGTAGAGCTGCAGTGTAGACTACAGTTTTTGTTCTCAGGCTTGTATTATACACAATAACATTCATCTATGATTTTTCTTATACCTGCATGCAAAGTCTCAGCCCGATCGGTTTAAAATTGACAAAGATTCATACAAACTTTCATTCACTATTTTATCCCCTTGGGGGTAGAATTGATCAAAAACCTTTCTTAGCGGATGCCTACGTCATAACATCTACCTGCATGCCAAATTTTAGCCCAATCCGTCCAGTGGTTTGGACTGTGCGTTGATAGATCACTATGTCAGTCAGTCACCTTTGAGTTTTATATATATAATATAGATAATTACGTATATACGTACAAAAATCGGCTTATATATATATACTATCGTATTTATATACGTACAATTATTAGGTATGTACGTACAAGGATTGGCTTAGTCGAAAATGTTTTTGTGGTCACAGTTACACGGTGACAACGTAAGCCAGCGTGCGTAGTCCTCTGAATTAAAAGGGAAGGTGGAATAAAAGAAAATAACTCCTCAGAATACTCAACAATTGTATTGATCTGCAAAAACTACAAATTTATTCTGATAAAATTAAGTATCTTTTGATACAAGATACAATCAGACTGGTAATTGCAAAAACTTATAGTAGCACAAAGCACAAACAGTCGTCAAGATGAAAAAAGGAATTCAGAGATGATTCATGACGTCACCTTTTATTACATAATAATGAAATATACATTAATTGTTGACCTGCTTTTTGATTGCTGTAACATACAGTATAAATACAAATAGTGTTATTTATATTAGACATTAACATCTTCAATATGAAAGTAGTTAGGGCAGACTCATCTCCTCTGGCAGCACCCGTTCACGAGCTTTACGCATGAACCAGCCATCGTTTCGCTCAAGCATATTTTATGGAACGTAACGACCCGCCTCACACGACACCACCGAAGAGACTTTTTAGAGAGCATGACTACCCATAACCACCTCACTATTTATTTTTATTTATTTATTAAGGACAGCCAACAAAACAAACACCAAATAAAAATACAAACTGAGAAAGAAATCAAGAAAACAATTCTTAGTGCTGCCTTACTTAAAGGCTGCCACTGTATGCGTAAAAAATTTACTTACGAAGTAGACTTACGATAAACAAAATAAGGGAATCTAGTGCAAACACTTCTAGTTCAAAACTACAAAACTAAATATTAGGTACATATTCATATCCATTCTGACATCATTCTCCAGACCCAAAAACAGATTCAACACCAGCCCCCCACTTGCACTCTGTATTGAGAATGCTAACTACAACATATTTATATATATAGCATAACATGAGAGCATGACTACCCATAACCACCTTACTAACTACAACATATTAAGCATTTAACTGAATAGATGTTTAAATCTAAAGAAAAATTTACTAGAAAAAAATCCACCCGGACTAGGCCAGGCTTCGCTATCCGGGTGTATGCTGACCATTATGCTACCGCGGCCCTGATAGCCGTGTCGAATTCTTTCTAGTGTTTCTGAAGCTGCAAGGCAGCGCCATCTCTTCGCATTGTAGGTAACACAATGTCAAATACAACATATTTACTTATTTACTATGCTACCGCGGCCCTGACAAGTTAGTTAAAGTTTTTGACTACCTCAGTGCTTTGTACGCCGGGTTTTATGGTGTCGCTGACACGAGAGGTCCCGGGTTCAAATCCCGGTGGGGGCAGATGTTTGCTTGATGAATACGAGCATTTGTACTCCAGTCATGGATGTTTAATATGTATTTCAATATATAATTGTGCTTACTTTGGGGCTAATTGGTGTGAGTGTTGGAAATATTGATTTTATAATATTGATTAAAATTGAAAGTTCAGTCTCTAAATTATGCAAATAAGCCTACCCATCGGTGTCCTCGATCGGTCGCGGTTAGTTGACAAAGTCGGCTAAGATGCAATTTTTCTAGTTTGTTGATTTCTCCATTCAACCCTTTCAGCATTAGTGTCGGTCAATCGGCGTGTCGATCTGTTCTAATAAACGAAGTTGCACCAAATAGCAGTATGGTCATAGAAGGGTGAGACCCCGAGCACAGCGGAGCGGGCGGCGACAAGCGACGCGTATGTGCGGCGACAGGAAGTGAAAGGAAGGAGTTTTAACATTATTCGAACGATAAATCAGATCATAATGTCACTGACATATGTCATTGACATTTTTTTCTCCGATTTTTCCCATATGGACAGCTTGTCCATAAAATTTTTAAGAAGGTCCAATGGGCACCAAAAAAGAGGTCCAATGGGCACATTGAATTTAAAACTTTTTAAGAAGGTCCAATGGACACCAAAAAAGAGGTCCAATGGGCACTTTTTGCTTTTGGGTCGAATCTTGGGTTCCAACGGGTACTAGACCGTCCTGGCGACGTTAAGTTTGAGGTTAATAATTTTGATACAGCGTGAATGGCACAAGATCCAATGATGAGTAAATTTATATTGTTACCAATTTATAGGTCTTGGAGAGCTCAACGCTTCAATCTTTGGAAAGTGTGCTTTAGAAGGTCCTTCATGAATTCTCTTGCCAGTGTATTTGGATGCCTCGACATTCGCTTAGCGTAACTCGGTAGCGTGTCCCTTATTTCATCTATAACTGTTTTGATCTTCAAGTCGCGATGAAGTTGGCTGTTTGATATGTACCAGGGAGCTCCAGTTATTATTTTAAGAGTTTTTGATTGAAACCTTTACAAAACCTCTATGTTTGATAATCATGCAGTACCACAGAGCTGCAGAATCCGAATCAGAGAAGTCCGGACAGGTTTCAGGATGCATTTGTATAGGAGTAGTTTATTTTCTAAGGTGAGTTGCGAACAATGTTATTTCCTAAGTTGCAAATCAAGAGATTTTCTTTTTGTGGATATCTGTTTTTTCCATGTAAGGCGTGTATCTAAATGGATTCCCAAATATTGGATATCATTTGATTGAGGTATTTATATTTGATTAAGCTCTTCTTCAGAACATGTATCTTGTCTGAAGGTGAAAGTGACTTGAACAAATTTCATTTCGTTTCTTTTATACGCCAATCCTTCAATCATTGTGAGATGCTGTTTAAGTTGCGTTTTAATTTGACCGATGCTCCATCAGCCGTCTTATCGACTGCCAGTGTTGCTGTATCGTCAGCAAATGTACCAGTCAAGACATCACCTTCATTTGGAAGGTCTGAGGTGAACGCAAGATATAGGACTGATAACTGACAAGATGGCCCCCATTACCCTCCCCTGCAGGACACCTACCTTTATATCATGGAGGTTTATAAAGCTATGTCCAAACTTGTCTTAAATGTGTCTTAGGTAAGATTTCATGAATAAATAGTAATTTATGGGCAGTGCCCTGCTAATTTAATATAAAAGACCGTCGTGCCACACACGATCAAAAGCTTGTGTTATATCCAAAAAGGCGGCGAACTAGTCTACGTACATGTTCGATTGTACCATGACCTCGCCTAAGTCCAAATTGGTGTTCAGGGATCAACTTCAAGACGGCTTAGGAAGAGAATTTCTAAGATCTTTGCGGGTATTGGAAGAAAACTGATAAGGTGATAAGATTCCACATCTGAAGGATCTTAACCGGGTTTGGGAATTATTAATATTTCGGAAACTTTCCATTGAGGTGGTACAGTTCGTTTGGAACACAGCAGTACGGTCTGTACCCCTAGCATAAACCAATATATTCTAATTCGAATAGCTTGCGATTGCAAAGTGTCAATGTCAAAATTTGTATGGAAACTCAATCAGCAGCGCCACAACGGAAGTAACGAGAACTAAAAATCAGTACACATTTGATGTATATGTAGATCTAATTCAACTATTCGATAACGGTTCATACTCAGGGTACTTGGTTATCACGTGAAAGTTTATGTAGTACTTCATCACCATCAGCCTATTATTGTCCCCACTGCTGGGGCACAGGCCTTCCCTATGGATGGATTAAGGAGATTGGGCCATGACCCACCACGCGGGCCCAGTGCTGGTTGGTGGGTGCTAACGCCTGCAGATGCAGCCGGGACCAACGGCTTAACGTGCCTTCCGAAGCACGGAGGAGCTCGAGATAGTAAATTTTTGGTCACCCATCCAATGACCGACCACTGCGAAAGTTGCTCAACTTCAACGACCGCAGCCGAACTGGCGCCATCGAGCTCCTCAACTGTAGTACTTAGCATAATATTAAACTCTGTCGATTCTGATTATGTTAATGCGGTTACGAAAGGTTTTTTACTCTACTGTCGCTGTTATTGGAAACCCAAATTAAAATAAAACGCGACAAAGGTCGCGTACCTACTGCCTAATTGGACCGTTCTCGATTTTAGGGGTCAATTAAATATTTGAGATGTTTGAATAGAAACGAGACAAGCATCGCAGATAAACCAGTCGTTTTATTGTTTTGAACCTTCAAGTGACCATGCCAAAGAACATTTAGAACACTTTTCGTGAATATATCGTAATTTATTCGGAATCAAATAAAATTTTGATTCCGACGACGTAGCCTGTAAAGGCTACGAAACGTCAATAAATAAATAAAGTTTCGTGCACTAACCCGTAAAAAACTAGTTTTATTTAATGAGTGATGTGCGTGAAAACCTGAGAAACAAATTATATTATAATCTTAAGTATCCTTTCCTCATGGTTATCACATTTTCCGTAAATAAATTACGTCGGAATCAAATATAAAAAATTGGTTCCGACGATGTAGCCTGTAAAGGATACGAAACGTCAATAAATAAATAAAGTTTCGTGCATTAACCCGTGAGGAGCTCGATGGCGCAGGTGGCTAGCGCGTCCGGCTGCGATCGTTGAAGTTAAGCAACTTTCGCAGTGGTCGGTCATTGGATGGGTGACCAAAAATTTACTATCTCGAGCTCCTCCGTGCTTCGGAAGGCACGTTAAGCCGTTGGTTCCGGCTGCATTTGCAGTCGTTAGCACCCACCAATCCGCACTGGGCCCGCGTGGTGGGTCCTGGCCCAATCTCCCTATTCCATCCATAGGGAAGGCCTGTGCCCCAGCAGTGGGGATATTAATAGGCTGATGATGATGATGATGATGATGATGATGATGATGATGATGATGATGATGATGATGATGATGATGATGATGATGATGATGATGATGATGATGATGATGATGATGATGATGATGATGATGATGATGATGATGATGATGATGATGATGATGATGATGATGATGATGATTAACCCGTAAAAAACTAGTTTTAATTATAATATAATATTTCAATCATATTTTTCAAGTCTTAATTTATAATTTCATTATGGATGTCTGTTAGGTACTACAAAAAATGCCATAAGAAATATAAATTTTATTGTAAAATGTGGTTTGCATGGAGATAGATATGACTGTTAAAGACTGTTAAACACATAACCCTGTCTGCGCGTCGCGCTTCGCTCTTGCATTGCGCAGCCGGGTAAAAATATGTGAATTAGTAGATAGTATTGGTATAAATTCTTTCTATTGTCAGGTTATAAAAATAAATGAAAAAACAACTTAAATTCAGATATAAACACAATAATTCTCCTTATCAAAAGAGTTCATAATGTAGTTTATCGCTCATGTTACAGCATTTTTGTCGCTCATGTTACAGCATTTTTGTCGCTCATGGACTGGAGTCGCGCCCTATGTAGATCTATTTGTTTCTTCTACAACGATTCACGCCTGCTGACTTGCTCCGCCCCTTTTCCTACCACTGATCCTGGTCGCGCTTATCAGACGCTTGAAATTACTTGTTACTTCAGTTGATGGCCAGCGTATGGTACCTACTGCTGGACGTTTTTACTATTTAACCAACAAAATAGTGATTACGATCCAATCTTTTAGAAAAGATTTCCTTCCTAGTTCATGTCCTCAATAACTAAGTAAATCAATTTAATTTTATCGCCTTTGTGCTGCTATACAGTTTATAGGTTTGCATTTCTTTTAGATTTTTTTATTTTCGCTATGCCTGATCTGATGATACATATTTTGTGAATTAGGATTTTACTACGAAGTGTTGTAGCGTTTTCCCTCTCAATCACAGTATCTGTAAATATCAGATTCATTTTATTTTGTATCGAATCGATTAAAAGTAGACTTCATAATTATATTTTTTATTTTTTAAAGCATATAACTGCTTGATGTTTAAATCTAAAGAAAATATAACTAGAAAAAATTCTACGTGGACCAGGCAGCAGACGGGACTCGAACCCGCACTCTTCGCAATCCGGGCGAATGCACTGACCAATTGTGCTACTGCAGCCTTCACGGACCGCGTCGAAATTCCTCTAGCCATTCTTAAGCTGCAAAGCAACGCCATCTCTTCGCATTATAGGTAACCCACAATGTCAAATGAATACTTTTACAAGTATTAAACATTTGAAAGAAGAAATAGAAATTATAGTTATAATTTTTATTTTTTAAAGCATATAACTGCTTGATGTTCAAATCTAAAGAAAATATAACTAGAAAACATTCCACGCGGACAGACATTGTGGGTTACCTATAATGCGAAGAGATGTCGCTGCCTTGCAGCTTAAGAATGGCTAGAGGAATTTCGACGCGGTCCGTGAGGGCCGCGGTAGCATTATTGGTCAGTGCATTCGCCCGTCTGCTGCCTGGGTCGCGTGGAATTTTTAGACTTCATAATTTTAAAATATATGTAATTTATTTTATCTTTATTCAAATAAATGTTTCATTTTATTTGTACTGAATACCTGAAACCAATTAAATACGTGCTTAACTACGGTTTTTACTTAAACCAACAGCAACTGATTTGCATGTTGCAACTGCTTCCAGAAAAATCGTGATGAAATCTCATAGATTGGAAACTGTCTGTTAGTTTAGTAAGTTGTTTTTTTTCCCCGAACTGGCTACGCGAAATTAAGCTTTCGCAACATTGTTATAAGAACCAGTGTTGCCTTGACAAAATAAGGGCTCCGAAAGGTATCGTTTTGACCTTAGCCTTTGATGTTTTAACACGTAACTATGCGTAAGAATGAACTGCTGACTGAGTGTAATTCACGTAATTTGCCCGTGACACTTTTCATACTATAAATTTATGTTTTAAACTATAAAATACACTAACTATAAACAAATAAGTCTCTATCTAATTACATAATTACTATATATAAGTAAAATATAAATACTAGAACAATAAGACTAAAACTAAAAACCTTAAAACATAAAATTAATAACTAAAATATATTATTAAAAGGAGTCCCTTTAGGCAAGGATCCGAAGATACTGGCAGCGTTACCTCTTTCAATGGCTAGACTAATTCTTTGTCCGAGGTAGCTGCCAGCTCTTCGGTCTCCTGTGATGTCGACTAACCTTGTTGCTATTTCCTTAAATAGCCTTAAAGCGCTAGGACCCCACGGACCAAGGGTCTCGACACCGAATGGGAATAAATTTATGTTTTACGGTATAGCAAATAATATAATATAGCAATTAAATAATAGATAAAGTAAATCAAATGTAACTAACACTATGGAACCTAGTTCTGAAATAAATAATTTGAAATGAAAAATGAAAATAGCATTGCAACAAATGTACAAAAGGTTGGAAACAATATTAGCACTGTCATAGCTCGGAATATGCTCATATTAAGTTTGACATATCATTGTCTAAAATTCCGAATCTAACCTGGCCAATACAAGTTGAAAGACTATTATTTTAAGATCTTGGGATGCACCTAATAGGGATGATGACTGTTTTTTTTTCTTCGTTTATCAGGTAGATTATCAAAAAGTATTGAACACGTATTTTTTCTTTTTTCACATAATATAAACATTGCAGAGATATATTGATTTGAAAAGTCGCATGGCGTCACGTTTGAGTACACTTATAAGTGAAAATTCACTCAAAAGTGACGTCACGAGCCTCTACTCCCAAACTTTGACGCGCTATAACTTTGTAATTTTTTGGTTGATTGCCCAAAGAAAAAATACGTGTCCATTATTTTTTGATCATCTAACTGACGGACTAAATAGAATTTCGTTTACTGTACCCCGTCATCACCCTTATTGTATCCTCTAAACACAGTACTTTGTTGAAATTAACTGTTTAAGCTAGTCCTTGACGTGTTATTAGCACTGCTACAAACCTCTGTGGTTTTTCTAATGCTGTAAATATTAAATATGTAACTACTGTTTATAAAATAAAATAAAAATGTTTGGGTAAAATACAAATAAACGTTAAAGTATGGTGATCTAATTTCAAATCAGTGTCAATGTACCAGCGGGTCAATTATGCTTTAGTGATATAATCATAATGTGATGTCAATATGATGTTGATGCCAACTTGACATTGTTTTTAAATTGGTATTATGAAACATCCCTATGTCACATCAAGATCACATCAATATCATATCCTGTATCACATTTTTGACGTTTATGCGATACTGTTTTAAGTCAAAAAGTTGAACGTAATACGCATTTAAGTTGATATCATTTTAAAGAGTTGATCATAATAGGTACGCATAAGTTGATGTCATTCTGATATCGCATTTTTCGGAGAGCATAATACGTAATGTGAAATTGACATCAAAACAATATCACAATTAGCGAGCATAATTGGCCTGCAGGTGGTATAACTGTATGATAGTGAATTCCGTAGTGTCCTGTCCCTTTCTATGGCGTTGAAAACTCAGTAAGTTAGAGCGGGATGCAATTGCGATCACGATCTGTCGAAAGTTAACTTTAATGCTTAGACTACTGTCGGCCGCCAGTTGTTCTGATTTAGGATTCTCCTTAGGACATAACAAGTCACGGGCTCCTTTGAAAAGGGCACGATAAAACCCATTTAGTATATGTATACTCATTCGTTAATTCTTAAAGGCCATTGAATATTTAATATTATATAACGCACGATATAAATAGAACGCTGTAATGGTGATAGCAGATGTTAAAATATTCATCAGTGCTTGGGAAAAGCAAAAATTTCATTCTGAACAAGAACAGACAATCCAGAGAGTTAAATTGAAGAACCTTTATATTTATATAAAACTCAAAGGTGACTGACTGACATAGTGATCTATCAACGCACAGCCCAAACCACTGGACGGATCGGGCTGAAATTTGGCATGCAGGTAGATGTTATGACGTAGGCATCTGCTAAGAAAGGATTTTGACCAATTCTACCCCGAAGCGAAGCAAGGGCGGGCCACTAGTTTAATATAATATTTAGAATTAAGAGACATCATATCGTTATAAAGGGCACATGTAGTTTTATTTTTATTTAACGGGAGATTTCTGTCTTGGAAGCATCATTATGATTATGAAATTTAATGTTTGAATTGTTCAAAACATTAGACCATCTCATTTTTTTGCTGTTAGTAAACCGGTTAAACATGGTAAATAAGCTAATCATTATTAAAATATAAAATAATTATAAAAGAAATATTCATTTGACATTGTGAGTTACCTACACTGCGAAGAGATGGCGCTGCCTTGCAGATTAAGACTAGGAAAATTTCGACGCGGCCATCAGGGCCGTGGTAGCATGATTGGTCGCCCGGATTGCGAAGGGTGCGGGTTCGAGTCCCGTCCGCTGCCTGGTCCGCGTGGATTTTTTTCTAGTTAAACTTTTCTTTAGATTTAAACATCTAGCAGTCAAATGCTTAAAATATTAAAAACACTGTGGAATTCCTTGCCTGAGCCCTTGTTCCCCGAGCGCTACAATCTAGCGGTCTTCAAAGCAAGAGTGAACCGGTTTTTATTAGGTAAGCGCGCTCCATCGTAGACCATAATATTGCTTTCCATCAGGCGAATTATGGTCAAGCGCTTACCTATTACTGAATAAAAAAAACCAAAAAAAAACATAACTATAAAAGAATGAGTTTATGTTTAAAACTGTTTAAAAGCGATAAACTTTTAATGTCGGAATTAATACTTATAGCTTGTTTCCACCTGTTACTATGAATTTTGTGCGTACATTGGACTCAAATAACGCCTAACGTGGAGTCAAGGTAAGTTGTTACAATTGGCTGTTATGTCGTATCCAAACTACACCTATAAGACATTTCATCTTAATCGGTTCAGTTCTTTAAGTGTGAAGAGGTAATAGACAGCCGCACTATCGCATTTATATAATATTTGTAGATATTTAGGCTTATGATGATGCATTGCATTATTCATTATGATATTCTAAAACATATTATTTTTAAGACATTTGAAGCTTAACCTTTATTACGCAATCAAATGATATTCCATTCGCATAGTCAAAATCGTCATTAGTTACAAAACATTAAAAAATATCGTATAACTAGCGGCTGCCCTCGCTTCGCTGCGGTGTAGAGCTGAAGTGTAGACTACAGTTTTTGTTCTCAGGCTTGTATTATACATAATGACATACATCTACGATTCTTCTTATACCTGCATGCAAAGTCTCAGCCCGATCGGTTTAAAATTGACAAAGTTTCATACAAACTTTCATTCCCTATTTTATCCCCTTGGGGGTAGAATTGATCAAAATCCTTTCTTAGCGGATGCCTACGTCATAACATCTACCTGCATGCCATATTTCAGCCCGATCCGTCCAGTGGTTTGGGCTGTGCGTTGATAGATCACTATGTTAGTCAGTCACCTTTGAGTTTTATATATATAGATAGTATGTAATCAAACGTTTAAGTTGGAAATTCAGCATTTTTATAAAACTTCATCTTAAACTTAAATTAGGCAGAGAATAAATTGAGGAACTGGCGAAGAAAACGGTATAATAATTACATAAAATTAATTTTTACAGGAGCTGTATAAAACTCAATGACTTAACTTCTAAAGGATACTGACGGAATAATTACTTGTATAATGAGCCAGCAGTACTTCTTAATGCATTTATTAGTAAATCACAACAGAAATCACTCTACATAATAAAATTAATATATTTTCTCTCTAACACTCGAGCGCGTTGCTATGATACTCACAGCTCGACTCTACCGCGCAAGCGTGCAATTCGTAGGGTTGACGAACCTATATGGGGATGACCTAGGGTTGTTACACACTCCCCCTCTAGTTCGAACCTAGCGCCCTCGCGTTCGGACTAGCGCCTAATGTCCCCACGGTCTTCTGCACCTATTGTCTTCGCGGCCTACCACGCCTACGTCTTTCCCTAACTGGAGACTCGATAACGCCTACAAAAGGCAACTACTTACTACTTAGCAACTTGTCCCGTTCCGGTGTCATTAGCCCCCTGAGTCTTCAGCAGGATAAGGTCTCCGACTTTATAGTCGGGCGGCGGACGACGGCCCTCATCCGCGTATCTCTTATGAACGGCCTGCGCGCGTTCGTGCACGTCCCTGGCCTCTAAGAGCTCGTTAGCCAAGTTACGAAGATAAGGCGTAATGTTAGCGACGAAGTTATCACTATCCACAATAGCCTTCATATCTGCCACAACGTCCGCCGGTGCTCGCAGCTCCCTACCAAAAGTTAGGTAAGCCGGTGTAAATCCAGTGCTGGTTGTAACAACGGAATTCATCGCAAACCTAATGGCTGCGAGGTGGGTATCCCATGTTGTGTGATCTTTGCCCACGAGGATTGCTAACTGAGGCTTCAAATCGCGGTTTTTGAGTTCAACGGGGTTAGCTTCGGGATGATACAACGGCGTCAGAGACTGTTTGATACCCATCACATGACAGGCCTGTTGCATCACCTCGGCAACAAACTGCACACCGTTGTCGCTTATCAACCTACGTGGCACTCCATATCTCAGGAATACCTCTGATATAAGAATTTGGGTGCACTCGACACTGGTGGCGCTTTCTAAAGGGAAAAGCTCTACCCAACCAGTGCACACATCCTCCGCGACCAAAATCCAATTGTTGCCCCGCGGAGTTCTCGGCAACGGACCGAATAAGTCCACTGACAACACTTCAAACCTTCGAGCTGGCGCCGGAGTTTGTAGGAGACCTGCAGGCTTCTTGTTTATTGCTTTGTAGCGCTGACAGGCCACACAGCGCTTCAGGTAGTCTGTAACAAAGGCCTTCATCCCTGGCCAAAAGTACCGGGACCTAATGCGCTGCAAAGTCCTTTCGGCGCCAAAATGTCCCGCGGTCGGAGCGTCGTGAAACTCTTTGAGCACACTCTCCCTTTCGTGTGTTGGGACCACAAGGCACGCTGACTCGGTGTCCTCGGACTCTGGTGCGCACCTATACAATATCCCATCAGATATCAAATACCCCCTATTAGACCAACCCCTCCCCCTAAACAAATCTTCGGTTGCCTCCAAATCCTCAATGATTGTCTTGAGTTCGGGATCTCTGAGCTGATTGTCCCGCACATCAGCAGGAATCCTGCGTGGCATGTCTAGAGTAATTAAGCACACTTCGCAACCGCTTGTGTCATTCTCGCAACAAGCGGGGCGGCTTAGCGCATCAGCCACCACGTTCGCTCTCCCAGGGGTGTATTGGATCTGTAAATTGTATTCTTGGAGAGTCAAGGCCCATCTCGCAAGTCGACCACTTGGAGATTTTAGGCTCATTAGCCAGCGTAGTGGCTGGTGGTCAGATTTCACCAAAACCTCTGAACCTTCTATGTAACATCTGAATTTGGAGACCGCCCAGACAACGGCTAGAGCCTCTCGCTCTGTAGTGGAATAGTTACGCTCCGCAGGCTCCAAAAGGCGACTGGCGTACTCCACAGGCCTCTCGTCATGCCCCTCCCCCTGCATCAACACTGCTCCTAAGCAGTAGGCACTGCTGTCCGTCCTAAGCGAATATGGTTTGGTCTCATCTGCCTGGCGGAGAATTGGTGCGGTGGTTAAGAGATGTTTTATGCGTTCAAAGCTTACCCGTTGGTCATCCTGCCATTTCCAAGTGCTGTCCTTCATTAAGAGGTCAGTTAAAGGCTTGGCGATAGCAGCGTAGTTGGGTATGAATCGCCTGAAGCAACTGGATGTAGCTAAAAAGCTCTTGAGCTGCTTAACATTCTTTGGGGAAGACATGTCAGCTATAGCGGAAGTCTTTTGTGGGTCTACCTGTAGATACTCAATACGAAGTCGAACTCCTCCATCCTTCTTGCTAACGAGAACAACATTCGCTGTCGAAGGTGACTCGCATTCTTCAATTACGTCTGCCACCAGCAGCTTCCTAATATCACCTTCCAGCAACTCTTTTTTCCTCTGCGGCAGCCTGTAGGTTGGTGAAGCTATGAGTTCCTGCTTCTCAGCAACCCTAATTTGGTGGGTGGCAAAGATTGTTGGTGGGCCTTCGGTGGCGAAGTGTGCAGCTTTACTTGCTACAAGCTGGTTGAGCTGGATTCTTTGTGCACCTGATAACTTTGATCCTTCATCTTCCCTTAGTAGCAGGCTGGTGGTATCAACGTCTATAATCGCAGCTTCATTGCTATTGGAGAGGCTAAAAGAATCAAGAAAAGGTACTTTATGAGTAGGCGAGTCGGAAAAATACCAATGACCATGTCGGAAATCGAGTATAATTCCGACTCGTTTTAGAAAATTTAGACCTAACAGTGTTCTATTGTCGGCACCTGGTATCACTAAAAAGGTAGTTGGTATGTCCCGATTGCAAATAGTTACTGATGTCTGACATACTAGCACGTCGTGCACCCGCCGTGTACCATCCGCAAGGCCAATTGAACGACGTGCCTTCGTGAAAATTGTACCGTCTTCGACGAGAATTTTGTGTAAATCAGGGCTGGCAAGGCATTCGGTAGCACCGCTATCTAACATAACTATTCCTGTGCGGGATGCGATTTTTATGGATACGATTGGTCGCAAAAGGTCGGGTGACACTGAGCGTTCGCGTTCGTCGGTAAGCGCACTCCTGAAATCCGCCTTATCTATGGCGGGAGTGGTAGCAGTACAAGTTGGGCACTTTGTACGAACGACACCTTCACGGCCGCAGCCATAACAAGACATAATTTTTTCGTAATCGCGTCCACTAGTTTCCGACTTGTTTCGACAGATATCTACCGAATGACCAAAGCGTTTACAAAAGCTACAGCGTGGTCTTACACGTTTTAGAGCTACTGTGTTCGAACTAGAATTGGGCACGACTATTGTAGGTTTAGTTGGACGGACATCTAACAACGGAGGGTTAATGTTTACATTTTCAGATTTCGTGTTCGATGTGTAAAAGTTGTTGGCGGTATTATGGGGTGATGTAAAGGATATTTTATTGACATCCGCCTCATCTAGGGTCGTCTCTATACACCTTGCACGCTCGAGCAGACAGTCGACATCGTAAACACTTTCGCGCGGCATTCTTAAACGAATTCTGCGGTTTAGAAGGCCGTAAATAATGTCTGTTTGTACTTGCTCGGGGAGCACATAGGGAAGCCCTGACAAATTAGCACGCACTTTACAAATAAAAACATCAGAACTTTCTTCTGGGGACTGTTCTCCCTCAAATATCTCACGGAATATCCGGTGGGCAGGTCGAGGAGCACCATACATAAAACGCAATCTCTTCAGAGCGTCGTCCCACGTCGACACAGTTGACTTGACGCCTCGCCACCACACGGCGGCGTCGCCGGTAAGCAGCATTGACAAACCTCGTAGCGCATTGTCGTCGGATACTGACGCACATTCTTTGTAGACGTTCATGCTATCGATGAATGCTTCAACCACTTCTACGTCACGCCGGGATCCGTCAAAGCGTGCTGTACAGCTTGCGAAATTACCTTGCGACGTCGGTGCTGGAGACGAGAATGAATTGATGTTGGTATCTTTAGGCTTACTGATTGTGGTCACGATGCTCTTCACTACGGTTGTCAATAACCGGGTTGTTCTTCGGTCATGGAGATCGGAGGACCATCGCGCTGGGCAGTTGCATCCGGCGGCGTGGTGGTGTGCTCAACGGCCTCCACGGCGGCATGTTGGTACTCACTACCGTTCGAATCATCTTCTAATCTGTCGCGCCGAGCATCTGGCGGTTGCATATGGGAAGCATCCTGAAGTATGGGATTCGATACCTCGATGTCGCTGGCTAGCTCTCTTCCTCCGTCCTCATCGCTGGGTATTTCGCGAGATGCGCTCGCTTGTCCAGCTTGTCTACGAGTGCGAGGCATTTTCTCTCGGCACTCGACAGCGGTCTCTCCTCAGCGGTGAACGTGGAAAATTGAGTTGTACTCACGTCACAGTAACTGTTTGTCGCAGGTCGTTTTATCTTGTTCGACGCGTATTATCGACGTCGAACCCGCTAGTTGGGCGCCATTTATAATGAGCCAGCAGTACTTCTTAATGCATTTATTAGTAAATCACAACAGAAATCACTCTACATAATAAAATTAATATATTTTCTCTCTAACACTCGAGCGCGTTGCTATGATACTCACAGCTCGACTCTACCGCGCAAGCGTGCAATTCGTAGGGTTGACGAACCTATATGGGGATGACCTAGGGTTGTTACACTTGTTAAATATTGTTTCATGGATACAATGAATTATATTTTACTTACAACAATATACACACTCATAATATGAGTAAAATTAATAATTAATACTAAAAACAGTTTCACATCATATAACAATAAAATACACTAACTATAAACAAATAAGTCTCTATCTAATTACATAATTACTATATATAAGTAAAATATAAATACTAGAACAATAAAACTAAAACTAAAAACCTTAAAACATAAAATTAATAACTAAAATATATTATTAAAAGGAGTCCCTTTAGGCAAGGAACCGAAGATACTGGCAGCGTTACCTCTTTGAATGGCTAGACTAATTCTTTGTCCGAGGTAGCTGCCAGCTCTTCGGTCTCCTGTGACGTCGACTAACCTTTTTGCTATTTCCTTAAATAGCCTTAAAGCGCTAGGACCCCACGGACCAAGGGTCTCGACACCGAATGGGACAAAATCATATTCGGAGCCTAGACCCCTGTATTTGCTTGCTTTTGATTTTTCAGCCGCTTCACAAGCCGCACCAACTCTGTTGTTGGTTCCATGTAGATGGGAAGGGGCCAGCATGTCTGAACAGGTTGCATCCCATACCAGCACCCGACCCATCTTCCATGGAATCAAACTCATACCGTCTCACTTCTAAAGTGAGCTTTTGACATGGTTTTTAATTTATAAAGGACAATGGGCAAAACACACCCAGATCCGCCAACAATGAAATAATATGTAATAGTAAAAACTAGCCATTTTTATTATGACACTGACACAATTTGCTATAACGAACAGAATGTTTGAAAAACCCCAACCCATGCATTTTTGGATTTACTCTAGCGCGGCAGAATAATACAAGGGGGCACCCATGCACCTTGTGAAGTACTCCCATAATATTTGATCCCCATATGTAGGGTTGAACTAAATAACTAAATTAATTCTTGTTTTATTAAAGTTCGTTCGTTATAGTACTTGTACCTATTTAACTTAAAATAACTAAAGCCCCCGGGATGGAATTTGATGCGCTTTGGTACAGATGATCATGACTATAATACCTTTCAAACAAATGTAGTTTAAGCCGAGGCGGACGTGGGTGCAGCGTCCATACATTTTTGAATGAATAAATGAATGAAT
This sequence comes from Chilo suppressalis, assembly GCA_902850365.2. NCBI lineage: Eukaryota > Metazoa > Arthropoda > Insecta > Lepidoptera > Crambidae > Chilo > Chilo suppressalis. The sequence continues at coordinate 1,613,151 of OU963902.1, forward strand.
GAATGAATGAATGAACGAATGAATATATTCTTTATTGCACTATTACACACAATACGGAGAACATAAAACACAGAAACAAAAACACAAAAGGCGGCCTTATTGCTAAGGTAGCAATCTCTACCAGGCAACCTTTTGCCCAATGTCCTTTAGTAATTTTAATACTGTTTAAGGCGGTCTTAATTGAAAATTATTTGAGATTCAAATTCAACGGGCCCGAAACTACTGGTCTATAAAAAAATGTAGTTTGACCAGATGCGTAATTATACCGTTTTGGTCGCCAGCTCCTGAATTGATATCACTTAGCAAAATTGCCATAGAAAATTGACTAGGAGATAAGGAAAATAAGTAAAGGATTAGGGATGATGACTAATTTTTTTATCTTCGTTTATCAGGTAGATTATCAAAAAGTATTGGACAAGTATTTTTTCTTTTTTCACATAATATGAACATTGCAGAGATATATTGATTTGAAAAGTCGCATGATGTCACGTTTTGGTACACTTTTAAGTTAAAATTCACTAAAAAGTGACGTCACGAGCCCCTACTCCCAAACTCTGACGCGATAACTTTGTCATTTTTTGGTTGATTGCCCAAAGAAAAATACGTGTCCATTGTACCCCGTCATCACCCCTATTATTATGAGCAGCCAGCCTATTGGACACGATTCCTGACAGCAGTGCTATATTTTTTATTTTGTAAATTTTATATTATGTAAGTTAAGTATTTAGTTATTTCTGGTTTTTAAGTTATCATATGATATTGGTGTCGAGTCTGACATTATTCCCTAAACTTAAACTTAGATTTAACAACAGTGTATCCTTGTCATTCTCTATACAGCATGAAAAGGAGAGACTGATGTTAAATTAAGTTTTAAGTTTAGAGAATCATGTCAGAATCTACATCGTTATGTACAAAAAATATTAATTTATTATAAATATATGCAGTTAGTTACGTCAGGAAAGGAAATGTAAGCATGCAGGCCTATAAAAATTTTGCTATGAGAAACTTTAGTTCACATTTAACTGAATATTAAAACAAAGACTTAGCCAAGGTCAGATTAGAGTTGACGTTGCACTGGAGTTTTAATTAGGAATCGGTAGAATTGCTTAGTTAATTAATTTATAAATGTAAAAGATTGAAAAAAATATAACATTTTGTATAATAGCATTTTGTACATCATAATTTATACTATAAAATAATATCTTGGTAATATCTATTGAGCATCGAGAATCGTAACAATGTATTTGCATTTTCTGAGAAAATGTTCCATAATAATGTATCTTTTAATCGTATACCATCAGAAACAGAAAAAGAAGAAAACATCAACACAACACCAATCTTTCCGATATATTAATATCACAAGTTAGTAATTAATATTATTATAATTAATATTAAAATCAAGAAAATAAGAGCGTTTTTGGGATATAAAAAGGTAAATTTTCAGCAATATATTTTTGTGGAAGATAGGTAAAAATTTTTTTTTTATTTTTTCAAGATATTTTTTAGGTTATGTGAAAAAAGTGTAAATACAAAGTTCTTCTTATTTTAATAACGTACAATTCCGCTATTTAAATATTTTCGATGTGAGTTGTAGTTTTTCAGAAAAACGCAATAGACCATTTCCCCCCCTTAAAGGGTCTACGCCCCATCCTTCCCGAGCTCAAATCGCCAGTGAATTATTTTTCCCCATTTTGACGGTGTTGTCTTCCTTTTCAAATGGATTTCATCCTGTTCTGATTGTTTTTGTTTTCAAAAGTTCTCGGCTCTAGCCCATTAATAATTTTATTGAAGCACTAATTCAATAAATTGACTGTAATTTTAAACCTTTTTTCATTGTATTGACATTTCCAACGAATATAGCTTGTACTCAAAATAAAATAAAATTATTGAGTGTCTTCTTTATGTTAAAAAGGTGGCAGTTGGTAAACGAATCTATGGCCCACCTGGTGGGCCACCATAGCTTATAGACACATGGGATACCAAAATATCACTAAACTAACGCCGTTCGTTACTTTTTTGTTTATTTATTACGGACTTCTTTAAGGTGGAGGTTTCCTAGACTGGCGCTCCAAATGACCCGGGAAATCCGCTATACCCTACCACACTAAATATGTTTCATCTTTATTCAATAATGGTGTTAAAGACGTGAATCTCTTCTTTCAATATATTCAATTTACTATTTCCTCTAATGACTTAATACAATATATTCCTTGTTTTTTATTTTTCCCAAATGTTGACTGGGAGAGAATGCTTTTAGCGTTAAGTCCGCCTTTTGTGCCATAGTTATATATTTTGGTCAATAAAGTTTCAATAAATAAATATATTTGTTTTTTTAGGTTTTCACGCATACCACTCATTAATGGCCCTGCCGCCAGAAAACGATGCGAAATATCAATAAATAAACAAATCAGTACATCTATACGGTTGAAACTTGTTTTATTTGACTTAGTACAATATATTTATATAGGTAACTCAGTATTTCCTCTACCGCGTTAATAGAGACGCATCATTCTCTACCGATTCCGACATTGTAACCCGTAAAAGGCGTTCGATATAAGCGCAGAGCGGCGCGCGCTCTTCTCACTCCGTTGTTTCCCGCCAACATGATCTCTTTCAAACAGGTCAGTCTGCTATCATTTCCAAACATCATTAATGATAATTAAATTTTACTACTTCATTAATACCCACCCCCATCTTTAAACATCACATAACGTAATTTTACTTAGAAATTAATTCACACCTATCACCACTGCCTTTAAAGCATGATACTGAATATAATTCCATTAAAGCAATTTATCAACATTCAACTGTCAAAACAGTGGATCTTGAGTAAGACACTTGAGTGCTGGTAAATATTGTGTTACGCTGGTGTTACTACTGTGGCCTTACCATATATTTTCTAATGCTTATTAAGTTACCTATGATTTAGTTAGGTACTTTGTTCTCCTTGAATTTAGTGATTGACAGTTTTGATATTTCGTTTTATTTTAACATTAAGTTTTGTTCTGCTAGTATTGTTAGAACGAGAGGTGATATCTGCTATCATGTCCAAACATTCACTCACTACTTGTTTCTTAGGTTTTTTACATCACTCATTAAATAAAACATGTTTCAACGGGTTAGATGCACTGATTTTATTTATTTATTCACGTGTCGTATCCTTTGCAGGAATGCGACGTCAGAATAATGTCTTTTTGTTTAATTTGTCGAGCTACCTTCCATTTGAAGGTCAAAATCCAGTGCATCAAACCCATTAAAACTTATTTTATTCACTCACTACGACAGCCTAACTGAGGCAGGGTTTGCCGACTCGGATATATTTATTTTTTATTGTTTTTATTTATAAGGTTTTTGTTTAATTTGGCCTATATAGGTTTTCATTCGTTCGGTAGGTTGTTCATTTACATTTGTGTTTTCGTGTTACATTCATAAATATTTTAAACATCGCGTGCCATAGCGAAAGTAGAATATATTGTGAGTCAATAATAATACATTTTGGAGAGAAATCCAAATGAGCCACAATGTTTTAATATAATAAGGAACTACTTTTACCTATAATAATCAACGATATTTAATTTTCGTTCCTAATAACATCAAACAATTGAAGTCTAATCCAAGAAAAAAGGATTTAATTTAGAGACGATAATAAATTTAAAGAACAACTAGTAATTTTACAAACATAACTTTAAGTTATAAATTAAGGCATAATTATATTGATCAAACAAACAAACTCAACTTGAGTTTGTCTTCAAATACGAGAAGAAGAGTGATCTATATAGATGAATTAAACAAATAATGTTTAAGTATTGCAAAATCATAATTGTCGATGAAATGTTGTTTATGTTGTGATATGGCTAAAATTATTTCTCATTTTTAAATGAAAAAAAAAAAATACTAATAAAATTCGTCTAAAATAAGTATCAGCTCTAACAGCCAACGGTGTAGGTTCGAATTCTGTTTGATGTTTGAACTGAGTGGATTTTTTTTGTTGTCAAATAATCGTTTGATTGTTTCTCATCTTTAAGTAAATGTCACCGGTAAGGGTACTTAAATGATGCTATTTTGTTGCGATATAGTAGCAGCTCAGGGCAACTCTCTAAAGTTGTTGTCCTCGATTGGTTTTATTCCTGTACTTATTTCACAAATCAGTTAAGTGGGTTTTGTTACTTTTCTAATATTAACACGTCGTCAATGTATTTAGGAGTTTGTAGGAGCTCGATGCCGGAGGTGGTTGGTGGCTGCGATCGTTAAAGTTAAGCAACTTTTGCAACAGTCGGTCATTGGATGGGTGACCAAAAATATTGCGAGCTCCTCCGTGCTTCGAAAGGCATGTCGAGCCATTGGTCCTGGCTGCATCTGCAGTCGTTAGCACGCACAAATCCGCACTGGGCCCGCGTTGTGGATCACGGCAGAGTCTCCCATTTCCATCTATAGGTCCACAGTAATGATGATGATGAAAGTTTGTAATTCTGATAATGTCCAGTATTTATGGATGTAAATAAATACTTCAACATCTGATTTCTGGTTAAAAGACTTTGCAAAGTATATCGAGTGACAATAGGGATGATGACTAAATTTTTTTCTTCGTTTATCAGGTAGATGATCAAATAGTATTGGATTTTTCTCTTTTTACATAATATAAACATTGCAGAGATATATTGATTTGAAAGTTCGCATGATGTCACGTTTTGGTACTTTTTTAAGTGAAAATTCACTAAAAAGTGATGTCACGAGCTCCTACTCCCAAACTTTGACGTGCTAGAACTTTGTCATTTTTTGGTTGATTACCCAAAGAAAAAATACATGTCCATTATTTTTTGATCATCTAACTGACGGACTAAATAGAATTTCGTTTACTGTACCCCGTCATCACCCCTATTGGGCTCTTAGCGAAAACTTTTTTTTTATATTATAAGTTAAATATTTTTGAAAATATTTTAGAACAAACCCACCATTTTACCATATAATTCTCTTACCTCCGAAACTATTGAGCTTCAAATTTTGATCTTGAGGTCCTGTAAGAGAAGACCTCCACTACTTTTGGGACTTACATTAATAAAATTAACGTATGGAACCCTCTCCATGCGAAATCAACTCGCATCTGTTGTTTTTATGACGACAACATCATCAGTTATCGTCACTGCATTAAACAGCCTAAATCCAAATTGATGATCTTAGAAAAATGTTTATTTATACAATTCAGTATACAAGGTTGTTCCGCCTTGGCATATTAGTTTTGCACAAATTCCTTATAAGCGTACAATTATACTACAAATCGTATGAGTATAATAATATATGAGTTATGAGTTCGTATCGTGAAGGTTAAGTTTTTTGTAGGAACGTTTTTTGTACTACTGATATGGGAAAGTCAATGTTACAAACTTATTACTTATACGGAAGAATATCCCAATTAGAACATACTAGCAAACCAGTGAACCAAATGTTCACCAAAACCTGATTAAAAAAAAATGTATTTAATTGATTGAGAACTTCGGAGATTTTGTGTGGTTTCGTTTGAAATTCGTGATTTCTCGAAAACCGGAAGTGCTACGTTACTCAAATCCGGTTTGTAGTCTTATCAGACTATTCTTAACTTATAAATTAAATATTCTCTTTATCTATCTCTTACGGTTTGGCCGCTGAAACAGCACCACAGACGGACGGACGGACGGACTTGTCTAATAGATAAGAGATTGTTCATTCTACAATGAGAACGTATAAATTTCAATGATACTTAATATGTTCTTAGGTTTTTTGTTTCTTAGGTTTTCACGCACATCACTCATTAAATAAAACTAGTTTTTCACGGGTTAATGCACGAAACTTTATTTATTTATTGACGTTTCGCAGCCTTTATAGGCTGCTTCGTAGGAATGACTTTTTATTTAATTTTGTCGAGCTACCTTCGAAAGACTTTTATTGAGCGTTCGGTTATTTCATTGTTCGATTTTTAAAGTTTTATTGTCTATGTATGAATTTATTACTTAATTTAGTTAATAAAGTACTTTATTTAAATTTTTTTTTTGTAATTTTGAGTTTATTTATTTGACCCTAACTACCGTAAACTACCACCGGTTCCAAAATTGGGAGACCTTTCTGAGAAGACCCGGCGAAACAAACTCAAGAGAGGCTTTCTATCTCCTTCTTATGTTAAATTATGCAAACAAAAAGAACTAATAGTATTGTCTTGCATGTTCTTAGGTTATAAAAACTTGCACGGAATTGTTAAATGCGTTCATTTATTTTATTTGATCTATATTTAATATAAGAATACCATTTTTTTGGGATCTATGTAGTTTTTTGAATGATCTATTTTTTTTTCCTTACTTATAAGAAAAATTACCAGGAAGTTGATTACCAAAAAAAGTCGCTTCTGCATTTTATTAGAAGCATAGGGTTAAAGTTTACACAGGATCTTAAAGTTTTTATAGGAAACATAATGTACTCAAATTAATATTCTAATAACATTTTGCCTATAATTACATCTTCCAGCTAAAATTTTTTTTAGCTTTTTTTATATACCATTTAATATCTTCAAATACTCAAAATTGCTAGACATGAGACTCATATAAGAAGATATATATTTTCCGCCCGCTCTGATATATATTTTCCATATACACACAGTTTCTTCTGAATTTAGAATTAAATAATTGGTATTACTTATGGTCCGTTTGTCCATAATGCCCTCTACGCAACCTTGATCACAGAGATAAATATTTTTATTTTTTTCCCCATTAGAATAACTTTTTGCAAGGTGACAACAACAACTTAAATTATTACAAATATCACCTTGTGAGGTCAATCGCTTAAATTCTGACGCGTCCGTTGACAGGATGTCAGATGTGCCGTTACGGTTGCCTAACCTAACCTAAGATACCTAAGACTGCAAGATTCGAACCAAAAGCAAAAAGTGCCTATAGAACCTCATGTATTGAGCTCATTTGACCTTATTATAAAATTATGTATATACAATGCGCCCTCTGGACCCCTTTTTGAATTCATCAGGAAAATCAAGTAGCGGTTTCCTATTGACCAGAATTATGTCTCTTCATAAGAGTATATGTGAGAGTGTATATCAGGAATTTATTGTTATAAACTTTCATGGTTACTAACATTATAGTTATTGACGAGATTTCTACTATGTACCTTGTTTTGTACGAGTTTCCGATATTTCAGCACTGTTGCAAGCGCCATGATCACGGAGTAACTGAAGTAATTGCGGGTACATATTATTAGTAGACATATTGGTCTATCCTCTGACGTCGTCTTTTACTGCGTTCGATACCCCTTACACTGGGCACATTCTCACTATTCACTCGCACCTGTTCCCGACACGCAATACTTACAGTATCAGATCGCGGAAGGACACTTTTTTCATTTTTGCGGTTTTTACACATACGAACCACTGGATTCCAGACACTTGACAATTTAAACCCGCACGGTGGAAAATCTTGTATTTAGTTATTTCAATCGCTTCCCTGACCAATCTTGGTATGTAGTGGCGATCTGTCGAGATAATTTGTGGATTATGGAGCTCAATCCAGTGAATAGGACCCGAATCAATTGAATATTCCGCGATGGCTGATTTTTGTGTATCATTGTTTCTGCCTTCACGTGTTCTTTCATTCGACATGCTATTGTCCTCTTCGTTTGGTCAATATACGAACTACCATAGCTGCAGTCAATTCTGGTATACACTTGGTTTCTCCAAGGGGATATTGTTGTTGTTTGGGAGAGCTGTGCCTCTTTTTGTAAAGGAGTGAAGACAATATTCAGTGAGTACTTATTAAGTAGGTTCAAAATCAGAAATCAATAATCTTTATTCAAATTGAATGTATAGTACAACACTTTTGAATCGTCCAAACATTTTTTTCCCTACCACTCGTTATTGGACATATTTTTTAGCTGCGCAGAAAAACGAGCGAAAAAAACTCCACAACATTAAAAGCATAATGTAGGTAACAACGTTTACAAATCATCATGTTGTTACAACGTCAATACAATCATGATTTATTTAACATAGAAAACCTGTTGGAATGATTGGAACAGTTGAAACCCAAGCATTTTTGTCTGTAACATAATCAGACAATTTGTAATAAGCTTTTTTAATAAGTGCTTTTTTTATACTATCTTTGAATTTATTTATGCTTAACTCTTGGATATTTTCTTCTTGGATTGTTCAAGTTCTTGTCTGCCTTAGAAAAACAAGGTACATGGTAACCATTCTGTTAATAGCTGTAATGTCAAGAATTTGGTAGTTAGAATAATGTTCTATGTTTATTTTGCAAATTCTCAAACTCTTTCCTGAGAAGAAACTATTTAAAAAGGGGTAAATGTAAAGGTCGGAACGAAAATAAAAATAATGCGACAGTTTGTTCACTTTTTAACTGTATATAGAAAAAACCTATCAACGGATATTGCCATGAAGTTAATGTAACTTCGTGATAAATGCGGTTTCGAAACTGTTCTCGCTGGGTTGAAAATCTTGGACTAACGTTTCAGAATAACATCCAACCTCAGTGATAACCTAGATCTACGAGTATGTCTATGGCTTTAACCAAATAGTCTAATGCAACTTTTTCTCTATGTATGTACTTAAAAAACTACAAATGACACGAAGTAAATAATAACCCAAATAGGTCAGGTAGTTATATTGAGGAGCTCAATGGCGCAAGTGGTTAACGCGTTCGGCTGCGATCGTTGAAGTTAAGCAACTTTCGCAGTGGTCGGTCATTGGATGGGTGACCAAAAAAATTTACTATCTCGAGCTCCTCCGTGCTTCGGAAGGCACGTTAAGCCGTTGGTCCCGGCTGTATCTGCAGTCGTTAACACCCACCAATCCGCACTGGGCCCGCGTGGTGGGTCACGGTCCAAACTCTCTATTCCATCCACAGAGAAGGCCTGTGCCTCAGCAGTGGGGACAATAATAGGCTGATGATGATGATGATGAGGTATATTGTCGCCAAGATGTCGTTATACAAATGATGCTGCACATCATGGAATTGAGGAGCTGGCGAACAAGGCGGTATAATTACGCATCTGGTCAAACTGCTTTTTTTTACAAACCGGTGGTTTCGGGCACGTTGAATTTGAATGTCAAATAATTTTCAATGAAAACCACCTAAAACAGTGTTAAAATTACTAAAGGATACCCGGAATTTTGTGCCAAAGTTGTATACTTTTTTAATTTTTTTATCTGTGTTTCATAATTGGGTAACGTAGCCTGGCAATATTTGTCATCAGCAGTTAGCTGTCAATGTCAAATACGTACGTTTGTCAATATAACCTCTATATGTAGCCGGGTCGTCAAGAGAAATAACGGATTAAAAGGCAATCACAGCAGAGAACATTCACAATCACAGTTCGCGGGAGCGGATGCGAAATGCGAATGATTTTTTTGTTTGTATTTTAGGATTGTCAAATTGACATTTGGTTTTTTATTTAGAAAAAGCAAAGGAATAATGGTTTTTACAGTCACTTGAGTAATATTTTGAAGTAAAATTCTGTCCCTTGAAGATTTAGGGTTTCCATATCAAAAAATATTAATCATTATATAACTTCTTTCCACGATTCACTAAAAATAAGGCAAAAGTTTTATTTAGCGAATAATTTTGGCTTTATTTTGAGACCAAATTCAATTGTATACAAGTTTAGCATTTTTTCTATGAAAAGTGCCGGGTCTCCTTTATAAATAAAAAACCATGCCAAAATTAATTTTATTTAATTATACCGTTTGGTTCGCCAGATCCTCAATAACCTGTACCCTTAGCATGAACCATTATCGAATTCGAATAGTAGAATTCAATCTATTTGATACGTCATATGTGTACTGATTTTTAGTTCTCGTTACGTCCGTTGTGGCGCTGCTGTTCAAGTTTCCATACATTTGACAAGACTTTTTGTACTCGCAAAATATTCGAATTCGATTTTTTTTATAGATCGGTCCGACAAATGACTCCACCCCATCTGATGTGAAGTCACAACTGACGGTGAAGTCCAGACGCGAAGGATCGTAATTCCTTAGCACGAACTAATAACTTATTCGATTTTTCGATTCGAACTTAAACTCAAACTCAAACTCATTTATTCAGTCTAGGCTGTTACAAGCTCTTGTGAAAGTCAAACGCTACGCCATCGGTTCGTATTATCTGTACATTTAAATCTTTTTTTTTTTTGTTCTGTGGCTGTTTCCGTTTCACACAGAAATTTCGCCAATATCCCGTAGTGAGAGAGACACTTTTAAATCTTTATTTAAACTTTAAATCTGTACACATTCGACAATGACATTTCGGACTCGCAAACTATTCGAATTCTAAGGGTACTGCACATGCATGCCAGATACATATTTTTAGATATTTTTACGCAGGCATATTTGGTTTTCATAAAATGTTATGATGCATGTCATTTTGTAGCTAATTTAAAATGAAACGATTATAGTTATATGTAATTTAATTTTTTTAAGCAAGTAACTGCTTGATGTTTAAATCCAAAGAAAATATAACTAGAAAAAAATCCACGCGGACCAGGCAGCAGACGGGACTCGAACCCGCACCCTTCGCAATCCGGGCGAATGCACTGACCAATTATGCTTTTTATTATGGATTTTTTTTTAGTAATATTTTCTTTAAACGATTATTCCAAAAAACCTTTACTATTACATTTCAGATTGTATTCCTGCTTGGCTTACTGGCACTGACAACAGCTCGACCTGACAGCGCTGGCAAAGTACCTTTACCAGGTCCTGGACTATCCTATGGTAAGTTTGGTTTATTTTGTCAACTAATAATTATTACTTATCATAGAACATTCCAAAATACCGGTCAAGGTTTCCTACAGACTCTGTATGTAGATATTTATGGTGATTTTTGCATTATTATATAGGTATTATTTATTTATCATATGGCAAGACTTGATGTAAGAATTGATCACGTTACAGTTTTATGTGAAAAATTGTGGCAAGCTTACCGATGGTCCTTACATACATGCGGCCACCATAGACAAATGGGAAACCGGAGTATCACTATGCCTATCCTGATCGATGACTGACTTAATGACGTTAATGAGGAGCACTGAAGACCAAAAGATTTAAGGGATAAAACCATCCTATGTCCTTTTCCGAGACTCAAACTATTATTATACCAAATTTTAACTAAATCGGTTCAGAGGTTTAATCACAGACAGACAGACACACTTTCAAATTCATATTACGGATATATAAGAATTTTTTTTAGATTGATAGGGAAACAGGTATCAGCATAGCCGGTTTTCAGCTTATCCGTTGACAATACAGTGGGTTAGTTTAATATTTAGCTTACTTTCTTTCAAGAATTCTTTGTTAAAAAATTGTGCTGAACACTAAAAATTATTAAACTCAAGTTATTCCCCTCTCTGCAAAGCGTATATTGATTGAGGTGTTTGTGAATTTCAATAATATTACACTCTGTTATATTGGTATAATATTAAGATATTTAAATTTTTTGTTCGATGTCTATTTATGTATGTAAATGTTGTGCACAATTGTAATTGGGCACAGGCATGCCCATAGTTTTTCATATCCTTTTGTACTTATATTGTTTTTTTGTCTGATGCCTGTATTACGTTTAATATACTATTGCACCTTCTAATAACTTTGTCAATGCAGTCTGCTGTATAATTAAAGCACTTCTTAGATGACATGTAATTTTTTTCTCTCTGACAATGTATTTTTCAAGTTTGGAGTAGGTATTCAATTTTCCATTAAGATATGCAATACACGTATGGTTTATGTATCATAGTCTGGGCCTGGTGACCTGTTAGTACAGGTAGCTATTCGTAGTTGCCTTTTACGGGCACCAGTCTCCCACATAATAGGTTTATGTATTTGTATTGATTAAGTTAGTTACCTATTGTACTGTTACACCTTTTGTGAGGAGAAAATAAATGGTATATATTATTATATTGTGCCATTATAAATAAATAAATTTCAACAAAATATTAGGTATAGAAATTCCTAACTTTAATGCCTAGTTGAATCGATTAAGCAAAATATTTAGGTCGTCGATGTTCTGTTTGATGAATGTTGATCATTACGAACTTCAGAATTTGAGCAATGAGATGGTGTTGGATTCAGCATCAGCCTATTGATGTCCCCACTACAGTGTCACAGGCATTTCAAATAGCACCGTAAATGAAATTAAAACTAATGAATGAGTTGGCTTAGAAAGAAAAATGGTCCATCACCCACTAGGGCTCGGTGTGGATTGGTCGTTAAAATTGATTTCAGTACTTAAGCACAAACCAATATCGAATTCGTAACGTTTGCGAGTCCGAAATGTCATTGTCAAAAATGTGTACTGATTTTTAGTTACATACTTTGAGGCGCTGCTGTTCAAGTTTCCATACAAAATTTGACATTGACATTTCGCACTCGCAAACTATTCGGATTCGATAATGGTTCGTGCTAGGGGTACAGATGCAGCCTCCGCTTGGCGTTCACAAGGACATTCCCTAAATATTAATTTTAATAAAGACTAAACATTTTCAGGTGGCATTCCTTACGGCAGTGTGAGCGGCAATGTTGCAGACTATTACAAAGGGTCGCCATCTGCCGGCAGAGCGCGGAACCTCGCGCATCAGTCGATAGGCGAAGTTGACTTCAAACCGATTGAGCAGTGGCTGTGATAGATGGCGCCAGGGGGTCAATCGCCTAAAAGAATTGCTATGGCTTTCACTATATCTTACGATTTTATTTTGTTATTTCTGAACGCCGCGCCGAAGGTTTTCAAAAACCTTAAGCTCATTTTCTTTGATATTGTTGTTACCAATGCAAAAGAAAAAAAAACGCGGGGCATTTGAAAACCTTCGGCGGTCAGAAATAACAAAATGAATACGTAAGCGTTAGCGGTAGCCATAGCAATCCCATTAGGCGTTTGGCCCCCAGGTGTATGTTCGTGTCGTTATAAAATAGCTATATATAAATAGCACTGCTGACTGAAAGTTTTGTCAAACAGTGTGATAAAGATCTCTGTGAATATCACTGATAGCTACAGGTGGCTCCACCGTAGATGTACTGATAAAATGCTTTTAAGGAGGTCTGTTTGCACCTTTATTGTGGATAGCTTACCATCAAGCGAGTTTGCGAACAAATTAAAAACCAACAAGATTTATTTACTATTCCAATAAACATACAGTAACCATCAAAATGAATGCTGCTGGATACGAAGATGATTTGAAAAATGATTTTTAATAACGTCACAGGAATTGGTTTTTTTTGCTGATACAATACATAATTATGCTATTTTACATGATATTTTCCCATCGATATTATTAGGTACGTACATATGTAAATATAAAAATTGTTTTATTAAGAATCTTAATGAATATGTATATAATATAGAATGAAAATGTAGTAACATAAATGGTGTAAGTAAAACAATTTGTAAAAATATAAAATAAATACTACAACTTAAAATATAATAATATTATTACACCATTCCATGCGTTACATTAACACATTTGATATTTTGATGTCGGCGAGAAACAAAGAATGCTCCAAGTGCTGAATTTTTCGTACGGATAATAAATAAATACAAATTAAATATTCATTTATTTTATTTAGTTTAGGCTTTAAAAATCACTTGTGATAGTCGACGCTTCGCCATAAGTTTGCAAATCTACGGCGGGAGACCTTTTACTGAGAAGAACCGGCAAGAAACTGCTTTTTTTATCCCTATTTATTTCATACAGTGTCGTCAAATTAAAAGCTGACAATAAACTCATAAACATGTATTGAGGTCAACTTCCATCACACAATGTAAAATATACAACGATAAACATACAAAACCTCCTTAAAATATCCAATCACCAATTAAATAAGCAAGTTTATGAATGAGACTAAGTGAATAAATATTTTCAACACTCACACCAATTAGCCTAGCCCCGAAGTAAGCACAGTTATGCTAAGGAATACTATGGTAACGAATAGCATATATATATATATATATATATATATATATATATATATATATATATATATATATATATATATATATATACACACATCAAAAGTGTCTAGGGATCAAGCATTTTTATGCGGATTTCTTGAGATTGAGATGTGGCTTTGTAATAAATTTATGATTTTATAAATTTATATGGATCCTTTTTGGTGCATTTCATAATTTGAATCAGGAACTGTGAATCAAATTCGAGTAAAAGATGAAAATCAGCTGTCAATATTTTCCCTATAAAAACATACAACGCATTGAAGACATTATTAGTGCTACTGTTTCCCTACTACTGATTAAAACCAACGTTATTATGGAGCGGCGACGTCATTTAAGCAGGGAAGAAATGCTCAGAGCCGTGGGAATGATAGAAGCTGGTTCCCGGCAACGTACTGTGGCTTTAGCTCTGAATACAAGTCAGAGTGTTATCAGTCGACTTTGGACACGATACCGAAGCACTGGTACCGTGGCTGAGCGCCATGGAGGACGGTATCGCTGCACCACACGGAGACAAGACCGATACATTCAAATCTTAACTCGAAGAGCTCCAACAATAACCGCCATGATGTTAGCCGTGAGGCTTCATCACTCTTCAGGGAACTTAATTAGCGACCAAACAGTCAGAAACCGCTTGCATGAAGTGAACCTTCATTCCCGAAGACCGCTACGGGTACCACCTATAGCAATGCACAATCGTAGGATTCGATATCAATGGGCTCTTGAACACAGAAATTGGGCAGAAGAACAATGGCGTTTCGTGTGCTTTTCTGATGAGTCTCGTTTTGGTATGAGACCGGATACAAGACGTATACGACACTGGAGAACCCCTGGACGCCAACAGCGATTAAAATCCTGCCAGGAAGTCCATCCTTATAGTGGTGGAACCATCATGGTATGGGCGGGTATTTGGATCGGCGGAAGAACTGAGTTGATTTGGATCAGAGGCAACCTCAACGCTCAAATTTATGCTGAGACGATTGTATCAGACGTCATCGTTCCTCTACAAGTGCAAATCGGTCCCTTATTTCAGTTAATGCATGATAATGCACGACCGCACACCGCAAGAGTTGTAAGACAGACTCTCGCCGCAGCTAACATCAATGTCCTGCCCTGGCCTGCTCAGTCGCCAGACTTGAACCCGATTGAGCATGCATGGGATATGCTACAGAGAAGAGCTCTGCCGAATATGGAGGGTATCCAGTCGCAAGAAGACCTTTTTTTGTTGTTGCAACGAACATGGGCGGCCATTCCACAGCGTGATTTGGATGAACTCATTTTGAGTATGCCAAACCGATGTTCTTGTGTTGTTAGTGTTCGCGGTAGAAATACGGATTATTAATTGTTTAAGTTACCCAATAAAATTTTAGAGAAAACTGTTATTTCAGTCTTTTTTTCGAACTTTTGTGTTAGTGGTTCAAATGTCAAAAATCCCTTTATTAGGAAAATGGCAAATTTCTTTATTAATGCAAAGGTGACTTGGTTTATCGTTACTGTGACAAACGAAAACACTTTATTTGATGAATCCTTAAAGAAAATTTTAATTAATATCAATCAGGAGAAAAGTTATTGCAAAAATATATGTTGATCCCTAGACACTTTTGATGTGTGTATATATATATATATATATATATATATATATATATATATATAAGTGTATTACGTGTATATATGTATATATATATATACATATATACACGTAAATGGGGGTGACTAATAATTCAACAAACTGCTTTATCTTACGAATTAACTATTTATTTCAATCTTAAATCCACGTCTTATTTTAACACCAAAACCCTTTACTTTTGTTTCCTCCCAGGCGGGGAAGCGGGTGTCAAATCTGCATGGCTACTTTACAGCCGGCTGCAAGGTTATGCTAGACCAGTGTTTCCTAACCTTTCCAATACGGCTACCCCTGTAACCTATAAGGAAAACAGATTTTACCCCGACTTTAAAATGTTATCATTTATTATATAATTAGTCCTAGAAATTTCAATTTGGCCGCTACATCTTCGTCTCAAATAATGTCATCATCAGGAGAAAATCTCGCCTCGCTTCCCACACTCAGCACCCCGAGGGCTCGCTAGCAAAAAGGAGCACGTGCTCTATTTAGTAGTATTGTTATATAGTATTTTCTTATTATTTAGATTTGAACAAATAATTAGGTTCTTTGTTACCCCCGAAGTATGGCTGATTTACCCCCGGAGGGGTAATTACCCCCTGGGGAACGGAACCCAGGTGCTAGACTCTAACCCCCTTATTAATAAACAAGGAATAAGATCAGACTAGTTACGCCGTGTTTTGTTCATGCCACTCAAATGCCATTTGTCATTCAATAGACATAGACAAGGAGCGAATCGAGGAGCTCGATGGCGCGGCTGGTTAGCACGTTCAGCTGCGATCGTTGAAGTTAAGCAACTTTCGCAGTGGTCGGTCATTGGATGGGTGACCAAAAATCTTCTAACTCGAGTTCCTCCGTGCTTCGAAGGCACGTTAAGCGGTTGGTCCCGGCTGTATCTGCAGTCGTTAGCACCCGCCAATCCGCACTGGGCCCGCGTGGTGGGTCATGGCCCAATCTCCCTATTCCATCCATAGGGAAGGCCTGAGCCCCAGCAGTGGGGACATTAATAGGCTGATGATGAGACAGATACAAAACATAGATTAACTAATCCATGCGTAGTCTTAGTTTATTAATAAGGGGGTATCTGATTAAAACACCCTCGTAGGGGCTGCCTCTGGCCGGGAAGGCCTTTAAGGCTTCATCGGATGCGATCGTCCCCTGAGACGGGGCGATGCAGCGCTGCCTAGTTAGAAACTAGTGCATATGCGCTTCTTTAACGACCGTATTGGTTTTGTTATCTGCAAAAGGCCGCTCGCAATATGGGGAGCATTACAACAGCCAGAGGGGCTGTTGTCGGCCGTTGGCCTTTCTAAGGGACGGGAATGCGGTCGTTACCATCTCTTATCTATTAGACAAGTCCGTCCGTCTGTCTGTGGTGCTGTTTCAGCGGCCAAACCGTAAGAGATAGATAAAGAGAATATTTAAGTTATAAGTTTAGAATAGTCTGATAAGACAACAAACCGGATTTGAGTAACGTAGCACTTCCGGTTTTCGAGAAATCACGAATTTCAAACGAAACCACACAAAATCTCCGAAGTTCTCAATTAATTAAATACATTTTTTTTTTGGTGAACATTTGGTTCACTGGTTTGCTAGTTACATTTAACTGAGAAGAAACTCCGTTCCGACTTAAACAAGCCGTTAAGAGTACATCGGGGGGGCAATGTTTGTCTCGCGCAATACTTTATCCGCTTTAAGAAAACGAGTAAAATACTGCGCAGGGCAACCTAGTGGGCAAATGCCTTATAGAGGTTGCATTTTGGTACAAAATTAAAGTTACGTCAAGTAAATAAAGTACGTAACCTGAGAGGAAAGCCTTATAGGAGGTTGCATTTTGGTACAAAATTTGTCGTGGGGACTCGTTGTCGTGGGGTGTTACCAAATCCTAGTTTAGCGCCATTTTAACAATCTTTTCTCCCTTCTCTCATACCTTCCCGTTCTCACTCGTTCTCTCTTCATAACACATATAATGTATATGTACATTTATCTAGAAATATTATTAAACATACATGACTTCTTAGGTACAAATGCTCGAAGATAATAACAACCATAATCTTTGGATGATATGCTTTTTGGTACTTTGTATATGATGATAAATACTGATTTAAAAGCTAAGTTACTATTAGTATATAATCTCAGTTAACTCAAAAATCTATGTTTTTTAATTAACTCCCAAATCCACAAGTTCTAAAGGCAATTTATTAAAAAATCTTGGTGTTTAAGTCCTTTCAGATCTACGTATGCCGTTATAATTTAATAATTTATTCGTACTTACATCAGGTTACAGGTATAAGTGACACAGAACATGGATTTCAAATAATTTCTTATAGAGCACAGAACAAATTAGAGACATTAATTAAATTAATTATCAGAGTGATGTGAGGTAATTTTTTTGCTAACGCAAACAACAGCTAATAGTATCTACTTAATATAATTGTTTCTCAAGATTTCATGCACACCACTTATTCAATGAAACACGCTTAATCGGGTTTAAAATTTGTTGCCTTTATAATTTTTTTACTTTTTGTTACGGTACTTATCTGACTTAATAATACAAAAAAAAACCTAATATCTTCAACGTTTTCTTCCAAATCAACATCGATTACAAAGAAGGAAAATGGGTTAACATTAATTAAGTCTAGACTGTGTTTGACATACAATAAGGTACAAAAAAGGAACAATTATTCTGCAACTACATTCAAAAATAATTAACCAGATGTCAGCACTGTCATGTGATTGTTGTCATTTCCCACGGATGTATTGTTTAGGAATTACACTATCAGTATGTACATTACCACTTAGTACTTACTTATCTTGTCGAATAGTTAAATTAGCATGTAAGTTCAGACAATTATATAAAACAAAGTGTTTTAATTTTAACTAATTCCATTAGTACTCACTTTTCTTGTCAAATAATTAAATTACTTAGCATGTAAAGTCAGATATTCTTATAAAACAAAGTTTCTTATTTTTAATTGATTCCCAATTATTAGAAGACGAGGACTGAAGTTAGACTTGGTTTAAGCCTAAGTATAATGTTCTGTCTTCTCTTTAGCAAACAAATTAAAACAAATATCATTTTAGACCAAGTTTAACTTCAGGCAACGTTTTGGCATAATGGGAATTCAGATTACTTTATTTACGATAAGTTTAATATAATAACATTTGACTATAACGAAAAAAAACAGGCAATAGGCATAGATTAGCATACTATGTGCTTAAATGTTTGACGACCTCCGTGGCCGAGTGGTTTGTACTCTGGGTTTCATGGTGTCCCGACTCGAGAGGTCCCGGGTTCGAATCCCGGTGGGGGCAGATGTTTGTGTGATGAACGAGCATTTGTACTCCAATCATGGATGTTTAATATGCATTTCTTAATATATACTTATATATATGTATTCTATCCGTTACCCTAGTATCCCATAACACAAGCCTTACAGTGCTTACTTTGGGGCTAGGCTAATTGGTATGAGTGTTGGAAATATTTATTTATTATTATTATTTAAATTACCGAACCATTACGTCAATACATTATTTTAACGCTTATTATGATTCCTAAGCATTAAGAATAATAATAATATATTCTGATAGTAAGTATACTTTAAAAATAAACACAAAACAAGTACTTTATTTTTAATTAATATAAACAAAAATGATATTTCTGACACTAACAACAATTGGCCTATTGCCCTAGTCCTAAAGTAAGCATCGTTGGTAAATGATACCAATGCATGAGATGATACATTGATATTTTCTGTAGAACTAAGCTAAGTCTCAGGTACTAATGCTCCTTACCAGGATTCGAACCCAGGAACTCTGAGTAGGCGGCTTCTGAACACCAGTGTAGATACCAACCACTATCACGGACATCGTGAAAAAAAATATTTTAACCCATTATGATTAGAACCTATGAAACAGTCGTTTTTAAAGATGAGGATTTGATTATAAACACATCTAGATAGATTAATCTAAATGAACCACGCAAAGATAACAATTCAAGTCAGATTATGAAAGTAATCAATGTTTGCGTGTGACGAACATATCTACCATAATATTATTTTATAGTAGATATTTTTTGGTTAATACGGAATATCTGGGCATGTATAATATGAAAGAGATGGTGTTTAATTTTATACCCTGCAATCGATTAACTACGTCACTGCCAAAGCAAATCCCAAAACAAATTTTCGGTGACTTATTAGCGTGCATTCAACATCATAAGCGTTACGCATGGATTAGTCTAAACATGGAATTAAACTTGAATACTTGCTGCAAGCAATCATTATTGGACTTGGTACTACGTAAGTAGGTCAACGCATTTGCGACACCATGACATGAGGGTGCACATAAAAAAAAATGACGTGTTGATCTTGAAGTTAAGATTGAAGCAAAACTTAAGAAACCCTTTAAACACTTTCTTTTTAAAGAAAACATCAAATTGCATGTAAATGGAATATTAAAAACTGATATGAAAATTCCTGTCTATGCCCATCCATCTATCTGGGATGACTTCTATTTAAGAAGTGACATA
The DNA here is from genome assembly GCA_902850365.2 of Chilo suppressalis. Lineage (NCBI taxonomy): Eukaryota > Metazoa > Arthropoda > Insecta > Lepidoptera > Crambidae > Chilo > Chilo suppressalis. The sequence goes on from OU963902.1 coordinate 1,633,282, forward strand.
AAACATGTATTTTGTACAAGATAAACTTATTTTGTGATTCTTTTCTACAATTCATGGAGTATTTGTAACACCATTATAAATAGGTCCATAATTAAGATATCTTTTAGCCTTCTTAAGCAAATAGTAAGGTAGTAATCATAATCAAAATCATTTATTCAGTTTAGGCTGTTACAAGCACATATGAATGTCTAGAAGCTACGCTATCGGTTCGTAAATCTACGGCGGGAAACCTTGTACTGAGAAGAACCAGCAAGAAACTCAGCAAGGGCTGTTTTTTTCTCCCTGTTTTATCATTTACAGAGTCGTCAAGTAAATAGTAGTAGAAGATAAACTCACACAGCGCAAAGAAACGAAGAAGGTAACGTAAAGTTATTTATTGATATGGTTTTTAGGTAATCTTAGTGATCAGGAAACAAATATAATAAAGATACCAGAAACATCCAAGTGATGTATATTAAAGTTGACTTTCAATATATCGTGACATGATCATTACCTACATTATGTTAAAAATCAACTTTAAAATACATTTATTGTCCATCCTTCTCCTGCATTATCCTCTGAGAAGGGGATGATGCTGGAGGAAGGCCTATAAGGCTATAGAAAGCGTTGTTTTTAGTCAATATGAGTGTGACATAACCGTGCTGCCGATTGTAAGGTATATTCATGTGGTGTATATTATTCATGTGGTTTTTACACCCGTTTCTATGCCTGGGAGGAAACAAAATAAAAAACCTTACCATCCTTCAAATCCATCCATTCAAAATCCTTCAAATTTACATAGTCTTTAAAGCAGTAGAATAGATACTAATACGCGACGAAGCCGAAATCTAATGGGTATTTTAAGACTACGCTTTCAGATTCAGAACAAGCAAACACTTTCTATGGTCCATTAAATTCAACATCACCAAAATATCCTAAATTTAATTTATTAACAAATCTTGTGTTAATGCCGAAAACAAAGCTAAGATTTGATCTTCGTGGTACGGACGACAAGTATCGCACATAAACGCATCTATAAACAAGAGGATCTCCACTAATTCTCTCAACTCAACATTGTCACCAGCAAGGCTTTTAAAACCTGACCTTTGTAATTCGAAGTCGGATTACATAAAGTAACACGCCGATTTGATTGATCATTCGTCACAGCTATACTTTGTGTTGATGGTCTGACGACTGAACCTCGGTTACCAATGCACCTGATTAGGTTGCTTCCTTCACTAATTCAGTACTGTCAATTTAACGGCAATGAATATAAGTAAATTGTTCTAATATTCAATACGGAGGCTGTCAATGTTATTTTGACTAAAGGAAAACAAGCAACCTGTCTATGGTAAGATTTAATATCAATACTGAAAAATTACATTTATTCACGACCTTTTTGTAGTTGATACGAAAAAACCGTTAATGATACTTCAATAAAAATAAAACAATAGGAAGAATATCAGAAGGCGGATTCGGTACAGTTAATATCTCACTGATGTCTGGAATAGGAGCTGGGATCCTATTTCAGATATTAGTACGTCGTGTATGTATAAATGTATGAATAAATGATACAATGACTCATAGAGTAGCATATTCGTCAGCTGCTAAAAATCGAATTAATAAAATCGAAAGTGAGATTTTGTATTACAGAATCGACTTGCAGGTTATAAAATGTCACTATGGTCATGCTCAGACACATCAAATAAATATAATGCCACTTATAGTCACGCGTCGTTTTATTCGAATGCCACCACAAAAACGAAACAACACTAACTTTATCTCAAAAGTTTTATGAATTCTCTTAGTGCGTCTTTTACACGCTTAACGTCAAACTTTGAAGCTTATAACTTATTCGATGCACGAATGTTCCATGGGGTCGATGATACTTTTGCAACAGCAGGTTTCATTCACGGAGTTTTCTGTGAGGCTTTCGAAGTTATCAATGACTTCATTGTTTGATAGCCGACCGTTATTAGATCGTCATTCAGAGCATATAATGTCAGGTTTGTTTACGAGTATATCTTTGCACGTTTACATGTTAACATCACTTGACCTTTATCATGCTCGTCTGGATATTATGACTAGATTGCTGATACAGTAATGTAATGGGCCCAATTTACATTCCTGGGGAATACCCAAAATATTCGTTGTCCTGTTACCACGCTCTTATGTGACGCGCTTTGCTCACGTAGATACTATAATTCTCGAGAGACGTTTGTCGTACCTTAATAACGAATTGAGTTCATCTCTTATAGGTATAATAGAAAAAAAGAACAGAAGTTTACTAAGCTTGTGAATGTGTATACAAATAATGATTTTATTCCTAAAATTGCTACTTTTTATGTATTGTTGTTATTCTTTTATTTCATTTGAAATGGATACAACCGATTTAGATTGGTCCGGGTACCGTACTCGAAACAGGCGATCGATTCCCATGATTGTTCTCTTACTGAAGGCAGAACTTTAAATACGCATAGCGAATTTTTGGCCTCTGCATTTGATCTGGCTGCTTACAAAACACATTAAAATAGCCGCCTATACATCACACTAATATTATAAAGGCGAAAGTTTGCGAGCGTGTATGTTTGTTACTTCTTCATGTTTAAACGGCTGGATCGATTTATATAGTATGGTGTTAGCTGACACCCTGGATTAACACATAATCTACGTTTACTGCATGAAAATATCTTATTCCAATAAACCGCGGGTAACACCGCGAGTCACAGCTAGTTATAGATAAAAATCAACTCTCAAACTGTAAGTAAAGTGAGTAATATGTTTACGTGCCTGTGCCACATGATACCTGATAATTGGTCCACAGTACAAGTTAGCAAGTATATACGTTCATTGTTAACACTGATACTACTTGATCATCCATATTTTGTCTATGACAAAATTAGTAGGTCTGGCGTGCTTAGGATTCTGCAAAGCCATAAGGGCTTTCTGAATGGCTTCGCACTGCTTGTTTACTTAGCCAATGTCAAGTGTTAAAATGTTTACAAATACTATAGCACTCGTGATCAAAGTAATAAAGCAAGTCAAAGTAAGTGGCAGTCAAGTCAATCCCCCTTTCCCTGTTTCAGTAAAAGTTTGTGGATTTACTGGAACCTCCCCGTGGACTTCTTGAGGGAACTTCGAAAGACACTTTCCGCTATTTTGTTTCACTTGCCAACATTTGTGCATGTTCCCGAACACTTAATGGTTAATAATCCACCATTATTAGACACTAACATCCGGCACAACACAATTTTTAAACAAGAAAAACAAAACTGCTAAACTGACGCTTCCCGATCCCACCAAAAAGTCATTCTGTACTTAAATATAGTTTTTTTTTATTTATTTATTTATTAACCACGCCAACAGCATACACATACAAAAAACAAATATAAATTATCATTTATAATTATCATTCCTATAAATCATTATTAGAAGAAGCCTGCGTAATTCATGAGGTCTGCGAATTTATCGAGGAGGTCGTCCTCATTAGAAGGAAGGACGGGAACTTCCCGTCCTCTGATCGAACCTTCGACAGCAGTTATGGTGCGTGCTTATTGCTGAGAGACAGCGGGTTGAGAATATTTGTAATGTAATTTATAAATATTGTTTTTATAAGAGAAGTGATTTTATAACATTCGTCTGTTTTGTTGCTGCGGAATCCAGTGACACAAAAGTGGCTTCGACTAAGCCCCGTAATAGGTACATATGTATAATAATAATAGTAATAAATAAATAAATATTTCCGACAGTCACACCAATTAGCCTAGCCCCAAAGTAAGCACTATAAGGCTTGTGTTATGGAATGCTAGGGAGAATGCATATACTGTACATATGTAAGTATATTTATATAAATACATATTAAACATCCATGACTGGAGTACAAATGCTCGTATTCATCACACAAACATCTGCCCCCACCGGGATTCGAACCCGAGACCTCTCGAGTCGGCGACAGCCATGAAACCCGGCGTACAAACCACTCGGCCACGGAGGTCGTCAGTAAGTAAGTAAGTAATATATCTTAATTCTAAAAAAACAACATTGTTTAATAATAAAAAGGCAATATAGCATTTATTGCACTTTTTATTATTATTGAACTTCAAATTAAACAATAAATATACTAACAAACTTTTTATTTCTATAGGTAGGTACCATTATTAAGTTAGGGAATGTCCTAGCTTTACCAACATTTAAGTAATGGAAATAATTTTTTGGTTTATTCAAAATGATACAGTGCTCAGTTCCAGAAGTTTAAAACGTATTTTTGGTTTAAACAATTGGTACGTAAAGCTTTACTAACTTCTGACCTAGCTGATTTAGTTTTATTATTTTAGTTTAAAACTTACAAACTAGAACTGTAGTGTATTGAAAGGAATAAATCGCATATTTCTCATTTTTGTAATAAATTAATCTTTTACTAATAATGAACCACAAAAGTTTTATTTTATGACTAGCTGACAAGGCGAACTTCCTACCGCCCAAAAGTAATATTTTGCAATTAAATAATATTGAGACTACAAATTGAGATGCAAGCTATCATCATCATCATCATCATCAGCCTATTAATGTCCCCACTGCTGGGGCACAGGCCTTCCCTATGGATGGAATAGGGAGATTGGGCCATGACCCACCACGCGGGCCCAGTGCGGATTGGTGGGTGCTAACGACTGCAGATGCAGCCGGGACCAACGGCTTAACGTGCCTTCCGAAGCACGGAGGGGCTCGAGGTAGTAAATTTTTGGTCACCCATCCAATGACCGACCACTGCGAAAGTTGCTTAACTTCAACGATCGCAGCCGAACGCGCTAACCACTTGCGCCATCGAGCTCCATGCAAGCTATACTATGTTTCAAATTGGATCAAACTGCACACGGTGTGCAAATTTGATTAAAATAGGTTAAGTAGTTTACGAGTCCATCCCGGACAAAGGACGTGACTCGTAATTTATATCATCATCATCATCATCATCAACCCATGTTCGTCCACTGCTGGACATAGGTCTCCCCTAATGCACGCCACTGCTCTTGATTTTGTGCTACTCTCATCCAGCCCACTCCAGCCAGCCTACGAATATCATCATATATATGTGTGTATATACATATTTGTTTCTTAGGTTTTCACGCACATCACTCATTAAATAAAACTAGTTTTTACGGGTTAATGCACGAAACTTTATTTATTTATTGACGTTTCGCAGCCTTTTCAGGTCTGCATCGTCAGAATAATGATTTTTTATTTAAAATTGTCGAGCTACCTTCGAAAGACTTATATTGAGCGTTCGGTTATTTCATTGGAAGATTTTTAAAATTTTATTGTCTATGTATGAATTTATTATTTAATTTACTTAATAAAGTATTTTATTTAAAATTCTTGTTTGTAATTTTGAGTTTATTTATTTATTTGACCCTAACTACCGTAAACTAACTGTATATATCATATGGGCTGGTCACATTAGCCGCAGAGCTGATGGCCGTTGTAGCCGGAAAGTTCTTGAGTGGAGACCACGACTCGGTAAACGTAGTGTAGGACGCCCTGAGACAAGATGGGATGATGATATTCGTAATTTATATATATTATTATGTTAATATAAGATTAAGATTTGGCTGTTGCTTATCATATCAAGTACTCTGTAAATATTATATTTTTTAATTTAATTTACATTGCACATGTACATTATTTGTAATAGGGTCTTACAATGTTAATAGTGTGTGGTACATGACCCCGTTTTGGGGTGTTACAACAAACCTGAGATTAACATTAATATTACGCCTTTTTTTCAGATTTATTCAAATTAAATTAAATGAAGTTCAATTGAATTTAAACAATCAATCAAATTAAAAAATAAATCTTGTCAAATTATATTATAATTATTATCATAGTCATATCATATCATCATTGTCAAATCATAATCATATCATAACAAATTAAATTTGATCAAAATTAAGCAGGTTATTTTTTACAGGCAGGCTTTAGTATTCTCAGTATTTAGAAGTTTCAGTGTTTTTTTTAAGATTGAAAATAAGTTTTTTGTGTTTTTGTTTTGTATATTTTCATCTGTTTATACATTAATTGACGACCTCCATGGCAAGCTGCTTGTACGCCGGGTTTCAGGTGTCGCCGACTCGAGAATTCCCGGGTTGGAGTCCCGGTGGGGGCAGATGTTTGTGTGATGAATACGAGCATTTGTACTCCAGTCATGGATGTTTAATATGTATTTATATATAAACTAGCAAACCAGTGAACCAAATGTTCACCAAAAAATATTTAATTAATTGAGAACTTCGGAGATTTTGTGTGGTTTCGTTTGAAATAGAAATCACGTGATTTCTCGAAAACCGGAAGTGCTACGTTACTCACATCCGGTTTGTAGTCTTGTCAGACTATTCTTAACTTATAACTTGAACATTCTCTATATCTATCTCTTACGATTTGGCCGCTGAAACAGCACCACGGACGGACGGACGGACTTGTCTATTAGATAAGAGATATTACTTATATATGTATCAGTATTTGTATTCTATCCGTTACCCTAGTATCCCATAACACAAGCCTTACAGTGCTTACTTTGGGGCTAGGCTAATTTGGTGTGAGAAAATAAAATAAAAAAAAAGCTATTCTAATATGGTCGCTACTCAAACAGTCTTTGTAGTGTGTGTCGAAACGACAATTCTTGCGGAGTAGCCGCCAATTGCGATGTGCATTACCAGCACGACACTGCCGCACAGGGAAGTGTGTAATTGTTGTATTACCTCTATTGTATAATAATGTCCAGGGTTCTGCCCTCGGCTCGCCTTAAGTAAGTATTCGTCTAAGACCTTCCACGAAAAATAATTGACGAAGATATTTCTATTGTAACATAGTTGCCTTCCATTGCTTCCTTCTGACGACCTCCGTGGTCGAGTGGTTTGTACGCCGGGTTCCATGGTGTCACCGACTCGAGAGGTCCCGGGTTCGAATCCCGGTGGGGGCAGATGTTTGTGTGATGAATACGAGCATTTGTACTCCAGTCATGGATGTTTAATATGTATGTCTATACAAATATACTTATATATGTACGGTATATGTATTCTATCCGTTACCCTAGTATCCCATAACACAAGCCTTACAGTGCTTACTTTGGGGCTAGGCTAATTGGTGTGAGTGTTGGAAATATTTATTTATTTATTTTATTTATTGCATGGGAGGATGACGCTCTAAAAAAAGCTGAATTATGGCTCAATTTCATTTGGTCGTTAGTCTGTCATCATCATCATCATCATCAGCCTCTTAATGTCCCCACTGCTGGGGCACAGGCCTTCCCTGTAGATTGAATAGGGAGATTGGACCAAGACCCACCACGCGGGCCCAGTGCGGATTGGCGGGTGCTAACGACTGCAGGTGCAACCGGGATCAGCGGATTAACGTGCCTTCCGAAGCACGGAGGAACTCGAGATAGAATTTATTGGTCACCCATCCAATGTCACCCATCCAATCGCAGCCGAACGCGCTAACCACCTGCGCCATCGAGCTCCTCAGTTAGTCTGTATTCGGGTGCATAAAAGACACTATTCGAATAAGGGCGGATCCAGCTTTGGCGCCAGGGGGGGGGGGGGGTCATATAGTGGTGGTCAAGTCACAATGGGTACAGATTGTGAAGTGGGTACAGATGGACTCAGCCCAGGACCCCATGACTCCCCCTCTGGATCCGCCCTTGCACCCGAAGCAATTTTTACACTGGAGTATGGGCTGGAAGACGTTGTAACCGTAACCTGATGCTAAGTGTAGATGAAGTCCAGTGCGACTGGCATCACACACTACAGTTTCACCTAATAGATAATAGCCAATCAAACGACGCGACATCAAAGAATCGAACCAATCCGCGCTCACACCCGTGAGCAACGACCCAATCAGAATCAAGTTACGGTCAAGTTATAAGCATATGGTAACACAAGGCCCTTCTTATCACTTTCTGTGTTCTGTAAGAGCACCACATGGTAGAAGATTGTGTACAGGCTGGCAAGATAAGGGTGGGTGCAGCGGTACACTTTCCTTCGGTTCAACTGTATGAGTTTCTCAGTACAAGGTCTCCCGCCGTAGATCTACGAACCGATGGCGTAGCTTCTAGACATTCATGAGTGCTTGTAACAGCCTAAACTGAATAAATGAAGAAAATGTAACTAGAAAAAATTCCACGCGGACCAGGCAGCAGACGGGACTCGAACCCGCACCCTTCGCAATCCGGGCGAATGCACTGAACAATTATGCTACCGCGGCCCTCACGGACCGCGTCGAAATTCTTCTAGCCATTCTTAAGCTGCAAGGCAGCGCTTTGTAGGTATTTGTAAAAGTTTGCTGAGCTTTGTAGATATTTGTAAAAAGTCAATTTTTTTGACAGCTAAGTCATTCTTATTAAAAACACTTTTTATACCATCTCGAGTTCCTCCGTGCTTCGGAAGGCACGTTAAGCTCTTGGTCCCGGCTGCGTGGGCAGTCGTTAGCATCCGCCAATCTACACTGGGCCCGCGTGGTGGGTCACGGCCCAATTTCCCTATTCCAGCCTTAGCGGAAGTCTGTGCCCCAGCAGTGGGGACATTAATAGGCAGATGATGAACACTAACTTTTGGTGGTGTTGTTGAGTTGGGTTCTTGGGGCCACGGGGTAGGGAATTGGGTCAGGGTAGGCATTGGCGTAAATGTTTTATTTAACTTGAATCGTACATTTGTTTTTATGTCTAAACAGTAGGACACGGCATTCCTAAACTTTTCTTAATCTGTTTTTTATATTTTTATTTTATAGTCATAATAGGGATGATGACAAATTTTTTTTTCTTCGTTTTTCAGGTAGATTATCAAAAAGTATTGGACACGTATTTTTTTCTTTTTTCACATAATATAAACATTGCAGAGATATATTGATTTGAAAAGTCGCATGACGTCACGTTTGAGTACACTTATAAGTGAAAATTCACTCAAAAGTGACGTCAAGAGCCCCTACTCCCAAACTTGGACGCGCTATAACTTTGTCATTTTTTGGTTGATTGCCCAAAGAAAAAATACGTGTCCATTATTTTTTGATCATCTAACTGACGGACTAAATAGAATTTCGTTTACTGTACCCCGTCATCACCCCTATTTTACATTTTTAATGGAAAGTGACTTCATGAGTTATCTCATATTGAAGTCATTTTTCAATTTGACGACTCTGTATATAATACAGGGAGAAAAATATAGCCCTTGCTGAGTTTTTTGTCGGTTTTTCCCAGTACAAGGTCTCCCGCCGTAGATTTGCGAACCGATGGCGTAGCTTTTCGACATTCACAAGTGCTTGTAACAGCCTAGACTGAATAAACGATATTGAATTTTGAATGATGTTTCTTGTATCGAAAGCGTCTATAGGCTATGGTGGTAGCTTACCATCAGGCAGGCTATATGTTTATTTGTTACAAATAATTTATACTTATAATAAATCTGTAGAGAGGTCAATTCTGTACATGAAATATATTTTCAAAATAACTATCAGGGGATGATTAGTGATCGATACTGATGCCAAAAATGCAATCAGTAAATTTTTTGTCTGTCTGTCTGTCTGTATGTATTTTCCCTATAGAAACAAAAACTACTCGCCGGACGAAACTTGGTACAATTATTCTTCATACTCCTGGGCAGGTTATAGTATACTTTTCATCACGCTACAATCAATAGGAGCAGAGTAGTGAAGGGAAATGTTGGAAAAACGGGAGAAGTTACTCCATTTTTTAAGCTTCCGTCGCGTGTGCAGCCTTAATGGTTAAAGTTACATAGAAATCATGTATGACGGAAATATTCTACATAAAATTGTCTAAAAAATATCCCGCAACAGCATATGTCTATCTTTTATGGTTGACTCACAATAACACGTGTAATTATATAAATAAAGTCATTGTTTATAACACAAACCTGAGAACAAAAACTATAGTTTACACTACAGCTCTACACCGAAGCGAAGCGAGGGCGGGCCACTAGTACTAAAATAAAAACCAAAGATGGGTGATGTGACACTTATTCTTGTTTCACCAACAACCATTCCAAATGAACATCACTTACAATTAACATCAAAGTTGGATAGAACAATACGCTAGGTAGTTAGGGTACCGTAACTCAAAAGAAGCAATGGAATAAAAGCAGAGCCTTTTTATCTCAGGAACTCGTGGAGTCATCAAGCTGTTTGAAATACATTGAAAGTTCATTGAAAATTAATGACAATAATCAACGTAATCAGAAGACTGTTTATGTTAATTTGATGCCGAATATTTTAATCGAAACATGTATATTTCATGATAACCTAGAGTCATGAAGCAATGCTATGTGTGAATAAATAAAGGCATAAAAATATAAAAAAGCGCAAATTCTTTAAATAATTTAATACAGACGGCGGACAGGGTGGTGCGTCGTCCGCATTGCCCAGTCTCATCCGTCGAGGGGGGATGCCTAGGTGCTTCCGGGCATCCCCCTGAACCGCCAGGAGGAGGAGGAAACCCTGCCGGGGGTAACGTGGAGAGTCACCAGGATCCTACGAAACCCGATCTGGCAGGCGCGGAAGCACTGTTGGGTTTTTAGTGGGTAGCTCGCCCCCCTCGTCCCCAGCAGCCGCTGAGCCAGTTTGGCTGAGCGGGTGGGCGGGATTTGGGGGGGGGGGGGGAGTCCCACATAACCAATAATAATAAGTATTATAATTCCATCTGTACTGAAAATCACTATTCCAGAGTGCTGGACACTTACCGGCATTTCTCTATATTCTGTTATTTATTTGTTTTCATTAATTTTGCTCCGATTTTATCTATTTTTAGTTTATTTGTTTTATCGACATTTGTGACAACTTAATGTTTTTTATCCGTTGCCATGGCTAAAAGTGAAAGGTGCGCAGATGAGGTTGCGCACAAAAACGTAACGAGGTCATTAATGTCATTCATCGATAGATTTTACTCCTCACATTTTTCTCATACCGGGCCCCTTATATATGCAAATTGATTCTTAAGGAGTAAACTCCAAAAAAAAGGTAGTACCCACGAGAATCGATTCCTGCGTGCTTATGTCTTTTCATACCTTGAAATTTATATGGAACCCTCAGTGCATGAGTATGATTGTGAGTAATTCACACTTGACCGGCTATACAAAAAAATGTACAGTTCAACCACAGAAAAGATTCGTTACTTAGTTCTCATTTGTTACGCCGATTTTCCCTCAAAAAAAAAATTAATCGCAACTCGAACGAACCGCTTAATTTAATATCCTCTTGATTGTCTCAAATTGAAAACACTCCCTTACGTAATCGGTTAAAATTATGCCGCATCACCTATCAAATCGATTTGTAAATTCTTAAAGATATTTATTACTTGTATACCTAGCTAGGGAAGCCGTTCCTAAGGTAAACCAGCAGCTATCACGTAAGTTAATCCGACTACCTAGACAAGCCCTGAAACAAATCGTGGGTATACTCACGGGTCACGGCTACTTCTACAAACACCTTTATAATATAGGTATTTCTGACAGCCCTCTGTGCAGAGCCTGCTTGGAGGAAGAGGAGACGAGCGCCCATGTTCTGCTGGAGTGCAGAGGCGTTGCAAGACAAAGGACTTCTCTAATGGGAAGCCCGCGGACACTAGTAGAAGCCTGCAGCAACATCCGGGGATTGCTGAGCTTTTTGGAGGAGCTGGGATGGCAGGACTGATACCAATCCCCACGCAAAATAGGCACTGGGTGTCGAGTTGCGGAAACAGCCCGCCGTTCTACTAAGACTAACTAAGACTTGTATACCTACCTGAATGACACCGATATTGTTCGCGAACTCGCAGGTAAGAAGTGAAGGACGCGGAAGAATCCCTAAACTGGGATACCGCGGCTTCGCGGTAAGCAGCTTAGAGGGTATTCGCAGGGTTTTTTAGCGGATATTATGCCGTAAAGGGCCCGTAAGAGTTACGGGGTCCTCAGTGGGCAGCCACTGCTGGGGCTCTTTAGGCTTGCGGGAGCCAGGTGTGAGGTCCGTGCGGTGTGCCTCTTAAAGGCGCCGTCGTCTGTAAATAGTATTTTTGCCTGCGTATAAAAAAAAAGAGAATAAGTGAAGGTGGGCAGGTCACGTGGCTCGCAGGACAGACATTAGGTGGAGTTTAGCTATTGTGGAGTGGCGACTAAGACCTGGACGCAGAAACGTAGGAGGGCTGCGCGCCAGATGGTCCGATGACATCACCAAAGTAGCAGGAAGAAACTGGATTGAGATCGCACGCATCATCGCAAATTGGCGCACCATGGAGGAGACCTGGAGGCCTACTCTATTTCAACGAAAAACGAAATTTCGATTGAAATTTCGCACGTTCCTTACTCTGTTTCTATTTCATTTCGAAAATTCGTTCGTCCGAAAATAGTTTGACATTTAAATTCTCCAAGCCTACTCTAATTCACAAAACTTTTAAACTGAAAGTTGAATTTGACAGATAATTGTTCGAAATTTTATCCTCAAATTGACGAAATGAAAAGTGTCACCTTTTCATTTTCGTTTAGGGATTTTTGTTTAAATTTAACGTAAAATGACTACTAGAGTATTTTTAATTAGGGCTGCTTAGCGTGGGAATCATTTTTTGTATGAAAAATTTACAAATAAATAAATTTTTTGTTTATTATTGTATTGCCAATACTTCAAAGTGTTACACGACAAATTTAGGTTGACATACATTCGATTGCATCAACTCTACAAATTAGTCGGCTAACACTGTCAAAAGAAGTTGTTTTAATATAATCAATAATTTATTCATAAAGTAATATTGTTTTGAAGTAAAAAACGTTATCTTAAAAGTATAGACAAAAAGAACTCACAAACATAACTCATTCCATTCGTTCACGATAATTATCTGTGATACCGAACTTTATGTGCGTGTTCGAAGATGAAATAGAGTAGAGTCACTGGCGAAATTTCGTTTAAAATTCTTTCGTTGCCGAAATTTCGTTTCGGAGTAAGAGAGTAGAGCTCCTGTACCCAGAGTGGGTAGATTAAGGTTGAAGAAGAAAAAGAAGATGCCTACCTTAACATAATTTGCTACTATCTGCGATCGAATAGCCCTTGCTGGATCTTAAATACAAGTAATCTGCCTGGTTGTGAAAAAATCAGCGGAAACCTCGTTGCCAGGTTGCAAACATATCGCCAATTATAAAAACAAAATATATGACAGTTTTAATGTGCCAGTATCGGTCGATCTAATCGGTTATCAGTCACCCGTCGATCGGGTCGACCTAAATCCGTATTGACGATCGTTGATCAGAGAGTAGTCTTTAGGTAGCGTGTCAGATGGTTATATGCCCTCAACAACCTACCATTTTGTTTATAACACCTACATGCTGACTTTGGTGATTCATTTCTTTGTCGCACTATCCGTAAATGGAATGCTCTGCCCGCTCACGGGTTCCCTCCCTCTTTCAACCTGGGATCCTTTAAAAGAGGCGTGAAGAAGCAACATGCAGGCCGGCAGGGTGAGGATGGCTGGTGTGGCAGGTAGAACTGCTCTATCAGCTAGATAGATAGAAGTCCAGATGTGAAGATTCACGTCTGGACTTCAACATCAGGTGGGGTGGAGTCATTTGTCGGACCTATCTATAAAAAAAATGCTTCTTGTGATCTCAAAGACAGCTAGTAGATTATTACTTGTCTTTTGGGATCTAAAGCAATAATGAAATATCTGAATAAATAGAGTAATGTTTAAAACTGTCTATATTTTAAATCAAAAAGTTTCAAACGGGTTAGATACACTGATTTTATTTATTGACGTAATTGTAATAAAAAATCATTATTATGACGACGCATTCCTGCGAAACGTCAATCTATCTATATATATAAAACTCAAAGGTGACTGACTGTCATAGTGATCTATCAACGCACAGCCCAAACCACTGGACGGATCGGGCTGACATTTGGCATGCAGGTAGATGTTATGACGTAGGCATCCGCTAAGAAAGGATTTTGATCAATTCTACCCCCAAGGGGATAAAATGGGGAATGAAAGTTTGTATGAAATTTTGACAATTTTAAACCGATCGGGCTGAGACTTTGCATTGCAGGTATAAGAAGAATCATAGATGAATGTCATTGCATATAAAACAAGCCTGAGAACAAAAACTGTAGTCTACACTTCAGCACTACACCGAAGCCAAGCGAGGGCGGGCCGCTAGTAAATAAATAAAATCAGTGCATCTAACCCGTTGAAACTTGTTTTATTTAATGAGTGATGTGCGTAAAAACCTACGAAACAAATATGTCTATATTTTATACACTAGAGGTCTATTTAACATGTAAAAAAAATCATACCTACATAAATCTTATAATATTATACTTAATTAAGAACGAAGTAACTATTAGTAGAAAGAAAATAACTAAAGTAAGAAATTTTCCTAGCCTTAAGCTGCAAGGCAGCGCCATCTCTTCGCATTGTAGGTAGCCCCCACAATGTCAAATGAATACTTTTTCAAGTATTAAACATTTGAAAGAAGAAATAGCAATTATAGTTATGTTTTTTATTTATTTTTAAGCATTTAACTGCTAGATGTTTAAATCTAAAGAAAAGTTTACTAGAAAAAAATCCACGCGGACCAGGCAGCGGACGGGACTCGAACCCGCACCCTTCGCAATCCGGGCGAATGCACTGACCATTATGCTACCACGGCCCTATTAGCCGCGTCGAAATTTTCCTAGCCTTAAGCTGCAAGGCAGCGCCATCTCTTCGCATTGTAGGTAGCCCACAATGTCAAATGAATACTTTTTCAAGTATTAAACATTTGAAAGAAGAAATAGCAATTATAGTTATGTGGGCTACCTACAATGCGAAGAGATGGCGCTGCCGCTCTCGCATCGGAAGGAACCTAAGTATTATTTATTTAACAATACTTAATGCACAAGTGTACAAAGGTGGACTTAACGCCGTAGGCATTCTCTTCCAGTCAACCATAGGGTGTTGTAGATAAATGGTGGTAGGGTGCACAACTTAAATGGAAATTACAGAAAGACGAACAGATATAAATATGTAGTAGTCATATATATAATTACACATACATAAACAAATACCCACATATAAATTCACAGATATACACATATAAACATACATACTAAATAATACATAATAATGACGACTAACGTTGAAGCTAGACTGCTTGTTCCTGTAAAAAGCTTCGTAGCTTGGGTTTGAAGCTAATTTTGCTGGTGGACATTCTAATATCTAGGGGGAGTTCGTTCCACAGAAGTATAGCTTTGACGAAGGAGGACAAGTAAATCATTCCTACATATTACAGAAGATCTCAGAAAAATAGCACTATCCTTTGGTAATGTTGTCTTTCTACCTTTGGGTGTAGTCTAGTTTCGAATATGTGTAATGTTAATAAAAATATACAACCCTCTACCAAATAGTTTAAAATGTACAACTGAAAATAAAATATTTGAAAAACAGCTTAAAAATTTTCTAATATATAAAAGTTACTATAATATTTCCGAATTTTTTTATGATATAATAAATATTATTAATATTGTAACAAATTAATAATAATATAATTAATACTAGTATAAAACTCAAGTTAATATAATAGTTGTACAGTCTAATAATATCTAAAAGTTATCATATACTTGGAATCATTATATATTTGTTTTTTTCTAATTAATAATACTTAATAATAATTACTTTAGAATTATAAATCTAGCAGTTAAATGCTTAAAATTAATTTAAAAATATTGTTCTTTTTTAATTGATGTAATTGTATTTTTGTATTAAATATTATTATTTACTTTTATTTATAAATAAATTGCAAACAGCCTTGCAGGGTGTCACATGTTCTATTTAATGGTGTCGATTCTGGCACGATTCTCTAAATCTAAATTTAAATTTGACTACAGTGTTTCCTTGTCATTCTCTATATAGAACGAAAAAGAGAGACTGATGTTAAATTTAGTTTTAAGTTTAGAGAATCACGCCAGAATCGACACCAATATGTTACTAAATTGTCATCTTTTAATCATGTGACTATGCAATAAGAAATTTGAATTTGAATAGGGAAGAAATGGTCGAATTGGCTTCGGGGGAATTGGTTTCGGGCCTGCAAGGTGAGTATGTGAGGAGCAGCACGTTTTACTGCCGTATTACTAAATCAACTTTCTTTGCAGTTCCACTTGACTTTGGATAGGGTGCTTAATATGCTGCGCTTTGTTTTAAGAGAAATCTATCATCATCATCAACCCCTGTTCGTCCACTGCTGGACATAGGTCTCCCCTAATGCACGCCACTGCTCCCGATTTTGTGCTACTCTCATCCAGCCTACTCCAGCCAGCCTACGAATATCATCATCCCATCTTGTCTTAGGGCGTCCTACACTACGTTTACCGAGTCGTGGTCTCCACTCGAGAACTTTCCGGCTCCAACGTCCATCAGTTCTGCGGCTAATGTGACCAGCCCACTGCCACTTCAGTTTGCTAGTTCGGTGAGCTATGTCGGTGACTTTGGTTCTCTGTCGGATTACATCATTTCTGATGCAGTCCTTCAGGGATTCTCCGAGCATAGCCCTTTCCATAGTTCTCTATGCGACAGAAATCTATATTGATGTAATTAAGAGATGTAGGTCAACTCTTCTCAACTTTCCGCCTGAATTGTAGTGCGCATCTTAGGAAGTAATCTCCACCTTTGGAAGAGCACAGTGAAATAACACTACCTCTTGGTCGTGCTGTGTTTCAGATGGTGAGTAAGGTTCCAGGGCTCCATGGGGTCGGGGATCGGATCTCGATGGCGCAAGTGGTTAGCGCGTTCGACTGCGATCGTTGAAGTTAAGCAACTTTCGCAGTGGTCGGTCATTGGATGGGTGACCAAAAATTTACTATCTCGAGTTCCTCCGTGCTTCGGAAGGCACGTTAAGCCGTTGGTCCCGGCAGCATCTGCAGTCGTTAGCACCCACTAACCCGCACTGGGCCCGCGTGGTGGGTCATGGCATAATTTCTCCCTAACCCATCCATAGGAAAGGTCTGTGCCCCAGCAGTGGGGACATTAATAGGCTGATGATGATGATGATGATGATGAAGCGTCTATAAGCTTTTTTTTTATATGAAAAATAAATATTTCCAATACTCACACCAATCAGCCTAGCCCCAAAGTAAGCACTGTAAGGCTTGTGTTATAGAATGCTAGAGTAACGGATACAATACATATACTGTACATCATCACCATCACCATCAGCCTATTAATGTCCCCACTGCTGGGGCACAGGCCTTCCCTGTACATATATAAGTATATTTATATAGAAATAAATATTTTACATCCATGACTGGAGTACAAATGCTCGTATTCATCACACAAACATTTGCCCCTCACCAGATTCGAATCCGGGATCTCTCGAGTCGGCGACACCATGAAACCTGGCATACAAACCACTTGGCCACGGAGGTCGTCCACAATAAGCTTTGGTGGCCGCTTACCATCAGGGAGGCCATCGCATTGTTTGTTACCCCCTTTAACATAAGAAAAAATGTCCAGAAAAAGACTAGAGCGATTCCTAGAGATATCAATCTGACTAGATTGACTGACTGCAGACTTGCAGCGTTGCAGCCGCGTTTATATGCCTTTACTAGCGGCCCGCCCTCGCTTCGCTTCGGTGTAGAGCTGAAGTGTAGACTACAGTTTCTGTTTTCAGGCTTGTATTATACACAATGACATTCATCTATGATTCTTCTTATACCTGCATGCAAAGTCTCAGCCCGATCGGCTTAAAATTGAAAAAGTTTCATACAAACTTTCATTCCCTATTTTATCCCCTTGGGGGTAGAATAGATCAAAATCCTTTCTTAGCGGATGCATGCCAAATTTCGGCTTATATTATATTCAGTCTTTTAGTTCTCAACATTGTAACTGCGTTTACATGTATTTAAGGTTCACAAAACATCTTCGCACTGTAGAGCCGAACTACAAGCCCTAGATATCAATATTTTAGTTCTCTATATTGCAACTGCGTTTGCATGCATATTAGGTTCACAAAGCATCTTCGCACTGTAGAGCCGAACTACAAGCCCTAGATATCAATCTTTTGCTTATTAACATTGCAACTGCGTTTGCATGCATTTTAGGTTCACAAAGCATCTTCGCACTGTAGAGCCGAACTATAAGCCCTAGATATCAGTCTTTTAGTTCTCAACATTGTAACTGCGTTTACATGTATTTAAGGTTCACAAAACATCTTTGCACTATAGAGCCGAACTACAAGCCCTAGATATCAGTCTTTTAGTTCTTAACATTGCAACTGAAAATCAGCGATTTACTCTCGGAGTAAATGTTACGCTGAGTTTTCGCCCATTCGCATCGCTGCTACACACGAAAATATCAGTATAGTTGTATAAATATAATTTGTTATATTTTTAAAGGATTTATATAATTGTAAAATTTGTATTCAATTTCGTATCTGTGCATGTTGGTGTGAATAAAGTTTTATCTATCTATCCACCTATCAACTGCGTTTACAAACATTTTAGGTTCACAAAGCATCTTCGCACTGAAGAGCCGAACTACAAGCCCTAGATATCAGTCTTTTGGTTCTGAACATTGCAACTGCGTTTACATGCATTTTAGGTTCGCAAAAAGCGCCTTCGCCCTGCGGAGCCTAATCACCAGCCCTACACCCCATAATCCTGAGGTCAATGGCACTCTATTGTACAGGGGCCACTCATCCGTGCATCTCTAGGACACGGCGCAGTATAAAGCCGAGCCGCGTGTTCCTCGCAGCACAGTCGAAACCAAAGCCCGCTCTACCAATATGGCCCGTGCGACTGTAAGTAGATATATTTACTTATTTATTAACATATGTAGATAATTCTCGGTAAATTTGATGGGAAACGAGTTGCATTAGATGGAAATTAATTGTGATTCATAAAAAAACATTTTTTGAAGTTTCTTTTGAGAATAGTGCAAATTGAAGAAAAGTGTAATTTAAATAATTGACATAAGAAAATATAAAACTCGTTACAATTATTC
The DNA here is from genome assembly GCA_902850365.2 of Chilo suppressalis. Lineage (NCBI taxonomy): Eukaryota > Metazoa > Arthropoda > Insecta > Lepidoptera > Crambidae > Chilo > Chilo suppressalis. The sequence goes on from OU963902.1 coordinate 1,652,252, forward strand.
TACTAAAAGTCAATCATGAATGAGGTAACTGTGAAAAGTTTTATTGCGGGAGCGCAAATTATACAACTTTAAAAAAATGGATTGGAATTGGCTTCAGAATTTCGTGTTTTAGAAAAAACAAAAACTATTCGATCTGCTGTTTCAATACACTGAGACAGTGTTTGACTTTCCATAGGATCAGTCTTCGATCAAAGGGATCAATGGATGATTTTCGGGCTTAAAACTGTACTGTTTTCGAACATCATCATTTAAAAAAAATACTTCTCTTACTTGACACACTTGTTTATATTTTTATTGTTATAATTGAAATGAAATGAAATTTATTTGCATTAATTGTGGTTACAATAATGTTTTTAAATGATTAGGTCAGATCGCACAATTAGCCATTTCCAGCATGCAAAAATTAATTAAAATATAGATTTAAATTTATGTTATGACTTTTTTGTACTTAGAGCATATCTCTTAGTCTAGAGTTCCAACAGTAAGAAATAATCGTTAGGAATTATCGATAATAACGAAGTCTTAATGTTATATTTTGTGTTTCAACAGAACTAAAGTTGTTATATCGCATAAAAACATTTATTGTGACTCAATCAAGTTTTCTATTATGCCCATTGATTTATAACCTTTTTTTCGTCGCTAATATTTAGCGACTTATCAATACGAAACCGAATCCATTGTAGGTAACATAATTTCCATTTTGCTGTAAACACAATGGTGTGTTACTTACTTCGTGGGAAAAACCTGGAAAATTGTCATTCTCATACGCTTTGAATACGTTTATGTACCAGTATATTTCAAATGTGATTTCGATCGATGCAGGTTTTTATAGTGCATACATAAAAAAAACTCAGATTTCAATAATAACTGAATTAAAAATTTTGTCTGAAAACATAATATGTATGTATACTTCAAAGCATTTTTTTTTGATCTGATGCATGTGTTCAAGGTACATTACGAGTGTTGGTTAAGGGTACTGTAGCGATGGAATTTTCAGAAAATAACGTATACATTGATGAAATATAGCTTTTAAACCAATTTCTGTACCAAAACCACCTATTTCTGAATTTTCTTCAAAGTAATACTAACTAGAAATCGCTGAGGGGTACGAGATGATAACTGATGGACAAAATTTACAATTCACAAATTTTGTAACTGAATGGTTAATTACAGCTGGGAAATTTTCACCATCTACCTCTTTGAGAGTGATTACCAAAGAAACAATTTTACAATATCGTTTAGCTAGCTTGCCCCGCCCCTCACGACAATTCCCCGCCCCCTACGACAAAGGCTAACTAAAGCCGAGGTCCGAGTCTCAGAGACGCCCGCTAGTCGAGCTGACCCCATCAGGTTCTAGTGGCATAGAGGGTCTAGACGGAGAGGAGACCCTCCGTGGGGAGATGCCATCTGCCTGGAATACACAGTGTTTCCTAACCTTTCCAATACTGTTACCCCTGTAACCTATTAGGAAAACAGATTTTACCCCGACTTTAAAATGTTATCTGTACTGATGACAGTCCAAGAAATTCCAATTTGGCCGCTACATCTTCGTCTCTAATAATGTCATCATCAGGAAAAAATCTCGCCCCGCTTCTCACAATCAGCACCCCGCGGGCTCACTAGCAAGAAGGAGCGCATGCTCTATTTAGTAGTATTATTATATAGTATTTTCTTATTATTTAGATTTGACCAAATAATTAGGTTCCTTGTTACCCCCGAAGTATAGCTGATTTACCCCCGGAGGGGTAATTACCCCCAGGTTCGGAACCCAGGCTCTAGAGGCACTCGCCAAGTCTCGGCTAGAGGTCCCCTTAGCATCTCGCCGTCCATAAACGCGGTGACGCTTCAAAGATCATCTACGACCATTATCATACAAACTCAAAACAAAATCTTCTATATTTATGCTATTTTTATTCTAATCTTTCAATCAATGCAAACTTAGTCGGGATTTTGTTAGGCAATTTATTTATATCAAACGCTATATGCTATGTGTGTGTTGTACGCACATATAAATAATGTTTGTGAATAGATCATGTTTAAACTGATCCAAAGTACTGTAACCATTGATAGGGAATAATATATTGAGGAGCTGCGATCGTTGAAGTTAAGCAACTTTCGCATTGGTCGGTCAATGGATGGGTGACCAAAAATTTACTATCTCGAGTTCCTCCGTGCTTCGGAAGGCACGTTAAGTCGTTGGTCCCGGCTGCATCTGCAGTTGTTAGCACCCACCAATCCGCACTGGGCCAGCGTGGTGGGTCATGGCCCAATCTCCCTATTCCATCCATAGGGAAGGCCTGTGCCCCAGCAGTGGGGACATTATAGGCTGATCATGATGATGATGATGAAACAATATATCATAGAAGGAACTATCATTTCTCTCTACACTAGTCGCGACAAGTGACGTGACTGACTGATTTTTATTTGTTACTATCTGCGCCCCGCGGTGTTACCCGCGGTAAACAAACTTACAAACACACTCACAAACTTTAGCCTATATAATATTAGTGTGATTCTATCAGCTCGGGGAGCCACCGCTGCAAAAATAGCAAAATATATTTTCAGTATATCTATCATTTTATTTACAATCGGTTTTTTTAAAGCAATCAATTGATTTCGGACGACCTCCGTGTCTGAGTATATATATACGCCGGGTTTCAAAGTGTCGCCTCATCCCAGCGGGGCAAATGTTAGTATCATGAATATTAGCATTTGGATGTTTATATGTATTTCTGTACAAAATATAAATAATAATAAATAAATATTTCCAACACACACACCAATTAGCTTAGCCCCAAAGTAAGCAAAGTAGAGTAAGCTTGTGTTATGGGATACTAGGGTAACAGATAGAATACATATACTGTACATATATAAGTATATTAATATAGAAATACATATGAAACATCCATGACTGGAGTACAAATGCATGTATTCATCACACAAACATCTGCCCCCACCGGGATTCGAACCCGGGACCTCTCGAGTCGGCGACACCATGAAACCAGGCGTATAAACTACTCGGCCACGGAGGTTATCAATATACTTATATCTCTATCAATATATGTATTCTATCAGTTAGGGTAACCACTATATCCCATAACATAAGCCATTCAGTGCTTACTTTAGCGCTAGGCCAATTGTTGTGAGTGTTGGAAATATTTATTTATTTCATTAACCTCTGCTCAAATTCCAGATTGCCCTTATCCTATTCAACATCTTCCTGCTGATTGCCGTGACGTCATCAGCGCCCGCTGAGAAGCAGCCCGTGGAACTCCAAGCCGCACCAGCCCCTGAGAAAGCAGACTTGGTGTCAGCGACAGATGACTTAAAACCAGCGGCATCCCATTGGGGAGGCCATTACGGAGGCTGGGGTGGTCACTACGGAGGCTGGGGTGGACATTATGGACACTACCCCTACTACGGTAGCTACTGGGGCTGGCCTAGTTACGGCTATGGCTATGGATACTGGCCGTACGGCGGCTACGGAGGCTACGGCGGTTTCTACGGCAGCGGCTGGTGGTAAACTAACTTTAGGATCATGAGAAATCCCAGTATTAATCATGAAGACCCATTGGCAATTCTTCGAATTCTCTCGTAAGTGGTTTATGTGGAGTTTGGTTACTGTCTACTTTGTGTGACTTAAAGACTTTAATCTGAAGATTTGAAATAGTTTTCATTGTTACGGCTACTGTTTTGAAGAAAAACAGTAATAAATAGTTTTTAATTATTTTAAAGGTTTTGTCATCCACTTACAACATTCTCACATGGCGAAGTCGAGACGCAATGAACTTGCCCAGTAGTACCTATTGTAAGCATTGTAAATATTTTAAGCAGAGATACCATTTTATAACAGATTGTTATTTGAAAATTTCACTCACGTATGATTTCGGTGGTTCGGCCTACACCTGTGTATTATAGCGACCGTTAGGTTCTATTAACCGTCATTTTGGTATGTCAAACAGCATGATGGGAATATTATATTACATAACGCGGTCGTCATTGAGCGGTTTCATTGAATCGTGTTCCAAAGATTTTGTAATTCCTTACTCACTGTTTTCATTGATAGCTTTGTTTGAAGTTTTTTTGTGCTCTTCTCTTAGTTGATCTCTTTTATTTAATTTTAATTTTCATGTATTTTTTTATGTATTAATTTGTTGATTGGATAAATCATCCTTAAGATATGTTATACACACTTTCATTTGTAAAATAGATAGGTCACTGTTATGCTCATTAATCTTAATATTTAAATGGGAGAGAAAACATCGTATTTTTTTTTTTAATATTTTACATGCAGTCAAAGACTGGTATTGAAAATTTTATGTAACAATTGCTTTTTGATAATGTTCTTTGCAGAATGGATTGTGGAATAAGAGATATTTGTGAAATTTTCAAATATTGTCCTGTTGAAAAGAAAACTTTCATCACTGCCTTGACCGTTGTACCAAATGTGTATAATTGTATATAGTTTTAAGCACGGTATTTATTAAAATTTTATGAACGCTACGAGTACTTGCGACTTTTCATTTAATCCTTTTTACCCCTTTCCTTTTTGTTTCAACGCTGAGTTTCAATGAGGAGCTCGATGGCGCAAGTGGTTCGTGCGTTCGGCTGCGATCATTGAAGTTAAGCACCTTTCGCAGTGGTCGGTCATTGGATGGGTGACCAAAAATTTACCATCTCGAGCTCCTCCGTGCTTAGGAAGGCACGTTAAGCCGTTGGTCCCGGCTGCATCTGCAGTCGTTAGCACCCACCAATACGCACTGGGCCCGCGTGGTGGGTCATGGCCCAACCTCCCTATTAAATCCATAGGGAAGGCCTGTGCCCCAGCAGTGGGGACATTAATAGGCTGATGATGATGAACAAAAGTTTACTTTTCACGTACATATAAGGCATTCCAATGTGAACATTGTTTAAACTTGATATTTTACCATAAGCTTCCAAGTTGTCGTAAACAACGCATTCTGTTTTTTTTTATCAATAAATCTGTTTTTTAAACCAACATTCATAAAAAAATGTTAAGTGGTAACTACGTATTGTCAAGGGGTTCCATACTAAGATACATGACACTTAGTGTCGCCGCACACGGGCTACCGACCACAACCACAAAACGCCGCCACCGGCATATTTCTTGTAGTTTTCATACATTTATATGGACTCGCCACACACGGTACGCCGGTGGCCGCCACATGCTACAAATCGTCGTTGCTCTCTTCTTGTGGCCCGCACCGGCCACTTAATACGCCGATACAAAACGCCGCCAAACGTCACTCGCGCGATTCCCCACCCCTCTCTCCCTTACCTTATTCGGCGCTATCGCACGCTTCAGCCACTTTAGTAGCCGCTTCTAGCTTCTCGTGGCGGCGTTTGTGGCTGTGGCGTGTGGCCCGTGTGCGGCGACATTTATAGTAGACGAGCCAAATCGGAAGGCAAAGTTGTCATTTATGGACCCTTTTTATTGACAGATCTGAAATTAGTACTGGCGAGTCGATTGTTTTGGCATACAAACCTGACGGTTGAATTTTAACAAAATAATATGAATTTAGTGTTTAAAAGTGGTTAGATAGAAATAATACGTTAATAATTCTATTTAAATGCGTATATACCGTTATAATTTTCAAGACTAAGAATAAAGAAAAATTAATAAAAACTAGAAGAAAAAAAAGATGACTTCGGTGATTTGCAGATAGGAAGCTAATTAAGATAAAGAGACAATATACAATTACAATGAAATAAATACTTTGTATCATTGTCATTGCGAAGCGACGACGATCAGACGGTATGTTTGACATTTCCGCTCATTAACAAAGAGATAAGTAATGATTTGCATCTATTATAAAAGTTTTTATAGGTATTCCACTAATGGATAGAAAATCGTGTTTATTATGGTTCCTTGCGCATTACTCATCAATTAAACAATCCTATTAAAAGATCAAAATGGAGGAAAATTACGAAAGTAACTTGGGTATCGTAAAATTTTCGCAACAACGGACGTAACGAGAACTAAAAATCAATACACATTTGACAATGATATTTCGTACTCGTAAACTATACGAATTCGATATTGGTTCGTGCTAGTACTGAACGGAAAATAATCTATTTCGAAATAATCTTTATATATATAATTCTTCTGTGAGTGTGTATGTCACTGAACTTCTCTTAAACGACTGGACCGATTTTGATGAAATTTTTTGTGTGTGTTCAAGGGGATCTGAGAATGGTTTAGATTCACAATTTTGTCCGCTGGACAACCCCTATTTTTTTAGGGCGGTACGAAGTTCGCTGGGTCAGCTAGTAGGTATATAAAACTCAAAGGTGACTGACGGACATAGTGATCTATCAACGCACAGCCCAAACCACTGAACGGATCGGGCTGAAATTTGGCATGCAGGTAGATGTTATGACGTAGGCATCCGCTAAGAAAGGATTTTGATCAATTCTACCCCCAAGGGGATAAAATAGGGAATGAAAGTTTGTATGAAACTTTGTCTATTTTAAACCGATCGGGCTCAGACTTTGCATGCAGGTATAAGAAGAATCATAGATGAATGTCATTGTGTATAATACAAGCCTGAGAACAAAAACTGTAGTCTACACTTCAGCTCTACACCGAAGCGAAGCGAGGGCGGGCCGCTAGTGTACTATATAAATATAAAAAACATGTCTATAAAAAACTTGTCTATCTACCTAATTGTAATACGTATATTCTGTCATACTAATAGAAATTAACAGAGAAAATAATCTTGAAGTTCGTGTAGCTGAAATGAAATGAAATGTCATTTATTCAGTCTAGGCTGTTACAAGCACTTGTGAAGGTCAAAAAGCTAAGCCATCGGTTCGCAAAACTTCGGCGGGAGACCTTGTACTGAGAAGAACCGGCAAGAAACTCAGTAAGGGCTGTTTTTTTCTCCCTGTATTGTTATATACAGAGTCGTCAAGTTGAAAAATGACTTCAGAGATACGTCTGAAGTCACCTTCCATTACATCATTTAGAATATAAATATATAGTTACAATAAACTTTATAGTAAACATTATATTTAGTATTAGATAGGTACATTATTACTGTTATAAAAATGACTATAATACCCATCAAATAACAAATTATATGAAACACGATGTCCAGCTCTTCGATAAGTTCTACTATAGAGCAGTAAAATGACATAAATTATTCAGTATTTTGTTTGTTTTTGAGGAACTTTTAAGAAGAGCTAATAGGGGTGATGACGGGGTACAGTAAACGAAATTCTATTTAGTCCGTCAGTTAGATGATCAAAAAATAATGGACACGTATTTTTTCTTTGGGCAATCAACCAAAAAATGACAAAGTTATAGCGCGTCAAAGTTTGGGAGTAGGGGCTCGTGACGTCACTTTTGAGTGAATTTTCCCTTATAAGTGTAGACGTCATGCGACTTTTCAAATCAATATATCTCTGCAATGTTTATATTTTGTGAAAAAAGAAAAAATACGTGTCCAATACTTTTTGATAATCTACCTGATAAACGAAGAAAAAAATATAAGTCATCATCCCTATTGGCTTCGCTGTGTGCGTTGCTGCGTCACATGTGTTCTATTTTTGCACACATGTGACGAAGCAGGGACACCCCCCTAATTTTGTCCAATCCGGTCTCTCGGTGTCATCGGACGTTCGGGGGACTTTCTGTACACGGTACTTTTAATCCGTCGTGTGCGTTACTGGATGCAGATGTAAGCGATCTATTTCAGCGGACAAAAAGTCCGCGGTCCCTCAACTGCGCAGTTGAGGGACAGATATTATGAGAATGATTAATTATTGTACGACAACCGAAAATCAGGAGCACTTGTTTGTCCCAAATAATATTCAAGAGAAATTAAAATGAGATGATTCTTTTCCACCTTAGAGGGGACAGCACCTCAGGCGCTTCATTCCTAAGAGGAAAATTCGCTGCGCCATACATTAACAATAGACAGAGGCTGTAGTCTAGACAATAATAACCTTTGTTTGATTGTAACAGGAAAAGTACTAAATAACAGTTAAGTACTACCATATTGTGGACTTGCATGAGAATTTCCTTTTTGTTACAAGAATACTAAAAAAATATGTGATGCCTTCAGGATTTATATTTCGATCATGCGTTAGCATAACATCCACCATCACAGCCTATTAATGTCCCTACTTTAGCCAAGCTCTTCCTATGGATGGAAGGGAGGGTGGTGGGTCACGTGATGGGTACTGACGACTATAGATGCAGCCGGGATCAACCGCTCAACGTGCCTTTCGAAACGGAGGAGCTGAAGATAATTAGTTTTTGGTCACCCATCCAATGACCGACTATTGCGAAAGTTGCTTAACTTTCACGATTGCAGGTCGAACGCGCTAACCACCACCATCGAGCTCCTCGGCATAACATCATATTTAATTTTACAGGAGAGCAATTTTTTTATACAATTTCACAATAATTAACTTTTCATTAAAATTTTGTATGGTTCTACTCTTATGCTTATAACATTCAATAAACCTTTCAGAAAAAAAATTAGGGATTTATAAACTTTTAGTACGTATTAACTATTCAATTTATATAAATACCCTACAATATATGCACAAATACAATTATGTGGCTGTTTCTTCAAAATCAAAGAAAAAAAATCATCATCATCATCATCATCAGCCTATTAATGTCCCCACTGCTGGGGCACAGGCCTTCCCTATGAATTGAATAGGGAGATTGGGCCATGACTCCTCAATCCAAGCTTATTCTTTGTTTATTAATAAGAGGTAGGTGTTTTTCAATATCCCCACCGTATAAGAATTGGGAGTTATTCTTCAGTAGACAGACACAACTGTACCTGCTAACGCTAAGTTTTCAAGTTAAAACTAAGCACTTGTATGAATTTCCAATACTTGCCATCAGACCCGTCTTTCCCAGTGGGCACTTTGGGCAAGTGTTCAGGACCCCGCGATCGATAGGGGCCCCCTCAGATCAAATACAAAGTCCCTAGTTCCTGTTAAATCACGAAACGAAAGTCATAGGGGCCCCATTATCCTAATATGCCCAGGGCCTCCAATAGGTCAAAGACGGCACTGCTTGCCATGATGACAACACAACCATAAGTAGGCTTTATTAGTAGGCCAGAGCGGCTGCCTCTGAAAATCGAAAAAAGTTATAAAAAAATTTGAACATAATGAAACCCATACCAAAAGGAAGAGAAAATACAAGTTATCAGTTAATTATCTACAACTTTGCCACTCATTTTTTTATAGGAGTTGTAGTTTTCCTGAAAATAGTGATAAACCGTTTTTCCCCGTTAAAAGGTCGGAAAAGTAGAAACCATTAGTAGATTTTATTAGTAGGCCAGCGCAGCTGTCTCTGAAAATCGAAAAAGTTATAAAAAAATCTGAACATGATGAGACCCATACCAAAAGGAAGAGAAAATACAAGTTATCAGTTGATTATCTACAACTTTGCCGTTCATTTTTTTATAGGAGTTGTAATTTTCCCGAAAAAAGTGATAAACTGTTTTCCCCCGTTAAAAGGTCGGAAAAGTAGGACCCTTCCCACCTTTAAAGGTCATAGTGCACCTGACCCACAGATACCCGACCAGCACAGAACTCAAAAATTATCGACCCTGGCTTGCAGACTGTTCTTTGACATCAATACTTATCCTTATTCACTGATGAGGAGCTCGGTGGCGCAAGTGGTTAGCGCGTTCAGCTGCGATCGTTGAAGTTAAGCAACTTTTGCAGTGGTCGGTCATTGGATGCTTCGGAAGGCACGTTAAGGCGTTGGTCCCGGCTGCATCTGCAGTCGTCAGCATCCACCAAACTGCATTGGGCCCGCGTGGTGGGTTATGGCCCAATCTCCCTATTTCATCCATAAGGAAGGCCTGTGCCCCAACAGTGGGGACATTAATAGGCTGATGATGATGATGGCTCACTGATAGAATTTTGGTAGAAAAGATATCAACGCGTTATTGTTGCCTTTTCACATTTTTGCTTATAATGAAAGTAAGGCGTTTAAATCATTAAAATAAAAATATATGATGATGATGAATGACGACCTCCGTGGCCGAGTGGTTTGTACTTGTACGCCGGGTTTCATGGTGTCGCTGACTCGAGAGGTCCCGGGTTCGAACCCGGTGGGGGCAGATGTAAGTGTGATGGATACTAGCATTTGTACACAAGCCTTACAGTGCTTACTTTGGGGTTAGGCTAATTGGAGTGAGTGTTGGTAATATTTGCTTATAGTAATATATGTTTTTTACAGGATTGTCACCATGTACCTTGTTTTTAGCGAGTTTCCGATATTTCGGCACTGTTGCAAGTGCCATGATCTCGGAGTAACTGAAGTAATTGCGGGTAGGCTGTTATTGGCAGACATATCGGTAATTACTTCAGTTACTCCGTGATCATGGCACTTGCAACAGTGCCGAAATATCGGAAACTCGCTAAAAACAAGGTACATGGTAACAATCCCGTAAATAACTTATATTACTATATCTGTTAGACAAGTCCGTCCGTCTGTGGTGCTGTTTCAGCGGCCAAACCGTAAGAGATAGATAAAGAGAATATTTAAGTTATAAGTTAAGAATAGTCTGATAAGACTACAAACCGGATTTGAGTAACGTAGCACTTCCGGTTTTCGAGAAATCATGAATTTCAAACGAAACCACACAAAATCTCCGAAGTTCTCAATTAATTAAATACATTTTTTTTTAAATCAGGTTTTGGTGAACATTTGGTTCACTGGTTTGCTAGTATTACTATAATATTAGTGACCATGAATGAATATATTATTTATGTGAATATATTTGCTTATTTATAAACTGTCTATGAGTGTGTGGTGGCGACATCTACACGCCCCACATATAACCAACATGTAGGAAAATAATCACTCGCCTCCTCAAGAGATGGCGCTGTTGGCGCTGCGCTCACAACCTATACCATGCAAGGGAAATTCGGAGGCTAACACTCGACATATGCAATGCCCGACCAGCATCAGTCGAGCCATGGCCCCCGAGCTAACATCAACCACCTCGGAGGAACTTCATCCCCTTTGGCCTCCTTACAAGTGTTAATTATAATAATAATAATATATTTATTTATTTCTCCTTACAACATGATGCTGTTGTAATAGGTGAATACAAAAATGATAAATCTGTAGGTTGTGAGAAGCTGGTGTCTGACATGGGTATAGAAATACCTGTATTACAGATCTACAGGCCCTCCAGGCCAACCAGAATGAGATAATTACAATACTACTTAACCAAAACAATTCTACAATATAGGAGAACTTATATAAAAAGACAAATTAAATATTAGCCTAGTTGTTCGTTTACAGAGATTAACATATCAAAGATGATTGAATGCCACACAAAGTGCATTCAAGTATAGCTGAAAGTTAAAGGCATGTTTCTATTGTGTTGTTTGTTGATGTATTTACTTAATTATTTTAGATTACCTAATAATTAACATTACTTTGCTTTACATAAAAATTAAAATTAAAGATACTCATTTGCTAGAATTTCATTGACAAAGAGAGAATCTAAGAGAAAGTTAACTGCTCAAAAGATTCTCCGTTGTTAGATAATCCAGATTTTGTAGCCAATTTTTTACTATTCGCTTTAATTTGAATTTTGTGACATTATAAATAGATAAAATGTTGTTAATTTTATTATGATAAGTTGAAATTGGAGAACAAAAGCTCTGTGTTGCCAAAACTGTATTGACATCTATAATATAAAACTCAAAGGTGACTGACTGACATAGTGATCTATCAACGCACAGCCCAAACCACTCGACGAATCGGGCTGAAATTTGGCACGCAGGTAGATGTTATGACATAGGCATCCGCTAAGAAAGGATTTTGATCAATTCTACCCCCAAGGGGATAAAAGTCCGATGTTATGATAAAATGTACGTATATTTATAACTGCTTTACAAATTGTTACTGCTTGCTTTTCCTGAGTCTTGCTGATCATATTCGGGATTATGATTTCATGGAGTAGGTTTTGTGTAAATATAAAATAAAGGGGATAAAATAGGGAATGAAAGTTTATCTGAAACTTTGTTAATTTTAAACCGATCGGGCTGAGACTTTGCATGCAGGTATAAGGAGAATCATAGATGAATGTCAATGTGGATAATACAAGCCTGAGAACAAAAACTGTAGTCTACACTTCAGCTCTACACCGAAGCGAAGCGAGGGCGGGCCGCTAGTTATAAATATTTAGCGACTTCTAGTCGCTAACCGCTACCATAAAAGAGCAGTGAAAAGTATTGTATGTTTTTTATACGAGGCGCAACATATTACCCCGCCCCACCTGATGTAAAGAGTAAGTGGAGTCCAGTTGCGAAGATACATGATGCGGCAGAAAGTTCCAGCTACCCTCACCATGCCGGCCTGTACCCAATCCTACCCCGCGGAGCCCTGGAATCCTTTTCACCAGCAGAACACAACACCACCAAAAGGTAGAGGTGGGCGTTTTTAGAATAACGATGTCAGGTTAGGATGAGCGCATCCGATGCGACTGGATGCCGTTATTGGATGCCGATACCATCTAGTTTTTTGTCAACGTTACTATAGCAACAGTGCCACAATTTTATCTGTTTCGGTGAAGATGTCGCTAGCGGTGAACAAATATTTCATAAGAATGTGACAATGCTATGAACAAATTGTAGTTCACATTTTTGCCACCGGCACTGAAAAGTTTGTGATACAACGATACGGAAATTCACTTGGCGTCGATGCGATGCCGGCATCGGTGCGCGGATCCGATGCGATTTGACGACCTCCGTGGCCGAGTGGTTTGTACGCCGGGTTTCATGATGTCGCCGACTCGAGAGGTCCCGGGTTTGAATTCCGGTGGGGGCAGATGTTAGTGTGATGAACATGAGCATTTGTACTCTAGTCATGGATGTTTAATATGTATTTCTATATAAATATACTTATATGTAAAGTATATGTATTCTATCCGTTACCCTAGCATCCCATAACACAAGCCTTATAGTGCTGACTTTGCGGCTAAGCTAATTGGTGTGTGTTGGAAATATTTATTATTTATTTATTATTATTTATTTATCTGATACCGATGCGCATCGATTTCAAAAATATCTAAAAACGCCCATCTCTAACAAAAGATAGTGTTATTTTACTGTGATCTTTTGCAAGGAGGTTACTTAAGCCTCGATGACAAGGGGCGAGTTACAAGCTAGCTAGTTTGCTAGCAGCTTGGACACTGGCCCCTTGTCATCGGCTTTTTCACTATCTGCTACTCGATGATACGGGCGAGTTAACAAGCTACTAGCGGACTTTCTGGCTTGTGGCTTGTAAACTCGCCCCTTTGTCTTCGATAATTCGCTATGCCCTATCTCTCTTAGAAGAAGGTAACTTAGAGAGTCTCAGGATCCCATGAAACCCGTTCCGGCAGACGAGGAACCTACTGTTAGGTTTTTAGTGGATAGGACCCCTTACTTCACGGGCAGTCATTCAGCCAGGCTCAGGCCTGGCTGAGTGGGTGAGTTGGATGGTGGAGGAGGAGTCCCCCATTTTCTCGTCTCTCATCAGGAGGCGAAGAATACGTCACGTATTCTTCAAAATTAAAAAAAGATAAGAGGTTAAACCTGCATCGCGAATTTTGAGTTACCAGAGTAATAATTTTTATTTTTATTATTTTTTAAAGCATGTAACTGCTTGATGTTTAAATCTAAAGAAAATATAACTAGAAAAAATTCCACGCGGACCAGGCAGCAGACGGGACTCGAACCCGCACCCTTCGCAATCCGGGCGAATGCACTGACCAATTATGCTACCGCGGCCCTCACGGACCGCGTCGAAATTCTTTCTAGCTATTCTTAAGCTGCAAGGCAGCGCCATCTCTTCGCATTATAGGTAAACCCACAATGTCAAATGAATACTTTTACAAGTATTAAACATTTGAAAGAAGAAATAGCAATTATAGTTATAATTTTTATTATTTTTTAAAGCATGTAACTGCTTGATGTTTAAATCTAAAGAAAATATAACTAGAAAAAATTCCACGCGGACCAGGCAGCAGACGGGACTCGAACCCGCACCCTTCGCAATCCGGGCGAATGCACTGACCAATTATGCTACCGCGGCCCTCACGGACCGCGTCGAAATTCTTTCTAGCTATTCTTAAGCTGCAAGGCAGCGCCATCTCTTCGCATTATAGGTAAACCCACAATGTCAAATGAATACTTTTACAAGTATTAAACATTTGAAAGAAGAAATAGCAATTATAGTTATAATTTTTATTATTTTTTAAAGCATGTAACTGCTTGATGTTTAAATCTAAAGAAAATATAACTAGAAAAAATTCCACGCGGACCAGGCAGCAGACGGGACTCGAACCCGCACCCTTCGCAATCCGGGCGAATGCACTGACCAATTATGCTACCGCGGCCCTCACGGACCGCGTCGAAATTCTTTCTAGCTATTCTTAAGCTGCAAGGCAGCGCCATCTCTTCGCATTATAGGTAAACCCACAATGTCAAATGAATACTTTTACAAGTATTAAACATTTGAAAGAAGAAATAGCAATTATAGTTATAATTTTTATTATTTTTTAAAGCATGTAACTGCTTGATGTTTAAATCTAAATAAGAATTTTTTTCTTTAGATTTACCAGAGTAAATTTGTTTCTTGGGTTTTCACGCACATTACTATTTAAAAAAAAAGTTTCAACGGGTTACATGCATTGATTTTATTTATTTATGGTTCTTCGCATCCTTTGCAGGAATCAGTGCATCTAACCCGGTGAAACTTGTTTTATTTATCTGAGTAACTTAAACATAGTACATACTACACTCCCACACAAATATATTGGTTTATATGGTAATCTATAGACGATATATCTTCAAGGAATTATTGTTCGTTTAAAGTCTAGGTGAGGAGCTCGATGGCGCAAGTGGATAGCGCGTTCGGCTACGATCGTTCAGTTTAAGCAACTTTCGCAGTGGTCGGTCATTGGATGGGTGACTAGAAATCTTTTATCTCGAGTTCCTCCGTGCTTCGGAAGGCACGTTAAGCCATTGGTCCCGGCTGCATCTGCAGTCGTTAGCACCCGCCAATACGCATTGGGCCCGCGTGATTGGTCATGGCCCAATCTCCCTATTCCATCCATAGGGAAGGCCTGTGCCCCAGTAGTGGGGACATTAATAGGCTGATGATGATGATGATGAAAGTCTAGGTACTGTCCTAAAAGCAGTTTTATTTGAATCAATTTATTCCAACTGAATTTGTTAGGGTTTCATAATAGGGGTGATGACGGGGTACAGTAAACGAAATTCTATTTAGTCTGTCAGTTAGATGATCAAAAAATAATGGACACGTATTTTTCTTTGGGCAATCAACCAAAAATGACAAAGTTATAGCGCGTCAAAGTTTGGGAGAAGGGGCTCGTGACGTCACTTTTGAGTGAATTTTCACTTATAAGTGTACTCAAACGTGACGTCATGCGACTTTTCAAATCAATATATCTCTGCAATGTTTATATTATGTGAAAAAAGAAAAAATACGTGTCCAATACTTATTGATAATCTACCTGATAAACGAAGAAAAAAAAATTAGTCATCATCCCTATTGGACAGTTTCTGAGTCTACGCGCAGAAACTTTTCGAAAATAGAGCCGCGTAGGCGAGGGCATATGCCCAATAACTTACGCATTTGATTCCTCATAAATATTTAAATTGTCTAAATCGAACTGATTTCAAAAGTTCGACATTGGTGTATGTATATATTTTGTGTGTTGCAAGAATTCGCATAAAATTTTTCACGATTTACCAAATAAATCGATTTACATATTAAGCAGCCAAATACCAACATTCATTGATAATACTCAATTGTGAGGCAATTTAAAAAAAATATCTATCTTTTACAAATCCAAAAATTAGACATCCCCAAGTTTTATGTGTGGCAGGGCAGGTAGCCATGTTTGCCAAACAGTTTCCGGACATTGCTTTTGTATATACTTTAAATAAATCATGTGTAATTATAGTTACTATATATATATTAATGTTATGATATCATCTAATTTTATCTCGCCAACAATCACTTCATTTTTTGACTCTATATTGTAGTAAATATGTGTTTGTCTCCACTGCATTATCAAGGCTATTTCTCTTTTCTCCTTGCAAAATCTTTTAAATGTTTATTATTAATAAAGCTAGTCTACTCACTCATAAAGACTTTGGTGAGGAAAACGAGCATGAAGTGAGAAGCGTGAAATAGTATGATTTGGTAAGTGATTAAATAAAACTAGTTTTTACGGGTTAATGCACGAAACTTTATTTATTTATTGACGTTTCGTAGCCTTTACAGGCTACGTCGTCAGAATCAAACTTTTTCTACTAAGAAACAAATTTGGTAAGTGATGTCATAGACCTTTTAATACTCAGGTAAAAAATCTATTTACAGACGACGGCGCCTTTAAGAGGCACACCGCCGAACGGACCTCACACCTGGCTCCCGCAAGTCTTATGAACCCCCAGTAGCTGCCCACTGAGGACCTCGCAACTCTTACAGGCGCTTTACGGTATAATATCCGCTAAAAAGTCCTGCGCATCGCTTATCTATTAGACAAGTCCGTCCGTCCGTCGTCTGTCTGTGGTGCTGTTTCAGCGGCCAAACCGTAAGAGATAGATAAAGAGAATATTTAAGTTATAAGTTAAGAATAATCTGATAAGACTACAAACTGGATTTGAGTAACGTAGCACTTCCGGTTTACGAGAAATCACGAATTTCAAACGAAACCACACAAAATCTCCGAAGTTCTCAATTAATTAAATACATTTTTTTTAAATCAGGTTTTGGTGAACATTTAGTTCACTGGTTTGCTAGTACCCTCTAAGCTGCTTAGCACGGAGCAAGTGATGTCATAGACCTGGTATTTATGGCCCATAAAGTGGATCCATGGCGCACTGCTGGGGCACAGGCCTTCCATAAAGATGGAATAAGGAGATTGGGCCGTGACCAACCACGCGGGCCTAGTTCAAATTGGTGGGTGCTATTGATCGCAGATGCAGCCGGGACCAACGGCTTAACGTGCCTCCAGAAGCACGGAGGAGCTCAAGATAGTAATTTTTTAATCACCCATCCAATGACCGACCACTGCGAAAGTAGCTTAGCTTCAACGATCGCAGCCGAACGCACTAACCACTTACGCCATGGAGCTCCTAATAAGTAGGATTTGATACAAAGGAATTTGTAAATATATATGTTACAATTAAAACCCTTTTTAGATAGAACGCGTTTTCCCTGGTTAAAACTAGTTTTTACTAAATGTCTTTCTTAAAACTAGTCAAAACTAGAATTTACTACTGATATATTTGATTTACAGATAAAACTTGTTGTCACTCCGAACTACAGTTAGAACTAGCACTAGAGAAACTAATTTGAGATTGAAAACGAGATATATGTGGTTTTAAAAATATTTATGAAAAAAACCTAGGACACGGAGTCATATCGTCACTAATTGTAATATGAATTACCGTAACCGCCAAAAGCCAATTTTTCAGGAGAGGCAAAAGAGTAATTTGAAAATTAGAAAAAATATTATAACTTTATACATAAATATCCTTTTGAAATTATGTTTGTAGTAATTGTCATATATTTATGTGATTTTTTAGATAAACGAGATCTTAAAAAGCCAGCTATTATAGTTGAAAAAATAGGGTGGTTGTTACGTATTTTTTTTTCTCAAAAAGGTGTGATTACATTGAGCTTTAATAAAAAAACAATAAGAACAGTTTAAGGCAAGCGACAAAAACCTAAGAAAAATTAAAGTAAGGTACACCGTTTTCGAAGTTTAGACTTACGTTACTGAAAAGTTATTTAAAGGACTTTCAATCATATGTTTTTGTAATAAAGTCCAATATATAATAAATTCTTCAGATTTAGTTAATTTGTGGCAGGGCAGTAATTTATAAATAAACGAGTTTATATGTAGGTAAAAAACAGTTAAATAGTTAAAAGTTAAAACTTTGTCTAAGCATATAATGCTGAAGTATAGTAAATATTGCAATGTCATAATATGTAATAATGTAATATATATATATATATATTTTACATATGACATTGCAATATAATTTTTGAAATGTATATTTTTTTATTTATTAAATCTATGATCATATTAAATTATTTATGTAATTAGAAAAAAAAGAATACATCTAATAATAAACTTATAGTATAAAGTCTGATCCGATTTTTAAGCTATTGCATAGATTTTATTGCGGGCTTTTAGCGCGGCGACCGAATCAAGAAATTCCGTAACGAAAATAACCTGACAACGGTGCATATGAACACAATTTTCCAATTTTCGCCTTTCCAGTATCGATCGAAACGGCGCAGTGTGTTAAATTTTTGCCACAGGACCAACGTTCGACGCATCACTGCGGTTTTTCCTTTTTTTATATATTTGTTTTAGACCCCAGCAACTGTTCTTATTTTTATTTGTCTCCCTTTTATTTAGACTTTATAATTATAATTTAAATTTTTGGACTAAAGAACTGTGGAAGTTTTTTGGCGCCGGGCAATGCTGTTGTTTGCTGTGCTTGCCCAATAAAATATCATAAGGCCTACCTCGCCATCTATTAATATAAAAAAAAAACTTGAATTAATATCAAAGAACAAAAATACTGTATAAATAAATAATTATAATTGCATGAATTGATAATGCTATATAGCTTTACCGCGGCAGTCCCCGAGTGCCACACGTATTTTTTATATAAATGTTTCGTATTGATTTTGTTAGAAATTGGCATTATTATAATAATCCTTATTTGCTGCGCCCGACAGGATCCATAATCTGATCTGTCAATATTTTTAACACCTGTTGTAGGGTATTCAGGTGTTGTGGTTATTGAGAATAGTTTTAACTGACTCGCTTCGGAAAAACGCTTGTTGTCTAGTAAGAACTAGTTTTAAGTGATATACAATTTTGAGCATTAGTCAATTCTAGTTTTAACAAAGGCATTTAGTAAAAACTAGTTCTTACTAGTGAAAACGCATTCTATCTAAAAACTTGTTTTTACTGTATTATATACATAAAAACTTTTCTAAAGTTTGATCTACTTTAGCACAAATATTTATATTTCCGTAGATATGTGTTTTTTTTAAATAAATAAGAAAAATTAATTCAATTCCATACTCTACAAGTTTAACTGTGACTACGTAATAGCTCTTCATTTTGTAGCAAGTGGACCCTTACCTAATGTTGACCTTGCTTCCTTAAAGGTCACCGATTGTGACCTTTCGGATGACCGGCTACAAATTTATTCTCGGTGTGTGTTCTTAAAATCTCGCGATGACACTTATTTGTGAATACACATGGGTCTATCTCGTAGTATTCGTTAGCTTTCGAATGACTTTGAAACGGTAAACTGTACCCTTAGTACGAGTTTGAGCTCACGAAAACTATCATAGTTTTCGTAATTGTAAATTATGTTTCTATGTCTATTTTGGTGAAAACTAACCAAATATACTTAAAATTTAATAAGACGCAAATGATTTAATGATAGAATTTAAACACAGTTTATTTGTATTGAAACAAAAACAATAAAATCATTACCCTTAGCACGAGTGCGAGCTCACTAAAACTATCATAGTTTTCGTAGTTGTAAAACTCGTACTAAGGGTACTGGGATTTCCGGTTTCATGGCGTCACCACTATTGCTGTGTTGGGACACGGTAATATTATCTATACAGTATTGTGACTCCGCCCTGTCCTTGAAAATAAATGCCTACACCGAGCGCTGCGTTGGCACGCGGTAGGGCCGCCTGCCTACAGTATTTTATGTAGTTTTGTTTTTAACGCGTTTGTAGGTAGATTACTCGTTTGTCTCTTTTTTCATCCTAACCACTTATTTATATATTATTCCAGATATTTACCCGATGGAAAAAACGAAATACCTAAATATTAAAAACAAATAACGTACTAGTAGATAGGTATATAAAAAATATTCTCAAAAATGATATCTCTGGGTGTGTTATTGAAGAGTTCAAGCAATCAAAAACAGCAATTGTGTTGTTGTACGATATTGATCGTCGTTTGTTCTTTTCCATACTAAATTATGTAGGTATCTACTTAATTAAATCAAATATTTACAATACAAAACGCTTGTTTAAGCACGGCTAACTGCATAAAAAACAATTCAGACCGTTCGGTCGTCGTTGCGGCGCGGCGGCGCATTCGCGACTGGGTGCACGCCGAGCGCACATCGAACTCGAGTGGCGTAGGTATGACTCGCTTTCCGACCGTTTGTATGAAGATAGAATACTGTATGATATTATTACCGTGGTTGGGAGGCCAAAGGGGACGATGTTCCTCCAAGCTGGGTAATGGTAGCTCGGGGGCCGCGCTGGTGGTGGGACAACTGCTTTACCTCCGTTGTTAGGCAGCTGTTAGGATATTATTATATATTATCTTAGACCATTCAAAAGATCTTACTATTATAGTATAAAGGACAATGGGCAAAACAGACCCAGCTCCGCCAACAATGTAATTAGTATGAATCTATAGATCTATGAAAAACCAGCCTTTTTTTATTATGACACCTTAAAAAATATCCTGGTGCCTAGTCAAAAGATATGACACATGGGCATATTTAAGTAGCTAAATAAATTCGTTTTATAGTACCTCTATTTTATATGATTAGTAATCATAATAATATGTTATATCGTATTAAACAACCAGATATACGACAAAGCTTGTCGATCTATCCAGCGCTTGCACTTACTGAGCCACCTCAAAGCGGTTAACGGGGGTTGAAGGACTTGCAGTTGCAAATAGTGGACTCGTCTTACTTCGTTGTGATTATGCGCTCCCTGTCATTTGATTGATTTTTAACTAACACGCTTTGGACATTGGAACACAATTATCGGTTTTGTCAAACCTTAAACCTTGTGAAGTACTCCCATAATACCTGAGCCCCCTATGTAGTGTCGAACTACCTAAATTAATTCCCTTGTTTTATTAATGTTCGTTCGTCATAGTACTTGTACATATTTAACTTAAAATAACTAAAGACTCCCGGGATGGAATTTGATGCGCCTTGGCACAAATGATCATGACTATAATACCTTTCAAACAAATGTAGTTTAAGCCGTGGCGGACGTGAGTGCAGCGTCCATACATTTTTGCCCAATGTCCTTTTAATAAATTTTATTCTCATTTTACTCCATCGTATTTAAATTAAACTTTGAATACAATAAAATGGTTTTACAAACCGACGAGACCGTGTTAATGAAATATCAAGACACCAAAGTTTTTATCTAAGAAGCGAACACTTTAAGAATAGTCGCCGACCACTCGATATTGCGATCGAAGCGTTTCGTAAGTCCATCGGTTTGAATATCTCGGTCTCATCCGAGCGTATACGCTCGCCTCGAGGCCACTCAACACTCGCTACTCGCTTGCGATAATTAAGTCGATTCTCCTAATTTAATTAATCGAAATGATCCTATCGAGAGAGGAGCTCGATGGCGCAGGTGGTTAGCGCGTTCGGCTATGATCGTTGAATTTAAGCAACTTTCGCAGTGGTTGGTCATTGGATGGGTGACCAAAAAATCTTCTATCTCGAGCTCCTCCGTGCTTCGGAAGGCACGTTAAGCCGTTGGTCCCGGCTGCATCTGCAGTCGTTAGCACCCACCAATCCGCACTGGGCCCGCGTGGTGGGTCATGGCCCAATCTCCCTATTCCATCCATAGGGAAGGCCTGTGCCCCAGCAGTGGGGACATTAATAGGCTGATGATGATGATGATGATCCTATCGACCTCACGGTCATATAGGGCCTGGAAATTTGTTCTAAAAGGTGAACTTGTGGTATGACAAGGACCCCAATGAATTTGTTGAGATGCATGCTGTAGTTTGTGCTTTATGTACATTTTTGGGTTCCGTACCTAAAGGGTAAGAACGGAACCCGATTGCTAAGACTCTACAGTCCGACTGCCCGTCTGTCACCAGGCTGTATCTCATGAACCGTGATACCAAGACAGTTGAATTTTTCACAGATTAATGTATTTCTGTTGCTGCTATAACAACAAATTTTGTAAAAATAGAATAATATAAATATTTAAGGGGTTCTCCCATACAATACACGTGTTTTTTTTGAAGTTTTTTGCTCGATAATATAATATAGTATCTGATGTTATACAGACATTGGTTCAGAACCCTGCGCGCAAGTCTGACTCGCATTTAGCCGGTTTTTTAAAAGCTCGAGTGTTTCGTTAACAATCATTATTTTCAGGTATACAGATCAATTTTTATTTTTTATTTATTAAAAGAAATACATTATAAGCTTAAATCAACAACAGTGTCTCATAAAGGAGATTACTCAGCTTCCATACATGTATGGCCTAAAGACCAATAATCATGAACAATTGTTTCCTAGATTAGAAATTATTTATAAATTACTGTAGAAACGAATATTATTGACGGACACCCCTGAGAACTTCTACAAACCATATACACTGAATGATTTTGAGGTTATGTTTGCAAATAGATACATAGGTATTATAATAATAAAAAACAAATAAGTTATATAGCAAACTAGGGAAATCAAATCAAGTAACGAAATTATATATTAGATTCAGGTATATAAAGCATGTAGATTAGAAGATAGTTGCCTGTTTTTAAAGTTAATGCATAAGAGTAACTTTTAAAATCAGGTATCATCGATGCATTTCCGGTTATAATAAGGTACTCTGTGACAGAAATTGTGTGTTATTTGTGAATGAGCCACAGATTAGAGAGAATTTTTAAACTCTCGTTAACTAAAGAAAACTTTTATTTTTGTTATGTTTATATTATAACCATATTCTAGATTTTTAGTGTATCACACCTTATAATGTGTTTATGGAGGTGTTTGGCGAAAAATGTATGGCAATAGACTTTATGATGTCGCCTACCATCTATAATATTTGTCTTATCACATTTGCATGTAGTAAAAATGATAATATACTTGTGGATATTAATACCACAGTGTAATAAAAAAAAAGATTTATTTTATCGATCTTTACAAAATAGATTTGTTTTGATGTTATATAAACAACTTCGATCAGTCTTTGGCTGAATGTTACTACACCCATAGCCATTAAAAATGATTCGTATGTTTTCCAAAACGGTAAAAAGTCCTTTTTCAAATGAATATATTATACAAAGGTGTCCGTTAAAATCTAATGACTGTAAAAAAAATGGTTGCCTGTAAAGTCGGTTTTACGGGCGAAGATTTTACGTGACAACGTCTTTTTCTCGGTAGAATATTTATTGATATGAATATAATTAAATTGCACAATAGGAACAAGGAATTGAATGAAAATAAGAATTGCACAAATTTTAACTATAGAAATATATTTTGTTTACTAAAACATTGTACATGTAAACTTAAACTTAACACGAGAGACTCATCGTAACGTTACCGAGCGTTACACTTTTTCATAAGTGACTCCCAGCCGCAACCTAATTTAAGACGTTGTCACGTCAAAAACAGAAAATATAAATAACATAAATTACGCCAAGAATTGAAATGAAATGAAATGAAATGTCATTTATTCAGTCTAGGCTGTTACAAGCACTTGTGAAGGTCAAGAAGCTACGCCATCGGTTCGCAAAACTACGGCGGGAGACCTTGTACTGAGAAGAACCGGCAAGAAACTCAGCAAGGGCTGTTTTTTTCTCCCTGTATTGTTATATACAGTGTCGTCAAGTTGAAAAATTACTTCAGAAATACGTCTGAAGTCACTTTCCATTACATCATCTAGAATATAAACATGTTGTTACAATTAATTTTATAGTTAACATTTTAAGTAGTATATAGGAAGCGGCATTAGATAGGTACAATATTACTGTTATGAAAGATGAGTAATACCCATTTAATTACCGTATATGTCAATATTTTTGTACATTTGGGCCAATTTGAGCAATCTCCCTTATTGGTTTTCCCGGACACTACCGTTCGTCATCGACATCTAAGTATTTTTTAGATCTATATATTTAAGAAAATATCCAGTTCTCCAAGTTAAAAAGCTGTATCAGAAATTCTACCCGTTTAATACTTTTAATAAAATTCCGAAAACAGTTTCTAGTGGATTATGCAAAAGTTGCCTTTCATACAAACCTTGTTCTCAAAATCACTAATTCAACAAAAATACTATGATATTTAGATTATTCCTTAACGTCTTCTATATGAATAACTCAAAACGCAAGGACTTGTCATTGGTAGTTTGTTTACGGTGTCGTACGAATTTTAACGTTTGCCTACGGTGACTTAGCGATAATTAATAACGTGTGCGGTCAAGTACGGCTTTAAGTTAAAAGCAAACAAAATTTGAATTTGAATTTTTATACTGGCAGGTCTACAGCGTATAATATGTTTGACGACCTCCGCGGCCGAGTGGTTTGTACGCCTGGTTTCAAGGTGTCGCCGACTCGAAAGGTCCCGGGTTCGAACCCCGGTGGCGGCAGATGTTTGTGTAATGAATACGAGCATTTGAACTACAGTCATGGATGTTTAATATGTATTTCTATATAAATACACTTATATATGTACTGTTTATGTATTCTATCCATTACCCTAGTCTCTCATAACACAAGCCTTATAGTGCTTACTTTGGGGCTAGGCTAATTGGTGTGTGTTGGAAATATTTATTTATTGAATAGTTTTATTCATGTACATATGTTTGATTTCAGTTCATTATCAGTAAATAAATATAAAAGAAACGAAGTGATAAAAATAATATTTTAAGAATCATAATAAAAAGGAGAGACCAAAATAAATTGCTTTTTAAAAACTCGATTTTTGACCTTAGTTCGTTCTGGTGCGGAAATCATTAATTTTTCAATTTATTTTCTTTTTAGTGGCAAGCAATAAGATTGTGATTTTTGCGTTTATACCTTTTATCTGTGTAAAATAAATACATAAATTAAAATACAGTTTCGGAATGTGGTCATCAAGGCTTAAAAGCGAATATTTTATTGATTTCAACAAAATATATTTTCAAAATAAAATGATGATCTACCTTTGCCATCTTGATATGATAATGTGTAAGATATTGTACTTCCCTTCAGAATAAATTTATTGAGAAAATTGTAAACCTTAAACTCATATACGAAATACGAAAGAACTCGCCTTAGTAACTTTTAAAATTAAAAAGAGTTTAAATCTAAATAAAAGTTTAACTAGAAAAAAAAATTGGTCAGTGCATTCGCCTGGATTGCGAAGGGTGCGGGTTCGAGTCCCGTCTGCTGCCTTGTCCAAGTCGATTTTTTTTCTAGTAAAACTTTTCTTTAGATTTAAACATCTAACAGTCGAATGCTTAAAAAAATATGGGTGCGTGTACTTAAGTACGCGCGTGAGAAGTTATACTTCTTTTTGGAACTATTAAAAAATAGTTTTTAATTGCATGCAGATAATTAATTACAATAAGATAATAAAAGGATAGTCAACGCAGTCAATAAAGTTCAGTATTAATTTGAAAAATTTAATAAATAATCAAAGTATTCAATTTAAATCACTACTGAATAAAATTTATTAGCACATATAAATTTCGCATTTGTATAACATTATAACACGTGTTATGAATATAGAAACTAGAAACATGTGGATAAATATTATAAATATGAAAACAATGATCAGAGGCGACGAGCGTCCCAACATGTCATTGTGCGACTAAGAGATCCTATTACTATTTTGTTGGAAGCTTTTTTTCGAGACTTACGAGTAATGTGCGGTTTAGCGGCCGACTCCATGGCAGGGTAATATTATCTATACAGTATTGTGACTCCGCCCTGTCCTTGAAAATAAATGCCTACACCGAACGCTGCGTTGGCACGCGGTAGGGCCGCCCGCCTACAGTATTTTATGTAGTTTTGTTTTTAACGCGAGTGTAGGTAGATTACTCGTTTGTCTCTTTTTTCATCCTAACCACTTACATATTTATATATTATTCCAGATATTTTGCCCGATGGAAAAACCGAAATACCTAATATTAGAAACAAATAACGTACTAGTAGATAGGTATATAAAAAATATTCTATAAAGGTAAGACACCTTTCCAATATTTCAGGTAATTTAAAAAATGATATCTCTGGGTGTGTTATTGAAGAGTTTAAGCAACCAAAAACAGCAATTGTGCTGTTGTACGATATTGATCGTCGTTTGTTCTTTTCCATACTAAATTATGTAGGTATCTACTTAATTAAATCAAATATTTAGAATACAAAACGCACGTTTAAGCACGGCTAATTGCATAAAAAAATGGTTGCCTGTAAAGTCGGTTTTACGGGCGAAGATTTTACGTGACAACGTCTTTTTCTCGGTAGAATATTTATTGATATGAATATAATTAAATTGCACAATAGGAACAAGGAATTGAATGAAAATAAGAATTGCACAAATTTTAACTATAGAAATATATTTTGTTTACTAAAACATTGTACATGTAAACTTAAACTTAACACGAGAGACTCATCGTAACGTTACCGAGCGTTACACTTTTTCATAAGTGACTCCCAGCCGCAACCTAATTTAAGACGTTGTCACGTCAAAAACAAGTCAGACCGTTCGGTCGTCGTTGCGGCGCGGCGGCGCATTCGCGACTGGGTGCACGCCGAGCGCACATCGAACTCGAGTGGCGTAGGTATGACTCGCTTTCCGACCGTTTGTATGAAGATAGAATACTGTATGATATTATTACCGTGTCCATGGTGTTACTTTTCTGTTACAGTGTTGCGCGCGCATCTTAAAATTTCACTCTCATCATTTTTTCATAACGCGGCTAAAGAAGTATAACTTCAAAAATAAAAAAAACAATTAAAAAGAGTTTCCTTATAGAATAATCCACAGCATATAGAACAGACAACACTACATGCAATTACCACAATGTAATCAATTTAGGCTATTATGAATTCAATGTCAATTGATTTTAGATTGAATATCAATTGCAGGATAATTTCAAAAACTATAGTCTCTACAATTACGCCGCAATGTGGCATCATAAAGTGAATTGTACCGACTATACCACGGCGAGTGTTCTAAGGAGTTATTCTCCCTTATCCCTCCATCACCTTTTCTTCAGAGGACCACGCGCGCTGGCCTACGTTGCCACCGACTTACTGAGGCCAGTATACCTACACGAACAAAGAAATTAGGTGACTAATTTCTTTGTCGTAACATTCGTAAGTAGAATTCTTTGCCTGCGCACGTGTTCTCCCTTTCCTACAATCTGGGGTCCTTAAGAGAGGTGTGAAAAAGCATTTTTGCGGGCCGGCAAGGTGAGGATGGTTGGTGTAGCAGTTTATAACTGCTGTACCAGCTATCTTCGCGTTTGGACTTTATCACCACTTAACATCAGATGGGGTAGAGTCATTTGCCTACCTGGCTATTTTCGCCTGCGCGACGAAGCTTTGGTTGGCTTAGCAACTAAATGCGTTAAAATTAGCGTTTCAAATTTGAATTAAGGCTGATTTCTCGAACACTGGATAAAATTTATCTGTCTGATATCGTATTATACGGACAAAATAAAGAGTTAACCTGTTATAATTTTTAATTTTTAAACATGTAACTGTTTGATGTTTAAATCTAAAGAAAATATAACGCTGTTTTGCAGCTTTAGAAAGGCTAGAAAGAATTCGACTCGGCTATCAGGTCCGCGGAAGCGTTATGGTCAGTGCATTCGCTCGGATGGCGAAGGTTGCGTGTTCGAGTCCCGTCCGCTGCCTGGTCCGCGTGGAATTTTTTCAAGCTATATTTATTTAGAGTTAACTTTCGTTCATTGTTGTAATGTGACGTGACATGACATCCCTCTTTATTTAATTGAGTATTAAAAAGAGGTGAACAGTTAAGTTTTATCCGAGTTTTGAAAAATCGGCCCTTAGTTCTATCGTAATGAAATATCGAGCTGCGTGTCTAAAGACGCTAGGCGATAGCTTGTTTGGCGATAATTGACACGAATTAAAGTGGTAATGGGAGTCGATAAACTTGTATGTGCAGCTGAAAGGGCGAAGGTACTTATGATGGAATTAATTCAAAGAAGATTGTTCAGCTTCCATACATGTTTAGCCTAAAGACCAATAATCATGTAAAAATGTTTCCTAGATTCGAAATTATATATAAATTACTGAAGAAACGAATTTTATTGACGGACACCCCTGAGAAATTCTATAAACCATATACACTGAATGATTTTGAGGTTATGTTTGCAAATAGGTACGTAAGTATTACAATAATAAAAAACAAATAAGTTATATAGTAAACTAGGGAAATCAAGCCAAGTTCCGAAATTATGGATTAGATTCAGGTATATAGAGCATGTATAGTTGCCTGTTTTTAAAGTTAATGCACAAGAGTAACTTTTAAAATCAGGTATCATCTATGCATTTCCGATTTTAATAAGGTATTCTGTGACAGACGGTAAAATTAAAAGTACTTTTTAAAATGAATATATTATACAAAGGTTTCCATTAAAATCTAATAATAAAGTATAAATTACGCCGTAAGAATTACCGTATATGTCAATATTTTTTGTACATTTGGGCCAATTTGAACAATCTCCTTTCAACCGCTAATTTCAGCTGATTTTGTACCAGGAGCTTCGTCGTGCGGGTGCCATCATAATCAAAATCATTTATTTATTCAGTTTAAGCTGTTGCAAGCACTTATAAATGTCTAGAAGCTACGCCATCGGTTCGTAAATCTACGGCGGGAGACCTTGTACTGAGAGGAACCGACAAGAATCTCAGCAAGGGCTGCTTTTTTCTCCCTGTTTTATTATTTATAGAATCGTCAAGTTGAAAAATTCAGAGATGATTCATGATTCATTACATAATATGAAATTCAAAATTAATTGTTCACCTGCATTTTAATTGGTGTATCATACAGTATATATACAAATAGTGTTATTTATATCAGGCGTAACTAGACATTTACATCTTAAATATCAAAGTAGTCAGGGTAGACTCATCTCCGCTGCCAGCACCCGTTCACGAGCATGACGCATCCAGCCATCGCTTCGCGCAACCATATAAATAGGGAAAGCCATAGAGATCGTAACGACCCCGGTTTGGTAGAAGCATTAGGATTATACAGATTGTGATCTGTAATACTTACCTACTCTTGAGGTGGACAATTACGCGTGGGCTCAATGAAAGGATGCGTGAATTTATCTTCATTGTCAATGTGT
This sequence comes from Chilo suppressalis, assembly GCA_902850365.2. Taxonomy (NCBI): domain Eukaryota; kingdom Metazoa; phylum Arthropoda; class Insecta; order Lepidoptera; family Crambidae; genus Chilo; species Chilo suppressalis. The sequence goes on from OU963902.1 coordinate 1,681,422, forward strand.
ATAGTGTTATTAACTTTATTGTATAAGGTCGTTGCGTTCCTTAAAACAGACGGTTCAGAAGTTATTTGTTATTGTAAAACATAGGTTCGTGCGTCATGCCCGTGAACGGATGCCAGAAAGATGACTGTTCATTAATGTTCACTATGACAGCAATTACAATTTTATATGCCAGGGGTCAAAGTTGCCGATTTGTACTGGAAAATTAAAACTAGTTTTTTTCAAAAGTGTAATTATACCTTTTTAATTATTTAAAATAATTTTCCCTGATTATTGAAGTTATACTTCTTTAGGCGCGTCATGAAAAAATAATGAGAGTGAAATTTTAAGATGCGCGCGCATCACTGTAACACAAAATTTTAACATAATGAAGTTGGTCGCTTTAGCGACCTACTTCATGCGTTACTTTTGTGTTTACCGCACATTAAGAAAATCTACCAACAAAATAGAAATAGAATCTCTATTTAGTGGGTGCTTACGACTGCATTGTGAAGGCCTATCAAAAGTATTTATTAATCTGGAACAACGGAACCAAAGCGAGATTCAGGAGACTAAAGCGCCATCTCTTGACCATTGGTGTAGTAGAACCAAAAACCACATCTTTATTTTTTGTAATAAAGTAACAAAAAGTATTTATTAATCTGGAACAACGGAACCAAAGCGCGATTCAGGAGACTACAGCGCCATCTCTTGACCATTGGTGTAGTAGAACCAAAAACCACATCTTTATTTTTTGTAATAAAGTAACAGTTATAGGTATTCATATTTATAATATTTATCCACATGTTTCTAGTTTGTATATTCGGAATACGTGTTTGAGTTTCATACAAGTGCAAATCACATGTTCTAATAAATTATATTCTGTAGCGATTAATTGAATATTTTGATTATTTATTTATTTTTTCAAATTAAAACTGAACTTTATTGACTGTGTCCTTTTCCAGACTTTTTATTAATTTATTGTAATTAATTATTTGCATGCAATTAAAAACTAATTTTAAACGATGCCAAAGAAGGATAACTTCTCACGCGCCTACATAAGTACACGCACCCATTTTTTTTAATAATATTTTTTTATCAAACTTTACAAGTACTACAATAGGGATGATGACTTTTTTTTTCTTCGTTTATCAGGTAGATTATCAAAAAGTATTGGACACGTATTTTTTCTTTTTTTCACATAATATAAACATTGCAGAGATATACTGATTTGAAAAGTCGCATGACGTCACTTTTTGGTACAATCTTCACTTAAAAGTGACGTCACGAGCCCCTACTCCTAAACCTTGACGCGCTATAACTTTGTAATTTTTTGGTTGATTGCCCAAAGAAAAAATAGGTATCCATTATTTTTTGATCATCTAACTGAAACTCTAAATAGAATTTCGTTTACTGTACCCCGTGCATTATTGATATTTTGGAATGGTGAGGCATTCAATTTGCGCGAATTGCTTTAATTATCAGTATAAAAGTACTCTCGTTTATGTGGTAGAATACAATATTCATTTATTGCGCTATCGTACACAAAAATGACAATTTATATTACATTAAAAAGTTTATCTCTCAGAAAAATCAACTATACGAATCACTTTTAAGCGCACCTAGCGACATCTATTGTAAAAAAAGCATTTTCTTCGCAATAAAGCTGTCACCTGGACGTCCTAATTAGAGACTTATTATTATAATACGATAAAATAAAATATTACTATGTTTCGTCCGTCGTTTTCGTCTTACGAATTTTCGATTAGGGACGTCAAGACTGACGCGATCAGGCCACGTGTCCTAACACGCGTTTAACAGTTATTTACCCATTACAGAAAAAGTGTACAGCACCGCTAAAGATGTTTTCGCTTCAGAGATTTTGTCCAAAAAATAAAAATAAAATGTTGGGGGTGGACAACTTATATCACTTAGGGGTATGAAAAATAGATAGTAGCCGATTCTCAGACCTACTGAATATGCATATAAAAATTTCATAAAAATCGGTCAGGCCGTTTCGGAGGAGTATGGCAATTAACTATGTGACACGTGAATTTTATATAAAAGATTTTCCCTTCTATGTTGTGACATATTGAGTAAGAGACTTTTTATTCATCCTATGTTAGACAGACAAGAAAAAAGAATAAGACTTATAGTTTTCAAGATTATACTCAAGTGTCTGCTCTTATTATATTTAATTTATTAATTATATTTCTAAAACATGTTTAATTATGCTGGTTTAGGTTTTATTATTTTAATTTCATGAACTGCTATTTCTTGATATTATTAAAGTATTTTTGGTGATAGATATAATTAAATTGGTCGCTAAAAATTCTCACGATACAGTAATTCTTTAGTGCAAGACAAAATGGCAGCGGTCTTTATTATTATCTACGTTGTTACGGAAATCAATCGCACGTGAACGAATGCCAGTTTTTCGCTTTCCAAAATCACTTCCATTTCGTAGTCGGGAAAGGGATATGCTTTTTTTTATCCAAAAAAAAGTTAACTAGAAAAAAATCCACGCGGACCAGGCAGCGGACGGGACTCGAACCCGCACCCTTCGCAATCCGGGCGAATGCACTGAATGCTCCGCGTGGATTTTTTTTTAGTAAACTTTTCTTTAGATTTAAACATCTAGCAGTTAAATGCTTAAAAATAAATAAAAATATGTTTTTTTATGTTAAAATGCTGGCAAAAAATCGTATAGGCCTTCTGATTGTAAGCAGCCACCATATCCTATACCAAAAATATCATTCGCGCTATTGCCTAACCTGATCTGACCCAATCCCCTACCTTTTTTTTTTTTTGTGACGAGGGGAAATGCAGTTACGCACCATACCGTGACGCTGACTAGGCGCACGGCGTGTGTGGGACTCGCCGGCACGGGAAACAGTGCCGACCCTACTCAAGCAGGACCAGTGCGGAAGGCCACACTGATCCTACTCCACTAAAATCCCCCGGTACCCTCCTACGCCCATATGGGGGCGTCTCAGGATCGACGCACCTTAGCGTGCGCCACTTCACTGGGACGTCCCCGGGCCGGCCCGGCCCAACGAGTGGACCGGGCGACGCGCCTCAGGGGGACTGCGCTAGGGTACTAGGCAGTCCCCAGACGTGGTGGCCTATGCCGGAGCGGCACCTAGGACGCGCGGCTGGTCAGGCCGCGCCCAGACCACCTTAGGGCCGTCGAAGACCGGCAGTCACCGCTGCCTGCCTCCTTCGGCCCACCCGTCTACGCCGGAGAGGGGGGGCTAGAGCGTCCTCCTCCCGCTCCCTCTCCGCTGCCTCCTTCTGCGCCATCACAGATTCGCAGAAGGAGGCGGCCGCCCTCCAGGCTCTCTCGCTACCAAGCATGGCTCTTACCATACTTGGCAGCGTGAGGCCTCCTCCGCCGAGCGCCGCGATCAGATCGCGGCGCTCATTTCGCCAGGCCGGGCACACGATCAACGTGTGCTCGGCCGTGTCGTCGGGAGAGGCGCAGTGATGACACCGCGGCGTCTCCTCCCGACGGGCGACTCGGTGCAGGTAGTGACCGAAGCATCCATGTCCGGTCAGTACCTGCACCAGGCGGTAGGTGAGGGTGCCCCGCTGGCGCCCTACCCACTCCTCCAACACCGGACGAATCGCCTCGATCGTCCGGTGGCCAGCGGCTGGGTTGGCGAGTGCCTCCACCCATCGGCGCAGAGCCTCCCTCTGCGCCTCGGTGCGGACCCGTTCAGTCTCCTCTAGAACGGGTCGCTCGCCCCGCTCTCTTGCCGCGACCCGGTGTTGATGCACCTGGGACAGTACCAGGGCATCAACCTCCCACGGGAGCGTGCCTGCTAGGACGCAGGCAGCCCCGTGGCTGACCATGCGGTAAGCCAGCACGGCCCGGGCCGCGATGACCCTCTGCGGTCTTCGGCGGCGCACAGCCGGGGAGCGAGGAGCCTAAAATGCTCCTCGAAGCTCCACCGGGGATCCAGGGTCAGGCCAAGATACTTCATGTGCATCTCGACATGAACCTGGATCCCCTCAACCCGGACACGGAGCCCCGGTGGGGTCCTACATCTTGGGGCATGGAACGCCATCTTGGGGCATGGAACGCCTCGATCAAACGAGGGCCACCTCCAGCCCCAGGAGGCGGATGCGTCGGACGACCATGGGGTTGCCCACCGATGCAAGGTGGACCGCCTCCTCCCACTCCTTCGCTCTCGCCGCGACAAGGGTGTCGTCCGCAAAGCAGACGACATCCATTCGCGGCAAGAGCTAGCCACGCAGGACCCAGTTGTACCCCAGGTTCCATAATAGAGGGCCTAAAACGGAACCTTGGGGCACACCCGCCGCCACTGTCCACGACTGGACGCGCCCCTCCGCGTCCTCGTAGAGGACTGACCTGTCCCGCAGGTAGTCCTGTACGAGGGCGCGGAGGTAGAGGGGCACTCGGTGGAATTCGAGCGCCGCCTCTATGCACTCGTGGGGGATGGTGTTAAACGCGTTCGCGATGTCCAGGGACACCGCGATCACCACCTCCCCCCGCGCTGTGGCCACCTCAGTCCACCTTTTGAGGTGCCCTATCGCGTCCATCGTGGACCGGCCGGTGCGGAAGCCGTACTGGCAGTCTGCCAGATCCGGCCCCGTGCCCTCTATATGCTCGATGATCCGGGAGGCGATGATTTTCTCAAACGCCTTCCCGGACTCATCGAGCAGCACCACCGGCCGATAGCCCGCCGGAGAGTCCACCGGGCGGCTCTCTTTACGGAGCAGGCAGAGCCGCCCCTCCCTCCAGCACCTGGGGAAGCGACCCGACGCGATGCATACATCCAGCACCGCGCGGAATCGGTCCCCCAGGGGGCCCAAGGCGATCGCCATCACCTTGGCTGGGGCCCCATCCGGCTCCGGAGCCGTAACAAGGCTCACCATGTCAAGCTCAGCGTCCGACACGGAGGGACCAGCGGCCCTCGCCTCCGGGGCGGAACTGGAGGCCATCCTGGGGGGTGCGAAGGATCCGGGGTTCGGAAAAAGCGTCCCCAGTACCCTCCGCAACAACCCTGGCTCCATACAGGACGTTGCGGGGGCCGCCGAAGCGAACTTACCCCTCACCGCCCTGTACGGCCACCCCCAGGGGACCCAATCCCCTACCTAGTGGAACCCTGGAACCTTACGCACCGACAGAAACAAAACACCAGCAAAAGTTTGTATTATTTAAATGTGACCTTCTGTAAGGTGGAAGTCGCTTCCCCAAACAGGCGCTCAAATTCGAGTAGAAAATTCGCTTAACCCTTCCTCTCTTCAATAAACTTATAGGATTTCAAATTGACACTTCTACTTAAGAGTTACTTGCAGAGTTTCTTACAGGTTATTCTGAGCACAAGGGGTCCCACTGTGGATTTGCGAACTTAAGAGTACGCCAGCTTTCAACTTTCACGTTTGCTTGTAAAAGCCTTAATTAAAAAAAAAAATGAATTAATTTGAATTGTTAATGTTTGCAAGACAGTTAACATCCGTGTCTAATAACTTTATATTTTCGACGATAGTAAGTTTCATTGGGTCCCGTCACGGCGATAGCTGCAGCGGCCCTTACCCGACCCTAAGTAAAAATCGTTGAAGCTGAACATCATCAAAAAGTTATATTATTATGATCTTCAATAAAATAGAGGTCACAATATTACCTTACTCAAGTATCTTGGAGAAAGAAACAACGGGTGCAATTCAGCTGGGACGTTGCACAATTATCATTGTGGATGCGTTTTGGCCGGGGGCGTCGCGGAATGGGTGCGTTACGACAGAACACCTTTTGCAAACGGGCACTTCTGTCTGTAAATTTGGGTCCTGCCGTTACGCACCCATTCCGCGACGCACCCAGCCGGGACGCATCCACAGTGAAAGACTGCATTGTATCCTTGAAGCTGAACAACATCAACAAGTTATATTATTATAACCTCCTGTAATATAGAGGTCACAAGAGTACCTTACTCAAGTATCTTGGAAAAAGAAGCAACGGATGCATTCCAGTCGGTGTTGCACAATTATCACTGTGGATGCATCTTGACCGGGGGCGTCGCGGAATGGGTGCGTTACGACAGAACACCTTTTGCAAACGGGCACTTCTGCACTATAAATTCGGGTCCGGCAGTTACGCACCCATTCCGCGACGCCCCCATCCGGGACGCACCCTCAGTGAAAGACTGCATTGTGGGTTCACTGTGGGTACGTTCCCGCCGAGAATGTGTGGAATGGGCGCGTTAAGGCTGGACCCGTAAAGTCGAGTTGGAAATCCGCTATGCCTCGCCTCTCTTAAATAAAAGACTTTAACCATCATAAACATTTTACAAAATATTCTTGAAGCTGAACATCATCAATAAGTTATATTATTGTGATCCTCTGTAAAATAGAGGTCAGAACAGTACCTTACTCAAGCATCTTGGCAAAAGAAACAACTAGTGCATCCCAGCCGGGGCGTTGCAAAATTTTCACTGAGGGTGTGTCTCGGCCGGGGGCGTCGCGGAATGGGTGCGTTACGACAGAACACCTTTTGCAAACGGGCACTTCTGCACTGTTAATTCGGGTCCTGCCGTTACACACCCATTCCGCGACGCCCCCGGCCGGGACGCGCCCACCGTGCAAGACTGCATTGCGGGTGCACTGTGGGTGCGTGCTGGGAACGTCGCCGAATGGGCGCGTAAAGGCCGAACCCGTAAAGTCGAGTTGGAAATCCGCTATGCCTCGCTTCTCTTGAATAAAAGACTACATAAACCATCATAAACATTTTATTTACTAACAGGTTTTGAACACAGGACCTTGGAAACAGCAACATCTTATTGATTTCTCAACCACAAGCCATACAGTGGTCGCTGTTTATAATATTCACATATTAATTCACCATAATTATAGCTAATGAGCTAGTGAAGACAAATGTTATTTAAAAGTCCCTCTGAATTAATTTAAATTCATCACGTTAAAAACTGATAAATTATTATGTAAATGTGATTTAACATAAAATATTTTGTTGACTGTGCAAAGAGCTTAATTTACGAATTTTATTTTTAAGCATCTTACTGCTCGTTGTTTAAATCTATAGAAAATATTACTAGAAAAAATTCCACGCGAACCAGGCATCCGTCGGAACTCGAATCCGCACCCTTCGCTATCCGGGCGAATGCACTGGCCATTATGCTACCGTGGCCCTGACGGCCGTGTCAAATTCTTTGTAGCCTTTCTTTAGCTGCAAGGCAGCGACATCTCTTCGCATTGTAGGTAACCACAATGTCAAATGAATACCTTGTTAATATTTTCTTCAGATATAAATACCGAGCAGTTACATGCTTAAGAAATTAAAATTATAACTATAATTGCTATTACTTCTTTCAAATATTTATTACTTGCACAGGTATTTAATTGTCATTGTGGCTAACCTATAATGGGAGGAGATGGCGCTGCCTGGTAGCTTAAGAAAGGCTAGAAAGAATTCGACACCACCGGCAGGGCTGTGATAGCATAAAGCTTCATTATTTTTTTATAATTAATAAATATTTGTCAACCTTATTAATTATTAAATTACTTACTATATTAATTTGATGCCAAGTTAACCAGTTTAAGTAGGTATGTATATAAACAAAGTTACAGAAGTATCGACAATGACATTCCATGCTCAGACCGGTAGTCAACGCTCTCAAATTGGTTGCAAGTTACAAATTAAATGGCAATTCATACAAAATTTATATTCTGGCTATATACTTACTTATTTGTAAATCCTTGAGTTCCATTAGACACACCACCATTTCACTCTGGATCTGTTTAATTATTAGAGATTAAACGAACTTACCTGAAGTGAAGTTCTATCCTAATTATACGAAGGCTTCGTCCGAAGAGATTAGCTTGAATAACACATGTAGTACGCGTAGCACGCGCCATTTCACACTATATTGAGAATATATAAACTAAAAAGAACAAAATTATTAGTTTTTTTTTTTTTAAATTTGGAATATGTGTAAGCCCTGGCGCCCGTCATAGCTGTCATTTAGTTAAGAGTATTAATTATACATATTTTTCGAATAACATATGGGAATAATAATTACTTTTGGGAGGGGGGGAAGCTAATCTCTTCGGACGAAGCCTTCGTATAATTAGGATAGAACTTCACTTCAGGTAAGTTCGTTTAATCTCTAATTATACTTCATGCTTCGTCCTCGAGATTAGCTTGAATAACACATGTAGACATTTAGAGACTATTCGAAAAATATTAATAATTGTAATAGGTAACTGGATAATAAATAAAGTAAATATAACATAAGTTGCTTCTTTATTTTTGTAACATCGAAACAAAAGGTAACCAAAACAAAAAAACCAAAGAACAATATTATTTGTGACATAAAAACTTATGAAATAAACGAAAAAATAATCTGATTAAGCACTCAAAACAGTGATTCCAAATTCTTTATCACAATTGTTGTTTATTGGCCTGTTATAAAATTTGGCAAACGTATGTGATTCCGAACTCCAACCTGCAGTTTTCATAATCTGATCTACGCTAACACCTAAATTTTGCGCAGCTGACGTAGCAGCATGTCGGGTACTATGCGCAGTAAACATTGAAATATCAATTCCGCTTAAATGTAACGTATTCTTTATCCATCTGGATAAGGTTTGAGAAGTAACAGACTTATATGGCTTTCGGTAACTTATAAATAATTTGTCTGAATCAGCACGAAGAGACATAGTCATTTCAAGGTAAGTAATCAAAACTCTTGCAGGACAAATACTTGGCTTTTCGTTATAGAAAGGTAAAACGAGCAATGGTTGAGCTGTTCCAACTCTAGATGTCTTTATGAGATCCGGAATTTTGATTTTAATTACTGAAGAAGACCTATCAATATTACAAATTTTAATTTTGGAAAGGGTTTGTACCCTATTTGCTGTGGCAATGGCTAATATTGTAATCAATTTTTTTGATATTATTTCCAGGTTCAAACTTTCATTGGGAAACCATTTTTCAAGACAACTTAAAACCTGAGCTATATTCCAGACTTCATTATATTTAGGAAGTGGAGGTCTAGTACGAAAAACTCCATTTATAAACCTTTTTATTTCTTGGTTTTGTGAGATACTATTTTTAGTGATCAACGCCAAAGCGGAGCGATAACAGTTAATTGTACCATACTGAGCACCACTGTTAAAAATTGATGTTAAAAAATTTAATATGTCGGGAATTGATACTTCGTATAAGTTTAACTTATTCTGTTGACAATAAATAAACCACTTTTTATAGCAACCTTCGTACTGTTTATACGAGTTATCCGAAAGGGAGTTAAGCATGATGTCCACAGTAGATTCTGGGACGCCTCTTCGTATCATCGCCTCCCGGATAAGAGCCCTGCCACCAGGGTAATGGAGTTGCGCATTTGTTCACGGCTGGAATTTGTAGATAAAATAAGATTTGAATTTGCTTTGAAAACTAATTGTTCACTTATTAAAAGACTCTTAAAAAGTGGATACCACGGTTGTGTAGGCCAAAATGGAACAACTATAATACCTGTGGCATTGTCTGAGATAATTTTTCTTAAAGATTTCAGAATCATTGTAAAAGGAGGAAAAGCATAAAAATTTAATTTTGACCACGACACTGTAAAAGCATTTACGGCGTATGCATCCGGATCCCTTTGCCATGATATATATCTTGGACATTTATTATTTAAGCGACTAGCGAATATGTCAATGTCAGGCTTATGAAATTTTTCAATGATTTGTTGAAAGGCATAATCCGCTAGTTGCCATTCAATATCCGGATGTATTCGCCTCGATTCTTGATCTGCATGGTAATTATCTGAAGATCGAATATAAGATGCAAAGACGTAAAGATTTTTACGTTCACACCATTGCCAGAGTTCTTTTGTGATCTCTGTCAAGTGTGGGAACTGAATACCACCCATACGGTTTATGTAGGAAATTGCCGTGGTATTGTCGATTCGGAGAAGTATTTGGCAGTTAGACATATTTTTGGAAAATATCTTTAAACCAATAAATGCAGCAAGAATTTCTAAATAATTTATATGCCTGCTACTTTCATTTGTACTCCATAAACCACTTGCTCTGTCGTCTCCACATGCAATTCCCCACCCTGTATTTGAGGCATCCGAAAAAATTTCTAGGTTATACTTGTCAATTTTTATCTTAGAAGCAGGGCTTTTATCCATGGTGCGGCTCCACCAATAAAAATCCTGTTTCAAATAACAAGGTAAATCCATATTTTTGTCGTAATTATTACTGATATTTAGATTAAGATATTTACATCTTTCAAATAATTTGGTATATAACCAACCGTATTCTACGGCTGGGCAAGCGGATATTAAAAGTCCAACAAAACTAGCAAATTCTCTGATTCTACACCTTTTTAAGTTAGAAAACTTGTGTATTGCAGATTTAATTTTTTGCATTTTTCCTTCTGGCAAAGTGACCTGAAATTTCTTTGAGTCTAAAATGTATCCTAAAAACTTACAAGACTGAGAAGGTATAAAATTACTTTTATCGGTATTTATAATGAAACCCAAGCTTGCAAGCAACTTTACGGTATCTTGTAAGTTTTTAAGACATGACTCCTCATCTAACCCTATTAAACAGAAGTCATCTAAATATATTGTGGACAGGTAACCACATGATCTTAGCAATTTTATGACCGGTTTCATGACTTTAGTGAAAACAAAAGGTGCTGTATTTAAGCCAAATGGTAAGACATTAAATTCATATGTTTTGTGATCAAATTGGAATCTAAGATATTTTCTATCTTCCTCATGAATTTTTAACAAAAAATATGCGTCTTTCAGATCAACTGTGCACATGTAATAATCTCTCGATATTAATTTTATAACCGTTCTTAAATCCTCCAGTTTAAAATGATTTGTGTCAATAAATTTATTAAGTGACTTTAAGTTTAATATGAAGCGCATTTTACCATTTGGCTTAGGTATTAAAAATATTGTTGATATATATTGATCAGATCTGTTATCACACTCTGAAATTGCTCCTAAAGACAGCAAGCTTTCAATTTCGTGAATGAAAAGAGCCCTTTCCTTTTCAGTACATTTTCGAATTGATGGTGATACAGGTTGCATTGGTTTTCGACTGAAGGGAATCCTATATCCTTTTATATAAGAAAGGACCAGTGGGTCCTTGGTAATCATTGACCATTCTTTATAGAATAATGATAAACGACCTGCATGCATTACCGTATTTAACGACGATTGTTGTTCTGTCTCTGCTGCGGATATTGCGACTGCTTCGATGAGTTGATGGGCCGTCTGCGCATCAGAGTCGTTACAGGCTCCTTTGTCCTCGGAGGGCCCGTCGGCCTGCGACTCGGACCCGGACCCTTCCAGTTTAAATTCCGTGAAGAACTGGCTGGATTTGAGCTTAGATTCTTTTTAGGAAACTTTGGTGTCGCTGATTGCTTAAGATCAGTGCCAGACTTGTTAATAGCTTTAGCTGATTTTATAGTTTCCGTTAAGTTTTCACCGAATAATTGTTTATCAATCTTAGTATTTTGAAGAGACTCCCTTAGATCCCTCTTCACGGCATTTAGAAGAAAATTTCTTCGTGTTATTGTATCAGAATGTTGACAATCACATATAATTTTTGCCAAATCCATGAGTGTTTTTAGCAAGGCAGTATCTTTCTCTTTTGCAGACAGTATAGCTGTAATAGCTTCTCCCAGACATGTGATTCCAGCAGTCAATTCCTTCTGTTTCGATTGAATGGCCTTATCGCGTTTTATGATAATATCTGAAACAGCTGCTTTAATCTCAGGATTGAGCTCAGCTGGGTCAATCAATTTGCAATTTTCTGGGGTCATATACTTATCTACAAGTTCTTTACGCAATTCTTTACTAATACCTGTTGTGACCCAGTATTGGAATCTCGTTGAAACATTGCTATCTATCTCTTTGCCATACCTTTTCTCTGTAGTAGGGTCAGTGCCTAATATTTCTAATATTTCACTTTCTAATTGTATGTTTTCTGTTTCAGGAGCAGACATTTGATCTGAAGGTAGAGTACGCTTCGGAGCCTCAGTCGACGAATGACCATCATGGGATGTACTTTGCATTGCTTCCAAATGTGACCCCAGCACTTGTTCTGATTGTCCTTCAGGTTGACCCTCGGAACATGGTGCATCGAGGTCAACTATAACCTCTTGGTCGTCTGTAAAGGACATAATATTTATGTTCACACCATTTTGCATGTCAGTATTATATTGTAAGAGACAGTCCCCAGTTGTAATAACACGTACTGTCCGCAAACAACACTTTGTAGTACCTTATAACAGTCCCGCTGTACTGTTTGTAGGACCCAGTGACTGCAGTGTATATAATGATTGCCATCATTATTTAAGGTTATGTATTATTTAACCTCAATTTATATGATTTAATTTTCGTAAGAGACAGTCCCAGTTCAAAGGAAAAGTACTGTCCGCAAACTATTGAAAATCGCGTACTATTAGGTAACAGCTTTTCTTCCAGTAATGTTTTATCGTACTTCTGAAGATCATTTTCAGTAAGAAACAGTCCCAATTCAAAGAGAGTAATGCTTACAAATTAATCATTAATGTCCTTTACCAAGAAATATTTATTTAATGAACTGAGAAAAAAAATGTAAACTTAGTTTGCATTCTTAATGTATGTATGTACATACCGTTAGATATCGGTGACGAACGATATGAAAATTCCGATAGCTCAGAACAAGATGAATTGTATCGACTGCGGTTGTGCTTCTTTTTACGTTCCAATTTTCTCTCCAATCTTCTAATCTTACGTTTAATGTGTTCACAATTATCTTTCTTACGTTTGGGCATCCTAAATAACCACTTTTAACAGAATTGAAATAAAACTAGATGTGAAACGGCGACACACTAAAAAGCGAATGACAGCTATGACGGGCGCCAGGGCTTACACATATTCCAAATTTAAAAAAAAAAAAACTAATAATTTTATTCTTTTTAGTTTATATATTCTCAATATAGTGTGAAATGGCGCGTGCTACGCGTACTACATGTGTTATTCAAGCTAATCTCGAGGACGAAGCATGAAGTATAATAACCAAATATACAAATCATTATTAGAGTTAGCCATTTTAATAAAAAATATCAATCAATCAATAAATAAAGCCCTTTGTGCAATTGTAATTGTTTTGCCTTGTTGTGTATTTTATTCGTGTTCTTTATGTTACTGTTGTGCAATAAAGTGTAATTATCTTATTATTTTAAAGTTCGTGCATTAACCCGTTAAAACTATTTTAATGAGTGATGTTTGTGAAAGCCTAATAATAATAATTTATTTATTTGCAAGAAAAGTGGTACAAAAGGTGTTACATCATTTGTTGAGACACACACAATTCACCAGAATCTGGCATACAAATTTTATAAATATCTAAAATAAAAGTGCACTATCTATAAGATAAGAAACAAATAAGCCATTTTAATAGTTTATTTAAACATAATTATACTTATATATAATTGAAAAAAGCGTGGGGCGCTTCATTATAAAATTTAACCTGAATTGTTAAGCATTATAAATAACGTAATTATATTAATTGATTTGTAAATATTGCATTGAATAGCGCCCCACGCTAAGCCTTGTTAATATTTTTTTTCTTGCTCTTATTTTTCAGTTATATATACATATATATATGTGTGTTAAAATTAACTATAAACATGGCTTACTCTAAGGCATTAATGAATTAAACAGAGAGTATATTTAATTTATTTTAGTGCAGTAAATAAAAGCGTGTTTTTAGTTTCTTCAACTATTTATTATTTATCAGGAGGGCGATCTAGTAAAATTAAATCTCACTTCCGAGTTCGGTAGCTACAATTCTAGACGTTGGCTAAATATGAGTAACGTTTATTAAACGGTAAAATGACGCAATTACTGTTAAAGTAGCTAGTAATTCTTCTGCGGCGCTACACTCTTGACAGAGTGGTCGTGGTCGTCACATCAGGGTTTGTGGCGCGTTTCACAATACGCCGCCATTCCTACAGCACTGCGGCCTTTCTTATGAACTCGTGAAGTAGACCGTTCAGTGCCGCTTTTATCTGATCGGTCCAACGCATTGTTGATCTGCCGTGCGCCCTTACGCCCTCGACTTTGCCTTCACACTAACGCATCTTCTTGGCGTGATATATGGCCAAAGAAAGTGAGAATATGACCTTATATGAAGGAAGAAAGACATTGTTTGATGGATAGTTCCTGGAGGATGGATTGTGTCCACAGTATGCCAAGCATTTCCCTCCAGCACCACATTTCTAGAGCGTCTTTGTTCTTTTTCTTACTCTCTCGCAAGGTCCAAGTCTCAGCACCATAGAGAAATATGGGAAACACTAATGCCCTGATGTCGTGTAGCGACAAAATAAAAAGAAAGATAACAGGTAGAGGTTATAAAATATATATATATTTACAAGAATAAGAAGAATTTACAGGTTAAAAAAAAAATAAGTGGAAGTGGTGAAGTGGGCGTGGGTCGTCGGCGATCTTCAGGGGCGGCTTGAACGGTAGGTCGTGCTACAGGCAGATGGACGGCGCTCCTTGGAGGCAGAAGCGCTCCTGTGCAGCCGTCTTAGTTCTTGGCCTGCCCTGGTGGTGGCTGGCGGCGCTGCTGGTAGTTTGGCCGGCGTATATCGGACAGAGGCAGGCGTTGATGAAACGGCAGGAGTCGGTAGAAGGCGGGCTGAAGCAGTTGGAGGCTGGCCGAAGAAGCTGGAGTCCAGGCGCAGTCCCACCGATGAGGTTGCGAGTACGTGAAGAGTAGTATAGTATTAGAGTTAGGAAGTTATTTAAAGAGCCAATAGGTGCTAAAAAGCTTTGAGGTCTTTCTTGAGTCCCGGGGCAGTCGGCCCCGGGACAAGGCCTTTTATTAATTTAGAGCTCGGTAGCGAGCTTTAAAAAGTTGAGTAGGCAACTTTTGCCGTAGAATTGAATCAATGATCAGGGAGGCTCGGCCTTTTATAGGTCCGGAACCATTTGAATTTAGACACGGTTCGAATCGAGCCAAAAAGAATCAAAGTAGGTGGTCTGTGGAGGTTGAATAGTCATAGACGTAGTTGGAGAGAGTATCCGTGTCATGGGTAGCCATGGCAACGGATAAAAAACATTAGGTTGTCATAAATGTCAATAAAATACATAAATTAAAAATAGATAAAATCAAAGCAAAATTAGTGAAAACAAGTAAATAACAGAATAAAGAGAAATGCCGGTAAGTGTCCAGCACTCTGGAATAGCGATTTTCAGTACAGAAGAAATAATTATACGTATTTACAAAATGATGAATAGTGTGTGATATTTATAAATAATAAAAATATATGATGATGCCTGATGAATATCGATGATGTTATATGATAAAATGTGCGAAATGGAACCTATGATAATCGAAACCATGGGTCGAAACCATATTAAGGTACGTTACACTGACGAGCCGTGTTTTCGTGGCTTTTGTGATGTTCCTATTTCTCCATATTTTTTAAAGTTTGTCCATAGCTGACCACTTGATTGCCATGCACCATCATCCACCGTTGCTTGAAATCAGTGCTCCAAGGTAGAGGTATCAGAATCAGATTCAGAATTTTATTTGTGAAACATAGGTTAGTATACATGGTATAAAAATTTTTGTTAGTATCACTACATTTCCACCATAATTAAGGTATACAAATAGATATGGACCTATAAAAGAAGTACTATTATTTTTACTTTGGAATCACAACTTATGAATATTTACGTATGACTGAACGATATCGCAGTTCGCGATTTTAGTGACTTCTGGCGAGTTGTTATTGGCTATTAATTGATATCTGACAAATGTGAAATAACCGAATTAACGTAATCAAAAATGTGATTGCATGTTACAGAATAAACGTGCTGTGTTCTATCTCTACAGAAGGCTACATAGAAAAATATGGGCGATAATGCAAAAAAATCACTGTTCGCCATCCTATTTCTGCTGAAAATAATAATATGTATAAATAAAAAATATTTCGTTATGCATGTCTGCAAGCGTATGTTTTACAACCATGAATATAAGGCTAATATAAAAAAAAATGATATTAATCAGATTTTTCTAAGACACCACTTTTTCTGTATGTTGTGGGAAATATATTTTTCTAAATAACACTTGATTTGACATTAAACGGAATCTGGTTATGGTTATCATCCTCTGTTCAAACTGCTAAATAAAGAAAACAAACTTGATTTATTATAAAAATTTATTAAAAAATAAATTAACAGATTCTCAAGGATTTCTCTATGATATTTGATATTTTTTATCAATTTAACGAATGTAGTATAGAAAAAAGTAACTTTAAAACTTTATATTTAGTTATAATTAGCTAGTAGAATAAATTCATAAATAATAATCAAAATCAAATCTAGAAACTTCTATATTGTTTGTCTAAAAGTTGATGCAAGTGTATGATGAAGTATTTATAGTATGTGCGTTAGGTTAGTTTTACAAAAAAATATACCTGATGGTTCCAAAAGTTTTGCTGCTTTGTGGAACATAGGAGTATTTAATCTAATATATAAAATTCTCGTGTCGCGGTGTTTATGGTTAAACTCCTCCGAAACGTCTTTCACGATTCTCATGAAATTTTGTGTGCATATTGGGTAGGTCTGAGAATCGGACAACATCTATTTTTCATCCCCCTAAATGTTAAGGGTAATCCACCCCTAATTTTTTTTTTAAGTTTTACATATTTTTTTTCTATTTTTTTTATGATACAGCATTAGTAAATACATATAACCCTAAAGTTTCACTTTTCTACCACCAACCCCTATTTTTTTATGGCGGTACGAAGTTCGCTGGGTCAGCTAGTAATTTTATAAAATTTGTTATTAGATATAGGTAATGCCCCTTTTTTTTCTTTTCTTTTACCGTCAGGAAAATGCGTGATTACCCATCGCTATGGGAGTGCGGTGAGGTTATGTGGGACGCCTCCACACCTCACCTCACCTCACCTCACGGATAAGCCGTCACCTCTTCGGGCGTAAGATCCGCGATCAGGCAGCACCCCCGCCCGCGAGGAAAAGGCACTGGGTGAGGAGTACCAGTGAGTGACCTTGTCGAACGGACTCATCCCCCCAAATCTTGCACTTGCACTAACGGCAAGTTTGAGGTTAAACAAGTAAAACGTTTATACAGGAGATAAAATCCCAACCCCGAGCACACACTGCAAGACCAACAGATACTGTTAGTTCTTTTTGTTTGCATAATTTAACATAAGAAGGAGATAGAAAGCCTATCTTGAGTTTGTTTCGCCGGTTCTTCTCAGAAAGGTCTCCCAATTTTGGAACCGGGTGGTGGTTTCGTGCATTAACCCGTAAAAAACTAGTTTTATTTAATGAGTAATGTGCGTGAAAACCTAAGAAACAAATAACTTTTATAATCTCTAGAAGTGTGGCTCAGCTATTTTCCCTGCATTGTCCTCACCTCACAATATGATCACATCAGATGAAGTCTTAAAGGATTTTAAGACCATCAACATCCCACGGGTGTATTTTAGTCAGACATTCTGTCATTTTGTCAGACAGACAGAAAGAGCCTGGGAGGAAACAAAGAAGAAAGAAAGCTGGTTCCCAATACAGCACACACGGACAAGGAAACCCTTTACATCTAAATGATAATATTTAGCTCGACGATGACTTCGATTGCTCAGGTGGTTAGCACGTTTGACCTACAACCGTGGAAGTTCTATCGTCTGTACCACGGCGAGTGTTCTGAGGAGTTATTCTCTCTTATTCCATCTTCCCCTTTCCTTCAGAGGGCCACGCGCGCTGGCCTACGTTGTCACCGTCTAACTGTGGCGACAATTCCAACGCGTACAAAGAAATTTGGTGACTCATTTCTTTGTCGCACTATCCGTAAATGGAATGCTCTGCCCGCTCACGTGTTCCCTCCTTCTTACACCCTGGGATCCTTTAAAAGAGGCGTGAAGAAGCAACATGCAGGCCGGCAGGGTGAGGATGGCTGGTGTGGCAGGTAGAACTGCTGTAACAGCTATCTTCGTGACTGGACTTCACCTTCACTTAACATCAGGTGGGGTGGAGTCATTTGTCGGACCTATCTATAAAAAATCATTCGCAATGGTCGGTCATTGGATGGGTGACCAAAAACTTGTTATCCCGAGTTCCACCGTGCTTCAATAGTAAAACAGTCCACACTGGGCCGAATTACAAACTTTAGCTATTCATAAGGGTCATCATCTTCATCACTAGTTTTTTACTGTCCCCACTGCTGAGATTTAAGGCCTTCCCTATAGATGGAATAGGGAGTTTGGGTCATGACCAAGCACGAATGAATGCTAAAGACTGCAGATACAGCCAGAACCAACGGCTCAACGTGTCTTTGACCTACCATATGACCAAGTAAACACGACCAAGTAATACAATTCTTCTACCAGTAACCTACCCTTGCGGAAGTTGCAGCATTGAACAGCAGATCTAAAACAGGCCACTTGTTTATCAAGCACCTCGTAAAGTTTATAAATTACACAGGTATATAGTGTACGTTTACGTGTCATGTTTAATACGCTTTGAAGAATTGACAAAAAAAGTGTTCCTACAATACAAGGCTAGAAGTGTTGTGCAAATCTTACATGAGATATTACCTTTCCTTTTGTACCTTTTGTAATAAGGAACATCTTCAGTACACATATTTGATGAAACTTATTCACACATACGTTCCATATGTAAAATATATGGTATAATATCTAAAAGCATTTAAATGCTAGATTTTCAGGGCTCTGTAGTCCTGACAAGGAACGCTTAGAGTTACGTCATGTCCGTCTGTCCATCCCCGATTTTGCTTGGAGACTGATTTGACTTTTTTATCTATCTTAACAAAGTTCTATAAAAAACATGTTGGACCATATCCAATAATTAAATATTAGACGTAACAAATGAAAATATATGTGTACTTATAGAATCCATTCAAAACTGTTTATGTAAAAAAAAAACACTGTAAATGAGCTGCTCTTCCTCGCTCAAACGGCCACACTTTGTTCGTGTAAAACAAGCTCACAGTACACTTCTTGTTTTTAACGTGAAAAGGAGTTTTACACTGGCGGCCGCAAATTTTCTCGTGCTGCTCGCAGGTGCCCGAAACAAGAGAAGTAGTTTAAATTTACGTCGAGAATAGTGGCGGGATGTTTATTTTGGGCAACGGACTCTGTTGTGTTACAAGGGTGTGCTGTGACAACTTCTTTAACTTGTTGATGTGTTCAGGATATAAGGGGCGGAGATTGGGGTTAAGTAAGAACACAAGGGGTTAAGTCATTGCGACAAATTAAGGGAGGAACGTTGACGGTTCACTTAAAGTTCAACTATACATGTAAAAAAGTCAATATGGACGCTGTTAAGTGAAACATAACATAGACACTTATTTGGAAAACAAAAAAACTAGCGAGCCTTACAGTAGTCGCATTTGATGTGTAACATTTGACATTTTGTCGCATATTAATCAGCGATTTAAACTTATATGATAAAATAAAAATATCAAATAGCGCGCGCTGCCTCGAGTTCCTGTAACACACTTGAAGTGTGTCCACTTCCATTCTATTTCTTGAAATCACTCCCTAAAATTGCAAGAAAGCGAGAGAAAAGATGTTACACATAAAAAATACATAAAACAATATGACAGAATGAATGCGTTGAAATTCGTTTTTTAGGGATTCCGTACCTCAAAAGGAAAAAACGGAACTAACTAACACTTTGTTGTCTGTCCGTTCGTGTGTCAAGACCGTTTTTCTCAGGAACGCGTGGAGGTATCAAACTGAAATTCATATCTAATACTCATGTTTACTGTCCCTTGGAGCTGTGAAAAAATCAAACTTCTAAGCCAAAGCAATCAAAAGATACAGCCGTTTATGCCGCAAATTTTCGAAACTCAAGGGAATCAAAACGTACAGGGTACTTCCTTGCACTTGGTGCGAAGTAACGTCTTATAGTACCGATAAAGGAAAAATTGCGAGTACCGTAAATTTTTAGTTATATCATATAATATTTTTCTTAAAAATTATTAAAATATACCTACAGGTTTATACGGTACCCTCGGTGCGCGAGTCCGACTCGCACTTGGCCGTTTTTTTTATTACGAGGTAGGCAAATGACTCTATCCCACCTGATGTTAAGTGGTGATAAAGTCCAAACGCGAAGATAGCTGGTACAGCAGTTATAAACTGCTACACCAACCATCGTTGCCGGCCTGCTAAAATGCTTCTTCACGCCTCTCTTAAGGACCCCAGATTGTAGAAAGGCCACCCACACACGGCCCAATCTCTCTTTTCCATCCATGGGAAAGCCTATGCCACAGCAGTAGGGGTATTATTTGCTGATGACGATAATGATTAAATTTATGGTTATGATGTACAATTTTAATACTGTCGACCTCCGTGGCCGAGTGGTTTGTACGCCGGGTTTCATGGTGTCGCCGACTCGAGAGGTCCCGGGTTCGAATCCCGGTGGGGGCAGATGTTTGTGTGATGAATACGAGCATTTGTACTCCAGTCATGGATGTTTAATATGTATTTATATATAAATATACTTATATATGTACAGTATATGTATTCCATCCGTTACCCTAGCATCCCATAAGACAAGCCTTACAGTGCTTACTTTGGGCCTTGGCTAATTGGTGTGACTGTTGGAAATATTAATTTTATTTATAAATAATTGTAATTAAATAATTGAGGACCTCGATGGCGCAAGTGGTTAGCGCGTTCGGCTGCGATCGTTGAAGTTAAGCAACTTTCGCAGTGGTCGGTCATTGGATGGGTGACCAAAAATTTACTATCTCGAGCTCCTCCGTGCTTCGGAAGGCACGTTAAGCCGTTGGTCCCGGCTGCATCTGCAGTCGTTAGCACCCACCAATCCGCACTGGGCTCGCGTGGTGGGTCATGGCCCAATCTCCCTATTCCATCCATAGGGAAGGCCTGTGCCCCAGCAGTGGGAACATTAATGGGCTGATGATGCTGATGAATTGTAATTGTTAAAATGGCAAACCTTTTTTACGTTAGCAAGCCGGAACTTGAGACGTGACTCAATTTCTGCGCAGAACAACCCGACTCGCTCACTGTTTGAACACAAACCTATTTGACTAAATACCGTTCCGGATTTGTTTAGTCGATCTAAATAAATATTATATTTTTATTCAACTTTGGTATTTACAATGCACTCATGTTTAATTTGCCGCGTAACTAGGAGCATAATAATTATGGTAAGTTTTTATTATGCAAGCTTCTAATATATGCATACTTAATGTCATTAAAAATTTGTAATTGAGTTTTTTTTATGTTTTGTTAAGTTAATAATGAAAATATTTTTATTCTTATCCAGTACCACTAAAATGTAAGAAATAATGCATATTCTTTATTCATATCTACATTTAAAGTCAAAGTATCATTTAGATTCGATGCAATGTATATTGATATAGTCTGTGCGGAAATAGAATGGGATTTAGATCGGAGGGCGCTGTAGTGCTTTTCTGTCGTATTTGTAAGGTTTTACCCCTTTAAGAAATGATTAAATACAAAAAACCGCAAGAAATCACAACAACAAACAAATCCGTATCAATACTAAACTTTGACGATTTACAGATTACTTACTGGGTTTGATTGCCAAATAAAAATCTTAATGTTAGTTCCGTTTTTCGCCACGCACATTCTCTTTCCGCACAGACTCTAGTTGATAGTAGCAATCAAAATGTAAGTCAAAAATCATTTATTAAGTTTCAAGCACTTTTGCAGGTCAGGGAGCTACGCCATCGGTTCGCAAAATTACGACGGGAGTCCTTGTACTGAGAAGAACCGGCAAGAAACTCAGCAAGGGTTGCTTTTTCTCCCTGTATTATTATATACAGAGTCGTCAAGTTGAAAAATGACTTCAGAGATACTTCTGAAGTCACCCTCTATTAAATCATTTAGAATATAGATATATAGTTACATTTTATAGTTAACTTTATATTTAGTATATAGGAAGCGGCATTAGATAGGTACCATATTACTGTTATGAATACGTACTTACATATTTTTTATATGTAGGGCTGCACATCTGACCCGATGCTGAGAAGAGACCAGATAAGAAGATAGTGAGTGCAACAGTTTTACCATCATGGCCTGCAAATTGCTTTTTCACGTCTCTTATGAAGGAAAGGTTGTAGGAAGCAGGTTACACAGGAGCGGACTATAGCATTTGTAAGTCTATGTAAATCCAAGTGTCATTTTTTAGGGTTCCGTAGCCAAATGGCAAGAAACGGAACCCTTATGGATTCGTCATGTCTGTCTGTCTGTTCGTCTGTATGTCACATCCATTTTTTTGCGAAACTATATGAACTACCTATACTGTTGAACTATCAAAGTTACAACGAACTACAAGAACTTTTATGTTATGTTAATTGTTGCTACGGAACCTTTTATGGGCGAGACCGACTCGCACTTGACCGCTAATTTTGATAGCTGTAGACTGTACATACAATAAAAGACAACTTCCCAATCAAATTATATGCCTTAAACAAATCTTTAAATCTAAAGATTTTTTCACTAGAAATATTCCACGCGGATCACTAACCATTATGCTACCGCGGCCTTACCGGCCGTGTCGAATTCTTTCTATCTTAGTCCGCAAGGCAGCACCTTCTCTTCGCATTGTAGGTTTACCCACAATGTCAAACGAATACCTTTAACAGTGTTAAACATTTGAAAGGACTTTTTGGCGGAATCGGAAAGCGTCACTTTAGCAGTTTTGTTTTTCTTGTTAAAAATTGTTGTGGCGGATGTTAGTGTATAATAATGGTGGATTATTAACCACTAAGTGTTCGGGAACATGCACAAGTGTTGGCAAGTGAAACAAAATAGCGGAAAGTGTCTTTCGACGTTCCCTCAAGAAGTCCAAGGGGAGGTTCCAGTGAATCCCCACACATTTACTGAAACGGGGAGAGGGGGATTGACTTGACTGCCCTTACTTTGACTTGATTTATTACTTTGACCACGAGTGCTATAGAATTTGTAAACATTTTAACACTTGACATTGGCTAAATGCACAAGCCGTGCGAAGCCATTTGGGAAAAGAAAAAAAAAACATTTGAAAGATGACATTTCAATCGGACATCAGTGAGTTTTTAAACAGACTTCCGAAACCACAGATCGAATACTTGATTGACAGGGGATTTCTTAAATAAAAAAAAAACTGGTACCCAGTATCCACACATCGCTGTAGCCCAATTTATTCGCAATTTTGAACCTTATTCATCTACCATAAGTATATACATAAAATAATTTCTACAGCGCGATTTAGAACATATACCCGAACATTTGACAGATTTTATTAGCACCATCTTTCGTAACCAAATGGTACTAAATACATATCAAAACCAAAATAAACATTGTTTAAGGTTAAACAAGGTGGATAGCTCAAATGTTGTATAACTTCATCACTCTTAAATAAAACAATTTTCAACGGTATAGATGTTCTGATTTATTTATTTATTGCGTAAAAAACTAAGAAACAAATTCATCACGCTTGTTATAACAATAGCCATATAGTAGCTTTGGACTCTCGTGGGAACACGATATAGTGTTTTATTATGACATTTTATCTATGTTATGTAAATGTTATAATGCTAAAACTATTATATTTATTACTTCCGCAGATTCAATTGACCTAGTAACTTATTTTTGTATTTATAATCACCAAAACATCGAAATCAAATCCATTGGTTTGGAAAATATTGCTTTAGATAATGACATTATAGCTGGTTTGTGTAAAATATACTAGTATTAATTGTTATTATATTTTAATTGCTAGATTTTTTTATCAAATAAAAATTTAATAGCTGCTTCATGTCGGCCAGGATTTCCGGCAACTTTTCATTATTCTTTGATATGACATTTCTGAAAATATTATCGTTCATGCATCGTCATCCTCATCAGCCTATTAATGTCCCCACTGCTGGGGCACAGGTCTTCCCTATGGATAGAATAGGGTGTTTTGGCCATGATCCACCACGCAGGCCCAATGCGGATTGGTGGGAGCTAACGACTGCAGCTGCAGCCGGGAACAACGGCTAAGCGTGCCTTCCGAATAAATTTTTGATCTCCCATCCAATGAACGACCACTGCGAAAGTAGCTTAACTTCAACAATCGCAGCTGAACGCGCTAACCACCTGCGCTATCTAGTTCCTCCATTACCTCCATTGACATTATATTAATAGGTACTGATAAAGAATTATTTCTGATTGACACTAAGAGCTCAATCAAGCTCCGCGATGTGCCTTAGGCATAAGGCGATAATAACCAAGCACAAGGTTATTAACACTTTGAAATCAAGTTTTGACGCATCAAAGACGCGATTCTGACCTAGAATACCAAAAATGGTACACATTAAACCGACATACAAAAGCAACAACAACTTAATTAAAGATATCTAATAAGATATTATTCAATATAGTAATATCGACATAATAATTTAATAATCACTCTGAAAAAACGCTTGCTTAACGATTTGGGTACAATTATATTCGTATGGTCCGTGAGGGCCGCGCGGTAGCATAATTGGTCAGTGCATTCGCCCGGACTGCGAAGGGTGCGGGTTCGAGTCCCGTCTGCTGCCTGGGGGCCAATCGCCTAACGGAAATGCTTTGGAAAACGCTAACGCTTACGATTTTATATTGTTATTTCTAGCCGCCTGAGGTATTCAAATGCCTCGCGCTCTTTCTTTTTCTTTTGCATTGGTAATAACAATATTAAAAAAAATGAGCGTGAGATATTCGGAAACCTCAGGCGGCTAGAAATAACAATATAAAATCGTAAGCGTTAGCGTTTCCCATAGCATTTCCGTTAGGCGATTGGCCCCCTGGTCCGCGTGGAACTTTTTCTAGTTATATTTTCTTTAGATTTAAACATCAAGCAGTTACATGCTTTAAAATAATGAAAATTATAATTATAATTGCTATTTCTTGTTTCAAATGTTTAATACTTGTAAAAGTATTCATTTTACATTGTGGGTTACCTATAATGCGAAGAGATGGCGCTGCCTTGCAGCTTAAGAATGGCTAGAAGAATTTCGACGCGGTCCGTGAGGGCCCTGGTAGCATAATGGTCGGTGCATTCACCCGGATTGCGAAGGGTGCGGGTTCGAGTCCCGTCTGCTGCCTGGTATGCGTGGAATTTTTTCTAGTTATATTTTCTTTACATTTAAACATCAAGCAGTTACATGCTTTAAAATAATAAAAACTATAACTACAATTATATTGTTAGTTTAATTCTCCTTGATCATTCATTTCAAACAGTAGTAAACACATTTTGGTTTACCTACAATGCGAAGAGATGGCGCTGTCTTGCAGCTTAAGAAAGGCTCAACAATTCGACACGGTCATCAAGGCATAAGGGTGCGGATTCGAGTCCCGTCTGCTGCCTGGTCCGCGTGGATTTTATTCTAATAATATTTTCTCTAGATTTAAACATCGAGCAGTCACATGATTACAAAAAAAAAAGTTAATATATACATTATACAGAACTAGCAAACCAGTCAACCAAATGTTCACCAAAACCTGATTTCTCGAAAACCGGAAGTGCTACGTTACTCAAATCCGGTTTGTAGTCTTATCAGACTATTCTTAACTTATAACTTAAATATTCTCTTTATCTATCTCTTATGGTTTGGCCGCTGAAACAGCACCACAGACAGACGGACTTGTCTAATAGATAAGAGATTACCAAAATTATTTTGTAAGACCGAGGTTACGTCTTCGCGTCAAACTCGTATTTGAAGGAATCATTTTTTATCTAAGAGAAATTGACATTGATATGACTTTGATATTATCATATTGGTAATGCTGGCTCTTTGTTGATGAGTAAGGTTATAGGGTCACAGCGTAGGGGGTTGGGTTCAGGGCTGGTGAGGCTCCAGTGGCTCACTTTTCTGCCGCATCAGTTATATGGCCCGCGCAGACGAGGGACTCTAGCCCGCGAAGGACACCGTGAAAAAAAATCCTTTGAGGGTTTTTCACGGAATCAACGCACACTATGTGCGAACATTAATTTTAAGAAATTTTAGAACAGCGAACGCTAGCATCATCATCATCATCAGCCTATTAATGTCCCCACTGCTGGGGCACAGGCCTTCCCTATGGATGGAATAGGGAGATTGGGCCATGACCCACCACGCGGGCCCAGTGCGGATTGGTGGGTGCTAACGACTGCAGATGCAGCCGGGACCAACGGCTTAACGTGCCTTTCGAATTACGGAGGAGCTCGAGATAGTAAACTTTTGGTCACCCATCCAATGACCGACCACTGCGAAAGTTGCTTAACTTCAACTATTGCAGCCGAACGCGCTAACCACCTGCGCCATCGAACTCCTCACGCTATATTGGGAGAGTATTTTTAAAATTACGTATTTTTGTAAGTGACATGACATGAATTTGAAGAAAAAGAGGTGACTTTTAAAAAGTGAATACCAGATCCATCTCTTCTAATTGGATCGAGTGCGCAGCGCAGATTAAAGTTAAGTTCTCTGTATGAGTTGTTGCGTCTTGTGTTTCTTTTTCGGGGACACCTCCGTTCTTTTGTCCAGACTCCAGTGTCTTTAAGTATCCTCAGTTATCCAGTACAAATTTCTATTTGGTCCTTTCAATTTCTCTTAAACTATTACTCGGTATTTCGAAAGTACGTAAGGCCAATGATACCGGTTGCATCTGCAGCTCTTAGCTAGCGAAGCGAAGTCTGATTCATGCGTCATGCTCGTGAACGGATGCTACCAGTGGATATCAGCTTTCTCTTGCTACGTTGGGTACTATTAATCGTTGTATTTAACTTTAATCGTACATTTTTATGCCTAAACTGTAGGACCCGGCATTCCTAAACTTTATTAAATCATTTTTTTATTTATTTATTGTAGTCATAATTTTTATATATATCATTTTCATTTGCACTGGAAAGTGACTTTATGAGTTATCTCATATTAAAGTCATTTTTCAATTTCACGATTGTACTGTGCAGGGAGAAAATAACAGCCCTTGCTGAGTTTCTTGCCGGTTCTCCTCAGTACAAAGTCTACCGTCGTAGATTTGCGAACCGATGGCGTAGCTGTTCGACATTCACAAGAGCTTGTAACAGCTTAGACTGAATAAGCAATATTGAATTTTGATTCTTTTACCATTCCATAAAGGGCCCTCTCTCCTATCATCAATAGGAAAATTATCAGATAGATGATTCAAAACGATATCTTTGTGTAGATTATGTAACTCACAGTTGCCAAAGTAAGCTCTAAATAATTCGGTTGGAACCGGTTTTATCTCTATTACGCAACGTTTCGATCTAGAATTGATGCGCCCGAGTGGCTGATTATAAATTCAGATCTTTATGGCACCGGGCGGCCGTGAAACGGTGACTCGGTATGGAAACAAATATCACTTCTAACGATGCCAGTTACCCTAGTAGTTCGAATACAAATTGCTCTGTTCGTTAAAACAAAAGGAGGAGCTCGATGCCGCGTTTGGTTGCGATCGTTGAAGTTAAGCAACTTTCGCAGTGGTCGGTCATTGGATGGGTGACCAAAACTTGTCTATCTCAAGTTCCTCCTCTCTTCGGAAGGCACGCTAAGCTGTTAGCACATACCAATCCATACTGGGTCATGGCCCAATCTCCCTATTCCATCCATAGGGAAGACCTGTGCCCCAGCAGAAGTATGCGTAATGCTTAGTAGTGTTCCCGGGATAAATACGGGCGAATATAATGGTAATATAATATTCCCAAAGATTACGATAATCAAGAGAGAATCAAGAGTATTCCCTGAGTTTGTTAAAAGTAAATAACTTGAAATGGCCGATTCACTTTCTGAAGCTTTCGTGGAGGTATTATTCCACTGCATTTGATTGCAATCTTTATCTGCAAGTGGAGGGAACTTCACCACTCGTCCACTTCAAATCTACTCAGATCATCATAACGATCAGCCTATTACTGTCTCCACTGCTGGAGCCGATTCCTTCCCTACGGGAGGAATAGGAAGATAGAGTCATGGCCTACGCGGAGCCATTGTGGATTGGTAGGTAGGTTCTAACGACTGCGGCAATGCTGGCGGATGAGTGAGGTTGGAGGGCTGCGGCCTCCTTCTGTAAAGCGGTGATGCTCCAGAAGGAGGCCGCCGAGCGGGATCGGGTGATAACCGATCCCGCTGGAAGGTGGCGGCGTCGGGCCAGATAATGGCCTGATGTAACGCCGCGGGAAGCTGGTGAGCACGACGGAGCTTGTGCTCATGGAAGCGACCTGGGAGGGACGACATCCCTGCATGGCCGCGGGGTGTCGTCGTAGATGGGTGGACGGGGGAGGTTGCGAACACTCCCCCGAGAAGGGCTCCCCTGGTGGAAGCAGAGGAGCAAAGGCTGCGGGTTCTCAGATGCGATACTCGATCCTGAGGCCCCGTTCAATGCCTGATGGTGGCCATCGCTGGGGTTTTAGTGGGTAGGTCTCCCTCTTCTGGGGAGAAGAGTCCCACATAACCACCATGTGGTATGCAATTTCATGCATTTCCCCAGCGTACCAAAAAAAAAGGTAGGTTCTAACGACAGATACAACGAGGACCAACAGCCGAGGTCCGAGTCTCAGAGACCCCCTATAGTTGAGTTGACCCCCTCAGGTTCAAGTTGTCTAGAGGCTCCAGACGGAGAGGAGACTCCCCCCGTGGGGATATACCATCCGCCTGGAATCCCTCTAGAGGCACTCGCCAATTCTCGGCTTGAGGTCCCCTTAGAATCTCGCCGTCCCCAAACCCGGTGACGCTGTAAAGGTCATCTGCGACCAACAGCATACACACTCAAAAAAAAGGACCAATAGCTAATCGTGTCGTTTGAAGTACAGCGGAGTTTGAGACAATCAGTTTTTGGTCACCCTTCCGCTAACAGGGCACTGTGACACTTGCCTCACTTCTACGACCGTAGAACGCACTTACCACTTTGCACAATCGCTGGTCTATCTACTCATATATCAATAAATATTTATATCTGGTTTATTTATCTATACATCTATACATATCTTTATATATATAATTCTTCTGTGAGTGTGTATGTCACTGAACTTCTCTTAAACGACTGGACCGATTTTGATGAAATTTTTTGTGTGTGTTCAAGGGGATCTGAGAATGGTTTAGATTCACAAAGACGTGTAGACAGGACAACGTCTGTCGGGTCCGCTAGTATTATATAAAGTTGGAGTGTCTGTTTGTAATATTGAAATAACCGCCTTTTACTACATGCAATTATATAATATATATACGGTACATACACCAAAATCATCATCATCATCAGCCTATTAATGTCCCCACTGCTGGGGCACAGGCCTTCCCTATGGATGGATTAGGGAGATTGGGCCATGACCCACCACGCGGGCCCAGTGCGGGTTGGTGGGTGCTAACGACTGCAGATGCAGCCGGGACCAACGGCTTAACGTGCCTTCCGAAGCACGGAGGAGCTCGAGATAGTAAATTTTTGGTCACCCATCCAATGACAGACCACTACGAAAGTTGCTTAACTTCAACGATCGCAGCCGAACGCGCTAACCACTTGCGCCATCGAGCTCCTCTCCCTACCTCCCTTCCCTTCACCAAATACCAAAATATATTTTTTTACAATTTTTGTTTGTCTGTCTATCTGTTTGTTCCGGCTAATCTCTGAAATGGCTGGACCGATATTGACGGAACTTTTATTGGCAGGTAGCTGATGTAATAAGGAGTAACTTAGGCTACTTTTATTTCAGAAAAAAAAAATATTTTAGAAAAAAAAAAAACTAAAAGTTAACGCGGTCAAAGTCGCGGGTAGCCGCTAGTTTATAATATTTTCCGTGTATGACCTCTGCCATCCTTACACAAAAATACCACCGTCAAAATAATTTCATACTTAACATATTTCTTGCATAATAATCAATCAGATTTATTCTGATACATTAAATTTACCCTTGACTTAGACGTGAATATATAATAATCATAACCTACAAAGTCTCTTATTTGCTTAAAATCACCTTTGAGCATATTAATATTGGATTACAGTATTTTATTTTAATATTGAATGAAAACAAACATCTTTTGAAAACATGATAAAATTTATGAACAGTAACATCTACCGAAATGTGGCTAGAAAGAGCATCGCTTATTGCTCAAATCTTGCGATGCGAGATCCGAAATCCAAACAATCATTGAAGACTACCTTAAAACGTCAATTGCTGAATTTGCAATGTACGCATTAATTTAAAGATACCCAATTTTCAATCTCGACAGTAAGTTATGGGGATTAGATTCGGTATCTGGAGGCAAACTTATTTGGGTGATAGGCGGCCGCGGGGGTTCTTCATGGTAATCGTGTCATTTGGGTGCACATTTCTGACGGGATTATATAGCTGCTTCCCTTTTCCATTCAAGTTACTCAGCAATTACTGAGTTTCTACACTCAATTTCACTGTTTTTGTGCGGTATTTGTGACGACAGGAACGTTAACAATCGCCACAGATCACGGAGCGCAGATTACAGAAAGTATATTCTTTCGCACCTTGCGCTGGCACGTCATGTGGCTAATCGTGTTTGCTATTTGGTAGATGTTTTTCCACTACGGGCAGTGAGAGGAAGGGACTGCTATCGAGGCGGATGCGATTGGCCATGTGAAGTTCCGGCATAACAGGCCCTGCCAGAATACCAGCGCTGCTGTGACACGTTTTGTAGCCTGTTGCGGCAGCATTACGCTGAGGCAGGGTCCTGATTTACCACAAATGGTACCATTATTAATGTTTTTTTTTCTTTACTCCATTATGTATATTTCCATTTTTTTTTGTATGTTGTTTTGTAAATTCTCTCTCTCTCTCTAAAAGTCAAGTTTTTAGTTCAGTGACTTATATCTAGTGAACAAAAGGTATTAGGTATATACTTCAGCAGTTGGTCATATCACATACTGTAAGCTCATATTCTATAGGTGGTTAGCATAGTTTCTAAATTGTACCTACTCTTGACACTAATTATGACACCTATAGTTGACTCATAAGGTGGCGATGAGTCAAGACTAGTAGGCGTTAGATCTGATTTTGATACAAAACTAAATATTTACCATTAGAAATAAGCCCAATTAAAAGTTAAAAGTTTATCTATTGCTCCTAATATGGGAAATGGCTTTGCTTTTTTAACATTTAAGCGATCGGCAACGAAACCCACTACCTAAGGCTATTGAAAAGATGTGTGCTATGACCTCATAAAAGATCAAAGATAGTGTTTTTTTAACTACATCGACGCTTTCTGTTTGTTAGGTGTCTAAGAAAAGAGAGATATTACGATCCCTGTACCACAGGATAAACATTATCAACCCCTACAACATATCTTTTGAAACAAAAACACCAAGATAATGTAAAATTAACAAATCGACCAAATAGGGATGTAACACAAGTTTACACGAGTCCTTTGACTGAAATGCCTTTAAAGCAAAACAGTAAGTGAGGAACAAACCATTAATATGGGTACAGAATATTGCCAGCGTAGGCACATGCAAGACCTCAGGCATGCAATATCCGCATCGGACTGTTAGCTACACTTCGTACAAAAACAAAATTAACAATATAAATTGATTACACTCAAATTCAAAGATTGCTGGAATACTTACTGTTGAGTTTAAAAAAAATACAAATGCAAAACTTCTTCCGTAACCAGAACATCACATGGAAGAGGTCAAAGGTGACATAGGTCAAGTCGAAATGGCAGCAGTACTCACAACAAACGAGAAAGATACAAAATATCAAATTGACTTCGATCGGGCGCATTCGCCGACCGGCCAATCGCAACGAATCATAAATTGGTCAACACAGCGGAAAATTATAGTTATCAGTCAGTGTGTGGTAATGATTCTGTGATTGGGTACTTTGAATGCGTACGAAGCTTGCATGATGGCCGACTCTTGTTCATAAGCTCATGAGAATCCACGATAAGTGCGTTGGGTTCAATGAAGCAATTTCAGTTATGATTATTAATGAACTAGTGGCCCGCCCTCGCTTCGCTTCGGTGTAGAGCTGTAGTTTAGATTATATTTTTGTTCTCAGGTTTCTATTAAACACAGTGACTTTCTTTAAATACCTAATTACTAAAGACACGCGCCGCCACGCCGGCCCCCCGGCCAGTACTGCCCGAACCGGTATGTTCCTGCATTTTAAATCTGTAATATCTTCGAAGATATTCATTTAAATTGCATGCTGTAGAGGGTTATATTGATCTATATTACACGCACAATGTATTTAAGGTACTTAATTGGATAAGGATTAATGCTGTATTGCTTAAAATCGCTTGTTCGTAAATAAGCCATTATTTTCTCGTAATAAGTAATTAAAAAATGGTTATTTTGGGTTACACCAAAGAGATAGGCATATACCATCGCGAACTTTTTTGTAGACCTTTTTAAGGTGTACACTATAGTACATTATTTTGATCTATCTCGTTGGGTTCAGCCAGCGTTTGCAATGTAAGCGCAAAAAAATGTGTTTATTTACGACCTTAGGGTGCGGCCAGAGTGCACTCAGATTCAGAGTCAGATTCAGATTCTGAAAACAAGCGCGAGAAATAAACAGTGTAGTCGAAGGGTACGGCCAGATTGCACTCCTGATTCAGATTCAGATTCAGACTCAGAAAACAAAGCGTGAGAAAAAGCAGGCAACCTGCTTAGACTACACTGTTTATTTCTCGCGCTTGTTTTCAGAATCTGAATCTGACTCTGAATCTGAGTGCACTCTGGCCGCACCCTTATATTAAAAACCTCTAAAATTATCAGTGTTTCTTTACTATATTATGCATGTATTATACATATAAACCTTCCTCTTGAATCACTCTATCTACTTAAAAAAACCACATCAAAATCCGTTGCGTAGTTTCAAAGATTTAAGCATACAAAGGGACATAGGGACAGAGAAAGCGACTTTGTTTTATACTATGTAGTGATATGACATTTTTCATTAGACCTGTGAAGATGGCAAGACCTGAATTCTTAAAATCAACAATAGGCAATAATGCATGTTTTCAATATTTTTATTTAGTAGTTTACATCCCCTATAAACAGTATCAAAGAACAACGTCGAAAAAATAGTATAGTGTCTAAAAATAATGTTAAAAAAGTCACTTTGCACGTTTATATAAAAATAGCCATTAGGGGCCGCACAGTGGGCAGTTTAGTTTCAAAGCGATAACAGGTGAGTTTCAACAGCGATTTCGGAACGAATACAAAGGCGATCAAAGAGCAAATAAAGTGTTCAAGTGCGATTGTTTTTCTTTAATTCACACCAATTACCCTAGCCCCAAAGTAAGCACTGTAAGGCTTGTGTTATGGGATACTAGGGTAACGGATAGAATACATATACAGCACATAATATATAAGTATACTAGCTGACCCAGCGAACTTCGTACCGCCCTAAAAAATAGGGGTTGTCCAGCGGACAAAATTGTGAATCTAAACCATTCTCAGATCCCCTTGAACACACACAAAAAATTTCATCAAAATCGGTCCAGTCGTTTAAGAGAAGTTCAGTGACATACACACTCACAGAAGAATTATATATATAAAGATTTTTAAAGAAATACATTTTAAACATCCATGACTGGAGTACAAATGCTCGTATTCATCACACAAAACATCTGCCCCCACCGGGATTCGAACCCGGGACCTCTCTAGTCGGCGACACCATGAAACCCGGCGTATTAACCACTCGGCTAAGGAGGTCGTTGTTTAAAGACTTGTATAGTGAAATACAGTGTTTAGTGAGTGTATTGTGATTAACATTATGTGTTAACTGTGTGGTGAATAAAGTACTGTCAAGCGTGAACTGGCATATAATTTCAAACCCCATCCCGACACGTAACAATATCTTTAGTAGCACTTCCATGATTAAGACGAATCGATTGAAGTATGAATCATTAAAAATCGGTGCAGGCGTTTGGTCTCTAATGTGCCACAAAGGAACAAAAATACATAGACTGTTTAACACTCTGCGCGTTGCACTTCACGTTTTCTTTGCGCAGTCGGGTAAAAATAGAACTGCCGTTAAAAAAAACGACGGGTTGCACTCCGGGTGTGCCGGAGTGACGTTGTGCATTTTTGATATTTTGGAATGGTTAGGGAATAATTTTGCACGAATTGCTTTAATTATCAGTATAAAAGTACTATCATGTATGTGGTAGAATACAATATTTATACTTATTGCGCTATTATACACATGACAAATATAAACATGACAATTTATTTAACATTAAAAAAGTTTATCTCTCAGAAAAATCAACTTACATGAATCACATTAAAGCGCACTTAGCGACATCTATTGTAAAAAAAGCATTTCTTCGCAATAAAGTTGCCACGTGGACGTCCTATATAGAGACTTATTATTATAATACGATAAAATAAAATATTACTGTTTCGTCCAATATATTGAAAGTCAACAATCTTTCCAATTTTATTATGTGTCATGATTCGATCAGCCCACGTGTTTAACCTGACACGAGTTTAACATCTTTCCCGTACAAAAAAAAGTGTACAACGCCGCTAAAGAAGTTTTCACTACAATAAAATGAAAAAGTAAACAACTTGATTTTTTATGTGCTTGGCTTGAAGTAATCAATTTTCTAGCATTTATCTCATTTTACAGGTAAAGCCTTTTATTAATGCTACTATATTTGTATATATTTTATATGGTGTCATTAAGACCTATAAAATGATACCTATATTATAATAATGAGAACTGTTTTTTATTCACATAAATAATTGTCATTTTGACATTGCTGCTATTAAATTTTTAACAGTTTAGGTATCTTATGTTACCCGGGATGGTGAAAGGATTCCAATAATACCACATACATCTAAATCGGTTCAGGCGTTTAGAAGTTATGGTGGCATAAAGAATTGTACATAAATACATACATGAACCCTGAATACATTACAGTCTTTTTTTGGCAGTCGTGTAAAAATAGAATTCTATTTTAGTAAAGGGGGATAGAGACATCAAAGCCTCCTCTCCCTCATCATTATCATCAGCCTATTAATGTCCCCACTGCTGGGGCACAGGCCTTCCCTTTGGATGGAATAGGGAGATTGGGACATGACCCACCACGCGGGCCCAGTGCGGATTGGTGTGTGCTAACGACTGCAGATGCAGCCGGGACCAACGGCTTAACGTGCCTTCCGAAGCACGGAGGAACTCGAGATACTAAATTTTTGGTCACCCATCCAATGACCGACCACTACGAAAGTTGCTTAACTTCAATGATCGCAGCCGAACGCGCTAACCACTTGCGCCATCGAGCTCCTCTCCCTACCTCTCAAATAACCATTTTCTATAAAATACTTAAAGAAATCAGATTTTTTCGTTTCCTCGGAAGATTTTATTCAAAACAGCAATGTAGCATTTTACCTTAAATGATCATGGTGCATCATAAATCATTTAAGGCTCCTGTCTGTAAGGCCTCGCTGTAAGAATACCATTTATATAGGCAAAGTTTAAAAATAACAATGTGACATCGGCGAAATGAGTCCTCACTTTTAATTTAAAAATATTTTTTAAACTGGGTCATTGACATTGAACGTCAGAAAGCAGAAATAAACTGTTTATCGGAATGTCGCACAATTGAAAATTCGTTGCTGGAGTGGAAGTGAAAAAAAGGTAATGTGCCATTAGTTTAATTTATGTGTAAGAGTTGTTTTTATAATGGGCAGAGTAGCCTGAAAACTTCCTTATCGAATCCGCAATATAGTAAGAGACAAATTTAAGAAATTAAGTAAATAAACTTTATTTTGGAACCAGTAAATTACGTATCAAATTTGCTTCAACAGAAATCATTCTAATAAGTAATTGAACAGTTTAGAAAATAATTTTCCGTTAGTAACAGATGAAGGAACTCCGAGAGCCTTCCTTCCAGCTCCCAGTACTCTGCTCCGCGCAAATATTTCAGGAGTCGATGGATTGATAGATTTTTGTAATGGATGTTTTATTAAGGCATTCGCCGTTGGAAGAGTTTTTCAAAGAAAACAACTTGGGTATGCTATGTGGAGAAAACACATATTTCAACGAAAGCATAAGCTTATGTAATAGGCGCGTCTACATAGAGCGAGCAGCCTCGCGAAGCATTTGCCGCGCGAGGAGACTGCCCCCGAACGAGCGCGGCAAGCCCGAGCCAGTTTTCTTCGTTCGTTCACTCTCGTAATTTTTCCCGCCTGAAAGATCCCATCAATGACTCCATTTTCTTTTTTAAATCAGGAACCGGGACATTCATCTCGTGGCTAATATTTGACCAGGCATCTTCCATAAGTCCTCTATTTGTAAAATTAGGATCACTTGCACTCCATAGCCAGGTGTTTACACCATAGAGAGATATTAATTTCAAACACTGATCTTTGGTGATTATTATGCTCGACCGAGGCACGAAACGAAATACGCGAGCGTCCAGAGTGCGCGCGGCAAACGACCGAGGCGCCTTTGAGCAAAAGAGCTTTGGCCCTCGGGCGCTCGGTCGCTCGCCCGCGGCAGCGCGCGCGCTTGTCTCGGCCGAGGCATGTCTACATTAACCGAGCTGCCTCACGAGGCATTTGCCGCGCGAGGGGACTGTCCCTGAACGAGTGCGGCAAGCCCGAGCCAGTTTTCTTCGTTCGTTCACTCTCGTAATTTTTCCCGCCTGAAAGATCCCATCAATGACTCCATTTTCTTTTTTAAATCAGGAACCGGGACATTCATCTCGTGGCTAATATTTAACCAGGTATCCTCCCTAAGTAATCTATTTGTAAAATTAGGATCAGCGGGTCGACGGATGGTTGGCACGGCAGTTCATAATGGCTTCACCAGTTATCTTCACTTATGGACTTTACCACCACAGGTGGGGTAGTCGTTTGCATATACCTAACTATATATATACAGGAGGTCGGTTGGTATTCCTTAGTTCTGACCATACAGGTAGATAAGGTGGAATGGTGGGAATATTTATTCCTAACTGACCCCACCCTGGTGGACATCTCAGGTAATCGGTAAGGAAGACCCAAAGTTGATAGATAATGTTACCACTTTCGCTGCGAAAGGCACCTATATTGAGATAATAAAAGAAAGAGAGAGAGAGAGGAGAAATAGAGAGAGATAAACATTTTATTAACAATAAAAAAAATCACTTTTAGTGTCATTTGAAGACAAAACCTAAACGATCTTAAAACAAAAATGCAATAAAATGGTTAATAAGGACCTGGGTCCTGGGATCCCTGCATAATACTGTTTTCAACGAAAAAAAAGTGGGACGAAATAAGCAAACGAATCGGGACAAACCGAGAATAAAATAATGTTATTTTTTTGGGACAAACTAAGAATTAAAAATAATATTTTTTGTAGGACGAAAGAAGAATAAGAAAGAAAGAAAGAGAAATATATTTTTTTGATACAAATACAATATTTATTTATAAAATAAAAAAGAATAAACGTATAAAAACAATGCTGGTATTAAGACATTTTAACTTACTACACTGAGTGCAACCTTAACTCTATAATTTAATGTAACGAGAGTTAGACCAAACGACATTTAATAAACATTTATCCTTTTCTATCACAATAGCGAACTCTGACCGCGCCCGACAAGGTGAAACGTAAATTCTGAACTAATATGTAGATTTTCTCAGCGGTTTCTTGCATACCTTCGTATTTCAACTTATTTTTCGTTTGGTTAAATACTATTATTAAAATAACAGCTAATAAACCACATTATGCCATATATTAAAGGTATTTACCTAGATAAAGGTTTTATATTCAATGTCAACATATAATTTTAAAAATAAATGTAAATTGTGGTTATTGGATAAACAGTATACTGCGGCCAAAACTGTATTTAATTTAGATATTTAATAATGGATGTATTAATTTTTTTAATCGATTTTCAAAGTTTTACTTGTTGGTATCACAAAATGGAGCATGTTTTAGTTAAATAAGGTTGTGGCAGAATATCAGTGACTTCCGATAAAACGGCGGTCTAAGGCTGAGTCACATTCCCTTTATGTTCCCAAAAAGTTGGTAAGTATGTCAGATTTTTAGTTTTTGTATTTGTAATTATGTCTTTTTGGAGCAAATAAATACTTATTATTATTATATAGGTAAAGCGGAAATGCGTAAATACACGCATACTGACGTAGTTGCATGCTATCTAAATAATTGTTTTGTGTTAGTCAAAAAGAATCAGCGAATTATTAGATTCTGTACAATAAAAACTTACTTTTGATTTCGGTTGCTGCCCTTTTAGACATTAGTTTGATATGAATTATGCTATTACACGGCAAAATGTCGCTATGTCTGTAGAAGCAGCCAGTATTAGATATTTTAAATTTGTCTGAAATACGAATTAACCCGCCATTGGTGACCCATATGTCTGTGAGACCGGGTGGTTTAAAAAAACCAAATAATTTCTGTCTCTGCCAGGTCTCCAGATTTTACAGGAGATCTCCTGTTTTTCTGATTTTCTCCTGTTCTACTGTTTTTGTACATGAATCTCCTGTTTTTCTTAAAATACGATTTTCTTTTTTAAATTGCATGTTGAGTTACATTTTCGGCCATAAATAATGTAAGTAACTATTAATTTTAAAATAAATGCTATTGTCTTAAAAACACTAGCTTTATGGGGCGGCAGAAGCCACAGAAACACAGTCGTTACTGGTCTTAAGTTTATCTTCATTTGATTTACCAATTCTAGGGGGGAGGGGCCCCCCCGCAAATGGAGGGGGTGCAAATCGGTAGAAGTACGCCTCTGCATCTACTGTTTTTCTTGTAGGTCTTTCCATACATCTACTGTTTTTTTTCTATAACGCCTCCCGATTTTTAAATATTAAAAATACACAGGCCCGTATTATAGAAAGACTAGCAAACCAGTGAACCAAATGTTCACCAAAACCTGATTTCTCGAAAACCGGAAGTGCTACGTTACTCAAATCCGGTTTGTAGTCTTATCAGACTATTCTTAACTTATAACTTAAATATTCTCTTTATCTATCTCTTACGGTTTGGCCGCTGAAACAGCACCACAGACAGACGGACTTGTCTAATAGATAAGAGATTCTCAGTGATTGATCTAGTCTTGAGCGTAGTTAGAAAGGGATGTCGCTATATAAAGCACATAGCGGCATTCCTTTCTAACTGTACTCAAGTAAAGATCAATACTTAGTTGTCATTCTGTAATATGGGCCATAGAGTTTTGGAACTAACCCGGTGCGTGAGACTGGCGTCACCAACTAAGTAAGTCAAATGGTTAAAGTGTATTATTTTGTTTTACTTATTTTGATAAGTTTCTTGTTGTAATTTCCAGACGCCGCAGGAGGAAGATGACGGAATCACAGCAAAACTCCAGACAACAGGTGGAAATCCGGTACGTAAAATCTTTCAGCGATTGTTCAATTGCGCTATTCACGAAGGCATAAAGCCAGAGGCATGGCACAGGTGGCGTGGTGGTGCTTTTATTCAAAAATGATGACAACACCGTTTTGAAGAACTAAAGACCCATCTCGCTGCTGATTCACGTCTACAAGTTGTTTTCGAGAGTCATATTCATCGTCATTTATGCAACAATCCTTCTAACCATTTTAGAGGTTTCACGTTGCGATAGATGCAACTCGCCAAAAGTGAATGCAATCTTTAATTTTGGCCAGTTCTGAACTTGTGTTAATAATAGTATATCATAGTGTCTTCATTTCGATCACAATATTATGTTGAAATTAGATTTTCTTGATAAATTTTGAGATTCAAATGCAAATTTATGGCAATTCAGAATATTCTGGTTGAGCATTCTAATCTATTGATTCATTTTTAAACTTTACGACATTCTAAAGGTACATATTTTACGTAATATGT
Organism: Chilo suppressalis; assembly: GCA_902850365.2. Lineage (NCBI taxonomy): Eukaryota > Metazoa > Arthropoda > Insecta > Lepidoptera > Crambidae > Chilo > Chilo suppressalis. The sequence continues at coordinate 1,721,264 of OU963902.1, forward strand.
CATTCTTTTATCCTGCACGATACAACAAAATACCAAGAACCAATTTTTGGTTTGAAGATTATTTTTCCTCCCATATTTTTTTTTTAATTCTAATAGAATTTGCCTATTTCTTACCCATAGTAAAAAGCAGTTAAAGCTAATGGATAGTAACCAAATTCGACAGGCTTTTGTTTCCGTGACCACTACGCCCTAACAGACTAACTGAAATGTCTGATTCTTATATTGTGGCATTAGCGGTTTTTTCATACGAGATGCAGCTAATTGTCCCAACCTTTTTGTTTTTGTGTCTGGGAAATGCATTACCAATCCTTCAACCACTGGGGGAGCGAGAAGAAGGTATGTGGGACTCCTCCCTGTCCCCTTCAGCCAGCCCTGGGGCTCGCTGAAGTGAACAGGGCCCTATCTACGCCCTGAACAGGGCCACTAAAAATAGACAATACTCCTCCACCGTCACCCGACACGCACTATGAGGACACCGGTCTCCCTAGTGCGTGAGAGGGCGAGTGTGGTCGCGGAACCCGACTCCGAATGGCCACGTACCCGCCAGGTGTTTGTCCGCGGACGGACCCACCCCGATGAAGATGCCCCGGAGTATCAGGGGCATCAGCATCCAGAGAACTTGTGCAATGCGAGCCTATCCCCCCCAAGGAAAGACTCGCGGCTCTCGCAGAAGCGAGAGGGAAAGCGTAGTTCTCTACGTCCCGCTCTTACCCCTCCTAGGCCCTCAGAAGGGCCTTTTGAGCATCTACCTCCAATGGCAGTGATAAAGATCACAGTAGTGTGATGCTCTTAATGCTCCTGGTCCTAGAAAACGGAACGTTTCCCCAATCTGAGCCCTGAAGGGGCTCACGCTCCCCTGGTCCTAAAAAGGACCTTTCCGCCCAGTGCCCTGACTAGGGCCATTGTGTTAGGGTGGCAAGAGATACGCCCGCCGTCTCCTCCTTCCCCTCCTACGACTGCGGAGAGACCACGCGAGGGCCTGTTCCTCGCGTACACTCTCCGTAGCCTCCAAATTGTCCCAACCTTGATATTAAGTGGAGTCCATTTTTCATAGAGGAACAGATGTGAGTTTTTAAGTGTGAGCAGAGTCCGGTTGCAAAGATAGCCGATGCGGCAGAAAAGCGGTCTGCATCCAATCTTTTGGAGCCCTGGAACCTTCCTCAACAACGGAAGAAACATAGCTCAGCAAAAGTTAGGCCAAGCAGATATTTCGCTCGAATTGGAGCGCCTGCTTGAGGAAGCAACCTCCACCTCACCGAAGACCACAGCATGATAAGGGTTATCATGTTATCACCTTTTAGTGGTGTTGTTCTTCAGTCGATGAGTAAAGTTCCGGGCTGCAATGGGTTGGGAAATGAAATGAAATGAAATTTATTTATTCAGACAAAACAGAGTATATACATTTTGGTAGTGGTTTTCATTTAGTTCGTCCATTTTGCCAACGACGAAACTTAATTTAATTCTAAAATTTAAAGGTACTTATGTCATTTTACTTATACTATTCTATGTCAATTTTCGTTTCTAAATATTCTCTGAGTAAAAACATTTCGTTATTAGCCACATTTTAAGCTTCCTTTTAAATAAAGGCAAACTAAGCTCCGTTATCAAGCGTGGTAACTTATTATAGATTTTTATACAATTCGGATAGCAGTTTTTATTGTAATATTGAGTACGCATATTGGGCAATATCAATCTACCACGATGTCTCGCTAATCTGTCGGTATCTGTGTTTTTAAATTTAAAATTATAAGGATGTGTCTTAACAAATATACAACATTCCAAAATATAAATAGAGGGAAATGTAAGTAATTTTAATTTGGGACATAGTTGCCTGCATGATGTCATTTGCGGGACATCGCATATAGCTCGGATGCATTGTTTTTGGGATATAAAAGCTCTGTTAATGTCCGTAGAAAATCGGGTCAGGGTAGATAACGACGAGAGTGGTCTTTTTGGTAACACAAGCGCCTATAGGCGATACTACGCTACTTACTACAGTGAAACATGGTTAAGTGTAGGGCTGCCATCCGTCCGGGTTTCCCCGGATTTGTCCTAGTTTACGGGGCGTCCGGGGAGCGTCCGGGCGGGGTTTTATTTGTAGTCCGGGTTTAAAAATTTACGGCAACGCATGAGTGGTCCTTGGTGCTGCAAGTGTCAATGGACAGCAGTGACCACTTATTATGAGGTAGCCCGCTAGCTCTTTGCCTAGATCAACATAAAAAAGTTGATTTGTGACATTTTTAACTGTTTTTTATTGGTCTGTCCGGGTTCTGGGCTTCAAAATCCGGGGTTATCACGCGTCTTATCCTAGTTGCCACATTTTAGAGATGGCAGCCCTAGTTAAGTGGGACCTAGATAAGTGAGAAACCTCCATTATTGAGAGTTGAAATGAGGTCCCGGTTCTTTTTCATTAAATTACCTCTGATAATGGGACTTTTTGAACCTGGTTAAATGAGATTTGAATTCTAAGACTCTTTCGATGTTTACCTCTATAATTGAGACTCTGTAGCTTAATTACCTGTATAAGTGAGTTTAATTAATCAGGTTGTAACACGTTTTGACATGTTTTTTTACATACATTTCGCGTCGTCTCTCGCGCATGCTTTGTTTGTAAGTACTATCTCAGGTTTTGACCTAAATACGAGGGAATAACGGCACATTTCGACCTCTGTAAGCGGGGGCCTCTGTAAATGAGACAACTATAATTTTAAACCTGCTTAATTGGAAAACTGGATTATTGGATACCCTCAATAATTGGTACATATGTCTTGGTCCCTTGAGATCCCAATTAACCAGGTTTCACTGTATAAGGTACCCTTTATAGTATTAGTTTTATGTGGACTTCTGTTAGGGAGAAGTAACGCTATATTCTCTCTCTTATTAGCGAAATAAGAGCATTACTTAGCAGGTATTTCATACTAAAGAACTTATCCATCTAATCGATAAAATATCCTTAAAAATGTGATATCATCATTTCGCCATATTTATTTATTTATTCTTTATTACCATAGAAATAGTGAATGGCGGACTTAATGCCATAGGCATTCTCTACCAGTCAACCAGTAAAGGTGTAGGAGATGAAATGTAATGGCGATAGAATATGCTATGCTACTATACCTAACTATTCTATAACAACAATAAATATAAAAATACATATTATACCTACACATATACTGATACACATATATATTCATAAATATATATATTTATAAATAAATACATAAATAAACATACATGCACTAAATTATGTACTGTTAGCATTTCTTAATATAGTATTTGTGTAGGCTTATGAACGCAATTAGTGATGCACACTTTAAGCTCTCCAAAAACAATAAAATGTGCAAAATACTCCCCAAACAGTCACTTTATATTATTAACTTTAAATCTTAGTGTCGCCGCACACGGGCCACCGACCACAACCACAAAACGCCTCCACCGGCAAATTTCTTGTAGTTTTCATATCTTAATATATATAAATCTCGTGTCACAATGTTTGTCCTCAATGGACTCCTAAACCACTGAACCGATTATAATAAAATTCGCACACCATGTGCAGTTCGATCCAACTTGAGAGATAGGATAGTTTAAATCTCAAATTATAGTCGCAATTTTAATTTATTGCAAATTATTACTTTTGGGTGGTACGAAGTTCGCCGAGTCAGCTAGTATTTTATATGGACTCGCCACACACGGTACGCCAGTGGCCGCCACACGCTACAAATCGTCGTTGCATGCTTCTTGTGCCCCGCACCGGCCACTTAATGCGCCGATACAAAACGCAGCCTCACGTCACTCGCGCGATTCCCCACCCCTCTCTCCCTTACCTTAGTCGGCCGCTGTCGCGCGCTTCAGCCACTTTAGTAGCCGCTTCTAGCTTCTCGTGGCGGCGTTTGTGGCTGTGGCGTGTGGCCCATGTGCGGCGACACTTAGGTGGTAATTTAATGAAAAAGGTATTAATGTAGCTTTGACAAGCCCAGTGAGTGTTGTTCAATAAAATACATAGTTGAGATTCGTTTTAACGAGCAATAAACTTACGATCGTAGGCCTGAGATTACAAAACTCCCATGAGTTTACTAGATTGGAATTTTTAACAGGTTTTTTATAAATATAATTTTCTATTTCATTTATAGATCTTTTTTGGGTTCCGTAGTCTTGACAAGGAACCTGGGAGCCTGCTTAGGAGGCAATAAAAAGAAATAAATAAATATTTCCAACACTCACACCAATTAGCCTAGCCCAAAGTAAGCACTGTAAGGCTTGTGTTATTGGATGCTAGGGTAACGGATAGAATGCATATACAGTACATAAATAAGTATATTTAAATAGAAATATATATATTAAACATCCATGACTGGAGAACAAATGCGCCTATTATCACACAAACATCTGCTATGTGCATCTGAATTGAGCGATCCTTATTTAGTTTTCAATAAAACCAAAACGTACATTTGTAATCACGTGTAAAATTGTCAAAACTCATAACCGAAATCAAAAAAATGACATTCTAAGGAGATCAAAGATATTGCCTAAAATGTAGATCACTCAATTCAGACATTAGGCAAAATAGTATACGCTGAATCTCAGAAAACTTTAACACTGTAAACGAAATTTTGATATTAAAAAAATGTACATAATTTGTCACATTATTTTACAAAAAGTCAAGTTATATCAACCTAAATCCAGGAATCTATTATAGTTTCATTGGATCACTCAATCCTGACGCATTTAGATTGAGTGATCCTAGAAATATGGCGTTATGTTTACGAAGTGCATAATGTTTTTTGTCACCTTGAAGGTAACTTTTGGAAATATTAGTATTTTGCAATTTATAATTTAAATAAATAGGAGAAATGTTTCTGTATGCCTTTAATTTTCCAATAAAATCATATTAAGGTCACCCTACTGGTCTTTTCTTATGACAAGAAAATAAAAAGAATCCCCACCGAGATTCGAACCCGGGACCTCTCGAATAGGCGACACCTTGAAACTCAGCGTACAAACCACTCGGCCACGGAGGTCATCGTATAACGATGCTATTAACCTCCTGCCAGTATTATGATGCCTTAAATGAAAAAAAAAAATCTTTAACATGAGCCGGACGCAAATAAATATATAACGCGGACCAGGCAGCGGACGGGACTCGAACCCGCATCCTTCGCTATCCGGGCGAATGCACTGACCATTATGTTACCACGGCCCTATTAGCCGCGTCGAAATTTTCCTAGCCTTAAGCTGCAAGGCAGCGCCTTCTGTTCGCATTGTAGGTAACCCACAATGTCAAATGAATACTTTTTCAAGTATTAAACATTTGAAAGAAGAAATAGCAATTATAGTTATGATTTTATTTTTTTTAAGAATTTAACTGCTAGATGTTTAAATCTAAAGAAAAGTTTACTAGAAAAAAATCCACGCGGACCAGGCAGCGGACGGGACTCGAACCCGCATCCTTCGCTGCCTGGTTTGGTGGTGTGGGTTACCTACAATGCGAAGAGATGGCGCTGCCTTGCAGCTGAAACCTAGGAAAATTTCGACGCGGCTAATAGGGCCGTGGTAGCATAATAGCGAAGGATGCGGGTTCGAGTCCCGTCCGCTGCCTGGACCGCGTGGTTTTTTTTTCTAGTAAACTTTTCTTTAGATTTAAACATCCAGCAGTTAAATGCTTAAAAAAAATCATAAATGTATAACGAATAAACATCGTAGCGTGTATTAGCAAAATTTTCTAAGAATATTTTCTTACTTTTCCCAATAACGCAGGTGTGCTTATAAAATATTTAATTATGTAATTGAGGAGGTCGCATTGTTCTGTTTGTTCAGTGGGTGTGTCGGTTAAACGTCAAACAAGGTAAGGAATTAGTAAAGACTAGGTATCTATTTATTGTTTTGTCATCATCAAAGAAGGCCGCCGCATGGCTAAAACACTACTAATAGGCTAGTTGACTCATGATTTTATTTATTTTTTAAGCATTTAACTGCTAGATGTTTAAATCTAAAGAAAAGTTTACTAGAAAAAAATCCACGCGGACCAGGCAGCGGACGGGACTCGAACCCGCACCCTTCGCTATCCGGGCGAATGCACTGACCATTATGCTACCACGGCCCTATTAGCCGCGTTGAAATTTTCCTAGCCTTAAGCTGCAAGGCAGCGCCATCTCTTCGCATTGTAGGCAACCCACAATGTCAAATGAACACTTTTTCAAGTATTAAACATTTGTAAGAAGAAATAGCAATTATAGTTATGATTTTATTTATTTTTCAAGCATTTAACTGCTAGATGTTTAAATCTAAAGAAAAGTTTACTAGAAAAGCAGCTTAAGAATGGCTAGAAGAATATCGACGCGGCCATCAGTGCATTCGCCCGGATAGCGAAGGATGCGGGTTCGAGTCCCGTCCGCTGCCTGGTCCGCGTGGTTTTTTTTTCTAGTAAACTTTTCTTTAGTTGACTCATGTCAAATTGCACTATACAAATGTTTATTTCTTCTAATTTTTGGTATGAGGAACCTAAATACATCGATTTCACTTCATAAAATTAGAAGATGGCTGTAGTAATTTAATTTGAAAAATAGTTTTTTAGTCTATGCTCTTTAAACACTAAAAACGCTGTCCACCATTATTGTGACGTCAACATATTAGCAAACAATTAAACGTCATTGTCGTGTAACTGTGGTTTCTTCATCGGACTAAAATATATCTAAAAACTCTTATATCTTGAAGAAAAGTTTCCGTTTATTGGTTTTGTTGACTTAATTAATGCTGGACGCCAGATTTTTGAAACCAGAAACGACAAAACTCTTGACTTAGCAGGTACATTGATAACCTTAAAAAATTAAACCACAACATTGCTGGAGTCTTTAACGATGTGTTTCTATATTCTCGTATAATACAATCATAATAATTACTATATTTATCATGAAATCTATTAGAAATCGTAGTTTTGTAATGTAAATTCAGATAGGTATAGGATCCTACGTGCTTGCGAGTGCTTGTTTACTATTTTGTTCCCGTCATACCATAGATAATCTATAGACTAAAATGGCCGACAGCGTTTTTGCATGTCCATGAAAAATCTATTTTATTTTTTCGGTCAAATTGTACAATTATTAACCATTTAAAACATATTTCCAAAAAGTGTCAACTAGCCTATTACATTAATTATAATTTATTTTACCCTCACATACTTATTACAATATACTTCTCATATGTGTTATAATATATTGATACACAAAAAGGGGAAAAAACTAAAAATGGTATTTAAAAGATCCTCCACCGCGTCTGTCTGTATGTTCGTCTTGATTTCAAAAGGAACTATATTCGAACCCGCAAACATGATGAGCTCCTGATGGATTCTCAAAAAACTTAAGTTAACACGTACGAAGTCATGGGCGGCAGCTAGTCATTCAAGAATCATTGTGTTATCTTATGTAATAATAAGGCTCATCAGTCAGTCAAAGAGTCATTGAGTATCAGTTATGTTATAATTAATTTATCAATAAAATCTATTTATTATCATAAAAAAATATTGTCTTTCTACACTCCTCCTTTATATGAACTTTTATGATTAAAATTTTCACACTTCTGAATGAGCGAATTTGCTGAAAATTAAGTTTGAAAAATCAGAATGAATAGTTTTACCACAGCTTCTTGTAAAAGATATCAACGCGCTCTGAAAATTATGATTTCACCATTACGAAAAGAAAATTGTTTTTTAAGATACGAAGAGATTATCTAACATTTTGTAATCATGTTATGGTAACTAATAAGTTATACCATTGACTCTAAAAGCATCTAAACACAAGCCAAAGAACAAATACACATTTATTTGACTTTATTTTTTCACGAAATGAAACGTGAACTAGCTGGTTTCCGAAACTTCGTTTGCGTGGAAATATTGTTCACCATACAAAGTTTTAAGTCTCGTTTTACCCGTTTAGGGGGTGAGTTTTAGAAAATCCTTTCTTAAAGCACGCCTACATCATCTTATAAATTACATTGTCGTATCACAATGCTAGTTACCATGCCAGACCCACCATACCCCTAGCCATACCCCAGGGGTAGGGTGGGACTGAACCATACCACCGTAGTGCTGTGCACTATATGCTTTCAGGTATTGTTTTTCCGAATATTAAGTAGGTACCTGGTGTTAATAGCATCCCATATGACACAGTATAAATATGAACTTACAATTCATTTTTACTTGATTGTTCTCAATAATAATCTTATCGTGTATTTATTTCAAGTATCCTTTTGTCCCTTGGAATAGGTAATTAAAGGTTCAAATTCATCCAGCTTGATATTTTATCAACTTGTACAAGAGGTCTAAATAGACTTCTTGTACAAATTGATAAACTGTTTATTGACCATACTCCTCCAAAACGGCTTGACCGATTTTTATGAAATTTTATATGCATATTCAGTAGGTCTGAAAATCGACTAGTATCCAATTTTCGTACCTTTAAGTGGTAAGGTTACTTTTTGTATTTTTTTTTTAATATGGCATTAAAAAATACATACAACCCTAAATTTTCATCTTTCTACCACCAGCCCCTATTTTTATGGTGGTACGAAGTTCGCTGGGTCAGCTAGTAACAGCTGTATATGTGTCAAATTTCAGCGAAAACAGTTTAGTTGTTTGATCTTTGCGGTGTGTTGATAGACCAATCAGTCAGTAACACTAGCATTTTATATATACACTAGCGGCCCGCCCTCGCTACGCTTCGGTGTAGAGCTGAAGTGTAGACTACAGTTTTTGTTCTCGGGCTTGTATTATACACAATGACATTCATCTATGATTCTTCTTATACCTGCATGCAAAGTCTCAGCCCGATCGGCTTAAAATTGACAAAGTTTCATACAAACTTTCATTCCCTATTTTATCCCCTTGGTGGTAGAATTGATCAAAATTCTTTCTTAGCGGATGCCTATGTCATAACATCTACCTGCATGGCAAATTTCAGCCCAAACAGTCAAGTGGTTTGGGCTGTGCGTTGATAGATCACTATGTCAGTCAGTCACCTTTGAGTTTTATATATATACACACATCAAAAGTGTCTAGGGATCAAGCATTTTTATGCGGATTTCTTGAGATTGAGATGTGGCTTTGTAATCAATTTATGATTTTATAAATTTATATGGATCCTTTTTGGTGCATTTCATAATTTGAATCAGGAACTGTGAATCAAATTCGAGTAAAAGATGAAAATCAGCTGTCAATATTTTCCCTATAAAAACATACAACGCATTGAAGACATTATTAGTGCTACTGTTTCCCTACTACTGATTAAAACCAACGTTATTATGGAGCGGCGACGTCATTTAAGCAGGGAAGAAATGCTCAGAGCCATGGGAATGATAGAAGCTGGTTCCCGGCAACGTACTGTGGCTTTAGCTCTGAATACAAGTCAGAGTGTTATCAGTCGACTTTGGACACGATACCGAAGCACTGGTACCGTGGCTGAGCGCCATGGAGGACGGTATCGCTGCACCACACGGAGACAAGACCGATACATTCAAATCTTAACTCGAAGAGCTCCAACAATAACCGCCATGATGTTAGCCGTGAGGCTTCATCACTCTTCAGGGAACTTAATTAGCGACCAAACAGTCAGAAACCGCTTGCACGAAGTGAACCTTCATTCCCGAAGACCGCTACGGGTACCACCTATAGCAATGCACAATCGTAGGATTCGATATCAATGGGCTCTTGAACACAGAAATTGGGCAGAAGAACAATGGCGTTTCGTGTGCTTTTCTGATGAGTCTCGTTTTGGTATGAGACCGGATACAAGACGTATACGACACTGGAGAACCCCTGGACGCCAACAGCGATTAAAATCCTGCCAGGAAGTCCATCCTTATAGTGGTGGAACCATCATGGTATGGGCGGGTATTTGGATCGGCGGAAGAACTGAGTTGATTTGGATCAGAGGCAACCTCAACGCTCAAATTTATGCTGAGACGATTGTATCAGACGTCATCGTTCCTCTACAAGTGCAAATCGGTCCCTTATTTCAGTTAATGCATGATAATGCACGACCGCACACCGCAAGAGTTGTAAGACAGACTCTCGCCGCAGCTAACATCAATGTCCTGCCCTGGCCTGCTCAGTCGCCAGACTTGAACCCGATTGAGCATGCATGGGATATGCTACAGCGAAGAGCTCTGCCGAATATGGAGGGTATCCAGTCGCAAGAAGACCTTTTTTTGTTGTTGCAACGAACATGGGCGGCCATTCCACAGCGTCATTTGGATGAACTCATTTTGAGTATGCCAAACCGATGTTCTTGTGTTGTTAGTGTTCGCGGTAGAAATACGGATTATTAATTGTTTAAGTTACCCAATAAAATTTTAGAGAAAACTGTTATTTCAGTCTTTTTTTCGAACTTTTGTGTTAGTGGTTCAAATGTCAAAAATCCCTTTATTAGGAAAATGGCAAATTTCTTTATTAATGCAAAGGTGACTTGGTTTATCGTTACTGTGACAAACGAAAACACTTTATTTGATGAATCCTTAAAGAAAATTTTAATTAATATCAATCAGGAGAAAAGTTATTGCAAAAATATATGTTGATCCCTAGACACTTTTGATGTGTGTAGATGTTGACAAACGACGTAGCACATTGCATAATAATATGATGAGTTATATTTAAGGTTATAAAAATTAATAGAATTATTAACTATATCGTCATTAATTAACGTTTATGGTATGTTAAATAGGCCAAGACCCAATTAACCGTGAATAAAGTTTCCTTAAAGCAGAGCTGATTACGACACATTTTTTTTGTAATTGATTTGTTTTAATAATTTACCAAAACCGAATTCAGTTCGGTTGGCCTTTGCAAAACTCATAGTTGCGGATGTTGTGGTCAAATAGTTGGCAATTATTCAAATTTTATTTTGTAGGATTCCGATAATGTTTACATTATACCGAGAAAAGGATACATGATGCAAAATTTTCAATAAAATTTCAACTTACGTTATTCAAAGTTTTACGATTTTAAGTGAGATGAATTTGGGTTCCTTTTTGATGTATTTCGTTCACCGAACTGCACCTAATATACATGCAAACTAGCTGACCCAGCGAACTTCGTACCGCCCTAAAAAAATAGGGGTTGTCCAGCGGACAAAATTGTGAATCTAAACCATTCTCAGATCCCCTTGAACACACACAAAAAAAATCATCAAAATCGGTCCAGTCGTTTAAGAGAAGTTCAGTGACATACACACTCACAGAAGAATTATATATATAAAGATAATACAATAAAGTGGCGAAAAGGTGTGTGGGTGTGTCTGTGTGTATGCGTGCGTATCTCTGTGTATGTATTTTTGTATGAATGTGTGTAGATACTAGACTACAAAACATAGACTTCGATAGCTGTTAACTTTATTTGCAGCTTGTAGAAACAAAGTAACAGACTGAATACTACTGAATTAAATAGATTATTAATTACTGCAGGCGATAGCATTCTGTCACCACTTTTTTCAAACTGAAACTTATTGGTTTTAATATTTAATTAATAACTTTGAGAGTAAATTGGTAGGCGCTAACGACTTTTAATAAAAAATTACCAACCTCCGTGGCCGAGTGGTATGTACGCCGGGTTTCATGGTGTCGCCAACTCGAAAGGTCCAGGGTTCAAATCCCGGTAAGGGGAGGTTGTTATATTAAGGTTAGTGGTAAATAGATAATCTACTAATTCCTCACCTCGTTTGTTGCTTTTCGTCATACCCCACAATTGATGGTGGGCGTTGGAGTCGGTGCCAATGATCAGCGCCTTGTCTGTTTGTTCGCAGTGTCTCACCAGCTCAGCCAGTTCCCCTGACGGAGCTTCCTCTCCTTCAGGCATGTAGGCAGAGGCAACTACCAGGACAGGTACACTTGGATTTTGCTGTTGTATAATTTGGATTGTTGTTATGTCGCTAGAACAAAATTGTGTCATTATTTTTGCCTGTAGGTGTTTTGAACATACTATGCAGGTCCGCGGTGAGCGGTTACCTGGGTTGTAAATATTCTTACCACCGGTGTTGTTGAGGCCACATATGATGTTGGATCTGATCCACGGCTCCTGGACCAGAGCAATAGCCCCGTCGTTGTTGTCCTCCAGCCACTTCCTGAGTTGAGCCGTTGCGGTGCGACTGTGCTGGAGGTTGGTCTGCAGGACTTTGACTTTACTCGGTGGAGGCGCCATCGGACGCAAGCAAAACATCGACATCCACCTCCTGCCCGATGTCGATTCCACCCAGTTTGTCTGCCCATTCGTCGATGACGTCCGCTGCTCCTTGCTCACCCAAAGTGGGATCCGCCGGAGACGGAGTCACTGTCACCTGCTTCTGGTCGGGCGTGGATGCTGCTATGCCCCCTGATGTGCTCGGCGACGGAGCAGATGTTGGTGACTCTAAAGGCGGCAGGCTCTCCAGGTATTGACCGCCCTGGTTCCTGAACCTAACGTACACCGAACCCATCAGGTAGCACAGTCTCCTTCCTCTCTCCAGAAGCTTCTCTGCAACGTCCCTGGTGGTGCTGAACACCAGGAACGTGTTGTCATCACCTGCGATGGCCTTATGCAGTAACCATCGGTCGACGTCTGCTTGTTTATTCTGATAGCGCAGCAGCTTGGCTATCGTATGTGGTTCCCTCGTACCCGGGACAAAAAGACCACACACCACCTTCTTCGGCCTATCAATTTGGCGCTGCACCATCAGTTCGTCGTCATACCCCGGGACCTTTAGGCCAGCTACGGTCTTTTTTACCCACTCCAGCGTGCGGGGAGTCTCACACCAGAGGCTGAGAGCTCCGTCTCCAATAATGGGCTTGCCCTTAAGGTTCGGGCCTTCGTCCGTTGAAGGTCCTGCCATAAGGAGTTCCTCAACAACGGCGTCCTCCAGAGCCTTAAGGACAAACCCAGCATGGGCAGCGCTGATGTGGCCTGTCTTTTTGCCCGTAATTACTACGAGCAAGTCGGCTGTAGCAGCATCCGCGAAGGATTTTTTGTCCGTTGTTCGACGCGGCCCCTCGGATCTTGGTTTTTTATATTGACCCCTCGGTGAGACCGTGTCGTCCAGTCTGGGCCTTTTCGAGGCCTCTTGTCTGTCCGTCTGTCCTTTGTCGGTTTGTCTGTCCGTCTGTCCTTTAGCTGTCGGTCTGTCTGTCTGTACCTTATCCTGGGTTCCTTGACCCGTAACAATCTGCTGGGCGGCCTTGCCAGCTGCTGTTTTGTTACGGGCCTTCCTAGCCCTCTGTCCGAGTCTGTGCCGGGCGGTTGTCGTTTTGTGTTTGTCATTGTTTGGATTCCCAGTCTTGTCCACTGCCTTCCGATTCTTACGTCGATAGGTAGCGACCTGCCAGGAGTCCAAGTCACCAGCCACGTCCTGTGGTTGTTGCCTGACACCGGGTTGCCCCTTCACCAAGGCTTCCAACGCACGGGACGTAGATGGTACGTCTAGGTCTAGGTCAGTGTTGGTCGGCCTGACACCGGGTTTCCCCTTCACCAGGTATACCGACTCTTTGTCTGTTATATTCGTCTGCCTGTCACCGGGTTTCCCCTTCACCAGGTCTCCAGACGATGTCATGTCCTTGTTGGTTTTTGTATGGGATCTGTTGGTTTCCATTACACGTGTCTCAAAAAAGTTCATCCTCACCAGTCCCACCCGCCACGGAGCCACAACTGGGATGCCGATATCAAAAATCAAGGCACCAGGATTGTGGTGAGGATATAGGGGCACAGGGTTTTCCTCACAGCGCGACATCGGGAACTGCAGCTGCATGGCTGGTAGTCGATCCCAACTACCAGTGGTTCCATGCAACCTTGCTCCTTCAGCATGGCCAGAGTCCATCGCTAGATGTTAAGAGCGACCCCCACACCCCTCGCCGGCGACCCATAGACGGTAGACGCCTTGACCGTTGCCTCGTGGTCGGCTACACCACGAAGTTACCGTCTCGCTGGAAATCCGGGCCAAAGTGCTGTGTTGCTTCCGGGGTGCCGCAGCTACCCTTTCCGCTCAAACACCAGGATCCCTTCATCCCTGCTTACGGCGATGCTGCGCAGGTCCTAGCGCAGGAGAGGCTGACGCACCACCAGGCCGCCTCCCTACTCCTGGTGGATGGGGGGGGAAAGTCGTCTGACCATTTCAGTTACGTCTGTTTCATAGGGAATCAGACCAATAACGGGCGGCAACCACGTGAAGGAAAACAGCCAGGCTTGTCTGGGGGATCTACACGACATGCGCTCGCTCCCCAGACCATTCACCAAATTACCAGACGGGACGCAGAATGGTAAAATAGGTGATGTGTTAGGTTTAGCCGTCTTTGTGCTATATATAAACCTAACACATCCCCCGCCCTAAAATCCGTGGCCGAGTGGTATGTACGCCGGGTTTCATGGTGTCGCCAACTCGAAAGGTCCAGGGTTCAAATCCCGGTAAGGGGAGGTTGTTGGTGTGATAAATACGAGCATTAGTACTCCAGTCATGGATGTTTAATAATTATGTCATCATCATCATCAGCCTATTAATGTCCCCACTGCTGGGGCACAGGCCTTCCCTATGGATGGAATAGGGAGATTGGGCCATGACCCACCACGCGGACCCAGTGCGGATTGGCGGATGCTAACGACTACAGATTATCATTTACACGTTAACATCACATCCCGTATGACTATAAAAGATTAAATAGGTACGTAGAATTAGATCGTTTGTTGTTGTCGAACCTAGCTCTAATACTAGTATACAATTACTTTATTTATGGCTAGTGGCCCGCCCTCGCTTCGCTTCGGGGTAGAATTGATCAAAATCCTTTCTTAGCGGATGCCTGCGTCATAACATCTGCCTGCATGCCAAATTTCAGCCCGATCCGTCCAGTGGTTTGGGCTGTGCGTTGATAGATCACTATGCCAGTCAGTCACCTTTGAGTTTTATATATATAGATTAGATCACAAACACAGTGTGCACGGACCACACATCTGAAGTGAAATTTCTTTTCGTAAATAATAATTACGTTTAATTGTTATCAAGCGGTTTCAGCCTTCGCTGAATTACACTCCAACGTTCATGCTCATCGGGAAAAGCTGCGCACGCATCCCACACAAACACACGCACACGAACACACACAAACATATATATAAACTATATATATGTTTTTATACACCTTGTATATATATATATATATTTATATTTATAATGTCAGATGATGCTGATGTGTGCATAATCAAACTTTTTATATGCATACACACAACTCGTGAATTTTTTAACAATCAGTAATAAGAAAAAAAAAACAAAAAAAAAATCGCAACCAAGCGTACAGATTATTTAGATAAAGTGATAGAAAGTCCGAGTAAATTCATACCTTGTTTCAAAATAATATTATTATAAGGAGCAAGATTCTGAAGCTTTCTGCTTACTAATAATAATTCAAGGAAAAGGCACCGTAGTCGTCCGTTCTTTCTATATATCTCAACAACAAATATAAAAAATAATATATATATATATATTATAGGCATAGATATATTACCGGCCAAACCCGATTTCAGGACAAACTAGTTTTGCCTAGGCTAAACTAGTTCTTCCTATACGCGATAGAATTAACTAGTATAGCCTAGTCCAAAATAATTTGTCCTAAGCCCGATAGGATAAACCAAGTACAAGTCCTGACATGTTTGTTCAATTACTTTCGACTCTGCTAAATTGGTTTAGACTAGGCCATACTAGTTTATCCTAGAGTATGCGTATTTGTATCAGGATCAACTAGTTTGGCCTAGGCTATATATATATTACATAATAGGAATTAAATATTTTACGTTACATTTTTTTCCATAGAATATTTCCATTTACCTTATTCGAAAAGAAGTGTGACTTCAAAAAACCAAGTCTCTCACGACTAATTTTTTGCATGCTAATAATATGGCTAGATAGGTTTAAGATTCTTAGCTTTAACATTTAAGCTTTATATTCAAACTCCTATTGTCAACGCTATTTAATGCAAATAAAGAGTATTCTATTCTATTCTTAACTAGGTGGAATACCTGTATATGGTATGGATCTCCTGATGGTAAGCAGCCACAGCAGTAAGTAGTATAAAAGGTTGTCTGCAAGAGATCGCTTTTAGCGATAAGGCCGCCCATTGAAACACTTGATTTAAATGGCTATGTATTTATTGTAATGTTTTCTGTGGTGTGCAATAAAGTGTTTTGTATTGTATTGTATTGTAATAGTCAGAAGTTTGCGATACCAAAAAAATTACTCAAACCACTGCCTACCCTGACTTAATCCCTTACCCCTTGATGCCCTGGAATCTTAATCACCAACAGAAACATGTCATTCATTCCTATTTACACATATCTCTGGAAAAAAGATACGTTTATATGTATCATTATATTTATTTCAAATCGCTGTCCTAGTATCCCATAACACAAGTTTTAAGTATTTATTTATTCAGTCTCGGGAAAGGTTCAATTATTTGCAAATTATACTTTGTACTTTATTATATGTAGCCCTTCTTGAGAGAAATAAATAGATTATTATTATTATTTATTTCTGTGTTTACAGTGCTTACTTAAGAACACAGGGTAATTTATTGCAGTGTGTGTGTGTTAGAAATATTTGCTTATTAACTCATATTAGTGTCTCATATTTCTAACCATAGAGATTACGCTTATTGGTAAGACTAGAAATATTTTTTATTAACCCTAGTATTATAAAACACACAATCTTTACAGTTCTTACTTTGAAACTGATTGTAGTGGGTGTTGGAAGAATAAAAAAATACGATTGAAATTCACAAACGCAAGGTTTCACTTTCAGGATGGCACGACAGTAAGAACCTTCTCATATATATTATCAGCTGACTCGGCACGCCGGCTCATAGTGAACTTGTGCGCGCGCAGAGATACGCGCCTCGTGTGGTGTTACACAATAACATGCAGTGCTAGTGCAACCAGCTTTGAAAATGGTGAGCTAAATCATTTAATACTATAGCTAGAATAATAGTGATCTTGGAGGCAGATAAGGTTTTAGTGCACAAAGGTTACGTTTGAAATAATAATGAACGGTTCTTAAACGGACATTGAATTGGAGAATTGTTTTCCCCGGATGCGGTGAAAAAGCTTTGCATGCTACGGAAGTACTGTTGATCAAAAGCTTCAACTTAGTGTAGTAACATATGGACGAAATAATGAGTTAGAGGCAATTAAGTATCTGTTTTATAATTCTTATCTGAAAGAGAAAGGAACTTTTTTTTGTCCACAAAAATTTATTCCCAATTCTGAGTGGCAATTCAAGTATTTGAACAAATGGGCTTATATTTAATAATTCACATACATGATAATAATATTTTATATTTAATACCAGCAGAATAGCACTGACTAGTTCCGAATAAATAAATAAAACCCATCTGATTGCCACAAGCCAATTTAAATTTAATCTTGAAAATATATTTGATTAATGACATAATCTAGCTGTAAAACTCTTCATAGGTTGTAATAAACCTCATAGATATGATTATTTTTAACGCTAAAAGCTCACTAAAAGTAAAAGGTGAAGGCAATTTGTGGAAAGATATTAGCGAGACAAATACAAGTCCGGTCACTCAAAGAGCAGCTTTAATCGTATAATATTTTATTGTTTATAGCGGCTCGCCCCTGTTTCGCACGGGAAACCTTGGTGACTTTCGATTAGGAGTAGGCAAACTTAAAAACTATGTAGAATAGTGGGCTCCCCCAAGGGGCTATAATGGGTGCTAGAGTATTTATACAATATACATCGTGTATGTAAAGATGAGATCAATAGACAAACAAAAGTATTTCTGCGTAAATATTACCACAATACTGTACTTAATATATTATGTCGTACATGATTGGTCATTCTTTTTTTAGCTGAATACTTTACTATTTTGAAATACATCACCAAGCAACTTTTGAATGTCAGATGATGCTCATGTATGCATAATTTTACATGCATTCATACAACTCGTGATTTTTTATTAATAATTTGTAACAACATAAACAAAAAGGAAAAAAATAACAAAAAGAAATCTTAAGCAACCGAAAATATTGTATAGATAAAGTGATAGAAATTTCGGGTAATTTCATTGCTTGTTTCAAAATAATATTATTATAAGGAGCAAGATCCTCAAGCTTCCGGCTAAAACTACATAATAAATCAAGGAAAAGGCACCGTAGATTCGTCCGTCCTTTCTATACATCGCGATCGGAATACGCTATGCCCTACCTTTCCTAGTTTTCATCATGATTTGAGACATTAATAGGCCGATGAGCCTATTAATGACCTTACTGCTGGGGCACAGGCCTTTCCTATGAATGCAATAGGGAGATTGGTCCATCACGCGGGCCCAGTGCGGATTGGCGGGTGCTAACGACTGCAGATGCAGCCGAGACCAACTGCTTAACGTGCCTTCCGAAGCACTGAGGAGCTCGAGATAGTAAATTTTTGGTCACCCATCCAATGACCGACCACTGCGAAAGTTGCTTAACTTCAACGATCGCAAACGAACGCGCTAACCACTTGCGCCATAGAGCTCCTCCTCTTAGTCTAGTTGAATATAATTGAACTCTGCTTGAGACATAAATGTTTCGATGTTGTAAAAAAATATTGATAATAATGTGAAAAAATCTATTAAACATTTTATTTAAAACGAGGTAGGGTACAGCCGGCCATCGCCGATCTGGGGAGTAATATCCACCTTACAGAATATCACAGTTATATGAATTACTAGCGGCCCGCCCTCGCTTCGCTTCGGTGTAGAGCTGAAGTGTAGACTACAGTTTTTGTTCTCAGGCTTGTACAATGACATTCATCTATGATTCTTCTTATACCTGCATGCAAAGTGTCAGCCCGATCGGTTTAAAATTGACAAAGTTTCATACAAACTTTCATTTCCTATTTTATCCCCTTGGGGATAGAATTGATCAAAATCCTTTCTTAGCGGATGCCTACGTCATAACATGTACCTGCATGCCAAATTTCAGCCCGATCCGTCCAGTGGTTTGGGTTGTGTGTTGATAGATCACTATGTCAGTCAGTCAGTCACCATTGAGTTTTATATATATAGATTAACTAGCTTTTGTTATTGTTGATTGTCCGTTGGTCAGTAAAGTTTCAGAGCTTCAAGGGTAGGGCATTGAGTTTATTCATGGTGAGATAAGGCGTCACATTTTCTTCCATATTATGTATACATACAACTTCACTTTACAAGATCAGGTGAGGTAGAGAAATTTCATGCATCTTGCATAAAAAATTAAGTTCAACCAAAGGAATAAAAAGTAATCTCTTATGACATAACTCTGGTATAGAGTAACATTTCATCTTCTAACTTTTTTAAGCTTCATAACGGATGTGAAGTGAGCAACGCAATGAGCGCAACTTTGCGCAGTCTTCAGTCAGTAAAAACCCGCGTGCGGCGCCGTTATCGCCAAGTCGATGCCGGTTCGTTTCGTTTTCATTTCTGTACCAAATCTAAACAGATTCTTCATGGAAAACTACTTCTTGACCGACTCTCTTTCGGTGCGGTATCGTTTTGTTTGCTTCAGTTTTGTTTGCGGGGTTAACTGGACGGGCGAGTCGAATGATTCGGTAGCACTCGGCAGCCCTCGCACAGAGAGCTGTGTACCCGCTCAGTAAAGAATGTATGCCATAACTACTTAATGAGGAAGCTCTTATTGAATAATATGCAGCTTGGGAAATAATCTGTACATATTCGGGACAGAAAGGAAAACGAAATGTTGTTGATAATAATATATTTTTATTTGTTGGGTAAAAAAATATCGTATTTGTCTAGTAAATTGTAAACGTACTAACTAAATTACAATTAGTGAACGCGTCCTCTTATCTATTTGCTGTGCCCTGTTCAGGGTCTGCAATGATCAAAGCAATGTACCTATTAAGATCTAAGAAAACATTGTAGAACGCAATAAAGTATTGATTGATTGATTGAAACGAGCACACTATTCCACACGATATGTTCATCTGAAAGAACAAACATATTTTAAGGACGTTGTGGTGTCGATTCTGGGACGATTTTCTAAAGATAAACTTAAATTTGACAACAGTGTATCCTTATCATACTCTTGAAAGAGTGAAAAGGACAGACTGATGTTAAATTTAGTTTTCAGTTTAGAGAATCCTGCCAGAATCGACACCTGTATGTCACTAAAATATATTTTAATGTTTTACATATTATAAAAGCTTACTGATATTTCAGTTTGATCGATAATTTATAAGGCACATTATTTATTTAATCGATTCAATAGGAATCGATTGTAAATAAATTAATATTTTGATCAAAACGTTAAATTATAATCTTACCAATCTAGTTATAAAAAATAATTTATACTCACTAGGCAATGCTTTCAAACAAATTATGGAATGGTTTTAGATAGTTCAAAAGCCAGTTTAGAACAAGGTCTGTGAACTATGGTATACCCTGTAGTTTAGAGTAAATATTTCGAAAATCCACTTTACATTTTCGTCGTCGCGTCTCCGGTTGTCTTTCTAGTACAGTGGTTCTCAAACTTTTTAAATGACGGAACCCTTTTGGGAAGCAAAATACTTGATGGAACCCTACAATAAAACAATTATTTTTATAAGTGTATTCTATATTAATCAGCATAATAAAAGTACAATGTATCCGTTACTAATTATTATTTACTTCACCACTTGGTAAGGACAATAATAGAAAACATTAAAAAAGAAAAAATCTAACTAGTGGGAGGTATGAAACTGTTTTTTATTTTTCATCAATTGCTTGATATCAGGTTTGATGGAAGAAAGTTGGAGTCTCATATCAGCTTCGGCGTCCAGTCTATTGCGATATTTTGTTTTCGTGGCTGCGTAGGTAGAGAATCCTGTTTCGCACAAATATGTAGTTGGGAACGGGAGAAGAATATCCAGAGCCATTTGGCCAAGCATTGCATATTCATCTTGGATTCTGCACCAAAAATCATTAAGAGGCGTCGTTTTGAACAATGACTCCATACTTGTGTCTGATGACATTTCTAAAAGAGATTCATATATCTCATTTGACATGTTTTCAGGCTTTTCCAAGTTGGGTAAAAAAGGATTATGAATCCAGGAGTTCACTTTAATTTTTGTATTGTGTTCTTCGGGAAAATACTTTTCAAAAGATGCGCGCATCGAACTGAGATATTGGACCAATTCTTCAAACACATTATCTTCAAACATTTCTGAGTCGTTTTCGCTAACAAACTCAGTGAGTAACGTAAAACTTTCTATTTCTTTCTTACCAATGCAAATGATCCAAAAATCTAATTTTCTTTTAAAAGTAGTTATTTTATTATAGGCCTGAAACACTGTTGTCTGTTTACCTTGCAATGATAAATTTAATTCGTTAAGTTTTTGAAAGATATCCGCCATAAAAGACAATCGGAACAACCAAGTTTTATCATACAAACGGTCCTTCAAATTAAAAGAAGTATCTGCTGAAAGAAACATTTGTAACTCGGCTCTAAGTTCAAATAGCCTTGTTAAAGTTTTTCCCCGAGACAGCCATCGCACTTCTGTATGGAGCAGCAGTGTTTTATGTTTGCTGCCATAATCTTCACACAATAATGAGAACAATCGGGATTGTAGTGGTCGTGATTTGATAAAATTAATTATTTTTACCGCTTCATCCATAACTAATTTTAGATTAGACGGCATTTGCTTCATCGCAAGTGCTTGTCTATGCAGAATACAATGACTGGAACTACAATTAGGCGCTTTATTTTTCATTCGTGACACTGCTCCTGCTGTTTTACCTGTCATCGCCTTGGCCCCATCTGTACAAATGTCAATGCAATTGTTCCAACTGAGATTATGTTCTTCAAAAAATATATTTATTTTATTAAAAATTTCTTCCCCGGTAGTGTTTGTAAGCAGCGATGAACACATAAGCATGTCTTCTTCAAAAGAACTTTTATATGGATATCTCACAATAACCAGCAGGATAGCCAAACCAGCGACATCAGTCGACTCGTCCATTTGCAAAGCGAATCGTGTATTTTGTAGACGTGTAACTAGTTCTTGTTTGACGTAGCTTGCCAGATCATGGATTCGTCGTGAAACAGTATCGTTTGATAGCGGAACAGTAGAAAGATGCTTTGCAGATTTTTCATCAAGCATACATTTTGTTATGTCTAATACACATGGTTTTATTAATTTCTCAGCGATAGTGT
Organism: Chilo suppressalis; assembly: GCA_902850365.2. Lineage (NCBI taxonomy): Eukaryota > Metazoa > Arthropoda > Insecta > Lepidoptera > Crambidae > Chilo > Chilo suppressalis. The sequence goes on from OU963902.1 coordinate 1,743,438, forward strand.
GCGCTTCACCTGCTTGTGCAATGCGATAGCTAACTAAGTATGATGCCTCCGTGGCCTTTTCGTTGGTAGTTTGTGTTACATGCATCATATTTTTTTGACTTTCTAATAACTGATCTTTTTTGCGAACAAAAAATTCTTTATTCTTGTCTTTAGTCTCGGGGTGTACGGTTTCTAAATGTCGACGCAATTTGGCAGGTGCCATGGAACTATTAGGAAGCAGTTTACTACAGAGCATGCAGAGAGGTGAGCCGTTGGAATCAACAAATCCGAAACTGATATAAGATTCATCATACTTCCTTTTTTTCGTCTTTGAAACCGTCGAGCTTGACGTCGTGGCACTCGTGGCATCATCTTCTGGATCGGTGATTGCTAAATTCTCCGCGCGCATTGCTTTTGAACATTCAGCGTCATTAGAAGATGTTGTTGGAACACGTTTAACACCTTTAAGCCAACGTTCCATTCTTCTTTATTTATAATGTTACAAGTCAGGATAGTGGGGTTTAAATAATGCACAATCGTTACTGCGTATAAGAGACTAAATTTAGAACCTACAGGGAAGAAATGTATAAAACTGAGACAACAGAATACAGCAGGCAGTAAAACAATGAACACCAGTTTCTCGCTAGCGAGCTTGTAAGTAGGTAGTAACTTATCGCTCCGAACGCTAATCATCAACTGACGACGCCAACGCGCGATCGCCGCTTTTATACTTAGTCCTAGACTCGATCTCAAATATTCTCGAAAATACTCGAGTCGGCACCTTTGATAAACAAAAAGCAAAAATAAAAACAGAAATTTAAAAATAGCGTTGTAAACAATATCGACTTTATCCTTTGAAGTTAGAGACGAAAGTCGCTAGTTGACAACTATAGCGTCTAATTCAGAGGCGGCTTTTATCAAAGAGACTGAGCGCTTACAAGTATACTACCCGCTCGTTTTAAGTTTGCCGCTGGCGATAGGTATGAGTGTATGACGTTCGAAATTTTTTATTTAATTGTAACAATAAAAATTGTGTACGTTAGATATTTGGGTAAAACTATGACACATTATAAGTTTTGTTGTCACGTGGGGGAGGGTACGCGCATTCCACAGACCGGCAAACTTAGAGCGAACGCGTTGTACAAGTATAAAATTGTTGAGACCAAACTTATGAGATATTGTACCAGCTAATGTAACACAAGCTTATACAAATACAAATAAATAAATAAATAACATTCATAGCGTTTTGTCTCCGCGCGGCCGCGGAGTCCGCACAGCCGCGGAGCGACCAGAGAGAGGTGTTTTGATTTTTTTATTTCTAAATTCTTGCGGAACCCCGACAGAGGTATCACGGAACCCTAGGGTTCCGCGGAACACACTTAGAGTATAGCTGCGCTACACCGTTCGCCCTTGGACCACACCCCGTGTTTGCATACCACCAAGGTCACGCTTAAACTATAACCGCGCCTCTATTGCATGTTGCCGGTAATACGGAATTACGGAGGGGTGCGGAATTGAAGCGATTTCAGCACTGGAAACACGATCTAATCGAGTGCTCGCGAATGCAAATCGATCATTACAGCTATTTCAGCTATTGCCAACTTCAGCTAATTACTGCTTTTTAGTTGCTAGCTTTCATTTTTGAAGTGAAAACTACTATAGTATAGTTGTGAATTGAAATTCGATGAAACAGAAGTAGAGTATTTGACACAAGGTAGGTCCGTAATTTCTTAATATGTCGCAAGAGACGGATAGACCAGTGGTTCTCAAACTTTTTAAATGACGGAACCCTTTTGGGAAGCAAAATACTTGATGGAACCCTACAATAAAACAATTATTTTTATAAGTGTATTCTATATTAATCAGCATAATAAAAGTACAATGTATCCGTTACTAATTATTATTTACTTCACCACTTGGTAAGGACAATAATAGAAAACATTAAAAAAGAAAAAATCTAACTAGTGGGAGGTATGAAACTGTTTTTTATTTTTCATCAATTGCTTGATATCAGGTTTGATGGAAGAAAGTTGGAGTCTCATATCAGCTTCGGCGTCCAGTCTATTGCGATATTTTGTTTTCGTGGCTGCGTAGGTAGAGAATCCTGTTTCGCACAAATATGTAGTTGGGAACGGGAGAAGAATATCCAGAGCCATTTGGCCAAGCATTGCATATTCATCTTGGATTCTGCACCAAAAATCATTAAGAGGCGTCGTTTTGAACAATGACTCCATACTTGTGTCTGATGACATTTCTAAAAGAGATTCATATATCTCATTTGACATGTTTTCAGGCTTTTCCAAGTTGGGTAAAAAAGGATTATGAATCCAGGAGTTCACTTTAATTTTTGTATTGTGTTCTTCGGGAAAATACTTTTCAAAAGATGCGCGCATCGAACTGAGATATTGGACCAATTCTTCAAACACATTATCTTCAAACATTTCTGAGTCGTTTTCGCTAACAAACTCAGTGAGTAACGTAAAACTTTCTATTTCTTTCTTACCAATGCAAATGATCCAAAAATCTAATTTTCTTTTAAAAGTAGTTATTTTATTATAGGCCTGAAACACTGTTGTCTGTTTACCTTGCAATGATAAATTTAATTCGTTAAGTTTTTGAAAGATATCCGCCATAAAAGACAATCGGAACAACCAAGTTTTATCATACAAACGGTCCTTCAAATTAAAAGAAGTATCTGCTGAAAGAAACATTTGTAACTCGGCTCTAAGTTCAAATAGCCTTGTTAAAGTTTTTCCCCGAGACAGCCATCGCACTTCTGTATGGAGCAGCAGTGTTTTATGTTTGCTGCCATAATCTTCACACAATAATGAGAACAATCGGGATTGTAGTGGTCGTGATTTGATAAAATTAATTATTTTTACCGCTTCATCCATAACTAATTTTAGATTAGACGGCATTTGCTTCATCGCAAGTGCTTGTCTATGCAGAATACAATGACTGGAACTACAATTAGGCGCTTTATTTTTCATTCGTGACACTGCTCCTGCTGTTTTACCTGTCATCGCCTTGGCCCCATCTGTACAAATGTCAATGCAATTGTTCCAACTGAGATTATGTTCTTCAAAAAATATATTTATTTTATTAAAAATTTCTTCCCCGGTAGTGTTTGTAAGCAGCGATGAACACATAAGCATGTCTTCTTCAAAAGAACTTTTATATGGATATCTCACAATAACCAGCAGGATAGCCAAACCAGCGACATCAGTCGACTCGTCCATTTGCAAAGCGAATCGTGTATTTTGTAGACGTGTAACTAGTTCTTGTTTGACGTAGCTTGCCAGATCATGGATTCGTCGTGAAACAGTATCGTTTGATAGCGGAACAGTAGAAAGATGCTTTGCAGATTTTTCATCAAGCATACATTTTGTTATGTCTAATACACATGGTTTTATTAATTTCTCAGCGATAGTGTGCGCTTCACCTGCTTGTGCAATGCGATAGCTAACTAAGTATGATGCCTCCGTGGCCTTTTCGTTGGTAGTTTGTGTTACATGCATCATATTTTTTTGACTTTCTAATAACTGATCTTTTTTGCGAACAAAAAATTCTTTATTCTTGTCTTTAGTCTCGGGGTGTACGGTTTCTAAATGTCGACGCAATTTGGCAGGTGCCATGGAACTATTAGGAAGCAGTTTACTACAGAGCATGCAGAGAGGTGAGCCGTTGGAATCAACAAATCCGAAACTGATATAAGATTCATCATACTTCCTTTTTTTCGTCTTTGAAACCGTCGAGCTTGACGTCGTGGCACTCGTGGCATCATCTTCTGGATCGGTGATTGCTAAATTCTCCGCGCGCATTGCTTTTGAACATTCAGCGTCATTAGAAGATGTTGTTGGAACACGTTTAACACCTTTAAGCCAACGTTCCATTCTTCTTTATTTATAATGTTACAAGTCAGGATAGTGGGGTTTAAATAATGCACAATCGTTACTGCGTATAAGAGACTAAATTTAGAACCTACAGGGAAGAAATGTATAAAACTGAGACAACAGAATACAGCAGGCAGTAAAACAATGAACACCAGTTTCTCGCTAGCGAGCTTGTAAGTAGGTAGTAACTTATCGCTCCGAACGCTAATCATCAACTGACGACGCCAACGCGCGATCGCCGCTTTTATACTTAGTCCTAGACTCGATCTCAAATATTCTCGAAAATACTCGAGTCGGCACCTTTGATAAACAAAAAGCAAAAATAAAAACAGAAATTTAAAAATAGCGTTGTAAACAATATCGACTTTATCCTTTGAAGTTAGAGACGAAAGTCGCTAGTTGACAACTATAGCGTCTAATTCAGAGGCGGCTTTTATCAAAGAGACTGAGCGCTTACAAGTATACTACCCGCTCGTTTTAAGTTTGCCGCTGGCGATAGGTATGAGTGTATGACGTTCGAAATTTTTTATTTAATTGTAACAATAAAAATTGTGTACGTTAGATATTTGGGTAAAACTATGACACATTATAAGTTTTGTTGTCACGTGGGGGAGGGTACGCGCATTCCACAGACCGGCAAACTTAGAGCGAACGCGTTGTACAAGTATAAAATTGTTGAGACCAAACTTATGAGATATTGTACCAGCTAATGTAACACAAGCTTATACAAATACAAATAAATAAATAAATAACATTCATAGCGTTTTGTCTCCGCGCGGCCGCGGAGTCCGCACAGCCGCGGAGCGACCAGAGAGAGGTGTTTTGATTTTTTTATTTCTAAATTCTTGCGGAACCCCGACAGAGGTATCACGGAACCCTAGGGTTCCGCGGAACACACTTAGAGTATAGCTGTTCTAGTAATACTACAAACAAAACGGAACGTAACCGCTTTGTAGAAATATTGTGGACTGTAAACAGCGGAGTTGTTGCGGGTGTCAGATGCGCCGGCGGCTTCTGACGCAACACAAGGCCGCGGCATAGGTCGCGACACGCGGCAAGTCTGACCGGATTATGCGAAGTTCTAAAGTTTTAGCGGTATATAAACACTGAATTCAAGAAATACCTGGAAATCACATGTTTAATAAAAATAATTGAAACAAGTTTATTCATTATGTAACCATTTATTTATTACTTATTATACCAAAACTAGCAAACCAGTGAACCAAATGTTCACCAAAAAAAATGTATTTAATTAATTGAGAACTTCGGAGATTTTGTGTGGTTTCGTTTGAAAGGAGACCCGGCACTTTTCATAGAAAAAATGCTAAACTTGTATACAGTTGAATTTAGTCTCAAAATAAAGCCAAAATTATTTGCTGCATAAAACTACTTTTGCCTTATTTTTAGTGAATCGTGGAAATAAGTTATTTAATGATTAATATTTTTTGATATAGAAACCCTTTTGATGACAAACCTACGTATTTGACATTGACAGCTAGCTGCTGACGACAAATATTGCCAGACTACGTTACCCAATTATGAAACACAGATAAAAAAATTTAAAAAGTATACAACTTTGGCACAAAATGCCGGGTGTCCTTTGTGATTTCTCGAAAACCGGAAGTGCTACGTTACTCAAATCCGGTTTGTAGTCTTATCAGACTATTCTTAACTTATAACTTAAACATTCTCTTTATCTATCTCTTACGGTTTGGCCGCTGAAACAGCACCACAGACAGACGGACGGACGGACGGACGGACGGACTTGTCTAATAGATAAGAGCTGAACTTAACAAAACATAGATTCTGTTACCATATCTTGTAATCTAACGGACTCAAATCTGGACTGGAGGAGGGCCAGTCTTCGTACCGGATGAAGTCGATTTCTTTCAGATTTTCTCAGTCTTGTGTGCTCTTTGCTCTGTGAGCTAGCGCCGAATCTTGTTGGAACCGCAACGATGCAACGCAACAACTGCAACACGGTCTTCCTTAAGCGTCCACTTCATATTTAAAAAATGAGTAAAATTCTAAAAAGTATACATTTTTATTATCATGAACAATTCGAAATTCTAATTCAATAAACTTTTTTTGTGGCCAGCATTCTATAAGAAAAGTTCTTACTGTGTGCCAGTACTTATGACCTGACTGTGTATATCTAATATATAAAATTCTCGTGTCGCGGTGTTTGTGGTTAAACTCCTCCGAAACGGCTTTCCCGATTCTCATGAAATTTTGTGTGCATATTGGTTAGGTCTGAGAATCGGACAACATCTATTTTTCATCCCCCTAAATGTTAAGGGTAATCCACACCTAATTTTTTATTTTGCAATTTAGATATATTTTTTTATGATACATCGTACAAAAATACATACAACCCTAAATTTTCACCCTTCTACCACCAACCCCTATTTTTTTATGGCGGTACGAAGTTCGCTGGGACTGCTAGTATCTCTTATCTATTAGACAAGTCCGTCCGTCCGTCCGTGGTGCTGTTTCAGCGGCCAAACCTTAAGAGATAGATAAAGAGAATGTTTAAGTTATAAGTTGAGAATAGTCTGATAAGTCTACAAACCGGATGTGAGTAACGTAGCACTTCCGGTTTTCGAGAAATCACGTGATTTCTATTTCAAACGAAACCACACAAAATCTCCGAAGTTCTCAATTAATTAAATACATTTTTGTTTTTGTGAACATTTGGTTGTCACTGGTTTGCTAGTTCTATACTAATGTAGAAGTAGCGCATACTCATTTCATACACTTGTATTGGAGTGCGCGTCTGGAATGTAGCCTCTACATAATAGTAGGCCATTGTGGAATTATTGAGGAGCTCGTTGGCACGGGTGGTATGCGCGTTCGGCTGCGATCGTTGAAGTCAAGCAACTTTCGCAGTGGTTGGTCATTGGATGGGTGACCAAAAATCTTCTATCTGGAGTTCCTCCGTGTTCCGAAAAGAACTTCAAAAAGCATAATATAGTAAACTATTGTAAAAAATTAACTACGCACATGTCACAACTTTTCCAAACTACATATAAGCTTTAATAAGTGTATGCTACTGCAAAACATAGATAATCTCAAAGTAAAAGTAAGTGAAGAAGCACTTTTACAGGCCGGCAAGGTGAGGATGGTTAGTGTGGCAGTTAATAATAGGGGTGATGACGGGGTACAGTAATCGAAATTCTATTAAGTCCGTCAGTTAGATGATCAAAAAATAATGGACACGTATTTTTTCTTTGGGCAATCAACCAAAAAATGACAAAGTTATAGCGCGTCAAAGTTTGGGAGTAGGGGCTCGTGACTTCATCTTTTAGTGAATTTTCACTTGAAAGCGTACTCAAACGTGACGTCATGTGATTTTTCAAATGAATATATCTCTGCAATATTTATATTATGTGAAAAAAGAAAAAAATACGTGTCCAATACTTTTTGATAATCTACCTGATCAACGAAGAAAATAAAATTAGTCATCATCCCTATTGCTGTACCAGCTATCTTCGCGTCAGGACTTTATCACCATTTAACATCAGATGGGGAGGATTCATTTGCCTTCCGGGCTACATGAAAAAAATTATAATCACCATCTAAAACCTTTTCTATTACTACAAGCTTCTTCGCACAAAACTCCTACCGCGTGTGAAAATATTTAATTAATTAAAAGAACCGAACACTTAATGAAATATTTATTTGTTCTATCATTACTATGGAGTTTAAAGGGCAAGCAAAAAAGCTAAGTTATGATGAATATGGACATAATTTAACTTGTTAAAGCATAATTGAATGTAATACAAGTCATTTATCATAGAAAAAAACGCCCGCAGTAATCTATTAAAACTAAGTAATGCTTGTCGCTCACAATCTGCCGCAATCGACTTGTTTCTAAACTAAGTAATATGTTAAGTGAGCCGAAGTGTTACTTAATTGTGAATAATAGTAAAACTGACAATGCTTCAGGCATATTGTGCATAAAAAATTGTGTACATCGTATTTGTATTAATTTCAATCTTTAATTCGATAATGCACTTTTCGAGAATTATGTCGTTACAAAATATGTGTAGAAATTTTCATTCAGAGTTCTGTTTAAGAAATCGTTGCTATTAGCAAGTTTCTAGTCCTTTGCCTTTCGTTAGCAAATAAGAGTTTTGATTTTATTTATTTTTTAAGCATTTAACTGCTAGATGTTTAAATCTAAAGAAAAGTTTACTAGAAAAAAAATCCACGCGGACCAGGCAGCGGACGGGACTCGAACCCGCATCCTTCGCTATCCGGGCGAATGCACTGACCATTATGCTACCACGGCCCTATTAGCCGCGTCGAAATTTTCCTAGCCTTAAGCTGCAAGGCAGCGCCATTTCTTCGCATTGTAGGTAACCCACAATGTCAAATGAATACTTTTTCAAGTATTAAACATTTGAAAGAAGAAATAGCAATTATAGTTATGATTTTATTTATTTTTTTAAGCATTTAACTGCTAGATGTTTAATTTTTTTTTTTCTAGTAAACTTTTCTTTAGATTTAAATAAGAGTTTGTTTTACAATTGGTATACCAAAATTCGACGTATATTTATAAAGAGACAACGACTCACTTCGCAATCGTACTGGAGGGACTCGCGTTTATACAAAAATCCCATTTTGCTTTCAGTAAGATTGGAATATGTCATCACTATTTCCTAATTATTCGCGGTTTTCGCAAAATCTCAAGCGTTGTCGCGAAAACTCACTTTATGAAATCATCCTTCGACATCTATATATATAAAACTCAAAGGTGACTGACTGACATAGTGATCTATCAACGCACAGCCCAAACCACTGGACGGATCGGGCTGAAATTTGGCATGCAGGTAGATGTTATAACGTAGGCATCCGCTAAGAAAGGATTTTGATCAATTCTACCCCCAAGGGGATAAAAAAGGGGAATGAAAGTTTGTATGAAACTTTGTCAATTTTAAACCGATCGGGCTGAGACTTTGCATGTAGGTATAAGAAGAATCATAGATGAATGTCATTGTGTATAATACAAGTACAACAAAAACTGTAGTCTACACTTCAGCTCTACACCGAAGCGAAGCGAGGGCGGGCCGCTAGTTATACATATATTAGGTCCTTACATATGAATGTGTATGTATGTGCTTTCTTTTGCGACACCAGCTCCGTACACAACTTTAATCCTTCGAACTGTTTTCGCAGCACTGGTGCTACGGTAGATATCGTACATTCAAAAGTCAAATGTACCAGCTAAATGAATTTAGAAATTTGAATTTGGAGATGTTTCAGATCAAAGTGGTCTGTACGACAAAACGCTAATCTCATGTAAGGATCTAATATATAGATGTGAAAATTGTACACAAGGCTTTAAAAATATATGCGCCCCAATTATTACCTGTCAAGAATATATTTGGAGTGTAAGAAAAGTGATGCCAGCCATCCTCACCTTGCTGGTCTGAACTCAATCCCTGACCCCGTGAAGACCTTGAACCTAACAGAGACGCAACAGATCAGAGCCAAAAGATACTGTTATATTACTGAGTTATTTTATGCTGTTGCTTTGTTTCCACCTTGTGCTCAGAATAGTTCCGAACAAGCTAACATTTATTCCCTCGGTAAATGAAATACTCGAAACAATGCTGCATTATATTAATAACTAGCGGCCCGCCCTCGCTTCGCTTCGGTGTAGAGCTGAAGTGTAGACTACAGTTTTTGTTCTCAGGCTTGTATTATACACAATGACATTCATCTATGATTCTTCTTATACCTGCATGAAAAGTTTAAAATTGACAAAGTTTCATATAAACTTTCATTCCCTATTTTATCCGCTTGGGGGTAGAATTGATCAAAATATTTTCTTAGCGGATGCCTACGTCATAACATCTACCTGCATGCCAAATTTCAGCCCGATCCGTCCAGTGGTTTGGGCTGTGCGTTGATAGATCACTATGTCAGTCAGTCAGTCACCTTTGAGTTTTATATATATAGATGAATATTCCCAACACTCACACCAATTAGGCTTTTTTTTTGACCCGGAGAAATGCTTACCCCGCCTCTGGGTACTGGGACTCCTCCCGCTCACCAACTCAGCCAACCCTAGGGCTGGCTCAGTGGCTGCTCGGGTTGGGAGGGGGGGCCTACCCACTAAAACTCCGGGATGTGCCCTCCTTGCCCTGTACCGGTGGCGGCATGGGATCCTTCATCATCAGCCTATTAATGTCCCCACTGCTGGGGCACAGGCCTTCCCTAAGGATGGAATAGGGAGATTGGGCCATGACCCACCACGCGGGTCCAGTGCGGATTGGTGGGTGCTAACGACTGCGGATGCAGCCGGGACCAACGGCTTAAAGTGCCTACCGAAGCACGGAGGAGCTCAAGATAGTAAATATTTGGTCACCCATCCAATGACCGAGCAATGCGAAAGTTGCTTAAATTCAACGATCGCAGCCGAACGCGCTAACCACTTGCGCCATCGAGCTCCTCGAGCTGGGATCCTTACTGGGAATCAACCACGCCGCGCCGTCGCCGGCACACCAATTAGCCTAGCCCCAAAGTAAGCACTGTAGGCTTGTGTTATGGATGGAAATCCAGTTAAAAATCGTTTTACGAATACATGCGCTCGCTTTGATGTTTCCGTTTACCAAGCGAGCTGATGTTTGCTCATTTAGAACTGCTCTGAGCTTAAGTGGTAACGCAGGGTTAGGTGTACGTTACTTCGCCTTCCGGACACACCACTACGAGCAGTATGACCCCAGAACACAGAAAGGAGTTAGAAGGGTGGTCATAGACCGTTAGTACGGGAACCGATGTCGCCGGCTCGCCCCCACTACATTTCCATCTAATAGATTATAGTCAAACCAACGACGCGACATCAAACCTTTGAACCAATCAGTGCTCATAACAAGAGCAACAATGCAATCAGAACCAAGCTTTGGGCCAGTTATGAGTGTTCCCGCTCACATAACCGTGGCGCGCCTGCCCTGCCCAAAAGGTCCTTGTTCACGACCAGCACTACCTATTATATAGTCCATGTGTAAATAAGTCATTTTTAAACCCCCTCATGTAAATATTCCATAAAAGAAAATAAATTAGTATCATTGAGAAACAATTGTCTTTTACTCTACATTTTTACTTCATTGGTACGAAATATCAAGAGCGCCATGCCTGTAACATTAAAGGACGGTGGAAAGCACAGCATCTGGCGGACCATTTTTGGCAACGATTTGTACGCGAGTACTTGCCTACCCTAGTGCCGCGACGTTCTTCGACCAGCGACCAGCAGACGTTGCAAATTGGCGATTTGGTTTGCATTGTGGATGGGACCCTACCAAGGCGTTGCTGGCCACGTGGACGCGTAGTAGCCACATATACCGGCAAGGACAAAACTGTTAGGGTAGTAGACGTATTGACTAAAGGGGGTGTCCTGCGTCGCCCGGTAAGAAAACTGGCAGTGTTGGCCGTTGCCTAAATAAGTAGGTGTCTACACCGCCGGGGGCCATGTTCACGACCAGCACAACCTATTATACCTATAGTCCATGTGTAAATAAGTCATTTTTATACTCTCGTGTAAATATTCCATAAGTAAAAAAGAAAATATTATACAATTGCCTTTTACTCTACAGTCCTTATAACCTCTGTCTGTGTTCTGGGGTATGCCTTACCGACCTTAAAGCTATTCTTTCAGCTTTCATATTTTTAACCGCAGAAAATTTCAATGAAGAAATACAGACTTTATTTTATACTTCAGCGTAGTGAATTAGGTGATGCTTTTAGAACGAAAGAGAAACAAACAATTAAAAAAATTGTATCGAAGCAGGATACAAAAATAACTTACGATGATTAAGAAGACAATTAACAGCTAAAGGTGACAGGTCACAACGTATGTAAACACATCTCAAACACGTGTTCCAGAATAAAGTTGAACATAATAGTAGCATAATTCAAATAACGACACTCAGACGATGTGGTACATAAATCACATAAACACGACATGAGTCAGATGTTGTCAATCAACATACACTCATATCAATCCGATGACAAGTTTGGCTTGTTAAACCGATAATAAGTTAGATTTATAGGTAAACATGCACTAAGGATAAAAGAACGTCCTTCTACAACTTGGAATCCTTTAAAAGAGCCGTAAAGAAGCAATATGCAGGCTGGCAAGGTAAGGATAGTTGGTGTGGCAGGTAAAACTTCTGTACCAGCTATCTTCGCGTCTGGACTTCAGCGTCACTCAGAATTAGAATTTATTTATTTACAGTGGAATAGGGTTACACTGGAGATGTTACAAATATAAAGTTCGGCCCATTCTGCTATTTACAATAGCATGCAAATATTTAAAATTGCATTAATTACATTAATATTATTAATTATCATTAAGCTATCAATTTCACATACCAAATAATAAATTCTTAAAATACTACAAAAAGCGAATTGGTTTATATTATCGTCAGCAAAATTACAACTGTCAGTTTAGTCTTAATTTATGTCAATCTAAATTATTGAAATAGCTAACAAAATAAGATAGTCGATTAATAATGTCAATTATAGAATAAAATGCCAATCAAAATTCAATAGCATAAAATGTCAATCAAAATACAATAGAATAAAATGTCAATCAAAATACAATAGAATAAAATGTCAATCAAGTGCAGAATACAAATTATAAAACCTACTGTCACTAGCAGCTATCATTACATAAATATTCTTAACATCAGGTTAGGTGGAGTCAATTGTCGCACCTTAAGCAGCCGCTTCCAGCCGTTCTCCGAACCCCGTGGAATCCTGGAACCCTCACCAGCGGAAACACAATACCACCAAAAGATAGTGTTATATTACTGTTATTATTCTGTCACGTTGCATCCCCAGACGAGACTGGCGCTCCAATTCGAGTGGTAAATCCGCTAAGCTCTACTTCTCTCTCATCTTCGTATAAATACGGACACGAGACGTATTAAAATATTCCTCTCAGGATTGAGAGGTCTAGAGGCTCCAGACGGAGAGGAGACTCCCCCCGTGGGGAGATGCCATCCGCCTGGAATACCTCTAGAGGCACTCGCCAATTCTCGGCTCGAGGGCCCCTTAGGATCTCGCCGTCCCCAAACCCGGTGACGTTGTAAAGGTCGTCTGCGACTAACAGCATAAGAAAAACCTTTTTATGTGTAACTACGTTATTGATTTTATCTATTATTATGAATTCATGCACATTCCAGCGACATCACGGTCAAAAAAGATTAGTTCTATTTTAACCTTTATGTCAAGGGCGCAGAAGCTTCTTCTTGATTGTCACTAGATGGAAATACCATTAGCATATTGTCAATGTACACATTGCACAAGAGGCTCGAACCTATGTTTATATGTATACACAAGAAATTAACTGTTTGATGAGAAATAACTGGTGCGAAGGTTTGGCGGTAATGGATGCTACTTCATCATCAGCCTATTAATGTCCCCACTCCTGGGGCACAGGCCTTCCTTATGGATGGAATAGGGAGTACTTAATCTTAGTCAATCTCCGTTCAGATTATAGATTTTGCTCACGTACTTGTGAAAACCTTTCGAGACAAAATATTTAAGTGTTTTAGGGATTGCTCTTTCTGTAAATCGGAAGGCAGGTGACAGCATTTGGGCGGCTTCATTGCGAGTGCGAATCTTGACCTTTTTTGCGAATCGGCTATTTCACTTATTTGATATTATGCGCTTAAAGGTCTATCCTCGTAAGTCCCCGCGTACTTGTATAAGTACAAATAAAGGATAGTAGTTCAGACCTGATATTTTAACTACATATATGGAGTGCGTACCTAATGTACTTGCCGAAGTACAAATTTTTAATTCCCCATTTACCGGGTAGTTTTTTTACAACGGCAACACAGACACAGTCATTCTCATTCTATATTCCATGGTCGATTCCGCCCTGGTTGACAGGTAACGTCAACTGACAATGTCAATGTCACTTTTTCGCAAGATGGCTACGCGGTCGGGACGACGACCAGCACGAGGTAAGATTATCTGTTTATATCCAATAAATCATTTGTTTTTTCTTTAGTTTTATAAATGAATTAGTGTATAAAAATTCTGAATATATTAAAATGAACAAAATTTAAAAGATGACTGTAATTTTAAGGAGATTTCTGATCGGTCAAAATAATATGTACTTGACGTGGTACGTTAGGTGTTTGTTACATAAATATTTGTACTTGTGGCGGTACGTTCGGTCTATATTACAAGTTCATCTCCTAGAAAATTAAAATAAAAACTATTTTTTGTCGTGTTCAGTTGACAAAAATGTTAAATTATAGCCTATTACCATTTATTTTGATCTCTTATTCTTGACTGTGATTTCGCTATATAATGTCATATAAGTAGTACGTAAGGAAGATTGTTTGCAAATTTCAGCGTTTTCTATTTTATTTAATAAGTAGGTATAGTGATGCCTTTATTCTCTGATTAAGATAAGATAATGGCCTAAATTGTCATTGAGGCTGAGTTTTTAATTGTTTTTTTTAATGAAGATTGTTTACGTTGTAATAAAATGATGTTAAGAGGAAAAATATGTTTTGTTTCGATACTAAATAATTTTTTTAACTTTTTTTACATTGTTTTATTACACGGTGTAAAAACCTAATGTACTCACACAAGTACAAAATATTTTCAATAAATTTCTTCTTAAAAAGGTGCTTTACATAATAAACATATCATAAAAAATACAGACAACAAGACCTCAATTCAAAAATTACGTATAAGCGTTTTTTCTTGTCTCGGTTTGAAGTACTATTCTTGATTTGTACTTGCTATAGTACATCCGTCAGATATGACTACTGCTGTTAAAAAAACACGGGACTTACGAGGCTATAGTAGAGATGGGCTGACTATAGTATTTGCCGACTAACCGACTAGCCGACTAATCGGTTTTCAAATTGCCGACTAGTCGGCCGACTATTCTACAATGCCGATCATTCTAATACCTATCTTAGGAAGGTGTTCGGAATATTTCGTCACTACTCGGCTTGCTCACGCACCACACGAGTCTCCCAAATCTAGCCGAAATAATCACGTTCCAATATCACAATTTGCCTCTAAGGAAAAAAAATAACCTATAGACTTCTTTAAGATTCGCTAGCACTTAAGATTTTACTCCATTACTACATAAATACTTACTTCCCATTGCTATTTTGTTATGTGCGATATTAATTGCGTTAAGTTATCTGAATTACTGACAGATTCTTAAGTTCCTAATTCTTTTTGCGATACCTTATTTTTTTATATTTTAAGACTGTAGGTAACTTTAAATACATACTCTATGTACTGTTTAAATATACAAAACAAGCTCAGTTTTGAGTTTTATTTCATTGTTATGTGCATAATTCTCTAAACTTAAAACTAAATTTAACATCAGTCTCTTGTTTTCATTTTGCATAGAGAATGACAAGGATACACTGTAGTCAAATTTAAGTTTAGATTTAGGGAATTACTCATGTAATCCAGTAAATGGACACAAAATAATAGGCAATTTGAAAATGTGAAAGATAATGTACCAATTGTTACCATCTGCATTTAAAATGAATATTAGCAGCGATTTTACTATCAGCATCATAATTATATCTGAAAAAACAAATAATTTATAGTTTTCTGTAAAATCGAAATGATTTTTTTTGCTTCATGGTCACGTGACCGAAAACGCCAAGACCAAAACGCTAGTAAACTTCCGGCCAAAGTGACATTACGTTGTATCTATGGACGTTTTGAATGACCGTCGTGTGACGTCACATACTAGTGAGACGCCATGATGTCTAGAGAAACGTTTTCCCGGCAACTTGAAACTTTTTTTTTATTTAGTTTTTTTACTCAATTACAGAACAGAATAAAAGATGACTACGTTTTTTATGGGCTACATAAAAATGAGCAAATAGTGTGTGATCGTTTCCTAAAACTTGACAAATACCTTACTACTGTATTACGACGACAACAATGAGGCATGCGTTAAGCACGGTAACTCTCAAAAGTGTTTAGTTGCGTCTAACGATATTTTTTCTGAGCAAATTTTTCCATAAACAATGGCTAGTTGGTATGTCTAATTTGCAAGGTGTTTGGTCTAAGCAAATAGTAGTTATTTCGTTGTCCAAGTAAATTTCACTGGAAGATTTAATCAGGAAATTCACACACTGTATTTTTATTTTTATAAGTGGATAATACATAGGATATTTAACAACAATTTGAAAGCTAAAGTTTTAAGGTAATTTAAATTTTTCATGGATACCTGTTTTCTTGGACCTAACGTGTCTTACCTAATCTTTCTTCAAACATAAAACCATCCATTAGATAAATAAAATTGGGGTATAAACATTTTATGTTATTATTTTAAGCATTGAACTACTGGATTTATAAATTCAATTTTCAGTTTTTTTTTATAGTACATCCGCCCGTATAGCCGGAGGTGTATTTCGAATACTGTCTGATACCTGTACCCTTAGCACAAACCAATATCGAATTCGAATAGTTGAACTTTGACGCGAATCGGGATAGAATTCAACTATTCGAATTTCATCTTAATACGTGTCAAATATCTCGATTTTTGAAGTTATACTTCTTTAGGCGCGTTATGAAAAAATGATGAGAGTGAAATTTTAAGATGCGCGCCCATCACTGTAACACAAAATTTTAACAGCATGAAGTTGGTCGCTTTAGCTTTAGCGACCAACTTCATGCGTTACTTTTGTTTACCGCACATTAAGAAAATCTACCGACAAAATAGAAATAGAATCTCTATTTAGTGGGTGCTAACGACTGCATTGTGAAGGCCTATCAAAAGTATTTATTAATCTGGAACAACGGAACCAAAGCGCGATTCAGGAGACTACAGCACCATCTTTTGACCATTGGTGTAGTAGAAACAAAAACCACATCTTTATTTTTTGTAATAAAGTAACAGTTATAGGTATTCATATTTATAATATCAAAAGTATTTATTAATCTGGAACAACGGAACCAAAGCGCGATTCAGGAGACTACAGCGCCATCTCTTGACCATTGGTGTAGTAGAACCAAAAACCACATCTTTATTTTTGTAATAAAATAACAGTTATAGGTATTCATATTTATAATATTTATCCACATGTTTCTAGTTTGTATATTCGGAATACGTGTTTGAGTTTCATACAAGTGCAAATCACATATGTTCTGATAAATTATATTCAGTAGCGATTTTAATTGAATATTTTGATTATTTATTTATTTTTTCAAATTAAAACTGAACTTTATTGACTGTGTCCTTTTCCAGACTTTTTATTAATTTATTGTAATTAATTATTTGCATGCAATTAAAAACTAATTTTAAACGATGCCAAAGAAGGATAACTTCTCACGCGCCTACATAAGTACACGCACCCCATTTTTTGTGTATAAAAATTGTACAGTACCTCAACGGACGTAACGAGAATTAAAAATCTTCCTTATAAAACTTCTTGACATTTGACGCGTATCGAGATCTTATTCAACTATTTAAATTCGATATTGGTTCGTGCTTAGGATACTTGAGCAAATGGAGTTTGAAATGTCAAAAATATAAAGAAGAAAGAATGAAAGTTTATTAGTCTTAAACACAATCATATTAACATAAATAAAACAAAACATGATAAGCAAGTAGGTCCCTGCCTCAGGCAGGCTTAAAGTTGATGATACTTTTTTTTTAAATAATAATATAACCTGACTTTCCAAAAGAAACAACCATACTAAAAATACTTACAAAAAATAACAACAGGCCGAATCGTTCTCATATACTTTGCCTTAAAGAAAAGTGAAATAAATTACCAAAAAAAAAAAACAAAAAAAGAAGTTTTATATTTTTTTAATAATCTATAGGGACTTTTTGGCGGGATCGGGAAACGTCACTTTAGCAGTTTTGTTTTTCTTGTTTAAAATTAAGTTGTGGCGAATGTTAGTCTCTAATAATGGTGGATTATTAACCACTAAGTGTTCGGGAACATGCACAAGTGTTGGCAAGTGAAACAAAATAGCGGAAAGTGTCTTTCTACGTTCCCTCAAGAAGTCCATGGTGAGGTTCCAGTAAATCCCCACATTTTTAAACATAGGGAAAGGGGGATTGACTTGACGGCCACTTACTTTGACTTGATTTATTACTTTGACCACGAGTGCTAGAGTATTTGTAAACATTTTAACACTTGACATTGGCTAAATGCACGAACCATGCGAAGCCATATAGAAAAAAAATAAGCTATAGAACCCAAGTATCAACGTTTAATAAACGTTTCCATGGCTTGTACCAGTGACTGAGCAATGTGTACAGTACGCCGCACGTTTGAGATACATTGACAGATAGTTTTGTGCCTTTGTTCAGCTCTATCTACCAGTCTGTTACTAACAGGGAAATCATAAATGCTTTTGCAAAGTGCAAATTCCCACGCAATATGTTGAAATGAAGCTGTTAAGTGTAAAATTACATGTTATTGTTTCAAGTTTATGAAGTTCTAGTTTCAGTAAATCTAAAAAAATGTAGTTTAAGATAGTGTCGTTGATTGATTTATGCAGCGGCAACTTCCTGCCTCCTGTACTAACGGTATTTGGTTCGAAAACTTAAAGATATTTTTTTTAGTGTTTAAGCTGTTGGTCGCAGATGACCAAGGGGAACTCAAGCCAAGGATTGGCGAGTGCCTCTATAGGTATCCCAGGCGGATGGCATCTCCCCACGGGGGATTTCTTCTCTCCTTCTGGTGCCTCTAGACAACTCGAACCTGTAGAGGTCGGCTCAACTAGAGGGCGTCTCTGAGACTTGGACCTCGGTTCTAGTTAGCCGTTGTCGTGGACCTTAAAGAGTTAAACCTTATAAACTTATAAGCTCTCTGAGTCAGATTTGCAACAATTTCATCATCAGCAGTGCGCTTCTGTAAAAACAAAGTTACCGCATAATTCGCCGGTGTGATTTGAAATTCGTATTTTTATTTTAAATCTCACCACAGATTCAACTTTTATTAAAAATTGCAAACTTTCAATCAATCAATCAATCAATTTATTTGTTCAAATATGAGTACATAATTTGGTGTTACATAATTATAATGTCCATTCATATTTTACCCTATATGGGTGTGAAATAAATTAGGTACTGTATACCTACAAAAACCAAAATTGTCACATATCAGTAAAAAAAGATTAAAATTGTGATAAAAGCAAACATTTAGTAAATTGTCAAATTAAATAGCATTTTTTTATATGACACTTAAAAAATAGTAATATCAATAATTGTACTTAGATTAGAATAGATTAAAATCGTGATAAAATCAAACATTTAATAAATTGTCAAATTAAATAGACTTTGTTCATAGGTCACTTAATAATAATTAAAGTAATAATCATTAAAATAAAAAAATAACTAAAACATCAAATTAAAATGAATTCAAACTTTATTGTGAGATAAACTTAGGAAACTTGACTTTGTAGGAGGTATCTTTGTTAATTAGTGGAAAACAATTTGACTGGCGACATTTCAACAAAAAGTGTAATGAACGATAGCTGTCAAATATTGGACAGCACTTTGCAAAATATGGTTGTAGGTATTTTGATGGATTCCAAGCAAAGCGTCTCTTAATGAGAGATCATGCATATGCAAATCAAAACTTGTATCATCGTAAAAACCCGACGCTGGCGACACAGGTGGCCGAAGGTCATGGATAAAACCAACAAGTAGGTACAAAACCTTCGTTACAAAACCTCAGCTCCCGAAAATTTCACCTAAACAAGGCAAACTAAACTCTGACGTCAACGCAATAAGATTCAGGTTAAACACGGTAAATTAATCAGCAGACAACATGCGAAGGATGAATGAATCTTGCGGTTAAGTAACCCTTATTATTGGCTTGTTACGAAATCGATGATTCGACGAAAGTTGGTTTTCGATGCACTCTGGACAACTTGCAGACCTTCAGAATCAGATGTTGCCCGTTAGGGGATATCAAAATACAATTACGAAGCGAATGTAGCAAATGATTAATGATGTCTACCATTGACATTAGAGGCGTGAAGAAATCAATAATGTATGAGCAGGTACGCTGCAAAATCAATTTAGTGTGTTTTTTTGCTTTGATGACACTTTTTTTTAAATAATAATATGACCTGACAGTTCCAAAACAAACAACCATACCAAAAAATACTTACAAAAAATAACAAAAAAAAATTATATTTTTTTAATAATTTATAGGGACTATTTGGCGGGATCGGGAAATGTCACTCTAGCAGTTTTGTTGTTCATGTTAAAAATTGAGTTGTGGCGGATGTTAGTCTCTAATAATGGTGGATTAATTAATTTTCTTGCCTCTTCAAGGGGCAAAACTGAAAGTAGCTGCATATAATTATATCTTATATAGACATATACTAGGTGTGTCGTGGTCCCCGGGGGCGTGCTCGGAGATGTGGCGTACGCAGGTGCGTCGGCCCCGAGACGCCCCCATATGGGCGTAGGAGGGTACCGGGGGGTTTTAGTGGAGTAGGATCAGTATGGCCTTCCGCACTGGTCCTGCTTGAGTAGGGTCGGCACTGTTTCCCGTGCCGGCGAGTCCCACACACGCCGTGCGTCTAGTCAGCGTCACGGTATGGTGCGTAACTGCATTTCAAAAAAAAAAAAAAGGTGTGTCGTGGTCGCAGATGACCTTTACAGTCACCGAGTTTGGGGACGGCGAGATCCTAAGGTGACCTCAAGCCGAGAATTGGCCAGTGCCTCTAGAGGTATTCGAGGCCGATGGCATCTCCTTACGGAGGGAGTCTCCTCTCCGTCTGGAGCCTTTAGACCACTCGAACCTGAGGGGGTCGGATCAACTAGAGGGCGTCTCTGAGACTCGGACCTCGACTCTAGTTAGCCGTTGTCGTGAGGGGCGGGAGCTTTGAACTTTTTGAGGGAAAGTACCTTAAATACCATAAATAGAAAGGTCCCCTGGTGTTTATACAGTACCATAGATTTGTATCATCAATTGTACTAGTTCCTACCGTGTATTAACTACTTCGTTAATAAAAAAATACCACGCAATTTTTCTAATAGAAAACACTGTGAATTTTGAGTTACCTGAAAAACTTTAAAATACTATCGTGTAATACCGCCTATAAATTCATATAGTTTACGTTTAAGGATAATTTTCCTTAAACGTAGCAAGTTTGAAAATAACATATGAAATAGTAGCTAGTACTAATTGACCCAGCGAACTTCGTACCGCCATAAAAATAGGAGCAGGTGGTAGAAGAGAAAATTTAGGGTTCTATGTATTTTTTAATACCTCATTATAAAAAAAAAAATAATGTCCAAAAAAAATTTAGGGGTATGTAATGTAGTGTTCTATCAATTTCCTGGGAACATTCCTCCTAACCCATATTTGAACATTACGTTACAATACCCAATAGTTTGAATTTTGGCGCGAAGGCGCATTGTAGGTATCTTTATATATATAATTCTTCTGTGAATGTGTATGTCACTGAACTTCTCTTAAACGACTGGACCGATTTTGATAAAATTTTTTGTGTGTGTTCAAGGGGATCTGAGAATGGTTTAGATTCACAATTTTGTCCGCTGGACAACCCCTATTTTTTTAGGGCGGTACGAAGTTCGCTGGGTCAGCTAGTATGCATATAAAATTTCATAAAAACCGGTCAGGCCGTTTCGGAGGAGTATGGTAACCATCATTGTGACACGAGAATTTTATATAAAAGATATTTAAATAACGTAGATTCTAAAAGTAGTTTTTATTTCAATCAATTCATGACAGTTAAAAATTGATAATGTTTTTGTTTGATTTTGTTTGCAAATACCTTTAACCTACGTGGTTGTCTGAATTAACTAGTCAAGTTTCTAAGGTATCTCATAGGATGTATAATGAAGGAATACTGGTTTTGGCACCAGCCTGATACTTCCAGGCCTAGTTGAAGTTAGAAGAAGAAGAGGAGCTCGATGGCGCAAGTGGTTCTTGCGTTCGACTGCAATCGATGAAGTTAAGCACCTTTCGTAGTGGTCGGTCATTGGATGGGTGACCAAAAATTTACTATCTCGAGCTCACGGCACGGCACGTTAACCCGTTGGTCCCGGCTGAATCTGCAGTCGTTAGCACCCACCAATCCGCACTGGGCCCACGTGGTGGGTCATGGGCCATGACTCATGGCCCAATCTCCCTATTCCATCCATAGGGAAGGCCTGTGCCCCAGCAGTGGGGACATTAATAGGCTGATGATGATGATGATAGTTGAAGTTTATTTACTGAAAATTTTCTTTAGATCAAAAGATCTACCAGATTACGTTTAATGCTGTTTGACAATCACAATGTACTTGTAAATGCCAAAGCAGCGAAAATAATTTGAATGCGAGTTCATTAAAAATACCTGCTTATTATCAAAATTGATTATCGATTAAAAAAAATAAGTACTGTTAATTTACCAATTATTATTTTTGTATGTTAATTTTTTATCTAAAAAGACCGATTAGATAATCAATAAGACTTTCAATGTCAACAGGCTCTTCATAATATTGAGTTATAAAAAAAATAATGTCAAAGGTTGGCTTGACTTGAGGTCAATGCGGAAGAACAATATTTGATTCCCCATTTTATTAACAACGGATTTTAAACTCTAACGTCATTATGCTAAATGACATAATCATATGTAATGTTGCGCCTGCGTCATTGTACAAGAGTCAAAATGGTAATTGCTGCAAGAAAATGTTATTAATTGAATAAAAATTTGCATGTTGATCTTGAACTTTAAAATGTGTGTACTGAATAGTATGAAGTATGATCTGAATATGTGAAGATGTACTTATGTGACTTTTGAACGAGACTTTTGTTTATATATGTCTATACTTTGTTGTCCAGTGGCCAACGATCTTACAGCTTATATAATATAGCAAGGTAATAACCCTATGACACGGTAATAATATCATACAGTATTCTATCTTCATACAAACGGTCGGAAAGCGAGTCATACCTACGCCACTCGAGTTCGATGTGCTCTCGGCGTGCACCCAGTCGCGAATGCGCCGCCGCGCCGCAACGACGACCGAACGGTCTGAATTGTTTTTTATCCAGTTAGCCGTGCTTAAACATGCGTTTTGTATTGTAAATATTTGATTTAATTAAGTAGATACCTACATAATTTAGTATGGAAAAGAACAAACGACGATCAATATCGTACAACAGCACAATTGCTGTTTTTGGTTGCTTGAACTCTTCAATAACACACCCAGAGATATCATTTTTTAAATTACCTGAAATATTGGAAAGGTGTCTTACCTTTATAGAATATTTTTTATATACCTATCTACTAGTACGTTATTTGTTTTTAATATTTAGGTATTTCGGTTTTTCCATCGGGCAAAATATCTGCAATAATATATAAATAAGTGGTTAGGATGAAAAAGGAGACAAACGAGTAATCTACCTACACTCGCGTTAAAAACAAAACTACATAAAATACTGTAGGCGGGCGGCCCTACCGCGTGCCAACGCAGCGCTCGGTGTAGGCATTTATTTTCAAGGACAGGGCGGAGTCACAATACTGTATAGATAATATTACCGTGCCTATGATTAGGTTCTGATTAAGGCTTATACTAATTTCTGTCTCGTATTAATGTTATAGCAAAGAAAGGGACAGCATCATATAGTCAATCTGTTTTCATCTTGGTAAAACTTTGTAATTAAAATGACTCTTATTCTATTTTATGAAAATGCTGGTCCAAATATTAATTAAATGCATTTAATTATTCTCTGTAATCTTTTACTTACGTTACGAGAAATTTATTTATTAACTTGAATCAAAATTATTTTAGGTAAATAATTCAAAGATCACAATTTTAAATGTCATAGCGTAATCATCATGAAATACTAGATTTCAATCACTTAAACTGATATAAGGCTTTCTGCTTCTATTTTATAATGCTATCTGGATCCATTTTAGAACAATATTTTTTTATATCCACTTTACTCGACATTGGATTTGTCGACATACAAATTACAAAACTTTATCAGACACATCTTAATTTAAGATCTTTTTATGATTAACAATCATTATTTTGGCATGAAGAAATGATTAGGATAATTAATATCGCACTGGGTTCACTTTAAACATTAACTTTTAGCAGTGTAATAGGAAAAACGGGGATAAAAAATTTAGCAGCGCTATTTCATCAAATGCAATAACATTACAGTACGCCAAGCAAAAGACGAATCGTTTGATCATTACATTAGCATTACGTATTGAGATGATAAGATGAAACAAATGACGGTTATTTATTATAATTTCTCGGTGCAAAAAGTTGGCCAACTTCAATACCTACCGTGTGAAATAAGTGAGGGAAAAATAAAAAAGCGATGTAGGTACGTGACCTTTGAATGATCGAAAATAACGATTACAACGGTTATGTAAGGTAAAGAACATGCTTTAAGACACCCTGGCCGGCGGGTCAGACGCACTGTTGACCAACCCAACGAGCTCGAAAGTAAACTTGACCCGATGGCCGGCGTCATATGTTTAAACTTGAATAAAAAGTGCGTGTCCACGTCTCCACGGCACGACGGACGTCCTCAACGTAGAACAGTGTGGTAACGCGGCGCGGTGCGTTGACATAACGTTGTAAGACCAGCTGGCCTAATCGCTAACTTTTTGAAGTGAAACTTCCATACGCACGCTTGACTTGAAGGGTAAGCTGGCGAATTCGTTACGCGTTAAGAAAAGTGTGTTCGGGCGAGGCGAACAGGAGTTGAATGGGGGATATAAGCAAGAGAAAGCAGTGCGCGCGCACATTTTCATTCTCTCTTTCTCTTATAGCTAGTTAATGAAATATGTATATGTACGTACATGTATATATATGACACACACATATATATATATATATATACAGATGGAGCTAAAGAATAAAACTAGTTTTAACGGGTTAATGCACGAAACTTTATTTATTTACTAGCTGACCCAGCGAACTTCGTACCGCCCTAAAAAAATAGGGGTTGCCCAGCGGACAAAATTGTGAATCTAAACCATTCTCAGATCCCCTTGAACACACACAAAAAATTTCATTAAAATCGGTCCAGTCGTTTAAGAGAAGTTCAGTGACATACACACTCTCAGAAGAATTATATATATAAAGATTAACGTTTCGTAGCCTTTACAGGCTTCGTCGTCAGAATAAAACTTTTATTTAATTTGTCGAGCTACCTTCGAAAGACTTTTATTGAGCGTTTGGTTATTTCATTGTGCGATTTTTAAATTTTATTGTCTATGTATGAATTTATTATTTAATTTACTTAATAAAGTATTTTATTTAAAATTCTTGTTTGTAATTTTGAGTTTATTTATTTGACCTTAACTACCGTAAACTACCACCGGTTCCAAAATTGGGAGACCTTCCTGAGAAGAACCGGCGAAACAAACTCAAGAGAGGCTTTCTATCTAAGATAGACGTTATGTCAACGCACCGTGCCGCGTTGGTGTCTGTCCACAACTCCACGTCAATCGACGCCGACGCCCGCAGCGTTCCGTGAAGACGTCGTGACGTGGAGATGTGGCCAGGTATTAAAACAGCTTTGTGAATTCGGGCGCCAAAATGTTGAAGTATGTAACCTCTTAGTTGGTGTTATAATAAAGAGTTATCTTATTTCATTGGGTGGTAGAGCGACGAAGATGCTTCTGAGATGGATACATTCCTATTAATATGTTCAGTATGAAGGTTTGTACAATCTTATTTAAAACGTAAAAACGGCTTAATTGGTTCGAATTAATATAGAATTATATATTAAGAGAGAATTTTATTAACCTGGCCAAACCTGGACCGTAAATAAGTATCCATCTAGACACTATTTATAAACATGATCAAGCATTTGATAAAGTAATTATGAATGAAATATTATTCTCATAGTAACATCTTGCATTCGCAAAATAAGAGTTTTTGATTAAATTCCGAAGTGCTCACGTCATTGTTAAGAAAAGCTTGTATGTTCACATATTATTAAAAATGTGTATTGGATTTTGTGCCTTGTTCTTATCAAAATAAGAGTCGTACACTAGCAAAGGATATACTTATTTAAGTTGTGACAGGTAGGTATAATAAATATAATAATGGTTAAAAAAATCTACTTATCAACGGGTTTAAAATAAAATTACAATACTTTTTACATAACTCTACGTTTCACATCCTTTTCAGGATGCGTTATCAAGAGTATTAATACATGCTTAATGAGTGGTTTGTGTGAATAAATATATAATAAGGGTATTAATTTGAAACACTTGAATATTTACCTAAATAACATTTTGATTATGATAAAGAGTTTTATAGTTAAACGTTTACTTATTCGTTATTTTTTTAGTCTCCAGTAATAAATCATATGCTTTGTTTAACAAAAATAAGATACATAACACGTCATACGCATAAATTATTAAGAAAACGTTAAAAAATATAATTTATCGACGATTAATAATTAACCAGTTCTTCTTCAATGTCGTGTTTTTATAACTTTGACATTTAGTTGTCGAGTAAGTCTTTCTCGTGAGGTTTTTCCCCAAATTTCATCCGTTTATGATGATGGCAAATATTCCAAATTTATCAATTTTGTATATAAATTTTCAACTTGTTGCTATCGAGATTGTGTATAAACGATTTTTCGACTATATTCTAGGCACTTTGTGGTATTATCCTAATCATTTTATCAATTATAATCAAGTCTAGCTTTTTCAGATATGAGGATTTTTTGACTTCGGTAATAAGTTATAAAAAAAATTTGGAGTACGGTTCCGTAGATACTTAAACAATTTCTCAAAAACTTAATTATCAGAGTGATACGAAACAAAAAAAAATACGGACACGGGTTTAAAAGGACAATGTTTAATTTGGCCTAAGAACCAACGCCAATTTGGCATTTATGATAATTCTTAGTATATTTTTTGCGATAATTATCCGTATTTAGATTGTGATGGACACTTCCAGTTAAGTAAGCTAAAAGCTATACTAAAAAGTTAAAAAATAATTAGAGACTACCATTTTATGTTTATAATCTATGACAGCGCTGCAAACAAAACACTCTTTCTTCCAGCTGCCGGCACTTCACTTGGCTATACGTGTTTGCTTTTTGAAAACGACATCAGTCTGTCCTTTTTATTCCATATTAAGCATGACAAGGACATACTGTTGTATAGTGAAGAGCCGGCACAAAACTCGATACTCTGCGGTTGTGGTGCAGGCAGTTTGCATTCGTAGTAATCTGTGGCATTCGTGCATTCTCGTTTTGGATTACCTGTTGTGTATGTTTATTTGCGATTGTTTTACCTATAATTTAACTATTTCGGCTATTTATTATGCCATCGATGTTACCTAATAGCAGAGACCTTATTACCAAGTGCTAGAGAACCTGTGGCACAACACCCTGAGAGGATCATACTGCCAAATTATTCAAGAGCAGCTGATACACATTCACGCTGCATATTTATACAATATACATGTAATATACAAAAATAAAATACAATATGATACAATTATGTGAAAAATAGTCAAAAAATAAGAAGAAACACTACAATTTTTATTTTATTCATGATTCCTACCTAACCAATTTTTTCCTAATAGTTATTCTTTAAAATCGTACAGAATAAAAATGAATTAGTTGCAATATTAATTCAATACATACTGAGTTCATATTAAGTTCATAGGTTGACCTATGTATCATTTAATATTAAACATAACCTCAAAAAATATTTAAGTTCTCAGAAGTGTCCGTTAATAATCTTTGTTTTTACAGTAATTTACTTGCAATTTCAAACCTAGATTATAATATTTCATGATTGTTGGTTCTTAGGCTAACAATGTATGGACGCAGAACAATGTCCTTTAACCTTTTTAGCTACAAAAATTCTTCTTCATCCTTTCTTATTATTACTTTCCGTTTTCTATACTTGTATCAAATAAGTATCAAAAACTTTGTTCCTAATATACGTGCGAAAATATCATTCATGAATTCTCGTCTCAACTCGTCGACCCTCGTATCAAACACGTATTTTTTATTGCTTTGTTTTATATTTATAACAAGCGTAGTGAAATCCTTCGTCCATGTTTGTGACTGTGTACTGGTGTTATGTCATATAACAATGATGACAACTCATCGCCATTGGCACCTACCACCATTGTTATATGAGTAAAAAAGGTTCAGAGAGAAAGCTTCATGCCATGCGCGAGAGTAAGTGAGCACTGGGGGCCTCTCGCATTCGCAGAGAAATGTTTTCATTGGTGGTGACCTCAGAACTCGACACGCTATATCAGGTACAGGTGTACCGGCGTTTTTCCCCGCCCCCCACGACAACGGCTAACTAGAGCCGAGGTCCGCGTCTCAGAGACTCTAGAGCCCTCTAGTTGAGCCGACCCCCTCAGATTCGAATGGTCTAAAGGCTCCAGACGGAGAGGAAAATCCCCCGTGGGGCGATGCCATCCGCCTAGAATACCTCAAGACACACTCGCCAATTCTCGACTTGCGTTCCCTTTAGGATCTCGCCGTCCCCAAACCCGATGACGCTGTAAATGTCATCTGCGACAAACAGCATACACGTTAAAATAAATACCTCAGAACAATAACTAAAGCAAAGAAATATAAAGACAATAGATTAAGGAAAAGATTTCCAAATAAAGTATTATTTCAACCAAAAAGTATAAGTGGTGTGTTGGCAAGTTTCATTTGACACTAGATTGCCTTTTGATTCGGTACCGTAAAAGTAACCAACGTAGAGTCTGTGCGGAATGAGAATGGGCGTAGCGAAAAACGGAACTTCCATTCAGATTTTTATTTGGCAATCAAACCCTGCAATCTGTAAAACGTCAAAGTTTTGTATTGATACGGATTTGTTTGTTTTTGTGATTTCTTGCGGTTTTTTGTATTTAATCATGTCTAAAGGGGGTAAAACCTTACAAATACAGTAGAAAAGCACTACAGCACCTTCCAATCTAAATCCCATTCTCTTTCTGCACAGACTCTATTAAAATTTGACGTCTGCATAGCGGTACGTATCCTGTTCATAGTATAATGGTTCACAGCAACATATCATATTTGTAATCTCCCCTTTTTGGTCTTTATGTAATAATTATAAAAGTCGACTTTATGAGTTGAATCTAACCTCTTTTTATGCTTTAATTCTTGTTCTGAGGGCAGTCCACCAGTGCTCGTCCAGCACAGGTGCATAGTATGAAGTTTTGCCTCTGTGACTTCCTTACTCATGTAGCAAAGTTGTTAAATCTTCGGCATTGAGATTAGAGACGCACTGTAGTGGGTAGGAATCAGTGCGTAGGCGCCGAGATCCGGCGCATCCACATATGGCGCCTTATATCTTCTGCACACCTGCAGCCATATTTAATTGAACTCTTAAAAATTAAATTCAATTACTCTTTTGACATTAAAATTATATTGTGTGAGTTGTTATGTATTGACTCTATTTTTTAGGGTTTCGTATACCCAAGATATCATGTAGAGTCATCTCAGAACAGAACAAGCGTCAGTAGCGCTTACATTGACGTTACGATTACCGGCATTCTTACGTAGTTTCAAGTAGGATTTACTGTCGTCTAGCAAAACTTGTTTTATTTATTTATTTATGGACAATCAATACAGCTATATTAATACAAACAAACGTACACATATGCTTAAGTATTAGGATATAATATAACTGTAATTAAAGATGGCCTCATCATGCGCTAAACAGTAAACAGTTTTCTTTTTTTTTCTTTTTTTTACATTTTCTGCATACGGAATTTACTACACAACACAGTAACCTAGGGATGAGTGAATGGTGACCCAAATTGCTACGGTACGTTTTGTGTGTCAGGAGTGATGCCGGATAACGTGGCAACGGCGATGGTATCCTAAAGCGAAACTTACTCAGGAGCATAGGATCATCAAATATACCAATCAAAATCATACACAAGAAAGTTACATCATGTATCGAACGACGATCAGCCAGCGTCACCATATTGAGAGTATTTAGGCCAAAATTAAAGCCAAAATTAAAGGATACCGCAGTTTTGCGCAGTCTCGCAGCCGCTGGTGCCGTGAGATCGGGTAATCTAGCCGCGTCTGCGGGTGCCGCAAACAACTGCGTGCTCAGCGGGCGCAAAACGTGTCATAAGATTTGCATGTCATGATTTTACCCACAATTTCTCACTCTACGCGAGTTGCGGTCCCGCAGCCGCAGTAGGTGCGGGTAAAAACCGCTCTGTGAGTTCTTAGCTTACGTAGTCGCCCATCCGTTTATCTGTCTGCTATTTGTATCTCATGATCGATCTTAGTAGATTTTTATAAGGTCAAGCATTAAGCAGTCCGATCTTCTCCTTGAATTGGAATACCCGTCTGTCTGGAGAAAATCACCTCCACCTTCCTAGCAAAAGACTAGACTAGTGTAATAACAAAACCTCTAAGTGGTGTGTTTGTCAATGAGTAAGGTTCTATAGCTTCGTTGGATTTGGATGGGGGGTTCATATACACGAGTAGCTCGCAGCCGACGGCATTGCCCCAGATAACGGCTAATTAGAGCCGAAGTCCGAGTCTCAGAGATGCCCTCTAGTTGAGCCGACCCCCTTAATTTCGAGTGGTCTTGAGGCTCCAGACGGAGAGGAGACTCCCCCCGTGGGGAGATGCCATCCACCTGGAATACCTCTAGAGGCACTCGCCAATCTCGGCTTGAGGTCCCCTTAGGATCTCGCCGTCCCCAAACCGGGAGACGCTGTAAAGCTCATCTCCAACCAACAGCATACACACTCAAAAGACAGCATTGCGACAGCAGTCGTCACCGCGTCGACGGCAGCCGTTGACCAGGGATAGATATGGTGATGGCTGCCTTTGGATAGGCAACTTTACGCTATAAGGTCCATTTAACATAGACTGGTGGGCCATATGCTTGTATACCCAATAGATTCGAGTTTGACGGCTGAATACTTCCATAGGATTTTGCCCGCTTATCTTCTTTCACTATAACGACAAAAATAACCAACCTTTTAAAGGTTTAAGACAGCACGGAACCTTGTGACGTTCGATTCGCACTTGGCACCGGAATATTTTACATTGTGTTTCAAGTATTATTAAGGCTGGTTTCACAGCTATCCGGGAGACCGGTACGGGCGCCCGGAGCGGGAGCATATGTTAGGCGCACCAATCAGCGTCGCTGTGAAACGATGTTCTAGCGCCTAAAATGTGCCCCCGCTCCGGGCGCCCGTACTGATAGCCCGTACGGGTCTCCCGGATAACTGTGAAACCAGCCTTATAGTTATCATACGAGGTCTTGTATAGTATAAACACAAGTCTATTAAAAAGCATTTCAATCATACATTACAAACAATTATAGAAGGCAAAGTTGGTATTGGCATTCTGAAGAGCAATGCCATCAATAGAAACATAATTGCTTGCATAACTTGATAAGTTTTTGTAAGCACTCCAAGCAATATAAAATTTATTATTGGTCTATTAAGACATTTATATTATTGTTAATGAACACGTTTCTGTTTTACCGATATTTTACTTGCAGACGATAAATTCACAAACTCACAATAACACTGAAAAGTCAAATTTTTAGAATTTTTATTTTTTGTTATTTTTTAAAAAGTTAGTTTTTGAAATGTATCTTAACGAATATTAGTCAAACCTAGAGAAAGTCAAAGAAAAAAATTGCTTACCTTTCTTTTTTAAAAATAATCAATAAAAATGCATTATTAATGTTTACGTATTTGTATTTTAGTTGATTTTTTGTTGTGTATAATTATTTATAAGTATTCTTAAAGGTAGTTTCACTTTAAAATTCCACCATCTACTTCATACTCTCTATGTAACAGTCCAGTTAACCTACGGTTGCCTGGAAGAAATGGCTTCTTAGCGATAAGACCTCCATTTGTACTATTATGTAATAGTCTTAATTAATTGTAATTTCTCCTCCGTGCTTCGGAAGGCACGTTAAGCCGTTGGTCCCGGCTGCATGTGCAGTCGTCAGCACCCACCAATCCGCTTTAGGCCCGCGTGGTAGGTCATGACCCAATCTCCCTATTCCATCCATTGGGAAGGCCTGTGCCCCAGCAGTGGGGACATTAATAGGCTGATGATGATGATGATGATGATGAATTGTAATTTTAAATTTCATTTTGTACAAAAACGTGATCATTCATTCATTCATTATATTTTTCGCTTTTTATTGAAGTTATACTTCTTTAGGCGCGTTATGAAAAACTGATGAGAGTGAAATTTTAAGTTGCGCGCGCATCACTGTAACACAAAAACTTTTGTGTTTACCGCACATTAAGAAAATCTACCAACAAAATAGAAATAGAATCTATATTTTGTGGGTGCTAACGACTGCATTGTGAAGGCCTATCAAAAGTATTTATTAATCTGGAACAACGGGACCAAAGCGCGATTCAGGAGACTACAGCGCCATCTCTTGACCATTGGTGTAGTAGAACCAAAAACCACATCTTTATTTTTTGTAATAAAGTAACAGTTATAGGTATTCATATTTATAATATTTATCCACATGATTCTAGTTTGTATATTCGGAATACGTGTTTGAGTTTCATAGAAGTGCAAATCACATATATTCTAATAAATTATATTCAGTAGCGATTTTAATTGAATATTTTGATTATTTATTTATTTTTTCAAATTAAAACTGAACTTTATTGACTGTGTCCTTTTCCAGACTTTTTATTAATTTATTGTAATTAATTATTTGCATGCAATTAAAAACTAATTTTAAACGATGCCAAAAAAGGATAACTTCTCACGCGCCTACATAAGTACACGCACCAATTTTTGACGTTATAGGTACCAGCAAACTCCTTGAGCAACCACAGACGAATAAATTTAAGCAGTTTTTGTATGTAAAATTGCTACTGCCTAAGTTCGTTGTCAAAGTGCTTTGCCGGCTATGTTTACAATTAAAGATAAAAAAATGCGTAATGTTGGAGGAACTAGGTTTCGTAAAATAAATTTTGTAAATCTAAAGAAAATATAACTAGAAAAAATTCCACGCAAACCAGGCAGCAGACGGGACTCGAACCCTTCGCAATCCGGGCGAATGCACTGACCAATTATGCTACCGCGGCCCTCACGGACCGCGTCGATGTTCTTCTAGCCATTCTTAAGCTGCAAGGCAGCGCCATCTCTTCGCATTATAGGTAACCCACAATTTTTCTTTTTTTTTCTAGTTACATTTTCTTTAGATTTAAACATCAAGCAGTTACATGCTTTAAAAATAAAAAAAAATATAACATAAATTTTGTAATTTAAAATATTAATGATTGTAGTTGGCATGCAGTATACCTTGGATATATACATCATGAAAAAAATTGCAAATTACCAATAATTGATCATTATGATGTGTCCTGACACCAGTTTTGTTAAAATAATGTTACACAATTTTTTTTGACGTGACAACGTCTTAAATTAGGTTGCGGCTGGGAGTCACTTATGAAAAAGTGTAACGCTCGGTAACGTTACGATGAGTTTAAGTTTACATGTACAATGTTTTAGTAAACAAAATATATTTCTATAGTTAAAATTTGTGCAATTCTTATTTTCATTCAATTCCTTGTTCCTATTGTGCAATTTAATTATATTCATATCAATAAATATTCTACCGAGAAAAAGACGTTGTCACGTAAAATCTTCGCCCGTAAAACCGACTTTACAGGCAACCATTTTTTTCTTTTACCTAATTACCCTACTAACAGACAGGAACACAATGCCACTACAAATATTTAGTGTTATTTTACTGTGATCTTACACTATGCGACCGCAATCTTAATAGACGTGTCCAATTTCTTCTAGTACCTATGTCTTCTTTGTTAGTGGTTTCGTATGCTATAACGAATTCGAAAACTATATACGAACGATTTGCACAAATGTTTGAACAATATTAGCAGATCAGCGTCATGGATCACTTAAGTTAATACTTTGTTGACTTCAGCCGCACCTAAATGGCAAAACAACAAGTTAAGTTTAAAGCAAGCAGTCTTAGTACGAACCAACCTTCACTTTATAATACTTAAGAAGAACTTGTTGACATCACGAACAACTGTCTGAAGAACAGATTTCATCGGATTGGGTCGAATGAGGTCGGCGGGCAGAAAAAAGATGCTATTGTACGAGTAGTCTTGGTTATGAGGCTAGTTTTAATAATGTGTCGATGAAGTTGAAATTATTTTTATTGTCTTGACGTGTTTCAAATTTATTTGGGACCAACTTCGAGGTATACCATATCCAATAAAAAAAGAATAGAAAAAAATTATGCGTGGTCATACATGAAAAAAATATACGCGTCGACTCTGCTCCATTTCTTTCGTCGGTTAATATATATATATATACATTAATAATAAAAATATATTTACACTATATATATATAAACTCTATATAACGACACTAAAGGGACTGTACATTTTATGGCGTTATAGAGAGTGGTCATTAAATGGAAAGAAGAAATATTATGAATTATGAATTGACAAAGTTTATTTCAAGCTAGTAGTTATATACACGCTATTGCGTATATTCTGTTATTTTTGTCTGACGTCTTTTGCTGCACCAGTAATTTTGTTGTATTATATATTTTTAATTATGGTCAAACAACAGTCTACACGTGCAATCCCAATTTGTAAACAAAACAAAGAATTTCTTCAAAGTTTGGTTTGCATGATGCCGGCAGTCGAGTTTATTACGGGCTAGGATAATAAAGCGACAAAAGAACGTACACAGCTGCGCGATTTTCACTAATTTTGGCAACTTATTACTTTATTGTTGACGTTATTGAGAGTGGGTGTAATGCTATATGGAGTGTATCATTGTATGAAAAACAAACTAAACCAACCAAAGACGAGTGATTTCGACGCTTTAGGGAGTTTGTCGTTAAATCGAGTGACGTTACATATATCTCTTATCTAATAGACAAGTCCGTCCGTCCGTCCGTGGTGCTGTTTCAGCGGCCAAACCGTAAGAGATAGATATAGAGAATGTTTAAGTTATAAGTTAAGAATAGTCTGATAAGACTACAAACCGGATGTGAGTAACGTAGCACTTCCGGTTTTCGAGAAATCACGTGATTTCTATTTTAAACGAAACCACACAAAATCTCCGAAGTTCTCAATTAATTAAATCCTTTTTTTTTTTGGTGAACATTTGGTTCACTGGTTTGCTAGTATATTTATAATCGTTGGCTCAAATTTATTTGGAAGGACGATTTGCTATTCGGCCAGGAACAAAGCAATACTAAGAAATATTTAAATAAACATTTCGTTTCATAAAATATTTTAATGTGAAAATAATGTTAATCATGAAAGACTATACCAGATGTACCGGCCTCATCTGATTATGAATTTATTAACATTTAAAAGCAGCTTCTAACTTATAATTATGACTTATAAGAACCAGAACAAGAATACAGTATCATTTGGCTTTGCAGGTGCATTTTTTATTATTAAAAAGAAAAACAGTTTTAAGTAGGTACTGACGACGAAGTTTTACCAACAGCCTGGGAAATTAACACGATGTAATACTTTTTAATTTTTTTAATACCTGACCGAAGAAAAAATCCAGCATAAAATACGGATATGAATTAAAAACGATCAAGCACTTTTATGATAGAATGTTAATATCAAACTCAAAGGTGACTGACTGACATAGTGATCTATCAACGCACAGCCCAAACCACTAGACGGATCGGGTTGAAATTTGGCATGCAGGTAGATGTTATGACGTAGACATCCGCTAAGAAAGGATTTTGATCAATTCTACCCCCAAGGGGATAAAATAGGGAATGAAAGTTTGTATGAAACTTTGTCAATTTTAAACCGATCGGGCTGAGACTTTGCATGCAGGTATAAGAAGAATCATAGATGAATGTCATTGTGTATAATACAAGCATGAGAAGAAAAACTGTAGTCTACACTTCAGCTCTACACCGAAGCGAAGCGAGGGCGGGCCGCTAGTTCCTCATATAATCCAACTAATATACAAAACGCGAAAGTTTCTACGGATGTTTGGTAACCTCTTTCACGCTAAAGTGCCTGAACGGATTCGGATGAAATTTGGACATATACTAGTTTGCATCCCGAAAAAAAAAATAGCTTCGTTTGGGATTCTACAAAACTAATAAAAACGCGGACAAAGTCGCGGACAGAACCTATTATAATAAATAAATAAATTAATATTTCCAACACTCACACCAATTAGCCTAGACCCAAAGTAAGCACTGTAGGCTTGTGTTATGGAATGCCTAAAGGCTAGAATACATATACTGATACATATATAACTATATTTATATAGAAAAACATATTAAACATCCGTGACCGGAGTACGAATACTCGTATTCATCACACAAACATCTGCCCCCACCGGGATTCAAACCCTCTTGATTTGGCGACACCATGAAACCCGGCGTACATACCACTCGGCCACGGAGGTTGTCAAAATGACCATACATTCCAATACTATTATTTAAACTAAGTATTTTTTGGAGTTTACTCCTTAAGAATCGATTTGCATATATAAGGGGCCCGGTATGAGAAAAATATGAGGAGTAAAATCTATCGATGAATGACATTAATGACCTCGTTACGTTTTTGTGCGCAACCTCATCTGCGCCCTTTCACCTTTCACTTTTAGCCATGGCAACGGATAAAAAACATTAAGTTGTCACACATGTTAATAAAATAAATAAACTAAAAATAGATAAAATCGGAGCAAAATTAATGAAAACAAATAACTAACAGAATATAGAGAAATGCCGGTAAGTGTCCAGCACTCTGGAATAGTGATTTTCAGTACAGATGGAATTATAATACATATTTACAAAATGATGACTAGTGTGTGATATTTTTGAAATTGTGTGTTTCCAGAAATAGGGACATAATAAAATGTATGATGAATATCGCTGATGTTAGATGATAAAATGTGTGACATGGAACCTATGATAGTCGAAACCATGGGACGATTCCTGAGGTATCTCTACTTGTAACCGACTTCTTCGGACTTGATTTTGTTTTGTGTCTGTTCAAAGACAATTGTCTTTAGAGTGTAAACTCCGGTCGTGCGTCGGAGCTGACACACACAATTTTTTAGTTTGCTGATGGTATAGGTAAATAAATACTTATGGTATGGTATAGTTAAATAAATACTTTAGTGACTAATAGGTTGAGACGTTGAAATATGTATTGCAGTTGTACAATGCAAATTTCATAATAGCCATTACTGTTTCTAAAGCCGTAGCAAAGGAAATTAAATATCTTTATCAAACTTTTGGATCGACTTCGTTATTGTATAAGGTTAAACCCACAGAATTGATTAATAATAGATTATTTTAACCGGATCTATAATAATATTACATTTATATGGTATTTCTGGATTTTCAGAGCGAGGTCATTGTATATGCCAAGGTCGCCAGTTCGACTTCCAGTTTAGACATCGTGTCGTTTAAAAGCTGCGATGAGACAAATAACCTTTAGTATTAAATTTCTTAAGAAGCGACATTAAATTATTAATCAGTTACATAAGTATTTTTATTTGATGTTTTTTTTGCTCTGAAGGTAAATCTGTGGTTTTGTAAATATCTCTAATATCTCAAAATTATCGTATTTTTATTATAATAGTAAGTTTGGTTTGATAAAACTAAAGCATAATATTTTCCTAAGACGGTCAACTTATCTCGGGCTACAGATTTTAGTGTACCCCTAACTTTTTTGCTGTGCAGACCAGGTATTACTTTCATCAATAACCTTACAGACTGCTTTTCAAGTAATATTAAATAAAAATAGCCAAATTGATCGTGGATTGTTTTTGTGGAGATAAAAAACATAAAATATGAAATAAAATTAGCCAAATTGGTCTGGCCATTCTCGAGTTTTACGCTTAGCAGTGGTCACTCCGAAATAGTTATTATTTATTTATTTTTAATTAACTTATGACAGAATCAAGTCTGTCCGAGCAGGTAGTAGAGAATAAACAAAAAAATAAATAGCTTTATTAAATTCTAATTTATTACTGAACTAGTGGCCCGCCCTCGCTTCGCTTCGGTGTAGAGCTGTAGTGTAGACTAAAATGACTCCTCATATGAAATTATAAAAAAAAATGAAAATGGTATATTTGCCTTTTCCGAACTTCTATTGATATCACATCACTCAATTGTTTTGCCTACCCGAATCCATTTCACTAACTTCTGAAATTTATGGTATGGTATTAAAGTTCAAATTGACTTTTAAGTGTTATTACGAATCGTTTGTACGGGAGTATAGAAAAGTGTTGTTTTTGGACATTTTCAGGCATTTTTTTTAATTTTTCTTCGCGTAAGAACCATTCTCGTACTTCAAGGAATATCCAAGAATTACAGAAATCGGTTCAGCTGTTCTCGAGATTTGCGCTTAGCAACATATTCAGCGATGCATTTTTATATTATGAACTAGCGGCCCGCCTTCACTTCGCTTCGGTGTAGAGCTGAAGTGTAGACTACAGTTTTCGTTCTCAGGCTTGTATTATACACAATGTCATTCATCTATGATTCTTCTTATACCTGCATGCAAAGTCTCAGCCCGATCGGTTTAAAATTGACAAAGTTTCATACAAACTTTCATTCCCTATTTTATCCCCTTGGGAGTAGAATTGATCAAAATCCTTTCTTAGCGGGTGCCTACGTCATAACATCTACTTGTATGCCAAATTTCAGCCCGATCCGTCCAGTGGTTTGGGCTGTGCGTTGATAGATCACTATGTCAGTCAGTCACCTTTGAGTTTTATATATATAGATTATATTTGAAATCTAAGAAGATCCTAATGTAGTAAGTAGGTTTAAACTAAACGATTTTCTTATGAATAGGCATGTACACAAAATGAATGAACAAAAATAATAATAAATTTCTAAATCAAACATTTAAATGTGTAGTTTGTCACAAAAATATTTGTTTACAAGAAACGAGCAAAGATAATTATGAATATTTGAAAGGAAAATTAAAAGTAAATAGTAAAAGCTACTTTTAAAACACATTAAAATCGCTAAGTAATCAATGTTTGGCATAGTTTAAAAGTAATGAAGTAATTTTTACCTCAAAACTATTGAATTACCTATAACACTTATCATATTTCAATAAACTAGCAAACCAGTGAACCAATGTTCACCAAAAAAAAAATGTATTTAATTAATTGAGAACTTCATAAATTTTGTGTGGTTTCGTTTGTAATTCGTGATTTCTCGAAAACCGGAAGTGCTACGTTACTCAAATCCGGTTTGTAGTCTTATCAGACTATTCTTAACTTATAACTAAAACATTCTCTATATCTATCTCTTACGGTTTGGCCGCTGAAACAGCACCACAGACAGACGGACGGACGGACGGACGGACTTGTCTAGTAGATAAGAGATGCTTAATACTTTTACAAACACTAATCTAATCGTACGAATTTGATAAAATAATTATAAAAACAGACGTCAATGTATAAATGAACGTCGAAATGTTGCGAGAAACCGGTTTGGTCGATAAAAATACTCACTTAATGTATAAATAAATTGATTCCCAACCAATATAATGGTTGTTTATACCTCAATTAAGCAAATTATGTAGTCAAATAGATTCCACTTAGATAACACCTGAGCTAAATATAAATAGGTATTGATTTAATAAAATGTCATGTAGTAAAATTAAGCGTTTAATCAGTTGATAGGAAAAAAATTAACAAAAAAATAAGTTTTTTTTAAAGCATGTAACTGCTTTATGTTTTAAATCAAAAAAAATATAACTAGAAAAAATCTACCAATAATGCGAAGAGTTGGCGCTGCCTTGCAGCTTAAGGATGGCTAGAGAAATTTCGACGCGGTCCATTAGGGCCGCGGTAGCATAATTGGTCAGTGCATTCGCCCGGATTGCGAAGGGTGAATTTTTTCTAGTTATATTTTCTTTAGATTTAAAACATCAAGCAGTTACATGCTTAAAAAAAATTATAACTATAATTGCTATTTCTTCTTTCAAATGTTTAATACTCGTAAAAGTATTCATTTGACATTATGGGTTACCTATAATGCGAAGAGATGGCGCTGCCTTGCAGCTTAAGGATGGCTAGAGAAATTTCGACGACGTCCGTGAGGGCCGCGGTAGCATAATTGGTCAGTGCATTCGCCCGGATTGCGAAGGGTGCGTTTTCGAGTCCCGTCTGCTGCCTGGTCCGCGTGGTTTTTTTCTAGTTATATTTTCTTTAGATAAAAATATGAACTAAGCTACCTACAATTTTTATTTTAAAAAATAAATATATTTAACTAAAAAAAAAATACGACTGTCAAGGTAGGTAAAATTTAATATGATTAGAAAAAACTCTCGTTTGTTGCAAAAGGTCACTGGTTCGAATTCAGTCGGATGCCTGATTCGGGCAAAGTTTTCCTAATAATTTTCAATAAATAGGTACAAAGATCAAGACTGCTTGATTGAGTAGGTTAGTAAAGCTGGTTGAAGCAGTTATTGCATAAATGGAAGGATATTGAAACAAATAACTTTACGCAGCTAAAGACGCTATGTTCACGAATCGAACAAACACTGCCATAACTATTGACTCAGTTAACGAACTGTTAATATTCTTACGCAGATAATTATAATAAATAAATCCGTTTTGCTCATCGTAACAAATCGGTAAACGGTAGTCTCTCAGACGATTGCATGAAGCACATGATTTTAATCATACCATGACAACCGTTGGTGTCGAGATCTCGAGACTAGATGCACATGAATAAATAAAGCACAGAGGCAAATCTTCATACAGTGTGAGTGAGCACTGTTGCCAACACAGAAAGAGAAACCGAGAAATCGTATGGGAACTGATATCGCCGGCTTGCCCTCACTACACTTCCGACTATCAGACAATAGCCAATCAAATGACGCGACGTCAAACAATCGAACCAATCGGCGCTCACACCCACGAGCAACGACCCAATCAGAACCAAGTTTTGGTTGTGAGCATTTGTTTACACATTACTATGGCCCCCGCCCACAAGGCCCTTCTAATTTCTTTCTGTATTCTCTCTTTGCCAAAATATGTTCTATCAACTTAATTGATTCCAGACCCACTTGCCCGATATTTCGCTTAAAATATCAAAACAGTTAAAGATTAAGACAAAATTATTATTGTGGATCAAAGATCTTCGAAATGTTTCTTTTTGTTTTCAATGCAGTAGGTCGTCATTTTGATAAAATTGGAGTTACAGTTTATTTTCGAAGTACTCGTATTAATCAAAATCGTAAATAGAACACGAACTCTTTCGATGTCTTGAAACAGTTTGGCAAACTGAGGGAAATACTAAATCTATGGAAAAAAACTCCATCAAGTAACAGGTAGGCGGCAAAATTAGATTCTGATATTAACGAGTTTGTTTCCAGGGATACGTACAATTATGCGGAAGTCAACTCTAATGTTTTGCAATGGTTGTAAGAAATATGACTTCATGACTTATCTCATATTGAAGTCATTTTTTTAATTTGACGAATCTGTATAAAATACAGGGAGAAAAAAACAGCCCTTGCTGAGTTTCTTGCTGGTTCTTCTCAGTACAAGGTCCCCCGCCGTAGATTCGCGCACGGATGACGTAGCTTTTCTATATTCACAAGTACTTGTAACAGCCTAGACTGAATAAACGATATTTAAATCTGCATTTTGAATTCTTTGATTTTTTGAAATAAGGTGTGTCAGGAATCGCATTGGCTGATATCATTTCATTGTATACGCAACAAACTCACACACGTGCAATTGTATGAAGCTTTGTCAGTTTCCCTTCTTTACCATGACCTAGAGTTAGAAACAGGTTACCAACTACAATATTGGCTAGTAATTGGTGATCAGAACGAAGTTTTGCATCATCATAGCTGGCGATGAGGAATCACCTTTTGTCCAACTAAACTGTGGATTTAGGTTAATTGAAACGCATTCACACTGATGATACATCGACGATTATTCCAACAGACCTATTGGTATTACGGTCACGTGTTGTTAAGGCATTCTGGCATTCCACGCATTACGTCTGTCGGCGTATTGGAGTACGTCGTAAGTTAAATATTGGCCTAAACTTTACCTGGGAGACTGTTTATTGATGTAAGTTAAGACGTGAACATGATTTTTAAGCTTTGTTATTTCTTCTGATCGTAATACAGAGTTTTGTTTACTAACGATTACTGACAAAATGTAGCTGGAGCTCAATGGCGCAGGTAGCTAGCGCGTTCGGCTGCGATTGTTGAAGTTAAGCAACTTTCGCAGTGGTTGGTCATTGGATGGGTGACCAAAAATTTACTATCTTGAGCTCCTCCGTGCTTCGGAAGGCACGTTAAGCCGTTGGTCCCGGCTGCATTTGCAGTCGTTAGCACCCACCAACCCGCACTGGGCCCGCGTGGTGGGTCATGGCCCAATCTCCCTATTCCATCCATAGGGAAGGCCTGTGCCCCAGCAGTGGGGACATTAATAGGCTGATAATGACTGACAAAATGTACGCAGTCAAAAGTCATGTATTTACCTTTCTTTATCGTTTTTATTTTTTTGGCATTTAACGACAAGCGGTTAAAATCTAAAGTGAAAAATTTAAAGAAATTAATATTTTAAAAGTGGCGTCGCATATG
Source organism: Chilo suppressalis (assembly GCA_902850365.2). Classification (NCBI taxonomy): domain Eukaryota; kingdom Metazoa; phylum Arthropoda; class Insecta; order Lepidoptera; family Crambidae; genus Chilo; species Chilo suppressalis. Next base: position 1,785,900 of record OU963902.1, read on the forward strand.
TAAGAAAAACTATGCTGCATTTGCAAAAAAAGTCAAACCCATAACAATTAACACGAGATTTAAGAACAAGCTTGCCGTTCCATGTTTCAGACTCCAAAAATCAAGAGGTTCATTTCTGGGTTGTAGTATTGCATTGTTTAATAAAGTTCCCCTAGATCTGATTGAGCTTCCACTGACTAAATTTAAATCTCAGATCAAAAATACCCTTATGAATAAGGGCTATTATTAAGTTAATGATTATCTAAATGATCCTAATGCATGGACATAGTGTTTCTTATAATTTGTTATATAATGGGTATTAGTCATTTTTCATAACAGTAATATTGTACCTACCTATCTAATGCCGCTTCCTAACTAAATATAATGTTAACTATAAAATTTATTGTAACTATATATTTATATTCTAAATGATGTAATGGAAGGTGACTTCAGACGTATCTCTGAAGTCATTTTTCAACTTGACGACTCTGTATAGAACAATACAGGGAGAAAAAAACAGCCCTTGCTGAGTTTCTTGCCGGTTCTTCTCAGTACAAGGTCTCCCGCCGTAGTTTTGCGAACCGATGGCGTAGCTTCTTGACCTTCACAAGTGCTTGCTGTGCCTAGACTAAATAAATGACATTTTATTTCAAAGAAAATTTTACTAGAAAAAAATCCTCACGGACCAGGCAATAGACGGGACACGAACCCACACCTTTCGCTATCCGGGCGTATGCACTGATGGCACCGGGGCCACAGTAGCATAATGGTCAGCCTCTATTTTTGAATCACTCGTCTTGCGTCGAACGCTCGATTTCTACTAAATTTCATTCGACATAATTAATTCCGTATTTTTGAATCGCTCGAGTGCAACGAATGGGTGAAACCACTCGCTGCATGGCGAATGGTGGAGGCGAATGATAGAATAATTGTCAATTCTTTTGTGCTATTAGACGACGATAATCTATCATTGTCATGCTTTATATGAAACGACAAACAGTAGTAGTAATTACCGGTTTTTATTATTTCTGCGTGGAATGAGTAAAATTTCGTATTTCGTATCAAACAGGTAACACTGGTGACGAGTGATTCAAAAATACGGAAAATCAGTATTATGCGACTTGAAAGTCGAAGGTGACTTATGTCACATTCGACGATACTATGTCAGACGAGTGATTCAAAAATAGAGCTCCAGGACTTTATTAGTAAAAAAAATCTTGCCTTTTTCATTTTCATTAAATAGCTGCAAAGCTTTGCAACAATAAAATGGTGAATAGAAAAACACAATTAAACCTCCCAAAAACAAAAATTGAGCAATTTTCACTAAAAATTATATTTCCTATGACAAGTTCTCAGAAATGTCGATTGAACTGAAAGCTTGATTATGCTACGTGTTCTCTTATTTATTGTTACTTATGCCGAAGAGATTGGCAGCACAGACTTTAATCAACAACTTAAAATATAACTTACATATCTCACTCGGCTATTTGTTCGTTAACAATACATTAATGTGAATCATGTACGCCTAACCAGTATAAATAACACACATTACAAAGCTAATATCATACTATATGTTCTGAAATGTATGATAATAGTTTTCAAATAAAAATATGTTTAAGAATTAAAAATATGGTAAGTAATATAAAATTTAGGGGCTCGATGGCGCAGGTGGTTAGCGCATTCGGCCTGCGATCGTGAAAGTTAAGCAACTTTCGCAACGGTCTGTCATTGGATGGGTGATTAAAAATTTATTATCTCGAGTTCTTACGTGCTTCAGAGGGCACGTGAAACCGTTGGTCCCCGCTGCATTTGCATTCACCAAACCGCACTGGGCGCGTGCGGTGGGTCACGGCCCAGTCTCCTTGTTCCATCCATAGGGAAAGCCTGTGCACCAGCAGTGGAGAAATTAATAGGCTAAAAAACAACAAACTATATGGTGCCTTTTGGTCGTGCCTTGCTCCAGTGACCAGTACCCTTTTTTTTTTGTCACGAGGCGAAAGCAGTTACGCACCATACCGTGACGCTGACTAGGCGCACGGCGTGTGCGGGACTCGCCGGCACGGGAAACAGTGCCCACCCTACTCAAGCAGGACCAGTGCGGAAGGCCACACTGATCCTACTCCACTAAAACCCCCCGGTACCCTCCTACGCCCATATGGGGGCATCTCAGGATCGACGCACCTTAGCGTGCGCCACTTCACTGGGACGCCCCCGGAGTGACCAGTACCCCTAGCACGAACCATTATCGAATTCGAATAGTTTGCAAACCGAAGTATCAATGTCAAACTTTGTATGGAAACTTGAACAGCAGCGGCACAAAGTACGTAACGAGAACTAAAAATCAGTATACATTTGACAATGACATTTCGGACTCGCAAACGATACGAATTCGATATTGGTTCGTGCTAGGGGTACGGTAGACTAATTAAACTCTTACAACTGCTCTCCAAGCTATTCATCTCTGGAACGATCTTCCGGAGAGCGTGAGAATAGACCCAGTAAATCTGCTTTCAAGGTCCTCCTACGTCAGCATTTCGCTAAGAAGTCATAACAATTTCTATACTATGAACAAACTTCTGGTCAATCCGCGTAATATTAATATTATTTGTAATAGTATTTCGTTTTATTATAAACTCAAACTCAAACTCATTTATTCAGTCTAGGCTATTACAAGCTCTTGTGAAAGTCAAACGCTATGCCATCGGTTCGTAAATCTTAGGCGGGAGACCTTGTACTGAGAAGAACCGCCAAGAAACTCAGCAAGGGCTATTTTTTCTCCCTGTTTTGTTTCATACAGTGTCGTCAATTGAAAGATGACATCGAAAATTGAAAACATGTGTTGATGTCATTTTCCATCACATTAATATTATTAATTAACGAAAATTAAGTATTGCTAGGTTTTTTTTTTAAATTTAGAAGTGTCGATTAAACAATTTTCGATCAAGCAAAGTAAAACAACTTAAGTCTATTATATTAAGCCCAAGGTGACTTATCATTTATGAAATCTTTAACAGCATAGTAACCTTTCTTAAGGAGACATGTTTTTGTATACACTTTATACTAATTAAAAATAGTATTCTTAAGTAATTATAGTTGTATTTATTATTGTATATGTGAAGGTAGTTATCGTATACATAAATATGTAGGTATATTTATAGATGTTACATTATTATTATTATATTTAGTAACATGTAGTTTTATCATATATTTTTTTCTTTTTACTTTTATGCTTTCATTTACTTTACCGCATAATGTCTCTGCTTAGCCCGATGGTTGACTGGTAGAGAATTCCAGGTGAACAATAAAGAGTAAATAAATTAAATGCTGAATAAATTACAGTGCAAATTATAAGTGCACTGTTCCACCTTAGGTGTTTGCTCCACTCAACAGCCGCTGATCGCAATAGATCAGTGCAATAGATCACTACATAGTATAAAAAGTCGCTTTCTCTGTCCCTATGTCCCTTTGTATGCTTAAATCTTTGAAACTACGCAACGGATTTTGATGCAGTTTTTTTTAATAGATAGAGTGATTCAAGAGAAAGGTTTATATGCATAATACATGCATAATATAGTAGAGAAACACTGATAATTTTAGAAGTTTTTAATGTAAGGTCGTAAATAAACACATTTTTTTACGGTTACATTGCAAACGTTGGCTGAACCCTACGAGATAGATAAAAATAATGTACTACAGTATTGTACACCTTAAAAAGAACTACAAAAAAGTCCGCGATGGTATATGTCTATCTTTTAGGGATAACCCACAATAACCATTTTTTATCCTATACTTTTTACGAGAAATGGTAGATTATTTACGAAGCGATTTTCAGCATTAAAACATTCATACTTACCCAATAAAGTACCTTAAATACATTGTGCATTTAATATAGACCAATTTGGCCCTTTAACGCATGTAATTTAAATTAATATTTTCGAAGATATTACAGATTTAAAATGCAGGGACATAGCGGTTTCGACGCTCCCGGGCAGGGAGCTCGGCGGCGCGTGCCTATTGTAATTAGGTATTAGAAGAATATCATTGTGTATAATACAAACCTGAGAACAAACACTATAGCCAACACTACAGCTCTACACCGAAGCGAAGCGAGGGCGGGCCACTAGTATCTATATAAATAAAACTCAAAGGTGACTGACTGACTGACAATGACATAGTGATCTATCAACGCACAGCCCAAACCACTCGACGGATCGGGCTGAAATTTGGCATGCAGGTAGATATTATAACGTAGGCACCTGCTAAGGAAGGATTTTGATCAATTCTAGCCCCAAGGGGATAAAATAGGGAATGAAAGTTTGTATGAAACTTTGTCAATTTTAAACCGTTCGGGCTGAGACTTTGCATGCAGGTATAAGAAGAATCATAGATGAATGTCATTGTGTATAATACAAGCCTGAGAACAAAAACTGTAGTCTACACTTCAGCTCTACACCGAAGTGAAGCGAGGGTGGGCCGCTAGTCTGACATGAAAAGGAAACAAACACGTTAAAGAATCTCAACTGAAAAGCGGTGTGTTATCTACCCAAATTAAGTGGGTCACATCAGAGCAGAGCGTTCGTCATTATCTCTCCGCGACGCTCGTATCCAAATTAGGAAAAAATCCAAGGTTGCGACTGTTGTTTGGGCTCACGTAACACTTTCTCTATAAACAGACAGCATTGTCCGATCTTAAGTAACCAGTTAGTTTGTGTGACAAAACGATTTTGTTCGCTTCGTATTAGCTGTGTGCCTTTCAACAGCTGTGTACGTAGATTTTGTAAAACAGCTCGTTTGCATGGATGGATGGTTGTTGAGGAATTGTTATCAACATTTTATTTTGCCTCTTTCTCAATTTTGCTTTGGTTTGCGTCGTTTTGTTATCATTACATAATTCCTCTTCTCATCAACCCACTTCTCGGCATTCATATTTAGCTTTTATCCTGCAACATCATCTTTTACTTAATCTATTAATTTGTCTTTTGTTAAATAAAACTAGTTTTTCACGGGTTAATGCACGAAATTTAATGAGTGTTGTTAGGCTTGTTGAAAATATATCGATGTATCGATATATCGATATTGTTTGTTCGATATATCGATATTTTTGCCGATATATTTTAATTCGATATATCGATACATCGATACAAAATAACCAATATCGAAATTCGTATCAAAAACGATATTTTTTTTAATTATTAGCGGCATATCACGATCTAACTAAATTCGTATCTGGAAAAATCGTAACTGGAGCTCAGATTAATGATATTCAACATATCTATGATCTGTGCTGTATTTAGTATTGTCTATCTCATCATTCGAAAATAGGGTCTACTTTTAGGGAGATAATTTTCGTTCCATTATTATTCCGCGTGTCATATTTCGTGAGCTGCTGTACGATATTTTTGGGAAAATTGGTCCGATATATCGATATATCGATGTTTTTTTCGGGATATATCGAAGCCGATATTGATATTTTTTAAAAGATCGATGTATCGATATATCGATATTTTTTTCAACTTTCGACATCCCTAAGTGTTGTCTTTTGTTATTCGGTATTCTTCATATTCATCAAATGTCACCGTTTAAATGTTCTTTTTTTAGCATGATAGTTTAACTAACCCGTTTTATTAAGAAAGTCTTTCTGTTTGTACAACTTCAATGAGAATTAGTTGGAGTGCAGGAGAAAAAGATCAGAAAGAGATAACTTCCCAGATATATTGTAAACAAAGTTAGGGTGTAGGCTATTCTTGTCTCTAATCTGTGTTAATTAGGCAAGGCACCTTAAGCCGTTGGTCCCGGCTGCATCTGCAGTCGTTAGCACCCACCAACCCGCACTGGGCCCGCGTGGTGGGTCATGGCCCAATCTCCCTATTCCATCCATAGGGAAGCCTGTGCCCAAGCAGTGGGGACATTAATAGGCTGATGATGATGATGACGATTATATGACACTCTAGGTAAACGCGGGTCATTGACGCGGCCTGAGTGACGTTCGCGGTGTTAGCAAATTTTTATGTACAATTAAACTGTACACTTTCTGTCATAGGATATGTAAGTAATTTCTCCACCCTTATGGTATTAAATTGTACCTGTTCATTAGTGTAAAAATATCGATATATCGATACATCGATATATTTTCAACAAGCCTAAATTCGAGAGGAAAACCCGCTATGCCTTACCTCTCTTAATGATGATATAATCACTCCCATCATAATCATAATCAAAATCATTTATTCAGTTTAAGCTGTTACAAACACTCATGAAGCCAGAAACATATTAACGTGTCGTGGTTTTGTCGTGGCGCATCGGTTTCATACATTTATTATGGGTTAGAGAGAGATAGAGAGGTTAAAGCGTCGACACGACACGATACGTAAATATGTCTCTAACCATAGTAAATGTATGAAACCGATGTGCTTCTGGCGCGCCACGACACGACACGACACGATAATATGTTTCTGGCTTTAATGTCTAAAAGCTACGCCATCAGTTCGTAAATCTACGGAGGGAGACCTTGTACTGAGAAGAACCGACAAGAAACTCAACAAGAGCTGTTTTTTTCTCCCTGTTTTATTATTTACAGAGTCGTCAAGTTGAAAAATGACTTCAGAGTTGATTCATGAAGTCACCTTTCATTACATAATGATAAATATACTTAAATTGTTTACCTGCATTTCGATTGCAGTCTCATACAGTATAAATACAAATTGTAGTGTTATTTTTAATAAGTGTAACTAAACTTTAACATTTTCAATATCAAGGAAGTTAGGGCAGACCCATTTCCGCAGGCAGCACCCGTTCACGAGCATGACGCATAAATCAGCCATCGCTTCGCTCAACCATGTTTTAGGGAACGTAACGACCCGCCTCACACGACACCACCGAAGAGACTTTTAAGAGAGCATTACTACCCATAACCACCCATACTAACTACAACATATTTCGATGGGTGCAAAGTAAAAACAGACATCTGTAAAATAGCAACTTTACAGGAGAGCGAAAAGATCGGCAAAGGGTGTTATTCTTCTAATGGGTGGACCAATAGTTCTGAAAATTTTATCATAATCTATTTATACTCTTATATATTTGTATATTAAACTAGTTTAGCTAATCTCTTATCTATAAGACAAGTCCGTCCGTCCGTCCGTCCGTGGTGCTGTTTCAGCGGCCAAACCGTAAGAGATAGATATAGAGAATGTTTAAGTTATAAGTTAAGAATAGTCTGATAAGACTACAAACCGGATGTGAGTAACGTAGCACTTCCGGTTTCTGAGAAATCACGTGATTTCTATTTCAAACGAAACCACACAAAATCTTCGAAGTTCTCAATTAATTAAATATTTTTTTTTTATTTGGTGAACATTTGGTTCACTGGTTTGCTAGTTTCCTGATAATTAAAGAGATTTTGCAGATAGCCGTTCTTACATCGTACTTTAAAAAATGCTCTTGTTTGATTAGTACGAAAATGAAATAAAAAGAAAAATGTGAATTTGTAGTTGACTTTATTTACTTTGCACCCGTCGATTTGGTTACCATCTAAAGACATACAATGCAAAATTTGATTTCAATCACAAATGAAGCCAAATACCATCAGCTGAGTATGTCGGATCATTTTAATCAGGCATTCTGAGCGCGTTCTGCCCACAATGTCATACATACCAGCCTACAACTGCGGAAAGAATGTCTGAAGTTAACAATGAACGCATAGCAGATTAAATCACAAGTATTTATTACGACACAATTGACATGGCAAATACAATTTGCAACGTATGTTAAGTAAAAAAAAACAATAAAACATAAAGAAAATATTAATAATTTAATGTTTAATACTTGTAAAAGTATTCATTTGACATTGTGGGTTTACCTATAATGCGAAGAGATGGCGCTGCCTTGCAGCTTAAGAATAGCTAGAAAGAATTTCGACGCGGTCCGTGAGGGCCGCGGTAGCATAATTGGTCAGTGCATTCGCCCGGATTGCGAAGGGTGCGGGTTCGAGTCCCGTCTGCTGCCTGGTCTGCGTGGAATTTTTTCTAGTTATATTTTCTTTCTTAACAATAAAACATTATAGGGTCATAGCTAAATTTATTCTTTTACAAACTAGAATTCATCTAAATTTTAGTTATTAATGCTCATGATGTAATTGTGAGGATGGCTGGAGTAGCACATGTTCTGCCGCAACATCATCATCATTAGCCTATTAATGTCCCCACTGCTGAGGCACAGGCCTTCCCTATGGATGGAATAGGGAGATTGGACCATGACCCACCACGCGGGCCCAGTGCGCATTGGCGGGTGCTAACGACTGCAGATGCAGCCGGGACCAACGGCATAACGTGCCTTCCGAAGCACGGAGGAGCTCAAGATAGTATTTTTTTTGGTCACCCATCCAATAACCGACCACTGCGAAAGTTGCTTAACTTCAACGATCGCAGCCGAACGCGCTAGCTGCCTGCGCCATCGAGCTCCTCAACATCAATCGATTGGATTCCATTAACACTTAAAATCAGATGGGGTGGGATAATTTGTAGCGCCTCCTTAAAAAGAAAAAGACAATTGCGGACTTCTTCAACATTACTGATTAAATAACATAAGTGTACAGAACAGACGCCGCCCTAATTTAATAATTTAATAATCTTGTGTTGTAAATAGTAGTCATAGTTAGTTATAAGTGAAATGTAAATTTATTGTTATTTTAATAAAAGAGTTGCGCAACATTCATTTCACGATAGGTAGGTACACACATTCAGTAACACAACGCTGTGCGAGACAGCACTACAGTCTCTCTCGCACAGCGCTAGGATAGGCCCACGGCCGCTATAACGTCGCACAAAGCGAGAATAGAAATAACACCGTGAGAGAGACAGCATTATAGGCTGTCCCTCTCACATTGCTCCGATAGGCGCACTAGCGCAGCGATATAGCGCTAAGTGCGAACACTTGTGGCCTACATAGGTAGTGACCGAAATAGCCTCGACCTCTTTCATCTTTCATCTTTCATCTTACACCACTGCACATGCAACAAGCAACAAGCAACAAGCGCACTCAAGCTAAGAAAAGGGATTTCATTGAAGCTGCCAGCCCCATAGGCATCCGCACCCCATCCGCACCGTTTCGAACGGTTACAGGGAAGAGCGCCACAGACGCCGTTCGAAACATTTGGTCCTTCGCATTGCCGGATATCACAGAAGCTTCAAGATGCCCATCACACGGTCAAGATCTGGCACCACTCCGCTGCCGGAAACAGCTCCGCAACCGACCGTCACAGAAACAGCTCCGCAACCGACCGCTACAACACCGGCTTCACAACCAACTGCTACAGCGACGACGGCTACGAGAAACACCGCCGCGACGGAAACCGAAACGAACACCTGGGATCAGACAGTCTTCTCTTCAACGACCGAAGCACCACAGACAGAACAGGCTACCGAAGGTCACCCCACAGTACAGAAGAGCAAGAGCGTCAAATCTCGTCGTTCGCAACGGCTGCAGAAGGCAAAAGAAGAGCTACTCCGTCTGCAAATGGAATACGCCGCCGCCAGAGTCAACGCATTAGAAGACGAAGCCAACAGCGACTCAGAACCGGACTCCGATGAAGGCACAGTCACAGCTCGACAGGAAACGACGCATCGAGTCACAAACTGGTTGAACCACAGCACGTCACAGATCGCAATCACCGAAAAGCCGCACGAAGCCACGCTACAGCAACAGAGCTTCGTCGAGCAACAGTCTACACATCAAGCCCCGCTTCTAATACCGGCGGGAGAAGAAACCATGGCCATCGCAAAGCCTACACAGCAACAGATAAACATCTCGGAGCTCGCATCCGCGATCGCACTCGCCGCAAGATCCGGTCAACAGATGGCACCACGCTCCATACAAGAGCTACCGAGCTACAGCGGAACTTATCAAGAATGGCTTTCATTCAAAGCCGCCTACACAGAAACAGTCAGCATGCACAGCGAATATGAAAACCTCGCAAGACTACGCAGAAGCCTACGAGGAACAGCCAAAGAAGCCGTGGAAAGTCTACTCATGTACAACGCGAAAACAGAAGAAATAATGAAGACGTTGGAATCCCGTTTCGGCCGACCCGACGCAATCGCACTCGCCGAACTGGAACGACTACGAAGCCTCCAACGGCCAACAGACTCACCGAAGGAACTCTGCATCTTCGCCACCAGAGTAGGCAACATCATAGCAACATTGCAAGCTCTACAGAGGGTCTACTACTTATACAACCCGGAAGTCACCAAGCAAACCATAGAGAAGCTCACGCCTGCGCTACGCTACAGATGGTTCGACTTCGCCGCGGAAAACCAGACAGAAGAAGCAGACCTACTGAAACTCGCAAGATTCCTACGACGCGAAGCAGACAGGTGCGGTCCATACGCACAGCCCGAAGACTTCAAGCGCACAGTATACGAAACGCAAGCTCAGAGAAGACCGGCTCAGCGAACATACGCCACAGACGGCGACGAAACGCAAGCTCAGAGAAGACCGGCTCAGCGAACATACGCCACAGAAGAACAGAAGCCAGAGCGACGATGTCCAGTATGCGAGAAGACAGAGCATTCAATTACGAAATGCGACAAGTTCAAAGAAGCGGACTCCGACGCTAGATGGCAGTTAGCGAAAACGAAGGCGTTGTGCTACAGATGCCTGAGACCACGCGCTACCAAGCACACTTGCAAGCGCAAACAATGCAACGTCGACGGCTGCGACAGACTGCACCACTACCTACTGCATTTCAACCGCAAGAAAGAAAACGAAGAGAAAACAGAAGTCGTCACTTCGACATGGGCACCGACGAAATCGCAAGCTTATCTCAAGATCGTCCCGGTATGCATCTCCGGGCCAAAGGGCGACGTGAACACGTACGCACTCCTCGACGATGGCTCCACAGTAACATTGATAGACAGCGAAATAGCAAGACAAGCCGGCGCCGAGGGACCCGTCGACCCACTTCATATAGAAGCGATCGGAGACACAGAAGTAGAAGCCCACGAGTCCAAGCGAGTCACAGTTACACTCCGCGGATCAACCCACAGCTACAGCATACAAGCACGAACGCTCAACAACCTCAAGCTTTCGGCGCAACAGATAACAGATGAAGATATGAGAGGATGCCAGCACCTGCTCGACATACAGAAGAGACTGACGTACAGAAACGCAGTCCCAAAGCTGCTCATCGGACAAGACAATTGGCATTTGCTATTGGCCAAAGAAGTACGGCGCGGAAGACGAAGACAACCGGTAGCATCCCGCACACCACTCGGCTGGGTGCTACACGGTGCACACACGCGCACTCTGGGTCAACACGTCAACTACGTCAACCACGTCACCGATGCAGACGCAGACATGAACGAGCAACTAAGACAGTACTTCGCAATCGACTCCCTCACCATCGCACCGAAACAGCCACGAAACAGCGAGGAACAACGCGCGCTCGACACGTTACAGAAAAACACGCTACAGAGAGAAGACGGACACTACGAGACGGCGTTGCTATGGAAACAGACAGACTCATCGATGCCGCTCAATTATGAAAACGCACACAACAGACTTTTCAACATAGAAAAGAAAATAGACAGAAACCCACAGCTGAAAGAAACAGGCGAAGAAAGAACGCACACAGTAACAGAGCGCGAAACGACGCCCGCACTACGCAACGCACTCCCTAACAGCGAGCGATTTTCGAAGTGGGAAAAATTAGTACGCGCAACCGCCAGGGTACTGCAATTCGTCGAACTTTGCAAAACAAGAAAAAAGAAAAGCAAAGACGCAGTAAACTACAGAAGAAATAAGAAAAATAAAGAAAAGGACCCAGCCTGGCAGCAACGGAAACCGGACGCCCGCGTCGCGCCCAAGAAGAAAGAGACAGCAATAGCGACGCCGTATATACCTATCGGCGCCGAGTTATTACGGCGCGCCGAGACGCTGATAGTACGTGCCAGCCAAGAGGAGGCCTTCAAGAGAGAGATAGAAGACGCAAGCCGCGGAAAACCGCCGCACAGCAACAGTCGATTGCGCACGCTCGCGTTCGAAATAATAAACGGAGTCGTCGTGCTCAAGACACGCATAGACGCCGCGAGCGACATAGAAGACAGCATAAAGCGACCGCCGATAGTTGACGGCAATCACCGCGCGGCGCGACTGTACATAGACTACGTACACAGACAGCTACATCACAGCGGCGTAGAAGCGACGATCAACGAATGTCGACAGCAACTATGGATTTTACGCCTACGACCGACAGCAAGAAACGTCATACACAGCTGCATACCGTGCCGCATAAGAAGAAACACGCCGCCCGCGCCGAGCACCGGTAATCACCCATACACCCGGCTCGCACACCACCAACGTCCGTTCACCTACTGTGGGCTCGACTACTTTGGCCCACTAACGGTGACAGTGGGTCGTGGGACACAGAAGAGATACGTCGCGCTGTTCACCTGCCTCACCACAAGGGCGGTGCACCTGGAAATAGCGGCGTCACTCACCACCGATTCCGCAGTGATGGCACTACGACGGATGATCGCGCGCCGCGGCTGCCCAGCTGAAGTTTGGTCTGACAATGGAACGAACCTGCAAGGGGCCGCTAAAGAGTTACGGCAACAGATCGACGCAGCAACGCAAGAAGAAGCAAGTAAGAAGACAATCGAATGGAGGTTCATACCCCCCTCCGCACCCTTCATGGGGGGGGCATGGGAGAGACTCGTACGCAGCGTAAAAGAAGCACTCGCAACCACTCTGCATCAACGGCACCCACAGGAAGAAGTACTGCACACACTGCTCGCCGAAGTAGAGTACACAGTCAACAGCCGGCCACTCACACATGTGCCGGTGAGCCCAGACGACGAAGAAGCGCTAACACCGAACCACTTTCTCCTCGGCGGCTCAGCACGCGTGCCGCCACTCGGGAAGTTTTCCGAGACCGACCTCCTCGGGCGCACACACTGGCGCGCCTCGCAACAGCTCGCCAACGCATTCTGGAACAGATGGATACGGGAGTACCTGCCGGAACTTCAAAACCGGCGGGAGCCCCGTGGAAGGGGACCGAACGTCAAGACAGGCGACGTCGTCCTTATCGCCGACGGGACGCTGCCACGCAACCTGTGGCCCCGGGGACTCATAACACACACGTACCCGGGGCCAGACGGCGTCACACGGGTGGTCGACGTGCGCACCAAAGGCGGCACACTCAGAAGACCGGTGAAGAAGCTCATCGTGCTACCGACGGGACAGCCCACTACAGAACCAGGATACCAAGACGGCGGCCTTCGTGAAGAAACTGGATGCGACGCCCGGCAAGCGGACGACGCACGGCGGGAGAAATGTACAGAACAGACGCCGCCCTAATTTAATAATTTAATAATCTTGTGTTGTAAATAGTAGTCATAGTTAGTTATAAGTGAAATGTAAATTTATTGTTATTTTAATAAAAGAGTTGCGCAACATTCATTTCACGATAGGTAGGTACACACATTCAGTAACACAACGCTGTGCGAGACAGCACTACAGTCTCTCTCGCACAGCGCTAGGATAGGCCCACGGCCGCTATAACGTCGCACAAAGCGAGAATAGAAATAACACCGTGAGAGAGACAGCATTATAGGCTGTCCCTCTCACATTGCTCCGATAGGCGCACTAGCGCAGCGATATAGCGCTAAGTGCGAACACTTGTGGCCTACATAGGTAGTGACCGAAATAGCCTCGACCTCTTTCATCTTTCATCTTTCATCTTACACCACTGCACATGCAACAAGCAACAAGCAACAAGCGCACTCAAGCTAAGAAAAGGGATTTCATTGAAGCTGCCAGCCCCATAGGCATCCGCACCCCATCCGCACCGTTTCGAACGGTTACAGGGAAGAGCGCCACAGACGCCGTTCGAAACAATAAGATTGTCTTGAAAAACAAAATTACCACCGTTGGATGAGAGTACTAATTATCATAACTTATAGGTTTAACCTAATATATAAAATTCTCGTGTCGCGGTGTTTGTGGTTAAACTCCTCCGAAACGGCTTTCCCGATTCTCATGAAATTTTGTGTGCATATTGGGTAGGTCTGAGAATCGGACAACATCTATTTTTCATCCCCCTAAATGTTAAGGGTAATCCAATCCAATTTTTTTTTATCGACTTAGATATTTTTTTTTATTTTTTTATGATACATCATACAAAAATAAATATAACCCAAAATTTTCGCCCTTCTACTACGTCTGAGAATCGGACAACATCTATTTTTCATCCCCCTAAATGTTTAGGGTAATCCAACCCAATTTTTTTTTTTTCAATTTTAGATATTTTTTTTATTTTTTTATGATACATCATACAAAAATACATACTACCCTAAATTTTCATCCTTCTACCACCAACCCCTATTTTTTTATGGCGGTACGAAGTTCGCTGGGACAGCAAGTTATTTATATTATTGACATTGATACAGTAAGGTCGCGCTGTGTCTCCGTACCAGCAGTGTTTCCACAATGAGGGGAAATTCCCCTTTTAAGGGGAAACTAGAGTCCAGAGGGGAAGAAAAAGGGGAAAGACATGAAAAGGGGAAATTGCGGGAAATTATGGGTAAAGCCTAGCCTAAACTAATGCAGCACGGAACGGACTGTACCGTGGACTAGAGTGTTGCCGTATAAAAGAAACTGTGGCAGCACGTGTAGATTTTATATATTTTATTTATCTGTTAAAGAATAAGATAGATTAAGACCTTTTTTTCTTTAGTTACTAACACTAGTGCCAAATGTAAAAACTCCAGCAAAATAATTTTTGAGGGGAAAAATGTCCTAAGAAGGGGAAATCTGAATTGAGGCGTGGGGAAAGGAAATCATTAAAGTGGAAACACTGCGTACCAGGTCTCCCCGACTGATGCCAACACGAAAGGGACGACATTCCTTACAACCAGTGTACCTTGAGCTTCTTCTCCGCAGTTTTTACGCGCGTCGTATCAACGCAAGAACGTAATTTAGTAGGCACTTAAAGCAACATTCGTTTCGGCAGGCGGCACAATTAAGTTTTCGAGTGACAAATTGCGATATGCAGTTATGGATGTTTATTAATTTATTATTAGGGAAATAACAGCATTAATTTACACATAAAAAATATAACATAAATTTTAAACAATTGCCAAGGTAATTTTCACTATTATATTTATCTCACATAGCGTTTTATAAACACGAGAGAAAACAATTTTTGACATTATAATGAATATAAATATAATAAAAACAAAATAAAAATGTTGTGCCTAAAACAAGTTACTAATTAGTTTTATGAACTTCAAAAAAGAAATTGATTTAATATATCAATGTGAGTATATATATATAGCTGTAAGATTTCAAAGCTCGTACAATATAGCGATTACTTGCATAATCAAGTAATCGCTATATTGTACGAGCTGGATGATGACTAATTTTGTTTTCTTCGTTTATCAGGTAGATTATCAAAAAGTATTGGACACGTATTTTTTTCTTTTTTCACATAATATAAACATTGCAGAGATATATTGATTTGAAAAGTCGCATGACGTCACGTTTGAATACACTTATTAGTGAAAATTCATTCAAAAGTGATGTCACGAGCCCCTACTCCCAAACTTTGACGCGCTATAACTTTGCCATTTTTTGGTTGATTGCCCAAAGAAAAAATACGTGTCCATTATTTTTTGATCATCTAACATCTAAATAGAATTTCGTTTACTGTACCCCGTCATCACCCCTATTAGTTTGACCCGCCGGAATACAAAACGTATCACGTGCTCGTAGATTTGCTCTTGGACATTTTTGCATGTTGCAATTATACATACATACTGGCAGGGAATAATGGTTGTTTTTTGGTCATCTGATGTCAATTGGTCACCGTTGCTAAGGGGCATCAGCAATGCCATTGATACAGCCATAAAAATAAATAAATATTTCCAACACTCGCACCAATTAGCCTAGCCCCAAAGCAAGGCTTGTGTTATGGGATACTAGGGTAACGGATAGAATATATATACTCTACATATATAAGTATACTAGCTGACCCAGCGAACTTCGTACCGCCCTAAAAAAATAGGGGTTGTCCAGCGGACAAAATTGTGAATCTAAACCATTCTCAGATCCCCTTGAACACACACAAAAAATTTCATCAAAATCGGTCCAGTCGTTTAAGAGAAGTTCAGTGACATACACACTCACAGAAGAATTATATATATAAAGATTTACATAGAAATACATATTAAACATCCTTGACTGCAGTACAAAATGCTCATATTCATTATCTAAACATCTGCCCCCACCGGGATTTAAACCTGAGACTTCTCGAGTAGGCGACACCATGAAACCCGGTGTACAAACCACTTGGCCACGGACACAGAATATATACACTATGCGAAAAGAAGCGACACTTACGCATGTGTGCTCGTAAAATCGCCCGCGGCTATGTGTGGGTGTCTGGAGGTGCGCGGGGGCGATGCGCGGCGCGCGGGGCGTGGAGAGGGCAGTCGCCGACTGCCGAGACCGAAAGGATGGCAGTAGCGAAATAGTAAAATAATAGCGTTGCGCTGCATTGCACGCATAGACTGACTACGCTACGCAATCTTATTATTATTAAGATAATAATAAGAATTATAAAACGAATCGAAAAAGGAGAAAATATATAAAAGTTAGCAATTTGTTATAATACCTACATTAAATGATTAAAAATTGATTATAAAATCAAACCTATCCTTCATTATTTACCCCAGTATTCTTGGATCAGTTTACATTTAATAAATTACTATGCATAAATATTCATTGGCACAAGTCTAAATTCCAAGTTCAACCCTAGCGCATACACGCTCCTGCTCAAGGTCACTGACGCTGGAACTCTCACGTACAGGGAGTGTCACCGCTGTGCCACGGAGGTCGTCAAAAAATTGCAAAAGCCATGAAGCTTTTTGAAATTTTTGTTATTTTAAGAGTACATATTTTCACCTTTATCTTTATTGTCAGAATCCTTTTTCAGTTGGTAAAAGTGTTGTTTTTTTTGATAAAATTTGTATTTCGTGTTCGAAAGATTTGTTGTATTAGTCATCTGCTAAATCTTTTGTGTTTCCTTTTTTACTTTTAATAGTAATTAAAATGAACATCGACCTTGGCAAAGAATATCCAAACACTTCAGAACCTATGTGTGTTGCCTTGTCAAGAAATAAAAATAATTGATAACTACTTAAGCTTCCAGTAAGGTACTTTGTATTAAAATGATAAATAATTGACAATACTCACTCAATATACCTTGTATTTTATTATAATTGGACAAACCAAGAATCTTGCAATTTTTACGCACTTTTTTATTTAAGTTAGTAATATCTTTATTTACTCAGAATTATCGAAAGGTACTCACATAAATAAAATGTTAATACAAATTTTAATACTCTGTCTTAATTTGTACAATTTTTATGGTAGACAAAGAAGTAAATTAAAAATAATAAAACTTTCAGACGACGCATCCTGTAAAGTATGCGAAACGTCAATATATAAAATAATCAGTGCATCTAAACCGATGAATCTTGTTTTATTTAAGTTAAATAAAACTAGTTTTTACGGGTTAATGCACAAAACTTTATTTATTTATTGACGTTTCGTAGCCTTTACAGGCTTCGTCGTCAGAATAAAACTTTTTTTTATTCTGACTACCTCTAACTCTAACAAAAAAAAAAGTTTTATTCTGACGACGAAGCCTGTAAAGGCTACGAAACGTCAATAAATAAATAAAGTTTTGTGCATTAACCCGTAAAAACTAGTTTTATATATGAGTGATGTGCGTGAAAACCTAAGAAACAAATATTATTTAAGTTAATTATAGTTTAAAAACACACGCAGATGAAGTAGTTGATAGTCTTTAAATATAGCTAATGTAGTATACAATGTTGCCATTTAAATTAATTTTATTGGAAGTGTTTAAACTTCTACAATATTAGGAATCATAAATGTGCAAAATGGTAGTTTTCTCAATAAAGAAATTAATTAAGCTCTGGTGATACAGGGTTAATTTGATAATAATAATAAAATTATTCAAGCATTAGGCTATTTACTTATTTATTCAACAAACTGTATTGACCAATAAAAAATAGCACAAAAGATGAATTTAATGCTAAAATCATTATATGCCAGTTAATATTTAGGAAAAGCGATTAACACGGGCAGCGGTATAAAACTAAGAATGTACATAATAAAATAAGACTATTTTATAAATACATATAAAGTATACTTATACTAGACTAGCGGCAGCGGCCCGCCCTCACTTCGCTTCGGTGTAGAGCTGAAGTGTAGACTACAGTTTTTGTTCTCAGGCTTGTATTATACATAATGACATTCATCTATGAATCTTCTTATACCTGTATGCAAAGTCTCAGCCCGATCGGTTTAATATTGAAAAAGTTTCATACAAACTTTCATTCCCTATTTTATCCCCTTGGGGGTAGAATTGATCAAAATCCTTTCTTAGCGGATGCCTACGTCATAACATCTACCTCTATGCCAAATTTCAGCCCGATCCGCCTAGTGGTTTGGGCTGTGCGTTGATAAATCACTATGTCAGTCACTCGGTCACCTTTGAGTTTTATATTTATAGATATAGAAATAGTCGCTGTAGAGCGAAAAGTCATATACCTAAAAAACATATAAAAAATCACAGGATACTGAAACTTGCATTTTAAATACTATACTCTGGAGAATGAGGATAGGAAATAATGGAAAAAAGTGCAGAGTAATCTTAAGTGCCTGCGCCGGCGAATAGTAAACCATTTTAATTGGGATCGTCATTATGGGAATAATGTTAAATTTTCAGAGGTAAAAGATGAAACGGATAGCGATATTGGTAAGGCTGAATTTCTTTGCTCTCGTTCTCTTAAATTCTAAATTTATCTCTGCTCCAACCATTGACAGTTTGTGAAACCGTTGATGGATCGCATTTTAACTGACGCTATACAGCACATTTTTTTCTATTGAATTGATTGCATATTTTCCTCCTTTCACATTTGTGAGCACTAAGTTAAATATTTTCGCGATTGCTGATTTTTTAGAACAGGCGTTACAGTGACTTTATTACCCAGTGTAGAACATCCGTCCTGATTTCCCGGGATTGTCCGTGTTCGAGACACTTGTAGCAGACGTTTTTACCCCGGAAAAGTGTTAAATTAATGAGGGATTCCCAAAAAAACTAAAGTTAATGCGGACGAAGTCGCAGGCGACCGCTTGCATAACACAAGAGATGCATTAGATTTATTCACTTAGTTTTATGAAGAGCAAAGGATTGTAAACATAGCTTGCCTGCCTTACTCATTTACATAGGAATTATGTAAAACTAGCAAACCAGTGAACCAAATGTTCACCAAAAAAAAAATGTATTTAATTAATTGAGAACTTCGGAGATTTTGTGTGGTTTCGTTTGAAATAGAAATCACGTGATTTCTCGAAAACCGGAAGTGCTACGTTACTCACATCCGGTTTGTAGTCTTATCAGACTATTCTTAACTTATAACTTAAACATTCTCTATATCTATCTCTTACGGTTTGGCCGCTGAAACAGCACCACGGACGGACGGACGGACTTGTCTATTAGATAAGAGATAACTAACCAGTAAGTTACTGAAAAATCCCAAGTTTAACTTAAAGTTTTTGACCTTGACCTCGTATTATAACGAATGTCTGGAAACGAATTGCATTTTAAGAAATTCTTACATCATCCTGAATACTAGATCCGATATTCAGTCGTTCGTTCCTGAATTGGGATAAGTTGAATCGCATTTAGGAAGATAGCCTTCGATTTAGGACAAGAATGATTTGCGACGTCCTAAATCTATATCGGATTCTAAATCGGAAGGATCTAAATACGTTTAGAACGCTCAGTCGCCGCTCGCCTACCGTCGCGAGTGCACGTTTTTCTTTGATCGACGCAAAAGAAAATACCTACTGAAAAGGAGTTTCTGAAGTCTGGTTCCTTTGGTTTTAAGACCCTAAATATTCAGGCTTTCTAGCTTTTGACGCAATAATGAATAATCTCTTAGCTATCTCGTTCTTTTTCTTCTTTTTGATTTCTATGAAGTCAACCATTAGTGCTACGATACTAAAAAAATTTTGTTTTTCGATTATATTGGGGCCATTTCTTCACATTTCTTTTCACACAACATATCCGTCACTATTTAGCGTCTGAATCAGGATTCAAAATCTTGAATCAGTGAACATGTGATCAGGAGCTTTAGAGATTAAATTTCATGTCCTAAACCGGATACTTAAAATCAATTCCGTTATTCAGGAAGGTCTAATACCTTATTTAAAATTGAAGATTAGGTATGAGTTTTTATATTGAAATTGGGACGAGGAATACAATTGATACATCAAGAGACTTCATTATTAAAATTGTCATTGTTAACCATTATTTGTTTTACTTACCCACGTTTAATATATAAATAATGACAAGAAAGAAATTCTTTTACCTTGTCAGCGAATTCCAATGAAGTCCAACGAATGACAATTTTATTGTCATGATCTTAATAGTTTCATAGTAAATTTACGTACACGTTTTTTTGGTTTTACGTTCCAAAGCAGTACAGTAGTTGTCATTATATCAACTCAACATCTACCATAGTTCAACGTCTGCCATAGTTTAAGGAAGTAACTACAAATATACTTACCGCAGCCATGTTTAGTCTTTCATTTCTTCTCGAAGTAAATCCACAACTACTACTTTTTCTTCCCTTGGTTTTTATTGGTCAATAATGTTAAATTCTTTACAGAACTAGACAGCTTGTGTCAGGATAGGCTCACACTTTCATAAATTTGCTTTGTTTAATTTTAGAATCGAGTTGCGCTTTTATTTACATTTGACCTTTGCAAAATCAAGGAACTTTTCATTACTATTCAAAGATGGTTTTTGCTCCTTATGTGCACTTAGATGATAAGAGTAAATGACCTCTGAGGTTGAATACAAATGTTTAATCCATACACCAAACAAAGTAAGCAAATCATCTACCAATATTGCAACACAGTCCTTGAATAGTTTCATAAATTTTAAATCTACTTCGCATACATTAACTTTGACATACATGACTAATGAATGATATGTAAGGTATTTCGCTATCTTTCTTTTAAGATTTTCGTCAGATTAAAGTGTTCCTAATTTATCATGTAAAACGATTAGCTCAGCAGGTTAAAAGATAATGTTTACTACATTCATCTAAATAAAATTATTTTTCTAAGAACAGCTGTAATCTGGTTTCATCATCACATAGGTAATTTTTTTCGGATTTTCTGGATTCGAACCATCTTTAACCGAATATAAGCTTAATGATATTTAACACTGACGGTTGATGGCCGCCTGAGAGGTTAATAAATGAATTGTCTGAAGTCAAAAAGAGAATTTGGCTTAAACATGATAAGCCTTTAAATTTTATTTCAACTTATGTTCCGATTTTATAAAGCGCTTAGTGATAAAAATGTCTCACCAAGATTACTAATTTTGGAAAATTACTAAAATACTTTCAAATAAACAATCGACGTATCCTGAATTTCGTCGAGTCGTATTCTTTAACTACTCTTAGATATTATTAACCAAAATTCAACATTAAGAATACAGCCACTAAGAAACTGCAATATTACATTTTGAACCATCATGATCTTGCCGGTACCAATGGCTTAACGTGCCTTCCAAACCACCGAGTTGGAAAAATTAAACTTTAGCTCATCCATACTATAACTGTTACGACGCCGACGGGCCCTGATCGCAGACCGAACGAACTAACCACAAGGGCCATCGAGCTTCTTGAAATACCCATGTTTACAAACATGAAAATAACTTTTACCATTTCTACCTTTCCAGAGGCTGTCACTGCACATAGCAGTCGTGTTGCTGGCGGTGTACCACACCTGCCATGCCGACCGTGCTGCTAGGGCGATCCCCAGTTTCTCAAACCAGAACTACGCTGTTTTCGGGGCACCGATCAGGGCTGATCTCAATGAAGATGGCTACTTCTACCCGAAGCCTAAGGTTCCTTTCCCGCCTCCAGAGCCGACGAACCAGAGGGAGACTTATTATCCACCGCCGCCTCCAAGGCCGTCACCGCCTAGGCCTCCACCACCCCCTGTTGTGGTCACGGAAGGCTACGCGTATAACACTCCACGTGTGCCATTCCCGCCGCCAACTAGGAGACCACCGCCACCGCCGCCGACGTTGAGCACAATATTGAGCCCTTACCGAACTACGGGATACAACTACGAACCACCAATAATTCCGTTTACGTTGCCTACTAATCGGCCGCCACCGCCTCCTCCTCCGCCGACGTTACCACCGAGGCCACCAACTAGGCCTCCTCCTCCTCCACCCCCTCCACCAACATTACCTCCACGACCACCCCCTCCACCAACTAGACCACCCCCACCTCCACCCCCACCACCAACCAGACCACCTCCTCCTCCACCACCGCCACCAACTAGGCCACCACCACCTCCTACACTAAGAACAACAGGATACAGCTATCCAACCCCGACAGTACCTTTTACATATCCGACGAGACCTCCTCCTCCACCACCAACGACGGCAAGAACTTTCCCGCCTCCTACTTACCTCCCGCCTTCAACTACTAGACGGACTCCACCACCCCCTCCTCCACCGCCACCACCAACCAGACCACCTCCTCCTCCTCCGCCACCACCAACCAGACCACCCCCTCCTCCCCCCCCGCCACCAACCAGACCACCCCCTCCTCCTCCGCCGCCACCAACCAGACCTCCCCCACCTCCTCCCCCACCCCCAACATTTAGAACAACAGGATACACATACCCGACTCCGACAATACCATTCACCTTTCCTACGACCACAAGACGCCCCCCACCACCAACGACGGCAAGAACTTTCCCGCCACCTACTTACCTCCCACCTCCAACTACTAGAAGGACCCCGCCTCCCCCACCACCTACCACAAGACGGCCCCCTCCACCAACAACAGCTAGGACTTACCCGCCACCTACTTATCTCCCACCACCCACTACCAGAAGGCCCCCACCTCCACCTCCACCGCCGACTAGGCCACCTCCTACTTACCTCCCACCTGTGACCACCAGAAGGCCTCCACCTCCCCCACCTCCGACCACCAGAAGACCCCCACCTCCAACAACGGCTAGAACTTTCCCACCACCTACTTACCTTCCACCACCCACTACCAGAAGACCCCCACCTCCTCCACCACCGCCGACTAGACCACCTCCGACATACCTCCCACCGCCAACCACTAGAAGGCCTCCGCCTCCCCCACCGCCACCACCAACCAGACCACCCCCTCCTCCACCCCCGCCTCCAACAAGACCACCCCCTCCACCACCTACTAGACCACCGCCTACATACCTCCCACCACCCACTACCAGAAGAACCCCACCTCCCCCTCCTCCACCCACTAGACCACCTCCGACATACCTCCCACCGCCAACCACTAGAAGGCCTCCGCCTCCCCCACCGCCACCACCAACCAGACCTCCCCCTCCCCCGCCCCCACCGCCGACCAGACCTCCCCCACCACCACCAACTTTCCGAACAACAGGCTACACTTACACCACTCCCAGAACACCTTTCACATACCGCACAACGCGCCCTCCGCCGACCTATCTTCCTCCCGTGACAACTAGGAGAACACCGCCCCCGCCCCCGCCATCGCCGCCGCCGACATATTTACCCCCTTCAACTACCAGAAGGCCTCCACCCCCACCACCGCCGACTACCAGAAGGCCCCCACCCCCGCCCCCACCCCCACCGCCACCGACAACAAGAAGGCCCCCACCTCCCCCTCCGCCACCGCCAACGAGACCACCATTCCGCACCACTGGCTACGACTACCCTAAACCCCCCTCCCCGTTCACTTACCCGACGACGAGAAGAACACCGCCTCCCACGGCGCCTACCTATCTCCCACCAGTGACCACGCCTAGACCTACTCCACCCCCAACCAGACCTACTCCACCACCAACCAGACCCACGTTCAGAACCACCTACTACTACCCTAAGCCCAGCACAGAGTTCTATTACACGACAAAGTCACCGGTGTATAGCACAACGCGCCCACCGTTCGTCGAAAACGAAGGCTACTTCTACGATCGACCCCGCGTTCCTTTCGTCTTCTAACGTAGAAATAAGTTTAAAGGGCCCCGTATACGGAACGATTCGACGTTGCGATCGATCTGAAGGAAATCGTCAACGATCGATCGTTCAGAAATGCCACTATTTACACGAAACGATTGATCGTAAACGATTCGTCGTTGCGATCGATCTGAAGGGAATCGTTAAGATCAATACAGACAATTGGTACAGATCAATCGTACCGTATATGGGACATTGACATTGCATGGGTTTTTGTTGCGATCTCCGATATCGTCTGCGATTAAGTAAATCGTTAACGATCTTGACATACACTGTCGATCCATCGTTTCGATCGGTCTGAAACGACGGATCGTACAGATCAATCGTTCCGTATATGGTCCCTTAAGGAAACAAGTTGCCATAATTGTGATACCAAACTGAACGCGCCGTTTGCGTTAAAAAGTCGCAAGTTCTTTTATTATTATTTCGTTTAAACACTGCAATGTATATTTTAATGTATATTTTGTTGGTAAAGAGTTACCATGGTTCTAGTGACGTATTCATAATAGTAAAGTGTATATATTATAATATGTATTTTTAAATAGTAACTACGTATATAGTATGAAATACTCAAAAATTTAAGCGAATCGACACTGCCTTCGAATAAATATGTTTAAGAATTGTTTTTAATAAACATTTTAAAAATAATATTCTATTCTTTTTCTTACCTATAAAATACCGTTCCCGCCCTCCTCAAAAAGGCATTCTTCAAGGTAAGAAATAAAAAAACATTGGACGAATAAAATGAGCTTTCTTGAACAATGTACAATTTCATGAAATATTTAATACTTGTAAAACTATTACGTTTGACATTGTGAGTTACCTACGTACAATGCGAAGAGATGGCGCTGACTTGCAGCCTGAGAAATGCTAGAAGAAATTCGACACGGCCATTTAGGTCAGGGTAGCATAATAGGGTATTTGACAAGTTTTAGAAAATGAGCTCACGTTATTGACTAATGTTTATGGAGTCCGTGGATATTCATCATTCTGTTATGTATTTCAGTAAAAATAACCAAATCATAAACTCCATTTTCAAGTTGCCGCGAAAACGTTTCTCTGGACAATATGGCGTCTTACTAGTGTGTGACATCACACGACTGTTATTATACGTCAAACGATACAATGTAATGTCACTTTAACCTGAAGTTTACTTGCGTGTGACGTAATTTTAGGCTCCGCCAATCCCAAGCGTTTTCTGTCACGTGACAATAGATAGAAAACTATTAACTTTTTCGTTACTTTTTAGTAAAATTATAAATTCTTTTTTTGTAAAAATTGTAAAAAACCCTTCCAATATTCATTCTAAACACAGATGCTAACAAATGGCACTTTATTTTTAACACTGTCAAATACCCTATTGGTTAGCCTGGATAGCGGAAGGGTTCGAATCCCGTCTGCTGCCTGGACCAGATTTTTTTCTAGTAAGTTACAAATCTAGCAGTTAAATGATTGATGAAAAGTATAAAAGTATTTTATTTTTATTTCATGACTTTTTACATCTTTTACTGCCTTCGTAGTTGGTTCATCACAACATTATGGCGGTAAGCTTATCATAATATTATATATTATTGACGACCTCCGTGGCCGAGTGGTTTGTACGCCGGGTTTCATGGCTGTCGCCGACTCGAGAGATCCCGGGTTCGAATCCCGGTGGGGGCAGAGGTTTGTGTGATGAATACGAGCATTTGTACTCCAGTCATGGATGTCTAATATGTATTTATATAAATATACTTATATATGTACAGTATATGTATTCTATCCGTTACCCTAGCATCCCATAACACAAGTCTTATAGTGCTTACTTTGGGGCTAGGCTAATTGGTGTGTGTGAAATATATATATATAAACATTATTGTGACGTCTCAAGCTGTTACGGTCATAGTAACGTTTTCTCTGCTAACCACTGTGCGTTTCCATATTCTCGCTTTCTTTCCAATAGGAAGAGTTGCAGCATTCTTGCGTTCCCATTAATCAACGGCCGATAGTAAACAGACGACCGAATCGTCACACTCGGCTTGTTCAACAGTAGGGTTGGCGAAGCTCATATAACTGCATGACTGCATTACTCACGAAGGAAGAGGAGATCGTGGAGTACATGCGGATTAAGACCAAGTTCTCCCTTAGACTCGTACGGTTGGAGTCCCGTCACAATGTGAATTTTAATTCATTTGTGGTGTGGGTGCCGACTGAACATCTGGCGACTTTAAACACAATTGCATACACAAAAAGGATACAAACTTATTGAATTATTTTTTTATAATTAGATTTTTTTTTGTAAATGTGTGTCGTTCATACTAATAAACAAATCATCTACCTATCTATGATTTCTTTAAGAAAATATTATAGAGACTGATATCTGAACAAGGCTGTATGTAGCCTGTATCTCAAAAGACTACTGGTCTTCTCAGTTGGTATGGTAAACCAATAAACCACGCAGACAAAGTTGTGGGCACCCACTAGTGGTCTGTGTTTGATTAATCCTTAAAAGCCAAAGTATACATACCTCATTTCCAAATATAAAATGATAAGTATCTGAGCGCAGATGAGTTTGACACGGTAGGAATTAAAAGGGATTTATTAAAATGTATAAAAATCTGTTTTCTGTAATCAATATATTATTCTTAGTCTTGAAAAGTGATATTATTATGAAAAAACTAGTTCTCATAAATTCATGAAGGAGGATCTTTGGCCGAAAGGTGTAGTGTTCCGGCGCTTCCGAGGTTTAGGTTACCTGACACCATTTCGCATCACACGTCGCCGTCTATGCGTGTTAGTTAGGTTACTAACATAGTTAATAATTTTGTTTACTAATAACAATGTTTTATATCTGTATATATGTTAGACTATAAGGTATTTATCTATGGGCCTATGTAGCCTGATTATAAATAAATAAATAAATATAAGTACTTAACAAACTATTATTTACTATAATTTTAAGCATTTAACTGCTAGGCTTCACTGCGGGTCTTGCGAGAAGGCTCAAGGTCACATAGTTGCTCGGTTTTTGATGTGAATCATCTTTTGGCGAACATAAAAACGATTTCTGGCGTGGCGACGCAATAGATGTCGCTAGGTGCGCTTAAACGTGATTCATGTAAGTTGATTTTTCTGAGAGATAAACTTTTTTAATGTAATATAAATTGTCATGTTTGTGTACGATAGCGCAATAAATAAATATTGTATTCTACCACATAGTACTTTTATACTGATAATTAAAGCAATTCGTGCAAAATTATTCCCTAACCATTCCAAAATATCAAAAATGCACAACGTTAATTAAGTTTTCACTTCTGCCGGCACTCCCGGAGTGCAACCCGTCGTTTTTTTTTAATATTCATCATCTTGACATAATCTTTAGATTTTTGCCAGCAGTGGAAATATTAATAGGAATTCTGATGCCTATTAATATTTCCACTGCTCTGGCAAGGGACTTCCTTATGGTTGAAATAGGGCGATAGTGCGAATTCGTGGGTTGGGTAAGATAGAAGAAGAGAAGTAAGATGCAGATACAGCTGCGCCCGTCGCATGGAGTAGTAGTTGGAGATGGTAAATTTTTGGATACCCATCTCATGAGGAGCTTGATGGCGCAAGAGGTTAGCGCGTTCGGCTGCGATCGTTGAACTTAAGCAACTTTCGCAGTGGTCGGTCATTGGATGGGTGACCAAAAATTACTATCTCGAGCTCCACCGTGCTTCGGAAGGACGTTAAGCCGTTGGTCCCGGCTGCATCTGCAGTCGTTAGGACCTACCAATCCGCACTGGGCCTGCGTGGTGGGAAGGCCTGTGCCCCAGCAGTGGGGACATTAATAGGCTGATGATGATGATGATGATCTCATGACTGATCATTTCGGAAGTTGATTAACTTACGATCGCAGATCGAATCCGCTAACAATTTGCATCTTTGAGCTCCTCTTTTTAATAATTAATAATTTCTCTAATATTTTTATAGTGCATTGGTAGGTAACCCTATTGGATGTTCGATTCTAAAATAGCTAGGCTCACAATGATAACAATCACTTAAAATTGGTATTTCTAATTTATACGAGAAACAATTTAACGACTGCGTTACACCTTTTAGCTGTTGCTGGTGGAATATATTTTTT
Source organism: Chilo suppressalis (assembly GCA_902850365.2). Classification (NCBI taxonomy): domain Eukaryota; kingdom Metazoa; phylum Arthropoda; class Insecta; order Lepidoptera; family Crambidae; genus Chilo; species Chilo suppressalis. The sequence goes on from OU963902.1 coordinate 1,814,135, forward strand.
TTATATAAATCAGCTAATTGAATCATTCGCAGGGAATTCTTTAGTACCTATATGACATCACATTTTATTTGTCTTTTGATTAATTGGTACTGGGAATGTGTATGACGACGTGAAGTATCAGTATTGTATCAGCCTATTAATGTCCCCACTGCTGGGACACAGGCCTTCCCTATGGATGGAACAGGGAGATTGTGCCATGACCATCCACCATGGCGGGTGCTAACGACTGCAGATGCAGCCGGGACCAACGGCTTAACGTCCTTTCGACGCACGGTGGAGCTCGACATAGAAGATTTTTGGTCACCCATCCAATGACCGACCGCTGCGAAAGTTGCTTAACTTCAACGTTCGCAGCCGAACGCACTAACGACCTGCGCCATTGAGCTCCTCAAGCTCCTATAGGTATACTACACATATACTTCACAATTTTAATCGAGTCTTTGATGTCGTTTGTGGGCGAAGGCCGCTTGGGCGTCCCAAGTACCGCTGGAAAGACCAAGAGTCAAGGTTCTGTTCGAGCTACGAGAAACAGTCGACTTACAAGAAGCTGAAAATGAAAGGGAGTAGTGGCATCATCTTGTATCGGAGGTCAAGATCCAGTTCAGGTCGCTGAGACAGTGGAGTAGTCAATACAGTAACAAACGGATTGGGGTTTAGTTCAGTCAGAATCCATCATGTGGGTCCAAATATAAACTTCAAAAAATATGGAGAAACAGGAACATCACAAAAGCCACGAAAACTTTAAAATTGACAAAGTTTCATACAAACTTTTATTCCCTATTTTATCCCCTTGGGTGAAGAATTGATTAAAATCATTTCTTAGCGGATGCCTACGTCATAACGTCTACCTGCATGCCAAATTTCAGCCCGATCCGTCCAGTGGTTTGGGCTGTGCGTTGATAGATCAGTATGTCGGTCACCTTTGAATTTTATATGTATATGAGTGATGCGTGCGCTTCTCCATTCCTCTATGAGTCTAGGCCTTATGCATCGCCTAATGTTAGGTTATTTAAGAAAAGAAGTTTCACTTCTTAAGTATGGTCCGTGCACTCATTTGTTTTTATGTTTAGGCAGGCATACGAGCTAGCGGTCCACCTAATGGTAAGTGGTCACTGTCGCTCAAGAGGTACCCTGCTCATGCGTTGCCGGCTCTGAAGGAAATGGTGGACCTGCCTTTTGATGGCCGTCATTATTATAAGCTAAGAGGGAAATGGGCCTCATAAGAAGGCTCGGAGACGCGACAGCGAGCGCTGAAAAGGGCTATGCTCAGAAACACCGAGCTATCGTGAATCCAAATCTGCTTGAATCAGAAATAAGGAAATCCGTAGAAGAACTCGAGTACCCCTCATAGCTAAATGAATCGCCATGCTGAAGTGACAATGGGTAGGGCACATGTCCGGTGAACCGATAGACGTTGGGGTCCTAAGAGGCATCACTGGCGATCTCTCACCTGGAAGCGCAATGTCGGTAGAACCCTTACCAGGTCGACTGACGACATCAAGCGAGTCGGGGGGACCCACTGGATGTGGAAATCTCAGGATCATTGTAGAAGAACTCGAGTAACCTTCGTAGCTAAACGAATCGCTATGCTGAGGTGGCAATGGGTAGGGCATATTGTCCGGCAAACCGATGGACGTTGGGGTCCTAGAGAGCTTCAATGGCGACCTCTCACCGGGAAGCGCAATGTCGGTGGACTGACGACATCAAGCGAGTCGGGGGGACCCACTGGATGCGGAAAGCTCAGGATCATTGTGTTTGGAGATCACTAGAGGAGGCCTATGTCCAGCAGTGGACGCCCATCGGCTGGTTATGATGATGAAGACGAAGAGCGAAAACTGCTTAGAGAAGTTCGTTCCAGATCTTGCTGGACTGAAATCTGTATACCTATATAAAACTCAAAGGTGACTGACTGACATAGTAATCTATCAACGCACAGCCCAAACCACTGGACGGATCGGGCTGAAAATTGGCATGCAGGTAGATATTATGACGTAGGCATCCGCTAAGAAAGGATTTTGATCAATTCTACCCCAAAGGGGATAAAATAGGGAATGAAAATTTGTATGAAACTTTGTCAATTTTAAACCGATCGGGCTGAGACTTTGCATGCAGGTATAAGAAGAATCATAGATGAATGTCATTGTGTATAATACAAGCCTGAAAACAAAAACTGCGAGGGCGGGCCGCTAGTGTGTAACTAAATGTAAACCCAACAACAATGGTCTCATCTTAATTAAACAATTATTCAAAACGCAGGACTCGATACATAAGCGTCTAAACATTGTGTAATTTGATTTAGCTTAAAAGAAAGAAAAAGTCGAAATGCTTTACATCTAAATACGCCTCCTTTATACCTAATGAGATTAGATTTTATCTAAAAATCAGGTTTAACCACTTGAGTCTAAGAATAATATAATTACGATTATCTATATATATTTATTTAATAAACAATCTAATAAAATATTGAGGGTTCAATATATATTTATATGTGTACAGATAGATATTTATGTGTTTTAAAATATTATTAGATTTGGTAAATTTTGGGATAATGTTTTATAGCAAAAATTTACATAATGCCTAGTCACTTCTGATGTGTATGTTATAGTATTATAAATCATTCATTCATTACCATTTTTTTCAAGGCAATGATTTAAATATAAACATAAAATAGAGTAAGTTATGATAAATTAAGCCAGGCGTCAAAATATGATATGCGCGATAACTTCCTGGTAACCTTTTAATTTGATATATTCGGCTCATTCGTTACCAAAGTTAGTTTATTTATTTACCTTTTAACCTTGAAGACAAATAAAACTAATTAAATGAAAAATTAATCGTTGCCGTAAACATCTACATTATGACTAAAGTACTGTGAGTTGATATACCATTAGCAGATGTTCGCATTTAAATAATACAAAACTTGAGATTTGAAAACGATTTTAAACCATACCAACAGTATTGAACTATATTGTAAAACTTGATTAAGTGTCAATAAATTTAAAACTTCCATTAAAAGAGTTCTTATTAATAAAGCCAATTATAAAGTGTCTGATTATATTTCGGACAAAAATGCTTGGGTTTAAACTGTTCCAAACGTTCTGGCAGGCTTTTTCTATGATTATGATAAATATATGAGGAGCTAGATGGCGCAAGTGATTAGCGCGTTCGGCTGCGATCGTTGAAGTTAAGCAACTTTCGCAGTGGTCGGTCATTGGATGGGTGACCAAAAATTTACTATCTCGAGCCCCTCCGTGCTTCGGAAGGTAAGTCGTTGGTCCCGGCTGCATCTGCAGTCGTTAGCACCCACCAATCCGCACTGGGCCCGCGTGGTGGGTCATGGCCCACTCTCCCTATGCCATCCATAGGGAAGGCCTGTGCCCCAGCAGTGGGGACATTAATAGGCTGATGATGATGATGATGATGAATATGATATGATTTTGTATTGACACCGTAACAATATAATATTTTGTTAACATTGTTACATAATTATGTAACGCTGTGAAATTTTTTCGACAGTTTTTCTCCACAGCTAAAAGAAATGTCCTTAGCTGGTGGTAGGGGAAAAAAAGGACGATTCAAATAGTTGTATTGTACATCCAATTTAAATAAAGATATTTTGCCTTTTCACTATTGAAATATATTATTATTTTTAATATAATATCTGAATTTTGTAGCCATACAGTTGGCGAGTACGTAAAATTGTTTCGGAATATGTTACACTGTACTCGGTCAGGTTAGCATCTGCTTTAGCTTTCAAATATGTAAAATAACTTTAAGAAATTTGTGTAGACACCCACTTCCCTTCTGGTGAAAATCGCCTTCATACTGGTATAGATGAATGCTTGATCCTATCATAGTATGTATGTAACAATGGAGATGATGACGGAGAAAACGAAATTCTATACAGTCCGTCAGATTATCAAAAATTTATTGATACTTTCAGTTTTTCTTTTGTCAATTGACCAAAAAATTACAAAGATAAACCGTGTCAAAGTACGGGTGCGAGGGCTCGTGACGTCACTGCTAAGTAAACATTGTACCAAGACGTGACGTCACTCGAAATTTCAAATCATTAAATCTCTGTAATGTTTTGATTATGTGAAAAAAGAATGAATGCGTGTCCAATACTTTTTGTTAATCTACCTGATAGATGAAAAAAAATGTCATCATCATAGGAAAAAAGAATAGTCGGTTAATGCACGAACTTTATTTATTGACGTTTCACAGCCTTGTCAGGTCTGCATCGTCAGATTTTTTTTTTTTTATTTTTTATTAAAAAATCATTATTCTGACGATGCAGTTACTTTATACACGATATATATTTATTGACGTTTCGCGGCCTTTTCAGGTCTGCATCGTCAGAATAATGATTTTTTATTAAAAAAAAACATTATTCTGACGATGCCGAATGGAAAAGGCTACGAAACGTCAATAAATAAATAAAGTCCGTGCATTAACCCGTTAAAACTAGTTTTATTTAATGAGTGATGTGCGTGAAAACCTAAGAAACAAATATGGTGCTATCAACTTTTTTTTGAGTCAAAACCAAATTTGAGTCAGTCCTACGTCTGGAACCTCTAGACCACTCGAACCTGAGGGGGAGAATGCTATCAACTGCACACGCAGTGTAGCTGAGATATTTTCCGTTTTATCTTCCGTTAAAAGCTGCAATAAACTTCACAATATTAAAGTATTAAGCACGCAATTATCAGAATCAGCGTAGTGTACCTAATAAGAGATTGTGTGGTGTAAATAGTGCGTTGTCTTGACATAATCTTTATCAGTCTTTGTAGGCGATTCAGCGACCTCTTTTCTACGCTTTAAGAAAATATTTTTTCTCTGCGCATGTTTCAATGTTGAAGGAGTTGCTTTTTCTATAACACACATCAATGAGCCTAGCCTTAAAGTAAGCACTGTAGGCTTGTGTTATGGAATACTAGGGTAACGGATAGATTACATAAACTGATACATATATAAGAATAGAAGTGAAGGAGCTCGATGGCGCAAGTGGTTAGCGCATTCGGCTGCGATCGTTGAAGTTAAGCTATATTCGCAGTGGTCGGTCATTGGATGGGTGACCAAAAATTTACTATCTCGAGCTTCTTCGTGCTTCGGAAGGCACGTTAAGCCGTTGGTCCTGGCTGCATCTGCAGTCGTTAGCACCTACCAATCCGCACTGGGCCCGCGTGGTGGGTCATGGCCTAATCTCCCTATTCCATCCATAGGGAAGGCCTGTGCCCCAGCAGTGAGGACATTAATAGGCTGATGATGATATGAGAATACATATTTAACATCCATGAGTAGTGTACGAAGGTTTGTATTCATCACACAAACATATGCCCCCACCGGGATTCGATCCCGGGACACGGAGGTCGTCGAATTGCTCCATGGGATTTTGACGACGATGATCGAGAAGCAAGTAGAGCCAGAAACTAGAAACGAGTTGGGCGAGTACAGCGGGCAATACTCGCTCACTCGTAGTGTACACGTTTTTAGCGCATGCATTTTGACGGTCAAGCGAGCATCGCTGAGCGAGTATTATCTTAGACAGCTCTTCTCGCTCAGAGACCAACTAGTGGAGCAGTGTTGCCATCAAGTTTGATAGAGTTGCCGTATTCGATACATCAGATTGCCGTATTTTTAAATAAAAATCATGATATTATAGCCGTATTAACTAATTTTATTTATTAAAATTTATAGGTTGTTGGTAACTAATTAACAGTAACTATAATATAAAGGAAACAAATAAAAAATTAACCTAATCATTAATATCACCTTCATACAAATTTTTAATAGACAACTAATTCACTGTCGTGTTTATTTATCACTACATAGTATAAAACAAAGTCGCTTTCTGTCTCTCTATGTCCCTATGTCCCTTTGTATGCTTAAATCTTTGAAACTACGCAACGGATTTTGATGCGGTTTTTTTATAGATAGAGTGATTCAAGAGGAAGGTTATATGTATAATACATGCATAATATAGTAGAGAAACACTGATAATTTTAGAGGTTTTTAATGTAAGGTCGTAAATAAACACATTTTTTGCGCTTACATTGCAAACGCTGTCTGAACCCCACGAGATAGATCAAAATAATGTACTACAGTATTGTATACCTTAAAAAGGTCTACACAAAAGTCCGCGATGGTATATGTCTATCTCTTAAGGATAACCCACAATAACCAATTTTTATCCTATACTTTTTACGAGAAATAATAGATTATTTACGAAGCGATTTTAAGCAATATAACATTCATCCTTATCCAATTAAGTACCTTAAATACATTGTGCATTTAATATAAAACAACTTGGCTCTTTAACGCATATAATTTAAATGAATATTTTCGAAGATATTACAAATTTAAAATTCAGGGACATAGCGGTTCCGACGCTACCGGGCTTGGCGGCGCGTGCCTATTGTAATTGGGTATTAGAAGAATGTCATTGTGTATAATACAAGCCTGAGAACAAAAACTATAGTCTACACTATAGCTTTACACCGAAGCGAAGCGAGGGCGGGCCACTAGTACTACTATATTTGCCCTTATTTTTAATTTTCAGCCACATGTCACGGGCTAAAATGTTGTACAGTTTACTTGATTTCTGATGGATTGCTTCGCCAAAAGAGTTCTATTTACAGTTTCAGAAACTTATTTAGTTATACGGGCAAGTGGATTCCCAGTAAGGATACATTCTCCGTGCTAGGGATGTGCCTGAACTACAATTTTATACGATGTTTTGTTGGAATCGTAATTCACTCAAAACACTATCCTAGTAAATCGGTTCAAAAAAAATACGAATTGGATTGCCATATATTATTATATTATACTCTTTATTGCACACAAAAATCGGAAGATACAAAATATAAATATGTGAGCAAAGGGGGGCTTATCTCTAAGAGAGATCTCTTCCAGCCAACCAAGGTTTAGTGAGAGAAAAAAGTAAGCGAGTGTAGACATGTGCACTAAGTACTTACTTGCAGATTATATACCTATCTAAGACTAAATACATAAATATATATTCATATGTATCCATATACACAAATACTTACAATAAATACATACATACAGACATACATATATATATATATATATATATATATACATGTATATATACATACACTATAAAATAATAAATACACATTGCATGAAATTATGTTAAAATAAAACATAGAGTGGAATAAATGGTAATAGACAACTAAGAGTGTGAATTTATTTCCAGAAAGTGCTCTTTGACGTTTGCTTTAAAAGAGACAATAGAAGAACAGTCTTGAATACTAGAGGGAAGTCTTATACGGTAATAACAAACCTGCCTTATGCCGTATAATCTAAAAACATGAGCTCAAATTGCCGTATACTACGACAATTGCTGTATCAATGGCAACGCTGTAGTGGAGAGATTTCTCGCCGACAGTGTGAACAGTCAGCGATCAACTATAAATCATCTGTTTTGCTTGTTTTGTTTAGGGTGTTTTGAGGGTTACAATTAACGTTCAAAATTTTAATCAGCTCCTTTAGCTTCAGCACATACAGGATGTTACAAAAATACAAATAAAGCTTGAAGGGCGTTGAAGTACATGATATAAGGAGTCTTCTCTAATTTTCCTAAAATATTTGCATGAAGTTTTAAGTTTTTATAAGAACAGTTATTTTAAATGATTAATAATAATATCGATTATTTTAAGACACGTCACTAGTTCGAGGATGATTAAAAAACAACTGTTTTTATAAAAAGATAAAATATCATACAAATATTTTAAGAAAATTAAAGAAGACTCCTTATATGATGTACTTCAACGCCCTTCAAGCTTTATTTGTATTTTTGTAACACTCTGTATAAAATCGTCTCTCACAACCTCTTTTATGCGTGTCAAAAATCGTCAGTTAAGCTATGATCTAGCGACTATAGATACACAACCCGATAATGCATTATGCGAAAGAATTAAATTCAAATTTCCCACCAATCTTCGTCGCGCCGACGTTGGAATAGCATATCACACTAAAATTCACTTATATGACTGTTATAATGCATTCATATAGTGATTTCTCTTTTTAATATACAACTTTACAATCTGATCCATCGACGTAATTATATGTTATTACATAGTCATCGTGACACATAGTCACATATTATGCCAATCAATCAGTTTATGACATAATGCGTTCTCGCTTCTGTGAACGGTGGTCGTCACTTCTTCGTGTCTGCTTCAATATTTTTTTCAACATAAACTTTTTTTTTTCTTTAGATTTAAACATCAAGCAGTTACATGCTTTAAAAAATAAAAATTATAGCTATAATTGCTATTTCTTCTTTCAAATGTTTAATACTTGTAAAAGTATTCATTTGACATTGTGGGTTACCTATAATGCGAAGAGATGGCGCTGCCTTGCAGCTTAAGAATGGCTAGAGGAATTTCGACGCGGTCCGTGAGGGCCGCGGTAGCATAATTGGTCAGTGCATTCGCCCAGATTGCGAAGGGTGCGGGCTCGAGTCCCGTCTGCTGCCTGGTCCGCGTGGATTTTTTTCATATTTTCTTTAGATTTAAGCATCAAGCAGTTACATGCTTTAAAAAATAAAAATTATAACATAAATTTTCCCTTCATTATGATTATTAAGTTTAGTCGGATTTTCATGTTGGACTGAATTTTTATTGTCCGAGCGGGAAAGTCAGACACTGTTGCAATTAATATTATTGCTTATCTCCTAGTCCAGCATAGGAGTGATGTCAGCTTAATTACATATTTCAAGGATGTTTAATTTGATAACGTTTTTTTTTATTTAAAGCCAGGTAGGCAAATGACTCTACCCCACCTGATGTTAAGTATTGATAAACACGAAGATACAGCAGTTATAAAGGGGCCCATATACGGAACGATTGATCTGTACGATCCGTCGTTTCAGACCGATCGAAACGATGGATCGACAGTGTATGTCAAGATCGTTAACGATTTACTTAATCGCAGACGATATCGGAGATCGCAACCAAAACCTATGTAATCATGAATATCGTAAACGATCGATCGACAGTGTTTCGTGTATGTAGTGGCATTTCTGAACGATCGATCGTTGACGATTTCCTTCAGATCGATCGCAATGACGAATCGTTCCGTATATGGGGCCCTTAAACTGTCACATCAACCATCCTCACCTTACCGGCCTTTTTTTTTAATACGCAGGTAAAAAATCTATTTACAGACGACGGCGCCTTTAAGAGGCACACCGCCGAACGGACCTCACACCTGGCTCCCGCAAGTCTTACGGACCCCCCAGTGGCTGCCCACCGAGGACCCCGCAACTCTTACGGGCGCTTTACGGTATAATATCCGCTAAAAAAGTCCTGCGAATACCCCTCTAAGCTGCTTAGTGCGAAACCGCGGGATCCCCGAAAAATGCTTCTTTACGCCTCTCTTAAGGGATCCCAGATTGTTGGAAGGATGGTACACGTGCGCGGGCAAAGAATTTCACATCGTCAACTGACTTTGACGACCTCCGGGGTCGAGTGGTTTGTACGCCGGGTTAATGGTGACGCCGACACGAGAGGTCCCGGGTTCGAATCCCGGTGGGGGCAGATGTTTGTGTGATGAATACGAGCATTTGTACTCCAGTCATGGATGTTTAATATGTGTTTCTTTATAAATATACTTATATGTACAGTATATGTTCTATCCGTTATCCCTAGCATCCCATAACACAAGCCTTACAGTGCTTACTTCGGGGCTAGGCTAATTGGTGTGTGTTGGAAATATTTATTATTATTATTTATTAATTCCATGAAATTTTCCCGCAGCTAAAGCAAATACTGTTTGAATAAAAAAACACTGAGAAAAAAATATCAGGAACAGAATTATAATGGCATAGTGCATGTCATCAGGAATTCAATATGCCCCTTTTTGAAATAAAATTGGGTTATAATTTTTATTATTTTAAAGCATGCAACTGCTTGATGTTTTAAATCTAAAGAAAATATAAGTAGAAAAAAATCCACGCAGACCAGGCAGCACACGGGACTCGAACCTGCACATTTCGCAATCCGGGCGAATGCACTGACCAATTATGCTACCGCGGCCCTCACGGACCGCGTCGAAATTCTTCTTTAAGAACAAAATTCTTAATTAAGAGTGGCTAGAAGAATTTTACGCGGTCCGTGAGGGGCGCGGTAGCATAATTGGTCAGTGCATTCGCCCGGATTGCGAAGGGTGCGGGTTCGAGTCCCGTCTGCTGCCTGGTCCGCGTGGAATTTTTTCTAGTTATATTTTCTTTAAAATTGGGTTCCTGATTTTTATCTCAATGCTTTTATGCAACGCCACGTATAAACCTATAGATGCTAACAAAAATTAAGAACCACTAACTGATCCCATAGCCCATTCCCAACGCGTCAAGATCTGGTAAGCCCACTGACTGCTCCTGCAGTAAATAATAAATAATAATAAATAAATATTTCCGACACTCACACCAATTAGCCTAGCCCCAAAGTAAGCACTATAAGGCTTGTGTTATGGGATGCTAGGGTAACGGATAGAATACACATACTGTACATATATAAGTATATTTATATAAATACATATTAAACATCCATGACCGGAGTACAAATGCTCGTATTCATCACACAAACATCTGCCCCCACCGGGATTCGAACCCGGGACCTCTCGAGTCGGCGACAGCCATGAAACCCGGCGTACAAACCACTCGGCCACGGAGGTCGTCAAACACAGCATAACAATTTCGTCCATACACATCATCAAAGAAAGGTATTATTTTACCGTAGTCTTCTATGAGATGAAGTTTACTTTACCAGACGGGCATCCCAGCCCCTTATCACGAACCATTTATCAAATTCGAATAGTTTGCGAGTCATGGTACTGTACCTACATCTACCTCCTTAACGTAATTTTATCAACCGTAATCTATATACTCGTATATAAAACTCAAAGGTAACTGACTGATTGACATAGTGATCTATCAACGCACAGCCCAAACCACTGGACGGATTGGGTTGAAATTTCGCATGCAGGTAGATGTTATGACGTAGGCATCCGCTAAGAAAGGATTTTGATCAATTCTATCCCCAAGGGGATAAAATATGGAATGAAAGTTTGTATGAAACTTTGTCAATTTTGAACCGATCGGGCTTAGACTTTGCATGCAGTTATAAGTCATTGTGTATAATACAAGCCTGAGAACAAAAACTGTAGTCTACACTTCAGCTCTACACCGAAGCGAAGCGAGGGCGGGCCGCTAGTATTATTTAAGCTTTAATGAGAGTTGATTAACCTTTGCAATCGAAAGGCGTTAATTTTTCTTTAACAATATCGTTATTAGGTTCAAGAAACTGTTGTTATGAATCATGAATAAAACATTCAAATCAGCTCTTTTTTATTTTTGTATCACGTAATAAGACTAATATTATATTTCTTAACCGAATAACGGTATTAACATAGTTATTATTACGCATTGTGCAATAAAACAAACAAACATGCATGTATCATAAACTTGCAGTGACTCACGACTAAACTGCTCCATATATTGAAGTACTACGATAAATCCTAGTCTTAAATATAATTAGTTTTTTATTATTGTACAGCCTTATATAACAACTTGGTAGTTGTGAGATTCTAATGTTTGTGCAAAGTTGAATAAATTGCACATAATACACGTTTCTCCTGTCAATATGGATGTATGAGCAAGCGCTTGTCGACTGTATGGTCCAGTGAATTGCGTCCGAGTACGGACACTAGTGATGGACATAGCTCGATAAATTTTACGTTATGATTTGGTTTCTATATTCAATACAATTCAAGGAAAACATTTTGAACAGTGTTACATTTAAAATGTTGTTGTAAAAAGTAAAACAGGAGCGTTATTGATTAGTTTTTCTGATCTTTCGAATTATAATGGTTCACTCAGCTCCATATTTTTAATAAAAATAAGGTTTTCCATACTTATATTCTATTTTTATTCATTGTAGACTAAGATGTTTAATTGTTCTAAAATTATGTTTTAAGTTTTGATACCAATATTTTAAATATAAATAAAAATGGCTTTGCGTTTATATATTTTTTGTATTAACATTTACTTTTTAGATTGTTACAATTACCATCTCACATTTAGCTACAACTCGTCAACTAATAGCTTTACTCTATAAATGAATATAAACTCTATAATGAACTCAAAACACTATCCTTGTAAATCGGTTAAAAAAAACGGATTTTAATTGCCGTATATTATTATACGGTAATGACAGCCGTATGCCGTATAATCTAAAATTATGAGCTCAAAAATACAAAATCGACTATAAAAGTAATATCGATACCTAAATGAAAGTAACGGTTGCATCACTAAACACAGCAAGCGAAAGAAAACACAATTGTGGCTCGCGCGCGACCGAATAGAGCGCCGCATTTTCTTGTGCGTACTCAGTGGGCACACGTGTGGCGAGGGTTCCGCCGTCATTTGTCACTAGTGATGTGAACTGTCGATATGTCAAGTGAGAGTTCAGTGTCGACCAGCAACAGCTCCCTGATAAGACAGTTCGGGCTGTACAGAACCATTGACGCCAGAACTGAGGAGTTTCTCAAGCAGTCTAGAAAGAGACAGATTAAGCAGGGCTGCTTGTGTGCAACAATATCAACGGTGATAACCGTTACAGTTGTAATTGTAAGTAGACAAATAAAACTGTAATTAGTTCTTTTATATCTTAGCCGAGTTGGAGGATAGAGAATATTCTATTTGTCCCCAGTACCATATAAAGTTTTAACCCGGTTCGGGTAATTTCTAAGAGAATTCTAAACTAATCAATTATTTTACATTCAAATAGTCTAGGGATCGAGTGAACTTTTTCAATAAAAAAATACCGTTGCAAGTACATATATATATGTACTAAATGTAGCCTTTCAGATTGTTGTATTTTTACTTTAAATTCTACAATTATACAATTTGATTTTAAACATAATCTTAACTTTGTTACGATAATCAAAAACTGCAGTTTTTTTAAACTAATTGAATATAAGATAATTGAAGTTATCGGTACGGGCGTCATTTGCGTACGTACATTGCATACTAAACTTGATCTCTAGTCACTTTTGATGTGTTTAATTGTGGTTGTTGATTATTTCCTTAGACTGGGTTAACTTTGATTTGTGACAGTGTTTTGTTTTAATAATCTTCGAAGTAGCTACTAAACATTTGTATGTATTAACGTGTTCTACTATTTTCAGTAGGTATTTTCTGTTTCTCTACCGAGTGACATAATTTCCGTTCTTGATGACTCCACTTTTGAAATTAAAGCGTGTATAGAATAAGAAAAGTTAAAGAAAATTTTACTAGAAAAAAATCCATGCGGAGTTCAAGTCCCGTGTGCTGCCTGATCCGCGTGGATTATTTTCTAGTAAAATTTTCTTTAAATTTTAACATCTAGCAAAGTTTGAATCGTGAATCGCACTATATTTCTTATTCAACGTAATTTGCTTGCCGATTTATTTTAATATTAGCACGTTCAGTCTGTGTTTGTGGAAATTAAGCAACTTTCGCGATGGTCGGTCATAGGATGGATGGCCAAATATTTTATCATGAACTCTGTGCTTTGGAAGCCAGGTTAAGCCGTAAGTTTCGACTACAGAAAACTGCAGATGTCAGAACCCTTCAATCCGTATTGGGCCTACATAGTGCTTCATGATCCATTCTCCATATTCAATCCGTAGGGAAAGCCAGTGCCCCAGCAGTGAGGGTCTGCGATGATAATGATGAACTTGGTTGAACAAGTTGGTTACTTACAATGTACCACGGAAGATTTTTGAAGTTATACTTCTTTAGGCGCGTTATGAAAAAATGTTGAGAGTGAAATTTTAAGATGCGCGCGCATCACTGTAACACAAAAAATTAACAGCATGAAGTTGGTCGCTTTAGCGACCAACTTCATGCTGTTACTTTTGTGTTTACCGCACATTAAGAAAATCTACCAACAAAATAGAAATAGAATCTCTATTTAGTGGGTGCTAACGACTGCATTGTGAAGGCCTATCAAAAGTATTTATTAATCTGGAACAACGGAACCAAAGCGCGATTCAGGAGACTACAGCGCCATCTCTTGACCATTGACCGAGACCAAAACGATGCCAAAGAAGGATAACTTCTCACGCGCCTACATAAGTACACGCACCCATTTTTTTTTTGAAGGCGACAGGTTAATAACCCTCTGTTGACTCTGCCTACTTCGACCAGAAGTGCCGTGAAGATAGTCATAATATAATGCTTTATGTTACATTCAGTTGTTAAATCAAATTAATTCGCATACATAATGTGTGTGTTCTTATAGCCTAAAGCAGGAAATCATGTGTCGCGAAAGTCGATTCGTGTCACATAAGCGATGCAGTTACAATTCATTAAACAGAACGAATGATGTATACTAACTTCTTTATTCTCCATATTTCACGGAAAGGGCAAAAAAGGGTTATATTAATGTACAGTTATAAGTTTACACCTGTGGCAGATAGGTATTTATAATACAGACAAAAACGATTCATTGACGACCTCCGTGGTCGAGTGGTTTGTACGCCGGGTTTCATAGTGTCGCCAGCTCGAGAGGTCCCGGGTTCGAATCCCGGTGGAGGCAGATGTTTGTGTGATGAATGCGAGCATTTGTACTCCAGTCATGGATGTTTAATATGTATTTCTATGTAACTATACTTATATATGTACTGTATATGTATTCTATCCGTTACCCTGGTATACCATAACACAAGCCTTACAGTGCTTACTTTGGGGCTAGGCTAATTGGTGTGAGTGTTTGAAATATTTATTTATTTATTCTTGGTGGCTCCACTTTAAAAACCGAAACGTGTATGGAACAAGAAAAGTTAAAGAAAATTTTACTGGAAAAATTACCATACGAAGTTCGAGTCCGATCTTCTGCCTAGCCCGCGTGGAATTTTTTCTAGTAATATTTTCTTAAGATCTTAAAACATCTAGCAAAGTTTCAACTATTTTTTCTCATTGCATGTAATTTTCTTGCCGATTTATAAAAAACTAAGCAACTTTAGCGATGGTCGGTCATAGGATGGATGGCCAAAATATTTTATCATGAGCTCCTCTGTGCTTTGGAAGACAGATTAAGCCATTAGTTTCAACTACATCTGCAGATGTTCGCACGCTTCAATTCGTAGTGGGCCCACATTTCGTTTGGAAACAAACGAGAAGCGAATTTGACTTGCGATCGTTGAAGTTAAACCACCATCTCTACCCCCCCCCCCCCCCCCCATATCATCAAAAATAAGCAAAGCAAAGACCCCACTGCCCCCCTATAGTGCTTACGTAGTTTGACGACCTCCTTGGCCGAGTGGTTTGTACGCCGGGTTTCATGGTGTCGCCGACTCGAGAGGTCCCGGGTTCGAATCCCGGTGGGGGCAGATGTTTGTGTGATGAATACGAGCATTTGTGCTCCAGTCATGGAAGTTTTAATATGCATTTCTATATAAATATACTTATATATGTACAGTATATGTATTCTATCCGTTACCCTAGTATCCCATAACACAAGCCTTATAGTGCTTAGCTTGGGGCTAGGTTAATTGGTGTGAGTGTTGGAAATATATATATTATATTATATATATTAATACTTGAACAGCTCCTTACCGACAGAAACACAACACCAACAAAAGCTAGTGTTATTTTACTGTAATCTTCTGTAACGTGGAGGATACTTCCCCAGACGGGCGCAACAATTCGAGTGGAAATCCACTATGCTCTACCTCTCTTAATCTGTTTATCTATTCCATCCAAGAAGAAGGCTTTTGCTTTAGCAGTGCGATCATTGAGCAGCTGATGATGCTTATGGATACATACATACATGGTCGGTCATTGGATGGGTGACCAAAAATTACTATCTCGAGCTCCTTCTTGCTTCGGAAGGCACGTTAAGCCGTTGGTCCCGGCTGTATCTGCAGTCGTTAGCACGCACCAATCCACACTGGGCGCGCGTGGTGGGTCATGGCCCAATCTCCCTATTCCATCCATAGGGAAGGCCTCTGTGCCCCAGCAATGGGGACATTAATAAGCCTATCAGCCGATGATGATGATGATGATAATAATGGATACATATGAGATTTTGAACTGAAACAAAAAAAAAACAATATCCTACCAAAATAGTACGAGTATGTTATGCTTCCTATTCATTAGCGGTCTTAAAGATAAATAAAGTTGTAGTTATAATTGTAATTCTATCTGCATTATATTTATGACCATGTTTGGAATTATACAAATATTCATAAATATAATATTGGCGTGAACATTATGTTAGTTCACTCATTCATCTGGGTGATGCGTTGATGTCTTTCGTGGGAAGTCTTTAAGAAGACTTTAACGAAAATCACAACAGAAAATGCTAAGTTGCACAAATAGTAAAATGTCAGTTTTCATATTATTATGTGTTGGTCACATTCTGTCTTTAGGTAAATAAATTGCTTGTTTACCTTTTTTTGGTGTTGCACTTACAACAAGTATTGAATCGCTATCTTTAGCATGTATTTGGAACACTTTCATCTGATGCCCATTGTTATTAACAACACTACGTGTTGTGAGCACAGTGTTGTTTGTGAATACGTTTGTTTATCATTACTTAGTTTCGTAAACAAGATTGCGATCCAACTGTTCACAGTAAACGCATACCGAATCAATTGTCTCAAAAATGATTGCAAGATTTTTGCAATTATTCATGTGATCTGGAATATATTTGAATTTGATTTTTTTCTGATTCTAATAATCACACATTCTAATAACTTCTAATAATCATGTTGGATCGCAATCTTGACAGTTGTAAAAGTTTCGCTGCTTCAACTACAATAGCAATATTTGCTTAATTGGTCTTTGATTTTTTGTCTTTACGTTAGAACCTTATCGTACCCGACTATGCGCAATTATAATTAATAATTAGTCCTTGGGTATTGATGCTAGAGTCAATAGCAAGGTATTATGCTATAGATCCACTCGAGAAAGCTTTTTAGAAACCAAATGGCGATAATGGAAAATCAAAGCCGGCTCTGATAACTATACCGATAAAGAATTGTCAGAGAAGTTTTGAGGATTAAATCAGTTGAATAATTATGTCGCAGTTTGTAAAAAGTGCTTTATAGATTATTATAAAAAAAGATTGTATCATAAACTTTTAAATAAAGTTGGAAAACGAGGTGATCAATGAAGTAAACTGCTTTGCATCCATAAAAAAATATTTACATTTAAAAGTTGAAATTGTAGATGCTAATAAATTCTAATAGGTACATATCGCATGTCTTTTAATAATTTATAAATAATCTCTTCATTATTATTGCCATCAATGTTTATTGATTCGTTAATACGAAGGAAACTAATAAATTAAAATCTATTTACACGTATGATGTTAATTTGAATTATTTGTTTGCTTGTACCTATGCATGTTTATGAACTTGCTTTATTAAAATTATAAGAGTCTATTAAGTAGTTATTTCTTTGTGTTATTTAAAACTATTACGTGTAACCGTAAATAATCAGGTATGTAGTGTAATGATGATATATTTCACATACAACTTAGAATCGATAATGACAATTAGCGTGCAGTATAGTTTTATTAATTTCCTATTCTTTTGATTTCAGACAGTGTTTGTAGTCTACATAGAAAAAGGATTAAATACAGAACCAAACAAAAAATCTAATTGGATCGACCTGTTTAATGATAGTATATTTTTACCTTTCGAAGAGAGATTAAGTAAATCAAAGTTGAACTTTGACAGAACGACCATTAAATTACTACCACTTTTAATAAAAGCCTTGAAACAAAACAGATTACTCCACAAAACGATTGAAGATTATTCGAATTCTAGTCCTGCTTATGAACGAAAAACTACAAAACAGTTTGTGTTCAAGAGAAATCTATTCCCCGACTCGAAGAATTTTATAAAGAAGCCCATATCAAGACTTTACACCATTGAATACAAGACATCACCAGTAGTTTATTACAAAAAACCAAGCACTAATTCAGCTTACTTCACAAAAGTTAGAAAGATAAGAGACTACAAAAGAATAATGGAGTATGTCGACAAAATGATAAGTGAAAAAATAACAGATCATACTCAACCGATGTTTATTGACAATTATAGTGCTGAAACCAAGAAACTAGCCAAGCAAATTGTTAATCCAACGGAACCCACCAACGCTAATTTCATTCAACATGTTAATAACTTATCAAAAATGACAGCAACCAAACCAAAATCTGACATTACGGGTTGTAAATGTCCAAATTTACAAGTAAGTGTCCTGTTGAACAAAATAATTTCAACTATTCAACAGGTGTTACCAGATGGCAGATCTATGAATAGTACAGAACAAAATAATTGCAGTACAGTAACCACAGAAAGAAATTTATTATACATAACTAAGTCAATAAAATCTCCTATAAATACAAAGACAACTTTGCCATTTCGCTTATCAGAGTTTAGTAACATATTTCAGCAACAAGATTCTCAGACATTTGAAAATATCACCCAGAAAGGGAATTCGTTTAGTAGATCAGGAAAACTCGATTTTGGCTATAGTTTTGATAGTAAAACTGAATTCAAAGAAAATGTTGATAAACACAATAATTTTACAGTAACAACAGTAACACAATATATTGGGAAAACTGATTTTAATGAAACATTAACTTCAACGCAACCCATGATGCCTGCAACAAAACCTGCTGGAATGGAAAATTTCGGCACTACTATCAGAACTGAAAAATACTTATCGCAATATATTGAAGAAGAGGTTAAGCTAAATAATAATCATGCACATATATTTAATTCTGCTCTTGAATCCGACCTACAAGTAGAATCATCAACTACCTCGTATAAATCCACTATAGCTGAAGAAATAAGTAACCTTGGTATAACTAGTTTAGAATTGTTTAAATCTAAAGTTTTTCCATCAAATAGACGTTTTAATATTATCAAGAACTCGACAAGTCCATTTTCATTATTGATGAAAAACAATATTTCATATAACAATAATTTGGAAGAAAATACTAATGATAGTTACACTCGATACGATGCTCCCATAAAAAAAGAAATGGTTTCTTCTCCACCTCCTGTTTTAGCAGAAGACTACGATTTTGAATTTCTAAGTAACGATTCGTCAAATATTTATAAGCAAAAGCAGGTACATACAGCGTCAAACAGAAAAACTAATCTGAAGTCTATAATCAACCACATTCAGACTAAATTAAATGCGGGGGAAAAGGAACATCGGTATAATCACAACTCAAATAGCGCAAAAATTGAAGAAGATGAAGTCGACACTGCTACACATGACGATGATGAAAATGAGGAATACCACGTCAAACCAACTGAAAGTATGTTTTCATTGTCTCTTCTTTCTTTATCAAATAACACATTAGTTAGTAAAGATCTAACAAAGAGAAAAAGTAAAGAAGATATATGGGATTTTCTGAAAACTAACTATGACCGTTCAAAATTGTATTCTATGATACCAATGAGCAGACCTAATTATTTGGAAATTCACCGTAATGGATGGAGAGCTGATGAAAATGAGGATTATGATTTGAATATGAAACATAATGTTTTTGATTTACTGTAAAAGTTTATTTACTATTGATTGAATAAATAAGGTATACCTATAAATAAATGAATTTTCTCGACACTTCTTTGTTATTTAAACACATATATATGTTACAGGTAAACCCGGTTTTAGATAGAACGCGTTTTCCCTAGAGTTTTTACTAAATGTCTTTGTTAAAATTTGAAATAACTAGTCAAAACTAGAACTTACCACTGATATATTTGATTTTCAGATAAAAGTAGTTGTCACTCCGAGCTTTAGTTATAACTAGCACTAGAGAAACTAATATGGGATTGAAAACAAGATAATATAGTTTTAAAAATATTAATTAATAAGATCTAGGACACAGAGTCGTATCGTCATCTGTAAATATGAATTACCGTAACCGCCAAATTTTTCAGAAGAGGCAATAAAACAATTTGAAAATTAGAAAAAATATTATAACTTTATATATATATATACTTAGTTTTTTTAAATTATATTTATAGCAATAGTCTAATATTTATGTGATCTTTTAGATAAACGAGATCTTAAAAATCCAGCTATTATAGTTTAGAAAATAGCATGGTGCTTACGTTTTTTTTTCTCAAAAAGGTGTGATTACTTTAAGCATTAATAAAAAACAGTAAGAACACTTTAGAGTAGTGTAGAGCTGTAGTGTAGGTAGACTATAGTTTTTGCTCTCAGGCTTGTATTTATACACAATGAGTTTCTTTAAATAATTATAAACCTTCCATGATAAATTTATTTAACTGATAGCGAAAGTTTGGTTGCATAGTTTCGGACCCGTTGTACCAAATGCACAATTTTTTTAGTTGAACGCGCAAATCTCAGGAACTAATGGTTCGATTTGAAAATTCTTTTTAAACATAAAAATAGACATAAATGTTTTGCAACATTTTACATCGATGATTCGCTCCTATTGGTTTCAACGTGATATCGTATAGCCTTAAGCCATCCACAATAAATGCACTATCTAACAAGATAGTCAGCCATCCTCAATAAATGCACTATCTAACAAGATATGCATGAGTGTATTTATTGAGGATGGCTAACTATCTAATAAGAAGATCTTGTTAGATAGTGCATTTATTGAGGATGGCTTAAGGCTATACGATATCACGTTGAAACCAATAGGAGCGAATCATCGATGTAAAATGTTGCAAAAACGGGTAAAGATAATTTCCAATTGTGAGCTTCCATTGCGTGCGCTGCGTAAATTATTAAAATTACACAAAAATCACGTATGGCGGAATTTTCCCCCTTAATAGTTCTATAAAAAAGGCCGGGACAGCATATGTCCATTTTTTAAGTTTGGCTCACTATAACCTTTTTCCTGAACTTGAACGCGGGTGAAACCGCACACCTTTAGTTGTGACATAACTGTAATAGTTAGACATATGGAATCGCAGACTTTTTGGTAATATTGATGTCCTCTATAAAACTATAAAACATCACTTTGGGTTGGGTTAATGGGTTATAAGTTCCTCATTTTATGACCATGACCGACCATTGCGAAAGTTGTATCTTCCATAAACGTAGAATAAACGCATTAACCACTGCGCCGTTGTGTTCCTCAAAGAACGTATTAATAAATACAGGTTATTATAACGATGAAATGACTTACTGACTGCTATAAGTATATTAGGAATATCTCTTTAATAATAGTATTTTTTACAGGTAATACTACTAATCTACGAGTATGCAATTGCGATAGAATCAAGTTTAGTACAAATAAGAAGAAAAGGAGCTAGAAAAGCTGGTGATAATCTAACAAATGACAAGCCCGTTGCGGACAGACTCGATCGAAGTTACTTTGGTTTCGACCAAGATTATTACGAACGAATGCCACTTTTGGTAAATGCAATGCAAGAAAATAATTATGTAGATCCTACTGGAGATGCTAATGTTGACAATAAAGAGCCTGCGACAAGAAGTAAAAAACCAAAGGCAATTCCCATGACTAACAAAACTAACAACATCTATTTTAAGCCATCTCCCTATAGAAGAACTAGTCCCAGGCCCTTCATTTTTGAGTATAAATCACCAACTCCTGTACCGTTTAGCAAAACATATGGCTCAAAGAGTTGGATCGAAAGTTATAGAAATGCTCAAAGACTTCAAAACATACAGCAAGTGATAAAGTATTTGGAAAAAACAATCAATGCCAAAATCGGAGATATGTATGCTGAGCCAACTAGTAAACATATTGCATTTACCGGTGTTTATGTGGAACCAAGTATGAATGGCAAAGTGTCTGGTTCAGACACCAGTCAAGTTAATTTAAAGATATTAAATAACAACTCAGAAAGAATGGATACTTTTAAATCTAATCACAAATCGGACCCACTATTTAAATATAAACCAAGCAGCCCTGGAGACGTTAATCTGTTAGCGGATAGCTTTCTTCGATTTTCACCAACACTTTTTGAAAAATATGACCACAGTATACCAATGTTTAAACCAATTCCAGATCGGAAGAAACATTGCATTGGGTATAGTTGTGAGAATATTGATCATAATTTAAATAGCGCATACACAAGTATTAGCGAAACGCAAGTCCCAGAACCATCAAGTTTTAGCAAAGCAAAGAGTTTTAGTGTTATGCTTAATCTGTTCCCACTTAACACAAGTACAGAGCGAATTACCAAAAGCCATGACAAATTAAGACCAAGTCCTACAGATAAAATTTACATAACTACGTCAAAGCCACTTATATTTTTTAAAAGTAAATCACGTTCACCAAATAAGCGAAGAACAATTCCTGTAAAAAGGCCACGTGTTTTTAATGAAGATAAATTATTATTACACAAATCAGACTATGAATCGGAAACATCAAAGAAAAATCATAGTTTGCTACCAGGTTCAAGTATGATAGTCCAAATTAATTTATATACCCCAGAAAAAAAGAACGAAATCACGACAAAGAGTACTATTGTTGTTGATTCAATTAAAGGTAGTCCAAGTAGCACTGAAGCAAATAACTTTGTTCCAATATCACCTTACACTACAGATATTCCTATAAATCTATCAACAACACAAGTTGAAGATTTTCATGTTGGAAGTTCTGGTATTATACCTATCGAGGCGAGAACTCTGCCTCCCCCACCCTCAACAATGTCTACATTACGCCCTTCTTTTGATATCACCGTATCGAGTACTGAAGGAGCATGGCTCACGAAGCCACCTGATATACTGAAATTTAGTCATGAAGACGCGAAAATATCTGAAGAATATGTACATAGACAATATCGAGAATTCGACTATTCAGAAAGTCTCAACAAGAATAGAAGAAATTTCAGAGACCATTTTGATGATGACGATATTGAATCGCACACCGTAAATAGTAAACTAAATAATGTCAACATATCTTCCATCTTTGAGAGGGAAACTAAAGAAGATAATTCTGGAGAAGTGGAAACAACAACTGTCACTACTACAAGTCAAATAAACGGTCATTACCGAAGTAGGAATAGAAAAATATTGAGCACTTTATTAGATCCTAATTCGGAAATAAATAAGAAACGTAGACTAAGCTTGTTGGCCAAAGGCTTTCGAAGGCCAGATTTTTCACTTTCTTATACTGAAATCAAAAGAAATAGAACTGAATTTGCAGATGATCAATGATTAAATCCGAAAAACTGATATATTGGTATTTTTTTTTAAACCCCACATTCCTATAGTGTCCCACCGACTAAAATTTATTAAGTATGGAAGTTATTTTTTATGTGTAGAGTGATTGTACCGTGGGCACATTGTATTGTAAATAAAATTTCTAACACTATACAAATTATTGTGTTAACTTCCATGACCAGTTAAAGCAACGCTAATGAGCATGATGCTTATTAAAAGGGTTCGACTCCCGGAAAGAGCACATGATAGTGTAAATAGTTCAAATTATTGTTGCTTCACTAATATCACTCTTGAAATATCTTGACAGTTTAAGATTTGAAAAATTAAACATTATAAGTCATTTAATCCTCGTATATGGCTTTAATAAACAATCTTTATCCCCATATAATTTTCCTGTCTTCTAATAATCTCTCAAAATCAAATGCTTTATCGTGAAATATAGGTTAGTAGAGCAAATTGGGGTTAGGTAAGAAGTATAAATAGTGTCACTACACTTCGACCTTATTACAAAGTATACAATATTTTTATGAAATAATCAGGGTTACAATTATAGAAAATTCAAAATGATAATATTAAGATTACAATGGAACAATTCATAGTTAGAAATAAATGTCAAAATATGTTTATGTCAAACTTACAACGGGACATTGGCGAAATTTCTCTGTAAAACGGAAACAGCCACAGACCAAAAAAAAGTCAAACTGAAAATAATGATGATAAATTGTGCTATTATTGGCTAAAAGACAAGTTAACTAGTCATTTATATTATTCAGAGCCACAATTATCTGTTGTTCGTAGGAGAAAATGTCCTCACATTTGATTATGGCAGCTCTGCTTAATTTTGAGGTTAGCAAATGTGCCTCCTGTCTTAAATAGCAAGATTGCACGTTTAATAAATTGTTCATAAATCGTAATGTTTTTAAATCTTAAAATGTTCAAGATCTTACTTATACTATAAATGTGAAAGTTGGTAGATATGTTTCTTAATAAATTGGGTAAAAGCGGCACACACATATATATTTTTTGAAGTGAAAACTTCTTTAGCGGCGCTGTACACTTTTTTGTAATGGGTTAAAAATGTTAAACTCGCGTCAGGACACGTGGCCTGATCGATTCGTAAGACGAAAACAATAAATTTGGAAAGGCTGTTGACTTTCAATATATTGGACGAAATATATTGTTATTTTATTTTATCGTATTATAATAATAAGTCTCTAACTAGGACGTCCAGGTGGCAGCTTTATTGCGAAGAAGTTGCATTTTTTTTGACAATGTCCTAGGTGCGCCTCAATGTGATTCATGTAAGTTGTTGTTTTCTGAGAGATAAAGTTTTTAATGTAATATGAATGGTCATGTTTGTGTACCACATAAATGATAGTACTTTATACTGATAATTAAAGCAATTCGTTCAAAATTATTCCCTAACCATTCCAAAATATCACTTCTGCCGGCTCTCCCGGAGTGCAACCCGTCGTTTTTTTTGAGTGGGTATGCTGTTGGTCGCATATGACCTTTACAGCGTCACTGGGTTTGGGGACGGCGAGATCCTAAGGTGATCAAGCCGAGAATTGGTGAGTGCCTCTAGAGGTATTCCACGGGGGGAGTCTCCTCTCCGTCTGGAGCCTCTAGACCACTCGAACCTGAGAGGGTCGGCTCAACTAGGTCTCCGAGACTCGGACCTCGGCTCTAGTTAGCCGTTGTCGTGGGGGGCGGGGAAGGCACACATATAGTTTATTTGCTAGATTGAGACATAGGATACTTTGTTACCCGGAAAATGTTAGGTTCATGTGGGTTCTCAAGAAATAAAGTTAACAACGTGGGCATAGTCGTGGATTGCCGCTAGTATTTTGTAAAGCATTAATTAAGCAATTATAATAATGAATTCCTGCATCATGTTATTGGTGAGTATAAAATACGTAAAAAAACGACGGGTTGCACTCCGGGAGTGCCGGCAGAAGTGAAAACTTGAATATTAACGTTATGCATTTTTGATATTTTGGAATGGATAGGGAATAATTTTGCACGAATTGCTTTAATTATCAGTAATACTTTATATAACATGAATTTTACGAATACACAGCAGTCTGGCCACTACACAGACAGTCGAGCCATCAGTTGTCACAATCCATGGATGCGCATAGCATGCTGTAACATAAACACATACGAACATTCGCGAAATTGCGCCTGGGCGCCTGCGCCGCCTAAACGAAACAGCAGGCGCAGGAATTTTCGCCGCGCCCGTAGAAAGAGACGGGGATACCTCTCCTACGCCGCGCCCCGGCTGTCGACTCTCCATCCGTCTTACGAATTTTCGATCAGGTCACGTGTCCTGACGTTTGTTCGACATTTTTTACTCATTACAAAAAAAGTGTACAACGCCGCTAAAGAAGTTTTCACTTTAACAAAAAAATTTTTTACTAGAAAAATGCAACGAAATAGAATAAATTTTCCATATATTTTTTTATAGATAGGTGCGACAAATGACTCCACCCCTCCTGATGTTAAGTGTAGGTGAAGTCCAGAAGCGAAGATAGCTGATACAGCAGTTCTACCTGCCACACCAGCCATCCTCACGATCCCAGGTTGTAAGAGGGAGGGAACACGTGAGCGGGCAGAGCATTCCATTTACGGGTAGTACGACAAAGAAATGAGTCACCAAATTTCTTTGTACGCGTTGGAATTGTAGCCACAGTTAGACGGTGACAAAGTAAGCCAGCGCGCGTGGTCCTCTGAAGGAAAGGGGAAGGTCGAATAAGAGAGAAAAACTCCTCAGAATACTCGCCGTGGTACAGACGATAGAACGCGCTTAATAAATTCATCAATCTAGCTGATTAATGGCGCAATTACATTTGGTCGTTAGCCCTTATTCGGGTGCACGAAAGACATTACTCAAATTCGGATACCCGACGCAATATTTACACTGGAACACGGACTGGAAAACGGTGTCGTCGGGTAAATACAAGGAAATCTACCCGAATACGGGCATACTCGACTCTGGAGCTCTATTTTTGAATCACTCGTCTGACATAGTATCGTCGAATGCGACATAAGTCACCTTCGACTTTCAAGTCGCATGATACTGATTTTCCGTATTTTTGAATCGTTCGTCACCGATGTTACCAGTATAATACGAAATATAAAATTTTATTCATTTCACGCAGACTAAATAAAAACCGGTAATTACCGCAATTAAAAATCTGAATGAAAAATTGTTGGTACATGGCTGTATAATACAATTGTATTTTGTTGTTTATATTACCGGCACTTCACTTAGCTGTTCGTGATTGCTGTTTGTAAACTTGACATGCATTAGCCGTCATGCCATAATAAAAGAAGAAGAAACTTGACGTCAGTCTGCCCTTGTCGTTTCATATAAATCATGACAAGGATAGATTATCGTCGTCTTAATGCAAAATGAACAGCAAAGTAAAATGCCGGCTTTTGAAAAATTCAAACGTCTTAACTCTCATTTCAAAACAGTTTCTAATAGTTTATTTTACTCAGTGGCTAAATCCAATCACACAAGAAATCTATTAGGATTCCTAATTTTCTACTTATTAAGTATAAGTATAAATCTATTAAGATTTCTAATATTCGACTTATTAAGTATAAGTATAAGTTTGACACTAACGCGACGTCTGACATAAATTTGACAATTATTCTATCATTCGCCTCCACCATTCGCCATGCAACGAGTGGTCTCACCCATTCGTTACACTAACTATGTCTAACTATGTCGAACTAATTATGTCGAATGAAAATTAGTAGAAATAGAGTGTTCGACGCAAGGCGAGTGATTCAAAAATAGAACCCCCGCTCATTTACACTTAGTCGTTTACCCGCATTCCATTAGCAATCGTATTCGGGCTAACGACCAAGTGTAATCACGCTGTAATACTTAAAATAAAAATATAATAAACAGACCACCAAGATGAAAATTCATTTTAGATGTTATATGTATATTTTTATGGTGATAGTTAAGGCCCCTAAAAATCTGCGTGAGTTGTACCAAATGACTTTACATTAAACTATTCAGCACCCCTAGCACGAAACATTATCGAATTCGAATAATTTGCAAACCGAAATATCAATGTCAAATTTTGTATGGAAACTTGAACAGCAGCGGCACAAAGTGCGTAACGAGAACTAAAAATCAGAACACATTTATTTCAGTATCAACATCCAAAAAGTCTGGAAATATATTGTTGTTTTATGACACTTAAGAAATAAGCAAAACAATACATAAAATTTAACGCAAGTTTAATAGCGTCATGTCGAAGTGAACTATCTAATTACATAATTACTCTATATTTAAATACTAGAACAATAAATCTAAAACTAAAAACCTTAAAAAATAAAATTAATAACTAAAATATATTATTAAAAGGAGTCCCTTTAGGCAAGGATCCGAAGACATTTACACATTTGACAATGACATTTCGGACTCGAAAACGATACGAATTCGATATTGGTTCGTGCTAGGGGTACAGTTAAATTACCGGTTAGTTAAAAAATAACTATCCAAGCGTGGTCAGTTGAAGTAAATAGAAAAATTTAACTTTTACTGTAACTAGGGTTACCATATTTCAGGATTTGTCCTGAGATTTCAGGATTTTTGGACTCTTCTCAGGATTGCGGCTGGATTTTGCAAATCTCTTGAAAATACAGCTAACGTTTTAAAGATCTGTTTAATAAAAACTTACTCAAACTAAAAATAATCTTCCTTTGATAATAATTGCACAGTTAAAATCAGTACTTATTTATCCAAGTAGGTACTTGATCAGTTTTATCATACTTAAAATGTGATGATACATTTTCAGGTAAGGTTATTTCTTTAATTATGGATTTATAAAATGCCCCACATGTTAAGCTCTTCCAATTAAATTAAATTAAAAGTATAAGCAGCGTGTATATAAACAATGATATTACGACTTTTCTAAATTGTTGTACGTTTGAGAGAAAATTCTCAAACTGTAAAAATCTCAGGATTTTTCAATGGAAATCAAGCCTTTTCTCCGGACTTTTGATTTTTTCATCTGGTAACCCTAACTGTAACTAGCTCTGTGGTGCAACTTACACTTAATAACGATTAGTAAACTAAATTGAAATAACTTAATTTTTAAGTTTGATGTAATATGATACCGTAACTATCTTTACGATAGCTAAAGAAAAAGAGAATATACATACGTCACTCAGACAAGCATCGAATTTAACTGACTTAACTAAGTGAAGCTGTTTCATAAATACGGAATTAATTTAGTTTAATTAAAACTACGGCAGCTACGAGAACTTACTGCTTAACTACCGAAACGTGTGCTATTATTACAAGCTAGTTCCAGGTGCGTGCGCTTACGCAGCGGTACAAAACTTCAATGTCGTATTCATAGATGGCGTTTTATGAGTTGCTGTTATAGAAATCAATTATTGTATATATGCTCGTACGTAAGAACTTGTAAACAAACAAAATTTTTATTACAAAATAGCACTTAACGAAGTTTTATTTTAAAAACCATTACAATACTGGTTTTATATAAACTTGAAATTGTTTAATTTACTTATTAGGTTCCCATACTTAAAACACAAATTTTAAGTACCTATAAATAATTAGAGAACTTTAGCTTTTCATTGCTTATGCTATAGTTCTCGCATCTCATTAAATGATTTCACAGAAAATTATTTACCATAATGTATGTCCTATAACACATCGACTTTTACTCCCGTGACCTTAATGCAAGCGGTATGACGTACGCCCTTAAGAACATGACCTAGTATCTGTCTATCTCTTTTCAACAAATGCATCCCTATATTCGATATCGCAACTCACGCATCTCAAGAAAACCTCCGTTACTTTTACCTGTGCAAAAAGGCTCGATCTGCGGAGAATTTAGGGCGGAGCTAACGGGACACGACTATCTCTCTCTTTCTACAGTGCGCGCCTTAAATTGAAAGAGTGAGACAAGCATAACACAAAACTACTACAGAATACCGGTACAGCGAGTTTTTGACAGTGCATATCAAACCGCGGTGTGGAAGTTCGTATCACAGAAAAATGTATTGTATAAAATATTTATAAGTGTTTCCGTGTTATTTTATCATTTAAAAACAATGCTTGTGTATTTATTGTGATTGTTATAAAAAGGATTGTTACTAAAAGCTTCTAAGGTGAGTATTAAGATATAACAGTTTTTTTGAATGACAGTTATTTAAGCTGTGTTTACACGTAAAAGTTTCTAGGGGAACTGAAGACGTTAGACGGAGATAACTTTAGATTTTGTAATAAAAACAATGTTTATAAGAAACAGAATTTGTAAGAAGAAGAAATCAAAGTATTAAATTGTAACAATAACAGAAGAGAAAGAGTTAACTTCAAATTTAAGGTGTGTCGGGGTGTGTGAAGTGACCTTGTGAGCTTTCAACTATTTAAAAAGTTCCGAGTGTAGTTCGTGCTTAGTACTTTTGTCAAATATTTTTTAAACTCAAACGAGTACCGTAAGTAGGTATACGACAAGTAAGAAATATAATTTAAATACAATTGTGATAACATATTGTTTTAAACTTTCATGGTCACTAACATTATAGTAATATAAGTTATTTACGGGATTGTTACCATGTATCGGGAACTCGCTAAAAACAAGGTACCTACATGGTAACAATCCCGTAAATCTTTATATATATAATTCTTCTGTGTGTGTGTATGTCACTGAACTTCTCTTAAACGACTGGACCGATTTTGATGAAATTTGATGAAAAAAAATTTTTGTGTGTGTTCAAGGGGATCTGAGAATGGTTTAGATTCACAATTTTGTCCGCTGGACAATGTTTTTTTAATTAAATTTTTTTATGGCGGTACGAAGTTCGCTGGGTCAGCTAGTAACTTATATTACTATAATTATGATAACGTATATATTTTTCACCAAATTAAGATTCAAGGTAGGTCAATTTATATTAAGCTGCCCTATGCACCGGATGACTTTGATGATTATCAAAGATGATTTTGATGATATCAAGTTTAGATCGTTTTTGGTTTACTTGCTGTTAGAAAGTCAAGCTTATTAGTCATAACTTCGTCAGCTTTATGACATCTTTCTTAAGACTTATTATTATGTGTCAACATGAATTCCGGGATTTTAATTGAAGAGCCGATCTATTTAGCCGATTTAGCGCCTTCGGCTGCGATCGTTGAAGTTAAGCAACTTTCGCAGTGGTCGGTCATTGGATGGGTGACCAAAAATTACTACCTCGAGCTCCTCCGTGCTTCGGAAGGCACGTTAAGCCGTTGGTCCCGGCTGCATCTGCAGACGTTAGCACCCGCCAATCCGCACTGGGCCCGCGTGGTGGGTCATGGCCCAATCTCCCTATTCCATCCATAGGAAAGGCCTGTGCCCCAGCAGTGGGGACATTAATAGGCTGATGATGATGATGATGATGAATTGAAGAGTCGTGCCTGAAGTCTTCTTAGTGTTAGGAGAATTGTGGACTGCTTCTGAAACTCGACAGGATCTGCCTATTTTGCATGAGGAATGCCATCAGTCTTGCCATCCCAGCTCCTCCAGAAAGCCCAACAGTCCCCGGATTTTGCGTCAGGCCTCCTTGCCTGAAGTTAAGATTAGACGTTTAATAACATTATTGTAGAACCCAAAATCTAATGTATGTTTAGATTGAATAAATTATACTTTATCGTCTATGACTCAATCTGTTTCGTTAATTAGGACACAAATAAACAATAGCTTTTTAATATTTTTGGAATGTGGTAATTGTGGTTGTGTTTATAAAATTTTAATATTAACGTTCATTTATTACATCACTGAGCTGTGACTAATAATTACTATTATATTAACATTTGTGACAGGGTCCACAATGATCGTAATAGTTTCTTGTGGTTTGCCTAAAATGGTTATGCAATAACACTTTGAAGAAATTGCACTGATTTTTAAATTTTAAATAAGGATGATGACTAATTTTTTTTCTTCGTTTATCAGGTAGATTATCAAAAAGTATTGGACACGTATTTTTTCTTTTTTCACATAGCATAAACGTTGCAGAGATATATTGATTTGAAAAGTCGCATGACGTCACGTTTGAGTACACTCATAAGTGAAAATTCACTCAAAAGTGACGTCACGAGCCCCTACTCCCAAACTTTGACGCGCTATAACTTTGTCATTTTTTTGGTTGATTGCCCAAAGAAAAAATACGTGTCCATTATTTTTTGATCATCTAACTGACGGACTAAATAGCATTTCGTTTACTGTACCCCGTCATCACCCCTATTATCATGATAATACAATAATCGTACAATAAATGCATTGATAAAGTATTTACACTCGACGAAAGAGGGAGCAAAAGTAAAGATTACAGGCTACTTTTCTCAAAATATGTATTGCTCTAAGGCCCGTATTATAGAAAGATTCTCAGTGATTGATCTAGTCTTAAGCATAGTTTAAAAGGGATGTCGCTATATATAGCACATAGCGATATCCCTTTCTAACTTTACTCAAGTAAAGATCAACACTTAGGTGTCATTCTGTAATACCTTCAATAAAAAGCGTACTCCTTCCTTAAAGGCTGGCATCGCATTTGTGATACTCCTGGTGTTGCAAGTGTCCATGGGCGACGGTGATCACTTACCATCAGGTGAGCCGTCCTCTTGTATGGTCCCTATAACATAAAAAAAAGTAGTTAATGTAAGAATTAACACTCGGATAGGTTCTATACCACTGCAAAAGATGAAATTTTAGACGGAAAACATTTTTTTTGTGTGCGCTCAGGCGCAAATACAAATAAATTAAATACAAATAAAAATAAATCAAATGAAACTGGAAGTGATATCAGTATCACTTCCAGTTTCATTTGATTTATTTATAATTTACTAGCGGATCCGACAGACGTTGTCCTGTCTACACGTCTTTGTGAATCTAAACCATTCTCAGATCCCCCAGATCTGAACACACACAAAAAATTTCATCAAAATCGGTCCAGTCGTTTAAGAGAAGTTCAGTGACATACACACTCACAGAAGAATTATATATATAAAGATATATATTAACAAAAAAAAATTCATTCGTCTATCACGGTTCATAAGATGTAGTCTGGTAACAGATGGTCGAGTTAATTTACAGATTCAGTTTTCAAGACAAGGAATCCTTATAGTTTCGTCATGTCCGTCTGTCCATCTCCGGTTTTTCTTGGAGACTATTGGCACTAGAGAGCTGTGATTTTGTGGGGATATGTATATCAATCACGCCGACAAAATGGTAGAATAAAATTTTGAAAAAATATTTATTTTAGGGAAGCTCCTCCACATGTAACCTTGGGATGTTTTTTTTTCATCATCTTTGATCCAACGTGTGGGATATCGTTGAATGAGTCCTTTAAAATTAC
The DNA here is from genome assembly GCA_902850365.2 of Chilo suppressalis. Taxonomy (NCBI): domain Eukaryota; kingdom Metazoa; phylum Arthropoda; class Insecta; order Lepidoptera; family Crambidae; genus Chilo; species Chilo suppressalis. The sequence continues at coordinate 1,846,728 of OU963902.1, forward strand.
TTAAGGGTTTTTAAGACTGTTTTTCGATCCGTTTGCGAGATATTGTACTTTAAAGTGCAAATTTTTGTTCGAGTAGGGCGCCCCCCCCCCCCCCTCTAAAAGCTAAAGAATTGGCTTGAAAAGCCTGAAAAAATTCAATAATAGTGCTTTTCATGAATTTTTAAAGGAAAACTATATGGGTTAACATAGATTTGTTAATTTTAGAATAATAGTTGTTCAACTTTGGTTAAAGAAAATTTCTTACTTATTGACAATTCCTTAGAAGAAAACATTAATAGTGACAGAGATGAAGATGTTGTAGCGTAAAACTTTGCATTGCCACAAAATCTAAACAAAAATCTATTAAAAACCATACTAAAATATCAGTAGTTTTACAACGCTACCGCGAGTACCAAGTCGCGCTAAAGTTACGTTTTTATAAAAAAGTATATAAGCACTTGAAAAGATCGGCGGCTATATCGCATCATCCACTTCTCAGGGGATGACCGGTTCAGATGAAGCTTTTAGTCATAAAAGTCTGACATAACCTTGCAGCCGGCTGTAGGGTAACCATGAGGATTTCATAGCCGCTCCTCCGCCTTGGAGAACACAAAAAAAATATCGATTTGATTTTGAGACGCAGTTTGACTTTAATTCAGGTATTTTAGTTTAGATACATATATTCCGTGCATATATTGATATTTATTGTTTTTAGAGAAAATGAAGACTCCTACTCAAATATATGGTATTAACTACAGGCAACTACGGAACCCAACATTGCGCGTGACACGACACGCACTTGACCGGTTTTTGGTTAAAAACGTTTTGATTCTCACAGACGATGACCTAATTTTCTAAAAAGTACAAAAGTGCATTACGAAACGCGACTTACGTTCTCCAAAATACCACTAACGGATAAAACTCATAGCTCTGTAACAATTTTACCAATTTGAAGTGAAATACAGACGATGTTAATAGAATGTAAGCAGCGACCGCGAGGGAATCAAGAGTTACTTAGGAAATAGCATTTACTAATAAGTTGATCAAGGGTAGGGCTGCCATCCGTCCGGGTTTCCCCGGATTTGTCCTAGTTTACGGGGCGTCCGGGGAGCGTCCGGGCGGGGTTTTATTTGTAGTCCGGGTTTAAAAATTTACGGCAACGCATGAGTGGCCCTTGGTGCTGCAAGTGTCCATGGGCAGCAGTGACCACTTATTATGTGGTAGCTCTTTAGCCTAGATCAACATAAAAAAGTTGATTTGTGACATTTTTAACTGTTTTTTATTGGTCTGTACCGGGTTCTGGGCTCCAAAATCCGGGGTTATCACGCGTCTTATCCTGGTTGCCACATTTTAGAGATGGCAACCCTAATCAAGGGGCATGTCGGGCTCGAAGACATGGCCTGGGGGCCAATCGCCTAACGGAAATGCTTTGGAAAACGCTAACGCTTACGATTTTATTTTGTTATTTCTAGCCGCCTGAGGTATTCAAATGCCTCGCGCTCTTTCTTTTTCTTTTGCATTGGTAATAACAATATTAAAAAGAATGAGCGTGAGGTATTCGAAAACCTCAGGCGGCTAGAAATAGCAATATAAAATCGTAAGCGTTAGCGTTTCCCAAAGCATTTCCGTTAGGCGATTGGCCCCCTGGCTGTTACTTCGACTCCACAAACCATCGCTGAGGACGAAACACCGTGGGGTTTTAGTCGGTAGGCCCGTGCCTGCCGATAAGGGGAAATTTATTTTCGTCTGGTTGGTAGGCAGGGGAGAGTCCCACATAACCCGCTCACTCTCTAATGAGCGGGTATGCGTTAAGCATTTCCCCACGCAAAAAAAGGGGGCTGGTTGGGCGATAGCAAATTTGCCGCTGGAAAGTAACTTCACATTACAGAAGACAATAGTAAAAGAAGTCTACTTTTAGTGGATGTGTATTTTTTGGTAATATAGCGTAATATAGCGACAATAGCGACACGCCTTTTTGTCGCTAGTCGCAGTAGCAGCAGCTCTACAGTCAACTTTATCTGCACTGCTGCTAATTCAGTATAATGCACTCATTTGTTGCTCAAAAAGAGGTATTTTTTTAAATAAATTTTACTCAAACTTCGCATCTCAAATCGGTTGTCATTTAGCTGTCTTTTCATACATAGGCAAGGCCTGTACCCCAGCAGTGAGGACATGACATGATAGGATGAGTTAAAGATGTTTTACTTACTACATTTGACTTTGACATACCGGTCAACAGTACAAACCAAAGCAGAGCTAAGGTCTACGGTTCGGCATTTTTTTATATATATATAGCCAGGTAGGCAAATAACTCTACCCTACCTGATGGTAAGTGGTGATAAAGTCCAAACGCGAAGATAGCTGGTACAGCATTTATAAACTGCCACACCAACCAACCTCACCTTGCCGGCCTGCAAAAATGCTTCATCACGCCTCTCTTAAAGGATTCCAGATTATAGGAAGGAGGGAACACGCGGACAAAGAATTCCACTTACGAATAGTACGACAAAGAAATGAGCCTCCAATTTTTTTTGTTAGTGTAGGAATAATGGCCACAGTGATTCGGTAGCAACGTAGGCTAGCGCGCGTGGTCCTCTGAAGAAAAAGGTGACGGAGGGATAAGGGAGAATAACTCCTCAGAACACTCGCCTTGGTATAGTATTTTTTATGTTGAAATTGTGGCAAACACGCATATTGCCCGGCTGATGGTAAACGTCCACCATCTCTATATATATAAAACTCAAAGGTGACTGACTGACATAGTGATCTATCAACGCACAGCCCAAACCACTGGACGGATCGGGCAGAAATTTGGCATGCACGTAGATGTTATGACGTAGGCATCCGTTAAGAAAGGATTTTGATCAATTCTACCCCCAAGGGAATAAAATAGGGAATGAAAGTTTGTATGAAACTTTGTTAATTTTGAACCGATCGGGCTGAGACTGCATGCAGGTATAAGAAGAATCATAGATGAAACAAGCCTGAGAACAAAAACTGTAGTCTACACTTCAGCTCTACACCGAAGCGAAGCGAGGGCGGGCCGCTAGTCGTTTATAAACACTTGCGATATAAAAAATATAACTCGCTTCGTTGTCTTCCCTAACCATACTACCTATAACTGCCCTGGAACCTTAAAAACCGATAGAAACAAAAAACCACCAAAAGATAGTTATCATTTTATTGTGGTCATCTGTAACTCCAAAATACTTCGCCAAACGAGGCGCTCAAATTCCAGCGGATATTTTATACGAAAACAAGCATATATTCATTATCTATTACCATACTACATACATACATCTCTTATCAAAATTCAAAAAATTCAAAATTCAATATCGTTTATTCAGTCTAGGCTGTTACAAGCACTTGTGAATGTCGAAAAGCTACGCCATCGGTTCGCAAATCTACGGCGGGAGACCTTGTACTGAGAAGAACCGGCAAGAAACTCAGCAAGGGCTGTTTTTTTCTCCCTGTATTATATACAGAGTCGTCAAATTGAAAAATGACTTCAATATGAGGTAACTCATAAAGTCACTTTTCATTACAAACAAAAAAAAATGCAAATAATATAAAAATTATGACTATAAAATAAAAAATTAAAATATGTAAAAAAAATGGTTTAACAAAGTTTAGGAATGACGTGTCCTACCGCTTAGGCAAAAAGAAAATAATAATAATGAACGATTTAAGTTTAGAACAACGATTAATAGTAGTACCCAGTGAATTAAGAGCAGACTCATCTCCGCTGGCAGCACCCGTTCACGAGCATGACGCATGAACCAGCCATCGCTTCGCTCAACCATTTTTTAGGGAACGCAGCGACCCGCCTCACACGACACCACCGAAGAGATTTTTAAGAGAGCATGACTACTCATAACCACACATGGATACTATGTTACTAAAATAGAAAAAAAAATACATATAGGTACCAGTGTACATTATTATAACAAACTATAAACACAACGGCAGGACACATGCATGTGATTACCTAAACACTGTTGTCGACCCTGGCAATACTCTTCCAACCCAAAACCAATCAAACATCAGTCCCCCCCTTTCAGTCTGTATAGAGAATGACAAGGATACACCACTGCAAAACCAAGTTCAGGTCTAGAAAAACATACCAGACTATTAGACAAGTCCGTCCGTCCGTCTGTCTGTGGTGCTGTTTCAGCGGCCAAACCGTAAGAGATAGATAAAGAGAATGTTTAAGTTATAAGTTAAGAATAGTCTGATAAGACTACAAACCGGATTTGAGTAACGTAGCACTTCCGGTTTTCGAGAAATCACGAATTTCAAACGAAACCACACAAAATCTCCGAAGTTCTCAATTAATTAAATACATTTTTTTTAAAATCAGGTTTTGGTGAACATTTGGTTCACTGGTTTGCTAGTAGTTATTATTTTAAAGTGGTCATCTGTAACTCCAAATTACTTCGCCAAACGAGGTGCTTAAATTCCAGCGGATATATTATACGAAAACAAGCATATATTCATTATCTTATACCATACTACATACATACATATGACAATAATATGATTACTTTTGTTTATTGCTTATAACAACTACCGGTTATAACGTCCGAAGTTATATGGTCCCTTCAATTCCGTTATAACCGGTTTCCACTGTATTTCCAACCAATTTAACCTAGGCCCAAAGTAAGCACTGTAGGTTTGTGTTATATGTGGATACTAGGGCAACATATAGAATACATATATAAGTTTATTTAGTTATATAGAAATACATATTAAATATCCAAAATTTGCTTTGGCCTACCCCCACTATTTAGCGTCGTTGTATTTAACTTTAATGGTACATTTGTTTTTATGCCTAAACAGTGGGACACGGCATTCCTAAACTTTTTTCATTTTTAAATCTGTTTTTTATATTTTATAGTCATAATTGTTTTATCATTTACATTTGTAATGGAAAGTGACTTCATGAGTTATCTCATATTGAACTCATTTTTCAAATTGACGACTCTGTATATAATACAGGGAGAAAAAAACAGCCCTTGCTGAGTTTCTTGCCGGTTCTTCTCAGTACAAGGTCTCCCGCCGTAGATTTGCGAACCGATGGCGTAGCTTTTCGACATTCACAAGTGCTTGTAACAGCCTAGACTGAATAAACGATATTGAATTTTGAATTTTTAGCACTACGTCTTCCAAATAGGTCCAAGCATCCAAGACGAATGATTTGAGCTGGTAATTATCACCATTTCCCAGACCATTGTCTGTGGGGTTCACTGACATGAGAACGCAGCAACAATGCCTCGAGCGCGGCGTTGCTAAACGGACTCACGATTTTGAGAATTGTAAACGTACGTGACAAATGGCCATTGTGAGTTTTACTTCAGCCGTTTGTAGTAAAAAGATTTTTGGAAATGAAATCGAAAGTAGACTTAAATAGAATAGAATAATTCTTTATTGCAAAACTGTTACATTTAGTATTACTGCTAGATGTTAGTACACATAATTGAAATAAACAGTTACCCTAATCGGGCATGCAATAGTCATTTTTATAAAACATTATTATTAAAATATTCATTAAGATTATAAAATGCATTATATAATAGCCATTGCTTCAGGGACCTTACAAACTTATATTCAGGAAGTGATCGCAGATAAGGCGGTAAATTGTTGTATATTCGTATGGCAGACATATAAGTACTTTTTTCAAAAATTGCTGAATTTGACAGAGGTAAATGTAATTTCTCTTCACGTCTCATCGGGGTTATTCTAGCTCTCTTGTCAGAGATCTTTGGGAATTCAGACATATGACATCTTAGAAATTTACACATCTATACTTATAATAAATCTGTAGAGATGTCAATTCTGTACATGAAATATATTTTCAAAATAACTATCAGGGGGTGATTAGTGATCGATACTGATGCTAAAAATGCAATCAGTAAAATTTTTGTCTGTCTGTTTGTCTGTCTGTCTGTGTGTATGTTCCTTATAGAAACAAAAACTACTCGACGGATTTTAACGAAACCTGGTACAATTATTCTTCATACTCCTGGGCAGGTTATAGTATACTTTTCATCACGCTACAATCAATAGGAGCAGAGCAGTGAAGGGAATTGTTGGGAAAACGGGAGAAGTTACTCCATTTTTTAAGCTTCCGTCGCGCGTGCAGCCTTAATGGTTAAAGTAACATAGAAATCATGTATGACGGAAATATTCTACATAAAATTGTCTAAAAAATATTCCGCAACAGCATATGTCTATCTTTTATGGTTGACTCACAATAACACGTGTAACTCCTGATAGCTTAGCAGAACGGAGCATTCTGATTATATTTGATACGATTTTCAATTTTTTTTTATTATTATAATGAAGATTCATTTTAGTCTAGACTACAGTTCAACACCGAAGCGAAGCGAGCGGGCCACTAGTTTCTAATATATAAATACAGGTCAATGTTAAAATTTGTTTTTCTTTAAAAATATTACGCATTGATTCGTCACTATATTTATTAAAAATTATTCTTAAACACCTTTTTTGTAATAGGAATGTACTTTCAACATTAATAGGATTGCCCCAAAATATGAAAGTAAGTGTTTAAATCGGCTACACAAAAAGTATGATGACTAGTATAAGTTTTTTTTCATTTATGATGAAGTAGCTGTGCCCCGCGACTTATTAGGGACATTTCCCGCAGTAAAAAGTAGCCTAAGTTAATCCAGAGTGTCAGCTAACTCCGTAGCAAATTTTATTAAAATCGCTCCAGCAGTTTAGACATGAAAATGTAACAAACATATACACTCACAAACTTTCGACTTTATAAATATTAGTATGATTTAAATGACACATTTACCAATTAATACAAAAAAAGACAATTAACACATTTTTTTTGAAGCCCACAAATAGTCTGGTCATTAAATGCATGTTGTGGTTTATTATTAAGTTTTTTATTAATTTACTTAACTTCAAAAAACATTAATTCACCTACTAACGACTACATTAATGGTTAATTGTTGGTTGACAACTTTTATAAATCATCTACTTATTGGAGTCATTATTAAATATACGTTAGAACTATTGTAGAAATATAAAAAAAAACTATACTCATTATTAGCTAATTATATTAGAAAACGTAGTCACGGCTTTGTCATGACATACTACATCATGACGTAATCGTCATGTCATTTTTAATGAAGACAGGAGGAGGGGCATTATTATTAACGATTATACGATTATATAGGACATTTCATAACTGCTGTACCATCTATCTTCGCGTTTGGACTTAATCACCACTTAACATCAGGTGGGGTAGAGTCATTTGCCTATCTGGCTATATATTAAAACAATGTATTGATGATAGTGCCTGAGTGTAAGCGGACACCTTAACCTTTTATGATATACTTCTGTACGTTATAGGGGGGATTCGACTCCTCTGATGGTAAGTGATCACCGTCATCATCATCATCATCATCACCAGCCTATTAATGTCCCCACTGCTGGGGCACAGGCCTTTCTTATAGATGGAATAGGGAGAGTGGGCCATGACCACCACGCAGGCCCAGTGCGAATTGGTGTGTGCCAACGACTGCAAATGCAGCCGGGACCAACGGTTCAACGTGCCTTCCGAAGTACGGAGGAGCTCGAGATAGTAAATTTTCGGTCACCCATTCAACGCGCTAACCACTTCCGCCATCGAGCGCTTTATTTAGCATTGGCCCAGAAAGACTGTTGGCAATACCTTATTTTTTTACCCGGAGGAATGCGTTACGCATAACCCGCCGATGGATAGGCGTCGATGATGAAGATGGCGTTGATGTGGGACACCTCCTCCCACTTCCCGCCCACCCACTCAGCCTATCCAAAGGCTGGCTCAGTGGCTCCTTGGGATGGAGGGGTCCTACCCACTAAAACTCCGGGATGTGCCCTCCTTGCCAGCGGTGGTGGCCTGGGATCCTTAACGGGAATCAACCAGATGCTTGCAATATCTACCGTACAGATTAGTCGCGCGTGGCCTATCCTAATCTTATTCACAACGCCTTGGAGCCCTTCTTTTTGCTAACGCAGGCAAAACCTCTGTTTACTTAACGACGGCGCCTTTAAGAGGCACACCGCCGAACGGACCTCACACCTGGCTCCCGCAAGCTTTACGGGCCCCCGCAGTGGCTGCCCACTGAGGACCCCGTAACTCTGTCGGGCGCTTTACGGTATAATATCCGCTAAAAACCCTGCGAATATCCTCTAATTATCGTTTAGGGATTCTTCGTCGTTTCCGCACCTAGCAGCCTCCCGGACTAGCCGGGGCTCCACGGCAGGGGCCTCTCGGGGTATCGCGGGACGGTGGTCGGGTAGGCCCGCGCTGGGAGTTAAGTGTACGGCCTAGTGCCCACCACACCGCTCCCCGTCCGCTGCGGGGGACTGCCTGGGAGTGCACATCGCAGGTCCTCCCGCCGGTCTCTCTTGTAGGACAGAACTACAAAAGGGGGCAGCCGTCACGGGGTCCGTCGGTGGCCGGCACAGCTGGCGCCATGCCGGTCAGCGAGGGATCCCCCTGGTAGGATCATGGGACGGGCGCAACCAGGGCGCGCCGTCGTCCTCTACTACCCGTCCTCCTTTGGCGGGAGGGAGCGGCCAGAGGATCATCCTCCCGTACCCTTTCAGCCGCCTCCTTCTGCGAGATAACGTCCTCGCAGAAGGAGGTGACCGCCTCCCACGCCCTCTCGCTACTCAGCATGGACGCCGTGGAGCCTTGGAGACAGTACTCACAAGCAGAAACACGACACTACCGAAAGTAAATGTTATTTCACTGTGGTCTTCTAAGTAAGTGTCGCCGCACACAGGCCACACGCCACAGCCACAAACGCCGCCACGAGAAGCTAGAAGCGGCTACTAAAGTGGCTGAAGCGCGCGACAGCTGCCGACTAAGGTAAGGGAGAGAGGGGTGGGGAATCGCTCGAGTGACATGTGACGGCGTTTTGTATCAGCGCATTAAGTGGCCGGTGCGGGCCACAAGAAGCCAGCAACGACGATTTGTAGCGTGTGACGGCCACCGCCGTGCCGTGTGTGGCGAGTCCATATAAAATGCATGAAAACTACAAGAAATATGCCGGTGCCGGTGGCGTTATGTGGTTGTGGTCGGTGGCCCGTGTGCGGTGACACTAAGTTGGAGGTTACGTCCCTAGACAGATGTTGCCATTCGAGCAGAAAAGTCGCTCCACACCTCCCTTCAATGATATTAAACGTTTACAGATGTAGCTAGGGCAACATCATCGTTGTATTATATTTGCCTTCACAACTTTGCTAACTAGAACGAAGGTAAGTATGTTAACTGAACACACCTTAGAAACGTGAGTCATTCGATGCGTACAAAACACAAAGAGAAATTCCGGATTGATAAATTTCACCTAATAACAGTTGGGGCACAAAAACAAACGACTAAAAATAGAATTATAATAGACAGAGCTATTATAATTCAAAGTGCTTCATTACATTCGTTATGTTAAAGGAAATCGGATTGCGTGAGTTATTGTGGGACGAAAACTATATACTACCGATAATAGCTTGTTTAATTACAGCAATTCGTGACGTGCCCAATGATAATTATGAGTTAATTTCAACGAGACTTCATTGATGCATTAGTGAATATGTTTACTTATTAAAATTGTAGTTTACAAAACAAATATATTTGACGTGCAAACAAACGTACGTGTCTGATAGAACTGAGATTCGATTTACTTCTTGGGTTGGCATGGCACCGACACCAAATATCAATTTGACTTCGAAAGTATTTTAGACTTAAGTAAAGATAATATATTCCTTAAGAAAATTGTACTAGAAAAAATTCCACGCGGCCCGGGCAGCCAACCAGCAGCGAACCAGCACCCGCCGCTATCCGGACGGATGCACTGACCATTATGCTACCGCGGCCCTTATTGTCCGTGTCGAATTTTCTCCGCGAGGAGCTCGATGGCGCAAGTGGTTAGCGCGTTCGGCTGCGATCGTTGAAGTTAAGCAACTTTCGCAGTGGTCGGTCATTGGATGGGTGACCAAAACTTACTATCTCGAGCTCCTCTGTGCTTCGGAAGGCACGTTAAGCCGTTGGTTCTGGCTGCATCTGCAGTCGTTAGCACCCACCAATCCGCACTGGGCCCGCGTGGTGGGTCATGGCCCAATCTCCCTATTCCATCCATAGGGAAGGCCTGTGCCCCAGCAGTGGGGACATTAATAGGCTGATGATGATGATGATGAATTTTCTCTAGTATTTCTTAGGCTGTAAGGCAGCGCCATCTCTTCGCATTGTAGGTTTTCTTTGTACAAGATCTAGATTTCTCAACCCCGACTGATGTGAAGCGATCTCAGCCAAAGCTCGAACTAATTTCTAGTTAATCTCATCAACATCGCTGTATGCGAACAATTCAAAGTTGTAAAACCGTTTACAGGGGCACTTGACACGATTATGACCCTATAGAATTTATTGTACGCCATTTACCCACAGTATTTCATTTAAATGTAAATTGTCTTGGCGTGTTGCAAAACTGAAGCATTGTAGGCGCTTGTAAGGCAAGTGTCAGTTTTGTCATAGTGCAAGACAAAAACAGTAGAGAAGCTTCTTCGTTTGGTAAATATACTCATCAAACAAAATAGCCAAAGCAACATGCATAATTAACGACCTGTTGTATATAAATTATCGTTATGAAAGGTATAATTTAATCAAAGGTTTTGTATTTGCTTTAGTCACTAATTAATGAAATTGCTTATAATTGTCAAAAGAATATAGGTATTAAAAACATAAAAAGCGGTAGAAAGTGAAAAATAATGTGTTCACGGACCCCACATCTGAAGTGAAACTTCATTAAATAAAACTAGTTTTTTACGGGTTAGTACACGAAACTTTATTTATTTATTGACGTTTCGTAGCCTTTACAGGCTACGTCGTCAGAATCAAATTTTATTTAATTTAGTCGAAAAAAAAATTTTGATTCTGACGACGTAGCCTGTAAAGGCTACGAAACGTCAATAAATAAATAAAGTTTCGTGCATTAACCCGTAAAAAACTAGTTTTATTTAATGAGTGATGTGCGTGAAAATCTAAGAAACAAATATGAAACTTCATTTCTTAAGTAACCTAACATTGGGTGGTGTATAAGGCAAAGGGCAATGGAGTAGCGCACGCATCACTAAAATATATGTATAATAGGTATGTATATAAATATATGTCGCGTATGACGCTCGTTGTGTTTCCCAGAGTTACCCTTCAAATTTCATACTCGTCGAGAAGAGCCGCGCAAGCATCCCACAATCCCACATATATATATTCGTTCGTTTCATATTTTCCATTTATACGTCGTTTGAAAAATTGTTTCACTTCAAATAAACATATTTAATGGTGTGCAAAAGGGGGCCGGAAGTTGGAATGGGAAACCAATAAAATCAAGCAGACGGAGTCGGAGGAGCTCGATGGCGCAGGTGGCTAGCGCGTTCGGCTGCGATCGTTGAAGTTAAGCAACTTTCGCAGTGGTCGGTCATTGGATGGGTGACCAAAAATTTACTATCTCGAGCTCCTCCGTGCTTCGGAAGGTACGTTAAGCCGTTGGTCCCGGCTGCATTTGCAGTCGTTAGCACCCACCAATCCGCACTGGGCCCGCGTGGTGGGTCATGGCCCAATCTCCCTATTCCATCCATAGGGAAGGCCTGTGCCCCAGCAGTGGGGATATTAATAATCTGATGATGAGACGGAGTCGCGACTGCCTACTAGTAGCCTAAAAATGTTGCGACATAAGAGTATCATTAAATCTACCCTGACCTCGTCTCCTATAGGTATCCCTCGAACGTTACTTATCGACAGTTACAGTACACAGTATCAACAAAAGGTACTGTTTCACTGTGGTCTTCTATAAGGTGGAGATTACTTATAAGCTATCTCGCTAGCCATATGGCTGTTATATCAATTATTACCATTTTTGTTTAAATTAATTGACAATACTAAAGGGTTTCATTTTTATGAGCACTCTGAGGCACAGATTTTATCGTCCCTATACTCAAAAAAAAAAAACGAGTGTGCTTATTACCACACGACTAAAGTGAAGCTTCTTTAACTCCATCTGTATGTATATATATATGTGTGTGTGTGTACAATATATACATGCAGGTACATACACATATTTCAGTTACTAGTTATAAGAGAAAGAGAGAAAGAAAATGTGCGCGCGCACTGCTTTCTCTTGCTTATATCCCCCACTCAACTCCCGTTCGCCTCGCCCGAACACACTTTTCGTAACGCGTTACGCATTCGCCAGCTTACCCCCCAAGTCAAGCGTGCGTAAAGAAGTTTCACTTCATAATATCAATAACTGTAATTTTAATACAACTAATGCTGTACCGAATGATAAAGTTGACTATGTAAAAGCTAGTATGCCGCCTAAAACAATTGTTACGTAACCGTCTCGGTCTCGTGGCCCTTTCGTGTAGTAATCGCGCTGACCGGGTGATCTTGTTTTAGACCCCAACATTGCATGCTCCGGCTACATAATCAATTTTTAACGTTACTCAATAAATATTTTGTGAAATATTTTGCCAAGACAAAACGATAACAACACGTTTTATAGTTATAATAATATAATAAATCCCACGAAACAAGAGTTCTTAAAGCCACTTGCACCTAAATTCTTTAAACAAATTAAAGTTTGTACCTGTTTAACACATTATTATGACGACCGCCGTGGCCGAGTGGTTTGTACGCCGGGTATCATGGTTGTCGCCGACTCGAGAGATGAATACGAGCATTTGTACTCCAGTCATGGATGTGTAATATGTATTTCTATATAAATGTACTTATATATGTACAGTATATGTATTCTATCCGTTATTCTGGTATCCCATAACACAAGCTTTTATAGTGCTTACTTTGGGGCTAGGCTAATTGGTGTGAGTGTTGGAAATATTATATTATTATTATTCCATATTTTTAAACATTTGAAAATCAAATAGAGATACATGATTAGCTTTTAAATTTGATTTCATCAGGACCATAATTTAAAATATGTATTTTCTTATTTATGTTCACGTAGACTTGTGAACAAAAATAAAAGTTTTGCGTGTCACAAACATTGATCATTTTTTTGTTGACCTAGTTATGCAGCAGATTCAATTCTGATCTTCTTGTTTCCAGATGGCAGAAATAATATTCCAAAAACGGACAGCGGCCATCGTGTTCATCGAGCCAAGCCCACTGATCATCCTTCTCCTGATGTCACTGCTGGGATTCTGTTCTAACCAAGTGATAAACAGAGCACCACATTTTGTGCCACAAACCGGTGACATGTCGCAGTTCAGTTTATCCGAAGACACACCTGTCGGGACTCCGGTGTACCATTTAAAAGGTGAGTTTTCTTATTTTTTTTATTTTTTTTTAGAAAGGTCCGACAAATGATCCCACCCTACGTGATGTTAAGTGAAGGTGAAGTCCAGACGCGAAGATAGCTGATACAGCAGTTCCACCTGCCACACCAGCCATCCTCACCCTGCCGGCCTGCATGTTGCTTCTTCACGCCTCTTTTAAAGGATCCCAGGTTGTTGTTAAGAGGGAGGGAACACGTGTGCGGGCAGAGCATGCCATTTACGGATAGTGCGACAAAGAAATGAGTCATCAAATTTCTTTGTACGCGTTGGAACTGTGGCCACAGTTAGACGGTGACAACGTAGGCCAGCGCGCGTGGTCCTCTAAAGGAAAGGGGAAGGTGAAATAAGAGAGAATAACTCCTCAGAACCTCAAAATCTAATACATTCTGTAGTAGGCCACAGTTCTTCAAGTTGTCCGTATCTCAACAAATGCCTAATTAGAGTTTACCAATGATTCCGAACACAACCAGCATTTTCTCATTGCTGTGCGTTCTAGGGCATTCAATGTATGGAGAACGAGCAATGTCTTTTGAAGTGGTATGCTTGTCCATGTCTAGCAAATCAATGTACGGAAAAGACAAGTATATCACACCATCCCGCTGCCCAGTAACCTGGGGCCTATCACTTAACACTGGGGTAATTTGCTATGCACTGCCAAAAAAGAAAATGATAATTTACTATGAATATTTTCTATCAGGTATTGATCCCGAGAACAGCCCACTGCGATATTCAATATCGGGCCAATACTTTTCCGTGGACCAATTGACGGGTGTCGTGACTCTTGCCAAGACTTTGGACAGGGAAGAGCAGCCATCACTAGAAGTGATCATCAGTATTACTGGTAACTTAGTTTTGTAATTATGTGTATAAACAGTACATTGGAATAAGAAAATGAATTGCTGAGAGAAAATAAGATATAAAATATTTTGATTTTAAATTATGACACCATAAAAGTACCAAATAGATATAGACTTTATAATACTTTCTTCATATTGGTCATAATTATATTGTTGAAGCGTCACGCATCAAACCCTTTTCCTTACCTTAGCAGTAGGGACATTATTTATTTATAGCGCCATCATGAGTCTGTGATGATGGAAAAATAACCTTGAAATTAAACGCCGACTTGATTTTTTGCAGATGAAGGTATAGCTGGTACCGAGCCAAATACCATATCACTACGTCGAGTGATTCCAGTCAAAGATGTGAACGATAACCCTCCGGTATTTCACAACAGGCCATACATAGTCAATATTAGTGAAGCAACACCTATTGATAGTGAAATCGAGGTGAGTTGTGAAAAGATATGAAAAGGAAATCTGGACTATAATATATTATGTCATTATAAAGAAAATATTACTAGAATAAAGTCCACTCGGTCCAGGTTCCAGACGGGGTTGAAACCCGCATCTTATGCTCGGATAGCGAAATCTTTTCTAGTTATATTTTCTTTAGATTAAAACATCTAGCAGGTATGATATATCTAGTTTTTCAAGCAATTTCGCTAAAATTAGATACTTGAACCATCATAAGATAGTAAGACATCTTAAGTTATACACGAAAAATTGATTACAGGTTACACCCAAAATAATTGTATCTGACCGAGATGATGGCAACAATGCTAAAATACGTGTAATATGTTCTACCAAGGAAAAAGGGAGCGACGCAGAAGCTTGTAACACGTTTAAGATAATTACTCATATGGTAAGAAAGTTTTTCGTATGTGTTGAAATGCTTCATACTATCTAAATATTTTTTTTTACCAGAAAAAATCATCCGTTCTAGTGTCTTAACGGACGTGGTAAATTTCATCTAGTATACACGTACATATATAGCTGCAAAGTAGTCTACATAGAAAAGGGGAACTATTTTTTAATTCTTATAATTAAGAAGTTTTACATTTTTTATCAAAATACTTCAGACTTAAATTTTGGTTTAATTATTTTTCTTTAGACATCCTCTAATACGTATGAAGTGCGGTTATATCTAAACAAGCCACTGGATTTTGAGAGCAGATCTGCTTATGTAATAAGCTTAGAAGCTAGTGATGCTTCAGATAAACCAATGAGAGCTATAGCAAGCGTATCAGTGGCTATACAGGATGTACAAGATCAACCACCAGCTTTCGTCAATGCTCCATATTCAGCAACTGTTCCAGAAAATACACCACAGGTTTGACTAGTAATAAGCAAAAAATTGGAAAAAGATTTTGAAACTGACATATCGTTACATTAATATTATTTTTAGGATACTAGTATTATGGAAATAATTGCTAAAGATGGCGATACTGCAAACCCACGACCAGTCTTACTAACAATTGAAGGAGATTCAGCTCAATATTTTAAGCTTCTACCAGAAAGACCTTTTGGACGAGCAGTTTTGGTAGCTTCTGAAAACCCCATAGATAGAGAAAGTGAAATTGTAATGCAAAATGGGGGAGTGTATAGTTTTTTTGTGAGAGCTACAGAAATGATAAACAGCGAAGTTCCATCGGACTATACAGTAACACCAGTAACAATAATTGTTACAGATGTAGATGACCATGTACCAGTATTTAATAAAAATATATTTGAAGTGTCAATACCTGAAAATATCGAAAATGGAAGTCCAGTTCCTGGACTATCTATTTATGTAGAAGATTATGATATCGGTCAAAATAGCAAGTATGATTTAAAACTTCGTGATGTTTATAATTCTGCAGGTGTCTTCATGATAAGTACTGACCACGGTGAAGGACGAACACCAGTTAGCATTAAAGTCCGCGATTCCTCAAAATTGGATTATGACGTGGATGATGATGAAAAAAGGCATTTTAGTTTCGATATTGTTTCTTCAACGTATGATGTAGAGTTATCATCAGCAAGAGTTAATATTAAATTATTAGATATGAACGATAATTCACCTATATTCGATAAATCAAGTTATAAATTCTATGTCTTAGAAAATTCCACTATTGGTACAAAAGTGGGTGATGTTCAAGCCACAGATAAGGACTATGGTATATTTGGTGAAATAGAATATATTTTAACTGGTTTTGGTGCCAATATGTTTCAAACTGATAAGAACAAAGGCGGTATTTTTGTGAACCAATTATTAGATTATGAAAAACAAAAAAGCTATAGCTTGACACTATTTGCTAAGGACGGCGGGGGCAAAGGTACCACAGCTAGTATTTTTATAGATGTTTTAGATGTCAATGACAATGCACCCATGTTTGAACTATTTGAATACAGTAGAACCATAAGAGATGGTGCAACAAGTTTTGAACCGCAACTTGTAGTAAGAGTAAGTCATTCAAGAAACCTTTAATTTTGATAAAATATGTAATAATCAAGAGTTGAAAATTAACTTAACTCTTGAATATTACTACCTATTTATCGATTGACTATATGTATTTTATTAAAGGCTACCGATGCAGATGGTCCTACTCAAGGAGGAGGTCGCGTACGATATTCAATAGAAACTGACAATAGTATCACTCGTAAAGGAAACGTGTTTAATATTGGAGAAGATAGTGGTGAAATAAGTATTGTTGATAAAGTTGAATCTATGGACACACCAAGAGGTCAATATGAATTGGTTATACGAGCAACTGATTATGGTAAGCATGATGTTTGTATTGATTTGATTTTATATATAAATATGTAAATAACAGTAAAATAATACTTTTTAGGATCTCCTACTTTACATAATGAAACAAAGGTCTATATTAGGGTTGGAGTGCCAGGAAACCAGCGTCCTACATTCAAAGGCAATTATCACCATTATAAGTACACTGCTTCTCAAAAAAATACAGACAGCAATGAAGATTTTACTTTTGATCTCAATCCAATGAACTACAAGGCTAATTTGAGGGAAGATGCGAAACCTGGAGAAAACGTCACTATGGTTCTAGCGAATGATCCTGATGGCCTAGATGATCTACTTACATATCATATAATATCTGGAGCTAAAGACAATTTCGTAATAAACCAAAAGTAAGTGGCTGAATAACACATATTTTAATTAAGTTGATGTATTTACTTTGTACGTATAAACCAATAAAATCTTTATTTCAGAACAGGTTTAATAACCGTTTCAAACGACGCAAATCTTGACCGTGATGTTAATGCAGATAAATATGAAATAATTGTTTCCGCGGTCGACAGTGGCATGCCTATTCCAGAAACTGCCACCACGACTGTTTTTGTTACAATACAAGATGTCAATGATAAACCACCTAAGTTTAATATGACAGAAACTACAACATATATCTCAGAGAAAACAAAAACTGGCCATTTGGTCACTAAAATTGTAGCACACGATACTGATGCCAATTCTAAACTTGTGTTTAACTTGATTGATCCAATAAAAGCATTTTCAAAAGCTGGAGTGCAGTTAAAATCAAATTCGGCTTATGATTACAAACATATATTCAGAATTGATGAAAACACAGGTGAAATTTTTGTAAATGGTACTTTGGACTATAGTCAAGCATCAATAATCATTTTAACTATTAAAGTGGTAGACGTTAATGCGGAATTAAATAAGGAAAAACAGTTTGCAATGACTGAACATACTATATATGTTCAACCATATGCCGACAAAAATCCGCAGTTTATAAATATGGGTTGGTCAAGTTCAAATCCAATTATACATCACAAGGTTAAAGAGGAACAACCAATAGGTAGTACTGTATTAGTTCTAATGGCAGAAGATCCAATGTCAGGACACGTAGTATCTAATTTCAAAGTAATAAATTCAGAAACAGATTTGTTGCAAGTAGATCCTTCAAGCGGTCAAGTGTTACTAACAAATCACCTGGATTATGAACGCTTGACGGGACCTAATTTAACTTTAACAGTGAAAGCAACTAGCAATGACGGTACTAAACACAGTGAGGCAAAAATTATTATTGAGGTTTTAAATCTAAATGATAATGAACCAACTTTTGATAAAGAGGTACTTAATTGGCTTAAATTTTATTCCGAATTCAAGTACTAACCTATACTTTCAGTCAGTCTTAATTTTTAAGTTTTTTTTCAATTTTAGACATACAAAGTTAGTGTTTTGGAATCTATACAATATCCCGAAGTGATAGTTACTGTAAAAGCAATGGATAAGGATGCCGTTTTAACAGACGATGATAAATTGAAAGGATTTTCAGAAGTACGCTATTTATTAAGAGGAGAAAATTCTGATCTTTTTACTATCGACAACGTGACTGGTATTATACAGGTAAAAATATAACTATAATATTTATGAAGAAATTCATTAAATATAATCGATTTATTTATTTAAAAAAAATACATTCAATTTTATACTACTTGTATTATTCAAAATTATGAGTGTATATTAAAAATAATTAATTAAATATACAATATTTTAAGGTAAGACAAAACAAAAGTTTGGATCGTGAACGTCAATCAGTTCTGCGCTTAGAGGTTGAAGCTTACGATACACCAAAGGGTGGTGCAGATAGGTTAAAATCTTCTGCTATCATATTAGTGGATGTCTTAGATGTTGATGATAACACACCCACTTTTGAGAAAAACGTATACACAGGTATTTGTTATTCTCATTTGAATATAATTTGAAGAAACCATAAATAACGAAGCCTGGCATTCATAATTATTGTGTACTCCACTTTCACTTCCTTTTATTTCAGCCGTAGTACCAGAAAATGTGCCTATTGGGATTAGTGTAACTAAAGTTACCGCTACAGATCCTGATGAAGGATTAGGTGGTGAAATTAAATATGAACTTTTAGATGAAGGAGAGGCAGCTGGTTAGTCTAATACTATTTCAATTATTATAAATAGCAAATTTTTATCGTCCTTTTTATTTGTTACAGAAACTTTGTGATGGTAATTTTTTTTTATTAATATTGCAGGTCTTTTTAATATAGATTCAAAAACAGGTGTAATAACGACTAGCAAGGATCTAACTGGTAGAGGTCGGACAGATCCTTACCGGATTCTAATTGGTGCTACAGATGGTGGAGGCCATATTGGAGACACATCCTTATCTCTTTATATTGGAGATGTTAGTGCTAACGATGGTGTGCCGAGATTTATTAGACCAGCTATGGGTGAAGTTCTTAGTATTAGCGAGGTAATAATGATCATCAGAATATTTTTGAATAACCGTTGAAAAACATTATTCGTTATATAAAGTACAACTTGCTGTAACGGTAAAATACATTATTTCTGTTACAGAATGCAACTATAGGATCACCAGTATTTCAAGTAGTAGCCAGCGATCCTGATGATCCTACTCAACCATCTGGACAATTATATTATTCAATACAACAAAGTAACATGGATGCCAAAACATTCTCTATTGGTATGTACCTTAAAAAAGTTTTTCGATAAAATTATCAATCTCATCAGCTCATAAACCAAAAATCAGTGTAGAAAATTATAAAGTACCGAAAAAAACACTATGTAAAAATAAATTGAATCAATATATACAATTATAGTAATATAAGTTATTTACGGGATTGTTACCATGTACCTTGTTTTTAGCGAGTTTCATGGCGCTTGCAACAGTGCCGAAATATCGGAAACTCGCTAAAAACAAGGTACATAGTAACAATCCCGTAAATAACTTATATTACTATAATGTTAGTGACCATGAAAGTTTAAAACAATATATACAAATTTTAATATTGATAAAAATTGTTTCAGATGCTCATTCAGGTTTAATAATGACCCGTCAATCTTTAGACCGAGAACGTAAAGCATCTTACACTTTAGTGCTTTTGGTGACAGATAGAGGTCAACCTCCACAGCAAAGCACAAGAATTGTAACTGTTACCATTACTGACGTCGATGATCATAAGCCTCATTTTGCAAGGAACTTGGTAATAACTTTAAATATGATTATAAAGACTTTAATCGACTTTTATTATTATTTGTATAACAATAATATAAAATAAATATGATCACTACAATATTACTATTAATTGTAATTTTGCATCATTCACAGGATGATCCACCCCTTCTTATGACTATTATGGAAGAAGTCCCAGTTGGTACTGTTATTGGTACTTTACAAGCCATTGATGAAGATATTGGTGATAATGCTGCTATAGATTATGCTATAACAGGTTATATTATTTACTACCTCATTGTAAATATACTTGCACCATTTTTATATATTAACAGTTGTATGTTTTCAGCTGGGAATAATTTTGGATTACTTAGCCTTGAACGTCAGAATGATAGCAAAGCCTTGTTGAAAGTAGCTGCTAGAATAGATAGAGAAGAAATTTCCAGACAAATCATCACCGTTAAATGCTTCAAGTATGGCTCACAACCACGATTGAGTAAAACTTACAATAGATTAGTACGTAACTCTTATTGTACCACTGTTCTACATTCTAACTCCAACAGTTCTTAATTATAAAGACTAGACTAGTAATTAAACAACCTTTCTATAACATCTTCATTACAGAATCCTTCTGAAATTCAAGTTTTAATCAAAGTGTTGGACGTCGATGATCACTTACCAGAATTTGAAAGTGCGAATATGACTGTCGGTGTGAGATTAAACGTGCCAATAGATACCAATATCGCAACCGTGAAGGCTATTGACAAAGACCCAGAAGCCTTACCAATACTGTATACAATTGTCAACATGAGTTTTGAGTCACCAATTAAATCAAAATCTTTAAGTAACGTCACTGATACCATAGAGTTGAATAACGCTACTGGAGAACTGAAAATAATGAAAAACTTGATTCATTATGCTGATGGAATATTCAGGTATATATTGTTGTTTATTGACAATACAATTCTGAATGTAATTATAATAACTAAACATGACCGTAAAGGTAATTTAATATAATATTTATTTCTGTTTTACAGGCTTCGTGTGAGAGCCAACAATTCATTTAATGTGGAAAGATTTAGTGATCTTTTAGTTGAGGTAACTTCTTTGACAAATCATTTCATTGCCTGTACAAAACACCCACACACATGCAAACACCCATAGGGTATTTGCTCTGCAAGTTTATAAAAACCACACGTCCTTTTATAATCCAATCACAAATACGTGTCGTCAATACGATAACCTGCATGTGGATCATTCTTCCTTGGACATTTTTTCTAGTCGACTTCTTGAATTTCGGAAAGAAATCCAACGATTGATACTTCGTTAAAAAGAATCGGTTAATTTTTACTTTTATTTAAGTGATTTTTTTTTTTGTTGTTTAATTGTTGAAATTCGATATATACTTATTTTTTCTTTAGTGTAAACTTCAGCCCATAAAATTTAATCATGTAATGCCCACATATTTAGAGTTACAGTTTGGTTTTCTATTATTGTAATTGCTTTGTTTTTTTTTTATAATTTTAACTTGTTTTGTGAGCTAATAATAAATAAAAAAAAAACACTCATCTTCAATCCATTATCATCATCTTCTCATTTTTTTTGTGTTACCGCTTTTCAATGTCTTTTCGGGCGTGCGAGATGGCTTTTTGAACAAAAAGCTCTTCTCTCATTGTTCCACACTGATCTTCAGTTAATGCCTGTTTTCCAGCTCACCGATAGTACATCTTTTGAGTCTTTTGGTGTGTTTGCTAACATCAGTGAGAGCCACCGCAAGTTTATTAACATGGTGAACAAGTCTGCCCTGATAGCGCTTAGCTATAGCGTCATCTTCTCATTATTAAATATATTTTTCGGGTACAAGTTAATAAATGAAAATTGAACCCGTAGATAGTTATACAGAATATATTATCTTTGTAAACTTTTCCAGGTCGTTGTAGTTCGTGAAAGAGACCTGCTGCGTCTAGTTTTGCCAGGAGGAACAAGGGCGAGATACAGTCAACTTAGAGACAGAATGTCTTCTGCGCTAGCACCACGAGGTCTTCGTATGCAGCTGCATGATGCCTCCCATACTGCTTTCTATTTGAATCCCGGGTAAGATGTTTACTTTATAATAGGTAAAATCATATAAATTATGTTTGGTACAACTTTCTGTAGTGCAGTTCAATAATACAAATTTTCCTCTTGTTAAGATAAGCTGGTATCGATGTAGTTTGTACCATCCAGAACGCGTTAGTTAGCACCTTACTTTAATATCAATATAAAAAAAGTAACGTCGCTAATTTTCCTCAATAGTTACATCACTGAAATAAATTTCATTTTTCAATGGATAAGGTGAAATGAAACCAAGAGCAGCATTGGTATTCTGTAAGATGCAATCTCACTTACGATCTCATTTATTCGGATTTCTGAGAAGTGTCAAATATCTTATACTGGCTGCTTCTACAGACATAGCGACATTTTGCCATGTAAAGGCGTAATGCATATCAAACTAATGTCTAAAATGGCAGCTACCGAAATCGGTAGTGAAATTTTATTTTACAGAATTGCCCTATGGTAGCGTCTATAGCTCGGCGTTACCAAATACGGCCTGTGCTGCGTTAAGCGGAAGTAGCTTTTATGTTATTTCATAGAACTGCGCGGGAGACCCGGCTCTGTTCTTCTTTTTCTAAATGATGGGTGTTTTCCGCAACTCGACACCAGGTGCCTATTTTCCGTGAGAGGATGGCTTTAGTCATGCCGTACCAAGTTCCCCAAGAAGCTCAGCAGTCTTTTGGTGTCTCCGCAGGCCTCGAGTAGCGTCTGCGGACTGCCCAGGTGTGTCATCCGTTGTCTGGTCACGCCTCTACACTATAGCAGAACGTGAGTGCTCGTCTCCTCTTCCACCATGCAGGCTCTGCACAGAGGACTGTCCGAGATACCTATTTTAAAAAGATGTTTATTAAAGTGTCCGTGTCCTGTGAGAATGCTCACTATTTGTTTCAAAGCATGTCTTGGTAACTTGCAAAACTTACTTGCTAGCCGTGGGTCTACCTTAGTTATCCCTGGCGTGCCTGCAGTCTGCAAGTCCAGCCCAGTATTCGTTATGTTGTCGCAGGTATCGTTCCCTAATTCAACCTCGCAGCAGTCGGTATGGGATCGGTACGATTGGTTCTGGGCCAAATACCACAGTGTCCGATCCTCTCCTGGCCAGACAATCTGCCGCATAATTGCCCTTGACTCACTATGTCCTTTTATCCATTGGAGTATGACCTCGTTTTCTTTGCCTACCTCCATAAGTTTGCAGTGGCATTCAAAAACCAGGCCGGACGTCATTATATTGTTGTCTAGCGACTGTTGTACCGAGGCACTGTCAGAGAGTATCCGAATGTTCTTTCCCCTGATTGCACGTCGTGTGATGGACATAGTTTTAGTTAGTTAGTTAGTTCTTCAGGGCGGTTTCTGCACTAAGCCCTAATTATTAGACCATTTTGCGTGTCTCAAAAACATTCCCGTTTACTCCAGCCAGCCTATATCGGTGCAGAAGGAAAGCAACCTTGGTAGACTGCTGCAAGCTTCCGAAAACGATTCTAGTGACTGGAGAAGTCGTGCCCGTTGGTCGGCCACACTCCTGCATTCCATGATGACATGCTGTGGGGTTTCTTCTGCCTCCATGTATCCTCTGCATAGGGGGCTGTCCGTTACTCCTATTGTATATAGGTGTTTGTTTAGGGGACAATGACCAGTCAGTGATCCTATAATCCTGCAAAGTTTGTCCCTATTTAGTCTGGTAAGGGTGCGGGCAAAACTTTTATTTGCCGTTGGAACCGCGTTTTTCGTTTGCCGGCATCCTCCACCTGTTTTCCACTCCGTTAAGTGTGATTTTTGAGTTATTTCACGCAGCCACATTTTAATTTGGGCCTGAGGTATGGGCAGCAAAGGTTCCGGACCATACACTTTTGTGTCTACTCCCCTCTTAGCTAGTTCCCGGCTTTCACAGCGCTGCTCTATGAAATAACATGAAAAAAACACGCGTAGCGGACGCCCGATCCGTGCTCCCACTTAACACAGCTCAGGCTCTTAGCGATTGGTCACCTACTACTACTTTTAATCATCACAGAAAAAATGTCGATCATTGGCTGCTGCCGGTCGTTGGTGCCTACAATAAATTAAATTAAATTTAAAGAAAATATAACTAGAAAAAAATCCACGCGGACCAGGCAGCAGACGGGACTCGAACCCGCACCCTTCGCAATCCGGGCGAATGCACTGACCAATTATGCTACCGCGACCCTGACGGACCGCGTCAAAATTCTTCCAGCCATTCTTAAGCTGCAAGGCAGCGCCACCTCTTCGCATTATAGGTAACCCACAATGTGTGTTCAGTGCATTCGCCCGGATTGCGAAGGGTGCGGGTTCGAGTCCCGTCTGCTGCCTGGTCCGCGTGGAATTTTTTCTAGTTATATTTTCTTTAGATTTAAACATTAAAAAGTTACATGCTTTAAAATAATAAAAATTATAACTAAATTAAATTTATCAATGAATTAACCTTGTTTAATAATTTCAAAATTATGTTTCAGGCCATGCTTCCAATTTCGAAAAACAGAGACAGGAGAGGCCCTCACACCGAAGGCGATGAAAGCTACAATACGTTCCCTGGGAACGGAATTCCAGGAAATATTGGAGGCATACAACGTTCACAATATAACTAGTTGTGGACCCTCGGTAACGAAGCATTCGCCAGCGCAGCATGCTCTCCTTGCGTTAGCAGGCATACTACCATTAGCAGCTTTCATAGCAATACTGGCTCTATGCTGCATGCACTCTAGTGGTAAGTAATTTCTTAGGTTGTTAAGCGAATTAGAGGAGCTCGATGGCGCAAGTGGTTAGCGCGTTCGGCTGCGATCGTTGAAATAAAGCAACTTTCGCAGTGGTCGGTCATTGGATGGGTGACCAAAAATTACTATCTCGAGCTCATCCGTGCTTCGGAAGGCACGTTAAGCCGTTGGTCCCGGCTGCATCTGCAGTCGTTTGCACCCAATCTCCCTATTCCATCCATAGGGAAGGCCTATAATGATGATGATGAAGCGAATTGGGTTTGGGGTCATTTCATTATTTTATCATCATCATCATCAGCCTATTAATGTCCCCAATGCTGGGGTACAGGCCTTCCCCATGGATGGAATAGGGACATTGGGCCATGACCCACCATGCGGGCCCAGATGCAGCCGGGACCAAAAGCTCGACGTGCCTTCCGAAGCACGGAGGAACTCGAGAAAGAAGATTTTTGATCACCCATCCATCGGTCACATTACCGACCACTGCAAAAGTTGCTTAACTTCAACGATCGCAGCCGCCACCGCTTACCACCCGCACCATAGAGCTCCATAAGTTCCATGCATTTCATAATTAACTGAGAAAAATATGATAAGAGAGTTAGGGCATAGCTGATTTTTAGATTCGGAGGTGCCAATAACAAAAGACACAGTTCTAAAACGCTCTCGTTTGATGCTTTAGCGTTTTTGTTTGTGAGTAGGCTTGCAGAGCGTCGCAGGGTAGAACATGGTACAAGCCGTTAGGGAGAGAATTGTGAAATTGATATATGTATAGGCTATGTATATTGCACACACAAACACACACTTACACACACACACATACACAAACACACCACCAATATAATTTCACTCATACTTGTACGCACACACTTAATCAATATTTGATAAATTGTTTTGTTTAGTTTCGTTTAGTTGCTTATTCACCTCAACAGCTGTAGTCAAACCTATTCGCCTGCACTAAAATTAACATATTTTTGCAAATTTGTCGACCGAGGAATCACTAACCCTGATAATTACAGTTTTTACTAGTTTCTGGGTTAGGGGTCCATTTTTTCAGACTTTTATATAAAAACCTGTAGACTTTATTAGCTGAATACTTTAAATGTAAAATGTTGAGGGTTATGAATAAATGATTACTATTATTATATTGGTATATTGAAAATTATAACTTATTTTTAATCAATAATATTATGGATTTCTTAACATGTTTATGTGATGACGTATGACGATTAATTAACATGTTTAAATGGAATTAATGTTTTGGTATGATTAACAATAGTGTGACCAATTACAATATTAATATAAAATAATTTGATATTTGCATGCTAATATCAAATTATTTTATATTAATGATGATATTTGAATCATGTTTGAGCACCATATGTATTGTAACATCTTTTTATTGTACCATGTTTCTTGTAAATAAATATGAATATGAATATGAATTGGTGCAAATCTTTTAAAACATGTATTGTGCCCAGCATAATGTATAAATAAATAATCCAACTGTTATTTTATGTTATGAACAAAAAAATGAAAATGCTACTTGTATTGTGAGCTTGAATAAAATATTTTTAACGTTTCAGCTAAGAAACGTGCGCGGTCAGCATTGTTGATAGCGAGGGAACCGCCTCCAATGGCTGCCAGCAACATTTCTTCGCCAACCCGACTATACTCAGAACCTCTATATACAACGTGAAACTTACGTTAAAAAAAGCGCTAAAGAGTGAATTTGAATTATGAAAACTAACTTATTTTCACAACATTATGTTAAAAAGGATATTTGACAGTATGAATAATAAAGCACCAATAATTAGCATGTGCATTCAACACGAAAATTGGGAGCGCTTTCATGCATTCATTAAAAAAGTAGGTCATGATATTACTAATATATGAAATAGAAAAGATTTTTTTAATAAAAACGCCTAGGATTGGTGGTGCCTAAAAACGACATCTGCGTGTTAACATGCTGTTGAAGCGACATCACTTTGTACTGACGTTCTAATGAGAGCCGTGTGACGTCACCCAGCTGTAAGACGCAGAGATATATTTTTTTGAGAAACGTTTCCGTGGCATATTTGAAAACATTTTTTTTCTGTTATACGCAACAGAGTTATTAATATCCACTTTTTATGCAGTCGCTATAATTATGTAAACTCATAAATAACGTATGAACATTTTCAAAAACTTGCCAAATAGCTTATTGTATTCGAACTAAAATTTCTTATCGTGAGCACTGCATGCATAATTGTGGTTGCAAGCAAACCGCACTAGAAAATAATCAATTTTAGAATAACAATTATTATTGATATTTTAGGACTAAATAACTTACCTTAAACGTATGAATAAAATGGAAATTTAGTTTGCATCATAATAGGTATCCCACGTCACAACAATCTTCAAAAACAGTGTTTTGAGATATCGCGTTTTGAAGTTTTAAAAAATCATTGAAGTGGAACTACTTGTTCATAGGTTTAAAGTGATACCTTGATTTAAACGTACACTATCTTTCTTTGTGTTGAGTAAGTTTAGTTAGTGTATCAATAGTAGTTTTTATTTTAACAGTACTTTTATGTGACTGGGTAAAAAGAATACCCTATAAGCAGTTCAAATGGATCAAATGGCTCATGTTAAAATTACAACTAGTAAGTATCATTTTAATATAATTTCGCTAAAAATAACATATCAAATAAAATTGAACAGGCCCGAGGGTAATTTTTGAAATAAAACTACAAACTTGTATTAATCTGAACGGGCAATAGGGTATTAGCTTAACTTAATACTGTTTAGAATACTCACAATCATAAAGTTTGCCTAGAAATTGACGACATGTGTTGCTATAATTCAAAAACTATTTCGAATTAAAATACAATTATCTTACCAGTTTATAGAAAAAATGTTGTTTTTGAAACGCAAATAAAAAAATAAATAGTTTCGCCGACTTAATACCCTATTGTTTGTGACGTGCGAAATGTACTTGGACAACAATGGAGTTAAAAGGTGATTTAAGGTAGCGGCACCAATGAACGACAAGTACCAATGATCGTATTTTTTTCTGTGATCAATGAAAATAAGAGTAACCTACCTACTTGACGACCTCGTTGGCCGTATGTACGCCGGGTTTCAAGGTGTCACCTCTTCGAGAGGTCCCGGGTTCGAATCCCGGTGGGGGCAGATGTTTATGTGACGAATACGAGCATTTTTACTCCAATCATGGATGTTTAATATGTATTTCTATATTAATATACTTATAAATGTTTTAGTAATGTATTCTATCCGTTACGTAAGTATCCCATAACACAAGCCTACAATGCTTATTTTGAGGCTAAGCTAATTAGTGTGAGTGTTAGTAATATTCATATTTATTTATTTACCACAAAATATTGTAACACCGAGCGTATTATAGCTCGTTGTGGAGCAGGTAACCAATCACAAAATATGGTTACACTATATCTATATCTCGTTGTTACCATATTTAGTATTCGGTTACGTACTCTATATGTTCATTGATCACAGAAAAAAAATACGATCATTTGTTCTTGTCGGGCATTGGTGCCTCTACCTTTTGATTATGAATATGATATATGACGATGGACTATCACGTATTTATTCATAGATTTTAAGAATTCCTGTAAATGATCAATTTGTGCGGGACAAATGAATCAATTCATATATAAATAGCGGGAGCGGCGCACATCCTTAGTATAACAAACTATGGACACAGAAACTTGCCCAGAAGACGCATTTGTATGCAAAATTTTCACTGCGCAGATTTTGTTGTCTACAGTTTAAGCTCAAGCCTCCTTATTAATAAACGAAGAGTATGTTTGGATTAGTTACTCCATATTTTGTCCCTGTCTATCAGGCGCGGTCGCAGCCTGAAATTTTGGAGGGGGTCACTCACTACACTAATAAAAAGAAGAAAAAAGGCATCTGGAATAAAATAAACATTATTGCGACGAACGATGCATGTCGATTTTGCTAGAATTACCAAAACTACGTAGTTCAGTTCCTTGTTTCTAAACTAGTAGTACTAGATGTAATTTCCAAGTTATTTTGGCCATCGTACGTAGTTCATAAAAACACTACTAGATGTCAGTAAACTATAAATTTATCTGTTAGGGAATAGCTCGATATTTCCTTTTATTATTTGGCAAATTTTTGAGATTTTTCAATTTGACCTAAGATTGGGGGGGGGTATGCTTAGTAACATAATTGTTATTGCCTTCTTAATAAGTTATGATTACTTTATAATGTACAAATGAAATGCGTGTCATCTGGAATGATGTGATATTCTTAGATATATTTATGAAAATTGTTTAAGTCAAATGTGTTATAATATTTGTAAAAAGTCTAATATAATTTTCATAAGAAAACTGTATAAATAAATATCTAAAGATATATAAAAAACTTCTTTTATTGAATAATAAAATGCTCTTGCACGAACTATGTTGAGACACTTAAATTCTTAGCATAAAAGCCAGCTGTGAAGTGAATTTGACGCTGTTTGCATAAATTATTGCAATGAGGGTTACCGTTTTCTGTCTCACCAGATGGCGCCACTGTTGAGTGAGGTCCTAAATTGTAACTTTTAAAGTTTATTAATACGCACATGAAATCAAAGGTTGCATTTAGATCGTATTTTAACACAAAAGAACCATATCCTAAACATAATAGGTCATGCCACAGTGACGCCCAGTTCCGTTTTATTCGGAAAAAATGGGAACATAATCATTTTTCTAAGCTCAAATTTTTAATAACTGACATACATTGCCACATAACTCATATTTGCCATAATTAAGCCGAATTGTTACCAATTATTCACAACATTATTTTAATAAGAAACAAGCAATAGCATTTGACATTTCGGAGACCTCACGCTACACTAGCGCCTCTAGCGGCGGATTCATACGCGATAGCCCTCATTGCTGAGAACTGAAATACAAAAAAAGCGGCCAAGTGCGAGTCGGACTCGCCCATGAAGGGTTCCGTAGTAGCAAGTAACATAATATAAAGTTCGTGTAGTTCGTTGTAACTTTGGTCGATGTTTCAATAATAGTGTTTCAGTTTCTACGACCTGTCAAATGCATTTTTTTTATAGATAGGTCCGACATATGACTCCACCCCACTTGATGTTAAGTGAAGGTGAAGTCCAGACGCGAAGATAGCTGATACAGCAGTTCTACCTGCCACACCAGCCATTCTCACCCTGCCGACCTGCATGTTGCTTCTTCACGCCTCTTTTAAAGGAGGTTGTAAGAGGGAGGGAACACGTGAGCGGGCAGAGCATTCCATTTACGGGTAGTACGACAAAGAAATGAGTCACCAAATTTCTTTGTACGCGTTGGAATAGGGATGATGACTATTTTTTTTTCTTCGTTTATCAGGTAGATAATCAAAAAGTATTGGACACGTATTTTTTCTTTTTTCACATAATATAAATATTGCAGAGATATATTGATCTGAAAAGTCGCATGACGTCACGTTTGAGTACGCTTATAAGGGAAAATTCACTCAAAAGTGACGTCACGAGCCCCTACTCCCAAACTTTGACGCGCTCTAACTTTGTCATTTTTTGGTTGATTGCCCAAACAAAAAATACGTGTCCATTATTTTTTGATCATCTAACTGACGGACTAAATAGAATTTCGTTTACTGTACCCCGTCATCACCCCTATTGTGGCCATAGTTAGACGGTGACAACGTAGGCCAGCGCGCTTAGTCCTCTGAAGGAAAGGGGAAGGTGGGATATGAGAGAATAACTCCTCAGAACACTCGCCGTGGTACAGACGATAGAACGCGCTCAGTGTCGCCACGTCACGGCGTAATTGAAGAGGCTCAAGGTCTTTAGTCACCTCCTCCTATACCATTATATTTCGCAGCTTCATTCTTTGCGATCTATGCTTTTGATTGATTTATGTTGTAGTGGCACCCCAAAGTGTCACTACAACATGTATGCATAAATCGCAAAAAATGAAGCTGCTCATATAATTTGGATCGAACTTCACTTGAGGTAAGTTCGTTTGATCATTAATTTCCAGTTGCTGGTGTCTACAAACTCGAATGTGACTGTGGACTCTCCTACATCTGGCAAACAAAGAGGAGTATGGGGACTCGGGTACAAGAACATATTATAGATATGAAACATAGGTCTGCAGTGTGTGAACTAACGTACATTGTGGGTCAAACTGAACAGGTTCAGAACAGGACAGGGGTGGTCAAACCACCATCTGTACAAATGGGGACTTAAGGACACATCAGCCTGTGAGTGCTGCGTCCCGGACTAAACCTTACTCCACGTTGTCGAAGACAACTACGAAAAGAAAAGACACTGTACCGTTTTTCTGGCGGCTTGAAGGAGCTCAACGAATTGACATCTGCGGTCATAGAATGGCTGGAAAACTTGAAAATTGAGGTTTAGGAGGACGCAGTTCCATTGGCTATACGCTATGATGATGATAGGGTCAAAGTTTGTATTCAGATTTTTCCAAAGAAGGGTTGTGTTTCAGTCGTATTAATCGGTTGTAAAAATATACACACATCTGAGAAAACGATGGACAGAAACTAAATAACTGATAAAAAAATCACTAGCATAAATTACAAAGTAAGTTGACAATATTTTACAATAATGTTTTGTTATTTCAATCAAGAAACGCACTTACAGAAGATATAGCTTTGATATTTGCAAGTTGTATATTTTTTTATTAAATCGAATCAGAACCGGAGAACCGGTTTATTTGCTGTCAAGTGTATCTAAAAAACGTCAAAAGTAGCCGGTTTTTATTAATCAACTTTAATAGATGTTGATTAATAAAAACCGGCTAAGGATCGCCGGTAAAGTTTCTTAGCAATATTTAAAAGTCCGCAGTTGCCATGTTTCGGAGTAAAATTACTATTATTTTTTTAAATATGACACGGCAAATATATATAAGGGTTAGTAATAATTCTAAACTTGGTTGTCAGAAAAATATTGTTACCGATATAAAATCCTCGACGAACCCATTCCAAAACTATATAATTAAGAAATTATTTACATAGGGCCTAGGGCATAGGTACACATTTTTTAATGAAACTATTATTTATCATATTAAATCACGAGATAAATATATATCAGTGTTTCAACTATGTACTTACTCAGAAAATTGACCAATTTATTTGTTGTTATACAGTAAGCATTTTTTTTGTACGACATAGTTTTTTTGTTCAAAAAATACCCAACATTAATAAGAAACATCCTAAATTTGAAAGAAAGAAAGAAAAGAAAAGAAAAACATTTTATTGGCCTTCGCAGCATGAAATACAAATAAATTTCTACATGGTACTTGACCCTCAATGCTCACAAGATGTTCTATAACCTTTTTTTACTAATATCATGTGGACTTTGATTCGATTCAGACTTTGACGTAATTGTATAAAAAATTTGAATATTTCGCTAAGGCAGCTCCGCTACCGCTGGTCTCACATTTGGACAGTCCGTCGTGACGCAACAATATGTATAGTGAGCTCTTCGCAGTAACAAGCGTGCTAATAACGGCAGCCGCTATTTCGATATGGCTGAAAAAGAAACTGAGTTATAGAGTATGTGTGTCGAAGGTGCGATTAGATGGGAAGACTTGTGTAGTGACAGGTGGCACTTCAGGAATAGGTCTAGAGATAGCGAAGGATTTCGCGAAACGTGGTGCTCGAGTCATTATAGCTTGCCCATTCACCCCGGAGGGAAAAGATGCAAAGGAGAATATTGTTAAAGACTCTGGCAATCAGGAGGTCGTATTCAAACAACTGAATCTGGCGTCCTTGGATTCCACGCGGAATTTCGCTCTGGAAATCTTGCGAACAGAACATAGGTTAGATATTCTAATAAATAACGCAGGCATTGGACCTAGTGACAAATTAACAGCAGACGGCATGTTGTACACTATGCAGATTAACTACTACGGACATTTCTTGCTGACAAACTTACTGATTCCTCTATTGAAAAAGACGGGTACTCTAGAAGACAAGAGCAGGATAGTGAATATCGCATCACTTCTGCATCGCACGGGAAAGTACGAATACGGTAATATGAATTCGCCCGGCATAAAATCAAAATTGAAAAGTTACTCGGATAGTAAATTGTGCTTGTTACTATTCGCCCAGGAATTGGTTAGAAGATTGGAGGGCAGTAATGTGATCGTACACTCGGTTGACCCCGGTGGAGTTGCCACTGCGATTTATGAAAAAGGTTTTGGAAAGTCCGTGGGTTCTTTGATTAAGCTGTGGCTCAATATTTTTTGGAAGACTCCTTGGCATGGAGCGCAGACTGCAATACATGCTGCAGTCGCAGAAAGTGTACGTGATACAAGCGGGAAACTGTTTAGGGATTGCAAGGAAATTGCAGCTCATGATTCAGTCTACGATACGAAGGCAGCTAAAACACTTTGGGATGAGTCCGAGAAACTCGTTCAATTGAATTCAATTGATGAGAGTTAAACGGTGGTGTTTTTTACTAACGTGTTTACGTTTAATAAAATTCAACTTAAATATTTTATAGAACGCTTCATTTATTGATAAATTCATATTTCAGATTCGGTTAGTATATATTTTCAAAACGACAGTACAAATTAATCATAAGCATTATGCGCGCATATTGAGTGTTGATTTATTACGTTAATGTTATCTAACTAACTAACATATATATTATGTAAATAAATTACGGGTCAATAGGCGCCTTGATTTTATGTAAATATTATTATTATCACTTACGTGTAGTACTAAAATGTGTTTCAAAATCTTAGATTAAAACAAAAAGGGTAGATACGGTACGCTCATACAAGCATCAAATAAAATATGATCCGACTCAACTACATAAGCAACTCTCGCCACGCACACGTCTGTATATAAACATCAATCGAGCGAGCGAGAAAGAACTATACGCTTCAACGCAGCGTATTGTTGTCCTTTTCTTGCTTACAAAATGGCGATTACGTAAATAATATTCACGACAAACCGTGATTTTTGAGAAAAAAATGTTTTCACAGTTTTACGAATGAAAAGTGTTGCCGGGGCATTTAATGTTGAACTATTTGTGTTCTTTATAAAAGCATCGAAGGCATTGTTATATCTTCATAACACAGAATATACGCAATATTGTTATATTGAGTGTACATGCAGCGTGTTTGAATGTCAAATTGTGACTAATGCGAATTATGGTCGTGGACCACAATTTAAGCGGATCACTTTTGAGCCGCGAATGCCATATCTTCCCTTTTTGTTTTAATCTAAGTTCAAAGTACGAATTTGCTCATCGTAAGTAGTAAGATATATTATGTAGTTATTTATATCATAACTGTTGAAGTAAAAGTAGATGTTGATCCTAAGTAGGGTACAGGGTAACAAGGCGCATAGTTTAACATAAGGAATATCACTACCACAGAACACATAAACAGGTTAGAAGAGGTAACATTGACCTTTTGTACGAGAACCGATGTCGCCGGCTCGACCTTCCTACACTTTCACCTAATAGATAATAGCGAATCAAACACCGCGACACCAAACAATCGTAGCAATTAGCGCTCACACCCTAGATCGACCAGTTGGTCAAGTTATGAGCATTTGCTCAAGTTGGTCAAGTTATGAGCATTTGCTCACACATAAATTTGGCGCGCCTGTCTTCCTATGAGTCTATGATCTGTTTTTAAGTGGAAAGATGACTTCAGAAATATCTCCGAAGCTTTTTATTTTAAATTGACGACTCTGTATATAATTCTTGCCAGTTATTCTCAGTACAAGGTCTCCCCCTGTAGTTTTGTGAATCGATGGCATAGCTTCTCGACCAATACAAGTGGTTGAACAGCCTGATTGAATAAATATTTTTTGAGATTGAGTTTGAGTGGAAAACCACTAATAAAAATTAGTTTCATATGCTTCCATCTTAAGCAACTATCATCAGACCTATACACTGTGCCTCTGGTTTCGCTGCCCCCCCCCCCCCCCCCCCAACCCACTTGAACCTACACGTGGAAAAATAAGGGTGTTTAACTGTATTTTACGACTTCTTTAATGCTGGCTGGTTCAAATCCGGCTCGAAGGACCATGTTTCTGATCCTGAGAGAAGAAGCAATTAAATGAAAATATATCTAGTTAAGTAAAAAAACTGTATTTTTTCGAGGTTTTATCGACAAACTTAAATTTCCATAGTAACCATATAGTAATACATATACATAACACAATGAAAAAGAGTGGATAAAATTACCTTAAGCAGCTTGTGTACTCAACTTTTTATCACTGGATGAAAGAAAATAAATAGTATGCATCAGGTTCTTCATTTGTATTGTATTTATAATTTTTATTATTTTAACTGCTTGATGTTTAAATCTAAAGAAAATATAACTACAAAAAATACCACGCGGACCAGGCAGCAGACGGGACTCGAACCCGCACCCTTCGCAATCCGGGCGAATGCACCGACCAATTATGCTACCGCGGTCCTCACGGACCGCGTCGACATTCCTCTAGCCATTCTTAAGCTGCAAGGCAGCGCCATCTCTTCGCATTATATTGTATTGTATTTGATAATAAAATCAAGAATACGAGTACAAAGTTATTTAAACGATATCATCAAAAGTCAGTGAAATTAAACCAGTTTTGGTTTTAAATCGGCTTTATTAAGACTTTGTACTAGGAACTGGTACAGTGATCACGAATAAACATGGATTTTTTTGTTTTATTTCTTAACCGTATATATGGAAAGGCTCCATTTAGTTAGCCAGTATGTACAGACAGCCGCAAATAGAGTTATCCAGGTTATAGATTCACAATCCATTGAAACAAGGTAGTATGATTCCTGCCTACTAATTCGTAGTTCTAAAATGTGTTGATGGGTAAATATAAAATGAATTAGTGACGCAATATTAAAATTTGGGTAGTAACTAGAAATCAAATAATGTTGTTTTCTAGAAATGATTAATTTGTTTGATAATAATAACAAGTTACTATTAATATGAATAATACAAACCAGTTCCGTATTTAATTATACGAAGCTTTAAAGGTATGAGGAATCGTTACCGAAACAGACAATGTAAGGACAATGTCAAATAAATAAATAACATAATATTTCCAAGACTCACACCAATTAGCCTAGCCCCAAAGTAAGCACTGTAAGGCTTGTGTTATGGGATACTAGGGTAACGGATAGAATACATACATTGTACATAAATAAGTGTATTTATATAGAAAAAAATAATAAACATCCATGGCTGGAGAACAAATGCTCGTTTCATTCATCACTCAAACATCTGCCCCCACAGGGATTCGAATCCGAGACCTCCCGAGTCGGCGACATCATGAAACCCGGCGTATAAGCCACTCGGCCACGGAGGTCGTCGAATGTGAGGCTAATTAAAAAAATATTGTTACTAGCGGCCCGCCCTCGCTTCGCTTCGGTTTAGAGCTGAAGTGTAGACTACAGTTTTTGTTCTCAGGCTTGTATTATACACAATGACATTCATCTATAATTCTTCTTATACCTGCATGCAAAGTCTCAGCCCGATCGGTTTAAAATTGACAAAGTTTCATACAAACTTCCATTTCCTATTTTATCCCCTAGGGGGTAGAATTGATCAAAATCCTTTCATAGCGGATGCCTACGTCATAACATCTACCTGCATGCCAAATTTCAGCCCGATCCGTCCAGTGGTTTGGGCTGTGCGTTGATAGATCACTATGTCAGTCAGTCACCTTTGAGTTTTATATATATAGATTGACACAAATCGTTTCAAATTTCAATAACACAACAAGAGTGGGGAAAACATGAAGATAGCAAGCAGTCATTAAAATCACAATCCTCCTTTTTAACAGACTTACAAAAGGAGGATGTCTCAATTCGGCCGGTATGTTTTTTTATATATGGACACCGATCACGCCGGGATTTTTGATCCAATTTATGTGATTATTTCGTAGGGTTCCGTACCCAAAGTGTAAAAACCGGACTCCATTACTAAGACTCTGCTAGCTAGACAGTAGAGTACAGATGATCTATTTATGTTGCCGCTATAACATAAAAATACATATATTTAAGGAGGGCGGGCTCCTATTCAATAGACACATTTTTTTTGCCATTTTTACGTAAAGTCCGTTACGTTACAGCCTCCTTAATTGGGTCAACTCTTTGTTCATGTAATGCCTACGGCTGGCAGTCATATTAAAAAGTTAATATCATTATTTTAATATTTGAAATTAAGAAAGTCTCTGTCGTTTAATAGAAGATTCCAAGAGATAGACTTCAGGCACCAAACCATGCACTTAGATTAAGCTCAATTATTATATTCGCCTGAATTCAAATTTTAAATAAAAGAGTTAAACATATAAGTTGTTTTCTATTTAATAAAACTACGCCCTCAGGATCTACCCCTTCAGGGTAGATCGCCGCAGTACGGAACCCTTCATGTGCGAGTCCCACTCGCACTTGGCTGGTTTTTTTTGTTCGATGCAGAATAGTTGCCTTTTGGTCCCATAAAAATTTAATTGAGTTTGGTTTAGTAGTTTTTATTTTATGAGCATTTTCTTAACTTGGACGATGCAATTTTCACGATACTTTGTGTGCTGGTTTGTTTAGGCGTCTTTGTGTCATTTGATTGACTCTACAGCAGTTCATTTTAATATTCAAGGAATGATGGGTAAGGATTTAGCAATTTAATTGTTCATGAATCATAATAATATAAAGAAAAGTTTTACTAGAAAAAAATCCACGCGGACCAGGCAGCGGATGGGACTCCAACCCTTCCCAATCCGGGCGAATGCACTGACCAATTATGCTACCACGGCCCTGATGGCCGCGTCGAAATTTTCTTAGCCTTAAGCTGCCAGGCAGCGCCATCTCTTCGCATTATAGGTAACCCACAATGTCAAATATAATAATAATAATATAATAAATATATCTTTATTCAAATAAGGTCATACATTGCATAATAATACTAATAACTAATATTGAATTACTGATTGGCATAAGGCCTGATATACCTGTTTTATTAGTTTTGGACCTGCAATGGTACGTAATTTTTTAAAAATATACATTAATTTACGGATCCTGACTACTAGATTTGCAATATGCTGTCTAAAAGATAATGTGTCGTTAATTAAGATACCAAGATATTTTATATGGGATGTGTTCTGTATTAAAGGGCAATCGCATTTATTGACTGAAGGATATTGGCATTGGTGTGCGTATAAGTTAGGATTTGTAAACCCATGACAAGGCTGGCGCATAGAAAAGTGAATATAATTGGTTTTGTCAGTATTCAGTGTTAGTAAATTGCAGCGAAGCCAGTTATTTACACCATTAAGACCAAGTTGAGCTACCTCATATAATTCTGACCTACTATTGGCGCTAAAAATCAAGGCCGTATCATCGGCGTAAGATATAATTTTACCATATTTTAAATTAAGGTTACATAAATCATTGATGTAAACGAGAAAAAGGGTAGGGCCGATTATACTTCCCTGGGGAATACCATAGCAGGTCATTTTCTGGTAATCACTTTTAATATTTCCTATTTTAACGCATTGAGATCGATTGTCTAAATAATCTGCAAATAGTTTTAACTGCGTTCCTCTCATAC
This sequence comes from Chilo suppressalis, assembly GCA_902850365.2. Lineage (NCBI taxonomy): Eukaryota > Metazoa > Arthropoda > Insecta > Lepidoptera > Crambidae > Chilo > Chilo suppressalis. The sequence goes on from OU963902.1 coordinate 1,885,294, forward strand.
CCAATGCTTCCAACTTTTTTAGAAGCTTCGGAATTGAAACGGTATCGAACGCTTTTGCTAAATCAAGAAAAACAGCTAGAGTATGCTTTCCTTTGCCTAGTTCCTGAGTAATATAGTTAGTCAGGTTATGCACCGCATCTGCTGTTGACAACTTTGCCCGAAAACCAAATTGCGTAGGTGACAAATAGTTATTTTTTTCCAGGTAGTCAATAAGCCTTTTGTTAATAATTTTTTCTAATAGTTTTGATAAGGATGGAAGCACTGATATTGGTCTATAGTTATTTACTTGATCTTTACATCCAGATTTATAGACAGGAGTAACTACTGCTTTTTTTAAACATTGTGGAAAAATACCCTGCGAGGGGCAGATTTGAAAAATGCGTGTTAACGGTGGTATTAAAATATGCTTAAAAGTTTTGAGGATTTTATTGCTTAATAGTAAACTCGAACACGATTCGTGCCTTTTTGAAGTGTAGGTAAAATTTTTAATATGTCTCCAAAGGCGTTTGCTATCCTTGCCTGCTTTGAGTAGTTCATTTTTTTCATAATTTGCTTTTAATTTTTTCAAAAGATTATTAACGAAATTCCTGTATCTCCTATAGATAACTAGCAATGTGAGGTTATCGGGATATTTTTTTGTCCTCATATGAAGTTTATCCCTGTGTCTTATACATCGAATAATACCCGGGGTTATCCAAGGTTTGATATTTTGATATTGTTTATTTGAAGCAACTACAGACGTATTATGTAATATAGCTTGTTCAACATTATTAATTAAATACAACAAAGATGCATTCGCGTCCGTCGATTGAAAAACTGGGGCAAAGTCAAGCTTGCATAAATCGTGTTCGAGTTTCTTTATGTTTAACTTAGATTTTACTAGTTTATGATTCAGTTTAGGCAGCGATAAATTTAAGGTTAGTAAGACAGCGGAATGATCGGTAAGCGGCGTTTTTGTGACAAGTGTTAGATATGTTGACCTAGATTTTATCATCTTATGGTCGAGACAAGAACCACTCTGATGTGTTGGTAATGTATGGGCTGGGTAAAAACCATGGTACGAACATAGATTGAGATAATCTTGGGTTCCAGCATCATGTATGTCGGGTATAATGTTTATGTTAATATCACCCGTAATTATTACATTTTTAAAAGATGTTAATGATTGAAGTATCTGGTCTAAGTTTCCGTTGAAATTATCTATGTTTGTGACAGATGGGGATCTATATATTGCGACAATAACTGTATCTTGGTTAATATGTACCAACAAACAACTACAACCCTGAAGAGCTGGTTCCTCGAGGGTGACTTGCGAGGAGTCTCTAACATAAATAACTATTCCATCATTTTGGTTGTGATTATTTTGACTATAAATAAGTTATAACCTGGCCTTGTTGGTAGGTTGCCGTTCCGTTTTGTTAACCAGCACTCGGTTAGTATAATTACATCACAAACAAAGTTAAGCCTATGGAGGAAAATATCAAAATTATCAATATTTTTATAAATACTACGTATATTTTGGGTGAGTACAGTTAATGAGTTTTTATAAGCGGTCAGATATTGTCTACACTCTTCGACTTCACATAAACATGAATTAGACATAGATAGATCATCTATTTCATTTATTATATTAATGTCCATAGTAAAGTTCTAATTATAACAAATAAGTGGCGCTCTAGGCGCCTTCATAATCAATAGTATTAATGTACCTAGTTTCGGCAGCTTTTTTAGCTGGACATTCGGCATCTCCGGTCCTATGGCCGCACGGTTTTTTAAATTTAACGCAAGTGGCACATTTTGGTGGATCGGCTTTTTTTGTGCAGTCTTTGAGAGAATGGCCATCTTCGCCACAGTGGCCACAGGTAGAAGCTGTCGCCTTGCAAGTTTTAGCGGCATGGCCATATTGCTGGCAATTGTAGCATCTAGTTACAAGTGTGAAATCACGTACCGAGCAAAAATTCCAGTTAATAAAAAGTCTGTCCTGTATAATTAAGGCTTTGCATATAGTAGCAGGTACTTCTAAAATATAGTTCCAGGTGTCTGCTCCTCGTTTTCCTGATTTGTGGCTCAGTTTTATAGAGTTCAGGAAAGTATCTCCAGATATATTTAATCACGATTCTGCTACGTTTTGCTCGTAGATGCACTTATAGAAATTCTTCTTTAAGAAAAAAATTCTTAATATTTATATTTATATTTACTCATCAACACACTTTATACTAATATTTATATTCAGTAAATATTTATATTTATACTAGCTGACCCAGCGAACTTCGTACCGCCCTAAAAAAATAGGGGTTGTCCAGCGGACAAAATTGTGAATCTAAACCATTCTCAAATCCCCTTGAACACACAAAAAATTTCATCAAAATCGGTCCAGTCGTTTAAGAGAAGTTCAGTGACATACACACTCACAGAAGAATTATATATATAAAGATTTACTCATCAACACACTTTAGAACTACGAATTAGCAGGCAGGAATCATACGACCTTTTTTCAATTGATTGTGAATCTAAAACTTGGATAACGACTTCGACGACTTCCATGGCCGAGTGGTTAATACGCCGGTTTCAAGGTGTCGCCAACACAAGAGGCCCGGTCCGAATCCCGGTGGGGGAAGACGTTTGTGTGATGAAGAAGAAGCAATATGCAGGCCGGCAGGGTGAAGATGACTGGTGTGGCAGGTAGAACTGCTGTATCAGCTATCTTCGCGTCTGGACTTCACCTTCACTTAACATCAGGTGGGGTGGAGTCATTTATCGGACCTATCTATAAAAAAAAGAGCATTTGTACTCCAGTCTCAGTACTATTATACATAAATACATATGTATTAGTATAATGTATTTTATCAGTTACCCTACTACCCATAACACAAGCCTACAGTGCTTACTTTGGGGCTAGGCTAATTGGTGTGAGTGTTGGAAATGTTTATAACTTTAATTGTGGCTGTGTGTAGATACTGGCTAACTTAATGGAGCCTTTCCATATATGTATGTAGTTAAGAAATAAAACCAAAAAATCTATGTTTATTCGTAATTATTTTGTATTAGTACCTAGTACATAGTCTTAATGCAGCCGTTTAAAAACCAACACTGAATTAAAAGAAACTGGTTTAATTTCACTGATTTTTAATGTTGTCGTTTAAATAACTTTGTGTTCTTATTCTAGATTTTATTGTAAGATACGATAAACTTTAATAACATTCTGCATTTTTTTTATTCAGTGATAAAAATTAGAAGTTATGAATGAAATTTTAAAATACAAGTTATGAAAAACAAATCAAGATCCCTTAATTTTCCACGTGTAGGGCAAGGGCTGCAGGCCTAGGGCTGCCATCCGTCTGGGTTTCCCCGGATTTGTCCTAGTTTACGGGGCGTCCGGGGAGCGTCCGGGCGGGGTTTCATTTGTAGTCCGGGTTTAAAAATTTCCTGTTTTGGGTCGCCAATTAATCCGTCAATTTAAATGTCTTTGAAAATAAATAAATCTATTCTAACACTGTAACCATAAATCGATGGCGCAGGTGGCTCGATGGCGCAGGTGGCTAGCGCGTTCGGCTGCGATCGTTGAAGTTAAGCAACTTTCGCAGTGGTCGGTCATTGGATGGGTGACCAAAAATTTACTATCTCGAGCTCCTCCGTGCTTCGGAAGGCACGTTAAGCCGTTGGTCCCGGCTGCATTTGCAGTCGTTAGCACCCACCAATCCGCACTGGGCCCGCGTGGTGGGTCATGGCCCAAATTCCCTATTCCATCCATAGGGAAGGCCTGTGCCCCAGCAGTGGGGACATTAATAGGCTGATGATGATGAACCATAAATGCTGACTTCCAACAGAGATCAGCTTTGTCGCCCATACTGCCCGCAATAATAGCACGAGTGGCCCTCGGTGCTGCAAGTGTACATGGGCGGCAGTGACCACTTATTATGAGGTAGACCGCTAGCTCTTTTGCCTACATCAACATAAAAAAAGTTGATTTGTGACATTTTTAACTGTTTTTTATTGGTCTGTCCGGGTTCTGGGCTCCAAAATCCGGGGTTAACACGCGTCTTATCCTGGTTGCCACATTTTATTATTTTTAGTTTTATTAATAGAGAAAATAGTATACTAACCCTTCCAGAGGCGGCCTTACAGATTGCGAGGCTCCGGGCGGCAGGTCTTTGCGAGGCCCTTTGTCCTTCGTGAAAAGTATGTGATGCGAAAGTAGGTCTGGTTGTTTGGTTTAGGTATTTGTCATGTTTAAGGAAAAATGCTTAAATTATACAAATAAATCAAATTTGAATTTTAAAATATTTTACATTGAAAGATTCACAAAATTAACAAATACAGAGATGATAAATTTTAAAATTGATGTTTGCGGCTTTTCCTAAGACTAAAATCTTTAATTAAAGCACAATAATCTAACGAATAAGCTACGTCATTTTCGATTGAAAGAATAGCGAGGGCTGAAAGCCGATCTTGTGTCATTGAAAAAATAGATTTTTTTTATATTTTTAAAATTTGCTTGGGTTGTTGCGCGAGGCCCCTGTAGGAGCGAGGCCCCGGGCGATTGCCCTGTTCGCCACCCCCTAAGACCGCCACTGAACCCTCCCATTAATGTATATCATGGAATTAGTAATGTTTGTACGTAAATATCAAACATATTATAAAAGTAACAATAATCCTCGCAGCCAATTTAATCTGATTCTTCCTAAACCTAAACTAAAGATGTATAAAAATGGACTGTTCAAGCGCCTACTAAATCGCTGCAGCAAACACGCGCCAACATGACAAGTTAACCAAACAGCCAGGATCAGAATTCATTCTTATTCTTTTAAACTTTCATGGTCACTAACATTATAGCTATTAACGGGATTGTTACCATGTACCTTGTTTTTTATGAGTCTCCGATATTTCGGCACTGTTGCAAGCGCCATGATCACGGAGTAACTGAAGTAATTGCGGGTAGATGTTATTGGCAGACATATCGGTCTACCCTCTGACGTCGTCTTTTACTGCGCTCGATACCCCTACCATTGGTCACGTTCTCACTATTCACTCGCACCTGTTCCCGACACACAATACTCACAGTATCCGATCGCGGAACGACACTTTTTTGATTTTTACGGTTTTTGCACATACGAACCACTGGATTCCAGACACTTGACAATTTAAACCCATCCTCACGATTGAAATTTTTGTGTTTGGTTATTTCAATCGCTTCCCTGACCAATCTTGGTATGTAGTGGCGTTCTGTCGAGATGATTTGTGGATTATGGAGCTCAATCCAGTGATTCGGACCCGAATCGATTAAATGTTCCGCGATAGCCGATTTCTGCGTATCATTGTTTCTGACTGCTTTTATGTGTTCTTTCATTCGGCACGTTATTGTCCGCTTCGTTTGGCCAATATATGAACTACCACAGCTGCAGTCGATCTTATATACACCAGGTTTCTCCAAAGGGAAGTTGTCTTTGGGAGATCGTAGAAACTGTGACACTTTTTGTAAAGGAGTGAAGACAGTATTCAGTGAGTACTTATTAAGTATGTTCTAGATCTTGTCTGTCACTCCTTTGATATATGGCAAAAATACTGGTTGCCTGCTTACTATGTGTGTCTGGTGCCTTAATTTGTGTTTGGGTGGAAACTGTCCCTTGTATCCATTATTCTGTAGGACCCGCCGTACATACTCCAACTCTTCGTGCAGGTGTTCCTTGTCACACAAGTCATATGCACGGTTTGTCAGTGAAGTCACTACAGAATTTAGATGTCTGGGGTGGTGATGCGAAGAGGCGTTGAGATAACGGTCTGTGTGTGTGAGTTTGCGGTGAATGGAATGACTCAGCGAACCATCATTCCGCACCCGAATCTTTACGTCAAGAAATGCCAGACTTCGGTCTTCTTCCATCTCATATGTGAAATGCATTTTGGTATGGACTCCATTTAAATTTGCCAAATGAGCCTCGACATCTTCTTTGTTTCCTCTCAATATACAAAATACGTCATCAACATACCTCTTCCATAGTGCAATTTCTGTGGGGGCGGTGGCGAAAGCTTTTTCCTCAAAATACTCCATCCATATATTGGCAACGACTGGAGCTACCGGACTGCCCATTGCGACCCCATCTATTTGGAGGTAGTACTGACCCTGATATATAAAGAAGTTCGTCGTCAAACAATGATGCAAAAACTTGGCATATTCCGTCGGGATGTTATTGTCTTGCAATTTCACCTTTACTACTTCCAAACAGTCCACCACAGGTACATTTGTGAAAAGTGATTCCACGTCGAAACTAACCATCAAGTGATTGTCTTCCACCTTGTTTTGGTGTAAGATTTCTACGAAGTGGCGGGAATCTTTTACAAACGACGATGTTCGTCCCACTATTGGCTGCAATATTTTTGCTACGTGCTTGGCCAGTTCATACGTAGGTGAGTCTATCTGACTCACGATCGGACGTAGCGGCACATTCAGCTTGTGTATCTTAGGCAGTCCATATAGTTTTGGAGGCTGGACGTTTCTAGGACGTAGCAAATATTTGACGGTATCGTCGTCTAGAGCGTAGGCACATTCTTTTATAAGTGAGCGGGTGCTTCGATCAGTCCTCGCCGTTGGATTGTAATTCACCTTAATATACGTGTTGGAATCAGTGAGTAGACTATGAATCTTACTTTCATACTCAGTGATGTCCATTATGACAGTCGCATTCCCTTTATCAGCTTTGAGTATTATTATGTTATTGTTCTTTCGAAGATCTTGTAACGCAGCTGATTCGGAGGAAGTGATGTTCGGTCTTGGTGGCCTCGCATTACGTAACACCACAGCAACATCTTGTCTTAGCGTGTCCGCATCGATTGCTGGAATCTTGTTACGCATGACACCTTCTTCAACCGACCCAATGACTCCTCATAGGGAATGCGTCTAGGTGTAATAGCGAAATTCATCCCTTTTTCAAGAACTGACTGTGCAGCATCTGTTAACTCAATGCTCGACAAATTGATGACCGTTCGAGTTGGTAGTGAGTTCTCGTAGTAGGGGACATGAGACTTTTGTCTTTTTAACAATAACTCGAACTTACGATCCTGTTTCATAGCACTAAGTTCCCTGGTACGTTGAGCTTGTAAGTAGGTAACACGATCGCAAACATCAAAATCACTCGTAGAAAGAGTTTCACTGCACTTGAGATGTATTTGGTATAGTTCACACTGACCTTTGTCCAGTCGGTACCTGCAATTTCGTATCGATTTTCGCAACAGTTTTTTACTCGCATTTTGCAGAACACTCGTGGAACCATGAATGTCTGGTCGTGGTTTTATCCGAACACATGTGGGGATAATGTCTGAATTACGGCACTTCACTAGGAATGATAGTGATTCCTTTAAACACTCACACCTTTTCCGCGCGCGTTCTAGGTCTTTTATTAATTTTGCTGTATCCGGCCCGTACCGGTTAACGATATATTGTTTTAAACTTTCATGGTCACTAACATTATAGCTATTAACGGGATTGTTACCATTTACCTTGTTTTTTATGAGTCTCCGATATTTCGGCACTGTTGCAAGCGCCATGATCACGGAGTAACTGAAGTAATTGCGGGTAGATGTTATTGGCAGACATATCGGTCTACCCTCTGACGTCGTCTTTTACTGCGCTCGATACCCCTACCATTGGTCACGTTCTCACTATTCACTCGCACCTGTTCCCGACACACAATACTCACAGTATCCGATCGCGGAACGACACTTTTTTGATTTTTACGGTTTTTGCACATACGAACCACTGGATTCCAGACACTTGACAATTTAAACCCATCCTCACGATTGAAATTTTTGTGTTTGGTTATTTCAATCGCTTCCCTGACCAATCTTGGTATGTAGTGGCGTTCTGTCGAGATGATTTGTGGATTATGGAGCTCAATCCAGTGATTCGGACCCGAATCGATTAAATGTTCCGCGATAGCCGATTTCTGCGTATCATTGTTTCTGACTGCTTTTATGTGTTCTTTCATTCGGCACGCTATTGTCCGCTTCCTTTGGCCAATATACGAACTACCATAGCTACAGTCGATCTTATATACACCAGGTTTCTCCAAGGGGAAGTTGTCTTTAGGAGATCGTAGAAACTGTGACACTGAGGAGGTCATTGGGTCGGTTGAAGAAGGTGTCATGCGTAACAAGATTCCAGCAATCGATGCGGACACGCTAAGACAAGATGTTGCTGTGGTGTTACGTAATGCGAGGCCACCAAGACCGAACATCACTTCCTCCGAATCAGCTGCGTTACAAGATCTTCGAAAGAACAATAACATAATAATACTCAAAGCTGATAAAGGGAATGCGACTGTCATAATGGACATCACTGAGTATGAAAGTAAGATTCATAGTCTACTCACTGATTCCAACACGTATATTAAGGTGAATTACAATCCAACGGCGAGGACTGATCGAAGCACCCGCTCACTTATAAAAGAATGTGCCTACGCTCTAGACGACGATACCGTCAAATATTTGCTACGTCCTAGAAACGTCCAGCCTCCAAAACTATATGGACTGCCTAAGATACACAAGCTGAATGTGCCGCTACGTCCGATCGTGAGTCAGATAGACTCACCTACGTATGAACTGGCCAAGCACGTAGCAAAAATATTGCAGCCAATAGTGGGACGAACATCGTCGTTTGTAAAAGATTCCCGCCACTTCGTAGAAATCTTACACCAAAACAAGGTGGAAGACAATCACTTGATGGTTAGTTTCGACGTGGAATCACTTTTCACAAATGTACCTGTGGTGGACTGTTTGGAAGTAGTAAAGGTGAAATTGCAAGACAATAACATCCCGACGGAATATGCCAAGTTTTTGCATCATTGTTTGACGACGAACTTCTTTATATATCAGGGTCAGTACTACCTCCAAATAGATGGGGTCGCAATGGGCAGTCCGGTAGCTCCAGTCGTTGCCAATATATGGATGGAGTATTTTGAGGAAAAAGCTTTCGCCACCGCCCCCACAGAAATTGCACTATGGAAGAGGTATGTTGATGACGTATTTTGTATATTGAGAGGAAACAAAGAAGATGTCGAGGCTCATTTGGCAAATTTAAATGGAGTCCATACCAAAATGCATTTCACATATGAGATGGAAGAAGACCGAAGTCTGGCATTTCTTGACGTAAAGATTCGGGTGCGGAATGATGGTTCGCTGAGTCATTCCATTCACCGCAAACTCACACACACAGACCGTTATCTCAACGCCTCTTCGCATCACCACCCCAGACATCTAAATTCTGTAGTGACTTCACTGACAAACCGTGCATATGACTTGTGTGACAAGGAACACCTGCACGAAGAGTTGGAGTATGTACGGCGGGTCCTACAGAATAATGGATACAAGGGACAGTTTCCACCCAAACACAAATTAAGGCACCAGACACACATAGTAAGCAGGCAACCAGTATTTTTGCCATATATCAAAGGAGTGACAGACAAGATCTAGAACATACTTAATAAGTACTCACTGAATACTGTCTTCACTCCTTTACAAAAAGTGTCACAGTTTCTACGATCTCCCAAAGACAACTTCCCTTTGGAGAAACCTGGTGTATATAAGATCGACTGCAGCTGTGGTAGTTCATATATTGGCCAAACGAAGCGGACAATAGCGTGCCGAATGAAAGAACACATAAAAGCAGTCAGAAACAATGATACGCAGAAATCGGCTATCGCGGAACATTTAATCGATTCGGGTCCGAATCACTGGATTGAGCTCCATAATCCACAAATCATCTCGACAGAACGCCACTACATACCAAGATTGGTCAGGGAAGCGATTGAAATAACCAAACACAAAAATTTCAATCGTGAGGATGGGTTTAAATTGTCAAGTGTCTGGAATCCAGTGGTTCGTATGTGCAAAAACCGTAAAAATCAAAAAAGTGTCGTTCCGCGATCGGATACTGTGAGTATTGTGTGTCGGGAACAGGTGCGAGTGAATAGTGAGAACGTGACCAATGGTAGGGGTATCGAGCGCAGTAAAAGACGACGTCAGAGGGTAGACCGATATGTCTGCCAATAACATCTACCCGCAATTACTTCAGTTACTCCGTGATCATGGCGCTTGCAACAGTGCCGAAATATCGGAGACTCATAAAAAACAAGGTACATGGTAACAATCCCGTTAATAGCTATAATCATTCTTATTCGATTGCGGTACACGACGAACGTTACCTAACATTTTATAAATATTTTAGTTGATTGTTGAAGAAAAATATAAATTTTAAATCTCGCAAGTTTGTTTTGAATATCTCCGAAACCGGCGAGAGCTGGAACATCTGGCGACCGTGACAGGACGGCTGAAGAAAACCGTCAATTTCCTGCATTTATGAAGAAAAATCCGTGATTACTCAATTGCCGTTGAAGTCGACCAAGCTTGGATAGGACGAGAACAGGCCTATTTAGCTGCTTCTGAAACCTGTTGGAGAAGTGAATCTTCGTATGGAGGCCTATCTCACGGGAAGTAGCCCTATTTCTGTCCTTCTGTTCTTTATCCCTATTAAGCCTATTTGTGTCGATGTTTGATTGACTCCTTAATGTTAGTATTATTCAGTGCTTTAAATATAATTTAATTTTTTAGGCAAAATTAAGTAATTCTTTATTATAGAATCAACAATTGTTTAAAATATCTATTAATTATTTGCAGATTATCTTTGTTTTTCGTATTAAACTACCCACCACTCAATAAAAAACAAAAAAGTTTATCAGTAAATTGTTATTTATATCGTATTATTAACTATTTCAGCGCAATAGTCGCCTATTTATCGAATCATCTCAAGCGCCCGTGAGCTCTATTTTTGAATCACTCGTCTTGCGTCGAACGCTCGATTTCTACTAAATTTCATTCGACATAATTAATTCCGTATTTTTGAATCGCTCGAGTGCAACGAATGGGTGAGACCACTCGCTGCATGGCGAATGGTGGAGGCGAATGATAGAATAATTGTCAATTTTTTTGTGCTATTAGACGACGATAATCTATTATTGTCATGCTTTATATGAAACGACAGCGAGAATTTTTGTTCGGTTTTCATTGCGTTAATTACCGGTTTTTATTTTTTCTGCGTGAACTGAGTAAAATTTTATATTTTGTATTAAACAGGTAACACTGGTGACGAATGATTCAAAAATACGGAAAATCAGTATTATGCGACTTGAAAGTCGAAAGTGACTTATGTCGCATTGAATGATACTATGTCAGACGGGTGATTCAAAAATAGGGCTCCGTGTCTCGCGCAGTGCCTTCGCTCACTCAGCGGTGGGCTCGGCGCGGGCTGACTGTATCCGACTGGAGTTATCCATTGGGTTTGATTTTTCACTTTATCTGTGTCATTGTTTCCTTTGAGATTTGTCATTCGATTTTATTTAATTAAAAATGTCTCCCGAGGCCGAGTCAGAAATTAAAGAAGAACTAGCTAGACTCATCAGATCTCGCGGATGCATCAAAGGCAGACTTTAGAATTGTTGGAAAAGATAAAAAGGAGTGAAACTACCTCCATCATGCTGCGAGAATTAGATTTAAAAATGAAAAGAATAGAATCCTCGCAGTCTGAATTTGATTCATTACAAAATCGAATCGAATTATTGAGTGACGATATTAAGATTACTGTTACAGACTCATTATTTCATTGACATGTTGCATTTATTAAACCAATTATTAATTTCTGGTTTCCTAAACATACACACTTAATATTGCCGCCATGTAAACCATGCGAAAAATGTGATAAGATAACTACCTACGCAATGTGCACAACCGACTACGCGCACTGGCTCCGGCTCATGCATTTCGCTGTTTTTGTCGGCTCGTTTTGATATGATTTTTTTTTTAACGCAAGGCATGCATACACACACACACACACACGCTACACCAAACACTTACGTACACACTCATTTACACAAAGTTAGTTATCATGCTCCTTTTATAATTCTGATTTATATAGGTATTTATATTTATCGCAAAATTTATTTGAATCTTTGTTTCTTAAGTTTCGGTATTTCTTTTATATTACATATTGTTAATTTGTAATTTCTACCCTACGTAATCATTTTAATTTTTAAATTGAATACAAAGTGAGTTTCTGTAATTGGCTAAAGTACCGTTTAAAAATTTTATATTAGATTATATTGTGTAAAACGCTGTTGAAACTTGTTGATGATAAATAAATAAATAAATAAATAAAATAATTCTCAGATAAATGAACGCGATTTTATTGAAACAAAGTTGTGTTCTCTTTTGGCTCGGGCTCAGGAGATTTTAGAAACTTCTCCTGCATATGGAAAGAAGGGCGAATGCCGCAATGGCGATGTCTCTAGTCTTGGGAGTCATGTAAACTCAGCCATTAAGCTTCCCACCATTAGATTACCTAGTTTTGACGGGAATTATTTGCAATGGCTTGAATTTGAGGACACTTTCGAAGCGATGATTCATAATTGTGATAGTTTTCCGCTTATTAATAAGTTTCATTATTTGCGATCGTCTTTGTCTGGAAGTGCAGCGGTTATAATTAAATCTTTAGAGTTTTCCGCAAGAAACTATACTGTAGCATGGGAATTAGTCTGTGACAGATATGATAATAAAAACACTTTGATAAATAACCATTTAAAATCTCTTATCTAATAGACAAGTCCGTCCGTCCATCCGTGGTGCTGTTTCAGCGGCCAAACCGTAAGAGATAGATATAGAGAATGTTTAAGTTATAAGTTGAGAATAGTCTGATAAGACTACAAACCGGATGTGAGTAACGTAGCACTTCCGGTTTTCGAGAAATCACGTGATTTCTATTTCAAACGAAACCACACAAAATCTCCGAAGTTCTCAATTAATTAAATACATTTTTTTTTTGGTGTACATTTGGTTCACTGGTTTGCTAGTCATTGTATAATATAGAACCAATTTCTAGGGAATCTTTTAAAGCTTTAAGGTTCATTATTGATCATGTATCAAAGCACTTGCGCGCCCTAGAAAGCTTAGGGCAGCCTACAGATAAGTGGGATACCCTTATAATTTTTATGGTATCGGACAAATTAGATTTACACACGAGTAGAAAGTAGGAAGAGTGCAAATCACATCTAACTGAGTTTCCGTCTTTAAATGAGTTCTTTTCTTTCCTGAGCAGTCGTGCGGATGTGCTTGAAACTACATTTAGTAGTCGATCCGATAACGAACAAAAAATTAATTCAAAACAAATTAAACCTAAATTTGTTTCAAATTTTCGATCTAACAGTTTAGCCGTATCTTCAGATAGTGATTCTATGTTGTGTAAATTATGTAATCAAACACATTACTTACATGCTTGCTTAGAATTTAAAAAGTTAAGTCATAATGATAAATTAAAGCATGTTCGTGATTTTAAATTGTGTAATAATTGTCTAAGGACTGGACATAGCAAGTCTAAATGTCAATTAAAAGGTTGTTGTCGTTTTTGCAAAGAGAAACACAATACGTTGCTGCATGTAGATAGTCAGGTTTCGGTAATGGAGTTTATTAAAAAATATAAATTTGTTGTAAAGTTTACTTGTAAAACATTTAAGTAACTTATCAAATTAAACTAAATTAAATTAAACTAAATAGTCTACGATAGACCAAGTGAACCTTCGCTCGATGCGGGAGGCGAATGAGTTGTAGGATCATTGTGCCTTTGCTATTTAAGGGTCATGATTATGTGACGTCACTCCCGAAAAGGGCTTCGTTCCTGGGAATGTTTATATTATTTGAAGTGGTCTGCTGTTATCTCGAAATTCTTAGAGATGCTTAGAATATCAATTAACACTCTAACTAAGTACTCGAAAATAGGGTCTATTTTTATGGAGATAATTTTCGTTCCATTATTAATCCGCGTGTCATATTTCGTGAGATATATGTCACGCGGAGTATCATGTCATGTAGTTAGTTAGTTAATTACGTACTTTGATAATTCTTTCTTTAATTCTAATTTGTATTGAACTATTATTACTGTGCTAGGCTGTCTTAAATATTTTTGGGAAAATTGGTCCGATATATCGATATATCGATGTTTTTTTCGCGATATATCGAAGCCGATATTGATATTTTTTAAAATATCGATGTATCGATATATCGATATTTTTTTCAACTTTCGACATCCCTATGTCGATGACCTTAATACAGGGTGCGACACAGTAGCAGAATTAAAGCACATCGCAACGGGCGTGGTTAAGGTGTTAGATTCTGCATGTATGCCGTTGCGCAAGTTTCGTTCTAACTACCCAGGTTTATTTGACAGTGTGGACACCATGGATAGTCTCGACTTATTTAAAAAAAAAATGGTTGCCTGTAAAGTCGGTTTTACGGGCGAAGATTTTACGTGACAACGTCTTTTTCTCGGTAGAATATTTATTGATATGAATATAATTAAATTGCACAATAGGAACAAGGAATTGAATGAAAATAAGAATTGCACAAATTTTAACTATAGAAATATATTTTGTTTACTAAAACATTGTACACGTAAACTTAAACTTAACACGAGAGACTCATCGTAACGTTACCGAGCGTTACACTTTTTCATAAGTGACTCCCAGCCGCAACCTAATTTAAGACGTTGTCACGTCAAAACTCAAGCGTCTTAGGTCTTAATTACGCTCCGCAAACAGATACTTTGCAGTTCAGTGCAGATTTATTATTAGACTCGGCAATAACAAAACGCTCGGTACTGTCTACTACGTGCAAAGTGTTCAATCCCCTTGGGCTTCTAAGCGCTTGCATAATAGTGGCAAAAATTCTTCTTCAGAAATTGTGGAGCGTTAAATTAGATTGGGACCAACCTGTACCTGAAAGCTTTATTAAAGTTTGGGTCAAACTATTAAAAGATTTTCCCGTTTTATTTCAAATTAAAATTTCTCGTCGTGTATTCAGCGACAACCCAATCGAGTTGCAATTACATTGTTTTGCTGACGCATCGCAACGAGCCTATGCTAGGCTTGTTGAAAATATATCGATGTATCGATATATCGATATATTTTGTTCGATATATCGATATTTTTTGTCGATATATTTTGATTCGATATATCGATACATCGATACAAAATAACCAATATCGAAATTCGTATCAAAAACGATATTTTTTTTAATTATTAGCGGCATATCACGATCTAACTAAATTCGTATCTGGAAAAATCGTAACTGGATCTCAGATTAATGATATTCAATATATCTATGATCTGTGCTGTATTTAGTATTGTCTATGTCATCATTGGAAAATAGGGTCTATTTTTAGGGAGAAAGTTTTCGTTCCATTATTATCCCGCGTGTCATATTTCGTGAGCTACTGTACGACATTTTTGGGAAAATTGGTCCGATATATCGATGTTTTTTTCGCGATATATCGAAGCCGATATTGATATTTTTTAAAATATCGATGTATCGATATATCGATATTTTTTTCAACTTTCGACATCAATAGCCTATGCGGCTTGCGTTTACATACGATCACAAGATAGTGAAGGTCACGTTGTTGTGAAGTTATTATGCGCTAAAGCTAGGGTCGCGCCTATTAAACCAACCACTATCCCGCGTTCAGAATTATGTGGTGCATTGTTAGGTGCACGATTGTCTAATAAAGTTTTATCGGCTTTGCGATGTAACTTCACGCGTAAAGTATTATGGACTGATTCGACCGTAATTCTAGGGTGGTTGAAAACACCAACAAAAGATTTACAGACCTTTGTCTGTAATCGGGTTAATGAAATTAACGAATTAACTCCTGATTTCACATTTTTGCACACACCTACTGATCAAAACCCCGCTGACTTAGCGTCACGAGGAGTTGACCCTAAATTTTTGCAGTCTGCTCTTTTGTGGTGGGAGGGGCCTGCGTTTCTTAAGTTAGCACCTGCTGAGCCTAACCAATCTCATAGCAAACATATGATCGATTTACCCGAACTTAAGAAGTCTATAAAATGTTGCAATGTAAATATAAAATTATATTCAGATATTGATGATACATTTATTCCATTTAATTGTTTTTCCAACCTAACACGTCTTAAGAAGGTGTACGCTTATGTTTTGAGGTTTATCAATAATTGTAAATCGAGTAATCGTAAAAAAGGTCCTTTAGAAGTCGCTGAAATTAACGATTCATTGTTATTATTGGTTAAATTTAGTCAGCGTCAATCTTTTGCAGATGAGATCAAATTAATTTCTAATAAACAGCCGTCCGTACCAGTAAATTATTATCATTGACACCCTTCTTAGATGAAAAAGACGTTTTACGAGTAGGTGGTCGTCTTGAAAACTCGTCATTTGATTGTAATAAAAGGCATCCCATGCTTATTGATGCAAAACACCACCTCAGTAAATTAATCATGCGACATGAACACGAACGTTTATTTCATGCGGGCCGCCAATTACTACTTGCTTCAGTTAGAGAAAGATTCTGGCCAGTAGGTGGTAGAAACCTTTCACGTAGCACGGCTAAGCAGTGTATTATTTGTATTCGTTACCGTGGAAAAACGATACAGCTTATAATGGGAAATTTACCAGTTGAAAGAACCACTCCTACATTCGCCTTTTACTCGTGTGGCGTGGATATGGCCGGTCCTTTTATGATCGCTAGTCGCAAAGGCAAATGCAATCGCATTTCCAAATGTTATTTATGTTTATTTGTATGCATGGCCACAAAGGCCATTCACTTAGAAGTTGTAAGTGATCCTGAGATCACGAAACGCCAAAATGAATGCCTCTGTACTGATACAGAGGCATTCATTTTGGCGTTTCGTCGATTTATTTCCAGGAGAGGTAAACCGTCAACTATTTTTTGTGACAATGGAACAAATTTCAAAGGGGCTTCATTAGTCGATTTTAGTCAGGCCGAAGAAATCAAATTTGTGTTCAGCCCTGCCTACTCTCCTCATTTTGGAGGCGTTTGGGAGGCCGGCGTGCGCTCCGCTAAATTTCATTTGAAACGCATAGCCGGTAGCGTATCTTTAACATTTGAGGAGCTATCTACACTATTTACACAGATAGAGGCAATCCTAAATTCACGTCCGTTATCTCCGCTCTCGTCAGAACCAACTGATCCTGCTCCTCTCACTCCAGGGCATTTTCTCGTGGGACGGCCACTGACGTCAGTGCCCTCTCCACCAATCAACTGTAAGCGTCTCAGCAGGTACCAGCTTATCGAGCAACTTCGCCAACACTTCTGGGATCGTTGGAGTCGGGAGTACGTGACGGAGCTACAGCAGAGGACAAAATGGAGGACGAAGCAGCACGAGGTTAAAGTTGGAGATCTTGTCATCCTAAAAGAGGAAAACTTACCCCCCTTATGTTGGAGAATGGCTCGAATTAGTCGTCTGTACCCAGGAAAGGATGGAGTAAGTAGAGTCGCTGACGTTCTCACTCGAAATGGGACACTGAGGAGAGCTATCAACAAGATGTGTGCATTACCATTCGTAAACAGCCCAAGCGAAGAGAGTTGGTCAACCAAACCAGCTGTTGAGGATGATAAATAACAGCTGCAAACTATTTGTTATTGAAAGCGGAGTTTTCAACGCGGTGGAGGGAGGATGTTCAAGCGCCTACTAAATCGCTGCAGCAAACACGCGCCAACATGACAAGTTAACCAAACAGCCAGGATCAAAATTCATTCTTATTCGATTGCGGTACACGACAAACGCTACCTAACATTTTATAAATATTTTATTTGATTGTTGAAGAAAAATATAAGTTTTAAATCTAGCAAGTTTGTTTTGAATATCTCCGAAACCGGCGAGAGCTGGAACAGGACCATTATACCGATCCATCTTGATTTATAATAAAATTCCCGTTACTATTAAAACAGAAACTAATATTAACACTAATAAAAAAAAATATGGGTGCGTGTACTTAAGTACGCGCGTGAGAAGTTATACTTCTTTTTGGAATTATTAAAAAATAGTTTTTAATTGCACATATAAATTTCGCATTTGTATAACATTATAACACGTGTTAAGAAAATAGAAACTAGAAACATGTAGATAAATATTATAAATATGAAAACAGTGATCAGAGGCGACGAGCGTCCCAACATGTGCGACTAAGAGATCCTATTACTATTTAGTTAGAAGCTTTTTTTCGAGACTTACGAGTAATGTGCGGTTTAGCGGCCGACTTCATGGTGTTACTTTTCTGTTACAGTGTTTCGCGCGCATCTTAAAATTTCACTCTCATCATTTTTTCAAACGCGCCCGCGGCTAACTTCATTATGTTACTTTTGTGTTACAGTGATGCGCGCGCATCTTAAAATTTCACTCTCATAATTTTTTCATAACGCGGCTAAAGAAGTATAACTTCAAAAAAATGGGGTATTCGCAGTATCTGATCCTATACGAAGTACTAACATTAAAACTGTGATACGGTTCCTTCTTATTAAATGATGAAAAATACATTATCATAATAGGTATTTATGATTATTGAATTTTAATAAAAAACTCAGAATTTTACTGCTTTTCATTTTTTTAACGATATTACTTAAGGTTACAAAAAAGGTTTACTTAATATAATGACAAATAACCCATTTTTCGCTGGTAAGTACATACTTATTGGAATCGCTGTATTTATTAATCAGCTCGCGGTTATATTGGTTTTGTAATAATTCTGCAAAATTCAAAGTGAATAATGTAGATTTTTATAGGTAAATCACCCCTTTCATCACCCTACGCCTATAAGTATTGCGATGTTGTAGCTAAGAACCAAGTTCCCATCTACTTCTATATGGGAATTCATTATATTCGATTTAGTTATTAGGGCACGGAAGCGCAACAAACAAACTCACTTACGCATCTATAATATTATATTATACTTACTAGTGATCCACCCGGGCATTGTACGGGCGAAATTTATTTATCGGGATAAAATATAGCTTAAGTCACTCGGACAAAATGTATTTAAATAAAGAAAAATGTTATAATAAATAATGTAGCTACCTTATGATGAATTAATATTTGAAACCGGTTCAGTAGTTTGACAGATTCTTTGTTACAAATATACAAATCTTGCCTCTTTATAATATTAGTATAGATAGTTAGGATACGATAAGTATTTAATTGCTGAAAAAGATTTTAAAATAAAGTAAGTAATAGGTTTATTTGATTATATTTGTAAAAGTTACTTAGCATTTGTGCTTAACAGTGATACGTTATTCGGTATTTTTATAACAAAAAAAAATTTGGAAAATAATTGCCATGATTGCAATACTGGGAGTACTCTTCATTCGAGCTTTACACTACCAATAAAAAAGGGTCGAACACAAAGTCTTTGACCTGTTAAATGTGAACGCTTTAAAAGAAAACTACAAAGACAACTATAAATTGATAATAAATGAGATTGCTATGGTGCTCTACCTAACGTTATGAAAATTTTATTATGCGCCTTTAGTTTTATCAAATATTATAAACTTTGCTTTGGTGATTGCATAATTATTTAATTTAGTGATCTAAGGCAGTTGCCACTATTGTCCAAAACAACAGATGAGAATTACTTCTTTCTTCAACCTGCGTCATAAACGTCATTGATTGGTATTGTATATAGGGTGATTAAAAACATTTGAAGTTAACTTCTGGCATCTACATATTGGGTTTCTGTGAATTATGTAGGTATATCAAATTATGAGACTAGGGACTGACACTGAATTTGTGTATATCACAATCTTAGACGTCCGGCATTGACATGACAATGCAGCCACTGCCATTTTTAAATAGTCGACGAATAAAAGTAAATGAATTTTATATTTACTGCTAAACTATTAAAAAAAAACATAAACAAAAGATGACTTTTTGAGTACTTACTCAAAGTTACTTACTTTTGGATTACCTCTAGCACTTGCTAGTTTACTATAAAATTAACATACATTAGAGATATTTATGTAACGACTTGATTTAACTTCACACATTTTTGCGAAAATTGAGGCCCATCTGTAGCCTTGACCCCGCTGGTAAAGTCTTTATATATCTTAATAAATCAATCTTTTAGACCGACGCAAGGTACTTAATAATTCCCGCGATATTAATTCCCTTACTGAAGTAACAAGACTACGGTATATACCGTCTTAAAATACTAACTAAAAAGTGTGAAATATAAAAGTTAAATTTAAAAAATCAAAAAACCCGACTGCTTAAGTAATTATACTTCAAATAAAAACTGAAAAGAAAAAAACAAGTCCAGTAGTCTATAATTCTGTTAATAAGGAACAAAGCTACTTTAACAGTCGGGTTTTTTGATTTTTTAAATTTTTTCACCCTGTTTTATTTCATACAGTGTCGTCCAATTGAAAGTTGACATCAAACTTGCAAACATGTGTTGAGGTCAACTTCCATAATATAAAATTCCATTCCAATAGGAAAAGGGTAGAGGTATTCCTTATGTTACACTATGCTCCCTGTTACCCTGTTAGGTACTGGTTTTACTTCAACAGTAATAATATAATATCTTACTACTCACGATGAGCAAGTTCTTACTTTAAAACACATTTTAATAGTAAATATTAGTGATAACAATTATTTACATAAAATCGAGGCACATTAATATGTAAATAAATAACGGTTCATTATGATAACATTACCTAATAAATCAACGCTCAATATCTGCGCATAATGCTTATCATTAATTTGTGTAGTCATTTTCAAAATATATAGTAACCAAATCTGACATAGATGATAGAACTATGTTAATATTAAATTCAAAGGACATCGACGAAATCGGCCCTAGCATGCCCAAAAGAATGTCCTTCACTATAATTTTTCTATTACTTTTTTAACTTATTAGCAATTAATCATAGTAAACGGACAACCTGTTTAAAAAAATAAAATATTAAAAGTTCTGTTACTAGATACTACAGTCTGTTCATCCAACTTGTCCCGATTTGGTAAACAATCTTGGCACTCCTTTTTATTGAAAATACAGCATTAAAAATCAACTGATAACTGGATTCAATAGGTTTCAGTCTATAATAACGATTTATTTTAATAGTTTATTGGCTTTGTTAATATTTTATTAATAAATGGGTGATTCTGTTAAAAAGTTGTGCCAAGATTGTTTACCTTAATAAATGCAATATAGTCGACCATTGGTATTTATCAACATAAAAATAGAACAAGGTAACTTAGTTAATAATACTTATTACTAGTATTTATATTATATTTATAAAAAGATTATTTCTAAAATTATGTAAAGATAGTTTATACTCCCATCCCATGTAATATCTGATTTTGATGAAAATCATAATGATAACCAGGTACATACCTAATTACCGATAGTAAAATATAGAAACAGGTAAATGAAAAGACTTTGAACATTTCATTTGAAAAGAAATCTATTATTACTACAGGTAGGTATAGGTAGCATAGGTGCCAACTGCCCACACTCATAAATCAATATGAATATAAGCATTTTTTTTATTATTAATTGCATTTTATGTTCATTTAATGCATATTATTTAAGTGCTTATATAGATGTAAACACTAAATCTATTCAGAATATAAAAAGTGTACATCTTTTACGATTAAGTATAATAATTATAACCTCAAAATCTAATACATTCTGTAGTAGGCCACGGTTCCTCAAGTTGTCCGTATCTCAACAAATGCCTAATTAGAGTTAATGAATGAATCCGAACACAACTAGCATTTTCTCATTGCTGGGCGTTCTAGGGCATTCAATGTATGGGGAACGAGCAATGTCCTTTCAAATTCAAATTCAAATGCTTTATTGTCAAATGTAGGTTAGTACAGCAAATTAGTGTTAGATTAAAAGTTTATTGTCACTACATTTCGACCTTATTACAAGGTATACAATATTTTTTATGAAAATCCATATTAAAAAATTACAGTAAAACAAGTCGTAGTTAGAATTAAATGTCAAACTATGTTTATGTCAAAATTACTAAACAATATGTCAAACTAAAAATAAATAATAATAATAAATTGTGCTATTATAGACTAAAATATAAGTTAATTACGTAATTATGTCCATTTCTTTCAAGGAAGTGTCACTAAGGAACTCTTGTGTATTATAGTATTAATTAAAGTGTTTCATTAAATTATGAAGTGCATAAAAATAATTTAAATTGATTAAATGTAAACACGTTAGTAATACAATGTCTCATGAATAACACCATCATTTAGCTCTTATCGATCGAATTCAATTGAACGAGTTTCTTGGACTCATCCCACAGTGTTTTAGCTGCCTTCGTATCGTAGACTGAATCATGAGCTGCAATCTGCTCGCAATCCCTAAACAGTTTCCCGCTTGTATCACGTACACTTTCTGCGACTGCAGCATGTATTGTAGTCTGCGCTCCATGCCAAGGAGTCTTCCAAAAAAGATTGAGCCACAGCCCAATCAAAGAACCGCCGTACTTTCCAAAATTTCTTTCAAAAATCGTAGTACCAACTGTACCGGGGTCGACCGAGTTTACGATCACATTACTGCCCTCCAATCTTCTATCCAATTCCTGGGCGAATAGTAGCAAACATAATTTGCTATTCGAGTAACTTTGCAACATTGATTTTATTCCGGGTTTATTCATATTACCGTATTCGTACTTTCCCGTGTGATGCAGAATGGATGCAACATTCACTATCCTGCTCTTGTCTTCTGGAGTACCCGTATTTTTCAATAGAGGAAGCAGTAAGTTTGTCAGCAAGAAGTGTCCGTAGTAGTTAATCTGCATAGTGTACAACATGCCGTCTGCTGTTAATTTGTTTAAAGAGCCAATGCCTGCGTTATTTATTAGAATATCTAACCTGTGTTCTGTCCGCAAGATATCGAGAGCGAAATTCCGCGTGGAATCCAAGGACGCCAGATTCAGATGTTTGAATACGACCTCCTGATTGCCAGATTCTTTAACAATATTCTCCTTTGCATCATTTCCCTCCTGGGGGAATGGGCAAGCTATAATGACTCGAGCACCACGTTTCGCGAAATCCTTTGCTATCTCTAGACCCATTCCTGAAGTGCCACCTGTCACCACACAAGTCTTCCCATCTAATCGCACCTTCGACACACATACTCCATAACTCAGTTTCTTTTTCACCAATATCGAAATAGCGGCTGCCGTTATTAGCACGCTTGGTACTGCGACGAGCTCACTATACATATTGTTGCGTCACGACAGACTGTCCAAATGTGAGACCAACGGTAGCGAAGCTGTCGTTTTTCATAATCATTGTCCAAATATTAGACTTTATTTATACAATTACGACAAAGTGTGAATCGAATCAAATGCCCTATCTATGTAAAATTATTTATTAATTATATAGTTTTAGAATGGGTTCATAGGATTTTATATCGCCAGCAATATTTTTCTGTCACCCAAGTTTAGATTTATCACTAATCTACAATACCCTAGAATAATACCTATATCTAAGAAAATATGTATCAGTCAGCATAGTAATCAAAACGATATTTTATTTTGATCATCAAATTAATGTTAATAGTGAATTGAATCGTGAATGCGAGGTCTGTTCCTAAAAAAATAATCACATGCAGTTCTTACATTGATATAGAAAATAATAGATCTGTCACCAAATAAACGGATCCACTCCTTAAATAAATGAAAAAATATTTATAGGCAGAATCCAATTGGCGGGCTGTCAAAATTAAGTAATTACCTGACCACTTGCGTGCGTTACCTGGCGCCACAACATCGGCCGGCCCGTTGTTTTGCCTGAAGAATTGATTAAAATGCTAATTTTGACTTTATTGTGTTTTGTAGACAATCATTTAACTTAGAAATCGCAAGTGTTACAACCAAACCGAATGCGCCGAGCGAGCGCACAGCGCGTGCAAGTTTGCCAGGTCTACCGATTTTACAGGAGATCTCCTGTTTTTCTGAAATTTCTCCTGTTCTTCTATTTTTTTACATGAATCTACTGTTTGTTTTAGAACACATTTTTTTAAATAGCATATTGAGTTGCGTTTTCCACCATTAAGAATGTAGGTAACCTTAAATTTAATATGTTATTGTCTCAAAAAACGAGCTTTGAGGTGTGGCAGAAGCCACAGAAACACATTCGTTACTGTCTCTGTAGCTTGTTCTCTGTGCTTGTAGCACTTTCCATAAATCTACTGTTTATATCTATACCACCTCCCAATTTTTAAAAATCAGACCTGGCAACTGAGCACATGCCGCAGCATCAGCGCCAGAAAAAACTCCTCATTTCCCCAAAACTTCCTATATTTTGGATTTCTTCTATTATTGTACATTCATCATCATCATCATCATCATCAACCCATCTTCGTCCACTGCTGGACATAGGTCTCCCCTAATGCACGTCACTGCTCCCGATTTTGTGCTACTCTCATCCAGCCCACTCCAGCCAGCCTACGAATATCATCATCCCATCTTGTCTCAGGGCGTCCTACACTACGTTTACCGAGTCGCGGTCTCCACTCAAGAACTTTCCGACTCCAACGTCCATCAGTTCTGCGGCTAATGTGACCAGCCCACTGCCACTTCAGTTTGCTAATTCGGTGGGCTATGTCGGTGACTTTGGTTCTCTGTCGGATTATATCATTTCTGATGCGGTCCTTCAGGGATACTCCGAGCATAGCCCTTTCCATAGCTTATTAGCTTTATTGTACATTATTACAGTTCATTTCAGTTTATTTATTGAGACCCTTTCAGAAAATAAGTAAACTATGGTAGTTAAATTTAATTGTATGTATGATAACAGTGCGAAGACACGACACGCTATACAAGGTACCGATACGTACCTTGGCGTTTTACTCCGCCTCCCACGACAATGGCCGAGAGCCGAGGTTCGAATCCCAGAGATGCCCTCTAGTTGAGCCCTCAGGCTTGAGTGGTCTGATGGCTTCAGGCGGAGAGGAGACTCCCCCACGTGGGCACATGCCATCCGCCTGGATTACCTCTAGAGGCTCTCGCACTCGCCAATTCTCGGATTGAGAGTTTCTCGGATTCAGCTCTTCGCATTGCAGGTAACCCACAATGTCCAATGAATACTTTTACAAGTTGCTTAAATCTTAAGATAGATCTTTTTTTCCAGTTATATTTTCTTTAGATTTAATCATCAAGCAGTTAGTAACATGCTTAATAAATAAAAATTATAACTAAAATTGCTATTTCTTCTTCAAATGTTTAAATTCATTTGACATTGTGGCTTACCTACAATGCGAAAAAATGGTGCTGCCTTGCAGCTTAAGAATGCCTAGAAGAATTTTGACGCGGCCGTCAGTGACGCGGTAGCATAATTGGTCAGTGCGTTCGCCCGGATAGCGAAGGGTGCGGGTTTGAGTCCCGTCTGCTGCCTGGTCCGCATGGATTATTTTCTACTAACATTTTCTATAGATTTAAACATCAAGCAGTTACATGATTAAAAAATAAAAATTAAAACTAAAATTACTATTTCTTCTTTCAAATGTTTAATTGAAAGTCAAACGAACTTACTTGTAAGTGACGTTCGACTTATATTAGACGATGTGATTCGCCCGAGGTAGCATAATTGGTCAGTGCATTCGCCCGAGTACCACGCATTATGTGCTGCCATCGTACACAATTTTAGAGCAACATTAACCTTTGACTAAAAAATATAACAAAACAAATATAAAATATGCGTTCGCACTAAGAGTAACTCCATAAATTCATAAACGTTTGGACTAAAGCGGTCCATTGGTTCTTGCTATTTCGTGTGACCATGGGTAAGATCTAGATATCTTCATAGAATAGCTGATCAGGGACAGGGAGGGTGTGTAATCTCTCGGGCGAATCTCATCATCTAATATAAGTAGGGTTGCAACGATATATCGGAATATCGATAATATCGATAATATCGATATTTATATCGATATTTAAAATTCACTGATATCGATAATATCGATATCGGAAATTCCAAAATATCGATATTTCGTAGACTAAATTTGAACACAATAATATCGATTAATTTACCTGCTATGACTTTCGAAATTGAATAATATCGAAATAACTATTGCTTTGAAATCGCAAGAGCTTATAAATGTATTAAAAATCTTGAACCCCAAGAAATATACTAAACTGGTGTGGATTCTGGCATGATTCTTTAAACCTAAAATTAAATTTGACAATAGTGTATCCATGCCATTCTTTATACAGAATGAAAATATCGATAATATCGATTTAAAATGGTCGATTTATAGGATATCGATATTTTCCTGACTTCGATATAAATATCGATATTTCAAAAGACTTTGCATCCCTAAATATAAGTCGAACGTCACTTACAGGTAAGTTCGTTTGACTTTTAATTATACTTCTGTAATTCGCCCTGCGAGATTACACTTAATTCACTTGTAGATGTTTAAAGCTACACGAAATAGCTGACTATTAGATATTATAATGTAAATTAATATAGTAGCACTTGATTTGAGAATAATTATAATAATAATAAATATTTCCAACACTCACACCAATTAGCCTAGCCCCAAAGTAAGCACTGTAAGGCTTGTGTTATGGGATGCTAGGGTAACGGATAGAATACATATACTGTACATAATAATATATAAGTATACTAGCTGACCCAGCGAACTTCGTACCGCCCTAAAAAAATAGGGGTTGTCCAGCGGACAAAATTGTGAATCTAAACCATTCTCAGATCCCCTTGAACACACACAAAAAATTTCATCAAAATCGGTCCAGTCGTTTAAGAGAAGTTCAGTGACATACACACTCACAGAAGAATTATATATATAAAGATTTATATATAATTAAACATCCATGACTGGAGTACAAATGCTCATATTCATCACACAAACATCTGCCCCCACCGGGATTCGAACCCGGGACCTCTCGAGTCGGTGACACCATGAAACCCGGCGTACAAACCACTTGGCCACGGAGGTCGTCAAAAATAAAACAAATACTATTATTTAGCTCTAGATAGCTTATTCAAAAATCTATTTAAATATGACAAGATCGAAATCAGTTTGTAAAGAGAGCGAGCAAAAAAAGTCTGAGTTATTTTTGGATACTTCTCTATTGTAAAATTTCGAACTTGTCCAATCCGCAGTTTTCTTCATAACCTCTATAGTAACTTCTGGCTTAGTAGCAGCTAAAGTAGCAGCACGTATCGTGCTGTAAGAAAGTGATGGTGTCTATTCTGCTGTCTGGTAGAGTTGCAAAGATACAGCGACTCGAAGTCTATGAACTAAATAATAATATTAATAATAAATAAAAAAACACATTCCCATTGCCTCTTCACTGCTGGAATATTGAAATAATATTCCAAGGTTTTTGGCTAGACATATTGAAGGTTATCGTTATAATAAAGTCAGCAAATAAATCTATCTGAGGCTGTGCTAATGTTTTACAAAAACACTGATTTGCGTCATTAGCAAGCTTCAACTCCACATTGGCGTGTATTATACTTAACTCTGCAAGCGTATATTATTATTATCTTTGGAGCTGATATAAGATGCAAAGAAACAGACTTTTTTTTGCTGTCAAAGGAGATTGCTCAAATTGGCCCAAATGCACAAAAAATATTAACATATACGGTAATTCTTGGCGTAATTTATACTTTATTTTACAGTCATTAGATTTTAACGGACACCTTTGTATAATATATTCATTTTAAAAAGGACTTTTAATTTTACCGGTTTGGTAAATATACGAATATATATACATTTTTAATGGCTATACGGGTGTAGTAACATTTAGCCAAAGACTGATCGAAGTTGTTTATATAACATAAAATCAAATCTATTTTGTAAAGATCGATAAAAAATATCATTTTTTTTATTACACTGTGATATTAATATCCACAACTATAGTATCATTTTCACTACATGCAAATATGCTAAAACAATTATTATAGATGGTAGGCGACATCATAAAATCTATTGCCATACATTTTTCGCCAAACACCTCCATAAGCACATTATAAGGTGTGATACACTAAAAATCTAAAATATGGTTATAATATAAACATAACAAAAATAATGAAGCTACTGAAGATATGGCGGTATAACCTAAATCTTTCTTTGGTTAACGAGAGTTTAAAAATTCTCTCTAATCTGTGGCTCATTCACAGTTTCTATCACAGAGTACCTTCCTTATTATAACCGGAAATTCATAGATGATACCTGACTCTAAAAGTTACTCTTGTGCATTAACTTTAAAACAGACAACTATCTGTTAATCTACATGCTCTATATACCTGAATCTAATACATAATTTCGGTACTTGGCTTGATTTCCCTAGTTTACTATATAACTTATTTGTTTTTTTTTATTATTTTAATACGTACCTATTTGCAAACATAACCTCAAAATTGTTCAGTGTATATGGTTTATAGAAGTTCTCAGGGGTGTCCGTCAATAATATTCGTTTCTACAGTAATTTATATATAATTTCGAATCTAGGAAACAATTTTTCATGATTATTGGTCTTTAGGCCCTGCTTAACTTGCACGAGGAAACTGAATGCTTCTCTATTCGGTTTATGTATGAAATGGCAGTGAGATTATATATATATGCGTAGGAGTATTTCGTAGTCCTTTATGTCTTTTGCAAATATTTTAAGACCAGAAAATATGTTTCTCTTGTTTCGGCCGCTGTCTACAGGCAGTCTGATTAGAGCAAGTATATAGTCTCCCGAACGTATTTGGTTGTCAGACCCATCAATATTACATAGCGAAGATTCGCCTGGTAAAGACATTGATAAATCTATGTATTTTTGCTATAAAAGAATGCAGTTTAGCTAGGTGTATTACGTACCCACACTTTTTTTCTGTTAAAGATTAATGACTCCGATATAAACTTTTGTGAATTTGTAATTTTGTTCACATTCGCCAAGAATATTACTCAGGTCCTTGATTCGGTCGCATAAATTATTAAAAAATATACGGCGCAATATTTAAGCCGAAAAAGGTAACACTTAGAGCTATCTGTAGATCTTATGTATGCTAATAAACAAATCGTTAAAGCGTCTTTTAAAACTAAAGAACACACATGATGGTATTTCATAATTTTCTTTTGCAGTTCTATAACCCTCAAGCTTAGTGTGGTATATATCAGGTATAATATATTTATTTAATGCCTTTCGGTTTTAAAAGTGTCTGTTTTTACTGGTACATTTTTTAATAAGAAAAATACTGACAAGAATGGACCCTCATAGGGATCAAACACCATAATGATTATGCCGACACTTATACACTAATCTCCTATTCATAGGTATTCAGTTCATCTGCTTTAAAAACCGATTTTATTTAGAAGGCAAAAAACTGCCGGATGCCGGACCGAAAAGACAAAAGAATCATTGGTGAATTTACGCCAATTATTATATTAAAAGAATGTTATCTACCAGCCTGTGTATACCCAGTCCTCCTGGTGTTGGTGACAGCTGCTAATTCTAGCGGCGCAAGGTGTGGGCATGAACCACTGGCGGCACTGGTGGGTCCCGTGGTATTGATGCGGCTGGACCTCGGCTGCATGCGCTGAGGTGCTGGTAACGCCAGCATAGATGGTGAGTCCCTCCAATTTAAAGCTCCCGGAGTGGAGTCGACGCTTTCACAAACTTGTGTTTTCGTAGCGGTTTTGACTTCGTTATATTGCAGGTCGTCACCATGTCATAACTCTTCTGTTGGCGAATCCTCACAGAAACCCATTAGATATTCAAGAATACATAATATTTTTCAACAGTGGGTCCCGACTGTTAAAGTAGCTTTGTTCCTTATTAACAGAATTATAGATTACTGGACTTGTTTTTTTTTCAGTTTTTATTTGAAGTATAATTAAGCAGTCGGGTTTTATGATTTTTTAAATTTACCTTTTTTTCATCAATTAAATACTTATCTTATCCTAATTATCTATGCTAATATTATAAAGAGGCAAGATTTGTATGTTTGTAACAAATAATCTGTCAAACTACTGAATCGGTTTCAAATATTAATTAATCATAAGGTAGCTACATTATTTATTATAAAATTTTTCTTTATTTAAATACATTTTGTCCGAGTGGCATAGGCTATATTTTATCCCGATAAATAAATTTCGCCCGTACAATGCCCGGGTGGATCACTGGTAAGTATAATATAATATTATAGATGCGAAAGTAAATTTGTTTGTTGCGCTTCCGTGCCCTAATAGCTAAATCGAATATAATGAATTCCCATATAGAAGTAGATGGGAACTTGGTTCTTAGCTACAACATCGCAATACTTATAGGCGTAGGGTGATGAAAGGGGTGATTTACCTATTAAAAATCTACATTATTTACTTTGAATTTTGCAGAATAATTATAAAACCAATATTATCCCGAGCTGATTAATAAATACAGGGATTCCAATAAGTATGTACTTACTAGCAAAAAATGGGTTATTTGTCATTATATTAAGTAAACCTTTTTTGTAACATTAAGTAATTTCGTTAAAAAATGAAAAACAGTAAAATTCTGAGTTTTTCATTAAAATTCAATAATCATAAATACCTATTATGATAATATATTTTTCATCATTCAATAAGAAGGAACTGTATCACAGTTTTATTGTTAGTACTTCGTATAGGATCAGATACTGCGTATACCCCATTTTTTTTCTTTTACATAGTACACCGCGCTATCACTTTGTCATCGTTGTAACTTTTTAAATATTTGTCGAAATGACATACTGTAAAAAGCAAAGTTTATCGTCTTTAAATATCAAAAGCGATAAAAGATTTGTTTTGATAAAACATGATTTGTTAATACAAAATGTGCTTTTTGGAAATAGATATCAAATAATATTTTAGTTTTGATTCACTATTTTAGCGGTAATGACTTACACATTAAAAATAGATATATGGTGTCACGGACTTTTTTTTAGAACTATTTAAGAGATACATTTTCACTCTACATTACATTCATATAACTTTTATTGTTTTTGCAGTGCAGGCCAAAATGGCTCGCAAATGGGAGATTTTTTTCCGTCTTATGTGACACTTATTGTTATATATTGGCCAATTCACTCAATAACTACATAAATTATTATATATATGTAATTATCA
The DNA here is from genome assembly GCA_902850365.2 of Chilo suppressalis. Lineage (NCBI taxonomy): Eukaryota > Metazoa > Arthropoda > Insecta > Lepidoptera > Crambidae > Chilo > Chilo suppressalis. The sequence continues at coordinate 1,916,281 of OU963902.1, forward strand.
TATATGAGCTATATTACTGTTAAGTTTCAATAAAATCCATTCAGTATTTTTTTGGTGAAAGAGCAACAAAAATCCATACAAACGTAAGATTGAAATAGGCTTGTTGAAAATATATCGATGTATCGATATATCGATATTTTTTGCCGATATATTTTGATTCGATATATCGATACATCGATACAAAATAACCAATATCGAAATTCGTATCAAAAACGATATTTTTTTAATTATTGATATGCCGCTAGCATATCACGATCTAACTAAATTCGTATCTAGAAAAATCGTAACTGGATCTCAGATTAATGATATACAACATATCTATGATCTGTGCTGTATTTATATTTCCTATGTCATCATTCGGAAATAGGGTCTATTTTTAGGGAGATAATTTTCGTTCCATTATTATTCCGCGTGTCATATTTCGTGTACGATATTTTTGGGAAAATTGGTCCGATATATCGATATATCGATGTTTTTGTCGCGATATATCGAAGCCGATATTGATATTTTTTAAAAGATCGATGTATCGATATATCGATATTTTTTTCAACTTTCGACATCCCTAGATTGAAATTAAAAGCGTAAGTGGTTAATATTCAACTTTAAAGCGTTGTAGATCCTAAACAATCATATGAAATGAAAAATGGTGTTAGGAACCTAAATATGATTTTTGATTATCTAGATAGTGATACCCCACTCGACATATTTTGTCAACTTATTTTTTTTACTTCGTCACAATATGGCGCTTAATTTTGCCCATACTGAATTTTGATTACTATCATATCTTTAGTAGCACTCCCATGATTGAGACGAATCGATTGATGTATGAAACATCAAAATCGGTCCAGGCGTTTGGTCTCTAGTGTGCCACAAAGGAACAAACATACATATATAGACTTTTAAACACATTTTTCAATGTTATTTACTTCTATAGTGTCCGTGTACGTGACAGAAACAGTCCTATACACTGCTCGCATTACAAAATAAGTCATAGGATTTTATTTGATGTCATTACTTCTGTAATGTCAAAGTACGTGAAGGAAACAGCCCCATTGTGCAGTTCGCATCACAAAACATGTTAAAGGAATAGTTTGTAAATACCCAATTAACGATTAGTACTACTCGCAACACAAAATAAGTCATAGAATTATAATTGATGTTACCACTGCTGTAATTTCGATGTACGTAAAGGAAACAGCTCCATTGTGCTGTTCGCATCACAAAACATGTTAAAAGAATAGTTTGTAAATGCCCAATTAACGATTAGTACTACTCCCAACACAAAATAAGTCATAGAATTATATTTGATGTTACCACTTCTGTAATTTCGATGTACGTAAAGCAAACATCCCCATTGTGCTGTTCGCATCACAAAACATGTTAAAGGAATAGTTTGTAAATGCCCAATTAACGATTAGTACTACTCCCAACACAAAATAAGTCATAGAATTATATTTGATGTAACCACTTCTGTAATTTCGATGTACGTAAAGGAAACAGCCCCATTGTGCTGTTCGCATCACAAAACATGTTAAAGGAATAGTTTGTAAATGCCCAATTAACGATTAGTACTACTCGCAACACAAAATAAGTCATACAATTATATTTGATGTTACCACTTCTGTAATTTCGATGTACGTAAAGGAAACAGCCCCATTGTGCTGTTCGCATAAGAGAACATGTCATAGGTTCGTAACAGTGTTTACAATCTAATAATTCTCTTTAAAAGATGTTAATAGATTTTTGGAAGATGAAGATTCTATTGGATTGTAGGAACTAGGTACTTGGTATTGTTTAATATTCGCCTTGAACTTTGTATTTGAAAAGATTTATGTAATGTACCTCTGAGTGTGAATCCAACAAACTTCTTTTTGATTTTAATTTTCCACCTTGCGCAAATCTTTAATATTCAGATATTTGAAGTCCTGTATACACTTTTCCACACTTTAAATATAAAAAAATAAGTAACATTATCACATAAAAGTTAAATAAAAAAAACAATAAGCAGGAAGCAGCACGAAGACAAATAATCTGCTTTTTCATAATTCTGTGTCCTCAAACCCGATCTGCGGCAATATTTACGACGAGTTTTTAACATTTTTTCTTGTAGTAGGGGAGCCCAACCGGGGATTTTTTGGATTTACTCGAGCGCGGCAGAATAACATATGGGGAGCAACCTTGCACCTAGTTAAGTACTCCCACCATACCTGAGCCCTCTATGTAGGGCCGAACGTCTAGAGCAGCAAAAAAAAAATTTCAACGAAAGGTCATGACTTTTGGTTGCGCCCAAATCGTCAGTCTTTTGAATATAAGTTACTAGAGCTATATAGCTATAAGCTGCCGCGGTTTGCATGATATGGGGGTGGTCGTACGAAGGGGAAGAATATAGGAAAAAATAACCGAGCGCGTCAGACATTGAGAAGGGATGTTACGTAAACCTTTTAGTAGCTCCTATTCAAAAGACTGACGATTTGGACCCGACCAAAAGTCATGGCTGTTTGTTGAAATTTTGTTTTTGCTGCCCTAGTCGGCTCAGGTATTGGGAGTACTTAACTACGTGCAAGCTTGCTCCCCATATGTTATTCTGCCGCGCTCGAGTAAATCCAAAAATCCCCGCTTAGGCTCCCCTACCATTGATTTTACAAGAAAGGTACTCCTTCTTCTTAGAGTTTTCGTTTTCCCATCGAATTTTGTAATTTAATACACAAAAATACGCAAAACGTCACGATGGCCGCGACACAAAACGTGTATGAATATAAAATGGAGTTACCCCCAGCGCGAACGCATATTTTATACTAGTGGCCCGCCCTCGCTTCGCTTCGGTGTAGAGCTGTAGTGTAAACTATAGTTTTTGTTCTCAGGCTTGTGCTATAAACAATGACTTTATTTATATAATTACACGTGTTATTGTGAGTCAACCATAAAAGATAGACCTATGCTGTTGCGGGATATTTTTTAGACAATTTTATGTAGAATATTTCCGTCATACATAATTTCTATGTAACTTTAACCATTAAGGCTGCACACGCGACGGAAGCTTAAAAAATAGAGTAACTTCTCCCGTTTTCCCAACATTTCCCTTCACTACTCTGCTGCTATTGATTGTAGCGTGATGAAAAGTATACTATAACCTGCCCAGGAGTATGAAGAATAATTGTACCAAGTTTCGTTAACATCCGTCGAGTAGTTTTTGTTTCTATAAGGAACATACACACAGACAGACAAAAATTTTACTGATTGCATTTTTGGCATCAGTATCGACCACTAATCACCCCTGATAGTTATTTTGAAAATATATTTCATGTACAGAATTGACCTCTCTACAGATTTATTATAAGTATAGATTTATTGTTATATATTTTTTAGGCATAGGTTGATGTTGCTCTCAAATTGTGTACGATGGCAGCACATAATGCGTGCTACTCTACAAGTGAATTAAGTGTAATCTTGAAGGGCAAATCACAGAAGTATAATACTTGTAAAAGTATTCATTTCACATTGTGGGTTACCTACAATGCGAAGAAATGGCGCTGCCTTGCAGCTTAAGTATGGCTAGAAGAATTTCGACGCGGCCGTCAGGGCCGCGGTAACATAATTGGTCAGTGCATTCGCCCGGATAGCGAAGGGTGCCTGCTGCCTGGTCCGCGTGGATTTTTGAAGTTATACTTCTTTAGCCGCGTTATGAAAAAAATATGAGAGTGAAATTTTAAGATGCGCGCGCATCACTGTAACACAAAAGTAACATAATGAAGTTAGCCGCGGGCGCGTTATGAAAAAATGATGAGAGTGAAATTTTAAGATGCGCGCGCAACACTGTAACAGAAAAGTAACATGAAAGTCTCGAAAAAAAGCTTCCAACAAAATAGTAATAGGATCTCTTAGTCGCACATGTTGGGACGCTCGTCGCCTCTGATCACTGTTTTCATATTTATAATATTTATCCACATGTTTCTAGTTTCTATATTCTTAACACGTGTTATAATGTTATACAAATGCGAAATTTATATGTGCTAATAAATTTTATTCAGTAGTGATTTAAATTGAATATTTTGATTATTTATTAATTTTTTCAAATTAAAACTCAACTTTATTGACTGCGTTGACTATCCTTTTCCAATCCTTTTATTATCTTATTGTAATTAATTATCTGCATGCAATTAAAAACTATTTTTTAATAATTCCAAAAAGAAGTATAACTTCTCACGCGCGTACTTAAGTACACGCACCCATATTTTTTCTAGTTAGGTATATTTTCTTTACATTTACAAGTATTAAACGTTTCATAGAAACAAAAATTTCAAGCAATTATAGTAATATACCTATTTATTTATTAAACATATTGCTGGCAGATATTTAAATCTAAAGATATTTTTAAAAAGAACATTTTATTTTGGGTTCGGGTTCCGTCTACGACCTGGTCCGCGTAGATTTTATTTAGTAAAAGAAATCTTTAGATTGAAGACGGCACTGCCTTGCAGCATAAGAAATACTAGAGAAAATTAAAACGCTGGTTAAATGAACATTGAACAGAAAAATAAAATATTTTTTTTATTTTAGGGTTCCGTAGTCCTGATAACGAACCCTTATAGTTTTGTGGCACGACACGCACTTGGCCGGGTTTTTTTTTTAATATTTTGTATACTTTCTATTGGTGCCTATTTATAAATAACACAATATTAGCACATATCCCCAAACAGCAAGCCAAACCGTTATATTTTGTCTATCGTGCGGCTTAGTCTGTCCGTGCATAGTCCTCACTGCCGTTATCTCTCAGGCAAACACGTTTTTCTACAGTTAACAATCCGTTTTTGTTACAGTCCTTGACAACGATGCGTCTGTTGGGAGAAAATCTGTAAACTCTTTAGTTAACTGGCAAATCTGAGGAAGGACGGACAGTTTGTATACAGAAGAATGCAAACTACGCTTTCAAACAATCGGACAGGCAATAAAATTCAAAACTGTAGTGTAGTGACATTCAAATGTTATGGCGGGTGTAAGTTTAGCAGGAGATTACCTATGCGCTGTTACGGTGGGAATATTCCCGTCCCATTGTAACAGCATTAAGCTGAGGCAGGGTCCTAATAGGGATGCCGAAAGTTTAAAAAAATATCGATATATCGATACATCGATATTTAAAAAAATATCAATATCGGCTTCGATATATCGCGAAAAAAACATCGATATATCGATATATCGGACCAATTTTCCCAAAAGTATATTTAGGTTAGCCTAGCACTGTAATAATAACAATATAAATTATAATTAAAGAAAGAATTATTAAAGTACCAAGTTGCCGCTACACTACATGACAGTACAGTATCTCAAGAAAAATGACACGCGGAATAATAAAATTTAACGAAAATTATCTCCTTAAAAATAGACCCTATTTTCGAATAGTGAAAATGATTGCAGGGCCTCTCAGGTGCCATCTTTCGTAAACAAGACTAGATAGTCACACACTTCACACACTTCCACAGAATATAATGGAATTCAGCACAACCAATTCACCAGCGAAACAGATTTACAAATCATAGACAATACATGACCACGCGGGCCCAGTCAGGATTGGTGGGTGCTAACGACTGCAGATGCAGCTGAGACCAACGGGTTAGCGTGCCTGCCGAAGCACGGAGAAGCTCGAGATAGTTAATTGTTCATCACCCATCTAATGACTGATCACTACGAAAGTTTGCTTTACTTCAACGATCGCAGCGGAACGCGTTAGCCTTTGCTATTGAGCTTCTCAACAGAGACGAAGACAATGTCAGCCTGAAACTCTTGGCCCGACATTCCAGAATAGGTGATGAGTGTACTAGCGTAAGGACTGATCGCAATGAGGAGAAATTGCGAAAGGAGTTCGATTCGTCATATTGAGGACTAGGCTTGTTGAAAATATATCGATGTATTATTATTATTATTATTATTATTATATCACGATCTAACTAAATTCGTATCTGGAAAAATCGTAACTGGATCTCAGATTAATGATATTCAACATATCTATGATCTGTGCTGTATTAATAGTATTGTCTATGTCATCATTCAAAAAGAGGGTCTATTTTTAGGGAGATAATTTTCGTTACATTATTATTCCGCGTGTCATTTTTCGTACAGTAGGTACGATATTTTTGGGAAAATTGGTCCGATATATCGATATATCGATGTTTTTTTCGCGATATTACGAAGTCGATATTGATATATTTTAAAAGATCGATGTATCGATATATCGATATTTTTTTCAACTTTCGACATCCCTATTGAGAACTAGCGGCCTGATAAAGTTGCGTTTACTCGTAATGTCGCATGTATGAATGCATCGGTGCAATGGTATGATGGTTCCAGTAAAGGATGGTACGGCAGTGTTTGCTTCGCGCTCGACTTGGCGGGGATATATATATAGATAGGTACTAGCGGACCCGACAGACATTGTCCTGTCTACACGTCTTTAATTTGAAAATTTCAAACTTTTTTTAATAAGCTAAAACATTCTGGACCATTTTGATGAAAATTACCATTCTCAGATCCCCTTGAACACACACAAAAAATTTCATCAAAATCGGTCCAGTCGTTTAAGAGAAGTTCAGTGACATACACACTCACAGAAGAATTATATATATAAAGATTTGACACTGCGATGGTAGCGCCGTCTGTCGGATCCAATGTTAAACATTCCAAAATCAACAACTACTAATAAATTAAAAATTAACTAAAAAAACATTGTCCAGCGGACAAAATTGTGAATCTAAACCATTCTCAGATCCCCTTGAACACACACAAAAAAATTCATCAAAATCGGTCCAGTCGTTTAAGAGAAGTTCAGTGACATACACACTCACAGAAGAATTGTATATATAAAGATAGATAAATAAATATTTCCATGACTCACACCAATTAGCCATGGCCCAAAGTAAGCACCGTAAGGCTTGTGTTATGGGATACTAGAGTAACGGATAGAATACATATATTGTACAATTATAAGTGTATTTATATAGAAAAAAAATATTAAACATCCATGACTGGAGTACAAGCTCGTTTCATTCATCACTCAAACATCTGCCCCCACCGGGATTCGAACCCGAGACCTCTCGAGTCGGCGACACCATGGAACCCGGCGTATAAACCACTCGGCCACGGAGATCGTCAAATGTGAGGCTAATTAAAAATTTATTGTTAACTAGCGGCCCGCCCTCGCTTCGCTTCGGTGTAGAGCTGAAGTGTAGACTACAGTTTTTGTTCTCAGGCTTGTATTATACACAATGACATTCTTTTATGTTTCTTCTTATACCTGCATGCAAAGTCTCAGCCCGATCGGTTTAAAATTGACAAAGTTTCATACAAAATTTCATTCCCTATTTTATCCCCTTGGGGGTAGAATTGATCAAAATCCTTTCTTAGCGAATACCTACGTCATAACATCTACCTGCATGCCAAATTTTAGCCCGATCCGTCCAGTGGTTTGGGCTGTGCGTTGATAGATCACTATGTCAGTCACCTTTGAGTTTTATATATATAGAAGACTAGCAAACCCAGCGAACTCCGTTTCGCCACCAGATAGCTTCGTTTTATGAAACATTTCGTTTTGTGATTAAAAGAAAACGATTTTTTTTTTTTAAATTTTCCTGAATTTTCTTTGCTGTAAACCTCACGTAGCCCGAGACCTTTCCAACGAATGCAAAACCGTGGAAATCGGTTCGTGTGTTCTGGAGTTATAGCGTCAGGAAGGAAAACCCGACTTATTTTTATATAGAAGATAGATAGATAGACTAAAAACTCAGCCCCAATCTTTATAATCCTGCAATGTAATCTTCGCCACAGTCAAATAACCACGGAAAATCTTCGACGTGTGTTGGAACCAAACACCAAGACCACAGCCCTCATGCAAGAGCAGAATGCTTGAGGCACTTTTATAGTGACGACTTCTAAGACGAACTCACAAACTGCAAAAGGAAATCTTTAGTAACAATCCCGAACGCATATAAGATAAAAAAAAGAAAACACTTTTACAAAATCCTATTTAAATTACGGAGCGCAGAATTCAGAAAGTGTATTCTTTCGCACCTTGTGCTGGCACGTCATGTGGCTAATCGTGTTTGCTATTTGATAGATATGTATCCATAACGGGCAGTGAGAGGAAGGAACTGCTATCGAGGCGGATGCGATTGGCCATGTGAGGTTCTGGCATAACAGGCCCTGCCAGAATACCAGCGCTGCTGTGACACATTTTATAGCGTGTTGCGGCAGCATTACGCTGAGGCAGGGTCCTGATTGACCACAAATGGTACTTCATTTTTTTCTTCTTTTCTCCATTATGTATATTTTCTTATTTTTTTTGTATGTTGTTTTGTAAATTTATAATATGGTCAATAAAAATGATTCTCTCTCTCTCTCTCTCTCTCTCTCTCTCTCTCTCTCTCTCTCAAAATCCGATATTTAACTCGATGCGTTTACGTTGGCTATCAAAAGTTTTCTCCCAATTTTAGAAGCTGGACTGCATCATAATCATTCTGGGACTACTACAATGGTGTGGTGGACTTGGATAAAAAACTAATGTGCTTATTACCATACGACTGGAGTGAAACTTCTTTAGATCCATCTGTATGTATATTATATATACAATACAGTATATACATGTATGTACATATACATATTTCATTTATTAGCTATAAGAGAAAGAAAATGTGCGCGCGCACTGCTTTCTCTTGCTTATATCCCCCACTCAACTTCCTTTCGCCTCGTCCGAACACAGTTTTCGTAACGCGTAACCCCCCAATCAAGAGTGTGTAAAGAAGTTTCACTTCAAAATATTTTAACTTAAACTATGTTTAATTATTGTATACTTTATCTAAAAATATCACTTGAAAATATCCGACGTATAAGGGTGTAGGATTGGACCAACCTCTTTTGAGTTTTTTATTTATTTTGTTTTTAAATTCTACGCGTTCCTTTTTTAAATTAAAAATGACGACGCCGTTTTGATAAGTACTAAATACTTTATACCGCTTTGCGCCTCTTGAAAAGTTGTTTATAATAGCTTTTCTCATGTCTCTCTTAATTTTTTATAGGTATCAGTTTGTAAATAAGTTTATTACTGTTGAATTGTAATGTCTGAAAGTTTTATAATATAGTTTGTTCAATTTGTGATTTACTTGTGTCTTACACCAAGGAAAACGTTGGTCTGCCGACATAAAAACCGTAAGTTTTTTTCTGTTATTTTTATACTGTCCATAATTTTTAGTACATTTTTTTTCTGTATAATATTAATAAAAAAATGCTTTTAGACAAACGTGCATAATTAATTATTTGTAAGACAATCTTTATTAATTAAGACTGTGACACTTTTGGAGGCCACTTTAAGTAGTGGATACATAACAATTATTTAGACACCACGAATCAAAACTTAGGCCCGTATTACAGAATGATAACTAAGTGTTGATCTTTACTTGAGTACAGTTAGAAAGGGATGTCGCTATGTGCTATATATAGCGACATCTCTTTCTAACTATGCTCAAGACTAGATCAATCACTGAGAATCTTTCTATAATACGGGCCTTAGTGAACTGAAGACATAAGTACTTCCAACCCACCGTTATAAATGAATAACTATAAACAAAACTTTTCTTTTAGGTTACCTTTGATGTTCAAAATGGTTTTTTTTAAGTTTATTCTATACAGGTAGGATTTCTATATTAATCAGAAAGCTTTTCGATGACGATGGTGAGCTGCTATTTTTGAATCTTGGTCGTAATAGAGCTGTTCCACTCGATTGAGATTCTTAAATATTTCTTCAGGCATTTCTCAAGGGTCCCTGGGTTTTTAAATGACTTAAAAAATATATACCTACTGAGAAATTAAGAACCTTTTCCTTTTTGATTGTGGTTCGCGCATATCTCCAAGCTGCGTGGAGCTATTTTGATAATTATATTTTAGTTAGAATTAGTTTTAGCTAGATAATCCCATAACAATTTGGTATGGAACTGAAGATACTTTCGGAAAAAACAATGGAAATCCTCAATTACTAACAATTCATGTTTGGTTATTTTAAGAGATAAAGGTCCGTATTACAGATTGACAACTAAGTGTTGATCTCTACTTGAGTACAGTTAGAAAGGGATATCGCTATGTGCTATATATAGCGACATCCCTTTCTAACTATGCTCAAGACTAGATCAATCACTGAGAATCTTTCTATAATACGGGCCTTAGTGAACTGAAGACATAAGTACTTCCAACCCACCGTTATAAATGAATAACTATTAACAAAACTTTTCTTTTAGGTTACCTTTGATGTTCAAAATGGTTTTTTTTTGGAAGTTTATTCTATACAGATAGGATTTACGTCCAGACTCTCTTCCTATATCCGTTTTAACACTTGACAATTATTTTAAAAATAGGCAAGAATAGGCATATATTCGATTCCAAATTTTCTTTATTCAAATTTGAAGAGTCATATGACTCTCTTGTCTTTTTCACGTTCGGTTTTGGATGTCGTAGTGCGAAATTAAACCAGAACCTAATCAGTACCCTTAGCACGATCCATCATCGAATTCGAATAGTTTGGAAACCGAAATGTCAATGTCAAATTTTATAGGGAAACTTGAACAGCAGCGGCACAAAGTACGTAACGAGAACTAAAAATCAGTACACATTTGACAAATGACATTTCGGACTCGCAAACTATTCGAATTCGATATTGGTTCGTGCTAAGGGTACAGATCTGCTGAAAACTGAATCAGTATTATGGTAGATCGTAGTAAAGATCGCGGCACGTAACTGAAAACACTCATCATCATCATCATATCAGCCGTACGACGCCCACTGCTGGACATAGGCCTCCCCCAAGGATCTCCACAACGATCGGTCCTGCGCTGCCCGCATCCAGCGTTTTCCCGCGACCTTCACCAGATCATCGGTCCACCTTGTAGCGGGTCTTCCTACTGAGCGTCGTCCGGCACGCGGTCGCCATTCGAGAACATTTCCGCCCCAACGGCCATCGGTTCTCCTTGCTATGTGTCCCGCCCACTGCCACTTCAGCTGGGCTATTCTTCGAGCTATGTCGGTGACTTTAGTTCTCCTACGGATCTCGTCATTTCTGACTCGATCACGCAGGGAAACATTGGGCGACCTTGAGCCGTCCTATGAGACCCACAGTAAACGAAAACACTAGCGCTGAACAAAACGCGGAGGGGATTTTTTTTTTATAGATAGGTCCGACAAATGACTCCACCCCACCTAATGTTAAGTCCAGATGTGATGATAGCTGATACAGCAGTTCTACCTGCAACACCAGCCATCCTCACCCTGCCGGCCTGCATGTTGCTTCTTCATATTTGCGCCACCCGCGCACCTTGTTTCCCCCAAGACATCTTAATTTTTTCTTCTGCGCGCAATCAAAGCAATAAATGCGCGTCTTATTAGCATGCTGTTATACCTAATTACGCAGTTAAATTTGAATTACGTACTATTTATTTTAAAGGTTCTTTCCCGAGTCACATCGCATAGCGCCTTGACATTTTTTATGGCTATTTAAGTCTAATGACACTATGCGACTAAGATTCACACTTTCGTCATCAAATAAAATGGCTTCTTAACAACTAGGTACTAGGTCCTTTCAAATTGTTCATAATCTTTTAATCTTCTCTTTGACGCACCTCTTCGATGTAGACCTGAAATGCAAATTTAGGTATCAGAGTGCTTCTTATGACCGCTTCCTTCTTCCTACAAACAATCTTGTTTCGCAAACTATCTTCCATTCTTCCGTCTTCATCTCTGGTCTTGGGCAGACTTTAATCTTTCGCTTCATTCAGGATTATAACATTCTTTATCCCCCACGACAACGGCTAACTAGAGCTGAGGTCGGTCAAGGAGGGTTTGCATCGCGATCACAAGTCAAACTGCATCGCGAAGTATATGAAGGACGCCTCGAGGCGTAACCCCTTAGTAGTCAAAGCCTGTAGTTATCACACATCCGCCCTTCCGTCCTCCAATCGCAGGTCCCTCAGATTCCATCGGCCTAGGTACGTCTTAGAGTACCCCGACGACGAAATCACCCGCGCCAACGCACCTCCGACTCCTCCACACAAGTAGGATTCTTATCCTCTGCTTCAATCTTGTGCGTAGACCCGGGATACGCATGATACGCTATACCAGGTACAGGTACGTACCTGGACTTTTTTCCCAGCCCCCCCATGACAACGGCTAACTTGAGTCGAGGTGCGAGTCTCAGAGACGCTCTCTAATTGAGCCGACCCCCTCAGGTTCGAGAGGTCTAGAGGCTCCAGATGGAGATTCCCCCCGTGGCGAGATGCCATCCGCCTGGAATACCTTTAAATTCTCGGCTTGTCCCCTTAGGATCTCGCCCCGCCAAGCCCGGTGACGCTGTCAACAACTTAGACACTAAAAATAACTTAATTAACTACAGAATACTTCATTTCACTTTAGCTGTGACAAACTTTAACGTGAGTACAGGTCGCGACACGTAACTCTAAGTGTCGCAGCACACGGGCCACACGCCACGGCCACAAACGCCGCCACGAGACGCTAGAAGCGGCTACTAAAGTGGCTGAAACGTGCGACAGCGGCCGACTGAGGTAAGGGAGAGAGTGATGGGGAATCACACGAGTGACATGTGGCGGCGTTTTGTATCGGCGCATTGTGTGGTCGGTGCGGGCCACAAGAAGCGAGCAACGACGATTTGTAGCGTGTGGCGGCCACCGGCGTACCGAAATATGCCGGTGGTGGCGTTTTGTGGTTGTGGTCGGTGGCCCGTGTGCGGCGACACTAAAGTAAGCTTGCCTCTTTTGATCAATTTGTAGCGCTGTGTAATGAATTTTCAGCAGGCAGCAAATATGAGAGTTACGTTGCTGAACGACCAATCTACAGAAGGTTCCTCCCATCAATTGCTAACTATGGTAAAAAGTGTGTTCCTGTCGAACGGATAGATTTCATTTCTTCGAAATTATTGTAAGTGGTATGAAGTACGCCAGTTCAGCTAGTTTTTACTAAATAAAAGATTATACCAAAGAAAAGTTTCACTAGAAAAAAAAATCCACGCGGACCAGGAAGCGGACGGGACTCAAACCCGCACCCTTCACATTGTGGGTTACCAACAATGCGAAGAGATGGCGCTGCCTTGCAGCTTAAGGCTGGGAAAATTTCGACGCTGCCATCAGGGCCGTGGTAGCATAATTGGTCAGTGCATTCGTCCGGATTGCGAAGGGTGCGGGTTCGAGTCCTATCCGCTGCCTGGTCCGCGTGGATTTTTTTCTAGTAAAACTTTTCTTTGTATTTAAACATCTAGCAGTTAGATGCTTAAAAAAATCATAAAAAAATATATCTTAATTTCGAATAATTTATTATTCATAACCCCAGTGTAGGTGCGCAGACCTTTAAATGGAATAGGGAGAATCCGCCTACTAAACAGGTTGCAGTACTAGGTCAAGCAAAGCCTGGAGGGTGAGGGGTAGATCGGGGAGTTGGTTTACCTGGTAGGTACGGGAGCTGGTCAGCTGGCTAGCCGCTTAGACTGCGGTCCGTGAGACTAGCCAGGCGACTAAGCTTGTTGAAAATATATCGATGTATCGATATATCGATAATTGGTCCGATATATCGATGTTTTTTGCCGATATATTTTGATTCGATATATCGATACATCGATACAAAATAACCAATATCGAAATTCGTATCAAAAACGATATTTTTTTAATTATTAGCGGCATATCACGATCTAACTAAATTCGTATCTGGAAAAATCGTAACTGGATCTCAGATTAATGATATTCAACATATCTATGATCTGTGCTGTATTTAGAGTATTGTCTATGTCATCATTCAAAACGAGGGTCTATTTTTAGGGAGATAATTTTCGTTACATTATTATTCCGCGTGTCATTTTTCGTACAGTAGGTACGATATTTTTGGGAAAATTGGTCCGATATATCGATATATCGATGTTTTTTTCGCGATATATCGAAGCCGATATTGATATATTTTTAAAAAGATCGATGTATCGATATATCGATATTTTTTTCAACTTTCGACATCCCTACAGGCGACGCTGTGAACGGAGAAGCCCAGGATCGGCTAAAGCAGGTGCGGACCGGGCTGCTGTTCGGGGGCGGGGTGGTTTGACGTATGCCACGCTTGCGTGAGTGTACGTCAAAGTATACCCGCACCGACTAGCGGCCCTCGGGCTGCTCGCCGCTTGCCGAATGCACCACGCAATTACCTGCGTCGCGAGGGTTTGTTAACAGCAAACCAACCTGGCGTTGGTCATTTGTTGTGGATATAATACATTTTTTCTCCCCGTCATCGAAAAAGGTCAAGCAAAGCCAAATAAATAATGGGACTGAAAAACCTAAAATTATTTACCTCTTACTCACATTTTTTTACAAAGGAATGCTGCCTATTTTAATCCTATTGTTTAATTTGCCGTGTTAGTTATAAACATATTTCTTTTCCTCGTTTTGGTGTAGGTAGTTCTAGTTAAGATATAGTTTGTATACATTTAATAGCAGATATACACGAACTCATTTATTTTTATTAATGTGATGGATAATTATGCGTTATGCTGACCCCACAGAACGTAATACCCTTAAACTTTACTTTAAAAAATAATAACTTACGCATAATTGAACAAAACTACTTCACGTTTCGACCGAAATCAATTCAGGTTATTATTCATAATGCTTCCTGTTTCACTGCTGTCGAAAAAATGTCTCGATTTCGATTATTAATAAATCTGGGTCAAATCAGACCGAGATAAGTAAATTGCCTTGATAAAGGGCTTAGGGGGCACGTTAAAAAAAGTTGCTTTGGCCTTCGCCTTGTCCTTTTCACTACTGGACATTGTCATTGACGTTCGATTATAAATAAGTAAACAATATGGTTATAGTTCAACTAGTTCTTAACAATCATATTTATGTATAAATAGACTTTAAACACGACCCCTGCAATAGCAAAATAATTTCAAATGGGGAATAAATATATGCTAGTTATACCAGTAAGAGTATATTAAATTATAAATAAATATTTCCAACATTCACACCATTTAGCCTAGCCCCAAAGTAAGCACTGTAAGGGTTGTGTTGTATGATACTAGGGTAACGCATAGAATACATTATACAATAGTATATTTGTATAGAAACACATATGAAAAATCTATGCCTGGAGTATAAATGCTCGTATTCATCACAAACATCTGCCCCATCAAGAGGTCTCGTGTCGGCGACACCATGAAACCCCTCGTACAAACCACTCGGCCACGGAGGTATTGTGATGAGAATAAGTTATTTTATTCCTTAGCTACTTGACATTTTCGTTATGCTGATTATATGGTTTGTTATTTTTTTTTTAATCTTCGATAGCTTAGCCCGGTTTGTACAGGTCGCGGCACGTAACTCTAGTCTACTTAGTGCACAAAACGCGGAGATGATAGCTGCATACGACGGTACGGCTGAAGATCCAATCGTCGCATGAAGCATGGTTGAGGCAATGCTCCGTAGCGAGATAGCATGGGGGGCGGCCGCGAGGGAGCGGGAGGATGATCCCCTGGCCGCTCTCTCCCGCCGAAGAAGAGCGGGCAGGAGAGGACGAGTGCGCGTCCTGGCTGCTCCCGTCCCATGAGCCTGCCCGCGGGGATGCCTAGCTGGCTGGTACGGCGCATTGTGCCGAGCCGGCCACCGAGGGATCCTGTGACGGCAGCCCCCTCGTGTAGTTCTGTCCTTTTTTTTTATAACGCAGGTAAAAAATGCTATTTACAGACGACGGCGCCTTTAAGAGGCACACCGCCGAACGGACCTCACACCTGGCTCCCGCAAGTCTTACGGACCCCCTAGTGGCTGTCCACCGAGGACCCCGAAACTCTTACGGGCGCTTTATGGAATAATATCCGCTAAAAAAGTCCTGCGAATACCCTCTAAGCTGCTTAGCGCGAAGCCGCGGGATCCCCGTTTAGGGATTCTTCCGCGTCTCCGCATCTAGCAGCCTCTCGGCCTAGCCGGGGCTCAACGGCAGGGGCTTGTAGTTCTGTCCTGCAAAGAGGGGGGCGGCGGAGGGAGCTACACGGGCCCAAGTAGCCTCCGTAGCGGACGGGGGACGGTACGGTGGGCACTAGCAAACTCAACGCCCACGCGCGGGCCATCCTGCGCACGTCTGCGTCGTTCCCGCGATACCCCGGGAGACCCCTGCCGTGGAGCCCCGGCTAGGCCGGGAGGCTGCTGGGTGCGGCAACGCGGAAGAATCCCTAAACGGGGATCCCGCGGCTTCGCACTAAGCAGCTTAGAGGGTATTCGCAGGGTTTTTTAGCGGATAGTACGCCATTAAGCGTGCTCGTAAATGGCGCGGATTACTTTGGGGGTTAGCCCCATCATGCCCGTGACGTTTGCGGGTGCAGGGTGTGAGGTCCGTTCAGCGGTGTGCCTCTTAAAGGCGCCGTCGTCTGTAAACAGAAGGTTTGCCTGCGTTACAAAAAAGAAGGTATTTGATGTTCGACGTGTCAATAACTCAATTATCATGGAAATAACTATGGATGAGACGACGCGACGTGGCGTAAGCTAGCACATGTAATAATTTATTTAATGAACATTTAAAGATTTACACGAAATTAAAATTATTTATTTAACAAATTTGTATTTTATGAATTCTGTCAACACACACGAAAACGAAACAAAATATTAAACATTTGATGAGTGTGACGTCCTAAAAGTTACGATAATTACAAACATCGTGGTAACGCGGAAAACATCCTTATTGGCGTAACCCATACTGTTCTGTCTACTGCTGTGTGTAACTTTGACACATCACTAAAAGGTTATGACCTCATCACAACAATACAAGAATTATACAACAAATAGTAACTGTATGTTAATTAAATTAATGATAAGTTTATCATATAGTCTTCATTATCAAATATAGTAGGCTCACAGGAAAGCCAAATTTAACTTCAGACAAAAATAAATTGTAGTGTATTTATTGATTTTGATGAAAATCTAGAATTTCGATGCACTAGTAAGTGAAATTGCTTATTATATTGTAATTCTTATAATAATGAAATAACTAATAGTAGATTAATTTAAAAGAATATGTAAATGACACAGTTAAATCTGGGAGCATGACAGTCAACTGACGCTGCCATATGTTAATATTGTATTTTTGACGTAGCTGGCTGTGTGTGCATCCCTAGTCTGCATCCCTATTGGTTACTTGAGCAACGATAAAACAGCAAAAGTGGCTAGACTTTTGCTATTTTAGCGTGAGGTACACCAACTTACTTTAACTGTTCAACTAATTATAATATCGCTTATGAAAAAATAAGTTGCACCATTTGACGACAGTCAAATGAGGTAATATATAATACGGTACAGTTAGCTTAATTGAAATTTTCTAATTCTAATTTGTTTTTTTTTTTATTTTTTTCTATTTTTCCGTGTTTGGATCACAGACATACATGAATGTACCAAATTTCAACTTGAGCAGACCAGTAAGCCCTAAAAAACTGATAAGAAAAATTGCGGTATGAAATTCGCCGGGTCAGTCAAAAGGTTCAGCTAAGTTTTTTTTTAATTGTTTTTATGTAAGTATTGTAAGTCTTGAAATTGAAAAACTGAAAATTTTTCACATTATTTATAAAATCATCATTTCCATCTATATTTCTATCATAAGACCCAAAGAACTAGAGTAACTACTCACTTTTCTATCCTATTTTTGTATTTTTTTACCTTTTGTTCAGAACCTTTAAAAATAAAGCCCGTTTTCCACCTCCCATTCCTCACAGAGAAATGAGCAAAAAAAAGAACTGAGCGAGATGAACTGAAAATGAGAAATGAAAAAACGAATTTTGATTTCCACGATTGAAGTTTACGACTAGTTAGAAACGGTCGTGTCGCAATGTCGAGAGATTCGGACTCAAATGCTGACAGTGATTATGTGTACAGGGTAAAAAATTACATGTTATTGTTGCGGCTCAAAAAGAAAAGAAGATTGTAGTAGCTATGCCAACATATTCAGGAAAGAATCCTGAAAAGCAAATAGGCTATAACGCCGCGTCACCTCATGCTTGTTCCCGGGGGGAGTGGGCCGAGGTGCGCGGGGCGGCTACCTTAGATTAAAACAAAAAGGGTAGATACGGTACGCTCATACTAGCATCAAATAATATATGATCCGACTCAACTACACAAGCAACTCTCGCCACGCACACGTCTCTATATGAACATTAATCGAGCGAGCGAGACAGAACTATACGCTTTAACGCAGCGTATTGTTGTCCTTTTCTTGCTTACAAAATGGCGATTACGTAAATAAATATTCACGACAAACCGTGATTTCTGAGAAAAAAATGTTTTCACAGTTTTACGAATGAAAAGCGTTGCCGGGCATTTGATTTTGAACTATTTTTGTTCTTTATAAAAGCATCGAAGGCATTGTTTTATCTTCATAACACAGAATATACGCAATATTAACAATATTGAGTGTACATGGAGCGTGTTTGAATGTCAAATTGTGACTAAAGCGAATTATGGTCGTGGACCACAATTTAAGCGGATCACTTTTGAGCCGCGAATGCCGTATCTTCCCTTTTTGTTTTAATCTAAGGCGGCTACCGAGCGATTTATTACATGAATAGGGTATTTGACAAGTTTTAGAAAACGATCTCACGGTATTTACTTATGTTTATAGAGTCCATAAAAAGTGGATATTCATCATTATATTGTGTACTAGTGGCCCGCCCTCGCTTCGCTTCGGGGTAGAATTAATCAAAATCCTTTCTTAGCGGATGCCTACGTCATAACATCTACCTGCATGCCAAATTTCAGCCCGATCCGTCCAGTGGTTTGGGCTGTGCGTTGATAGATCACTATGTCAGTCAGTCACCTTTGAGTTTAATATATATAGATTTCGGTAGAAAAAACTAAATCAAAAACTCTTTTTACAAGTTGCCGCGAAAACGTATCTCTGGACAATATGGCGTCTCACTGGTGTGTGACGTCACACGACTGTTATAAAAACGTCAAACCATACAATCTAATGTCACTTTAACCGGAAGTTTACTTGCGTGTGACGTCATTTTAGGCTCCGCCAATCCCAAGCGTTTTGGGTCACGTGACAATAGACAACAAAAATATTATCTTTATCGTGAGTTTTTAGTAAAATTATGAATATTTTTTACTGTAAAAATAGTAAAAACTCCTGCAAATATTCATTCTAAATACAGGTGCTAACAATTGGCACTTTATTTTTAATCCTGTCAAATAGCCTATTTATTACAATATTTATTTAATATCAAATTAGATGGCAGGACTATGACGCAGCGGACACACGTTTACTCTTTGGTTTTTCTCTCCCGGTGGAAACACTACTATGTAAAATTCAATTGAGAATTGAAAGGACTCATTAATTAGTTCGCTCCATTCTCTAGATATGAGCGAGTTATTTTTACTCTTTTTGCCCTCTTTGTCATTTTCGCTCGATTATTAATTTATTTGTGAAAACAGATGTATGCATTTTTGTATTGCGAGGCAAACTGAGTCATTAATAGGCTCGTTCCGCTCGCGGTAGAAAACCCCCGTAAAGATTTATTTACTCAACTATTTGACTCTCCTAATGATACCCATAAAGTATATTTATCGTGTCATAAAATCTTCTTTAAGTTATGAAAGATAAATTGGTTGTCATGTGTCGATACTTAACTTGTCAAATATGACATTACTTTGACGAAAGTAAATATCAAGTAGTGATGCAAGTGACGGTAGGTGATGTTTATCGATTTTATGGTATCGCACGCAAACTTGACTATTGAAAATCAATAATGTTTTTTTTGTAGAGAATCACGCCAGAATTGAATCCAGTATTATTTTTATTCCGCGGGATTTTCTTTATTGACGTGACAACGTCTTAAATTAGGTTGCGGCTGGGAGTCACTTATGAAAAAGTGTAACGCTCGGTAACGTTACGATGAGTTTAAGTTTACATGTACAATGTTTTAGTAAACAAAATATATTTCTATAGTTAAAATTTGTGCAATTCTTATTTTCATTCAATTCCTTGTTCCTATTGTGCAATTTAATTATATTCATATCAATAAATATTCTACCGAGAAAAAGACGTTGTCACGTAAAATCTTCGCCCGTAAAACCGACTTTACAGGCAACCATTTTTTTTTTATTAAAGCAGTGCTTATGATTATATTCTTAATTATGATTTTTATAGAAATACCGACCAAGAGATCATGTTAAGCAAAAACGACAAAAATCACATTTCTTGTATGGAGCTCCCTTTGTTTTTTGGATACTGCAAAATAAAACGGCACTTTTGGTCACACAGTCAAATTACAATGTATTGAAATAAAAAAAAAACATTAATAAAAGCTGGCTGTAATTATGTCTTCTAGCAGAAGAATCATTGAACAACAATATCAATTGCAATCGAAGTAAAAGAGAACTGTAAATCAAAACATAACAGTTTATTAGCGTCCATGACACTAGCTATATGACAATTTACCATTTGTACCATATTAATAGTAAATCATAAAGTCTACTATAATGAAATTATATTATAGTAGACTTTTTGATTTGTAACATCAAAGACTTTACTAAAACTAAGCCACTTAAAATACTTCATTGTTCTTTCGTCCGCAACAGCTTGGAGTTTGCTTCACGAATTTGGAACCCCTGGTATGCAGTTTATATTCACAAACTTGCGAACATTGAGAAAAAGTTCTTTAAATATTTTGAGTATCGTACTGGATTAGTCAATAATCTAAACAGTACAGTTTTGTAGAAGACATCGCCTGCTCACCTTAGAAAACTATCGAAACCTAGCTGATATTATATTCCTTCTCATAATCGTCTCAATATAACTGAGCTTTTTTCCTTAATAATATTTGTAGTTTCACCGGAAGCTTTCATAATTTTAAATAAATTTACATCCTTACTCGAATAGGAAATATAGGCAGAATTAATTTCTACTTAGACCTGGCACGCATTTAAATGGAATGCCCGTGGCCCTAGATTAGTGATAATGAGATTTAGATCTGTTTAAGTAGCTGCTTAGGTGTAATTTAAGTGAATTTTAAATGTAAATAATAATAATTCTTTTATCTGATAATATCGTTTTAAATAAGTTTGCGATTGATACGTTAAATAGTATCCATTAGTACGAACCCGGAATTAGTAAACTATTACTAATAAAGTTAGTTAGTAGTATATTCACTAATAAAATAAATATTTATGCAGGAAAACGGTCTGGTAAATGATCTTTATTTGATGGTAAGTGGTCACTGCCGCCTATGGACACTTGCAGTACCAAGACTCTTGCGTTGCCGTCTCCGAAGGAAAAGGTGAACCCGCCTTTTGTGGACCGTCAACAAACGATATTTTGGCATCCAAGTTTATGTGCAAAAGAACTACAAAGTATGTACCTGTAAATATCGATTAATTTACTGGTCTTAGGGTTCGTTTTCACAGAAGCGGAGCTGGGCCGAGTAGATCTGAGCGGAGCCGTGTAATCGGCAAGAGTTAAAGAGTTTGGAGCTGTGCAGAAATGAGTCGTGTAGAGCTAAGCTGTGTAGCTGTCTGAAATTGAGCCGACTGAAGATGTGTGAAATGGGGCTGAGCGGAGTAAAGTATAGTAAAGACGAGGTGAGTGGAGCGATGAATACATTATGTTTGAAATCAGTTAAACAAGCATTTTGGTTGCCTTGCATAGCTACACTGAGCTCAAATCCGCACCGCTGAGCTACGCTTAACATGACACCTGTTCACTCTGTCTAGCTTAACCCATCGCGCTATACTCCGCTAATACTGTTTCCACTAAAGCGCGTGGAGATAACATTATGCAATACTTATATTGTTTTAAATTTTCAAGGTCACTAACATTAAAGTAATATAATTTATTTACGGGATTGTTGCTTGATATGTCTGCCAATAAAAGCCTACCCGCAATTACTTCAGTTACTCCGTGATCATGGCGCTTGCCGAAATATCGGAAACTCGCTAAAAACTAGGTGCATGGTAACAATCCCGTAAATAAATTATATTATACTATTAAGCAATACTATTGGTATTTTTTTAAGACTGCTCAAGTGCTCAGGTCCGCATAGCTCCGTTAATGTCAAAACGCAGCCTATATTATGCGTTCGATAATGTTGAAAATGAAAGACGTAACATTTATCGGCTATCGACATGTTGATATATCTAACCTTGTGCATCACTAGTCAAAACTTTGGCTTTATAGAGAAAGAAAGTTATTTCTAGTATTTAGTGCATATTGTGTATTTTATGCTTATAATAAAACAATAACCAGAGCAAGAACTAAATACAATTTTAATATTTACCGTAAGTTTTACTTTAAGGACTTAGTTTTTGTGATTATTTTTGCAGATTATTGTCTAGTTTCAATTAATATTGTGTCAAGTATAACCATACAAGGAAACTTATTTTTGGTAGTAATTGAACTTCAGAAACTCAGTGTTTGTAGCTATTAACGGGATTGTTACCGTGTACCACGTTTTTATGAATCCCCGATATTTCGGTCTCCGATTTTCGGAGCAATCAGAAATAATGATACGCAAAAATTAGCCATCGCGGAACATTTAATTGATTCGGGTCCTAATCACTGGATTGAGCTCCATAATCCAGAAATTATTTCGACAGAACGCCACTACATACCAAGATTGGTCAGGGAAGCGATTGAAATAACCAAACACAAGAATTTCAATCGCGAGGATGGGTTTAAATTGTCAAATGTTTGTAATCCAGTGGTTCGTATGTGAAAACTGCAAAAATCAAAAAAGTGTCCTTCCGCGATCTGATACTGTGCGTATTGTGTGTCGGGAACAGGTGCGAGTGAATAGTGACAATGTGACCAGTGGAACGGGTATCGAGCGCAGTAAAAGACGACGTCAGAGGGTAGACCGATATGTCTGCCAATAACATCTACCCGCAATTACTTCAGTTACTCCGTGATCATGGCGCTTGCAACAGTGCCGAAATATCGGAGACTCATAAAAAACAAGGTACATGGTAACAATCCCGTTAATAGCTATAATGTTAGTGACCATGAAAGTTCAAAACAATATATCTCAATGTTTGTTTTTAAGTTTGCTGATTTAGTGTTATTTATAGCTGATTTACATTGTGTTAAGTGAAAACCATACTAGAAACATACCTTATTCTTGGTAGTAATTTGACTTCAGAATCTGAATATTTGTTTTAATGTTTGCTGATTTAACGGTATTTACATAATATAAGTTTCATAAAAGCTGTGATTAGCTTTCTAAAATAGTCATAAGTTTCTTTAACTTTTTTGATATATTTCATTCTTCTAAGGTATATGAAAACGAAGTCGAAGAAAATTTCAAATAACAGTGTTTTATGTTTGATAATAATAGTAGTTTTGTACATTTATCAGTTATCTGAATTAACAAACATTCTGATTTAAATGTTTATTATAAAGTATATCATTTTTGGGTTTAATTTTCAAAAGTTTGATGACACTCTTCAAAAGTGTTTCGTAGTTTATTAACATTTTACCATTCAGATCGAATTGCAGAAACAAAATTATTTTACATATATCGCAAGCGGGTTCTGAAAATTTTAAATATTCCTCAACTGAAACTTGTTTCAAAAATGTTACTGAAAAATCCATAAGGGATGGTATAGCGGTCATCGCTTCCGGTCTGCGATTGCATTAAAATATATTAGTAGCTTCACAATGCTTCGCAAAGAATGATATTCCATTGATCTCTCTGAACTTAGAATCGTGTTATGGATTATTTGGTAATGGTCTATTCGCATATGATTCTGTATTCCAAAGGCTAGGCAAAGGCTTCATTAAAAGGCTTATTGTAGATTATAATTCAATTTTGGAAAATAATTCAGAATATCAATTTAAGAACTTGCGTGTGAAGATACGTGCGTCATTCATGCGCAAATATTTTTTTATTCGTTGTAAAGAGTTTTGCCATACGTCACGGTTCAAATTGGGTTTCTCCCGGTTTCAAACATGGGGTTTGGTTTCTAAATTCGTCTCGGTTCTTGTTTTATCTGCATTCAGAAGTCACGTAACTGGTTAGGTCATTGACACCTGTTAGCACATAACAGTCCTGACTGACCTCTCATAATGGATCTTCATCCATAACTATTGCATATCTAAGTTCTCCCATTCGCACGAAGCGATTTGCTTCGGCATTCATTATGCGAACGGCTAGGGAGTGGTACTTCTTGCCGGGGTCTGTTTTCCCGCACAATATAATCTGGACATCTTCAAGGCCAGAGTGAACAGGCATCTTCTAGGCAGGCGTGTACCATCCTAGGCCTCATCATCGTTTTCCATCAGGTGAGATTGTGGTCAAATGCATTGCCTATTTTGCATTAAAAAAAAACTAAAAAGGCCTGTTAAAGTGTCATTGCAGATATTACTGTTAATTTCTGTACTTTTGGATCGATTCTTTTCAGTTCAAAGCCTCCCACTGTAGATTTACGAACTAATGGAATTGTTTAGATTTTCATTATTACGTCAAGAACATTATAATGAAGAGCCTTAATTTTATAAATTAAATTGAATTAACTGGGTCATGCTCTAGATATCAACATGTGCGACCATTCGTCAACAACCGGCACTCCCGAGTCGCGACACGCATTGAACTGAAATTAGACGGTTCAATTTTGCTTCCATTATCGATCAATGAATAACCGAAAATGAAATGTCGACATTGACGTTCATCGGAATGTGCCTTCACGATGAAAGCTTTCTCGATCGCGAATCCTGAAGTTGTCGATCATTATGTCTACCTAGGATACACAGTTCAGTTGGGAAAACCAACTTCGAGAAAGAGGTCAACCGACGAATCCAGCTCGGCTAGGCAGCGTTCGGAAAGCTTAGGCACATCCTCACGGCCAAAATTCCCCAGTGCCTGAAAAGAACGGTCTATGACCAGTGTGTGTTATCAGTGATGACTTATGGAACTGAGACGTGGTCTCTGAATGTCGGCCTCATAACAAAACTCAGAGTCGCGCAGCGTGCTATGGAGAGGGCTATGCTCGGTGTTTCCCTACGTGATAACATCTGAAATACGGAGATCCGTAGAAGGACTGGTGTGTACGTCATAGCTCGAAGAGCTAGCACATTGAAGTGCTAGCCCGCAGCGTGGGGCGGCCCCCAACACGGTGGACTGACGACATCGTCAAATGTGCTGGGAGCCGCTGGATGCGGATAGCGCAGGACCGCGCATTGTGGCGTCCTAAGGGGGAGGCCTATATCCAACAGTGGCCGGAGCCTGATGTATGTATGGATCAAAGCTTCCGGCTCCCCATTATTTTCACTAGCATCAATTATGCATCTGTCATCCATCATTCTTCGGCAATGGAAGACAAGTGAAAAATCTAAACAGCGACAGCTCATTCACAGATCATTTCGTTCACTGTCTTAATATTTATTCTTTAATTAAATAACTCGACACAGATAATGTTCACGCCGGAATTTTACAAGGAATGGAATATTAGCTTTCATCAAAAATCATGCGTGTATACAAACGATGCATTTCACTGTTCATCATTCACAAATCGTTGTAAACATCAATCACTTTTGATGAACTGTCTAATTTTGCCTTTAGGTCCTCAGAATGCGTGTCGGGTGATGGGTGTAGAAGTATTGTCTGGTTTTTAGTGGGTAGAGTCCTATTCTACTTCGCCAAGCATTTACTGGGTAAAGCGGCCAGGGAGGAGTCCGCAGATGCCTTTTTCCATCCGCTTGGAATACCTCTAGAGGCACTCGCCAATTCTCTGCTTGAGGTCCCCTTAGGATCTCGCCGTCCCCAAACCCGGTGACGCTGTAAAGGTCATCTGCGACCAACATCATACACACTCAAAAAAAAGTCTATACATAGGATTCTATATGTTTTTTTCCAACGCATTCATCATAATGTCAACACCAAAGTTAATGAAATCAGTTAATAAACTGGTATTATAATTAATCTAATGATCTTTTTCTGTTTTTAAAATTGAGCATGTTATAAATTATGAAGATAAAAAGTTTGTTCCGATTAGAACGAGCAAATCTAAATAACAGGTAGTCTGATTAAAGAGTATGTCGTGCCGGGGCTTTACACCCGAAATGCGTGTTAACTGACGAGTTTGGCGAAGGCTATTTAATCTCGTTTTTCATGTTATGTGCTATATGCCCGCCCATTTAAAAGCGCAAGTTAGCCCTCCGTCATAGTTTTTTAATCAGTGCCGCAATATGAACATGTTAAGTGTTACAGTATTTATTTAGTGAACATAAATATATTTATCGATTTTATTTTTGCAAAACGCTTATATAAAACTGAATGTGTTTATCTGTAATAGGAAGTTTTTCATTAAACACGCGTGGTTAAGTTAGAAGAAAAACATATTTTTGACAAGTAAGTTTTTATTAAATATTTGTGTTTTCAGTGGGAATTAGGTACTTAGAAATTATTTACCAAACTTACTTATTTAATTGACGACATATAAAATAAACTTTTTTAATAATATTCTTTGATATATTTCATTTGTCAAATACATTTATTGAACGAAGTTTGCAATAACCTAATTTAGATGCATTAATTAATTATGTTATGAAGGTATATATATTACAATATTTACTAAAGTGACTGTCCTCACATTTCATGGAATCTTGAAGTGTTATTTTTTTAAATTTATTTAAGAATTTAGAATTTGAATACAGTAAGACTTACTCGTATATAACGATTTTATTATAGTTAGGCCAAACTCCCATCAGAATGGTTTGAAGTGTAAAATTTATAACTTTGCAAAGATTAAATGAAACAATTGAAAGCCTATTATTTATATTTGCAGTAAACAAAAATACATCAAATAGCCCAAAAGGAGTGCATAGGTACTACTCGTACTTTATCTTATATATAAAACTAGCAAACCAGTGAACCAAATGTTCACCAAAACCTGATTTAAAAAAAAAATGTATTTAATTAATTGAGAACTTCGGAGATTTTGTGTGGTTTCGTTTGAAATTCGTGATTTCTCGAAAACCGGAAGTGCTACGTTACTCAAATCCGGTTTGTAGTCTTATCAGACTATTCTTAACTTATAACTTAAACATTCTCTTTATCTATCTCTTACGGTTTGGCCGCTGAAACAGCACCACAGACGGACGGACGGACGAACTTGTCTAATAGATAAGAGATTCTCGTGTCACAATGTTAGTTACCATACTCCTCCGAAACGGCCTGACCGATTTTTATGAAATTTTATATGCATATTCCGTGGGTCAGAGAATCGGCTACTATCTATTTTTCATATCCTTAAGTGATAATGGTTGTCCACCTGTAATGTAGTGTTCTGAAACCTACAATGCGCCTTCGTGCCAAAATTCAAGCTATTGCGTATTGTAACGTACTGTTCTTATAAGGGGTTAGGAGGAATCTTCATTCACCTGCCCCTATTTTTATGGCGGTACGAAGTTCGCTGGGTCAGCTAGTTCAATATAAAGTTCGCTATTTCCTACCATTTTTTCCGACCGGTGCTCTGAACGGGGAATCTGCCTCGCTCTTTTATAATAATGTTTCGTGAATTTGTAATCTTAACATAGATTTATTTATATTATATCCATTGCGGAGTTAGCATAGTGTCGAAGATGCAGCTTGAGTGTAAAAAGTGTATTAACATAACGCCACAGCAAACTTCTCACGATCAATGATGCCACATTTGGCATTGGTATTAGTACGGAAAAATATTTTTATAATACTGTACTAAGCCTTGGATTAATTGATAAGACAGTTTTTTACACTTTTATCATTAAATAAAGATTATAATGCATAAGGAAATTCAACCAAAAACCCCTTATCTCTATTTCCTTAGATTATTTTAGTCTAGCCGTCAAATGTTTACAAACCAAAATATGACTAACATATCTTAGTAAATCAATACGTAACCACAGTAAAAATGTCTACCGCTCATATATTTGAATTAGCGGGAGCGAGCGAATTTGTCGCATACAAATTTTGAATCCCCATTTTACGCGTTTATATAAGTTAAGTATATATGTGATGGTGAGGAGCTCGAAGGCGCGGGTGGTTAGCGCGTTCCACTGCGATCGTTGAAGTTAAGCAACTTTCGCAGTGGTCGGTCATTGGATGGGTGACCAAAAATTATCTATGTCGAGTTCCTCCGTGCTTCGGAAGGCACGTTAAGCCGTTGGTCCCGGCTGCATATGCAGTCGTTAGCACCCGCCAATCCGCACTGGGCCCGCGTGGTGGGTCATGGCTCAATCACCCTATTCCATCCATAGGGAAGGCCTGTGCTCCAGCAGTGGGGACATTAATAGGCTCATGATGATGATGATATGTATGATATATGTGGTATATTGACGACGACGACGACCTCCGTTGCCGAGTGATGTACGCCGGGTTTCAAAGTGTCGCCCACTCTAGAGATCCTGGGTTCGAATCCCGGTGGGGGCAAATGTTTGTGTGATAAATACGAGCATTTGTTCTCTATAGTAATATAAGTTATTTACGGGATTGTTACCATATACCTTGTTTTAAGCGGGTTTCCGTTTACTCCGCAATTACTCCGTGATCATGGCGCTTGCAACAGTGCCGAAATATCGGAAACTCGCTAAAAACAAGGTACATGGTAACAATCCCGTAAATAATTTATATTACTATAATGTTAGTAACCATGAAAGATTAAAACAATATATTTGTTCTCTAGTCTAATATGTATTTCTATATGAATATACTAATATACGTATGAGTATATGTATTCTATCCGTTATCCTAGTATCCCATAACACAAACCTACAGTGCTAGCTTTGGGGCTAGGCTAATTGGTGTGAGTGTTGGAAATATTATTATTATACGAGTTAGCGCAGTTAATAAAGCGAGTAGTTCAGTTCAACTTTAAAGAGGACAGCCAATTACATTATCCTCTTACATTTACAGGAAAATTAACATATTGTTATTAACGTCGACGTAATCTCGAAGCCGACTAGGTAAAATACAGCAAAATTAATAAATAAATATTTCCTACACTCACAATACAATACAATACAATACAAAAACTCTTTATTGTACACCACAAAAAAAACATTGAACATTAAGTACAAAACCATCTAGTACACGTGATGCAATGGGCGGCCTTATCGCTTAAAGCGATCTCTTCCAGGCAACCTTTGGATGGGAGAGGATTAGAAGGAAGTGGGAGAGACGGCGGTGTAAATCGCTGGTAAACTATATAATATATTAGCATATACATACATACACCATACACATATATATATATATATATATATATACATACATAAAATAAGTATAAATACAAATACATACATTGATCCAGTCCAATTGGGAGGCAGTTGTAAGCACATCAGATATTAAAATGTATTACAATGTCAGAAAATAGAAATTCAGATGGTTTTTAAATGTAATAATAGTTTCCGCACGTCTTATCGAAACCGGAAGAGAATTCCATAGATGTACAGCTTGCACTGCAAACGAACGATGGAAAAAAGTTGTGCTGTGTACGGGAGTCATAAGAGCAAGAATTTCTGATGACCTTAAAGATAACGTGTTAGAATTATGCAGGAAATTAAAACTTTCCTTAATATAGAGCGGGGACTTGGGATTGAACAATATGTTGTAAAGAAGAGAACTCACACCAATTAGCCTAGCCCCAAAGTAAGCACTATAAGGCTTGTGTTATGCGATACTAGGGTAACGGATAGAATACATATCATACAGTATAGATATAAGTATATTTTTATAGAAATATATATTAAACATCCATGACTGGAGTACAAATGCTCGTATTCATCACACAAACATCTGCCCCCACCGGGAATTGAACCCGGGACGTCTCAAGTCGGCGACACCTTGAAAACCGGCGTACAAACCACTCGGCCATTGAGGTAGTCAATTCAAATGTAAGTAATGCGATGTTTACCGCAAATTATATTTTGGAACTCTTTGGCAGCAATTAGCAATACGTAATGACATGAAATTTCCATTGGAAAGTTGGCAAACACCAGTCAATGTAATTAGTTTTTAATTTGGCTAATGGCACTTAGTCACTCTCAAATTAATGTTGTCATTTTTGGCGCTATATCGTTAACATATTTTATGGAAACATTGTCCGGTTAGACGTTTACAGGAAAGAATTCGCAGTCGTAATTGTGATATGAAGTGTTGTGTACGTTTATCAGAGTGTTCTTCTTATTTTCAGTAAAATAATTAAGTGTACAACAGGAATAGTAGCGGAAGACGTCGAGAAGAACAAACATGAGTTTCTCATTGGGAAAAAATCCCGCTTGGGACTTAAACAAGAGTGCATGTAAGTATTAGTTTTATGATTTCATTATTATGGAACCACTCAGAAATGTCAATAAAATTGAATCCTTCTATAGTGTTTACTTATTGACTAAAGTTAAATGGTTGATTGAAAATTTGTTATGTTGGAACGTTTTATAATTATGACTGTAGATCTACCTACTTAGTATTAAGTTTAAAATTTTGACATTTGCATTATATTTCGGCAAGTTGAATTAATTTTTACAATATGTTATACAGGATTAAAAATTTTGTAATATTGGAACGTTTCATAATTATGACTGTAGATTCGATCTATTAAGTTTAGGATTATTGCGATACACTAACTGGGTTCTTGTTTGGAATGATATATATATTTTTTTGTAACAGCATGTAAACAGTAAGAATGCAATAAATGAATATGAATATGAATAAGTTAAATAAAAAGTGAATTGGCGCCTCTGAGTGTGTATCTTCTAGTTAAGATTGAAACTATCTCATCAAAATGGTAAAACATGTTTAAACAATAAAAGCACAGTAACACCATTGAGGAACTCGATGCACAAGTGTTTAGCACGTTCGGCTGCGATCATTGAAGCTAAGCTACTTTCGCAGTGGTTAGTCATTGGATGGGTGACCAAAAATTAACTATCTCCAGCTCCTCTGTGCTTCGGAAGGCACGTTAAGCCGTTGGTCTCGGCTGCATCTGCAGTCGTTAGCACACACCAATCCGTACTGGGCCGCGTGGTGGGTCATGACCCAATCTCTCTATTCCAAACATAGGCAAGGCTTGTGACCCACCAGTGGATATTATAAGGCTGATGATGATCATGATGAACGCCATTATATTTAGTTTCTCGCTGTGAATTTCTAATATGAGTTGCCAGCCTGCTATTAGAGTTAGAGCATACTGGCCTTGATATTTTTATTAGTAATGGTCGTAGCAGACACTGTCATCATTTAGCGTAATCGTAACGGTGTGATTAAGTTTCGATCGAGCTTCATACAAATAATACTGAACGGCTTGGGTTGATAAGGTGACGATCCCTTTCAGAGTTGATACGTCATCTTAAGATTAAAATAAAAACGGTGCTTAAAAATGAAAGAAAGAAAAACATTTTATTGGCCTTCACAGCATGAATATCGAAAGCAAAATGGTTATAATAATAAAATTTAGACACAATAAAATCATGGGAACTAATTACTAGGTGCATGTCGTGTAAGCCTCATAGGACGCTGACTCAGCTATGCTCTGTG
Source organism: Chilo suppressalis (assembly GCA_902850365.2). Classification (NCBI taxonomy): domain Eukaryota; kingdom Metazoa; phylum Arthropoda; class Insecta; order Lepidoptera; family Crambidae; genus Chilo; species Chilo suppressalis. Next base: position 1,947,836 of record OU963902.1, read on the forward strand.
GTAAACGCTTTCGCAATACGACAGCAGCGCCGATTTTCTGCCAGCACCTTATGGCAAAGGTGATTGCGAATGCCGAAATAAAACGAAACAAAAAAAACAAAGGCAGATAATTATACATATATCAGTATACATTTCTAATCAGTCAATCAATCAAATCAATCAAATCAACCAAATCAATCAAATCAATCAAATCAATCAAAACAATCAAATCAATCAGTCAGACTCTAATACACTAAACTATAATGCCGGTGCAAAAAGGAAATTGGATAAAGGCAGCTTACACTTTACTGGAGATTGATATTTGAAACTAGCCGTTATGATATTGGTACAGCTTCAAAGTTAGGATATTATATAGATAGAGGAAAGGCAAAATCGCTTATACGCCACTTTGGTCGCAAATGAGCTATATAATATCATTTGAGTCAGATTATTTTTCTATGAGTTATATAATATCATTTGAGTCAGATTATTTTTCTGCGTCGATCGATTTATATTCCGTGAAGATTTCAGTAAATTTTATGGAGCTGAAACAACTAAATTTTTTGAAGATTTTTATTGTTCACAACGCTGAAGCAACATAATTGTTTTTAACCAATGGCGCTTACGCCCTACTATTTCGTGAATGATTTGAAGTTTGCTTGACAAAAATGTATGGCGGGCCGAGTGGTTTTCGCTTAAGCGATATCTAATTCGTAAAGGCACTACCTATGTTACTTTTTAATACGAGGATATTTAGAAAATATTATTTTATAAATACGTTTTTAATTTATGATGAGATCAGACTGCTGTCAAGCTTACAAACACCAAATACGAATAGCCAAGTGAAGTGTCGGAGTCAGACGGCGATATATACCTGTAAGGTAACCGATAGTTACCCAGGCAATGAACCGAGATAGAAGATCTGTCCAATCCTTGCGAGTCCACCGCGACAGACCCCATAGCACAGGTTGTGCCAAACAGGGCTTGTTTACCGGTTAATTTTTAAACTTAAATCAGTATCAAGTACATTAGGAGCGTTTTATTTAGGTTTGGCTCTACCTTAACCTTAAAAAACCGGTTTTCCTAAAAAGCAAAATCAAAGCGGTTTTGAATCAATTTAGCGGTTTTTAAAGGGTTTCATTTCGCTCTTACTGACAGCAGAAATAAATACACAACTAAAAAATGAATAACTTGAGTCACTAGACGCTAGCAAACGTGTCAATCGCTGCATTATCAATCTCTGAGCATTAACAAGTTGTGACTTGATTAGTACAAACAAAACAAACTTCAAGGGATGTCGACACGTGTACGTGTCGCTCTGGGTTAAACCGGTTTATTAAGGTTTTAGGTACCGCTTTCATTTCGGACTCGCTCCGAACGAAACCTTTACTAAAAACCGGTATTAACCTTTATTTACCGGTATTTTTGAAACCGGTTTCAAACCGTGGTGCCAAAGCCCTTTGGATTTGTGTGGGGGCTCGCTGCAATGTAAAATGAAAATGCTACTTCTCATTTACAGCAAGCAAAACGGTATAAATGGTTTCGGGCCCGTTGAATTTGAATATGAATCTAAATAAATAAATAAATATTTCCAACATTCACAGCAATTAGCCTAGCCCCAAGGTAAGCACTATAAGGCTTGTGTTATGGAATGCTAGGGTGACCGATAGAATACATATACTGTACATCTATAAGTATGTTTATATAGAAACCCGGCGTACAAACGACTTGACCACAGAGGTCATCAAAAGATATAAGAGGGATATAAACTAAGAACTATCATAAATTAAAAATATCTTAAATCCAAGTTCAATCACTATTTTCGTTACTAAGTATCGATTTGTTTTATTGAAGAATTCAGGGAGAAGTAATGACTTTGTTATCTAGCAACAAAGTAATTACTCAGCAACAAGAAATTACTTTTTTTTATCTATACAAATATTACAGTCATATTTTTATAAACAAGTACCTACTTACTTTGTTGCTAAGTAGGTAATCAAGTCATTTTTGACACAAGAACTCTTCAATAAAACAAATGGTTACTTGGCAACGAAAATAGTGATTATTGCTTAACATTTTTGACAGTTCTCATTTTGATCAATCCCATAAGATGAAATGAAAAATGTTGCTCAAGTCATTACTTAAGCAGAGGTAATGTCTTTTACCTTAATCTTTCAGTACATAAGACTTCTTGGAAAATTAGAAATGGTAATATATATATATATATATTTGGAGTCTTAAACAAAATCGAGTAAAATTTATGTCAATTTGAAACGAAAGTTTGATATTGATACTCAATTTACAATATAGAAGTTATATCCATCGTCTTCTTGTCAAAAATATCAGCAGATTTTGCAACGTGTCTTATGATAAGAGTATTTTCTTTAAAGTATTATATCTCTCTAGATTTGAGTAGGCTATTTTCTCTTTTGGTTTCTATTTTGAAAAGATTAACTGAATTGCAATACAATTAATTAGCTTTGCGCATGCGTGACATGAGCTGTCAAATATAAAACATGGCGGATTACTAAACTTAATTTATTTGAAAAGCCTTTAGTCAGCCCTTTCCGACGCCAGAATAGTTACAAAGAATGAATTTAGGCAAAAAATACATTAAAATATAAAATATGTATTTATTTTCAGACTCGGAGCTTGACAGTATGCCCTTGATGCAGAGTCCAGGGCCGGTGCTGATGATTTTGGCTGGTTATTTGTTGATCATATTGAAAATTGGTCCTGCGTTCATGAGGAAAAGAGAAGCATTCAAATTGACGAAAACGTTAGCATTTTATAATGCTCTCCAAGTCGTACTGTCAGCGTACTTATTTCAAATGGTATGCAATCACATTTTATAATTTATGCCTAAGTGTCGCCGCACACGGGCCACACGCCGCAGCCACAAACGCCGCCACAAGAAGCTACAAGCGGCTACTAAAGTGGCTGAAGCGCGCGACAGCGGCCTACTAAGGTAAGGGAGAGAGGGGTGGGGAATCGCGCGAGTGACGTGTGGCGGCGTTTTGTATCGGCGCATTAAGTGGCTGGTGCGGGCCACAAGAAGCGAGCAACGATGATTTGTAGCGTGTGGCGGCCACCGGCGTACCGTGTGTGGCGAGTCCATATAAAATGTATGAAAACTACAAAAAATATGCCGGTGGCGGCGTTTTGTGGTTGTGGTCGGTGGCCCGTGTGCGGCGACACTTATTCTTAAACGTGGTCTAAAGTAAAACTTGGTTTAAACCTAATCTTGTCTCCATTATATATATGTGTATACACATATACACGATTAGATACAGTAATTTAAATAAACCATGCAAAGAAAACGGCTCTTTTTGCGCGCAATGTGTCCATGATTTAATGTCAGATTGTTTGAAAAGAGTCAATGTGTGCATGTGTAGCGACAAGCTTATCTACTATATGTAGTAGATATTTTTTGGGTCGCTTCCTTGCAGTCAATACGCTATCTAGACGTGGATATAATCAAAGGTTGTCTCTTTCTTTTTTAGCAAACAAATGCAACAGCAATATTCTTAGACCAGGTTTAACTTTAGTCGACATTTTGGGGAGTTTACTCTGTTTTGTATGCCTTCCTTACCTGGGATATGGCGTAAAGATATTATGCTATAAGACTTTAGAAATGATTTTTTTATTCAATATTTATGTATAAAACTTAATAAGCACTTCAGTTATTTTTTGTTGAAAGGCTTGTTGTAGATGTCTCGAGAACATGATTTTCAATGCATTTAAGTATTTAAAATTTTCACTTTAAATGGTAATGTTTATTTGTTTCTTAGGTTTTCACGCTCATCACTTATTAAATAAAACTAGTTTTAACGGATTAATGCACGAACTTTATTTATTTATTGACGTTTCGCAGCGTTTTCAGGTCTGCATCGTCAGAATAATGTTTTTTTTTATTTACTTTGTCGAGCTATTGAGCGTTCGGATATTTCATTGGAAGATTTTTAAAACTTTATTGTCTATGTATGAATTTATTAGTTAATTTAGTTAATAAAGTACTTTATTTGAATTTATTTTTTGGAATTTTGAGTTTATTTATTTGGCCCTAACTAACGTAAACTAAACCGGTTCCCACGTGATAGTATGTAGCCTATATGTTGACCCGACTTCTTAATAATATTCGTGCCAAATTTGAAGTAAATCCATGCAGTACTTTTTGAGTTTATCCCGGACATACATACAGACAAAAATTCTAAAAACTATATTTTTGACTTCGGTATCGATTGAAGATCACACCCCAAGAATTCTTTAAAAATTATTCAATGTACAGTTTTGACTTTTCTTCCATTTTATTATATGTATATATACCATCACGCCTGTACCAATCTCTTCTGGAATTGGTAGAGTATTTAATATACAGCTTGAGGAAATAGTGTAAGAACATTAAAAAAAAATGGCATTTCTTGTGGTGACCTCAAAAAACGTACTTGTCGCTCTACCGCTCTACGGTACAAATTGGGAGATCTTTCTGAGAAGAACCGGCGAAACAAATTGGTAATGTTTATTATTTGTTCACAGTATTTCTTTGCTATCGCACGGATGGGTGTAGTGCCAAAGGCTTGTTATATGAATCAGGATAAGACACGAAAAGAGGTAAGTCACGTTATACTTTCGAAAATTAGTTAAGAAACTCTCTTGAATTGAAGAGTCCAACTGTTCCACTTTACCAAATTATAGTACACTAGCGGCCCGCCCTCGCTTCGCTTCGGTGTAGAGCTGAAGTGTAGACTACAGTTTTTGTTCTCAGGCTTGTATTATACACAATGACATTCATCTATGATTCTTCTTATACCTGCATGCAAAGTCTCAGCCCGATCGGTTTAAAATTGACAAAGTTTCATACAAACTTTCATTCCCTATTTTATCCCCTTGGGGGTAGAATTGATCAAAATCCTTTCATAGCGGATGCCTACGTCATAACATCTACCTGCATGCCAAATTTCAGCCCGATCCGTCCAGTGGTTTGGGCTGTGCGTTGATAGATCACTATGTCAGTCAGTCACCTTGAGTTTTATATATATATAGATTTTTGTTTGGTGCGGCATTTGACAAGTACGGTGGTATCTAGTCGACCACAGGGAGACCAATCATTAATTTAATAATTTTACTACTTATTAGCGCGGGCATTATCAGTGGGCGTTGTGTTTTCCCCATAACGCATATAAGCTAGGAAGCGACCACAGTTTATGGAATAATAATATTGACACGAGTAATCTAGCGTATTTATAAAGCATATTTACTCATACAATAGCGGCATGTAGACACAATATCCATACATGCAAAGCTGACATCATATCCCGTGCAGCGAGACAAGTTCAAGTTTAATAACACAAACGCTAGGGTACTTATTTTTGTCTGTTCATTTGTTATGATTTTGCGTGCAAACATTATTAATATACCTATGTCGGAAACAATACAAACAGTAATAAAGAAATTATAATCAATTCTGACTGTAATTGCTATTTCTTCTTTAAAATATTTAATAGTAATAAAGGTATTCATTTGACATTGTGGGTGATCCACAATTCGTAGAAATGGCGCTGCCTTGCAGCTTAAGAAAGGCTAGAAAGAATTCGACACGGCCATCAAGGCCGTGGTAGCATAAGGGTGCGGGTTCGATTCCCGTCTGCTTCCTCATCCGCGTGGATTTTTTTCTAGTGGTATCTACACCATTTTGAAGGTGTCGCCTACCCAGTGGTTCTGGGTTCAAATCCCGGCTGGGCGAACTTTTGTATAATGGATACGAGCATTTGTACCTTAGTCTGGCTGTTTTTACATATTTCTTCAAAACTATATTGATTGTATTTAATTGTCTTTCTATCCCTTAGCTATCTACCTGTCTTCCGACACAATTTCTTAAACCCATTTGCGCATTAAGTTTAGTCCTAGACTAACAGTTTAAAATCAACTTTATAAATCTGAAGTATTATCTTACATAGTTACAAACAAGAAGTTAGCTCAAGACTATACTTTTAGTTATTTCATTAGCCGCTTTAATACGGGGGACTAGCGCTGGACTAACTAAACAAGCTATTTTTGCACAAGTGGCCCTTATAGAGCTTACTATGGGGGCTAGGCTGAATGATGTAAGTGTCAAAACTATCCGTTAATTTTTTTACAGATACTCAATTACATCTGGTGGTATTTCGCCGCGAAGCTTACCGAGCTACTCGACACGGTCTTCTTCATTCTTCGCAAGAAGGACAACCAAGTGACGTTCCTCCACCTCTACCACCACTCCATCATGATGACCGGCACTTGGCTCGTGCTCAAGTACTGCCCCTCGCATACGCTCATCTTCATAGGAATGACCAACTCCTTGGTCCACGTTGTCATGTACACTTACTACGGTTTGGCTGCTTTCGGTCCGAAGTTCCAGAAGTATTTGAAGTGGAAGAAGTATATCACCACAATGCAGCTGGTAAGTAAATTTGGCTAGTTTAGCTTTCACGTTTAGTTGGTGATTGGTTTTAAAATTTCAATTTATACATATATTTTGATACATTATGATGTCCAACTGATAGCTGCAACCACATGAAAAGGAACGCACAGAAGCGAAACTTCGTCTAGTGCGCGTGTCACCGCCATTAGAGGACATCATTCGTTAAGAGGAAGGGAGAGCGTTGACGAAGTGTGACACTGTGTGACAAGGGGTAGGAAGGTCCTAAGTTTCGAAACGTCACATTTCAAAATACAATGCTTTGCAACTAATAACTAAAAACTTTAAAATATTCAGAAATCTATTTGCATACATTTTAATTTGTTTTGTTGGCAAAGTTTTCGAACTCATTTTGGAACAACAGTTTTAATTTAATACTTTCTAAATGCAAAATATGAAAACAAAACCTTTGGAGGAGACGTCAAAGAAAAAAAAGAATTTTATTATTTATACTCAGGTTACCTAGTCTCCTACCGAGGGGCGGTGTACGCGTCATACATTTCCCCAACAATAAAACAAGGCTTTATCGTGGTTAATCTTTTTCCAGATTCAATTTGTCTCCATAATCATCCAGTACGTACTCAGCGTGAAACTATCAGAATGCCCTCCATCCAAAGGAGTAGCGACGGCAATCGCTAGCAACACAGTCTTCTTCCTACTGCTCTTCCTGAACTTCTACAGGCAAAGCTACAGAAAAAACAAAAGACAGGCGGAGAACAAATTAACCGAAAAAGCGTCAACAGTGAAAACTGTCACAGAAAATCTGCCACAGGAACATTTGAAAGTCAATTAATAGTAATACGGTAATTTAATGGAATACGTGTATTTATTAATGAAAATATGCGACAGCTAAAACTATTAGCTATAGAAAAGCACATGCAATCATAAACAGCTGTAGTTCGCTGGAGTATTGATAAAACATCAAAAGTGTACAAAGCGATAGAGTAAATGTTTATTAATAGTTTAAAAAATAATAGTCACACATTTTATATTAGTTGAGTTGAGTTGTTGCCAGAAATAGTGGCATTCTGAAATAAATTGCCATAATTATATATATCCATATCATTGAACTTGTTTTAAATGACTGGACCGATATTAATGAAATTATTTGCGTGTGTTTCAGTGGACTCTTGGATGGTTGATATTATTATAGTGATAAATATTCTAGTGCGTAAATATTTAATGATTTTCCCTTGTTCAATATCTTCGAAACATGAACGTCTATGTCACGAGAAGGCGAAACAGCTATATAACTTAAGTAATGTTTAAGCGTTACAAATGCAAAAGTTAGTGTAATTGTATTTATAGTATTTTTGTAGGTGATTTTTGCCTGGTGGAGGACATTACTAGCCGTTCCTGTATCGAAACCTATAATGAATTTGTTACTATTGTATGCAAAGATTTATTAAAAAAATCCAGTGCACCACGACAATATGTGATCCTGGCAGGTCGTGTTAGTTCCTTAAGGCAACAGACTTAGAATTCATTCTTAGACCTCTGATTTACTATGGTTTGACTAGATCGAAAGTGTACTCTATTCAGGTCAGGATCAGTGTCAGGATCGCATTCTTTCATTGACCGCATTTAAGGTGCTCGATAACATTATCGTCAAATCTTATCCCACACCTGCGTGACGAATCTTCGTGGTACTGCAATGCGCAAAAAATTGCGTTCGAAGTTTGAATTCAGTGGGGACGCGGGCAATAATTTTTCCATACAAACGTTCTCAACAGATTCCTCCTTAATTTCCATCACTAAAGACATATTTTTCATACATTACTTTACTCATTCTATGCTCCTATCTCTTTTTACGATAACTTGTGTTTCAAAGAAACAAGAAGCCCGCAAGAACAAATTTTTATCACCACTAAAGACGTCTAGTGCGGTGATTCAAAAAGAATTTACAAAAAAAGCAAAACATGGAGGCATAGTGTAACTACTTATTATTCTATTAGTAAAATTTATTTTATATTTATCTAATTTTTAAAGCGAAAAACGCCGAGAGCCAACCCACGAAATTTGCAATTTTTATACGCAATTTTCAGTGTTAGCTACTGTTCTATCGTACGGTATTTGCCAATGCCCGATAACAATAGTTTTTTCAAATACCTTTTTTTCAAATGTCTCTAAGCTCGAGTCCGCTCTTAAGTACGCTCCTTCAGCAACACATACAAATTAATCTTTATCTATTTTTTAGTGTGTATGCTGTTGGTCGTAGATAGTCTTTACAGCGTCACCGGGCTTGGGGACGGCGAGATCCTAAGGGGATCTCAAGCCGAGAATTGGCGAGTGTCTCTAGAGGTATTCCAGGCGGATGGCATCTCCCCGCGGGAGGGTCTGAAGCCTCTAGACCACTCGAATCCGATGGGGAAACAAATGTATCGTCTCCCTCAACCTCTTCTATACGTGTCAAATTATCGCCAGTCGTGTCATCATCTGGCGTCTATAGACACGAAGCCGCTAATTCATTACCATATAGCTAATTCAGACAGTACCGAAGTACCAAACGCAGGTATGGTAGAAGCAAAATATATTGATATAACGCCATCTTATGAGAAAAACAGGGAATCAATATGAAGTATAAAATAGCATTACTAGAAATTATAACTACCAACTGTGTTCATTCAGACTCTCTAAAGGTCACACTCTAATTGGTAAATATCAACAGTCTTGTGTTGTATTAACAGTGAATGATATTTAAGTGATTATAAATTAAAGGGTTTTGTTTAATAATTGATAACTGCCTTTTATTAAGTAATTTGCAACTATTCTAAATATTTGAAACTGTGATTTGAAATGGTTTTGTTATTCCAAATCGAGATGTATATATAATTGTGTGTTGTTATATTGTTTGCTTATTTAGGAATACATAATTTTTCCTGACATTCAGTTACTCTTAGAAATGTTTAGCTATAAACTTTAAAAAATTCTCTGAATATATGTAGCTTTATTTTTTTCCAATATTTTATTTTCTTAAAACTTGGCGGTCAGATAAAATAAATTTTTTGTTGATTACTTGTGGCGACAAAACATTTTTGACGTCACACTTAGAAATGTTTAGCTATAAACTTTAAAAAATTCTCTGAATATATGTAGCTTTATTTTTTTCCAATATTTTATTTTCTTAAAACTTGGCGGTCAGATAAAATAAATTTTTTGTTGATTACTTGTGGCGACAAAACATTTTTGACGTCACACTTGTAAGATTTGCCAATGGATTAAATATTGTTTTGTCACCAACAGCTGTTAACTCAAGTAGACTAACATCTTAAGGAGTAAGTGTCAATTTTAGAATTCATAAAATGTAGAGTTCATTTCACGAAGAGGACCCATAGCCTCTTCCAGTCTATGAAGTTAGTTCCTGTTGCCATGGATTACTTTGTGAAATGGACTATAAAATTATCTTGTGATATTTATAATTATTTTTCCCCATATGGTAGTCATAGTGTAGTTTAATTTATTATGATGGAGATATTTTGATATTTAGGGTTTCGATTCCATCGTTATTTCTGAGCATCATAAATATAAGTCCCGGCACGAAACTAGCGCTGACCGTTATTGAGCAGAAGTAAAAATTAAGATGTGTAGGGGGGAAACGAGGTGCGCGGGTGGGCGTGCGTTGCGCCGATTGGCTCTCCAGTCGTACCCATGAGCAGCTAGCCCCTCCGCGTTTTATTCAACGTTTGAGTTACGTGCCGCGACCTGTACTTAATATTTAAAGTTGTTGTATGTATAGTTGGAGTAGGTATAATTTATAATATTTTTCATTCCCGATACTATTGTTATAGATGTCAGAGATTCTGTAATTTAATGCACGAGCGAGTGTCACTAAACTTTAATTAATTTTATTTGAAATATGCATAATACTGAAAACGTTTACAATATGTTCATACATTTGAAATAACTTCCAAAAGCTCCCATGCAAAACTAGCCTGCACAATGAAGTATAAAACCAAAGCCGGACTCTCTTAAATAAATTTTAAAAGATATTTTATCAATTTTGGTATTCATTGAGCAATTTAGTATGAAAACAAATGGGATTTGTCTCCTAGGTAATTATGTTTTCTTTAGCTCAAGTTCTTGTAAATAGTTTTTCAATTAACAATATTATTATTACATTTCTATGTAAGTATTTACTTTTGATAATACCCGTTCATAGAAATTCGTGGTAGGTTCATAAAAAAAAGAACTGTGTTTATTGTATCAAAGAAGACAATAATTTGGTCTAATAAGAGCTTGTCTGTTTGCAAGATATAGAAGGAGTGAGGTTAGATCAAAAATAATATTTTATTATTCCAGCTGAATGATGTAAATAAAGCAAGCGTACGTTTGAGATTTTTTTTTATTTTTCAAGACAATTTAAAACAAACAAAAATAAGTATCCGAAGAAAGCCTAATAAAATTTTTCTTCCTTGCTATTGTTATATTCAATAAATTTGACTTTTCTCGTCATAAAATAAAAATGTAAATTTGCATTTATTGCCATACTTTTAAAATTAACTTCATATAAATAAAACTAGTTTTTACGGGTTAATGCACGAAACTTTATTTATTTATTGAGCATTCTGACGATGCAGACCTGAAAAGGCTGCGAAACGTCAATAAATAAATAAAGTTTCGTGCATTAACCCGTAAAAACTAGTTTTATTTAATGAGTGATGTGCGTGAAAACCTAAGAAACAAATAACTTCATATAGTTGCAGTCCCATCAGTTTTATCCAGGACCTGTTTACACAAGTGCGAACAGAAACTGTTCAGTAAACAAGTAAATCACCTACGTTTATCATATTTTATTTATGAAGCATTTATCTGCTAGACTAATAAATCTAAAGAAAATTATAAAAGAAAAAAAATGGTCTCGGGCTAGGAAGCAGGCGGTACTCGAACCAGCACTCTCCGCTATTCGGCCGGATGCACTGAGCAATTATGCTACCGTGACCTTAACCGCCGTGTCAAATTTCTCCGCGTACCTATTTATCTTTTATTTGCATCGGATTGTGGAGGGGACCGGTTTTAGTCCCGTCTACTTCCTGGACTGAGTATTTTTTTTTTCTAGTAAAATTTTCTTTAGATTTAAGAAAATTACGTTTCACAATCCCTTAGTAGGATTATTCACAACTACATCTGGTCAGACTGAGCGATGGATAGGTATAATGACAGTGTAACGTAAACGAAATTCTATTTGGTCCGTCAGTTAGATTCTCACAAAATAATGGATATAGGTCGCGGTATGTAACTCTAGCGCTGAACAAAACGCGGAGGGGCTAGCTGCGCATGGGTACGACTGGAGAGCCAATCGGCGTAACGCACGCCCACCCGCGCACCTTGTTTCCCCCCAAGACATCTTAATTTTTACTTCTGCGCAATAACGGCAAGCGCTAGAGTTTCGTGCCGCGACTTATATTTAGCTTTTTGTTATTCGATTGTCAGCGTTAGCTATTGTTGTCCCTATCACAAGGTATTTGTTAATGCGCAACGGCAATAGTTTTTTCAAATATATATTTCCCAAATGTCTTTCAGTTCACGTCCGCTCTTAAATGACTATATTTGTGATATTTCTATTTATTACCGTTGATACCTCTCTGATATTGCTGGGTCCGCCCACATTTGTAGAGGAGTATCTATTGTTGATGGAAATTGGGTTATGAGTTGTGTTTTTATAATTTATAATTTTATGTGTAAAGCCCTGTTCATTTTTAAGTCAAGACAAAACTGATAATAAAAACTTATTTTGTGATAATTATTTTTGTTTTCTTGCTTTCCGATTAACAACGTAAGTACTTAATTTACTTTGCTCTTTAACATATTTATAATGATGGTGCTACATAACTTATAACAGACTTCAAACAACTTTAGAGGAAATGAAGGAAACCAAACAAGAATAAGAATCTTTTAAACGACTTCTATTTTATGTTTTTACAAAAGTAAGCGTTAAATTCTTATAATAAAATACTAGTATGAATCCCACTCAGCGAAGCCATCAGAGGCCCAAACACGATTGTTGACGGATCCGTAATCGTATCGTCATTGCCCAATTTTGTAATAATAGAAACTTTGATGATGTTCGTGCTCGGGCCTCAGACTGGAGACAGAAAATCTGAAAGGCTGACTGAAAGCGGTTAGTGTATTCAGTACCTGTCAGTACTGTAACGTCCGTTACGTTACAGCCTCCTTGTTTGGGTAAACTCTTTATTCATGCAATGCCTACGGCAGGCAGTTATATTAAAAAGTTAATGGCATGATTTTATTATTTGAAATAAGGAATCGTCTCGTCTTTTGATAAAAGGTTCCACATAAATGGACTTCAGACACCAAACCTCTCGTAGATAGATAAAATACAATTATTATATTAGCCTGAAAACTTATAAAACCAATATAACGTCAAAGTTGTTTTAATAAATTGCTACGCTCCCAAGGCCTACCCCTTCAGGGTAGATCGCCGCAGTACCCCAAGCACAGACTGATAGATCTGATCTGATACGAATACAGATCTGACAAAGTCTGTGCTTTGCAACGTCAAAGTTTCAAGCAAAGCTAAGCACCCGAAGTAAGATCAAACTAGCTTTTTCCATAAAAATTTTGAAATGACCATGCGAATACTTTTTCGCTAGTTGTTCATGATTTGGGTTAAAGTACCGGATCGGATTCGAATATTTTGCGTGCGTCAAATTGTGTATGGAAAATTGAACAGCAACGCCACAACGGACGTAAGGAGAACGTAAATCAGTACACATTTATCGTTTCTCCAGTAGCCCAAGCAATGAAGGCAAATAACAAAATTTTGCCGCATTCTAGATTTTTTACAGATGTTCGGGTAGGTCGTTAGAAGCTTATGTTTAAAAATCAGGGAATGTAGCGTGGTGACAACTGGCCATCATATTGGAAAACGCTTTTATTATTTTTATCGTATTTCCGAAATTATTCATAAACTTAAAAGTATTAGGTTAATAAAAAGAACTTTTATGCAAAAGTTATAGGAAACATAATGACGAATAACTTTTATATGAAGTTTTTTATCAATTAATGGCATTTTAAGGGTTTTATTAAGGAAAAACTACAAACATGTTCAAATAAACAACAAATTTTAAAAAACGGTAAGAGTTACAAGAAAAAGTTAGGGAATTTTGTAATTAACAAAAAAACGTTCTATTTTTTTTCCATAAAGTCAATAAGTTAGGAAATATAGTGATAAGCGCGTTTTTCAATATGGCGGCCAGTTGTGACCACCCTACATTCTCCGATTTTTAAAATTAAGCTTCTTATAACCTACCCTAACATCTGTAAAAAAATTTTGCATTACGATCAAGTATAACGGCGGTCTCACTCTTGGGCTACAGATCGACTCAACTATTTCATTCGATTCAACTATTCAAATTCGATAATTGTTCATGCTAAAGTTACAGTACCCCTAGCACGAACCATTATCGAATTCGAATAGTTTGCAAACCGAAATGTCAATGTCAAATGTTGTAGGGAAACTTGAACAGCAGCGGCACAAAGTACGTAACGAGAACTAAAAATCAGTACAAATTTGACAATGACATTTCGGACTCGCAAAGGATACGAATTCGATATTGGTTCGTGCTAGGGGTACAGATCTGATACTTTATCTGAGTTGGATTTCAAAGAGCATTATTTTAATCACTAATACTAAAACTTAATCAAAAACAGTAATCCAAGCATAATATTATGTTATATAATGAAATAAAAAGATGCAAAATTATTTTATAGTTTCATTATAATAAGAATACATACAATGTTGCAATTAATTATTACAAGACATACATGTACGTATAAATTAATGATGAAATAATCATAAAAAATCATAAAACAATCATTCTAGTATTATTAAACTAACTAACAGTACCTATCATAAATTTAATACTCGTAACATAGTATTTTTATTTGCAATTGCTATATCAAAGGTTTTAGGTATAAATTATTTGACATAGTATTTCGCTGAAATAAACAACATATGTGTGGTTAAGAGATCTATCACCTATAATGGCATTTTTTTGAGTATGTATGCTGTTGGTCGCAGATGACCTTTACAGCGTCACCGGGCTTGGGGACGGCGAGATCCTAAGGGGACCTCAAGCCGAGAATTGGCAAGTGCCTCTAGAGGTATTCCAAGCGGATGGCATCTCCCCACGGGGGAGTCTCCTCTCCGTCTGGAGCCTCGAGACAACACGAACCTGAGGGGGTTGGCTCAACTAGAGGGAGTCTCTGAGACTTATAATGGCCTACACAGCCGAGGGACCTTTATCCGCGGACGAAAAAAGAGTGTCCTGTATCGAGAAAAAATGTCGAGCCGAGGACTTGTCACGGACTATTGCAGCGTTTGCACTTTAACATAAGAACGGCACATCCACGGTATCATGGTAAAGCAAAGCACTTCTTTTTTTGAAGACAATCTTTTTTTTGGACGGGGTGTAAATGGAAAAATCCTATGGAAAAGATATAAAATCATTGCGTCGCGAACGTCACACTATATATATATATATATATATATATACTAGCTGACCCAGCGAACTTCGTACCGCCATAAAAAAATTTAATTAAAAAAACATTGTCCAGCGGACAAAATTGTGAATCTAAACCATTCTCAGATCCCCTTGAACACACACAAAAAATTTCATCAAAATCGGTCCAGTCGTTTAAGAGAAGTTCAGTGACATACACACTCACAGAAGAATTATATATATAAAGATACTCTTCCCGACGAGCATGAAAGTTGAAGGGTAACTCAGCGAAGGCTGAAACTCTACGACAATGTATATATATATATATGTCATGGGCATATCGTAGATTTCATCACTTCATGAAATGCTCGAGAATTTCATGAAATGTTTCACTATCTATTGGCCACACCATAATGTGGTTTGGGCAGATCAATGATGAGAAATCGTTTCACGATATGGCCAACTAAACGCGTGGCTACTTCATGAAATGGCAAAAATTATTTGATCATATTGTAAAATAGTTACCGGTAGAGTACATTAATTACCGGTAGAGGCGCTGCAGATCGCAGATCTGCTTCTGGGTCGGAAGGGACCTCCGTCGACCCCCATCGTGTTATGTTCCATTATTGCGGCTGCTTGATAAATGTTTGATTCTTCGAAGGTTCTTTATTTTATTCCTTTTACGAATAGTTAGGAATGTTCCAAACTTTTTTGACTACATATGAGTGATGCGTGCACTGCTCTATCCCGTTATGCCTGATGCACCGCCTAATGTAAGGTAAGTTAAGAAAAGAATTTTCACTTTTGATTTGTGGCCACTATTTTTTTGTTACATACAAAAATAACTATACAGCAACTGACACGAGAGATCTTTTCACTTTTCAATGCTTTTAATTGACAAGATTGTAGTCTTCTATACAAACACAATTGATAGTACTATTAATTATTATTGGCCCAAATTTCGCCTCTTAGCATACGACTGTTTTGATAGTTTGTCTTCAATTTCCAGTGTTTTCTTGTTGTGATAGTTCTTAGAGTAAGATTTTATATAAAAGTCTCCGAATAAGATGAAGAATGCCGTTGTATTGAACAGGATTATGGACATGGTGAATGTTGATAGTGGACACCCGTAGAAGTGATTGGCGACAGCGTGTAGAAACACCAAGACGAATTGAGTCTGTGGAAAAAGAATTTATTTATTTAAATATTTATATCAAAGTAAATTAAGGAGCTTAATACCTACGAGGTAAGTGCATTCGGTCTAAAGTCCTTAGAGTTAGGTATTTGGCCATCGCCGATCTACGGATGGGTGGCCGGAACTATAGCATCTTGTATTCCACCGTACTTAAAGTTGCCATCTATTTCAGGGAGGATGTCTGTCTAGGATAAACAAAGCGCCTGATTTTCAGAAAAATGCCTGGCTATAAAAAAACCCTTTCAAGCTGAGTAAAGATACCAATATTATTATCATTCATTATTATTCGTTCGGCCAACGTAAACAATGCATCCCACCCGCCCGCAAATTTACGCTAACTTGTTTATCCGTACTGCACTGCGTGGGCCACGCGCGCCACGCACGCACGGTGCATGTGTGCCGTGACTAAGTGAGTGACACGTGAAATAAAAAAATGCCTGTCTCAGCTTAGCGCCGGACGCACGCCTGTCTAAACCGTAAAATGCCCGTGAAAGGCAACGAAAGCCTGTCAGATGGTAACCCTAACCGTACTGGATACGCATCAAGCCGTCGGTATGGACTTTATCTACATTCGTTAGCACCCACTAATCCGCCCTGGGCTCGTGTCGTGGATCGCTGCCCAATCTCTCTATAACATCCTCCTTCTACAGTGAAATATTTCCAGAACTCTTCTTGATACGGAAACAAACACACCGTGGTTCCTGTCATATATGGACTTGGGATTTCACAATCGGCACGTGTAGAATATGTAGTACCTTAATAATGTATAGCTAATATAACAGCTTTCATCAAGCACCTTATATAAACCTCTTTCTGGGCTCCGTAAGGTAGAGGATTGGGTTAAGGCCGGCAAGGTAAGGATGGCTGGAGCTGTATACTTTCTGCCGTGGTATACTTCATCTATCTTCGAGATTAGACTCCATTTGGACTTAACATCAAATGGGGTAGTTTGTTGCGCCACTTACAGAAAAACCCTTCGATAAAACAAAATACAACAGCTCACCAATTGCAAGGCCGTCAAGTATTTCTTCCACCATAGATACTTCGCCAGCGATGGAAACGCCGACAGCCCGTAGTAAGCGTACATGATGACGTGCACGAAGCTGTTGGTGCTGCCCAGGAAGGCCATGGTGTACGTCGCACCATACTTGAGGGTAATCCACGGGTTCCACAGCATTATGGTATGGTGGTATACGTGCAGGAACGTCACTTGGCGCTGCTTCTTGCGCAAGATGAAGAACACCGTGTCGAGAAGTTCACTCAGCTTCGCCAGAAGATAGTAGTATATACCGGTGACGACCTGAAATGAATGACGATTTAAAATAAAAACAGGCCAAGCGCAGTACCCTCAGTGTGGCAGGTAGAACTGCTGTATCAGCCATCTTCGCGTCTGGACTTCACCTTCACTTAATATCAGATGGAGTGGAGTCATTTGTCGGACTAATCTATAAAAAAAATCGCATAGTTTGCGAGTACGGAATGTCATTGTTAAATGTGTACTGAGTTTTAGTTCTCGTTACGCCCGTTATGGCGCTGCTGCTTAAATTTCCATACAAAATTTGACAATGACATTTCGCACTCGCAAACTATTCGAATTCGATATTGGTTCGTGCTTAAGGTACCGAACTTGAATGTAAAAGGTTTTTTTCCATCACAAAAGGTTGATAATCTTTGCTTTACCATCAACCAAAGTGCCCTGTATTCTTATATGATGTATACGTCTTTTATAAAATTCTTTATTTTTCTTTGTGAAACGTGGTTTTGTATACACCTTGACTCAGAATCTCAACTCTCTGCCTATTACAGTTTATGAGTTTCGGATAGACAGCAGAGGATTATTGACAGGACACTGATGTCAAACTCTATTAAATGGAATCCTAAAGCTAAAACTAAATCAGTCGCTGTACCCTCATAAGTACCTACCATCATCATCATCATATTAATGTTACCACTGCTGGGGCACAGGTATTCCTTAGAGGTGGAAAGAGAGAGATTGAAACATGGTCAACCATGCGGAACCAGTATGGATTAATCATCAGTTTATTGATATCCCCACTGCTGGGACACAGGCATAACCTGCAGATGGAACAGGAAGATTGAGCCATGAAATATCACGTGGACCTGGTCTGGATTAGTGGGTTCTAACGATTGTAAATGCAGTCGAGACCAACGGCTCATTATTACTTTTTAAATACGGAGAAGCTAGAAACAAGAAATTATTGGTCATCCATCCTATGTTCAGCCATTGTGGCTTACCTTTTACGATCGTAGATCATACGCGCCAACCATTGTGCCATCGAGCTTTAGTATAAACACTGTAAATTTAGCAGCTGGCATACTCTTGTTTTTCTTTTGCTTCTGGGCCAACATTTTTTATGTTAAAAGGTTGGTTAACCAGCATATTGGCCATGGTAAGTGGTCACCATAGCCTATAGACCCTTGCGTACCCTGTCCCAATCCTCTACCCCATGGAGCTCTGGAACTTTCCTCACCTACAGAAACACTACACCACCAATAGGTATAAGCCGCGCCAATAAAGAAACGAATCAAAAATGGCGTCTATGTACCTGCACTGACAGATGCTAGGGTCAACAAATAAAAAGAAAGATAGAAAGAAAAAGTTGTTTATTTGGTAATGTCGAGATAGTGCAAGAACAAAGTCAGAATTAATATTCTGACAAAGCGAGAATAAAGTTAGAATTAATATTCTGACTTTGTTTGTTGACAAATAAAAAGAAAGATAGAAAGAAAAAGTTTTTTATTAGGTAATGTCGAGATAGTGCAAGAACAAAGTCAGAATTAATATTCTGACAAAGCGAGAATAAAGTCAGAATTAATATTCTGACTTTGTTCTCGCACTGTCTCGACGTTACCTATTAAACAACTTTTTCTTTCTATCTTTCTTTTTATTTGTTGACCCTAGCATCTGTCAGTGCAAGTACATAGACGCCATTTTTGATTCGTAGCATGCATAAAGAATTAATATTCTTTTTTGCATGCTACTAATCAAAAACGCGCCGTGTGCGACTAAAGACAGCAATAGTTTAGAGTGAGAGAGCGCATGATCGCCGCCGCCATTTTAGATTCGTTTCTTTATTGGCGCGGCTTATAGTGTTATTCTCTTCTGTTAGGTACTTCTCCAGACGGGCTCTCCAATCCGAGCGGTACATCCGCTATGCCCTACCTCTCCTGAATGAAGCATGGAGAAGGCGCTATAAAGCTATTATATATATATATATATATATTTATGTTACTGTGATCTTCTCTAAGGAGGAGGTTACTTCCACAGAAGGACGCTACAAGTCGAGCGGAAAGTCCGTTATTCTTAAAGCCCTTCTTCACACATGTAAGATTTAGATTGGTGTCATAAAAATATTCAAAACTAAACTCACATCTTTCATTAGATCTTCTCTCTCCGTACATTCGTAATTGAGCAATCCATTATGCGCTAACATTGTAAAACCCTGTAACAATAAATTTTAATCACAAAATTAAATTACAAACAAAACCACACCTTGAACTATTGGTAATGATCGAGTGAACTGATTGCATAGCGAAGTGAAACAATGAATAAATAGTAATGTAAATTTAATGTAGTCTTTAATGTCATCACTAATGAATGTAAACCTCGTGAAGGACAATATGATAATATAGTTTTTCTTTTTGAGTGTGTATGCTATTGGTCGCAGATGACCTTTAATAAGTCACCGGGTTTGAGGACGGTGAGATCCTAAGGGTAGCTCAAGCTGAGAATTGGTGTGTGCCTCTTGAGGTATTCCAGGCGGATGGCATCTCCCCACGGGGGGAGTCTCCTCTCTCCTCTCGGACCTCGGTTCTAGTTAGCCGTTGTCGTGGGGGTAACAAGCAGAAACAAGATGGTGCGCATGGAACATGCAATGCGTGGCACCATAGCAAATACGAAATCAAAACCCCGTTGTGAATACGCCCCGTCAATATAAAGATATTATTCAAACTGTGCCGCCTTATTAAAACATTGTCAAAACTGTTTTCAAAGAAAAGAACTATTTACTTATGCAGGTTATCTGCGACCAACAGCATACACACTCAAATTACCTGTTTGTAATCTGAGGATATACCACTCACTTTTTTGACTAAGAAAAGGGAAACTAAAACTTGGAGAGTATTGTAGACCAGAAGAACATTGTTGAGTTTCATCGGTGCTCTCGACCTCATGAAGTCTGGTCCTATTCTCAAGATCAAGAGTATATACGCCACCGTTATGGTTAGAAGTGGTAGCGGGGAACCCATGAGGTACCATTGATTTAGATCCTTCCCTGAAAAACGAAAACAAATTAAAAAAATAAAATATATAAAACTTTGAGGGCTTTTATGAAAACACAATGCAGAAGAAACATTTAAACTGTTTCACATCGCCTTAGAAATCAGAAATCAGAAATCAATATATCTTTATTCAAATTGGATGTATAGTACAACTCTTTTGAATCGCCCAAAAATTTTTTTCCCTATCACTCGTTATGGACATATTTTTTAGCTGCGGAGAAAAATGAGCGAAAAAACTCTACAACATTAAAAGTCTAATGTAACAACATTTACAAATCATTATGTTGTTACAAAGTCAATATGATATATATAATATAGAAAACCTGTTGGAATGATTGGAACAGTTCAAACCCTAGCATTTTTGTCTGTAATATAATCAGACACTTTGTAATAAGCTTTTTTAATAAGTGTTTTTTTTTATATTTATGGCTAACTCGTGGATATTGCTTGGGACTTTATTGTATAAGCGAACACAAAGACCTTTAAAAAAAAAGTGAAACTTTTTTTCTTAAATAACCTAACATTAGGCGGTGCATAAGACATAGAGGAATGAGAAAGCATGTGACGCTCGTGTCGCTCGTAGCGTTTCAGCCTTCACCGAGTTACCCTCCAACTTTCATACGTGTCGGGAAGAGCTGCGCACGTGTGGGACACACACACATACACACATATATGTGTATATAGTCGTGTGACGCATTTCCGTTTCATCTTTTCCATATGATTTTGCCATTTACACCCTGACTGAAAGGAAATTTCACTTCAAAGGTGCTTTCAAGGCTGGGAATCGAATCCGGGCCGCTACGAAGCAGGCAAGCAATTTTTGACCTTCCATTGCTCTGTCTCCGAATCAGCACAATATAAATAAATAAATATTTCCAACGCACCAATTAGCCTAGGCCCAAAGTAAGCACTGTAAGGCTTGTGTTATGGGATACTAGGATAAAGGATAGAATACACATATTGTACATAAATAAGTGTGTTATATAGAAAAAAATATTAAACATCCATTACTGGGGTACAAATGCTCGTATTTATCACACAAACATCTGCCCCCACCGGGATTCGAAACCGAGACCTCTCGAGTCGGTGACACCATGAAACCAGGCGTACAAACCACTCGACCACTCGAACCAAAATTATAGTTCCCTTGCTCAAGCGATGGGATCATTAAAAAGGCAGATAATATATAAATATTCGAATATTTAGAGATACTTAAACATCCGCCATGCAAGACTAGTTAATAAATAAATCAAAGAAAATTGTAATCTTTACCACACAGATAGTGACAGTATAAAAATATTTTTATTTTACAGTTAAATATTCTTTGTTTTGACTACTAATAATTGAAAAAATCAGATTTTATCATATTTTAATGTGTTTCAATTAAAAATTGGTGTTCATAAAGTTGCTGATCTATACTTATAATAAATCTGTAGAGAGGTCAATTCTGTACATGAAATATATTTTCAAAATAACTATCAGGGGGTGATAAGTGGTCGATACTGATGCCAAAAATGCAATCAGTAAAATTTTTGTCTGTCTGTCTGTCTGTGTGTATGTTCCTTATAGAAACAAAAACTACTCGACGGATGTTAACGAAACTTGGTACAATTATTCTTCATACTCCTGGGCAGGTTATAGTATACTTTTCATCACGCTACAATCAATAGCAGCAGAGTAGTGAAGGGAAATGTTGGGAAAACGGGAGAAGTTACTCTATTTTTTAAGCTTCCGTCGCGTGTGCAGCCTTAATGGTTAAAGTTACATAGAAATCATGTATGACGGAAATATTCTACATAAAATTGTCTAAAAAATATCCCGCAACAGCATAGGTCTATCTTTTATGGTTGACTCACAATAACACGTGTAATTATATAAATAAAGTCATTGTTTATAGCACAAGCCTGAGAACAAAAACTATAGTTTACACTACAGCTCTACCCGAAGCGAAGCGAGGGCGGGCCACTAGTTTCAGAATAATCTAGTAGAATAGAAGTATTTTTTCCATAATTTATGATATAGTAAACACCTCTTAGCTGTTGTTAATGCGTATATTGTAATTATTCTTTGAGTTTTGCTTAAATAATGTTTTTTTAGTCCTCCGAGCTCGATGGCGCAAGTGGTTAGCGCGTTCGGCTGCGATCGTTGAATTTAAGCAACTTTCGCAGGGGTCGGTCATTGGATGGGTGACCAAAAATCTTTTATCTCGAGTTCCTCCGTGCTTCGGAAGGCACGTTAAGCCGTTGGTCCCGGCTGCATCTGTAGTCGTTAGCACCCGCCAATCCGCATTAGGCCCGCGTGGTGGGTCATGGCCCTATCTTCCTATTCCATCCATAGGGAAGGCCTGTGCCCCAGCAGTGGGGACATTAATAGGCTAATGATGAATGTTTTTTTACATAGCCACAAAAAGAACTAATTGTTATTAAAACATTCAGACCTTGTCCACAAGCATCAGTGATTCAGTGGTAGAAAACTCATGCCACGCGGCCGGCCCGGGTTCAATTTTCAGTTGAGGGAAGACTCTTTTTCCACTTTTTATAAACCTTTGAGTTTTGATTTTTTTTTAATACTTACAGTTATCTCTGTTGTCCGAAAACAAGTATGTTGACGTTTTGACTAAACTGGAGGAATTCATCTTCGTGAATGAATCCACTCGCGCGCAAAGAACACAACTGACTTATTCAAACTGATCATTACACGTTGCTATACTTATTCCGATTATAGTCAATTGTTTGTCGAAGTTCAATACTAAAAGGTCAATAAAATAGGTACAAGGTGAAGTCATAAGTTGTCTAATCGTATTATTTAAAACTAATGGCCCGCCCTCGCTTCGCTTCGGTGTAGAGCTGTAGTTTAAACTATAGTTTTTGTTCTCAGGCTTGTGCTATAAACAATAACTTTATTTATATAATTACACGTGTTATTGTGAGTCAACCATAAAAGATAGAAATATGCTGTTGCGGGATATTTTTTAGACAATTTTATTTAGAATATTTCCGTCATACATGATTTCTATGTAACTTTAACCATTAAGGCTGCACACGCGACGGAAGCTTAAAAAATGGAGTAACTTCTCCCGTTTTCCCAACATTTCCCTTCACTGCTCTGCTGCTATTGATTGTAGCGCGATGAAAAGTATACTATAACCTGCCCAGGAGTATGAAGAATAATTGTACCTAGTTTCGTTAACATCCGTCGAGTAGTTTTTGTTTCTATAAGGAACATACACACAGACCGACAGACAGACAGACAAAATTTTTACTGATTGCATTTTTGGCGTCAGTATCGATCACTAATCACCCCCTGATAGTTATTTTGAAAATATATTTCATGTACAGAATTGACCTCTCTACAGATTTATTATAAGTATAGATGAGCAATTGTGACTTTTTTTATAGACAGCCAGGTAGGCAAAGACTCTACCCCACCTGATGTTTAGTGGTGATAAAGTCCAAACGCGAAGATAGCTGGTACAGCAGTTATAAACTGCCACACTAACCATCCTCACCTTGCCAGCCTGCAAAAATGCTTCTTCAAGCCTCTCTTACTTGTTATTTGTCGTGGGCCCCTGTTTCCGCACACACACTCCGTATTTGGTCCATTTTGCGTGCAGGGTAGATTGGGCTAGCTAGCTTAGCCAGCCCAGCTCCTTCCAGAAGCGCAGTAGTCTCCTGGGGCTGTCACAGGCTTCTAGGCCCGGTTTTCTGCAACGCTCATGCATTCCAGGATCACATGAGCGGCCGTTTCATCTGCTTCCAGACATCCTCTGCATAGAGAGCTATCTGTAACACGTATGGTTAGTAGATGCTTGTTAAGTAGGCAGTGCCCTGTTATGGTGAGGTTCGGTTAAGATTTAATAGTTAGGCTGGGGTTAAGGCTAGGAAAAATATCCTTAGATTGCCTGCAGCCCTCGGTACTAGCCTATCGGGTGTTATGGCTCTGTATGGTTTTATTTTTCTTAAGTTTAAAGCGTGGGATATAACCGTTTGGCCCACCTGATGGTAAGCAGCCACCATAGCTTATGTCTATAAGCTATGGTGGCTGCGATCTATAAGCGATTATCTATAAGCTTCTATCTGCTTGCGATGCCAAAAATATCACTAGCACCGTTGCCTACCCTTTTTTTTATATACGCAGTTAAAAAATACTGTTTACAGACAACGGCGCCTTTAAGAGGCACACCGCCGAACGGACCTCACACCTGGCCCCCGCAAGCCTTACAAGCCCTAGCAGTGGCTACCCACTGAGGACCCCGTAACTCTTACGGGCGCTCTACGGCATAATATACGCTAAAAAACCCTGCGAATACCCTCTGAACTGCTTAGCGCGAAGTCGCGGGATCCCCGTTTAGGGATTCTTCCGCGTCTTCGCACCTAGCAGCCTCCCGGTCTAGCCGGGGCTCCAGCGGTATCGCGGGGACCCCGCAGACGTGCGCAGCGTACCGCCCCCCGTCCGCTGCGGAGGGCTACTTGGGCGTGCCCGTGTAGCTCCCTCTCCGCCGCCCCGCTCTTTGTAGGACCGAATTACAAGGGGGGGCTGTCGTCACGGAGTCCGTTGATGGCCGACAGCTGACGCCATGCCGGTCAGCGACGGACCCCCCGGGTAGGGTCACGGGACGGGCGCAGCCAGGGCGCGCCGCCGTCCTCTCCTACCCGTCCTCCTTTGGCGGGAGGGAGCGGCCAGGGGATCATCCTCCCGCTCCCTCTCAGCCGCCTCGTTCTGCGAGATAACGTTCTCGTAGAAGGAGGCGAACGCCTCCCACGCCCTCTTGCTGCGGAGCACCGTTGCCTAACCTGACTCAACCTCCTACCTCGTGGAGCTCTGGAACCTTACTCCGCGACAGAAACACGACACCCCCCAAAAGGTAGTGTTATTTTACTGTGATCTTCTGTAAGGTACTTCCCCAGACGGGCGCTCCGCTATGCCCTACCTCTCCTTAATGAAACAAGGGGAAGATCACTACAAAGCTTTTATTTTTATATATTAAAAATGAGAAAGCTCGATGGCGCAAGTGGTTAGCGCATTCGGCTGCGATTGTTGAGGTTACGCAACTTTCGCAGTAGTCGGTCATTGGATGGGTGACCAAAACTTTACTTTCTCGAGCTCCTCCGTGCTTCCGAAGGCACGTTAAGACGTTGGTCCCGGCTGCATCTGAAGTCGTTAGCACCCACCAACCCGCACTGGGCCCGCGTGGTGGGTCATGGCCCAATCTCCCTAATCCATCCATAGGGAAGGCTTGTGCCCTAGCAGTGGGGACATTAATAGGCTGATGATGATGATGATGATCTGTACAGGGGAGTAGTGTGTTTACTGTGTTTAACTATTTTGAATATTTTAATTATTTTTTCGAGAACATATTTACCTTATTTCTGAACGTAGAAACTAAAAGCAATCCTATTAGTGGATACTTAGATAGAAAAAAAGGATTTGTATTGATTTTTTTGTTCGAAATGGATAAGGAAAGGTCTACTGAAACATATTGAAAATGCTTCGATAAGTCTGTGAAATATATTCTGGTTTGAAGAAATTAATATAACTATCATAAACTACAATTTATTGTTTAAATATAAAGCATTGTATCATAATCAAGCGATAGTAAATAATAAATAAAATGCATTTGTTTTATCTTATAAATCAAAGTATGTATGCAAATCAAAGAAAAATGTTACAATAGATTTCAAAATAAAAGAATATTTTAAAACAATCATTTATTATTTTATTCACTTATGTAATAACAATTTTGTAATGTTATTTTTAAAAGATAATAAATTAGTAGTAGTTAGTAATGCTCATATGAATCCCTAGAATCCGACAAATCATGAAAAATATAATTGTTCATACCTTGATATTACATATCTCTGAATTAAAACTTGCGGTTTGAAACATAACAACTATTAAGGTCGTAGCAGAAATATCAACTGGGAAGAGGATTGTCACCGCATAACCTCGAACCGTTCAGTATTCTTTGTATGAAACTCCCTACTGCAACGCACACCTATCAGAATCGCGACGTAATCGCCTCGCCTCAGGAAAAGCCATTGCTCTGCCTGAACATTAGTTGATATAACTGCTACGACCTCTTTTAAGGCACCAGCCAGCGCTGCTAGCTACAATCACATTCATATTTATTAATCTTCAACGTTGTTATGACAAATTATATCACTAACCATAATTATTATCAAGTATGATGACTAACCGATCATGAGGCCACAGTTTTCCAATCAGTATGAAGTAAAATAGACTAAATATCACCATTTAATCCATCAAAGCTATGAATTATCCTTTTCATTTCATAATATTAGCCTTTACATCACTACATAGAAATTGGGCCCATTTAGAACCTATAAATTATGAAAACCAAATATAATTATAAATGCCATCCTAAATATTCTTTACTTAATGACAGCGTTTAACTAAATACGTTTCTGATCGTCCTAAATACAAAGCGATAGTAACCATATTAGGCTGGGAGACATATACCTAATATTCACAAAGTAATCGATAAAGAGGCAGAAAACAATTGAACAAGTACTCAAATACAAAATACTCAACAAATCCAGGCGTCCACTGAAACGTGAAATTTATAGTTATTATTATATAGTATTATTTATGTCGTTCAACCGCTTTGAAGAAATTCAGAATTTCCAGCAAATGCATTTTGGTTCCCTATGATTCAATTAAATTAATTACATAAAATAATAAAAGGAATAATTATACATCTTTGATCCTTCCCTTGATGAATAAAACTAATGCCCTAATTAATAAACTAATATGTATTTGAATTGGAATTAATTTCAATCTTAGTTATAATATTATTGTTAGTATACTCTAAAGCTAAACTATGCTCCTCAAACATTGTCATTTACATTCCACCTGATCTTAAAATCTAATTAACAATAATTGTGCGGTTGGCGATTATTGTAAACATTTCAAATATTAAAGCGTATCTTCTCACTGTAAAACATTTATACTGATGGCATAAATTCTTTTGCAATTATAGTCTACGATATGCTGGAACTTTAGAATTTGTCTCTCAATGAAGATTTGAATCTTACACGTAATTGTATAAACTCTTTCAATAAAACAATCATTTATACAAATTTTAAATTAGTCAATATGGACCCCTCAGCATAAAATCATTAATGATAGTTTTTATTCAAAGAGCTGTGTTTAGCATTGCCAATGAATAAAAGTTTAAGCATACTTTACAACTAAAATCCCCTTTTAATATTACAACCTTAAATAAATTAAAACTCGCATCTGTGTCATCACAAACATCAGTCTCAATAGAAGCCTTTTCTAACCACAATCGAAGAAATTAAATCATTTCTTTATTACGCTACCAAAGTCATACTGCTGCTCTACTGTTCCATTAAGCGTACGCCTTGTTAGTAACATTTTGCCATCCTTCGAGTAATCCTCACTTGAGTTCTTTAATTTAATATTATCTCCTACCCCGTTAGTATTATTGACATTATTTCGATGAAATCCATTTTCTTCTTTTTTGCCATTTTGTGTTACAGCATTAATTAGTTTGGTAGCATCGTCAGTTTTGATACCATTTCTAGTTTTGTTGTACTCCTCTTTGATTTCTTTCTTTATGTCTTTCTTGCCCTTGTAACTTTTAGAGTAGAAGTTGAGAAAGAGAAACAGGAAAATTGTTATGTTGCCGCTGATGAAGTAGGTAAAACTTGAGTTATATTGGCAGCGAGGTGAGAAGTGTGTCCATGCGCAATAAAAAAGCATCATGACGAATTGGATCTGAAAGGAAAGTATTTATTTTATTTACGGATCAAGTCACGATCAAATAACTAAATAAATAATAGTAGGTTAGACTAGGCTGGGGTTTTATGATTTACTCGAGCGCGGCAGAATAACATAAGGGGGGCAACTTTGCACCTTGTGAAGTACTTCCACCATATCTGAGCCCTTTGTATAAATCTAACGTGTAGGGCAGAAAAAATAAATCAACAATCGGTCATGATGATTTTAAATAGGATCTACTGGAGGGTTCACGGAACGTTTCTGATGATGGACAAACAATAATCTGCCGGTTACACAACTAATCCACTTCTTCAACTAATCCAATTCTTAGCTTCTGATTGTGAGAACTAGCATAACAGTATAAATGTATTAAAATAGAATAATTTCAAGGTATTCGAATAATTTAATATGATATTTCTTCGCAATATATATTTTTCACCCTTACCAGTTGCATTGTGGTGACATATTTCTTCCACCAAAGGTATTTCTGGAATCTTGGACCGAATCCGGAGAGGAGATAGTAGGTATACATGAACACGTGCACCATGGAGTTCAAGAGCGCCAGAATAGCCCCCTCACCACCAGCCGCGAACTTCAGGTAGCTCCAGGAGTACAGGGCCATAATGACGTGGTGGTACACATGCAAGAATGTCACCTGAAAAGCATTCATCTGTTAAATTGTGTAAAAAATTATCATAACATTTTATTTTCATCAATTTGATTGATTTATTTGTTTGTAATATAGTTTCTGTTAGAGGCAAAGAGTGAAGAGAAACAAAAGATTTAACAATTTAGGGTTCCTCCCAAACAGTTGCAGTTTTATCTATTTAAAGATGTGTTATTGACTGAATGTGCTAAAAATGTAAATCAGTCCTAGACCAACGCAGGAAAACTACAATTGCCATTTTAATCTTTCAAATGACGATATTTGTAAAAGTATTTCATTTGACATTGTGGATTATCTACAATGCGAAGAAATGGCGCTTCCTTGCAGCGTAAGAAATATTAAATGAAGTTTGACAGGATCATTGAGATCTCGGTAGCATAGCGGTTAGTGCATCCATCTGCACAGTGGAAGATGCAGGATAGAATCCTGCCTGACACCTAGGACCTTTACAACTTTTCTAGTAAAAATTTCTTCAAAGGTGTTTAGATTCAGAGACATTTATTTTCAAGCGATGAACTTCAATTATTATAATATCACTTTAAATTAATCGCCCAGCTATGTATTAAAGATCAATTCCTGTATATTATTTAATATGTAACATTATTAGGAGTAAAACTAGAGAGGACTGTAAGAGGCCCGTTAATAAGAATATGTTTACTCGTAATTAGTCTATAACTGCATAAAACGTAAAAAACCGGAGCAATGAATTATAATAATATTATTTGTTTGACATTGACTGAAATAACATGTACACCTTGGCAAAAGCTCGATGTAAATAAATTCATCGTCCTTGACGTGGCCATGTAGCTCAAATAAACATAATGAAGTACACAAATATGTTCAATACAAGCAAGCATTAAATTGAAATGTGATATTATTGGACAAAAGCAAGTGAATTTCTTTGATACAAAAGTAGCCAAATAATTTATTATCATTTTATATTAAATTGAGGAGCTCGATCGCGCAATTTAATCAACGGTGGAGTTGATGTATATGCCTACCCAAATAAAAAAAAATGCGATCGTGGAACTTTCGCAATGTTGCATCATTATGTAGAATTGGTGATTAACAATTTATTGCTTCAGGTTCCCTACGTGTTTTAGGAGGTACTATAAGCTGTTAATCCCCACTACAACTGTCACCCCCTAGATACTCTGACACTTCAAGAGAGGTAGCGGATTAGCCGCACGAATAGGAGCGCCCGTCTGGCGAAGTAACCGCCATTATACTGCCGTCCGTAAGCTAAAACGCGGCTAAATGACAAAACCAACTTTTGAGATATGGTCAAAAAAACGGCGCATAAACTTGAAATTATTGCTATTTTGTAACCATTCATCACATGACAGATTTTTAGATTTAAACTATAAAAGATACGAATACTTATTAACGTCAGTACCCCTAGCACGAACCATTATCGAATCCGAATAGTTTGCAAACCAAAATGTCCATGTCAAATTTTGTATGGAAACTTGAACAGCAGCAGCACAAAGTACGTAACGAGAACTAAAAATCAGTACACATTTGACAATGACATTTCGGACTCGCAAACGATACGAATTCGATATTGGTTCGTGCTAGGGGTACAGATCGATAGAGAATTAAAAACTGTAAAAGATGCAATTTAAGACTAAATAATCGACCACATGCTACTTAGCCCCACTTTAGTTTGAGGACGGCAGCACACAGAAGATCATATTGAAATAACACTACCTGTTGGTGGTGATGAGCTTTTCTCTTAGAGTAAGGTTCCAGGACTCCACGTGTTTGGGAATGGGATCAGGGTAGGCAATGGCGCGATTGATAGTTTTCGCAAGCGTCTATAAGCTATGCCGTGCAGCAGCCCTTGCCGAGTTTCTTGCCGGTTCTTCTCAGTACAAGGTCTCCCGCCGTAGATTTGCGAACCGATGGCGTAGCTTTTCGACATTCACAAGTGCTTGTAACAGCCTAGACTGAATGAACGATATTGAATTTTGAATTTGAATTTGGCTGATTATTATCAGGCGGGCCACTTTTTTAACATAAGAAAATCTTCATAAGGTCACAGATTGATCGTCGGAACAACAACCCAGACAAATGGCAAAGTAAGTACTGTTTAAAGTTTGTCATCAATATAGCCATTTTATTAAAGCTCGGGCACGGCATGACGCGAACCTGGACATCATCACGTAATCGATTAGATTAATAGCATATAGAATAAAAATGTATGAGTGTCGTAGTTATTCCGTCAAACTATTAAATAAAACTTTAAAGCAAGTCCATAGCCACCACCGTCAGTTGTCGCCCACCTAGTTTCCCATCTAGATAACCATGCTTAGCTAGCTGCCTCGCTAGGTTTTGACGTTTTTTTTTCATTTTTTCGTCTAGCCTAGTCGTTTCCACCATACTGCCTGAAAATGGACTTCGTTCGATAAAAATACACATATATAAACTATTGGTTACCTGGTTATTTTTCTTCCTGAGAACGAAGAACACTGTATCCAACAGCTCTGTAAACTTGGCAAAGAAGTACCACCAGCCCAAATCTAGCAACTGTAACGAGAATTTAAACAATTTTATATATAACTAGCTGACCCGGCGAACTTCGTACCGCCTTAGCGTAGCTTTGATGCACTACTTTATTTTGTATAGCTGCTATCTTATGTATGAGTACCTATATATTTAGCGCGGTTATGGATGTGTTGTCACAGATTACCACAGATTTTTTTTGTTTTAAATTGAATGACGTTGACATTTGTCAGCGCGGTTATCGATGTGGTGTCACAGATTACCACAGATTTTTTGTTTTAAATTGAATGACGTTGACATTCGTTACGTTATATTTTTCAATCTTTCTGAGAGATTTTCTTTATATTTTTTTCCGTAAGAACCTTGTACAGAGTATTAGAAAACTACAAAAAAAAATCAGCCAAATCGGTCAAGCCGTTTTCATGTTATGTCGTGACAACGGAAAACGGGTTTCATTTTTATATATATATAGAAGATTAACGGCGTGGACGTTTGCTCACAATGTTTGTTTCATAATATTTATGTGTGAGGCGGGTCGCCTTTTGCAGAGCTTCTCCATGAAAATACATGAAACTGTACGCGGAGCGAACGTCCGCTCCATGCTCCCACTTAACGCAGCGCAGGGTCGTATACTTGAGGATACGATAAGCGTCGCCGCACACGGGCCACACGCAACAGCCACAAACGCCACCACAAGAAGCTAGAAGCGGCTACTAAAGTGGCTGAAGCGCGCGACAGCGGCCGACTAAGGTAAGGGAGAGAGGGGTGGGGAATGGCGCGAGTGACGTGTGGCGGCGTTTTGTACCGGCGGCGCATTAAGCGGCCGGTGCGGGCCACAAGAAGAGAGCAACGACGATTTGTAGCGTGTGGCGGCCACCGGCGTACCGTGTGTGGCGAGTCCATATAAAATGTATGAAAACTATAAGAAATATGCCGGTGGCGGCGTTTTGTGGTTGTGATCGGTGGCCCGTGTGCGGTGACACTAAGAGAAACTTTTTAAATGATTTATAAAGAAAAAGTCATAAAAGTGATATCCATCTTGATTTCCTGTTTAGTTAGTTATGGGAGGTCACTACGCCTTATTTGCGGTAGGTTGGGATAGTTTTTATATTTTCGTTACTTCTAGTTTATCATCATCATCAGCTCGATGGTGCAAGTAGTTGGCACGTTCGGCTGCGATCGTTGAGTTAAGCAACTTTCGCAGTGGTCGGCCTTTGGATGGGTGACCAAAAATTTACTATCTCGAACTCCTCCGTGCTTTGGAAGACACGTTAAGCCGTTGGCCCCGGCTGCATCTGCAGTCGTTGGACCCGTCAATTCGCAAGGAGCCCGCGTGGTGGGTCATGATCTATTCTCCCCTTTTCTATCCGCAGGGAAAACCTGGCCCCAGCAGTTTGGACATTAATCGGCTGATGATGATAAAAATCGAAAAATAAGTAAAATTTAAGTTACAAGAATTGATTTATCGACCGTCAAACATTAAATAACTGGAACAGTTGAAATATAATTAAAGTTTGTAATAACTATAGGAGGTTCATTAAACCTGTCATTGAAGCTCTCCGACTCTGCTAGTTTTACAATATATTTTACTTTAAAGTTAATTATACTGTATAGCTTACTACTACTTACTAATTATACTTTTGGGACATTCAGAAGCGTGACTTTCTTTGCGAACTTATAAAAATAACTATTCTAGGATAATATCTCGTATTATATGTTCAAGAACACAATCCTCGTCCACCTCTTGGGCCCAGGAATATCAATTTTATCGAGTGGTTCACTGTAACTTAAAGTATTACCCTGATTTTGATTTTCTTTTTGAAGTTATACTTCTTTAGGCGCGTTATGAAAAAATGATGAGAGTGAAATTTTTAGATGCGCGCGCATCACTGTAACCCAAAAGTAACAGCATGAAGTTGGCCGCGGGCGCGTTTTGAAAAAATCATGTGAGTGAAATTTCGAGATGCGCGCGCATCACTGTAACACAATAGTAACACCATGAAGTTGGCCGCGGGCGCGTTATGAATGTTAGTGTCTAATAAGTGGTTAATAATCCACCATTATTAGACATCTGTTCGAAAGGTACTTTGAACGATCCACGGAGCTCCATAAGATGATCGCGTTGTCAAAAACAATGTTGGCACGCTCGTCGCCTCTGATCACTGTTTTCATATTTATAATATTTATCCACATGTTTCTAGTTTCTATATAGACACAACGTGTTTTAGTTACTTACAAGTGCTAATTACATATGGACTAATAACTTAAATTCAGTAGTGATTTTAATTGAATATTTTGAATATTTATTTAATTTTTCAAATTAAAACTGAACTTAATTGACTGTGTTAACTATCCTTTTCCAGTCCTTATATTATTTTATTGTAATTATTAATTATTTGCATGCAATTAAAAATATTTTTAATGATGCTAAAGAAGTATAACTTCTCACGCGCGCGTACATAAGTTACACGCATCCATTTTTTTTATCATCTTGTTGCACAAACTAAACAAATCAAAAATACACATATAAAAATATACTTAACTACACTACACTCTCACACATAAAATACACATACTCACACCACACTCTCAACAAATCATGCTCACACACTTCTCATGCAATAAATGTGGGGACTAACTAATCACATAAAGATGATTGTCTTGTTTTAAATTGTGCAATTAATATATAGATATATTTTTTCTTCTAAATATTTTTGTTAACTGGCTACAAAGGTTTTGGAGCAAAACAGGCCCACCACAAGTATTATACAATTACTTACTGGGACCGTTTCATCGTTTTTTAATTGTAAGCATTTATGTTAATAAAAATATTTTTTACTTTTACTTACTTTACAAACTGCCACACCATTGATTTTAAATTACGTTTAATAATTTGGAGTGTATTTTTTCTTAAAATCTCAATAATGACGTGTGGAAGGCACCCGTCACAAAAAACTAATGACTTGACAGATGGTGACAGATGACATACAGATATTTTATTTTAATATTCTCTGTAAACGTATGACGAAGGTACTTCGTGGCAGGGCTCAAGCTAGCAAAGCTACAAGGTTAATTGAATGACTTCGGACATTGAACTTCGTTTAATGAGGGCTACCGTTTTCTGCCTCACTAGATGGCGCCACTGTTGAGTGAGGTCCTAAATTGTAACTTTTAAAGTTTATTAATACGCACATGAAATCAAAGGTTACATTTAGATCGTATTTTAACACAAAAGAACCATATCCTAAACATAATAGGCCATGCCACAGTGACGCGCAGTTCCGTTTTATTCGGAAAAAATGGGAACAATCATTTTTCTAAGCTCAAATTTTTAATAACTGACATTCATTGCCACATAACTCATATTTGCCATAATTAAGCCGAATTGTTACCAATTATTCACAACATTATTTTAATTAGAAATAAACCCGCGTAGTCGACCAACAAGCAATAACATTTGACATTTCGGAGACCTCACGCTACACAAGCGCCTCTAGCGGCGGATTCATACGCGATAGCCCTCATTGTGATTGAACTTTACTTTCAGGTAAGTTCCTTTAATTACTAATTATATACATACTCTTTATCATACTTTTCAATATATAAAAAAAAACGAGCGAACCCTACAGTAGTCGCGTATGATGTGTAACATTTGAAACCTCACCTTATATCAGTAAAAAAAAGAAATAAAACCTACTATAAAAGGAATAAGCCATTTGAACATTATGTTCTAAAATGAAATCAAATAGCGCGCGCTTTCGCGACTACCTGTTACACACTTCCGTCCCATTTCATGAAATTACTCCCACGAATCGGGATGATGACAAATTTTTTTTTCTTCGTTTATCAGGTAGATTATCAAAAAGTATTGGACACGTATTTTTTCTTTTTTCACATAATATAAACATTGCAGAGATATAATGATTTGAAAAGTCGCATGACGTCACGTTTGAGTACACTTTTAAGTGAAAATTCACTAAAAAGTGACGTCACGAGCCCTTACTCCCAAACTTTGACGCGCTATAACTTTGTCATTTTTTGGTTGATTGCCCAAAGAAAAAATACGTGTCCATTATTTTTTGATCATCTAACTGACGGACTACATAGAATTTCGTTTACTGTACCCAGTCATCATCCCTAAGAGGAAGATGTTACACATTAAAAATATTATCAAATAAATACTTACATATGGATTCTGCGTATTGGACGGATAGCGACAGCCTGCGTATAGTATACCATCTTTGAAGAGGTTCAATGTTAGTGCCTGTAACAGTAGTTATATAAAAAAATATGCTTATAAATCCTATCCTCACAATTTATTTAATTTAATGTAACTACTCTTAGAAGCGATACATGATACAAATGTAAAAAAATACATGTTTCGAGGGCGAATGGCGAAATATCTATACTTATAATAAAATGGTAGGAAAGTCAAAACTGCATATTGAATTTTTTCTGTGACCTACAATCGATACCGAAGCCAAAAATATAGTTTTTAGAATTTTTGTATGTTTGTCTGTTTGTATGTCCGGGATAAACTCAAAAAATACTGCATGGATTTACTTCAAATATGGCACGAATATTATTAAGAAGTCGGGTCAACATATAGGCTACATATTATCACGCTATCACCTACGGGGAACGAGCAGTGAACCTTTATTTCTAACTAACTCCACGCGTACGAAGTCGGGGGCGGCCGCTAGTAATAATTAAAGTCATTATTCTTGTCTTGTAATAATAATAATTTGTTCTAGTTGTATCACCCATAAAAACGCAGATGTAGAAAAAAATTAAAATAAATCAGTTTTATGGATAATACGAACAGATATCACCATAATAATAAAATTAACAATTTAATTCATTTAAATTAAAGTAAACCAATCAAATAAATGAATAAAAAAATATTAGGATTTCATGAAAGTTATGCAATCGGTTACCAAAGTAAAGAATAAGCGAGAAAATTTACTAGATCTGCTTTACTTTAAGTAAGATACTAATTTCGATTAAGATCAATGAGGGGGACTTAGTGGAGGGTAAGTACTTCTAATGCTTTGGTGTATGTTTCTATTATACAATACAATACAATTCAATGCAATGCAATGCAATGCAATGCAATGCAATGCAATGCAATACAATACAATACAATGCAATGCAATGCAATACAATACAATACAATACAATACAATACAATACAATACACAATACTTTATTGAAAACACCACAACACCGAACAGAAATGAGGAACATTACTGTTATATTTTTTATTATTTTAAATCATGTAACTGCTTGATGTTTAAATCTAAGGAAAATATAACTAGAAAAAATTTCACGCGGACTATTACTGTTGTAAAAAAAGAGTGTTTCAATGGGCGGTCTTATCGCTAAAAGCAATTTCCTCCAGACAACCTTTGGATGGAGAGAATTGAAAGAAAGCTGGAGTCGGCGGTGTCAGTAAAAGAAACAAGGGATATATACGAAGTTATGAATTAATTAAATTATACATAGACTACACATATATAAGTTTAGTCCAGTTAGCAGAGATAAAAATGCAGCTATATCCAACTACATTATAATATATAAATAAGGTCTTTTTTCTTACTGAACTATCTACCGATTGGGCTACAGCAATATCGTTATCTACTGTTTATTTACACTTTAAATAATATTAACGTTTTCATTTACTATGCATGATTTCTCCCTTACCTTAGCGCATATCAAGCTTGCCAGCAACACTTGTGAGGCGTTGTAATACGCTATCAGATTGTTGATCTGCATCGGAGGTCTGTTCTTCATCAGAACCGGCACCACCTTGATGAGCAGCATGTAGGCCAGAACCACGCAGAGGATCGGCGTTGGACTGGACATCATGAACCACGAGTCCACCAATGCACCTGCAACCGCGAAAGAAAAGTATAACAATCCACTTACTTTCCACAAAAACTTATTGAAGGGACTTTTTGGCGGGATCGGGAAGCGTCACGTTAGCAGTTTTGTTTTTCTTGTTAAAAATTGTGTTATGGCGGATGTTAGTGTCTAATCTAATGGTGGATTATTAACCACTAAGTGTTCGGGAACATGTACAAGTGTTGGCAAGTTAAACAAAATAGCGGAAAGTGTCTTTCGACGTTCCCTCAAGAAGTCCACGGGGAGGTTCCAGTAAATCCCCACACTTTTACTGAAACATAACATAACTTGAAACATAGGGAAAGGGGGACTAACTTGACTGTCACTTACGTTGACTTAATTTATTACTTTGACCACGAGTGCTATAGTATTTGTAAACATTTTAACACTTAACATTGGCTAAATGCACAAACCGAGCGAAGCCATTTAGAAGCAAAAAAAAGCTTTAGAACTAGTAGCGCCATCTGTGCAAAAGTGCAAGAAGTTCCAGCAGCAGATGATATACCTACTTGCTTGATAGATGGCGTTATTCATTTATTATACAGGCTTTGGTAATTTAGAATAGAAAATAGTCTACTGAACAATCTCATAAGGTACCTATTTTTGATCAGTCACAACAAGTCACAAAACTCCAGCAATCACTGTCTAAAGCCTGTATTACAGAATGACAACTAAGTGTTGATCTTTACTTGAGTACAGTTAGAAAGGGATGTCGCTATGTGCTTTAGATAGCGACATCCCTTTCTAACTATGCTTAAGACTAGATCAATCACTGAGAATCTTTGTATAATACGGGCCTTAGTCTTTTAAAACATTTTATCAAAAAGCGGCCAAGTCCGAGTCGGACTCGCCCATGAAGGGTTCCACAGCAGCAAGTAACATTATATAAAAGTTCTTGTTGTAACTTTGATCGATGTTTTAATAACAGTGTTTTTTTTTATTGAATTGTGTTTTATGACGTATTAAAAAAAAACTTAATAGAGCTCGTTCAAACCAATTTTCGGTGGAAGTTTGCATGGTAATGTACATCACATATTTTTTAGGTACAGGGAAACATTTTAATACCACTTTGGAAGTGCCTCTTACGCAAACTATTCAGTTTAGAAAAAAAAATTGAAACCTTAATATCAATTTGGAAGACCTATCCACAGATACGCACGTATGGGTTTGATGAAAAAAAAAATTCTAAGTATGGGGAACCCCCAAAATTTACTGTTTTTTTTTCTTTCTATTTTTGTGTGAAAATCTTAATGCGGAATACACAGAATACATCTACTTACCAAAGTTTAACAGTATAGTTCTTATAGTTTCGGAAAAAAGTGGTTGTGACATACGGACGGACGGACAGACAGACAGACATGACGAATCCATAAGGGCTCCAGTTTTTGCCATTTGGCTACAGACCCTAAAAAGCACCCAAGAATCGTGTGATAAAAGCATGGGAGGAAGAATTTATCAATGGACACTTTCTTCAAATTCGAATGCTTGTCTTTTTAATGTTTAAGGTTGTCCACCTGATGGTAAGTGGTCACTACCGTCCATAGGCACTTGCAGCACCAAGGGTACCCATTCGTACAAATACTCATTCGTTGCTGGCTCTGAAAGAAAAGGTTAACCCGCCTTTTGATGACCGTCATATCAGAGATTAAAAATCTGCAGATAATTTTGAAAGGCTTCTGGTGGGAAACGTGGAAGGCAAGAGGAGTAGTGTCAGGTCTCCATCCCGCTAGTTGGACATAGTTAAGGAAAATACGAACGGCAACTTGCAGGCGTCCATCTGCCTTGCAGAACACAGAATGGCCTGGAGATCGTTGGTGAAATGTGCTGTCCTGAAAGGTCACCTTCAGCCATGAGGAAACGACGATGAAGATATCAAAGATTAAAGAAGAACGCAAGAAAAAGTACATATGCTAGAACTTCAAGTGTCCAGATGTTGGGAGTGAAACTTCTGTCTGCGGTGGTGTGGTGAAGAAACTTGGCCGATGGCTGCGGATTTGAGACCACTCCCATTATATAGATGGTACAGAGTGTGAGTAAAGGCAGGTTAGCACTAGGAGCAGCTCATGAGCACACGCCTTTAATACGGTAGTAGAGATTGCATCGAGGAAAGAAGAGCGCATTGAGTAAAGTGAACAACAGTTTTTTAATTCTGTGATGCAGGCAAAACCCTGCGAATACCCTCTAAGCTGCTTAGTGCGACACCGCGGGATCCCCATTTAAGGATTCTTCCGCGTCTCCGCACCAGCAGCCTCCCGGCCTAGCCGGGGCTCCACGGCAGGGGTCTCCTGAGGTATTGCGGGGACGCAGACGTGCGCAGGATGGCCCACGCGTGGGGGCTGAATATGCGGCCTAGTGCCCACCGTACTGCCCCTCGTCCGCTGCGGAGGACTACTTGGGCGTGCCCGTGTAGCTCCCTCCGCTGCCCACCTCTTTGCAGGACAAAACTACAAGATGGGGGCTGCCGTCACGGGATCCCTCGGTGCTGGCGTTCTTGCACCCTGCATGAATGCCTGATGATATATTTCCCTCGTCATCAAGAGTCGAAGTGTCTAAGTGAAGTTTTGTCTTATTCTATTATTATAGCTAGAATAGTGATAGGATAAACGTGATTTTTTTAAGTTTTGGATGGTTGATTCTCAATCACACCAGCAAAATTTATTTGTTTAATAATTTAAATACAAAGTTATCCCTTTAGGTGAAATGTTTCTCATGGATAATATTTTGACTTATATGCAGAGGAAATTCAAGCATAAATATATTTGATGAAGGTAATGATGGTAGGTACTTACTTTTTCCCACTTTGAGGGAATCTAAATATTTATCAACCTTCTCCAGGTAGCTCATTTTGACGTCTCAGCTGAATCCCGAATCTGAAAAAAAAAAAATTAAATCAATCAAGTCAATTACGCTGACGTCAATGTTAATATGTAATAGAGTAAATTAATATATTCTCTTTTGAGCTGATATCGGATATCAAATGGTCATGACTACGAAGAAAAATACTTTTTGCTTATAGCTTCTTTACAACGAAAATCAGTTTATCAAGCAAGAATTATGGCTTAAAGTGTAGTTTCAAACAGTTTATTGTATTGTTTAATGTCTTTGGCTTATTTAATGCTAAATGAATGGGTCCTCGGAAGGTGCCTAAAGTTGTAATTTTATAACTTTAAAATTGGTTGAAAAGACATGTGGTGAAAAAGATTTGAGTTTTAACTTTTTTTCTTTGCCTAAGTTAAATAACACTTCAGTACACTGAACTCCAAGTTCCAATTAAAAGTCAACTGTCCAGTCCACCAGTGATTCGAAAAGGAAAGTGACTTAATAATAGGCACAGTCTACAAAAATATACATGAATCGATAATAATCTATTTCCAGTCCACCTTACAATACTGTTATTAGGGGAAGTGGATAGATCAGCCAGCAGGTGAGCCATAGACTGTGGGACGGTCATGGACACGCATGCGGGGCATCCATGCCCGTTCTCTTGTTCCTAGCGTGATTCATCAGCCAGCAGGTGAGCCATAGACTGTGGGACGGTCATGGACACGCATGCGGGGCATCCATGGCCGTTCTCTTGTTACGAGCGTGATTCATCAGCCAGCAGGTGAGCCATAGACTGTGGGACGGTCATGGACACGCATGCGGGGCATCCATGCCCGTTCTCTTGTTCCGAGCGTGATTCATCAGCCAGCAGGTGAGCCATAGACTGTGGGACGGTCATGGACACGCATGCGGGGCATCCATGCCCGTTCTCTTGTTACGAGCGTGATTCATCAGCCAGCAGGTGAGCCATAGACTGCGGGACGGTCATGGACACGCATGCGGGGCATCCATGCCCGTTCTCTTGTTCCGAGCGTGATTCATCAGCCAGCAGGTGAGCCATAGACTGTGGGGCGGTCGTGCACATACATTGATCTGTGTTGTCGCGTAGCAGTCCCCATCTAACCATGTTGTATCTGCAGCGACTGACCTGAGATCTGAGCCTGCTTCCATGTAGGCCATGGTTTATTTGTGGCTGGGGGGCAGTTCTTCAGAGGGTTGCACATATGTTACTGGTGGCGAGCGGTGGTGACGCATAAAATATGGCTTTGCGTCTCACGACACATTACCGAAAGGAGTAACGCTTCGTCTTGAGAGAAGCCCTCTTTATTAATACAGATAACGGTCAAGGCTGGCTCTGATAAGATCCGTTGGTGATCTTTTGTTGTTGATGATACCATCGTATTGGAAAGGACTAACCGTTCAAAAATTTAAGTTAACGTTGCCCGGGTACGCCAGGCACAAAACCAAGGAGTAAGAACTTCGTGTGCGTCATACAAGGAGGCTCCTTCCTGCATCCCTTATTAATAAACGAAGAATAAACTTGGATTACTTACTTCATGTTTTGTCTCTGTTTCATCATCATCATCAGCCTATTAATGTCCCCACTGCTGGGGCACAGGCCTTCCCTATAGATGGAGATTGGGCCATGACCCACCACGCGGGCCCAGTGCGGATTGTTGGGTGCCAACGACTGCAGATGCAGCCGGGACCAACGGCTTAACGTGCCTTCCGAAGCACGGAGGAGCTGGAGATAGTAATTTTTGATCACCCATCCAATGACCGACCACTGCGAAAGTTGCTTAAGTCCAACGATCGCAGCCGAACGCGCTAACCACTTGCGCAATCAGCTCCTTGTCTCTGTTTATTGAATGACAAATGGCATTTGCTTAATATGAACAAAACATGGCGTCACTAGTCTTAGCTTATTACTCGTTTATTATTAAGACGGTAAGTGTAATAAACAGAAAACATATTTGACTGGCCATTGTCAGTCCACTGCCATTGAGGTAGTACTGTAAAAATAGGCACGACAGCCTGAATTGTCATCACCGCATCGTTGGAAGATCGCAGCAATTCGCTCCGAGCAATTCATCGCACATCAGTCTTCCCCGATTAGTTCAACCGTTTATTTATCTTGAATTCTCAAACACTAAACCTACAATTTGTTCCTCTTGAGATGCTCGAGAGAAAGCAACCTTTATACCGTTGTAATTGAGTCCTTTCAAATTGTGAGTCCATGACAGGTGTAGGACAGACGAGAAATGCTTTGCTTCGTCCATTTATATGGTACTGCGTTTCGAATCATTATCAGATGGTGTTATAATGGAGATCTCCGTTAGACGGAGTGTTATTCAAAAGGAGGCGTGTTGACCGCTCGTTAGTCATTATTTATCCATCGCTGCGAAGCTGATGTTTGCTCCACTGACATGACTGACTGACTCTAATAACTTGAGCTTCCATCAAGATTATAATACTACAAAATTCATAATGCAGCTATTATGAGTAGTGGACCAAGTATGGTGATTATTAAAGCCACATGAACACAATCCTCCTCCCGTGGAAAAAGGAGATTGCTCAAATTGGCCCAAATGCACAAAAAAATATTGACATACGCGGTAATTCTTGGCGTAATTTATAATTTACTTTACAGTCATTAGATTTCAACGGACACCTTTGTATAATATATTTACTTTAAAAAGGACTTTTAATTTTACCGGTTTGGAAAATATACGAATCATTTTTAATGGCTATGGGTGTAGTAACATTCAGCCAAAGTCTGATCGAAGTTGTTTATATAACATAAAAACAAATCTATTTTGTAAAGATCGATAAAATAAATCATTTTTTATTACACTGTGGTATTAATATCCACAACTATATTATCATTTTCACTACATGCAAATGTGCTCAGACAATTATTATAGATGGTAGGCGACATCATAAAGTCTATTGCCATACATTTTTCGCCAAACACCTCCATAAACACATTATAATCTGTATGCTATATGTTAGACTGTAACGTATCTATATATGGGCCTACGTTGCCTGACTATACATTAATAAAGCAATAAAATTATAAGGTGTGATACACTAAAAATCTAATATATGGTTATATCAAAAATAATGAAGCTACTGAATATATGGCTATATAACCTAAATCTCTTAGCTTTCTTTGGTTAACGAGAGTCTAAAAATTCTCTCTAATCTGTGGCTCATTTACAATCCATCACACAGTTTCTGCCACAGAGTACCTTATTAGAACAGGAAATGCATAGATGACACCTGATTTTAAAAGTTACTCTTATGCATTAACTTTAAAAACAGGCAACTATCTGTTAATCTACATGCTCTATATACCTGAATCTAATCCATAATTTAGGTACTTGGCTTGATTTCCCTAGTTTATTATATAACTTATTGGTTTTTTTATTATTTTAATTTGTTCAGTATATATGGTTTATAGAAGTTCTCAGGGGTGTCCGTCAATAATATTCGTTTCTATACTATAACAGTAATTTATATATAATTTCGAATCTAGGAAACAATTTTTCATGTTTATTGGTCTTTAGGCCAAACATGTATGGAAGCTGAGCAATCTCCTTTACGCACCAACACAAAGGGTAGACCACGAAAAATTCATGTTACTTTACTGCGGTCTTTTGTAAGATGGAGATTGCTTCCCCAGACAGCCGCAAAGTATTAAATTTTATCTGACTCAAGGTTAAAACTGAGGATGCACGAATGTCAAGGTGGGTCATATGCCAATCTATTTCAAACGTGCAGGGTTCAGCATCGATTTTGTTGTTACCAGCATTAACGGAATACCATCACGAAATTCGTGACAATAGGTAGTTTGCAGAATTCAATCGTGGAAATTCAGAATTCATATTCAGATTTTTTATATTTAATTCTAGACCAAAATCCTTTATCCTTAGCATTTTCTTAATATAATACAGGTTTTACAATAAAGATCATCTTAATGCCAATTACGGATATTATTTTTTTAGTTAATTCACGTCTTGGATTCGAGCGACACCGTTTTATAAAAATGTTTCAGTTTATATAAATTAAAATATTCTCTATCAGCTCTATTTCGACCTATGCATAGAATAAAGTTACATATGAAAATGTTATCAAATTACTTTTATTATACTTTTAGGCGAAACGGATGCATATGTTTTACTGGTAAAAACATTTGTTCTAAAACTTATATAACTTCGTAGATAGCAATTGAATAAAGGTACAAGTAATTTTTATTTCCGAAGAAGATAGAGTCAAGAGAGCACTAGTACCTTTTGGGTAGGCAAGAAAGCAGCCTGCACGGCTTCAATTTTGTCACAAACTGAGACTTTTTGTCTTAATGTTTGATTCTATTTTTCTTAATTGCCATATTATCATAGCGGGAGGACATATAAATTTTGTAAAACAAAGTT
This sequence comes from Chilo suppressalis, assembly GCA_902850365.2. NCBI lineage: Eukaryota > Metazoa > Arthropoda > Insecta > Lepidoptera > Crambidae > Chilo > Chilo suppressalis. The sequence goes on from OU963902.1 coordinate 1,992,327, forward strand.
ATATCTTCACATAATATTGACACGTTTCCTAAGCATAAGGTCTGATATGCATATATAACATTAAGATGTCCGTAGTAAATTGTCACATAATCACATAAGATACTCTTAAATAACAAAATATGAGCCTTAAATGTAGTTTTTTTTAAACAATAAATGCGTCATAATTTGCTTCTCAATGCTTTATATGGTTGGTAAAAAAAATCAAATCCTAGAAAAATACCAATACAAGATAAAGCAAATTTTACATCTTACAAACTTCAAATCGCTCTACTGTAAAGTAGGGATTATGCAGAAGTAGCTTTATCCTATGGAAAGATCGATTTAATACTATTAGTTGAAATTGGAGCCATTTCACGAAAACAAATCAAAAGACACACTCCCATTCCGTGTTTCTCCTGGACAAAGTGCTTAATAATGACTATTAAGGGAATTGGTGCTTGAAAACAGCACCGTAGTTGACTTTAATACACGTACATCAAATTAGTAGCTCCCTAAATGAAAGCGCTATGTTCATTCAATTTAGTTTGAGGCTGTTAAAGTAAATTTTCATTTGAATACAAAACATAATAATGACTCGTGAACAATAAAAAAGTACAGCGATTTGAGTTTTGATATGTAAACAGCGAATTTTCACTGATATTGGAGCGTCCTCTAAAAAATATACTGCCCTTGACGTAGAATAGAACAGGTTAAATAACCATAAATATGTATGGTTATACTTTGTACAGTACTGTAACGTCCGTGACGTTACTGCCTCCTTGTTTAGGTAAACTGTTTGCTCTTGCAATGCCTACGGTTGGCAGTTATATTAAAAAGTTAATGTCATGATTTTAAGATTAGAAATAAGGAATCGTCTGTCTTTTGATAGAAGGTTCCATACAAGAGACGATCTTCAGGCACCAACCCTTTCGTAGCTTAGATAAAAACTAGCAAACCAGTGAACCAAATGTTGTCACCAAAAAAAAAAAAATGTATTTAATTAATTGAGAACTTCGGAGATTTTGTGTGGTTTCGTTTGAAATAGAAATCACGTGATTTCTCGAAAACCGGAAGTGCTACGTTACTCACATCCGGTTTGTAGTCTTATCAGACTATTCTTAACTTATAACTTAAACATTCTCTATATCTATCTCTTACGGTTTGGCCGCTGAAACAGCACCACGGACGGACGGACGGACGGACGGACTTGTCTAATAGATAAGAGATAATTATATTCGCCTGAATCAAATAAATAACATTAACAATCTAGTATCTTTTAATTAGTAACTACGCCCCTGAGTTCTATCCACTCTGGCTAGAACTCCTCAGTACCCATCGCGGGGAGATGCATTCCGCCTGGAATACCTCTAGAGGCACTCGCTTATTCTCGGCTTGAGGTCCTTTAGGATCTCGCCGTCCCCAAACCCGGTGACGCTGTAAAGGTCATCTGTGACCAGCAGCATACAAATTTAAAATCGCGCCAAACTGCACTTTGTCGCATTAGAATCATTCTAATATTGATTCTAATGTTATCGGTAACCTCTCACTCAATCTCATATTATCACACTTGTTGCATATACTTAGTTTATCGTCATTTTGACGACCTCCGTGGCCGAGTGGTTTGTACGCCGGATTTCATGGTGTCGCCGACTCGAGAGGTCCCGGGTTCAAATCCCGGTGGGGGCAGAGATGCTTGTGTGATGAATACGAGCATTTGTACTCCAGTCATGGATGTTTAATATGGATTTCTAGATAAATATACTTATACTAGCTGACCCAGCGAACTTCGTACCGCCCTAAAAAAATAGGGGTTGTCTAGCGGACAAAATTGTGAATCTAAACCATTCTCAGATCCCCTTGAACACACACAAAAAATTTCATCAAAATCGGTCCAGTCGTTTAAGAGAAGTTCAGTGACATACACACTCACAGAAGAATTATATATATAAAGATGTACTGTATATGTATTCTATCCGTTACCCTAGCATCCCATAACACAAGCCTTACAGTGCTTACTTTGGGGCTAGGCTAATTGGTTTGAGTGTTGGAAATATTTATTTATTATTATTATTATTATTTATTTTGAAATAAAACAAGTTAGCAATACTTTTTATAAGAATTATTTCTTACCTTGTTCGCAATAACTAAACAAATAATATATTATACTTATATATGTACTGTATATGTATTCTATCCGTTACCCTAGCATCCCATAACACAAGCCTTACAGTGCTTACTTTGGGGCTAGGCTAATTGGTTTGAGTGTTGGAAATATTTATTTATTATTATTATTATTTATTTTGAAATAAAACAAGTTAGCAATACTTTTTATAAGAATTATTTCTTACCTTGTTCGCAATAACTAAACAAATAAATCTTACAATCCTAACAACGATCTAACAATGAATGCAGAATTCTGGTAAAACGCTTGGACTAAAATAGTTGATTCGCACGCGATTTACGTATAAATTTTCTAGATCAATGCGAATTGCAAAGACTAGTAGTTTGTTTAGAGCTTCGCTGCCGTTGAGTGATCATCTATTGGTTTGAATTGGACTTTATAAGTGTCTTTCACAGCATAGGTTCTAATAATCAGTATCTATATATTTGAAGATCTCCGTGGGTTTATGGTATGTACGCCAAGTTTCAAGGTATCGCCTACTCAGAGCGCCGGGTTCAAATCTCGGTGGGGCAAGCGTTTGTATGATGAATGAGCATTTGTGCCTAAGTCATGTACTTCTAGACTAGATAAATCTTTAAAAAATGGTTGCCTGTAAAGTCGGTTTTACGGGCGAAGATTTTACGTGACAACGTCTTTTTCTCGGTAGAATATTTATTGATATGAATATAATTAAATTGCACAATAGGAACAAGGAATTGAATGAAAATAAGAATTGCACAAATTTTAACTATAGAAATATATTTTGTTTACTAAAACATTGTACATGTAAACTTAAACTTAACACGAGAGACTCATCGTAACGTTACCGAGCGTTACACTTTTTCATAAGTGACTCCCAGCCGCAACCTAATTTAAGACGTTGTCACGTCAATAAAACTAGTTTAAACGGGATAATGCACGAAACTTTATTTATTTATTGACGTTTCGTAGCCTTTCCAGGCTTCGTCGTCAGATAAACCAAACGCTCAATAAAAGTCTTTCGAAGGTAGCTCGACAAATTAAACAAAAGTTTTATTCTGACGACGAAGCCTGGAAAGGCTACGAAACGTCAATAAATAAATAAAGTTTCGTGCATTATCCCGTTTAAACTAGTTTTATTTAATGAGTGATGTGCGTGAAAACCTAAGAAACAAATAGATAAATCTTATATTTAATTTATATATATATCAGAATACCTATGTATTCTGTCCATAACTCTAGTATCCCACAACATATGCCTTACAATGCTTATTGATTGATGAGTCTCAGATATATTAAGACTTTATAGTTTGACTAGCGGCCCGCCCTCGTTTCGCTTCGGTTTAGACTACAGTTTTTGTTCTCAGGCTTGTATTATACACCATGACATTCATCTATGATTCTTCTTATACCTGCATGCAAAGTCTCAGCCCGATCGGTTTAAAATTGACAAAGTTTCATACAAATTTTCATTCCCTATTTTATCCCCTTGGGGGTAGAATTGATCAAAATACTTTCTTAGCGGTCCCAACATCTACCTGCATGCCAAATTTCAGCCCGATCCGTCCAGTGGTTTGGGCTGTGCGTTGATAGATCACTATGTCAGTCAGTTACCTTTGAGTTTTATATATATATAGATTTTTGGTGGATTGTTAGTAAAACTATAATTATTTTAATCGGTGTGTCCTGAATCGATACTATAGCGATTTGCAAAAATATTCGTTATTCAATGGCTATTTTGCAAATATGCTACTTGTACTTGCCGATACATTTATCCATGGGTATTTTTATATGGTAAAAAGGTGGCAAATAAGCATATGGCCCGGCTGATGGTAAGCGGCCACCATAGCCTATAATACCACACCGATGCCAATGCCACTTTAGGCTATTACAAGCACTCATGAATGTCTAGAAGCTACGCCATCGTTTCGTAAATCTACGGCGGGAGACCACGTACTGAGAAGAACCGGCAAGAAACTCGGCAAGGGCTGTTTTTTTCTCCCTATTTTACTATTTACAGAGTCGTCAAGTTGAAAAATGACTTCAGTGAGATTTATGAAGTCACCTTTCATTACATAATTATTAAATATACATTAATTGTTAACCTGCATTTTGATTGCTGTGTATACAAATAGTGTAAGTGTAAAGTGTAAGTATAAGTATTTGTAAGTACCGAAATAGGCTACATAGCAACCCGGTTACGTGGCTCCTCGCAAGTGTGGTTTAAGAAGCCTTACAAAACCCAACCTACTTCACGAGGAAACGTTGAACTCAGACGTTGCACACGTTAAAAACGTAGGAAGTTAAGGAAATGTTGCTACTTCTGTTAAATGCTGATGGGTTTCTTTCGCCTATTCTACTTATCAGTTGAAATATATCCTAAATGGGTGGTGGAAACAAGATATTAGAATAATGAAAGAGATAAACATCTCTTATCTATTAGACAAGTCCGTCCGTCTGTCTGTGGTACTGTTTCAGCGGCCAAACCGTAAGAGAAAGAAAAAAGAGAATATTTAAGTTATAAGTTAAGAATAGTCTGATAAGACTACAAACCGGATTTGAGTAACGTAGCACTTCCGGTTTTCGAGAAATCAGGTTTTGGTGAACATTTGGTTCACTGGTTTGCTAGTATAAAATAAGTCAAGTTGAATTGAGTATAATTTCATTTGATGGTGCTTCAATATCCAGACATTTTGAGAAAGTGACGATATGCTAAAAGACTTTCTGCTCTTAGACAAAAAGGGTAGATACGGTACGCTCTAGCATCTACTAAAACTAGCATCAAATAAAATATGATCTGACTCAACTACCACGCATACGTATGTATATAAACATCAATCGAGCGAGCGAGACAGAACTATACGCTTCAACGCAGCGTATTGTTGTCCTTTTCTTACTTACAAAATGGCGATTACGTAAATAATATTCGCGACAAACCGTGATTTTTGTAAAAAAATGTTTTCACAGTTTTACGAATGAAAAGTGTTGCCGGGGCATTTGATTTTGAACTATTTGTGTTCTTTAAAAAAGCATCGAAGGAATTGTTATATCTTCATAACACATAGTCTGTGTTAACGCAATATTGTTATATTGAGTGTATATGCAGCGTGTTTGAATGTCAAATTGGGACTAAAGCGAATTATGGTCGTGGACCACAATTTAAGCGGATCACTTTTGAGTCGCGAATGCCGTACGTCCCTTTTTGTTTTAATCTAAGTTTCTGCTATACAGATCATGTGGCAGTTGGACATTTTCCTACACGGAAATTTTCCTAATTAATAGGTTTTGGAAGTTTAGCTACTTAAACCTGATCGTGAAACGTTTTTTTTTTGCAATGAAAATTACTGTTCAGCATCAGCAGCCTGTGAATGCCTCCACTGTTGCGACACCTTCCCTATGGATCTGCTCTATCAATTAAAATGGTATGACATTGTTTATTAATTAGTATATTTGACATTATTTGTCCTTAACTGATATTAATCTTCTTAATTCTTGGAATGATATGACATTATTAAATGATTCGACATAATTATTTATTTTATTAAAACATTAACTAACAATTTTACAATAGGCGATTTGTTGTCTGCTTATTTAATTTGACGTTACTTATTTTTCTTCTTAATTTTATTGAATATGAATTCTAATGTTTTTATGTATGACTTGCCGCCGTTTTGGATTTTTGAAGTTTTACTTCTTTAGGCGCGTTATGAAAAAATGATGAGAGTGAAATTTTAAGATGCACGCGCATCACTGTAACACAAAATTTTAACTACTACTTTTGTGTTTACCGCACATTAAGAAAATCTACCAACAAAATAGAACCTCTATTTAGTGGGTGCTAACGACTGCATTGTGAAGGCCTATCAAAAGTATTTATTAATCTGGAACAACGGAACCAAAGCGCGATTCAGGAGACTACAGCGCCATCTCTTGACCATTGGTGTAGTAGAACCAAAAACCACATCTTTATTTTTTGTAATAAAGTAACAGTTATAGGTATTCATATTTATAATATTTATCCACATGTTTCTAGTTTGTATATTCGGAATACGTGTTTGAGTTTCATACAAGTGCAAATCACATATGTTCTAATAAATTATATTCAGTAGCGATTTTAATTGAATATTTTGATTATTTATTTATTTTTTCAAATTAAAACTGAACTTTATTGACTGTGTCCTTTTCCAGACTTTTTATTAATTTATTGTAATTAATTATTTGCATGCAATTAAAAACTAATTTTAAACGATGCCAAAGAAGGATAACTTCTCACGCGCCTACATAAGTACACGCACCCATTTTTTTGCTATGTCTGGCTCGGAAACGAACTATTTGAGAAGGCAGTAATATTAGGTAGCTTCCATAGCAGGATTAGTTCGTAATACGGAACCGTAGTAGAGCGAAGCCAGACTGGTGATTGACCGGTTTTATTAAATACAGCTAAGTATTATTGTTAATATCGGAAAAAATACGTGTGGCACTCGGGGACTACCGCGGTAAAGCTATTGCATAGCATTATTTATCAACTTATGCAATTATAATTATTTATTAAATTAAAATTATTAAATTAATTAAAATTTATTAAAAGAGCGTACTCCTTCCTTGAAGGCCGGCATCGCATTTGTGATACTCCTGGTGTTGCAAGTGTCCATGGGCGACGGTGATCACTTACCATCAGGTGAGCCGTCTGGTCGTATGCCCCCTATAACATAAAAAAAAGAAAATTATTTATGCAGTATTTTTTTTTCTTTGATATCAATTCAAGTTCTATCTTTGATATTAATAGATGGCGAGGTAGGCCTTATGATATTTTATTGGGCAAGCACAGCAAAAAACAGCATTGCCCGGCGCCAAAAAACTTCTACAAGCACCACAGTTTACCATTTTTAGTCCAAAAATTTAAATTATAATTAAAAAGTCTAAATATAAGGGAGACGAATAAAAATAAGAACAGGTGATGGGGTCTAAAACAAATATAAAAAAAGGAAAAAAAAGAAAATAAAAAATTAAAAATACGAGCGCGGGATTTGAACCGACGACCGCGGTGATGCGTCGAACGTTGGTCCCGTGGCCAAAATTTAACACACTGCGCCGTTTCGATGGACACTGGAAAGGCGAAAATTGTGTTCATATGCACTGTTGTCAGGTTATTTTCGTTTTTGATTTGGTCGCCGCGCTCAAAGCCCGCGATAAAATCTATGCAATAGCTTAAAAACTTGATCAATATGTCCTGTTCTTTATCTAATTTTTATTTATTTATTTAATGCAGTCTTACATTCCAGCTTACAGAGATATCAAGTCACACATGTTAACACTTAAGTTCACAGGTATTCATTCCAATACAATAAAAACAAAATAGAAAAAATATTGGACGATTCAAAAAAACTTTCAATTAGTCAGTTTCAATAAAGTACTATTTCATTTCAGATAAAAAATAATAGTATAAAGTACCTAATGTCAAATCAAATAAGTGCCTACATAAAGAAAGTCAAGTTAAAAAGTATTTTTTTTTGTTTTGTTGTTACTTATAAAGGCTGTCAAAAAAATATTCTGTAATTATACTACAGTTGTCGAGATAAATATGGCAAACGAACAGACGGACAACAGAATCTTAGTATTGTAGTTTCCTTTTCACGAAACCCTAATAATGTTGTCACAAGTTAAATACTATTTACTTATTTTACGAGGAGTCAGACCTAAGTATTGTACAACAGTGGATAATGTGAGTGGACTTCTATGTGATTAGATGATTAAGGCTGCGTTGATACATAATTACTATAGAAAAAATAACAGCTTGTCAAAATTGGACACATTATTTGTCGTGATATTGACTAATAGTCAAATTTAATTATGTATGCCGGATAGCGACCACCGGTACTTGGTTTTCGTATCGTCGCAACTTAGCTACAGAGTTTTGAGACTGAGATTTTGGATGTTTAAATAAAAGATGTGATACATTTGAAAGTCTTATCTATCCATCAGCCTTTCTCCGTCCACTGCTGGATATAGGCCTCCCCCATAGAGGTCTAGTACCCATTGGACCCTCAAGATTCGACCCAAAAGCAAAAAGTGCCCATTGGACGTCTTTTTTGGTGTCCATTGGACCTTCTTAAAACATTTTATATTCAATGTGCCCATTGGACCTCTTTCTTGGTGCCCATTGGACCTCCTTAAAAATTTTATATTCAATGTGCCCATTGGACCTCTTTTTAAGTGCCCATTGGACCTTCAAGATTATTCCCTACTGCCAGTTGTATCTTATTAACAGTTTTGTTAAGCACAGTACAGTCATGTAGAAAATTGCAGACAAAAATAAAATTAATAGTAGGTATTATAAAGCCACTAACTAAATACTGTATTTAAGTACTGACTCCAACCAGTAAGTAGTCCTAAACAAATTATAAAGAAATCAGGTTACCTTTTTCTTCGAATTAACGATATTTCGCCGTCCCCGGAGAATAAAAAGATAACTACAAAAATGTAAGTTTTCAGGAAAAATAAAAAAAAACTGTTTTTCGTCTATTGCTCTATAAATTCTGGACGCAGACAGATGATAGTAACCTTTAAGAAAAGCTTATTTTTAAAACATTTGGATTTTTAGTAAGGTACTCGTACAATAAGATATAAGGGAGATATTTACAAAATAAAAAGTGAATCAAAAGTAATCAAAATTTAATTTGTATAATGTTTATTTTTATTTTATTTGTATTGACAAGGAGCCAACACCAAATATTGCACTACTGACATGTATTTTTATTCTATGGGTTATAAGGGTGCAAGTGACAATGATAATACTTCAATATCTTTTTATTTTCGTAAATATTGTAAAACCTTTTTTTCTTTAAAGATCATTTTATATGTTTGTGCTTTAGGTTTAAAGGAATGATCATTAATTACATTAATTTTAAATTTAATTACATTAATGATCATTAATATAAAAAGTTTTCACTTATTGAGTGAAACGATCGTACACTGACCAATAAATACCCTTACAGCGCAACACCAAATCCACAAGACCTTTCAAATCGAACAAAGTTCGATTCAAAGCGAACAAAGTTCGATTGATTCCAAGTTCCTTAAAACAGCTTGGATCTAGACAATCTAAGCAACATGACGGTGGATTTTGCAAAGACATCATCTTTTGACCTAAGACTGAAATTCTGAGGAAGATTGAGTGTTTTATCGGCAGTTATACTCCTCTTAAGCACCTGATGAAAGGAAGGTTATAGATTCCAAGCCCAAGCAATCTCTGCGCTTAAACAGAAGGATGGCGCCGATCTCATATGTGGGAGAGAGATCGAAATATTGCTGTCTCGTTCCGATTTATGACCTATGTTGCAGCTAGAAAATAATCTTACAACCGTAGGCCATTGCTTAGAAAAATTACTCACATATGTGTCTTAAATATTTAATTTGGTAATTTATAATGTTTTACAAAAGAAGACTGTTACATTTTTTATGGAGGTTGGTAGTGAGTGTTTCGGCAGACTCCAAGTTTTTATGAGATGCAGCGCACTTAATTGTGAATCGTTTGACAAAAAACTAGAATTTTATTTTATCCCGGTTTTTTTATATTAAAATAACATAAATCTATCTAATAATTGATTTGCAAATGGCAAGTTTATTTATCTATTTTTTGTTGCCAAGCATCAAATATATTATGTTCAATGTGTAACAAAAGCAGTGATAATAATTCTGATAATAATCCATGACTGGACTGATTGACATTTGCCATAGTGATTGAGTTGACGTTATAAGCCACCACGCACTAAAAATATGACGTTACTAAGACAGGGTGGCCAGCATACTTACAAAGTTGTTTCATTATTAAATACGATTTTATAATAATCGGTAATGAATAAAAAAATCAAAGTATCTATTCATGTTATACAAACTTTCAAATTATATATATTTCGTCCCTGCCGGAAACTGACTACCGCTTTTGAACCATATCCTTTAGTTAAAGTATGTTTTTATAATAAGCAATTTCTCGTTAATTGTAAAAATATGATTAGAAATCATTTTTTATAAAATGTAATATGAAAATATTACATTGGGTATTTTATTTTATGAATATTTAGAATACATAATATTTGTGCTTCAATAATTAATCTGAGTGATATAAAAACTATATGTATAATTTAGTTAAGATATCTGATAAAAAAAAATCTTTTTAAAAGTAAAATAACAAAATCTGTGATTTGATTATTATTTTATATGGTTTGTTGCTGATGATTGATGTTTCGAATTTTATAAATATGATGATTTTAAATACTTACATTTATAACCTTTGTGCTTTTATTTATTTTATCAATATTTAGAAGATATAATAATTGTGCTTAATCTGTGTGATATAACAAACCATATTTATAATTTAGTTAAGCTATTTGATAAAAAATAATTTCTATTGACTTTAAAAGTAAAGTAAAAAATCTCTGATTTGATTATTATATTTTACTAGCAAACCAGTGAACCAAATGTTCACCAAAACCTGATTTAAAAAAAATGTATTTAATTAATTGAGAACTTCGGAGATTTTGTGCTTTCTTGTGTTTGAAATTCGTGATTTCTCGAAAACCGGAAGTGCTACGTTACTCAAATCCGGTTTGTAGTCTTATCAGACTATTCTTAACTTATAACTTAAATATTCTCTTTATCTATCTCTTACGGTGTGGCCGCTGAAACAGCACCACAGACGGACGGACGGACGGACTTGTCTAATAGATAAGAGATGTAAATATTTATATTGGTTTGTTACTGGTGATGAGTGTTTTTAATTTTATAAATATGTTGATTAAATACTTAGATTTATAACCTTTGTGTTTTTATGTCTTTTACAACGTTACTTTACTACACGACTGTACTTTACCGTTCCAAAAGAATTAGCCAAATAGTTAAGAGCTCCAATAGCTCCCATTGTGTCGTTAAGTACGTCTTTGAGGGTCCAATGGGCACCATGTTCTTGATAGGAGGTCGAACGGGCACTTTTTTGTAGGTAAGGTCCAATTAGGAGGGTCCAATGGGTACTAGACCCCCATAGAACGCCACAATGCGCGGTCCTACGCTATCTTAATATATATAAATCTCGTGTCACAATGTTTGTCCTCAATGGACTCCTAAACCACTGAACCGATTATAATAAAATTCGCACACCATGTGCAGTTCGATCCAACTTGAGAGATAGGATAGTTTAAATCTCAAATTATAGTCGCAATTTTAATTTATTGCAAATTATTACTTTTGGGCGGTACGAAGTTCGCCGAGTCAGCTAGTAGCTATATAAAAGTCTTATAGCGTATAATATTCAAAAAAACTCTGTTACATAATTAGAGGAAGAGGGGTTGGGGACAACATTTTGCGACCAATGGCAGCGTCGATTTTGATATCGCGTCATGTAGCACCATACGTATTGGTGACCTAGCCGAACCTTAACTAGGTGCGTTCCGTCTCGCACAGAAATGCCAAACATTTACACAACACAACAAACAACGCGGCCTGTTTGCGTTGATTTATTTAATTCGAAACGACACCATGAAACCCGACGTACAAACCGCTCGGCTACGGTGGTCGCAATTACATTATTGAAACATAGTATATCTAAAACGCGATTTTTCAAAGCAAAATCCATATAAGTATATGGATTATGGATCAATGGAAAGAAAGAAAACTTATCGATACGTCAGACGGAAAATGTAGGAAAAAAGTTCAACAGAATAGAACTTTAAATTCAATATTGATCAATTATAAATTTTTGATTTGAGAATCAAGTTCTGGCAATGACTTGTCCATTACAACTGTTTAATATTTAATTACTATTAAAGCAACTTTAAACATATTCGTGTAAATGTTTGCATTATTTAAGTATTTAATGAAATAATGTAAATATGTAGTTTTGAAATTCCTGTTTCGCTTATCATTTTGATTAGGTACTTCTATAACCAGAATTGCAAAGCTTCGTGTAGAAATTGAGTATTAATATTATTTAATCAATTAAAACATACTGCAAGACGGGATGATTATGAATAAGTAACTACTTATACTTTTGATAATTATTATGTAAATCATTTTCAAGGAGATGATGCAAGTTTTACTTAATACTTAAGAAGCACATGCTGTGTAGGACTAGAAAGAAATTGCCAATAATTTTTAGTATGTTATTAACTAATTTTAAATTTTATGCAAAGAAGTCGGAATAAATCAGTATCTTTAAAAAGAGATTAAATCTACACATTATTTGATGATTTGGATTAAACTAAGAACTAAATGATTCTGACTGCGTCTCGCGTACTGACTAGACCACATAAACACTTTTGCCAAGTAATGTTTTCTCATGCAAGCGACTGTATTGGTTTATGAAGTGAAAACATCTTTAGCGGCGTTGTACACTTTTTTTGTAATGGGTAAAAAACTGTTAAACTCGCGTCAGGACACGTGGCCTGATCGAAAATTCGTAAGACGAAAACAATAAAATTGGAAAGGTTGTTGACTTTCAATATATTGGACGAAAAATAATAATATTTTATTTCATCGTATTATAATAATAAGTCTCTAACTGAGACGTCCAGGTGGCAGCTTTATTGAGAAGAAAATGCATTTTTTTACAATAGATGTCACTAAGTGCACTTAAATGTGATTCAGGTTAGTTGATTTTTCTGAGAGATAAACTTTTTAATGTAAGCGCAATAAATAAATATTGTATTCTACCACATAAATGATAGTACTTTCATACTGATAATTAAAGCAATTCGTGCAAAATTATTCCCTAACCATTCTAAAATATCAAAAATGCACAACGTTAATATTCAAGTTTTCACTTTTGCCGGCACGCCCGGTGTGCAACCCGTAGTTTTTTTTTAATCGGATCGATCCCAGGTTGTAACAAGGAGGGAACACGTGAGCTGGCAGAGCATTCCATTTACGGATAGTGCGACAAAGAAACGAGTCACCAAAATACTTTTTACACGTTGGAATTGTGGCCATAGACGGTGACAACGTAGGCCAGCGCGCGTTGTTCTGAGAGAAATGGGAAGGTGGGATAAGAACACTTGCCGTGGTACAGACGATAGAACGCGCTTAGTGACGCAACGTCACTGCGTAATTGAAGAGGCTCGAGGTGTTTAGTCACCTCTTCATCGCATATGATGCAAGTTTTACGAGAGAAATAAAATTTCTTCATGTTTAAAACATTATAAACTTCGTTAACTAATTCAGATATTTTTCAAATAGAAACAATAACATGATCAATACCCAATAGGAGAAGGATTTTTTTACCACGTGGGCAGCCCTCACAATCTATATGTATATCAAAAAACTCAAAGGTGACTGACTGACATAGTGATCTATCAACGCACAGCCCAAACCACTGGACGGATCGGGCTGAAATTTGGTATGCAGGTAGATGTTATGACGTAGGCATTCGCTAAGAAAGGATTTTGATCAATTCTACCCCCAAGGGCATAAAATAGGGAATGAAAGTTTGTATGAAACTTTGTCAATTTTAAACCGATCGGGATGAGACTTTGCATGCAGTATAAGAAGAATCAAGATGAATGTCATTGTGTATAATACAAGCCTGAGAACAAAAACTGTAGTCTACACTTCAGCTCTACACCGAAGCGAAGCGAGGGCGGGCCGCTAGTTATCAATATAAAATCTTGGCCGAAGGCCTGTGTCCCAGCAGTGGGAACGTTAATAGGATGAAAGGACAATGGCGAACTCCCATACAAATTTTTGTTGAAAATTTTTTTTGCGTCTATGAATGAATTGCATCTTAAATTATAGAGTTTAGATTCTCGATTTGATTCGTCTTATTTCTATTATTATAGGAAGTCTGGATTTATAGATATTCTACTTTGAAGTTTTGGAGGTTATGTCACACTAAGTAATACAAAAACCAATTATTAAAGTATTTTCCAGAGTATTTTTATATCAAAATAAAAAATACGTGATACAATAAAATAAAATACACAGCATGGGACGGAATCGTGTCCAAAATCCACAGCAAGAAGTCGTCCGAAATATCAGATTCGGAAGTCTTAGGCAAGCACTACTCAACAGTCGCAGGGAAGATTTCGAGAGTCCGAATGCAGTCTAAGTCACATAAAAACACAAATCAATAAAAAAAACACAATGCGACGATAATGTTAATTGTTAACAATGGTGTCGATTCTGGCGTGATTCTCTAAACTTAAAACTAAATTTAACATCAGTCTCACCTTTTCATTCTGTATAGAGAAGGACAAAGATGCACTATTGTCAAATTTAAGTTTAGCTTTAGAGAATCATGCCAGAATCGACATCATTATCAACAACAATTCGATGACAAGCATGACAGTGACAGTTATAGTTTTTTGCGTTAGAATTGTCGCCATACCCTTTTTGTATTGTGGGAATTATTTATTATGGTTTCAGTATAATATTGAAAAATAATGTTTCCCGATATTTTTGATAGATAATTAAATACAGTTTAGGCGTTAAGCGATGCAAAACATACGAACAACATATTTAAAGTTGATTTCATCACTAAAATCACTTAAAATAAATGGCTCAAAAGCCATGATGCCAAGCCACAATAAAAATAAAAAATAAATAGTCAATTGTGTTTCCCTTTTTTAAGTTTTTAATTCCAGACTTAGACAACCCTCCTGAATTGTTTTATAAATCTTTTGAGATTATTTTATTAACATTTCTGATAATGACATTTATAGACGCTAAAGATTTACTTCAACAAATATTTCGCCATTGTCCTTTCCTCTTTTATTTTTTTTATTTTATTTATTTATTTAGGTCAGCCAACGGTTGCTACATAGAAACTTACAATAAATCTTATTTACTAAATTTAATGCTAAATGTACTAACCAATTAAAGGTCAACACTGCATGCACATACATATATTAGGTAAAGTGAACATTTTTTTTATATATTATACTAATAACAAAGATTACTTATATAATAACTAATAACAGAGTCATGCATAAAGTTACCGATCATATATTCATTTTTATTTTAAAATATGTGTTACATTAAGCTTTAAGTTTTATGTTTCTACCAACTGTCACTTAATGCTCAACATTTACATGCATGTCATGTCTCATAAGCCTCCAGAAATCCTTGTTTGAACTTTGTCAGCGAATCGTTACTGACATCTAAGTACATGACATCAGGCGGGCACCCAGTCGCGAATGCGCCGCCGCGCCCCGCAACGACGACCGAACGGTCTGAATTGTTTTTTATGCAGTTAGCCGTGCTTAAACGTGTGTTTTGTATTGTAAATATTTGATTTAATTAAGTAGATACCTACATAATTTAGTATGGAAAAGAACAAACGACGATCAGTATCGTACAACAGCACAATTGCTGTTTTTGGTTGCTTGAACTCTTCAATAACACACCCAGAGATATCATTTTTTAAATTGCCTAAAATATTGGAAAGGTGTCTTACCTTTATAGAATATTTTTTATATACCTATCTACTAGTACGTTATTTGTTTCTAATATTTAGGTATTTCGGTTTTTCCATCGGGCAAAATATCTGGAATAATATATAAATAAGTGGTTAGGATGAAAAAAGAGACAAACGAGTAATCTACCTACACTCGCGTTAAAAACAAAACTACATAAAATACTGTAGGCTGGCGGCGGCCCTACCGCGTGCCAACGCAGCGCTCGGTGTAGGCATTTATTTTCAAGGACAGGGCGGAGGCACAATACTGTATAGATAATATTACCGTGTCTAAGGTCCGACTATATTTGTTGAGGAATTTGCACAAATGACGAAGTTTACTTAAGACAAACTTATAAAGGTCTAATTTCAGCTAATAAGACAGGTAGCACATAACGGATTTTCCGCTCGAATTGGAACGCCCGTCGGGGGAAGTAACCTTCACCTTACAGAAGATCACAGTAAAATAATACTACCTTTTGGTAGTTTTGTGTTTTTATCGGAGTGTAAGGTTCCAGGGCTAAGGGAGATAGGGGATTGGGTCTGGGTAGGCAACGGTGCGAGTAATAGATTTGGTATCGCAAGCGTCTATAGTCTATAATAATAATAATAATTTATTTCCAGTAAGAGATGATTTACAATTTAACTTATAAGGCTAAAACAGTACTAGTATCTCTAACATAATTATCTGCAGCCGAGCTAGGCAAAATGTCTGTATTACGGCATACAGCGCCAATCCCCTTAGTATATCGTCTATCGGAGACAGTACCGGAACATCTCCGAAATTTGAGGTTTTGAGTTAATTAAAGAATTAAACTTCAAAGTTTTTGAATTCTTTGAATTCTCTAATTAACTCAAAACCTCAAATTTCGGAGATGTTCCGGTACTGTCTCCAATAGACGACATATGGCATCATAAATCCGTTACATTCAAAATTAAATGGAAAAGACAAGAAACTGACATATATATTCAGAAAATGTGTGTGTGTGTGCGTGTGTGGTGTGTGTGTATGTGTGTGTGTGTGTGTGTGTGTGTGTGTGTGTGTGTGTGTGTGTGCTAGTGAGTTTTGCGTATAATAATATGTTGGCCGCTTACTAGAAGTCTGTGCGGACAGAGAATGGGATTTAGATCGGAGTGCACTGTAGTGCTTTTCTACCGTATTTGTAAGGTTTTACCCCGTTTAGACATGATTAAATTTAAAAAACCGCAAGAAGACACAACAACAAACAAATCCGTATCAATACAAAACTTTGACGTTTTACAGATTTCTGGGTTTGATTGCCAAATAAAAATCTTAATGTTAGTTCCGTTTTTCGCCACGCCCATTCTCTTTCCGCACAGACTCTATCAGAGGGATCATATGCTTGACTAGCGGCCCGCCCTCGCTTTGCTTCGGTGTAGAGCTGAAGTGTAGACTACAGTTTTTGTTCTCAGGCTTGTATTATACACAGTGACATTCATCTATGATTCTTCTTATACCTGCATGCAAAGTCTCAGCGCGATCGGTTTGAAATTGACAAAGTTTCATACAAACTTTCATTCCCTATTTTATCCCCTTGGGGCCAGAATTGATAAAAATCCTTTCTTAGCGGATGCCTACGTCATAACATCTACCTGCATGCCAAATTTCAGCCCGATCCGTCCAGTGGTTTGTGCTGTGCGTTGATAGATCACTATGTCAGTCAGTCACCTTTGAGTTTTATATATAGATAGATTGTCACCCTATCAGCATAAAACAAATAGTTGACCAAGAGTATTTTTTTAACCGACGAAAGAAACGCAGGAGGTTCTCAAGTCGACGCGTCGTATATTTTTCATCGACAAGTTAATACAGAAAGTAGTATCGAGTTAATTACCATTCGTAATTAAATATTCGTCTTAATCGATTTGCGGTATCAATGACACGAGGGTATTCGCATTTAATTTTAGAACTGAATTTTAATTATTAGTGAAAACTGTTTGCAGCGAATTTATGGCCTTACTGAGAGCATCAAACAATTACCTTTCAAGTTATATTTTTAAAAAATATAGCATTTAACTACTCTCGTAGATGTTTAAATCTTAAGAAAAGTTTACTAGAAATAATTCCACGCGGACCGGGCAGCAAACGGGACTCGAACTTGTACTCTTCGCTATTCGGTCGAAGGCACTGACCATTATGCTACCGCGACTCTGATGTAAGTGTAGAATTTTCTCTAGTATTTCTTAAGCTGCAAGGCAGCGCTATCTCTTCGCATTGTAGGTAACCCAAAATGTCACGTCTGCTGCATGATCCGCGGGGAAATTTTCTAGTAAAATTTTCTTTAAAATTAACTTTCAAGTTTAATTCAAGTTGTTGCTGTGTTATCACTTTCTGTGATACTAATAGCTTAAGACAACACAGTGAACTTGATGTGACTTTCAGTCATAATAAGTTACATTTTTTTCCATTCACTGCGTAAGTGCCAGAAAGTATATATTCTAATAATTTGTTAATAGAAAATGTGCATTTTGGAAATAGATATCAAATAATATTTTAGTTTTGATTCACTATTTTAGCGGTAATGGCTTACACATTAAAAATAGATGTATGGTGTCACGGACTTTTTTTTTACAACTATATAAGAGTTACATTTTCACTCTACATTACATTCATGTAACTTTTATTGTTTTTGCAGTGCAGGCCAAAATGGCTCGCAGATGGGAGATTTTTTTCCGTCTTATGTGACACTTATTGTTATATTTTGGCCAATTCACTCAAAAAACACAACAGAAACCCACACGTGACAGACAATAATGAAACTTTGATCCATTATAATATTCGTTCTATATCAATATAGTGATATTAATATATCCAGATATCTTATTTGACAAACTTATAACTTGACTTACATGGGTTTCAAGCGCTCGTTTCATTTGTAAGGAATTATCTTAGAAACTCACCGAGGTGACTGGTGATCAAAAGGCTGGCAGCTACCTTGGTCAACGGATCAGCTTGCTATCCAACGAGGAAATACTGCCAGCCATTTCGGGCACCATTCCTGACGGCACTGGGGTGATGTATTTTTCATTTTGTAAATTTGTATTTATTTAAGTACGTAAGTTTAAAGATAATTTTTAAGTTTTTAGACATTAAGTAGTTTTAAGCTTTTGTAATTTTAATATTTCTAAGTATATAACCACACTAGCAAACCCGGCGAACTCCGTTTCGCCACCAGATGGCTTCGTTTTATGTAACATTTCGTTTGGTGACTAAAAGAAGTTTTTTTTTTTAATTTTTCCTGAATTTTCTTTGCTATAAACCTCACGGAGCCCGAGACCTTTCCAACGAATGCAAAACCGTGGAATTCTGGAGTTATAGCGTCAGGAGGGAAAACCCGACTTATTTTTATATAGTAGATAAGTAAGTAATGCCGCTTCCTATATACTAAATATAAAGTTAGCTTTAAAATTTATCGTAACTATATATGCATATCCTAAATGATGTAATGGAAGGTAACTTCAGAAGCATCTCTGAAGTCATTTTTCAACATGACGATTCTGTATATAACAATACAGGGAGAAAAAAACAGCCCTTGCTGAGTTTCTTCCCGGTTCTTCTCAGTACAAGGTCTCCCGCCGTAGTTTTGCGAACCGATGGCGTAGCTTCTTGACCTTCACAATTGCTTGTAACAGCCTAGACTGAATAAATGATTATTGATTTTTGAGTATTGTTTTAACATACGTCAATAAAATAGTAAAAATATATTAAAGTTGACATACTATACAATTAAACAATTTAACATTAATTGACTAAAGCTCTTTCATTATCTATCCAATCAATGAATGGGGCTTGTGCTCCATTGGGGGCACTGTTTTAATAATGACACGAATATTACTTTCGACACATTTTTAGTGTAGTGTATAAAAATCGAAATCGAAATCGATATATAATGCGATTTAACTAAGAATAGGACCGACTGGGCGCCATATTTTGACGTTTTAGCTGTCAATTCAAACCAAATAGGAAGAGTGAGCAAAAAAATTTTGCTATTTAATAAAACTTATTTACTAAGATTAAGTGAGACAAAACATCAGATTTTTTAATAAAATTAATTTACTATGGTTGAGAAAGAACACAATCGATTTTTAATAGTATTATTTTATTAAGACTGTCTGAAAAAAAAACATTATCAGAATCTACCTCTTCAATTTCGCTCATCTCTGCGTTACCGCCGGAGAAGTTATCAATAATCATGCAGGTCACATACGTACATGCATCCTATATGTAAACGAAAGTTTTAAATCGAGTTTTTAAACGCAACATAAAGTGACATTTGGTTGACGATTTAGGTTATCAACCATTCATAGCCAAAGCTCAATAAATGAAAAAAAAAACAACTATTAATTATCAACATTTGTTATTGTTTGTTTAAAAATGTTTGGTTTTTATTCTAGAATCAGCTGAGTGTGAGTGAGTGAGTGAAAGATGTTCCAAGTTTTTTTTTGCAAACCGTACTTTTCAAGCGACATTTGACAGATGGAGGTCATTGGCCTATTTCCTATTCTTATTTGAATCGCATTATACGTGAGTGCGTCGCGTGACTGGTCTGAATTTTCACTAAAATATATATGAGAGCGAAAAATAGATTATGAAGGAAATCTTACAGGGCCCTTTACCCAATAACCCAGTTAAATACTCTCCCTGACCTTTTTATAATAGACATACATATTGTATGTTGCCAGCTCTTTGCGTGCGCTCTGGGGTTTATTGCATTGTCTGGCGTAAATCGTGGTAATGGAGAAACGATAAACAGAGGATAATTGTATATTGATCATGGTGGTTAGTGTATAGTGTAATAGTGTATCTCACACCATTCTTTATTCTTTTGTTTTGTTTTGGCAAAGAATTACCAACCTTTAATAATTAAACAAAGGTTGGCAAAGAAGCTTTGGCCTGCCTGATGGTAAACGGCCACCATAGCCAATAGACGATTGCGATACCAAAAAGATCAATTTTTAAGCTATTGTATAGCTTTTATCGCGGGCTTAGAGCGCGGCGACCAAATCATCAAATTCCGTAACGAAAAAACCTTACGAGAGTGTATATGAACATAATTTTCTCCATTCCAGTATCGGTTTAAACAGCGCAGTGTGTTAAGTTTTTGCCACGGGACCGTTCGACGCATAAGCGCGGTCGTCGGTTCAAATCCCGCACTCGTATTTTTTCCCCTTTTTCCTTTTTCTATATATTTGTTTTAGACCCGATTAAACGATAAATAAAATTACTGCATAAATTAAATAAATAAATAATTATAATTGCATAAGTTGATAAAAACGCTATGCAATAGCTTTACCGCGGCAGTCCTCGAGTGCTACACGTATTTTTTTTTGAGTGTGTATGCTGTTGGTCGCAGGCGATCTTTACAGCTTCACCTGGGGACGGCGAGATCCTAAGGCCTCAAGCCGAGAATTGGCAATTGACTCTAGAGGTATTCCAGGCGGATGGCATCTCCCCACGGGCGGAGTCTCCTCTCCGTCTGGAGCCTCTAGACCACTCAAACCTGAGGGGGTCAAAAATATCACTCGCACCGTTGCCCAAGACCTCCTGACCCCTGACGACCCCAGACCGACCCGACAGATCCACATTGAATATAAAATTTTTAAGAAGGTCCAATGGGCACCAAAAAAGAGGTCCAATGGGCACCAGAATAGAGGTCCAATGGGCTCATGGAATATAAAACTTTTTAACAAGGTCCAATCAATGGACACCAAAAAAGAGGTCCAATGGGCACTTTTTGCTTTTGGGTCGAATCTTGAGGTTCCAACGGGTATTGGACCAATCCTGAGGCCATCCTCAACCCCGTGGACCCCTGGAACCTTACTCACCGACAGAAACACAACGCCACCAAAATGCAGTGTTTTTGACTGTGTTCTTACACAGGTTTTTTGTATTTAGATTGACACTGACTCCAAATGATGTAAATGTTACTTCAAGTGTCCTTTAGATTGTGGCGGCGACCTCTACATGCCCCACATATAATGAACCATAGAGGAAATAGTCACTCGCCTCCGTAAGAGATGGCGCTACCGGCGCTGCGTTCACAACGTATGGAAGCCTACATCGCGCAAGAGAAATTCGGAGCCAAACACTCGATATATACGATGCCCGACTAACATCAGTCGGGCCGCGGCCCCCGAGCTACCATCACCCAGCTCGGAGGAAGATCTTCCCCTTTGGCTTTCCTACAAGATGTTTAGATGTAATTGCCAGGGTATATGTAGTTATTTCTTTTATAAGAATACAATGAGCTCCTTTTATCTTGCTAATGGTAATTTTTCCTGTGCGCATTATTCAAAACTTTTGTTTACTGTATAAATATTTTAATGGTGAGCTTGTTATTAATTAATGTTAAAAATTGCTTGTTAAAAATTAATTAATTATATTTATATACTTATGTATGAAAAAACAGTTAAATAAGTGTTGGAGTTACATATTAAGTGCCCCGTTTAAAAATAGTTCGAAAGTAAATAACACAATAATTTCATTGAACTTGAAATTATTAACATTAGACAAATAGCTCTTTTTTGAGCACCTAACTCATAGGTTTCTGAGTTAAAAAATTTCGAATTTCACAATTATAGTGTTAAGGTAGATCGCTTAACTGAGCGGCGGCAGGCACATTCTTGTCAATATTAAAAGCGCCCGCCGCCCGCACCTCTCACGGCCCCCGTTCTCGTCCTCTCGGACACCTTGTACCCAGCAGACGAGGACTCAGTTAAGCGGTATACCCATAGTCTCCGTTGTTCCTTAAGCGGGATCACGGAGTGGAACCGTCACGGAGATCCACTCCGTGCTCCTTCAAAAAAAAAAGAAAAATTCAATATCGTTGATTCAGTCTAGGCTGTTACAAGCACTTGTGAATGTCGAAAAGCTACGCCATCGGTTCGCAAATCTACGGCCGGAGACCTTGTACTGAGAAGAACCGGCAAGAAACTCAGAACCCGTTCTAACCATTGCGGGACCCGTGACAGAAACCCGCCTCTCGCTGCGCCGCCAGTACAATTTCGTTCGCACGGGTGAAAAAAGTCGATAATGGATCATTTTACTGATAGGACTACCTAGCCAGAAGATGACGCAGACAAGAACACAGAAGTCACCCAATTGAGTGTGCCCGTCGCCCGCGTGACGGGTTTCGCTGCCGGCGCCGCGTGTTTCGGTTATATCAAATCAGAAATCGATATATCTTTATTCAAATTGGATGTATAGTACAACACTTTTGAATCGTCCAAACATTTTTTTCCCTACCACTCGTTATTGGACATATTTTTTAGCTGCGGAGAAAAACGAGCGAAAAAAACTCCACAACATTAAAAGCATAATGTAACAACATTTACAAATCATTATGTTGTTACAACATCAATACAATCATGATTTATTTAATATAGAAAACAAGTTGGAATGATTGGAACAGTTCAAACCCAAGCATTTTTGTCTGTAATATAATCAGACACTTTGTAATAAGCTTTTTTAATAAGTGCTTTTTTTATACTATCTTTGAATTTATTTATGCTTGACTCTTGGATATTGCTTGGGACTATATTGTATAAGCGAACACAAAGACCTTTAAATGAATTTTTGGTTTTGTGAAGCCTGTAGCAGGTAAAGTTAGTTTATTTTCGTTTCTTGTATTAAATGTGTGAACATCACTGTTCTTAAGAAACAAATTAATATTTTTTCTTATAAGTAATAAATTTTCATAAATGTATTGGGATGCGACCGTCATTATACCAAATTCTTTAAACCTATCTCTTAAGGAATCCTTAACTTTAAGATTATAAATTGATCGAATAGCATCTCTTCTGTACGACCTCCGTGGTCGAGTGGTTTGTACGCCGGGTTTCATGGTATCACCGACTCGAGAGGTCCCGGGCTCGAATCCCGGTGGGGGCAAATGTTTGTGTGATGAATACGAGCATTTGTACTCCAGTCATGGATGTTTAATATGTACTTATATATAAACACTAGCTGTGCCCCGCGGTGTTACCCGCAGTTTATTAGGGATAATTTCCCGCAGTAAAACGTAGCCTATGTGTTAATCCAGGGTGTCAGCTAACTCCATACCAAATTTTATTGAAAACGCTCCAGCCGTTTAGACGTGAAGAAGTAACAAACATACAGACTCACAAACTTTCGCCTTTATAATATTAGTGTGATACTTATACATGTACAGTATATGTATTCTATCCGTTACCCTAGTATCCCATAACACAAGCCTTACAGTGCTTACCTTGGGGCTAGGCTAATTGGTGTGAGCTTTGAAAATATTTATTTATTATTATTTATTATATAAAACAGCACGCGAAGTGGACACCGCTTCGTGCTTCCGCTTAGGGCAGCGGATGCTTTCATCTTGGTAGGGATACAATCAGGATAGGCGACCGGGAGTGATACTCTGGTATTGCAGGTATACCTCAACTGCCGGTTACTACCAGACAGGCTGTAATCTTGTTTGCCACAAATAAAATAA
The DNA here is from genome assembly GCA_902850365.2 of Chilo suppressalis. Lineage (NCBI taxonomy): Eukaryota > Metazoa > Arthropoda > Insecta > Lepidoptera > Crambidae > Chilo > Chilo suppressalis. The sequence continues at coordinate 2,016,376 of OU963902.1, forward strand.
TTTATAAACGAGGCAGACAATGTATTATTTAAAACTGTCTGTTCTGATTAGACTATTTTTATGCCAATACCGAGACTTTCGACGTCTTACAAAATATCTAATATGCATTCAATGAAATAAACGATGACCGTATTAAACAAATACTTTGTTGCAAGAATTAAATTGTAACTCTATATTTATTTCAGTGATTCAGTAACTCATGATAACTTTAGCAACAACTTTTTTTGTGCTAATAGAATGTAAAAATGTATTTTTAGATTTTTTTTAAGATTACTATCAAATTTACTTCCCTGGTGTCGCCGACTAGAGAGGTCCCTGGTTCGAATCCCGGTGGGGGTAGATATTTGTGTGATGAATACGAGCATTTGTACTCCAGCCATGGATGTTTAATATGTATTTCTGTATAAATATACTTATAATATACAGTATATGTATTCCATCCGTTACCCTAGCATCCCATAACACAAGCCTTATAGTGTTTTATTTGGGGCTAGGCTAATTGGTGTGAGTGTCGGAAATATTTATTTATTTATAACTCAGCATAGTAATGCTAACAGTATTGTAGAACTTCCTATAGTACAGTGGCAATAACCTACACGCAGTAACATATATTCTGACGCAGTACAGAAAACTTGCAGTGACTGAGAATTTTAGAACATTTTAAAGTAAAGAAGGCAACACCTTGACCTAATTGAAAAAGAGCCTTTCTTTATGGCAATCAAGTTGTATAATCACTTACCCAACTCCTTAAAAGCTCTACAGGGAAGTAAATTTGATAGTAATCTTAAAAAAATCAATAAGGCTTACTATTCTGTAAACGAATATATTGACGAAAAAATAGGTTAGGTAAATAAATAAACATGATATAAACCCATAATATTAATGTTATCTGTAAAGCTATTTTTGTATTTAAATGTTACTATTAATTTATAAATAGCTAGTGGCCCGCCCTCGCTTCGCTTCGGTGTAAAGCTGTAGTGTAGACTATAGTTTTTGTTCTCAGGCTTGTCTTATACACAATGACGTTCTTCTAATACCCAATTACAATAGGCACGCGCCGCCAAGCCCGGTAGCGTCGGAACCGCTATGTCCCTGAATTTTAAATTTGTAATATCTTCGAAAATATTCATTTAAATTATATGCGTTAAAGGGCCAAATTGTTCTATATTAAATGCACAATGTATTTAAGGTACTTAATTGGATAAGGATGAATGTTATATTGCTTAAAATCGCTTCGTAAATAATCTATTATTTCTTCGAAAAAGTATAGGATAAAAATTGGTTATTGTGGGTTATCCTTAAGAGATAGACATATACCATCGGGGACTTTTTTGTAGATCTTTTTAAGGTGTACAATACTGTAGTACATTATTTTGATCTATCTCGTGGGGTTCAGCCAGCATTTGCAATGTAAGCGCAAAAAATGTGTTTAATTACGACCTTATATTAAAAACCTCTAAAATTATCAGTGTTTCTCTACTATATTATGCATGTATTATACATATAAACCTTCCTCTTGAAGCATTCTATCTATTAAAAAAAACCGCATCAAAATCCGTTGCGTACTTTCAAAGATTTAAGCATACAAAGGGACATAGGGACATAGGGACAGAGAAAGCGACTTTGTTTTATACTATGTATGATATTATTAAGATATGTGATTTAATTTTGTATAAAATATTTAATTTTAATAATAATCTATAAATTAGCTGTGCCCTTACAGGGCTCTTGTTTGCAACCTAACCATACTTTTAACACCTATGTATATGTCGTGGCCATATCGTAGATTTGATCACTTCATGAAATGCTCGAGCATATCATGAAATGTTTCACTATCTATTGGCCACATCATGATGTGGTTTGTGCAGATCAATGATGAGAAATCGTTTCACGATATGGCCAACTAAACGCGTGGCTACTTCATGAAATGGAAAAAATAATTTGATCATATTGTAAAGTAGTTATGATAATTACCGGTAGAGGCGCTGCAAGCGCTTTGTTTATATATTTATATGGCGGCCGCTGCCGACAATGTTGTTTCTCGCAGTGAAAAGTGCATAATTCGTTATTTAATGAGGAAGAAAGTTAACAAAAGGGTTTTCGACGAAACAAATTAAGGAGAGTAAGGTGACTACGAAAGAGAAATCTATGGACTATTACTGGCTGTCAAAATATGACATTTTGGAAACTGCGGTTGAGGTACAAAGTCCGGATGAGAATCAATGCAGTACAAAGATATACTGTGAAACTGTACTTCCAGGGCCCAAGAGGTGATACTTGAATTTCTTTTGTAGAAAAGGTCTCTTTTAATAGAGTTTTTTTTCTGGCGCTTCGCCGGCCGCTGCCGCGGCACGCACTCACAACACTAGCCTAACCTAACCTAGTGTGAAATATTACCGTTTGGGCCCTGGAAGAACAGTTAACTCTACTATTGTAATATGTACCAAAGTACCTTTTCATTTCTAAATATTTGATAGTTTTCTAAATATAAATGTGTAAGTTCTTGACATGTTTGATGTTCAATTTAGGAAAAAAAAACTTTAATTTGTTTATTTTGTTACAAAAATTTGATTAAATTTGCTTGTGTTATTCGGACTTAAATAACGATAAACAAGTTCTTACATATTCTGGATTTTTAATAAATATAAATATATATTTAATAAAATATTTTATGGACACCCTAATTATACGATCCGGCCAAATGTGGATGACCAAATCGTTAAATGTTGACGATTTAATGATCTGGTCAAATTAAGTTGGCCGCATCATGAAATGGTCACATTTCATGAAATTCTCGAGCATTTCATGAAGTGGTCAAATCAACGATATGGCCACGACATATACAACAAGATGCAATAAATGAATATGAATGCAAAGTAAGTTTTAAATCTAAGCTAAATATTACAAGAAAAACGCTATCCGGGCGAATACACTGACCATTATGCTTTTGCGACCCGGCCGCGGGTAAAAAAATATATATAATTTACTCATTTCCATAATGTTACCATTACACGAAAGAGGTATTTGCTAAAACAAACGAAAATACTCAATTATCTTAGGAAAAGATCTATTATTATTTATGTTAATGATGTCAAGTTTACTATTGGTATCATTTACATTCGATTTACATAATTCCCTTTTAAATTCCGCAACGTATTAGTTTGATGTCAAAAGAGACTGAATAAACTTTTTCAAGGTTGAAGCGTAGCCCTTGAATAGAGAACTAGAATCTACGCAAATCAATTCTACCTTTTTTTGGAGGTTAGCTAAAAGAGTGATCGTGGGTATTCTTTTCGTGATAATGACAAAAAGAAATATGTTGATACAATCTATTGTATGTCAACCTAAAGTCGTTTAATACTTTGAAGTATTGCTATTGCAATAAATAATAATAAAATGATATAATTTTTGAAGTTATACTTCTTTAGGCGCGTTATGAAAAAATGATGAGAGTGAAATTTTAAGATGCGCGCGCATCACTGTAACACAAAATTTTAACAGCATAATATAATATAATAGTTGGTCGCTAATGCGACCAACTTCATGCTGTTACTTTTGTGTTTACCGCACATAAAGAAAATCTACCAAGAAAATAGAAATAGAATCTCTATTTAGTGGGTGCTAACGACTGCATTGTGAAGGCCTATCAAATGTATTTATTAATCTGGAACAACGGAACCAAAGCGCGATTCAGGAGACTACAGCGCCATCTCTTGACCATTGGTGTAGTAGAACCAAAAACCACATCTTTATTTTTTGTATTAAAGTAACAGTTATAGGTATTCATATTTATAATATCAAAAGTATTTATTAATCTGGAACAACGGAACTAAAGCGCGATTCAGGAGACTACAGCGCCATCTCTTGACCATTGGTGTAGTAGAACCAAAAACCACATCTTTATTTTTTGTAATAAAGTAACAGTTATAGGTATTCATATTTATAATATTTATCCACATGTTTCTAGTTTGTATATTCGGAATACGTGTTTGAGTTTCATACAAGTGCAAATCACATATTATGTTCTAATAAATTATATTCAGTAGCGATTTTAATTGAATATTTTGATTATTTATTTATTTTTTCAAATTAAAACTGAACTTTATTGACTGTGTCCTTTTCCAGACTTTTTATTAATTTATTGTAATTAATTATTTGCATGCAATTAAAAACTAATTTTAAACGATGCCAAAGAAGGATAACTTCTCACGCGCCTACATAAGTACACGCACCCATTTTTTTAAGCATCTCTACTTGATGTTTAAATCTAAAGAAAATATAACTAGAAAAAATTTCATGCGGGCCAGGCAACAGACGGAACTCGAACCCGCACCCTTCGCTATCCGGGCGAATGCACTTACCAATTATGCTATCTCGGCCCTGATGGCCGCGTCGAAATTCTTCTACTGTTTTCTTCTGTGAGTTACCTACAATGCGAAGAGATGGCGCTGCCTTGCAGCTTAAGAATGGCTAGAAGAATTTCGACTCGGCTATCAGGGCCGCGGTAGCATAATTGGTCAGTGTATTCGCCCGAATAGCGAAGGGTGCGGGTTCGAGTCCCGTCTGCTGCCTGTTTCATGTGGATTTTTTTCTAATTATATTTTTTAGATTTAAATAAAAAGAAGGTTTTTTTGTTAATTTTACATTCTAAAAAATGTTCCTCGAGCTAAGCAGCCTTGATTTAAAATACTCTTGCAAGCATTTAAGACTTAATTTAAACAAAAATCTCAGAAAGAAAATGAAAAGGAAAACACTTTTAATTACGTCAATTTGAGGTTAAAATTTCGAACAATTATCTGTCAAATTCAACTTTTCGTTCGAAGGTTTTGTGAATTAGAGTAGGCTTGGAGAATTTAATTGTCAAACTATTTCCGGGAGAACGAATTTTTTGAAATGAAAAATAAACAGAGTGAGGAATTTAGATCGAAATTTCGTTTTTCTTTGAAATAGAGTAATAATAATAATAATTTATTCATAAATGATTTGGTTTACAATAGTTAGTGGCAGGAGTCCCCTTTTAAGCAAATCAATGCTTGTGCCAGGCGACTCCGCTCCTCCATTACACATCCATCTATATATATAATAAAAATGAAACCCGTTTTCCGTTGTCACGACATAACATGAAAACGGCTTGACCGATTTGGCAGTTTTTTTTTTGTAGTTTTCTAATACTCTGTACAAGGTTCTTACGGAAAAAAATATATAGAAAATCTCTCAGAAAGATTGAAAAATATAACGTAACGAATGTCAACGTCATTCAATTTAAAACAAAAAATCTGTGGTAATCTGTGACACCACATCGATAACCGCGCTGACAAAATGACGGTTCAAATTGAATAGGTACTCATACATAAGATAGGTCAGCTATACAAAATAAAGTAGTGCATCAAAGCTACGTTAAGGCGGTACGAAGTTCGCCGGGTCAGCTAGTATCTTTATATATATAATTCTTCTGTGAGTGTGTATGTCACTGAACTTCTCTTAAACGACTGGACCGATTTTGATGAAATTTTTTGTGTGTGTTCAAGGGGATCTGAGAATGGTTTAGATTCACAATTTTGTCTGCTGGACAATGTTTTTTTAATTCATTTTTTTTATGGCGGTACGAAGTTCGCTGGGTCAGCTAGTTTTATATAAATTTTAGAAATTTAAACAATATTTTTTTATTCTATTTAGAACTTAGATATAAGTTTGCCTATGCACGAATACGTGTATGTATGTATGTTTGAGCTTGAGCGTATGTGTGTGTTAAATAAGTCTTTGTGTGGAAGTAGACCTTCAGCCCTTTAATACCTTCGTTGTTGGACTTCCCTATGACACAATTTCCCTATTTACAGAATACGGGAGAAACAGCCATGTTGGAACACGCGGGCCATGTGCAGATCGGTGATTTTAAACGTCTGCAACAGCATCTGCCACCGACGACCAAAACGGGCCTTTCGGAGCACGGAGCTCGAGCTAGTAATTTTTCGGTCACCCATCATATGACAAACCACTGCTAAAATTGCTTAACTTTTACAATCGCATACCGAACGCACGAATTACTGCTCCATCGAGCTCGTAACCTACGTGTTGTTATATCGACACTGATTGACAAGAATTAAATCTTCAAAAGAAAACGATTTTTAAGAGGTATGGCGGATTTTTCGACTCGACTTCCAGGCCGAGTGGAAAGTAACCTCTATCTCTTAGAAGACACAGTAAAATAGCACTACCTTTTGATGGCATTGTGTTTCTGTCAGTTTTTTTTTTTTTTGAGTGTGTATGCTGTTGGTCGCAGATGACCTTTACAGCGTCACCGGGTTTGGGGACGGCGAGATCCTAAGGGGACCTCAAGCCGAGAATTGGCGAGTGCCTCTAGAGGTATTCCAGCCGGATGGCGTCTCCCCACAGAGGGAGTCTCCTCTCCGTCTGGAGCCTCCAGACCACTCGAACCTGAGGTGGGTCGGCTCAACTAGAGGGCGTCTCTGAGACTCGGACCTCGGCTCTAGTTAGCAGTTGTCGTGGGGGGGAAGAGGTATAGCGGATTTTCTGACTCGACTTCCAAGTCGAGCGGAAAGTAACCTCTATCTCTTAGAAGACATAGTAAAATAGCACTACCTTTTGGTGGTGTTGGTGTTTCTATCGGTGTGTCAGGTTCCAGGGTTCCACGAGGTAGGGGATTAGGTCAGGGTAGGCAATGGTGCGAGAGATATCTTTGGTGTCGCAAGCGTCTTTAGACCATCAGACGGACCATACGCTTGTTTATCACCTTTTTAACACAATAAAGTTAATTGGGCCTTAATTAATTTATTAATAACCTTCTGGAGAAATATCGTCGTGTGAGGCGGGTCGTTCACTTCCGTAAAATATGGTTGAGCGAAGCGATGGCGGGTTCATGCGTCATGCTCGTGAACGGGTGCCGCCAGCGGAGATGAGTGTGCCCTAACTACTTTGATATTTAAGATGTAAATGTTTAATTACACCTATTATAAATAACTCTGTTTGTATTTATACTGTGTGTCACAGCAATCAAAATGCAGGTGAACAATTAATTTATAATTTCACATTGTGTAATGAAAGGTGACTTCACTCTGTAAATGATAAAACAGGGAGAAAAAAAACAGCTCTTGCTGAGTTTCTTGCCGGTTCTTTTCAGAACAAGGTCTCCCCCGTATATTTACGAACCGACGGCGTAGCTTCTAGACATTCATATGTGCTTGTAACAGCCTAAACTGAATAAATGATTTTGATTATGATTATTTTTAACCATCACTTGGAGATTTACGCAATGAACACCTCTAGTAATTTCATTTTCATTGCTTCTTACAAATGAAGTGGTTTTGTTAAATCACTCAATCGAGTTTCAGTAACGAACCGAATTGACACAATTATACATTTAAATATTACTAATTAATTATGTATTTGAACCAATAAATTATACAGCTGTATGTCACTGGTGCTACTAAGTAAGCATAAGTTCTTGAAGTAAAAATAAAACTTTAAATCTTCATGATAAAGTTACTTCAAACAATAACGTTAATTATTTTTTTAGCAAACTTTATAATGACATTGCAACACATTAGGATGAAATATATTATCTTAATAATGTGGCTCAAGCCACAACTTCGATTGTAATTGAGAAAAAGTTTACGCTAATAGGGTATTGACGTTTAAATAATATAACAAAATAACCATATCACTCGAGACTTAAAACCAAATCTACGGTGTAACAATGAAGAATAATCACTGGAGTAAAAGGTTTTCGTACTAGGAAATAGTCATAATCACTATTCCAATAACTATAATCAAAAAACAAAAAACAACTTCAAACACAATAGTTTATAGTCCCCATTAAAAAACTTTCCCGGAAAAACCAATTTACACCCCAATCCATGTTGACACTTCGGAAAACCCGGCTCCTATATATTTAGTCCAAAAAAAACGAAAATTTTCAAAAAACAAGGTTTTATGTACTGCCCAAAGACTATAAAAGACATTTAAAAAAGTTTTTATCAATAAATCGTTTGTATTTAAAAAGTATAAATATGAAAAACTTACCGTTCCAATTTCGAAAAGCCGGCCGGTGTCTACAACCGCCGGGTCGTGCGACAGACTCGGAATATAGACTACCACTGCAGTACTATCGACCCAAAGCCGTAAACGAGCGTAGAACGGCAGCACGCGATGTAAGCTTAGCTCTTCAAGACGTCTGTCGTCCTATATTGCAGAAATGCTATACGACGGAAGGATGGATAATGTTCTAATCTTTAATCCATAATTCAAACATAATTAGAGAAACAAAGGCAAAAGGCAATGTATCAAATTTTATAATATTGCTAGCTGTCCCAGCGAACATCGTACCGCCATAAAAAATAGTGGTAGAAGGGTGAAAATTTAGGGTTGTATGTATTATTGTATGTTGTATCATAAAAAAATGGATGTACGCGCGTGAGAAGTTATACTTCTTTAGCATCATTAAAAATATTTTTTAATTGCATGCAAATAATAAATAATTATAATAAAATAATAAAAGGACTGGAAAAGGATAGTTAACACAGTCAATTAAGTTCAGTTTTAATTTGAAAAATTAAATAAATATTCAAAATATTCAATTAAAATCACTACTGAATTTAAGTTATTAGTCCATATGTAATTAGCACTTGTAAGTAACTAAAACACGTTGTGTCTATATAGAAACTAGAAACATGTGGATAAATATTATAAATATGAAAACAATGATCAGAGGCGACGAGCGTGCCAACATTGTTTTTGACAACGCGATCATCTTATGGAGCTCCGTGGATCGTTCAAAGTACCTTTCGAACAGATGTCTAATAATGGTGGATTATTAACCACTTAGTGGTTAATAATCCACTATTATTAGACACTAACATTCATAACGCGCCCGCGGCCAACTTCATGGTGTTACTATTGTGTTACAGTGATGCGCGCGCATCTCGAAATTTCACTCACATGATTTTTTCATAACGCGCCCGCGGCCAACTTCATCCTGTTATTTTTGGGTTACAGTGATGCGCGCGCATCAAAAAATTTCACTCTCATCATTTTTTCATAACGCGCCTAAAGAAGTATAACTTCAAAAAATGTAAAAAAAATATTCAAAAAATAAAAATTAAATGTTGGGGTGATGTAAGCTTAGCTCTTCAAGACGTCTGTCATCCTATATTGCAGAAATGCTATACGACGGAAGGATGGATAATGTTCTAATCTTTGACCAACAATTCAAATATAATTATAGAAACAAAGGCTGGGACAGCTAGCAATATTATATCAAATACTAGCTGACCCAGCGAACTTCGTACCGCCACAAAAATAGGGGCAGGTGGTAGAAGAGAAAATTTAGGGTTGTATGTATTTTTAATACCACAATATAAAAAAAAATATTGTGTGTGTCAGCTCCGACGCACGACTGGAGTTTACTCCTTAAGTTCGATAGTCTAACCAGACGCAAAAAGAGTTTATTTAACAAATTAATGAAAATAATATATAAATATATATTTATTCATTTCATATACATTTATTATAACTAATCGACGAAATATTTTACATTAAACTTTTTACAATAGTCAATTTCAGATGTGCATAAATATATCATTAGGAATGTTGATAAATTATGTAATTATTATTATCAGACTATTATATTTTTTTTAAATTTTCATTAAATCAACATTGTCTGCATTATTAATTACAGTGACAAGTGGTTTATGGTAACTAAAATAAGACACATGGACGTTCGTAGATACGTAGTTCACGAATCTTGAAAATACCGCATCAATGGTTGTACCATACCTCGTTGTCCCCATTGCTCTATCAGAAACAATATCTAAATTCAGTTCAGATTTAAAAAAAAAAATATAAATGTCAATCCGTCATCTTCGTTTGTCAAAGTTGCGCGACATCGAATGCGCACCACAAACGTAACGAGGTTATTCATCGAAAGATTTTACTCCTCACATTTTTCTCATACCGGGCCCCTTATATATGCAAATCGATTCTTAAAGAGTAAACTCCAAAAATCGGTCAGGCTGTTTCGGAGGAGTATGGTAACTAACATTGTGACACGATAATTTTATATACATAAGATTATAATATTGCCAGCTGTCCCAGCGAACATCGTACCGCCATAAAAAATAGGGGTTGCTGGTAGAAGGGTGAAAATGTAGGGTTGTATGTATTTTTGTATGATGTATCATAAAAAAATAAAAACAAAAAAAATTGTTCAAAAAATAAAATAATTTATATATAAGGGTGGACTACCCTTAACATTTAGGGGGATGAAAAATAGATGTTGTCCGATTCTCAGACCTACTGAATCTATATCCTATATAAAACTCAAAGGTGACTGACTGACATAGTGATATATCAACGCACAGCCCAAACCATTGGACGGATCGGGCTGAAATTTGGTATGCAGGTAGATGTTATGACGTAGGCATCCGCTAAGAAAGAATTTTGATCAATTCTACCCCCAAGGGGATAAAATAGGAAATGAAAGTTTGTATAAAACTTTGTCAATTTTAAACCGATCGGGCTGAGACTTTGCATGCAGGTATAAGAAGAATCATAGATGAGTGTCATTGTGTATAATACAAGCCTGAAAACAAAAACTGTAGTCTACACTTCAGCTCTACACCGAAGCGAAGCGAGAGCGGGCCGCTAGTATGCATATAAAATTTCACGACAATAGAAGAATCTAATATATAGAAGAACTCTATATATTAGATTATTAATATTATTTATAACTTCTTTTGATTAGTCTGTAGGACACAATTAGTTCTGTGCATTTAATTATCATTGGAATAACTATGTTACACATTTTTTGATGAGTTCATTTAGGAGTCTTTCTACAGTGTATGGAGCTGCTCGGTGCTTTATAAAGCACGCAAAGCCTTTGGTTACAACTGCATCTACAGTCATTACTAATCCACATTGAGTCCGCAGGGTAGTTTATAAATAAATAAATAAAAATATTTCCAACACTCACAGCAATTAGCCTAGCCCCAAAGTAAGCACTATAAGGCTTGCGTTATTGTATACTAGGGTAACGGATAGAATACATATACTTTACATATATAGGTATATTTATATAGAAATACATATTAAACATCCATGACTGGAGTACAAATGCTCGTGTTCATCACACAAACATCTGCCTCCACTGGGATTCAAACCTGGGATCTCTCGAGTCGGTGACGCCATGAAACCCGGCGTACAAACCGCTCGGCCACGGAGGTCGACAAAATGTTAAGGTTTATGTTCGTTTCTCCCTTTCTAGGGTTCCGTAGTCATGACAAGGAACCTTTATAGTTTTGTCATGTCCTTCTGTCTGTCCCCGGTTTTGCTTGGAGACTATTAGCACTAGAGATCTGTAATTTTGTGGAGTTTCGAATTACGGAGGAGCTCGAGATAGTAAATTTTTGGTCACCCATCCAATGACCGACCACTGCGAAAGTTGCTTAACTTCAACGATCGCAGCCGAACGCGCTAACCACTTGCGCCATCGAGTTCCTCGTATTTACACGGACGGACGGTCGCTCAATGACGTCTATGCAGTTCTCGTGCAAATAATGCTTACGTTAAAAACAGGAGGAAAAGACATTAATTGGTTCCTAAATTTAGTTACCTACTAACTCCAACTCTAATTGGTAGTTTAAACAAAGACAGTACTAAAATGCAACTTGTCAATGTTTTTCAGTTTTGTGATGTCCTAATGACGTGTTCTGTGGATTATGCATTGACTCAAAATTGTTTTTGTTTTTCACTCCTTATGTATTAAAAGCTTAAGTATTATAGCTATTAACGGGATTGTTACCATGTACCTTGTTTAATACTGCCGTCCTCAAGCTAAAACGCGGCTAAATGACAAAAACAACTTTTGTGATATGGCCAAAAAACTGCACGTAAACTTTAAATTATTGCTATTTTGTAACTATTCATCACATGACGGATTTTTAGACTTAAACTATAAAAGATACGAATACTTGTTATAGACAGATCGATAGAGAATGAAAAACTGTAAACAATGCAATTTAAGACTGAAAAATCGACCATATGTCACTTAGCCGCAGTTTAGTTTGAGAACGGCAGAATATAGTAGTTACTCCGTGATCATGGCGCTTGCAACAGTTGCCTGAGAACAAAAACTGTAGTCTACACTTCAGCTCTACACCGAAGCGAAGCGAGAGCGGGCCGCTAGTATGCATATAAAATTTCACGAAAATAGAAGAATCTAATATATAGAAGAAACTATATTATTATATTAGATTATTATTATTATTTATAACTTCTTTTGATTAGTCTGTAGGACACAATTAGTTTTGTGCATTTAATTATCATTGGAATAACTATGTTACACATTTTTTGATGAGTTCATTTAGGAGTCTTTCTACAGTGTATGGAGCTGCTCGGTGCTTTATAAAGCACGCAAAGCCTTTGGTTACCACTGCATCTACAGTCATTACTAATCCGCATTGAGTCCGCAGGGTGGTTAATACTTGTTATAGACAGATCGATAGAGAATGAAAAACTGTAAACAATGCAATTTAAGACTGAAAAATCGACCACATATCACTTAGCCACAGTTTAGTTTGAGAACGGCAGAATATAGTAGTTACTCCGTGATCATGGCGCTTGCAACAGTGCCGAAATATCGGAGGCTTTATAATAAACTAGCAAACCAGTGAACCAAATGTTCACCAAAACCTGATTTAGAAAAAAAAAATGTATTTAATTAATTGAGAACTTCGGAGATTTTGTGTGGTTTCGTTTGAAATTCGTGATTTCTCGAAAATCGGAAGTGCTACGTTACTAAAATCCGGTTTGTAGTCTTATCAGACTATTCTTAACTTATAATTTAAACATTCTCTTTATCTATCTCTTACGGTTTGGCCGCACTGAAACAGCACCACAGACGGACAATCCCGTTTATTTATTTTTTATTTTTATGTATTTATTTTATTATACAAATACAATCATGCACATACATATTTCAAAACCCATACACAAAAACCTGTTAAGCTTTATGTGTGTATGAGAGCCACTCCTTTACCACTTTATATACTTTCAAGTTGACTGTTTCGTAAGTAATACCTTTTAAATTTATATTTATAATAGCGGCCCGCCCTCGCTTCGCTTCGGTGTAGAGCTGAAGTGTAGACTACAGTTTTTGTTCTCAGGCTTGTATTATATACAATGACATTCATCTATGATTCTTCTTATACCTGCATGCAAAGTCTCAGCCCGATCGGTTTAAAATTGACAAAGTTTCATACAAACTTTCATTCCCTATTTTATCCCCTTGGGGGTAGAATTGATCAAAATCCTTTCTTAGCGGATGCCTACGTCATAACATCTACCTGCATGCCAAATTTCAGTCCGATCCGTCCAGTGGTTTGGGCTGTGCGTTGATAGATCACAATATCAGACAGTCAGTCACCTTTGAGTTTTATATATATATAGATTTTTTAAAAAAATATTATCTATGTATGTTTTGTAAGTTCTTCCATAACTACTTGGGCCATAGCTTACGGCAGATTCAGCTAGCGACAAATATATGAGTCTAAGGGTTCTGTATGGTAGTTTATTTTTATGTATATATACATAATAGCTATAATGTTAGTGACCATGAAAGTTTAAAACAATATAATTCTTAAGTAGTATTAAATTAAATAACTGCTAGAATAAAATATTCTATTACTTATATTTACAAAAACAATGTCTCAGAACTCGTTCGGTTCGATATAAGTAATTATAAAAAAAAACTGAAAATGGTATATTTGCCTTTTCCAAACTTCTATTGACATCACGTCGCCCATTTGTTTTACCTTCCCAGAATCTCTCCACTAACATTTGAAATTTATGGTATGGTATTAAAGTTCAAATTGACTTTTAAGTATTATTACGAATCGTTTGTATGGGAGTATAGAAAAGTGTTGTTTTTGGACATTTTCGGGCATATTTTTTTATTTTTTCTCTGCGTAAGAACCATCTTCGTCATCATCATCAACAACAACCTGTCCTCCAACTGCTGGACATAGGCCTCTCCAATTGCACGCCACTCAGATCGATCTCGGGCTACTCGCATCCAGCTCCTGCCAGCCACCTTGCGCGAATCGTCACTCCATCGTGCCTGAGGACGTCCCACACTACGTTTGCCTAAACGCGGTCTCCACTCCAGAACTCATCTACCCCAACGGTTATCGGTTCTTCGGCAAATATGGCCAGCCCACTGCCACTTCAACTTGCTAATCCGGTGGGCTATCCTCGTATTTCAAGGAATATTCTAAAAACAGAATTATCGAAATCGGTTCAGCTGTTCTCGAGATTTGCGCTTAGCAACACATTCGGTGATTCATTTTTATATTATAGAAGAAAATACATAATCACATGGTCCCTTTTAAAATCAAACTCTATTGAAAAAACTTCAAGTAATTAGGGAGGGGTCATTTTAGAGAAAAAGTAGCAAATTTTTAATTCAAAAACAAGTAATGATGAATAAGACATTTTTGAGGAGCTCGATGGCGCAAGTGGTTAGCCCGTTCGGCTGCGATCGTTGAAGTTAAGCAACTTTCGCAGTGGTCGGTCATTGGATGGGTGATCAAAAATTTACTATCTCGAGCTCCTCCGTGCTTCGGAAGGCACGTTAAGCCGTTGGTCCCGGCTGCATCTGCAGTTGTTAACACCCATCAATCCGCACTGGGCCCGCGCGGTGGTTCATGGCCCAATCTCCCTATTCCATCCATAGGGAAGGCCTGTGCCCCAGCAGTGGGGACATTAATAGACTGATGATGATGATGAAGACATTTTTAGAATAAGTAGGGGAAAATTGAGGAGACTTAGCCAGGTGACTGACGTCAGTCAGGTCTCGCATTTGACCAATGAACGAATTGACGTTTTGTTTGCGTTAAATTGAAACATGAGGTTCCTGTAGGACTATAAAATACTAACACAAAAATATTTACAGTTATGTGGTTGTAATAGACTATGTCGATTTTCTGTAATTTAATTTAAGATTTTTAAATTCCATAATCTACACCCTGAGTTCCGAACCTGGGGGTAATTACCCCTCCGGGGGTAAATCAGCCATACTTCGGGGGTAACAAAGAACCTAATTATTTGGTAATATCTAAATAATAAGAAAATACTTTATAATAATACTACTAAATAGGGCATGCGCTCCTTCTTGCTAGCGAGTCCGCGGGGTGCAGTGTGGGAGGCGGGGTGAGAATTTCTCCTGATAATGACATTATTACAGACGAAGATGTAGCGGCCAAATTGGAATTTCTTGAATTGATGATAGCATTTTAAAGTCGGGGTAAAATCTGTTTTCCTAATAGGTCACAGGGGTAACAGTATTGGAAAGGTAAGGAAACACTGATCTACACTGACGACACCGCGGGTAAATCTATTAAATTAAAAATATTAACACACCGATTCTAGTACGTAAGTTCCGTAAAGTCTATCGGAACTGTACCCCTAGCACAAAACATTATCGAATTCGAATGGTTTTCAAATCGAAATGTCAATGTCAAATTTTGTATGGAAACTTGAACAGCAGCGGCACAAAGTACATAACGGGAACTAAAAATCAGTACACATTTGACAATGACATTTCGGACTCGCAAACGATACGAATTCGATATTGGTTCGTGCTAGGGGCACTGTTGTATTTTTGTCCCTATTCATAATTATAAGCTTCATTTTCTTTGTGTACCGTACTTAGAAAACAATCGGCATTTGTTTGAAAACTTTTAAAACATTCCTAATATAGATTTGGAGAAAGGCTGGTACCTTTATCATACGCTATTGAAAGAAAACAATTATAAAACATGGTGTTTGTTATACTTAAATAAGATCCGTTATAAGATACTACTAGAGTGTCATATATGCATGTACGACACGAGACACAACGAAATAAAATTTGAACATGTCACTTACATTTAGGCTTTAAAATGTGTTTTACCAGTTTTAATATTTTTTGTAAAGAATTTAATGACGTCTTCGTTCCCAAAACCATATGTGTTAGTGATGCAGTAACTTCAGTGAGTGGGCCACCCCAGACATCCATAACAGTAGAATAAAACTTTAAAAACTATACAATGAACGCAGCATTAATACTACTGAAAGCTTCAGAGAGTATGTACGTAATTATTCTAAGTTATTTAAAAAGGTATGTCGCACAGCTAAATCAAATTATTTAAGTTGTAAGATTAAGAATAGTAATGACAAAATCAAAATGACATGGAATATTATAAACAATGAAACTGGAAAATCTAAAACTCGAAATACCAGTTCATTTAAACATTGAAAATAGAAATGTTACATCAGATATTGAAGTTGCTACAGCATTTGAGAATTTTTTCACTGATATTCCTGTTTCAACTACAAAATCTTTGGACTGCTCCCCCATTGCTGCTGAATCAATATTAAAAGAAAACTTAAAACAAGGTACTAGTCAATTTAAATTTAAAAATGTTAACTCTAAAGACATAATCAAATATTTTAACCAATTGGATAAAAAGAAAACCGTGGATCTATGGGGTAACTCCGTGGATGTTTCTAGATCAGTAATTGAGACAATAGCTCCTATTCTGGCTAGCATTTTTAATCAATGTGTTGACTGTGGTGTTTTTCCTGATCTAATGAAACATAGTAAAATAAATCCATTGCATAAATCGGGTAGCACATCTGACCCCACAAATTTTAGACCCATATCCGTGCTACCCACCTTTAGTAAGATTTTTGAATAGATTATGCTAGATCAAATGCAATCATATTTTTATAGTAATAACTTTCTGCATAGTTAACAATTTGGTTTCACAAGGGGTCGCTCAATAACCGATGCCAGTGTTGAGCTTGTACAGAAAATTTTTGATGCCTGGGAGAACTCGCATGATGCACTTAGTGTGTTTTGCGACTTATCAAAGGCATTTGATTGCGTTTTTCATGAAACATTGATCAGGAAACCACAGCACCATGGATTTAGAGATACCACTCTGGATCTTATTGTATCATATTTGAGTGATAGGGTTCAGAGGGTTGACATCAATGGAGAAAAATCTCCTGGTTCGTCGGTTACGATGGAAGTTCCGCAGGGCTCAATTCTTGGTCCTTTCTTTATTTGCCCTATTTTGTAAAGGATAACCATGATATAGTATTGTTTGCGGATGATTCTTCACTTTTGTTTAAAATTAAACGTAGGCAGTCGCAAATTGACGACGTGAACAAGTCTATTTCTAAGGTAGTCTACTGGTTTGATATTAATAATTTACTTCTAAATGAAGGGAATACTAAGTGTTTGAAATTTGTTTTACCTAATGACAAACAAGTAAAAACCATGTGAGCCTTGTAGACACCACAGTGTTCTTAGGAATCACACTAGATTCAAAGTTGCAACGGGGCCCACATATTGATAAATTGTCGAAGATACTTAGTTCTGCAGCATATGCTGTAATGAAAATACGTCAGTTAACGGATATAGAAACTGCCAGATTAGTCTACTTTAGTTATTTTCATAGTGTAATGTCTGACGGTATTTTACTGTGGGGAAATGCCGCCGACATTCAAACAATATTTGTGTTGCAGAAGCGGGCTATTCGATCAATTTATAATCTTAAAGTTAAGGACTCCTTAAGAGATAAGTTTAAAGAAATAGGCATAATGACGGTTGCATCACAATACATATATGAAAAGTTAGTATATGTAAAAAAAATATTAGTTTATTTACTAAAAATAGTGAAATACATACACTTAATACTAGAAGTAAAAATAAGTTAACTTTACCTGCTACTATTTTGTGGAGCCCCACAAAATTAATAATTCGTTTAGAGCTCTCTGTGTTTGCTTTTACAATAAAGTCCTAAGCAATATTCAAGAGTTAAGCCAGACTAAATTTAAATCGACCATTAAAAAATCTTTTGTTAAGAAAGCTTATTATAAAGTGTCTGATTATATTACAGACAAAAATGCTTGGGTTGGAACTGTTCTAACCATTCCAACGGGTATTTCCATATGATATATATTATGAATCATGTGTTGACGATACTTAGACTTATTACTAAGATTAGAATGACAAATCATGATTTCTCCATTGTTTTTGCTTTGTATATATGGTTGAGCGAAGCGATTACTGGTTCATGCGTCATGCTCGTGAACGGGTGCTGCCAGTGGAGATGAGTCAGCCCAAACTACTTTGATATTTAAGATGTAAATGTTTAATAATACCTATTATAAATAACTCTGTTTGTATTTATATTGTGTGACACAGCAATCAAAATGCACGTGAACAATTAATGTATAATTTCACATTATGTAATGAAAGGTGACTTCATGAATCATCTCTGAAGTTATTTTTCAACTTGACAGTACAAGGTCTCCCGCCGTAGATTTACGAACCGATGGCGTAGCTTCTAGACATTCATATGTGCTTGTAACAGCCTAAACTGAATAAATGATTTTGATTATGACTATTATTATAGTATTATCTAACCAAATTTCCTTCACTGTTTCTGTAGAAAGAGAAGTGTTATGCGTGACTTTATTTGGCGAAACAAACATATTACTACATACTGATTCTGAAAAGAAAATCATCATCATCATGGCTGTGCGACGCCTACTCCCTCGGATCTCCCTGATCTGATTGGTCCTGAGCCACTCGCAAAGAAAATATTTTTTTCGAATTCCGGAAAGTATCTAGTGGCTATTGACTTAGAAAAATGTATTGTATAATTATTATGTGTAATATAATGTATAGTTATTATATTTAATAATGATTGTCATTGTGTTGACATAATGAAGAAATGACTATTAAATTAGTATTTATATATATAGATATTAAAATAATTATTGGTATGGAACTATTACTCAATTTAAATTTATTTTTTTAAGTAATTTATTAGTATTTTGTATGCTCTTCCAAGGGTGAAACATATGGAACTTTTTATATTATTTACCAACTGTAACTACTATATCTATGTTTCATGCAAATAAACTTTCATTTCATTTTTTATTTATCAATATATATATAACATTTCGTGTGAACCCAACAAATGTTGTTCTGTCCAATAAAAACTAATAAAAAAGTTCTAGAACTGACTGCATCGAAACTAAATGATATTTGTGCATCTAAGTCACCTAGAAACCAACTAATATACAAATATAACATTTTATCTAAACCGCCTTAGGAAGCAAGTAGCATATGTATACACGGCTTGAAGAAATACATAAACAAGAATAAATTAGAAACAAATGTTCGTTCAACCACTTGTCCCAACAATAAATACAACCCATACTGGTATTCGAATCCAGTACCTTTAGAAGGAAGAAAGAAAGAACGAAAAGGATAAACTTGTGAAACCTATTTTTTTTTGTGTCTGGGAAATGCCTTAGCCATCCTTCAACCACCGGGGGAGCGAGAAGAAGGTATGTGGGACTCCTCCCCGATCATTACAGTCAGCTTGGGCCCAATGAAATGAGCACGGTCCTATCTAAATCCCTGAACAAGGCCCTTAAAAACTAGACAATGCTCCCGCACCGTTCACCCGGCACGCATTCTGGGGATCGAGGTCCCCCCAATGCGTGCCGGGACTGCGGGCGAGGTCGTGGCACCCGATTTCCAACTGGCCACGCAGCCGCAAGGTGATTGTCCGTGACGGACCCGCCCCGACGAAGATGTCCCAGAGCATTAGGGGCATCGACATCCAGAGAGCTAGTGTAATGCGGGTCCCCGCACTCCCAGGGCAGACTCTTTGCTTATTCTTAGGATGGCGGCAGTGGGAGGGAGAGCGTAGTCCTCTCCGTCATTAATAGAACAGTCAATCTGTAGGTTGAGTGGTGAAAAAAAAACCTAAAGGGTAAGTCTTGTTTTTTCTGTTGCCAAATGACGTCAGTAAGCCACCTTGGCGATGGGCATGTTCAACTCCCTACGAGTTTTGTTTTGAGTTGGATTTTTCATACCTGCGCAATTTATAACTTGAAAACGGTAAGTTATACAAAAAAATTGTTTATACAAAAGTTGTTGGTAATTATGTACGAAATAACTTAGCCATTTAAAGTTTTCCATTAAAACGATATTTTCAGGGTGAAAAAGTGAAAAAACACTTTTTTTTAGACTTTAGCGCCACCTACAATGCGCATTTTTTGTTGTACGAGATTGCAACAATGACATAAATTGTAGCACACAACGCCCTCTGCAATTATGGTCGAAAAAAAAGTTTCTAAAATGCATACAAAACAAGAAAAATGCGTTTCCAAACATTTTTGACGGTTTTTTTGAGTTTTTCAAAAAACGCCTACGAGTTGAACATGCCCATCGCCAAGGTGGCTTACTGACGTCATTTGGCAACAGAAAAAACAAGACTTGCCCTTTAGGCTTTTTTTTCACTGAAACGATATTTTTTTCGACAGACTGACTGTACTATAAGCGCATTCTTTTTTCAGAATTTTAAACTAAAATATACAGTCGAACACAGAACCTCCTCCTTTTTTGAAATCGGTTAAATAAAGGACTAAAGCCATCTTCTAATTTTATGAAGTGAAATCGATGTATTTAGGTTCCTCATACCAAAAATTATAAGAAAAAAATGGTTGCCTGTAAAGTCGGTTTTACGGGCGAAGATTTTACGTGACAACGTCTTTTTCTCGGTAGAATATTTATTGATATGAATATAATTAAATTGCACAATAGGAACAAGGAATTGAATGAAAATAAGAATTGCACAAATTTTAACTATAGAAATATATTTTGTTTACTAAAACATTGTACATGTAAACTTAAACTTAACACGAGAGACTCATCGTAACGTTACCGAGCGTTACACTTTTTCATAAGTGACTCCCAGCCGCAACCTAATTTAAGACGTTGTCACGTCAATAAAACATTTGCATAGTGCAATTTGACATGAGTCAACTAGCCTGTTGTTCTCGCTAGGAGCATCTCTCTGATCCATCACTCATGACGGCAAGGTCGTGGCCGAGCCATTAGGTCGTTGGTGTAATGTTGGCTCAAAGTTAAGGATTTCCCCCAAAATAAGGAGAAAAACATTGGATTTATTCTTTTCTTTTTTTTTCATTAATAGCAGGGTCTACAATGTATATTTTTTTTTACTTTGCCGTAGACTTTTTTCAGTACTTCACTTTCACTTTACATTGTTATTTTTCTACTTCACAAAAATAACAATGTAAAGTGAGTAGTGATGTAAAAAAACAACAACGTTGAAACTAATTAATGAACATAATATTTATTTCTTACTAGCGGCCGTCCGCGACTTCGCCCGCGTTAAATTTAGTTTATTGAAAATCTCCCAGGCATTTAAAATTTTCTGGGATATAAAGTATCCTATGTCTCGTTCCAGTTTATAAGCTGTATGTATGTATTTCATCCGAATCCGTTAAGCCGTTTCTGCGTGATTGAGTAACAAACATAGAAACCTTCACTTTTATAATTTCAATAATTTGTGGGATATTTTCACGCACACCACTCATCTGCAGTCGTTGGCATTCACTTACCCATACTGTGATTTTAATTATGTGATTGTGTAAGTCCACTCATCTGCAGTCCTTAGCATTATTCACTTACCCATGCTGTGCTTATTATTATGTGATTGTGTAAGTCCCCTCATCTGCAGTCGTTACCACTCACTTACCCATACTGTGATTATAATTATGTGATTGTGTAAGTCGACTCATCTGCAGTCATTTGCACACACTTACCCATACTGTGATTTTTATTGTGTGATTGTGTAAGTCCACTTATCTGCAGTCGTTAGCATTATTCACTTACCCATGCTGTGCTTATTATTATGTGATTGTGTAAGTCGACTCATCTGCAGTCATTTGCACACACTTACCCATACTGTGATTTTTATTATGTAATTGTGTAAGTCCAATCATCTGCAGTCGAAAGCATTATTCACTTGCCGATACTGTGATTTTAATTATGTGATTGTGTAAGTCCACTCATCTGCAGTCCTTAGCATTATTCACTTACCCATGCTGTGCTTATTATTATGTGATTGTGTATGTCCACTCATCTGCAGTCGTTAACACTCACTTACCCTTACTGTGGTTATTATTATGTGATTATTTAAGTCCATTCATCTGCAGTCGTTAGTACTCCCTTACCCATACTGTGATTTTTATTATGTGATTGTGTAAGTCCACTCATCTGCAGTCGTAAGCGTTTACTTACCCTTACTGTGGTTATTATTATGTGATTATTTAAGTCCATTCATATGCAGTCGTCAGTACTCCCTTACCCATACTGTGATTTTTATTATGTGATTGTGTATGTCCACTCATCTGCAGTCGAAATCATTATTCACTTACCCATACTGTGATTTTAATTATGTGATTGTGTATGTCCACTCATCTGCAGTCGAAATCATTATTCACTTACGCTTACTGTGGTTATTATAATGTGATTATTTAAGTCCATTTATCTGCAGTCATTAGTACTCACTTACCCATACTGTGATTTTTATTATGTGATTGTGTAAGTCCACTCATCTGCAGTCGTTAACATTCACTTACCCATGCTGTGGTTATTATTATGTTAAAGGTAAGCGCTTTATCCCACCAGTGAGATCATTAATAGTTTGTTGATGAATTGTGCTTCCAGAAAAGTATTTTACTTGTATTTAATATGGAGCCCCAAATTTTTCATTTATCAATTTATTACACGACTGCCCCAGGAAAGAGTTTAATGTTTTGAGGGTTCATGTATGTATGCATGTTTCTTTATTCGACTTTAACTTCCAAACGCCTGAGCCGATTTAGATGTGTTTTTGATTTAATATATGCTTAGTAGTTAGGCGCTAAAATGCTTAAAATATTATAAAATAAACAATTATTTCTTTGTTAATTAATTTTATTACCTATACAGTCTATAGTCAGTGACAGATTATATTCCCCACAAAATGACAAATCAGGTTAATTGATAATGAATTCTAGCCTCCGTATCAGCCCATAGGCGCGTTAATGTCTGTCATTAATATTGGATGCGTTATTGCGATATTTGGTCATACTTCTATTGCGTCGTTATTATCACAGCACAGTGTGGCTTTGTAGCTGTCCTAATACATATGTATTGTACTAAAACAGATATCACATTTTTTTTAACACACACCAATTAGCCTAGCCCCAAAGTAAGCACTGTAAGGCTTGTGTTATGGGATGCTAGGGTAACGGATAGAATACATATACTGTACATATATAGAAAGTATATTAGAAAGTATAAGTATATTTATATAGAAATACATAATAAACATCCATGACTGGAGTACAAATGCTCGTATTCATCACACAAACATCTACCCCCACTGGGATTCGAACCCGGGACCTCTCGAGTCACCATGAAACCCGGCGTATAAACCACTCGGCCACGGAGGTCGTCAAATAAAGCCTGCATTATTTATCATCATCATTAATGTTCCCATATTAGCTGGGGCACAGGCCTTTCCTATGGATGGAATAGGGAGTTTGAGCCTTGCCCCACCACGGGCCACCAGAGTGGATTGGTGGGTGCTAACGACTGCAGATGCAGCCGGGACCAACGACTTAACGTACCTTCTGAAGCACGAAGAAACTTGAGATAGAATATTTTTGGTCACCCATCCAATGACTGACCACTGTAAAAGTTGCTTAACTTCAACGATCGCAACCGAACGCGGTAACCACCTGCGCCATCAAGCTTAAGTTACGTATATTTTTGTTATATAATTATGCTTCCATTAGTATATGTATAAAAAATTACAGAGACTCTTTCAAAAAAGGTATATCCGTAACAAGTAGGTTAAGCCCGCCCATAGGTGAGTAATTATCCGATATTATCGACTATTACGCGCTTGGGGGGGGGGGGGGGGGGGGGTCAACCATCGCGTCAATCGTCAACTGCTATTGCCTTATGCTCATTTTCTTTAATATTGTTTTTACCAATACAAAGGAAAAAAACGACGCGGGGCATTTGAAAATCTTCAGCAGTCAGAAATAACAAAATGTTTTCGTAAGCGATAGCGATAGCCATAGCGATCCCGTTAGGCGAAGGGACCCCTGGGATTGCCTGTACATCATCATCATCAGCCTATTAATGACCTCACTGCTGGGGCACAGGCTTCCCTATAGATGGAATAGGGAGATTGGGCCATGAACCACCACGCGCGCCCAGTGCTATTGCCGGGTGCAAACGACTACAGATGCAGCCGGGACCAGCAGCTTAACGTGCCTTCCGAATCACGGAGAAACTCGATATAGAAGATTGCGCCATCGAGCTCCTCATTAACTGTCTGTACAAGAAGCTCGAGGAGCTCAATGGCGCAAGTGGTTAGCGCGTTCGGCTGCGATCGTTGAACTTAAGCAACTTTCGCAGTGGTCGGTCATTGGATGGGTGACCAAAAATCTGCTATCTCAAGCTCCTCCATGCTTCGGAAGGCACGTGAAGCCGTTGGTCCCGGCTGCATCTGCAGTCGTTGGCACTCACCAATCCGCACTGGGCCCGCGTGGTGGGTCATGGCCCAATCTCCCTATTTCCATCCATAGGGAAGGCCTGTGCCCCAGCAGTGGGGACATTAATAGGCTGATAATGATGATGACAAGAAGCTCACCTGATGGTAACTCTATGGATATTGCAGTCACCAGCGGAATCACATTCCCGCTGCTGCTAGCTACGCAAAGCGGCAATAATACTTATTAAAATTTGTTTGAAATTAAAATTCTAAAACTAACTCTTGTTTATATTGATCTATGAAAGAATTCTTAGACTGACCTTTTATAATCAATAAACAAAAGTATTTACTAAAGAAGAAAAGATCAAGATTTTAGTATGTAACATTATATTAACACTTTAACATGAAGGAAGTCCTAACTGTCGTGTTCTTTGTTAGAATTACTTTTTTTAGAGTTACAGTTTTGCTTCCCGTAATTTTTCTGCAGTCCGTTTCCAAATTGGTTTAATTCCGGCTCTTTGTTTGAGACTGGCTTCTTCTTGATGTAGGTTTTGATGTAGAAGTCTATGAAGAGCAACAGCATGAAGAGGTTTTGTGGGAGGAAAACAGCAGCGACCCACCGTGGGTAGGCGCAGTCAGGAACGAACACTATAGTGCCCATGTGAACTACACACCAGAAGAACTGTAGCTGAAATTAAGGAAAAGATAATGAGTAAGAGAGACTCATCATGATATTGAACTTGCAAATCCAGTAACATTGCTTACGGTCCTATTGTGACTATGTTTCTGGGACAAGTATGAATATTGCCCTGAAAGCACAACACTTCAGAACGGCGTGATTTATATTGAGTCTTTTTCAAAGTGCAATTTACATTCCCGGACAAGTACTTGAGCACTTAAATATGAGTATACTATGGTGTCGATTCTGGCAGTATTCTAAACTTAAAAAATTTTGACATCAGTCTGTCCTTTTCAGTCTGTATAGAGAATGACAGAGGTACACTGTTATCAAATTTAAGTTTAGCTTTAGAGAATCTTGCCAGAATCGACACCAATATCTATATATACAATTTTAAAGTGGTAAGTCCAGGTTATCCTGATGATTATTCACAGGATAACCTCGACTTACCACTCACACACGCCACACGCCACACGCCACAGCCACAAAACGCCGCCACGAGAAGCTAGAAGCGGCTACTAAGAGAGGGGTGGAGCACCGCGCGAGTGACGTGTGGCGACGTTTTGAATCGGCGCATTACGTGGCCGGTGCGGGCCACAAGAAGCGAGCAACGACGATTTGTAGCGTGTGGCGGCCACCGGCGTACCGTATGTGGCGAGTCCATATAAAATGTATGAAAACTACCAGAAATATGCCGGTGGCGGCATTTTGTGGTTGTGGTGGGTGGCCCGTGTGCGGCGACACTTACTGTGTCAAAAACAAAACTACTGACACATCATCGAAACACCAATCACTTTAATTTAGCAGAATCGACACCCTGGGTAGCCGTTGCCCATCATAACTATTGGAAAAACGTCGCCATAGGAGTAGATGATGCTTAGAGAAGTTTGGCGATGTTTTATTCCATTCAAACGTTCTCGACCGATTACACCTTGATTTTGATCACTAAATAAATTATTTTCTTACATAAAATATCATCATCATCATCAGCCTATTAATGTCCCCATTGCTGGGGCACAGGCCTTCCCTATGGATGGATTAGGGAGATTGGGTCATGATCCACGCGGGCCCAGTGCGGGTTGGCGGGTGCTAACGACTGCAGATGCAGCCGGGACCAACGACTTAACGTGCCTTCCGAAGCTCCGTGCTTCGGGCTCGGAGCTCGAGATAGTAAATTTTTGGTCACCCATCCAATGACCGACCACTGCGAAAGTTGCTCAACTTCAACGACCGTAGCCGAACGCGTTAACCACTGGCGCCATCTAGCTCCTCTAATTCTACATAAAATATAATTTTACTTATTCCACGCTCCTATGTCTTCCCTTTTTTGATAACTTGTGTTTTAAAGAAACTGTAGGGCCAAAGAATGTCAAAATAAACATTTTTTTTAATCACCATTAAAGACCTCTGGTGTGGTGATTCAATAAATATTTATGAAAAAAAGCACATATCGTCACTTCCATAGTAAACTGACGAATTTGAATTTAATAAAACCTACTATGCCAAAATATCGTATATATTAATTTGGTAAGTTTATTTTGGGTGCATAAACATAAAATGCAGATTCAAACAATTAGACTTTTGGAACCGACATTGATAAAATTGTGGGACTTTTCCCAGATTTTGAGTACCCCATTTTGTACAGTTTTTTATTAAAAAAGTAGATTCATAAGTTTGCCGTAGGGAGATGTGACGATTTATGGGTAAAATTCCTTATACATATAGCTAATTTTTGAAGAGGAAATCGTCGAGAGGCAAAAATCGAATTTTGCAATTTTCAGCGTTAGCCACTGTTGTTCCTATCACATGGCAATAGTTTTTTCAAATACCTATTTTTCAAATATCTCTCAGCTCGAGTCAGCTCTTAGGCCCGTATTAAAGAAAGATTCTCAGTGATTGATCTAGTTTTGAGCATAGTTAGAAAGGGATGTCGCTATATATAGCACATAGCGATATCCCTTTCTAACTGTACTCAAGTAAAGATCAACACTTAGTTATCATTCTGTAATACGGGCCCTATTGATATTGCCTGGTTGTATATCCTACTATTCCCAATAATATTATAAAAGTGAAAGTTTGCGAGTTTTTCACTCAACTCACGTTAAACTACGGATCGAAAATGTATTAAAGTTAAATAAAAAGTTGGTTTTCTTAGAAATAAATAAAATAAAAATAAAAATAAAATAAAACTAGTTTTTTACGGGTTAATGCACGAAACTTTATTTATTTATTGACGTTTAGACCAACAGATACTATGAGTCCTTTTTGTTTGCATATTTTAATATAAGAAGGAGATAGAAAGCCTCTCTTGGGTTTGTTTCGCCGGTTCTTCTCAGAAAGGTCTCCCACTTTTGGAACCGGTGGTAGTTTACGGTAGTTAGGGTCAAATAAATAAATTCAATATCACAAAAAAGATTTTTTTTTAAATAAAGTACTTTATTAACTAAATTAAGTAATAAATTCATACATGGACAATAAAACTTTAAAAATGGAACAATGAAATAACCGAACGCTCAATAAAAGTCTTTCGAAGGTAGCTCGACAAAATTAAATAAAAAAAATGATTCTGACGACGTAGCCTGTAAAGGCTACGAAACGTCAATAAATAAATAAAGTTTCGTGCATTAATCCGTAAAAAACTAGTTTTATTTAATGAGTGATGTGCGTGAAAACCTAAGAAACAAAAAAAATGATTCTGACGACGTATTAAAGTTGGTACGCATAAAAGTTGAATTGAGACATAGCAAACTATATATCCCGGAAAATGTTGAGTTCCTGTGGGTCTCTAAAAAAAGTCAACACGGAAAAAGGCACTAGCGGCTGCTGGTATGAAATAAATCATTACATTAAACTCACTATTTGCAATTGAGTGATGTGCTTCTTCAACCATATTGATTTCTTGACGCTAGGTACGGCGACAGTTAGCAGGTAATAACTGTACATTACAATGTGCACAAACAAGTTTATCACTCCGACCAGGGTACCATGACCACCTGCAAAATAAAAATAAATATGTACAGGGTGCCCAAAAACCTTTTTTAGATGGAAGGAAGTTCAAAGTACCTGAAATACTGAGTTTTGCTGAAGGAAGACTCCATTTTATTGTTTTAAACTTTCATGGTCACTAACATTATAGTAATATAAGTTATTTACGCGATTCTTACCATGTAAAGTTACACCGTGATCATGGCGCTTGCAACAGTGCCGAAATATCGGAAACTCGCTAAAAACAAGATACATGGTAACAATCCCGTAAATAACTTGTATTACTATAATAAAGACTCCATTTTTTGAATCAATACGAATTGCATTCAAAGAATTTAAAAAAAATGCCCTCATAAACTGGAAATCAAAGCCATTAAATGTGAAAATTTAATTACCATATATTTATTTTCACTAACATATGATATCCCATGCGGTAATGTTTTGGGACAACCTGTATTTAAAGAAGTTTTAGTGCATTTCTTTATGCGGAGTATATGTATATGAATAGGATTAATTTTGAGTTTGTTTACAATGGGGCTGACATGTTTTTTTGTGAAAAAAAAACCCATAAGTAAAATAAATAAGTGATACCTATATTTATTTATTATGTGCCGACTGAATTTCTTCTTTAAATCTACCTATTTTAAATAAATAAATAAATGTAAAGAAAATTTTACTAGAAAAAAATATACGCGGACCAGGCAGCAGACGGAACTCGAACCCGCACTGTCGTGCAACCTAAGCAATACTAGAAACTATTCGACACGGCCATTAGGGCCGCGGTAGCATAATGGTATAACATGTCAGCCCCATTGTGAACAAACTCAAAATTAATCCTATTCATATACTCCGCATAAAGAAATGCACTAAAACTTCTTTAAATACAGGTTGTCCCAAAACATTACCGCATGGGATATCATATGTTAGTGAAAATAAATATATGGTAATTAAATTTTCACATTTAATGGCTTTGATTTCCAGTTTATGAGGGCATTTTTTTTAAATTCTTTGAATGCAATTCGTATTGATTCAAAAAATGGAGTCTTTATTATAGTAATACAAGTTATTTACGGGATTGTTACCATGTATCTTGTTTTTAGCGAGTTTCCGATATTTGATACCTATATTTATTTATTATGTGCCGACTGAATTTCTTCTTTAAATCTACCTATTTTAAATAAATAAATAAATGTAAAGAAAATTTTACTAGAAAAAAATATACGCGGACCAGGCAGCAGACGGAACTCGAACCCGCACTCTTCGCTATACCATTATGCTACCGCGGCCCTAATGGCCGTGTCGAATAGTTTCTAGTATTGCTTAGGTTGCACGACAGTGCGGGTTCGAGTCCCGTCTGCTGCCTGCTCAGCGTGGATTTTTTGCTAGTAAAACGTTCTTTAGTTTTAATCGTCTAGACATTAAATGCTTAAAAATAAAAATATAACCAAATAATTTGAAATATCTAAAAAAGATATAGTAGAAATCAACTCTCAAACGGTAGGTAACAGGCTGGAATCGAACCAAAGTTCTTCTCATTATTTGGACGAAAACACTTAACGAAATGAAGAAGCATACATACTTAATAGGGATAATGACTATTTTTTTTTCTTCGTTTATCAGGTAGATTATCAAAAAGTATTGGACATGTATTTTTTCATTTTCACATAACATAAACATTGCATAGATATATTGATTTGAAAAGTCGCATGACGTCACGTTTTGCTAAGTACACTTATAAGTGAAAATTCACTAAAAAGTGTCGTCACGAGCCCCTACTCCCAAACTTTGACGCGCTATAACTTTGTCATTTTTTGGTTGATTGCCCAAAGAAAAAATACGTATCCATTATTTTTTGATCACCTAACTGACGGACTAAATAGAATTTCGTTTACTGTACCCCGTCATCACCCCTTTTATAATACAATGAAAAGCTCCCTAGACCCAGACTACGGAACAAAAGGCAGGCAGAGATACACAGATTGCGTGCCACCAAAAAAAACAAGTCAAAAGTATAGACTATTTGTTTTTGTGAACAGTTTTTACAATATTCGAACAAGTCGGCGGGACATATTCACAACAGTAAATAAGTCCTGTGCGTTGTAGTGTACTAACGCGAGTTGATTTTCGTTACTAATAAATAAATACATATTTCCATCACACACCAATTAGCCTAGCCCCAAAGTAAGCACTATAAGGATAGAATACATATACTGTACATTCTTATAGAAATACATATTAAACATCCATGACTGGAGTACAATTTACTCGTATTCATCACACAAACATCTGCCCCCACCGGGATTTGAACCCTCTCGAGTCGGCGACACCAGAGCGTACTCCTTCCTTAAAGGCCGGCATCGCATTTGTGATACTCCTGGTGTTGCAAGTGTCCATGGGCGACGGTGATCACTTACCGTCAGGTGAGCCGTCTGCTCGTATGCCCCCTATAACATAAAAAAAAAACCATGAAACCCGGCGTACCAACCACTCGGCCACGTAGGTCGTCAACTTTATATTTGCTTCGGTGACACGCAATCTGCGTATCGTGCGCTCCATCTGTCTTTAACTCTCTAATCTAAGTCTCTAGACATTTAGATGAAAAGTACAATTTACCTGGCAAGTATGTAGCATTTCCCCATGTGATCATAACCATGCCAGTGTGATGATAAACGTGTAAAAAAGACACTTGATTGAATTTCTTGCGAAGCACAAAAAAAACCTAAAACACATTTGCTTTATTAATTGAGAACTATAAAGAGGAAATCGAGACATTTATTTAATAATTTTATTTATTTAATAGGTTTACCGACAATTATAACACTTAAGCAATTACAATTATAGACAAGGAGACACTTATGTCAAATGTTACAATTAATTATTATAGGGTGTAATTATTCTAAGATTATAGGTCAACACCACATTTACCATATCGACCTCAAAGAGTAAGTGTTAATTAAAAACAGGGCTTGTTTACCGGTTAATTTTCAAACCTAACTCAATGTCAAGTACACTAGGAGCGTTTTATTTAGGTTTTGGCTCTACCTAAACCTTAAAAAAACCGGTATTCCTTAAAAGCGAAATCAAATAGGTTTTGAATCAATTTAGCGGTTTTTAAAGGGTTTCATTTCGCTCTTATAAATGGCTGAAATAAATACACAACTACAAAATGAATAACTTGACTCACTAGACGCTAGCAAACGTGTCAATAAATGCATCAATCTCTGAGCATTACCAAGTTGTGACTTGATTAGTTCAAACAAAACAAACTACAAGCGATGCCGACGCGTGCACGTGTCGCTCTGGATTAAACCGGTTTATTAAGGTTTAAGGTACCGCTTTCATTTCGGACGCGCTCCGAACGAAACCTTTACTAAAAACCGGTATTAACTTTTGTTTATCGGTATTTTTTTAAAACCCGTTTCAAGCCCTGGTTAAAATTTTAACTGATATACCATTACTTATATGTTATTTTGACTATAAAAGAGGTCAGGAACATATTGAATAAGTACTATTAAAAACGTTGTGTTGTTTTAAGGGTTCATTATCATCATCAGCCTAATTATGTCCCCACTGCTGGGGCACAGGCCTTCCCTACGAATGGAATAGGGAGTTTTTGAACCATGACTGATGGGTGCTAACGGCTGCAGATGCAGCCGGGACCAACAGCTTAACGTGCATTCCGAAGCTCGGTGGAGCTCGAGATCGTAAATTTTGGGTCACCCATCCAATGACCGACCACTGCGAAAGTTGCTTTACTTCAAAGATCACATCCGAACGCGGTAACCACTTATATGCGCTATCGAGCTCGTTTTAAGGCGTTTAGCAGACGACGGGGCGGGGCGGGCCGGTCAATTTCGCCGCGAATAATAGCACAAAGTGAATCCTATACTTCAAACGCACACAGAGGGCAAAAAGACCGAGCCGCAGGTGCCCGGTGGGCAGTAGCGGCGCGGCATGTCCGCGGCTGCCCGTCGTGGATCATACAAACCAGTTTATATGCAGTAACGCAGACGGCGGCGCGGGGCGGCTAGCTCACTCCGCGCCACGCGCTTATTAGTGATGGACTATTCACTAGAACGAATGTCCTGAACTGACCGCCTCTGCCCGTCGTGTGCTTTGTGTACGCGGCGCGGGCAGCCGCAGACATCGACGGGCAGACGCGGTCTTTATTGCTTCGCGGACAAAATGCCCGCCCCGCCCCGTCGTCTGCTCAACGCCGGGTTAATAAAAACTATTTTCTTTGTTTCTTTCTTAGATGAAGTAATTGTTTGGTTGTAACGCGCAAAACAAACTCATTCTAAAATTTATTGTGGCAACTACGGAACCATATATTGCGCGCGGCACGACACACACTCGGCTGGTTCTTACATATATGTATAACTAGCGGCCCGCCCTCGCTTCGCTTCGGTGTAGAGCTGAAGTGTAGACTACAGTTTTTGTTCTCAGGCTTGTATTAAACACAATGACATTCATCTATGATTCTACATATACCTGCATGCAAAGTCTCAGTCCGATCGGTTTAAAATTGACAAAGTTTCATACAAACTTTCATTCCCTATTTTATCCCCTTGGGATTAGAATTGATCAAAATCCTTTCTTAGCGGATGCCTACGTCATAACATCTACCTGCATACCAAATTTCAGGCCGATCCGTCCAGTGGTTTGGGCTGTGCGTTGATAGATCACTATGCCAGTCAGTCACCTTTGAGTTTTATATATATAGATGTAGTGGTTTCATTCTTTTCTAATAAGAACATTTATAAATTTGTAAATGTTACATAATATCTGATACGACAGAAATGCACAAAAATCTGACATGTCACCGAAAAGCTATAAAAAATTAACCATGTATCATAGCGTACCGTATCCATCAGATCAATTAACTTTAACAAATAATAATAATAGCACAGTCTTGCAATATGCACGGCTTCCTCGCTATTATTCCGATCTACTGGTTCGCATATCCATTTGTACCGCGTCCAAGGGCTTATTGACTGAAATGATAAGAAAAAGTTTGTGAGTATGTATGTTTGTTACTTCTGAACGTCTAAACAGCTGGAGCGATTTTGATAAAATTTGGTATGGAGTTAGCTGACACCTTGGATTACCACATAGGCTACGTTTTACGGCGGGAAAATATTCCTAATAAGCCGCGGCCCCGCGGTGTTACCCGCGGGTAACACACAGATAGTTCAATAATAAAAACAATACTGAGTTGCGATACGACGTCGAAAAGCTTTAAGGTCTCTACCGACTACACCGTTTCATACCATGAACGTGCTACGACCGTATCAAACACGGAAACTGACACGAAACGGCTTGCTATGCCCACTGAAATGGATTGACGGCGTATAACGCCCGTATGTTGCCGGTGTGCAGCCCGTATGATGCCGGTATGCAACCCGTATGTTGCCGTTGCGTAATTTGTATGACGTCTTCACCAAAATCGATAAGAAGCCGTTTCATTCTTACATGTGTATCGGTAATGAATGGACGTCTGCGGTGTGCTATCAAGTTTTAAATACAAAAGGTATATTTAACATTAACTGTTAGACAACTGGCAATGATTGCCATAATATTGGATGAGGAAGAAGAACAGAATCAAAAAAACTACTCGACGCTACTGGATTCACGATTCTATAAAAGAACGAAAAACTGAAGGAGAATTTTGGACGTTGTATAAGCACTTAGTTGAAGATGTAGGAAAGTTCTTTCAGTATTTCCGGCGTTTAAGACGCCTATATAATGGTCATCATACGCGGTTCTAACCCGTATAGTCACCGTTTTGTTGCCTGCGCGCATCGGTTTTGCAACGTCGCGTGCCATGCGTATGCGTATCGGCACCGGCAAAATATTCTCGCAGACAATAGTAGCCGCTCCGTGCATGGTACGCGACGGTGCTGGTCGGTGACGGAACGGGCTAGTGGGCATTGTCTCATACTTTTTGATACAAAGAATATTTTTTTGCCTGACACGTTCATAGCACGGTCATGGTATGATACTGTATAGTGGGCAGAGACCTTTATACTGAAATTTTAAGGAAAGAAATTTTCAATTCATCAGTTTTTTTTTTTACTTTTTAGTTAATTTTTTAACGGCAGTCATGTTTTTTAATTTAATAATATGCATACTTACTTTTAAAAACAAATAAAGACAGAATAAGACTTGGATTGCGTTGTAGACTATAAGCAGTTTGTCAATGTTGAATGGTGGCCGATCTTTCATCCATTTAGGGCCCCATTTCAGAATGAGCATTAGATAGAGTCCCAGTATAATTAATCCTTGATAAGGCCTTGCGAGCAGGGGCCAGGATTTTGTTCTTGGATCTGTAAACATAGACTAAGAATTTTAAGTTACAGTGAGACCAAGATCTTGAATCGACGAAATCGGCGGAACAAATTTTAGGAAGGTATCAATTCGCCTTTTTTATACTTCCGTAGTTCTAATAAAGAATCCCTTATAGTTTCGTCATGTCCATCTGTCTGTCGGTCCCCGGTCTTGCTTGGAGACTGTTGGCACTATAGAGCTCTAATTTTGTGGAAGTGTGTATATCAATCACGCCGACAATGTTTTAGAATAAAATATTGAAAAATATTTTTTATGGTAGCTCCCCTACATTTATTATTTTTTTTTTAAATAAAACTAGTTTTAACGGGTTAATGCACGTAAGTTTATTTTTTTATTGAGAAAGCCTCTCTGAGTTTGTTTCGTCGGTTCTTCTCAGAAAGGTCTCCCAATTTCGGAACCGGTGGTAGTTTACGGTAGTTAGGGTCAAATAAATAAACTCAAAATTACAAAAAAGAATTTTAAATACAGTACTTTATTAACTAATAAATTCATACACAGACAATAAAATTTTAAAAATCTTACAATGAAATAACCGAACGCTCAATAAAAGTCTTTTGAAGGTAGCTCGAGAAAATTAAATAAAAAATCAGTATTCTGACGATGCAGACCTGAAAAGGCTGCGAAACGTCAATAAATAAATAAAGTTTCGTGCATTAACCCGTTAAAACTAGTTTTATTAATTGGGTGATGTGCGTGAAAACCTAAGAGACAAATATTATTTTTTTATTTATTTTTAAAAATACATAATCAATATATTTTGACATTAAGAACACATACAAAAACCACTAAAGTTTGAATGATGCGTCACAGTTCGCCGCACATCATAATTCATCATTGTCTCATATAATATTATTTAAAAACAACATTTTAAGTTTACATTTTATATTGTTTTCATTAAGCGAATGTCTAAATTCTGGGTCCATTTTGTTTATGTGACGAGGTAACAAATAATCTACAGTGCGTCTGCCGTAGATGTTGATTGCAGTTGTAGTGGCTAGCAAGCCGCGAGTGATCCCCCTTATACCTTTATCGTGAATAATGTGTTTTCTAATAGAAGTATTGAAGAATTCTTCCTTATGAAGTTGAAATGACATGTAACGTTGGGATGAATTTATTTTTTCTTCGTTTGCTCCATAGTGTATGGTATCGTTCACTAGGTCCTTTGACTTACTTAGAAGTTGCTAGGACTATTTTACGATTGCGGGATCGATTTCTGAAATATTTAAATTCAAAGTGCTAATTTTTATTCGAGAAGCTTGATCAGAATTGAATTAATTTTAATTGACGGCGCTTGGTGCACTTGCGCTTGACGCGGCGTGATATGAATTGACAAGTTCTTTGACATTTGAAATGAATCGTCTAAAACACGATTTAAATCTTTGCTAAAACAGTTCGTTTTTAATCAGAACGTAACCCGATTTTTCTTGTGAAAGACAATGGGGGTATCCTTTCGCCTTGAGCCACTCTACAATGCGACGCTTTTAAACTTTTCTTTTCAATGATTTGCTCGGTTGAGATATTTCTCTTAACTTTATAGTAGGCGTATATTAAGTCCAAGCTATATCAGTTATAGTTGACATACATTCAAAGCTCTTTATTGATTCACCATTCTTTTACAAGATTGGCAGAGTACCTTATCTGTAAGAATATAGATACGGATAAATTTGATTCAGTATCATTTACATCTTGTGAACTTGAGTGCTTTTCTAATGATGGCAAAGAATAGACCTGTTTATTTATATTTGTTGGCTTAACACCGACTCCAAATATTGTTAATATGTATTACTTGTAAGATAATTTAGATTTAAGTAAAGGGCAAGGATTATTTCTTTTGTTTTTTGTGTTTATCGTTTATATGAAGTTTGATTATAGTTTTTTTTTAACTTTAAAATTTTCACTTATTATAAGTCAAAACATCATGAGCCAAGTTAAGCTTAGCTTAGTTACAATAACCGAATATATTGTTTTATTTATCTTTTAAAAAATTATCACTTTTCTCGATTCAGGAACGTTATGGAAATGTAATGTAAATTTATTTAACTTTATTCAAGTTGACCTATTCAAAGCGCTTTTGAATGGGGTTTTTTCCCTACCACCTGTTCAGGACATCAGTACATGTTGAGGAGTTCTCCTGGTACTTCATTATCAACAGCACTTCACTAAGTGCATGCATTGTGACAAACGTCAATTGCTTGACATCCAAATTAAAGTGTTACAATTGATGTGCCTTTAATGTTTGAAGAGTTCCCTCGACTTCTTCAGTTTGCTATCATGAGATCCTAACTTTGTGAAAATGGAACTATTTCAACAGGACTCTTTTAAATAAAAACATAGCTTTTTAGACGTCTTCGAGTCATACACAAAAAAAGAAATGATGTGGTGTCGTGGGACACCAGGTAGGAACTTCGTTCCTTCGGCTAATGTAGAATCGACACAAATTGCAAACTCGCTTGTGTATGCGACTGTCGCGCCTGCGCACGTCTCATTTAACGGTTTTATTCCACGCACTTTTTTCCACGGATTTTTTCTTACGGTTTTACTATCACATTTTTTTCAGTTCGGTCGCGCAGCAAAATCCCTATCCCCTCCAAGCCTGCCGTAAGGAACTTCGTCGCGCCTGCGCACGTCTCATTTAAAGGTTTTATTCCACGCACTTTTTTCCACGGATTTTTGCTTACGGTTTTACTATCACATTTTTTTCAGTTCGGTCGCGCAGCAAAATCCCTATCCCCTCCAAGCCTGCCGT
The DNA here is from genome assembly GCA_902850365.2 of Chilo suppressalis. Taxonomy (NCBI): domain Eukaryota; kingdom Metazoa; phylum Arthropoda; class Insecta; order Lepidoptera; family Crambidae; genus Chilo; species Chilo suppressalis. The sequence continues at coordinate 2,053,574 of OU963902.1, forward strand.
AAGGAACTTCGTTCCAAAAAACTATTCCGTGGAATTGAAAAAAACTATGGACTTATGAAAAGTTTCAAAAGAGTTGTTATAATTCCATTTTTTTAAAATTCCAATTGTAATGCAAATACTTTTAATTTTACTGAGTTTATGCTGTTATGCTTCTCCCACACTTGTGCAACAAATCTTTGGGTGACTTTCGTACTAAATGCGATAAAATTAGCCTTCAAAATTTGAATTAGTTCATGATGCTAGGTCATGAATAATCGGGCTGCGTGTCTATAGGCACCAGATATTTTTTTTGACGTGACAACGTCTTAAATTAGGTTGGGAGTAGTAGGTAGCTGGGAGTCACTTATGAAAAAGTGTAACGCTCGGTAACGTTACGATGAGTCTCTCGTGTTAAGTTTAAGTTTACATGTACAATGTTTTAGTAAACAAAATATATTTCTATAGTTAAAATTTGTGCAATTCTTATTTTCATTCAATTCCTTGTTCCTATTGTGCAATTTAATTATATTCATATCAATAAATATTCTACCGAGAAAAAGACGTTGTCACGTAAAATCTTCGCCCGTAAAACCGACTTTACAGGCAACCATTTTTTTATGTTATAGGGAGCATACAAGCCGACGGCTCACCTGATGATAAGTGATCACCGACGCCCATGGACACTTTCAACACCAGGAGTATCACAAATGCGATGCCAGCCTTTAAGGAAGGAGTACGCTCATTTTTTAAAGGTTTTTGGGTCGTATTGGGCCGGTAACACTGCTGGCGACAATATATTCCACAGTTTTGTCGTACGTGGTAAAAAATTTCGACAAAAACGCACGGTTGTGGATAGCCACGCATCAAGATGATGGGGATGAAATTTTTGTCGCGATGTACGATGGCGATAGATATATATAGATGATAGCTTGACTGGATTTTTTATACGCATAAAGAGTTTGTGGGAGACGATGAATTTGCACGTGCAGCTAGAAGGAGCGTACTTACGATGGAACTAAATGTATAATGGACAATATTTGTAATGCATCCTAAATTGAAGTTATTTTTATTTTTATAGATTTTTAATTGACATTTGCTTACATTGACATTGTTTTTTCTTTTATTTATTTTTATTGACATTTATGTATAATTTACAACATTGAAATCATATTGTTAATAATTAATATAATTTTATAAGAATTTATAGTTAGCTTGAAAGGACGACTACACTATTGAATTAGTTATATACCTGTTATAATGGTGTAATGTATTTTGAATAATAAATAAAATAAATAAATAAATAAAATTGGGAACGCACTAATTTTAGTACCGAAGCTTTGTCGCGCAGGTCTGCGAGAAGCATTACATGTAGGGCTGCCATTCGTCCGGGTTTCCCCGGATTTGTCCTAGTTTACGGGGCGTCCGGGGAGCGTCCGGGCGGGGTTTAATTTGTAGTCCGGGTTTAAAAACTTACGGCAACGCATGAGTGGCGCTTGGTGCTGCAAGTGTCCATGGGCAGCAGTGACCACTTATTATGAGGTGGACCGCTAGCTCTTTTGCCTCGATCAACATAAAAAAGTTGATTTGTGACTTTTTTAACTGTTTTTTTATTGGTCTGTCCGGGTTCTGGGCTTCAAAATCCGGGGTTATCACGCGTCTTTTCCTGGTTACCACATTTTAGAGATGGCAGCCCTAATTACATGGGTAATTCGTTTTTGAAGATCTTAGGTACCAAACATTATCCTAATTAGTGACTAAATGGTATTTTTACTACCATTTACATATAATTATCCTAATTAGTGACTAAATGGTATTTTAACTCACCAGTCCAGTCGTCGAAAACAATTTGGTACCCTTGCCATATTTTACCAACGATCGCCGCCATTTGAAAAAGTTAATGTGCTTTGTAGTATTTATTATTTAATCGCGTTATTTTTTCGAAGCAACTCTTCTACTCGGTCACTATGATTGAACTAAGCTACTTTAGGGTCAAATACGTTGATCTCGCCCGCTGTTTACAAAGAAAGAACTAACATAAATTTGAATAATTAGAAACCAAGCAGTGTCATTGTGATACACTTTTTTTTAATTAATATGTAATTGTTAGAAACCGTTGGTAGATATCAGATTATGTTGAAATTTGTAGTTGCGTAAGTATGACGAAATATTTAAAAACTATCTCTCTTTCTTAATGCTTTCGTCCAAGATCGCATCAGATTTCCCTCCAAGGTCTTTTCATCTCTATACTGTTAAGTAAAAAAACCTGGACTAGAGTGATACTTCTTATATGAAATCATAACAATACCAAAATTAATATCTGTTCAATGGATAAGGCGGGAAGGCGTAAAAGATAGATACAAGGAGTTACTGACATTTTCATAATATTCACAACATTGCGGAAATATGGAATTTCATCAGGTCATGTGATTATGATCAATTCAGAAAATAATTTCCTTAATATAAAAAATACGTGTTGAACTCGGGGACTGCCGCGGTAAAGCTATTGCATAGCATTTTTTATCAACATTGTGCAATTATAATTATTTATTTATGCAGTATTTTTTTTTCTTTGATATTAATTCAAGTTTTTTCGTTGATGGCGAGGCAGGCCTTATTATATGTTATTTAGCAAGCACAGCAAACAACAGCTTTGCCCGGCGCCAAAAAACTTTCACAAGCTCCACAGTTTACCATCTTTAGTCCAAAATTTTGAATTATAATTATAAAGTCTATATAAAAGAGAGACAAATAAAAATAAGAACAGGTGCTGGGGTCTAAAACAAATATATATAAAAAAAAGGAAAAATATAATAATAAAAAATACGAGTGTGGGATTTGAACCGACGACCGCGGGCGTCGAATGTTGGTCCCGTGGCAAAAAACTAACCCACTGCGCCGTTTAGATCAACACTGCAATGGCGAAAATTGTGTTCTATTGGTATTATGCACTCTTGTAAGTTTTTTCGTTACGGAATTTCTTGATTCGGTCGCCGCGCTCAGAGCCCGCGATATATATACAATAGCTATACAATAGCTTAATAATCTTTTTTTATGTTTAAAATATTAATTAACTCAGATTTTCAAAACAATGGACAAAATCATGTTTGATCATATCAAAGACTCAGGCAACCACAGAAAACCCACTTTCAGGTAATTTCCTTGAGAACTTTAAAATACTTCTTATGCTGCGTGTCTAATTAAGTCCAGAACAGTTCTGTACGAGCAAACATTTGCAATTAGTTTTTCTTTTCTTTTCTTGTGATTCTTTTTTAACGTTAACTTTTGTAATGAAAACGAAGATTTTTTTCTAGTAAACTTTTCTTTAGATTTAAACATCTAGCAGTTAAATGCTTAAAAATAAATAAAAACATAACGAAGAATGGATAAAATTTAAAACAATTTTTTGGACCGATATTGGCAAGATGCATTCCAAAAATGGAGAAATATGTTAAGATTTGACACACCTACAGTGGTATGTACTAATATGACAAATAAAATAGTTTATAAGAGAAAACTATATCTCATTCTACTCCCACGTCGAAACTGCCCTGAGATTAAAGGTTTGATGTCCCATAGATGGTGTCCTGGACATAACCTGGAGATGTAACCGACTTCCGGGCGCCCGTTTGATACCTTTTTTTCGTCTGGGAAATGGCTTACATATCCTTCAACCACTGGGGGAGCGAGAAGAAGACATACCTTCTCCTTCCTACTCATTTCAGCCAGCCCTTAGGCCGGATGAAATGAGCAGGGCCCTACCTAAAGCCCTGAACACGGCCACTAAATACCAGACAATACTCCTGCACCGGTCACCCGGCGTACATTCTGAGGATCACAGTCCCCCCAATGCACACCGGGTGTGGTCGACTGTCCACGCACCCGCAAGGTTACTGTGGATTCTTAATAACAAGGAGTCGAGGTACCAAGTTTGGCAATCACCAGCCTGCCATCACCTCCAGCGTTTCTGCATAACTTTAGCTTATCTTCATCACACCCCCTACTATATATTTTTTTACCTTACAACTAGATGGATATGCACAATAATGTCTTTATTAAAACTTAAATACCTACTTATAATAACGGCCACACTAAGAGAAGTCTACTATTCAGTATATCTACTTATAGTTAGATGGTGTTGACACTTTCTTTGTTCTAAAGAAACCATTCAACAGATAGACAATTTTAATCAAAATTTTAATGTAAAAGATAAATAAATAAATGAAGCAACAGATAGCATTAGATTTCAATTACAATTGCAAGAACCTTGAAGATAAGCTCTTATCACCATCATGATTCTTAAAATAGTCTGATAAATCAGATTGAATGAATATGATGAATCAGATATTAATGAGAAAAATAGTCTCGACAGACGGACAGACGGTCGGACGGACGACAGATTAAAGATAACGGTTCTGTTTTTTATTATTTTGTGATACGAATCATTTTAAAGATTTGTCTGAGGTTTCAGTCAGTTGCAATTCAATGAAGTTTCATAAAATATAAGAACAATAAAACAAATTAATAAAAAATACCCATATTTTATTCAGAGAATAATATAACAATTTTGCGATCAATACAATAATAACATTGTCATTGATATAAAAACATGTCTTAATCACAGAACAGAAAAATTGCTGCGGGTTTAAATTACAAATATTATTTTTTATTCAGCGATTAAAATGTACCTATATATATTTAAGAAATCATTGGGCGGCAAAGAACTTTGAAATTATTTTAATCTAAAATATTGCAAAATTTTTACCTCGTTTTTATTATTTTTGTTAGTAATATCAATTGTCGATTCAAAAACGTTCAACGTTTGAATTTCTATAAACACATGAAAATAAATTATTTCATTTGCATCTTTTATGTCTCTATTTATTCAGATATTTTTTTTAAAGGGCTTTTTGCATTATGACTTTTTATCATTGACTTTTAATTGATAGAAAATTGAACAAATATTACGATTTATTTCATAATTTCTGGTTACAGGTTTTCTTAGCGCTGACTCTAAATATCAGTATCAACTATTTTGCGCAACCATAAAGCAATACTTTATATTATTATTTAATACCATAACAGACGAATACCTTACAAGAATAAGGCCGCATACCTTAATCTTTGTAAAAACGTTCCTTAGTTTTGGTAATGCATATTAATTGGTTGTTATCATGAAACCATTTTTATTCGTATACTTCAATCAAACTTAAAAGTTGACGCATTTGAGAGTATAAGTTACAGTTTATTTGTCATTTTAAGTAGTTCCAAACACTTCAATTCAATACTATACTTATACATAACAACTAGACAGTATTTTATGATCTGTTCTTAAATCTGACATAATTATCTCTTACTTAGATGTTAAAAAGATATTAATGCAGACATTTTCTTAACCTTTGTTTACAAAGAATCTGAAAATGTCTGATTCAGCCATCTTTGCATTCATTCAATGTATAAGTACGGTACTCGTTTTCAACAATAATTTGAAACGGATCTGTATTTGTGAACACACTTGTAATTTTTACTTGTTCTAGTTTAATATTAAGGTCTTTGTCCTCTCTGTATCTATTTATTTATTAATTTAAACTTTATTACAAAATTACAAAGCAAATGGCGGACATAATGCCATAAAGCATTCTCTACCAGTCGACCAGTAAGAGCGTGAGAAAAAAAACTAATATGACGGGGGCTATGAATAAAGACAAAATTAAGATAAACCTATGATACAAATACTCTTAACAGAATACATACGTATGTCAGTAAAATATGAGAACGCTGTTTAATGCTATTGAGATAGTGCCCACGAACCAATCCCCTAAATAAAAGTTTGTTACGAGCTTTACGTATATTGGGGGGCAAGTCATTCCAGCGACGTACAGCCTTTACAGTGAAAGAGTATAGTATTCGTTTCACATCCATACATGTTACTTACAGAAGAAGCTTTTAAGTTTTCTATGCTAACTACCAACTACGGATTCACCTGTCAAAGAATTACTCGCACAGAGGGATTAGGATGGCTAAAAGAGTTCAATAACAACAACAATAATTTATATACGTTAGATATGATTTGTACCTTATTAGATTCAGTTACATTGTAGTGGACAAAGACCTTCATCCGAACTATTATAACAGATGACAAAGTGAATAAATTACATGATTCAAGTTCAGTACTAAGCTAACTAACTAAACTTACTAGAAGTGTTGCAATAACAACAACATTTATCACAATATCTTACATAATGCTTAGGCTTAAATTTAATAATCTAATATTGTACTTATTCAAAGTCTTTTGCTAGCAATCTTTTGCTTTTCCATTGGCTGCGATCTCTTTTGGTTTACTGTCTCCACTGTTTTTGGATTTGAGGTAGTTCCTGATGTAGAATTTGCCGAACATGTAGATGAAAAGGCCAGCGTTGAAAGCCAAGAGGAAGTTGATGCCCTTCGGATACTTGCAGCTACCAAACATAACTTGAACGTTGTGGTATAGAATGATGAAGAACTGTACCTGGAAATATAAGGAAATAAATATGATTAGATATTACAAATTCCTTATTCAATTCCAGACCCGGTATGGAGGACGCACGCCCAGCACGGACTGAGAACGGTATAGCGTGAGTCATGCTTAGGATGCTGCTCAACTTAAATAATGATATTGCTAGCTACCGTCTCAAAATCATCTCGAATCAAATCATCCACGTGTAATGTAAAAATATGTAATGAGATTTCAATGGTAGGTACTTTTATGGAAATAATTTGCAGTCTTATTGATCTGTTACATCATTAGGCAGTCACTAAGCGGGTAGCATGGTTTTGTACAATGAACGGGGTTCCTTTTAAAAATATTAATTTCAGCAAAATAAGAGTCTATTTTTAATAAAACACCTTTGAGAATTTATTAAACACATTAACAGTTTGATCTATTTATGTTCATAAAACTTACCAATTGCAACGTCGTCAGATGTCTCTTCCACCACAGGAACTTCTGGTATTGAGGTCCCAGGCCGGAGATCAAGTAATATGTGTACATGATGATGTGGATGAAAGAATTGATCACGCCCAGAAGTGTTCCATGACCACCTGGCAAGGAAAATTTACTGATTATACTATAAATACAAAAGTGAAGTCGGTTGAGATGATGTCTGAGCCGCAGGATCATTTTGATGAATTTTTGTATTTCGATAAATTTGGCCTTGGGGCAGAATTTACTGAATTAAGTATTTGTATTAGTATAGTATGAGGAGCTCGATGGCGCAAGTAGTTAGCACGTTCGGCTGCGATCGTTGAAGTTAAGCAAATTTCGCAGTGGTCAGTCATTGGATGGATGACCAAAAATTTACTATATCGAGCTCCTCCGTGCTTCAGAAGGCACGTTAAGCAGTTGGTTCCTGCTGCATCTGCAGTCATTAGCACCCGCCAATCCGCACTGGGCCCGCGTGGTGGGTCATGGCTCAATCTCCCTATTCCATCCATAGGGAAGGTCTGTGCCCCAGCAGTGGGGACATTAATAGGCTGATGATGATGATGATGATGAAGTATTAATGTATAGATTAAATTAAAAGATGAAGCAGGAAGAAGACGAGATGTCATACAACAGCTATTATGGGTGCCTTTCTGTTTTATCAGGGATAGTAATTTCCCAAAAAAACACACTTCTATAGAATAGCAATGCAGCTAAAAATAAAGAGAATATTAATTAATGAAGTGCAACTACTTAAAGGAATTTACTAATACCTATTAAATCGCCTATATTATAGACACCGTGGATGGAAAAGTTAATGCGACGTCATTTTAATATGCAAAACAGTTAGTATAATAATTTACTTAGCAATATTGGTGTATACCAACGTGTGAGAATATGAATTGAACCATATGGTTCAGTAACAAATATTTACTTAGTATTTGTGAAAAAATACATCGAACATTATGAAGTCGACATAAATCGAAATACTTTAACCAAATTAGTAAAATCAGATCTGATGCGTGAGTCAATAACTGAGTCACTGCAAAAGATATTTTTCAAAATGAATATTGCACAGGGAAAAACTGATTAATATTCAGAGGAAAAAAATCCCATTATATGGCCTAGCTTTAATAGTTCTCAGTCTCAGAATTCTCAGATATCAATTTAGTAAGTTTCAAGACAATTGAAACTTAAATGTTTTATAGTGATTTTTGAAAAATGTGGTTTTTGTAGTAGGAAATATGCGGAAAAGCTTTTCAGACAAGTTGATTTCACTACGTTGAAAGATTATAAAAGACGTCTTTTGAATATAATTCTAGCATATTTTTCTACAACTATTGTTACAATGTCCCCCAACTTGACCCTAATCTCTGTAGATAGGAATTAAGAAATCACCTGGCAAGAATTTAACTCCGATCCAAGCGCAGATAGGCATCATAAAGTGGTGGTAGAGATGAAGGAATGAGATCTGCCTGTTTTTCTTGCGCAAGACGAAGAACACTGTATCCAGCAGCTCAATAATCTTCGCCATGAAGTACCACCATACAGCACTTGCCATCTGAAAAGCATAATCACAAATCTTATATACTGAATCAAGAGAAGGTTAATGACGCAGTGGTTAGACCGCTCGGTCTGATTATGGACGTTCAGCAACTTTCCGAACCGAAAAATATTCGGTAATTCGAAGGGTGATCAATAAATTTTACCATCTCAGATGGGTGACTAAATATTACTATCTCGAGCTCCTCCGTGCTTCGGAAGGCACGTTAAGCCGTTGGTCCCGGCTGCATCTGCAGTCGTTAGCACCCACTAATCCGCACTGGGCCTGCGTGGTGGGTCATGACCCAATCTCCCTATTCCATCCATACGGAAGGCCTGTGCCCCAGCAGTGGGGACATTAATAGGATGATGATGATCTCAAATGTGTTGGTTCTACCTACATCTGCAATTTTTAGAACCAACCAAAACTTTTCCTATAAGGCCAGCGTGGTGGTGAGTAATGGTTTTAGACAATTAAACCATTTTCCCAATTCCATGCGAAGGAAAGCTTATACCCCAGCTAGAAAGATTTATAGGCTACCGACGATAATGGATAAATATATACATATATATATATATCTTTATATATATAATTCTTCTGTGAGTGTGTATGTCACTTAACTTCTCTTAAACGACTGGACCGATTTTGATTTAAAAAATTGTGAATCTAAACCATTCTCAGATCCCCTTGAACACACACAAAAAATTTCATCAAAATCGGTCCAGTCGTTTAAGAGAAGTTCAGTGACATACACACTCACAGAAGAATTATATATATAAAGATATATATTATTGGAAATTGGAATGATTATTGTAATTTATGTTATTTAGAAAGAAAGAGAAGAAAGAAATAAATTTTATTGACCATAAAGAATTGTTAAATATATATAAAAATAATAAAAAAAATTTTTTGGTCAACTAGGTCCCTGCCTCAGCTTGATACTACAGCAACACCAGGGCTGCTGCAGCGCTAATGATTCTGGCAGGGCCTAATTTACTGGATTCCCAATTTTAAAAATTCCATAAATTACTATAATGTTTCTGACCATTGAAGTTAAAATAAAAAAAACGACGGGTTGCACTCCGGGAGTACCGGCAGAAGTGAAAACTTGAATATTAACGTTGTGCATTTTGGATATCTTGGAATGGTTAGGGAATAACTTTGCACGAATTTCTTTAATTATCAGTATAAAAGTACTGTCATTTATGTGGTAGAATAAAATATTTATTAATTGCGCTATCGTACACAAATATGATAATTTATATTACATTAAAAAGTTTATCTCTGATTCTCATATAAGCGCACCTAGCGACATCTATTGTTAAAAAATGCATTTTCTTCACAATAAAGCTGCCACCTGGACGTCCTAGATACAGACTTATTATTATAATACGATAAAATAAAATATTACTATGATTCGTCCAATATATTGAAAGTCAACAACCTTTCCAATTTAATTGTTTTCGTCTTACGAATTTTCGATTTATAATACGATATAATAAAATATTATTATGTTTCGTCCAATATATTGAAAGTCAACAACCTTTCCAATTTTATTGTGTGTCATGATGTGATCAGCCCACGTGTTTAACCTGACGCGAGATTATCATTTTTTACCCATACAGAAAAAGTGTACAACGCCGCTAAAGAAGTTTTCACTTCAATAAAACTAATGATGTTGTATAAATATGTTATGTTTGCAATCAGCATTGTTGTATACAGTATCTTGAGAGTGGTGACAGAGATTTAATACACGAGTTATACGATTTCGCTTCCTTATTTATAAATATGCATACTTGTTTGCACATTTTCCTGATCATTAAGAACGATGCCTGAAAAGGATGTTACGACAATATTGCGAAACCACCAGTATGTATGCATAGATGAACAAAACTATATCAACATAATATAGATAAACACCCTATGCTTGACTGGTAGAGAATGCCTACGGCATTGAGACCGCCATTGTACAATTGTTCATGAAAAATTAAATAAATAAATAAATGGTTTTTATCAAAAAAATAATATGCGGGACGTTTTTCTGTCCCTTTATTTGGGTTTGTTTTATTTCGGGAAGTACGACTCCCCCCTACTCACAAGCGTTCTCCTTGATATTCAGGCTCAAGATAATAGTGGATTAATACATATATAAAAGATTAAAATTTTAACTTACCCTTATTGCTTTAGGATTATCGGAGTAATCGACAGGCTGGCATGAGAATTCGTAGTCATTCCACCATCCAGAAACCAACCCCTGTAGAAGAGAAGAGATGACCATAAAAGTAAGTCATTAAATCAGTAAAAGTGATAATTGTAAATACACCATGACGATTTTATTAGGCTATTCTACACTTTTAAAAATAATATACCAATCGTTGGCATCTGGATTAAATATCCTGGACAAATAATTAGTAACTTTTCTAAAAAATCATTAAATAGAAATGATTGTTTTTGCTTCATGGTCACGTGATCGAAACCGCCTGGGATTGGCCAACACTAAAATGACGTCACACACTAGTAAACTTCCGGCCAAAGCGACATTACATTGTATCGTTTGACGTTTTATTGACAGTCGTGTGACGTCACTAACTAGTGAGACGCTATAATGTTCAGGGAGACTTTTTCGCGGCAACTTGATTTTTGATTTAGTTTTGTTTACTGAATTACACAACAGAATTAAAAATATCCACTTTTGTATATACTCCATAAACATTAGTAAATAATGTGAGATCTTTTCCTAAAAATTGTCAAATACCCTTTTGTTACATGACTGTGGATTATTAGATCAGACTTATGTATATAACAACGCTTTAGCACTACTAGTTGTATATTATTGTTCAATGGTTCACGAATATGCGTAGACGTTTAAAGAAAATGAGTGGTCCTTCTTTATGTGTTACTTTGAATTGTCTTGCATCTTATCAACAATTGATGTTAATTTAATTTTCTATCGTATGCCCAGTTTATACATTAGATAATCGTTATATGATCCTTAGCACAATAATTCAACACTATATGCATACGAAACGACGCCTTTTGTTTGCTAAATGCTACAAACCGCGATATTTACTTTATGTGTACTGTGTTCATTATGCACTTTAATAACTGCAAATATTTTAATACTTGCTCAGATGGAACAGGCAAATATTTTCATATTTTTATATCTTAGACCCCTGTTTTGTAAGGTGTCATCAAATATTTAATGTCATCGCAGTCTATGGTAAATATTTTTAATTGTTAATAATATGTACTCAATGAATCGTTTCATGTTTTGTTCATAAAACTTTCCTGAGAAATATGGAACGCTTAGGTACAAGAAAGAAAATAGTATATGAGAACAAAAATATGAGTAAATCTAATGCAGAAATGATTGATGAAATTCAGACCGTCTAAGTTCTTACTTTGCAGTGCCTGAAGAAGCGTTTTTCTCCATTCATCAGTAAACTTCTAAACAATTGAATTTCACATTTGCCATAAGATGGGAGAAACTTAATCAGAGAATAATAAGTCAATTCTTGTTTAAAGAACTAATCGAATTATGTGATGGCACCTACCTCATAAACCAGGAAGATGCTAAGCACGATCTGACTGATGTTATAGGCGATGATGGTGTTCTTCAGCTGGTAGGGCTTCCGGTCTCTCATGTAGCGGGGACCGACTGACGTGCAGAAGTACAGGTACGTCGCCAGGATGGTAAGCAGTGGACCAGGACTCGACATGAGCAGCCATTTCTCTGTTCTTGGATCTGGAAGTAGAAAATAATCGTAAATTAAAATAAATCCATACTTATATTATAAATGTGAAAGTTGTTGCTGTCTTTCTGTCTGTGATTTTGATGAAAATTGACATAGATATAGTTAAGGTCTCGGGAAAGGACACAATTACGATTGTTTTATAGCAGAAATTATATTTTAGGGTGATGGAAAAGGGTCTTGGTAGTTGTATGGGAGGGAAATCAATTGCAGACAAATAAATTGTAACAGTAGAATGAAATTTAAATCACTAGTTTATAATTGTAGTAGAAATTCAGTTTGAAATGCTTGAAATATAAAGAGGCGTAGATGAAAATGTATAGGTTGTTTTTAAAGATATAATATATAACGTCCAAATAATAAAGAATGTATTAGTAGATAAGATAAATGATAATAGCAGTGAGAAATTTAAAAAAATGTCAAATACCAACACAAAAGCTAAGGGAAAGGACACAAAATAATATGTTGAGCATATTGCTAATAACCATTTTGGCCAAAGAACTCGAAAATATATAATACCAAAAAAAATTAACAACATAAGCCCAAATGTAGAAAATTATATTGGATAATTTTTGGGACTTTGGTTAAGAGTAAGTATCCTATGTGCGAACCAGCACATGGCATACTAAATTTTAACCAGGTAATGGTTTATCAGTGTGCCGGGTTTCATCCAAGTCTGTTTTGGCGTTTTAGCAGCATAGTTTTTATTTAGTATTTTTTTAAATGTTTATTTGTCCATGATGTCAATATCTCTTAAACTTATGTTTTTGTAGCATGCGATATTTCAGTGATGAAATTTGAATTTGTAATTGTGTGTCTAATCACTTCTATCTACTATCACAGGAAAGTTATCACAACTGTTGCTTCCTTACTTTTTCTCACGCTTCGTCAATCATCAATGTTGTATAATTTAATCGTGGGTTTTACTTATGCTACCATCAGATATAATTGTTATATCGTGTTTGTCGACAATTAGGTATTTCCTTTTGGTTATGATACACCATTGACTAATACGGAAATTACATATAGGTATTAAATAAATACCTATTTCATCATCACCATCATCATCATCATAAGCCCATTAATGTTCCCACTGCTGGGGCACAGGCCTTCCCTATGGACGGATTAGAGAGATTGGGCCATGACCCACCACGCGGGCCCAGTGCGGGTTGGTAGGTGCTAACGACTGCAGATGCAGCCAACGACTTAAAGTGCCTTTCGAAGCACGGAGGAGCTCGAGATAATAAATTTTTGGTCACCCATCCAATGACCGACCACTGCGAAAGTTGCTCAACTTCAACGACCGCAGCCGGACGCGCTAACCACTGGCGCCATCGAGGTCCTCAGAATAAATACCTATTCATTCTATGATTACTCACAAATTGAGATAAAATATACAACGAGAGCAGTTTGTGCATTACGAGGGTAATTTAAGAATATTTATCGAAATCATGATAATTGCAAAAATTAAGTGTTCTTTCATCGAGCTAAGTATTAATTATTTTTGTGGCGGCGACATCTACACGCCCCATATATAACTAACATGGAGGAAACAATCTTACGCCTCCTCAAGAGGTGGCGTTACCGGCACTGCGTTCACAACGTATGGAAGCCTACAACGCGCAAGAGAAATTCGGAGCTTACTCCATATATACGATGCCCGAGCTAGCTACCATCACCCAGCTCGGAGGAAGATCTTTCCCTTTAGCCTTCCTACATTTTAAATGATGTTTGATAAGCATTATTGATTTAACTTGCAAAAAACAAGTGCAAGCATAAGGGATGTCGAAAGTTGAAAAAAATATCGATATATCGATACATCGATATTTTAAAAAATATCAATATCGGCTTCGATATATCGCGAAAAAAAATATCGATATATCAATATATCGGGCCAATTTTTCCAAAAATATATTTAGGTCAGCCTAGCATAGTAATAATAGTTCAATACAAATTATAATTAAAGAAAGAATTACCAAATTGCCGCTACACTACATGACAGTACAGTATCTCACGAAATATGACACGCGGAATAATAATGGAACGAAAATTATCTCCCTAAAAATAGACCCTATTTTCGAATGATGAAAATGCCAATGCCAGGGCCTCTCAGGTGCCATCTTTCGTAAACACGACTAGACAGTCACACAGTTCCACAGAATATAATGGAAATCAGCACAACCAATTCACCAGCGAAACAGATTTACAAATAATAGACAATACTAAATACAGCACAGATCATAGATATGTTGAATATCATTAATCTGAGATCTAGTTACGATTTTTCCAGATACGAATTTAGTTAGATCGTGATATGCCGCTAATAATTAAAAAAATATCGTTTTCGATACGAATTTCGATATTGGTTATTTTGTATCGATATATCGAATCAAAATATATCGGCAAAAAATATCGATATATCGAACAAAAAATATCGATATATCGATACATCGATATATTTTCAACAAGCCTAGCAAGCATACGACCTTGTTGTGTACAATCAGTGCATAAAATAATTTTAATTAGGTACTAAGTACCTGCTAATGCTATTTTAAGTCGTTAAGTATTATTTAATGGGCGTAAATGTGTTAATTATGCATCAATGTTGTAAATTCCCGCTAAATGTTAACAAAGAATATGTTGCATTTAAACTTTGCTAACGTTAAAGGAAAAAAATAATTTATAACACATTTGCTCGTAAAGCGTCTCTTATTGCACCAATTTCAATATCATAATCTATCACATGAGTAATGTGCGTGCGGTAATGTAAAGTAAAACGCACGGCTTATTATGTTCCGTCTAAAAAATCTTAGCAAAGAGTTTTTATGTGACAAAGGTAACCATCATTTTCTTAATAAAATTAACTTTGAGAGATAAAATATAATATATAAACATTTAATTCTTTAATTTGATTCATTTAGACAATAAATTACAACCATGTATCGGTAACAAATTAACAAAAATATTAATTTACTTTGTTAGTAACACTGGCTGTTTTTCGTTCGATTGCCTAAAAAAAGCGTTGAAGCGCGCGCATCGCTAATCTGTGAAAAAGTTATTTCTTTCTCTTTTCGCTGTATTGTTTTTATTTGAAAATATTGTCAAGTAGTAACGAATTTATTAATTTGACACCGCCAGAAGTCGAAAAAGGCTACGCTAAGCCTCTTGCTGGAAAAATCCACGGATAGATACTTACAGTCAAGCGTATCAAATTTTCTTCTTATGAAAAACAAACAAATTCATTTTCAGAAAGTACGTACGTAGGTAGTATTATTTCCTCGCAAATGTGTTATAAAACTTCGTATGACATACGTGCTGTTTGATAATTACAGCCTCTGCCTTTTTATAGCCCTCACCTACGGCTCGGGCTAACAATATCGCCTCGGCTGTAATTTTAAACTTACCGCACTTATATCATAATGTACTATTACACAAACTCGATCGTCCCATAGGCAGACATAACTAAAAATAAGCATCAAAAACACATTTTTACATCAATTCAAACGTATTTAAAATAAATAAATATTTCCGACACTCACACCAATTAGCCTAGCCCCAAAGTAAGCACTATAAGGCTTGTGTTATGGGATGCTAGGGTAACGGATAGAATACATTTTTTTTTTTTTTTTTTTTTTATAGATAGGTCCGACAAATGACTCCACCCCACCTGATGTTAAGTGAAGGCGAAGTCCAGACGTGACGATAGCTGATACAGCAGTTTTACCTGCCACACCAGCCATCTTCACCCTGCCGGCCTGCATGTTGCTTCTTCACGCCTCTCACTTCTATACTGTACATATATAAGTATATTTATATAAATACATATTAAACATCCATGACTGGAGTACAAATGCTCGTATTCATCACACAAACATCTGCCCCCACCGGGATACGAACCCGGGACCTCTCGAGTCGGCGACAGCCATGAAACCCGGCGTACAAACCACTCGGCCACGGAGGTCGTTAATTAAAACGAAAGAAATATATAAATTTGATGCGAAAAAAATGATTTAAAATATTAATTTTAATATCTCTCCTAATAATCTATGTTGGGAAGCAAAATCGTCATATTGTAAAAACATATCACTACAAACAGCATCTAATGAATACAATTTTTTTGTATAAATATTTTTCGTTTCATTGATTATTACAACCGCAGTTTACATTGAGATCATAATACTTAAATTAAATGACTCGATGAAATATATAATGATGAATAACAACATTACTCATACCGTTTCTCATTAATCCAAAGACTATCACAGATACAAAGTAATTATTATAATATTTGTTTCTTAGGTTTTCACGCACATCACTCATTAAATAAAACTAGTTTTTACGGGTTAATGCACGAAACTTTATTTATTTATTGACGTTTCGTAGCCTTTACAGGCTTCGTCAGAATGTTTTCATTCTGACGGAGATTTACAGGCTTCGTCGTCAGAATGTTTTCATTCTGACGACGAAGCCTGTAAAGGCTACGAAACGTCAATAAATAAATAAAGTTTCGTGCATTAACCCGTAAAAACTAGTTTTATTTAATTATTATAAATTCGAAAATAACTCTACCTGTCTATTTATTAATACGATAAATTTACGCATCACTTCTTTAAATAAATAAAAAAACACCATGTAACAAAAAAATAATTTATAAATAAAGTTATTTTTTTTAATAATTTATTTATTTAGGTAAGTAGGTTAAACTATGTAGTTTTTAAGTTTTTTTTTTTTTTTTTTTGATATACTTATCTCTATCTTGTTTCAATAGCTATGCAATAGATTATCTTAAAAATTAAAACAAAAATATTGTACTTATCTATACTTATAATAAATCTGTAGAGAGGTCAATTCTGTACATGAAATATATTTTCAAAATAACTATCAGGGGGTGATTAGTGATCGATACTGATGCCAAAAATGCAATCAGTAAAATTTTTGTCTGTCTGTCTGTCTGTGTGCATGTTCCTTATAGAAACAAAAACTACTCGACAGATTTTAACGAAACTCAATTATTCTTCATACTCCTGGGCAGGTTACAGTATACTTTTCATCACGCTACAATCAATAGCAGCAGAGTAGTGAAGGGAAATGTTGGGAAAACGGGAGAAGTTACTCCATTTTTTAAGCTTCCGTCGCGTGTGCAGCTTAATGGTTAAAGTTACATAGAAATCATGTATGACGGAAATATTCTACATAAAATTGTCTAAAAAATATCCCGCAACAGCATATGTCTATCTTTTATGGTTGACTCACAATAACACGTGTAATTATAATATAAATAAAGTCATTGTTTATAGCACAAGCCTGAGAACAAAAACTATAGTTTACACTACAGCTCTACACCGAAGCGAAGCGAGGGCGGGCCACTAGTTTCAAATATTACATTAAAATGAACCCTATTTAACATTTTGTGTTTAAAAACAATTTTCTAATCTATTTTATCTATTTAATTATTACTGATTTTTTTATCTATTTTGCACATCACTATTAATGTATGGATCACATAAATTTATTAAAGTGTGGATTGCGTAATAGTAACACGATAGAATTATAAATCAAACTAATAGCTATCACACACAGGTGGTGCAATCAATTAAGCAATTATGAACTTCACACTGAACAATGGATTATGCAAAGTAAGTTCACCCCAACCACAACTGCATTCAATTGATATGTACTCTACAAATGTGTTGATAACGAAAGATCAATAAAAACATTATTATGATCACCAGTCTATTAATATCCCCACAGGTAGGACACAGGCCTTCCCTATGTATGGAATAGGGAGATCGGGCCGTGACCGTGACATTGTAAATGAAAATTAGCACCATTACAATAAAAAGATATTCATAAAATAATATTTTCTAAATATCCTCCTATCAAAAAGTTACATTGTGCCTTTACTTCACGAATTAGATGTCGCTTAAGCGACAATCACTCAGCCCGCCATACGTTTTTGTCAAGCAAACACCCAATCATACGCCAAATAGTATCACACTACAAAGTCGCTTCCCGCTGTCTGTCCCTATGTATGCTTAGATCTTTAAAACTGCGCAACGGATTTTGAAGCATTTTTTTTAATAGATAGGGTGATTCAAGAGGAAGGTTTATATGTATAATACATGCATAATATGGTAGAGAAACATTGATAATTTTAGAGGTTTTTAATGTAAGGTCGTAAATAAACATATTTTTTTGCGCTTACATTTCAAACGCTGGCTGAACCCTACGAGATATATCGAAATAACATACTACAGTATTATACACCTTAAAAAGGTCTACAAAAAAGTCCATAATAGTATGTGCCTAACTCTTAGGGATAACCCACAATAACCATTTTTTATTCTATACTTTTTACGAAAAATAATAGCTTATTTACGAAGCGATTTTCAGCAATATAAAATTAACCCTTGACCAATTAAGTACCTTAAATACACTGTGTATTTAATACAGATCAATTTGACGCTTATTTAAAGCATGTAATTTAAATTAATATTTTCGAAGATATTACAGATTTTAAAATGCAGGGACATAGCGCGTTAACCAATTAAGTACCATAAATACATTGTGTATTTAATACAGGTCAATTTGGCCCTTTAAAGCATGCAATTTAAATTAATATTTTCGAAGATATTACAGATTTTAAAATGCGGGGACTAAGCGGTTCCGACGTTACCGGTTGGGGGGCCTGGCGGCGCGTGCCTATCGTAATTAGGTATAAGAAGAATGTCATTGTATATAATACAAGCCTGAGAACAAAAACTATAGTCTACACTTCAGCTCTACACCGAAGCGAAGCGAGGGAGGGCCACTAGTAAATATATAAACTATTTTCGACCGAAGCGGCGTATAAGCGATTTTGCCTTTCCCCTAACGTAAGTTTTTGATCACCCATCCAATGACCGACCAATGTGAAAGTTGCTTAATTCCACTTTTGCAGGCCGGAAGCGGTTAGCACTTGCACCATCGAGCTCCGCAAACCAAGTTACAAAAGACATATCTAATACTAACTAGAGGCACCCCTTCGCTTCGCTTCGGTGTGGAACTGTAGTATAGACTATACTTTTTGTTCTCAGGCTAGTATTATACACTATAAATTTCTTTCATAGTGAAAATTTTGTTGCGTAGTTCAGGAGCCGTTGTACCGAATGCACATGCATTTTTTTGGTTGTACACGCAAATCTTAGAAACTAAGTGTCGCCGCACACGGGCCACACGCCACAGGCTACTAAAGTGGCTGAAGCGAGCGACAGCGGCCGTCTAAGGCAAGGGAGAGAGGGGTGGGGAATCCCGCGAGTGACGTGTGGCGGCATTTTGTATCGGCGCATTAAGTGGCCGGTGCGGGCCACAAGAAGCGAGCAACGACGATTTGTAGCGTGTGGCGGCCACCGGCGGCGTACCGTGTGTAGCTAGTCCATAATATAAAATTTATGAAAACACAAGAAATATGCCAGTGGCGGCGTTTTGTGGTTGTGGTCGGTGGCCCGTGTGCGGCGACACTAAAGGTCCGATTTGAAAAAATCCATTTGTATTACATAGTACATTTATTGAGAAAAGTTTAAGGTTATATGTTGTTATGTTACGCTACAATCAGTAGGAGGAAAAATATTCCATTCGGGAGATTCCGTTGCGTGCGCTGCGTAAATGATTAAGTTACAAAAAAAATCATGTATGACGGAATTCTTCCCATTCAAAAGTTCTATTAAAAAAACCGTTTTTAAATTTCAATTTACAAATTCAATTAAAGTTTGACTCACTATAATCTTTTACCTCAAATTGTCGCTGTTGAAACCGCTGGCGACCTTCATTTGTGACATAACTGTAATAGTACGACATTTGATATTGCGGACTTTTTTGTAGATATTTATGTCCTTCATAAAACTTTAGTACATCACATTGCTGTAGAACATTTTCGAAAATTTTCAACTTCTACTTTTCATCGGCTATGTTTAATCTAAGTGGTTTAACTGTAATTATTACTGGTTTCCATAATAAAAACCTGTTTGACTACATAGGTAATTACTTTGAGATCAATGTGCCAAGTGCAAGACCTCTATTGTAGCTTCCATTATATATATCCACTTATATTACACTTATAGAAGTCTCTAGAACAAAGACATTCCACTTTTATGCTTGTGAAAAAATGTTTTAAACACACCCAGTAGCCTTGCCTAAAAGTAAGCACTGTAAGACTTGTGTCATGGGATACTAGTGTAACGGTTGGAGTACACATACATACATAATTATATATATTTTTTTTATTTAGAAACACTTATAAAAGTCCATGACTTGAGTAAAAATGCTCGTATTCATCGTTCATACCGTTGTAGGTACGAGCATAGTCATGTGAAAAGCGAAAATTACGCCATCGGCTAGCTAAACTATGGCGGGAGACCTTGTACTAAGAAGAACCGACAAGAAACTCAGCAAGGGCTGCTTTTTTGAAGTGAAACTTTTTAACGCACGCTTGACTTTGGGGGTAAGCTGGAGAATGCGTTACGCGTTACGAAAAGTGTGTTCGGGCGAGGAGAACGAAGTTCAGTGGGGGATATAAGCAAGAGAAAGCTGTGCGCGTGCACGTTTTCTTTCTCTTTCTCTCTAATACCTAGTAAATGAAATATGTATATGTACATACAGATGGAGCTAAAGAAGTTTCACTTCAGTCGTGTGGTCATAAGTACCCTTATAGTTAGACCAAAAGTCATGACCGTTTGTTAAAATTTTGTTTTTGCTGCCCTAGACGTTCGGCCCCACATAGAGGGCTCAGGTATGGTGGGGGTACTTAACTAGGTGCAAGGTTGCTCCCCATATGTTATTCTACCGCGCTCGAGTAAATCCAAAAATCCCCGATTGGGCTCCCCTACTATTAGTACGAGTGCGAGCTCACAAAACTATCATAGTTTTCGTTATTGTAAAACTCGTACTATGGGTAAAGCACACTCGTTTTTTCCCCTCATTTATTTCATACATTATTGTCAAATTCAAAGCTGACATCAGAATTGCTTCACAACCAATTTAGACACCAAATAACATAATCTCTTATCTATTAGACAAGTCCGTCCGTCCGTCTGTGGTGCTGTTTCAGCGGCCAAACCGTAAGAGATAGATAAAGAGAATATTTAAATTATAATTTAAGAATAGTCTGATAAGACTACAAACCGGATTTGAGTAACGTAGCACTTCCGGTTTTCGAGAAATCACGAATTTCAAACGAAACCACACAAAATCTCCGAAGTTCTCAATTAATTAAATACATTTTTTTTTTAAATCAGGTTTTGGTGATCATTTGGTTCACTGGTTTGCTAGTATATCAATTAAATATAAACACTAAGAAATTAGCCACAACTTGAGGATGCTTAAGTGAAAAACAAAAAAGAATAGATACGCGGAAGATTGCCATCGATGGTTCATTATAATAATTACGATATTTATCTGCTTCGAAGCGCGTGCGCTGATCGTAATGTTGTCATTGTACCCGCGTAAATTTGTTTGTGTTTAACGCTATGCGTGAAGGGACGAGGATGGGCAAAATACAAGTATCAACCAAAAACAGGTAGATACATAAAAACATTATTTAGTTATTATGTTTTTATTTTTTAAGCATTTAACTGCTAGATGTTTAAATCTAAAGAAAAGTTTTATTGGAAAATAATAATCCACGCGGACCAGGCAGCGGACGGGACTCTAAACCCGCACCCTTCGCAATCCGGGCGAATGCACTGCGCTACCACGGCCTTGATGGCCGCGTCGAAATTTTCCTAGCCTTAAGCTGCAAGGCAGCGCCATCTCTTCACATTGTAGGTAACCCACAATGTCAAATGAATACTTTTTCAAGTATTAAATATTTGAAAGAAGAAAAGGCAATTATAGTTATGTTACATGACTATAGTCGATACCCGTCCGCTGCCTGGGATTTTTTTTTCTAATAAAACTTTTCTTTAGATTTAAACATTATTTAGCTAAAGAAAATATGACTAGAAAAAATCCACGCGATCCAGGCAGCAGACAGGACTTGAAACTCCGAAGGGTGCGGCTGCCGTGCAGATTAAGAAAGGTTATAAAATCATCCATTCGCCCGGATAGCGAAGGGTGCGGTTTCGAGTCCCAACTGTTGCCTGGTCCGCGTGGAATTTTTTCTAGTAATATTTTCTTTAGATTTAAACATCGAGCAGTTCTTAGAGCATTTATACATAGGTATAAATGCTCTAAGGAGCAGTTACATTCTTAAAAAATAAAAAATATAAGTATTTAGCTATCCTAAATAATGCTTCCAATGTTTAACTTTCAATAAAGTGAAACCTTTACTACATTACCACAAAGAAATTCGTTCATCTTGACCATGTCGTCTTACAGTTTTAATAGTTATTGAAAACTGTCTATCAACAAGCATGTTAGTTTAGTGGTAGAAGTTTACCTGACACGCAGGGCGGCTCGGATACGATGCCCAGACGAGAAAAAACTTATTTTCCATTTTTTATAAGCCAGAGTAACATACTTGCATGATTTTTTTTTGAGTGTATAAGCTGTTGGCCGCAGATGACCTTTACAGCGTCACTGGGTTTGGGGACGGCGAGATTCTAAGGAAACCTCAAATCGAGAATTGGCGAGTGGCTCTAGAGGTATTCCAGGCGGATAGCATCTCCCCACGGGCGGAGTCTCCTCTCCGTCTGGAGCCTCTAAACTACTTGAACCTGAGGGGCGGGGCGGGTCGGCTCAACTAGAGGGTGTATCTGAGACTCAGACCTCAACTGTAGTTAGCCGTTGTCGTGAGGGAAGGCCTGCATTATTTGTTTTATATCTCTTAAAATTACAGGCGAAGTAAAATACTTTAAATATAAGTGTCACTTGCAACGTGGTTTTATAAAAGTGCACATTTTTTTAACTTTAAAGGTTCTTCGCGGACAGAAGCTACACAGTTTGAAACAATAGTGGTTTCTCTCTATCTGTCAAAGTTGTTTAATCTATTCAGCCGTTTTTGCGAATGAGCGACAAACATATAAACTTAAAAACTACCAGATTTGAAATTTTACATTATAATCAAACCACAGGAATGGTGATTTACCTATATGCTAAGACAAAAAAGTATTTTATTTGATTCAAACTCAAGAAACTTCTAGGGCGGATGTAGAATAGCTTATCAATTTTATTTCACACAAGCGGCCTGCCCTCGCTTCGCTTCGGTGTAGAGCTGAAGTGTAGACTACAGTTTTTGTTCTCAGGCTTGCATTGTATACAATGACATTCATCTATGATTCTTCTTATACCTGCATGCAAAGTCTCAGCCCGATCGGTTTAAAATTGACAAAGTTTAATACAAACTTTCATTCCCTATTTTATCCCCTTGTGGGTAGAATTGATCAAAATCCTTTCTTAGCGGATGCCTACGTTATAACATCTACCTGCATTCCAAAATTCAGCCCGATCCGTTCAGTGGTTTGGGCTTTGAGTTTTATATATATAGATAAAAAGGACAAAAATAAACACACACATTATTTGCAATATACTTATTGCATTAAACACCAATATTCAATTGGTTATCTCATGTTTACAAAATAAATAAACGGAATTACCTAAGCATAAAAAAAAGCAATATTACTGGCATTGCCATTAAGTGCCAGTATTTCTAATATACATACCGGTACTCCAAGTACGACCTACCACAGCCAAACAAAGGCTTCAGATTCCGAGCACGTGTATTATCTGCGCAGGCGCTGAATGTGTTATTTTCTTACATCGCAAAAACGAATGTTGTTATTGTATAATATTGATCTCAGTAATCATTATTTGTTACTTAATAATCGTGAATATCTCCAATTATGTTTAATTATATCTTGTTCTCGTATTATTATACAATGTAGGCGTACTAGTTCAAAGAATGCGACTACATTGTATAAAAATAGTAAGACGAGATTGTAGAAATTAAATAAATTGAGATGGGCTGGCATAGATCTTATCGGGGAGTAATCAAATTGTTGCTTATAAAGCATATTTAATATCATCATCATCAGCCTATTAATGTCCCCACAGTCCTTCCCTACGGATGGAATAGGGAGATTGGGCCGTGACCCACCACGCGCGCCTATTGCGGATTGGTGGGTGCTAACGACTGCGGATGTAGCCGGGACCAACGGCTTAACGTGCCTTACGAAGCACGGAGGAACTAGAAAAAGAAGATTTTTGGTCACCCATCCAATGACCGAGCACTGCGAAAGTTGCTTTACTTTCACGATCGTAATTTGTCCATGTTTGTAATTAAAAATATTTATTTATTACGAACATGTCTGAAGTGATGCTACGATATGTTTGGTAAAGTTTTTCGGCAGCTGAGGCAGGGTCCGGATTGACCAATAGGAAGATAATTTTATTGTTTACTAGTGGCACGCTCTCGCTTCGCTTCGGGGTAGAATTGATCAAAATCCTTTCTTAGCGGATGCCTACGTCATAACATCTACCTGCATGCCAAATTTCAGCCCGATCCGTCCAGTGGTTTGGGCTGTGCGTTGATAGTCAGTCACCTTTGAGCTTTATATATATAGACTAGTTGACCCAGCGAACTTCGTACCGCCCTAAAAAAATAGGGGTTGTCCAGCGGACAAAATTGTGAATCTACACCATTCTCAGATCCCCTTGAACACACACAAAAAATTTCATCAAAATCGGTCCAGTCGTTTAAAAGAAGTTCAGTGACATACACACTCACAGAAGAATTATATATATAAAGATGTGCAATGTTTTTGCTTGATATAATTATGTTTTGTCTCTTTAGATAAAATTATAGTATACATTAATTGTCAAATATGGTTTCATAGATCACGCTCTTTTCCAAAATTTGTTCTTCAAAATAAAATGAATTGTTTCATCTATACTAAAAATTATAAATGCGAAAGCGCGTGTCTGTCTGAACCGATTTACATGAAATTTGGTTTAGATATAGTTTGAGTCCTGGATCCCAGGAGTCTTGAAAGGGGTGAATACTGTGAATAGTGAAGGTGCATAGGGGTGGAAGTTTGTATGGGAAATTTATTGGCCCACGCAGACGACGTCTGGTATTGGTATTACAATATATTAAAACCGTGAAAATTATGACTCTGCTCTGATATTTGAGGTATACAGGCTTATGTTAGGTAGGAAATTGCGGAATTTCAGCTTGAATAGGGGTGATGACGGGGTACAGTAAACGAAATTCTATTTAGTCCGTCAGTTAGATGATCAAAAAATAATGGACCCTTATTTTTTTTTGGGCAATCAACCAAAAAATGACAAAATTATAGCGCGTCAAAGTTTGGGAGTAGGGGCTCGTGACATCACTTTTTAGTGAATTTTCACTTAAAAGTGTACTCAAACGTGACGTCATGCGACTTTTCAAATCAATATATCTCTGCAATGTTTATATTATGTGAAAAAAGAAAAAATACGTGTCCAATACTTTTTGATAATCTACCTGATAAACGAAGAAGAAAAAAAATTGTCATCATCCCCATTCATCCATTGAATGGTTTCAGGGCTATATGACGACCTCCGTGGCCGAGTGGTTTGTACGCCGGGTTTCATGGCTGTCGCCGACTCGAGAGGTCCCGGGTTCGAATCCCGGTGGGGGCAGATGTTTGTGTGATGAATACGAGCATTTGTACTCCAGTCATGGATGTTTAATATGTATTTATATAAATATACTTATATATGTACAGTATATGTATTCTATCCGTTACCCTAGTATCCCATAACACAAGCCTTATAGTGCTTACTTTGGGGCTAGGCTAATTGGTGTGAGTGTCAGAAATATTTATTTATTTATTTATTTATATGGGTAGGGGATTACTCTCAGATGAGCTACTCCTAGGTGGCGATGTTTCTGCTGCATCAGCTATTTGGATTACGAGACTCAAAGTGCGTAACGAACATGGTACGTGCAGGCAAGCCAATTCACAAATTCTCTAAAAATTTTCAGTCTGTGTGATTGCCCAAATTAAGACATGAACAGAACTTGTAACGAAATAGCCTAACTAACGTGTTCAGACTACAAATTCTTCGGAATTCTAAGTAATTTATAAAGATTATCTCTTATCTGTTAGACAAGTCCGTCCGTCCGTCCACTGTTTTGCATCCAAGACTTGGCGAGCTTGGGTCTGCTGAGAGGTCTCTGCAGCTCTTTGAGCCGCGTGACGATCAGCGTCTAAATTATGACGGGTCTGCGTTTGCTCAAAAGTTTCAGCAGCCCTTTGAGTTGCGTGACGCTCGGCATCTAAAGTCCGACGGATCTGTGAATCCTTTTCCGATTCCAGTGATCTAGCAAGTTTAGCAGCCCGAGCTCTGCTAGAGCTATTAGCTAAATTGGACTTTCGTTTGCGAGTCATCGTAGAAAAACAAAATAAAATGAATCGAACAAAACAGATGTACAGATTGAGATTTTTTATCATAAAAAAAAACCTTTAATAAGTCTACCCTCACGTGTCTGCCTGTCGGGTAGGCATAGTTAGATTCGTGCGCTCCCCCACCACGCGACAGCGTCGTTGCCTGCCGCCACACTTCGGCGAATGTGCGCGACGACGACCGACGACCGACGGCGATGCAGAGTATTCGTTAAAAGGAACTTTAACTTCAAAAGACATTTTTTTTTTAACTTGATACACCCAAAACTTCTAAATATCATGTTCCTAGGTTCAGTGGTTAAGATTTTATATTCAAAAAGTTTGGCTTCGTAGTTCTCAATCCCATACAACTTTTCACCCCCCCTTTTAACCCCTTACAACCCCCTTTTCGCAATAAAAAGTAGCCTATGTCCTTTCTCAGGATCTAGACCATCTGTATACCAAATTTCATTCAAATCCGTTCAGTAGTTTTGGCGTGAAAGAGTAACAGACAGACAGAGTTACTTTCGCATTTATAATATTATAGTAAGGATAATGTTAGTGACCATGAAAGTTTAAAACAATATATTTTATAATGAGCCTATCGTAAATATTAGTAAAACGTAGTTCTCAGGTAAATGATAATATTGGCGAACGTAGTAAAAGATACATTTACATTAGGTTGTTCTGTGACATGAACAAATGTTTACACAGGAATCTTGCTAAGAAATGAAGCCTTTTATCATTCGAGCTTAATAACATTGAATGGTTAACAAAAAAAAAGATTGTTTGTATTTTCGTAATAGCGAAAGTCGGTATATTGAGTGTCTAGACCAACTTGAAGGAAAAATACGGTGTGGTTTTACGAAACAACAATGCAAGTAAAACTTTCAAATTTAGAAAAATAAAACACCGATGCCTTCTGCTAAATTATAATAAAAAAAAATATTAAAAAAGTTTTGCGACATGGTAAAGATGAACGAAAATATTTTAGGCGGTGGAAAGAAAGCTTCACTTTAAAAAAATATTATTGAAAAAAGTTATAAATTAATTATTGTGCTTCTAATTTAAATAAAAAAAAAAAAACACGACCGGTTGCACTCCAAGAGTGCCGGCAGAAGTGAAAATGTGAATATTAACGTTGTGCATTTTTGATATTTTGGAATGACTAGGGAATAATTTTGCACGATTTGCTTTCATCATCAGTATAAAAGTACTATCATGTATGTAGATACAATATTTATTTATTGCGCTATCGTACACATGACAATTATTTATATTACATTAAAAAAGTTTATCTCTCAGAAAAATCAACTGACACTTATCATGTTTAAGCGCACTTAGCGACATCTATTGTAAAGAAATCAACTTACATGAATCACATTTGAGCGCACTTAGCGACATCTGTTGTAAAAAAAATGCATTTTCTTCGCATTTAAGCTGCCACGTGGACATCCTAGATAGAGACTTATTATTATATGTTTCGTCCAATATATTCAATTCAAAAGCTAGTCAACAACCTTTTCAATTTTATTGTGTGTCATGATGCGATCAGCCCACGTGTTGAACCTGACGCGAGATTACATTTTTTACCCATACAAGAAAAAGTGTACAATGCCGCTAAAGAAGTTTTCACTTCAAAAATACTTTGATCTTAAAGTTAGGGGCTCTGAAAAGCGGTCCATGTACCTTAAATTTCGTGGTACCGTGTCCAACGTTACGGCATTAATAGGTTTTATATTTTCGCATACACATAGGTAATAATAGGGAAGATGACTGGGTAAAGTAAAAAAGAAAAAAATATTCCGTCATTTGGAATATCATTTTTGAAGTTATACTTCTTTAGGCGCGTTATGAAAAAATTATGAGAGTGAAATTTTTAGATGCGCGCACATCACTGTAACCCAAAAGTAACATCATGAAGTTGGCCGCGGGCGCGTTATGAAAAAATCATGTGAGTGAAATTTCGAGATGCGCGCGCATCACTGTAACACAATAGTAACACCATGAAGTTGGCCGCGGGCGCGTTATGAATGTTAGTGTCTAATAATGGTGGATTATTAACCACTTAGTGGTAGCACACATAAATGTTAATCAACCTCTTCATAATTCAAAAACTCATGTGAAAACATCTGATGAGCAAAAGATTATATATTATTGAGTCCAAGCTCATTTAAATGATCGAAGTATCTGGAAATAAAGAACATTTTGCTCATTGAAGTAAGCAAAGTCTTCTCATTAAATTCACAAGTAACTATGTCACACAATTAATGTATCTAATTAATTGTATTGATAACGACATGATTTTATGTAAATGTTCCTACTTCTGGAAATACTGATAAGTTTCTTGCGCCCATTTTTTTTCTCAGCTAAAAGATGTCCTGAATTGATTGGTAGGGAAAGAATATTGGACGATACGAAAGAGCTTTCTATAAGTCTATTTGAATAAAGTATAACTTCATTTCAATTATATTTATTTAAATTTTTAAGCATTTAACTGCTAGAGAACTTTAGATATTTAAATCTAATTACATTCATTTAACATTGTGGGTTACCTAGAGATGGCGGTGCATAGCAGCCTAAGGAAGGCTAGAGAAAACTCGATATGGCTATCAGGGCTGCAGTAGAAAAATGGTCGATCCATTCGCCCGGTTAGCGAAGGGTGTGGGTTCAAATTCTATTCAAGTAAAATTTTATTTGATTCAATTCATTTAAAGACTTTTGATAATCTACTTGATAGATGAAGAAGAAGCTATATCTATCATCTTTACAGTAACAAATTAATTTTAAAGTTAAGATTGATGAAGACGATTGCTTGTGGTCACCCACCTAAAACAAGTAACTATCCAAGTTGTTTGATTTTCACAATCAACATCTGAATGTGTTATTTGAACTCCTAGTTCCGCGTATAATACAACAAGTACAGGCCTATGACAGGATACAAGGTTGCGATGATATAATATTGACATTAAGTGGTCAACAGTTTTATGAAAACGCTAATTGTAAATTTGTTAAATAAACATTACGAATGATCCGGGAATGCCCTATAATAACAGTCTTAATTCTAAGACTAAATATAGAGTCTGTTAATTTCATTGTAAATATAGATTTTCGTGCCATGGACAGTGTTCACAATGTTTTCAATATTATTTTCGCGAAACAGGCCTCAGTCCACTTTTTAATGAAGGGTTCAATATAGGAATTTTCTGAATAATTTCCTGTATTGGTCTCCTTTAATGTATATATTGTATATATAAACTCAAAGGTGACTGACTGACATAGTGATCTATCAACGCACAGCCTAAACCACTGGACGGATCGTGCTAAAATTTAGCATGCAGGTAGATGTTATGACGTAGCCATCCGCTAAGAAAGGATTTTGATCAATTCTACCGCCAAAGGGATAAAATAGGGAATGAAAGTTTGTATGAAACTTTGTCAATTTTAAATCAATCGGGCTGAGACTTTGCATGCAGGTATAAGAAGAATCATAGATGAATGTCATTGTGTATAATACAAGCCTGAGAACAAAAACTGTTGTCTACACTTCAGCTCTACACCGAAGCGAAGCGAGGGCGGGTCGCTAGTTAGAGTATAAACAAAAAACTACCAACCGCACTCGATAATACCTATATAATTTTGACTTCAGTCTTCTGAGAAGTCAGTTTATCTTATGCGGATCCAACTTTTCATACGATTAATAATTACTAGATTGACGTCATACTAATGCGTAATTTTGTAAGTAGGCACCAAGAAAAACTAAAGTGACACTCGAGAAATACCTAAGTCTGATAACGTCAAAGGTTGCTTAAATGTTTAAACAAGCTTCTGATCAAACAAACATAATATAGGCATTGGAAGTATCAAAAAATTGCTAATTGGTTTATTTGTGCTGAGAGTGGGTGTTTTGCGAGGTAAGGTACTGTGGCACGGTAATATTATCTATACAGTATTCTGTCTTCATACAAACGGTCGGAAAGCGTGTCATACCGACACCACTCAAGTTCGCGCGGCACCCGGTGGGCATCCAGTCGCGAATGCGCCGCAGCGACGACCGAACGGTGTGAATTGTTTTTCAAGCAGTTAGCCGTGCTTAAATGTTTGTATTGTGAATATTTGATTGAAATAAGTACACACTTATTAAGTCACAATACTGTATAGATAATATTACCGTGACTGTGGCAAAAGGTGACAACTAACAACAGACGAGTAAGGAAGGCACAGGGACAAAGCTTTATACAACTGCGCGTGATTGAGCACTTGCGGCCTGTCGCGGCTCGTATTTTTTGAAGTGAAACTACTTTTTGGAGGTTTTGTAAATGTAAAAATTCAATGGAAAATATGAAACGGAAAAGCGTCACGAGACTCACACGACTATATATGTATCAAATATATAAAATTCTCGTGTCACGGTGTGCGTAATTGAACTACTCCGAAACGACTCGACCGAACGACTCTTTCGTAAAATTTTATATGCATACTCAGTAGGTCTGAGAATCGGACAACATCTATTTTTCATCCCCCTGAATGTAAACGGTGGTCCACCCTTAAATTTTTTTTGGATAACATTTTTTGTTTTTATTTTTTTATGATACGTCATACAAAAATACATACAACCCTAAATTTTCACCCTTCTACCACCAACACCTATTTTTTATGGCGGTACGAGGTTCGCGGGGATAGCTAGTGTGTGTGTGGGATGCGTGCGTTCCCGAAGAGCATGAAAGGTTAACTCGGCGAAGGCTGAAACGCTATGAGCGTCACGCGCGTCATACGCGACAATCTATATATATAAAAATGAAACCCGTTTTCCGTTGTCACGACATAACATGAAAACGGCTTGACCGATTTGGCTGATTTTTTTTTTTAGAATATTCCTTGAAGTACGAGGATGGTTCTTACGAAGAGAAAAATTAAAAAAAATGCCTGAAAATGTCAAAAAACAATACTTTTCTTTACTCCCATACAAACGATTCGTAATAATACTTAAAAGTCAATTTGAACTTTAGTACCATACCATAAATTTCAAATGTTAGAGGAGAGATTCTGGGAAGGCAAAACAATTGAGCGACGTGATGTCAATAGAAGTTTGGAAAAGATAAATATACCATCTTCAGTTTTTTTATAATCTATATATATATAACTCAAAGGTGACTGACTGACGTAGTAATCTATCAACGCCCAGCCTAAACCACTGGACGGATCGGGCTGAAATTTGGCATGCAGGTAGATGTTATGACGTAGGCATCCGCCAAGAAAGGATTTTGATCAATTCTACCCCCAAGGGGATAAAATAGGGAATGAAAGTTTGTATGAAACTTTGTCAATTTTAAAACCGAACGAACTGAGACTTTGCATGCAGGTATAAGAATAATCATAGATGAATGTCATTGTGTATAAAACAAGCCTGAGAACAAAAACTGTAGTCTACGCTTCAGCTCTACACCGAAGCGAAGCGAGGGCGGGCCGCTAGTATATAAATAAATATGTACATATATATGACGAGTGATGTGTGCGCTGCTCCATTCCCCTATGCCTTATGCACCACCTAATGTTAGGTTATATAAGAAAGAAGTCTCGCTTCAGATATGTGGTCTGTGCACACTTTTTTTTTATATTATAAGGGGCATACGAGCTGACAGCTCAACTGGTGGTAAGTGATCACCGTCGCCCATAGACACCTGCAACACCAGGTGTATCACAAATGCGATGCCGGCTTTTAAGCCAGATTTACATTGATACAGTAGCTGGCCAGTCCCGCTGGCATGCCAGTACTGGATCCATGTAAACATTTTTTGGACGCGCCAGTGTCGCGCTGGTGCCAGCGCTGGCATGGAGTAGAACGAAGGCCTACTTTTCATGCCAGTGCCCACACCCCGCATCCCCCGCGCCCCTTGCCCGCGTCACTGGATCTTTTTAAACACGTTCACGCCAGTCCCTGGCGCCGCCGCTTAACGTCACCACTTCTTATTGATTTGCTGAAACTTTCGACAACAAAATGTCTCAAAAGTGGGGTGATGATAACACATTACAATTTATACATTTATATAGAAATAAGGAGTGTTTATGGGACATTCGTTCCCAAAATTATACATAAACATAAACAGCCCTGCATAATATTTGCTCTTCAATGAATATGGAAAGGTTAACTATTGAAGAAATGAAAGCAAAAGTAAAATAAGTGTTCATTTTTTCCCAAACGTGTAGTCACCACTAAACCTCAAATGCTACTGCTGGCAAAAATGTAAATGATACAATCCAGTCCAGTTATTGGCACCGTTTTTAGGCGCCTAAAACTGGCGCCAGCTACTGTATCAATGTAATCTGGCATTAAGGAAGGAGTGCCCTCTTAAATATTACTATCTCAAGCTGCTCCGTGGTCCGAAAAGTGGTATGTCGTTACTCCCGGCTGCATCGGCAGTCGTCAGACCTTTTTTTTGTCTGGTAAATGCCTTACGCATTCTTCAACCACCGTGGAAGTGAGAAGAAAGTATGTGGGACTCCTTCCTGCTCATTTCAGCCAGCTCTTGGGCCAGATGAAATCAGCAGGACCCTACCAAGTGCCCTGAGCAGGGACACTAAAAACCAGACTGTACTTTGGTCACACGGCATACATTCTGAGGACCGCAGTCACGGTAATATTATCTATACAGTATTCGATCTTCATACAAACGGTCGGAAAGCGTGTCATAGACGACCTCCGTGGTCGAGTGGTTTGTACGCCGGGTTTCATGGTGTCGCCGACTCGAGAGGTCCCGGGTTCGAATCCCGGTGGGGGCAGATGTTTGTGTGATGAATACGAGCATTTGTACTCCAGTCATGGATGTTTAATATGTATTTCTATATAAATATACTTATATATGTACAGTATATGTATTCTATCCGTTACCCTAGCATTCCATAACACAAGCCTTACAGTGCTTACTTTGGGGCTAGGCTAATTGGTGTGAGTGTTGGACATATTTATTTATTTATTTATATAATAATAATATAATAATAATAATAATCTTTATTTCTTCTTCCACAATCTACAAATTCCATGACAACTTATTATACTTTAATTCTTATATAAAAACAGTAAATAGATTGTGAGAGACTGGTGCCTGAACTAGGCAGAACGCCTGTATCTCAGAGCACCAGGACTCTCCCTCCCCTGGAGAATGTACATTGATCAAATTATAAGGTCATTGATCATTTATACCTACGTCCGCCACTCGAGTTCGCGCGGCACCCGGTGGGCATCCAGACGCGAATGCGCCGCAGCGACGACCGAACGGCGTGAATTGTTTTTAAGCAGTTAGCCGTGGGTCTGTACATGGATGAAAATCTTAGGTTCGAGAATCATGTTGGGCGAAAGGTTGGTCATTGTTTTGGGTCGCTCCAGACTCTGTATAAACTGAATCGATTTTTATGTACAAATGTTAAATTACAACTATGTAACTCCTTAGTTTTATCGCACCTACAATATTGTGATATTGTATTTGGTCCGTGTTTGCTTGCAAAGACCAAGCAGCAAATTCAGAGGGTACAGAATGCTTGCATGCGATTTTGCTTTCCAATAAAAAAGAGGGATCATATTACTCCCCACTTGGTGCGTAACGGGGTTCTGAATATGGGCGGAGTAAGGGATTTGAAATATGTTTGTTTTTTGTATTCCTTGCTTAAAATAAATATACCGGAATATTTGGCTAGTAAGTTAAAATGGAGGACTCGTGGTAGTAATTTGAGGGACACTGGCCTGCGTCTGTCTCTGCCTTTATTTAGAAATGCTGTTGCTAGGGGACGTTTTGTATTTGCCGCTTCGAAAATATGGAATGACTTGCCTCCTCCTTTGCGGCAAAGTCTTATAATATCCGAAAGCAGTTTTAAGCAAAGGTGTAAACGGTGGTTCCTTGAACAACAACACGAGGCGGCAAGTACAAAATATGATGCTATTTAATCAGTAACGACAAAGATGAGAAAACTTTTATGAATTAATGTCATAACATAATATATCATTAAACTAAGAACCTTCAAAATATAACGTAATAACTAAAACTAAAAAAAAACTGCTGTTTAATTGTTGTAGTAATTAATAACTAAATTATTGTCTCGACTTGCTGATATTGTCCTTATTAATGTGTTTTTTTAGAAAATAATAATTGTGAGGTGGTGGCAGAATACCAGCGACAAGTCAAAACTTGACTGTCACATGCTGAGCCACATACCTTTTTGTTTCAATTATTTACTGTCATTCTATTTGTGTATTGTACCATTTGTATGTTGAAACAAATAAATAATTTATTATTATTATTATGAATATTTGTTTGAATTAAGTAGATAAATACATCTACATAATATGGCAAAGAGCAATAGTCGATATTGTGCTGTTTTTGGTTGCTTGAACTCTTCAATAATTAAACTTTTTATACGAATGCGTATTTATTATACTATTAAATTTAACATTAAAGCTTTTCGTACGTCTCAGTCGAGGCGTAAGTATTTTTCTGTCTCAAATCTATTTTAAACAAAAACATGTATTTTATTTAACACTTCCTAATTCATTCACATTTTTTTTTTACATAAGAAATAGTATATTTTCTATCACAAAACTAGAAAGAAACTCAATTATGTACATGAAATTAAAATACTGTAGGCGGGTAGCCCTACCGCGTGGATACGCACTGCTCGGCCGTATGCAGTCATTTCAAGGACAGGGCCGAGTCACAATACTGTATAGATAATATTACCGTGCCGCAGTCCCCCCAATGCGCGCCGGAAGCGCTGGTCGCAGCAGCAACCGTTGCCGACTGGCCGTAATCAGCACTCACTAATCTACACTGGGCCAGCGTGGTGGTTAACGGCCTAATCTCCCTACTTATTCCATCTATGCATTTTATTTCGCAGTTACCAATCATTCATTGACCTGTCCAATTTTCTTCTTCTTCATCGTCGTTTCCTCATGGCTGAGGGTCGTGACCTTTCAGGACAGCACATTTCACCAACGATCTCCAGACCGTTCTGTGTTCTGCAAGGCGAATGGACGCCTGCAAGTTGCCATTCGTACTTTCTTTAACTATGTCCAACCACCGGGATGGAGACCTGCCCCTACTCCTCTTGCCTTCCACGTTTCCAACGACCAAAAGCTTTTCAAAATTATCCGGGCTTCTCCTTGCTACGTGACCGAAGTATTTTAGGAGGCGCTGCATGCAGACAGAAGAGAGACGCGTCTTGATACCCAGCTCCTTCAAGATAGATGCATTAGTTCTTCGTGCGGTCCAAGGTATGTGTAGCATTTTGCGCCAACACCACATTTCAAATGCATCAATCCTGGAACGGACGCGTGCTTTCAACGTCCAGGTTTCGGAAGCGTACAAGAAAATCGAGAAGACCAGGGCTCGCATCAGCCGCACTTTAGTGGATTTAGTAATTCCTCTGTTCTTCCAGATCCTCTCTAATCGCTTCACGGCAGCCTTTGCCATCTGTCCGCGTCTGACCACCTCCGCCTCGCAGTCCAATTTTAATACGGTTAAAACCATATATCTTTTATTATTTCAAAAAGGTAAGCAGACTGATGAATAAGCAGATTGGGTAAAAATTAACTACCCAAATCAATAATTCCACCTCAGGCCCAAATTAAAACGTGGCTCCATGAAATAACTCAGAAATCACACTTGACGGAGTGGAAAACAGGTGAAGGATGCCGGCAAACGAAAAACGCGGTCCCGGCGGCAAATAAAAGTTTTGCCCGCACCCTTACCAGGCTAAATAGGGACAAACTTCGCAGGATTATAGGATCCCTGACTGGTTATTGTCCCCTAAACAAACACCTATATACAATAGGAGTTACAGACAGCCCCCTATGCAGAGGATGCATGGAGGCAGAAGAAACGCCACAGCATGACACATCATGGAATGCAGGAGTGGCCGACCAACGGGCACGACTTCTCCAGTCGCCAGAATCGTTTCCGGAAGCTTGCAGCAGTGTACCAAGGTTGCTTCTGGACCAATATAGGCTGGCTGGAGTAAACGGGAATGTTTTTGAGACACGCACAATGGTCCAATAATTAGGACTAAGTGCGGAAACCGCCCTGAAGAATTAACTAACTAACTATCAATTATTCCACGTGACGTCGCGGGCGGAAGCTAGATATAATATAGAAATATATATTCGTATACCAAAAATGGTGAAATATAGACAGGACCAATGCGTGGATTGTAATATCACGTATGTTTACAAACAAATTAATTCTATTGTAAAGAAAACTTACCGCTGTTCTTCTGCATAAAGCTTCTGTATGAATCTACGATAGACATTTCGAAGGTCGTATTAGCACCTGGAAAGAAAGAAAAAAAGGTAATTAGCATTCAAAATATACAAAATAGTGTGGATTGTATTCATGATGGCTCGTGCTAGCAATACACATTGGCAAACATCTTCGCCAATGTTCTTGCCAATATTTGATATAGATCTGTACCCCTTACACGAACCAATATCGAATTCGAATAGTTTGCGCGTCCGAAATGTCATTGTCAAATTTTGTATGAAAACTTGAACAGCATCGCCGTACAAAGGACGTAAAGAGAACTAAAAATCAGTACACATTTGACATTGACATTTCGTACTCGCAAACGTTACGAATTCGATATTGGTTCATGCTAAGTGTACTGCAATGCTTTGGCGTGAGGCTTTCATATCTTAACTTCGCTCTGAATAAGGGCCATGCTCAGATACGTGTCAAGATGTCAGACATGTCATGTCCAGCGTCAATCAGCAGTCTGTACTTATAAATGTTAGTGAATACGATACTGTCTGTACTTATAAATATTAGTGAATATATTTATAAGTACAGACAGTCACAAATCAAATTTAGTATAGTACTAAACTGTAAAAAATCTTACAAATCATAGCATTAATTTTCACTTTTTAATACAAGCATGTTTTACTTTTGCTTATTGACTCTTGCAATACTGAATAAAGATGCATCACCTCGTTTCCTAGTTACATTCGACCATTATTTATTCATAATCATAATTAAGTCTTAAACTTACTACTAGTACTAGTATAACTAGTATCTTATATCTAGTTGTAATAACTGCTAGCTATAGAATCGATCCTTGTTAACCTTGCGCCTTGAGTCGTGTCCTTAGTGATTTTAAGTATGTGACTTGGAGGTTCACACATTTTAGTTAATCTATACTAATATTATAAAGCTGCAGAGTTTGTTTGTTTGTTTGAACGCGCTAATCTCTGGAACTACTGGTCCGATTTGAATGATTCTTTCAGTGTTGGGTAGTCCATTTATCGA
This sequence comes from Chilo suppressalis, assembly GCA_902850365.2. NCBI lineage: Eukaryota > Metazoa > Arthropoda > Insecta > Lepidoptera > Crambidae > Chilo > Chilo suppressalis. The sequence continues at coordinate 2,091,439 of OU963902.1, forward strand.
GGAAGGCAATAGGCTATATTTTTTTTTCAAAATTAGGGATTCGTAATAAAATTGCTATTTTGTAACACAAGGTGTAAAATCGAAAACCTATTTTTGCGTGCGCTGCCAAAACTATTGACAATAGAACAACATGATGTACTACGGGTTTGTAGATCCCATTGAGACCTACAAAAAAGTTTGCAAGAACATATATTTAGCTATCATGGTTTAATGACAATAACCGATTTTGTGTTCAAAATAATTATTAAATCGTCTGAAGAAAAAAAACTACGTTAAATATGTATCGGTATTAGCATTATGTTATCAAGAGTATTTATCAATCAATCAATCAATCAATTATTTATTTGCAAATACAGGTGATACAAAGGTGTTAAATTATAATACGTACGCTTATTCCATATTTCACCACAAGGCATGCAAATTAAAATAAACACATAGTGTACACCCATTTACACAGATTTGTCCTCTAAGAATTCCTTAATACTATAATATGCTTTTTTAAGTAACATATTCTTTAATTCAGAACGAAATATATTGGGGCTTTCAGCTTTTCTAATTTCAATTGGAATTTTATTATATACCTGAGGTGCCATACAAAGTACACTATTATTCATAAGCCATGTCTTGTTAGATGGTAAACAAAGTCTGGTTTCGAATCTTCTACTATTAAAAGTAACATATAAGTGTAAATTGGCTCTAACAAAAACAGCAATTTCATATATGTAAATACACGGCAATGTCAAAAGTTTTAATGATATAAAATGCGGTTTACAACTGTCAGTTTGCTTAATTTTACAAATAGCCCGTATACATTTTTTTTGAGCTTTAAATGCATATTCTTTGTCAACTGAGTTCCCCCAAAATATTACTCCATACCGTAACGTAGATGCTACATTCGCATGATACGCTATTAATACTGTTGATATATGAACCACCTTACCGAGCATGTATAGAACATAGGAGAATTTACTGAGTTTAACACAAACACTCTCAATATGCGCTTTCCAGTTAAGGTTACAATCAACAGTTATACCTAAAAACTTTATTAAGTCCACTTCCTTAACAATCTTTCCACAATGCTCAACGTCGATTGATATGGGAGTTCTAGGTCTATTTCGAAATGTCATAACATGAGTTTTGTCTATATTAATTAATAAATTATTTCTTTTTAACCAGTCTACAATTTTGTCAAGTGTCATAGTTATGTCAGTTCGCAACAGGGATAAACTTTTATTTGAAAAAATTACAGTGCTGTCATCAGCAAACAGTATCATTGGTGAAGCTACTACTGTGGGGAAGTCGTTAATATATGCTAAGAATAGTGGTGGCCCAAGAACACTGCCTTGAGGTACACCATATTGTACCTGTCTATAATTTGACACATATTTAACTTCGTGCTTTGATTTAGAGCATATTCTCGTAATGAGAGTTGCTTGTTCTCTATTACTTAAGTAAGACATTAATAAATCTAAGACATTGCCTCTAATGCCATAACTCATCAATTTAGATTTTAATATATTATGATCAACGTAATCAAATGCTTTTGTTAGGTCCATGTATAACGCGCACACAGGAATGTTTTTGTCAACTTTAGTTATTATTTCATCAATAAACCTATGTATAGCCATGTTTATATTTTTATTCTTTCGAAACCCTGTCTGCTCGTTTGCTAGTATATTGTATTTTTCAAAATAACTATAAAGACAATCACAGATCACTTTTTCAAAGATTTTTGACATGACTGGTATTAGAGCAATAGGTCTGTAACAGGACATCATGTCTCTGTTTTGTTTTTTGAACAAAGGTTTCACAATAGTCTTTTTTAATTTTTCAGGATAAACACCATGAGAAATGCATACGTTAAATATATGGCATAGTACTGGAGAAATAGCATAAGATACATATTTAATAACATTAGTGGATATATCATCATACCCAGTACTTTTAGTATTTTTAAGGGATAATATAATAGAATTAATGTCAAATGGTGTAACAGGATTCATGAAAATAGAATTATGGTTATTATATGTCAGTGGATTAAAACTATGTCTGATGTCCGGTGTAAAAGGTTTAACTTGGTCAATGAAAAAATTATTGAATGAATTAGCTATGTCATTTGGGTTATAAACAATATTACCATCGATATTCAATTGTTGTATGTCATGCTTCGGTTCATTAAAATTATATCTATTAATAATATCCCAACTAGCTTTTGTTTTATTATTTGCTGTTTGTATATAAAAGTCATTTTGTGATTTTTGAGTCAATTTTATTATACGATTTAGCCGCGTTGAATAAGATTTAAAATTAACTTTGTCCTTAACAGATCGTGTTTTCCTGTATTTCCAGAGTAGTTGCCGCTTTCGCTTGGAGCAAAGTTTTATGCCTTTACTTATCCATTTTGGCCGTTTTCGCAATGATACTCGAACAGTGATAATAGGAAAGCACAAATTGTATAACAAAGAAAAAAAATCATGAAATTTATTAAAAGCATCATTTGGGTCATCACTGGCATATATGTCACTAAAAGTCAAGGATGACACGTGTCCTAAAAATTTTTCTAGATTTCCATGAGAGAAGTCACGTTTTTTAATAAACCAATGGTCTAAGACACAACTCAACTTAACTGGACACATAAGAAATTGAGCGGTGTGATCAGACAAAGCAAACTCCATGATTTCACTTCTGCACCCCCGAATATTATGGATTACATTATCAAGACAAGTACCACTAGATAATCTCGTTGGTTGTCTAACTGCTAGCTTTATGTAGAAGTAAAATACTTTTTGTTTCATCTCAATCGGATATTTCGTTTAAAAGTTATCACGTGTGTAAGATGTTAAGAGTTGGTACCTATATATTTTATCTCGGTATTTCCACGGAAACGAGAAAAACGCGGGTGAAACCGCGGGGCACGGCTAGTAATCAATAAAAAAAATCATAAAACTATCGACTGCCCTGCCAATAACTAACTTAAGAGGCGTTAAAATAAACAGCAGTCGAGGGACATGTTAGCTTAAAAGAGTATTTCACAGAACAGTCAAACATTATTATGTACTTTATGACATAAAAAACGACGGGTTGCACTCCGGGAGTGCCGGCAGAAGTGAAAACTTGAATATTAACGTTGTGCATTTTTGATATTTTGGAATGGTTAGGGAATAATTTAACACGAATTGCTTTAATTATCAGTATAAAAGTACTATCATGTATGTGGTAGAATACAATATTTATTTAATGCGCTATCGTACACAAACATGACAATTTATATTACATTAAAAAAGTTTATCTCTCAAAAAAATCAACTTACATGAATCACGTTTAAGCGCACTTAGCGACATCTATTGTAAAGAAATTAACTTACATGAATCACATTTAAGCACACCTAGCGACATCTATTGTAAATAAAATGCTTTTTCTTCGCATTAAAGCTGCCACGTGGACGTTCTAGATAGAGACTTATTATTATAATAGGATAAAATAATAAAAATACTATGTTTCGTCCAAAATATTGAAAGTCAACAACCTTTCCAATTTTATTGTGTGTCATGATGCGATCAGCCCACGTGTTTAACCTGACGAGAGTTTAGCATTTTTTACCCATACAAAAAAGTGTACAACGCCGCTAAAGAAGTTTTCTCTTCAAAAATCGAACATAATATTTTTTATAATTTTGACAATGATTAATTATTAATAGTAACTTTGATTTTACACCTCTCAAGCTTATACTATCATAATTTATAAGCTGTAATACAAAGCGCACCAAACTATGATGTTTTATTATATAGATACGTCGTACACACTTCCAATTTGCAATACGAAAGTCAGGTAATTGCCCGACTTGCATTCAGTCGGGAACGCTCTCTAACCGCGGCTACACTTCGCTACAACGTCTAATTTTTTTCCGTTGTTCCAGACATAAAGGCCTATATGTGTTTTTATATAGTACACACAGTACAAGGGAACAATTAGAGACAAGAAAAACATGTCATTTCATTCGTAACAACAGTTTTAAATAAGTAAATTTAAAAATATTTAGAGACTACTTATTTTGACAGTTATTAATACCATTGACACGTGTAGGCTAATAGTAAAAGATCCGAACCTACATCGACCCTCACCGAGCTGATAATAGAATGAAACATATGTGTATTTCCGTGTGTATGTACGCGTGTGTGTGTGATTAGAAGTATGAAAGCAAAAAATAAAGTCGTAAGTAAGTCTCATTCCAGCGGCACTATTCTGTAAAGATCCGCGTGTGGGGGTTTTACAGAATAGCACTGCTGATCATAAATCATATGAGTAAACTGTATGAGTGCCGGTTTTCATCTAAATCCGTTCAGCCATTTTTGCGTGATTGAATAACAAATAGTAAAAACTAGTTTTATGGGAATATCACAGGAGTCTTATATAAGTAATATATAAATATTATGTATTTTTATAATAGTAACTATTGTTTTTATTTTGTAAGTAATTTGTAACTTATCTTTATCCACGGGAACTCTGCCGACAAACTATTATAATAGTTTGGCAGATATTTTCATGTATAAACAATGTGTGTACTTAGAAATTCAATAAGAAAAATATACCGCTAAAACACGACTAAAATGGATTTTATACAGCTTTTGCCGGTCGCTGTTCGCATGTATTCGGCCGGTACAGTAATTTCGATTTATCCCGAAGAAGGTGGTCAAAATTATTTTGAGCTTACATTTATAAGCATAACAGAAAAAAATATATGCCTAACGTAAATCCAGGTAGTTTTTCATAATTTTCGCATTTGTTTAAAATACGATACAAATAAAGACTAACAAAATAATCAATCGAAATTCAATTCAAAATCCAATTTATCGCAAATTTACGAACTGATAGTGTCGATAACTCCAGACCGAAAGAATTATTTATTTAATCGGGTTGGTTTTTCGTCGGATCCGAAACACTAAATATTGTATTGGAAAAGAGTGCGCTCTCCTTTTCCAAGATAAATGTAACGGCATATAAAGTAAGATAAAAGGTTTACAAAAGTGTTTTTTTTCTATCGCGGATAGCTATTTTATTCGGCTTCGCTAGAAGAAGTGTTATTTATTTATTTATTTATTTATTTATTCAGTTTCACATGCTGGTTTACAGAGCTAGTCCAACACACCAACAAGTCAATGCAATCCAAAACAAAAACATTCATTATATAGAAATAGTCATAAGTGGAATCACAATTAAAAAGTCAAAATTAAAAATAAACATCAATGTCAACGAAGTTACAGAATCAAAAATGTCAATAAGATATAGGAAATTAAAAACGTGAAAACAATAAATAAATTACAAATTAAAATAAACTAGAAAATACACTGTCAAATGTCAAATTACAGATTAAAACCCAGAATTCGTATGTGTAAAAACCGCAAAAATCAAAAAAGTGTCGTTCCGCGATCTGACACTGTGAGTATTGTGTGCCGGGAACAAATGTGAGTGAATAGTGAGAATGTGACCAGTGGTAGTGGTAGTATCGATCGCAGTAAAAGACGACGTCAGAGGGTAGACCGATATGTCTGCCAATAACATCTACCCGCAATTACTTCAGTTACTCCGTGATCATGGCGCTTGCAACAGTGCCGAAATATCGGAGACTCATAAAAAACAAGGTACATGGTAACAATCCCGTTAATATCTATAATGTTAGTGACCATGAAAGTTTAAAACAATATAAAACCCAGAATCTAAAATCTGGCGAGTAATGGTAATTAATCTCCCTAGACCGTCAGCAATCAAGTCTAAGTGATCGTATTGAGCGAGCATGTCCCCGATCAGGCGCAATGCACGTACTGTGGGCGCTTGGGCAGCGTGGACGGTGCCAGGCTTCTCCAGCAAGCGCGGCCGCCGACGCAGCTCCAATAAACCCTCGGCATCACGCGGGATGCGAGTGGGTACCAAAAGGCGTACTCTTTCTAGCACGTGTGGGGAATCAATCTTTGAATGAAGGAAGTTATGAAGGGCTAAAGGCCGCTGCATACGTGACGAGTAAATACTTCGGACGGGACGTGAGCGGGACGGGCACGTGATTATCTCGTTCAAAACGGGAAAGTGGTGCAAACGCATACGCACCGTGACATTGATTCGGATCTAACGTGCTAGTGTTGATTTTATAATGATTGGAAATGTAATTTTATAATTTTATATTCTTGGATCAACGTGTCATTACAGATCAGGCCCCCTGATCGCCTAACGGAAATGCTTTGGACAACGCTAACGTTTTCGATTTTATTTTGTTATTTCTGACCGCCGCAGGTTTTCAAATACCTCACGCTAATTTTTTATAATATTGCTATTACCAATGCAAAAGAAAAAAAAGAGCGCGAGGCAGTTGAAAAGCTCAGGCGGCTAGAAATAACAAAATGAAATCGTAAGCTTTAGCGTTTTCCAAAGCATTTTCGTTAGGCGAATGGCCGCCTGTTCGGAATGAGCAGAACAGAGCGACTGTTTTATGCATACGTAGCGAAACCACGAGCGGGACGGGGCACGCCCAGGGCGTGACGGGACGGGACGTGCTAAACATCGTCCGCGACGATATTTTTCCCGTCCACGTTCCCGCCCCGTCCATTTACCCGTGACATATGCGTTTTTGGATACATTGTGTATGAAACGATGTTTCCAAAACTTCCCGTCCCGTCCCGTCCGGATAAAAACACGTCACGTATGCAGCGGCCTTAAGGCGCTCTATTCTATCTGTCTACCCCGGGCGGACCGCGGCGTGAAGAATCAATAAATCTACTCAGAATATTTTAAAATAAAAAGCAATAAATCTATTTGTTTCTTAGATTTTCACGCACATCACTCATTAAATAAAACTAGTTTTAACGGGTCAATGTACGAACTTTATTTATTTATTGACGTTTCGCAGACTTTTCAGGTCTGCATCGTCAGAATAATGATTGTTTATTTACTCTTTATTTAGAATATATAAAGTATACGTCGTTTACGATTAAGTATAATTGATAATTATAATCTCAAAATCTAACACATTCTGTAGTAGGCCACGGTTCCTCAAGTTGTCCGTATTTCAACAAATGCCTAATTAGATTTCATAAATGATTCCGATAACTTGCACGCAAAGTCTCAGCCCGATCGGTTTAAAATTGACAAAGTTTCATACAAACTTTCATTCCCTATTTTATCCCCTTGGGGGTAGAATTGATCAAAATCCTTTCTTAGCGGATGCCTACGTCATAACATCTACCTGCATGCCAAATTGCAGCCTAATCCGTCCAGTGGTTTGGGCTGTGCGTTGATGGATCACTATGTCAGTCAGTCACCTTTGAGTTTTATATATATATATAGATTTTTTAAGCGGGGCTGCAAATGTCCCGGAATTGATAAGCTAGCATCTGGCAACCTTATGGATGGAATATTGTGATCGTGTCCTTGACCTACCGCACGAACCAATACGGGTTAGTAGGTGCTTTGTAGTTATACTAATGAGTGTCCAGGACATCAACTGAGTGGAAAAATTAGTTTTCCATACAATCTTTTACCATATTGTTCCGATATGCCAAAATTTATAAAACAACTAGCTGACCCAGCGAACTTCGTATCGCCATAAAAAAATAGGGGTTGGTGGTCGAAGAGTGAAAATTTAGGGTTGTATGTATTTTTAAATGATGTATCATAAAAAAATAAGAAAAAAATATATCTAAAATTGAAAAAAACAATTTAGGTGTGGATTACCCTTAACATTTAGGGGGATGAAAAATAGATGTTGTCCGATTCTCAAACCCACCCAATATGCACACAAAATTTCAAACACCGCGACACGAGAATTTTATATATTAGATAATTTATTGTCACTTTTACATGCTAACAGACATTTAAATATTATTTCACTAAAAATAAGACAATAGGGAATGGCTCAGCATATGATTGTCAGGCCTGGATCTGAACTTATGCTTTCAGAAACACCTGAACTTATGCTGTTTTTCAGAAACTCCCTAACTAATTTTACATATTTAATATTACGGAGAGCCTTGATATACCCATGAGGAGGTATAGTATAATTAATGTTGTGACATAATATGTCGTGCATAAACATATAACCCTATTTGCTACTCGCCATTGCTACCCTTGTTCATAATAAAATATGGTTCAGTAAATCGCTGAACCAAATTAGAAGAAATTTGATCATCATCATCATCAGCCTATTAATGTCCCCACTGCTGGGGCACAGGCCTTCCCTATGGATGGAATAGGGAGATTGGGCCATGACCCGCCATGCGGGCCCAGTGCGGATTGGTGACTGCTAACTACTGCAGATGCAGCCGGGACCAACGGCTTAACATGCCTTCCGAAGCACGTAGGAGCTCGAGATAGAAATTTTTGGTCACCCATCCAATGACCGACCACTGCGAAAGTTGCTTAAGTTCAACGATTGCAGCCGAACGCGCTAACCACTTGCACCATCGAGCTCCTCGCTCCATCGAAATTTGATATAGATTGTTTAAATCCCAGGTTCAGCAGTAAGTGTGAAGAGGTAACAGACCGACGGACACACTTTCACATTTATAATATTAGCCTGGATTGCAGATGTAGTAGAGGCCATTGGCTTGTTGCATCTTTCAAAGCACAGATGAGTTAGAGACAACCAATTTTTGGTCATCCATCCAATGACCGGCCATTATAAGAGTTGTTTAACTTTCACTACTGAATGAACTTAGTAATACACCATCTAGCAAAGCGTGCTTTTAATATTTTGTTCTATTCCGCAATGCAGTTCAACTAACATGCACGCGAGTTACAAAGACGGAATTTTATTTTAATGTTATTAGGTAGATAAGTATTTATTGTTACTTGTGAACACGAATTATATTGTGATAGAATAATTAAAATAGCAACGTTAAATTTTGATCGTTGAAGTTAAGCAACTTTCGCAGTGGTCGGTCATTGGATGGGTGACCAAAAATGTTCTATCTCGAGTTCCTCCGTGCTTTGGAAGGCACGTTAAGCCGTTGATTCCGGCTGCATCTGCAGTCGTTGGCACCCGCCAAGCCGTTCTGGGCCCGCGTGGTGGGTCATGGTCCAATCTCCCTATTCAATGCATAGGGAAGGCCTGTGCCCCAGCAGTGGGGACATTAATAGGCTGATGATGAAAAAAAAAATGTTTTATGTAATAAAGGTGGCAGACAAGCTTTTGGACCGCCTGGTGGTAAACGGCCATCATAGTTTTTTTTTTATTATTCTTTATTAAGCCATACATACATCTTAAAGGTTTAGCCGGCTACATAGCTATAACTTAATTAATATCACAATTCGATAAGGACAATGAAAAAAACTTAAGAATTCTGTCGCTGTTTATTACAACTAAAGTTGGAACTAAAACATTGATGAAATTTAAATAATAGATCTTATGTACTACATTCAGTACTATTAATGAGATCAATTCTGTGTGTTTCGTTCTGCGAACACTCCATCAGTATGTGCATCAAACTTCTTTAGTATTTTTACAACTGTCACAATAGGGATTATTTCTTTTGCCCATTAAAAATTTAAATGCATTCGGCCATCATAGTTAAAAATATCACTTGCACTATTCGCAATCCGGGCGAATGCACTAACCTTCTTTAGATTTAAACATCAAGCAGTTACATGCTTAAAAAATTAAAATTATAGCTATAGAAATACATATTAAATATCCATGACTGGAGTACAAATGCTCGTATTTATCACACAAACATCTGCCCGCACCGGGATTCGAACCCGGGACCTTTCGAGTCGGCGACACCATGAAACCCGGCGTACAAACCACTCGGCCGCGGAGGTCGTCAAATGTAATGTTTGCGAGTAGGAAATGTCATTGTCAAATTTTGTATGAAAACATAAACAGCATAACGTACTTAATCTACTATATAAAAAAAAATGGTTGCCTGTAAAGTCGGTTTTACGGGCGAAGATTTTACGTGACAACGTCTTTTTCTCGGTAGAATATTTATTGATATGAATATAATTAAATTGCACAATAGGAACAAGGAATTGAATGAAAATAAGAATTGCACAAATTTTAACTATAGAAATATATTTTGTTTACTAAAACATTGTACATGTAAACTTAAACTTAACACGAGAGACTCATCGTAACGTTACCGAGCGTTACACTTTTTCATAAGTGACTCCCAGCCGCAACCTAATTTAAGACGTTGTCACGTCAATAAGTCGGGTTTTCCTTCCTGACGCTATAACTCCAGAACGCACGAACCGATTTCCACGGTTTTGCATTCGTTGGAAAGGTCTCGGGCTCCGTGAGGTTTATAGCAAAGAAAATTCAGGAAAAATTAAAAAAAAAACTTCTTTTAATCACCAAACGAAATGTTACATAAAACGAAGCTATCTGGTGGCGAAACGGAGTTCGCTGGGTTTGCTAGTGAGAAATAAAAATCAGTACACATTTGGCAATCATATTTGTACTCGCAAACGATACGAATTCGATATTGATTCGTGCTAAGGGTACTGTTAAGTGGAGGTTGCTTACCCAGACGGGCGCCCCAATTCGAGTGGCAATCCTCAATTCCTTGAAAGCTTAACTTATCTTATAAACAAAATGGTTTACGTACTTATTTTAATGTAACTGGAACTTCTTAACTCCCGATTCCGAAGGTCCCAAGAATGACACACAAAGTTAGAAGGAGGAGCTTCTTCACAGCACAGATACCAGAAAGATACTGATCCATTCAAACGCTTTAACTCAGAAAGAAAATTGCAGAACAACACTAAACTAATTGGATAATGGCAAGTTTAATATAAAATTACCGAATTATGTCAACACTTTCAATTAGAACCTGTTAAGTGATTAATTATATTATGTATGGAATGCACGTAATAAATAATAAATAAATAATAAATATAATAAATAATAAATAATAAATATTTCCATCACTCACACCAATTAGCCTAGCCCCAAAGTAAGCACTACAAGGCTTGTGTTATGGGATACTAGGGTAACGGATAGAATACATATATTGTACATATATAAGTATATTTATATGGAAAATACATCTTAAACATCCATGACTGGAGTACAAATGCTCGTATTCATCACACAAACATCTACCCCCACCAGGATTTGAACCCAGGACCTCTCGAGTCGGCGACACCATGAAACCCGGCGTACAAACCACTCGGCCACGGAGGTCGTCAAAATAGTGTGTTATGTTATATCATATTTATCCTACAATTTTTTTGACGAACTCCGTGGCCGAGTGGTTTGTACGCTGGGTTTCATGGTGTCGCCGGCTTCGAATCCCGGTGGGGGCAGATGTTTGTGTGATGAATAAGAGCGTTTGTACTCCAGGATGGATGGATGTTTAATATGTATTTCTATATAAATATACTTATATATGTACAGTATATGTTTTCTATCAGTTACCCTAGTATCCCATAACACAAGCCTTACAGTGCTTACTTTGGGGCTAGGCTAATTGGTGTGAATGTGGGAAATATTTATCTATTTATTTATTTGTAGTATTTATCATTGTTCGTGGTTTGCAGAACTACGACTTTAAATTTATTTAATTTTATTTAATAATTAAATATTAAAATGAATAAACAAATCACTTACACTGAACCTAAGACGTATACATATAGTAATAGGCATTGAAATGATTAAAAATATACATAATTACTTGACCACTTTTGAATAAATTTGGAGTATCAAAATTTAAGAGAAATGACATTTTTAACTCATGAATCAAACACCAATTTTGGCACTACATAATTACATTTAATGGCTTTGCTATTACTAATTACAAGGTACACATTATTACTACCTGTTAAAAATTGTAGTTGACTACTTAACTGTTAAAGCTCTTTACTAGAAAAAGGTAATGGTGAATGTAATATTGATTGAAATAGTATGCATTGAAGTAACATGGTTCGTTATTTTATGATAAATTTTGGATTATTATTGTTAATACAGTTCTAAAGCGCTCGCATTTGAAAGTGTTTTTCTTCTACTCATATTCAAGAAAAGTGATTTGTTATTAAAATGTGTGTTGTCCATTCTCTCTCAAGCTTCGTTCATTAATATATCATACTAATATGTGTGATATATTGCCCCTATGCAGAGGATTCATGAAGGCAGAGGAAACGCCACAGCATGTCATCATGGAATGCAGGAGTGGCCGACCAACGGGCACGACTTCTCCAGTCACCAGAATCGTTTCCGGAAGCTTGCAGCAGACTACCAAGGTTGCTTTCCTTCTGGACCGATATAGGCTGGCTAGAGTAAACGGGAATGTTTTTGAGACACGCACAATGGTCCAATAATTAGGACTAAGTGCGGAAACCGCCCTGAAGAACTAACTAACTAACTATGTATTATAAAGGCGAAAGTTTGTGAGTGTGTATGTTAGTTACTTCTTTACGTCAAACGCCTGGAGGGATTTTAATAAAATTTGGTATGGAGTTAGCTGACACCCTGGATTAGCACACAGGCTACGTTTTACTGCAGAAAAATATCCCTAATAAACCGCGAAAAACACCGCGGGGCCGAGCTAGTGTACCTTTTTTTTCAGGCCCTGCCAGAATATCAGCGGTGTTATGGTGGGTATATTCCCTTCCCACTGTAACAGTATTAAGCTGAGGCAGGGTCCTGATTGGCCATTCTTCTCTCTCCATATTGTTGTTCTGTGTTTGTATATATATATATATATATATATATATATATATATATATATAAACAGCGGAAATGTGGACGCAGTAAAAGATTCAAAAAGAGTATGTGTGTTCATCTTTTCCTTTGCAAAATATTCAGAGAGTGTGGATAACAATTTCACGTTTTGAATATCAGTAGAATGAAAACACTTGAAAGAGTCGACTATTAAGGAGGTGAGTTTGACAATAAACCAAAATTTGTGGTATTTGTACCACAAATTTGCAATATTCAAGCACCGTACTATATTATTTTAATCTCTACAAAGATAGAAAGAAAGGAAAAAAAACATTAATTGGCCTTACACACAAGTAAGTTAAAAAAACAAAAATATGACGATAAAAATAAAAACAAACACAGAACAACAATATGGAGAAAGAAGAATGGCCAATCAGGACACTGCCTCAGCTTAATACTGTTACAGTGGGAAGGGAATATTCCCACCGTAACAGGAAAAAAAAGGGCATTTCTGTGTTTAATTCGTATTAAAATAACTAGGAAGTAATAATGCAAAGTTTTTCTCATCGATACACAAAGGAGATTCGAATAATAATATTCGCCGAAGCGAAATTATCGTTGTAAAAACAACTTATAAACTTGGGTAAGTGTATCATTATTACATTCGTACTTTGAACTCGAGGAAAAAACTTGAACTCCGTCATTTATTGCCACTAATTTATCCATATTGATCGTTATTATTTGAGATGTTCAAACCTTTTTGCTCGTCTGACGTGAAATTGGCGTCACTGAACTTTTGTATGAAGTCATGAATGACTCCGTGGAAACCTTATAAAAAATAAATACGCAATTGAACAAGAAAATACTCGCGCAATAAAATGAACGTAAGCATGAGTTTATAATTTGATTTTAATAGAAGTATTAACAAGTTTCTTCAACCCACTTGATATTAAGTAGGCTAAGTCCAGATTTTTATGTAAAAATATAGATTATTAGCGGTCGCCCGCGTTTTCGTTCGCGTTAATTTTAGCTTTTGGGAACATCACAGGAGCCTAACATTTTCCCGGGACAAATAGCATCCTTCGTCTCTATTCTGATCTTTAACTATATGTGTCATCAATCATCATCAACAGCCTATTTTAGTCCACTGCTGGACATAGGCCTCTCCAAATGCACGCCACTCAGATCGATCTTGGGCTACTCGCATCCAGCTCCTGCCAGCCACCTTGCGCAAATAGTCACTCCATCGTGCCTGAGGACGTCCTACACTACGTTTGCCTAGACGCGGTCTCCACTCCAGAACTCGTCTACCCCAACGGTTATCGGTTCTTCGGCAAATATGGCCAGCCCACTGCCACTTCAACTTGCTAATCCAGAGGGCTATGTCGATAACTCTGGTTCTCTGTCGGATTACCTCATATCTTATGCGATCCTTCAGAGAAACTCCGAGCATAGCCCTTTCCATAGCGCGCTGAGCGACTTTGAACTTATGGACCAGCCGTACCGTCATTGTCCACGTCTCGGCTCCGTATGTCATCACAGGTAGGACGCACTGATTGAAGACTTACGTCTTTAGGCACTGTGGGATCGACGATGTCAGGACTTGACGTAGCTTCCCAAACGTTTGGGAACTATATATATACCAAATTTAATCCAAAACCGTTCAGTAGTTTTTGCGTGATTGAGTAACAGCATACAAACGTATGTTTTGTAAAGAGCACTTAGGGTAAAATTTAGAAAGATTTATTAAAAAACCGGCCACGTGCGTGTCAGGCCACGCGCAGTGTAAGGTTCCGTAGTTGCTTATCGTCACCACAATATATTTTGGAAAGAGTCCATATCTTAAGCAATTACTTCTTCTAAGTCATTTTTAATGTTTTCTTCTAAGGAATTTTGATTAGGTCAGAAATTTTCCTATACATAAGTTGACGACTATTACTCTTAAATGATAAACAAATCTATTTTGACCGTTATAATTTTCCTTTAAATTTCATGAAAAGCACTATTATCATGAATTTTCCAGTTTTTTCAAGACGATAGTTAAGCTTTTAGACAGGGTAGACGATGAAAAAATAAAATCATCTCCAGGTTACAGGTAGGGGAGCCACCTAAAAAAATCAAAATTTATTCTACCATTTTGTCGGCATGATTTGTTAAACATATCTCCAAAAAAATTACATCTCTTTTGTGCTAACAATCCCAAGCAAAACCGGGAACGGACAGACACGGACATGACGATATTATAAGGGTTCCTTGTCAGGACTACGGGCCCCTAAAAACGAGCCCTTTTTTGGAAAAATAATCTTAATTCTAACTGTACGCTAACCAAGTCGTACTGCACGCAAAAGACGATTAGTCAAATGAATTCTCGATTTAATTTCCACCTGTTACACTAACGATAGTGTGATGATGGAAAATCTTTATAATTACCCCGCTCTTATAACACCTAATTATCATTGCAGTTTAAGTGTTCTAAGATTCTTGTAATTTTTGCGATGCGACCTAATTATATATATATCTGTGGTCTTTAGTGTGATTCCCAGTCTATGCCTGCCTGTAATTCCCAGCGTGTGAAAAGATTGTTCTGTTGTGAAGATATCATGAGTTATTTTTTTTCAAATGAATTTGATAAAATTAAACGTTTCAATTTTATATTGTTTAATACTTTAGTGGTCACTTACATTATAGTAATATAAGTCATTTACGAGATTATTACAATGTACCGATATTTCGGCAGTGTTGCAAGCGCCATGATCACGGAGTAGTTTCAATTTTGTTTTTAATACATATCGTATATCCTGACTTCTAGTAAAGTTATCAAAACAAGATTAATTGGTATTCCTTTTTAACCTAAACCATGATTCTCATGGCAATGATGAAGCGTAACACATTCCTGAAAGGCTTATATCCCTTACACTATTTCACACTATAGTAGTCTCTAAATTTATAACAGCAAGGTCTATTATTGCTTATCAAACACCATTGTGTCACGGCTCCGGTGTGGAAAGATCACTGGAAACTGTATTGTGATGCGGTTTTTACTGTAATTATGATTGTCATGAAATGCGCAATAGCAGTGCAAAGAAATTCGAGAGTAATTTAACTGATCGAGCCATTTGCAACTCGATTCATTAATATTGCTGCTATAATTAATTAGGCCAATGCAACAATAACAATGATTAATAATAAGTGCAGTTTCATAAGCCATAGATGGATGGGGTTTTAGTAAGATACGATTGAAAGTTAAGCCATCTCATCAAAAGGATATTTCCTTGTATCACTTTTAATGTGGTTTGTTCGCCGGGTTTCATGGTGTCGCCGTCTCGAGAGGTCCCGGGTTCGAATCCCGGTGGAGGCAGATGTTTTTATGATGATAACGAGCATTTGTACTCCAGTAATGGATGTTAATTTTGTATTGCTTTATAAAAATACTTATATATGTATCAGTATATGCTTCTGTCCGTTGCCCTTGTATCCCATAACACAAACGTACATACGAAATATTTGTTTACATTGACGACCTCCGTGGCCCAGTGGTTTGTACGGGTTTCATGGTGTCGCCGTCTCGAGAGGTCCCGGGTTCGAATCCCGGTGGGGGCAGATGTTCGTATGATGAATACGAGCATCCAGTCATGGATGTTTTAATATATATTTCTATATGAATATACTTATATATGTACTGTATATGTATTCTATCCGTTACCCTAGCATCCCATAACACAAGCCTTATAGTGGTTACTTTGGTGCTAAGCTAATTGGTGTGAGTGTTCGAAATATTTATTTATTATTATTAATGCCATAATGTTAATATGCATATCAGCGCACAACATTTTTTTTCCTATTTAATAAGTTATGTTGACAAAGATAAAAAAAATAAAAAAAATAGAATATAGGTACTATAACTAGGCAGGATAGATCATTTTAAAAAAAAAACTAGTTTTAACGGGTTAATGCACGAAACTTTATTTATTTATTGACGTTTCGCAGCCTTTTCAGGTCTGCTTCGTCAGAATGATATGCGTGAAAACCTAAGAAACAAATAGATCATTTTTTGTTAAATCTTATTTGATTACTAGGTACTACGTAATTCGATTCAGCTTCATTTAGGTATTATAAATTATATAGGCAAAATGAGTTTCGTATAGAATTAACATTAACTTAGTCAAGTTTTTACATTTAATAAATATTAATATTTATTACCACATTTAATATCTTGACATAAGTACCCCTTCAAAGAGGAAATGAATCCTAATAATATTATAAATCACGCAAAAACTACTGAACGGATAAGGATGAAATTTAGCACGCATATAGTTTATGACCTGGAATCAGACTTAGAATACTTTTTATCCCGGAAAAAAATTTGATTCTTGAGGGATTCCCAAAATACTAACTTTGGTGCAAAAGAGATGAAATCGTACGATGCAGTACTCTGTACATCGTGTTATTTAGTAAAAAAAAGAGTGAGGTGCTAAGACTGAGTATTTGTCCTTAAAGACATTTTTTAGAAGTCTTGTCTAACACTTTTCCTGTATTTTTTAAATAATCATCAGCTTATTAATGTCCCCACTGCTGGGGCACAGGCTTTCCCTATGGATGGAATAGGGAGATTGGGCCAATGATCTTGACTGCATTAGCAGTATTAGCACCCACAAATACGCACTGAGCCCGCATGGTGGATCACATCCCAATCTCCCTATCTTTTTTTTTATCTCATCTATAGAGAGGACCTGTGCCGCTGTAGTGAGGACTCAATAGGTAGATGATGATGGAAAAATGTTTACACGAATTTTCACTCTTTGTTGTTTATTTTGATGAAAACGCAGATTGGGCAAAAAATAAGCTACCCAAACCACTAGTTTGCGGGCAAAAGCTACACGTAGTATTACAATATAAGTTACCATATCAAAATTATCGCAAACGGTATAAAAAGATATCAAACCAATTTGGTTTGATATTCTCGATCTCATATTTTTATTTATTTTATAATTATTCAACTTCGTAAAATAAAAATTTCATAAAATATGATTTCATAAGTTTGCAACAACAACCTCACTCAATTTTATTGCTATCATTATCTACCTTTTAGAGAATTCTTCATAAAATAACGTGTGTGAGTTTAAAGTCAATGTGCTGTAATGAAATTGGGGAACCACGTACAATTATTTTACCGTCATTCATCATCAGTATATTAATGTCCCCACTGCTGGAGCACAGGCCTTCGGATTCGAATAGGGAGATTGGGCCATGACCCACAACGCGGGCCCAGTGCGGATTGGCGGGTGCTAACGACTGCAGATGCAGCCGGGACCAATGGCTTAACGTTCCTTCCGAAGGACGGAGGAACTCGAGATAAAAGATTTTTGGTCACCCATCCACTGACCGACCACTGCCAAAGTTGCTTAACTTTAACGATCGCAGCCGAATGCGCTAACCATCCGCGCCATCGAGCTCCTCGATAATTACCTACCTTTTGAGAATTATACTCTTCATAAAAAACGTTCGTGAGTTTAGAGTCAATGTGCTATAATGAACTTGGGGAAACACGCACAATTATTTAACCGTCATTATAAGTAAGTTATTTCTTAAAGAAGACTGCGATTTGATTTTGATTTGATATCTTGAGTATCATATTTATTAAAAAAAAATGCTGTTTCATTGTTGGTGACTCAATGTCTCATCCGTTAAAACGCTAAACATTTAAAAAAAAGTTGTCCTTTGCTTCTATCTGTCTGTTTTTGTTGGTCTCCAAAACTTCTGAACTGTTTTCTATGCAGTTTTCAGATAATTTCTTCCATGAAGGAAGTTTATAACAAGCCAGAAAAAAAAAACGGTCTATGTGTTATTATTATAGTGGAGTTTCTTTTTGGCCAGTTATTCTCCACAGATAATATTAGTTCTAAATTGGCGGAAGAAAATATTATAAGTACTTATACTATTTTAAAAATGTGAACTTTGGACTGCTTTTAGTACGATTAAAAGAAAGTACTTACAAATTGTATTGCTGCATGTATTAGTCACCATAGCTAGGTGATTCAAATGACTTACGCGTCCGAGGAAAAAATCCAAAGAGCACAGTTAATATACTAAGTTTTAAATTGACGGAAGTGTTCTAAAATTCCAAAGAGCACAGATAATATAAATTCTAAATTGGCGGATGTGTTCTAAAATTCCAAAAAGCACAGATAATATAAGTTCTAATTTGGCAGAAGTGTTCTAAAATTCCAAAGATCACAGATAATATAAGTTCTAAATTGGCGAAAGTGTTCTAAAATTCCAAAGATCACAGATAATATAAGCTCTAAATTGGCGGAAGTGTTTTAAAATACCAAAGAACACAGTTAATATAAGTTCTAAATTGGCGAAAGTGTTATAAAATTTAAAAGAGCACAGATAATATAAGCTTTAAATTGGCGAAAGTGTTCTAAAATCCCAAAGAGCACAGATAATAGAAGTTCTAAATTTTCGGAAGTGTTCTAATATTCCTAAGAGCACAGTTAATATAAGTTCTAAACTGGCGGAAGTGTTCTCAAATTCCAAAGCGCACAGATAATATTAGTTCTAAATTGGCGGAAGAAAATATGATAGGTACTTGTATGTGAACTTTGGACTGCTTTGAGCACGGTTAATAGAAAGTATTTAGTAATTGTATTGCTGCATTGTATACAGTCACCATGGCTTTGTCCTCGGGCGAGTAAGAGCTCCGTGGTACCGATTTGAGGTCAAGGTTGTTGTTTAGCTAAATATAGGCGTTGATAGCAATTATAGTAACCGTGATGCACCCCGTTTGGAAACTATAATTGCTCGTAGCTACCACATATTACATTAAGTGCTTGCTCATCTATGTCGTTCACAAGCATATCATTATAATAATTAAAAACTTTAATTGATTTCGACTCGTCCCTTACAATGAAGGAAACTCACAAGTCTAGTTGAATTTTTAAACTTTAGTTTTTTGAGAATCCGACGGGAGTCAAACATTTTTAAGGGATTTAAAGTACCCTATGTGTCAATCCAGGTCACAAGCTATGTGTGCACCAAATTTTATACAAATCCGTTCAGTGATTTAGGCGTGACAGCGTAACAAACAAAATAACAAACACCAACAGATTAGAATATGCTTATTAGACCTTTTTTTTGTTAACGCAGGCAAAACCTCTGTTTACAGACGACGGCCCTTTAAGAGGCACACCGCCGAACGGACCTCACATATGGCTCCCGCAAGCTTTACGGGCCCCCGCAATGGCTGCCCACTGAGGACCCCGTAACTCTTACGGGTGCTTTACGGCATAATATCCGTTAAAAAAACCCTGCGAAAACCCTCTAAACTGCTTTGTGCGAAGCCACGGGATCCCCGTTTAGGGATTCTTATGCTTATAAGACCTGGATTGAATATTGATATGGTACATTATTTTTTTCTTTCGAAACTAAACACGTTTTTTTTTATAATGATCCACTATTTATTTACCAAAATGACAAGGTAAGAGATAATAAAAACAGCCTGCAAACAGTTTACCTCATATGGAATAAAAAACTCGTCATATTGCGAAACACAAATTAAACTAATTTTAAATATGAAACTTCTCTTAGTGATGCACTAATAGTGACGACATCTCCAGCAAGTGGTTTAAATTTTTGAAGTGAAAACTTCTTTAGCGGCGTTGTACACATTTTTTTGTATAGGTAAAAAATGTTAAACTCGCGTCAGGTTAAACACGTGGGCTGATCGCATCATGACACACAATAAAATTGGAAAGGTTGTTGACTTTCAATATATTGGACGAAACATAGTAATATTTTATTTTATCGTATTATAAATAGAAAACTCGTAAGACGAAAACAATAAAATTGGAAAGGTTGTTGACTTTCAATATATTGGACGAAACATAGTAATATTTGTCAGTTTTTTTGCGAAGAAAATGCATTTTTTTACAATAGATGTCGCTAGGTGCGCTTAAATGAGTTATTCTGAGAGATAAACTTTTTAATGTAATATAAATTGTCATGTTTGTGTACGAAATAAATAAATATTGTATTCTACCACGTAAACGATAGTACTTTTATACTAATAATTAAAGCAATTCGTGCAAAATTATTCCCTAACCATTCCAAAATATCAAAAATGCACAACGTTAATATTCAAGTTTTCACTTCTGCCGGCACTCCCGGAGTGCAACCCGTCGTTTTTTTTTTTGTTTTGACATCATTATCATCGTTATCAGTCTACTATTGTCCCCACTGCTGGGTCACAGGCCCTCTATGTGGATGGAATAAGGAGATTGGGTCATCACGCGGGCCCAGTGCGAATTGGTGGGTACTAGCTAATGCAGATGCGGCCGGAACCAACGGCGTAATGTGCATTCCGAAGCACGAAAGAGCTCGAGATAGTAAATTGTTGGTCACCCATCTTATGACCAACCATTGCATAAGTTACTTAACTTCAACGATCGCCGCCGAACGCGCTAACCACTTGAGGCACCGAAGTTCTCTTTCTGTGTTGGCAATAACTCATCATAAATTGTATGACAATAAGCTAACTACCAACCAACTTTTCATTTCAACGTATTTGCATAAAAGGTGCTTATGAAATATTCAACAATAGTTTTAAAGTTTACTACAATTTTCCACAAACACGGCGTGGGCAACATTCTAGAAACAACGAAGAAAATTTCTGCACAAAATACAAAACCAATTATCGCGTATAGCAGTTATATCAAAAAATACGCCTATTAAAATTGGGTTCCTTAGTTCGGCCAAACGACCATGAACTTTAAATTGATGGGTATGAAACGAAAATGAAGGGTACAGGAATTTCGACCATGACTTCTTACCAATAAAGATGTATTTGCATATATTTATGGATGGCAGTTATTGTAGTAATGTCACTGACACGTACTAGTGAATTGTTTAGTTAGATTATCGATTCATTAGAATTCCCTGTGAAAATCATTGTGTATGTTATTTTTAGAACAGGTAAGAGATTTCTATTCTCATTATTAAGTGGCTCAATTTAATCGTGTCAATAACTACTTAGGTACTGAATTCATTTAGAAAGTGTCGTGTCCACGAAATCTGTTTTTTTTTTTTTTTTTATAGATAGGTCCGACAAATGACTCCACCCCACCTGATGTTAAGTGAAGGTGAAGTCCAGACGTGACGATAGCTGATACAGCAGTTTTACCTGCCACACCAGCCATCTTCACCCTGCCGGCCTGCATGTTGCTTCTTCACGCCTCTTTTAAAGGATCCCAGGTTGTAAGAGGGAGGGAACACGTGAGCGGGCAGAGCATTCCATTTACGGATAGTGCGACAAAGAAATGAGTCACCAAATTTCTTTGTACGCGTTGGAATTGTGGCCACAGTTAGACGATGACAACGTAGGCCAGCGCGCGTGGTCCTCTGAAGGAAAGGAGAAGGTGGGATAAGAGAGAATAACTCCTCAGAACACTCGCCGTGGTACAGACGATAGAACGCGCTTAGTGACGCCACGTCACGGCGTAATTGAAGAGGCTCAAGGTGTTTAGTCACCTCCTCATCGCCTATGATGCGGATCGCGCGTCGCTGTAACCTATCCAAAGCATCGAGCAAGTACTTGGGCGGAGCCATCCCAGAGGTGCGAGCAATATTCCACGCAGGACCGCACTTGCGTTTTGTACAACAAGCACAGTTGATCGGGCGTGAAAAAACGCCGCACCTTGTTCAGGACTCCGAGTTTGCGTGAAGCTGTTTTGATCACGGTTTCGATGTAGTTCTTTGGATTCAGGTCTGAGCGAACTTCCATGCCGAGCATAGAAATGTTGCTCTGCAGCGGTAGTGTTGTGCCCTGAAGAGATGGAAGGGGAAGGAATGACGATGTTTTTGCCGTGAAGGCGCAAGCCTGAGTTTTTTTGGCATTGAACTCAACCAAGTTCCTGGTACCCCATTCGGAAATGTGGTCCAAAGCCTGATTGAGTTCAATGACAAGATTCTCGCGTTTCTCCTTGGTTACCGCCAGCCCAGCCGCTGCTTGTCCGAGATACCCCGCATGCACTGTACTATCGTCTGCATAGCAATGAATATTCCCAAGAGGAATTAAGTCATTGATATGCAGCAGAAAGAGAGTGGGGGATAGGACGGAGCCCTGGGGAACGCCGGCATTCACTGACATGAACCGCGAACTGCTACCATCCGTAAGGACACGAATTCTACGCTCATGCAGGAAGTCAGCTACCCAAGAACAGAACTGGGCTGGCAGACCGTATGCCGGAAGCTTGGAGAGAAGGCTTTTGTGCCAGACCCTGTCAAACGCCTTGGCAATGTCAAGGCTGATAGCCAACGACTCGCCACGCTTGTCGATAGCCTCACCCCAGATATGAGTTAAGTACGCTAGAAGATCACCCGTCGATCGTTTCGGTCTAAAACCATATTGACGATCATTAATCAAGGAGTGATCCTCTAGGTAGCGGGTCAGATGGTTATTAAGGACCTTTTCTAAAACTTTACATAAAACTGAGGTGACTGCTATTGGCCGGTAGTTTGCCGGGTCTGAGCGATCCCCTTTTTTGGGCACCGGTTGTACATTGGCATCTCTCCAAGTCTCCGGCACACGCCCCAAAGAATACGAGCATTGGTACAAGCGCGTGAGCACGGGAGACAACTCCGCTGCACATTTTTTGAGTACTACTGCTGGGATGCCATCAGGTCCACTAGCTTTCCGGACGTCGAGTGATTGCAATTCGGCACGAACCTCGCGCTGCCTGATTTTAATATCAGGCATCGTTGTGCCACAGTGAGGTAATGATGGTGGCAGTGCATTGCAATCATCGATTCGGGAGTTAGCCGCAAAGAGTTTTGCCAGTAAATCGGCTTTCTCCTGCGGCTTATGGGCTAGTGTTCCGTCTGGGCATCTCAGAGGTGGCAGCGAGGGCTCGCAGAAGTTTTTTTGCACGGCCTTGGCCAGACGCCAGTAGCTACGGGAACCCGTAGGATGCGTCATAAGTTCCTGGCCAACACGTGCAACGCGCTGGGCATCCGCTCTAATGTAAGCCTTCTTACAGGCCTTGGAAGCAAAATTGTAGGCTGCTTTGAGTGAATCGACCTCGGGATCCTTGAGAGCGCGACCTCTGATCCAAGCACGATATGCCGCTTGCTTACGCGAAGCAGCTTCAGCACAGTCGTGATTGAACCAGAGGTTACGCGTGCCCTTACTGATGAGATCAGAATGAGGAATATAGTATTCCATACCCATTATAACCTCCTCAGTAATGGCAACGGCACTGGCCGATAGGTCCCTGTCACTGAAGCAGCGCTGCTTCCAAGGGACGGACGCAAAGTAGTCACGCATACCGTCCCAATCTGCCGACCCATAATGCCAGATACGGCGCTTGACCACTGCTGGACGCGGAGGCTTGGCCTGTGGTGCTTTGGCAGATATCAGGCAGTGGTCTGACGAGCCCAGGGGGGCTCTTACCACAACCTGATAGCCCTGTGGATGGGTCGTGAGCAGAAGGTCCAGTAAAGAAGGCGCTTGACTTGGAATATCTGGGATCCTGGTGGGCTGATCAACCAGTTGCTTCAAGTCATGCGTTAGAGCGAATGCGTGAGCAGAGATCCCTGCATGGTCAGTTTTGGAGGAACTTAACCACAAATTGTGGTGAGCATTAAAGTCCCCCAAAAACACCAATTCTGCATTGGGAAATTGTTCCTGCGCGTCATCTGCTGCCCGACTAAGGTGTTCAAAAAGTCGAGTTGTCTCAACATCGCCGGTGTGGGATCTGTAGAGACACACGTAAACTCTGGCCAGGGGGCCAGAGTCGACGTGTACCCCCAGCATGGAGAAGGAGGGATCTTCCAAGCAGCGGAGACGGCGACAACAAACATCCGCCCGAACATACAGGCATACACCGGCTTTCGCTTTGAAGGACTCTTCAAGCACGTAGCCGGGATAATTAAGGTAGCCTGTGTCAGCAGGCGGAAGTATTTGTGTCTCCGTCAGGAACAACAATGCTGGCCGTGCTGTCTCAAGATGGTGGTGGACAGCGTTGAGGTTAGAGTGGAGTCCGCGTATGTTGCAGAACTCGACCTCAAACAGCGTTGAAGGCGTGGGGGTGTGCACCGCTGAACGTCCAAACTTTGTTTTAGGAGCTGCCATTATGGAAGTGAAAAAGAGACGTGAAACGAGTGGACGTTGTCGCGACAAGACCGGGCAAATTAGGGAGGCATGTTTCCCCGAATGATTGCCTGCAGAGGATATACGCCGACCCGCCGGACGGAAGGGCCCCCGCACCCCCCCGGAAGTGGCCGCCGGGACCCCACGCCCCGGTCACCAACCGGCACGACGGTCCACCCCGATCTGTCCACATAGAACAGTGAAAGTTTTAGGGTTGTAAGTGTTTTGTAATACCACATCATAAAAATTACACAGCTAGCAAACTTGCACACTAGCTTAGCATTAGGCAGACACCGCACTCGTAGGATAAGAGTGCGAAGACCCGGTCTACACACGACACGCTATACCAAGTACAGGTACGTGCCAGGGCGTTTTTCCCGCCCCCCACGACAACGGCTAACTAGAGCTGAGATCCGAGTCTCAGGGATACCCTCTAGTTGAGCCGATCCCCTCAGGTTCGAGTGGTCTAGAGGCTCCAGACGAAGAGGAGACTCCCCCCGTGCGGAGATGCCAACCACCTGGAATACCTTTAGAGGTACTCGCCAATTCTCGGCTTGAGGTCCTCTTAGGATCTCGCCGTCCCCAAACCCGGTGTCGCTGTAAAGATCATCTGCGACCAACAGCATACCCACTAAAAAAAAGCATTATAAAAAGAATGTCATCCAGAAATTGAAATCTGGAGGGGGGCGCCATTATCACCTAGGGGTATAAAAATAGGCTAAGACCTATTCAGACTCAGACGTACAGAATATAAGTACACAACATTTCAAAAAACTCAGTGAAGCCGCTAAAGAAATCAATGGTAGATAGTTACATTCTTATTGTTCTGTTTTTAGTGTTTACTGGGTTTTTGAATGTTTTACAATCCACTAAAGCCACCTTGTACAGGTCCTGCCAGAATAACAGCGCCGACACGTTGAAAGACGAAGTCACTATGTTAGCTTATGCTGAGGCAGGGTTTTGGTTGGCCGTCTATAGATTAAGTTTAATTTTTCCTTAAACTATGTTTATGATGGCCAATAAATAATTTTTCATTTCATTTCACATAGCAATCAATACATCTTAATATTCATTCGCACTAAAAGAAAACCGTAAATAATCTGATCAACATTTAATTAATTCAAAAACAAGTAAAATAGCTTCCTTATTGTATTAATTAATAAGAATTAGGTATCCGGTCAATGGACAGGTCTTTCGCTTCATTAAAAAGGTTAGTTACTGTTTGTCACTTCTGGTAGTGTTTTTTAATAATTTAAGAAATGAGGTTATTACATCGTCATCTTCTGAAGAGACAATCGTTCCAGTGTCTGTCTTTTTAGTGTTAAAAGGGTGGTAAATAAGCATATGCCTGACGGTTAGCAGCCACCATAGCCTATAGACGCTTAAAATACAAATAATACCACTCGCGCTGTTACCTACCTTGAACCATTCCCCAAACCCGCGGAGCCCTTTTTTATCAAGCAGGCAAACCTCTATTTACAGACGTTGGCGCCCTTAAGGGGTACACCAACGAATGGACCTCACTACTAACATCTCACAAGTCTCACGGGTGCGAAACGGAGAAGCCGTTAAGCAGTCCGCGTGGCTTACGAGCTCTTACGGCATACTATCCGCTAAAAAACCTTTTTTTTTGTGACGAGGGGAAATGCAGTTACGCACCATACCGTGACGCTGACTAGGCGCACGGCATGTGTGGAACTCGCCGGCACGGGAAACAGTGCCGACCCTACTCAAGCAGGACCAGTACGGAACGCCACACTGATCCTACTCCACTAAAACCCCCCGGTACCCTCCTACGCCCATATGGGGGCGGTCTCGGGGCCGACGCACCTGCGTGGGCCACATCTCCGAGCACGCCCCCGGGCAGGCCCGGCCCAACGAGTGGACCGGGCGACATCCGCTAAAAAACAAAAACCCTGCGAATAACCTCTACCCTGTTAAGTGTGGAACCGCGAGATCCCCGTTGAGGGACTTCACCGCGTCTCCGCACCCAACAGCTTCCCGGCCTGGCCGGGGAACCCGTGGAGCCCTGGAACCTTACTCACCGACAGAAAAATAACACCATCAAGAGTTAGTGATATTTTACTGTGGTCTTCTGTAAGATGGAGGTTAATTCCCTAGTAGGGTGTTCAATTTAAGCGGGAAATCCGCTATGCCCTACCTCTCTTGTTTTCTTCAGCTCTCACAAAGTTCTTGGAGGAGGAGGACATTATTATTCTTTACTCTCCTACCTATCAGTAGGTAGTTAAGTATACCTATATAAATACTCCAGTGTTCACACTTCATCATTTTTCAAAGTTTCTTTTGAGTGTGTATGCTGTTTGTCGTAGATGACCTTAACAGCGTCACCGGGTTTGGGGACGGCGAGATCCTAAGAGGACCTCAAGCCGAGAATTGGCGAGTGCCTCTGGAGGTATTTCAGACGGATTGCATCACCCCAAAGGGGTACTTTCCTCTCCGTCTGGAGCCTCTAGACCACTCGAACCTGAGGGGGTCGGATCAAAAAGAGGGTTTCTCTGAGACTCGGACCTTGGCTTTAGTAAGCCGTTGTCATGGAGGGCGGGGAAAAACGCCCAGGAACCTACCTGTACCTGGTATAGCGTGTCGTGTGTATACCGGGTCTTCGCACTCTTATCCTACGGGTGCGGTGTCTGCCTAATGCTAAGCTAGTGTGCTGCAAGTTTGGCTAGCTGTGGAGTGTTGGTATTTGTGACCTGTGTGGGAGGAATCGTAGGCTAGAATCATAAAAAAAAGGGAACAATCGAAGTATTTTAGACTTTATTTCACTTCGCAGCTGCATTTTAATACAAGCCAGCCTTTTAATATCCCCACTTCTTATGCCGCAATTACATTTGGTAGTTAACCTGTATTCGGGTGCATGGAAGACATTACTCGAATTCGGGCACCCGAAACGTGTAAACAAAAGTGTATGGTCCGGAACCTCTTCTGCCCATACCTCAGGCCCAAATTAAGACGTGGCTGCGTGAAAGAACTCAGAAACTACACTTGACTGAGAGAAAAACAGGTGAAGGATGCCGGCAAACGAAAAACGCAGTTCCGGAGGCAAACAAGAGACTTGCCCGCACCCTTACTAGACTTAATAGGGACAAACTCCGCATAGTTATGGGAACCCTGACTGGTCATTGTCCCCTGAACAAGCACCTATACACATTAGGAGTAACAGACAGTCCCCTATGCAGAGGATGTATGGAGGCAGAGGAAACGCCACAACATGTCATTATGGAATGCAGGAGTGTGGCCGACCAACGGGCACGACTTCTCCAGTCACCCGCATCGCTTCCGGAAGCTTGCAGCAGTCTGTCAAGACTGCTTGCCTTCTGGACTAACCTAGGCTGGCTGGAGTAAACGGGAATGTTTCAAGACACGCACAATGGTCCAATGATTAGGACTAAGTGCGGAAACCGCCCTGAAAAACTAAACTAAACTACTTCGGGCACCCGAAGTAATATTTACACTATAATACGGGCTGGAAGACTGTGTCGGTTAAACAAGAGGAAATCTACCCGAACGGTACGGGCGTACTCGACTCCGTTAATTTATACTTAGTCTTTTACCCGAATTCCGTTAGCACTCGTATTCGGGCTAACGACCAAGTATAATCGCGCCATTAAGTTTATCATAGGTAAAGCATGCCTCATCTTGGAAAAAAAATCAAATTAGTGTTTAGTACACCTAATATAAATAACACTACATATATTTATACTGTGACACAGTAATCATTATGTGAAGAAAGAATTTATGAATCATCTCTTAAGTCATTTTTCAACTTGATGATTCTGTAAATAATAATAAAAAATGATGTGGTGTCGTGGGACACCAGGTAGGAACGAAGTTCCTTCGGCTAATATAGAATCGACACAAATTGCAAACTCGCTTGTGTATGCGACTGTCGCGCCTGCGCACGTCTCATTTAACGGTTTTATTCCACGCACTTTTTTCCACGGATTTTTTCTTACGGTTTTACTATCACATTTTTTTCAGTTCGGTCGCGCAGCAAAATCCCTATCCCTCCAAGCCTGCCGTGAGGAACTTTCATTCCAAAAAACAGGGAGAAAAAAACAGCCCTTGCTGAGTTTCTTGCCGGTTCTTCTCAGTACAAGGTCTCCCGCCGCAGATTTACGAACCCATGGCGTAGCTTCTAGACATTCATGAGTGCTTATAACAGCCTAAACTGAATAAATGATTTTGATTACTATGATTATTATTAAATTCTCAAGTTACCTATTTATTCTTTTACTAGTGGCCCGCCCTCGCTTCGCTTCGGTGTAGAGCTGTAGTGTAAACTATAGTTTTTGTTCTCAGGCTTGTGCTATAAAGAATGACTTTATTTATATAATTACACGTGTTATTGTGAGTCAACCATAAAAGATAGATATATGCTGTTGCGGGATAATTTTTAGACAATTTTATGTAGAATATTTCCGTCATACATGATTTCTATGTAACTTTAACCATTAAGGCTGCACTTGCGACGGAAGCTTATAAAATGGAGTAACTTCTCCCGTTTTCCCAACATTTCCCTTCACTACTCTGCTGCTATTGATTGTAGCGTGATGAAAAGTATACTATAACCTGCCCAGGAGTATGAAGAATAATTGTACCAAGTTTCGTTAAAATCCGTCGAGTAGTATTTGTTTCTATAAGGAACATACACACAGACAGACAGACAGACAGACAGACAAAAATTTTACTGATTGCATTTTTGGCATTAGTATTGATCACTTATCACCCCCTGATAGTTATTTTAAAAATATATTTCATGTACAGAATTGACATCTCTACAGATTTATTATAAGTATAGATAACGCAGCTTGGATAGCCTAATTTCTTCACAATTGCTGTACCTAACGCGAACAACAAGTACGTCGGGGAATTTCAAGGGTACTACGACAAAAGAATAAGGTGCTTAATTGTGTATTATTCTTTAAAATAACCACCTACTGCTGTACTTGTCTTGTGCAATGAGTGTTTACGTATTCCTCCTAGCCGCGATGTAACCTATTGAAGGGGCGGATCGCTTTTTAAACTACACACTACGATGGAGTCATTTGATTCTCTGAGCTTAAATCATAATGTTATAATATTTATTGACTATTTCCTCATCATCAGCCTTTTAATGTCGCCACTACTGGAGCACAATCGATGGAATAGGGAGATTAGGCCATGGCCCACAACGAGGGCCCAGTACGGATTGGCGGGTGATAACGACTACAGATGCAGTCGGAACTAACGGCTTAACGTGCCTTCCATAGTACGGAGGAACTTGAGATAGAAGATTTTTGGTCATCCATCCAATGACTGACCACTGCGAAAGTTGCTTAACTTCAACGATCGCAACCGAACGCGCTAACTACCTGCGCCATCGAGCTCCTCCCTATTATTTCTAAATCTATATTTTATATTTCACCTTCTTATACTAATTATGCTGGAAATACGTTCATGCGGCGGGCTTGTAGATACTACAATGGTTTTCTGGGAGATGTTGATGTGCTTTTCCTATCTTTGAATATGTATATAAAATTGGTGGGCGAACATGTAATGCGATGAGCGAGCGGTCGGAGTATTGGTCTGTTGAGTCAGAGACCAGCACCTGTGTTGACGATTGATACTGCAGATTTGAGGTTTTTCCCTTCGTTTATTGCATTATACCATTTGGCTCAAAAGTTGTACTAAATTTCTTTTCTAAATTGTGTTTACCACACATTTAGAAAATCTACCAACAAAATAGAAATAGAATCTCTATTTAGTGGGTGGCACTCACTGGGTGCTAACAACTGCATTGTGAAGGCCTATCAAAAGTATTTATTAATCTGGAACAACGGAACCAAAGCGCGATTCAGGAGACTACAGCGCCATCTCTTGACCATTGGTGTAGTACAACCAAAAACCACATCTTTATTTTTTGTAATAAAGTAACAGTTATAGGTATTCATATTTATAATATTTATCCACATGTTTCTAGTTTGCATATTCGGAATACGTGTTTGAGTTGTATGAAACAAGTGCAAATCATATATGTTCTAATAAATTATATTCAGTAGCGATTTTAATTGAATATTTTGATTATTTATTTATTTTTTCAAATTAAAACTGAACTTTATTGACTGTGTCCTCTTCCAGACTTTTTATTAATTTATTGTAATTAATTATTTGCATGCAATTAAAAACTAATTTTAAACGATGCCAAAGAAGGATAACAACTTCTCACGCGCCTACATAAGTACACGCACCCATTTTTTTTTTAAAGATAGGTCATATGTAATGGAACTGTTAGGTCAGTTTGTTACGATGAAATTGTTCATATGATATTATGTATGACTGTTTGTTCCTTATTAAATAAATAAAATAAAAAAATAAAAACTTATATCTACACAAATACAACTTTTATCCAAAATATACCCATTATTCCATCGGTCACCAACGATCCAGAAATTAACCTGTGGTTCGTATGTCGAGAAGCATCACGATATAAGCCAGCCCCTCTAGCATGACCACTGAAACGGGATATAGCGATATATCGGCATTAACTGTCAGACTACGGTGGAGTTTGACAGTAGTCTGACAGTTAATGTCGATATATTGCTTTATCATATCCCGTTTCGGTAGTCATGCTAGAGGGGCTGGGGTTATCGTAGGATTAAGAGAAAAGGATATAATCTTTACTAAATGATTACATTTACAAATCATAATTCCCACACTAAAAATATTCTGTTTTATTGGGAACATGAGCCGGCAGCCTGTCCTTGAAATTCTCTATACTTAACTAGAACATGATAAAGATGTAACTGCTGTCTAATTTTGTTCAACTGAGTTTATTTATATCGAGCAACATATAACAAATAAATCATTATCTAATATTTCACTCATTGTGAATAGAATACCATATAAAACATATTTATATATAAAAAAAACAAGTCTTTAAAAATGAAAAAATACTATAGTCGTGATAAATTAACAATAAATGATTATTATGATGAAAACACAAAAAAAAAGACAAATCACTATTTAACCTAACGACCTCCGTGGCCGAGTGGTTTGTACGCGGGGTTTCATGGTGTCGCCGACTCGAGAGGTCCCGGGTTCGAATCCCGGTGGGGGCAGATGTTTGTGTGATGAATACGAGCATTTGTACTCCAGTCATGGATGTTTAATATGTATTTCTATATAAATATACTTATATATGTACAGTATATGTATTCTATCCGTTACCCTAGCATCCCATAACACAAGCCTACAGTGCTTACTTTGGGGCTAGGCTAATTGGTGTGAGTGTTGGAAATATTTATTTATTTATTTATTATTTATTTACATAACCCATTGAAACGTGTTTTATGTAATGAGTGATGTGCGTGAAAATCTAAGTGTCACCGCACACGGGCACACGCCACAGCCACAAACGCCGCCACGAGAAGCTAGAAGCGGCTACTTAAGTGACTGAAGCGCGCGACAGCGGCCGACTAAGGTAAGGGAGAGAGGGGTGGGGAATCACGCGAGTGACGTGAGGCGGCTTTTTGTATCGGCGCATTATGTGGCCGGTGCGGGCCACAAGAAGCGAGCAACGACGATTTGTAACGCGTGGCGGCCACCGTGTACCGTGTGTGGCGAGTCCATATAAAATGTATGAAAACTACAAGAAATATGCCGGTGGCGGTGTTTTGTGGTTGTGGTCGGTGGCCGCTGTGCTGCGACACTAAAAAACAAATATAAAACTCCTACACAAATTAGTAAAATCACTTACTTTAAACAATTCAGCACCGCAATGGTCATTGACCTTTTCATCAAAATTGTCTTTAAGAATTTGCTACAGTGAAGTAATGCGGAATAACTATCGTTTTCCTGTTTGTTATAAATGTAGACCTTGTAACGTTAATATTTTTGTGAAAGTAAACAATAAAATCGGCTGTACGCACCAACTTGGCTGATGGGAACCGGTTTTTATTAATGAAATTTGTGTCATATAACGTAATTATTTGATAATTCGTCGATTGCCTATTGTTACCTATTTGACGTTATGTGATGTTGAAGAAGTTGAACTCAACCCATGTTTGCAAATTTGATGTCAACTTTCAGATTGAGGACACTTGGCCGTGGTAGCATAATTGGTCAGTGCATTCGCCCGGATTGCGAAGGGTGCGGGTTCGAGTCCCGTCCGCTGCCTGGTCCGCGTGGATTTTTTTCTAGTAAAACTTTTCTTTAGATTAAAACATCTAGCAGTTAAATGGTTAAACAAAAATAAAAACATAAATATATGAAGTCACTGCTCATTCGAAAAAAACTGAGTTACCCAACCAGTGACACTCCCTCTTGTAAGTGACACAGTATCTGACTTGAAGTTAAGGTCGTCCACTTGGACACATCTGCATTAATCTTTGTCATTACACCTGCTAATATGTATTCCGGATTGCGCGTACATCTGTTGTGTCACAACATTAATATGTTATTATATTGTAAAGTTATCCTACGCACTTTTGACGTGCAATACTGTTCATGGACAAAGCTTTTTAGACGTTAGAATTTGAGATGATGGACCGTTCTTGTGACGTCGAAAGTATGTAAACAATCATCACTAATTTGATCCATTCTAGAATATCTAATGGGTCCCGTATGTTAAAATAGCTTTCTTTGTAAAGCTTCTTACTTATCAGTATTCTAGACTAAAGGACTTGTTTTATTCTAAAATGGTATATTTAAAATATACCATTTTATCTTCTTCATTTTACTTTTAAAATTCCGGAAGAGGAACTGGTTGGCGCAGGTGGTTGTCGCTGTCGGCTGCGATCGTTGAAGTTGAGCAACTTTCGCAGTGGTCGGTCATTGGATGGGTGACCAAAAATCTTCTATCTGGAGTTCCTCCGTGTTTCGGAAGGCACGTTGAGCCGTTGGTCCCGGCTGCATTGTTAGCACCCGCCAATCTGCACTGGGCCCGCGTGGTGGGTCGTGGCCCAGTCTCCCTGTTCCATCCATGAGGACGGCCTGTGCCCCAGCAGTGGGAATATTAATTGGCTGATGAAGATGACGACTTTTAAAATCTTTTTTATTTTATAAGTTATATATATTATCATATATTTTTTATTTTCTTTCAAAACTGCCATTAAAAAATCAACCTTTAAGATTTTAAAGATTTTTTTTATATAATTTTTGCCACTTACATAATCACGACGAATGAAGACACATGTCAAAATCCGTCCAGCCGTTAGGCTGAAGGGTGTGCCAAAGAAATGGACACACAAACATACGCTAAAAAAACATTACTATGCGCAGTCAGGTAAATACGAGTAGTCTGGCTGCCAATTTTATAGAACAGTTATAGTTTTGAAAAATTTTTGGTGAAGAATTTACGAAAATCGACAATGAACTCACTAAATAGTCACTAAGGATAATTACCTTTTTTGAAGATCAGTGAATTAAATTCAAATTCAAAAATCATTTATTCAAATATAACTAGAAAAAATCCACGCGGACCAGGCAGCAGACGGGACTTGAACCCGCACCCTTCGCTATCCGAGCGAATGCACTGACCAATTATGCTACCGCAGCCCTGACTGGAAGAACTTCGACGCGGCCGTCAGGGCCGCGGTAGCATAATTGGTCAGTGGCCGTCAGGGCCGCGGGAGCATAATTGGTCAGTGCATTCGCCCGGAAAGCGAAGGGTGCGGGTTCAAGACCCGTCAGCTGCCTGGTCCGCGTGGATTTTTTTATGTTAAAAAAATACTTTTTTTTTTCAGTACGCAATGTATGGCGCTATGCAAAGAATGTGCCTGTGTGTATGTGTGTGCGTATGTGTAAGTGCGTTGATAAAAAAGTTTCTTAGTAACGTAATGAAAATATTAATGTATAAATCTAAAAAAGAAAATGACTTTTACCTTCATTATCTCCAAAACCATAAATTTCCCAGGTATGGTCCAGAAGAAAAAAATTATCGTCAAGATGTTTAAAATACGTGGCTTTCGACTTCGTTATAGGTTTTTTTTACACCCTGTATTTATCACGCCGACATAATGGTAGAATAAAATACTGAGAAACATTTTTTTAGGGTTTTAGCTATTTTTAAAAACAAATATATTTTGGTAACGACAGACAACTACGAAACCCTACACTGCGCGTGGCACGACACGCACATGGGCGATTTTAAAAAACATTTGCCTTGATATCATATAATGATGTTTGTTATAAACTTTCATGGTCACTAACATTATAGCTATTAATGATACGCAAAAATCTGCTATCGCGGAACATTTAATCGATTCGGGTTCTAATCACTCAATGAGCTCCATAATCCACAAATCATCTCGCCAGAACGCCACTACATACCAAGATTGGTCACAGGAGCGATTGAAATAACCAAACACAAAAAAATTCAATCGTCAGAATGGGTTTAAATTGTCAAGTGTCTGGAATCCAGTGGTTCGTTTGTGCAAAAACTGCAAAAATCAAAAAAGTGTCGTTCCGCGATCTGATACTGTGAGTATTGTGTGTCGGGAATAGGTGCGAGTGAATAGTGAGAATGTGACTAGTGGTACGGGTATCGAGCGCAGTAAAAGACAACATCAGAGGGTAGACCGATATGTCTGCCGATAACATCTACCCGCAATTACTTCAGTTACTCCGTGATCATGGCGCTTCTTGTAACAATCCCGTTAATAGCTATGATGTTTGTTCTATTTCTTTATATATATAATTCTTCTGTGAGTGTGTATGTCACTGAACTTCTCTTAAAAGACTGGACCGATTTTGATGAAATTTTTTGTGTGTGTTCAAGGGGATCTGAGAATGGTTTAGACTCACAATTTTGTCCGCTGGACAATGTTTTTTTAATTAATTTTTAATTTATTAGTAGTTGTTGATTTTGGAATGTTTTACATTGGATCCGACAGACGGCGCTACCATACTAGACAGGACAACGTCTGTCGGGTTCGCTAGTTTTCCTATAAGATACTTTCTTATTTATATATTTTTTTCTACGTGTAAGCATTTATTGTTATAATTTTTTTTCATGTAACATGACTAAGACGGAACCGAATGTTATTGAACTTGTTTGACAGACGTTGGAGTTCAATGATGCTGCATGGACTTATAAAACTACTTCTTTATATCATAACTTCGCTTGAATGATTACATGAATTTAATATAAGTTTAAGGAAAACGCTATTTATAAAAATTCGGGCTCACATCCGAAGAATCCGTACCATCGCACAGTAATTTTTTTTAATATGTATTTCTTTATAAGTATACTTATATATGTACAGTATATGTATTCTATCCGTTACCCTAGTATCCCATAACACAAGCCTTATAGTGCTTACTTTGAGGCTAGGCTAATTGGTGTGTGTTGGAAATATTTATTTATTATTATTTATAGCAAATATAAGAGAAAAAACAGGAGGACGCTTTTCTCAAAAATTAATTTATATATACTACATGCTATTTGTAAGCTTTCGCGTTAACAATAAAGGTTATATGCGAAGTCAAAAAATAAAATATATCTAATATATAAAATTCTCGTGTCGCGGTGTTTGTGGTTAAACTCCTCCGAAACGGCTCGACCGATTTTCGTATTATATTTTATATGCATATTCAGTAGTTCTGAGAATCGGACAACATCTATTTTTCATCCCCCTAAATGTTAAGGGTTAACCACCTTTAATTTTTTTTTGTAGAATATTTTTTTTTCTTTTTTTTTGAAACATCATACAAAAATAGATTTTCTCCCTTCTTCTACAACCCTTAATTTTCTCCCTTCTACCAACAAACCCTATTTTTTATGGCGGTACGAAGTTCGCTGGGACAGCTAGTATTATATAATAAAGGAAATTTCCTCGTTTCTAAAAATATCCAACATGGCGTTGGTTTAAAAAAGATCGGACATTGGTTCATATGAAACGAGAGCTTCTCATGAATAAACATTGTGATGTGCACGATATTTCGCTTCAAACAAGTTTTCTAATTTTATACTTAATACCTACGTTTATATAATTCATTATGTGTTATTTTGAGCTGGAGCAAAGTTCTTGAATGAAACCGGTTTTTAGCGTAGAAAATTTCGTAGTGGAATGCATACTTTATTTTTACGAACACATTCAATTGGTTTCGAGAATACTATAATGGCCTACGCAGACGAGGTCCTTCGGTCTGTGCAAGACATAATCCCTGAATCGTTAAAAAAAATGGCCGCCGTGGATTTGTCACGGACTCAAAGTTTGTTTCGAAGCCCACGATATGCGAACATTCTGTTGCCAGAAATTTTAGACAAGCGCCCGCTATGGAAGTTGATATTCTCAGATAACGTTGTGTTGTTAGTAAGAATGCCAATAAACTTTTCCATAGACGTGAAGTACAAAAACTATTTCAAGTTTTCACTGTATAGGTAATATGACATTGTTACGTTAACTGAAAAGGCTATGCACCTACTCTAAGAGAGGCAGGGTATAGCGGATTTCACGCTAAAATTGGAGCGCTCGTCAGTGGAAATTACCTCCATCTTAAAGAAGCTCATCATCAGCCGAAAGACGTCCACTGTTGGACATATTAAAGAAGCTAAGAATTAAATAATACTACCTTTTGGTGTCGCCGCACACGGGCCACACGCCACAGCCACAAACGTCGCCACGAGAAGCTAGAAGCGACTACTAAAGTGGCTGAAGCGCGCGACAACTGCTAAGGTAAGGGAGAGAGGGGTGGGGAATCGCGCGAGTGACGTGTGGCAGCGTTTTGTATCGGCGCATTAAGTGGCCAAGAAGAGAGCAACGACGATTTGTAGCGTGTGGCGGCCACTGGCGTACGTGTGTGGCGAGTACATATAAAATGTATGAAATCTACAAGAAATATGCCGGTGGCGGCGTTTTGTGGTCGTAGTCGGTGGCTCGTGTGCGACGAAACTTGGTGGTGTCGTGTTTCCGTCGGTGAGTAAGGTTCCAGGGCTCCAGGAGATAGGGGATTGGGTCAGGCTAGGCAACAGAGGAGCTCGATGGCGCAAGTGGTTAGCGCGTTCGGCTGCGATCGTTGAAGTT
Source organism: Chilo suppressalis (assembly GCA_902850365.2). NCBI lineage: Eukaryota > Metazoa > Arthropoda > Insecta > Lepidoptera > Crambidae > Chilo > Chilo suppressalis. The sequence continues at coordinate 2,129,261 of OU963902.1, forward strand.
AAGCAACTTTCGCAGTGGTCGGTCATTGGATGGGTGACCAATCATTTACTATCTCGAGCCCCTCCGTTCTTCGGAAGGCACGTTAAGCCGTTGGTCCCGGCTGCATCTGTAGTCGTTAGCACCCACCAATCCGCACTGGGCCCGCGTGGTGGGTCATGGCTCAATCTCCCTATTCCATCCATAGGGAAGGCCTGTGCCCCAGCAGTGGGGACATTAATAGGCTGATGATGAGGCAACAGTACGAGTGATATTGTTTGTATCGCAAACGTTTATAGGCTATGGTGTGCGCTTACTATCAGGCCCATATGCTTGATTGCAAGCCTTATAACATGAAAATCCTAGGTATAATTTTTGACGTGACAACGTCTTATAATTCGATGGAGCTGGTTCACGCACGAAAAAACATGACTCATGTGGCGTTACCTCGCTCTGAGGCGTTCCATTTAAGGTTTGAAGTGCAAACGAGAGCGCGCAACAAACGACAACGAGGCACAATCGGCCTCCGCGTTCGGCAGTGTTCGACATCTGTCTTTGTTTGTCTCCTACTTGAGTGACCGATGCGTCCGCGTGGACAGCTGCTATACATAATACATTCACATGTTTTCGTCAACTATGAAGTGCAGTGAAAAGTGAATGTGGTGTCAATAATTGTTGTAATGATATCACACATGTTTAAAAGATGTAAATAAAAGTTGTAAAACAATTGCTCAAAGCACATTCAACTATCGTCACTAAACCGACTTTTTACAGACAACCGATTTTTTTATTTTAATCATGTAACTGCTCGATGTTTAAATCTCAATAAAATATTACCGGAATAAATTCAATAATGGTCAGTGCATTCGCCCGGATAGCGAAGGGTGCGGGTTCGAGTCCCGTCTGCTGCCTAGACCGCGTGGAATTTTTTCTAGTAAAATTTTTCTTTAGATTTAAACATCGAGCGAGAAAAATATATCTATAGTTGCTATTTCTTCTTTCAAATGTTTAATACTTGAAAAAGTATTCATTTGACATTGTGGGTTACCTACAAGGCGAAGAGATGGCGCTGCCTAGCAGCTTAAGAACGGCAAGAAAGAATTCGATACGACCATCAGGGATGCGGCAGCATAATGGTCAGTGTATTCGCCCTGGTAGCGAAGGGTGCGGGTTCGAGTCCCGTCTGCTGCCTGGTCCGCGTGGATTTTTTTCTAGTAAAACCTACTTAGCCTTATTATCTTGCTGGCCAATATTACGTTTAACACACAAGCATTTATAGAATGAGCAATGTAAGAACTATGCTCATATTAACTAAAGATTAAATCCCTTGGTGTAAAGTCATGGAAAATTTTATAAGATGCGCGGAAAATGACACCTGCTTCAGACGGCTTCTACCGAGTACTTATAATATGCTAATCAAGGTATGAAGAATGCATAGTACATAATCGCCATGAGTGAGGATAATTAATTTCCTTTACTGCGGATTGGTTGGTGCTACTGACTCGGGATGAAAAATTTTGGTCACCCATCCCGTAACTGACGATTAGAAAAGTTGCTTCACTTTAACGATCTCATACCGAACGCGCTAACCTCCAAACTCCGTCAAGCTTCTTCTGGTTTATAATATTAAGCACAGTTTACTTATAAATCACTTAAGTATCACTGTTTACTAAACTACCACGTGTTCTCACCTAGATGGTTCGGTTTTGTCCCGAAGAAAGGAAATATTAAAAAAGCGGTCAAGTACGAGTCGGACTCGCCCATAAAGGGTTCCGTAGCAGCAAGTAACATAATATAGAAGTACTTGTAGTTCGTTGTACCTTTTTTTTAATAGTAGTGTAATTTTTTTAAACGTAAATTGCGGTTTACGATTTATGACGTATTACAAAAAAGTGCTTACTAGATCTCGTTCGTACCAATTTTCGGTGGAAGTTTGCATGGTAATGTCATCATCATCATCATCATCAGCCTATTAATATCCCCATTGCAGGGGCACAGGCCTTCCCTATGGATGGAATAGGGAGATTAGGCCATGACCCACCACGCGGGCCCAGTGCGGATTGGTGGGTGCTAACGACTGCAGATGCAGCCGAGACCAACGGCTTAACGTGCCTTCCGAAGCACGGAGGAGCTCGAGATAGTAATTCTTGGTCACCCATCCAATGACCGACCACTGCGAAAGTTGCTTAAGTTCAACGATCGCAGCCGAACGCGCTTACCACTTGCGCCATCGAGCTCCGCAATGGTATGTATGGTATGGTAATATACATCATATGTATTTTTTAGTTTTTTCATTTTCTTATTTTAGAAGTTAAGGGGGGGGGGGGGGGGCACATTTTACAACTTTGGAAGTGTCTCTCGCGCAAACTATTTAGTTTAGAAAAAAATTATATCAAAAATCGCTATATGATTTTTAAGACCCATCCATGGATAGCCCATACGTATGGGTTTGATTAAAAAAAATTTTGAGTTTCAGTTCTAAGTAAAGGGAAACCCCAAAAAAAATTTTTTCCAACAAACACCAATTAGCCAAGCCCCAAAGTAAGGCTTGTGTTATGGGATGCTAGGGTAACGGATAGAAAATATATACTGTACATATATAAGTATATTTTTATTTAGAAATACATAATTATGAAACATCCATGACTGGAGTACAAATGCTCGTATTCATCACACAGACATCTGCCCCCACCGGAATTCGAACCCGGAACCTCTCGAGTCGGCGACACCATGAAACCCGGCGTACAAACAACTCCTCCACGTAGTTCATCATATGTCAAAATCTTAATGCGGTTCACAGAATACATCTACTTACCAAGTCTCAACAGTATAGTTCTTATAGTTTCGGAAAAAAGTGGCTGTGACATACGGACGGACAGACAGACAGACATGACGAATCCATAAGGGTTCCGTTTTTGCCATTTGGCTACGGAACCCTAAAAACACGATGGGCTTACATTAAGATAATAAAATAATGCATCGCAATTATTTTCCGACGCACAGTTGATGCAACGCAATGTCAATGCCATTAACACGAATGACGTAAGCGATTATTGACATTCTCGCCAGTGTGAACATAGAACTAACAACGGTTAGACAAACCGTTTCAATAATATCAATATGTGAACATTTGCATTTATGCAAGCAAATATTATGTTCTTTTAATGTCAATATTTTCTATACATTGTATTTCTTGTTTTTGTATTATTTAAAACTATAGTAGGGGAGCCCAAGCGAGGATTTTTGAATTAACTCGAGCGCGGCAGAATAACATATGGGGAGCAACCTTGCACCTAGTTTAGTACTCCCACGCTACCTGAGCAGTCTATGTAGGGCCGAACGTCTAGGGCAGCAAAAACAAAATTTCAACATAAGTCTCCAGTAGGTCCTATTCAAAAGACGTTAGGCCTTACATAGATGGCTCAGGTATAGTGAGAGTCCTTAACTACATGCAAGGTTGCTCCCCATATGTTATTCTGCCGCGCTCGAGTAAATCCAAAAATCCCCGCTTGGGCTCTCCTACTATTATTTACGTCATTGAAACGCATTAGGACAATTTAAAATATTAATAATATATTAGTTCTGTTTCATTGAATAAGCTTCTATTAAGTGATATTTTATAATAATAAAGTATTTTAAGCATTTAAATGCTAGATGTTTAAATCTAAAGAAAATTTTACTAGATAAATTTTAGGCGGACCAGGCAGCAGACGGGTCTCGAACCCGTACCCTCCGCTATACGTGCGGATGCACTAACCAATATGCTACCACGGCCCTAATCTCTTTGCATTGTAGGTAACCCACAATGTCAAATGAATACCTTTACGAGTATCAAACATTTGAAAGAAAAAATAGCAATTATAGTTATATTCTTATTTTAAGCATTTAACTGCTTGTTTCTAGCTGTTTTAATATGATACCTGGTCCGCATGTAACTTTATCTAGTAAAATTTTCCTTAGATTTAAAGCTTCTATTAAATTATTCAAAATAAATTTAGTTGTGAAGTAATTACTTTTTGTTGATGCTGCAAAAAGTGGGGTTTCTATACTTCTTTGATTTTATAAGTGGTCATGGTCAAATCACTGCGCTTAGTAATAAAGCAAAACAATATAATATTTCATAGGTAAATGTTCTACGTCTGTGATGGATCATATTAAGAATATATAGTTGATCATAACTATGAATACTAACTTACACCATTCGCTAGTTGGGAATGTTTTGTTTCATATATTATTACAAATTCATTGATTCTGCTTTTAGAATGTATGCTGAAATAATTTTTATTAGAGTGTACACTCGGAATATTTCATTGAAAGTAATATAAAACTTTTTGCCATCGCTTAGTTAGTAATAATGACCTGTCTATTTAAATAAATATACATATGGTCTATGGGTTTCAATGATGCGAACGTCCAAGATTTAAATTATGCAAAGTCAACGGCAAATTATAGCTAAAGCCGAATTTACATTACGAAATAAGTGACATGAAAGTATTTAAGTGATTATTATATTTATGATTTTATTTAATTTTAAGCATTTAACTGCTAGATGTTTAAATCTAAAGAAAATGTTTACTAGAAAAAAATCCACGCGGACCAGGCAGCGGACGGGACTCGAACCCGCATCCTTCGCTATCCGGGCGAATGCACTGACCATTATGCTACCACGGCCCTATTAGCCGCGTCAAAATTTTCCTAGCCTTAAGCTGCAAGGCAGCGCCATCTCTTCGCATTGTAGGTAACCCACAATGTCAAATGAATACTTTTTCAAGTATTAAACATTTGAAAGAAGAAATAGCAATTACAGTTATGATTTTATTTAATTTTAAGCATTTAACTGCTAGATGTTTAAATCTAAAGAAAAGTTTACTAGAAAAAAATCCACGAAGGTGATGAAACAAAATTGATTAAAATTAATTAAATTAAAAAAAGCTATGAACACTTTTCGATAGGCAAGTCATCATAGGCATATTTGTTTATAAATTATATTTGATATGAAATATGTCTGTCCCACCGGCTCGTAGACTATATACCAAGTGCTATCAAATCATTCGATTCGGTCAACCGACGCACGTGACAAATGACATATTATTATACAAAACGAAATGATACTGCATCGATAAAGAAATGGTTCTTGGTAAAAAATCTGTACAGGTTCGGTACAGAAAATGGTCCGGTGAGTAAGGCGCCTAAGTATTAAACTTGGTCCGTAAAATTAATTTATTTTTTCTCTTCGTGTTACTAATCTTTTTGTTTAAACTGCGAGATCATTCATGAATTCACGTTTAAAAGTACTGTGCACCAGACTGTGGATATAAAACCTGATCTGTTTGTGCTATGCACCACGATGACGTCAATATTATACTTAAGTGTATGTTTATTTTTCACTTTAATAATAATAACCACTATTATTTACGCTTAAAATTATCATTAAGCTTGCAGTTTTTGTAAGAACAATAATTACATTCATAGTTATGTATGATATAATAGAATGATTATTAATACACATCATAATATACACATATGTGGCTATCAACGATTATATTAATTTACTAGTGGCCCGCCCTCGCTTCGCTTCGGTGTAGAGCTGTAGTTTAAACTATAGTTTTTGTTCTCAGGCTTGTGCTATAAACAATGACTTTATTTATATAATTACACGTGTTATTGTGAGTCAACCATAAAAGATAGACATATGCTGTTGCGGGATATTTTTTAGACAATTTTATTTAGAATATTTCCGTCACACATGATTTCTATGTAACTTTAACCATTAAGGCTGCACACGCGACGGAAGCTTAAAAAATGGAGTAACTTCTCCCGTTTTCCCAACATTTCCCTTCACTACTCTGCTCCTATTGATTGTAGCGTGATGAAAACTATACTATAACCTGCCCAGGAGTATGAAGAATAATTGTACCAAGTTTCGTTAAAATCCGTCGAGTAGTTTTTGTTTCTATAAGGAACATACTCACAGACAGACAGACAGACAAAATTTTTACTGATTGCATTTTTGGCGTCAGTATCGATCAATAATCACCCCCTGATAGTTATTTTGAAAATATATTTCATGTACAGAATTGACCTCTCTACAGATTTATTATAAGTATAGAAGATAATTACTAGTACTTTATCAGAAACAATGTGAAGGTATTTTCATTGCAATTATCCACTATTTTTTTTAAATCCTACGTTAAATGCACATGAGGAGCTTATGCTTGAGGAGCTCGATGGCGCAAGTGGTTAGTGCGTTCGGCTGCGATCGTTGAAGTTAAGCAACTTTCGCAGTGGTCGGTCATTGGATGGGTGACCAAAAATTTACTCGAGCTCCTCCGTGCTTCGGAGGGCACGTGCAGCCGTTGGTCCCGGTTGCATCTGCAGCCGTTAGCACCTATCAATCATCACTGGGCCCGCGTTGGTGAGTCATAGCCCAATCTCCCTATTCCATCCATAGGGAAGGTCTGTGCCCCAGCATTGGGGACATTAATAGGCTGGTGGTCTGATGGTACTTTTAGGGTAAGTATAATAGTTTGAACAAATTTCTGCGTACGGGTAGGTACTAAATGTAAACGTAGGTTTTTTCCATTCAAACGTTTTCGACATATTCCTTCTTGATTTTTATCACTACAGGGGCCCAATTCTCGCGGCGTAGATATTATATCGGCTTCGAGATAATATCGAAAGTAGGAATATCTATTGAAAATATCTACTGATGGTAAAAAATGCTATTCTCGTGGATTTTCGATATTCCAATGATATTTATATCTATCGTAGATATTCTTTCACTGCCGAATGCGTTCCGTTTTTTTCGATTAAGTTAACATCATAGTCTATATAAAATAATAATAAATTAGAGCAGAATTTTACAAGCAACAAAATGATATTTTATATCTTATGAATTCCATTCATATTAAATATGAGTATACATTTTTGAGTATAAGAAATCTCAACTTTACCTAAATTGTATGCGTATATAATTTCAACGTTATGTATAATGAAACGTCAATATTATTTAAGATTCTCCCTTTTCAAGGAAGGCAAAGGAAACAATGCCCATACAACCTAGTCTTTAGTTATATTAATCTTCTTTTTTTACATTAGAATGTCGGTGTAACACATTCTAATGTTTCTTGGAGTGTTTGGCACGAAATTTATGGAGTTGGCTTTTTCGATAAGCTTCTGTGAGGTAGTCGACACTACAATAAAGTTCTCACGTCCACTTGACCGGAATAGCGTATATTTTAAAGATTCCACTAATTCTTCAGTTGCGCAGACGGTTGTAACATGAACGAATTTTAGAATAATTAAAATAAGACGCCAACCGCACTCGCAGAAATCCCGCCAAAAACTCCGTATCGTCAATAAGAAAATGGTGTCGATTCTGGCTTCTCTAAAACTAAACGTAAATTTGACAACAGTGTATCCTTGTCATTCTCCATACAGAATGAAAAGGAGAGACTGATGTTAAATTTAGCTTTAAGTTTAGAGAATCGTGTCAGAATCGATACCAATGTCATTCATAACTTTATAGATTTCTAACCAAATTTTTGTTTAAACGTATTTTTTTTTTATGAAGTCGGCGTCCCTCATTTCGAATGGGCCCTCTTGCACTCACAACGGCAATCACGTCATTTATTAAATCATTGACGAAAACATGAATCAACTCATCCATCGTTAATATAAACTGGTGTCGATTCTGACACAATTCTCTAAATTAAACTTAAACTTGACAACAGTGTTTCCTTGTCATTCTCTATACAGAATGAAAAAGAGAGACTGATGTGAAATTTAGTTTTAAGTTTAGAGAATCACGCCAGAATCGACACCATTGTTTACCTACTTCTTTATTTACTAATTATTTATGAAGGCAGGTAACAACGTCTTGAGGTAACAATAATTGGCAATGACACACGACAACACAATAAATAATAGGTAAAAAAAGTGGAAATAACAAGATTGACATGCCAAGATCCATAGATATTTATATATCGAAGGCTCTTCACCAGTCGATGTATGTCTACTGATCATCCGTAGATAAATATCTATTGCGACATGGTGAGAATAGGGCAAAAAGGTTTCCCTTCGATAAAAGCCAGATCATTCGAGATATATCGAAGGTGATATAATATCTATGCCGCGAGAATTGGGCCCCAGAATAGATTTTTATTCATGACATATAATTTTACTTTTTTTTAAGAAACTAGAAACCCTAAAAATTCCAGAAATAATTTTTTTTTTTCATCACTAAAGACGACCATAAATTTACTTATTTGAGTTCCTCCGTGCTCCAGAAGGCATGCTTAGCCGTTGGTCCCGGCTGCATCTGCAGGCGTTAGCACCTGCAAATCCGCATTTGGCCGCGTGGTGGGTCATGGCCCAATCTCCCTATTCCATCCATAGGAAAGGCCTGTGCCCCAACAGTGGGGACTTTAATAGGCTGATGATAATGATGAGCCACGTGTTAAATTTTGATAACTGCATCAGCGAACTCGTTACGCACAAAAACTTACAACGATATTAGTAATAGTTACAAGTCAACTGAAAATTAAAATCTAAGTGAACGAACAGAGTCTTCTTTAAAGAGCAAAAAACAGTTTCGATGATGGAAGTTTTCATATGCTAAAAGGGTTGCAAACTTGCATATGGGTCGTCTGACGGTAATCGGGCACCATAGAATATAGACTTTTATTGAGTGTGCATGCTTTTGGTCGTAGATGACCTTACAGATTCACCGGGTTTGGGGACGGCGAGATCCTAAGGTGACCGCAAGCTGAGAATTGGCTGTAGAGGTATTCCAGGCGGATGGCATCTCCAAACGGGGGAGTCTCCTCTCCGTTTGGAGCCTCTAGACCACTCGAACCTGAAGGTTAAATATTTCCAACACACACCAATTAGCCTAGTCCCAAAGTAAGCACTATAAGGCTTGTGTTAAAGGATACTAGGGTAACGGATAGAATACATATACTGTATATATATAAGTATATTTATATAGAAATACATATTAAACATGACTGGCTGACTGACTGGAGTACAAATGCTCGTATTCATCACACAAACATCTGCCCCCACCGGGATTCGAACCCAGGACCTCTCGAGTCAGCGACACCATGAAACCCGGCGTACAAACCACTCGGCCACGGAGGTCGGTAAATAATAATGAATATAATTTCTTATACATTTCCTGCGATACAAATATTAGCATTCGCACCGTTCCCTACTTTTACCAAATCCTCTACCCCGTAAAGCCTTTTTCAATTCAATTCGATTCAAAAATCATTTATTCAGTTTGGGCTTTTACAAGCACATGTGAAAGTCGAAAACTACGCCATCGGTTCGCAAAACTACGGCGGGAGACCTTGTACTGAGAAGAACCGGCAAGAAACTCAGCAAGGGCTGCTCTTTTCTCCCTGTTTTATTTCATACAATGTCGTCAAATTGAAAGTTGACATCAAACTTGCAATCATGTGTTGAAAATCCAAAACTACGCCATCGGTTCGCAAAACTACGGCGGGAGACCTTGTACTGAGAAGAACCTGCAAGAAACTCAGCAAGGGCTGCTTTTTTCTCTCCCTGTTTTATTTCATACAATGTCGTCAAATTGAAAGTTGACATCAAACTTGCAATCATGTGTTGAGGTCAACTTCCATTTCGCGCCGTGTTTCATGGTTTCGCCGACTCGAGAGGTCCCGGGTTCGAATCCCGGTGGAGGCAGATGTTTGTGTGAAGAATACGAGCTTTTGTACTCCAGTCATGGATGTTTAATATGTATTTCTATATAAATATACTTATATATGCACAGTATATGTATTCTATCCGTTACCCTAGCATCCCATAACACAAGCCTTACAGTGCTTACTTTGAGGCTAGGCTAATTGGTGTGTGTTGGAAAAAAAAAATTTTCACCGACATAAACTCAATACCACCAAAAGGTAGTGTTATTTTACTGTGATCGTTGGTGGAGGTAACTTCCCCAGATTGCAATTCGAGCGGTGAATCCGCTTTACCCTTTCTCTCTTTAAACGTAAGGCAAGTCCGCCACCTTAACCACAAACAACAGTACAAAGTAATTTCACTCTGACAGCAAGTTTAACTTAACTTGATCAAATTTATTTGTTTCTTAGGTTTTCACGCACATCACTCATTAAATAAAACTAGTTTTAACGGGTTAGTGCATGAAACTTTATTTATTTATTGACGTTATAAAAAATCATTCTGACGAAGCAGCCTGAAGAGGCTGCGAAACGTAAATAAATAAAGCTTCGTGCATTAAATTAAAAAAAAATCGAAATCGTTTATTCAGTCTAGGCTGTTACAAGCACTTGTGAATGTCGAAAAGCTACGCCATCGGTTCGCAAATCTACGGCGGGAGACCTTGTACTGAGAAGAACCGGCAAGAAACTCAGCGGCTGTTTTTTTCTCCCTGTATTATATACAGAGTCGTCAATTTGAAAAATGACTTCAATATGAGGTACATCATGAAGTCACAAATGTAAATGATAAAACAATTATGTCTATAAAATAAAAAATATAAAAAACAGATTAAAAAAAAGTTTAGGAATGCCGTGTCCCACTGTTTAGGCATAAAAACAAATTTACGATTAAAGTATGTATGAACCCGTTAAAACTAGTTTTATTTGATCAAATTTAATCGACATCCCGAGTCATGATTTCAAAAGACACTGAGGTCAAAAATGAAGCCGGTTCCAGACATCTACGTAACGTACATCTGCCCTTTAAGTAACCCACATGGTTAATAGTTAATTATTTCGCGTTCATTGTTTTTGGTGGGGCTTGGCTCGGGTCATTATGTGGTGGGGTGACTCATCTTACTTGCAATCACGGTATCATGTGGCTACTCTGTTACCCTTGGAACAGATACAAAAACTGTATTGGTTTCACCGAATAGTGTCAGAATGTATAAAAGCCAATTGCTCAACGTATTGGGGAATTTTAAGATAGGTAGGGTTATGCCCTCACATCACACAAGCCTTACAGTGCTTACTTTGGGTTAGGCTAATTGGTGTGAGTGTTGGATAACAGATACAAAAACTGTATTGGTTTTACCGAATAGTGTCAGAATGTATAAAAGCGAATTGCTCAACGAATTGGGGAATTTTAAGATAGATAGGGCATAAGGGTTTCCCGCTAAGATTGGAGCCCTGTCTGGAGAAGTAACATAATAATTAAACTTTTAACAAAATGTCCAAAAGTGTTGACATGGTTAATTTTAATTGAGCATGGTTAATTTAATTGACTTTCCACTAACCAAATTTAAATCTCAGATCAATAAGGGCTTAATTAATTATAAAGTTAATGATTTACTAAATGATCGTAATGCATGAACATAGTGTTTCTTGTAATTTGTTATTTGATGGGTATTAGTCAGTTTTTGTTACAGTAATATGGTACCTACCTAATGCTGCTTCCAATATCATCATCATCAGCCTCTTAATGCCCCCACTGCTGGGGCACAGGCCTTCCCTATGGAATAGGGAAATTGGGCCATGACCCACCACGCGGGCCCAGTGCGGATTGGCGGTTGCTAACGACTGCAGGTGCAACCGAACCAACGGCTTAACGTGCCTTCCGAAGCACGGAGGAACTCGAGATAGAATTTTTTGGTCACCCATCCAATGACCAACCACTGAGAAAGTTGCTTAACTACAACAATCTCAGCCGAACGCGCTAACGACCTGCGCCATCGAGCTCCTTTCGTACTAAATACAAAATTTATTGTAACTATATACCTATATCCAAAAGATGTAATGGAAGGTGACTTCAGAAGTATCTCTGAAGTCATTTTTCAACTTGACGACTCTGTACATATCTATACAGGAAGAATAAAGCAACCCTTGCTGAGTTTCTTGCCGGTTCTTCTCAGTACAAGGTCTCGAATTTGGTTGGAGTTTTGCGAACCGATGGCGTGGCTTCTTGACCTTCACAAGTGCTTGTAACAGCCTAGACTGAATAATTGACTTTTCATTTCATTTCATTTCAATTATTACGTACTTATCCTTATATTTTTTTTTTGTTTTTTAGCGGTATCCCCTATTTGTGTCAGGTCTTTTTTATCTTTGTTTGTTTGTTTGTTACTTTTAATATATTTTATTCATCATGCCTGCTCTTTTGCATGTTTTAAGTGCTTATTCTTTTGCACATCTTTCTTTTCTTTTATACTTTTACAATTATTTTCTTAACTTCTAATATATTTCTTTTACTTTTCTGTTTGTTCTATTTACATTTCATAATTTATTCTATTTACACACACTTATTTTCTGTTATTATACATATTTCTTATATGCTACAATTTGTTACTTACGTATATTTCTTAACACTACTGTACATTGTTTTGCCCATTTGGTTTTCTGTTTAAATCTAGTATTTACAGTGTATAATATAAATTGGTACATCTCTATGCTAATTATCTTTATTTCTTACAATTACTCTTTCCACTATACTTTTACTGAACCTGATATATATATCTCTATCTCTTTGGTTTCTTATAATCACCTTAAGGTTAGCCTTACTAAGTTGTGTGTCTAGTGCTGTTTGTGCGTCGTGTAGGGATGCGCCGATCCAATCCGATCATTTGAAAGATCGGATCGGAAGGCATACGATCCGGTAATTTTCAGATCGGATCGAGGCCATACGATTTTTTGCCGGATCGTTACAAAACTTGAAAGATCGGATCGCTTGGATCGTATGAATTAAAACGCGGTTTGTTTACAATAAATTGGGTAGGTACTTACTAAGGTTTCTGTTACGAACTTTATCTTTGTTTACATTTCAACTTGGCGGCATTCTTTGCAGGTGGACCCGTTAATCTTATACATTCTATTATTATAAACAAAAGTTGTACCTGATTAGGTGTGACAATTATTGATAAGTTTACCAAATAAAAATCTAAAATAATTTGTCTTATTTATTGTATCCAATCCAACCGATTTCTTGAAGGTCGCATCGACGAAATGCGATCCGATCCGCGGATCTGATCGTAGCATTACGATCCATTACGATCCGAAAAATCGGATCGGCGACCCGGTTCGCACATCCCTAGCGTCGTGTCTTTCTCCGTTGTATAGGGGGCATTCTAAGAGGACATGGAAGATGTCCTCTTCGGTGTCTGGGTCGCAAACGCATCTAGAGCTGTCCTTCTTTTTGAACCTATGGACGTAGGCGGAGAAACCTCCACTTATCCTTATATTAAATAATTCTTTTTAATATTTCATGTCAAAATCAAGTCTTTTTGAACTTTTCAGTATCGAGTATTAAGTCAATATAAGAGGATAATTTGATACCGCTGCCACCTTCGAAGTTTCTGTCTAACATCTACACGTAATTTATTTATAAACACTTAATATTTTTCTGCAAATATGGAAATTTAGGTGTTTCATCACTGTTATTGAAATGCAGTTTATAGTAGCTATTTTCAATATTTGGATAAAATCCTACACTAAAAAATCAAGTAATGTTTATTTATCCGTCTGCTACTTTGATTGATTAAGTCATAAGTTACCTGCATTGCACCAACTTGAGTGTTAGTGGCACAGTGCAGAATAGTTTTAAGTTACTGAACAATTTTCAGCGAATAATGTCAATGGAGCTCGATGGCGCAAGTGGTTAGCGCGTTCGGCTGCGATCGTTGAAGTTAAGCAACTTTCGCAGTGGTCGGTCACTGGATGGGTGACCAAAAATCTTCTATCTCGAGTTCCTCCGTGCTTCGGAAGGCACGTTAATCCGTAGGTCCCGGCTGCATCTGCAGTCGTTAGCACCCACCAATCCGCACTGGGCCCGCGTGGTGGGTCATGGCCTAATCTCCCTATTCCATCCATAGGGAAGGCCTGTGCCCCAGCAGTGGGGACACTAATAGGCTGATGATGATAATGAATGTAATGCAAAAAATCCTAAACATTTCTAGTAGTAAGTAAATTTTATCTATTTGTATCAAATGTTGAATGATTTTGATATTATTTTTTATTTTTTACAATTACCAGCATTGTATTCTTTACGTTTTTCTCACGACGTAACAAAGTAGTTTTATTTTATTAACGGAAGAATAAAAATGCAATATTTAATAAATGCATCTGTTCACTATCGGAAATAACTAAGATATTATTAGACGTCCTTCGTTAAAGCATACATATCTATAAGACTATACTTGTAGCTAAAGTCATTCACGCGTTCATTGCACAGATCTACAATCTAATTAATCAAGGATAATTAAATACAATTAACCTAATCCAGACAATAGTAGTTACTCACCGTTCATTTCGTAACAATATCACTGAATGTCTTTGCAATCACTGCGAACTTTTATAATAAGAAAACAAAAATCACAGACATAAATCACACCAAGAAGTCCGGACACTATGAAACCTACGAAAAAGATAAAATTTTCGAAAATTCAAATTCGGAACTTCGGAACCTACGAAAAAATGAAAATTTTCGAAAATTCAAATTCGGAACTTCGGAACACCGGCGACGACAGTGTCCGCGGGAGGCTGCGCAAAGGCAAGCGCGCGCTACGTTTATCGAGAACAAAATGCAGATAAAATGCGTAAGCGCTGTATAATAAAGTGGCATTGCGTACGCAGCCCCGTGATGCGACGATAAAAATTCAATAGTGTATCTTGTACGTGACGGCTGTGGATTCTTGTCCGATAGCCCTCGACCATGTGGCGATTTGATAACATAATATAAATGTGAATCGATTAATCCTAACTGAATATAATAAATGCAAAAGTGAGTTTGTTTGGTTATCTGGTTGTTACCCTTTCACTATTAAATAGATTCGGATGGAATTTGGTACGCATATAGCTCATGACTTGGAATGAGTTATAGGATACTTTTTGTCCCGGAAAAGTGTTAGGTTCCTAAGGGATATTAAAAAAAATAAGTAAACACGGATGAAGTCGCGAGCGGTCGCTAGTTATTTATCATCATCATCAGCCTATTAATGTCCCCACTGCTGGGGCACAGGCCTTCCCTATGGATGGAATAGGGAGATTGAGCCATGACCCACCACGTGGGCCCATTGCGGATTGGCGGGTGCTAACGACTGCAGATGCAGCCGGGTCCAACGGCTTAACATGCCTTCCGAAGCACGGAGGAACTCGAAATAGTAAATTTTTGGTCACCCATCCAATGACCCACCACTGCGAAAGTTGCTTAACTTCAACGATCGCAGCCCCCCCCCCCCCCACGACAACTGCTAGCTGGAGCCGAGGTCCGAGTCCCATAAACGCCCTCTAGTTGAGCTGACCCCCTCAGGTTCGAGTGGTCTAGAGACTCCAGACGGAGAGGAGACTCCTCCCATAGGAAGATGCCATCCGCCTGGAATACCTCTAGAGGCACTCGCCAATTCTCGACTTGAGTTCCCTTTAGGATCTCGCTGTCCCCAAACCTGGTGTCACTGTAAAGGTCATCTACGACAAACAGCATACACACTTAACTGACAACTGGACGGACACAGGCGCGGTTTAAAACCGTGCCCAGATCCTTGCAGAAATAATCTCGTTAGCTTCCAGATTAAACGTGTTTTATAACACGAGATTCAAAGACTTGGAATTCCAAATTTGCCGAAAATCGATATTACTTACAAGTCCATTAAGAAGATCTCCAGATATATATATATATATATATATATATATATATATATATATAATATTACAAATATCGTCGAATCATACAGTAATAAAATAAATAAAACAACGAAGGTTATTGTTCACAATGCTCAAAACATTTTTCTGAACATGAATTTGATTTATAGTATCTATTATTATGATTCGCCTTATCATTGACATCTAGGTATTGCAATGCATTCAGCTATCAGTTTAACGAATTGGTTAACATTGACCTTCTGTGATCTATTGAGACATATCTTTAAGGCGTTGAGCAGACGACGGGGCGGGGCGGGCACTTTGTCCGCGAAGCAATAAAGACCGCGTCTGCCCGTCGATGTCTGCGGCTGCCCGCGCCGCGTACACAAAGCACACGACGGGCAGAGGCGGTCAGTTTAGGACGTTCGTTCTAGTGAATAGTCCATCACTAATAAGCGCGTGGCGCGGACTGAGCTGACCGCCCAGCGCCGCCGTCTGCGTTACTGCATATAAACTGGTTTGTATGATCCACGGCGGGCAGCCGCGGACATGCCGCGCCGCCACTGCCCGCCGGGCACCTGCGGCGCGGTCTTTTTGCCCTCTGTGTGCGTTTGAAGTATAGTATTCACTTTGTGCTATTATTCGCGGCGAAATTGACCGGCCCGCCCCGCCCCGTCGTCTGCAAAGCGCCTAACTGGCCATGCAGCCGCAAGGTGACTGTCATTACACGGACAGAGGCATCGAGCGATGCGAGCTTTTCCAAAATATTTTTACATCATCTCAAAGCCCTTCAAATTCCGCGTCTTTATACGTCCTCGTTGCCGCAAGGGAGCCGCTCGCCGCGTGATTTTGCACCTCGTGCCGCGCAAAGGGCAAAGGGCACATCTACAGCCTCAACCGTCACCAAAATCGAAAAAAGTATAATGACCTAAGATGTTCCTTGGTTCAATGCCGATATGGATTTTTTCATATTTTTGATATTCGGCCCCGTTCTCGAGGTATCGGAAATTTTTATGTGATAACAACACGATTTTTCTGTCGCAAAAAGTCGATTTTATACGATTCCCAAAAAAGTTTATGACTTTTCCAAAATATTTTTTATATCTTCTTAAAATCCTTCAAAATAAAATTCCGCGTGTCTTTTAAAATTTTGATGCGTCCTCGGGGTATCACGGGCTGTCTGACTTTCAGCGAACATGGCGGCCTACTGGAGCGAACGAAAAAACAGTTCCAATTCACATTTTATGTGAATCAAAACAATCACCCAAGGCCATGGTCTCTTCCGCATCCTTTTTATATAAAACCAATCTATATCTCGTTTATAACGGACTGATACCAGATCACTAAGGTCAGGAGATTTTGAGATTTTATGTGTAAACACACTTACTTTCCGTTTTGATACAATTTATCAGCATTTAAGTTTTAGTCATATTTAATGAAACGCGTTTGGTGTCATGAAGGTTACAGGATATAACAATAATACCTTTTAAGTTTTTTATACATTATGATTCCTTAACATTGCAATGAGACAGATCACCATATAAACAAAGAAAATAAATGTGTGTATCATTTATCATGATGATTATGCAATAAATATAAGCGGCGATCGTTGAAGTTAGCAACTTTCGCAGTGGTCGGTCATTGGAAGGGTGACCCGGCTGCATCTGCCGTCGTTAGCATCCACCAATCCTCACTGGGCCCGCGTGGTCGGTCATGGCCCAGTCATGAATAGGGAGGCTTCTGCCTTAGCAGTGGGGACATTAATATGCTGGTGATGACGTTGTGATGAAACACACAAACAATAAAAAAAAATATTAAAACCATTTTTATTTGCCATTCATATCTATCAAATATAATCGAAGTACCTGAATAAATTTCAAAACAATCGCTTAATGAAACAGGCAGCGGTCCAAATGACTCAATTAAACAATAAAATTTAAGCATAACTATATTCATCAAAGTTAAGATGCAAGGACCAAGGACGGGCATGGCCGCTCACTTTACCAAAGTTAAATTAAACTTTAAGACTGTTGTTAAAACTAACCGCAATGAACAACGAGCGGTTATTCACTCTTGACACACAAACCTGACAGATTTGTTGGATAAACACAGGATTCTATACTTAGTATATTATCTTTTTCGCTTATTTATTCTTTTATTTAAAGAAATATTTTAATATGGCCTGGCGTTACAAAAGTATGATAAGAGAGGTACGGCATAGCGGATTTTCGATTTTCGCGCGGGCCTTCCTACGCACGTCTGCGGGGTCCCCGCGATACCCCGGGAGAACCCTTTTTTTTATACGCAGGCAAAAAATACTATTTACAGACGACGGTGCCTTTAAGAGGCACACCGCCGAACGGACCTCACACCTGACTCCCGCAAGCCTTACGAGCCCCAGCAGTGGCTGCCCACTGAGGACCCCGTAACTCTTACGGGCGCTTTACGGCATAATATCCGCTAAAAAACTCTGCGAATACCCTCTAAGCTGCTTAGCGCGAAGCCGCGTGATCCCCGTTTAGGGATTCATCCGCGTCTGCGCACCTAGCAGCCTCCCGGCCTTGCCGGGGCTCCGCGGCAGGGTTCTCCCGGGGTGTCGCGGGGACCACGCTGACGAGTACGCGGCCTAGTGCCCACCGTACCGCCCCTGTCCGCTGCACGCCCAAGTAGCCCTCCTACTTGGGCGTGCCTATGTAGCTCCCTCCGCCGCCCCCCTCTTTGCAGGACAGAACTACAAGGGGGGGCTGCCGTCACGGGGTCCGTCAGTGGTCGGTACAGCTGTCGCCATGCCGGTCAGCGAGGGACCCTCCACCCCGGGAGACCTCTGCCGTGGAGCCCCGGCTAGGCCGGGAGGCTGCTAGGTGCGAAGACGTGGAAGAATCCCTAAACGGGGATCCCGCGGCTTCGCACTAAGCAGCTTAGAGGCTGTAAAATGCACGTAAGAGTTACGGGGTCCTCAGTGGGCAGCCACTGCGGGGGCCCGTATGGCTAGCGGGAGCCAGTTGTGAGGTCCATTTGGCGGTATGCCTCTTAAAGGAGCCGTCATCTGTAAACAGAGGCTTTGCCTGCGTCACCCAAAAAAAAGGGTAACGGATAGAATACATATGCTGCACATATTTAAGTATATATTTATAAAGAAATACATATTAAACATCCCTGACTGGAGTACAAGCGCTCTTATTCATCACACAAACATCTGCCCCGACCAGGATGCGAGACCTCACGATAAGGCGGCACCATGAAGCCCAGCGTACAAACCACTCGGCCACGGAGGTCGTCAAATGGAGAGCCCGTCTGGACAAGTAACCTTTACCTTATAGAAGACCATAGTAAATTAACACTGCCTTTCGGTAGTGTTGTGTTTTTATTGGTGAGTAAGGTGCCTGGGCTCCACGGGGTAAGGGATTGGGTCAGGGTAGGCAACGGCGCATGTGATATTATTAGGGTCTTTCGTTGTTTCGACTCGGTGATGGTTGGACCCGCGGGCCGAATCAACAAACTATTTAACGGGTCGGCGCGTTCCATTCCTGAACCCATTCCCTACCAATTGGAGGCCTAGAAACCTTACTTATAACTTCGAAACTTTCAGCGCTCTCAGCCGAGAGCAACGACGCAATCAGAACCAAGTTTTGGACAAGTTATGAGCATTTGCTAACACATAACCGTGGCGCGCCTGCCCCGCCCACAAGGGCCTTCTAACCTCTTTCTGAGTTCTGTGGTCCAGATGGTGGGAGTGTGACTTTTTGTATATAGTACGATCTATTTGACACGCAATTCATTCTTCATAGCACTTTTGTTAATTATTTACATTGACACTTGTCATCGTCATGACTATAACGCAGTCATCGCTTACCATATATTGTAAGTGTACCCATAAATATAGAAGTCAGTCTATTTGCTCAAAGTTAAAGCTTTGCAAAACATTTGTTTTTTTTTAAAAAAAGATTGTTATGTGTACGCTATGTATTTTGTGAATTAGCATCAAATTAAATATTGTTTGCATTCAGGTATGTTCATTTAAACTTGTGATTTGAACTCACCATCGACATTGCTTTGCTTTAATGTAGACAAAGGAACTTCAAAAAAAATGTACTTCAAAAAAAAGGAAAATAGTATTTGCAAATATTCTACATTATCTTACAATAGGAAGAATAAATCTACTGTTTACTCTTATTGGAAATAGTCAAAATCTTTTCTAAGGGGGTGAACGAGGCTCTCAAAAATTACGATTTTTTGCAAAAAATGTGAAAGGCCTCTTGATTGGCTGATGGCGAACGGGGTTTGCCTAAGCAAGCTGGAAATAAAAAAAAATGCTGCATCATTTGCATATGGAGAGCGCTATCTGTATGTTAGCGATTATTTCGAAAACAAATGTACGTATTTTTATATGCGCACAATTTTTTCAAGCAAATATATTTAGCTGACGCATCCGCCTCCTGGGGCTGGAGGTGGCCCTCGATAAAACGAGGGCCATGGCGTTCCATGCCCCAAGATGTAGGACCCCACCGGGGCTCCGTGTCCGGGTTGAGGGGATCCAGGTTCATGTCGAGATGCACATGAAGTATCTTGGCCTGACCCTGGATCCCCGGTGGAGCTTCGAGGAGCATTTTAGGCTCCTCGCTCCCCGGCTGTGCGCCGCAACAGCCGGACTCGGACGGCTCCTCCCCAATGTGGGAGGGCCGAGGGCGAAGTGCCGTCGGCTTTATCACTCCGTGATAAAGTTCATGGCGCTGTACGGGGCCCCGGTCTTGGCGGAGTGCCTCTCGTCCCGCACGAGGGCCCTCCTGCGAAGACCGCAGAGGGTCATCGCGGCCCGGGCCGTGCGGGGCGATCGAGGCGATTCGTCCGGTGTTGGAGGAGTGGGTAGGGCGCCAGCGGGGCACCCTCACCTACCGCCTGGTGCAGGTACTGACCGGACATGGATGCTTCGGTCACTACCTGCACCGAGTCGCCCGTCGGGAGGAGACGCCGCGGTGTCATCACTGCGCCTCTCCCGACGACACGGCCGAGCACACGTTGATCGTGTGCCCGGCCTGGCGAAATGAGCGCCGCGATCTGATCGCGGCGCTCGGCGGAGGAGGCCTCACGCTGCCAAGTATGGTAAGAGCCATGCTTGGTAGCGAGAGAGCCTGGAGGGCGGCCGCCTCCTTCTGCGAATCTGTGATGGCGCAGAAGGAGGCAGCGGAGAGGGAGCGGGAGAAGGACGCTCTAGCCCCCCCTCTCCGGCGTAGACGGGTGAGCCGAAGGAGGCAGGCAGCGGTGACTGCCGGTCTTCGACGGCCCTAAGGTGGTCTGGGCGCGGCCTGACCAGCCGCGCGTCCTAGGTGCCGCTCCGGCATAGGCCACCACGTCTGGGGACTGCCTAGTACCCTAGAGCAGTCCCCCTGAGGCGCGTCGCCCGGTCCACACGTTGGGCCGGGCCGGCCCGGGGACGTCCCAGTGAAGTGGCGCACGCTAAGGTGCGTCGATCCTGAGACGCCCCCATATGGGCGTAGGAGGGTACCGGGGGGTTTTAGTGGAGTAGGATCAGTGTGGCCTTCCGCACTGGTCCTGCTTGAGTAGGGTCGGCACTGTTTCCCGTGCCGGCGAGTCCCACACACGCCGTGCGCCTAGTCATCGTCACGGTATGGTGCGTAACTGCCATACCCATTTCCCCTCGTCACAAAAAAAAAAAAAAAAAAAAAAAAAAGGGAAACTGCCCAATCATTGGCACTCTTCCTATTATTACCATCCACTTTGAGTTTAATTCGAAAAAAACAAGGAGACAATAGATTATTCAACGTCGTTACATACTAAAAAGAAAAACCTAGTATGGTTACGAAATTTGAAAATTGGCAGCATTATTCCTATAATCTATTGTTTCCTTTTTTTTTTGAACTAAACTCAAAAGTGCCAATAATAGGAAGAGTGCCAATGATTGGGCAGTTTCCCCTACCTAAATATATTTGCTTGAAAAAATTGTGCGCATATAAAAATAGTACATTTGTTTTCAAAATAATCGCTAACATATAGATAGCGCACTCCATATGCAAATGATGCAGCATTTTTTTTTATTTCCAGCTTGCTTAGGCAAACCCCGTTCACCATCAGCCAATTAAGAGGCCTTTCACATTTTTTGCAAAAAATCATAATTTTTGAGCGCCTCGTTTATCCCCCTAGAAAAGATTTTGACTATCCGGACTAATCCGGACTATAATATTATAAATGCGAAAGTAACTCTGTCTGTCTGTTACTCTGTCACGCCAAAACTACTGAACGGATTTGAATGAAATTTGGTATACAGATGGTCTAGACCCTGAGAAAGGACATAGGCTACTTTTTATTGCAAAAAGGGGGTTGTAAGGGGTTAAAAGGGGGGGTGAAAAGTTGTATGGGATTGGGAACTACGA
Source organism: Chilo suppressalis (assembly GCA_902850365.2). Taxonomy (NCBI): domain Eukaryota; kingdom Metazoa; phylum Arthropoda; class Insecta; order Lepidoptera; family Crambidae; genus Chilo; species Chilo suppressalis. Next base: position 2,151,222 of record OU963902.1, read on the forward strand.
AGCCAAACTCTCTACACCGAAGCGAAGCGAGGGCGGCCCGCTAGTTTCCAATAAAAGTAAACAGTAGATTTATTCTTCCTTTTGTAAGATAATGTGTAATATTTGCACATACTATTTTCCTTTTTTTGAACTGATCATTCTACTGCAGCTAGTTTACGGAAAAAACGATAATATGCACAACTTCAAACGTCTCAATCTCTCAATAGTGTTCAATAAATTAGATCAAATTAATTACTACGTCATCAGAAATATGTTTTTATTGTAACATAATATATTAGAATTTTGATTTTCCATCATATTCATTATCAAAAAAAAACATCTAACCTCCGTGAGTTTTCTCAAAAAATAATGCAGGTTTACCTCGTACTTTGATACTGAATTAAATAGAATTACTATTAAAAACTTTCATAGAACTAATCTACCATCATTGAACTACTGAAATATGTATATATTTTTATAATTAGTTCATTAACAATTATTTTATAAGATTCGAAACATCAGTACGACAGCGGCGCAGTTTTATTAAAGGGCTCTTAAGGGCGCAGGCCTTCCTTTTTGGATAGGGAGATTGGGCCGCGACCCACCACGTGAGCCCAGTACGCATTGGTGGGTACTAATAACGAATAATAGCTTATAACGACAGACGAAAATGAAAATTCAATAACGTGTACTTGAACTACTGGTTGGAACTAAATTAAATTTTAATTGGACTAAATGGCCAGTATTCTATATTCCTATTGAACAATAAAGGAATCACTCAATCGGATCAGAAAGCTTTACGTTATCGGTGTACCTACATATTAACAAAAAACTTATCGTGAAAATTACAACGGCCAAGTTAACAAAAAACTCTTAAAATACTACCTAAATATGTAAACTGGGCCAAACTGAATAAAATTTTTAGGTACCTAATAAATACGACGACCTCCGTGGCCGAGTGGTTTGTACGCCGGGTTTCATGGTGTCACCGACTCGAGAGGGTCCCGGGTTCGGATCCCGGTGGGGGCAGATGTTTGTGTGATGAATACGAGCATTTGTACTCCAGTCATGGATGTTTAATATGTATTTCTATATAAATATATGTACAGTATAATATGTATTTTATCCGTAACCCTTGCATCCCATAACACAAGCCTTACAGTGCTTACTTTGGGGCTAGGCTGATTGGTGTGTCTTAAAAAATGCCTACTAAGAAATGAATTACGTAAATTGGATCCCACATTATGGTATAATCTATGTACATAATAAATAAATAAAACATACCAGCCGAATTGAGAATCACCTCATTTTTAAAGGCGATTAAGTAAAAGAGTCTAATTATAAAGGCCCGTTTGCTAAATTTAGCTCACAGGTAAGTTAAATTCAACACATTAAGGCAAATGACGCAAAAGATTAAATTCGAACATGTTAATAAAACGAATCGGAAGAGAGGGTTACACTGTAAACAGATACATTTAAATACCGATTTAAAAACTTTCCGACGTGAAGGCAATCATTGTTAACGCAATATTTGTAATGAAACATTGATTTTTCTTCAAATTAAATCCTGTTTAAGTCGATTTTTTTTTCCATTATGGAGATAGGGTGCGGCCAGAGTGCACTCAGATTCAGATTCAGATTCAGATTTCGAAAACAAGCGCGAGAAATAAACAGTGTAGTCTAAGCAGGTTGCCTGCTTTTTCTCGCGCTTTGTTTTCTGAGTCTGAATCTGAATCGGAATCAGGAGTGCACTCTGGCCGCACCCATAGACTAGAAAGACAGTAAGCTAATCTGACTTAGAAATAGTAACTTATAACTCTTATTGAACCAAAAAGTCAACGGATTGTGTATTCTTTAAACATAAACTGCGGTGCATTAATAACAGTTTCTGTTACCAAATACTATAGAACCGGAACTCTGTAGTTTCTATATTATTTGCAGTTACTGACTGAAGCATCAAGCGCCATCTATTATCACCACATGTAACTATTTTACAAAGTTTCTTTCATGGAAATCAAGTGCACCGTGCCTTTGCGTGGCAAAGCACGATTTTTCTAGTTCCTCAGAAATCGAACAGATGGCGCTGAATAGTATTACTTCTAAATTAATTATTTTTATCATGTGTGTAAGTAACATAAAGTATTTTTTTATCTTACTAGAGATTAACAGTTAATTGCATTGGCGACGAAAAGGACCTCCGTGGCAAAATGGTTAGTCTTGTAGGTACGCCGGGTATTAAGGTGTCGCCTACTCAAATGTCCCGGGTTTAAAACCATGACATCATCAAAATCGATGGTTAAATAAGTGAAATTGCTATTTTTGTTTGGCAGGGTGCAAAAAAAATCAAGCCCGACAGAAATGAAATATGGCTCAGTATTATTATGTGAAAAAATATTGTATAGTGTGGCCAGTATTTTTTTTAGTGTGGCCATGCTGTTGTTCGCAGACAGCGTTGCCAGCTTTTTATTTTGTCAAATCCTGATTTAGGAACTTATTGAGTGAAGAAAACGGAATTCTTTCGTCGATAGCGGGACATAGTAAAAAAAGTATAATAAAAAGTTTTTGCATATTTATCTTTTTATTTGAGTTCAAATTATGTTTACGTGACAATAGATGGGTACCTAGTAAACATATCCATTGAAAATGTATTTTAATATAAATATGATATTTTAAATCAGATTTACACTATTGTGAAATAGTTGAGTCTTTGTTTGAGAGTTATTCATTACGCGACGGGCAGGCGCGGCCAGTCCATAATTTTGTCTGTTCCACCCGTCCACGATATTCGTCCAGTCAATGAAGGCCTATATCAGCTACAACCTCCGATTTCGTTGAACCTTCATCGATTTTCATAAAAAATGGTGAGAAGTTGGAGGGGGGGGGGGGGGGGGATACCTTAACAAATAAAAACGACATATTGCCAACTTGCGCTTTTGCCCTGGGGGTAGATGCCACCCCTTCTCGGGCGTGAAAATTATTTTAATAAAAATAACTCCAGAAATCGATACAGAAATAAATTTTAAGCAAAATTTGTAATATAAAGTTTATTGAATAAATCAATACTTTCTAAGTTATTAAAGATCAAAGATTGTGATTTTTCGTGATAAAAATAAATGTTTTAAAGCGGTTTTTCATAAATAACTCTAAAACTATGAGTTTTCATAAAAAATGTATTATTACTAAAATTTAAGCTAATAAAAAAAAAACAAACAAACTCCTGTTTTGAAAAACCTTCTAATATTAATTCAAAGTGAGTTATAGGTCTCTCATTTCGTTGCGTGCCCGACAGGGTCCATAATGATCGTATTTTGTCATATTTAACATCTTTTTGTACATTGTAGATATGCAATAAAGAATTGAATTAAATTGAATTGAATTGAATTGAATAGGTAATTGTATGTATATTTTTTTTCGGCGAGTACCTACTTAAATCTAAATATTCAAACCTAAATAACAGGAAACCGATGCATTTTATGACATATAATTCCAACACACTTTTTAAAGTCCTTGGAAAGCGAAATACCTTTCTAAAGAGTACTATAAAAAGTTAATGGCATCAAAATTGAACAAGTTATGATAAAAATAAGATGACACTTTCGAATTATTTTGGAAAAGACGAAAATAAAGCCTTCGCCATTTCCACAAAAATCTTTAAAAAAAGTCCTAAGGATGAACCTTAATATCTTAAAAATACAGGAGTTGTAAGTGGAGTGTAAAAAACCAAAATTATATTTTTAAAGCCCTTATTTTTAAAAGATAGATAAGGGTTAAAGAGTCCCGGTTACATGGTTCTCGCAGCAAAAGTTAGGCTTTAAACGTCTCTATCACGGTTATTTTTTATTCTATAAATATAAAATAAAAAACCTAAATCTTTGTTAAAAAAAGAACTCAAATTTCATTATATGTAAATTTTTACGAACACCCAATATTTTTGAAGTTATTTTCAAAAGAAAATGAAATTCACGAAATTATCAAATATTTCGATTTTATTAAATCATACTTTTCATGAAAAATAAGCATACTAAACCGGGCATTTTTTTTTGTTTCTTAAGATATACCCCCACCTACTTACCAATTTTCATGAAAATCGATGGAGATCCAACGAAATCGGAGGTGAAAACCTTCATTGACTGGATTATATCTCAGTACGCACGGTCGAGTTATTCCCGAAAAGCGGGATTGAGCCGGTCCCGCGCGGGAATTTTAATTTTGATTTAAAAATCGGGACATCCCGCCAATATCGGGACGTCTAGCAACGCTGGTCGCAGATGACCTTAACTGCGTCACCGGGTTCGAGATGGCTAAATGCACAGAACACAGAAAGATGTGTGTTCTGTGGCTAAATGAGTGAAATTGCTATTTTTATTTGACAGGACGGAAAACAAAACGCTAGTAATGGAAAAATATTAGGTGGTATCATATAATAGAATAGAATATAATTTATTAACCCTCATATTACAGCTATTACACATTTACAGACACAAATTCTAAAAACACAGGGCTAACCAGGACTCTGCCTCAGCATTAGCTGATGCGACATTGAGTCGCACCAGCGCTGTTATTCTGGCAGAGCCTGTTTAGTGACACAAAAAGTAAAAGACATGTTAGTTAATTCTTTTTTACCACTTGAAAGGATGTATGGACTAAGCATCCTTTGCTTTCAAGTAACAAAAAATTTAAATAAATAAAAGTCAATCAAAACAGCAAAAAACAATAAATCAGCAAGCAAAGCAATGCAAAAATAAAAACAAAGCATTTCATTTAATTTCAGCCTAAAAATTCATTTAAATTAAAAATTTACATGATTGATAACGCATCGCCACCCAAAAATAGCAGTTACTCATAATAGCTTTAAGCTAAAGATACTGTTCTTCAGAAAACAGAGACAAAATGACAAAAAGTATAAGGCCAAATCATGCTACGGACAATTTGCATCAATGCTGTGAAGCAGAACCTCCGTATTTTATTCAGCGAAAGAAATCAAGGTAGGTATTACTTACAATGTCCCCACTGTGCCTGGCCTTCATCATCATCGGAATCGATGACAAATAAGTGAAAAAAAAGTATTCCTTCAGTAACAAAACCTATTGCCGTGTTCAAAATATGATTAAGTGTGTTAAATTGACACAATAAGATAAAATTAGATTTAAAAGCTGAATAAATGTTATTCTTTCGTTAATAATCTTTTTTTTTGTCCCGGCTAAAATTAAATTTATACAAGCAATTTAGGGTCAGAAATAAATATTGGCCGATAGTACATACCAAACGCAGTCAGACAGACAAAAGTCTAATTGACTTCACAAAACACTAAGTAGACAAGTACCGACTTATAACATTAAAAAGAAAATGGCATCGAAAACTCCAAACGCACGCACCATGATCGCTTAATGGGCTCCCGAGCTTTCGCTCGGTTAACGCAAGCCAGATCCTGAAAAACTGCTGTGTAAAAAATTATTATCGGCCCACATAGCGGCGCCATTTACTTGTCCCAACGGCTGCGATCTGCGATCCGTTCTATTTTTGAAATGATCATTGCGTCGTTCATTTGTTTTATCCCACTGTAGCATATCTGAGAGCTCTATGATGCCGTAATAAAAATATGACCTTGTTTGGAGCTTTGATAGATTTCAAGCTACCAATGTAGGTATCGATGGCAAAAAGCTCGATGGCGTTCCCAAAGTAAACCTGCAGCTAACACGTTAGTTAATCAGACTTCCTAGACAAGCCCTAAAACAAATTGTGGGTATACTCACGGGTCACGGCTATTTCAACAAACACCTTTGTAATATAGGTATTTCTGACAGAGCCTTTACTTTACCTGCTACTAGGCTTCACAAAATCAATAATTCATTTAAAGGTCTTTGTGTTCGCTTATACAATAAAGTCCCAAGCAATATCCAAGAGTTAAGCATAAATAAATTCAAAGATAGTATAAAAAAAGCACTTATTAAAAAAGCTTATTACAAAGTGTCTGATTATATTACAGACAAAAATGCTTGGGTTTGAACTGTTCCAATCATTCCAACAGGTGTTCTATATTAAATAAATTATGATTGTATTGACGTTGTAACAACATAATGATTTGTAAATGTTGTTACATTATTCTTTTAATGTTGTGGAGTTTTTTTCGCTCGTTTTTCTCCGCAGCTAAAAAATATGTCCAATAACGAGTGGTAGGGAAAAAAATGTTTGGACGATTCAATAGTGTTGTACTATACATCCAATTTGAATAAAGATATATTGATTTCTGATTTCCTGCCTGGAGGACGAGGAGCTGTGCGCCCATGTGCTGCTGGAGTGCAGGGGCGTTGCAAGACAAAGGACTTCTCTAATGGGAAGCCCGAAGACAATAGTAGAGGCCTGCAGTAACGTTCGGGGACTGCTGAGCTTTCTGGAGGAGGTGGGATGGCAGGACTGATGCCAATCCCTACGCAAAATAGGCACTGGGAGTCGAGTTGCGGAAACAGCCCGCCGTTCTACTAAGACTAAGACTAAGTTCGATGGCGCAGGTGTTTAGCGCATTCGGCTTGCGATCTTGACAGTTAACCAACTTTCGCAGTGGTCGGTCATTGGATGGGTGACCAAAGACTTATTTAAAGAAATTAATATTTTGACGGTTCCCTCGCAATATATATATGACAACATTATGTATGTCCACAAAAACTTACATACCTTTTTAAAGGATAGTGATTATCACAATGTCAATACAAGAGGTAAAAATAGACTTGTTGTTCCGACTTTCAGACTTCATAAAACTAGTCAATCATTCATGGGGAAATGTATACAAATATATAATAAACTTCCACTTAATGTAACTGAACTTCCATTACATAAACTTAAACTTCATGTTAAGGAAATTTTAATGAAAAGGGCATATTATAAAGTTCAGCAATATTTAGATGATAAAAAGGTGTATAAATACATTCCAATGTGCTCGATGCTCCTCTGAAATCTAGAGAGATAATTCTTAATCTAAATTGACAATATTGTAAGGAAAGCATGTCATGGATCACATCTTTTACATATATTCTTTTATTTCGTAGTAACTACTGGTCTTTTATTTATTTATACTTTTAAAATTAATTAAACTATTAAAGACCTGATGTGGATTATGACTCTTTCCAAATAAATAAAAATGGACAATGTAAAGGAAGGACAAAACTTGCTGAGTTTCTTGCCGGTTCTTCTCAGACAAGGCCTTCTGGTAGATTCTTGAACCGATGGCATCAAATTTGACTTTCATAAGTGTGCAAATTGTACCTAAATGAATAAAGAAATTTTGACTTCGACTTTGACTTATTATCTCGAGGTTTTCCGTGCTTGGGAAGGCACATTCAGCCATTAGTGCCGGCTGCAATCTGCAGTCGTTCACAGCCACCAATCCGCACTGGGCCTGCGGGGTGGGAGTCCAGTCACGGTCAAGTCTCCCTATTGCACCCATAGGGAAGGCCTGTGCCTAGCACTGGGGACATTAATAGGCTGATGACTATAATAATGTCAATCATAATGTTTAAAAAATATCTATCTATGTCATATTAAGCTGTAAAAACGATGTAATTGCAATTAGTGACCGCGGGTTCTATGCTTTTTGACCATTTTATTTGTTCCCGTAGTATGCAAAATCTGACACGCTGGGTTTCCATACAATTTAAAGTACACGCGACGTCCACTTCAGTCTAGGACTTTGGTCTGAACCAGTGGCGGACTAAGCCCGTTAGAGGCCCGGGGCGGCAAAGCTGAATGAGGCTTTAAAAAAATATAGTTTCTGTCGGATGGGGGAGAGCTGGATAGGCGGTTGGCCACGTGGCTCGTCTTGATCCGCCATCTTGGTTATTCAATGATATTTCCCGAAAATAAAACTGTAGTCTAGTGACCAAGCTGACGTTTAATTTGAATCTTCTTATTACTTTACAAAATCAGTTATGATTGCCAAGGTACAAACGGATTGCTTTGTGAAGCGCGGAGAGTTCTGTGTTAACGTCCGTTCACTACCGCGGCTCACGTCTCAATGCCGAATGCCCCTTCCAATGAAGCATAGCCCCTTTAATACTACCCTTAGCATAGACCACTCCCAAGTGATGACAGCTGTCACTGTCATTACTTGACGTTTCACAAAGCAATGGTACACTGACTGATGACATTTGTTGTCGGTTTAACGTTTCGAAGGAGCGAGTGAGACGCCATCCGCCGACAGTTTCTTATGTTTGTTTCGTTGAAATCTAGCAAGTGAAATTTAAATTCGAATTAAATTATTTCGGCTAAATAAACATACATACCTAAAATATGGTGGTACATATTGACTAGAAACGTAGGTGCATATTGACTAGAAACTACGGATTATAATTTGTAGGCTAAATTATTCGAAGAATTAGGTACTTACTTTTTCCAAAAACTCGAAAATGCATTTTCTCAACTCTGAACTCATTTACTTTTATACCGTAACAAATTATTATTGAATGTTGTGATATGTTAATTATTATTATGTGAATTATTTGCACTCATTCATTCAGGGATTCCTGAGGAAGTATCCGCTACAAAAACGGGAATCCCACCAGCGTATTGGACGCGTTCAGTTAAAAGAATATTAGTACCGCGTAAAAAGACTAGATGGCTGTAGTGTTTTGATCGTGATGAAATTATACCTACATACTACTAAGTACATTTTTAAAGTCTTGTTTAGCATTTGATCAGGGGAACACGGAGGCATTTGGGGGCCCCCCAAGATCGGGCCGCCCCTTCCGCCCCCCTGTTAGTCCGCCACTGGTCTGAACCCTATTTCATAATCCGAGCAGCCCCGAATCCTTACTACTACCGAATACTAGATTCAAAAAATTCATAATTCAATATCGTTTATTCAGTCTAGGCTGTTACAAGCACTTGTGAATGTCGAAAAGCTACGCCATCGGTTCGCAAATCTACGGCGGGAAACCTTGTACTGAGAAGAACCGGCAAGAAACTCAGCAAGGGCTGCTTGTTTCTCCCTGTTTTATATCATACAGTGTCGTCCAATTGAAAGTTGACATCAAACTTGCAAACATGTGTTGAGGTCAACTTCCATCACATAATGTCAAATATGTAACAATAGACAATCAACAAATTTACTAAAAATAAGTGCAAAGATATGTCCCAAAATAGCTTGAAACAATTTTCAAAACAAAATGAACAAGTATATGAGAAAGGTTCTCTTCAAAACTCTTTCTAATACTGGTAGCCTTAGTTTTAATATAACTTTTGAAAAATTATCTATAGGTAAAATTACAACCAGGCCGTTTTATCAATCAAATATTGATTGACAGTATAATATTCTTTCTTAAGTAAGCAATTCTTAATGTGTATTTTAAATTTATGAGGAGGCAAATCAATGATATCATTAGGAATCTTATTATAGAAATGTATACTTTGACCCATAAATGATTTATGTACCTACCTTCTGTAACCTATAATTTGGTATCTTGAGTTTATTGTTATTCCTTGTATTAAAAGAATGTATTTCACTGTGTTTGAGATAATAGTTAATATTGCTTCGAAAAAGCAAAAGATAATCTTATTTAACTACGGCCTTCAGACTTACATAGGTTACTTTCCCAGATCCATTCGGAGAAGAAATTCTACTATCGCGTACCTCTCTTTCAACGAAATTTCTATATGTTATTCAATCTTCAGGAAAGGCTTCTGTTTCCGAAGTGTGAATATTAATAGTCAGATAGTGGTTATAACGTCTTCATTATTTATGCTATCCTCTCGGAAGTAAGAAATCGATACTCTTCACAAGATGAGATGGAAAGTGACACTTTATTCAGTCATCTCCCTTGAAGTAGGTAGGTTAAATTAACGAGCAATATTAATAACGGACGGTACAAACAGTCATTTTCATTATTAGCTATTAGCTTAATCCTCCCGAGCATTGCGTTGTTTATTAAATTGTAGCAGTCTATTCATAAACTGTACAATTTATTCTGTTTGGTATTTTTATTAACAGAAAATATACCTAATTGCTTTTTGGAATACTACCAATAATTTATATTTTATAACATTAATTCTAAGTCATCATCATCAGCCTCTTAATGTCCCCACTGCTGGGGCACAGGCCTTCCCTATGGATGGTATAGGGAGATTGGGGCGTGACCCACCACGCGGGACCAGTGCGGATTGGCGGGTGCTAACGACTGCAGATACAACCGGGACCAACGGCTTAACGTGCCTTCCGAAGCACGTAGACTATCGATTAATCATCGATAGTCTACTATCGATCGGCAATACTACCATTCGGTATCTTATTGTGAGTAGTTAGCAATACTGCCATTTTAATTTGATGAACAAAATTCACGACAGGAAATTGTATTAGACATTTTAAAGGAGACTAAAAAGAAAAATATATTAGTAAGAAATCAAAATGATCAGCAATTAACTAAAGTAAGTACGCGTACCTACTTAAAGATTAGAATTTAATTCGGAGCTTTTACAAACTAAATTCATCACAGTGTTATCTCGAGTCAAAATTACTCAGTGAATAATGGAGTCGGTTATAAATGGGGTCGCTGGTGATGGAATGCCTTTACAAATGAGTTGAGAGGTGTAAGTTCATTCGGATGTTATTCGTCCTGTATAGAAATACCGTTGACAGGAGTTCGAACAAAAAAAAAACAATCGATCTCCTATATTTATACTATCACTCCAATGCCTCTTTCTCATCTTGTCATTGTTAAGAATTCACAAAGCAGGATTTCAGAATTTTCAAATGAATTTGTGTATTTTTAACTTCTCGGTAAGTTTTATAATTTATTTGAGTGTTATATAGTTTATTGTTTTAAACTTTCATGGTCACTAACATTATAGTAATATAAGTTATTTACGGGATTGTTGCATGTACCTTGTTATATACTACTTGTTATATACAATATCGGAAACTCGCAAAAACAAGGTACATGGTAACAATCCCATAAATAACTTATATTACTATAACGTAATATAGTTACTTAGAATATCAATTGATGTGTTAACTTCAAACTTTAACATAATTTATTCTGCTGGTGGTGGCAAAGCAGTAAATAATTTTGAAGAACTAAAACATTGAAACATAAATATTTTTTTATCACATCTATTCGACAAGAGCCGGCTTTTTAATTCGTTTGTTCATTTTGTTCTACAGAGATATCAAATTTGAAAAACAATTAAACATAATAATTCTGCTTTCTGAAAAACAGAATCACTGATATTTCAGATTTAATTATCCTCTTCTCAGGGCAATATAAATAAAGAGAAAGCAAACATATTTGGAGTTGACGCAGAGTCATATAGTAATTTTAATTTTGTAAAACATTAGGTTTGTTAGCACTGACTCATAAATATCTATATATATATATATATAATCTATATATAAAAAAACTCAAAGGTGACTGACTGACATAGTGATCTTTCAACGCACAGCCCAAACCACTGCACGGATCGGGCTGAAATTTGGCATGCAGGTAGATGTTATGACGTAGGCATCCGCTAAGAAAAGATTTTGATCAATTCTCCCCCCAAAGGGAATAAAATAGGGAATGAAAGTTTGTATGAAATTTTGTCAATTTTAAACCGATCGGGCTGAGACTTTGCATGCAGGTATAAGAAGAATCAAGTGTATAATACAAGCCGGAGAACAAAAATTGTAGTCTACACCGAAGCGAAGCGAGGGCGGGCCGCTAGTTGTTAATACAGCCTTTAAACTTACTTTCCTAGGTCCCTGTTATGTATAGGTATTGAAAACTTAAAGAAAATAAATCAAAGTAGATAAGCCACTATGTCTTACCTGATAATAACTGTGACTGAATTGTGAAGATAACAGATTCAACAGGCGTGTTAGCTAATGTAGCAACATTCAATAATAATGAATAATATTGGTTCCTGATAATATTTATTATTTGCTTATCATAAGATGTATAAACTTCCCCGCTTACGCGCTCTAGTTCAAGCACAAGACCCACTGTACCTTACCTCTCATCACAACTAAGTTTTCCACATACGTAGCAATAAACTATGAAGAAGAAATCTTCCTGCTGATTTTAGCAATATTAGATACAATGGAGGGTAATATAGAAAAGGACAATTTTTCGAAAATTATTCTTTAAATTAGATTATAAATGCAGCGATTGTTACATGTAATAAAGATAATGAATGAATGATCACTTTATTGTACACCATGAAATTTCAAATTACAATTAATTAAAACTATTACATAATAGTACAAACGGCGGCCTTATCGCTAAGAAGCAATGTCTTCCGGCAACCGTATGTTAACTGGACTGTTTCATAGAGAGCGGGAAGTAGATGGTGTCACTTAAAGTGAAACTACCATTAATAATACTTATAAATAATTATGTACAACAAAAAATAAAAAATAAATAAAAATAAAATACAAATACATAATAGATCTACACATTAAAGACACTGGAGGAGCTCGATGGCGCGGGTAGTTAGCGCGTTCGGCTGTGATCGTTGAAGTTAAGCAACTTTCGCAGTGGTCGGTCATTGGATGGGTGACCAAAAATCACCAACAAAAACCAGGCGGTCCAGGCAGCAAACGGCGCTCGAACCCGCACCCTCCAATATCCAGTCAGATGCACTGACCAATAATGCTACCGCGACCTTAATGGCCGTGGCGAATTTCTTCTAGTGTTTCTTGGGCTGCAAGGCAGCGCCATCTCTTCGCATTGTAGGTAACTCTCAATGGACAGCGTGGGTTTTTTTCAAGTAAAATTTTCTTTAGATTTAGGCATGTAGCACTTTGATGCTTACAAATGAAAACATAATAAACTAATGTTATTTACAACAGATGTATTTACAGTAATATAATATGGAGAGCTCGATGGCGCAGGTGGTTAGCGCGTTCGGCTGCGATCGTTGAAGTTAAGCAACTTTCGCAGTGGTCGGTCATTGGATGGGTGACCAAAAATCTTCTATCTCGAGTTCATCTGTGCTTCGGAAGGCACGTTAAGCCGTTGGTCCCGGCTGCATCTGCAGTCGTTAGCACCGGCCAATCCGCACTGGGCCCGCGTGGTGAGTCATGGCCCAATTTCCATATTCCATCCATAGGAAAGGCCTGTGTCCCAGCAGTGGGGACATTAATAGGCTGATGATGATGATGATTAAAGACACTAACACTTTATTCATACTTACTTTGGATGATGTGACGACTTTTTTTGAAAACAAGCTAATGTTTTAGCACCTCTGATTGTTTCTGACAAGGCATTCCACAAACGAGCAGCCTGAACTACAAATGACTTATCCATAAATTTTGTCGAGTGCATTTGAATCTCGAGTGTTAAATTTTCTGACGATCTCAAAACACGAGCATGTGTATCATGCAAGACATTAAAACGGTCCTTGAGATAATATGGAGTAAAGGGATTAAACAATATACTGTAGAAAAGGGAAAGGATATGCATGTTCCTGCGAAGACCAAAGAAGAAGAACCAATTCGGTAACCACTTGAGCTTAGTGCGGAAATCGGATACATGATCATATTTGCGAAATCTAAATATGAATCTAATACTAAAGTTTTGAAGCCGCTCAAGTTTATTCAGTTGCTACTCGGTTAGGTCTAGATAGCTGACATCGGCATAGTCCAAGATTGGTAGGAGAAGAGATTCTGCAAGCGCAGTTTTAGTAGCAATTGGAAGAAAATTACGTAACCTTTTCAAGGGACCAGCTGAAGCAAACATTTTACGGCTTGCTTCCTATATTTGAGATGCCCAAGTAAGGTTTTTGTCTATTATAACTCCCAATTTTTTTACTTGGTTACAAGGTGATTAAAAGGTTACCGTCGAATTTAATCGTTGGTAAACGTGCCCAGTCGATTTTGTTGGTCACTGCGGGGCTGCTAATTAAAATAACCTGAGTCTTTAGTGGATATAGTAAATTCATATTTACTTTTATTTTTAAACTTTTATTAATTAATAATATTAATGTAATGAAAGTTGTCATCAACACATGTTTTCAGTTTTGATGTCATCTTTCAATTGACGACTCTGTATGAAACAAAACAGGGAGAAACAAAATTGCCCTTGCTGAGTTTCTTGCCGGTTCTTCTCAGTACAGACTTTCACAAGAGCTTGTAACAGCCTAGACTGAATAAATGAGTTTGAGTTTGAAAAACAGCCATGACCGGGCTGTGACTTACTAGGAATACTCCAACTAATCAGCAAACAAAACAACATTTGTGTACGGCTTTAATGAGAGTTTAATTAATGATTTATTTTAAAGACATTTTTACCCTTAGATTAAAACAAAAAGGGTAGATACGGCACTAGCCTCACAAAAGTGATCCGCACCAATTGTGGTCCACGACCCTAATCGCTTTAGTCACAACTTGACATGCAAACGACGTACATGTGAACGCCAAAAACAAATATTGCTAATATTTTGTAATTATATGATAAAATTATATGATAAAACAATGCCTAAGTGTGTTTTTTAAAAGTGCTCAAATTGCTCAAGAACTAAAAATAAACCCACGGCATCACTTTTCATTCGTAAGTACTATAAAATACATTTTTTCATAAAAAATGCTGTTTGTATTGAATCTTATTCGGTAGTGACGTCGAGTACTGGTCGCGTGATTGGTCGGTAGTGCAGTGACGCGGATCTCGCCGTCTCGTTCGCGCTGCCGTTGAAATTTAACGTGCTGTTTCGTTCGGGTCGGTAATGCAGTGACGCGGATCTCGCAGTCCCGTTCGCGCTGCCGTGGGATCAGTTTTTGTTTGTTGCAAGTATGAGCGTACCGTATCTACCCCTTTTGTTTTAATCTAAGTTTTTACCTAGTAGTACGGCGGGCTATTTCCGCAACTTAACATCATGTGCCTATTTTGCATGAGGCATGGCATCATCCTGTCATCCCAGCTAATAAAGAAAGTCCAGCACTCTTACCTATATTTACAATCACTTTACTTCATTAACAATGACTTCCGCAGCGTACGCGATATTAGGCTATTTCTTTGGTATTTTATACACACGTTGGGTTACATTATCGAAGTTTTCATACGGAACCCTAACTTTTTTTTAAATACACTATAGCCTATATTAATCAGTGATAATGTAGTATTTAAATGGTGATAGATTTTTGAAAATCGGTCCAGCACTTTTTGAGGCAATTCGTTACAAACATCCTTTTAAACATAGAAACTTTTCCTCTTCATAATATTAGTATAGATTAAAACAAACAGTAATTTCTTACAACACTGTATCAAGTTACAAACATTTGGATGGTACATCATAATTTTAGTTCTTTGTATCGATTCTAAATCAACAGAAAACTTTATTTGACCTAAATTCTTCTTCTTTCGAATACTTTGTAAGAAAAACGCTCTTACAATAATAACCATTAGTCAAGTCACTGGAGAAATCCTCACATATTTAAAAACTGGAGTAACCCACGCTATTAAGGATTTTTAGGGTCACTGTCCAGTTCAATACAGGCTTGAATAAGTTCTTAAATTAGATTTTGCGGCGCGATAAAGTCAAAACCAAAACTAATGCGCAAGGAGCTTAACACAATTTGAAACTCTAATTAATTAATCTCAGTCTTCACGGCGCTTTTTTTATGTTCCAATGTATTGCCGCAGAATTCATTCTCTTGTGTTTTTAAGGGAAAATATAATTACATTTATTTTTTCTTTAGATTTAAACATCAAGCAGTTATTAGCTTTAAAAAATAAAAATTATACATATAATTACATGTTAAAAAGCGAATTAGATATAAATAAATAACGAATTCCTTTAATCTACTCTTAAAATAACTACTGTAGGTGACAAGCACTAATAACACCGTTTGTTAAAATTCAGTTTCATAACTTCCACAACGTTGATGTTATCGTCTCAATATTATCTCTTCCCGAACATAGCTAACCTCACTATGCAAATAGACAGCGATCCTTCCCAATAATAAAGTAAGTCATCCATTTAACAAACTCGTAGAAATGTCGCATAGTGTAACATTTTATTTGTTGGTGTTCGACTTGGCTCGAGGATCGTAATTCATGCCGAAATGGTGGAAACTTGTGTAATTTCCCCGCAAACTTCTTGCCTTTGAATGTTACTTTCCTTATTAAATGTTCACATCTGCGTTTAGACGAAAATAGGATGTTGAAACAAAAATGCTTTGTTTCATTTTACCTGGCAACATCTAAATGCGAAGCGGTACCTTTGCGGAATGAGGAAAAAATTGCAATGGTATAATCGTTAAGGTTTTGACGATCATTCGCAATCGAGAGCGACTGTAACCAAGTATTTTCGTTCCCGAACCAACAACATAGTTTTATTGAAACTGGGTCAGCTGACTAAAAGTTCCTGAGCTAGATCATCGTCCATATCTGATACTAGAGTTACTCTGTGGTTTAACCCTCATATTTGAGGAGGTTTAATTGAGTCCATCTTAAAAGGTAATCATTTATAGAATCTTCAAAGGGGGACAATAGGGTATTTGACAGTATTAAAAATAAAGTGCCAATTGTTAGCATCTGTGTTTAGATGGAATATTGGCAAGGGTTTTTACTATTTTTACAAATAAACTATTCATAATTTTACTAAAAGCCCTCGAAAAAGATAATAGTTTTCTTATCTATTGTCACGTGACCCAAAACGCTAGGGATTGGCGGAGCCTCAAATGACGTCACACTCAAGTAAACTTCCGGTTAAAGTGACATTACATTGTATCGTTTGACGTTTTAATAACAGTCGTGTGACGTCACATACTAGTAAGACGCCATATTATCCAGAGAAACGTTTTTGCGGCAACTTGAAAATGGAGTTTTTGATTTGATGATTTTTACTGAAATACACAACAGAATGATGAATATCTACTTTTTTACGGACTCCATAAACATTAGTCTATAACGTGAGATCGTTGCCTAAAACTTGTCAAATAGGTACCCTATTCCGTAACACATGATTTATTGTAACTTTAACCATTTACGCAAAGCACGTAACGGCCAATCTCAAATAATCACACGATCGATCGCATGGATTTTATCTTCTCTAACCCATTTTAAACCCGAAGAGGAAATGCGTGGTTTGTCAGGCTTTTATTTTGTAGAATTTGGATAATAACCTCTGCGGTACATTTGTCTGGTCATTGGGCCAGCCCCGGAGGGAACTTAGTTGTCATCTTTAGGATAGTAATAGTTGTAGCCATGCGAGATCCCTGGGAGTCCAGACAGTCTGACTGATTTAGTGTGAACAAGGTGCTTTGTTTTCGCGAAGTAACATTTGATTGAGGAATCAGATTATTGTTGCAAGACTAGCAAGTGACGTGTTGTGTGCAGTGATTTCGGTCCCTACGTTTTCCCTCTTGCCTGTATTCGTCTCTCCTCCCTTTCAAACGACGGCTTTCCTTATTTCCCCCAAACACTTGGCACATACTGGGTGCTTAGGAAAGCACCTGGCTGTCACTCCGGAAAAACTCCATAAGAAGTAAAGGTACTTGATTTTCTAGTGTTAATTGTAAGCGATTCTAACCTCAATCTTATTTCAAAGCTATGTTACGGCAGCCGATGAATAGAACCCATCTGGTACTGAACAGTGACTGATCATTTTTTATCATTCATAGCTAAATAAGCAACAGTGTCTAATAGTTGCAATAGATTAAATAAAAACAAAGCTAGACGTAATCGCGATAATGAATTATCAATTATTTATGTTTCATGAGCGGCTGAAGTTCTACACAGCTGGCAGCAAAGCCCATAGTCCATTGACAGTGGAGGTAATAACTTTATTATTAATGCAACATGGCGAAACTCGGCTTGCTGACAATGTTCAGGAGACGACGTTTTGAGGGCAGCTAACGAAGTCACAAGTTCTGAGCGGCAGCTGTTATTTGCAAGGGCTGGCATACACCTGGTTGATGATAACAAAACAAAATTTTACAGAGTACAGGAATTGGAGTAACTGTGTGAATATCTATGCCCTGTCTTGACAATAATTAAAGATGTGTTCTATGTAAAAAGAGGCAAATATGCGTATTATATATTTGCCCGTCTAAAAGCGCTTGCTATAACATACATCCCACATCCCGTGGAGCCATGCAAACGTATTCACTGCAAAAAACACAATCATCACCAAAATGTAGTAGGCAAGTAGGGCAACCTATACACCCAGAAATATAATAAACTCTAATCAAATAATGATGAGAAATCCATGTGCAGAAATTTTCGCATCAAAAGGCATACAGAATATGCAATGACCCTACACATAGAATATAATGTTAGGAACTTAGTATAGTTTCCATCTAATTTGGCTGGGACTTGTCGCGAGTTATGCTCTGACGTTAAAGCGTTTTTCAGAACCGGAGAGGTGAGCCTTTGAAGATGTTCGGAGACAAGTTCACAACTAATTGAACTGGTTTGTTTTGGATAGCAAAAGTTTTCCGAAGAGTTTGCATCGCATTTTGGCCATATATGTTTTTCTCAAATTTACCCTTACATATTTTCTTAAATAACAGAATTTGTACCGAAAGGTAACCTGCTTTCTTTATAATATTTTTTAGGACTACTTACTGTTTGGAGTCAGTACATATACAGTATTTAGTTAGTGGCTTTGTAATACCTACTATTAATTTTATTTTTGTCTGAAAATTTCTACGTGACTGTACTGTGCTTAACAAAACTGTTAATAAGGTCCAACTGGCAGTAGGGTATAGTCTTGAAGGTCCAATGGGCACATTGAATATAAATTTTTTAAGAAGGTCCAATGGGCACCAAAAAAGTGGTCCAATGGGCACATTGAATATAAAACTTTTTAAGAAGGTCTAATGGACACCAAAAAAAGAGGTCCAATAGGCACTTTATGCTTTTGGGTCGAATCTTGAGGGTCCAACGGGTACTAGACCGAATATAATAACATGTCAGTAACTCAACCTACATAACTTAGTCATACGTATGTATTATACCTTATATTTCTAATATACAAAGATAATCAGTAATCCCATCGACAAAATAAAATACAGAACACGCAGCGTTCGCAGATAAATAAAATTGGCATATTTCATCCTGATCGGGGAGAAGATCAGACGTCGTTTGACAAGGGTCGTGTCGTGGAGTTTCATTACTATGCCCCAATTAACAGATCCATCACAGCATCGAAATATTTCTGATTTCAATTAAAAGGGGAGAAAGGAGGAGGGAACACGGATATTTTATACTGCGGAAATGTATTGCCAATCATAGCGCGTGCTGGATACTTGTAGTGAGATTAGTTTAGATATCGTTGGCTTAGCTCTTGATGCAACAAAATTCCTTACTCATTTAACTAAAAAGACTTTTTTTATATTTGTTTCTTAGGTTTTCACGCACATCACTCATTAAATAAAACTAGTTTTTCACGGGTTAATGCACGAAACTTTATTTATTTATTGACGTTTTAACATAAGATGGAGATAGAAAGCCTCTCTTGAGTTCGTTTCGCCGGTTCTTCTCAGAAAGGTCTCCAAATTTTGGAACCGGTGGTAGTTTACGGTAGTTAGGGTAAAATAAATAAACTCAAAATTAAATCATTCCGACGAAGCAGCCTGTAAAGGCTGCGAAACGTCAATAAATAAATAAAGTTTCGTGCATTAACGTAATTAACCTTGTGAAAAACTAGTTTTATTTAAGACTTTTTTTATGAAGATGACCCACAATTCAGCCAAATTCTTAATTTAAGTAAGTACTTAAAGATATTTTTACAACAAAAATTGAATTCGCCGGTTGTCTCGGGCTAGAACAACAATATATGTCGCTGTCCGAGCGAATGCTCTTCTAATTTATTTTCATGGGATATACAAAACAAAATCACATAAAAAAATAACAAATAAATATGTATCTCCCTGTTGCCTGGGTTTGAACTCGATACCTTTTGCATATATATACCTATGACAAAATGTGGTTTAACTACTACGATAGCAGAGCGAAAGCAATAGTCATTGCCCTTTTCAGTTCTTCGGGAAGAGTAATATCTACGCATTTTTCTTATTAAAGCAAGCTCTTACAGATTCCACGCTATGATCATCTAAACAAGGAGTTAGCCAAGCACTGTATTTTTTTCCTCGCTCTTCAAATAACATAAAGGATTTTCAATTTATCAAACTTTAATTTGAAGCAAAAATTACTCTCGACGTCGACCAATAGTTTCATGAAGTCAGGGTACTGAAAATTCACATAAAGACTTCTTATGAATTCTCGGACGGAATCTCTCTATCTCAAGTTTTTTCATTAGACCGAGAGCAACCGCTGGGACAACTGTTCACGTATGCCGTTCCATACCTCTTCATTTACAGTTCGTTGACTTTTAATCTGATGAGAAAAAACTATTTGTAAATGGTATTCAGTACATATTGGAACTTTTTGGAGTTTACCTTAAGAATCGATTTGCATATATAAGGGGCCCGGTATGAGAAAAATGTGAGGAGTAAAATCTATCAATGAATGACATTAATGACCTCGTTACGTTTTTGTGCGCAACCTCATCTGCGCACCTTTCACTTTTAGCCATGGCAACGGATAAAAAACATTAAGTTGTCACAAATGTCAATTAAATAAATAAACTAAAAATAGATAAAATTGGATCAAAATTAATGAAAACAAATAAATAACAGAATAAAGAGAAATGCCGGTAAGTGTCCAGCACTCTGGAATAGTGATTTTCAGTACAAATGGAATTATAATACATATTTACAAAATGATGACTAGTGTATTTATGAAATTGTGTGTTTCCAGAAATACATAATAAAATATATGATGAATATCGCTGATGTTAGATGATAAAATGTGTGACATGGAACCTATGATAGTCGAAACCATGGGACGATTCCTGTGGTATCTCTACTTGTAACCGACTTCTTCAGACTTGATTTTGTTTTCTCTGTTCAAAGACAATCGTTTTTAGAGTGTAAACTCCGGTCGTGGGTCGGAGCTGACACACACAATTTTTTTCCTTGTATCCATTTGCATCTGAAAATTAACTTCTTACAGCGTCTGATAAATGTACAAGCCACTTTTGAAACAGTTAAAAATGTTAAATTAAATTAACAATTTTTATATGTTGTAGTTTTGAATTAAGGCGAGATTTCATTATTGTCTTTGGTTATTTCGTGCTTCTTGAAAATAATATAGTTTGCTTTTGCTTTTTACACAGACTTTTATGCTCGCGCTCAATGATGCTAAATTAATTTAATATAATGCTTCATTAAATCACTTATCGTTATCGTAAAATAAAAGTCAATAACTAGGTACTTTATTCGAACTTAAAAAGTATCTGAAATATCTGTCTGCAGCTGATATCTTAATTTTTTTTGTACGATTGAATTCAGATAATAGATGCATTTACTTCAACTGTGCTTATATTACTGCATATTGTGTAGCAATTTTCGCTACCACCGGCTACTCAGGGCTTCGCATGAGACTCAAAAAATTATTTATCTTGCCAGGACGCCTTCTTAAAATATGATGTTACAATTGATTCTATATACATATTAAATGACAACAATTCTTTTTTTCCTTCTATGAGAACATTCATTTAATAATGTTCCGTGAATCGTTTAAGCTCATTCTTCCATACATTTTAAACATCTTTCCGTTGATTCTTGTGACCTTATTAGCATTCTTTATCTATACATCATTACCATCAACATTAGCCTATTAGTGTCCCCACTGCTGGGGTCTTCCCTAAAGATGGAATAAGGAGATTGGACCATGACCCACCACGCGGGCCCATTGCGGATTGGTGGATGCTGACGACTGCAGATGCAGCCAGGACCAACGGCTTAACGTGCCTTCCGAAGCATGGAGGAGCTCGAGATAATAAATTTTTGGTCACCCATCCAATGACCGACCACTGCGACAGTTGCTTAACTTCAACGATCGCAGCCGAACGCGATAACCATTAGCGCCATCGAGCTCCTCATCTCGTCATCATTTTGGATCACGTTCAGAAACGAAACCCCGACGTTCCCAAACACATTCTTTCTACGAGTTTATTCCGTGTGTATTTTTCCATCCAATCTTTCTAGTTGTTCGAACGAATGAAACAATAAACTGATTGCACTGAATATTTTTTCAAGCAGAAAATATCGAAGTTACTATGAAAACTGGTCTGGTTTTGTGCAGACATTTTTCGGATTTCGGAAATCTTTAAATAAAACTGGTAAATGATAGTGCAGTCTCTTTGAGATGTATTTGAGTTAATTATGTTACTTAAATTTCTTTAGCTTACACTTTCAAAGCTGAAGAAAAATGTGCAAATGTAATAAAATAAATAAATATTGCCAACACTCACACCAATTAGCCTAACCCCAAAGTAAGCACTATAAGGCTTGTGTTATGGGATACTAGGGTAACGGATAAAGTACATATACTGTACATATATAAGTATAATTATAAAGAATTACATATTAAACATCCATGACTAGAGTACAAATGCTCGTATTCATCACACAAACATCTGCCCCCACCGGGATTCGTTCCCGGAACCCGGCGTACAAACCACTCGGCCACGGAGTTCGTCGTTATACTTATATTATATCTCTTTCCCGATATTACATAAACCGGTTAAAGTAAAGATTTTTAAACAGTCGTGGCTCTTATTTATGTAATATTTAAGAATTCTGAAACTATTAAATTATATGATATTCATCTTGAAATTCTTAGTGGATTTATTTGGAAACAGTAAAATTTGTACTTTGTAATATTAAAGTTACTATTAGGAAGGAAATTACATCCTACAAGATCCTGGAGTAAATTGAGAGAAGATTTTAAAAATAGACACATCTACAGTATAGTTGGTTACCTACAATGCGGAGAGATGGTGCTGCCTTGCAGCTTAAGAAAGGCTAGAAAGAGTTGGACACGGCTATCAGGGCCGTGGTAGCATAATGCTGACCATTATGCTACCGTGGCCCTGATGGCATTCGCCCGGGTAGCGAAGGGTTCGAGTCCCGTCTGCTGCCTGTACCCTTAGTACGAGTTTTACAATTACGAAAACTATGATAGTTTTCGTGAGCTCGCCCTCGTACTAAGAGTACTGATTTTATTGTTTTCGTTTCAATACAAATAAACAGTGTTCATAATCATTTGCGTCTTCTTAAATTTTAAGTATATTTGGTTACTTTACACCAAAATGGACTTAGAAACATAATTTACAATTACGAAAACTGTGATAGTTTTCGTGAGCTCAAACTGTCCGGTAAACTAAGGGTACTGGTCCGCGTGGAATTTTTTCTAGTAATATTTATATCTTTAGAAAAACTTAATATTTATGTAAATCAAGAAATGTTTCTCAACTTTTGAGGTTTTGTTTCTATGAATTCAGTTTTATTTTTATTGTTAAAGTAGAATACTTTTTGTTGTTCTATTTAAACTGAAAGGTTTTTGTGAGTAAGGAGCAGCGCTTGAATCGTAAGTGTAGCTTCACGGAGCAATTTAAGAGATGTCTTGAGGGAACGAACGTATACATGTTGCTAAGAACAGACGCTTTTTTTAGAAAGGATTGATGAAAATGTAAAAATCGAGGGAATTTTGTACGCGGTGAGCATATTATTTTCTTTTCCGCCTACACAACTGCGAAACCTTACATACCATCTATAATTCCATATTTACTTTTTATCGCGTCCCTTGAGTCAGAGATCGGCGGAGATATATATATACTTCCATGTTCAACTGTAGCTAGATATATTACTTCAACTCACACTACCCAACTTTGGTCTTTCGTTTAGTTTTGGCATTTGAGTCATCTGAAATTGGTCGGTAGGAACGGAGTTGCACTGAATACGCAATATATTATTTAACTAATGATTTTGTTAACATCTAATTTTTAATCTACATTAAAGCATGTAACTGCTTGATGTTTAAATCTAAAGAAAATATAACTAGAAAAAAATCCACGCGGACCAGGCAGCAGACGGGACTCGAACCCGCACCCTTCGCAATCCGGGCGAATGCACTGACCAATTATGCTACCGCGGCCCTCACGGAGCTCGTCGAAATTCTTTAGCCATTCTTAAGCTGCAAGGCAGCGCCATCTCTTCTCATTATAGGTAACCCACAATGTCAAATGAATACTTTTACAAGTATTAAACATTTGAAAGAAGAAATAGCAATTATAATTATAATTTTTATTATTTTAAAGCATGTAAACGCTTGATGTTTAAATCTAAAGAAAATATAACTAGAAAAAATTCCACGCCGACCAGACAGCAGACGGGACTCGAACCCGCACCCTTCGCAATCCGGGCGAATGCACTGACCAATAATGCTACCGCGGCCCTCACGGACCTCGTCGAAATTCTTTAGCCATTCTTAAGCTGCAAGGCAGCGCCATCTCTTCGCATTATAGGTATAGTTATATTTTCTTTAGATTTAAACATCAAGCAGTTACATGCTTTAAAATAATAAAAATTATAACTAGATTAAGTGTGTTCAATACTGCGACATCGCTTCATTTTTGATTCCAGCTGTTACGAGACCTATGATTTAAATATTTAACGCAGCAAGATTAGATTTTCGTTCAGAAAATAGCTAAGCTCAAAGTTTTAGAAACTATCCGATTGGTATAGCTTGTAGGTACTATGCCCCTTTGCAAAGTTACGTGTGTTCCGGGGAAGTTTGAATTTGAAATTTTCAAACAGTGATGTGATCTTTGATTCAGCGTCTAGTTTTAAAAACTTGTTCAGAAAATCAGCTGGAAAAATTGACGCATTGGGATTGGAGTGCGGATCTGAAATTCGAGTTGTTATATTTTTATTTTAAGCATTTAACTGCTAGATGTTTATAACTAAAGAAAACTTTTCCTAGAGAAAAAAAGATGTGGACCAGCCCGCAGACGGGACTCGAACCCGCATCCTCAGCTATCCGAGTGCACTACCATTATTTATTATTAGGCTGCGGGTTCGAGTCCTGTCTGCTGCCTGGTCTGCGTGGAATTTGTCTAGTAAAATGTTCTTTAGATTTAAACATTTAGCAGTTAAATGCTTAAAAAATAAAAATAAAATAAAATCGGGTTTCTTTTGATTAGTGATTCTGTTTAAATGTTTATTATTAGGCGCATCTACACAGAGGGAGCAGCCTCGCGAGGCATTTGCCGCGCGAGGAAACTGACCCCGAACGAGCGCGGCAGCCTCGGTGTCACCGCGAGGCTGCCGCGCGCGGCAAGCCCGAGCCAGTTTTATTCGTTCGTTTATTCTCGTGATTTTTCCCTCCTAAAAAATCCCACCAACGACTCCATTTTCTTTTTTTTAATCAGGAACCGGGACATTCATCTCGTGGCTAATATTTAACCAGGCATCTTCCCTAAGTCCTCTATTTGTAAAATTAGGATTAATTGCACTCCATAGCCAGGTGTTTACACCATAGAGAGATATTAATTTCAAACATTGATCTTTATTCATATTATTATGCTCGACCGAGGCACGAAACAAAATACGCGAGCGTCCAGAGTGCGCGCGGCAAACGACCGAGGCGCCTTTGAGCAAAACAAAAAACCGATACTCGATGGCTCGGTCGCTCGCCCGCGGCAGCGCGCGCTTGCCTCGGCCGAGGCAGCTGCCTCGCACGGCAATTGCCTCGCGAGGCTGCTCGCTCTGTGTAGACACCCCTAATTAATAACACTGAAAATGTTCTGCATGACCTCACCCCTAACAATCATGTGGTTCTTTTTCATGTTTTTTTTTAAATAATGAAATGGCAACAAATAATGTTACCTAATAAAACTATCTGGATGTTATGGTTAGCCACAAGTTCTTATTAAATCGCATCAGCACTTCGGACGCAAGAAATATAAAGATCACAAAAGATGGGATTATTCAAAATATCTCTATCGAGAAATTTCACAAACGGGCAGGTAACAAGGCGAAAGATTTTCTAAGTCGCAACAAATTACCAAGCCCGTAACTTAGTTTTGTGTTTTCTGAAAAGTTTCTGATTGAATTCTCTATTTTAGTCCCTTGCGGACCACTTTTGTATGTCAGTAAAGCTACATTAGGTTGCGTTGGTGAAGATAGTTTAATCGACACAGTTGACCTTAAGGTCGACGACCTCCGTGGCCGAGAGGTCCCGGGTTCGAATCCCGGTGATGAATACGAGCATTTGTACACCAGTCATGGATGTTTCATATGTATTTCTATATAAATACTAGCTGACCCAGCGAACTTCGTACCGCCATAAAAAAATAAGGGTTGGTGGTAGAAGGGTGAAAATTTGGTCTAGTACCCATTGGACCCTCCTAATTGGACCTTACCTACAAAAAAGTGCCCGTTCGACCTCCTATCAAGAACATGGTGCCCATTGGACCCTCAAAGACGTACTTAACGACACAATGAGAGCTATTGGAGCTCTTAACTATTTGGCTAATTCTTTTGGAACGGTAAAGTACAGTCGTGTAGTAAAGTAACATTGTGAAAGACATAAAAAAACAAAGGTTATAAATCTAAGTATTTAATCAACATATTTATAAAATTCAAAACACTCCATCAGTAACAACCAATATAAATATTTACATAAAATATAATAATCAAATCACAGATTTTGTTATTTTACTTTTAAATAGAAATGTTTCTTATCAGATATCTTAACTAAATTATACATACAGGTTTTATTTCACTCAGATAAACTATTGAAGCACAATTATTATGTATTCTAAATATTCATAAAATAAAATAGGTACCAATGTAATATTTTCATATTACATTTTATAAAAAAATGTTTCTTAATCATATTTTTACAATTAGCGAGAAATTGCTTATAATAAAAACATACTTTAACTAAAGGATATGGTTCAAAAGCGGTAGTCGGTTTCCGGCAGGGACGAAATATAAATATTTTGAAAGTTTGTATAACATGAATAGATACTCTGATTTTTTTATTCATTACCGATTAATTTAAAATCGTGTTTAATAATTAAACAATTTTTAAAGTATGCTGTCTGGTATGAATTTTTTAAGATAGGGTATCTTAGTAACGTCATATTTTTAGTGCGTGGTGGCTTATAACGTCAACTCAATCACTATGGCAAATGTCAATCAGTCCAGTCATGGATTATTATCAAAATTATTATCACTGCTTTTGTTACACATTGAACATAATATATTTGATGCTTGGCAACAAAAAATAGATAAATAAACTTGCCAGTTGCAAATCAATTATTAGATAGATTTATGTTATTTTAAAATAAAAAACCGGGATAAAATAAAATTATAGTTTTTTGTCAAACGATTCACAATTAACTGCGTCTCATAAAAACTTGGAGTCTGCCGAAAGACCCACTACCCCACTACCTACCTCCATAAAAAATTTAACAGTCTCCTTTTGTAAAACATTATAAATTACCAAATTAAATATTTAAGATACATAAATGTGAGTAATTTTTCTAAGCAATGGCCTACGGTTGTAAATTATTTTCTAGCTGCAACATAGGTCATAAATCGGAACGAGACAGCAATATTTCTCTCTCTCTCCCACATATGAGATCTGCGCCATCCTTTTGTTTAAGCGCAGAGATTGCTTGGGCTTGGAATCTATAACTTTCCTTTCATCAGGTGCTTAAGAGGAGTATAACTGCCGATAAAAACACTCAATCTACCTCAGAATTTCAGTCTTAGATCAAAAGATGATTTCGTTGCAAAATCCACCATCATGTTGCTTAGATTGTCTAGATCCAAGCTGTTTTAAGGAACTTTGAATCAATCGAACTTTGTTCGATTTGAAAGGTCTTGTGGATTTGGTGTTGCGCTGTAAGGGTATATATTTATTGGTCAGTGTACGATCGCCCTATTGTGTGAAACCTTTTTACATTAATGATCATTAATGTAATTAAATTTTAAATTAATGTAATTAATGATCATTCCTTTAAACCTAAAGCACTAACATATATTATGTCCTTTAAAGAAAAAAAGGTTTTACAATATTTACGAAAAAAAAGATATTGAAGTATTATCATTGTCACTTGCACCCTTATAACACATAGAATAAAAATACGTATCAATACGAATAAAATAAAAATAAACATTATACAAATTAAAATTTGATTACTTTTGATTCACTTTTTATTTTCTAAATATCTCCATTATATCTTATTGTACGAGTACCTTACAAAAAAATCCAAATGTGTTAAAAATTTGCTTTTCTTAAAGGTTACTATCATCTGTCTGCGTCCAGTATTTATAGAGCAATAGACAAAAATCAGTTTTTTTATTTTTCCTGAAAACTTACAGTTTTGTAGTTATCTTTTTATTCTCCGGGGACGGCGAAATGTCGTTAATTCGAAGAAAAAAGGTAACCTGAATCCTTTATAATTTGTTGAGGACTACTTACTGTTTGGAGTCAGTACTTATACAGTATTTAGTTAGTGGCTTTATAATACCTACTATTAATTTTATTTTTGCCTGCCATTTTCTACATGACTGTACTGTGCTTAACAAAACTGTTAATAAGGTCCAACTGACAGTAGGGTATAATCTTGAAGGTCCAATGGGCACTTAAAAAGAGGTCCAATGGGCACACTGAATATAATTTTTTTAAGGAGGTCCAATGGGCACCAAAAAAGAGGTCCAATGGGCACATTGAATATAAAATGTTTTTAGAAGGTCCAATGGACACCAAAAAAGAGGTCCAATGGGCACTTTTTGCTTTTGGGTCGAATCTTGAGGGTCCAATGGGTACTAGACCGAAAATAATTTAGGGTTGTATGTATTTTTGTTTAATGTATCATAAAAAAAATATCTAAAATTGAAAAAAAAAATTAGGGGTGGATTACCCTTACCGTTTAGGGGGATGAAAAATAGATGTTTTCCGATTCTCAGACCTACCCAATATGCACACAAAATTTCATGAGAATCGAGAAAGCCGTTTCGGAGGAGTTTAACCACAAACACCGCGACACGAGAATTTTATATATTAGATACTTATATATGTACAGTACATATATGTATTCCATCCGTTACCCTAGTATCCCATAACACAAGCCTACAGTGCTTACTTTGGGGCTAGGCTAATTGGTGTGAGTGTTGGAAATACATATTTATTTACCTATATTTAAGGTAAGTAAATAGGGATCAATAGGTCTCCGGTACTATTCCAATTTGCTGACGCATTTTTTATAGAGCAACTATTGATCTATTCAGTATTTAAATGTAAAGAAAATTTTACTAGAAAAATATCCACGCTTACCAGTTAGCAGATAGGCTCGAAACCGCACGTTTCGCTACCCGGGCGAATACACTGACCATTATGCTACCGCGGCCCTGATAGCCATGTCAAATTTTCTCTAGTCTTCCCTAGGCTGCAAGGCAGCGCCATATCTTTGCATTTTTGGTAATCCACAATCTATACTTATAATAAATCTGTAGAGAGGTCAATTCTGTACATGAAATATATTTTCAAAATAACTATCAGGGGGTAATTAGTAATCGATACTGATGCCAAAAATGCAATCAGTAAAATTTTTGTCTGTCTGTCTGTGTGTATGTTCCTTATAGAAACAAAAACTACTCGACGGATTTTAACGAAACTTGGTACAGTTATTCTTCACACTCCTGGGCAGGTTATAGTATACTTTTCATCACGCTACAATCAATAGCAGCAGAGTAGTGAAGGGAAATGTTGGGAAAACGGGAGAAGTTACTCCTTTTTTAAGCTTCCGTCGCGTGTGCAGCCTTAATGGTTAAAGTTACATAGAAATCATGTATGAAAGAAATATTGTACATAAAATTGTCTAAAAAATATCCCGCAACAGCATATGTCTATCTTTTATGGTTGACTCACAATAACACGTGTAATTATATAAATAAAGTCATTGTTTATAGCACAAGCCTGAGAACAAAAACTATAGTTTACACTATAGTCTATTCACTTTGGCTTGAGACAAAATGTAAACAAAGAATCTGAGGTTCTAAAACTTTTATAATGTCAGAAAGTACCTACTAGTCAATGATTAGGTATAATTTATGTAACCTATATTAAAATTATAATGAATTCTGTCTTGATGATAAATATAATAAAAGAATGTGTATTTTTAAATGAAACCAGCATAATACTTTGCAAATAATATTTATTCACTGTCTGACAACTCACTGTATGCACTGCCACCAACTTTAATAATAAATTTATCCACAACATCATCAACAATACCATTCAATTTCAGCATTTTCTGCTCTTCTTTAATGACATGGTCAATGCACCGTTTCCACGATTCAGCTGTGATTGATTGCAAGGCATCGGCTAATTTTTAATTTCAGTCATCTTACATGTTTTATTATTTTTACCAACATATCCCTTGTCTTGTGCCCATATGTACAATACAATCAGATGCTTCCCTTTTCCACTTGGGTTTTTCAATCCTATTGACAATCCCTCTCGATGAGCTTCTTTCACAGTTTTAATTGTATGATCTTGCCAAATTTTGTTCAGTGTGTCCTGTAACAAATATAAGTTCATTAACAACTTATGAAAAATAAAAACAATAATAATTTAATACAATTGGTAACATGACACAACATATTTGAGTAACATTTTCACAGGATAAAGACATGGTATGAAAATAATAAGTATCATTCAATATTTATAAAAAGATTATAATAAAATTATGTGCATAGAAATTAATATATTTTAGTACTGTGATGATAAACAATAAAAAAATATGAATTTAGTTTATCAGTTTATGAATACAAAAGGAAATATAATTTCATTCAGAAGTAAATTTCCCACAGGATAAAGTAGTTTAATATTGTATTTTACTAACCTTCATTTATCCAAGTTTCTTCAGTGTAATAAATAGTTCTACCTTCGCTCCTGAGCTTTAGAATATTATTTAAATATTTGATGCGCCATAAAACAATGTCATCTCTTTCAATAAGCCCATTCTTTCGGATATTTAAATAGTAAAGATTTCATCAACTTGAAAAAAGAGGTCCTCTTACAGTTGGGCAAAGTTTCATCTGTATTCTCAGCATGCAATACTTTGTCAACGCTGGGCATCTCCTTATTAAAAAAATGTGTGGACTTTGCGGCGTATCGCAGCCTTATCCATATCGTCCAATGTATCCAACAAAGATACTTTAAATGGCGGAGGCGGAGGTGATGAGATACGGCCAGTGCTTTTCTTTTCCTTCACCAACCGGTAAACAATAGCTCGTGATATGCCCAGTATTTCGGCGGATTAATTGATTATATCACTTTTATATGGATAGGAATCTTTTGGTCAGGTTTCTTCAACATGTTTAAAAACATTTATCAGCAGCGAGCTCCTTTTCGTTGGAGCGCAATGGTCCACTCTTTGTACGCTTTTTCTTCGGCGAAGAAAATGTACAAGAGCTGCTTGGTCCCGGTTCACCACTCATAACTATAGCTACGAAAACGTCAATTTAACAAGAAAACAATCACAAACAACTTTAAACTTAACAGTAAATAAAATAACAACAAACTCAACAAATAAAATAAGGAAATAACAAGAATTTAACAAATAAGATTGAATAAGCACGCTCGCGTCAACAGGTTGATCGGGAGAGTAAAGATGGCTGACATAAACCAACCGATTACAAAATACAACACTGCAACGTAAAATACTTGTATCATGTCTACTCTTAAATTTTATCGTATTATAATACGTCTTAGGTTTGGGAATGATTGTGTTTTTAGGTCTTTTTCCATGTCAACTTAAGTTGTTAAAATACTTTTACCAGCAAATTAAAAATATACGAATTTTTGATGTGAATGTACGTTGAATATAATGTAAAATATTTTATTTTATTATTCATATAGATGTAACAGGTTTTAAAATAATTAACTTAAATTTTCGCTGCATTTCCTATGTAAATAGTATTTAATCTTTGCTTTTGTCAAACGTGACCTTAAAAAGTATCCATTTTATGGTTTGTTTACATTTTGTCTCACGCCAAAGTGAATGGACTATACAGCTCACAACCGAAGCGAAGCGAGGGCGGGCCACTAGTATCAAATATATACCTTTACAGGTATTAAACATTTGAAAGAAGAAATGGCAATTATAGTGCATTCATCCGGATAGCTAAGGGTGTGGGTTCGAGTCCTGACTGCCTGGTTCGCGTGTCGAGTAAAATTTTCTTCAAATTTAAACATTTATCAGTTGAATGCTTAAAAAATAAACATAAATGTAACTATTCAAAGTGTGTTTTGTTCTGAACAAATGTAAAGTCCAAGTGTATCTCTCTTGACACATTGGCGTAGTGGATTTTTTATAGCAGAAATTAATACTTTAGCTTTATAAATTAAGCAGTCTCTTTAAAATAATGATGTTAAACTCAAACTCATTTATTCAGTCTAGGCTGTTACAAGCTCTTGTGTAAGTCAAACGCTACGCCATCGGTTCGTAAATCTACGGCGGGAGACCTTGTACTGAGAAGAACCGGCAAGAAACTCAGCAAGGGCTATTATTTTCTCCCTGTTTTGTTCCATACAGTGTCGTCAATCGAAAGATGACATCAAAAATTTAAAACATGTGTTGATGTCAACTTCCATCACATTAATATTATTAATTAACAAAAGTTAAGTATAGCTGGGTACTATTTTTAAATTTTGAAGTGGCGATTAAACAATTTTCAACCAAATTAGCAAAGTAAAACGACTGTGGCGCGTATTATAGAAAGATTCTCAGTGACTGTGTGGCGGCGACATCTATATGCCCCACATATATACAACGGATGGAGGAAATCATTACCCACCATCCTCAAGAGATGGCGTTACCTGCACTGCGATCATAATAGTATGGAAGCTTACATCGCGCAAATGAAATTCGGAGGCTAACTCTTCATATACGATATACGTTGCCCGACCAACATCAATTGGGCCGCGGCCCCCGAGCTAACATCACCCAGCTCAGAGGAAGATCTTCCCCTTTGGCCTTCCTACACTGGTGACCCCGACCCCGATGATCGCAGTGCAGGTAACGCCATCTCTTGAGGATGGTGGGTAATGATTTCCTCCATCCGTTGTATATATATGTGGGGCATATAGATGTCGCCGCCACAACTGATCTAGTTTTGAGCATAGTTAGAAAGGGATGTCGCTATATATAGCACATAGCGACATCTTAGTTGTCATTCTGTAATACGGGCCTTAGTCTATTATATTAAGCCCGAGGTGTCTTATCATTTATGAAATATTTAACATGTTTTTATACACACTTTAAACTTATTAAAGTGTGTGTTTGTCGCTTTCCCCCTTATTAATAAACGAGGAATTTTAAACCTTTGACTAATTACGCAGTGTTTTGTTAATTTCACTCACTTTTAATACCTACCAGGTGGTCCCGTAGCCAGAGACCCTGCATTAAAAATTCTATCTTTGAGATTCTTATTACTAATTATTTGCAAGAGTTACTAATCATTATATAAATGTTATAGACACAAACACATATTTAAAATTGTGGGATTTTTTATCAATTGTACTTTTGATAACTTCCTTATATCTAAAGAAAATATAACTAGAAAAAATTCCACGCGGACCAGGCAGCAGACGGGACTCGAACCCGCACCCTTCGCAATCCGGGCGAATGCACTGACCAATTATGCTACCACGGCCCTAATGGACCGCGTCAAAATTCCCCTAGCCATTCTTAAGCTACAAGGCAGCGCCATCTCTTCGCATTATAGGTAACCCACAATGTCAAATGAATACTTTTACAAGTTTAAACGTTTGAAAGAAGAAATAGCAATTATAGTTATAGATTTTATTATTTTAAAGCATGTAACTGCTTGATGTTTAAATCTAAAGAATAATAAATAAATATTTCCAACATTCACACCAATTAGCCTAGCCCCAAAGTAAGCACTATAAGGCTTGTGTTATGGGATACTAGGGTAACGGATAGAATACATATACTTTACATATATTAGTATATTTATATAGAAATACATATTAAACATCCATGACTAGAGTACAAATGCTCGTGTTCATCACACAAACATCTGCCCCCACCGGGATTCGAACCCGGGACCTCTCGAGTCGGCGACGCCATTAAACCCGGCGTACAAACCACTCGGCCACGGAGGAAGAAAATATGTATAACTAGAAAAAAATTGACGCGGTCCGTTAGGGCCGCGGTAGCATAATTGGTTAGTGCATTCGCCCGGATTGCGAAGGGTGCGGGTTCGAGTCCCGTCTGCTGCCTGGTTCGCGTGGAATTTCTAGTTATATTTTCTTTAGATTTAAACATCAAGCAGTTACATGCTTTAAAATAATAAAAAAATATAACTTCCTTATACTTCTGAACGTCACGTCTCGTACCATTTTATTGTTATCGTCAAGAAAATGACAACATTAACTTTAAAAGTTATCTGGTATTTCTGAATACCTTCAAATCCAAATACGACGTAGACTTTTAAATTGTGACGGTATACGAGCCAAGAATAATATCAAAGATAGCCATCTGCACTACAATAGAGTCATTGTGGCCGCTAAGGCGCGGTGTGACCCCTTTTGATACAACGTTTATATTAAAACTGTGCGCGACCAGGAAATTGCGATCATACTTGATCTCAAACTGTCATTCTATCGAGCAACAATAAAGGGACAAGGGCCAACGAGAAAGGAATAAATTTACAAGTACACTATCATCAAAATGAATAAGTACATAATTTATTCCTGTGGTTTGATCGAATCCTTATTAAAATTGTCAGTTTAAATCATAAATATGACTTTCATATTCTGTAACCCAAATGATACCCTAAACTCAATCATCAACAAATTGTCTTAAACTTTTATGGTCAGTAATATAATAGTAATTTGTGTAAATAACGGAATTGTTACCATGTACCTTGTTTTTAGCAAGTTTTTTTTAATGAGTTGCTCCGTGATCATGGCGCTTGTAACAGTGCCGAAATATCTGAAATTCGCTATAAACAAGGTACATGGTAACAATCCCGTAAATAATATAAAATACTACGATAAATCATCAATTTTATACAGCAGCCTAACTCATAATAAGTTGCATCCTATAACAGAACTGTTTTCTTATTTCTTTGCACTTTTTCAACGCTTTCGTTATTTCAATGCATTCTGGGTTAAACCATTCATGAAAACTAATATGATAGTAACTCCGTGATCATAGCGCTTTCAACAGTGCCGAAATATCGGACTCAAAAGAAACAAGGTCCATGGTAACAATTCCGTTAATAACTATAATATTTTGACCTCTTTCAACAACTTTTAGATTTTTAAGTTTCTTACTTTAGTTTACATTTAAAACTTTGATTTCACTTGCTACCCTATTGAGTTATGCTCTGTTAGCATCAGCAGTACTGTCTACATAAATAGCGAGCAACTGAAAATTACCAATCGCCATAATCCGCTTACCTTGCCCTTCGTCCTATCCCAGTGTCCTGTCATCTAAAGCGGCATTCAATAACTAACCAAGACCTGGCCCTATTCTTAGCTCAAAGGTTTAAATAAAACTAGTTTTAAATAAAACTAGTTTTTACGGGTTAATGCACGAAACTTTATTTATTTATTGACGTTTCGCAGCCTTTTCAGGTCTGCATCGTCAGAATAATGATTTTTTATTTAAAATTGTCGAGCTACCTTCGAAAGAGACAAAGGTTTAAATTCGATTTTCATTGAAAAATTAAAATGTCCACAAAATGTAGTAAACGTTAAGTTTACTGAGAGTGCTGAAGTTTTATATTGTTCTGTTGTAATTTATGAAAGTATTAACGAAACCGTTTTCGTAATATCAGGCAGCGAAATTTGATGTCCGTTTAGTAATAAATGATCTCTTGAAGAAATAGGTACCTTACAGTGATTGATGAGGTAAAATTTGATAGCCCCGATTCATGGAGGAATATTAACAGTGAATGTCTAGTTATCCAGAAAAATATGAAACTAAGTCAGGAAATTGGTTCTGAATTCAAAATTATAATTAAAAATGACTAAATTACCAGTAAACAAAAATAATCAAAAGATGTCTTCATTATTTAGTAAGAAGAAGCTATAATTTTTATTATTTTTAAGCATGTAACTGCTTGATGTTTAAATCTAAAGAAAATATAACTAGAAAAAATTCCACGCGGACCAGGCAGCAGACGGGACTGGAAGAAGACGATATTATTTTGGCTGCATATGAAAGAACTCATCGCTGAGAATTGGAAGTTTTGAAATTATGTTTCTTTACCACATAGGAAGCTGCAAGCTGCAACTGACTTATAAGGTGATAGATACAATCAGAAAAGTCTCAATGAAATTTCATACAAACCGAAAACTCAACGACACCCGGATTTATTAGACTCAAACTTAAACTCAAAATATCTTTATTTAAATGGACTTTGCTAAGTACATTTAAATCGTCAATAAATTAATATATTATATAATTATTTCACTTAAATACCTAATTATTATGCTGCTTTGTCGCGAAAGAAACTCCACAGCTTACAATTTCGTACTGATCTTACAACATCATTACAGGTCAATAGTTACAACAAAAAATAATAATTAAGGTACTAAAAGTACAGTTTTAGATGCGTAAATTTTGGGCAGATTTTACTCCCACGCATTTTTATCATTTAAATAGTCATTAATTTTATAATAAGCTTTTTTATACAATTTAGCTTTTAAAGTTGTTTTAAATTTATTAATAGGCAAATCTCTCATACTATTTGGAAGCTTATTGTAAAAACGTATACATTGGCCCACAAAGGAATTGTTTACTCTGTGAAGACGAGTCTTATGTACAACCAAATCGTGTTTTTTCCTAGTATTAACATTATGTGTATCACATTTCTCAGAAAAATGTATAATATTTTTCTTTACATATAGTAAGTTATCCAATATATATTGTGATGCTACAGTTAGAATATTTAAAGAATTTTAGAACGAACATAAAAATCTTTTAGCTCAAAGGATTTTACGATTACTACCGCACATACCATGCATAATCGAAATCAATCCGTCCTGGGAAGAAATCACACATCATAAACTGTGGATCGCGAACTAGCGGATTTGCAAGCGTTTTATATAAATCAGCCTTTATTGGTATCGGGAGAGTCGTATCATTTCGCAAGATATCTATTCAGGAGCTATGCCAAGAGTACGTGGTCGGAATTCCAACTATTACCACGCAAACTTAAACCCAGTGGGTGTTCAGCAAAACCGGTTACGTTTAAACTCACAATTTGTAAGGGTTAAGGTGAAATTTCGATTGAACGAAATGTTTAATGAAGGCAAAACGCTTTTGGCTGATGTAACAATGTACTCTACACTATCTGTCAAACGATAAAATAAAGTAAGAATAAGTCGGGATATGTTCGGGGTGCCCAGTAAATGGGATGTCTCAAGTTCTACGATCATGTAAAATGTAGTTTGGCAAAAGAGGCTGACTGATTTTATTGACTTGACTACGATTTATGATAGAACTAGCGACCGCCCGCGAATTTGTCTGTGTTTGCTTTAGTTTTTTTTGGGAATCCCACAGGATCCTAATATTTTTTTGGGATATAAAGTATCCTATGTCTCAATCCAGGTTATAAACAATATGTGTACCAAATTTCATCCAAATACGGTAAGTGGTTTTTGTTTGATTGAGTAACAAACATACAAACTATCACATTTCTAATATTACTAGGACTAGAATGTAATTAAGGCAGTTAATTGAGAAAAAGATATGAGTAAGTACATTTCATATCTGACGATCTCCGTGGCCGAGTGGTTTGTACGCTAGGTTTCATGTTGTCGCCGACTCGAGAGGTCCCGGGTTCGAATCCCGGTGGGGGCAGATGTTTGTGTGATGAATACGTGCATTTGTACTCCAGTCATGGATGTTTAATATGTTGATATTTTTATATAAATATACTAATATATGTACAGTATATGTATTTATTCTATCTGTTACCCTAGTATCCCATAACACAAGCCATATAGTGCTTACTTTGGGGCTAGGCTAATTGGTGTGTGTGGTGGAAATATTTATTATTATTATTATATGAAAATAATATAGGGGTCAATGGGCGCATGTACTTAGCATCTTCGAAAAACATGTTAAGACGTCAGATTTCTGACTATATGAACAAGTGTCTAATACTTATTGTTACGGATCAGTCTTGCCATCCAACGTGGCAACGCTGCACCGATTGGTCATCATTCCTGACGGCGGGCGGAGCAAAGGGGTGATTGATATATTTGTTATTTTGTAAATTACATATCGAAAGTTGAAAAGCCAAATCGCTTAAACGCCACTTTAATAACTTTACAGAAACGATTATCAAAGTTTTGTATTTCACAAATTAAATCATTACTCATTGTAAATGAGAAGTAGCGCCATAAAGAGAAAAACATATTCATTAAATAATATTTTCCAAATATCCTCCCATTAAAAAGTTACATAGTGCCTTTACTTTACGATTTAGGTATCGCTTAAGCGAATATCACTCGACCAGCCATAAGTTTTTGGTCAAGCAAACATCAAATTATACGCCAAATAGTAAAACACCAAAATTTGTGTCCCTTCAGCCTTGTGAACAATGAAAATCTGGAAAAAAAAGTCGCTTAAGCCACTTAAAAGTATTCAAATCTTCACTAAACATTAACAGATCGACGCAGAAAAAAAATCTGATTCAAATGAATTATATATAAACTAGCAAACCAGTGAACCAAATGTTCACCAAAAAAATATATATATTTAATTAATTGAGAACTTCGGAGATTTTGTGTGGTTTCGTTAGAAAAAGAAATCACGTGATTTTTCGAAAACCGGAAGTGCTACGTTACTCACACCCGGTTTGTAGTCTTATCAGACTATTCTCAACTTATAACTTAAACATTCTCTTGATCTATCTCTTACGGTTTGGCCGCTGAAACAGCACCACAGACGGACGGACGGACTTGTCTAATAGATAAGAGATCATTTTCGACCAATGTGGCGTATAAATATTTTGCCTTTCCACTGTCGATTTTATTTCTGTAGTTCAGGTTAAGGTCATTTGTTAAAAAAAATACATCAAGTAGTTTTTAAGACTTAGTTATTTAAATGTATATACGCACCCCCGGTGCGACACTGTCACTTATGCAAAACATTTTTTTTTCAGGAGGAGCGTTTAAAACTTTAATATCCCAAAACATACAATATTTAAAGATTTTTACGTGATGAAAAGCTTATACTGCTTAGCTATTCATCTAAAAAAAAAAAATCTTTAAATATTGTATGTTTTGGGATGTTAAAGTTTTAAACGCTTCTTCTGAAAAAATGTTTTTTTTGCATAAGTGACAATATTGTGACCAGACTAATTTATTTATTTATGTTACTTAGTACGTAACAAAAATTGTTACATGTTAATTACAATTATTGTAATTATATGAACTTGTTACACTTATTGCTGTACCAATTTGTATTGATGATCCAAATAAACGAAAAGCAGACAGAAGAAAAATGAAAGAAATTATTACAGATTCCCAGTTTTTAACCGGTAGGAGTAATATTTTTAGATAGCAATATAGCTAGTCTACAGAAAAAGTATTCATGTCGCCTTTCTAAATCCCAAGACACTCAGCGAAATGTATCTTATGAAAGGTCTAGTCTAGACTATAATCCTCTTAGGACAGAAGAAAAATGTATTACAAAATATATTACTATAGATAATTTTACTCCACTTTGCCCTGGAAGATATAAAGTTTATAGAAACATTTACTGGGTATGCTCGTCTTGAATTTATTTTAAAATTTTATAACCTTCATTTGTTTTTGTGCCAAATACGGCTGCGCTTCGACAAATTTACGTTTATCTCTAGCGAGTTCAAAACTTACTTCTTATCGTTATGGAATAAGTTTGTGTTTCGCATAACTCAATTTATCATTCGCATTGTGAAGTTTGTTCCTCATGTATGCAGTGTTACCAGAGATAAATACTGTGATTTTACAAGGAAACCGAGCTCATAATAACAAATGGTGCGGACGAAAATGGGGTTTATTTGCATCCCTTATTCTCTATTTACGACCACAGTATCTTTTCATTTTTTATGAGTAGCGATTTGGAGTCTATTAGTGAATTCATTGCAACAACTTTTTTAAAACGAAAAATTACTACGGACTGTTACGGTTGTGATAAAGTAAAGATGTTTTTTGTTCAGAATCTTCACCCATAAAATTGTTTTTTTTTAATCAATTGATGATGTGCAGGAATCTTTTGTATTTTAACGTATAATCTATTTATATAAAACTTAAAGGTGACTGACCGACTGACACAGTGATCTATCAACGCACAGCCCAAACCACTGGACGGATCGGGCTGAAATTTGGCATGCAGGTAGATGTTATGACGTAGGCATCCGCTAAGAAAGGATTTTGATCAATTCTACCCCCAAGGGGATAAAATATGGAATGAAAGTTTGTAGGTATGAAACTTTGTCAATTTTAAACCGATCGGGCTGAGATTTTGCATGCAGGTATAAGAAGAATCATAGATGAATGTCATTGTGTATAAAACAAGCCCTGAGAACAAAAACTGTAAAAACGCTTCAGCTCTACACCGAAGCAAAATAATGCGATTCAAATAAGAATAGGAAAGTCAATGACCTCTATCTGTCAAATATCGCTTGAAAAGTACGGTTTGCAAAAAAAATCTTGGAACCCTTTTTTAGCACTCTGAAACTTGTTTTATTTAATGAGTGGTGTACGTCAAAACCTAAGAAACAAATAACTTAAATCAGGAATATTTTTATTCTTCCATCCCCGTAAAAATCATCTTTTTTAAGGTTATTGTATGGTACACACCTTTTTTAAGGTTATTGTATGTTACACACCTTTTTTAAGGTTATTGTATGGTACACACCTTTTTTAAGGTTATTGTATGGTACACACCTTTTTTAAGGTTATTGTATGTTACACACCTTTTTTAAGGTTATTGTATGTTACACACCTTTTTTAAGGTTATTGTATGGTACACACCTTTTTTAAGGTTATTGTATGTTACACACCTTTTTTAAGGTTATTGTATGGTACACACCTTTTTTAAGGTTATTGTATGTTACACACCTTTTTTAAGGTTATTGTATGGTACACACCTTTTTTAAGGTTATTGTATGTTACACACCTTTTTTAAGGTTATTGTATGGTACACACCTTTTTTAAGGTTATTGTATGTTACACACCTTTTTTAAGGTTATTGTATGGTACACAACTTTTTAAGGTTATTGTATGTTACACACCTTTTTTAAGGTTATTGTATGGTACACACCTTTTTTAAGGTTATTGTATGTTACACACCTTTTTTAAGGTTATTGTATGGTACACACCTTTTTAAGGTTATTGTATGTTACACACCTTTTGTAAGGTTATTGTATGTTACACACCTTTTTTAAGGTTATTGTATGGTACACACCTTTTTAAGGTTATTGTATGTTACACACCTTTTGTAAGGTTATTGTATGTTACACACCTTTTTAAGGTTATTGTATGGTACATACCCTTTTGTAAGGTTATTGTATGTTACACACCTTTTGTAAGGTTATTGTATGTTACACACCTTTTGTAAGGTTATTGTATGTTACACACCTTTTTTAAGGTTATTGTATGGTACACACCTTTTTAAGGTTATTGTATGTTACACACCTTTTGTAAGGTTATTGTATGTTACACACCTTTTTTAAGGTTATTGTATGGTACACACCTTTTTAAGGTTATTGTATGTTACACACCTTTTGTAAGGTTATTGTATGTTACACACCTTTTTAAGGTTATTGTATGGTACATACCCTTTTGTAAGGTTATTGTATGTTACACACCTTTTGTAAGGTTATTGTATGTTACACACCTTTTGTAAGGTTATTGTATGTTACACACCTTTTTTAAGGTTATTGTATGGTACACACCTTTTTTAAGGTTATTGTATGTTACACACCTTTTTAAGGTTATTGTATGTTACACACCTTTTTTAAGGTTATTGTATGGTACACACCTTTTTTAAGGTTATTGTATGTTACACACCTTTTTAAGGTTATTGTATGGTACACACCTTTTGTAAGGTTATTGTATGTTACACAACTTTTGTAAGGTTATTGTATGTTACACACCTTTTGTAAGGTTATTGTATGTTACACACCTTTTTTAAGGTTATTGTATGGTACACACCTTTTTTAAGGTTATTGTATGTTACACACCTTTTTAAGGTTATTGTATGGTACACACCTTTTTAAGGTTATTGTATGGTACACACCTTTTTAAGGTTATTGTATGGTACACACCTTTTGTAAGGTTATTGTATGTTACACACCTTTTTAAGGTTATTGTATGGTACACACCTTTTGTAAGGTTATTGTATGTTACACACCTTTTGTAAGGTTATTGTATGTTACACACCTTTTTTAAGGTTATTGTATGGTACACACCTTTTTAAGGTTATTGTATGTTACACACCTTTTGTAAGGTTATTGTATGTTACACACCTTTTTAAGTTTATTGTATGGTACATACCCTTTTGTAAGGTTATTGTATGTTACACACCTTTTGTAAGGTTATTGTATGTTACACACCTTTTGTAAGGTTATTGTATGTTACACACCTTTTTTAAGGTTATTGTATGTTACACACCTTTTTAAGGTTATTGTATGGTACACACCTTTTTAAGGTTATTGTATGGTACACACTTTTTTAAGGTTATTGTATGTTACACACCTTTTGTAAGGTTATTGTATGTTACACACCTTTTTTAAGGTTATTGTATGGTACACACCTTTTTAAGGTTATTGTATGTTACACACCTTTTGTAAGGTTATTGTATGTTACACACCTTTTTAAGGTTATTGTATGGTACATACCCTTTTGTAAGGTTATTGTATGTTACACACCTTTTGTAAGGTTATTGTATGTTACACACCTTTTGTAAGGTTATTGTATGTTACACACCTTTTTTAAGGTTATTGTATGGTACACACCTTTTTTAAGGTTATTGTATGTTACACACCTTTTTAAGGTTATTGTATGGTACACACCTTTTTAAGGTTATTGTATGGTACACACCTTTTTAAGGTTATTGTATGGTACACACCTTTTGTAAGGTTATTGTATGTTACACACCTTTTTAAGGTTATTGTATGGTACACACCTTTTATAAGGTTATTGTATGTTACACACCTTTTGTAAGGTTATTGTATGTTACACACCTTTTTTAAGGTTATTGTATGGTACACACCTTTTTTAAGGTTATTGTATGTTACACACCTTTTTAAGGTTATTGTATGGTACACACCTTTTTAAGGTTATTGTATGGTACACACCTTTTTAAGGTTATTGTATGGTACACACCTTTTGTAAGGTTATTGTATGTTACACACCTTTTTAAGGTTATTGTATGGTACACACCTTTTGTAAGGTTATTGTATGTTACACACCTTTTGTAAGGTTATTGTATGTTACACACCTTTTTTAAGGTTATTGTATGGTACACACCTTTTTAAGGTTATTGTATGTTACACACCTTTTGTAAGGTTATTGTATGTTACACACCTTTTTAAGTTTATTGTATGGTACATACCCTTTTGTAAGGTTATTGTATGTTACACACCTTTTGTAAGGTTATTGTATGTTACACACCTTTTGTAAGGTTATTGTATGTTACACACCTTTTTTAAGGTTATTGTATGTTACACACCTTTTTAAGGTTATTGTATGGTACACACCTTTTTAAGGTTATTGTATGGTACACACCTTTTTAAGGTTATTGTATGGTACACACCTTTTGTAAGGTTATTGTATGTTACACACCTTTTGTAAGGTTATTGTATGTTACACACCTTTTTTAA
This sequence comes from Chilo suppressalis, assembly GCA_902850365.2. Classification (NCBI taxonomy): domain Eukaryota; kingdom Metazoa; phylum Arthropoda; class Insecta; order Lepidoptera; family Crambidae; genus Chilo; species Chilo suppressalis. The sequence continues at coordinate 2,194,951 of OU963902.1, forward strand.
GGTTATTGTATGTTACACACCTTTTTAAGGTTATTGTATGTTACACACCTTTTTTAAGGTTATTGTATGGTACACACCTTTTTAAGGTTATTGTATGGTACACACCTTTTTAAGGTTATTGTATGTTACACACCTTTTTAAGGTTATTGTATGGTACACACCTTTTGTAAGGTTATTGTATGTTACACACCTTTTTAAGGTTATTGTATGGTACATACCCTTTTTTAAGGTTATTGTATGGTACACACCTTTTTTAAGGTTATTGTATGGTACACACCTTTTTTAAGGTTATTGTATGGTACACACCTTTTTTTCATTATTCTTCAAGTTTCGTATCCTTGTGTGTTCTTTGTTCGCCTTATTGAACTATTTTTGTTCAGAAAGTTATCTGATACAAACTTCTGGGATAAGCAGGTACAGAGTTTTCGTTGAGCTACATTTTACGCTTCGAGTGACTCTCCATATAATATTACCGTTTATCGTAATTTCCGACCCTCCTACGATCTACGTGATGATAATTCATTACGGTTAGATTTATTAAGGACCTATTCAGAACGTTGCGATGTACAAAACTTTGCTTAGCAACAGACAAGACTAAAGTTGGTATTAATATAGTAAAAATACAAAGGACATGGTAAAGTTTTGTATGAGAGACTGCCCTAGCAATGTATAAATATTGTACTTAGTAATATTTAATGCTGTGTGGCTGATTATTTATAATTTCCATGAAAAACGGCTCAGGAACTTTTGATAAAGTCACAATCTTGAAAATTATAAAAATTCGTATATTATGTCATTAACTTGTTACCACTGATAAAAGATGGTGCCAACTATTTACAGCCATCAATTTCGCATTTTCTTAGAATCTTTCCTCCCATTTCTCTGATTAACACTTCACAAAAATATTTTTAAAGCAAAAATAAATACAAATAATTTGTTGTCATCAGCCTGACAGGATGTGTCAAGCATAGAGTATACTAGTGTGTCAAGTTTTATCTCGTTCATTTGCAAAAACTAAAGATTAATTATACTGCACAACAAAATTGCAACTTTTGTCTGATGATTGACTTTTATCACATGATGTTTACTAATTTGACGTCGCTGATTCTAGATATACCCTCGGTTTTTTTGTAACAGCTCTTGATTACAAGTTATAGCTTTTACAATAAAGTCGACATATGACCGTGTTTATTTGCTGATAATAATAATATTATTTCGTTTTCTGAATATAATTTGATATGGCGTCGTTAAGACGATTTTGTGTGAATGATCCGAATCATTTTGTTTCATTTGCGGAGAGTATATGTTTAAAGAATACCGTTTGAATGTGACTAAGTTCGTAAATGAGGCTTACAAAAATTACTTTGGTCACCCGCTGGAAATTAAAAACAAGCCTTGGATTCCGTAAAATGTATGAAAAACGTGTGTGGGGTTTCTACGTTTGTAGACAAATAAAAAAAGGAAAAGATTTAGGTACGAATCGGCTATGATATGAAAAGAACCCGTGAACCACCACGATGGTTGTTATTTTTGCTTTGTGAACTTATCTGGTATTAACCCAAAAAAATCGAGCCAAATGGGACTATCCTTCCATACGGTAGGCAAATAGACGTGTTTCGTTCCGTTACATATAAAACTAGACCTTATTAAACAATTTGTAAAAGGTTTAGACAAAAAATGGAAATTGTTTCCTTTTTCTATCAAAAAAAATCCAAAATTGAGTGCAGAAAAGATAAAAGAGGGGAATTTTTGACGGGCCGCAAATAATGTCATTAATAAAAGGCTCAAATTTTATGGAAACTATGACAAATATTGAGAAAAAGGCATGGAATGAGTTTGTTTGGCTGGTACTAAATTTTTTGGACGGATCGGGCTGAAATTTGGCATGCTGGTAGATGTTATGACGTAGGCATCCGATAAGAAAGGATTATGATCAATTCTACCTTCAAGGGGATAAAATAGGGGATGAAAGTTTGTATGAAACTTTGTCAATTTTAAACCGATCGGGCTGAGACTTTGCATGCAGGTATAAGAAGAATTATAGATGAATGTCATTGTATATAATACACGCCTGAGAACAAAAACTGTAGTCTACACTTCAGCTCTACACCGAAGCGAAGCGAGGGCGGGCCGAATTTTTGAATTTATTGAATCATATAGTTTAAAACAGAAAGTCAAAAGAGATCTCTTCCAGCCAACCTACGTGGTGGCGGAGAATCAAAACTTAGCCGAAAACAGAAGTGCAATAAAAATTAATCTAAAAATAATTTATTACTACTGTTATAGGAACTAAACTTAATAAATAATAGTTATATATAACGATACATATAACACATATATACCGTAAAATGTTCCTACTTTGCTCCTATAGGAGTAATTATGCTACAATTCTCTAAAATGTTTTATCGCTTAATATGTCCAAATTGCATCTTACTTACAACAACACTGCAACTGTAAAATTTTTCATCCGCATTTTTTTTCATAAGTCAAGTGTAGCTGTAGTGCAAGACCTTAAAAGTATTTTTTTTTGTATCCGAAAAAGCCACTTCTATCTGGAAATCTGCATAATGCATTAGGGTTATTATCTTTTAATGTTATCTACTATATAAAAATAAGTCGGGTTTTCCTTCCTGACGGTATAACTCCAGAACGCACGAACCGATTTCCACGGTTTTGCATTCGTTGGAAAGGTCTCGGGCTCCGTGAGGTTTATAGCAAAGAAAATTCAGGAAAAATATCAAAAAAAAAATTCTTCTTTTAATCACCAAATGAAATGTTACATAAAACGAAGCCATCTGATGGCGAAACGGAGTTCGCCTGGTTTGCTAGTATATATATAAAAGTCAAAGGGGACTGACTGACATAGTCTATCAACGCACAGCCCAAACCACTGGACGGATCGGGCTGAAATTTGGCATGGAGGTAGATGTTATGACGTAGGCATCCGCTAAGAAAAGATTTTGATCAATTCTACCCCCAAGGGGATAAAATAGGGAATGAAAGTTTGTATGAAACTTTGTCAGTTTTAAACCAATCGGACTGAGACTTTGCATGCAGGTATAAGAAGATCATAGATGAATGTCATTGTGTTTAATACAAGCCTGAGAAAAAAAACTATAGTGTACACTTCAGCTCTACACCGAAGCGAAACGAGGGCGGGCCGCTAGTTAATTATATAATCAGGTAAACGAATACGTAAATATTTCATTGGATTGCTGAGTTGGTAATAATCTAACCTCACATTTTTGGCGTGCTCATATTTTCTTTGGTAAGATGGCCTTGTTACCCATGACCATGGGTAACTTTGCTCCTTATTCATAGTTTTATATGTATTATGAAATACTTCATTACGTTGATTTAACTTTAAAAATATGTTAGATAACATATTATTCGTTAAATAAATACATCTGAATATATTTCATAATTAATAGTTTAAACAATATTCATAATTTCCTTTTTTTGGAGCAAATACTGGAGCAAAGTAGGACCATTTTACTGGTATATATTAAGAAATTTTCAAAAATAAATTTTCAAATCGGGGATCACTAGTGCCAGCAATTTGCGCTTTCAAACAAACAAACATCAATCATATTTGTTTCTTAGGGTTTCACGCACATCACTCATTAATAAAACTAGTTTTTACGGGTTAATGCACGAAACTTTATTTATTTATTGACGTTCCGCAGCCTTTTCAGGTCTGCATCGTCAAAATGGCAGATGCAGACCTGAAAAGGCTGCGAAACGTCAATAAATAAAGTTTCGTGCAATAACCAGTAAAAACTAGTTTTATTAAACATCAATCAAACAAACAAACTTTTCATACTAATAATTACTATAGGTATAAGTATGAAGGTACAAATCTTATAAACAATGCGAACATTTTCACCAACACATGAAGAGCACGCGTTTCGTCAACATCTCGTTTTATTCTCGTATTTCTCCTAATGTATCGCGTATCCTTAAGAAAGAATGAAGTTAAAAAGGCACTTGACTCACGTACGGCACGTTCGCAACGCATTAGGGTTAACTTTGAAGACGCAATGTCTGAAATCATGGCAGTACTTTTAAAGTGCGTGTGACACATTGAAATAAATAATTCAGTAGGCTCAGTTCGTGTAAACGAAGGAATGAAACGACAATGATAATAGAATAAGATCCCAAGACTGCCAGACCTCACTTATTTTCTAATGGACGAAATATGGATTATCGAGTAGTATTAGTGTGTACAACGAACGTATACATACTCCCTAACTTGTGCTGTGGGTAAATTTTCACGAATCAGGTCGCACAGGCACGTAAAAATTTTACTCACTTTACTTACAGTCTGGGGACTGATTATTACGTATTTTGTAGAGAATATTGTAAACAATTTGAAATTAATACTGCCTGACACATTCTGTTCGCAGTATTTATTGCCAGACACTTTAAATGTCGAAAGCAAAAACCACAAAACTTCATATTTATCTATGATATTTAGGGGGCTATTATTATATTTTGTAAGCTGCCGGTCAAAACTTCAGGGCCAAAAATACCCTAAGCTTATTTGAAATACCACTATGAGGACAGGCGCGCTCATACCTATTAAGTGTCTTTTTAATACAGCTTCATTAAAGTTATGAAATAAATAGAGTACAGGAAGCCTTTTACTATAATTAAATAACTTATTATTATCTAATTATCAATATTAATTCAGACAATAAGAAAGTTTGTGTTTTTTGCTTTCGACATTAAAAGTGTCTAGCAATATATACTGCGAACAGAATGTGTTAGGCAGTATTAGTTTCAAAATGTTTACAATATTATCTACAACATACGTAATCATCGGTCCCCAGACTTTAAATAAAGGGAGTAAAATTTTTACATGCCTGTGCCACCTGATTCGTGAAAATTGGCCCACAGCACAAGTTAGCGAGTATGTATACGTTCTATGTACACACTAAGTGTCGCCGCACACGGGCCACCGACCACAACCACAAAACGCCGCCACCGGCATATTTCTTGTAGTTTTTATATATTTTATATAGACTCGCCACACACAGTACGCCGGTGGCCGCCACACACAGTACGCCGGTGGCCGCCACACACTACAAATCGTCGCTGCTCGCTTCTTGTGGCCCGCACCGGCCACTTAATGCGCCGATACAAAACGCCGCCACACGTCACTCGCGCGATTCACCACCCCTCTCTCCCTTACCTTAGTCGGCCGCTGTCGCGCGCTTCAGCCACTTTAGTAGCCGCTTATAGCTTCTCGTGGCGGCGTTTGTGGCTGTGGCGTGTAGCCCGTGTGCGGCGACACTAATACTACTCCATAATCCATATTTCGTCCATGAGAAAATAAGTGAGGTCTGGCAGTCTTGGGATCGTTTACTATAATGTTGACTTGGAATTTACAGTTCATGTAATAATAAAAACAGAAAACTATTTTGTTATTACGAAACGTCTGTCATTATGTCAGACCCATAGGAATTATGTAGGTAGGACTCCATCAACGGAGTTCACTAAAATAATAACAATAATAATAACTTTATTTGGAACAGGTGCAATGTACATAAAATTATGAATCGTTAAATCTGCTATAGTTTTACAAGAACTGTGTTGCAGAATTAACGCCCATTCCCGTATAATATGAAACAGTGTTCCTATCAATGTATAAATTAAATAAACTGTATTATTACTAGAGAGGAAAATTAAAATGAGACAAAAATCAAAAATATTCTCAATTCACAATCCATCGAAGGTAATTTCAAAACAAAAAAGGTATTTCCGAGTGCATTTTTATCAATATTATAACAAACCAATACTAAATTTTACCAAAAAATTAAAATATAATATATACCTATATTTCCAACACTCACACCAATTAGCCTAGCCCAAAGTAAGCACTGTAAGGTTTGTGTTATGGGATACTAGGGTAACGGATAGAATAATAAGTATATTTATATAGAAATACATATTGAATATCCATGACTGGAGTACAAATATGCTCGTATTCATCACACAAACATCTGTCCCCACCGGGATTCGAACGCGGGGGACGTCTCGAGTCGGCTACATTATGAAACCCGGCGTATAAACCACTCGGCCACGGAGGTCGTCAACTCGGCCACTGACCCCCTTATAAATAAACCTCTTATTATAATCCCATAGTCAGAACGTGTAGAACTTATAACGAATTTTCAAAGAACAGCAAAGTTATTGATGTGTTCAAATCCCGTTTCTCATTTTTTAAGGGAGGATTTCTAGTTTGTTCGGATCTGGCACTCAAGATCCTTAATATCCATTTTTTTACCTCGTTTTATTCACTCTGTTAAAAGATTTAGCCTAGTTTTAAGTTTTTATTTTTATTTTCACATAATTATATTTATGCTGTGTACACTATGTACTTGTTGAGGAGGTCGATGGCGCCAGTGGATTGCGCGTTCGGCTGCGGTCGTTGAAGTTGAGCAACCGCAGTGGTCGGTAATTGGATGGGTGACCAAAAATTTACTATCTCCAGCTCCTCCGTGCTTCGGAAGGCACGTTAAGCCGTTGGTCCCGGCTGCATCTGCAGTCGTTAGCACCCACCAACCCGCACTGGGCCCGCGTGGTGGGTCATGGCCCAATCTCCCTATTCCATCCATAGGGAAGGTCTGTGCCCCAGCAGTGGGGACATTAATAGGCTGATGATGATGATGATGATGTACACTATTGTGGATGGCAGTTTAGATTTTTACCAGATTTATGTTTATGATTTTATTTATTTTTTAAGCATTTAACTGCTAGATGTTTAAATCTAAAGAAAAGTTTACTAGAAAAAAATCCACGCGGACCAGGCAGCGGACGGGACTCGAACCCGCATCCTTCGCTATCCGGGCGAATGCACTGACCAATTATGCTACCGCGGCCCTCACGGACCGCGTCGAAATTCCTCAAGCCATTCTTAAGCTGCAAGGCAGCGCCATCTCTTCGCATTATAGGTAACCCACAATGTCAAATGATTTTTTTTTTTCTAGTAAACTTTTCTTTAGATTTAAACATCTAGCAGTTAAATGCTTAAAAAATAAATAAAATCATAACTATAATTGCTAATTCTTCTTTCAAATGTTTAATACTTGTAAAAGTATTCATTTGACATTGTGGGTTACCTATAATGCGAAGAGATGGCGCTGCCTTGCAGCTTAAGAATGGCTTGAGGAATTTCGACGCGGTCCGTGAGGGCCGCGGTAGCATAATTGGTCAGTGCATTCGCCCGGATAGCGAAGGATGCGGGTTCGAGTCCCGTCCGCTGCCTGGTCCGCGTGGATTTTTTTCTAGTAAACTTTTCTTCAGATTTATGTTTTTTAACCATGTAATAAGTGCACTCTGTTTGTATACCTATTAAATAAATAAATAAAACGGGGAATGAGCTTCCACTAGTTACCCCGTGGTTTGTTCATATCACTGAAGTGCTATTTCTCATTGAATGAACTTAGACAAAACATAGAGTAACTAATCCAAGCTTAATCTTCGTTTATTAATAAGATATGAAATGTTGTATACATAAGCGACAGGGATATAATCAATAATCAAAACCATTTATTCAGTTTAGGCTGTTACAAGCACATATGAATGTCTAGAAGCTACGCCATCGGTTCGTAAATCTACGCCGGGAGACCTTGTACTGAGAAGAACCGGCAAGAAACTCAGGATATAAGCAAATAAGCATCGTAAACCATTGCGCCATCGAGTGTTTATTTAAAGAACAACATTAACATATTCTAAATCAGAATATTTTTAAGGCTAGCGCTTTAAGGCTATTTAAGGAAATAGCAAAAAGGTTAGTCGGCGTCACAGGAGACCGAAGAGCTGGCAGCTACCTCGGACAAAGAATTAGTCTTGCCATTCAAAGGGGTAACGCTGCCAGTATCTTCGGATCCTTGCCTCCTTTTAATAAAATATTTTAGTTATTAATTTTATTTTTTAAGGTTTTTAGTTTTAGTTTTTATTGTTCTAGTATTTATATATAGAGTAATTATGTAATTAGATAGAGCCTTATTTGTGTACTTATGGCATTTCAATATTCTTATATAGTCATCGAATATTTTGTCTGTTCATTATTTTTGTAATTTTAATTTATTTATTTTTTGATACGCTGAAATGCCTAAAATAGTTTGGATATATGATTTCGAATTAGCAAAAGCCTTAGCATGGACTAAACGAAAATCTAAAATTATTCTTAAATCTGATCACCAAAAAACAAACATTTTTAATCTGACTCCTCCGTCCGTTTTAAGTTCGTTACAAAGTCTGTAACTTTCCGTCGTTAAGTTGCTAACTTAAATGTTGACACTATTACTTGGGATATTTAAATACCACCAGAAATTAGGGCTCAAGTTGCCAAGTTGGTTTAAGCAAAAAGGAACAAACATTGCTGGCTTAATTTGCCAGGAGAGTTTAATTTCTTAAAGTATTTTACTTGAGAGCTTTAAATATAGGATGATTAGGTGCTAAATAAAGCTTTTATTCTGTTTACAATTTATTCCATCTTTATCAATTGTTTAAAGTCAAATAGAGATAGAAAGAGGCTTAAACATGATTACCTTTTAAGTATGAATGAATTAAGAACTTGGGTGAAAAAAAGCCTTGATTATGACACAGATCCCTGTATACATTGTGTGCTCTTTATAGTTATTTCATTTATTTCATACCAGAATTGAAAGTGTTTTTATGACACCACGATGCAAATGTAACTTATGAAATAAACAATAAAAAAAGCATTTAGTGCTTGTTAATAAAACAAATTGTGTGTGTCAGCTCCGACGCACGATCGGAGTTTACACTCTAAAAACGATTGTCTTTGAACAGACACAAAACAAAATCAAGTCCGAAGAAGTCGGTTACAAGTAGAGATACCTCGGGAATCGTCCCATGGTTTCGACTATCATAGGTTCTATGTCACACATTTTATTATCTAACATCAGCGATATTCATCATATATTTTATTATGTATTTCTGGAAACACACAATTTCAAAAATATCACACACTAGTCATCATTTTGTAAATATGTATTATAATTCCATCTGTACTGAAAATCACTATTCTAGAGTGCTGGACACTTACCGGCATTTCTCTATATTCTGTTATTTATTTGTCTTCATTAATTTTGCTCCGATTTTATCTATTTTTAGTTTATTTATTTTATTGACATTTGTGACAACTTAATGTTTTTATCCGTTGCATGGCTAAAAGTGAAAGGTGCGCAGATGAGGTTGCGCACAAAAACGTAACGAGGTCATTAATGTCATTCATCGATAGATTTTACTTACCGGGCCTCTTATATATGCAAATCGATTCTTAAGGAGAAACTCAAAAAAAATGTTAGAGTCTGTGCGGAAGGAGAATGGGATTTAGATTGGAGGGCGTCGTAGTGCTTTTCTACCGTATTAGTAAGGTTTTACCCCTTTTAGACATGATTAAATACAAAAAATCGCAAGAAATCACAACAACAAACAAATCCGTATCAATACAAAACTTTGACGTTTTACAGATTGCTGGATTTGATTGCCAAATAAAAATCTTAATGTTAAATATCAGACTCTACAAATTATTTAAATGGGAGAAAAATTAACTATTTTATAGGTACGTAACACCATTGAAAGTTTTAATTACAAATTACCGCTTAGGACAAATCTCCACGGAATACGAAAATCTGTTCTGCGTTGTGTTCTGTGCATTATTAGTGTCTGCAAATAAATTGTTTGTGTGACTGAAAACTTCAGCCAAAGTGTATCGACGTACAGTCTTTTATCATGTTGTGAAACTTCTCAGAAATACACTTTGTAAAAGTACACCGTGGACTTTCCAGCAGGATGCTGCATCTGGTGACAAGGCACGAACTATCCAAGCCTTTTATTTTTAAAACGCAGGAAAAAATGCTATTTACAGACGACGGCGCCTTTAAGAGGCACACCGCCGAACGGACCTCACACCTGACTCCCGCAAGTCTTACGAACCCCCCCAGTGGCTGTCCACCGAGGACCTCGTAACTCTTACGGGTGCTTTACAGCATAATATCCGCTAAAAAAGTCCTGCGAATACCCTCTAAGCTGCTTGGCGCGAAGCCGCGGGATCCCCGTTTAGGGATTCTTCCGCGTCTGCGCACCTAGCAGCCTCCCGGCCTAGCTGGGGCTCCACGGCAGGGGTCTCTCGGGGTATCGCGGACGTGCGCAGGTAGGCCCGCGCGTGGGGACGAACTATCCAAGCCTGGCTTGAAACCAACGTTTCGGACTTTATAAAAGCTGAAGACTGGCCTTCATATAGCCCAGACCTCAACCCTTTAGACTTCAAATTATGATCAGTTTTAGAGGACATGGCTTGCTCTAAACGACACGGTGACATTGATTCTCTTAAAAAATCTTTAGAGCAAGCAGTGGCGAAATTTCCCTTGGAAACAGTGCGTAAATCCATAGATTCGTGGCCAAACATAGCTAGATCCGGTATTTGAAGCGTTCCCGACAACTCATTGAGGGTCACAAGTTTACAGTACCGTGTAGAACCTACGACCAAGCGATTTTGATACTTTTGTTCCAAGTTTTGTATATTTTTTAGTATGACTATGTAGTAATTCGTTATCGCTATACCCGATCATTTTTAGAGTGCAATGGTTCTAATATGTGAATAGACAGATTACATGAAGATGATACCTTAAATAAGACAGATGAAATTTGTTCAAAACAAAATTTATTTATTTACGTTTTTCGTTTTAGATTAAAATATGTACTATATTTACATGAGAGTACAAAGCTCGTAAGCAAACTAAGTCCAAGTATCATTATCAGCTGACGGACGTCCACTGCTGTACATAGGTCTCCTCAAGGGATTTCCATATGGAACGATTCTGCGCTCTCCGCATCCAATGGGTCCCCCCGACTCGCTTGATTTCGTCAGTCTACCTCGTGAGGGTACCGACACTATAGGCCTATGTAAAAGCCCAAGGTAGCAATTTTGAATAGAATATTTTTTTGATTTTTTGCTGAGACTTTAGTAAATATGTATGTAAGTATATATTTCAATAATATTACATTTCTTCATTTAAATAAACTGCATTTTCATTTGTAACAGAACTTATGGCTGTATATATACATATATACTAGTATATATATATATATATATACATATATAGTTTCTAGTTATATTTTCTTTAGATTTAAACAACAAGCAGTTACATGCTTAAAAAAAATAAAAATTATAACTACAATTGCAATTTCTTCTTTCAAATGTTTAATAATTGTAAAAGTATTCATTTGAGATTGTGGGTTACCTATAATGCGAAGAGATGGCGCTGCCTTGCAGCTTAAGAATGGCTAGAGGAATTTCGACGCGGTCCGTGAGTGCATTCGCCCGGATTGCGAAGGGTGCGGGTTCGAGTCCCGTCTGCTGCCTGGTCTCCGTCGAATTTTTTCTAGTTATATTTTCTTTAGATTTAAACATCAAGCAGTTACATGCTTTAAAAAAAAATATAGTATATATATATTGTTATACAGGCACCGCCGGGTTACCTACTAACTTTCATGTTTAGGGAAGAGCAAAGCACACATCTCACACACAAACACTTGTGGGACGATGGTGACGCATTTCCACTTAATTTTTACCATAGGATTTTCCCATTTACACCCCGTCCGAAAAGAAGTTTCTTTTCAGAAAAAAACGTGGCGATGTAATTAAAGTTTCGCTATAATTAAAAAGCAAAGAAGGATTTTAACCTAAACCTACATTGTAACAAAGCGAAATTAGATTCGTTCCGTTTGGAATATTACAATGCAGTATCCACTCTGCCCCGTATTGTTCTTTAGGGGAGCACAATGTCCGTACATCCAACGGTCCCGCGGGCACTGCGATCTGCGAATCTGCGATCAGCCTCCTTTATAGGGTTCCGCACTCAAAACGAAATGGTGAAACCCTTAAAATGCAAATAAATAAATTCTAATTCTAATAAGATGATTTGTTGTCCGTCTATCCATTCGTCTGTCTGTCAGTCTGTCTGTTAAGAACTGTTATCTCGGGAACGCGTACAGGTGTCGAGTTGAAATTAAATAAATAAATAAATATTTCCAACACTCACACCAATTAGCCTAGCCCCAAAGTAAGCACTGTAAGGCTTGTGTTATGGGATGCTAGGGTAACGGATAGAATACATATACAGTACATATATTATAAGTATATTTATATAGAAAAACATGTTAAACATCCATGACTGGAATACAAATGCTCGTATTCATCACACAAACACCTGCCCCGCCGGGATTCGAACCGGGGACCTCTCGAGTCGGCGGCACCATGAAACCCGGTGTACAATCCTCTCGGCCACGGAGGTCGTCAAAAACACACATGTATTATATGTAAGTGTTTTTAAATACTCACATATACATGTGAGTGTTTAAAATTAATACCATAAATTATACCATATACTCAAATCTAAGGTCCCTTGACGATGTAAGAAAATCAAACTTGTAAGTCAACGTCAAAAAAAGATACGGCCGTTTATCTGTCTGCCTGTCTACCCTTTATCTAAGCAACGCGTTAAGGTATCGAGTTGAAATTTACTACCAAATCTGCCAAACTATTAACCAAAGCTGTAAAAAATACACACTTCTAAGTTAACGTTAAAAGAAAGAGACGGCTGCATATGTTGCGTATCTACAAATTAAATCAAATCAAATCATCTTTATTGCAAACTAGCGGCCCGCCCTCGTTTTGCTTCGGTGTAGAGCTGAAGTGTAGACAACAGTTTTTGTTCTCAGGCTTGTATTATACACAATGACATTCATCTATGATTCTTCTTATACCTGCATGCAAAATCTCAGCCCGATCGGTTTAAAATTGACAAAGTTTCATACAAATTTTCATTCCCTATTTTATCCCCTTGGGGATAGAATTGATCAAAATCCTTTCTTAGCGGATGCCTACGTCATAACATCTACCTGCATACCAAATTTCGGCCCGATCCGTCCAGTGGTTTGGGCTGTGCGTTGATAGATCACTATGACAGTCATTCACCTTTGAGTTTTATATATACAGAGTGGTCAAAAAGTCGTGGATCAAACGAAACCGGGAGATAAAGAAGGTTATTTCCAACAAAAAAACTTTCTACAGCATGGCCATAACTTCATTGCATGAAAAGTTATGAATATTTTTGTTTTTTTTCAATGAATCTACCGAGTTTTTTTTACAATTTAATCAATTAAAAAATTAATTGATTAAATATAATAAAACCAAAGATGTTGTTGTTACGAATAAAACGGCACATCCCTAACTTCACTGCCGTGCGGTGTCCGCATAATTTGAATTATTTTTCGTGCGCGGGTAAAAACGTTTTTTTTTTGTCACTGTAATGGCGTCTTGAGAACTCGTGAGATTGATGTTCGAGTCTATCGCTGATTATATTGAGTTTTGATTTGTTTGTACCGGATATCTCATGGAAATATTGTAGTAATAACTTAAATTATAAGAATCCTAGTGTTGTTTGTGTAAGGTACATGATTTGTGAAATTGATTGTGAGTGCTAACCCATTTTTGGATCGCTATAAGCGCGGTTGTTGGATGAGAAGAGTCCAGAGGAATTGTACTGCCTTCCCTATCCCTTCCTATCCCTTTCTCAGGCAGATACCAAAGCGACAGACAACTTTACTTACATCCAAATTGGTAAGTCATTTAGTTATTCAAGTAAACCCTGCGACATCGCAGGAGCTATTGTGTTCCAAGCCCAGCTGAAGTATTTGTTGGGACAAAACAATAATTTACTGCCACTGCGCGGTCCCCTCGGCTTGGGCTGGTAGTGAACACAACAGTTGTATTATGACCAGATTATGTATCAATACTACAAAAATTGTATTGGAGCTCTCGGTACCAAATTTAACGAGCAATGAATTTTTTCTCGTAAATTTTGAAGCGTTACAAAGAATTACTTCTCACTTTAAGAGCACCTTGTGAAAAAAAAATGTATTACTGAAAAGCGTCCCTGTATTAAAAAAACTTGCTGATTTAATGTTGATTCAAATGAGGTACAACACTTTACTGTGTGACCTTTAGTTTCGGTTTTATGGTCATTTTTTCATGTCAAGGTGCAAATTTATAAAATGGTAAATTGAAAGGAAAATTTAGATTCTTGCTCATACATACTATGTAGTAATTTCAGAAGCCATCAAATTAAAAAGAACAATTATGACTTAGTAATTTTATTATTAAAATGTTTACATTAAATGAAAGTATACCTCTGACCATAATGCACAATCTGCACCGCCTAATAATATTCGCACGCAATCGGCGGAATGCACCTCTGTTATTAACAATTTGTAACCTAGCGAACTCAAGCTTTTGTCGTAGTTCTTGTTCGGTGTTATTTTCTCCTGGTACACTATTTCTTTGAAATAGCCCCAAACAAAAAAGTCTATTGGGTTAAGGTCGGGCGACCGGAGTGGCCATGCAATAGTTCCGCCTCGACCAATCCACCGGTTAGGGAAGCGCTCGTTCAAATGTCCTCAAATTGCTCGAGCATAATGAGGCGAGGCGCTGTCTTGTTGCAGTCACATTTCTGCCACTCTATCTTCAGGAATCTCAGCTTCGTTGAGTATTTGGTTCAAATTATTCTGTAAAAAAATTAAATTCAGAGCACCATTCAGCCTTGGTGGCAGTTCATGTAGCACATTCTTCTGGTCAATTATTCCAGCCTACATGTTTATACCAAACAAACCTTTTGACCTTTTGTTTCCTAGAAAAGATAAATCGTTACTTGAACTAAGACACTTTTTGACAAAGGATTAAATGGTTAGTGTGAAAGAGTGTCTGTCTATTTTATTTATAAATCCTAAGTGTGACAAGAACAGAACATTTCTAGCGTTCCAACGTACAAAACGTAAAAACTAGCCGTGTATGATCAACTAGTAAATTATTTGAATAAGGTTAATTTAATGAAATTCGCACCTTGATACGAAAAAATGACCATAAAACCAAAACAAAAGGACACACAGTAAAGTGTTGTACCTCATTTGAATCAGCATTAAATCAGCAAGTTTTTTTACTACAGGGTCACTTTTCAGTAATACATTTTTTTTTCACAAGGTGCTCTTAAAGTGAGAAGTAATTCTCTGTAACGTTTCAAAATTTACGAAAAAAAATTCATTGCTCGTTAAATTTGGTACCGAGAGCTCCAATACAATTTTTGTAGTACTGATACATAATCTGGTCATAATACAACACCTTTGGTTTTATTGTGTTTAATTAATTAATTTTTTTATTGATTAAATTGTAAAAAAACTCGGTAAATTCATTGAAAAAAACAAAAATATTCATAACTTTTCGTGCAATGAAGTTATGGCCATGCTGTAGAAAGATTTTTTGTTGGAAATAACCTTCTTTATCTCCCTGTTTCGTTTGATCCACGACTTTTTGACCACCCTGTATAGATACAGGTTACAAATTAATTAACTTTATATAGTTTATAGCCGGTATAATTAGAGAGAAAATTTATAGAGTGGAGGTATATAAATTCCCATCGTGCTGAAACTGAGCACAATTATTCAAAACAAAATTAAAAATAACACAATCAAAATTCCTCATCGTGCCGGTTCATAGAAAAAAAAACTCAAGGTCAAAGGTCAAAAAAAAATTCGCAGTTTTCATCAAAACGGTAAGTTTTATCGTAAATTAATCTGAATCAAAAAAATGAAGATCATAAAATCCATAAAAAGGGTATTTGCATTTTTTTTCATAATAGCCACCGTTCCTGAGATATAATGATTGAAAGTTGTAAGCGCCCTGATATGCACACGTTTCCACGCCACCGCGTTTTGCTGTAAATAGTGAAAAAATACCCATTTTAAGACCTTTGACCTCGACTATTTTTTTTCCAAGTACCGGAACGATGGGTAGTTTTTATATGTTATGTTTAATTCTGTTTTGAACAATTGTACTCACTTTCAGCTTGACGGAAATTCATGCAGCTTTGAATGTCTAAATTGACCGGACTATTTATTCAAAATGTCAATCTATAGATATAAAACTCAAAGGTGACTGACTGACATAGTGATCTATCAACGCACAGCCCAAACCACTGGACGGATCGGGCTGAAATTTGGCATGCAGGTAGATGTTATGACGTAGGAATCCGCTAAGAAAGGATTTTGATCAACTCTATCCCCAAGGGGATAAAATACCGAAGCGAAGCGAGGGCGGGCCACTAGTGTACGATAAATTTAAGATTGCATTGCATGCATGTCAATTTTTCTATAATCTTAAAAACTTTTGTCTTTCGAAAAACCACAGACGGTGTAGTAACATTTGCCTACAAAAAAATGTAATTTGTTTTTAAATATACTGTTCACGGAAATTTCTCGCACCCTTTTAGGTAATTTACTGTAATTTAATAAGGAGCATTGCAAAACACACTTTTGAAGTTATACTTCTTTAGGCGCGTTATGAAAAAATGATGAGGGTGAAATTTTAAGATGCGCGCGCATCACTGTAACACAAAATTTTAACAGTATGAAGTTGGTCGCTAAAGCGACATTACATTGACATGCGTTACATTTGTGTTTACCGCACATTAAGAAAATCTACCAACAAAATAGAAATAGAATCTCTATTTAGTGGGTGCTAACGACTGCATTGTGAAGGCCTATCAAAAGTATTTATTAATCTGGAACAACGGAACCAAAGCGCGATTCAGGAGACTACAGCGCCATCTCTTGACCATTAGTGTAGTAGAACCAAAAACCACATCTTTATTTTTTGTAATAAAGTAACAGTTATAGGTATTCATATTTATAATATTTATCCACATGTTTCTAGTTTGTATATTCGGAATACGTGTTTGAGTTTCATACAAGTGCAAATCACATATGTTCTAATAAATTATATTCAGTAGCGATTTTAATTGAATATTTTGATTATTTATTTATTTTTTCAAATTAAAACTGAACTTTATTGACTGTGTCCTTTTCCAGACTTTTTATTAATTTATTGTTATTAATTATTTGCATGCAATTAAAAACTAATTTTAAACGATGCCAAAGAAGGATAACTTCTCACGCGCCTACATAAGTACACGCACCCATTTTTTTTAAATAGTGCCGTATTACAGGGGACTACATAAATTAATACAGAACCCACAGTTTGCGAGTCCGACTTGCACTTGACAGTTTTTTTAGGATTCACTCTGACCAGTGTTTTCCTCGTTTACTTTGGTGATTGAACTCCAATCAGAAAATAGATTTTTTTTGTTCGCAACGGATTTGATTGTTCAAGTCTTATTTTTTTGTAATAAACATATTCTAGTTTGTATTTTATTAATGCCTGAAGAAAAACTTTTCGTTGCCAATGTGTCTAAAATAGATACATTTTACTCACGAAGAAGTGTGAGATTTTGTATAATTTGATTCATCATCATCATCAGCCTATTAATGTCCCCACTGCTGCGGCAAAGGCCTTCCCTATGGATGGAATAGGGAGATTAGGCCATGACCGACCACGCGGGCCCAGTGCGGATTAGTAGGTCATAACGACTGTAGACGCAGCCGGGACTAACGACTTAACGTGCCTTCCGAAGGAGGAGGAGCAAGAAGAAGTAAAGCTTTGGTCACCCATCCAATGACCGGCCACTGCGAAAGTTGCTTAACTTCAACGATCGCAGCCAAACACGCTACACCCCTTGCGCCATCGAGCTCCCCAATTTTTTGTTTACACTTATATACATGTATAAAACATGCAGTATACAATACTTGAATCAAACTTGTGGGATAAACCAAATATGCGAAGTAAATAAGTGGTCTACACTTGTAAGACAATAGTTGTCTGCACAGTGTAAACGAAAGAATGTTTTACACAGTTGCAACAAGTATTGTTTAAAACTAGTATATGACTTTATAATTTTTATATTTTTAAAGCATGTAACTGCTTGATGTTTAAATCTAAAGAAAATATAACTAGAAAAATATCCACGCGGACCAGGCAGCAGACGGGACTCGAACCCGCACCCATCGCAATCCGGGCGAATGCACTGACCAATTATGCTACTGCGGCCCTCACGGACCGCGTCGATTCCTCTAGCTATTCTTAAGCTGCAAGGCAGCGCCATCTCTTCGCATTATAGGTAACAAACAATGTCAAATGAATACTTTTACAAGTATTAAACATTTGAAAGAAGAAATAGCAATTATAGTTATAATTTTTATATTTTTAAAGCATGTAACTGCTTGATGTTTAAATCTAAAGAAAATATAACTAGAATACAAAAAAATCCTCGCGCAGTTGGTCAGTTCATTCGCCCGTATTGCGAAGGGTACGGGTTCGAGTTCCGTCTGCTGCCTGGTCCGCGTGGAATTCTTTCTAGTTAGTTATATTTTCTTTAGTATATGACTTGTTTCTTGGTGGAAACGAGGCGGTTGAAAGTAAACCAAAACCGCCATAAAAACGTCAGCTACTGGCTGCAGTAAATCTCTGCAACAAAAATTAATACAAAGTTCTTTCATTGTTACCGAGTACTCATTAACTAATGGTTTTGGAATAGTTTTCCAATAAAGAGACCCAAAAAATATGGAGGGCCACTCCTCAGTTAGCGCGGGGATAAATCCAAGGAGCCTTAACGAGGGCTGTGGATTTATTGGTGATTTCGAAGGAGCTAATGAATTAAGCGCCCTTACATTAGTACTGTTAAAACAAACGATTTTTTTCCCGAACGAGTTGGCGACACACGGAGTTTTATTGCGCTTATACTTTGTTAAAAATGTTGAGTTACATTGCACTAAAAAAACGTGCTTATGACCATACGAGTGAAGTGAAACTTCTGCTATATATAAGTGTGTGCGTACAATATATACATGTCTATACACATATATACACAGACAAGTCCTAAGTATTGTTACACAGTAAAAACTTTTCTTTTAGAATGCTGGCCACAAAAAAGTTTATTGAATCCGAATTTCGAATTGTTCATGAAAATAAAAATGTATACTTTTTAGAATATTACTCATTATTAAATATGGAGTGGACGCTTAAAGAAGCCGTTGCGGTTACGCGCCAATTCAAATTTTGGCATACTGAAAAATTTTAATATAACCAAAAGATTCGTTTATCGTACCATCAAACGATACAATGAAGACTAGTGTAGATGACAGGTCAAGTAGTGGATTGAAGGCCTGTATTCAAAATCACGGAGGTCATTTTGAACAAACTTTATTGTCATAAGAATCTATGTTTTGTTAAGTTCATTTTGGTATATAAATGGTTACATAATGAAAAAAAACTTGTTTCAATTATTTTATATTAAACATGTGACAGAATTTATGACCTGACTAGGTATATAAACATTTAGCAGTTAAATGCTTAAAGAAATATTAAAAATATAACTAAAATTGCTATTTCTTCTTTCAAATGCTTAATACTTGTAAAGATATTCGTTTGAAATTGTGGGTTTCTTTAATCCGAAGACATGGCGCTGCCTTGTAGCCTAAGAAATACTAGAAGAAATACGACACGGCTATTCAGGCGGCGTTAGCATACTTTCAGTCAGTGCATCCGCCCGGATAGCGGAGGGTGCAGGTTCGAATTTCGTCTGCTGCCTAGTCAGCGTGGAATCGTGTGGACAGCTCCGAGATAAGTTTTTTTATGTATCTTAACTAAGCTCGTTGAACGAACATCAACTAGTAAGTAGATGGAATAGATCTTTTATATCGCCAAAGTAACATGAAGACTTTAAACTTGACGACCTCCGTGGCCGAGTGGTTTGTACGCCGGGTTTCATGGTGTCGCCGACTCGAGAAGTCCCGGGTTCGAATCCCTGTGGGGGCAGATGTTTGATGAATATGAGCATTTGTAATCCAATCATGGATGTTTAATATGCGTTTCTATATAAATATAATTATATATGTACAGTATATGTATTCTATCCGTTACCCTTGTATCCCATAACACAAGCCTTACATTGCTTACTTTGGGGCTAGGTTAATTGGGGCGTGTTTAAAAAAAAATAAAAAAATGTAATGACGAAATTCGCACCGTATGTTTTATCTCAAGTCGTTTTCGCAGCAAAAGCCCTTGAGCGTTAAAAAACTGTTTCGTTTAATTTCTTTAAAAAGGATTTAAAGCATATTTCAGTACCTAGCAAAAATTGGTTGAACTTTATTCTTTAATAAAATTTACAATCAGTGCTATTTGTAACCCATTTATACTTAGTTTTTAGGGTTCCGTTGCCAAATGGCAAAAAACGGAACCCTAATGGATTCGTCATGTCTGCCTGTCTGTCCGTCCGTTTATCACAGCCACTTTTTTCCGAAACCATAAGAACTATACTGTTGAAACTTGGTAAGTAGATGTATTCTGTGAACCTCAATAAGATTTTCACATATAAATATGAAACAACAATAAAGGAGATTGCTCAGCTTCCATACATGTTTGGCCTAAAAACCAATAACCATGAAAAATTGTTTCCTAGATTCGAAATTATATATAAATTACCGTAGAAACGAATATTATCGACGGCCACTCCTGAGAACTTCTATAAACCATATACACTGAATGATTTTGAGGTTATGTTTGCAAATAGGCACATAGGTATTAGAATAATAAAAACCAAATAACTTATATATTAGATTCATATTATGTATTAGATTCAGGTATATAGAGCATGTAAAATAACAGATAATTGCCTGTTTTTAAAATTAATGCACAAGAGTAAGTTTTAAAATCATGATTATGCCATTGCGACTTTCAGAAGCAATCTTGTTTCATTTGACAAGTGTCTAACACTAATTACACTAACAAAATGCATGTCAAGGAACTGGTACCTGCTTACCTATGTTATGAGAAACATGGAACTATTATCATAATTTTATAAAAACCAATAGGATATTTTCTTAGTAATAATTAGGTTTATAATGGTAAAAGGTAATTCTAATGTAATAATATATTGTGTAGGTTCATGATAGTTCTGATCAATGTGTGAAATATGTATATTCCTGACATAGCTTAAATATTCTGATAAGGTAAATTAATGAAATAAAACAACTTAAGTACTTTTATGTTGCGTTTAATATTACATATCATCTACATTTTGAATTAAAATATCATCGAAATATTTTATCAATCTTTACAAAATAGATTTGGTTTGATGTTATATAAACAACCTCGATCAGTCTTTGTGAATGTTACTACACCCACAGCCAATAAAAATGATTCGTATGTTTTCCAAACCGGTAAAAATAGAAGTCCTTTTTTAAAATTAATATATTATGTAAAGGTGGCCGTTAAAATCTAATGACTGTAAAATAAAGTATAAATTACGCCAAGAATTACTGTATATGTCAATATTTTATTTACATTTAGGCCAATTTGACCAATCTCCTTTTGGAGATTCCCCATACTTAGAAATGAAATTCAAAAAAAAAACGACGGGTTGCAGTCCGGGAGTGCCGGCAGAAGTGAAAACTTGAATATTGACGTTGTGCATTTTTGATATCTTAGAATGGTTAGGGAATAATTTTGCACGAATTGCTTTAATTATCAGTTTAAAAGTACTATCATGTATGTGGTACAATACAATATTTTGCGCTATCGTACACAAACATGACAATTTATATTACATTAAAAAAGTTTACCTCAGAAAAATCAAATTACATGAATCACGTTTAAGCGCACTTAGCGACATCTATTGTAAAGAAATCAACTTACATGAATCACATTTAAGCGCACCTAGCGACATCTATTGTAAAAAAATGCATTTTCTTCGCACTAAAGCTGCCACGTGGATGTCCTAGATAGAGATTTATTATTATAATACTGTAAAATAAAATATTACTATGTTTCGTCCAATATATTGAAAGTCAACAAACTTTCCAATTTTATTGTGTATCATGATGCGATCAGCCCACGTGTTTAACCTGATGCGAGTTTAACATTTTATACCCATACAAAATAAAGTGTACAACGCTGGTAAAGAAGTTTTCATATCAAAAATGTTTATCTAATCCATACGAGTGGGTGAAACTGGATGGCGCGGATAGTTAGCGCGTTCGCTCCTCATACATACTTATTATACTAAAATACTAAGCAGTTGGTATTAAGTTAGAGGCGATGCTGATGATTAGACACCGGATTATATGGATTTGAATGCATTTGCTTATTTAAGCCATTCTAAGCGGTAATAGCATATTATTTTTCTAGTTCTACTTAGTTCTACTTATGATGCATATTATCGGTACATTTACAATATTCTACCGAGTGCAGTGCACTCACCTTGTGTTTCGAAATGTAATAAAAGTGATAATGTCGCAAATTCGGCCCGGAACGCGGAGTCCGTAGCCGCACGTATCTTTTGTTTTGACAATCAAATGAAAGAGATAGATGAACGTCGCGCTCGCCTACTAGTCGTATCACCTTACGCATATAAATTATTACTTGTTCATACTTTTTAAAAAAATTCATTGAATTTCGCATATTCTGCCAATTTTCGTGCATATTTCAAGCGTTTTTCATACATATTTGCATGCATATAACAAGCTTTTTATGTCGCATACAATCCTGTCTCTACTGATGATGTTTTGCATGACCTAGCCTCTCAGTATTTAACAAAGCTTTTCAGCAAGCTAAAACAAACCAATTTCAAATTAACGTAATCATAAAAGTCTATTCAAAGTTACAATGCTGCAATTATTTTAATAAAGTCGACCGCGTGACCCATTGTGCTGAGGGTGTGACAATATCATTAAAGATATTTATTACCTAAAGCTCTATTATTAAAAGCCCAGGGCAGCGATAGAATAGGGTATTTATTTTCGGGGAGCTGTGGGCCGTGTTATCAGCAAAGGTTGCTATTTTTTATTTGCCCCAGAAAAAAGGGGCAACAATTAAACTCTCTGTATCTCTTAGTTGGTAAATTGATAACATTTTTTCCCCTTTCGCGAATTAAATAGATTTAGATTGTTTGGGTAGATTGAGAATAATCGCGCGAGATAAACTTCTGTCTGCCCCCCAGTTTTTGGTTCACGACACTCAAACGACATTTCTAATTAGATAAACAAATAAAACTGTAGTTATGATTTTATTTTTAAGCATTGAACTGCTACATGATGAAATCATAAGAAAATTTTACTAGAAGAAAGAGTCCCGTCTGCAGCCTGGTCCGCGTGGTTTTTTTCTAGTAAATTTTTTCTTTAGATTTCAATAAAATTTTATTAACATTCCAAGTTTACTCTCATTTTTTAATTACACAAATACAGCGTTACGTTTTACGTAATTGAAAACCGTTTTAAATATTAATTCTTTTTTTGCTAGAATACAAGTTATTCTTTCACAAGAGCTTATTTTAAATAACAATTTATCATCGTTTATCGCTATTATCGTTTCGTCAGATATTGTTTATTTTTTAACTTTAAATTTTAGTAGAAAAACATCCACTCCTACCAGGCAGCAGACGGGACTCGAATCCGCACCATTCGCTATCCGGGAGAATGCACTGACCATTATGCTTTCGCGGCCCTGATGGCCGTGTCAAATTTTCTCTAGCCTTTCTAAATTAGTTACATAAATATTGAACTAATTAGCTGTTAAAAAATGGCCGCTCACACGACGCCACTAACGGAGCAGGGCGGCGAGCCTCGAGAGAACGTTTTGAAATCCCAATTTAAAATCTACTTTTAAATTCATTTCACAACATTCAAATTGCAAGTTTATATTGTAATTTCACTGGTTATAATATAGAAACGAGAAATTATTAGATTCAGAGTTTCACATGGGACCATCTTAGACCCATAAGGGAAGTTTTCAAACTCTCTCTTTTACTCTGTTGGGGATTGAGTTCAGAGGGGCATTTTTTTTTCTTTTGCATTGGTAATAACAATATTAAAGAAAATGAGCGCGAGTGGTTTAGAGGCTCCAGACGGAGAGGAGACTCCTCCCACGGGGAGATGCCATCCGCCTGGAATACCTCTAGAGGCACTCGCCAATTCTCGGCTTAAGGTCCCCTTAGAATCTCGCCGTCCCCGAACCCGATGACGCTGTAAAGGTCATCTACGACCAACAGCATACACACTCAAAGTACTAGCGTATTAGGTTTCAAAAGTAAAGTAAAACAAATCCTGTTAGAAAAATTTGATAAGCAAATCACAACTGTTTAATAACATACATTTTGAATGTAGCATGTACTCTATCACTCTTGTTACTTTAAAAAAAATTGTAATTCATTTATTTTATTATAAGAAGTTATTTTCAACATTACTTGTGGCATTGGTATGTTAGGATAGGAGTATATGTAATAAATGTCCAAACGAAATTAGATAAAAATATAGGCATTTGTTTTTGTAGAAATATTTAAATTGATTTATGATTAAAAATGAGTGCATTTTTCGCCAATAAACTGTTAATCAGTTTGGCGAAATTATAAAGTGTAGTTAATAGTATTATAGTATAGTTGATAAATAAATTAAAAAAAAAAAGTCGGTTTTACGGGCGAAGATTTTACGTGACAACGTCTTTTTCTCGGTAGAATATTTATTGATATGAATATAATTAAATTGCACAATAGGAACAAGGAATTGAATGAAAATAAGAATTGCACAAATTTTAACTATAGAAATATATTTTGTTTACTAAAACATTGTACATGTAAACTTAAACTTAACACGAGAGACTCATCGTAACGTTACCGAGCGTTACACTTTTTCATAAGTGACTCCCAGCCGCAACCTAATTTAAGACGTTGTCACGTCAAAAAAACATCGAGCGGGCCGCGACTCCCGAGCTACCATCATCCAGCTCGGAGGAAGATCTTCCCCTTTAACATTTCTACGTAAGGTTCTTAAACATATGTCTACAAAAGCGACGTCTCTATGTCAGTTTGCTTGATGAACAGTCACTTAATAATTAAGCACCAATCTTTTACTCGATTGCAATTTAAACAATTAAGAGAATATGTTTTTTAGGATCTCATTTTTACGAATATAATATAATAACTAGCAAACCAGTGAACCAAATGTTCACCAAAACCTGATTTCTCGAAAACCGGAAGTGCTACGTTACTCAAATCCGGTTTGTAGTCTTATCAGACTTTTCTTAACTTATAACTTAAATATTCTCTTTATCTATCTCTTACGGTTTGGCCGCTGAAACAGCACCACAGACAGACGGACTTCTCTAATAGATAAGAGATAATAAACTGTTTTATTGTCTCCAAGCTATCATCATCATCATCAGCCTATTATAGTCCCCACAGCTGGGGCACATGCCTTCCCTATGTATAGAATAGGGAGATTGGGCGATGACCCACCAGGCGGGCCCAGTGTGATTTGGCGGGTGCTAACAACTGCAGATACAGCCGCGACCAACAGCTTAACGTGCCTTCCAAAGCACGGAGGAACTCGAAATAGAAGAATTTGGTCACCCATCCAATGACCGACCACTGCGAAAGTTGCTTAACTTTAATGATCGCAGCCGAAAGCGCTAACCACCCGCGCCATCGAGCTCCTCCTCCTCCAAAGTATGATCACATACAATTATTAAAGCGTACTATATAGGAAACAAATACAAGTATGTATCTTAAAATAACATTTAGTGGAGGCAAGAAGACGAGACTCAGCGTAAGCAGAGCCAAGGTCTGCTCCGTGCTGATTTTTAGCCTCATAGAAAGAAAGAAAGAAAGAAAAATGGTTGCCTGTAAAGTCGGTTTTACGGGCGAAGATTTTACGTGACAACGTCTTTTTCTCGGTAGAATATTTATTGATATGAATATAATTAAATTGCACAATAGGAACAAGGAATTGAATGAAAATAAGAATTGCACAAATTTTAACTATAGAAATATATTTTGTTTACTAAAACATTGTACATGTAAACTTAAACTTAACACGAGAGACTCATCGTAACGTTACCGAGCGTTACACTTTTTCATAAGTGACTCCCAGCCGCAACCTAATTTAAGACGTTGTCACGTCAAAAACATTTATTGACGACATACATTAACAGTTACAATAAATACACATAAAACATAATGTCTATCGTCAACTAGGCCCCACCTCAGCATAATGTTGCAACGGCAAAAATGGATTGCCGCTGTAACGCTGATATTCTGAACGGACCTAATTTGGACATCATAGCCTTTTCCCTGTGATATTATGCGGGTCACGACCAGTAATATAGAACTGCCAACTATTATAACATAAAAAAAAACGACGGGTTGCACTCCGGGAGTGCCGGTAGAAGTGAAAACTTGAATATTAACGTTGTGCATTTTTGATATTTTGAAATGTTTAGGGAATAATTTTGCACGAATTTCTTTATTTATCAGTATAAAAGTACTATCATTTATGTGGTAGAATACAATATTTATTTATTGCGCTATCGTATAAAAACATGACAATTTTTAAATTACATTAAAAAGTTTATCTCTCAGAATTACTCATTTAAGCGCACCTAGCGACATCTATTGTAAAAAAAATGCACTTTCTACGCAATAAATCTGCCACCTGGACGTCCTAGGTACAGACTTATTATTATAATACGAAAAAATAAAATATTACTATGATTCGTGCAATATATTGAAAGTCAAAAACCTTTCCAATTTTATTGTTTTCGTCTTACGAATTTTCGATTTGTAATACGATAAAATAAAATATTACTATGTTTCGTCCAATATATTGAAAGTCAACTTTCCAATTTTATTGTGTGTGCGATCAGCCCACGTGTTTAACCCGACGCGAGTTTAACATTTTTTACCCATACAAAGAAAGTGTGCAATGCCGCTAAAGAAGTTTTCACTTCAAAACTTAAACATTAAAACATTCTTATCACTGTTGACAGGTCTCCCGATTTTACAGGAGATATCCTGCTTTTCTGAAATTTCTCCTGTTCTACTGTTTTTCTACATGAATCTACTGCATAATCTACTTGCATGTTGTGTTACTTTTCCGCCATTAATAATGTAAGTAACCTTAATTATTATAAAACTAATGTTATTGTCTAAAATAAAACGGGCTATGAGGGGCGGAGAGAGAGCCACAGAAACACATTCGTTACTGGCCTATATCTTGATTTGATTTACCAATTCAAGGGGGTGTTGCAAATTGGAAATTGTTGCTTCTGCATCTACTGTTGTTTCTTGTAGCTCTTTCTATACATCTGATTTTTTCAATAACGCCTCCCGATTTTTACAAATCGGACCTGGCAACACTGATTCTTACAATTTGACGACCTCCGTGGCTGAGTGGTTTGTACGCCGGGTTTCATGGTGTCGCCGACTCGAGAAGTTCCGGGTTCGAATCCCGGTGGGGGCAGATGTTTGTGTGATGAATACGAGCAATTGTACTCCAGTCATGGATGTTTAATATGTATCTCTATATAAATATACTTATATATGTACAGTATATGTATTCTATCCGTTACCCTAGTATCCCACAACACAAGCCTTACAGCGCTTACTTTGGGGCTAGGCTAATTGGAGTGTGTATAAAAAAAAATGGGTGCGTGTACTTATGTAGGCGCGTGAGAAGTTATCCTTCTTTGGCATCGTTTAAAATTAGTTTTTAATTGCATGCAAATAATTAATTACAATAAATTAATAAAAAGTCTGGAAAAGGACACAGTCAATAAAGTTCAGTTTTAATTTGAAAAAATAAATAAATAATCAAAATATTCAATTAAAATCGCTACTGAATATAATTTATTAGAACATATGTGATTTGCACTTGTATGAAACTCAAACACGTATTCCGAATATACAACTAGAAACATGTGGATAAATATTATAAATATGAATACCTATAACTGTTACTTTATTACAAAAAATAAAGATGTGGTTTTTGGTTCTACTACACTAATGGTTAAGAGATGGCGCTGTAGTCTCCTGAATCGCGCTTTGGTTCCGTTGTTCCAGATTAATAAATACTTTTGATATTATAAATATGAATACCTATAACTGTTACTTTATTACAAAAAATAAAGATGTGGTTTTTGGTTTTACTACACCAATGGTCAAGAGATGGCGCTGTAGTCTCCTGAATCGCGCTTTGGTTCCGTTGTTCCAGATTAATAAATACTTTTGATAGGCCTTCACAATGCAGTCGTTAGCACCCGCTAAATAGAGATTCTATTTCTATTTTGTTGGTAGATTTTCTTAATGTGCGGTAAACACAAAAGTAACGCATGAAGTTGGTCGCTAAAGCGACCAACTTCATGCTGTTAAAATTTTGTGTTACAGTGATGCGCGCGCATCTTAAAATTTCACTCTCATCATTTTTTCATAACGCGCCTAAAGAAGTATAACTTCAATAAAATAAAAAATTGTGTGTGTCAGCTCCGACGCACGACCGGAGTTTACACTTAAAACGATTGTCTTTGAACAGACACAAAACAAAATCAAGTCCGAAGAAGTCGGTTACAAGTAGAGATACCTCAGGAATCGTCCCATGGTTTCTACTATCATAGGTTCCATGTCACACATTTTATCATCTAACATCAGCGATATTCATCATATATTTTATTATGTATTTCTGGAAAAACACAATTTCAAAAATATCACACACTAGTCATCATTTTGTAAATATGCATTATAATTCCATCTGTACTGAAAATCATTCCAGAGTGCTGGACACTTACCGGCATTTCTCTATATTCTATTATTTATTTGTTTTCATTAATTTTGCTCTGATTTCATCTATTTTTAGTTTATTTATTTTATTGACATTTGTGACAACTTAATGTTTTTTATCCGTGGCCATGGCTAAAAGCGAAAGGTGCGCAGATGAGGTTGCGCACAAAAACGTAACGAGGTCATTAATGTCATTCATCGATAGATTTTACTCCTCACATTTTTCTCATACCGGGCCCCTTATATATGCAAATCGATTCTTAAGGAGTAAACTCCAAAAAAAATCTAAATAGAGAAGCTCTTATGTGTAAAATGCTCTTTTTCGCTTCTGATATTACATATTTACACCGGAAATCGGACGCAAAACCTTAATTTCACTTATAAATATTTGCAAAAATACCATATGCCGTTGATGCCAACAGCGAAATGTTGAAATGAAATTTTGTCTCTGAGACATTTGCAGACGTAGCATTTGTAGACTGGCTTTTTGTCATAACATTGTTAAGACATTGTTACGGAAGTCGAATGTTCTTTGAGAAAAAAAAACTGTTCACTGTGCCGCTTTGTAGCAATTTTCGCTACCACCTCAGGGCTACTCAGGGCTTCGCATGAGACTCAAAAGATTTATCTCGCCAGGGCGCCTTCTACTGTATTTATGTAGGATGTTATATAAAATCAGCTTGTAACTGCTACATGTTTAAATCTAAAGCTCATTTTACTAAAAAAATATCCACGCGTACCAGGCAGCAGACGGGTCGCGATCCGAGCGGATGCACTGGCCGTTATGCTACCGCGGCCCTAATGTCCGTGTCAAATTTTCTCTAGTATTTATTAGGCTGCAAGGCAGCGCCATCTCTTTTGGTTTGTAACCCATTTGTAGGTAACCCACAATATCAAATGCAAACATTTGAAAATAGAAATAGAAATTGTAGATATATTTTTATGAGATGACACTGCCTTGCAGTCTAAGAAATACTAGAGAAAATTCGACACGGAAAATTAGGGTCGCCGTAGCATAATGTTCAGTGCATCCGCCGGACGATGGCCACTGAACATCAAATAAAACTAGTTTTAACGGGTTAATGGACGAAACCTTATTTATTTATTGACGTTTCGCAGCCTTTTCAGGTCTGCATCGTCAGAATAATAGTTTTTTATTTACTTTGTCGAGCTACCCTCGAAAGACTTATTGAGCGTTCGGATATTTCATTGGAAGATTTTTAAAACTTTATTGTCTATGTATGAATTTATTAGTAAATTTAGTTAATAAAGTACTTTATTTAAAATTGTTTTTTGTAATTTTGAGTTTATTTATTTGACTCTAACAACCGTAAACTGCCACCGGTTCCAAAATTGGGAGACCTTTCTGAGAAGAACCGGCGAAACAAACTCAGAGATGCTTTCTATCTCCTTCTTATGTTAAATTATGCAAACAAAAAGAACTAATAGTCGATGTTGGTCTTGCAGTGTGTGCTTCGGGTTGGGATTTTATCTCTTGTATAGGTAATGGGTTCCCAAGCCGGTGGTACATACCAACCATCTACCCTATTGAAATTTGGATATTTTTTAATCTCAATAGCCTCGCGTATCATTCTAGGAACGAATCGCTGCTCAGCCGCAAGGACCCGTTAAAACTAGTTTTTTTAATGAGTGCTGTGCGTGAAAACCTAAGAAACAAATACACTTAACATCACTTGGCCTGTCCGCTCATCTGCCTTGGAAGGAAATTTTATTTATTTATTTTTTACCCCGTGCTCGGAGATTCGATGGCGCAGGTGGTTAGCGCGTTCGGCTGCGAACGTTGAAGTTAAGCAACTTTCGCAGTGGTCGGTCATTGGATGGGTGACCAACAATCTTTTATCTCGAGTTCCTCCATGCTTCGGAAGGCACGCTAAGCCGTTGGTCACGGGTGCATCTGCAGGCGTTAGCACCCGCCAATCATGTCATGGCCGATCTCCCTATTCCATCCACAGGGAAGGCCTGTGCCCCAGCAGTGGGGCATTAATAGACTGATGATGATGATGATACTCCGTGCAACCCTGAGAACTTACTCATAGACGAAAACACAACACCACCAAAAGGTAGAGTTATTTTACTCTTATCCCCTGTAAGGCAGAGGTTACTTTCCCTGACGGTAGGGATGCAAAGTCTTTTGAAATATCGATATTTATATCGAAGTCAGGAAAATATCGATATCCGATATATCGACCATTTTAACTCGATGTTATCGATATATCGATATTTTTTCCTTTTTATTTTTTATTGACATTAGAATACGGGGTGAGTGTGACACATTCATATGTTTGTAGGCGAGTTTATTATATTAGAAAGAGAGGCAAGGATTTTATTTAAGTGCATGAGTTACCATAAGGTAACATACGATTATACCTACATACGTTGGTGTCGATTTTGGAATGATTATCTAAACTTAAAACTAAATTTAACATCAGTCTCTCCTTTTCATTCTGTATAAATAATGACAAGGATACACTATTGTCAAATTTAATTTTAGGTTTAGAGAATCATGTCAGAATCCACAACAGTTTAGTATATTTCTTGGGATTCAAGATTTTTTTAATACATCTATAAGCTCTTGCGATTTCAAAGCAATAGTTATTTCGATATTATTCAATTTAGATAGTCATAGCAGGTACATAAATTGATATAATTGTGGTCAAATTTAGTCTACGAAATATCGATATTTTCGAATTTCCGATATCGATATTATCGATATCAGTGAATTTTAAATATCGATATTTTGGTCTCGATATTATCGATATTCCGATATATCGTTGCAACCCTACCTGACGGGTGTTCCAATTTGAGCAAGAAATCCTCAATGCTCTAATTCTCCTAAACATTTACTGCACCTAGTTCAAGTTTGAAATCAAATACTATTCTTGTGAGCTAACGTAGTTTCAACATACTCGTAGTTTATTCCTAAAGCTCCTTGACTCGTTTAAAAACAATACTCTGACTTACAAAGCATCTTCAACTTTAAATACCATGACATACAACTTAGTTTACATTGCAAGTGATAAAAACTGTTTTTGTAGATCAAAGCTTCGAAAGTAATGACTCGGAAGACGCTCTTTTAATTTATTTGATGATATTGTTTTTAGGCACGTTAAGTCGTTGGTCCCGGCTGCATCTGCAGTCGTTAACACCCACCAATCCGCACTGGGCCCGCGTGGTGGGTCATGGCCCAATCTCCCTATTCCATCCATAGGGAAGGCCTGTGCCCCAGCAGTGGGGACATTAATGGGCTGATGATGATGATGATTGTTTTTTAAGGGTATTTGGGATAACACTTTGAGTCAAAGCACTTTTGTTATACTTGGGTTCGCTAATAAGTTATTAAAATTTTAAATGATAAATAAATGAATAAATATTTCCAACACACACCAATTAGCCTAGCCCCAAAGTAAGCACTGTAAGGCTTGTGTTATGGGATACTAGGGTAACGGATAGAATACATATACTGTACATATATAAGTATATTTATATAGAAAAACATATTAAACATCCATGACTGGAGTACAAATGCTCGTATTCATCACACAAACATCTGCCCCCACCGAGATTCGAACCCGGGACCTCTCGAGTTGGCGACACCATGAAACCCGGCGTACAAACTACTCGGCCACGGAGGTCGTCAAAATTTGTCCCGGTTTCTCACGAATACTGAAAAAAAATGTCTTCAGTTACTTAAAATAAAAAATTCGGTATCCTATTACATAAAAAAATGTGTAAAGCTTGCCATTAGGCCGACCGTTTGCTTGTTTACCTACCTTGCAAAATAAAACTCTGTAAGGCACTTCAACTCTCTTCTATTCAGCTGCGATCGTTGAAGTTAAGCAACTTTCGCAGTGGTCAGCCATTGGATGGGTGACCAAAAATTTACTCTCCCGAGCTCCTCCGTGCTTCGGATGGCACGTTAAGCCGTGTTGGTCCCAGCTGCATCTGCAGTGGTTAGCACCCACCAATCCGCACTGGGCCCGCGTGATGGGTCATGGCCGAATCTCCCTATTCCATCCATAGGGCAGGCCTGTGCGCCAGCAGTGGGGACATTAATAAGTTGATGATGAAGGCAATTTAACCACGACACGTTCACGACCACGACCAGTGGCCACAACAACCAGACTTCGTAAAGAAACCAAATACACGGCACGACTGGTCGTTGTGGTCAACTTACATATAGTTAGCTATAAGCTAAGCGCTAGCACATTAGATCTACAATCGCGAATCTGGCCAGGCTGCGATCGGCCATTCTTAATACCTATAAAACAGACAGTGCGTGAGTGAACTCAGCTCGTATCGTTCCGCAACTCAATACGACGACGTTTTTGCTGCAATGAGTTTTGATACAGAGTTAACTTAGATTAAAACAAAAAGGGTAGATACGGTACGCTCATACTTGCATCAAACAAAAACTGATCCCACGGCAGCGCGAACGGGACGGCGAGATCCGCGTCACTGCATTACCGACCCGAGCGAAACAGCACGTTAAGTTTCAACGGCAGCGCGAACGAGACGGCGAGATCCGCCTCACTGCACTACCGACCAATCACGCGACCAGTACTCGACGTCACTACCGAATAAGATTCAAAAGAAACAGCAATTTTTATGAAAAAATATATTTTATAGTACTTACGAATGAAAAGTGATGCCGTGGTTTTATTTTTAGTTCTTGAGCAATTTGAGCAGTTTTTAAAAACATACTTAGGCATTGTTTTATCACATAAACACAAAATATTATCAATAATTCTTTTTGGCGTTCACATGTACGTCGTTTGCATGTCAAGTTGTGACTAAAGCGATTAGGGTCGTGGACCACAATTTGTGCGGATCACTTTTGTGAGGCTAGTGCCGTATCTACCCTTTTTGTTTTAATCTAAGAGAGTTAACTATTTACGAATTAAAGACACGAACAGTAATTTGGCTGCATTACGGCCAGTCGTGGTCGTGGCCTCAGCCCAACCGTAGCTTCTGTGGCCACAGCCACGACTGGCCGTCGACGGGCCCGTCTAGTACTCGAGGTGCTTAAGAGCCCTTTTACAAAATTGCACCGCTGCCGTACTAATCGGTGCGTAGGTAGATTTGCAGTATATATTGCATTTTACGGGTGACGTTTAGAGTCTTATAAAATAATTATTAATGAACTAATTATAAAAAATGTATACATATTTCAGTAGTTCAATAATGGTAGATTAGTTTTATGAAAGTTTTTGATAGTAATTCTATTTAATTCAATATCAAAATACGAGGTAAACCTGCATTATTTTTTGGGAAAACTCACGGAGGTTAGATGTTTTTTTTTGATAATTAATGAGATAGAAAATCAAAATTCTAATACATTATGTTACAACAAAAACATATTTCTGATGTGGTTGTAATTAATTTGATCTAAGTTTTTGAACATTATGGAAAGATTCAGGCGTTTGAAATTGTGCATATTATCGTTTTTTTCTGTAAACCAGCTGCAGTAGAACGATCAGTACAAAAAAAGGAAAATAGTATTTGCAAATATTCTACATTAACTTACAATAAAAAGAATAATTCTACTGTTTACTTCTTTTGAAAATAGTCAAAATCTTTTAAATAAGGCGCTCAAAAATTACAATTTTTTGCAAAAAATGTGAAAGGGCTCTTAAAAGGCTGTAAACTTTGTTAGTAGCGTAAACAGCTAGCCAGCGTTCAAAGTGAGTCATCGTTGGGGCATAATAGCGACGCCTGATGCAGCCGGAGCGATCCCACTGCGGCGCATTATGCGAGCACACGTCAGCGGTAATGAAGTGGACGGAACGAGGTATCTGTGCCAAAAGGACTCAGGAAGTACTGAAACATTTTACCTGCACATTGATTTAATAGTGTCAGTTTATCTTACTCAATCATCAATCGTTCTATCGCACATGATAAGTAAAACTAAGTTGTTGTAACATATTTTGATGACCAAAACTTTACTATCTCGAGCTCCTATAATATCCAAAATTGTATTTTCATATCCACCCTTTATATTTATTGCTTTTCTTTTTTTTGTTTTTGTTATTTGTTAATGCAGACAGAATCTGTGTAATGTGTGTATTAACTTGATTATCTTGTTTTAAGGAAATGTCCTTTGCCATAGCGTGTGGGGAGAGGGAGAGAGAAATGTTTTTTTTTTCTCTTCTTTCTTTTTAAATGGCTGTGGCAAAGATATTGTGATATGTTCAGCCAAGCATGTTTTGTTTTCAATTTATGTTTTTTTTTTATGTTCTTGATGTTATTGATTCGTGCGACACCAAACCGGTTCCAACGGAAGACCAGCGCTAATGGCAACATTAGCACTATGCTGAGTTGGGACCGTTTTGAGACTTCATTGTTTTATTTTATTTTTTATATTATTGTTTTGTTTTGATGTCTCAAATAAAATTATTTCTTTCTTTCTCCTTCGTGCTTCGAAAGGCACGTTAAGCCGTTGGTCCCGGTTGTATCTGCAGTCGTTAGCACCCACTAATCCGCACTGGGCCCGCGTGGTGGGTCATGGCCCAATCTCCCTATTCCATCCATAGGGAAGGCCTGTGACCCAGCAGTGGGGACATTAATAGGCTGATGATGATGATGATGAACATATTTTAGTTATTATATTTTGAACTGTCTGACCATAGTTAGTTATTTATGTTTTCTTCTCACTGAATGATTTCTTGCATAATATTTATAATTGATCAATGTTATGTGTTTGCCTATTTTTCTTGTAAAGAAGTTTCAGTGCGTCACATAATTTTTCTTGTTTTTAGAGTTTACTCCTTAAGAATCGATTTGCATATATAAGGGGCCCGGTATGAGAAAAATGTGAGGAGTAAAATCTATCGATGAATGACATTAATGACCTCGTTACGTTTTTGTGCGCAACCTCATCTGCGCACCTTTCACTTTTAGCCATGGCAACGGATAAAAACATTAAGTTGTCACAAATGTCAATAAAATAAATAAACTAAAAATAGATAAAATCGGAGCAAAATTAATGAAAACAAATAAATAACAGAATATAGAGAAATGCCGGTAAGTGTCCAGCACTCTGGAATACGGATTTTCAGTACAGATGGAATTATAATTCATATTTACAAAATGATGACGAGTGTGTGATATTTTTGAAATTGTGTGTTTCCAGAAATACATAATAAAATATATGATGAATATCGCTGATGTTAGATGATAAAATGTGTGACATGGAACCTATGATAGTCGAAACCATGGGACGATTCCTGAGGTATCTCTACTTGTAACTGACTTCTTCGGACTTGATTTTATTTTGTGTCTGTTCAAAGACAATCGTTTTTAGAGTGTAAACTCCGGTCGTGAGTCGGAGCTGACACACACAATTTTTTTTTTTAGTATTATTCAAAAGCCATATTTTTGACGTGACAACGTCTTAAATTAGGTTGCGGCTGGGAGTCACTTATGAAAAAGTGTAACGCTCGGTAACGTTACGATGAGTCTCTCGTGTTAAGTTTAAGTTTACATGTACAATGTTTTAGTAAACAAAATATATTTCTATAGTTAAAATTTGTGCAATTCTTATTTTCATTCAATTCCTTGTTCCTATTGTGCAATTTAATTATATTCATATCAATAAATATTCTACCGAGAAAAAGACGTTGTCACGTAAAATCTTCGCCCGTAAAACCGACTTTACAGGCAACCATTTTTTAAGTACATGATCTAAGTCAGAGTGCAGAAAATTACTCGAACTGCCCACGCGGCAAACTATACCTTGTAGAGCTTCTGTAAGTTGTAGAATACTTACACTTTACTTAAGAAGGACTACCTATGCTTCGTAAATGCTCATGTAATATCGGAGATAAGGATAATTGCTTTTCATCTTATGAAAGAGATAACGATAACAACTTTGTCATCTTGTTTACGAGTATGCGGCTTGAGTTCGTGATCAATAGTGCCGCCTCGTGGATGTTTATCTAGTAAAACAAGTAAAATGGTAAACATAATTTGTAACTATGGTAAAAGTTATTTAAATTAATTAACTAAAACTTAACTAAAACCATTTACACACTAAACAAAACTTAACTAAAGCCATTTTCATGCCATTCGAATCAATTACAGCTTGTAGTCGCTCTCGCATTGAGGCGACAAGACGAGAGTATATCGCACCTCATGCAAAAAGAATTTTTTTGGGCGACAAGGATGAGCGTTTAAAACTTTAACATCCCAAAACATACAATATTTAAAGATTTTTACGTGAGGAAAAACTTATACAGTTTAACTATTCATCTAAAAAAAATTAAAAAAAAAACTGTAAATATTGTATGTTTTGGGATGTTAAAGTTTTAAACGCTTCTCCTGAAAAAATGTTTTTTTTTGCATAAGTGACAGTGTTGCACCAGGGGTGCGATATGTCGGTTCATCTAAAGCCCTCCCAAGCACTTCGGCAATGTTCAACAACAGCTGTTTTGCTCCTGTCGTTGCTATTTACCCACCACAGCACCACCAAACTCCACAGATTTTCCATCGGGTTTATATCCGCTGATTTTGCAGGCCAAGGAATCACTACCACCTCAAGATGTCGCTGGAACCACTCGTGTTTATGGGCGTTGTCGTGGACATAAGTGAACTCGGTTTTTTTTTTAAATCACACCAATTACTTAGCCCCAAAGTAAGCATTATAAGGCTTGTGTTATGGGATGCTAGGGTAACGGATAGAATACATAAACTGTACATCTTTATATATATAATTCTTCTGTGAGTGTGTATGTCACTGAACTTCTCTTAAACGACTGGACCGATTTTGATGAATTTTTTTGTGTGTGTTCAAGGGGATCTGAGAATGGTTTAGATTCACAATTTTGACGGCTGGACAACCCCTATTTTTTTAGGGCGGTACGAAGTTCGCTGGGTCAGCTAGTATATAAGTATATTTATATAGAAATAGATATTAAACATCCATGACTGGAGTACAAATGCTCGAATTCATCACACAAACATCTGCCCCCACCAGGATTCGAACCTGCGTACAAAACACTCGGCCATGGAGGTCGTCCTTTTCTTTCTTTCATTAGTCGGTTACTTCATTAGTCGGAAATACAGTACGAAGCGCACGAACGAAGCATGCACGATTGGAAGCATGCTGTCCTCCAGAACAGTTATATAACTTGCAGCGTTTGCCCTAGGTGGAAGGTCAACAAGCTACCCTACTCCATCGGCAGACATCCAACCCCAAATATTGGCATATATGCGTCCAGAAACTTGGCACTGTAGGAAGGTTAAAGGGGAAGATCTTCCTCCGAGCTGGGTGATGTTAGCTCGGGGGCCGCGGGCCGACTGATGTTGGTCGGGCATCGTATATATGAAGAGTTAGCCTCCGAATTTCATTTGCGCGATGTAGGCTTCCATACTAATATTGATCGCAGTGCAGGTAACGCCATCTCTTGAGGATGGTGAGTAATGATTTCTTACATCCGTTGTATATCTGTGGGGCATATAGATGTCGCAGCCACAGCACAATATGGTCCTCTGAATACATCGTTCCAATTATTCTCCTCAAGTGTATTCTACCATGTCGGGATGTTTGGAAGCTCTTTTCACCCGTTAAACTTGTGTGACACCAATTGGTCACGCCACAAAACAAAACAAATTCCCGGCGCGGATGTGCGATTATATACAAGAAGAAAACACAAAAACTAGAGGGAAACTGTGGGAAAGGGGGTACCTGTTGGTTTGTTGGGCTGGTTCCTTGACGCCTGTTCTTCCTGTCCTGGAAATGTTCGCCTGTGGCGCGCCACTATTTCTTTTTTACACTAATGTTCGCGGGATGTTCGCGGGCCCCGGGGCGGAAATATGTGTAGGCGAAAAGCGTCTCCGGAGCGCGGTTTTTTCTCGTCGTGGGAGTTTCTTGGTGTCTCCTCTCGGCGATCAGAGCACACACAGGCCGTTGCCCTTTTTTCGTCCGTTGGTTCG
This sequence comes from Chilo suppressalis, assembly GCA_902850365.2. Lineage (NCBI taxonomy): Eukaryota > Metazoa > Arthropoda > Insecta > Lepidoptera > Crambidae > Chilo > Chilo suppressalis. The sequence goes on from OU963902.1 coordinate 2,233,488, forward strand.
AATTGCAGCGATGGCAGCGCCGCGGACGAAGTCGACAACAGGTGAGTTTAGAGGAAGGGATAAGGTAAATGTGTTTTCGCAAGTTTACGATAGATGGCGTTAACATATCCACCCCCCCTTAAAGGGTCACCTTTAAAACAATTATAATAAAGGCGAGAATAACAATAATCTAAACACTTACTTGTGTTATAGCGAATTAAGCGGAATTTACTAATTGACTAAAATATATATACTTACATACATTAAACTACATATTATACTTAATCTTAAATTATTATTCTAATTTTAGTGTAAAGTGTAGTTGTGATAAATATGTTATTGAGTTGGTAAAGGACATAAACGAACAACCGGGCGTGTATACGTTCCTCGAGGGGTTCTGACAGTAGCTACGCGCACGATACCATCCTTAGAAGGGTGAATTTTTTCTACTACTGCCAGAGGCCAAGAGAGAGGTGGCGCATTATCTACTATTATGACCACTATCACGCCGAGGGTGATAGGAGCGGAGAGCGTATTCCACTTCTGTCTAACTTGAAGGCTGTGGAGATATTCTACACTCCATCGCTTCCAGAACGACTGTACCAACTTGTCTAATAAAGAATGTCTCTGAAGTAGAGAAACGTTATCTGTAACCTCAGGTGCGGGTAGTGACGGTAAAGGGAAATTATTTAAAAAATGGCTGGGAGTCAAAGCCGTAGGCTCCGAAGGATCCGAGCTTAACACGGTAAGTGGACGCGAATTTAGTAAACATTCTATCTGTGTTAAAACCGTAAGCAATTCCTCATAAGAAAGGAGTTGCTGTCCTATTACCTTATAAAGGTGATTCTTTATCACTTTCACCATGAAATACACGTGCTGTAACACTTTAATAATTTGAACTTCGGCGAAACTCAAATCGGCCGCCGTAATAGTTGCGGATGCGCGGCGTTGCAACTTTCTCGCGAATCGAAAAATATAAACTGTTATACGGAGGAGTTTGCTCCATGATGATTTGCGAAGAGCAAGAGCGTAAATTACAGACTCCCTAGCGGGGGCGGTAGCGGTATAAACACATAACTTCTGTTCCGGCACTTCGGAGACGGAAGTTAGAAAATCTCCATCGTTGAATGGCCAAAGTGAACAATCGGACAATAGCCACGGTGGACCATGAAACCAGAGGGGATGCTTCACTAGTTTCTGTGGCGTTAGGCCACGCGATAAACAATCAGCGGGGTTTTCGGACCCGGCGACGTGATGGAAATTTTCGGCAGGAATATTTTCGGTCACTTTGACGACACGATTTGCGACGAATGTCTGCCAACGATGGGGTAAACTCTTTATCCAGTAAAGCGCTACCTTAGAATCGGTAAAAGCGAAAATATTTATATTTAATGTGGCGGCATAATTATTTAAGACCGTACGCATTAATTTTGCGAGAAGCACAATCCCACAGAGCTCCAATCTAGCGATAGTATGAGGGGTAGTTGGTGCGACCTTAGACTTCGCGCAGACCAACCGTACTGTGACACCTCTGTTAGTTTCTACGCGTAGGTACACTACACCACCATACGCGCTTTCACTTGCGTCTGAAAATCCTATTAAGGAAATGACGCAATTGCCAGCGACGCCGACGTGACGCGGGATGCGAATATCGTTTAAAGCTAGAAGCTCGGAACGGAACTGTAACCACTGTTTGACCAATTCCGAAGGGGGAGCTTCGTCCCAATCGACTCCTAGTTGCCATAAGCGTTTTATGATAAGTTTCGCGTACAACACAGTCGGTGCGATAAAACCAGTGATATCCCACAACCTCGCCACGGTGGATAAAATTGATCTTTTGGTACAAGTGTTATCGGTGGGGACCGATACATTAAAATAGAATTCATCAGAGTCCCTACACCAATATAGACCAAGTATTTTAGAAGGCGCGTGCTTGTCAAACTCAACGGCGGTGGTGAGCTTGTGAGTATCAGGAATGGTGTCTAGTACAGCATTTGAATTGCTGTTCCATTTTACTAAGTCCCATTGAGCTTCCTTGAACATATCGATCAGCTGTTTACTGGCCGCAATGGCTTGTTCGCTACTGGGGCTTGAGTAGGCCAAGTCGTCCATATACAACGACCGAGAAGCTATATCTCGCGCGAGGGGGTACTTATCCCCATGGTCGCTAATTAACTGACGAACGCAGCGTAATGCGTGAAACGGGCTTGACTTGAGACCAAAACAAACTCGATTAAATTCATAAAGCATCAGAGGCTCTTGCGGATTAAATCGATAAAATATTTTTAGAAAGCGACGATCGCAATCGCGTATTATTATTTGTAAAAACATTTGTCGACAGTCCGCACTCATAGCTATAGCATGTAGACGAAAATTTAAAATAATTTGAAATAATTCGCCCTGTAGATTAGGGCCACCGTGCAGAATATCGTTGAGCGAAATATTAGTCGACGTTTTACAGCTCGCGTCTAACACGGGTCGCAGCGGTTTGTCATCACGGGCTACGCCGTGGTGCGGAATAATATACGACGGAAGAGTGGGGTCTTCCGCGCGAGCGGGAGATAAATATTGTTTATCAATATACTCATTGATAGCGGCATCATAAGCGGTGCGCAATTTGGGAGACGCTTCTAACTTGCGCTCTAAACACAAAAATCGCTTGCGAGCGATGAACTCGGAATTCCCGAGGGAATAAGCGTCCTCACGAAAAGGTAACGCCACGACGTATCGGCCACTGGTAGGATCCCTTACAGTGGTGGAACAATAAAATTCTTCACATTCAACGTCATCCGGACGTTGAATGGACGGCGAAGGTACTTCTTCTAATTCCCAGAACCTTTTTAAAGTCATTTCTATAGATTCGGGAGCGGTGATAGCACAACACGAGGTGAGCGGTGACGACGCGTCGGCGCGGTGGTAAGCGGTGGGTACGGAACCCATAATAATATAACCCAACACTGTATTAATCGCGGGGGGCGCCGAGCCGTTGTGGTGGAGTACATCGGCTAATAATAAATGCGGAAACAACGAGGCGCCTATCAAAACATCTATTTTGTCAGGTATCGAAAATGATTCGTCTGCCAATGGCAAGTTGAGAAAATGTGGCAACGAAGATTTGTCAACCACAGCGGAAGGTAAATTTTCAGTGATTTTCTCAACAATTAAACAATTTACATTAAAATTTATATTTGCATTAAACCGAGAAGAAAATTTAAAGTTAGCGGAATTATTTACGATATTCTCGGAACCTCCAAAACCTTTGATTAACGTTCGCTTTATTTCGTTAGTTTGTATACCTAAACGCTCGCAACATTGCTTAGTTATAAAATGGCTTTGCGAAGCGGTGTCCAACAGAACACGAACGGTGTGCTTGTTATGAGACAAGTCATAAGAATAAACTTGCGCGGTCGCTAATAATATAGTTGTGTGCGGTGTGCATTGCGTAGTATCAGCGAAACAGTCACGCGGTGTCTTACTGGAGCGATGTAATGAATCACTAGACGTAGCGCATAGCGTTACGTCTGTATTAGTCAACGACGTAGGCTGTGTGCGCGTGAGCGATGCAGCTGTGTCGGCTGACGTCACCGGTGCGCCTGGATTCGTTGTTATGTTGGAAAAATGCAATAGTGTGTGATGTTTCGATTTGCACACACGGCAACACATACTTGAATTACAAGCCGAAACTTTGTGTACTGTACTAAGACAGTTTATACATGCGTTTAAATCTTTAGCCACTTTAAAACGTTCCAAAGGAGATAATTTATTAAAGTTTGAACATTTAAATAAATGTTGATGTGTGAAATTACTACACATGCATTTGGAGGCCGGAGAACCGCGGGCGCTGTTCACAACAGAATTAACAATATATGATTGATAGTTTGGCGGCGAATTATTATTATTCTTAATATTAGAGCGCGAGCGAATATTTCCAATTGTTTGTTTCGAACAGGTGGCGGTGTAGGTGGCTACTGCCGTACGAGTTAATATTTTTGACTGATTTTGCATAAAATTTACTAAATCATTGAATGTAGGTAGTTTGGAAGAATCGATTTTTTGTTCGAAATTACGTACTGTCTCAGTGTCTAATTTTCTCAACGCCAACTGCAAAACAATAATATCGCTAAGGTCGTTTACCTTGATATTTTGGAGTGCGCGGACTGATTTTACGAAATTTTCAAGAAAGGCATCGTAATTTACAACCGATGCGCTTTGTATGGGTTTAAAATCTAATAAATTGTTTATATGTGAACTGACTAAAGTACGCTTGTCCTCATACTTTTCTACTAGCGTTTGAATAATTAAATCATAATTTTCTGCGCAGGGGGTAATCCCGGCGCAAGCGGTTTGAGCTTTACCCGAAATTTTACCTAACAAATAATAAAGTTTCTCAGCGTCTGAAAGCGATGGGTTTTCGTGAACAGTAGACTTATAACTAGCGAAGAACAGAGGCCACTTGCGTATGTCTCCGTCAAACGACACGAGTTCTAACGGTGGTAAGGAGGGACGCGTTTTACGCGGTGCATCTTCACTCTTCTTCTCGGCAAGCAGATCGCGGCTATGAATGGTCACCAATCTCTTAACCCGGCCGTATAGTCGTTCGAATGCGACAAAGCTTTTGTAATCTATTGCAAAGTTCGGTTTCTCTTTTAGTAAACACCTGTTGTACTCATCTAATAAGTTTTTAAATTCAGAACGTAATGTGTCAATGTTACTACTAGCATCGAGGAAAATTTCCACGCCTTGATTACCGGATCCTAGTGTATTTGACAAGTCATAAATCTCTTGCATGCATTCAAATAAGGCATTACGCTTAGCTTCCAACATAAGTAATTTTTGATTTTGCGTACTAGGCGAATCCTTTTTCGGGTCCATTATGAATGCAAACAAATGACAAATGCGTAAGTAATTAAATATGTAAGCGTTGTTGTTTTTATTCTATGCACCTTTATAAAATATCCAATCACGGGTAAATAAATGTGACAAATATCAAATATGTAGGTACTTTGAAATGTAGGTATACTTATAATGGTTAAGTATTTACTGGAACCTTTAATTAATTATATAAATACATATGGGTGTTATAATAATTTGTATTGTTCTCCTATTAGATGAATAATTTTATTCTAATGGGGCGGTAGATATATATATGAGCGAGCCACGACACCGTGCTTTCGTTTTATGAGAACGAAAATGCGTTGCGGGCTTATAATACGAAAAATAAGCGAAAATATATATAATATGTACAATATTGGAGCGGATAAATACTCTTACTGGGTAAATACCAGTAAGGGCGGGTGGATGAATGCGGCTGAAGGACCACTAAATAATGGTCACGCCACAAAACAAAACAAATTCCCGGCGCGGATGTGCGATTATATACAAGAAGAAAACACAAAAACTAGAGGGAAACTGTGGGAAAGGGGGTACCTGTTGGTTTGTTGGGCTGGTTCCTTGACGCCTGTTCTTCCTGTCCTGGAAATGTTCGCCTGTGGCGCGCCACTATTTCTTTTTTACACTAATGTTCGCGGGATGTTCGCGGGCCCCGGGGCGGAAATATGTGTAGGCGAAAAGCGTCTCCGGAGCGCGGTTTTTTCTCGTCGTGGGAGTTTCTTGGTGTCTCCTCTCGGCGATCAGAGCACACACAGGCCGTTGCCCTTTTTTCGTCCGTTGGTTCGAATTGCAGCGATGGCAGCGCCGCGGACGAAGTCGACAACAGGTGAGTTTAGAGGAAGGGATAAGGTAAATGTGTTTTCGCAAGTTTACGATAGATGGCGTTAACACCAATAGAAATTAAAATATGATTATATTATAGGGTGGCATCTAGAACTAGTATGGCGACGATCAGTAAGATTACCCTCTTCCGCGTGTCTGATGATCTAGAACCTTATACCTAAGGTAGACGGCTAGCAAGTAAGTTTTGCAAGTTACCAAGACATGCTTTGAAACAAATAGTGAGCATTCTCACAGGACACGGACACCTTAATAAACATCTGTTTAAAATAGGTGCCTCGGACAGTCCTCTGTGCAGAGCCTGCATGGTGGAAGAGGAGACGAGCACTCACGTCCTGCTACAGTGCAGAGCCGTGACCAGACAACGGATGACACACCTGGGCAGCCCGCAGACGCTACTCGAGGCCTGAGAAGACACCAAAAGACTGCTGAGCTTCTTGGGGGAGTTGGGATGGCACGACTAAGGCCATCTTCTCACGCAAAATAGGCACCTGGTGTCGAGTTACGGAAAACACCCAACGTTAAGAAGAAGAAGAAGATCCAGAACCTTACAGTATCTCTTGTTATGTGTAGATTTGACGAAATTTCGCTAATAATATATCCAGCTTCATGGTCTGCAATAATTGCAACTCTTTCCTCGATGCTTAAATTCATAGGCATTATCTTATTACACATGACGGACCAATAAATTATTATTGTGAAAATATGTGGCATTGACAGATATTTACAATTGAACAGAAGATATCGTAACTAATTAAAAGTTTGTAATAACTAAATAGGTCATTAAAAAGGTTTCGTGTTGATATGAAACTAGACGCAGGTGAAAGGTGTGCACTAATTTGACCCTTGTCATCAAACTATGTTAGTATAATTTTATAAATAAATAATAATAAATATTTCCAACACTCACACTAATTAGCCGAGCCCCAAAGTAAGCACTGTAAGGCTTCTATTATGGGATACTAGAGTAACGGATAGAATATATATACAGTACTTAAATAAGTATATTTATATAGCAATACATATTAAGCATTCACGACTGGAGTACAAATGCTCGTATTTATCACACAAACATCTGCCCCCACCATGAAACCCGGCGTACAAACCACTCGGCCACGGAGGTCGTCAAGTTTATGTGTAATTCTGTGGTTTGCGTAATACTTTACTTTCAAAGGTACTAAGAGTTTACGACTTGACAATGGAATTAAAAAGTTTACTGACGAAGGTTTTCTTACCCCGGACTGTACGTAACAGTGGCATTATTTTCACCGGTGGCCGGTACCCGGTACTGAGAAGCCGACGATAAATCTGCGCGGACAATACCGCCGCGACAGCACGCAATCAGCGTTGTGACGTCACACGTGGCTCGGCCGTCATTTGTTATTTGCGCCCCCACGCTCTGTAGTTAACTGGAAGCGAAACGTTCACGTATATTGTCAAAAAAACTGATAAATACTTGAGAAAATATAACTAGAAAAAATTCCACGCGGACCAGGCAGCAGACGGGACTCGAACAAAAAAAACCTGATGCTACCACGGCCCTCATGAAGAAATGAAATGATTAAAAATGGTTAGAAGAATTTCGACGCGGTCCGTGAGGGCCGTGGTAGCATAATTGGTTAGTGCATTCGCCCGGATTGCGAAGGGTGCGGGTTCGTGTCCCGTCTGCTGCCTGGTCCGTGTGGATTTTTTTCTAGTTATATTTTCTTTAGATTTAAATAATAAATAAATAAATAAATAAATATTTCCAACACTCACACCAATTAGCCTAGCCCCAAAGTAAGCACTGTAAGGCTTGTGTTATGGGATACTAGGGTAACGGATAGAATACATATAATTTACATATATAAGTATATTTGTATAGAAATACATATTAAACATCCATGACTGGAGTCCAAATGCTCGTATTCATCACACAAACATCTGCCCCCACCGGGATTCGAACCCGGGACCTCTCGAGTCGGCGACGCCATGAAACCCGGCGTACAAACCACTCGGCCACAGAGGTCGTCAAACATCAAGCAGTTACATGCTTTAAAATAATAAAAATTAAACTGATAAATACTTATTTGATAAGCTCCGTTTGTGTCTAACGGAGTCTTTAAATGTGTTTTTCACTAATTTGAAAATGTCAAATTTAATTGAAACGTGGAAACTTAAGAATCATGGACTTATTGGTCGGTTCATAATTCATATAGATATCGGCTGCTTTTCCTTCCTATTTAAAGTGTTGTCAAATTCATGCGCATGTCGCTCAGTCCACAAGGAGTATGTACACAGTAGTAGCATTATTTTCAATGTTAGCAGATATCGCACGTACATTCTTTTATTATTTGGGTCCTCGGTTATACAACAAGTTAAGTCGATTTTTTATAACACTTCGAAATAACACATATTTCAAATGTAATAAAATAAATTACCGGATACTTGGCGTCACTTGATTATAGCAGTACTGAGGATTTGTTGAAGGAGTAGAAGGCCAAAATTGAGTATGCATATGTAGTATATATTTATTTAATATTTTATACATAATATAAATTTATATGTAGTTTTATGACTTCATTTTTTATAAATTATTAATTTTGGTATTGATGTGTATTAGTATCTTTACTAGCAAACCAGTGAACCAAATGTTCACCAAAACCTGATTTCTCGAAAACCGGAAGTGCTACGTTACTCAAATCCGTTTTGTAGTCTTATCAGACTATTCTGAACTTATAACTTAAATATTCTCTTTATCTATCTCTTACGGTTTGGCCGATGAAACAGCACCACAGACAGACGGACTTGTCTAATAGATAAGAGATAATATTTATCTTTTTACTTTACGCATACTGTACAGTATTAGCATTTCGCAGTTTTATCACGACCTGTCGTAAGTTCTAAAATGATATAAATCTACCCTATTTTGTTTACTCTGCCGCAATACAGTTTTGTTACTAAAGCGGAGGGTATTGTAACACTGTTTAACAACTGTTTGTATTTGCAAATGGTGAATAAAAAATTAAAAAAAAAAAAAAAACCGATACTGAGAAGCTGACGATAACTTTGCGCGGACAATACCGCCGCGACAGCTCGCAATCAACGCTGTGACGTCACACGTGGCTCGGCCGTCATTTGTTATTTTCGCCCGCTGACCCCGAGGTTAACGAGATGCGAAACGTTATCGTATGGTTACGGTTAACGCAGTGACAGTGTCTAAAAAAACTGATGAATACTTAAGCTTTTATTAGCTTTATTTATATGTAACGAAATCTTTGAACGTGTCAGTAAAAACGTCAAATTGAATTGATACTTTGCAAACAAAGCATGTACTGATGATATGATGACAATACAATCATTTTAACAAATTTTTAAATGTAATCTGATAATGAAACAACACGAACACAAAGAAAAATTAAACGATGTTCAATCAAAATCAAAAAAGTTTATTACGTTACCACATGGAATGCTCAGCCCGCTCACGTGTTCCCTCCCTCTTACAACCTGGGATCCTTTAAAAGAGGCGTGAAGAAGCAACATGCAGCCCGGCAGGGTGAGGATGGCTGGTGTGGCAGTTGGAACTGCTGTATCAGCTATCTTCGCGTCTGGACTTCACCTTCACTTAACATCATGGCTTAACATTTGTTGTACACCAAACCAGGGTGGGATCCTTCTATTAAGCGTTTAACACCTGTACCAGAAGAAACCACTCTTCCATAGCATCATTAACATATCTTATGGTAAGGTCTTAATTTTTTTTCATTGGATTTTTAAAACATTATAAAAATTTAATTAAAATTTATATGTATGTATAATATGTTCCGAATGGGTTGCAGGTAAAACAAAAGAGTTAAGGAAAAAACGTATTTTTTATTTCAGTGAGGTGGCATAAGACATAAATTGATCTGTTTAAATCAGAGTTCCCCAAACTTTTTTATGTCGTAGACCCCTTGCCATGTTTTTCCGTGTTGGGTGGACCCCCTACTTACCTGATATTGAATATTTTCGCTGACGTAGACCCCTTGCAGGTTATCATAGACCCCTAGGGGTCGATATAGACCACTTTGGGAATCACTGGTTTAGATTATTACGAGTATATCACTTCTAGAGCTATACCATAACGCCGCCATATTTGTCATCCGAGATGATGTTAAAAGAAACAAAAGTAACAGTTTACGAAAACAACAGTTTATGAAGTGTAACAACACACAATTGTTTATGAAGTGTAACGACCGACAAATAATAAAAAAAAAAAACTTTCCCTCTCAGTCCATTAATAAGAATTTTTCAATAATATTTTAAAACCTATCTTAAATTTTTCTTAAATTTTCGTTGAACAATCATAAATCAAGCCAAGTTCGGCCAAGTCACATATTTTTACTAAATTGTTGAGTTTATGAAGTACATACTTGCAAAGTTAGGGCGTGTAGATTTAGAAGTTTGGCAGTACATGAGATCTGTACCCCTAGTACGAACCATTATCGAATTCGAATAGTTTGCAAACCGAAATGTCAATGTCAAAGTATGGAAACTTGAACAGCAGCGCCACATTCGACGTAACGGGAACTAAAAATCAGTACACATTTGGCAATGACATTTCGGACTCGCAAACGTTACGAATTCGATTTTGGTTCGTGCTAGGGGTACTGATCACGGCAGTACGAGTCATATGGTCTCGTCTTGGTAACACTTTAGACGAAAATGTTTATCACAAAGTGTTTGAGTGTGTATGTTTGTTACCTCTTCACGTCTAAACAGCTGGAGCGATTTTAATAAATTTTGGTACGGAGTTAGCTGACACCCTCGATTAACACAGGCTACGTTTTACTGCGGGAAAATATCCCTAATAACACGCGGGTAACACCGCGGGGCACAGCTAGTGCTGCGATAAAGCTGACCGAATATCACGTTTCGTCAAACAGAAACTGGCAAAGTGAGCTGAAGGTGCAAGCACTGCCACAAGGCAGTATAATAATTGTAGGCCTGTCTGCAGTCACGGCCTCTTCACTCCAGGTGGCTTTGTGCTTTCAATTATGCAGCACTTTTGCGGTGTTACTTTAGGCTTGTACTCTGTAGCGTTTCTAAAGACAACGTGAAAGGTGTGTTGTAGAATTGTCATTTAGTTTTTTAATCTAGGAAGGTCAACAACCGCTAGTATTTTATTGGGTTACAAAATTAGAAGTAAAAAAACTTTTTTAAAACAACATAAATAAAATAAATAAATATTTCCAACACTCACACCAATTAGCCTAGCCCCAAACTAAGCACTGTAAGGTTTGTGTTATGGGATGCTAGGGTAACGGACAGAATACATATACAAGTATATTTATATAGAAAAACATTTTTAAACATCCATGACTGGAGTACAAATGCTCGTATTCATCGCACAAACATCAGCCCCCACCGTGATTCGAACCCGGGACCTCTCGAGTCGGCGACAACCATGAAACACGGCGTACAAACCACTCGGCCACGGAGGTCGTCAAGATGGAGTCGGAGCCTTAGGATCGATAACATTTTATCTCGCTGCAGTTCTTTGAGTGCCAATTAGAACAAAGCAGCTCTCACAAAATGTTAAATAAATTACGGCGCATAATAAAAGCTCATTTCTCAAACAAATACCTGCATATTTGTTACTTAGTGCCGCGAGTCAACAGCAGTCCTTCATTCCGTTCAACGCATTCATAGTAGGCTACTTGACTTATTATATGTCGAATTGTAATAAATAAATGTTTATTTCTTAAAGTATTTGGTCTAAGGAATCTAAATATATCGATTTCACTTCATAAAAGCACAAGATTGTTGCAGAAATTTAATTTAAATAAATATTTTTAGTCTATACTTTTTAAACACTAAAAACGCTGTTCGCCACATCCGCCATGATTGTGACGTCTCTTTGGTAGTAAACAACTAAATGTCATTCATACATAACGTTAAAACTTGTGTTATTAAAACTGATAATAAATGAAGAGACTAAAAATATTATTCAATGAGTACTTACATCAAAGTGATCTTGGCAAAAGTAAATTTTACTATGAGTCGATAAAGTTGCAGGATCCCTTTTAGCAAGTTCTAACCAGGTTTTACGTAGGTTAATTTCTTTCGGCACTTTAATCCGCAACTTTCCTGGAGTCTTCAAGGATGTGTTTTTACATTCTCGTACATTACAATAATGATTTGTGGTATTTATTAGAAATCATGTTTTATTTTATTAAAAACTCAGATAGGTTATTTTCTGGTTAACGGTTGACGCCATAGCATAGATAATCTCTAGACTAAAATGGCGGACAGCGTTTTTGTATGTCCATGAAAAGTCTATTTTAAAATTAAAGATTTGTAGCTTTCTATGTCCCAAAAAAATACAATACATTTTTTTTCGGTCTAATAGAACATTTATTAACCATTTTAAACCTTTTTCCATAAAGGGTCAACTGGCCTATTATACACTTATATTAATAACTAGTGGCCCGCCCTCGCTTCGCTTCGGTGTAGAGCTGCAGTGTAAACTATAGTTTTTGTTCTCAGGCTTGTGCTATAAAGAATGACTTTATTTATATAATTACACGTGTTATTGTGAGTCAACCATAAAAGATAGACATATGCTGTTGCGGGATATTTTTTAGACAATTTTATGTAGAATATTTCCGTCATACATGATTTCTACGCAACTTTAACCATTAAGGCTGCACCCGCGACGGAAGCTTAAAAAATGGAGTAACTTCTCCCGTTTTCCCAACATTTCCCTTCACTACTCTGCTGCTATTGATTATAGCGTGATGAAAAATATACTATAACCTGCCCAGGAGTATGAAGAATAATTGTACCAAGTTTCGTTAAAATCCATCGAGTAGTTTTTGTTTCTATAAGGAACAAACACACAGACAGACAGACAGACAGACAAAAATTTTACTGATTGCATTTTTGGCATCAGTATCGATCACTAATCACCCCCTGATAGTTATTTTGAAAATATATTTCATGTACAGAATTGACCTCTCTACAGATTTATTATAAGTATAGAAGATGAGAATACATATTTGTGCCGATTTTGGTGTTGAGACTAGGGGTCCAAGAGCTCGTTCCCTTTTTAAGGAAATGACGAGACTGGTGATCAAAAGGCTGGCAGCTATCTTGGTCAACAGATCAGCCTTGCCATCCAACGTGGCAATGCTCCCAGCCTATTGGGCACCATTCCTGACGGCGGCGCTGGGGGTGACATATTTTATATTTTGTAAATTATATATTTATTAAGTAGGTTAAGGTGATTTTGATACAGTAGTTTTTAAGTTTTTGTTATTCATTCCTAGAATGATACGCGAGGCTATTGAGATGAAAAAATATCTAAATTTCAATAGAGAAGATGGTTGGTATACACCACCAGCTTGGGAACCCATTATACAGGAGATAAAATCCCAACCCCGAGCACACACTGCAAGCCAAACAGATACTATTAGTTCTTTTTGTTTGCATAACTTAACATAAGAAGGAGATAGAAAGCCTCTCATAAGTTTGTTTCGCCGGTTCTTCTCAGAAAGGTCTCCCTATTTTGGAACCAGTAGTAGTTTTACCGTAGTTAGGGTCAAATAAATAAACTCAAAATAAACAAAAGATAACATTTTCGTTCATGTTACATAGTCGATAACTTTGCTTAACTTAACTCAAAATTACAAAAAAGAATTTTAAATAAAGTACTTTATTAACTAAATTAAGTAATAAATTCATACATAGATAATAAAACTTTAAAAATCGAACAATGAAATAACCGAACGCTCAATAAAAATCTTTCGAAGGTAGCTCGACATAATTAAATAAAAAATGTACTTATGTAGGCGCGTGAGAAGTTATCCTTCTTTGGTATCGTTTAAAATTAGTTTTTAATTGCATGCAAATAATTAATTACAATAAATTAATAAAAAGTCTGGAAAAGGACACAGTCAATAAAGTTCAGTTTTAATTTGAAAAAATAAATAAATAATCAAAATATTCAATTAAAATCGCTACTGAATATAATTTATTAGAACATAATGTGATTTGCACTTGTATGAAACTCAAACACGTATTCCGAATATACAAACTAGAAACATGTGGATAAATATTATAAATATGAATACCTATAACTGTTACTTTATTACAAAAAATAAAGATGTGGTTTTTGGTTCTACTACACCAATGGTCAAGAGATGGCGCTGTAGTCTCCTGAATCGCGCTTTGGTTCCGTTGTTCCAGATCAATAAATACTTTTGATATTACAAATATGAATACCTATAACTGTTACTTTATTACAAAAAATAAAGATGTGGTTTTTGGTTCTACTACACCAATGGTCAAGAGATGGCGCTGTAGTCTCCTGAATCGCGCTTTGGTTCCGTTGTTCCAGATTAATAAATACTTTTGATAGGCCTTCACAATGCAGTCGTTAGCACCCACTAAATAGAGATTCTATTTCTATTTTGTTGGTAGATTTTCTTAATGTGCGGTAAAAACAAAAGTGTGTTTTTGTTACAGTGATGCGCGCGCATCTTAAAATTTCACTCTCATAATTTTTTCATAACGCGCCTAAAGAAGTATAACTTCAAAAATTATTCTGACGAAGCAGCATGAAAAGGCTGCGAAACGTCAATAAATAAATAAAGTTTCGTGCATTAACCCGTTAAAACTAGTTTTATTTAGCTAGACTAATTCTTTGTCCGATGTAGCTGCCAGCTCTTCGGAAATTATTCTAACTTCCTCAAATAGCTATCTCCATTAGACCAATATCAAAGGTGAAAACTCTTATTCCTACATCCAATGCGTCCTGCTTTCGCATGAAACCATGAGAATATTTTTATTCTTCGCTCCACTGCCTTACGCGTTGCGTTTATAACGGTTTATACGGTAGGACAACCAGCAATCAACAATCTAACAAAGCGATTGTCCACCAACCGGCAAATTGACAGCGATTGCGATGACATGACGTTGGTTGCCGTAAAGCGAATAGCGATATACTATGTTAGAATTTTTGTAGTCCTTTGAACTCTTAAAACTATTAACTTATATCATACCACAAAAGGTTAGCGCGTTTGGCTGCAATCGTAGAAGTTAAGCAACTTTCGCAGTGGTCGGTCATTGGATGGGTGACCAAAAATCTTCTATCTCGAGCGCCTCCGTGCTTCGGAAGGCACGTTAAGCCGTTGGTCCCGGCTGCATCTGAAGACGTTAGCAGCCGCCAATCCGCACTGGGCGAATGTGGTGGGTCATGGCCCAATTTCCCTATACAATCCATAGGGAAGGTCTGTGCCCCAGCAGTGGGGACATTAATAGGCTGATGATGATGATGATGATAAACACGTATAGCAATGGGCAAAAGCTCATGACATTTCAAAAGCGTGTATGATGTGTACGCATGAAACGTTTGTATATAGCATTCAAGTCAAACTCCAACAACGATTTGAACTGTATTCATCCAAGTTTTTTTTTGGTAACATTGTTTGCAATTTTTTTAGCAAACAGGTATAAATTATGGCCAGCCTAATGAAGGTGGCTACTATAGCCTATAGATGCTTGCGATACAAAAAATATCACTCGTGCCGTTGCCTACCCTAACTTAACATCATATATATGAGGTTAGGTCATGTGTTTCTGTCGATGAGTAAGGTTCCAGGATTACTCATCGACAGAAACACAACGCCACCAAATGGTAGTGTTGTCGTATGTTTTTTTAAGCATTTAACTGCTGGATGTTTAAATCTAAAGAAAAGTTTTACTAGAAAAGGAATCCACGCGGACCAGGCAGCGGACGGGACTCGAACCCGCACCCTTCGCAATCCGGGCGAATGCACTGACCAATTATGCTACCACTACCACGGCCCTGATGGCAGCATCAAAATTTTCCTAGCCTTAAGCTGCAAGGCAGCGCCATCTCTTCGCATTGTAGGTAACCCACAATGTCAAATGAATACTTTTTCAAGTATTAAACATTTGAAAGAAGAAATAGCAATATACACAGTCAGTTTCTTTTAGAATGTTGGCCACAAAAAAGTTTATTGAATTTGAATTTCGATTTGTTCATGAAAATAAAAATGTATACTTTATAGAATTTTACTCCCTTTTAAATATGGAGTGGATGCTTAAAGAAGACCGTGTTGCAATTATTGCGTTGCATCGTTGCAGTTACGCGCCAATTAAAATTTTTGACATCCTGAAAAATTTGAATACAACCAAAAGATTCGTTTATCGTACCATCAAACGATACAATGAAGACTCTAGTGTAGATGACAGGTCAAGAAGTGGTCGCCCTCGGTCTGTTAGGACTCCAGCAGTGATAAAAGCTGTGAAGGCGCGAATTCAAAGAAATCCCAAACGTAAGCAGAAACTGTTGGCCCTTCAGATGGGGTTAAGCAGAACCACGATGAAAAGGGTGTTAAACTCGGACTACTAAGGGACTCGAACCCGCACCCTTCGCAATACGGGCGAATAAATAATAATATAGATATAGTTATTAGTAGATAAGTGTTTGCCAGCTATGGCTTATTTGATTCAGTTTACTTTTTTACTATTTCGACTTTGAAGCGATGTTTAGACGATTCGAAGATATCAAGCTTTTGATATTTTTTATTGTTTATTGTTACAGAAAACTTTTGTAAAATAAAGGTTACTTCCAAATTTGAGCAAAATCAGTTAAATCCTAGCTCCTAAACTTTAACAACATTTGTGTGTGTCTCTTATCTAATTAATTCTATAAGACATCTTTCATGTTCTGTGAAACGCAAAGACTAAGGCGTAAAGGTATGCGAAACCCCTTTGAAAGTGTCTTCAAAGTGAACAGACATTCACTATACAAACACGTCCCATCATCGATTTTATCTTGACCAATAAGATTCAGTTGGGATCGAGAGTAAACTTAATACATATTAAAGGTGAATGGTTGAGTGGACATCGACCCTGACAACAAAATAGGTCAAGAGAATAAAATCTCGCCCAGTAATTTTATTCTTCATCGAATTTAGAGCGAAGTAGAGCATAGCAGATTTTCAGCTTGAATTGAAGCGCCTGCCCTAGGAAGTAACTTCTACCTTACGGAAAACCTCAGTAAAAAAAAATTGTGTGTGTCAGCTCCGACGCACGACTGGAGTTTACTTCTTAAGTTCGATAGTCTAACCAGACGCAAAAAGAGTTTATTTAACTTAAAAAAGATTGATACTGTATGAAAGGGTAAATTAACAAATTAATGAAAATAATATACATTATAACTAACTATTTATTATAACTAATCGACGAAATATTTTACATTAAACTTTTTACAATAGTCAATTTCAGATGTGCATAAAGGTACGCTACGGTGCTACGGTGTAGCACTACGGCTGCTACAGCGTAGACAGTAAAAACGTAACGAGGTCATTTATCGATAGATTTCACTCCTCACATTTTTCTCATACCGTGCCCCTTATATATGCAAATCGATTCTTAAGGAGTAAACTCCAATAAAACTGGAAGACTAGAAGAATAACGCGGAAAGGCCTGCGAGGGGAACGCCTTCCTAGGAAATCCTTCCGCAGCGGACGAGGCGTGGCCTATTGCCCACCGCACAGCTCCCAGTGCGGGCAGTCCCGGGCGCGTCTGCGGGATTACCCCAGATACCCCGGGTGATCTCTGCCATGGAGCTCCGGCTAGACCAGCAGGCTGATGGGTGTGGAGACGCGGCGAAGTCCCTAAGGCGTTTTGCAGACGACGGGGCGGGGCGAGCATTTTGTCCGCAAAGCAATAAAAGCCGCGTCTGCCCGTCGATGTCTGCGGCTGCCCGCGCCGCGTACGCAAAGCACACGACGGGCAGAGGCGGTCAGTTCAGAACGTTCGTTCTAGTGAATAGTCCATCACTAAAAAGCGCGTGGCGCGACAGAGTTGACCGCCCCGCGCTGCCGTCTGCGTTATTGCATATAAACTGGTTTGTATGATCCACGGTGGGCAGCCGCGGACATGCCGCGCCGCCAGTGCTCGCCGGGCACCTGCGGCGCGGTCTTTTTGCCCTCTGTGTGCGTTTGTAATATAGGATTCACTTTGTGCTATCGTTCGCGGCGAAATTGACCGGCCCGACCCGCCCCGTCGTCTGCAAAGCGCCTAACGGGGATCTCGCGATTCCACACTTAGGGTATTCGCTGGGTTTTTTTAGCGGATAGTATGCCGCAATTGCTTGTAAGCAGCGCGGACTGCTTAACTTCTGTTCCGTTTCTCACCCGTGAGACTTGCGAGAGGCTTTGAGGTCCGTTAGTTGGTGTGCCCCTTAAGGGCGCTAACGACTGCAAAGAGGTTTTGCCTGCGTAATAAAAAAAGGTAGGCGACGGCACGAGTGATATATTTGGTAGCCGCTGACCATCCGGCCATAAGCTTATTTGCTACTTTTTTAAGAAAAGAAAAACAAGCTTTAGTCAGAAGTAGTGTTGCCAGGTCCGATTTGTTTTAAATCGATATATTAGATCAAAACAATCGGGACTTAGGGTTGCAGATTTTGACGGTAAACAAAAAACAATGGGTTCTAAATTCTGGGTTTAATTTATTGCGTTTTAAACTACT
This sequence comes from Chilo suppressalis, assembly GCA_902850365.2. Lineage (NCBI taxonomy): Eukaryota > Metazoa > Arthropoda > Insecta > Lepidoptera > Crambidae > Chilo > Chilo suppressalis. Next base: position 2,251,725 of record OU963902.1, read on the forward strand.
AGTGCAAGTATAGTATTATATTGATTAGCTAAATTTCATTTTTGAAGTTATACTTCTTTAGGCGCGTTATGAAAAAATGACGAGAGTGAAATTTTTAGATGCGCGCGCATCACTGTAACCCAAAAGTAACAGCATGAAGTTGGCCGCGGGCGCGTTATGAAAAAATCATGTGAGTGAAATTTCGAGATGCGCGCGCATCACTGTAACACAATAGTAACACCATGAAGTTGGCCGCGGGCGCGTTATGAATGTTAGTGTCTAATAATGGTGGATTATTAACCACTTAGTGGTTAATAATCCACCATTATTAGACATCTGTTCGAAAGGTACTTTGAACGATCCACGGAGCTCCATGTCGTTGGCACGCTCGTCGCCTCTGATCACTGTGTTCATATTTATAATATTTATCCACATGTTTCTAGTTTCTATATAGACACAACGTGTTTTAGTTACTTTCAAGTGCTAATTATATATGGACTAATAACTTAAATTCAGTAGTGCTTTTAATTGAATATTTTGAATATTTATTTAATTTTTCAAATTAAAACTGAACTTAATTGACTGTGTTAACTATCCTTTTCCAGTCCTTTTATTATTTTATTGTAATTATTAATTATTTGCATGCAATTAAAAAATATTTTTAATGATGCTAAAGAAGTATAATTTCTCACGCGCGTACATAAGTTACACGCATCCATTTTTTTATTAAACGGGACACTTATCGTCCCGATCAGGACATTTTTTATTTATTTATTTATCTTTAACAAAGTTTCTACAGCGGTTTTGTGAAATTTAATACAGTAAAATATAGATATAATTTATTTATTTATTTATTTATTTATTTATTTATACTTTATTGCAAAACAAACAGCAATTGGCGGACATAATGCCATAAGGCATTCTCTACCAGTCGACCAGTAAAAGCGTGAGAACTAAAAATACGGGGGTGCAATATGGACATATGCTAAATAAACCAGGTAGGTAATATATATATCAATAGAATACACAAATATTAAAATATATATACTCTACATACATGTAAATATATATGCTATATCTACAATACATACATACACATAATTATGCCAGTCAAGTATGAGAACGCAGATTAATTATATTAAAATAATGCTCACGAACCAATCCCTTAAATACAAATTTGTTAGGAGCTTTACGTATATTAGGGGGCAAGTCATTCCAGAGTCGTACAGCCGTGATGGTGAAAGAATATGAGACGAAGCCAGAAGAGTGGACGGGAGTATGCAGAAGGAGGTTGTCCGTTGAACGGAGGACACGGTCATGAGAATCACACAGAAACCTAAATCTGCTTTTCAGGTAAGCTGGTGTATGTGGATCGTAAAGAAGATTAAAAAGAGCACAAACAACTCTTAGGTTCCTACGCTCACGAATAGGAAGCCATTTGAGTTGATGACGAAAATGTGAGATATGGTCGTATTTACGTAAGCCATATATGAAGCGAATGCAGTTATTGAGAAGACGATTCAACTTATTTAAAAGATTTTCATTAATATCTGGATAACATACGCCGGCATAATCGATAATAGGCAGAATTAAAGATTGAACAAGAGCAATCTTGGTGCGAATAGGCAGAAAAAACTTAAACCTGTATAGAGATCTCAAAGAATTGGTCACCCTATGCGAGACGAAATCGACATGGTCTATCCACGAAAGTTTGTCATCGATAATTAAACCCAAATCCATCACGTGAGTCGAAAAAGGAATAACAACTCCATCATAAGATAATGAATTAATCCTAGTAAGGTCAATTTGGGTCAGCAGACGAGAACTGCCAACAATGATAGCTTGACACTTAGTAGGATTTACTGAAATACCAAAAGAAGCTGACCAGTCTGCTTGATCACACTGAGGTCGCGATTTAGACTAGCGACAGCCTCATTCAAATGATGGCTGTCACTGCTGGCGTACAGTTGTAAGTCGTCCACATACAGATGGTAAGAAGAAGTTAGAAGTTCTGTGAGAGTATTTATGAAAAAAGAAAAGAGTGAAGGAGAAAGAATACCGCCTTGTGGAACACCAGCAGTCTGCTCGCGCCAACCGGATAACTCCTGGTCGAAACGAACAGCCTGCCAGCGATCTCGAAGATAAGAAGTAAACCACTTCTGCACTGAAGATGAGAATCCTAGTCGAGAAAGGACAGCTATGAGAATATCATGATCGACAGCGTTAAAAGCGTTTGAAAAGTCAATTAAAACTAATAGTGTCAGAAGAGCATTTTCTTGGCCATCCCGGACATCTTCAAGAACTTTGGTGAGAGCAGTAGTGGTACTATGGCCGGGACGGAAACCAGATTGAAAAGGGCAAAGAAGTTTATGAGAATTAATAAATGAAGTAAGTTGTTTGTGGACTGCGGCTTCAATGATCTTTGATAAGAATGGTAGAATAGAAATAGGCCTATAGTGACTAAGCAAAGTGGGACTTTTGTTTTTAGGTAGAGGGATAGTCAAGGCTTTACGCCAGAGATCAGGAAAAGATGCAGATGTAAGGGAGAAATTAAGTATATAAGTCAAGACAGGAAGTACAGAATCTAGCACTGAAGTGATCATAGTTCGACTAATGTTATCATGTCAGCCCACAGCATTAGACTTAATGGATAGAATTGTCTTTCGGACTTCATCTTCAGTTAAGAAATTGAAACAAAATTCTGAATTTGTTGAGGGGACCTTGGAAGAAAGAGCAGAGATAGTAGAAAGTTTGACATTGGTAAGAAGAGGTTTAATAGAAGAGAAATGTTTATTTAGCTCATCTAACGGAAAAGACGGCTTATGCCGAAGTTGTGATTTACCAATGCCAAGGGTACGGAGAAACTTCCAAGTATCCGCAGGAGAAGATTCCAGGATATTCTTATGAATGTAATGGCGTTTAGCTTTTCTCACCATCTGATTGCAACGACTTCTAGCAATTCTAAAAGCATTCCAATGCAAATCAGTACGGCATCTTTTATAAATGCGAAAAGCTTTGTCACGCTTTCGCATGGCCATACGCACTCCAGGTGTAATCCAGGGCGCCGGAGGACGTTTTAATTTGACCTTTTTTATAGGAGCGTGCCTATCAAATAACTTAAGAACCTCCGTGTTAAAGTAGGTGACCATGTCGTTGGCAGAGGGCATTTCTCGAATAGGAAACCAATCAATTAAACTCGCATCACGCTCAAGTTTTTCCGTATCCATCCTCGCAAAGTTCCGAATGGAGATCATTTTAGGCTTCGATTTGGGAGGCTTCACATCGTATGCAATATAAATAAGATCGTGTCTGGAGAAGCAAGGAGCAGAGATTTGACCGAATTTAACGACACGATCTGAGGAAGATACAATGATATGGTCAATCCACGTATCGGATGTATTGAGATTATGATGAGAAGGATTAAGCTGTAAAAAGGAGAAGTTTGCCGACGTAATTAAAGAACGAAGCTTTCGTGAAGAGGGTGAATTAATTAAAAGGTCTGTATTGAAGTCACCCATAATAATATGGTGATTATAATCGATGGCACAAGAATCAATCAAGACCTCAAGGTCAGAAAAGTAATCAATCGAAGGAGGGCAGTATACGACTCCGAGGATGACTTTGGTACCCCTAATGTCAACTTCTAGGAACAAATGTTCCATGCAGCCATGATGCGAAAAGGATGAATATAAAATTTTGGCTGGTATGCGGCTTGACAAGTAGATAGCCACACCACCACCGCCTTTACCGACGCGATCATTGCGGAATAATTCGAAACCTGGTGGACAGTACAAGGCGGAATTAAGGCATGGCTTTAACCAGGTTTCAGATACAAGCACAGCGTGCACTGTATCCGAAGAGAAGGTATCGAGAAAGTCTGTTATATGGCAGGGAATACTCTGTGCATTTATGTGACAAGCTTTAAAACATTTGGCGAAATCGATTAGTTCATGTGAGAGCTCCTGTTTCAAAGAGAAATCTAATGAAGAATTAAAGGAGTGAAACGACGAGCTACTATCATGTAATGAGTAAAAATCATCTGTATCTGACATAACTATTAAATATATATAAATATAAAAAAATACTATATTAAATAAATAACAATATTTAAAAAAAAAAGACAAATAACCAATAAAAGAAACTGCACACCTTACCAAGCAACTGTTAGAGATAACAAAAGGCTTAAGCAAATTTATCACTACAAAGACATAACAATACATCGATCAGCAAAACGACGACAGGTTGGCACATATAAAATTATAAAAAGAAAATAAATATATTTAAAAGCAATGAAACGTAATAATTATACCAAAATACTAGCAAAACCATAGAATAACAACAAAAAAAAAGGCTGTATAGGTGTAGCCATTGCCTTAATGTTGACATAAATAAAAGTATAAAAAAAACGTCAAAAACATAAACATAATGGTGCCAGAATCGACACCAGTGTCAGACATTAATGGCTGTATGGCTGGACCTTTGCCTACCAAAAAAAATGTGAACGACAATAAAAAAAACAAAAGGTAATGTCAGACGAGATGTCGCACAAGTTTGTTTGCGTATTTTTATTAAAGATTAAGAGTAGGTACCGACGCTTTAATTCTCTAGACATATAAAAAGCAAAAAAAAGATTATCAAAGAGCTAAATAACAAGCGCAACCATCACAATTACAGCACTAGCAATTATGTTTATGCCTAATGCTATTAGCTAATCGGATACATCTCAGAATTATGACAATAAAACCATTACCTCAAAGACAAAAGATAGCAAAGCAGCAAGCACAAAACAATAGATATGAGCAAGAAAGTTATTTAGTGGTTTTAGCAAATTTACCAGGCTTATTAGTTTGTTGAACCGCTCGTTGAGACCTCACAGAAGCTGCCTTCGGTGACATATTGGTGGTACCCTTCATATCTGCATTAGGCTCAGCAGATAACTGGGGGTGCTCATCAGATAATTTGGGCTCGCTCGTGGGCTTCGGATGTCGATCAGCTAATAATTGCAGATCTGCTGCTGTGCGCACCTGCTGACGACTCCCATCAGGGGTTTTAATGTAGATATTGCCCCCGGCAGTCCACACTCTCCTCACTCCAAAGTGCTCACGCGAGGCTTGAAATAAACCCTGGCGACTTCTCGTTAGATACTCCGAGATGACCAATGAAGTGCCCTTGAGTTTGGTTTTGCCTTTCCAAACATCATTACGTACGTCTGCATCAACAAAGCGCACCACCACAGGTCTTACACGTCTATTTGTGACCGATCCTAGTCTGAAACATGCCTTGATGGATGAAGTAGAGATTTCAGTAATACCAAGATGCTTCTTCAGTAATGTGGCAACAACAGTACTCAGGTCCTCATCTTCACTTTCCGGGATGCCACTTATCAAGAGGAATTTCCTGCGATGCCTCATCACCATGTCATCAACAGTTCCAAGGAGCTGAGTAATTTGCTGCCTCAAAAGTGACAAAATGTTCCACACCAGCTCCCTGAAGGCATTAAAATCACTCTGCAGCTGCAAGATCCCATCCTTTCCATCACTGGCTGGTGACGCCGACTTCAGCTGTGCCTCAAAATCATCCATTCTGGCAAATAAAGTTGCTTCTATGGTCTTCTGGGTCTCCATCACTGCAGATACCGTAGCCATAGTGAGTAGTGAGTGAATGACAGTAATTTCTTAAGCGATGAAAGTAGAAAGGTGGCAGGTTAGTGCAGTCTTCAATTTAAACACACATCAAATAATGTTGTTAACAATATATGTCAATATATTGGTTGCTGTGATATAAATAAGCACACAGTTTGCCTAAAATAACAGTTTTTCCAATTATTTAAATAAATTATTTGAAGAGATGTGTTACTACTTTTTTTACACCTACCGCCAAAATAATCTTAAGGTCAATTACAGATACTCATTACGTACACATTAGATATTAACGGCGTTATTATATGTCACTAATTATTACATTTAAAAATCATATAACTCATTAACATAAAAAATAAAATAAAATTAAGATTGGACAAAAACATAACAAAAAGAAAAAAAAAGAAGAAAAACAAACACTGAATATCCATATAAAAGGGTTTTCAAGAGTTTGTCACATGATAACTTTATGAAGTGTGAGTGGGTGTGTGTGCGCGTTTATATGTGTGTTTGTGTGTGTGTGTGTCCATGCAGCTGCAATGCTATGCCTGGTACGAGATGGCGGACGCCGCAACCCGGGCACTACATCATTCAAGTAGGTACTTCAGTGTAAGTGTTTGTAATTGTAGGCCTACATGGCGCTAAGAATAAAATCAAACAAATAAATTAAATTGAAATTGAAACAAAACAAATGTCAGGGAAAATAATTCAAGCCGTAAAATGCAGTGCAGACATTTTTCATATTATTGAGAATACGAATTGATAATTATAAATAAAAATAAAAATTCAAATAAATTGTATGAGTTAATAATCATCATCATCCGCCTATTAATGTCTCCACTGCTGGGGCACAGGTCTTCCCAATGGATGGAATAGGGAGATTGGGCCATGACCCACCACGCAGGCCCAGTGCGGATTGGTGGGTGCTAACGACTGCAAATGCAGCCGGGACCAACGGCTTAACGTGCCTTCCGAAGCACGGAGGAGCTCGAGATAGTCAATTTTTGGTTACCCATCCAATGACTGACCACTGCGAAAGTTGCTTAACTTCAACGATCGCAGCCGAACGCGCTAACCACTTGCGCCATCGAGCTCCTCGAATTAATAATAATAATTATTAATCGGGATGTGTCAGAACCTGCACCATGTTTTTTTGTCAAATGATACTTACATGATGTCATTTGAAAAAATCGTCTACCATACTGTTCACGCAATACAGCTTGCTATTACATAGATAGAATGAAAGAACGGACATCACAGGTTCAGTATTAAGAATCTTTGTAACCCTTTTTGTACGGAACCCAAGAAAGAAACATTTTCCTCTTTTGATAAAGAGAAACCAACATTTCTTCAAAAACAAGTGCTCTCTTAAGATTTATTATAAAGATAGACTAAAACCTTTTAACCAGACTCTCTAAACGATCCATGAAATGGATGCAGATATTTTCATTGTTCTGCCAACAGCTCTTGGGAATAAGAAGTACCTACCTACTACTTCTAGGTAGCGATGCAATAGGTGTGGAAGTAATTACAGTCTATTGTTATTATTATACGTCTATAGTCTATTCACATTGACGTGAGACAAAATGTAAACAAACCATAAAAAGGATACTTTTTAAGGTCACTTTTGAGAAAAGTAAAGATTAAATACTATTTACATAGGAAATGCAGTGAAACATTTGGTTAATTTATTTAAAAGCTGGTACATACATTTGAATGAGAAAATAAAATATTTTACATACATATATTTACTATACATACACATCATAAATTAGTATATTTTTATATTGCTGATAAAATATTTTAACAACATTTTTGACATGGAAAAAGACCTAAAAACACAATCATTCCCAAACTAAGACGTATTATAATACGACAAAATTTAAGAGTAGACATGATATAAGTATTTTACGTTGAAATATTGTATTTTATAATCGGTTGGTTTTTTACGTCAGCCATCTTTGCTCTACCGATCAAACTGTTGACGCGAGCGTGCATTTTCTAAAAAAGTTTAAGAACCTCAGATTCTTTGTTTACCTCTTGTCTCAGGCCAAAGTGAATAGACTATAGTGAAATCAAGTCTCTAAAAACTAGAAACGTTCTGAGCTTCTTGGATGATCTTGTAGTTCACAGTGACTACTGTTACATTAGGACGGCACATCCCACCAAATCTAAAATAATAATAATGTACGTTATTGGAATGTAAAATATCATCTTATGTACTTATGTTCTTACTTGCCATTGTCTATGAAATTGAAATATAGAAATAACCAAGAAGGACAGTACCCTTAGCACGAACCATTATAAAATCGAATTTGTGAGTGCGAAATGTCACTGTAAAATTTTGTATGGAAATTTGAACTGCAGCGCCGTAACGGACACAACGAGAACTAAATATCAGTACACAGACAATGACAATTCGCACTCGATGACTATTCTAATTCTAAAACTAACTAAATACTTACCAAAAGTAAACTAAAAAAAACAAATTTGCAACCGAATCAATTTTCAGCGTCAAACTGTATCAGCCAATACCGTATTCAGTTGTACAGTACTGTAGATGTTGAGAAATCGACTAATTCCGAAATAATTGGCCGTGCCGTCTGTCCTGGCGTAATTGCCCATTGAAGCCTAATTTGTTCGTGTCACCACTCCCTCGGGCCGGAGGACATTAGTTGACACAGAGCGCCAACACGAAACAGCGCAACTCCTGTCCCATTGCCAATTTAAATGTGCCTATTTGGTGTAACACAATGAGAGCTGTTTCGATCTAAATTAAGTTTGATTGGCTTGTAATGAGCCTACATCTATCTACCTAAAATAGGCAGAGAAAGTTTTGTAGGATTAAGTAAAAAATTTCTTGGACGATTCATTATTTAAAATTGTCGTCGACGACCAGGACCTTTCCGATCAGCTTGATCCTTTGGCTTTGCGTAGGGATTATTATCACGGGGAGTGTTCTGAGGAATTTTTCGGATTGTTCCAGCTTCTTTCGCCACCGTACATCGCAACAAAAATTTCATCCCCATCATCTTGATGGGTGGCTATATACAACCGTGCGTTTTTGTCGAAAATTTTTACCACGTACGACAAAACTGTGGAATACATTGTCGCCAGCAGTGTTTCCGGACCAATACGATCAAAAAACCTTCAAAATAAGAGCGTACTCATTCCTTTAAGGCCGGCATCGCATTTGTTATACTCCTGGTGTTGCAAGTGTCCATGGGCGACGGTGATCACTTACCATCAGGTGAACCGTCTGCTCGTATGCCCCCTATAACATATATAAAAAAAATGTATTCATGGAGGATTTAAAAGAGAAACTAATATAACATAAAACAGTAACAGTAAATATAACGCAATAAAGCGTTATATTTACTGTTACAGTTTTCCGAAATCGCAGTGAAAATAAGAGACACGTTGTTTTACTGCTACTGACAAAGCAACCCATGTTGCATACGGTATGCACCTTTACCTTCCACCATCAGTGGTAAAAGTGTTTAGTTGACAACAAACGCCTACACGAAACATCGCAGCTTCTGTCACATTGCTAATTTAAATGATGTAATCAATGGGTGTTACAGAATGTGAGCTGTTTGGATCTAAATGAGGGTTGATTGGCTTGCAATGACCCTCCATCTGTTTACCTAGATCAGGCGAAGAAACATTTGTATGTTTAGGTAAATAGTTTCTTAGACGATTTACGAATTTACGGAGTATTGAGGGAGAAATTAGCCAATATTTTTATGTTACAGACATACGTACTGTACAATGTTAGAAATTGCAGTAGATAGGTTAAACGCAAATCCAACTAATTCGACCGGAAAACACATAACAAAACATTGAGTAAAATTCACCCGAAAGTTTGTAGACTAACCAGAAATAATTACACAATTATAATTTTATTGCTTTTATAAATTCTATGGTTCTTCATGCACTTCAACTACTAAAAAATAAAGTTCAGTTTCATCTCATCTCATCATCTTAACACCACTTGAGGAACTTTACAACTTGTGCACGGAGGTGGGTTCGTTCAGCACGATGTGGTGCTGCAACTCGCCCTGGCCTTCACGATGCTCTTATACGTTGCGGGTTCGATGTTGGTGGCTAGTGCGTCACTCAAATTAAAGTCACTGGCTTCAGTACGATTCACAGTTTTATTGGTGCTTCACATAATCTGATACATCGAGGTCACTACACTATATCTATTATAATCGTGCTACACGTTACATTACTTATTATAAAAATATTAAATCACTATTAAATATGGCGACTGCGCCTTGTGTCTCACACAACGTGATCACTCGCTACGGTGGTTGCTATCGGAAGAGGAAATGCGCTGCGCTGCGCTCGCGCTAGTGATGCGCGTTAAATTAAGGATGCGAATTTGCATGAACATTCCCTCCCCGGGGCAACAACGGGGTTGGAAAACCTAGCCTTCTAAAGGCAACTTGCACAATTTTAGAGCTGGCCTAACAAGCTCGCCAGATTGAGTTCTTAACTTAACAGATCGTACAACATTATCTCTACCTTTATATAGCTCTAACACCCTACCTAGCTTCCAGTGTAATGGTGGAGTATTTTCATCCTTGATGAAAACTAAATCATGTAATTTTAAATTTTCTGACTCACGATACCACTTAGTGCGCTGCTGCAAGGTGCTAAGATACTCAAGATGCCAACGTGCCCACACGTTCTGTTGCAGCTTCTGCAGCATCTGAAAACGAGACAAACGTGACATATTTGTTTCTGACCAATCATATTCAGGCACCGCTACCAGTGGCTGACCAATGAGGAAATGTCCTGGCGTCAAGACTTCCAAATCACCTGGATCCTCAGACATCGCTACGAGAGGTCTGGAGTTTAAAATAGCTTCTATTTTACAGAGTAATGTCGTGAGTTCTTCGAATGTCAATATGGTCTCACCGATTTCTCGTTTCAAGAGGTTCTTAACGCTCTTAACCGCGGCTTCGAACAGTCCACCCATGTGAGGCGAAGCAGGCGGGTTAAATTCCCAATGTATATTTTGTTTCCTAAACTGCTCCTTCAATATGCATTCGTTGTCTAACAAGAATCGGTTGACCTCCCTGAGGTACTTGTTCGCGCCAACAAAATTGGTCCCTCTATCCGACCGGACGAGAGAGGGAAGTCCGCGTCGACTCACGAATCTAGTGAATGCAGCTATAAACGCTTCAACCGATAAACTCGAAACCAATTCGATGTGAACCGCCTTTGTGGCCACACACACAAACACGCAGAAGTAGGCCTTGACTGACTTTGCGTTTCGTAATAGGCTAGCTTTTACCAGAAATGGTCCGGCGAAGTCTGTAGCGACCCCGTCGAACGGTCTCGCGCGTCGCACGCGGTCCGCGGGCAGGTCCGCCATGCGCGGGGGTTGTTCTGCGGCAGAAAACCGGAAGCACCTCGTGCAGCGCCGTACAGTCCGGGTTGCTTGGCGCCGGATCGACGTTATCCAATATTCCCTGCGTAAAATAGCAATTAGACCATTAGCTCCAATGTGACAATGAGACCTGTGATAATGTTGCATTAATAATTGTACAAATGTTGTATCCTTTGGTAACAAAACCGGATGCCTCGCACTATATGTTAATTGTGAATGCCGGAGTCGGCCACCGACCCTTATGACACCCTCGGCGTCCAGGAACACACTAAGCTTCTGAAGTGGGGTTATGACCCTCTTATGCTGCTTCAACAAGTCTATTTCCTTTGCATAACTTAAACCTTGTACTCGCCTGATCCAATATTTGAGAGCGCCCCGCGTCTCTTGCAAGGTCAATATCTTATTCGGTGGTCGCGTCGACTTATCTGTCCGCAGACTGTTTATGTAGCGCAAGACGTATGCCGTAATATTAATGAGCCGAGTGAAGCTACTCACTCTTTCCAATAATTTTGTATCCCATGGCTCATCTTGGACTATGTTGGTGTTTATTACCCTTTTAAAGCTTGGCAGGTCCGTCGGCTTCACGTGGGTCTGAGGCCACTCAGAAGCCTGCCTCTCCAGCCACGGAGGACTCCACCATAGTGGGTGGTGTATTAATTCATCCGCTGTCACGCCGCGTGACGCGCAATCTGCCGGATTATGATCCGACTGCACGTGTCTCCACGTCAGTTTTCTAGGCAAGTTTTGAATGTTTTGTACCCTGTTACATTCAAACGTTTGAAGTAAATGTGGCTGCGTGTCCACCCATGCGAGTACAATAGAGCTATCTGACCATGCATTCAAACTGTCAATATTAATTGATCTTTCATAACCATCCGCTACATGGTTAAGCAGGTCACATACCAAATGCGCTGCGCTGAGCTCCAGCTTCGGGATCGTTTGTCGTGCCTTGATAGGTGCCACCCTTGATTTAGCTATAATCAAACTAACCTTAACATTACCAAATGCATCCTCGCTGCGTAGATATATACATGCCGCGTATCCTGCTTCGGATGCGTCCCCGAACCCATGCAGTGAGTATGACACTGCGTTGGGTAGAATAATACACCTCGGTATCTTGAGTCGCTCTAGGTGGAAGAGATCCCGTATCATCTCTCTCCATTTCTCTACAATCGCCTCGGGTACCGCTTCGTCCCAATGTAGACCATCCATAAACAATTCCTGAAGTAGGCCTTTAAATCTAATTATGACCGGTGTGCAGTAACCACACGGATCATAGAGCCTCGCTATAGTACTCAATACTGACCGCTTCGTCACTTCTTTCTCCGAAGGTATGTTCAGTCGGTACGACATCGTATCTGACAATGGCTCCCATTGTATACCTAGTACCTTAATAAAGCTCCTGGGATCAGCCGCATCAAATTGTTTAGGTTGCTCGCAATGTTTCTCGGGCAAATCCTTTAACAACTGTGGGTTATTGGTAGACCACTTACGTAACTCGTACCCTGCGCTCCGCATAAGCTCAATAAGCTCTGTCTTCATTGCTTGTGCTCGCTCCAGCGTCTCTGCACCTCCCATAATGTCGTCAACGAAGACATCATGCCTCAGGACTTCCGCTGCCACAGAATTCGGGTGGGTTTCCTCCCACTGCGTCGCCAGCTCCAGCAATGTTCGAATGGCAATGTAGGGACTCGACCGCAGTCCATAAGTATTTGTATTCAATTCGTATACCTTAAGCTCCTGCGACGGATCACTTCTCCACAGTATAAGCTGGTACCTCCTGTCCTCAGGGTGAATCCAGGTCATCCGGAACATTTGCTTCACGTCACGTCCGTCGTAAACACGACTCGATGACGCCTGAAATTCATTAAGATTTTAGTAATGTCATTCTGTAGAGCTTCTCCACTATGTAAACATTGGTTCAACGAGACTCCATTGGTTGTCTTACAACTGCCATCGAATACCACTCGGATCTTATCCGATTCTTTCTTAAATATGCCATGGTGTGGTATCACATAGTGTTCAGCGTCGAACTTAAAATTTGATACAGACATGTGACCGAGCTTTTCATAGTCTTCCATAAATTCCCTATACTTAGCCGCAAATCGAGGAAGCCTCTCCAGTTTTTTCTCTAAAGCGTAGAACCTACGCGTGGCCGTAGCCAAAGAATCTCCCAGCTCCGGTCTATTAGATAATAAAGGTAAGCGTACCATAAATTTTCCGTCAGTTTGCCTCACTGTCGTGGTTTCATACAACCGCTCGCACTCGTCGTTGCGAGGATCCCTCGGTTTCTCCGCCGGCGGCTCCTCCGACGTCCAGAATCGCTTGACGGCCTCCGTCAGCGTGGTGGTGGATATCTGCCGCTGCGCCGATTCTTCGGAGCCGTTCACCGGCCCCATGAGGGCGTGCCCGAAGCACGTCCCGTAGGCTGCCACGCCATCTGTACCGATATCCACTTTAGTACCATCTAAAGTATAATTCAATACATCAGCCCCGAGTATTAAGTCTACCCCTTGCGGTAACGAAAAACATTTGTCTGCGAGTCTCAATGTAGGCGGAGCTTGCTTCAAAATTCCCCTAGGTGAGGACCTTCTCACCGGTAAGTCTATACTTAACTCGTGCATGACTACTGCGACAGTAGAAATTATTGGCACAGGCCTATCCACGGGTTTAATAACAATTTTGACTTTACTAGCTGGTGTCCGCACCGTAGTGTTTCCTATTCCGACTATTTCCATGGAGCTCTTCTGTCGGTGCAATCGAAGTCGATCTACCAAAACTTCTCTGATAGCGCTGACACTGGCCCCGGTGTCTAACAGAGCGCGAGCTTCCTCGAAGTCGCCGCGGCTATTCTTAATAGCTAAGGTCACGGTGGGGTTGAGGCAGTTTCTGAAACCGCCCCCCACGGTGTAGACGTGCGCACCGACAGGAGCGAATCCTCAATATTCGTCCTCGCCCTCGGGACGGTCCTGCTCCGGAACATAAACTGGCCGGCCATACTTCAGTTCCCGAAACTGTTCCTGCGCCCGTTGGTACCTCGTACCCACTCGCCGCGCGCCTCGCTCCAGGTCGTACGGGCGAGGTTCCTCTCGCGGGGGGGATCGTGGTGGCGGCGCCGGCAGTACGTGGTGCGGGGGGCTGGCGCGGCGGGGAGGCGTCCTCACCCGCGCCGGCGTGCGCGGCGATGCTGGGCGGGAGGGCTGCTGTGTCACGCGTCCCCGTGCCCCACCATCTGCGTTACACAACAGCGTGTGATGGATTGCGGCACCACATAATCCACACCCAGTTCCGCGGTCGCACTCCCGTGCGAAGTGTTCGCCCAGACACACGAAGCATACCCCCTTGCTTCGCACCCAAGTCTTTTTGGCTGAGCGGCTCAGTCTGGTGAACCCATAACATTCCTGAATTCTGTGGCCTAGCACTTTACAGTATATGCAGCTCACCTGCCCCGATGTGGTGGCCACCTGGCCGCGAACCTTGTTCTGTGGTGGCGACCGCCCGGCCCTGCGCTGCGCGGGTGGCGATCTCGTGAGCCGCGTCGGCTCCCTCCTCTCCTGCTCCGGAAGAGGCGTGGCGATGAGCTGACGCCTGCATACTTCGTCCAGCAACCCCATCAGCTCCGAGAAGGTTGGCAGCTCCGCAGACGATCCGTGCCTCTCTTCAAATTGGTTTCTCAACCGGGCGGGCAGCTTCTGCTGTATAATAAAAATTAATAAATAAGACCACTCCTTAACTGGCAACCCTAGCTTTTCGAGAGCCTGCGTCGACTCAAGCAGTGGGTTATATAGCTTCTGCCTCAGTCCCTCCAGAGAGGAAGGTATAGAAGGGAGCGACATTATCTGCTCCAGATAACTGTCGGCCAAGAACCGGGTGTTCTGGTAGCGGTTTCTTAGCAATCCTAAAGCGACCTCATAATTTTTTGCGTCCACGGGTAGGTGCTTCACCAGGGAGAGCGGCTCCCCCTTCAAGCAGCTTCGCAAATAGTAATGTTTCTCAGCTTCGGGAAGGTTGGGACGATTATGCACAAGGGAGAGGAAAAGATCATAGAAACTCACCCAGTCCATGGGATTACCGTCAAACTCCCCCAGTTGAATGAAAGGAAGTTTGGCTGCCACACTGTACCCCTGTGCCTGCAAGCCACTCGCAGTCTCCATACTGGTCGATGGGGTGGGTCCGGCGTCGAATTCCTCAGCCCTAGTCTCCACTGAAACTAATAATTTATTAATAGCAGAGAACTCCTGCCCCAGGTTCTCCACATCTTCGGCCTCGCTGGCTACTAGCTGTTTGTAAGCCTCTACAAACTCGCCATAATATTTGTCAAATCGTCGCTTTATCACCCTGACAGCAATTGACGATGAGGTTCCTTCTAAGGATTCACAAAAATCCCTGAGCATCCTAGCTGTTACCTTGAAAGTATGACGCGCCACGCTTTCGGACATTTTAGTTAATAATAATAAAAATACTCCACCAGAATAAAATACTAATCGCTACGATATACCTACACACTCTACGTGTTTACTGACCTACGTTATGTCAACAATAACTATACGTACCCTACGTATTAAAGAATTAATAAATATCGCGTCGATATAAATATGAAATTAATAACAATTAATCATCAATTAATAGAACCACCAGAAATACAAAAACAATGTAATATCACCCCGTATTACATATCAAACAACACTTCACAATCTTATAAACAAACAAATAACTGTATATTCTAAACAGTAATCAAAATGTCTTATCAGTTATCAAAATACAAAAACTAATGTCGCTTCGACCTTCAACAATAACAATTTACCTGACCTATGTTCGCGTCGAACATCCTAACAAGTATATTGCCATGCAATTATATTACTTACTACATAAATATAAGGTCCATACCCTTTCCTTGACCTGCCGCAGGCACTCACCAATATGATTCACTATTAATGCACTATAGTGTCATAGGCGAAAGGACGACTTTCGCACGCGCACTGATATTACGTGACACTGATAAGACGAAGCGATGCCTCCGCTCGCCGCTCGCTGCCGCGCGATGGTGACCACGTGACCCACGCGGCCGCCGCGCCGCGCCGATGAGTCAAATCGAAATAATTTGTAGATATTTCGTAGGTACTGTCGCCGCTCCGCGTAGAATACCGCCACGTTGAAATGCTGAATGCCGATCAGCAACCAAATGACACTCGCCGCCGCTGCGCGCCGATGTTCCAATGCCGATGAATGCACGTGCTCGTGCACGCCGATGCCCCTCGGAAATATTCTTCTATGCCGCCTCGCAATAATAGATTATTTTCTATAATTCGCTGCTTCGCGTGGATGCCCCAATGTATCAATCTCGCGCCGAGTTGAATATTGTCGATGCCGCTCGACTACCGTTGCCCGACGAGTCGACTCCGTACTTCGCCGGTTGTTACCTTCCCCTCATGGGCCACCAGAAAATGTGCACGGAGGTGGGTTCGTTCAGCACGATGTGGTGCTGCAACTCGCCCTGGCCTTCACGATGCTCTTATACGTTGCGGGTTCGATGTTGGTGGCTAGTGCGTCACTCAAATTAAAGTCACTGGCTTCAGTACGATTCACAGTTTTATTGGTGCTTCACATAATCTGATACATCGAGGTCACTACACTATATCTATTATAATCGTGCTACACGTTACATTACTTATTATAAAAATATTAAATCACTATTAAATATGGCGACTGCGCCTTGTGTCTCACACAACGTGATCACTCGCTACGGTGGTTGCTATCGGAAGAGGAAATGCGCTGCGCTGCGCTCGCGCTAGTGATGCGCGTTAAATTAAGGATGCGAATTTGCATGAACACAACTATTCCCTTTTTACTGTTGCAATCAATTCCGGCGGTAAATAAAAGTTTTGCCCGCACCCTTACTAGACTAAATAGGGACAAACTTCGCAGGATTATAGGAACCCTGACTGGTCATTGTCCCCTGAACAAACACCTATATACAATGGGGGTTACAGACAGCCCCCTATGCAGAGGATGCATGGAGGCAGAAGAAACGCCACAGCATGTCATCATGGAATGCAGGAGTGTGGCCGACCAACGGGCACGACTTCTCCAGTCACCAGAATCGTTTCCGGAAGCTTGCAGCAGTCTATCAAGGCTGCTTTCCTTCTGGACCGATATAGGCTGGCTGGAGTAAGCGGGAATGTTTATGAGATACGCACAATGGTCCAATAATTAGGACTAAGTGCGGAAACCGCCCTGAAAAACTAAACTAACTAAACTAAACTGTTGCAATCAAACCTTGAGAAGAGCCCATGGAGTCGGTATTGCTTCTAGATTTTCTGCACAAAATCGCAAAACTCTTTTGAAAATACAAGCTAATTTTAAGTAGTTGGTTTTGCCTCGAGATAACTTCTGCAAATGTCTCTAAAGATATTCTTAACAACGAAAATCTAATATTGTTATCTTTTCTAGTTTGCATCCAAAATATTGAGAAAAGTTAATATCCCTGCTTAGATCTATTATTATAGCTCACAAAGTACATGAAACACTTGCTTTTGGAACTCAGTACCTCCGAAAATAGACGACTTAAAAATAATTGATTTCACCACTACATAGAGAATTCAAAACTGAATGTCCTAGTTTAAAAAGAAATAATAGTAATCGCTAGATAGTCGGATTTGCCTTACACGCAATAGGGTGATTTGTAACGGCATAGGTTTTGTGAATCTATAAACAAATTACTTACTAAGAAAATCTTGCAGTAAATTACTGAAAAAAAAAATTAAGAATTTTGATAAGCTACTTGATACTTTTTGGATATATGTTATAAATGGTTAATAATTGTTCTATTAGACTGAAAAAGAAACTTTTTTTTACTTAGAAAGCAACAATTTTTTAATTTTAAAATAGATTTTTCATGGACATACAAAAACAAGTACTACAGTTGTTTTATTTTTATGTTCCTTAAATTGCATATATTTCATGCATGCAAAGATATAAATAATATTATGACTAAAATGAACGTTCGAAGTATTATTTTGTAGTTTTTCGCAGAAAATGTGAAATAGTTGAATCACTTATGAAATGTATATATTAGGTATTGATTGAAGCTTAAATACAGGTGAAACCATCTTCATATAAATATAGGAATGTATCAATTTGCTCGATACTTATTCCTCGGATTCAGTTATGTTTTACTGAGAATTCTGCGTTGTTACATTTTCAAGCAATAAATCTAGCAATCTTGGTTCAGAAATTTAATCATATTTCAGTAACCAGCTTAGTTGCAGTATTACAAGAAATTTCAGACGCATTTAGTTGATATTTTTATTTACCTTATGGTAGACTTACAACAAAATTAACTTTCGAAACGCTTTAAAAACATATACATGTATATTTTATTCGACCCGTTTTCATTGCTTTTAAGTAAGAGTCCTAGGAATTGAAGAGGTCTCATTGTTTTACAGAAATTATATTTTCGGTAAAAAGGAAATGGTGCTGATAATTGCGAATGAAAGGAGAACGTTACTCGACACACTAGAAAACAGAAGAAAATAATATTCGACCACCTTGCGACACAACGAATTAATTCAGTACATTATAATTTTCATGCCAAGTATGGCATCTTACAGCTAAGTTGATATAAATTAATAATTTGTAAAACAAAAGTTTTAATTGACATGAAAGTAATCTAATACTGCTTCCGTAGTGCTTCTTTATGAAAAGGTCATGTACCCTTATAATTAGTTAACCTAATTCACTTGAAGCATTATCTTAAATATAAATTCGATTCTCGGCGCTTTTCAGCGAAATGATAGTTCTGGGTCTGTTTAGATGCTCATTATTTGTTGTCTGTTGTCTGGTTGACTGATATTTATTTTGAAGTGAAAACTGCTTTAGAGGCGTTGTAGACTTTTTTTTGTATGGGTAAAAAATGTTAAACTCGCGTCAGGTTAAACACGTGGGCTGATCGCATCATGACACACAATAAAATTGGAAAGGTTGTTGACTTTCAATATATTGGACGAAACATAGTAATATTTTATTTTATCGTATAATAATAATAAGTTTCTATCTAGGACGTCCACGTGGCAGCTTTATTGCGAAGAAAATGCATTTTTTTACAATAGATGTCGCTAGGTGCGCTTAAATGTGATTCATGTAAGTTGATTTCTTAACAATAGATGTCGCTAAGGGCGCTTAAACGTGATTCATGTAAGTTGATTTTTCTGAGAGATAAACTTTTTAATGTAATATAAATTGGCATGTCTGTGTACGATAGCGCAATAAATAAATATTGTTTTCTACCACATACATGATAGTACTTTTATACTGTTAATTAAAGCAATTCGTGCAAAATTATTCCCTAACCATTCCAAAATATCAAAAATGCACAACGTTAATATTCAAGTTTTCACTTCTGTCGGCACTCCCGGAGTGCAATCCGTCGTTTTTTATAATATTGTTCTTTCCTTATAAAAAAATTTTGATCCAACTAATTCTTCTAGATGTTTCTAATTGAAACATCTCATCATCGTCTTCCACAGCTCGACGGGGTAGGCAACAGAGTGAGTGATATTTTAAGTTTAGTCTAGAAATTGCAAGCAAATCGCAAGCATCTATTGTAGCAATATAATTTTAGAATATTAAGTTGTAGAAATATTACTAATCAAAGCGCCATCTATCACCATACGTATCCATCATCTAACAATGTAATTGGTTTTAAAGAAGCACAGAATATATTATAAAAAAAATATGATAGTTGTATTTGAATGATGAGATAGATGGAGTTGTATTTAATAGTGTTAAATGAAATTACACGTATTGATGACGTGATTAGCTATTGTTCAGGAAGCAGTTTCTTGGAGGGAGATGGGCGTAGCCGTATTAACCGGTCCTGTCAATTCCTCGCACCAAATATGGTGATTTGAGAGAAATTTGCTAGGACGCCGTCACGTGATCCTAGGCCACTATAAATAGCTTTGCGCAGACGATTTCACTCTCTTTTGTCTGCGAACCGAACACTTGAACATCTAGTAAATTGCACAGTGACTGGAAAGTATAGTCAGTGCATAATTAATTAAAATATTTTCCCCGGATTAACGGGTAAGTCCAATATAACTAACTGTTTAGGCTGTAGGTCAAGTTAGGTTTTTTTATTGAACTATAGAAAAATGTGTAATTGTTTCTAGGTCCTTTGAAGTGGCTAATTAAAAACAGTATACGATAATCACAATTACTTAATCCTGGTTGGGATTTCTTTGGAAATATATATATAAATATAAATGAGCCTGTGAAGCATTCTTGATCGAAAGTAGACGGGTTCATGTGATGACAGCACGTCCTGATTCATTCCTGAGGACATTTGAGTCACCTTGATGTTCCCGTGGTCTTAAAGCTAAGTAAAACTTATACCTTCTCAATATTTAACCGGTGCATACTCCGAAGAACTAAATTTCTGTTTAACGTAATAAAGTATTTATATTAGTAAACTATAAAACCGCTATAAGAAGAATTCAAATTTCTTTACATATTGTTTGTTATTTTCCAAAACCAAATGTTTATATAAAATGTTTAAATAAATATTTCTGCATTTCCACATGTTCTTGAATGTATAAACATCACTGAAGTTAAAATCTTTGAGGTTGTAAAAGCTGTATATTTATAAAGTTATCTATAAATAGTATTAATTGTGTTAAGTATGATGAAATAAGATCTGAATATTAACAATATATATCTTGTTCACTGCGGTTCTTGACATTTTTATTTGCCTCCCTCAAATAACAGTATTACGGCGCCCTGAATATAGAATCTTTTAATCTTGAGTCTCATGTAAACCCTGAAAAAGTCGGTGGTAACTAAAATTGTTACAAAATGGCGACCAACTTTAGGGCCGAGCAATAAAATACTGTATTTGAGGGAAATACTAATGTGTTAATATGATGATAAAAAGATTGGTGGAAAAATTTAATGCTTAAAATCCCCAATCAGTCTGAATAGCACATTAGAAGTAAATTACTTAATAACTACTTAATAACTTAGAAATCTTTAATAAACAATACTCTTGGAATACTAGTGTGTCTAAATGATGATGAAAAAGGTTGGTGGAAACATTGATGCTTAAATCCCCAATCAGTCTGAAAAACACACTAGCATTAATTAACTTAGCACATTAGAATTAATCAACTTAGCAATATACTAGAATAACACTTTCGTAGTAATTGGATGAGTAAATATTAACCTTAAACAGTGAACAAGATAGTCTATAAGAATTGAAACTTGTAATAATAAAAGTACCCTCCTTCAAAAAAAAAAAAAAATATAAATTTCTTTGTATTTAACTTTCTTAGATTAAATAACTTGAATAATTAGCTTGATTTAAGAACTTGATTAAACGTAATTTAATAATTAACTTAGTAATTAACTTAGTAACAGAAATAACTGACTTTAACTTGAGAAAATCTGAGAAAATGCTCTCTTTACAAAAATATGTAAACTACTTAAGAAAGGATGAAATCATATATGAATTGGATATTCTTGGCATTTCCACAGCTCCTGACACATCGGTGGATGCACTGAGAAAGCAGCTTCGCCAAATTTTTAAGCTGAAGAGACGCGGTAGCATCAAGTGTGCCCCAGTGATTACACCACTCCCTGCAAGCGAGCTCAAGGCCTGTACGCCGAAAATTGCTGAGCTCGAGGATCTGCTGTCATCAGGTGACCTCGGAAAAGACAGTAATCTTCACTTACGTGTGTCAGTTACGGCTAATTATCTGATCGATAGACTGGCTCGATTAAAAGTTGAGAAATCTTCTCTAGTGGATTTGCGCCACAGGCTCATTAGAATATTAGCTCAGGTAGACAAAGAGGATGAGAGTAGTTCAGACGAATTAAGTAGTAAAGAGGCAACTCCCGAGTGTGAGAGAACGAGCGAGATGAACGAAAGGAGGAAGGTGTACTTAATTAAAGATAGACGCATTAATTTAAACTCATTTAACTTAAAATATGATGGTTCTACTTGCGTTAGAAATTTTATAGAAAGATTGGAAGAAATTAGACACGCCCGCGAGATTCCGCAATCTCGTATGCTAACGGCATTTTCCGATCTGTTAGAGGACTCTGCTTTAATTTGGTACAGAAGCAATAAAGATAATTTTAACTCATATTCTGACCTATTAATTAACTTGAGAGAAGACTTTGATATTCCTGATTTAGAAAAAGATTTATAAACCAAATTATGACGATTAGTTCTCTATTAAAGTAAATTTTTTTAATACTTAAATGTTTAAAATATGCAATTCATAAATTAATTATGTCATTGATTATTTAATTATCTCTGTTTAGTTTAGTGTTCACAAAGTACCTTGACTTTTATTTAAATACATATAATGAGACACTATTAAGTATGTCGTTAATTATTAATTATTATTTTTTTGATAAATACTTAAAAATTAATCTTGATACATAACGTTAATTTCCAATGGAACCTTTTAGTGTTGTGCTTAACCTTAACATTTTTTGATACCTCCAATTACTTTCCCAGGTTACAATATATTTATGTACCTGCTTCCGTGATATTGGTAAGGTACTTGTAATTTTTTTACTTGCAGAAAGTTACAGGAACTTACTGATATTTTCCACAAGGTGAGGAAATTTTAATCGTTTCTCACCAAAGGAAGGAAGGATGGTTGGTATATACATATGTGTAATTTGTTAGAAAAAATATTAACATGTCAATAAGGCAAGCCCATATCTAAAACCCCTTGAACTAGTAGTTGAGATTTATTTGAACCTTTTCCACACTCTTGAAATAAGTAGACGTATTTAATCATTACGTAATATTACTTCAGAAACTATGTTGTGTTGCACCCTATACGGTCAGCAACAGGCATAGCTGTAGCTAATTTGACTTCATAATCATTTCCCGAGAGGTGAGGAGACAGTTAATCGCTGCTTACCCAAGGAATGATAAACCTATAATTTAAACTTGACGATTTTTCCGAACAGTGAGGAAATATTTAATTGTTCCCCGCCCGAGGAATAAAAAGTTTAAACTTGAAAATAATTTCTTCCAAAACGTGAGGAGACCCTTAATTGCTGCTCACCAGAGGAATCAAAATTATTGAAACTTAATGATATTTTTCCAAAAGATGAGAAAATATTTAATTGTTTCTCACAAAAGGAATAAATATTTATTAAATGTGTGGTAACTACTTAATTGTCACCACCAGTTGATACTTTGTCCAATCTTGATGGCAAATGTTTTAATAATTAACTTCTTAAAGATAGCTTAAACATTTTGATAATATTATTAACAACAAACTTAAAAATTAACAAACCTTTGAATCCCTTATAAGATACGTATTTTAGTCACTTACAGTATTATCCGCTTGGCTAAGGAGACTTCAAGTGTGGGAAACATCTATATGGAAATCTGTGGGCTACGGTTCGAAACCTGCCAGAAAATTAAAATCTTTTTTTTAACTTTTAACTAAATAAATATTTATTGACAACCCTTTTAACTTAAATTCTCACTTTTAAAAGAACACTTAAATAATATTTCGATGCATTTTAATATTTTAATACAAAAAAAAAAAAATTTTTAATAGTAAAATATTTTCGTAAAGTTGTGTTCACTGATATGCATATGGGTATGAAAGTAGTATGTAATGCGTGAAGTATGAAAAGTGTTTTACAAAATAAGCACGTGCAATTTATTTTAAAATACTAAATAGAAAAATAGGTCTTGATGTATGAAAGGCATAAGCATAAGGAAGTGTACATATACTTTAGACTTGATAATTAAAGATAGGAAGATTGTTGGAAAATAATCTTAATCTTTTAAGTTTGAAAACATACAAACTTCTTTAATCTTGAGTTGTTTTCTTAACTACCTTAAGTTCATAAGATGAACAGAAAAATCATGCTATACCCCTTGATAATAAATCCAAGAATGGTATTTACATGCAACTAAAAGAAAAATCTTTAAACAGCAAATATTTAATTGTTGCTATTGACTTCGAGTTTAGAACATTACGAGAAAAAATAAAAAAGGTACAATCCCTTACTATTTTGCTACCCTGTCTACGCGGGATTTTACCGAAAAGACTGATATTAAGAAAAAAGGTACAATCACTGATTACTTTCCTGTAATTAAAAACCGACAGTTTTTTCGTTCCCCAAAAGTCTGAAGTGAAGGAGCCTTTATTTAAAATTTTGCACCAAAATATAGCTAGTATTCTCTCTAAGAAAAATCTTTTAGAACTTGCATTAGACGAACTATATGAAACAAATCATGAACCCGACATAATGTGTTTTTCTGAAACTTTTTTAAAACCTGACTCTCTTAGATACTTGAAAATCGCAGATTACGAACTTGCATCAGAGTTCTGCAGGAATAAACAAAGGGGTGGAACTTGTATATTAGTAAAAAGAGGATTGCCTTATGAAAAATTAAATATTCTACAAGACCACGCAATTCAAAAAAGTTTTGAAGCTTGTGGTATTTTCATGCCACTTGAAAATTTGATAACAATATGCCTGTACAGAATACCTGCTTCCGATCCTTACCTCTTCATGTCAAAATTAGACCTGGTTCTACACGAAATATGTAGACGTTATAAAAAAAATACAAAAATTGTTGTTGCAGGTGACATAAATATCAACACATTACAACCAGGCAAAGTCAACAATTATTTAAAAGATTTGTGTAACAACTACAACTTAACTTTACATATTAACACCCCCACGCGGAAAGAATCTTGCATCGATCATATTTTTAGTAATATAAAAAATGCAACATCTGTGGTTTTACCTCTTTGCTTATCAGACCATGATACAGCTCAACTACTCAGCTTTCCCATGAAACAAATATATATAAAACCTAAATCTTATTTTGTTTACAAACGAGATTACTGTATTGAAAACATTGAAAAATTTAGGGAATGTTTAACTAAACTATCGTGGTCCGAAGTTTATAATGAACCTGACTTCAATACAGCTTTCGGAATCTTTCATGACTTATTGAGCCTTTTTTACAACTTATGTTTTCCAAATATAAGAAAAAAAATCAATAACGTGAAAAGGAAAAAAGAAAAATGGATAAGCCCTGGTCTTAAAATTAGTTGTAAAACAAAAAGACACCTGCGCTTCGGATATTACAAAAGCAAAACATTAGGAAACAAAAACAAATACTTATCATATACTAATATTTTAAATAAATGCATACATTATTCGCGAAAAAATACTACTATGAAATTCATAAATCAGAGCAAAAATAAATGTAAGGCTACATGGTCAGTAATCCAAAATGAAATTAATAATACTAAAATTGATGACAATATTACTAATCTAAAAATTTATAATAAAACACTGACATATCCAAATGACATAGCTACTGCTTTTAATGACTACTTCATAAATTTGACTGAATCGCCATCAATAAACTTAACTAAAGATAACCAAAAATTGCCATCACTAGCCAATTCAATGTATTTACAACCAATGACCATTGAAGAAGTAAAAAAGGAAATCATGTGTTTAAATAATACCAACGCTGAAGGATATGATAATATTTGTACAAAGATATTAAAGATGTGCACTACAGAACTAACACAGGTCCTTACACACCTGGTTAATACATCGTTTATATCAGGAACGTTTCCTGATAAACTAAAAATCTCTTTAGTCAAACCATTACATAAGAAAGGGGACAGAGAGAATCCGGATAACTATCGTCCTATTACGTTAATACCGATCCTTTCAAAAGTCTTCGAAAAATGCATGCTAAACCGGCTCATGAGTTTTTGTTTGAAATACAAAATCATAACAAAAGAGCAATATGGGTTTCAAAAAGCAAAATCTACATCGCTGGCAATGTTTGATCTTATGTCAACAATATTGACAAATCTAAATAATAGATATTTAACAACGGGGTTATTTTTTGACTTGTCAAAGGCCTTCGATTGTGTTGCTCACCCGAGACTATTAAAAAAACTAGAATCCTACGGTATCCGAGGACCCACCTTATCATGGTTAGCATCCTATCTAAGCGGTAGGCGCCAAAAAGTTATTTTTAGCAAAGTAACACAAAATGAAATGAAATCGTTCTCATCTGGTTTTAGGGAAATTCGGTGTGGCGTTCCACAAGGGAGCGTTCTAGGACCAATTTTATTTCTATTATACATCAATGACATAACACAGGTGACTCAACATAAATGTGTTTTATATGCCGATGACATATCAATAATTGTAACATCAAATAACATTAAAAACAATGACTCGTTACGAACACATTCATCTGACATTAATAATACTATTGACATGATCATTAAATGGCTTAATGCAAATAATCTTAAAATTAATATTAATAAATCCTATTATATACAATTTAATCAATCTAAACATAAAAAATATAAGTTTACATTAGACGTAGCAAAAATCAAAGAAGTAGAAAGTTTAAAATTCCTAGGTGTAAAAATTGACAAAGATACAAACTGGAAAACCCATATAGATATGTTAAGTCATAAAATAAATAAATTTGTGTATGCTCTGAAAAGCATAAAAAACCTAACCAATAAAAAAACCGCTGTTATGTGTTATCGTGCATACATTGAATCTATCCTTCGGTACGGAATTATACTCTGGGGTAATAGCACGGATAAGAATAGAGCCTTTATTGCACAAAAGAAGTGCATTAGGGCAATATGTGGAATCCCGCCAGACCAATCATGTAGACCATTATTTAAAAGTCTTGGATTGTTGCCGCTGCCATCGCTGTACATATATGAATTAGCAGTGTTTGTCCACGGGCACAAGCAGTTGTTCAAGAGGGTTAATAATTTCCGGCTTAGAGACCCTTACAGAATGATATTTAATGAGGTCCCAAGGTCTGACAAATATAGGAAAAGTTGCTTATGCCTTTGTGTCGAGATCTATAATAAAATCCCTCCCGACATAAAAATACTGAATATGAACATGTTTAAAAATAAATTATATAAATGGCTAAATGAAAACAATTTTTATGACCTAAAAAGTTTTTTCAATTATAAAAATTAATGACATGTTTTAATTTATCCTATAATAATTATGATAAATGTATCTTTTTAATTTTTTATTTTTTTTTTATATCTGACATTTAGAAATCTTGTAATATTAATATGTTGACATTGTATATTTTATTGACATAATATTAGGTAACTCTGACATTCATAATTCTACAGAAAAATGTTATAATTAATTAATCTCTTTTTTTTATTGGTTCCATATTATGTATTTGCATGCTATTTTTAAAATGGCAAAACACGTGCTCAAACCGTTGTGTAATACCTATATACCGTGTTTTTAGCAAATAAAGATTATGATTTATGATTAGAAAAAAGTGGTTACTCGCGTATATGATTAAAAATTTTTTATCTTGGCTAATACTTAGTATTGTTGATTTGTCTGTAGGCCTGATGCAGGTTAGCTGAATTAAAAAAAAAAAAATTTTTAGGAAAAATTTTTTGAGATAAGAAGGGTGTGTGTAGCAATATAATTTTAGAATATTAAGTTGTAGAAATATTACTAATCAAAGCGCCATCTATCACCATACGTATCCATCATCTAACAATGTAATTGGTTTTAAAGAAGCACAGAATATATTATAAAAAAAAATATGATAGTTGTATTTGAATGATGAGATAGATGGAGTTGTATTTAATAGTGTTAAATGAAATTACACGTATTGATGACGTGATTAGCTATTGTTCAGGAAGCAGTTTCTTGGAGGGAGATGGGCGTAGCCGTATTAACCGGTCCTGTCAATTCCTCGCACCAAATATGGTGATTTGAGAGAAATTTGCTAGGACGCCGTCACGTGATCCTAGGCCACTATAAATAGCTTTGCGCAGACGATTTCACTCTCTTTTGTCTGCGAACCGAACACTTGAACATCTAGTAAATTGCACATTGACTGGAAAGTATAGTCAGTGCATAATTAATTAAAATATTTTCCCCGGATTAACGGGTAAGTCCAATATAACTAACTGTTTAGGCTGTAGGTCACGTTAGGTTTTTTTATTGAACTATAGAAAAATGTGTAATTGTTTCTAGGTCCTTTGAAGTGGCTAATTAAAAACAGTATACGATAATCACAATTACTTAATCCTGGTTGGGATTTCTTTGGAAATATATATATAAATATAAATGAGCCTGTGAAGCATTCTTGATCGAAAGTAGACGGGTTCATGTGATGACAGCACGTCCTGATTCATTCCTGAGGACATTTGAGTCACCTTGATGTTCCCGTGGTCTTAAAGCTAAGTAAAACTTATACCTTCTCAATATTTAACCGGTGCATACTCCGAAGAACTAAATTTCTGTTTAACGTAATAAAGTATTTATATTAGTAAACTATAAAACCGCTATAAGAAGAATTCAAATTTCTTTACATATTGTTTGTTATTTTCCAAAACCAAATGTTTATATAAAATGTTTAAATAAATATTTCTGCATTTCCACATGTTCTTGAATGTATAAACATCACTGAAGTTAAAATCTTTGAGGTTGTAAAAGCTGTATATTTATAAAGTTATCTATAAATAGTATTAATTGTGTTAAGTATGATGAAATAAGATCTGAATATTAACAATATATATCTTGTTCACTGCGGTTCTTGACATTTTTATTTGCCTCCCTCAAATAACAGTATTACGGCGCCCTGAATATAGAATCTTTTAATCTTGAGTCTCATGTAAACCCTGAAAAAGTCGGTGGTAACTAAAATTGTTACACTATAAGCTATAATGGCCGCTTACCATAACAATTGTTTGCCATCCTTTTAACATCAAAAAAAAAAATTTCTTCTGATGAAAAAAAACACAACTTTAAATCACAATTTTTTGACGGTAAGAAAATGTACGGATATATGGATCCCATGTGAGAATCCAACTATCGGCCCAGACTGCGAAAGAGTTTGATATTGAAAGGATCACCTTTCGCTTAATACCGACATTGTTATGTCATCATCATCATCAGCTGATGGACCTCCACTACTGGACATGGCTTCCCTAAGCGATTTCCATTTACAACGATCCTGCGCTTGCCACTTCCAGTGGCTACCCACGTTTCGCTTGGATCGTCAGTCCACCTGATGAGGGATCTACTGACACTGCACTTCCCAGTGCGATGTCGCTATTAAAGCACTTTGGGACCTCAACGTCCATCGATATTGTTATGTAAAATTGTAATACAAATAACTAGACGTGTCAGGGGGGGTAAATTAAAAATACAAAGATATAGAAACTGTTATAACTGTTAAAAGATTAAAATAGATATTGATCTATTAAAATACAAAAAATACGTGTGGCACTCGGGGACTGCCGCGGTAAATCTATTGCATAGCATTATTTATTAACTTATGCAATTATAATTATTCATTTATTTTATTTATGCAGTATTTTTTTCTTTGATATTAATTCAAGTTTTTTCTTTGATATTAATAGATGGCGAGGCAGGCCTTATGATATTTTATTGGGCAAGCACAGCAAACAACAGCATTGCCCGGTGCCAAAAAATTTCCACAAGCTCC
The DNA here is from genome assembly GCA_902850365.2 of Chilo suppressalis. Lineage (NCBI taxonomy): Eukaryota > Metazoa > Arthropoda > Insecta > Lepidoptera > Crambidae > Chilo > Chilo suppressalis. The sequence continues at coordinate 2,281,291 of OU963902.1, forward strand.
ACAGTTTACCATCTTCAGTCCAAAATTTTAAATTACAATTATAAAGTCTAAATAAAAGGGAGACAAATAAAAATAAGAACAGGTGCTGGGGTCTAAAACAAATATATAAAAAAAATGAAAAAAATAATACCTAAAAATAAAAAATACGAGTGCGGGATTTGAACCGACGACCGCGGTGATGCGTCGAACGCACAGTGTATTATGAAACCCATTTTTCGGACGTCTGCTTTTTATTACAAAATCCTGAAGTTTCAATCATTTAAAACGCTAGAGTAGCACTCCAGAGTATCAAAAACGCTTAGTTTTGGAAAAAAAATATTTGAACATCTGTTTTTTTTTTGCGGATATTTTTTTAGAAAAATTCCTTTTCCCTAAAGCAAACATATTTTAAATATAATTATGTCATATGTGATATGAAAGCACTTTACAAGCTTCATCCGTAAGAGCTATTAGCGACCTCGTAACTGCCATAGAAAAGGAGAAATTATTATTTTTCAGTTTTTCGTTTTTATTTTATTTTTCAGATAATCCACCGTATTTGGAAAAGTTATCCAGATGAAAATGAAGGTCCTAAATCCTTCTACCTACCACTAAAAAATCACATCCAAATTGCGTGGAGTTTAGAAGCTGTGTTCAATTAAAAATTTCGATCAGGGTTGTTACTTTTTGAATTTTCAATATCCGGAATTTTATCTAAGGTTGGTGGGTGGTTTAAGTCCCACGTGTGGTGTGTAATATAACAAGAAACTATATAATGTTGAAAATACATAATATCATTAAGTTTTAATAAGTTATGCAATATGTGAAATGAAAATTCTATTAAGTACCTAAATTTATTTCAAACACAACTTATAAAAGGTACTTGGAGAAGAAAAAATGTACAAATTCCATTGAAAATTGATGGGAAACTACAAACCCTACATTGCGCGTGGTCCGACGTCCGTGCGATTAAAAACAAATTACACGGGCGAAGCCGCGGGTAACAGCTAGCATTTAAATTATATTACATACCCTATGATTATACCCTAATATTCCGAATATTTTTGAATTTGTGAATAGTGTCAACCCTAATGAAAAAAAACCCGGTTATTTACAAAACAGGCTGTGTCATATAGACTCCACGCAATTTGGACGTGATTTATTTGTGGTAGGTAGAAGGATTTGGGACCTTCATTTTTATTTGGATAGCTTTTCCAAATACGGCGTATTATCTGAATAATAAAATAAAAACGAAAAACTGAAAAAAAGTTAATTCACCTCTTCTAAGGCAGCCACAAGGGCGCTAATAGCTCTTAAAGATGAAGCTTGTAAAATGCTTTCTAATAACATTTGTCATATATTCAAAATATATTTGCATTAAGAGAAGGAATTTTTCTAAAAAAATAACCGGGAAATAAAACCAAATTTTCAAAGATTTTTTTTTTCAAAACTAAGCCTTTTTGCCACTCTGGAGTTCTAGTCTAGCATTTTAAATGATTGAAACTTCAGGATTTTTTAATAAAAAGCAGACGTCCGAAAAATGGGTTTCATAATACACTGTGGAACGTTAGTTCCGTGGCGAAAATTTAACACACTGCGCCGTTTAGATTAATATACATGTGGCGAAAATTGTGTTCTATTGGTATATACACTCTCGCAAGGTTTTTTCGTTACAGATTTTTTTGATTCGGTCCCCGCGTTCAAAGCCCGCGATAAAAGCTATACAATAGCTTAATAATATAAAACACAAAGATAAAGAAACTGTTATGGTAAAAGATTAAATAGATATTGATCTATTAAAATACAATAATATTAGAAACAAAGATACAGAAGCTGTTATGGTAAAAGATTAAATAGATATTGATCTATTTAATCTCTTACCATAACAGTTTCTATATCTTTGTATTTTTAATTTAGCCCCTCTGAGACCTCTGGTGTTATACTTGTTGTTGTTATGTTGAATTACAATGAAATGGCGTGACTTAAAAAAGAACTTAAGTTTACAAAAAAAACATAAAATTTAATATGAAAAGTATGTTACTGCAAACAATACAAGATATTGTTGCGGTGATGTGGAATGCTATGTGTGATAATCATAATCAAAATCATTTATTCAGTTTAGGCTGTTACAAGCACATATGAATGTCTAGAAGCTACGCCATCGGTTCGTAAATCTACGGCGGGAGACCTTGTACTGAGAAGAACCGGCAAGAAACTCAGCAAGGGCTGTTTTTTTCTCCCTGTTTTATCATTTACAGAGTCGTCAAGTTGAAAAATGACTTCAGAGATGATTCATGAAGTCACCTTTCATTACATAATGTGAAATTATACATTAATTGTTCACCTGCATTTTGATTGCTGTGTCACACAGTATAAATAAAAACAGAGTTATTACATAGTTATATGATGAATATCATATAACTATGCCTGTGTCACTGTGATATTCTATTGGTGCTGGTGTATATATACGTATGTCGTGTTTGTATTTATTTATGTTAGATTTTAGTGTACTTGTAATGTGATTAGTTTTAGCGCAGTTACTTGCCAACAAACTGTTCTCAGTTTGGCAAGATATAAAATCTTGTTATCAGGTCTACCCAATTAATTACAATAAATAAAGAAAAACAAATAAAAATGTGTATTTATTTAATAGGTGTACTTACAGCTAAACATATAAAAACATTAAAAAAATAAAATAATACTTATTCTAAGACATTTAAGCAAGCCTTTACAAGCACACACAACATTCAATTGAGAAAAGTACAATGTAATTAATAATCAATAATAATAAATGGAATTAATAATCAATAATCAATGAATTAGCAAGTTGAAGTGGCAGTGGGCTGGCCATATTTGCCGAAGAACCGATAACCGTTGGGGTAGACGAGTTCTGGAGTGGAGACCGCGCTGGATGCGAGTAGCCCAAGATCGATCTGAGTGGCGTGCATTTGGAGAGGACTATGTCCAGCAGTGGACTCAGACAGGCTGTTGATGATGATGATGATGATGAATCAATGAATAAGTCAATAAAAATAGTGCAATTAATAATCAATATTTGTTTTAAAATTAATAATGTATGTCAAATTGATGCAAAGAATAATAATGTAATGTCAAATTGATACAAAAAATAATAATAATAACAAGAATAATGCGGAATTAATGAGAATCGAGCAGCTCCAACAATGTTGCTTTAAAGTTTTTCTGCGAAACGTCAAAAATGTCCAAGTTGGTATATGTGTACATCGTCATCATCATCATCATCATCATCATCAACCCATGTTCGTCCACTGCTGGACATAGGTCTCCCCTAATGCACGCCACTGCTCCCGATTTTGTGCTACTCTCATCCAGCCCACTCCAGCCAGCCTACGAATATCATCATCCCATCTTGCCTCGGGGCGTCCTACACTACGTTTACCGAGTCGCGGTCTCCACTCAAGAACTCTCCGGCTCCAACGTCCATCAGTTCTGCGGCTAATGTGACCAGCCCACCGCCACTTCAGTTTGCTAATTCGGTGGGCTATGTCGGTGACTTTGGTTCTCTGTCGGATTACATCATTTCTGATGCGGTCCTTCAGGGTTACTCCGAGCATAGCCCTTATGTGTACATATGAACTTCAAACTTTTCTATTTGAAAATATTAGTGTGACGAAACGCGTAATCAGAATTCCATTACTGTTTTAATAAAGTTTTATAGAGTCGTTCAAAAATTATATCTAACGACGTTTACGCCCGAGGGCGATCTCTGCTTCGGTCGTGAAACACCGCTTAGCTTGCTTTCTCCTCTCAAAATGAAAATGTTAAAAGTAAAAAATGACCCGTTTCTCGCAACAAACGTTCCAAACTTAACCCTGTTTAATATTAAAGAAAAGTTAATTTTCTCCGTGTAACCCGCGAACAAATTTCGCGAGAGCCCGCACCATTCCCGAGGCAATATTTAGGCTTAAGTGGGACTTTATTCGGTTAAAATATGTCCGGATCTCCGGCAACTTATCCGTATATTCCGTTTGGGGATAATAGTGGGGCTGTGGAGAAAAATAATTACGGTTTATTTGTTGAACATTACGCTTCGTGTTATTGAAATTGAGGACGTAGATTTTTGTTTAAAATTGTTTTATACTGCAATGTTGCTGCATAAATATGAAAAAGTAATTTCGAATACCACGGTTAAATGATATTGAACCTTATTGGACCTAATTTCTTAGTCTTAATAATTCCGAAATTTAAATGACGGAATATGAAACTTTGAAGTCTGATGTTAAAAGCATTTTTTTTACAACACACACCAATTAGCCTGGCCCCAAAGTAAGCAATGTAGGCGTGTGTTATGGGATACTAGGGTAACGGATGGAATACATATACTGATACATATAGAAGTGTATTAATATAGAAATACGTGTTAAACATCCGTGACTGGGGTACAAATACTCGCATTCATTACTCAGACATCTGCCCCCACCGGGATTCGAACCCGGGACCTCTGGTCGTCACTATCGACCATAGTGACGATCTCTAAATAAGCTTTTGTTTGTCTGATTGTATAGTTATTTAAAGAAATTTAAAGTTATCCTTCGTCGTCATTCAAATGTATAAGTAATAATTAATATTGAGAGTGACTTCTGAAGTATAATTTATTGCAGTTAAAGACCGCAGCATAAGAAATACTAGAAAAAGTTCGACATGGCCATTAGGGACGCGGTAGCATAATGGTCAGTGGATCCGCCCAGATAGCGGAGGATGCAGGTTCGAGTCTCGTCCGCTGCCTGATCCGTGTGGTATTTTTTTTAATAAAATTTTCTTTAGACATATTCTAAACATTTCAAATTATACCGAACTCAAATAATATGACACTAAAAGTTTTTTCTCTTACGAGATTTCTGCCGGACTGGCAATATAATTATGACAGCCTTGATTCAATCTAATTCAAACAAAATATAAGACCATAAGCGAATATTTTAAAATTAGCGATGTCCAAAAAGGTCGAATATGGATAAAGTAGACAAGGGAAAAGGTTGGAGCTATGATAATCCGTTTCAAGGTCTAGCGGCAGGATATTAAGTTGCTCCAGACATCCTCACCTTATCGGCTTAAACCTAGTCCCCAACCCAGTTACTAAAAGTTTGTGTTATTTCACTGAGGCTTTCTGTAGGCTGGAAATAGTGTTCGACCGACGGCTAACGGTACGTGCTGACCATCAACGCCAACCGACGATTGTGTTAATGCATTTTATAATGCGATTCAACGTAGAATAGGACCGACTGGGCGTCATATTTTGACGTCATAGCTGTCAAATCAAACCAAATAGGTAGAGTGAGCAAAAAAAAGGTTGCTATTTAATAAAACTTATTTACTAAGATTAAGTGAGACAAAAAATCAGATTTTTTAATAAAATTAATTTACTAAGGTTGAGAAAGAACACAACCGATTTTTAATAGTATTTCAGAATCTAGCTCTTCAATTTCGCTCATCTCTGCATTACCGCCCGAGAAGTTATGAATAACCATGCAGGTCACATACGAACGTGCATCCTTTAAGTAAAAGAAAGTTTTAAATAGAGTTTCTGACCGCAACATAAAGTGACATTTGGTTGATGATTTAGGTTATCAACCATTCATAGCCAAAGCTCAATAAATGAAAAAAAAAGTCAACTCATATTAATTATCAACATTTTTGTTTTAAAATATTTGGTTTTTATTCTAGAATCAACCGAGTGCAAAAAATGTGTTCCGAGTTTTTTTGCAAACCGTACTTTTCAAGCGACATTTCACAGATGGAGGTCATTGGCTTTCCTGTTCTTATTTGAATCGCATTATAGTGACATAAGTCGCGGCACGAAGCCCTAGCGCTGACCGTTATTGCGCAGAAGTAAAAATTAAGATGTGTTGGGGGGAAACGAGGTGCGCGGGTGGGCGTGCGTTACGCCGATTGGCTCTCCAGTCGTACCCATGGGCAGCTATCCACTCCGCGTTTTGTTCAGCGCTAGAGTTACGTGCCGCGACCTGTATGCTGACGGCAAACTAAAGCAAGCCATACACGCTAGGATATACCTGACAGGTTTACTTGTACAGTTTAACTGCACAGGTAAACTTGAGTTTAGTAGAGACCATACACGTAGTGGTAAACCTTCACAGACTTTCAGCTGAAACCATGATCCCGATCGCTCTAACAATCACCGGACAACTGGCGCCTGCGCAGACGACCGCCACACACGCTCAGTTTTACCTGCACAATTAAACTGCATAGGTAGAAAATATCAAAATTCATATCTTTTCGAGTTGCCTGTACAGGCGTGAAAACCTGCGCAGTGATGTGACATACACGCTCCGCTGTCAGGTAAACCCAAGCGTGTATGTCTTGTTTGCTCACCGACGAGCCCGACTACAGCACACAGATAGAGGTATGAAGGGTAGACCTGGCGGACCATAGACCGTTTGTACGGGAACCGATGTCGCCGGCTCACCCCCACTACACTTTCATTTAATAGTAAAATAGACTACAAACGACGCGACATCTAACAAGAGATCAACGACGCAATCAGAGCCAAGTTTTGGTCAAGTTATGAGGCTTCGTCGTCAGCACCCGCCAATCCTCATTGGGCCCGCGTGGTGGGTCATTGCTCAAACTCCCTATTCCATCCAAAGGAAAGGCCTGTGCCCCAGCAGTGGGGACATTAATAGGCTGATAGTGATGATGACATTTGCGTTGAGACCCAATTTACACTTTACATCAGATGGGTAAGGTAATGTAAGTAATTTTGTTACACCACGTATAAACAGAATCTTACGAGACAACAAAAATTCAAATGCCTATCTACGTAACGAAGTTATTCTTACATAAGCGTACCACCTATGCTTACCGTTAAAACCCCCGAAAAAGCGTTGCCTTCCACACAAATCCGTTTCCGTAGGTGAAACGTGGCTTCTATGGTGCATACATTTGTAAAATGCTTTCAGTGTCGGTAATGGGTATTTGATGGTGCTTCCGCATTCTTGATACAAGATTGATGCCTCGGAAAATTACCACTGTGCGGTCTGTCAGAAGTAACACGCATACATTTTGCGATCGTGTTTTCAACATAAAGTCATTGCCAATTTTAGCAGTACTTTATCAAGAACAAAGCTCATTAATTGATAGTCCTTAATATTTGTTAAGTTACAATGCATTTATAAATAGCACGTCTAATAAAATCAAGTTAAAGTCAATGTCAAGATGGCCATAACAGAAATGTGGATGACATTACTTCTATTATAATCTACTATATAAAAATAAGTCGGGTTTTCCTTCCTGACGCTATAACTTCAAAACGCACGAACCGATTTCCACGGTTTTGCATTCGTTGGAAAGGTCTCGGGCTCCGTGGGGTTTATAGCAAAGAAAATTCAGGAAAAATTATAAAAAAAAAATCTTTAAATCACCAAACGAAATGTTACATAAAAAGAAGCCATCTGGTGGCGAAACGGAGTTCGCCGGGTTTGCTAGTAAGGAATAAATATTTTCGTGGATTTTTTAGAATTAGTTAGGTTTTAACAAACAGAGGAGTAAACATATACCTATTCCAAAAGAATTTCTACATTGCACCGAAAATTTAATTCGATTCAAATCTCAGACGATGTCTATTGGTATCAATTCAAAATAATATGTATAACAGAAATTGGGAGTTATAACCCCAGATGTTAAGTTCCAAACATGTTTTTCCTTCCCCGATGTATTTATTCATCGTCCATTTCGAATAATGTACGTTTGTATCGTATCATTGATACACTTAAGTACACCGGTGCCGAATTCAATCAACATTTAGCGTCAAGGTGGCGCCTTAAAATTGTAACATCGAACACGAGAAACTCCACCCTCCCACCAAACCCCGATGGGAAATAATAAAAAAGGCTATTACTCATCTTTGTCAATGGGTCGAGCGTAGTTAACAGAATGTAAGTATGAGACGTTGATAATTTTGCGGTGATGATGAAACGGTTCGATGGCGCATTTATCTATGAACTAGCAGCCCGTCCTCGCTTCGCTTCGGTGTAGAGCTGAATTGTAGACTACAGTCTTTGTTCTCATGCTTTCACATAACATTCATCTATGATTCTTCTTATACCTGCATGCAAAGTTTCAGCCCGATCGGTTTAAAATTGACAAAGTTTCATACAAACTTTCATTCCCTATTTTATCCCCTTGGGGGTAGAATTGATCAAAATTCTTTCTTAGCGGAGGCCTACGTCATAACATCTACCTGCATGCCAAATTTCAGCCCGATCCGTCCAGTGGTTTGGGCTGTGAGTTGATAGATCACTATGTCAGTCAGTCACCTTTGAGTTTTTTTATATATAGATGTGGTAGAAATAATGCAATTTTGCATTGGTCAATCATCGAATCGGCTGTCGACTGGCGAAAACTCAAAACCTACAATCTTGTGAGTTATGATATTCAATGCCATTTGGTGTGTAAATGTAAAATGCGTCTGTACCACGGCGAGTGTTTTGAAGAGTTATTCTCTCTTATTCCACCTTTCCCTTACCTTCAGAGGACCACGCGCGCTGGCCTTCGGTGTCACCGTCTAACTGTGGCCACCATTCCAACGCGTACAAAGAAATTTGGTGACTCATTTCTTTGTCGCACTATTCGTAAACGGAATGCTCAGCCTGCTCACGTGTTCCCTCCTTCTTATAACCTGGGATAATTTAAAAGAAGCGTGAAGAAGCAACATGCAGGCCGGAAAGGTGAATCCTCAGCTTTCCGGATGGCTGGTGTGGCAGGTAGAACAGCTTTACCAGCTATCTTTACGTCTGGACTTCACCATCACTTAACATCAGGTGGGGTGGAGTCATTTGTCGGCCCTATCTTTAAAAAAAATGAGAGAGCTCCATTGGTGCAATGGTGCAATATATGCGCTGTCTGCAACCAGTGTCTTTCCAGAACCTTATCGGTTTATAGGTCCACTTTTTAGAGTGAGTAGAGTGACAAACAATTGTTTTATGGCTTGCCTGTTTGTAAGCGGCCATGGATTGTTTTATGGCTTGTCACTGAATAACACAGATTTTAGCACCAACTGAGGCTGCTTGTAGCTTGTAGTTTACAAGATATCAATCAAACATTTACTGAAGACCCGAATGTATGGAGATGTTAAATCAAAAGCTACCGTCAACTTAAAAGGGGCGGATTAACTTTTTCATTCGACGGTTTTTTATTCGTCTTTCAATAGTATTGGGCACGTATTTGCTTTATGCACATTTATGAAAACAATAAAGAGATATTGATTTGGTATGTCGCATGATGTCACTTCTTCGTACAATTTTTACTTCGATGTGACGTCACTAGCCCCCAATCCATTCCAAAACTTTGACGCACTTTATATTTGTAAGTTTTTGGTTGATTGACAAAAGCAAAAATAAATGTCAATTATTTTTTAACAAGCTAATTGACAGAATAAAAAGAATTTCGTTTAAATTCCACGAGGAACAAGCAGCAGACGGGACTCGAACCGCATCCTCCGCTATGTGGGCGAATGTACTGACCATAGTGCTACGCGGCTCTGATGGCCGTGTCAAATTTTCTCTAGGCTGTAAACCAGCACCATCTTTTCGCATTGTAGGTAACTCACAATGTCAAATTAATTTCGTTTACGTTATTCCGTCATCATCCCTATTAGCAGCCACAAGAAAAAATTACTAATCTTTTCACTCATATCAATCGTAAATTAAAATCTACGTAAAAGCAGCTACTCATTTCTCTTCTGTAGGTACGGAAGCAGGTATTTGATTATGTGGCCTTCTATTAATCTTCCCGGGGCCACCTTAAAAATGTCTGCTATCTAATGTTACCGTTTCCGCAAATCGTTTTATGGATAGAGCATTTATAAATCGTTACGAGATGGGCTCTTGAAGAAGACGAAACATCTTATGATAAGATTGTTATTCTGAGACTAAGACAAAAACAATGACATAAAATTTCGATATGCATTTTACCCAAAGGCTTTTTACCCTTAGTGTCGCCGCACACGGGCCATACGCCACAGCCACAAACGCCGCCACGAGAAGCTAGAAGCGGCTACTAAAGTGGCTGAAGCGCGTGATAGCGGCCGACTAAGGCAAAGGAGAGAGGGGTGGGGAATCGCGCGAGTGATGTGTGGCGGCAATTTGTATCGGCGCATTAAGTGGCCGGTGCGGGCCACAAGAAGCGAGCAACGACGATTTGTAGCGTGTGGCGGCAACCGGCGTACTGTGTGTGGCGAGTCGATATAAAATGTATGAAAACTACAAGAAATAAGCCGGTGGCGGAAGGAGAAATTTTATTTTTGGTGGACCATCCAATGATCATGGCGAAAGTTGCTTGATATCAACAGGGGGGGGGGGGGGGGGGGGGCTGCTTAGTTTTCAAAAAAACTTGACGATACAATACGATTACAGAGCTGTCAAAATTCGTGCTTGGGCTCTGTTCCACTAGCACGAACTATAATCGAATTTTAATAGTTTGCGAGTACGAAATGTCAATGTCAAATTTTGTGAAACTTGACCAGCAGCGCCACAAAGTATGTAACGAAAACTAAAAATCAGTACACATTTGACAATGACCATTGGGACTCGCAAACGTTACGAATTCAATGTTGGTTCTTGCTAAGGGTACTGGTCACATTACGTTCTCTGATTTGAATTGCAAATGACTTGAAGACTTTGGAAATTTAGGTCGTAACACTAAGTGTCGCCGCACACGGGCCACCGACCACAACCACAAAACGCCGCCACCGGCATATTTCTTGTAATTTTCATACATTTTATTTGGACTTGCCACACACGATACGCCGGTGGCCGCCACACGCTACAAATCGTCGTTGCTCGCTTCTTGTGGCCCACACCGGCCACTTAATGCGCCGATACAAAACGCCGCCACACGTCACTCGCGCGATTCCCCACCCCTCTCTCCCTTATCTTAGTCGGCCGCTGTCGCGCGCTTCAGCCACTTTAGTAGCCGCTTCTAACTTCTCGTGGCGGCGTTTGTAGCTGTGGCGTGTGGCCCGTGTGCGGAGACACTAATAGTCATTCTGTAAAATTATTATTTTTTCATGAAGGAAATGAAATTCTAAATGAATTCCTATCAAATGTGATATTTTAAAAGATAAAACGTTGGTTACTTGTAATAAAAACCTCGTGTTGTTAATATTGATATCATGACAGTGTTATATTTTTCTGTCGAATACCAGTTTTTACAACGGAATAAGCAAACATCATTATTTTTTTTCCACAAAAAAGCCTTTTTTTATCCTGCTCGTTTTGTGGGTATATTTAACAAATATTCTGGTTCATTTGGCACGGCAAATGTAACGCTATTTTTTAAGGTCTAAATTATTCCATCGTCATATTTGTAAACAAAATATTTCTCAAAGCTGGTAGTTGGGGCTCCGTGTGCATTGAAAAAATAAATCCTCATAGGGATTTCATAACCTATTCTGTTTTTTAATGAACGTAAATGCTCGCTACAGAAGGTAGCCTGTTAAGCTACTGCATAGATTTTATCGCGGGCTTTGGCGGCGGCGACCGAATCAAGAAATTCCGTAACGAAAATAACCTGAGAAGAGTGCATATGAACACAATTTTCGCCTTTTCAGTATCGAGCGAAACAGCGCAGTGTGTTAAATTTCTGCCACGGGACCAAGGTTCGACGCATGCAATAGCTTTACCGCGGCAGTTCCGAGTGCCACACGTATTTTTTTTTCTTTAATGTCCAATCTATATCAATTCTAAAATTTGCATTTCAACTTGACGACTCTGTAAATGATAAGACAGGGAGAAAAAAACAGCCCTTGCTGAGTTTCTTGCCGGTTCTTCTCAGTACAGGGTCTCCCGCCGTAGATTTACGAACCGATGGCGTAGCTTCTAGACGTTCATATGTGCTTGTAACAGCCTAAACTGAATAAATGATTTTGATTATGATTATGATTATTATGCATGATTGATTTTCTTCCAGTGCTTATGAAATTCGTCTGTAGAGTACAATAGCTTTATTAAACGTTATAACTATGTAAAGGTTGAACTAGAAACACATGATAATTTGGCTTCACTTGTGCGTATCCATTGTCACGAGGAAGCAGGCTGCGACGTCCCTAATTAGTTCTCGCTCCCTGACCTATCTGACAGCGTTCACGCCCGTAGCATTGTCTCCCGTATCGAACCTCACAGGGCACAATGGGTTTTATAATCAGGACCTGAACAATTGTGCTTGGGCTTATGAACGGAATCGTGATAAAACACATCTACCGAAATTGTATAATTCTCATTAATATCACCGGGTGTTTAGATTCGTCCGAAAATTGGTACAGGATTCCAAATTTGCTGGAACCTCGTATATGTGGATCGGCAGATCGTTCTTAACCCTAGATTAATCGCACTTTTCTGTGAAACGCGAGTGTTTGCTTGGGGAGCATTTTGCCGTCCATACATAATTCCATACTTAATACGTTTTTTTTAGAAAATAGGAATTATATAATTTTTAATTATGTTGAAAGGATAGAATAGAACATAATTCATCAGAATAAGAAAAATTTAGTAACGTTTTATATTTAAAATTTACAATTTATGTTTTGGGAAATTATAAGTGAAATTTCTTGTTTTTATGCAACCTCTAGAATTATTTATAAAAATGATCAAAAATGATCAATAAATGGCTAAATTACACGTTTTTTTAATCATCTACAACCTGTATTTCAGCAAAGCCATCCTGACACATGACAATGCAATGTTCGTTGCGCAGTAACTTTGAACAAATATTGCACCCTTTTTGCGTAATTCTATTTTTCTTTGGCAGGCATACTGCGCATATGACGACCTCCGTGATCGAGTGGTTTGTACGCCGGGTTTCATGGTGTCGCCGACTCGAGAGGTCCCAGGCTCAAATCCCGGTGGGGGCAGATGTTTGTGTGATGATACGAGCATTTGTACTCCAGTCATGGATGTTAAATATGTATTTCTATATAAATATATATGTACTGTATATGTATTCTATCCGTTACCGTAGTATCCCATTACACAAGCCTTACAGTACTTACTTTGGGGCTAGCCTAATTGGTGTGAGCGTTCGATATTTTATTTTAATTATTTTAATATATTTTCTGATATACTAAATTCAGGATAAAACATGTTTCATTCCATTATCAAATCGTTGAAGGTCGATTTAGGTTCGGATTTTCTACTAGTATATTCATGTTCAATGCGCCTGTTTCAGATAGCTTTCAAAGCACCTTTGAACCATGTCTTAACCAGGAAGAGTGGTCGGTACAGTTATGCTTTAATTGCTGTTGTGAACTAGTAGTATTGCTTCATTACACGTTCCTAGTTAGAGAAGGCATCTATATCTGGGAGTAGCGACAGGACGCAGCTTGCTCTCGGCACGATCCACATCCCACTAACCAACAATCCAGACTCCCACCTTACCACCACCCAGCTAAAATCCCCCGCTTGCCTAAATCGCAGCCTGCTGGCGCTAGCTGGGCCTCCCCTCACGGGGTGTCACCCGACTTGGCTGACCGCGCTGAGGGCTGCGTTGTAAGCTTCCTAGCGAGAGCGGGCACAAAGGGGCAAGGAATATATGGCTCGTCGCCTACGACGGTCGCTGAACAGCGGCACCCAACCCCGCCAGGGCGCACCCCCGTGAGAAGCAGCCCGGAGAAATAAGAGTTTTTCGAACCCGAACCCATTTTAAGTGGAAGAATCCCGCAAGCGCGAATAGCAAGAAGTTTACTAGCATAGTGGTCCCTATATTGCTCTTAAAATTTTTGTTTGCTTAGTAAGAATGGGGATTTTATTACCGCGTTCTTTTAAATGCTTAATTGAAAGCGCGTTTTGACTATTATCATTGGAAGACAATGACATGATAACCTCTAATGGAAACATAAGAGGCCTTGCACAAAGGAGGCTGAATGAGCGGTGAAGCGAACTGAAATCCCCTTTCCCGCTTTATTCTTTATAACATAAAAGGCTTTTGTTATGAAATCATTCTGTTACACGCACATAATCATTTATTAAAAGTAGCGAGAACCGACGTCACTATAACATAATTCTAAAACAGATATTTGAGGATAACCGATAGAATGCGCCACACACAAGATATTTTCTATTTTAACTGACGAAAATACCGGTCGATAAGTATTTTTTTTTTAGTTATATTTTAGTTGTTTTCATAGTGCCATGATGTCATACGTTATTTTGCTGCGGGAAAATGCTGCCGACATTCTAACTATTTGCGTAGTGCAGAAGCGAATATTAAATTAAACAAAATAAATACATAAAATAAAAAATAAATGATTACTATTTTTTTAAGCATTAAACTGCTTGATGTTTAAATCTAAAGAAAATATATATAGAAATTTTACGCGGACCGCAGCAGACGGGACTTGAACACATATTTTAGAATTGAATGATTTATTATAAACTAGTGGCCTGCCCTCGCTTTGCTTCGGTGTAGAGCTGTAGTGTAGACTATAGTTTTTGTTCTCAGGCGTGTATTGTACACATTGAATTTATTTATTTAATTCTTTTTCTACGATTCTTTTTAAACGGTTTTATTTAGCTCACCCCGTTTGTTTTATTCTTGGGTCAAATTTAGTAATTCAAATTTCACCCTCTTCCTGTCAACTGATTAATCTGAAATTTTGTATACACTTTGGATTTTGGTGACAATACAATTATGTTTATTCATTATCATTATAAATTCAAGATGGCCGCCGCTACAAAATGGCGGATAATTTATGTTTTATTAATCCCATCAATATGGGTATCAAATGAAAGGGCCCAATAAGCAGAATACAATATACTATAAAAAATTGAAATCAAAGATGGCGGCCGCTACAAAATGGCGGATAACGTAGGTTTTATCATACCCATACTTAGTAGAGTAAGATCTTTGCAGGGACTACGTATAGAGGAGTTGGACTGCAATAAACTAACGGGCAAGAAACCTTGCAATAATGAAGCACTAAATGAATTAAACAGAATGCGAAATAAAAACTAAAAACTAGAAAATAAAAATAGGTAAAAAAACTTTTTAAGTTAAACGGTTTTATGTTAAACATACATTGCAATGTTTAAGATAAATGTACTAAAAACCAAAAAATAATAAAATAGATACAGTCGTGGGAATTATAAACATATGCATAGACTAGACTAAAATAAAACCGTGGGGCACGTCAATTGTCTACAATCGTTGATTAAAATGTTTGTTTTGTAATGTTACACTATAATTAGGCAGTTGTTCAACCGACAACGATAGACGTGTGATAAGTAGGGCTAGAATGTGGAAACAAGCTAGCAAGCTCGATTATAAGCGAGTTTTAGGGTTTCATAGTGGTGAGCGAGTAGTACTTTTATCATATGTTTTGTCGATTAAAGACAAACTACGAGCAGTGAAACGATTCCTCGCCAGCCAGCAGTGTGAATGTCCAACGATAAACTAGTTGAAACATCTCTTTTATTTACATGGAGTGTATAACTATTGGAATTTCCATGAGCAAGAATTTTTTTTTTTTTTTTTTTTTTTATAGATAGGTCCGACAAATGACTCCACCCCACCTGATGTTAAGTGAAGGTGAAGTCCAGACGTGACGATAGCTGATACAGCAGTTTTACCTGCCACACCAGCCATCCTCACCCTGCCGGCCTGCATGTTGCTTCTTCACGCCTCTTTTAAAGGATCCCAGGTTGTAAGAGGGAGGGAACACGTGAGCGGGCAGAGCATTCCATTTACGGATAGTGCGACAAAGAAATGAGTCACCAAATTTCTTTGTACGCGTTGGAATTGTGGCCACAGTTAGACGATGACAACGTAGGCCAGCGCGCGTGGTCCTCTGAAGGAAAGGAGAAGGTGGGATAAGAGAGAATAACTCCTCAGAACACTCGCCGTGGTACAGACGATAGAACGCGCTTAGTGACGCCACGTCACGGCGTAATTGAAGAGGCTCAAGGTGTTTAGTCACCTCCTCATCGCCTATGATGCGGATCGCGCGTCGCTGTAACCTATCCAAAGCATCGAGCAAGTACTTGGCGGAGCCATCCCAGAGGTGCGAGCAATATTCCACGCAGGACCGCACTTGCGTTTTGTACAACAAGCACAGTTGATCGGGCGTGAAAAAACGCCGCACCTTGTTCAGGACTCCGAGTTTGCGTGAAGCTGTTTTGATCACGGTTTCGATGTAGTTCTTTGGATTCAGGTCTGAGCGAACTTCCATACCGAGCATGGAAATGTTGCTCTGCAGCGGTAGTGTTGTGCCCTGAAGAGATGGAAGAGGAAGGAATGACGATGTTTTTGCCGTGAAAGCGCAAGCCTGAGTTTTTTTGGCATTGAACTCAACCAAGTTCCTGGTACCCCATTCGGAAATGTGGTCCAAAGCCTGATTGAGTTCAATGACAAGATTCTCGCGTTTCTCCTTGGTTACCGCCAGCCCAGCCGCTGCTTGTCCGAGATACCCCGCATGCACTGTACTATCGTCTGCATAGCAATGAATATTCCCAAGAGGAATTAAGTCATCGCACATTAAGTCGATAATTTGTAGACAATTGACGTGCCCCACGGTTTTATTTTAGTCTAGTCTATGCATATGTTTATAATTCCCACGACTGTATCTATTTTATTATTTTTTGGTTTTTAGTACATTTATCTTAAACATTGCAATGTATGTTTAACATAAAACCGTTTAACTTAAAAAGTTTTTTTACCTATTTTTATTTTATTGAATAGGTAATAATGTTAACTTTTTAAATTAGGGATGAGTGAGAGTATTATACACGTAAGAGTAAACAAATATAATCAGAATGCTCCGAACTGCTAAGCTATCAGGAGTTACACGTATTATTGTGAGTAAACCATAAAAGATAGACATATGCTGTTGCGGGATATTTTTTAGACAATTTTATGTAGAATATTTTCGTCATACATGATTTCTATGTAACTTTAACCATTAAGGCTGCGCACGCGACGGAAGCTTAAAAAATGGAGTAACTTCTCCCGTTTTCCCAACATTTCCCTTCACTACTCTGCTCCTATTGATTGTAGCGTGATGAAAAGTATACTATAACCTGCCCAGGAGTATGAAGAATAATTGTACCAAGTTTCGTTAAAATCCGTCGAGTAGTTTTTGTTTCTATAAGGAACATACACACAGACAGACAGACAGACAGACAGACAAAAATCTTACTGATTGCATTTTTGGCATCAGTATCGACCACTAATCACCCCCTGATAGTTATTTTGAAAATATATTTCATGTACAGACTTGACCTCTCTACAGATTTATTATAAGTATAGATGATGAGCACTAGCTAAATAAGCTCTTCCAATTACTAGGCTCCACAAAATAAATAATTCATTTAAAGCTCTTTGTGTACGCTTCGCTTCTACAAAGTTAAGTAAATTTAAAGCTACTATAAAAAAGTTCTTATTAAAAAAATATAAGTAATAAACCTTATTTATTTTAAGATGTCTGATTATATTTAAGACAAAAATGCTTGGGTTTATAATGTTACAAATGTTCCCACAGGCTGTTTTAGGGAAATATATGGATGATTCAAAGGAATTTTATAGTGCAACCAGTTTGAATACAGACCTTTTGACTTTGACTTTGAACTATAGATCCTTGCGATACTAGAGTATAATTTGCGCATTGCCTACTTCAGCCCCGTGAAGCTTTGAAAACTTCACTCACTGACAAATAAAACTAAGAATTAGAAGGTACTTAGTTGAATTTACTACGTTTTTATATTATAACTAGCTGTCCCAGCGAACTTCGTACCGCCATAAAAAAATAGGGGTTGGTGGTAGAAGGGTAAAAATTTAGGATTGTATGTATTTACTAATGCTGTATCATAAAAAATAAAAAAAAATATCTAAAATGGAAAAAAAAAATAGGGGTGGATTACCCTTAACATTTAGGGGGATGAAAAATAGATGTTGTCCGATTCTCAGACCTACCCAATATGCACACAAAATTTCATGAGAATCGGGAAAGCCGTTTCGGAGGAGTTTAACCACAAACACCGCGACACGAGAATTTTATATATTAGATGAACAAAAACAGTCGAACAGGGCGTTCAAAAGGTTGTATTATTTTCTGTAGTCTTATGTAAGGTAGGTCCCGAAGCAGGCAATCTTATTTGAGACAATCTTTTGATTAATGTAGTTCATTTAAAACAGAAATACCTAAGATATTATTACGAAATTAGTTCATTAGGCTACGTTTAAAATCCTTCAGTGACCTATTTAATGAAATTTAATATGCCATTATACTTCTGTGATTCGCCCTTCGTGAATATACTTAATTCACTTGTAGGAGCACGCATTATGTGCTGCCATCATACACAGTTTTAGAGCAACATTAACCTTTGCCTAAAAAGTATAACAAAAAAATATAAAATATGCGTTCGCACTGGGGGTAACTCCATATATTCATACACGTTAAGTGGCGCGGCCATCGTGCAAGTGTTTTTTTGTGTATTATGTACGATCCATAGGTCGCTGGTTCAAATCCGGCTCGAAGGACCAAAATGTAGAGGTGACCCCCTACCTAATGATATTAGGATAAAGGAAGAAAGACAACTGTTACTGTTGAATGCAAGACGAGCATTGATTTAATATGTAAAATGTGTGTTTTTTATATAGTTAATACAATGACGTATTATGATGCATTTCTTAGATACAGCTACGAGCTTAAAGTAGGTTATTCAATTCAATTCAAATTATTTATTTCAGAACTAGGTTCCATAGTGTTAGTTACATTTGATTTACTTATAAATATGTTAGTATAATAAAGAATTATAAAAAAATACATAATATTTTATGCTTGCTCTGCAGATATACAAGATTACTGTACGTGACTCGTACATATTAAATTACAAAACTCAAAAAAAAATGAAAATAATTTGTAAAATAAATACTGTGTCACGTTGTAACAAATGTTTTTAAAATACGTGTCGCCTTCATTTTTATCACAGATTCAAGTATGTTATATGTTTTCCTTTTAACATTATCAATGACTTATTTCCTCTTAGGAATATTCATTGCTATGCAGACGATAGTACAGTGCATGCGGGGTATCTCGGACAAGCAGGGGCTCGGCAGGCGGTAACCAATGAGTTATTCTCTCTTATTCCACCTTCTCCTTTCCCTCAGATGACCACGCGCGCTGGCCTACGTTGTCACCGTCTAACTGTGGCCACAATTTCAACGAGTACAAAGAAATTTGGTGACTAATTTCTTTGTCACACTATCCGTAAATGGAATGCTCTGCCCGCTCACGTGTTCCCTCCCTTTTACAACCTGGGATTCTTTAAAATAGGCGTGAAGAAGCAACATGCAGGCCGGCAGGGTGAGGATGGCTGTTGTGGCAGGTAGAACTGCTATATCAGCTGTCACTTAAAATCAGGTGGGGTGGAGTTATTTGTCGGTCGGACCTACCTACATAAAAAAATCTTTCTCTCTCTCTTTTCAGGGAAGGCAAAGGGAAAAATGCCCATACACCCGAGTGTTAAGTTCTATTCATATTTTTTTTACGTTACGTTACGTTTGTGCCTGTGATGCATTCTATTGTTTCTTAGAGTGTTTGGCACGAAATCTATCGAGTCTTCTTTTTCGATAAGTTTCTGTGAGGATGAAACAAGATTACAAATTCACAAAAGTTTATATCGGAGTCATTAATCTTTACGATTAACAGAAAAAAGTGTGGGTACGTAATACACCTAGCTAAACTGCATCCTTTTATAGCAAAAATACATAGATTTATCAACCTCTTTACTAGTCGAAACTTCGCCATGTAATATTGATAGGTCTGTCAACCAAATACGTTCGGGAGACTATCAGATATACTTACTCAAATCAGACTGCCTGTGGACAGCGGTCGATACAAGAGAAACATTTTTGGTCTTAAAATATTTGCAAAAGACATAAGGGACTACGAAATACTCCTACGCATATATAATCTCACTGCCATTTCATACATAAACCGAATAGAAGAATCTCTCGGGTGAATCACATCGTATAACATAAGTCGAACATCACTTACAGCTAAGTTCGTTTGACTTTCAATTATTGTTACTGTGAAACAAAATCTGATTAACACCGGGTATGTCAGCTTGTTAAAAGTACAAAGGAATTCCCATTTTCAATGATTGGCTTTAATCGAGAGTCATTAGATAAATTGATTTGGCTTTTTAACAGCGGTTATTGCTACCTTATCTATATATTGCCTATGATTTTCCCCAAAAAAAATTACTACGGTTTAATTGTTTCTATATATTGTTTTAAACTTTTATCGTCAATAACATCTCTTATCTATTAGACAAGTCCGTCTGTCTGTGGTGCTGTTTCAGCGGCCAAACCGTAAGAGATAGATAAAGAGAATATTTAAGTTATAATTTAAGAATAAACCGGATTTGAGTAACGTAGCACTTCCGGTTTTCGAGAAATCAGGTTTTAGTGAACATTTGGTTCACTGGTTTGCTAGTTACAGCTATTAACGTAATTAAAGATAAAAGATAGAGGGAGAGGGTAGGCCGATATGTCTGCCATTAACATCTACCCACAATAACTTCAGTTTCTCCGTGATCATGGCGCTTGCAGCAGTGCCGAAATATCGGAGACTCATTAAAACAAGGCACATGGTAACATAGCCGTAAACACGTCGTAAATTGTTTCTTCCGCGGGGCACGAAAAGTTTATCATAGGTATTGTATTTTGTTTAAGTATTTATTGTTTCAAAGTAGTTTCACTGTGAAAGGACATCGGCCAAATCATATTTGGATCAAAGTTGAACGTCTAGAATAGATATTTTTACTAATATTATTATTTAAATCTAAACAGTTTTTACAAATTGTATAATAAAACACTGCATTGACATTCATCCTAACTTGTCCTTTTTGGTAAACAATCTTGGCACTTCTTTTTATTGAACTAACATATAACTAGATTCTTGACTTATTTTATTTTTAAATTGATGATATTGTTAAAAAAGTTGTGCAAAGATTGTTTAACAAATATGACAAGTTAGAATGTTTTTTTTAAGATTCTCCCTTTTCGGGGACGGCAAAGGGAACAATGCCCATAAATATAAATCTTTATTTTTATTAATCTTCGTTTTTTACATTAGAATGTCGGTGTGGCTCATTCTAATGTTTCTTGGAGTGTATAGTATTGACACGAAATGTATCGAGTTGGCTTTTCAGGTAAGCTTCTGGGAGGTAGTCAACACTACAATAATATTTTCACGCCCACTTGACCGGAATAGCGTATATTTTAAAGATTCCACTAATTCTTCAGTTGCGCAGACGGCTGTAGCACAAAATCACACCAATTTTATTTGACAATATCCACTGTGAACGAATTTAAGAATAATTAAAATAAGACGCCAACCTCACTCGATGAAATCAAATGGTTTCGCTTCTACTACATTTTGAATTTATCTGTGATATTGAACCAATAAATGTTCAGAGCAAAATATCTTTTTTCCTGGGCTTTCCTTCGTCGTGATTCTTACATATATGTGCATAAGCTCAATAAATTACACAGAATCTAATGATATATCATTTGCTGAAAGACGCAACAATTTAATTTGAAATAAAATGATGTATGGGAGTTGACGATGTCCTTTAATTCTATGAATTGATCTCATAAGAAATACTATAGAACGATACTGTTGGAACACTATCTCCTTATATGATACAGTCTATAAACAACGCATATTCCAAGCAGTGAGGGCATTAATATGTTGATTAACGCCC
Source organism: Chilo suppressalis (assembly GCA_902850365.2). Classification (NCBI taxonomy): domain Eukaryota; kingdom Metazoa; phylum Arthropoda; class Insecta; order Lepidoptera; family Crambidae; genus Chilo; species Chilo suppressalis. The sequence continues at coordinate 2,303,022 of OU963902.1, forward strand.
TCACTGCTTGGAATATCTGTAAACCTAAACTTTAATCGTTCATTTTTTTTGCCTAAACTGCAGGACACGGCATTCCTAAACTTTGTTAAACCAGTTTTTTATATGGTCATAATTTTTATTATATTAGCATTTGTAATGGAAAGTGACTTTATGAGTTACCTCATATTGAAGTCATTTTTCAATTTGACGACTCTGTATACAATACAGGGAGAAAAAAACAGCCCTTGCTGAGTTTCTTGCCGGTTCTTCTCAGTACAAGGTCTCCCACCGTAGATTTGCGAATCGATGGCGTAGTTTTTCGACATTCACAAGTGCTTGTAACAGCCTAGACTGAATAAACGATATTGAATTTTGATTTTTTTGAATTTTGATAATGAAGCTGACTTGTATCATGATCGTATCCCTATTAACTTTGCATCCAGCATCTCGACATTTTCATCCCCAAGATGTTTAACTTGGCAATTATACATGGAAAAAAATAATGGTTTAGTATGTAGACAAGACATATGAGCCGTCTATCTGGGATGGGTATGTTGAGGAATCATTCGAATCAAATCGGTACCTACCGCCCAACGTATGTGATCTGCGTGCGGAGCGATGCGTTCTTGTCTTCACTGCATTTATTATTGCGGTGGTGGTTGTCTTACAAACATTTTATGTGTGGCGTCGATGTGTGATAAGATAAACTATAATTTTGTGAATTTTTACGTGTGCGATCTCCTGTGACACTAGCCACAATACTGTGATTCGAAATACTAGCCGCTGCGTTTTCACCTGGAAGACATTCGTCCAGGAGAATGAGGTAAGGCGGCTTGTATTCCTTATCCTTTCCTTTATTGAATTGCTGTTTTATACGTTTTGGGAATTAATTTTTTATTTCCAACGACCTAATGTAGCGGATATAGCCGGTCTCGCTACATGACTACTACGCCAAAATTATGGATAAGTGGGAGATAGTGTAACAAAGGGTTCATTTTAACAAAAGTAATATCTCTGTATACCTGACCATATGACGTCTGATGACGTAGGTAGTTTCTTACGCTGCCACCTCAAGCTGCTCGAGATGGCAGCATAAGAAACTACCTAATAAAACCACGTCAAGACATACCATAGACAAATAAGAAATGGGTAGAGATATTCCTTATTACAGTATACGTTACACCGTGCCCCTTGTTACACTAACCCCCTCTTGATCCTACTAAATAAATAAATACCAGTGTTGCGGGCAAATCACTACCAACATTTCTTCCGCTATTTAAATATCTAATTAATAATTATTTGCAGAATTCAGCGTTTATGGGTAGAGATATACCTTATTACAATATACGTTACATTGTGCCCTCTGTTACACTAACCCCCTCTTGATCCTACTAAATAAATAAATACCAGTGTTTGCTGTTTGCAGAATTCAGCGTTTTGTAGATACTTACACACAGTTTGTTCGACAAGAACGTTACTGGAATATTTTAAAAATTTAGTCTGTAGTTTAATAAAATGAATATAAGGTTGAAAATGAATAAAAGGTTAAATTCATATCTGAAATGCTTTTAAAACATAAGTTTTTCCTCCAGTTTCTTGCAAAAAAGCACTGTGCAGAAATATCTGCTTTCTTGAAAAAGTAACATAGGTTACATGTGAAAAGAATTCATAATAAAAACCTACTTATTACAATTCATAATATTTATTGTTTATATTAATATTTAATGTACTCTCAGAGGTGGCCGTTAATAGTTGCGACACAGTTTTTATAACTAATGCAATTATTATCGTACACATTTATTGTATTCACTGTTTTTGTTCCAATAAAATATATTTCATTTCATATTTCATATAATTTAATATTTTAAATTCCCAATGTTTTCATTAAAATATGGCGGTGACTCTCTTTTTGTACATACTGTACATACACTGCTTTATTCGTCAAAAAGGCACTCGCTAAGTACTCACTGGGAACAATATTTGTTAAACTATAAGTTGCATGATGAAGCCTTTCTCATTATGGGACATGGGACTTATGAGTATGCACTTTCAAACTTTAGCGTTGTCTTTTAAAGACGCGATCACGCGAGCAAACAACTGGAATGACGCGGAACTAGCTTCATCGGATATGATAAAATTGTTTAGGTATACTACAACTGGCAGACATAATCTCACTTGATACTTCTTGTTTAGAAGTCTTTATATGTATATTTAAATACTTAATATAAATAACACTATTTGTATTTATACTGTATGACACAGCAATCAAAATGCAAGTAAACAATTAAGCTACGCCATCGGTTCGTAAATCTACGGCGGGAGTATATTTATTTACCGATGGCGTAGCTTCTTGACATTCATGAGTGCTCGTAACAGCCTAAACTGAATAAATGATTTTGATTATGATTATTATGAAATAATTGTTTGTCAATTATGAGGTTACTTTTAGAGATTTTTTTCCTAAGATACTTTTTTTCCCACAATAATCTGAGCTTCCTCTCCAATTATTAAAAAAAATAATGCACAAAGTATGCAATTTGGAAGGTATTCTAACCTATACGGTCTAAGAAAAAGCGAACGAATTTATGGACTATACAATTATAATACAAGTTAGTATTGATGATCAAGGCGGTTTTTAGTCATGAACTCAATTCTCCCAATTTGTGTGAACAAATGATGATAAACAACACCTTTTCAACTCTTCTAGTCTCAAAAATATTTCTCAACTGCCTTATCTGAATTTTTCGAATTTACTGCACCAGAGGTACCGGTCTTAGGCCCGTATTATAGAAAGATTCTCAGTGATTGATCTAGTCTTGAGCATAGTTAGGAAGGGATGTCGGTATATATTATAGCACATACTCTCCTTCTGCTGCGAACTTAGTCTACTTTAACATTACATATGTTGTTAGTATGTAGGTATATATTTATGTTCAATTATATATATATTTATATTTGGTATGTATGTGTATATGTATATGTAAGTGTATGATAGACAATTACTTTGTATTATATGTACATATATTATATTAATTACATATTTACATTTCTCATCGACTCTGCTGGCTTACTACATCTTCTTTTCCGTTTAGCTTACCTATACCGCGAAGGTTGTCCGGAAGAGATCGCTTGTAGCGATAAGACCGCCTTTGCCCATATTATTGTTAAATGTATTCTTTGTACCTATCTCCTTTTGTATGTGAGCAATAAAGTCTTTATTATTATTATTATTTCCTTTATTTCATTAAAAATACATACAAAATTATATTTCTAAATATTAAATTTTTACAATGTATAACATTAAAAAAAAATGGGTGCGTGTACTTATGTAGGCGCGTGAGAAGTTATCCTTCTTTGGCATCGTTTAAAATTAGTTTTTAATTGCATGCAAATAATTAATTACAATAAATTAATAAAAAGTCTGGAAAAGGACACAGTCAATAAAGTTCAGTTTTAATTTGAAAAAATAAATAAATAATCAAAATATTCAATTAAAATCGCTACTGAATATAATTTATTAGAACATATGTGATTTGCACTTGTATGAAACTCAAACACGTATTCCGAATCTACAAACTAGAAACATGTGGATAAATATTATAAATATGAATACCTATAACTGTTACTTTATTACAAAAAATAAAGATGTTGTTTTTGGTTCTACTACACCAATGGTCAAGAGATGGCGCTGTAGTCTCCTGAATCGCGCTTTGGTTCCGTTGTTCCAGATTAATAAATACTTTTGATAGGCCTTCGCAATGCAGTCATTAGCACCCACTAAATAGAGATTCTATTTCTATTTTGTTGGTAGATTTTCTTAATGTGCGGTAAACACAAAATTTTGTGTTACAGTGATGCGCGCGCATCTTAAAATTTCACTCTCATCATTTTTTCATAACGCGCCTAAAGAAGTATAACTTCAAAAATAACATTTAAAAATACAAAAATGCAGTACCCCATCGGCAGCAAGATCAGGGTCCCTGCTACCGGTGGTTAAGGATCCAGAGACAGGAACCTCCTCACTATACGGGCCGTGTCCAGAAGTACTGCCTTCTGTATCTGACTCTTGACCCAACCACCTAACGCGAGCCTCTTATTATTATTATAGCGACATCCCTTTCTAACTATACTTAAGTAAAGATCAACACTTAGTTGTCATTCTGTAATACGGGCCTTAGTCTCAGCTTATACAGGGTGTTACAAAAATACAAATAAAACTTGAAGGGTGTTGAAGTACATCATATAAGGAGTCTTCTCTAATTTTCTTAAAATATATGCATGAAGTTTTAACTTTTTATAAAAACACTTATTTTTAATGATTAATAAAAATTTCGATCATTTTAAGACACGTCACTAGTTCCAGGATCATTAAAAATAAGTGTTTTTATAAAAAGTTAAAACTTCATGCAAATATTTTAAGAAAATTAGAGCAGACTCCTTATTTGATGTACTTCAACGCCCTTCAAGCTTTATTTGTATTTTTGTAACACCCTGTATAGCTAGTTTATGAAAAGCAAGCTGACTTTGCCACTGTCTTGGCCATCTGGCACAACGCTATCAAGGAGTCGAATTAATTTGCTTATTTTCAAACTCCCGCCCAACTCTGAGGTTTCGTGGAGCTGTCTCCCCAGTGGGACGGGAGCGTCCGAACTTTCGACTCCGGAACAAATCATGCAAACTAGTTGGTTATCGTTATTGTGTTGGGATTATTAAATTTAACTTTTCCCACATCCATTTGTGGAAGTGTTCTCGAGTCGAGCTCTGGACTTTAATTGGCGTATAAATTATTGTACGTGAATGGATATTGAACTCGTCAACGGCACGACGACTTTTGTGATCTGTACCCTTAGCACGAACCAATATCGAAATCGTTTCGAATGCGAGTACGAAATGTCATTGTCAAATATGTACTGATTTTTAGTTCTAGTTACGTACTTTGTACCGCTGCTGTTCATGTTTCCATACAAAATTTGACATTGACATTTCGGTTTGCAAACTATTCGAATTAGATAATGGTTCGTGCTAGGGGTACTGTACCCCTAGCACGAAATTTTGTATGGAAACTTAAACAGCAGCGGCACAAAGTACGTAACGAGAACTAAAAATCAGAACACATTTGACAATGACATTTCGAACTCGCAAACGATACGAATGCGATATTGGTTCGTGCTAAGGGTACTAATGACCTTATGAGCGTTTCGATTCTACGATAGTGATCACGTTAGATCTATGGATGTGGAAGCTAAGTAACTTTAACTTTCTACTAGGTTTGGTCATTTACTTAGTGGCCAAACGTTTGTCAACTAAGACTCGAGAAAAAACACTGGAATCTAGATCTACAGTTATACGCTTTGACAGAACTTTTGATTAATTTTCAGAACAGATGAATGACTTAAAACGTAAAATTTTCCTTATATTGCACCAAAGCTAAAAGGTACATGATTGGCGCTGGCTGGCGGCGACGCCCTTGATTATAGCTCCTACATTTAATAATATGCGGTATACAATCATCATCATCATCAGCCACTTAATGTCCCCACTGCTGGGGCACAGGCCTTCCCTATGGATGGAATAGGGAGATTGGGCCATGACCCACCACGCGGGCCCAGTGCGGATTGGCGGGTGCTATCGACTGCAGATGCAACCGGGACCAACGGCTTAACATGCCTTCCGAAGCACGGAGGAACTCGAGATAGAATTTTTTGGTCACCCATCCAATGACCGACCACTGCGAAAGTTGCTTAACTACAACGAACGCGCTACCTGCGCCATCGAGCTCCTCCTGCTGTATACAATATCGAAGACTAAGTTATTCCACCTGTTTTTATGATATCGAGTAGAAAAAACTTTCTCCCGACTACAACGTCTCTTTACTTTTAAACATATTGTTGCGTCATACGCCAACAACGTTTACTTAAAGGCAGTCTAAACAGATTCTTTTATCAAGGGACCCAGAGGCAAACTTTTCGCATAATTACTGGCGCTCATTTAAATACTTTCCTGCTTCAACTTGTTACCGAAATGCTCGGGTCTGTATTAAGGGGGTTGAAACCACAGAACAGAAAAAAGTGTAGAAGTAGCATCAGAGAAGTATACGCAAAGCTCGACATAGATGGCGCTGTAAACGCTTGACCCAAACCACAGCAAAATATTGCCGCTGACAAATTTGAAACGTGTTTTTTTGTTCTTAAAAATATTAAATAAGTGGTGAAAATGCATTCAACATGGTTTGTAATACAGCTAAAACAGCATCGCTTTTGTATGTTGTTTAATAAAAAGCTTAAAAATGAATATAAACTAATAGGTATGTATTTGTTCGAAGTTTTGGGTCAAGCGATTACAGCGCCCCTAGTGGCCAAATTTTGCAGAATTCTTGTCTATACACATAACATACACATAGGTTAAGATACTCCGATTGCTCAAAAAAAGACAATCCATAGAAGCAAATCAGCATAAATCACATTTTTGACTATTTAAATTCATCCTTACTTCTTGAACAATATACCACTAAAACGAAAACAAATATAAAGTACGCCATCTAGCGTCGAATGGAAAGAACTTTATTAAGTAAACTAATTTATTCTAGTGTTTCTGTTCGACGCTAGATAGCATACATTATATTAGTTTGCGCATACAGTACAGTATAGACGTTACTGAACATAAAAATACTTTTGCCATATATATTTAAATATAATGTTTTATCGATTAGTCGATATTAGGACTTATCGATACTATACTTAAATTATGCACGCACAACACTAATTGAGGAATAAGAATGAAACTGGAAGTCATGGACCATTCTAAAATAATACGTATCGGTGGTATGTTATGCCTCCATTGGATACATTAGTCAATAGTCATTATGCTTGTGGCTAACGTTTTTGCACTGAAGAATGCAACAATTAGGCTTATTTGATTTATTTTTCGCTATACGTTCGTCTCGCTGTCTCAATTGCAACTGAGACGTAACTACTAGCATATTGTTAAGTTTGTAGTAATATTATTTAATTATCAAAGCCATAGATGGCGTTACTGTTATGTTTAATATTTTTCTATGCAAGTTCTGAATCACGGTATTTAGTTTGTTTTTCGAATACACATAAGTTCAATATTACTTTGAAACGGACAACCTTTGCCACAGATTTCGGTGTTTTATTTATGTAAATGGCTCACAGACTTTTTGAGATTTTAACACATATTCGTATATCCGAGGTTACACGGGTGCCGGCTTCTTGAGCCTTCTACTCTTTTTGTCTGTTCTGTGGCTGAAACGCTTAAACGCGCAGTACAAGGGAAATTGTCTCGCGTTTGACAAACTTTTTTTGGGAGTGTTAAAAAGGTACCTATTTGAGTTTGAGGATTTTTGCAAAATAAAATCTCTCACCTTGTCATGTAACATGACCTTTTTTTATAATAGCCTAGGTATTTGGTACACTATCGATATACTTATATTGGTAATTGCCAACACGTGTAACATAAAAAATGCGTGAGTGTCGTGAAACGAAGTTAAAAATATTTTTATACCGCCCGCTGCCATACCATCCGCACTGGACCCAGTGTGGAATGGATCCACTTCGGAATGAGCCCAGTGCGGAACGGGCAAAGAGCGGATTGTGCCCGGAGCGGTTTGGGCTCAGTGCCCACCCCTGTCCATCTAATTTACTCCCTATTCCATCATTTTTTTATTAATTTTAAAATATTTTTGAAGTTATACTTCTTTAGCCGCGTTATGAAAAAATGATGAGAGTGAAATTTTAAGATGCGCGCGCAACACTGTAACAGAAAAGTAACACCATGAAGTCGGCCGCTAAACCGCACATTACTCGTAAGTCTCGAAAAAAAGCTTCCAACAAAATAGTAATAGGATCTCTTAGTCGCACATGTTGGGACGCTCGTCGCCTCTGATTACTGTTTTCATATTTATAATATTTATCCACATGTTTCTAGTTTCTATATTCTTAACACGTGTTATAATGTTATACAAATGCGAAATTTATATGTGCTAATAAATTTAATTCAGTAGTGATTTAAATTGAATATTTTGATTATTTATTAAATTTTTCAAATTAAAACTGAACTTTATTGACTGCGTTGACTATCCTTTTCCAATCCTTTTATTATCTTATTGTAATTAATTATCTGCATGCAATTAAAAACTATTTTTTAATAATTCCAAAAAGAAGTATAACTTCTCACGCGCGTACTTAAGTACACGCACCCATATTTTTTTTTAGGATACCTCCTACCCACAAATGAAGTTCATTGCAAAACTCCATGTTTCGTAATTATCTTTAAAGTACAGAGAGCTCATTACAAAATCTATTCATCTCCAATTAACGCTACATTTAGACTCCGCATAGACATACCTAAATCGCTTACAATTATTACCATTAGTTATATTCACCCTTTGTATTTTAACGTGGAACCATTATTCTTGATTAAATTCGTTTCGCGAAACAACTCGAACATCTTGATTAGAACGAGAATCTCGCAAACTTGCCTCCTGTAATTTAGAATAAGTAGTACCCACTTACTGTAACTACTCGCTTGAAATATCTTTGATAATTACTTACAATTAATTATGATAATAGAACCTAGTATATACAGGGTGTGACAAAAGTCCGAAATAAAACTTTAGGGTTTGATTGTGTTCCTTGTATAGAATTACCTACGAAAGTTTGACGCCTTTCAGACCACTTTTATTTTTTAATTAAATTAATAAAAATATCTTTTTACACCTGCCTATGACAATCCTATAAATGCGTACGATTACTATTACCTAAACAGACCCCCCTCTCTCCCCCCGGCGCCCCTGCGCCCCGCTCAGATACCTACAAATTTTTATTTCGGAATACATACCTACAAATTTTATTTCGGAATTCTGTAACACCCTGTATAGAGAAGCGAGAATTGTAATAGTACATTATGATATAAGTGCGGTAAGTTGGGAATTACAGCCGAGGAGATATTGTTAGCCCAAGCCGTAGGTGAGGGCTATAAGAAGGCAGGGGCTGTAATTATCAAGCCGCACGTATGTCATACGACATTATAAAACACAACAAGTACATACGTACTTTCTGAAAATGAATTTGCCCCTTTGTTTGTTTTCCATAAGATGAAATTTTGATACACTTGACTGTATGTAGACCATGGATTTTTCGGGCAAGAGGCTTAGCGTAGCCCTTTTCGACTTCCGGTGGTGTCAAATTAATAAATTCGTTACTACTTGACAAATTTTTCAAATAAAAACAATACAGTCAAAAGAAAAAGAAATAACTTTTTTACAGATTAGCGATGCGCGCGCATCAACGTTTTTTTGGCAAAGGAACAAAAAACAGCCAACGTTACTAATAAAGTATATTAATATTTATGTGAATTTGTTACCGATACATGGTTGTAATTTATTGTCAAAATGAATCAAATTAAAGAATTAAATGTTTAAATATTATATTTTATATCCCAAAGTTAATTTTATTAAAAAAATGCGTCAGAAAGGTAGCCAAACCTTTCTGACATAAAAACTCTTTGCTAAGATTTAAAAATGTATCGTTCGTTTTTAGTTATTTTAACATAATAAGCCGTGCGTTTTACTTTACATTACCGCACGCATGTGTAATGTGATAGATTATGATATTGAAATTCGTGCAATAAGAGATGCTTTACGAGCAAATGTGTTATAAACTAAATTACTGAGAACCCGCGCACTTACAATTTTATTTTTGGCAACTATCAAAGAACTTGCACGGGATAACTGTACTTTTAGCACCAACTAATATCGAATTTGAATAGTTGAATTCAAAATTCAATAGTTGTAGTTTGAACGAATCGCCTCAAATATCAATAAGTTTTTTAATCATCATTATGTCCGTTGCGGCGTTGTTGATATTTCCATACAAACTTTATTCAACTTCAAGAAGTTATAAAGATAATATGAAGTGAAGTTATATATATATATTATATATTTACAAAGAAATGTCAAGACCTTTGACTCGTATCGAGATCGAATTCAACTATTAGATATTGGTTTGTGCTAATACCGGGTCTACACGAAGTGATTTCGATTGCTCAACTTTTATCCTTCAATTGGTTTTCTTCCTTGAAAATTGAAATCCTGTTCGTAGGATTCAGTAAGGTCGTTTGGAAGAGCTTAGTAAAAGTTAAGTTTAATAAAATAGTAGTAAAAAAAAAAGATATATGCTACACAATAAAACAAAGTGTTAATTAATCTATCAATCAATCATTTATTTATTTGTGGTACATAGGTAATACATGGTTATTATGCTAAAGTATATAGTCTAACTATGTCTAGCCATCAGGCATACAAACATAAAATTACTTTACTGTTTTTTTTATGTAGTATAAAAAACAATTTCTTTAAAATAAAATTAAAATAATTTAATGAACCTAGCGGCATCTTTCGTGACAATGGTAAGAGACCTGGAGCTCTATTTTTGAATCACTCGTCTTGCGTCGAACGCTCGGTTTCTACTAAATTTCATTCGACATAATTAATTCCGTATTTTTGAATCAATCGAGTGCAACGAATGGGTGAGACCACTCGCTGCATGGCGACTGGTGGAGTCGAATGATAGAATAATTGTCATTTTTTTTGTGGTATTAGACGACGATAATCTATCATTGTCATGCTTTAAATGAAACGACAAAGAGTAGTAGTAATTACCGGTTTTTATTATTTCTGCGTGAAATGAGTAAAATGTCGTATATCGTATCAAACAGGTAACACTGGTGACGAGTGATTCAAAAATACGGAAAATCAGTATTATGCGACTTGAAAGTCGAAGGTGACTTATGTCGCATTCGACGATACTATGTCAGACGAGTGATTCAAAAATAGAGCTCCTGACGGAATGACGCTCATTCCGTGGAAGCAGGGTCGCCCTCTTGTGTGGGACGCAACTTGCGCGGATACGCTTTCTCCGTGCCACACAGGGAGCACCTGCCTTGCTGCGGGTGCCGCGGCGGCCTCTGCTGAATACTCCAAATGGCGCAAATATTCAGCTCTCAATGAGAACTATATATTTGTACCGTTTGGTGTTGAGACCATGGGCCCATGGGGTCCAAGCGCTCGTTCCATTTTTAAGGATATATCAATGAGGCTCACCTAAGTTACTGGTGATCAAAAGGCTGGCAGCTATCTTGGTCAACGGATCGTGGCAATGCTGCCAGCCTAGGCTCCCTGACGGCGGCGCTGGGGGTGACTAATTTTTTATTTTGTAAATAAGATGTTATTTATAAGTAGGTTAAGGAAATTTGTATTTAAATATTATTGGTTTTCTGTACATATATAATTAAACTCAATAAATATATGACTAGCTATGTAAAATAATTTATTTCTTTCATTTATCCAGTATATGAACTAAGAAAAACTGTTCATTCTATAGAGTGGCTTTCCATGGTCCACCCACCTTACTATGGGTATCACAAAACACGATATGTCTTTTCTACTTCATCTAGGCTTAATGTACTGAGTTGGTAACATGAAATTTTAAAGAACAATGCCAAGTGTCCATAATAACTTTGGCTTAAATAAAATGTTCACGGACAGAAATAAAAATATTATTATAGGGTATTTGACAAGTTTTAGAAAACGATCTCACGTTATTGATTAATGTTTATGGAGTCCGTAATAAGTGGATATTCATCATTCTGTTGTGTATTTCAGTAAAAATAACCAAATCAAAAACTCCATTTTCAAGTGGCCGCGAAAACGTTTTCTTAAACAATATGGCGTCTTACTAGTGCGTGACGTCACACGACTGTTATTAAAACTTTAACCGGAAGTTTACTTGCGTGTGACGTCATTTTAGGCTCCGCCAATCCCAAGCGTTTTGAGTCACGTGACAATAGATAAGAAAACTATCATCTTTTTCGTGGGTTTTTAGTAAAATTATGAATATTTTTTTTGTAAAAATAGTAAAATCCCCTGCCAATATTCATTCTAAACACAGATGCTAACCATTGGCGCTTTATTTTTAATACTGTCAAATACCCTATTGTGTGTTGTTAATAACTAAAACATTTCCAAAACATTAAAAATTATAAAGAACTTTGCGCAAAAAAATACTTCCATAATACAAATATGGAATTTTGAGGTTATTTCAATTTGACTATCACCGTGGCGGAGTGGCTTCCACACCGATTCTCATGGTGTCGCCATATCTGGGTTCTCAGGTTCGCTACTCTGTCTCATTTATCCAGAAAAATAACTGTTTCACATTGTTATCCTTCGCTATCCGGGCGAATGCACTGACCATTATGCTACCACGGCCCTATTAGCCGCGTCGAAATTTTCCTAGCCTTAAGGTGCAAGGTAGCGCCATCTCTTCGCATTGTAGGTAACCCACAATGTCAAATGAATACTTTTTCAAGTATTAAACATTTGAAAGAGGAAATAGCAATTATAGTTATGATTTGATTATGTTTAACATTGTCTCGGGTCTGTGTTTGAGGTACCTTTACTAGTTGGTAGACTAAGGCCCAAGTTCATCAACTGTTGTTTAACCTCCGTTCAATTAATCACCCGGTTAATTCCTAAACAATGTTTAAATAGCCGGTCAAAAAATTACTGTTCACAACGAAAATTTTAACCACGGTTTACAAATCAACCGATCGCCAGCCGTTTAGAGTGAATGAACGAATGGTATAATGTGGCTCATTTGCAAAGTCGTAGCATCTCATTGAGTCGACATACTACACAGTAACATCCTAATTGAGTAGTTTAAAGTAGAATGCTACCAACTTGAAAAGAATGACAATGTATTAACAAAGTTAAAATACTAGTTGTTTTAATTTCGGTCGGATAAAATCATTTGCTGTCAATGTCAAAGTAAAATATATTCATTTGTGTTGTGTTTTGTGATTGCGAAGTAAGCCGGTTCGTAAGCTAAAACATATTTTTTATTTAAAATGGAATTAGGAGACCAAAAAAGCGAACAATATTTTTTTCTAGTGACAAGAAACGTATTCTTTCGGAGTTGGTTTTAAAATACCGGGACATGGTTAAAAAATATGCGCACTGCATGCTACCACGAACTCAATAAAGATAAAAGGATGGATTAGTCTTTCTGAAGAATTTAACACCATCAGCACATATTGCCATCGAACACATACGGTGTTAAAGTGTTGTTGGGAAAATATTAAAAGACAGACCAAAAAAGATCGGGCAGCCAAAAAAAAAGAGTTTATTTGACTGGTATGTACTTTTAAAACTCACGTGGTGATTTATTATTTGTGGAAGAGAAATCGATTAGATATAAGTTATTTTATTACATCCTACTTTTTGTTCACATAATATATTTCGTGTTCTTTGTGTGCTTTTTTATATTTCAGGTGATGTATTTTTAGTAAAGACAAAAAATGTTTACTGACGTTTAATTAATATTCAGTATACAATGTATTCCAGGAAAATATTGAAATAACATTTTTGTCCATGGCTCAGGTCAGACAACCGAATAATAAAGATGATGTTGAAGTTGAGGAATCATTGTGCCAAGCGAGTACCTCAAATTGAAAAGGGAAGGGTACCTTAAATGAAAATAATGTGAGTTCAAATAGTATTTTAACTAATGTGATAATTTAGTGCGTACTTTTCAGTTTTATAGTAATTATTGCTTTTTACAGGAAGGTGAAACCTGGAGTACATGGACTCCAAATAATTTAAAAACGCCTGTTTCAGAAGAATTAAGACCTTCCAAGCTTAATGAAGAGGACTGGCTGAAATGAAGGAGACCTAAACAAGATTTTGGGTGATACTCTCACAAGAGAGAAAATTAAAATTGATAAAAATATTGCAAGAAAATGCTGAGAAAGAATCTCGTGTTAGAATTTGTGTTTTAGAAGAAAAATATTTTTTATTCATATTTTAAAGGTAATTTAAAAAGTAGTTTTATTTTAATTATTAATAAATTATGGAAAATGTTTGAATGATCTGCAAAAAAAATGTAATTGATTACCAAAAAATACAACTGGTAACCTAAAGGTTAGGTAAGTTGCTCTATTTATAAATTATCTTTTTTTTTCTTTTTTTTGAGATCATTAATGACCCTATGTATATATGACCCTGAAATTGTTTTACTTTCGGGAATCTTTATGCTCTTGTTTTACTTTCGTTGAATAAAATAATATGAATTTGTTACATGTGTTTAAGTAATTTAAGTTTTCTAGTTAGATATACTTTTCTAATGCAATAAAATCCTTGAATTCTTTTACTAATTTTGTTTGTTTTATTCTTTGTTATATTTAAGGACTCACGTTCTGTATGATTAGTTCTATTGAACTAAATAAAATGATTTTTTTATGGCATCTTTATATGTATAAAGAAAATATACCAGAAGAATTTAAAAAATCTTGTTATTTTAATATTTACACCAGACTTTCAATATAATATGTAATTAATGCTATTCTGGTAGGGTACAAGTCTCTTGATGGGTTACTATTAGGTACTATCCAAATTTCGCTGCTGTCAAAATCTTCCCCTTTCTAATTTTTCTTTATATATCATCTGGATTCTCAAGAATATTTAGGTAGTAGTCTTGATAGTTATCAATCATAACATAAAACATTGACTGCATTTTAACTTAGCACAACACAAAAATTTTAAAAGTCGATATAACCTAAAATTGGTGTAGCAACCGATACACAGCAAACGTCAATAATGTCTGACCGACAGTTAAGCGATGGTTTCGAGCTCGGTTAAGTTGATCAGCCGTTTATGGGACATAACCGCCGGTTAACACATGGTGAACACAAAAAAATGCTTAAACGGTTGTTTAGGAGATAAACGCTTGTTTAAAATGTTGGTGAACTCGGGCCTAATGCTATTTTATATGCGCATTGTGGTAGACCCAAAGTACGGTCGTCTGGATTGGTAATTACAATTAATAATACATTTCGGTGATTATTCGAATCATTTTAATGAATGCAAAAAATGTAATGTAAACATTCTATCTATATACTTATAATAAATCTGTAGAGATGTCAATTCTGTACATGAAATATATTTTTAAAATAACTATCAGGGGGTGATTAGTGATCGATACTGATGCCAAAATGCAATAAGTAAATTTTTTGTCTGTCTGTCTGTCTGTGTGTATGTTCCTTATAGAAACAAAAACTACTCGACGGATTTTAACGAAACTTGGTACAATTATTCTTCATACTCCTGGGCAGGTTATAGTATACTTTTCATCACGCTACAATCAATAGGAGCAGAGTAGTGAAGGGAAATGTTGGGAAAACGGGAGAAGTTACTCCATTTTTTAAGCTTCCGTCGCGTGTGCAGGGTTAATGATTAAAGTTACATAGAAATCATGTATGACGGAAAAAATCTACATAAAATTGTCTAAAAAATATTCCGCAACAGCATATGTCTATCTTTTATGGTTGACTCACAGTAACACGTGTAACTCCCGATAGCTAAGCAGTTCGGAGCATTCTGATCATATTTCTTTACTCTTACGTTTATAATACTCTGACTCATCCCTAATTTAAAAAGTTAACATTATTACCTATTCAATAAAAACAAAACATAGAAATCGGTATAGAAACACCAAACTTATACATGAAATAAGCCATCGCGCCGTCGCCCGTCGCACGTGAATACTGAATCATGCTATAAGGATTATTTTTGTGTAACGGTTGCCGCGCTCGACACGGGTCGCGGCGGCGGTAGGGTATCAAATCGCTCCCCCCCCCCTGGGGGCGATCGCTTCCGATGAAGCCTTAGAGGCCTTCCCGGCCAGAGGCAGCCCCTACGGGTGTTTTTTAGTCAGTACGAGTCTGACATAACCTTGCAGCCGGCTGTGGGGTATCCATGAGGATTTCTCACCTGCTCCCCCGCCTGGGAGGAAACAAAAAAAATAAAAAAAAGAGAGCGAGCGAGCTTCAATATTTGGCTGTTGATGCGTTCAGAGCGTTCGACCTTATTGACAGACAATAATTGAGAAATATTGAGAAACCGTGCTTATCAGCGCGACTTTTAGTCTTTAAATAGTTTATTTGAATTTCTTTTGTTGTTATTTTGTAAAATAGGTATTAGTTGTTTTGGTAATGGTGGTGATGGGTTGGTGTTTAAATATTCGTTCAAATTATAAAGCGTAGGTAATTTTATTAATTAAAGTAGTTATAAGTATTTATTTTTAAGTGAAGTAGGTATAGGTAGATAGTATTGCACAGGCGTTTCAGCTTTATTTTCATTTCTTTTTTGTTGTGAGTTGTATATATTTCTGGTTATAATTCTATAAGAATATTTTAGTTTAAATAGTCACTTAGATTTTAAGTGTAAGGTAGCTAAAGTTAGGACCACGTATTAGTTGTTTTGGTAGTGTTTAAATATTCGTTCGAAGTGTAATTTAATCATATAGGATGAATGTACGATGGCCCATCGAAAAGGAGTAGAAGCGGTAGACAGAACTTTAAGGGATATAAGACAAAATGATCGACCAATGGGCGGTATCACAGTTTTATTTTGTGGTGATTTCCGACAAACCTTACCGGTAATACCACGGGGAACCCGAGCTGATGAGGTTAGGGTTTGCCTGAAAAGCTCTTATTTGTGGCGTGATATACAATCGGTGCATTTGACTATAAACATGCGAGTGAGAACTGTAGATAACCCGGATGATCGTGAATTTTCTGATATATTATTAAAGAAAATACCTTCACCAAAGATACCTATCCACTGCTACACCAAGGAAAACTTATTCGGACGCCTGAGTTATGTTGTATAGTGCAATCCCAACAACATCTTACATCGTCAGTTTACGGTGACGTAACAAATATATAAAATAAGGACAATTCTTGGCTATGCGAAAGGTCCATTTTAACTCCTCGCAATGACCAGGCATCTGAGATTAATAATAAAATACTGTCGAATATCCAGGGGGAAAGCAAAGTTTATAGTTCAATAAATAGAATGGCCGATGAACAAGAAACCACTAAATACCCGATAGAATTTTTAAATTCTTTAAATATGCGCCCGGACTTCCTTCTCATGAAATTTGTTTAAAAATTGGCATTCCGATTATTCTGCTCCGAAATTTAAGACCACCACAAATTTGCAATGGAACCCAGTTGCAACAAAATGTAATCGAGGCTCAAATTTTAACAGGTTGCGGTGCAGGAGAAACCATCTTTATTCCCAGAATTCCCATAATAACAAATAATTTTCCATTCCAATTTAAAAGAACGCAATTCCCAGTATCGGTGTGTTTTTTTTTTTTTTTTTTTTTTTTTATAGATATGCAATGACAGTAAATAAGGGTCAAGGGCAGACTTTTCGTGTTGCTGGAGTAGATCTCGGTGTCAGTTGTTTTTCACATGGTCAATTATGTCGCTCTTTCCCGGGTTAGCAGTCCTAGAAATTTTTATGTTCACGTGCCGGACGGGTCAACTTTCAACGTAGTTTACCCGGAAGCTTTGCGCTGATGTACTTTCATTCTATATGTACTTAAGCCTCATGTGAAAGCGATCTAAACAATATTACCAATACATTAACATAATAACAAACAAGGAGTTACACGCTGATGGTCTCGGGGCACAGTGATAATAATAATATTCTGCGGTTCCTTATTGCGATATTTTTAACAGTATTGTGGATTGACATATTATATTTCCCTACTAAAATACGAAAGTTAATCTGTCTGTCACATCAAAACCACGGAACACTGAGGAAGGACATATGCTACTTTTTTACAAAAATCGACGAAAATGCGGACGAAGTCGCGGGCAAAAGCTAGTTTTAAATAAAACTAGTTTTTCACGGGTAATTTTTTTTATTTAATTTTGTCGAGCTACCTTTGAAAGACTTTTATTGAGCGTTCAGTTATTTCATTGTCTGCAGTGTGTGAACATGCATTAGGGGGACTAAACCATTACATTAGATTTGATAAACTACAGATCCTTGCAACTGAGAAACAAATTCATTCCTAGAATGATACGCGAGGCTATTGATATTAAAAAAATTAATGAGTGATGTGCGTGAAAACCTAAGAAACAAAAAATCTATTTTTTTTATATTTCTTGTTGTATGTAAAAGACATGTGTCCGTGCCATTTTATACTTAAAAGTTTTGTAAGCCAGAATCTGACATTGTTCTTTGCGGGCTCTTTTAAACGTTTTGTCATGGAGACTTTGTGGTTATTTTGCAGCTGCGATGTTATATTTGTGTGTACACCAATATTTCCTACAAAATTATAAATGTGAAAGTTTGTGCTTTTGTGTGTATGTTACTGAATCACGAAAAAGCAACTGAACGGATTTGGATGAAATTTAGCACGCATATATGTAAATAAAACTAGTTTTTTACGGGTTAATGCACGAAACTTTATTTATTTATTGACGTTTCGCAGGCTTACAGGCTGCTTCGTCGGAATGATTTTTTATTTAATTTTATCGAGCTACCTTCTAAAGGCTTTTATTGAGCGATCGGTTATTTCATTGTTCGATTTTTAAAGTTTTATTGTCTATGTATGAATTTATTAGTTAATAAAGTACTTTATTTAAAATTCTTCTTTGTAATTTTGAGTTTATTTATTTGACCCTAACTACCTTAAACTACCACCGGTTCCAAAATTGGGAGACCTTTCTGAGAAGAACCGGCGAAACAAACCCAAGAGAGACTTTCTATCTCCTTCTTATGTTAAATTATGCAAACAAAAAAAACTAATAGTATCTGTTGGTCTTGCAGTGTGTGCTCGGGGTTGGGATTTTATCTCCTGTATAATGGAACGTCAATAAATAAATAAAGTTTCGTGCATTAGCCCGTGAAAAACATATACGCATATATGTCGTTGAATACCTAGATTGAGACTTAGTACACTTTTTATCCCGGAAAGCGTCAGGTTCCTATGGAATTCTCAAAAAACTAAAATTAACACGGACGACGTCACGAGCGGCCGCTAGTGCTAAATAAATAACTTCACTCCGATAACAGTCAATAGATTTTAAATCTAAAGAAAAGTTTACTAGAAAAAATCCAACTTGACCAGGCAGTGGACGGGACTCGAACCCGCACCCTTCGCAATCCGGGCGAATGAACTGACCAATTACTTTTCTTTAGATTTAAACGTCTAGCAGTTAAATGCTTAAAAATAAATAATAACATAGTCAATAGATTTATTTATTAGGGCGTTAAACATCCCATCAAAGAGTCCCACAGTAAATGGTTTTCCTTAAAACAAGCGTCCTTTTAATTTGGAGGTCGAAGTCCACTATAATCTACGACAATTAATTAATTAATTTATCTTCTTTCCGGTATCCTTTATTTCATTTTCTGTGTGAATCAATTTCAACACTAATAAAAATGTAACTGAAAATGTATTTTGTAACCACTCTATTTGCTTTAAAAACTCAATAAATTTAAAAGGTATAATTTGGTTAGGAATCTTACATTTGCCTTCCAGTTTTTGCAGAAACAAATGAACTTTATATGTGAATGTCAAAACATTCAAACTGACATCAAAATGTCAGAAAAAAAAACACAATGAAACCCTCAGTAGAATACATATTTAGGAGAAGTTAGGATGCCGTTTGATAAAGTAAGTGACCCACACCTAGCTACCAAAGTAAAATAATCATAGAAGACTACAAACAACTTTTTGATGGTGTCGTGTATCGTGAGTCGATGAGAGTATTGCCCAGGGTTTCACGAAGTGGAGAGTGCGTCCAGGGATGACATCACAAGCGCTTATTAACTCTGGTGGCCGCTCATCTCACTGAACTATTATTCTGGCGCTTAACTCAAGGCCGTCCCATTTTAAAAGACAGAATGAATAAATTTTCTTTAAATACCTTTTATGGAACATATCCTTAAATCTAAAGAAAAGTTTACTAGAAAAAATATCCACGCGGACCAGGCAGCGGATGGGACTCGAACCTGCACCCTTCGCAATCCGGGCGAATGCACTGACCATTATGCTACCACGGCCCTATTCGCCGCGACAAAATTTTCCTAGCCTTAAGCTGCCAGGCAGCGCCATCTCTTCGCATTGTAGGCAACCCACAATTTTTCGACGCGGCGAATAGGGCCGTGGTAGCATAATGGTCAGTGCATTCGCCCGGATTGCGAAGGGCGCAGGTTTGAGTCCCGTCAGCTACCAGGTCCTCGTGGATTTTTTTCTAGTAAACTTTTCTTTAGATTTAAACATCTAGCAGTTAAATGCTTAAAAATAAATAAAAAGCATAACACATCCTTAGTTAGCGTGAGCGCATCAACATATTTTCAGTTCAAAATGAAAAGGAAAAAGAACCGACCTGGCCTATTGACCCGCCACAATTTTTTTTCCGAAATCGTCATAACCATTATTTTAGAAGCCCCTCCAGTTATCTTACACGTCGCGATGCCTCAAAACAAAAGGCTGATACTATCATGTCGGAGCATAAAGAAGAAAAAGTACCGGTCCCATTTTTTATCACTGGTACCACTTACCGAAGCATAAAAACCATTAAAAACAAAGGGGCGAATATCTTGGAAAAGGATACTGGAACAAAAGGTATCCTCCGCACAACAAAAGCTACCTACTTCGCAAAAATATCCCGAACGCCGAATTCAACCCCCGGGCAGCGTATTGAGTCGTGGAGGGATGTTTTACCACTTCACCCCCTTGGATCGTATTTGGGCAGGTTCTGGTTTTTAACAACGGATGTAGAGTGACATTCACAGGAAGTACAGACTTCCGATAACAGCCTTTTTTTACGCAGGCAAAACTTCTATTTACAGCCGTTGGCGCTGTTAAGGGGCACACCAATGAATAGACCTTACGCCTAGCCTCTCGCAAGTCTCACGGGTGCGAAACGGAGAAGCCGTTAAACAGTCCGCACGGGTTACAAGTGCTTACGGCATACTATCCGCTAAGGAGCAAATTGTAATTAAATTGATTTTTATTATTATTTATAATTCTTGATTAGTACATACATATTTAATTATTTCTTTTTTGTAATTGCATAATTAATTATTATAATAATTATTTATTCAAATTTGAGAGCTAAAATTAAGCAAATGTCGTGTTCAGCATCAATTGGGGTGCAAGTTTATGTATTACAATAATTTTGTATAATAATATGTAAGTTATAATTTGTACTCTGTCGCTGTACCATAAATAAATAAATAAAAAAAAAAAAAAAACAACTTAGACTACAATAGGTTTATACCCAATAGAGCTGCATTTAAAAACGACGGGTTGCACTCCGGGAGTGCCGGCAGAAGTGAAAACTTCAATATTAACGTTGTGCATTTTTGATATTTTGGAATGGTTAGGGAATAATTTTGCACGAATAGCTTTAATTATCAGTATAAAAGTACTATCACTTATGTGGTAGCATACAATATTTATTTATTGCGCTATCGTACACAAACATGACAATTTATAGTACATTGAAAAGTTTATCTCAAAAAAATCAACTTACGTGAATCACATTTAAGCGCACCTAGCGACATCTATTGTAAAAAAAATGCATTTTCTTCGCAATAAAGCTGCCACCTGGACGTCCTAGATAGAGACTTATTATTATAATACGATAAAATAAAATATTACTATGTTTCGTCCAATATATTGAAAGTCAACAACCTATCCAATTTAATTGTTTTCATCTTACGAATTTTCGATCAGGCCACGTGTCCTGACGCGAGTTTAACATTTTTTACCCATTACAAAAAAGTGTACAACGCTGCTAAAAAAGGTTTTCACTTCAAAAACTATTTAAAACATTTGGTCACTCATTCTATGAATGAACATAAGAAAGTTGTTTAAGAGGGGAAGAAAGTGTCCCCCACTAACCTTATATACCTTCCATATATAAGGTTATTGGGGGAGGCGGGTAACGATTTTTTGACACATGACAGACGTCATCGACTGCTTCCTTCTAGTTTTTTTATAAATAAAGAAATTATTTTCATACCCATATACAATATAATTTTACTCATTCTATGCTCCTTTGTCTTCCATTTTTTGATAACTTGTTTTTCAGGCAACTAGAAGCCCGTAAAAGGCCCAAAAAGATATTTTTTTTATCACTAAAGACAAAACGTAGAGACCTAGTACTACTGCTTATTATTCTATGGGCAAAATATCTTATATATAAATCTAATTTTCGAGGAGGAAATAGTCGAGAGCCAAGCCTCGAATTTTGAAAATTTTATCTGTTATATTCAGCGGGAGTGCAGCTGTCCCTATCACATGATATTTATTTTATTACAGTTGCGACAATGCGAGCACTGGGTGTTTTAAATAGGAAGATAGCAATTTTTCAAAAATATTTTTATAACACATTTGCTCGTAGATCGTCTCTTATTGCACCAATTTCAATATCATAATTTATAACATTACAAACACGTGCGGTAATGTAAAGTAAAACGCACGGCTTATTATGTTCCGTCTAAAAACGAACGATCCTTTTTTAAATCTTAGCAAAGAGTTTTTATGTCGGAAAGGTAGCCAACATTTTCTTAATAAAATTAACTTTGGGAGATAAAATATAATACATAAACATTTAATTCTTTAATTTGATTGATTTTGACAATAAATTACAACCATGTATCGGTAAAAAATTCCCAAAAATATTAATTTACTTTGTTAGTAACACTGGCTGTTTTTGTTCCTTTGCCTAAAAAAAGCGTTGATGTGCGCGCATCGCTAATCTGTGAAAAAGTTATTTCTTTTTTTTCGCTGTATTGTTTTTATTTGAAAATATTGTCAAGTAGTAACGAATTTATTAATTTGAGATCGCAAGAAGTCGAAAAAGGCTACGCTAAGCCTCTTGCCCGAAAAATTCACGGATAGATACTTACAGTCAAGCATATCATAATTTCATCTTATGGAAAACAAACAAAGGTGCAAATTCATTTTCAGAATGTACGCACGTAGGTAGTATTATTTCCTCGTAAATGTGTTATAAAACGTCGTATAACATACGTGCGGTTTGATAATTACAGCCTCTGCCTTCTTATAGCCCTCACCTACGGCTCGGCTAACAATATCGCCTCGGCTGTAATTCTCAACTTACCGCACTTATATCATAATGTGCTATTATAAAGAAAAGTTTACTAGAAAATATTCCACGCGGACCAGGCAGCAGACGGGACAGACCTGGCCCGCGTAGATTTTTTTCTAGTAAACTTTTCTTTAGATTTAAACAACTAGCAGTTAAATGCTTAAAATAACATAAATATTTATACGTCAAAAGGTAGCCTATACTATTCTCCAAGGAACTTTTATCTCCACACCGACATATATCAGATTCAGAGGGTCAGGCGTGAAAACACTTTCGAATTTGAAACCCTAAAACTTGAGAAAAACTAAAGCCTCGGCAATATTGTTACTAGCTCAAAAATGGTTCTAATAAAAACAAATAAAACGGGATTTTAAATATATTTATTCCTATATAAATATATACTCTCCCCTTTCGGACGAGCGGCTTAATGGAGGCGTCCAAACTAATTGGCGGAGGCTTACCAGAGGAGTCTGCAGGTAAAAGCGGCCATTGAAAATTGAGCCGCGTCGGTTATTCGTCCCTCGACCAGAGAGTAAGCTGATTAATTAAAAAAAAAATAACCAAATGAAAGCGCTATATCAAGAAGCTATCTTAACTGCAAGTTCGTTAACTTTTAACCACCTACCACCAAGTGTTGATCTTTACTTGAGTACAGTTGGAAAGATGTGTGCTATATAAAGCGACATCCCTTTCTAACTATGCTCAAGAATAGATCAATCACTGAGAATCTTTCTATAATACGGGCCTTAGAATCGTAATTTTTCTGTGTGCTGGGCGTTTGGTCGCGAGTTTCCATGTAGCTTTTCTAGACATCACAAAGTATCAAACTTGAGCTCTGGGTAAGTATTAATATTTCGCCAGCGATCTTCGTGATCGGATGTAAATCGGTATTGGTGCCAACCAATGTTTAACAAATTTCATGGCAATCATAAATGAAAGATGTACAAGCGGCACACAGCGCTGCGAAGCACATGTATTTCGGCAGCGGCCACGAGAGTCGACTCTGCTCCGTGGCTCTAGGTTGCGCTCAAAGTCGCCGCGCGACGCTCTGTGGCTTTAAGTTGCGCTCAAAGTCGCCGCGCGACGCTCCGTGGCTCTAGGTTGCGCTCAAAGTCGCCGCGCGACGCTCTGTGGCTTTAGGTTGCGCTCAAAGTCGCCGCGCGACGCTCCGTGGCTCTAGGTTGCGCTCAAAGTCGCCGCGCGACGCTCCGTGGCTCTAGGTTGCGCTCAAAGTCGCCGCGCGACGCTCTCCGTGCTTAGTATCTTCGCCGTGCCTCTCATTCGCCCGGATAGCGATAGGCGCTGATTCGAATTCAACCTTCGTTCTATATGTAAACATCTTATTTTATTTTTCAAATCCATTTTCAATTCGTTTCAAATCTTTTGTTAGTTATTGTTTTATTAGTACATTGCTGACAAATGGAAGGAATGATATTTTATTTGTAATATCATTGAATGGAACCCCATTAATATGCCACCTAATAGGCTCTATGTAAGATAGACAGATAGCTGTCTGTCATACATAGAGCCTTGTGTCTTGAATGGGAACAGGTAGATACCAGAAGTAGTCATAGAATGCATGATACTTTGGTCACTTATAAAATTAAAAGGCCATACAACCCTTTTTTTTGTTTGACTTCTTCAGTTGTTTTAAACCAGATACCAGAACCAGAACCAGATCTGGTAACGAAAGAGCTCTAAGGATATATGCCGATAACCAGTGTGTGCTACTTCTATAAAACAAAAATTATAATCCCGAAATAAATAGCATCTTTTGAATTGAGAAAGCTATCCTCTGATGAGGTTGAAAGGGCCATATATGCTTCTATGCCAATATAATTGAAAAAGAGAATTAAAGGATATTGGGCAAAAATGTATGGATGCTGCACCCACGTCCGCTACGGCACATTTGTTTGAAAGGTATTATAGTCATGATCATCTGTGCCAAAGCGCTTAAAATTCCATCCTGGGGGTCTTTAGTTATTTTAGGTTAAATAGGTACAAGTACTAAAACGAACGAACATTCATGAAATAAGAAAATTAATTTAGTTACTTAGTTCGACCCTACATAGGGAGCTCAGGTATTATGGGAGTACTTCACAAGGTGCAAGGGTGCCCCCTTATGTTATTCTGCCGCGCTAGAGTAAATCCAAAAATCCCCGCATGGGTTGGGTTTTTTTCAAAACATTCTATTCGTTATAGGAAATTGTCTTCTGTGTAAAACGGAGCGACTACAAATCACAAAAACTTGTCCACGCTTCGGAGTAAACAAGATTCCAGTTCATCCATACTAATTGAAATCGTGTTCCAATGTCCAAAGCTTGTCAGATAAAAATCAATCTAGTGATAGAGAGCTCTAGCCCGCACTAGCCCAGTCAATGAAAGCTTAACTTTGCCATTTTGAGTTGATCACCTGCAACCAACGCGAAAATTTCCGTAAGGGTTCGTAGATTAATATACTAAAATTGCAGCGTGCTGCATTGACGGCAAAGGGTGCAAAAAAAATGCGAAATGGTGCAAAAATGAGTTTTTGGTCAATATCTCGCGACTGGCTGGGAAAATAGAAAAAGTTCCTAGTACAAAGTTGTAGAAAATTTTATTTCCTACAAAAAATTAATTTAAAACGCTCCTACGGGTCAAAATCAACAATCACCACTTACTGAAATATTTAAGGTTTAGTTTTCAGGAGTCCACTGAAATGAAAAGTGTCTACTAAAATGGTAAAAAATGACCACCGAAATGATACAGCCAAGAACATCCCCATCCAAGGGTTCCCTACTTTGAATCTAAACAAATTTCCTTATTCTTTGTAAATATTTTTGTCCGTTATTTTAGAATTTTTAATTAAGAATTAATTAATTGTTACTCCTATTAATTATTATTATTAATAGGTAAATTTTCAAAATAACGAACAAAGCGCGTTTAGAAAGCGAGAAGTTTATTAGTTAGTAAATCGTCCCCTTAGTGCCAAAACCGATTATCTGCACTTTTCCGCTACTGAACTTTTATAATACCAATCGACCCGTCTTACTAAGCCCCATCTACAGGTAAAACCCATTATGCTCTACGACGCATACTTCCTGAAATAGCTAATGAATAAACAGAATAACTGCAAATTATTTCAAAAATTCTTGATTTAAAACCTAATAAACCCATTCAATCAAACCATAAAGATTTAAAGCGTTTTCGGAGATCTGTTAACAAATGATTGGAATAGAAATGAGAGACCTCGGTTGTTTGCAGACGCACGAGCAATGTGTACACAGAGTTTACAGTTTAATTCTACCCGATCGAAGTTGTTCAAAGTAGTTTATTAGTGTTCTGTGCACGTCTTAATTGTTTTGTGTGGACTGGTTCTTGTGAATAGTTGCTGTGGTGGAAAATAAAGGCGAATCAAGCTACATTGTTTGCTGTTTCAACACTATATGTCTGCACACTGTCTATCCTGTTACAATATTTTTTTAGAGTTTACTCCTTAAAAATTGATTTGCATATTTATGGGGCCCGGTATGAGAAAAATGTGAGGAGTAAAATCTATCGATGAATGACATTAATGACCTCGTTACGTTTTTGTGCGCAACCTCATCTGCGCACCTTTTACTTTTAGCCATGGCAACGGATAAAAAAACATTAAGTTGTCACAAATGTCAATAAATATATAAAATAAACTAAAAATAGATAAAATCGGAGCAAAATTAATGAAAACAAATAAATAACAGAATATAGAGAAATGCCGGTAAGTGTCCAGAACTCTGAAATAGTGATTTTCAGTACAGATGGAATTATACATATTTACAAAATGATGACTAGTGTGTGATATTTTTGAAATTGTGTGTTTCCAGAAATACATAATAAAATATATGATGAATATCGCTGATGTTAGATGATAAAATGACATGGAACCTATGATAGTCGAAACCATGGGACGATTCCTGAGGTATCTCTACTTGTAACCGACTTCTTCGGACTTGATTATGTTTTGTGTCTGTTAAAAGATAACCGTTTTTAGAGTGTAAACTCCGGTCGTGCGTCGGAGCTGACGCACACATTTTTTTTTTATTTACAAAGTAAGGCCGCTTGTTAACGAGACGATTTCGTCCCGGGTCTAGGCACGGTTTCAAACCGTATCTACAGTCGGTCGTCAATTAAATATGGAACAGTAGAGGCGGTTTAGGGTCAATACAAACGTACAAACAGTGCCCTTGAACAAGCGTAGCCAGTACCGGCCCGGGTAGAAACCGTGTCTAGATCTGGAGGAAAACCGGTCGTTAACAAGTGTCCTAAAACGTCACGTTATCTTGCAACCTAAGGGCTCCTATACAAAGCTGCTAAGCGATGCGACGTTGCATCGCAGGAACTTGCGATGCAAATTGGTGAGAAGCGATTTGGTGCGGCAAAAATCTGGTTAAGGTGACCATACTTTCAACGGTAGTCGTATTGGACGTGTTTAAGTAATAGTGACATGAGGAGCTCGATGGCGCAGGTGGTTAGTGCGTTCGGCTGCGATCGTTGTAGTTAAGCAACTTTCGCAGTGGTCGGTCATTGGATGGGTGACCAAAAATTTCTATCTCGAGTTCCTCCGTGCTTCGGAAGGCACGTTAAGCCGTTGGTCCCGGTTGCATCTGCAATCGTTAGAACCCGCCAATCCGCACTGGGCCCGCGTGGTGGGTCATGGCCCAATCTCCCTATTCCATCCATAGGGAAGGCCTGTGCCCCAGCAGTGGGGACATAAAGAGGATGATGATAAGTAATAGTGACATGGATCGTGAAAAATTGTTTCGCTGATGTTATTGCTAAATACGTGTAGATATAGAAGAAAAAGATTTTGGGTTCATCCATTCATTGTTATCGCTGATGGGAACTATTTTATCCGAAAACACTATTACTTTGAGAACTAAAGAAGATATATTTATTTATTTTTATTTTGGAACCAGCATGTCTTTATTTGAAAAGCTTTTGAGTTTATTATCACCATGTCTACAAAAATGTTCGTACAAGGTAAGTGTCAGAGCGGACTAAAATGGTGCCAGTAAGTGTGACGTAATATCTCAGAAATGCGCGATGCGAATCAGATCCAAAGTTCTTGCGATGCATTAGTGCAGTAAAAGGCCGATTTAGTGATGTTCATATAGTTTCTTTAGTAAATCTGGTCGTTGCGGGCACTGGTCGTGGCCGTCCAGTGCGCCAGGTGCCTAATACTATTAACTCATAGTATTTGAGAAAGATCGTTGCTATAGGCAATAGATCAGTGCAGACGAATAGCCTTAAAATGACGTCTTGAATATGTATGTGGAGATAGATTCCTTGCACAGCCGTGACAAATGACGACGCGTGTTTCGGTATCGGTTACATGTTCCACCATGTGGTACACTGTACTGATGTGTTGACATATTTGCGCTTATTCACAGAATGTATGTAATATAATAGAACTATGTTCAGATTTATCGAAGCATCATCTCGTAATTGCTCCGCTATAGATAAGTTACA
This sequence comes from Chilo suppressalis, assembly GCA_902850365.2. NCBI lineage: Eukaryota > Metazoa > Arthropoda > Insecta > Lepidoptera > Crambidae > Chilo > Chilo suppressalis. Next base: position 2,331,495 of record OU963902.1, read on the forward strand.
ATAAAATTGCGCTTTTTTGTGGGTATACATACACTTTTCTGTGACTTGTTTTTTTAAAGTGCTGAGTGATAGCGAAATTCTAAGGCCTCTTGCTTACGTCACGTTTTTTACCGCACGGCACGGCTTACACGCCGTATACACATAAGGTTTTCTTTATAAAAAAGGGTAATGTAAGAGTTAACTCACACACAAGTTATACGATTTAACACTTTTTTTTAACGCAGTTAAAAAATGCTGTTTACAGACTACAGCATCTTTAAGAGGCACACCGCCGAACGGACCTCACACCTGGCTCCCGCGAGTCTTACAGGCGCTTTACGGCATAATATCCGCTAAAAAAGTCCTGCGAATACCTTCTACACTGCTTAATACGAAGCCGCGGGGTCCCCGTTTAGGGATTCTACCACGGCTCCGCACCCAGCAGCTTCCCGGCCTCGCCGGGGCTCCTCAGCAGGGGTCTCCCGAGGTATTGCGGGGACCCCGCAAACATGCGCAGGATGGCCCGCGCATGGGGCGCTGAGTATGCGGCCTAGTGCCCACCGTATCGCCCCACGTCTGCTGCGGAGGACTTCTTGGGCGTACCTGTCCAAGCAACCCTCCGCCACCCCCCGTTGTAGGACAAAACTACAAGAGGGGGGCCGCCGTTCCTGGGCGGGGGGAGCGGGAGGGGAAGCGTAATTCTTCCCGTCCTTCTCCCCTCTCCCGGATACGATTTAACACTAGGTCAATCAATAAATCACTTTTATTACTTTTATGGAAGCTCAATTTTAATTTTTAAAATTTCAAGTAAATTTATTACAGAAATTCAGATACAGTGCAAAATTTCAACTGTCTACGCAGTGGGCAATATATTGTTAACTTCATTAGTACGGCTTCCTAGATATTGGCTACGGCTGTACGGCTCGTTGTCAAGACAAGACACAGTGATAAGGTACCATTCTCACCCTTCGGGTAGGAACCTTAAAAAGGATTGGTATGTCTTATCAAAAGTGTGCCAAACGGGAGAATCTTTCAATAAGAGAGGGTCCTACTCCCGCTGGTAAGTGGCCCTCAATCGCTCGGCCGGGGCTCATTGAGGCCGGATTAAGAATTAATTCGTCGGGAAGCGGGAATTGATGAACGATTAATTCCCCAGAACCGCTGTTTCACTGCTCACCGGCAAGATTGGGAGCGAACGAATGGAACTTTAATTGTATTACCTGGTACGTCGAACGAACAATTCGAATTTAATAAGTTTCGTATTGAATTTAATTTGGCTGGTGTAAGTGGCAAGTACTTTTTTAGGTGTTTCGAGAATCTCTATATTGAATATTTAATTTATAATAGTACGTGGGTATTGAAATCAAACACTGACCTTCATTCTCAGAATTTGTATATTAATTTCTAATATAGGGTAAATCTACCAGTATCTGGCCTCTTGGAGACTTACTTTGTACAATTCCGTACTCAATGGAGAAATCAGGACCGTATTACTAAGACTCCAGCGCCCGTATTGTCTGTCTGTCTGTCACCAGGCTGTATAGCATGAACTGTGATAGCTAGACAGTTGAAATTTTCACATCTAATGTGTTTCTGTTCTTACTGTAATATTATATACTAAAAACAGAATACAATAAATATTTAAGGGGGGCGGGCTCCCATACAATAAACGTAATGTTTTTGCTGTTTTTTACTCTAAAATAATAACGGAAACAGGTGTACGATTGAAATAATCACAAATAAAAAGTTATTACTTCTTACTTTAAAAAGTATATCTCATTAAAAAAATAGTTGTGTTCAGTAATTTATGACGATGAGCGATCGCATCATCATCATATCAGCAGTCCAACGCCAACTGCTGAGCAAAAGCCTTCCCCTGTATTTATTATTACTTATTTTTTTGAGATTTGGCTTTTATGATTTCGGTTTTTATTTAATTTTTAAAGTTTTGAATGTAAAAGTTATAACAATGAAAGAACCTTTATGCATTCCCGAGATAAAGAGTTATGACGGACAGACAGATAAACGGTCATAATTAGTTAACTTATAAGTTTGATTTTTTGTATCTTTAACCGGCCACAGACTTGAGTATATGGTAAATTTTTGTAAGAGCGACTGCCCTAGCAAAGTTTAAATATTGTACTTAGTAATTTTAAATGATGAATAGCTGAATATTTATAATTTCTATGAAAAAAGGCTCAGGAACTTTTAATTAAGTCTTAATCTTGAAAATTATAAAAACTCCTACTACTATTACCTTGCTATAATTGATAAAAGATATTGTCAATTATTTACAAAGCCATTAATTTCGCATTTTCTTAGAATTTTTCCTCCCATTTCTCTGATTAACACTTTGCAAAAACGCATTTTTAATGGAAAATCGTGGGAAAAATAAACACAAATAATGTGTTGTCATCGGCCTAACAGAATACCTTTGAAGTATTATTTTGTTTTTTGCAAAAATCAAAGGATTAATTATCATACAGCATTTTCTCAAGCCTGATCAGAAAAATAAAACATTTTGAAACAGATATAAAGTAATTTTTTATACTTTTAAATATTTTATTATTTCAAGAAAGTTGTATAAAAATAATAAATACTTAATAATTTATAAGTAAAATAATATAATATTACGGGCTAGTGCGAAATAATTATGCACGTTAAGGGCAGTTTCTTAGCCATATCCTTTCAACTTAATACTTTCATACAAATTATTATTACAACACACACAAAACCTCACAAATACACACACACATTAATCAATAAAGTTTTTGTAATCATCCGGTGTCTAGAATCGAACCACTGCCTTTCATAACACAGGTCTTACCAAGCATGAAAGTCAGGGGTCCTACTTATAAAACTATAAGATAGCAAACTATTCCTAGTTTATTTTAAGACGATATTGGTGTCAATTCTGGCGTGATTCTCTAAACTTAAAACTAAATTTAAGGTCAGTCTCACCTTTTCATTCTGTATAGAGAAGGACAAGGATGCACTGTTGTCAAATTTAAGTTAAGCTTTAGAGAATCATGCCAGAATCGACATCATTGTAGTAGTAAATGTAATGTTTGATGAGTAAACATTATTATTATTATACGTTTATGAGATAAAGAGTCTTGACAGACAGATGGACATCAAAGTGGTCCTATAAGGGTTCCGTTTTTTCCTATTTGAGGTACGGAACCCTAAAAATAACATCGTCGTATTGAAAACCTCCTCCTTTTTGAATTCGGTTGAAAACTGCGAGCTAGTAGCTATAGCGGTAAAAAAATCTACTTGACTGAGCTACAATACTGAAGGAACACAGATAGTGTATTTCGAGCAACTGACTCAGATGGCGACTTATTATTGAAAGTGGCTAGTTATACCTCAGTTTACCCTACCAAATTATTTTGTGTAATATTTCCTATGAACTTCTAAATGTTTCACATAATGCTAAAGCTTCCTTCATTGCGTTGATTCATCAAGAATGATCGATAACTAATAAAATAGATGTTATTTACGTTAATTGACTAGTGTTTAGAAAATTTGTTATTAACTGGTATTTTATTTGAACAATAAATAAACATTGTAGAAGTCTGTGCGGAAAAAGAATGGGCGTGGCGAAAAACGGAACTAACATTAATTAATTAATTTATTTATTTATTTTATTTGGCAATCAAACCCAGCAATCTGTAAAACGTCAAAGTTTTGTATTGATACGGATTTGTTTGTTGTTGTGATTTCTTGCGGTGTTTTGTATTTAATCATGTCTAAAAGGGGTAAAACCTTATAAATATGGTAGAAAAGCACTACAGCGCCCTCCAATCTAAATCCCATTCTCTTTCCGCACAAACTCTAATGTGGTATATCCATGGCCCATAACATGCAAACTCCAAAGACCTCAATATCGCAATGTAGCGTTACGTTGATTATGTAGTCGTAGAAGTTAAATACCTTTCGCAATAGCCGGTCATATGATGGGTCTCGGTTTCGTCCATATTTTCGGCGTTTTGCCTTCGATGGAATTGATATGCGTTTGAGGACTTTGTGTATCGGCTTGCCGCCAGCTCTCAGAAGTTTTGCTGTGATTCCAATAAGAATAATGAATTCTTATTTGCTGTTATAGCAGCAACAATAATAGGTATTCTGTGAATATTTCAGATAAATAGCAATCTCCGTTTATGAGACAGAGACCTGTGATAGGCAGTAGAGTTATATTAGTAGATTTCCATTTGAGTATGAACAATGAACGTATATATATTTTCTAACTTGTGTTTTGAGCCAATTTTCAGGTAAAAATCATGTAAAAATTTTACTCACTTTACTTACAGTCTGAGGACTGATTCCTACATATGTTGTAGAGAATATTGTAAACAATTTGAAATTAATACTGCCAGACACATTCTGTTAGCAGCATTTAATGCCAGACAATTTAAATGTCAAAAGCAAAAAACACAACCTTACAGTCTGAGACTTGCTATCTATCTTTGATATTGAAATAGCTATTGGTGTCGATTGTGGCACGATTCTCTAAATCTAATGTTAATTTGACAACAGTGTTTCCTTGTCATTCTCTATACAGAATGAAAATCAGAGACTGATGTTAAATTTAGTTTTAAGTTTAGAGAATCACGCCAGAATCGACACCAGTATATATCAACGATGAGGACGACATGGAGAGGGAGGGAAGGGCTCTTGCGGTGAGGTGCAACATGCTCGCAAGGCGATTCGGCGGATGTTCGAGAGACGTCAAGATAATGTTGTTTAAGGCGTACTGCCAAACGTTTTATACATGTCAACTTTGGCTGAGATATACAAAACGTTTGTTTTATGTGCTGCGAGTCCAATATAATGACGCCTTTCGCATCCTGCTCAAAAAACCGCGATATTGTAGTGCCAAGGAAATGTTTGCTGAAGCAAATGTTCCCGATTTTTTCTGTATCCTCAGATCGCGGTCCGCTTCGTTCTGGGAGAGGCTCCGTGAAAGTGGGAACTCGATTCTCCGCAACATCCACGATGACGTGGACAATGTAGAAACAAATTACATCGTTTTGGAAATGACAGTCTGAAATAAACATTCAGCAAGTCCTATGTTATATTTTAGGTAATTTTATAATATACACAGTTTTATTTTTATTTTTTATTATCAATTTTGTCATATGGGTCTTTTGCCTGAAATAAAGAAATTATTATTATTATTATTATATTTGTAAGCTGCCAGATCAATCTTAGGGGCCAAAACTACCTTATGCTTATTAAAAGTGCTACTTTGAGAACGAGAGCGCCCATTGTAATTAAATGACTTTTTCATTCATTAAAGTTATCTTATTAATAACTAGCGGCCGCCCGCGACTTCGTACGCATGGAGTTAGTTATTTGCACATACTTTTTGACCCCAAAAGGGGGTTTATTTCTAAAATATTAGTACACCTCTACATCATCATCATCAGCCTATTAATGTCCCCACTGCTGGGGCACAGACCTTCCCAATGGATGGAATAGGGAGACTGGGCCATGACCCACCACGCGGGCCCAGTGCGGATTGGTGGGTGCTAACGACTACAGATGCAGCCGGGACCAACGGCTTAACGTGCCTTCCGAAGCACGGAGGAGCTCGAGATAGTAAATTTTTGGTCACCCATCCAATGACCGACCACTGCAAAAGTTGCTTAACTTCAACGATCACAGCCGAACGCGCTAACCACTTGCGCCATCGAGCTCCTCTACACCCTCTACACCTCTAGAGACCCTCTACATGTTTCAAGTCTCTTACTTAAAAAAACATAGGACTTTCATACAAACTTCCAACCCCCGTATTACCCCCTTAGGGGTGGTGTTTCGTGATAATATGTAGCCTATATATTGACCCGACTTCTTAATAATATTCTTGCCAAATTTAAAGTAAATCCATGTAGTACTTTTTGAGTTTATTCCGGGCATACATACAGACAAACAGACGGAGATGAGTCTGCCCTAACTTCCATAATATTGAAGTTAATGTTTAGTCACACTGAATATAAATAACACTATTTGTATTTATACTGTATGACACAGCAATCAAAATGCAGGTAAACAATTAATGTATATTTAATAATTATGTAATGAAAAGTGACTTCATGAATCACCTCTGAAGTCATTTTTCAATTTGACGACTCTGTAAATAATAAAACAGGGAGAAAAAAACAGCCCTTGCTGAGTTTCTTGCCGGTTCTTCTCAGTACAAGGTCTCCCGCCGTAGATTTACGAACCGATGGCGTAGCTTCTAGACATTCATATGTGCTTGTAACAGCCTAAACTGAATAAATGATTTTGATTGATTGATTGATTGATTGATTGATTGAGACAAAATTATAAAAACTACATTTTTGGCTTCGGTATCGATTGAAGATCACACCCCAAGTATTCTTTTAAAAACATATGCAATGTACAGTTTTGTCTTTCCTACCATTTTATTACATGTAAAGATGTAAAAGCTGCCTTTTGCAACAATTCAATAATGTCTTATTATCCAAATATCTAAATTATTGCAGAAAATAAATAAGGTTATTTGATTTCGGCATTAAAAGTGTCTGGCAATAAAAACTGCTGAAAGAATATGTCTAGCAGTATTCATTTTAAATTGTCTACAATATTCTCTAAACATACGAAGGAATCAGTCCTTAGACAGAAACTAACGTAAGTCAAATTTTTACGTGCCTCTGCCACCCGATACCTGAAAATTGGCCCATAGCACAAGTTATATTGTACTCGCTAATACTACTCTATTATCCATATTTCGTCCATTAGGAAATAAGTAAAGTCTGGCGTTCTTTGTATCCTGTACTATAAAAACCAAAAATCAATCCCGTTTTATCCAAATATGCAATCATCTCACACCTAAATTTAAATAAACACTTGATTTAAAATAATTTATAGCTTATCACTTTATCGAGTGAAATTAACGACACGTCGTAACTCTTAATGTTGATAATAATGACGCTGGTAATTGCCAAACCGAATCCTTTTCAGCGTCTTTGATGGTGTGTGGATGGGCTCGATTCAGCCGAATTAAATTAGGCCTAAAGCTAATTTTATTAAAGCACCTATTCGTCACACCCGAGCGTTGGGTCTCATGTGCATTAATTACCGAGTTTCCCATTCTGCGTGCCCTTTTCAGGTGTAATTATTTGTACAAACTTACACCTCCGAAACTTAAGCCGCTTTAACAAAGATCTAAAGATATTTCAGGAAGTGACAATGGCTTGAATACTTTGATGTTTGACGAAACATACTCCCGTAGACTAAAACATTTAGGGAGATCAAAAAGTATAAATGAGCTATTAAACACAAACACACAACAAACAAAAAAAATGCCGCTCAAGTTATCCTCAGCTTGGAGGCTAGAATTCACCCGATCTGAACAGAAACACAGAAAAATAAAACCATATTTTGGGGGTGTTTTGTAACGTTGCAAATTTGCGACTGGGTTTGCACGTTATGTCAACGCACCGTGCAACATTACCGGCACTGTTTCACGTTAATGACGTCTTGACGTGAATGAAAGTGGACAGGCACTTACTGCACCATGTGGAGCTTTAGAACCATACTCACCAATAGAAACACAACACCGCCTGTCCGCCACTGGCGGTAACCTAACCACTTACAATCATTGACTATTCGATTGTTTGTCTGCGAAGACAAATTTAAACATCAAGCAGTTACATGCTTTAAAAAATTAAAATTATAACTGTGATTGCTATTTCTTCTTGCAAATGTTTAATACTTGTAAAAGTATTCATTTGACATTGTGGGTTACCTATAATGCGAAGAGATGGCGCTGCCTTGCAGCTTAAGAATGGCTAGAGGAATTCCGACGCAGTCCGTGAGGGCAGCGGTAGCATAATTGGTCAGTGCATTCGCCCGGATTGCGAAGGGTGCGGGTTCGAGTCCCGTCTGCTGCCTGGTCCGCGTGGAATTTTTTCTAGTTATATTTTCTTTAGAATTATAACATAAAAAAGGTATTTCCATGTCACTTCCAGTTCTTGATCTGAATACCCGGCTTGCATCAGACTGCGGTACACATCTTAACTGCGTTAACGCTCCGGCTTTGGTTAAACCTTACCTGACTTATCCTCTGCTTGATGCCAGATATAAACAGTATAATCTCGGGAGCTCAACCTAAGCCGCATCGCGCCATCTAGTGGTGCGATTAATTCATTACTCTTGTAATTCAAGTTCGCTATCCGTAGTGAGTTTGAAAGTAATTGTATTTACTGCCAAGTGTATTGTATTTATTGCCCAATGGTAATTATTGTTTTACGTCGTAATATATATGAGCTTTAGATAATGTAGGTACAAGATTAATTTTTATTGCTGTTGATTTGAATGATTTTTTTTCCTCAGATTTTAGTACAGTGAATCTGTCGAAAAAAAATCGTATCAGTGAAAAAAAAAACCTAAAGGTTAAGTCTTGTTTTTTCTGTTGCCAAATGACGTCAGTAAGCCACCTTGGTGATGGACATGTTCAACTCGTAGGTGTTTTTTGAAAAACTCAAAAAAACCCTCAAATTTTTTTTGAAACGCATTTTTCTTGTTTTGTATGCATTTTAGAAACTTTTTTTTCGACCATAATTGTAGAGGGCGTTGAGTACTACAATTTATGTCATTGTTGCAATCTCGTAAAACAAAAACTGCGCATTGTAGGTGGTGCTAAAGTCTCAAAAAAGTTTTTTTTCACTTTTTCACCATGAAAATATCATTTTGATGGAAAACTTTAAATGGAAAAGTTGGGCTTTAAATGGAAAAGTTGGGATGAAAAAAGGCTTACTGACGTCATTTGGCAAGAGAAAAACAAGACTTACCCTTTAGGTTTTTTTTTTCACCACTCAACCTACAGATTGACTGTACTATTTCCTCAGAAAACAAGATTCTAAAACATTTTTTTTTCTAGAAGAAGAATGTAGTGCATTGGAGCTTCCGTCTAGGAAAGTAAACTCCATCTTATTAAAAAGAGCAGTGAAATTAGATTGAAGTACCTAACAGAAATGACTTTTTCAGAACACCTCGTGTTAGGAAATTATTTTCAAGTCTTAAGTGACACATTTTTCTACCGCACCAGCTATTTTTACAAATAACTCTGACACTTTAATACGGTTAAAGTGGGGTTACATAATAACAAAAAAAATAATGGGTTCACAAATATCAGATATTATGGTCGCTGGCTGGATAGCTCCCAACTTACCACTCAAAATAAATTTAAGTAGAGGAGAGCTCGATGGCGCAAGTGGTTAACGCGTTCGGCTGCGATCGTTGAACGTAAGCAACTTTCGTAGTGGTCGGTCATTGGATGGGTGACCAAAAATTACTATCTCGAGCTCCTCCGTGCTTCGGAAGGCACGTAAAGCCGTAGGTTCCGGCTACATCTGCAGTCGTTAGCACCCACTAATCCGCACTGGGCCCAGTGCGTGGTGGGTCATGGCCCAATCTCTCTATTCCATCCATAGGGAAGGCCTGTGCCCCAGCAGTGGGGACATTAATAGGCTGATGATGATGATGATGAGAGGTGTTATTCGGGATCACCAGCTTCGGTCACACATACCGCCTCAAAAATATCTGTTAGATGTATAAATTCAAAGCAAATTTTACTAGAAAATATTCCACGCGGACCAGGAAGCGGACGGGACTCTAACCGCCTTGCCGGCTAAGAAATACTGGAAAAATTCAAAGCGCCATTAGGGCCGCGGTAGCATAATAGGCAGAGCATCCACCCGGATAACGGAGGGTGTGGATTCGAGTCCCGTGTGCTGCCTGATCCGCGTGGAATATTTTCTAGTAAAATTTTCTTTGGATTTATCACACATCTAACAGATAAATGCTTAAACAAATTAAATATAATTACAATGTCGAAATAAAAAAATACTCATAAAATGAAAACTAATAACTTAATTAAACTTATGTGACACTAAATGGCAAATATTTTCCATCGAACAAAATAAGAATCACTCAAATCGGATCAGATTTTTTTAACGTAATCAGTGTACATATAAAAAAAAGTAGGTATTGTGAAAATTACATCATCTAAATTAACAAAAATGCTCATAAAATAAAATACGGGACCAGACTGGATACTTTTTTTTATAGGACCAAATGGCAACTATTTCGTATCGGACAAAACAAGAATTGCTTAATGATCTGAAATATCTGCGTAATCGGTGTACATAGAAAACATACCTTCAGAATTGATGATCTCCCTTTATGGAGTCGGAAAAAAATATTTTTAAACTTTACTATCATGACATCCCAATTACACTTAATTAGTTGCGAAGCCTGATTGAATATTGGCACTTAAGTATTAAGTGCAATAGGAGTTCACAGTCCCTTTAAAAAATTCAAAGCGAAGTCGGTGGATGCAAATCTGGCTATAAATCGGCGGGGCGTGGACGGGTTGAGGGCATTAATTTGTGGCAAATCGCGCGGAAAATGGAAATTTTGTGCAGCCTCCGGCGGGCGCCCTAGGGCTGATTCACACCGGAATGGCTGCGGCCGGCAGCGACGCGGCGAGCACTTTCTTACTGAAAGTGATGTGAAATTAAATAAAACTAGTTTTTACGGGTTAATGCACGAAACTTTATTTATTTATTGACGTTTCGCAGCCTTTTCAGGTCTGCATCGTCAGATGACGTCATTCTGTCTGCCTTTTCAGGTCTGCATCGTCAGATGACTAGTTTTATTTAATGAGTGATGTGCGTGAAAACCTAAGAAACAAATAGTGATGTGAAATATTTTTAATCTTTACCTACATACCAACGATGTTCAAAATTGGAGATACTCTACGTGCGCTCAAAATATATCACAATCAAGAAGTGCTTGAACAGCACTTGAGCACTTCTTGGTTCACAGTCACGCGCGATGTTTCGATAACTTATTTTTAGTAGCATTAAATGTGTCAATTTGTATTTTATGTATAAAACTCGTTTCTTTAGCGAAAAAGAACAAGGAAGAATCAGTCGAGAACGTTTGCCGAGAACGGAAAAATCATTGCCCGTCTCCCCTCTTTAGTGGGTAGATTAAGTTTAAAAATTATTTCACACTGCTTTTCAGTAAGAAAGCGCTTGCCGCAACCCCGCCTGTCGCTGCCATTCCGGTGTGAATCGGTCCCTACCGCCAACAAACTTATCGTGTCACCGGGAAAATATATGCGCTATATGAGTTTTGGACTGACTGACGTAACCCTCGGTAATAAGGGTGCGGTGATGATGTGGGTCAACGGATTTTCTACCGCAATTATTATTGCGGAGTTAATGCCACGCGAGACGTGACGGGAATCTTCACCGATTTTCATAACCTCATTTGTGATGTTGTGATAGTAGGAATAAGTAATTAGCTTTAGTGTAAATTAAGCTGAGATTATGAATGCCGTGGAGACTTTAGTTGGTTAAAATATAGCAATTTATATTATTAAGTCTGATATAAAACAGAAAATTATATTAAATGTTTTTCCAATATATTCAAATCTTCTTCTTCTTCAACCTTTATCCACCCACTGCTGGGTATAGGTCTCCTCCATGGTGCGCCAATTTGCTCGGTGTTGTGCGATCTGGATCCAATTTCGTCCTGCTACTCTTGTGATGACATCGGACCATCTGGCGGGCTGCCTACCCACGTTTCTGCGTCCTGTTCTAGGCCGCCACTCCACAATAGCTCGACTCCACCTGTCATCCGTTCTGCGAGCCACGTGACCTGCCCACCTCCACTTCTTCCCTGCGAGTTCGCGAGCAATGTCGGGTAGTTTTGTTCGTTTCCGTATGTCCTCATTGCGTACACGATCTCTCAGGGATATACCGACATCTTTCTCTGAGCGACTTGCATGGTGTGGACATGTTATATATTCAAATGCTCATTTATAATGAAAGCTGCGAAAAACATAGAATGTATGCTAATAAGCTGCTCTGATATAGCACATCTTCTTCTTATAGCTATAGACAAGATACCTTTAGATGAGTCTGCCCTAACTACTTTGATATTTAAGATGTAAATGTTTAATTACACCTATTACAAATAACTCTATTTGTATTTATACTGTGTGACACAGCAATCAAAATGCAGGTGAACAATTAATGTATAATTTCACATTATGTAATGAAAGGTGACTTCATGAATCATCTCTGAAGTCATTTTTCAACTTGACGACTCTGTAAATGATAAAACAGGGAGAAAAAAAACAGCCCTTGCTGAGTTTCTTGCCGGTTCTTCTATGTACAAGGTCTCCCGCCGTAGATTTACGAACCGATGGCGTAGCTACTAGACATTCATATGTACTTGTAACAGCCTAAACTGAATAAATGATTTTGATTATGATTACTTAAATTTTTCTACAAACTCTTTACTTATTAGAACCAATTTCTATGTCAGTAAATTCTTATCAATCATCATCAAACAACTCAAGCAGAAAGTACTAAATCTGACGTTGAAATGTATTCATCTTTATGATATTTTAAGCATTTAACTGCTACTTGTTTTAATCTAAAGAAAATGTTACAAGAATGAAATCCACGCAATATATTCATGTTTGTATAGCTGTGGGTTGCAAATTACCTTTTGCAGAATGATCGGGTTAGGACAGACCCTTAGGGGCTTTAAGACGGGTTAAGTCTTTGACGTATAGTTAGTGACAACAATGTAATTCTGGACAACTCATGGCAATAGGGAATATGCACGTAATTCAAATAAGCCTCACTTAAGTTTTATTAAGTAATATATGAAATTCTCGTGTCGCGGTGTTTGTGGTTAAACTCCTCCGAAACGGCTTTCCCGATTCTCATGAAATTTTGTGTGCATATTGGGTAGGTCTGAGAAATGTTAAGGGTAATCCACCCCTAATTTTTTTTTTTTCAATTTTAGATATTTTTTGTTTTTAATTTTTTTATGATACATCATACAAAAATACATACATCCCTAAATTTTCAACTTTCTACCACCAACCTCTATTTTTTTTATGGCGGTACGAAGTTCGCTGGGTCAGCTAGTAATCTGTATAACTTTTAAGGTGTCCATCAATATCAATAGACGACCTCCGTGGTCGAGTGGTTTGTACGCCGGGTTTCATGGTGTCGCCGACTCGAGAGGAGGTGGGGGCAGATGTTTGTGTGATGAATACGAGCATTTGTACTCCAGTCATGGATGTTTAATATGTATATCTATAAAAAAAATATACTTATATATGTACAGTATATGTATTCTATCCGTTACCCTAGTATCCCATAACACAAGCCTTACAGTGCTTACTTTGGGCTAGGCTAATTGGTGTGAGTGTTGGAAATAATTATTATTATTATTATAAATATTTGTTAAAACAATTTCTTTTCGAGCAAGTATTTAATGTTATAAAAATGCGATAAACTTGTGGGAAATTCTATTATTTTGAAATGCGATAAGAGCGGTTATGACGTAAACATATAACAAACGTGATGTTCACAGGATATGCCAATGTCAACGAGATTACTGTGCGAGTCAGATGTCAGAGCCACATTTCATCTAGACACCGAATGCAACTTTTAACTATGTTATTTAAACCTAAAGAAAATATAACTAGAAAACAATCTTAGTTACATGTTTAAAAAATAAAAATTATAACTAAAATTGCTATTTCTTCTTTCAAATGTTTAATACTTGTAAAAGTATATATTTGACATTGTGGGTTACTTACAATGTGAAGAAATGGCGCTACCTTGCAGCTTAAGAATGGCTAGAAGAATTTCGACGCGGCCGTTAGGCCCGCTGTAGCATAATTGGTCAGTGCATTCGCCCGGATTGCGAAGGGTGCGGGTTCGAGTCCCGTCTGCTGCCTGGTCCGTGTGGATTTTTTTCTAGTTATATTTTCTTTACATTTAAACATCAAGCAGTTACATGGTTAAAAATTAAAAATTAAAACTATGTTATTTAAATTTTTACCAGAAATGTATGAATTATAATGTTTACTCGATTGACGTAGGCTCCGACTTCCATCCGCAGTGAAGGTATGGAATGCAAAATATCAGTATCTTGTATCCAAGCGTTCGAAAATAGTGCGCTTTTAATCTGCCCGTACAAAGAGGCTATTTTAAAAATTTTGGATGGTTCACCAGTGTATCTATTCATCATCATCATCATCAGCCTATTAATGTCCCCACTGCTGGGGCACAGGCCTTCCCTATGGATGGAATAGGGAGATTGGGCCATGACCCACCACGCGGGCCCAGTGCGGATTGGCGGGTGCTAACGACTGCAGATGCAGCCGGGACCAACGGCTTAACGTGCCTTCCGAAGCACGGAGGAACTCGAGATAGAAGATTTTTGGCCACCCATCCAATGACCGACCACTGCGAAAGTTGCTTAACTTCAACGATGGCAGCCGAACGCGCTAACCACCTGCGCCATCGAGCTCCTCGAGCTATCTATTAATATACTTATATTTTACACGCTATAGCCAGTTACAATAAGGTAAGTACAATAAAATCTAGTTTTATCTTTAACTAGTGGCCTGTCCTCGCTAAGCTTCGGTGTAGAGCTGTAGTGTAGACTATAGTTTTTGTTCTCAGGCTAGTATTATACACAATGACATTCTTCTAATAATTCTAATGACAATAGACTTCTAATAATTCTAAAGCAATCAAAATGTAAGTGAACATTTATTATTTCTTTGATAAAGATTTAATGGCGCTGTGGATTCTGGTATAGTTTTCTAGACCTGAATTTGGTTTTGCAGCGGTGTATCCTTGTCATTCTCTATACAGACTGAAAAGGGGGGACTGATGTTGGATTTGGTTTTGGGTTGGGAGAGTAGTGCCAGAATCGACAACAGTGTTTAGGTCATCACATGCATGTGTCCTGCCGTTGTGTTTATAGTTTGATAAAATAATGTACACTGGTACTTATATTTTTTATTTCTATTTTTGTAACATACCTAGTATCCATGTGTGGTTATGAGTAGTCATGCTCTCTTAAAAATCTCTTCGGTAGTGTCGTGTGAGGCGGGTCGTGGCGTTCCCTAAAAAATGGTTGAGCGAAGCGATGGCTGGTTCATGCGTGATGCTCGTGAACGGGCGCTGCCAGCGGAGATGAGTCTGCTCTTGCTTCATTGGGTACTATTAATCATTGTTCTAAACTTTAAACGTTCATTTTTTTTGCCTAAAGAGTAGGACACGGCATTCCTAAACTTTTTTAAACCAGTTTTTTATATAGTCATAATTTTTATATTATTTTCATTTGTAATGGAAAGTGACTTTATGAGTTACCTCATATTGAAGTCATTTTTCAATTTGACGACTGTATATAATACAGGGAGAAAAAAACAGCCCTTGCTGAGTTTCTTGCCGGTTCTTCTCAGTACAAGGTCTCCCGCCGTAGATTTGCGAACCGATGGCGTAGCTTTTCGACATTCACAAGTGCTTGTAACAGCCTAGACTGAATAAAGGATATTGAATTTTGAATTTTTTAATAGGCACGCGCCGCCAAGCCCTCCGCCCGGTAGCGTCGGAACCGCTATGTCCCTGCATTTTAAATCTGTAATATCTCGATAATATTCTTTTAAATTACATGCGTTAAAGGGCCAAATTGGTCTATATTAAATGCACAATGTATTTAAGGTACTTAATTGAATAAGGATGAATGTTATATTGCTGAAAATCGCTTCGTAAATATCTACTATTTCTCGTAAAAAGTATAGGATAAAATATGGTTATTGTGGGTTATCCCTAAAAAATAGACATATATCATCGCGGACTTTATTGTAGACCTTTTTAAGGTGTACAATACTGTAGTACATTATTTTGATCTATCTCGTTGGCTTCAGCCAGCGTTTGCAATGTAAGCGCAAAAAATGGGTTCATTTACGACCTTACATTAAAAAACCTCTAAAATTATCAGTGTTTCTCTACTATATTATGCATGTATTATACATATAAACCTTCCTCTTGAATCACTCTATCTACTAAAGAAAAACCGCATCAAAATTCGTTGCGTAGTTTTAAAGATCTAAGCATACATAGGGACAGACAGCGGGAAGCGACTTTGCCTTATACTATTTAGTAATATCTTACATAATATAATCGTCTGTTTATTAACACTTTTTTCATGGTCATCTTTCTCGTATTTGTGTCACATTGGCGATTACTCACAGGATAGTCCAAAACGATACAATTTAGTTTCTATTGCGAAGCAAAATGTACGAAATTCGTATTGTTTGTTTAGCTAGTATGTATAACTTATCTCTGACAGTTGAATAGTGTTACTAACGATTCAGGCTGCAGCCACACTAAACTTTAGATGGCGAGTAGAAAATAAAATAGGCTAATTTTCATCCAAAAAGTATATACATTTAGTTTTAGTTCGAAGAGACCTAGGAATTATGCAAACTTTACTTGTATTTTGGCTAATCGTGATAGTATGCAAAACATCTGTTAACTAGGTTTAAGTTATAAAACAAAGTCGTCTTCTCAAGAAGCGTTATAATACTGGTAAAATATATTTCAATGACAAATAACTCTTGAGTTAATTAACATTACTATAATTTCATTCATGTAATCATACACCTTTCCTTTTTTATATTTATTTAACAGTTGTCGTAATAATAAAATAAAATAATAAATGTGTGTATGTTTTGATGTCGTCAACTCAATTCACGCCTCATACACATACCTTTCATACATTAAATAAAAGAGGGAGGAAATAGCGACCGTCGCTGCATTTCTTGCTGATTTCCAACTAATACAATATTGTGGATTTATTAGCTGACGGCGTATTTTTGTAACTTTCATTGTGCTTGTGAAAGTCCAAATTAAAGAAATCTTTATAGCTATTAACGGGATTGTTACCATGTACTTTGTTATTTATGAGTCTTCGATATCTTTCGTCGACTTTTACTACGCTCGACGTCTTTTACGACATCAGAGGGTAGACTGATATGTCTGCCAATAACATCTACCCGCAATTACTTCAGTTACTCCGTAATCATGGCGCTTGCAACAGTGCCGAAATATCGGAGACTCAAAAATCAAGGTACATGGTAACAATCCCGTTAATAGCTATAATGTTAGTGAACATGAAAGTTTAAAACAATTAAAGAAATCACTTTAAATTAATAGTGTGCTCTTAACTTTAGAGTTAGGCGCCCCTTATCGCCCTACGAATGATACAACCTCGATACAAAACACAGCTTCACGACAAGTAGTCTGCAATCCGAGACTTAATCCGCATAAAATTGGTATCCACTCAGATAGAATCGCGCGGATTGTAGGTGGAAAGTTTCGAATTCACAACATAAAAACTATTTTGACCTCCGTGGAAGAGTGGTTTGTACACCGGGTTTCAAGGTGTCGCCTACTCGAGAGGTTCGAATCCGGATGGGGGCAGATGTTTGTGTGATGAATACGAGCATTTGCACTCCAGATGTAGAAGTTTAATATGTATTTCTATATAAACCATGGATATGTTTATATGTATCAATTTATATATTCTATCCGTTACCCTCGGTGCTTACATTGGGGCTAACTAATTGATGTGACTTTATAAATGTAACTTAATACGTGTTGCAATACGTATATAAATAATTCGCTGAAAACCATAAGCTATAACTAGCGAAACACTCTTGGAACCGGCCTTTGTGCACTGCACACATCATTCGAATCTGTATTTGTAAAAGGCAACCGTTTCTGACTGACTGATATATCAACACACAGCTCAAACCACTGAACGGATTGCAATGAAATTTGGCATATTATTATGTTACTAGCAAACCAGTGAACAAAATGTTCACCAAAACCGATTTAATTAATTGAGAACTTCGGAGATTTTGTGTGGTTTCGTTTGAAATTCGTGATTTCTCGAAAATCGGAAGTGCTACGTTACTCAAATCCGGTTTGTAGTCTTATCAGACTATTCTTAACTTATAACTTAAATATTCTCTTTATCTATCTCTTACGGTGTGGCCGCTGAAACAGCACCACAGACGGACGGACTTGTCTAATAGATAAGAGATAAGTGTTGTTAATATTATATTGTATCTGTGGTTATGTAGTTATCCTTAGTGTCTAGTTAGTCATTAAAATTGTTAGTCTAGTTTGTCTATTACTTAACGTGGGTCTGTCTAAAATAATTTGTAAAACTAAAGTAATTATAATAATTCAATGAATAATGTATTTTATTACAACATGATGGCAGCGGTGAAATAAGCTGTTTGACGGACGTGAAGTTTGAATTAAATATTGAATTTTGACAAATTAAATAGGTACACTGTTGGCTAAAACAAAAGAAAATGGCGGCATCGGCTTCAATTCCGACGCAGATATTAATGAAGTCATTTGTTGGAAGTGGTCATTCATCTGATGCAGCAAGTCAGTGGATAAATTTTCTACAGTTTATAACTGCCTACTATGAGGACCTTAAAGAGACGAGAAAAATCGCGATGTTACTACATGCCGGATGAGATGAGTTAAATTCGATTTAAGAGTCATTTGCCGAGAAACCGACCGATGTAAAGACTGTTTTTAAAAACTTAGACAAACATTTCATTCACAAAAATAAATTTGACATATGAGAGATTTAAATTCCTCAGTAGGAAACAAAATGAAAATGAGAATTTTTAAGCAATATTCAGTTGTGTTAAAGAATTTAGCAGAATCATGTGATTTGGGGGTGTTAAAAGAAGACCTGGTGAAAGACATATTTGTGAGGGGTTTAAATGATAAAGCCCTCCAGCAAAAATTACTCGAAACAAATAATTTGAATTTGGTCATGGCATTACATATATGCCAAACACCTTCCATAATTGCAGAAAGAGTGAAAGAAATGGTTGCAGTAAAAGAAGAGAAAGACAAAGAAATTGAAATTTCCCTACTGCTGGGCAATCTAGCATACTTAAACAAAATTCATTCTAATATGAATAAGGTTACCCTGAGTTAAGATAGCAGGCTCAAAATATGCTATAGGCTTTCATGTTGATACAAGATTTTGTTTAAGTATGCCACTGTCATGAGTAATACTAATTTTGTGCAAACAAAAACATTTGGAATATTTTTTTTTTTCATATTCTAGTACATTTTCGGTAACACATGCGAATACAATTACACAAAAAGTGCATTTAAATTTGCTTCACCAAGCACTTCGCTACTCGTATCCTCAAAAAACTTCTTACGGAGCTTCAGAGCCCTAAAATATTCTGTTATAATGAATTAGCCCAACGACGAGAAAGCTTAGTAAACAACTTTTTCATTATCTTCGATTCCAATAATCCTAAATAACCTTTGTATATCGCACCTTTCTAATGCATTGGTCACACTCATCGCAATACTGTAAATATTCGAACTAACGGGATGTTAAAAGTCAAACCATCACAATAATATAACTATCAATAACTTAGACCCTTCCAGCCATCTTCAAGCGCTGCCAAGTTTCCGAGATCATAATCTCGGATTCCTCCCACACAGGCCACAAACACCAACACTACACAGCTAGCAAACGTGCACACTAGCTTAGCATTAGGCAGACACCGCACCCGTAGGATAAGAGTGCGAAGACCCGGTCTACACACGACACGCTTTACCAGGTTCAGGTACGTACCTGGGCGTCCCCCCCCCCCCCCGTGCGGAGACGCCATCCGCCTAGAATACCTCTAGAGGCACTCGCCAATTCTCGGCTTGAGGTCCCCTTAGGATCTCGCCGTCCCTAAACCCGGTGACGCTGTAAAGGTCATCTGCGACCAACAGCATACACACTCAAAAAAAATAGATCATAATTAATATTTGTCATGCATTTAAAGTGCATGCGTAAAAATAAAACTGTAATTACGACACTTATACATAAACAATGACCCAATACATCGCCAAATCCTGCACATCATCATCATCAGCCTATTAATGTCCCCACTGCTCACAGGGGCACAGGCCTTCCCTGTGGATGGAATAGGGAGATGGGGCCGTGTCCCACCACGCGGGCCCAGTACGTAACGTGCCTCCTGAAGCACGGAGGAACTCGAGGTAGAAGATTTTTGGTCACCCATCCAATGAGCGACCACTGCGAAAGCTGCTTAACTTTCGTCGATCGCAGCCGAACGCGCTAATCACCCACGCCAGCGAGCGCCTCAAATTCTGCCCATAAGTATCGTTTGTATGCCCAATGCGACAGAGGGGATAGCTGTGTATGTTTACTCCCCGCCTGTCGTTCTATGACTTCGCACCAGGCCAAGGATAGTTTTCTGATATGAACATTGTCGTTATTATTTTTATTTTTTAAGCATGTTTAAATCGAAAGAAAATATACTAGAAAAAATTCCACGCGGACCAGGCAGCAGACGGGACTCGAACCCGCACCCTTTGCTATCTGGGCGAATGCACTATCCAATTATGCTACCGCGGCCCTGATCGCTGTGTCGAATTCTTTCTAGCCTTTCTTAAACTGCAAGGCAGCGTCATCTCTTCGCATTGTAGGTAACCCACAATATCAAATGAATACCTTTACAAGTATTAAACATTTGAAAGAAGAAAAATCAATTATAATTTTTATATTATTTTTTAAGCATGTAACTTTAAGGTTCAAGTCCCGTCTGCTGCCTGGTCCGCGTGGAGTTTTTTCTAGTTATATTTTCTTTAGATTTAAACATCAAGCAGTTACATACTTAAAAAATAAAAATTATAACTAGGATATTTTTGTTCACCCATCCAATGACCGACCACTGCGAAAGTTCCTTAACTTCGCAGCCGAACGCACTACCTACCCGCACCATCGAGCGCCTCAAATCCTACACATATGTATCGTTTGTATGGCCAATGCGACAGAGGGGATAGCTGTATACCTACTCCTCTCCTGGCTGCGTCAGCAGTGTCGCTATATTTCTATCGCCCGAGGCCAAACATAGTTTTTTCACATGAATATTGTCGCCGAGTCTTCACAATGTTTGTGGCCCTAACATGTAAGCACTGCTAAACCCAATTATTTACCAATTGCGAGTCTGAAGTGTTAACTAACGCTCAACCCAGCTCTCACATAATAAGAGCGTGAAATAGTTAAAGTACTTGAAGTGCGGTTCCAATTTGGGAAAAGGGTGGGTACTGGCGAGGTCGCGATGTCGATTAAAAGGCATCGACAGCCCCTTTATTGAGAAGCATTAAGAGCTATATTTGCAGTGTAGTTGTACATGACGTTTAAGCTTATACAATAAAGTCCCAAGCAATATCCAAGAGTTAAGCATAAATAAATTCAAAGATAGTATAAAAAAATCACTTCTTAAAAAAGCTTATTACAAAGTGTCTGATTATATTACAGACAAAAATGCTTAGGTTTGAACTGTTCCAATCATTCCAACAGGTGTTCTATATTAAATAAATCATGATTGTATTGACGTTGTAACAACATAATGATTTGTAAATGTTGTTACATTATGCTTTTAATGTTGTGGAGTTTTTTTCGCTCGTTTTTCTCCGCAGCTAAAAAATATGTCCAATAACGAGTGGTAGGCAAAAAAAATGTTTGGACGATTCAAAAGTGTTGTACTATACATCCAATTTGAATAAAGATATATTGATTTCTGATTTCTGTGACTTTCATTCTCTGGTTAAATTACACCATGGGCGCATCAAGACAAGGATTTGATCAGCATGTGGATTCTTTCATTTCTTCGGATTTTTGACAATTATTGTCAAGTATCTTTTACTCATTTGTTTCCCGTGGTCCACCTCGTAGTCCACCCAGGTGGACCACTAGGATTATTTTTTTCCCGCGGTCTACCAGCATAGCCATATATATGTTTCTAACAGTAAATTATGGATGTTCTTATGAACAAAAAAGCATTTAAAATTTTTAAAAATCGCGTATATTTTAAAATCATTTAACTAGCGTAGTTTTTCTAAAATGATGCCTACAGAAATATTGTTGTTAATTAACTGCATCTGAATATCTTTATGATTATTATCATTGTTTTCAATTAATTTGCGCCTTTTTTATTTTGCAATTCTTATTGTTCTCAAGACACTCAAGAGCCGTAATAAATTGAGGAAGAGTCAGGTGGACCACGGATAAAAATTATTTCCCGTGGTTCAACCAGGTGAACTACTTATACCCGTGGTCCACCTGTTGAACCACGGGAAATAAATAATTCCCATAATCCACCTGGGTGAACTACGAGGTGGACCACGGGAAACAAAGGCTTTTACTGACTGATACAGCATTCATTATGGTATTTAGCCGTTTAATGGCGTGATGCATATTTATCTACTGTCATATATCCGAATAATGATATCGTCACTGAGATTGTATCTTAAAGAACGGCATGTTGTTCGATGAGGGATTATTCTGGAAGTAGATATTTTTGTAAATAAATAAAACAAAGTTGTTCAATCACGCGCATTTTATTAACCAGATTGCGTTAGCTAGGCTCCCCACTATTCATTCAATTAATTACACATTAATTGACAATATAATATAAATTATGCTTACAATTTAAGGGTACAAAAATAAAATATAAAAAATTACTAACTATCTACATATAAATACGGGCGAATGTATTATGATCAAATTCACTAAATCAACAAACACATCTCTTAATTATATAGAAGCCAAATCATGTACAGGTATACAATGATAGAGTTTAAATTACTTATATAGTTATCAGTTAAAACATATATTAGGAAACCATTAGTTACATTTTAGTTGTTAGACACCAGCTTTTTTAGTTTGCTTAAAACCATTTCCATTTTTCAGCGCTTGTCGTAACTATAAAATAACAAAGAGAAAAAAGATCTGTACATACACCATCTTATTAAGAAACAAGCTTTAACTGTGTTTTGTTCATGTCACTTAAATGTCATTTGTCGTTCAATTAACAGAGAAAAAAATGGAGTGTCTTTTTGGCGGGATCGGAAAGCGTCACTTTAGCAGTTTTGTTTTTCTTGTTAAAAATTGTGTTGCGGCGGATGTTAGTGTCAATGGTGGATTATTAACCACTAAGTGTTCGGGAACATGCACAAGTGTTAGTAAGTGAAACAAAATAGCGGAAAGTGTCTTTCGACGTTCCCTCAAGAAGTCCACGGGGTGGTTCCAAGAAATCCCCACACATTTACTGAAACACAGGGAAAAGGGGATTGACTTGACTGCCACTTACTTTGACTTGACTAATATTTTGACCACGAGTGCTATAGAATATGTAAACATTTTACACTTGACATTGGCTAAATGCACAAACCGTGCGAAGCCATATAGAAAAGGAAAAAAAAGTAGTAACTCATCCAAGCTTGTTCTAAAATGGTAGGAAAGTCAAAACTGTACATTGAATATTTTTTTAAAAGAATCCTTGGGGTGTGATCTACAATCGATAGCAAAACCAAAAATATGGTTTTTAGAATTTTTGTCTGTTCATTAATTAGGGGGGCAAAGTTATTGTTTTATTAGTAAATAATTTAATCACTGAATAAAATCAATAAGAGTGTTGCTATAATTTGTTCGAGTTTTAAAGTGATACGTTACAATGCTCCTTATTGTGGGTATGTTATTAGGGCAATAGGGGTGATGACGGGGTACAGTAAACGAAATTCTATTTAGTCCGTCAGTTAGATGATCAAAAAATAATTTTTTCTTTGGGCAATCAACCAAAAAATGTCAAAGTTATAGCGCGTCAAAGTTTGGGAGTAGGGGCTAATGACGTCACTTTTGAGTGAATTTTCCCTTATAAGTGTACTCAAACGTGACGTCATGCGACTTTTCAAATCAATATATCTCCGCAATGGTTATATTATGTGAAAAAAGAAAAAAATACGTGTCCAATACTTTTGATTAATTAAGAAAAAAAAATTAGTCATCATCCCTATTGTTAAGTATCAGCGGGGCTAATTGTTTATGATTCTGCGCTATGTAGGAAAATAACCGATACGATACATAGAATATTGATTGATTGAGTTGATTTGAGACCGAGAAATAACACTTAGATTTTTCCTTGTATCTGTAACATTTTGTTAAATTTCCTTTGTGTGTGGTGGTGGCTATTGGTGCTCTAATCATTACTTTCTAAAGTAACCACGGAAGACCAGCTTCGGAAAGTCTACAACATCCGACACATGCTGAGTGGACTGCCTTTGAGTGGCGTAAATGTTTAGACCTAAATTATTGTAGTTAGGTATAAGGTATAATGTTTCATGTACTAATTTGTGCCACTAAATAAAACATTTTCTTTCTTTCTTTTCTCTTTTTTTCGTTCGTGTTTACGATAACTCGGAATTTATCTGTCGCAGAAGCAAGATACACTCATCGTTTGCACGGTTGAAACACCAAAAATTGTCTCTTGGTGCAGGCTCTTACCCCGACTTCCGTATCCCATCTCATAAACTCAATAAATATCAAATGAAACAATAATAAAACCGTTCACCAAAAGACATTTCATCTTATCTTTATGATCGGTTTATAAAGCAGTGCCTTAACTCTTTCATTTTAGATATAATTTCATTTGCTGTAGAATCAAATGAATCGGTAATTTTCTAAGATAAGCGCTTTATTGACCGTTTATATGAAATTCAAGATTTTTCAGAACAAAATTTGCTTAGGATAAATTAAATTGATTCGGTTAATTTTAATTTATACAATAAGCTCTCGTATTCACACTGAATTACAATATTTTTATTTTTATTTGATCATGCGTTAAAAAGAGTGCATTGTAACCTGTACATAACAACAAATTTTAATAATACGTGCTGTTACCAGCCAACACTTTATAAAAGTCACATATTATAATATATCAAGGACAAATTTACACATGTTTTGATCAATTATTAATCTATCTAAAAAAGAAACTTAATAACACTATTTATTAATATAATTTTCGAAGTCTTTCCGTCTTCTCAAATAATGGTTTAGGGTGGCCATAGACGGACTGCTCGAGCAGTCAGTGTCAACAACTAGAAACTCCCATTTCACCGAGCTGTCAACCGTCGGGCGGTCCGCGTATGTGTGTACATAGAAGACTGTAATTAACTATGCAGTCGCAGTTTGAAGCAGTTCAATCCGAATGCTTCAAGCTGCCCGTGTATGACGACTGTTAGGCATACGGCATTAACTTCCTTTTTCATTCCTAATACTAACAGTAAAGTTTTTATACTTTGGTAAGAGACTATCTTCTGCAAAACTCGAGGGGACAAAGATACCTAAGAACTATTATTATACAGTGTCTAGTCTATTTAAACTCGCTATCAGTCTGAATTTAACAACAGTTATACTACAATTTACTATATTTATTTACATTTCGTTCATTAATCATTGGTATTGTATCATTTTAATGATAGAGTATAGAATTTTTAATTATTTACAGTATCTTAGTACCAGGTTCTCTTCAAATTCGATTATTTGGGTACTTTATGCTAATATTATTTTAAACTTTTACATTCTATACCTCCAGTATTTTATGAAATCTGTATGACTAAAGTTGAATGTGGATTTTTCTTATTACACTCACTATCTTAAAATGGTTTCTGCAGTAGATATAATTTTCATGAATGCAAAATGCAAATGGTAACTTTGAAATTCATAAGATTGTGCAAAGGACTCGGTGTGGTAGCAGAAAATATTTTGGCTCGGTGCCGACCGGTTGAAAGAATTTAGCTGATTTTGATTTTAAAAATAAACATTATCATATATTGTTCAATAAATTTCAAAACTCTTACTTGTAGTAAACAACATTATGAGTTTGCAGAAAGTACATTGTATTTACTCCTTAAATGCAAAGGCACACATTTTAACTAACACAAATAAATTATTTGAATTAGTTCAAAGGTTTTATTAATAGATGTTTTGGCTTTTTTATTGCCCGACTGCACCAAAAGGTGGGTTATTTTGGTATAAATTATCTATATTAAGATAAAACAGTAAGAATACCTTTTATGTAATTATTAATATACAAATGGTGCAGTATAATTATAATTCTTAAATTAACATTCAATTGTCAATTTCATTTCAAAGTCCAGTATACTTTTCTGTATTTGTGTAATTCTTTAGCAATGTTATATTGCTTTCTCTTTTTTGTAAACTATATTTGAATCTAAAGAAAAGTTTACCAGAAAAAAATCCACGCGGACCAGGCAGCGGACGGGACTCGAACCCGCACCCTTCGCAATCCGGGCGAATGCACTGACCATTATGCTACCACGGCCCTATTCGCCGCGTCTTTTCCTAGCCTTAAGCTGCAAGGCAGCGCCATCTCTTCGCATTGTAGGTAACCCACAAGGTGCCTAGTCCGCATGGATTTTTTTCTAGCAAACTTTTCTTTAGATTTAAGCATCTAGCAGTTAAATGCTTAAAAATAAATAAAAACATAACTATATTTGAATGAAGAAAGACAAAGTCTGTATCTGTAAATTATGTTCACGTGTAAGAACGGAAAAAAATAATTAGGTAATACTTGAATAATTTTATAGAAACGATACAGCAGAAAAACTTTCTATAAACAAAAGTTGTCTAAAATTGTAACTATACAAACAGGTAGGCACATTTTGGGATTTAAAAAAAACACGACTTAGATATTCATTATAACACAGAAATGCAAAAACACATTGCATCATTTATGCATTCCGTGCAATCAATTTGCTATTATATTATATTTCTTCAACTGAAATGATTTTATACATTTATACTAAACTAATATTGTTTTACTAATATACTTATTGTTAACTTACAGTTACTTAAAGTATATTTTTAATAATTAATGCAAACATTATTACAATTTCATGTTTTTAACATTTTCAGTGAAATTGTATAGTTAAAAAAAATACAGGCATCAGTGAAATATTTATTGCCTCATTCGCTCACTTTAGCATAAAACAGAGATTTAACAAAAACACTGATTTGTAATTAACCGTTTATTAAATGAATTTGAAAAGCGACAGCTTCGCAAGAATCATAATTTTAATCAACGTTTTATACTTATTTCAAATCATTTCTATTTCCTCCGTCACATTGTGGCGTGTTTGTTACGAAATCGTCAAATGCAGGAAATTAGTTTTGACATCGAGTTCCGTTAAAATTTCACAAACATCGAATCTACCATAATTATACGTTATATTAGTTTGACTAATGATGTTTTATTTATTTTTTTAATTAATAAAACTGTTTTTTTCTTTGGCGTAGTTTCACTAAAGCCGGGTTAAGCACTAGATAGTTTTGGTAACGATACTACTGTCACTCGGGCTGGAACAGTCGTCTAATCGTTGATTTTTGAGGTCCTGAAAAATATACCAACCAGTTACTGCAAAACTTTTTTATATGAAATGTTTAGATTGTAATTTAAAAAGTTTAATAACTCATGTTTTTGAAAACGTAAACCAAGAAAGCAAGATTTAAAAAACATATTTATTTATCACCTAAAGTTAAAAAGTGGAATCCTAAATTTTGTAAGTTTTATGTTTGATAGAAGCATACCACATTCTTGGTAAACAGGGAGTTTTAATCTAACATGAGTTGCAAAATATTAGTTCACTTAAATAGGTAAGAGTAAAATAGTCTAACTAGCCAGTTAATAAACATCTGAGCGGAGCGGAAACCTTCAAAAATCAAATCAAAAATATATTTATTTTCCATCACAACAGAGATCTACAGTTTGTTTGTTTGCAATCACAATGTTGTGGCCCCTCTATTTGTGATGACTTGGTGCCTGAAATAGGTTGCAGCAATAGAAACCTGTGCTACAGATCACCAGACCCAATCACAGATGGAGGGGAAGATTCACTGTAGACGCCGTTTTGGCACTACGAAGGTTAACGGAGGCGGCAGTAGAAAGGAGGGAACAAGTAGTGGCTATATCCCTTGAC
The DNA here is from genome assembly GCA_902850365.2 of Chilo suppressalis. Taxonomy (NCBI): domain Eukaryota; kingdom Metazoa; phylum Arthropoda; class Insecta; order Lepidoptera; family Crambidae; genus Chilo; species Chilo suppressalis. The sequence continues at coordinate 2,359,247 of OU963902.1, forward strand.
ATAGCCAATGCATTTAATTCACTGCCATTCAGCTGCATTAGGGATGCTCTCCGTTACCATGGGGTACCGGGATATTTACAGAGGGTGATCGAAAGGTATTTAGAAGGGAGAAGGGTAGTATATGTAAATAGAAGGGGGGAACTCATAGAGAGGAAAATGGTATGCGGGGTTTTACAGGGGTCGGTCCTTGGACCGCTCCTGTGGAATCTCGGATATGATTGGGTGCTCAGGGGAGTCCTACTTTCCGGGTTAAATGTTTTATGTTACGCAGACGACACTTTGATCATGGCAAGGGGGAAGACTCTGCAAGAAGCTAGGCGCTTGGCTAGGGTGGGTGCACATTTAGTGATAGGTCGAATCAGACATATAGGACTAAGGGTAGCGGTAAACAAAGACAGAGGTGATTCTTTTTCACGGTCGGGGGGGCAAACCACCTGAGGGGACATCTGTTGTGGTTGACGAGTTGAGGGTTCCGATAAAACAACATATGAAGTACCTAGGGTTGGTATTGGATGGCAGATGGACTTTCAAAGAACACTTTCGACAGCTAGCTCCCAGACTAGTCAACGCGGCGGCTGCAATGAGTAAGCTCATGCCAAATATAGGGGGCCCCAACAATACATGTCGAAGTCTGTACATGGGGGTGATAAGATGTATGGCTCTGTACGGGGCACCCGTCTGGGCGGTAGGTTTAAACAAGGAGTGCAGAGATCTCCTCCGTAAACCCCAGAAGGTCATAACCATCAGAGCCATACGAGGGTACAGGACCATATCGTGGGCGGCGGCATGTGCGATTGCAGGAACGCCACCGTGGCATTTGGACGCCCTGGTACTCGCGGAGGTGCACCGAGGTAAGGTAGAGGCGAGGAAGCGCGGGGATAGACCAGCGCCTGAGGAGCTTGCGCAGGCAAGGCGCGAGGCAAGTGAGCACCTGCTAGAGCTATGGCTACAGCAGATAGATACGTCCACGGTGGGAGTAAGGACGCTGCAAGCGTTACGTCCGGTACTTGAGAACTGGATGACAAGAGGATGGGGGTCGCTTACCTTTCGGCTGGTGCAGGTACTTTCCGGACACGGGTGTTTCGGAAAGTATCTGCATCGGATTCAGAGAGAGGCGACCGAGTCGTGCCATGAGTGCGGGGCTGCTGTGGACACTGCGGGACATACCCTAGAGGAATGTCCGGCGTGGTCGCAGCAGCGTCGTACTCTGGTGGCGGCGGACGGGGAGGATCTCTCCCTGCCTGGCATAGTGCAAGCTATGCTAGGAAGCGACAGATCCTGGGGGGCGGTGGTCACCTTCTGCGAGTTTGTCATCTCGCAGAAGGAGGCGGCGGAGAGGGTCCGCGAGGAACTAGCCCACGTGGATTCTCTCCGTCATCGTCGGAGGGTGGGGACTAGAAGAAGGCAATACGACCGGCTTCTAGCTCTCACTGACGGAGGCTAGCGGGGTCCAGGCTTGGGAGGTCCGAGCCCTGCATTGCACAGGCCTTCGCAGATAGATGGGGATGCCCCCGATGTCTCGGGGCATCCCCAAGTTGGGTGGGTCTGTTGGACTCGGACACTTACTGGTGGGGTTGTGGATGTATCCGTAAGGGTTCCCATGGCCTCACACAGTGCCGCTGCCTCGTCGAGGGGGGTACCGCCTGATGGTGGATCCCGTCCCAGGGGAGGCCTAGGCCCATCGGTGAGATGAGGGGCATCGTCAGGTTTTTAGTGGGTAGGGCCCCCTTCCTCTCGAGCAGCCGCCGAGCCAGCCCTTGAACTGGTTGGGCGGGTGTGCGAGAGGAGGAGGGGAGGAGTCCCACATAACTTCGCCGCACTCCCAAGGCGGTGGGGTATGCGTAAAGCATTTTCCTGACGTAAAAAAAAAAAAAAAAAATTTGTTTCTTAGGTTTTCACGCACATCACTCATTAAATAAAACTAGTTTTTACGGGTTAATGCACGAAACTTTATTTATTTATTGACGTTTCGCAGCCTTTTCAGGTCTGCATCGTCAGAATCATGATTTTATTTAAAATTGTCGAGCTACCTTCGAAAGAATTATATTGTGCGTTCGGTTATTTCATTGGAAGATTTTTAAAATTTTATTGTCTATGTATGAATTTATTATTTAATTTACTTAATAAAGTATTTTATTTAAAATTCTTGTTTGTAATTTTGAGTTTATTTATTTGACCCTAACTACCGTAAACTACCACCGGTTCCAAAATTGGGAGACCTTCCTGAGAAGAACCGGCGAAACAAACTCAAGAGAGGCTTTCTATCTCCTTCTTATGTTAAATTATGCAAACAAAAAGAACTAATAGTATCTGATGGTCTTGCAGTGTGTGCTCGGGGTTGGGATTTTATCTCCTGTATAATAGGTTCCCAAGCTGGTGGTATATACCAACCATCTTCCCTATTGAAATTTGGATATTTTTTAATCTCAATAGCCTCGCGCATCATTCGAGGAACGAACCGCCGCTCAGCTGCAAGGATCTGTGGTCTATCAAATCTAATGTAGTGGTTTGGTCCCCCTAATGCATGTTCACACACTGCAGATTTATTTTCGCGCCTATGTTTCATATCTGCGATATGTTCTTTTACCCGAGTCCCTATACTCCTCTTTGTTTGCCCGATGTAGGAGAGCCCACAGTCGCATTCAAGTTTGTAGACACCAGCAACTTGAAAGGGTATATTGCACTTGACCGGTCGTAGAAACTGGTTGATCTTCTTAGGCGGCTTGAAGTATGTATTGATTGAAGCACGCTTCAGAATCCTCCCAATCTTGTCAGTGACTCCTTTCATGTAAGGTAGTATAGCAGGTTGTCGGTCGACTGTGCTAGATTTGGCGCGACTGTGACGGCGACGTGGTACATTCAGGTTATTATCCTTCAGTACTTGCTCGACATGCTGAAGTTCAGCTGCCAGGTGTTGTTCGTCACAGACACCCCGTGCTCTCTGAAACAAAGAGTTTCCTACGGCAGTTAATTGTTTCGGGTGATGGTGTGAGTCACCATTGAGGTACCTATCAGTATGAGTCACTTTACGATACACAGTATGGCTTAAACTTTGGTCAGGATTCCTGATTAATAAAATATCTAGAAAAGCTAGTTTACTATCTGCCTCTAACTCCATACCTCCATACCTCTCAGTGGTGAAAGTAACTTTGCTACGTGTTTAGCCAAACGGTATGTTGGTGAATCAATCTGGCTTACAATTGGACGTAGCGGAGCATTCGGTTTGTGTATTTTCGGTAACCCATACAGTTTTGGTGGCTTGGGACATGCAGGAATTAGGTAGTTGATGTCAAGATCCAACGTTTCGCAAAGTGATTTGATGAGTTCACTTGTCTTTTTGAGAATCTTGGCGGTCGGCTCACTCTTCACAAGTTTATATGTGTTCTCATCCGATAGAAGTTGTAATATTTTGTCGTTGTAATCTGACGTATCCATTACTACCGTGGCGTTTCCTTTATCTGCACGAAGGATAGTAAGTTCTGGCTTAGTTCGCAAGTTCTTAAGTGCAAGGTATTCATCACGAGGAAGGTTTGATTTCGGTGGCTTGCTCCGTCTTAACACTGATGAAATGTCTTGACGCAGCGCCTCCATGTCTTCCTTTCTCATGTTGTTTTTCACTAAGCAATCCTCTACGTTACAGATAATTTCTTCGTACGGTATCCTGCGTGGTGCTACAGCAAAATTCAGTCCTTTCTCCAAAACTTTTAAAGTAGGTTCGTCCAAGTTTTGTTTACTTAAGTTGACAACTGCTCGGGTAGCGTTCGCCTTGTCTGTGGTTCTGACAGGTGCGTTTCGTTTTTCCTGAACGCGAGATAGTCTTTGATATTTATCTATTTGTCTATGTTTGCACTCGTTAAATTTTGATGACTCACGATTGTTAAGTATCAGAATGCAATTATGATAATCCTCCGATGACAATTGTTTCCTCAAATCACTGGACAAAACCTCAATGGTGCTAACTCTATACACCCCAACATCCTATTCACTATGGAGTTAGAGGCAGATAGTAAACTAGCTTTTCTAGATATTTTATTAATCAGGAATCCTGACCAAAGTTTAAGCCATACTGTGTATCGTAAAGTGACTCATACTGATAGGTACCTCAATGGTGACTCACACCATCACCCGAAACAATTAACTGCCGTAGGAAACTCTTTGTTTCAGAGAGCACGGGGTGTCTGTGACGAACAACACCTGGCAGCTGAACTTCAGCATGTCGAGCAAGTACTGAAGGATAATAACCTGAATGTACCACGTCGCCGTCACAGTCGCGCCAAATCTAGCACAGTCGACCGACAACCTGCTATACTACCTTACATGAAAGGAGTCACTGACAAGATTGGGAGGATTCTGAAGCGTGCTTCAATCAATACATACTTCAAGCCGCCTAAGAAGATCAACCAGTTTCTACGACCGGTCAAGTGCAATATACCCTTTCAAGTTGCTGGTGTCTACAAACTTGAATGCGACTGTGGGCTCTCCTACATCGGGCAAACAAAGAGGAGTATAGGGACTCGGGTAAAAGAACATATCGCAGATATGAAACATAGGCGCGAAAATAAATCTGCAGTGTGTGAACATGCATTAGGGGGACCAAACCACTACATTAGATTTGATAGACCACAGATCCTTGCAGCTGAGCGGCGGTTCGTTCCTCGAATGATGCGCGAGGCTATTGAGATTAAAAATATCCAAATTTCAATAGGGAAGATGGTTGGTATATACCACCAGCTTGGGAACCTATTATACAGGAGATAAAATCCCAACCCCGAGCACACACTGCAAGACCATCAGATACTATTAGTTCTTTTTGTTTGCATAATTTAACATAAGAAGGAGATAGAAAGCCTCTCTTGAGTTTGTTTCGCCGGTTCTTCTCAGGAAGGTCTCCCAATTTTGGAACCGGTGGTAGTTTACGGTAGTTAGGGTCAAATAAATAAACTCAAAATTACAAACAAGAATTTTAAATAAAATACTTTATTAAGTAAATTAAATAATAAATTCATACATAGACAATAAAATTTTAAAAATCTTCCAATGAAATAACCGAACGCACAATATAATTCTTTCGAAGGTAGCTCGACAATTTTAAATAAAATCATTATTCTGACGATGCAGACCTGAAAAGGCTGCGAAACGTCAATAAATAAATAAAGTTTCGTGCATTAACCCGTAAAAACTAGTTTTATTTAAAAAAAAAAAAAAAAAAAAGGCCCAATCACAGATAGCATGACTTCCAGCGGAGCGGAAACCTTAGCAAAATCTTAAAAAGTTTTATACTTACTCGAGATGTAGCTAGCCTCTGCACTACAATTTCTAGGCGATCGCCCGCAGAAGCGATCAGAGGTACTGTCAAACAGCAATCGTAGTCCACTGTCCTCGTCCCGTTGACCTGAATGTAAAAACCATTTAATTCACAAAAGATTCCGTTCATGCTCGTGTGATTAAAAGTTAGTAATCTCTATCGAGGAGCTCAACAGCGCAGTGGTTCGAACATTCGGTCTGCGATCTTTAAAGCTTTCCCAATGGTCGATCATAGAACGGGTGGCCAAAACTTTGTTCTCCGTTCTCGGAGGCCGATCGAAACAAACGTAGGTATGTAAATAAAAGAAAGGGAGTGCTTTCACTACAATTGCCATCGTTCAATGATGCCAGCTTGGCTCGGATATCCAAGTCCTAGCTGGTAAGTGTTGGCTGCTTCTACAGTCGTTCTGCTGTGGGCCCACTTGTTGAGTAATGGAAGGACTATCCTAAACCTCAAATTCTTCGGCATGTTACTTGTAATGAGAAACTCCATGGAACGATTGGTGATGCAAGGGAAAGTTGAGGGCAAAGGTCTCGCGGGCGCTCTCCGATATGGTGGACAAACCATATTAAATCAGCGACGCACTCTAGTGTAAATGATTGCTCTCGCTCTGCAAAACATCGAGCTGCTTGGCGACGCATCGCGATTGCATCAGTGGCACAGAAATCGACCGAGGCACGACCACGACCACTCTGTCAAGAGTATACGACTAGGAAGAAGGAAGGACTATGGTCTAGCAGTGGGGATAATATTAGGTTGATGATGGCATATGACTCTAATTACCTGTAATATTCTATCGTAAGGCCTTAGCAGTCCAACTATATCAGCCGGACCTCCTTTCCTAATTCTGTTAATGTAAACACCTCTTTCGTATAACCCGTCAGACACTGAGAATCCATAATCATCATAGATGGCATCTTTGTACAGAATCACATGATGAATGGAGCCTCTGGCAGGCGAAATTGTGTCGCTGCTATAGAGACCTGCAATAATATTAGAAAACTCAAGATTATCTGTAGTAGTAGATTGAGGTGAAAATCGATCGGTCATTATTTATGGACACTCAAGGTTTCCAGTAACAGGTTTTTAGAAAATTTGTGGTAAATGAAACCTATTTTTTCAATTTTTTGAAAGCATATTTGCCAAACAAATGACTACCGAATTAAAAATAAGTATGAAGTGAAAACCTATCAAATATTTATAAACACTTCATGGTCTCTAGTGAAACAGATTTTATTATAAATTTATACAGCCTGAGTTTTCAATTCTCGGAAAACTGGTTTGCCATATAAATAAAAATAAACGTCATCCGCAATATTAAAAATTAAGAGGAATAGCAAATTAACACAACTCTTCATATTGTTCGTATAATAAATTTTCAGAATAATTAAAATTATTCATTCCCGGAATTGAATAGAAAAACAGCCCTTGGTGAAATTTGTAACAACTGTCCGAAATTTTATTTCAATCTAATTAATATAGAAGTCATAAAATGCTGACGGAGGGAGTGTCATTTTCATTCTGCTAATTTTATTTCAAGTTAAAAGTCTTTGTAACGTAGAGTTAACTTAAATGGATTATTATTTCATGAATGACTTTTATATTCAACGTTTTACAAATTCATAAGAAAGTAGGTTTATTTCTTTTTATAGCAGCAAGAAGTTGTACATTTTCTGAATAAATTTAAAGAAGTTTTGTGATGTATTTTTTATTAAAACAAAGAAATATATTACTTAAATTGTTCAAATACAACACATTCGTTCATTTTGTTAGTGCTCTGCGAGAAACTGCTTACTGAAACGATAATTTTCTGCATGATTGCTAACGGTCGCTGTGCTGAACGGTCACATTTTTTAGTTTGACTTTATTTGGTGCCGTCACTTCCTTAACAATATTAATGGATTTTAAATAATATTCTACGATATCGATATTCTACGCTAAAGTTTTACAGGTATAAATTTTGTTAGTATTACCTGGAACATCATTTTCGTAAATAGGGCTTGTCGAAAACTGAAAGCTCGTTCCGGGCATCGCCGGTTTGTGCGGTGACTTCTGGGGTGTAGTCACTGTATATATTCCGTTATTTAAATAATCGCTATCCCAGCCGAACATATTTTGTCTGTTTTTCGGCGACACTATGCCATACGGCCCCATTTGAACGTAGTCACATTTGCAAGACGACCTCTCCATATTATGTATTTGGCAATCCTTCATGTTCGTAGTTAATATTTCAATCTGTTGAACATCGTCTTCTCTCGTCAAGTTTTTGTTTTTAATAGCGCTCTCGGGGATGATACACGTGTTTTCATAATGGAAAGTTTTGAGAGAGTTGTTCAGTGAATAGTTGGGTAAAGGTAAGTCGTTAACGCTGTAAGGCGCAGCTGAATTGAAATTGGCAGCCAGAAGTTTATCTTCATCCGTTGGGGAGTACGGTTGTTTGTCAACTATCCGAGTTTTGTCTGGTACTGCGTATTCTATAACTTCTGAGGTGACTGTAAATTATTTAAATCTGTTAATAAATTATAGAGTATACAATTTTACTTTCAAATTTGCTATGAAATGAAATGTCAGTAATAAAGATATTGATTAAATGACAGGATGTTTAATTGCAGACAATAATCTATTATCCTCTTACCACAGTTGGCACTGGTTCTAACTGGAGTGTTCTGGTCCCAAGATTCCACTGCACTGTCATTGGATAGTCCAGGGCTAGATGTGGAATGACTCGAGTCCCTTGCGCTGCATTCTGCACTCTCCAGTGGTCCTATTGGGTTAATATTTTAGTTATTTTTTGACATATTATTAAAAACCTTAACCAATAGGAGCAATATTCCTGTCATATTAAACAGAAAGAAAACTAAACAAGATTGTTTCTTTTAAATTAGAAAACGTAATTGTAGTGTCAACATACGATTATATTTATTACCTGTTACTTTTCTACAAAGCTGTAATTGCACTCTTTGCCCACTTTGTTGCAAAAGTTTTATAGCTTCGGATAATGGTTTGTTCAAAACACTTTCCCCATTTATTGTAAGCAATTCATCACCGATCGCTAACTTTCCGCACTTTTCTGCCACGCCACCTGTAAATTTCAGGGAAATTGTTATTCATTGATTTACGATGTCATTTTTATTACTTTGGTTTGTGTTGAATATACCTTCAACAAGACCACTTAGTAAAATAGGCTGGTTAATATCCTCACTACCAGCGATTGTTAAACCTAAAGGTCCATTTTCTTGTTTGATAAGTTCAACTGTAAACACAGCCGTATTTCCATTTTCATTGCTACCATGACTTCTTTCACTTTCCTTTGCACTATTATTTGGACTATCAGTATGGTGGCCAGAATCTTCACCGCTGTGTACAACTGCTTTTATTTCGATGTTGCTAAAACTTTGTAACGCGAGCTTTGCATTGTGCTTGTGAATGTTTGACCAATCTTCCGTTAAGTCACGTTTCCTTATTTTCAAAGTTATAATGTCATCAGGTGAGTTTTGTAGAATATTGAAAGCTGTATCCTGTAAATAGATAATTATTTATAAATTTATAGAATTTTGTAAGATACCTTATGAAGTAATTAAATATAAAATTTATGTACTAAATCTTATAGTTTCTGTGTACGTAACGACAGACGGAAAGCTTCGAGAAAAAAGATAAGGTAAGTAAGATTTTTTTTTTACCAATGATAAGTTATGTAATGGTTGGCCGTTGATTGCTAGAAGCTGGTCTCCAGGCGCCAGTGCACCACTTCGATGAGCCACTGAACCTGGTTTGATGTCCGATATAACCATTGGTTCTTCGTTACTTAACAACTTTTGTTTGCATCCTGTGAAACGAATTATTTTGTAACTTACATTGGAAAAAACAAGATTTAAAACACCTCTTTTTAACAGTTATTTTTAATACCTGTTATTGTAACACCTAGGCCGGCCGTCGTTTTAGCAAGTTTAACGTTAAATACTCCACTGGACGCTTCTATCGTATTAGGCATACTGAACTCGACATTTAATGTCAGATATTTGGGGTTGTGTGAGTCGTTCCTACGTTGTAAGATTTCATTAGCAACATCTACTGTAAGGTTTTCGTGGCCATTTATTGACATCACCCTGTCCCTTATCTGAAGACATCCAGATCTGAAAAGAATAATCTTTTGTATAATAGCTTTAAACAGCATGTAATGTTACCTATATGCATTTGTCATACAGTAATTTATTACGAAAGTGTTGTAATAATAAGTCAAACATAAATACTACTTTTGAAGACTTCGATCATTGTTGATCGAATTATGTTTACAGAGCAATGAACACAATACTCATTCATATGCTTATTCATAATGTTATGTATGTACGCGTACATAATATGTCACCGTACATTCAATAATATTCTATTGCCAGCAAAAACACTTTAAAATATTACACTTCCATTTGGCACAAGGGGAAATTACACAGTTATGTTTCTACATCTAACACAAACCACTACACAATTCCTCAATTGAAACACGCTCTAGAATGAATATAACATTTTGCTCGCAGTAATCATTGTGTTTCTCAATCTACAATTCCAATTACAAGTGTAAGTAAATTATGATACAGGAGTATGGTTCAGTACTAAGCAGATTCGATGTGCACTTAAGGAAATAAAATCAGTTTTGGAAAAGCTGGTTATAGATAATTTGTGCATAATTTTTAATGTATCAAGTTCCTTCGTGATTCGGAAAGCGAGTTTATATTTGGTTCTGGCCATATCTGTTAGCACTCACCAAAATGCATGGTGGCTTATGAGCCGTATTCTGAGATTATATTAAAGTAAAGATCTTTGCAACAGAAATGAAGACATTTATTATTCTGATAATGATGGAACCTGTACCACAGCATTATTGTAGCATCATTTTCTTGTAGTACTTTAGTCAGAATGCTAGAGTTCTCCAGCCTGTACTCAATACTCCAAGTATTAGGTACAACTTGGTAATAATGAGAGTGATTAGAAGATTCAACTACTCCAATTAGACCAATATCTTGTACGAAAACTTTTAATGTTGCCATTAGAATGAGGTGAAGTTGTTATGTATAAGGTATTTGAAAAATTCCGTAGAGACAACCTTTTGCCATGACAAAAATGTGCCATATCAAAACTCTGGGACGCACCTAAAATAAAATAACACTAAGATTTCAGTGGTGTTGTGTTCCTGTCGGCGAGTGAGGCTCCAAGGCTCCACGGGGAAGAGATTGGGTCAGGTTAGGCAATGGCGCAAGTGATAATTTTTGATTGCGATAGGTGTCTGATGAAATGAGACTCAACTGCTGGATAACTAGGTTACTTGGTTTTGAATAATTATAAAAAATATGTTGTAATGATAAATTAGATGCTGCTATGATCGAGTCTCAAACTGCAATGATTTGACGTCTTAGATGACGTGCCGTCGTTCGAAGTTGTTGCCGCTGTTTAACAATCAGGCGTTGTGTGACCTGAACATTTTTTATATCGTAAGCGTCTATAGCCTGGGTTGGAAGGTAATTACCCCTCCGGGGATAAATCAGTCATACTTCGAGGGTAACAAAGAACCTAATTATTAGGTCAAATCTAAATAATGGTACTAAATAGAGCATGCGGTCCTTCTTGCTAGTGAGCCCGCGGGATGCTGAGTGTGGGAAGCGGGGCGAGATTATCTCCTGATGATGACATTAGTAGAGACGAAGAATTAGCGGCCACAATGGAATTTCTTAGACTGATGAAAACATTTTAAAGTCGGGGTAAAATCTGTTTTCCTAAAAGATTACAGGGGTAGCAGTATTGGAAAGGTTAGGAAACACTGGTCTATAGGCTATGGTGCCCGTTTAGCATCAGTCGAGGCATATGATTGTTTGTTACCTTTTTAACGTAAAAAAAACTCTAGGACGCACCTGTAAGCCGGTGATTGGGTAGCCACATGCGACACAACCAAAGTTGCGTTCTCTTCGTGCACAGCCATCCCACTGCTCTGTCCAGGGGGCACTTCCAGTTGAATATTCAACGATTCCGTCCGACACACGCTGAGGCTCATGTAGTTTTGTTGGTTGTCTGCACAGTTAATTAAGCTACGCTGTTATTTACGTCGGCGTGGTACAGTTGGCAACTGCAAACATAGATTTGGGTAGCGGCCTAACTAAACAAACCGAGCGTCTTGACCCACCCTTTATCTCCGAGTACGGCCGCTGATCCGTCATGTAGTTGTTTTTGTAGTTGCAAACTACAAATTTGAACTACGTTGCCTGATTTGGGATTGTTAATTAAATTAGCTAGAGTAGGTATGTTTGCTTAAATGATTTTATCTGAATGATTTGTTGTTACGGAGAACCGCTTATTGTTTCCGTATTGTATATGTAAATATTTGTAAATTAAAGATGTCAGTTACAATAAGGTACCTTGCGATAAATGAGCGAATTTTGCAGTATTTTTTTCTAACGTTGAATGAAATCTTATGAAGCTCTCACTAATTAAAGTTCGTGATAGTAATCAATGAGGAACTCGGCGATGCAATGGTAAGCGTTAAGCTTAGTTTGCGATATTGGTATTGAAACACCTTCCGAAATAGCCGGTAATAACATAAGATGATATAGAATATTTACCATAGTCATCCTGTAGCCCTAGTTTCGGCATGGAACTTTGTCTATAATTCCTCTGCCGATGTTTTTTTGGGTTGAGAGTGCCAGATATGGAATTTTCTGAAAATAAAATTACTGTTTACTATACAGATTAAGATGAAGCAGTGTTGACTATACAAATTATTTTATAATAATAAATGAACGTAGAGAAAAAATATTATGAACTCTATGATCTAAATTAATTCAAGTTTCAGCAGATATTTTTAAACCATTTTTTGTAGTTACAAATACCTCTAACTGTAATAATAAATTCCACAGAACTTATCAAATAGCTAATTTATTATTATATTAGTAAAGCTTTTAATTTCTTAGTAAATTAGATGTTTAATATAATTTTAAAATATTTGTGCTATTATCACAAATAAAAAAACCCTATCGGGATTTGAATCCAGAACCTCTGGAAACGAAGCTGTTGCATGAACTGTTATTAAAATTTATACTCCATTAGATACTTCACATAAAGCTTCCACAAACCACAAAGGAGGGTTCACGTAACGTATCTAATGAAAGAAAAATATTAATCTGCCGGTTTGCATGGTGTATATGGATGGTCGCGCGAAGGGGTAGAAAAAAGGAAAAAATATTCGACCGCGTCAGGCACTGAGAAAAGACATTGAGAAGAGACATTGAGGAGAGACATTGAGAAGAGACATTGAGAAGAGACATTGAGAAGAGACATTGAAAAGAGATATTGAGGAGAGACATTGAGGAGAGACATTGAGGAGAGACATTGAGGAGAGACATTGAGAGGAGACATTGAGAGGAGACATTGAGAAGAGACATTGAGGAGAGTCATTGAGAAGAGACATTGAGTGTTATATGAAACTCCTAGACCCAAATCTGACCATTTGAACTTCACCAAAATGGCCATGGTCGTTTGTTGGTTTTTTGTTTTCCTGGACGTCCGACCCCACTTAAAGGTCTCAGGTATGGTGAGAGGACTTCAGAAGGTGCAAGGGTGCCCCCCAGCTTCGAGTAAATCCCAAAATCTCCGCTTGGGCTACCCACTATTAAAAAAAATATCACCCAACTATTCATCAGTCGTGTCATTTACAAGAACGAATAATCCAGAACTGCAGCTGATACTTTCGTCAAAAGCTAAACTCCTATTAAAACAAGCTAAGGCAAGGCTCTGCAATAAACTTTAAAGATCGATGTACTATCGAAGTAAGTGACTGTAATAGATCAAGGAGGCGACGATTCAAAACCGTAATGACTGTGAACTTTGCTTTAAAACCCCAGTAACTCAGCTCGGTATCAAAACACTTCGGAACGATTCTTGTTGGATTCGAATTGAACCCAGTCATTTATTAGCTGGAGCACATTATAGACATCAGAACTTCAGCCTTTTGAGTTATACGGGGAAGTTTGATGTTCATACGAGAGTGCGTTATTAAGTGTTAGTTCAAGGTACTAGCGTTGAGCGGGCACGTTCTATTTTATGCTGATCATTATAACTTTTAATTTATATATAAAGGAAGAAATAGAAAAAGGGTTTTGTACCATTATCTATGCAACATAGATACTCGAGCATAACACCGACCATAAACGTCAAAAATAACACGCATGGTGTATGAGAGTTCCCTTCAATTTTTTTTTGTATTTGTTTTTATAGCGGCAACAGAAATACATCATCTATGAAAATTTCAATTGTCTAGCTATCACGGTGGGAAAAAGGGTCCCTTTTTTACCCTTTGGATGCCGAAGCCTAAAAAGAACATTGTAGTTTCACTACCACAGCGCCACAACTTTTCATAGAACGGTAATAATAACAACACGGTTATTCATTCAACAAAGTTTTATTAAACCTTGTAATTAAGTTTTGCATTGTATTTAATAAAAATATGTTGAGCATCATAACATGATTATATTACTTACATTTATATTTAATTTATATAAAGTAGAATGCTATAATAAATAAATTTACTATATTGTTAATCATTAACCTTTATCTAATATATAAAATTCTCGTGTCGCGGTGTTTGTGGTTAAACTCCTCCGAAACGGCTTTCCCGATTCTCATGAAGTTTTGTGTGCATATTGGGTAGGTCTGAGAATCGGACAACATATAACCCTGAATTTTCAACCCTAAAGGGTTATCTATAAATCGTCGTAATATCGGTGTAAATCAACCTCTATTTTTATGGCGGTACGAAGTTCGCTGGGACAGCTAGTTACTTATAAAATTTAATTTAGAACAGATTCATACTTATATGTATAATTTGAATAATCTTAACTTATTATTTTTATTAAGGTAAATGACGCTGCTAATCGCAACCGCCTGTGACTTACGCCAGACCGTTAGTTTGCTTTCAAGTTGAGCTATTCAGAACAAGTTTGCTTCAGGCTGTCGAAGAATTAACTCCGCAATCATTGCGTCTCGCACCACCCTCCACTACCATTATGCAAGAAACGCGGCTTGAAAACGCTAATAGGGTACGTGACATTTTTCTTTAGTTTCAAGATTCCATATGATATCGTTATATTTATTCCATCGTACCTTCACAAACACTGACAAACATTTAAAAGTGGCGAAATAAACACTGTGTTTTTTTTTACTTTAATATTATACGTCAATTTCAATGTTCATTTTCCCTACCTTTTTCAAGTTTGCGTGCACGCTATTTTACGACAGTGAACTTAGCACAAGTCGCGTCGAGCGCGGGCGGCGCAGTAAACGACTCTGTGGCTGCGCGTATTTGCACTCACTGATAACTTCACAATCGCCATAAAGTTTGAATGGCACTGTATGAACGCTTGTTCGCTAATACCGTCTAAAATCGAGCACGTGTGTTGGGTTTTCAATAACTTACACGCGGCTTAAGGTGCTCAAAAAAAATTCAACCATCAGGTATTGTCATAAACACGAACCTCTTGTGAATCTGCCACCGCCGTGGCCGATCACGTGTCTTGGGGCAATGTGCAGCCTCGTGAAGCCTCCTTCACAGTTCTCCAAGTAGCACATGACCTCTTCGGCCGTGTAATTGTTTCCATCGATGACGTGATCGTCAAATGCCAGGAGCTGGTCGCCAGGATGCAGTGCTCCGCATCTGATTCAATGAGTAATTAAAGCTTGCAAGTGAAAAACACACTACATTGATAAGGTAAGTTGTTATGTTTTTATTTATTTTTAAGCATTTAACTGCTTGATGTTTAAATCTAAAGAAAAGTTTACTAGAAAAAAATCCACGCGGCCCAGACAGTGGACGGGACTCGAACCCGCACCCTTCGCTATCTGGGCGAATGCACTGACCAATTATGCTACCGCAGCTCTAACGGACCGCGTCGAAATTCTTCTAGCCATTCTTAAGCTGCAAGGCAGCGCCATCTCATGAATACTTTTACAAGTATTAAACATTTGAAAGAAGAAATAGCAATAATAGTTATAATTTTTATTGGAGTTTACTCCTTAAGAATCGATTTGCATTTATAAGGGGCCCGGTATGAGAAAAATGTGAGGAGTAAAATCTACTGAACAAATGACCTCGTTACGTTTTTGTGCGCAACCTCATCTGCGCACCTTTCACTTTTAGCCATGGCAACGGATAAAAAACATTAAGTTGTCACAAATGTCAATAAAATAAATAAACTAAAAATAGATAAAATCGGAGCAAAATTAATGAAAACAATTAAATAACAGAATATAGAGAAATGCAGGTAAGTGTCCAGCACTCTGGAATAGTGATTTTCAGTACAGATGGAATTATAATACATATTTACAAAATGATGACTAGTGTGTGATATTTTTGAAATTGTGTGTTTCCAGAAATACATATTAAAATGATGAATATCAATGATGTTAGATGATAAAATGTGTGACATGGAACCTATGATAGTCGAAACCATGGGACGATTCCTGAGGTATCTCTACTTGTAACCGACTTCTTCGGACTTGATTTTGTTTTGTGTCTGTTCAAAGACAATCGTTTTTAGAGTGTAAACTCCGGTCGTGCGTCGGAGCTGACGCACACAATTTTTTCTTTGGCGCCGCTTAATAAATATCGGTTAATAAATAATATAAAAACATGAAATATCTGCTACTGCTTGATATTTAAATTTAAAGAAAATATAACTAGAAAAAATTTCCCGCGGACCAGGCAGCAGATGGGACTCGAACCAGCACCCTTCGCTATCCAGGCGAATGCACTGACCAATTATGCTACCGCACCCCTTACGGACCGGACCTATAATGCGAAGAGATGGCGCTGCCTTGCAGCTTAAGAATGGCTAGAAGAATTTCGACGCGGTCCGTTAGGGCTGCGGTAGCAAGGTAAGTTGTCCTTAAGACTTGTATCATCATTATGATAATTAAGAAAAACAACTTTCTATGGGCGAATCATGCGCAAAAAAAACATGAAGGGAAAAGTAAATTTACCTATCATAAATTCAATTAAATTTCAGAGTTCGCGACTTCTCTGTTTTTTTTTTGTCTGGTATTTTTTGAACAATTCTTCTACCGAACAAATATTCGCTCAAGAAAGTCGCTTGAGGAGCTCGATGGCGCAGGTGGTTAGCGCGTTCGGCTGCGATCGTTGTAGTTAAGCAACTTTCGCAGTGGTCGGTCATTGGATGGGTGACCAAAAATTTCTATCTCGAGTTCCTCCGTGCTTTGTAAGGCACGTTAGGCCGTTGGTCCCGGTTGCATCTGCAATCGTTAGCACCCGCCAATCCGCACTGGGCCGCGCACTGGGTCATGGCCCAATCTCCCTATTCCATCCATAGGGATGGCCTGTGTCCCAGCAGTGGGGGCATAAAGAGGCTGATGATAATGATGATGATGATAATTCGCTCAAGATCGGCATACAACACAAAATTGAGACAATTGAGTTTTATCCACGTAGCAAGGGATATTGGTAATGCATCTTTGGACACCATCCTTAAACCGAACGACTGGAAGGTTTGGGCAGAGTATGCTTAAACGAGGCTTCTTATACTTTTCTTAAGACAAATTCCTGACTGAGCGAGGATATGTTTCAAGTGCAAGCAAGGCTAACTATTTACCAAAGTTCTAACTCAAACGAAGGCTTAATCGTGTTAAGTTCATCATTCCATCTTTGTCAGTTGTTTTAAATCAAAAGGAGATGGCATGGGGCTTGAACGTGATTAAGTTTTAAATTTGAATTAAGAGCCCTTTCACATTTTTTGCAAAAAATTAGCCTTATATACATACCCCCTTAGAAAAGATTTCGACTATTTCCAATAGAGATTTATTCTTCCTATTGAAAATTAATGTAGAATATTTGCAAATACTATTTTCCTTTTTTTGTACTGATCGTTCTACTGCAGCTAGTTTACAGAAAAAACGATAATATGCACAATTTCAAACGCCTGAATCTCTCAATAATGTTCAGTAAATTAGATTAAATTAATTACTACGACACCAGAAATATGTTTTTGTTATAACATAATGAATTAGAATTTTGATTTTCTATCTCATTAATATCAAAAAAAGCATCTAACCTCCATGAGTTTTCCCAAAAAATAATGCAGGTTTACCTCGTATTTTAATATTGAATTAAATGGAATTACTATCAAAAAATTCATAAAACTAATCTTCTATCATTAAACTATTGAAATATGAATATACTTTTATAATTACTTCATTAATAATTATTTTATAAGACTCTAAACATCACCCGTAAAATGCAATATATACTAGTGCAAATCTACCTACGCGCCGATTAGTACGGCAGCGGTGCAATTTTGTATAAGGGCTCTTTAGAACTTTGGTGCTAGTGGTTCTTTCATTATCAGCCTATTAATGTCCCCACTGCTGGGGCACAGGCCTTCCCTACGGATGGGATAGGGAAGTTGGGCCATGAACCACCACGCGGGCCCAGTGCGGATTGGCGGGTGCTAACGACTGCAGATGCAGCCGGGACCAACGGCTTAACGTGCCTTCCGAAGCACGGAGGAGCTCGAGATAGTAAATTTTTGGTCACCCATCCAATGACCGACCACTGCGAAAGTTACTTAACTTCAACGATCGCAGCCGAACGCGCTAACCACTTGCGCCATCGAGCTCCTCGATAGTGGTTCTTTAATCTTAGTTATTTATGAAAACTATTTATAGAATTTGTAATGTTCAACCAACCTGTCACTAATGCTAGCTGGCAATATACTGTCTATGTAAATGGCGTTATTCGTGCCAACCCTCTGGTAAGTATCCGATCCAGTGCTGTAGACCTCGTCAGAATACCTCTGGTTCGTCAGGAACAAGCCCAAGTCTTCGTTGCACGGCCTCTCTATCTCTATGAGCAACGGACCCGTGGCTAACTTCACTGATTCCATGATTGAGACATCGTATTCTATTGTAAGACTCGTCACTTGAGGACAGTTTTGAAGGATTTGGTGAACTTCCGATAGCGTTTTGTTCGTCAGTGAAATCTGAAACAAAATTTATAAACTTTAAATGTATATTATCACATTCACCGGCCACTTTGCAAAGATAAAACCTTGCACGAGTAAATAGTAAAAAGTCCTTAATATATAATACCCACGACACTGAAAATATCAGTTATCTATATTTAAATAAAACTCAAAGGTGACTGACTGACTGACATAATGATCTATCAACGTACAGCCCAATCCACTGGACGGATCGGGCTGAAATTTGACATGCAGGTAGGATGTTATGACGTAGGCATCCGCTAAGAAAGGATTTTGATCAATTCTACCCCCATGGGGATAAAATAGGGAATGAAAGTTTGTATGAAACTTTGTCAATTTTAAACCGATCGGGCTGAGACACTGCATGCAGGTATAAGAAGAATCATAGATAAATGTCATTGTGTATAATAAAAGCCTGAGAACAAAAACTGTAGTCTACACTTCAGCTCTACACCGAAGCGAAGCGAGGGCGGGCCACTAGTAGAAATATACGTTCGTAAAATATTAGATATTTGTTAATTTCGCAGGATTTCAAACTTGTGAACATTAAATTATAATTTAACAGGAAACAAGACCATAGCAGAACAAAAACTTGTTGATGATAAATAAATAAATAAAAATAAAAATAAAATAAAAAAGTATGGCAAAAAAACGTAATATTTTGAAATTGTCGCGTTTTGGTGTGTCGTTAAAAAATCTACAATATTTAACACTGAGTGCAACGTTGCACCATCATATTTTATTTGGAAATTAGCGTTTATTTAAATTATTAAACTTTTATATAAATACGAGCTGACTCGGCGAACTTCGTACCGCCCAAAAGTAATAATTTGCAATAAATTAAAATTGCGACTATAATTTGAGATTTAAACTATCCTATCTCTCAAGTTGGATCGAACTGCACATGGTGTGCGAATTTTATTATAATCGGTTCAGTGGTTTAGGAGTCCATTGAGGACAAACATTGTGACACGAGATTTATATATATTAAGATTATAACGTTAACACTTATAATATATTATAGATGAGGAGAATGTAAATGTTTGTTTGTTTGGATTTTTATAACTTAATCCCGCAAAATCGGCTGGATGTATTTAAATAAAATATGATCCACAGATAGTTAAAACATATTCCGCTTTAAAAACAAACTGCAAGATTAATTTATTTGTTCACAGGCTACACCTTGGATTTTCGGAATACTGAAGTGCACATTAACGAAATATCAGGCAAAGTTTGGTAAGTTTCCAAAGTGCTTGCGTATTTTCAATACTTACGTACTTTATAATAATATTTTTATGATAATAATATAGGTTAGTATTGTATGTGTACTAGTACGTACTTCTAATTTATATTCATGGCCGTCGTTCATATTTCTATAGCCAGTATTCAAAAACTTTTGACGAATAAAAACCTAATATAAAGTTAAGCATATTGCTTACTTTACAAATAATCAAAAAGGTTGGTTAACTTGTTTTAAGCATTAAATTGCTAGATTTATAAATCTAAAGAAAACCTTTACGGACAACATTTAAATGATCCCTAAAAATAATAAATGTTTACCTAAAAATAGTAACATAAAGCGTAGGTTAGGTTACCTAAAAAACAAAAAATAAAACCAAATTGAAAAAATCCACCTACCTCCCATAATCGAATAGATTTTGTTCTAGTAAAAGTTTTCTATAGATTTATCAATTTTTCAAACATCAAGAATAAAAATCCTTGTCATTAATATGGGACTAAATAAAAGAAATTAATTAAATTTGAAGTCGTAACCAAACAAAATGAAACATGTACTCACATGATCTACTTTGAGTAACCTGTCCCCAGGTTTGATTCTTGAGGTGTTATAAGCAGCGCCACCCGGTCTAACGTGTGTGACAACCAAAGGTTGGGCGTCTAAAGACCTGCTATTCAAGACCAGGTCTGCACTAGGCGCAGAGTTTTCGGGCAGACCACCTCTGATGGTGATGCCCAGTGATCCATTAATCTTCTCTACGGGAACCTCTGCTAGCTTCGTTGTGATGTACAAGGAATTTTGTGACGCTGAAAAAGAAAAAAAAGTTGAGTGAAATACATTAACCGCTAAGATTTAAAATACGCTGTGACCGCCTCGCCTACTGTACCCGTGTGGCCCATTTTGCCTAATCTCACGGAATTTTATATTATGCCGGATATAAAGAGAGCTTTCTCTTATCTAGGATTTACTGTTTTCACTCAAAATGTTTACAAATTTTTTAGTTATAATTTAAATTTTTAAAGCATGTAACTGCTTGATGTTTAAATCTAAAGAAAATGTAACTAGAAAAAATTCCACGCGGACCAGGCAGCAGACGGGACTCGAACCCGCACCCTTCGCAATCCGGGCGAATGCACTGACCAATTATGCTACCGCGGCCCTCACGGACCGCGTCGAAATTCCTCTAGCCATTCTTAAGCTGCAAGGCAGCGCCATCTCTTCGCATTGTAGGTAACCCACAATGTCAAATGAATACTTTTACAAGTATTAAACATTTGAAAGAAGAAATAGCAATTATAGTTATAATTTAAATTCTTTTCTTTATAATACTTGTATTCGCCCGGATTGCGAAGGGTGCGGGTTCGAGTCCCGTCTGCTGCCTGGTCCTCGTGGAATTTTTTCTAGTTACATTTACAAATTTTATTTTAAGTTTGCTTTCATAAAACGTAATGGGACAAGATATGTCAGTAAACTTTTGGAAAATATTGAGCAACATCCAAGACAATTATGAAAGTTTCATATTGCCAAGATATATAATCAAATAGTAAAACAATATCGCTATAATGTAGCCCCATCTTCGGGAACTTCCCACGAAGTTATTTAATATAACAGAACCAAGCTAAATAAAATTACTCATAAGCACCTCGTTAATATAGTGTATAAACTATGTTATAAACATAATGAAGTGGTGACAAGATAACATATAAAGGCGTAAGAGCTTGTTGATGAACATTTTATCAAGCACGAAATGTATACTGTGCTTAAATCTGTTTATTTATTTGTTTGTTAGGCTTTCACGCCAGGGCTTGTTTACCGGTTAATTTTCAAACCTAAATCAGTATCAAGTACTTACATTAGGAGCGTTTTATTTAGATTTGTCTGTCTCTACCTTAACCTTAAAAAACCGGTTTTCCTAAAAAGCGAAAGTAAATAGGTTTTGAATAAATTTAGCGGTTTTTAAAGGGTTTTATTTCGCTCTTACTGACGGCATCGCCTTCGACGTTTCAATTCAAATCTATAATGATTTTATGTCAGTTTCTTTTCAACTACAGAGCGAGTGAGTGAAGTAGTGTGTCAGTACACAACTACAAAATGAATAACTTGACTCACTAGACATCATCAAACGTGTCAATAAATGCATCAATCTCTGAGCATTAACAAGTTGTTACTTGATTAGTTCAAACAAAACAAACTTCAAGCGATGCCGACGCGTGCACGTGTCGCTCTGGATTAAACCGGTCTATTAAGGTTTTAGGTACCGCTTTCATTTCGGTAGCGCTCCGAACGAAACCTTTACTAAAAACCGGTATTAACCTTTATTTACCGGTATTTTCGAAACCGGTTACAAGCCCTGTTTCGCGCACATCACTCATTAAAGAAAACAAGTTTCAACGGTATAGATGTCTTTGAAAGACTTTTGCTACGAAAGTTACTCGATAATTTAGACGACGCATCCTGAAAAGGATGCGAAACGTAAATAAATAAATAAATCAGTGCATCTATACCGTTGAAACTAGTTTTATTTAAATCTGCTTTTTTCTAATCTTTAGATACATCATCATCATAATCATCATGAGCCTATTAATGTCCCCACTGCTGGGGCACAAGCCTTCCCTATGGACGGAATACGGAAATTGGGCCATGACCCACCACGCAGGCCCAGTACGGATTGGAGGGTGCTACCGACTGAAAATGCAGCCGAGACCAGCGGCTTAACGTGCCTTCCGAAGCACGGACGAGCTCGAGATAGTAATTTTTGGTCACCCATCCAATGACCGACCACTGCGAAAGTTGCTTAAGTTCAACGATCGCAGCCGAACGCGCTAACCGCTTAATTATCCAAACTATAATTTGTTCTTCTGTCTACTAATATAATTTTTACGAACATTTGTAGAAAAACTAGGAATATTTGATGGTGTTGTGTATCTATTAGTGAAAAAGGTTACAGACATCCACAAGGTAGTAAATTGGGTTGAAATCGATTGAGTGTGGGATGGAGATTACTAGAGTGACACAGTTTCTGCCATATCGGCTACCTACGCGACAGTACTCCATTATCCTTTGATATCTGGTAAAGTGTGTTAGTTAGCTTTAAACAAAATATCAAGAAATAAACCTTATCACGAAATAAATTATCTAAAAGGCAATTTTTCATTTTAGAACTCTTGGAGTTGTCTATATCTATACTTGTAATAAATCTGTAGAGAGGTCAATTCTGTACATGAAATATATTTTCAAAATAACTATCAGGGGGTGATTAGTGATCGATACTGATGCCAAAAATGCAATGAGTAAAATTTTTGTCTGTCTGTCTGTCTGTCTGTCTGTGTGTATGCTCCTTATAGAAACAAAAACTACTCGATGGATTTTAACGAAACTTGGTACAATTATTCTTCATACTCCTGGGCAGGTTATAGTATACTTTTCATCACGCTACAATCAATAGGAGCAGAGTAGTGAAGGGAAATGTTGGGAAAACGGGAGAAGTTACTTCATTTTTTAAGCTTCCGTCGCGTGTGCACCCTTAATGGTTAAAATTACATAGAAATCATGTATGACGGAAATATTTTACATAAAATTGTCTAAAAAATATTCCGCAATAGCATATGTCTATCTTTTATGGTTGATTCACAATAACACGTGTAATTATATAAATAAAGTCATTGTTTATAGCACAAGCCTGAGAACAAAAACTATAGTTTACACTACAGCTCTACACCGAAGCGAAGCGAGGGCGGGCCACTAGTATCAAATAAAACTTTATATTTAAATGAGGCACTATTCACATATCTGTTGCAGCCAGCAACAGAATGAATCTATTCATCCTTCGTTACTCTCAATGTCGCTAATTCATCCCCAGAAAATTGCCAATACATCCTCTCTGATACAGAATGTTGTACGTATCTGAAAAATCAGGGGAGCGTGAATCGATCAATATGGGTCTTATTTCGTAGAAAATTGGTTTTATT
Source organism: Chilo suppressalis (assembly GCA_902850365.2). Classification (NCBI taxonomy): domain Eukaryota; kingdom Metazoa; phylum Arthropoda; class Insecta; order Lepidoptera; family Crambidae; genus Chilo; species Chilo suppressalis. The sequence goes on from OU963902.1 coordinate 2,382,788, forward strand.
TTCAATTTTCATTACGAGCTGCTGAGAAAGGAATTCCTTTGACTGTGCTAAGGTGCTCTTATATAAAATGCAATAGCATTTTAAGAGCAGTACCTACGTTCCTATTTTATACTTTTCTTAAATTACGTTTCATGGTTTTGTACTTTGGCGTTTTACATAGATTTGAAGGTTGTTCACTAATAAACTTTTTTTCGTTTATGCTTTCTGCGTGGAATAATACAAGAGACGTATGTAGAGATAGCGGATTTTTCACTGGAATTGGAGCGCTCCTCTGGATAAGAAAGCTTCACTTTATAGAACACCACAGTAAGTTAACACAACCTTTTATTAGTGCTATGTTTCTGTCGGAAAGTCAAGTTTCAACGCTTCACGCGGTTGGGCATAGGTTCAGATCAGATAACGGTGAAAACTGACCTAAATGATTAGGGAGTTCGATGGCGCAAGTGGTTAGCGCGTTCGGCTGCGATCGTTGAAGTTAAGCAACTCTCGCAGTGATCGTTCATTGGATGGGTGACCAAAAATTTACTATTTCGATCTCCTTGCTTTGTCCCGGCTGTAGTCGTTAGCACCCACCAATCGGCACTGGGCCCTCGCGGTCCCTCCCTATTCCATCCATAGGGAAGACCTGTGCCCCAGCAGTGGGGACATTAATAGGCTGATGATGATGATGATGATAGGCTATGGCGCCCGCTTACCATCAGGCGGGCCATATGCTTATTTGCAACCCTCTTAACATAAAACATAAAATAAAAGCTATAATAATGCAACAACAATCACGAAGTTAAAATTTTATCATTTTTAGGGTTCTGTTGTCATGAGAAGGAACCCTTATAGTTTCGTCATGTCTGTCTGTCCGTCCCCGATTTTGATTGGAGACTATTAGTACTAGGAAGCTGTAGTTTCGTGGAGATATGTATATCGACCACGGCGACAAAATGATAGAATAAAATGTTGAAAAATATTGTTTTTAGAGTAGCTAGGTAGCAAATATTTGTAGCCTGGGGATGTTATTTTTTTCATCATTTACTCCATCGTGTGGGATATCGTTGACTAGGTCCTTCAAAATTACTTCGGGGTTCCAAAGACTATTTTTAGATTTAGGGATCCGTTTGCGAAATATTGAACTTTAAAAGTGCTCATTTTTGTTCAAGTAGGGCGTCCCCCGCTCCTCTAACAGCTAAACTATTGACTTGAAAATCCTGGAAAATTGACGGTAATAGAGCTAAAATCATGAACTTTCAAGGAAAAGTATAACAGCTAAGATATATTTGTTATTTTAGAAGTAATAGTCGTTCACCTTTGATTAAAGAAAATTTCTTACCTATTGAAAATTCTTTAGAAGAAAACATTAATAGTGACGTGGTTGAAGTTATTGTAGCGTTAAACCTTGCATTGAAACAAAATCTAAAAAAACTATTTTTAAAACCACAATAAAATATCATTAGTTCCACAACGCTACCGCGAGTACCAACGGCAACGGCTTCTGAGTCGAGCTAACTTTACGTTTTCATAAAAAGTATATATAAGCACTTGAAAAAAACGGCAGTTATACCGCAGCATCCCCTTCTCAGGGGATGATTGCTTCAGATGATGCTTTTAGTTGGCTGTAGTGTATCCATGAGGATTACACACCCGCTCCCCCGCCTGGGAGAAAACAATACAAAGGAGATTGCTCAAATTGGCCCAAATGCACAAAAAATATTGACATATACGGTAATTCTTGGCGTAATTTATACTTTATTTTACAGTCATTAGATTTTAACGGACACCTTTGTATAATATATTCATTTTAAAAAGGACTTTTAATTTTACCGGTTCGAAAAACATACGAATCATTTTTAATGGCTATGGGTGTAGTAACATTCAGCCAAAGAGTTTAAAAATTCTCTCTAATCTGCGGCTCATTCACAATCATCAAACAATTTCTGTCACAGAGTACCTCCCTTATTATAACCGGAAATGCATAGATGATACCTGATTTTAAAAGTTACGAGTAACTTTAAAACCGGCAACTATCTGTTAATCTACATGCTCTTTATACTCAAGTATATATCTAATACATAATTTAGGTACTTGGCTTGATTTCCCTAGTTCACTATATAACTTATTTGTTTTTTATTATATTAATACCCATGTACTTCTTTGCAAACATAACCTCAAAATCGTTCAGTGTATATGGTTTATAGAAGTTTTCAGGGGTGTCCGTCAATAATGTTCGTTTCTACAGTAGTTTACATATAATTTCGAATCTAGGAAACAATTTTTCATGATTATTGGTCTTTAGGTCAAACATGTATAGAAGCTGAGCAATCTCTTTTGTGGTTATCATTGTAAATAATAATATCGAATTGATTTTGAGTTTGAGACGCAGTTTTACTTTGATTTAGGTATTTTAGTTGAGATACATAGATTTATATTAATTGGCTTTTCTAATTTCCGATATAGAAAAAAAAATTGTGTGTGTCAGCTCCGACGCACGACTGGAGTTTACTCCTTAAGTTCGATAGTCTAACCAGACGCAAAAAGAGTTTATTTAACTTAAAAAAGATTGATACTGTATGAAAGGGTAAATTAACAAATTAATGAAAATAATATACATATATAAATATATATTTATTCATTTCATATACATTTATTATAACTAATCGACGAAATATTTTACATTAAATTTTTTACAATAGTCAATTTCAGATGTGCATAAATATAGCATTAGGAATGTTGATAAATTATGTAATTATTATTAACAGACTATTATCATTTTTTTTTAATATTAATTACATCAACATTGTCTGCATTATTAATTACAGTGACAAGTGGTTTATGGTAACTAAAATGACACATGGACGTTCGTAGATACGTGGTTCACGAATCTTGAAAATACCGCATCAGTGGTTGTACCATACCTCGTTGTCCCCATTGCTCTATCAGAAACAATATCTAAATTCAGTACCGATTTTAAAATTTTATTAATGTCAATCCATCATCTTTGTTTGTCAAAGTTGCGCGACATAGGATGCGCACCAAAAACGTAACGAGGTCATTCATCGATAGATTTTACTCGTCACATTTTTCTCATACCGGGCCCCTTATATATGCAAATCGATTCTTAAGGAGTAAACTCCAAAAACTGCTCAATTATATTGTGGTAACTACAGGCAACTACGGAACCTTACACTGCGCGTGGCACGACACGCACTTGGCCGGTTTTCTTAGTTGTTTCGTATTGGACAAATACATACACCGCCAAGCTTGGCTGAAAGCCTGGCCTTACACACAAATTTTAGTATTAAATCTAATTTACTAACTGAAGCTGCTTTGATTTTGTATCGGCTAGATTTCCTTTACACAGTCCGTCATGTAGCTGTAAAGTCCTGAGTTGAACATACTACACAGACTTAATGTAATGAGGACTATCGCGTACGAATCCGCCGCTAGAGGCGCTAGTGTAGTCTCCGAAATGTCAAATGTTATTGCTTGTTGGTTGACTACGCGGGTTTATTTCTTATTAAAATAATGTTGTGAATAATTGGTAACAATTCGGCTAAATTATGGCAAATATGAGTTATGTGGCAATAAATGTCAGTTATTAAAAATTTGAGCTTAGAAAAATGATTATGTTCTCATTTTTTCCGAATAAAACGGAACTGGGCGTCACTGTGGCATGGCCTATTATGTTTAGGATATGGTTCTTTTGTGTTAAAATACGATCTAAATGTAACCTTTGATTTCATGTGCGTATTAATAAACTTTAAAAGTTACAATTTAGGACCTCACTCAACAGTGGCGCCATCAGGTGAGACAGAAAAAAGAAACCCCTCATTGTGATTTATTTCTATAAAATGTAAAGAAAGATAGAAAGAAAACTGTTTTTATTGTTGACAGCACATAACATACACATAAAATACAAAAATACATTAAACTTATAGTAAAACGAAACGAACAAGTAAAATCAACAAACAATAAAAAACAGCTACAGAATGTGTATTTTATGTGATGCCAACACTGGATATGGTTCAGCATACACAACAGGTAAAATACCTGCTGCACTGGTATTCTGCCATACCAAGAGCAGTGACATCACAGAAAACATTATTAAAAAATAAATATCTTTATATATATAATTCTTCTGTGAGTGTGTATGTCACTGAACTTCTCTTAAACGACTGGACCGATTTTGATGAAATTTTTTGTGTGTGTTCAAGGGGATCTGAGAATGGTTTAGATTCACAATTTTGTCCGCTGGACAACCCCTATTTTTTTAGGGCGGTACGAAGTTCGCTGGGTCAGCTAGTATATATATATATATATACAAATTAATTACCTCCTAAATACAAATAGAAAAGAAATCACACTATAGGTCAGAACAGTCAGAATTAGTCAGAATACATCACAATATCACAATATCTGTGGCAGAAAATTGCTTATGATTACAGAAGTAATCTGTGGTTGCTTACGACTTTTTTTTTTTTTTTAAAGAGATATAGTAAGATGTACGATTCTTATTTCAGACGGCTCTGCAAATGGAGAGAAAAGGCCGCTTCACTGCCCTACATCTGTTTAAACTAATCTCATTGTGTAACACCACCAACTATTACGGTCAAAAGTTAGTGAGCGTACCGAATTCAAGAAAACTCGAAACTGTTTTGTGTCAGAAAAGATTCGGCCGAGCCAAGAAAAGTGCCGGTTTTTCCTACTTTCGCCTAACTTTCTTACAAGTTTCTTTAAAGAAACTTATTCAAAGGCTGAAAATTTGTTCGATAAAAAGCAGCAACTACCGTAGCAGCTTTTGTTGTTAACATACAACTTTTCGGAAATCCCTGCAGTTGTACTAGGTATAAAATAATCGAATAAAAATGTCTAAGACTAAATTACGTTTTTGATGTTACCTCCAGCAGGAAGAGATATAAAATAAAACTAGTTTTAACGGGTTAATGCACGAAACCTTATTTATTTATTGACGTTTCGCAGCCTTTTCAGGTCTGCTTCGTCAGAATACCGATTTTTTATTTAATTTTGTCGAGCTACCTTCGAAAGACTTTTATTGAGCGTTCGGATATTTCATTGAAAAATTGTCTGTATGTATTTATTAGTTAATTTGTAACAGTTGCGTGAAAACCTAAGAAACAAATAGGGATATAAAATATTAAATAACTTATATATGTATATATATATATAGAATAATATAAAAGATAAAATAATTATGTTTATATTATTGGATTTTTAATCATTCAACTGCTAAGTGTTTAAATCTAAAGAAAATTTCATAGAAAAAAATCCACGCGGACCAGGCAGCAGACGGGACTCGAACCCGCACCCTTCGCTATCTGGGCGAATGCACTGACCATTATGCAACCGTGGCCCTTTGCGGGCGCGGGCGCGAGCCCTATAATTATGTTGTTTAATCAGTGGCAGAAAAGTACATGGCTAAGAAACTGCCATTAACGTGTAATATTTCGCACTAGCCCGTAACTTTACGATATTGTTATATTAATTACTACATGTTTATTATTCTCATACAACTTTCGTGAAATAATCAAATATTTAAAAGTATAAAAATTGACTTCCACGTCTGTTTCAAAAGCATAATGTTCCGTTTTTCAAAATAAATGAACAATAAATGTATACAAAAAATATCTGTGTAAGTATATCGAAATAATAGTTATTTATTATACAAGAGTGGAAAGTTCCTTTTTAACCGCGTGCTCGATTTGGATGACCGAGCAAGCGAAGGATTCTAAAGTTGAATCACGAGCGCAGCGAGTGATTCTAAATTAGAATCCTGAGCGTCAGCGAGGGAAACAAACGAGCACAAGGTGAAAAATCTTTCCACTCGAGTGCAATACGTAACTTTTCATCCCACCTCAGCGAGGAAATGACAAAATGAAAAAGAAAACAATTTATAATGACAAAATATTTAAGCAATAAAACGTGAAAAACTAGAATGGCGCGAAGCACGCAAATAAAACAAAGAAACCAAGAAGGTTCCAAATTTAAATTTTTTCACAATTTAAAAAGTTCTAATCATAAATTTGGCACCATAGAGGTTACATTAAATAGGTTTAATGACGTTTTGAATTTACAATTATATTGAGTACTCATTATATGTGATGTTCTAAATTCAAATCTACTTTGCCGCTCAAGCGAATAAAATAGAATTTTCCAGCCAGATTTCGAAGCGCAAAATTACACTTTCCGAGGTGGTGGGATGAAAATAATATTATTGCTAAATTCCTCCAATATATGACATATTTGGCCCTAATATTTGTTACAACAAATCACGGAAGGAATAAAATAATAGATTTCTGAATTAGAATCTGATCAGGCTTGAGACAAGGCTGCATGATAATTAATCCTTTAATTTTTGCAAATGAACAAATTAAAACTTCACAGATTTCCTGTCAGGCAAATTAAAAAACAAAGTATTTGTATTTATTTTTGCTTTAAAAAAACTTTTGTGAAGAGTTAATCAGAGAAATGGGAAAAAAGATAAATGGGAAATGGGAAATAAATATTAAAGATTCTAATAAAATACGAAATTGATTACTCTGTAAATAATTGGCAACATCTTTTATCAACTGTAGTAAGGTAATGACATAGTAGGAGTTCTCATAATTTTCAAGATTGTGACTTTATCAAAAGTTCCTGAGCCTTTTTTCATAGAAATTATAAATATTCAGCCATTTACCATTCAATATTACTAAGTACAGTATTTATACATTGCCAGGGTAGTCGCTCATACAAAACTTTACCATGTCCTTTAGAGGTGAGGGTTTGAGGTGAGGCCGGCTTCTATGGTACCTAATGATTTTACGGACATGAAATAAGAAGAGGCAAGAGATATGTTCTTAACAATTTCTATTGCGGCGCTGATTCTAAATACAATGGGAACGGGGTAAGTAAATAATGAGGTGTTTAGAGAAAACGAATTTCCCCTCCGGATAGTATGGTGGATGGGGGCTTGGTGAAAAAATAATACAAGATTTTTCCGCCTTAACCTAGCGAGGTAGCTAGCTAGGCTCCTGTGTGAGTAACTAGGTGGGCGACCACTGCCGGCGGTAGCTGTGGACTTGGTTTAAAGTTTAATAGTTTGACGGTATAGGGCCATGATCCACCACATAGGCCCAATGCAGATTTAGGGGTAGCACATTATTTTTGGATGGAATAGGGAGATTAAATCATGATCCAACAACCGGCCCCAGTGCGGATTGGTGGACAGGATACTTTCTTTTTTACTGGATAAATAAATTAATTAATCAAATTATTAAGTTCTAATAATTTATTTAGGTATAAATTATTATAATTTAATAATTTAAGCTATTTTTTTTACCTTCGATATCTTGGAAGCCCTTTGAGTTACACTCTGCTTAAATATTATTTTGCAGAACTAAATGAATAGAAATTAAATGGAAAACGTTGATAAACACAACTGCTCGTAAAGGCCGAACTCATTACGGTGGACAGGAAACAAAACAAAAACAAAAGTAATAAAGATTTTGCTGTTTTGCACGGATTCGTGACGGATAGAAGACGAGAAAAAAGCAAGTTTTGGACATAATTAATAGGTATATTGTTTTTAACTTTCATGATCACTAACATTATAGCTATTAACGGGATTGTTATTATGTACCTTGTTTTTATGAGTCTCCGATATTTCGGCGTATCATGGCGCTTGCAACAGGCAAGCGCCATGAATGGCCATGATCACGGAGTAACTGAAGTAATTGCGGGTAGATGTTATTGGCAGACATATCGGTCTACCCTCTGACGTCGTCTTTTACTGCGCTCGATACCCCTACCATTGGTCTCACTATTCACTCATAAAAAATAAGGAGACTCATAAAAAACAAGGTACATGGTTACAATCCCGTTAATAGCTATAATAATTAATAGAGTTAATCTGTCACGAATTGGTGACAAACGAACATGTTGTAAGCTGATGATACTCTATCCGAATATTTTGTTTCGGAGTCGTCACTTACTCTATCTTCTATAAAATCATTAAAAAAATATTTTTTGCTTCGAGGTCACGTGACCTAAAACTCCTGGGATTGGCCAAGGCTAGTAATGACGTCACATACTAGTCATAACCTGTCATCGTACATCTTAACAAAAATTCCATCCCATCATCTTGCTATGTGGCTGTCCACAACTGTGCAATTCTCTCGATTTTTTTACCACGTAGGATAAAACTGTGGAATACATTGTCGCCATGAGTGTTTCAGGACCAAAACCTTCAAAAGGTTTGTACGCCGGGTTTCATGGTGTCGCCGACTCGAGAGGTCCCGGGTTCGAATCCCGGTGGGGGGCGGATGTTTGTGTGATAAATACGAGCATTTGTACTCCAGTCATGGATGTTTAATATGTATTTAGATATAAACATACTTATATATGTAAAACTATATGTATTATATCCGTTACCCTAGCATCCCATAAACAATACTCTTGTTGTTCATTTGCCACAGGTGAGCCGTCAGCTCATATGCCGCCTATAATATTGTCACAAACGCTCTCGAAACAGAAACGCGAAAGTGCTAGAGATCGAAAGTGCCAGAGCACCGCGGGTCGCGATAAAGGTCGAGTAATGCGGCTCATTCTAAAATGAGCCTTATGCAGTGCGGCGTAAGGGAGAAAGTGCAACAACATCTGCACTTGTTTATAAGTTATGCGCGTTACCTGCGTAGGTATAAGTAGGTACTTCGTACTCGCGGGTGCTAGCTTATTCTCATTTTAACAAGTACTTTCTAGAATGCGTCGATCGGCGTATATAAGCACGATTGGCGCCGCGCAGAGACAGATGAGTTTCAACAGCGATTTCGGAGCGAAACCAAAGGCGTTCAAAGTGCAATAAAAGTGTTCAAGTGCGATAGTTTAGAGACTTGTATAGTGAAATACAGTGTTTAGTGAGTGTTTTGTAATTAACATTGTGTGTTATTTGTGTGTGAACTGTGTGGTGAATAAAGAACTGTTAATCGTGAACTGGCATATAATTTTGAACCCCATCCCGACACGTAACAATATAAAAACATAGCCTGTAGACGATTGCGTTGAGGAGCTAGATGGTGCGGGTGGTAAGCGCGTTCGGCTGCGATCGTTGAAGTTTAGCAACTTTCGCAACGGTCGGTCATTGGATGGGCGACCATAAATCTTCTATCTCGAGTTCCTCCGTGCTTCGGAAGGCACGTTAAGCCGTTGGTACCGGCTACATCTGCAGTCGTTAGCACCCGAAAATCCATACTGGGCCCGCGTGGTGGGTCATGGTCCAATCTCCCTATTCCCTCCAGCAGTGGAGACATTAATAGGCTAAAGGGACTGAGAGATGATTGCGTTATCAAATACCAGTCGTACGTTGCCTATCTGATTTTTATGCTTAAGCAGACACACAAGCTGTCAGTTCACCTGATGGCAAGCAGTCACTGCCGCCCATTGACACTTGCAGCATCAAGGGTACCATGCATGCGTTGCCGGCTCTGAAGGTATAGGTTTACCTGCCTTTTGAAGACTGCCATATCATAGCTAAAAGGGAAAACTGCTGATGGAAGTTCGTACTCGACCTTGCTGTTACGCAAGAAAAAGGAACTCTTAAGTCTATTGGAAATGAAAAGGAGTGTCTGTTGTCACGTATGCAATAGCAAACACGATTAGCCACGTGTAGTATAGGAATAGGTACTCGATGGCGTAAATAGTCAACGCGTCCGGCTGCGATCGTTGAAGTTAAGCAACTTTCGCAGTGGTCGGTCATTGGATGGTGGTACAAAAATTTACTACCTGGAGCTCCTCCGTGCTTCAGTAGGCACGTTAAGCCGTTAGTCATCATCAGCCTATTAATGTCCCCACTGCTGGGGCACAGGCTTCCCTATGGATGGAATAGGGAGATTGGGCCATGACCCACCACGCGGGCCCAGTGCGGGTTGGTGGGTGCTAACAACTGCAGATGCAGCCGGGACCAACGGCTTAACGTGCCTTCCGAAACACGGAGGAGCTCGAGATAGTAAATTATGGTCACCCATCCAATGACCGACCACTGCGAAAGTTGCTTAAATTCAACGATCGCTGCGGAACGCGCTTACCACTTGCGCCATCGAGCTCCTCAAGCCGTTAGGCGTGGTGGCATCTGCAGTCGTTGGCACTCAGCAATCCATACTAGGACCGCGTCATGGCTCCCTATACCATCCCTAGGGAAAGGCCTGTGCTCCATCAGTGGAGACATTAATAGGCTGATGATGAATATGTAATGTTAGCATGAAAGATGTGCAATCATGAGGATAAACTCACCATAGTTAGGCATATAATACTCGACTTCCAAGGAAGCTCTCTCCTCGACGTTGTCCAGTAACCGGAGCACCTCTTCATTTGTGAGTCTGGCCGTGGAAATCCCATTGACGCTGCAGATTCTGTCGCCGGGGGCTAGCCGGTCCGATTCCTGCGCCACGGAGTCCTTGGTGAAGCCGACAATTGAAGGTACTATACCCGGCTCTGAACGACCTGGGGACAAAAGAGCAAATAAATTAATATCGGATGACTTAATTTTTTATTTTTATTTTATTATTATAATTTTTTATTTAATTTTATTGAGCTACCTTCGAAAGACTTTTAAAATTAAATTATAATTACAAAATTAAATAAAAATAAATATTTCCGACGACGCAGCCTGTAAAGGCTGCGAAACGTCAATAAATAAATAAAGTTTCGAACATTAACCCGTGAAAAACTAGTTTTATTTAATGAGTGATATGCGTGAAACAAATATGATGCATTACTAATTTTAGTTACTGGTGGGGCTGGCACTGGTAAGACATTTACATTAAAAGTCATCACTGAGTAAATCCGTTGATCGAGTTCTACGGTTAAAGGAAAAAAAATAGAGGTCACAGCGCCCACAGAAGTAGCAGATAGGCTTATTGGTCGAAAACCCCACCACTCTAGGAAAAGTCCTATTTGAAAAATTTAAAACTGAAATTTCATTACATTCGCTCACAGGGGAAAGGCTGCAAAGAGAGCGACAAATTTGGAGATCAATTAAATCGCTCATAGTTGATGAAATATCGATGGTTCCCTATGCAACTCTAATAAATATTCACCTTCGGTTACAGCAATAAAAACAAAATGAGAGCGTTTTCGGTGCCATAAATGTTATCTATATTGTTAGATTCCCAAACAATCTAATCAGTTACCGGTCTCCAAAACCACAGGTGGAGCTTATTGCTTTCTACAACCAATAAATGTAATCGGCGAAACATATCTCTGGCAAATTTAATTTCCACAAAACATCAGACAGGCAGGAGATAATACATTTGTGGGTATCCTGAATAATATTCGTGTTGGTGAATTGACAATGGACCAACTTCAAATCTTTGACAGTTGCAGGGTCCCACTAGTTTGTCAATTTGCCGATGCGGATGCATTGAGAATATGCCCAACTAAAAGACAAGTTGATAATTCCTCTGACAGTATAAGTTATTTAGTTACTCTGCGAGTTTGAATGTTTGTTATGTTAGTAAGTTTCTAATAGTGTGAATCTTTAATTGGTTAATTGTTAATTAAGTTTTGTTTTCTTGTTTGTGAAACAATTGTTTCTCCCAGAAAAATAAAATAAAGGTAAAGCAATACTCAACACCGGTAATAGTTAATGGGACCCTGTAGTCGTATTGACCCATATTTTAACCCTATTCTCGAACTTAATTTATTATTATCATAGGATTCCAAATATTACTGTTCTTATAGTCGCGCTTATAATTTCGCCGGCAACCCGTAACGATATTTATTCATCGCTTCAAACTGAAACCTAAATTGGGCTTAGAAATTTTGAGATAACAATAACCAACGCTAATAATATCAGAAACTGTTCAGTTCGAGACTAAATATTATATTAGTTGTACTAAATCCCTTCAATTACCCCGTACATGAATCCCGAATAAGAAATATTTTCCATAAGTTTCGCTTAGGCTTGATGTGGAAAAAATAACGTTCTATTATTTCACGCCCGCAACATAATCCTCGACGACCTTACTGGAAGAAAGGTCACAGGCACTTATTCAGGCACCTGCTTTGTTACTAGAAGTAATATTATAAATCTTTACTAATGTCAGTACAGACGTTAGAATAAAACTACTATTAATAGTAGGTATCATATCTACGCACTGTGTTTACACAGATATATTTATCTTCCAATAATAACGCGTATTATTGGAAGATAAATAACGGCTCCTTTCAATACATCATCGCTTGTACGAAATTCTATTTGATAAACGTATCATATCGTATATTTACTTCTATTCAGATTTTCAGATTTCAGAATAATTATAAGCATTTTGTTAGAGATTCAGTATTGCTAACACGCACACTGGTTCTATATATTGAATTCTTTCATAAGACGTTAATATAAATAAAGATGAGAAAAATCTTTTGGGCTTGGATATGAAGGATAGCTCGCCGTTGATATATCTAGATCGAAATCATTAATAAGCAGCTCACAGACCGGATAGTGAGCACACACGTTGGATGTTGTGAAAAGTATCAGAACCAGTGAATACATAAGAGTGTGCAGTATGTGAAGATGTGTTTACTGACGTTGCACATTGCTACTCTTTAAAACAAAATCATTTCCACTGCGCGCAACTAACTGAACCTGGATATCGTAAACTAGGCACCAAAAAACAACAGCATTGGCATTGACTAGCGAGCAGGCAGTCAGGTTTAGACAGTTCAAATTCTGACTCCTGCTGCAATACCGCCACTGATCACAAATCCAGTTGTCGATCAGGGCAACGCTTAGCTCCTTGAGGAAATTAATAAATCAGGATATGAAACTGGCACCGTTAGCTATACTTGCGGGTGAAATTATTAGGGATGTCGAAAGTTGAAAAAAAAAATCGATATATCGATACATCGATATTTTAAAAAATATCAATATCGGCTTCGATATATCGCGAAAAAAACATCGATATATCGATATATCGGACCAATTTTCTCAAAAATATCGTACAGAAATCTCACGAAATATGACACGCGGAATAATAATGGAACGAAAATTATCTCCCTAAAAATAGACCCTATTTTCGACAATACTAAATACAGCACAGATCATAGGTGTGTTGAATATCATTAATCTGAGATCCAGTTACGATTTATCCAGATACGAATTTAGTTAGATCGTGATATGCCGCTAATAATTAAAAAAATATCGTTTTTGATACGAATTTCGATATTAGTTATTTTGTATCGATGTATCGATATATCGAATCAAAATATATCGGCAAAAAATATCGATATATCGAACAAAAAATATCGATATATCGATACATCGATATATTTTCAACCAGCCTAGAAATTATAAAGTTGCGAGGAGAATTTCCAGTATGAAGTCGTCGCTGGGAGCTATTGATGAAAAAGTTTTCATAATTTAAGATAAGCTTGATGTAGTGACGGAAGAGATTGAGGATGGTAAACAGTGGAACCGTATGAACAATTTGAAGGTAAAAGCAAATGTGAAAAACTTTCTTGAACTGGTAAGTAGTCTTGGAAAATTAATTCAAATCAAATTGCCAAGAATCAATTCAATTTTGTAACTAGAGTGTTGTCACGTGACCCGGATAACATCAAGCAAATATTGTTACTTTTCAAAATAGATATGTCAAAGTAGAATTTCTAGTAGAATACAGAAAGGTATCAAAATCAAACCCAATCAATCACGGGATTTTCGGGAATGATCACTTAACTGTACGTAACAAGATACTTTTATCTAAATTGAAAAAAAGTTGCAGCTGAAAATAATTCACTCATTTCCAAACGTCTTTTTGTGCATATTTTTTTCAACCTCGTACTCAATTTCGACTGTTTCGGCTAAAGGTATAAGTGTCATTTCCTAACAATTCTAATGAGCTGCACAGGTGTTTCGCTTTTGTTTAGTTATCTCATACTTAATATTAATTCATTTCAATAAGTGTATTTTTCTATTGATAGACAACAATTAGTTATTTCCTTGTAATTGTTGAATAACATAACGGTCTGTCCAATGGTATGTGATGTAGTTTAATTTGACTTTCCAACACTGACCCTATACCCGTAGAAGCTTTAGGAAATCTACAGAAACATAACTATACAAAGTAGGTAATTTAGCTGCTTTCTCTGTAGGTGAAGACAGCCTATAATATGGCCGCGTCCTATTTCAGTGGGAAAATCCCCTGAGCTGTCGCAACTCCCTCTAGGTTTCTATATTTGTAGGTACCTATATGATTAGAAGGTACTTACGAGTTTTTGTTAAATGATAATCTAGAGAATTCGAAGTCAGCAATCGAGTCATGTTATCTACAACGATATTAAATACCATAGATACACCAACATGAACAAAATCGTGCCAAAAACCTGTCCAAAAGGTACATTGGTCGATCCACGGAGTTTCGTAAGATGATCACGCAGACAAAGACATATTTAGGGTATTATTTAAACACTGAAAGACACCTTTAATACATACTGTAAGTAGTTGAACAATTTTTTTTCAAATGCATTAAATTTACCAACTGTGATTAGATGATAGATACCTGTCGAAAAACGACAATTTAAATACCTCTTATAAGTATTTTTTTCGCATTTTTTCACGGAGCTTCGCGACAACTTGACTTTTCAACGGTCCGCGCGTGACTGTGAACCAAGAAGTGCTTGAGTCGTGTTCAAGCACTTCTTTGGGACACATTTTGAGCGCACGTGGTGTATCTAGAGTATTTAATATCGTTGGTTATCTGAGTTAAAGAAAAGGGCAAGACCAACAATGAGTCATAATGCGAATTTGTCATTGTAGAAGACACATTCAGCCTTCAAAGGCAGATATTCTATGATTCGAACCATTGATCTCAATACGCGTTAAATACGATAATATCTAAATAACATTTTTATTAGGTTTGTGACAAATATTTTGAACGAAACTGAACAATATACAACAAACAAAATTTTCAGTATTTTATATAGTATGTAGTAAAACTAAAGGTCCTGGCTAAGGAACTGCCCATAATGTGTATAATTATTTAGCATTAGCCCGTAACATTACAATTATTTTCATTAATTATTACATGTTTATTTTTCTCATACAACTGTCGTGACTCAAATATGTAAGTTTGGAAATTGACTTCATGTCTGTTTCAAAAGGAAAATGTTCCGCTTTACAAAAATAAATGAACAAAAAATGTACACAAAAAATATTTCTGTAAGTATACCGAAATATTTGTTTCAAACTCCTTAAAACTATGATATATATGGCCCTAATTTTTATCATAACAAATCACTGAAAGCCTAAAATAAAAGATATTATTATTCTGATCAGGGGCCCAATTCTCGCGGCATAGATATTATATCACCTTCGATATATATCGAATGATCTGGCTTTTATCGAAGGAAAACCTTTTTGCCCTATTCTCACCATGTCGCAATAGATATTTATCTACGGATGATCAGTAGACATACATCGACTGGTAAAGAGCCTTCGATATATAAATATCTATGGATCTTGGCATGTCAATCTTGTTATTTCCACTTTTTTTACCTAATATTTATTGTGTTGTCGTGTGTCTTTGCCAATTATTGTTACCTCAAGATGTTGTTAACTGCCTTCATAAATAATTAGTAAATAAAGAAGAAGGTAAACAATGGTGTCGATTCTGGCGTGATTCTCTAAACTTAAAACTAAATTTAACATCAGTCTCTCTTTTTCATTCTGTATAGAGAATGACAAGGAACACTGTTGTCAAGTTTAAGTTTAGATTTAGAGAATCGTGCCAGAATCGACACCAGTTTATATTAACGATGGATGAGTTGATTCATGTTTTCGTCAATGATTTAATAAATGACGTGATTGCTGCTGCTGTGCTCAGGCGCCGCCGTTGTGAGAGCAAGAGGGCCCATTTGATATGAGGGACGCCGACTTTATAAAAAAATTACGTTTAAACAAAAATTTGGTTAGAAATCTATAAAGTTATGAATGACATTGGTATCGATCCTGACACTGATTCTCTAAACTTAAAACTAAATTTAACATCAGTGGTGCCAATTCTGGCGTGATTCTCTAAACTTAAAACTAAATTTAACATCAGTCTCTCTTTTTCATTCTGTATAGAGAATGACAAGGATATACTGCTGCCAAATTTAAGTTTAGGTTTAGAAAATCATGCTAGAATCGACACCAGTCTCTCCTTTTCATTCTGTATGGAGAAAGACAAGGATACACTGTTGTCAAATTTACGTTTAGGTTTAGAGAATCATGCCAGAATCAACACCATTTTCTTATTGAAGATACGGAGTTTTTGGCGGGATTTCTGCGAGTGCGGTTGGCATCTTATTTTAATTATTCTAAAATTCGTTCATAGTGGATATTGTGAAATTTGGTGTTACAACCGTCTGCGCAACTGAAGAATTAGTGGAATCTTTAAAATATACGCTATTCCGGTCAAGTGGACGCGAGAACTTATTGTAGTGTTGACTAACTCACAGAAGCTTATCGAAAAAACCAACTCGATACATTTCGTGTCAAACACTCCAAGAAACATTAGAATGCGTCACACCGACATTCGAATGTAAAAAAAAGAAGATTAATATAACTAAAGACTAGGCTGTATGGGCATTGTTCCCTTTGCCTTCCCTGAAAAAGGAGAATCTTAAATAATATTGACGTTTCATTATACATAACGTTGAAATTTTAAACGCATACAATTTAGGTAAAGTTGAGATTTCTTATACTCAAAAAATGTATACTCATATTTAATATGAATGGAATTCATAAAATATAAAATAACATTTTGTTGCTTGTAAAATTCTGCTCTAATTTATTATTATTTTATATAGACTATGATGTTAACTTAATCGAAAAAAACGGAACGCATTCGGCAGTGAAAGAATATCTACGATAGATATAATAACATTGGAATATCGAAAATCCACGAGAATAGCATTTTTTACCATCAGTAGATATTTTCAATAGATATCCCGACTTTCGATATTATCTCGAAGCCGATATAATATCTACGCCGCGAGAATTGGGGCCCAGGCTTGAGACAGGACTAAATGATAATATAATTAATCCTTTCATTTTTGCAAATGAACAAAATAAAACTTCATAGATTTCCTGTCAGACGATCAGAAATTATTTGTATAAAAAACTTTTTGTGAAGTGTTAATCAGAGAAATGGGAGGATGGATTTAAGAAAATGCGAAATTGATAGTTCTGTAAATTTTTGGCAAAATCTTTTATCAAATGTAGCAAGGTAATGTTTACAACACATAGTAGAAATTCTCATAATTTGCAAGATTGTGACTTTATCAAAAAATCCTAAGCTTTTTTCCTAGAAATTATCTTAGATTAAAACAAAAAGGGAAGATACGGCATTCGCGGCTCAAAAGTGATCCGCTTAAATTGTGGTCCACGACCATAATTCGCTTTAGTCACAATTTGACATTCAAACACGATGCATAAACACGATATATATACTCAATATAACAATATTGCGTATATTCTGTGTTATGAAGATATAACAATGCCTTCGATTCTTTTATTAAGAACACAAATAGTTCAAAATCAAATGCCCCGGCAACACTTTTCATTCGTAAAACTGTGAAAACATTTTTTTCTCAAAAATCACGGTTTGTCGTGGATATTATTTACGTAATCGCCATTTTGTAAGCAAGAAAAGGACAACAATACGCTGCGTTGAAGCGTATAGTTCTATCTCGCTCGCTCAATTGATGTTTATATACAGACGTGTGCGTGGCGAGAGTTGCTTATGTAGTTGAGTCGGATCATATTTTATTTGATGCTAGTATGAGCGTACCGTATCTACCCTTTTTGTTTTAATCTAAGGAAATTATAAACATTCAGCCATTCAATAATATTTATACATTGCTAGGGCAGACGCTCATACAAAATAACCATGACCTTTTAAATATAGAATTTTCCTTTTCATTTACACGATCGTAATTTTGTATTTAGCTCTAGTCAAAGTGTAAACTATATATATATGTATATATATACATATCATTTCAACAAGCGCCTAACCTTTTGTGTAACAAATCACCCTTGTTTTGTTGAATTCACAAGCTTCTGTGAAATATTACACTTTGTCAAGTATTTTGTTCAACTAGTTGGTAGGTACTCGAGCTTTACATCTTAGTCTATTAAAGGTCATTGTGGCATAACAACTTGAGAATTGTTTAGTGGTTCAAGTAATTATGGTAAAGCAAAGCAAATCATTCCAATTCAGGAAACTTTGTTTGAATAATATATTATTGGAGTACCTCCAAAATAGGTGAAGTAGCTACCAATCCTTTACAAGTCTTGTATAATGAATGAATAGTCTCATCAAAGTAGAGAAAGTTAACCATCTACTAGGACGGAATAATAATAACGTTTTAATTTTTTTTTTGTTTAGGAAACATAATATTTTAAGCCATCGATTGCAGCAAAATAAAATATTTTAACACCGTGAGAAATACCAAATACTTAAAGGAATCTCCAGCTGATAGAAAATATCTTTATTTAAATATGTCTCTCTAAATAAAAATAAATCAATTTTAGAATTATTGTTAATATTAATTTTGTTCATACAAACATAATAATAAAAAAAAATATATTGACGGTGTAAAGTAAATGAAATTCTATTTAGTCCATCACTTAGATTATCAAAAGTAATAGACACACTCTGAGGAGCTCGATGGTGCAAGTGGTTAGCGCGTTCGACTGCGATCGTTGAAGTTAAGCAACTTTCGCAGTGGTCGGTCATTGGATGGGTGACCAAAAAATTTACTATCTCGAGCTCCTCCATGCTTCGGAAGGCATGTTAAGCCGTTGGTCATGGCTGCATTTGCAGTCGTTAGCACCCGCCAATCCGCACTGGGCCCGCGTGGGTCATGGCCCAATCTCCCTATTCCATCCATAGGGAAGGCCTGTGCCCCAGCAGTGGGGACATTAATAGGCTGATGATGATGATGATGAATAGACACTAATCTTATATTTTCAATAGGTGCAAGGTTACCCCCTTATGTTATTCGACCGTGCTCAAAATCAAAAATCCCAAAATAAAGATCAAATAAATAATAAAAAAAAAAAAAACTAAATCCCAAAATCCCCGCTTGGGCTCTGTTTACTATATTTTATGAAACAGACAGAAAAGTTCAAACTCTTCAGCCATATGACTCAGTTTGTCTGTTAAAAATGATTCATAATAATAGGTACATTGATGTCACAGGGGTGATGAGTAACGTCTATGCGGTGTCTAGTCTAAAAGAAGCTACACAGTCATTTAGACGCGGGTTTTTTTTATAATTCTGCCTAAATTTTGATCATTTGCTTCTCTAAGTGTCGCCGCACACGGGCTACCGACCACAAGCACAAAACTCCGCCACCGGCATATTTCTTGTAGTTTTCATACATTTTATGTGGACTCGCCACACACGGTACGCCGGTAGCCGTCACACGCTACAAATCGTCGTTGCTCGCTTCTTGTAGCCCGCACCGGCCACTTATTGCGCCGATACAAAACGCCGCCACACGTCACTCGCGCGATTTGCCACCCCTCTCCCTTACCTTAATCGGCCGCTGTCGCGCGCTTCAGCCACTTTAGTAGTAGCTTCTAGCTTCTCATGGCGGCGTTTGTGGCTGTGGCGTGTGGCCCGTGTGCGGCGACACTAAGCAAGTCGATAAAATAGATTTGATTACTGCTCTATGACGGCATAGCGACACTTTATAGTCCTTCCTTGAGTTTTATTAGGATATCAAGGACGTGATTATTGATGTGGTTGCAATGAGTGGCAACCGCCACGCTTCAGGGTTATTACTTTTGTATTTGTAATAATAAAGAAGTATTCACTCATTGTAGTAAGCAATTCATATGTACGTAATAGATCAATCATAGTAAAAATTAATAAATAAGTCGTTTTAGTAGGAATCTATAGCAGCAATGTTTTATGATAAATTTTCCTTCTATTTAATGACCTTTTTGGGCTCCTTCTTCTTTTAGTCGTAATAAAAAATTATATGTAATATAATTTGATACGAAAGATAGAAGAAAACGTGTAATTATATTTATAACACATTTGCTCGTAAAGCGTCAGTTATTGCACTAATTTTAATATCATAATCTATCACATTACACACGCGTGCGGTAATGTAAAGTAAAACGCACGGCTTATTATGTTCCGTCTAAAAACGAACGATACTTTTTTTAAATCTTAGCAAAGAGTTTTTATGTCAGAAAGGTAGCCAACATTTTCTTAATAAAATTAACTTTGGGAGATAGAATATAATATATAAACATTTAATTTGATTCGTTATAACAATAAATTACAACCAAGTATCGGTAACAAATTCACAAAAATATTAATTTACTTTATTAGTAACACTGCCTGTTTTTTGTTCCTTTGCCTAAAAAAGCGTCGATGCGCGCGCATCGCTAATCAGTGAAAAAGTTATTTCTTTTTCTTTTCGCTGTATTGTTTTTATTTAGAAAATATTGTCAAGTAGTAACGAATTTATTAATTTGACACCGCCAGAAATAAAAAAAAGCTACGCTAAGCCTCTTGCCCGAAAAATTCACGGATAGATACTTACAGTGGTGCAAATTCATTTTCAGAAAGTACGTACGTAGGTAGTATTATTTCCTTGCAAATGTGTTTTATAACGTCGTATGATATACTTTCGGTTTGATATACGCTCACCTACGGCTCGGGCTAACAATATCTCCTCGGCTGTAATTCTCAACTTACCGCACTTATATCATAATGTACTATTAATTTAATTGTTAATTTAGTAGCAAACAGTAACTTACTTATACGTAGAATCGAAATCGATCTAAGAAAAAGATATTTCGTAGTTATCGAATGAATATTTCAATTTCCATGATTTGGAATATTAGATGCAATAAACAATATACGAGCAGTCTATCCGATAAATAATATATTTGGAGCATTTCCTTACGGCGACCATAATGACATTGAAAAGGGTTGCTGAGTTCGGCGTTCCGAGTTTGTTGTTGTGCAGATTAACTTGATCCATGATACTCAAGTTAAAATTACACTTCTTGATGGAATTTTATGCAGCTTATTAAAGAAAGGTTACTTGATGTAAATATTTTCTTTACTAGAATACTTGCTGGGCACTCAATACATCCATAAATGAGGTTAGTAAAATCTTGAGTGATTAGCAAGATTTTGGCGAAATTGTTTTTTTTTTACCCAATAATGTTTTGTCAGTGGATTTTTACAAACATTTGGCAAGATGTCACTTCCATTTTACTGAAAATTGTTACTTTTTGAAGCATTATAAGCTATTTTTTTTAAGGCATGTAACTGCTTCATGTTTAAATCTAAAGAAAATATAACTAGAAAAAACATTATAAGCAATGTTTTTTTTAAGCATTTAACTGCTAAATGTTTAAATCTAAAGAGAAGATTTACTAGAAAAAATCCACGCGGACCAGGCAGCGGGCGGGATCCGAACCCGCACCCTACGCAATCCGTGCGAATGCACTGACCAATTATGCTACCACGGCCATGATGGCGGCGTCGAAATTTTCCTAGCCTTAAGCTGCAAGGCAGCGCCTTTATAAGCTATTTCCATTACAGTTTGTGTAGTCTTTGCTCAACGGGTTCTGGAAAAACGGGTTCAGCGTGAATATACAACTAGCTAGCATAGTTAATACGACACAAATATTTGCTGATTTTAGTCCGCACCATCCACTTTTACCGTGCTGGCCCGAAACCCTTTCCCCAATTTCTCATTTTGACCTACAATTTACACACTAAATAAGCACGATACTACAAAATGGTCTCATTGGGTTGCAGTATTCTCTTAGAAAGGATGTTTCCCCAGACGTGTTAATGGACTCTTACAATGTCAGTATTTCTAAGCCTTCGCAGGCTCTACCTTAGGTCTTTGAGAAAGTGTTGATGTTTAAGACAAAACAATCGGTGTGCGTAGACTGGAATCCATTGTTATTAAACTCTAATGTGAGAAGGCTCTAGTGTTGGAGATGAATTGCGGCCTCCGCGATATTCATCTGACCGGGATTTGGGACGCTTTGATGAGGGTGCCCCGTTTGTTTCTGCGTTGATTTCTAGTGTAATTGTTTTTATCGGTGTTACCTAAGACAGACTTAATTGACTTCTTTCATTCTGCTGCTCCTAAAGTTTAACAAAGCTTCGGGTGTTAAATGAATTGACTTAATAGTAAATTTTCACGATTTTTCATTTCACTCATTTTCATGTAATTCTGAATATGTGAAACATTTTCATGTAATTCTGAATATGTGAAACATTTTCATGTAATTCTGAATATGTGAAACATTTTGTTCAGTCGCTAATACATTCATTCCTTCCATGACGTAGCTTGACACGAAACATGCAATTTGCAGTAGCACCTCAGGAGATTGCAAGAGGAGGTTGTTTGAGTGTAAAGCTTGCTAAGATTGAAAACATCAATAAAGACCCAAGATTTATTTACTCTTATCAGGAATTTCATTCGGTTTTCATTTCTTTGAAATCAGAATTAAACTGACACAGATTCCCCCTTGCAGTTGTTTACAATACAATTTAATACAGTAAAAACTTTTTATTTTAAGAAAAAGAAAACAAAAGCACGTTATTAGATACGTGACCGCCAAATGCAGTGTAATGTTGGATGCTCTTGTCTGTAAAGGCGATCTTCCAGACAACTTTAGGATGAAAAGGATGAAAAATATGTTTAAAAGACAGCGTTAATAAGTAACTGACCAAATGAACTTACTTTATCTCATACTTTGGAAACATTTTCACTATACGAATACAATACCTATTAAATAATAGCTAAATTGGCAGCGGTCTTCGCCAGACTGGCGCTCAAATTCGAGCAAAGGATCTGTAGGTACGGTTTCTCGCTTAATCAATATTTGTCTCTATGGTTTTCACGCACACCACTCATTAAAAAAACAAGTTCAATTCGTAAATAAATCAGTGCATCTCTACCGCTGAAACTTGTTTTATTTACTATTACCGATATTTAAGAAGTTTATCTGTACAACATGTACAACATTCCATTTTTTTAAACCTTTGAAATGTTATCGCGGCACCTCGCCATGTGAGTTTAAATCTTGAAATATGAAATTGTATGTGTTTTTTGGAGAAGATTTAGAGGTTGTTTGCTACGACTTATCAAACTTTAACAAAATACATTGCATTGAACTATGGACAAGTCAAAAATCAGCCTCACTAATTCTTCATTAATTCTTTCATTTTTTATTGATACAGATAAATGAATATTTAGCATTCCAGGATTAAAATAAATACCAAGAGTATTAATGCGATCCTTGTGGTCCTGATATACACAGTAATTCTAAAGATTAAAGAAAATTTTGTAATGACACTGAACTAAGCGACTTAGTGTAGATATTTAAAAAGATTAAAGATAAACATAAAAAAATATATAAATAAATTTTTAATAGTAAAAATTTTTTTGAGAATTATAAATCAAAATAAATATTTTATACACAAAAAGAATATTGAAATGTCATAAGTATACAAATAAGTCTCTATCTTATTACATAATTACTCTATATATAAATACTAGAACAATAAAAGTAAAACTAAAAACCTTAAAAAATAAAATTAATAACTAAAATATATTATTAAAAGGAGTCCCTTTAGGCAAGGATCCGAAGATACTGGCAGCGTTACCCCTTTGAATGGCTAGACTAATTCTTTATCCGAGGTAGCTGCCAGCTCTTCGGTCTCCTGTGATGTCGACTAACCTTTTTGCTATTTCCTTAAATAACCTTAAAGCGCTAGGACCCCACGGACCAAGGGTCTCGACACCGACATGTTAATTTTTAAAAGTAATATGTTCCGCAATGATACAAAATAGTTAAGGTTCAGAGAACAATATACCGATTTAAAGCTAGAACAAATATATTTACTATTAGTACAATTATAAGGACTTGTGGAAGATTCAGAAACTTCACAGCGATAACATCAATAAGTATTACATAGAAGCAGATAACAGAATCCGCTTCTATGTAATTCTTATTATCGTCCGCAATATCTTAGCTGACACAGATCAGCAAAGATATTGCTGATACAAAATCTACACCTACTTCTTATTCTAAAACTAAATTTACATCAACCAGTAGATTACACAGTTATGTTAATCTAACGACTGGAAGCTGCGTAACATGCAGTTTGCGGTCGCAACGACTGCAACGGTGGCCGTAACAAAGCACTTTGAATCGCGTCCAAAGCTGGCTGGCCTTGTAATGACGTAATAATAATGGTGTTTGGGACCAACACGACGAGCAACGGATACGTATAATGGAACATTTCAATCCATCAACTGTTCTTTTAAATTCGATGAAGTTGAGCATGATTAAAGTCAATTTGCAGTAGTTTTGCTAAATCTAAATTTAACTTAAAGTAGTTCATCATCATCAGCCTATTAATGTTCCCACTGCTGGGGCACAGGCCTCCCCTATGGATGGAATAGGGAGATTGGGCCATGACCCATCACGCGGGGCCAGTGCGGATTGGTGGGTGCTGACGACTGCAGATGCAGCCGGGACCAACGGCTTAACGTGCCTTCCGAAGCACGGACGAGCTCGAGATAGTAATTTTTGGTCACCCATCCAATGACCGACCACTGCGAAAGTTGCTTAACTTCAACGATCGCAGTCGAAGGCACTAACCACTTGCGTCATCGAGCTCCTCATTAATGAATTAAAACCCAAAAAACTAGTTAAAGCCCATAATTTAATGGGCATTAAACCAGTTAAAGCCCATAAAATAATGTGAATTAACATTTTGTCATTTTTCTATGAGCTAAAGCTGGTTTTACCTTAGTTTTCAATGTCTCTTAATTAAGATGTTCTTATTTGTTTCTTAGGTTTTCACGCACATCACTCATTAAATAAAACTAGTTTTTACGGGTTAATGCACGAAACTTTATTTATTTATTGACGTTTCGCAGCCTTTTCAGGTCTGCATCGTCAGAATAAACGAAACGTCAATAAATAAATAAAGTTTCGTGCATTAACCCGTAAAAACTAAACTTTATTTATTTATTGACGTTTCGCAGCCTTTTCAGGTCTGCATCGTCAGAATAAACGAAACGTCAATAAATAAATAAAGTTTCGTGCATTAACCCGTAAAAACTAGTTTTATTTAAGATGTTCTTCTTCCACCTAGGTTACTAACGGGAAAACTTAAGATGGTAATACGTGGCTAAAAGGTATTTGGACTTGGGGTCGCCAATTCCGAAGTCCTAGCCTAGTCAAGATAGAAAACTTTTCTAATGTTATTTTATCTTAGTGATGATGGTTGTGTCGCTGATTTTGATTTCCGTACCTAGATTACTTTCACTGGAGCAGTCTAGTTAGAAATACTACTCTGAATTTGTGTAATGTTGACAATTTCTCAAAGAGGAGCTCGATGGCGCAAGTGGTTAGCGCGTTCGGCTGCGATAGTTGAACTTAAGCAACTTTCGCAGTGGTGGGTCATTGTATGGGTGACCAAAAATTACTATCTCGAGCTCCTCCGTGCTTCGGAAGGCACGTTAAGCCGTTGGTCCCGGCTGCATCTGCAGTTGTTAGCACCCACCTATCCGCACTGGGCCGCGTGGTAGGTCATGGGCCAATCTCCCTATTCCATTTATAGGGAAGGCCTGTGCCCCAGCAGTGGGGACATTAATAGACTGATGATGATGATGATGACAATTTCAGTAATTATTAAATAAGAAAATACTACTAGAAAAAAATCCGCTCGGTCCAGGTTTCAGGCGGGATTTTATGGGACTTTGTTCTAATTTTTTTTTTTACTTTTTAACATCCAGCAGTTAAATGCTTAAAATGATGAATAAGTTATTTAAGTAATTTATAGTTGAAACACAGATGTGGGTTGTGATAATAGTATCTATCATATGAGTGTTTTAATATCTAATTATAATAAGTTGCTTAAATGACTTTATGCCATACCAAGATATAAATTCTCTATAAAACATTTTGAAACCATGTGGCGTACAAAGAACTTTTTAATGAAAAGCTTCGCTGGCGCTGTGATAGTGAAGCGCGCCTAAAATTTTCTTTAGATTTAAACATCCAGCAGTTAAATTCTTAAAAATGATGATTATGTCATTAAAGTAATTTATAGTTATTTATGCAACTTTTGTGTAATGAGGGGTATTAAAATGAGAATGTGGGTGTACGACTATAAATAGTTTCACATGATTAAATTAATAGCTAATTTTAACAGTTGCATACAAGGCTTTATCCACTCCCATGATTCTTATACTATGGCGAGTTCTAATAACTTAAAATTCATGAGCAGCTTCGGCATTTTTTTTTCTAAATGGCTTCGTACGGCTAGTGCATTTAACCAATGTCAAGTGTTAAAATGTTTACAAATACTATAGCACTCGTGGTCGAAGTTATAAATCAAGTCAAAGTAAGTGGCAGTCAAGTCAATCCCCCTTTCCCTATGTTTCAGTAGAAGTGTCGGGATTTACTGGAACCTCCCCGTGGACTTCTTGAGGGAACGTCGAAAGACACTTTCCGCTATTTTGTTTCACTTGCCAAAACTTGTGCATGTTCCCGAACACTTAGTGGTTAATAATTCACCATTATTATACACTAACATCCGCCACACAATTTTTAACAAGAAAAACAAAACTGCTAAAGTGACGCTTCCCAATCCCGCCAAAAAGTCCAGTTTCTTTATTATATGATATAACTAAAAATTTACGATTTTCGCAATTTCTCCTTTATCTGTACTCTAAGACGTTACTTCGTACCAAATTTCAAGATTCTAAATTCACGTGAAGTACCCTGTAAGTTTTGATTCCCGTGCGAGTTTAGAAAATTTGCGGCATAAATGGCTGTATCTTTTGATTGGTTTTGCTTAGAAGTTTGATTTTTTCACAGCTCCAAGGGACAGTAGACATGAGTATCAGATATGAATTTCAGTTTGATACCTCCACGCGTTCCTGAGAAAGGCGTTCTTGAGAGACGGACGGACGGATAACAAAGTGATCCTTTAAGGGTCTTGCTTTTTCCTTTTGATGTATGGAACTCTAAAAAATGGTTGCCTGTAAAGTCGGTTTTACGGGCGAAGATTTTACGTGACAACGTCTTTTTCTCGGTAGAATATTTATTGATATGAATATAATTAAATTGCACAATAGGAACAAGGAATTGAATGAAAATAAGAATTGCACAAATTTTAACTATAGAAATATATTTTGTTTACTAAAACATTGTACATGTAAACTTAAACTTAACACGAGAGACTCATCGTAACGTTACCGAGCGTTACACTTTTTCATAAGTGACTCCCAGCCGCAACCTAATTTAAGACGTTGTCACGTCAAAAACTAGAACCATTAATAGCGATTTTAAAGCATGGGTGTAGATAAAATCATGTTATGTCTTTCTGATGCGATATCATCTGAAATATTAGCTTTTAGCAATTCTTCTCTATATAAACTTTTATTATGCTTAAGACTATTTTGTGGTGTAAGTGTAAAATCTCACAGAAAACAAAATGTGTTTTAGTTAGGATGTTTTTGTCACGTATTATAATAATAATGATAATACTCTTACTTGAAAGCATATTTAAATACATTTCTCTCAGTGTAACGAATTTAAGTTATTTGAAGGTACACTAAAGCTCTTGTTTGTCTTTTCTTTTGAGACAAGTGAAAAGTTGGTACC
Organism: Chilo suppressalis; assembly: GCA_902850365.2. Classification (NCBI taxonomy): domain Eukaryota; kingdom Metazoa; phylum Arthropoda; class Insecta; order Lepidoptera; family Crambidae; genus Chilo; species Chilo suppressalis. Next base: position 2,410,489 of record OU963902.1, read on the forward strand.
TACATAAAAACCTTTCTTAACATAGGACTATTATCAATTCTGTTGCACGAGCAAGTTCTTTAAAGAAATAAATTATCGAGTTATATTAAAGTTTCGCGTTAACAATGTTAGCCAACTTAGTTTATCTTGCTAACAGTGTAAATATTTCTACTTTTCATCTTGATTTAAACTTACTTTGGATTTTTTTTCACATTTTAAGGTGCCGTAGTCGTTTAAAAAAAGCGTTATTTGATTTGATATTAAAGTTAGAAGACAAGTTTGGTTAAAAAGCCTACCGACTAAATAGGGTATTTGACAGTGTTAGAAAATAAAGTGCCAATTGTTAGCATCTGTGTTTAGAATGAATATTAGCAGGGGTTTTTACTATTTTTACATAAAAAAAATCATAATTTTACTAAAAACTAACGAAAAAGATAATAGTTTTCTTATCCATTGTCACGTGACACAAAACGATTGGGATTGGCGGAGCCTAAAATGACGTCACACGCAAGTAAAATTCCGGTTAAAGTGACATTGTATCGTTTGACATTGTATCGTTTGACGTTTTAATAACAGTCGTGTGACGTCACACACTAGTAAGACGCCATATTGTCTAGAGAAACGTTTTCGCGGCAACTTGAAATTGGAGTTTTTGATTTGGTTATTTACTGAAATACACAACAGAATGATGAATATCCACTTTTTACGGACTCCATAAACATTAGTCAATAACGTGATATCGTTTTCTAAAACTTGTCAAATACCCTATTGAGAATCTCTTCCTTTTAGTGGTCGGTTAAAGAATTTCACTCGTAAATTTTTAGGTTTCCGTACTTCAAAAGAAAAAAGCGGAACCATTATAAGATCACTTTTTTGTCCGTCTATCCGTCCATCCCTCTGTCCGTCTGTCTTTCAAGACCCTTTATATCGGGAACAAGTGTAGATAGAGTGAGTGCAGATTTGAGAACTGCCTAAAACCTCGACAGATTTGGTTTGTTTTCGAGAAAAAAATCTTAATATATATAAATTACGCGTCACGTTGTTTGTCTGGGATGAATTCCTAAACAACTTAACCGATTTTAATAAAATTTACCCACCGTGTGCAGTTTGATCCAACTTGAAAGATGCGATAGCTCACATCTAAATTTATAGTCGCAATATTATTTTATTGCAAATTATTACTTTTGGGCGGTTCGAAGTTCGCCGAGGCATCTAGTATTCTATAGATTAACTAGTTGACCCAGCGAACTTCGTACCGCCATAAAAATAGGTGCAGGTGGTAGAAGAGAAAATTTAGGGTTGCATGTATTTTTTATACCACATTATAAAAAACTAAAACTAGGGGCGGTCCGAGAATGCTTCCTTGCGGCACGCCTAAACGAACTTTTTCAAAATCAGATAAGATGCGTACAGTAGTTTTTATTTTATTGTCAAATGTATCTTAAAATATTACCTGTGTTCTATTTGATAGGTATGACTCCATTAATTTCAAAATATTACCCCGTATTCCAATATGTGCGAGCTGTTTTAATAATATTTTATGTATGACACAGTCAAATGCTTTTGACATATCCAGAAACATACCAATACAAATTTTATTCTATTAAAAGCGTAAAATTCTTCACAACTAAAGCAAAGTTGTACGAATACGCGCGTAGTCTCGCGAATAATCTTTCATCAGCAGTAGTGCTCTTGCATCAATTGCCTGTTGATCTATCATGGGCTAATTTCCGACTGATTACGCGTAAATTCGTTAGTGAGCGCGTGGATTCACGAGAATGCGCGCGCTCCAATCAGCGTTGGTCACGCGCAGATACGCGAATTCCGTTGAATGAGCGCGCGTCATTTTATATCTCCGAAGTAATGTGTGCCGTCCGCTGTCGAGATATTTTTTTATGTTGATAATTGGATCTACGCTTCGATGCGCTTCGACTCTGCGCTAGTATTAATTGAGCCTAAAACATCACAGCCTGCAAGGTGTTTCCTCACGCCTCGTTTGAAGAACTTCGGAGTCTCATCCAAGAAGAGAGAGGGCGTGGCTGAGAGTAATTCGCATAGCATAATAATATCCTTTGAGCGACATATATTACGGGAATGCATATGTCAATGTGCTGGCAGCGCCTGAGGGCGTTTTACATGCAAATACGAAGATTTGAATATTTAAGGGCACATTGACCACAGTCGCACGTTCCAGCTGGAAACTGAATTGACCCAGGCGTATTTAGATGGACTTGGAGAGCGTCTCAATTATGAGAGTAGAGATCATAAATTCATTATTAAAACATATCTAATTAATATCTACGTTAATCTATGTTGTGCCGCAAATAGAGTGAACCACACAAGGGTTACCATTTAGGAATTTCAAAAGTCCTGACGAAATCCTGACTTTTCGAAAAAGACCGTACTTTTTAGTCACACAATGGTACCATTACTCACTTAGTTACAATGGTATGGTATTTAAATCAATATGTACCGTTATTATTCATATTCAATGTAATTTAAAAATCTGGATAATTTAAAGAATCGGACAAAGTCCGGACATGTCCGGACTAATCCGGACGGATGGTAACCCTAACCCCAACACGAGTTTTGTATTACTTTCTGGGGTGTCTCAAAACTATAGTAAATTAATGTTGAGAAATAAAGAAAATATAACTAGACAAAAATATAACTAGAGGGACTCGAACCCGCACCCTTCGCAATCCGGGCGAATGCACTGACCAATTATACTACCGCGGCCCTCACGGACCGCGTCGAAATTCTTCTAGCCATTCTTAAGCTGCAAGGCAGCGCCATCTTTTCGCATTATAGGTAACCCACAATGTCAAATGAATACTTTTACAAGTATTAAACATTAAACATTTGAAAGAAGTCATAGCAATTATAGTTATAATTTTTATTATTTTAAAGCATGTAACTGCTTGATGTTTAAATCTAAAGAAAATATAACTAGAAAAATTTCCACGCGGTCCAGGCAGCAGACGGGACTCGAACCCGCACCCTTCGCAATCCGGGCGAATGTACTGACCAATTAGTTTATTCTTCTAGCCATTCTTAAGCTGCAAGGCAGCGCCATCTCTAGTTCTCATCTCTTTTTTCTAGTTATATTTTCTTTAGATTTAAACATCAAGCAGTTACATGCTTTAAAATAATAAAAATTATAACTATGGAGAAATAAAGTTATTATTATTTGTTTTTAAATTCAATCGTCGTCAATTCAATGATTGTCAAAGTAACGAGTTGTCATATGATGTTGCCATAGACACAGGTTACAGAATCTGTAATCTGAGCTTATATCATTGTAATCAACTTGAATATTCGTTGGGGTCTTTGAGAGCGGCCGTCAGTGTTTATTTTGCACTACGCGTTAATAACTTAGAGCATATACCTTCAAACTTAGATTTCAGACCAAATGGCAGATCGAACGTACGGACCACGCAAGCGCGGCCACCAAAGCAAATACGAAATCAACAGTAAAGACTTGTTTTGTCTTTTTCAGTTTTTACAAGGTTTAAATCTAAAGAAAATATTACTAGAAAAAAATCCATGCGGATCAGGCAGTAGACGGGACTTCGCTACAGCGGCCCTGATGGCCGTGTCGAATTCTTTCTAGCCTTGCTTAAGCTGCAAGGCAGCGCCATCTCTTCGCATTGTAAGTAACTAAAAATGTCAAATGAACACCTTTACAAGTATTTAACATTTGAAAGAAGCAATAGCAATTAAAGTTTTTACAATGTTAGAACAAGGCGGCACAGTTTTGACAAAATCTTTTAATTCACGAGACGATTCACAACACGATGCGTTGTAGTGTACTGTCGGGAATTGATATTCGCTTTCGACTTCATATTTGCTATCGTGCCATGCATTGCGTATTTCATGCACTTCATCTGCCTTTTGTTTTGTTATCTGAGCCTCTAAAGTGAGATAAAGAATTTGTGTTGAGCTTTTGACATAGTTACTACCTACGATCTCGTGTAATCTCAATTTCAGAATTTATAGAACTACTAGCTGACTCGGCGAACTTCGTACCGCCCAAAAGTAATAATTTGCAATAAATTAAAATTGCGACTATAATTTGAGATTTAAACTATCCTATCTCTCAAGTTGGTTCGAACTGCACATGGTGTGCGAATTTTATTATAATCGGTTCAGTGGTTTAGGAGTCCATTGAGGACAAACATTGTGACACGAGATTTATATATATTAAGATTGTTGGTACAGAGAAAGATAAAGATGTTATATAAAATGGAAAACTTTAACTATTATACGCCTAGATAGTGCAATCTAAATACCTAAATCACGCAGAGAAAGCGGCTCATGTTTCGCGTAATATGAGCGTATTAAAGTAGTCAATGAGTGCGTGTTTGCGACACGCATATCTACCATATGTAGTAGATATTTTTGTGTCGCTTCTGTGCAGTTAATCCAGTGTCTAAGTGGTATAATCAAAGATGGAAATTAAGCAGCGAAATACAATAGGTACTTACCTAAAATTGAATAACAATTTATGTTTAGATCTTTCATCTGACTATTATATACGCATAGTGGACGAGTAATTTATTTTAAACATTTTGATTGCAATTTATGTTAAAAACTATAATGCACATTACCTAGATAAAAGAACTCACACAGTACACATTCAAAAAACAGTAGATCAGGTATAGTAAACGGTAGTAGAATCATTATTTATTAAATTTTATTATATAGACAGCAAGGTTAATTTTATTTTTGTACGATCTATTTGGATTGATGATACCCAAATAGTTCCTTTTAAGTCCCCCAAAAGAAATGTAAACACTTTACATTTTGATCCACGAATTTCCATTGAATAGGCTCTACGTGATCAATGTGTTGGCGGCGAGTGTTGCCGTTTCAAATGCAAATGTTGCCTTTACGATCCTTTAATATCATGCCGCATGAGTAAAGCAGGAACAGAGGCAATATATAAGTACCTATGTAATTGAACTTATATGAAAAACAAAAAGAGTTTTAGTTACGTTACTAATGATTTTGCATTATACAGAACACGGAAAAACTTTTATACTAATCATCAAGAAATTTGGTGACTCATTTCTTTGTCACGCTATCCGTAATTGGAATGCTCTGCCCGCTCACGTGTTCCCTCCCACTTACAACTTGGGATCCTTTAAAAGAGGAGTGATGAAGCGTCATGCGAGCCGGCAAAGTGAGGATGGCTGGTGTGGCAGGTAGAAGTAAAAGAGCTATACCAGCTAACAGCTATCTTCACGTCTGAACTTCACCGTCACTTAACATCAGGTGAGGTGGAATCATTTGTCGAACCTATCTATAAAAATACTCTTATACGTAAGAGAAGACTTAAATTCAATTCATCTGCTATAATCATCCTTATCTGTCACTGTATTTAAACCTGACTACTAAGAATACTTCTCTTTCTAAAAATAAATAAGAGACACATACCGCCAAAATGGCTCAATACAATTCAATATTCACGCACGTCGCGAGAAAAGTACGGAAATCACTTAGCCTCGGAGAGGAAACGTGATCTATCTCTAATTCAAAAAACCCGTGGAGATTGGGAGCCATTCCATTCGGTGCGCGATATAAAGATTTAGTAAGGTTGATCAAATTTAGATGTGACGCCGTCGAGCTATCTGTGTCATAACGGGAAAGCTTCAACCAAAGGGCCGTATTTGCCTTTGAATAAGGAATAAAATTGAGTAGCTGACGAACTCGCAGAACTTGGTGCGTTCAGTCTGCGATTGTGGAAACAACTATCTATCGAAACGGCCATTCGTAGGATAGTGACCAAACATTTAGAGCTTTTCCGTGCTTTTGAAGGCATGTCAAGCCGTTAGGCGATTCTCGCACTACCACGCACTATACTGCGTACCGTCTGAGTGCATGGTCTTAGGATGCTTGGGAGTACAGACGGAACCACTTTTTTGGTGTGGTGTGTTGCAGAGCCTTGTGTTATGTCGCTAAGTGATCACATCTGTGAGGTGTGATCTGTGGTATGATCTGTCGCGATTTTCATTTGATTGCTAATTCAGCTTTGTAGTCTTCATGCTAGAAATATATTTATTTATTCTGATTCTGATGGCGACATAGAAGATGATACAAATTTGTAATTACGTTGTGAATTTATTAAACAGAATAAAAAGCGACGATATTGGGTTCTCCATATAAATAAAAAGCAAGCAAAGGGCGAATACCGCAACAACTAAACTAATATATTTTCTTATTATAATTAAAACAATATATTCTTTAACAAGTTCAATTAATATTTTGTCCAACATTTTTGAGTTGATAGTTGGCAATCACGCTTTGAAATGCTAGATTCATACTTTTGTGGTGTGTTGTGTCGCGTGTTGTGTTGAGATGTAGGTGGGGGACCTACGTCTCTGGAGCAGACTGGGATCGATAGATCGAGTACACACCACAACACGTCAGGATACAACATACGAGAAAAATATGGATGTAGCCATAGAGTACGCATAGTTTAGATATGTAGGGCATAGGTATTCGGTAACATACAATCTCGCTTACAATCTCATATATACAGATATCTGACAAATGTCAAATATTTAAAACTGGCTGCTTCTAAAACTGGCTATTTCTAAAACAAGCCATACATACTAGGGTTTACCTGACAGGTTTACCTGTAAAGTTTAACTGTACAGTAAAACATGAGCGTGTATGTCATATAACTGCGTAGGTTTCCACGCCTGTACAGGCAACTCGAAAAGATATGAATTTTGATATTTTCTACCTGTGCAGTTTAACTGTGCAGGTAAAACTGAGCGTGTGTGGAGGTTGTCTGCGCAGGCGTCAGATGTCCGGTGATTGTTAAAGCGATCGGGGTCATGGTTTCAACTGAAAGTTTGTGCAGGATTACCACTACGTGTATGGTCTCTACTAAACTCAAGTTCACCTATGCAGTTGAACTGTACAGGTAAATCTGTAAGATATATACTAGCGTGTATGGCTTGCTTAATGTCTAAAATGGCAGCTACCGAAATCGCCAGTGACATTTTATTTTACAGAATCACCCTACAGATGACGTCATGACGCGTCGCGACATTACACCGTAAAATGTGGTTCCGCAAGACGCGTAGGAAGTCCTATCGAAAAAAAATTATGTTGAATAGGAAAAAGTAATCTAAAAACTAATTTGACCGACTTCAATCTTAACTTCGCAGGTTAGTATCTTGCAAAAACTTTTATTAATTCAACGTAGATAATTAAAAATGTTATATAGGTAACCAAATTAAACGCTTTCAGAAAAAAGGATCATTAAAAACCCAAGTAATTAATGTTGGCTAATTGTCTGGACGGAACAACGGACAAGTCGTAAAATTGAAAATGAAAATAGAGCCTCAGTCATCCAAACATTAGCTGAATGTCGGAATATATTATAAGTGCTCGCCCGTACTAAGAAACCTTACTTTTACTGAAAATCATTTCTATTAAATATAAAAACAAAACTATTAACTATATGAAAAACAGTTCTTGCTGAGTTTCCTACCGGCGCTTCTTAGTATGGGGTCTCCCGCTGTAAATTTGCGAACCGATGGCGGAGCTTTTCGACATTGAAAAGTACTTGCAAAGTAGATAGCGTTGACTGAATAAATGATTATGATTTTTTATTTATTCCTTCATAGTCATCAGCCTATTAATGTAGGTACTGCGGTGATCTACCCTGAGGGGGTAGGCCCTGGGAGCGTAGCAATTTATTGAAACAACTTTGATTTTATATTGGTTTTATTAGATTTCAGGTGAATATAAAATATATGAGTTTAATCTATTTACGCATGGTTTGGTGCCTGAAGTCCATTTGATGTGGAACCTTCTATCAAAAGACAGACTTATTTCAAATATTAAAATCATGACATTAACTTTTTAATATAACTGCCAGCCGTAGGCATTGCATGAACAAAGAGTTTACCCAAACGAGGAGGCTGTAACGTAACGGACGTTACAGTACTATGCTAGAGTCCCTTCCTATGGGGCCATTCATAAAGTACTTCACACGTTAATGGGAAGGGAGGGGGTTGACGAAGCGTGACATTGTGTGACAACGGGTGGGAGGGGTCCTAAGTTTCGTGACGTCACATTTTAAAATCTAATGAACCTACCTTTGAACTATTATCAATAATCTTTAAAATATGTAGATCTCTATCTGTATAGGGTTTAATTTGTTCATTGGAATTATTTTCGAAACTAATTTCGGAAATGGTGTATAATAATAATTTCTAAATTTAAAATAGCAAAATATGTGACGTCACTTTAGGCAAAAAATCATGAAATTAGTGTTGGTTGATTGGGCCACGACCCACCACGCGGGCCTATTGCAGACTGGTGGGCGTTAATGATTGCAGATGCAGCCAGAACTACGGTGATTTTCACACTGCCCCGCACTACGCTGCGGGGTGCAAATCTACATCATCATGCGTGAGAGCAGATCTGTATCATCATGCAGATTTCGCCTTACAAACTTGTGTTTCTTCGGTTGTAGATGAAAACGTGTAGGTCAAAGATTTAAATCGTTAGATATGCCCTGACACCGAAAAACTGTATATGGCTATACTTTGCCGTTTTGACACATAACAAAAGTGTAGTGAAAGTCAATTATTATCGAAAAAATAAAGTAATAATATTATATGCAAGCCTCATCTAGATATATTTTTTTTTGGTAATTTAACCAATATTTCAACTTTGTTTATTTCAACTGAAGAAAATTACAATCATTGATTATCAGCCGATCTAGTCTGTGTCTGAATTCTGTCTCCTGGAATGTTCGATATGAGACAAAAGATTCTCATTATAGCTATTAACGGGATTGTTACCATGTACCTTGTTTTTTATGAGTCTCCGATATTTCGGCACTGTTGCAAGCGCCATGATCACGGAGTAACTGAAGTAATTGCGGGTAGATGTTATTGGCAGACATATCGGTCTACCCTCTGACGTCGTCTTTTACTGCGCTCGATACCCCTACCATTGGTCACGTTCTCACTATTCACTCGCACCTGTTCCCGACACACAATACTCACAGTATCCGATCGCGGAACGACACTTTTTTGATTTTTACGGTTTTTGCACATACGAACCACTGGATTCCAGACACTTGACAATTTAAACCCATCCTCACGATTGAAATTTTTGTGTTTGGTTATTTCAATCGCTTCCCTGACCAATCTTGGTATGTAGTGGCGTTCTGTCGAGATGATTTGTGGATTATGGAGCTCAATCCAGTGATTCGGACCCGAATCGATTAAATGTTCCGCGATAGCCGATAGTATTAATACTCAAAGCTAATAAAGGGAATGCGACTGTCATAATGGACATCACTGAGTATGAAAGTAAGATTCATAGTCTACTCACTGATTCCAACACGTATATTAAGGTGAATTACAATCCAACGGCGAGGACTGATCGAAGCACCCGCTCACTTATAAAAGAATGTGCCTACGCTCTAGACGACGATACCGTCAAATATTTGCTACGTCCTAGAAACGTCCAGCCTCCAAAACTATATGGACTGCCTAAGATACACAAGCTGAATGTGCCGCTACGGCCGATCGTGAGTCAGATAGACTCACCTACGTATGAACTGGCCAAGCACGTAGCAAAAATATTGCAGCCAATAGTGGGACGAACATCGTCGTTTGTAAAAGATTCCCGCCACTTCGTAGAAATCTTACACCAAAACAAGGTGGAAGACAATCACTTGATGGTTAGTTTCGACGTGGAATCACTTTTCACAAATGTACCTGTGGTGGACTGTTTGGAAGTAGTAAAGGTGAAATTGCAAGACAATAACATCCCGACGGAATATGCCAAGTTTTTGCATCATTGTTTGACGACGAACTTCTTTATATATCAGGGTCAGTACTACCTCCAAATAGATGGGGTCGCAATGGGCAGTCCGGTAGCTCCAGTCGTTGCCAATATATGGATGGAGTATTTTGAGGAAAAAGCTTTCGCCACCGCCCCCACAGAAATTGCACTATGGAAGAGGTATGTTGATGACGTATTTTGTATATTGAGAGGAAACAAAGAAGATGTCGAGGCTCATTTGGCAAATTTAAATGGAGTCCATACCAAAATGCATTTCACATATGAGATGGAAGAAGACCGAAGTCTGGCATTTCTTGACGTAAAGATTCGGGTGCGGAATGATGGTTCGCTGAGTCATTCCATTCACCGCAAACTCACACACACAGACCGTTATCTCAACGCCTCTTCGCATCACCACCCCAGACATCTAAATTCTGTAGTGACTTCACTGACAAACCGTGCATATGACTTGTGTGACAAGGAACACCTGCACGAAGAGTTGGAGTATGTACGGCGGGTCCTACAGAATAATGGATACAAGGGACAGTTTCCACCCAAACACAAATTAAGGCACCAGACACACATAGTAAGCAGGCAACCAGTATTTTTGCCATATATCAAAGGAGTGACAGACAAGATCTCGAACATACTTAATAAGTACTCACTGAATACTGTCTTCACTCCTTTACAAAAAGTGTCACAGTTTCTACGATCTCCCAAAGACAACTTCCCTTTGGAGAAACCTGGTGTATATAAGATCGACTGCAGCTGTGGTAGTTCATATATTGGCCAAACGAAGCGGACAATAGCGTGCCGAATGAAAGAACACATAAAAGCAGTCAGAAACAATGATACGCGGAAATCGGCTATCGCGGAACATTTAATCGATTCGGGTCCGAATCACTGGATTGAGCTCCATAATCCACAAATCATCTCGACAGAACGCCACTACATACCAAGATTGGTCAGGGAAGCGATTGAAATAACCAAACACAAAAATTTCAATCGTGAGGATGGGTTTAAATTGTCAAGTGTCTGGAATCCAGTGGTTCGTATGTGCAAAAACCGTAAAAATCAAAAAAGTGTCGTTCCGCGATCGGATACTGTGAGTATTGTGTGTCGGGAACAGGTGCGAGTGAATAGTGAGAACGTGACCAATGGTAGGGGTATCGAGCGCAGTAAAAGACGACGTCAGAGGGTAGACCGATATGTCTGCCAATAACATCTACCCGCAATTACTTCAGTTACTCCGTGATCATGGCGCTTGCAACAGTGCCGAAATATCGGAGACTCATAAAAAACAAGGTACATGGTAACAATCCCGTTAATAGCTATAATGTTAGTGACCATGAAAGTTTAAAACAATATAAAAGATTCTCATATTCAAATCTTTAAAACAATAATATTTACTTTTTAATATAACTGCCAGCCGTAGGCATTGAATAAACAAAGAGTTAACAAAAGCAAGGGGCGTTACATCCCTCTGGTACTGCTACTGGTGCTAAAAAAAATGATACGCTCATACCCGATGACCGAACAAATATTGTTTAAAGCCCGTAGCGTTACGGCCTATTTGCTTATGTAATCTCTTTGCTTATTCTGAAGAAAATAAACAAAGAGTTAACACAAGCAAGGAGGCCGTAACGCTACGAGCGTTACAGTACCTACCAAGAAAGTTCGATAGTATTAAAGAATATTGATTTTTTCTGTCAAAAGTTATTTAACTTAATATTTCTTGATGAATCCTAAATGATGAATCCAATTCTGTCATCCCTACTAATATTGTGGGTGACTGTCTGTTTTATTGTCAAGCTTTTACATAACTAAGCAAATGTTGAATTTCGGTATAAAGAGAATTCACAATTTTAGTTGAATCCTCTTAAATTGTGTAAAATATTTCTTCGTTATCAGTCTATTAATGTCCCCGGAAGCTTACATATAACAAAATTAATATGACATGAAGTCGAGGCGGAAGGCGAGGAGATCGATGGGGCATGTGGCTAGCGCGTTCGGCTCCGATCGTTGAAGTTAAGCAACTTTCGCAATGGTCGGTCATTGGATGGGTGACCAAAAATCTTTTATCTCGAGTTCCTCCGTGCTTTGGAAGGCACTTTAAACCGTCGTTAGCAGCCGCCAATCCGCACTGGGACCGCGTGGTGGATCATTGCCCAATCTTCCCTATTCCATCCATAGGGAAGGCCTGTACCCCAGCAGTGGGGACATTAATAGGCTGATGATAATGAACATGTAGCTAATCATAATCATTTATTCAGTTTAGGCTGTTACAAGCACTTCTGAATGTCTAGAAGGTACGCCATCGGTTCGTAAATCTACGGCGGGAGACCTTGTACTGAGAAGAACCGGCAAGAAACTCAGCAAGGGCTGTTTCTTTCTCCCTGTTTTATTATTTACAGAGTCGTCAAATTGAAAAATGACTTCAGAGATGATTCATGAAGTCACCTTTCATTACATACTTATTAAATATACATTAATTGTTTACCTGCATTTTGATTGCTGTGTCATACAGTATAAATACAAATAATGTTATTTATATTAAGTGAGCTATCTATTATAAATACAATTTGCGACCAGACAGATTTCATCAAAAAAAAAAATTCGCTGCTACAAATTGCCTAGTTAGATTGTAAACGTCAAAGTCAAGAGTTAATATCAAATTACAGCTTCGCGAGTCCACTGCGAATTTAACTTAGTATAACTTAATTAATTCAGTCTAAGTACTGAGGGTTGATTTGTTTCCCCTGGTCCAATTAAATTACAATTTTGCCTCAAAATTACTGTACAATCTAATATCAAGATGGAAGTATCTACGGCCGATGGTTAATATTGCGTAGTAGAATTTGATTTATTCCGATTGGTACTTACCATTATTTATTTATATATTTTTAAACTTTATTAACTGAAATATATTCAAACAATATTTGTGTTGCAGAAGCGGGCTATTCGATCAATTTATAATCTTAAAGTTAAGGACTCCTTAAGAAATAAGTTTAAAGAAATAGGCATAATGACGGTTGCATCACAATAAAAAAAAATATTAGTTTATTTACTAAAAATAGTGAAATACATACACTTAATACTAGAAGTAAAAATAAGTTAACTTTACCTGCTACTAGGCTCCACAAAATTAATAATTCGTTCAGAGGTCTCTGTGTTTGCTTTTACAATAAAGTCCCAACCAATATTCAAGAGTTAAGCCAGACTAAATTTAAATCGACTATTAAAATAACTCTTATTAAGAATGCTTATTAAAAAAGTGTCTGATTATATTAAAGAGAAAACTGCTTGGGTTTGAACTGTTCCAACCATTCCAACGGGTATTTCTATATGATATATATTATGAATCATGTGTTGATGATACTTCTATTGAAAAGCTGTATTTAAAGTTGATAACGTAAGGAAGAATCAGACTATTTAAGAAGATTTGAATGACAAAACGGCGTGGTCATGATTTCTCCGTTGTTTTTGCTTTGTAATTGTTTGCAGAGTCCTACAGATAAATGACTTTAAGTTTAAATAAATATGTTGTGGTTGATATAGGTGGTTATGGGTAGTCTAGTCATGCTCTCTTAAAAGTCTCTTCGGTGGTGTCGTGTGAGGCGGGTCGTGGCGTTCCCTAAAAAATGGTTGAGCGAAGCGATGGCTGGTTCATGCGTGATGCTCGTGAACGGGTGCTGCCAGCGGAGATGAGTCTGCTCTTGCTTCATTGGGTACTATTAATCATTGTTCTAAACTTTAAACGTTCATTTTTTTGCCTAAACAGTAGGACACGGCATTCCTAAACTTTGTTAAACCAGTTTTTTATATAGTCATAATTTTTATATTATTTTCATTTGTAATGGAAAGTGACTATATGAGTTACCTCATATTGAAGTCATTTTTCAACTTGACGACTCTGTAAATGATAAAACAGGGAGAAAAAACAGCCCTTGCTGAGTTTCTTGCCGGTTCTTCTCAGTACAAGGTCTCCTGCCGTAGATTTACGAACCGATGGCGTAGCTTCTAGACATTCATATGTGCTTGTAACAGCCTAAACTGAATAAATGATTTTGATTATGATTATGATTATGATTATTATAAATATAGAAATAAGAATGCTATTTTGTTTCTTAGGTTTTCATCTGAAAATCATTATTCTGATGACGCATTCCTGCAAAGGTTGCGAAAGGGCAATAAATAATCATCTGTGTGTCTGTGCATCTAACCCATTGAAACTTGTTTTTTTTTTAATGAGAATGGTGCAAAGGATGAAATTAATGTTATAGTCAACCTTTGGGAACAATTAGAAACACGAACAGTTCCTTTAATAAATAAATAATAATAAATAAATATTGCCAACACTCACACCAATTAGCCTAGCCCCAAAGCTTGTGTTATGGGATACTAGGGTAACGGATAGAATACACATACTTTACATATATAAGTAAATTTATATAGAAATACATATTGAAACATCCATGACTGGAGTACAAATGCTCGTGTTCATCACACAAATATCTGCCCCCACCGGGATTCGAGTCGGCGACACCATGAAACCCGGCGTACAAACCACTCGGCCACGGATGTCGTCGTAATATTATTAACAATGAGATTTGTTTCAGTATCTATGGTTTCATGACATATAATTACATGTTTTAAAGTTTGTAAGTGTGTATGTTTGTTACTTATTCATATCTTAACGGCTGGAGCGATTTTAATAGAATTTAGTATGAAGTTAGCTGACACCCTGGATTAACACATGGGCTACGTTTTACTGCGGGAAAATATCCCTAATAAGCCGCGCGTAACACCGCGGGGCACAGCAGTAAATTTTAATTATTTATTTTAACTATTTATATTAAATTTATTATATTAATTGAAACGAATGATGGATATTATATTGAGGAGCTCGATGGCGCGATCGTTGACGTTAAGTAACTTTCGCAGTGGTCGGTCATTGGATGGGTGACCAAAAATTTACTATCTCGAGCTCCTCCGTGCTTCGGAAGGCACGTTAAGCCGTTGGTCCCGGCTGCATCTGCAGTCGTTAGCACCCGCCAATCCGCACTGGGCCCGCGTGGTGGGTCATGGCCCAATTTCCCTATTCCATCCATAGGGAAGGCCTGTGCCCCAGCAGTGGGGACATTAATAGGCTGATTATGATGATGATGATGATGAATGATAATTGAAATTGTAATGAAATACTAACATTGGTTAAGGAATTATTGTTATTAACATATATGAGACCATGTCTTGAAACAAAAGCATTTTTATTTATTTAATGGGTTTTAGTGTTTGTCTGAAAATAATAGGGGTAAATTGGCAGAACCTTTATAATTCGAAATAGTTTCTCTGAATACCTCTTTGTTCAGAGGCTTTTCCTGTTTGCACGATAAAATTAACAGCTGTTCGATTCTTATTTATTCTTTGTCTGCTCCCAGGCCTTTATTTTAGCTTTCCTTTGTCATTTAATTTCGCTTTGTATCTGGAATCTGTTGACATTTAATACCACGAATAGGACATCGTCACCAAAACTTTTGCTTTTGGGCAATCTCAATTGTCATGGAAGTATTTTTGTACTTAGTTCAGTGAATACGTGGGTTTTCTTCAATTCAGGAGCTTAGTGGGAAGTAGCTATTCTCGATCGGTGAGCTAAATAAAACTCTGGCTATCTTAATATATATAAATCTCGTGTCACAATGTTTGTCCTCAATGGACTCCTAAACCACTGAACCGATTATAATAAAATTCGCACACCATGTGCAGTTCGATCCAACTTGAGAGATAGAATAGTTTAAATCTCAAATAATAGTCGCAATTTTAATTTATTGCAAATTATTACTTTTGGGCGGTACGAAGTTCGCCGAGTCAGCTATAAATATATAAAACTTAGCGAGTGCAATTTGCGACTTCAGCACTTCGCTCTGTAAATTCAACGAGTATTTGCAAATGTTTTAATTTTTTTTAAGCATTTGACTGCTAAATGTTTAAATCTAAAGAAGTTTTACTGGAAAAAAATCCACGCGGACCAGGCAGCGGACGGGACTCGAACCCGCACCTTTCGCAAACCGGGCGAATGCACTGACCAATTATGCTGACTCCCTGATGGCCGCGTCGAAATTTTCCTAGCCTTAAGCTGCAAGGCTGCGCCATCTCTCCGCATTGTAGGCAACCCAGAGTTTTTGCAAAATTCTACAGAAAAAGCTATAACTTGGTCGTACAGCGGTTTCTTTCATGTTAAAAGGGTCGCAAATCCGCGTATGACACAATCCCCTACCCCGTGGGGCACTGGAACTTTACTCACCGACAGAAACACAACACCACCAAAAAGTAGGGTTTTTTTTATAGATAGGTCCGACAAATGACTCCACCCTACCTGATGTTAAGTGAAGCTAAAGTCCAGACGCGAAGATAGCTGATACAGCAGTTCTACCTGCCACACCAGCCATCCTCACCCTGCCGGCCAGCATGTTGCTTCTTCACGCCTCTTTTAAAGGATCCCAGGTTGTAAGAGGGAGACACGTGAGCGGGCAGAGCATTCCATTTACGGATAGTGCGACAAAGAAATGAGTCACCAAATATCTTTGTACGCGTTGGAATTGTGGCCACAGTTAGACGGTGACAACGTAGGCCAGCGCGTGGTCCTCTGAAGGAAAGCGGAAGGTGGGATAAAAGAGAATAACTCCTCAGAACACTCGCCGTGGTACAGACGATAGAACGCGCTTTATTTTACTGTGATCTTTTGTAAGGTGGAGGTTACTTCCCCAGGCGAACCCTCCAACTCGAGCGGAAAATATTCCTAATATGTTAATCTCTTGCAAAATGAGGAAATATTTTAAAAAGATTGTACTTAATAGCGATCGAAATATTGCAAAGCAGTATTGGCATTCAAAGCGAAAATAATAGAAATCTTACAAACGCCAATATATTAATGTTTGTATGTTATGTTATGGAGGAGCACGATGGTGCAGGTGGTTAGCGCGTTTGGCTGCGATAGTTGAAGTTAAGCAACTTTCGCAGTGGTCGGTCATTGGATGGGTGACCAAAAATCTTCTATCTCGAGTTCCTCCGTGTTTCGGAAGGCACGTTAAGCCGTTGGTCCCGGTTTTATCTGCAGTCGTTAGCACCGGCCAACCCGCACTGGGCCCGCGTGGTGGGTCATGACCCAATCTTCCTATTCCATCCATAGGAAAGGCCTGTGCCCTAGCAGTGGGGACATTAATAGGCTGATGATGATGATGATGTTGTGTTTGTACGTACTTTTGTTTCTTAACGGTATCAGCGCCAAGTTATAACAAGAAGAATACAAATTTTTACGAAGGCAAAATCCAAATCTACGTATTACCTCCTATATTTGACTAACTCAAACAGCATTGAGTGTGACTTTCGTTGTTCCCTTATATGAACCACGGCGGTACTTTTATATCCTATCACCCCATCGAATTTTTCGCCAAACTACGAATCGGAAGAGTTTAATTATTCCTAACATAAATCCTGTTTAAAGCATATTAAGACATAACAAACTCGAAAGCTCGTTGGGAATATCAGCTGTTTGTCATTGCAAAAGTAATCCTATATCCCTGCACTCGAGTCTAAGTTCGCTTGCATTGAAAATCCTATTTGCTGCTAATAGTTAATTCTAATCCGTTCCACTCGGTTCTTCGAGCTGTATACGTTACCCGTCTCCAGATGTGTCCTGTTATTCGATAATGGACTTTATGTCTTCAGAATTAGGTTCGGGGTGGATAGCAGATGTCGGAAGACCGTAACGAAATTGTTAAAGTTAGGTTACTAAGGATTTCTGTCTTAGCACTTTCGTCTGTCAAATAAAGTTATAAAGGTAAGTACTTCTTGTGATTGAGTGATATGCGTCCATTCTCGTAATGAGAACTACGTGGAATAATGTATTACGTACATTTCATTAATTGTGTGTATTATTTAATGTAAATCAAGTGAACACTTTGAATTTTGGTAATAATTAGAAGATGAATACAGGAGCTTTACTCTCTTTCTCCGAAACGAAATTTCGGTAACGAACGAATTTTAAACGAAATTTCGCCATTGACTGTACTCTATTTCATTTTCGAACAGGCACATTAACTTCGGAACCATAAACAGTTTTTGTGAACGAATGGAATGAGTCATGTTTGTGAATTCTTTTTATCTCTACTTTTAAGAAAACGTTTTTTTACTTGGAAACAATATAGGTAGTTTAGGGCAAATTATTTGATGACATTGAAAGAACCTTCTTTGACAGTGTTAGCCGACTAATTTGTAAAGTTGATACAATCTACTGTATGTCAACCTAAATTTGTCGTTTAATACTTTGAAGTATCGAAATTACAATAAATAATAAAAAATGGTCTATTTGTTAATTTTACATGCTAAAAATGTTTCTCGAGCTAAGCAGTTATTATTAAAAATACTCATTTTAGGCTTAATTAAAACAAAAATCTCAAAACGAAAATGAAAAGGTAACACTTTTCATTTCGTCAATTTGAGGTTAAAATTTCGAACAATTATCTGTCAAATTCAACTTTTCCTTCGAAAGTTTTGTGAATTAGAGTAGGCTTGGAGAATTTAATTGTCAAACTATTTCGGACGAACGAATTTTCGAAATGAAAAGGAAACAGAGTAAGGAACGTGCGAAATTTCGTTTTTCGTTGAAATAGAGTAGGCCTCCAGGATCGCCAAGTTTCATAAAGTTAATGTAAATTTCGTTGTAACCAGAGTGAAGTTATTGGAAACATAGATACCTACTCAACAGAGGTAAGATACCAGAATACATAGATCACAATTGACGACCTCCGTGGCGGAATGGTTTGTACGCCGGGTTTCATGGTTTCGCCGACTCGAGTGATGAATACGGGAATTTGTACTCCAGTCATGGATCATTAATATGTATTTCTATGTATGTATAGCGTATGTATTCTATCCGTTACCCTAGTATCCCCATAACGCAAGCCTTACAGTGCTTACTTTGGGGCTAGGCTAATTTGTGTGAGTGTTTCTATTTACAAGAAAAAAATAGTAAATATTTTACTTTTTTGTTCTTGTAAATAGAAAAGCCATCATAATAAATTTCGCATTAGAAGAAAAGTGAAAAAACTGACTCTCCTATCTTCGATATTATCACAGCACTACAATTTACATTACGTCACGTTTTTTATGGCGTCCAACTGTCAAACTTCATAGTGATTTGACAATTCAGCGTGAAAAAATACGTTATATATCATATTATTATGCTCATGCTAGGAAGGCTGAGTTGTGCCAAGCATGGTTAGAGCCATGCTTGGTAGCGAGAGGGCCTGGAAGGCTACTGCCTCCTGCGAATCGGTGATGACGCAGGAGGCCGCGGAAAGGGAGCGGGAGGAGGACGCTCTAGCCCCTCCCCTCCGACGTAGACGGGTAGGCCGAAGAAGGCAGGCAGCCGTGACTGCCGGTCTTCGACGGCCCTAAGGTGGTCTGGGCGCGGCTTGGCCGCCGCGTGCCCTAGGTGCCATTCGGCATAAGCCACCCCGTCTGGGGATTACCTAGTACCCTAGCGCAATCCCCCAGAGGCGTGTCGACCGGTCCACTCGTTGGGCCGGGCCGGCGGGGGCGTTCCGGTGAAATGGTGCGCCGATCCCGAGACGCTTCCACATAGGTGTAGGTTCAAAATTTGTACCATTATCTTTAACATCTTGCATTATATTGTTGATTGTTATTCAAAAAACAGAGTTTATCAACAAGCATACGTGGTTTAGTGTTAGAAGTTCACGTGCTACGCTGGCGGTCTAGGTTCGATTTTCGTACGGACATTTTTTATTAACAACTAACGGCCCTTACTACAAAGAAGTTAGACAAGGTTTCTAACCATGTTTAAGCAAATTTTGTATAACATTTTTTCTTCAATTCGTGTTGAACGCTTCAGCATGCGTCAAATTTTGTCGTAATAAGGTAAAAGCCTATTTCATCATCATCGGCTTATTTATGTCCCCACTGCTGGGGCACAGGCCTTCCCTATGAATGGAATAGGGAGATCGGGCCATGACCCACCACGCGCCCAGTGCGGATTGGTGGGTGCTAACGACTGTAGTTTCAGCCGGGACCAACGCCTTAACGAGCCTTCCGAAGCACGGAGGAGCTCGAGATAGTACATTTTTGCCACCCATCAAAAGACCGACCGGCAAAAGTTGCTTAACTTCAACGATCGCAGCCGAAAGCGCTAATCACTTGCGCTATCGAAACCCTCAGAAGCTACACTAGCATCATGGTTTCATTTAACCATACCAATTCTTTTTTATGACACACATGCCACACCTATTCTAGACCCTTTCAGCCTTTTTATCCATTCTATGGACAAGGCTCACTTGCATGATGCAAAAGGCGATATTGCAATTCATCGGCATGCAATTCATTTTCCGAATTCATTAATCTTTGCGTGGCAATGGTATCATTAAGCTCTAGATTAAACTGGGCGTGACTCAAGATAGCCCGGTCGCGTCTAAGTGGCAATGTGCCCGGATTTTGTCTGTGCTTCGGAAAATAAATTGTATTGTGGATTATTGCGGATGAGCATTGGGCACTCTTCAAATTGGAAATCGATATGTCGCGGACTTGTGAATGCAGTTCTAGTTATTATTAAAAATAAAATGATGTCTTCTTTCAGTGAAATATCCTATCTTCAATGTTTAATATACTTTCCCTCCGTGTGAGGTTGCCGTGGGACGCCCTGTATATATATGTATATAATTATTTAAATACATACATATAGTGCAAAGAAAATCCAGAAAGGTTTATTCGTGCACTACAATCATCACTGTACATCTAGTTACAATAAATAGAAGTTTTACACACTCTGGTAAATATTACTAAATTACAATCTATATATATAAAAATGAAACCCGTTTTCCGTTGTCACGACATAACATGAAAACGGCTTGACCGATTTGGCTGATTATTTTTTTGTAGTTTTCTAATACTCTGTACAAGGTTCTAACGGAAAAAAACATAAATAAAATCTCTCAGAAAGATTGAAAACTATAACGTAACGAATGTCAACGTCATTCAATTTAAAACAAAAAATGAAACTTTGTAAATTTTAAACCGATCGGGCTGAGACTTTGCATGCAGGTATAAGAAGAATCATAGATGAATGTCATTGTG
This sequence comes from Chilo suppressalis, assembly GCA_902850365.2. Taxonomy (NCBI): domain Eukaryota; kingdom Metazoa; phylum Arthropoda; class Insecta; order Lepidoptera; family Crambidae; genus Chilo; species Chilo suppressalis. Next base: position 2,431,435 of record OU963902.1, read on the forward strand.
TATAATACAAGCCTAAGAACAAATACTGTAGTCTACACTTCAGCTCTACACCGAAGCGAAGCGAGGGCGGGCCGCTAGTATTTTTAAAAGTTAGCGGGTACGTTGAAATAAAGTCAACATTGAGTGGCAAGATAATTATATTACGCCTGTACATCCAGATAACAAAAGACGCACGCACCCTATTCATGAAGAAGAAGTTTTTGTTTGTTTGGTTGAACGCGCTAATCTCAGGAACTACTGGTCAGATTTCAATTATTATTTTTGCGTTGGATAGTGCATATATCAAGGAAGGCTATGGACTGTATAATATAATGCTATGTCTAATACGAGCGAAGCACAATGAAAAAATGTTGCAAAAACGAGAAAACCTATACCATTCGTGAGCTTCCGTTGCGTACGCTACGTAAACGGTATGAATGAATGAATGAATGAATACTCTTTATTGCACTATTACAAAAAAAAAACAATAAACATAAAACAGGAACGCAAACACAAACGGCGGCCTTATTGCTAAGGTAGCAATCTCTACCAGGCAACCTTTGGCTAAATGAAACGATACCATAAGAATAGTAGAAACAGCGGGCTGTGCATTGTAAAAATAAATTAATAAACGTAAATATAGGAAAATAAAATATAGAAAGTATATGGAAACTATAAAATACAATACAAAGTAATGAACATATAAAAAGATCAGTCAGAGTCCAGCTTGAGAAAATAATCCTTAATTTTAATAGCAAAGAAGTCCCTCGTCCGTGCACGTTTAATATCTAAAGGTAAAGAGTTCCACAATTACGGTAAATGTTACACAAAAATTATGTATAACTAGCGGCCCGCCCTCGCTTCGCTTCGGTGTAGAGCTGAAGTGTAGACTACAGTTTTTGTTCTCAGGCTTGTATTATACACAACGACATTCATCTATGATTCTTCTTATACCTGCATGCAAAGTCTCAGCCCGATCGGTTTAAAATTGACAAAGTTTCATGCAAATTTTCATTCCCATTTTTATCCCCTTGGGGGTAGAATTGATCAAAATCCTTTCTTAGCGGATGCCTACGTCATACCAGCTACCTGCAAACCAAATTTCAGCCCGATCCGTCCAGTGCGTTGGGCTGTGCTTTGATAGATCACTATGTCAGTCAGTCAGTCAGCTTTGAGTTTTATGAATATAGATGGAACATTTACCGCCCTTTTAAAAGTTGCTTATATAAAAAAGTCCGCGGCAGCATCTTTCAAGGGCGACTCACTGTAACCCTTATCCTCCAATTAATACGGGTGGAACCGCAATGCACCTCTAGCCGCCTATAATGTTAAAACGTCAATCAAATATCAGTTTTGACGTAAGGCGTCTTATCCCTACTAACTATTGTCAATTAACATTTGATGAGTCCTTTCTTAACTCTACATAAAGATTGACGTTTTCTCTCCTGCCTTGTTGTTCGCATTAGAATTTTGACCTATCAGTCATAATGCACTTCGATCATTGTCTATTATAGTATTTATATAAATAAACTAGCGGCCCGCCCTCGCCTCGCTTCGGTGTAGTGTAGACTACAGTTTTTGTTCTCAGGCTTGTATTATACACAATGACACTAATCTATGATTCTTCTGATACCTGCATGCAAAATCTCAGCCCGATTGGTTTAAAATTGACAAAGTTTCATGCAAACTTTCATTCCCATTTTTATAGCCTTGGGGGTAGAATTGATCAAAATCCTTTCTCAGCGGATGCTTACGTCATAACATCTACCTGCATGGCAAATTTCAGCCCGATCCGTCCAGTGGTTTGGGCTGTGCGTTGATAGATCACTATGTCAGTCAATCACCTTTGAGTTTTATATATATAGATAGATAGATTATCCCATCAAAAGTATTTTCAAGTAAAATGTTGCCTTTTTTTATTACGCAGGCAAAACCTATATTTACAGACGTTGGCGCCCTTAAGGGGCACACTGACAAACGGACCTCACACCATTACGGCATACTATCCGCTAAAAAACCCTGCGAATAACCTCTACCCTGTTAAGTGCGGAACCGCGAGATCCCCGTTGAGGGACTTCACCGCGTTACCTAATGCCTATGCAAAATGTCAAAGTCAAACAATATTTGTGTTGCAGAAGCGGGCTATTCGATCAATTTATAATCTTAAAGTTAAGGACTCTTTAAGAAATAAGTTTAAAGAAATAGGCATAATGACGGTTGCATCACAATACTTAAATGAAAACTTAGTATATGTCAAAAAAAATATTAGTTTATTTACTAAAAATAGTGAAATACATACACTTAATACTAGAAGTAAAAATAAGTTAACTTTACCTGCTACTGGGCTCCACAAAATTAATAATTCGTTTAGAGGCCTCTGTGTTCGCTTTAACAATAAAGTCCCAAGCAATATTCAAGAGTTGAGCCTGACTAAATTTAAATCGACTATTAAAAAAACTCTTATTAAGAATGCTTATTATAAAGTGTCTGATTATATTACAGACAAAAATGCTTGGGTTTGAACTGTTCCAACCATTCCAACGGGTATTTCTATATGATATATATTATGAATCATGTGTTGATGATACTTCTATTGAAAAGCTGTATTTAAAGCTGATTACGTAAGGAAGAATATCAGACTATTTAAGAAGATTTGAATGACAAAAATGAGGCGTGGTCATGATTTTTCCATTGTTTTTGCTTTGTAATTGTTTGCAGTGTCCTACAGATAAATGACTTTAAGTTTAAGTAAATATGTTGTGGTTGATATAGGTGGTTATGGGTAGTCATGCTCTCTTAAAAGTCTCTTCAGTGGTGTCGTGTGAGGCGGGTCGTTACGTTCCCTAAAATATGGTTGAGCGAAGCGATGGCTGGTTCATGCGTCATGCTCGTGAACGGGTGCTGCCAGCGGAGATGAGTCTGCCCTAACTACTTTAATATTTAAGATGTAAACGTTTAATTACACCTATTATAAATAACTCTGTTTGTATTTATACTGTGTGACACAGCAATCAAAATGCAGGTGAACAATTAATGTATAATTTCACATTATGTAATGAAGGGTGACTTCATGAATCATCTCTGAAGTCATTTTTCAACTTGACGACTCTTTAAATGATAAAACAGGGAGAAAAAAACAGCCGTTGCTGAGTTTCTTGCCGGTTCTTCTCATTACAAGGTCTCCCGCCGTAGATTTACGAACCGATGGCGTAGCTTCTAGACATTCATATGTGCTTGTAACAGCCTTAACTGAATAAATGATTTTGATTATTGATTATTATTTAAAAACTTATCAAATCTCAAATACAGCCACGGCTCACACGGCTTGCCTGTTTCGTTACTATTGTATAATAGAAAAGTAATTAACAGTGGGTAAATTTTAACTTAAGCCTATGTGTATGTGCCCTCAGCCCAGATACTTATTATCAATGTAGCCAGCATAAGATAAAGAATTACTTTTTTAAGAACTTCTATTTGAAACTAAAGGACTTCTACGCGGATCAGGCGGCAGACGGGACTCAAACCCACACCCTGCGTTATCCGGGCTAATGCACTGACCATTATACTAACGCGGCCCTAACGGCCGCGTCGAATCATTCGGAAGAAGAAATAGCAAATTTAGTTATAATTTTTAATTTTTGAGCATGTAATTGCTCGACGTTGAAAGCCAAAGAAAATATTACTTGAAAAAATGCCCGTCGTCTTATTAGGGATATTTTCCCGCAGTAAAATGTAGCCCATGTGTTAATCCAGGGTGTGAGCTAACTCCATATCAAATTTTATTAAAATCACTCCAACCGTTTAGACGTGAAAAAGTAACAAACACACACTCAGAAACTTTCGCCTTTATAATTTTAGTGTGATATAAGTAAATAAGATTAACAAATGGAGATATTTACTTACTAACGGGTATTTTGAAAGCAAACATCAAATTAAAAAAAAACTTTCAATAAAAATAAAACCGTTTTCTAGAATTACAAATTGCTGGTGACTTGATTGATAATACTTTATAATGCTGTAAAAAAGTTCTGACACTGACTCATTTCGCATGACCAGACAGCGTAAAATCACTTTTGAATATTCATTCCGAGTAACTTTTCGAATTGTGACTCATGTTGCGTGACACCAGTGACTCACGGGTTAACCCTTCAGAGTGAATAAATAGCACATTATCAGCACACACCCCCTAGATGTGATGTCTGCCAATGCATTAGCATTCGGGAATGCACGTAAAGGGGTTGAATTAACATCCACGATTAATATCAATATTTCTAACACACACCAATTAGCCCAGTTCAGTTTCAAACCATATTTTTATTTAGAAACTAGTGGCCCGCCCTCGCTTCGCTTCGGTGTAGAGCTGTAGTGTAGACTATAGATTTTGTTCTCAGGCTTGTATTATACACAATGACATTTATCTAATACCTAATTACAATAGGCACGCGCCGCCAGGCCCCCCGCCCGGTAGTGTCGGAACCGCTATGTCCCTGCATTTTTCGAAAACATTCATTTAAATTACATGCTTTAAAAAGCCAAACTGGTCTATATTAAATGCACAATGTATTTAAGGTACTTAATTGTATAAGGATCAATGTTATACTGCTGAAAATCGCTACGTAAATAATCTGTTATTTCTCGTAAAAATTATATAGGATCAAAAATAGTTATTGTGGGTTATCCCTAAGAGATAGACATATACCATCGGGGATTTTTTTGTAGACCTTTTTAAGATGTACAATACTGTTGTACATTATTTTGATCTATCTTGAAGGGTTCAGCCAGCGTTTGCAATGTAAGCACAAAAAAGTGTGTTTATTTACTTACATTAAAAACCTCTAAAATTATCAGTGTTTCTTTACTATATTATGCATGTATTATACATAGAAACCTTCCTCTTGAATCACTCTATCTATTAAGAAAACCGCATCAGTAGTTTTAAAGATCTAAGCATACATAGGGATATAGGGACAGACAGCGGAAAGCGACTTTGCTTTATACTATGTAGTGATATATTATATAAACATCTCATATTCATTACCGGGATTCGAACCCTCTCTGAGATTTCGGTTCTGTATTTTTTGTAGCTCATGCTTTACTACACATAGTGAAATAAAAATAAAATTTTAAGTGTTATTGTTCATGAGTCAATTAGTACTTTTAATATGCATTAAATATATGTAGGCTTTTGAAGTTAAAGCAAATTGAAGGGAAATAAAGAGGTAATATAAAAGATTTATTAAAGAAATTATAAAACTATTTTCGGAGACTTTAAAATAGAAAGTTTGCAGCTTTCAAATAATTGTTATTTATAATGCGTTTCATTTTTTAAATCTGAAATAACAAATAAATAAATATAAATATTTCCAACACTCACACCAATTAACCTAGCCCCAAAGTAAGCACTGTAAGACTTGTGTTAAGGGATACTAGGGTAACGGATAGAATACATATACAGTACATATATAAGTATAAACCATGGAGACAATAAAGAATTGAATTGTATATTTATATAGAAATACATATTAAACATCCATGACTGGAGTACAAATGCTGGTATTCATCACACAAACATCTGCCCCCACCGGGATTCGAACCCGGGACCGGTCGAAATGACACAAGGTACATGATGACAAATTTTAAAAACCTGAAAAATCAACTCAGTCTTACATCATTGGAGAAATTAAAGCAGCGACTTCGCTGACTCGGGCATGTAGACAGAATGAGTCGTGAAAAGAGTGTATTTGGGGCGACCGATAGGACGACGGCCCTTTGGACGTCCCAGATACCGCTGGAGCGACCTGGTGCAGAAGGACTTGCAGTCTTTGGGTGCCGACTGCTGGCAGGACCTAGCCCGGGATCGCAGAGCACGGCGTCATCTTGTGTCGGATGCCAAGACCAATTTGGATCGTTGCGCCGCAGCAGTAAGTATGAAAAAAATATTTTTTATGTTACGTATATTAATGTAGATTGTTTAAAAAAATTGTGTCAGCTCCGACGCACGACCGGAGTTTACACTCTACAAACGATTGTCTTTGAACAGACACAAAACAAAATCAAGTCCGAAGCAGTCGGTTACAAGTAGAGATACCTCAGGAACCGTCCCATGGTTTCGACTATCATAGGTTCCATGTCACACATTTTATCATCTAACATCAGCGATATTCATCATATATATTACGTATTTCTGGAAACACACAATTTCAAAAATATCACACACTAGTCATAATTTTGTAAATATGTATAATAATTCCATTTGTACTGAAAATCACTATTCCAGAGTGCTGGACACTTACCGGCATTTCTCTGTTATTTATTTGTTTTCATTAATTTTGCTCCGATTTTATCTATTTTTAGTTTATTTATTTTATTGACATTTGTGACAACTTAATGTTTTTTATCCGTTGCCATGGCTGAAACGAGGTCATTAATGTCATTCATCGATAGATTTTACTCCTCACATTTTTCTCATACCGGGCCCCTTATATATGCAAATCGATTCTTAAGGAGTAAACTCCAAAAACTCGCTATTTTACACCTACAGGAAGTGCCTTTGATTTGTAAAACAACACTGAACGAAGGTTCGCTGACCAAAATCACCTATTCGCAATTCACAATCGGCTGCTAATGTGATGATCCGAATTGTCGGTTCTCAGTGCCGGCCGATCTGCGATTACCGGGTTATTACATGCCAATGAATCGATTTAATAGCTTCCACTGAGTATTGCCTACTGAGACCCTCACCGGAAAGAGAGGGGTTGGGAGACGGGAGGAGGTGCTAAAAAAATCTCTCCCGCCACGGTTCATTTGCAGATTTTTAATGCTTCTCTTACAAGTTACGCTTCGGTTCTGATCTGCTTGAGCGTTTTTACCCCCTTTACTTTTACCCCTTTGGGGTACTAGGAACAAAATATGATGGAGCCATTGAGGTGGGTGTTTTAAGACTTACTATGTAGGTAGTCTTATTGTAAATTTATTATTACAAGAAAGGTTAAATGAAAGCATTATACGGTTCATTGGTTTCGGCTTCGTGACAGTTTAACAAATTCAGGGTAACTTTGAGTTGCTTATGAAATACATTTCACATTTTTAAATAAAATGGGTTACTCTTCAGAATGTCAATATATAAAATTTGTGGCCAGATAAAAATGCAAACTTTCATCATTATCATCAGCCTATTAATGTCCCCACTGCTGGGGCACAGGCCTTCCCTATGGATGGAATAGGGAGATTGGGCCATGACCCACCACGCGGGCCCAGTGCGGATTGGCGGGTGCTAACGACTGCAGATGCAGCCGGGACCAACGGCTTAACGTGCCATCTGAAGCACGGAGGAGCTCGAGATAGTAATATTTGGTCACCCATCCAATGACCGACCATTGCTAAAGTTGCTTAACTTCAACGATCGCAGCCGAACGCGCTAACCACTTGCACCATCGAGCTCCTCATGTCACATGTCACATTTTTACATAAAATGGGTTACTCTTCAGAATGTCAATATATAAATTTTGTGGCCAGATAAAAATGCAAACTTTACTTCTATTAAATGTTTTTTCTGTAAAATTAATACACTAACGGTTTTACTACAAAAAAGTAAGACACGGTTTCAAAAACTTGTAGGCTTTTGCATAGTTTTTTTTTAAACTCGTGTTGAACGCATGTCTTTTTTGTGGTAATAAGGTAATACTTTAAACAGGAAATTGTGTATATTTGCAACGAATAAACTCATAGACTTCTAAACTGGGTTAAATTTTTAATTTTTTAATTGTAGCTTTCTTTAGGAAGGCCAAAGGGGAAGATCTTCTTCCGAGCTGGGTGATGTTAGCTCTAGGGCCGCGGCCCGACTGATGTTGGTCGGGCATCGTATATATGAACTGTTGGCTACCGAATTTTACTTGCGCGATGTAGGCTTCCTTACATTATGAACGCAGCGCCGGTAGTGCTATCTCTTGAGGAGGCGTAAGATTGTTTCCTCTATGTTAGTTATATGTGGCGCGTGTAGATGTCGCCGCCACATTTCTAACAAAAAAAGGTGCATTATTTCTAAGTGACAAAGGTCGTGCTCAGAAAATTTCACCCGCGCAAAGACGTGGCGGATCGCTAAGTATAAATAAAATTAGCATGTCATTAATGCTACATATTTAATTTATGACAAATAAGGCAATAAACTTTTTTCACACCATTTCTCCCGAGTAACCCATAAATAATTCCCTACTATAATTTGCTGATACTATGATTTTCTCTCATTTTTCGAAAGAAAAATATACCGACCGAATTGAGAAGCTCGTACTTTATGAAGTCAGTTAAAAACTAGATTTTGCCTGTGATTTTATCCGCGTGGACCTTATAATCTGTATATATAAAACTCAATGATGACTGACTGCCATAGTGATCTATCAACGCACAGCCCAAACCACTGCACGGATCGGGCTGAAATTTTGCATGCAGGTAGATGTTATGACGTAAGCATCCTTTAAGAAAGGATTTTGATCAATTCTACCCCCAAGGGGATAAAATAGGGAATGAAACTTTGTATGAAACTTTGTCAATTTTAAACCGATCGGACTGAGGCTTTGCATGCAGGTATAGGAAGAATCATAGATGAATGTCATTGTGTATAATACAAGCCTGAGAACAAAAACTATAGTCTACACTTCAGCTCTACACCGAAGCGAAGCGAGGGCGGGCCGCTAGTATCAAATATTCTGGAACCATTTCAAAGTAGTGTGCCGGTTTGGTTTTCTACAAACCATAACATGGAATTTGAAGAATAAACTCAAATTTATTTGTAGGTTATAAAAATCATTATTGTTAGAACCCGGAGCAATACTGAGATAAAACTTAATCAAATTCAAGTATAAACTTTATTAAGTGATAAGTATGATACGTTTATATAAATATACTAGTGGCCCGCCCTCGCTTTGCTTCGGTGTAGAGCTGTAGTTTACATTATATTTTTGTTCTCAGGTTTCTATTAAACACAATGACTTTCTTTAAATACCCAATTATTAAAGACACGCGCCGCCGTCGGCCCCCCGGCCAGTACTGCCCGAACCGGTATGTTCCTGCATTTTAAATCTGTAATATCTTCGAAAATATTCATTTAAATTACATGCTGTAGAGGGTTATATTGATCTATATTACACGCACAATGTATTTAAGGTACTTAATTGGATAAGGATTAATGCTGTATTGCTTAAAATCGCTTGTTCGTAAATAAGCCATTATTTTCTCGTAATAAGTAATTAAAAAATGGTTATTGTGGGTTATACCAAAGAGATACTACAAAGAGATACCATCGCGGACTTTTTTGTAGACCTTTTTAAGGTGTACAATGCTGTAGTACATTATTTTGATCTATCTCGTTGGGTTCAGCCAGCGTTTGCAATGTAAGCGCAAAAAAATGTGTTTATTTACGACCTTATATTAAAAACCTCTAAAATTATCCGTGTTTCTCAACTATATTATGCATGTATTATACATATAAACCTTCCTCTTGAATCACTCTATCTATTAAAAAAACCGCATCAAAATTCGTTGCGTAGTTTCAAAGATTTAAGCATACAAAGGGACATAGGGACAGAGAAAGCGACTTTGTTTTATACTATGTAGTGATTTCATTATTTAAGATATATACTATATAGAGTCAATTTGTACAATAAATTATTATCCAATAACACTCAATTCTAAGTAATACCAAATAGAGAGCCATCGATACACAGTCAGTTATAGCCAGCTCGGGCCACTGCCGCCAAATATTTAGTAGCTCTACTGATAATTAAGCTAAATTTGGTGCAGCATTTGGGAAGCGAGCTAGCGTAGCGAGCGCAAAACCATAGACAGAATAGTTCGATATGAAATAGTTATTTGTATAATTTCGTATAACGAACGGGGACTTTAAGAGGTAAATGCGTTGCGAGTTAAGAGGAAGGCTGGTATTGTGCTCGGATTATTATATCAATTTCCTCATCAATTGGTAGGACCGTAATTTGGGGGCTCGTAATATGCCAAAACAAATCAGAGGATAATTATTTTTGCGACGTGCGGGGAGTCTGCTCTGGGCTGTTGCCCACCTCAGATGTTTCGGGTTCGCATCCCGTATGCGTCCCTGATGGTCCATGGGGGTCTACCCTCTCCGCGTCTTCACGCGTACCCTCGGCGCGGTCAAGCCCACCGGGTGAGGGAGGCCCAGTGAGTGACCAGCGAGCGGGCGACGGACTTAGCACGAGGGGGTAGGATCTTGAGCGGGGATGGGTTCGGTCTTCATTGTTCCGGCCTGTCCGAATTTCTTGATGAAGTCCGTAAATAGGTCAGCGAACTGGAGCAATTTTTGTAAGGCGTCGTTTTGTGTGTCTTGTGCGTCTTCTTTGGCTGGCGGCGGATTTTGGTTTAGCTCGTCTGTGGTTAGTGGGGTAGCGGTGGTCGAGTCGGTCGTGTCAGCCGTGTTGGCTATCTCGACCTGCTATCATCAGATTATATAATTTACTTATTACGACCGATTGGTGCAACAGCAGCGCTCCAAAGACCATGGGTTCAACTCCCGGTAGGAAAGAAGGTAGCCGGCCAATCATTTGTGTAATCAGATTTTGTTAAAAAAAAACTCGCTTTTTACCGCGGACTTCGCCGGTGTGATTTGAAACTTATTAGGAATACGTTTTCTAATTTTAGATCACACCGCGGAATCTCAAAGGAAATATATACACACACACCTACCCACACCTACACACAAACACACACACATCCACACACACCCACACACACCCACACACACCCACACACACGCACACACACCCACACATACATACACAAATAAGACACAAAAACGTATTTAATTACTGTTTTAATATTAAATTAGGATTAAGATTGAAGTTAATAACTGCGACACAGTTTTATAACTAATGCAGTTATTATCGATCACTATTGTTATTGTATCTTTGTTATTGTTTTAATAAATATTTCATTTCATAAATCTGTTCTTACAAAATAGCACTGAACATTAGTGCTGATGTTTGTTCTCAAGTTGGAAGATTCGTCGAATTATAAATTGACGGTTTGGGTATGGAATTTCGAGACAACAGCAAATCGACAAACTACAAATCGATTCGTAACTAAGTGTTGCTGCACACGGGCCACCGACCACAACCGCAAAACGCCGCCACCGGCATATTTCTTGTAGTTTTCATACATTTTATATGGACTCGCCGCACACGGTATGCCGGTGGCCGCCACACGCTACAAATCGTCGTTGCTCGCTTCTTGTGGCCCGCACCGGTTAATGCGCCGATACAAAACGCTGCCACACGTCACTCGCGCGATTCCCCACCCCTCTCTGCCTTACCTTAGTCGGCCGCTGTCGCGCGCTTCAGCCACTTTAGTAGCCGCTTCTAGCTTCTCGTGGCGGCGTTTGTGGCTGTGGCGGGTGGCCCGTGTGCGGCGACACTAAGGTATAATACTCCGCTGCTTAAATACGTAGTGACCCAACAATGAATTCCGAAACTGTCAACGTTCGTAACATTTCGGGCTATAAATATTTCCGTTTGGGGGTGCGAGGTGGTTTTAAGTGATAAGGGTCTGTAAATAATAAATAGATCTCAGATTAAGGGTTCAGTTTTGCGAAAGTTACAATTTCGTAATTAAATTCTTATTCAAATGTGAATGGGTGCGAATGCGAATGGTGTTTCGTTAGGAATATTTTGACTACATTCAAAAAGTTTTGTGTGTTGGGATGTTAATGTTTGGAATGAGATGATTAAATTGAATTGTTACATTCAATACAGTGGTATTTTCAGACGAAGTAAACAAGTTTATATTGTTATTTAAGAATGAAATTTAGCTTTTTTAGTTACAGGGAAACATAATTCAATGCTTAAAATGGGACGGAAAAGATAATAGTCTATTTTGAAATACTTTTATACCATTTTTTTGGCAAATAAAGATGATAATTATGCAGGAGTTTTAGAATTTATTACAATAATGCGCTACTTATTTTTGTAATCGACTCCATAAAAAGTTTTCAATTCGTCTCGGTATATTTCGCTATTTTATCTTATCGTATATAAGTCTTGCGGAACTCGATGGCGCAAGTGGTTAGCGCGTACAGCTGCGATCGTTGAAGTTAAGCGATTTTCGCAGTGGTCGGTCATTGGATGGGTGACCAAAAAATTACTATCTCGAGCTCCTCCGTGCTTCGGAAGGCACGTTAAGCCGTTGGTCCCGGCTGCATCTGCAGTCGTTAGCACCTACCAATCCGCACTAGGCCCGCGTGGTGGGTCATGGTCCAATCTCCCTATTCCATCCATAAGGATGGCCTGTGCCCAAGCAGTGGAGATATTAATAGGCTAGTGATGTAATGCGGATATATATGTTTTACTTTTGCGGTCAGACATGTCTTGACTTAACTGTCTTAACATTTTCTTCTATACTATGAATAGCTCACTCTTCTATGAATAGCTCACCTGACCAAATACCTGAATATTAGCAAATTATAAAAAAAAAGTGAACTGAATGTCAAAAGCTCGGCTAAAGTGTAGTACATTATGTCCCTTTATTAATAGCCCTTTTACAAAATTGCACCGCTGCCGTACTAATCGGCGCGTAGGTAGATTTGCACTAGTATATATTGCATTTTACGGGTGATGTTTAGAGACTTATTAAATAAATATTAATGAACTAATTATAAAAATATATACATATTTTAGTACTTCAATAATGATAGATTAGTTTTATGAAAAATTTTGATAGTAATTCCATTTAATTCAATATCAAAATACGAGGTAAACCTGCATTAGTTTTTTTTTCATCATTAATGAGACTGAAAATCAAAATTCTAATACATTATGTTACAACAAAAACATATTTCTGATGTCGTAGTAATTAATTTGATCTAATTTATTGAACATTATTGAGAGATTCAGGCGTTTAAAGTTGTGCATATTATTGTTTTTTTCTGTAAACTAGCTGCAGTAGAACGAACAGTACAAAAAAAAGGAAAATAGTATTTTCAAATATTTTACATTAACTTTCAATAAGAAGAATAATTCTACTGTTAATTTCTATTGGAAATAGTCAAAATCATTTTTGAGGGGGTAAATGAGGCGCTCAAAAATTACGATTTTTTGCAAAAAAATGTGAAAGGGCTCTTAATAAACAAAGAATAACCTTGGATTATTTGAGATGAGAAATGGCAGTTTAATGATATGAACAAAACATGGCGTAACTAGGCTAAGCTTATTCCTCGTTTATTAATAAGGGGACTGGTGTTTGTAGAATCAACTCAATTTACTTGAAGTCAGAGATGTCAATCCAGGCCGACCGCCAGCGCGAGATTGCTACTCAAACGGCTGTCAGATGCATTATTTATTTTAAATCAACTCATAAACTGTTAAGTAGCGTTTCCCACAAAGTTTACATCAAAATGACTGAGCTTAGGACCACTTGTACCAAAGTTCTTTATTCAAATTAATACTGTTTAGTACTGATCTACTAAACATATGGAATAAATTCCATTATTGTGAACAGGCTATTTGACAGTATGAAAAATAAAGTACCCATTGTCTGGCACTTGTATTTAATATGAATATAAGCAATGACTTTACCATTGTGAGAGAACAAAATATTAATAACTTTTCTAAAAGATCAATAAATAGAAACGATTTTTTTTGTTCTACGGTCACATGACCGAAAACGCCTCCGATTTGCGAAGACTAAAATGACGTCACACGCTAGTAAACTTCTGTTCAAAGTGACATTACATTGTATCGTTTGACCTTTAAATGGCTGTCGTGTGACGTCACACAAGTTATAAGTTAAGAATAGTCTGATAAGACTACAAACCGGATTTGAGTAACGTAGCACTTCCGGTTTTCGAGAAATCACGAATTTCAAACGAATCCACACAAAATCTCCGAAGTTCTCAATTAATTAAATTCAGGTTTTGGTGAACATTTGGTTCACTGGTTTGCTAGTATGTATATAACATGAGATAATTTTCTAAAACTTGCCAAATATTGTTCTAAGCTACATGGAGATGGCATGAGGCTTAAACATGATTAGCTCAAAATTAGAATTATTGTGTTATTTAGTTTGTTGTTAAGAAAAAAAGGTTATTGTATTTTGAAACCACGAAAAAGGTACTGCATAGAGAATCTTTTAGTTCCAACTTCGAAATACAAAGTGTAGTTACGGATTTCAAATTTTAGTCAGCCCGAATACGAGTGCTAGTGTTGCCAATCGATAGTCGACTATCGATGATTAATCGATAGTCTATCGATAGCCAACCAATCGTATGACAATCGATCGGCTTATCGATAGTATCGATACTATCAATAGTATCGATACTATCCATAGCACAGAAAAACCCAATACTATCGGATGAGTTAAATACTATCGATACTATCGATAACACAGAAAAACCCAATACTATCGGATGAGTTAAATACTATCGATACTATCGATAGTATTGTAGTTCGTTAATACCATACTATCGATAGTTTAACAATTTGCAATAGTGTTGTTTACAATTTTCAGGTATTATAGTCAATCACAAACTTTAGTCTAGAACAATCGCTAATATCGATACTATCGATAGTATTGTTGCAGATAAAATCAACACTATCGATAGTATCGATACTATCAATAGTTTGTTATTAATGAACTACAATAGTATCGATAGTATTGCACTCATTCGATAGTATTGCCTTGTTCTGAGCTATCGATAATATCGATACTATCGGTTGTATCGATTCTATCGATAGGCCTATCGATAGGGTACATGATTTTCGATGTAAACTGTCGATAGTTTTAATATCGATAGTTCGACAACACTAAGTGCCAATGAAATTCGGGTAAATGAAGTGAAATGAACGTAGTCGAATACGCCCGTATTCGGGTAGTTTTCGTTTTGCTTTCCCGACACCGTCTTCCAGCCCGTATTTCTATGTAAATATTGCTTCGAGTGCCCGAATTAAGGCACTTTCGCATTGCCAGATTAGAACCGTGTATGACGAATTTATAACTTTAGAACATCATAGCCTGCAGTACATACAAGATGTTTTTCTTTTCTTCCTATCATCATCATCATCATCATCATCAGCCTATTTATATCCCCACTGCTGGGGCACAGGCCTTCCCTATGGATAGAATAGGGAGATTGGGCCATGACCCACCACGCGGGCCCAGTGGGGATTGGTGGGTGCTAACGATTGCAGATGGAACCGGGACCAACGGCTTAACGTCCGATGCACGGAACTCGAGATAGAAATTTTTGGTCACCCATCCAATGACCGACCACTGCGAAAGTTGCTTGACTACAACGATTGCAGCCGAACGCGATAACCATCTGCGCCATCGAGCTCCTCACTTCTTCATATACCTACAATTTAATATGTAAGATTTAATATGTAAGACCTTATAAATTGCTCAATGTGCATTCTCCAGGGGAGGGAGAGTCCTGGTGCTCTGAGATACAGGCGTTCTGCCTAGTTCAGGCACCAGTCTCTCACAATCTATTTGACTGTTTTTATATAAGAATTATAATATAATCATAATCAAAATCATTTATTCAGTTTAGGCTGTTACAAGCACATATGAATGTCTAGAAGCTACGCCATCGGTTCGTTAATCTACGGCGGGAGACCTTGTACTGAGAAGAACCGGCAAGAAACTCAGCAAGGGCTGTTTTTTTCTCCCTGTTTTATCATTTACAGAGTCGTCAAGTTGAAAAATGAGTTCAGAGATGATTCATGAAGTCACCTTTCATTGCATAATGTGAAATTATACATTAATTGTTCACCTGCATTTTGATTGCTGTGTCACACAGTACATACACAAATAAGTTGTCATGGGATTTGTAGATTGTGGAAGAAGAAATAAAGATTATTATTATTATCTCATTTATTTCATTTCACAAGTTAGGTTTTTTATAAAATAGATATAAAAGTAAAATACAAAAACGTAAATACAAAAATAAATATAGTATAAAAAACCTAACCTAGAAGGCCACCAGCAGCGGAGCGAAACCCAAGCTACCGGTGGTTAGGGCCGCAGAGAAAGAAACCGCTTGACGATGCGCGCCGTGTCCAGGAGTACTGCCTTTTGCATCTGCCCCTTGACCCAACCATCTAGCAAGAGGCTCTTTAGATGTTGGTCGAGACTCTTCGCTATGAGACCGTTTACGCTAACGACTATATCCCGGCCGCAGAGAAAGAAAACGCTTGACGATGCGCGCCGTGTCCAGGAGTACTGCCTTTTGCATCTGCCCCTTGACCCAACCATCTAGCGAGAGGCTCTTTAGATGTTGGTCAAGACTCTTCGCTATGAGACCGTTTACGCTAACGACTATAGGGACAATGATCGTCGAATCCACATCCCACATTATTATTACATAACAAAAATATTGAATTGAAATGCCGCCAACCCCTAAGTTCATTACATTGTACAGCTTACTGTGACTAAAGCTATGTCCATTACGGAAGTCAGTGGGGGTGTGCAGTAAATAACTAGAACTTTACGGTTAGTCTCGCGCAAAATTGATTGCCTAATCTGCTAGGCGGGCGTGACAGCTGACAGTTCTGTCAATTAGCACTCAATCCGCCCGGAGCAGATCGGCAGCGGTCGAACTCAGCTATCTTTTAAAGCTCGCTTATGAAACTTGATTATATATATTTGTAGCTAGTTGATTCCCGCGACTTTGAGTAATTACTAGCTTGTTTTAAGTTCTTTTCATCTTAATTTTCAACCTTTTGACGTGATAACGTCTGTTAAATCGATGAACACAGGCTGCACGCACGAAAAAGTGTCACGTTCCGTGTGAGTCTGAGCGTGCAAGCGAGAGCGCGGAACAAGCGATAGAGAGGCACGATCGGCCCAAGCGTCGCGGCGTCGGCTTGTACGCATTTATCTCTCTTCTCGCGTGACGTCAGAGCGAGCAATAGGGGTGATGACTGGGTACAGTAAACGAAATTCTAATTAGTCCGTCAGTTAGATGATCAAAAAATAATGGACACGTATTTTTTCTTTGGGCAATCAACCAAATGACAAAGTTATAGCGCGTCAAAGTTTGGGAGTAGGGGCTCGTGACGTCACTTTTGCGTGAATTTTCACTTATAAGTGTACTCAAACGTGACGTCATGCGACTTTTCAAATCAATATATCTCTGCAATGTTTATATTATGTGAAAAAAGAAAAGATACGTGTCCAATACTTTTTGATAATCTACCTGATAAACGAAGAAAAAAAAAATAGTCATCATCCCTATTATGCAATTTTTCATCAATGTTTCTTTATGACGTTGTTTATACAATCATGCGTAAGCGATGCACTTCTCTCGTCAGCAGGGTACGGAGCAGCCCTAACACAATCCTGAAACTCTTTTCGAGTAGATTTGACTGTCACTATATGAACCATGCGGCTATGATTCATGTAGTGACTATATAAAATTTTGTTATGTATATACATATAATATAAGCATTAATCTCTACCAAATTAATATAACTTTGAATTTAAATTCTGACATTTTAATTATAACATTTTATTTTGACAATTAATTTTTATTAAACCATTTTAAATTTGGACATTTTATTTTTGGAATATTTGAAACTGTGTGAAACCGATTGAATTTAATTTAATTTTTGTTTTAAATGTAATTTTATGTGGAGCTCTAATTTAATTTGTTTTTATGTATCTTAATTATTACTATTTATTATTATTTTGTCATTGGCATGCTATGATCTTTATGGTTGAAATAAATGAATTATTATTATTTATTATTATTATTATTATCATGTAAAACTATCGTCCGTAAACTGAGTTTATAGACAACCAATTTTTTATATTTAGTTTTGGTCACAAAAAGTAGCCTTTGTACTATTTGAAGGAATCGTTAAAAGTTATAAAAAAAACTGTAATTTTAGTGCAAACACGTACCAGCAAGATAAAGTGACATATTTATTTATAACCTTAGATTAAAACAAAAAGGGTAGATACGGTACGCTCATACTTGCATCAAACAAAAACTGATCCCACGGCAGCGCGAACGGGACGGCGAGATCCGCGTCACTACATTACCGACCCGAACGAAACAGCACGTTAAGTTTCAACGGCAGCGCGAACGAGACGGCGATATCCGCGTCACTGCACTACCGACCAATCACGCGACCAGTACTCGACGTCACTACCGAATAAGATTCAAAACAAACAGCAATTTTTATGTAAAAATATATTTTATAGTACTTACGAATGAAAAGTGATGCCGTGGGTTTTATTTTTAGTTCTTGAGCAATTTGAACACTTTTTAAAAACACACTTAGGCATTGTTTTATCATATAAACACAAAATATTAGCAATATTTCTTTTTGGCGTTCACATGTACGTCGTTTGCATGTCAAGTTGTGACTAAAGCGATTAGGGTCGTGGACCACAATTCATACGGATCACTTTTGTGAGGCTAGTGCCGTATCTACCCTTTTTGTTTTAATCTAAGTTTATAACTAGAGATCGCCCGCGACTTTGTCTGCGCTAACTTAGTTTCTTGAAAAGCCCTCTGGAACTATCATTTTTTCGGGATAAAAGTAGCCTATGTGTTAATCTAGGGTGTCAGCTAACTCCATACCAAATTTTATTAAAATCGCTCCAGCCGTTTAGACGTGAAGAAGTAACAAACATACACACTCACATACTCACACACTCACAAACTTTCGCCCTTATAATATTATAGTGTGATGTTGGTTAAGTGAGGATTTTTTTTTTATAAATGGTGGTATAATGATCTTTCTTTATAATGGTTGCCTTATAAAATGGGTCGTTTAGACTCCGATAAGTTAAAAGGTGCAAAAAAACAATATGTGAAAAAAAAAATACTTGTCCAATACTTTTTGATAATCTACCTGATAAACGAAGGAAAAAAAAATAGTCATCGTCCCTATTGGAACATTATAATATCAAAAAAAAAAACTTAAGAATATTATCTTGTCTTAAATAGTAGGCAGGGTTCTCATAAAAATATTTTTACGAAGTTCTCAATATTACAAAACGCGTGAAATTTAATTAATATGTTAAATGATAAATGTGAACAGTCGTATAAGAAACAATTATTGTATTTGTCGACATTCAAAAGTTGAAATTAATTGGAAATGCCATTAACGTGTAATTAATTATTATGAAAAGGTAATTATTATAATTAGGTATGTAAATTCAATAACATTTTACGAGACAGTTTATCTCGAGTAATTTACAGATTTTTCGGGTGTCATCATCATTACTGATAAATAATATTAAGTTTTGACTTCCACGCTTCAGATAGGATTCGAATCTACAGCTTCCCCAATCCCAAGACAGGATTTTTATCAATTCTACCCCCAAGAGGATAAAATAGGGAATGAAAATTTGTATGAAACTTTGTCAATTTTAAACCGATCGGGCTGAGACTTTGCATGCAGGTATAAAAAGAATCATAGATGGATGTCATCTCTTATCTATTAGACAAATCCGTTCGTCTGTCTGTGGTGCTGTTTCAGCGGCCAAACCGTAAGAGATAGATAAAGAGAATATTTAAGTTATAAGTTAAGAATAGTCTGATAAGACTACAAACCGGATTTGAGTAACGTAGCACTTCCGGTTTTCGAGAAATCAGGTTTTGGTGAACATTTGGTTCACTAGTTTGCTAGTTGTGTATAATACAAGCCTGAGAACAAAAACTGTAGTCTACACTTCAGCTCTACACCGAAGCGAAGCGAGGGCGGGCCGCTAGTCCCTTATTTAATAACAGTTTAAACTATAGTCAATCCTATATGATTATATTTTATAAGCGAGAAAAGTGCCCATTTTTTATTTATTACCTAACAAAACAAGGAAAATTAAATATTAAAAAACAAAGCAAATACAATAATATAAAAAGCAAACTGTAACTTTAAATATGTGGGCATAACATGATAAAATTTTATGGGCAGAAGTATATAGGATAAAAAAATATTTAATATCGAATTTCAACAATTAAACACAACAAAAAACACTTAAACAAAAGTACAAATTAACTGATTTTTTTTTGCTAATGAAGTATTAATCTTTGGTAATTAAGTTACCAAAGATTAATAAAATAAATACTTCCATTAGGGGTGATGACGGGATACAGTAAACGAAATTCTATCTAGTCCGTCAGTTAGATGATCAAAAAATCATGGACACGTATTTTTTCTTTGGGCAATCAACCAAAAAATGGCAAAGTTATAGCGCGTCAAAGTTTGGGAGTAGGGGCTCGTGACGTCAGTTTTGAGTGAATTTTCACTTATAAGTGTACTCAAACGTGACGTCATGCGAATTTTCAAATCAATATATCTCTGCAATGTTTATATTATGTGAAAAAAGTAAAAATACGTGTCCAATACTTGTTGATAATCTACCTGATAAACGACAAAAAAAAATTAGTCATCATTCCTATTAGCCTAGCCCCTAAGCACTATAAGGCTTGTGTTATGGGATACTAGGGTAACGGATAGAATACATACACTTTACATATATAAGTATCTTTATATAGAAATACATATTAAACGTCCATGACTGTAGTACAAATGCTAGTGTTCATCACACAAACATCTGCCTCCACCGGGATTCGAACCCGGGACCACTCGAGTCGGCGACGCCATGGCACCCTGCATACAAACCACTCGGCCACGGAGGTCGTCAAAATAACTTAATACTTCATTAATATAAGTTAAATAAGTTGACCACGAGGAAAATATCTTTTCATTAGTAACCAAGGAGGCAGCTATTGAAATTAAAAATACGAAACCGGGTGCTTCCAACTTTCCTCGGATAATCTCGATGTTACGGTTGTAATGAAAAAGAATTATTCAGCTGGAGCCTTTAATGTTGCACTGCAATTTATGAAAGGGTAAAAGGCATTAAAATACAAGGTTAAAAGTCGTTTATGGCTTTCTTTTAAGATAGCACGAATGAGATGAAAGATATGGTAATGTATTTGACGACAAAGTTGCTTTTATAATACGTTTCAGAGTTGCAAAAGTCAACGAGAAAATTTCCGTTATGTTATAAAGTTAAACGTTATAACGAGGAACAGGATATTTTATAGTTATGATTTTATTTATTTTTTAAGCATTTAACTGCTATTATGCTACCACGGCCCTGGTAGCATAATGGTCAGTGCATTCGCCCGGATAGCGAAGGATGCGGGTTCGAGTCCCGTCCGCTGCCTGGTCCGCGTGGATTTTTTTTCTAGTTTTTTTTTTTTCTAGTAAACTTTTCTTTAGGATATTTTATTATAGATCATTATTGACAGATCGAGCATTTTGTAGCTGTGATTAATGAAACGAAGTTACTATTTTAAAATGAAGTTAACATGAAGCTTGAGTCCTTATGTTTGAAAAGCTGATATCCTTAAAATCTACAAACATACAAATGTTTGTAGATTATAAGGATATCAGCTAACCATAGGTACGTGTCGTTAGATTAAAAAAATATCTAGACTGATGCCTTATAATAATGTGGTGATAGACATAATAAATATTTCCATCACTCACACCAATTAGCCTAGCCCCAAAGTAAGCACTGTAAGGCTTGAGTTATGGGATACTAGGGTAACATATACTGTACATATATAAACATATTGATATAGAAACACATATCAAACATTCATGGCTGGAGTAGAAATGCTCGTATTCATCACACAAACATCTGCCCCCACAGGGATGCGAACCGGGACCTCTCGAGTCGGCGACAAAATGAACCCCGGGGTACAAACCACCCGCCCATGGAGGTTGTCAATATATTATGTTTATCTATTAACAAAACAAAACTATTTTTAACTAAATATACTACTAACTGTTATGCACAATTTCAATAATAATTTTATTTAAACTAAGCAGTTTTGTTAAATAGATTTTTGTTAATTTTAAACATTTTTGCAGGAAAATGGTCTCGTGTTCTTTTATATAGGCAATTTACTACCCAGTTTAGACACCAGTATCTCCACATTCGTCGTCAGCCTATTAATGTCCCCACTGCAGGGGAACAGGTCTTCCCTATGGATGGAATAGGGAGATTGGGCCATGACTCACCACGCGGGCCTGAAGCGGATTGGCAGGTGCTAACGACTACAGATGCAACCGGGACCAACGGCTTAACGTGCCTTCCGAAGCACGGAGGAATTCGAGATAGAAGATTTTTGGTCACCCATCCAATGACCGACCACTGCGAAAGTTGCTTAACTTCAACGATCGCAGCCGAACGCGCTAACCACCCGCGCTATCGAGCTCTCCACATTATATTACTGTAAATACATCTGTTGTAAATAACATTAGTTTATTATATCTTCATTTGTAAGCATTTAACTGCTACATGCCTAAATCTAAAGAAAATTTTACTAGAAACAAAATCCACGCTGTCCTTTGAGAGTTACCTACAATGCGAAGAGATGGCGCTGCCTTGCAGCCCAAGAAATAGTAGAAAAAATTCGCCACGGCCATTAAGGTCGCGGTAGCATTATTGGTCAGTACATCTGCCTGGATAGTGGAGGGTGCGGGTTCGAGCGCCGTTTGCTGCCTGGACCGCCTGGATTTTTTTCTAGTAAATTTTTAGATTCAAATATGTATGTATACAATAAAAATGTTATTATGGTGGAATTAAATAAACACTAGCAAACCAGTGAACCAAATGTTCACCAAAACCTGATTTAAAAAAAAATGTATTTAATTAATTGAGAACTTCGGAAATTTTGTGTGGTTTCGTTTGAAATTCGTGATTTCTCGAAAACCGGAAGTGCTACGTTACTCAAATCCGGTTTGTAGTCTTATCAGACTATTCTTAACTTATAACTTGAACATTCTCTTTATCTATCTCTTACGGTTTGGCCGCTGAAACAGCACCACAGACAGACGGACGGACGGACTTGTCTAATAGATAAGAGATTATTATATTAGATCCATGGTCAACCAGAGACAGAGAACACAGTAACAGATAATTGTTCACGCGAGCGGCCTTCGATAAAGTAAATTTACTTAACCTAAAGAAAAGGGGGTTTCAGAAATTAAATTTCGCGGAACCCAAAATCGATTTCCTTCACGACTGCTCAGATAATCAAATGAGTAATCCATTTACTCGGGTGAGAATCAGGCGAGGATATTGCGATGTTTTAAATGTTTATACAAGAGGCGTGGGTGGTTAGCGCGTTCGGCTGCGATCGTTGAAGTTAAGCAACTTTCGTAGTGGTCGGTCATTGGATGGGTGACCAAAAATCTTCTATCTTGAATTCCTCCGTGCTTCAGAAGGCACGTAAAGCCGTTGATCCCGGCTGCATCTGCAGTCGTTAGCACCCGCCAATCCGCACTGGGCCCGCGTGGTGGGTCATAGCACAATCTCCCTGTTCCATCCATAGGAAAGGCCTGTGCCTCAATAGTGGGGACATTAATAGGTTGATGATGATGATGATGATGATGATACAAGAGGTGCCCTGCGGGTTCATCTGCATTAATTTGAGGGGAAAAAGTTATAGTGAGTCACCCCATAAAGTTGGTCATATGCTGTTGTGGGTTTTTTATAGAACTTTCAAAGAGGAAAAATTCAGTCATACAATATTTTTGTGTAACTTTTACCATTTGAGCAGCGCACGCTAATAAAGCTTACTAACGGAATAATTTTTCCCGTTTCTGCAACATCTTTATATATAAAACTCAAAGGTGACTGACTGACATAGTGATCTATCAACGCACAGCCCAAACCACTATACGGTTCGGGCTGAAATTTGGCAT
The DNA here is from genome assembly GCA_902850365.2 of Chilo suppressalis. Classification (NCBI taxonomy): domain Eukaryota; kingdom Metazoa; phylum Arthropoda; class Insecta; order Lepidoptera; family Crambidae; genus Chilo; species Chilo suppressalis. The sequence continues at coordinate 2,455,167 of OU963902.1, forward strand.
GCAGGTAGATTTTATGACGTAGGCATCCACTAAGAAAGGATTTTGATCAATTCTACTCTCAAGGGGATAAAATAGGGAATGAAAGTTTGTATGAAACTTTGTCAATTTTAAACCGATCGGGCTGAGACTTTGCATGCAGGTATAAGCAGAATTATAGATGAATGTCATTGTGTATAATACAAGCCTGAGAACAAAAACTGTAGTCTACACTTCAGCTCTACTCCGAAGCGAAGCGAGGGCGGGCCGCTAGTTTTTCATAGATGCTCATCTCCTACTGGTCTAGCGTGATGTTAGCCTATAGCCTTCCTCGATAAATGAACTATCCAACAACAATAAAGATTAAAAATCGGACCAGTATTTTTTAAGATTAGTGCGTTCAACAAAAATAAACTAACAAAAAAAGTTCTCCAGCTTTATGATATTAGTAAATTTGTATATCTAACTACTCCTTTATATTTGTTTCTTAGGTTTTTACACACATCACTCAATTAATAAAACAACGTCAATCTATACTTATAATAAATCTGTAGAGAAGTCAATTCTGTACATGAAATATATTTTCAAAATAACTATCAGGGGGTGATTAGTAATCGATACTGATACCAAAAATGCAATCAGTAAAATTTTTGTCTGTCTGTCTGTGTGTATGTTCCTTATAGAAACAAAAACTACTCGACAGATTTTAACGAAATTTGGTACAAATATTCTTCATACTCTTGGGCAGGTTATAGTATACTTTTCATCACGCTACAATCAATAGGAGCAGAGTAGTGAAGGGAAATGTTGGGAAAACGGGAGAAGTCACTCCATTTTTTAAGCTTCCGTCGCGTGTGCAACCTTTATGGTTAAAGTTACATAGAAATCATGCATAACGGAAATATTCTACATAAAATTGTCTAAAAAATATCCCGCAACAGCATATGTCTATCTTTTATGGTTGACTCACAATAACACGTGTAACTCCTGATAGCTTAGCAGTTCGGAGCATTCTGATTATATTTGTTTACTCTTACGTTTATAATACTCTCACTCATCCCTAATTTAAAAAAGTTAACATTATTACCTAATCAATAAAAAAAGAATCATAGAAAAAGAATTAAATAAATAAACTCAATGTGTACAATACACGCCTGAGAACAAAAACTATAGTCTACACTACAGCTCTACACCGAAGCGAAGCGAGGGCGGGCCACTAGTAAATAAATAAAATCAGTACTCCTTCATGTTATTTTTTTTATATAGATAGTTCCGACAAATGACTCCACCCCATCTGATGTTAAGTGATGGTGAAGTCCAGACGTAAAGATAGGTGGTAAAGCAGTTCTATCTGCCACCTTGCCGGTCTGCATGTTGCTTCTTCACGCCTCTTTTAAAGGATCCCAGGTTGTAAGAAGGAGGGAACACGTGAGCAGGCAGAGCATTCCATTTACGGATACTGCGACAAAGAAATGAGTCACCAAATTTCTTTGTGCGCGTTGGAATTGTGGCCACAGTTAGGTGGATATAAATATACAATAGTAACGCCACACTCTACAAACTAGGCCAAAATCTTATTATGATATATTTTTTTTAAGCATTTAACTGCTAGATGTTTAAATCTACAGAAAAGTTTTACTAGAAAAAAATCCACGCGGACCAGGCAGCGGACGGGACTCGAACCCGCACCCTTCGCAATCCGGGCGAATGCACTGACCATTATGCTACCACGGCCCTATTCGCCGCGTCGAAATTTTCCTAGCCTTAAGCTGCAAGGCAGCGCCATCTCTTCGCATTGTATTTAACATTTGAAAGAAGAAATAGCCATTATAGTTATTTTTTATTTATTTTTTAAGCATTTAGGAGGTTCTGGGATTAGCGCGCTCAACTTAACAAACAAAAAATATTCAGCTTTATAATCTTAGTATAGATAGGTATTCGATTCTGTTACTGGGTAACCTAATACGCCCCGAGTGAGCGGAAAAAGATACAAACAATGCCTTTCGAGAAGTGTGTATAAGGGTCGTTGTCAAGGGACAAAAAATACCTTTATCAAAAACAAAATAATATAGTACGAAAACCTTTATACATTTTCGCGTGTTGAAAATGTAAAATATCATGTGTAACATTACTTAATTTACCCTCATCATCTACCTAATAATTAAAGTCAATCTACTGCTTTTAAACATTCACTGGTTTTCCAATTAATAAATAAAAACTGACTTTTGCTCCGTATTAAGTTCATCTTAAGCTTCCCAGTTCAGCACAGATCCGCAGCTAGGGATGCAAAGTCTTTTAAAATATCGATATTATTATCGAAGTCGGGTCAATATTGATATCGGATATATCGACCATGCCAAAGAGATATTATCGATATTTTTAGTATCTATTTTTATAGCTCAGTAATAAGTAGGTACGTATACAAAATTGTTTGAAATATTTTCTTTTTTTATAGATAGGTCCGACAAATTACTCCTGAGGGGAGGTCCCTGATGTTAAATGAAGGTGAAGTCAAGACGCGAAGATAGCTGATATAGCAGTTCTACCTGCCACACCAGCTATCCTCACCCTGCCGGCCAGCATGTTGCTTCTTCACGCCTCTTTTAAAGGATCCCAGGTCGTAAGAGGGAGGGAAGACGTGAGCGGCTAGAGCATTCCATTTACGGATACTGCGACAAAGAAATGAGTCACCAAATTTCTTTGTACACGTTGGAATTTCGGCCACAGATAGACGGTGACAACGATATAATATTTTCCCCTAGAATAAGCACTAAAACGCGATGTGACAAAGTGTTTTATCGCCACTAAATGATAAACTAAATTGGCGTTTGACTATTGTAATTTGATAAAAAGCTTAACCTTATAGCGTTTTTGGCTTGTGCTACGATGGCAGGTAGGCAATATCGATATCTCAATGTATCGTCGCAACCCTATTCGCAACCCACATTCCGGAGTAATCAGGCTTATGTTAATGAGTTCATCGCAGCCAAGCGATTGTCTGCGGAGTTGCTTTTTATCGCCCCGCAGAGAAATGAAATATTGCTCCCGGAGTTGTTGTTACTTAACAACCCCACAACTACTTACTGAAATTAAACTTTAAGTGCGGATTGTAGCTGTTTCGTCGGGGTAATGTTGGTAATTTGCCATTACATTTCATCCATTATAGTAAAGAAATAAATTTATCATAATAATACTTATATATATATATTTTTAAAGCATGTAACTGCTTGATGTTTAAATCTGAAGAAAATATAACTAGAAAAAATTCCACGCGGACCAGGCAGCAGACGGGACTCGAACCCGCACCCTTTGCAATCCGGGCGAATGCACTGACTCGAAATTCCCCTAGCCATCTTAAGCTGCAAGGCAGCGCCATCTCTTCGCATTATAGGTAACCCACAATGTCAAATGAATACTTTTACAAGTATTAAACATTTGAAACAAGAAATAGCAATTATAGTTATAATTTTTTTTAAAGCATGTATCTGCTTGATGTTTAAATCTAAAGAAAATATAACTAGAAAAAATTCCACGCGGACCAGGCAGCAGATAATAATACTTTGTTATAAAATTATATTTTATGTGAAATGGGGGATAAACAATCTTAAGGCCTGCCTAATGATATAAGCGACTGCGAATTATACAAATTTTAAACAAATTGCAATTGTAAAATTGTATTGTAAGAAATTAATTGTTGAAGTAATATAAGTTACTAGCAGCCCGCCCTCGCTTCGCTTCGGTGTAGAGCTGAAGTGTAGACTACAGTTTTTGTTCTCAGGCTTGTATTATACACAATGACATTCATCTATGATTCTTCTTATACCTGCATGCAAAGTCTCAGCCCGATAGTTTTAAAATTGACAAAGTTTCATACAAACTTTCATTCCCTATTTTATCCCCTTGGGGGTAGAATTGATCAAATCCTTTCTTAGCGGATGCCTACGTCATAAAATCTACCTGCATGCCAAATTTCAGCCCAATCCGTCCAGTGGTTTGGACTGTGCATTGATAGATCACTATGTCAGTCAGTCAGTCACCTTTGAGTTTTATATATATAGATTTACGGGACTGTTACCATGTACCTTGTTTTTAGCGTGTTTCCGATATTTCAGCACTGTTGCAAGCGCCATGATCACGGAGTAACTGCAAGGTAACTGCTAAAACAGGGTACATGGTAACAATCCCTTTAAATAACTTATATTACTATAATGTTAGTGACCATGAAAGTTTAAAACAATATCTTTGACATTTTAATGAAACTTAATAATATTTCTAGTAACATAACATTATTTTTAACAAATCATAATAGTGTAGTTGAAAGGGTATATTGGAAGTTTACTTACAGTATTCTTCCTAGATTCACTAAAATAATTACGTATGAGGAGCTTGATGGCGCAAGTGTTTAGCGCATTCGGCTGCAATCGTTGAACTTAAGCAACTTTCGAAATGGTCGGTCATTGGATGGGTGACCAAAAATTACTATCTCGAGCTCCTCCGTGCTTCCGAAGTGTCCGAAGGTACGTGAAGCCGTTGGTCCCGGCTACATCTGCAGTCGTTAGCACCCGCCAATCCGCACTGGGCCCGCGTGGTGGGTCATGGCCCAACCTCCCTATTCCATCCGTAGGGAAGGCCTGTGCCCTAGCAGTGGGTACATTAATAGGCTGATGATGAAAGAACCACTAGCACCAAAGTTCTTAAGAGCCCTTTTACAAAATTGCACCTCTGCCGTACTAATCGGCGCGTAGGTAGGTTTGCACTGTGGCCTGTGCCCCAGCAGTGGGGACATTAATAGGCTGCTGATGATGATGATGAATTACGTATGGTTATCCAAAACATTTTATCAATAATACAGTTAATATCAATCGATGAAAAGGATTGCAAAAGAAAAGCGCCTATATCGCATAGCACAAAAAGCAATGTAGTATCAAAAGTATATCCAAAAACATAAATTTTACTGTGCAATTGTGTAAACAAATCTTCGTAGGTACACACGGTATGTACTAATCAAACAACGTCGTAACGTAAAAAAATGCTTTTTCCCTTTTCCTCCTTCCGCTCGATTAGCTGTGACACTTTAAGGCGTTTTTTTCCTGTCTTGAAAGGTAATATAACCGGTTAAGCGCGAATGGAACTTAAACTCGAAGGTTTTCAAAGTTACTACATAGAATTTAAAACATACAGTATGGAATTAAGATAGGTAGACACTAAAAATTAAAATGCCATTTAATGACATTGCAATGCACGTAAAAACTTTTAATAAATAAAAATTTAAATATTTCCGACACTCACACCAATTAGCCTAGCCCCAAAGTAAGCACTATAAGGCTTGTGTTATGGGATACTAGGGTAACGGATAGAATACATATACTGTACATATATAAGTATATTTATATAAATACATATTAAACATCCATGACTGGAGTACAAATGCTCGTATTCATCACACAAACATCTGCCCCCACCGGGATTCGAACCCGGGACCTCTCGAGTCGGCGACAGCCATGAAACCCGGCGTACAAACCACTCGGCCACGGAGGTCGTCGACTTTGTTTACTCACCTAGTTTTTACAGTCCCCGTGCATTCAATTTGCGGAGATGGTCTTCTGAACCAGGTGGTACATGATCCGTGCTGTTATTGCTTGGAAACGAATGACATACATACACACGTAGAGAAATTTAACACCAGCGTTTTAGATACAATTGTGATGATTATGAATTTTTAATTATTGATTTATATCAAAGATGTTCGAGGGCATAAAATGTATCCTTGTCAGTCTCTTTACAGAATGAATAGGAGAGACTGATATTACGAGTAGGTTTCGATTTGAGATTGGAGAATCGTTCAGCCAGTTATATATATAGCGCACCTTACAGGTCCTGCCAGAATACCAGCGCTGTTCTCAGTCGCATAGTAACGTGTGGCAACAGCATCATGCTGAGGCAGGGTCCTGATTAACCATTAATTTTAAATTAGTTTTTAATTTTGTTTTTTATGTTAATGTTTATGTGTTTTTTCATTGTTGTTGTAATACTCGTAACAAATGGTTAATAAAAAAAATCTCTCTCTCTCTCTCTCTAAAAATGCCAAAAATAAACTAAGTATGCCCTCTGTTTACCCATAACCATTACCCATAACTTTAACACGAGATTTAAGAACAAGCTTGCCGTTCCATGTTTCAGATTCCAAAAATCAAGAGGTTCATTTCTGGGATGTAGTATTGCATTGTTTAACAAAGTTCCCCAAGATCTGATTGAGTTTTCACTAACTAAATTTAAATCTCAGATTAAGAATACAATTATGAATAAGGGCTATTATAAGGTTAATGATTATCTAAATGATCGAAATGCATGGACATAGATAGTGTTTCTTGTAATTTGTTATTTGATAGGTATGAGTCAGTTTTTGTAACAGTAATATGGTACCTATCTAATGCCGCTTCCTATATACAAAATCTAAAATTTATTGTAACTATATGTCTATATCCTAAATAATGTAATGGAAGGTGACTTCAGAAGTATCTCTGAAGTCATTTTTCAACTTGATGACTCTATATATATCAATACAGGGAGAAAAAAGCAGCCCTTGCTGAGTTTCTTGCCGGTTCTTCTCAGTACAAGGTCTCCCGCCGTAGTTTTGCGAACTGATGGAGTAGCTTCTTGACCTTCACAAGTGCTTGTAACATGTAAATTACTTTTCATTTCATTTCATTTGGGCCTTAGAGTAAGCCATATTCATAGTTTATTTTAACATTATATACATATATACCTGAAAAGGCGTGGGGCTTCATTATTAAATTTTAACTGAATTGTTAAGCATTATGAATCACGTAATAAATTAATATGTTTAGATTTGATAAATATTGCAATGAAAAGCATCCCACGCTTTTTCAGTTATATATGTATGTTAAAATAAACTATAAGCATGGCTTACTCTAAGGTCCTAATGGAGTAAACACAGAGTATATTTTGTTCAGTTTTAGCTTTTTAGTGCAGTAAATAAAACCTTGTTTAGTTTTTTAAACTATTATTTTATTTTTCTCTCTAGTTTATTACAAAACATAGAACGAGTTAATTGGGTTGGTGGGTGCTAACGACTGCAGATGCAACCGGGTCCAACGGCTTAACGTGCCTTCCGAAGCACGGAGGAGCTCGAGATACTAAATTTTTGGTCACCCATCCAATGACCGACCACTGCGAAAGTTGCTCAACTTCAACGACCGCAGCCGAACGTGCTAACCACTGGCGCCATCGAGCTAATCTGACTGCGCTAAGATTGTGCTAAGTTTATTTTGTCATACCGTAACGTACTCGCTTAACCCTAAAATTTCTCTGTTTGTTTATTGACAAGGTACACGATACCGGTTGACTATAAAACAGATATGCGAGGGTACGTCACGTCGGCTGGCTTTCGAGGCACGTTTTCGGGATCGGTGCCTTCCCGACGACGATGGGTCAGGTCAGATGATCGGGCCTTTTTCGACGAACCATTTGCTTCGTAAGGGTTGGCGATGAGTGGCCAATCGGACTTTTTTTGCTTTTTCACAAAAGAAGTTTAATATTTATTGTGTACTTATCGTTACTAATATCTTCGTACTCACCGATTATTTAAATTTAACAAAAAACAAATGATTGTATTGGTATATCCGATAACGACTCATGCGCTTTGTGTCGTGATCGGAATGTTTCTAGTTACCTACCAAAAGGGCTGCTCTTTGAAAATGTTCATAATATTGGTCGTTTTTCTCTAATTTTGTAACAGATTTCCAATGTGGTTGCTAAACTAACACATTTTATTATTCCACTTTGGATTCGATTTCCTGGATAATTCTTGATTTAGGAAACAGTTTTAGGTGAAATATTGATTAAATTAATCTATGTTTTATGATTGCTGTTGCATGCTATCGTATCGTGCAATTCAAAATCATTTTAACGTTTATTTTAATTTGATTTCAGCATTAATCTGCACAATTTATAAATCTAAAAATAACTGGATGCCATTGGATGACTGCACGGATGGAGTGGATTTTTTGTAGCAAAAATTTTCTTTGGAATTTTTCGCTTGATTAAAGTTACAAAGTTAACTCGTTAACCAATACTCTGTTTAAACTTGGTTTGCACACAATTCGTTAATGATCGCCAAAAATTACTATCTCGAGCTCCTCCGTGCTTCGGAAGACACGTTAAGCCGTTGGTCCCGGCTGCATCTGCAGTCGTTAGCACCCACCAATCTGCACTGGGTCCGCATGGTGGGTCATGGCCCAATCTCCCTATGCCATCCATAGGGAACGCCTGTGTTATAATTTAATTTCAGCATTAATCTGCACAATTTATAAATCTAAAGATAATTACTGTCTAATACCTGGATGGAGGGTATTTTTTGTAGCAAAAATTTTCTTTGGAATTTTTCGCTTGATTAAAGTTACAAAGTTAACTCGTTAACTCTCACCAATACTGTGTTTAAACTTGGTTTGCACTCAATTCGTTAATGATCGCCAATCTGTCTAACAGGAGAGCGAAAGAAATCAGGGACCGTGAGCGGATAAGGGGAATCACCCTTTCTCATCTGGCTTTCGAACAAATCCTCGAGACCGATGCGTTAGTGACGGGTCACGGATCAAGGTTCTTGTATTCGCACGAATCGCTTGCTGGGGACTGAGAGTTGTCAGCGCCGGAAGCTTGCGTGCGTACGATCGATTCGTATTGTTTAACACAAAACTATTTATATATAAAACTTTTCGCGAAAAGGACGGTTATGCAACTTTCGCAGTGGCAGGTCATTAGGCGCGACACGGTACCACAAAAAGCGAATTCCGACACATTCTTGTTGCAGAGTTTTTGAGGCGTTTCCGCAGTGTAAAAATCTACTTTACGTCGACACACCTTTCAATGTAATGTAGTTTGATTCAGAACTGATTGTCAATACTAAAATTCATAATCGTATGTATTGCCGGGCAAATATAGCGAAGGATAAAACTAGTTTTTACGGGTTAATGCACGAAACTTTATTTATTTATTGACGTTTCGCAGCCCATTCAGGTCTGCATCGTCAGAATAATGTTTTTTTATTTAAATTTGTCGACCTACCTTCGAAAGACTTATATTGAGCGTTCGGTTATTTCTATGGAAGATTTTTAAAATTTTATTGTCTATGTATGAATTTATTATTTAATTTACTTAATAAAGTATTTTATTTAAAATTCTTGTTTGTAATTTTGAGTTTATTTATTTGACCCTAACTACCGTAAACTACCACCGGTTCCAAAATTGGGAGACCTTCCTGAGAAGAACCGGCGAAACAAACTCAAGAGAGGCTTTCTATCTCCTTCTATATAGCGAAGGAGCTTAAAATATTAACAATCCAAAAACTTGAATCCATCATTAGCCTATTAATTTCCCCACTGCTGGGGCACAGGCCTTCCCTATGTATGGAATACGGAGATTGGGCCATGACCCACCACGCAGGCCCAGTGCGGATTGGCGGGTGCTAACGACTGCAGATGCAGCCGGGACCAACGGCTTAACGTACCTTCCGAAGCACGGAGGAACTAGAGCTAGAAGATTTTTGGTCACCCATCCAATGACCGACCATTGCGAAAGTTGCTTAACTTCAACGATCGCAGTCGATCTCGCTAATCCGCGGAGAATTTATTATCCTGACCTAACTACACTCGCAGTCGTTAAATACTAATTCATACGTATTGTGAGTTCTTTTAATAAAAAGTTTTTTTTCTTCTGATAAGTTTATATTAAAAAACGGTAAAAACGAAAAGCAAATGTGAGTGTGTGGAAGACTCGGTTAAAAATGAAGATTTTATTAATATCCAGGTAGGCAAATATCAACTACACTTATAATTAGAAGCGAAATATAATATTCAATATTTGTTTCTCGCAAATTTTAAATCTACCGACAGTAGAAACCTTTATGCTCAATTTGGGTGAACACTTACCGAAGTGTTCAATCCATTCTAATAAATGACTTTCCGAAATTGTTAAAGGAAATTTAATCCTGTGCCAAGGAAATTGCGGAGTCTGACTTGTTACAACCAATAAAGTAAAGACGTAAATGGCATTACTTAAAAAGAATTTGATGTCGCGTCATTGACGTTAGGATACTTATGTACCTGGAATATTAATTTAACAGTACCTATAGTTTATTTGGTTTGGAACAGTCTTCTTACATTTATGAGCAATGCTCTTGTAGATACTAATTGTAAGCTTTCCCCCATAGTTTCTTGAATCTAATAATAATAATATAATAATAACAACTTTATTTGGAACAGGTGCAATGTACATAAAATTATGAATCGTTCAATCAAACTCATTTATTCAGTCTAGGCTGTTGAAAGCTCTTGTGAAAGTCAAACGCTACGCCATCGGTTCGTAAATCTACGGCGGGAGACCTTGTACTGAGAAGAACCAGCAAGAAACTCAGCAAGGGCTATTTTTTTCTCCCTGTTTTATTATTTACAGAGTCGTCTAGTTGAAAAATTACTTCAGAGATGATTCATGAAGTCACCTTGAAACATGTGTTGATGTCAACTTTCATCACATTAATAATATTAATTAACAAGTAAGTTAAATAAATTAAGTTAAGTATATCTAGGTACTATTTTTAAATTTAGAAGTGGTGATTAAATAATTTTCAACCAAATTAGCAATGTAACACTACTTAGTCTATTATACAAGACCCATCTTGTGACAACGTGACAGCTCACTATGTTTTCTCATTTTTTGTGTTAAAAGAGTGGTAATCAAGCGTATAGTGTACATAAGTATGGTTGTTTATTTTACTATTATTTAAAAATAATAATCTGTATTTGTTTCTTAGGTTTTCACGCACATCACTCATTAAATAAAACTAGTTTTTACGGGTTAATGCACGAAAACTTTATTTATTTATTGACGTTTCGTAGCCTTTACAGGCTACGTCGTCAGAATAAAACTTTTATTTAATTTGTCGAGCTACCTTCGAAAGACTTTTTTTTTAGAAAAAAACCACATTAACCCGTAAAAACTAGTTTTATATAATAATCTGTGTCATCAACCTTAAGCCCTGCCAGAATCATCAGCGCTTCAGCAGCCCTGGTGTTGCTGCAGTATCAAGCTGAGACAGGGACCTGGTTGGGCAAAAAAATTTTTATTGTTTTTTTTTTATGTTAACAATATTGTTTATGGTCAAATCCCACCAACTAGCCTGGCGAACCTTCTTGGTTATGCAAGCCGAAGCAGTGGGAGATACGCGCGGAATGGCCTCCACCGCGCGTACTTTCTTGACTCCCTACAAATTTTTCTTTATCTATCTCCTTGTCCCTATGGTCCCTCTCTCCTTTTTGGGTCGGACGTACACAAAACGCCTTCGTCGCCATCCCGGCCGTCCCGTGCCCACTCTGAAGTGGTACCGCTGGCTCAAACTGTTTATGGTCAATAAAAAATATTTCTTTATTCTTTTTTTCTTTCTAGTCCGACTAGAAAGATAAAAAAAAAAAAAAAAAAAAAAAAAAAAAAGAATAAAGAAAATATTTTTTTATTATAAAATGAATGAAATGAAAAATGAATAAAGAAAATATTTCTTTATTCTTTTTTTCTTTCTAGTCCGACTGATGGTAAGCGATCACCATAGCCTATAAGCTAGTTGTCTACCCCGACTTAATCTCCTACCCCGTAGCCTACCCTGGAACTTTATTCACCAACAGAAACAAAACACCACCAAAAGGTGCTTTACTGTGATCTTATTTAAGGTGGAAGTTGTTTCCCCAGATGGCGAAACGGACGCACACACCAATTAGCCTAGCCCCAAAGTAAGCACTGTAAGGCTTGTGTTATGGGATACTAGGGTAACGGATAGAATCCTATACAGTACATGTATAAGTATATTTTTTTAAAGAAATGCATATTAAACATCCATGTCTGGAGTACAAATGCTCGTATTCATCACACAAACATCTGCCCCCACCGGGATTCGAACCCGGGACCTCTCGAGTCGGCAACACCATGAAACCTGGCGTACAAACCACTCGGCCACGGTGGCCGTCTATCTTTTTAGAACATGTGTTTAGACTATTGTATTTTCATATTTCTCGAGACGCAACATCTTTGGTACTATACCAACTCTGGAGAGTATAATGGTGCGAATGCTTGTAAATTACCCTAGGTCAAAGGCAAACATTCTGCATTCTAATTGGATTTCATAATAAATATCTTTTAAAATTTTCATAGTTTTCTACCCCTACTTTAATAACTCGAGGAGCTCGATGGCGCAAGTGGTTAGCGCTTTCGGCGATCGTTGAAGTTAAGCAACTTTCGCAGTGGTCGGTCATTGGATGGGTGACCAAAAATTTACTATCTCGAGCTCCTCCGTGCTTCGGAAGGCACGTTAAGCCGTTGGTCCCGGCTGCATCTGCAGTCGTTAGCACCCACCAATCCGCACTGGGCCCGCGTGGTGGGTCATGGCCCAATCTCCCTATTCCATCCATAGGGAACGCCTGTGCCCCAGCAGTGGGGACATTAATAGACTGATGATAATGATGATGATGATGACTTTAATAACCAAAATGTAATTTTTTAACTGTGCGTTTGGAAAACTTCAAACATACCTATTTTTTTATGTAATCAGACACTTTGCTATGAATCTCTCTTTCCTTGTTTTTTTTTAAGAAAAATATAATGTGCGAAATATTCGAAAGCAAATTTGGAACAACCCTATGTCGAGGCCAAGAATTTTGAGGTCCAATGTGGTCTTTTACGGGCTAACGCTTTCTCACTGGGAAGGTCGGCTCCTACTAAAGTATATTTATGGATGGTGCACTAAGGTATGTACATAATGAATTTGGGTCAATGCTCCAGTTATCCTTATCATAATGAAAATGGCTAGGATAAGACCGGACGGTTATGCTCCCTTTTGAAATTATGGAATTAAGGCATTCCGCATTAGCAGCAAAACGTTTATATTTTTAATGCCGCGAATGTTTTTATATCGCTGGTGAAATTTTGTCTCTTTTATCTTCCTCAGTCCCCGTAGCATGAGCACTACAATACACACTTTGTCATGTTAGGATAATTTACTTTATTATGTCTATTTCATGCATGATAATTAATTTTTAAGTAGTCGTACATCAAATTTTAAGGAGCTCGATGGCGCAAGTGGTTAGCGCGTTCGGCTGCGATCGTTGAAGTTAAGCAACTTTCGCAGTGGTCGGTCATTGGATGGGTGACCAAAAATTTACTATCTCGAGCTCCTTCGTGCTTTGGAAGGCACGTTAAGCCGTTGGCCCCGGCTGCATCTGCAGTCGTTAGCACTCACCAATCCGCACTGGGCCCGCGTGGTGGGTCATGGCCCAATCTCCTTATTCCATCCATAGGGAAGGCCTGTGCCCCAGCAGTGGGGACATTAATAGGCTGATGGTGATATCAAATTTTAAATAGTCACTGCACTTCCGGCAAGATAATCCAGAGTTTAGCATTTCATGAGAAAATAATTTAATAGTTTACCTGATATTTTTTTATATAATAATATATGTAAAATCTAAAATAATGGTAAATAAAATATTGTACTTTTAACTGTTAATGATTTGTACTGTATTTTTTTTGTTTGTAACTTATTTTCTTTTGGCGCTTTTTGGCACTTCCGGTCTACGGAGAGTGCCAATAACGCAAGATGGCGAGGCATTCAGTATTCATCAGTCGTGTAGTGAATAGCTTGGAAACTGTTAATATTAAGTGTAAAATTGTGTACCGAAGATTAGCAGTGAAATAAAGTGTCTAAATGCAGTTGGTTGTTTGAAATTTATGCTGACGACAATAGACAGGGTTTTTATAGCGTCTAACTGTCAAACTCTATAGTGATTTGACAACTGAGGGTGATAAATTCGAGCTATGTATCGTATCGCGTTTCTAATAAATTCTAATTTTATTTGCAAAGCATAGTGAAATATAAAAGATTGATGTTTATTTAATAAATATGAATATCTATGTAGCAGAAAGGATACACCGTCGTGAGGTTCGATTTCAAATTCAGATTCGGTATAGGAAACGACTTTTATCTACACTCATGTCGAAATATTTGAATTGCGAATTTAAAGATGGCTTTATAAAGACGTATATACTTTATAAACGCACAAAATTAAAAATAAAACTGATAACTGTGCCGCTAGCTGTGTCGTAAAATAAGTTTTTTTTTTTTCTAAATGGCTTCGCACGACTTGTGCATTTAACCAATGGCAAGTGTTAAAATGTTTACAAATAAACTATAGCACTCGCGGTCAAAGTAATAAATCAAGTCAAAGTAAGTGGCAGTCAAGTCAATCCCCCTTTGCCTATGTTTCAGTAACAGTGTGGGGATTTATTGGAACCTCCCCGTGGACTTCTTGAGGGAAAGACACTTTCCGCTATTTCGTTTCACTTGCCAACACTTGTGCATGTTCCCGAACACTTAGTGGTTAATAATCCACCATTATTGGATACTAACATCCGCCACAACACAATTTTTAACAAGAAAAACAAAACTGCTAAAGTGACGCTTCCCGATCCCGCCAAAAAGTCCAAAATAACCTTTTAAACATTACAGTACACTTTTATTTTTTTAATTTAATCTATGTATTATATAAGGCCATCATATTATGCTGAATGTGAAAAAAAATAACGTATTTTGAACGTAATTTCCCACGCTTCCCATACAATTTTCTGTCGATCGTTTTTTGTTTTCGGGATTTCAGTAAAGCTTTGTAAAATACTTCTTTGATATCTAGCTATTTAGATAAATTTCAATTGTTCCAATGAGTGAAGATAATTTAGTATATCAAACTGCATATAATTTAGATATTAAAACACTCGAGTCAATCTATTATCGATAAACAGACTCTCGTGTTTTAATACAACATGTCTTTTAAACTACTATTAGACGATTGCCCAAAAATTAATACTATGTTTTCAAAGTTCCTGTACCTTCGTATTTACCTTACATAATATTTACGTCATTATATATGTGTATGCGTTTCGTCATTCTACCGTAACTTCTAAATGTCTGAAAAAATGTATTTACGTATAAAGAATAGAATGGGTATTAGAATTTTTACATGATTTATTTTAAGTCTAAAGAAAAAATTACTAGATAAAAATTCCACGCGGTCCAGTCAGCAGACGGTGCTTTATTTTTATTGTATTTAGTGAAAGGTATTAGTAATAAGTAAATTATCAAAATTTTGCAGGCAAATAATTCAATTTTGTTTCGCATAACCCTCCCTTTGTGTAAAATATAAGGAAAGGTTTTTACTTTTGAAATGTATGCAAGACTTCAAATACATCCACGTTTCAGGAACCTTGATATTTGTTGAATTAAAATACTGCTTTATGTATATAAACCCGTGACTGTCTGTATAGACACAGATGAACCCAAGCAACATAACCTACCATTTTTGGGCAGTTGTATAAAAAGGTAACTGTTTTCTGGATTAATTTCTCATAAACGCTTAAATGAAACGCGTTCAAAGAAATTTGGTGACTCATTTCTTTGTCGCACTATCCATAAATGGAATGCTCTGCTCGCTCACGTGTTTCCTCATTCTTAAAACCTCTGATCCTTTAAAACAGGCTTAAAGAAGCAACATACAGGCCGGCAAGGTGAGGAGGATTCATTTATATACATCTATCTATACATATAAAACTCAAAGGTGACTGACTGACATAGTGATCTATCAACGCACAGCCCAAACCACTGGACGGATCGGGCTGAAATTTGGCATGCAGGTAGATGTTATGACGTAGGCATCCGCTAAGAAAGGATTTTGATCAATTCTACCCCCAAGGGAATAAAATAGGGAATAAAAGTTTGTATGAAACTTTGTCAATTTTAAACCGATCGGGCTGAGACTTTGCATGCAGGTATAAGAAGAATCATAGATGAATGTCATTGTGTACAATACAAGCCTGAGAACAAAAACTGTAGTCTACACTTCAGCTCTACACCGAAACGAAGCGAGGGCGGGCCGCTAGTATATATATATATATATAAAACGAACTTGTGATTTATGAACGAAGAACATTGAACGCTCAAGCCCAGTAGTTCCAGTAAATAAACTAACCGAAACTGCCGATATTCTCGTAAACAAAATAAATTGTCAGCAGCGTTATTTTTAAGAGAGAATCCGTCATAATTCACGACTTCCTTCGTTCTTGCGTCTCATGGCCCCAGTCCAAAGAGTCCATAATTAGGGTCAGACTATTTTACGTAATGCTAGCTAAATATACTCAGGGCCCTCATGCTAGAGAGATGGGAGTGACACACTGTTACCGACAGGTTGGCCCGTGCGTTGAAATCGACGAGTGTCAACTTCTTATTATTTTTTGTTTACAATAAATAGCATGGTGACAAACTTTTTTCTTCAATAAAACAAGTTTCAACGAATTAGATGCGCTGATTTTATTTATTTATTGACGTTTTTGTTTTTTTTTTCTTCGTCTATCCGGTAGATTATCAAAAAGTATTTAAACTCTATGTAAGTATGATTTAACATAATAAGGAGATAGAAAGCCCCTCTGAGTTTGTTTCGCCGGTTCTTCTCAGAAAGGTCTCCCAATTTTGGATATTTCATGACGTCACGTCTGTTTAAAATTTTCTCTGAGCAGTGACGTCACGAGCCCCCCAGTCCTAAACTTCGACGCGTTAATCTTGATCATTTTTTAGTTGATTGATCAAAGAAAAAATATTTGTGTTCATTGTTCTTTCATAAATCTTACTGATGATAGACTTGATAAAATTTCGTTTACATCACCCATTTTTGTGAGTTTTAAACTATTTTTTTTTCACAAGTTAGCTTACAGGAACTAGAGAGAATCCCGTATACAAGTTTTAAATATTAGGCTGACTCTTTCTCTCTAGTCCTGTAAATTATTTTAGTAAATATTACTTTCCACAGCAGAATAAATATACGGTACATATATAAGTATATTTTTTTATAGAAATACATGTGCTCGTATTCATAACACAAACATCTGCCCCCACCGGGATTTGAACCCGGGACCTCTCGAGTCGGCGACACCATGAAACCCGGCGTATAAACCCCTCGGCCACGGAGGTCGTCAAAAACACACATAATATAAAGATAAAATACATTATTTATCCCGAAACAATATCAAGTTTCTGGGGCATTCTCAAAGATATCCTGTACATATATTTATTTATTTATGTTAAGTTCATGCGTGGAGCTTACAAAGACGCGACCGTATTTCAAAGAAACATCACAAAGTTAAACCCTGATTTAAAACAAGGGTGCACTGCCCAGTACCAAACACCTACGCACCATGCCCCAATAAAAACTAAATGTTTACATAACATTCATTGCTTAGCTGCACAGAATTATAGTTTGAATCGGTTTCAAACTGTTAATTGCTCAGTAAAAAATAGATTTATTCGTTCCATTTCGTGTGTTAATAGTGAACGTAGTAAAAGATAAGTTTACTATTTTACGTTTTTAGGATTCCGTAGTCCTGACAAGGAACCATTAGAGGTTCGTCATGTCCGTCTGTCTGTCTTACCCCGGTTTTGCTTGGAGACTGTTAGCACTAGAGAGCTGTAATTTTGTGGAGATATGTATATCAGCGTAAAGCGATGCAAAACATACGAACAACATACTTAAAGTTATAATTTTTATTATTTTTAAAGCATGTAACTGCTTGATGTTTAAATCTAAAGAAAGTATAACTAGAAAAAATTCCACGCGGACCAGGCAGCAGACGGGACTCGAACCCGCAACCCTTCGCAATCCGGGCGATTGCACTGACCAATTATGCTACCGCGGCCCTCACGGACCGCGTCGAAATTTTTCCAGCCATTCTTAAGCTGCAAGGCAGCGCCATCTCTTCGCATTATAGGTAACCCACAATGTCAAATGAATACTTTTACAAGTGTTAAACATTTGAAAGAAGAAATTTTTTCTAGTTATATTTTCTTTAGATTTAAACATGCTTAAAGTTGATATAATCACTAAAATCACTTAAAATAATTGGCTCAAAAGTCACGATGCTAAGCCATAATAAACCTCTATAGACGCTAAAGATTATCTTAAATCAATATTTCGTCATTGTCCTTTTATTTGTTGATTGAGTAGACGTACCTGCGGGTCTTGATGGCGAACGCCAGTGTCCGCGAAAACCAATACCGGTTTATGAGACACTGTTATACACTTAAGATTATAATGCATTTCTTATAATATAATAAAAAAAATAAAAAAAAAACATATCGACAAAATGGTAGAATAAAATTTTGTAATACATTTTTTTAGGGTAGCTCCCCTGAATGTAACCTGGGGATGGTTTATTTTTTTTATCGTCTACCCCATCGTGTGAGCTGAATAGGTCTTTTAAAACATTAAGGGGTTGCTAAGACTATTTTCCGATTTAGGGATCCGTTTGCGAAATATTGAACTTTGAAGTGCTATTTTTTGATCGTGTATAATAGTGCTTTTCATGAACTTTTAAGTAAAGTTCGTCATCATCATCAACAACAGCCTATATTTGTCCACTGCTGGACATAGGCCTCTCCAAATGCACGCCACTCAGATCGATCTTGGGCTACTCGCATCCAGCTCCTGTCAGTCATCTTGCGCAAATCGTCACTCCATCGTGCCTGAGGACGACCAACACTACGTTTGCCTAGACGCGGTCTCCACTCCAGAACTCATCTACCCCAACGGTTATCGGTTCTTTGGCAAATATGGCCAGCCCAAGTAAAGTTATAAAAGTTAAATTATATTTGTTAGTTGAGAGCAATAGTCGTTCAACTTAAGTATAACAAAATTTCTGACCTATTAAAAATTCCTTAGAAGCAAACATTAAAAGTGACTTAGACATAGCAATTGCTTAAAATAAAGACTCTTTTGAAAATATATTGTAGTGACGACAAGCAACTACGGAACCATACACTGCGCGTAGCACGTAACGCACTTGGCTGTTTTTTTTATATTAATCAACTTGTTGTTTTCACTTACAAATTAGCAAAAGTGAGGATAGCTGGTATGGTGAAATTGCTGTATGCACCAGCCGCGTTGTTTGATGCATATGTAATTAAATTTGACTATTAGTCAATATCACGTCAAATGCATTACGATACAATGTATAAAAATTTGAAAAATGGTAATTTTTTCTTTAGTATTTTTACTAAAGCCACAATCAAATCAAATCAATCAAAAACATTTATTTTCAATCACAGCAGAGATTTATAGTTTGTCTTGTTTTGCAATTACAATATTGTGGCTCCTCTTTTTGTGATGAACTGGTGCCTGAAATATGTTTTAGCAATAGAAACCTGTGCTGTAGGTCACTAAGCCCAATCACAGATAGCATGACTTCCACGAATGGTACAATACCTTCGGACAGTTGAAATCTATACATAGTTGTTACAACAGCACTGTATTATTGAAAGGTCCTTAGTGCAAACGTATTCCCTTTAAAAGAAAACTTGTAGGTTTGGACATTTCTACGCGAATTATCGGGCAAATAGGTATATGTCGATTGTATTTTACTGTATTTTTGTGTATTTTTCTCCCTCTCTTTTTTGTGTATAAATACATAACACATTTGAGATGTATATTGTAATAGGTATATGTGAGAAAATAAATTATTATTATTATGTCATTAATATATTTTTTCGGTAATTCCAAAAAAACGCGAACTTGTCAGATAAGATGCATGAAGTATTAATCCCAATAGACCTTTTTTTCTTTCTTTATTGAACAACGCGGTCTTAATATCTGATGGGAAAGAGTCATTTAATTAGACAAATTTATTTCCCGGCCCGGTTTGTTATGAACAGTATTATTTTATAATGCTGTGCCGCGTTGTAAACTTAGATTAAAACAAAAAGGGTAGACATGGTACGCTCATACTAGCATCAAACAAAAACTGATCCCACGGCAACGCGAACGGGACGGCGAGATCCGCGTCACTGCTTTACCGACCCGAACGAAACAGCACGTTAAGTTTCAATGGCAGCGCGAACGAGACGGCGAGATCCGCGTCACTGCACTACCGACACGACCAGTACTCGACGTCACTATTGAATAAGTTCAAAATAAACAGCAATTTTTATGAAAAAATATATTTTATAGTACTTACGAATGAAAAGTGATGCCGTGGGTTTTATTTTTAGTTCTTGAGCAATTTGAGCACTTTTTAAAAACACACTTAGGCATTGTTTTATCATATAAACACAACATATTAGCAATATTTCTTTTTGGCGTTCACATGTTCGTCGTTTGCATGTCAAGTTGTGACTAAAGCGATTAGGGTCGTGGACCACAATTCATGCGGATCACTTTTGTGAGGCTAGTGCCGTACCTACCCTTTTTGTTTTAATCTAAGGTTGTAAAATGGTCAGAAGACGTGGTTTCCATTACGTGTCGTCTCGTCTCCTTTTTTATTATTTATTTCCACAGACTATTAAGAGAACAACTTTATTATCCTCGTTTTACAATGGATGGCTATTTAGATTTTTGTTTTATTTTTTTCTTATTTTAGTGTATCTTGTAGGCAAAGAGCTGATCCCGCACAGCCTCTTATGTTGAGATTTTTGTTTTTGTGCTGGACTTTTTTTTATTTTGTATGTATAGTAAATAATTGTCTTGTATCTCCATCCGTTGATGTCCAAATTAGGTCCCTCCAGAAAAACAGCGCTGCAGCGGTAATCCATTTTTGCCGTTGCAACATTATGCTGAGGCCTAGTTGACGATGTACCTTTTGTTTATGTTTAATGTGTACTTATTGTAATTGCTAAAGTATGTCGTCAATTTATGTTCTTTCTTTCTTCTCTTTCATTTATAAGTAAACTGGTTTGATTTGCAGCATTTATTTTTACTGCACTTAAAAAGCAACTAAATATATTCTATATCTCACCATAGTATAAAGTTGAATAAATAAAATATGTATGTTAATACCAACGGCAGTTACTTATGCTAAGATATAACATCGCGCGACTTATTTGCTCTCCCAAATAAGACTAAAGGGGTTCCGACAATTCCTTAAGTAATAAGCTTACGCTTAGAAGTATGTATGTTTAAACGACCTTATGTGCCTGCTCTTAATGAACGGTTGCCCATGTATTACTCGGATACGAAAATAAACTGTTTTCTCTGAACTGTTTGTTTTAATTCACACGTTGGGGGGGGGGGGGGATTATTATTTTGTCCTATATTTAGTACAAGCGGCCGCCCGCAACCTTATTCGCGTAACTTTAGTTTTTTGAGAAACCCACTAGAACCTGACATTTTTCCGGGATAAAAAGTATCCTTATATCGGTATTTACATTGCAAAAAAGGTGCATTCGAATAATTTGCAAATATAGACAACTTGGAAAGCTGCAGACCTTATTTCATACAGTACAAGGTATTAACGGTGCACATGTATTTATATTTTGGAGGTATGTAATTATGTTAAAATAATTTCCTACTTACTCGCACCCGCATAACTTACGTCCCCATAGCCAATTGGCCCTACCAATATCTAAACTCAAATTGGTCCAAGTAGCCCTTTTGCAATGTGTGTCAAAATATACAACAGATTGCCATTATCATTAAAAAAAACAAATTGAAAAAGCTCCTTTGTTCAAATGGCAATACACTGCAAGAGTATTTTAATGACAAAGAATTAAAATGATGATTTTTAGTAATTTAATGTGACATAATGTATTTAATAATATAATGTGTAATTTATTTAATGCAATTTTTATGACATAGAATTTTAGTAATAAGTAAGATTTTTGGTGTGTTTTAAATTTATATTTATTTATAAAAAAAATTAAACAAACTCTTTAAAGCACATTGCTATGCCCTAGCCAAGTTCGTGTAAGGATCTCAATGAAGGCTTTGTAACACCTCTGTAGGTACCTACATGAAAAAGCAATAAATATGATTATATCTCATGTTCAATGCAGGTCATTAACTATATACGTAACAAATACCACGTACGACAAAACTGTGGAATATGTTGTCGCCAGCAGTGTTTCCGGACCAATACGACCCAAGAAACTTCAAAAAAAGAGCGTACTCCTTCCTTAAAGGCCGGCATCGCATTTGTGACACTCCTGGTGTTGCAAGTGTCCATGGGCAACGGTGATCACTTACCATCAGGTGAGCCGTCTGCTTGTATGCCCCTATAACATAAAAAAAAAATACCATCCAATCTTAATTAGGAGTACTACATAATTTAAAAACTCAAAACAAGTAAGGTTAATCAGTGATTCATCAAAGGTTTCACAGGTTTCATCTTGAAAGATTTGTTCATATTAAAGACTAGCGGCCCGCCCTCGCTTCGCTTCAGTGTAGAACTGAAGTATAGACTACAGTTTTTGTTCTCAGGCTTGTATGATACACAATGACATTCATCTATGAATCTTCTTATGCCTGTATGCAAAGTTTCAGCCCGATCCGTTTAAAATTGACAAAGTTTCATACAAACTTTCATTCCCTATTTTATCCTCTTGGGGGTAGAATTGATCAAAATCCTTTCTTAGCGGATGCCAACGTCATAACATCTACTTGCATGCCAAATTTCAGCCCGATCCGTCCGGTGGTTTGGACTGTGCGTTGATAGATCACTATGTCAGTCAGTCAGTCACCTTTGAGTTTTATATGTATATATATATAATGTATAGATAGGAATTGTTTAAAAATTTTAAAGACACAATCCAGCATACATCCATACTTAATTGAGTCTACCCGTCTCTATAACTAATCCACCAGTTTAAATACAGTTATGAGGGATCTGAAACATGACTTATAACACTTTTCCGCCCAATACCCTACAATTAAAACTATACTTTGAAAGGCGTGACAGTAAATGGATATATACTCGTAGTAAATTACGCTAAGGCGCTTTCCTCACCGGGTCGGTACGGGCTCGTTTCGTTTTCGAATCTGTACCCCTAGCACGAACCAATATCGAATTCGTATGGTTTGCGAGTCCGAAATGTCGTTGTCAAATGTGTACTGATTTTTAGTTCTCGTTACGTTACGTATTTTGTGTTCGCCGCTGGTGTTCAAGTTTGACATTACAAAATTTGACATTAAAATTTCGGTTTGCAAACCATTCGAATTCGATAATGGTTCGTGCTAGGGGTACTGTACTATTCTCCGCCTGCATATAATTAAATTAGAGTTTCCTCATTGAGAAGTAAAAGTCTCTTCAGTGGGGTCATGTGAGGTGTGTCGTTACGTTCCCTAAGATATGGTTGAGCGAAGCGATGACTGGTTCATGAGTCATGCTCGTGAACGGGTGCTGCCAGCGGAGATAAGTCTGCCCTAACTACTTTGATATTGAAAATGTTAATGTACTTACCTAACATAAATAACACTATTTGTATTTATACTGTATGACATACCAATCAAAATTCAGATGAACAATTCATATATATTTAACATTAAGTAATGAAAGGTGACTTCACGAACCATCTGATTCACTGGCGTAACTTTTAGACATTCATCAGTGCTTGTAACAGCCTGAACTGAATAAATGATTTTGATTATTATGACCAGTAGTTTGGCTATAGTTTCTTTATCGAGTGCTGAAATATTGGAAACTCATAAAAACAAGGTAAATAGTAACAATCCCGTTAATAGTTAAACTAAACGCTAAAGATGCTGCGAAGCACGATTGTGAACGAAATAAAAAATAGGAAGTTTAAATCTAAAGAAAAGTTTACTAGAAAAAAAATCCACGCGGACCAGGCAGCGGAGGGGACTCGAACCCGCATCCTTCGGAATCCGGGCGAATGCACTGACCATTATGAAAGAAAAAGAAAGAAAGAAAAATAAATTTATTTGAGACAACACATACACAATAAACAGAACAAAACACACATATTTTTTTTTTGTCTCAAATCGGTCCCAACTCAGCATGTGTTGATGTTGCCATCAACGCTGGTCTTCCGTTGGAACCGGTTTAGTGACGACACGAAACAATAACATTAACAAGTAATAAAATAAACATAATAAAATAAAAGCAAAAAACAACAACAATGTGATTTCAGGGGGGCGCCACTATCGCCATGTCAAAATTGGTTGCACCCGGAGCGCAGGTTCCGAACGCGACCCCGACTGACATTGCCATTCAGAGACAATCTTACTAATCTGTGTATTACTGATTATTAATTTTTCTTTTTTCTTTTTAATGTAATCTAATATTTAGACAATTTACAAAAACAAAAATATTTTTTTAGTACCAAACGAACGGCAAGACAATTCACATTTACATACAAGAAATATCTTCTGATTAAATATTAAATACCTATAAAATAAACAAATTTCGGATACACATGTAAGTTGAACATCTCCTCACAATCTTTAAATTGCACTAGTATCATGTAAGAGTGTTTCCTCAGATTTTTGATGCATATTAAGTAAATTGCGTAATTTTATTCTAAATAATTTGACATTTTGCAGGTCCCTAATTGGAGGAGGTATATTATTCCAGCATCTGGTTGCTGCATAGCGGAAACTACCTCGAAAAGCAGCAGTTATGCTACCACGGCCCTGCCTGGTCCACGTGGATTTTTTTCTAGTAAACTTTTCTTTAGATTTAAACATCTAACAATTAAATGCTTAAAAAATAAATAAAAAAATAAATAGGAACTTGTCAAAACTGCAACTACTGATTTTGTAGTAGATACACAATGCAAGCGAGTATTTCAGAATTTGGGGCCACGGCTCTTAAAATTTGCTGCCTTACAATTTACTGAAAAAAAGTAATATTTATGAGCTCTTTCTAGAGCATTAAACAATCTATTCTGTTGTAATATTATAACTAATGGTATTCCAAAACTAGTTAGGAATGTGAAATTTTGGTATATGATATCCCATATTCTGTATTTAAACAACAAATACTGAAAACTCCCGTTCATAATGTACTTTGTAAGTTGTGGAAATAAATAAATGATTTTGCGGAACCCTATAAGTGGGCAAGATTCGTGCTTGACCAGTTTTTAGGGTTCCGTAGTCCTGACAAGGAACCCACATTTGACGCCTTCCGTGGCCGAGTGGTTTGAACGCCGGGTTTCATGGTGTCGCCGACTCGGGAGGTCCCGGGTTCGAATCCCGGTGGGGGCAAATGTTTGTGTGACGAATACGAGCATTTGTACTTCAGTCATGGATGTTTAATATGTATTTGTATATAAATATGCTTATATATTATGTACAGTATATGATTCTATCCGTTACCCTAGTATCCCATAACACAAGCCTTACAGTGCTTACTTTGGGGCTAGGCTAATTGGTGATTAAAAAATAAAAATTAGTTTATGGCTTTCCATGGAGTTGATTGCAGATTCCACTTATTCCATTTATTACTTCAATAGCTTAGACTGAAGTTTTTTTTTAAATGTTTACGAGGTCTATTATACCTTTAATCTTGTACATAATCTGATAAAAAGTGAAAATTTTTCACTGAAACTGCAGTTTTAATTCGAGGAAGTAAATAAAAACTAATTCCTTATCGTAAAACTTATGTTTTTAATTAAAAAAATGGAGTATCACTATTAAAAAATGACCATTAATGAAATGCTATGGTAAACACTGTGTTTTATAGTTTAATAATATGTATCGTCAAAGACCCCCGAGATGGTAAACGTAGAAGAGGTAGACAATACAAAAGATGGGAAGACGATCTACCCAAGAGTTGGCGACGAGCAGCCACATATAGGACCAATGGGCCAATTTGAAGGAGGCCTATGTCCAAGGACAACCTGATTGTACACGTGCCGATGTCAGCGATTAAACCAAAAGTTTTAATTTTAAGTTCAGTTATTTTTAACATGTACAACAGAGAATAAAGGCTATTTTTATTTTATTTATTTTTATTTATCGTCAAACACACGAAACTCTCAGTTAAAAATATATATAATTACTAGCTGTGCCCCGCGGCTTATGAGGAATATTTTCCCGCTGTAAAACGTTGACTATGTATTAAACCAGGGTGTCAGCGAACTTCATACCAAATTTTATTAAAATCGTTCCAGCCGTTTAGACGTGAAGAAGTCACAAACATACACACTCACAAACTTTCGCCTTTATATTATTAGTGTGATATTTTTTTCTCTCCAGGGCCAATTGAAAACAATCTTACATAAAATCAAAATATAAATTTTCAGTTAACAATCCAAGCCATGGCATGCGTGATAATAATTACTAAAATCTCATTTAACAACCATCCTCGCTTTGACGTATTACTTTAGATCTGCATCTCCATCCGCAAACAAGAGGGTTAGATCCACGCTCCCGATTCACACGAAAACAGTATTTACTACCACCCTTAGCAAACGCTCATCCCTACCCGTAATACTAGAGACATCTAATAACGGAGTTTCCACCTCCTAACGAACAGGCAGCCGCACCTCATTAAGCTGTGTTTATTTCTGCATATACAAACATCCAGATATTCACAACTCACGTCTTTGATGTCGCTTCACCCGAGACAGCGTCGGCGTCTTCGGCGGTTTCGTTTTGACGCTCCTGTAGCAGTACAAGGGCTCCTCCTTGGCCTTTTGTTTCAATAAAGGCAATTTGAAATTGGAAAACATTTCGGAACATCACTCACACAACACTTTCAAAGTCACACATTTCACGTCGTCGCGTTTTACACATAACACTCACTGATTCCATTTCCGACCGGAATGCATTGTTCTTCATTCAAATCTTTCTCGTCAATGAATCGATGTTCGTTTGTTATCGCACTATCATTGTCCGGCGCAAAACGATTTTCCTTTGAATCGATATAACCTAATAGATTATTTAACATCGAAATCACGCAGCGGCTACGCGTGCGCGACGCGCTGCTTTCTCAATTTTGTGACTTGTTGTTTTATGCGCACACGTCCATCTAAATATAGAATGGGCGGGCGTCTGCTTCTCTCACTGCGTCCGTTATAAATCCTATATTAATAAATAAAATCCGATACAAATATTGCTGGCAATAAAACATTATAAATAGTGTCGGGTCGTGTACAACGCACCTTTTATCTTTGTTTAATGGTGCGGCTTACTTGTAACTGGGGCGCGTTTAGGCTCGACTTCATTTACTGTGCGATGTAACTGCAACTTTTTATGAATCCCAGTAATGGCTTCGTGAAGAAAACTTCTCGCGGTTTTTCGGAATATTGCTTTTGTTTCTCTTTTTTTTACGATCGGAGCGTCCTCCTGTGTGTAGTGCAGGAGGAGTTTTGAAACCGCACAAAGATAATACTATTCTAATTTAGATAGAATAACAGTTTATCAGTTAAACAAACTAGGTAGCTAGTGGAAAGTAAAAGAAGAGGGGAATGAAATAGTACTACGATTTCACGATCTATCAGGGGAAGTGGGAAAACAGTCCGAAAATAATCATTCGCTCCGGAAACTGGATGGAAATAGATCGGCACATGAAAGTTTTTCTCTCTGTTCATAATCCGTTTTTCACGGTTCGCTCGTTTCGGCTGCTTTATGTAAATTCTATGGGTGATATTGTTGTTCTGTGCGCTCTCTGACGATTTAGTTTTGACGTGTGCCCCGTTGAATGAATATCGTTTCAATTTTGCTTTGTTTTCGGCCAGTGTTTGTTAATTGTTTGTTATTTGGTTAGTTTTTTTAATTTATTTAGCCCAATATTTACAAATGTAAAAACGTGGTTTTTTGCTTCATTTTGATTAATGTGTTCATTTTCGTTTTTAGTGAATTAATAATGTAAACCTTCATTACATTTCTGTTAAATACATATTAGAAAATACGCCACTTCAATGCAGATACTACCTATACCTATAATATTTTTTTAGTTTATTTTTTTCGATTACGATTGAATACGAACGGGGCCATCTGTAATTATTCTTTTATTTTGTTGATATACAGTCGTAAGTGTAACATGCATGTCCTAATAAGAATGGGAATATAACAATAAAGACCGAAGATACCTTGTTACGAGAGTGCGTTACGAATTTAAGAGCGGAAGCGAGCTGAGAGACTTTTGAGAAAATGGTATTTGAACAAACTATTGCTGTCACGTGGCCTTTACAAATACCATGTGATAGGGACAACAGTAGTTAACGCTAGATATTGCAAAATTCGAAGTTTGGCTTTCGACGATTTCCTCTTCGCAAATAAGAAACATGTAAAAGAAATTTTAAACAAAGAATCTCTTATCTAATAGTCAAGTCCGTCCGTCCCTCCGTGGTGCTGTTTCAGCGGCCAAACCGTAAGAGATAGATATAGAGAATGTTTAAGTTATAAGTTAAGAATAGTCTGATAAGACTACAAACCGGATGTGAGTAACGTAGCACTTCCGGTTTTCGAGAAAATCACGTGATTTCTATTTTAAACGAAACCACACAAAATCTGCGAAGTTCTCAATTCATTAAATCCTTTTTTTTTTTTGGTGAACATTTGGTTCACTGGTTTGCTAGTAATAAGTATTTATACTATGCCTCTATGTTTTGCTTTTTTTGTAAATGATTATTAAATATCCACACTAGACGTCTTTAATGGTGATAAAAAAATGTTTATTCTTGGCCTTTTGCAAGGGCTTCTACTTTCTTTGAAACACAAGTTATCGAAAAAGAAAAATATAGGAGCATAGAATGAGTAAAATCATATTTTACATATGAAAATAAATTCTTTAGTGATTAAAATCGGGGAGGAGTCAGTCGAGAACGTTTGTATGAAAGAAACATTGCCCGCCTCTTAACGGTGGCTGTGAAGTGAACGCCAGTCATAGCGTAGTAAACGAAATGTAAGATGACGAAGGCGCGCGCGGGATGACACTAAACTGAAACCTGCGCAACCTAGCCACCTAGCTAGGATGCGCACGATTTTAACTTCACAACCGCCATAAATTTTGAATCACGTTATATTGATACTCTTTGGAACGAAATTTATTTTGAGTGTGTATGCTGTTGGTCGCATATGACCTTTACAACTCTAGAGGTATTCTAGGCGGATGGCATCTCCCCAGGGGGGGAGTCTCCTCTTCGTCTTGAGGCTCTAGACCACTCGAACCTGGGGGGGGGTCTCTGCGACTAGAACCTCGGCTCTAGTTAGCCGTTGTCGTGAGGGGGGGGGATGCCCAGGATACTCCCTTTCGGACGGATGGCGGATGGGGCAAGGCGAATAAACGTAACTGTATAATAATAAATATTAATTATGTGAATAAATGTTCCTTACTGTTTTTGTTAATCGTAATAATATATATAAATTACGTGTCACGTCATTTGTCCGGAATGGACTCCTAAACTACTTAAACGATTTTAATCAGATTTGCACACCGTGTGCAGTTTGATCCACCTTGATAGATAGAAAGAAGCTTACATCCCAATTTATAGTCGAAATTTATGAAAAAAAAAAAGATATTGTAAGCGGTGCGAAGTTTTCACCAGGTCATGTATATAGTAATGTATTATTGTGTATTTTGTTAATTTTTGTTCAATGTTTTTGTTAAATGTTTTTGTTAAATTATTTTAAGTTCATTATAATTTTCTGGATGAATTAGTTATATGATTTGATTACTGTTTCTTAACGGTGTTATCTAATTCATAGAGGTTTAGGTTTTAATTGGTTGTATATAGAAAATATTCATTTCTATATAATATGCAATATTTTAGGCAGTTTTGTATTCAATGTTTTATTCTTTGCTGGGGCATATGATGGGCAGTTAAGTGGATGACCACTGACGGCGGTGGCTATGGCCTTGGTTTAAAGTTTTGTTTAAATTTAAGAGAATTTGGGGATGGGGCCAAGACCCACCAACCGGCCCTTGGTGTATTGGTGAGGATGCATTTTTGTAATGGAATAAAGAGAACCTTAGCTATTAGTGTGATAGTGCGAAAAGTTAAGAATCACATTATAATCTTATCAATTTATAATCAACAGAATAGGGGTTATGACTAAAATCCATAAAGTCAATCAGTAAGATTATCAAAAAATAATGGACGCGTGTTATTTCTTTAGCAATCCACCATAAAGTATCAAAGATAAAGCGCATCAAAGTTTGGCAGTGCGGGCTCGTGACATCACTTCTAAGTAAAAAATTGTACCAAGACGTCACCGCGAAATTTTAAATCAATATTCTCTATAATGTTTTGATTGACTTAACGAAGAAACAATACGATTCCTATACTACTTGATAATCTACCTGATATACAAAGTAAAAAATTAAGTCATCATCCTTATTGTAAATCAAAAGCCTGCTTGTTACAATATTCATCATAATAATAGATCAATTTCATCAGGCACCTCCATTCTCAATAATCCCGTCATGTTACACCGTTAAATTCCAAATTTCCGCCTGGACTATTGTCTGGTCTCGTCAATAAACCCTCTTGGGTTCAATCTGACAAATTAGTACCCTCATTCCGTCCCACCGAATGTTTGCGAGCTTAAAACTTCACCCGTTCCAGTAACAGTTCCCTCGCAACAAACACGGGACTTCCATGACAGTTGTACACATAATAAACTTTCACTGTACGACAACAATCTTTGCGAACGTAATAAAGTCCAAATTCAAGCTCGCCCGCGGTCGTAAACTATCAGTGCGATTAATTGGGTGGTGAGGTTGTACCCCGTTGGGCGCCAAGGTTGAAATTTGGCTACAGAGCTTTAAGGTGTAACTGGAACAGGTCGAATATCCCTTCTAGTCATAACGAGACAGCATTAGGCCCTCGTTAAGGGCGTAATTAAAGTCTACCGCACGTACGCCGGGTCCATCGTCGGTCCCCGAGGTGTATGTGTACCTGCGTGGCCAGTCGAACACATACGGTTCACTAGTGTCGGCGTTTGCACTGCGTTTATATGCCAAGCTGCTTTCATGCCTAGTATATAAATAGGGTATTTGACAAGTTTTAGAAAACGATCTCACGTTATTGACCAATGTTTATGGAGTCCGTAAAAAGTGGATATTCATCATTCTGTTGTGTATATATGTATATAGTAAAAATAACCAAATCAAAAACTCCATTTTCAAATTGCCGCGAAAACGATTATGTTGACAATATGGCGTTTAACTAGTGTGTGACGTCACACGACTGTTATTAAAACGTCAAACGATACAATGTAATGTCACTGAAACCGGAAGTTTACTTGCGTGTGACGTCATTTTAGGCTCCGCCAATCCCAAGCGTTTTGGGTCACATGACAATAGATAAGAAAACTATTATCTTTTTCGTTAGTTTTTAGTAAAATTATGAATATTTTTTTGTCAAAATAGAAAAAAACCCCTGCCAATATTCATTCTAAACACAGATGCTAACAATTGGGACTTTATTTTTAACACTGTCAAATACCCTATTCCTTATAAATGAGAAGCTCGATGGCGCAAGTGGATAGCGCGTTCGACTGCGATGGTTGAAGTTATGTAACTTTCGCAGTGGTCGGTCATTGGATGGGTGTCCAAAAATTTACTATCACGAGCTCCTCCTCCGTGCTTCGGAAGGCACGTTAAGCCATTGGTCCCGGCTGCATCTGCAGTCGTTAGCACCCACCAATCCACATTGGGCCCGCGTGGTGGGTCATGGCCCAATCTCCCTAATTCATCCATAGCGAAAGCCTGTGCCCCAGCAGTGGGGACCTTAATAGGCTGATGATGAATCACGATACTAAAATTTACGGTAATTTCGAAATTAAGCAAGAGTATTGTAACGTCGGCGTATTGTAACTTAGCAACCTTCTCGAGTGCTGCAAGTCAAGTACAAAAGGATGATGATTATTTTTTTTCTTCGTTTATCAGGTAGATTATAAAAAAGTATTGGACACGTATTTTTTCTTTTTTCACATAATATAAACATTGCAGAGATATATTGATTTGAAAAGTCGCATGACGTCACGTTTGAGTACACTTATAAGTGAAAATTCACTCAAAAGTGACGTCACGAGCCCCTACTCCCAAACTTTGACGCGCTATAACTTTGTCATTTTTTGGTTGATTGCCCAAAGAAAGAATACGTGTCCATTATTTTTTGATCATCTAACTGACGGACTAAATAGAATTTCGTTTACTGTACCCCGTCATCACCCTTGTTGCTATGCTCATTGATTTTGTGTTTGCTTAAAGTCGAAACTAACACATTCTTTTAAATAATAATAAATATAGACGGGCAAAAACCACATTAACTTAAGTCATTGAGTTACTTGAAATTAAATTTTCTTTTTAATATGACCTATTCTTTGAGCGCAATCGTAAAAATGGTGACGGGCAATTTAACTCGCGAAACTAAGGATTACCCAAATCGCGTTAAATTAAGAGTAGGTTAGGTTACTTATTGGCAAGGCATAACTCATTTTCTAAAGGAAATACCTTAGATTAAAACAAAAAGGGTAGATACTGTACGCTCCTACTTGCAACAAACAAAAACTGATCCCACGGCAGCGCGACCGGGACGGCGAGATCCGCGTCACTGCATTACCGACCCGAACGAAACAGCACGTTAAGTTTCAACGGCAGCGCGAACGAGACGGCGAGATCTGCGTCGCTGCACTACCGACCAATTACGCGACCAGTACTCGACGTCACCACCCAATAAGATTCAAAACAAACAAATATATTTTATAGTACTTACGAATGAAAAGTGATGCCGTGGGTATTTTTAGTTCTTGAGCAATTTGAGCACTTTTTAAAAACACACTTAGGCATTGTTTTATCATATAAACACAAAATATTAGCAATATTTCTCTTTGGCGTTCACATGTACGTCGTTTGCATGTCAAGTTGTGACTAAAGCGATTAGGGTCGTGGACCACAATTCATGCGGATCACTTTTGTGAGGCTAGTTCCGTATCTACCCTTTTTGTTTTAATCTAAGGCCGCGGCCTAAGGTTAGTCTTGGTTTAAACCTAACGTAGTCTCTGTCTCCTTTTTAGCAAACTATAGTGACAGCATGAGTTTTAGACCAGGTCTAATTTTAGTAAACGTTTTGTAATATAGCGGTTAAGTTTTGAGAATATACAACGTTTCCTTCGTTAATCGAAAAAAAAATATATACACAGTCAGGTCATAAGTATTGTCACACAGTAAAAACTTTTCTTTTAGAATGCTGGCCACAAAAAGTTTATTGAATTCCAATTTCGAATTGTTCATGAAACTAAACACTTTTTAGAATTTTACTCATTTTTAAATATGGAGTAGACGCTTAAAGAAGACCGTGTTGCAGTTATTGCGTTGCATCGTTGCGGTTACGCGCCAATTCAAATTTTTGACGCGTACGCGACACAAATACTCAGAGGAAAAATGAAGCATGCATGCTGTGGCAACGTAGATGTTGCGTGCAGGTACGATATAGCCTGTGCTCCATATTTTTGATAGATAAATAGATAATTCTTCATTGAACACACAACATTATATAATACTAAGTTAGGACAATAATTTCAAAAGGTGGACAATCGTCGGTCTTATGGCTACGTAGCCATTTCTTCCAGACATGCTCCTGATGTAGAGACGAAATTTAGTTAAAGAGGGGGAGTGCAATTACGAAGGAGTGCAATTGCGCTGATAAAATAGAAAAAAGAGAAAATAAAGTATAACCATGATAAACATTTTCTTATCATGAGGAGCTCGATGGCGCAAGTGGTTAGCGCGTTCGGCTGCGATCGTTGAAGTTAAGCAACTTTCGTAGTGGTCGGTGATTGGATGGGTGACCATAAATTTACTATCTCGAGCTCCTCCGTACTTCGGAAGGCACGTTAAGCCGTTGGTCCCGGCTGCATCTGCAGTCGTTAGCACCCACCAATCCGCACTGGGCCCGCGTGGTGGGTCACGGCCCAATCTCCCTATTCCATCCATAGGGAAGGCCTGTGCCCCAGCAGTGGGGACATTAATAGGCTGATGATGAACATTTTATTAAGCTTTCTTCCCTAATCACGGTATGTTCCTGTATGTTTACACCGGCTTGCTCCCACCTACATCTGGTACACATTAAGTTAGTTTAACCACGTTATTGTGCCCGCTTGTTACGTTCCGGGCAATAAAAGCTTTTATTGCAATCGGATGTTGTACGACTCAAGACATAGTGGGAAGAAATCGCCAGTATTGTCAGGGGAGCCTACACAAAAGGTATTTGTAAGAAACAAAGTTACTCAAACAAAGGTACGACAACACATTTTATTAATTAAGCTACAAATGGAAAGGCAGCTTTCAATTTGAGATTTTGAGATTCAATTATTTCATGTACCTGCAAAGGTCATAGCGGATTTCCAGCTCCAATTGGAACGCCCCCTTGGTGAAGTAACCTTTTTTTTGTCTGGAAAGTGCTTTATGCACTTAGATTAAAACAAAAGGGGTAGATACGATACTAGCCTCACAAAAGTGATCCGCACCAATTGTGGTCCACGACCATAATCGCTTTAGTCACAACTTGACATGTAAACGACGTACATGTGAACGCCAAAAAGAAATATTGCTAATATCTTGTGTTTATATGATAAAACAATCCCTAAGTATGTTTTTAAAAAGTGCTCAAATTGCTCAAGAACTAAAAATCAAACCGACGGCATCACTTTTCATTCGTAAGTACTATAAAATATATTTTTTCATGAAAATTGTTGTTTGTTTTGAATTTTATTCGGTAGTGACGTCGAGTACTAGTCGCCTGATTGGTCGGTAATGCAGTGACGCGGATCTCGCCGTCTCGTTTGCGCTGCCGTTGAAACTTTACGTGCTGTTTCGTTCGGGTCGGTAATGCAGTGACGCGGATCTCGCCGTCCCGTTCGCGCTGCTGTGGGATCAGTTTTTGTTTGATGCAAGTATGAGCGTACCGTATCTACCCTTTTTGTTTTAATCTAAGTTTATGTATCCTTCAACCACCGGGGGAGCGAGAGGAAGGTATGTGGGACTCTTCCCTGCTCATTCATCCAGCCCTCGGCCTCGATGAAATGTACAGGGCACTATCTACGTCTACTAACTACCTACGAGAGTGCGGATGTAATCGTGGCACCTGATTTCCAATTGGCCACGCATCCACCGATGTTTATCCATTCTGTAGTATAATAGGGGTGATGACGGGGTACAGTAAACGAAATTCTATTTAGTCCGTCAGTTAGATGATCAAAAAATAATGGACACGTATTCTTTCTTTGGGCAATCAACCAAAAAATGACAAAGTTATCGCGCGTCAAAGTTTGGGAGTAGGGGCTCGTGACGTCACTTTTGAGTGAATTTTCACTTATAAGTGTACTCAAATGTGACGTCATGCGACTTTTCAAATCAATATATCTCTGCAATGTTTATATTATGTGAAAAAAGAAAAAATACATGTCCAATACTTTTTGATAATCTACCTGACAAACGAAGAAAAAAAAATAAGTCATCATCCCTATTAAAGCACTTCTTAGATACATGTCATTTTTTTCTCTCTGACAATGTATTTTTCAAATTTGGAGTAGGTATTCAATTTTCCATTAAGATATGCAATACACGTATGGTTTATGTATCATAGTCTGAGCCTGGTGACCTGTTAGTACAGGTAGCTATTCGTGGTTGCCTTTTACGGGCACCAGTCTCCCACATAATAGGTTTATGAATTTGTATTGATTAAGTTAGTTACCTGTTGTACTGTTACACCTTTTGTGAGGAGAAAATAAATGGTATATTAATATTATATTATTTTATTGCTGGGCCTGCCCCGATGAAGATGCCCCGGAGTACTAGGGGCATCAGCATCCAGAGAGCTTGTGCAATGCGAGCTGGTGAAATAACCTGCACTTTATAGAATATCACTCAGATCATTTACTAGAAAAAAAAAAAAAAGAGTCGTGTAGAATTTCCTCTAGCATTTTTTTAGGCCGCCATCTGCATCCGCATTATGGGTAACCTACTATGACAAACGGAATACCACAATAAGTATAAAACATTTGAAAGAATAAATAGGGATGATGACTATTTTTTTTTTCTTCGTTTATCAGGTAGATTATCAAAAAGTATTGGACACGTATTTTTTCTTTTTTCACATAATATAAACATTGCAGAGATATATTGATTTGAAAAGTCACATGACGTCACGTTTTGGTACAATTTTCACTGAAAATGACGTCACGAGCCCCCACTCCCAAACTTTGACGCGCTATAACTTTGTCATTTTTTGGTTGATTGCCCAAAGAAAAAATACTTGTTCATTATTTTTTAATCATCTAACTGACGGACTAAATAGAATTTCGTTTACTGTACCCCGTCATCACCCCTATTTTAGCCGTTTATAGATTATAATTTTTTTATCCATAATAAGCCGATGATAAAAGTTTTAGGTAAGTATAGTAAATCTTTGAACAGCTGAGCTCTGAATTTATTAAAACACTCAAGAGCTCCTTAATAACAATTAACTTTAAGAGGATGTTGAGCAGTGACCGGATAATCGGGAGCTTAATCAAGTACTTGCTCAAACTTCAAGAAATTATTGAGTGCGCACTGATTAATTTATTATGAGTTTTTAAAACCATCATCTTTATTAAAATACCTACTACTGTAATATAGTATGAATTATATAACTTTCGTAATATCTTCCTGTAAAAAGTACCCATTTTGCTCTTTTCTCAATATTTTCTACAAGCACCATACGAATAAATCTGCAATTTTTTTTTACATTTTGCGCTTGTATTTTTATATAGTAAACTCTAATGTCAGTAATATATTGAAATTTGTATATGTTAATAAGCATCTAATTATCCGATCACTGATATGAGATACTTAAAAAATATATAGAAATATTTCCAACACTCACAATTAGCCTAACCCCAAAGTATGCACTGTAAGGTTTGTATTATGGGTTACTAGGGTAACGGATAGAATACATATACTGTACATATTTAAGTATCTTATACACATATATAAAATTATCATGTCACAATGTTAGTTACCATACTCCTCCGAAACGGCCTGACCAATTTTTATGAAATTTTATATGCATATTCAGTGGATCTGAGAATCGGGTACTATCTATTTTTCATATCCTTAAGTGATAATGGTTGTCCACCTGTAACGTAGTGTTCTGAAACCTACAATGCGCCTTCGCGCCAAAGTTTAAACTATTAGGTATTGTAACGTAGTGTTCTCATATGGGTTAGGAGGAATGTTATCCCAGGATATTTTTTTTTGGACCATATTTATTTTTTTATAATTTCGTAATAAAAATAAGGTTGTACCCTAAATTTTCTCTCCTACCACCTGCTCCTATTTTTATTGCGGTACGAAGTTCACTGGGTCAGCTAGTACTTATATAGAAATACATATAAAACATCCATGACTGGAATACAAATGCTCGTATTCATCACACAAACATCTGCTTCCACCGGAACCTCTCGAGTCGGCGACACCATGAAACCCGTCGTACAAATCACTCGGCCACGGAGGTCGTCAAAACCTTATATCTATCCTTTTATCTTTTTGCGGATTTCCCGCTCCAATTGGAGCACCCGTCTGGGTAGGTATAACCACCACCTTACATAAGATCACAGTAAAATAACGATAAGCACGGTTTTGGTGTCGGGGAGTGAGGTTCCAGGGCTAAGGTAAGCGATGGGGACACCACGACAACGGCTAACTAGAGCCGAAGTCCGAGTCTCAGAGAAGCCCTCTAGTTGAGCCGACCCCCTCAGGTTCGAGTTGTCTAGAGTCTCCAGACGGAGAGAAAACTCCGCCCGTGGGAAGAAGCTATCCGCCTGGAATACCTCTAGGGGCACTTGCCAATTCTCGGCTTGAGGTCCCCTTAGGATCTCGCCGTCCCCAAACCCTGTGACGCTGCAAAGGTCTTCTGCGACCAACAGTATACATACTAAAAAAAGAGAAGCGATGAGGTCAGGTAGTCAACCGCGCAAGTGATCGCTTTGATACCGCAAGGGTCTATAATATATAGTGGCCGCTTATTATCAGGCGGAAAATGCTAGTTTACATCCTTTAAAAAAAAGTGTGCACGGACCACAAAACTGAAGTGAAACTTCTTTTCTTAAATAAACAAACCTTAGGCGGTGCATAAGGCATAGGAGAATGGAGCAGCGCACGCATCACTCATACATATGCATGTATATATATATATACACATATATATGTTACAGTTAAATCCCGTTTTTAGATAGAACGCGTTTTCAAGTTTTTAATAAATGCTTTGTTAAAACTAGAAATGATGTATATATATATATATATTATTATATCAGTGGTATAGCCTACTTGTGACCAGTTATTTCTAGTTTTAACAAAGCATTTCTTAAAAACCAATTTTAACGAGGGAAAACGCGTTTTATCTAAAAACTGGTTTTAACTGTAACATATATATATATATATATATACATATATATATTGTCACGTGTGACGCTCATAAAGATTCAGTCTTCGCCCAGTTACCCTCCTACTTTCATGCTCGTCGGGAAGAGCTGCACACACATCACACACACATTTCTTTTCTTTCTTTCAATTATAAATTAATAAATATCGGGCGCTACGCTTGTCGTTTTCATCAAAAGTAAACTTAATTAACTCTAGAGAGAAACTTATTAAGTACGTTTAATTAAGAGGGTCAGCCCGAACTGAACTTTCTAATTACAACAAAATTTTAACGGTAAACAAAAACTTTAAACAGAATAAATAAGAGATAATTTATCATTTATTCAACGTTGCGTTGTTACCTTTGTGATCACGAAGTCCAAATAGCCAAGAATTAATAATAAATCTTTATTGCATCAAATAGTTTTAAAAAATGTCAAATATTGGTAAGCAAAGGTATCGGAGATTGTAAACTTATTTAATCTAATTCCAAGTCAACGCACTTTATAACATAACTGTTCTATCAAATAAGTATTTATGCGTTGAACTTAAAAAAGTTATAAAACTATGTTTAGACCAACAGATACTATTAGTTCTTTTTGTTTGCAAAGTTTAACATAAGAAGGACATAGAAAGCTTCTCTGAGTTTGTTTCGCCGGTTCTTCTCAGAAAGGTCTCCCAATTTTGGAACCGGTGGTAGTTTACGGTAGTTAGGGTCAAATAAATAAACTCAAAATTACAAAAAAGAATTTTACATAAAGTACTTTATTAACTAAATTCATACATAGACAATAAAGTTTTAAAAATCTTCCAATGAAATATCCGAGCGCTCAATAAAAGTCTTTCGAAGGTAGCTCGACAAAGTAAATGAAAAATCGTTATTCTGACGATGCAGACCTGAAAAGGCTGCGAAACGTCAATAAATAAATGAAGTTCGTGCATTAACCCGTTAAAACTAGTTTTATATAATGAATGATGTGCGTGAAAACCTAAGAAACGAATATCTTACCTAAATTTCATAAACGCTTGGCGCGTAATTTAAAATATAACTTACAAATGCTCGTATTTATCATACAAACATTTGCCCTATCAGAATTCGAACCCGGGATGTCTGGTACCTCTGAGTAGAAGACTGACACCTTGAAACCCGGCGTACATACCATTCGACCCTCCATTGAATTAGAATAACATGAAATACCCTTCATGAGTGATATTCATAAGGACATTTGTACTTAACCAAATAAAATCACAAAACTAATAAAAGAAGTGGCCACACGCCCTCTCTAATAAATTTATAAAAGTAAAGAATTTATCGCTCAACTTACTAATATTTATTTACGCCCTTTCCCCGCGTCCATGTTTTTGTAACAACTCAAAAAACTATAGTGCCGGAAAAAATTTACAATGTTTGCTGGCGACAGGCACTTCGAGCGTGTATGATAATATCACTGTGCCAATTTTGCCCGTTCGCCTCGGTCACCCTTAAGTCTTTACGCACAAAGTTGTTTTTTGCATGGAAACAAAGCAGAATCAAGATGTGAAAACGAAATATCATGGAGCGTATCAGTTACGCGATAACTAATATGAAAGAATGAAGTTTTTCGCCATATCGCCGATTGGATGGCTTGTTTGCTTCAAAACAATGTGCTTTCAAAAATATTTATACTGGTTGCAGGTACTTATGTTATATTTGCCTGCTCGCGTTTCTTTTTTATGTATATGTGTATATTTGTGGATATCCAACGTTATGTTTAACAAATACGAAAAAGGTTAATAAAATTTGCTAACTTTTAATTGAATGCGGAGTAGGTTTAGTCAACAGCATCAGGTTATGCAAAGCTGTGAAATTATTCTGGTTGATTTTCAACTTTAAAGCGTCTGAAATAAACTAGAAAAACGTTTGCTGGATCGAATCGGACAAACTAATGAAGTTTGATGAAACTCGTTTTGTTGTTTTGAACGGTTCAGAACGGAACTTTTTCGCTAGATGGTAATTGAATAGCCAATGGGAACACGTAAACGACTGGCATTCGTCGAATCAAATCTCATTCATAATCTTTTTTCTATTAGTAAGGTAAAGAACACCTTTTCATCGAGAGGAGGACTAAAAAAACCTTAAGTTAATTATAATACAGATTTCATTCATTTCTTAATAAAGAATTTTCAAGCGCACAGGTTATTTCAGACCTAATCTCATTAAATTTCCCATCTTGCCACTTATAAAGAATATTTAAGATAACCCCGAATTAGGGAAAGCTTTTTCTGATTTTAATATTAAGATTTCAGTTTCTAATCTAAAATAAATGAAAATACCAATAACAGTGCAAGTATGTACTTAAGATAAATATCTACTTGGTAAATCGCTTACTTTTAATAAGACGTGGGTTTATTATATTTATCGTAAGTTCGGTGCTAGTTTTATATATTGAAGATTTTAATAGTAAAAATTCACGCAGTCCAGGCAACAGACAAGACCATAAAATCCGCGAGCGCAAAGCCGTACTCCACCAGAGACACTGGCGACGTGTAGGCAGACCATAGGCCACGGTTGAACGCTGCCCTCTCCAAGACTCTTCTACAACTAAGTAGACCCATATTGCGCATGGTTAAAGGTGCTATTACCGGATATGGCCATTTTAACAGACATATTTTTAACCTAGGTGTTACGGACAGCCCCCTTAGCAGAGTATGCATGGAGAAGGAAGAAACAGTTACTCAAGTTTTGCTGTAATACAAGGAATTGGTCAAATACTGGGCAAAATACCTCGGCTCATAGGAAAACCGCCAAGAGGCAATCACCAATGCAAAGGCCCTGAAGGGGTTTCTGACGTAGCTGGGCTGGTTGAAGTGACTTCGCCAACACATCCTCCTCCCGCAAAGCAGGTGCCATATGGACGGAAACTCCCGTTGCAAGAAGAAGAGAGATGGTTACTTAGTGGTTATTGCTTTTCTGCGTAGAGCAATATTGTTTTGAGCCAATTCGGAATCTTTAGGTAAATAAAAATTACACGACATTACTCAATATAAATAATACGTAGAGAAGATTACAATGCTAAAGCTATTTGTTGATTGACGCATGTCACGTTATATCCGCATTTCAATATATACTTTTGGATATCAATCAGCCCACTTAGTGTTATAAGTTTCAACGTAGGAAGATGTATTTTTTAGGCTTGCTTTAAAATAAAAGGACTATAAGATGAGGCTGTATGGGCATGTTCCCTTTGCCTTCCCTGAGAAGGGGACTACATAAAAAGCTATACAAAGGTAAGTCTGAAGGATTTGGACTTTTTGGCGGGATCGGGAAGCGTCACTGTAGCAGTTTTGTTTTTCTTGTTAAAAATTGTGTTGCGGCGGATATTAGTGTCTAATAATGGTGGATTATTAACCACTAAGTGTTCGGGAACGTGCACAAGTGTTGGCAAGTGAAACAAAATAGCGGAAAGTGTCTTTCGACGTTCCCTCAAGAAGTCCACGGGGAGGTTCCAGTAAATCCCCACACTTTTACTGAAACATAGGGAAAGGGGGATTGACTTGACTGCCACTTACTTTGACTTGATTTATTATTTTGACCACAAGTGCTATAGTATTTGTAAACATTTTACCACTTGATATTGGCTAAATGCACAAGCCATGCGAAAGAAAAAAAAAGACTTAAAAAAAAAGGTAAGCCTTTGTCAGACTCCTTGTCATAATAATGTCAGTTAAACACATACATAACAAACTTTTGTATTGAAATCGCGGTCGTGAACAACTAAACATTGTTTTTCATACAGCGTTTCCCCCTTCTCCCCAGCAGCTTACATAAATCTGATTTATGTGTATAATACCTACAAGCAAGCCAAGTTTCTTTAGTTCAATGTGCCGCATATTTATATATATTACGTAAGTGATATATTGCAGTATGTTCCGCATAATATTCAAAATTAATGTACCATTTGGGAGAGGTAGATAGTTTACGTTCTGCAGTATTGTAATGAATATTGTTAGTGTCGGGGTAACTAAGGCTAACACGCTGAAATGTAATAACCATCCAGGTTCAAATGTCAGCAATGTTTAATCTGATTATAAACTTAGGACGTCAGTGAAACAATTTGGTGACTCATTTCTTTGTCGTACTATTCGTAAGTGGAATTCTTTGTCCCCGCACGTGTTCACTCCTTTCGACAATCTAGGGTATTTTAAGAGAGGCGTGAAGAAGCATTTTTGCAGGCCGGCAAGGAGAGGATGGTCGGTGTGGCAGTTTATAACTGCTGCACCAGCTATCTTCGCGTTTAAACGCGATGTAAGGTGGGGTAGTCATTTGCCTACCTGGCTATATAAAAAATAATAATCTGGAACGGTTTCTTAAACTTTTTTTTCACTGTAAATTGTAATAGAATGAAGCTGTAAAAATAAGTTTTAAGAGATTCGCGTCAAAATCAGTTTTTTTTAAAGGTGGCTGTGGCGACTGGATACCTTGTTTTGCAGTACAGCTAAATGACAAGTTGGAGTTGTATAATTATTAAGGTTCAGTAGATATTTTTTTTAATGAATATGTTTAAAATTTTTGCAATTTTTTGAAAATAGGGAGGGTGTGATATGGCGACTGGATTCCGAGAATGCCACATTAGACCCTAACTTAGGTAAAGTGGCAACAATATAAGCCAACAGTAATATTTGCCAAAGTGGCAAACAACCATCTGGCCCGCCTTTTTTTTTTAACGGTAAAAAATCTATTTACAGACGACGGCGCCTTTAAGAGGCACACCGCCGAACGGACCTCACACCTGGCTCCCGCAAGTCTTACGGACCCCCCAGTGGCTGCCCACCAAGGACCTCGCAACTCTTACGGGCGCTTTACGGTATAATATCCGCTAAAAAAGTCCTGCGAATACCCTCTAAGCTGCTTAGCACGGAGCTGCGGGATCCCCGTTTAGGGATTCTTCCGCGTCTCCGCACCTAGCAGCCTCCCGGTCTAGCCGGGGCTCCACGGGACCATCTGACCCGCCTGATGGTAAGCGGCTACCATAAACTATGCTTGCGATACCAAAAATATCAGTCCCGCCGTTGCCTACCCTGACCCAATCCCCTACCCCGTGGAGCCCTGGAAACTTACTCACCGACAGAAACACAACACCACCAAAAGGTAGTGTTACTCTTCTGTGGTCTTCTATAAGGTGGCTGTTCTCTCTTAAAAAATAGGTCTATTAAAAAAATATGTCTATTAAAAAAATATGGGTGCGTGTACTTAAGTACGCGCGTGAGAAGTTACTTCTTTTTGGAATTATTAAAAATAGTTTTTAATTGCATGCAGATAATTAATTACAATAAGATAATAAAAGGATTGGAAAAGGATATTCAACGCAGTCAATAAAGTTCAGTTTTAATTTGAAAAATTTAATAAATAATCAAAATATTCAATTTAAATCACTACTGAATTTAAGTTATTAGTCCATATGTAATTAGCACTTGTAAGTAACTAAAACACGTTGTGTCTATATAGAAACTAGAAACATGTGGATAAATATTATAAATATGAAAACAGTGATCAGAGGCGACGAGCGTGCCGAAATTGTTTTTGACAACGCGATTATCTTATGGAGCTCCGTGGATCGTTCAAAGTACCTTTCGAACAGATGTCTAATAATGGTGGATTATTAACCACTTAGTGGTTAATAATCCACCATTATTAGACACTAACATTCATAACGCGCCCGCGGCCAACTTCATGGTGTTACTATTGTGTTACAGTGATGCGCGCGCATCTCGAAATTTCACTCACATGATTTTTTCATAACGCGCCCGCGGCTAACTTCATTATGTTACTTTTGTGTTACAGTGATGCGCGCGCATCTTAAAATTTCACTCTCATAATTTTTTCATAACGCGGCTAAAGAAGTATAACTTCAAAAAGTATACAAAATCCAATTTAAAATTTAGCTCTATCTTTTTATCCACAACCAACGATTCCTTTCGCAATCTTACTGATGCAACTTACGTATTCGCAAAAATTCTATAATTTTTCAATAAGATTAAGAAATGTCATCGCCTTTGCCTAATTATCCGCGTTGTCGCAATACTCCTAGGGTTTTCGCGAAAATTCGATTTATCTAATCATTTTACGATTATATACGTATCGTTTTTTTCTTAGCTCATGCTGTGAAGGCCAAAAATCGACTGTCATTGCAAAAAACCAGCGT
This sequence comes from Chilo suppressalis, assembly GCA_902850365.2. NCBI lineage: Eukaryota > Metazoa > Arthropoda > Insecta > Lepidoptera > Crambidae > Chilo > Chilo suppressalis. Next base: position 2,499,560 of record OU963902.1, read on the forward strand.
AGTGGGACACATCTTTTAATTTAATCTAGCCTATAGCGTCCCACTGCTGGGCGAATGCCTCCCCTTCTACTTTTAATACGCATATAAATAAAATTAAAGGAAAACTCTGGATAACACTAGACTGGCTTTTATACTTATACTTACTAGTTTACAAGAAAAAATAGTAAAACGATTAACTCTATTCTACTGGAACATTACACAAATTAAATAAACAAATTACACTAAAATTATAATTTCGCTCAAAATTTGGTCAAAATATAATGCATTGGACTAAGAGTGGCGGTGATATCAAGGTCTAAGTCTAAAAAATGCCCTCATGGACATTGGCACTTCCATATTCTCCTGTAGGCTTACGTGGCGCATTCACGAGTAACCAATCTTCATGGGGTGCACCTCATAAATGTTGACTTCAAGAGTATAAAAGCTCAAGCTTCAGCGATCACCGAATACAACCGGCTTAGGCGTAAATACCGCGCCGATCTTTCAGAAATTAAACCATCTAAAAGAATAAATAAAGAACGCGAATGGGCAATACGAAACACTGTTGCTACTGTTCAAGAATCAAAACCAGAAAAAAAGAAAAGAAAGATTTGTAATAATAAAAAGACTACTTCTATAAAAAAAGAGAGAAATAAGAAAATATAATAAAATAAATCAATATGCCCACGTTTCTACAAAAAGAAGTGATATCCCATTCTGTAAAAAACTAGCCAAGTCTCGATGGAGCTGCTTGTTCGTCTCAAAAAGTAATGAAATCTAGACAAAGTCGTGCCAAGTCTAAGGTTCCATACTGCGATTTCTTTATTATTATAGTTAATGTTGTGTGACTTGGCCATTGAAGGGTACACAAGGGTACAAAACCAGGTGCTTCATGACACCATTGCACCGATGCATTCATACATGCAACATTACGTGTAAACGCAACTTTATCAAGCCTACAATGGACAACAATGGATCAACGTTTTCCAAGTGGCAATTTTCCATCGTCAATGGTTAGCGGTTCTGGCGACAGATTGGTGCAATAGTGTCATGTAGCACCTGGTTTTGTACCCTTGTATACCCTTCAACGGTCAAGCCACACAACATTAACTATAATAATAAATAAATCGCAGTAAGGAACCATATACACTTGGCACGACTTTGTCTAGATTTCATTACTTTTTAGAGATAAACAAGCAGCTCCATCGAGACTTGGCTAGTTTTTTACAGAATGTTTTTGATGAGATTTACATTACCCTACACAGGAATTTGTGTTCTCAAAGATGAAGTTAGCTTCCCCAAGCAGGCGTTCTAATCCGATCGGAACACCCCGCGCTGCGTACCCTCTTACTTACAGATAGTACCATAAACATTAAACATGTATGTTGGCAAAGAGGCTCACCATACGCCCGGCGTCATCGCTAAGTTATGCGCATCATACTGAATATTACAAAAGGTAGTAAAATCAACTTCCAACAGAAAAGCTGTTTTATAGGGTAAATATTTCACCCTAGATGTTAACGAATCTCTTTTTGTAAATCCGTAGGTACCTAAAGGACGATAACCATATTACCACAATATATATATATATATATATTTGACGACCTCCATGGCCGAGTGGTTTGTACACCGGGTTTCATGGTGTCGCCTACTTGAGAGGTCCCGGGTTCGAATCCCGGTGGGGGCAGATGTTTGTGTGATGAATACGAACATTTGTACTCCAGTCGTGGATGTTAAGTATGTATTTCTATATAAATATACTTATATATGTACTGTATATGTATTCTTATCCGTTACCCTAGTATCCCATAACACAAGCCTTACAGTGCTTACTTTGGGGCTAGGCTGATTGGTGTGAGTGTTGGAAATATTTATTTATTTATATAGAATATGTTCTTAGCGATACTCGCATTAAATTTAGAATTGTCTAGAAAGAGAGATGATTATCATATCCTATTGTACTATAAGTATTTGAAAGTTTGTAACCCAATCACGCATAAACGTCTGAACGAATTTGTATGAAATGCGGCACACTTGAAATTAATGAACAGAGACAAAGCAAGGAGTAATAAATCGAAGCTTATTCATCGCTTAATAATAAGGGGGTACTAATCCATACTCCCTGTTTTATCTCATTTCATTGAACGACAAATGGCATTTGAGTGATATAAACAAAACACGGTGCAACAAGTAGTAAGGTTATTCCTCGTTAGGGGGATATAGTTCCATCATCATCATCATCAACAGCCTATCTTAGTCCACTGCTGGATATAGGCCTCTCCAATTGCAGGCAACTGAGATCGATCTTGGGCTACTCGCATCCAGCTCCTGCCAGGCACCTTGCGCAAATCGTCACTCCATCGTGCCTGAGGACGTCCTACACTACGTTTGCCTAGACGCGGTCTCCAGTCACGAACTCGTCTACTCCAACGGTTATCGGTTCGTTGGCAAATATGGCCAGCCCACTGCCACTTCAACTTGCTAATCCGGTGGGCTTTGTCGATAACTCTGATTCTCTGTCGGATCACCTCATTTCTGATGCGATCCTTCAGAGAAACGCCGAGCATAGCATAGGATATATATAGTTTATCACCTAGAAAGTGAGAGAACATACTTTCTACACCGGATAAATTTCAGGTTTCTGTGGGATCCTCAAAAAACTCATGGTAACGCAGACAAAGTCGCGAGTGGCTGCAAGAAATATTTAAATGGCGTGAATGTAAAATTAATCATATCATGAATTTGCCAAACCCATTGAGCTCGCGTATATATCTATGTATTTCTACTGGAAAGTTAAATCATCATCATCATCATCACCCTTTGCTGGGACACAGGCCTTCCCTATGGATGTAATAGGGAGGGGCCATGACCCACCACGCGGGCCCAGTGCGGATTGGCGGGTGCTAACGACTGCAGATGCGGCTTAACGTGCCTTCCGAAGCACGGAGGAACTCGAAATAGAAGATTTTTGTTCACCCATTCAATGACAGACCACTGCGCAAGTTGCTGAACTTCAATGGTCGCTGCTGAAGTCGCTAACCGCCTGCGTCATGCCATCGAGTTCATCTACCATGCATATTATCCAATATTGTAATTAGTATAGTTTGTTTCCTGTTATATAAACATTTATCCCCTTTTATTCCAGTAGATAAATCATTCAAGAGCAACCGCAAACTTGGAATAGTGGAGCACAAAAGAATGTGGAGCCAAAAGCCGATTATTGGGTATTTATCAAAGCGTTACGCATCTGCCTGCGGACCGGAAGCCGTGTGTAAGTAAAGCAAATATGGCTACCGGATGCGGGTCGTAAGTCACGCCACACAACCCCCGCACACTTCCGGCGGCGTTTCATTAGACAGAGATGAGGCTTTGTGCGAAGTTCGGTGACATGTTTATCATAAGTCAGTTGTAAATATTTAACTAGTTCGACATATTGAAAGCTTTGAGGGTGGCTCTCAAGTTTGGCATGCAACATTCAGCAACAGGTCCAATACAGTTATCTGAAATTTTTGATTATACCTAGTCAGGTCATAAATTCTGTCACATGTTTAATATAAAATAATTGAAATAAGTTTATTCATTAGGTAACCATTTATATACCAAAATGAACTTAACAAACCATAGATTCTTATGACAATAAAGTTTATTCAAAATGACCTCCATGATTTTGAATACAGGCCTTCAATCTGCGCGGCCAGTCGTCTATCGCAGCACGAACGAGGTCCATGTCAATATCGGCGGCTGCCTTAATCAAGGATGTCTTGAGTGACTCCAAATTGGGATGAGGCTTGAAGCACGCCTTTTCCTCCAAGTATTGCTATATCTTGTAATCTAACGGACTCAAATCTGGACTGGAGGAGGGCCAGTCTTCGTGCCGGATGAAGTCGATTTCACGCGCCGCTAGCCAGTATTGTGTGCTCTTCGCTCTATGAGCTGACGCCGAATCTTGTTGGAATACCCAGTGCCTGTTATTGAACATGGTATGAGAAACAGGTTCCACAAGGTTCGTCAGGACTGTATTTTGATACACAACTGCATTCTTTTTTACACCATTGTCACAAAAATGTACCTCTATTAAGCCCCAATAAGAAACTCCCAACCATACCATGAGCGAGGATGGAAAATGACCTCGTTGGACACGCGGAATACGGTTGCTCGCTTCTTCACTACTGTGTGCGTACACCTTATCATTTACACATATATAATATGCGTAGATACCCCTTTAACTGCACTGCAAAAAAACTACTACATATGGTAGATACGCTCGTCGCTACACATGCACACATTGACGGCTTTAAAACAATATTAACATAAGAGTCACGCACACATTGCGAGTTACATGAGACGTTTTCTTTGCGTGATTTATTTGTATTGCTCTATCTAGTAGTATATTTAATCATAGTTAAAACTGCTAAATTTCTTTGACTTTTAGCTTCAAGTCTGGTATTTTACACTTTTGGGTAATGTGAAAATCTAAAGATCATCAGTCTATTAATTTCTCTACTGCTGGAGCACAGGCCTTTCCCTAAGGATCACATTGTTGGATTGGACCATGTTACACTACGCGGGCCCAGCGCGGATCGGTGGGTGGTAACGAATGCAGACGCAGCAAAACCAACGGCATAACGTGCCTTCCAAAGCATGAAGCAGTTCGAAGATAGTAAAATTTTCATCACCGAACCAATGACCGGACACTGCAAAAGTTGCTTATCTTCCACGATCCTATGCGCTGATCACTTGCACCATCGAGCTTCTCATACCGTGATCTAAACACTCTAAGGAAATGTACATTTTTCTATACTTTCAATCGTTGTAAATGATCACACTCAGCTCTTAGCCTCTTTAAATCGCTGCAATGCGGCTAAATCTAACAGCGTCACATTCGCTTCATTGGTCATACAAATATCTGTCATATTTCAATATTGGCATTGTCAATGCCGCCACTTGCTGTCACGCACGCCACTGCCGGTTACGGCAGAGCTCAGTAAATGACGAACATTATTTCCCGGGAGATACAAATTGTTGGTAACGAATTTCCATTGCGAATGCATTTCCCGCACACCAGATGCCGAGGGAATCAGGTGTTACGTATTGTGTTTCGGCAGTACCGTTTATGGATTTAATAAATTCATTAATATAACTCATTAGGTGTACAGTGTACACGTGTGTGTAATCAGGAAGTGCGAGTGAGAAGAGTGTTACGAGCAGCACAGCGAATATTGTGCTCGAATTGGAGCTCCCGTCTGGAGGATTTTTTGCTTTCTCCCAGGCGAGGGAGCAGGTGAGAAATCCTCATGGTTATCCTACAGGCGGCTGCAAGGTTATGTCAGACTCGTACTGACTTAAAAACATCCATAGGGGCTGCCTTTGGCCAGGACAGCCTCTAAGTAATAGATAAATGTACCTTGTTTTTTATGAGCCTCCGATATTTCGGCATTGTTGCAAGCGCCATGAGCGTGCATATAAAACAATATATAGTTTAAAAAATTACTATAAAAAAACTAAAACTAGCCTTGTAGGGTTATAATAGCCAAAATAGAAAATGTCGCGGCTTTTTCGATTTTAGACACAGTTGCGTTCGATACTCGAGCTCATAAACTTGGATTTTTCATTGCGTCCATATAATAAACAAATATGCGAAAATTCAGAACTACCGAGTTAGATGCAAGCTGTGATAAATTTATAATTTACTGGACTATAAACGTTGTTTCTTAATTTGAAATTGGTTGAATCTAAATTGTTGTCCCAAAACTATAACGACAGGTTTCCAATCCAACGCTTACGATAGTCTCTGAAGTGGCAAGACCGTTGAATGCCACATTATTTACAGGAGTTTGCAATGGGATGCAACCTATAGCTTTATCTTTTTTTTTCCAAATGCTGCAGTCATTTTTAATCATTCATCTCATTGCCAATATTTTCAACTTAGAGACACGAGACTTAGAAATTACGAATACCGTTACAAATCCCTAAAAAAACTCCATATCGTCCAGAGAAACGATTTCGCGACAACTTGAAAATGGAATTTGAAATTTAGTACTCGTAATTTGAGAGTTACTACACAAAATAACGATAAATATCGCATAACTTTTCATGGACTCCCTAAACATTAGTAAATAACGTGAGATCGTTTTATACATCTATAAGCGGCCCGCCCTCGCTTCGCTTCGGTGTACAGCTGAATTAATGTAGACTACAATTTTTGTTCTCAGGCTTGTATTATACACAATGACATGCATCTATGATTCTTCTTATACCTGCCTGCAAAGTCTCAGCCCCATCGGTTTAAAATTGACAAAGTTTCATACAAACTTTCATTCCCAATTTTATCCCCTTGGGGGTAGAATTGATCAAAATCCATTCTTAGCGGATGCCTACGTCATAACATCTACCTGCATGCCAAATTTCAGCCCGATCCGTCCAGTGGTTTGGGGTGTGCGTTGATAGATCACTATGTCAGTCAATCACCTTTGAGTTATATATCACTACACAGTATAAAACAAAGTCGCTTTCTCTGTCCCTATGTCCCTTTGTATGCTTAAATCTTTAAAACTACGCAACGGATTTTGATGCTGTTTTTTTTAATGGATAGAGTGATTCAAGAGGAAGGTTTATATGTATAATACATGCATAATATAGTAGAGAAACACTGATAATTTTAGAGGTTATTAATGTAAGGTCGTAAATAAACACATTTTTTGCGCTTACATTGCAAACGCTAGCTGAACCCCACGAGATAGATCAAAATAATGTACTACAGTATTGTACACCTTAAAAAGGTCTACAAAAAAGTCCGCGATGGTATATGTCTATCTCTTAAGGATAACCCACAATAACCAATTTTTATCCTATACTTTTTACGAGAAATAATAGATTATTTACGAAGCGATTTTAAGCAATATAACATTCATCCTTATCCAATTAAGTACCTTAAATACATTGTGCATTTAATATAGAACAATTTGGCCCTTTAATGCATATAATTTAAATGAATATTTTCGAAGATATTACAAATTTAAAATTCAGGCACATAGCGGTTCCGAGGCTACCGGGCTTGGCGGCGCGTGCCTATTGTAATTGGGTATTAGAAGAATGTCATTGTGTATAATACAAGCCTGAGAACAAAAACTATAGTCTACACTACAGCTTTACACCGAAGCGAAGCGAGGGCGGGCCACTAGTATATATATATAAGAATATTATGCTACCGCGGCCATAATGGTTGGGTGCATTTGCCCGGGTAGCGGAGCAACATACATATGCTTGATGGTCAGAGTGGATCTTTTTTCCAGTTAAAAAAATATTTAAATATCCTACTGTTATGTAGTATTTCGTGGATGCTTTGCATTTAATAGCTTACAACACCATCTGTTAATTCAATATCGAAGCTACGTAAGCTCAGGCCGAATTTATCACACATATACCGCCTCAGCGTTAACAAAACCCAGCACGTATTTCCCAAGAGTATAAAATTATTAGCTCCAATTGCAGTAGATGGAAGTGAATGTATCCCTCAACTAACCTACCTTCCTTCGTCGGGAATCCAATATTAAACACAAAGCATTTGCTGTCGACAGGTCATTCCATACTAGGTAAAGAACATACGAACATAATCTTATTACTTTGAGAGAGCAATTCTTGTGTGTAAATTTATTTTGTGTGTCTCAAAAATGACTCACTCGGCTGTCATTATTTGTTTAGATTAGAAGGCTTTAAGTCAGCAATCGTGGAAATTATGCAACTTTCGTAATGGCCTGTCATCGGATGGGTGACCAAAATTTTATTATACTAATTTATGTTATTTAGGGGATTGTTACCATGTACCATGTTTTTTGTCGGAGGATAGAGCGATATGTCTGCTAATTACAGCCTACCGATGCCGAAATATCTATATACTTATAATAAATCTGTAGAGAGGTCGATTCTGTACATGAAATATATTTTCAAAATAACTATCAGGGGGTGATAAGTGATCGATACTGATGCCAAAAATGCAATCAGTAAAATTTTTGTCTGTCTGTCTGTCTGTCTGTGTGTTTGTTCCTTATAGAAACAAAAACTACTGGACGGATTTTAACGAAACTTGGTACAATTATTCTTCATACTCCTGGGCAGGTTATAGTATACTTTTCATCACGCTACAATCAATAGGAGCAGATTAGTGAAGGGAAATGTTGGGAAAACGGGAGAAGTTACTCCATTTTTTTAGCTTCCGATGCGTGTGCAGCCTTAATGGTTAAAGTTACATAGAAATTATGTATGATGGAAATATTCTACATAAAATTGTCTAAAAAATATTCCGCAACAGCATATGTCTATCTTTTATGGTTGACTCACAATAACACGTGTAACTCCCGATAGCTTAGCAGTTCGGAGCATTCTGATCATATTTGTTTACTCTTACCTTTATAATACTCGGTATAGAAACACCAAACTTATACATGAAATAAGCCATCGCGCCGTCGCACGTGAATACTGAATCATGCTATAAGGATTATTTTTGTGTAACGGTTGCCGCGCTCGACACGGGTCGCGGCAGCGGTAGGGTATCAAAGGTCCGAGAGCGAGCTGTCTAAATCTGTTTTCTGCGTCGCTCCCCGCCTGGGGGACGATCGCTTCCGATGAAGCCTTAGAGGCCTTCCCGGCCAGAGGCAGCCCCTACGGGTGTTTTTTAGTCAGTACGAGTCTGACATAACCTTGCAGCCGGCTGTAGGGTATCCATGAGGATTTCTCATCTGCTCCCCCGCCTGGGAGACCGAAACCGTGCTTATCAGCGCGACTTTTAGTCTTTAAATAGTTTATTTGAATTTATTTTGTTGTTATTTTGTAAAACAGGTATTAGTTGTTTTGGTAGTGTTTAAATATTCGTTCAAATTAAAAATTATTAAGCGTAGGTACTTTTATTAATTAAAGTAGTTATAAGTATTTATTTTTAAGTGAAGGAGGTATAGGTAGATAGTATTGCACAGGCGTTTCAGCTTTATTTTCATTTCTTTTTTGTTGTGAGTTGTATATATTTCTGGTTATAATTCTATAAGAATATTTTAGTTCAAATAGTCACTTAGATTTTATGTGTAAGGTAGCTAAAGTTAGGACCACGTATTAGTTGTTTTGGTAGTGTTTAAATATTCGTTCAAAGTGTAATTTAATCATATAGGATGAATGTACGATGGCCCATCGAAAAGGAGTAGAAGCGGTAGACAGAACTTTAAGAGATATAAGACAAAATGATCGACCCATGGGCGGTATCACAGTTTTATTTTGTGGTGATTACCGACAAACCTTAACGGTAATACCACGGGGAACCCGAGCTGCTGAGGTTAGGGCTTGCCTGAAAAGCTCTTATTTGTGGCGTGATATACAATCGGTGCATTTGACTATAAACATGCGAGTGAGAACTGTAGATAACCCGGATGATCGTGAATTTTCTGATATATTATTAAAGAAAATACCTTCACCAAAGATACCTATCCACTGCTACACCAAGGAAAACTTATTCTGACGCCTGAGTTATGTTGTATAGTGCAATCCCAACAACATCTTACATTGTCAGTTTACGGTGACGTAACAAATATATAAAATAAGAACAATTCTTGGCTATGCCAAAGGTCCATTTTAACTCCTCGCAATGACCAGGCATCTGAGATTAATAATAAAATACTGTCGAATATCCAGGGGGAAAGCAAAGTTTATAGTTCAATAAATAGAATGGCCGATGAACAAGAAGCCACTAATTACCCGATAGAATTTTTAAATTCTTTAAATATGCCCGTACTTCCTTCTCATGAAATTTGTTTAAAAATTGGCATTCCGATAATTATGCTCCGAAATTTAAGACCACCACAAATTTGCAATGGAACTCGGCTTAAAGTAACCCAGTTGCAACAAAATGTAATCGAGGCTCAAATTTTAATAGGTTGCGGTGCAGGAGAAACCATCTTTATTCCCAGAATTCCCATAATACCAAATAATTTTCCATTCCAATTTAAAAGAACGCAATTCCCAGTATCGGTGTGTTATGCAATGACAATAAATAAGACTCAAGGGCAGACCTTTCGTGTTGTTGGAGTAGATCTCGGTGTCAGTTGTTTTTCACATGGTCAGTTATGTCGGTCTTTCCCGGGTTAGCAGTCCTAGATTTTTTTATGTTCACGTTCCGGACGGGTCAAATTTCAACGTAGTCTACCCGGAAGCTTTGCGCTGAAGTATTTTCATTATATATGTACTTAAGACTCATGTGAAAGCGATCTTAACAATATTACCAATACATTAACATAATAACATACAAGGAGTTACACGCTGATGGTCTCGGGGCACAGTGATAATAATAATATTCTGCGGTTCCTTATTGCTATATTTTTAACAGTATTATATTTCCCTACTAAAATACGAAAGTTAATCTGTCTGTCATATCAAAACCACGGAACCCTGAGGAAGGACATATGCTACTTTTTTACGAAAAACGACGATAACGCGGACGAAGTCGCGGGCAAAAGCTAGTCGTAAATAAATATCACCAAAAACAAGGTACATGGTAACTATCCCGTAAATAACATAAATTACTATAATGTTAGTGACCATAAAAGTTTTATTATCTCGTGCTACTCCGTGTTTCGGATAGCAGAGTAATCTCATCTTCATCTGCAGTTGTTTGCCATCACCAACCCATACCTGTTTTTATAGATAGGTCCGACAAATGACACCACTCCACCTGATGTTAAGTGACGGTGAAGTCTAGACGCGAAGATAGCTGATACAGCAGTTTTACCTGCCACACCAGCCATCCTCACCCTGCCGGCTTGCATGTTACTTCTTCACGCCTCTTTTAAAGGATCCCAGGTTGTAAGAGGGAGGGAACACGTGAGCGGGCAGAGCATTCCATTTACGGATAGTGCGACAAAGAAATGAGTCACCAAATTTCTTTTTACGCGTTGGAATTGTGGCGACACTTAGACGGTGACAACGTAGGCCAGCGCGCGTGGTCCTCTGAAGGAAAGAGGAAATATATGAATATGGGCTGAGCTTGCGTGGTAGGTCCAATCCAATCTCCCTATTTCTTCTATAGGGAAGGCCTGTGTCCGACCAGTGAGGATATTAATAACTTGATGACAATGAAGGATATAAGCTACGTAAGTACAAGTATAATTAGTAATTTGATAACAACCCGAAATCTGCTAAAAGGCAACACCGTGAAATACTTGGTCGTGCAAGTACCTACTCCTATAAAGTTATATAGAGAAGAAAGAAGGAATATAAGCAGAAGAGAAGTCGCGGACACTAGTACAGCAACATCCGGGGACTGCTGAGCTTTCTGGAGGAGCTGGGATGGCAGGACTGATGCCATTCCCCCACGCAAATAGGCACTGGGTGTCGAGTTGCGGAAACAGTCCGCCGTACTACTAAGACTAAGACAATGCATATTGTCACAAACGCTCTCGAAACAGAACCGCGAAAGTGCTAGAGATCGAATGTGCCAGAGCACCGCGGGTCGCGATTGAGGTCGAGTAATGCGTTCTAAAACGAGCCTTATGCAGTGCGGCGTAAGGGAGAAAGTGCAACGACATCTGCACTTGTTTACAAGTTATGCGCGTTACCTGCATAGGTATAAGTAGGTACTTCCTACTCGCGGGTGCTAGCTAATTCTCAATTTAACAGGTACTTTCTAGAATGCGTCGATCGGCGTATATAAGCGCAATTGGCGCCACGCAGAGACAGTTGAGTTTCAACAGCGATTTCGGAGCGAATCTAAAGGCGATCAAAGTGCAACAAAAGTGTTCAAGTGCGTTTGTTTGGAGACTTGTATAGTGAAATACAGTGTTTATTGAGTGTTCTGTGATTAACATTGTGTATTAATTGTGTGGTGAATAAAGTACTGTCAAGCATGAACTGGTATATAAATTCGAACCCCATCCCGACACGTACTGACATTCTCGCTCCGACTGCGGACCGTGCGCCCCGTCGCACCGCCGCCTCCTTGCTCCGTGCGCCCCGCCGCACAGCTGCCTGCTTCGAGTCGACTCGACGCGCCTGCGCTCATTCGTGAGACCCAAGATTGGACCAGTGGATACCTAGCGGTGTTAACGAAACTGGTCGGCGTAGCCCCGGTACGTCTCGAGCCCTCCTGAGCTCGGAAACCGGAAGACCCGATCCCATTTGCACTTGGGCCTTCCCAAGGATGACGGTTGTTCCCATATTCGCTAGGAATATCGGAACACATCTCTTACAGCTTCAACCGACCCCCTGCCGCGGGCAGGGGAGTCCATCGGTGTCGCATAGGGTGTTAGGACCTGTGGCTTCACGCCACAGTCAGGGCACACCTACACACACATCACACAACAACCTACACAGACCTACACACAAACACATCACAATGGACATTACACAACAGGTACTGTCCCTCTTCTCCGCCCTCGGCCTCACCCTGGATGAGGCCGCCATCAGGGAGCTCGTCGCGAGAGCGCGCCCCATGCGCGACTCGCCCGCCAGCCCCTCCCCCGAACCCCCCCGCCCCGACACCCCCTGCCTCCCCGGGCCCTCGAGCGCGGGCAAGCGCCCCGCCTCGAGCCCGGTCTCGACGTGTGACTCCGACTCAACCATTGTGTCGGCGTCCGATGACTCCGTGTTCACCACTGTGGTGAGCAAGAAGAAGCGGCGCTCCAAGCGCCGCGCAGACACCGCGTCTCCAACGGCGCCCTCTGTCCCTCTCAGCCCTCTCACCCCTCTCACGGTCGCCCAACCGACCACCCAAACCCACCCAACACAGACACACAACACCACAAAACCACACACTAGGTGCACCGCCGCACCTATCAAGGCAAAGCCGCCACCGCCCGTCTTTCTGCGCGATAAGGCGCAATGGGCAAAGGTCGCGGACCTTTGCAAAGCTCAGAATATACATTACACACAGGCGTCGAACACTGGTCACGCCATTAAAATCACCACACCCACAATCGACACATTTAGGAGCCTCACAAGGCTACTAACCACACACTCAATCCCTTACCACACATACGCCCTCCCCGAGGAGCGCAAAGTCCGCGCGGTACTCAGAGGAGTCCCCTTCGAGCTCTCCAACGAGCTCATTCTGAACGACCTAACCGACCAAGGCTTCCCAGCCGAGGCAGTGCACAAGTTGCACAGCCGGACTGGGAAGCAATACCCGTTGGCTCTTGTCATTTTGACCTCGGTCCCGGCAGCTAGGGATATTTTTAAAGGTCCCATTACAGTCTGTGGCCTCGACAATATCAAAGTCGAGGCCCCACACCGGCGAGGCACCCCTGGGCAATGCCACAGGTGCCAATTATATGGCCACGCAGCAGCCAACTGCTCGGCGGCCCCGAGGTGCGTCAAGTGCCTCGTACCCCACCTCACCAAGGAGTGCACCCGCACTCGTGACGCACCCGGGGCACCCGCATGCGTGCTCTGTGGCCAAGAAGGCCACCCGGCCAATTACAGGGGTTGCCCGCGGGCCCCACGCCCCAGGCCCAACACTCACACACACACAAAGCCAACCACGGCGACAAAAATACACCCACCACCACCTAATAACACCACCACAAACTTCCCGGGGCTACCCAAGGCGGCCGCCCCTCGCAGCCCGGCGCCCCCGACAGCCTGGGGACCAGCCAGGGCCCGCCCAAAACCACACCCACCACAACACACCACACCAACAACACAAGCTAAGCCAGCCCAAGACGTCTCTCTGGCCGAGGACATGGCGCTTATTCGCTCCTCGCTCAAGAGGGTGAATATCGCCGAGATCCACACTCTCGCCGCGAAGCTCCGGCTAGCAAAGACACCCCTTGAAAAGGCTATAGCTATAGCCGAACACCCCGAACTCGTTGCCGCGTTCGATTAATTTTTCAATCATTATAACACTGGAAAATAACCAGACTCCGAACACAAACAAAAACACTATACACAAAACACGCGGTGATAACTCAAACAAACACCACTGTTGTTTAAATTATGACCGCGCAAAACACTAACATAACAATCACTCAACTAAACCCCGGGCGTACCAAGCCGAAAGGCGCTTCGCTTGTGTCATTTAATACGCGCAGCTTAAAGTCCAACCTTAACGAAATTAAATTATTTTTGCAAGATAGGGAACCTGACTTTCTGCTCCTTCAGGAGACTTGGCTCAAACCAACTCAAATGAAGGGGCTGTCGATCCCTAAGTATAAATTAATCCGGAACGACGGTGCCAACGCGCGCGGCGGCACCGCAATTTACTATAGACGCAACCTACACTGCACACCTATACCCACTCCCGCGCTCACAAACATGGAAGCCACCATCTGTAGGCTGGCGATGACAGGACACCAGTCCTTAATCATCGCCTCAGTCTACATTAGATCAGGTACACACCCTCACCGCGCAGACTTCGAAACACTCACTTCACTAGGTACATCAGTCATAATGTTCGGTGACTTTAACTCCAAACACACCGACTGGACATGCGAGACCACCACCACCTCTGGCCGCAGATTACTACACATCACCGAGGAGCTTGGCTATGATGTCATATGTCCCTTCGCGCCCACCCACTACCCAGACAATGTACAAAACCGACCCGACGTCCTGGACTTCGCGATCCTTAAAAACGTGTCGCTTCGCCTCAGCTCGATCGAAACACTCGACGACCTGGGGTCAGATCACAGACCGGTGTCTCTAGTTCTAGGTCCCCAAGACCCACTAGACGCCCCCGCGCCCCCTAAGAGGCTATTCACCAACTGGGACGGATACCGCTCCGCTCTCGAGACCGCTTTAGACTCCCCCGAGTCCCCGTTCCCTAACTCACCGGACAGTCTCGACAGCACCGACAAGATTGACGAAACTATAGAGTCTTTAACTTTACTGGTGACCGAGAAGGCGAAGGAGAACTCGCGGGAGGTTGAGCTGCCAAAGCCCAAGCTCCCGCTGGCCATCCGGAACCTAATCCAAGCCAAAAACGCCGCTCTCCGGAGAGCCAAATTATACCCCACCCCCGAGTATAGGGCTACAGCTAATCGCCTTCAGCGACAAGTTAGGTCCCAATTAGCCGCTCTGAGACACTCCCGTTGGGAGGAACTCATGGCGGACATTACCCCATCCCATCTTGCGTACTATAGAATCGCGAAAGCGCTCCGTAGCGACGTCACCACTCACACCCCCCCGCTCACTCGCCCCGACGGCACCGTCGCCTTCGAAGACGACGAAAAATCTGAGTGTTTTGCAGACAGCATAGCGGCGCAATGCACGCCTAGTACGCAGGAAACTAACCCGCAACATATTCGCGGAGTGGAGGAGGAGGTCCGCCGGCGGGCCGCCCTTCCACTCATTGACAACCCCCTAGACCCCGTCACGACAGACGAACTCAGACAGACCATTAGAAACTTTAAGCAACGCAAGGCCCCGGGCGCCGACGGCATCTCTAACAAGGCGCTCAAGCACTTTCCCATCCAAATGCTAACCTTGCTTGCAATTCTCTTTAACGCATGTTTTGATCTGTGCTACTTCCCAGCCGCCTGGAAAGAAGCAATAGTGATAGGCATCCCCAAACCCGGAAAACCCGCGCACCTCCCCAGTAGCCATCGCCCTATTAGCCTCCTCAAGGCAATGGCGAAACTTTTCGAAAAAACCATACTGACCAGACTAAGAGAGCACCTCCTATCACCATCCGATCCAATTATCATTGACCACCAATTCGGCTTCAGAGCCAAACACTCCTGCCCCCAACAGATCCATCGCATAGTGGAGCACGCCCTAAGCGGCTTCCAACTTAATAAATATAAAACTATTGCAGTCTTCTTCGACGTCGCCAAAGCCTTCGACAAGGTTTGGCACGACGGATTAATCTTTAAATTATATCAATTAAAATTACCTGACCGCCTAGTTAGGTTAGTAGCCTCTTTTCTATCAAACCGCACCTTCCGCTATAGATACGAAGGTTCACTATCAACGCCCCGCCCACTACGAGCCGGTGTACCGCAGGGGTCCGCTCTCTCCCCCCTGCTATACACAGCGTACACCAATGACATCCCTCAGACCAAGGGTGTCGAGCTCGCTCTCTTCGCGGACGACACGGCCCTCTACTCTAGGGGAGCCAGTACCAATCAAATCATAGCCAAGCTCCAACCGGCAATCACAACACTTGGGAATTGGTTCCGCGACTGGAGAATCGACGTAAATCCGGACAAAAGTTCGGCCATTTGCTTCGATCCCAAGCGCCGCACCAAAACCATACAACACGGTGCGCGGTCTCTGCGAATGCAAGGCATAGCAATACCGTGGCACCGCACAGTCAAATACCTAGGGATCACACTAGACAAAAAACTCACCTTCCGTGCACACATCACACGCGTAGTCGCGAACGCGCGCTTTTATATGAGCCGCCTCCACCCGATGCTCGGTAAATACAGCAAAATGTCACTTCGTAACAAGCGAACGCTTTACAAAGTTTGCATACGCCCGGTCCTCACTTACGCGTCACCAGTGTTCGCACACGCGGACGAAGCGATTTTGAACAAACTTCAAGTGCTTCAAAATCGCTTCTGCCGCATAGCCACAGGGGCCCCGTGGTACGTCCGCAACGCGGACCTCCACAGGGACCTTCAACTCGACACAATTCAAACACACCTCACAGAGTGCTCGGAACGGTTCTTCAAAGCTGCAGAAGAGCACTCTAACACACTCATTAGATCGGCGTCGGGATACGCTCCACACACTCCATCTCGATTCAGGCCCCGCAGGCCCAAACACGCACTCACAGCCACACACAATAAACTCACGCGCGATCTCGCGGCCCTCTTGGCCGCTGAGGATCCAACACCCGCGATGAGTCCCCCCCGCCCCCCCGACACAGAGAGGTTCGATTCCTCTCAGTCCCCTCCCGTTTCAAGTGCACATCTGAGTGCACTTGTCCTCTAAGCGCATTTTGCGTTATTTTAAACTATGCACTAGTTTAAACTAACGCAGCGCCGCATCATCCCCCTCTCGGGGGGTGATCGCTTCAGATGAAGCTTGTAAGGCCCTTCTGGCCATAAGCATGAATAAAGGGTGTTTTTTAGTCAGTAGGAGTCTGACATAACCTTACAGCCGGCTGTAGGGTATCCATGAGGATTTCTCACCCTCTCCCCCGCCTGGGAGGAAACAAAAAAAAAAAAAAAACCCGACACGTAACAATATCATCAAGCATCTAGATGTATTAATATTTTGTGGTTCATCTAATTCTATAATAGTAACCAAAACATCAAGTCAAAGACTAATGACTGTACGTCCAGCTTATTTTGATTAATATTATCGTAAAATTGTAAGTATCTTTTCTGTTGTTTATATGGCAAAAGGTCTCGTCTATATAAAAAATAACAAAAGGCATAAGTACGTTATTCATTCTACATTATTACAATATTAATATCCTCTCAAATCTATTCCCAAATGTATATACTTAATTCATGAAATCGTATACGCGAAATTACGTTTGTATTTATTTAAGACGTATTATGGTACAAGAATGAGTGGGCATAAGAAATAAAGGAAAAAGTACAAAAATATTTGCATATACAGCTAAAATAAGTTGCAAAACGTATTTAAGAGAGGCGAGGCTTTACAGTATATTATGTGTATTTTATAAAACGTTTTTATCAAATAATTATGTTATTATTTGCGACGTATTCGCTTGCGTTTTATTTGATAAAAGTTTATTCAATATTGTATATTACTATTAAGCCAATACATTCATTAATATACTCCATCGTTTCCATAGGGCATAGCAGATTTTACAGTTAAATAACTGCCATTTTGAGGTGTTATGTTTCTGGTAAGTAGGGTCAGTGTTGCTAGGTCCGATTTTAAAAAATCAGGAGGCGTTATAGAAAAAAGAGTAGATGTATAGAAAGAGCTACAAGAAAAACAGTAGATGCTGAGGCGTAGTTATAAAAATAGGGACAGGTGGTAGAAGAGAAAATTTAGGGTTGTATATATTTTTTAATACCACATAATAAAAAATAAATACATTGTCCTACATATCTAACAAAAAAAATTATAGGGGTGTGTAACGAAGTGTTCTATCAATTTCCTGGGATAACATTCCTCCTAACCCATATGAGAACACTACGTTACAATACCCAATAGTTTTAATTTTTGGCGCGAAGGCGCATTGTAGGTTTCAGAACACTAGATTACAGGTGGACAACCAAAAATATATAGTAGCCGATTCTCAGACCCACGGAATATGCATATAAAATTTCATAAAAATCGGTCAGACCGTTTCGGAGGAGTATGGTAACTAACATTGTGACACGATAAAGAATTTTATATATAAGATTAGTATAGATTAAAACATGACAAATATACCCATGTCCACAATATAAATATTCACACACAACCCTCCCTGCAGTTGTGAGCAAATTACGGTTCCAGCAGAAACAAACATTTGCACAACCTACCTATACGGCCAAATCAACGAATGTAATAAATGCCATGAATTAAGTATTATTTGTTATACCGTATCATATATGTAAGTAAACACACTATGTAACCAACCAGACCATGCATCATTAATGAGAATCACGTGAATTAATCAGCCACAATGCTTTGTAATAAATTAAGGATATTCTGCTACAATGTTGGTTCAAGTTTTTTTTTAGTATTAAATAGCAAGTTAACCCCTTTAATTTTACGTTCTCATGATCATCATCATCATCATCAGCCTTATAATATCCCAACTGCTGGGGCACAGGCCTTCCCTATGGATGGAATAGGGAGTTTAGGGCCATGTCCCACCACGCGGGCCCAGTGCGGATTGGCGGGTGCTAACGACTGCAGATGCAGCCGGGACCAACGGCTTAACGTGCCTTCCGAAGCACGGATCATCTCATGATCATGCGTGGTCATATTAATCATGTAGTTAGAAATAATTTAAAACTAAATAAAGGACTTTGGTGCAAGTGGGCATTATAAAATAATAATAATGAAATTTTAGAGGAACTTGATGGCGCAGGTGTTAGCGCGATCGTTTAAGTTAAGCAACTTTAGCAGCGGTCGGTCTTTGGATGGGTGACCATAAAATCTTCTATCTCGAGTTCCTCCGTGCTTCGGAAGGCACGTTAAGCCGTTGGTTCCGGCTACATCTGCAGGCGTTAGCACCAGCCAATCCGCACTGGGCCCGCGTGGTGGGCCATGGCCCAATCTCCCTATTCCATCCATAGGGAAGGCTGTGCCCCAGCAGTGGGGACATTAATGTCGATTTTATTGTTACTATTTCTAGCTTGTTTTTTATCTATTGCGGAACCGGAACAGAAAGACGCCTAAGTGTAATCTGAAATCCCAATTAAAGGATTCCGTATTATAAAAACATAAACATAAATAAAAAAAAAAAAAACTAAACAAAACAAAGTAACTAACACTACTAACTACATAAATTAAAACTAAATTGAGAAAACGCATAAGACAATGAAAAAACTAGATAAATAAATCGCGCTGTATTTATAGGGCGTAGTAGTCGCAAAGACATAATTCAGTGAAAAGAAAATGTTCTTGAGACAAAAGTGAAACAGACACACAGGCAGCGAAGACAGACACACAGGCAGAGAAGTTTATAGCGTTCAGTTTCCCTACTAAAAGGTAACATTTGATTACATAAATCCTCACATAAGAAATGCAAACCTTTATATATAATTATGTTTTTATTTATTTTGAAGCATTTAACTGCTAGATGTTTAAATCTAAAGAAAAGTTTACTAGAAAAAAAAATCCACGCGGACCAGGCAGCGGACGGGACTCGAACCCGCACCCTTCGCAATCCGGGCGAATGCACTGACCATTATGCTACCACGGCCTTATTCGCCGCGCCGAAATTTTCCTAGCCTTAAGCTGCAAAGCAGCGCCATCTCTTCGCATTGTAGGTAACCCACAATGTCAAATGAATACTTTTTCAAGTATTAAACATTTGAAAGAAGAAACAGCAATCATAGTCATGTTTTTATTTATTTTTAAGCATTTAACTGCTAGATGTTTAGATCTAAAGAAAAGTTTACTGAAAAAAAAACCACGCAGACCAGGCAGCGGACGGGCGGACTTATTTATATATAAGTTTATACCACGTGTAAAAATAAATAACATTCATCTACGCGCGAAATAATCACTGGTTCCGAAATGCATCCCCGGCGGGTGTTAACTGCAATTATTCATTCGTGAATTCCAATTCAAAGGGAAAAATACAGTCGCAATTATTATTTTTGTTACTTCCATTCTAGATTGGAAACGAAGGCAACATTGATTTGAATTTCTTTTTCATACGAGATGCAGGAAATTACTTTAAACCTGATGATAGACTTAATCTGAATGACTTAAATGAAAAGCCTTATAAGTACCGGACGACAGTGTCTTCATCCTAGCTTATGTATAACCTAAAAAACGCATACTCAAATAATGCATATTTAGTCTTGCCTTGAAATTCCCCAATTTAAATTTATCGGGGAATACACACGCAGGGTGGTAGTTCCATTCCTTAGCGGTTCGCATGTTAAAGGAGGATGCGAATCCTACTGTGGGTAGGGGAAAGGAGGTATGTCCACTACGTACGGATAAAGATCCCGTTGAAGACTACATCGTTACTTAACATCAGGTGCGATTATGGTCAAATGCACTCAAAGCTCTAAAACGAAATTTCATTCGCGAACAATTTTTATAGGGCAGAAAAGCATCGCTCCAGTTCTCCCCATGTGGCGGACCTAAACTTAGTCCACCACTACCTCACTCAGTTTGAGCTTTGCTTTGACTTCTTCTGCCCGGTCACAACATTTGACTTAGCGATGAGCACAGTAATTGTTTGCGCGCACTGGGTAGGTTGGCGTTTGTTGAAATACAAACATATTGCAGTGATTGAAATAGTCGTTCGCTTAAATGTCTAGCAACCAAATGTTTTCTGTAAATAATGTTCAGCAAGATCATCAGGAACTTTAATTTTTAGTACGCTTATGAAGTCTTTAGGGTGCCATTCTATCGTAGCCGGAGGTATCGATACCGGAGCACCATCCGTAGTTTTTTTACCACCTTTTTCATCACAAAACTTTTCCAATGTATTGAACATAGTTTCGCTTTTTGTATCGGTTTCTACATATCTAGCAAACAATAGTTCTTTGTTCCGACCGGTTTTACGCAAGGTCAAGGCACTTTTTCCACCCGGACCATTGCCAGCTAAGTTTGTACTTTTGTATCGATCCCAAATCGTCGCTAGCGCCGATGTCGTTAACAAACTTCCATAATGTCTCATACTTAACTGACGACCCGGGCAGAATTGTCTCATTAAATGCGCCCTCACTCTAGCTAGCACCGTCGCTGTGGGCTTCTGCACCGGGCGCGTCGGTGGCAGCGTACAAAATTTAAAAATATGTATAGACCATTAATGGCATCAATGATCCTAAATTCATACAAATATCCTTAAAAAAATATATAACACAATTGACATCTAATCGACTAGGACCGTGTTAAATCGAGCAAGGTACACAAGAGACGCATCACTATTATTGACGCAAGTCTAAAATACATTACACGCGCTGAGAAAAAAATGGTAATTTTGACGATAAAACGGCTTTTTATATACCACCGTCACTCAATGAGGACGAGGTAGGTACGGGCCACGGTCATATTTTCGAATTTATTACACTTCATTCAAAATGGCTCGTGAAAGGGATACTGAAGATACAAGCGGAATTTTTATTCGGCGTTAAACTTTGAACACTTCCTATGAAAAGATTGAGATTTATTTGCCAATACAACAGTCATTCATAACTAATTTTGGTTATGACGCAGAACAGAATTAATAGAGAAGTTTTAATATTGATTCCCAAATTAAAGTGTCTGGCCTGAGAAGTGTCCCCTAACTCTGCAAGTCACTTTTGCTAGCAATCAGCGCTTAGTTACTTCCAAGACAAACATCAAAAATACCCAAAGGAACTTAAATAATGTTAGTACAGTTATATTTTTAGTTTTAAAGCATTTTTTTTTTCTAGTGTAATAATTTTCTGTAGATTTAAACGGTACTACAGATTATAGGAATTCTCCTTTTATGTCTGATTTCTTTAGATTTCCGTCTGATTTTGATATGATATAACATTAATAAGCAAGGGTCAACGAACAGCTAATGAAACAGTAATATACTGTTGCATCGATACAACGCCAATTCTCAGTATCAAAACAGTCATCTCTAACTACTTTATTAAAATGTCATGCATAAAGCAAATGCCTTTCTACTCGCTATTATCATGTTTTACAGTCCAACAATCGGTTTAAAACTACGCTTACACAATGTCTACATGAGTTAAGAACAAAACGGTACGTTGTCATAACAAGTCAAGCAACAACAAACGGGGCGAGTGAGCCAAAAATTTTCAAAGATTTATTCACCAACTTCCCTGGAGCATCACTGGGAGTGACATTGATTTACATTGTTTCGTACCAAAAGCCTTTGATTGTGCACGATAGCTTCACAGAAAACTAGTTTTGGAAATTCAAGATGAACTTTAAAACTCACAGACGGCTAAAGATGAAAAAGCCGATCCATCAATGTCAGTATTTGTAAAGACGATGAATGATATTACCTGTTTAAATCTTTGTGTTGTAAATAAAGAGAATAGATATAAAATGGTAATTAAATAGTCTATAGAAAAGCAGATTTGAAAAGTCATCGTTAATTAATCAAGTCATTAAGGGTACGAGACAATTTTGATTAAAGCATTATCTAAAATGGCGACTGAACAATTGTTATAAAATAATATTGATAATTATATAATTTTTGTATATAAGTATTTACAATTGGTTAATGCTTAGTTAAATCACCATCTACCTATTACTTCCACAGTATATACTCAACCACCGTGTGCAACGAGCGTGTGCTCTTAATTATTGCCATGACATCATAAAATTTTTAATCCTGCTGTTTTAATTTCTTTAATATTGTATTTATTTGCAATTTTTGTATCGACACCATGAAGATTATAATCCTGCTGTCTTAATTTCTTTGACATTGTATTTGTTATGAAAATTTAATGGTGAAATCTATTTCATACTTGCATGCCACTTGAAAGGTTAAATAGGCTTAAGTACAATGTTTTGGATGTCCAACCTGTCTTATGTAACTAATCTACCCTATTCACGGCAAATAAATCATCTCATTTCATCTAAATATACTTTTTTATATTTAAATACTTCTTAGCTTTTCCTCTTTATATATCAGCTACGTATAGTAAGTATCTATTCAATAACGTATCTCAAGCATGACAACGAAGAGCACCCTATCGTTGCCGAGAGAAATCTGCAAAATAATCCGCGCCCTAATTTGAAACGAATTCACCTTTACGACTTTAGCGATACGAATCTAGCCGAAAGCAAAATACCTTCTAGGGATAATTCACAATAAATCCTCAGATTACCAAAATGCTAGCTTGCATACAGATCGTTCAAAAATAGACTTTATATTTATGGTCACAGCGACTGTAGTAACTTCACTGAAGGTAAGGTTTGTTTTAGTGCGGTGTTGCCCCGACGAGGACTCAGCTTCGCCAGCTCTACTGTTTTGCTGAGTTTGAAAAAAAATCTGATAATATTTCTATGGGTACACTGGGTAGTTTTTGGACCCTTTTCAGTGCGTATTCGGAGGTAATTTGCGAATATTGGTATGCGATTGCTTTTTTAGTGTTTCGAGTGTTTTCGTATTGTGTGGAAGTTTTGATGACAAGGAAAATCCCCTGGGATTAGGGAACGGGATCGGAATGCCGGTTCTTTGTTGGAATGGTAAGATCGTATTAAAATTTTGCTCCGAAATTGCTATTGGACTTACTTTGTGTATTCAGATTTGTTTCTTTGTGCGCTTGTGTTGAAAATATTTCTTAGAGGATAATATTTATTATATATTTTTAGGAACATTTGTCACCCTGTTGAGTTGGCAGAATTTGGTCTCACAAAAGCTGTTAGTAGGATAGATAATATGTAAATAAGTGTATCAAGATTTTGATTTTTCTCAAGGAAAAGGGTCGGTTAATGTATCTACAAAATCGAAGAGTTTGATCTTCGGCATTTCTATAATGTAATTTCTATAATAACAGCAACTATTTGAATTAGACCAAACATACCTGCCTCATTAAAGATGAATATATCGAGTAGTTTAAAAAAAACTTAACATAAACAAATTAAAAACATAGCTGTCAAAATATAAAATATAGACTGAAATCTGCTGTTTTTGCTTTCTCAACACTGTCCTTTGCCTACGATCAAAGAGAGGCCTTAGTGAGATTATCAAACTTCAAAAGTATTCAGTACTTGTTATTTTGGTGGAAAAGCTGTTAGTTATATAAGTTATATCTAAACACCCAAAGTTTTCAAATGACACGAGAAAAAATAATATTAATAAGGAGATGAAACCAACACAATTTATTGCAGCTACTCAACAATGTATCCGCTGACAAGCACATTAAAATATTGCCCGAAAATAAATTGCGTTGTTATTACAACGGCAACTTAAATTTTTATCGCGCCATAAATCAGAATAAACACTTTAATGCTGCATAGCTCGTTTCCGAAGTAGCATTTTTTTATATTATCATTTACTGCGGGATCGCAGCGGGTCGCCGACACAGTTCTCTGTAGCTTTACCATGAGCTGGATTTAATAATATTAGATATGAACATTTTTTTTTATTTTAAGCACTTAACTGCTCGTAGTTGAAATCTAAAGAAAATATTACTAGAAAAAAATCCACGCGGACCAGGCAGCAGGCGGAACTCGAAACCGCACCCTTCGCTATCCGAGCGAATGCACTGAACATTTTATTACCTCGGCCGTGATGGCCGTGTCGAATTCTTTCTAGCCTTTCTTAAGCTGCAAGGCAGCGCCATCTCTTCCCATTGTAGGTAACCCACAATTTCAAATGAATACCTTTACAATTATTAAAAATTTGAAGGATAAGATAATATTAGGTATGTTACGTTAACTACAGTCGCTAAATGCTACGCTAACGTATTAATGAGCACTACCCTTACTACGAACCAATATCGAATTCGAATAGTTGAATTCGATCTCGATACGCGTCAAATGTCAAGCAATTTTCTATGAAAGATTTTTAATTCTCGTCACATCCGTAGTGGCACAGTTCAAAATTCCATAGAAACTATAATTCTTGACATTGAATGCGTCTAATGTTCCAGTAGTCCTAATAGTTGATTTCCGCGTTAGTGATACGCGTCCATTCTCGCTAGCAAGAGCGTGGTCGATTCAAATGTGAGATTGTACAGCGCTTCTAGCGGTTACTCAAATGACTCAAATCTCTCTAAACAGGAAAGCAACGCATCAAAACTATGTACATATTTGATGCTTATTTTTTAATGCCGTTTCCATAGAATTTTGACAGCACGAAGTCGTTGCCATTCAATAGCCGCATGAGACATAACATACCGACTCATGCTAGGGCCACACTATTCCTGTAGGATAAGAGTGCGAAGACCCGGTCTACACACGACACGCTATACCAGGTACAGGTACGTACCTAGGCATTTGACTGGGCTTGACAACGGATAACTAAAGCCGAGGTCCGAGTCTCAGAGATGCCCTCTAGCTGAGCCGACCCCCTCCGGTTCGAGTGGTCTAGAGGCACTAGACAGAGAGGAGACTCCCCCCGCGAGGAGATGCCATCCGCCAGGAATACCTCTAGAGGCACTCGCCAATTCTCGGCTTGAGTTCCCCCAAGGATCTCGCCGTCCCCAAACTCGGTGACGCTGTAAAGGTCATCTGCGACCAACAGCATGCATACACACTCAAACAAAGGCCACTCTATTGCACTATCACGAACGTTTACCAGTTTCACGACGCATCTAACCAAGTAATAGTCATTGCTTGGGTAAACTACAAAAGTTAAGACGAATAGCTTTGATAAATTCCGCACACCATCTAAAATACCCCGCAAACCAATTACACCATTTTGTCCACGCTTGAGAAGAACGGTACTTGGTTCCAACTCCCCCATTGCGAGATTATCCTATACTCTAAACAAATATAGTGACATTGTCGACATACATCATGACTCTGTCTCATTGCGAAACAAATTGTATGATCACATATTTCCTCCGAATTCATAAAGAAATATTTTGAAACAGATTTAAAGAAACACACACACACATATACAAACTTAATTGTAACTAAATAATGGTGTCGATTCTAGCATGATTCTCTAAACCTAAACTTAAATTTGACAGCAGTATATCCTTGTCGTTCTCTATACAGAATGAAAAGGAGAGACTGATGTTAAATTTAGTTTTAAGTTTAGAGAATCCTGCCAGAATCGATACCATTATCTGCTTAAGCTTAATGTAATGCATGCTGAGTTCGCTTTTAAGTGGTTACACGTTATACCACTGAATGTAAAATTGTATTAAATAAGATGTATTGATGTAGTTACTGTTGGTGATCCAATAAAGAGAAAAAAAAAATAAAAAAAATACCTGTGTAGAGAGATTTCAGTTCTTTGAATAACCGCTAGAAGCGGTACTCCCATACAAATCAGTTAGGCTGTCGCTAGCGAGAATAGTATTTGCAAACTCATGGTAGAGGTACGGTAAGTAGTTACCGTAAAGGAAATGGTGGAGTTTAACACTTGTTAGATATGAAAACGCATATTTTTGGGTTAGCGTAAGCTTTCTATGTTTTCATCGTATTATGTTTATTAATAAAGTTATAGTTTCTTTGTTTTCTTATTTATATAGGTATTTGCTTTAGTTCTTAAGCTTTTTTCTTTCATTTTGTATGTAAGGGATACTAATCTATATATATAAAACTCAAAGGTTAGGACTGACTGTCATAGTGATCTATCAACGCACAGCCCAAACCACTGGATGGATAGGGCTGAAATTTGGCATGCAGGTAGATGTTATGACGTAGGCATCCGCTAAGAAAGGATTCTGATCAATTATACCCCCAAGGGGATAAAATAGGGAATGAAAGTTTGTATTAAACTTTGTCAATTTTAAACCGATCGGGCTGAGACTTTGCATGCAGGTATAAGAAGAATCATAGATGAATGTCATTGTGTATAATACAAGCCTGAGAACAAAAACTGTTGTCTACACTTCAGCTCTACACCGAAGCAAAGCGAGGGCGGGCCGCTAGTATATAATAAAGTTTTTGAAGTGAAACTTTTTTAAGCACGCTTGACTTGGGGTGTAAGCTGGCAAATGCGTTATGCGTTACGAAAAGTGTGTTCGGACGAGGCGAACTGGACTTTTAGATAACAATATGTCTAGCCTCAAACTTACAAGAGCTCGTATTACCGGTACTAGATGACTTATCGACAATGGTACTTAAATACACGTGAGCCTCTATTAGAGGCAGGAAATGGCGCATGTTATCACACAAAAAAGCGATTGCTCTATGCTAAGTTTTGGCTGGCTTTGATACTAAATTAGCATTCGAAATTGGAATTAGTTCTGTTGTAATGAATAAGCGGGCTGCGTGTCAATAGGCGCGATACGATAGCTTCACTGGCGACAGTATGACACGCTATAAAAACTTTTTAACAAAAAATCATACCACCGAAAAGAAAAAACAATAAACCTTTTTTATCCTTGGTCAAAGTAACATTTGGAATCGGTGCCAGTGCTATTTTGTATTGTTTTGACGTGACAACGTCTTAAATTAGGTTGCGGCTGGGAGTCACTTATGAAAAAGTGTAACGCTCGGTAACGTTACGATGAGTCTCTCGTGTTAAGTTTAAGTTTACATGTACAATGTTTTAGTAAACAAAATATATTTCTATAGTTAAAATTTGTGCAATTCTTATTTTCATTCAATTCCTTGTTCCTATTGTGCAATTTAATTATATTCATATCAATAAATATTCTACCGAGAAAAAGACGTTGTCACGTAAAATCTTCGCCCGTAAAACCGACTTTACAGGCAACCATTTTTTTTTTATTTTACACTTTTTTGTGACATTTTTTTTTTGTAATTTACAACTCGACATTAAAATATGTGAGTGAACCTATTTTCGCACCGTTAGGGTATTTTTTTCCAAATTTATGTGAGACCAACTTTGATGACCTTTCCAAAAAAAAAAGAATTATCAAAATCCTATTACTCTTTAAAAAGTTAAGTGTAGTCATACATTACAATCAGTGAGTGAACAATCAATCATTCCCTGTTTTCATACCCTTAGGGTTGGGTTTTGTTATCAAAATCGGACTACACGGAAAATAGTTTATACGCGCATCGATTTGAAAACTTCTTTCGTTTTTTTTTTCGTCGGTTACAATAAGGTTGTGTAAAACGCTATGTACAGCAGTCCCCTTAGCACGAACCATTATCGAATTCGAATAGTTCGCAAACCGAAATGTCAATGTCAAATTTTGTATGGAAACTTGAACAGCAGCGGCACAAAGTACGTAACGAGAACTAAAAATCAGTACACATTTGACAATGACATTTCGGACTCGCAAACGATACGAATTCGATATTGGTTCGTGTTAGGGGTACTGAAGAAGCGTACTTATTAACCAAGTTCGCACGGTAATTAAGCACATATTAGCAGCAAGGCCCCCT
This sequence comes from Chilo suppressalis, assembly GCA_902850365.2. Classification (NCBI taxonomy): domain Eukaryota; kingdom Metazoa; phylum Arthropoda; class Insecta; order Lepidoptera; family Crambidae; genus Chilo; species Chilo suppressalis. The sequence continues at coordinate 2,528,105 of OU963902.1, forward strand.
GAAGCTGCATCATGCAGGTGTGGGATAGTGTGGTGAAGAGTAAATCACGTTTTGTACGTTAAGGTATCTTAGCCCTCAGCACGTAGTTAACGTACAGTAAGTAGTATACAAGATGTAGGACAAGCTAATAAAATGTTGATTCCACACTGAACGCTCGCCGTTATTGCTCCCGTGAATCACTCACACCTCATCACCACAATAGGCATAAGATTGGCACCCGGGGCAGTTAAGATAGCACTTACCGCTAGGCCATTTCTTCACATTTCTAAACCAATTCTTTGCCCGCGCACGTGTTCCCTCCATCTTACAATCTGGGATATTTTAAGTGAAGAAGCATTTTAGCGGGCAGGCAAGGTGAGGATGGTTGGTGTGGCAGTTCATGACTGCTGTACCAGCTATCTTCGCGTTTGGACTTTGGTCGAGCGCCATAAGGATGCTTTTAGTTTAATTGGTAAAATTATTTTTCTATTCTGTTATTTGTCGCGATATACCAGGAAAACTTCTCGCGCCCACTTATCTGTGGGATTGATGTCGCCGAGGCTGAGGGCACTGTCTGGTTACCGGAACAAACATTGTTTATGGTGCCTTTCGTGTAAAAAAGTGACTTACTCTCTTCCTTCATAAACTGTCAATATTAATATTCGTGCGAATGTATAAAATATAGTTGTGGCGTGCGCCTTCTGGTATGACGTCAAAGCAGGGTCCAGCCGCCTCAAGTTACGCCCGTCGGAGACCACGCAACCCATCGTCCTGGAGGTAAGTGGGCGCTTCTTTTTTCCTGGTATTGAACCACATAATTTATCATTTCGGTGTAATCCACCCCAGGTGTGGGCTATTTACGCGCGCCACACCAGACTTTATCACCACTTGACGACCTCCGTGGCCGATTGGTTTGTACGCTGGGTTTCATGGTGTCGCCGACTCGAGAGGTCCCGGGTTCGAATCCCGGTGGGGGCAGATGTTTGTGTGATGAATACGAGCATTTGTACTTCAGTCATGGATGTTTCATATGTATTTCTAAACAAAAATATACTTATATATGTACAGTATATGCATTGTTTCCGTTACCCTAGTATCCCATAACACAAGCCTTACAGTGCTTACTTTGGGGCTAGGCTAATTGGTGTGAGTGTTGGAAATATTATTATTATTCCTTAACATCTTAACATCAGGTGGGGTAGAGACATTTGCCTACTTGGCGATATAAAAAAAACCTCTATCTCATTTTAGAAAACGGCACTCTTATTAAAATCGAAGAGAAAGAAAATAGCAAATAAAACGCTGTTTTGCGACGTAACTTTCATTCTTATCGGATTAAGTGAGAGATATTGTAATAACACCTACATTTTGGTGTTGTTTTATTATGGAATTAAAAGCTGATGTTTATCTGAATATACGACTATTTTGGATACAAACGGTAAGCATATTTAATGCGGGGACACTGTTGTTTTCATATGATATTTTCGTTTAGGATCGACTATAATTGTCTGTAATAAACATACTTTACGTTATGTAATCCAAACAAGCTTTGAATTCATCAATCATATCGCATTGCAAAGTTACTATTTAATACTTGCACTTATTTATGACTAGTGGCCCGCCCTCGCTTCGCTTCGGTGTAGAGCTGTAGTGTAAACTATAGTTTTTGTTCTCAGGCTTGTGTTATAAACAATAACTTTATTACACGTGTTATTGTGAGTCAACCATAAAAGACAGACATATGCTGTTGCAGGATATTTTTTAGACAATTTTATGTAGAATATTTCCGTCATACATGATTTCTATACTATTCTATCTACGCGACGGAAGCTTAAAAAATGGAGTAACTTCTCCCGTTTTTCCAATATTTCCCTTCACTACTCTGCTCCTATTGATTGTAGCGTGATGAAAAGTATACTATAACCTGCCCAGGAGTATGAAGAATAATTGTACCAAGTTTCGTTAAAATCTGTCGAGTAGTTTTTGTTTCTATAAGGAACATACACACAGACAGACAGACAGACAGACAAAATTTTTACTGATTGCATTTTTGGCATCAGTATCGATCACTAATCATCCCCTGATAGTTATTTTGAAAATATATTTCATGTACAGAATTGACCTCTCTACAAATTTATTATAAGTATAAGTATAGATGTTTCACTTACAACCCTCACATAACTGCCAATCGTAATTCGCGAAGTTACTAAAGTGGCGTTTAAGTGATTTTGCTTTTCCACTATGAAATGGTAAGTTCTTCAACAACATGAGAAGGGAGTTATTGAGAGAGATCTTAACCAACAAGGTTCAAAAACTAGACTGTAGAAGAAGATGATTCTAGATGTGTTATAAGTTATTATTTATATTGCATTGCAGAATTTAGATTAAAGCCAGTTATGTTTCAAATCGCAGTCAATACTTGGTACCTGTGATACATTATTCTTCTTCAATGATCTAAAAGATAGACCGTTACATACCTGAAACAAAAGAAAAATAAAGTTAAAGACATTTGAAGGCATCAATTTTATACGTGAGAGTTTGAATGTTTGGTAATCAATTACGTAAAAACCACTGATCCGATTTAGATAAAATATGGCACAAATGTAATTATTACCTGATTTGAGACATGGGACACTTTTTCTAGTGAAGCATCCCAGAAAATATGATTTCTGTGTGGTTCCCGGAAACTAAAGTTGACACAGACGAAGTTGCGACAAATTCAACCCTTACAAACGCTGCAAAGCGTTTACTGCGCGGTGCCACGGGTTGCGTAATGACAAATTTGCATCGCGATCTTAAGTTAGATTCCATCGTGAAGTACATGAAGGACACCTCAAATATTACTTCGATAAAGCCGCGCTTCATCCAAAACCCTTAGTAGTTAAAGCGTCTCGTTATCATACGTCCGCCCTTCCATCCTCCACTCGTTGCTTCCTCCGATTCCGTCGGCCTAAGCTCGTCGACGAAATAAATAAATATATAAATAAATATGTCCAACACTCACACCAATTAGCCTAGCCCCAAAGTAAGCACTGTAAGGCTTGTGTTATGGGATACTAGGGTAACGGATAGAATACATATACAGTACATATATAAGTATGTTTATATAGAAAATCAATATGAAACATCCATGACTGGAGTACAAATGGTCGTATTCAACACACAAACATCTGCCCCCACCGGGATTCGAAACCGGGACCTCTCGAGTCGGCGACACCATGAAACCCGGCGTACAAACCACTCGACCACGGAGGTCGTCAATCACCCGTGCCAACGCACCTCCGTCTCCTCCACCGTAGACTACAAACACAAACAATACACAGCTAGCAAACTTGCACACTAGCTTAGCATTAGGCAGACACCGCACCCACAGGATAAGAGTGCGAAGACCCGGTCTACACGCTATACCAGGTACACACAGGTACGTAACCTGTGCATCGTTCCCCGCCCCCCACGACAACGGCTAACTAGAGCCGAAGTCCGAGACTTAGAGACGGCCTCTAGTTGAGCCGTCCGCTCAGGTTCGAGTGGTCAAGGGGCTCCAGACAGAGTGGAGACTCCCTCCGTGGAGAGATGCCATCCACCTGGAATACCTCTAGAGGCACTCGCCAATTCTTGGCTTGGCTTGGAGATCCCCTTAAAATCTCGCCGTCCCCAAACCCAATGACGCTGTTAAGGTCATCTGCGACCAACAACGTACACACAAGAAAACGAATAAATTACACCTTGCCACCTGATGTTAAATTATGGTGGGATCCAGATGCGAAGAAGGGTACCTGCCACACCGGCTATCCTCACCTTGCCGACCTGCAAGTTACTTCTTAATGAGGCATCACTCATCAGCCGATGGACTTCCACTACTGGATAAAGGCCTCTTCCAGAGATTTCCATCCACAACGGGCCTGTGCTTTGTGCAAAAGGCATAGGTAATGCAAACTCATAATGCATGATACATCAGGCCGGATTCATCTTAGATCAGGTAAGCTTTAATGTGCATTTGTACCCTACAAAGGTAAGGTACATTTATCAGAAGTTTGCAGCCGCGCTGAATCTAACGATTTCAGATTTGCCATTAAAGCGATTATGCAACCTGCTGGAGCGTTTTGACGATAATATGCCTTCTCCGGAATTAACGCGCATTATTGGAAGATGAGAGAGGTGTAACTGTGAGATTCTTATGTCATTGATGGTTATTTTAATGCAGTTAATTATTCTTGTTATAACATTAAATGGGTTGTAAAGCTCGTATAAAATTTTGGCATTTACGTGTCAAGTTTTACTCGGAATCTTAGCAAGTGTCTTAATTGCAAAATTAATGGTCATTGTCTACCGCTTTACCACAGAACACAGAATGAGGTGGTATTGTGGGTGGAGGAGGGGCGCCACAGTTATGTGAGTGCAAATGCTCACAACTTGACCAAAACTTGGTTCTGATTGCGTCGTTGCTCTCGGGTATGAGCGCTGATTGGTCCGATTGATTGATGTCGCGTCGTTTGATTGGCTACTATCTATTAGGTGGAAGTGTAGTGGGGGTGAGTCGGCGACATCTCCCTCTCCTCCTTTCTCTTTCTGAGTTCTGTGTGCGTTTTAACCTTCTCTATATAAAAAAAATGGGTGCGTGTACTTATGCCATTCTCGCTCCGACTGCGGACCGTGCGCCCCGTCGCACCGCCGCCTCCTTGCTCCGTGCGCCCCGCCGAACAGCTGCCTGCTTCGAGTCGACTCGACGCGCCTGCGCTCATTCGTGAGACTCAATATTGGACCAGTGGATACCTAGCGGTGTTAACGAAACTGGTCGGCGTAGCCCCGGTACGTCTCGAGCTCTCCTGAGCTCGGAAACCGGAAGACCCGATCCCATTTGCACTTGGGCCTTCCCAAGGGTGACGGTTGTTCCCATATTCACTAGGAATATCGGAACACATCTCTTACAGCTTCAACCGACCCCCTGCCGCGGGCAGGGGAGTCCATCGGTGTCGCATAGGGTGTTAGGACCTGTGGCTTCACGCCACAGTCAGGGCACACCTACACACACTTTACACCACAACCTACACATACCTACACACACTAGACACATCACAATGGACATTACTCGTCAGGTAATGTCCCTCTTCTCCGCCCTAGGCCTCACCCTGGACGAGGCCGCCATCAGGGAGCTTGTCGCGAGAGCGCGCCCCTTGCGCGACTCTCCCGCCAGCCCCTCCCCCGAACCCCCCCCCCCGACACCCCTGCCTCCCCTCGAGCGCGGGCAAGCGCCCCGCCTCGAGCCCGGTTTCAACGTGCGACTCCGACTCGACCATAGTGTCGGCGTCCGACGAGTCCTTGTTCACACACGGTGGTGAGCAAAAAGAAGAAGCGGCGCTCCAAGCGCCGTGCAGACACCGCGTCTCCAACGGCGCCCCTCTCGCCTTCCGCTCTCCTGTCTCAGACAGTTGATGAGCCCTCTGTCCCTCTCACCCCTCCCACGGTCGCCCAACCGACCACCCAAACCCACCCAACACAGACACACAACACCACAAAACCACACAATAGGTGCACCTCCGCACCTATCAAGGCAAAGCCGCCGCCGCCCGTCTTCCTGCGCGATAAGGCGCAATGGGCGAAGGTCGCGGACCTTTGCAAAGCACACAACATTCATTACACACAGGCGTCGAACACTGGTCACGCCATCAAAATCACAACACCCATCATTGACACGTTCAGGAGCCTCACAAGGCTTCTGACCACAAACAAACTCCCCTATCACACTTACGCTCTCCCCGAAGAGCGCAAAGTCCGCGCGGTACTCAGAGGAGTCCCCTTCGAGCTCTCCAACGAGCTCATTCTGAGCGACCTAACCGCTCAAGGCTTCCCAGCCGAGGCAGTGCACAAATTGCACAGCCGGACTGGGAAACAATATCCGTTGGCCCTTGTCATTTTGACCTCGGTCCCGGCAGCTAGGGATATTTTCAAAGGTCCCATTACAGTCTGTGGCCTCGACAATATCAAAGTCGAGGCCCCACACCGGCGAGGCACCCCTGGGCAATGCCACAGGTGCCAATTATATGGCCACGCAGCAGCCAACTGCTCCGCGGCCCCGAGGTGCGTTAAGTGCCTCGTACCCCACCTCACCAAGGAGTGCTCCCGCACTCGTGACACACCCGGGGCACCCGCATGCGTGCTCTGTGGCCAAGAAGGCCACCCGGCCAATTACAGGGGCTGCCCGCGGGCCCCACGCCCCAGGCCCAACACTCACACTCACACACACACTAAGCCAACCACGGCGACAAAAACACACCCACCACCACCGAACAACACCACCACAAACTTCCCGGGGCTACCCAAGGCGGCCGCCCCTCGCAGCCCGGCGCCCCCGACAGCCTGGGGACCAGCCAGGGCCCGCCCAAAACCACACCCACCACAACACACCACACACAACACAAGCTAAGCCAGCCCAAGACGTCTCTCTGGCCGAGGACATGGCGCTTATTCGCTCCTCGCTCAAGAGGGTGAATATCGCCGAGATCCACACATCTCGCCGCGAAGCTCCGGCTAGCAAAGACACCCCTTGAAAAGGCTATAGCTATAGCCGAACACCCCGAACTCGTTGCCGCGTTCGATTAAATTTTAATCATTATAACACTGGGAAAATAACCAGACTCCGAACACAAACAAAAACACTATACACAAAACACGCGGTGATAACTCAAACAAACACCACTGTTGTTTAAATTATGACCGCGCAAAACACTAACATAACAATCACTCAACTAAACCCCGGGCGTACCAAGCCGAAAGGCGCTTCGCTTGTGTCATTTAATACGCGCAGCTTAAAATCCAACCTTAACGAAATTAAATTATTTTTGCAAGATAGGGAACCCGACTTTCTGCTCCTTCAGGAGACTTGGCTCAAACCAACTCAAATGAAGGGGCTGTCGATCCCTAAGTATAAATTAATCCGGAACGACGGTGCCAACGCGCGCGGCGGCACCGCAATTTACTATAGACGCAACCTACACTGCACACCTATACCCACTCCCGCGCTCACAAACATGGAAGCCACCATCTGTAGGCTGGCGATGACAGGACACCAGTCCTTAATCATCGCCTCAGTCTACATTAGATCAGGTACACACCCTCACCGCGCAGACTTCGAAACACTCACTTCACTAGGTACATCAGTCATAATGTTCGGTGACTTTAACTCCAAACACACACAGACTGGACATGCGAGACCTCCACCACCTCTGGCCGCAGATTACTACACATCACCGAGGAGCTTGGCTATGATGTCATATGTCCCTACGCGCCCACCCACTACTACCCAGACAATGTACAAAACCGACCCGACGTCCTGGACTTCGCGATCCTTAAAAACGTGTCGCTCGCCCGCTTCAGCTCGATCGAAACGCTCGACGACTGGGGTCAGATCACAGACCGGTGTCTCTAGTTCTAGGTCCCCAAGACCCACTAGACGCCCCCGCGCCCCTAAGAGGCTATTCACCAACTGGGACGGATACCGCTCCGCTCTCGAGACCGCTTTAGACTCCCCCGAGTCCCCGTTCCCTAACTCACCGGACAGTCTCGACAGCACCGACAAGATTGACGAAACAATATACTCTTTAACTTCACTGGTGACCGAGAAGGCGAAGGAAAACTCGCGGGAGGTTGAGCTGCCAAAGCCCAAGCTCCCGCTGGCCATCCGGAACCTAATCCAAGCCAAAAACGCCGCTCTCCGGAGAGCCAAATTATACCCACCCCCGAGTATAGGGCTACAGCTAATCGCCTTCAGCGACAAGTTAGGTCCCAGTTAGCCGCTCTGAGACACTCTCCCGTTGGGAGGAACTCATGGCGGACATTAATACCCCATCCCATCTTGCGTAAATAGAAATCGCGAAGCGCTCCGTAGCGACGTCACCACTCACACCCCCCCGCTCACTCGCCCCGACGGCACCGTCGCCTTCGAAGACGACGAAAAATCTGAGTGTTTTGCAGACAGCATAGCGGCGCAATGCACGCCTAGTACGCAGGAAACTAACCCGCAACATATTCGCGGAGTGGAGGAGGAGGTCCGCCGGCGGGCCGCCCTTCCACTCATTGACAACCCCCTAGACCCCGTCACGACAGACGAACTCAGACAGACCATTAGAAACTTTAAGCAACGCAAGGCCCCGGGCGCCGACGGCATCTCTAACAAGGCGCTCAAGCACTTTCCCATCCAAATGCTAACCTTGCTTGCAATTCTCTTTAACGCATGTTTTGATCTGTGCTACTTCCCAGCCGCCTGGAAAGAAGCAATAGTGATAGGCATCCCCAAACCCGGAAAACCCGCGCACCTCCCCAGTAGCCATCGCCCTATTAGCCTCCTCAAGGCAATGGCGAAACTTTTCGAAAAAACCATACTGACCAGACTAAGAGAGCACCTCCTATCACCATCCGATCCAATTATCATTGACCACCAATTCGGCTTCAGAGCCAAACACTCCTGCCCCCAACAGATCCATCGCATAGTGGAGCACGCCCTAAGCGGCTTCCAACTTAATAAATATAAAACTATTGCAGTCTTCTTCGACGTCGCCAAAGCCTTCGACAAGGTTTGGCACGACGGATTAATCTTTAAATTATATCAATTAAAATTACCTGACCGCCTAGTTAGGTTAGTAGCCTCTTTTCTATCAAACCGCACCTTCCGCTATAGATACGAAGGTTCACTATCAACGCCCCGCCCACTACGAGCCGGTGTACCGCAGGGGTCCGCTCTCTCCCCCCTGCTATACACAGCGTACACCAATGACATCCCTCAGACCAAGGGTGTCGAGCTCGCTCTCTTCGCGGACGACACGGCCCTCTACTCTAGGGGAGCCAGTACCAATCAAATCATAGCCAAGCTCCAACCGGCAATCACAACACTTGGGAATTGGTTCCGCGATTGGAGAATCGACGTAAATCCGGACAAAAGCCCGAGACGGATCCCAAGCGCCGCACCAAAACCATACAACACGGTGCGCGGTCTCTGCGAATGCAAGGCATAGCAATACCGTGGCACCGCACAGTCAAATACCTAGGGATCACACTAGACAAAAAACTCACCTTCCGTGCACACATCACACGCGTAGTCGCGAACGCGCGCTTTTATATGAGCCGCCTCCACCCGATGCTCGGTAAATACAGCAAAATGTCACTTCGTAACAAGCGAACGCTTTACAAAGTTTGCATACGCCCGGTCCTCACTTACGCGTCACCAGTGTTCGCACACGCGGACGAAGCGATTTTGAACAAACTTCAAGTGCTTCAAAATCGCTTCTGCCGCATAGCCACAGGGGCCCCGTGGTACGTCCGCAACGCGGACCTCCACAGGGACCTACAACTCGACACAATTCAAACACACCTCACAGAGTGCTCGGAACGGTTCTTCAAAGCTGCAGAAGAGCACTCTAACACACTCATTAGATCGGCGTCGGGATACGCTCCACACACTCCATCTCGATTCAGGCCCCGCAGGCCCAAACACGCACTCACAGCCACACACAATAAACTCACGCGCGATCTCGCGGCCCTCTTGGCCGCTGAGGATCCAACACCCGCGGTGAGTCCCCCCCGCCCCCCCGACACAGAGAGGTTCGATTCCTCTCAGTCCCCTCCCGTTTCAAGTGCACATCTGAGTGCACTTGTCCTCTAAGCGCATTTTGCGTTATTTTAAACTATGCACTAGTTTAAACTAACGCAGCGCCGCATCTTCCCCCTCTCGGGGGTTGATCGCTTCAGATGAAGCTTGTAAGGCCCTTCTGGCCATAAGCATGAATAAAGGGTGTTTTTTAGTCAGTAGAGTCTGACATAACCTTACAGCCGGCTGTAGGGTATCCATGAGGATTTCTCACCCTCTCCCCCGCCTGGGAGGAAACAAAAAAAAAAAAAAAAAGTGTACTTATGTAGGCGCGTGAGAAGTTATCCTTCTTTGGCATCGTTTAAAATTAGTTTTTAATTGCATGCAAATAATTAATTACAATAAATTAATAAAAAGTCTGGAAAAGGACACAATCAATAAAGTTTAGTTTTAATTTGAAAAAATAAATAAATAATCAAAATATTCAATTAAAATCGCTACTGAATATAATTTATTAGAACATATGTGATTTGCACTTGTATGAAACTCAAACACGTATTCCGAATATACAAACTAGAAACATGTGGATAAATATTATAAATATGAATACCTATAACTGTTACTTTATTACAAAAAATAAAGATGTGGTTTTTGGTTCCACTAAACCAATGGTCAAGAGATGGCGCTGGAGTCTCCTGAATCGCGCTTTGGTTCCGTTGTTCCAGATTAATAAATACTTTTGATAGGCCTTCACAATGCAGTCATTAGTACCCACTAAATAGAGATTATGTTTCTATATTGTTGGTAGATTTTCTTAATGTGCGGTAAAGCGACCAACTTCATGCTGTTAAAATTTTGTGTTACAGTGATGCGCGCGCATCTTAAAATTTCACTCTCATCATTTTTTCATAACGCGCCTAAAGAAGTATAACTTCAAAAAGCACACAAACCTAGAAGTGAGCCGCAAAAGCTTTAACCCATGAATAGAGCAACGGACATGGCTAGGAGAATATTAAGCAGAATTTCTTGTCGTTATGCAATTTTTAATGTAGGTACTTATGTATTATTATACGGAACAGCAGTTTACGAAATCATTAAAAAGATTTCAAAATATCGCCGTAGTTACTTCCGCGTCACTGTACCCTTCAGTTTTTTTTTTTCAATGAACCTTAGTGTCGCCGCACACCGGCCACACGCCACAGCCACAAACGCCGCCACGAGAAGCTAGAAGCGGCTACTAAAGTGGCTGAAGCGCGCGACAGCGGCCGACTGAGGTAAGAGAGAGAGGGGTGGGGAATCGCGCGAATGACGTGTGGCGGCGTTTTGTATCGGCGCACTAAGTGGCCGGTGTGGGCCACAAGAAGCGAGCAACGACGATTTGTAGCGAGTGGCGGCCACCGGCACACCGTGTGTGGCGAGTCCATATAAAATGTATGAAAACTACAAGAAATATGCCGGTGGCGGCGTTTTGTGGTTGTGGTCGGTAGCCCGTGTGTGGCGATACTTATTCATGACCCTCCCTGTATACATGTCCTTCAGTTGTATACATGATGTACCCTTTAGAGTCGAGTCTGTGTTGCCTTATGAAGCCACTATGTTAAGCACTGTCGGCTGTTTTTCTTGACTAAATGACTAAATATTACGTACTTTAAAAACCCCAAAATAAGCAATATAAAAAAAGATTTAAATATATATATGATATCTATATATGTAAAACTCAAAGGTGACTGACTGACATAGTGATCTATCAACGCATAGCCCAAACCACTGGATGGATCGGGCTGAAATTTGGCATGCAGGTGGATGTTATGACGTAGGCATCCGCTAAGAAAGGATTTTGATCAATTCTACCCCCAAGGGGATAAAATAGGGAATGAAAATTTTAAACCGATCGGGCTGAGACTTTGCATGCAGGTATAAGAAGAATCATAGATGAATGTCATTGTGTATGTGAATACAAGCCTGAGAACAAAAACTGTAGTCTACACTTCAGCTCTACACCGAAGCGAAGCGAGGGCGGGCCGCTAGTATTATATACGTCCAGTGACTGGACTATAAATATCCCTTTGAGTCAATTTTGGGCGATTTCACGGAACGTAGTCACACGATTTATTTTAAGAAACTTTCAAAATGTCTTTGAACTTTTCTCTCAATTTCCATTAAAGGATAAACTTATCTTTCGAGTTGTGAACAAACAGAAAAATATATATATACGCTGAAACAAACAAAAGTATCAACGAGATCGAGGCAACAACACTTAACTTTGTTTAATTGAAAAACTTTTTTTTTTCTTTTTAACAGTAACAAGGAGAGAAAAAAACTTTAATTTCATTAACGCTTACAGCGCCTGTGTTCTTGTGTTTCTGCTACTGTAAGGGAGATAAGGAAATAGGTATTTTTTTATCAGAAATTTCCTGTTCAGGTAATGTACCGATGTTTTTAGAGATTCGTATCCAAATGGTAATAACGAAACCTTATAAATAAGCTCCCTCCGTCTATCTGTCTATCTTCAGGCGAAAAATGTAGCACCATAATAAGTACTTAGACTGCTACTTTTTACAATGTGTAAATTAAATAAACAAAACACCTCACACCTTCAAAGGTATCTAGCGTTTGTTCAATGTACATTTTTCATATAAATTTCTCAAGAATGAATGCGTTATTCATTTAACTACTAGAAATTCAATAATTTAGGTATTTTTTATATACCAGGGGATAGTTAATAGCTACTGACAGAGACTAAAGAAAAAAGATTTTTCGGTATCCATTTTCTAGTTATTGCCGATGTTTATATGTTTATAAGTTTTGAAAAAAATATGTACAAAATTTTTATGAATGCATAAAAGTGTATAGCCTTCGCCGAGTTACCCTCCAATTTTAATGCTCGTCGGGAAGAGTTGCGCACGCATCCCACACACACTGATATATATATATATATGTTATATATATATCTAATATATAAAATTCTCGTGTCGCGGTGTTTGTGGTTAAACTCCTCCGAAACGGCTTTCTCGATTCTCATGAAATTTTGTGTGCATATTGGGTAGGTCTGAGAATCGGACAACATCTATTTTTCATCCCCCTAAATGTTAAGGGTAATCCAACCCTAATTTTTTTTTTTCAATTTTAGTTTTTTTTTTTATGATACATCATACAAAAATACTACAACCCTAAATTTTCACCTATTTTTTTATGGCGGTACCAAGTTCGCTGGGTCAGTTAGTATATATATATGTGTGTAGTCGTGTGACGATAGTGACGTATTTCCGTTTCATATTCTCCATAGGATTTTTTAAATTTACACCCCGTCCGAAAAGAAGTTTCATTTCAAAAATATCATACCATAAACACCTCCATATATACCGCTCTTTCATTTCATGGCAATTCTTCTTTACTGTGCGCCAATGATATTGAAATTTAGTCTTTTTTGCCGACTCTGTATCTGCTCAGTATTATTATTTCCCTTGATCCGCCGTTCTCTATGTTGTCATCTATATAAATTTTGTATTCGATTTACTCGCATAGCTATTTGGAATCAAAGGAAAATAGTTCTTTTGATCTAACTAAAAATATGCAAATCGTTCAGTACTTCTAAGAAATGGGGTTCAACGGAAATGAAAAAGAAACGTCAAATCCAGATCAATAAATTAGAAACAATTTAAACCAAATTTTATAAAATTAACATTTCAAACATTAAATAAAGTCTTCATTATAATAATATAATATCACATTCCATTAAGAGGGATCGATTTTGGGTCCGTTTCTATTTATATTGTACACTAGTGGCCCGCCCTCGCTTCGCTTCGGTGTAGAGCTGAAGTGTAGACTACAGTTTTTGTTCTCAGGCTTGTATTCATATACATATACATACACAATGACATTCATCTATGATTCGTCTTATACCTGCATGCAAAGTCTCAGTCCGATCGGTTAAAAATTGACAAAGTTTCATACAAACTTTCATTCCCTATTTTATCCCCTTGGTGGTAGAATTGATCAAAATCCTTTCTTAGCGGATGCCTACGTCATAACATCTACCTGCATGCCAAATTTCAACCCGATCCGTCCAGTGGTTTGGGCTGTGCGTTGATAGATCACTATGACAGTCAGTCACCTTTGAGTTTTACATATATAGATAAATGATTTGCCATTTTTGGTGGAAAAATTGTGTGAATATTAGTAATCACCAATTGCACCACCATATTATCCATGACATTATACAACTGACAAAATTTATCTTGTTCTTTTTCCTGGTGGAGACACAAATACATAACAATACAGTCGTAATATGTATTGAGATAATTAATCATTTGGAAAATTGTATCTGTGGCCTCCGATGTTTTTAGTGCAATTTCACTTTTGTACAATGCAGAACTCTTTGGCCAAGTTTCTATTATATGTTTGTAAATATTAAGAATACTATTTTCTCTTTGAACTTTGTTTTGGTCTTTTCTTTTTAGGAGATAATGGCAATCGCTGCTTCATTAAGATTTAGACAAGGACTTCGCCACGAGTTCTGTGGCATGACTAGAGAGGCACTAGGGCCCGCACCTGCATCACTTATTATATAATTCAAAACAAAAAAAAAACAACAACAATAAAACGAGAACCAATTCAAAATCACGTGTAATAAACATATATACATCACTAGAAAAACAAAGAGAATATCAAGATTTTTAAGCAAAGCGCGTTCCTTACCTGATGACCAGCGTCACGTTGACCCATCTAGTAATATCAAAACTTCATAATTTCGTCAATTCACTTCTTCATAATTACACCCTTACTTTTAGTTTGGTCGCATAATACCTACACGTTTCAATGCAGGTTGCAAACCTCTGCTTCTTTGGATTCTTCAACAGAACCATTTTGCGGTTTGTAGTAATCATGTCGAAATATTTTATATTTCGAAAGACTCTTTTTATAACACAAATAGTTAATTTTTATGTAGGTAATTGTTAAGATGACTGTGCATGTATATTTTACGCATAAATTGTCAATAGCGTAATAAAACATTTCTAACCACAATGTGTTGAAAATGTGCACCTATAAAAACCACTTTTCATTTATTTTTAATATTATCTAGGATGAAGTGTAGTATCAAACACTGGTCCATTTTTGAGTGGTAACAATTGCTGAAAAACGCCCGATTTCCGATATGTGCTATACTAACATAAGATAATAGATAAATCATCTAATGAAACGGATAAATAAATAACAAAATGTCATAAAATAACTACAATCACGCTCTTTCCTACAACCTGCGAGCCTTTTAAAGAGACGTGAAAAAGCAACTTGCAAGCCTCAGGTTCGAGTGTTCTAGAGGCTCCAGACGGAGAGGAGACTCCCCCCATGGGGAGATGCCATCCGCCTGGAATACCTTTAGAGGCACTCGCCAATTCACGACTTGAGGTCCCCTTAGGATCTCGCCGTCCCGGTGACGCTGTAAAGGTCATCTGCGATCAACAGCATACAGATTAAAAAAAAATGTTGTAGGCCGGCAAGGTGAGGATGGCTGGTGTGGAACGTAAAACTGCTGTGTCAGCTATCTTTTGACATCAGACGGGATCGAGTCATTTGCTGGAGCTAGCCTTAAAAAAAATATATTTCAATACCTGCAGTTCAAATTCATCAACCATTTACACGGTTGTATTGAAATTGTAAGCCAATTGTACGTTAACAGAAATCGAAACAGCATTTCGAATTTTAATGAAAATGTCACAAAGTTCATATTGAACTTTCCTAGTTAAAATATGGAATATCAACTCGGCTAGAAAATGAAAAGGCTACCTACTACTTGGCAAGAGAGACATTATTTATAGTCTTTCAGCGACCTATATAAATGATTTCCCTAATTTGGTTAAACCCTTATCAAGCAAATAGGCTATACAAACACCTACAATATGGCATCGGGATAATTTATTTAAATTTCAATATTAACTTCGGCTTCCAGTAATCCTGTCGGATTTATTTCACACCGGCGGGAGTCCGGGGCAAACTTCGCCAATTTCTATCTTAATTTCGAAGTTCCCCGCGTCCGGATCTGTTTATTCAATAGCCGATCATTCACTAGCGCCAAAAAATATAGGGAACAGAAGGTAATCTCATGTATGTACTTCACTTTGCATAAAGCTCGGCGGGTGCGCTAGGATTCTCAACTTTGGCTTATGCATAAAAACCTATTGTAATAGTGGCACTCGTATTCCATTGTTTGATTTACTGTCTAGAATGAAACAGAAAGAATGGAAACACAAACCCATACTAAAAAATATATTTTAAATTTTAAAGTAAGTGTTTTAGTATACGAATTACAAAAAAACGACAATCCACCGTAACCGTTTATTGTTGAATTTAATAACTGTCTACTGACATAACAACAAATTTTTACCGACAGATATTATAACAGATTTTTGTTGCTCCAGTATTGCACAAGAGTTTCACAGTCGCGTGTCTCAAGCGGATGGAACTCAGTGGTCCCAACTGGTCCGAGATGTTGTGTTCGTGAGCGATGTCTGTGTGCGCCACAGAACTCAGAAAGAGGTTTGAAGGCCTTGTGGGCGGGGCAAGCACGCCACGGTTATGTGTGAGCAAATGCTCATAACTTGACCAAAACTTGGTTCTGATTGCGTCGTTGCTCTCGGGTATGAACGCTGATTGGTTCGACTGTTTGATGTCACGTCATTTGTTTGGCTATTGTCTATTAGGTGGAAGTGTATACGGGGCGAGCCGGCGACATTGGTTCCCGAACAAACGGCATATGATCAACTTTCAAACCCTTTTCTGTGTTCTGTGACGTGAGCGTTGCTCGAGCGCACTTTGTATGTAGACTACCTTCTGTACTTCTCTATTTTTTCTAGCGCCTCATAAAAATACCGGATAAGTGAGGCCCCTAGCGAGTTCCGCGTCTAAATCTGTTAATGGATTAGTTTAATTGAAGTGGTTTGATAGAGTCCACGCTTCTTACCCTATCGGGTTTCGAGGAACCCAGTAATGAGGTCGGGCCGGATAAACAGACGGATAAGTGCGGCGGTGTATTCATTACGTTATTCGAGTAACGTAAACGAGAAACGCGAACGGAATGTTTATTTTAATGATTTATCGGATATAATACGGGATACTGATCTTGCACTAGCCGGCGATTCAATATTGATTCGATTGAGTTCTATTGAAACAGAAAATGCTATTGGTTGTCTTATTTTCTTTTAAATAACAGAAAGCAGAAAGCTGTTAATTACTTTTTCAACACATTTACCCAAAAAAATGCATTTGTACACATTGTTCAAAAGTTCAAAATTACGGGCCATACAACGGAGCGTGTGGTAAAGCGTTTTACCGCACGCTCCTATACATGGAGCCGTGCGTATCCTTTACGGTTTTTTTCGTTTCGGTTGATCCTCCTTGCAATTTTTTTAAGACCGTTAGTCAATATGTTCAAGTCTCTGAATTTGCAACAAGTCATAATGTCCAGATGTAATAAAGACC
Organism: Chilo suppressalis; assembly: GCA_902850365.2. NCBI lineage: Eukaryota > Metazoa > Arthropoda > Insecta > Lepidoptera > Crambidae > Chilo > Chilo suppressalis. The sequence goes on from OU963902.1 coordinate 2,545,143, forward strand.
GTTTGTCAATATGTACAAGTCTCTGAATGTCCAAGAAGTCATAATGTCCAGATGTTATAAAGACCGTTAGTCAATATGTACAAGTCTCTGAATGTCCAAGAATTCATAACGTCCAGAGGTTATAAAGACCGTTAGTCAATATGTACAAGTCTCTGAATGTCCAAGAAGTCATAATGTCCAGATGTTATAAAGACCTTTAGTCAATATGTACAAGTCTCTTATTGTCCAAGAAGTCATACTTACCACCACCAGATTATTTCGACAGAACGCCACTACATACCAAGATTGGTCAGGGAAGCGATTGAAATAACAAAACATAAAAATTTTGGAATCCTTATCCTTAATCTCGATTCGTATGTGTAAAGGCGGAAATAATCAAAAAAGTGTCGTGTCGAGATCAGATACTGTAAGTGTTGTGTGTCGAGAACAGTTCGAATGAATAGTGAGAATGTGAACAGTGGTACGGGTATCGAACGCAATAAAATACTTCGTCGGAGGGTAGGCCGATATGTCTGTCAATAACAGCCTACCCGCAATGACTTCAGTTACTCCGTGATCATGGCGCTTGCAACAGTGCCGAAATATCGGGAATTCGCTAAAAACAAGGTACATGGTAACAATCCCGTAAATAACTTATATTACTATAGACAATTCAATATTTTAATTTATTTAATCCTTTAAAGATTTTGTCAAATGGCCGGCGTTTTATATTAATAAAGGTTTTTGAAATCAAAATACACAGTTAGACCATAATACAAGATAGTTTTGTAAAATTTTAATTGTACACCCTAAAGTTATCGATTCGATAAATTTTATGACGAAATGCACATCTCTAATGACAATGAAGAACAATCGTTATTTCTATCACATTTAGAACTAATTTCCAATATGAAACTTCATGGGCGTACAATCGTGCCATAGTTAACTTTAACCCATATCTAATCCATTTTACCCGAAAAAGAAATTTTAAGAAATCACTTACCTACATTTGAACTTTACGAATAAAATGAGCCGAGATCGCAGTGGAAAAAGTGTCTAAAAGTTTGGTCGTAAGATATAAACTATGTTCCACGCAAGGGAACGGTGGCATTGGAAATTTCTCCCATTACTTCAAGACTATATTGGTCCCGTCGATTTATAGCCGTGCAACTACCAACAGTCATACTCATATATGTATTTATGTTATTGTTTCCCGTTGACCGTATGCGACAATTCTTTGATAAAGCCTTTAACCCTCATATTATTATATTATTTGTTCCACTGAAAAGTCAAAAATATATACGAGAAACACATTCTTTTATCGCTCCACCAACACGTACAACGAGGAATTCTTTGAATTTGATCTCTTAATATGTCTCTAGACTAATTATTGTCTGTAAAAAAAATCTTTATTAGTAAGTTTACCTCGACCCAAAGATATTGCTGGGCTGGCTGTACAGTTAGAAGAGCCCTGAAACCTTACTCACTGGCATAAACATAAAACCACCGATACAGTATCTTCTCCAGCGACAATATATTGAACTGACTGAATATTCAAAAGCAATTTGAAAATATTGTCTGTCCCTATGAGAGCAAAGTTAAATACGCTAAACTCGCAAACTATTTGTGAGTAATGTGAGTCATTAATTGTAGATGTACTAAATTATTTAATTTACCTGGATTATATGTTATTATTTATTGTGTGTAAGAATAATATAAATTGTAATTGACTAGTAAAAAAAAATATGACATTTTAAATAAAACGTGACATTGAATTGACTAAGCTTTGAATGACGTCTAAATGAATTGACATTGTAATTAATATATTTGACATTTAATTGGCTATTAATAAATAATTGAATATAAATTGTATAACTAACCACAAAAATTTGACGATGGGTAGGCTTAAAACCAGCTGCGCTGTGCCTACTCCATTTTCCAATTCATATTTAATACTTATAAATAATGTAATAACAAGGTATGGAAATAAAGCACTTGTATTTGTATATTTGCATATAAAAATAAATTCCACATTATACGATCAAATCTACAAAGAAGCCAATTGCTCCCGATCATATTTTTCGATACGACTTTTCTCAGCGAGAAAAAAATATTGAAGCGTGAAATTAAACATGGGCGAAGTGAAATATTTATTAGTAAGCAAATAAAAATATCCCTCGAAGCGATGATGCGAGCTAAGATGGAGGCATGATTTTCTTTTGTGAACTCGAAAGATTTGTACCTATGTTTTTATTGATTGTCACAGATATCTAATATATAAAATTCTCGTGTCGCGGTGTTTGTGGTTAAACTCCTCCTAAACGGCTCGACCGATTTTCGTGAAATTTTATGTGCATATTGGGTAGGTCTGAGAATCGGACAACATCTATTTTTTATCCCCCTAAATGTTAAGGGTAATCCACCCCTAATTTTTTTTTTTTCATATTTAGATATTTTTTTTTTATTTTTTTATGATACACCATACAAAAATACATACAACCCTAAAGTTTCACCTTTCTACCACCAACTCCTATTTTTTTATGGCGGTACGAAGTTCGCTGGGTCAGCTAGTAATATTACATTAATATACATTGTCTACAAATTGGTTATCTAATAATGTAGACGATATTCAACAGAGAATATTGTCTTGGCTCTGGGAGTACTTCTATCCATAGCGACTTAAATTGACGACCTCCGGGGTCGAGTGGTTTGTACGCCGGGTTTCATGGTGTCGCCCACTCGAGAGGTTCCGAGTTCGAGTCCCGGTGGAGGCCGATGTTTTGTGATGAATACGAGCATTTGTACTCCAGTCATGGATGTTTAATATGTATTTCTATATAAATATACTTATTTAAGTACTCTATATGTATTCTATCCGGTACCCTAGCATCCCATAACACAAGTCTTACAATGCTTACTTTGGGGCTAGGCTAATTGGTGTAAGTGTTGGTAATATTTATTTAAATTAGGTAAGATGTGCCTATTTGTTGAACATTTTAAAAGATTTTTTAGTTCTTTTGTCATAGAGTCATCGTGTGTGTATATATATGTTTGTCAAACGAATGGTAGTGTGTCATTTAAATAATTTAAAGTACTTCTAACGCATTGACATGTCTATAAAAATATGTGCTTTCTGTATTCCTTCTCCAAATCAAATGAAGAAGAAGGAAATAAAAAATTGTGTGTGTCAGCTTCGACGCACGACCGGAGTTTACACTCTAAAAACGATTGTCTTTGAACAGACACAAAACAAAATCAAGTCCGAAGAAGTCGGTTACCAGTAGAGATACCTCAGGAATCGTCCCATGGTTTCGACTATCATAGGTTCCATGTCACACATTTTATCATCTAACATCAGCGATATTCATCATATATATATTATGTATTTCAGGAAACACACAATTTCAAAAATATCACACACTAGTCATCATTTTGTAAATATGTATTATAATTCCATCTGTACTGAAAATCACTATTCCAGAGTGCTGGACACTTACCGGCATTTCTCTATATTCTGTTATTTATTTGTTTTTGCTCCGATTTTATTGACATTTGTGACAACTTAATGTTTTTTATTCGTTGCCATGGCTAAAAGTGAAAGGTGCGCACAAAAACGTAACGAGGTCGTTAATGTCATTCATCAATAGATTTTACTCCTCACATTTTACTCATACCGGGCCCCTTATATATGCAAATCGATTCTTAAGGAGTAAACTCCAAAAAATAAATGTATTGGTTTTTCCCTTAAACTTAACACTGTCAAAGAAAGCAATAGTGTGCATGGACCACTAATATATAATATACTAATCACAATGGTAGTTAGTAAACTCCTCCGAAACGGCCTGACCGATTTTTATGAAATTTTATATGCATATTCCGTGGGTATGAGAATCGGCTACTATCTATCTTTCATATCCTTAAGTGATAATGGTTTTCCACCTGTAATGTAATGTTCTGAAACCTACAATGCGCCTTCGCGCCAAAATTCAAACTATTGGGTATTGTAACGTTGTGTTCTCATATGGATTAGGAGGAATGTTATCCCAGGGAATTGATAGAACACTACGTTACACACCCCTATTAAAAAAAATACAACTCTAAATTTTCTCTTCTACCACCTGTCCTTTTTGTATGGCTAAACGAAGTTCGCTGGGTCAGCTAGTATATATCGCGTGTCACACTCGTAGCGTTTCAGCCTTCGCCGAGTTACCTTCCAACTTTCATGCTCATCGGGAAGAGCTGTGCACGCATCCCAGTCGTGTGGCGCTCGTGACGCAGTTCCGTTTAATTTTTTCCATAGGGTTTTTCCATTAACACCCAGTTCGAAAAGAAGTCTCACTTCAACATTTAGATCCTAATTTCACACTAAAACTAATCCACTTCCTACGTAATCAATAATAGAATAGTTCAGCATTATTTGAGTATTTGCTTCTTAGTTACTCGTACACTTTAATATACAGAGAAGCGTTCAAACGCTTCTGCACAAACCATGCACTTAGCGTGCATAACAAAGAGGATAGGATAACACATCCTTTGTTACCAGTTGAGATGGTAACAAAGCAATATACGCTGGCTGTCAAGGCAAGCTTTGGGTATCCACCACTTTCTAATAACATTTTAATAATAAACTCATGTGCCGCTCTATGCAGAGAGGAAAATTTATTGCTGTGGTACAAGTCTAAAGCGGGCGGAATATTTTGTTTTGTTTGATTTAAAGTGCAGCTAATTATCGCACCCCATTCATTTTATGTGTAAGTGGAGTCCTGTCGCGAAGTCAACTAACTGAACAAAAATACTTTCCCCCATAAAATGCCTATTTTTCACCAACAGAAAGACAACTCTAACAAAAGGTGTAAGTTTTAAGGTTAATAGGGATAAAGACTAATTTTTATTTTCTTCTTTTATCAGGTAGATTATCAAAAAGTATTGGACACGTATTTTTTCTTTTTTCACATAATATAAAAATTGCAGAGATATATTGATTTGAAAAGTCGCATTACGTCACGTTTGAGTACACTTATAAGTGAAAATTCACTCAAACGAGCCCCTATTCCCAAACTTTGACGCGCTATAACTTTGTCATTTTTTGGTTGATTGCCCAAAGAAAAAATACGTGTTCATTATTTTTTGATCATCTAACTGACGGACTAAATAGAATTTCGTTTACTGTACCCCATCATCACCCCTATTATTTTAAATCTACTTCGATGATTATATTCGAATGAAGTGTAGAGGAGTATCCGTAATAGTATTTTTTATTTATTTATTTAATTAATTGCACATGTACAGTATATACAGGATCTTAAAATTATTTTGGCATGGTACATGACCCTGTCAGGGTGTTGCAAGTACAATAACTATATCACCACAACTACTAAACAGTTTCAATATCAAACAAGTTAGTGAGCTTTCCGTGACAGTTTCACTTATCATTCATAAATTCATTTACCGAATAGTATGCTTTCTTGATTAGATGTTGTTTGAGTTTCATTTTAAATGTATTTATGTTGCTTTCTCTTTTAATTTCTATCGGAATTTTATTATATATTTGAATTGAACGGTATAGAGGACTTTTTTTGAACATTTCTAGTTTTGGCACTGGATTTTTATTGAATGTAAAATATGTTGGTTGTTTGCGAACAAACAATGCTATTTCCATTATATACAGTGAAGGAAGGGTTAACAATTTCTCTTTAATGAAAAATGGTTTACAACTTACTTGCTGTCTGATATTGACGATAATACGGAGACACTTTTTTTGAAGGATAAAAAGGTCGTGAACGTCCGTACTATGCTATCTTTTACATCCGTACAACCTTTTCCTTATGTCAAAATTTATGTTTGGATGTATGACTAGAGATTTTTTTTAAGAAAAGTCTTCCGCTTGTATATTTACATTAAAAGCACAAGCGTTTTTAATAAACTTTCATAAGTAACAGTTAATAATAAAATGTCAAAGAATTGAAACAAATGTATCAGGCGGGAATCATTGAGTATTTTTTTTTTAATTTCAGATTATCGTTCATTATGGTAACGGTGCCTATTCAATGTTAGCATCAATCAATATTATCCGTCATCGATTGCACCTGTGGTGTGCGTGGTATACTTATACGTGGTGCTTCAAGGTATCGCCTACTCAGAGGTCCTGGGTTCGAATCCCGGTCTTGCAAATGTTTGTGTGATGAATAAGAGCATTTCATTGAATTCTCTGGGATGGTTCCGCCAAGTACTTGCTCGATGCTTTGGATAGGTTACAGGGTCGTGCGATCCGCATCATAAGCGATGAGGAGGTGACTAAACACCTCGGGCCTCTTCAATTACGCCGTGACGCTGCGTCACAAAGCGCGTTCTATCGCCTGTACCACGGCGAGTGTTCTGAAGTGTTATTCTCTCATAATCTACCTTCTCCTTTTCTTCAGAGGACCACGCGCGCTGGCCTTCGGTGTCACCGTCTAACTGTGGCCACAATTCCAACGCGTACAAAGAAATTTGGTGACTCATTTCTTTGTCGCACTATCCGTAAATGGAATGCTCTGCTTGCTCACGTGTTCGCTCCTTCTTACAACCTGAGACCCTTTAAAAGAGGCGTGAAGAATCAACATGCAGGCCGGCAAGGTGAGGATGGCTGGTGTGGCAGGTAGAACTGCTTTACCAGCTATCTTCACGTCTGGACTTCACCATCACTTAACATTAGGTGGGGTGGAGTCATATGTCGGACCTATCTATAAAAAAAATCTAGTGTTTGTAAAATATATTTCCTGAAAAAAACTAAAACTTAATAAATCAGATGTTAAGCCGCGAATTTAGATGGATTCAGCTGATAAACAGTGGTGAGTCCCATTACCATTGTTCGGACACCAAAGGCACTTGACTCTGCCACCCAATCAACTTAATATTATTAAGTTATTGATCGGTCATACTGTAATATAATACAGCTTATATATTAAACGGACTCGGCTTTAAAAAAATATTTTTGTGTACGCAGTGACAAAAATATTTAATTTGGATTACAAATAAAAGCTCAAAGTGAAGTTTATCCAAAAGTTGTTGCTAAAATACAAACATACATTGGAGGCAAAGTATCTCACAAAGCTATTAATAACAGCAAACCCTGTTTTTAAAAAAAATCTCTTCTACAATCGAATACATCATCTGTACATACCTAAAACCTATTTTCTCCAGTAATAAAATAATATTTTCATAAACTACAGTTATTTTAAAGTGTTTGACCTTCCTCGGTTGTAAGTCGTTTATCACATGGACCACAAACAAAGAAAAAAGACAAGATGAGAGATTTATTCGGTTTCTCGCGGCTACAAATCAAGAGAACCTGTCTGAACTCGTATAAAAATGTTGAAAGCACTGTGCAGCTTTTTTGCTAAAGTCACTCTATTTTCACGTGAAATTGAATTGTAAAATGTTAATTGTCATTTTACGTTACATCGCTCGAAATTTAGGAGTACGCCTTTGACATCACAACCGCTGGTTACTATTTTTCATGCTGCGTTACGACATTAAATTCTCTGAAATAACAAAACAAAATAAAAGCATGGTATTAAAAAATCGTCTCTTTTATCGCTGGGCTATAAGTACGTGTGCAATGTGACGGGCGATTACTCGCGCCACTCGCTCGTTGAGCCAGTATCGCAGCGGCAAACTAGTAGAGAAAGTTCTCGCCGGCAGTGTTAACAGTCAGCGATCAACTATTAATATATTATGCATCTCTTTTTTACACGAAATGTATATCTCTTATACGTTTCGTGAGCGAGAAAATAGCCGATATTTAGTCGCTTCCTCGACGGCGGTGGGGCAACTGCCTTAGCCCTCCGGAGTATGACGGACCAAGGTTCAGAATGTCCAGTATGCCAAATTGTTACAATGCCCAGTTATCATAACATCCAAGTGTCAAAACAACAAATTTTTAAAAAGTCCAATTTTCATAATGTCCAGTTATCAAAACGTCCAATTGATAGAATGTCCAGTTGTCATAATATCCAAATGTCAAAACAACAAATTGAGTCATGCTCAGTGTAGGGTCCCGAAATTATGAATGTCATTTATGTTTTTAGTAAAGTTCCTGTGAAATACGGGACTTAGTGACAAAAGTTTAAGAAACCCAAATACCGCAAGTACCCAAAAAAGACACTTGTAATGGGTTTTATAACATCTACCCGGCTAGCACGATTACCTTTATTCGCCGGCATTAATTCAAATTTATTTATTTTCAAGACAACAGGGGTCGTAAAGCATTAAGCCCTTGTTGCCAAATATGTGAGTACAAGTATGAGAGGGATGTATGCTTTATATCGGCGATAAACGTGATCATGCTACCCGGTCTACCTACCCTAATTATGACTTCTTGGATATTCAGAGACTTGTACATATTGACTAACGGTCTTTATAACATCTGGACATTAAGACTTCTTGGACATTCAGACACTTGTACATATTGACTAACTGTCTTTATAACATCTGGACATTATGACTTCTTGGACATTCAGAGACTTGTACAAATTGACTAAAAGTCTTTATAACATCTGGACATTATGACTTCTGAGACATTCAGAGACTTGTACATATTGACTGTCTTTATAACATCTGGTCATTATGACTTCTTGGACATTCAGACACTTGTACATATTGACTAACTGTCTTTATAACATCTGGACATTGTGACTTCTTGGACATTCAGAGACTTGTACATATTGACTAACTGTCTTTATAACATCTGGACATTGTGACTTCTTGGACATTCAGACACTTGTACAAATTGACTAAAAGTCTTTATAACATCTGGTCATTATGACTTCTTGGAAATTCAGACACTTGTAAATATTGACTAACTGTCTTTATAACACCTGGACATTGTGACTTCTTGGACATTCAGAGACTTGTACATATTGACTACCTGTCTTTATAACATCTGGACATTATGACTTCTGAGACATTCAGAGACTTGTACATATTGACTAACTGTCTTTATAACATCCAGACATTATGTCACCTTGGATATTCTGACCCTTGACCGAACATACACCATATCATTTAAATTACTTTAAAAAACACAATGTTCTGATTTACTTTTGGTTAAAAAACGACATTATTTATATTTCAAAAACCACTGTAAATACCACTAATTACAATTTGATACAGTAATGTTTTTGTCTGTGAGTAGGTACCTATCGTTAGGTTACGTCAATTTTAATTTAAATTACAGTGAAAGCAATATAATCGCAGCAAAAACAGCCAACAGCTTAATAGGCGCATTGTTATTGGTCGATAATATCAGATGCATTATTGCGATATCTGTTCTTAGTACATTATTAACGAGAACAGGTACGAAATTACACAACTTTTTTATTTAAGTTGGCTAATAAAGGTTTCATTTCATTCATAATTGCCTCAATACCGTTTAAAATAGTGTTTGTTATACAACCCTTACCGACTATTGTATTGCTATTATATAGGTTTAATCATTTCAGAATCCAGCAAAACATTCGACTATATTAGCAGGAGGATTTTTAAACGTACCAGGAAAATGATGTCGACATTGAATTTATTTTCTGGCGTAAGTATTCTACTAGGTTGTCCAATAAAATATTCAATTTGCTCTCTAATTCTGTGTAATAATACGAAACGTGTTTCCAACTGGTCGATGGGGCACTTGTATACGGTTTGAGTGTTCTTCGTTATTTTATTTTTAGTACCTATTTAAGTATTGTGCTCTAGTACCTATAAAATATATTGTTCCTCATTATGCTGTATCGCGTTTACGATTTTGAACAGAAAAATAAACATTCGGTCTTTTAATTCTTTTTTTATAGATAGGTCCGACAAATGACTCCACCCCACCTGATGTTAAGTGGAGGTGAAGTCCAGACGCGAAGATAGCTGATACAGCAGTTCTACCTGCCACACCAGCCATCCTCACCCTGCCGGCCTGCATGTTGCTTCTTCACGCCTCTTTTAAAGGATCCCAGGTTGTAAGAGGGAGGGAACACGTGAGCGGGCAGAGCATTCCATTTACGGATAGTACGACAAAGAAATGAGTCACCAAATTTCTTTGTACGCGTTGGAATTGTAGCCACAGTTAGACGGTGACAACGTAAGCCAGCGCGCGTGGTCCTCTGAAGGAAAGGGGAAGGTGGAATAAGAGAGAATAACTCCTCAGAACACTCGCCGTGATACAGACGATAGAACGCGCTTAGTGACGCCACGTCACGGCGTAATTGAAGAGGCTCGAGGTGTTTAGACACCTCCTCATCACCTATGATGCGTATTGCGCGCCGCTGTAACCTATCCAAAGCATCGAGCAAGTACTTGGCGGAGCCATCCCAGAGGTGCGAGCAATATTCCACGCAAGACCGAACCTGCGTCTTATATAACAAGCATAGTTGCTCGGGCGTGAAAAAACGCCGCACCTTGTTCAGGACTCCGAGTTTGCGTGAGGCTGTTTTTATCACACTTTCGATGTAATGTTTTGGATTTAAGTCACAGCGAATCTCCATACCGAGCATGGTGATACTGCTCTCTAGCTCCAGTGATGTGCCCTGAAGAGAAGGACATAAAAGGAATGGCGACGTTTTTGCCGTGAAAGCGCAAATTCAAACGTTATATAAAAAATATTTATTAATTCGCTTGAGAATTTCGACGCCGCCAAGTAAACAAATATCTAAATGATTGCGATGTAAATAATGAGATAAGCGCCTACCTTTTTTTGTGTTTCAGCAAGATCTGGGACGAATTTTCCTAAGCGGTTTTTTCTTTTCAGCTGTGATTTAGCGGTGTTCAAAAGGTGGCTAAACCTTTTTATTCAGAGCCGGCAATGCATGGGGAGCTCGATGGCGCAACTGGTTAGCGCGTTCGGCTGCGATCGTTGAAGTTAAGCAACTTTCGCAGTGGTCGGTCATTGGATGGGTGACCAAAAATTTACTATCTCGAGCTCCTCCGTGCTTCGGAAGGTACGTTAAGCCGTTTGTCCCGGTTGCATCTGCAGTCGTTAGCACCCCACCAATCCGCACTGAGCCCGCGTGGTGGGTCATGACCCAATCTGCCTATTCCATCCATAGGGAAGGCCTGTGCCCCAGCAATGGGGACATTAATAGGCTGATGATGATGATGATAAAGAATGCATGAGTACCCTTCGTACTGCAAGTGTTCTTGGGTGGCAGGGACCACTTTTCATCAGATGGACTGTCAGCTCGTTCGTCATTCACAAAAAACAAATATTTTTCCCAATAATGTTACATAATTATATTGATTTCTTCCTAAAACAAGTTAAAGTTGACAACAGAAAAGACTTATTCACTTTTTGTAATATATATTTTGACTTGTTCACTTTTTGTAATATATATTTTGACTTTGAAAAGAAATTGTGAAAGTGTTACGCAATGACAAAAAACTTAAGAAGCACGGTGTACAGTCTATTGCGGCCATTACCCATCAGACGACCTATATATATGCTTTGATTACCACCATTGTTACATGAAAATCTATTCAAATACAATTCAAAAATAAATTCCGGTCTTTACCAACGAGGCGTTGCAGTAGAAAATTTTTCAACGAAATTACCGCCTCGAACTGACAATTAGAGTTTAAGTTAAAAATGGCATTAAACGAGTTGTTTTTCACGAAATTGCGGGTACATTATTTCTGTCACGTGTCCACGGAAAATACTGAAACAAAAGGAGGTTTTCGGTAACGAAGCGACTCGGTCACGGGCATGGTGCTACGGTACGGCGGCGGACTGCTAATTTATGGTAACAACCGAAATTGCTTTCGAATAACCGGCGTCGCTATGAATAAAATTTCAGTTACTCGGACCACGGTTCGCACCGAATTATACTAAAAAGCCGGAAGCTTCGCGATGATTCGTCTAGATCAGAGGTTCCCATACTTTTTGGTGTCGTAGACCCTTTGCATGTTTTTAGGTTTTGGGTAGACCCCTATTTACTTTATATTGATTTTTTGTAAATTTTTATCTGGAGGGAAGTTAGTGTGACAAGATGATACTGGTTTTTCATTATATGCAGGTTTATACAACTTCAAAATGTATTGCGACCACAAAGCGAATATCTTACAACTTACAAAATTTTATAAACATATTATATATAATATTTTTTATTATTTCATAGGTACTTTTATAAATAATGTATATGTCTTTTTAATAGAAGATAGCATAATGTAAGTAAATAAATACTATAAGTGTATGTTGAGAACCATTATCGTGGACCCCCATTTTCATTTCATGGACCCCCATTTTCATTTCATGGACCCCCAATTTTTTTTTCGCTGACGTAGACCCCCCTTGCAGGTCATCACAGACCCCTAGGGGTCGATATAGACCACTTTGCTAATCACTGGTCTAGATACAGCAACTAGTATTCATCTCCTATTTGAACTTCTTAAGGGGTCAATGTCCAAAACCCGTTCTTATGTCATTAATCATAATCATTTTTCTGATTCGATTCGATCAATTTATTCTGTTTAGACTGTTACAAGCACTTACGAATGTCTAGAAGCTACGACATCGGTTTGTAAATCTACAGCGGGAGACCTTGTACTGAGAAGAACCAGCAAGAACCTCAGCAAGGGCTGCTATTTTATCCCTGTTTTATTATTTACAGAGTCGCCAAGCTAAAAAAGGGCTTCAGAGATGATTCAGAATGTCACCTTTCGTTACATAATGTGAAATATACATTAATTGTTCACCTGCATTTTAATTGCTGTGTCATCTATAAATATAAAACTCAAAGATGACTGACTGATATAGTGATCTATCAACGCACAGCCCAAACCACTGGACGGATCGGGCTGGAATTTGGATAGTAGATGTTATGACGTAGGCATCCGCTAAGAAAGGATTTTGATCAATTCTACCCCGAAACGAAGCGACGGGCCACTAGTATAGTATAAATACAAAAAGTGTTATTTATATTAGGTCTAACTAGAAATTAACATCTTAAATATTTTAAGATGATATTATTACATTGAAAGAAAGTCCATATATGTTAAATTTTATGCTTATAAATCCATATGGTTATCGAAATAGGTATCCAACGTAGACAGCCTTAGCTCAAAGGAAAAAATCAATTTCACCAATAATAATAATCTTTGAATTTAATCTGGAATCATAAGAAAATCCTATGCGTATTCCGTCGCTAAAAACTCGAGTAGCATTTCTATTTGATGATTATGTTTTTCTAGCGATAAGACTCACACATAGCCGTGACATGAATGAGATTAAATAAAAATATTTGTTCACCGAAAACGTCGCGTCTGGATTTAAATTACTGAATGTACGTATTACATTTGCCTATATCTTACTCGTTTCTGACTGTTAATAAGACTATAAAAAAACACTTTTTTGTGAAGCTTTCAAAATCATTAGGTATTATAAGAAGTTATTCCTTTTCTGCTCGAGGAGCTCGATGGCGCAAGTGGTTAGCGCGTTCGGCTGCGATCGTTGAAGTTAAGCAACTTTCGCAGTGGTCGGTCATTGGATGGGTGATAAAAAAATTACTATCTCGAGCTCCTCCGTGCTTCGGAAGGCAAGTTAAACCGTTGGTCCCGGTTGCATCTGCAGTCGTTAGCACCCACCAATCCGCAATGGGCCCGCATGGTGGGTCATGGCCCAATCTAGTAATAGGCTGATGATGATTCCTTGGCTGGGATTGAAACTCGGCCCCCACGTAGCAGGCGAGCTTTATTCCACTGAATCACCGATGTTTGTCTGAATTTTTAGTAACAATCAAAAGAGGAGATGCCATTCACCTGGAATTCCTCTAGAGGCACTCGCCAATTCTCGGCTTGAGGTCCCCTTAGGATCTCGCCGTCCCAAAACCCGGTGATGCTGTAAAGGTCATCTGCGACCAACAGCATACATACTCAAAAAAAAAACGACGGGTTGCACTCCGGGAGTGCCGGCAGAAGTGAAAACTCGAATATTAACGTTGTGCATTTTTGATATTTTGGAATGGTAAGGGAATAATTTTGCACGAATTGCTTTAATTATCAGTATAAAAATACTATCATGTATGTGGTAGAATACAATATTTATTTATTGAACTATCGTACACAAACATGACAATTTATCTTAGAAAAATCAACTTACATGAATCATGTTTAAGCGCACTTAGCGACATCTATTGTAAAGAAATGCATTTTCTTCGCATACGGCATAAATACGGTAAAATATAATATGGTAAAATAAAATATTACTATGTTTCGTCCAATATATTGAAAGTCAACAACTTTTACAATTTTATTGTATGTCATAATGCGATCAGCCCACGTGTTTAACCTGACGCGAGTTTAACATTTTTTACCCATACAAAAAAAAGTGTACAACGCCGCCAAAGAAGTTTTTACTTAAAAAAAATAAAAAAAAACAATCAAAAATGTAATCCGACATAAGCGAAAAAAAATTTAGCCATGTTATAGAAGTTTCACTTTAAAACTAATTAAAATGATGATTCAAAATAGTACCGTCATATCATTAATATAACATTAATTGCTTGGTATTGAGCCAAGATACCAATTGAAAGTGGTAATACAAAGCACGATTTGTTCAGCACGAGTACAAGCGTCCATTTCCTTCTCATTGACATGATATTGGCCAGATGTTACCATAATATTGAAGAGGAATATTGTGTAATTCAAGTTGCTCTAATTTAAAGTACCAACGTTTGTGAACTCAAAATAAGATTAAAGAAAATACTAATTTAACGGTTTGCCAACAGAATATATTATATAATATGACCTGAATATATTAAAAAAAAGCGGCCAAGTGCGAGTCAGCCTCGCCCATGAAGGGTTCCGTAGCAGCAAGTAACATAATTACAAAGTCACAACGAACTACAAGAATATATAAAAATATATATTCCTCTAGTTCGTTGTGACTTTGTCGATCAAAGATAAAGTTCTTATAATTTTTATTTTTTAAGCATGTAACTGCTTGATTTTAAAATCTAAAGAAAGTATAACTAGAGAAATTCCACGCGGACCAGGCAGCAGACGGGACTCGAACCCGCACCCTTCGCAATCCGGGCGAATGCACTGACGAATTATGCTACCGCGGCCGTAATGGCCGCCCGCGTCGAAATTATTCTAGCCATTCTTAAGCTGCAAGGCAGCGCCATTTCTTCGCTTTGTAGGTAACCCAAAATGTCAAATGAATACTTTTACAAGTATTAAACATTTGAAAGAAGAAATAGCAATTACAGTTATAATTTTTATTTTTTAAGCATGTAACTGCTTGATTTTTAATATAATTGGTCAGTGCATTCGCCCGGATTGCGAAGGGTGCGGGTTCGAGACCCGTCTGCTGCCTGGTCCGCGTGGAATTTTTCTAGTTATATTTTCTTTAGATTTGATCGATGTTTTAGTTATAGTGTATTTTTTTTATTATGTTGTTGATAAGTAAAGTTGAGTTGATTGAATGAAAGGTAAATTGCGGTTTACGATTTATGACGTATTAAAAAAAACTACTTACTAGTTCTCGTTCAAACCAATTTTGGCTGGAAGTTTGCATGGTAATGTATTTTTGTTTTATCATTCTCTTATGTTAGAAGTTACAGGGGGGGGGGGGCACATTTTACCACTTTGGAAGTGTCTCTCGCGCAAACTATTTAGTTTAGCAAAAAAAAAATATGTCCGGAAACCTTAATATCATTTTTCAAGATCTATTCATAGATATCCTGGACGTATGGGTTTGATGAAAATTTTATTTTGAGTTTCAGTTCTAAGCACGGGGATCCCCAAAAAAATATTGTATTTTTTCTATTTTTGTGCGAACATCTCAATGTGGTTTACAGAATAAATAAATATAAATAAATAAATAAATATTTCCAACACACACCAATTAGCCCAGCCCCAAAGTAAACACTGTAAGGCTTGTGTTATGGGATGCCAGGGTAACGGATAGAGTATATAAACAGTACATATATAAGTATATTTATATAGAAATTCATATTAAATATCCATGACTGGAGTACAAATGCTCGTATTCATCACACAAACATCTGCCCCCACCGGGATTCGAACCCGGGACCTCTCGAGTCGGCGACACCATGAAACCCGACGTACAAACCACTCGGCCTCGGAGGTTGTCAAAGAATACATCTACTTACCAAGTTTCAATAGTATAGTTCTCATTGTTTCGGAAAAAAGTAACTGTGACATACGGACGGACAGACAGACATGACGAATCCATAAGGATTCCGTTAGTAAGTTAGCTGGCACCCTGAATTAACACATAGGCTACGTTTTACTATGGGAAAATATCCCTAATAAACAGTACGTAACACCGCGGGGCACAGCTAGTATAAAATAAATCACAACCAAATGTTTAATTGATTGATAACGTAAAAAATACCAATAATAATAACTGAAAATGCTAAGTTTTCTTAACTAAAAACGTGTTTAAATCTATAGAAAATTTTACTAGAAAAAATTGTACGCGCACCGAAGGCTAGAGGAAATTCGACTAATGGGCATTAGCGCAATGATCAGTGCATTTGCCCGTAAAGCGAAGGGTGTGGGTTCGAGTCCCGTCCGCTGTCTGCTCCGCGTAGAATTATTTCTAGTAAAATTTTCTTTTCTTTAAAAAATAAGTGTTTAAATAAGCTTATTAAAGCCAAACTGACCATGCGAGGGGAGAAATTTTCGAAGGACATGCTACTTGCCGGAAGAATTTGGACTTGAATCAACCAGCATGGTGGTCACAATGGCCACCATAACAGTATACACTATTCATGAAAAAAATATAATATAGCACTAGAAAAATGTTTGTATGAACCATTTTGAAATATTTCTATGGTCCCGAAGTCTTGTTTATAAGCGTATATATGATAAGTCAACAACATTGGTCCACGCGTAGATTTTCTGAAAATTTCATCCTTTATTATCCTTATATACATTAATTTTCAGAAAATCTACGCGTGGACCAATACTATTTACTAATCATAAATACACTTATAAACAAGACTTCGCGATCATAGAAATATTTCAAAATGGTTCATACAAACACTGTTTTTGGTGCTTTATTATTAGTTTATTATTTTTCACGGACTACGCCGCGAAGTCTAACATAATAACAAGTTGGACTTTGAAATTTACAACAGAACTTGGGAGAAATAAATTGGCTACTGCCAAATTCCTTCTATTTAACTTAGTTAAGTTTAGGGAATCGTTGTGCTTGTGAACGACAGGCTGACAAGTTGTTTCCATTGTTCCCGACTGAACCACAACTTAGACCAAACTGAGGCGAGACTTAGCGCAATTGAGGCTTGCTTAAAGGAGTGTAATTTATACCAATGTATTTTTAAGGTTCATTACTCAAAGGGTAAGTACTTGAACTTAGTTAATAAGTGACCACTGTCCGTCTTTTACAGAGTAGCTCGATGGCCTCCCTGACTCTGTTAGAAGGTCACCTAATAGGTTTATTTTTAAGAAGAAAGTTAATGAACTTCTCCTAGAAAGCTAATAACGTGAAACTTTACTCACAGGTTCCCTTCACAGTCTCGTCATCAATATATTTTATAAACTATGTTAATAATGATTATGTATGTATGTATGTGTATATATATATATATATATATTATAAATATTGTATATATAATTAAATGTATTCCACGCAAGACCGAACCTGCGTCTTATATAACAAGCATAGTTGCTCGGGCGTGAAAAAACGCCGCACCTTGTTCAGGACTCCGAGTTTGCGTGAGGCTGTTTTTATCACACTTTCGATGTAATTTTTTGGATTTAAGTCACAGAGAATCTCCATACCGAGCATGGTGATACTGCTCTCTAGCTTCAGTGTTGTGCCCTGAAGAGAAGGACATAAAAGGAAACTAAAAAAGTGTTTAAATCTATAGAAAATTTTACTAGAAAAAATTCTTCGCCGACCAGGCATCCAAAGGCTAGAGGAAATTCGACTAATGGTCATTAGCACAATGGTCAGTGCATTCGCCCGTATAACGAAGGGTGTGGGTTCGAGTCCCGTCTGCTGTCTGCTCCGCGTAGAATTATTTCTAGTAAAATTTTCTTTTCTTTAAAAAAATAAGTGTTTAAATAAGCTTGACAAAGCCAAACTGACCATGCGAGGGAGAAATTTTCGAAGGACATGCTTCTTGCCGGAAGAATTTGGACTTCAATCAAGCAGCATGGTGGTGAATGGCCACCATAACAGTATACACTATTCATGAAAAAAATATAATATAGCACTAGCAAAATGTTTGTATTTTCATCCTTCTACTACCAGCCCCTATTTTGATGGCGGTACGAAGTTCGCTAGGTCATCTAGTATAAATTATAAATAAATAATAAAAATAATATAGCCCCAAATTCTACTTTTATACAATACAATTGTGGGTTTACCTATAATGCGAAGAGATGGCGCTGCCTTGCAGCTTAAGAATAGCTAGAAGGAATTTCGACGCGGTCCGTGAGGGCCGCGGTAGCATAATTGATCAGTGCATTCGCCCGGATTGCGAAGGGTGCGGGTTCGAGTCCCGTCTGCTGCCTGGTCCGCGTGGAATTTTTTCTACTTATATTTTCTTTAGATTTAAACATCAAGCAGTTACATGCTTTAAAAATAATAAAAATTATAAAGACAATACTTATTTATATGAAACCACTCGGTCACAGAGTTCGTCTTAACGTAGGTACTTATATTTTATAAAACTAGTTTTTACGGGTTAATGCACGAAACTTCAAAATTCATACATAGACAATAAAATTTTAAAAATCTTCCAATGAAATAACCGAACGCACAATATAATTCTTTCGAAGGTAGCTCGACAATTTTAAATAAAATCATTATTCTGACGATGCAGACCTGAAAAGGCTGCGAAACGTCAATAAATAAATAAAGTTTCGTGCATTAACCCGTAAAAACTAGTTTTATTTAATGAGTGATGTGCGTGAAAACCTAAGAAAGAAATAAAACTATGGTTAGCAAACTAAGCGAGTTCACAGATTTTCTTCACAGTAATAACAAATTATTATTATACGAATCCTTGCGTGCACGTAAGATTCACGTTATTACGGAAAAGCAAACACGGTATGGCCGACAGGGGCAAACATGTTTCTGCCAGAAACATTACATGGAGAAATCGTATATATGAAACATAATAAAGGATTATGAGAAAGCTTTAAAATTATTTCATTTAGGTTTTATAGGCCCCTGTCGGCCATACCGTGTTTGCTTTTCCGTAATAACGTGAATCTTACGTGCACGCAAGGATTCGTATAATAATAATTTGTTATTACTGTGAAGAAAATATGTGAACTCGCTTAGTTTGCGAACCATAGTTTTATTTCTTTCTTAGGTTTTCACGCACATCACTCATTAAATAAAATTAGATTTAACGGGTTAATGCAAGAAACTTTATTTATTTATTGACGTTTCGCAGCCTTTTCAGGTCTGCATCGTCAGAATAATGATTTTTTATTTAATTTTGTCGAGCTACCTTCGAAAGACTTTTATTGAGCGTTCGGTTATTCCATTGGAAGATTTTTAAAATTTTAGTGTCTGCGTATGAGTTTATTAGTTAATTTAGTTAATACAGTACTTTATTTCAAATTCTTTTTTGTAATTTTAAGTTTATTTATTTGACCTTTACTACCGTAAAGTACTATCGGTTTCAAAATTGGGAGTCCTTTCTGAGAAGAACCGGTGAAACAAACTTAAAGAGGCTTTTCATGCAAACAAAAATAACTAATAGTATCTGTTGGTCTAACCATAGTTTTATAACTTTTTTTAGATCAACGCATAAATACTTATTTGATAGAACGGTTATGTTATAAAGTGCGTTGAATTGGAATTAGATTAAATCAGTTAACAATCTCCGATACCTTTGCTTACTATATATTTGACCTTTTGTTTAAAACTATTTGATGCAGTAAAGATTATTTTTAATTCTTGGCTATTTGGACTTCGTGATCACGAAGGTAACTCACGCGATTTCTTCAACACTTTTTATTGTGTGAGTTCAGTGCGTATGTGGTCCAAAGTATTTACTATAAAGACATTTTAGGATAAGACAATAATATTATCAGAGCACTGATGAAGTATTTTAACCCTGATGTATATTTTGCATTAATTGTGAATAAAAACTACAGGTTACATTAGCATCTTTAGTGGAATGAGAATGCTCCAAGAAAAGTAATATAACAATAATGAGAAGATTAAAAATCGTATTGCAATTTCTACATTCAACTTACTTTAATTAAAAAGTGCAGGTTTTTATAAAGAAACATAAACAATGCTGATACAAATGGGTTTATTGGCTGAGCTACAAAAGCATTCTTTTATTACGAAATAAGCATTTAACTTTTCAAGTTACTTTCTTACGTAGTTACTTTAAGTTTTAGTTTGCAGTTTTTAAATGGAAACTGTCGTAATTTATAGTATTCTTTAGCTTTATTTAGTCAAAGCTCACAGAAACTATAGAATTATCATTATTGGTTATATTTGTATTAAACTAGTAGATTTATAATTCCAAATGATTTTTTTTTCTACCAAAACACCACTCGGACCAACCTCCTATCTGAAACTCGGACCGGATATTTTTCTAGTAAATTTTTTCTCAAGATTTATGATCATTATTTGTTAAGTATTTTATTTTTAGTTAGGCACCTTTTGTTCGAATTAGATATGCACATACGCAAAGAACAACATTTGAAAAACACAAAATTAAAAAATCTATCAGTCAAATTTTCATAAGCAGACGATAAGTGAGGAAAGCCGATTGTTTATTTTAACGTGAAGTTAGTTTACTAAAATTAAATGTAGCTTAGATGCCTTGAATTACATTTACTTCAACATGTTAAATAGCATCATGTCCTTTCATATATATTCCCTTTAACCACAACTACAAATTGCCAAACAAATACGGGACCTATGTTCTGTAACTAACTGTTAATTGACCAACGGTAATTGTAGCATTGAGCTGATAGCAATACAGTATGTATAATTTGAAGCTCAACGTCTCCACAAAGGATTATAATTGTAGCATTGAGGTGATAGCAATACTGAAAGTATATTTGAAGCTCAACGTCTCCACAAAGGATTATAATTGTAGCACTGAGGTGACAGCAATACTGTAAGTATACTTGGAACTCAACGTCTTCATAAAGGATTATAATTGTAGCATTGAGGTGACAGCAATACTGTTAGTATATTTGAAGCTCAACGTCTCCTCAAAGAATTATAATTGTAGCATTGAGGTGATAGCAATACTGAAAGTATATTTGGAACTCAACGTCTTCATAAAGGATTATAATTGTAGCATTGAGGTGACAGCAATAGTGTAAGTATATTAGAAGCTCAACGTCTCCACAAAGGATTATAATTGTAGCATTGAGGTGACAGCAATACTGTAAGTATATTTGAAGCTCAGCATCTCCACAAAGGATAATAATTGTAGCATTGAGGTGATAGCAATACTGAAAGTATATTTGAAGCTCAACGTCTCCACAAAGGATTATAATTGTAGCATTGAGGTGATAGCAATACTGAAAGTATATTTAGAACTCAACGTCTTCATAAAGGATTATAATTGTAGCATTGAGGTGACAGCAATACTGTTAGTATATTTGAAGCTCAACGTCTCCTCAAAGGATTATAATTGTAGCATTGAGGTGATAGCAATACTGAAAGTATATTTGAAGCTCAACGTCTCCACAAAGAATTATAATTGTAGCATTGAGGTGATAGCAATACTGAAAGTATATTTGGAACTCAACGTCTTCATAAAGGATTCTAATTGTAGCATTGAGGTGACAGCAATACTGTTAGTATATTTGAAGCTCAACGTCTCCTCAAAGGATTATAATTGTAGCATTGAGGTGACAGCAATACTGTTAGTATATTTGAAGCTCAACGTCTCCTCAAAGGATTATAATTGTAGCATTGAGGTGATAGCAATACTGTAAGTATAATTGAAGCTCAACGTAACAAAGGATTGTAATTGTAGCATTGAGGTGATAGCAATACTGAAAGTATATTTGAAGCTCAACGTCTCCACAAAGGATTATAATTTTAGCATTGAGGTGATAGCAATACTGTAAGTATATTTGAGGCTCAGGGTCTCCACAAAGGATTATAATTGTAACATTGAGGTGATAGCAATACTGAAAGTATATTTGGAACTCAACGTCTTCATAAAGGATAATAATTGTAGCATTGAGGTGACAGCAATACTGTAAGTATATTAGAAGCTCAACGTCTCCACAAAGGATTATAATTGTAGCATTGAGGTGACAGCAATGCTGTAAGTATATTTGAGGCTCAGGGTCTCCACAAAGAATTATAATTGTAACATTGAGGTGATAGCAATACTGAAAGTATATTTGGAACTCAACGTCTTCATAAAGGATTATAATTGTAGCATTGAGGTGACAGCAATACTGTAAGTATATTTGAGGCTTAGCGTATCCACAAAGGATTATAATTGTAGCATTGAGGTGATAGCAATACTGTAAGTATATTTGAAGCTGAACATCTCCACAAAGGATTATAATTGTAGCATTGAGGTGACAGCAATACTGTAAGTATATTTGAGGCTTAGCGTATCCACAAAGGATTATAATTGTAGCATTGAGGTGATAGCAATACTGTAAGTATATTTGAAGCTCAACATCTCCACAAAGGATTATAATTAAAGCATTGAGGTGACAGCAATACTGTAAGTGTATTTGAGGCTCAGCGTCTCCACAAAGGATTATAATTGTAGCATTGAGGTGACAGCAATACTGTAAGTATATTTGAAGCTCAACATCTCCACAAAGGATTATAATTGTAGCATTGAGGTGACAGCAATACTGTAAGTATATTTGAAGCTCAACATCTCCACAAAGGATTATAATTGAAGCATTGAGGTGACAGCAATACTGTAAGTATATTTGAAGCTCAATGTCTCCACAAAAGATTATAATTGTACCATTCAGGTGACAGCAATACTGTAAGTATATTTGAAGCTCAACATCTCCACAAAGGATTACATAATTTTCTTGTGGCTATAATTTTTGTTGAATACAGCATTATACTCTGTGAGTGAACAATCACTTGACTTTCCCACCCTTAGGGTAGGATTTATGTTGCCAAATTTATCTGGGACCAACTTTCAGGCAAACTCTATCCTAAATAAAAAAAACATTACAACTGGAGTACTCTGTGAAAAGTTATAAATAATAATATCTCATCATCATATAAATAATAATCATTACCTTTTTTCTTACCTTTAGGGTTAAATTTATTTTTATCCTATAACAAAAAAAATATCAAAATCGAACTACTTCGTAAAACAGTTCGGCGTAAATATACGCGAATTGATATCCCCTCCGTTTTTTTCTTCAGTCGAAAAATAGATCCAATACGAGAGAAAAAAAAACAAATATTTTTCTAAAACAATTTGTCGAGCATCAAAAAAGTGATTAGATAGTAATTGTACTGAAATCGAAGTTACCACACACAATGGCTGGCTCAAAAACACCACATCAAAAGCGGAGCCGAAAGCACTAAATCCCAATTTACAAATTAACTAAAAACAAACGCAGGCACTAGCTGGCTCCAACCCAAGCTGCTGCAAAAAAAGGTCATCAGAATTTCAGATGCGACACATCTATGTTGCCGAAATGTTGCTCCGCTAAAATATCGGGCAGTTGGACGTGGCAAAATGTACTTTATGTGTACAGCGGAAGGGGTTCCGAAGGAGTGAACACGCTTTGGTGATTGGCTAAATGCTCAATGCTCAGTTGTGCCACAGTACAGTGACAACAGTAAATACAACTGTTCTGTGGCATTAACACTATAATTCTCTAAGCAACCCTTAGCAATTAGAAAATAAGTTAGTAAAATCCATAAGTAAAAATTAAGTTCGAGATTACACGAGACACCATTGATAATTTGGGTCTGAAAGTGATAATCGGGGGGCACGGTAGTGCCCCGCCAAGTCACCATCCTTTACTGGAACCATTTCGCCGCATTTTCAGGCCCCTATTTGAGAATCTCTGGAGACTTGGCTAGTTTTTTACAGAATGTTTTTGATAGGATATGAATATAAACCTTATTATATGACGTGATGGTACGTAATCAAGAGTTCCATAAGTACACAGTTTCCTTATTTTTTTTTCTTATTAGATAGCGATTTTAGGGTTCCATAGTCCTGACAAGGAACCTTTGTAGTTTCGTCATGTCTGCCTGTCTGTCCCCTGTTTTGCTTGGAGACTTTTAGCACTAGGGAGCTGTAATTTTGTGGATATATGTATATCAATCACGTTCACAAAACGGTAAAATAAAATTTTGAATAATACTTTTTTAGGTTAGCTATGTGGGGTGGTGTACATGTAACCTGGACATGATTACGCTATACGTTTTTTTTTCATCGTCTATCCCATCGTGTATCGTTGAATAGGGCCTTTAAAAGTACTAAAGAGTTTTTAAGACTATTTTCGATTTAGGAATCCGTTTGCGAAATTTTTGCAAATTTTTGTTCAAGTATCCGTCCATGGCCGTCCACCCCCATCATCATCATCATCATCATCAACCCATGTTCGTCAACTGCTGGACATAGGTCTCCCCTAATGCACGCCACTGCTCCCGATTTTGTGCTACTCTCATCCAGCCCACTCCAGCCAGCCTGCGAATATCATCATCCCATCTTGTCTCAGGGCGTCCTACACTACGTTTACCGAGTCGTGGTCTCCACTCAAGAGCTTTCCAGCTCCAACGGCCATCAGTTCTGTGGCTAATGTGACCAGCCCACTGCCACTTCAGTCCACCCCCGCTAAAAGCTAAATTGTTGACTTAAAAAACCTGAAAAGATTCATGGTTATAGTTCTTATGATAAAAGGAAAATTATAACGGTTAAGATAGATGTATTAGTTTCGGAGTAATAGTCGTTTAACTTTGGTTAAAAAAAACATACCTACTGAAAAGTCCTTAGAAGAAAACATTAAGAGTGACATAGATGAAGTTATTGTAGCTTAAAACCTTGCATTGATAAACGAAATCTATTAAAACCACAATAAAATATCATTATCTCCACAAAGCTACCGCGAGTATCAACGGCAACGGCTTCTGAATCGCGCTATCAAATATCGTAGCGCTATCGTTTTATAAAGCACTTGAAAAGATCGGCGGTTATCATTCGTATAAAAAAAAAAAGGGGCTGCACTCCGGGAGTGCCTGCAGAAATGAAAACTTTAATATTAACGTTGTGCATTTTTGATATTTTGGAATGGTTAGGGAATAATTTTGCACGAATTGCTATTATTAATTATCAGTATAAAAGTACTATCATTTATGTGATAGAATACAATATTTATTTATAGCGCTATGGTACACAAACATGACAATTTTAAATTACATTAAAAAGTTTATCTCTCAGAAAAATCAACTTACATGAATCACATTTAAGCGCACCTAGCGACATCTATTGTAAAAAAATGCATTTTCTTCGCAATAAAGCTGCCATCTGGACGTCCTAGTTAGAGACTTATTTATTATAATACGATAAAAATATGACTATGTTTCATCCAATATATTGAAAGTCAACAACCTTTCCAATTTCATTGTTTTCGTCTTACGAATTTTCGATTAGGTCACGTGGCCTGATCGCGTCCTGAGGCGAGTTTAACAGTTTTTACCCATTACAAAAAAAAGTGTACAACGCCAACGCCGCTAAAAAAGCTTTCACTTAAAAAAATTATATCGAATTGAGTTTGAGACGCAGTTCGGCTTTGATTTGGGTATTTTCGTTGAGATACATAGTTTGACATTAATCGATTTTCTTAATTTCCGATACAGAAAAAAAAGATTCCTGCTCAAATATATAGTAGTAACGACAGGCAACTACGGACTACTCTACACTGCGCGTGGCAAGACACGTACTTGGCCGGTTTTCTTTTAAGCTTCTTTTCATAAGTATTTATATCAAATTCAACGCAAAATCTAGCGCTACGTGAATCTAAAATGTTTTTTTTGTACAGACAGTTTTTTCAGTGTTTAGGACTTTTCACCTTTCAGTATTTTTACCTTACCCCTTACCTCATTATTTATTATGTATTTAATTATTTTAAATTATTTATTTATTTTTGATACGAAAACAGTTTTTGCATACTATTCGATTGTATTCTGCTAGCATCGCTACTGTGCAATGACCGCATTTTCATTTGGCCATCCGAGTACCCTCTCCGTCGTAGAATAACCTAAGTGCAAGGATTCAATCGTCTCCATAAATGCCCGAGAGTCGGTCCTATTTAATAGATTGTTCCAATTATATTAATTGAACAAACAGACGTGGAAACGAAAACAATTTACTTCGACTTCTAAAAGGTTTTTAATTATGTACTCCGTTAGTTTCTTGTAATCGAATTAGATTAACATTTGAAAGAGCGTGGCATTGTTTGTGTCCATTGTTATTTTCTTTTATATTTACAATATACATATATATATATCTTTATATATATAATTCTGTGAGTGTGTATGTCACTGAACTTCTCTTAAACGACTGGACCGATTTTGATGAAATTTTTTGTGTGTGTTCAAGGGGATCTGAGAATGGTTTAAATTCACAATTTTGTCCGCTGGACAACCCCTATTTTTTTAGGGCGGTACGAAGTTCGCTGGGTCAGCTAGTGTATACTAAACTTCTAAAAGGTATTTGTATATATATATATATATATATATATACAAATATAAATAAAATATGTATACACACGCACACATCTCCCTATTCCATCAATAGGGAAGGCCAGTGCCTCAGCAGTGGGGACATTAATAGGCTGGTGATGATGATGATGATGCTTTTCTGGTTTTATTTATGTATTTTTGCTATTTTTACCTCAAACTAAAAATGTACCCTCTGCTACCATAACTGTTATTTGGTCAATGTTTTGCCAATTTAGTAGCAAGTGTTATAACTTTTTGAATAGCTAAAGAGACGTACAAGTTTTTAAAATTATTTGCAGAATAAGTTCCATACATGTTTTTTTAGGAAAGCGCTTCAAAGTTAACAACACTTGGTGAAAATTCTTTAGTAATAACCGTTGTCGAGCAGTTTTTTTAAGCCGTTAGAAGTAAGTTCAGTTTTTATTAATTATTTTTATTACATGTCTTCTAACTAGATTCATTAAAAAATCGGACCTTTGGAGCTCTAATTTCAAAAAAATCGACAATAACCCAAAAATATAGGATTTTTTAAAAAAATCTTTAATATCCAATATCTCCATAACGGTTAAGTTTTGGACACCATATTATAGGACCAAATCCATCAGAAATGACCTGAATAATAACGTCCTTCAATATCCAGTACGACTTTTCCTGTAACCCTGTATATATATATATATATTGTTTATGTTGTATTATGAGAACTTGCCTTTGCGGCTCCGATTTCCGTTAGTAAGCAAAGGTATTGTTTTTGTATTATCACTCAACTGTAATACAGAAAATAAGGTCTCGCCAATTCTCGGCTTGAGGTCCCATTAGGATCTCGCCCTCCCCAAACCCGGTGACGCTGTAAAGGTCATCCGCAACCAACAGCAAACACACTCAAAAAGAAAAAGAAAATAATCTGCATTTTGGATGTTTATGCTAAATCTGATCAAAGAGAAACATTGCATGATGATTCATGATTGTTCATGCGAAAATATGAGGAGTAACCTAATCCTAAATGTGCAACATACATTCAAAGAGAATCCGTTTGAAACTACTTTGCTAATGTGTATTTCCTTCCGACTGAATCTTTCTACTACTGAACTTTTGAAATTGCACTTGCATTTTGTTAAGTTTTTTATTTATTTATTATCTATCCTTTATTATTTCTGAAGACGCAGGACTCTTTGTAGGACTACAAAGCTGCGAAAAAGGTAAATAAATTCAGTGCATATAACCCGTAAAAATCATTTTATTTAATGAGTGATGTGCGTGAAAACCTAAGAAACGAATATCTATATCTATAGATTCATTTTTCGTTCCATAATAAAGGCATAATGTATTTAAGCAATATCAAAATATTTTCTTTCGTAGCTCAATCAAGATAGGAGGTTATAATCGATATTAGATACTTAGCATTCATATAGTTATATCTGAGTCTTTCTTATTAATGTCTCCAGTCTCATGTCTCACGTCATGAAAATAGATGAAATTAATGATAGAAAGTGTATCACTCAAGATGTCCTCATCTTGCAGGCATATCTCCCTTTCCTTTCGAACCTAGTGGAGTTCCGGAATCATACTTCTATAGGCTATGGATGAACACAAGTTGTTATCTCTTCCTCAAATTTCAAAGACATGTGCAAGTTGTTAGTTCTGACTGTTTCCTCGGTCTTTACATTATTACACTGTATTCTTTAATTATGTACTTCATGTTTTATGTTTTCTGTGGTGTAAAAATAAAGAGTTTTGTATTGTATTGTACAAAAATATCTACGCATCTAAAATCTCATTCCCTCGCTCAATATCAGATAGGACTGTCTTATTGCCCAGAAAGACCTGGAGAAAAATTTTTGATGAAAACACGAAGCCATCTTTTATGTTTCCAATTTTAATAACCCAAGACTTTCATAACGCAAACCAGATAAAGGTCAGAGGGGAGATGGAACATTTTTAATGTTATCCTTCTAGTCGAAAGGCAACCGGCGATATTATTAACATTGGCTTGACAGATTTATGATTCAGTGATATAGCGGCGAGTTTTGTATTTATTAACATTTTTATGGGCCACGTAAGGTATTTTTCAAGCTTCGTCGAACTTGAGTAGTTAAGATTAATGTTCTGTGATGATGCGAACATATATCGAGAGCTCCGGACTTCGCCATTTGCCAGCGATGAGTTATTTTTTAGATAGATCACATACTTACTCGTATACATCTCAAGAGTAACGTATGTCATATGAAAAAAATAATTGAAATAGCGTAATTTTGTTCAATGGAGACTAAATTTGATTATGCAGGTACTGCTTTTAAGTATTTTTTTTCTATAGATAATCCTGACAACTTATTCAACCTACTTGATATTAATCGTTAATAATTTAAATTACAATAAGAGTGTGGGAGATGGTATTGGAATGATGATAGCTGCCACATCGGGAGAATTATTTGCCGTTCCATACATCCAGGCTAGCCTGACCTAATTTCTCATCCCGTGGAGTAGAAATCTTATTCACCGCCAGAATCATAACATCACCAAAATATCGTGCTTTTCATTGTAGTTTTCTGTATGATGGAGGTTTTGTTTCAGTAATTTTAATATTATTCTATGGATTAAGGTGTCTACCGACTACACCGTTTCATACCATGAACGTGCTAGGACCGTATCAAACACGGAAAGTGACACGATACGGCTTGCTATGCCCACTGAAACGGATCGACGGCGTATAATGCCCGTATGTTGCCGGTGTGCAGCCCGTATGATGCCCGTATGCAACCCGTATGCAAACCGTATGTTGCCTTTGCGTAATTTGTATGACGTCTCCACCAAAATCGATAGGAAGCCGTTTCATTCTTACATGTGTATCGGTAATGAATGGATGTCTGCGGAGTGCTAGCAACTTTTAAATACAATAGGTATTAAAAGATTAACTGTTAGACAACTGGCAATGATTGCCATAATATTGGTTGAGGAAGAAGAACAGAATCAAAAAACCACTCAACGCTACTGGATTCACGATTCTTTAAAAGAACGAAAAACTGAAGGGAGAATTTTGGACGTTGTATAAGCACTTAGTTGAAGATGTCAAAAAGTTCTTTCAGTACTTCCGGCGTTTAAGACGCCTATATAACGGCCATCATACGCGGTTCTAACCCGAATAGTCACCGTTTTGTTGCCTGCGCGCATCGGTTTTACAACGTCGCGTGCTATGCGCGGAGAGGCTAAATATTCTCCCTGACAATTCTTAACTGTCCGTGCATGGCATGCGACGGTGCTGGTCGGTGTCGGAACGGTCTAATGAGCATCGTCTCATAGTTTTCTATACAAAGAATATTTTTTTGTCTGACACGTTCCTAATACGGTCATGTTATGAAACGGTGTAGTCGGTAGAGGCCTTTAAGGTCTTACTTCGAATAAAAGTTTTGAAATGCACTGGTGGAAGCGATTCTGATTAAAGTACATCCTCATAGTTAAATATAAAACCTTGTACACATATATCCTTTTGACAATAGTTCTTACCACTGAGTTGAAATCAACAAAAAGGTCAAAGCACATTATAATGAATCGGAACGCCGCCGACCACCAGTTGTCATCCTTGGGGAAGCACTTACTCAACTCGATTACGACAATCACCTTATGTGATACAATGCTTAACTTCAACTGTCCCCCGATTTTCAAGCAGCAGAATGAGCGGCTGGATGGAGAGAAGTTAAAATAACAGCAAAGGCAGGCACTGCGAGTTGACCATCAATGGAGTGTGGTTTCGTGGCGTTGCTTTTAAAATTTCCGTGATCTGGCGAATATTATCTATCGGGAAACGACATAATATCTATGTTTTTATTTATTATTAAGCATTTAGCTGCTAGATGTTTAAATCTAAAGAAAAGTTTACTAGAAAAAAATCCACGCGGACCAGGCAGCGGACGGGACTCGAACCCGCACCCTTCGCAATCCGGGCGAATGCACTGACCATTATGCTACCACGGCCCTATTCGCCGCGTCGAAATTTTTTTTCTAGTAAACTTTTATAAATTTTATTATTTTTAAAGCATGTAACTGCTTGAGGTTTAAATCTAAAGAAATAATAAAATTTTTAACTATAATTGATATTTCTTCTTTCAAATGTTTAATACTTGTAAAAGTATTCATTTGACATTGTGGGTTACCTATAATGCGAAGAGATGGCGCTGCCTTGCAGCTTAAGAATGGCTAGAAGAATTTCGACGCGGTCCGTGAGGGCCGCGGTAGCATAATTGGTCAGTGCATTCGCCCGGATTGCGAAGGGTACGGGTTCGAGTCCCGTCTGCTGCTTGGTCCGCGTGGAATTTTTTTTTCTAGTTATATTTTCTTTAGTAAACTTTTCTTTAGATTTCGACATAATATCTGCTGGGAAAGAATTCTCTTCATTACATAATATGATATCCAAATACTCTTCCTTTAAGGTCGATATCGGATTTGTGATACTTGTTGCAGATGCCAATGGGCGACGGTGATCACCTACCATCTGGTGAACCGTCAGCTCGTTTGCCCCCTATAATGTATATATATATATATTACTACCGATTCCTATAATCTAGTTCATATCCTAACACAGCATAGCATCTCTGCGTTTTCTGCTGAATCGCTGAACGTAACACGTTTGCTATAAAATTGTTTATGCCTAATAACTCCACAACGTGCGTCGACAGATTCATGAATTTTCATTCAGATAAATATGGTAGGTATAAGACTTTCATCGGCGCCACTGACTCATGCATACAAATGCGTATGTTAAAGTTCAAAATTGAGCCCTTCATTTGATTTAGTTCCAATCTCTGAATCGTAAGCCCTCATAAGCTGCTTAGTGGATTTAACGCAATCTCTAGCGAAGTAACCTTACATCACGATGCATTTTGGTAGTGTCTGTAACTGTTGTTGAGTCATTCATTCAAAAAAGTTATTACTCCCTGGCTAAAATCCTTAACATATTCTCAAACCGAGAATATCATTGATACGACAATAATATACGGTAACTTATAATAATAAAAACAAAAGAAAAAAAAAACACACTATATTATCTAGTCTCTCACATACATAAAAACACACACACACACACACATACTGCTATACTATATAATTATATTGAAAATTGGCTACTAATGTAAAGAAATTAAGTCCTTTAAACGGTTTATGGTTTAATACTTTAAATAGTTAATGTATGATGCCTTCCCCCCTGGCATGAGGACCGCGATATAATATGAGACGCGTGTTTTGTCGCGCTCAGGTGTCAAATTCTTTGGAGTTTGACAGCTGGACGCGTTATGACACGTGATACAATGTGAATTGTGGTGCTCATGCTACGGGGGCGGGATAAATTGGAACTTGTCTATTTTTCTTTCGAATGTAATTTTAATGTCAATAATTGTTATATAAAAGTTCAATGTAAAATTGACGAAAGAGCGAGTA
The DNA here is from genome assembly GCA_902850365.2 of Chilo suppressalis. Lineage (NCBI taxonomy): Eukaryota > Metazoa > Arthropoda > Insecta > Lepidoptera > Crambidae > Chilo > Chilo suppressalis. The sequence goes on from OU963902.1 coordinate 2,577,223, forward strand.
TTCCCTAATACAAGTACAATACTTAAAAGGGAACACTCAACAACATGTTTATATGGAACTTGTAAGCATTAAAGAATTTTTTCATTTTCATTCATGGGATTGGGTTCAGGCCATCAAGGTGAGGATAACTGGAGCGCTAAATATTTGTTTCTTTGGTTTTCACGCACATCACTCATTAAATAAAACTAGTTTTAACGGGTTAATGCACGTACTTTATTTATTTATTGACGTTTCGCAGCCTTTCAGGTCTGCATCGTCAGAATAATGATTTTTTATTTACTCTTTCGAGCTACCTTCGAAAGACTTTTATTGAGCGTTCGGATATTTCATTGGAAGATTTTTAAAACTTTATTGTCTATGTATGAATTTATTAGTTAACTTAGTTAATAAAGTACTTTTTTATAAATTGTTTTTTTGTAATTTTGAGTTTATTTATTTTACCCTAACTACCGCAAACTACCACCGGTTCCAAAATTGGGAGAACTTTCTGAGAGGAGCCGGCGAAACAAGCTCAGAGAGGCTTTCTATGGAGCGCTAAATCTTTGCTGCGGCATCAGCACCTATAATATTGAACGTCATTTTGTTGTCCATGTTGTTGTTTTCTTATATTTGCCTTGGGATGGGTAAGGAATGCAATAGGGTTGAATTAAGAAAATATATTAAAAAATAATTTTAAAGGTTGAGTTAGGAATAATCGGGATTGAGATGAGTAAGGAAATGGGATGAGACAACATAGGATAAATATAGAACAACCACAAATGTACTGCATTTACACTTTACATCTGGCGGGGTAAGTTATTTCCTTCCTCTCCATATTGTATTTAGGTAACCACTGGTTATCGCTTTATATTTTTGAGCTGAATTTCTTGCTCCGTCTGACTGTCACCAATCTCATAAAACGTAACAGTTGAAATTTTCACATAGTATGTATTTAGATTGACATTATAACAGCAAACGAGTTACATTAACGTTGTCTCTTTGTATTGAATTTCGCCATGGAAATAATAGCTATTTCCATGGCAATATTTAATGCACATAATATAAAAATATTGTTCTATGATCTGACACCCCTTTTTTAACGAGTCCAACTATATCTGAAAAAAAAATTTTACTAGCAAAAATTCCACGCGGGCCAGGCAGCAGACGGGACTCGAACCCACGCCCTCTGCTATCCGGTCCAACTATATTTGACTTCGCTCGATTTTTATTCATTTGGTTCCTCATTCACATAAATTGTAATGCTGATATTCATGTATTTAAGTAATTAACACATTGTATAAAAGATAAAACTTAACTAAAAACATTAAAAAACAATATTTTAAATCATACTAAGGCCGCTCGTTTCAAAGGATTTGCGTTAAACTGATTGCCAGACAGAGTATCCAAACATTTCAGTAAAAACGTATACTAAAAGTCTACATGAAACAACACGCTGCCGGCGTCTCAAATAAGGTATATGTACCACTGGAACTCATTCTATTCTCATTAAATAAAACTAGTTTTTTACGGGTTAATGCACGAAACTTTATTTATTTATTGACATTGATAATTTAACATAAGAAGGAGATAGAAAGCCTCTCTTGAGTTTGTTTCGCCGGTTCTTCTCAGAAAGGTCTCCCAATTTTGGAACCGGTGGTAGTTTACGGTAGTTAGGGTCAAATAAATAAATTCAAAATTACAAAAAAGATTTATAAAAAAGTACTTTATTAACTAAATTAAGTAATAAATTCATACATAGACAATAAAACTTAAAAATCGAACGCTCAATAAAAGTCTTTCGAATGTAGCTCGACAAAATTAAATAAAAAATTGATTCCGACGACGCAGCCTGTAAAGGCTGCGAAACGTCAATAAATAAATGAAGTTTCGTGCATTGACCCGTAATAAACTAGTTTTATTTAATAAGATATGCGTGAAAACATCATCGGATAAATACATGCATAACATTTCATTATTTTAGTTGGTTAAGTTTTTCATTCCAGTGAGCAGCAAGTGAAATCTGAATTTTTTGAGTGGAACAGCTAGGGTAGTGTATTTTTAAGGCTCTTTGTACTTTATAATACTTGGTCATAATGATAAATAAATTCTTATTAAAGTTGGTAAAGATTAATTAAAGACACAGAGATAAATAAAAATGTCCATTTACTAGGATTAGTAGCTTGGGTTTTAGTACCAAAACTATTTACAATGTGGCTTTAGGATTATTATATTATTCTGAAAAAAAGCTTGTAAGGGTACCAGAAGCCTGTATTTATAACGAATTCATCATCTTAAACAATTCATTGGGCTGTATAAAAAAACCAACATTAATTAGTTCGGGCTCTAAACAAGTAGGTAAAAGTGGAAAGAATAAATATGTTCAAACAATATTAATTCAAGATTACTTTACTATTATTAAGTTATTATAGGATTGAAACTATTAAAAGTGTATATATTATCATCAAACATTCAAATCTAGACTTCTTAGTAACCTTAAAAATTATAAACTAACTTAAAATTAAATAAAACACTATTTCAACGGGTTTAAAATGACGAGAGTAACTCCTAAGCACGGAGCCTGTAAAGGATCCCAAAACGTATAAGTATGTATAAAAGTATTAAAAAAGTCATTTAAATCCCTCTGAAAGAATGTTTATTTAATGTGTGGTATACGTAAAAACATAGAAAATATTATTTAAAATTTTCAATTTTTTAAATTCTGATCCAGTTTCGTTCGAGACGCGGGACAGTGGTAGTCTGCACGCAAAGTGCCATCTCCTTTTGCACGCTTATTACACGCGACACGCTACGCTTAGCGTATACATTCCCGGTGCCTCCCTCTAATTTTATTTTGCATATGAAATTTTATCTTCAGCACATCAAAGCGGAATCACTTTGAAGTTGACGAAACTTCAAATGCGTCCTGTATTATTTTTCGGTTTGTTTCTCATTTGGCTTATTCGTAAATATTGAAAATTTTATTTAATGATGTCAGAGTTCCAAGTTGAAGTTCCGTTGATGAATTTGTACGTTTTAATAAACTAAAAAATTGATTTGTTTTTCATTTAGCATTCCCGTAAGTATTGAAATGTTATTTAAAGGAAGGAAGGAGAAGTGTTTAAGTTCCACCACTGTAAAGATATGATTAAAAAATGTAGGAGTCATTTAATTTATTTTGAATGAGTATTAATTTTAAAATCTTTGAAGCTTTGTAATAAGAAAATGAGAGCGCGTTTGCACAGAAAGAAATCCGTACTATTGTGCAAAAACTGTAAGATATAAGATAACTTTTTTTTTTTTTTGACGAGGGGAAATGCAGTTACGCACCATACCGTGACGCTGACTAGGCGCACGGCGTGTGTGGGACTCGCCGGCACGGGAAACAGTGCAAGATATAAGATAACCTAATAAGGTCTACTCCTTCTGTGTCGACGTCATGACGCAGAAGGAGGACGCGGAGAGGTCCCGGGAAGAAGACCCAGATACCGCTCCTTGCCACCGCCGAAGGTTAGGGCGGAGGAGGCAGACGTACGCCCGCCTACTTCCTCCTGACGGCAACCTGCGGGGTCCAGGACCGGGAAGCCCGGGCCCTGCATTGCACCGGTTGCCGCCAGTCGCTGATCCCCTGAATGCCCCGGGGGATCACCGGCCCTCCCATTTTGGGGGGGTGAGTGGGGCTCGCCATGGGCGAGCAGACGCCGACGAGGTCGTGGATGTGTTCTTGCGAGTTCCCATGACCTTCGTCCAGCAGCGACGCGTCCCTTCCCGACGTGTCCTCTTCGTCAGAAGACGATGAGGATGCGGCGGTGATGGACGTGCTCGCGCCAAGGCGTATGTGAGGGGCATAGGTGGGTTTTAGTCGGTAGGCCGCGGAAAAACCTTCTGGAGGGCATTCTGTCTGCCCCCAGAAGCTGCGGAGAGTCCGACATAACCCCGTGCATCCCAAAGCACGGGGTATGCGTAATGCATTTCCCACCGTTTAAAAAAAAAAAGGTTATCATTTACATAATACATATATAAATAAATAGTGACTTTACAATGATCACCAGGAATTGTAAAATTGCGAAACTTGTATATATTAGTGAAGTTATGAAACCAACAAATTTGAGTTGGAACCAAACAAATGTCACATTTCCGGCGTAGTACAACAATATATTTAATCGTAACTGATAACATTGGAGATATGTTACAGCAAAATCATTATTTGCCAACGCTGTGAAAAGCTGAAACCGCCTATATAATAGAGCAATCGTTGTGGCAGCTGCGTTCAGAACGGTTTCGGCGCTTGAAAACTTGTTTTTGATTCACACGAATCGATCGAGCCGAGGTTGCAAGACGAGCGAGGCTGTAATTTTGCCCGGCCCGCCTTTTCGTCTACTAAGAAAGGTGATTTAGAGTAATGCAAAATTTTACAGAATAACATTGCTGGACGGAACGAAGTAAAATCCTTTTTACCTGAAAAACATAAAAGTAGGGTTATTCAATTTGGGGTGCGATGTCAGACTACCTCCTTGTGGTGCACCCTGGGCTACCCGGCAGAGTTCTGCCGCGGGCTAAGAGTCTGACGAGCTCGTAACCCCGTCCGTAGTGTGGAGTCGAGAGCCGAGAGCCGAGAGCCGAGACACGGGCCCCTTTCACGGCGAGCAGGTTAGAAGCATCGGCGCCGCCTGAAGTGTGGACTCGAAGTTGGAGAAGAGGAAGCGCCGGAAGAAGAAAGAAAAGAAGTCGCAAAAGGCGGCAAAAACGAAGCAGCCACAAAAAAAGTAGATTTTTCTCCGCAGCTAAAAAATATTTCCAATAACGAGTGGTAGGGAAAACAATTTTTTAGACCATTCAAAAGCACTTTACATACAATTTGAGTAAAGCTATATTGATTTCTGTTTCTTGTCAGGTTGTCGAGCACCTTGAGGACCCGCGGCCTAAACTTGGCAGAAAACCAGTTGGGCTTTCGGTCCAGCCAGTCCATTATAGACGCGGTGGCCCGTCTGAAGGGGTGGACCGAGACGGCCGCTAAACGGGAGTAGACTGTTATTGCGGTGTCTTTGGACATCTGCAATGCATTTAATAGCCTCCCCCACGAGTGTACTACGGAGGCACTCCGCTTCCACCGCGTGCCTCCATGCCTGTGTGCCATCGTGGAGTATTACCATAAGGCAGGGCAATCCTCTACGACGGGTCCGATAGGCGCATCCTCTCCCGGGTCATAGCGACAGGCGTACCCCAGGGATCAGTGCTGGGCCCACTGCTCTAGAACATGGGGTACAACTGGGTCCCTCGAGGCAGCCTCTTGCTAGGGATGGAGGTTGTCTGCTTGCGTCGGTCGGCATGTCGCTTGTTGTCCGACGCACCCGCCTCCTGGGCCTGTATGGGGCCCTCGATAAAACGAGGGCTATGATGTTCTACGGCCCACGCCGCAGGTACCCAGTAGGGCTCCGTATCCGGGTACCCCCAATGGAGTTTCGAGGAATACTTAGAGCACCTCGCTCCACGACTGTGTGCCGCCACAGCCGCACTCGGAAGGGTCCTCCCCAATGTAGGGGGGCCCAGGGGCGGCGTGTCGTCGGTTCTATCACGGCGTGGTACGGTTTAGCGCAGAAGATGTCTATGCGCCTACGCAAACATTTTCGACGCGTTACAATGGCACGACAGTATCAACAGTATCCCGAATGCGTTTTTATATTGGATATGCAGCATGCTTACTGCGTTATCTGGTCCAAAAGCTGCATGTTATTTATGTGTCAATTATATTTATGTCTTCCACGAAGAAGATTCTGCTTCCCACATTTGCCTCACATTACCATTTACGATCCATTTCAGACAGTACTAATTCACGCTAACAATATTTTCGAGCATTTTTCAAAGATCCTAATACTTTTTTTCCTTTCCTGTCTAAACACTCGCAATAAGCTTTCAGTACAACAATAGATCAAAATTGAATAATAACGTTGTTGCTATCCTTCTTAGAATCAAAACAATATACTCAAGGAATATTGTTAAATATGTATTTATTTGCGCAACCGTCTGTGGTCGAGCCGTAGCTTCGTTTACCGTGAAGCGGAGCTCGGCTCTCACTAGCACGCGCCGCAAAACAAACGAAGATAACCGCATTTGAATTTCAAATGTGACACAATGTTCCCAACCACTTATTTCCAGTAAAGACATATTTTTAAGTTCTCATACTTTTTGCCGTGTGACGTTTCATTGGAAGGGACGATCCCGAAAAAACGGTCGCATTACTTAGTTGTTTTTTTCCTCGTGCTCATTGCAAATTCCCAAAGGATAGGTCACACCGTCGCTTTGTTTTACAAACAGAATGATTTCGAATTCCTTCATTTTCACGTGTAAAATACGAATGCCGTGTTTTTTAAAGGAGGCATTTGGGAGATATAGCAAAATACACCCACTCCTTGGGAGGCCTAAACAAGTGTCACTCTTTCTCTTCGTTTGAGCGCTAGCGCCAAGCTTTAATTAAAGTTGGATAATAAAGTGTAATTACAGGTCGTAAGTTACAGTAATATCAAAAATATGATTAATTATATATTTGGGTATAATATTCTCGAGAAGCTCCATAGGGCGGGTGTTTAGCGCGTTCGGCTGCGATCGTTAAAGTTGAGCAACTTTCGCAGTGGTCGGTCATTGGATGGGTGACCAAAATCTTCTATCTCGAGTTCGTTCTTTCTAGTTCGAGAGAGTCGTTAGCACCCGCTAATCCACACTGGGCCGTGGTGAGTTATGGCCCAATCTCCCTATTCCATCCATAGGGAAGGCCTGTGCTCCAGCAAAATCATTTATTCAGTTTAGGCTGTTAGAAGCACATATGAATGTCTAGAAGCTACGCCATGGGTTCGTAAATCTACGGCAGGAGCCCTTGTACTGAGAAGAACCGGCAAGAAACTCAGCAAGGGCTGTTTTTTACTCCCTGTTACCATTTACAGAGTCGTCAAGTCGAAAAATGACTTCAGAGATGATTCAAGAAGTCACCTTTCATTACATAATTTAAAATTATAAATTAATTGTTCACCTGCATTTTGATTGCTGTGTCACACAGTATTAATACAAATAGAGTTATTTATAATAGGTGTAATTAAACATTTACATTTGAAATATCAAAGTAGTTAGGGCAGACTCATCTCCTCTGGCAGCACCTTTTCACGAGCATGACGCATGAACCAGCCATCGCTTCGCTCAACCATATTTTAGGGAACGTAACGATCCGCCTCACACGACACCACGATCAAAACCCAGTCTCCTATCCCGTGGAGTCCAGAAACTTCACTTGCTAACAGAAACATGACACGACCATTTTACTCTGGACATCTGTAAGGTAGAGATTGATGTCTTGGATGGATTTTTGTTATAAGTGTGTATGCTGTTGGTCGCAGATGAATATTACAGCGTCACCGGGTTTGGGGATGGCGAGATCCTAAGGGGACCTCAAGCCGAGAATTGGCGAGTGCCTCTAGAGCCTTGGTTCCGAACCTGAGGGTAATTTACCCGGGGGTAAATCAGCCATACTTCGAGGGTAACAAAGAACCTAATTATTTGGTCAAATCTAAATAATAAAAAATACTATATAATAATTCTACTAAATAGAGTATGCGCTCCTTCTTGCGAGCACGCGGGGAGCTGAGTGTGGGAAGCGGGGCGAGATTTTCTCCTGATGATGACATTATTAGAGACGAAGATGAAGCGGCCAAATTAAATTGTAATTTCTTGGACTGATGATAATAAAGTCGGGGTAAAATCTGTTTTCCTAATAGGTTACAGGGGTAGCTGTATTGAAAAGGTTAGGAAACACTGCTCTAGAGGTATTCCAGGCGGACGGCAGCTCCCTACGGGGGGAGTCTCCTCTCCTTCGGAGCCTCGAGACCACTCGAACCTGAGGGATCTCGGATGGGTGATGAAACGTATGGTAGGCGTAAGTAAGGTTTTCCATTGATTTTAAATATTCATTATTGCTTATAGGTATTTTAGCTGTCTTCACTCGTCTAATTATTTTAAACATTTTTTTACCTCAAAATCCACCGTGCGCAATAATAAAAAAATACTAAATTAGCTCCAAAAGCTTAGACAAACGAATTTAATAAGGTTCAGTGTTATTTCAATAGAAAAAAGCATAAGCACACACCACGGCTGAAAACACAAAGTGTATGAATAAAACTAGTTTTTCACGGGTTAATGCACGAAACTTTATTTATTTATTGACGTTTCGTAGCCTTTACAGGATGCGTCGTCGGAATCAATTCTTTTTTTTATTTTTTTAAATATTGATTCCGACGACGCAGCCTGTAAAGGCTACGAAACGTCAATAAATAAATAAAGTTTCGTGCATTAACCCGTTAAAACTAATTTTATTTAATGAGTGATGTGCGTGAAAACCTAAGAAATAAATACAAAGTGTATGGCTTAATAAAGAAAAAAGAAAGTTATATTATCAAGGTTTGAAAATACCAAATTATTGTTATTAGACGAAGCCGCTGAGCTTCAAAGGCACTTTTAGCGCAAACAAGAATACCACATCTGAATTTCAAATGTTCCATTCGCTCTCGGGAGGGCAATTCGACAAAACAAGTCTCACGTTTTTGCTGCATCGCTAATTTAATAATAATTGAGGCAACCTGAGCCAGGGTGAAAACAATTTCAGAGACCTGTGAAAGTATGTCCTTTAGATTAACATAATAAATAAATTATAAATATTTCCAACAATCAGCCTAGCCCCAAAGTAAGCACTGTAAGGCTTGTGTTAAAGGATACTAGGGTAACGGATAGAATACATATACAGTACATATATGAGTATATTTATGTAGAAATAGATATTAAACATCCATGACTGGAGTACAAATGCTCGTATTGATCACACAAACATCTGCCCCCATCGGGATTCTAACCCGGGACTTCTCGAGTCGGTGAAATAATAATATACACTTAAACTTACATATATACATTTAGCAGGGTTGAAAATGAATGATTTTAATTGGATACCACAATCGACAAGATGGAGAATATATCAGATATTCCTTACTTTATTAATTTAAATATAATTCAGGACATTTAATTGGTATATTAGGTAAGTACTAAACAAAAAACTATGAAAACGAAAGTTATAAAATTTGAGCTAAAGCCTTACCCAAGTCCTTCTTACAAAATTGTTTTAGGCGCTTTGCAGACGACGCGGCGGGGCGGGCTTTTTGTCCGCGAAGCAATAAAAACCGCGTCTGCCCGTCGATGTCTGCGGCTGCCCTCGCCGCGTACACAAAGCACACGACGGGCAGAGGCAGTCAGTTCAGGACGTTCATTCTACTGAATAGTCCATCACTAAAAAGCGCGTGGCGCGGACTGAGCTAGCCACCCCGCGCCGCCGTCTGCGTTACTGCATATAAACTGGTTTGTATGATCCACGGCGGGCAGCCGCGGATATGCCGCGCCGCCAGTGCCTGCCGGCCACCTGCGGTGCGGTCTTTTTGCCCTCTGTGTGCGTTTGTAGTATAGGATTCACTTTGTGCTATCGTTCGCGGGGAAATTGACCGGCTCGCTCCGCCCCGCCGTCTGCAAAGCGCCTTAAACTTACTTTTATTTTTCATCATAAGCCTTTTAATGTCCCCGCTGAGGGGGCACTGGCCTTCACTATCGATGGAATAGGGAGGTTGAGCCATGACCCACCACGCGGGCCCAGTGCGGATTGGTGGGTGCTAACGACTGCAGATGCAGCTAGGACCAACAGCCTAACGTGACTTCCGAAGCGCGGAGGAGCTCGAGATAGTAAATTCTTGGTCACCCATCCAATGCCCGACCACTGCGAAACTTACTTAATTCCAACGATCGCAGCCGGTTCTTGGGACAACGAATATTGTCTGAATTAGGCAACAATTGCTTTTTTTTTCGTACGACGTTAGAAGTTAGATCAAGTATCATTACCGATAGGGATAAATTAAAAAAAAGAGGTTTATAATTATCTCAATAGGAATTTTGAGTACCTTTTACAATTTGCCAATTCCTCAAAAGTATTATTTTTCTTATTTATGGTAATCGTGTTTAATTTGAATTAAAAAAAAAACTTGGTTCCAAAATGCTCACCCTTATCACCTGAGGGTATACAAGTAGCCTTCGACCCACTCTCAGACAGTTTTTATGATTTTTGTGTACATTTGGTATATATACACAATAAAACACACAAATCAATGAATCCATTATGGAAGAGTTCAATAAAAAAATATGTGACACGAGATATTTATCTAATTTTTTTATTATTCTTTATATAGCCAGGTAGGCAAATGACTGCACTCCACCTGATGTTAAGTGGCGATAAAGTCTAAACGCGAAGATAGCTGGTACAGCAGTTATAAACTGCTACACCAATCATCCTCACCGTGCCGGCCTGCAAAAATGCTTCTTCACGCCTCTCTTAAAGGACCCCAGATTGTAGGAAGGAGGGAACACGTGCGCGGGTAAAGAATTCCACTTACGATAAAGAAATGAGGCACCAAATTTCTTTGATCGTGTAGGAATAGGGGGCACAGTAAGTCGGTGGCAACGTAGGCCAGCGCGCGTTGTCCTCTGGAGAAAAGGTGATGCCGTGGTATAGTCGGTAGAATGCGCTTAATTAATTATTAATAATTTATTATTCTATGCCCGAGAGTAAAATCTGATCAATATACCGAAGCGTCCGGTGGAACGCTGGCAATTGATAAAAAACGATGTTACTTTAATTCAATGGTTCCTAACCAGTGGTCCGTGGACCACCAGTGGTCCGCAGAAGCCAAAATATGGTCCGCGAAAGAATTTGAATTTAGCGGGCGCGCCCGCTATAAATGTTATTATTTCTTTTTATTTAATGTCATATTAGATTTTGTAGCGCGCATCTCTAGTTTTCCTATGCGATGTTGGCTGAACGTTCGCGATGCGCGTCTATTGTGTTGCCTGCACTGGCACGGCCACAACCAATCGGAGCGCTTCCCGCCGAAACGCACGCATCGGACCGTGTTCCGTGCGCCTCTCAACCAATCAGAGCGCTTCCCGCCGATGCGCCGGAGTCGGACCGCGCTCCGCGCGGCCCCCTCTCGCGATGCCACCATTTTAGTAGTCAGTTAGCCGTACGAAGGGACTGTACCTACGCCGCCGCGCACGGATCCATGCCCCCCGCAAGCTCTCCGGACACAAACTTGTAAGTTTCTGCCTCCGTGAGACTGCCTGGCGCCACCCAGTGCCAGCGACGACTGCCCCGCTCCGAGCCGCAGGCCTGAGCGCGCCGCAAGGCGCAGCTCGGCCCAGGATCGCGCAGGCGTAGCCCCCAGCACGCAGCATCATGAACCAGTACCAACTGCAGCCGATTCCCAGCTTGGCCGACTCCAAGGCCCTCTTCGCGGCCAAAATGAGCGACTCGGGATCGCCGCGAATCCAATATGAATTGGATGCAGCGATGACGAGTCGACTCATCGAATCCGGCCTTCTAACGACGAGGATGGAGAAATGGCTGTGGGTCTTCATCCGCCTACTGAATGAAGACGCAAGCTCCAGCACCGACTACGGCCCCGACGATGAGAAAATCATCGAGGCTTGCGACTATGCAAATCCCAGGGCACTTACTCTCCCAGCAGCCACTGTCCTTTACATAAAGGGCATCGACAAGGAACCGGAAGAGCGACGCGCCCGCGGTACACAACCGCGCGACCCGCGCCTCCCCCGGTCTCGCAGCGTCGGAGATACCCCCGCACCCCAGCAGGCACCACTACCCATAAAGGTAACTCCTGCACCGCAGCACGACGATCAGCCCGCGCAAGAAGCCGCCCCCGCCGCCCCAGAAGAGCAAGAAACTGCTGTACCGACGCAGACATACGCGCAGATTGCGGAAAGTTTCGTGCCTACCCACATCGCCGAGAAAAAAACCCCCACCACCGCTACGTCATCCACCGCTGCCCCGACCGCGCAACCGGCCTCCTGCAGCGCTCCCACGTCCCAACGGGTCCGTAAACACCCGCCGATTGTGGTTGAGCAGCTGCGGGACTGGCCGAAACATTTGCGCGCCATACACGAGCAGCTCGGCCGATCAGCCAACGTACGCCCGTACGGAACTAGCATACGTTTTACACCGCTTGACGACGACGAGGGCCGGCTCGTCCTGACCTATTTCTCCGGACTGGAGGGACAAGAAGGACTGAGCTGGTACTCGCACGCCCGCCACGAAGACCGCAACCTCAAGGTGGCAATCCGCGGGTTGCCCCTCAACACCACGCCGCAGGACATCACTGAGGCCCTAGCTGAAAAGGGCTTCACTGTCGAACACGCTAAGCAGCTCCGGGCGCGAGCAGGCCGCACCGGAAGCCTATACTACGCTGCAATACGCCGCACCCCTGACGTCATCCCGGCCATCTACTTGGTGAGTAGCCTCATGAGTATGTCCGGGATCAGTATCGAAGCATGGAGAGGGAGGAGAAACGCCCCTGCGCAGTGTCACCGCTGCCAGGGGTTCCGCCATTCCAGCCACGGATGTCACCGCCCGCTTGCCTGCGTGCGGTGCGGTGACCCTCACGCCGCCGCCGACTGCCCCCGCCCGCTCACGCAGCCGCGACTTGCGCGAACTGCGCAGGCGCGCACCCGGCCACGTACAGCGCTTGCCCCGCGAAACACCGCGAGGCGCGCAACCGCCGCGCCACCACCGTGGCCCGCACAGGCCGCCCGACCACCGAGCCATTCGAACAGCCTGCTGAGGTGAGCGAGCACGCGCCGGCCACACTGATGGCCCCCGCGAACGCTCCTCCCTCGCCCACCAGCCGCCCGAAACGCCGCCGCAACAGGACCCGTCGAGCGAACTTATCGCCGACGGACACGCCCCCTGCAACCCCACCACCCAAAGAAGGTCACATAACACCCGATTCGCCACCGCCCGCCCAAGACGCAACAACCCGCTTGCTGCTACACATCTCGGACTTGCTCGCGGACTTTGTGAAAAAGTTCGGGCAGTCCGACAAGCCGAGTTTTACAACTACTCCCGGACAAGACATCACCCCCGCCCGCTGAAGTCCGTCGCCCGCTCGCTGGTCGCTCACTGGGCCTCCCTCATGGGTCTCACCCGGTGGGCTTGACCGCGCCGAGGGCGACGCGTGAAGAAGCGGAGGCGGGGGTATAGCCCCAACGACCGTCACATTCGTGAATGTGATGCGCACCCGACACATCTGAAGTGGCTCACGCCAAAACGGATTCCCCGCACGCCGCGGCGCCTTCGGCGCAGGCGACGCGCGAGACGACGAAAGAGGATAGCCGTACGAAGCCACTACGTATTGACGATTGTTACGCTCTCCATTTTATAATGTTAACTTGTGAAAGTAAAACTCTTTTAACCAAAAGGACTTTGGTTTTCTTATAAAAAGAACGTTACATTTTTTAATTAAAGTTTCAGTTTGATTATTACAGTTTATTTTTATTACACTAAAATTTCGTGACTAAATAGTGGCCCGCGCCAAAAAAATATGTAAAAGTGGTCCCTAACCAATAAAACGTTGGGAACCCCTGCTCTAATTAAACTAAAGTCAATATAATTCAGCAAACTCAGAATCGTACAAAAGAATATAAAGATGGAAATATTAAATTAAACGTGTTTAATGTTTAACCCTTTTTGTTTTAATCTAAAGTGTTTAACCTATTTTAACACATTATGAGTGAGTGAGCTTACCTATTGAGTTTTTATTGGCATTGTAGAAGCATAACATAATATTTACCTGAAACAAATAAACAAAATATATATTGAATACTTATTGATTAAGTCTTACCTCTAAATAATAAATCAATTTCCGTAGTACGGGGTAATTTTTTCACCATGTGTGTAGAGTAAAAAATGGCCACTTTTTTGCGGACGGTGTGTATATGGAAAAATCCTTAGAAAAAATGAAACCGAAATGCGTCACGACCGTCACACGACTATACAGGGTGTTACAGAATTCCGAAATAAAATTTGTAGGTATGTATTCCGAAATAAAAATTTGTAGGTATCTAAGTGGGGCGCAGGGGCGCCTGGGGGAGAGAGGGGGGTCTGTTTAGGTAGTAGTAATCGTACGCATTTATAGGGTTGTCATAGGCAGGTGTAAAACGATTATTTTTATTAATTTAATTAGAACATAAAAGTGGTCTGAAAGGCGTCAAACTTTCGTTTCTAAAGTTTTATTTCGGACTTTTGTCACACCCTGTATATTTATGTGTGTGTGTGTGTGTGAGTGTGTAGGATGCGTGCGCAGCTCTTCCCAGAGAGCATGAAAGTTGAAGAGTAACTCAGCGAAGGCTGAAACGCTACGAGCGTCACACGCGACAATATATACCTAATGTTAGGTTATTTAAGAAGTTAATTAGTTTCACTTCAGTAGCACGAACCAATATTGAATTCGTATCGTTTGCGAGTCCGAAATGTCATTGTCAAATGTGTACTGACTTTTAGTTCTCGTTACGTACTTTGTGCCGCTGCTGTTCTAGTTTCCATACAAAATTTGACATTGACATTTCGGTTTTCAAACAATAGGGGTGATGACGGGGTACAGTAAACGAAATTCTATTGAGTCCGTTAGTTAGATGATCAAAAATTAATGGATACGTATTTTTTCTTTGGGCAATCAATCAAAAAATTACAAAGTTATAGCGCGTCAAGGTTTGGGTGTAGGGGCTCGTGACGTCACTTTTGAGTGAATTTTCACTTATTAGTGTACTCAAACGTGACGTCATGCGAATCTTCAAATCAATATATCTCTGCATTGTTTATATTATGTGAAAAAAGAAAAAATACGTGTCCAATACTTTTTGATAATCTACCTGATAAACGAAGAAAAAAAAATAGTCATCATCCCTATTCGAATTCTATAATGGTTCGTGCTAGGGGTACTGTGTCATCCGTTCACACTATTTTTTAAGTTAAAAGGGTGGCAAATGAACAGCCTGATTATAAGCGGCCATAGAAGGCTATGAGATAGATGCCAAAAATATCACTCGCTCGCTTACCCTGTCTACCAGATAGCTGTTATTCAAATTGTAAGAAAAGTACTAGTAAAAGTAAGGACATAACGGATTTCCCGCTCCCGCGAATTGGTACGTCCGTCTGAGGAAGCTACCTCCACCTTAAAGAAAACCATAGTAAAATAACACTATCTTTTGGTGGTGTTGTGTTTCTGCTGGTGTTGTGTTTCTGCTGGTGTTGTGTTTCTGCTGGTGTTGTGTTTCTGCTGGTGTTGTGTTTCTGCTGGTGTTGTGTTTCTGCTGGTGTTGTGGTTTTGCTGGTGTTGTGATTCTGCTGGTGTTGTATTTCTGCTGGTGTTGTGTTTCTGCTGGTGTTGTGTTTCTGCTGGTGTTGTGGTTTTGCTGGTGTTGTGATTCTGCTGGTGTTGTATTTCTGCTGGTGTTGTGTTTCTGCTGGTGTTGTGTTTCTGCTGGTGTTGTGTTTCTGCTGGTGTTGTGTTTCTGCTGGTGTTTGTTTCTGCAGGTGTTGTGTTTCTGCTGGTGTTATATTTCTACTGGTGTTGTGTTTCTGCTGGTGTTGTGTTTCTGCTGGTGTTGTGTTTCTGCTGGTGTTGTGTTTCTGCTGGTGTTTGTTTCTGCAGGTGTTGTGTTTCTGCTGGTGTTGTGTTTCTGTTGATGTTGTGCTTCTGCTGGTGTTGTGTTTCTGCTGGTATTGTGTTTCTGCTGGTGTGTAGGGTTCCAAGTCTCCGCGGGGTAGGGGATTTGGTTCAGGCCAGCAAGGTGAGTATGGATGGAGCAGCACACTTTCTACCGCTACATCTGCTTTCGCGACTGGACTCCACTTACACTTAACATCAGGTGGGGTGGGGTAATTTGCTTCGCCTCATAAAAACAAGACCCCAATTAAAAAAAAAATTAGCGCCTTTGGATCGACATCAACAATCGCTTAATTGAAATTTTTAATGGTACAGAGCCTTTTAAGTTCAACTCGGATTTGGACGTTTTTTTCTCTGTGGTCTCAATTAATCAATCAATCAATATATATTTATTCAAATTTAATGTATAGTACAACTCTTTTGAATCGTCCAATTTTTGTTTTTCCCTACCACTCGCTATTGGAGATATTTTTAAGCTGCGGAGAAAAACGAGCGACAAAAACTCCACAAAATTAAAACGATAATGTAACAACATTTACAAATCATTATGTTGTTACAACGTCAATACAATCATGATTTATTTAATAAATATAACCTGTTGGAATGATTGGAACAGTTCAGACCCAAGCATTTATGTCTGTTATATAATAAACTTTTTTCAAAAGTCCTTTTTTTATACTATCTTTGAATTTATGTGTTTGTCTGTTAAAGCAATTTCTGTTAAGGTATTCCAATTCATTGTCAACCACTTAGACATGAAACAAGAAAACCGCATTTGAATTGCTAATAGTACATCAATAGAAGCTTTGTCTCGTGAACAGAGAAGGTATCAAAATGCGAACAGGGATGATGGCAGGGTAAAGTAAAAGAAACTCTATTAAGTCTGTCATTTAGATTATTATCAAAAAATAATGGACACTTTTTTTTTCCACTGCCAATCAACCAAACAATGACAAAAATAAAGCCAGCCAAAGATTGGGAAAGGGGGCCCTTGACGTCACTTCTAAGTAAAAATTGTTAAACAAATATGTCACCGTAATAAAATGCGTGTCCAGTACTTTCCAGTACCCTAAAAAATGGGAAATATTTAAACGAACCTCAATAAACAATTTAATAATCACCAAAAAATACACCACCACCCCTAAAAGTTAGGTTAGGCACCAATTGAAATTTTTTGAGGATCTTTAACTATTTTTCTCAGAATCATTTAAATTTTTGTTTTATTGACAGGTCCGACAAATGACTCCATCCCACCTGATGTAAAGTGATGATGAAGTCCAGAAGTGAAGATAGCTGGTACAGCAGTTCTACCTGCCACACCAGCCATCCTCGCTTTGCCGGCCTGCATGTTGCTTCTTCACGCCCCTTTTAAAGGATCCCAGGTTGTAAAAGAGAGGGAATACGTGAGCGGGCAGAGCATTCCATTTTCGGACAGTGCCACAAAGAAATGAGTCCCCAAATTTCTTTGTACGCGTTGGAATTGTGGCCACAGTTAGACGGTGACACCGAAGGCCATCGACCGTGGTCCTTTGAAGGAAAGGGGAAGGTGGAATAAGACAGAATAACTTTTCAGAACACTCGCCGTGGTACAGACGATAGAACGCGCTTATTGACGCAACGCGTGACGTGTTTAGTCACCTCCTCATCGCCTATGATACGGATTGCACGCCGCTGTAACCTATCCAAAGCATCGAGCAAGTACTTGGCGGAACCGTCCCAGAGGTGCGAGCAATATTTCACGCAAGACCGCAACAAGCACAGTTGCTCGGGCGTTCAAAAGCACCGCACCTTGTTTAGGACTCCGAGTTTGCGTGAGGCCGTTTTTACCACGCTTTCTATGTAAATAAGATAAAAAAACAATTTCTGAATGTGATAAGTTTTCAATTTGAATCAGCGTGCTTGCGATTCACAACACCATGCGCTCTCACTGACAGTTTTGCTCCCTGCTGACATTATTAGCGTCCGAGTTTCATTCTGTAATCAGTTGCAACGATAATAAGGTTACAACGAATAAGGACAATAGCCGGGAGCCTCTGCTAATTGCTAATGCGCTTATTACACAGTGAATACGACAAAGAAACTTCGCCCTGGCTAACGACTGAGGTACACAAACGTGTAATTCTTGATTATTGCTTTGAGAAACACGAAACGTACGTAATCCTTTTTCACGTCGGATAGGTGTCAAGCGTTACTCAACATTGTTTTTTTAACGTCTAATAAATATTTCAGATATAAAATAAAATCTTGAACCTTAGACATTTACGCATATTATATAAGTTAGCTGTTATATTTCATACTTACATTAAAACAAATATAGACTGTTAAACATACCCTGTCTACGCGTCGCGCTTCGTGCTCTAGCATTGCGCAGTCGGGTAAAAAGATGAGCACTCATGATGCATGTGCGCTCATTATAACAATATTGCATATATTCTGTGTTATAAAGATAAAACAATGCCTTCGATACGTTTATAAAGAACAAAAAATCAAATAACAAATGCCTCGGTAACACTTTTCATTCGTAAAACTGTAAAAAACATTATTTTCTCAAATATCACGGTTTATAGAGATTGTTATTTACGTAATCGCCATTTTGTTATGAAGAAAAAGACAACAATACAGCTCAGCCGCACGGACTCAGAAGCGGACTCCCCGTTTCGCTCGCGAAGCGTATAGTTCTGTCTCGCTCGCTCGATTGAATGTTTATATACAGACGTGTGCGTGTGTGAGAGTTCCCTTTTTGTTTTAATCTAATATTTCATAGCGATTTCGTTATAGTACTTCGTTTATGTTATGCGTAGTTTACGGCTGCATGCATACAAAGGCATTGCAACACGTCATTAATGACAAAGCTTCGAGCGAGACAAGACGTGTCACCTGCGCATACGGTGAAGTGGCGAGCCGTTAGTACTCGTGAGCCAGCGTAGAATACCGTGACCCTGGTCTTCCACGAGGGATGATATGACCCTGAATTAACTTTATATGATATTATTGTTAATTTAAACGATTTTTTTTTAGGTGAAACCCCATTTAGGCATCTTGGATACACTCATGCATTAACCGAAAACGAACTTTATTTGAACTAAATGCTGTGATGCCCCACGAGGACTTATCAAATATAAAGATATTTAAATAAAACTAGTTTTTACGGGTTAATGCACGAAACTTTATTTATTTATTGACGTTTCATAGCCTTTACAGGCTTCGTCGGCTTTTTGTTTGCATAATTTAACATAAGATGGAGATAGAAAGCCTCTCTTGAGTTTGTTTCGCCGGTTCTTCTCAGAAAGGTCTCCCAATTTTGGAACCGGTGGTAGTTTACGGTAGTTAGGGTCAAATAAATAATTAAAATTACAAAAAAAATCAACTCAAAATTACAAAAAAGAATTTTAAATAAAATACTTTATTAAGTAAATTAAATAATAAATTCATACATAGACAATAAAACTTAAAAATCGAACAATGAAATAACCGAACGCTCAATAAAAGTCTTTCGAAGGTAGCTTGACAAATTAAATAAAAGTTTTATTCTGACGACGAAGCCTGTAAAGGCTACGAAACGTCCATAAATAAATAAAGTTTCGTGCATTAACCCGTAAAAAATAGTTTTATTTAATGAGTGATGTGCGTGAAAACCTAAGAAACAAATATAAAGATATTTGTTCTATCCTTGGGAGGCGTCACAAACTTTCTTATGTATGTATACTATCTGATGACTATAGTGTGACAAACATACCATTATGACTGATTGATTAAGTAATTGATTTGTCACATATTGTGGAAGTCACATAACATCCAATTCATTTCCGTAATAATACTTGAATAATAATTCGACAGTGGAAAGGCAAAATAGCTTATACGCCGCTTTGGTCGAAAATGAGATATATATATATCATTCGAATGATTTTTTTTCTGCGACGATCTATTTCTATTTCGTCATGATTAAATTACTTTTTTTCGGCTTAAGCTACTCAATTTTTTGAAGATTTTTATTGTTAACAACGCTGAAATTCTTAGCTTAGTCCCTACTATTTGGCGTATGATTTGATGTTTGCTTGACAAAAAATGTATGGCGGGCAGAGTGAATTTCGCTTAAGCGATATCTAATTCGTAAAGGCACTATGTATCTTTTTAATAGGAGGATATTTAGAAAATATTATTTGATGAATACTTTTTCATTTTTAAGGCGCTACCTCTCATTTACAATAAGTTATGATTTTTTTTGTGTAAAAAAAACTTCGAACGTTTCTGTAAAGTTACAAAAGTGGCGTTTAAGCGATTTGGCTTTTCCACTGTCGATATATTTCAACTAGCTATTATTAGTAATTACGTAAACTGTGACGCTGTTAATATGAGCATAAACGCCTTAGGATATAATGCGAGAATATTAAACAGAAGACAATAACGCATCCGAAGCAAGCCGGCGATAAGGTGTTGCTTTGTTCGTCGTACCGTAAGGCACATTGAGTAACTTCTAACTAAGCTGCTGTGTGCTTTAGCGAAGAGATAATACGTACGAAGATATTATATGTGTATATGGAAGCATGTAATGTGTTCGTGAAGCAATTCGAGAACATCACATTATTAGGTGACTACACTGGTTTCGGTATTAACTAAATGTAAATTTTGACATTAGATACCAAATTCTCGGGTTTCGAGACAACAAGGGTTTCTTGAATGTTAAAATGCTTTACTATTCTACGATTTGAAGGCTATGAGGTTAAAATTTGGTAAATATTTATTGAAAATTACTTATTATATATGCTTCAACATATAAAGGAGTTTAAGCCAGATAATTATTAATTTCGTAAATGTGTATCGATAATAATGACTTATTAATTTATGACAAAGTTGTAGATAGCTATATAATTATAACGACGTTAATAGCTGTTAGCTGTGTAGGATAGGTTTTACTGAAATATAAATGAGCTGATAATCTAAGCCCCTGAACAGATCCTCTTGAATTACAGCTAAGAACCATCTCTATCATGGCGGATTTCAAATAAAAACACCACATCCAAATTGGTCCAGTCGTTTAGGACATCCGATGTCATAGACTGATGCACAGATACCTTTTTACGTAGGGGGTTAAAAATAAGCACGAGCGACCAGTTGCTAT
This sequence comes from Chilo suppressalis, assembly GCA_902850365.2. Lineage (NCBI taxonomy): Eukaryota > Metazoa > Arthropoda > Insecta > Lepidoptera > Crambidae > Chilo > Chilo suppressalis. The sequence continues at coordinate 2,597,908 of OU963902.1, forward strand.
TACAAGAAACTATTGAAATGTAATATTATCTTAGTATTGAAATACAGGTACTTCGCAGAGAGAGAAAATCAGACAATCAGAAAAAAGTGCTAAAAGCACTATGTAACTTTACTAATTAGATGTCGCTTAAGCGGAAATCACTCGGCCCGCCATACATTTTTTGTCAAGCAAACATAAAATCATACGCCAAATAGTAGGGCGAAAGCGCCAATGGTTCTAAAAACACCAATATTTATGTTGCGTTGTGAACAATAAAAATCTTCAAAAAAATTCAGTTGTTTAAGCGCCTAAAATGTACTCAAATCTTCACGAAACATAAACAGAGCGACGCATAAAAAATCTGATTAAAATGATACTATATATGTAACTTATTTTCGACCAGTGGCGTATAAGCGCTTTTGACTTTCCACTGCCGACGTGAAGAATAATTTAGAGTAATACATATTTTTTTAATAGCAACTGCACCAATTTACTGCAATCAAATTTAAAAGCTGATCATGCTGAAACCTAATTCTAACTCTATTTTACTTAAACAAATGACAAAGTAAGAAGGAATATGATATTAAACAGAATTAAGCCTTATTTTGCTTTAAGAGTGCTTGCGTAAATAACCCTAAATTAATTATTAAATAAACATTGCACACACTGACATGACAATTGATACAAGTCCGACACGGATTTTTCAATATAAAAACCTCAAACACTATAATTAAAGAAGTATAATCTTCGAGAAAAAAGAAAAAAACATTGCGTAGAAAACAATATTTTACAAAGAATCCTTCGATCTCTATTTCTTGTCCTTAAAGTTTTATTTCCAAGGTCCTCTTTAATTTCACAACGAGTAATTTAAATCAGTTTAACGGTTTAGCCGACACAGTTACCAGTCATTTTGCTATTAATAACTAAGTATAATGGAGTAGTGCATTCGATATGACTTGATATGTATAGGACAGCTATTTAGTTAGCGCTTTCGGGTAGCTTTGATTAGACTAAACCGAGCAGCCAGGCAAACGCACCAATCAAAACAGACTTGAGCTAATTTGGATAAACAATGCGTGTTTCTAGCTAAAAATATACACTGCATCTATATCATCATCATCATCATCAACAGCCTATCTTAGTCCACTGCTGGACATAGGCCTCTCCAATTGCACGCCACTCAGATCGATCTTGGGCTACTCGCATCCAGCTCCTGCCAGCTACCTTGCGCAAATCGTCACTCCATCGTGCCTGAGAACGTCCTACACTACGTTTGCCTAGACGCGGTCTCCACTCCAGAACTCGTCTACCCCAACGGTTATCGGTTCTTCGGCAAATATGGATTTATATATATACACACATATATATATCATAATATCTATATATTCACACTGATGTTACCTACTCTAGCGAGGTTAAAAGATAATCAATGATAATTTTATGTACGTATTAGATTAAAATCTCAACATCTCTGATTTTCTTCATTAGTAAATTACGCCAAAAAATTGAATACATCAATCAGCTGCTCAATAAGAGACCCCCATTTTTTTACACACCAATTTCTCTAGCCTTAAAGTAATTAGTTATTTCTAACTAGTTTATTATATGTATATAATTATATATATTTATGTGTGTATTTATGATATTTGATTATTATATAATATTTATTTATCGTTTATTATAGTAATGTTATGAAGAATAATATATATGTTTTTCTAACTTTAGTAGCTCGCACTCTATCGCTATAATATTCGTCTCCCACACCCTTACTGGTTGACTGGTAGAGAATGCCTATGGCATTAACTCCGCCATTTACTGTATTTTGGTAAAGAAGAAAAAAAAAGTAAGCACTGTAAGGTTTGCGTTATGGGATGCTAGGATAAAAGATAGAATATATATACTGACACATATGTAAGTATATTTTATCTAGAAATATATATAAACGTTCATGACTAAGTTACAAAAGCTTGTATTCATCATACTAATATTTGCCCCCACCGGAACTCAAACCCGGGACCACTGAGTAGACGACGCCATGGAACCTGGCGTATATACCACTCAGCCACGGAGGTCGTGTTGCAATAAACAGAATAAAGTTTAAGAATAAGAGATGCTGTTTTATAAAAGAGAATACTGGGTCTATCTCTTAAAATCGGAAAATCGAGACGCAACTTGCACTACAGTACCCTTAGCACGAACCAATATCGAATTCGTAACGTTTACGAGTCCGAAATGTCATTGTCAAATGTGTACTGATTTTTAGTTCCCGTTACGTACTTTGTGGTGCTGCTGTTCAAGTTTCCATAAAAAATTTGAAATTGACATTTCGCATTGGCAAACTATTCGAATTCGATAATAGGATATTTGACAGTGTTAAAAATAAAGTGCCAATTGTTAGCATCTGTGTTTAGAATGAATATTGGCAGGGGTTTTTACTATTTTTACAAAAAAAATATTCATAATTTACTAAGAACTAACGAAAAAGATAATAGTTTTCTTATCTATTGTCACGTGACCCAAAACGCTTGGGATTGGTGGAGCCTAACATGACGTCACACGCAAGTAAACTTCCGGTTAAAGTGACATTACATTGTATCGTTTGACGTTTTAATAACAGTCATGTGACGTCACACACTAATAAGACGCCATATTGTCCAGAGAAACGTTTTCGTGGCAACTTGAAAATGGAGTTTTTGATTTGGTTATTTTTACTGAAATACACAAGAGAATGATGAATATCTACTTTTTACGGACTCTTTTTACCATAAACATTAGTCTATAACGTGAGATCGTTTTCTAAAACTTGACAAATACCCTAATGTTTGTGCTACCCCTAGCACCCTTAGCACAAACCATTATCGACTCGCAAACTATTCAAATTCGATATTAGTTCCTGCGAAGGGTACAGTAAGCTGTGTGTGTTGCTGCACCTTGTCACATGAGTTCTATTTTTTTCGTGGACTTCCACGTACTTTTTTCTTGTACATGGTTTCTCAGGCCCGTATTATAGAACATTTCTCAGTAAGAAATCTAGTTTCAAAACGAGATTTAATTTTAGAACGTTTTTTGAACAATAAACATTGATAAAAACTCAGCTGAGTAATAGCTTATTTCAGAAGGACATTTACGTCAAAATCTACGCTCAAACAAAGATTTAATATTTGTTTACTTAAATATTGTCGACACCATTCTTAACAAGAGAATACATATTATACTCCCAAATAAAGTTGTAACGCGAGTTTATGAAAACTGGCATACCGCTATGTTGTTTATTAAATACAATAAATTAAATTTAAACTTAAAAATTTCTCTAAAAAAAACTAGATATCTTAAAAAACGATTAACATCTCATTTCAAATTAATTATTTAAAATATTTATGTAACAATAACTTTAATAACTAATTATAAGTGTAATTGAGAACATACTTCTTAGCCCATTGACAAATTTGATCGGAGTTCAAAACGATTTTCGATTCCAGTTTGAGCTGATTCGCTCTTAAAACGTGGCCTGTAATATGCTCAGCAGTTAAGTAGTAATCTTTACTTAAACTAGCTTTGTGCAATTATTAGTTTAAAAGCCGCGTTCTATAATACAGGCCTCAGTGTCCTCGGTTATTCAAGGGACATTTTTAACATTAAATCTATTAAATTTGTGGATAACATTATGGGTTACAATATTACCTTAGATTTTACGGTACCATGGTACCACATATAATAATCTTTAGTCATAAAACACATATTGTAACCGTTTTTTCATCATCAGCCTATTAATGTCCCCATTGCTGGGGCACAGGCCTTCCCTATGGATGGAATAGGGAGATTGGGCCATGACCCACCACGCGGGCCCAGTGCGGATTGGTGGGTGCTAACGACTGCAAATGCAGCCGGGACCAATGGCTTAACGTACCTTCCGAAGCACGGAGGAGCTCGAGATAGTAAATTTTTGGTCACCCATCCAATGACCGACCACTGCGAAAGTTGCTTAACTTCAACGATCGCAGCCGCACGCGCTAGCCACCTGCGCCATCGAGCTCCTCAATTATCGATATCGATACGATTGTAACCGTTTTTTATCCCTTAATAAATAAAATAAAAAAAAAATACAAAAAAAAATTTAGATTTATGTTAAAAAATATTGATAGCTAATAATAGATCAAAGAGTTCCATGGCACCGGTGGTAAGCGATCGTGAAAATTAGAAGTTTTCCTTGAACCAAAAACTTATTACCTCGAGCTCCTTCGAGTTTCGGAAGGCATGTTAAGCCATTGGTCCCGGCTGCATCTGTAGGGACTTTTTTAACGTGGTACATTAAATCCGTGGACAAAACTACCTCACAAGCTTTAAGTGTGATTCGTTATAACGTTAAGCGAGTTCAGTGACTTAAAAATGAGATATCACACAGCAGGACACCTCCTTTAATTCAACGCCCCCCTCATATTAAAAGCCGATAGTCGAGATAGGAATCCCTTACTTAGCATTCAGATTCGTGTCTTCGCAAATGGAACGATAATTCTTTTCTTTTTACCATTTTCACTATTCTAAACGAGACTGGGATTAACAGTGGCCATTGTTAAATTGTTTCCTGCAGTCGATTGTGGTCGTTCCGTTTATTGGAATAAAGTGCTTCATTTACGGCATTCCTAAACTTTTTTTCATTTTTAAATCTGTTTTTTATATTTTTTATTTTATAGTCATAATTGTTTTAACATTTACATTTGTAATGGAAAGTGACTTCATGGGAAAACTATTATTGAACTCATTTTTCAAATTGACGACTCTGTATATAATACAGGGAGAAAAAAACAGCCCTTGCTGAGTTTCTTGCCGGTTCTTCTCAGTACAAGGTCTCCCGCCGTAGATTTGCGAACCGATGGCGTAGCTTTTCGACATTCACAAGTGCTTGTAACAGCCTAGACTGAATAAACGATATTGAATTTTGAATTTTGAACTTTATTTGATTATACTTTTTACAAAACGAAAATATTTTATTAATATTCATATGTTCAAGATATTATAGCAGATTAATGATGACAATCTGCTTTATAGTAATTTAAAAATATGACGTACAGAAATAATTTAACGGTAGGACAAGTTACCACATCATCCGCCTATTAATTTCCCCACTGCCTCGGCATAGCTTACCCTATTGTTGAAATAAGAAAATTGGGTCAAAAGTCACCACACCAGGCCACCCCAGTGCGGAATGGTGAGTGCCAACGACTGCAAATGCAGCTGGGACCAACGACATGATGCAAATTAGCGATGCGCGACTATGAATGATTTTTTTACCTTTCGACTAATACGTAATTACTAATTTGGCCATTCGAAAGGCAAATTAGTAGTATACTAATGTCATTATTCGAATATTTTTTACTAATTAGTAATACTAATTTCATATTTACAAGAGCGCAACGAATAAGGTTAGGTTATTCATTCGTTCGTTCATCATTTGCCTTAGTTCAGTTAGTTTCCGTACGTTCGTACTTGACGCCTACTATGATAGTCTTGTATCTGTTATTGTTATTTTCGCAGTGAAAACTATATTTACCAGTGAATTTGTTTATTATTACTTGATTTATATATATTTTTAATGTAAAGAGTTCATATATCGATCTAATCATTAAAAAACGATTGAAATTAGTACCCTATTGACTCTGCTCATCTCTTTCACCCGTCGAGTTCACCCAACTGAGCCTGAATCGACCCGGTTTGTTCGTCTTCGTCACGTATGTACGTCAGTCGAGAGTCAGTTAGTCGCCGCCCGATACCTTCGACTCCTGTCGAATGATTCGTGGAGTCGAATGAATAGTATAGTATAGTATAGTATAGTATAGTATAGTATAGTATAGTATAGTATAGTATAGTATAGTATAGTATAGTATAGTATAGTATAGTATAGTATAGTATAGTATAGTATAGTATAGTATAGTATAGTATAGTATAGTATAGTATAGTATAGTTAGTATTAGTATTATTCGAAATCGCGCATCGCTGATGCAAATAGCATTAAAAATAACATTTACCCACATGCTGTTGTTGAATTCGTAGCATATAAATCCAAATCCGTAGCACAGCCAAACACCGTAGCGTCTACGTGTAGATAGGGTCTAGACTTGAAGACGTTCTCACGTTACCGTCTACTACGCAACTGTTAGCGGTAGAGCTCTAGCTCAGGCCGTTGCAAGATGCAAATCTGCCTTGTCAGTATGTGGCATAGAGCAAGATGCTCTGTGGTATGTGGTGACTGAGATATATCGACTTAACGTTTTGTTTGTGGAAACACTAAAGGTTGACACGAGTATTATTAATAACTAGCTTCGTTGTCCATGTTAAAATATTGCTTTTTAAGAATCCCACAGGAATCTAACGTTTTTCGGGAGAAAAAGTATCTCATGTTACCTGAAAATAAAATGTATCTAATCTCTCAAATTCAGGTAACTAAGAGTCCCTTACGTGTGCCAAATTTTATCCAAATCCGTTCAATCGTTTTTGCGTGATTGAGTAACAATCATGAAAACATTCACCTTTACAATATTAGCAGGATTAATTTCGACTGATACATTGCAGTCAATTTTTTAACTACGCAAAGGTGTATTCTTAATTGTCCTTCGACAGACAGTTTGGAAAAATGAGTGAGTTAGGCCGATTGATCAAATTAGCGATTGAAAACATGGGAATCCTCTTTACCTTCAGCGTATGAATAAAAAGTGGCGTCGTTGTCTGACAGATTGAAAAACAATCAATCACACGCAGATTCTAATATTTCCATTATACAAAATCAACTCGACGCCGTGATACAGAACATCATTGAATTATTTTATTATGATGTATTGTATATCGCGTCGTCGTTCTTGGGGTTTCATGCCCCAAAGATTGGTGGAGAAAAACAAAGACTTACAAAGTTCTATTACGATGGATAGATAACATCCACCATCTTTGATATATTTTTATATGTCGAACATAATTATGGATTGCAAAAAGACACAGCGCGGCCGCTGTAATTAGTTCGATGTCTGCCATTGCCGAAACTCCGATCATTATTATAAAAAAAATAATTTTAGATTTTTTTTTATTGTGTGTTTATCTGCAATCAGTAATTTACTATAAGCAGATGTCATGAAAGTTGCTGTAATGTCGAGCGTATCCTCCATTGAGGATATCTTCTCGTATGGTTTTTTTTTTTTAGATTTATGTAAAAAAATATTGATAGCTAATAACAGATTAAAGATCTCCATTGCACCGGTGGTAAGATCGTGAAAATTAGAAGTTTTCCTTGAACCAAAAACTTATTACCTGGAGCTCCTTCGAGTTTCGGAAGGCACGTTAAACCATTGGTCCCGGCTGCATCTGTAGTCGTTAGCATCCACCAATCCGCACTCAGTCCGAGTGGTGGATCACGGCACGGCCCAGTCTCCCTTCCATCTATGGTGAGGCTTGTACCCCAGCAGTGGGGACATTAAAATAGGCTGATGCTAATCATCATCATCATCATCAGCCTATTAATGTCCCCACTGCTGGGGCACAGGCCTTCCCTATGGATGGAACAGGGAGATTGGCCCATGACTCACCACGCAGGCCCAGTGCGGATTGGCGGGTGCTAACGACTGCAGATGCAGCCGGGACCAACGGCTTAACGTGTCTTCCGAAGCACGGAGGAATTCGAGATAGAAGATTTTTGGTCACCCATCCAATGACCGACCACTGCGAAAGTTGCATTACTTCAACGATCGCAGCCGAACGCGCTAACCACCCGCGCCATCGAGCTCCTCATCAGCTGATGCTAATGATGATGATAAATTAAAACATAGTTAAACACACACTGAAATGTGAAATGGACACTGAGTTAAAGAGGTATTTTGGTAAGTTATATTGGCTGATAAGGAGCTCGATGGCGCCAGTGGTTAGCGCGTTCCGCTGCGATCGTTGAATTTCAGCAACTTTCGCAGTGGTCGGTCATTGGATGGGTGACCGAAAATTTACTATCTCGAGCTCCTCCGTGCTTGGGAAGGCACGTTAAGCCGTTGGTCCCGGCTGCATCTGCAGTCGTTAGGAACCCATCAACCGGGCCCGCGTGGTGGGTCATGGCCCAATCTCCCTATTCCATCCATAGGGAAGGCCTGTGCCCCAGCAGTGGGAACATTAATAGGCTGATGATGATGATGATAATAATAATAATAATAATCTTTATTGCTTCATGTTGGTACATACATGGGTTCTTAAATTTAAAATATAGATTCACAACATGAGCCCTGCAAGGGCATTGCAAATTTTCTTAATTTCTAACAAACAATAGTAACACTTAATAGTAATACAAGTGATAATTATGTTTATATATTATTTCATTATTTGTCCTAATTAAATAGACATAACATTAAATAAATATTTACATTTCATTATTTTTTATCATTAACATAAAATTTATATGCATTTATTTATACATATTTGCTGTTCTATTATAACTTGATAAATAAATTATTTAAATATATATTGCAATAATTGAAAAACTGAACATTTTTTATTATTGTGATATTATTATTTTCAATATTAGTATACTGCCAATTATTTAATTTCATTATTAAGGTATTCATCAATATTATAAAAACAGTTATTAATTAAGAAATCTTTTAATTTTTTACTGAACATTGTATGTTTTTCTTCGTCTTTAATATACTGGGGTATATTAAATTAAATAATAGTTAAACCCACACTGAAATGTGCAAGGGACACTGAGATATAGAGGTATTTTTGCAAGTTATATTGCCTGAAAGCCTACAATAGGGGTGATGACGGGGTACAGTAAACGAAATTCTATTCAGTCCGTCAGTTAGATGATCAAAAAATAATGCACACGTATTTTTTCTTTGGGCAATCAACCAAAAAATGACAAAGTTATAGCGCGTCAAAGTTTGGGAGTAGGGGCTCGTGACGACACTTTTGAGTGAATTTTCACTTATAAGTGTACTCAAACGTGACGTCATGCGACTTTTCAGATCAATATATCTCCGCAATGTTTATATTATGTGAAAAAAGAAAAAATACGTGTCCATTACTTTTTGTTAATCTACCTGATAAACGAAGAAAAAAAAATTAGTCATCATCCCTATTGCAATTATCTCTTACGACGTAGTATGCTACAAACGAACTTTAATTTTCAATGAAACTGCAGTAAATACTGAATTAAGTACACATTGGGGACAGGATGCTGTTTGATAAGGTGCTTCCGGGTGCTCCGCTGCCCCACACTGTTTAAATTATGCAAAACGCTTAATTTGATTGAGGCGAGGTGCAGTGGGCTATTATTAGAATTTACACAGGGTAAGTTTGCTCTCCTTTAATGACACGTCTTGCTGTAAAGAGGAGAACGGAAATGATTTCACAGTTCCCAACTTAGGGGTTTTGCCCCAGATTTGGGGCTAGAAGGGTTTAAACGGAATTTTTTGGGGGTTCTTTTAGGGGCTTTTAACAAAACTTGCAATTAAATCGAAAAACAAAGCGTGTGTTTTCTTTCAGTTTTGTGCGTAGAATGGAACGCACCACGATATGAAATGACTGAACTCACTGTGTGGCAGGTTGTTTTCTAAGGCTGTATGGACCAAAGTTCTTTGCCTTCCACCAATGAAAACAGCTAAATAAGATTTTACAGCCTGTCAGCTCATTTTCGTTTGATTTTCCATTTTGAAAATGTATTTATTCAATAAAATAATTTACTGTAACTTTAGTTTTTAACTTTACTTTAGTTACTGTAACTTAATTTTAGTTATGTAACGTTTTAATTTATAAGCAACGAAATAATTTAGTTAATAAGATAAGTAGGTACATATAAAATTCTATATTTAGGGGAATTTAAAAAATACTTATGGTAAAATTTTGGTAAGGGTTGGTAACACTGAATGATTTATTTAATGAACACAAAATCGTAATTTCGTGTCAATATTGAGGTAAGAAATTTTTACTTCATATATATGATGTCGTCTGCTTAACAGAGTCCTTTTTCAGGATTATCATTTTATTTAATGAATGGTAAACATCAATAAATAAATAAATCAGTGCATCTATACCGTTGAAACTTGTTTAATTTAATGAGTTGAGGGCGTGAAAACCAAAGAAACAAATATTAGTAATACATTTTTAGACACCCATCTTTTTACTGGCTATAGTAAAAAGTTGCTAAATTTCATGATGGCAGAGGGGATACGCTGACCGCGGCGGCAAATAATAATAATAATAATAAATTCTTTATTTATTTCTTCACATAAGTAGAAAAATTTACAATAAAGTGCTTAATTACAACACCTCACCACTTAATGTGAAGACTGGTGCTTGCAATAGGATAAACCTGTTCTACAAGACACCAGGCCTCCACTCCCAAAATAGCGACTTAAACAAAAAACAACTTCTCATAAATGCTATAGATGTAAAACAAAATGTGGACTGAGATAACATATTTAAAGAAAACAGTTATGTTCAAGGAGATTAAAATAAAGAAAAGTTTACTAGAAAAAAATCCAATTATAGTTATGATTGCTATTTCTTCTTTCAAATGTTTAATACTTGAAAAAGTATTCATTTGACATTGTGGGTTACCTACAATGCGAAGAGATGGCGCTGCCTTGCAGCTTAAGGCTACGAAAATTTCGACGCGGCTAATAGGGCCGTGGTAGCATAATGGTCAGTACCCTTAGTACGAGTTTACAATTACGAAATCTATGATAGTTTTCGTGAGCTCGCACTCGTACTAAGAGTACTTATTTTATTGTTTTCGTTTCAATACAAAAAAAACAGTGTTTAAATTCTATCATTAAATCATATGCGTCTTCTTAAATTTTACTAATATTAGGTTACTTTTCACAAAAATGGACATAGAAACATAATTTACAATTACGAAAACTATGATAGTTTTCGTGAGCTCAAACTCATACTAAGGGTACAGTGCATTCGCCCGGATAGCGAAGGATGCGGGTTCGAGTCCCGTCCGCTGCCTGGTCCGCGTGGATTTTTTTCTCGACCTTGTACTGAGAAGAATCGGTAAGAAACTCTCAGCAAGGGCTGATTTTTTCTCCCTGTTTTATTTCATACAGTGTCGTCCAATTGAAAGTTGACATCAAACTTGCAAAACATGTGTTGAGGTCAACTTCCATCACATAATGTCAAATATGTTACAATAGACAATCAACGAATTTACTAACAATAAGTGCAAAGAAACGTCTCAAAATAGCAAGAAACAATTTTCAAAACAAAATGAACAAGTATGTGAAAGGGAATAAGTGCAAGGTTCTCTTCAAAACTCTTTCTAAGGCTGGGAGCCTTGTAAAATTACAACCAAGCCGTTTTATCATTCAAATATTGATTGACAGTATAATATCCTTTCTTAGTAATAGTTGATCGCTGACTGTTCACACTGCGGGCGAGAACTCCCTCCACTAGTTTGTCGCTGAGCGAGAAGAGTTATCAAAGGTAATACACGCTCAGCGATACTCGTGCAGCGATGCTCGCTGTCTCAAAGTGCGCGCGGACGCATCTTTGCTCAGTTTTGTCTCCATGAGCGAGTGAAGCAAATAATCGCCAGTTAAACTCGCGTACTCGCTTATAGCCCATCAAAGCCTTTTGATGACCTCCGTGGCCGAGTGATTTGTAGCGACGGGTTTCAACGTGTCGCCTACTCGAGAGGTCCCGGGTTCGAATCTCGGTAGGGGCAGATGTTTGTGTAATAAATACGTGCATTTGTAATCCAGTTATGAATGTTTAATATGTATTTCTTATATTGGTATACTTATATAAGTATCAATAAATGTATTCTGTCCGTTACCCTAGTATTGCATAACAAAAGCCTACAGTGCTTACTTTGGGGCTAGGATAATTGATGTGAGTGTTGGAAATATTAATATTTAATATTAAAGCTGCTCGCTTCTCTTCAGGACACACACAACATAATGATATAAAGCTTCAACTTAATCAAATTAGTTATTTACAAAAACTTACTATCCATTTTGTAATTCTTTCCTCAAAAACCCATATGCTTTGCCTCTCTGAAAAGCTGATTATGAAGTAATGTATATCTGCTTAAATCCAAATGTTTCCTTGCTATGTTTCTAAAATGTTATGAAAGCACAGAACAGATAGCACACGAAACTGGTCCATATTCCCTAGAAGTATTATTTAGTTGCATGAGCATGAAATGTAAGTTACCTACCTACTCATAAATTTTAATATGTTGGGAGGCGAAATTTTCGCTTTGGTATTACCAACTCTTTGGATGAATTTAAGCTCACGGTATTCAAAAATGTAGACTTATAAACTGAAAATTGCGATATGAAAGCTTCATGAGCAGAGCAATATTGTTTGTAAGCATATTTCGTTGCCTTTCACAGATTTCTATAATTGTACCTACATTTTTTTTTATGCAAAATAGGCAATGCGTTTGACCACAATCTCACCTGATGGAAAGCGATGATGAGGCCTAGGATTGTACACGCCTGCCTAGAAGATACCTGTTCACTCTGCCCTTGAAGATGTCCAGATTATATTGGTCCGGGAAAACAGACCTCGGCGAGGAGTTCCACTCCCTAGCCGTTCGTATAATGAAGGCCGAAGCAAATCGCTTCGTGCGAATACATACATACATACATAACATACATGCATACACATAGTACATGGTACATAGTAATACTAATGCTTATTTGATGTTTTTTTTGCTGAAATCGAGGTTATTTGCACATTTCGGTGAGCCTTTGAATAACTTGCTTGGAATGAGTCGACCTACAGCCTGCGGCGGCAAAGATAGACGAGGTGCTCTATTTCAAACTTCCGCTGAAAAGAATATGTTTTCTGCTTATGATATTTTAGTTCGCTGTATACCTATTGTAAAATTTATATTTTGCCATAATTTCATGATCTTCGAGCTCGTATAGCGGTTTTATGGTGTTGCCATCCCTGAGGTCCCTGGTTCGATCCTCTGATGTAACCATGACGAAAGTATTTACAAAAAAAAGTATGTTGTCTTGGATTTGGGTGTTAGTGTCGCCGCACACGGGCCACACGCCACAGCCACAAACGCCGCCACGAGAAGTTAGAAGCGACTACTAAAGTGGCTGAAGCGCGCGACAGCGACCGACTAAGGTAAAAGAGAGAAGGGTGGGGAATCGCGCGAGTGACGTTGGTGGCGTTTTGTATCGGCGCATTAAGTGGCCGGTGCGGGCCACAAGAAGCGAGCAACGAGGATTTGTAGCGTGTGGCGGCCACCGGAGTACCGTGTGTGGCGAGTCCATATAAAATTTATGAAAACTACAAGAAATATGCCGGTGACGGCGTTTTGTGGTTGTGTGCGGCGACACATTTTACATATGTGTTGTTAATTTTTCAAATATATCGTTAGAATAATCATGATTCCTTACACAACCAAACATCAGAAAAACTGATTTATTTTTTTATTTTCTTAGAGCAGATTCAAATTTAAATGCTGTATTGTGAAATGTAGGTTAGTACAGTAAATTGGTGTTAGGTAAAAAGTTTGGTGTCACTACATTTCGACCTTATTACAAGGTATACAATATTTTTTATGAAATAACCAGGTTTACAATTATACAAAAATTAAAATTATTATATTACAATTACAATCAAACAAGTCATAGTCAGAATTAAATGTCAAAATATGTTTATGTCGAAATTACAAAGCAATATTTTTATGTCAAGCTAAAAATAAATGATAATAATAAATTGTGCTATTATAGACTAAAATATAAGTTGATTAGGTAATTATGTCAATTTTTTTCAAGGAAGTGTCACTAAGGTACTCTTGTGTATTATAATATCCTTTGTCAATTAATAGTTTCATTAAGCGTTTCTTAAAAATGGTCATTATCAAACTCTTTATATTATTGGGTATTTTGTTAAAAATTTTAGTAGCCATCGCAAAGACACTATTGCTAAATAGTTACCATCAGAAACCGAAATGAATTGGCACGGATTTTTTTTATCAAAAAAAGGTTAATAAATAAATAAATATTTCCAACACTTACACCAATTAGCCTAGCCCCAAAGTAAGCACTGTAAGGCTTGTGTTATGGGATACTAGGGTAACGGATAGAATACATATACCGTACATAAATAAGTATATTTTTATATAAAGACATATTAAACATCCATGACTGGAGTACAAATGCTAGTATTCATCACACAAACACCTGGCCCCACCGGGATTCGAACCCTGGACCTCTCGAGTCGGCGACACCATGAAACACGGCGTACAAACCACTCGACCACGGAGGTCGTCAAATGTTTACGTTTAGGCATAATTATTAATGAGAGAATTTTTAACTTTCCAACAAATACAATTAAATTCGCAAGTTCAGAGAAGAAGAACTTTTCTTAATTAAACGTTACCGGTGTGCGATTACGATCCTGTAATCCTCGGTAAGAGAGATAATGTGATGGGTGACCAAACAGTTATAATTTCGAGATGTTTACGAACTCTTGGCTCCTGTCTTCTTCTTTAAAGGCTCTGTTCACAAAACCTAGTACCTCTCATTCTCCGCTATTTGTGTAATGAGTGGATTTCTCACTCCAATTTTAGCACAGACTTTGCAGAATAACAAATAATCTAATATATAAAATTCTCGTGTCGCGGTGTTTGTGGTTAAACTCCTCCGAAACGGCTTTCCCGATTCTCATGAAATTTTGGGTGCATATTGGGTAGGTCTGAGAATCGGACAACATCTATTTTTCATCCCCCTAAATGTTAAGGGTAATCCACCCCTAAATTTTTTTTTTCAATTTTAGATATTTTTTTTTATTTTTTTTATGATACAGCATTAGTAGGTAAATACATATAACCCTAAATATTCACCCTTCTACCACCAACCCCTATTTTTTTATGGCGGTACGAAGTTCGCTGGGTCAGCTAGTAATCTATATAATTTATGTAATATATATGCCAGCCGTTTCTACCAAGCGGTCTGGCGCGACGACGGTAAGAGGCCCGACGGCATGACACTCGTACCTTGGAAGCTGGGACGGGCACTTGTGTGGGACGCAACCTGCGTCGACACTCTGGCCCCGTCTCATATTCCCGGAACCTCGATGCAGGCTGGCGCGGCTGCTTCGACCGCAAAGGCCCTTAAGCGCCGCAAGTATGATTGCCTCAGTGGAGACCTCACGTTTGCGGCGTTTGAAGTCGAGACTCAGGGACCCTGGGGCTCCGGTGCCCACCATCTTTTCAAAGATATCGCGAAAAGATTGGTGGGGACCACTGGACACCGCATAGCTGGCGGCTATTTCGCCCAGCGCATAAGCCTCGCCATTCAGCGGGGAAATGCCGCCAGCGTCCTGGGAACCTTTGCCGACGAGGAAGACTTAGGGCAGCTATTTTTTTAATCATTTTATTTTTTGTCTAGTTTTAGTGTAGTTTCACTTTAATATCTAAATGTAAATTGTTTATTTTTTTGAATTGATTTGTGAATTAAATTTATGTAATTAGATAGTAAACTTGGCACCGGGTAATGCAGTGCTGGTAGACCCCTCAACAAGTGCACTGACGACATCAAGGGAGTCGTGGTGACTCACTGGATGCAGAAAGCGCGGGATAGTTGTGTAAGGAAATTCTTTGAGGAGGCCTATGTCCAGCAGTAGACGTCGATCGCCTGGTAATCATGATGACGAGATAAGAAACCAGTTTGCATACATCATCAGTGACGCGACATATGGCTTTAATTAGATTTAGAATGATATCCAGAAAAAATGAGTTAGATCGCCCAATCTTTAAATGTTTCCGAATATACCCTGTTTGTTGTCAAGACTTTTATTACCTGTACTGGAAAATTAGCAGCTAGCGCATTCTATATTTTCCTTTCGATTCAACTCTAGCATGAGAGCTTTTACAAATGGACTGAACATTTTGAGTCGATTTCTATGTTTCAATACTTTTCACATCAATAATTTTGTGAACGCGTCCATCTATCGTACATCAAGCATTTCGACGAATCGCTGCGCAACCGAAGTGTATGGAGCAATATTTAAAAATAAATAAATATTGAATATGAATGAATGAATATATCGTCCCTTTATTGGTAAAACCAATTATCTACCAAAAACTAAACTTGTGGCAATGATGATTTAAAAGTTTGACAGAAAAAATATGTAACTAAATTTCATATATTTTAACTGCAATCATGTAATTTTAATGAAAAAATTAATAAAGGATGTTTGTAAATCATAAAAATAGTAGTAATTTATTGAAAATGCTTGAAAAAATGCCAAAACCTATCTTTAGGGAGGTCATTTAATTGGTTGTTCCTGAATAACGACATAAGTATATATATCATTAATTAAATCACTTGCAGCTTATCTTATAGCTTCACCGGAATTTTTCCAAGAAAATAATAAGGTACCAAAAATAACCGTAAAAATAACACTCTGAAACATTCTACAAATTGAAATTTAAAAAAATATAATTGGTTTTGCTTGAGTAAAATAAAGAATTGTGGTAAACTATCTGCAAAATGTTCATAGTTATACAACGAACTAGTCAAAACCTGGTCATTGTTATTTTTATAATTATAAAAATACCAAAAAATCATTACTTACATGAAAGTAACAACTGAATAAAGTAGTAAAATAATAAGAATGTTATATTAGGAAATAATCAACTTTATTAGAAATTTTTAATTTTTATCTAATTATTCAAAACAATCTGTTAAAAAATGAATTAATTTAGATTTTCTATCTAAGTACTCATACAAAACAATTTGATTGTCATATTGCATTAAACCAAGATCCTAAAAAAATATAATGTAATAACTAAAACTAAAAAACCTTAAAATATATAATAACTAAAGTACATTATTAAAAAGAGTCCCTTTAGGCAAGGTTCCAAAGATACTGGCAGCGTTCCCCCTTTGAATAGCTAGACTAATTCTTTGTCCGAGGTACCTGCCACCTCTTCGGTCTCCTGTGACGTCGACTAACGTTTTTGCTATTTCCTTAAAAAGCCCTCCAGCGCTAGGACCCCACGAACCAAGGGTCTCGACACCGAATGGGACAAAATCATATTCGGAGCCTAGACCCCTGTATTTGCAAGCCTTAGCTTTTTCAGCCGCTTCGCATTTATTAAATGAATTTGACATGTCATATTTATAGTATATTTTTATGTCTCATTTTATGTACTTTATGCGTTTTTTTTCTCTCTTTATTGGATCACCAACAGTTACTACATCAATACATCTTATTTAATACAATTTTACATTCAGTGATATAATGTGTAACCACTTAACCAACCAACATGCATTACATTAAGCTTAAGCAGATAATGGTGTCGATTCTGGCGTGATTCTCTAAACTTAAAACTAAATTTAACATCATTCTCTCCTTTTCATTCTTTATAGAGAATGAGAAGGATATACTGTTGTCAAATTTAAGTTTAGGTTTAGAGAATCATGGTAGAATCGTGTGTATGGTGTGTGTTTCTTTAAATATGTTTCAAAATATTTTTATATATTTTTTATGAATTCGGAGGAATATGTAGGAGGATTGTTTCGCAATGAGATCACAGAGTCATGATGTATGTCGACAATGTCACTATATTTGTTTAGAGTATAGGATAATCTCGCAATGGGCGAGTTGAAACCAAGTACCGTTCTTCTTAAGGGTGGACAAAGTTGTGTAATTGGTTTGCGCGGTATTTAAGATGGTGCTCGGAATTTGAAGAGTGCTAGTAGCTGCGAAGAGTCAGTGGTGTTTTATACCAATTTAGATAGAAATATAATATCTAGTAATTCCCGGCTGTCTGTCAAGGACAACATTCCAAAAATCTTAGCCTTTCAGTGTAAGACCCAAGATCCTTAGCTTTGCCAATGCAAAATGCCAAAACTTGCACGAATCTTTTTGTTTCCTTTCTATCCGTCCACATAGGGGAAAAAGTATGGATGATTCAAAAGTGTTGTACCTTGCATCCAATTTGAATAAAGATATTTTGACTTTTATGCGGAGGGGATGGGTGGCATATGTGGTTTAAAGACTACACTACATTATTCCAAGATAGATCTGATGAGACTGTAATATAGTATTATTTTTGTTTTTGGGTTTCGAAATTGTTTGGTACTTCTTATCAAGAATCCCAGTAGTTTAGATTCTCTTTTAATAATATTTATTTATGAGGCACAAATGTCAAATTGTGATCGTAAATAACACCTAAGTCCCTAATTATATCTTTATCTTGAACGAGTGTATCTTCAATACGATACTCACAATTAATTTTGTTTTTTTTTTTCGTGAAAAGTAAACCACAAAACATTTTGCATTGTTAAGGTTCATCCGGTTTTGATTACACCACACCACAAGCCCATCTAAATCTGACTGCAGTAGTACTGAATCAGCTACTGAATCAATTATTTTCCCAAACTTTAGGTCGTCCGCATACGTAAATTTTATTTTTAACCATTTAACTTCCCGTCCATCTGTGTTTTTGGTTCTATTCAAAATTATTGTATAAGCCAGTTTTTCAAGTCTTTAAATTCATTGTATTTAAATTACTTGACTTGATAACAATTTTTGAAGTGAAACTTCTTTAGGCACGCTTGACTTGGGGGGTGAACTGGCGAATTTGTTACGTTTTGTTTTTATAGATAGGTGACAAATGACACCACCCCACCTGATGTTAAGTGAAGGTGAAGTCCAGTCGCGTTACGATTAGTTTCATCCATAAACAATGACAATACCCGTCACAATATACATGAATCTAGTGCTTGGTGGGTGATAACGGACCCAGCGCAGATTGATGGCTCGGTGACATGACACGTTTTCGGATTAGCAAGCTGAAGTGGCAGTGGGCTGGCCATATTTGCCGAAGAACCGATAACCGTTGGGGTAGACGAGTTCTGGAGTGGAGACCACGTCTAGGCAAACGTAGTGTAGGACGTCCTCAGGCACGATGGAGTGACGATTTGCGCAAGGCGGCTGGCAGGAGCTGGATGCGAGTAGCCCAAGATCGATCTGAGTGGCGTGCATTTGGAGAGGCCTATGTCCAGCAGTGGACTATGATAGGCTGTTGATGATGATGATGATGATGACATGACACTCTTATGCTAAGCAATGCTTTTTCACCATAGAAGGGAACGACATATATGTTTGCTAAGAGCTTTTCTGCCAAATGCATTATTCAATTTATACCTAATTAGTCACCTAAAATAAATCCATGCGGCTGAAATAGCAAAAACAGCGATTATGTATGAAACACTACAACCGGCCGGCGATTTTTCCTACAAAAAAGTCAGAGATGTGCGCTCGGAGTGCAAGTGAAACAAAAGATCAAGGGTCGATATTTGGTTTTAGCTGAAAATATTTATGTAGAAATATCACCACACGCTACGATGAAAAACAACAATTAAAGCATAGTTGCTTTTACTTGTATTTTAATCTTAACGATACGATCTCTGATGTTGTGGAAAAAACAAATAAATCTGCTTAATCACTTTTACTTCAATTAAAATCTGCACAAGTGCGAAACATTATGTTCTGTTAAAAGCAAGTAGAACTACTTACTCTCTTTTTAATGTGTAAGATTCTAAGTACTTTCCAATAATTCAACAAAACCAGAACCATTTAAAGTATTTTAATTTGTATTAGTACAACGCTACAGTATGCTCAGAGTGTAAGCAAATTGCAACTAAAATAAGATATGAAACGGAATGTGGTTTTGATTGCAAGGCTTCCAAAAAATTGTACAGGTATAAGACTTTAGCTGTTATTGAATGCAGATGTTACTTAAAAGCTCATAATATAGTTGTTTTTTTGCGTATCTTTCTCGGAAACTATGCATCGTATCAAAAAATCGGTTTTACCTGTAGATAGAGCTCAAAAAGTTGAGTAGCTTGGTGTAAATAACTCATTTTTGAAAAAAAGTGCAGATAATCGGTTTTACCAATAAAGGGACGATATTCTTTATGTGCAAAAAAGAATATATCCATACTCAAAATACAAAAAAAAACATAAAACACAGGAACGCAAACTCAAAAGGCGGCCTTATTGCTAGGGTAGCAATCTCTACCAGGCAACCTTTGACTAAATGAAACCATACCATAAGAATAGAAGAAACTACGAGCTAGTGCATTGTAAAAATAAATAAATAAACGTAAATATAAAATATAGTAAGTATATAAGGAAGCTATAAGATACAATACAAAGTAATAAACAGATAATAAGATCAGGCAGAGTCCAGCTTCAGGAAATATTTCTTAATTTTAATAGCTTAGGAGTCCCTCGTCTGTGCACGTTTAATATACACAGGTTTCACAACTTTGCAGCTGATCTTAACAAAATTTAGGACTGAATTATTTACATTTTTAATTAACAAAATTTACTATACAATTAATGTTTTTGTAAATGATAAAATACCCTAATCTCAATTTGGTTGACACTCGTGTGTATTTAATTTAATAGTATAAATTATGTAAATGATAAATATATGTAATTTTCTGACATTTTAATTCAATATCGATGCAATTTTTCCTGACTTTTTAATTATGAAGAGAGTAGAAGTACTTTTTGTGACATTGAGTATAACTATTATCTTTAAATTTATTTTATTTATTTTGACGTCACTGAAAACCTCATACATTTAATTATCTTCTATAATATGTAATATTTACTACTATTTTACATTCAACAAAATATGCTGGAAACTAAAGAGCTAACAACTCTTGTAACCATATTTTGGCAAATAAATGATTATTGTTATTATTATTACAATTAGAAGGCATCTCTCGCACTGCGCAAGGGGGGGGGGGAGGGGGGGGGGGTTATGCGCAACAGCGAACTGTCCTCAATATTGACATTACATTTAGTCCTGACAGATAAAATTTAATTTCACTACCTCTCCTTCCGTTCACGAGGACGTAAAAGGGATGGGTGATAAATAACGCAAACTGCTTCTACCCGCAACCTGTTCAGCGGAGAGTTCAGAGATACTATCCCTTGAGACCCTTTTGGAGCTCTAACAAGTAGCCTTACGTGTTCGGGATACACATTACGTGTGTACCAAAATTCATTCAAATTCGTTATGTGCCTATGCCCTCTTTTAGACTATCTTGGATCTATAGTTTCAGTTTTACATTGTGACCAGAAATTGTTACAAAATGTTAGAAAACACGACGCAGGCCTTAGAATGTTAGTGTTACATAATAATACCTATACCAAATGCATACTGACCTTCAGATTCGTAAGCATTCTAATGGCTCAATTACATTTGGTCGTTAGTCTGTATTCGGGTGCACGAAAGACAATACTCGAATTCGGGCACCCGATGCAAAATTTACACTGGACTACGGGCTGGAAGTCAGTATTGGTTAACCAAAACGAAAACTGCCCGAATACTGTCGGGCTCGACTTCGTTCAGTTACACTTAGACGTTTACCGGAATTCCATGGGCACTCGCATTCAGGCTAACGAACAAGTGTATTCACGCCATAACTCTAGTTATTTTATTATTGTTAATAATATCAAATGTATAACCTTTAGACGCGGACTTTTTGGCGGGATCGGGAAGCGTCACTTTAGCAGTTTTGTTTTTCTTGTTAAAAATTGTGTTGTGGCGGATGTTAGTGTCTAATAATGGTGGATTATTAACCACTAAGTGTTCGGGAACATGCACAAGTGTTGGCAAATGAAACAATATAGCGGAAAGTGTCTTTCGACGTTCCCTCAAGAAGTCCACGGGGAGGTTCCAGTAAATCCCCACACATTTACTGAAACATAGGGAAAGGGGGATTGACTTGACTGCCACTTACTTTGACTTGATTTATTACTTTAACCACGAGTGCTATAGAATTTGTCAACATTTTTAACATTTGACATTGGCTAAATGCACAAGCCGTGCGAAGCCATTTAGGGAAAAAAAACCTTTAGACTCGTAAGCATTCTAACTCTAGTTATTATTCATCATATGTTTTGTATACTAATCTTTAGGACTCATAAGCAAGGGATGCTTTAACTTGATGCTTAACTTTCGCAGTGGTCGGTCATTGGATGGGGGACCGAAATCTTCTATCTCGAGTTCCTCCGTGCTTGGGAAGGCACGTTAAGCCGTTGGTCCTGGCTGCATCTGCAGTCGTTCATCATATCAGCCGTACGACGCCCACTGCTGGACATAGGCCTCCCCCAAATCTGCAGTCGTTAGCACCTGCCAATCCGCACTGGGCCCACGTGGTGGGTCATGGCCCAATCTCTCTTTTCTATCCATAGGGAAGGGCTGTGCCCCAGCAGTGGGGACATTAATAGGCTGATGATGATGATGAAAGTGACAGAAATTTAAAGGGAAAATACAACAAGCTATGTTTGAATCAAAACTCCTATAAGTTGAAAACTAATTAATTCCGCATTATTATAGTTATTATCATTATTTTTTGCATCAATTTGACATAAATTTTTAATTTTAAATCAAACATTGATTATTAATTGCACTATTTTGTATTGATTATTCATTGATTTATTAATTATTAATTCCATTTATTATTATTGATTTATTAATTACATTGTACTTTTCTGAATTGAATGTTGTGTGTGCTTGTAAAGGCTTGCATATATGTCTTAGAATCAGTATTATTTTATTTTTTTAATGTTTTTATATGTTTAGCTGTAAGTACACCTATTAAATAAATAAATAAATAAAACTAGCAGCACAATCTTTATTTTGTCATTTTAACAACAATCACTATTAAATATGTAACGCTAGTCAACTTTATAAAACGAGATTAGTTTTGGGTGTACCATTATTATTTCAGTGTAAAACTTCACTGACTCCCATTAAAAGTTGAGCGTGTGGTCACTGAGGTCGTCCGTTGAGTGAGCTATATGAAATTCAAGTACCTTCAATCCTCGTTCATAATTCACGATGTAGGCTTCAGTCAATCACGTGGTCGAACAGGAAGAAACGTAAATTTATGTAGCTTCCTGCTTATCAATAATAATTAAAAACGAGCGAGGCTTACAGTAGTCGCGTATGATGTGTAACATTTGAGACCTCACCTTATATTACTAAAAAAAGAAATAAAACCGACTACAAAAGGAATAAGCCATTTGAACATTATGTTCTAAAATCAAATTTTATCATTTACATTTGTAATGGAAAGTGACTTCTTGAGTTATCTCATATTGAAGTCATTTTTCAAATTGACGACTCTGTATATAATACAGGGAGAAAAAAACAGCCCTTGCTGAGTTTCTTGCCGGTTCTTCTCAGTACAAGGTCTCCCGCCGTAGATTTGCGAACCGATGGCGTAGCTTTTCGACATTCACAAGTGCTTGTAACAGCCTAGACTGAATAAACGATATTGAATTTTGAATTTTTTTCAAATCAAATAGCGCGTCCTTGTTCATGAAATCACCCCCACAAATTGCAGGAAAGCGAGAGGAAAGATGTTACACATCAATAATTCGTCCCAAGTGCGTCGCGATGTGACGACCCCATCGCCTACTGGATTCCTAGTGCTGTCATTCAAAGCTTGTGGCGAGCTGGTGGTGTACCCTACCTCCAGAGGGACCATTACACACATGCGCTTACACACACACAGTTATAATGCGATTCAAGTAAGAATAGGACCGACTGGGTGCCATATTTTGACGTCATAGCTGTCAATTCAAACCAAATAGGTAGAGTGAGCAAAAAAATGTTGCTATTTAATAAAACTTATTTACTAAGATTAAGTGAGACAAAACATCAGATTTTTTAATAAAAATAACTTACTAAGGTTGAGAAAGAACACAACCAATTTTTAATAGTATTTCTTTATTAAGACTGTGTGCAATAAAACAAAACAAAACATTAATCACAATCTAGCTCTTCAATTTCGCTCATCTCTGCATATCCGCCGGAGAAGTTATAAATAATCTTTCAGGTCACATATGAACATGCATCCTATATGTAAACGAAAGTTTTAAATCGAGTTTTTGAACGCAACTTAAAGTAACATTTGGTTGACGATTTAGGTTATCAAACATTCATAGCCAAAGCTCAATAAATGAAAAAAAAACAACTAATAATTATTATCAACATTTGTCACTGTTTGTTTAAAAATGTTTGGTTTTTATTCTAGAATCAGCTGAGTGCTAAAAAAGTGTTCCGAGATTTTTTTGCAAGCCGTACTTTTCAAGCGACATTTGACAGATGGAGGTCATTGGCTTTCCTATTCTTATTTGAATCGCATTATACAGAGTACACACTCCCGCCTCCGTCTTGCTTTAGCCAGTCCGCTATGGTAGAGTCGCATGAGGAAAACATACGCTCCAGGGTGGAAATATATTGCATATAATGGTGTATTAACGAGGAAACCCTCTCTCGGGGGTAAGCCCCGTGATGGTGCCGCTTTCGACACCCTCATCATCAGCCTATTAATGTCCCCACTGCTGGGGCACAGGCCTTCCCCATGGATGGAATAGGGAGATTGGGATGGCCCAATCGCCTGGGTTATGGAACCCACCACGCGGGCCCAGTGCGGATTGGTGGGTGCTAACGACTGCAAATGGACCAACGGCTTAACCTGCCTTCCGAAGCACGAAGAAGCTCGAGATAGTAAATTTTTGGTCACCCATCCAATGACCGACCACTGCGAAAGTTGCTTAACTTCAACGATCGCAGCCGAACGCGCTAACCACCTGCGCCATCGAGCTCCTCGAGTTCAACACCCTCAGCTACTCATATTATGTTGCACCCTTTTTTTTTTTGACGATGGATAATCCATTTACGCTTCATACCGCGCGCTGGCTAGGCGCGCGACGTGTGTGGGACTCCCCGACGCGGAACAGCGCCGGCCCTATCTACTAAAAACCACTGGTACCCTCTTACGCCCTTGTGGGAGCGTACCTCTATGTGCGCCACTTCACTGTGACGCCCCCGGGAACATTATGTTGCACCCTAGCCGCATTTTCGTGGCAAGTTAGAGTAACCAACAGGCAGTGTAGACAACAAGGTACTTGTAATCTAAAATTTTAATGTGATTGATTATAATTATGTGTATTTTGTTTATTTTATGTATATTGACATTGTAGTGCCCTTACAGGGTTCATGTTTGGATCCGACTCTAAATCTAAGAACTTGTATTTACCACATGAAACAATAAATATATTGAATTGAATTGAAGCTTATAAACAAGGAATAAGTTAAGACTAGTTACACCATGTTTTGTTCATGAGACTCAAATGTCATTTGTCATTTGATAAACAGAGACAAAACATGGAGTAACTCATCTAAGCGTAGTCTTCGTAACCCTAGACATCTAACATTCGTCGAACTTTTACCCTTCATTAACATCGCCATCTCTTTACGGCGCGCGCGCCTGTCACCGCGTCTTCACACTTTTAAATAAGGGAGTTAATGTTTGTAAGTGGTTCAATGGACTCTTGGCTGGGACCGCGGATTTGAGAAGATTGTGCAATTTATGTAGGATTCAATGAAGTATGTAGGATTAAAATAAGGGTCAAGGGTCTGTAGTGTTTGTTTTTAAACAGGGCGTGACACTGACAGCTGTTTTGTCTATGATAGCGAACCGCTTACGTCGGCGTAGCTGTCAAACTTCATTGATTGGGTTGGTAGCATTGAGGGAATAGTCGATTTTTCTATTCGACTAAAATATTCGCCTTGAGAAAAAAAAAAAAAAAAAAAAGTTATCAGGCAGTGAATCTCTGTGGGGACGCGTGGATGAATGGATGGAGTTTGACAGTTGTTGAATTTTGAATAGTTTTTCCCATATCGA
Organism: Chilo suppressalis; assembly: GCA_902850365.2. Lineage (NCBI taxonomy): Eukaryota > Metazoa > Arthropoda > Insecta > Lepidoptera > Crambidae > Chilo > Chilo suppressalis. Next base: position 2,623,620 of record OU963902.1, read on the forward strand.
TTTGAGTCCTCCTTATCGGGCGCTGTTTTTAATCGATTTTGAAGTTTACTCGAAATTGAATTTCCTCGCTGATTTGGGTAGGTATTCCCTTTTCCTCAGCTTACGGCGAGTGTAGGTATATAGTTTTGAGTTTATTCTTCGGTTCGTCTCGAATGCGGCGGCTGTCTGTTTGACTGTGGCCTTTGCCTTCAGTTGGAGAGAGAAACAAATCATAGACACATATTTGGGAGTAGACGACCCGTCTATCATCTATGAGCAATTGTCGAAACAACATTTTAAAATTTCACAATCTGTTTGTGGTACAGTTATCTTTTCATCGTTTCTTCTGCCCAAAGTATATTATAAAGCATATTATAGTCGTCGGAGTCGTGAAATAGATCCGAAAAGTTTATATCCTGAAGGATATTGGCGGAAATAGCGCGGAGTCGCTAACCGAACTGAGTTTCGCAGGTATATTGGAGTAACTCTTTTTCCTACTTATTTTGCAAGTTGTGGCTATGAAAAATAACCTTTCTGTTGATATTCTGTATCGTAGGTGGACGAACACGAACCTTCGCAAGGCGTTGCAATAAGGCAGTAACTTGTGATAGGAAACAAAATACTTACGGATAGTTTCATATTTCGAACGGTAAGCTATCATCTGACCTCATATTTATTCTCCTAGCACTAATTGAACTGCATTATGCACGATATGGTGATTATTGTCATCAAATATACCTAATCATTCTTGTCAAGTTAGTGAACATGAAATTGATTTCCTTCAACCCGGTGGGATGGGCCCCAGTCATGTAGTGATTCAAATTTTAAAGTGTAAACATTGACCGTGAATATCCCTCACTCTACCCTACCCGCCAGTGATGCAGATGTGGTAATCTATGTATTTTCCCCATATCTGATCATTTTTTTTTCAATGTGAACTTCAGGCTTGTACGTTACCCTCAAGAAATACTGGAGGAATAACAAGGAGACTCTTTCTCTGTACACGGACCAGAAGGGACGCGGGAGTTTATTTGCCAGCCGCTCTCCGGTTTTATGTAACCCGGCCGTAACAGCGGACAGATCATACACTGCTAAACCTATCCTAAACAAGGTATTTTCATTACTAACCCCGGGTGAGCGTGGAGAAGAACCACAAGGCGAGGTTGGACCCCGACCTACCCATTTCCATATATATACATATATCTTTATAACTGGTTATCTCACTGAGAACTGGAATTAACTAAGTTTGTCACCAATATCGATCAAACGAGCCGTAGAACCTCTGAAATCCACTAAATAGCTTATTAAGTCTAGTCTATGTGGTCTCTCAATGGGCAGTCCATTGCAGAGTGGATAAAATATATTAGATATAGTTGAGAACTCATGTAAGTACATGGTAGAGTGTTATGAATGTCTGATATTCATATAATTATAACATTTCATGTCAACTTGTTGATTTATATAAACTTTAACTTTAAACTACTGTATTCAGCTTAGATATTTAGTCAGTAAAACACAGTTGAAACATTTCATGTCAACTTGTTGATTTATATAAACTTTAACTTTAAACTACTGTATTCAGCTTAGATATTTATAATTAGTAAAACATTGTTATAACATTTCATGTCAGCTTGGTGATTTATATAAGCAATAACTTAAAACTACTGAATTCATCTGCTTTGGTATCTAAATTTGATAAAATATACTTATAACATTATCTTAATTCTTTTGGTTTTCTTTCATTGTTTCCCCGGTGCTCTGAGTGAGCTTAAAAGAGGGCAGTGGAGGAGAAATTAACATCACAGGTCAAGCAGCAAGTCACCATCTACCAGGCTAAAATTATTCTAAGAGATTTTAAGTTAGATGTCCGTATATCACTCCATAACACAACTATCCGGTTCATGAACATCCCATCCACATAGCCCAAACCAAATAAATCCCTCCCTGGAATTAGATCGGCAGCTATGGAGGACTTTCCGTTATGTTCCAGGCTAAATATATTGTGAGAGATTTTATGGTAGATGTCCGTATCTCACTTCATAACCCAGTTATTCGGTTCACTAACATGCCATCCATATTGCCCAAACCAAATAAACCCCTCTCTGGCAATAGTTCGGCAGTTATGGAGGAATATACGTTAATATCAATGGTACCTACAATTCCTGGGTAGAATACTAATTCCTTGATGGAATTCCTTGATAGGGCAATGATTCGCCGCATGGGCCCAGTTCGGATCAGTGAATTTTTACATTTCTGCGATATTTAATATTTTTAACGCGCTTTGAGCGCCTCGTTTACCTCTATAGAAAAGATTTTGATTATTTCCAATAGAAGTAAACAGTAGATTTATTCTTCCTATTGTAAGTTAATGGAGAATATTTGAAAATACTGTTTTCGTTTTTTTGTACTGATCGTTCAGCTAGTTTACGGAAAAAACGATAACACAACTTCTAACGCCCTATTTCTCAATTATGTTAAATAAATTAGATCAAATTAATTACTATGACATCAGAAATATGTTTTTGTTGTAACATAATGTAATAATAACAGAATTTTGATTTCCCATCTCATTAATTATCAAAAAAAAACTTCTAACCTCCGTGAGTTTTCCAAAAAAATAATGCAGGTTTACCTCGCATTTTGATATTAAATTAAATAGAATTACTATCAAAAACTTTCATAAAACTAATCTACTATCATTGATCTACTGAAATATGTCTATATTTTTATAATTAGTTCATTAATAATTATTTTATAAGACTCGAAACATCACCCGAAAAATGCAATATATACTAGTGCAAATCTACCTACGCGCCGATCAGTACGGCAGCGGCGCAATTTTGTAAAAGGGCTCTTAAATGAGCTTATTCTGCTGAAAGTATCGCTAAGTTTACGGGTTGAAACTATATAAGAAAAGTTAGCATTTAATAGGTACATTGCACGTCGACCAAGAATACTCTAAGCATTAGACGAAAATAAATGCGCATCAAATGGACGCGTAAGTGCGAACCGATTGGACACACTTGGCCATTAAAATGCTCCGTTAAGAGCTGACAACATCAAAGATAGCATGAATTACGGCGTGATGCGGATTACGTCTGCGTGTGCGAACAAGTTGATAAGTATGACTAGCAACAAAATTTCAGTGAGTTAAAGTGATCAGGTATTTATTTAAGTAATTTATGTAAGCGGCCACCATTACCTACGCTTGTGATACCAAAAATATCGGTGGTCGGTCATTGGATGGGTGACCGAAAATCTCCTATCACGAGTTCCTCCGCGCTTCGTAAGGCACGTTAAGCCGTTGTTCCCGGTTGCTTCTGCAGTCGTTATCACCCGCTAATCCGCACTGGGCCCGCGTGGTGTGTCATGGCCCAATCTCCCTTTCCTCCATAGGGAAGCCCCGTGCCCCAGCAGTGGGGACATTAATAGGCTGATGATGATGATGATGATGCTTGGCATGTCGCAATCGCCTATAACTAAAGTTTCACTAAAAAGTGTCTTGCTATAAATGTGTAAATAAGAAATGTATAAGTGTAACATTGTTGGCGATCAAATAAATAACTGACCCCTGGAGCCTTTCTCATCGACAGAAAACAACACCACCAAAAGGTAGTATTTTATAACTGTAGTCTTCTGTAAGATGGAAGTTACTGCAGGAGCGCCCGTCTGGACTGAAGATAGAGGTTACTGCAGGAGCGCCCATCTGGACTGAAGATGGAGGTTACTGCAGGAGCGCCCGTCTGGATTAAAGATGGAGGTTACTGCAGGAGCACTCGTCTGGACTGAAGATGGAGGTTACTGCAGGAGCGCCCGTCTGGACTGAAGATGGAGGTTACTGCAGGAGCGCCCGTCTGGACTGAAGATGGAGGTTATTGCAGGAGCGCCCGTCTAGACTGAAGATGAAGGTTACTGCAGGAGCGCCCGTCTGGACTGAAGATAGAGGTTACTGCAGGAGCGCCCGTCTAGACTGAAGATGGAGGTTACTGCAGGAGCGCCCGTCTAGACTGAAGATGGAGGTTATTGCAGGAGCGCCCGTCTAGACTGAAGATGAAGGTTACTGCAGGAGCGCCCGTCTGGACTGAAGATAGAGGTTACTGCAGGAGCGCCCGTCTGGACTGAAGATGGAGGTTACTGCAGGAGCGCCCGTCTGGACTGAAGATAGAGGTTACTGCAGGAGCGCCCGTCTGGACTGAAGATGGAGGTTACTGCAGGAGCGCCCGTCTGGATTAAAGATGGAGGTTACTGCAGGAGCGCCCGTCTGGACTGAAGATGGAGGTTACTGCAGGAGCGCCCGTCTGGACTGAAGATGGAGGTTACTGCAGGAGCGCCCGTCTGGACTGAAGATGGAGGTTACTTCAGGAGCGCCCGTCTGGACTGAAGATAGAGGTTACTGCAGGAGCGCCCGTCTGGACTGAAGATAGAGGTTACTGCAGGAGCGCCCGTCTAGACTGAAGATGGAGGTTACTGCAGGAGCGCCCGTCTAGACTGAAGATGGAGGTTATTGCAGGAGCGCCCGTCTAGACTGAAGATGAAGGTTACTGCAGGAGCGCCCGTCTGGACTGAAGATGGAGGTTACTGCAGGAGCGCCCGTCTGGACTGAAGATGGAGGTTACTGCAGAGCGCCCGTCTGGACTGAAGATGGAGGTTACTACAGGAGCGCCCGTCTGGACTGAAGATGGAGGTTACTGCAGGAGCGCCCGTCTGGACTGAAGATGGAGGTAACTGCAGGAGCGCCCGTCTAGACTGAAGATGGAGGTTACTGCAGGAGCACCCGTCTAGACTGAAGATGGAGGTTACTGCAGGAGCACCCGTCTGGACTGAAGATGGAGGTTACTGCAGGAGCGCCCGTCTCGACTGAAGATGGAGGTTACTGCAGGAGCGCCCGTCTGGACTGAAGATGGAGGTTACTGCAGGAGCGCCCGTCTAGACTGAAGATGGAGATTACAGCAGGAGCGCCCGTCTGGACTGACGATGAAGCTATATTGTTCTAAACTTTTATGGTCACTAACATTATAGCTATTAACGGGGTTGTTACCATGTACCTTGTTTTTTATGAGTCTCCGATATTTCGGCACTGTTGCAAGCGCCTTGATTAAAATAACCAAACATAAGAATTTTAATCGTGAGGATGGGTTTAAAATGTCAAATGTCTGGAATCCAGTGGTGCATATGTGTAAAAACCGCAAAAATCAAAAACGTGTCGTTCCGCGATCTGATACTGTGGGTATCGTGTGTCAAGAACAAGTGTGAGTGAATAGCGAGAATGTGACCAGTGGTAGGGGTATCGAGCGCAATAAAAGACGACGTCAGAGGGTAGACCAATATGTCTGACAATAACATCTACCCGCACTTACTTCAGTTACTCCGTGATCATGGCGCTTGCAACAGTGCCGAAATATCGGAGACTCATAAAAAACCAAGGTACATGGTAAAGATCCCGTCAATAGCTATAATGACGATGACGGTTCAATACGAGAGAAAAATCATCGGATCACTCACACACACAACATTAGCCTAGCCCTAAAGTAACCACTATAAGGCTTGTGTTATGGGCTACTAGGGTAACGGATAGAATACATATACTGAGCATATATAAGTATATTTTTATAGAAATACATATTAAACATCCACGACTGGAGTACAAATACTCGTATAATACACCGGGTTTTGAACCCGGGTCCTCTCGATTCGGCGACACCATGAAACCCGGCGTACAAACCAATCGCTCACGGAGGTCATCAAGAAGTGTAGACAATTTCTAAGGTCATCATCATCAACCTATTAATGTCCCCACTGCTGGGGCACAGGCCTTCCCTATGGATGGAATAGGGAGATTGGGCCATGACCCAACACGAGGGCCCAGTGCGGATTGGTGGGTGCTAACGACTGCAGATGCAGCCGGGACCAACGGCTTAACGTGCCTTCCGAAGCACGGAGGAGCTCGAGATAGTAAATTTTTGGTCACCTATCCGATGACCGACCACTGCGAAAGTTGCTTAACTTCGACGATCGCAGCCGAACGTGCTAAGCACTTGCGCCATCGAGCTCCTCAATTTCTAAGGTAGCCAAACATAATTCAATTAACAGTAGTAATATCAAAATTTCCATGTGAAATCCACACAAACACAAAGTCATAATGCCTCGTTTATTTTGTTTAATTTTTTTGTTTTAAATAATAACTATATATATAAATACTAGAACAATAAAACTAAAACTTTTGTATAATTTTTTTTTCAAATTCAAATTGACAGACCATTACAGACAACAAAATGGTCCATCAAATCGTTAGTAACAGTATTTATAGTATATATTATTTCTAGAATTCAATCAATGTGTGTTTTTTAAATATTGAAATTGTATTATATAATATAAAAAGTAATCTAAACCAAATGTCAAACAAAATTAATATGTAATTAATTAATATTCTACATTTAAAGTCATATAATTGAAATGTCGTGTAATATAATTTAATGTACTTAAATGTGTTCAAATAACGACAACATGATCCAAAATATGTTAGTAATCTTTAATAAGTTTTTGTGAGCATTAAATCGTATACAGTTTCCCCAAGCTGGTTATAAACGGCTAGTTTAATAATAAGATTACCGCTCTTCGAGGTAGTGGGGAGGTAATTAGTTTTGTACAATTTTAGAGTTAACGTGCATGTTGTCATCTCGCCGGGCGGTAACGACTTCCTCTGCAAATTTATGTTCCACGCCCAATGAAATACTGTTATGGTCGTACTCAACTGAAAATTGATAGGCGTCAACAAACCTAGTATTTATTACTGACTACTGGTACTAGGCCACCGCGGCTTTGTATGCGACAAAAATAAATCGATTTTTCCGTTCAATAATTTTGTCCCTGTTTTCCCCTTTTTAGGGTCCTGGAGTAGGCTTGTTGAAAATATATCGATGTATCGATATATCGATATTTTTTGTTCGATATATCGATATTTTTTGCCGATATATTTTGATTCGATATATCGATACATCGATACAAAATAACCAATATCGAAATTCGTATCAATAACGATATTTTTTTAATTATTAGCGGCATATCACGATCCAACTAAATTCGTATCTGGAAAAATCGTAACTGGATCTCAGATTAATGATATTCAACATATCTATGATCTGTGCTGTATTTAGTATTGTCTATTATTTGTAAATCTGTTTCGCTGGTGAATTGGTTGTGCTGATTTCCATTATATTCTGTGAAGTGTGTGACTGTCTAGTCTTGTTTACGAAAGAGACCCTGCAATCATTTACCTGAGAGGCACTGCAATCATTTTCATCATTCGAAAATAGGGTCTATTTTTAGGGAGATAATTTTCGTTCCATTATTATTCCGCGTGTCATATTTCGTGAGATACTATACGATATTTTTGGGAAAATTGGTCCGATATATCGATATATCGATGTTTTTCTCGCGATATATCGAAGCCGATATTGATATTTTTTAAAAGATCAATGTATCGATATTTTTTTCAACTTTCGACATCCCTATATTGGAGTCGATAAGGTCGGATGGACATGGCAGAACTATAAGGGTTCATGGTTTGAATGACTATGAAAAGCTGTAATTTTGAATGGATATACATACATATTAATCACGTCGGCAGAGAGGTAAAACGAAATCTTGAAAAGATTTTTTATAGTACCTCCCCTACACGTAAAGTGGATACTATTTTTTTCTCATCTATCCCATAAGGTGATGTATTCTTGGACAGTTTACCAAAGACATTCAGAGTTTATTAAGACTTGATGTGTTTACACGACGAATAAAAATAAAACATATTTTTAGGGAAACGTATAGCTTTTTATAATTATTTACCATACAGTATTTAATCTACCTCCTCATTAACTAAAAAACTCAAAGTAAAGGATATTATCGAGTCGAAGATTACTTACAAAGGATCGAAGTATCTGGGAGTAAAAAACACTTCGCTCGTTGAAGTAAGCATTCTTCTCATTAAATCACATTTAATTGTGTAACAAATAATTAATGTATCTAATTAATTGCATAAGTAGCGACATGATTCTATATAAATAATGCTAATTCTGTTAATGCTGATAAGTTTCTTGCGTCTATTCTTTATATCAACTAAAATATACCTATCCTGAATGAGTGGAAAGGAAAAATATTGGACGATTGAAAAGAACTTTCTATAAGTCAATTAAAGAAAGTAAATTTCATTTCATTTCGGACCACATTTCGATCAAGGGACCCGGGAAGGGAAGGTTTGTTATAGGTATATTGCGAACTGAACCTAATCACAATTATTGTGCGTCTGAAAACCAAATCGTCGTGAAACCCTGCAATCTTACCCATCAACAATAGAGCAATACGGAAGCGAGTAGCCAAAGCGGCATCTCCTATCTATTAGACAAGTCCGTCCGTCTGTGGTGCTGTTTCAGCGGCCAAACCGTAAGAGATATATAAAGAGAATATTTAAGTTATAAGTTAAGAATAGTCTGATAAGACTACAAACCGGATTTGAGTAAGTAGCACTTCCGGTTTTCAAGAAATCACGAATTTCAAACGAAACCACACAAAATCTCCGAAGTTATCAATTAATTAAATACATTTTTTTTTAAATCAGTTTTTGGTGAACATTTGGTTCACTGGTTTGCTAGTAATATTTATTATTCAAAACATTATGTCCTTCTGCGAGGCGAATATGCATACAAACTCAGTTTCTCACACGCATGTAAAACAATTACGATACTCACACTAAACATCGCCAAATCCTGCACACATGTATCGTTTGTATGCCCAATTTGTATGCCCAACTCGGCAATGGGGAAACCATCGAAAGAGAAGTGCTATTTTCTAGACGAGTGGTGATGACAAATCAAGAAGAAAATCCACTGTTCCCTCGCTATCTTAATCCTGACCAATGTCCACTATTTACTCCAATAAAAAAGAAATAATGATCTAGTTATGTTTTTATTTATTTTTAAGCATTTAACTGCTAGATGTTTAAATATAAAGAAAAGTTTACTAGAAAAAAAATCCACGCGGAGCAGGCAGCGGACGGGACTCGAACCCGCACCCTTCGCAATCCGGGCGAATGCACTGACCATTATGCTACCACGGCCCTATTGGACGAATTGAATTTCGACGCGGAATTTCGAATTTGATTTAGAAATAATGATCTGTTAAGAAGGGATAGAGAATGGATTAAACTACTTTATTTAAACATCAAACAGTTAATTACATATCAAAAGTTTTGTTTCTGTTTCACACATCTAATGTAGAAACTAACTTGGTGAACGCGATGAAGTAATTAATAGGGCTTACTGAGACTATAACTCAAGCCCGAGCTTGAAAAGTTTTTCCGCCACTACTAACGAACAGTTAACTTTAAATGAAACGTTAATATTTTAGGTAGAATCAGCAGAGAAGCATGGAAAGTTATCTCTCTTTATAATCTTAATATTAAACGATAGTCCTCTTTTGGGGTTAAAAGTTACCTTTTAAGTTTTATTTGTGGCAGGGCAGGTAGGCTTGTTTTCCAAACAGTTTCAGAAACTACTTTTGTATACTTATACTTTAAATAAATCATGTGTAATTATCTTAATATATATAAATCTCGTGTCACAATGTTTGTCCTCAATGGACTCCTAAACCACTGAAGCGATTATAATAAATTTCGCACACCATGTGCAGTTCGATCCAACTTGAGAGATAGGATAGTTTAAATCTCAAATTATAGTCGCAATTTTAATTTATTGCAAATTATTACTTTTGGGCGGTACGAAGTTCGCCGAGTCAGCTAGTAGTTATTATATATATGTATGATATCATCTAATTTTATCTCGCCAACAATCACTTCATTATTTGTCTCTATATTGTAGTAAATATGTGTTTGTCTCCGCTGCATTGTCATGGCTGTTTTCTCTTTTCTCCTTGCAAAATGTTTATTATTAATAAAGCTAGTCTACTCACTCATAAAGGTGATGGCTGAAAATCGGTATTTTGCCTTTAAACTGGCAAATGTTTAGCCGAGCCTTGACCTTTTGCTTTCTGCAGCATACATATGGATATTTCATAGCTGATTTTGTGTCTTTTGTATCTTTTTTTTTATTGTATTACTCTGTCTGTAAATGTATATGTATGTTGAAGAAAAAAATAAACGCATTATCTATCTATCTATCTTTTTATAATTTTACAATTAAACGTAAGTCCTCTTCGGAAATGAAATATCTATAGCGGCGTGTAACTGGCCTTGCCACGGCTTTTGGCTCAGCCTGTTCGGGTGACGCGATTTATGCGCGCGCGTAACACGTTTTTATGTTCATTGATCCGTTTTCTGAATGGATTGTTCTTACTCAGCCTTATGATCGCAGCCAATGAAGTATAAAACCAGTGTTTGTCGCGCGTGTGAATCCCGTCATCTGCACCCTTAGCACGAACTAATATCGAATTCGAATCGTTTGCGAGTACGAAATGTCATTGTTAAATGTGTACTGATTTTCAGTTCTCCTTACTTACTTTGAGGCGCAAAATTTTTAAAGACAATTAATAATAGTAAATGATAATAATAATATATTTTTTTTAATTTCGTTTTTTTTTCGAGGCGCGTAATTTTTTTTTGTTCAAGTTTCCATACGAAATTTGACATTGACATTTCGCACTCGCAAACTATCGAATATCGAATTCAATAATGGTTCGTGTTAGGGGTACTGAACAGAGACTTCGATGAACGCGGTATCTATCTATACTCAAAGCACGGACATCTAGCGAGAAAGAATTCGTTACATCATGTCAAAATTTCTATGGAAGAACCTAAATTATTCTGACATCCGGTAAGGTCGGTGCTAAGTTTCCACAGAAACTTGGACGTTGGCGATACCAACTCGGATCTGTCAATGTTCATGTTTTGGGTACGAAGCTGAGTGCATTCGGTAAGTTGGGCACTATGCCAGCCCCGTCACTGTGGGCTTTACTTCGTGGCGTGCTCCTAAAATTTTAATACATTTATTTTGCACGCAGGCGGGTCCGTTCAGCAGCTTCGTAAGCTGTAACTTCTCCTGGCCATCACCCTGCTCCTATTTCGTTGTGCTGGTTCGATGTTGGTGGCTTGGCGATTGCGTTACGTAAATAAAATTCACTGATTCTATTATATAAGAAAGAAAGAAAGAAAGAAAAATCATTTATTGGCCTTAACACACAAGTATGTAACAATAAGAAATTATATAAGCACCGATAAAAATAAGAACAAACAGACAATAACAATATGCAGAAAGAAGAAAGGCCAATTAGGACCCTGCCTCAGCTTAATGCTGTTACAATGGGACGGGAATATTCCCACCGTAACAGCGCTGGTATTCTGGCATATAGTATTTAGTAGGTAGAAGTAGTATTTAGTAAGTAAGAGTACGTAGTTAATATATTGAAGTCACTATAACCACTCACTTTACTGCTACGTGATTCATAACATTTTCACGAGATAAAAAGTATAATATAATATCAATAAGGTTATAAGTTATATGCCAAATTTCAACCAAATCCATTCAGTAGTTTTTGCGTGATTGACTAATAAACATCCCACCTTGCATATGAGTAGGATAACAGTAATAAAATTATTTAATGTGTGTAGTGTAAATTCCAAATGTGAACCTGTAATTACATTAGAATACTATCAAATATGGCGGCTACGTCAATAATGTGTCTCACACATCAACACAACCACTCGCGACCGTGGCTATGGCGGAAGAGAAAGAGTGAATGCGAATTTGCATGAACATTTCTTCTAATCACTCTGAGGCTCTAAGCCGTGGATCATAACGGCAAAGTCGTGACCAAGCCACAAGAGTTGCTGCTGAGCTGCACATTCTCGCAAAAGCAGACTCATGACAAAAGATCATCGTTATATTGTTTTAAACTTTCATGGTCACTAACATTATAGATATTAACGGTATCGGTATGGTAGTATCGAAGGCAGTAAAAGACGACGTCAGAGGGTAGACCGATATGTCTGCCAATAACATCTACCCGCAATTACTTCAGTTACTCCGTGATCATGGCGCTTGCAACAGTGCCGAAATATCGGAGACTCATAAAAAACAAGGTACATGGTAACAATCCCGTTAATATCTATAAAGATCATCGTGCCTCGTCGACTCTTTTTGGCGTGACCTGATTAGTAGACTTTTCTTCCTTTCTCCAGATCTCGCTGATAGGAGCATAACTATGGATCCAGGATTTCGTTTGTAGGAAGGCCAATGGGGAAGTTCTTCCTCCGAGCTGGGTGATGGTAGCTTGGGGGCCGCGGCCCGACTGATGTTGGTCGGGCATCGTATATATGAAAAGTTAGCCTCCGAATTTCATTTGCGCGATATAGGCTTCCATACTAATATTGATCGCAGTGCAGGTAACGCCATCTCTTGAGGATGGTGAGTAATGTTTTTCCTACATCCGTTGTATATCTGTGGGGCATATAGATGTCGCCACCACATCACTTTCACCACATCATCGATCACGTTTAAACAGCATATAAAGCAACAAAACAAGGTCCAGCGCTCCACGAGGTAGGGGATTTGATCAGGGTAGGCAGGGTAGGCAACGTCAATAAATAAATAAAGTTTTCGTGCATTAACCCGTAAAAACTAGTTTTATTTAGGGTAGGCATATTTTTAGGAGCGAGTGATATTTTTGGTATTGCTAGCGTCTATAGGCTATGATGGCCGCTTACCATCAGGTGGGCCATACGCTTGTTTGGCACCCTTTCATTATCATCATGAGCCTATTAATGTTCCCACTGCTGGGACACAGGCCTTCCCTATAAATGGAATAGGAAGTTTGGAGCAAGACCCACCACGCGGGCCTAGTTCGGATTGGCGGGTGCTAATGACTGCAGATGCAGCCGGGACCAACGGCTTAACGTGCCTTCCGAAGCACGGAGCAACTCGAGATAGAAGAATATTTTTGGTCACCCATCCAATGAGCGACCACTGCGAAAGTTGCTTAATATCAACGATCGCAGCCGAACGCGCTAACCATCGAGCTTCTCACAACCCTTTAACATATAAAAACACGCATGCAGCTAGGAGTAGCCAGACGCAGCTTTGCCTTTTGTCAAAATATATTTTTAGTAAATTAGTACTAAATATATATATATATATATATATATATATATATATATTACTAGATGGACAGCAGCGAACTTCGTACCGCCATAAAAAAATAGGGGTTGCTTGTAAAGGGTTGAAAATTCAGGGTTATATGTATTTACTAATACTGTATCATAAAAAAATTAAAAAAAAATTAACTAAAATTGAAAAAAAAATTTAGCGCAGGATTACCCTTAACATTTAGGGGGATGAAAAATAGATGTTGTCCGATTCTCAGACCTACCCAATATGCACACAAAATTTCATGAGAATCGGGAAAGCCGTTTCGGAGGAGTTTAACCACAAACACCGCGACACGAGAATTTTATATATTAGATATATACATATATTAAAACTAAAGTGACTTTTGTGCTAACTCTACGTTATGTGTAAGCGTGTAACAGTGCGCTAACTAATAAATTTTGCGAGGAACTCGATGCCATGCAAGTTGCTTAGTACTCAACCTAGTTCAGTTATTGTAAGTGTAGAACGGACAGTCATGTCTTAAGATCGATCAGAACAATGAAACTCGGCCAAGCTTTGTAGTGAGAGAATTAATTGAAAACTCATTCAATCGACTGATATTAAGAAACTTTAAACTTCGATATCTCTCTGACTTTTAATCTCTTATCTATTAGACAAGTCCGTCCGTCCGTCTGTCTGTGGTGCTGTTTCAGCGGCCAAACCGTAAGAGATACAAAAAGAAAATATTTAAGTTATAAGTTAAGAATAGTCTGATAAGACTACAAACCAGATTTGAGTAACGTAGCACTTCCGGTTTTCGAGAAATCACGTGATTTCTATTTTGTAATTATCACAATTTTATTAACTATTATTTTATTTAATTAACTATTTAAAGTTTTTTTTTTAATTTTTTTTTAACTAAATAATTTCGAACGAAACCACACAAAATCTCCGAAGTTATCAATTAATTAAATACATTTTTTAAATCAGGTTTTGGTGAACATTTGGTTCACTGGTTTGCTAGTTTATTAGTAACTAGCAACCGCCCGGGACTTTGTCCACGCTCACTTTAGTTTTTGACAGTCCCACAGTCCAATTTTCATGGGATAAAAAGTATAATATCTCCATCCAGGTTATAGGTTATATGCGTACCAAATTTCAACCAAATCCATTCAGTAGTTTTTGCATGATTGACTAATAAACACACTAAGCTTCATATGAGTAGGAAGTAGGATATCAGCAATAAAATTACTTAATGTGTGTAGTGTAAATTCCAAATGTGGACCTATTACTGTTTCTGGTATACAGCCGCAGACAGACGGACAAGCAATGGAAGCTTAGTTATAGGTTCTCATTAGTGATGTAACGAATATTCGCATTCGCATTCGTGAATATTCGCATATTTTTGATTATACGATTCACATTTGCATTCGCAAAATCTCTGCGCATGTTTTGCGAATATGATTATTAGAAAAAAATATTTTCAAGAACTTATTGTTACACAGATTTCATTTCATGCTCGTTCAGCATCGCAGTGTGAATTAAGTCCATATTTCAATAGAATTTGATTTACTCATGTTAACAAATCACTATTCTAACTCTAACCTCAAAATTCACTTGTTTTTTTTTTACGAAAAGACCGGCGCGAGCGAAATCACACTTCAGTCGGATAGTTCATATCAACTCGGCAATTCGAACGAGACTGCCACCATGCCATAGACAATTGGCGCCAAATATTCGCATTCGCGAATGTCGGTACCAGAAATTCGCGTTCGCCAATATTCAAAAAAATGACATTCGTTACATCACTAGTTCTCATAATAATGTATGCAAACAAATCAATTTACAACCTGAAGCTAGCATGTCATCAAAGTCAAAGCAACTCCAAAATGTGGTTGTAGTTATGAAACTTTTGACATACCACCACACATCGAAACTTTACGAACTCGATTTGTTTGTCATCGACTTTGATCTTCTAAATTGATAGTTAACTAAACTTAATACATAAACATTTATAAACGTAATAACTAATACAGGTAATAATATTGAAGATGTAACTTCATATTTATGTTTTTATTTATTTTTAAGCATTGAACTGCTAGACGTTTAAATCTAAAGAAAAGTTTACTAGAAAAAAATCCACGCGGACCAGGCAGCGGACGGGACTCGAAGCCGCACCCTTCGCAATCCGGGCGAATGCACTGACCATTATGGGCCGTGGTAGTATAATGGTCAGTGCATTCGCCCGAATTATTATCCAATATGAATAAATAAAATAAGACGCCAACCGCACTCGATGAGATCCCGCCAAAAACTCAGTCAATAGAATTTATTTATGTGTTTACGTTCGCTGTGTCAATCAAATGCAATAAAAAAAAGGTTTTTAATAAAAACGCAACACACCATAGTGCCGGGTTGCTCGTTTTAAAATGTATTTTATGCTGACAACACCAGCCTATCGTGGAGCCGCAGTGATCATAAACATTGGGCTTTGAAGTGCATTCAATGAAATTGAAATATTCGCTCTGGAAAAAGCGTAGCAACACCCAACGTAGTACGTGCACCGTGAAATGAAACTACGGCAAAAAGGACGGTACTAGCTGCAGTAAATTTATAAGCAGAAAGGCCAACCTGTAAAATATGTAAGACAATTGGACCTTGTGCGTATTATTTAGGCCAGTATTTACTCAGAAAATAAAGTAGACATAAATATTTATATTCACTATTTAAATTTTTGTACTGTACATGAGTACTTGAGGAGCTCGATGGTGCAGGTGGCTAGCGCGTTCGGCTGCGATCATTGAAGTTAAGCAACTTTCGTAATGGTCAGTCATTGGATGGGTGACCAAAAATCCTATATCTCGAGTTCCTTCGTGCTTCGGATGGCACGTTAAGCCGTTGGTCCCAGCTGCGTCATTCATGGCCCAAATCTCTCTATTCCATCCATAGGGAAGGCCCCAGCAGTGGGGACATTAATAGGCTGATGATAAAACTGTACGTACTTAAGACTGTATTTTCATATCGGGCCAAATTCTCAATTCCTTATTTGCACAGAAGACATCACATAGTTTAACTAGTCCATGGAACTGACATTAATTTTTATCAAGACCTCTCGAAGTTATCTCCCCTACGATCCGTACTTGGCAATTGGCTTTGTCTGAAATGTGAATAATTTTTAATGGTGCGGATTTCATCTACGAGTCCATCTGAGATTTGGCTTTTTTTTGTGAAAGAATATTCCTGAGATAATTTATAAGTAATGTTGAGATGTTAAATTCCCCCTAAAGGTAGAAATATCCTCTAAATATCTTCTTGCTTAATTAGTTCTATTAAGACGTGGCAAAATACTCGGACAATAGACGTTTTGTTTTAAATCTAATTAATTAATAGCGGCCAAGCTTTTCCACGTTGAAGAAGATTTTTTGACCTACAACAAGTCTTTCTTACTTAAAAATTGGAGTGGTTTCCAGACTATTGTTAGATGTTGAAACTAATGTTTTTTACAAGAAAATTTTCACTCATTTTTATGGCTGTAACTTGTGTTACATGTTTATTACCACCTTTGATACCATGATAGTGTATCCTGTGATTTAGGGCGCTTTCAATTTATGCGTTTCTTGACGGCCTGCTGCGGTGCCGAAGCGGTGCGTTTGTCGTACAGCGTACGGACGATCCTTTTTTTTCATACAAAACGCGCGGTGCGGCAACAGTCCTGGGGGTCTACTCTCTTTCTCCAAAACGAACTTTCGATAACGAAGTTCAAACGAAATTTAATTTCGTCAATTTAAGGTTATACTGAATTTGAACGATAAACTATCAAATTTAAGCTTTCTTTGAGTAGGCTTAGAAAATTTACACCTCAATCTATATTTCGACAACGAATATTATTATACTTAAAAACGAACCAGAAACATAGTGAGAATAGTGCGAAGTTTCGATCGAAATTTCGTTTTTCGTTGAATTAGAGTAGGCCTTCTGTTGTCGAGCGTTCGCGGTACCGGCGCGGCACTGTTACCGCGAACGCTCCGAGGCCGTCAAGAAACGCATAAATTGAAAGCGCCCTTACTCTATGACTGGGCGAATATTCTTAATCAGTACTAAGAGAAAAGCGTAAATAATGTAATTGTGCTGATTGTGCTCTGAATAATAAAAATGTGATTAAACATATAATACAAGTTTTACTGTGAAAGATCGCAATAAACTTGAAACAATTCCTTATAAAAAGAAAAAGAAAAAGCAGGCTGTGTGAGTGACTAACGGAGCTCTTTAAAATTTAAATATTGACAAGACATACATAACACATATTTTTTACAGACGCGATTTAACAAAAACAAAACCACAAAAAATGTAAGAAATAACACATATTTGTTAATATCAGACCCTGCATTTTAATAGATCTGAATAGATAGATAGATCTGTTGGGTTGCCATGGCACCGACACCATTTATTAATATGACATTACATGTAAATTAAACCTTAAGTAAAGAATAAAATATTTCTCTATTTTTGGGGGTTTTTATAAGTCGGTTTTTATTTTTGTTCCAAAAGTTTTTATTTTTCATTTTTTATTCTTGTTTCTTGATAATGTACAAAAAGTTTTTCAATATCTTTAAATATAAAACTCAAAGGTGACTGACTGACATTTATTTATATATAACAAATACTTATATCTATTATAACAGGTATATCTATAGACATAGTGATCTATCAACGCACAGCCCGGGATGAAATTTGGCATGCAGATAGATGTTATGAAGTAGGCATCCACTAAGAAAGGATTTTGAACAATTCTACCCCCAAGGGGATAAAATAGGGAATGAAAATTTGTATGAAACTTTGTCAATTTTAAACCGATCGGGCTGAGACTTTGCATGCAGGTATAAGAAGAATCATAGATGAATGTCATTGTGTATAATACAAGCCTGAGAACAAAAACTGTAGTCTACACTTCAGATCTACACCGAAGCGAGCGAAGGCGGGCCGCTAGTAATCTATAATAATAATAATCGATCTTCCTAATTATGTATAGTAGATTTGCCAATTACAAATCGATTCAAGCACGATGATGTTCGTTTAATTTAACTCATTATATGACCCGTGCTTCCAATTTGATTGGTATCACTTTCATTTAATTTGTTAACAACGTAAGGTATAAATAAATAAATAAATAAATAAATATTTCCAACACTCACACCAATTAGCCTAGCCCCAAAGTAAGCACTGTAAGGCTTGTGTTATGGGATACTAGGGTAACGGATAGAATACATATACATTACATATATAAGTATATTTATATAGAAATACATATTTAACATCCATGACTGGAGTACAAATGCTCGTATTCATCACACAAACATCTGCCCCCACCGGGATTCGAACCCGGGACCTCTCGAGTCGGCGACGCCATGAAACCCGGCGTACAAACCACTCGGCCACGGAGGTCGTCTAAAATAAAATCTATTAATAATAATATAAAATCTATGTATTTCATAAAAATAGTTGACGTACACACATGTGCCTGTATGTTGCTAGAATAAATAAAATCAAGTAAAAATGTATTAACATAAATCTATTTATCAGTGGTGATCACCAGTCGATAAAAATATTTAAAAAAAAACATTCACCTAACTGGAAGCTTCAACTCTTCATTCTGCCTGGTGCATATAGTAAGCCAATGAACAGAATTGGTGCACTCAAAATCTAGGAAAACCAAAATTGGAGCACACCGCCAGGTGTCGCCATATAACTGGATTCAAGGTAAATTACGAAAACTGATGTAAATCCGACGGGATACCAAAGGGTCTATCTCAATATGAAGCTTCCAGTGGGGTAAGTATTTTAATAATCATTTAATGTTAGACTTTCTGCTGTAGTGACTTTTGGATAAACCCGAAAAAATTTAATGGAATAATGTTAAATTTACACTGTTGTGTGATTTTCTGAGCCCTGATCATAACTTTCAACTGTGGCAAAATGGAGATGAAGTCGGAACGAGATATTGCTGTTTCCAATAATCTAGAGAAAAAATTATGACTTTCTCCATGATAACGATTTCGCATATTTTTTATTCACTATCGTAGTTATCCGTCTAATGACAGAGGTTTTATTATAGTATCTCTTATCTATTTAGACAAGTCCGTCCGTCCGTCTGTCTGTGGTGCTGTTTCAGCGGCCAAACCGTAAGAGATAGATAAAGAGAATATTTAAGTTATAAGTTAAGAATAGTCTGATAAGACTACAAACCGGATTTGAGTAACGTAGCACTTCCGGTTTTCGAGAAATCAGGTTTTGGTGAACATTTGGTTCACTGGTTTGCTAGTTACAATATAAGTTGGAACTTCATCGATGTACTTTGTAGTAGAAAAATTTAAATCTGTGAAATTGTGAAAGTCATGAAGTGGTAGTGTAGGAATTTTGATAGAATATTTTTTTTGTACTTTCGCTAATATTTTTTAATTTTGAAAAAGATATCTTACGCGGTATTCTATTTAGAGTCTGTTGCCAGTATCCAGAACCAGAATCTTCTAAGTTTGAATAAAATAATTGAAACTTCAATAGAATTACATTTAATAGTTGATGGATGAGGATTGTAAGCACTTGTGAATAATTTACTATCGCCAAGAGATACAATATTGTGAGCGAAAAACGCTGAAGCATTAGACTCGAGACTCTCTTCCATCCTATTTCCATTAAAGTGATGATAGTGCTATTCTAATTGAATCAACATAAAAGGGTCACTGATACAACATAGGCCTATCAAAATTGATCTATGCCACTTCTTAGCGTCAGAACATTACCTCAACAAAGAAATTTCAAGAGAGATAGGTTACAGCGGAATTTTTGGTCGAATTGAGTGCCCGTCTGGAGATATTTCTTGTTTTTAGGGTTTCATGATCGTTGAACAAGAATATAATAAAAAGTTAGCTTTTTAGAAATGCTTTAATCGTGTACTTATAAACGTTGGCATCTACTGATTCATATTATGTATTATACATAAATACAAATTGATCGAATCAATTATTATTTTTTTAAGAATAGTTTTTAATATCTAAGATATTTTCTCTAAGAATGCAATCCTACACTTATACAATAGAAGGAGGTTCCATCTTTTCCATTTCTTAGATTGAACTCTGTTCCGTTGTCCATTTATAATAAACGAATGCAGTCCCAAGGCAACAATGATAAATTTAATTTCCGAAATATGTCGAGCGGCAGTAAATTAATTAGGCTAAGCATTAACGTGCTAAGACTTGCTCCATTTAACAGTGTGTGAACACGGCAGGTGCCATCACAAGTCATTTAAAACAACGCTCCATATAATGCGAGGATCATTCCTGAAATTGGAGTATTTGTATCGTGTTTCATGGACAATATTGTTGTACCTACTGTCATTATTACTCTGCGTCAAGGCGATGGAACATGTTAATTTCCTACTCACTTGTATACCTTACTGCCCCCTATGTAAATGATGCATGGAGGCAGAAGAAATAGCTACTCACGTTCTGCTGGAATGCAGAGGTGTGGCCGAATACTGTGCTAAAACCTCCAATACCTCCAAGAGACAATCACCAAAGTGAAGCCGTTGCAGACGGAGCTGGGTTGGCTGAAGTGACTCCGGCAACACATCCTTCACACGCAATACATTACAGTAATTTGTCATATGGATGTCGAGTAGCGTAAATACCTGTAGCAAGAAGAAGAAGATACCTGCTCGGTATCAATGATCTTTTCTGTTCCGTTCATTGAATACAAGTGTTAAGCCAGAATTTGGTACATTGTACAATAGCCACCATCGATTCCGTTGGAATGCCAAAGACAGCTGCATGTAAACATATTTTTTATGTCAGTCCAGTCGTAAGAATTGAGTAATTGGCATTGTGATTGGTCACCTAAACCAGGATTCAACTACTGTATTTATGTAAATCTGCCAGCAAAGATTATAACTTTAAACATTAAATATCTTAGGAAATTTTTCGGGCAGGATTCGCTCGAACGCGTCTGTCCTTAATAATAAACGCGTAGCTTGTTGTTCATATTGGTATTTGATATAATATTACGTTTTATATTTATATTATTATGATGATGGCATTATTGTTATCTATTTTCAATGTTTAAATTATATAGAACTAGTTTTTCACGGGTTAATGCACGACACTTTATTTATTTATTGACGTTTCGCAGCCTTTACAGGATGCATCGTCGGGATGCTTTTTTTATTTAATTTTGTCGAGCTACCTTCGAAAGACTTTTATTGAGCGTTCGGTTATTTCATTGTTCGATTTTTAAAGTTTTATTGTCTATGTATGAATTTATTACTTAATTTAGTTAATAAAGTACTTTATTTAAAATTCTCTTTTGTAATTTTCAGTTTATTTATTTGTCTCTAACTACCGTAAACTACCACCGGTTCCAAAATTATAACCAAGTTTCAAAGTGTTTGAGTTAAATTAGTGCAAACCAAAAAGTATAAGACAATTTTGTAACGGATATTTAAAACAACGGACTCATAAAATGCTCAAATATTTTCGATCCATTTTCTAGAGAACGACTAAAGTCGTGAGAGCGCACAGCCTAGTGTGCTAACTTCTTAATTGGCTTATGAAAATTGGCCCCGACTCGAAACATAATTCGTGCCTGGAGTTGTTACACTTAAGATAAGATCCCGTTAGCTCGACTGGTTTTATTAATAGCTTATTATAAACAGGCTGCGTATAATCTTTGCATATAAATTTATGGTAATATATGGAAATGAACACGTCGCTTTTTCTCAAAAAGTTATATATAAAGGTAATCTTAATCAAGTTTTCTTATCTCTTTGTTGTCTCTCTTTATTTCTGAATTTCTCATTTGCTGTTATATTTGCACTTTTTAAGCAATTAACTGCTACATGATTAATGCTAAAGAATTTTTACTAGAAAATATTCCACGCGGACCAGACAGCAATCGGGACTCGAGCCCACACCTTCCGCTATCCGGGCGGATGCACTGACTAATTATGCTACCACGGCTCTAATAGCTGTGTTGAATTTCTTCTAGTATTTATTAGGCTAGACCGCGTGGATTTATTTCTATAAAATTTTTCTTTAGTTTTCTAATTGTTGTTAGAACTTTCATTTTTTATCTCCATTTCTGTTTGTCGTTGCAGAACTTAGCTATTTTCACAATCCAGTCATAAAATGGGAGGCCAGAATTTACATATTTCTCCGTGCTTTCGACCTCACCTATCAAGCTATACATTAAGGTAGAATGGTCAGTTGAGACCTGACCTGTTTTCCATACAATCTTGTCTAGTGGGCCTGTACCTATAGAAGTGGAGAAAATAGAAGAATAGTAATGGTACTTTTACACCCCCCCCCCCCCCACAACAACTCTACTAACTAGAGCCGAGGTCCGAGTCTCAGAGACGCCCCCTAGTTGAGCCGACCCCCTCTGGTTCGTCTGATCTAGAGGCTCCAGACGGAGAAGAGACTCCCCCCGTGGGGAAATGCCATCCGCCTGGAATACCTGTAGAGACACTCGCCAATTCTCGACTTGAGGTCCCCTTAGGATGTCGCCGTCCCCAAACCCAGTGACGCTGTAAAGGTCATAATGTGATCAACAGCATACATACTCAAAAAAAGGTAAATTTAAAAAATCAAAAAACCCGACTGCTTAATTATACTTCAAATAAAAACTGAAAAGAAAAAAACAAGTCCAGTAGTCTATAATTCTGTTAATAAGGAACAAAGCTACTTTAACAGTCGGGACCCATTAGATATTCAAGAATACATAATATTTTTCAACAGTGGGTCCCGACTGTTAAAGTAGCTTTGTTCCTTATTAACAGAATTATAGACTACTGGACTTGTTTTTTTCTTTTCAGTTTTTATTTGAAGTATAATTAAGCAGTCGGGTTTTTTGATTTTTTTTTTTTTCCTTTTTTATTTCACACTTTTTAGTTAGTTAGTATTTTAAGACGGTATATACCGTAGTCTTGTTACTTCAGTAAGGGAATTAATATCGCGGGAATTATTAAGTACCTTAAGACAGTCTAAAAATGAATCTAATGATACCGCATACATATTTTTTTAAAGGGAAATTTAGAAAAAATATTATTATGTCTTTATCCCGTGGGACTTTTAGGATAAAATGTATCCTATGACACTCCCGTAATCAAGACAAATCTAACGATACCTCATACATCAAAATCCATCAAGCCGTTTAGGCTACAGGAGGTCACAAAGGAACAGACATACATACATACTTACATACACTCCCTAAACATTACCCTCCCTCTTTGGCAGTCGGGTAAAAAAAGGTTCTTTTACAATAGGGCCGCTGCTCTTTGAGACGATTTCTGTTTAGGAACTTGAAGTTCATTGTTCATACAAAATGCATACATTTTTATTGTGTTACCCACAATTCCGTCAAAATCACTTGCCCGGAAACAATAGTAGCCGGATTTCCCAAACATTAAAAAAAATTGTGTGTGTCAGCTCCGACGCACGACTGGAGTTTACTCCTTAAGTTCGATAGTCTAACCAGACGCAAAAAGAGTTTATTTAACTTAAAAAAGATTGATACTGTATGAAAGGGTAAATTAACAAATTAATGAAAATAATATACATATATAAATATATATTTATTCATTTCATATACATTTATTATAAACTTTTTACAGTAGTCAATTTCAGATGTGCATAAATATATCATTAGGAATGTTGATAAATTATGTAATTATTATTATCAGACTATTATCATTTTTTTATAAATATTAATTAAAACAACATTGTCTGCATTATTAATTACAGTGACAAGTGGTTTATGGTAACTAAAATAAGACACATGGACGTTCGTAGATACGTGGTTCACGAATCTTGAAAATACCGCATCAATGGTTGTACCATACCTCGTTGTCCCCATTGCCACAGAATATATACACTATGCCATTGCTCTATCAGAAACAATATCTAAATTCAGTTCAGATTTTAAAAATTTTATTAATGTCAATCCGTCAACTTTGTTTGTCAAAGTTGCGCGACATAGGATGCGCACCAAAAACGTAACGAGGTCATTCATCGATAGACTTTACTTCTCACATTTTTCTCATACCGGGTCCCTTATATATTAGTACAGTCAATCTGTAGGTTGAGTGGTGAAAAAAAAACCTAAAGGGTAAGACTTGTTTTTTCTGTTGCCAAATGACATCAGTTAGCCACCTTGGTGATGGGCATGTTCAACTCGTAGGCGTTTTTTGAAAAACTCAAAAAAACCCTCAAAAATTTTTTGAAACGCATTTTTCTTGTTTTTTATGCATTTTAGAAACTTTTTTTTCGACCACAATTGTAGAGGGCGTTGAGTACTACAATTGATGTCATTGTTGCAATCTCGTACAACAAAAAATGCGCATTGTAGGTGGCGCTAAAGTCTCAAAAAAGTGTTTTTCACCCTGAAAATATCATTTTAATGGAAAACTTTAAATGAAAAAGTTGCTTCGTACATAATTACCAACAACTTTTGTATAAACAATTTTTTGTTTTACTTACCGTTTTCAAGTTATAAATTGCGCAGGTATGGAAAATCCAATAGAGCGGTTTTGGGCAGTTCAAGTACTCATTTGCAGTGCACATTTCAATGTACGTTTTACTATTTTTTATTTTTTTTCATGATTGTAATAATTTACTAATGTACTTTGTGAATACAGCAGATGGCCGAATTGGCCCACTGTGTTGGCACTCACTGCGTTGTATACGTAGCGCTGTATTGCACTGTAACTTGAAAACTGTAAGTAATTTAAAAAAAATGTTTATACAAAAGTCGTTGGTAATTATGTACGCAACAACTTTTTCATTTAAAGTTTTCCATTAAAATGATATTTTCAGTGTGAAAAAGTGAAAAAACACTTTTTTTGAGACTTTAGCGCCACCTACAATGCGCATTTTTTGTTGTACGAGATTGCAACAATGACATAAATTGTAGTACTCAACGCCCTCTACAATTATGGTCAAAAAAAAGTTTCTAAAATGCATACAAAACAAGAAAAATGCGTTTCAAAAAATTTTTGAGGGTTTTTTGAGTTTTTCAAAAAACGCCTACGAGTTGAACATGCCCATCGCCAAGGTGGCTTACTGACGTCATTTGGCAACAGAAAAAACAAGACTTACCCTTTAGGTTTTTTTTTCACTGAAACGATTTTTTTTCGATAGATTGACTGTACTATATGCAAATCGATTCTTAAGGAGTAAACTCCAAAAGGTTGTTATTATGAAAATTTCCAATTATCGTTTGCCAAACTTTCAATAAACACATAAATTTTCCAGCTGGTTTATTCTATTCTTGTTGGTAAATGGAAAATTTTCTTGTGCCTACAAAACAATTTGACAAGAATCACTTAGAGAATCTACGAAACTGTGGGCTATCAGAAGCGCCGTAATCAGATTCCAATATTCAACGTAGTCCCCTCATTTCTGTTTATTTTTTTATCTTCGTAATAACATCGTAAGTGATGCTCTTACCGGTGTTGCAGCCCATAGAAATTCGGTATCCAGCCTTAGATTAAAATAAAAAGGGTAGATACGGCACTAGCCTCACAAAAGTGATCCGCATGAATTGTGGTCCACGACCCTAATCGCTTTAGTCACAACTTGACATGCAAACGACGTACATGTGAACGCCAAAAAGAAATATTGCTAATATTTTATGTTTATATGATAAAACAATGCCTAAGTGTGTTTTTAAAAAGTGCTCAAATTGCTCAAGAACTAAAAATAAAACCCACGGCATCACTTTTCATTCGTAAGTACTATAAAATATATTTTTTCATAAAAATTGCTGTTTGTTTTGAATCTTATTCGGTAGTGACGTCGTGAGTACTGGTCGCGTGATTGGTCGGTAGTGCAGTGACGCGGATCTCGCCGTCTCGTTCGCACTGCCGTTGAAACATAACGTGCTGTTTCGTTCAGGTCGGTAATGCAGTGACGCGGATCTCGCCGTCCCGTGCGCGCTGCCGTGGGATCAGTTTTTGTTTGATGCAAGTATGAGCGTACCGTTTCTAGCTTTTTTTTTTTAATCTAAGTATCGAGCTCGTATTACCATCGGGGAAGCGCGCTACCGGCTTGCTACTGGCATGGCGCCAATAATATAATATCATAATATTACCCAGGAGTAGCTTTCCCTTTATGTGACGTTGTTTTTTTTTTCTCTCGAATGTATTGTACGCGCCAAGTGTTCAGATTGTTATCTTTAGCGTCGAATATACATTTCGCTACGAGCACTAACCGGTATTGTTTATGTATGGAAGCCGAGATATGGAGTACGTATGAAAAACAAATTATGGTAACGAGAATAATTAAAATAACAAGAAAAGTATAGATTCTATATATTTTGTAACTCAATTCATTACTCTTTGGTTTCAGTTGCATTTAAGTAGAAGTCCCTACATTTTATATTAATTGGCATATTTCGAGATCTAACTACTAAAAACTAAATTAAATAGCAGTTCCTTCTATTCATTATCTATTAAACCCATGCCTTTTCATAGTTACTACCTATACCTGCACATAATTTTGAAATTATTTATTAAATAAAGATTCATTAAAAAAAAAACTCTTAAAAAGTCACTGTAACGACCCACTATTATATATATATATATATATATATATACTACTAGCGGCCCGCCCTCGCTTCGCTTCGGCGTAGAACTGAAGTGTAGACTACAGTTTTTGTTCTCAGGCTTGTATTATACACAATGACATTCATCTATGATTCTTCTTATACCTGCATGCAAAGTCTCAGCCCGATCGGTTTAAAATTGACAAAGTTTCATACAAACTTTCATTCCCTATTTTATCCCCTTGGGGGTAGAATTGATCAAAATCTTTTCTTAGCGGATGCCTACGTCATAACATCTACCTGCATGCCAAATTTCAGCCCGATCCGTCCAGTGGTGTGGGCTGTGTGTTGATAGATCACTATGTCAGTCAGTCACCTTTGAGTTTTATATATATAGATTTTTCTCTAAGTATAATTGCTATTTTCTCATTCTTGTGGAGTTTCTTTTTCTTGTGAAAACAAATTGGATTGTTGTATATTATATATCAATAACTAACGTAGTCAGTGCGGAAAAGGATGGGATTTAGATTGGAGGGCGCTGTAGTGTTTTTCTACCGTATTTGTAAGGTTTTACCCCTTTTAGACATGATTTAATACAAAAAATCGCAATAAATCGCAACAACAAAAAAATCCGTATCAATACAAAACTTTGACGTTTTACAGATTGCTGGGTTTGATTGCCAAATAAAAATCTTAATGTTAGTTCCGTTTTTCGCCACGCCAATTCTCTTTCCGCACAGACTCTAACTTCCTTTTTTTTTAATTTAAGTTTATGGCTTGTATCTATTCGTTGATATCAAAATTAAGTCCTTGCAGAATATCCGCGGTGCAGCGGCAATCCATTTGTCGTTGCAACATTATGCTGAGTTGGGGCCTATTTGACAATGTCTTTGGTTTTTTGAACCTTATCGTAACTGTGTCTATGTATATCAATAAATGATTTTCTTTCTTCTTCTTTTTGAAGTGAAAACTTCTTTAGCGGCGTTGTATACTTTTTTTTGTATGGGTAAAAATGTTAAATTCGCGTCAGGTTAAGCACGCGGGCTGATCGCATCATGACACACAGTAAAATTGGAAAGGTTGTTGACTTTTGACGACCTCCGTGGCCGAGTGGTTTGTACGCCGGGTTTCATGGTGTCGCCGACTCGAGAGGTCCCGGGTTCGAATCCCGGTGGGGGCAGATGTTGGTGTGATGAATACGAGCGTTTGTACTCCAGTCATGGATGGATAGTATCTATTTCGATATAAATAGACTTATATATGTACAGTATATGTATTCTATCCGTTACCCTAGTATCCCATAACACAAGCCTTATAGTGCTTACTTTGGAGCTAGGCTAATTGGTGTGAGTGTTGGAAATATTTATTTATTATTTATATTGGACGAAACATAGTAATATTTTATTTTATCGTATTATAATAATAAGACTCTATCTAGGACGTCCACGTGGCAGCTTTATTGCGAAGAAAATGCATTTTTTACAATAGATGTCGCTAGGTGCGCTTAAATGTGATTCATGTAAGTTGATTTCTTTACAGTAGATGTCGCTAAGTGCGCTTAAACGTGATGCATGTAAGTTGATTTTTCTGAGAGATAAGCTTTTTTAATGTAATATAAATTTTCATGTCTGTGTACGATAGCGCAATAAATAAATATTGTATTCTACCACATCCATGATAGTACTTTTATACTGAATTAAAGCAATTGGTGCAAAATTATTCCCTAACAATTCCAAACTATCAAAAATGCACAACGTCAATATTCAAGTTTTCACTTCTGCTGGCACTCCCGGAGTGCAACCCGTCGTTTTTTCACTCTTATACTTCCAATTTTTACTAACAATATTATTTATTCATTGCAAACGTTAAAAGTAATAATAGGTAAGAATCTATTCCATGAAATGTATTAAAAGCAATTTTTAATTATTATTTTGATTGTGTTCCCTCATTGTCATTTTAATTGAACACAAATTTAAGCAACTAGTAATAACAAAAAAATATTTGAACTGCAATCTACAATCACAATACTTATTATAAGTTAATCCATAGTTTACTAAAGCAATATCATTTCATAGTATTAAATATACAATCTCAAGGACCATGCCTGATTCTCGGAAATTAGGAAACATTGTTTGATTACAGCTATTATTAATAGTAATAAATATATTGGATTGTTGAACGAAACGTCGAGCCGAAACCGACTTGGGTGTATTCGGCGAATGGGTTGGCAACACTAGTTACTAATTCATCTGACGTTTGACATCTGTCACTGTGAGTGGAAAAAAACGGGTTAAAAATCAGTTTTGGGGACATTTGCGATCTAGACGTCAAGCTGTTCGGTCGTGTTCAAACCCCTTACTGATTTCACCATGACTCGAATAAATCCGTTTGCATCTTAGCAAACACAGCTCATTTTGAACTGATTATTTGTTCGACTATTTTCATTAAACCTAGAAAGTGCAAACGGTGTATTATTTAGACAATTTATAATGGACGACGACCCATCACTAGACGAACGCTCACGTGCCCCTTCTACATATTATATAAGAATTTAAGCCTATGAGAATAACGGTGTGTTACTCTTTATATAATGGACAGAGATAGGTCGAAATCATACAGCTACATAGCCGACGCAGCCAGAAGGGGAGTTGGCATACACAGCTTTCCCCTCTGTGGGGTTGGGCATACAAATTGGGCATAAAAACTATACGTGTGTACAGGATTTGAAGACATATTGTGTCATTGTTTATGTGTGTATCGTAGTTACAGTTTATCGTAGTATTAATGTCCCCACTGCTGGGGCACAGGCCTTCCCTATGGATGGAATAGGGAGATTGGGCCATGATCCACCACGCGAGCCCAGTGCGGATTGGTGGGTGCTAACGACTGCAGATGCAGCCGGGATCAACGGCTTAACGTGCCTTCCGAAGCACGAAGGAGCTCGATATAGTATATAAGTCATGGCGACTCGATACCTCGCTACGCGCCTCCGGTCTAACTCATGGCGGCTCAATACCTCGCTACGCGCCTCCAGTCTAACTCATGGTGACTCGATACCTCGCTACGCGCCTCCGGTCTAACTCATGGCGAATCGATACCTCGCTACGAGCCTCCGGTCTAACTCATGGCGACTCGATACCTCGCAACGCGCCTCCGGTCTAACTCATGGCGGCTCGATACCTCGCTCCGCGCCTCCAGTCTAACTCATGGCGAGTCGATATCTCGTTACGCGGCTCCGGTCTAACTCATGGCGACTCGATACCTCGCTACGCGCCTCCGGTCTAACTCATGGCGAATCGATACCTCGCTACGAGCCTCCGGTCTAACTCATGGCGACTCGATACCTCGCAACGCGCCTCCGGTCTAACTCATGGCGGCTCGATACCTCGCTACGCGCCTCCAGTCTAACTCATGGCGAGTCGATATCTCGTTACGCGGCTCCGGTCTAACTCATGGCGACTCGATACCTCGCTACGCGCCTCCGGTCTAACTCATGGCGACTCGATACCTCGCTATGCGCCTTCGGTCTAACTCATGGTGACTCGTTACCTCGCTACGCGCCTCCGGTCTAACTCATGGCGACTCGATACCTAGCTACGCGCCTCCGGTCTAACTCATGGCGACTCGATACCTAGCTCCGCGCCTCCGGTCTAACTCATGGCGACTCGATACCTAGCTACGCGCCTCCGGTCTAACTCATGGCGACTCGGTACCTCGCTACGCCCCTCCGGTCTAACTCATGGCGACTCGATACCTAGCTACGCGCCTCCGGTCTAACTCATGGCGACTCGGTACCTCGCTACGCCCCTCCGGTCTAACTCATGGCGACTCGATACCTAGCTAAGCGCCTCCGGTCTAACTCATGGCGACTCGATAGCTCGCTACGCACCTCCGGTCTAACTCATACTAGTGTTTTATACTCATAATTTGGCAATAAAACGTTCAGTATTACCCATTTTATGTTCGTGTATGGAACATGACCCAATAAAAATTTATACGACCCAAAGTAATTGCTGCACTTGCTGTTTTCGCATGTGTGGTGTCTTTTCAGTGGTATTTTATACATTGAGGAAGTTATGAAAATAGATGAAATATTTGAAAACTAGAATCCTTTTAATGGCTTTAAACTAACAGAAACTATATTATAATCATTGAATGGCGTTGTTGAAGTTATAATGGTAATAGTTAAAATTTTGTTTTTGATTTAAACACAACTAAAGAACAGTTTATAATATTATCTGTTTAAGTAATAGCTGTTACTGACTGATATATTAACGCACAGCTCGAACCACGGAACGGATTACGATGAAATTTGGCATTCATATAGCTATTATGATGGACGCGTGCGCTATGAAAGGATGTTTCAAAACTTGCCCCCTAAAGGGGCAAAACGGGATGAATTACCGTTTAAGTTTGTATGGAAAAATATTTCCACGCAGACAAATACGCGGGCAGCCACTAGTTAAGTTATAACAAAGGTTATTATTGAGCTGTGTCACTATTTGTAAATTAATAAAAAGTCTGTAGCGTCTTGACGTACGAGTATGCCTACAATTAAATTCCCGATTTTTCGGTTTTATCAATCTTATCTTTTGTAGGTATTGAAACATATTTATGCTAAAACCACTTTACAATTTCAATATTCTTTCTTTCTAATCTAAATGCAATCTAAAACCAATGAAAAAAAACCCCTATTGCCGATAAATTGAACAAAGGACACAAAATGGCAAAAAGAAATAAGAAAATACTGTCGCCTTTCAATCGCAATTGTGTTAATTTAGTTTAGTAGAGTTGGGCCCAGGTTAATCCTAGCGGACAAAAGGTAGTTTTTATGTGACGACCAGCAATAACATTATTTCAGATTGCTATCGACAATTTGTGTCGATAGATTATCCCTTCGTTGACAACACTAATCACCCCTACGCCATATTGAGCAGTGGACAGTGGATTAAGCCTCTCTGTCTCTCCTATACGGTGAGCAAGTAAAGTAATTAATGATCGTATACGGATTTTCCGAGGAACCGGTTTTTCCGAGCAATTGAGCTTCGAAGACCGCTGCTTAAATCTGAACACATCGCCATAGAGATTTAGTAAGCACAATTAAATTTCGGATGTCCCGTTTAATAAGGTCCACGGGGTTTTAATACATAAATAATGTACTAGTTTTCACGTTTCACGGGTTAATGCAGGAAACTTTATTTATATATTGACGTTTCGCAGCCTTTACAGGCTGCTTCGTCGGAATAAATTTTTATTTAATTTTATCGAGCTACCTTTGAAAGACTTTTATTGAGCGTTCGGTTATTTCATTGTTCCGTGAAAAACTAGTTTTGTTTAATGAGTGATGTGCGTGAAAACCTAAGAAACAAATAAATAATGTACGTTCATTTATGAGAGATTCTTTGACTAATTTCTTTGTCGTACTATTTGCAAGTGGAATTCTTTGCACGCGCACGTGTTCCCTTCTTCCTATAATCTGGGGTCCTTTGAAAGAAGTGTGAATAAGCATTTCTGCAGGCCGGCAAGGTGAGGATGGTTGGTGTGGCTTTAATTACTGCTGCACCAGTTACCTTCGCGTCTGGACTTTACTTAATATTATTAACCACTTAATATTATGTGGGATTAGAGTAATTTGCCTGATTGGAGGTATTGCCCGTAACCGCCACGCTGGGCAGGCGGGTAAGCGATCACAGAACGTAGGTTTATTCACTGATGACGCTGCTGCCCGTCATCAGTGAGATTTCCCTCCCCTACGTCATTGGATGGTTATACCGCCATCGGTCAGTTTGCCAGAGCCTCGTCTGTTGGTCGACAGGGTGCACCACGTGAAGGTGAGGTTGGATTGGGTTCTTGCAGGGGTATTTAGAACCCCTTACACCCTTGGAGAGGCCCATGTCCAGCAGTGGACTAGGATAGGCTGTTGATGATGATGATGAGAGTAATTTGCCTACCTAACTAAAAAAAATATGTGTAAATGAGTTATGAAGCACAGTAGTTAGCTGGTAAAGTAATCAACTTTTTCAATGGCCAGTCATGGACCCAGGACCAGGCGGACGGAAAACTGTAGCATCATGAGCTCTTCCGTACTTCAGTTGCGTTATAATAAGCCGTTGGTTCTGTCCTGGTTACACTTATAAACGTAGACTTGTAGACCAAACAACTCAGAATAAACCTGCATGATGAGTTTCTGTTTTTTTTTTTTTATGTTATAGGTGGCATACGAGCAGACGGCTCACCTGATGGTAAGTGATCACCGTCGCCCATGGACACTTGCAACACCAGGAGTATCACAAATGCGATGCCGGCCTTTAAGGAAGGAGTACGCTCTTTTTTTGAAGGTTTTTGGGTCGTATTGGTCCGGAAACACTGCTGGCGACAATGTGTTGCCAGCAGTGTTTGCTGTTTAAACTCGTTATCCGTATGATCAGGCAGTGTGTATCTTAATAAACTGACAATTATAATATTTTTTACCCAGTTTGAGCACAATCTACTCTTCCCCATGTAGACCTAGAAACTTAATCGCCATCAATGACACAACATCACCTAAATGTAGTGTTAACGGTATGTAATAGATATTAACGGGATTGTTACCATGTACCTTATAATGATTTTATTTATTTTTAAACATTTAACTGCTAGATGTTTAAATCTAAAGAAAAGTTTACTAGAAAAAAAAACCCACGCGGACCAGGCAGCGGACGGGACTCGAACCAGCATGCACTGACCATAATTGCTATTTCTTCTTTCAAATGTTTAATACTTGAAAAAGTATTCATTTGACATTGTAGGCTACCTACAATGTGAAGAGATGGCGCTGCCTTGCAGCTTAAGGCTAGGAAAATTTCGACGCGGCTAATAGGGCCGTGGTAGCATAATGGTCAGTGCATCCGGATTGCGAAGGATGCGGGTTCGAGTCCCGTCCGCTGCCTGGTCCACGTGGATTTTTTTCTAGTAAACTTTTCTTTAGATGTACCTTGTTTTTATGAGCCTCTGATATTTCGGCACTGTTGCAAGCGCCATGATCACGGAGTAACTGATGAGATATAGTTTCAGTTACTCCGTGATCATGGAGCTTGCAACAGTGCCCAAATATCGAAGACTCATAATAAACAAGGTACATGGTAACAATCTCGTTAATATCTATAATGTTAGTGACCATGAAAGTTTAAAATAATATGTAGAGTGGTTTTTTTTATGAATAGGCCCGACATGTCTCCACCCCACCAGATACAGCTGTATTACTCGTACCTACCACACCAGCCATCCTCACTTTGCCGGTCTGAATGTTGCTTCTTTGCGTCCATTTTCAAAGCATCCAGTGTTTATTAACAGTGGTCATCTTAATTAAAATTAATAATTCAAAAAGAAAATTTGCTATGCGCAAAGTGCGTATATGAGCTTCTATTTTATTTATTTAATATAACTACTAGTATTGAAATGTTTAATATATTTATTTACACAAACTAAAAACTAATTTAATTTAACTTTATATACAAACTATAACTATTTACATCATCATCATCAGCCTATTAATGTCCCCACTGCTGGGGCACAGGCCTTCCCTATGGATGGAATAGGGAGATTGGGCCATGACCCACCACGCGGGCCCAGTGCGGATTGGTGGGTGCTAACGACTGCAAATGCAGCCGGGACCAACGGCTTAACGTGCCTTCCGAAGCACGGAGGAGCTCGAGATAGTAAATTTTTGGTCACCCATCCAATGACCGACCACTGCGAAAGTTGCTTAACTTCAACGATCGCAGCCGAACGCGCTAGCCACCTGCGCCATCGAGCTCCTCGATGTCGATCGATAACTATTTACATAACATTAATATTTACATCACACTAGATACATTACACAGACACATTAATAATAAGTCAACATCTTTTATAAGTATTCATCAATAAACTTACATCACTTCATACGAGAAATATGCCGGAGAAACGTAACTCGCATAGTGCAGTGGAAACGCACCGTTTGTTCTACGCGCGTAGGTAGTTTCGCGTATCGTGCGAAAACCACCGCCTTTTTGAATGCGTAAACTCCAGTCAATGTCCGATGTTGATGCGCTCATATCTGTTTACCAATTGTTGTTACTGATTTCGTTTGTTCGCTTATAATTTGTGTTTCGACGTGTTGTATTGTGTTACCGTATTACATTCTGTGTACATTGTGATTATTGTTACGTGTGATAAATTGTGGGACCCTATTACATTGGATTACCAAGAAACTGTATGTATCATTGAACAACACCCGTATATAAACATGTTTATATCCACACGTATAAATGAAAATAACTTTCATAATAATAATTCAAAACTATTTCACATTATATTTTTTTTGCGCGAAATCTACGGACACTACCTTCCCATCCGAACACTGCCGGTCAACAAGCAATCTTTTATAGTAATATAAGTTATTTACGGAATTGTTACCATGTACCTTGCTTTTAGCGAGTAATTATTTCCGATATTTCGGCACAAAGCACATAAAAGCAATCAAGAACAACGATACGCAGAAATCAGCCATCGCGGAACATTTGATTGATTCTGGTTCTAACCACTGGATTGAGTTTCATAACCCACAGATTATCTCATCTCAACAGAACGCCACTACATACCAAGATTGGTCAAAGAAGCGATTGAAATAACAAAACACAAAAATTTCAATCGTGAGGACGGGTTTAAAGTGTCGAGTGTCTGGAATCCTGTGGTTCGTATGTGTAAAACCGGAAATAATCAAAAAAGTCTCGTGTCGCGATCCGATACTGTAAGTGTTGTGTGTCGAGAACAGTTTCGAGTGAATAGTGAGAATGTGAACAGTGGTACGGTTATCGAACGCAATAAAAGACTTCGTCGGAGGGTAGACCGATATGTCTGCCAATAACAGCCTACCCGCAATTACTTCAGTTACTCCGTGATCATGGCGCTTGCAACAGTGCCGAAATATCGGAAACTCGCTAAAAAAAAGGTACATGGTAACAATCCCGTAAATAACTTATAATACTATAATGTTAGTGACCATGAAAGTTTAAAACAAGCGATCTTTTGGACCAATCGCAAGACGATGACCGCGTATTCCACTAAATAAATTGTCATAGTTTCGCCGCGAGATTGAAACTATGCCCGCCGCGTGACATGTATTTGAACGAATAAAGGTATACTAGACTTTGATTATTTTATAACAGTTTATTCATGATCTAACAGAGTAACTCTTTATGTATTTAAAAAGGTATATATTCATGTATAACCATGAGCGTAAAAAAATATTCACTATAACATAGCACGAGTCGCGCGTGTGACTAAAAGTGACGTGTGAAAAAATCTAGTGAAATTACCGCGTTTTTCAGTTTCAAATGGATATTTAACCAATTTCTTTAATTAAATAATATTTTTTGTCAATGGGCCTCTACACTACAATGGTTAAGTAAAGTTTGGAGTGGTACCTTATTCAAGTTGGTCTATTAGTCTAGTTAATATTTCAATGTGACCCTTGAAATCATGGGTCCCATGAATCACCCTCTAATGCATCTTACACGAAAAGAGTAGGCATCAAATCTGAACATTCATCATTTCAGAAGAAATACCACACGCTACCATAACATAACTATTACTTAGATGAATCATAGAAGAAGAACACGAAAATGTAGGCCAAAAGTAGGTACGTTAAGGGTACTCATTAATTTACCTGCTTGAAAGTAATCTAGGATTAGAGGTATGATTAATGACGGACCTCCCGTAAAAGACATTTACTCTTGGTAGTGTAGCAATTTATGAGCTGGAGCGGACAGGGGAATAGTTTCACGGTATCGATGTCACGTAAATATTTTTCTCGTCTCGTCAGATTTTTCAGTGGCAAATAGCTGTTATATTTACCATAGAGGAACCTTAATTGTTATGGCACGGTAATAATATATACAGTATTCTATCTTCATACAAACGGTCGAAAAGCGAATCATACCTACGCCACTCGAGTTCGGCGGAATCTCGGCGGGCACCCAGTCGCGAATGCGCCGCAGCGACGACCGAACGGTATGAATTGTTTTTTATGTAGTTAGCCGTGCCTAAACGTGCAATTTGTATTGTAAATATTTGATTGAATTAAGTAGATACCTCCATAATTTAATATGGCAAAGAACAAACAACGATATTATGCTATTTTTGGTTACTTGAACTCTTTAATAACGCACCCAGAGATATCATTTTTTAAATTACCTGAAATATTGGAAAGGTAAGACTATAGAATATTTTTTTATATCTATCTACTAGTACGTAATTTGTTTTTAATATTTAGATATTTCGATTTTTCCATCGGGCAAAATATCTGGAATAATATATAAATAAGTGGATAGGGTGAAAAAAGAGACAAACGAGTAATCTACCTACACTCGCGTTAAAAACAAAACTACAGCTATCTACTTACTTAACTACATACATTATTGAATTAAAATAAATGTCATTATGAAATAATTTACGAGAGTAATAAATGGTAGGTATTGTAGTGTACGGATATTTTTGGTGTTGAATGCTCGAGTTGGATGCTCCCAGGGTCCTCACCTCACCACATCGCGCTCCTATAAACAGACGCTATAAGTCGAGTCTTTCGGTCGACGGACCAGTTGATATGCCTTTTATATCCCTGTGTGACACATTTCGTAACGATAAATCGTATTGCACGGTACCACGTGTGTTTTGTATGTGCTATTTAAAAGAATAAGCCGAAAGCTAATGCATGCTAAAAGAGACTTTAAGATTTTAAAAATATCTAGTCTTGGTACTAATAGATTTTTAATTTAACGAGAAATTCATAGAGATCTGGAGCTCTACTCTCTTTCTCCGAAACGAAATTTCGGTAACGAACGAATTTCAAACGAAATTTCGCCAATGTCTCTACTCTATTTCATTTTCGAACAGGCACATTAACTTCGGAACCATAAACAGTTTTCGTGAACGAATGGAATGAGTCATGTTTGTGAGTTCTTTTTATCTCTACTTTTAAGAAAACGTTTTTTTACTTGGAAACAATATTAGGTAGTTTACGGCAAATTTTTAGATGACATTGAAAGAACCTTCTTTGACAGTGTTAGCCGACTAATTTGTAGAGTCGATACAATCTACTGTATGTCAACCTCAATTTGTCGTTTAATACTTTGAAGTATCGAAATTACAAAAAAATAATAAAAAATGGTTTATTTGTTAATTTTACATGCTAAAAAAGTTTCTCGAGCTAAGCAGCTATTATTAAAAATACTCTTGCAAGTATTTTAGGCTTAATTAAAACAAAAATCTCAAAACGAAAATGAAAAGGTAACACTTTTCATTTCGTCGATTTGAGTTCAAAATTTCGAACAATTATCTGTCAAATTCAACTTTTCCTTCGAAAGTTTTGTGAATTAGAGTAGGCTTGGAGAATTTAATTGTCAAAATATTTCGGACGAACGAATTTTATACCTTATACCATACTAGTTTATCCTAGAGTATGCATATTTATATCAGGATCAACTAGTTTGGCCTAGGCTAAACTGGTTTATCCTATCGGGCTTCGGACACATTAGTTTGGACTAGGCTATACTAGTTAATCCTATCGCGTATAGGAAGAACTAGTTTAGCCTAGGCAAAACTAGTTTGTCCTGAAATCGGGTTTTGCCGGTAATATCTATATCAACGCGGTAAGGTATCGTAACTGTACCAACTGTAGCTGTTCAGTATTCTTTGTATGAAACTCCCTACTACAAAACACACTTATCAATCAAATGCTAATGTAAAATAGTAGTTTATACTACAATCATATAAGAAGGAGTATTAAAACACGGGAGTCAGTTTATCGTATGAGGCGTGATGTGGTTTAATAACTAAATTATATTCAGTTGCATACACTACTCAATCTTCACTCATAGGAACAATAGAAATTAAATAAATTAACAAAAAAAGTATTTAGCAAAACTTTTCTGACATCCCAAAAACAAACCACGATTGGCAGAGAATTTATGGAAAGCGCGAGATATTATTTTCAAATTTCGAATTCGTGCGCTTCTTCTTTTACATTTAGCCTAATATCATAGCCTAATTTAATAAATATAAAAATAAAAGTGGGCTTTAAGGATTCAAAAATTATTTAGGACTTTTTGGCGGGATCGGGAAGCGTCACTTTAGCAGTTTTTTTTTTGTTTTTCTTGTTAAAATTATGTTGTGGCGGATGTTAGTGTCTAATAATGGTGGATTATTTACCACTTAGTGTTTGGGAACATGCACAAGTGTTGGCAAGTGAAACAAAATAGGGGAAAGTGTCTTTCGGCGTTCCCTTAAGAAGTCCACGGGGCGGTTCCAGTAAATCCCCACACATTTACTGAAACATAGTGTAAAGGGGATTGACTTGACTGCCACTTACTTTGACCACGAGTGCTATAGAATTTGTAAACATTTTAATATTTGACATTGGCTAAACGCGCAAGCCGTGCGAAGCCATTTAGAAAAAAAAAAGTTATTAAAAACGCACGACTTATTATGTTCCGTCTAAAAACGAACGATACTTTTTAAATCTTAGCAAAGAGTTTTTATGTCAGAAAGGTAGCCAACATTTTCTTAGTAAAATTAACTTTGAGAGAGAAAATATAATATGTTAACATTTAATTCTTTAATTTGATTCATTTTGACAATAAATTACAACAAAAACATAATAGTATCGGTAACTAATTCACAAAAATATTAATTTACTTTATTAGTAACACTGGCTGTTTTTCGTTCCTTTGTCTAAAAAAAGCGTTGATGCGCGCGCATCGCTAATCTGTGAAAAAGTTAATTCTTCTCTTTTCGCTGTATTGTTTTTATTTGAAAATATTGTCAAGTAGTAACGAATTTATTAATTTGAAACCGCCAGAAGTCGAGAAAGGCTACGCTAAGCCCGAAAAATCCACGGATATACTTGCAGTCAAGCGTATCAAAATTTCATCTTATGGAAAACAAACAAAGGTTGTAAATTCATTTTCACAAAGTACGCACGTAGGTAGTATTATTTCCTCGCAAATGTGTTATAAAACGTCGTATGACATACGTGCGGTTTGATAATTACAGCCTCTGCCTTCTTATAGCACTCACCTACGGCTCGGGCTAACAATATCGCCTCGGCTGTAATTCTCAACTTACCGCACTTATATCATAATGTACTATTACCTCACGCTCCGTTGTATGGCCCGTAATTCTGAATTTTAAAACAATACATAAAACCTACATAAATGCATTTTGTAGCAAATGCGTTGAAAAGTTATTTTACAAAACAGCTAGCAGTACAGTAATGAGTTTTATTATTCATTTGATGTATGTGGTCCTTATAAAACCATCTTCCATTTCGTAATTCGAATATTTCGACATGAGTCTAGATAAAATTTATTAGGTTGGTTTACATCGAGTATATGACTTGCTGATCACCTTATCTTCTTAGCTTGAATATACTCGGAGAGTTAATAACGATATCGCAGTTATGTATATGAAACAATATTTTACACTAGCTTATTAAACATTATATGAAATCCTACCTAATATTATAAATGTTAGTATTGTAAATATAATTAGGCCACCGAATTAGCAAACTGATGGCCGTTGGGGCCGGAAAGTTCTTGAGTGGAGACCACGACTCGGTAAACGTAGTCTAAGACGCCCTGAGGCAAGATGGGATGATGATATTCGTAGGTTGGCTGGAGTGAGCTGGATGAGAGTAGCACAAAATCGGGAGCAGTGGCGTGCATTAGGGGAGACCTATGTCCAGTAGTGGACGAACATGGGTTGATGATGATGATGATGATTATAAATGTGAAGTTTGTATATTCGTTACTCAATCAGGCCAAAACGGCTAAACCGATTTGGAAGAAAATTTACACACATACACCTTTTAACCTAGAAAGCGGCATAGGACACTTTTTTATCCCGGAAAACTATAAAGTTTCTGCGGGATTCTCAAACGGAGAAAGTTAACGTGGACAAAGCCGCGGGCGGCCGGTAGTATAAAACGAATTCGCCGTCTGTTCACCTCGCAGGATGCTTGTAACTTAAAAACCATCTGGTTGACTTTGCATATTGTAGATTGCTCTATCACAATAGATTTTTTGTTGATATTGTGCAGCCTTTAGACAAATATACGATCTAACATGTGATATATTAAGTAAACGATGTTGTTATAAACTTTCATGAACAAGAGTTTTATTTAACGAGTCTCGGATACGATATCCCACATATTAAATAATGATAGTAAAACTTTATAATACGCCATTTCCCCCAAAATACAATGAAATGTGAAAAGAAAATTGCAATACTTCACAATTTCTGTTCCATTCTGCTCTCGTATCCTTCATGTCAATAGACCCAATTTCCCGAAAAAATGGGAAAACATTTTCTTACTCAACGCTTCATAACTTACCTCCCTCATCCCGAAAGGTGTCGACATCCATCTCGGACTTGATCCGCGTTACAATGGACTATTGGGAAATTAAAAACTGCCCAGATCTCCGGGATTTTTAGGGTTCCGTCCGTTTAAAACGGGACCGTATTACAAAGACCCCTATTAATGAATCGCTTTCAACTCTAAGAGTGATCTTGAGATGATGATTTTGTATAAAAACAGTATCTCAAGTCTCAGACTTGAGAGCGGTCTAAGACTCCACTGACCGTTTGTATTTCTGTCACCAAGATGTATCCCATGAACCGTGATAGCTAGACAGTTGAACTTTTCACAGATGATTATTTCTGTTGCCGCTATAACAAAAAAATAAATACTAAAAACGAAGTAAAATGAATATTTAAGGGGGGCTGCCATATAACAAACGTGATTATTTTGTAAACAAACGGCAACAGGTCATCATCATCAGCCTATTAATGTCCCCACTGCTGGGGCACAGGCCTTCCCTATGGATGGAATAGGGAGATTAGGCCATGACCCACCACGCGGGCCCAGTGCGGATTGGCGGGTGCTAACGACTGCAGATGCAGCCGGGACCAACGGCTTAACGTGCCTTCCGAAGCACGGAGGAGCTCGAGATAGTAAATGTTTTGGTCACCCATCCAATGACCGACCACTGCGAAAGTTGCTTAACTTCAACGATCGCAGCCGAACGCGCTAACCACTTGCGCCATTGAGCTTCTCAGCAACAGGTAGTTACTTGAAATAGTCACAGAATATTTCCAATTTGTATTTAATACTTTAAAAATACAGAAATAAAAATTAAATTTTATGTTTATTACACCACAAAAAAAAAATCCGTTTTTCGCTCGCTTTCATTATAGAGTCGAGTGTTGTGTACATAACGGTACCGAACCCCTCGTGTGCGAATCCGACTCGCACTTGACCGTTTTTTTTATTTCCGCACAAAATATAATTTACGACAGCCCTCCATCACGAAGAATCTAGCTTCGGAAAATTTTCATAAGTTCGTTTTCGGATCATTATGATTAACAAACTCGTTGAGTGTCCCTTAATGAGGTAAAGTAGACACTTGAATGGTTGATGGGGATTATTTTGATAAGAAGCTTAGTAGATATTAAAATACATTTCAATTTTGATGAATTGCTTTCTTTGGCAGTGACGTTGAACTGAACTTTTGATTAACTAACAATAACAAACTACTTCTGTGTGTTTAGGTCACTTGCTAACCCTCTAGCGGTATCTTCTGTGACTGCCAGGGGGTGCTTTGTGGCACCATCGCGGCACCAGGCGTGACAAGCTGTGACTCATAAGTCGATCCCGCAGTTACGCCTGAAGGGTGAGGGGTAGATCGGGGAGTTGGTTTACCTGGTAGGTACGGGAGCAGGTCAGCTGTCTAGCTGCTCGGACCGCGGTCCGTGAGACTAGTTAGGTGATGCTGTGAACGGAGAAGCCCAGGATCGGCTAGTAGCCCTCGGGCCTCTCGCCACTGGCCGAATGCACCACGCAATTACCTGCGTCACGAGGGTTTGTTAACAGCAAACCAACGCGGCGTTGGTCATTGTCGTGGATATAATGATTTTTTTCTCCCCGTCATCGAAAAAAAAGGTTCTACACCTAAAGACGACAATGAAACGCTAGTACTCGTAGATAACCTTGACTGTCCGTATATGCGTCTGTCAATGGGTTGTCTTACGAACCTAAAAATAATGTAGGTAACTATAAATTTACGCCGATAAAGGGCCACTTCCATCGACTTTATTATATCAAATTAAGGCTCAAACCTGTTCAATTTTTGTTAATAGTCTATAATCAAATAGAGATAGAATTAAACATGATTTAAAAAACATTGGTGCAAGTAGACCTTTAGTCACACTCAAAGTCTAGTTACATACATTTGAGTAAAGAAGTATAAAAACAGGCATAAAAGGTTTAAATTGGGGTAAGTATTTAT
Source organism: Chilo suppressalis (assembly GCA_902850365.2). Taxonomy (NCBI): domain Eukaryota; kingdom Metazoa; phylum Arthropoda; class Insecta; order Lepidoptera; family Crambidae; genus Chilo; species Chilo suppressalis. The sequence goes on from OU963902.1 coordinate 2,666,641, forward strand.
TATTCACACTTAACTTTAAAAAAGGCTAAGTCGCAATTTCAAACCCATTAAAACTATAAACAAAAATGTGTTGTTTCGCAACTTGTTCTGAACAACACGAACGAATACAACACACTAACTTAACTGATCGCAAATGGTGAAAGTTTCGCTCGGCGTAAGCTATTCTGCTTCGAGTTTGCTTCTTTTAAGCGAGATTTATCCTGGTGAGCATTCTTGTTGAGCGAGCGAAAGGGGGTCATTAGACGACGTGACCTGTACGTGACGTATCACGATACAAGATTCTGCTTACCCTTCCTTTTTCAGGATTGCACTTGCGTCAGAAACTGGTAGTAATAATGTAAACAAAACACGCAAGGATTTATAGGCTAGGACGCTAAGTAGGATTTTAGAATAGGGATGATTAACTTTTTGAAGTGAAATATCGTATATGTTTATATAAATATATATTGTCGCGTGTAATGCTCGTGATACTCGTAGCGTCTTAGCCTTTGCCGAGTTACCTTACAACTTACATAGCGACAATATATATTTATATATACATATATAATATTATATTCTTTATTATTTCAGATATTAAATCCATAAGCAATACAGTGATATTAGTCAAATTCATTAAAGTCGTAAAAAAATACAATAATAAATTCTGAAAATAGCACTAATTCCTTGTGCGGAATAACTATCGCGCGTGAAACGAAATTAAATAATGAAGTTAGACACAAACAAGGATCCTGGTCCAGATAAAATACCTGCAATATTTCTAAGGAATTTCGCAGATGAACTTTGTTTACCACAAGAAATATTATTTAATAAATCAATCAAGTCTGAAACTTTTCCTGCCCCTTAGAAAACTGTTCACATCATACCTATATACAAATCGGGAGATAAAACTGATTGTACTAACTTCAGACCTATTAGTATATTGTCATGTCTTGCTAAGCTATTCCAGAGTACTGTGTATGATGTTTTGTATAGTCTTGTCAAGCCTAGATCCCCATCTCGAATCCGTGTTCATTGCAAATAAATCTACAACTTCCAACCTTCTCGAGTATATAAAATATTTCTGTAGTGCTTTTAACAAGAAGCTGCAGGTGGACGCTATTTACACTGATTTCGTGTAAGCTTTCGACAAGGTAAATCATCACATACTGTCTAGAAAATTAGCGAAATTCGGTGTACATGGCAGTCTTCTTCGCTGGTTCGTGTCACATTTAAGCTGTCAGAGTCAACTTGTTGCAGCGAAAGTTCACATCTCTGAGCCAGTCATGATTACATTCGGAGTTCCTCAGGGCAGCCACTTAGGTCTGTTATTATTTGTTATCGTCATATTTGATCTAATTCCAACTTTATCCTGCCCTTGTTAACTTTATGCGGATAACATGAAAATATTTAGCACTGTAAACAATATCACAGAAGCTATCGGGTTACAAGCTGATCTTAATCTTCTATTTGATTGGTGCGATCGAAATTTAATGCAGCTTAACATCGGTAAATGCTTTGTGCCCACTCCAAAACTTTAACGCGCTGTATCTTTATCATTTTTTGTTGATTGACAAAAGAAAAACTATTAATTGATAATGTAAGTGATGGACTTTATAACTTGATATAATTTCATTTACTTTACCCCGTCATCATCAAGAATCTTTGTTCAAGTCTACGCGAAGTAAGACGTGGTAAAATTTCAAGGATCTCTTGCACTAACATTTTAAATTTCACCAGTCGAAAGCTATTCATGGGTGATATTGGTTAATAGATCACGTCTTTTTTAAGAGAGGCAGATCATAGCGGATTTTCGATGCGCCCGTCTGGGGAAGCCTCCACCTTACAGCATAAGTATTCTGTTACATGCAATCTCACATACGATCTTATTTATTCGGATTTCTAACAAATGTCAAATATCTAATACTGGCTGCTTCTAGAGACATAATGACATTTAGCCGTGTAATGGCGTAATGCACATCAAACTAATGTTTAAAATTGCAGCTACCGAAATCGAAAGTGAAATTATATTTTACAGAATCATAAAACATTGTACAGTCAAATAACATTACCTATTGGCGGTATTGTGTTTCTGATGGTTAGTAGGGTTCCAGGGCTCCGCGGGGTGGGGGATTTGATTCAGGCCGGCAAGGAGAGGATGGCGGAAGCGGCACACTTTCTGCCATAATAATATCATCTTTCTTCGCGACTAGACTCTACTTACACATATCATTAGGTGGAATGGGGAATTTTTCTGCGCCTCGTATATAAAAAAATAAATTGAAAAATGTATTGTTACGTGCGGGGATGGGGTTCGAAATTATATTGCAGTTCACGCTTGACTGTACTTTATTCACCACACAGTTAACACACACTGGTGTCGATTCTAGCATGATTCTCTAAACCTAAACTTAAATTTGACAGCAGTATATTCTTGTCATTCTCTATACAGAATGAAAAGGAGAGACTGATGTTAAATTTAGTTTTAAGTTTAGAGAATCACGCCAGAATTGGCACCAATGTTAATCACAATACATTCACTAAACACTGTACTTCACTATACAAGTCTTTAAACAATCGCTAATCCAATAGGCTAGGTCGATTTCCAATTAAGATCCATTAACAAACTTCAAACTTTTCAATAATCAGGTTAAGTAGTTCAGAAGTAATAAAGGTGCAATCCAACCCACACATCGAATCCAATAACATTCGGAATGAACAAGCGTTAAATTAAGAGAAGAGAAAAGAATAGAAGGTTGAGTGTTCGTTAACGACTTAAAGTTGCCTTGTTCGGCCTGAAATAGGATACTCATCGCGTCGAGAGCGTTCGAGGCTCGAACGGAGTTTTGAATAGTTGTGACGTCAAACCACTTCGGTATAAGCCTGTGAACACTTCGCGTGGCCCACGACTTCATTTGATTTAAGAATTTCGTTTGCCAAATTCCCTCAATATTGTCCTTATAGTAATTTATGTTATTTATGGGATTGTTGGGAGCACTCCGTGATCATGGCGCTTGCAACAGTGCCGAATTATCGGAAACTAGCTAGAAATAAGGTACCTACATGGTAGCAATCCCGTAAATAAGATTTCAATTGTACAATTTTAATTGCGCGGGTGAACAATTGATAATGGATTATTTTTGTTTCTAATACTACTTAGTTAAAAGAGAACGCAGATGAGGGCACAGAAGGCAGTCATACCAGCGTGGACCGTCGCCCGCGAGGAGTGCCGCGTCCCCCGCAAGGAGTGCCCCATCGTCGGCGCCGCGTGAGGCGGGTCTATGAAACAAATACGCCGTGCGGACGCTATCTTCGTGCCCTGCTTAACGGTGCGCACGCTCTTAACGCAGTAAAAAGGGGGTAAAAGTTTGCAGGGAAACCATTCCCGCCGATTCCGTCGGCCTAGACTCGTCTTGAAGTACCCCGACGATGAAATCACCCGCGCCAAGCACCTCCGATTTCTCCCACACAGGCCACAAACACCAACACTACACAGCTAGCAAACTTACACATTAGCTTAGCATTAGGCAGACACCGCACCCGTATGATAAGAGTGTGAAGACCCGGTCTACACACGACATGCTATACCAGGTACAGGTACCTGGGCGTTTTTCCCCGCCCCCCACGACAACAGCTAACTAGAACCGAGGTCTGAGTCTCAGAGACGCCCTTTAGTTGAGCCGACCACCTCAGGTTCGAGTGGTCTAGAGGCACTAGACGGAGAGGAGACTCTTCCCGTGAGGGAAGCCATCCGCCTGGAATACCTCTAGAAGCACTCGCCAATTCTCGGCTTGAGGTCCCCTTAGGATTTCGCCGTTCCCAAATCCGGTGACGCTTTAAAGATCATCTGCGACCAACAGCATACACACTAAAAAAAAGGAAATATTTTTTTCCACGCAGACAAAGTTACAGACACCCACTAGTACTCATATAAACTGCAAAAATCGCTTTTCTAGCAGGTTGCCAAGTGGACCAAAGGAATGCGTTTAATGTTACGCAAAGGTACAAACTTAAATGTTACCCCTTTATGTCGGCATCAAGATATCACCTGTCGCTTTTGGGGTGTTGTTTGCATGTTGTTTGACACTGTGATTTGGGCTTGTGTCGACAGTGATACCGGCCGGTGTCATAGCTACCAAACTTTGAACTTGATTCGAATCAATACTGTCAACTGTTTTAATATAATTCTAATTTTTGCAATGAACTTTATTTTGTAATTAAATTTGTTCTAACCATTTTTCTAATTCGTTGCTTTTTTCAACAAAAAGTGAGGTAGGACATAGCAGATCATCATCATCATCATCATTAGCCTCTTAATGTCCCCACTGCTGGGGCACAGGCCTTCCCTATGGATGGAACAGGGAGATTGGGTCATGACCCACCACGCGGGCCCAGTGCGGATTGGCGGGTGCTAACGACTGCAGGTGCAACCGGGACACGGAGGAACTCGAGATAGAATTTTTTGGTCACCCATCCAATGACCAACCACTGTTGCTTAACTACAACAATCGCAGCCGAACGCGCTAACGACCTGCGCCATCGAGCTCCTCGAGGACATAGCAAATATTCCGTACTAATTAGAGCTTCCATCTGGGGAAGTAACCGTATAGAAGACCATTGTAAAACAACACTACCTTTTAGTGGTATTGTGTTTCTGTCGGTTAGTAAGGTTTCAGGGCTCCCCGCGGTAGGGGATCGGGTCAGGGTAGGCAAAGGTGCGAGATACTCACATGCACTCTACTCCATGAGGTCCGAGAACCTTACCGATAGAAATACAAGATTAACAAGCGTAAGCCGTAGTTTTGCGAACCGATGGCGTAGCTTCTTGACCTTCACAAGTGCTTATAACAGCATAGACTGAATAAATGACTTTTCATTACATTTCACAAAAGATTGCGTTCTTTTACAGCTGTCATGAATCCACGTAGAGCATGATAAAACTTTTTTTTTTAAGTATATGCTCTTTTTAGCGATTCGGTTTTTATTTATTTTTTTGATAGCTGTCTAAAGTAAGAAGAAAAGAAGGTTTTTTGTTTCCCATTGTATGTGATTCGGTTTTTGTGATCTTTAATATAATTATTTTATCCCAAAGGACTATTTCATTTTATTAGTGTCTTGGGCAAGGCGTAAGCCAGGTAATCGGCCAAAAGAACCTGGAAGAAGCGAACGAATTCTTCACAACAGCAGTCATACGTAAGGTGGAGGTTTCTTCCCCAGACGGGCGCATAAATGATCTCAGAGTATTAATGTCATCATCATCATCAGCCTATTAATTTCCCCACTGCTGGGGCACAGGCTTTCGCTATAGATAGAATAGGGAGATAGGGCCATGACCCACCAGGCGGCTCCAGTGCGGATTGGCGGGTGCTAACGACCGCAGATTCAGCCGGGACCAATGGCTTAACGTGCCTTCCGAAGCACGGAGGAACTCAAGATTTTTGGTCACCCATCCAATGACCGCCCAATACCAAAGTTGCTTAACTTCAACGATCGCAGCCGAACGCGCTAACCGCCTGTGCTATCGAGCTCCTCAGGGCATTAATGAAACCTTATATATTGTTATAAAAAAACAAAGAAAGCAAAATTTTCACGGTACGGTAAGTCTTTCATAATTATGTTAACCTAGGTAAAAAATTAATGATGTGCCTAAATTTCGATTTTATCCCGTCAGAAGATATATAGATTATCAAACATTTAAGGTAGGGACAAGCTGAGCCTCATCGGGGTTGGTCCGTTCGCGGACAAACACCTGGCGGGTGCGCGGCCATTCGGAAACGGGAGCCGCGACCACACCCGCCCTAGGGGGACCGCGGTCCTCATAGTGCGTGTCGGGTGACGGTGCAGGAGTATTGTCTGGTTTTTAGTGGCCCTGTTTTGGGCGTTAGTTAGGGCCCTGTTTATTTCACCCGGACACATAGCTGGCTGAAATGAACAGGGAGGAGTCCCAAACACCTTCTCGCTCCCCCAGTGGTTGAAGGATGCGTAAAGCATTTCCCAGACACAAAAAAAGGGACAAGTTGAGCCCACGTACGCAACGTATGCTATGCATTTTAGGCAAAGACGAAATCTGCCCCAGCATGCACAAACGAATATCATCCAATGCTTTCTATTGATTTTTTACTTTATTACCAATTATTCATGGTAAACGGACATTCTGTGGTAAAAAAATCAAAATTTTAAGTTCTGTAACTACTACACAAGCTGTCATGTCATCCTTAGAGCATTAAGAGACTATCTCATTAAAATCTAAAGCTTCCTACCGCTTGTGTATAGACGGACTATTAGACCACACAATTTCAAGCATGCGATAACTAGTCTGTCTTTAATTCGAGGCTTAATAACTGCAATATACGCGACCATAGGTATTTATCAACATAAAAAGAGTGCTAGGTACCTACCTCCCTAGTTAATAATACTTATCGCTAGTATTTATATTATATTTATAGATAATTTCTGAAATTATGTTAAGATAGCTTATACTCCCATTCAATATCTGTTTATTTTTATCATAAAGATTACTAAGTACATCATACCTATTTATCAATAATAAAATATGGAAACAGGTAAATGGAAAGCCTTTAAACATTTCATTTTAAGAAATCTATTATTTACCAGGTAGGTATAAATATCATAAGTGCCACCTGCCAACACTCTTTAATCAACATGAGCACTTGTATATTACTATATTCACATTACATTCTGTAGAAGGCTCACGGTTCCTCAAGTTGTCCGTATTTCAACAAATGCTTTATGAGAGTTTATGAATGATTCCGAACACAACTAGCATTTTCTCATTGTTGTGCGTTCTGGGGCTTACGATGTATGAGGAACGAGCAATGTCCTTTGTATGAAATCATATGACTTGGAAACACACAGGTCGTACGCAACGTTGCATATGACAAGTGTGTTTCCAAGTCATATATTTCCATACAAATTTCGTAATATATAGATGTCATAAAGCAGCCTTTGATGATTTACCAAATAATCAAAGTGCTTAGCATACGTGGGATTAATAGGCTAGTTGACTCATGTCAAATTGCACTATACAAATATGTTTATTTCTTATAATTTTTAGTATGAGAAACCTAAATACATCGATTTATTTCACTTCATAAAATTAGAAGATGGCTGTAGTAATATAATTTGAAAAATAGTTTTTTAGTCTATGCTTTTAAAACACTAAAAACGCTGTCCACCATGATTATGACGTCAACATAATAGCAAAACAACTAAACATCATTGTCTGTGTTTCTTTCGTCCGACTAAAATATATCTAAAAACTCTTATATATTGAAGAAATGTTTCCGTCTATTGGTTTTCTTAACTAATTTAATGCTGAGCGACGGATTTGTGAAAGCAGAAACGACAAAACTCTTTGACTTAGCAGGTACATTCATAACCTTAAAAATTTAAACCACAGTATTTCTGGAAATTTTAACGATGTGTTTCTTTATTCTCGTATAATACAATCATGATAATTACTATATTTATCATGAAATCTATTAGAAATCATGGTTTTGTAATGTAAAATTCAGATAGGTTATATCCTACGTGCTTGCGAGTGTTTGTTTACTATTGTTCCCGTCATACCATAGATAATCTATAAACTAAAATGGCCGACAGCGTTTTTGTATGTCCATGAAAAATCTATTTTAAAATTAAAGTTTGTAGCTTTCTAGGTAAAAAAAAAACTACAATACGTTTTTTTTCGGTCTAATTGAACAATTATTAACCATTTAAAACATATTTCCAAAAAGTGTCAACTAGCCTATTTCTCCTATTATAGATAAGTCCGACAAATGACGCCACCCCACTTGATGTTAAGTGACGGTGAAGTCTAGACTCGAAGATAGCTGATACAGCAGTTCTACCTACTTCACCAGTCATCCTCACCCTACCGGCCTGAATGTTGCTTCTTCACGCCTCTTTTAAAGGATTCCAGGTTGTAAAAGGGAGGGAACACGTGAGCGGGCAGAGCATTCCATTTACGGATAGTGCGACAATGGAATGAGTCACCAAATTTCTTTGTACGTGTTGGAATTGTGGCCACAGTTAGACTTAAAATATACAATTAATTAACTTTAAATATCCAATTTTTGCATTCATAATAAAGTAGCTACATTTATATACATTCAGACTTCAGTTCCATGCGCAATAAATTAACAATAATCCTCCTAATATTATAAATGTGAAATTTTGTATGTTTGTGTGTTTCTTACTCAATCACGCAAAAACGGCTGAAAGGATTTGAATGAAATTTGGCACACATATAGTTGGACACAACGTGGACGAAGTCGCGAGCGGCCGGTAGTCTAAACATTACAATAGGGATGATAACTAATTAAAAAAAAAAGTATTGGACACGTATTTTTTCTTTTTTCACATAATATAAACATTGCAGAGATATATTGATTTGAAAAGTCGCATGACGTCACGTTTGAGTAGGTACACTTTTAAGTGAAAATTCACTAAAAAGTGACGTCACGAGCCCCTACTCCCAAACTTTGACGCGCTATAACTTTATCATTTTTTGGTTGATCGCCCAAAGAAAAAATACTTGTCCATTATTTTTTGATCATCTAACTGACGGACTAAATAGAATTTCGTTTATTGTACCCCTGTCATCACCCCTATTATGTCTACAAAATTAAGACGAGGAAAAAACATCCGATCTCCTTATTATATTCTTCTTAAGTGATCACTTCAAATGTGTGAATGCGGAACCTGTTGACCTTATTCCGATATCTAAAATAGACGTCCCCGTCTCTTCAGCGCGTTGGCGCGGCATCGGCATCGGCTCTGAAGGACTTCGGGGGAGCACTCGTGGTTTGTTACGAACAACGGTGTTTTCGATCGAGTTTGTGTTCCACATTCAATTGAATAAAGGAATTTTTTTATATATTTTTTAAGCATTTAACTGCTAGATGATTAAATCTAAAGAAAAGTTTACTAGAAAAAAATCCACGCGGGCCAGGCAGCGGACGAGACTTAAACCCGCACCCTTCGCAATCCGGGCGAATGCACTGACCATTATGCTACCACGGCCCTATTGGCCGCGTCGAATTTTTCCTAGCCTTAAGCTGCAAGCCAGCGCCATCTCTTCGCATTGTAGGTAACCCACATGTTTACAGGTAGGTTTTTTTTTTCTAGTAAACTTTTCTTTTGAATAAAGGAATATTTTTTTTTAATTTATTTTTTTACTAAAATGAGCTATGTATTGAGGTTTACGCAGATGGGTTCAAAATAAACAATTGAACAAAAGCAGAACATGCAAAAAAGGCATTTTTTTTTGTTTTAAATTAATATTCGAGTAAAAGCCAAATTAGATGATGACGGGGTAAACTAAACGAAATTCTATTTGGTCCGTATCAAAAAATAATGGACCCTGATTCTTTCTATGGTCAATCCACCAAACAATAAAAAAAACTCGACAAAATAAAAATTGTGCCAAGACGTGACGTAATGCGATATTTCAATTCAGTTTATCTCTGTTATGTTTTGATTACGTGAAAAAGGAAAAACTACGTGTCCAATACTTTTTGATAATGTACCTGATAGATTATAATTATTTGATATTAGTAATATGTTGGGTATAAATCAGTTCATTATTAGTAGTTCTGAAAAAAAGTTTTTTTTAATATACATTACATGATCAAAGGATACTGGTTAAAAATTCAACAGTAATATTGGATGTTATGTATGAGTCCCTTATTTTAGAAAGGTATTTAATGGATAAGATTCGATACTTAAATGGAATTTATAATTTTCTAACGATCAAATAGCTCCTGCGAATAATTTAAATAATTATGAAATTTTTAATCGAATAGTTAGTAAATAATGTTACCAAGCTAGTACCTATATCATTTACACCACAACCACAATCAGCTTTACCTGTAACAAAACAGAAGCAATTGTTAATTATTGAATTCCCAAAATTATATGCTAATATTGCATTGTTGGTCGGCGTTACATAATCAGATTAGCTGTCGAGCCGTTTATTGGGCTATTGTTTCAAATGACCTAAAGCGAAAATTGTGGCGTATAGTCGCCAACTTTGCCTAAACCCTAAACAGCAATTTGGCGGTGTCAGAAGCCAAACAAGCGTCTATTTATCATAAAACAGACGAGGGCTGCTCTGGAAAATCGGGACGTGACAGCCCTCGCTCCTTCGCCGATTGACGTGATGACGTCATCGAGTGGCTTCAAGCACTGGACCGCAAATGCTGACGCAGCGGCTTTGACGCCAAACGAACACTCTTGGCTCTCAAAAGACCCGCAGGTTGACGTCAGTAAACTCGAGGACCTGAAGTGGTCCTTGAAGAGCTTTTAGAGGCGCGGACGTGTCTCGCCAACTCAGTTTTTTGAGCGCACTCCAAACGAAGGTTATTGATCAAAGTGGGCGTTCTAAAAAGCGAACACGCAAACCAAGATTCTCGAGGACACAAACAAGGGAACAATGAAGCTCTCCAGGATGTCTCGATGTAATTCGCAGCTTCCATTACAAGTGCTAAGTGAAAAGTTTCTTTGTACCGCTTAATGATGTTCTGAAGATTAGAATTGGTAATTTTGAAGTGCTAATTTGTTTTGGTTTTCGCCGCACCAGCGTCTGTTGTTCCCGGCGACTTGAGAATAGCCATTATACGGAATATTAAATTCGGTTCTTTCCCATAAATTGCTAATTGTCGAAAAAGAAAAACAAACTTTGTTGGTATAACAAGATATTTCTTTGGTAAACTTGTACGGATGAGAATACAAATCGCTCTCTGATAGTTTAAATGGGAATCACGTCGATAGCTCATCAAGAGTTCTTTCAATTTCATTCTCTCTTATGTACAGCTGCATTACTTTTACTTTTGTTTCAACTATTTAATTAGCCTCGGCTTTTGGGTCCACGGAAGACGATTTTATATATAAAAATACACTTACCCATTTAAAAACCGAATTGTTTAAGTAATATTCAAAACTTGGCGACTTTTATGGCCAAGTGGTTTGAAGGCCAGTTTTCGAGGTGTCGCCTATTCAGAGGTCTCTGGTTCGAATACCAGTGGGCCAAAGGTTAGTTAAGACTCATTTAAATGATGCCATTTTCTTGTTCATACAAGAGCAATTATTGAATACAATAAATGTGGCGCAATAAATTGATCTATAAGATTTGTAAGCTATACACGCGGCTATAGAAAAAGGTTGCATTCAATTTATCAAATGCCTGTTTTGACAAAAAAGAATTGCTAATGTTTTTTGTTTACACCAGTATAAAATGTTTAGAAAATTATTGCTTTTAAGTTTTGAAATGTCTAAACACTGGCATGTATTTATTTATTTTAAGGACAATCAGTAACAGTTACCATACAATAAGCTAATGAGAAGAATTATATAAAAGTGGATCTAAGAGCACTGTTTTTAGTTACCACAGCATGCTTAAAATGAGGTATGACAAAATTTATGGGTACAGCTTACCAAACAACAATTCATCAACATAAACACAAAATTCAAATCAGATGAAAAATAAAAACTAAATATACTGAGACGTGATTAAAAGAGCAAATTAACTTGTTAAAAATTCTTAAAATATTCTTTTTTTTTTATGCTAGATAGGCAATGCGTTTGACCACAATCTCACCTGATGGAAAGCGATGATGAGGCCTAGGATGGTACACGCCTGCCTAGAAGATGCCTGTTCACTCTGGCCTTGAAGATGTCCAGGTTATATTGGTCCGGGAAAACAGACCTCGGCAAGGAGTTCCACTCCCTAGCCGTTCGTATAATGAAGGCCGAAGCAAATCGCTTCGTGCGAATGGGAGGAACTTCGACAACATAAGGGTGGAAGCCCTCGCCGCGCCTGGTCGTCCGGTGGTGGAAAGGGGAAGGGGGGATCAAATTATGTAATACCTCCGCACACTCTCCGAAATGTAACCGATAAAACACCGAAAGGCAAGCTACACGTCTTCGGTGGTCAGGGCTCTGAAGATTAGCCTCAACGAGAGCGTCATTGCCTATGAGTCTCTTCGCACGGTGTTCCACCGAGTCCAGTGCATCCAGCTGATACCGAGCAGATCCGTCCCAAACGTGACAACAGTACTCCAAGCAGGAGCGAACTTGGGCTCGGTAAAGGTTAAGGAGCTGCTCAGATGTAAAGTATCGCCTGACCTTAGAAAGTATTCCAAGTTTTCTGGCAGCGGTTTTAGCAATGGACTCGATGTAGCGACCGAAATTGAGGCTGGATGAGATGTCCATACCCAAGAGCTCGAGATGGTCTTTAACCGGCACGGAGATATTTCGGAAAGTCGGAGTCAGATGGAATGGACTCCGTTTCGTCGAGAAGAGACAGGCCTGTGTTTTAGAGGGATTGAATCCAACCAAGTTGGCTTCACCCCAGAGGGAAACAGCTTCTAGGGTTGCTTTCACTCCCTCCACCATCGCCTCCCTTAATGATCGGACATCTGCATCAGACTTCACATCAGGCAGATATCTCCCCGAAACTGTGCTGTCGTCTGCATACCCAAAGATACCGGGAGTTAGGAGCAGATCATTGATGTGCAGCAAGAAAAGAGTTGCGGAGAGGACAGATCCCTGGGGGACACCGGCATTAATACCAAGCAGATCCGACGATGTGCCATTAATGACCACTCGTATCGATCTGCCCCTCAGAAAATCTGCAATCCAGTTGCAAAGTCCGACAGCGATTCCATATGCAGGAAGCTTGCCAATGAGACTTGCATGCCAGACCCTGTCAAAAGCCTTAGAAATATCAAGAGAAACGGCGAGAGCTTCGCCGCGTTTCTCTATGGCTTCACTCCATAAGTGGGTAGCATACACAAGAAGATCCCCAGTAGATCGCCCACGGCGGAAACCGAATTGGCAGTCACTGAGTAGATCGTTATCTTCGAGGTAAGCGAGGAGACGGTTGTTCAATACACGCTCCATAATCTTACAGAGTATGGAGGTGATTGCAATAGGTCGATAGTTGGCAGGGTCGGCACGACTACCCTTTTTGGGCACTGGTTGGACATTGGCAAGCTTCCAGGTTTTCGTAACTTGGCCAATCTCAAGGGATAAGCGATATAGGCGAGTCAGAATAGGAGACAACTCAGGGGCACAATTCCGCAGGACAATAGCTGGAATGCCATCGGGCCCACTGGCTTTATTCACGTCTAGAGTGCTTAGCGCTTTGAGTACCTCTTTCTGATGGATGCGAACTTCCAACATGGTAGAAGAACACTGAGGAAGCTTAGGTGGGTTTACGCCAGCAGCATCTAGCTGTGAGTTGTTCGCAAATATAGAGGCAACCAAGTCAGCCTTCTCTTTGGAGGTGTGAGCCAGCGATCCGTCAGGCTTAATTAAAGGCGGCAGCGACGACCGGCAAAAGTTGGCTTCGACTGTTTTGGCTAGGGACCAGAAAGCCTTGCTTCCGGATGGAAAGGAGGCTAATTTGGCTCCTATACGGCCAATGTGATCGAAGCGGGCCTTGCGGAGAACACCTTTACAGGACTTGGCGGCACTGTTAAAGGCCTTCTTCAAACTTCGAACATTTGGTGATTTGCGGGCTCGAGCATCCGCCCAGGAGCGATACGCAAAATGCTTAAGCGCCTCCGCTTTAGCACAGTCCGCGTCAAACCAAGGGCGGGCGCTAAACCGGCGCGGTACGTCAGAGTATGGAATAAAGTACTCCATAGCCTGACGCATCACGTCAGCAATGGCATCCGCGCAGCAAGTCGGGTCGTCCGAAGAAAAGCAAGTGCGACGCCAAGGATAAGATGCAAAGAAATGCCGCATCTCATCCCAGTCTGCTGAACCATATCGCCAAACACGCCTAGTTCCGATAGGTTCCGGGTCTAGGTTCTAAGCTGCAGAAAGTTTTAAAATTTTAAAATGTATGTACGTGTGCCACTTGTTGGAGAGTTGCTTCAAGAATTGCACGTATTTACTCTGGGGAAGTTTTCATTCAAGTATTGAACGTTTTAGATGGGGGATTTGTTTTTAAACAATATGAGTCAAAACTTTTGGTAAATTACCAGAGTTCCTACGCGATATTAATTATCATTTTTATACCTACAATAAAAAACAGTTCTGTTCACAGAGCACTTTCAAATGTCGTGAAATTGGCAACTTCCTTAGTGCAACAGGCAAGAAACTTGCATCGTGTAAAAGGCCCTTAAGAATGACGAAAACGAGCATTGATACCTAAGAGATGGATGTTTATATAGTATACATTTCTATATAAATTTATGTACTTACAAATATATCAGTGTATGTATTCTATCCGATACCCTAACATCTCATAATATAAGCCGTACAGTGCTTTTTTTGGTGCTAGGCTAACTGGTGTGAGTTTTTAAAAAAGAAGAATAAACAAAGAAAGGCAAAAACTTCAGAAAGCTCCATTCTTTTGTAATTAAAAAAAATCTTCGAATAAATCAACGAGCTTAAGAAATGTGACTTCTAATAAGGTTTAATTCCTTTTATAATCTATAATATATGAAGAAATTTTGATTTGATAAATTATGGCTTGTGAGTCACGTATTGAAATAATTTGAGATTTCCACACAATTGTCTATTACATAAAACTAGAAAATATAAGTGATCTTACCAAAACATTGCACCGGCTTGCTGAGAATAAACTCTTGTACTGTTTAAAGTATAAGGTCGTATATTTTTGTTATTTCAAACTAAAAGTCCGACCAACATAATGCATAGCCATACCCATCCTCATTAGAATTGTAATACTTTACGACAGCGGCGAATAAACCCGTGCATAAAATAAAATGTTCATGTGTCCTATTTCCAACCTAATGGCACTGTGAATAAAGACCAAGATGTAGTGACCAAATTGAAACAAGAAAATTGTACGCCAACAAAGTTAGTAGTAAGTCAAAAGGATGACATCAAACGAACTGAAGACAGCACATCAAAGGCTGTCATCGTGTGCATCATTATTATTATCATCTATATTTAGAACTCTTTTATTTATGATTCCATGTATAAAGTTGATTATGAAGCTCTTGAATTATAGGTGAGTTAAGAGGAAGTCGACAACGCAGTGGTCTTGGTGGGAAAGAAAATCTTCCGATTTTTTATGGAGGCTGGTATTCAGCTAAAGCCAAGGTAAAAGTTATCTGAGATGAAAGAGAATATTTTTGTAATACCAAAGGGCAAACATTAAAATTTCAATTGTCCGCATTTTAACAAAAAAACATAATTTTATTTTGATGCAAAACATGTCATGTCATTATTTGCTAAAATAGTAAAAGTCCCACGTCAATGTTATGACATTGACATTGGGCCTCAATTTGACATGAAATTGGAAAATCCAAACCCAAAACAAAAACTGAAAATAGCTTCTCTTTGTCATTCGGTTTATAGCAATGAGAAGGATATTATATCATCAAATTCATTGTCAAATTCAATTTTAGGTCCAGGGAATCATGCTCGAATAGGTCCATTGTTTTGTCATAATATTTGGATTTTTAATTTTTTTGTAGTTAGACATTGATCTAAGGTTTGATTTGGTTCAGCCTATCACTGTTTTCTTTACATAAAATAATAATATAATAACACGCAAGTTGATTTTTGATGTCGTTTCTGTCTTATAAGAGGGATGCTATTTTTGAACATTTACTCAGAGACCATTAGATTTAAAGATTAAATTACTTGCATACGCTGCTTTCGTTTAATAATAATATAATTAATCGTGGGGGTTTCAAGCGCCAAAATAGAAAATCTCCTTTAATGAATTAAAAGATTTTCGCAAAGGCTGGTCACGAAATGATTATTTCTTAATAATAATACTCAAAAATGTAGTACTCAGTTGAAGTCATACTGAGTTTGCATTAGGCAGATTTTGTTATTGTTACATTCTGAAAAGCGATCTTGTTCTATTAGATCATCCTTGGAATGAAACTGACACTTCAGTTTTAAATCTAATTTGTAACTAAAGTAACCGATATCGCACGAAGAATTACTCTGCTGAAGTCGCAATGGGCGGGACACGTAGCAAAGAGAACCAACAGCTGTTGGGGTGGTAAGGTTCTTGGATGGTGACCGCACACCGGACGATGCTCAGTGGGCAGGCCCCCCATCAGGTGGATCAGAAGATCTTGTGAAGGTAGCGGGAAGCCGTGAATGCGAGTGGTGCGGGACTAATTGGTATGGGCATTGTTGGAGGATGCCTATGCTCAGCAGTGGGCATGACATGGGTGGTCAGTCGTACGGCTGATATGATGATGATGATGATATATCATAATGCGTCACCTTTTGAAGAACTCGGTTATTATAAAATGTTCAAGCAATATCCTTCGAGTTTAAATGGAATAGAGACATAATTAAATTAGCTCGAGGAAATATATTTTGGCTGGAGAACTCCATGATAATTGAATATCCTTCTACAATACAAACAAACTCAAACAAATTCACTAAGTTGATTTGACTCCAGTAATTGGGTCATCCATGTTGAACCAAAATTTAATACCGTTGGGACTCTCGTAGATAACAGATTTCCAATAAAGTATTAGTACATAATCATTTTAGTAGTCAATTATTAAGGACTAGTGGCCCGCCCTCGCTTCGCTTCGGTGTAGAGCTGTAGTGTAAACTATAGTTTTTGTTCTCAGGCTTGTGCTATAAAGAATGACTTTATTTATAGAATTACACGTGTTATTGTGAGTCAACCATAAAAGATAGACATATGCTGTTGCGGAGTACTTTTTAGACAATTTTATGTAGAATATTTCCGTCATACATGATTTCTATGTAACTTTAACCATTAAGGCTGCACACGCAACGGAAGCCAAAAAATGGAGTAACTTCTCCCGTTTTCCCAACATTTCCCTTCACTACTCTGCTCCTATTGATTGTAGCGTGATGAAAAGTATACTATAACCTGCCCAGGAGTATGAAGAATAATTGTACCAAGTTTCGTTAAAATCCGTCGAGTAGTTTTTGTTTCTATAAGGAACATACACACAGACAGACAGACAGACAAAAATTTTACTGATTGCATTTTTGGCATCAGTATCGATCACTAATCACCCCCTGATAGTTATTTTAAAAATATATTTCATGTACAGAATTGACATCTCTACAGATTTATTATAAGTATAGATTTATATACTTTATTTTGGTAAAATAATGACATCTATCGATTGTGTAACTTTACTTTACTTTAATAATCAATTAAAATCATTTGCAGGTATCACAAAATTGCCAATAAAAAGAAAAACCTTTATTTATGAAATTTTGCGGATGTTGCGAAATTTACACAAATCTCATTATCACCATCCTAGCTTTAATTTCGTTTTAGTTGTGGTCGGCTCTCCGTATCAGTTTGCGCCACTTATCTCTGTTGTGCGTCTCATCCGGGCTTACGCCTTTCGTATTTAGGTCATTGTTAATTGTATTCTTCCAAGTTGTACATGGGCCGACCTTTCCTCTTTTTCCTTCAGTAATGTTGTTTACGCTATTTTCAGTTATGTCGTTATCGTCTACGCATCAAGTGACTGAACCAGCCTAGCCTACACTTGCACATTTATAGGTGCAACCTTTAATGACTCTCGAATGTATTCGTTCCAAACTCTAATCGCTTAACGCAGCGCATGCTCTTAAAGTATTTTTTTTCTGTGAATGTAATAATTACGTTATATTATAATAGTTTAAAAGTGTATATAATAATTACCTTAGGAATCATTTGAGTATGATTGTGTGTATGTGTATCTGTGTGTGTGTGTGTGTGTGTGTGCATGAGTTTGCGTGAATGTGTTGAGTGAACCCTGCATCCTATAAATAACGCATACTTTTAATAACCAAAGCACTACGCGTTCGCTTCGAATTGGCTGCTTCCACCCTCCCAGCTTCAAAACACCGCGCTTTAGACAGTCCCTATAAGTCGACCTTATTGGACGATGGTACCAGTTGAGGTGCCTGTGATTGGCTATCGACGGCCAACTCGAAGCAAACGAGTATTTAATGGGACTAATGTGAATCAACTTTTCTTTACTTTGTTTTTCACCTCCCTATTTTCTTGTATACCTACTTTTATCTTTACTATCCGTCTATGCTTCCTCTTTCAGACTTCTGCCCGTGCCCCTGGCTGTATCAAATAGCAGCCTCGAGCACGGACAGTATATTGTTAAACACGTTGAAATTTGAATAAGAATAACCTAGTTAAAGAGACATATTGTCTATAATTGAATAAAAATATTATGGAAAAATAATGTCTTACCACCTGCCCATCTTTGCATTCTCATTTTTGTGCAGTGTATCAAGATCCTCTTGCATACGGATTGGCCATATAGAAGCGCGGGTCGAACAGCGCGCTTATAGACGTTACCTTTTACCAGGGCTGGCAGCCGTACCACGTCATGGGCGGCAGGAGGTGCGACCCACCAGTCACCAGGGAAAAACCCCCGGACAAAGTAGTCGCTGAGCTGTCGGCGCCCGGACGGGTGCCCCCAGAGGAGGCGATGTCCGAGTAGCCTCGGCCGCATGGACTCCTTACCGACTACTGCCGCCTGCGCTTCCCCCCTCTTCTCTGAAGAGAAGGGGCGGGGAAACGCGGGCGACCGGGAGGGGGGGCGGATGGCAGCCGTGGATCACACAACGCCCCGGTCAACGATCTCCACTTTAGCCACACTACCTGGATTCTTTTTTCTATTTCTTGTTTTAATCTTGAGTCACTAGTATTTACTAAACCCATGTGTTTAAAACTGTTGACTTTTTTTATAGGGATATTTTCAATTGAAGGTGTGGGGCCGTCGACGTTTCTACCTGAGAAGTTGCAATACATATATTTGATTATCTTGCGGTTAAATCAAGTCGGTTATCACACCATTTGGTCAGCTCAGTTTGTAGATCCTTATTGATTCCAGGACAAGTACTAGGTATATCACCCGCATAAAGAAGCGTCTATAGGGCCGGTCAATGCAGGGCTTTACGAACAAAATTTAGAACCGTATCGAATAATAGTGGGCTCGAGGCAGAGCCCTGATGCACACCTACTCTTAATCAGAATGCTTTGCTTAATCCTGCCGAACTTGTGAAATATGTGTGTCTAGTATACACACCACAACTTACCAAATATTATACTATCGTTAATATAAAAAAAAAATACATTAAATTACTTCACGAAAAAATTACCTAATCTGTACCGTTTTTTCAGTTGAAGTCATACTGATCTTAACTATTGCATTTTTAATGCCCTGACAACCCAATAATGGCAAAATCTTCGTTTTCCCGTGCTTGCGTTTTAGCTAAAGTCAGCAGGTGGTGTTGTTATTCACTATTGGAATTAGCGCTGCTGCAATATGCTTTTGTTTTCCAAGTGCGTATGTACAAGTTTTTATTTTAGGCAAACTGACAACAGTGAATGTAAGTCATCAAATGTAAACGGTTGGCTCGTTACGTTTGCGTTTTACGATGACAATACGAGATACGGGACGTTCGCAGGTGAAAATAAAAAAGGTTAATGCGCTGTCACGTCTGATGTCATACGATGTGGAATGCCATATTTTCCTAATATGAACCTTGAAATTTAATGTATATGGAAAAGCGACAGTTCAGTAGAACACGTACCTATATAATGTTCAGCTTTGCTTATTCATTGTAGTGTGAAAACATTTTAAAGCATATGTGGCAAATAATTGATTAGATCCAAGTTGATACATTTTTGGAAGTATTAATGTAAGTTATGTAAGCCACGCAAATACATTTAAATACCTAATACCGTTGGTTTAATGTTGGTTGGTTTAACTAGCTATGTTCTATTCTTTGTGTTTGGAGCATGGTTATCTTCCAAAGAACCTAATGAGGACTATTATGGTTCTATTGTGAAGAGTAAGACGGGTAAAATCAGTGATATAAATAACTATACACCAATATCGCTGGCTACAGTTCTTATTAAAGTACTCGACGGACTACTGAACTCGCAACTTAGAAAAGGTTTTCGCTTACAACCGGCTCAGTTTGGTTTTCAACCAGGTTTGTCAACTGAGAGGGCCAACGCCAGTCATGCTTGTTTTTTAGTTTTATCGAAAGCTTTCGATCTAGTTTCCCATAAAAGGTCCTGTGGGATAAATAAGGAGGCGTAATGTACCTGCTGAACTACAACGAATTTTTGAGTTTTGGTATGCTAACCAACTGCACGTCGTTAGGTGGGCTGACAGTTTATCTGAAAAGTATGGTCTGGAGTGTGGGGTGAGGCAGGGTTGGACCTCCTCACCTTTTTTTTCTGGAAAATGCCTTACGCGTCCTTCAACCACTGGGGGAGCGAGAAGAAGGTATATGGGACTCCTCCCTGTCCTCTTCAGCCAGCCCTGGAGCTCGCTGATGTGAACAGGGCCCCCTACGCCCTGAACAGGGCCACTAAAAACCAGATAATACTCCTGCACCGTCACCCGACACGCACTAGGGGGACCGCGGTCCCCCTAGTGCGTGCCGAGAGGGCGGGTGTGGTCGCGGAACCCGTCTCTCCTCACCTACGCTATTCAATATATACATGGACAGTTTGATCGGTGAACTCAGCACAATGCATGCAGGTTGTTATATAGACGGAGTTGCGGTCAATAACATTAGTTATGCTGACGATATGGTGCTACTGAGTTCATCAATCAACGGCCTGCGCAAACTGATTCGTGTCTGTGAGCGATATGCCAGGAGTCATGGTCTTAAGTCAAAAAGAGTGAGCTTATGGTTCTCGGATCTAAACATAAAAACGTTTTCATCCCCCCTGTTTTGTTAGACGGTGTGCCGCATAATAGGGGGAAACAATTTAAGTACTTGGGACACATTATCACTGGTGACCTAAAAGACAATGCTGATATTGCATGAGACTGGCACTGTCGGTCCGGGGTAACATGTTGGCCCGCAAGTTCGCACGTTGCTCAACTCAAGTAAAATTGCCTTGTTTAAGGCACACTGTCAGTTACTTTACACGAGCAGCTTATGGGTCAATTATACACAAAGGGCATACAGTGCGTTGCTTGTTCAATATAACAATATATTTAGGATACTTTTACGGTTGCCTCGATTTTGTAGCGCGTTAGGGTGCGGCCAGAGTGCACTCAGATTCAGATTCCGAAAACAAGCGCGAGAAATAAACAGTGTAGTCGAAGGGTACGGCCAGAGTGCACTCCTGATTCAGATTCAGATTCAGACTCAGAAAACAAAGCGCGAGAAAAAGCAGGCAGCCTGCTTAGACTACACTGTTTATTTCTCGCGCTTGTTTTCAGAATCTGAATCTGAATCTGAGTGCACTCTGGCCGCACCCTACGACATGTTCGCTGACGCATATACTGATGATTTTTATGCGATTAGGCGGAAACAGTATTCAGAAAACTATAGCTGTCAAGTGAGACTGCCCAATACAAAGTTTTCAAGTTAGAATGGCAATTGGTTCAGTTACATGATAACAATTGTATTATTGTTATGAATCAATTATTATTATGACTTAATTAATGAATGAATGTAATGAATTTGTTAACTACCTATTATTATGTATTTTTCTATTAATATGCTCTTATTGTATTATAATTAATTGAATCTGTAATTACTAACAACTTGATTCTATCTTAAATAAATGAAATTAATATTATTATAATGATTTTGCAGGTGTGGCATCTAGAGTATTTTCAAGGACTATTTAAAGATATTTCTTTGCGTGATCTCAATCAATATTCAACATTTAATTAACCTAAGTCGTTCTTCGGTAAAACATACAAATATCTTCACTCTAACTAAGGGTAAGCTCGAGAGGAACGAATAGGTAGTGACAAGTTAATAGCTTATTACAGGATAATCTACAATACTCTTTGAATATGTACTCTCCTATAAAACCTACAAAATACACAGAGAGATACACACACACATACACATACACATACACACACACACACACACACACGCGCGCACACACACTCGCAAACACACAGACGCAACATTTTTATAAATATTAATGTTAGTATTTTTAGTGTTCATTGTCATGCTCGAGGTGGGGCGCTAATAACTCCGACACAGTCTCTGACTAATGTAGTTATTAACATTTTACATTGTTCTGTACAAACGATTTAATTGCAAATAAAGATTTTTATTATATTTTGTTTTATTATATTAGCCGCTAGCGTCTTTATATTTTTATTTCACGCCTAGTCTAATATAGAAAGAAAGTTCTATAAATATTATTATAAATTTATAATTTAGAGCGTTATAACTTTCTGTTTTTTTTTACTACAAGTTCATAGTCGGCGATCTGACATGACAATTCGTTTTCAAAAGTACTCTCCAACACAAACCCATAGGCTCTCAGAATTATAGGGATTTTAGGTTCGTGTCGGGTGTAACGTGTGGTGCCAAGTGTCGGACCATTGAGCAAAGGAAAAACGCTCCATACGATAAAACTCATTGTTATATGGAGGGGAAACCGTAAAATTCCACTATATCTGAACAAGCAAATGTGATATACTTGAGATAGAGGTTGATCGCGAGTTTTATGTAAATCACAAAGCAGGTAAGGATTTTATTTGTTATTTTTATTTTTTATGTTATAAGGTTGACAAACAAACGTATGGCCAGCCTGATGGTAAGGGGCCGTTCAAATATTACTTAAGCACTGTAGGGCAGGAGGGTCTTTGCTTTGCTTATTTTTGATGCCATGAGGGGGGGGGGGGGGGGGGGTCGAAATAGTGATTACGTCAGCATCACGGATTCGGGTGTCATGGACTGTTAATTATATTAATTCCAATTAGTATACCAAAAATTCGAAAGAAAAAGTTTGTTTTGTTCCTAATAGTACTTAATAAGATTATAATATTTGTACCTTACTATATGTTGAATACTGTGTCAATAAAGTTTGTTTATATGAATATTATGTGCGTTAAATTCCTCTATCCTAAGCCTATTTAGTACTGCTGTTCATGAAGCTGATGAAAGCTCATGAATCAATAAAAAAATCAGAATACTTTTAAAAGAAAAATGCATATAGGTACCAATGTTTACGTAAGCATGGGAGATTGGGGTAAGAGCTTTGCTTACTTTTGCTGACAAGGGGGTAAATAATTGTAATAAATCTGCTTACATAATACTTGAACGGCCCCTAAGTGGCCACCATAGCCTATAGATGCTTGTGATATCAAAAATTAGGATTGTTGAAAATATATCGATGTATCGATATATCGATATTTTTTGTTCGACATATCGATATTTTTTGCCGATATATATTGATTCGATATATCGATACATCGATACAAAATAACCAATATCGAAATTCGTATCAAAAACGATATTTTTTTAATTATTAGCGGCATATCACGATCTAACTAAATTCGTATCTGTAAAAATCGTAACTGGATCTCAGATTAATGATATTCAATATATCTATGATCTGTGCTGTATTTAGTATTGTCTATGTCATCATTCGAAAATAGGGTCTATTTTTAGGGAGATAATTTTCGTTCCATTATTATTCCGCGTGTCATATTTCGTGAGCTACTGTATGATATTTTTGGGAAAATTGGTCCGATATATCGATGTTTTTTTCGCGATATATCGAAGCCGATATTGATATTTTTTAAAATATCGATGTATCGATATATCGATATTTTTTTCAACTTTCGACATCCTTATCAAAAATATGACTCGCACTGTTGCCTACCCTCTTGTAAACTCGCCCCGTCTCTTCGGCTTTTTTACCATTTTCTGCTACTCGATGATACGGGGTGAGTTTTCAAGCTACTAGCAAACTGGCTTGGCTTCCAACTGGCAGGTGCAAAAGAAATGGACATACATTAACATTCAGATATACTTAGCGAAGCTGCCAGAACATTAAAGTTGTATAGCTATATTTTTTTATTGCCTACGAAGGCAGACAAGCTGACGTGCCTTCTGATATTAAGTGGTCACCGCCCATGGACATCAACAATACCAGTGATACAAATTAAAACGTGGCTGCGTGAAAGAACTCGGAAACTACACTTGACTGAGTGGTAAACAGGTGAAGGATGCCGGCAAACGAAAAACGCAGTTCCGGCGGCAAACAAGAGACTTGTCCGCACCCTTACCAGACTTAATAGGGAAACTCTGCATAATTATAGAAACCCTAACTGGTCATTGTCCCCTAAACACACACCTATACACAATAGGAGTAACAGACAGCCCCCTATGCAGAGGATGTATGGAGGCAGAGGAAACGCCACAGCATGTTATTATGGAATGCAGGAATGTGGCCGACCAACGGGCACGACTTCTTCAGTCACTAGCATCGCTTCTGGAAACTTGCAGCAGTCTGCCAAGACTGCTTTCCTTCTGGACTAACCTAGGCTGGCTGGAGTAAACGAGAATGTTTCAGGACACGCACAATGGTCCAATGATTAGGACTAAGTGCGGAAACCGCCCTGAAAAACTAACTACCACTGATACAGCCTTGTCTTTCGTGAAACACTCTATTTAAGCATCTCTTGAAGCGGACCATGTTATAGTACTGAGCGGAACACCGTGGATGGAGCTTATTTCATAATTTAATTGTCCGTGGAATAAAAGATATCTGGAACGAACAGTTATAGTCTTCAGTGTTTCCAGGTCGTATGGGTGAAGTTGACTGCGGTGATTGTGGGTATTAACGGGATCAATTCCTCGGAGCACTCATTTGGATCTAGTTTGTACCAAAGTTGTTGTCCGGACACAAACATGATATGTAACAACAATTGCCGAATATGACATCTGCGTTGCTAGGCTTTCACTCTTTGCAAGGAAAAGTTATAAGATGGTACATTTTACGGTTTCTTTTGCTGATTCGGGAAAAAGAAACAAGAAAATCTACGCTGGAAAGAAGATCCACTAAGAAAGATAACAAGCATTTATCTCGTAGTATTATCCCGTACTTGTAATTGTATACAGTTTAATTATGCACTGAAAGATGACACCGAAAAGGTTCAAACTCGCAAAGCTGCATCACCGAAGCGAGGTGAACACAACGAGAACAGCACTGGAGAAACAGATTTAACTTCCGTTTTTAAACATTGTTCTAGACCACGAGTGGCGTAAAACAAAAACCGGGGTCCATTGTAGTGTCAACGCAGCGGGAAGTCTCGCAACTTCCTATCCTATTACTATAGTAGCAGGGTCGGTAATGCACGCGGCGGCGGCCGAGTTAACTTTTTCATTGAACTCTGGAATGCAATTGTGCTAGACAATGGTGGAATTAACCGTCCTCTGGCTGTCAGCGTTTCTACGAAGCACTGTGTTTGTAATTTGCTTTTGAAATAGTTGGATCAAGTTTTTTATGATGTTTTCAAAGCGGTACCTACTTGTTGAATAGACTACAAAAGTTTTTATTTTTAAACGTTATTCAAATTAATATTAAAACGTTATTAATGCCAACGATTCTCTTATCGTTCACAGGTCATAGGATATTCTCCTTGGATTGGTTATCATCGGTCTGGATTAGTCCGGACATGATCGGACTTTTAGACTACAGTCCAGATTTTGTCCGAATCTCTAAGTTTTTTAAATTATATTGAATATGAATAATGAAAGTGTATTGTATTGGAGCGCTCTTCAGAGAAAGCAACTTCCAACGTACAAAAACCTTTAGTGAAATAACAGTTAGTACATTATGGTAGTGTTGTGTTTCTATTGAAAGGTAAGATTCGGGAATATTACTCATCAATGCTCTTTGTAAAAGGATTGGGTTCAGGCCGGCAATATTATGTGGATGACTGAAGCGGCACATATTTCTGGCACATCATTAATTTATTCTCTATCTCAATATATCTCTCTCTTCTAGGAGCTCGATGGCGCAAGTGGATAGCGCGTTCGGCTGCGATCGTTGAAGTTAAGCAACTTTCGCAGTGGCCGGTCATTGGATGGGTGACCAGAAATCTTCTATCTCGAGTTCCTCCGTGCTTCGGAAGGCACGTTAAGCCGTTGGTCCCGGCTGCATCTGCAGTCTTTAGCACCGCACTGGGCTCACGTGGTGGGTCATGGCCCAATCTCCCTATTCCATCCATAGGGAAGGCCTGTGCCCCAGCAGTGGGGACATTAATAAGCTGATGATGATTATTATTTTATTGCGACTAAACTTAAAAAGTCGAATATCACTTAAAATGTTCTGTCTGCTGTGTCGCGTTTGAGTGGCATTGCGCGCGGCTGCATGTCAGCGTGGGCGATACTGTCCCCGTAGCATGACCACTACAATTTACATTATATCACGTTTCATATCGCGCTTAACTGTCAAACTCCATAGTAATTTGACAATAGGGATGATGACTAATTTTTTTTTCTTCGTTTATCAGGTAGATTATCCTAAAGTATTGGACACGTATTTTTTCCTTTTTCACATAATATAAACATTGCAGAGATATATTGATTTGAAAAGTCGCATGACGTCACGTTTGAGTACACTTTTAAGCGAATATTCACTAAAAAGTGACGTCGCGAGCACCTACTCCCAAACTTTGACGCGCTATAACTTTGTCATTTTTTGGTTGATTGCCCAAAGAAAAAATACGTGTCCATTATTTTTTGATCATCTAACTGACGGACTAAATAGAATTTCGTTAACTGTACCCCGTCATCACCCATATTGAGCGTGATAAAAACGTGTTATATATCATATCGTGGTGCTCTTGCCTCGTCGTGCCATCGTGGCCTCCTTAGGCCTTGGACTTAAGTGTGTACATATGTTTAAAATTATTTCACATCGCTTTCAGTGGGATAGTGATTGCCGCATTACTGCCGGCTGCTGTCATACCGGTGTCAATCGGCCCTTAGGTAATATCAGGTCTGATAGGGTAATTTGCTGCACTATACAGATTTAAATTACATGATGTCGTAGAAAGTGCTTTTCGGTCTTTGATTATAGAAGATCAGCATCTTTCTTAATGAACTGTGATCTGATGGTCGATCGCAAAAGTTATGATCTCATGCGGTCTTCGAGAGACATTATCATGATCTTAATTTCGGCTACATCGTCAGTTGTTAGCACCATTCAATGCCCACTGAATCCACGTGGTGGCTTTTGGCCTGTCCTACACTAATATAATAAATAAATATTTCCAACACTCACACCAATTAACCTAGCCCCAAAGTAAGCACTGTAAGGCTTGTATTATGGGATGCTAGGCTAACGGATAGAATACATATACTGTACATGTATATTTATATAGAAATAAATATTTTACATCCATGACTAGAGTGCAAATGCTCGTATTCATCACACAAACATTTGCCCTCACCGGGATTCGAACTTGGGACCTCTCAAGTCGGATCATGAAACCCGGCGTACAAACCACTCGGCCACGGAGGTCGTCAAACAATATAATTTACATAAGTAAGAAAATTGATCATGTATCGTTTTTAATTATTATAAATAAAATACCATACAATTTAACGCTTTTACCTACAAATGTCATCAACATCTAAGAGTCTCTCGCTAGATGGTTGGGTCAAGGGGCAGATGCAAAAGGCAGGACTCCTGGACACAGCGCGCAAAGTCAGGTGGTTTCTTTCTCTGCGGCCCTAACCATCGGTAGCTTGGGCATAGCTCCGCTACTGGTGGCCCTCAAGGTTAGGTATTTTATACTATATTTATTTTTGGATTTACGTTTTTGTATTATACAATTATATTGTATAAAAACCTAAATCTGTTCAATCACTTAACCATTTGATTCAACAATGTCCTCGGTACGCCGCCTCACGAAATGACTTTCTCATAGTCACAAACAATTGTCCTGATCCCTACAATCTCCACCAATAAAAACGCTTATGTTGAAGCATATTTCAAGCACGCTTCTACTATAATACACACACTCAAAGAATTAAATAAATAAACGTCTTACATCAAACCTCAACTAAATTGAAACTGTACCTAAAATACGCATAAACAGCATTGCTGAAGCGTAAAAGACATAAACAGCATTTCTGAACCAAAAGCACCGGCTTCCCAATGAAGAGAAGAACAAAATAGCTCTTTATTAAAAAAAAAAACTGTGATATAAAACAAATGAGAGATAGTAATAATAAAACAACCTTTCTACAAGTTAAGGTACTTATCTATTTTGTATTGGGAAATTTGTAAAACCCAAGTCAATTATTTTTTAATGAAATAGGTAGCATAGGTACACACGAGTAAGTATTTACAAAATTTTAAAAAAAAACCCGCGGGGTTGATCCCTGCATAATCAGTTTGTTGAAATAGAGATACTTTACTAATCCATACTTCTTTATTACAAAATTTTCATAAGAATGGCCCCTTACTTTCGGAATCTCATCATGAGATTGCAAATTCCGAGCCCGTGCCAATGCATTTATTAAGATGGCGATATCGTTTCTTTTTTGTTCAAGCATAAGAACTTTGAAACTTATTTAACTGAAACCATTCTCTGTCTTCCATAATTCAGACCACTCCTTTGTCCTTCCATTTGGGGCAATAATCAAGAAGGAGCGACTAGCGGGAAGTAAAAAGCAGCTCTTTTATCGTGAAATGTCGATTCATGTAATTTAGAATGTCTTTTAGTAAAAATAAGAGATTTTTACAAATACAAAGCAACATAAATGAGAATAGGTAATAAATAATAGGGTAGCCAAGCTGACTTATCTCCACTGGTAGCGATTGTTCACGAGCATGACGTACGAATCAGTCATCGATTCACTCAACCACATTTGAAGAAATGAAGCGACTTGCTTAGCACGACCCTGTCGCACTGCAAACTATTTAAAAAGAGCACAAGCACTTACATTGCCAATGATCATCTGTTCAATTGTTCTTGCAATTATTTGTGCAATTGTTTGCACTGACCAAGGTATAGCGATAAGGTAGAACGTCACGCGTTTTACACATGTCATAGAAATGAAATGAAAAGTCATTTATTCAGTCTAGGCTGTTACAAGCACTTGTGAAGGTCAAGAAGCTACGCCATCGGTTCGCAAAACTACGGCGGGAGTCCTTGTACTGAGAAGAACCGGCAAGAAACTCAGCAAGAGCTGCTTTTTTCTCCCTGTATTGATATATATACAGAGTCGTCAAGTTGAAAAATGACTTCAGAGATACTTCTGAAGTCACCTTCCATTACATTATTTAGGATAAAGATATATAGTTACAATAAATTTTAAATTTAGTATATAGGAAGCGGCATTAGAAAGGTACCATATTAATGTTACAAAAATAGTCTCCTGGGCGCCTTTGTCATATTGGCGTTGCTTGCATCCATTTCGCTGTTCTATAACAACAGGCTCGCGATGTTTTCGGTGTATTGGCTGATTTTAATCCCGTTAGGAAAATGAAATGGCAATATGAGTAATTATTGTGAGATTCTGCCCTTGTTTCTGTGCCGCTCTATCTCAAATGGACAAGGATACTCAGTATCACCAACTTAGGTTTCTTCTCAAAAATGAGGAATAAATGAGGAAAAATAAATTGATACGATTGTGCCTTTCAAAACACATAAATATGTGTACAAAATTAAACAAAAAATACAGGTGATTGTAACTAGCAGGTTCGAATTCCGCCAAACTCAGACAATTATTAAAAAAAATATTGCTTATTGTATTTGAAAATAATTTAGGCTTCATGCAATAAAATCTAAGTGGCACGAACTATAATGATCCTGTCATCACACCGCTTACCGCTTGTTCACAGTTCGCAGCTTATGTAATGTACGCTCACTAATATATTATAATATCGAATGCAATATATCACAGGTGAGTGAGTGGCGTATTCGCGTATTCTTTCCTTTCCACCTAATATTATATTACTTCGGCTTCACACGGTCCGCGATATTGTAGACGGCTACTACGCATGGGGGAAAGATTCATTTAAACTATGGTAATGATTTTTTTATCAGTATGTTGTGGTTGGCAAGGGCGTCGCCAAGGGTGGCAGACATTAAAAAAAAATATATAGCCAAATGTAAAGCAACCAAAGACATTTTCTGCATGTTGAAACTTTAAAAGAACTTAAACTTTTCACTATAAAATTCTGCATACTCAACTGGGCTTAGAGACAGAGTACTACAAGTGTGAAGCTTCATAAACCCATTTCATACTCTTAAATACTCCATTTATGTCTATGAACTGCCCCCCCTCCCCCTCCTCCATCTTGCCCTCCCCTAGTCCATCGCCTGGCCACGCCCTTAGTGGTTGGTATGGGAAACAGGTGTGAAGAAGTGTTTTCATATTTGTTTCTTAGGTTTTCACGCACATCACTCATTAAATAAAACTAGTTTTTACGGGTTAATGCACGAAACTTTATTTATTTATTGACGTTTCGCAGCCTTTTCAGGTCTGCATCGTCAGAATAATGATTTTTTATTATAATAAAAAATAAAATGATTTTATTATAATAAAAAATCATTATTCTGACGACGAGAATAATGATTTTTTATTATAATAAAAAATAAAATGATTTTATTATAATAAAAAATCATTATTCTGACGACGCAGACCTGAAAAGGCTGCGAAACGTCAATAAATAAATAAAGTTTCGTGCATTAACCCGTAAAAACTAGTTTTATTTAAGTGTTTTCATTTTGATGATTCCATGTCTCACGTTGTCACTACTGAGGTCGTGGGATGCCGCTGGATGCGAACAGCTCAGGATCAATCAACTTGGAGATCTTTGGGATATTAAGGCCACTAGTGGTGATGATATAGATGTCTTACGTATGTAAGTAATAGAGTTCTCATATAAGCAGAATTGTGTATATTTTCTAGATGTTTTGCTTGGTTATTCATGTGAAAAAATTGATGAGGATTTGATACTCGATAACCACGATGATGATGATGATGATGATGATGATGATGATGATGATAATGACGTAAGTCATGGGTTGGCCATAACTGTCTTCCGGAAACAATAGTCACACGATGTTCGCCTATCGCCTAGAACTGTTCCCGCCAATACCATGTCCCATTATAAGTTTTTATTAACAGAACAGAAAAGTTAGCATCTGGAACATCGTGATTTTTTTATTTAATCCCTGTCCACCGTGGGTTAGGTTTGTTACTTAATATAACCTCAGATTAAAACAAAAAGAGAAGGTACGACAGTCACGGCTCAGAAAGTGATCCGCTTAAATTGTAGTGCATGACCACAATTGGCTTTAATCACAATTGGACATTCAAACACGCTGCATGTGCACTCAATATAACAATATTGCGTATATTCAGTATTATAAAGATAAAACAATGCCTTCGATGCTTTTATAAAGAACACAAATAGTTCAAAATCAAATACCAAATGCCTCGGCAACACTTTCATTCGTAAATCTGTAAAACATTTTTTCTCAAAAAATCAAGGTTTGCCATGAATGTTATTTACGTAATTGCTATTTTTTTATCAAGAAAAGGACAACCATACAGCTCAGCCGTGCGGACCCGCCGTTTCGCTCGCGCTGCATTGAAGCGTACAGTTCTGTCTCGTTCGCTCGATTGAATGTTTATTTACAGACGTGTGCATTAGTGAGAGTTGCTTATGTAACTACATACCAACTCAACTGAGTCGGAGCATATTCAATTTGATGCTAGTATGAGCGTACCGTATCTTCCCTTTTCGTTTTAATCTAAGCATATAACAGTTTCTTAATCAGTCTTAGCATCTTTAATAATGCGTGAGATATTATGTATATCAAAGTTTTTAAGACCGTAGTCTTATAATCAGGCTTTTTCTATACAAATGTCCAAACTTAATGAAATCTGCATGTACCTCAGGTCTTGTTTACTGGTTAATTTTCAAACCTAAATCAGTATCAAGAACATTAGGAGCTTTTTATTTAGGTTTGGCTCTACCTTAACCTTTAAAAACCGGTTTTCTTAAAAAGCGAAATAAAATAGGTTTCGAAACAACTCAGCAGTTTTTAAAGGGTTTCATTTCGCTCTTACTGACCGCATCGCCTTCGCCGTTTAAATTCAAATTTATAATGATTTTTATGTCAGTTTCTTTCCAATTTCAGAGCGAGTGAGTGAAGTAGTGTGTCAGTACACAACTACAAAATGAATATCTTGACTCACTAGACGCTAGCAAACGTGTCAATAAATGCATCAATTCTTGAACATTAACAAGTTGTGACTTGATTTGTTCAAACAAAACAAACTTCTAGCGATGCCGACGCGTGCACGTGTCGCTCTAGATTATACCGGTTTATTAAGGTTTTAGGTACCGCTTTCATTTTGGACGCACTCCGAACGAAACGTTTACCAAAACCAGTATTAACCTTTATTTACCGGTTTTTTCGAAACCGGTTACAAGCCCTGATGTACCTATTCAAAAATAAATTTATTCCGAAACTGCACGATAAACTAGTTGGTATCGACATAGAAAAGTTAGGTACTTTATAATTAGTTCTGAATGTGGCTTCAATGTTAAACAAAACGGGTTATCGAATATCGTCTAGACAAATAAAAGGGTCATTAGGGCGTTCAATTAAAATAACAACGTCGTTAAACCCAGACAAATTTTGCAATAACTAGTAGAAGGATAGTATTCATAATATTCATATTCATTGTAGAAATCTTATACCTACTTGACTTCTGAAAATGAAGTAACATTGTGAAGATCTGCAAAAATATTCATCATCATCATCAGCCTATTAATGTCCCCACTGCTGGGGCACAGGCCTTTCCTATGGATGGAATAGGGAGATAGGGCCATGACCCACCACGCGGGCCCAATGCGGATTGGCGGGTGCTAGCGACTGCAGATGCAGCCGGGACCAACGGCTTAACGTGCCTTGCGAATCACGGAGGAACTCGAGATAGAAGATTTTTGATCACCCATCCAATGACCGCCCACTGCGAAAGTTGCTTAAATTCAACGATCGCAGCCGAACGCGCTATCGAGATCCTCATTACAAGAAAAATGTTTTATCGTATTATTTATTACAACCCTGAATACCTTATAAAATAAGTAACATATTCGTAGAAAATTTTGCTAGAAAATATTCCACTTGGTACAGATTTTAGATGGGATGGACCAAGTAGCATGTCTCCCAGTATTTTTTTTTAGATTTAAACAAATAGCAGTTAAATGCTTCGAAAATAAAATTATAGTAAAGCATTCGATCCTAAAACTGACTATTTTATAGTTTACTAACTGATCCAGCGAACTTCGTACCGCCATAAAAATAAGGGCAGGTGGTAGAAGAGAAAATTTAGAGAAGTATGTATTTTTAATACCACGTTATAAAAACATAAATATTGTCCAAAAAGTCTTTTTAGGTGCGTGTAACGTAGTGTTCTATCAATTTCCTGGGATAACATTCCTCCTAACCCATATGAGAACACTACGTTACAATACCCAATAGTTTGAATTTTGGCGTGAAGGCGCATTACCGGTTTCAGAACACTAGGTTACAGGTGGACAACCATTATCACTTAAGGATATGAAAAATATATAGTAGCCGATTCTCAGACCCACGGAATATGCATATGAAATTTCATAAAAATCGGTCAGGCCGTTTCGGAAGAGTATGGTAACTAACATTGTGACACGAAAATTTTATATAGAAGACTAGCATTCTGTTCGCATCTTTAATAATTACTCTTTAAACTGTATAGTAATTATACCAACTCCCTTGATTGAACATTATAAATATTTTTAATTTTAGTAATACCATACGTTCCGAGATTCATACTTAATTATAATTTTTAGAAATTATAAAGTACCATCTTACTTTCACTCGTCATTTTACCCCATTCGGGAGAAACTTTCCTTATATCGTGCCGTAGCTTCTGAAAATCACCTTCCAAATCTTTCATCTTCAAAGGTCAGGCAGTTTTGGAAATTTCGTAAATAAACAATTAATGATGAAATAAATGATGTTTATCTTTTAATATAAATTGAAGAGGGAGAAGAAGCTTATCTGTAAACTTCAAAGTTGATGTTATCAATGGGAAGTGTAGAATTCAGAGCAAAACAGACGCGGAAGGAGGAAAAGCCTTCAATGTCTTGCTATTAAAACCATTAAATTAATGCGGTTCAGTATTTAGAAATATCAAAAATAAACGAACTTTTTTATAGATTTTTTTAAGGGGAAAAATACCACCTTATATGTTTTTTGTGTAATATTACCCCATTATCATACCCCCTTATTAATAAACAAGGAGTAAGCTTAGACTAGTTACGTCGTGTTTTGTTCATGTCACTCAAATGCCATTTGTAATTCAATAAACAGAGACAAAACAAGGAGTAACTAATCCAAGCGTACTCTTTGTTTATAAATAAGAGAGTTACCGTCTACGCAGCGACCGCAACAGAAGCTCTCATATTGGATATTTTTCCCGTTTTTGCAACATTTTTTTATTGTAGCTCCGCTCCTAATAATCGCAGTGTGATGTTAGATAGATAGATAATTCTTTATTGTACACACCACATTATAAATACAAAACTAGGACAATAATTTAAAAAGGCGGACAATTGGCGGTCTTATGGCTATGTAGCCATTCCTTCCAGACAACCATAGGATGAAGAGACGAAATTCAATTAAAGAGGGGGTGTGCAACTACAAAATTAAAATAGGAAAAAAAGGAAAACAAAATATAAATAACCATGATAAAAATTACTGTTCATATTATAAAATAGAAACTGATAAAAACAAATAAAAACATACATTGGTACATTAAATAAAATACACATTTTTAATAAAATTAAGATAATAATATGATGCAAGCAAGAACAGGGAGAAGGCATGGGAACAACACAAACAATTATTGTAAAAGGAAAAATTCTTTTATCTCACTTTTTAACTTGAAGAGAGTTCCAGAGGCGCACAGCTTCAACACAAAAAGAGTATTTATAAAAGAAGGTATTGTGTACAGGAGTTGTGTTATATAGTCAATAGCCTTTTCTCAATAAATGAGCTATCTATCACCAATCCTATCAATATTTTTTAATTTGAACCAATAGTTCATGAGATTAGTGCGTTCAACCAAACAAACAAACTAATGACTCAAACTTGATGTTAAGAGTCGATCGTCCACTCGTATTAAGGCTCCAGACTCCTCTAGGAGTTTCTAGCTGAAAATTTACCAACATGATGCTCTATATCAATAAATTATCAAAACTCTAAACTAATTGAGATCTAACTGTACCCGAAACTGGGGGTTTACTGTAATTAATCTATATTCGGGACGTGACTGCGGCCGATCTGGTTTGTGTGTGGGTGTGATCAATAAATACTTGCGCGGTACCGAAATGCATGTCCATTTTGTAAGTACCACTATTTGTTTAACACAATTATCTCAAGAGGCAAGGCTCCAGCAATTTGAATTAATGTAAACTAATGTTATAAATCTGATTTATCGTTAATCTCAGGAACTACTGGGGGCCATTCGCCTATAGGAAACGCTTTGGAAAACGCTAACGCTTTCGATTTTATTTTGTTATTTCTAGACGCCTGAGATTTTCACAGGACACAGAAACAGATGGAGAGTCGACTGGTGCAGCAGCTACCGCTAATTGCTGAGAACGTTATGAGACCCGTTGGGCATGACAAAATTAGAAGAAGGGTAATGTTAATGTTCTTTACGACCTCCGTGGCCAAGTGGTTTGTACGCCGGCTTTCATGGTGTCGCTGACTCGAGAGGTCACCAGGTTCGAATCCCGGTGGGGGCAGATGTTTGTGTGATGAACACGAGCATTTTTACTGCATTCGTGCGTATATATGTATTCTATCCGTTACCCTAGTAACCCATAACACAAGCCTTACAGTGTTTTCTTTGGGGCTAGGCTAATTGGTGTGAGTGTTGGAAATATTTATTTATTATTCATTTATTTATTTACTTATCTATAAATTTAAATGAAAGTAGTTTCGAATACTCCGATGTCTGTTTTGTCTGATAGTAGCTAGATTGCGCAATGACGCCATGTCCTCTGTGAAATAAATAATTAGAAATAATTATCATGTAACATTACGTAGATTTTGAATAAAGGCGCTGATTCCTGATAGCAATGAAAATAAAATAAATGAAATAAAATAACTCTAGGAGCTCGATTGCGCAGTTGGTTAGCGCGATCGGCTGCGATCGTTGAAGTTAAGCAACTTTCGCGGTAGTCGGTCATTGGATGGGTGACCAAAAATCTTCTATCTCGAGTTCCTCCGTGCTTCGGAAGGCACGTTAAGCCGTTGGTCCCGGCTGCATCTGCAGTCGTTAGCAACCGCCAATCCGCACTGGGCCCGCATGGTGGGTCATGGCCCAATCTCCCTATTCCATCCATAGGGATGGCCTGTGCCCCAGCAGTGGGGCAAATATCAACATTAATATGATGATGATGAAATAAAATAACTATTCAAGGTGGCAATGCTGCCCGCCTATTGGGCACCATTCTTGACGGCTTCCTTTCTTCTTGAATGAAGCGCCCCACGCTTTTTCAGTTATATATATATATATATATATATTTTATTTTTGGCTTTTTAGTGCAGCAAATAAAAGCGTGTTTTTAGTTTTTTGTAAATTATTAATTTCTTATCTCGTAAATTATATATTAGAGTGTTAGAAAGTTAG
This sequence comes from Chilo suppressalis, assembly GCA_902850365.2. Taxonomy (NCBI): domain Eukaryota; kingdom Metazoa; phylum Arthropoda; class Insecta; order Lepidoptera; family Crambidae; genus Chilo; species Chilo suppressalis. The sequence goes on from OU963902.1 coordinate 2,703,094, forward strand.
GATTTGGATTTATTTTTAAGTAGTTTATAAGTTCTTGTTATCCTATTTTCCACTAATTATGATAATATAAAGTCATAAAAGATAATGAAAGCGTTGCATACCTACCAAAAACATACAAAAAGGAAAAACTATTAGTCTTCAAAGGTGTGTAGATAAATAACACATAAAACCCCTATAAACTTGATCTTCCAAGTAATCCGTCACACGGCGCCTTTGTCTTTTCTGGCCAAATATGCAATTTCCTTTCCGAAATTCCAAACGTATACCGATACGATGGCTCCGTAATAACCGCGGGGAATATTAATGTCGTCCCCGTCACCTGGTGAACAATGATGGACGTAAAGTATCAGATCGAATATATAACCTCTCTTCGTTCTTTGGTAGAGTGAGCATGCGAAGGTGAAAAAAATGTTGATCTAATAGTTTTAACACTTTAACACGTATATTGGATAATTTAACATTTTATCAATATTTATAGCCATTTGTTTCTTTTTTATGTGTGTGTATGTGTGTGATATTTGAAGCGAAACTTTTTTTCAGGTGGAGTGTAAATGTCGCCGCACACGGGCCACACGCCACAGCCACAAACGCCGTCACGAGAAGCTAGAAGCGGCTACTAAAGTGGCTGAACGTAAGGTAAGGGAGAGAGGGATGGGGAATCGCGCGAGTGACGTGTGGCGGCGTTTTGTATCGGCGCATTAAGTGGCCGGTGCGGGCCACAAGAAGCGAACAACGACGATTTGTAGCGTGTGGCGGCCACCGGCGTAAACTACAAGAAATATACCGGTGGTGGCGTTTTGTGGTTGTGGTCGGTGGCCCGTGTGCGGCGGCACTAAATGGAAAAATCCTATGAAAACGGTAATGCATCACGAGCCTCACATGAATATATATGTGTGTGTGCGTGTGTATATGTGGGATGCGGGCGCAGCTCTTTCCGACGAACATGAAAGTTGGAGGGTAACTCGGCGAAGGCTGAAACGCTTCGAGCGTCACGAGCGGCAAACGTGACAATATACTTATATCTATTTATATAAAACTCAAAGGTGACTGACTTACATAGTAATCTATCAACGCACAGAAGGCGGTAACGGCGGCTACCTTGTACTGAGAAGACTCGGCAAGAAACTCAGCAAGGGCTGCTTTTTTCTCCCTGTATTATATACAGAGTCGTCAAATTGAAAAATTACTTCAACATGAAGTCACTTTCCACCAATAGAAATCTACTATCAATGGGAAAATACGAACAATGGGAGGATCGAGGAAAACATACCCAAATGTTGGCAAAGAACAGCCAGGGATAGAACAGAATGGGGCAAACGGTCTTGTACTTTAAAAATTCTACCCTAAAGCAACAATTGCTTTTAGGATCTCATAACTGGAGGACCCCTGTATCTCAACAGAAACCTGAGAAAATGTTTGTACTTAGAGAATAACAGCATTTTTGGTAATATAAGTTATTTACGGGATTGTTACCATGTACCTTGTTTTTAGCAAGTTTCCTATATTTCGGCACTGTTGCAAGCGCCATGATCACGGAGTTACTCGTGATCAACCTCAATTCTGGCTGTTCTTTGCCAGTTACTCCGTGATCATGGTGTTTGCAAGAGTGCTGAAATATCGTACACTCGCTAAAAACAAGGTACACATGGTACCAATCCCATAAATGACTTTTATTACTATAATGTTAGTGACCATGAAAGTTTAAAAAATATAACATCATTTTTATTTTCAATATTAAAGGTACATGTATATATATATATATATATACGATATATATATATATATATATATATATATAGGTATAAATATATATTTTATATTACTCACAAATGGCAGCATTAAAAGAATCAAAACAGACATAATGAAACAACATTTAATTTATATTAAAGAAATATCCTCGGAAAACACTCATATGAAGTAAAATCTCTATTTCTAGTTTAAAAGCTAAACAGAGTTAATCTTGATGCTCACGTTTTCAAACGAAATGAATGGGTTTCACATTTCACAAGTTTCACCTTTCCTAAAAAATGTTTATGTAAAAACGTACTAAGTTCTCTTGAGATCTCTTTATTAAATTACTCACTAACATGTTGTATTACTAGATTTTATTAGCTATTTCACTAAGTATATTAACGTATTTGAATGCTTGGTTTTTAAGTATAACAAAAGTTCTATTTAGGGTCTTAATTATAATGGTGCACTTAGTAACCGAAAAGTACTATCACTTTAATATAATAATATATAATAATAATAAATATATCTTTATTCAAATAAGGTCATACATTGCATAATAATACTAATCTATATATATAAAAATGAAACCCGTTTTCCGTTGTCACGACATAACATGAAAACGGCTTGACCGATTTGGCTGATTTTTTTTTTAGAATATTCCTTGAAGTACGAGGATGGTTCTTACGAAGAGAAAAATTAAAAAAATGCCTGAAAATGTCAAAAAACAATACTTTTCTTTACTCCCATACAAACGATTCGTAATAATACTTAAAAGTCAATTTGAACTTTAATACCATACCATAAATTTCAAATGTTAGTGGAGAGATTCTGGGAAGGCAAAACAATTGAGCGACGTGATGTCAATAGAAGTTTGGAAAAGATAAATATTATACCATCTTCAGTTTTTTTATAATCTATATATATATATATAACTTAAAGGTGACTGACTGACGTAGTAATCTATCAACGCCCAGCCTAAACCACTGGACGGATCGGGCTGAAATTTGGCATGCAGGTAGATGTTATGACGTAGGCATCCGCTAAGAAAGGATTTTGATCAATTCTACCCCCAAGGGGATAAAATAGGGAATGAAACTTTGTATGAAACTTTGTCAATTTTAAAACCGAACGGGCTGAGACTTTGCATGCAGGTATAAGAATAATCATAGATGAATGTCATTGTGTATAAAACAAGCCTGAGAACAAAAACTGTAGTCTACGCTTCAGCTCTACACCGAAGCGAAGCGAGGGCGGGCCGCTAGTAACAATATAAAATACAAAATAATGGATGCCTGAACTAGGTTACAGTTAAAATTGTACCTGTATTTCAGGCTGATTGACTTTGATTGTAGTTGGTGGAATATGAGAAAGCAAACCAATGGATTGAGATTTGGAGCTCATTTTTTAATCAGCATCATTATCATCAGCCATCCATCCCTATGGATGGAATAGGAAGACCCGCCTTGACCCACCACACGGGCCCAATGTGGATTGGTGAGTGTTAACTACACTGGACTGCAAATGCAGCCGTGACCAACAGCTTGAAGTGCCTTCCGAAGCACGAAGGAGCTCGAGATCATAAGTTTTGGTCACCCATCCATTGCAAAAGTTGTTTTATTTTCAAGATCGCATGCTGAATGCGCTTAAGGGCCCCATATACGGAACGATTCGTCGTTGCGATCGATCTGAAGGAAATCGTCAACGATCGATCGTTCAGAAATGCCACTACATACACGAAACACTGTCGATCGATCGTTTACGATATTCATGATTGCATGGGATTTGGTTGCGATTTGCGATATTGTCTTCGATTAAGTAAATCGTTAACGATCTTGACATACACTGTCGATCCATCGTTGCGATCGGTCTGAAACGACGGAACGTACAGAGCAATCGTACCGTATATGGGACACTGACGATCGATTGTTACGATATTCATGATTGCATGGGTTTTTGTTGCGATCTCCGATATCGCCTGCGAATAAGTAAATCGTTAACGATCTTGAAATACACTGTCGGTCCATCGTTTCCAGACTTTTAAGAGCGGATATCTCGAAAACTATACAAGATATCAAAAAACTTGACTGAATCAGACTTGTAGCAAATGTAATCAGCTTTCACTTTTGTCACAATCTCATGTCGCTACGATGCATAGTTTTCGAGATATATGAGAAAAACCTAAAAATGGGACCTTCAATCCCCCCCCTTCCCCCCGGCTTAAGGGCTACGGGCGGGGACTTTTGATATGTTTACCTCCTAACTAGTCCTAACAAAGTTACGAAGTCAAAAATTGTGTTCTAAGCATTTCCCTCTACTTATACATTTTCGTTGCCTGGACTATTAAGCGACTTGGCGTCAGTGACCAACTTAGGTAACAAGTTATATTCCGTCGAACCCATGACATGAGTTAGCCTGCTCGATTTGACTAAAGTTCTCTGCTCACTGGTCAGCTTGTTCGCACCTCGAGTATAGTGTGAATGCTTGTCACTGTTTTTACTATATAATTGTAATTTTTACTATATAATTGTAATAACAGTCTTTTGGGCTTAAACAGCAAGAGGTGCTGGTGCTCCAGTAAATAACCACGAAAATAATTCGAAATAATCCGATGAAACGAGCTCGGTCGAAAATTATGAAACATCGGATCAAAGTGTTAAAATTAAAAAAGTTCATTGTATTTTATGTCACGCGTAGAATGCTTAATAAATACCGACTTGCTTAAAACAGCCCGAATCCAAATGAATTTTTGATGAACAAATTCACCGCATACGGTTTTTGTTGAATCGTTAATAGTATAACAATGGACTCAATCGGATACTGTATTGATTCACGTTGCGGTTTTGTGAGTTCACATTAACCGTTTGATGAACTTACAATGTTTTAATAATGTAATAATAGTTGTGATGACGGGGTACAGTAAACGAAATTCTATTTAGTCCGTCAGTTAGATGATGAAAAAATAATGGACACGTATTTTTTCTTTGGGCAATCAACCAAAAAATTACAAAGTTATAACGCGTCAGAGTTTGGGAGTAGGGGCTCGTGACGTCACTTTTGAGTGAATTTTCACTTATAAGTGTACTCAAACGTGACGTCATGCAACTTTTCAAATCAATATATCTCTGCAATGTTTATATTATGTGAAAAAAGAAACCAATACTTTTTGATAATCTACCTGATAAACGAAGAAAAAAAATAGTCATCATCCCTAATATAATAAATAAAAAAAATGGGTGCGTGTACTTATGTAGGCGCGTGAGAAGTTATCCTTCTTTGGCATCGTTTAAAATTAGTTTTTAATTTGCATGCAAATAATTAATTACAATAAATTAATAAAAAGTCTGAAAAAGGACACAGTCAATAAAGTTCAGTTTTAATTTGAAAAAATAAATAAATAATCAAAATATTCAATTAAAATCGCTACTGAATATAATTTATTAGAACATATGTGATTTGCACTTGTATGAAACTCAAACACGTATTCCGAATATACAAACTAGAAACATGTGGATAAATATTATAAATATGAATACCTATAACTGTTACTTAATTACAAAAAATAAAGATGTGGTTTTTGGTTCTACTACACCAATGGTCAAGAGATGGCGATGTAGTCTCCTGAATCGCGCTTTGGTTCCGCTGTTCCAGATTAATAAATACTTTTGATAGGCCTTCACAATGCAGTCGTTAGCACCCACTAAGTAGAGATTCTATTTCTATTTTGTTGGTAGATTTTCTTAATGTGCGGTAAACACAAAAGTTGTTAAAATTTTGTGTTACAGTGATGCGCGCGCATCTTAAAATTTCACTCTCATCATTTTTTCATAACGCGCCTAAAGAAGTATAACTTCAATAAACGTGAATTACCTTAAAGCAAGTTATAATATCATCATCATCATCAGCCTATTAATGTCCACACTGCTGGGGCACAGGCCTTCCCTATGGATGGAATAGAGAGAATGGGACATGACCCACAACGCGGGCCCAGTGGAGATTGGCGGGTGCTAGCGACTGCAGATGCAGCCGGGACCAACGGCTTAACGTGCCTTCCGAAATTCGGAGAAACTCGAGATAGAAGATTTTTGGTAACCTTCCAATGACCGACCACTGCGAAAGTTGCTTAACTTCAACGCGCTTACCACCTACACCATCGTGATCCTCTTCTCATCTACTACGTTTCAATAATTACAGAACAGTGGAATAGAGGGACTCTTTCTTCCCACTTCTTCCACCAGTTATCTATGGTAGAACAAAAATGGGAGTTTATATAGTTTATTCTCACAAGTCCTACGTTGTAATAATCTTTATATATATAATTCTTCTGTGAGTGTGTATGTCACTGAACTTCTCTTAAACGACTGGACCGATTTTGATGAAATTTTTTGTGTGTGTTCAAGGGGATCTGAGAATGGTTTAGATTCACAATTTTGTCCGCTGGACAATGTTTTTTTAATTAATTTTTAATTTATTAGTAGTTGTTGATTTTGGAATGTTTTACATTGGATCCGACAGATGGCTATGTTTATATGCCTGTCAAACATTTGACGTTCGTCGTTTATCATTTCTTCCAAATTATTGTAAGCAATACGAAGTACGCTGGGTCAGCTAGTATTTTGTAGAATAGCAGAACTAGTGTAACTTAAGTTTAAAAAAGTGACCCCCTTAGCCTACCCCCTATCCCGTGAAACCCTGGGGGTCATTCGCCTAACGGAATTGCTTTGCAAAACGCTAACGCTTTCGATTTTATTTTGTTATTTCTGACCGCCGAAGTTTTTCAAAAACCTCACGCTTATTTTTTTTAATATTGTTATTACCAATGCAAAAGAAAAAAAAGAACGCGAGGCATTTAAAAACTTCAGGCGGGTAGAAATAACAAAATGAAATCGTAAGCGTTAGCGTTTTCCAAAGCATTCCCGTTAGGCGAATGGCCCATTGGAAACTTATTCAACGACAGAATCACAACACAACGATCAACCTTAAATAAAATATGTGCTAGACCCAATTTCATATTAACACCGTATAGGTATTAATATGATTTTTTTTTTCTAGTAAAACTTTTCTTTAGATTTAAACATCTAGCAGTTAAATGCTTAAAAATAAATAAAAACATAACTATAATTGCTATTTCTTCTTTCAAATGTTTACAATACTTGAAAAAGTATTCGTTTGATATTGTGGGTTACCTACAATGCGAAGAGATGGCGCTGCCTTGCAGCTTAAGGCTAGGAAAATTTCCACGCGGTCAATAGGGCCGTGGTAGCATAATGGTCAGTGCATTCGCCCGTATTGCGAAGGGTGCGGGTTCGTGTCCCGTCCGCTGCCTGGTCCGCGTGGATTTTTTTCTAGTAAAACTTTTCTTTAGATTTAAACATCTAGCAGTTAAATGCTTAAAAATAAATAAAAACATAACTTATAGGTAATTTGAGGAGCTCGATGGCGCAGGTGGTCAGTGCATTCGGCTGCGATCGTCGTAGTAAGGCAACTTTCGTGTCGTCGGTTATTGGATGGGTGACCAAAATTCTTCCATTTCGAGTTCCTTCGTGCTTCGGAAGGCACGTTAAGCCGTTGGTCCCGGCTGCATCTGCAATTGTTAGTACCCACCTTTTCGCCCTGGGCCCTCGTGGGGGGTCATGGCCCAATCTCCCTATTCCACCCATAGAGAAAGCCTGTGCCCCAGCAGTGTGCACATTAATAGGCTGATGATGATGATGATGATAACAGGTACTTTGTTGCGCTCTATTTTCACCTGCTCGTTTGTGTATGCGTTTTTATATAACGGAAATTCTGAATTGCCGAAGTGACTGACTAGTAAATTCAGACATCAATTAAAGGTAACCTTTAATTGATTTCGGCAAAAAGTGAAATTTTTTCGATAACTTTTCTACGGTTTCTACCTTAATTCAATAATCGTGCAATTACGAAACCTTAAAAATTTTAGTAGTCATAATTTGATTCAAATATGTCTACGTAATTGAAACGGAAAATAATTCCATATCTATATATATATATAAAACTCAAAGGTGACTGACTGACATAGTGATCTATCAACGCACAGCCCAAAGCACTGGACGGATCGGGCTGAAATTTGGCATGCAGGTAGCTGTTATGCATCCGCTAAGAAAGGATTTTGATCAATTCCACCCCCAAGGGGATAAAATAGGGAATGAAAGTTTGTATGAAACTTTGTCAATTTTAAACCGAACGGGCTGAGACTTTGCATGCAGGTATAAGAAGAATCATAGATGAATGTCATACAAGCTTGAGAACAAAAACTGTAGTCTACACTTCAGCTCTACACCGAACCGAAGCGAGGGCGGGCCGCTAGTTAGGTATATACACATAAAATACAAATGTGCGCCGTTCATAGGATATGTTTATAAACGTTATAAATCAATATTTTTGTATGGTGTGCTTTTCGTTTACTGTTAGATAAATGAATAAGGTATTTGCTTTGCAAGTTTATAAAAACAATACGTCCTTTTATAATCCAATCACAAATATGTGACGTCAATACGATAACCTGCATAGCGGTCATTCTTCCTTGGACATTTTTTGTAGTCGGCTTCTTGAATTTCGGAAAGAAATACAACGATTAATACTTCAATAACAAAGAGAAAATCGGTTAATTTGTACTTCTACTTTTATTCAAGTGTTTTTTGACGTGACAACGTCTTAAATTAGGTTGCGGCTGGGAGTCACTTATGAAAAAGTGTAACGCTCGGTAACGTTACGATGAGTCTCTCGTGTTAAGTTTAAGTTTACATGTACAATGATGTCGATTCTGGCATGATTCTCTAAAGCTAAACTTAAATTTGACAACAGTGCATCCTTGTCCTTCTCTATACAGAAGGAAAGGGTGAGACTGACCTTAAATTTAGTTTTAAGTTTAGAAAATCACGCCAGAATTGACACCATTGTTTTAGTAAACAAAATATATTTCTATAGTTAAAATTTGTGCAATTCTTATTTTCATTCAATTCCTTGTTCCTATTGTGCAATTTAATTATATTCATATCAATAAATATTCTACCGAGAAAAAGACGTTGTCACGTAAAATCTTCGCCCGTAAAACCGACTTTACAGGCAACCATTTTTTTTTTGTTGTTTAATTGTTGAAATTCGATTTAAATATTTTTCTTTTGTGTAAACTTCAGTCCATAGTATTTTATCATGTTATGCCCACATATTTAGAGTTACAGTTTGGTTTTGTGTTATTGTAATTGCTATGTTTTTTTAATATTTAATTGTAACTTGTTTTGTGAGTTAATAAATAAATAAATAAAAATAACTGTTCACACAATAAAAAAACAACAAACCGTAAAAAAATTGTACGGTTTGCAGTTTCTCAGGTCACTCAAAATTCACGGTGTGTATGCATGTGAAAATTTTTGGTCCTTACATGGACTCATTTGGCAAAAAGGAACACAAATAATCTTTCTTCTTCCAAAGATACACTAATTAAAATACACTTAGTAAATAAATAAATATGAATTTCTTGCGACGCCACGTGACACCTCCCTTCCGAACAACTGTCAAACATTGATTAAAATACGTCAAACGAATACGAAAGGTCAAAATTGGACTCCAAACATCGGTCGGTCTAAACTTCCATATAATTACTGTCAAGTCAGACCTTTTCCTGTTACTTAGGGGAGGGTACGGGCCGGGCCGAATTATCGAACCGATTGCGAATTTAATCATTATAATCGGTCGCGGTCGACCGCAATCGCTCGGCGTCGGTAGATCTGCCCCGAAAGTTTCGGCGAACCGACGAAGTTGTCTACAGTAAGAGATGGGGGCTATGAGTCTAGCCGACGCAGTCTCAAAAAGTTTTGCTTTGTACTTTATTTATACTTTGAAATATAAAAAGGATCTTTTTAACGAATGCTTGGATATGTTACTGCATAAGCCCTGCAATGTCATAAAACAACATGAATGACGGTGACCACTTAACAATAGGTAGCCCACAGAAGTGGCCTGACTTCTCGTCTGCCTTCGAAGGTATTAAAGAGAATTAAAAAAAATGGAAAATCCAAAAGTGCACCCATCACATTCACGAAACAGAAACCCAGTAAATAAATTCCATTGAATTTCATTAAAATCTTTAAAATGGTTATCAGTTCAATCATGATAAGAAATAGGGTTCATCCTCAGTATAATTCAAAAGGATTTATTACAACTAATTGCGTATATTTTTCTAGAACGTGCAGACAAACAAGTGCACAGACCAACGGACAGCAGTACTAATAATTTTTTAACTACATTTTTTTCTTATATATAATAAAAAAATAAATGAACAAATACGCAGACTTTATAATTTAATATGTCTAGTTAAAAAAAATCCCTTTTTTATTGATTTAGTGTTTAACTTGGGAGATAAGAGCGATTTTATATTGTAAAATCGTCAGCGGCCTATCGAGAGTAAAGCACTCCCACACGCTTACGCGTTGTGAGGCGTGCAATAAAATCAATAAAGAATTTGTTAGCTCTACGATTGAACAATTTAAGTAACTTTCGCAATGAGCCAGTCAAATGATGGGTGACCAATAGTTTGTAATCTCATGCTTCACGTGTTTCAGAAAGCACGTTAAGCCGTTGTACCCTGAATCTAGAGTCATTAGCACCCACCAATCCGTACCGGACCCGCGTATACGAAGCCCGTACTATGTTTGTGTGTGTATATGCTGTTGGTCGCTGATGATCTTTACAGCGTCACCGGGTTTTGGGACGGCAAGATCCTAAAATTGTCGAGTGCCTCTAGAGGTATTACAGGCGGATGGCATCTTCCCACGGGGTAAATCTCCTCGTCTGGAGGCTGTAGACCACTAGAATTTGAGGGGTCGGCTCAACTAAAGGGTTTCTCTGAGACTCGGACCTCGGTTCTAGTTAGCTGTTGTCGTGGGGGGCGGGGAAAAATACCCAGGTACGTACCTGTACCTGGTATAGCGTGTCGTGTGTAGACCGGGTCTTCGCACTCTTATCCTACGGGTGCGGTGTCTGCCTAGTGCTAAGCTAGTGTGCAAGTTTGCTAGCTGTGTAGTATTGGTGTTTGTGGCTTGTGTGGGAGAAGTCGAAGGCGCGTTGGCGCGGATGATTTCGTCGTCGGGGTATTCCAAGACGTACTTAGGCACCACTACTCCGCTCCATACCACTCGGTGGCGCTCAAAATCACTGCGCGCCGCTCCATGGCTCTTGGACGATGGCCGCTAACGATATTTAATATCCTGGCCGCGATGATTAATATTGGGCAAATCCAACTTCGAGAAAGAGGTCAACCGGATCCAACTCGGATGGGCATCGTTCGGGAAGCTTAGGCAGATCCTCACGGCCAAAATTCCCCAGTGCCTGCAAAGAAGGGTCTATGGCCAGTGTGTGTTACCAGTGATAACTTATGGGACTGAGACGTGGTCTCTGAATGTCGGCCTCTCGGCCCTCATAACAAAACTCAAAGTCGCGCAGCGTGCTATGGAGAGGGCTATGCTCGGTGTTTCCCTACGTGATAAGATCTGAAATACGGAGATCCGTAGAAGGACCGGTGTGTACGACATAGCCCGAAGAGTTAGCACGCTGAAGTGGCAATGGGCAGGCCACATCGCTCGAGAATCTGACAACCGTTGGGTAAGAAAGGTCCTCGAGTGGCGACCACGTACCGGACGACGCAGCGTGGGGCGGCCCCCAACACGGTGGACTGACGACGCATTGTGGCGTTCTATGGGGGAGGCCTATGTCCTGCAGTGGACGGAGAAAGGCTGATGGATGATGAATAATAAAAAAGTCCTTTCTCAGCTGGGAATCGAACCCAGGCCGCTTGCTTAGCTGGCGTGTTTTCCACCATTAAGCCACGGATGCTTATTGATAAGGTTTATTTTTTTTAGAACAATTTAATAATAAGTGCGACATGCTAAAGATGAACGAAAAATATTGTGGTAATTAATTAAATGTTTCACTTTAATAATAAGGTGACATTTCCAGACTAGAAGCTGTTTTAAGCAAAAGGTTTTATTAATTATGTCTTTGTTATTACCCTGTAAGTGGAAATTTGTACATTATTTTGTAAAAATAAAGGGCTTCAACCGTACATTAAAGTGTACGGCTTCGTATAATCTATCAAATTGCTATGTTGTCGTTGAATATTTAAATAATATGTAATTTGTTGGAAAAGAACGCAGACATCTTGAAATGTAAAGCTAATGAGAAGAAGTGTAGACACTCTTATACTACAAACGTCGATCTTATATCTTGTTACTACGTGATTTGAGGACTGGCAAATGTTAAATTATATCTACCATTTAGTCTTTGATTCTGTCTGAGCGAGTTACCCTCAGGGCCTCGGAAGCGCCATCTTGAAAAGGTTTCATATTATAACAAGTTGATATTTTCTATGTGTGCTTTATTGTTACTTTTATTCCAATCTCTCACAAGCTCTTACAATAAAACGAAAACAGACTTGTATATGTAGGAAAATTAATAAATATGTATTATGTAAGCACGATGTTAAGAATTGTAGCCATTATTAACTTAAACAATTATTTACCCAATTTCTTATGAAGAAGCTCGATCCAACTATACAGATAGGTACTTAATAATTTATATTTAGTTGTATGTTAAGGTTTATGATAAAATAATATTGTTTTATCAGATACAAAAAAACTACTACTTATGATGACTCACTAGTTTGGTCCTACAACTTCGTCGTCGAAAGGAACCAAAGGAAAAAGTATTGAAAAATTTCAAAATTTCTATTTAAAAATTTAAATTATATATCTATTCATTCTAGGCTACATGCTCTTGTGAAAGTCAAACGCTATGCCATCGGCTCGTAAATCTACGGCGGGCAAACGGAGGAAGAAAAATCTATATATATTATATTTATTCCAAATTTTATCCAAACCCGTTTTAGTGTCGCCGCACACGGGCCACACGCCACAGCCACTAACGCCGCCACGAGAAGCTAGAAGCGGCTACTAAAGTGGCTGAAGCGCGCGACAGCAGCCTACTAAGGTAAGGGAGACAGGGGTGGGGAATCGCGCGATTGACGTGTGGCGGCGTTTTGTATCGGCGCATTAAGTGGCCGGTGCGGGCCACAAGAAGTGAGCAACGACAATTTGTAGCGTGTGACGGCCACCAGTGTACCGTGTGTGGCGAGTCCTTATAAAATGTATGAAAACTACAAGATATATGCCGATGCAAGACGTTGAAGCAGCAGGCTACTTGCAGAAACTGGAGTACTGTTGCGGAAATTAACGAGCAAACCATTAAAAGACATGAAACTCTCATGACAGGCACATGGAACGTGCGGGGCCTAAATAAGGCTGGTAAAATGGAAACAGTGGAGAGGGAGATGGTCCGATGTGGGCTAGAAGTATTAGGTCTAAGCGAAACGCACCTAAAAGAAAGTGGTCACTATTACTCAAATACAGGGGTCACCGTCATCAACTCGGGGTCATGCAGTAACAGCTTCAGTGGAGTTGGTTTCCTGGTGTCTGCACGATTAGCTGCTACGATCCAAGGATACGATACAATAAGTGACAGAATAGTGCGACTGAAACTAGCGGCTTGGCCACATCCTATAAACCTCATTCAGTTCTATGCTCCCACGTCGAGCTCGTCTGAAGAAGAGATAACCAATTTTTACGATCAACTTAACGAAGTCTACCATGGAATCCCATCTAAAGAAATTACTATCGTATTGGGGGACTAAATGCCAAGGTTGGAAAAACGTCTTCAGATGACCATCTAAAAGGAATTGTGGGGAAGTATGGGCTTGGGGAGCGCAATGATCGGGGACAAATGCTTCTGGACTTCTGTGCCGAAAATGATTTAAGCATAATGAATACTTGGTTTAAACAGCATCCGCGTAGACTTTATACATGGGTATCCCCTGACGGAAAGCACAGAAACCAAATCGATTACATCATGATAAGTAGAAGATGGAATTCCTCTATTCTTGCCACCAAAACAAGACCTGGTGCCGACTGTGGCAGTGACCACCAGTTGCTAACAGCATCCTTAAAAATCCGACTAAGGACACCAAAGCGCAACGTACCCAAAAAGACGTTGAACGTTTCCGCAGAACTGCAAGGCGAGTACGGAAAACGAGTTGAATCTCATTTAAAGGACCTAGACACACTTCCCTCCGAATCACCAAACGCTTCATGGATAAAGCTGAAATCAGTACTTTTAGAGACGGCTAAAGAGGTAATCGCAACAAGTCCTAACTCCTTGAAGCCAAAGGCTGAGTGGATGAGCGCTGAAGCATGGTCTGCTATAGAAGAAATGAGATGCGTGAAAGGAAACGGTTTGAGTTCCGAAGCTGCGAGGGCACGATATCGTGAACTTCATAGCACAGTGCAAAGACTATGCAGACGAGATAAAAACGCCTCAATCGACGCCGTATGTCAGGAGATGGAACAATCTGCGAGTCGTGCACACACTAAGGACCTGTTTGCAAAGGTGAAACTTCTGGCTAGGGACTTCAAACCGAAGAACTGGACGATTGAGGACGAAAAGGGCTTCCCTCTGATTGATAAAAATCTTGTGCTTGAAAGATGGCGACAGTACTGTCAACAGCTGTATAAAGAGAGCAATGACGATGCCGACCAACTAGTGCAATACAACGAGGAAGAACCTGACATCCTTCTTCATGAAGTAGAAGCTGCACTCACGCGTCTTAAGCCAAAAGCATGCGGTGGCGATGGTTTGTCCGCGCAGATGCTCAAGTCAATGGGCACAGAGGGAACTAGGCTCATGCATTCCATCTGCCAAAAAGTCTGGAAATCTGGAGTGTGACCTGAGGACTGGACGGAGTCGATGGTGGTCCCGCTGCACAAGAAAGGGTCGACGCGCAAATGTGAGAACTACCGCACTATCTCGATTACATCTCATGCAAGCAAGGTGCTCCTGCACATCATCAATAAACGTCTAGAAAACTACATTGGCGGACAAATCTCAAAGGAACAGGCAGGGTTTGTTAAAGGCAGGGGAGCACGGGAGCAAATTTTAAACATGAGATGCATGATAGAGAAGTGCCGGGAGTTCAATGTTCCAATGGCTCTGTGTTTCATTGATAACGCGAAAGCCTTTGACTGTATCAGCTGGAATAAAATGTTTAGCGTAATGAGCGAGATGGGTGTTCCGGAACATTTGACCTATCTAATTCAGAAACTGTACCTTGACGGAAGGTCCAAAGTACGTATAGAGGATTCGGAATCGACTTGTTTCCGGACTAACCGCGGAGTAAGACAAGGTTGCATCCTTTCGCCACAACTTTTTAATCTCGTCGGCGAACACATTATGCGAAGAGTGCTGGAGGGGTGGGATGCTGGTATAAAAATTGGCGGACACCTTATTAATAACCTACGCTTTGCAGATGACACTACCATAATTGGAGCCAACGAAAGTGAACTTGCTGAGCTTTTGCAAAGAGTAGAGACAATAAGTGCTGATTACGGTCTCAAAATAAATCGTGCCAAAACTAAGCTGATGTTTGTAGATAGAGCGGGCACACTACAGAGAACCTGGGAGCTGCAGGATCTGGAAACCGTAAAGGAATTTATTTACCTTGGTTCTATGATTACCAGTGACGGCGACTGCGAAAAGGAGGTTGTAAGGCGAGCTCAGATTGCAAAATCGGCTGTAAAGCGGTTAGAAAAGGTTTGGAGGAACAGAGGAATAAGCAAGACGACGAAAGTCAAACTCATGCGGACCCTTATCTTTTCTATATTTCTGTACGCTTCAGAGACCTGGACGCTAAAGGCACGCATTCGAACCAAGATCGACGCGTTTGAGATGTGGTGCTGGCGGAAAATCCGAACTGGGCATAACATCCCGCCTGTCTTCTGTATGTATGCAGCGACTTCTTCAGTACTTCGGACACGTGGCCCGACGAGAACCAGACAATCTTGAAAAGCTCATCGTCGTAGGTCATGTGGAAGGAAAAAGGAGCCGCGGAAGATCACCCGCCCGATGGACTGATGCGGTCAAAGAAGTCTGCCAAACTGACATTCAGTCATCTATCCGGTTGGCCGAAAACCGCAATACGTGGAGGGAGCTGGTACACCGGGTGCCCTCATGCTGTCGCGACCCTCAGTCATGAGGTTACGAGGAAGAAGAATATGCCGATGGCGGCGTTTTGTGGTCGGTGGCCCGTGTGCGGTGACACTTAGCGTAAAAGAGTTACAAATATCCATACACATTTTCGCATTTATAATATCTGAGAAAAATTAAGGTCTATAATAACAAACTAAGTAAGGGGAAGCGGAACAATGAAGGAAATATACACCATAAAAAACTGGCCAAGTGCGAGTCGGACCCGAGCACAGAGGATTCAGTACCATGATCTATACAACATTAGACATTATACTTTGATATAGAGCCAAAAACGGCTATAAAATCATGTGTTGAATGGGAGCCCTTTTTTTAATTTTAATTACTATAAACTTTTTATTGATTTTTCTGTAATCTAAAAGCAAAGAATAAGGTACATTTTAAATAAAAAAAGTTTCAATAGTATACATGCACTGATTTATTTATTTATTGACGTTCCGCATCGGTTTCAAGATGCGTCGTCTGAATGCTGATTTTTTTGAAAATCGTAATTTTTAAATTACATTTTTTTTAAATCATATTTTTTTTAAACAATTACAAAAGAATGCGAAACGTCAATAAATAAATCAGTGCATCTATACCGTTGAAACTTGTTTTATTTAATGAGTGGTGTGCTTGAAAACTTAAGAAACAAAAAGGTACATTTTTTGTTATTTTCCAGACTGTAGTTCCGGGGATAAGAGTCGTACCGTATATGTAAATTCGTATCTATTTCCTAAACAATATTTCATTTGATTTTTTTTTGATATATAAGTCGGTACATTTAGCTTAATTTACCCGCAAAAGTGTTAAATTAATCTTATTACGATTACTTTTTATTCGAAAATTATTTATTTTCCATATATTATGTACTAGAGGTCGCCCGCGACTTCGTCTGCGTTAACTTAGTTTCTTTGTAAATCCCTCTGGAACCTAACACTTTTTCGGGATAAAAGTCTATGTGTTAATCTAGGGTGTCAGCTAACTCCATACCAAATTTTATTAAAATCGCTCCAGCCGTTTAGACGTGAAGAAGTAACAAACATACACACTCACATACTCACAAACTTTCGCCTTTATAATATTAGTGTGATACTATAAAAAAGACCAAAGAACTCCTAACAAATTCGCCATAACACTACAACATCGCGTACTGCAATACGTTACAAACACAACACGGTTGGACCCAAGTACAGTTCGCACAAAAAGCACTTCACTCAACATCGCGAAACACCACGCTCATAAACAGTGACTACACGAGAACAGTCCGCTTTACGAGCACGCGTCTTGGTGTATTTTTCACTGCGCGTAAAACTAAATTTTAAAACCGCGCAGAGAGACCCAGACAGCTGTGTGGTGTTAACTGCACAAAGAGGGAGAATGGCAGGATGTGACAAGGAAGTAATTATGGCAGCCAATTTATTTACGCAGCGTTTTCTGCGTTGGTTAATAATATTTGTCAAAGGTTAATAAAGCTGACGACTTAGCAATTACTTTGCTTTGTACCAAATTTAATTTAAATACAAAGCGATTAAGTATACATTTTTCGTACTATGTACCGTCTGAAGAAGGTTAAATAACTTGTTAAGCTTAAGTAAATTAATTGTTTTACTTACAATTCAACACAGATTAGGACTAATGAAAAAAGTCCTTAACTGTTGTGGACATAGCACGATGCATCTGATATGTACCAAACATAAAAGCCTTCATATAAATTTAAAAAGAATCCTTAGCTAGAAGATATTGTAGTAAGTTCCATACAGAAATTCTAATAACCGAAATTCAGAATATGGTATAAGACAGCAAAATTGAGCTCTCAGTCATAATTATACTTAGCAGGGTCTTTTCAAAATTAGGAGACATGATGATTTTATTATAGAGAATACAGATTTATTCATATATTCAAATCTAAGTGATAGCAATGATGTTCGCATTGTATAGACTTAAGTGACTAACATTTTTACTAATTATAATATTGAAGTAATTAAAATCGTTACCAGAGTAAATTTTGACCAATAATGGAAAAAAAACTAAATTTTAGGAGTATTCTTTCCCATAGTAAAAATTTTACACTGTATGAAATTTTCGTTTGTTTATTAATAATATTTATGTGTAGAATATACTAGACCTGACTGTTCGAATTATCAATCATTCATTGTGGTGAGTAAGGTTCCAAACCTCCGCGGAGGCTTTTAACATGAAAATAAATGTGCTAGCAGTCATATCCAGTCAACTTACTTCATGGCGTTTACACCCATGAAACTATTTTTGCTCCCCTCGCGTACAAATTTAGTCTTCTGCTCTGCGGTACTAATTGACGCTTTAAATCTGTCCACGCCTTTTCGTAGTTACGCCGCGCAGTTTATTATTTTATTAGAATTATGTTATGACTTATGAACCTGAGTGTACCCTTAATTATGTTTGTAGTTTCTTTTGATATATGAACAGCCTTTGTTCTGGGTTCTAGAAACTAAAATTTATACCTACATTAAATTTGTAAAATTACTTATTGCATTTTTAATTTATCAAATTTAGTCCATATAATATAATATATAATATAATTTGGTTGTGTTTGCTATGTGTTGGATTGGTAGCAGTGTATCTGTCATCGGAATATAATAAATTCTGTAAGTTGATCATTCTCCTAGTAAATTGATCAACTTTTGTACGATAGTAAACGAGAGATAAAATGTATTATCTTACGGGAACATTTCCGTAAATTGATCAATTTACCGAGCTTAGCCGTAAAATAACACGTTAGCTGATGAACAAAAATTTTACATAGAGCTACAAAAGTTTTATAGTGGACATGACCAAACCAGTGAAAAGTTGGAATAGACCGAACGAAAATTAAAAAAATGTGATGCAGGTATTATAGGGTATAACTGTACTTCCAGGGCCCAAGAGGTGATACTTGATTTTTTTTGTAGAAAAGTCTCTTTTAACAGTGTTTTTTTCTGGCGCTTCGCCGGCCTCTACCTCGGCACGCTCGCTTTGCTCGCTCGGCTCGCACGTTTTGGTCACAATACTAACCTAACCTAGTGTAAAGTACCATAGTTTAGCCTTATGGGCACCTATACAGTCATCTTGTGTATGAAAATAATTGCACATGTCTGATCGTACCTAAGTCTATAACGGCTAGCACCGAAGTCGCTAACGGCGACCAATCAGAAAGCTGTGTATTATTTTACGTTAATTTAAATGACGTAAAATTAAACTCTGTTCTGGGATTGGTCACAGTACTTAGAATTTTTGTTAATAGGTTTTGAAATTTTAAGTTAGTTTATCAATTTATCGCGAGACGTCGTAAATTGATCAATTTACGAAAATGTTCCCGTAAGATAATACATTTTATCTCTCGTTTACTATTTTACGAAAGTTGATCAATATATTAGGAAATTGATAAACTTACGGAATGGATTATTTTCCGGTGACATATCCATATCACGCTCGGGGAGTGAGAGGGATAGACTGCTGTCGAGTTTACGGATGGCGGATGCGATTGACCGTGTGAACAAAAAAATAACATTTTGAAATTTATAGGCAATGAAAAAAAAGGATTTCAACATTCTCATTTGTGGTTTGTGGTCAATCAGGACCCTGCCTCAGAATAATGCTGCCGCAACACATCACAAAATGTGTCACTGCAGCGCTGCTATTCTGGCAGGGACTGTAATGACCGGCATTACAGTCCCTGCCAGAATAGCAGCGCTGCAGTGACACATTTTGTGATGTGTTGCGGCAGCATTATTCTGAGGCAGGGTCCTGATTGACCACAAACCACAAATGAGAATGTTGAAATCCTTTTTTTTCATTGCCTATAAATTTCAAAATGTTATTTTTTTGTATGTTTATTTTTAATGTCATCATCATCATCAGCCTATTAATGTCCCCACTGCTGGGGCACAGGCCTTCCCTATGGATGGAATAGGGAGATAGGGCCATGACCCACCACGCGGGCCCAATGCGGACCAATGGCTTAACGTGCCTTCCGAAGCACGGAGGAACTCGGGATAGAAGATTTTTGGTCACCCATCCAATGACCGACCACTGCGAAAGTTGCTTAAATACAACGATCGCAGCCGAACGCGCTAACCACTTGCGCCATCCAGGTCCTCTGTCTGTCATTTTTAATGTAATGTTTGTTAAATAAAACGTCTCTCTCTCTCTCTCTCTCTGTCCCCCCCCTGTCTCCCCCTCTCCCCCTTTGTATTTATACGTTTCAACTTACAAACATTTCATAAGTTAACGTTCTACGATTGTTTGCTGTTGAAATATCAGTATTTTCTATTTGCACATCCTTTAAATTAAATGATGTTTTAAATTCTATTACGTTGTAAATGTTAGTTAGATTTGTTTTCGAGGGTCCAGTCTAGCATCCTGTCCCCATATTTCTTCGTGCGTGCCATAAACTTGTTTCAGATGCAACTAACTGCTATAATAATTATAAATCTCTCAGCTGATACATACTGCAGTGCTAATGCTGTTGAAATTTCAGTAGAAGCATAAATGGTATGTTTATAAACAAGAGAATTTGGCGCCACTTCATATGTTTTGATGATGTTATTATTTGATATAAAGAAAGTAATGATGAACTCTCTCAAAAACGATAAAAGAAGACGGTTTGAAGTTGACTGCGTAATCATTTTTAACGTTCGATTAAATATCTAGTCTATATAATGACATTTCAATGCCGCAAGTGGTTAGTGCGTTCGGCTGCAATCGTTGAAGTTAAGCAACTTTCACAGTGGTCGGTCATTGAATGGGTGACCAAAAATTTACTATCCTTACTTTGGAAGGCACATTAAGATGTTGGACCCGGCTGCATCTGCAGTAGATATTACCCACCAATTCGCACTGAGCACGCGTGTGGCTTCATGATCTAATCTCCCTATTCCATCCATAGGGAAGGCCTGTGCCCCAGCAGTAGGGAAATTAATAGGCTGGCATGATAATGAATAAAAACTAGATAAGCTACCCTTTGGCACGCGAAATACGTTTTCTTTATGTCTGGGAAATGCCTTACGCATCCTTCAACCACCGGGAGAGAGAGAAGAAGGTATGTGGGACTCCTCCCTGCTCATTACAGCCAGCTGTCGGGTCGGGTAAAATGAGCAGAGCCCTATCGCCCCGAATAGGGCCACTAAAACCAGACAATACTCCTATCCTTGTCATTTGCTATACAGAATAAAAAGGAGAGACTGGTGTTAAGTTTATAAGTTTTTTTATATCTGGGAAAAGCCTTACGCATCCTTCAACCACGAGGGGAACGAGAAGAAGGTATGTGGGACTCCTCCCTTCTCATTACAGCCAGCTGTCGGGTCGGGTGAAATGAGCAGAGCCCTATCGCCCTGAACAGGGCTACTAAAAACCAGACAATACTCCTATCCTTGTCATTTGCTATACAGAATAAAAAGGAGAGACTGGTGTTAAGTTTAGAGAATCATTCTAGATGCGACACCGATATCTAATTTAATGATCAAATGAATACCTCTTATTGAGTGGCATCGACAATATACTCCTTTTTTTCAAGGTCTTGAAATTCAAGATTTAGTTTTCATTTCGTTTTGTTCTGTTGAAAAAGTTACACGGCGTTCATTTTTTTTTGTAGACCTACCGCAGTTCCCACAATGCACGCCGGGAGTGAGGGTGTGGTCGCGCCAGCCACAATACATACAAGAGCAGTAGCGTTACTCAGCCATTTTCTTGAAATAGATACCTACTGAGCCGTGCGCTAGGATTGATCCTTACAAAATGTAAAATAGATTAGTGTCGATTTTTATTGTATGTGTATAGTTACTATTGCCACGTTACGGAATTGAAACGGAGGCAGACGGCGCGGGCGGCGCGGTGCAGATAACCTACCTCGGCCATCGAACAGACTCCCCCCCCCCCCCCCCAGGAGACGATCGCTTCCGATGAAGCCTTAGAGGCCTTCCGGCCAGAGGCAGCCCCTACGGGTGTTTTTTAGTCAATACGAGTCTGTCATAACCTTGCAGCCGGCTGTAGGGTATCCATGAGGATTTCTCACGCGCTCCCCCGCCTGAGAGGAAACAAAAAAAAAAGAGAACAGACTCGGCGGTGCGCGACGTGGCACTGCGTAGATGTGTCTTGCCAAGAATGGTTAGCGGTCGTGTGAATGACGTTTGTCTGTGTGCCTGCGTCGATTCGGGCGCTAGTATGATGTCAAAGTAGGTACTGCTTTTGTATGTATTGTGTTGCAACCGTTGCCGACTGTCCGCGCACCCGCAACGCGAAGTGCATACCTACACTTGCTTTATCAATTTCGATCTATGTCTGTGGTATTTTCAGTATGAGTCTTGGATTGAAATCCCACTAGAAGCATAGTACAAGTAATATTTTTTGAGTAATTGTTCCCAAATGCCTGGTTTATAAATTTTATGAAAGTATTCTACACATTTTGAATTTACACAGTAATTTAGTTTAACCTACATTTATTTTGATATTAAAGATCGATATGAGATATTTGAAATCATTGTGTTATGATTTTTTATCTTTAAAAACCATTTTTATATAGAACACAGAGCGTCCCACGGATATGTCACACAGAGAGAAAGTATATTAAATGTTGTACCGAAAGCAGACTTCATTTTATTTATAGTAAAAAGTAGTACTGCATTCACAGTTTTTAAAAAATCGCCTGCCAAAACCGAAAATCAAACTCGTGAAATGTGAAACAAAAAACAACGTGTATTTTATGATTACCGTCTAAAAGGTTGATCATGAGGATTATTTTTTCCTTAATACCAAGGCATTTTAAATGAAAGAAAAATTACGAAATTTGACTTTTTTTTAATAATTGAACACAAACTACAATCAATAAGAAACTGTGCAAGGTTTGTATAAGTATCGCTTTATTATTTTTTTCACGTACTTATGGTAAGGAAATCCTGTATTATTAAGTGAGCAGATACCTTTTTTTTTTTGTGACGAGGAGAAATGCAGTTACGCACCATACCGTGACGCTGACTAGGCGCACGGCGTGTGTGGGACTCGCCGGCACGGGAAACAATGCCGACCCTACTCAAGCAGGACCAGTGCGGAAGGCCACACTGATCCTACTCCACTAAAACCCCCCGGTACCCTCCTACGCCCATATGGTGGCGGTCTCGGGGCCGGCGCACCTGCGTACGCCACATCTCCGAGCACGCCTCCGGGCAGGCCCGGCCCAACGAGTGAACCGGGCGACGCGCCTCAGGGGGACTGCGCTAGGGTACTAGGCAGTCCCCAGACGTGGTGGCCTATGCTGGAGCGGCACCTAGGACGCGCGGCTGGTCATGCCGCGCCCAGACCACCTTAGGGGCGTCGAAGACCGGCAGTCACCGCTGCCTGCCTTCTTCGGCCCAGCCAAAGTGAGCCGGTACCTACTAGTTAGTAAATATTTTGAAATTATAACATTAGCTGTTGGAAGCACAGAAAAGAAAGAGGATCTTTTATTGAACAAAATGTTAACTTCATGATCTTCCTTCCATTACATTATTTAGGAAAAAAATAATCCTTATGATTAACCCTTTCGATTTTATCATAAAATATGTCATGTGTTTTTTTTCGAATTTCACGAGATTAATTCCCAGTTGTAGCAGGTGATTTAAAAAAAAAACCTGTTAATGCAGTTCTAGTAGATGTTTTCTTTCAGTAAAATATCCTATCTTCAATATTTAATATACTTTCCCTCCGTGTGACAAACCCGCGGGACGCCCTGTATACCTATATTAAATATCGGTTCACCGCTTTTCTTCTGTCACGGGTAATTTGATAGCCTAGATTAAATAAGCTCTACTTGATTTCATATTTAATGCCTCAGTGCAATTTAAATGCTCTACGTATCGTAAAACTGAAATAACTTTGTTGTACGCAAAAGATCTCATTTTCAGCGCTTGGAGCCAGTTAGAATAGCTAATACAGCGGCACAGTGCGCTGTTGAACCAATTTTACGACCAACTTACTACCGAGTACAGAATAAAATAACATTAGGTTCAGCGTGCACCGGGAGAGGCGCGGCAAAAATACTACGCCCGGCGATTTCGAGCGCGGCTAAGGCACGGTAATATTATCTATACAGTATTGTGACTCCGCCCTGTCCTAGAAAATAAATGCCTACACCGAGCGCTGCGTTGGCACGCGGTAGGGCCGCCTACAGTATTTTATGTAGTTTTGTTTTTAACGCGAGTGTAGGTAGATTACTCGTTTGTCTCTTTTTTCATCCTAACCACTTATTTATATATTATTCCAGATATTTTGCCCGATGGAAAAACCGAAATACCTAAATATTAGAAACAAATAACGTACTAGTAGATAGGTATATAAAAAATATTCTATAAAGGTAAGACATCTTTCCAATATTTCAGGTAATTTAAAAAATGATATCTTTGGGTGTGTTATTGAAGAGTTCAAGCAACCAAAAACAGCAATTGTGCTGTTGTACGATATTGATCGTCGTTTTTTCTTTTCCATACTAAACTATGTAGGTATCTACTTAATTAAATCAAATATTTACAATACAAAACGCATGTTTAAGCACGGCTAACTGCATAAAAACAATTCAGAGTTGCGGCGCGGCGGCGCTTTCGCGACTGGGTGCACGCCGAGAGCACATCGAACTCGAGTGGCGTAGGTATGACTCGCTTTCCGACCGTTTGTATGAAGATAGAATACTGTATGATATTATTACCGTGGCTAAGGTATTAAATATCCTTAGCGGTCATCGGTGAAGAGCCATGGAGCGGTGTGCAGCGATTTTGAGCGCCACCTAGTGGCACGGAGCGGTGTAGTGGTGCGCCTTCCCTCCCATTCCGTCGGCCTAAGCACGTCTTAGAATTTTACAACGCGCCTTCAACTTCTCCCACACAGGCCACAAACACCAACACTACACAGCAAACATGCACACTAGCTTAGCATTAGGCAGACACCACACTCGTAGGATAAGAGTGCGAAGACCCGTTCTACACACGACACGCTATTACAGGTACAGGTACGTACCGCGTTGTTCTCCGCCCCCCACGGCAACGGCTAACTAGAGCCGAGGTCCGAGTCTCAGAGACGCCCTCTAGTTGAGCCGAAAGGCTGCAGACGGAGAGGAGACTCCGCCCGTGGGGAGATGCCATTCGCCTGGAGTACCTCTAGAGGCACTCGCCAATTCGCGGCTTGAGGTCCCCTTAGGATCTCGCCGTCCCGAAACCCGGTGACGCTGTAAAGGTCATCAGCGACCAACAGCATATATAATGAAAAAAAAAATAGCCCGCTTGCTCTCTTGATCGCTTCGGAGCGCTGTGAGCTGCTTGTGTATTGTTTCATGCTTGCCATGATAAATTTAAGCTTATGTTATAGGAGTTGTGGTTTAACTTAAATTGTAACTTTTCAGTTTCTTCGCCGCGCCTCTCTCGGTGTGTGCTCCGCCTATAAGTTACTGTGTCAATTTGAAATCATAAATATATCGTACAACAGCAAAAGATTATTTTTAGTTTGTAAACTTTTTTGGGCAAAGGATTCTTTCTAGTCTTATACCGGATATCTCAAGACTATCAATACAGTATTAAAAAATAAATACACATTGGAAATCATAATCGTACAATTTCATTAATAGATTCTGTTAACGACAAGTGTTTTTTTTTTAAATTATGCTACCAAACCCGACGCTGTTCATGCAGGACTTTCTTTGCAACTATTATATTAGTACATAAGAGTACACCAGAGAGTGCTATAAGGGCATGTGTTATTATAATGAATAGCTTAGTAAGTTTACGAAACTAAGTCATTCAAGGGAGGAAAATTCAAATTATAGCAATTTACAGTTTTCTGTAACAATACATTCGATTATAATTCAAAGTTATGTAAAATAGCGGTAAACGACTTTATCCGTGTTAACTTTAGTTTTTTGACAAGCTATATTACTATAAACTATTTTGAACCTAAATTTTTCAGGGATAAAAAGTATCCTTTGTCTTAAGCGTACCACATTTCATCCAAATCCTTTTAGTAGTTTTGTGTGATTGAGTAACAAACATACAAACTTTGGTATTTGTACTATTCATCATCATCATCTATTAGTACTATTAGTAGGAGATAATAGGTTACCCCATTATGTGTTTTAATAAAAATAGTGTTTTAAATCAACCGTTCATTTGGACGAGCCCTCCTGCAGTGCTGTTCTGAGATAGAGAAAGAAAGACACTAAATTTCCAATCAAGAGAAAAAGACAAAAAAATTCGCAATCAAAATCGAAAATTTTACGGAACAGTACCCTTAGCACGAAACTATAGCGAAGTCAAATGTTTACTGATTTTTAGTTCTCGTTACGTCGGTTATGGCGCTGCTGTTCAAGTTTCCATACAAAATTTGACAGTGGCATTTCGGACTCGCAAACTCTACTGCATTGCTGATATAACTTTAATGTAAAAACCTTAGTTAATGGACATTTATATTATATCTTTCCAGATTTCGTGAATGGTATATCGAAATTTACCACAGATATATTTTCTATAGATTAAAATGATCTATTTGGTATTGTCCTACTCACAAACAGTATAACAAACGTTCATCATCATCATCAGCCTGTTAATGTCCCCACTGCTGGGGCACAGGCCTTCCCTATGGATGGAATAGGGAGATTGGGCCATGACCCACCACGCGGGCCCAGTGCGGATTGGCGGGTGCTAACGACTGCAGTTGCAGCTGGGACCAACGGCTTAACGTGCCTTCCGAAGCACGGAGGAGCTCGAGATAATAAATTTTTGGTCACCCATCCAATGACCGACCACTGCGAAAGTTGCCTAACTTCAACCATCGCAGCCGAACGCGCTAACCACCCTCGCCATCGAGCTCCTCAACAAACGTTAGTGAAGACAAATTAGAGCTTAAACCACAGAATCACGGGGCAAATTTTTTGCGCTCTTTATTACAGCATGTAGAATATTAAGACTCGAAAATAAACGAGGTATCCGACAGTCGGAATCGTCCAACGTTACTTTGACAAATCTGAGACGCGCCAACAAACGGGCGGACTTCAGCCGAGTTGCCGATCAAACGGAGATTTGCGGCGATAAATCATAAGGAGCCCCCTACGTATCCGGTGCGAGTAGGGTTGCCATGATCCATAATGTCACAAAAGGTTTTTATTTATTTTTAAGCATTTGACTACTAGATGTTTAAATCTAAAGAAAGTTTACTAGAAAAAAATCCACGCGGACCAGGCAGCGGACGGGACTCGAACGCGCACCCTTCGCAATCCAGGCGAATGCACTGAACATTATGCTACCACGGCCCTATTGGCCGCTTCCAAATTTTCCTAGCCTTAAGCTGCAAGGTAGCAATTTTTTTCTAGTAAACTTTTCTTTAGATTTAAATTTTAAACATCTAGCAATCAAATGCTTAAAAATAAATAAAAACATAACTATAATTGCTATTTCTTCTTTCAAATGTTTAATATTTGAAAAAGTATTCATTTGACATTGTGGGTTACCTACAATGCGTGCAATGCAAACCCAAGATGGCGCTGCCTTGCAGCTTAAGGCTAGGAAAAGAAAATTTCGACGTGGTCAATAGGGCCGTGGTAGCACAATGGTCAGTGCATTCGCCCGGATTGCGAAGGGTGCGGGTTCGAGTCCCGTCCGCTGCCTGGTCCGCGTGGATTTTTTTCTAGTAAACTTTTCTTTAGATTTAAAGTCACAAAAGGTGTTTAAAATATTTATAGATTAATATTAACCCTGTCGGCCATAGCAACTAAGAAATATTAATTTTGTACAAACCTATTATAATAACGCTTAAACCAACAAAATTGAAAATGAGAAACAGTACTTCACAAATTCAAAATAAATTTAAAAATAGGTTTTATGTCATCTTAAATTATAAATTTGGAGTAAAAGCCAGATTTATCCCTTAATAAATACTGAGATATTGTGGTAATTAATAGGTAAATTATTTTCATAATTATAATTTACAATTTATTAAAGTCCTATTATTTTACGATTTTGTGCACTGGGGATCTCAAGAGCTTACAAATACGGCATCACAATATGCATGGCACGAGTGACAGTGATGTACGCAGGCAGATATCGCCCTCATGCACTCTAGCACTGCACGCACCGCCCGTCATGTACTAGATTTTATGAAAAAATCTAAAAAACCGGAGTTTTCCAAATCCGAAAATCGACCGAAATCTTAATATGAGTCTAAAAAACTCTGATATCTCAGTAAATAAAACTAGTTTTAACAGGTTAATGCACGAAACTATATTTATTTATTGACGTTTCGCAGGTTTTTCAGGTCTGCTGCTCGTCAGAAAACTAGTTTTATTTAATGAGTGATGTGCGTGAAAACCTAAGAAACAAATCTGATATCTCAGGATAAATCTTAAGACATGGCAACCCTTGGTGCGAGCTCCTGAGGCGACGAACATAAGTTTTTTGTGGATATCGCTGACGGCCAGGGCTGGCGACCGAGTGTTACCTTTTTTGTGCATTTTGGTGAAAGCACGGGGGCAGTTGGTTATCAGTTTTGCCTCAACAATCCGTTACAACGTGTTTTCCTATGTCTCCTGTTCTCCGATTTCCCATTTATAAAATGATTATTTTAACTGAGTGTGCTATTTCGAACCTTGTCTGATACCCAAGATAAGCTGAATTTGGTATTTACCGTGCGTTGAATGAGAAAATAAATGTTTAATTTGTACCTCTATAATAAAGAGGGGTCTTCAATTTTTTTAAACACGTTAACAACAGGAAACAAAATTTGGTATTTGAATAAAAAAAAATAACTTTATAAGTGTTTTTGCGGATATTGCTGACAGCCAGAGCTACCGAGAGGGTGTACCTTTTTGAACGTTCAGGCAAAGGCACGGCGACAGATGGTTCACAGTTTTCGTCTCACCAAGTCAAGCCGCTATAGCATGCCACCCTCTCTCTCTTGTTCTTCGCATGTTTCATAATCATATCTAGCTTAAGGAGCTTTCTTAAATCCTTTCTGGCACACGAAATTTGGTGATTTGCCACACCTTGTATTGGAATAAACAGAGATTTTGAACTTTTATGATAAAAAATTGTTTAGTTCATATTTTTACAGCATGATTACATCATCATAATACAACAATTTACGTTTCTGACCCAAAAAAGTATTTAAGTCACAATACTTTAAGAAAATAAAATAATAAAATTTGATCAACATTACTTATCAAAATATTTAAATAACATCATTATTTAAAGGAAGGTATAATTTAAAAAAGTAACAATTTATAGAAATTGCAGTCATTTGTTTCCTTACAACAAACTTATTTCTGACAGCCCTTATGATACGTGTAAGTATTTGGGAGATGTTTTAACCTTATTCAGAGTTCTGCGACAGATCTCAATAGAGTTGTGTCTTCAGATTTAGTATAGAAGGGGGGCTTTACACCTGTTTCCTATTTATAGACGGCAACTTTCGTCGGTGCCATGTCGCAATTTGTTCGACATCTTTAAATATTCATAACACAGTCCCTATCTTCCTTCACTAATGTATTCATCGAGCAATTTGGGTGCGAATTTAAAGGGAATATTATGCGTGCTTATAATTCTAAGGTCATTGTACTGTGACTTGTTTTATTTTTGTCAGAAAAATTGTTTCCTGACAAAAGTTAATTTGGTAATTAACAAGGAAAAGACGAGATAATTATGTTTCTATTTAATAAAGAAAAGATATTTATGCAAAAAATCAAAGTTACTGACACATTATTCGTCGTCAGCGTTAATTTTAGGATTGCTGGAAATCTTTTACTGTAGCCACCAAATAGATAGTACAGAAGGTAATCTACGTACTAAGTGCGCTCCAGCAACGCATACATAGAAACCGCTCACAAACACGATATTTCGGACCAGTTGGGACCACTGCAAGCGCGAGTTCCATCCGCTCGAGACACGCATCTTTGAACTTTTTTGTACAAAAATGGAGCAACAAAACACAAGTTATTATATCTGTTCAGTATAAGGTTATTCAGCATATCAGAATTTGTCATTAAAATACTGATGATGATATATATAATATATATATTTGTAGCAATAATATAAAAAGGCCATGGCTCAGGTACAAAGCCCCGTATTATCATAAAAACAATTGCCCCTCCGGGATTCAAACCTAGGTCTTCAGAGTAGGTGACACCTTGAAACTCGCTCTACAAAAACTCTACTAAAGGGGTCGTTGTTTATGAAAACACCTTTTGTATAAACCTCAAAACGACCGTTAAAGAATTTAAGAAGATTTTCGTTTAAGAACAAAATTAGATTTGCTTATTAATTCCGTATAGCTAGTAGATGATACAATATATATATATCAAATTATAAGAAAACACTTACAATTTTCATTTTAGATAAATGAATTATTCATTTTCAGCAATAGTAAACAACGCAAATTGAGAATATAAAAAATCGCAAAGCTAAAGTAACCCAAGATTCTCTTTAAGGTGCTTGAAATAGAAAAAAAATCCCGGGCAACCTTTTTAGGCAGCAATTTTTCAGCCTACACTAATAATTCAGTAAAATACTGCCTCTGTGATCTGATATTATAAAACAAATTATTGGACTTTACCTTTTCTTTTAAGGGTTCTTTGCCCAATAATTAAAAGCGGTACTCTAATACTATGCGTCCGCTGACCGTCCGTCTGTCAGTGGTCTATGTTTGATAAATCAGTTCATTCTGACAAAAATTAAATATGCAAGAAACGAAAAAAAACGAGTGTAATTAAATGAAATGATACTTTATTCAAATTGACTTATTTAAAGCTCTTTTGAATAGTCCAATATTTTTTTCTTCTTATTCAGGACATCCTTAAACGCTAGATTATAAAAATACAGAAACTATTTTTAAAATAATAATATAAACATTATAAGATGCACACACACACAAATACACACACACACATACACACATATAAACACTCATGACAAACTCCTTTGGATATTCCATTGAATTTATAACTTAAGAACAGTTATCTAGATTAATAAATTGTTTACTAAATGGTACATAACTTTATGAATAGGCTGGAGGGTTGATTACATGAGACACATGATTCATCCTAGTTCAGATGTCAACCAACCATAATCTGAACAATACATACCTTTTATTTTTTGTAAAAAATTGCATTTTTTTATATCATTGTTTTTATGTAGCCATTAATACCAACATTGTGAACATTGTGATTATGGTGAGAAATATTTTTATTATCTTTCAGCTGATGAAAAGAAGAAACTCATCAGCAATTTAACAAAAGTATCAACATTAACAAAAAATCATATAGCTACCAATACACAACGTCCTTACATTTTGATTGCTGTGTCATACAGTAATAGTACCAGACCCTTCGTGTG
The DNA here is from genome assembly GCA_902850365.2 of Chilo suppressalis. Lineage (NCBI taxonomy): Eukaryota > Metazoa > Arthropoda > Insecta > Lepidoptera > Crambidae > Chilo > Chilo suppressalis. The sequence continues at coordinate 2,734,266 of OU963902.1, forward strand.
CGTCCATGCGACTTGCGTTAGGTTGGCTTTTGAAATAAATAGGTTAACCAAAGAGTCTATTATGGTGTTTAAAAGAAAAACAAACATGTTCATTTATAGCTTCCACACGCTCACAGCCGAGCTTGGCGGGCGATAAATCCTTTTTAGCCAGCCGTAATCTTGGCAAGCTGGCTTCCCTGCCAGTTAACCAACATCGGACATGGCCAGCTCTATAGAAGGGAGATAAAGTTGTGACTCATCCCCGATAGTGAGGAGAAAGCCGTTTGACAGATACCCACGTAGGAATGTATTCAGAGGGAAAATGGGCGAGCAACCTTTTTGTCAGAAATGCCCCTTGAAGTGAGAATACGTTTTAGACAAATATTTTTGTTGGTTTGTGAATCTATAGTGTTATTATATTGTAAGAACAAGCTCACCTTTCACAGAATAATTTTGCAGCGAAAAGTGAGTTTGATCTTGTAGGATGACAGCTGGTTGGTTAGTGCAACATATTAGGTGTTTCACTCTTAATGTCCAAAGTTTAGATATAGTTTTTTACACAATTGCAAATAGTATATATGATCTCAAAAACTGTTTTAAAATCAGTTACAAGAACTACAAAACTATGTTACTAACTAATTTACTACATTTTGTTTTAAGTATTCAAATAATAATACACGTTTGAATCTGAATGCGTGTGTTTTTATTTCTATAATAAATTTGTTGCTAATACACACATCAAAAGTGTCTAGGGATCAACATATATTTTTGCAATAACTTTTCTCCTGATTGATATTAATTAAAATTTTCTTTAAGGATTCATCAAATAAAGTGTTTTCGTTTGTCACAGTAACGATAAACCAAGTCACCTTTGCATTAATAAAGAAATTTGCCATTTTCCTAATAAAGGGATTTTTGACATTTGAACCACTAACACAAAAGTTCGAAAAAAAGACTTAAATAACAGTTTTCTCTAAAATTTTATTGGGTAACTTAAACAATTAATAATCCGTATTTCTACCGCGAACACTAACAACACAAGAACATCGGTTTGGCATACTCAAAATGAGTTCATCCAAATCACGCTGTGGAATGGCCGCCCATGTTCGTTGCAACATCAAAAAAAGGTCTTCTTGCGACTGGATACCCTCCATATTCGGCAGAGCTCTTCTCTGTAGCATATCCCATGCATGCTCAATCGGGTTCAAGTCTGGCGACTGAGCAGGCCAGGGCAGGACATTGATGTTAGCTGCGGCGAGAGTCTGTCTTACAACTCTTGCGGTGTGCGGTCGTGCATTATCATGCATTAACTGAAATAAGGGACCGATTTGCACTTGTAGAGGAACGATGACGTCTGATACAATCGTCTCAGCATAAATTTGAGCGTTGAGGTTGCCTCTGATCCAAATCAACTCAGTTCTTCCGCCGATCCAAATACCCGCCCATACCATGATGGTTCCACCACTATAAGGATGGACTTCCTGGCAGGATTTTAATCGCTGTTGGCGTCCAGGGGTTCTCCAGTGTCGTATACGTCTTGTATCCGGTCTCATACCAAAACGAGACTCATCAGAAAAGCACACGAAACGCCATTGTTCTTCTGCCCAATTTCTGTGTTCAAGAGCCCATTGATATCGAATCCTACGATTGTGCATTGCTATAGGTGGTACCCGTAGCGGTCTTCGGGAATGAAGGTTCACTTCATGCAAGCGGTTTCTGACTGTTTGGTCGCTAATTAAGTTCCCTGAAGAGTGATGAAGCCTCACGGCTAACATCATGGCGGTTATTGTTGGAGCTCTTCGAGTTAAGATTTGAATGTATCGGTCTTGTCTCCGTGTGGTGCAGCGATACCGTCCTCCATGGCGCTCAGCCACGGTACCAGTGCTTCGGTATCGTGTCCAAAGTCGACTGATAACACTCTGACTTGTATTCAGAGCTAAAGCCACAGTACGTTGCCGGGAACCAGCTTCTATCATTCCCACGGCTCTGAGCATTTCTTCCCTGCTTAAATGACGTCGCCGCTCCATAATAACGTTGGTTTTAATCAGTAGTAGGGAAACAGTAGCACTAATAATGTCTTCAATGCGTTGTATGTTTTTATAGGGAAAATATTGACAGCTGATTTTCATCTTTTACTCGAATTTGATTCACAGTTCCTGATTCAAATTATGAAATGCACCAAAAAGGATCCATATAAATTTATAAAATCATAAATTTATTACAAAGCCACATCTCAATCTCAAGAAATCCGCATAAAAATGCTTGATCCCTAGACACTTTTGATGTGTGTATTTTAAAGCGAGAGTTTGTGTGTGTTTATTACTCAGTTACACAATAACAGTTGAACTGATTTGAACGAGTTGTCAATCAGACAGTTTTTTGGCTGGATGGAGACAAAGGTAGGTATAGATTTTTCTAAGTTCGTGTAATAAAATTAGTCCAAAGGATTCTCATTCCAAAGTTCACGTAAACAAAGTTGCGGTCCAAGTTAAGACAGAAATAAAACTTACGCTATAACAGCCCCACTGTAACAACCTCTAGAGACCGCACGCACTCAAGCTTTTATATAGACATTATTTTTTACAGGCTTTACGTCTGTCAAATACATTTTTTTCCTCGCGTACTTTTTTTGGGTGTAATATATTAAACAATTTGCTGTCAAGCAATCAGCGATCAGTGTAGCGAAAAATATTAGGCCCAATTTTATTATAATTACACAATACTAGGTAATATTATTCTTTTGTATAAATTGTTTCTTGCTTTGAAAATAAAAAGAAATGGGTAAAAAAAATCAATCTCATATTCTTATTCGAGGACATCCGGTTTCAATCGGAATTTATTTCTATGATGATAACTCACATGAGTTTTTTTTTTATACTTTCCGGGCATTGAGACAACAGCCAAACACAACAAGTTATATCGATTCGAATGGAATATGTAAGTCGCGGAACGAAAATCTTGCGTGACCGCTATTGCGCTGAAGTTAAAATTAAGATGTCTTGGGGGGAAACGAGGTGCGCGGGTGGGCGTGCGTCGCGCCGATTGGCTCTCCAGTCGTACCCAGCAGCAGTAGCTATGTGCCGCGACCTATAAAAAGGCGAAGAATATTTATTCTCAAACAACGGTTGTAAACATTGGCCAAAGCATTGGTATTGGCAACAACTCAGTGAACACCTGTACGTCGACCGATGCAATGAAGGCACCATCCTGGTGTCCAGCATTTACCGCTGCTGAAATTAGTACAATGCCAAAGTTGACCAGGTCGCCGTTTATTAGCGGGTCTCATAAGAGGTCACAGACCTTCTGAGTAGACATGAAGCGTTCAAATGGCAGCTTTACCTGGTCGAATTTTATTCAAGGTCGCAGAGACATATTTTTGTCATGCTAATAAGATCTCTGCATACAGGATTAAACCTGGATTCCATGATTAGAAATTTACCAATACTCCTTCATAATATGGTGAGTTAACTGATTGGAATCCAAATTTTAAAACTTACTTTATAAACATGATGACCTGTATTATTGAAATACATTTAGCGGGGAGCTTACTTCCCCAGACGGGCGCTCCAAATGAAGTAAAAAATACGCTATGCCCTATCTCTTTAAAAATTTGAATGGATAATGACCTATATAATATACCTATTACAGCTCAAAGTCAGTTGGAGGAACGAATAATTTTAACTGTTGCTGACTTTCTAAAATTAAAATTGTGATTGGATACTTAAAACAACTACAATAATATTACTGTAACTTTGTTATCGTGAACTTTGCTCAACCAACTAAACAATGTTAGATCGAATGAATACATTACTTTGTAAACACGTTCGCCTGAAAACGATACGGGAAGATAAGATGCAGCCACTGCTACAGATAATATGCACTGCTGTTTATTTGCCGTTGCAATATGAACTGTAAAACGATAGATATAGAGTTCACCTTCTTATTTAACGGGATAAGTCCTACGATTTTCAATGGTAAATTCAAAACAACGCGAATAAGATGAAGAAAATATAATGTGGTACATTATGTTAACATAATGTAGTATTTTTTATATACTATTAGTATAACGAAATATAATTGATTTTGTTTCTTTCTAGGTACCTTCCATAAAAGTCGAGGTATTTGGTCGTTTCGAAACATAAGCAGTCAACCTGCGGGTCGAATCGCCCACGTACTATTTTTGAATGGGCCGTTTCAATCCTCATCTAAGGAGTAGGCCAAACACCCAATGCCTCATTTGTAATAGGTCGATTAATGCTGCGAATCTAAAACAAAGTGCTCCTATTTTTTATTTGTACTTCATTTATTCAATAAATGCAGCTCTTCAATAAAATTATTCAAATCGTTTTCTTATTTTTGTAACATCAGTTAGCTTAGCTAATGGCCAGCATTCAATCCTTAAAATTTCTATTGTTATCCCAAAAAAGGTGACAGTATCAACTTAAGACTTCTAAATATATTGGCAGTATCGCAGCATTTCGAAGGCAGTTGGCGACTTCTGTCGTGAGCCGTCAGCCGAAAGGTGGTGTTGGCTGTATAATCATTTACTAAAACCTTAACTTCATTTACAGTAAGATTAAAGTTTGTGAAGAACTAATTAGCCGTTGATATTAGCATCCACTGATCTACGAGTATAAGATACTTTGTGAGCTTTAGAATATGGTAGAGAAAATTTAATTTTAGCGACATCAATTTAAAAACACTGTGAAACTAAATCAATTTAAATGGGTACTTAAAAACTAAGCGCTTTAAATTCGAGAATGGAAAAATATAAAGAAGAGCGCAGCACATTTATCTCGTAAGTTCTTAATGGATTGTGGTTTGTGCTTGATGCTAAATTCTTTTCAGAGGAAAATAATTTTGTTGGTTGTATTAAAGTTCGAATTGCATTAATCATGTCATCGCGGGAAGACAATCATCAATTTATATTCTGTTCACAATTTTAAATCTAAAAAAATGAAAATTCTGTTTACTCATATTTCCGTGAAAATTGCAAAAGCATCTAAGTATTTTTTGGTTGTAAGAGTTTAGTTTCAATGAAATAGTTTTTTTTTATTATTTATCTATTCCAGATTTTTTTATTTATAATTTTTATACAAGGTACAGTAAATTGTTCCTCCTGATGTTGAGTTTTAGGCGCCTTTCTTTACCACCCGTTTCTGTACCGACCTGTACCGGTAACTACTTCTTCACCGGCTCGGTTTCGATACGGTATCGTTTCGTTGTTTGCTGCGGTTTTATTTACAGGACTGACGGGACTGACGAGTCAAATGATGCGGCAGGCCTCGGTAGCACTCGGTACTGAGAGCTGCGTATCCGCTCGATAAGGAATCAGTACCCGTAGCACAAACCAATATCGAATTCGTATCGTTTGCGAATCCGAAATGTCATTGTCAAATGTGTACTGATTTATTAGTTCCCGTTACGTACTCTGTGGCGCTGCGCTCTGTGCAGCATCAGACGACGCATATGCAGCATGCGATATCAAAACGTACTAAGACCATACTATTTACACACATAATCTTTTAATACGCTGAATCTGACTAATGCACAGAAATATTTTTGTATTTATTTATTAGAAATATTAGTGCAATAATGAGTGCTACGTATTGGGTAGTCTAATACGACCAATACTTTGTATTTAGAGCGACCAATAAAGTAATCGAGTGTTTAATTTTTTCCAATAATATGAAATATAATTTTTTGACTAATTGTGAACACATTCAGGTACATTATAACTATATTCGTTCAGGTTAACTATGACCGTGAATATTCTTACAAAATGCCATTTAGATTCATCCACTCTTTACGTACACTATTTTATAAATCACAGCTCCCGACAGGCTTTTAGGCTTTTCTACGTAAATCTTGGTCGGTTTATAGTGAAGACGGTTTGACATGTTTAAATATATTATGATAAAGAAAACCTTTACATAAACCACCCACGTTAATAATATTTTTGTTTTCGATAATGTGAGAGAATAAAATCTTTGTATGTTGAAATAACATAATTGCAGATAAAAAAAATATCTTTTTTATATAGGACCCTGGCTGAAAATCAGCGCTGCTGTGGTATTGCGAAAGAATAACAGTAGCATAGCTAAAACAGCGACCTGTTGGCCCTGCACAGCAACACCTTAAATAAGTTTTTATTTTTTTCTTTGTTGTTATGTTTTTATATTCTGTTTTCTTAAAAATCTCTTCGGTGGTGTCGTGTGAGGCGGGTCGTTACGTTCCCTAAAATATGGTTGGGCGAAGCGATGGCTGGTTCATGCGTCATGCTCGTGAACGGGTGCTGCCAGCGGAGATGAGTCTGCCCTAACTACTTTGATATTTAAGATGTAAATGTTTAATAACACCTATTATAAATAACTCTGTTTGTATTTTTACTGTGTGACACAGCAATCAAAATGCAGGTGAACAATTAATGTATAAATCTAAAGAAAATATAACTAGAAAAAATTCCACGCGGACCAGGCAGCAGACGGGACTCGAACCCGCACCCTTCGCAATCCGGGCGAATGCACTGACCAATTATGCTACCGCGGCCCTCACGGACCGCGTCGAAATTCTTTCTAGCTATTCTTAAGCTGCAAGGCAGCGCCATCTCTTCGCATTATAGGTAAACCCACAATGTCAAATGAATACTTTTACAAGTATTAAACATTTGAAAGAAGAAATAGCAATTATAGTTATAATTTTTATTATTTTTAAAGCATGTAACTGCTTGATGTTTAAATCTAAAGAAAATATAACTAGAAAAAATTCCACGCGGACCAGGCAGCAGACGGGACTCGAACCCGCACCCTTCGCAATCCGGGCGAATGCACTGACCAATTATGCTACCGCGGCCCTCACGGACCGCGTCGAAATTCTTTCTAGCTATTCTTAAGCTGCAAGGCAGCGCCATCTCTTCGCATTATAGGTAAACCCACAATGTCAAATGAATACTTTTACAAGTATTAAATATTTGAAAGAAGAAATAGCAATTATAGTTATAATTTTTATTATTTTTAAAGCATGTAACTGCTTGATGTTTAAATCTAAAGAAAATATAACTAGAAAAAATTCCACGCGGACCAGGCAGCAGACGGGACTCGAACCCGCACCCTTCGCAATCCGGGCGAATGCACTGACCAATTATGCTACCGCGGCCCTCACGGACCGCGTCGAAATTCTTTCTAGCTATTCTTAAGCTGCAAGGCAGCGCCATCTCTTCGCATTATAGGTAAACCCACAATGTCAAATGAATACTTTTACAAGTATTAAACATTTGAAAGAAGAAATAGCAATTATAGTTATAATTTTTATTATTTTTAAAGCATGTAACTGCTTGATGTTTAAATCTAAAGAAAATATAACTAGAAAAAATTCCACGCGGACCAGGCAGCAGACGGGACTCGAACCCGCACCCTTCGCAATCCGGGCGAATGCACTGACCAATTATGCTACCGCGGCCCTCACGGACCGCGTCGAAATTCTTTCTAGCTATTCTTAAGCTGCAAGGCAGCGCCATCTCTTCGCATTATAGGTAAACCCACAATGTCAAATGAATACTTTTACAAGTATTAAACATTTGAAAGAAGAAATAGCAATTATAGTTATAATTTTTATTATTTTTAAAGCATGTAACTGCTTGATGTTTAAATCTAAAGAAAATATAACTAGAAAAAATTCCACGCGGACCAGGCAGCAGACGGGACTCGAACCCGCACCCTTCGCAATCCGGGCGAATGCACTGACCAATTATGCTACCGCGGCCCTCACGGACCGCGTCGAAATTCTTTCTAGCTATTCTTAAGCTGCAAGGCAGCGCCATCTCTTCGCATGTCAGTTGTCATACTTGTAAAAGTATTCATTTGACATTGTGGGTTTACCTATAATGCGAAGAGATGGCGCTGCCTTGCAGCTTAAGAATAGCTAGAAAGAATTTCGACGCGGTCCGTGAGGGCCGCGGTAGCATAATTGGTCAGTGCATTCGCCCGGATTGCGAAGGGTGCGGGTTCGAGTCCCGTCTGCTGCCTGGTCCGCGTGGAATTTTTTCTAGTTATATTTTCTTTAGATTTAAACATCAAGCAGTTACATGCTTTAAAAATAATAAAAATTATAACTATAATTGCTATTTCTTCTTTCAAATGTTTAATACTTGTAAAAGTATTCATTTGACATTGTGGGTTTACCTATAATGCGAAGAGATGGCGCTGCCTTGCAGCTTAAGAATAGCTAGAAAGAATTTCGACGCGGTCCGTGAGGGCCGCGGTAGCATAATTGGTCAGTGCATTCGCCCGGATTGCGAAGGGTGCGGGTTCGAGTCCCGTCTGCTGCCTGGTCCGCGTGGAATTTTTTCTAGTTATATTTTCTTTAGATTTAAACATCAAGCAGTTACATGCTTTAAAAATAATAAAAATTATAATTAATGTATAATTTCACATTATGTAATGAAAGGTGACTTCATGAATCACGTCTGAAGTCATTTTTCAACTTGACGACTCTGTAAATGATAATACAGGGAGAAAAAACAGCCCTTGCTGAGTTTCTTGCCGGTTCTTCTCAGTACAAGATCTCCCGCCGTAGATTTACGAACCGATGGCGTAGCTTCTAGACATTCATATGTGCTTGTAACAGCCTATTTATTTGTATTTAAAGTGTGCTGTGTCACCAATACATGTTTTCTTTCTTTCTTCTTTCTTTCTTCTTTCTTTATATACATTTAGACGTAGACAATGAACTGAGTGTTCCCTACCACTAGGGCTGCCATCCGTCCGGGGAGCGTCCGGGCGGAGTTTTATTTGTAGTCCGAGTTTAAAAATTTACGGCAACGCATGAGTGGCCCTTGTTGCTGCAAGTGTCCATGGGCAGCAGAGACCACTTATTATGAGGTAGACCGCTAGCTCTTTTGCCTAGATCAACATAAAAAAGTTGATTTGTGACATTTTTAACTGTTTTTTTATTGGTCAGTCCGGGTTCTGGGCTCCAAAATCCGGGGTTATCACGCGTCTTATCCTGGTTACCATATTTTAGAGATGGCAGCCCTACCTGCCACTAAGTATAACCACTCAAACAAATGTGAGAGAGACGAAGTCATCGCGAGTAGTTCATACAAAGTTTTGACATCACCACTGTTTTATTTTTCTTGAGATTTCTTTCAAGAGTCGCTATGTCTATGACAAGAATTTGTTTCCTAGGAACATTTCCCTTAGATTTATGATATTAACCATACGGGAGATGATTGATGATTACTTTTTGACGGTAAAATCATTAAGCTTACTTTAGGTATAAATATTTATTTATAGTTGAATTAAGCTCATAATTATATAATGTACTAGCAAACCAGGCGAACTCCGTTTCGCCATCAGATGGCTTCGTTTTATGTAACATTTCGTTTGGTGATTAAAAGAAGTTTTTTTTTTTTGAAATTTTTCCTGAATTTTCTTTGCTATAAACCTCACGGAGCCCGAGACCTTTCCAACGAATGCTAAACCGTGGAAATCGGTTCGTGCGTTCTGGAGTTATAGCGTCAGGAAGGAAAACCCGACTTATTTTTATATAGTAGATAACCATTCACTGTAGGTACCTACCTTATAATACTAATTTCCTATTTCATTGTTCTCGTTTTCCAAAAACAGCTGTACTAAGAATATCGACTTTGCCTTATAGAGAATTAAGATCCACTAAAGTTCAGTGCGGCTCACAAAGGTCGAGCCATCAAAATTCATATTGACTAATTAACATTTTAACTACATTACTTATGCCGCCCAGAAAATTCGGTGTGAGCGAGCAATAACGAAAGGTGCTTGATATCGATTAGACACAACATCTGTACTCCGCACCCAATAAATATGCAAATCAAGCTCGGAATACTCCTACAGAGAAAAGAAACAGAGTGTTTAATTCGTGAATCGTTCGCCATTTTTGTATTTTGTTTATTTAGGCGCGTATCGTAAATACAGTATAACAGCGAAGAGCTGTCGAAAGCCGATGAACATCGTTGCTTTTGACATTAAAAAAACACGTTTTTTTTTTAATGTCAAAAGCATGTTAATTTGATGATTGTAAAATTTATGTGTTAATGTATAAATAATGTACAGCTTTAATCAAACTTAAAAAAAGTAATTGACCGTTGATTGTAAGGGACAAATTAAAAGAAAAACTTCATTGTCAAAAAAGATGTAACAATTTTCTATTGATTATAATAAGTCCTTAATAATTCACCGAATTGACCGTTTACAGCGCAGTTTGTACCTCATATACTTTGTGAAACTGAAATTAAGTGACTCTACATAGGTAGTATGGGATTTTTGGATTAATACGTCATGTTGCACATACAATTTTGACAACCTCCGTGGCCGAGTGGTTTGTACGCCGGGTTTCATGGTGTCGCCGACTCGAGAGGTCCCGGGTTCGAATCCCGGTGGGGGCAGATGTTTGTGTGATGAATACGAGCATTTGTACTCCAGTCACGGATGTTTAATATGTAATTCTACATAAATATACTTATATATGTACAGTATATGTTTCTATCCGTTACCCTAGTATCCCATAACACAAGCCTTAATAGTGCTTACTTTGGGGCTAGGCTAATTGGTGTGTGTTAAAAAAAAATGACTACTTCAACTTCTGCTTCACGTCAATTTGTAGGTATTGCATGAAAAAAAAAACATTATAAAAACATGTCTCCTTAAGAAAGATTACTATGCTGTTAAAGATTTCATAAATGATAGGTCACCTTGGGCTTAATATAATAGACTAAGTAGTATTACTTTGCTAATTTGGTTGAAAATTGTTTAATCGCCACTTCTTAATTTAAAAATAGTACCTAGCTATATTTAACTATTGTTAATTAATAATATTAATGTGATGGAAGTTGACATCAACATATGTTTTCAATTTTTGATGTCATCTTTCAATTGACGACACTGTATGAAACAAAACAGGGAGAAAAAAATAGCCCTTGCTGAGTTTCTTGCCGGTTCTTCTCAGTACAAGGTCTCTCGCCGTAGATTTACGAACGGATTGCGTAGCGTTTGCCTTTCACAAGAGCTTGTAACAGCCTAGACTGAATAAATGAGTTTGAGTTTAAACTAATAAAAATCTTATGTTTTGCGAATAAGTAGTAAAATCGTTTGACGAGCTTGTTTATTTTCGATAAGATATTATTTCTATCATTATTGGATATTAGTTATTTAATATCCTGACTTGTGAATAGATACTCTGAGACGAGAAAAATAGTACTATGATAAGATAACCGTTGACAGGTTTGTCATTTAGATTATACTGCTAAGTATCTAGTTACGAAAAAAATATATTTGGAAAGATTCTGAAAGACATTACGTTTTCAATTTTTCACAATAATTTACTCTACTGTTGAATAATGTGGTGTGTGGTGCTGTTTCAGCGGCCAAACCGTAAGAGATAGATAAAGAGAATATTTAAGTTATAAGATAAGAATAGTCTGATAAGACTACAAACCGGATTTGAGTAACGTAGCACTTCCGGTTTTCGAGAAATCACGAATTTCAAACGAAACCACACAAAATCTCCGAAGTTCTCAATTAATTAAATACATTTTTTTTAAATCAGGTTTTGGTGAACATTTGGTTCACTGGTTTGCTAGTAAATTTTATATTTGATCCGTCCCAAAGAGTGATAAGGTTACGAAGAAGACGTCCGCTGCCTGTCCACCTGTAGAGATATATGCTGCTGAGAATAATTAAAAATTTCTAATATAAACTTAATAATGTAAAGTACTGGAAATATTGCCAGATTTATAATAATTTAAAAGCAACAGTTTCTTTTTTCTGTAACTGCTGCTTTACCCATTGCTATGGCTCAATTACACTTAATCGTTAGCCTGTATTCGGGTACACGTAAGACCTTACTCGAATTCGGGCACCCGAAGCAATATTTAAACTGGAATGCTGGATGGATGGGCTGGACGAAGACGGTGTCACGTACCAAAAACGAAAACACCCGAATACTGGCGCACCCGACTCCGTTCATTTACACTTATTCGTTTACCCGAATACCATTGGCACTCGTATTCGGGCTTACGACCAAGTCTAATCGCGCCATTATTTTAAGAGTTGTCATCATATTAGTTAAGTTTATTGTTTACTAGCGGCCCGCCCTCGCTTCGCTTCGGTGTAGAGCTGAAGTGTAGACTACACTTTTTGTTCTCAGGCTTGTATTATACACCATGACATTCATCTATGATTCTTCTTATACCTGCATGCAAAGTCTCAGCCCGATCGGTTTAAAATTGACAAAGTTTCATACAAACTTTCATTCCCTATTTTATCCCCTTGAGGGTAGAATTGATCAAAATCCTTTCTTAGTGGATGCATGCGTCATAACATCTACCTGCATGCCAAATTTCAGGCCGATCCGTCCAGTGGTTTGGGCTGTGCATTGATAGATCACTATGTCAGTCAGCCACCTTTGAGTTTTATATATATAGATAGATATAAAAAGTGGCAATGATCCATCTGATGGTCAGAGGTCATCCTTCCATATCTCATAGATGCTTGCGATGCCTTGCAAGTCTTCTACCCCATGCAGCCCTGGGAACCTGACTCACTTTATTAGCTTAAATTTAATTTTCTAATGTGGCAGATTATACGTAATGGATTTAAACCCCATTTATAAATGTTTATCCTTTTAAAGAAAAGTTTACTAGAAAAAAATCCACGCGGACCAGGCAGCGGACGGGACTCGAACCCGCACCCTTCGCAATCCGGACGAATGCACTGACCATTCTGCTACCACGGCCCTGATGGCCGCGTCGTAATTTTCCTAGCCTTAAGCTGCAAGGCAGCGCCATCTCTTCGCGTTGTAGGTAACCCACAATGTCAAATGAATACTTTTTCAAGTATTAAACATTTGAAAGAAGAAATAGCAATTATAGTTATGTTTTTATTTATTTTTAAGCATTTAACTGCTGGATGTTTAAATCTAAAGTTTATCCTTTTTTTAGAAATAGCAATATGATCAAATTTCAATATATAATAAAAATAAAATTTAATTTCAATTCAATTATTTGCCCTTCTAGTAAAAAACAATTAATATATTTATAAAAAAATAAATTTGATATTAAATATCCAATTAAAACTGTAATTATAATTAAGATAATTAATGTGTGGTCATGAAAAAAAATAATTTGTTCTATGAAAGGTTAAGCTCCATTTTGAAGATTGAAATTTGAAATAGTATTTTTATTGTATAAGATGGCCAATAAAGGTTTTTTCATTTCGTTTCACTCACCAACAAAAATTAAGAGAGTTAGGGCATAGCGGATTTACCGCTCAAATTGGAGCGTTCGTCTGGGGAAGTAAACTTTACTTAACAGAAGATAACAGTAAAATAACACAACCTAAAGAAAATATAACTAGAAAAAAATCCACGCGGACCAGGCAGCAGACGGGACTCGAACCCGCACCCTTCGCAATCCGGGCGAATGCACTGACCAATTATGCTACCGCGGCCCTCACGGACCGCGTCGAAATTCTTCTAGCTATTCTTAAGCTGCAAGGCAGCGCCATCTCTTCGCATTATAGGTAACCCACAATGTCAAATGAATACTTTTACAAGTATTAAACATTTGAAAGAAGAAATAGCAATTATAGTTATAATTTTTATTTTTTTTAAAGCATGCAACTGCTTGATGTTTAACTCTAAAGAAAATATAACGAGTTCGAGTCCCGTCTGCTGCCTGGTCCGCGTGGATTTTTTCTAGTTATATTTTCTTTAGAGTTAAACATCAAGCAGTTACATGCTTTAAAAAAAAAAAAAAATATAACACAACCTTTTGGTGGTTTTGTCAGTAAGCAAGGTTCCGGGGCTGCACATGGTAGGGGATTGGGTCGCAAGCGTCTATCGCCTATGGTGGCCGCTTACCGTCAGGCGGGCCATAAGCTTGTTTGCCAACCTCTTAACAAAAACAAATCTGGGAAAATGTTCCCGGGAATATTATTCCAATATCCCTGTGTTCGAGACCAAGGGTCAGCAAACGTACTGGGCGAATTGGGATTCGTTAAAATGATAGAAATTTGTTCTCGAACTATTGTATTCTTAAAACAACCATAACAAATCAAACAGAATCTTGATCTTGTACTGAATCCTTGATATATCGAATATCGATGTTTTTTTCGCGATATATCGAAGCCGATATTGATATTTTTTAAAATATCGATGTATCGATATATCGATATTTTTAGGTGTGAGCGTTCTAAAGACGAACCGGTTTCAAGGACCGTTTTGTGTTCCGCGACGATAGTCCGTTTTACGTTTCGGATCAAAACAGTCTTCGTCGAACAACTAGTCCTCGGATTGTCTGCACGCCAATATGTTCTTTATGGCGAAGGAAATACAGTCTATAATAGAACGCAATGATATGAGGCCGTTTCGTTCTATGATAATTAAGCTTTGATTTTACAATAATATAATCTTTATTATTGAACAGTTAAAGTCGATTATCGTATAACACTACATTTATTTCGATGTTTCGTCGTCTCGTTCGCAGCAACCAGCAACGAAATGAACGTTAACAAGATTTCATTTAGTTCAGTTTCGTTGCGTTACATTCGTTCGACCGTCGTGTGTCGTTTCGTTGCGTCGCCCAGCCGCAACCAAAACCAGTTGCGAACGAGAACCGTTTCGAGGACTAGTTTTCGTTTAGGAGAAAACGGTTGTGTTTCGTCGTCAGAAAATTTGAGAACGACCCACCGCTAGATATTTTTTTCAACTTTCGACATCCCTAGGTCATTATGTCAGTCAGTTGTAACAATTTTAGTTACCACCGACTATTTCAGGGCTTACATGAGACTCGAAACTTATTTAATTTAAAATCAGGGCGCCGTGATACTGTGATTTGAGGGAGATAAATGAAAATGTCTAAAACCGCAGTGAACAAGATATTATATTGTTAAAAAGATTCAGATCTTATCTCATCATGGTTAAAACTTAATACTAGTCACATTCAAGTTAAAAATACATAGTTATATTTCTTCAAAGATTTTTCTTTTGATTTAAAGCTATTCAAACATTCAAGATCATGTGCTAATACAGTAATACTCAATTTAAGTTTCTTATATAAACAAATTATTAAACAAGTTATAAAATACTAAGTTTTAAAAATTTAACAATAAAAATTTGTTATGTACTTATAATGGCTTTACAGTTTACCAATAGAAATCCTTTATCACGTTAAACAGAAATTGTTCTCCGGAGTATGCACTGGTTAAATATCAAGAAGTTATAAGTTTTACTTAGCTTGGCAAGATCATGGGAGCATCAGGATGACTCAAATGTCCTCAGGGATGAAGCAGGACTTGCTGTCATCACGTGAACCCGTCACTTTTTGCTCAAGAAAGCTTCACAGGCTCATATATATATTTTTCCAAGGAGATTCCAGTCAGGATCAAGTAATTGTGATTATTATTGTTATTAATTAGCCAAATTAATGGACCTAGAACCAATTACATATTTTTCTATAATTCAATAAAAAAACTAACTGGACCTACAGCCTAACGAATCAAATGTATTGAACTTACCCGTTAGTCCGGGGAGAAATATCAAGTATATGATGCACTGACTACCACTGCTAGTCTTAATGCTATTTTCTAAGTATGGTCTTCAAGGTTCTATCAGCCAAAAGAGAGCGAATCTGTTTGTGCACTGCTATTTATAGGCTACTACAACACGTGACAGCGTCATTGCAAATTTCTCTCATATCACCATATTTGGTATGAGGAAGCACACGGACCGGTTTTGCTGACTCCGCCTTTCAATGTTTCCAGAACATTAATGTGACGTCACATCCATTTCCGCATCTCATTAAAAAAATTACACACTAGCTCCCTCTAACTTACATTCCAAATGCAACTACTAGGTTCACACATATATTGTACTTGTCCTTTGCTTTTCAAAGTGGATTTCGATATTGAATAATTTATATGCATGATGATAGATGGCGCTGAATAAATAATAATATTTCTACAACTTAATATTTAAGAATTATATTGCTAAGTTTTTAACGTTATTACATTTAATTGCTACACAACATCCCCCTTATCTCAAAAAATTTTTCCCAAAAAAATTTTTTTTTTAATTAATTAACCTGCAACTGACTTACAGACAAATCAACAATACTAAGTATTAGCCAAGATAAAAAAATTTAAACTTATATACGTGAGTATCCATTTATTTACTCCACGTAATGTTCTAAACTCTAAGTCAATAGCAACAATTAAATATTTGCTGTTTAATGATTTTTTTTTTTTTAGTTTCATGTAAATACCTTTCTTGGATCTAATATCCAGTGGTATAACATGGCCTTTTTTTTCATCTTATGAACTTAAGGTAGTTAAGAAAACAACTCAAGATTAAAGAAGTTTGTATGTTTTCTAACTCAAAAGATTAAGATTATTTTCCAACAATCTTCCTATCTTTAATTATCAAGTCTAAAATATATGTCCACTTCCTTATGCTTATGCCTTTCTTACATCAAGACCTATTTTTCTATTAAGTATTAAAATAAATTGCACGTGCTTATTTTGGAAAAAAAAAACTTTTCATACATCACGCATTTCATACTACTCTCATACCCATATGCATATCAGTAAACACAACTTGACGAAAATAATTTTATCAAAAAAAATTTTTTTTTTTGTGTTAAAATATTAAAATTCCTCGAAATTTCATTTAAGCATTTTTTTTTTTTTTTTAAAAGTGACCATATAGGTTAAAAAAGGTTGTAAATAAATATTTATTTAGTTAAAAGAGAAAAACAATTTAATTTTCAGGCAGGTTTCGAACCGTAGCCCACAGATTTCCATATGCACTCTTCCTATACCATAACTCTTCTTAACCAACCGTTTAATACTGAAAGTGACTAAAATAAGCATCCTATGTGGAATTCAAAGATTTGTTAGTTCTATTGTGCAGAATATTTTAGTATATCTTTAATATGATAATTACCTAAACATTTACCATTTAAATCGGTTAAAGTATAAACTAAAGGTGATAATTTAGCCGTCACTACACATTTAATAAATTTTGGTGCTAATTTGGAAGAAAAATTCTTTGCCTTATTGGATAAATAATGAGTACGTTTATACACTATCTGGCCAACTCTTAATTCAATGTGTCTTTTTCTGAGGTTATATTGTTTTTCGTTCCGTTGGTGGGCAACAATCAAATATTTCCTCACCTTTTGGAAGATATTATTAAGTTCAAGCAACTTTTTCCCATACTCCAATGTACTGTCTGAGGTAATTTGATCTAACGGACATGGAGGGAAGGAATTTAAATATAAATTACCATCTATTATATACTCTCTACCATGGACTAGGAAATAGGGTGAAAATTTAGTTGCTTCATTCACAGCCGTGTTTAAAGCACATTGCAATTCTATTAAGTGTTCATCCCACCTTCTATGTTCGGATTTTACATAACAGGCTATCGCATGAACTATGTTTCTATTTGCCCGCTCAGCTTGGTTCGTTTGGGGATGATACTTAGGATTGTAATATATGTTTGGTACATTATATTTAGTTAACAGCTGTCTAAAATGGGAGCTAACATATTGTGGACCGTTATCTATAAAGATGGTTTTACAAACGCCATGGACTAAAAATACATATTTTTCTATAAAGTTTGCTACAGCCATGCCTGTTGCTGACCGTATAGGGTGCAACATGACATATTTACTAAAGTAATCTGAAACAACTATTAAATAAGTATTTCTATTCCTTGAGTTTGGAAAGGGTCCCAATAGATCACAACTAATGGCTTCAAATGGCTTGGTCACTTTCTTAGGACTTCCCATAAGACCGGGACGTGCCGTGTTCACAGGTTTGTATTGCTTACACGTCTCACATTCACTTACATACTTTTTCACACATTCGTATAGGTGGGGCCAGTAATAATGTAAGGCGATCCTCCTATGTGTCTTCATGACACCTAAATGTGCACTAGTAGGGTCATCGTGATATTTCCTAAGAATTGCCGATCTATTTTCTTCAGGAACTACCAGTTTCCAATCAAATTCGCTAGTAAGATCATATTTATTTTTCGAATATCTATATAAGTTTCCATCTTTTTCCATGAAGTTAGGAAATTTACGTGGGTTATTCTTTACTGCATTTAACATATAAGAGTACCAACTATCTTTTGATAAATCTATTTCTATTGAGTCTAATTTAATACGTGACAAAGTATCCGGGAGGATATGATCCCGACCCTTCCGGTGTTCTATTTTAAAGTTAAATTGACTAAGACGCATGCTCCATCGTGCTAAACGACCTGTGGGGTTTTTTAATTTATAAAACCACAACAGTGAAGCATGGTCTGTGACTATGGTACATTCCTGACCTTCAACATATTGTCTAAATTGTTCTAATGCATAAATAACAGCTAATAATTCTCTCTCTGTTGTACTATAATTAACTTCATTTTTATTAAGTGAGCGGCTACAGTAGGCAATAGGGTGTTCTATTCCGTCATAAGACTGGGTGAGAACGGCCGCCGCTGAGTATGCAGATGCGTCAGTCAAAATACGGAAAGGGCGCGAATAATCTGGCATTTTTAAAATAGGGGCAGAAACAAGGGCAGTTTTAAGCAAATTAAAGGATTTCTGTGCCTCAGAGTTCCATTCAAAATCCACATTCTTACGGGTGAGTTTACATAACGGTTTGCTGATTTCAGAGAAATTATTCACAAATCTTCTGTACCAACCTGCCATTCCAAGGAATCTTTTTACCTCCTTGGGGTTCGAGGGTGTAGGATAGTTAAGGATTATATCTACTTTACCAGGGTCCGTTCTTAAACCATGTTTATCAATGTAATACCCTAAATATTTGAGCTCTTTGCGACAAAACTGTGATTTTTTTTTATTTATTGTCAGGCCTGCTTCTTTCAGGCGCTGATATATTTTCTCTAGGAGCTCAATATGTTCTGAGAAAGTGTTACTAATGCAAATTATATCATCTTGAAAAGCAAATACCTTATTATCGAATTCTGGGCCAAATAATTTATCCATTAAGCGTTGCATGGTTGCTGACGCCCCTACTAACCCAAAACACATCACATTAAATTGAAATAAGCCTCTACGAGGAACTGTGAAAGCTGTCTTTTCAGCAGATGCTGCAGAGTCATAAGGAATCTGCCAATATGCGGCACTAAGGTCAATTGAGGTTAAATATTTAGCGTTGTTAAGATGATCTAATATTTGGTTAATATAAGGCAAGGGATAAGCGTCTGGTTTTGTGACGTAATTAAGTTTTCGAGAGTCTAGGCATAATCTGGTTTCACCATTGGGTTTTTCTACCATTACTACTGGAGAATTCCAAGCCGATTGGGAAGGAGAAACTACCCCCAGGGCTAACATTTTATCTAATTCCTTCTCGAGTGCTAGTTGCTTGATAGGTGATAAGGGATAATAACGCTGTTTAATCGGACTATGGTTACCAGTATCTATTTTATGGTGTTCCAATGAAGTTCTACCAAGACCAACCTTTTCTGTGTTAATTAAGTCAAATTTATCAATTATTTTATTAATTATTCGCTTTTGCGCCGTCGTTAAGTTATTGTAATCTTCTAACCCGTTTTTTAATGATATTGAGTTAATAGGATTTTCTGAGTTTAAAGTGATATTACTAAAGTTGGATGACATCAAGTTTTTTGTCAAACCAAAATGGTGCCAAAAATCAATACCTAATATGATTGGTGTAGTAATTTCCGGAACAACATAAAATGTAATTACCTTAAGTATTGAGTTATATTCAATGGGCAGAGACATGTACCCTACGCAATGCAATTCAGTGCTATTAGCGGTTTTTACAATACGCTCTTTATCTAAAATGTTAAGTTTAAAGCCTAAATTCAGAAAGATGAGGTGCGAGTTTTTGCCGAGTATCGAGCATGACGCACCAGAGTCAGCAAGTCCTAACGCATCTACATTTAATATTTTAAATTGCAAATAAGGTCTATTGTCAAACTTTTTCTTATGGAAGAGAACTTCACGGTTATTTAAGTTAATGTGTGACCTTTTTTTACCGTAATTAAATGTGAAGTTCCCACTTTTTAGTTTTTTGAATTATTACTTGGATTACATTGTGGGCACTCAGGTCGTCTTACGCCCTTTTTACCACACTTAAAACAAAGAATTTCTCTCGAATTTACACACTCTCTAGTGAAATGCTCTCGACTCTGACATCTCATACACCTCCTATCATTTGAGACATTTTGAGGTAAAGTTACGGTTGAGATCTGACGGGTTGGTTTGAAATTATTTTTTATTCTTCGTGACTGAAGGTCATTTGAAATAAATAATTTATTCAAATTGGGTTCCGTAAATTTCTCTGCACGGACTTGAGCCAATTCCAAGCGCTTTCCTAATTGTTTTAACGTGAGAATAGAATCAACGTTATGAAGAGCCAACTCTTTCATATATTCCGGACGAATATTATGCATTAAAATTTCTAGCTGTTCTTCTAATGACATGGGAATAGACAATCTCGCAAACATTCCTTGCATCGTGGAGATATAGCTCACAATTGACTCTTGTCTAGCTTGTGTGCGTTGTCTAATTTCGTTTTTAAGTCGATAATCTAAATCCGGAATATCAAAATCCTCTCTTAAGTGTAACAATAGATCAGAATATGAGTTAAAGTTTGCTTTGTTACTTCTAAACCACGCCAATGCAGAATCTTCTAAGAGATCGGAAAATGCTGTCAGCATACGAGATTGCGGAATCTCGCGGGCCTGTCTAAGTTCCTCTAACCTCTCAATAAAACTTCTAACGCAACCCGAACCATTATATTTTAAATTGAGTGAATTTAAGTTAATTGGTTTTTCTTTAATGACGATTAATTCCTCACTTCCATTCTTTTCATTCATCATTGCTTTCGAGATAGGCAACACATATTCATCCGTCTCTTGTTCCCTCACATCCTTCATGCCGGTTTTACTACACTTGGGAGTACCTTCCTTATCACTTAATTCGTCTGAACTACTTTCATCTTCCTGTTCTACCTGAGCCAAGATACGTATGAGCCTGTGGCGCAAATCCACAAGAGAAGCATTGTCAACCTCCAATCGAGCAAGTCTATCGATTAGATAATTAGCCCTAACTGACACACGTAAGTGGAGATTACTGTCCTTTCCGAGGTCACCTGATGACAGCAGATCCTCGAGCTCAGCAATTTTCGGCGTACATGCCTTGAGCTCGCTTGCCGGGAGTGGTGTGATCACTGGAGCACACTTGATGCTGCCACGTCTCTTCAGCTTAAAAATTTGGCGAAGCTGCTTTCTCAGTGCATCCACCGATGTGTCAGGAGCTGTGGAAATGCCAAGAATATCCAATTCATATATGATTTCATCCTTTCTTAAGTAGTTTACATATTTTTGTATAGAGAGCATTTTCTCAGATTTTTTCAAGTTAAAGTCAGTTATTTCTGTTACTAAGTTAATTATTAAGTTAATTATTAAATTACGTTTAATCAAGTTTTTAAATCAAGCTACTTATTCAAGTTATTTAATCTAAGAAAGTTAAATACAAAGGAATTTATAAAATTTTTTTTTTGAAGGAGGGTACTTTTATTATTACAAGTTTCAATTCTTAAAGACTATCTTGTTCACTGTTCAAGGTCAATTTTTTACGCATCCAATCAATACGAAAGTGTTATTGTAGTATAAGTTGATTAATTCTAATGTGCTAAGTTAATTAATGCTAGTGTGTTTTTCAGACTGGTTGGGGATTTAAGCATCTATGTTTCCACCTACCTTTTTTATCATCATTTAGACACACTAGTATTCCAAAAGTATTGTTTATTAAAGTTTTTTAAGTTATTAAGTAATTTACTTCTAATGTGCTATTCAGACTGATTGGGGATTTTAAGCATTAAATTTTTCCACCAATCTTTTTATCATCATATTAACACATTAGTACAAATTCTAAATATTAAAGATTTTTAAGTTAATTTTTTTTTTTTTGATTAGATGTTAAATTCTAGTGTGCCGTTCAGACTGATTGGGGATTTAAGCATTTATTTTTCCGCCAACCTTTTTATCATCATACCAGCACACCAGTATTTCCCTCAAATACAGTATTTTATTGCTCGGCCCTAAAGTTGGTCGCCATTTTGTAACAATTTTAGTTACCACCGACTATTTCAGGGCTTACATGAGACTCGAAACTTATTTAATTTAAAATCAGGGCGCCGTGATACTGTGATTTGAGGGAGATAAATGAAAATGTCTAAAACCGCAGTGAACAAGATATTATATTGTTAAAAAGATTCAGATCTTATCTCATCATGGTTAAAACTTAATACTAGTCACATTCAAGTTAAAAATACATAGTTATATTTCTTCAAAGATTTTTCTTTTGATTTAAAGCTATTCAAACATTCAAGATCATGTGCTAATACAGTAATACTCAATTTAAGTTTCTTATATAAACAAATTATTAAACAAGTTATAAAATACTAAGTTTTAAAAATTTAACAATAAAAATTTGTTATGTACTTATAATGGCTTTACAGTTTACCAATAGAAATCCTTTATCACGTTAAACAGAAATTGTTCTCCGGAGTATGCACTGGTTAAATATCAAGAAGTTATAAGTTTTACTTAGCTTGGCAAGATCATGGGAGCATCAGGATGACTCAAATGTCCTCAGGGATGAAGCAGGACTTGCTGTCATCACGTGAACCCGTCACTTTTTGCTCAAGAAAGCTTCACAGGCTCATATATATATTTTTCCAAGGAGATTCCAGTCAGGATCAAGTAATTGTGATTATTATTGTTATTAATTAGCCAAATTAATGGACCTAGAACCAATTACATATTTTTCTATAATTCAATAAAAAAACTAACTGGACCTACAGCCTAACGAATCAAATGTATTGAACTTACCCGTTAGTCCGGGGAGAAATATCAAGTATATGATGCACTGACTACCACTGCTAGTCTTAATGCTATTTTCTAAGTATGGTCTTCAAGGTTCTATCAGCCAAAAGAGAGCGAATCTGTTTGTGCACTGCTATTTATAGGCTACTACAACACGTGACAGCGTCATTGCAAATTTCTCTCATATCACCATATTTGGTATGAGGAAGCACACGGACCGGTTTTGCTGACTCCGCCTTTCAATGTTTCCAGAACATTAATGTGACGTCACATCCATTTCCGCATCTCATTAAAAAAATTACACACTAGCTCCCTCTAACTTACATTCCAAATGCAACTACTAGGTTCACACATATATTGTACTTGTCCTTTGCTTTTCAAAGTGGATTTCGATATTGAATAATTTATATGCATGATGATAGATGGCGCTGAATAAATAATAATATTTCTACAACTTAATATTTAAGAATTATATTGCTAAGTTTTTAACGTTATTACATTTAATTGCTACACAGTCACCTTTGAGTTTTTTATATGTATAGATTATATAGGAAAATACTTAAAGAAATGCATTGTCGCAATCTATACCGCGATTACAAGGACTTAACTGTGACATCTATTATCTAAATAAAGAACTAAAGTTGTTATTATCTGTAACTAAGGAACTCAAACCATAGTGCGAGTAACAATTGCTACAGCACCATCTTGCTTCTAATAAAAGAACTATATGATCTTAAAAGTCCTCGAAATGGTAAATCACTAGCTAGTAGGCTTTTTGTGTATTTCTATTGCCTCAATAGCAATAAGCGGAAAACGAGAACCCAACACACGGATCGTGAGTATTCGCGTTTCTGATCGACGTTTGTAGCGAACGCTGCGTGTCAAAATGATTTACCGAAGCATTCGTGCGCGATTCCGACTAGAACTTAGGATATTTTTATGTGAAATAACTAGAGCTGTGTTTACTCTCTTTCCCCTTTATTAATAAACAAGGAATAAGCTTGGACTAGTTACGACGTGCTTTGTTCATGTCACTCAAATTCTATTTGTCATTCAATAGACAGAGACATTTCGTTCTTGCTTTTCTCATCTGATCCTCTGATCAACTTGCCTCTTCCTTCATCTCTAGGTCCATCTTGCTTCTCTGTGGCAAGAGGGGCACCCCCTTCTTTGAATCCGTCCTCTCCCTGTCCATCACGTCATCCACCAAGCACGTCATAGCTGGTGGTCGACCTTGATGATGACGGGCCACCGATCATGTACGTCGCCCGCCCTGAAACACGGGCCGCCGAAACACTGGTCACTAGAAGTAGTTTATAATAAACTAGTGGCCCGCCCTCGCTTCGCTTCGGTGTAGAGCTGTAGTGTAAACTATAGTTTTTGTTCTCAGGCTTGTGCTATAAACAATGACTTTATTTATATAATTACACGTGTTATTGTGAGTCAACCATAAAAGATAGACATATGCTATTGCGGAATATTTTTTAGACAATTTTATGTAGAATATTTCGTCATACATGATTTCTATGTAACTTTAACCATTAAGGCTGTACACGCGACGGAAGCTTAAAAAATGGAGTAACTTCTCCCGTTTTCCCAACATTTCCCTTCACTACTCTGCTGCTATTGATTATAGCGTGATGAAAAGTATACTATAACCTGCCCAGGAGTATGAAGAATAATTGTACCAAGTTTCGTTAAAATCCGTCGAGTAGTTTTTGTTTCTATAAGGAACATACACACAGACAGACAGACAGACAAAAATTTTACTGATTGCATTTTTGGCATCAGTATCGATCACTAATCACCCCCTGATAGTTATTTTGAAAATATATTTCATGTACAGAATTGACCTCTTTAAAGATTTATTATAAGTATAGAAGATAAACTAAACATTGTGAATTATACACAACACTAGCGAACAACTCAGTTTTAAAAAAAATAGACAGAGACAAAACATAGAGTAACTAATCGAAGCGTAGCCTTCGTTTATTAATAAGGGGGTATCAGACTACAGAGCGATTTATATAGCGCGTTGTAATGTAGCTATAATGTACTCGTACAATAGGTATCTTCTCGTTGCGTAGCGTCAATATATTGTATAGAAAGGGTAGGGCCATTGTTTCCGGATATTTCATACCTGAGGCTTCGACGCGTGAAATCTGCCGTGGGAGATTTTCATCCTTTTGTACGAAATGGTAATATATTGAAACAATAAAATGATTAATTGCTGAGTAAGGGCATCCTTTTATTCGAGTTCGGAGAACGGTGTCAATTTGTTTTCGATGTGTTTTGATGTTCAATAGGTAGATGATGTGATGATAGAGAGGAGCTGGATGCGATCGTTGAAGTTAAGCAACTTTTACAATGGTCGATCATTGGATGGGTGACCATCCAACCAACCTATCTCGAATTCCTCCGTGCTTCGGAAGGTAGATTAAGCCATTGGTTGGATGTACTTCAACTTCCTTCAAGCTTTATTTGTATTTTTGTAACACCCAAATATATATATTAATAATATTTATTATATATTTGTTGGTGTATATATAGTAGGTAATATATGTATATGTATAAATATATTTTCTGCCTTATATGTGTTTGTATATGTATGTATGTTTGCATGTACATGAATTAGCTATCATAGTTGTATTGGTGCGGATTTTTATCTCTCTTTCTCTTATTTACTTTACCGTCGTATTTTTCTCCGCTTAGGTTGTCTGGTAGAAAATGCTTTATGACATTAAGTCCGCCGTTTATTGAATGACAATGAAGAGTGAATAAAATCAATAAAAAAAACGACGGGTTGCGATCCGGGAGTGCCAGCAGAAGTGAAAATTTGAATATTAACGTTGTGCATTTTTGATATTTTGGAATGGTTAGAAAATAATTTTGCACGAATTGCTTTAATTATCAATATAAAAGTATATCTATTGACAATTTATATTACATTAAAAAAAGTTTATCTCTCAGAAAAATCAAATTACATGAATCACGTTTAAGCGCACTTAGCGACATCTATTGTAAAGAAATCTACTTACATGAATCACATTTAAGCGCACCTAGCGACATCTATTGCAACAAATGCATTTTGTTCGCAATAAAGCTGCCACGTGGACGTCCTGGATAGAGACTTATTATTATAATACGATAAAATAAGATATTACTATGTTTCGTCCAATATATTGAAAACCAACAACCTTTCCAATTTTATTATGTGTCATGATGCGATCAGCCCTCGTGTTTAACCTGACGCGAGTTTAACATTTTTTACCCATACAAAAAAAAAGTGTACAACGCCGCTAAAGAAGTTTTCACTTCAATAAAATCGAAGAGAAAAGGTAGTCAGATAAACGCGGAACATACTATTATAGATATTACATCTATATAGGCTAAAAAGACAATATTCATTTAATATCTATGTCTGCATGCCGGTTGTCAAGTCGATTAATGCAAATGGAGCCTTCAGATATGGTAACATGAACCGGCGACCCATGTTAATTCCTCGAACCTCTGAGACCCACGGTAAAGCTGAGCGCACATTTGTCTCTAAATTCGTTCTATAAAGACAAACTGATTGCGTTTTAGCTGCACTCTTGGGTGTCAAATTGCAGTTCAGACGCAGTTAAAGTGACTGCAACAAAACTTTCAATTCACCATGCACAGTGGGTAACTTTTTTTTTATATAAATAGGTCCGACAAATGACTCCACCCCACCTGATGTTAAGTGATGGTGAAGTCCAGCCGTGAAGATAGCTGGTACAGCAGTTCTACCTGCCACACCAGCCATCCTCACCTTACCGGCCTGCATGTTGCTTCTCCACGCCTCTTTTAAAGGATCCCAGGTTGTAAGAAGGAGGGAACACGTGAGCAGGCAGAGCATTCCACTTACGGATAGGGCGACAAAGAAATGAGTCACCGAATTTCTTTGTACGCGTTGGAATTGTGGCCGCAGTTAGACGGTGACACCGAAGGCCAGCGCGTGTGGTCCTCTGAAGGAAAGGGGAAGGTGGAATAAGAGAGAATAACTCTTCAGAACTTTCGCCGTGGTACAGACGATAGAACGCGCTTAGTGACGCAACGTCACGGCGTAATTGAAGAGGCTCGAGGTGTTTAGTCACCTCCTCATCGCCTATGATGCGGATCGCACGCCGCTGTAACCTATCCAAAGCATCGAGCAAGTACTTTAGAAGATGTTGTGAGTTTGTTCGTAATTACAGTTCCAGAACTTCATGATATTCGGTTGGGTTGGATGGAGATGCGTGCTTTCCTGCTGCATTCGTTGTTTTTTTTCATATAACCTACCATGCCATATGCTGTGTTATGTATCATTGTTGAGGAGCTCGTTAGTGCGGGTGGTTAGCGCGTTCGGCTGCGATCGTTGAAGTTGAGCAACTTTCGCAGTGGTCGGTCATTGGATGGGTAACCAAAAATCTTCTATTTCGAGTTCCTCATTGCCAGGCTCCATTTGCAGTCATTAGCATCCGCCAATCCGAAATGGGCCCGCGTGGTGGGTCATGGCTCAATCTCCCTATTCCATCCATAGAGAAGGTCAGTGCCCTTGCAGTGGGGACATTATAAGGCTGATGACGGTATCATAGTTTTGGTCATAAAACTACCAAGAAATACTTACCTACTTATATAAGCGACATATAAATAGACATCCCCATATGTACCACACGCCCCACGCGATTTAGGATCTTTACCACACTGGGTAGGATTCCGACTTGTACAAAGACTAAGTATAGTATCATCATCATCATCTTCAGCCTATTAATGTCCTCGCTGCTGGGGCACAGGCCTTCCCTATGGATGGAATAGGGAGATTGGGCCATGACCCACCACGCGGGCTCAGTGCGGATTGGTGGGTGCTAACGGCTGCAGATGCAGCCGGGACCAACGGTTTAACGTGCCTTTAAAGATAGTAAATTTTTGGTCACCCATCCAATGACCAACCACTGCGACAGTTGCTTAACTTAAACGATCGCAGCCGAACGCACTAACCACCTGCGCCATCGAGCTCCTTCAAGTATAGTGTAGCTCACAGCATTTGCTCAAAAAAAATATTTACGGAGGTTGTATACATTGGTCGATAGTTAAAAATTACGAGCAATACAACGGACCGTGCGATAAAACATTTTACCGAACGCTCCCTTACATGGCGCCGTGAGTATACTATACTTTTATTTAATTTAGATCAAACCCCCTTAAAAAGAAAAAGAGACGAAAGATTTTGTTCTAATTTTCACCACCCGCATGTGGCGCCATTTGGAAATGCACGCCATTTTCTTATTAGAAAAAGTTTTCTTCACTACTTAAATGTATTGAAAAATTTTGTATGACATTCGTGTGAAATAAGTATTTACAAATTCGTGACTATGTAAATCTACCCGTTTTTACCCAACCAACTTACCGCACTAATATATAAAAAAAAACTATTACGCAATTATAGCGTTAAGTTAGCGAACAATAAATGTTTAAAACAATAAATGTAAAAAGACTGAGACCGTAGGCTTGATTGAATAGGGATGATGACTAATTTTTTTTTCTTCGTTTATCAGGTAGATTATCAAAAAGTATTGAACACGTATTTTTTTCTTTTTTGACATAATATAAACATTGCAGAGATATATTGATTTGAAAAGTCGCATGACGTCACGTTTGGGTACACTTATAAGTGAAAATTCACTCAAAAGTGACGTCACGAGCCCCTACTCCCAAACTTTGACGCGCTATAACTTTGTCATTTTTTGGTTGATTGCCCAAAGAAAAAATACGTGTCCATTATTTTTTGATCATCTAACTGACGGACTGAATAGAATTTCGTTTACTGTACCCCGTCATCACCCCTATTCGTACGAAAACACGTCCAAAGTGTGGGCGGCCTAAGTTCCCTGTCCAGGCTACGTACCTGCCAGCTTAAGGCCTATCCGCTTCCCTGGAGGCTTGCTGAGTTCAATGTGGGTCCTCCGCAGACCCCGCTCCGTACATAAGCCGGAGTCCGTTGAGAGGGACGTCTGGGATTTGAATACTGGAACAAAATAATTTATGACGTCAGTTATGTTAATGTTAGAGATTGTCTTGGCAAATTAATGAGTTGTGGGTTTTATCAAAGAATTGATATTTACATTATTAAGGCTTTATAAGGATACTAGCTGTCCTAGCGAACTTTGTACCACCATAAAATATATGTATGTTATGTATATTTAAATAGGTATTGTATTTATCTATGTATGTATGTAGGTATATGTATTATATGATATATATATTTACAACTTTTATTTATTAAGTCTATTTCCTATAACAGTAGTAATAAATTATTTTTAGTTTAATTTTTATTGCACTTTCTGTTTCCCGCTAAGTTTTGAAACTCTGACACCACCTAGGTTGGCTATCGTCACTTAAGTTTTATTCAATATTTCTGTTTTTTTTTTGTATCTATCTTTTTATTGAGCATTTTTTCAAAGAAGTTTATTTTACGTAGAATCAATGCAATCCATATTTTAGTGACACCAAAGAAATATGTTAAGATATACATATAATGAAGATAATTTTAGTTAACTACGTAATTATATCTTTCTTTCTTTCTTTCTTAATTATTTAGTTAATATTCTTCTCATTCTGATTAGGTTTAAATTAAAGAAAGCTTATTATAAAGGTATGATTTACCCTGTTCCTGCTTAGATTAAAACAAAAAGGGTAGATACGGTACGCTCATACTTGCATCAAACCAAAACTGATCCCACGGCAGCGCGTACGGGACGGCGAGATCCGCGTCACTGCATTACCGACCCGAACGAAACAGCACGTTAAATTTAAACGGCAGCGCAAACGAGATGGCGAGATCCGCGTCACTGCATTACCTACCAATCAGGCGACCAGTACTCGACGTCACTACCGAATAAGATTCAAAACAAAAAAATTTTTTTATGAAAAAATATATTTTATAGTACTTCGAATAAAAAGTGATGCCGTGGATTTTATTTTTAGTTCTTGAGCAATTTCAGCACTTTTTAAAAACACATTTAGGGATTGTTTTATCATATAAACACAAAATATCAGCAATATTTCTTTTTGGCGTTCACATGTACGTCGTTTGCATGTCAAGTTGTGACTAAAGCGATTAGGGTCGTGGACCACAATTGGTGCGGATTACTTTTGTGAGACTAGTGCCGTATCTACCCTTTTTGTTTTAATCTAAGTGTTCCTGTTAATCTATTTCTGGGAACTTTTCCCTTGAAAAAAGTAGTAAAATACAAGTAATCGAATAATTGCTATTAAGAGGAAGGCAGTTTCATTTCGTTGAAATTCCTGGTGAGCTGTAATTAATTCTGTATAAATTAATTTAAAGCCAAACGGAAGGGAGATTTCTTCGAAATTGTGAATCCTTACCTGAAACGACAGTTGCTACAATGTCAGCATTTCATTTAAGCCTGTCCAATTCAGAAATATTTAAACTGCTTTTTAATTATTACCACCACCTTTTTATTTAGTTACCCAAAGGGTAAAACAGGAACCCCATTACTGTCTCTCTGTCACATGTCTGTCCGTATGTCACCAATATTTTTAATACACATAAACTTAAGTCAATTGTATTTAACGGAGCTTCGTAAAAACTTCTTTCATGTAAACGTCAATACCGGGAACCAATAATGGAAAAAACTAAATATAATATTAAAAGGACAAAAGTCGCTAAAAGAAATAAAATATCAAAAAGATATGTATTTTTAGAAATAATAAATAAATAAAAATATTTGATTTCGTTAACCTTATTTTACAATAATATTCTGTGGCCAGAACTACCCAGGAAGCATGTAGTGATGCTTGTGTTGGGCGATTTTGGTCCTTCCTAGGATCTCATACATAAAAAGGTATACATTAAGGTAACCACTCTATTTAACTCTAAATAATTACAAAATAACTTTTCCTTTTAAAGGTATAGATAAAATTAAATTAAATACTGGTATGTGTGTTTGTGTGAGTGTGTGTGTTTGTGTGAGTGTGTGTGTGTGTGTGTGTGTATGTGTGCGTGTGTGTGTGTATGTGCGCATGTGTGCAGAACCTATAGGATAGGACAATAAGTGAATAAATAAAGGACCATACCCAAAAGATACCTTATGTTTAAGTATAGAACATAATGGTATCTATGGAAACGACCTAGAGCCTTTGAACTGATCTCCGGTAACGAGTTCCACAAATTAACGGAATGAATAAATAAATAAATATTTCCCACACTCACACCAATTAGCCTAGCCCCAAAGTAAACACTGTAAGGCTTGTGTTATGGGATACTAGGGTAACGGATAGAATACATATACTGTACTTAAATAAGTATATTTATACAGAAACACATATTAAACATCCATGACTGGAGTACAAATGCTCGTATTCATCACACAAACACCTGCCCTCACCGGGATTCGAACTCGCTCAAGTCGGCGACACCATGAAACCCGGCGTACAAACCACTCAGCCAAGGAGTTCGTAATGTACATAAAGAGGGAAATACATTTGAAAAATTTGTTTGTTGTAGACAAAATGTATTAACATCTTTCCTACGTAGGTGAAGTTCATTATCACCATATCAGCCTATAAAGGTCCACAACGTTTCTGGTGCACAGGCCTTCCCTTTGTATGAATCTGAGAGAAAGATTATGACCTATACACGGTCACATTGGGCGGATAAACGACTTAAAGTACCTTTCGAAATACGGAGAACTCGATACATTAGGTTATTTTTCTTTTTTTTATTTTATTTATTTATTCAATCGAATCAATTACATTTTAATATACAATGGCTGTATCTAAGAACCCTTAAACATGGGTTTATCTGTATACAGCGATTCGCTCTAACAAATATTTTTAAGTTCATGTTTACAATTATCTTTCATATACAATTCTTGAATACTGGGGGGCATTTCATTTAGAAATTTAGGAATAACATATTTTAGTGTTCTCGAACCATATACATTGTTGGTTTTTGGTAGGAGATATTTTTTATAATTAAGTTTACGCAAGTATTCTGGACGATGATGAGTCTGTAGATTATGTGCACTGTTATATTCTGTTAAAACAAAAAAATGACTTAATCATATACACTCAATACTTTACAATGGTTAAACAACTCACCATAATTTTCTTTATATTTATCATCCATTCATCCGTTATCCATCCTTTAACCGACCTCTACGAACACAAACAGAAAGCGCTAAATAAACCTGTCTCAAAATGCTGTTTAACACAAAATTCAGTTTTAAAAACAGAGTAGCAATATCATTGCTAAAAATAAAAGTCTCCCTGGAATCCGAGTAAAGAGTCGATATAACCATTAGTTATGATTGTTGCATCGTACCTACTTACTCGACTCCGGTCGCAACTCCGCGAGAGGCGGTCAGCATTTTTCCCAAGTGGAAATGAAACCGACCGACGACGGTATATTGGAGCCGACCCGAGTCACGGTCGGTCGCGTTTTGAGATACTACTGATTCCAACTGTTTTGTACGTCCCGTTTTGTTTCGGTTCGAAAACCGCAACGTATTGTTACAAATGTGCTGAGCGGTGCGTTAATAACGAGAATAATTTCACTGTCACAAAGTACAGTGAAATGTACAAATGTTACTGCCATATATATTTCTTCTCCTTTGTGAGAGGGATGTCTGATAAGGATAATATCTGAAATAATGATCAATAAGTTTCGTCAAATTTCTCATAGATCTCATTGATTGTAGACCTGTGCTAGTAAGAGATAAAAAAAAATTTCTGCTGGCAGTGTTTTATAAATATTTAATTAATAACTTGTTAATAAATCGTACAGAAGTTTTGGAACGTCAAAACTACGTGTAGTTTATAAAATAACCACATTGGAAATAAAACAATAGGCTAGTTGACACTTTTGGAAATATTTTTTAAATGATTAATAATTGTTCAATTAGACCGAAAAAAAAATGTATTGTAATTTTTTTTACCTAGAAAGCTACAAAACTTTAATTTTAAAATAGATTTTTCATGGACATACAAAAACGCTGTCGGCCATTTTAGTCTATAGATTATCTATGGTATGACGGGAACAATAGTAAACAAACATTTACAAGCAGGTAGGATATAACCTATCTGAATTTACATTACATAACCGTGTTTTTTAATAGATTTCATAATAAATGTAGTAATTATCATGATTGTATTATACGAGAATAAAGAAACACATCGTTAAAAACTCCAGAAATATGTGGTTTCCATTTTTAAGGTTATGAATGTTCCTGCTAAGTCAAAGAGTTTTGTCGTTTCTGCTTTCACAAATCCGGCGTCCAGCATTAATTTAGTTAAGAAAATCAATAAACGGAAACTTTTCTTCAAGATATAAGAGTTTTAGATATATTTTAGTCGGACGAAAGAATCCACAGTAACACGACAATGACGTTTAATTGTTTTGCTATTATGTTGACGTCACAATCATGGTGTACAGCGTTTTTAATGTTTAAAAAGCATAGACTAAAAACTATTTTTCAAATTAAATTACTACAGCTATCTTTTAATTTTATGAAGTGAAATCGATGTATTTAGGTTCCTCATACCAAAAATTATAAGAAATAAACATTTGTATAGTGCAATTTGACATGAGTCAACTAGCCTATTATTCATGTTAAGTGTGTTCGCATTCCGTCAATTTGTGTAATCTATACTAATGTGGCGGCGACATCTATATGCCCCACAGATATACAACGGATGTAGGAAAACATTACTCACCGTCCTCAAGAGATGGTGTTACCTGCACTGCGATCAATATTAGTATGGAAGCCTACATCGCGCAAATGAAATTCGGAGGCTAACTCTTCATATATACGATGCCCGACCAACATCAGTTGGGCAGCGGCCCCCGAGCTAACATCACCCAGCTCGGAGGAAGATCTTCCCCTTTGGCCTTCCTACACTAATATTATAAAGAGGAAAGATTTGTATGTAAGTATGTTTGTAACGAATTGGCTCAAAAAGTACTGAACCGATTTTAAAAATTCTTTCACCGTTTGAATGCTACAGTATTAGTGATTAATATAGTATAATTTCAAAAAAGTTAGGGTTCCGTATTAAAACTTCGATAATGTAACCCAACGTATGTAAAAATACCAAAAAATAGCCATAAATCGTATACTCTGTGGAAGTCATTGGCTATAGAGCAAAGTGATGTAATAAAGTTTTATAGAGGATACCAATATCTACAAGAAAGTCCGAGGATACCATATGTCCAACTATTACAGTTATGTCACAACTAGAGATCCCCCGCGGTTTCACCCGCGTTAATTTGAAGAAAAAGGTTCATAGTGAGTCAAACTTAAAATATAGACATAGGCTGTCGTGGACCTTTTTACAGAACTTGTTAAAGGGGAAGAATTCCGTCATACATGATTTTTGTGTAACTTTAACCGTTTACCCAGAGCACGCAACGGAATCTCACAAATGGAATATTTTTTGCAACATTTTTCATCGATGCTCCGCTGCTACTGGTCGTAGCTTGGTAATATATAGTCTATATTAGCCTTTCTCGATAAATGCACTGTTCAATACAATATACAATAATACAAAGCAATTTTGCATTCAATACAAAGGGTCCTAAATTACGCAATGAATTTTTTACTTGGAATGGAAGGTTTAAAATTATTATGAAGAAATCATTGTGTATAATACAAGCCTTTGAACAAAAACTATAGTCTATACTACAGCTTTACACCGAAGCGAAGCGAGGGCGGGACACTAGTTGTCCTATAAAATCATTACGTCTTCATCTAGGAGGTGTTATTTAAATAATCGAATACTATTGTTACGTTTAAGATGAAATGTGTTGAAAATTTTCAAAATACCTTTGATGGCCTTCGTAAAAAAGGTGTATTTTGACTATTTCAACATAAAAATTCAGGTCTCAGACCGGAAGTTAGTATCAAATACCGTATGCAAATTGTGTATTGAATATTTAAGACAGGGTACGAGTGTTAAAAGAGCATGATTAAACAAAACTAGTTGTTACGGGTTAATGCACGAAATTTTATTTATTTATTGACGTTTCGTAGCCTTTACAGGCTACGTCGTCAGAATAAAACTTTTATTCAATTTGTCGAGCTACCTTGTTTGTACCTTGTAAATTGAATAAAAGTTTTATTCTGACGACGTAGCCTGTGAAGGCTACGAAACGTCAATAAATAAATAAAATTTCGTGCATTAACCCGTAAAAACTAGTTTTATTTAATGAGTGATGTGCGTGAAAACCTAAGAAACAAATAGCATGATTAAAATTCAGGGTACCTGTGATTTGGTCAGAACCAAAAAACCACGTTAATGGATATTATTTTGTTTAGTCGAATTGCATGGTGTAAATAGAAAAATAAATAACATATTCTGACATAGTATTCACTAGGTGCCCCTTAGCATACTCAGACGATACTGTGAGAGCAGATACATCTTTACATTAGATCAAAACAAGGTCATTGGATAAGAAACAGTGGCTCTTAAGGGAAAACATGGTACATATATAGGAAGCAAAAAGTTATAAACCCTGCTTTGGTTCCTGGGTGCAATTGAAATCCGGTTACTCAAAATACTTAAAAATCTGTTATAGTTTTGACGGCAACAAAATCACTGAAGAGCTGTGTTATTGATTACTAATAGGAATTATTTGATTGTTTGTTTGTATTGAATAGGCTCTGGCTGCGGTTGTTGAAGTTGTGCAACTTTCGCAGTGGTCGGTCATTGGATGGGTGACCAAAAATTTACTATCTTGAGCTCCTCCGTGCTTCGGAAGGCACGTTAAGCCGTTGGTCCCGGCTGCATCTGCAGTCGTTAGCACCCACCAACCCGCACTAGGCCCGTGTGGTGGGTTATGGCCCAATCTCCCTCCATCCATATGGAAGGCCTGTGCCCCAGCAGTGGGGACATTAATAGGCTGATGATGATGATGAATAGGCTCTGAAACTACTGGATCGACTTGAAAAATTCTTTCACATTTAGAATCCTTCATTATCTGTGGTGTACATAATATATTTTCAAAAAAGTCACGGTTCCGTATGAAAACTTCGATAATGCGAGAATCGTGTGAAAAAAAATAACCTTATATCGCGAACGCTGCGGAAATCATCGACGATAGAGCAAAGTGATATACTGAAGATTTAAAGAGGACATCAATATCTACAACAAAAACCGCGACACCATTAATAATTAATTTGACATGATTATTTATTTTATTATAATGTTAACTAAAAATTTTACAATGGGTAATTTGACTTCGTTTCTGAGTGTTAATCTATTTGACACTAGTTTTTTGTTTTTTATTTTTTCTTTTCTGTTTTTCTTAATTTTTTTGAATTGGAATGAATTTTAATGTTTTTATGTATGACCTGCCGGCGTTTTGGATATTTCTGTAAGCCGGCATGTGTTACTGAATAAATAAAAATGGATGCGTGTAACTTATGTACGCGCGTGAGAAGTTATACTTCTTTAGCATCATTAAAAATATTTTTAATAATTACAATAAAATAATAAAAGGACTGGAAAAGGATAGTTAACACAGACAATTAAGTTCAGTTTTAATTTGAGAAATTAAATAAATATTCAAAATATTCAATTAAAATCACTACTGAATTTAAGTTATTAGTCCATATGTAATAAGCACTTGTAAGTAACTAAAACACGTTGTGTCTATATAGAAACTAGAAACATGTGGATAAATATTATAAATATGAAAACAGTGATCAGAGGCGACGAGCGTGCCAACTTCATGGTATTACTATTGTGTTACAGTGATGCGCGCGCATCTTAAAATTTCACTCTCATCATTTTTTCATAACGCGCCCGCGGCTAACTTATGTTACTTTTGTGTTACAGTGATGCGCGCGCATCTTAAAATTTCACACTCATAATTTTTTCATAACGCGGCTAAAGAATTATAACTTCAATAAATAAATTACTTTATGAACGTTTTCGAAAACTTATCCAATAGCCTATTGGGAATCTTGCTTAACTGACACAATCGCGATGACCACTGCACGTTCTAGCTCGACTTTGACAAGTTGAATAACTACACTGTAAAACTTTTACCTACAACATTCCAGCACACCCATCAGATACTATTGGAATTTAGCGCAAAAGCCTCAACTTTCAACCCTTAGACCACACAAGTTCACATTGTTGTTTGTAAATTCCTCAGCGGGCCACAGCCCGGGTCGTTAGCGAGTCTTGACGTTTCCTACCGAAAAAGAAGGATTACTTTTTATCTCCTTCTAATTTGCGAGAACTTTTTTAACGTTCCCCGACTGCTCGCTCTGTTATCTCGTTATGAGAAATGACACGGGGAACAAATTGTTGTTAAATGTTATAAATCCCGTTGCTTTTGTTCGTCCGTCTTATATCTTGTTAGGCATATATTTTTTTTGTTCTGAATGGCTTCGCACGGTTTGTGCATTTAGCCAATGTCAAGTGTTAAAATATTTACAAATAATAAAGCACTCATGGTCTTAACGTTCCCCGACTGCTCGCTCTGTTATCTCGTTATGAGAAATGACACGGGGAACAAATTGTTGTTAAATTATAATTTTTATTATTTTTAAAGCATGTAACTGCTTGATGTTTAAATCTAAAGAAAATTAAATCTTAAGATTTAAACAAATTGTTGTTAAATGTTATAAATCTCGTTGCTTTTGTTCGTCCGCCTTATATCTTGTTAGGCATATTTTTTTTTGTTCTGAATGGCTTCGCACGGTTTGTGTATTTAGCCAATGTCAAGTGTTAAAATATTTACAAATAATAAAGCACTCGTGGTCAAAGTAATAAGTCAAGTCAAAGTGAGTGGCAGTCAAGTCAATCCCCCTTTTCATATGTTTCAGTAAATGTGTGGGGATTTACTGGTCAAAGTAATAAGTCAAGTCAAAGTAAGAGGCAGTCAAGTCAATCCCCCTTTTCATATGTTTCAGTAAACCTCTCCGTGGACTTCTTGAGGGAACGTCGAAAGACACTTTCCGCTATTTTGTTACACTTGCCAACACTTGAGCATGTTCCCGAACACTTAGTGGTTAATAATCCACCATTATTAGACATTAACATCTGCCATAACACAATTTTTAACAAGAAAAACAAAACTGCTAAAGTGACGCTTCCCGATCCCGCCAAAAAGTCCGTTAGGCATATTGGGTGAGGACATTTCGTTTGCCCGACTTTTTTTAATACTTCCCCTGATATGGTTACGTCTGAGGAAAGTTATACAATAATTATTTTACTTACTACTAACTATAGAAGTATCAATATACTTTCAGCTCCTTTTTTTAACATTCTCCCTTTTCAGGAAAGGCAAAGGGAACAATGCCCATGCAGCCTATTCTTAAGTTTTATTAATCTTCTTCTTCTTTTCTTTTACATCAGAATTTCGGTGTGACGCTTTCTAATGTTTCTTGGAGTGTTTGGCACGAAATGTATCAAGTTAGAGTTTTCGATAAGCTCCTGGGTAGTCAACACAACAATGAAGTTCTCACGTCCACTTGACCTGAATAGCGTTTATTTTAAAGACTCCACTAATTCTCCAGTTGCGCAAATGGTTGTTACACAAAATCACCCCAATTCTTTTATTAATTTATTGTAATTAATTATTTGCATGCAATCAAAAACTAATTTTCAACGATGCCAAAGAAGGATAACTTCTCACGCGCCTACATAAGTACACGCACCCATTTTTTTTTCTATTTACCACTACCAGTTAGGATGTGTAGAACTTCCTATTCCACATATACCTACTGATCTGCACTTGTAGGGAAAATTGGATATTTTTTGCATTTATCGCTACCAGTAGGTATAGATTGGCTGGGCATCAATCGAACAGTCAGTCAGCCAGTATTTTTTTATTTTATTTATACCTATATGTATATGCATAGATTAACAATTGTTTGCTGCTTTTATATAAAGAATTTGCAGCTTCGTCGTTATTGACAGATTTCAAGAATGTAACTGCACGTGACACAATATCGTTGGTTTCGTGAAAATTTAAATTCAGACGGGAATTCAGGAAAGATTCTGACGGGAGATTGATGATCTCCCGCCGCTTGCATACTAAGCCAATTGCTGTGAAACACTATTTTGTGTTTATTGAAATCAGTAGTTACCTTAAAACATCAAACTAGTGTTAACCAGAGCGATGTTGAAGTCAAACAAAGACAATATATTATTTATTCAAGATTGTTTTATTTACGAGGGGCGGCTGAAAAGTTTTGAGCCTCAGGTATTAGAAATGCTGATAGAAATGTATAAAAAAAATATTTTTCAATATAATCTCCCTCTAATTCAATGCACTTTCTACATTTATTAAAAAGCGCTTTTAACCCGGTAAAAAAAAAAATCGCCGTCTTTGCCTTCAAAATGTTCATTTACGGCCGCCTTCATTTGCTCGTCACTGGAAAATCTTCGTCCTCGGAGGACTTTTTCAAATTGGAAAAAAGGAAATAGTCGCTGGGGGCCAGGTCTGGACTGTAGGGTGGGTGGTTTACTTCTTCAAAGCCTGTTTCGGCGAGGGCACGCCTTGCAACTCGAGCAGTGTGGACGGGCGCATTGTCTTGCAAAAACAGGACTCCTTTTGCCAGTTTGCCTCTCCTTTTCTCGACAATCACTTGGCGAACCGTTGTCAACAATGCGGCATAATAATCGCCGTTCATCGTAGTATTTTTGGGAAGGTAGGCAATGAACAAAATTCCTTCACAATCTCAAAAAACAGTGGCCATGAGCTTGGATGCCGATCTTTCCACTTTGAATTTCCGTGGTGGCTTTCTCCCTTTTCTATCCACTGCATTGATTCTTGTTTTGACTCCGGATCGTATTGTCTAATCCATGTTTCATCAACAGTAACAAGGCGAGAAAAAACATCGTCAGGATTATCGCCACAGATGTCCAAAACTCCTCCGAAGTTGTGATGCGACGCTGCTTGTCAAGCGGCGTGAGCATTTTCGGCACCCATCGCGCACACACCTTTCTCATGTGCAAATGATTATGCAAAATGTCACCGATTCGTTCTTTGCTAATGCCTATGGCTTCAGGTAACTCCCACAACTTGATTCGCCGATCTTCCAGAACAACTTTTTCACTTTTTTAATGTTTTCTTCGGTATCGGCGGTGTTCGGGCGTCCCGACCTGGGATCAACTTCAAGCGACTCCCTGCCGTGTTTGAATTCACGACTCCAACGTTTTACGGTGGCAAATGAAGGTGCTGATTCCCCATAAACTGCAGACATCTCTTCAAATATTTCCGTCGGCGTTTTGTTTTTCTTTGTGAGGAATTTTATGACAGCTCTGTACTCCAATTTCGTAGAAAGCGCTGATGAGTCATACATGGTGATGTTTAAGGTTCAATTACTAAAAATGTAATGATGCTAATGACATGAAACTTGGTATTTATATTATTTAGAATACCCTCAATTAGTGGTGTATAGCATAACTCATTAGTGATGATTAAAGGTACTGAGGCTCAAAACTTTTCAGCCGCCCCTGGTATGCATTGTACACTGCTTGGTAGGAGAGGAGCTCGATGGCTCAAGTGGTTAGCGCGTTCGGCTGCGATCGTTGAAGTTAAGCAACATCCGCAGTGGTCGG
Source organism: Chilo suppressalis (assembly GCA_902850365.2). Classification (NCBI taxonomy): domain Eukaryota; kingdom Metazoa; phylum Arthropoda; class Insecta; order Lepidoptera; family Crambidae; genus Chilo; species Chilo suppressalis. Next base: position 2,774,757 of record OU963902.1, read on the forward strand.
TCATTGGATGGGTGACCAAAAAATTATCATCTCGAACTTCTCCGTGCTTCGGGAGGCACGTTAAGCCGTTGGTCTGGGCTGCATCTGCCGCCGGTAGCACCCACCAATCCACACTGGGCCCGCGTGGTGGATCATGGCCCAATCTCCCTATTCCATCTACAGAAAAGGCTTTTGCCCCAGCTGTTGGGACATTAGGCTTATGATGACACTGCTTGGTTGGCTTTTGACATTTTTTTTATGGGACAAGCGTTTTCGTAATCCAGGTTAATGCACTGATTGCTGTGCTACCTCAAATTGAATACTTATTACAAATCTTTGTCATTTTACAGTCCAAAATGTTTGTAGTAAAATCGCTTTTACATTATTACAGCATATATCTAATATAATAAAAACCAAATCGGTCCTTTAAAAACAGTTATTCATTTTCATTTTCATAAAAGGAGGTTTTCATCAAGTTTACATTAAGCCGCAATTACATTCGGTCGCTGGCGCGTATACGGGTGCAGCAAAGACATTACTCGAATTCGGACACCCGAAGCAATATTTACACTGAAATACGGGCTGGAAGACGGTGTCGGGTAAACAAAAGGAGGTCTACGCGAATACGGGCGTACTCAACTTCGTTCATTTACACTTAGCCGTTTACCCAAATTCCATTGGCACTCGAATGATGTAACATACACTGCATATATCTATACTTTCGACAAATTTCGACGCGGCCAATAGGGCCGTGGTAGCATAATGGTCAGTGCATTCGCCCGGATTGCGAAGGGTGCGGGTTCGAGTCCCGTCCGCTGCCTGGTCCGCGTGGATTTTTTTCTAGTAAACTTTTCTTTACATTTAAACATCTAGCAGTTAAATGCTTAAAAATAAATAAAAACATAACTATGACTGCTATTCCTTCTTTCAAATGTTTAATACTTGAAAAGGTATTATTCATTTGACATTGTGGGTTACCTACAATGCGAAGAGATGGCGCTGCCTTGCAGCTTAAGGCTAGGAAAATTTCGAGGCGGCCAATAGGCCCGTGGTAGCATAATGGTCAGTGCATTCGCCCGGATTGCGAAGGGTGCGGGTTCGAGTCCCGTCCGCTGCCTGGTCCGCGTGGATTTTTTTTTAGTAAACTTTTCTTTAGATTTAAACATCTAGCAGTTAAATGCTTAAAAATAAATAAAAACATATCTATACTTTTTTTTTGTAGTCGATGCTGAATTTTGTATGTAAATCTAGTACTACAGTCGGAAAAATAAATTTTCTCTCTTTCTTTCAAGTGCAATCTCACCATTACGTGCCACAACGCACGAGCCTAGAACCGCGGCGGATGGCGGTTCATCATCATTAGCCTATTAATGTTCACACTGCTGGGGCACAGGCCTACCCTGTGGATGTAATAGGGAGATTGGGCTGTGGCCCACCACGCGAGCCCAATGCGGATTGGTGGGTGCTAACGACTGAAGGTGCAGCCGGGACCAACGGCTTAACGTGCCTTCAGAAGCACGGAGGAGCTCGAGATAGTAAATTTTTGGTCACCCATCCAATGACCGACCACTGCGAAAGTTGCATAACTTCAACGATCGCAGCCGAACGCGCTAACCACTTACGCCATGCGCGGATGTAAATTTGTACGGCTCACTCGCTCGGTTACGCGGATACCAGTGCGTTGTCGTACCTATTATGCCTATACAAATTAAAATCCGCGCGACCGCCATTTGCCGGTTGCTCGCGTTCGCGGGCGCGCTAACCTAACCTAACCTAACCTAACCCTAACATCAAGCTTAATACCAAAGGCGCAGTCCGTAAGCGCCCGCGGTATATTAGCATCTTCTTAAGCTAATCTCATATCAACCACAAAAAAACCCTAACATCACCACGTCTGATAAGAAACTCTTTTAAGCTAATCATAGAACCTGGAGCTCTACTCTCTTTCTCCGAAACGAAATTTCGGTAACGAACGAATTTTAAACGAGATTTCGCCAATTACTCTACTCTATTTCATTTTCGAACACGCACATAAAGTTCGGAATCACAGACAATTTTCGTGAACGAATGGAATGAGTCATGTTTGTGAGTTCTTTTATCTCCACTTTTTAGATTACCTGGTTTACTTGGAAACAATATTACTTTACTACAAAATTTTTGATGACATTACAAGAACCTTCTTTGACAGTGTTAGCCGACTAATTTGTAGAGTTGATGCACTTCATTATCTGTCAACCTTAATTTGTCGTTTAATACTTTGAAGTATTGGAATTACAATAATTAATTAAAATTTGGTGTATTTGTTAATTTGACATGCTAAAAAATATTCCTCATGCTAAGCAGCTTTGATTAAAAATATTTGAGCAGTAATTTTAGGCTTAATTCAAACAAAAGTTCCAAAACGAAAATGAAAAGGTAACACTTTTCATTTCGTCAATTTGAGGTTAAAATTTCGAACAATTAAATGTCAAATTCTACTTTTATTTTGAAAGTTTTAGAGTTTAAAGAAATTAGAGTAGGCTTGGAGAATTTAATTGTCAAACTATTTTCGGACGAACGAATTTTCGAAATTTCGATCGAAATTTAGTTTTTCGTTGAATTATAGTAGGCCTCCGGTTCCACCGTCGCGCGTGGAGAAATTACTTTCGCACTGCAATCGTCGAATGGCCGTCAATTTTTCAGTTACATTTTCCGGACCGCTGTGTTGCATTAACTGTTGCCTGAGGTGCCGGCGGCGGGCTCATTACATCCGTCGCTTGGCCTGGGGAGCCCGAGGGCTAATGTTAAAAACCCAACTGATTACACACGACACTTGCGTTGCAGTTCAAAGGTATGCAGTACGTTTCCCTTGGATATGTAAGCCTTTTTTATGTTAAAAGAGCGGCAAAAAAGCTTATGGTCGACTTGGTGGTAAGCGGCCAACATAGCCATACTTAGCTTGCGATACCAAAAATATTACTCGCGCCGTTGCCTACCCCAACCCAATTTCCTACCCCGTGGAGCCCTGGAACCTTACCCCGTGAAGCCCTGGAACCTTACCCCGTGGAGACCTAGAACCTTACCCCGTTGAACCCTGGAACCTTACCCTGTGGAACCCTGGAACCTTACCCCGTGGAGCTCTGGAACCTTACTTACCGACAGAAACACAACACCACCAAAAGGTAGGATTCTTTTACTGTAGTCTTCTGTAAGGTAGAATGTGCTTCCCCAGACGGGCACTCCAATTTGAGCGGAAATTTAAAAATATCGATTCTAATTTCAATATTAATGTATTTAGTTTAGGCTTTTACAAAAACATGTAATTTAGTAGTTTCAGTTTTACCTAAGTGAGTACGTTAAAATTACTCGTGCTTGAGAATGCATGGAGAAGGTTTAGGTAATAATTTTCGGTCACCCATCCTTTCAAAAGTTGTACGATCAAAGACCAAAACCGCTAATAGCTGAATAGGGAAAAAATAAGTTGGGGATTATTGAAAAAATATTAACTGTTAAAAAATTGTTTCTTACATTTCTGCTTATCAAATAAATGGTTGTGGGCATCAGTGAACTTTTAATAGAATAATAGTCGTACATTTTACGTGAGCTAATTGTTATCAGGAACATCTCATACTGACTACCAACTTTATCTAATAACCGGAGTACTTAAGCTTAAATGTTATTTAGGATAAAAGTACATTTTAATTATTGCGAATAACAATATTAACTTTTTCAGTCAGAAATGGATAAAGTTATTCGAAATTGTCCAATTTCTTCAGCGGATATTTGGTATCTTCTTGCTGATTATAAGGTTCATACTTAGTATTTTGGAGTACAGCTAGCTGACCCAGCGAACTTCGTACCGCCATAAAAATAGGGGCAGGTGGTAGAAGAAAAATTTTGGGTTGTGTGTATTTTTAATACTACAATATAAAAAAATAAATTTTGTCCAAAAAAATTTTAGGGGTGTGTAACGTAGTGTTCTATCAATTTCCTGGGATAACATTCCTCCTAACCCATATGAGAACACTAGGTTACAATACCCAATAGTTTAAATTTGGGCGCGAAGGCGCATTGTACGTTTCAGAACACTACATTACAGGTGGACAACCATTATCACTTAAGGATAAGAAAAATAGATAGTAGCCGATTCTCAGACCCACGGAATATGCATATAAAATTTTATAAAAATCGGTCAGGCCGTTTCGGAGGAGTATGGTAACTAACATTGTGACTCGAGAATTTTATATATAAGATTAAGCATTTGGAAATAAGAAACAAATAGGTAGTAACGAGTTTAAGGTGTAAAATTTTATACTAAGTTAATATCAATCTAGATACGTGGTAATATCTGTACAGTTAGTTCTACTAATATTAGAAATATGTGAAAGTTTGTATGTTTGTTAATCAATCAAACGGCTGAAGGATTTGGATGAAATTTGGCATTTAAATGTAGTTTATTAACTGGAGAGAGAGATAGGACAATTTTTATCCCGGAGAAGTGTTAGGTTCTTGAGAGATTTTCAGGAAACTAAAGTTAACACGGTCAAAGTCCAGGGCGGTCCCAAGTATGAAATAACTAGCGGCCCGCCCTCGCTTCGCTTCGGTGTAGAGCTGAAGTTTAGACTACAGTTTTTGTTCTCAGGCTTGTATTATACACACAATGACATTCATCTATGATTCTTCTTATACCTGCATGCAAAGTCTTAGTCCGATCGGTTTAAAATTGACAAAGTTTCATACAAACTTTCATTTCCTATTTTATCCCCTAAGAGGTAAATTGATGAAAATCCTTTCTTAGCGAATGCCTACGTCATAACATCTACCTGCATGCCAAATTTCAGCCCGATCCGTCTAGTGGTTTGGGCTGTGCGTTAATAGATCACTATGTCAGTCAGTCATCTTTGAGTTCTATATTATATAGATATGAAATAATTTTAGACCTTGGTTTTTTACCCAAAAGCCGAACTTCATTCCATTCAGTGTGAGCGTAGAAAATGCCTATAAATTCAAACCAGTAACAGTTTCCATCCAGTGAATTGCGTGAATTTTATTGGTTTTTTTTCCTAAAAAATCTAGGCCTTTTTATTTGGGGACATGAGCACAGTGAATGAATTCGCGGAGCCCCCGGCGCGGTTTGGAAATTCGAAATATTCTCGCATGCGTGCCCCACCTAACTGGTTACAACATTTATTTATCAACTGCGAGTCGCTTCTGGTGGCGCCAAGGAGATTAGCTTTTTTTCAATCTTTTTTCAATTTACTACTCGTTTGTTGGTTATCAGCTTAAGGATTGCCTTTTTTGAATAAAATAAAACTTCTTTTTATTGAAAAAAAAATACGAGTGTTCTTATGACCACACGACTGAAGTGAAACTTCTTTCTGTATGTATATATACAGGTCGTCCCGCGGCGACCTCACACGGAGGAAAAGTATATTAAATATTGAAAATAGGATATTTAAATGTTAAATTTAATGACTTTTCTTTCATTTAAGATGATATGTTATTTAGGAAAAAAATATCCTTATGATTAACCCTTTCGATGGTTATAATAAAATAGGTCATGATTTTTTTTTTCGAAATTTCACGAGTTTGATTCCCAGTTGAAGCAAGCTATTAAAAAAAAAACTGTGAATGTAGTTCTAGTTATTATTAAAAATAAAATGATGTCTTCTTTCAGTAAAATATCCTATCTTCAATATTTAACATACTTTCCCTCCGTGTGAGGTTGCCGTGGGACGCCCTGTATATATGTGTGTGCGTACAATATTTACATGTATGTACATATACATATTTCATTCCCCAGTTATAACAGAAAGAGAGAAAGAATACGTGCGCGCGCACTGCTTTCCCTTGCTTATATCCCCCACTCAACTCCCGTTCGCCTCGCCTGAACACACTTTTCGTAACGCATAACGCATTCGTCAGCTTACCCCCAAGTTAAGCGTGCGTAAATAAGTTTCACCTCAAAACTAATGAGGACTGCTTTGTGCAACATTTTTAATGCCGCAGTTACATTTGGCCGTCATTCCGTATTTGGGTGCACGAAAGACATTACTTGAATTCGGACACCCGAAGCAATATTTACACTAAAATACGGGTTGGAAGCCGGTGTCGGGTAAACAAAAGGAAATCTACCCGAATACCGGCGTACTCGACTCTGTTCATTTACACTTATTCGTTTACCCGAATTCCATTGGCACTAGTATTCGGGCTAACGATTAACTATAATTACGCCATTATAGTATTGTTACGTGTCGGGATGGGGTTCGAAATTATATGCCAGTTCACGCTTGACAGTTCTTTATTCACCACTCAGTTCACACAATTAACACACAATGTTAATTACGAAACACTCAATAAACACTGTTTTTCACTATACAAGTCACTAAACTATCGCACTGGAATACTTTTGTTGCACTTTGATCGCCTTTGGATTCGCTCCGAAATCGCTGTTGAAACTCAACTGTCTCTGCGCCGCGCCAATCGCGCTTATTTACGCCGATCGACGCATTCTAGAAAGTAACCCGCGAGTACGAAGTACCTACTTATACCTACGCAGGTAACGCGCATAACTTGTAAACAAGTGCAGATGTCGTTGCACTTTCTCCCTTACGCCGCACTGCATAAGGCTCATTTTTGAATGAGCCGCCTTACTCGACCTCTATCGCGACCCGCGGTGATCTGGCAAATTCGATCTCTAGCACTTTCGCGGTTACGTTTCGAGAGCGTTTGTGACAGTATAAAATGGGTTTATAAATTGTTATGGGAAATGCTTGTTTTTTAATTTCAGAATTTCCTACCTGACTTGTTTGTGTGAAATAAAACATAGAGAAAAGCCGGTCAGCGGCACAGTTATTCAACTTTGTAGTTTGAAGCCTTAATTATATTGAAGTTTGAAAGGTTAACCGCCCGAGAGGGATATTTGTTTGATCGATGAACACAAATATTTGATACGGGACGGTATATATAGATACTTACATACACCAACTACTTTATTTGGTTACCATAGTAAAAGCTTTGTTCGATATGAGACTGAAGCATCGTAAGCTACCGGGAAATTAGTTTTCCACATTAAGTATGAGGTGGTACTCAAATTCGTAACTGGCTATCTGAAAGTCCTGTCACAAATTTGATACCGAGTAACAGATAGACTGTAGGAAGGTGACTTCAGAAGTATCTCTGAAGTCATTTTTCATCTTGACGACTCTGTATATAACAATACACGTACAGGGAGAAAAAAACAGCCGTTGCTGAGTTTCTTGCCGGTTCTTCTCAGTACAAGGTCTCCCGCCGTAGTTTTGAGAACCGATGGCGTGCGTAGCTTCTTTACCTTCACAGGTGCTTCTAACAGTCTAGACTGAATAAATGAATTTGATTTTGATTTCAAGAGAGGTAAGGCATAGAGGAGCATATGAGAAGTTCGATGGCGCAAGTGGTTAGCGCGTTCGGCTGCGATCGTTGAAGTTAAGCAACTTTCGCAGTGGTCGGTCACTGGATGGGTGACCGAAAATTTACTATCTAGTGCTCCTCCGTGCTTCGGAAGGCACGTTAAGGCGTTGGCCCCGGCTGCATCTGCAGCCGTTAGCACCCAATCTCTCTATTCCATCCATAGGGAAGGCCTGTGCCCCAGCAGTGGGGACATTAATAGGCTGATGATGATGATGATGAAGGCAACGGCGCGAGTGATAGTTTTGGTATCTGAAGCATCTTTAGGTTATGGTGGCTGCTTAACATTACGCGGACCATTGCCATTTCCTACATAAACTATACACATAACCAATATGATGACAACTTTTAAAATAATCTAACAATAGGAGAAGAAGCAGTAACGGAAAAAGCAATTTTTTTTTTGAGTGTGTATAATGTTGGTCGTAGATGACCTTTACAGCGTCTATGGGGACCTCAAGCCGAGAATTGGCAAATGCCTCTAGAGGTATTCCAGGCCGATGGCATTTTCCCACAGAGAGAGTTTCCTCTCCGTCTGGAGTCTCCAGACACCTCGAACCTGAGGGGGTCGGTTCAACTAGAGGGCGTATCTGAGACTCGGACCTCGTCTCTAGTTAGCCGTTGTCGTGGGCTTTTTCCCGTTTGTTTTAAATAATTTTAATCAACAATTAGTAAACAAAAGACCGACGAAGTGGCAAGAAAGGCGAGACAGCAGTCGGAAATTAGCCGTGCATTCCGCGACGAATCATTCATCAAGCAAGTAAAATAAGAAGTATGAGCAGTGAATTGCAAGCTCTCGTTAACTGTGCCGTGACCTAGGGCCTCACTGCGAGCGTTCAGAGAATAATTCTCCAAGTAGAAAACTTTTGTTCCTTGACTTTATGGAAATATTTTTCACCCCGTTTCACTTTTAAATAGCGCCATTCTGTCTCATTTACCCGTTGTAACAAAAAAACTGTAGTTTAATATTTCAACATGATTTAAATTCATCGCTAGTTTTGTACTAACATATAAGTTCTAATATTGTTAGAGCACATATAGACGAACTCAATTAACAGAAATTTCGTGGTAAATTGCTAATTATTTAAATGCTATATTTTCCAATTTAAATTCACGAAAATTTACAAACCTTATAATACTTCAGTCGGTAATTACGTAGTCGATTCAAAGAGAACATTAATATTTTATCTTTCACCATCATCATCAGCCTTTTATTATCCCCACTGCTGGGTCACAGGCTTTCCTTTAGCCTAATCTCACTAGAGCCTTGATCCACCACACAGGCCAGTAAGGATTGGTGGACGCTAACGAATACAGAAGCAGACCAGGAGGCCTACCTTTTTCTTACTCTGTTTCCTTTTCGTTTCGAAAATTCGTTCGTCCGAAATAGTTTGACAATTAAATTCTTCAAGCCTACTCTAATTTACAAAACTTTCGAAGGAAAAGTTATCTAAATCCCATTCGTTCACGATAATTGTCTGTGATTCCGAACTTTATGTGCGTGTTCAAAGATGAAATAGAGTAGAGCCAGTGGCGAAATTTCGTTTAAAATTAGTTCGTTATCGAAATTTCATTTCGGAGAAAGAGAGTAAAGCTCCTGGAGCTAGCTAAAGAGAGTAAATCAGAAGCACATAAAGTTCGGAACCACAAACAGTTTTCGTGAACGAATGGAATGAGTCATGTTTGTGAGTTCTTTTTAGTTCTGCTTTTGGGATTACGTTTTTTTACTTTGAAACAATATAGGTAGTTTACGACAAAAATTTTGACGACATTGAAAGAACCTTCTTTGACAGTGTTAGCCGACTGATTTGTAGAGTTGATACAATCTATTGTATGTCAACCTAGATTTGTCGTTTAATACTTTGAAGTATTGTAATTACAATAAATAATAAAAATTGGTATATTTATTAATTTAACATGCTAAACAATGTTTCTCGAGCTAAGCGGCCTTAATTAAAAATAGTAATATTGCAAGCATTTTAGGCTTAATTAAAACAAAAATTTGAAAATGAAAAGGTAACACTTTCATTTTGTCAATTTGAGGTTAAAATTTCGACGGTTCTTCTCAGTACAAGGTCACCCGCCGTTGATTTACGAACCGATGGCGTAGCTTCTAGACATTCATGAGTGCTAGTAATAGCTTAAACTGAATAAATGATTTTTGATTATGATTATTACATAAACATGTAATGTATGTCTTATAGGTGTTATTAATATTACTTTCAAACTTATATTAACTCTTAGGAATGTGTTTTTTCTAAAGTACTAATATTTTATTATGAAGGTATCCACAACTATTTCATAATAATTTGATATGGTGTCATTCTTCCTTCTTCAATAAACCGTTGTGCAAGATGAACGTATTTTATTAATGCAATTCACAAATCAAATCAAATCAAAATCATTTATTCAGTTTAGGCTGTTACAAGCACATATGAATGTCTAGAAGCTACGCCATCGGTTCGTAAATCTACGGCGGGAGACCTTGTACTGAGAAGAACCGGCAAGAAACTCAGCAAGGCCTGTTTTTTTCTCCCTGTTTTATCATTTACAGAGTCGTCAAGTTGAAAAATGACTTCAGAGATGATTCATGAAGTCACCCTTCATTACATAATGTGAAATTATACATTAATTGTTCACCTGCATTTTGATTGCTGTGTCACACAGTATAAATACAAACAGAGTTATTTATAATAGGTGTAATTAAACATTTACATCTTAAATATCAAAGTAGTTAGGGCAGACTCATCTCCGCTGGCAGCACCCGTTCATTTATCAATTTTTTCAAATAGTTCATTTACCCGCTTACATCAAGACCACACCAAAATCTACAAGCATAGCGCTCCGAGCGCGCCGCGTATGCTGGCACGTTGAAGTATTTTCGGCATGTTTTAGCATAACAGCATTTTATTCTTTTCCCGAAATTTCCACCCGCTTATTAGCATTCCGTTGAGTTACTTCAGCTATGTTCAAAATAAGTCCGATTATTTATTTAGTAAAAATCCTTTTCATTAGTTTTTCGCTCGCCTAGTACCTATGTTATGGGAGATCTAATTTTCATTTCAAGTTTATTCCTGCGAGAATTTCGCATCGATAATTTCTTTTGTTCAATTTTAATACTATCCCCAATCCCGTGTAGCCCAAGAATCTTACTCAGCAATAGAATACCATCCATAGGAATTATGCTCTTCTGTAAGTAGAAGACTACTTCCGCAGACGGGCGCTCTTATACGAGCATAAAAAGTATTGCGGCTTGCGAAATGTTAAACTTGTTAGTATCAGGGCCGTGGTAGCATAATTGGTCAGTGCATTCGCCCGGATTGCGAAGGGTGCGGGTTCGAGTCCCGTCCGCTGCCTGGTCCGCGTGGATTTTTTTTTCTAGTTATTTTTTCTTTTCTTAAAGATTGGTGGAGACCACTGGAGATCGCAGAGCTGGCGGCTATTTCGCCCAGCGCATAAGCCTCGCAATTCAGCGGGGAAATGCCACCAGCGTCCTGGGAACCTTTGCCGACGGGGAAGACCTAGGACAGATATTTTTTTAATATTTGTATAGTTTTAGTGTAGTTTTAGTTTAATATTTGCCATGTTACTTATTTATAATATCCCTTATTAAATTAAATGTTAAAAAAAAATATTATCATATATTTTGGTAAACAATTGATGAAATGTTCGTGATAGCTTATAGCATTAAATAGAATAAAAATTATCAGTTGAATCAGTAACATGAGTTTGTAAGCTTACTTTAACTTTGAATTTCGTAAAGGAAGGTGCATTTTTACAGTAATTTAACAAATTGTCGCTTCCTTAAGAGCTTCATTCATACTGTGTTGCATATTATGCTGATTTTATTTAAAATAAGCATGTAACTGCTTGATGTATAAATCTAAAGAAAATATAAGTAGATGAATGATTCACTGCCCTTAGTGACTAATTATAAAACTAAGTCCTAGCTGGATATTAATACGATGCTTTTAGAGGATTCACTAAGCCAGTGATTCTTCAAAGAGTTAACTGTTATTATATTTAGGTATTCTGTAAGACGCAATCTCTTTACGATCTAATTTATTCGGATTTCAAAAAGTTATGTTTTTTTAAAGCATTTAACTGTTAAATGTTTAAATCTAAAGAAAAGTTTTACTAGAAAAAAATCCACGCGGACCAGGCAGCAGACGGAACGCGAACCCGCACCCTTCGCTATCCGGGCGAATGCACTGACCAATTAATAAATAAATGCCTTGCAGCTTAAGAATGGTTAGAAAAATATCGACGCGGCCGTCAAAGCCGCGGTAGCATAATTGGTCTCTCGTCCCGTCTGCTGCCTGGTCCGCGGAATTGTTTTCTAGTTATAGTTAGACGACCTCCGTGGTCGAGTGGATTGTACGCCGGGTTTTATGATGTCACCGACTCGAGAGGTCCCAGGTTCGAATCCCGGTGGGGGCAGATGTTTGTGTGATGAATACGAGCACTTGTACACAAGCCTTACAGTGCTTACTTTGGGGCTAGGCTAATTGGTGTGTGTTGGAAATTTTTATTTATTTATTTATATTTTCTTTAAATTTAAAATAAGAATTCAAGTTTAGCATTCAAAAAATGTTTATACTTTTATACTGTACAAGTCAAAACAAACGATTGTTGTTTGAAGTCTTTATTGAAGAATAAATAAAAATATACACTTTTATTTGAATTCGGGTCCCAATTTGTTTACTCAATAGCCGTCCAATTAGTCTCTAGTGACGCACTTAAGAGTATGATAATGTCGAAATTCAAATTCTGATTTGTCATACCTAATTGAGTTCAAGAATAAGCCCATTGGTTGACGCAGCTGTACATCTTCGTGGGTAGATATCTCTGGATCATATGTATTTGTAAGCTTATATAAATTGGTTGGCTGATGTAAGATAATATCACTGTACCGTACATGAATTTTAGTTAAGAAAATCAACATTTCAAGAATCATTTTTGGCTAGGCAATCAAGTTATAAATATTAATTAGTCACTTTTATAAATAGAATCAGCTTTAATACATGAATCTACTTTGAGATTTAAATGAAAAAAATATTCGTGTAATAGAGGATGGAAATTGTGTAGCTACGGCCGCTGAGATAATATTTATTACAAAAAAAAAATACGTCTAAGAAAGTTTTCGAAGTATCGACTCAGGTTATATTTATATTTTTCCGACACTGATATAAAGCTTTCAGGCTTTAGCGAAAGATGTTTGTGTCAAGATTAGGCTGAGAGGAAAGCGTATTTAACTATTAATAGGACTTTTTAGAAATACAAGTCTGTTCCTAACGAATTTGGACCAAAAGTAAACAAGCACTTTACTTCTCAATTCCCACGCAAACACTCACTAAATGGATTTTTTAACATATTCACTTGCATTTCTAGGGATTTAACTTATTAATTTTATTTTCTTCGTACCACTAATTTCTTCAATAATATATTAAAAATTGAATATAACAACTCAAGTCGAAAAGTAAGGTTATTTTGACACAGAGATATATATATATACATATATATACAATACAATACAATACAAAACGCTTTATTGTACACCACAAAAAACATTACATTTAGTACAAAACAAATTAAAACTAGTGTATCAATGGGCGGCCTTATCGCTAAGAGCGATCTCTTCCAGGCAACCTTTGGATGGAGAGGACTAGAAGGAAGTTGGAGAGAAGGCGGTGTAAATCACTTGAGTGAAATAGGTAATAATGTATAAATACATATTAATAAAAATATAATATATATATATATATATATATACTCTTACATAAAATAAATAGATACATACACAACAATAAACAAATCTAGTTCAGAAGGTAGTAATCACAAAAAAGAATATAATCGAAAGTTTTATAAGGACAGATAATAGGACTTAACAAGGTTTTTAAAAGCGTGAATGGATTCCGCACGTCTTATGGTAAGTGGGAGAGAGTTCCACAGATGTACGGCACGTACTGCAAACGAACGGCTATAAAAAGATGTGCCGTGTACAGGAGTCATGAGAGTAAGATTTTCTGATGACCTAAGGGATAACGTGTTAGAAGTATGAAGGAAATTAAAACATTCCTTAAGATAGCGCGGGGACTTAGGATTGAACAATATGTTGTAAAGGAGAGCAAGAATATGAGTATTCCGGCGAAGACGAATAGGTAGCCACTTGAGCTGCGAACGAAATTGAGAAACGTGATCATATTTGCGCAAGCCAAATATGAAGCGGATACAAAAGTTTTGAAGTCGCTCAAGCTTATTTAGCTGGTCCTCCGTAAGATCAAGATAGCAGACGTCAGCATAATCAAGAATGGGTAGCAACAGAGACTGTGCTAAGGTAATTTTGGTAGTAATGGGTAGGAAATTACGTAGTCTCCTAAGTGACGCAGCTGAGGCAAACAATTTGCGGCTAACCACTTGCATCTGCGGACCCCAGCTCAAATAATTGTCGAATGTTAACCCCAAGTTTTTTACCGACGCGCTAAAAGGAACATTATTACCAGCCAGTTGGATACTGGGTATTGACTGCCAGTCTACTCTATCTATCATCCTAGAACTACCTACTATTATGCTAGTAGTCTTGGAGGGATTCAATTCTAATCCAAAGGATTTGCTCCTTATATATATTAGTAGTCACTCACCACCATTTGTAATTATTTCACATTAGCAAAGTACGTACTAAGATTTCAATAAATCATAAAACGTAGCAACAACTATGATTTCACTCGTATTTATTCGAATTGTTAGAACTTCAATATTCCAAAATTAAGTTTATAATATTCACTGCCAACATTAATCCTGGTAATTTCAACACATCTCATTGAGCTGTACTCCATTTCACAGAGTAATCTTACTTTTAATATTTTTATACAATAAAATAATGTAGAGCCCACGGACCTGGTAGAGCTGTTGTTGTCCGCGTCAACTAGCATGTCATCTTTTCTCTATTCCCTATTCCAAAAGTAATGTGATCAAAGTATTTTAGACTTGCCCAACATACTTTAAAAAGTCTGCCACTGTTACAATATATCTAATTTCCTATAATCATAAAAGATTTTCATTGATTCCTTACCACTAACTTGATGGTCTCAATTCCCAGAATTCCCAAATGCAAATCACCGAGTACGTATTCTAAGCAAACAATTGAAGGAATAGTACCGTAACTAATAAACTTATTAAATTTAATTCAGTGTCAATTACCGATTCAATACCAGGCTATTTCAAGTTTAGAGGCTCCGTAACAGGGGGTCTGATCAAAATAGTTGTTAAACATAGCAGTCAGGGCAAGCGAAGTTGAGCAAACCTTGACGGTTAGCGACTTCCGAGAACTCTTGGGATTAGTCTTAATTAAAGGATTGATTCGTCCAATTTGGATTGACGCTACAAAGGTTAAGAACCAATTTCTTACCTAGTTACTAATAACAGCAAACAGACGAATTGTAACTAACTGGTTATACTACAAGCGATGCGCCTAGGTAAGTACGACAAAAGACATAGCTCCGTGCTTAGCTCTAATATTGTCACTATCACATTTGGGGTACTGCAACTTATGATTCTACTAGCGGCCCGCCCTCGCTTCGCTTTGGTGTAGAGCTATAGTGTAGACTACAGTTTCTGTTCTCAGGCTTGTATTATACACAATGACATTCATCTATGATTCTTCTTATACCTGCATGCAAAGTCTCAGTCCGATCGGTTAAAATTTGACAAAGTTTCATACAAACTTTCATTCCCTATTTTATCCCCTTGGGGGTAGAATTGATCAAAATCCTTTCTTAGCGGATGCCTACGTCGTAAGGTCTACCTGCATGCCAAATTTCAGCCCGATCCGTCGAGTAGTTCGGGCTGTGCGTTGATAGATCACTACGTCAGTCAGTCACCTTTTAGTTCATATACACACATCAAAAGTGTCTAGGGATCAACATATATTTTTGCAATAACTTTTCTCCTGATTGATATTAATTAAAATTTTCTTTAAGGATTCATCAAATAAAGTGTTTTCGTTTGTCACAGTAACGATAAACCAAGTCACCTTTGCATTAATAAAGAAATTTGCCATTTTCCTAATAAAGGGATTTTTGACATTTGAACCACTAACACAAAAGTTCGAAAAAAAGACTGAAATAACAGTTTTCTCTAAAATTTTATTGGGTAACTTAAACAATTAATAATCCGTATTTCTACCGCGAACACTAACAACACAAGAACATCGGTTTGGCATACTCAAAATGAGTTCATCCAAATCACGCTGTGGAATGGCCGCCCATGTTCGTTGCAACAACAAAAAAAGGTCTTCTTGCGACTGGATACCCTCCATATTCGGCAGAGCTCTTCTCTGTAGCATATCCCATGCATGCTCAATCGGGTTCAAGTCTGGCGACTGAGCAGGCCAGGGCAGGACATTGATGTTAGCTGCGGCGAGAGTCTGTCTTACAACTCTTGCGGTGTGCGGTCGTGCATTATCATGCATTAACTGAAATAAGGGACCGATTTGCACTTGTAGAGGAACGATGACGTCTGATACAATCGTCTCAGCATAAATTTGAGCGTTGAGGTTGCCTCTGATCCAAATCAACTCAGTTCTTCCGCCGATCCAAATACCCGCCCATACCATGATGGTTCCACCACTATAAGGATGGACTTCCTGGCAGTATTTTAATCGCTGTTGGCGTCCAGGGGTTCTCCAGTGTCGTATACGTCTTGTATCCGGTCTCATACCAAAACGAGACTCATCAGAAAAGCACACGAAACGCCATTGTTCTTCTGCCCAATTTCTGTGTTCAAGAGCCCATTGATATCGAATCCTACGATTGTGCATTGCTATAGGTGGTACCCGTAGCGGTCTTCGGGAATGAAGGTTCACTTCATGCAAGCGGTTTCTGACTGTTTGGTCGCTAATTAAGTTCCCTGAAGAGTGATGAAGCCTCACGGCTAACATCATGGCGGTTATTGTTGGAGCTCTTCGAGTTAAGATTTGAATGTATCGGTCTTGTCTCCGTGTGGTGCAGCGATACCGTCCTCCATGGCGCTCAGCCACGGTACCAGTGCTTCGGTATCGTGTCCAAAGTCGACTGATAACACTCTGACTTGTATTCAGAGCTAAAGCCACAGTACGTTGCCGGGAACCAGCTTCTATCATTCCCACGGCTCTGAGCATTTCTTCCCTGCTTAAATGACGTCGCCGCTCCATAATAACGTTGGTTTTAATCAGTAGTAGGGAAACAGTAGCACTAATAATGTCTTCAATGCGTTGTATGTTTTTATAGGGAAAATATTGACAGCTGATTTTCATCTTTTACTCGAATTTGATTCACAGTTCCTGATTCAAATTATGAAATGCACCAAAAAGGATCCATATAAATTTATAAAATCATAAATTTATTACAAAGCCACATCTCAATCTCAAGAAATCCGCATAAAAATGCTTGATCCCTAGACACTTTTGATGTGTGTATATAGAAGAAGTAGGTAAATCGCTTAGTTTCCAGGTTGGTTCTAAGTTTAGCACCGAGTATGGTAATACGTACATTCGCCATAAGAACGACAGTCATGGTTCAATCGGTAGCAAAAGTAACCCCCGTCGGACCGAATCTCGCGGTGACATAAATCAAAACGGTACAGTCCTTTGTGCGACTTCGTAACTTCTATATTATGTCTCCGGGAAACTTACCTTTCAATGAACCAAACGAGACAAACTTTTCACCATTGGGGTCCTTGGGAAAAAACATACGCGCGCAAGTTTGCGACTAAGATTATGGCAACTAACCAAAACCGCAGAAGTTTGTAGCGCCTGCCTCTTTTAAGAGACTTCTATATTTTTCGAGAATGGCAGAAATGACAATTGTATTTTCGTATTACCTTACTCTTGTGGTTATCTTGTTTTTATTGGAAGAAACTTATATCAATAAAGGCCTGCGTAAGCGCAGGACTTTTGCCACCACGGGCAAATTGTGAAAAACATGTCCACTCGAGTATTTGTCACATTTGTTGTCGGACCTTTAGAGTGGATGAAAAAGTGTACGTTATGGAAGTTAATATTCTCAGATTACGCTGTGTTGTAATTAACATGAAGTTAAAGAAAGACAAAATACTTTTTTTTTATAGATAGTTCCGACAAATGACTCCTCCCCACCTGATGTTAAGTGGAGGTGAAGTCCAGATGCAAAGATAGCTGATACAGCAGTTCTACCTGCCACACCAGCCATCCTCACCCTACCGGCCTGCATGTTGCTTCTTCACGCCTCTTTTAAAGGATCCCAGGTTGTAAGAGGGAGGGAACACGTGTGCGGGCACAACATTCCATTTACGGATAGTACGACAAAGAAATGAGTCACCAAATTTCTTTGTACGCGTTGGAATTGTAGCCACAGTTAGACTTAAGCCAGCGCGCGTGGTCATCTGGAAAGGGGAAGGTGGAATAAGAGAGAATAACTCCTCAGAACACTCGCCGTGGTACAGACGATAGAACGCGCTTAGTGACGCATACTTTTTAAGAGAGAATACTGGGGTCATCTCTTTTAGTCAAATCGTGCGCCCAACACTGTCTAAAGTTTGGTGTGTGCGTTGCTGTGTCGCCTAGTCGCATGAGTTCTATTTTTTCGAGGACATCTGCGTACTTTTCTCCTGTCCAGTCTCACGATGTCCTATGTTATTCAGGGGACTTTTTCTATGCGGTACTTTTAATATAAAGTGTGCATGTACTCAATGTAGTTGTAATCAATCTATTTCGTCGGACATAAATGTCCAAAACTCCATCTCTGGTGGAAACATAGCCTTAACTCGCAGTATCGATGCACAGCTCCCGCCCCTGCCCTGTAACTCATTCGCGAAGTCACAGAGAAAGTAAATAACATTACTGCGAACCGCTCTCGCCTTAGTGAACAGTCACGCGCTGCCATGGTAATGGATTACGTGCCTCTTGCTCTATGGGAGCGAGCAAACGAAATAATGAGCGGGGATGCTGCTTAAATTGCATGTGCTCTTGTCGAAGATACAATAATGCAAGGTTCAATTCAATCAATTTGTTTTTGTTTGCAAACTTATTTTTTCGGCTGAGCACTCAATAGATCGACGGTTAGCACATTCAGAATACTATTGAAGAATTTTTTTTATTTTTGTTATTCTTTATTAAGCCATACACCTTAAAGGTTAAGCCGGCTACATAGCTATAACTTTAATTTATATCACAATTCGATAAGGACAATGAAAGAAACTTAAGAATTCTGTCGCTGTTACTACAACTAAAGTTAGAACTAAAACATTGATGAAATTTAAAAAATAAATCTTGTCTACTACATTTAGTATTATTAATGAGATCAATTCTGTGTGTTTCGTTCTGCGAACACTCCATCAGTATGTGCATCAAATCTTCTTTAGTATTTTGACAACTGTCACAATAGGGATTATTTCTTTTGCCCATTAAAAATTTAAATGCATTCAGTGGAACATGCCCAGAACGAACTCTCAAGCAAAAAACAAGCAACTTACGATTAAAATTACTTTTGTGGAACCACGGGACATAAGGTATTGAAGAATTGAAATTGGAAATAACCTAAGAATTCAGACATACGAGCGGGCATCTTATGAGAGGTAGGATAAAGCGGATTTACCTCTTGAATTGAAGCTCCCATCAGGGGAGATAAGCTCCACCTTGCAGAAGACCACAGTAAAATAACACTACCTTTTGGTGGTGTTTTGTTTCTGTCGATGAGTAAGGTTCCAGGTCTCCACGGGGTAGGGGATTGGGTCAGGGAAGGCAACGACGAGAGTGTATTTTTGGAAAGTATCTATAGGCTAAGCCACCGCTTACCATCGGGCGGGTCGTATTAACCCTTTTAACATTAGAAAAAATACGAAATCGGAAAGGACAGCTTTAATTTAAAATGTCACAACAAAAGTTTACAACCGGCGTCTCTGTGAACATCGAACGACGGCGCTAAATATCGCGAATATGTAACACGGCTATAAGTACCTACATTGAATGTGGATCGAATATAACCCAACTAATTGAAATTACTTGTCAGTTTGTGCTACGTGTACGTATATTACTTAAAGTACATTGGTGCTTGGGGAATTTATAAAATTAAACACATTTTAGCTATTTAATATTTGATTGCGTAATTAAGAACTTCTCGTGGCGGGGACTAATGAAATATTGGTGTCGATTCTGACATGATTCTCTAAACTTAAAGCTTAATTTAACATCAAAGTATCCTTTTTATTTTGTATAGATAGTGACAAGGATACACCATTTTTTTTATATAGAGGTAAGCAAATGATTCTACCCCACCTGATGTTAAGTGGTAAAAAAGTATAAAAACGCGAAGATAGCTGGTACAGCAATTATAAACTGCCACACCAATCACCCTCACCTTGCCGGCCTGCAACAATGCTTCTTCACGCCTCTCTTAAAGGACCCCAGATTACAGGAAGGAGGGAACACTTACGCGGGTAAAGAATTCCACTTACGAATAGTACGACAAAGAAATGAGTCACCAAATTTCTTTGTTCGTGTAGGAAAAGTGGCCACAGAAAGGCGGTGGCAACGTAGGCCAGCGCGCGTGATCCTCTGAAGAAAAGGTGACGGAGGGATAAGGGAGGATAACTCCTCAGAACACTCGCCGTAGTATAGTCGGTAGAATGCGCTTAATGATGCCACATCGCGGCGTAATTGTAGAGACTCGAGTTTCTTGGTTACCTCTTCATCGCCAATGATGCGGACAGCGCGCCGCTGCAACCTATCCAAGGCATCGAGTAAGTACTTAGCGGAACCATCCCAGAGGTGCGAGCAATATTCCATGCAGGACCGCACTTGCGTTTTGTACAACAAGCACACCATTGTCAAATTTAAGTTTACGTTTAGAGAATCATGCCAAAATCGATACCATCATTTCCTTACCACAGATACCTACTGATAATAACGCGTGGTTTTCACTCGATAATAAGCAAGTGATACTATGGAGAAAAACATTTAGTTTATCCAATAATTCTTAAAAGGCAAGACGAAGGTAACAACTGAGAAAATAATATTTGTGACATCTTTTTGATCGGCGTGAAAAGTCTCGGACGTTTTTATAATGTTTTGCTGTTAGTATGAATGATGAACGAACGAGTAAATTCATTTTTTACAGATTTTTCAATACATACTTTTTACTTAAATACCAAGTTAAGTAAAAAGTGAATAATTGGTTATGTAAAATAATACAATAGTGAACAAGAAATACTACTCAAAGAATGAACACCGAACAACTGAATAGGTTGATACATAATTCGCACCTATTTTTTTCGAAGGTATCTTGTCTTGGTTATTTTATGCGTTGTTCTACATTCATTGTAAACAATATTAAGCATTCATGTATTTCAGGAATATTTATTATCCACATATTAAATATACTTCAGCCGTGTTCATTTTCCACACTGGTGGTAACATTGTCCTCTGCTCTTACCATAAATAACCTTCGATGTATTTACACAAGGTGGCGCAAAAGAATCATCCAAATTTGTTTTTTATAATTGTTTTCTAAATAAAAAATGATTGCGGTGATGGTAATCTTTATTAGGATATTTTTTTTTCTATTACGTGGAATAGATGATACCTGTCAATTGACAGACGCCACTTTTGATATACATTTGTGGCCGTTTTATCGCAATTTCCGTGACTCCCGCAAGATTTCCGGTGATAAATGTTCGCATTCCTGTCGAATGATTTTTTAAGGGTTGCGATTATCTAAGGCTTTCTGGCACGAACCCGAGGTTTCAAGTAGCCCGAAGTCTTGGGTGGTTAAATTGGGCATTCTTGCTGACCATGCCAAATTGCCAAAATTAAATCTTGCTGTGTGCGGTTGCACCGTCTTGCAGTGCAGTAATTTGGCTTCATTGCTTGTGTGTTTATATTCTACACCTGACTAGTTCACAAAATTTGTGAACGTCGTACGTCAAACATATACGCCTATTTGATATACGCCGCAATTTGCAATAATTATAACATCTTCCGATAGAGTGATTACTTTTGCTACAACTGGATTACGTTCGGTTCGTTAACTCGTTAATTCGTTTATGTTTAAATAAATATTGAGCAGGAGCCTGCATCTCATAACACATGGTAACCTTATAATATGAGAGCAGTTCTAATTTCGTACAAACAAAAAAATACTTGAAATATAAAGAAAAGTTTACTAGAAAAAAATCTAAAGAAAAGTTTACTAGAAAAATAAAAACCACGCGGACCAGGCAGCGGACGGGACTCGAACCCGCATCCTTCGCTATGCGGGCGAATGCAATGATCATTATGCTACGACGGCCCTATTAGCCGCGTCGAAATTTTCCTAGCCTTAAGCTGCAAGGCAGCGCCATCTCTTCGCATTGTAGGTTTCTAGTAAACTTTTCTTTAGATTTAAACATCTAGCAGTTAAATGCTTAAAAAATAAATAAAATCATACTTGAAATATGTTTTATTTTTATTTTTTTCATATTTTTTTTCTTTTAAGGAAGTAAGTACTTATAATTCATTTTTCAACAACGTGGGTACTTCATATTTTAATGAGATAGAGGGGAGTAGCGAGTGCACCTAGAATAATAGCCTTGAATTTATGAGGTTGGGTAGCGTATCATCATTACTCTCTCAGATGCATTTCAGGAATAGTGTGGTGTAATTACGTGGGAATTGATTTATACCGGCTTCCTTGGAAAATGGTGCAGTTAGGGTTACCAGGACTTAAATGCAGATATCCGGTTGGAATTGGTTCATAACCCAGATTTTTGGAAAAACGACTTTGAAAGAAAAATATACCCTAGATTTGAACTAAAGTATGCAGGCAGGAATTAAAAAGTACAATTCACTAATTTTGTTAAATAAGTTAGCCACAAGTAAGTATAGATGTAAAGATGATGGTTACCGTTTTCGGTCAGTCAATAACAACCGCTTCTTTCGCTGATCACCCCTAAACAGCGTTTGTTTACGGTTGAAAATATTTCATTATTTTTTATTAGATCTGTTATTTTAAATGAAATGAATGAAATGAAATAATTTTTGAAGGCCAATAAATAATTTTAAATTTCAAAAAAAAAAACATCATTTCATTTCATTTTTGTTTATCTTCATACTATCTACCTAGTTACTTCACACGTGCGTTGTGTCACTAAGTGTCTCAAAGACAGACGCGGCTTACGACCACGGCTGCGTTACTTGTTAGCTTGCAATGTAAGCGAGTGGTGAAACACGAGAGAGCAAGAAGTGTGTACGACTAAGATTTTTTTTGAAAATGTAAATTGTACGTGTTTCGGATAACAGCACTTTAAACGGGGCCCCATGGCTTGTTCTCTGATATTCCATTTATACGGAAAGCCTGTATGATGACACTCAAAAACCATTTGCGCTTTGATTGGTGATTTTTTAATCCTAAGCAATGTTTTATTTAATTCATTGCCAAAATTCATGAAATTGAGCATAATGGCTATAATGAGAAGTGCGCAACGGTTTCACTCGCATTAATTTGAGGAAAAAGTTTATACTGGGTCACCATTTTTTTTCTTTTTTTTTTGTCTTGGAAATGCATTACGCATCCTTCAACCAGTGGGGGAGCGAGAAGAAGGTATGTGGGACTCCTCCCTGTCCCCTTCAGCCAGCCCTGGGGCTCGCTGATGTGAACAGGGCCCTACCTATGCCCTGAACAGGTCCACTAAAAACCAGAAAATACTCCTGCACCGTCACCCGCCATACTGGGTCACCCTAAGAAGATACACATACACTATTGCGGTGTTTTTATAGATCTTTTATAGGGGAACAATTCCGTTATACATGCCTTTTGTATATTTTTACGTTATACAACTGTTACGTTTCGTATACGTATACCGTTTACGCAGCTTACACAACGGAAGGTAACAATATTTTTTTGGCGTTTTTGCAAAATTTTTCATTGGCTCCTATTAGTCCGGGCGTTATGTTATGTAACCTATAGCCCTCCACGATATATGCCCTATCCAAAAAAAAATATATTCATATCAGTCCAGTGGTTCCTGAGATTAGCACGTTCAACCAAACAAACACACATTTCAGCTTTATTATTATAAGTATATATTACTCCAGCCAGTAAAGTTCATAGATAAAATCCAGAATTAGATCTCACTTTCGATTTTGGTAGCTGCCATTTTAGACATTAGTTTGATATGCATTATGAATAAATAAATAAATATAAATATTTCCAACACTCACACCAATTAGCCTAGCTCCAAAGTAAGCACTGTTAGGCTTGTGTTATGAGATGCTAGGGTAACGGATAGAATACATTTACTGTACATATATAAGTATATATATATATATATATATATATTGTTTTTAACTTTCATGGTCACTAACATTATATTAATATAAGTTGTTAACGGGATTGTTACCATGTACCTTGTTTTTAGCGAGTTTCCGATATTTCGGCACTGTTATGAAACTCAATCCAGTGGTTAAGAACAGAATCAATAAATTTTCCGCGATGGCTGATTTCTGCGTATCGTTGATACGCAGAAATCACTGGATTGAGTTTCATAACCCACAGATTATCTCGACAGAACGCCACTACATACCAAGATTGGTCAGGGAAGCGATTGAAATAACAAAACACAAAAATTTCAATCGTGAGGACGGGATTAAATTGTCGCGTGTCTGGAATCCTGTGGTTCGTATGTGTAAAACCGGAAATAATCAAAAAAGTGTCGTGTCGCGATCCGACACTGTAAGTGTTGTGTGTCGAGAACAGTTTCGAGTGAATAGTGAATATGTAAACAGTGGTACGTACGGGTATCGAACGCAATAAAAGACTTCGTCAGAGGGTAGACCGATATGTCTGCCAATAACAGCCTACCCGCAATTACTTCAGTTACTCCGTGATCATGGCGTTTGCAACAGTGCCGAAATATCGGAAACTCGTTAAAAACAAGGTACATGGTAACAATCCCGTAAATAACTTATATTACTATGAGTATATTTACATAGAAATCCATATTAAACATCCATGACTGGAGTGCAAATGCTCGTATTCATCACACAAACATCTGCCCCAACCGGGATTCAAACCCGGGACCTCTCTAGTGATGACACCGTGAAACTCGGCGTACAAATCACTCAGCCACGGAGGTCGTCAATTACGCCATTACACGGCAAAATGTCGCTATGTTTGTAAGAGTAGCCAGTTTTAGATATTTGACATTAAAAGAAAAGTTTTACTAGAAAACAAATCCACGCGGACCAGTCAGCGGAAGGGACTCGAACCTGCACCCTTCGCAATCCATTATTTTTGTGTTGTTTGTGTTTGAAAAAAAATATGAAAACATTTTTTTCTAGTACAACTTTTCTTTAGATTTAAACATCTAGCAGTTAAATGCTTAAAAACATAACTATAATTGCTATTTCTTCTTTCAATTGTTTAATACTTGAAAATGTATTCATTTGACATTGTGGGTTACCTACAATGCGTAGAGATGGCGCTGCCTTGCAGCTTAAGTCTAGGAAAATTACGACGCGGCCATCAGGGCCGTGGTAGCATAATTGGTCAGTGCATTCACCCGGATTGTGAAGGGTGCGGGTTCGAGTCCCGTCCGCTGCCTGGTCCGCGTGGATTTTTCTAGTAAAACTTTTCATTAGATTTAAACATCTAACAGTTAAATGCTTAAAAAAAACATTACTTTTTGAAATCCGAATAAATTAGATCGTAAAGAGATTTCGTCTTACAGAATACCTAAATATAATAACAGTTAACTCTTTGAAGAATCACTGGCTTAGTGAATCCTCTAAAAGCATCGTATTAATATCCAGCTAGGACTTAGTTTTATAATTAGTCACTAAGGGCAGTGAATCATTCAGACGTCCTGCGTGACTTAATGGAGCTCATCTTTAAATATAAATTGGCGTAGGGCTGGCTAAGGTGGTTCAGTATCTCTGTTATTTTTTTATTTTTATTTTTATAGATAGGTCCGACAAATGACTCCACCCCACCTGATGTTAAGTGAAGGTGAAGTTCAGACGCGAAGATAGCTGATACAGCAGTTCTACCTGTCACACCAGCCATCCTCACCCTGCCGGCCTGCATGTTGCTTCTTCACGCCTCTTTTAAAGGATCCCAGGTTGTAAGAGGGAGGGAACACGTGAGCGGGCAGAGCATTCCATTTACGGATAGTGCGACAAAGAAATGAGTCACCAAATTTCTTTGTACGCGTTGGAATTGTGGGCACAGTAAGACGGTGACAACGTAGGCCAGCGCGCGTGGTCTTCTGAAGGAAAGGGGAAGGTGGGATAAGAGAGAATAACTCCTCAGAACACTCAGTTATTTATATAATAACTTGCGTACAGAAGTCAGAAGTCTTTATATGCATAAAATATAGTGTACATAAGATGTTACATTTGTGTTTGATGTTATGTTACACATTCAGTATAAATAAAGTATCACATATTTTACTTTATAGTAATATACGTTATTAACGAGATTGTTACCATGTAACCATGTAACTTGTTTTTAGCGAGTTTAACGGGTATCGAACGCAATAAAAGACTTCGTCGGAGGGTAGATTTTTTTTTTTTTTTTTTTTTTTGTTTCCTCCCAGGCGGGGGAGAGGGTGAGAAATCCTCATGGATACCCTACAGCCGGCTGTAGGGTTATGTCAGACTCCTACTGACTAAAAAACACCCTTTATTCATGCTTATGGCCAGAAGGGCCTTACAAGCTTCATCTGAAGCGGTCACCCCCCGAGAGGGGGATGATGCGACGGAGGGTAGATCGATATGTCTGCCAATAAAAGCCTACCCGCAATTACTCCAGTTACTCCGTGATCATGGCGCTTGCAAGCGCCGAAATATCGGGAACTTGCTAAAATCAAGGTACATGGTAACAATCCCGTTAATAACATATATAAATACAATGTTAGTGACCATGAAAGTTTAAAACAACATATTTTACTGTCACACAGAATGCAGTACAGAAAGCATATAAAATTAAATAATGCAGATAACTTTAAAACAAACTAAAATCATGTCCTTTATCAAATTACTATTATTACTTCATTTAAAACAAAATTAAAAAAATCTTTATTCAAACAATTTTTGAACCGCCATTTTTTTCCTACCACCAGTTAAAGACATTTTTTAGCTGTGAATAAACTTCAATACGACGAGCTCGATGGCGCAAGTGGTTAGCGCGTTCGGCTGCGATCGTTGAAGTTAAGCAACTTTCGCAGTGGTCGGTCATTGGGATGGGTGATCAAAAATTTACTATCTCGAGCTCCTCCGTGTTTCGGAAGGCACGTTAAGCCGTTCGTCCCGGCTGCATCTGCATCACCTACCAATCCGCACTGGGTCCTCACGGTGGTCCAATTTCCCTATTCCATCCATAAGGAAGGCCTGTGCCCCAGCAATGGGGACATTAATAGGCTGGTGATGTGATACTTGATACATACACTAATAGCGCACTTTCTATTTCCCGCTAAGTTTGGAATCTCCGACACCACCTAGGTTGGCTGGAAGAGATCTCTTTTAGAGATAAGCCTCCCTTTGCTAACTATGTATTTCACTCTCTGTTCAAAACTATTTTATGCAATAAAGAATACGATATTAATGGAAATGGAAGATATACTGCATTCTTTCATCCAGTCATGGATGTTTAAATATGTATTTCTATATAAATATACTTATATAATGTACAGTATATGTATTCTATCCGTTACCCTAGCATCCCTTAACACAAGCTTTACAGTGATTACTTTGGGGCTAGGCTAATTGGTGTGAGTGTTGGAAATATTTATTTATTATTCTCATGTGCAACTCAATTATTTGGAGTGCTTTCCGGTGCCTCAGTTCCTCTTTGGAACTCAACATAATAAAATCCTGGTCACCCAGCCGATAGCTGACCATGCTAACGTTGCTTCACTTCCACGATCGCAGACCGAAGCTGACCACCGCTCCATCGAGCTACTCCAGACTACATGACAAATTTTGGAAAAAATGCTGGTGTAACGCATTTTTTCAAGATTTTTTTTTATGTTATAGGGGGCATACGAGCAGACGGCTCACCTGATGGTAAGTGATTACCGTCGCCCATGGACACTTGCAACACCAGGAGTATCACAAATGCGATGCCGGCCTTTAAGGAAGGAGTACGCTCTTTTTTTGAAGGTTTTTGTATCGTTTTGGTCCGGAAACACTGCTGGCGACAATATATTCCACAGTTTTGTCGTACGTGGTAAAAAATTTCGACAAAAACGAACGGTTGTGGATAGCCACGCATCAAGATGATGGGGATGAAATTTTTGTCGCGATGTACGATGGCGAAATGTTGTTGAAAAAATCAAGTTGGCATCCTTGATTGATCAGTTCGTAACATAGGGGGATATTTGTTCACTCTCAAGAATTCTTGTCTAATTCGTTTCCAATTAGCGAGAATGCTCGTGCGGTTACTGGTAGTTAGGCACAAAGATTACTGGGCCAGATACAATGAAAACAACACATGAGGAAATTATATAAAAAAGTATAGACATAAACCCTTTATAATATAAACGAAGAATAGGCTAGTTGACACTTTTTGGAAATATGTTTTAAATGGTTAATAATTGTTCAATTAGACCGAAAAAAAATGTATTGTATTTTTTTCTTACCTAGAAAGCTAAAAAACTTTAATTTTAAAATAGATTTTTCATGAACATACTCGTACAAAAACGCTATCGGCCATTTTAGTCCATAGATTATCTATGGCATGACGGGAACAAAATAGTAAACAAACACTCGCAAGCACGTAGGATATAACCTATCTGAATTTACATTATAAAACCATGATTTCTAATAGATTTCATGATAAATATAGTAATTATCATTATTGTATTATACGAGAATAAAGAAACCACAGTGACAGTTGTTTGCTATTATGTTGACGTCACAATCATGGTGGACAGCGTTTTTAGTGTTTTAAAAGCATAGACTAAAAAACTATTTTTCAAATTAAATTACTACCGCCATCTTCTAATTTTAGGAAGTGAAATCGATATATTTAGGTTCCTCATACCAAAAATTATAAGAAATAAACATTTGTATAGTGCAATTTCACATGAGTCAACTAGCCTATTAGCTTGGATATGTTACTACATGTTTTGTCTCTGTTCATTGAAATTTAACAATTGGCATTTGGTTGATATAAACAAAACGCGGCGTAACTAGTCTAAGCTTATTCCTCTTTTATTATAATAAATCTCCATTAATACTACTAATTTGTTTCTTTTATGCCCAAAACCCTTCATACAGTCCAGCAGTGGTAAATACTTGGCCATTTAGTTAAACTTCACAATAACATTCACATTGGCATTTATAAAAATCATAATGAGTTAAATAACTCGCCGCCAAAAGGCCTCCAATATCCGAAACCCGAGATAATATCGACTACGAGAACGGCGCACAACCAATCCCGGAGATTTGAATACATCAGGAAATTTTCCGTGTGCCGCACAAATCATAACCACAAATCTTTTTTTAATACGAAAGCTCCCTTCGGCTCCAACCAGAAAATTAAATTCTAACACAATTAGAATCTGACGGAATTCCCAGATTAGTTGGTCTTATTTCTTCCAGTCGGGGACCAATTTATAGCTCAATTGAATTTGTTTCTCAACGACACGCGCTTTTTAGATCGAAATTTGAAAGGAAAACTGTTTTAATTTTGAATTATAAAGATTCAACCCGAAAGTTAGATTAACTTTTGGATCATTCATAGTTTTACACTGTACTGCTTGTTGTAGACTTGACTACTTGAATACTAAAATAATAACTTATATAAAAACCCCATTGATAAACGAGATATTGTAAGCCTTAGTGTCGCCGCACACGGGCCACACGCCACAGCCACAAACGCCGCCACGGGAAGCTAGAAGCGGCTACTAAAGTGGCTGAAGCGCGCAGCAGCGGCCGACTAAGGTAAGGGAGAGAGGGGTGGGGAATCGCGTGAGTGACGTGTGGCGGCGTTTAGTATCGGCGCATTAAGTGGCCGGTGTAGGCCACATGAAGCGAGCAACGACGATTTGTAGCGTGTGGCGGCCACCGGCGTACCGTGTGTGGCGAGTCCATATAAAATGTATGAAAACTATAAAAAATATGCCGGTGGCGCGTGTGCGGCGACACTTAGACCAGTGACGCCGTGTTTCATTTATATCACTCAAATGCCATTTGTAATTCATTGAACAGTGACAAAACCTGGAGTAAGTAATTCAAGCTTATTCTTCGTTTATTAATTTGTAAGAGGGATTTATTTAAGGGGGATTATTAATTATTAATTGAAGAGCTCGATGGCGCAAGTAAATAGCGCGTTCGGCTGCGATCGTTGAAGTTAAGCAACTTTCGCAGTGGTCGGTGATTAGATGGGTGACCAAAAATTTACTATCTCGAGCTCCTTCGTGCTTCGAAAGACACGTTAAGCCGTTGGTCCCGGCTGCATCTGCAGTCGTTAGCACCCACCAATCCGCACTGGGCTCGCGTGGTGGGTCATGGCCCAATCTCCCTATTTCATCCATAGGGAAGGCCTGTGCCCAAGCAGTGGGCACATTAATAGGCTGATGATGATGATGATGATAAATTAATAAGGAGGAGAGTGTTTTAATATATTTGTGTAAATAAATCTTTCAAATTGCAAGAAAAAACTTTAAAGTACACAACAACAAAAAATGGAATAAAATCGGAGCTTCAGAGAATAGATACAATGCCACCAAACTAGATGAAAAAACGATAAAGGTTTTAAATTAAATTCAAATCATCGTTTTACACATTAAACGTTTTAACAGCCCCATTTTCCATACTTATAATCTAACGCAAATTACGCGTTATTCCGTCTAGTCCCCAGATATCTTTACACGTCTGTCTGTATAATTTTATAGCCGTTTTTATGGGTAGAAGAGCGCACGTGTAGACATTTATAAATTGGGTGCCTGCTTTGGGGTCTGTTACCCTTACAATGAAATAATGTATGGAGCGAAATTATTTATTATTATTGCGTTTTGTCCCACGGTATGCTGAAAATTGAAATGCTACGCTAAAAGCTAGATGGCGAATTGTGGACAGTGAAGGACGCTACGATGTTTCTGCAGGACAACTTGACGATCAGAAGTGGTGAAATAGTTACTGGTACTAGCGCTGCAAACGTGACAACAAAATTAAGAAGATATTGCAACCATAAAGCTTTAGCAGGTGGGTCCTAACTTTTAAAACTTATTTTAAGACTTAGGGCTTAATATTCTAATTTACACTTTAATTTATGTAAGTTTAAAATCTGTTATTAAAACCTATTAAAAAACTTAACAGTTATAATTTTGCATAATTAATTAATAAGAACAGGAGCTCTACTCTCTTTCTCCGAAACGAAATTTCGGCAACGAACGAATTTTAAACGAAATTTCGCCAGTTACTATACTCTATTTCATCTTCGAACACGCACATAAAGTTCGGAATCACAGACAATTATCGTGAACGAATAGAATGAGTTTTGGAGTTGTGTTTGTGAGTTCTTTTTGTGTACATTTTTTAGGTAACGTTTTTTACTTCAAAACAATATTACTTAATGACAACATTTTTGATTACATTAAAACAACCTCTTTTGACAGTGTTAGCCGACTAATTTCTAGAGTTGATGCAATCGAATGTATGTCAACCTAAATTTGCCGTGTAACACTTTGAAGTATTGGCAATACAATAATAAACAAAAATTTGATTTATTTGTAAATTTTTTATACAAAAAAATGTTCCTCACGCTAAGCAGCCTTAATTAAAAATACTCTAGTAGTAATTTTAGGTTTCATTTAAACAAAAATCCCAAAACGAAAATGAAAAGCTAACACTTTTCATTTCGTCAATTTGAGGTTAAAATTTCGAACAATTATCTGTCAAATTCAACTTTTAGTTCAAAAGTTTTGTGAATTAGAGTAGGCTTAGAGAATTTAAATATCAAACTATTTTCGGACGAACGAATTTTCGAAATGAAATAGAAACAGAGTAAGGAACGTGCGAAATTTCGATCGAAATTTCGTTTTTCGTTGAAATAGAGTAGGCCTCCTGGTTCTAAGATATTTGATTTCTTTTTTTTAATTGATTACGATGAAAAATCTGTCTTTCATGTTAATTATTATAAATTTTAATTTGCCACTTTATTCTATGCAAGTGTATATGAAAGATATTGCTCTCCTTATTTTTATCAATTTCCATAGTACAGACAATGATTTTTAATTTCCTGTTAACGAAAACCTTGCTTCCTTCGCCAAAATTAACATTAGCAGATTGTGAACATATAATTTGGGTACCTACTAGATTTACTTCATACTCAACGTTAATACCCGCGATGTCGTTAAACATAGGAGTAAGTTGAGATTGCATTTTTACGACTTATAAATCTTTGGAGTGCGGACGTTCTGCTCAAATTGAAATTTCGCTTTTAAAGCAAAGTTTAACGTAAAGTGATTAATATTTTCCAAGATACTTTGTAGGAGAAAAAACGATCTAGATATTTTTAAATAAAAACTATGTTTGAATACAAAGTCGTGAAAACTAATGACATTTCAATAGTGGTTGCCTAAATATAAATTAAGATGTTATTTATCAGAATTTATGATTTATAAAGTCATTTTGGAAGAATATTATTGAAATTGGTCACAGGAGAGGAGAGATCAGCATTTTAATTACAAGTTCTATAAGTAGTGGAGGAGGGAGAAGCTAACAGCTAAATAGTGTCTCTAATATTTTTTAACTTTATACCCTTTTATTCTTGTTGGGAAAATGCGTGACGTATACTACCGCATACCGCCCCTGAGTGAGAGACGGGGTACGGCTGATCGGGATGAGGGGGGACGCAACCCACTAAAAACCCAACAGTACTCCCTCGCCTGCCGGAACGGGTTTCGTGGGATCCAGGTGACTCTCCACGTTACCTCCGGCAGAGGTTTCTCCTCCTCTTGGCGTACAGGGGGATGCCCGGGAGCACCCAGGCATCCCCCCTCGACGGGTGAGACTGTGCAATGCGGACGACGGACTACCCTGTCCGCGCGCCGCCAGCTAGCTCCACTAGGGTGGAAAGAGACAGTCGTACCGCCGCCGCCTTCCACCCCGCCGTCAGCGGCGAAGAGGGCCGGCCCGGGCGTCCCCCTCGAAGGCCCTCTCCGCTTCTTCTGGAGGATGACTTCGTCGCAGAAGGAGACTCCCACAGTCCAGGATCTGTCGTTGTCCAGCATCGCTTTAACGACGCTGGGCAGCGAGATATCCCGTCCTATTGCCATGACCATATCATGGCGCTGCCGAGACCACGATGGGCACTCCTAGAGGGTGTGCTGCGCCGTGTCCCCGACAGCGCCACAATGATGGCACGACGGGACTAACTTTATCCCCCCCCTACTACCACATTAAGAAGATTGCTATCTTATTGAATTATTGTAAAAACAATCCCCATTACAACAAAAAAGTTACGAGTTAAAAAAGACACATTTTGCCTAGCCATGGTTTAAAACAGTGTCGAATTCTTTTTATAGTAAGACCGAATATAAATTAATTTATATATTTTACACAGGGCACACCTGTTCTATACAAATACCAAAAGCATATACAAATTTTACAAACTTTTGCTATAAAATCGTCCAAAAAGACCAGACGTAACATTAACAAGTATTTGTTTGCGGGCCATGTTGCGGCCCATGTTGCGGCCCATGTTGCGGCCCGTGCTGCCAGCCGCCCAGCTGATGTAGTCCGTTTCCGTCGTACGTCGTAGTACTACTATTGCGGCCCTTGTAGTTCATGTTGCTGGCCTTCTTATAGACTCTGTTACGGCCCAAGAGGTGGCTCTTGCTGTCCATCGCACTGCGGTCCTCGCTGCGGACCTCGCTAACTTGCTCACCTTGTGCGGGCCCCCCGCTATACCCTCCGTGCGTCCCTGGATCCTGTTACCCATGGGCCCCTGCCCTCCTTGCGGCCCCTGCTGTTCATGCAAGAGCATGACCTGTCCTGTGTACTGTCTGTTCTGTCAAGACCGAATATTTTTATGTGAGACTTTAAGCACCGCGTATGGTAATATCAAATACCCTTTTCCATGTACATTGTAGTCTTAATAAGGTATTTGGGATTTTACATTAATAGTTTTTACCACCGTACAAGATACGTTTGTCTAGTTCCAAAAAAGAAGCCCCTTTGCAATTCCAGGCCCAACTCGGCGATTTTAATTTACTCAGTAAATATTCTTGTAAAAAAAAGTCCTCCGTCCAACTTTCGGGTCGAACTTTGGCGCGGTCCAATCTCGACATAATTTTGGGAACCAGAGAAAAACTTCGCCCGTTCCACTTACCAAAGTTGTTCCAGTTTTTGGCGAAAGTTGGGGCGGGGTGAGGCGGGGGTAGGGTAGATTCGGGCGCGCGAGCGGCCGCGAGATGATATACCCGAGTTTTGATGTTATGCCACAAAACAGACAGGCACAGAAGTTAATCTCATGTACGTATTTCACTTTCTCAAGATGACTTTCTTTATTCTTTGTTGCATGCCACAGATAGTACAAAAAAACAACAATATTAAGTTGTACAAATATGTGACACCCTGCAATGGCATTGCAATTTTACTTAAATTATTATTATTATTTAAATAAACTATCAAATATATTATAAAAAAATTCAATTCAATTCAATTGACGCAGCTTACTTTCACTACCCAGGTTACATCCTGGAGCACAATTTTAAATCGCGCGCTGGCACCTGCGTGTATGCTCGTGATGACATCTGCTGCCAACGTCTCCGCTATCTTGAGGATCCCAGTTTTTCTACATTATGGGTGCTGGTGAACACAGGTATAGAGCAAATACTCTATGCCAGTGTTTATCGGTCGCACACAGAGAACATGGAGACAACCAGGTTTTTTCAGTACCTCAGCGCCTCCGCTGAAACAGCCCAGCAAAGGTACCCGAATGCGCAGCTAGTCGTTCTGGGGGACTTTAACGCACACCACCATGAGTGGTTGTTCCCGTTCCAGAAAACCGACCATGCCGGGAGATTGGCGCACACATTTGCTATGACGCTAGGTCTCACTCAGCTTGTGAAGGGCGCTACACGTGTACCTGATATTGATGGCCACACACCGAACTGCCTGGACCTTCTGCTGTCAACAGACCCGGACCCTTATCAGGTGGTAATTTCGTCTCCACTAGGGAGTTCCGACCACTGTCTGGTGAAGTCCGTATCAGTTTACTCTCCAAACGACCCGGAACCTATCGGAACTAGGCGTGTATGGCGATATGGTTCAGCAGACTGGGATGAGATGCGGCATTTCTTTGCATCTTATCCTTGGCGTCGCACTTGCTTTTCTTCGGACGACCCGACTTGCTGCGCGGATGCCATTGCTGACGTGATGCGTCAGGCTATGGAGTACTTTATTCCATATTCTGACGTACCACGCCGGTTTAGCGCCCGCCCTTGGTTTGACGCGGACTGTGCTAAAGCGGAGGTGCTTAAGCATTTTGCGTATCGCTCCTGGGCGGATGCTCGAGCCCGCAAATCACCAAATGTTCGAAGTCTGAAAAAAGCCTTTAATAGTGCCGCCAAGTCATGTAAAGGTGTTCTCCGCAAGGCCCGCTTCCATCACCTTTTCCGTATAGCCATCCATCCATTCCATAGAGCCAAATTAGCCTCCTTTCCATCCGGTGCAAAGCTTTCTGGTCCCTAGCCAAGACAGTCGAAGCCAATTTTTGCCGGTCGTCGCTGCCGCCTTTAATTAAGCCTGACGGATCGCTGGCTCACACCTCCAAAGAGAAGGCGGACTTGTTTGCCTCCATATTTGCGAACAACTCACAACTAGATGCTGCTGGCGTAAACCCACCTAAGCTTCCTCAGTGTTCTTCTGCCATGTTGGAAGTTCGCATTCATCAGAAAGAGGTACTCAAAACGCTAAGCACTCTAGGCGTGAATAAAGCCAGTGGGCCCGATGGCATTCCAGCTATTGTCCTGCGGAATAGTGCCCCTGAGTTGTCTCCTATTCTGACTCGCCAATACCGCTTATCCCTTGACATTGGCCAAGTTCCGAAAACCTGGAAGCTTGCCAATGTCCAACCAGTACCCAAAAAGGGTAGTCGTGCCGACCCTGCCAACTATCGACCTATTGCAATCACCTCCATACTTTGTAAGATTATGGAGCGTGTATTGAACAACCGTCTCCTCGCTTACCTCGAAGTTAACGATCTCCTCAGTGACTGCCAATTCGGTTTCCGCCGTGGGCGATCTACTGGGAATCTTTTTGTTTATGCTACCCACTTATGGAGTGAAGCCATAGAGAAACGCGGCGAAGCTCTCGCTGTTTCTCTTGATATTTCTAAGGCTTTTGACAGGGTCTGGCATGCAAGTCTCATTGGCAAGCTTCAAGCAATGGTGGAGGGAGTGAATGCAACCCTGGAAGCTGTTTCCCTCTGGGGTGAAGCCAACTTGGTTGGATTTAATCCCTCAAAAACACAGGCCTGTCTCTTCTCGACGAAACGGAGTCCATTCCATCTGACTCCGACTTTCCGAAATGTCTCCATGCCGGTTAAAGACCATCTCGAGCTCTTGGGTATGGACATCTCATCCAGCCTCAATTTCGGTCGCTACATCGAGTCCATTGCTAAAACCGCTGCCAGAAAACTTGGAATACTTTCTAAGGTCAGGCGATATTTTACATCTGAGCAGCTCCTTAACCTTTACCGAGCCCAAGTTCGCTCCTGCTTGGAGTACTGTTGTCACCTTTGGGACGGATCTGCTCGGTATCAGCTGGATGCACTGGACTCGGTGGAACACCGTGCGAAGAGACTCATAGGCAATGACGCTCTCGTAGAGGCTAATCTTCAGAGCCTTGACCACCGAAGATGTGTAGCTTGCCTCTCGGTGTTTTATCGGTTACATTTCGGAGAGTGTGCGGAGGTATTACATAATTTGATCCCCCCTTCCCCTTTCCACCACCGGACGACCAGGCGCGGCGAGGGCTTCCACCCTTATGTTGTCGAAGTTCCTCCCATTCGCACGAAGCGATTTGCTTTGGCCTTCATTATGCGAACGGCTAGGGAGTGGAACTCCTTGACGAGGTCTGTTTTCCCGGACCAATATAATCTGGACATCTTCGAGGCCAGAGAGAACAGGCATCTTCTAGGCAAGCGTGTACCATCCTAGGCCTCATCGTCACTTTCCATCAGGTGAGATTGTGGTCGAACGCATTGCCTATTATGCATAAAAAAAAACAATTATTATACTATCCATCTTACCAAAATTTAAATTAAAAAATACATATATTTTACAATTTAAAAACTATAGAATATACAATTTTCATACTCAGAATTTTTAATATAATACAGAGGTATGTCATGAATGTTTGATTGTATACTTTGGCTTCTACTTAAAGAAAAAACTATCGTGGTAGTTATAATTTACCGCTTAATGTTGAATTCAAGCTACCATCAACAGTTATAATACTTTTTTGTTCCATCATTAGTGCACAAAAAAATCCTAGACGTTCAGCGTATCTTAAACGGAGGGCACTCGCGCACGCACTGCTCCCAGCCGGTCTGAGATACTGTGTCCGTGAGCGATGTCTATGCATGTAGAGCGTACTTTGTATGTGGAGTGACTTCTGTACCAATCTGTTTTGTGGTTATGCTGCGGATGGCCGTTGTTTTAATGCCGCTTTGCGTAATTGCGATGCTCGATCGTTCGGTTAACAATTTTGGGACGACGTCGCTACGACGTCGCGACGGCCTGTGAGCTCACTCCTGTTGGTATTAACTTCGTATTTCATTGGCTAATAAATAGGTTTATCGAAAGTGTAACTTTTATTTTGTTTACAACGCTAAAAGTGGCATCGATGTGCCTTTTTAGATTTTTTTTTTATATAGATAAGTCCGACAAATGACTCCACTCCACCTGATGTTAAGCGACGGTGAAGTCCAGACGTGAAGATAGCTGGTACAGCAGTTCTACCTGCCATACCAGCCATCCTCACCTAGCCGGCCTGCATGTTGCTTCTTCAAGCCTCTTTTAAAGGATTCCAGGTAATACGATTTGAGTAATACCTATGCGACTTAGGCTGAACAAAACCCCGCATTCTATGTAATCAAATGTTTCTATTCGAACGTAAACCACAGCCAAGTGCCACGCAGACTTATCGTATCTATAAATACACGAAAGCTTATACTATCGTATGACCTAACATACATCTCAGTAATTGGATAGTTTAGTAGAAGAATAACATGAAATAAATTACAAGTACATTTTTTTATTATTATTTTATAATGAATAACATTGTGTGTCAATTTGCAATAACTGTAACACTAAGAAACCAGTATTGCCAAATATGTAGTGTATTGTAGCTTCATCTAAGTACAATTATATTACAACGGACTAGCAAACTAGTAAAACCAAATGTTCACCAAAAAAAAAATGTATTTAATTAATTGAGAACTTCGGAGATTTTGTGTGGTTTCGTTTGAAATATAAATCACGTGATTTCTCGAAAACCGGAAGTGCTACGTTACTCACATCCGGTTTGTAGTCTTATCAGACTATTCTCAACTTATAACTTAAACATTCTCTTTATCTATCTCTTACGGTTTGGCCGCTGGAACAGCACCACGGACGGACGGACGGACGGACTTGTCTAATAGATAAGAGATTTTTTTTTTATTTTCGATTACAATGAAGTTATTTTGTTACACAAAAATAGTTCTAAACATCATGAAAATAAGGTTCGAAGACAGAAAAATAAGTCTAAACTTGCTGAATTCATATGAGGTTAAGTTGTATAAAAGTGTAAGTTATGATGTTATTCATTTTAGGTGTCGACCGTACTTATTTGTTAATGATACAACTATTTATTGCCTTAAATAAAATAAAATCAATATTTGCATAATTTTGGTTGTTATCTTTTTTGAAAGATTAGTATATTATAAAATATATAACTTAAATTAATTATTATAATATGTTACTATACCAACATCAATAATAGTTAGTCAAAGAAATTTTCGAAACAAATTTAATAATTCACGGGAGCGTCAGAACAGCAAGGACCTTTTTAACGTCAATATAATTTAGGGTGACATTTTGACAACGTAAACATTAATTTCCGTTTCAAGATTACGTTTTTCCACACTTTTCCGTTATTCTTAAATTAGATTTGGGGGAGCAAGTGAGTTTTTTTCCGCTGAAAGTTATTTTGCCTGCGCTTAAAGTAACTAACCAGTGTTTGATATATATGTGTCGGCGGACGGCGTCTCACTCGCTCCTTCGAAATGTTAAACCGACAACAAATGTCATCAGTCAGTGTACCATTGCTGTGTGAAACGTCAAGTAATGACAGTGACAGCTGTCATCATTTGGGAGTGGTCTATGTTAAGGGTAGTATTTAAGGGGCTATGCTTCATTGGAAGGGGCATTCAGCATTCAGACGGAACGGATGTTAGCAGAGATCTCTCCACGCTTCACAAAGCAATCCGTTTGTACCTGTGGCAATCATAACTGATTTTGTAAAGTAAT
This sequence comes from Chilo suppressalis, assembly GCA_902850365.2. NCBI lineage: Eukaryota > Metazoa > Arthropoda > Insecta > Lepidoptera > Crambidae > Chilo > Chilo suppressalis. The sequence goes on from OU963902.1 coordinate 2,813,676, forward strand.
AAAAATATTCAAATTAAACGTAAGCTTGGTCACTAGACTACAGTTTTATTTTCGGGAAATATCATTGAATACCCAAGATGGCGGATCATAGACGAACCACGTGGCCAACCACCTATTACCGCTCGCCCCTCCGACATATGTAACATGCTCTATATTAGAAGAGCACGAAATTTTGCTAATTAAGACAAAATAAAGCTTCAACTACCATAATCAAAATGAAATTTCATATCAATATAACAAGGATGGATGGAATAGGGAGATTGGGCCATGACCCACCACGCGGGCCCAGTGCGGATTGGCGGGTGCCAACGACTGCAGATGCAACCGGGACCAACGGCTTAACTTGCCTTCCGAAGCACGGAGGAACTCGAGATAGAAATTGTTGGTCACCGATCCAATGACCGATCGAATGAAAGTTGCTTAACCACAACGATCGCAGCCGAACGCGCTAACCACCTGCGCCATCGAGCTCCTCATCATCATCTCATCCATAGGGAAGGCCTGCGCCCCAGCAGTGGGGACATTAAGAGGCTGATGATGATGATAACAAGGATGGTGCCAGGGTAAATAAGACGTAGGGCGGGACAATCAAAATCAAAAATCATTTATTCACTCTAGGCTGTTACAAGCACTTAGGAAGGTCAAGAAGCTACGCCATCGGTTCGCAAAACTACGGTGGGAGACCTTGTACTGAGAAGAACCGGCAAGCAACTTAGCAAGGGCTGTTTTTTTCTCCCTGTATTGTTATAAACAGAGTCGTCAAGTTGAAAAATGACTTTAGAGATACTTCTGAAGTCACCTTCCAATCACCTTGCGGGTGAGTGGCCACTTGGAAATTGGGTGCTCGACCACGCCCACACTCCCGGCACGCATTGGGGGGACCTCGGTCCCCAGAATGCGTGCCGAATGTACGGTGCAGGAGCATTGTCTGGTTTTGAGTGGCCCTGTTTAGGGCTATAGGTACGGCCTTGCTTGTTTCATCCGGCCCAAGGGCTGGCTGAAATGAGCGGGAAGCAGACCCACATACCTTTTTCTCGCTCAACCGGTGGTTGTAGGATGCGTAAGGCATTTCCCAAACACAAAAAAAATGGTAAATTAGACGTAATTTTATTGAGTCCGTCAGTTAGATTAACAAAAATAATGGTTACATATTTTTTGTTTTGTCAATCAACTGAAAAATAAGAAACATAAAGCGCGTCAAAGTTTGGGAGTGGCGGCACGTCACGTCACTTTTAAGTGCAAATTGTACCAAGACGTCCCGTCTTGCCATGCGGCATTCCATAATTCAATATATCTCTTTAATGTTTCTATTTTGTGAATAAAGAAAAAATACGTGTCCAATACTTTTTGATACTCTACCTGATTACAGACTTTATAAAGTGTACGTGTCCAAAAAATACTTTTTGATAATCTACCTGGTTTGAGATATAAAAAAAAGTAGGTCGTCCTCTTACGTAGAAGGTCCTCCGATCGGCGAGGAACCTAGAATCATCCTTAGCCTAAAAATGACCCCATGCTGGGGTGGAGCCTTGTCTTTACCTACGGATGGAATAGAGATGTAGGGTCACACTGGTCCAGTAATGAGTGCTTACTACTGCAGATGAATCTAAAATCATAAGACAATACATTTTTGAAGTAAAACTTCTTTTATATTGTATATCTACATATATTGTTTATGTCGGAATGTTTACGATGCGTAAAATAAATAACTGTCACATATCTCTCTTATTTTACGAGGGCAAACTATAACATTATCACTGTTCCCCCAACTTTGGGGCGATGTATGTGGAATTGCATTTGACTTGAAAGCTTTTTTAGCGAGATAACTGTTCGTCCGTAAATGACATTAGATATTATCAATAAAAATAATGCAAATCTTTTATAAATAACAACGCACAACAATTTTACAATTGTTTTTAGGGCCTAAACGAAACAGGCTTCAGTTTGGATTTAAAATAACTTCTAAAATATAAAATTAGTATATAAACCGCCATGTCTCGGCAACAACTAATAGGGATGATGACGGGCTAAATTAAACTAAATTCTATTTAGTCCGTCAGTTTAACTATCAATTCATTCAGTCATTAATTTTTTAAAAAACTTCTCTTCGGACAGGGTGTAAATGGAAAAATTCTATGGACAAGATGGATGGACAAAACGGAAATGCGGCACGAGTGGTAATGCACTACATACATGTGTGTGTGTGTGTGTGTGTGTGCGTGTGTGTGTGTGTGTGTGTGTGTGTGTGTTCCCGACGAGCATGAAAGTTGGAAGGTAACTCGACGAAGGCTGAAACGCTACGAGTGTCAATATATGAATGATGTGCGTGAAATCCTAAGAAACAAATATATATATATATATATATATATGTATATTTGTATAGCGCACGCGCCACTATATGTATATATATATATATATATATATATATATATATATATATATATATATATATATATACATATATGAGTGGCGCGTGCGCTGCTCCATTCCCTTCACCGCCTAATGTAAGGTTATTTGAGAAAAGAAGTTTCACTTCAGATGTGTGATCCGTGCACACAATTTTTTTACTACTGCGCCAAACTTTATGAATCTATAAATAAATATAACAGTCGACTAGTTAAAGCACTGTTACTCGTAAAGTTAGTTACATAATACGACCAATAAGGGTGACAAAAGCAAGCGCCGCCGCCTCAGTGGGTTTACGGTTTTAGATCTTGGCATTATTTCAAGTTTTACTCCTTCTCGTGTTCATTCCGTGGCCGGATTGTTAAGTTGCCGATTTCTATATGAAAATAAACGTTTGAATTTAAGAATGCTTTTCATAATACGAGAGGTGAATCATGAGTGTGCTAGTATGTTGTAGTTTTCTTTGTTGCAGTCTAAGTGAGTGCTTATTTAGTTTATTTTAGACTAATGAAAATCTTATATATAAAATTTTCGTGTCACAATGTTAGTTACCATACTACAAAACGGCTTGACCGATTTTTATGAAATTTTATATGCATATTCAGTAGGTCTGAGAATCGGATACTATCTACTTTTCTACCCCTAAGTGATAAGGGTTGTCCAGCCCTAACATTTTATTTTCATTTTTTGGTATTTTTTTTTATTGAAGTTATACTTCTTTAGGCGCGTTATGAAAAAATGATGAGAGTGAAATTTTAAGATGCGCGCGCATCACTGTTACACAAAATTTTAACAGCATGAAGTTGGTCACTTTAGCGACCGCTTTAGAGTGTTACTTTTGTGTTTACCGCACATTAAGAAAATCTACTAACAAAATAGAAATACAATCTCTATTTAGTGGGTGCTAACGACTGCATTGTGAAGGCCTATCAAAAGTATTTATTAATCTGGAACAATGGAACCAAAGCGCGATTCAGGACTCTACAGCGCCATCTCTTGACCATTGGTGTAGTAAAACCAAAAACCACATCTTTATTTTTTGTAATAAAGTAACAGTTATAGGTATTCATATTTATAACATTTATCCACATATTTCTAGTTTGTATATTCGCAATACGTGTTTGAGTTTCATACAAGTGCAAATCACATATGTTCTAATAAAATATACTCAGTAGCGATTTTAATTGAATATTTTGATTATTTATTTATTTTTTCAAATTAAAACTGAACTTTTAGTCCTTTTCCAGACTTTTTATTAATTTATTGTAATTAATTATTTGCATGCAATTAAAAACTAATTTTAAACGATGCCAAAGAAGGATAACTTCTTACGCGCCTACATAAGTACACGCACCCATTTTTTTTATAATATGGCATTAAAATTACATACAATCCTAAATTTTCACCCTTCTACCAGCAGCCCCTATTTTTATGGCGGTACGAAGTTCGCTGGGTCAGCTAGTGGAATATAAAATAAATAACACCCAAGTGCAAGAAAGTCATACTCACACACAATAATCTGAACCAAGGGACAGCATAAGTAATCTGCAAGATGCAATCTCACTAAAGATCTCATTTATTCGGATTTCTGACAAATGTCAAATATCTAATGCTGGCTGCTTCTACAGACATAGTGACATTTTGCCGTGTAATGGCGTAATGCATATCCCACCAAAAACATTCTGTAAAAAACTAGCCAAGTCTCGATGGAACTGCTTGTTTATCTCTACAAAGTAATGAAATCTAGACAAAGTCGTGCCAAGTCTAAGGTTCCTAACTGCGATTTCTTTATTATTATAGTTAATTTTTTTGTGACTTTTTTTTTTTTTTAGTTTATTTAGGAAAACAAACAACTGTACAATAAATTTTGATAGCAAAGAAATTGATATAAACTTACTAATTGTACAATCAACACCGTTATCCTTGGTTTATTTATAAAAAAGAAGATATCTCAAAAATATAAAAGTAACTAAAAAGTCGTTTTGCAAAAAGTGTAATTTAAGTTCATATTATTCTTCTTTATATAATACTTACTTTCCCTTCAAACCAAGCATTCAAATGCATTATACATTTAAATACTTAGCTTAAAAAAAAATAACAATAATTATTTTAGGGCACCAAACACAGCGATGAAAGCATGAATTCACGAGACAAGTAAGTAGCTACTAAATAAAATTTTATATATTATATTTACATAGGCTTCTAAATTTTGTAATAACTTCCTTTTTGAATGAGCGCGGTAGGCAAATAATATCGAGATTGTACAGGCAGTCATTGTATAGGGACGCTATTTTGTAAGTGGTGCACGTTTTCCTGCATTAGTCCTTGTGTATTTGATATGAAAACTTGAAGACTTGACCGTTGAAAGGTACACCAGGGTACAAAACCAGTGCTACATGTCTGAGGGGAGTCAGAGGGATCGGCTTAACTAGAGGACGTCTCTGAAACTCGGACCTCGGAACTAGTTAGCCGTTGTCGTGGGGTCTTATAGCCGTGTCGTATCTTTCTAGTATTTCTGTGAGAAACATCTAGCAGTAAAATATGCTTTCAAAATAAAAGAAGTAACATAGAAGTTAGTTCTTTTTCACAACTTCAAGGGACTGTAGACCCGAAGGCTCTTGACACACGGACGATGTAACAGACAGACGAACAGTCGGACAACAAAGTGATCCCTTAAGGGTTCCGTTTTTTGAGGTACGGAACATTAATAAAATCCTGAATCGACTCCTAATGACTAATAGTAACACGACAGCCAGATATGCGCAGAATTATCTAAAATACAAACGACAGACTTTGGACCGCATAATTCAATACAGCTGACCGCGAGCTCTCAACTGTGACAGAACCAGCCAACTTTAGGGACCTACTATGTGTGTTTGGGAATGAAGTTTCAATTTTTTAATATCGCTTCACATAACTTGAAATCGGAAAAGGGTAAGCAGTAAGGCAAACAAAAATATCTTGTTTTGTGCAGTTTACCCGTGAAGTTAGTAAGAGTCTAACAAAGGAGTCCGTTTACGCCAATAAACCCCAAATGCATGTTACTTACTTATTTTAAAGTAATAGATAAGGTGAAAGTGTTGTTGTCAACGGTTACTAGATGGCGTCATCAGTTTGTATAGTGTGAAGTCTGAATGGCGATGTTGAGATTTTTTGCTGATTATATAAGCCTTAGAAAATACGGACCGCTGCTACGCCACCGCGCACGGAACAACTACCCTCATTTCTCCAACGAAAAAAGTGTCTTTTTTTCCGTTCGCGAGAATACCTGGCGCCATTCCGCGCCGGCGGTGACTGCGGCGCACACAGCTGCAGGCCTTGAGCGCGCCGCAAGGCGCAGCTCGGCCAAGTTCGCGCAGGCGTAGCCCCCGACCCGACGCAACATGGACGACGGTAAGCCGCCGCCCAAGTACCCCGACCCCATTGCGGCCCAGGCATCGGCCGTTTTTGTCGCCGAGATGACCGAGACACTATCGCCGCGCGTCCAATATGAATTGGACGTAGCGATGGTGTCTCGACTGCAAGATTCCAGTCTGCTATCCAACAGGCTGATGGATAGCAGACTGGACTGGATGTGGACTTTCGTCCGCATGCTGGAGCTTGAGCAGGGCGCAACAGAAGACTACCAACCCGGGGACAGGGCAACCCTGGAGTTGTGTAAGCATATAAACTTGCTGCCGCTCAAGCTACGGCCTCCACATGACATCGACCTGTTGCCCATCAACGGGAAGACCCACACCACGACGCCGAACCCGGAGGAGACACGCCCGCGCTCACCGCGCCTTCATAGGTCGCGCAGCTTCGGCGACTCCCCCGCACCCAGACAAGCGCCCTCACCAGCCCAAGTTCGAGAGCCATTGCCACCTGAAACCGAACCGAAAACTGCCCCCGACGCACGAGAATCCCAGCCGACTGTTTTACCGACGCAGTCGGCGAGTTACTCCGAGGCAGCGAAATTTTTCGCGCCTACCCCCGCCGCAGCCGAAAAATCTGCACCCACCGCCGCACCACCCATTGCCGTGCCGACCGCGCAACCGGCCTCCGGCGGCGCTCCCACGTCCCAACGGGCATATAAATGCCCGCCGACTGTGGTCGAGCAGCTGCCGGACTGGCCGACGCACATGCGCGCCCTCCACGGCAAGCTCGGCCGCCCGCCAAGCGCGCGCCCGTTTGGCGCGGGCGTGCGCTTCCTGCCGGAAGACGACACCGAGAGCCGCATCATAGTGGACTACCTCTCCAACCTCAGGGTGAGCGGGCTGAGCTGGTACTCGCACGCTCGCCCCGAGGACCGCAGCTTAAAGGTGGCCATTCGAGGGCTGCCTTTTGACACCGCGCCGCACCACATCACTGAGGCCCTTGCAGAGAAGGGCTTCACTGCAACGCATGTCAGGCAGATCCGGGCGCGAGCAGGCCGCCCCGGCTGCCTGTATTACGCCGCACTCAACCGCACCCCAGCTACAATCCCGGCCATCTACTCAGTGAGTGAGCTCCTGAGTATGACCGGGATTCAGATAGAAGCTTGGAGAGGGTGGAAGACCCCCGCGCAGTGTCACCGCTGCCAGGGGTTCCGCCACTCCAGCCAAGGCTGCCACCGCGCGCTGGCTTGCGTGCGCTGCGGTGACCCGCACGCTGCCGCCGACTGCCCCCGCCCGCTCGCGCAACCCGCGACATGCGCGAATTGCGCAGGCGCGCACCCCGCTAATCATAGCGCGTGCCCCGCGCGTTTGCGCGAGCCTTCGGAGCCTTCGGCGCCTGCGACGCGCGAGATGAAGATTGCAAGCTTCTTTTCGAATACATTTATTCTTTTGAATTTGAACGGTGGATTATATTTATTATCCTTGCACCATTCAAAGATTTTTGGGATTTGTACAGTCTTTGAGGTAGCGGTGGGTTGTTCTCAAAATTTCTGACGACGAAACGCAACCGTTTTCTCTTAAACGAAAACTAGTCCTCGAAACGGTTCTCGTTCGCAACTGGTTTTGGTTGCGGCTGGGTGACGCAACGAAAACACACGCGACGGTCGAACGAATGTAACGCAACGAAACTGAACTAAATGAAATCTTGTTAACGTTCGTTTCGTTGCTGCGAACGAGACGACGACACATCGAAATAAATGTAGTGTTATACGATAATCGACTTTAAGTGTTCAATAAAAAAGATTATATTATTGTAAAGTCAATGCTTAATTATCATAGAACGAAACGGCCTCATATCATTGCGTTTTATTGTAGACTGTATTGACTTCGGCATAAAGAACATATTGGCGTGCAGATAATCCGAGGACTAGTTGTTCGACGAAGACTGTTTTCATCCGAAACGTAAAACGGTTCTATCGTCGCGGAACACAAAACGGTCCTTGAAACCAGTTCGTCTTTAGAACGCCCACACCTACATATTATTATACCTATACTGTTATTTATTATTATCATAGATAATTAGAGTGTGAGGAACTCAATGGCGCAACTGGTTAGCGCGTTCGGCTGCGATTGTTGAAGTTAAGTAACTTTCCCAGTGGTCGGTCATTGGATGGGTGACCAAAAATTTACGATCTCGAGCTCCTCCGTGCTTTGGAAGGCACGTGAAGCCGTTGGTCCCGGCTGCATCTGCAGTCGTTAGCACCCACCAATCCGCATTAGGCTCGCGTGGTGGGTCATGGCCCAATCTCCCTATTCCTATTATAATTACAGAAAAAGAAATGACTGTCCGGACTACAGGGAAGGATGTCGTTTCCATCGTTTGGTCTCTCTTGAGGACAGGCGCACTATGCTCGATATGACATTTCTCTACGACGTTTGCAATGGGAATATAGACTGCACTAAGCTTGCCTCTTCATTTTTAACACTCTACACACCTACTACCCGTACCAGACATACATCATCTTTATTTTTCGCAATTCCTACATGTCGCACAAACTATGCACAAAACTCAGTTGTTTTTAGATCGCAAAGTACATACAATAAAAATTTCACGGCTGTTGACATATTTACTTGCAAAAGTAAAGCATCTCTTAAAAAACAACTTTTAGGTCTGTTGGTTGATTGGTAATATACAAACAAGAATGAAACACTTACACATGTATACATATATACACACAAATATACACACATACACACGCACATACACAATAGCGCGTGCGCATTGCACACATCTCGCCCTTGTCCATGAAAATCCGTAATTGGCATTAAGATAAACTATATTGTTAAACCTGTATTATATTAAGAAAATGCTGTGGATTTTGGTCTAGAATTAAATAAATAAAAAAATAAAAATTCCATCAATAGGGAAGGCCTGTGCCCCAGCAGTGGGAACATTAATAAGCTGATGATGATGATTAGTCTGTGCCGATAACACTCAAATATTGACGGGAGCTGGCACACATCTCTTATCTATTAGACAAGTCCGTCCGTCCGTCCGTGGTGCTGTTTCAGCGGCCAAACCGTAAGAGATAGATATAGAGAATGTTTAAGTTATAAGTTAAGAATAGTCTGATAAGACTACAAACCGGATGTGAGTAACGTAGCACTTCCGGTTTTCGAGAAATCACGTGATTTCTATTTCAAACGAAACCACACAAAATCTACGAAGTTCTCAATTAATTAAATACATTTCTTTTCTTTTTTTGGTGAACATTTGGTTCACTGGTTTGCTAGTTTACTATAAACGGTTAGGAGGAATAGTGGGGCACGTCTTCGCGGATTGCAATATCTGTACCAATTGTTGGCATCTCTTATCTATTAGACAAGTCCGTCCGTCCGTCTGACTGTGGTGCTGTTTCAGCGGCCAAACCGTAAGAGATAGATAAAGAGAATATTTAAGTTATAAGTTAAGAATAGTCTGATAAGACTACAAACCGGATTTGAGTAACGTAGCACTTCCGGTTTTCGAGAAATCAGGTTTTGGTGAACATTTGGTTCACTGGTTTGCTAATCTGTATATAACATGAATATTAGCATCGATTTTACCATTCTGAAAGAACAAATTATCAATGGCTTTTCTAATAAATTATCAAATAGAAATGATTTTTTGTTCTATGGTCACATGACCTAAAACGCCTGGGATTGGTGCAGACTAAAATGACGTCACTCGCTAGTAAACTCCCGCTCAAAGTGACAGCACATTGTATCGTTTCGTCGTTTTAAAACAGTCGTGTGACGTCACATACCAGTGAGACGCCATTATATCCAGAGACACATTTTAGCATAAACTTGAAAATAAAAATGTTACTTTTTTTACAGAAATACACAACAGAATGATGAATATCCAATTTTCATGGAGTCCAGACGCTGTAAATGAAATCTGCGACCAACATCATACACACAAAAAACGACTACTATGCTAGCACTGCTTTCTCTTGCTTATATCACACTCAACTCCCGTTCGCCTCGCCAGAACACACTTTTCGTAACGCGTAACGCATTCGCCAGCTTACCCCCCAAGTCAAACGTGCGTAAAGAATTTTTACTTCAAAAATAAAAATGTTACTTTTTTACCGAAATACACAACAGAATGATGAATATCCACTTTTCATGGACTCCATAAACATTAGTAAATAACGTGGGATCGTTTTCTAAAACTCTGTAAATACCCTATTCCCGGCTTGGTTTCCCTTAAGTATCTCGTCACCAAACCCGGTGATGCTGTAAATGAAATCTGCGACCAATATCATACACACAAAAAAACGACCACTATGCTAGCACTGCTTTCTCTTGCTTATATCCCCCACTCAACTCCCGATAGCCTCGCCAGAACACATTTTTCGTAACGCGTAACGCATTCGGCAGCTTACCCCCCAAGTCAAACGTGCGTAAAGAAGTTTTGCTTCAAAAATAAAAACGAGTGTGCTTATGACCACACAACTGAAGTGAAACTTCTTCCATCTGGGATATATATGAGTGTGTGTACAATATATACATGTATGTATGTATACATATTTAATTTATAAGCTATAAGAGAAAGAGAAAAAAATGTACGCGCGCACTGCCTTTTCTTCCTTATATCCCTCAGTGAACTCCCATTGGCCTCGCCAGAACACACTTTTCGTAACGGGTAACGCATTCGCCAGTTTACCCCCCAAGTCAAGCGTGCGTAAAGAAGTTTCTCTTCAAAAAATCCATTGAAATGTTTACTTTTGAGTGTAGAGTAGGCCCCCAGCATTAGCGGGTTTTGCAGTTGGCTCTGTTTCAACGTTTGCCCCTTTCGTCCTCGGCACAATTCGATTTAGATGTTTTCAGTAAGTTCCTATCGGAGCCGAGTCTAATATTGTTCTTGGAGCTATTTTATTATTTTCAAACATTATCGTAACTCTCAAATGCGCACTGTAATGGATCGAAAAAAGATAAAATTGAAAGAAAATATAACTAGAAAAAAATCCACGCGAACCAGGCAGCAGACGGGACTCGAACCCGCACCCTTCGCAATCCGGGCGAATGCACTGACCAATTATGCTACCGCGGCCCTGACGGCCGCGTCGAAATTCTTCCAGCCATTCTTAATCTGCAAGGCAGTGCCATTTCTTCGCATTGTAGGTAAACCACAATGTCAAATGAATACTTTTACAAGTATAAAACATTTGAAAGAAGAAATAGCTATTATAGGTATATTTTTAATTTTTTAAGCATGTAACCGTTTGATGTTTAAATCTTAAGAAAATATAAATAGAAAAAATCCAAGAGGATCAGACAGCAGACGGGACTCGAACCCGCACCCTTCGCAATCCGGGCGAATGCATTGACTAATTATGCTACCGCGGCCCTGACGGGCGCGTCGAAATTCTTCCAGCCATTCTTAAGCTGCAAGGCAGCGCCATTTCTTCGCATTGTAGGTAGTAGGTTTTTTCTAGTTATATTTTCTTTAGATTTAAACATCAAGCAGTTACATGCTTAAAAAATAAAATTATAAAGATAAAATTGGTTAGCAGATAACTTTTTAATGAAATAAATAAAATAGTAAAAGCCTTTCGCAACTAACAAGACAATAAAACTATTGTAGGTAGAAAGCCGACAACTGAACACCGCATTTATTATGTTAGGCAAGCGACCAATGTGTAGACAGCATATTTGTCTTGCCTTGTCATCACTCAGTGTCGCCTGCCAAATTTGCCGAATATAGGGAATTGCTTGTATCAGTTTGCCTACGCTCGCGTTGGTAAACCCAACATGTATTGGCCGCTTCATCTGAGGTAAAACACCCCTCAGGTTCGAGTGGTCTAGAGACTCCAGACGGACAGGAGACTCCCCCCGTGGGGTGATGCCACCCGCCTAGAATACCTCTAGAGGCACTCGCCAAGTCTTGAGTTCCTCTTAGGATCTCGCCGTCCCCAAACCCAGTGACGCTGTAAAGGTCATACGCGACCAACAGCATACACACTCAAAAAAAAATTTGGTATAACTGCCACACCAACCACACTCACTCAATTATCAAACGACAGCACTATCGGTTTTCATTATAATATAAGTTATTTACGGGATTGTTACAATGTACCTTGTTTTTAGCGAGTTTCCGATATTTCGGCACTGTTGCAAGCGCCATGATCACGGAGTAGTTACCCGAAATATCGGAAACTCGCTAAAAACAAGGTACATGGTAACAATCCCGTAAATAACTTATATTACTATAATGTTAGTGACCATGAAAGTTTAAAACAATTTATCGGTTTTCGACTAGCAAAGATAGTAATTATCGCAACATTAATTAAATCAAAAAATGTTAAAAACTTTTGGAAATTCTTTGACATCTTTTCCGTCGCGTCATAACGAGCTAACATTAAGTCATTTAAAATATTGTGTTCTTTTCCACTTCCAAAGTAAAAAGGTAGCTAATTAGTGAGTTTCTAATTAAACATAAAACAGGAATGCGGCGCACTAGAAATTACACCTGAAAGCTTTTAAGCTCTTTCGAGTTTTGCAGAGCTACTTCATAAATTTTCATTAACTTCAGCTTAATTTTTTTATGCTGTTAAACTTCCGAACTTCACCTCAATCTTAAAAAAAAGATACTTTAAACTGCTTTAAATCAATATTTATCTTGAACTACACCTAAGCTTGGTACTTACAAATAAAAGCACCCGTTATTTCTATATGGGCACTTATATAGCTAGTAAAGACTAGTCTGTATATTTTTTGAAGTGAAAACTTCTTATGCGCGTTGTACACTTGTTTTTGTATGGGTAAAAAATATAAAACTCGCGTCATGACACGTGGGCTGATCGAATCACAGGCCACGTGTACTGATCCTAAGACGAAAACAATAAAAGACTTTTAATATATTGGACGAATCATAGTAATATTTGATTTTATCGTATGATAATAATAAGTCTGTATCTAGGACGTCCTGGTGGCAGCTTTATTGCGAAGAAAATGCATTTTTTTACAATAGATGTCGCTAGGTGCGCTTAAATGAGAAATTCTGAGAGATAAACTTTTGAATGTAATATAAATTGTCATGTTTGTGTACGATAGCGCAATAAATAAATATTGTATTCTACCTCATAAATGATAGTACTTTTATACTGATAATTAAAGAAATTCGTGTTAAGTTATCCCTAACCATTCCAAAATATCAAAAATGCACAACGTCAATATTCAAGTTTTCACTTCTGCTTGCACTCCCGGAGTGCAACCCATCGTTTTTTTTTTGCTATAAACATTTTATTATTTCACTAGCAGCCCGCCCTCGCTTCGCTTCGGTGTAGAGCTGAAGTGTAGACTACAGTTTTTATTCTCAGGCTTGTATTATACACAATGACATTCATTGATTCTTCTTATACCTGCATGCAAAGTCTCAGCCCGATCGGTTTAAAATTGACATAGTTTCATACAAACTTTCATTCCCTATTTTATCCCCTTGGGGGTAGAATTGATCAAAATCCTTTCTTAGCGGATGCCTTCGTCATAACATCTACCTGCATGCCAAATTTCAGCCCGATCCGTCCAGTGGTTTGGGCTGTGCGTTGATAGATCACTATGTCAGTCAGTCACCTTTGAGTTTTATATGTAATACATAGATTTCTAAAATATATAAATATAAAATACTTTTTAAATTTCCATGTATGAACTAAAAATTAGTTTAAAAACTAATAGTAGTTTCAGTTTCTAGTTTTTCGTTCTAGTCTTTGTGAAAAGAAATGAAAACGATAGAATGAATCCCACAAACTTAAAAAGTCGTTCCTGCTTGGTTACAAAATGGCTTTACAGTAAAGCGAAAAATCACTTTCAAAGACAAACAATCGTATCAAACTAAATCCCATTGTCCCTATCTGACAGCATTTATTCGCCTCTCGTCGTATCAACGAGAAAAATAATACAAAAACTAGATTCAATGTCTCAACAAGGTCTCAAATCGATAGAGGTGCTACGGAACGGTTTCGTCAACTGAGGCTTCAGACTTTGTTGTTTTGAATTCATTAAAATAATTCAAATTATTAATCATAATTATTATGTTTTCGCTGGAGTTATAATATCTGTTTTTATAATAATGTTTTATATCGGAAAAATTCAGTCGATTTTGTATTAGTAACAATTTATCCATACCTTGTTTTTTAGTAAATTCGTTTTTACTTAAAAACAAGGTATGAATGACATAAAATATAATTCAGAAAAATGAAATTTAAATTCGGACACGTAGGCGACAAATAAATTTATTGTCATTAAAAGTCACATATTGTCATCACTTTATTGTTAAAGCAAAAAATACAGCATCAACTTTGATCAAAATTTAAAGTTAATTGACGTCTTTGCGTCTCCGAGTAAGGCAGTTATCCAGCATTTTCACACTAGACAGCCAAAACTGAGCGTATTGGCTGATGGACCCTACAATCCAAAGACAGCATTCAAAACTGAGCGTTTTGACTGTTGGACCCTACAATCCAAAGACAGCATTCAAAACTGAGCGTTTTGACTGTTGGACCCTACAATCCAAAGCCAGCATTCAAAACTAAGCGTTTCAACTGTTGGACCCTACAATCCAAAGCCAGCATTCAAAACTGAGCGTTTTAGATTTAACTTAGTAAGCACAAACGCTAATTCGACATACTCAACATTTTGCCACTGAATTATATAGTGCAGGGTTTGCACGCAGCCCCCATACATTTATTCATTATTCCCACAGTTAGAAACAGTTACGGAGAAAAAAAAAACGCCCTTACTGACTTTCTTTTGAGTTTGAGACTTCGGCCATCACAAGCAGCATTTCTCCCAAATTAACTTAGGACTTGGTTTTCGAGTTCGCGTGTGATTCCTTTAATTTAGTTTCAATTAAATAAGTATTCGGGATTGGGAGCGCTGGCCTCCAAACAGCACGATGCATGAAGGCAGTTATACTCTTACTCAAATATGGCGCAAGGCTCATATGTCTAGTTTTATACTTCCTGAATAATACAAACCTGAGACTCCTAATATTATGTCAAACGAGAAAAAAAGCTCATTGTGAACTGTGGCAAAAAATTAGGTCATTACTCGTATACATGCGTATGTAATTGATGAAAATGTGTGAACATTAACAATGGCGTTACGCTGTTTACAGGTTCTCTTGTTGATTTTTGTATTTTTTTTCTGCCAACGTGATGCATGAAATAAATCAGCATTAACAATAATTGGACACAGTGCCGTATTTCTATATGGGGACAGTACTCAGCTCACAGAAACCAAAGTAAAATAACGTAGAAGCAGTCATACGCAAGTACTTTTGCAGTAAAAACTTATTATGACACCTTGAACACTTTTAGGATGGGAAAAATACAGTAGGTATTTATAAAATATTGACCTACTAGTTATAACATACATTTTTTTTGTTTATGCGGGCAAACGAGCTCAAAAAAAAAAAAATTAAAAAAAATTAACGATACAAAAAAAATAACTTAGCTTACAATTAAACAGTGCTTTTCGCACTGAACTGAGCTCGTATCGCAAAGACCTAATATTTCAGTTTTACTAAATGGTTCGCAAAACCGGGGAGGTGAACATTGTGAGTAAGGAAGTTGCAGTAATACATAAATGTTCGATAGTAACATTAAAAGACAAAAAATATGACAATAGTAAAATTATTAAAGTATTTTTTGTAACTTTAATTTTTTTTAAGCTGACAGTCCACCTAATATAAAATGATCACTCTTGCAGCACCACAGACGAAATAAGGGCGACCACTCATACGTTGCCGGCTCTGAACGAAAAGGTCGAACACCGCCATATCATAGCTGAATATTCTACTAATATTTTAACTGCAGTAGCATATTTTAGCAGTCCCTGCCAGAATATCAGCGCTGGTGAGACACAATCAGCTAATGCTGAGGCCCTGGTTAGCCCTTACTGTTTAAATACCTTTTAACTTCTTCAGGAGTAAAAACAGCAAATAACATGGAAGTATAGAAGGACAGAAATTAGGAATAGAAGATAATAAAAAGGGCAAGATAGGCAGAAAATAGGATATAAGCAAAATTGAGCTAAGCAGAAACATAATAATGTAATAGTAGCAAAATAAGTGGATGAAAGGTGTATAAATAGAATTAAGAATTAAATAATATTATAAATGGAGAACAAAAATGTAAAATAACAAAATGAAAAGTAAATAGAAAATAAGCAAAAGTATAAATAAGAACTAGAATTATACAAAAGCAAAATTGTTTATAAAAGATAAATAGTAAGTAGTAAATGAAAATCAGAATTGTTTGTAAAACTAAGCAAGAGAAAACTTAATTATATCGAAAAATAGCAGTCTTTATTGAAATAAATATGTACTAATAATATTATAAGAATGTTAATGTAATAGAAAATTAGTATCATAAAAAAGTAAAGCAAAAGAATGAAAGCGAGAAAAGAAAAACTCGCAACGAAAATCACGACAAAGAGAAAAGAAAAACTCTTAAAAAAAAGAAAGAAAAATTTAAAAGAATGAAAAAGTCTCTGCCATAGAATGGGGAAGCTGATAAAAAAGTACCTTTTAACATATCGTGTTCTTAAGGGTTAATCTATACTTATAATAAATCTGTAGAGATGTCAATTCTGTACATGAAATATATTTTTAAAATAACTATCAGGGGGTGATTAGTGATCGATACTGATGCCAAAAATGCAATCAGTAAATTTTTTGTCTGTCTGTCTGTGTGTATGTTCCTTATAGAAACAAAAACTACTCAACGGATGTTAACGAAACTAGGTACAATTATTCTTCATACTCCTGGGCAGGTTATAGTATACTTTTCATCACGCTACAATCAATAGGAGCAGAGTAGTGAAGGGAAATGTTGGGAAAACGGGAGAAGTTACTCCATTTTTTAAGCTTCCGTCGCGTATGCAGCCTTAATGGTTAAAGTTACATAGAAATCATGTATGACGGAAATATTCTACATAAAATTTTCTAAAAAATATCCCGCAACAGCATATGTCTATCTTTTATGGTTGACTCACAATAACACGTGTAATTATATAAATAAAGTCATTCTTTATAGCACAAGCCTGAGAACAAAAACTATAGTTTACACTACAGCTCTACACCGAAGCGAAGCGAGGGCGGGCCACTAGTATAAAAATATTTTCTTACTTTCTTTACCTTTGTGCATATGGTTCACGAGATATATACCGCTAATAGTACGTAATTTTGGGAACAAAATAATTAAATCTTAACTAAAATTGAAACAACTTTCACCATTTCATTTGTTTTTTTTTTTACATTATCAACAGATCCACAATATTACTAAAAAAGAACCACAGCAGCGCGCATCAGTTGCACAAAGTGAGAGTGATAAATATCCCCGGTTTCCCTTAAGTGGTTGAATGGGCACAAAACCTCATTGTATGTGTTTTTCATTCATCATTGTGTCTAAAATGTTTTGCAAGAACTCGGGCCCGCGTAGAATGAAGATTCACCCGGACAATTAAATTCACTCGACACATCCGCACCGGGCCGTACATTTTTCCCGGGTAGGTTTTCGCCCAATTTTGGGTTCCGTACTCATTCATGTGTGCCAAAGGAACTCTGTTACTTTGCCTCCGCTGTCCTTCCAACCTTTTCTTCGTTTGTTTATGAGCATTTTATACTTCAGAATCCATTTCAAGTGTCCAATTCAGTGCATCTCAAGAATCCATTTTCAGTGCTTGATTCAAGCACTTCTTGATTGGGACACACTTTGAGTGCACATGGTGTAACTATATATATTTAATATCTATATATATAAAACTCAAAGGTGGCTGACTGACATAGTGATCTATCAACGCACAGCCCAAACCACTGGACGGAGCGGGCTGAAATTTGGCATGCAGGTAGATGTTATGCATCCGCTAAGAAAGGATTTTTATCAATTCTCTCCCCAAGGGTATAAAATAGGGAATGAAAGTTTGTATGAAACTTTGTCAATTTTAAACCGATCGGGCTGAGACTTTGCATGCAGGTATAAGAAGAATCATAGATGAATGTCATTGTGTATAATACAAGCCTGAGAACAAAAACTGTAGTCACTTCAGCTTTACACCGAAGCGAAGCGAGGGCGGGCTGCTAGTAGTTGAATAAGGAGCTCGATGGCGCAGATGTTTAGCGCTTTTGGCCTGCGATCTTGAAAGTTAAGCAACTTTCGCAATGGTAACCGAAAACCTATTATCTCGAGCTCCTCCGAGCGGCGGAAGGCACGTTGGTCCCGGCTGCATCTGCAGTCGTAAGCACACTGGCCCTGCGCCCGCGTGGTGGGTCACTGCCTCCCTATTCCATGCATATGAAAGGCCTATGTTCTTGCAGTGGGGACATTAAGAGGCTAATGATGATGACGATATAATATTAGACATACGTATGAAACAAAATGAGGACTATGTGTGACAACATTCTGAATTAAAATTAAGACTTAATGTAATTCAACACATTATTCGATTTTTGACAATTGTGTAAAGTCACATAGAGATAGAGGCTTAAACATGATTTATTTTTAACTCCATTGATTAATTTCGGTGCAAATGGGTCTATACATTGCCGACTCGCACTTTACCGGCTTGTATACCTACTTGTTATTCCGAAAAAGGTCGGTGCCTAAAACAAATCATCACTTTGTAGGCTTCTGTCGGGGTTTGAAATTGTGTCGCCAGAAACTTAATTACACGGAGATGGGGCAAGCCCTTGTATGTGTTCCATATCCGGTCTGTCTATTTGTTGTCGCCATCAGTGGAGAATCGACAGTTTCTATTAAATGGAAATTTCTAATTCCGGATCATAAGTGGTAAAAGATCGTAAATATTTGTTTTTTTTTTTAATTTTTCACTTTTTGGAGTTTACTCCATAAGAATCGATTTGATAAGGGGCCCGGTATGAGAAAAATGTGAGGAGTAAAATCTATCGATGAATGACCTCGTTACGTTTTTGGTGCGCATCCTATGTCGCGCAACTTTGACAAACAAAGATGACGGATTGACATTAATAAAAATTTTAAAATCTGAACTGAATTTAGATATTGTTTCTGATAGAGCAATGGGGACAACGAGGTATGGTACAACCATTGATGCGGTATTTTCAAGATTCGTGAACCACGTATCTACGAACGTCCATGTGTCTTATTTTATTACCATAAACCACTTGTCACGTAATTAATAATGCAGACAATGATGAAATTAATTTATATTTAAAAAAAATGATAATAGGCTGATAATAATAATTACATAATTTATCAACATCCCTAATGATATATTTATGCATATCTGAAATTGACTATTGTAAAAAGTTTAATGTAAAATATTTCGTCGATTAGTTATAATAAATGTATATGAACTGAATAAATAAATAAATAAATATATATTTATATATGTATATTATTTTCATTAATTTGTTAATTTACCCTTTCATACAGTACCAATCTTTTTTAAGTTAAATAAACTCTTTTTGCGTCTGGTTAGACTATCGAACTTAAGGAGTAAACTCCAGTCGTGCGTCGGAGCTGACACACACAATTTTTATTCTTAAAAAGTAGTTTCTTTTTATGAGTGCTGTACTCATGAAAAAAACTTTTTATGGGTTTAAATGCTTTTTTACATAACTTGACTGTTTAACCTGGGGTTTGTCGCTACTGGGTAAAAAATATCAAGAAAGTAATACAAGCGCGAACATTTTCTATTATACGTAATTTGCAACTTGCCGCTTCAAGTACCTTACCGCATAGCAACAAGAGCTTTGCTCCCAGCGTGGCTGTCAATCGGCGCCACGCGCTCCGTTGCTGAGGAAGTTCGAAGAGTGTATGGGTTAAATATAATCGGTATTTCGTTTGAGAAACAACATTTTTCGTCATATTTTTATTTTCCTCCTGAAACGGCCTTCCGTGGCCAAGTGGTTTTTACGCCGAGTTTCAAGGTGTCTCCTACTCGAAAGGTCCCGGGTTCGAATCCCGGGGGGAGCAGATGTATGTGTGATGAATAGGAGCATTTGTACTCCAGTCATGGATGTGTAATATGTATTTGTTTCTTAGGTTTTCACGCACATCACTCATTAAATAAAACTAGTTTTTAATTAAATATACTTATATAGGTATCAGTATATTCTGTCCGTTACCCTAGTATGCCATAATACAAGTCTACAGTGCTTACTTTGGGGCTAGGCTAATTGGTGTCAGCGTTGGAAATATTTATTTATTTATTGTTTATTTTTGTTTGAGGAGACCGTTACCATGCATTTATCACTGAGTGAGCTTCCCTATGGATGGATTGGGGAGATTGGGCCATGACCCACCACGCGGCCCCAGTGCGGGTTGGTGGGTGCTAACGACTGCGGATGCAGCGGGGACCAACGGCTTAACGTGCCTTCCGAATCAAGGAGGAGCTCGAGACAATAAATTTTTGATCACCCATCCAATGACCGACCACTGCGAAAGTTGCTCAACTTCAACGACCGCAGCCGACCGCGCTAACCCCAGGCGCCACCGAGCTCCTCAAATATTTATAAATACTTTATATAAACAAGCCTTTTTATTTATAGAAATAAGAACACTTTGTTTTATACGATGCGCAACAAATTATCATACCCCACCTGATGTTGAGTGGAAGTGGAGTCTATACGACATATGATGCGGCAGAATGTGTGCCGGTCTGAACCCCATCTTGCTGGTCTGAACCCCATCCCCAGCCGCGCGGAGCCCTTTTTTTATACGCAGGCAAAAAATACTATTTACAGACGACGGCGCCTTTAACAGGCACACCGCCGAACGGACCTCACACCTGGCTCTCGCAAGCCTTACGAGCCCTAGCAGCGGCTGCCCACTGAGAACCCCGTAACCCTTACGGGCGCTTTACGGCATAATATCCGCTAAAAAACCCTGCGAATACCCTCTAAGCTGCTTAGCTTGAAGCCGCGGGGTCCTCGTCTCCACCTAGCTTGCCGGGGCTCCGCGGCAGTAGTCTCCCGGGGTATCGCGGGGACCCCGCAGACGTGCGCAGGATAGCCCCGCGCGTGGGGGCTGAGTACGCAGCCTAGTGCCCACCGTACCGCCCCCCGTCCGCTGCGGAGGGCTACTTGGGCGTGCCCATGTAGCTCCCTCCGCCGCCCCCCTCTTTGAAGGACAGAACTACAAGGGGGGGGGGGGCTGCCGTCATCCCCCCTCCGCGGAGCCCTGGAACTCTACTCACCAGCAGAAACACAACTCCACAAAAAGGTAGTGTTATTATACTGTGGTCTTTTATAAGGTGAAGGTTTTTTCCCCAGGTTACATCCCCAGGTTATACAGGCGCTCGAATCTCGATGTGAGCGGAAAACCTGGCTTTATTTACCTACCGCTGATATTCTTTATTTTGCTAACAAGCTAAAATATTGATATGAGAAGCGAAATGATAATAAAGGGAATTTTCAAAATTGCCTTCGCTACGCTTCCATTCCATATATATTTTCCCGCAATGTACCTTGCTGGATTATGAGTTTCTACGTTAATACCGCATGATTGAAATGTCTAAGCGCACCATTTTATCTTCGTGCGGATATTGAATTTTTTTTTTCAGGGAAAGATTGACGTTTGGCTTCGGAAGAGATGGATTTGTCATGTTGCGTGATTCATGTTCGCAAATCGCATTCAATATGGATAGGCGTAAGTTTCGAGAGTATGGTGAGGCACTTTTTGAGCAAATATGAAAGCTTTTCTCGCATCTTTATCGAAGGACTCTGTATACTTATTCCTACTTCTTATTTCTTCGTCTATTTGGGTTAAGGAAAGTTTTTTGACTCGATAGGAAAACAGTGAATATTTTCCTTTTTTATAATAAAGGTAGGCATCTCAATACTTTCTGTTTCCAGGGAGTTTTTTTAGTATATTTTGAGTATTAAAAACACTAATAAATAAATATTTCCAACACACTTCAATTAGCCTAGCCCCAAAGTAAGCACTGTAAGGCTTTGGTTACGGGTTACTAGGGTAACGGGTAGAATACATTTACTCATATATTTATATAGAAATGCATATTAAACATCCGATCCGATTAGACTAGAGTACAAATGTTCGTATTCATCGTACAAACATTAGCCCCCACCTATTACTATGTATGGATTACTATTTAAAAATTGAAAAGTACTAACAAAAATCCGGACATTTCGATAAAAGTCTGGACATTTTAGTCACAAACGAAACGAAACAAAACGTTGTTGATTTTTAAAGATAATTTATATTTTGTTTTAAAATAATGAGGACTTAATAAGGATTATTTGACTTATATTATATAACTTAATAAGTAGTTTTACTCATATTCCACGTAATAAAAAAATCCAGACAAATTAAAAAGCCGGACCAAAAGCAATAAGTCCGGACAAATCAGGAGGGATGGTAACTCTACCCCCACCGGGACTCGAACCCGGGACCTCTCGAATAGGCGACACCTTGAAACCGATCGTTCATACCACTCGGCCATGGAGGTCGTCTAGTTACAGTGAAAAGTTCACAGCTAAGGTGTAGGTAGAGAATAAAGGTACAATTCTATGAAAAGAAAATGTTCAACCACTATCCATTAAATATTTATTTGTTGTGCCTCAAAATTTGCAATTACTGCTTGTCAAAGTTACTTGATATTTTATATTATTAAACGACAGAAAGAAACAGCATCCACTTTAATCTTACTTCAAACTTTATTGAAGACTCTAAAAAGGTACGACAGTTTCCGGAAACGAGAAAAGTAACAAGTAATTTTTCGTGTATAGTGACTAAAGATATTATTTTAGAAAAAATATCCATTTGCTCCGGACTTCAAGTTTCAGAGTGAAGAACATTTTCTTTAAATTCAAACCATCTAGCAGTAAAATGCTTAAAAAATATAAATATGATTTTATTTATTTTTTAAGCATTTAACTGCTAGATGTTTAAATCTAAAGAAAAGTTTACTAGAAAAAAATCCACGCGGACCAGGCAGCGGACGGGACTCGAACCCGCATCCTTCGCTATCCGGGCGAATGCACTGACCATTATGCTACCACGGCCCTATTAGCCGCGTCGAAATTTTCCTACCCTTAAGCTGCAAGGCAGCGCCATCTCTTCGCATTGTAGGTAACCCACAATTTTAAATATATATATAACTAGCTGACCCAGCGAACTTCGTACCGCCATAAAAAAAAAATTAAAAAAACATTGTCCAGCGGACAAAAATTGTGAATCTAAACCATTCTCAGATCCCCTTGAACACACACAAAAAATTTCATCAAAATCGGTCCAGTCGTTTAAGAGAAGTTCAGTGACATACACACTCACAGAAGAATTATATATATAAAGATAAAAATAGTATCTTTTCGATATAAATATGTTCCAGGGTGTCAATTCTGCTAAACTTACTCAAGAACCACGTCACAAAAGTGGTTTAATATTATCGCTTAATATCGCAGGTCTTGTTACTAAAACACAAAATTAGAAAGTAATTTGTTTTAAATTTTCATGGCCACTAACATTATAGCTATTAACGGGATTGTTACCATGTACCTTGTTTTTTATGAGTCTCCGATATTTCGGCACTGTTGCTAGCGCCATGATCACGGAGTAACTGAAGTAATTGCGGGTAGTATGGTCATGATCATGGCGCTTGCAACAGTGGCGAAATATCGGATACTCATAAAAAACAAGGTACATGATAACAATCCCGTTAATAGCTATAATCAAAAAGTAATGTATTTTTTTTTGTAACAATAAGAAAAGCTTAAAAAAAAATAGGTGATTTGGAATTTTAGTAACACGACTGTGTCATAAATCAAACCTACTGAAATTCCGTATGAAAGATTTTTACTTTGACTTAGCAGATTCGATATACGGAAACACACAATAGATACGTTCAATAATAGGAATAGTTTCAGTGATTTTATCAGGCTTCTGATGAAGGTTATCGATTTAGTTAACACTAACAATCTTGGGGCAGTAAGCGATGCCGGAATTAATGTGGCTTCCGAGCCACGAGTCGAGAGGAATCACGTTTATTGTTGATATACTCGAGAGCTTTTCACAACAGGGATATAGTAAGGATGTGAAAGGAGAAATAAGTAAGTATTAAAGCTGTTTCGATTTATTCGGCATTTTTTTTAAGATCTAAACAAAAGTTTACTAGTAAAGATTCAACGCGATCCAGGCAGCAGACGGGACTCGAACTCGAACCCATCGCCATCCGGAGTTTTACTGAGATTTATTTTAGATCAAAAGAAAAGTTTACTAGTAAGAGTTCAACGCGGTCCAGGCAGCAGACGTGACTCGAACCCGCACCCATCGTTATTCGGAATTTTACTGAGATTTATTTTAGATCAAAAGAAAAGTTTACTAGTAAGAATTCAACGCAGTCCAGGCAGCAGACGGGACTCGAACGCGCGCCCATCGCTATCCGGAGTTTTACTGAGATTTATTTTAGATCAAAAGGAAAGTTTGCTAGTAAGAATTCAACGCGGTCCAGGCAGCAGACGGGACTCGAACGCGCGCCCATCGCTATCCGGAGTTTTAGTGAGATTTATTTTAGATCAAAGAAAAGTTTACTAGTAAGAATTCAACGCGGTCCGGGCAGCAGACGGGACTCGAACCTCGAACCCGCACCTTCCGCTATCCGGAGTTTTAGTGTGAATTATTTTAGATCAAAAGAAAGTTTACTAGTAAAAATCAACGCGTTCCAGGCAGTAGACCGGGCGCTATCCGGGCGGATGCACTGACCCATTTTGCTACCGCGTCTGAATTTCTTCTAGTATTTCAAAGGCTGCAAAGGCAGCACCATCTCTTCATGTTCTCATTTGAAAGAAGAAATAGCAGTTCATTCAAATGAATAATACTTGTAAAAGTATTCATTTGACATTGTGGGTTACACACAATGCGAAGAAATGGCGCTGCCTTGCAGCTTAAGAATAGCTAGAAGAATTTCGACGCGGCCGTCAGGGCCGCGGTAGCATAATTGGTCAGTGCATTCGCCCGGATTGCGAAGGGTGCGGGTTCGAGTCTCAGCAGTGGGGACATTAATAGGCTGATGATGAATGGCACCTGCGTTAGGGTCTAGCCACATGCCCACAGGCTCATGCTCCAGCAGTAGACTGTACTGACTGACTGACTAAGGCTGATGATGACAGGTAGAATTTACTATTGTATAATGTTTACACGTTCTGAACATTGATTATTGTATCAAGAAGTACTGATACGTGAATAACCCTCCAACGACTGACCGAGATAGTTGCAGGCTATGAAGCTAAGCGTGAAATCTTGAATTGTATTAGTTTGTACGTAAACTCGTGTATGCATAAGTCATCAATGTTATATACCTACCAATTCCAGAGGAGCTCGATGGCGCAAGTGGTTAGCGCGTTCGGCTGCGATCGTTGAGGTTAAGCAACTTTCGCAGTGGTCGGTCATTGGATGGGTGACCGAAAATTTACTATCTCGAGTTCCTCCGTGCTTCGGAAGGCACGTTAAGCCGTTGGTCCCGGCTGCATCTGCAGTCGTTAGCACCCGCCAATCCGCATTGGGCCCGCGTGGTGGGTCATGGCCCAATCTCCCTATTCCATCCATAGGGATGGCCTGTGCCCCAGCAGTGGGGACATTAATAGGCTGATGATGAATGATGTCTAAAAACAGTACTTTTAAAACTGGTGGGATTTAAGTAATATCCTACTTTTTAGGGTTACAACGTACGTAGTCCTGACAAGGAACCCTTATAGTTTCGTCATGTCAGTCTGTCAGTCCTCGGTTTTGTTTGGAAACTATTAGCGCTAGAGAGATGGCTGGAAAAACCTGGAGAAAATCATGATAATAGTGCTTAACATAAACTTTAAAGAAAAACTTTAACGGTAAAGATATATTTGTTAGTTTAAGCACACGCAGCAACTTGGAAGCAGATATTATGAAGCCATCATCAAAATAAATGTAAATATTGGGATTGAAACAGGAATTTCGACGCCAAAGGTTAGTATTAATATTGTTTTACAATGTTAGTTTTAGACATTTCAATCTGCAACCATACATAAATTAGGTTCCGTATATAACACTTTATAAAGGAAGATCATTTGAATTCCCCAGATGTAGTCAATAGGAAATGAACGTATTCAAAGCCAAGACTCTTGAGTGGAATTTCCAAATCATTGCTATCTCTGCGGAGTGGAGGCAATAAGAACAATATTGGACGCTGCGGAAACAATCGGAATTAGCCTCGATTGTTTTCTTGGTTTGGTTCTTTGTGCTTTGGAAAAAATAACACAGAAGTATTCATTTACTTATTCATTATTAAATGTCTGAGATGATAAGTGTATTGATCACTATGTTATGAATAATTTGAATGATATATGTACATATGCTTACTGTATAATATTCGATAATGAAAAAAGTTTACTAAAGTTGCATATAAATAAATAAATAAATATTTCCGACACTCACACCAATTAGCCTAGCCCCAAAGTAAGCACTGTAAGGCTTGTGTTATGGGATGCTAGGGTAACGGATAGAATACATAAACTGTACATATATAAGTATATTTATATAAATACATATTAAACATCCATGACTGGAGTACAAATGCTCGTATTCATCACACAAACATCTGCCCCCACCGGAATTCGAACCCGGGACCTCTCGAGTCGGCGACAGCCATGAAACCCGGCGTACAAACCACTCGGCCACGGAGGTCGTCAAAGTCCTAAAATATCTTTTGTAAATCGTTTAAGAAAGCTTAGAAATAGTGTATCCACAATTTAAGTTGGCTTCAGTTATAATTATTATTTTAAAAGGGAGAGAAATAATATCTGCCTTTGTATCCAGTAACTTGACTGCAATGTGTGCATCCTCAAATCAGCTCTCATTGTATTATCAATTATGTAAAAAGTCGAATATTTGAACATGATATGTTTTGAGTTCACTATTTAGCTGTCATACGTGCAGCTTATATTATACATATAATGTTATTTTAACTGAACAAATGCAATCGCAATGAGGCCCTCAAATGTTGTTATAATATAACAATTTTCAATTGCATAGAAAACACGAAAGTGTTGTGTGTGAAGTGAGTGTGAAATACCTCTCTTCTGAAAGCCATTACTTTGTTTTCTTCGTATTTCGTTATAAACCATTCTTCATACAATGATCTTGTATTTCTCAGATCTGCAGAGCAGCTGGAACTAGTACGTCGTCATCAGCGTATAGCAGGCCGTTAACAACTAGATCACCCATTCATAATCCCACGACGGCGCGAGGCAGTTGTCGAGATATCTCGACAGTCCGGCTGTTCATCATAGGTACGAGTATATATTTCAATCGAGAGATTTCGAGTGTTCATCATAGGTCGTACCTATGATGAACAGCCGGACTGACGGCGCGCAGTCCTGCTTGACGCCATTATAATTGCCACCTAGGGCGACAATCTGCCGTCCACAAACACGCATGCTGTACAATAAGTTCATTGCAAAGAGCACCGTTAATCCTATATCATGGCAATATATTCCAGAGATTCTTTCGCACAACTCTGATAAATGATTTCTGAAGATTCAAAAACCATTCGGCCCAGAGTCAGATACTCCACGATATTACGAAGTAAGAAAAGTTGATCCATGCATCCATTTCCATTTCGGAATCCCCTCTGTGCTCCCATAGTATTTAAATAGATTTAACCCTGATTCTCCTTTACAATCGGCTGCTAAGCTGATGGAACTAATACACCATGCGGGAACCCTTGCACGATTCATTGCAAAGATTGCTTAAAAACCAGAAAGCATCCCACAAATACACACTACGAGTTTAATCTTAGCACAAACCATGTCGATTCCCACTACTTTTCCGATTTTCAAGTTATCGACGATTCTTTCTTTTCCATAGAAATAAATGTCTTCTTCATCTGCTGGCATTGCCTATTCCCAGGTTCACGAACAATGTCAACAGACCGGAACGAACTATATACATTTCCCCAAAGTATTCGCTCCACAGCACTGCTCCAACACTTCGTGTTGGTCAGCAAGAATTTAAATATATCACACATACAGCAGAAATTAATTACATACATCAATCCAGCCCCAAAAGCTCGACGAAATGAACAGAGCCTACCCAGTAAAAACCAGATAATACTCCTGCATTGGTCACCCGATACGCACTATGACGACCGAGGTAATCACGTGACGCCCTACAAGAGACTGGCCATGCAATCGGGATTCAAATCTGGAAGCTCTGAGTAGGCGATACCTTGAAATCCGGCGTACATACCACCGCAAAGATCATCAAAAGAAATAGGATAAATATATGAACATACCATCTAATTCGTATCCCTGTCCTCCCCACTGCGGCAAATCTTGGGAATACGATTTCGGATCGCTGCGGCTGCCTATTGATATCTTTAGGCTTTTCCACAGCTTCATCTTGACAACATATTTGTCAACTGTCAACGGCGCCGCGGCACAACACTAGCTGTCCACCATCCACCACACACTGATTCACAACACTATCACTGCAATATCTGGATGCATCGACACCTGAAAAGAAAGAAATATTAAATTAGTGATCTGGCTTGCTTGTGGTTCTTGCTTTTACATTATTGTTAAGGAAAATGTAAATGGACTTGAATAAAAATGACCTTGAAGAGTAAATTGCGTGCAGACAGACTTTTAAAACAGACAATATGAAATCATCTTTATTACAACAGAAAATTGGAATATCCAGAAATTTGTTGCTTAGGTGCGGAGATGTCGGTGTTGGTAATGTGTGCTTTTATTTTATTTTTTTACCGCAACGATTTTCTCTCTCATTAATTATTCTATTTTTTTTTGTAAATGTACCATAATTATAATATATCCAATGAATGTGTCATTAATTATCGTATTTCATTTCATTCTAATTTTGTTTAATGTAATTGTGGCAATTAATTTTAATCTGACATTTAAATTCGTGACCTTATTATCCTTATTCTGACCGATATGGGTCAGAATTGAAATTCAGCGATTTACTCTCTGAGTAAATGTTTAGCCGAGTTTTTGCCCATTCGCATCGTCGCTGCACACCAAAATATCATAGTATAGTTGTGTTACTATAATTTGTTGGCTGTTTTAAAGGATTTATCTAATTGTAAAATTTGTCTTGTCCATTTTGTATGTGTGCATGTAGGTGCAAATAAAGTCTTATCTTTCTATCTAAAGTATGGGATAGTGTAACAAAGGAAACAGTGTAACAAAGGGAACAGTGTAACAAAAGGTACAGTGTTACAAAAAGCATATCTCTGTATGGTACCCGGCCATTTGACGTCTGATGATAGCTGCTTAAGGAGGCGGACATATGAAACTAATAAAACGCGTCAAGACAGACCATAGACAAAAAACTTTGTTAGACTGTGCCCCTTGTTACACCGTCCCCCACCAAATTAATTTACAAACTTAGTAAATAAAACACCTAGTCGCAACTCGACGTCCTGTATTGACTGTCAATGCTTCTAATATTTTTTTTAATATCTATTTACTTTATATTGTTTTATTTTTTAAGCATGTAACTGCTCGATGTTTAAATCTTAAGAACATATTACTAGAAAAAAATCCATGCGGACCAGGCAGCAGACGGAACTCGAACCCGCTCCCTTCGCTATCAAGGCGAATGCACTGACCAATTCTTAAAAGACAATCTATTATACTTGCTACTTAATTCATCAACAGCGTCCTAAAGAAATAAAATTGTATGCCGGTCATGTAAATCACATAACTGTCAGCTCCTATTAACATAATTATTACTAACCTTTGTCGAAATAAAATATCAATAGTTACCGTATATTACATATTTAGACGAAAGTGAATAATTAATAATTATCTGAGAAGACTTTTAGATGAGAAAATAATTACAAAACTTATCACTGACTAGCAACAGTGGCGGCATGAAATTATGGCAATAGTAAGTCTTATAAGGTAAGTCATCTAAAGTATTCTTTAATTAGTCTTGTTAATAATTAGCTATAAATAAGTAATAAGAGCAGATTAATTACAACATCGAGTGTAGGCTTTTAATCCCAGACACTTTCAATCTTCTTACATCTGATTTCTAATCTAGTACTTAGACATAACCTTGGAATAGTTTTACATATATGTAATTAGGTAAGTAATAAAGTAAAATGTAAAAATGCTTATGACACGAAATAGTTTGATGATTGCTCAGAGAGAGTGCTCTAGATGCAAGGTCTTCTCTGTTGCGATCAACAGGCCGGGGTCAACTTTTCTTTAAGTTTTTTGTATAAAACAGGGTTATTAATTATAACTATTTGTTTCTTAGGTTTTCACGCACATCACTCATTAAATAAAACTAGTTTTTACGGGCCAATGCACGAAACTTTATCTATTTATTGACGTTTCGTAGCCTTTACAGGCTTCGTCGTCAGAATAAAAACTTCTGTTTTTTGTTTCTGTTAGTTTCGTGCATTGGCCCGTAAAAACTAGTTTTATTTAATGAGTGATGTGCGTGAAAACCTAAGAAACAAATAGTTATAATTAATAACCCTGTTTTATAAAAACAGAAGTTTTTATTCTGACGACGAAGCCTGTAAAGGCTACGAAACGTCAATAAATAGATAAAGTTTCGTGCATTGGCCCGTAAAAACTAGTATAAATAACTAGCTGTTTTGATTCATAAGGCACAGATCATAAGGCACACTTCTAGTCATTTTTTTTCCAACACACACTAATTAGCCTAGCCCCAAAGTAAGCACTATAAGACTTGTGTTATGGGATACTAGGGTAACGGATAGAATACATAATAATAAACTGTACATATATAAGTATTTTTTTATATAGAAATACATATTAAACATCTATGACTGGAGAACAAATGCTCGTATTCATCACACAAACATCTGCCCCCACCGGGATTTGAAACCGGGACCTCTCGAGTCGGCGACACCATGAAACCCGGCGTGCAAACCACTTGGCCACGGAGGTCGTCATTCAATGACTTAGTGATAAAAAACTTTTTTGTTAATTTTAGGTATGGAACCAAAAAAGCAACAAAGACTTCCTATTGGTAGGTAGTGTACTCATCATAATAAAAAAAACATATTTATTTTGCGTTATGTAGCTAAGTTCACGCATAATAGAATTTTCTTCATAAATATACCGTCGCATTCGCACCGTTTTACCACAAACAGCCTCATCGCGGTGCTTTTAAAAGCGAAAATATTGAAAGCATCACCGCGGAGCTCCGAACACACCTTTAGGTCGCGGGTTTGATAAATTACTTTGTTATGAGCACGTTCCATGAGAACGTAAGAGAGACAGTTATGGTAGCGATATTAAATGTCTTTTCGTGCGTTCACCGTCAAGCAACGAAAATGTCAAAATTTTGACGTGACAACGTCTTAAATTAGGTTGCGGCTGGGAGTCACTTATGAAAAAGTGTAACGCTCGGTAACGTTACGATGAGTCTCTCGTGTTAAGTTTTAGGTTACATGTACAATGTTTTAGTAAACAAAATATATTTCTATAGTTAAAATTTGTGCAATTCTTATTTTCATTCAATTCCTTGTTCCTATTGTGCAATTTAATTATATTCATATCAATAAATATTCTACCGAGAAAAAGACGTTGTCACGTAAAATCTTCGCCCGTAAAACCGACTTTACAGGCAACCATTTTTTACGAATAATCTTAGAAGCATAACAAACGTTCGTCTTCAGGATATCACTGGAAAATACCCATTAGCGCCGCTCCTATTTCTCTTTCTCACTCCAATATTTATTAATACCGACGTCACGCAATTTACTCCACACCTGAGATAAATGGCACACGAATGCAATCTATATTTTGCCCCACGACAACGGCTAACTAGAGGCGAGGTCCGAGTCTCAGATACGCCCTCTAGTTGAGCCGACACTCTCAGGTTCGAGTGGTCTAGAGGCTCCGGACGGAGAGAGACTCCCCCCGTGGGGAGATGCCATCCGCCTGGAATACCTCTAGAGGCACTCGCCAATTCTCGGCTTAAGGTCCCTTAGGATCTTGTCGTCCCTAAACCCGGTGACGCTGTAAAGGTCATCTGTAACCAACAGCATACATACACAAAAAAAAACACTCTTTATTATTAGATCAAAGTTATGAGAAAACTGAATTAAATATTTTTTAAGTAAAACATGTAGAACACAAGCAAAATGGCCCCTCTGATGGTTAGAGGCCACCATCTACCTATCTTTATATATATAACTAGCTGACCCAGCGAACTTCGTACCGCCTTAAAAAATTGGGGTTGTCCAGCGGACAAAATTGTGAATCTAAACTATTCTCAGATCCCCTGGAACACACACAAAAAATTTCATCAAAATCGGTCCAGTCGTTTAAGAGAAGTTCAGTGACATACACACTCACAGAAGAATCTTTATCTTTATATATATAATTTTTCTGTGAGTGTGTATGTCACTGAACTTCTCTTAAACGACTGGACCGATTTTGATGAAATTTTTTGTGTGTGTTCAAAGGGATCTGAGAATGGTTTAGATTCACAGTTTTGTCCGCTGGACAACCCCTATTTTTTTAGGGCGGTACGAAGTTCGCTGGGTCAGCTAGTATATATATATATAAATCAATTGCTGTTCGTTAGTCTCGCTAAAACTCGAGAACGGCTGAACGGATTTATCTTATCTTGGTCTTGAAATGTTCGTGGAGATCTAGGGAAGGTTTAAAAGGTGAAAAAACATTGTAATGTAATACAATTTAAATTGATACTAAGCTATCCACTGTGTGAGGGTATATAACACCCTTACATGTAATAAATATTAGTTGCGGGTAGTAAAATTGCACACACCCCAAAAAAAGCATATAAACTGTTCTATCGTCTTTCCTGTCAAATATTTGACGTTCGTCTCTTCTGGTATGGATCCAAATTATTTTAACCCGTACGAAGTACGCGAAGTCAACTTGTAGCTAAATAAATAGCCTACATTTTTAGGTATGAAAGATGACCAACGAAGACGCCAAAAACGAAGGTTAATAATTTAATAAAAGTAAATCCAATTAAGGTAGGGCATCAGATACTAGTTTCATAAAATAATGCGTAAATATTGCTGGCAGACACATAACTGGCCATAAACCGCATAAACTCGACCAGTAGGAGAATTATCGGACGATAAAAACGTAGTTGTGTGCATGGATTTGGGTTGCATAATCGCAATAATGCATCAGATATTTTCGGCCATTAATAACGCAGCTATGGGGGAGAGCCTTCACCTAAAATTCCATAAACGAAATCTGACACAATGGAGTGACGATTTGCGCAATTTGACTGGCAGGAGCTGGATGCGAGGAGCCCAAGATCGATTTGAATGGCGTGCAATTGGAGAGGCCTATGTCCAGCAGTGGACTAAGATAGGTTGTTGATGATGATGATGAAATCGGATAGTTTAAACTGTCAGCTTCATCACTAGCATAAAAAGAGATGAAAGGTTAAACTTCACAAAAAATAGAACCCCCGCGATTATCCATCAAAAACATTTCTTTACAGAATACCAAATAAAAGAAAATATGGTAACAACAACGATTTCTTACGTCGCTGCGTTTTATTCAAAAGAAAGGCAACGGGTACAGAATATCTACAACAGAAGCAACACGATACAAGCAAGCGAAACGGTCGCACGCACACAGACAGATGTTCTGGGATTTCGAGTATACCTACTTTCGTCGTTGTGTGAAGCTGAGATCTTCGTTTCGCTCCTTTAAACGATAGACAGAAAATAGACTAGTTTTTTGTTATTTATATTCCAGAGCTACCACTGACTACCTTTTTATGCTCTTTCCTTTCGCAAGCCTGCTGGAAGTTATTTCAAAGTGAAGCATTGCCCTTGTACATATCTCTTGTTTCTATTCTTCTGATTTCTTTTATTGTATGTCTACTAAATTAGTTAATAAATAAATAAATTAAAAAAAAACAACACCCCAATTACCCTAGCCCCAAAGTAAGCACCGTAGGCTTGTGTTATGGGATGTTTGGGTAACGGATAGAATACATAATATGACACATATCCTAATAATACATAACATATACCTAGGTAACACTGAAAATGTTTCGAAAATGAAAAACGGCTTAATGTAGAAAGTTGCCAATACTTTTAAAGTTTTTCGAAGTAATCTCCGTTCCTCTCTACACATCGTCGCATTCGATGGAACCACCGAGAAAAGCATTGGGCCCCTTCATCGTTAGAGGTCTCTTCTATGGCATTTTTGTATGCTTTCACCGCATCTTCAGGGCTTCTAGTTCTAACTGTCTCCGAGCAAAACCGGGAACGGACATGGCGAAACTATCTCCGGTTCCTTGTCAGGACTACGGAACCTTAAAAAATATTACAATAACGCATCTGATATTATCAACTGATAACAACGTGCCAATGAGCATCCTGCTTGAAGAAGGCACGGAAACAAATCTTCATACAATTGCGTGTGTGTTGAGCACTGGGGGCCTGTCGCGAACGTAGAGAAACGTTTCTGTTGGCAGCGACAGTCCACAAGTGCTCACTCGCATACGCGTGCTGTATGAAGCTTTGCCTGATTGGCCATTCTCCTTTCTCCATATTGTTGTTCTCTGTTTTGTTATTTTTATTTGTTATCGTGTTTTTTTTATATGTGTGTATAAGGCCAATAAATGGATTTCTTTCTTCTTTCTTTCTTTCAGTTTGTCATCTTAACTAATGTGGTTTCAGCAAAGCCGCCCGTCTGGTTGGTATCCACTCTATGGCGGTTGCGTCTATATTCGTCAGTGGGAGAGGTTTGTGCAACCTCAGTCACGGGTCGTCGGCTCCCCATCGATCATGGGGACAAACGACACGCTCGCTTACTGTTGTCGGAACAAAGGTCTTAGCATTTCAATCATCGCTCTTGACATACTTCTATGAATATAAAAAGACAATGAACTGACATTGTTGTGATTCGAATTCGAGAGACAAATTCTAAGGTTTTTGATTCGAATTGAGAGAGAACATTCTTTTTTTGGGCCAAATATTGTTTGCCAGTGATTATGAACCATAAAATTCGTACTGATTTTAAGCTTATGTAAGCCGATGATAACACATGACTGGTAGAGAACGATGAGGGAATTGCGGACACGGGGTAAATTCGGATAAACCAATATCTACTCAATCCCTACCCCCCGCGATCGTCCTATGTAATCACGTGTAATCTGTCATATTTAGTGCCACGCAAATATTCACGACGCACGGATGTGCTAACTAAAACCAAATAATTTTGTGAATTTTCTTTTAATTATAAGAGTTTAAGAATTTCAATAAGTGATGGTAAATAGTGTTTTCTATGGGTTTCCTCGCTAATGCAGTTTGAATTGCAAATGCTTGTTGCAACAAAAAGATTTGATAACCAGAAAAAAAAGTATGCTTCTTTTAATTCTAGTTGGGGTAATTGCAGACAGGCCCTCGGGGTAAATACGTCGTCCGCAATGACATCTGGCTCTATTAAATATAATCAAAATATTGATCAAAAACTGAACTTTTTTAGACGCATTGAACTTGTATAAGAAGAAAAAACAAGCGTACGCCATAGAAACATTACAAAAAACCACGCAAGAAATAAAAAAAAATATGGGTGAGTGTACATAAGTACGCGCGTGAGAAGTTATACTTCTTTTTGGAATTATTAAAAAATAGTTTTTAATTGCATGCAGATAATTAATTACAATAAGATAATAAAAGGATTGGAAAAGGATAGTCAACGCAGTCAATAAAGTTCAGTTTTAATTTGAAAAAATTAACAAAATAATCAAAATATTCAATTTAAATCACTACTGAATAAAATTTATTAGCACATATAAATTTCGCATTTGTATAACATTATAACACGTGTTAAGAATATAGAAACTAGAAACATGTGGATAAATATTATAAATATGAAAACAGTGATCAGAGGCGACGAGCGTCCCAACATGTGCGACTAAGAGATCCTATTACTATTTTGATGGAAGCTTTTTTTCGATCTGCGGGTTTTCGAACGGTTTAGCGGCCGACTTCATGGTGTTACTTTTCTGTTACAGTGTTGCGCGCGCATCTTAAAATTTCACTCTCATCATTTTTTCATAACGCGCCCGCGGCTCACTTCATTATGTTACTTTTGTGTTACAGTGATGCGCGCGCATCTTAAAATTTCACTCTCATAATTTTTTCATAACGCGGCTAAAGAAGTATAACTTCAAAAAAACAGAAAGCACATTTACGTAAGGCGAAAGAGAATATGGTTTTCCCAGAGCTGTATTTTTTTACATTACATTGCCTCTACATATACTGCATAGAATGCATTCCTTGGACCTTACCTAACCCAACCTTGTTCTGCAGACATTGACACTTTTTTGAGATTGGTTGTGGAGATCTATTCGCGGCTGAAGGGGTTCAACAGAATTTTCTGTTGAATCTTTTCAGTTGCGAGTGATTTATTGTGATTAGTTTCGCGGAAAAGTTAATGACTGCAGAATAATGTCACCCAATAATTGGTACAGCTAAGATCAACTTTTTATTTTATTAAATAATGATAATAGGTCCCAGCCCGAAAAGTTAATGCGAGGAGGGGGTATCATTGATTGGTCGGGCCAGGGCTCGCCTGCTTGTCGCCATCCCATGCCCTATAAAAATACAACTTTCCATTTCATATACTCACTCTATGTTCGATAAGCCTTCTTTCGTTTCTACTTTTTAAAAGGAAAAGGAGAAACTAGACAGAAAAAGAATACACAGAATACAGAAGAGAAAAAAAAATATAGTATTAAGCAAAAGAAACCAAAAAACACAACAAACAACCAAAGAAGTTAGAGATCTAAGAATTTTGAAACTGAACAAGAAAATGACGAATATTTTTTGCATTTCTAGTCAGGAAAAGTACAGAGATCCACCAGCGAAGACTGGATTATATGTTTAAAATATAAGAAATGAACTCATGAGAACTGCACTGCTGAAATTTCTTCCAAAGGCCGTCTGTTATCCGTAAATACCCCATGTTGTCCGTAATTAACCCAGCTTCTGTCCGTATATAGCCCAAGAGCTACGGGTAATTACGGACAAACAAGTTTTGTTTTTGATTTAAAATTTATAATTGTAGATTGATCTCATATAACAATTAATGTTGATTTTGTAAGTGTATGACCAGTTTTAAATAATTAATAAAGTCAGACTGATTTTTGCTATAGAAGTTGTAAATTATTTTCTTTCAGCGTCACCATCGTCCCCTGCCCTTGTTTCTGAAAGTGTTCATAGGCGGCAGTGACCACTTACCATCGGGTGGACTGACAGCTCATTCGCTTGCTTAAATATAAGAAAAATATTTTACGCACGGAGGAGTGTGAGTTTTGGGATTAAGGAGAGTCCACATGGTTTTCTTTTGTCTATAAGACCCGAGTACCAACACTTGAAAATACGTGTTGGTGGCAATTTCAATCAAAACGATTAAATCATAATTGTCGAAGACAACCTAGTAACGGGCATACACAAATTACATGAATGCTAAACGTATACTAAATATAAAACCACAAACTAACTTAGGCCAAGGGGCAATTTTGTTATCTATATCTATCTATATATATAAAACTCAAAGGTGATTGACTGACTGACATAGTGATCTATCAACGCACAGCCCAAACCACTGGACGGATCGGGCTGAAATTTGGCATTCAGATAGATGTTATGACGTAGGCATCCGCTAAGAAAAGAATTTGATCAATTCTACCCCCAAGGGGATAAAATAGGGAATGAAAGTTTGTATGAAACTTTGTCAATTTTAAACCGATCGGGCTGAGACTTTGCATGCAGGTATAAGAAGAATCATAGATGAATGTCATTGTGTATAATACAAGCCTAAGAACAAAAACTGTACTGAAAAACTTCAGCTCTACACCGAAGCGAACCGAGGGCGGGCCGCTAGTATAATATATAGGTGTAATGGTAACATCTTGTGTTACCTGCATTTGTGTATTGTGGAGCGCCAGAGCAAGTTTCAAACTTGGACGACTGCGTAAACGTGAAATTGAATGGAATTAAGGGATCGTAGAACGTAATACACGTTCGGACTATAGTGTAAATTTAACTTTACTCATACGCAATCGAGTGTTAAGCTCGAATTCTGTAGCTTTTTGAGTTCACTGATTTAAATATATCGTAATTTGAAAAACTTACAACAGTGTGTAAAAATCTAAATTTAAACTTCTTCGATTTAATATAAAAATGTGTAATATAAAATATATTGCAATATTAAAATATGAGAACATTTTATAGTGACCGGTCATAACAAAGTCACCACTAAGTGTTAGTTAGTGCGTTATTGGATGTTCTTAAAAAAATATACTCAATACGCACTTCATTACTTGGCATCACTTGTTTGAACTTAGTTCTTATCCACAAACAATGGCTTGACAAGATGCTTTTGCCAATTAAATGGTAAATTTAAGATGTAAAATTATCTAAAGAAAATTTTACTATAAAAATTCACGCGGACCAGGCAGCAGACGGGACTCAAACCCGCACCCTCCGCTATCCGGGCGGATAGACTGACCATTATGCTACCGCGGCCCTGATTGTCCGTGTCAAATTTCCTCTAGTGTTCCTAAGGCTGCAAGGCAGCGCTATCTCTCCGCATTGTAGCTAACCCACAATGTCTACTAAAATTTTCTTTAGATATAAACATCTGGAAACGAAAACAAATATCCTTTGGTATTTTATAGTGCTTTTCATACGTGTCCATTAAAATAGTCCAGGCAGGCGCAGTCCCTAAGATTGAGAAAGGCTTACTTTTCGAGTTAACAGTTCAGCCTTCTTTCATAAAGTTAATTTGTTTTTTATTTGTGGTTAATCCTTTTTGGGCTCTAGCTATTGCAAGACTTGCTGGTTTACGTATACGACTTCAAGCACTCTTAATTATTATCAGACCTGTCTTTCCCAGTGGGCACTTTGGGCATGTGCCCATGGCCCCGTGATCGATAGGTGGGCACCTCAGATCACACTACCTAGACAAGCCCTAAAACAAATCGTGGGTATACTCACGGGTCACGGCTACTTCAACAAACACCTTTGTAATATAGGTATTTCTGACAGCCCTCTGTGCAGAGCCTGCCTGGAGGACGAGGAGACGAGCGCCCATGTTCTACTGGTGTGCAGGGGCGTTGCAAGACAAAGGACCTCTGATGGGAAGCCCGAAGACAATAGTAGAGGCCTGCAGCAACGTTCGGGGACTGCTGAGCTTTCTGGAGGAGCTGGGATGGCAGGACTGATGCCCATCCCCACGCAAAATAGGCACTGGGTGTCGAGTTGCGGAAACAGCCCGCCGTTCTACTAAGACTACTAAGACCTCAGATCACAAATACAAAGTCCCTAATTCTTGTTAGATCACCCAACGGGGGTCATAGGGGCCCCATTATCCTAATATGCACAGGGCCTCCAATAGGTCAAAGACGGCACTGATTATTATATTAATAATGTAAAATTATGTTTGAGACTCTTACTTTAAGTACTTGTAAATAGGGGTGATGACGGGGTACAGTAAACTAAATTCTATTTAGTCCGTCAGTTAGGTGATCAAAAAATAATGGACAAGTATTTTTTCTTTGGGTAATCAACCAAAAAATGACAAAGTTATAGCGCGTCAAAGTGTGGGAGTAGGGGCTCGTGACGTCACTTTTGACTGAAAATTGTACTTGTTTAATTGTAAAACGTGACGTCATGCGAATTTTCAAATCAATATATCTCTGCCATGTTTATATTATGTGAAAAAAGAAAAAATACGTGTCCAATACTTTTTGATAATCTACCTGATAAACGAAGAAAAAAAATAGTCATCATCCCTATTGTCTGACGTGTTTTGACGTCATAACGTCTTTCAAATCGATGAACACCGGCTGCACGAACGAAAAAGTGTCACGTCACGTCACGAGTGCCAGTAGCACGAAATTATTAGACTGACGAAGAAACATTATTTTACCAGTGAAATTAAGAATAAAGATGTTGACGGGACTCGAACCCGCACCCTTCGCAATCCGGGCGAATGCACTGACCAATTATGCTACCGCGGCCCTCACGGACCGTGTCGAAATTCTTCTAGCCATTCTTAAGCTGCAAGGCAGCGCCACATCTTCGCATTATAGGTAACCCACAATGTCAAATGAATACTTTTACAAGTATTAAAGATTTCAAAGAAGAAATAGCAATTATAGTTATAATTTGTATTATTTTTTAAAGCATGTAACTGCTTGATATTTAAATCTAAAGAAACTATAACTAGAAAAAAATCCACGCGGACCCGCACCCTTCGCAATCCGGGCGAATGCACTGACCAATTATCAGTCCGCGTGGATTTTTTTCTAGTTATATTTTCCTTAGATTTAAACATCAAGCAGTTACATGCTTTAAAAAAAATACAAATTATAACAATAAAGATGTTATTTATATTCTACAATTGAGTGTACTAAATGAACTTAGTGACGTCACTAAGTAGTGTGCGTATAATTTATCTTCGCTCGAGTTTATTGTTGTTTATTCTGCCCGGCCGAATGATTCAGCTTTCCAATTGCTTTCGGCTTTATCCGTAGAGGCTCTGAATGCGGACTTAGTCGTTGAGATTAGCAAGTCATTTGTAAAAAAAAAATAACAACGAACGAATCTCATTCGATAGTATCGACACAGAGGTTTTTTTATTAAAAACTGTAGGAAGGCCAAAGGGGAAGATCTTCCTCCGAGCTGTGTGATGTTAGTTCGGGGGCCTTGGGCCGACTGATGTTGGTCGGGCATCGTATATATCTAGAGTTAGCCTCCGAATTTCATTTGCGCGATGTAGGCTTCCATACTAATATTGATCGTAGTGCAGGTAACGCTATCTCTTGAGGATGGTGAGTAATGATTTCCTACATTATTATTACCGTTGTATATCTGTGGGGCATATAGATGTCGCCGCCACAAAACTAGCGACCGCCCCTGATTTCGTTCGTTTTAACTTTGAACCACCGTTTTACCGCTTTAGGGGAACGAGTCTTGAAAAACCTTTTCTAAGCTCGCGCCTACATCATAATTATGTGTGCCAAATAAAATAAATAAATAAATATTTCCAACACACACCAATTAGCCTAGCTCCAAAGTAAACACTGAAAGGCTTGTGCTATGGGACACTAGGGTAACGGATAGAATACACATACTGGTACACATGGAAGTATATTTTATAGTTTTACAAACATTCATGACTTAGGTACAAAGTATATTTTATAGTTTAACAAACATTCATGACTTAGGTAGTACTCGTATTCATCATTTTCCCTAACGGGATTCGATTCGGGACCTCTCGAGTGGGCGACACTAAAAATCAGCATACATAACATTCGGCCACGCAGGTCGTCAAAGAGTTGTGCGCTAACAGATCAGTCAGTAATGGTTGCCTTTTTATATATATCACACTAATATTACAAAGACGAAAGTTTGTGAGTGTGTGAGTATGTGAGTGTGTATGTTTGTTACTTCTTCACGTCCAAACGGCTGGAGCGATTTTAATAAAATTTGGTATGGAGTTAGCTGACACCCTAGATTAACACATAGGCTACTTTTATCCTGAAACAATGTTAGGTTCCAGAGGGATTTTCAAGAAAATAAGTCAACGCAGACGAAGTCGCGGGCGACCTCTAGTAGAAGATAAAGTTGATTTAGATCGAGACATACAAAATACAATTTAGAGTATTGGGTTTAGGTATGTAGAGGAGTCAAGCAACTTATGTCACTATCTAATACTATCGCTCTTAGATTATGTTCTAATTCAAAACATCTATGATACAAAACGACCTTGAGGTGGTTTTTAGGACAAAAACATCAGATTCGCCATTCTGGTCACTCTAATATACCGGCAGGAGATGGCGCCGATCATTATTTAACATCAACTGGAATGATTCAGCAATTTCGTTAATTAATTCGTTTGTTTTAGAAGTGAAAGAGACAGAACGAGGCTGGGGCGCATTGTGTAACTCGACATCCATCACAAACGCTCTTAGCAAGGATTATACTTTAGGTCCATCGGTTTTGGATTATTAATGAAATAAGTAACTTGGATTCCGTGCTCAAATAGCTAAAACGGAACCCAAGTACTAAGCCTATGCTGTCCATTCGTCTAACAATCCGTTTGTAGTTACTCAATGGGCTTTCAAAAGAACTGACTAATTGTACGCTTGTTTGTAAGTCAGTGGGCCGTATCACGTGAACCATAAAAGGTAGACAGTTGGTATTTCACAGAATGTGTATTTCTATTGCCGCTATAACGACAGATTACAACAACCTAATGGAATAACTTTGCGATGCCGACCCCTGAGATTCGAGTGGTCTAGAGGCTCCAGACGGAGAGGAGATTCCCCCCGAGGGGAGATGCCATCCGCCTGCCGGATATCTTTTTATGTAGTTATATTTTTTATTATTTTTAAATAATGTAACTGCTTGATGTTTAAATCTAAAGAAAATATAACTAGAAAAAAATCCACGCACCCTTCGCAATCCGGGCGAATGCACTGACGCCCGGATTGCGAAGGGTGCGGGTTCGAGTCCCGTCTGCTGCCTGGTCCGCGTGGAATTTTTTCTAGTTATATTTTCTTTAGATCTTTTTATGTATTTTAATGAAAGCTTATGTAGTCGGGCACTTTTTAAAATTAGTCAGAAGTTTTAGAACTGTTCTATTAGAACATCTATTTTATTTTATTTTTATTTCAATTGAAAATCCATTCTGTTTTACTTCATTCATTTTTATTTAGTATCGTTAATTTTTTTTCATAACTTAGGTTAAAATTAAGCAGGAGATTATTTTACTAATAAAACTACAAGCAATAAACATTCTGTTAAAAAAAATATCGAAGAAAAATCGACCCAAAAATAAGTTATACTTTTTAAAAAGTTGTCTTATCATTGAACTTAAAAAATTATGAAAAATAATTCTAACTCGAAAACTACGCAAAATCGTAGAGCATACATGTGGATAAATAGATAGGTATGGTACTCCGCTATCAGCTCGCACTGGCTTGACACCCTAGAAGAAACACTCTGTATAGATAAGTTGCAAATGGAAAGGATATTTCGAAACTTTAAGTAAGGTCATGTTCTCTGTATAACAAAAAAAAAGTGTATTTTGTTTAGTATACTGAGTCAAATAGATTTAACCACTTTTGATTAAAATGGATTTTTACTTATTGTTAAGAAGTATCGATCCTAATCTATATATCTAATATATAAAATTCTCGTGTCGCGGTGTTTGTGGTTAAACTCCTCCGAAACGGCTCGACCGATTTTCGTGAAATTTTATATGCATATTCAGTAGGTCTGAGAATCGGATGTAATCTATTTTTCATCCCCCTAAATGTTAAGGGTACCCTCCCCCCATTTTTTTTTTAATTTTGGAATTT
The DNA here is from genome assembly GCA_902850365.2 of Chilo suppressalis. Classification (NCBI taxonomy): domain Eukaryota; kingdom Metazoa; phylum Arthropoda; class Insecta; order Lepidoptera; family Crambidae; genus Chilo; species Chilo suppressalis. Next base: position 2,856,847 of record OU963902.1, read on the forward strand.
TAGTTTATTTTTATTTGATACATCATACAAAAATACTATTTTTTTATGGCGGTACGAAGTTCGCTGGGATATATAAAACTCAAAGGTGACTGACTGACATAGTGATCTATCAACGCACAGCCCAAACCACTGGACGAATCGGGCTGAAATTTGGCACGCAGGTACATGTTATGACGTAGTCATCCGCTAAGAAAGGATTTGATCAATTCTACCCCGAAGCGAAGCGAGGCCGGGCCACTAGTGTTGCATATACTCGTAATGTGAAAAACATTTACAATACTTAACACATAAGAAACTTATCGCTCTTTTAAACAATCCTCTAGAGATTATTAGAACCCATTTCAACGATCAACCACTAAAAGTTCAGATCTAAAATAAAGCAGGCACTTTAAGCGGAAATGAAACTAGATTTTTTTAGTATTTCTTTAGGTAGGAGCTCGATGGAGCAAGTGGTTAGCGCGCTCGGCTGCGATCGTTGAAATTAAGCAACTTTCGCAGTGGTCGGTTATTGGATGGGTGACCAAAATTTACTATCTCGAGCTCCTCCGTGTTTTGGAAGGCACGTTAAGCCGTTGGTCCCGGCTGCATGTGCGTTCGTTAGCACCCACCAATCCGCACTGGGTCCGCGTGGTGGGTCATGGCCCAATCTCCCTATTCCATCCATAGGGAAGGTCTGTGCCCCAGCAGTGGGGACATTAATAAGCTGATGATGATGATGATGATTTCTTTAGGATCTTTCGTGGCTGACCTAACTTAACCAAGGCGTTTCGAAACTGAGACGATAAAAATTTTGTTATTAATATTTCTTCAGAATCTTCTCAAAATATTTATCGGACACGTTAATAATAACAAGCTTTTTGTAAAACAAAAATATTCGTCGTTTCATCATTTCATTTTTGTGAATTATTTACTAAACCCTTAGTAATACCAAAATATACATGTTTACACAATCATTTGAAGTATTCAGCGAAGATTGATCTCATATCAGGATCTCTTATCTAATAGACAAGTCCGTCCGTCCGTCCGTGGTGCTGTTTCAGCGGCCAAACCGTAAGAGATAGGTATAGAGAATGTTTAACTTATAAGTTAAGAATAGTCTGTTAAGACTACAAACCGGATGTGAGTAACGTAGCACTTCCGGTTTTCGAGAAATCACGTGATTTCTATTTCAAACGAAACCACACAAAATCTCCGAAGTTCTCAATTAATTAAGTACATTTTTTTTTGGTGAACATTTGGTTCACAGGTTTGCTAGTTTCAATTAATCGTTACTAATTTAACAGGACAAAGTCATATCAGTAGTTGACGAAGCGTAAATTGAGAATAAAGATGTTGACGGGACTCGAACCCGCACCCTTCGCAATCCGGGCGAATGCACTGACCAATTATGCTACCGCGGCTCTCACGGACCGTGTCGAAATTCTTCTAGCCATTCTTAAGCTGCAAGGCAGCGCCATCTTTTCGCATTTGAAGTGTTCAGCGAAGACTAATCTCATATGAGGATTTCAATTAATCGTAACTAAGTTAACAGAACAAAGTCATATCAGTAGTTGACGAAGCGTAAATTGAGAATAAAGATGTTGACGGGACTCGAACCCGCACCCTTCGCAATCCGGGCGAATGCACTGACCAATTATGCTACCGCGGCCCTCACGGACCGTATCGAAATTCTTCTAGCCATTCTTAAGCTGCAAGGCAGCACCATCTCTTCAGCTGCAAGGCAGCGCCATCTCTTCGCATTTGTAGTGTTCAGCGAAGACTAATCTCTTATGAGGAAAACAATTAATCGTAACTAATTTAACAGAGCAAAGTCATATCAGTAGTTGACGAAGCGTAAATATGGTACTAAATATCGTTCCTAGAAACAATTTAAGTTTCCCACGCCGCTTCTTCTATGCTACTGACTCCTTTGTCTACAGAATTAGCTTAACGTTAAGAAACCTGAGTAATATTAAATTTGTCAAAGTTAATTTTAATGTTTTGGTTAAGGCAATGGGTGAATCTACCAACTTTAGAAATTAATTTTATAACTTTGCAACATTAATTCAAATTTAACTTGGCTCTGTTCATTTAAATCGTCGTTCCGTATTTACTTTCATATACAACAAATTAATTTGAGGAGGCTTAGGTGTTTCAAAAGCGATTTAGAAAAGGAGTAACCCAGCATATTTCCTTGATAATTAATTGTATTGTTGTGGTTGAGCAGATTTTGTCTCGAATTATGTTGATACTTTTCTATCCCTCCCATCCTGTTATTTATATCCTGTATTATAATTTGAAATGTGTCTTTTTTAATCTGCTATGTCGTAAAAAACTCCAAATCGTACTTAATCAATTTAGAATTATTTTGGGTAATCATGTTGGAGGACGCCAACATAGCAAGAGCTGAGCCATAATAGCAAGATATGTCAATAACTACTCTATAAAAAATATATTACTAGATTGGCTTAATAGACTAGAATACAATGAAGTAGAACAACTTCTAAATATATAACATTGACAGAAAAAAAGTGATAAAACAAATGCACATACGCTACACAACACGAACACAGGTACATATACATACACACTAACACACACACACAAACACACACATACACACACATACACACACACACACACCGGTTAATGCTATAATAATAATAATCATTTATTTCAGATAATTATAGAATTATAATCCATACTATACTATACCCAGGTACTTTTTTTTTTAATATTTTTATATAATTTTTATTTAGTGGTTTTAAATTATTGTAGCTCTAAAGTGAAAATAGTGGGGAGAGCACTGTCTTCTGGTCCTCAGGGTAACCTTTTCCAGAGGACAGGGTTCACATTATCATGTACTAAAATGTAAAGTGGTTACAATAAATTATTATTATTATTGATTTTATATTGCACGCTGTGGGCTTGACTTGTATGTACACCCGCGGAAAGACCCGCTCTGTCACCCATAAAGCCATAATCGCTTGCGGTAGCGGCGTATAAAAAATTCATTCTTTGACATGTAATTATCGCTGTCCTACTTTTTCGTATAGCGCTGTCGCGATCACGATGCGGATGACAAATTGAAACTAAAACAAATGCAATTCAATTCATTATTTCATCAATGAAATGCTCTCTGTCTTACTTTTGTGCGGCGGCCCGGATTGGCGCGTCCGACGCGAAGGCGGGGTGTAGTAAAAACTACTGTAGAAAACCGTTCAAACCATTTTTTTCGCCAAGTGACAGAGCGCAAAATTCCGCGATAGTACAAAGTCAGATCTTCAGTAAAACATACGAAGGTATCAGGACTGTGTTTCCTTTAAGGTTTATTCTGGTTCTTTCACTGTGTATTTATTTCCTTACACCATATATTCCATTAAATCAGAAGCCTTATTAACAACTATTACTCTTTGACTTACCGAGTACAAATATAACGAGTTAACGACTTTGATTCCTATTAAAGACTTCTACGTATGTAATTAAATCACTTCTGGGTTAAATGGTCAAGTTTTATACACCACCACTCTTTGTTCTACTATTTTTGGGGAGAGTTTCCTTAAAACTGTGCTTAACTGACGTATTTTACGCATAATTTATTTACTTGTCAGTTTTATCTTCATAGGTCAAGTAGCTTCCGAGACATAATGATCATTCTGTCAACTCATATGTGCATGAGAAGATAAGATGAGTATTATTATTTCAGGTACCCGACAGAAACATATTTTAAAAATGGCACAAACTTATTTTAAAAACTTAAAATCTAAAAATATGTTTGAGATTTGGTATTGAACCGAAATCTTGCTCCAGTCTCTATAAGCTATCTAACCAACAGAGCTCCTAAAAATGCTGACGAAATTACGTCTCTTTAAAACTAACTAAACAAGTTTGTACACATTTGTCATTGAAAGCTTTACCACTCAACGGCTACTCTGCTAAATGATGAACTTTTTTAATGACAACCTATCTGATTTCGATTTGGACTTGTTAACAATGTCTTTTATTCAATATAAAAAGGCCATTACTGATTGTTTACCAAACATTTAAAAATTGTGTTTTGTAACTTTTTTTTTTAGTTAAACCATCGATTTGCAAGTAGAATAGATATTGCAAACTTATCATGTTTTATAAAAATATAATCTCTGTGTTGTGATATTTTTAGTGGATAACGGTGTTGGTTGTGTAATGACATCAATGTATTTATTATTGTTACTACATTACGTACAATATTGCAGAGTTGTTAGTTATCCTAAATAAATAAATAAAAAAAAACTCTGATGTTCCATATTAAAAATCTATTTATTTTGTACTAGTAAAAATCGTCATCCTACTCCTAGTGCTCAAATAAAAACAAACAAAGATGAAAGAAATAGATACATTATTAGCAACTTGAAGAATTTGTTCTATGCGAGAAGCCAAAACTAAAACCGTGACAAATAATTAAAACGAAACGACACCGTAATCAATAATATGCCCTAAATTCTCAAGATACTAAATTACAAACATTATGGCTGGGGATACACATGCCAGTTAATCGGGAAAATAACTGGCATGAAAGTTACTGGCATGTACTAGTAACTGTCACACTGCGGATACATTTGCAAGTAGAACTGGAATGCAAGTTGTGCCCTCGCATGCCAGTATTACCATCGCTTAAACACAGGACAGTTCGTGAGAGTAAGTAAAGTGAGCTAGTCGGCTTCCAAAGACATTCGTATTCTCTGTACAAATGAATGAGCTGTATAGTTCTTTCATTTTCCCATCGTGCCATGTTGAATACAGAAATCAAAAAAAAAACTTGAAAAAACTTGACCTCCGAAATCAAAACAAAAAAAAAACAGCTCAATCGGTTTAAAAATATCTGTTTCTAAATTGATTTTCAAATTTTAGAAGTCTGCCATATTGGATTAAGAGTGACGTCACATTTTTTCGAGTTACTCGCAGCAAGCCCTTTAATTTGATACCTATATTGTAGGAATGCATTAAAAATTATTGGTCCGCCATTTTGGGTATGCCGCCATATTGGATTTAGAATGACGTCACACTGTTAATCATGCATTGTCATTCGAACTGAACGAGCATACCTTCAGCTTAATCGGTTGAGGGCAAGTACTTTAAAATTGAGTTGTAAGATTTGACCCGAACAAACATACATTGCAAGTTAAAAAAATAATAAAAGCTTGTAAAAACCTGCGCCTACGGCCACAAGGAGTCGGCTACTGGCATGCCCGTAGCTGTGGCGTCTGTTCACACGTGCCAGGTTAGTAGCCCCCCGCGTCCCCTCCCTCAACGGGCATGCAAGTAAATCAAATGTTGCGCTAGCTGCATGCATGCCAGTATGCCAGTATTACAGGCATGCCAGTTAGCTTATACACATGACAGTACTGTAGCTGACACGTGCAAGGAGCTGGTATGCTAGTGTGCAAGCTACGGGCATGTGTATCCCCAGCTTATCAGCAGCTTAGGAACTTAATTAACCGCTGAGCATATAAAAACTGTATATCGTATGAGCAAGTGGCTACTGCATAATTTCTTCTGTGAGAATCAACGCGGCAGTTATTAACTCTGCGGAGGTAAAAACGAAACTTATAATTGCTTGCGGGGACAAATTTGAAAAGTTCCCCCCCTAGAGTTTTGGGAACATCTGCCAACTTGATCCATTAAAGGCAGGTGATATCTTAAACGCATTAGGACTGCCTTTTCGCGACCAAAACTTCCAAACGAAATATACTTAATAATTGGAAATATAGGAACGAATACTCTCAGTTATTTTTATTAAACGAAACACTCTTGTTCAGCAAATTCATTAAAATTTCTCACATTTTAGCATATATAACAGTAAAGTAAAAAAAATAAATTACTTTGATAAATATGACGCAAGTTTGACAAATTTCTTGAATAATTTTAACTTAACTAGAAAAAAATCCAAGCGGACTAGGCAGCAGACGGGACTCGATCCCGCATCCTTCGCAATCCGGGCGCGAATGCACTGACCAATTATGCTGCCGCGGCCGGCGGCGCGTTGAAATTCTTCTAGCCATTCTTAAGCGCGCAAGGCAGCGCCATTTCTTCGCATTGTAGGTAACCCATATTGTCAAATGAATACTTTTACAAGTATTGAAACATTTGAAAGAAGAAATAGCAATTATGGTTATAATTTTTATTTATTAAGCATGTAACTGTTTGATTTCAAATCACATTTCAGACTCTTCGGCAGTTATCTTATTTATTAGCTACCGTCTCAAAGAATCCACTAATAAATATTAATAAAGGTTAAAAAAGAGTTCAAGGTGTTGTTTTTCCAGTCTACATCAGAAGTTCTTTACAGCCTTCTTATCACGGTAAAGTGCCTGCGTCAACATAGTGACCACATACACGTAATAGAAAGTCTAATAAATAATAACCTAACGAAATCCTGGAGTTGCGGGAATATATGTGTTTATGGCGACTGCTTAAAATCAAGCCATAATGTTTATTTGTCAGTTATTCAATATTATCAAATGATCCGCCATCGTAGGATGTCCTTTTCAAGTATAACAAATCTTCTCAATACAAGGTCTCCCGCTGTAGATTTGCGATCTGATGGTGTAGTTTTCGACTTCGAATTTCAACATTGTATTTTTATTTTGATAACGTCAATATATAATTGTCAGTCAGCTCTTATTAATAATATTAACACTCGTAATGATGAATATTTTATAAAGTTTTGTTATCACGGAGACCTCGTTCAATTGCGATATGACTATATAACGTATGTTTTTAATGCTTAAGCAGGTAAACGAGCTGACAGTCCACCTGACGGAAAGTAGTCCCTGCCGCCCACAGACACTTTCAGCACCTAGGGTACCCATGCATTGCCGGCTCAGAAGGAAAAGGTTTACCCGCCTTTTAAAGATCGATATACCACAGCTGAAAGGAAAAACCGCTGGGGAAAGTTCGTTCTAGAACTTTCTGGAACGTAAGAAAAAGGAACGCGCATATTGCATGGTGCTAGCTAAGCGTTCAGATGGTGGGGGTGAAACTTCTCTCTACGAACGGTGTGTGATGCAGTGAAGGAACTGGGTCGGTGGCACCAGATAAATGAATTCCTTGAGACGCTACAAGGACGCAAAGTCTCTGTGCAAGCTTAGGGATTGCAGCGCGTCAGAGAGCTAAGGATCATCGATAAGATGAACCGACTGCCTTTGAATCCGTTCAAGAGGAAGGAGTATTGGGGTGCTCCAGTCCAGAGCAGAGAACAGTGCTCCATATGTGGCCGGAGCTGTATTATAACGATAAAACACAAATAACAAAATTCAATCCAATACAACAATGTTGAAATTTAATTCTCCCATATATGCACAACTCGAGTCCACGCTAACCACAATTCGCCATCCGAAATTCCAAATTTCCCAAAAACAAACGAAGGTAGGCAACATCATTCAAACAGTTTGAACGCAAGAATGTTGTTTTTGTTTGGCGCAATTTATTTTAATATCTTTACAGCCGCTGTTGATAAACGACACAAGCCACAGAAATGGCGGTGAGAATTAAATTTCACGATAACCGTTGTGAGCATAAACGCGCCAACACCGCCGGCCGGTCGCTAGGATTAAGCGTTATTGCGACAAACCAGCTAATACCAGTTATTACGACATACAATTGTTCAGAATAAGGAACCGGATGAGGCGATTATGAATTTGCTACCGATTGTAAGAAAATACATAAACAAATTAATATTGAACATAGATTGAGGTACGCCTGTTCCCTCAGGGTGAACTTGCTATAAAATATTATAATACAGTCATCGGCATCATCGCGTATCCTGCTTTAACTTTTAGTACCATAGAGTAGGGAACACGAAACAACACATTTTCGGCATCGTTTTTGGGGTTCCGTAGTCCTAACAAGGAACCCTTATAGTTTAGTCATGTCCATCCCCGGTTTTTCTTAGAGCATATTAGCTAGAGAGCTGTAATTTTCTGAAGTGGAGTGGACAAATGGCAGAATAAAATTTTGAAAAATATTTTTTACCTGGGGATGGTTTTTTTTATTCATCTACGCCATCGTGTGGGGTATGTGCAAATTTTTAAGTACCCCCCCCCCCCCCCTCTAAGTGCTAAACAATTGGCTTGAAAAACCTGGAAAAAATCATAATGATAGTGCTTTTCATAAACTTTTAAAGAAAACTATAACGGCTAAAATAAATAAGTTAGTTTAAAAGAAATAGTGGTTTAACTTTGGTTAAAGAAAATTTCTTACCTATTGAAAATTCCTTTGAAGAAAACATTAATATTGACATAGATGAAGTTAGATACATAGATTAATATCAATTGGTTTTTCTAATTTCCAATAAAGGAAATAAAGACTCCTGCCTAAATTTATTGTGGTAACTACAGGCAACTACGAAACCCTACACAGCGCGTGGCACGACTCTCATTTGGCTGGTTTTTAAAAGTCAAGCCTTGATTCTAGGACTAGGCTACAGAATTTTTTATTCATACCGTATTGTTCAGATGTAAGTTACAGGTTGCAGTCAGGCTACAGTGATGGATTTTAATGTAAATACTGAAATTCAAAACCCAAATTAGGCCTCAGAGGGCACTGAAGTCATACGAGATGTTGCAAAGTTCATAAATCTTCCAATTAGAACACTGTTTTAAACAGCCGCTTTGCCGCCATTGGATGATTATTACGAGATGTTAGATCGCATATACAAAGAAATGAAATACCTCGAATTACTGTAAAACTTCTGAAGTCACTTCGTACCGCCATTGTCAGGGAGGTATTTGCAGCTGACAAAAATTAAGAGATTTATGACGAAGAAGAGATTTATGCTTTAAGTTTTGAGACTGGTAATTTCAAAAGTAGGTAAGCACACAGTTCAATATTGTCAGAGGGATTATTGCGGTTCAAATGAGAGTGAAAGTACTAAATAAATTATGATAACCAAGTTTTGAATTAATAATACTGAAATAACATCTAGACTTTGAAATTTTTGTGATATAGTTTATGTGCAAAATCAATATTTTAAAACATCACATCTATATTAATAGCATGTGTTTCGAAAGCAGCAGCTCAATCAATGCAAAATATGCAGGCTGCTTATAATCATTTCCAAAGCTGCCCATATTTTGTTTTTTTATAAATACATGTCAAGTCGCTGGCACATTTGAAATTTTCTTCGATTGCGGGTTAAACGTTGGAATATCTTTATCATATTAACAAATTAAGTCCTATACACACATATATTACCATAAAACCCCCTGAATGAACATAATAGGTAAACTCAGATTGATATTGATTACACTTTAAAACGAAATCGTAATCAATTTCATTTTAATACGATTTTAGCGATACTCCTGTTTTAAGCCCACAGTACTTAAGTTCAAAATTGAACGCCCATGAAACGCTATATGCTCCATCCATGTAGAAATTGATGCCAACAATGGCACCCTTTCCGTAATTAAAATAATTATAACGTGTCATTTAATAATAAAGGGTGTACGTTCGTGCGAGACCCTTATTAGTTTTATGTCAATTGAAGTAATTTTGACGCCGTATTGTAACATTGTGGTTGTAGGGATGAGTTACGGTACGAGGCATATTATTATATACATATCCATTTCTTAATCTTGTGTATATTTCTTTTATTTGTTTCATGTATTTGTTTTTTGTTAACAGCCATTTTTTGATATTTTAAGGTAAATATGTACACAGAAACCCCTTGTGTAAATTAGGTTAAATCTTGGAAAAAGCAATGATCAATTACACGGGAATCGGATCAAAAAATAACATCAAATCATCATCCAATTATTATTTTCAATGAAATCATTTTATACATAACTTGTCATCAACTCAATAAACATTTTATCACAAAGCAAATAAATAAAATGTCATGTAATTCTAAAAACATAAAGGGGTTTTTGTTGTTTCAATCTCACTCGAAAATAACTTCGTTCGGAAATACAAACATGCTAAAAAATAACACGCTTACAGCTAGCTGATTGTTACGCGAAAATGGTATACATTTTAAAAACACTTTAGTGAAACACTGATTTGTCAAACGTTTGAGTAAGTCTACGTTAGATTACTTTTAGCTTACAGAACCTTATTTATTAGTGCTAAGTTGATGATCTTAAAATAAATAAGAGAATGATTAAAGTTGCCATAAAAACTTCGCTTTTGGAGCACTGCATGTTAATGCTCTAAACTTGTTACATATTTTTCATACCATTTCCTACTGCACTTAGTCTAAAGTAAGAAATGGTAGTCTTTAGTTGGCCGGTTGTGAATCATCTGAATACTCTTTAAGTCCGCTCGCCAAGGTTCATATTTCAATGGTAAGCTCCTTATACGTTAATTGTAACAAATTGTCGTGAACTGAAGGCAGTGATTCATGTTTTGGAGTGCCGCCAGTTTTCAAATGTGTTTTAAATTAATATTACCTAATTCAAAAGTCTCTTTAGATTTTTCTCATTGTGCAAATGTGCATTAACAAGTTGTTTACTATAGAAGTAGAGCATGAAAATGATTGGAAACTTGTCTGTACTTAGGTTCCGTAATCAGTACAATATATACGTCTGAAATGTAAACTTAACGTAACTGCAATAAAAGTCGCAATTTTAACTTTAATCATACTTAAAAATGAACTGATATCTACTATGTAGTCGTTAAATAACTTTAAAATTATGTGTTTTTTATTTCCGGAACTTGTAGATTTTTTGTCTTTAAAGCCTACAACGTAGATTTATGGATTATTAAATAAGTTCGTTAAAACAAAGATTCATTAAGATCCCACGCCTCAAGAGGCAGGGGCGGGTATTCTGACCCGGGTAATATTTGACTTCTATCTATAATTTTAAGTTCCAGGTCGAATCATTAAAGTTTATACAAGATTTCACTTTAGTGATTCGTTGCTCAGCAGCGTTTATTATATTTACCTTCCTTAAATTTTTAAATTGTAAAAGTAAAAGGAACTTTAACATAATTAAAAAATAAATCAGAGATACTGTGCTGGCATCATATTATTCTATACTTAATAATAAAAAATATTGTAAATTATATATACTATCAACATATCGCACATCAATTGTAAATATTTGGTTGTTAGCAATTATATAACAATCTATTACCTAAAAATTTTTTGTTGCGTCAATTTTATTAAGAATTTCAACAAGATGATGATCAAAAGAGATAGAAATAGCCACTTCATTATAATTTTGTGACGATACTCTTAAACCAATCGTTATATCCAATCTGGCGTCTTAACGGACGGAAGTATTCATTAAACATGAATATGACAAGACACTTAGCAAAGCGATGGGATTACATTTCATTGATGGTACAAGCAATGATTCATATTTGCTGGCTCTCAGCCAAGATATAAGAGACAAGACGCGTGATCTCGTCACACATTCATATACACCTGCCAATTATGGAGATAATTTGACCCCTGTTAATTTTAATGGACGCAACCTTAGGCCATTGTTTGAAAAAAATCAAAATCGGTTGAAGAAGATAAGAGGTGCTAATTTTATTAATGAACCGAGGACGTGCAATTATTATGGACATACTTGCTTAGGTAGATCAAACATTGTTTTAGAAGAGGAAAATACATTTCCGAATTCAAAACATATCAAGTAACAGTCATTGCCAACAAATCGTACAATTACAAAAGAATCATATACGTTTAAGTATACCATAAAATACTTTAATAAAAATGATTTTCATTCTAAATTACCACAACATAAATGCAATCGTGAAAATAATTTACATTATAAACATTGGAAACATAAATTGAAGGAAGTTGAGAAAAACAGACCATTTGATCGTTAGCTATAAACAAAATATCAAACGTACCAATGAAATAAACATCGTGGTAAAGTTCAAAGCATGTAATATCGGTCATAATAATTCAACCATTATCTGTTTTACGGCACCCTATAAAACGTTTCTCTACACAGGTTCCGGATACCAAACAATCGATTAAAATAAATCATATCTACCACCGCAACATTCTTGCGCTCCCTTTTATTGAATTCGTCGAAAAACATTTTGGTATCCTCTTCGTTCTCCATCGATATATTTTTATTTAAAATGTATATAGTTTTATGTCTTTTCTTGAAATAAATATCTCTAGCATTAGAAAGAGGTCAGCATAACAGAAACTTATATAATTTACCTTAGATATCAGATACAATGTTATCACGCACATTGATTTTATGCTTTAATAATATTTTGTACAATATTTTTAGTAATTCAGGGTACTTGTAGTATCCTCCTTATTTGTATTTGTCTTCCAAAAGCATTTTGATTAAGAAGGACAGGGCATATCAGATGTTCCGCTGAAATTTGAAATTCCGTCTGGATAAGAGAAATCCACTTTGTAAAAGGCCTCAGTGAAATAGGTTGCACTACCTTTTGCGGGCTATTGTGTTTTGAATCAAATTTTAGGGACTCCAAGGGGAAGGGCTGGGCAAGACCATTGGCAACTATCATGTGACAACTCGGGTTTACGGCTTGGCATCAGGCAGACTGCATGCTTGTTTCTCATAGTTGAATTTAAATAAACGTTTTACTTTAAAAAAACGATTTTTTGCTTTTCTTCTCTGGTAATAATAAAGAAAAAAAAATATTTGAAATTGATTGGTCAGATAGTTAAAGCGAATTAGAATTAATGAAATCGTTATTTTTATTACCACCTTTTCAAGTCAATATAATATCGATAATGCAAAATTTGGAATTAAGACCGTACCTTGCCGGTCAGAGATCTTTGTATCTTTTCTTTTATCTTTATCCTCTTCATTTGCATTTAAAATCACGTAGGATGGAGTTATTGTCAGCAATATTGTAAAATAATGCCACAATGAAAAATTATATTATGAATAACTTTTTCATTTAACACACTTACATTTCATCCCTTCTTAATACAGATTTTGAAACTCCAGAGTGTATTGATCGGAAGCCCTCACCCTTTACATTTACCTCTGTCTGTCATTACATCTCCCCTATTCTATCATCAGTGTATCTTCCGACATGAGGGGTAATTATTTTATAATTACTATATTTGAGTAGCAACAAGCTCTCCCACGGTTGACGAATTTTCGATGAATGTTCAAAATAATTGACGATCCGTCTTCAAATTCGTTAATGGTTTAAACTTAATTGGATACTGGATTAATTTAAAATCATAAACTTATGTTTATATAAGTAAATCAAATGAATTTGAATAGTATAGAAATGATAAATTTAATCAACTCGATAAACCGACAACAACAGAAACGATTTTTTCCAATGGTTAAAATAAGTTTGCCAGTGTTTGAATCGAAGACTTGACATGAAGGGTGAACGACGGAATCACAAACATTACCATAAAAATAGTGAACGTTTCAGATCATGTTGCCCTACAGTCAAGAGAATCGTTTCAACCCTAATAAAGGATAATAGATGGGAGTCCTTTAACACGAGATAATATCAGCTAGTAATTCCCGACACAATTAGATCGAATCACGTACATATGGATGCGAGAATTAACATTATTACATATTAACGCCTCGCTCTTGAATAATTAGGTTTTCATCTTGCCTTTATTAGACCACATAACATGTAGATTATTTCTGGTAATTTGTGCGTCGTAGTACTTTTTCTTAATTACAAAAAAAATACTTAAAACATTAGTACGTGAATAATGTAGCTTTGATCTTATGAATTGCATTTTCTTTACATTCTTATTTAGTATTGTTATTATTTGTGTATGTAAGGAACCACGAAATCTCACATTGAACTGAGAGCTAAAGTAAATTTTAGAACGTGCTTTTCGTAAACTTTACGTGCTAGTTAGAAAATGGATTGTCAACAATAAGATATTTTTTAAACAATCACAAACCATGACCTGGCCATCAAATATATGTTATAAACAACTTAGAACTAGCTGTTAGAGAAAACATCCATAACTTCTCTTTTAAGCTGTCATCCAAAACGGACTTGACAACTTCTCCGTCTTTGTGAACTACTGTTAGCCAAAAGTATTGTGATTATGATAGCTTATCTAAATCCTATTTAACAAAACAGATCAGTATTTTCGAAGTATTATTTTGTTCAATAATCGTATAAATTGTGAGCATTGGTGTAATTATTGTGGGGAATAAATAAATAAATGGGAAGTGTTATGCCGAATTTTAAGTGCACCTCATCTGCTTACCCTTCAAGTGATATGACATGAACCTATGAGTAAATATTTGATGAAATATCTCCAATGATTTCCTATAAATATTTATTGTTTCTTCGTATTCACGATCACTAAATTATGAATCAATCTGTAATCGAAAATAATCAATTTATACGTTAACGAACAAATAGATAACACATTGCCATTAGGGCTACCTAATGGTTGTTCCTCGTACATCAGTGATTGATCAAGTCCAATTTTGTTAATCACTAGCCACATCACAGAATAAAGACATGATTAACCAAATAACGTCAGCATCAATAGAATTTGGTGAATAAGTAAATCTGATCACCTCAAATCGATTAATAATATGGAAATTATTACATTGCCAGAACGTAATAATATTGGTTATTGAAAACGGAAGACAGAATCCTACGAAAAGTCAAATGGAGATCAATCAACTTTGCTGTATTTACATGGTTCTTTGTTTTTTCCTGTATTGTTTAACTTGCCCGAAGGTAAGTTATATCTGAAAAGAAAAGAACCCTTGTTTTGTTATTGAGAAGATCTTTTCAATAATAAAAACCGGATACCTACCAAGATTAAATCTGATCAATTTATTATCTACTTTTTGTTACTGTATATATTATTATACAATATTTACCTTTTCTGAATAAAGAAGGTACATATGTTATTATTGATAATGAATATTTTATGAGTTCGTGTTTTAAGACTTCCATATTTTGTCGTGTTTTTATATGCTTAATTATAATCCGGACTATAATATTATAAATGCGAAAGTAACTCTGTCTGTCTGTCTGTTACTCTTTCACGCCAAAACTACTAAACGGATTTGAATGAAATTTGGTATACAGATGGTCTAGACCCTGAGAAGGCTATGCTACTTTTAATTGCGAAAAGGGGGTTGTAAGGGGTTAAAAGGGGGTGGTGAAATGTTGTACGGGATTGGGAAGTACGAAGCCAAACTTTTGTTAAAAATGCTACCCAAAGATGCTATTCCACGCGGACGAAGTCGCAGGTAACAGCTAGTGTATAATATATAGAGCAAAACGGACGCCTATGGTTATGCTATTATTATTACTTACACCTCAGAAACTGAGTACCTATTCGTAATTTAGATATGGAGGCCACTCTAATTCAACGATAAACGAAATTTCGATCGAATTTTCGCACATTTCTTACTTTGTTTATTATTCGATTCTAATAATAATAATAATATTCGTTCGTCCGAAAAGATATTGAAGTTTCGACTATCTAAGCCTTCTCAATGAAAAAACTTATTTGATTGTTTATCGTTCAAATTAAGTACAACCCCATATTAACGAAATATTGCTCATAATGATGACCTCCGTGGCCGAGTGGTTTGTACGCCGGGTTTCATGCTGTCGCCGACTCGAGAGGTCCCGGGTTCGAATCCCGGTGGGAGCAGATGTTTGTGTGATGAATACGAGCATTTGTACCCCAGTCATGGATGTTTAATATGTATTTCTATACAGGGTGTTACAAAAATACAAATAAAGCTTGAAGGACGTTGAAGTACATGATATAAGGAGTCTTCTCTAATTTTCTTAAAATATTTGCATGAAGTTTTAACTTTTTAAAAAAACAGTTATTTTTAATGATTTATAAAAATATCGATAATTTTAAGACACGTCACTAATTCGAGGATCATTAAAAATAAATGTTTTTATATAAAGTTAAAACTTCATGCAAATATTTTAAGAATATTAGAGAAGTCTCCTTATATGATGTACTTCAACGCCCTTCAAGATTTATTTGTATTTTTGTAACATTCTGTATAAATATACTTATATATGTACAGTATATGTATTCTATCCGTTACCCTAGCATCCCATAACACAAGCCTTATAGTGCTTACTTTGGGGCTAGGCTAATTGGTGTGGGTTGGAAAAAAAAATTGACGAAATGAAATTTCGTTTGAACTTCGTTATTGAAAGTTGTTTCGGCGAAAGAGAGAACACATCACCATATTGTTTTGTTTGTTTTTTTTTTATTTAGGACAAACAACAAAGCATAACGCAGCGTCAGTGTTAGTAGCTACAGAAGCAGTTTAAAGCTAGGATTAGTGTCGCTTTAATTATAAGTTGCCACGGCATGCGCAATAGGAAGCAACTAAAATTAACAAATTCTATCATTCAGCAACTACGAGCTAGTTTTGACCACAAGGCGGCTAGACCAAACTCAATTTTTTTTTTAGTTCTTTGGTTATTTGACATTGTCTATATCTAACATATAAAATTCTCGTGTCGCGGTGTTTGTGGTTAAACTCCTCCGAAACGGCTCGACCGATTTTCGTGAAATTTTATATGCATATTCAGTAGGTCTGAGAATCGGGTGTAATCTATTTTTCATCCCCCTAAATGTTAAGGGTAATCCACACCTAATTTTTTTTTTATTTTAGATATATTTTTTTTAAATTTTTTTATGATACAGCATTAGTAAATACATATAACCCTGAATTTCAGCCCTTTAAAATCAACCCCTATTTTTTTATGGCGGTACAAAGTTCGCTGGGTCAGCTAGTCTATTTATAAGGTTCGTAGTCGGGTCGACTACCGCCCAGTAGCATAATCTATATAATTGTTAGCAAACATCATGATAAGAGTGATACGGTAGATATTAATCCGCCTTAGTAAAGTTAGTGATATCTATGTGATATCAGAGAAGGGTAAGATTAAATAATATTATTTCTAACTCTTTGTTTCGGGCGACGCTTTACGCCATTGGTCCCATCTGCTGTTCTGAGTGCCTAGGTCGTTAACACCCGGCATTCCGAGTGGCTTACGTGGTAGAATGACGCTAAGGGATAACTTGTGAGCAAATCTACTAATATTAAGTGAAACAAGTTTCAACGGTACAAATGCACTGATATATTTATTTATGACTCATCCTTTTCAGGCTGCGTCAGAATTATATACCTACTGATATAGTAAAAGCGGAAGTTTGTATGTTTGTTACTGAAACACCTACGTGAATAAGGTTGAACAGATTTAAATAAAATTTAAAACACAAGAAGAGCATAACCTTTTTTAATAAAACGCAGGTTAAAAAATCTTTTTGCAGACGACGGCGCCTTTAAGCGGCACACCGCCGAACGGACCTCACACCTGGCTCCCGCAAGTCTTACGGACCCCCCAGTGGCTGACCATCAAGGACCCCGCAACTCTTACGGGCGCTTTACAGCATAATATCTGCTAAAAAAGTCCTGCGAATACCTTCTACATTGCTTTATGCGAAACCGCGGGATCCCCGTTTAGGGATTCTTCCGCGAAGAAGACCATAACCTGGGTTAACTTAGCGGCTAATTTTAAAGTCCTCAAGTCAACGGAGTCAAAATTGCAGTCAGAAGATAAATACCACGAATCGATTCTATATATAAATAATAAAAAAAAAAAATATTTCCAACACTCACACCAATTAGCCTAGCCCCAAAGTAAGCACTATAAGGCTTGTGTTATGGGATACTAGGGTAACGGATAGAATACATATACTGTACATGTATAAGTATATTTATATAGAAAATACATATTAAACATCCATGACTGGAGTACAAATGCTCGTATTCATCACACAAACATCTGCCCCCACCGGGATTTGAACCCAGGACCTCTCGAGTCGGCGACACCATGAAAACCGGCGTACAAACCACTCGGCCACGGAGGTCGTCAAATTTCAATTCAATATAATGAAGGTAGATACTTAAATGTTCCATTACTGTTTCAAACATTAGATTTTCAATTCATAAAACAATACTATATCCATGCTTACGCAAAATTAGTTAATTACGGGCAACGTGGTTAAATTAAATTTGGATTGCAGTGGTTTTCTGTTAATTGATCTCAAATCAACTGAATAATGCCCGGTAATTAATAATAATACTAGGGAGAATTTGCTGATCTGGTAGACATGTTTGTTTAATTGACAGTTATCTATCATCTGTACGTTGTTAAACAGCTCAATGTACGTTGAACTTAACTAGTTGTTAACTAGCAAACCAGTGAACCAAATGTTCACCAAAACCTGATTAAAAAAAATGTATTTAATTAATTGAGAACTTCGGAGATTTTGTGTGGTTTCGTTTGAAATTTGTGATTTCTCGAAAACCGGAAGTGCTACGTTACTCAAATCCGGTTTGTAGTCTTATCAGACTATTCTTAACTTATAACTTAAACATTCTCTTTATCTATCTCTTACTGTTTGGCCGCTGAAACAGCACCACAGACGGACGGACTTGTCTAATAGATAGAGATGCCCGGTAATCACTAGGGAGAATTTGCTGATCTGGTAGACATGTTTGTTTAATTGACAGTTATCTATCATCTGTACGTTGTTAAACAGCTCGTTGTATGATGAACTTAACTAGTTGTTAATGATAATTTTCAAAGTATCTAAATCGTTAATAAATGACTAGCAAACCAGTGAACCAAATTGTTTCTTAGGTTTTCACGCACATCACTCATTAAATAAAACTAGTTTTTACGGGTTAATGCACGAAACTTTATTTATTTATTGACGTTTCGCAGCCTTTTCAGGTCTGCATCGTCAGAATAATGATTTTTTATTTAAAATTGTCGAGCTACCTTCGAAAGACTTATATTGAGCGTTCGGTTATTTCATTGGAAGATTTTTAAAATTTTATTGTCTATGTATGAATTTATTATTTAATTTACTTAATAAAGTATTTTATTCAAAATTCTTGTTTGTAATTTTGAGTTTATTTATTTGACCCTAACTACCGTAAACTAACACAGTGAACCAAATGTTCACCAAAACCTGATTTCAAAAAAAATGTATTTAATTAATTGAGAACTTCGGAGATTTTGTGTGGTTTCGTTTGAAATTCGTGATTTCTCGAAAACCGGAAGTGCTACGTTACTCAAATCCGGTTTGTAGTCTTATCAGACTATCCTTAACTTATAACTTAAATATTCTCTTTATCTATCTCTTACTGTTTGGCCGCTGAAACAGCACCACAGACAGACGGACGGACCGACTTGTCTAATAGATAAGAGATGATAACTTTCAAAGTTATTAAATCGTTAATAAATGATTCAACTTCGCATTTGTATTTTGTTTTTCGTTTGTTTCAAAAGACGATCATAATTAGCTATTTATGAACAAGTAGCAAGCTTAAAACCTACTTTTTGAATTAAGTATTTCATTTTTGATTTTTTGTTTGTTGATCATAGATCATAAACTATATGAGTTCCGGTTTTCATCAAAATCCGTTCAAGCACTTTTGCGTAATTTATTAACAAACTCAATATACTTCAACACTTATAATGTTACTAGTAGCCACCTGCGACTTCGGCCGCGTAAACATAAGTATTTTTTTTGAGAATATCACAGGAATCTCATATAAATTATTATAATAAATAAATATTTCCAACACTCACACCAATTAGCCTAGCCCCAAAGTAAGCACTGTAAGGCTTGTGTTATGGGATACTAGGGTAACGGATAGAATACATATACTTTACATATATAAGTATATTTATATAGAAATACATATTAAACATCCATGACTGCAGTACAAATGCTCGTATTCATCACACAAACATCTGCCCCCACCGGGATTCGAACCCGGGACCTCTCGAGTCGGCGACACCATGAAACCCGGCGTACAAACCACGGAGGAGGTATTTATATATATATAAAGGTTTGCAGAGTATAAATATGATGTATTTTTATAATAGTAACTACTGACTTGTTTTGTTTAACATAAGTAGCACATTGTAAATCAGTCGTTGTTTAATTTCATTAAAACTTTTCCTTTAGATTATGGTTATCTTTATATATATAATTCTTCTGTGAGTGTGTATGTCACTGAACTTCTCTTAAACGACTGGACCGATTTTGATGAAATTTTTTGTGTGTGTTCAAGGAGATCTGAGAATGGTTTAGATGCACAATTTTGTCCGCTGGACAACCCCTATTTTTTTAGGGCGGTACGAAGTTCGCTGGGTCAGCTAGTGGTTATATATAAAACTAGCTGACCCAGCGAACTTCGTACCGCCATAAAAAAATTTAACTAAAAAAACATTGTCCAGCGGACAAAATTGTGAATCTAAACCATTCTCAGATCCCCTTGAACACACACAAAAAATTTCATCAAAATCGGTCCAGTCGTTTAAGAGAAGTTCAGTGACATACACACTCACAGAAGAATTATATATATATAAAAGATATATTTTTGATACTGTCACTGTTACAATTCTCTCTTCTTATTTACTTATTACTTATACCAAACCCTACAACTCTAATAACCCAAGCAGACTAGCATTGTTAGAGCTATGTTTTCAGTTGTAATTAATCGTTATTCACAGGAACTCTGCTGACAAACTATTGTAATAGTTAGGCAGATATTTTTATGTATAATCAATGTGTGACTTAGAAAACCAATAAAAAAAAATCGCCGTTACTTATCGGTAAAAAAGTGGTAAAAAGTTTCTTGTAAAATTTTCTTTAGATTTAAAGATCTCAGTTAAATGCTTAATAAATAAATAAAAAAAATGGGTGCGTGTACTTATGTAGGCGCGTGAGAAGTTATCCTTCTTTGGCATCGTTTAAAATTAGTTTTTAATTGCATGCAAATAATTAATTACAATAAATTAATAAAAAGTCTGGAAAAGGACACAGTCAATAAAGTTCAGTATTAATTTGAAAAAATAAATAAATAATCAAAATATTCAATTAAAATCGCTACTGAATATAATTTATTAGAACATATGTGATTTGCACTTGTATGAAACTCAAACACGTATTCCGAATATACAAACTAGAAACATGTGGATAAATATTATAAATATGAATACCTATAACTGTTACTTCATTACAAAAAATAAAGATGTGGTTTTTGGTTCTACTACATCAATGGTCAAGAGATGGCGCTGTAGTCTCCTGAATCGCGCTTTGGTTCCGTTGTTCCAGATTAATAAATACTTTTGATTAATACCTTCACAATGCAGTCGTTAGCACCCACTAAATAGAGATTCTATTTTTTATTTTGTTGGTAGATTTTCTTAATGTGCGGTAAACACAAAAGTAACGCATGAAGTTGGTCGCTAAAGCGACCAACTTCATGCTGTTAAAATTTTGTGTTACAGTGATGCGCGCGCATCTTAAAATTTCACTCTCATCATTTTTTCATAACGCGCCTAAAGAAGTATAACTTCAAAAATATAACTATAATTACTACTACTTCTTCCAAACCTTTAATATTTGTAAAGGTTGGGCATTTGACATTGTGGGTTACCATTAATGCGAAGAGATGGCGCTGCTTTGCAGCATTAGAAATAGTAGAGAAAATCCGACAGGGCCATCATGGCCGCGGTAGCATAATGGTAAGTGCATTCACCCGGATAGCAAAGGGTGCGGTCTGATGCCTGGTCCGCGTGGAAAATTTTCTAGTAATATTTTCTTTAAAAAACATGCGCTCATTGTAGTTAACATGGTATTTATTTTCTGAATCGTAGTCTCTTATAAAGTATAGATTTTTCGCACCAGCCCGTTACATTATAATAGAGTCTGTGCGGAAAGGGAATGTGCGTGGCGAAAAACGGAAGTAACATTAAGATTTTTATTTGGCAATCAAACCCAGCAATCTGTAGAACGTCAAAGTTTTGTATTGATACGGATCTGTTTGTTGTTGTGATTTCTTGCAGTTTTTTTGTATTTAATCATGTCTGAAAGGGGTAAAACCTTACAAATACGGTAGAAAAGCTCTACAGCGCCCTCCAATCTAAATCCCATTCTCTTTCCGCACTGACTCTATTTGTTTATTAATTATAATGTGTTTATTATTCTCATACAACTTTCGTAAAATAATCAAATATTTAAAAGTATAAAAATTGATGTCTATTTCAAAAGGAAAATGTTCTGTTTTACAAAAATAAATAATTCTGTAAGTACATCGAAATAATCAATATTAATTCAAATATCTTAAAAACTATGACATATTTGGCCTTATTTGGTTTTTTTAACAAATCACGGAAGGTTTAAAATAATAAATTTTATTTTTCTGATCAGACTTGAGACAAGGCTGTATGATAATTAATCGTTTGATTTTTGCTAATGAACATAATAAAACTTTTTAGATTTCCTGTCAGGCCGACGACAAAAAAAAATATTTGTACTTATTTTTGCTTTAAACATATATTTTGTTGGAGTTTTTATCAGAGAAATGGGAGGAAGGAAAGATTCTAAGAAAATACGAAACGAATGGCTCTGTAAATAATTGGGAACATCTTTTATCAAATGTAGCAATGTAATGACTTAGTAGGAAATTTTCAAGATTGTAACTTCATTAAAAGTTCCTGAGCCTTTTTTCATAGAAATCATAAATATTCTGCATTAAATATTACTGAGTACAATATTTATACATTGCTAGGGCAGTCGCTCATACAAAACTTTACCATTTCCTTTTTTTTAATTATTTACTCTACTCGTTTTTTCCTGTCTGATTTCTGCTCACTTTGATACTAGTGTTGGTTTGTCCGATATTATTTAGGACTCTGGCGATGATATTCGCTCGGCGCCGACGGCGGGTTCGAAGCGTCGTATTGACTACCGCAGCGTTTTGTGATTTAGATGGGTGATCGCTGATTATTGACCGTTCCCCTTTACCTTGTTTGGTGGCTTTCCTTAATGAAACAATTTTCTTGAACTTTAAACTGATTTACTGAATAAATTATACTGAAAATGACAATTTTACTAGCACGAGCACATTATTTTATCGCCATATTTTCTTGAAGTCTCTTTATAATTACATTAGCCAATCAGAGGCCTCTTTTGTAACTATAGATTAGTAATGTGTGACACTTATTAACAATAACAATAGGTGGCGAGAAATTTGAAATTACAATTTATTGATATTAATTAGAACATGTTGATTTTGCGTCAACAGACCCGGTCGGAAACTGTCATCATCATCATTATTAACCTATTAATGTCCTCACTGCTGGGGCACAGGCCTTCCCTATGGATGGAATTGGGAGATTGGGCCATGACACACCATGCGAACCCAGTGTGGATTGGTGAGTGCTAACGACTGCAGATGCAGCCGGGACCAACGGGTTAACATGCTTTCCGAAGAACGAAGGAACTCGAGATAGTAAATTTTTGGTCACCCATCCAATGACCGACCACTGCGAAAGTTGCTTAACTTCAATGATCGCAGCCGAACGGGCTAACCACTTACGCCCTCAAGCTCCTCTAACATTTTCCTTGAATCGTTTTTATTCAACAATGTCTAGTATGTTGGGACAGCCTCAATACAATAAATAAACTCAATACTTTTGTGGTATTGTATTCCCAACATATATATGTAATCTCAATTTACCCCTATCGATGATGTGAAGATAACACAACCGACAGTTTCATTGTATCATTAAGTAATGTACCATCAAAGAGATCAGTCTCCCCACAATTCGGTATAAAATGACTATACTCAATTGAAATAATGGATGAGGGTCAATTGTGTGATGCGCCTACAAAGATTCTATACAATCATCGACGGGATAGTAACGACAATCGACCTTAAACACTTTAGGATTAGATCTACTTTACCTTATCGGATTACACACAAATTGAAACTTCAAATTAACGCAGCTAATATCCATCAAAATCGTTTATTTTTATTGATATAACTTCATTACGATATTTTTTATTAGTTCTCATATATGAAGGGAGTCCAATTTAATGCTGTTTGAGATTGATCGAACACTTACTTCTATAATCTCTTATCTATTAGACAACTCCGTCCGTCCATCTGTCTGTGGTGCTGTTTCAGCGGCCAAACCGTAAGAGATAGATAAAGAGAATGTTTAAGTTATAAGTTAAGAATAGTCTGATAAGACTACAAACCGGATTTGAGTAACGTAGCACTTCCGGTTTTCGAGAAATCACGAATTTCAAACGAAACCACACAAAATCTCCGAAGTTCTCAATTAATTAAATACATTTTTTTTTCTTTTAAATCAGGTTTTGGTGAACATTTGGTTCACTGGTTTGCTAGTAGTTAAGTAATATAAAAGTTGTTGTTTTTTTAATGATATTCACAACCATATCATGGTCACTATTTAACTTCGCACTTGACATTTCCGAAGCATGCTACAGTCTGCACAATAAGTTGCGTGCTTTGGAATAGGTTTTAAAACCGGCCGAAGTGAATACAGAAAAAGAACAAGAACAAGGGAATAACGGAAATTCTCATGCTTTAAAAATAGTCGGTATTAATAATAAATTGATATTAATATGAATATGAAATAGATTACGGAATTTTGAATCTTGCGAGACAAAAGACGGAAGCCCTCATTCAAGAGGAAAATTCTATATGTACTACCATTCTCTTACAGGTTACATTTTTTTTTCTTTCTGTGGCGTTCTCCGTTTTACACAGAAATTTCGCCAATGTCCAGTAGTGAGAGAGACACGAGAAAGACTGCTCGGTAAAAACAGATTAAGGCGATATAAATAACCGTTTATACGTTCTTCCTTGAGGATTTCACTTTTCTGAAAGCACAACACAACAAACATACACAAAGACGTCACAGGTTAAACAATATTAATTTATATGACATGGGTAGAGCAGACAATGATTTCCAAATAAAAACAGAAAGGTTAATAAAAGTTAGAGTTTGATATTGTATTTTTTTTTATGAATTTACATAAACACAAAAAGCCAGGTTTGTCGGTCAATGTTTACATTGCCTGCGCTCACACAGTAAAAGTCGACGTCAGAGGGTAGACCGATATGTCTGTCAATAACGTCTAACCCCAATCACTTCATATACTCCGTGATCATGGCGCTTGCAACAGTGCCGAAATATCGGAGACTCATAAAAAACAAGGTACATGGTAACAATCCCGTTAATAGCTATAATGTTAGTGACCATAAAGTGCGAAGTTTAAAACAATATATTGCAGGTAAAATTTCTCGCAAAAGTAGAATCACAGTACTGACAGAAGCAAAATCCACTCAAACTCAAAAAAGAGTGTGGCAACACACAGTTTTTAATAATATCGAAGAAGTTGTAAAAATAAAATGCCAGGATGTCGCTCCACGTGTTCCAGTCGGCGTCATTAGGGACTACGTCCTGTTCACACTATACGCACAGAAAAGGGACAGACGCATTACAGACATTGACGTTCTTGACTTTTTTAAGAATTTCTTTTATGTGATTCACTAGCAGATAGGAATAAAGAAATAGAAGTTAGTTTAGTAAGGGAGCAAAGAACTATTTTAAAGGCGAGAGCGTTTTCTTTTAGTACCTACGTCATTTGAGCTTTAAAATAGTGTAACTCCTGAGGTGCACAATTAGACATTCTATATTATAACACTTTGTGGAAAAAGTATCCTAACAATGACATTTTCATTTAAAATGTTTCCAATATCAGACCATATGATTCGTACTGTCAAAAAGTTATCGGATCTCGTGTAGAGATAAGCTTTTAACTCTACAGGGCTAACTCCAAAAGGTTCAACGCTTTAGGCGTTACTACGCCTTATACTATGTTAGTTTCATTTCATTTTGTTAGTTGCTTGTGAGAATTTATATTATATACCTACTTTTTTCTTTTCTTTTGGGTGTATTTCTTACATTATTTTATATTATCGAATAGATGTGATAAAAAATATTTTTTATAATCGTTACGTTATATAATGTTTATTATATAGAATTTTACTTACCCCGCGAGAAATGTGTTTTTGAATTAAGCCTGTGGTTTATGAATAGACGCTACGCTTGGAATATCACTTGCACGGTGTCTTCCCTGACCCCATCCCTTACCCCGTTAAGCTTCCGAAACCTTATAATGAGAACGTCTTCTCACAATAGACTGCTTTAACTTAAATGTATTCTTTTATAAGGTGCAGGTAACTTTCCCCGATAGGCGCTACAATTCAGCGAAAATCCTTCACGCCTTATCAAAATATTTCTAACTTGTACAGTTTATATCCTTGCCACTGTGTTGTCTTTTGTTTTAGGGCATTCGACCTTATTTTATTTTTATTTACGTTCATTAACGCTAAAAATAAAAAGCATTTCCTGTTCCAGCGCCCCACGCTTTTACAGGCAAATATTATAATTAAAAGCACACAATTTACACTTCAACCCAGAAATAGAGACAACTTGAACGATCCATAATTTACTTTTGGTTTTTACGTGCATTTATGAAAACGTGTTTTTCTAGTTTTATTAAACTATTAATTTTTGCATTAGAACCAATGCCCTGGCCATAATATTTCAAATGATTCAAAGAAAACAATAAAGTTTTATTGTGAGACTAACTTTCTTTTCATTTATATAAACATGACTTTTGTGTTTTTTCAACAAGTTTTTATTCAGTTTCACGGGTGTTACGAGTACAAGACTCATCTACGTCACTCATACGTCACGCGTACATTATGTGTTTCCCAAGTGCAGGTGGCTCGATCGAGCAATCGTGTTGAAAAGTGCTTATTAGACAGATTGAGTTCATGTAAAACCTTCGGACAGTTTTGGGAGTTGCTTGAGCTTCAATCGTGGAAGCATCTTGACGTATAGTTTGTAAGACCGGATCATCGGGATCAATTAGTATAAGTAAATTTGTATAACATTTAAATAAATAAAGTAATAATTAAAAGTTTAGTTTTTAAAAACCCTACCTGACGGCTCAATTCCGTAATTGGCGCAGTCGGTAGGATAGTCGAGTCAGTGCGAGCATCATACTTCGATCAGCCTGATAGTCGTGTCGTCGGCGTGTCGACTATCTCTACGAATCTACGCGAAGCAGTCGTCAGACGGGAAAGAAGAATCAACTTCGAAAAACGGTGCTAATCCAAAAATCGATGGCCCACCACCACACTAAGCTAAGCATCCTGCTCCTGTGAGTTATATTATATAAGTTACGTATTCCTATTGGTTGCCAGCGGCCCCTTTCCTGTCTCCCGTAGGACGTAATAAGTAAATTAAATAAGTTTGTTTTAATAGTTAGAAAGATTTCTAGATATTCCTATTGGTTGACAGCGGCCCCTTTCCTGTCTCCCGTAGGACGTAATAAGTAAATTATTTTTTTTATAGTTAGAAAGATTGCTAGTTATTCCTATTGGCTGACAGCGGCCCCTTTCCTGTCTCCCGTAGGACTTAATAAGTAAATTAATTAAGTTTTCTTTTAATAGTTTAGAAAGTTTTCAAGATTTTTTTTCCAAAGAAAAGTAGAGATATAGGACCGAATCTGCGGCGCAGTATTCGTCCTAATTCTAGAGAATTAAGGTTTCATCGCGAAATCGAATTATCTACATTAGAAAGCATAGAAGAAGAAATGGCGACCGAACAACAATCTGTAGCTTATTCAAACGATATGACAGAAAGGATTTGGAAATCTTTAAGGCTAGTTCCTGAGTTTGATGGAAATTCGAACATTTTAATTAGATTTTTGAACATTTGCGACCAACTGATTTTAACATATGTTAATCCAGCTCCGGGAAATGAACTAAATAATTACGCTTTAATTAATGGAATTTTAAATAAAATAACCGGGCCTGCTGCTAAAACATTAGCAACAAATGGCATCCCCCAGGACTGGAATGGCATAAGAAATGCGCTAATTAACAGCTTTTCGGATCACAGAGACGAGTCCGCCCTATACACCGATTTATCTATGTTAACTCAAGGTTCCGATACACCGCAAATATTTTACGAGCGAGTTCAAAATTTACTTAGTATTATTATGGCTTATGTAGAATTACACGAACAAATTAAAACAACAGTTGAAGCTAAACGTGAACTTTACAAAAAAATTTGCTCTTCAAACATATACCAGAGGCCTAGCCGAGCCTTTAGGATCACGTGTCAGGTGCATGCGCTCCGACTCGCTAGAAAAGACCTTGGATTTCGCCCAGGAAGAATTAAACGTCTTATGCTTACAATCTAAAGCCAGTAACCCGCTAATTTCTAAGAAATCGATTAACAATGTCCCGTTTAATTACTCTCCTTTTAATTCGCATGACTCACTTATGCCTTCGAGACAATTCAATTCTGGAATGCCTACACGTCAATTTAAACCTTTTAAATACCTTTTCATGCACAAGCAGGTCCACTAACACAAAACACGATCCGACTTGATGTCCTCTCCGATGGACCTGGACTTCTCCCCTTTAAACTTGGTTCAACGAAAATTGTATTACATGACCACTCCTTCCTCCAAGAAATTGACCTTGATGAAATCCAACAACAGATTGACTCACTACAGACTCAACTAACAGATCTATCCAATAGGGTATACAATTGACATTTTGCTCTATTTAAATATCAAATATTGCATTTATACGGCAAAAATAAAACCTCACTAGATTAGAAACCTTTGAACCAAAAAGGCTTAAAAGAGGTATTTTTATCCCGCTAGGAACTTTCATTAAAAGTATATTGGGTAACCTCGATAACGAGGACGCTCTGAGATTTGAGAATGCTCTTAAAATATTGCAAACAATGACAAAGACCTTTCGGATAGTTTTAATAAGCATATTAGTTTATATAAAGAAATGATCATCCAACAAACTCAAATTTTAAATAATATCTCATCAAATCAAAGAAAATTAGAAAAAGCAATAATTTCAATAAGTAATACATCTGTAACTGAAAAAGAACAGATGTATCAATTTACACAGATTTCCCAATTATTTAGCATACTTACGGAAAATATTCTGGAACTCTCATCTGAAATAAGTAGATTAGGTAATATTTTAGCTTTTAGTCGCACAAACGTAATGCACCATTCTATATTATATATAAGTGATTTAAAAAATATGTTAACACAGCTTAAAAATCTATATAATCCCAGTGCGTTACTAAACTTAGATATTAGGTTTTATTACGATCTAATTACCATAGGATCATATTTTACTAGTAAGAAAATTGTAATTGTCTTGAAGTTTCCTATAATGTCTCTAGATACATTTATGATCTTTATAGACTCTGTCCTGTTCCTAACAAAAACTCAGAAATTATCCTTCCACCATTCCCATACATGGCATCCAATTCCCAGGAATTTGCGTACATGGAGGCTGAATGCCCGAAGATCGACACCTGGTACTTATGCAAGCAGCAGCTTAACCATCAATCCCGAACACGCAGTGATTGCGTCTTCAATCTCATTTATCATCAGAATACAGTAGAGTGCCATCCTACATCCATATCAGTCCTGAAGGAAGCACTACTAGAACTGGACAGTCAACATTATATTTTATCATTACCTAACAAAATCAAAGTAAAAATATCAAGCGCACAAGAAAAATATCATCTGTTAAAAGGAAGCTACTTCGCAACGATTCCCCGAAATTGCAGCATTCACACACCAGAATTCAAAATTGTTAATACTGATGACAAATTTCGTGGGCAACCTGTTGAAATAATGACATTCCCACACTCGACTCCGATGTCAGCAAATTCGAAGAAAAACTTACCACATTATAATTTCACAACAATAGATTTGAACAAATTACACAATATTCAACATCAATTACTCATGGACCCACCTGTTAGAATTAACACCGTGGATTTATCCAGCTTATATCACACCACGATACCTACATACGTCATCATACTGTTAAGTGCACTTGCACTTTAGTGTGGCTTACTACCTGAGACGGCGTAAGATCCAACAGCGAGTTAAATCTACACAGCCTCAAGAGATGGAAATGGCATCAGCGGGTTCTACACCATCCATCGAAGAAAGAAAAGCCGCAACATTTGCTCTCAATCTTCGCAAATAGTTGCTCATCTAGGAGGGAAGGTGTTACGAGTACAAGACTCATCTACGTCACTCATACGTCACGCGTACATTATGTGTTTCCCAAGTGCAGGTGGCTAGATTGAGCAATCGTGTTGAAAAGTGCTTATTAGACAGATTAAGTTCATGTAAAACCTTCGGACAGTTTTGGGAGTTGCTTGAGCTTCAATCGTGGAAGCATCTTGACGTATAGTTTGTAAGACCGGATCATCGGGATCAATTAGTATAAGTAAATTTGTATAACATTTAAATAAATAAAGTAATAATTAAAAGTTTAGTTTTTAAAAACCCTACCTGACGGCTCAATTGCGTAATTCGGGTAATAATATTTATTTGTTACTATCATCTAGAAAAAAAGCAATAAGCTTAATCTTACGTTATGTACATAGTTATGTATATTTAATTGTAATAATTTATTTGCTAGATTCATAAATCTTAAGAATGAATATGCGCTTGTATTTTGTATTAACTTTTATGTTCTGATTGTAGTTCTCCATTTATAAAACAACTAGAGGCAGCCCGCGACTTCGTACGCGTGGAGTTAGAAATAAAGATTCACTAATAATATGTAGCCTTTATGTTGACCTGACTTCTTAATATTATTCATGCCAAATTTGAAATAAATCCTTGCAGTACTTTTTGAGTTTATCTCGGACATACATACAGACAAAAATTCTAAAAACTATATTTTTGGCTTTGGTATCGATATTCTTTTAAAAAAATTTCAATGTACAGTTTTGACTTTCCTACCATTATTATTATATGTATAGATTTTGTTCACAAAGTACCAGGAGAGCATACATGACCAAGAGGTTCTTTATATGATAATTCTCGTCTTTTATTATTTCTTATAGAAAAAACACTATTTCCATCATGCATGTGGCTAAGGGAACTTCTGCGACTAACACGTTTTACTTTGATCATAAAACTAAACCCCAAATCTAGGTTTTCCGCTTATGTCAGAAAAAAAGCCTAAAATTTATGCTGACGAAAAAGAAATCTGACGAATGTGTCATAAAGACTCTATCACAAATCACAATGTTCATCTAAATTTTGTTCTCAAGCTCGTGTTGAACACTCATCAAACTATTTTGTCCGACGTAGACTACAGACGATGCGACTCCGCATAGCAGTTACACTCGGGTTACATTTAAGCTGAAAAAATGGCGAAGCTCTCAATCCTTCAATTTATCTCTTAAATCGCTGTCCAGAGCTGGGATCGAGCGGTAAAAAACGCTGACTCTCCAGAGCGCTGTATGTCAAGCAAGCGAAGTGTAAACCGGGATTTGTCGGTATCGGTAAAGCCAACCGGTATTGTAAAACCGGTATCGGTGATACAGCGGTGCTCGACCGGCGGCCAATTTGTAAGGATTACGTATTTACGGTATCGGTCGAGTCCGGATTCGGACCCGGGTGGAGAGGACGACAAAAAAATATGTTAAACATGAAGCTTTCAGACGGTCATCTATTTACGAAAGAGAATTGTTGTTACGAATTTATTATACAATAGAAACATCTATTTCGTTGGTAATGGAAAGCAATATTGCATATTCATAGTATCTAGTGGCTCGTAACGAGAGTATATACTGCCACAACGATAAATACTGCAAGAGCACAATAAAGCCTATTCGAAGAAATCTGAAACTGTTTTCAAAAATATTTGAATAAGAAACAATTTGTTATGTTATTTTATTTTTAATATATATATATTAAAAGGGCGGGAAACACACTTGTTTCTGGCCTATGTCTTGATTTGATTTACCAATTCTATTGCAAATCGATAATACAAGAAAAAATAGGAGAAACCTCTATATCTATTCTACTGTTTTTTTTGTAGTTCTTTCCAAACATCTACGGCTTTTTTCTATAACGCCTCCCGATTTGTCAAAATCGGACCTGACAACACTGATCTCAATAGAGCGGTCACACAATTTTACTCAGCTCGAATATCCGAGACTTCGGTATGCATAGACTGGTACTTTCTTTGATATATTTCCAAAGTGGCTTTGCTGTTATCTTATTGCATAAAGCTCTATATTGATCCCAGGGCTTAAGAATTTGAATAAAATAATATACCCTTTTTTCCTTCTTGTGTCCCAAATGTGGCCTTGCTTTTTCGTTATTACTTACTTATTTTGTCAACTATTTCGACGCGGTTTTTTTGGAGTGTGTATGCTGTTGGTCGCAGATGACCTTTGCAGCGTCAACAGGTTTGGGGACGGTATGATCCTAAGAGGACCTCAAGCCGAGAGTTGGCGAGTACCTTTAGATGATGATGGTATTCCAGGCGGATCGAATCTCCCTGCGGTGGAAGTCTCCTCTCCATCTGGAGCCTCTAGACCACTCGAACCTTTTTTTTTTATAGATAGGTCCGACAAATGACTCCCACCCCACCTGATGTTAAGTGAAGGTGAAGTCCAGACGTGAAGATAGCTGATACAGCAGTTTTACCTGCCACACCAGCCATCCTCACCCTGCCGGCCTGCATGTTGCTTCTTCACGCCTGTTTTAAAGGATCCCAGGTTGTAAGATGGAGGCAACACGTGAGCGGGCAGAGCATTCCATTTACGGATAGTGCGACAAAGAAATGAGTCACCAAATTTCTTTGTACGCGTTGGAATTGTGGCCAACCTGGCCTCCTCAGGTTCGAGAGGTGGGTAGTAGCTCAACTAGAGGGCATCTCTGAGATTCGAACCTCAGCTCTAGTTACGAACGTATCTATACCTATCGTATCGGATAGCGAAGGGTGCGGGTTCGAGTCCCGTCTGCTGCCTGGTCCGCGTGGAATTTGCTCTAGCAAAGTTTTCTTTATTATGAATAAAGTTATAATCAGCCTATTAAAAACCAAAACCCAACTGAAAATTAAATCCATTTCATATCTTTTCCAACCATGTCCCATGTTACATTAAAAAAGGATTATGACGACCGAGCGGCCACAGGCTTAGCGAATTATTAATTAGGTAAGGGCTAATGTTTGTGTGATGACAATTTATTCCTGAGTCAATACTATAATAAGAGGAGCTCGATGGCGCCGGTGGTTAGCGCGTTCGGCTGCGGTCGTTGAAGTTGAGCAACTTTCGCAGTGGTCGGTCATTGGATGGGTGACCAAAAATTTATTATCTCGAGCTCCTCCGTGCTTCGGAAGGCACGTTAAGCCGTTGGTCCCGGCTGCATCTGCAGTCGTTAGCACCCACCAACCCGCACTGAGCCCGCGTGGTGGGTCATGGCTCAATCTCCCTAAACCATCCATAGGGAAGGCCTGTGCCCCAGCAGTGGGGACATTAATAGGCTGATGATGATGATGATGACTATAATAAGTTGTTATCTATGAATGAGACAGACGCACTCAATAAAATTTAATCGTGTTTTATCTCCAGTCTAGTACTAGATTCACTGCTTGACATAACCTATAGACAGAACGAGTCATGATACACTACGGGGGCCCAGTGCGGATTGGTGGATACTAACAAACGACTAGCAGTGACCTGACCAATGGCTTTATGTTATGCTGTGTCTGTCTGCAATGAAGCGATCGTTGAAGTTAAGCAACTTTCGAAGTGGTCGGTCATTGAATGGGTGACCAAAAATATACTATCTCCAGAAATAAAAAAATTACCATGCTTCGAAAAGCACGTTAAAACGTTGGTACAGACTGCATCTGCAGCCGTTAGCACCCACTAATCCGCACTGGGCTCGCATTTTAGGTCATGGCTCAATCTCCCTATTCCATACGTAGGGAAGGCCTGTGCCCCAGCAGTGGAGACATTAATAGGCTGATGATGAAATGAATGTATTAGATTTCGTTCGCCATAGCATATTCTGGTTTCGTATAATTAGAATCCCAACGTCCATTGTCATCAATCAATCAATCAATCGATCAATCAATCAATCAAAATCATTTATTCAGTTTAGGCTGTTACAAGCACTCATGAATGTCTAGAAGCTACGCCATCGGTTCGTAAATCTACGGCGGGAGACCTTATACTGAGAAGAACCGGCAAGAAACTCAGCAAGGGCTGTTTTTTTATCCCTGTATTATTATTTGAATCAATCGTGATTATGTTATTTCCTCAAACATCCTACCTTCCTTTATATAGAATAAAAATAAATTTATTAGCCTTAAACACAGTCAGATTTACATAAATAAAACAAGACAAAATAGGCCAACTAGGTCCCTGCCTCAGCTTAATACTACAGCAACACCAGAGCTGCTGCAGCGCTGATAATTCCGGCAGGGCCTAATTTAAAAGGCCGGCAGGGCCTAAATTTAAGTGAAAAGTGTTAAATTCACACACTTACAATCAGAAATACTAACCCGAGTCAACTAAACTCTGATATGTAAGAGGGATGATGACTATCTCTTCGTCTAACAGGTAGATTATCAAAAAGTATTGGACACGTATTTTTTCTTTTTTCACATAATATAAACATTGCAGAGATATATTGATTTGAAAATTCGCATGACGTCACGTTTAACAATTAAACAAGTACAATTTTCACTCAAAAGTGACGTCACGAGCCCCTACTCCCAAACTTTGACGCGCTATAATTTTTCATTTTTTGGTTGATTGCCCAAAGAAAAAATACGTGTCCATTATTTTTTGATCATCTAACTGACGGACTAAATAGAATTTCGTTTAATGCACCCCGTCATCACCCCTATTCTCAGTCGAGAGAAAAATATATTCCATCACAGTAATTTCTTGGTCCGAAAAAGACAGTGCAATATCAAAGAGACTTTAATAAAAGTTCGTCGCACGCGAAGGAGGTAGGTATCGGTTGTTGGAATTTAAGGCCCCTAGCGATGTCCAACTCTGGGACATTGTATGCATAAAACATGGAGTGAAATCTTAAATCTGGGGAGTCGATGCTTCGTGTAAGCTTTAGATAACAGACGTCGGAGCTTTGTTTTGCGCCTTGAGTGGATTGGACGCGATATATCGAAACGGTGCGGTGCCATTTTCATCTCAATCCAGGAGAAACTTTTGATACATTGATATTTTTGAAGCTGTGTAAAGGTAATATAAGTTTGATTTTATTTGCATTGTAAAGGCAATAAAGATTAAATAAATAAATAAAATAAAAAAAAATATAAGTTGTCTGACAATATTTTTTGATAACGTGATTATATTACCTGTTGACCTAAATTGATAAATTATTTGTTTTATAATTTAAACTAGTGGCCACCCGCGTACGTACAGACAAACAGACCAAAATTCTAAAAACTATATTTTTGGCTTCGGTATCGATTGTAGATCACCCCCCAAGTATTCTTTTAAAACTATATTCAATGTACAGTTTTGACTTTCCTACCATTTTACTATAGGTATAGATGAATTTTAAATTCAATAAATTATTACTTTGAATTTTTATGACATTCATATATGTAGTTCTATGAAAACTAAATAAATGAACTTTACTTTATTTAAAAAATTACTTTGCAAGTCAAATACAAAAAGAAAATATGCAAACTTTGTGGATAAAATAGCACAAATATAAAAAGACAGCCCTTTAAAAAATACGACGGGTTGCACTCCGGGAGTGCCCGGCAGAAGTGAAAACTTGAATAGTAACGTTGTGCGTTTTTTATATTTTGGAATGGTTAGGGAATAATTTTCAATGAATTGCTTTAATTTTACTAATAATTATCAGTATAAATACTATCATGTATGTGGTAGAATACAATATTTATTTATTGCGCTATCATACACAAACATGACAATTTATATTTGTTTCTTAGGTTTTCACGCACATCACTCATTAAATAAAACTAGTTTTTACGGGTTAATGCACGAAACTTTATTTATTTATTGACGTTTCGCAGCCTTTTCAGGTCTGCATCGTCAGAATAATGATTTTAATAAAATTTTATTAAAGATTTTATTATTCTGACGATGCAGACCTGAAAAGGCTGCGAAACGTCAATAAATAAATAAAGTTTCGTGCATTAACCCGTAAAAACTAGTTTTATTTAATGACAATTTATATTACATTAAACAAGTTTATCTCTCGGAAAAATCAACTTACATAAATCACATTTAAGCGCACCTAGCGACATCTATTGTAAAAAAATGCATTTTCTTCGCAATAAAACTGCCACGTGGAAGGCCTAGATAGAGATTTATTATTATAATACGATAAAATAAAATATTACTATGTTTCGTCCAATGTATTGACAGTCAACAACCTTTCTAATTTTTTTGTGTGTCATGATGCGATCAGCCCACATGTTTAACCTGACGCGAGTTAATTTATCATTTTTTACCCATACAAAAAAAGTGTACAACGCCGCTAAAAAAGTTTTCACTACCAATTGTAAGCAAACATCTATACAGGCAGTTACGTAGAGCTATACTGCGTATCAAGTCTACACAGAACTCACCTTGGCGAGTTTTCAAAGCTTTTAACTCTAGGACATTGAAACCTCGGCTCAAATCCACTCAGCAAACTTCCTCAAACCGTTTAAATGCTCAATTACAGTTCTTTATTTTATTCACGGAAAGCCTGTTCTTGTAAATTCCAATTACATTTATTTAGGAATAGGATTTTGATATAAAGATTATTACTTCTAAACATTCATGCCTTAATTAATTTTGAGAAGTAATTATTTGGTATGCTTTTTTAAAAAAATGGTTAGCGAACAAAAGAAGCCTAAAAATATTTGGCCAGCATACAAAAACTTTATTAGCAGTAATAAAAGTCAGGCAACAATTCTTGTTTTGTGAACAATCATGACAATGGTCAGTAATCTATACATATAATAAAATGGTAGGAAAGTCAAAACTGTACATTGAAATTTTTTTAAAAGAATACTCGAGGTGTGATCTACAATCGATACCGAAGCCAAAAATACAGTTTTTAGATTTTTTGTCTCTATATAATATGTCCGGGATAAACTCAAAAATTACTGCATGGATTTATTTCTTTATTGTTTTCATCTTACGAACTTTCGATTAGGTCACGTGTCCTGACGCGATCAGGCCACGTGTCCTGACGCGAGTTAATTTTTTTTAACCCATTACAAAAGAAGTGTACAACGCCGCTAAAGAAGTTTTCACTTAAAAAAAAAAGGTTTGATGGAGTGAGGATTGGTTATCTTTGAAAATAATATGTGTTTTCGGTGAGGAAGAGGAGTTGGTGTTACAAGAGTGGGGGGTAATCCTCTACCCCTTCCCTGCTCCACCCCTTAAATCGAAGGACCTAAATATTTATTTTTACCGTTTTCTACATATATAATATATTTACTAGAGTTATATTAGCAGAACACAATTAAATTCTTTGCTTACGTAATTGCAGCTTTTATATATTTTCCGCTGTACAAATATTTATACTGCTTTTCATAATGCTATAAATTGCAGACAGATTAAGAATTATTTGCTGACTATAAGTTGCTGCCCAATTAGCTATTTTGGCTAACGAATTGATTTTTTTGCTAACCAAAATACGATTGATTTGCCAACCGTTCAAATAACACCCAATTTTTTGTAATGACATACAGCTATTATACTAACATATTTTAGCTTAAAATCCAAGCATATTTCAGCAAAAACCTATACTGCCATTTATTTTTAACCAACTTCAAAATTGGGGAGGTTCTCAACTCGGCCGGTATGTACCCGATTTACATACCAGCCGAATTGATATTGCGTGGCCGACTACGTCGAGTTTCTGATACGATCCTTTTTTTTTCGATGTTTTCACACATTTCGATACTCTGCCAATCTCATTAATGATGGAGCGTAAATGTGTATTATAGATGCAATTATATTAAATAAATAAATAAATATTTCCAACACTCACACCAATTAGCCTAGCCCCAAAGTAAGCACTGTAAGGCTTGTGCTCTGGGATACTAGTGTAACGGATAGAATACACATACTGTACATATATAAGTATATTTATTTAGAAATACATATTAAACATCCATGACTGGGGTATAAATGCTCGTATTTATCACACAAACATCTGCCCCCACCGGGATTCGAACCCGAGACCTCTCGAGTCGGCGACACCATGAAACCCGGCGTATAAACCACTCGGCCAGGAGGTAGTCAATAATATTGACATCTAAATTAAGCAGATTGTTGGAACCATATTGAATACCTGTAAATTTAACGTCAATGTGTGCTAAACAGGAATAAATGAATGAAAATGGCGCTGTGGTTACCTATATTTTGTTAGTACCAATCTGCACCCGCGTAGTGATCATGGCCGGTTCTTCTGTTTCTGTCCTTAAAATAGACCATTACCCAGGTCTCAGGATATAAGACGATAATGATTCATAAATTTTACCTTTAAATTGTTTATACCATAAACTAGGTGGGAACACACAAGCATATCGTACCGCACTTCTCGTTGCTACTGTTTCAATCAGCATTCAAATTGATAAGCATTTAGGAGACCTTGGTTCTTAAAATACGGTGTAGAAGTATTGCCTATGATTTTAGTAAGTCCTGCTCGATTCGCCAAGCCTCAAGCTGGAGAAAAATCTGGGAGGCAAGAAGGTCCAATGGGCACCAAAAAAGGGGTCCAATTGGCATATTGAATATTAAACTTTTTAAGAAGGTTCAATGGACATAAAAAAGAGGTCCAATGGGCACTTTTTGCTTTTGGATCAAATCTTGAAGGTCCAACGGGTACTAGACCACTCAAATATCCTCTTTGCGATCCCCAGTAGCAAGGAGGGCACGCCAGGGCACGCCCACAAATATAAGAAACAACAAAAAGGTGAGAACACGCGCCCAAAAGTTTAATAAAAAATAAAGGTAGAAACATGGCCAATCTGTAACAACGAAAGTAATTTGGGTGGTCGTTTGGCTCCGGATTATAGACTCGGCTCTCGTAGCAAGAGATAAATTAAAAACCATTTTTCACGTAATTCCCGGTTGTGCAACGGATGGTGTAATCTATACAAATTGGCTCAGTGCGCCACATATTACTCGTTTGCTGCTCCGATCGCGAGCTGTATCCGATTTTAGTGTTGAACAAAGCAGCAAGAGCGGCAATAAAGCATTCTCAATCAACAAAGGTACTGCTCCGAATTGCGAAATTTTCATTTCGAAAAATTCAACAGACACCTGCTAGTACTCGTAGCCAAGTAGCCGAAATAATGTGAAAAAATCTGAAGCTCATAATTTTCTGGAGCAGAATTTAGAAGCAGATTAAGGAAACGTTGTGTTATAGTCGACGACCTCCGTGGCCGAGTGGTTTGTACGCCGGGTTTCATGGTGTGGCCGACTCGAGAGATCCCGGGTTCGAATCCCGGTGGAAGCAGATGTTTGTGTGATGAATACGAGCATTTTTACTCCAGTCATGGATGTTTAATATGTATTTCTATACAAAAATACTTATACATGTACTGTATATGTATTCTATCCGTTACCACAGTATCCCGTAACACACGCCTTACAGTGCTTACTTTGGGGCTAGGCTAATTGGTGTGTGTTGGAAATATTTCTTTATTTATTATTATTATATTATAGTCATATTGATTGAAACCCTTAATTACGCCCTGAACTGAAAGCAAGAAAATTAATTACTGACTGAGTTTTTTAATTGATATGGTATAATTATAATGATCTAAATGAGTTTGATTTTATAATTTACAAATTCCCAAAAAATATTTTGCACACA
Organism: Chilo suppressalis; assembly: GCA_902850365.2. Classification (NCBI taxonomy): domain Eukaryota; kingdom Metazoa; phylum Arthropoda; class Insecta; order Lepidoptera; family Crambidae; genus Chilo; species Chilo suppressalis. Next base: position 2,896,418 of record OU963902.1, read on the forward strand.
AAAACATAAAATAATTATAATTTGCATGTCTGCAAAAATTGCGGTTAATTCGATCAAATTAAATATATCCAGATGTATTTTTCAGAATTCATTCTTGTAGGTATTGTAATTTTAAACGAAAATATTGCCATTAATTAACTGTTGTTCCTCTTCTAATTGAGATCAATTAAAGATGTTATCAGAAGCCACAAATTAAAAGACCTTTTAACGCGAAATTAAGATTATCAACGACAAGCTTGTTAACTTCATCTGTTCTTTATAAGGGGGATAAATAAACGATGAGCTTTTAACAAAGACATGTCTTTGGAAGTCATTAACTTCTTTTGAGAATTTCGGTTTATAATAAAAAATCTTTATAATTTTTATTTTTATTTTAAAGCATGTAACTGCTTGATGTTTAAACCTAAAGAAAATATAACTAGAAAAAATTCCACGCGGACCAGGCAGCAGACGGGACTCGAACCCGCACCCTTGGCGAATGCACTGACCAATTATGCTACCGCGGCCCTCACGGACCGCGTCGAAATTTCTAGTTATATTTTTTTTCTAGTTATTTTTTCTAGTTATATTTTCTTTAGATTTAAACATCAAGCAGTTACATGCTTTAAAAAAATAAAATAAAAATTATAACTATTATTGCTATTTCTTCTTTCAAATGTTTAATACTTGTAAAAGTATTCATTTGACATTGTGGGTTACCTACAATGCGAAGAGATGGCGCTGCCTTGCAGCTTAAGAATAGCTAGAGGAATTTCGACGCGGTCCGTGAGGGCCACGGTAGCATAATTGGTCAGTGCATTCGCCCGGATTGCGAAGGGTGCGGGTTCGAGTCCCGTCTGCTGCCTGGTCCGCGTGGATTTTTTTCTAGTTATATTTTCTTTAAAAAATCTTTGTTAAGTATTAATTTTTACATATGAATGACTAAGATTTGGGAAAAAACACAAAAGGTAAAGAAAAGTAGATAAGCTGAACTATGAAAAATCGTGTATGTCAGCTCCGACGCACGACTGGAGTTTACTCCTTAAGTTCGATAGTCTAACCAGACGCAAAAAGAGTTCATTTAACTTAAAAAAGATTGATACTGTATGAAAGGGTTAATTAACAAATTAATGATAATAATATACATATATAAATATATATTTATTCATTTCATATACATTTAATATAACTAATCGACGAAATATTTTACATTAAACTTATTACAATAGTCAATTTCAGACGTGCATATGTATATCATTAGGAATGTTGATAAATTATGTACTTATTATTATTAGACTATTATATTTTTTTTAATTAAATTAATTAAATCAACATTGTCTGCATTATTAATTACAGTGACAAGTGGTTTATGGTAACTAAAATAAGACACATGGACGTTCGTAGATATGTGGTTCACGAATCTTGAAAATACCGCATCAATGGTTGTACCATACCTCGTTGTCCCCATTGCTTTATCAGAAACAATATCTAAATTCAGTTCAGATTTTAAAAAAAATATTAATGTCAATCCGTCATCTTTGTTTGTCAAAGTTGCGCGACATAGGATGCGCACCAAAAACGTAACGAGGTCATTCATCGATAGATTTTACTTCTCACATTTTTCTCATACCGGGCCCCTTATATATGCAAATCGATTCTTAAGGAGTAAACTCCAAAAACCCGTGTTTCAGGCAACAAGGCGTTTAATAATTTAAATAATAAATAGCACAATAAAACAAAAAACAACAATACTAAATATAGATACAATTATTCAGTATGATATACAAAATTTCGCGTCATCGCAGAGTTATTTATCTATTTAATCAATTACACATGTACAGTATAGGATCTTAAAATTATTTTAGCATGGTACATGATCCTGTCAGGGTGTTGCAATTCCAATATCTATATCAACACAACTACTAAACAGTTTCAGTTTCAAACAAGTTACTGAGCTTTCCGTGACGGTTTCACTTATCTTCTATTCTTCTATACTTACAATAAATCTGTAGAGAGGTCAATTCTGTACATGAAATATATTTTCAAAATAACTATCAGGGGGTGATTAGTGATCGATACTGATGCCAAAAATGCAATCAGTAAATTTTTTGTCTGTCTGTCTGTCTGTCTGTGTGTATGTTCCTTATAGAAACAAAAACTACTCGACGGATTTTAACTAAACTTGGTACAATTATTTTTCATACTCCTGGGCAGGTTATAGTATACTTTTCATCACGCTACAATCAATAGCAGCAGAGTAGTGAAGGAAAATTTTGGGAAAACGGGAGAAGTTACTCCATTTTTTAAGCTTCCGTCGCGTGTGCAGCCTTAATGGTTAAAGTTACATAGAAATCATGTATGACGGAAATATTCTACATAAAATTGTCTAAAAAATATCCCGCAACAGCATATGTCTATCTTTTATGGTTGACTCACAATAACACGTATAATTATATAAATAAAGTCATTGTTTATAGCACAAGCCTGAGAACAAAAACTATAGTTTACACTACAGCTCTACACCGAAGGGAAGCGAGGGCGGGCCACTAGTCATTCATAAATTCATTTACCGAATAGTATGCTTTCTTGATAAGATGTTGTTTGAGTTTCATTTTAAATGTATTTATGTTATAAACTGGATCAATACCGTAAATTTATTCTTAATGTTATATTCGTATTTAATTTTCATACATATTGCCGTCCGTATTAGTTAAGGTTTAATTTACGATTCTAACATACTAAAGGAAAATAAATCAAAAAATTCTAAAATTTATCAAACAGGTGGCGCTCTCAGGCGCCTTCATAATCTATGGAGTTTCATCATCATCATCATCAGCCTATTAATGTCCCCACTGCTGGGGCACAGGCCTTCCATAAGGATGGAATAGGGAGATTGGGCCATGACCCACCACGCGGGCCCAGTGCGGGTTGGCGGGTGCTAACGACTGCAGATGCAGCCGGGACCAACGGCTTAACGTGCCTTCCGAAGCACGGAGGAGCTCGAGATAGTAAATTTTTGGTCACCCATCCAATGACCGACCACTGCGAAAGTTGCTTAACTTCAAAGATCGTAGCCGAACGCGCTAACCACTTGCGCCATCGAGCTCCCCATACGGAGTTTTCATAGCGTTTTTCGGCCATCTGTTTGGCAGGACAGTCATCATCACCCGTTTTATGATTGCACGGATTTTTGAAATGCAGTCATATTGCACATTTTGGTAGTTCGGCTTTCTTCGTGTACTCTTTAATGGCGTTTTGAAACCACGTCCTTAATTTTAACTTCCAAAGCTTATATCAATGGTAAACAACTCATCAATTTATTACGAATAAATCCATGCCTGTCTATACAACTATAACTAACTTCTAATCACTGGAAAAAATATTTTAATGCCTGACAAGTTGATCTGAAACGATGTTAGCTGTAGCTAAAATTCATCATTTATCTTCAAACTATATTAAATCGACGGGAAATTTCAAAACAACATTACAAACAAAATTTTGCGCATTAAAATATAGAATTTTACTACAGTTATTAAAACATGTAGTCTAAATGGGGAGCGATCAAAATTATTTTGTCAAATCCATTATATAAAAAGATATAGTGTCCAGGGATTTGTATTTGAAACAAACAAATTATTGTTGTAACTGATGGTACACCAGCGACTACTATAAGCTTTTAAAATATTTTTGCTATAATTTAGCTTGATCGTATCTTTTATGCTAATAATAATTTTACTATGAACAGAATAGGGAAAATATCGCAAACCACCAAGCAAGGACCCAAGGCAGATTGGTGCGACCTATGATTATAGATGCAGCCTGAATTAATAATCTTAGGGCGCTTGTCAACTGGACGATTTCCAGCCGGGTCTAGGCACGGTTTTAAACTGTATCTAAGTCCCGTCGTCAGTTAGGTATGGGCCACTAGCGAGGTATGTTGACGACACCGACGCTAGAGACGGTTTGCGCTAGCGAGCGGCACCGGCCCGGGTAGAAACTCAGTAGGAATGTGCTTTCAAAAGCACAGAGGAACTCGAAATCATACATTTTCGGTCACCCGTTTTATGAACTTTCACAAACGCACTGAACGTAAACTTACCACTGCATCGATGAGTGTATGTTATTTTTATATTCTTTACCTTATATTCGTCATATTTAAAGTTTCAAACGTTATGACTCAGTGAAAATATTTAGTAATTTTCTGCACCTAATCATACCCAACAAAATGGAATGAACCATTTCACTTAAGTATCACAATTCAGTACGAGAGCGAGCAATAAACCCGTTCTCGCTCCGTCCGGGAGAACTAAAAATGTAATGTCGGACAAAATCTGGAATCACATCGCAGCCGGCCATACTCCCCAAGGAATGGATCGAAATCCACTGCTACTTAACGGGAACTATTTTGGGGATCACACTTTGGTAAAAGCAATAATTTGTTGAATTGGTGTCTTCGATCTTGGTGATCTCCTATGACTGGTGTTGTTAAAAGAAAAAAACTGTCCGTTTCAGGACTATACGTCAGAAATGCTGAACGTAGGTATATTTCGGTTTATTGTGCTGTTTTCATGAAATTAAAAATATTTTTCTAAATGTTTTGTTAACATGAAATACAGACAATTTGTATAAGTTTGTCATATTGAGTTTCTGCTTAACTGATGATAATAAATAATGATAGAGTTAAGGAAGATCTAAAAAAAGGGTCTTAAGCTATTTCATGTTAGATAAAACATTTTTTGATGGGGTGAAATGGGACATAGACAATTCCAAATAAAGTATCGATCAATCCAGTTATAAACTTAGTAAAATTATTGATTAATACAAATACTGGGACGTATACCTACGCAATTTAGGATGTCGTTATCCTTAAAGAATGAAATGATAGAGAAGTGCAAATACAACATAGAAATCTAATAAAATTAACTGATCAAAGTTTTCATTGAAGTACTAGCTGACCCAGCAAACTTTGAACCGCTATAAAAATATGAGTTGGTGGTAGAAGGATAAGAAGTTTAGATGTATGGCATTTTAATGCCGATTCACAAAATAAAAATTCTGCAAAAAATTAAAGGTAACATTTGGGACCTTTTTCACTCACTAGATTTAGTTAGTAGTTTTCTCATAGTTTTCTCAGACCTACTGAATATATACATAAAATTTTAAAAGAATCGGTCAAACTGTTTCGGAGGAGTTTTATTACAAACACTGTGACATGAGCATTCAATTAAATAATAAAATTTGCACGGATCTATCGGCAAATTAATGTCTTTCAATATAAAGAAATCGTGACAAACGCACCTTTATTAATATTATTATGATAATGGGCGCAGTTCAGATAGCTGGCTATGGTTTTCACCCCACCTGCTTTGGCAACAGGTGTCCCGAATTCAACATCGTTAAGGCTATCGAAATCGGCGATTTCCTTGGGAAAATGTCGATATCTCACTTTGTGACTCCTTCCTTCTACGATAATATTAATTTCTGAACGCCAGATAATAACATTTCAACTTTGCAGAGTTAGGGAATTGATGAATAGGCATTTTGAAATCTTAAGTTTCTTTTCTTGTTCTTATAAAATAGAATGAAGTGATTTCGAGAATGCTTTGAAGTGAAAAATATTAAAGATGAGAACAGTGACTGTGAAGTCCAGACGCGAAGATAGCTGATACAGCAGTTCTACCTGCCACACCAGCCATCTCACCCTGCCGGCCTGCATGTTGCTTCTTCACGTCTCTTTTAAAGGATCCCAGGTCGTAAGAGGGAGGGAGCATGTGAGTGGGCATAGCATTCCATTTACGGATAGTGCGACAAAGAAATGAGTCACTAAACTTCTTTGATTGAGCCTGATAGTGAGCGGCCACCATCTATATATATAAAACTCAAAGGTGACTGACTTACATAGTGATCTATCAACGCACAGCCCAAACCACTCGACGGATCGGGCAAGATAAAATAAGGAATGAAAGTTTATATGAAACTTTGTTAATTTTAAACCGATCGGGCTGAGACTTTGCATGCAGGTATAAGAAGAATCATAGATGAATGTCATTGTGTATAATACAAGCCTGAGAACAAAAACTGTAGTCTGCACTTTAGCTCTATACCGAAGCGAAGCGAGGGCGGGCTGCTAGTAACTTATAAAACCTCGCGAGGTCAAAGTTTTTCTCGCGCATTGCCTGCTCTGAACACCTCCCCTAGCCCTGTATTCGGCAGGAAGAAATATGTTAGAAGAGTTTGCTTGTTAGATTACTGCTTTTTAAAGGAATCAGATTCAAACCATCTCACTTCATTATGAAATAGCTCATTTTTGAAGTAATTTTTCAATTTGACGAGTCTGAATATAATACAGGCAGAAAAAAAACAGCCCTTGCTGAGTTTCTTGCCGGTTCTTCTCAGTACAAGGTCTCCCGCCGTCGATTTGCGAAACGATGGCGTAGCTTTTCGACATTCACAAGTGCTTGTAACAGCCTAGACTGAATAAATGATATTGAATTTTTTGAATTGAATCGTGGGGATGGCTGCAGCAGTACATACATCTGCCACTCAGCAAAGTTTTTTATGCCCATATAAACATATAATCATTTTGGGGTTTTCCGTATTCATTCTACGATATCTCATCCTATTCATTATTTTTTCATAACCCAACCTATTTATGTATTTAACTCAACCCACAAATTATGTTTCATTTTAAAGTTCCTATTCATCAGATCAATATTCCTTTTTCAACCCATTACAAACTCATGCAAAAAAATAAGGTTTGTGTTGTACGGTCTGAACACAAATATTGTTTTAAAAAAAATTAAAGTTCAGTTATATTTACAAGAATATTCACTTGTACCATTTTAACTCATATTAAAATTAATCTTTGATAAAAAACACTTAAACGAAACCTAGGTAGCTGAATCAATTTCTTTGTTCTACAGTGTTTTATCATATTTCGATACATAGTAATTTTCTCTTGAACAAAAAAGTATGAACATACGATATCCACATTGCACAATTTGAAGCCGTACATGTATGGCTAAGTTCCCGAATTCAACAGTTGAGACATCAAAGAAAAATGTTACGTTTATTTAGTGGCAATGCCCGAAGCAAATATACATACATTGTTCGGATCCTTAACCCTAACGGTGAAATATGTGTCGCGTCCCCAGACACCCCTCCAACTGGTAACCTCGCAGAAGTGGCTGTCGTAATGTTTACTCCCTAGGGAACAACGGACTGCCTTCCCAATCCCGGAGGTAACATTCGAGCCCAAATTACTACGGACTCCGAAGGAAATCCTTTATGGATTGATTTTGTCTACGATTGGCCGAACCACTCTTTGTGACGCCAGCGAATCGGTGTTACGACGTTGGACGTTGTCAATAAAAAGTTAAATGTCGATATAAGACAGTGGGTATGCAGCCTTGTGGACTGCGTGATGCTTTTCTAAATTTCGTCTAGCCCAATAGAAACACAGGAAAAACGAAATTACACTATCTTATATACTTAGAAATGTTTAAAATATAGGGTAAGGAAATGCATGAATTAGCGACTGTCGTGCGAATCTGGGGTGTTTGATATCAAATTCCCCAAACCCTGAACCCCTGACGTCGATTGTCGCGTGTGACGCTCGCAGCGTTTCAGCCTTGGTCGGGTTACCCTCTACTTTCATGCTCGTCGGAAAAGCGCACGCATCTCACACATACACACATTTATATATATATATATATATATATATATATATAATAGTTATGTAACGAATATTCGCATATATTTGAATATTCGCATTCACATTCACATTCGCTAAATCTCTGCGAATGTTTTGCGAATATGAATATTAGAAAAAACAATTTGAAGAGGTTGTAGTTCTCCCTTTCCTTGAATATTCATTGTTATACAGCTTGCATTTAGCTCGTTCAGCATCGCAAAGTGTGAAATAAGTCCATGTTTCACTAGAATTCGATTTACTCATGTTAATAAATTACTATTCAAACTCTAACCTCAAAATTCACTTGTTTTGTTTACGGAAAGACCGGTGCGAGCGGAATGACATTTCAGTCGGATGAGTTCATATCAACTCGGCAATTCGAACGAGACTGCCACCATGAAATAGACAATTGCCGCCAATTAAAAAAAAAACTTAATATACATAAACTAAATATTCGCATTCGCGAATGTTCAAAAAATGACATTCATTACACCATTAATATATACATACTAGCTGATCCAGCGAACTTCGTACCGCCATAAAAAAAAAATTAATAAAACATTGTCCAGCGGACAAAATTGTGAATCTAAACCATTCTCAGATCCCCTTGAACACACACAAAAAAAATCATCAAAATCGGTCCAGTCGTTTAAGAGAAGTTCAGTGACATACACACTCACAGAAGAATTATATATATAAAGATATACATAGTCGTATGAGGCTCGTTTCATCTCTTCTATAGGATTCTAAAATATGGTTTTAAGTCACGGTTTTTCATCGAAGTGCTAGTCTTTCAAGCGGTTATCAAACGATTACTTGGAAAATACTTAAAGTGTGACAATGCTACCGGAGTAAAGAACTCGAGGTATACTGTAGTTAGAGAAAAGCAAAGCGAGCAGTTTTTGAAGTCCCCAGTCATTAAATAAGTTTCATTACAATAGAGCATTAACCTTTCGCTATCTCACCAAGCTTTTTCTTATATACACTTTGGTTGGCCGGCGGAGGCTTTGTTTTCAAGCTTAGATTAGACTCCGTTTTGTCACAGTGTATCTTTACGCAGTAGACACAGATGCTATCCTGTCAACGGATCTGAAAGAGCCGAACATCGACGTATTGCATCACATCGTTACAAACATGGATTATGACAAATTATTTTGTAATTTTTAAAGAAAAATATAATTACTATTATTCAATCTAAACTATTATTCAGGAAAATTCTAAAAACTGTGACACATATCCAAATATTGATGTTGATAGTGTTAAATAAAAAGTTTCAATGGTATAGATGCACTAATTTATCTATTTATTGACGTCGTCTGAATTATGGTGGTGACTTCATGAATCATCTCTGAAGTCATTTTTCAATTTGACGACTGTAAATAATGAAACAGGGTGAAAAAAACAGCCCTTGCTGAGTTTCTTGCCGGTTCTTCTCAGTACAAGCTCTCCCGCCGTAGATTTAGGAACCGATGGCGTAGCTTCTAGGCATTCATGAGTGCTTGTTACAGCCTAAACTGAATAAATGATTTTGATTATTTGATTATGATTATGATTATGACGCACCATGAAAAGGATGCGAAACGTCAATAAATAAATAAATCAGTGTATCTATACCGTTGAAACTTGTTTTATTTAATGAGTGGTGTGCGTGGAAAACCAAAGAAACATATAAAAGTATTGTTTTAATAATTGATGATAATAGTATGAAGAATTCCGTAAATTTAAAAACAACTAATATCTATGGTTACAGACTTATTACGTAATCAGCAGATGTCCAGTTTTTTTTTTTAATAAGTTTAATCGTGTTTTTTTTTTAATTCTGACAAGAGATACCGTTTGGTGTCTCAAAGAAGTTACTCTACTGTCATCTCTTCTTGGTCCTGATTTGAATTAGGAAATTGGACCAGTAAATTGGAGCGATTTACTGTGAAGCAATTTATTTGCAAATAATGCGGCGAGCGAGTTTAAATCCGTTGGATTTTTCACGAGTGGAATTATTTGCTTGCGTCAGAATTGGTCGTTTGGTGTTTATTGTCACTTTTTAATTTAAATAAAATTTGAGGTTGGATACCGCGGATGAACTTCTAATAATCCTTTACGGCCTTTATCGGGAAGTCCATTTAATTGGTAAAAAAAGTTTAAAATGACGTGTTGTCGTTTATTTTTCTATTGGTTTTGTAATTTTTGGGTACTTTGTTTTCTAAGTACATTTACGCATTATGATGATTACATTTGGTCGCTAGTCCGTATTCGGGTGCACGAAAGACAATACTCGAATTCGGCCAGCCGAACCAATTTTTTTTATTTAATAATTTATTGTACACGAAATAAAAATACATAAAAAATACTGAAATAATTACGTACAAAAGGTGTGGCTTATTTCTCTTAGAAATCTCTTCCAGCCCACTTGCGATAGGAGCTATGCTGGGAGACATAAATGTCGCGTGTACCTACACTAAAACATATTAATAAAAAATATATAAAATAAATGCATATCAACTATATGAATAAAAATATGTAAACAATATATAATTAATACATAAACATATACAAATAAATATATAAATGAACACACAAGAAGTTTCGATAGGAAAAAAAATCAACTGAGAGAAAAAAAAAAACAAAAAATTATGTCAAGGACAAATAATATTCCTTAACTGTTTTTTTAAACAGCGGAGGTGTTGTGATGTCTCTTATTTCTGACGGCAGGGCATTCCACAACTTCACTGAATAAACAGTGAAGGAGTCGCTGTAGAAGTCGGTACGGCAATGGTTGGGTGGTACTTTAAGCAGAGTCCGAACGCGTGATCTGCAGAGCACGCCCGGAGGTCGCACAACAATTACACTGAGGACTGAAGACGGAGTCGGGTAAATAAAAGGAAATCTACCCGAATATGGGCGTATTCGACTCCGCTCATTTACACTTAGTCATTTACCCGAATTCCATTGGTACTCATTTTCGAGCTAACCAATACCAATTGTAATAATTTTATATTCCTGTGTTTGGCTGTTCCGCGTTATTTTTTGTACTATATGTATATGATAGTATGTCATCATCATCATCATGATCAGCCTATTAATGTCCCCACTGCTGGGGCACAGGCCTTTCCTATGGATGGAATAGGGAGATTGGGCCATGCCCACCAAGCGGACCCAGTGCGAATTGGCGGGTGCTAACGACTGCAGATGCAGCCGGGACCAATGGCTTAACGTGCATTCCGAAGCACGAAGTAACTCGAGATAGAAGATTTTTGATCACCCTCCAATGACCGACCACTGCGAAAGTTGCTTAACTTCAACGATCGCACCCGAATGCACTAACCACCTTAGCCATCGAGTTCCTCGAGATAGTATGTAAAAGTGATATAATGTGAGTACATTTGTCCATAAATATGAAGAAGTACACTGGCCCAACTTTGCTTGAGTGTCTAAGATTCACGGGAAGCAGAGATGGAGTGGCGTTTATCTGCCTATTATGGTACATGATATCCATCAGTAGGAACATATACGTGTTTGCCAGCTTTTCTTACTAAGAATTTAACTATATTTGACTTTAGTTTTGTCTATTTATTTATACCAGTGGACGCCTCTAGCCTGAAATTCAACCATTGACAGTAGTCATTGCAATTTATTATATTTTTATTTTATACTGCTAAATGTTTAAATCTAAGGGAAATTTTACTAGAAAACTGTCCACGCCGTCCAGGCAGCAGATGGGACTCGAACCCGCACCATCCGCTTTCCGGGCGGATGACCAATTATGTTACCGCGGCCTTAATGAATATTCTTAAGATTCAAATTTATTATTGTCTTCATATTTTTATTTTTAAGCATACAACTGCTTGATATTTAGACGGGACCTATATTTTGGGTTACCTACAATGCGAAAAGATGGCGCTGCCTTGCAGCTTAAGAAAGGTTAGAAAGAATTCGACACGGCCGTCAGGGCCGTGGTACGACTAGCATAATGGCCAGTCTGCCTGTTTCGCGTGGATTTTATTAATGTTATAATGTGTAAAACGCATGGGTGTGTGTGATGTTAATTTCATGAATTTAATGCATTAATTAATTTAAGGAGCTCGATGGCGCAACTGGTTAGCGCGTTCGGCTGCGATCGTTGAAGTTAAGCAACTTTCGCAGTGGTCGTTCATTGGATGGGTGATCAAAAATTTACTATCTCGAGCTCCTCCGTGCTTCGGAAGGCACGTTAAGCCGTTGGTCCCGGTTGCATCTGCAGTCGTTAGCACCCACCAATCCGCTCTGGGTCCGCGTGGTGGGTCATGGCCCAATCTCCCTATTCCATCCATAGGGAAGGCCTGTGCCCCAGCAGTGGGGACATTAATAGACTGATGATGATGATGATGATGAATGCGTTAATATTATTTCAAAATCTTAGCTCTCTGAACTCATTCGCCACATAATCTTATATTATGTTAAATCTCAAGTTTATTCGTAACCAGAATGTGCTTAAAAAAGTTTGTACATTGCAGTTATTAATTATTAATTTTCGTAAAGATAAAGACACAAAATTTTATGTCATAACAGAATCACAAGGATTATCTTGCCAACTTTTGAATTAAGAAAATTCTGTTACCCATTCAGTTTCCCCGTCTCGAAGTATAATAAGACGTTTTGAAACACAAAAAAAAAATGTCTCAGTTCCCATTGGACGGACAGACGTAAACGTAAAGTGTAATTATGATAGATTATCGTCTCTCCGGGGGCCGCGGGAAATATAGCGACACTTCTTCTCTGACAAATTTCTTTTGTTATTTACCTCTGAGCCAAAGTAATTACATTTTTTTTATGAAGAACAAGAGAGACATTGTCTTAGATAACAACATTAATTTAAGAAATCATCTAAGCGTGAAATCGTTCCTTATACAGCACGCTTATTATAGTGTTTACGAGATATATGAATTAAAATAATGTAGAAAGCAAATAATGACAGCGTTAACTTCAAACTTTAATGAACAATCTTTTTACCATATGTGTCTCGGATAATCTTCTGAGCAGTTTGAATGGTGAAGAAAATGAGTTCACATCCTGTGTAAGGGCACTTACTAGAACGCCCTAACGGCTGTCAATATGTCAATGAGGTCACGGGATGATCACCGGGGAATAAAAATACTTCAAAATGATATGAATGCTTTTACTGCACTGCCATATAATATAAAGTATTTTTGAAGTTATACTTCTTTAGGCGCGTTATGAAAAAATGATGAGAGTGAAATTTTAAGATGCGCGCGCATCACTGTAACACAAAAAATTAACAGCATGAAGGTCGCTTTAGCGACCAACTTCATGCTGTTACTTTTGTGTTTACCGCACATTAAGAAAATCTACCAACAAAATAGAAATAGAATCTCTATTTAGTGGGTGCTAACGACTGCATTGTGAAGGCCTATCAAAAGTATTTATTAATCTGGAACAACGGAACCAAAGCGCGATTCAGGAGACTACAGCGCCATCTCTTGACCATTGGTGTAGTAGAACCAAAAACCACATCTTTATTTTTTGTAATAAAGTAACAGTTATAGGTATTCATATTTATAATATTTTTCCACATGTTTCTAGTTTGTATATTCGGAATACGTGTTTGAGTTTCATACAAGTGCAAATCACATATGTTCTAATAAATTATATTCAGTAGCGATTTTAATTGAATATTTTGATTATTTATTTATTTTTTCAAATTAAAACTGAACTTTATTGACTGTGTCCTTTTCCAGACTTTTTATTAATTTATTGTAATTAATTATTTGCATGCAATTAAAAACTAATTTTAAACGATGCCAAAGAAGGATAACTTCTCACGCGCCTACATAAGTACACGCACCCATTTTTTTTTATACAATTAGTGGGTCAACTGTGTCAGCTTAGTTTAGCGTGCATCGACTCAACTTAATAAAATATTATTAAAATGACTTGTACATCCTGCAAGAGTGCAGAGGCATGGCCAGACAACGGATAACACACCTGGACAGCCCGCAGAGACCTGCAAACGCATCAGGAGACTGCTGAGCGCCTTGCGGGAGCTGGGATAGTGACACTGAACATAAAAAAAAAACTGAAGACATCCATTTATCGTATCTATAGTATCAACTTACTTAATATTAGTAACGTAAGTGAGTACGAGTAAATGCCACGGGTATACAGTGTTGAATGGGATTCATGCCTACTTTTGTAGGCGCTTGTGACCAGTAGTACCGACTTTCCTTAAAATACCTGACATTGTTCTGTCCGGTATGACCATTTATTTTTTACCGGACAGGCCTCGAAAATACCGGACTGTATGCTTAAAAACCGGACATCTGGCAACCCTTGTAACAATAGGGTGTTTTCGGACTACGTTGTTTTCTATCGGACTGCTATCCTGTTTTTAAGATACCTTAATTCAGAATGATGATTTTTGAAGTGAAAACTCCTTTAGCGGTGTTGTACACTTATTTTGTATGGGTAAAAAATGTTAAACTCGCGTCAGGTTAAACACGTGGGCTGATCGCACCATGACACACAATAAAATTGGAAAGTTTGTTGACTTTCAATATATTGGACGAAACACAGTAATATTTTATTTTACCGTATTATAATAATAAGTCTCTATCTAGGACGTCCACGTGGCAGCTTTATTGCGAAGAAAATGTATTTTTTTTACAATAGATGTCGCTACGTGCGCTTAAACGTGATTCATGTAAGTTGATTTTTCTGAGATAAACTTTTTTCATGTAATATAAATTGTCATTTTTGTGTACGATAGAGCAATAAATAAATATTTTATTCAACCACATACATGATAGTACTTTTATACTGATAATTAAAGCAATTCGTGCAAAATTATTCCCTAACAATTCCAAAATATCAAAAATGCACAACGTTAATATTCAAGTTTCCACTTCTACCGGCACTCCCGGAGTGCAACCCGTCGTTTTTTTTAAAAGTGAAACTTTCACTACCCACACGACTCAATTTTTGCTGTACATCTTTAGCATATCATATTACATTTCTAGTTGCTATAAATTAATTCAGACCTTATCAGCATCCTTCGGTGGTACATTGGTAGAAAGCTCGCCTCCTAGGCGGGCGGCCCGGGTTCGAATGCCAGCCATTTTTATTCAATTAAGTTTGACCGCAAACAAATAAGCGAGCAACCGCTGATAGTGAAAGCTGAATAAATAAAACCCGATTCTACATATGCGACAAATAAGCTCCCCAAGGAATCACAGTAGGTACTAAACTTATTCAAGCATAACACTGGCTCGACCACGCGTGACACGACGTTACAAATACAAATTTATATTCTCTAAGACGCGAACGATATTTACCTTTAGCATACTGAGAATAAAGTCCAAACGAGATGCACACGATTGCTATGCGCATTCATGTATGAGGTTTTATTGCAGCACAGCTTACTCACAATGTATAATAACCTTTACGGTAAGAACGGTGCGAGGAAAGGCAAAAGATTTTTGATCTTATTTACTTTAACATTTCGCGGCACTCTTGTAGATGTTTGCTTTTTCATCTCCCAAGAAGTAAACAGATATTTATTCATGAAGGTGCGTTAGTATAAACTGTAGTAACTAAGTAGTTGAGGAGCGCTTTCGGCTGCGATCGTTGAAGTTAAGCAACTTTCGCAGTGGTCAGTCATTGGATGAGTGACCAAAAATTTACTATCTCGAGCTACTCCGTGCTTCGGAAGGCACGTTAAGCCGTTGGTCCCGGCTGCATCTGCAGTCGTTAGCACCCACCAATCCGCAGTGGGCCCGCGTGGTGGGTCATGGCCCAATCTCCCTATTCCATCCACAGGGAAGGCCTGTGCCCCAGCAGTGGGGACATTAATAGGCTGATGATGATGATGATGTGCGTTAGTTTAAACTGTATGATGAAATGACATATCGCTGTAAGTTAAACAAAGTTTTGGATTGATTTTTGACGTTTGCTACTCCTTAATGTGAAACATTAACTTGTGATTCCTCATGACTCTTCTCTGATATCAAGTACTGAGTATTCTTGGGACCTGAAATATATATTGGCGAGTATGGGCACGGTTGTTTAGTGATGAGAAGACGCTCAATGGCAAACCTAAAAATTTATGATTTATATACCATAATTTCATATAAATAAATCAAAATTTGCGCAGCGTCTGTAACAGCTCTAAATACGATTATCATTCCCTTTTCTTCTAGAAAATTAACTTATAACTTTTCTTCTATACGGTACTTATAATTCCAAGTCCTAGAAAACGGTGCAATAAAACATGCAATGTATTCGATACCAAGCGGATTAATAATGGTATTTGTGGAAGACAGACATAGGTTCTATAAAGACATCTAGGTTCGACAAATAGTTTTTTTTTTATAATTATTCATTATCATTATCATCAGCATATTAAAGTCCCCACTGCTGAGTCACAGGCCTTCTCTGTGGATGGAATAGGGAGAATAGGCCATGACCCACCACGCTCGCCCAGTGCGGATTGGTAGGTGCTGACGACTGCAGATGCAGCCATGACCAACAGCTTAACGTGCCTAGCGAAGCACGAAGGAGCTCGAGATAGTAAATTTTGAGTCACCCATCCAATGAACGACCACTGCGAAAGTTTCTTAACTTCAACGATCGCAGCCGAACGCGTTAACTACTTGCGCCATTGAGCTCCTCGATATAATCATTAGGTCCGAGAAAATATACGACGTCATCCTTAGTCATATTGTCTTGGTTGAGTCCAGACGCAAAGATTAGCTGTTGCTGGTGTAGCAATGAAGTCAACTCTCATGTTACGAGGTCAACACCTATAGGATTAATAGACTATCCTGAGCTCGTGTCCAAAATATGTCTTAGAACTGCCAGTAGACCCTTCAGCTCATATATTTGCCCTCGGCTTCATCAAACTTTTGTCAGAGCCCATTTCTTTGGCGTGCAAGTAGTAATTTCAATATTCTTATATAACAGGCAAACTTGGATATTGTAGACTGTCCTGAGCCCGTATCCAAAATATGTCTTTGAACTGCCAGTAGACCCATCAGGTACAACCCGCTCATATATTTGCCCCCGGATTGCATCAAACTTTCGTTAGAGCTCATTTCTTTGGGGCGCAAGTAGTAATTACAATATTCTTATATAAAAGGCAAACTTGGATATTGTAGACTATCCTGAGTTCGTATCCAAAATATGTCTTAGAACTGCCAGTAGACCCATCAGGTACAACCCGCTCATATATTTGCCCCCGGCTTGCATCAAACTTTCGTCAGAGCCCATTTCTTTGGCGTGCAAGTAGTAATTATAATATTCTTATAAAACGGGCAGACTTGGATATTGATCTTTTCGACACTAGCGAGGCGACGGCAAAACGATTGTTAGGCAAAAAGTTTTTCTGTAAGTAAATAAGAGGGATGATGACTAATTTTTTTTCTTCGTTTATCAGGTAGATTATCAAAAAGTTTTGGACACGTATTTTTTCTTTTTTCACATAATATAAACATTGCAGAGATATATTGATTTGAAAAGTCGCATGACGTCACGTTTGGGTACACTTTTAAGTGAAAAATCACTAAAAAGTAACGTCACGAGCCCCTACTCCCAAACTTTGACGCGCTATAACATTGTCATTTTTTTGGTTGAATGCCCAAAGAAAAAATACGTGTCCATTATTTTTTGGTCATGTAATTGACGGGCTAAATAGAATTTCGTTTACTGTAGTCCGTCATCACCCCTATTATTGGTGTCTGTGCTTGCGATATTTTTGTAATCACATTTTTAATAATTGGAGCTGTATGTATTTAGTAGTGTGTATAGTGTGTTTGTGTGTGTCGCAGTGTTTCACCGTTTGTTTTTTTTTATTATTATATTTCTATTTGGGAAAACCTGTAATTGGCTTACTGTTTCTGTTTTAAATATTTTTTTACGTTTACTTTTGGTTTCATTCAATAAATAAATTTAAAATCTTAATGCGGTTATAATTTTTATTTTATTTTATGTAACTGCTTGATGTCTAAATCTAAAGAAAATGCCTTGCAGCTTAAGAATGGCTAGAGGAATTTCGACGCGGTCCGTGAGGGCCACGGTAGCATAATTGGTCAGTGCATTCGCCCGGATTGCGAAGGGTGCGGGTTCGAGTCCCGTCTGCTGCCTGGTCTGCGTGGTTTTTTTTTCTAGTTATATTTTCTTTAGATTTAAACATCAAGCAGTTACATGCTTTAAAAAATATATAACTATAATTGCTATTTCTTCTTTCAAATGTTTAATACTTGTAAAAGTATTCATATGACATTGTGGGTTACCTATAATGCGAAGAGATGGCGCTGCCTAGCAGCTTAAGAATGACTAGAGGAATTTCGACGCGGTCCGTGAGGGCCGCCGTAGCATAATTGGTCAGTGCATTCGCCCGGATTGCGAAGGGTGCGGGTTCGAGTCCCGTCTGCTGCCTGGTCCGTGTGGATTTTTTTCTAGTTATATTTTCTTTAGATCTTAATGCGGTTCACAGAATACATCTACTTACCAAGTTTCAACAGTATAGTTCTTATATTTTCGGAAAAAAGTCGCTGTGACATACGGACGGTCAGACAGACAGATATGACGAAACCATAAGGGTGCCGTTTTTTGCCATGTGGCTACTGAACCCTAAAAAGGACTGAGGCACGAAGCAATGTATGTTATTTCTGCACCAAAGGGATTTCAAAATAAAAACAGCATACACACCTCTCCCTTAATTACATCTGTTACATTGTTGGCTACAAATAGATCAATAGTTGGAGCTTCCAATAAAATTTCAGTAGGTACTAAGAACGGCTCCGGCTTACCGCAAGCCAAAGTAGACCTTATTACAATACCAGTAACTTCCATAATAAACTAAAGATGATTCTACAGCAAGGAGCGTGTTATGCGTTACGTATTAGCTGCTATAGTAATTAAAGCTATTTCGTCGGAAGAAACAGAAGATTGTTTAGACTTACAAGACCATTGTGACTGGGTGATGTCATACTGTGCACACAAAGCAACCGAAAAGTTAATATGGCTCAAGGATACGGCGGATATTGTATAGTGAAACGTTTTTTGTGTCGAGTAAGATTTGTGTGCGCCCTTGAGATTTTCTTCGGGGCACTTTTCTATCATAGAAGTAGCATTCGCTTTAGTTAGGTTACAAAATTCTACAATAAGCTATTCACAAACTATAGGCCTCCCTTAATATTGGTCAATAATAGTTTTTGCGATATTCGTTTTAAGTACATTATGTCTGAGAACGGCTTCGAAGTTACACACTGTGACTATAACAACGCAATAGAAATATGTCAAAATATCGCAATAACGGATCCGATAATATCGACCGATAATAACGCACCTATGAGCAGGATGCTTTATAATTTGTCGATCAAGGGAGAAAGGACTTGGCTGTCAAATATATATAGATAAAAAATTCAAAAAAATACATTGCACATTGAAATGCTTATTTCATCTTAGCCATATCATTAAGACAAAGGTGTTATTTTTCTAATTACGCTTTATTTATTGGACATAATTTTAAATGACTATAAATTGATGAAGTATCCTTGTACTGATTGCTTTGCTACTGATTCTAACGCTGGTTCGATTCCAGACTGACAACAGTACCGGGTTGAATTTTAAAAACAAAAGTTTTGGACAGAAAATTGTATGTCTAACATTTTCATGCATAAAACATTGAATAATGCAGATCAAAATCATCAAGAATTATGTTAGTTAGTTAAATCCCTTAAGAATCTGGGGGCACGGCAGTGCCCCCGCCATGTCGAGCAAAAACAGCGGCACGGCCGTACCATCCTTTTCTCGAAACAGTTCAGGCCATTTTCAGCCCTCTATAACTTCCTTGGCGATAAAACTAGTCGCCTGAATTTTCAGTAACGAAATAGGCATTGTATAAACTCGGTATATTTCAAATTTCATTGGATTTGAGCCAGTAGTTTAAGAATTATAACTAGTCAAAGTTTCTTAATTTTGTCACTCACAAACTGACTGACCTATCATCAAAACTCTAAGGCACTTCTAGCAGACATAGAAGCTTCAAATTTAGAATACAGTTAGTGTTTAGTGTATTAATTAAGGAAAAATTAAAATATTATTCAATTTTGACCCACTTTTCTAGATATACTAACTGCATAAATAACTTTGTAATCTCATATAAACATATATGATTACAAAGTTACATTTTCAGTTACTGAATCAGTGTATGTGTTATATAAATATGGTACTATATTATAATAGATAGGTGTAGATAAGTATCTACATATAATAATGTAAAATTGGAATCCCATATATTATTTCTATTCTGGAACAGACCGCGAGTTTTAGAGTTCGAATCAATTTGAATATGTTTTATTCAGTTTTACTTTTCACCGTAAGATGTAGCTGTATGTAGTTAGTTCACGATTTTTAATATTGATATTTTTTTATTAATTTTAATAAGTTTGTTAGGTGTTCTAATTTCGTAATAACTCAAGACGCAAGATTCCTTAAGTAGGGACTGAATAAATTAACCGACTTGGTATAACATGGATCTCACAACTTGTGAAGGTAGAAGAAGTAAAACTGAGTTGCGAGACTTGTTTTTTTTACAAGTTATGTTTTTGGTGGCATTAATATTTTCATATCATATTTTCCGGGATAAAAATTATGCTCGGTCTCTTTTTCAATTATGAGCTCTCTGTGATTCAAATTTCAACTAAATACGTTCAGCCAAATGGATGCAAATTTGGTTGCGTGATTGAGTAACAAACATACAAACTCTCACATAAAAAAATGTGTACAATAAAATCTAACAAATAAATATGTTAATGCGTTGAAAGTAGCTACTTAAATTTAAAAGCGTGCGACAAACAAACATTATCATATACCACGTCTGTAGTAAATGACTGCATACAGACGTCTACAGACGTTTTCATGAACTACAGACGTCTACGTGAACTACAGACGTCTTCAGGTGTTTTCGTGAACTACTGACGTTTTCGTGAAATACAGATGTCTGCATTGTGGTGTGACAGCAAATAAATCCATGTTTGATGCAGTGAATGCGCAAGACTTGTGTCTTGCTAGGGCTGAAACGCAAAACCAACATACATTAGTATTATTTCACTTTATTTTCCGCAAGTTGGTGGTTTTTTTCACCCACTTTTCCATCGAGTTGCTATATTGAATATAGTATCCTATTTCTAGTGAAGGATCTCTGTTACACTTATTTATAGTTATTTATTTCATCAAATATCGAGGACCAAAAGCTAGCTGTATAAAGTTTAATCACTCGAACAGCGGCGTCAGGCAAAATCGATTAACTCTTAAGTGGTTTTGCCAGGGATGCTCCGATTGCCACAAATAATTTAATATGCTGACATAGTAATAGAAAACTTCAAAGTAGAAAAATATCTTTATAGCCCGAAAATAGCCATAAGTGTTAATATTTATTAGGTTTCGTAAAAAGAAATAAATGTGAAAATGTAGTAGGCTTTTTGGGCTCACGATGTTCTTACGAAACTATAAATATTATTTGGGTAGATACACAAATATAGCAGTTAAATCTGTTTCAGATATCACAATCCATTTCTTTTCTCTGAGAAAGCGGTGGTGGGCTTGTGTATGGTGTATATTATATATTTGTGATGAGCTCAATAGGCATAATGACTAACTTTTTTTTAATAAAACGTTTATCAGGTAGATTATCAAAAAATATAGGACACTTATTTTGTTTTCTTGATTCACGCAATTAAAACATTACAAAGTGATATTGATTTGAATTATCGCATGCCGTCACGTCTTGGTACAATTTTTACTTAAAAGGGACGACGAGCTCATATTGTTGGTTGGCTGACAAAAGAAAAAAAAATGTGTGCACGGACCGGACCACACATCTAAAGTGAAACTTCTTTTCTTAAATAACCTAATATTAGGCGGTGCATAAGGCATAGGGGAATAGAGCAGCGCGTCACTCATACATATCTATATATATAAAACTCAAAGGTGACTGACTGACATAGTGAGCTATCATCGCACAGCCCAAACCACTGGACGGATCGGGCTGAAATTTGGCATGCAGGTAGATGTTATGACGCAGGCATCCACTAAGAAAGGATTTTGATCAATTCTACCCCCAAGGGGATAAAATAGGGAATGAAAGTTTGTATGAAACTTTGTCAATTTTAAACCGATCGGGCTGAGACTTTGCATGCAGGTATAAGAAGAATCATAGATGAATATCATTAATACAAGCCTGAGAACAAAAACTGTAGTCACACTTCAGTTCTACACCGAAGCGAAGCGAGGGCGGGCCGCTAGTGTTAATTTGTCGCATGTGACGCTCGCAACGCTCGTAGCGTTTCAGCCTTCACCGAGTTACCCTCCAACGTTCATGCTCTTCGGGAAGAGATGTGCACGCATCTCACACACACACAGACACATGTATATATATATAGTCGTGTGAAGCTCGAGACACATTTTCGTTTCATCTTTTCCATAGGATTTTTCCATTAACACCCCGTCCGAAAACAAGTGTCTAATAAAAACTAAATGACCATTATTTGATAATGAAACTGTCGGACTAAATAGAATTTAGTTAAGTTTAGCCCGTCATCATCCCTATTATTTGTTGCCGAGACATGGCGGTTTATATACTAAGTATATATTGTAGAAGTCATTTAAACTCCAAACTGCAAGCCTGCTTCGTTTGGGCCTAAAAAAATATTGCCATTTGTTATTTATTAAAGATTTGCATTATTTTTATTGATAACATCTAATGTCATTTACGGACGAACAGTTATCTCGCTAAAAGCGCGTTCAAGTCAAATGCAATTCCACATACATCGCCCCAAAGTTGGGGGAACAGTGATAATGTTATAGTTTGCCCTCGTAAAATAAGAGAGATATGTGACAGTTATTTATTTTACGCATCGTAAACATTCCGACATAAACAATATATGTGTATATAGCAAAAACGTTTTCTTGAACTTTTGAGGAAATGGCACATTTTTTTCTTTTTTATGTCTTAAGACATTTTATATTTTTAATTATGGTTGTACCAACCTCCGCGACTTTGCATCATCATCAGCCTATTAATGTCCTCACTGCTGGGGCACAGGCCTTCCCTATGGATGGAATAGGGAGCTTCGGCCATGACTCACCACGCGGGCCCAGTGCGGATTGGTGAGTGCTAACGACAGCAGATGCAGCCGCGACCAATGGCTTAGCGTGCCTTCCGAAGCAAGGAGGAACTAGAGATAGAAGATTTTTGGTCACCCATCCAATGACCGACCTTTGCGAAAGTCGCTTAACTTCAATGATCGCAGTCGAACGCGCTAGTCAACTGCGTCATCGAGATCCTCCCGCGACGTTTACCCCCTTAATGATAAACGGGGTATAAGCATTGACAAGTTACGCCGTGTTTAGTTCACATCACTCAAGTGCTATCTGTCGTTCAAAGAACAAAGATAAAACATAGAGTAACTGTGTACTATGTACATAAAGCTAATTATGGTATTACTTTTTCCACCAATAAGCATACTTATCTAAAAGATAGATTGTGTGCAGGTGTGTGTATTGCAGGCATTACGAGTTTTTAGGTAGGTAATCTATACTTATAATAAATCTGTAGAGAGCTCAATTCTGTACATGAAATATATTTTCAAAATAACTATCAGGGGGTGATTAGTGATCGATACTGATGCCAAAAATGCAATCAGTAAAATTTTTGTCTGTCTGTCTGTGTGTATGTTCCTTATAGAAACAAAAACTACTCGACGGATTTTAACGAAACTTGGTACAATTATTCTTCATACTCCTGGGCAGGTTATAGTATACTTTTCATCACGCTACAATCAATAGGAGCAGAGTAGTGAATGGAAATGTTGGGAAAACGGGAGAAGTTACTCCATTTTTTAAGCTTCCGTCGCGTGTGCAGCCTTAATGGTTAAAGTTACATAGAAATCATGTATGACGGAAATATTCTACATAAAATTGTCTAAAAAATATCCCGCAACAGCATATGTCTATGTTTTATGGTTGACTCACAATAACACGTGTAATTATATAAATAAAGTCATTGTTTATAGCACAAGCCTGAGAACAAAAACTATAGTTTACACTACAGATCTACACCGAAGCGAAGCGAGGGCGGGCCACTAGTAATAAATAAATATACATTACTAAATTCTAACTCTTACACCAATTAGCCTGGCACCAAAGTAAAAACACATATGTAACTCAGGTTCAAATGCTCGTTATTGCCATGCAAAAATTTGGCCCCACCGGGGTTCGAACCCGGGGCCATATAAGTATCTAAAAAATCTGTTTTGTCACCACTTTACTACAGAGGTCACCGAATGTATCCAAAGAGCGTCGTCTTTTAATGAATGTGTCTGATCCTGTATTATTAGTCCATTTTTATTATCTTCAATATTTTCCGATGCTCAGTGCAAATATTATTAACGTCTATCATTAATTTGATAATACGTCACACTGCGATAAAATATGTTATTTATGTGAATTTGATAAAATGTGTTAATTTGATAATGTAATTTTAGCCCGTAACTCGTCAATAAATAAACAACCATGTTGACTAGCAAGACTACCGACCGAACCTAAAGGCCTGAATATTATCTAAATCATTAATAATAATCTATATATATAAAACTCAAAGGTGACTGACTGACATAGTGAGCTATCAGCGCACAGCCCAAACCACTGGACAGATCGGGCTGAAATTTGGCATGCAGGTAGATGTTATGACGTAGGCATCCGCTAAGAAAGGATTTTGATCAATTCTACCCGCAAAAGGGATAAGATAGGGAATGAAAGTTTGTATGAAACTTTGTCAATTTTAAACCGATCGGGCTGAGATTTTGCATGCAGGTATAAGAAGAATCATAGATGAATGTCATTGTGTATAATACAAGCCTGAGAACAAAAACTGTAGTCTACACTTCAGCTCTACACCGAAGCGAAGGGAGGGCGGGCCGCTAGTGTTAAATAAAACTTTCAAACGTGTGAAAATAACCCTTTGAAGTGATTTATACAAAACAAAATGCTACTAAACAGAGACAGTCAAATACTTAACCAATAAAACACTTCCGGGAGAAAACATTAAAAGATACAAATTAAAAGCAGACGTAGTGCTTAATTGTTTCCTTAAACGAGATAACAAAGGAAAATGAATAATTAAAATGTAATCAAAACAAAGTATTTTTTCCTCTCGTAATACTGAGACATACTTTCTAAGAAGATGTACATTGATAATAATAAACAGAATTTAAGTAGATATAGACATTCGTTGTCGTTTGTAACGCTTTCCGAATTGATTCCATCAAAAGTTTAAGTGGATGCTTCATTAAAGACTTCTTTAAAAGTTGAGTAAATAGTAATTGTTAAGTTAAGCGTATAAATAATTTAAACCAAATAAAGATACCCTCAACGTTTCGAAATAGTTCCTAAATACATACTTCATATCTCTATATATATAAAACTCAAAGGTGACTGACTGACCGACTGATAGTGATCTATCAACGCACAGCCCAAACCGCTAGACAGATCGGGCTGAAATTTGGCATGCAGGTAGATATTATGACGAAGGCATACATACGCCAAGAAAGGATTTTGATCAATTCTACCCCCAAGGGTATAAAATAGGGAATGAAAGTTTGTATGAATCTTTGTCAATTTTAAACCGATCGGACTGAGACTTTGCATGCAGGTATAAGAAGAATCATAGATGAATGAATGTCATTGTGTATAATACAAGCCTGAGAACAAAAACTGTAGTCTACACTTCAGCTCTACACCGAAGTGAAGCGAGGGCGGGCCGCTAGTTTTCAATAAAATACGTTTAATATAGGTATGCAGATAATTTATGCAATATGTTTTTAGATCACGAAGAGAAATCCCGAGCTTGCAAAACTAAATTTCTATTGGTTCGAGCTCGATGGTGAACAGGTTAATGTGATCGTGTAAGCTGAGCAAATTTCGCTATTGTCGATCACAGGATAAGTGATAAAAATTTTACTTTATCAAGTTCCATTATGCTTTTGAGAGCATGATAATCCGTTAGTCCCAACTGCATTTGTATTGGTCAGCCTCATCCTTGGAAAGGAACCTTAAAAATGTTAATCAAAGTCGTAACTATTTCACTTTTACAAGTGTTCTGAAACGAGCTATTAAGATTATAAAAACGTTCACTTTAAATCCCATTTCAAAACAAATCGATTTGATTCTAACAGAAAATACATATAATAATTATATACAAGCAAGAAAAGAATCATCAAAATATGTTCACAAAATATGCCGAAGATTATACGTGAACAGCAATAAAAAAATATCCTGACAAATCGAGAACCGCCTCTTCCTTAAAGTCAAATATCAAATAAAAGAGGATAATAACGAGAAATGCGCAAATCAGCTATCAATACACCGAAAAATACGAATCAAATGCAGAAGACCAATTTCAAACACCCTTCTCCTCGTAGATGGAATCTCGAGATGTCCCCCGTGTTATTGTAGGGCGTCGACGTCGCCTCAAGCGTTATCACCCCAAGTGTGCCCTTAAACAATAACATCTATGTGGGCGATAAAATAACTTTACGCTTTATTAGAATGTCCCCCAAACTTTTGAAATTACGTTCTGCCCTATTGATTTTATTTTTGGTTTTTGTATTATTTTATCATTTATATGAAAGTATTAATCAAATAAAACGATATAAATTTCTTTTTTGAGATTATTGCTCCAATTAGTTTAAATTTTAATATGGTAACGGATCAAGGTTATGACATAGAAACCAATTGGTTACTACAAATATCTTAGATTCAGCCAACCGATACCGGTCAAGTGTAAATATTCTATATGATTTAGTGCTCAATCTATACTAATTGTAAATTGATGGAGGATCACTAAATATTTTCATTAGACAGTTAAATTTAGAGATAAATGTGATTTACCTTAGTATTATCAGCAGTGTAGAGGTTAATAGTTATTTATGATATTAGTGCGGAAAGTTGGTTATTACCGCATTAATATACGAACTCGAGGGCTTACCATAGTCACGAGTTTGTAAATGTCAATTCCTCACGTATGACATAAAAACATTTGCGAGAAAACGGTACCTGTATCTGATTTATGTAATGAAGCAAACTTCTTCTAATAAAAAAATGGCGAGCATTTCCAAATGGCGCCACGCGCGGGTGGTGAAAAATAGAACTACTTACATTTTTCGTCTCTTATTGTTTTTAGTATTAAAGAGAAACAAAGGCATAGATTAAAAGCATTGCCAAGAAAATTTTCAACCGAAATTAAAACAAACCGTAAAGGATACACACGGCGCCATGTATGCACGCTTCATTGTATAGCCCGTAATTTAAAACTTTCGAACATGTATACAACCCACGTAAATGCAATTTTTGAGAAAATGTGTTGTAAACTATTTTTTCTTTCCTCATTACCAGGAGCGAGGAAGCACCACAGGAAGCGTTCAAAGCCAGTGAATTCACAGAGAACTTCTCAAACTATCCTCAACCGAAACTATTAGAAACACGAGTGTTGTTCAAAATTTCGGGTTAGGTTTCTAACACGTCCCGTGAGCTGCTCCGAAATTTGGTGTAAAGATATCATTTTGAAATGATCTTAGTAAAAAATCCAATTAACGTAAAAACCATTTGACCTTGATAACACAACTTAATTGTCGACAGTTCATATCATATTCCTAATGGTAACACCTGGAAAGTTTTGCTATCTAAATTCTTTCCATGACATGTAATTAACATACTAAGCAATACTTTATGAATTAGGTGTTTATTTCATCATCTCATTCCATAATAATGTGTAACTCTATTAACAAATTGTAAACAATTTATTTATCGATAAAATGTAAAATATAAATTGAGAATTATTAGCTGGCAGTTTTTGCTTCGATTAGGTTTAGAATATTTATCACAACTGTTCACTGATGTATTTGGGCCAAAGTCGGATAGTATGTTTCAAGTTGTTCATACATGTCCAAAAAATGGAATAAGCAATAAAGGCGACAAAAGGGAATTGATACGTCTCCGTCCGTATTATGTAAATTTTCATCTCGTCCTATACAAGGGTAAACAGCCCCAAACAAAACAAATTGAATCCAAAAACAAAACCGAGATATTCGGTAACATGTCAACAATCAAGAAAGTTGCCTCGCTAGGGAGGACGCTAAGTTTATTTTATCGCTTTATAGGGATTATTTTGTTTACCAATGTAGCGCGCCCGCGAAATTTTAACATAAACAAGTGGAATATCGATGCCTTCATAATTGAATCATCGATTGAAGCACATTATGTTTTATGCAATAGATTTGGTTTTCTATTAACACACGCTCTATCGTAAACGAATAATTTGCACATGGTTTTTATTAATATCCATTACGATCTATCTAAATTTGGTGAAGTAAATTTGATGTGGTGAAATCATATTAGATTGAACATTATCAGACCAATCAATGAAGATTTAAAATAACAAAAACTGGACACAGAAATAATACGCAACAATGTAACACAAAAATCACACAAAGACGAAGAATAGGAAGACAATTTGAACAATAATAGAAATAAGCCAGATGTTTTCGATAAAGAAACGCTCTGAGCGGTATACCCACCTCGGGCATTCCTCCCTCCGCGGTTCCACAGGAATTTTTATTATCAATATTATAGTGTGGAGCGAAGATATTTATGTGATATTATTTATATTATATTTATAGCCGGTATGGGGGATAGTGTAGTTAGGTACTGAGCTCAACTTATGACTGAATATGACCAAAACATGACATTAACTGGAACACTTGTTAATAGCCGATATGGATATGTATAAAATTCCGCATTTACACCAACATTGATAAAACAAATGCTTAAAAATGTTACTAGCAACAAAATGGCCAATCAATCAGATATATGAAAAAAATACAACGTGGAGCAACTCATCCCTAAGAGCTCTAGAACCTTGCTTACTTACAGAAATGTTAAAAACCAAAGGGTAGTTGGTGAAGCCTAATGCGGTAAAATGATATCTGATGAGGTCGAAACCCCGGAGAGTGGACTGTAAGGTGATGGTTCGATATATAAGGCGGGTTTGGTCTATGGGATAGGATGAGGACAAAACACTGTGCTTACTTGCGGAGAGCCTCGACGGTGGCGCTGGCTCATACGCCAGCTTCTCCTGCAGCAGTCTCTTCCTGATGCCAGCGGTTACCATTAACGATGGTGGTCTAGAATGGCGTTGTTGATAGCTATCACACACAAAATCTCCTATTTTCGAGGAAATCTGTGCATTTAATTAAGATTGTTTATTAAGTTTCACACACTTCTTTATCTGAGTTTATGCGGTGAAATAGAATCACATAAGCTTGCGGCGCGATGACAAATTTGACCATTTAATTTTTTCGCGGTGACAGACTGCTTTTTCTTGTTGATGCGGTGATAGACTGATGACAGACTGTCATTTGCTTCCGGCCATCTGTCGTTGCCGGTGAATATATTGCGTCTTCTTCCCTCATAAGCATAAGGCACAGTGTTTGAAGGAGAAGGATCGATTGGGATGCGGTTAATTCGAAAAGAGAATGACACGGTATGGAATTTAGAGATTAGAATATGTTTTGGCGTTACCAGTAGTCTTATTTTACTGTGTTTTCTGTTGTATTTAGGCATTCTACTACTAGTAAGTAAATGAAACACGCTTAAACTGGTTGAAAATGCATCTTCTTCTTACTTTTTTGACTTTTCGCATCCTATTCAAGCTACATCGTCATAATTCTGACGCAAAGTGGAATATCGATCATCGTCATAATTCTGACGACGCAGCCTGAAAAGGAGACGAAACGTCAAAAAAGGTATAAAAAGACGCGTCATGAACCCCTTGAGGCATGTTTCATTTAATGAGTAGTGTGCGTGAAAACTTAAGAAACGAATACTAGATAGTGAAGTTAAGAATTTGCTAGTTCATTATGTTGACGAATACATTAACTACAGATGTCAACGATTACTATGCTCGAGTCGATGATTTCAGCTTCCTATAAACTTTGTGACCAGGTTCGGACGGATATATTAAAGAGAAAAAGAATAACAAACAAGAATAAATAACAAGAAAGGCGAGTAGCTTAGAAACTATAAAAAAGGCTCTTCCCAAGTTTGGATACAGACAATCATTAATAATATTAAACCTTTAATTTCTCAATATTCAGTAATAACTTGTCATCCTAAATAAATTATAATAACGTGTTATTTCTATACAATTTGCGGTAATTTTATAAATTATAAAGCTGAGATAGATGATAAAGTAATTAAACGTTTAATTAATGTAACCAATAACTGCAATGCAGTTAATGCCATTGAAAATTCAGCACTATAAAGCAGATATTTACTCACTGAAGCACATAATTGTATGGAGGTTGTGTTTCAAAACTAAAGAGAGCATTATTTAATTGCGTAAAAGATAAGCCCTCTTTGTGGACAAAAGGACAATAAAATGATGTAATGTCAATCAATCATCCTACTTCCATTTACGAATTTGACCAAATTTATATGAAATTCGATACGCTTTAGACTGTCATAATGGATAATTTTACTTCATAACAACAAATTAATTGTTACGATTCTGAATTGTGTATTTTTTGATGAATGATAGTATGTACTATTCTTTTCACAAACAATCACACAACTATTAGAGAAACATAGTATAAGATTTAGGGCCACTAGCAAATTGAGGCTTAATCCCGTTAAATACGTAATTCCATCTCTATCCATTGTTAAAAGTCCCGTCCGCTGCCTGGTCCGCGTGGATATTTTTCTAGTAAACTTTTCTTTAGATTTATACATCTAGCAGTTAAATGCTTAAAAAATAAATAAAATCATAAAGTCAAATAAAGTTAGAATAGGGCTTTATATTCTATTTAAGACCATCGGTGCAAGTGGTTCTAATTTTCCTTTTTTGAAGAATATTATGGACAGAATGTAAAGAAGACACAATGATTCAAGAAGTATCATCACAGAAGAATCTAACTTTCAAACTAATAAAGGTCGAATTTCAGCAGACATTGTCTTAAAGCATTAATTCCATGTCAAAGCATTGTTGCATATTTGGGAAAAATCTTAAGTAAAAATACTTATGTACGAGTAAATGCGATGTAAAAAGTCAAACCCACTTATGAAATATCTTTTCAACATACTGCCAAGAATTCTTCCATGCAAGCAAATCTCACCTGAACCGTTATAAGGGCCAATACCAAGTGTACCGTGAGAAAGGTAAGGCATTTCATATTTTTTCCACAGTTTTTACCTAACCTTTTATGTCGGCACCTATAGATCCGTATGAGATATCCATATGTTACTTCAGTTTGATATCAAATATTTCAAAATATTCTCTGATCAAAATGATAAATAAAGTGAAAGAAATTATTTGTCTCGAACTACCACTAATACCAGAGGTCAAAAGCTAATACGGTTCAAAATTAAACTGAAACTTATAGGTATATAAGCTGGTATTTCGTATTGAAATGAGTCACATTTGATGAAATATATTGGCAACATTATAGAATTGCCGCGTTAGTGAACTGTTAATTAAGTTCGTAATGGATAACACGAACATAAAAAAAAAATTAACGAGTCCGAGTATTTATATTTAGATTAATTTAGATTAAAATTTATTTATTTATATTAAAATTGTCACGCCATTGGTTGTAATAAAAGCAATATTCCATCCAATTAATATTGTAAGTGAGTTCAAAAGCAAATTTAACATTTTGATTAAATTTGAAATATCTTCATCTTATAAACGTACACAGTAAATAGCAGTAGGTGGTTTTAATTCTATAGTTAGTTTGATATGAAATTCTAAATTAATAATGGTATTAATCAAATAATTATTGTGTTATTAACATATTTCAAGATAAATAATGATGGTTTAAGAAACTTACGTAAACAAGCGAGCTCATTATGCAGCTAACAACGTCTTTGGACGAAAACACAAAACAGCATAGAATCTAAAAATGTATGTTTGCTAAAATCATAATGAGACACATTTGTAAAGATGCTTTCAACAACAGAGCTGGCAGTAGGAAAATATCCACCTTGGCGTTTTTGAATGAAATTTTCTATTGCTCTCTCCAACTTTGGCTTGAATAAATACCGATGTATCAATAAAACGGTAAAACATTTATGACTATGTCTAAAGCCAATAAAACAATGCAAAGTTCAACAAGTCGGGGAGATGGTTGATTTTATTGGCAGTGTGCGTTATACCTATAATTCAAGAGGGAATGCAACTGTTCAGAAGTTGTTCTGCGACCGCATTCCCAAGTTTTAAGACTGGCTAACTTGCACTTTGGGAATATTCAGATATTTGATGGTTTCGGGCTCATTTACTTGTTCGTTTTGTGCCTTGCATATTTCGTTCAAAATTGTCACTATTTATTTCGTTTACACAAATTTAAAGAAAATTTGGATTGCGATGGAATTTGGCGTATCGATTAGGCTTCGTAGATTGAGGGAGCGGTTCCTTAGGGAACGAAATTTAGAAGGAAGCATTCGAAGCTTTCTGAACTTTGTCACTGTTCTTTCGTCGCAGATAGTAATTCGTTTTTTTTTGTTTTATAAAACTTTTACACCAGTTAGCCTAGCCGTAAATTAAGCACTGTAAGTCTTATGTTATGAGATATTAGGGTAACAGATAGAATATTTATATAGAAATACATATTAAACTTCAATAACTGGAGTACAAATGCTCGGATACGAGCATTTTGCGGTTAAACATGCATTTTTCGTTAATAACGGTCATTTAACCGCATTTTATGCTTGTTACAGTAAACAAGCACCTCTAGGTGGCGCTAGTGGATTGAAATGCGCAGTGCTAGTTTAGGGGTGGAAGCACTGTTGTCATGTCTTTTTATTTTATTTTCAATCTTATTTGTAGACATTGCTCGTATTCATCACACAAACATCTGCCCCCACCGAGACTCGAACCCGTGACCTCTTGAGTCGGTGACACCATGAAACCCGGCGTACAAACCACTCGGCCACAGAGGTCGTCAATTGTATCCTTTATAGTATAAGAAGTAAAAAGAAATTGATTTTAGAATTTATTGACAGTTAAAGTGTTTCACCAGTCAGATACCATTCCTCTAACAAGGGTAGAAGATTTGAAATACCCGAACCTTTACATGACATGAGGATGATCAACCCTTACTAACTTAAACTAGACGAACTACTGTATATATCTATATCCTAAATGATGTAATGGAAGGTGACTTCAGAAGTATCTCTTAAGTCATTTTTCAAGTTGACGACTCTGTACATATCAATACAGGGAGAAAAAAGCAGCCCTTGCTGAGTTTCTTGCCGGTTCTTCTCAGTACAAGGTCTCCCGCCGTAGATTTGAGAAACCGATGGCGTAGCTTCTGACCTTCACAAGTGCTTGTAACAGCCTAGACTGAATAAATGACTTTTCATTTCATTTCATTTCATTTCACTGCATTCCATCCATACAAAGACGAAATACTTTATAGCTTACAATAAAACAATGGCGAGTTTAAGTAATCGGATAGCCGGTTTTATTAGGTATATGCATTATGACATAATTTAGTGAGAATGTAACTGCGTTTCAAACTCCCACTGCGACTAACTTCTGCATGGAAACTCCCAAAGATTTACGTTTGCTTACACCTAAAGAGGTTTTCGTAAATGTTACACCTTGGAAATTGAGGAGCTCGATGGCGCAAGTGGTTAGCGCGTTCGGCTGCGATCGTTGAAGTTAAGCAACTGTCGCAGTGGTCGGTCATTGGATGGGTGACCAAAAATTTACTATCTCGAGCTCCTCCATGCTTCGAAAGGCACGTTAAGCCGTTGGTCCCGGCTGCATCTGCAGTCGTTAGCACCCAGCCATCCGCACTGGGCCCGCGTGGTGGGTCATGGCCCGATCTCCCTATTCCATCCATAGGGAAGGCCTGTACCCCAGCAGTGGGGACATTAATAGGCTGATGATGATGATGATAACACCTTGGAATATGAGATGAGAAAATACCACGATAAAATAGAATATATAACGATTTCGTTTCATTATTTTTGTGACGCACATCTTTTTAAGACTTTTATTTTGAAAACATGAAACGTAATGAATATCATAAAGTGGAAATATTTGAAGTTTTGTGTGTATGTAACGAATAAACACAAAAACTATATTATGGATCGAATTACAAAATTTTATATTATCCCTGAGTAATATTGGCTATGCTGTATCGCGTAAAAATAAAGTTAACTCATGCAAAGCCGTGGCGGAAAGCTTGTATATTGTAAAATAATGAACTAAAGGCAATTCTTTCGAATGTCTTATTGAAAGACAATTTTTAACATAAAAGTTTAAGAAGTGGTAAAACAAAGACGGCTTTTCCACTCGGATTGTTATTATTTTTTATAGCTAGGTAGGCAAATGACCCTACCCCACCTGCTGTTTAGTGGTGATAAAGTCCAAAGTCCTTATAAATCGTCTGTCTCAAGAAGACCATAGTAAAAAAAAACACTACCTTTTCGGCGTTGTGTTTCTGTAAGTGGGTAAAGTTCCAGGGCTTGACAGGGAATAATGGGAAGGTGCCAGTGATACTCTAGTTCAAGAAGCTCTAGTTTAAGTACCGTATTACTGCATGGAAGCGGCACAAAAATATCTACCACATATGGTAGATATGCTCGTCGCTACACACGCACACATTGATTGCTTTAGTATAATCTGATATTAGAACCCACTAGATAGGTACCGTATTACTGCATGGAAGTGGCACGAAAGATATGTACCACATATGGTAGATATGCTCGTCGCTACAGACGCACACATTGACTGCTTTAGTATAATCTGATATTAGAACACACTAGATAGGTATCATATTGCTGCATGGAAGCGGCACAAAAAATATTTACCACATATGGTAGATATGCTCGTCGCTACACACGCACACATTGATTGCTTTAGTATAATCTGATATAAGAAGATACATGGAGTCGGCTGACCATCAAGCGGATCATAATATAATGCTTGCTTGCCTTTTGTTCTAAAACACCATTTTGAAAATAAAACTCACTCTCAAAATTTCAAAAAAATAATTAAACACTGCTCTTTTGGACTAAAAAGGATTTAAAATAATCAAAAAAGAACATAACAAAACCAGAAATATTTTCATAAAAGACGACACAGATTTATCTAGTGATAATGCTAGCTAGCTCTATGCTAGTGATGAAAACAAAAACTGCGATAAAAGCAGTTTTAGGGCTGTAAAACAATTGTGGAACAATGAATTCGATAGCCGGTCCCAGCGCGAACGTGCACTCGCTATAATTCAACCGTAGAATGTAAGTGCTGGAAACTTTCGAACTACTATGTCTGCAGACTTACCCAGTTTACGTTCGAGCAACTTACCAACGGGAGCAACGCCAGAAGTGAAGTGACTCACTATTAAAACGCGTTTATAAAAGTGAAGTGGGTAACAAACACTATTTAAACTGGTAGGGAAGAAAACAGAATTAATGTTTAAAATTTTTTGACAAATAAATATGAAAGACTCAGGCTTTTTAGAGAATTTCGACTCGAGAGATTGGAATCCCGGTGGGGGCAGATGTTTGTGTGACGAATACGAGCATTTGTACTCCAGTCATGGATGTTTAATATGTATTTCTATAAAAATATACTTACATATATATATACACAGTATATGCATTATATCCGTTACTTTAGTATCCCATAACACAAGCCTAATAGTGCTTAAATTAGGGCTAGGCTAATTGTTGTGAGTGTTGGAAATATTTATTTATTTATTTACGAATTGGAACACCTTACAGAAGTTCACAGTAAAATAACACTAATAAAAAAAACACAATTTGGTAGTGTTGTGTTTCTGCCGAGTAAGTAGGGGCTTACCCCCAGGTCAGGCAGGTAACGGTGCGGGTGCGCGGCCATTCGGAGACGGGTTCCGCGACCACACCCGCCCTCTCGGCATGCACTAGGGGGACCGCGGTCCTCATAGTGCGTGTCGGGTGACGGTGCAGGAGTATTGTCTGGTTTTTAGTGGCCCTGTTCAGGGCGTAGGTAGGGCCTTGTTCACATCAGTGACCTCCAGGGCTGGCTGAAGAGGACAAGGAGGAGTCCCACATACCTTCTTCTCGCTCCCCCAGTGGTTGAAGGATGCGTAAGACATTTTCCAGACATAAAAAAAGCGCAGGTAACGGTGGGTGTGAAATTTTTTTTTAACCTAAGCACCTAAAGGCTATGGCGGCCTCTTAACATCAGGTGGGCCAAATGCTTCTTTGTCACCCTTTTAACATAGTACATATAGATAGAAAGCCTTGTGTTTTTCCTAGTAGCGTAGAAGAGACAGTTCCGCCCAATTTTCTCGTAGTGCCTTTCGTGGTCCACATGCTTAACATTATCAACCTTAAGCCATCAGATTATCAAATCAAATGAAAATCAATAATCATTTATTCAGTCTAGGCTGTTTCAAGCACTTGTGAAAGTCGAGATACTACGCCAGCGGTTCGCCAAACTACTGCGTCAAGCACTTGTGAAAGTGGAGAAGCTACGCCATCGGTTCGCAAAACTACGGCGGGAGACCTTGTACTGAGAAATACCGGCAAGAAACTCAGCAAGGGCTGCTTTTTTCTCCGTGTATAAATACACAGAGTTGTCAAGTTGAAAATTTATTTCAGAGATAATTCTGAAGTCACTTTCCATTACCTTATTAGAATATAGCTTATTACAATAAGTTGAATATTGAGCTTTACATTTGTAGTAGGTATATAGAAAGCTAGAAAAACCACATTATTGTTATGAAAAATGTATTATACCATTATATTACAAGAAACACTATGTCCACGCTTTACGATCATTCGGATAATCATAAATTTTATAAAAGCACTTACTCGTAAGAGTACTGTTGATCTGAGATTTAATTTTGGTCAGAGAAAGCTCAATTAGATCTTGGGGAACTTCATTAAACAGAAATGAACCTCTTGATTTTTGGAGTTTACGTCTCTATGCTTGTTGTTAAATCTCGTATTAAAGTTATGAGTTTGACTTTTTTTTGCAAATGCGTCATAGTTTAATCTTACGTCTTTTCTTATTCTAAAAATGGATTGTAAACAAACATAATTATTGTCCGCCTCATAGTAAGCACCTGACAACAACTATCATTCTATCACCAACCCCATGGAGCCCTGGACCCTTACCGTCAGGAACGCAAAACTAAACACACGGTTTTTCACTGTGATTTTCTGTAAGTTGAAGGTTCTTCCTAGACGGTTTTTTTTTATAGCGAAGTAGGCAAATGACTCTACCCCACCTTATGTTAAGTGGTGATAAAGTCCAAACGTGAAAATAGCTGGTACAGCAGTTACAAACTGTTACACCAATCATCCTCACCTTGCCGGTCTGTAAAAATGCTTCTTCACGCCTCTCTTAAAGGACCCCAGATTATAGGAAGGAGGGAACACGTGCGCGGGTAAAGAATTCCACTTACGAATACTACGACAAAGATATGAGTCACCACTTTGTTTGTGTAGGAATAGTGGCCACAGTAAGTCTGTGACAACGAGGGCCAGCGCGCGCGGTCCTCTGAAGAAAAGATGATGGAGGGATAAGGGAGAATAACTCCTCGGAACACTCGCCGTGGTATAGTCGGTAGAATGCGCTTAATGATGCCACATCGCGGCGTAAGTGTAGAGACTCGATATGACGATGCTGCAATAAGAACGAGAAACCGCTTTTTCGCGTTCATTGATGCCTCTTCTCTCCTAACTTCTTCCAACGCTTCCCGAAATTTGATGTAGGTATAGTAACTTTTAGAATGTAAGGTATAGAAATGATACAATGCTTATTCACTATTTTCATTTCCATTTTCAAATGGGATGGCTAAGGCGAGTTCTCTATTTTAGATTCATTTCTGTTGACCTGTTTTGGATTATGTATAGGATCACATTCTTTCTGACCACTTCATTCCTTATGTAATCCAGAAACTCCAAGCATAGAATTATACACAGTAGTTTTTCACACAGCTAAGGTGGAAAAAGAAACATGTGGTCCACCTAATGCTAAGTGGGTAACGCAGACTTTGTATGCTTTTAATAGCAGAATCATCACTCACGCGCTACTGAGCCTTTGTAATACCTGAACCGGTTAAGAATAGTTAAGTGTTACATTCACTGAAAAATAAATGAAAATGTAAACATTTTATTATTTGCACCTTGAAACTTTCCCGTTGCATTATAAATATAACATTGAACGGGTTATAACGCGACTTTATTAAAGGTTTTCGTACATTCTTTGTCCCGACATTTCGATGTGTCATGGTCACGAGGCGACTGATGCAATGCTGTTCCAATCTGAAAACCGCTTCCGATGACGAATCATCCTCCACCAACACATTATTCTTCCACCTACCCTAACACAAAACACTACATCCTTATTTGGCCATTCCCTTTTAGTTATTTAATAATATTTTACAATATATTTGTTCACAGCGAATATGTTATTAACGCGAGTTAGATTAGTATTTATAAAACTTGCATCATCGCCCTTAAAGATCTAATACAAAAACTTTTCATCTAAAACGCGAAATCAGAGCAACAAACGAATGAATAAATCAAACATCTTGGACAGCTCACACTTCGCATTTAGAAGTCACACATGATCTATTTCTGATTGAGGTTTGACGGCAGGAAAACGTTATTTTGATACAGCGTCTTTGCATGGGATACTGGATGAATTCAGAGTACTTCAAGGTTGACATCTAGTTTAAGTGCTTTATTTCGTCGGTGATGTATTTGTTTCGAAGCAGGAAATGACGTAAAAGGATTTTGCACACTTGCACCAAAGTCTGTAATTCATATTAAAGCTTTATCATGTTTAACACATCATTCCATCGTTGACAATTGTTTAAAGTCAAATAGAGATAGCATTAGCATCTAGTAGCAATAGTCCAGATATTAATCCGGTAGACCGAAGTACTGAAACTTTTCAGTTGCGATAGTTCGATTGTACACGTTACCCGGACTATTGAGCCTCACCTCGTGTCAGTAGTTCGGTGTTGGTGAGAATCTGTTGTTTGTGATTGTCATTTAGTTAGGCCGTCCGAAATGATGACACTTTTCATTAGTTAAGCCTTAAGTTTACTCTAATCAATAAATGAAAAACAAAACTGTCATTCTCAGTAGATCCATTGGCTAGATCTATGTTTAATACCTGAAATATCTTAAGCATTATTCTTGCTTGTGATAAAATGTTTTATGTTAACATTCAGTGAGGAATGATACGCTTCTGATTTGTTTTAACTTTAATGTTCTCGTTAAAAAAAAACTTCTCGTTAACACCGCACTACTGTCGTCACAAGGTGAAGCTCAATAGTCAGGGTGACGTGTACAAATGAACTATCGGAACAGAAAAGTTTCAGTTATACCGAATCTACCCTACTAACAACCGGCTACTGCTATCAGAGGAGAATAAGGCTTTAAGATCAATGAACTCC
Organism: Chilo suppressalis; assembly: GCA_902850365.2. Taxonomy (NCBI): domain Eukaryota; kingdom Metazoa; phylum Arthropoda; class Insecta; order Lepidoptera; family Crambidae; genus Chilo; species Chilo suppressalis. Next base: position 2,935,607 of record OU963902.1, read on the forward strand.
TGTATAATAAAGGTCTGAACAATTACATTATTATCTTATGAATCAGAATTAAGAATTTTGGTGTCATCGAGCCTATATGTTGATTTTAACTATTATGACAAAATGGAAACTACAATCATTCTTTTAAGAGTTCGCTGTAAATGAACAATTATTATTAGTAAATACACCTACGGAGGCTTCTTTGTTCCGACAACCCACTTCTCGGAAGTCACTCAAAGCAAATGAGATGTATTTATCTCTAAAAATAAGTCTTCAACAGTATCCTTGGACGTACATTCAACTTAATCTGTTTTAAACTTTCATGGTCACTAACATTATAGTAATATAAGTTATTCACGGGATTGTTACCATGTACCTTGTTATCAGCGAGTTTCCGATATTTCGGCACTGTTGCAAGCGCCATGATCACGGAGTAACTGAAGTAATTGCGGGTAGGCTGTTATTGGCAGACATACCGGTCTACCCTCCGACGAAGTCTTTTATTGCGTTCGATACCCGTACCACTGTTCACATTCTCACTATTCACTCGAAACTGTTCTCGACACACAATACTTACAGTATCGGAGCGCGACACGACACTTTTTTGATTAATTCCGGTTTTACACATACGAACCACAGGAAATATCGGAAACTCGCTAAAAACAAGGTAACAATCCCGTAAATAACTTATATTACCATAACTTAATCTGTATGCTTTATTTTCATCTCGGTCAACTTATTTCAAGTACTAATGAAGAAATAGGACACTTTGAATTCTTCTCGCTTGCACCATTATCCAGACTGAGGCGAAAACAAATTTCCTCGTGAGATGAAGTCGGGAGAACTTTAAAATCCGCAAATGGTCGGCTAAATCCTACGGAACACTATCAAGAACATAATGTTCTGTGACGCGATCCATTAAGGGAGTAAATAGCACTCTTCGGGATAAAAAAAGAGGCTAAGTGTAAAGCTTGCTTATTTTGCTTGGCTGGATTAAGTTTGCATTAGTGCTGATGAGTAATTCAAGCATTATCCTATCCTATTGGTAGAAATAATCTGAAAATTCGAAAATTCATCTATATTTATAAAACTCAAAGGTGACTGACTGACATAGTGATCTATCAAAGCTCAGCCCAAACCACTGGACGGATCGGGCTGAAATTTGGCATGCAGGTAGATGTTATGACGTAAGCATCCGCTAAGAAAGGATTTTGATCAATTCTACCCCCAAGGGGATAAAATAGGGAATGAAAGTTTGTATAAAACTTTGTCAATTTTAAACCGATCGGGCTGAGACTTTGCATGCAGGTATAAAAAGAATTATAGATGAATGTCATTGTGTATAATACAAGCCTGAGAACAAAAACTGTAGTCTACACTTCAGCTCTACACCGAAGCGAAGCGAGGGCGGGCCGCTAGTCATTCATATGTTTGATAGTACTACTGATATTTTCGCACGCCTATTTGTAATAGATAATTGCAATAGAAAATTTCCCAATGGTAGTCCTGTATTTAATACATATTTAACTTATAAATTAGATATCCGAATGCTAGTTCTAAACCTATTCCTATATACTGATACTTGATGGACGAACCGATCGCGTCGAACACGCTAAAAGTGAATTTAATGGAGTGCTCAAACGCGCTCGTGAAATTTTTCGATGGCGATAACAAAAAGTTGCAAAATGGATTCGTCAGCGAAACGTTCGGACAGATTACCATTTGTTTCCACGCTGCAATGCTCCCGAACTCGGAAACAACGTCGAAAATCATTTTTGGACGTCCACCATGGAAACGTTGAACGGGTCAAAGTTTGAAATACCTACACATCTCGATTTTTCTTATTCGCATTAGATTTTTCACTACTACACTTCCCGTAGCTCGCTTCAATTGTTTTTTGGCCCCGACGTATTATTTCTTTACTAGCAAACCAGTGAACCAAATGTTCACCAAAACCTGATTTAAAAAAAAATGTATTTAATTAATTGAGAACTTCGGAGATTTTGTGTGGTTTCGTTTGAAATTCGTGATTTCTCGAAAACCGGAAGTGCTACGTTACTCAAATCCGGTTTGTAGTCTTATCAGACTATTCTTAATTTATAACTTAAATATTCTCTTTATCTATCTCTTACGGTTTGGCCACTGAAACAGCACCACAGACAGACGGACGGACTTGTCTAATAGATAAGACTAGCAAACCAGTGAACCAAATGTTCACCAAAACCTGATTTCTCGAAAACCGGAAGTGCTGCGTTACTCAAATCCGGTTTGTACGGACACACAGTTACAGACGGACGGACTTGTCTAATAGAAAAGAGATAAATAAATAAAGTTTCGTGCATTAACCCGTTAAAATTAGTTTTATCTAAAATAAATAATTTTATTATATCGGAGTATTACTAAAATACGCTTATTTATTGAATATTCTAGTATAAATTTCTTAAAAATGATTAAATAAGGATATCATTATAATTTATTAACAAATAAAGTTGTTATATATGCTCAAATAAACATCCCAATAGATATTATTTCTTTATTATTATAATGTACTAAGAAGCTCGATGGCGCAGGTGGTTAGCGCGTTCGGCTGCGATCGTTGTAGTTAAGCAACTTTCGCAGTGGTCGGTCATTGGATGGGTGACCTAAAAATTCTATCTCGAGTTCCTCCGTGCTTCGGAAGGCACATTAAGCCGTTGGTCCCGGTTGCATCTGCAGTCGTTACCACCAACCAATCTGCACTGGGCTCGCGTGGTGGGTCATGGCCCAATCTACCTATTCCATCCATAGGGAAGGCCTGTGCCCCAGCAGTGGGGATATTAATAGGCTGATGATGATGATGATGATGATGATGATACTAAAACTGACTGAGACATTAATTAAAACACCTATAAATATAAGTAGTTAGTCTTTTGTCTTATAAGTTTTGTCTTGTTATTACGTAACGTATTGCAACAGTACCTCTAAGTATAGCATCTTCGTAAACGTTATCATTTTTATTATCTTGTACGCCGGCTTCCCCGAATGATATATTCTTTCCTTTATACAATTCCCGTTCTGCCCTCAGACAACTATACTTCTGAAATACAAAACTTGAAGCTGAACTCTTTCAACGACTGCAGATGTTGCTGGACCAACGGCGTAACGTGCCTTCCGAAGCACGGAGGAGCTCGAGATAGTAATTTTTGCTCACCCATCCAATGACCAACCACTGTGAAAGTTGATTAAGTTCAACGATAGTTAAGTTAAGTTTTAGTATAATTACAGTTAATACTTTTTATTACGGTACTGTGGCATTATATTTAGTATATGGAAAGGCCTTTATTGAATAAAATTGGATTTTATTCAGAGACATAAAATCTTTGTGGAATGGCAAGAAATTTTTATTTTTTCGATATACAGAAAATCATATAATGTTAAAGCACTTTTTATTATCTTATTTTAACACGGCCGAATCCGAAGGCAGGAGCTGGTTCACAGATATCTCCAGTTAGAATTCCCGCGTCACTACAAATACATTAGAGTGTGTCCCCTCACCTAAGTAACCCCAAGTACCTAAAGTGTTATGGCTTTCGAGTTTCCATAAGCGTACACCCGACAGCAAAAGTGCCGTTTTATGTTGATTCTGCTTTAGACACCCCTGGGAAAGTTCTCAGCTTCCTCGCCTTGGAAATGGAAAAAGAGAGTTATAGGTTTAGTGTGCAATTTTACTTAAGTTTACGGGTGTTTTCATGTTGATATCAACTGCAACGGATATCTGAGGTTGATTTCAACTCTTCAATAAAAAAGTTTGTCTAATTTTTTTTATGATAAAGCTGATTAATTCTCGATTTCAGATGTTTTTTTCTCTCTTTTCTCTTTATTGGATCATTATATAATTTTACATTCAGTGATATAATGTGTAACCACTTAAAGGCGAACTCAGCATGCATTACATTGAGCTAAAGCAGATATTATTTAATAAAATTAAGTGTGTGTGTGTGTGTTTCTTTAAATCTGTTTCAAAATATTTTTTTATGAATTCAGAGGAATTATGTGATCATAGAATTTGTTTCGCACTGTTGTAATTTTGTATGTAAAGCAACTGAATAAGTCGATTATCCGATGATTGACCATAAATTTTCAACGTCCTGATCGCCTTGAAAGATGAATAATATCGTTGATATAAATTAGCATAAGTGTAGTCAAATTTAGTGGAAAAAAGAATCCTCAAATCCTAAGCAAATATGAAAACTGGTATATGTCTCAGATTTTCTCAAAAAAGCCCACATTACAAATTCAGCATGACAAATAAGTAAAGCTCCGATGGTTCTATTTTCAGTTTTTCTCTTGAATGAGGAAAATGATATATGAGTGTACGGTTTACATGTTTACATTGAATTTCATCGTCTCAAAGTATCATCAAATGTTTAAACTCTCTGCTCACGCAATTCATAGCCTAAAATGTGAAGTTTTCAACGCTTCCGAGATAATTCAGCAAACTTCGCGCTAAAATCAAACAATCTTTCCCAATTACATTACAATATGAAACATGTAGAAACTACAATCAAAGTCTCGCCGCACACGGGCCACACGCCACAGCCACAAACGCCGCCACGAGAAGCTAGAAGCGGCTACCAAAGTGGCTGAACCGCGCGACAGCGGCCGACTAAGGTAAGTGTCGCCGGACACGGGCCAACGACCACAACCACAAAACGCCGCCACCGGCATATTTCTTATAGTTTTCATACATTTTATATGGACTCGCCACACACTGTACGCCGGTGGCCGCCACACGCTACAAATCGTCGCTGCTCGCTTCTTGTGGCCCGCACCGGCCAATTAATGCGCCGATACAAAACGCACGCCGCCACACATCACTCGTGCGATTCCCCACCCCTCTCTCCCCTCCCTAGTCGACCGCTGTCGCGCGCTTCAGCCACTTTAGTAGCCGCTTCTAGCTTCTCGTGGCGGCGTTTGTGGCTCTGGCGTGTGACCCATGTGCGGCGACACTAAGGGAGAGAGGGGTGGGGAATCGCGCGAGTGACGTGAGGCGGCGTTTTGTATCGGCGCATTAAGTGGCCGGTGCGGGCCACAAGAGGCGTGCAACGACGAGTTGTAGCGTGTGGCGGCCACCGACGTACCGTGTGTGGCGAGTTCATATAAAATGAATGAAAACTATAAGAAATATGCCGGTGACGGCGTTTTGTGGTTGTGGTCGGTGGTCTGTGTGCGGCGACACTAAATGAGATATAAAAGTGACGTATTTGGTAATAAGACTGGAGTAAGTTTCGCCCTGTTTCAGGTGAAAAAAAAACTCTTTACAGCCTTTTGCCGTTAAACTTAGTTCTTTTAAAAGGTCTGGGTGAACATCGAAGCGGGATCAATAGAGCAAAACAGGAAAAAGCGATTTAATTAGTTTGCTTTAACAAGAAAAAAAGGGAAATAACTGACGGGTATTATTGAGCGAATTTCATTTTATATTACAAAAGCGAAATCAGTCTTTTCAATTTAGCAAAATGTAATTACCTATTGATAAAAGAAGTAATTGTGTTCATTGTACAGATAAATTCGTTGTAGCATTTTCTGAAATCGATTTCATTACGATTCAGGACTTTACCAGAATATAATATTTCGCTTCCCATACAAACTTTCACATCATCATACACAAAATGGTAAGGTTTTTTTATTAAAAATTTAGCCAGTGTCCCCTTCTAAGGTCTACTTTATCTATCTTCACTTGATAATTAAGATTTATCACATCATGATGGAAATAAATTTAAGGAATAATATGTACAGAGACTCAATAGTAGTGAAAACATAAATATTGCTTGGGTAAGGGATATTTTATTGAAATTCCATTTACGGTTAAAGACATTTATTTTCTCAAAAGAATTTACACAAAAATCCACTTACGGAGAAAATACAAAGGAATAATTAACAAAAAGGAAATTATTACATTTCCGGCAAATTGAGCGAACAAAGCGAGTATTTGTGGCAGGCTAATGATATGGCGGCTTTCAACGATACGTCTAGGAATTTCATGATCTTATAATTGTACGGGCTATGCTCGGAGTATCCCTGAAGGACCACATCAGAAATGATGTAATCCGACAGAGAACCAGAGTCACCGACATAGCCCACCGAATTAGCAAACTGAAGTGGCAGTCGGCTGGGCACATTAGCCGCAGAACTGACGGCCGATGGAGCCGTAAAGTTCTTGAGTGGAGACCGCGACTCGGTAACCGTAGTGTGGGACGCCCTGAGACAAGATGGGATGATGACATTCGTAGGCAGGCTGGAGTGGGCTGGATGAGAGTGGCAGAAAATCGGGAGCAGTGGACGAGCATGGGTCGATGATGATGATAATAATTGTATGAAATAGACAGAGAAACCTTTTTTTTTAATCTACAGCATGGCAAACCGATAGGCCCAACAGACACAGAAGTATTTATTAGAGCGGAAGATTCTACGGATACTAAAATTGACGATTCTTAAATTTTATTTTCCCACTGCTTTCAGCAGTTTCCTTAGAAGTCAACAAGCCGAATTTGAATTCTTGCTCGAGTTCTAGTAATCACGAAAAAAAGGTAAAGTCTTTAACAAATGAATAGAATTAACATTTCTTGAAAAAGTGCCATGCCGCCGATTCTGTTATCTCCTTTGTAGTCCTTGAATTCGACAACTTTCATAAGGAGTATATAAGACGTTCGTTCTCTCATCGGAAAGGTTGTTTACCGTCTGACACTTTATGATTGGAGCTATTCAATATAAATATAAATATTTCCAACACTCACCAGTGTTGGAAATATTTCAGGGTAAAAAGTATCCTATGTCTCAATCGTGGCAAACTTCATCCGAATTCGTACAGCCGTTTTTGCTTGATTGAATATATATACAGGCATACAAACTTTCACATTTATAATTTTTTTTCAACACACACCAATATGCCTAGCCCCAAAGTAAGCACTATAAGGCTTGTGTTATGGGATACTAGGGTAACCGTAACGGACAGAATATATATATACTGTACATGTATAAGTGTATTTATATAGAAATACATATAGAATATCCATGACTGGAGTAGAAATGCTCGTATTCATCACACAAGCATCTGCCCCCACCGGGATTCGAACCCAGGACCTCTCGGGTCGGCGACACTTTGAAACACGGCGTACAAAACACTCGGCCACAGAGGTCGTCATTACATCAATATTCATACTAAGATTAAAAATACGAAAGTACCGCAGTCTAGTTTTGATTCTCTTAGGATTTCCCACCTTATATGCTGAACAGATTTAAATAACTTTGCTATCAAACATTGGAATATATGATATACCAAACATAAATTTTCTCATTAAAATAAAAGATTTAATGAGTGAAATAGACAGGAAAAAATTCTATACGTGATGTTCTGCGATGAAGTTTATCATGTTTAAAAAAACAAAACTAAGGACAGTTGACCGTTTGTAAATAAAAGTCAACAAACGGTCAACTATTACTTTAAAAAAATATAACCAGAATACAGTGCAATCTCAAATGTTAATCACAATATTTCTTCTTAGGATATTATCAAGACCAGCTCAAAAATTTCTATCTTTCGCAGTGAATCTGATTTTACTGTGTAAACTTTTTATCGTATATATGTTATGTTTATGTATGTATGTGTATGTATATATGTGTAAGTATGTTTATATGTTATTAAATGCATATGTATATATATGTGTATGTATGTATATATATTTATATGTCTAATTAGGATACTTAGTTTGATGTAGATTGTATGTATGGATGTGACTATTTATTCCAAGCCATTTAACACCCCTATGGTCTCTGTATAACTTTTCATACTCAGTGGTTGTCTGGAAGAAATCGCTCTTAGCGATAAGACCGCCAATTATAACGCTTTTGTTAATATTATTGTTTGTGAATGTTACGTAATTATGTATTTGGTGTTATAATAAAGTGTTAATCTATCTATCTATCTATCTATCAATGTTATCAGAAATTCATTAAAGTATTTTAAGATATTTTTGCATTTGTCATTGCAAAAATATCTAATAATAAAAGCGGCATCGATGATCTTGATAAACCATTATTTTTTATTAAAAATCTCCGATTTGTTTCTTTCTTGAACGCAATAAGATTCCCATAGGGTTAAAAACCCTATGGGAATAGCCCACAGCTGCCAGAAAGCTGACCTGGCAATATCAGAGCGTTCATTGACTTTTGTGCTTTTACTGTCCTGGATTTGCAAATAAAGATTTCATGACCTACGGCGTTTTTATTTTACTAAAATAAATTATGTGTAGTCTCAAAGGGGGCCTTCTTAAACCTACACCTGGATCGCAAGTCCCCGCATGGTGAATCCATGAATTGCTAAGAAGCTCGTATCTCTATTGTTGTCTTAAATTGTTTTAAACTTTAAGTTACTAATTTATGTTATGTAATCTATAATTTATAACTAATTAATATTATATATCGGGGACTCGCAAAAAGTAAGGTACATGGAAGCAATCCCGTTATAACCTTAATTTCTTTATCTTATTATACTCGTATAGATAATAACTATAAATGCATGTTTGAAAGATTTGCTTTAGAATTAAGAATGCAAAATAAAACGATACAAACACATCAGTCTAAACAGAAGCACCGCCTCCTACGAGGTCCAGTTGTTAACCTAAATCACCCGTACGCACACATCATCAAAATATGTCCAGACATTAATGAGGATATCAGTATTTACTCACAAACGAGTGGTTTGTACGCCGGGTTTCATGGCATCGCCGACTCGAGAGGTCCCGGGTTCGAATCCCGGTGGGGGCAGATGTTTGTGTGATGAACACGAGCATTTGTACTCCAGTCATGGATGTTAAATATGTATTTCTATATAAATATACTTATATATGTAAAGTATATGTATTCTATCCGTTACCCTAGTATCCCCTAACACAAGCCTTATAGTGCTTACTTTGGGGCTAGGCTAATTGGTGTGAGTGTTGGAAATATAAAAAAAAATAAAAAATTACACTGTATAGTAAACAGTACTACGATACACTGTGGTTGTATCGTAGTACTGTTTTTGAGGTATATAAAGTGAAAAACATGGTACTGTTTTTGAGTTATATAAAGTTGCCTGAAAGTCTACCATGTAGCTAACTGCAAAGATTTGAATGAAATGTAATCTTGCATATTTTAGACCCATTTTTCCCGCCCATTTTCCAAGGATCCCGCTTTAGGGATTCTTCCGCGTCTCCGCACCTAGCAGCCTCCCGGCCTTGCCGGGGTTCCGCGGCAGGGGTCTCCCGGGGTATCGCGGGGACCCCGCAGACGTGCGCAGGATGGCCCGCGCGTGGGGGCTGAGTACGCGGCCTAGTGCCCACGGTACCGCCCCCCGTCCGCTGCTGAGGGCTACTTGGGCGTGCCCGTGTAGCTCCCTCCGCCGCCCCCCTCTTTGCAGGACAGAACTACAAGGGGGGGCTGCCGTCACGGGGTCCGCCGGTGGCCGGCCCAGCTGTCGCTAGTGGCATTAGGGGGCCTAGACAAGAGGCATTCTTTCTATTCGTTTATACTATAACGCTAACTTTAAAGTATAAAATACATAATAAATCATTAAGTAATTCATTCATTTTATGGACATAAATGTCTATCAAGCATTTACAGAAGTAGAGAATATCACAGTGAAATAACACTTCCTTTTGGTGGTGTTGTGTTGTGTTTCAGCTGGTGAGTAGGGTTCCAGGTCTTCGCGGGGTAGGGGGTTGGGTTTAGGCCGGCAAGGTGAGGATGTTTTGAGCGTCACACTTTATGCCGCATCATCTTTCTTCGCGACTGGACTCTACTTACATTTTATATCAGGCGGGGTGGAGTAGTTTATCGCGCACCGGCTCTATATATATATGTGTGTGTGCGTGTGTGTGCGCGCGCGCGCGCGCGTGTGTGTGTGTGTGTGTGTGTGTGTGTGCGTGGGTGCGCGCGCGCGTGTGTATGTGTGTTTGTGTGTGTGTGTGAGTGTGTGTATGTGTGTGTGTGTGTGGGATGCGTGCGCTGCTCCATTCCCCTATGCCTTATGCACCGAATAATATTATGTTATATAAGAAAAGAAGTTTCACTTCAGAAGTTTGGTCCGTGCACATTATGTTTTTCAATTCATAATTGGAATCTTTCCGAATGGAATGATGGCCTCTTATCTAAATAGTTAAAATTAATTCAAAATGTTTGAATGCTAATATATTTAATAGGTAATATGTAGATAAATAAATAAAAAGAGAGGTCGGCATTACAATGACGATGTGACAATAAGTGCGCTAAGCTTTCTCTGACAGAGGAATAATTTCAAAAGCCTTTTAAATATTGTGCGAAGAAGATTAATTATCACGGCATCAACATTTTAGACTTGAAGATAATGAAAAATGAACAGGTGAACATTTGCTTGAGGAATAGAGGTTGAGTGGTTTTATGAGTAATTGTCTGAGCTAACTTTAGTTATTTGAGAATACCTCATGAGCCTTATATTTTTTCAGGATAAAAAGTATCCTATGTCTCAATCGTAGCAAACTTCATCCGAATTCGTTCAGCCGTTTTTGCTTGATTGAATGTAATATATACAGGCATACAAAATTTCTTACATTTATATTTTTTTTTTCAACACACACCAATATGCCTAGCCCCAAAGGAATCACTATAAGGCTTGTGTTATGGGATAACGGACAGAATACATATACTGTACATGTATAAGTATATTTATATAGAAATACATATTAAATATCCATGACTGGAGTACAAATGCACGTACTCATCACACAAACATCTGCCCCCACCGGGATTCGAACCCGGGATCTTTTGAGCCAGCGACACCATGAAACCCGGCGTACAAACCACTCGGCCACGGAGTTCGTCAATATTAGTAGGATATTAAAATAAACTTTACTTGAAAATTTATTCTACTGATAAATATTTTTTTATTTCGTATTTTAGGATCCTTTGGGCTAAAAGCACCATTGCTCTCCTGTTGAAAAAAATATTCTAATCAATACCATTGAACCATGCCCTAATTATTACGAAACTAACTAATTATTAAACGTAACGTCACGTAAAAGGGGCCAAGTTGTTTTGTACGAATACATTACATTTATCACTCACTAGTGGCCCGCCCTCGCTTCGCTTCGGTGTAGAGCTGTAGTGTACACTAAAACGACTCTTCATATAATTATAAAAAAACTGAAAATATTATATTTGCCTTTTCCAAACTTCTATTGACATCACGTCACTCAATTGTTTTGCCTCCCCGGAACCTCTCCACTAACATTTTAATTTTATGGTTTGGTATTAAAGTTCAGATTGACTTTTAAGTATTACTCATCGTTTGTATGGGAGTATATAAAAGTGTTGTATTTGGACTTTTTCAGATTTTTTTATTTATTTTCCTCTGCGTAAGAACCATCCTCGCGCTTCAAGGAATATTCTAAAAAAAGATTATCGAAATCGGTTCAGCTATTCTCGCAAATCTCGCGCTTAGCAACACATTCAGCGATTCATTTTTATATTAAAGATAATAATTAATACACAAATGAAAACTTTTGAATGGAAAAAACTGTAGAATTTCAAATGTGAAAGAATTTTTCAAATCGGTCCAGTAGTTTTGACGCCTATACAATGCAAACAAACAAACAGATAATCAAAACTTCCCTCTTTATCTATACATTAGTATAGATTAAAGCATTCATAGAAATATCACAAATAAAAAATATTTTCATCAAATTGTCCTATTTGCATAAACTTTGGGCGTTTATATAAGATACAGACGTACATATTACAAAGCACCTTCTATTTGTATGTACCTATATAACCTTCAGCTTTTTTTAAAATACACATAAGTACATATTATACAGAATAACCTATCTCAAATTGCACGCGAGGAACAATACAGCAACATTTTCCCGTTTCAACGGGGAATGTCTGCAAATGGGAGTTTTTAGGTAAAGCTCGGCTAAACGAAAATTGGTCGAGTGATAAATGATGCCTGCTTTATATTGACGTAACCGTAAAATATACGAGGCTTTTTACCTGCAAATATGTCAGCGATGTAATCTTCTGGGTGGGTAATAATAACATGTTTTGCTTTATGTAAGGCGTAGAAAATTACCTCACACCTCGCCCACTTCTTACCTATACTTCGGAACGATGAACGGACAGCAAGGGAAAATTCAGTAATCGTCCCTGAACGCGTTGTTATCCAGTAAGTTTTATTAATTCATTTTCTTTTTGAAACGTAACTTCATTTCGGTCGGGGTAAATGGAACAATCCTATGGAAAAGATATGCGTCACGTGCGTCACATGACTAATATATGTGTGTGTGTGTGTGTGTGTGTGTGTGTGTGTGTGTGTGTGTGTGTGTGTGTGTGTGTGTGTGTGTGTGTGTATGTGTGTGTGTGTGTGTGTGTGTGTGTTGGAGGGTAACTCGGCGAAGGCTGAAATGCTACGAGCGTCACACGCGACAATCACTACATAGTATAAAGCAAAGTCGCTTCCCGCTGTCTGTCTGTCCTTATGTATGCTTAGATCTTTAAAACTACGCCAAGTATTTTGATGCGGTTTTTCTTTAATAGATAGAGTGATTCAAGAGGAAGGTTTATATGTATAATACATGCATGATATAGTAGAGAAACACTGATAATTTTAGAGGTTTTTAATGTAAGGTCGTAAATAAACACATTTTTTTGCGCTTGCATTGCAAACGCTAGCTGAACCCTACGAGATAGTTTAAAATAATGTACCACAGTATTGTACACCTTAAAAAGGTCTACAAAAAAGTCCGCGATGGTATATATCTATCTCTTACGCCCAGGTACGTACCTGTACCTGGTATAGCGTGTCGTGCGTAGACCGGTTTTTCGCACTCTTATCCTACGGGTGCGGTGTATGCCTAATTATAAGCTAGTGTGCAAGTATGCTAGCTGTCTAAAGGCGACACCTTGAAACCCTGTGTACATACGACTTCGGGGGCTTCCAGAGACCACCACTGGTCTAGACGGGCAAGTTAACGTTTTGAAACAAATGTTGGCGAGCAATAGCGAATGGCGACAAGTGACGTCAATTGAGGTCTTAGCATTATTGGGTGCTTCCCTTTACGCGGCAAATTAGGCAAGAGACACAAGCCAGACGGATATGCTGTCTATACATTGGTATTGGCCTTTGTACGGTCAGCATGTATAAGCGGCTTTTTTTGTAAAAAATACACCTTTCTAACAACTTAGGTGTTACAGACAAGACAGGATGAATAATGGACTTGTATGTTTTATTCATCAATTGAAACAAAAAAAATATAATATATCTTAGTCGCATAAAGTCACGAAACTCTAGCACAAACATTCGTAAAGCAATGTGAAGTCACGTGTAAAAATATGTATACGCTTTTGGCAGGAAGCCATTATACACTCGCGAGCAATGTATCCGGGTCACACCTATTGCAGAAACCGACAAAGCTTCTTATTTATTAGAAATTTCAGTAGTATTCAATATTTAATTTCATGTTGCTTTTTTTGATGGAAGACCTAATTTTTATTTGATACCATGCAAGGTGTTTTAAATTTCAAGTCACAAAATAAACAAATAAATAAACTACAAGAACATACTATAATAATCTTGATTTAAATTAAAACATAATCGTGTTTAGCTCATCATTTCATCTTTGTCAATTGTTCAAAGTCAAAAAGAGATACCTAGAATGAGACTTTAACTAATAGGGATGATGACTAACTTTTTTTCTGCGTTTATCAGGTAGATTATCAAAAAGTATTTTGACGTGACAACGTCTTAAATTAGGTTGCGGCTGGGAGTCACTTATGAAAAAGTGTAACGCTCGGTAACGTTACGATGAGTCTCTCGTGTTAAGTTTAAGTTTACATGTACAATGTTTTAGTAAACAAAATATATTTCTATAGTTAAAATTTGTGCAATTCTTATTTTCATTCAATTCCTTGTTCCTATTGTGCAATTTAATTATATTCATATCAATAAATATTCTACCGAGAAAAAGACGTTGTCACGTAAAATCTTCGCCCGTAAAACCGACTTTACAGGCAACCATTTTTTTTCTTTCTTTACATAATATAAACATTACAGAGATATATTGATATTTTGAAAAGTCGCATGACGTTACGAGCCCGAGCAAAGAAAAAATACATGTACATTATTTTTTGATCATCTAACTAACGGACTAAATAGAATTTCGTTTACTGTACCCCGTCATCACCCTATTAACTTTAAAAAAATAATTAGGAACTTCGGTGCATGCTGGCCTAAAGATTCTTGCATGTATTTAAAAACGCTCATTAATTACATGACGAAATTCTGTATACATTGTTAAACTCAACTGCAACCTAAGCAAGAACCATTATCGAATTCGAATTGTTTGCGAGTTCAAAATGTCATTGTCAAATTTGTACTAATTTTCAATTCTACTTACGGCCGTATTCAAATTTCCATACATGATATGACAATGACATTTCGTACTCGCAAACAATTTGAATTCGATAATGGTTCGTTCTTCGTGCTAAGGGTACAGTACCAATAGCACGAACCAAAATCGAATTCGTATCGTTTGCGAGTCCGAAATGTCATCGTAAATGTGTACTGATTTTTGGTTCTCATTACGTACTTCGTGCCGCTGCTGTTCAAGTTTCCATACAAAATTTGACATTGACATTTCGGTTTGCAAACTATTCGAATTCAATAATGGTTCGTGCTAAGGGTACAGTACCCCTAGCACGAACCAAAATCGAATTCGTGACGTTTGCGAATCCGAAATGTCATTGTCAAATCTGTACTGATTTTTAGTTCTCGTTGCGTACTTTGTGCCGCTGCTTTTCATGTTTCCATACAAAATTTGACATTGACATTTCGGTTTGCAAACTATTCGAATTTGATAATGGCTCGTGCAAAAGAAATTCTGCATACATGTTTATACTTACTCCACTGTTCAATGCAAGATAATTGCAGGCGGGTATTGAAATGTGATTTTAAAAGTATTAGTTGATAATAAACAGCAGGCACTTGTTCTCTGAGAAGACAAGCACGTAGCCACGTAGCCACTCGCTATTTTACTAGCAGGCGACATTTCCTGGCGCGGCTGAGCGCGGTTTAATAAAGCGAGTGTCGCCTAGTGGGGACAGCTAGCGTTCTCATTTCGAAACTCCGGCGTACTTGCGTTTTAATAATATGGAGCTCGGTTTTATAAGCCACCACTGTACTGTGCACTACGGACAGACGCATCGATTCTTTGTCGATTTCGCATTGTCATAAGTTGCAGTTTAGAATTTATCTAAGAAAACTTTGAAATTCGAAATAAATTGAACTTGATTGAACTTTGAACCGCAACAAAGAATAATTTAGTCACGAAGAGCGCTCGTTTTAACAAAGTCTATTTCGATGCTTTAGAAAATATGTCTATATCTTAATGAATTACTTTTCAAAGGGAGCATTCGTGAGTTTGTTTTAGTGAATGCAATTTTGCTTTTGAACTAACTATCTTTTTGTTTCAAACTTATCCAATTTCAAACGCAATTGTGCTGAAAATAAATTTCATCGTAAACTTGATTACTTTCTTAATTTTCTAATACTTAAACACTTACAAAACTCAATTAATGCAGCATAAAGAACTTAACAAAATATATAAAGAGAAAACCGACCAATGAAACTTAACAACAAAATTTTACAATTAGCTCTCATATTTTTTGAGGTCCATTCTAAGAATTATTAATCCTTTAAAGAGCTATTAATAATATAAACTTAAATAGGATTTCCAGTGAAATTAAAATGTTAATTAACAAATCCAAAATATTACAAAGAGTTATATTATTTATAGAACTGTGAGGTTTTTTATATTTGTTTCAAGCAACCATGTTGCCGTGTCAGCCATTTCTGTTCGTGTGCAGTGAAAATGACAAAGCGTTCGAGCGACCAATCTTTATTTCATTAAAGTATAAATAAATAAATATTTCCAACACTCACACCAATTAGCCTAGCCCCAAAGTAAGCACTGTAAGGCTTGTGTTATGGGAAACTAGGGTAACGGATAGAATACATATACTGTACATATATAAATATGGAAAATACATATTATAACATCCATGACTGGAGTACAAATGCTCGTATTCATCACACAAACATCTGCCCCCACCGGGATTCGAACCCAGGACCTCTCGAGTCGGCGACACCATGAAACCCGGCGTACAAACCACTCGACCACGGAGGTCGTCAAGTATAAGCTGGTCTATCGCTTTCTGTTTCTTTTAAACTTTCGCCCGTTGATCGTCCCGAATCTGTGGTAGGGATAAAAATATTGGGACGTATAAAAGAGCTTTTTATAAGCCCATTTGCAAAAATATAATATAACTTTTCAATAGTTTTTCATTCTGACGACGCGGCCTGAAAAGGATGCGAAATTTCAAAAAAGTTTTATTACTTATTTATTATTTGTTTCTTAGATTTTCACGCACATCACTCATTAAATAAAACTAGTTTTAACGGGTTAATGCACGAACTTTATTTATTTATTGACGTTTCGCAGCGTTTTCAGGTCTGCATCGACAGAATAATGATTTTTTGTTAACTTTGTCGAGCTACCTTCGAAAGACTTTTATTGAGCGTTCGGATATTTCATTGGAAGATTTTTAAAACTTCATTGTCTATGTATGGATTTATTGGTTAATTTAGTTAATAATTTAGTCAAAGTAAATAAAAAATCATTAGTCTGACGATGCAGACCTGAAAAGGCTGCGAAACGTTAATAAAATAAAGTTCGTACTTATTTATTACTTATTATAAACATTGTAACCCGTTTGACCGTGTTTTTAAATTGAATCGGATTGTTTTGTTGTAGAGATAAAGGAGATCTTGTTCGGAGAGAATAGACTTTTTTTTTAATGTCTAGAAAATGCATTACGCATACTTCGCCAACCGAGGGTTGCGGACGAAGCTATCGGAGATTCCTCTCCGCCGCTTCAGGGCACACAAGTGCTCAGAGAAGCAAGCGGGGCCCTACCGTGCCAAGAAGGCGACCGTAAAAACTAGACAATACTCCTGCACCGGTCACCCGGCGCGCATTATGAGGGACCGCGGTCCCTCCTAGTGCTCACCGGGAGTGCGAGTGATGTGGCGGTATCCGTTTCCGAATAGTCCGCCCAAGAGAGAATAGACTGAAGGACACAATTTTTTTCTTGACCACAAAAAGATCATGTAAAGGGTAAATTTTTAAATTTAATATGGTACGAAAATGCTTAATTATACCGTAAAAGCGTGTGCTACACGTTTTTACGGTTTAATTAAGCATTTGAATTGTACAATCTCCTATGAAAAGAGTAGAGTTTCTAATGATTTTTTAATTATGAGTTTGTTTTAATCATGGCAACTATGGAAAAGGAAAGATACGGAATCGCACTTAATTTTTTGTGTTTTGTAACCAGTGCCGTCTTTGACCTATTGGAGGCCCTGAGCATATTGGGATAATGGGGCCCCTATGACTTCCGTTTGGTGATTTAACAGGAACTAGGGACTTTGTATTTGATCTGAGGGGCCCCCCTATCGTACGCGGGGCCCTGGGCATATGCCCTAAGTGCCCACTGGGAAAGACGGGTCTGTTTGTAACAAAGGCTGAAGCAGGAGTAAAATGTGTGAGTCCAGTCAAAAATCTTAAACAACAATATTAATATTGTATTGTAAGCACAAGTTAGAGATAGTGTGCCTTCTCTATGGTCTTCTGCAAGATCAAGATGGCGGTTACTTTTCCAAACAGGCATACACATGTGAGTGGGAAATCCCTTACTTTTCTGTTAAGTTTTCACCGTGACTTTTCTTTCAATGGCCGTCCGACGAAGCTTTTAAAAGTTTGAGAACAAATAAGTCGTCATCGAAATTGTTTGTGAGTAAGTGTTTATTTATTCGTACGACAGGGATAGTTAATATTTTTTCCAAAAAGTATTGGACACGTATTTTTTCCTTATCCACTCAATCGAAACATTAATTTGAATAAATAAATATTTTCGACACACACCAATTAGCCTAGCCCCAAAGTAAGCACTATAAGGCTTGTGTTATGGGATGCTAGGGTAACGGATAGAATACATATACTGTATATTTATATAAATACTTTAAACATCCATGAGTACAAATGCTCGTATTCATCACACAAACATCTTGCCCCCACCGGGATTAGAACCCGAGACCTCTCGAGTCGGCGACAGCCATGAAACCCGGCGTACAAACCACTCGGCCACGGACGTCGTCAGTCGAATGTCGAATGTCTCATAACGTCACGTCTTGGTAAGATTGATGCGCTTTATATTTGTAATATTTTTGTTGATTAACAAAAGAAAGTTAGCGCGTTCGGCTGCGGTCGCTGAAGAAGCAACTTTCGCAGTGGTCGGTCATTGGATGGCTGACCAAAAATTTACTATCTCGAACTCCTCCGTGCTTCGGAAGGCATGTTAAGCCGTTGGTCCCGGCTGCATCTGCAGTCGTTAGTAACCACCAATCCGCACTGGGCCCGCGTGGTAGGTCATGGCCCAATCTCCCTATTCCATCCATAGGGAAGGCCTGTGCCCCAGCAGTGGGGACATTAATAAGCTGATGATGAACAAAAGAAAAATATGTCTTCATTTCTTTGATGATCTAAGTAATCTACTAAATATGTATAATTTCTATTTATTTTTAAGCATTTAAATGCTAGATGTTTAAATTAATTAATATTAATAAAATGTGGGTTACCTACAATGCAAAGAGATGGCGCTGCCTTGCAGCTTAAGGCTAGAAAAATTTCGACGCGGCCAATAGGGCCGTGGTAGCATAATGGTCAGTGCATTCGCCCGGATTTCGAAGGGTGCGGGTTCAAGTCCCGTCCGCTGCCTGGTCCGCGAGGATTTTTTCTAGTAAACTTTTTTTTTCTAGTAAACTTTTCTTTAGATTTAAATATATAATTTCGTTTATTTCACCCACTCATCATCTCTCTTTTATGACAGCGGAATATTTTCAGTGCGACAGACGTGAATCGTTATTGAGTAGTCATGGACCTGCCCCTACATGTCACGCGCTGTCAAAAGCAATGTTTCACTTTACCAGTGGGTATCAGCACAAGCGTAAATTTCGCTGACGATTTAATTCCATCTTTCGCAACTACACGCTCTGACATTTCTGTACACTGCAACCTATTGTGGGCAACAACAAAAGGAGTTTAATAAAACCTACCGACTGAACCACGATATTGAGAAAGCTTAAACGCAATATTCACTGCGCGACCGTCTCGACAATAGAAAAACATTTTACATTTTCAACGATAAATAACGAACGAAACGGCATGTTTATTTTTTTTGTTTCGCCTCAAAATTATTGTTAGATGAAAAAGGCCCGCTTAAATGGGACATAATTCTAATTATTTAAGACTCGTAGGAAAAAATTCGCTTTCAATTTTTTTTTATCTCCTTTTTAATCAGAATATTTAGGTAAAGGATTTTGCTGTCATACAGTCCCTTTGATATTTTAATGGGTAACCTACGTAGTTGAAGTTTTCTCACTGAATTTGGTGTTCAAATTCTCAGCTGAGTTAACATAGTGAACGAGGTTTTCTTTACGGTGTCATATTTTCTTTGACAACGTTTTCGAAATATCATATCACAATGGCAGTGTGGAATATTCATTATTATAATGACAGCGTTTATTGTAACTTAATACGTAAGAAAAAGTTATTAAAGAAAACCACGGTAAAGCATTAGCTTTACCAAATTAGCAAACCATTAGTCGTTTGATGATGATCAAACTTTAAAGGGGGTTGAATTTGAGGATGAAAGTTTGTATGGCATTAATTCATCCCACTTATTGCCTTTACTTCGTTTCAATACTGCACTTGATATTAGACATATCACGCCGTGTCGTGGGGTCATTAAGCGCGTTCTTTCAATCGTCTATACCACGGTGAGTGCTCTGAGGAGTAATCCTCCCCTATTTCCTAATTCAGAAGACCACACACGCTAGCCTACGTTGTCGCCGACTAACTGTGCCCACTATTCCAACGCGAACATAGAAGTTTAGTGACTCATAAATTTTTCGCACTATCCGCAAATGGAATGCTCACGTGTTCCGTCCATCCTACAACCCCGATTATTTAAAAGAGACGTGAAGAAGCAACATGCAGGTGAGGATGGCTGATGAGGCTTGTAGAACTGCTGTACCAGCTATCTTTGCGTCTGAACTCCACCGTCACTCAACATTAGGTGCGGTGGAGTCATTTGTCGGACTTATTTATAAAAATAAGACGGATCTAATTTATACTTTAAAGCAAAATGATGGTAAGGCAACATCCGTTGGTGATCATTTGATACATGTAATAGGTTCCTTTGCAGCCTGTATACACTTAAATAAACAAACCTCACTATCAGCAATAAAGTTAAGAGCTGGCTAAAAATATTTTTTCTAGGAGCCCCGATCCAACGTATTAGAGACATTCAGAGAATGCGTACCTAAAAGTAAGTAAAGCCCCAGCCATTTATTTCACTAATGTTACCTACGCTAGACAATATTACGTTCAGCATGAAACAAGAGATGAAAACAAAAACTAAGTACAATCATATTATTAACAAAAGCTTACACGACTTGTGTCGTCAACGGCAAAAACGTGTATCCCAGCCAGTGTTGCCAGGTCCAATTTTTAAAAATCGGGAGGCGTTACAGGTAAAAACAGTAGATGTATGGAAACAGCTACAAGAAAAACAGTAGATGCAGGGGTGTAATTTTTTCCGGTTTGCACCCCCCCCCCCCCTCCCTAGAAATGGTAAATCAAATCAAGAAATCAAGATAAAGATCAGTAACGAATGCGTTTCTGTGGCTTCTGCCGCCCCTCAAAGCTATTTTTTCTTTAGACAATTACATTTATTTTATAATTATTAAGGTTATCTAAATTATTAATGACGAAAAATGCAACTCAACATGCAATTTAAAAAAGAAAATCGTTTTCTAAAAAAACAGGAGATTCATGTAGAAAAACAGTAGAACAGGAGAAATTTCAGAAAAATAGGAGATCTCCTGTAAAATCTGGAGACCTGGCAACACTGATCCCAGCATTCATAATAATGGCAGCCCATGTTAGGAGTACAGGTTAGTTTTGTACTTAGAGGAGGTTTTAGATGGCGAGCTATTAACAGGCGAAAGCGTTTCTTTTATAGCCAGGTAAGCAAATGACTCTATCCCACCTGATGTTAAGTGATGATAAAGTCCAATCGCGAAGCTGGTACTGCAGTTATTAACTGCCACACCAACCATCCTCACCTTGCCGGCCTGCAAAAATGCTTCTTCAGGCCTCCCTTAAAGGATACCCGATTATAGGAAAAAGGGTACATGTGTAGGGGCAAAGAATTCCAATCACACCAAGAATTTAGTACGACAAAGAAATGAGTCACTAAATTTCTTTGTTCGTGTAGCAGTAGTAGGAATAGGAGTTGAGGTATTTTCGTATTTGCACGGAACACAATTGTGGTGGCGACAATTAGCTATCCTTCAATCTGTTATCAAAGGTTCAGGATTACAGCGATTGCTGATAGGAACTACGCGAACACATCAATATGGGATTTGGGGGGGTTTTGATTATTATTTTCTAAATTGTGGAGGAGAAGGAGTCAGGCCCTTTTTTGCATTCCCGAGTTGTATAGTCATCATCTGTTATTAAGTAATATTCAATTTTATATAGTTTTTGAAGTTATACTTCTTTAGGCGCGTCATGAAAAAATGATGAGAGTGAAATTTTCAGATGCGCGCGCATCACTGTAACACAAAATTTTAACAGCATGACTTCATGCGTTACTTTTGTGTTTACCGCACATTAAGAAAATCTACCAACAAAATAGAAATAGAATCTCTATTTAGTGGGTGCTAACGACTGCATTGTGAAGGCCTATCAAAAGTATTTATTAATCTGGAACAACGGAACCAAAGCGCGATTCAGGAGACTACAGCGCCATCTCTTGACCATTGGTGTAGTAGAACCAAAAACCACATCTTTATTTTTTGTAATAAAGTAACAGTTATAGGTATTCATATTTATAATATCAAAAGTATTTATTAATCTGGAACAACGGAACCAAAGCGCGATTCAGGAGACTACAGCGCCATCTCTTGACCATTGGTGTAGTAGAACCAAAAACCACAACTTTATATTTTGTAATAAAGTAACAGTTATAGGTATTCATATTTATAATATTTATCCACATGTTTCTTGTTTGTATATTCGGAATACGTGTTTGAGTTTCATACAAGTGCAAATCACATATGTTCTAATAAATTATATTCAGTAGCGATTTTAATTGAATATTTTGATTATTTATTTATTTTTTCAAATTAAAACTGAACTTTATTGACTGTGTCTTTTTCCAGACTTTTTATTAATTTATTGTAATTAATTATTTGCATGCAATTAAAAACTAATTTTAAACGATGCCAAAGAAGGATAACTTCTCACGCGCCTACATAAGTACACGCACCAATTTTCTTAACACAGGACTGAATAATTGAACTTTATTCGAATACACTCCCAAACATCGAGATGAAATAAATAAGGAAAAAAGTGAAAAAAAATATCGAATCTACTCCCCCAGACAAACCTATGTTATTGAAAAGGAGGGTGTGCCTATAAATCAATACAAATCGTATCTGCCAAAAGGCAGACTTCAATCTGTGGAAAGTGTGACTGCATTCAGGTATAATTGAAGTGGCTGTCAACGTGTTTGATAGAATACAAATTGACGTTTTTAAGAAAGTATAAAAATAAATATAACAAATTTAGCTGACAACAACATGAATTTAAAGAAAAAGTAAACAAATGAAAATTTTGGTAGAAAAAAATCAGGCAGGGAACCCTTCGCTATCCGGGCGAATGCAGTGACCATTATGCTACCGCGGCCCTGATAATCGTGTCTAATTTTCTCTAGCCTTTCTTAGGCTGCATGGCAGCGCTTTCTCTTCGCATTGCAGGTAACCCACTATGATTTTTAGATTTAAACATCTAGCAGTTAAATGTTTAAAAAGGAAACAGTTTTGCCACTGGTTGGTGAACAACACAACAACAACATCAGTAAACATCAGGTTATCAAAATATTATAGCTATTAACGGGATTGCTACCATGTACCTTGTTTTTATGAGTCTCCGATATTTCGGCACTGTTGCAAGCGCCATGATCACGGAGTAACTGAAGTAATTGCGGGTAGATGTTATTGGCAGACTTAACGGTCTACCCTCTGACGTCGTCTTATACTGCGCTCGATACCCCTACCACTGGTCACATTCTCACTATTCACGCGCCTGTTCCCGACACACAATACTCAAATAATCTTTGCAAAAATCAGCCATCGCGAAACATTTAATTGATTCGGGTCCTAATCACTGGATTGAGCTTCATAATCCACAAATTATCTCCACAGAACGCCACTACATACCAAGATTGGTCAGGGAAGCGATTGAAATAACCAAACACAAGAATTTCAATGTTGAGGATGGCTTTAATTTGTCAAGTGTCTGGAATCCAGTAGTTCGTATGTGTAAAAACCGCAAAAATCAAAAAAGTGTCGTTCCGCGATCTGATACTGTAAGTATTGTGTGTCGGGAATAGGTGCGAGTGAATAATGAGAATGTGACCAGTGGTAGGGGTATCGAGCGCAGTAAAAGACGAAGTCAGAGGGTAGACCAATATGTCTGCCAATAACATCTACCCGCAACTACTTCAGTTACTCCGTGATCGTGGCGCTTGCCACAGTGCCGAAATATCGGAGACTCATAAAAAACAAGGTACATGGTAACAATCCCGTTAATAGCTATAATGTCAGTGACCATGAAAGTTTAAAACAGTATAAGGTTATTAAAAATTCTCAATATGTTATGAACCTTTATTTCATGAAATATATTTAAAAAGTCCCTTCT
Organism: Chilo suppressalis; assembly: GCA_902850365.2. NCBI lineage: Eukaryota > Metazoa > Arthropoda > Insecta > Lepidoptera > Crambidae > Chilo > Chilo suppressalis. The sequence goes on from OU963902.1 coordinate 2,959,519, forward strand.
AAGAATTCACGTATATCAGAGATCTATCAGGCTTTTGCATTTCTGAGTATATTTAGAAAGTATTTTTTTTTATCGCATTCGTCTCTGATCTTTGAAAGCCCATCAAAGGCGATACGAAGTATAATATTTTCCGTTACCCTCTGCGAGTCAGTGAAAGGGAATTGATATGTCGAAGGGCACATTGCACAGCCAGAAGAGATTTCAAATCGTGGTTGTAGTAATTTCCTTGAAATTCAAACGAGAACTAGCTTACTAGTTCTTCGTGAATTTCAAGGAAATTTGAACTATGTACACAATCTTCAGTATGTTATTTCTTCGTGAATATTCAAGAACTTTCGTATGGCGATTTGAACTTCATAAAATACAAAGTTGGGCTGATTTTAGCATGATTCTGTAGACTTAAAACTAAATTTGAAAACAGTCTCTATTTTTCATCTAACCTTCTATACTTACAGTGTAAAGAGGATAGATTTTTCTAACAAATATTTTTCTAACCTTGAAAGCTTCTAAAACCTATTTCAAAAATTCTTACACTAATGTAGCTTGCTTATACATTATTCATGGGACATTGGCATCAAATCAAAGGGCGTTAAAGTAAAAATAGCTGTTTTGTTAATATTTATAAAATAATTACAAACTTTATCTCAGTATGCTTGTTAAGTTTGTAGTAATATTATTTAATTTATCAAATTCATCCATAGATGGCGTTACTGTTATGTTTAATATTTTTCTATGCAAGTTCTGAATCACGGTATTTAGTTTATTTTTCGAATACACATAAGTTCAATATTATTTTGAAATAGACAACCTTTGCCACAGATTTCGGTGTTTTATTTATCTAAATAGCTCACAGACTTTTTGAGATTTGAACAATGCTTCTTCCACACCTTCGCGACGAAGCTTTGGTACTAAAATGCTCTAAAATTTGCGTTGGAGAAGCATTAAAATAAGTTTATCCGTGCAAAGCCGGGGCAGTTCGCTAGTTATGGTTTGAATAAGGATACACTGTTATTAGATTTCATTTTAGATATAGGACATCATGTCTGAATCGGCCCACTGACTGATCAAGAGCGCTTCAAATTATAATATGTTACAGACAGTAATTGCTAAATACGTAATTTATCAAAGCTTTTACTATGATTAGGTACTTAATCTATACTTATAATAAATCTGTAGAGAGGTCAATTCTGTACATGAAATATATTTTCAAAATAACTATCAGGGGGTGATTAGTGATCGATACTGATGCCAAAAATGCAATCAGTAAAATTTTTGTCTGTCTGTCTGTCTGTCTGTGTGTATGTTCCTTATAGAAACAAAAACTACTCGACGGATTTTAACGAAACTTGGTACAATTATTCTTCATACTCCTGGGCAGGTTATAGTATACTTTTCATCACGTTACAATCAATAGCAGCAGAGTAGTGAAGGGAAATGTTGGGAAAACGGGAGAAATTACTCCATTTTTTAAGCTTCCGTCGCGTGTGCAGCCTTAATGGTTAAAGTTACATAGAAATCATGTATGACGGAAATATTTTACATAAATTTGTCTAAAAAATATCCCGCAACAGCATATGTCTTATCTTTTATGGTTGACTCACAATAACACGTGTAATTATATAAATATAGTCATTGTTTATAGCACAAGCCTGAGAACAAAAACTATAGTTTACACTACAGCTCTACACCGAAGCGAAGCGAGGGCGGGCCACTAGTTGTTAATATTTGTACGGTGTATTATAGGACATCAATCGCAGGGGAATAAATAGATTATAATTAATCGTATTTAATTAGCGTTTGGATATTTCTTGCATACTTAATATTGACAATTCAAAAGATACAAACAACATTTAGACGACCTCCGTGGCCGAGTTGTTTGTACGCCGGGTCCAACTCGAGAGGTCCCGGGTTCAAATCCCGGTGGGAGCAGATGTTTGTGTGGTGAATACGAGTATTTGTACTCCAGTCGTAGATGTTTAATATGTATTTCTATATAAACATAATTATTTATTATTTTAAAACAGTTATTATTATTATTATACTGTATATTTATTCTATCCGTTACCCTAGCATCCCATAACACACGCTTTACAGTGCTTACTTTGGGGCTAGGATAATTAGTGTGAATGTTGGAAAAAAAAAACATTTGTAAAAAATGCAAACATACTCATTTGTTAGTCTAAAGATTATTTTACCAGAAATAATCCCTGTCGGTCCAGGCACTATCTTTTTTTTTAGTTTAGGTCAGACACAGTCAGGACCCTCATTTCCTTTTTTATTCATTGTTTCTTTGTACCATTATTCTTAGGTGTATTCGTAAATTAAATTGATACATTTATCTATATATTTATGACACAAAACGATTCCATGCGTCTAGTATTAATCCTTAATTCGATTTTTAGACTGTCTCACCCAACCCCTTGCGCCATGCCTTAGTAAATAGCATTATTCATATCATAAGCTATGGTAACCGATAACTAGAGACCGGATTATATGCATTTACATATAATCCGGGTAAGTCAGTCATCAGCAGTTCAGTTTGTCATTTGTTTCATGAATATTTGCATGAATATAACAAGCTTTTTATGTTGCATACAATCCGGTCTCTACCGATAACCATTAGTCAGGTTATACTCGCTTAAGCACATTTTTACTAGACTTACAAAACTGGTTTAAAATGAACATACAAAAAAATACATACAAAATTGTTAAACTACATTGAAACCTTCTCGAAGTAAGCACGTCATGCGTAGTGACAAACTTAAAGACCTAACTTTTAATTATTTAGATAAATATTTGATTTCAGGTTTGATTTGATCAAAGCTATATAAATACGTCCTACGGCTTATCCAAGAAGAGATCCCTGAGGACTTTTTATATGACAAACACGATAAAGCTTTTGAATTTGAATCAAATAAGTTAGCGAAGCTTAAGAAATTTCCAACTCCATCCGGTTATGATTTCATTGTTGAAGGGTGGCCGTCAATCGAAGAACTTCTCTCTGTCCTTCGCGAGGCACAACAGTTTAGCGTCGTCGTTGGTGCCGGTCCACTCGCTAATTCCTCAACCTCTTTTCATCGGCCTACTGGTCTTCTCCCAGCCACTCTTTCTCCATTATAAGTTGTAGCTGGTATCTATTATTTCACATAGTGTGACCCAGATACCAAACTTTACTCTGTTTGATGATCTGCAAGATTTGGTGGGTCTGACCAGCATGACGGAGAACTTGTTCATTGGTCGCAAGTAGTCATAAAATCAGTTGTCCCAAATCTTTTCCTTCCACAAGCTCATCAAGGTGCAGTTTAAAAAACAATAAAGGCAGATAAAATTAATCCAATATCCGTAGAGATATTGCCAACAAGAATGATGTAACTCAGTTATTGCCCCCTCTCTCGGTGTCATGTGAACCGGAAAAGAGCGCAGAATGTAGACGGTGAATACGATATGAAAGACACATCAGTGATACGTCAAAACTAATAACTCATGATATGATTTATGCTCACAAATAGTAGGTTTGTGTAAAATAAGAGAGGTTTTTGTTTTATTTGCGACTGAACAATAACCTACCTTGATTTCCGTGGTAGACGAATTGATGAAAAAAACTCGAAAAGCCTTTTGACTTTATACAGCATAGTAATTTTTAAAATTTATTGTATGCTTAAAATCTGGCACTTTGAAAATTAATTTGAAACCTGACTGAATAGGTAGTGTACCGTGTACACTCTGACACCCTCTTAAGATTACATATGATACTTATGTAGAAGATAAAACGATCTTTGAAACTAATTGTTTTGAAATCAAAGGAGTAAATCAGTGGGCTAGGGCAGGCAACGAGTGAATATGTCCGGTACTGGAAGCTTAATGGTGTCCAGTGCACTAATTATATATGGATCCTTATCTACACCCTTTTTGTCATATCCTTTTTTTGTAAATTTACTATTTAAATACCCAAAAGAATTTCAAATAACAAAAATACTGAATTTACTTGACGTCAGTCAAGGTCGAAGGGAAAAGTGTCTTGCATTCGAGTGTGTGTGTCAGGAAACCACCGGGCCGATCATTCTCAAGTGCTCTCGTATACGTAAATATTCCTCCCTATTTTTATATAACGAATGTCATTCTCAAAATTGCTAGAAATGTCGTATTAAAAATATATATTTAATAATTTTTTTAAACTTTATAAAATGAATAAAAATCTGCGTCTTTTTAGACTAAATTTGAATTAAGTGTTGATAAATGATTAAGTAAGAACTCTTACTCAAGTAAAAGCAGGTAAACATCATACTTTATAATAAAATAAATGCGAATGTGAGTTTGTTTGTTGTTATGTTTTCACGTCCAAACGACTGAATTGGTTTTGCTCAATTTCGGTCAAGAGGTAGACAGTAACCTGGAGACGGTTATAAAAATTAAATTCGATAGGAAAGAAGAAAAAAGACGCGAATAGTCATAAAACATTGTTGATCAACAATTGATAAATATTGTTATGTTATGAACACTGAAAAAAGTTTTAAGTTACTTGTAACAACATTTTTTGTTACCTATTACATAAAAATACTCACTACATAACGTTACGTTACGACTAAATAAGTTTCGATAATGACAACAAAGCAGTTACGTAAAATATACAAAACATATTTGTTATTAATAACTATGATTTGATAATTCTTACCTTGTTCAGTAATTGGTTACAAAACGATTGTTTCAGAATAGCATCACTATACTGTTATTTGTAACAGAACTATTTTGTTATCTGCAACATAATTTTCTGATTGTTACCATGTACCTTGTTTTTAATGAGTCTCCGATATTTATATTTATTTAATGTTTGTGGTCATGAAGGTTTAAAACAATATAATTTTCAAATTCATTGATACGATATGGGTGACCTTGCAACATAAAGTGTTACAGAAACTCAGCAACAGATTTTTTTTTTGACTAAAGCCGCTATCATACCTAATACCCTATTGACGCTTGCGATACCAAGTACATCACACGCACCATTGCCTACCCTGACCCAATCCGCTTCCCCGTGGAGCCCTGAAACGTTACTCACCGACAGAAACAGAACTGACACTAGTTTTTATTTTAAAGTAAATGTTTACCTTAGGCTTTCTATTTTGCAAATGCTTGTCCTACTGAATGGGAGGTAGGAAAAACATTGGACGATTTAAAATAATTTTCATTTTTTTTGACGTGACAACGTCTTAAATTAGGTTGCGGCTGGGAGTCACTTATGAAAAAGTGTAACGCTCGGTAACGTTACGATGAGTCTCTCGTGTTAAGTTTAAGTTTACATGTACAATGTTTTAGTAAACAAAATATATTTCTATAGTTAAAATTTGTGCAATTCTTATTTTCATTCAATTCCTTGTTCCTATTGTGCAATTTAATTATATTCATATCAATAAATATTCTACCGAGAAAAAGACGTTGTCACGTAAAATCTTCGCCCGTAAAACCGACTTTACAGGCAACCATTTTTTTAGTGATAGGTCCGACAAATGATTCCACCCCACCTGATGTTAAGTGAAGGTGAAGTCCAGACGTGACGATAGCTGATACAGCAGTTTTACCTGCCACACCAGCCATCTTCACCCTGCCGGCCTGCATGTTGCTTCTTCACGCCTCTTTTAAAGGATCCCAGGTTGTAAGAGGGAGGGAACACGTGAGCGGGCACAGCATTCCATTTACGGATAGTGCGACAAAGAAATGAGTCACCAAATTTCTTTGTACGCGTTGGAATTGTGGCCACAGTTAGACGATGATAACGTAGGCCAGCGCGCGTGGTCCTCTGAAGGAAAGGAGAAGGTGGGATAAGAGAGAATAACTGCTCAGAACACTCGCCGTGGTACAGACGATAGAACGCGCTTAGTTACACACTTCAATAAGTCAATTTGAATAAAGTATCATTTCATTTCAGTTCAATGGAGAATGTATTACGATAACTAGAAAAACAGTATAATGCCCATTTTAAAATTAACAATGAAAATATAAAATATGCCTATATAAGGTTTAAGAAATTTATTAACCTCACAGGAATTTACATAAAATTCACTTAAATGAGACACAATAGTTTTCCAACTCTAACACTAGGAACACCACAGTTTTCCAAAAAGAATACATACTAAATATGTAATATATGACTAAATAAATGTTACTTATGGATAGATAAAACAGCACATTCATATCAAAACCCAATTTTAGTACGAACAAGCACTAATTGTGAAATTCGAAAAAATACTGTCTTAAATCTACCGTGACACTATCTGTGCTGTTTAACACTAAGTTTACCCTAAGCTTGAACCAATATCAAATTCGTATCGTTTGCGAGTACAAAATGTCATTGGCAAATGTGTACTGATTTTTAGTTCTCGTTACGTACGTTATGGGGCTGCTGTCCAAGTTTTCATACAAAATTTGATAATGACATTTCGGACTCACAAACTTTTCGAATTCGAAAATGGTTCTTACGAACCAATATCGATTTTGTATCGTTTGCTAGTACAAAATGTCATTGTCAAATGTGTACTGATTTTTAGTTCTCGTTACGTACGTTATGGGGCTGCTGTTCAAGTTTTCATAAAAAAATTGACAATGAAATTTTGGACTCGCAAACTATTCGCATTCGATAATAGCTCGTGCTAAGGGTACTATAACGCTACCATCAAAGGTACAGTAATATGAGACATAAAAGGAAACTTTGCGCCGAAAAATCTGGAGCATTCGATATCAAATAAAACTGGGACAAATAAAAGCAACCCTTACTTGGTTCTTGACAACTCTTTTCAGCAAAGGGTCTCTCGCCGTAGATTTGCGAACCGTCAGTAAAGCTTTGCGACTTTACCAGAAAGCTCGTATGAGTTCAGATATTAAATTATGAATACTGAAGCTTGAATGAGATGAAAATGTTAATACTTATTGTCACTTTAGTAATGAAACATGCCATTGATAAAATCTATATATACACACATCAAAAGTGTCTAGGGATCAACATATATTTTTGCAATAACTTTTCTCCTGATTGATATTAATTAAAATTTTCTTTAAGGATTCATCAAATAAAGTGTTTTCGTTTGTCACAGTAACGATAAACCAAGTCACCTTTGCATTAATAAAGAAATTTGCCATTTTCCTAATAAAGGGATTTTTGACATTTGAACCACTAACACAAAAGTTCGAAAAAAAGACTGAAATAACAGTTTTCTCTAAAATTTTATTGGGTAACTTAAACAATTAATAATCCGTATTTCTACCGCGAACACTAACAACACAAGAACATCGGTTTGGCATACTCAAAATGAGTTCATCCAAATCACGCTGTGGAATGGCCGCCCATGTTCGTTGCAACAACAAAAAAAGGTCTTCTTGCGACTGGATACCCTCCATATTCGGCAGAGCTCTTCTCTGTAGCATATCCCATGCATGCTCAATCGGGTTCAAGTCTGGCGACTGAGCAGGCCAGGGCAGGACATTGATGTTAGCTGCGGCGAGAGTCTGTCTTACAACTCTTGCGGTGTGCGGTCGTGCATTATCATGCATTAACTGAAATAAGGGACCGATTTGCACTTGTAGAGGAACGATGACGTCTGATACAATCGTCTCAGCATAAATTTGAGCGTTGAGGTTGCCTCTGATCCAAATCAACTCAGTTCTTCCGCCGATCCAAATACCCGCCCATACCATGATGGTTCCACCACTATAAGGATGGACTTCCTGGCAGGATTTTAATCGCTGTTGGCGTCCAGGGGTTCTCCAGTGTCGTATACGTCTTGTATCCGGTCTCATACCAAAACGAGACTCATCAGAAAAGCACACGAAACGCCATTGTTCTTCTGCCCAATTTCTGTGTTCAAGAGCCCATTGATATCGAATCCTACGATTGTGCATTGCTATAGGTGGTACCCGTAGCGGTCTTCGGGAATGAAGGTTCACTTCATGCAAGCGGTTTCTGACTGTTTGGTCGCTAATTAAGTTCCCTGAAGAGTGATGAAGCCTCACGGCTAACATCATGGCGGTTATTGTTGGAGCTCTTCGAGTTAAGATTTGAATGTATCGGTCTTGTCTCCGTGTGGTGCAGCGATACCGTCCTCCATGGCGCTCAGCCACGGTACCAGTGCTTCGGTATCGTGTCCAAAGTCGACTGATAACACTCTGACTTGTATTCAGAGCTAAAGCCACAGTACGTTGCCGGGAACCAGCTTCTATCATTCCCACGGCTCTGAGCATTTCTTCCCTGCTTAAATGACGTCGCCGCTCCATAATAACGTTGGTTTTAATCAGTAGTAGGGAAACAGTAGCACTAATAATGTCTTCAATGCGTTGTATGTTTTTATAGGGAAAATATTGACAGCTGATTTTCATCTTTTACTCGAATTTGATTCACAGTTCCTGATTCAAATTATGAAATGCACCAAAAAGGATCCATATAAATTTATAAAATCATAAATTTATTACAAAGCCACATCTCAATCTCAAGAAATCCGCATAAAAATGCTTGATCCCTAGACACTTTTGATGTGTGTATATAAAACTCAAAGGTGACTGACTGACATAGTGATCTGTCAACGCACAGCTCAAACCATTGGACGGATCGGACTGAAATTTGGCATGCAGGTAGATGTTATGACGTAGGCATCCGCTAAGAAAGGATTTTGATCAATTCTACCCCCAAGAGGATAAAATACCGAAGCGAAGCGAGGGCGGGCCACAATTTTTATTATAAAGGCAATCGTCAATGAGTTTTTGTCATTCAAAATTCAATCGAACTCACGGCACTTAAATAAAACATTTCTTGTTAAAAGGTCTATGTCAATATTATTGTGGCCGCGAAATAAGAAAAGGTTAGGAAACGCCGAATATCTTGAGGGAAATTAATGTTAACGAGTTGAAGTTGATAAAAGGAGATTGCTCAGCTTCCATACATGTTTGGCCTTAAAACCAATAACCATGAAAAATTGTTTCCTAGATTCGAAATTATATATAAATTACCGTAGAAACGAATATTATCGACGGCCACTCATGAGAACTTCTATAAACCATATACACTGAATGATTTTGAGGTTATGTTTGCAAATAGGTTAGAATAATAAAAACCAAATAACTTATATAGAAAAATAGGGCAATCAAGCCAAGTACCGATATTATGTATTAGATTCAGGTATATAGAGCATGTAAAATAACAGATAATTGCCTGTTTTTAAAATTAATGCACAAGAGTAAGTTTTAAAATCATGATTATGCCATTGCGACTTTCAGAAGCAATCTTGTTTCATTTGACAAGTGTCTAACACTAATTACACTAACAAAATGCATGTCAAGGAACTGGTACCTGCTTACCTATGTTATGAGAAACATGGAACTGTTATCATAATTTTATAAAATCCAATAGGATATTTTCTTAGTAATAATTAGGTTTATAATGGTAAAAGGTAATTCTAATGTAATAATATATTGCGTAGGTTCATGATAGTTCTGATCAATGTGTGAAATATGTTATATGTGTGTATATTCCTGACATAGCTTAAATATTCTGATAAGGTAAATTAATGAAATAAAACAACTTAAGTACTTTTATGTTGCGTTTAATATTACATATCATCTACATTTTGAATTAAAATATCATCGAAATATTTTATCAATCTTTACAAAATAGATTTGTTTTGATGTTATATAAACAACCTCGATCAGTCTTTGTGAATGTTACTACACCCATAGCCAATAAAAATGATTCGTATGTTTTCCAAACCGGTAAAAATAGAAGTCCTTTTTTAAAATTAATATATTATTTAAAGGTGGCCGTTAAAATCTAATGACTGTAAAATAAAGTATAAATTACGCCAAGAATTACTGTATATGTCAATATTTTATTTGCATTTAGGCCAATTTGACCAATCTCCTTTTACTGAAGGAATGTTTTCAAGTGTTGTGTTTCATGCTTCGATTTTTTTTTTATTATTTTAGCCTTGTGTCCCTTTTATTTATTGATTTTGGCGCTATTTCTACGTGCATGTCGGCAATCTTAATACCAGCCAGTGATGACGTACAACTCATTCAGTGCCCTAAGAAAGAAAGAAAGAAAGAAAGAAAAACATTTATTGGTTGCACAGCATACATACATTGAAAACAAAACAGAATTAAAAGAACATAACAACAAAGAAAAAACAAATGATAATAAACAAAAACCACTAAAGTAATCTGCTGGTGTTCTTAGATTAAAACAAAAAGGGTAGATACGGTACGCTCATACTTGCATCAAACAAAAACTGATCCCACGGCAGCGCGAACGGGACGGCGAGATCCGCGTCACTGCATTACCGACCCGAACGAAACAGCACGTTAAGTTTCAACTGCAGCGCGAACGAGACGGCGAGATTCGCGTCACTGCACTACCGACCGATCATGTGACCAGTACTCGACGTCACTACCGAATAAGATTCAAAACAAACAGCAATATTTATGAAAAGATATATTTTATAGTACTTACGAATAAAAAGTGATGCCGTAGGTTTTATTTACACACTTAGGCATTGTTTTATCATATAAATACAAAGTATTAGCAATATTTCTTTTTGGCGTTCACATGTACGTCGTTTGCATGTCAAGTTGTGACTAAAGCGATTAGGGTCGTGGACCACAATTCATGCGGATCACGTTTGTGAGGCTAGTGCCGTATCTGCCCTTTTTGTTTTAATCTAAGCTGGTGTTGCTGTGCAGGGCCAACAGGTCGCTGTCTCAGCTATGCTACTGTGGTAGTACTCTCGCGATACCACAGCAGCGCTGATTTTCAGCCAGCGCCTAATGACGCCCGAACGCCAAACAAAATGGGTTATAATGCTATAAAATGCTATGATTTAAAAAAAAAATATAATTTCATAAAATAAATAAAGATAATAATAATCAAAATACGATAAATCTATGGCAGAACTACACTTATCCGATTTTTTTTTCTTGAGGTAACAGCCTAATCGCAGCCTAAGTGCCGGGGTTGTGTCCCCGGTCTTTTAAAGATAACCTTGTTAACGTGGCAATGCTTCCAGCTTATTGGGCACCATTCCTAACGGCGGCGCTGAGATGACATATTTTTTATTTTGTAAATTATATATTATAGTGATCAAGTTAGAGGTTATTTCGTTTCCCAACTTTAAGTCTTACCTCTCTCTTGTCTCTCTCTTTGTATATATCTATTGCATCTATTATTCATTATTTATTTTACCATACCTGCTACACCCCCCCCTTCTTGTTCCTCTTATTTATTTATTTCACTGTCATGGGTTGCCTGGAAGAGATTGCTGTTTAGCAATAAGGCCGCCTATTGTGTACGTTTTCACTGTCATGTTTAATGTCTTGTATGTCCTGTGAGGTGTATGTCAATAAAGAATATTATTATTATTACTAGTAGCCCGCCCGCGCTTCGCTTCGGTGTAGAGCTGTAGTGTAGACTATAGTTTTTGTTCTCAGGCCTGTATTTATACACAATGACATTCTTCTAATACCTAATTACAATAGGCACGCGCCGCCAGGCCCCCCGCCCGGTTTGTCGGAACCGCTATGTCCCTGCATTTTAAATCTGTAATATCTTCGAAAATATTCATTTAAATTACATGCGTTAAATAGCCGAATTGGTCTATATTAAATGCACAATGTATTTAAGGTACTTAATTAGATAAGCAAGAATGTTATATTGCTGAAAATCGCTTCGTAAATAATCTACTATATCTCGTAAAAAGTATAGGATATAGAATGGTTATTGTGGGTTATCCCTAAGAGATAGACAGATACCATGGTGGACTTTTTTGTAGACATTTTTAAGGTATACAATACTGTAGTACATTATTTTGATCGATCTTGTAGGGTTCAGCCAGCGTTTGCAATGTAAGCGCAAAAAATGTGTTTATTTACAACCCTACATTAAAAACCTCTAAAATTATCAGTGTTTCCAACCGTTACACAAAAATAATTCTTATAACATGATTCAGTATTCACGTGCGACGGCACGATGGCTTATTTCATGTATAAGTTTGGTGTTTCTATACCGATTTCTATGATTGTTTTTTTATTGAATAGGTAATAATGTTAACTTTTTTAAATTAGGGATGAATGAGAGTATTATAAATGTAAGAGTAAACAAATATAATCAGAATGCTCCGAACTGCTAAGCTATCAGGAGTTACACGTGTTATTGTGAGTCAACCATAAAAGATAGACATATTCTGTTGCGGAATATTTTTTAATCAATTTTATGTAGAATATTTCCGTCATACATGATTTCTATGTAACTTTAACCATTAAGGATGCACACGCGACGGAAGCTTAAAAAATGGAGTAACTTCTCCCGTTTTCCCAACATTTCCCTTCACTACTCTGCTCCTATTGATTGTAGCGTGATGAAAAGTATACTATAACCTGCCCAGGAGTATGAAGAATAATTGTACCAAGTTTCGTTAAAATCTGTCGAGTAGTTTTTGTTTCTATAAGGAACATACACACAGACAGACAGACAGACAAAAATTTTACTGATTGCACTTTTGGCATCAGTATCGATCACTAATCACCCCCTGATAGTTATTTTGAAAATATATTTCATGTACAGAATTGACCTCTCTACAGATTTATTATAAGTATAGAAGAAGATTATTATATGACTAGCTAAGTAGGTTAAGGTTATTTTGACTGAAAATTTTAAATATCTAATAGTTTTTGTCATTTAAATTTATATATTTTAGCAATGTTTTAATTCATCATCATCATCAGCCTCTTGATGTCCCCACTGCTGGGGAACAGGCCTTCCCTATGGATGGAATAGGAAGATTGGGCCGAGACCCACCACGCGGGCCCAGCAGATTGGCGGGTGCTAACGACTGCAGATGCAACCGGGACCAACGGCTTACCATGACTTCTGAAGCACGGAGGAACTCGAGTTAGAAATTTTTGGTGACCCATCCAATGACCGACCACTGCGAAAGTTGCTTAACTGCAACGATCGCAGCTGAACGCGCTAACCACCTGCGCCATCTAGCTCCTCGAATGTCTTAATTAATAAAAAATAATGTACGAGTTGATTTTAAACTTAAAATTATTAGTCATATATCAGAATAAACTTGGAATATGTAAACGTGATTGAAAATTTAAAGCACTGTCTTTTCGCCAATAATGTATTTCCTTTGATATTATAGATTAATAATAAAAATACTTCTAGATATTTATTTTAAAATCAATATAAGCCAGATATGACTAGTGATTGACATACAAACGGCAGTGCTAATACATAATTTGACGACCTCCGTGGCCGAGTGGTTTGTACGCCGGGTTTCATGGCTGTCGCCGACTCGAGAGGTCCCGGGTTCCAATCCCAGTGGGGGCAGATGTTTGTGTGATGAATACGAGCATTTGTACTCCAGTCATGGATGTTTAATATGTATTTATATAAATATACTTATATATGTAGAGTATATGTATTCTATCCGTTACCCTAGCATCCCATAACACAAGCCTAATAGTGCTTACTTTGGGGCTAGGCTAATTGGTGTGAGTGTCGGAAATATTTATTTATTTATTTTATTTAAACTAAACGTTTAGTGACAATTTGTAGTGTATCAAAAGTAATGCATCTATTTCTTTCGTAGATTTTTACGCAAACCACTCATTATTATAGTCATAGGGTGAGGAGCGCGATGGCGCAGGTGGTTAGCGCGTTCGGCTGCGATTGTTGTAGTTAAGCAACTTTCGCAGTGGTCGGTCATTGGATGGGTGACCAAAAATCTTCTATCTCGAGTTCCTCCGTGCTTCGGAAGGCACGTTAAACCGTTAGTCCCGGCTGCATCTGCAGTCGTTAGCATCCGCCAATCCGCACTGGGCCCGCATGGTGGGTCATGGCCCAATCTCCCTATTAAATCCATAGGGAAGGCCTGTGCCCCAGCAGTGGGGACATTAAGAGGCTGATGATGATGATGACTCATTATTATAGGGGGAACATCTTATCTTGTCGCCTGAATTATGTCTGAAAGACTCATCCGGAAAAGGATTCGATACGTCAATAAATAAATAAATCAGTGCATCTATACCGTTAATACTTGTTTTATTAAATGCATCTACTTGAATAATAATTATTATTTCCAACACTCACACCAATTAGCCTAGAGCCAAATTACGCACTGTAAGGCTTGTGTTACGGGATACCAGGGTAACGGATAAGAATATATATACAGTACATATATAAGTATATTTTTATATAAATATACATATTAAACATCCATGACTGCAGTACAAATGCAAGTATTCATCACACAAACATCTGCCCCCACCGGGATTCGAACCCGGGACCTCTCGAGTCGGCGACACCATGAAACCGTCAAATCTACTTGAATGTTCTAATGATGTAAAAGGATAATGGCGAAATATTTGTTAAAATAAATCTTTAGCGTCTATAGATGTCATTATAAGAAATGTTAATAAAATAATCTCAAAAGATTTATTTAATAATTGAGGAGGGTTATCTAAGTCAGGAATTCAAAGCTTAAAAAAGGGAAACACAATTGACTATTTATTTTTTATTATTTTTATTGTGGCTTGGCATCATGGCTTTTGGCACTTTTTTTTAAGTGATTTTAGTGATGAAATCAACATTTAATATGTTATTCGTATGTTTTGCATCGCTTTACACTTAAACTGTATTTAATTATCTATCTATCAAAAATATCGGGAAACGTTATTTTTCAATATTATACTGAAACCATAATAAATAATCTCTACAATACAAAAAGAGTATGGTGCCAATTCTAACGCAAAAAACTATAACTGTCATGCTTGTCATCGAATTGTTGTTATTGTTATCATCACAGAGCTTGTGCAAAAGTGCATGCGTATTGCAAAGATTTAAATCTGCGTATTGTTTTTTCTGAGATTTGTTTTTTTATGTAACTTGGACTGCATTTGGACTTTCGAAATCTTTCCCTGCGACTGTTGAGTAGTGCTTGACTAAGACTTCCGAATCTGATATTTTGGATTACTTCTTGCTGTGGATTTTAGACAAGATTCGGTGCCATACTATAGATTTTATTTCATTGTATCTACTATCTACGATATTGTGTTCAATTACGTGGAATAAAAAATACATAACAAGTGTTTCAAATTTAATTAATATCCCATTAGTACACTATGAGAAATCCTTTTTTATACTTTATTATTACTGTTGGCATTTTCAAATTGTTAAGTTACATAAACAACTTCTTACAGCACAGACATTGTATTCGAACTCAATAACCCTTGTGTGTTCAGTATTATTAAGTATTTTGACGCGGTTGGTCAGTACCTACGCCAACTGATCATACATCATAAAAATCATTTTTTTCGTTACTAATTTACGAGACCGGTATACTTCTGTGTCCCTTCCACGAATTTTTTATTTTGATATAAAAATACTCTTGAAAATACTTTTACTATTCGTTTTTGTATTACTTGGTATGACATAACCTCTATCTATAAATCCAGACTTCCTATAATAAAAGAAATAAGACGAATCAAAGCGAGAATGTAAACTCTATCATTTAACATGCAATTCATTTATAGACGCAAAAAAAATTTTCAACAAAAATTTGTATGGGAGTTCGCCAATGTCCTTTAAACCTTCAACTATCTTGAATCATGAATTTTTGGATGACAACAGTTTTTAGACTAAGTATAGAAAAAATTACATGCATGAAACAAATACAATCTTAAATTTATCGATTAATGACATTTTGAATTAACTATGTAGAATTTATTAATTTGACATTGAAACAATTAATGTTTTATAGAAATATTATATTGCATGCCGATAAGGCAATATATGGCTGTACTGTACTCAAATGTATAGCTGTGTAAAAAAATTGTAACCTGTATTCGCAATAAAGATGATTTGATTTGATTTGTACTTTAACAACCTCAAATATTCATACTTAGCATTAGCACAGCAATTGTCTAGGCTTATTATAAAAACCGTAAATTTGTCATGTTTTTTAATTTAATATGTCATAGACATATTCTTAATAAAATTTAGCAAATTTATCAACGCTCTTTACAAGTACACGAACGAATGTTATAACCTAGAGACCAACGCTACAGTCTAGTCGATTAAAATAATTCATAATATTTCTTGTCATATCTTATATAATTATTTAGCAGGTAATAAACTATTTGGATTACAAAAAGAAAATTTACAAGTTTTTCACTTTAAAAAATCTCAACATAATCTATATTTCTTTTAAAAAATAATAGTTCATCGAACGAGCTTTTATCAGCAGAAGCTTCAAAATCGATTAAAATTTACGCTTTCCAAACAAAATACTTTTAACACCTTTCCCTTTACCAGCCCGTCATTTTGCAGAGAGCTCCTGAAATTTTTGATACCTACAGCTAAAATTTAATTAATTAAATATTATACCGGCTAACACGGGCTCACCCCTAAAATTGTGCCGGCGTAAATGAAAAATCAACATTTAAGTTGCTAAATTATATTTGAGTTAGTTATAGATCGTTGACACTCACCTGATTGAAGGAAAATCCTTAGAAATGTCGATTTGTATTGTTTTGCGGATTGATAAACACACTCGACACTGTTTCACATCACTGATTTAAGAGTTGTCACTGTTGGAACTATTTTCGTAAGCCGAACTTAGGTTGAGCGAGCGAACACCCACCCTCTTTGGTAGCCCGAGCGATACTGAGGGCTCGCACGGCGTAAAGTTGAGTGATTTGAGGGCAAAGTGCTGGCCATCACAAATGCATCGGAGGGAACAAGCGAAATGAATGCCAAATTATGCACATACTTTAATGAAAGCTTTCATATATGATTCACGGAGGGGAAGAAAACTAGAATTTTGTTCTATTGAAATTCGCCTTCGCTTTCCCGAGCAACTAATGAGAAAATTCAGAAGTTTTGAGATTTCAATACAAAAATAACGTTGCGATTTTTGTACTGCTTGGTGATTTTCAGTGGTTCCCAACAATATTATTTCATACAAACCCTATCCTATAAAAAATATTTTCCAATATCGTCCAGTCTTTTAATAGTTTTCTATGTACGTACTTTTCGGCGATTAATTTTTATTCATATGGATGGTCTTCACTGAAATGAAATTAAAAATAATTCAGGAGGCACACACTGACGACCTTTTATTTTATGTTTTTTCCTTTCGCGGGCCTACTGGAAGAAATTTCAATATGAAATACTATATGTGCTCTTGTACAAATTTCTTGTCCCTGTTCTTATCTGTTTTATTGTGTGTGTACTAAATTAGTAAATAAATAAATAAATAATTTCAGAGCAAAATGCTGGAGAACTCTTGGGCCAGAGCAATTACCAAATTACCTATTGGACCCGATTCGTAATATCCACAATATATAATCCGGGTTCACAGTATATTGGACGGAGATGGCGGGATTATGTTTACTATCGCTTTATTGAGAACACGTGGAACAAAAAGGCTTTTGTCCAGAGATTTCTTCGAATCTAACGCCAAATTGTCAGATAGATAGATGCTTACTCAAGAAAATGAAACATTTACACACACTAGCGCCTGCCCGCGACTTTGTCCGCGTTAACTTTGAACTTTAGTCTTAGTCTTAGTAGTACGGCGGGTTGTTTCCGCAATTCGATACCCAGTGCCTGTTTTGCGTGGGGATTGGCATCAGTCCTCCCATCCCAGCTCCTCCAGAAAGCTCAGCAGTCGCCGAATGTTGCTGCAGGCCTCTACTATTGTCTTCGGGCTTCCCATTAGAGAAGTCCTTTGTCTTGCAACGCCCCTGCACTCCAGTAGGACATGGGCACTCGTCTCATCCGCCTCCAGGTAGGCTCTGCACAGAGGGCTGTTAAACTTTGAACTTTGTTTTTCTAGAACCCCACAGGAACCTTACAGTTTTTGGGTTAAAATGTATCCCTTATTTCAAACCAGGTCATAAACTAGATGCATACCAAATTTCATCCAAATCCGTTCAGTAGTTGTTACGTGATTGAGTAACAAACGTACAATTTTTCACATTTATAGTATTAGTAGGTAAAGCTTATACCACACACATCAAAGAAGTCACAGCAACATGCACCATTTACGCAAATTGCAAATGTTTTATCAGTTGATATTTATTTAATATTATCGTTATGAAATGTATAATTTAATAAAAGTTTCTTTTTTGCCTTAATCTATCTTAATATATATAAATCTCGTGTCACAATGTTTGTCCTCAATGGACTCCTAAACCACTGAACCGATTATAATAAAATTCGCACACCATGTGCAGTTCGATCCAACTTGAGAGATAGGATAGTTTAAATCTCAAATTATAGTCGCAATTTTAATTTATTGCAAATTATTACTTTTGGGCGGTACGAAGTTCGCCGAGTCAGCTAGTACTTATAATAAATCTGTAGAGAGGTCAATTCTGTACATGAAATATATTGTCAAAATAACTATCAGGGGTGATAAGTGATCGATACTGATGCCAAAAATGCAATCAGTAAAATTTTTGTCTGTCTGTCTGTCTGTCTGTGTGTATGTTCCTTATAGAAACAAAAACTACTCGACGGATTTTAACGAAACTTGGTACAATTATTCTTCATACTCCTGGGCAGGTTATAGTATACTTTTCATCACGCTACAATCAATAGGAGCAGAGTAGTGAAGGGAAACGTTGGGAAAACGGGAGAAGTTACTCCATTTTTTAAGCTTCCGTCGCGTGTGGAGCCTTAATGGTTAAAGTTACATAGAAATCATGTATGACGGAAATATTCTACATAAAATTGTCTAAAAAATATCCCGCAACAGCATATGTCTATCTTTTATGGTTGACTCACAATAACTCGTGTAACTCCTGATAGCTTAGCAGTTCGGAGCATTCTGATTATATTTGTTTACTCTTACGTTTATAATACTCTCACTCATCCCTAATTTAAAAAAATTAACATTGAAACACCAAACATAGGGTGCGGCCAGAGTGCACTCAGATTCAGACTCAGATTCAGATTTCGAAAACAAGCGCGAGAAATAAACAGTGTAGTCTAAGCAGGTTGCTTGCTTTTTCTCGCGCTTTGTTTTCTGAGTCTGAATCTGAATCTGAATCAGGAGTGCAATCTGGCCGTACCCTTCGACTACACTGTTTATTTCTCGCGCTTGTTTTCAGAATCTGAATCTGACTCTGAATCTGAGTGCACTCTGGCCGCACCCTTATACATGAAATAAGCCATCGCGCCGTCGCACGTGAATACTGAATCATGCTTTATGGATTATTTTTGTGTAACGGCTGCCGCGCTCGACACGGGTCGTGGCGGCGCGGTAGGGTATAAAAAGGCGGGAGGACCTTCAGTCGCTCAGTCCCAAACCGATACAGATGCACATCAGGCTGCATCCGTCCTCTAAGCGCACTATGCAGTAGTATTTACTAAGGCAGCGCTGCATCATCCCCTTCTCAGGAGTTGATCGCATCAGATGAAGCCTGTAAGGCACCTAAGGCCATAGGCACCCCCCACGGGTGTGTTTTAGTCAGTAAGAGTCTGACATAACTCTACAGCCGGCTGTAGGGTATCCATGAGGATTTCACACCCGCTCCCCCGCCTGGGAGGAAACAAAAAAAAAGAAAGCGAGCTTCATTCAATATTTGGCTGTTGATGCGTTCAGAGCGTTCGGCCTTATTGACAGACAATAATTGATATTGAGAAACCGTGCTTATCTTAGAATAAAAACCAAATATTTGTAAACAAAATTAGCAAATAAATCATGTAAAACGTGTAGAAAATGAGTACTGGAAAACGGAAATATGAGAATTTTAGTTTGGTTATAAATACAGGTAATAAAAATGACCGTTATTATCTATATATGTATATAAAAGTCAAAGGTGACTGACTGACATAGTGATTTATTGGCATGCATTTGGCATGCAGGTAGATGTTATGACGTAGGCATCCGCTAAGAAAGGATTTTGATCAATTCTACCCCCAAGGGGATAAAATAGGGAATGAAAGTTTGTATGAAACTTTGTCAATTTTAAACCGATCGGGCTGAGACTTTGCATGCAGGTATAAGAAGAATCATAGATGAATGTCATTGTCAATACAAGCCTGACAACAAAAACTGTAGTCTATACTTCAGCTCTACACCGAAGCGAAGCGAGGGCGGACCGTACACTACTAAATCAAATAGGGTATTTGACAAGTGTTAGAAAACGATCTCACTTTATTGACTAATGTTTATGGAGTCCGTAAAAAGTAGATATTCATCATTCTGTTGTTTATTTCAGTAAAAATAACCAAATCAAAAACTCCATTTTCAAGTTGCCGCGAAAGCGTTTCTCTGGACAATATGGCATCTTACTAGTGTGTGACGTCATACGACTGTTATTAAAACGTCAAACGATACAATGTAATGTCATTTTAACCGGAAGTTTACTTGCTTGTGACGTCATTTTAGGCTCCGCCAATACCAAGCGTTTTGAGTCACGTGACAATAGATAAGAAAACTATTATCTTTCTCGTTAGTTTTTAGTAAAATTATGATTTTTTTTTGTAAAAATAGTAAAAACCCTTGCCAATATTCATTCTAAACACAGATGCTAACAATTGGCACTTTATTTTTAACACTGTCAAATACCCTATTAGTTATTATTAACAAAACAATATCAGTTTTATAAATATCAAAAATCAGTCAAGTGTTTAAAAAAAAGTTTATGTTTCTTAGGTCCGTATTATAGAATGACAAATAAGTGTTGATCTTTATTTGAGTACAGTTAGAAAGGGATGTCGCTATATGCTATATATAGCGATATCCCTTTCTAACTATGCTCAAGACTAGATCAATCACTGAGAATCTTTCTATAATTCGGGCCTTAGAATCTGGAAGTATATTTAATTTTACTTAAACGGAATTTCCATTCTGTAAGCAAACACACAAATAATATATGCGTTATTATTAAAATTTACTACATATTATTGTTTATTTTTTTTAAGCATGTCACTGCTCGATGTTTTAAATCTAAAGAAATTATTACAAGAAAAAATTCCAGACCAGGCAGCAGACGGGACTCAAATCTGCACCCTTCGTTATCCGGGCGAATGCACCGACCAGTAATCTCTAGTAATATTTTCTTAACATTTACTACTTCTGTTGTTAAAGCTGTATTAAATTTGCACTTATTACACTCATGCCAAAATCAGTACCCCTAGCACGAACCATTATCGAATTCGAATAGTTTGCAATTGCAAACCGAAATGTCAATGTCAAATTTTGTATGGAAACTTGTACAGCAGCGGCACAAAGTACTTTTTTTTTAGTTAAGTCCGACAAATGACTCCACCCCACCTGATGTTAAGTGAAGGTGAAGTCCAGACGCGAAGATGCTGATACAGCAGTGCTAACTGCCACACCAGTCATCCTCACCCTGCCGGCCTGCATGTTGCTTTTTTTTTTTTTTTTTTTTTTTTGTTTCCTCCCAGGCGGGGGAGAGGGTGAGAAATCCTCATGGATACCCTACAGCCGGCTGTAGGGTTATGTCAGACTCTTACTGACTAAAAAACACCCTTTATTCATGCTTATGGCCAGAAGGGCCTTACAAGCTTCATCTGAAGCGGTCACCCCCCGAGAGGGGGATGATGCGGCGCTGCGTTAGTTTAAACTAGTGCATAGTTTAAAATAACGCAAAATGCGCTTAGAGGACAAGTGCACTCAGATGTGCACTTGAAACGGGAGGGGACTGAGAGGAATCGAACCTCTCTGTGTCGGGGGGGCGGGGGGGACTCATCGCGGGTGTTGGATCCTCAGCGGCCAAGAGGGCCGCGAGATCGCGCGTGAGTTTATTGTGTGTGACTGTGAGTGCGTGTTTGGGCCTGCGGGGCCTGAATCGAGATGGAGTGTGTGGAGCGTATCCCGACGCCGATCTAATGAGTGTGTTAGAGTGCTCTTCTGCAGCTTTGAAGAACCGTTCCGAGCACTCTGTGAGGTGTGTTTGAATTGTGTCTAGTTGAAGGTCCCTGTGGAGGTCCGCGTTGCGGACGTACCACGGGGCCCCTGTGGCTATGCGGCAGAAGCGATTTTGAAGCACTTGTAGTTTGTTCAAAATCGCTTCGTCCGCGTGTGCGAACACTGGTGACGCGTAAGTGAGGACCGGGCGTATGCAAACTTTGTAAAGCGTTCGCTTGTTACGAAGTGACATTTTGCTGTATTTACCGAGCATCGGGTGGAGGCGGCTCATATAAAAGCGCGCGTTCGCGACTACGCGTGTGATGTGTGCACGGAAGGTGAGTTTTTTGTCTAGTGTGATCCCTAGGTATTTGACTGTGCGGTGCCATGGTATTGCTATGCCTTGCATTCGCAGAGACCGCGCACCGTGTTGTATGGTTTTGGTGCGGCGCTTGGGATCGAAGCAAATGGCCGAACTTTTGTCCGGATTTACGTCGATTCTCCAATCGCGGAACCAATTCCCAAGTGTTGTGATTGCCGGTTGGAGCTTGGCTATGATTTGATTGGTACTGGCTCCCCTAGAGTAGAGGGCCGTGTCGTCCGCGAAGAGAGCGAGCTCGACACCCTTGGTCTGAGGGATGTCATTGGTGTACGCTGTGTATAGCAGGGGGGAGAGAGCGGACCCCTGCGGTACACCGGCTCGTAGTGGGCGGGGCGTTGATAGTGAACCTTCGTATCTATAGCGGAAGGTGCGGTTTGATAGAAAAGAGGCTACTAACCTAACTAGGCGGTCAGGTAATTTTAATTGATATAATTTAAAGATTAATCCGTCGTGCCAAACCTTGTCGAAGGCTTTGGCGACGTCGAAGAAGACTGCAATAGTTTTGTATTTATTAAGTTGGAAGCCGCTTAGGGCGTGCTCCACTATGCGATGGATCTGTTGGGGGCAGGAGTGTTTGGCTCTGAAGCCGAATTGGTGGTCAATGATAATTGGATCGGATGGTGATAGGAGGTGCTCTCTTAGTCTGGTCAGTATGGTTTTTTCGAAAAGTTTCGCCATTGCCTTGAGGAGGCTAATAGGGCGATGGCTACTGGGGAGGTGCGCGGGTTTTCCGGGTTTGGGGATGCCTATCACTATTGCTTCTTTCCAGGCGGCTGGGAAGTAGCACAGATCAAAACATGCGTTAAAGAGAATTGCAAGCAAGGTTAGCATTTGGATGGGAAAATGCTTGAGCGCCTTGTTAGAGATGCCGTCGGCGCCCGGGGCCTTGCGTTGCTTAAAATTTCTAATGGTCTGTCTGAGTTCGTCTGTCGTGACGGGGTCTAGGGGGTTGTCAATGAGTGGAAGGGCGGCCCGCCGGCGGACCTCCTCCTCCACTCCGCGAATATGTTGCGGGTTAGTTTCCTGCGTACTAGGCGTGCATTGCGCCGCTATGCTGTCTGCAAAACACTCAGATTTTTCGTCGTCTTCGAAGGCGACGGTGCCGTCGGGGCGAGTGAGCGGGGGGGTGTGAGTGGTGACGTCGCTACGGAGCGCTTTCGCGATTCTATAGTACGCAAGATGGGATGGGGTAATGTCCGCCATGAGTTCCTCCCAACGGGAGTGTCTCAGAGCGGCTAATTGGGACCTAACTTGTCGCTGAAGGCGATTTGCTGTAGCCCTATACTCGGGGGTGGGGTATAATTTGGCTCTCCGGAGAGCGGCGTTTTTGGCTTGGATTAGGTTCCGGATGGCCAGCGGGAGCTTGGGCTTTGGCAGCTCAACCTCCCGCGAGTTCTCCTTCGCCTTCTCGGTCACCAGTAAAGTTAAAGACTCTATAGTTTCGTCAATCTTGTCGGTGCTGTCGAGACTGTCCGGTGAGTTAGGGAACGGGGACTCGGGGGAGTCTAAAGCGGTCTCGAGAGCGGAGCGGTATCCGTCCCAGTTGGTGAATAGCCTCTTAGGGGGCGCGGGGGCGTCTAGTGGGTCTTGGGGACCTAGAACTAGAGACACCGGTCTGTGATCTGACCCCAGGTCGTCGAGTGTTTCGATCGAGCTGAGGCGAAGCGACACGTTTTTAAGGATCGCGAAGTCCAGGACGTCGGGTCGGTTTTGTACATTGTCTGGGTAGTGGGTGGGCGCGAAGGGACATATGACATCATAGCCAAGCTCCTCGGTGATGTGTAGTAATCTGCGGCCAGAGGTGGTGGTGGTCTCGCATGTCCAGTCGGTGTGTTTGGAGTTAAAGTCACCGAACATTATGACTGATGTACCTAGTGAAGTGAGTGTTTCGAAGTCTGCGCGGTGAGGGTGTGTACCTGATCTAATGTAGACTGAGGCGATGATTAAGGACTGGTGTCCTGTCATCGCCAGCCTACAGATGGTGGCTTCCATGTTTGTGAGCGCGGGAGTGGGTATAGGTGTGCAGTGTAAATTGCGTCTATAGTAAATTGCGGTGCCGCCGCGCGCGTTGGCACCGTCGTTCCGGATTAATTTATACTTAGGGATCGACAGCCCCTTCGTTTGAGTTGGTTTGAGCCAAGTCTCCTGAAGGAGCAGAAAGTCGGGTTCCCTATCTTGCAAAAATAATTTAATTTCGTTAAGGTTGGACTTTAAGCTGCGCGTATTAAATGACACAAGCGAAGCGCCTTTCGGCTTGGTACGCCCGGGGTTTGGTTGAGTGATTGTTATGTTAGTGTTTTGCGCGGTCATAATTTAAACAACAGTGGTGTTTGTTTGAGTTATCACCGCGTGTTTTGTGTATAGTGTTTTTGTTTGTGTTAGGAGTCTGGTTATTTTCCAGTGTTATAATGATTAAAAATTAATCGAACGCGGCAACGAGTTCGGGGTGTTCGGCTATAGCTATAGCCTTTTCAAGGGGTGTCTTTGCTAGCCGGAGCTTCGCGGCGAGAGTGTGGATCTCGGCGATATTCACCCTCTTGAGCGAGGAGCGAATAAGCGCCATGTCCTCGGCCAGAGAGACGTCTTGGGCTGGCTTAGCTTGTGTTGTTGGTGTGGTGTGTTGTGGTGGGTGTGGTTTTGGGCGGGCCCTGGCTGGTCCCCAGGCTGTCGGGGGCGCCGGGCTGCGAGGGGCGGCCGCCTTGGGTAGCCCCGGGAAGTTTGTGGTGGTGTTGTTAGGTGGTGGTGGGTGTGTTTTTGTCGCCGTGGTTGGCTTTGTGTGAGTGTGAGTGTTGGGCCTGGGGCGTGGGGCTCGCGGGCAACCCCTGTAATTGGCCGGGTGGCCTTCTTGGCCACAGAGCACGCATGCGGGTGCCCCGGGTGCGTCACGAGTGCGGGTGCACTCCTTGGTGAGGTGGGGTACGAGGCACTTGACGCACCTCGGGGCCGCCGAGCAGTTGGCTGCTGCGTGGCCATATAATTGGCACCTGTGGCATTGCCCAGGGGTGCCTCGCCGGTGTGGGGCCTCGACTTTGATATTGTCGAGGCCACAGACTGTAATGGGACCTTTGAAAATGTCCCTAGCTGCCGGGACCGAGGTCAAAATGACAAGAGCCAACGGGTATTGCTTCCCAGTCCGGCTGTGCAACTTGTGCACTGCCTCGGCTGGGAAGCCTTGATCGGTTAGGTCGTTTAGAATGAGCTCGTTGGAGAGCTCGAAGGGGACTCCTCTGAGTACCGCGCGGACTTTGCGCTCCTCGGGGAGGGCGTATGTGTGGTACGGGATTGTGTGAGTGGTTAGTAGCCTTGTGAGGCTCCTAAATGTGTCGATTGTGGGTGTGGTGATTTTAATGGCGTGACCAGTGTTCGACGCCTGTGTGTAATTTATGTTCTGAGCTTTGCAAAGGTCCGCGACCTTTGCCCATTGCGCCTTATCGCGCAGGAAGACGGGCGGCGGCGGCTTTGCCTTGATAGGTGCGGCGGTGCACCTATTGTGTGGTTTTGTAGTGTTGTGTGATGTTGTGTGGGTTTGTGTGGTCGGTTGGGCGACCGCGAGAGGGGTGAGAGGGCTGAGAGGGACAGAGAGAGAAGGCGCCGTTGGAGACGCGGTGTCTGCGCGGCGCTTGGAGCGCCGCTTCTTCTTGCTCACCACAGTGGTGAACACGGAGTCGTCTGACGCCGACACAATGGTCGAGTCAGAGTCGCAGGTCGAGACCGGGCTCGAGGCGGGGCGCTTGCCCGCGCTCGAGGGCCCGGGGAGGCAGGGGGTGTCGGGGCGGGGGGGTTCGGGGGAGGGGCTGGCGGGCGAGTCGCGCATGGGGCGCGCTCTCGCGACGAGCTCCCTGATGGCGGCCTCATCCAGGGTGAGGCCGAGGGCGGAGAAGAAGGACAGTACTTGCTGTGTGATGTCCATGTTAGTTTAGTGTAGTGTGTCGAGTTGGTGTGTATGTGATGTGTGTATGTGAGTGCCCTGACTGTGGCGTGAAGCCGCAGGTCCTAACACCCTATACGACAGCGGTGGACTCCCCTGCCCGCGGCAGGGGGTCGGTTGAAGCTGTAAGAGATGTGTTCCGATATTCCTAGCGAATATGGGAACAACCGTCACCCTTGGGAAGGCCCAAGTGCAAATGGGATCGGGTCTTCCGGTTTCCGAGCTCAGGAGAGCTCGAGACGTACCGGGGCTACGCCGACCAGTTTCGTTAACACCGCTAGGTATCCACTGGTCCAATCTTGGGTCTCACGAATGAGCGCAGGCGCGTCGAGTCGACTCGAAGCAGGCAGCTGTGCGGCGGGGCGCACGGAGCAAGGAGGCGGCGGTGCGACGTGGCGCACGGTCCGCGGTCGGAGCGAGAATGTCGCCTGCATGTTGCTTCTTCACGCCTCTTTTAAAGGATCCCAGGTTGTAAGAGGGAGGGAACACGTGAGCGGCCAGAGCATTCTATTTACTGATAGTACGACAAAGAAATGAGTACGTTAACAGAACTAAAAATCAATAAATAATTGACAATGACATTTCAGACTCGATTTCGATTCGAATTCGATATTGGTTCGTGCTAAGGGTACTGTTGTTAAAGCTGTATTTGCACTTTTTACACATACGCCAAAAATCAGATGACAAAATCGAAAAAGAAAACGCATTTTATTCCATTACTGCAGACGTCACACATTTATATTAAAACGTCAGATTTAAAGATAAACAGTGCCGTGTAGTAAATCCGAATCGGAACGGTCCACCCATAAAACATAATGTGCGTTATCCTTTAAAAAAATCCAGTCACGTTGCGCGTATGTACGACCCGTCGATTTATGACGTTATCCTGTTTATGCTTCGATAAGTTTGATGGTCGGCTGAACGGGTCCGTCGATGCCTGATGCCCGATCGAGCGGTGTCCATTGGAAGGAAGGAAATTAGTCCGATCCAATATGGATCATCGGTTCAAACAATGCATGTTGTTTCTTGTATAATATAAATATTTCCAACACTCACACCAATTAGCCTAGCACCAAGCTAAGCTCTATAAGGCTTGTTTTATAGGATACTAGCTGACTCGGCGAACTTCGTACCGCCCAAAAGTAATAATTTGCAATAAATTAAAATTGCGACTGTAATTTGAGATTTAAACTATCCTATCTCTCAAGTTGGATCGAACTGCACATGGTGTGCGAATTTTATTATAATCGGTTCAGTGGTTTAGGAGTCCATTGAGGACAAACATTGTGACACGAGATTTATATATATTAAGACTAGGGTAACGGAGAGAATACATATACTGTACATATATAATAATTATTTATTACTCAAAAAGAGGAAAGGACATAAAACTGCACAATTAAAAAAAATAAAAAACGAAAAAAAAAAATTTTAAAAAATCCGAAAAAATCAGGCATACTCTATATACGTAACCCAACAATCTCACGAAGTTTCATTAAAACATTCAATTTCACCCTATATAAGTATATTTATATACAAATATATATTAAACATACATGACTGGAGTACAAATGCTCGTATTCATCACACAAACATCTGCCCCCACCGGGATTCGAACCCGGGACCTCTCGAGTCGGCGACACGTTGAAACCCGGCGCTACAAACCACTCGGCAGGGAGGTCCTCAAAAATATTCCAAAGTTTGGTAAGACAGTCATCGTTATATTCATAAGTGATAACTTTCGAACCCCTTTTTAGTAGCATATTTTATAAAGCACATTATAATTTATGTGGAGAAGGTGAGCAAAAAGCTGGCTGTTATTTTAAAACAAATATCATTAAAAATGATAAAATAAACATTGAGCTGGTTAACGTTGGTGTAGGCCAAACGTCATTAAAATTGCATTGGACAACCTTCGTGGTTCACTGGTTCGCATATCGCTTGTCATACTCTCATCGTCTTTTGGCACCCAAAACTAATATTATGTAATCTTATCTTATGATCAAACTAAATAATTCTAAACTAGAAAAAACTTTCTATAATTTTTTCTCGAGTCTGAGTGTTAATGTTATTTGATTATTTGATACTGTGCTTCTCTATCTATGAGCTATTATAGCAGACACTTACTCTTAAGAAGGAATATAGAAATGACGACCTCCTTGGCCGAGTGGTTTGTACGCCGGGTTTCATGGTGTCGCCGACTCGAGGTTCGAATCCCGGTGGGGGCAGATGTTTGTGTGATGAATACGAGCATTTTTACTCCAGTCATGGATATTTAATATGTATTTCTATATAAATATGTTTATATATGTACAGTATATGTATTCTATCCGTTACCCTAGTATCCCATAACACAAGCCTTGCAGTGCTTACTTTGGGGCTAGGTTAATTGGTGTGTGTTAGAAATATTTAAAAAAAAATGGTAGAGTGTTTACACAAGGTGTGGCGAACCGACCTCCATATGTATACTACTTATAAATACAGATTCGCTTATGAAAAAAAATGTTTAATTTGTTTTAACTTGTCATCGTCCCTAAATGTAAATCCATCCATTCATTAGCCTTTCCGTCCACTGCTGGACATAGGCCTCCTCCATAGAACGCCACAATGCGCGGTCCTGCGCTATCCGCATCCAGCGGCTCCCAGCACATTCGACGATGTCGTCAGTCCACCTTGTTGGGGGCCGCCCCACGCTGCGTCGTCCGGTACGTGGTCGCCACTCGAGGACCTTTCTTACCCAACGGTTATCAGATCCTCGAGCGATCTGGCCTCCCATTGCCACTTCAGCGTGCTAACTCTTCCGGCTATGTCGTACACACCGTAAATGTAAAAACGTTCATACATTTCTTTACCTTAGTTTTTGTAAATAATGGTGTCGATTCTGACATGATTCTCTAAAGCTAAACTTAAATTTGACAACAGTGCAGCTTTGTCGTTTTCTATACAGAATGAAAGGGAAAGACTGATGTTAAATTTAGTTTTAAGTTTAGAGAATCACGCAGAATCGACACCATTGTTTATTTAATAACTAATTCCCTGAATTCCCCGACGTCCGCTGTATAATGCGTTTCAACTAAGAATAGGACGGACTGGGAGCCATATTTTGACGTCATAGCTGTCAATTCAAACCAAATAGATAGAGTGAGCAAAAAAATGTTGCTATTGAATAAAACTTATTTATGATTAAGTGAGACAAAACATCAGACGTTTTAATAAAATTTATTTACTAAGGTTGAGAAAGAACACAACCGATTTTTAATAGTATTTCTTTAATAAGACTGTGTGAAAATAAACATTAATCAGAATCTAGCGCTTCAATTTCGCTCATCTCTGCATTACCGCGGGAGAAGTTATGAATAATCATGCAGGTCACATACGAACATGCATCCTTTATGTAAACGAAAGTTTTAAATCGAGTTTCTGAACGCGGTTATCAACCATTCATAGCCAAAACTCAGTAAATGAAAAAAAAGTCAACAAATATTAATTATCAACATTTGCTATTGTTTGTTTTAAAATGTTTGGTTTTTATTCTAGAATCAGCCGAGTGCTAAAAAAGTGTTCCGAGTTTTTTTTGCAAACCGTACTTTTCAAGCGACATTTGACAGATGGAGGTCATTGGCTTTCCTATTCTTATTTGAATCGCATTATACGGGGAATAACAGCAAGCACTGAACAATATAAGCCGAAGCAGCACTTGCAACGGCATAGATTCGTTTCAAACTGTGACCAAAACTAAGGTTCTTACAGAATCCACCGAGCTTAATTTTTTTCAGGTGAACGATCGCAAGAGTACTTACTCCAAAGGAATATCTTCATTCAACCATAGGTTTGAGCGAGCTTCAGTTCGTTTGAAGTCTTCTATTCAACGGAACGCTGGCGTAAACTTACCGGGACTTATCTTGGATTTTATTGGAATATTCAAATTGAAAAACGGCGAGTGCGGGTGCCGTCAAATTATTCCGTAAAATCTAAAAAATGGGGTTTTCGATGAATAAACAAGTAGGTAAACTAAACCTATTAATTGGTTACAGTAATTCTGAATTGTTAAAAAAAATAACATTATTTTTTAAAGTCACTACATTAGTTTCAGGCATCTATATAATTGGTACGAAATTTATCAATTGTTTCAAAATATGTACCTGGATAGTATAAACATTGACAAGTACTTAAGCTTAAAAAAACAGTTTAGCCTTAGGAAACTAGGTTAAAACTGAGCAGATCAACTTGATGGTATTAAAAGTTTGAAGTTCCGTAAAATAATTTTATTGTTCATTGCAAAAAGCGTCAGTATTTTATGGCCCACACTGGTAGACCTCTAAGGAGGTGTATGGCAAAATGCCAATTGTCATTAATCTATAACACGCGGTGCAGACCAAACTAGATGAATTAACATTATCATTTCCATAAACTCTGCCGCAATATAATAGTAGGTAAAGAAACATTCTGTACAATTTTGGTACCAAACAACTAATGAGAACAACCTGTTAGGTGATTAAGAAGACGATGACATAAATGGTGATGATGTAGCGTGATTTATTAGTAATGTTGTCAAAAATGATTTTAAAAAACTATACTTGCTGGTTTGCAATACGAATAAAAAGGTATTAAATACCAAATAAAGCAAGAAAGAAAGAAAGAAAATACATTTATTTTTACACAAACAACGACAGTAGATACAAGATTTTGAGCAACAAAAAATACAATAAAAATAGAAAAATAATCGTAAACAATAGGATAACAACACAGCAAAATAGTAACACACAATTTTTTATACCGTTCGTTACCACCGGTGATTTAATCTGCTATCTCGCGGCTGCGCCAAAACACGTTGTCAATTCAGCATGTTGTCAGATCACGGACCTGACGATGGTTTTCAATTGACACCTATGGTTCGTTTGACAACTGACTATCGCAAAAATATGTATAAGAATAAAAAAACAGTAATACATACTCGTAAACTTATTTAGTAAAAGCAGAAATCATTATTTTATGTTAAAGGTAGATAAATAATAAATTACTTGTCAATGGGTCAAAAAGCGGGTCCTATAACGTTCAGTATAGTTAACCGGTATATAAAAATAGGGTTTAATATATACACTGCATTTGCTTCCATTTCAATCATTATCAAAATCTGTAGAGACAGTTGAACACCCAGTTGCACTTAGTGACTATCTCAGATTTGTAAGTGACGATCCCAAAAATTTTCTGTGAAAGGACTTCTCAGTGCTCAGCGAGTGCTTCTGCTGGTCGTGATTGTTGGCGAACCGCCAATAGGCATGAATCATAAGCTTAAACCGAACTCTATTTGTCAGCATTACATCCCAGAGGACGTAGAGTAGAGTGCATTGGGAGATGTTGTTATTTATACAACATTTATTTATATAACAGCGTCGAACCATGACTTTGGAAATTGGGAATAGGTCTGGTGCTACGATATATTGGACAGTAAAGGAATTAGATAAAACCAGAAAGAAGTCCTATGGAATACTGACATTTTTAGTTACAAAAGTGGTGTTCAAGTTCATATAGTTCTTTTATTAGAAGCAAGATGGTGCTGTAGCAATTGTTACACGCACTATGGTTTAAGTTCCTTAGTTTCACATAATAACAACTGTAGTTCTTTATTTAGTTAATAGATGTCACGTTAAGTCCTTGTAATCGCGGTATAGAATGCGACAGTGCGATTCTATAAGTAGTTTTCCATATAATTACAGATAAGATCAAGGATTCAGTACCAGATCAAGATTCTGCTTGATTTGTTATAGTTTTTAGAATACATTATTTCAAGTTCAAACTTCTATCATGTCAACGAATCCCAATTCGCCGAGTACTTTTGCTGACCCTTGGTCTCAAACAAGTGGATGTGAAATTTTTTACCACGATTCCATAGAATAGGCAATTTATCACTTAAACTAACTAAATGAACATCATAATTAAACCATACCTTATTATTTATCTCTATAACGCGACATTTAATTGTAAACCACAAATAAAATTAAGCATACAAAAATCCAGATTCTATTACCCAGTTCTTATAAATTAGAAGTTGTAACAAACTAAAGAAACAAACGGAAGGTGGACTTGCAACTAAAAATATATTATTGAACTTGAGAAGTTTTATTTTTGGTTCAAAAGCTGATCACTGCAGCGGCAGCGGGAGAAAATCGGTCAGTGACACGTGTTTACACAACTCAGTGTTTGGTTACTTATAATTATACCGCAAGATTATCTTAGAATTGAGGAGCTCGATGACGTGGGTGCTTAGCGCGTTCGGCTGCGATCGTTGAAGTTAAGCAACTTTCGCAGTGGTCGGTCATTGGATGGGTGACCAAAAATCTTCCAACTCGAGTTCCTCCGTGCTTCGGAAGTCGTGTTAAGCCGTTGGTCCCGGCTGCATCTGCAGTCGTAAACACCCGAAAATCCGCACTGGGCCCGCGTGGTGGAACATGGCCCAATCTCCCTATTCCATCCATAGGGAAGGCATGTACCCCAGCAGTGGGGACATTAATAGGCTGATGATAATGATGATGATGATCTTAAAATTACGTATTTTATTAAGTTTCTAATTGTTAAAGCTCAACGTATTTCTTATTTCTATTTGTGTGTTCATTGAAGCTGTTAATAATCTCCCTATTGCGGCTGACGATAAACCATTCTCAAGCCTCAGCTTTTGTTATTCGTGATTTTTTCCTTACATCAGGTAATTATTTTTCTTTACTCTTTTCTTATTTTTACTCAATCACAGATACATTTAATCCTTGTTTCAAATTATCCACTTTTCTCTCTGCTTTTAAATTTAATACTTCCCACAAACATTCAAATTGTATATCCTATATCATGAATACAATATTGAATAACCCATCTATTTTCGATAATTAAAATATGAAAAAAAGTTAACGAAGTAAAAAATATATTGTAAAATAAATCAAGGCTACTTTTATAATGGCAATAATGAACAATACAAACACAGCTGAGAGAAGTAAATTATTTCGTCAGAATAATCGGAAATTAACCTATTTCTTGAAAGATCGCAAACTAAATTATACCTATACGATGAAACAAAAAAAACGTACTCCAGTAAGTTCAAAGAATAATAGAAAAAACTATTGTTTTTAATTATAAGAGACTCTTTAGTTTAGTGAATCACAGACAGATCATTATTTCGAAAATGCAGAAAGATGCAAGCTCACGCCGGATGTGCAAATAAACGCAATTAGAACATGCTGCACCGCGTGAGGAATGTCTTTAGAGATGGGGGCTGGGACAAGTTAAAGGATCAACCGTGAAATTTCATATGTTGCTATTTAAAGTTTTGATATCTTATCATAATATGTTGCTATTTAATGTTATGATATATTAATATAAACATGCTTCTATGATACACTTTACGCGTAAAGGCAACATTAGATCGACCCGGCACCTGACCAGCACCCCCTAATTTGTTGAATGAACTACCTGTTCATATTCTTTGTACAGATTTGTATGAGGACTACATCAACTCCGTACCAGATCGGCTCGCTCGCAAGCTGTCCGCGCGCGTGCGGCAGGTAGATTACTCGGTGATCACTTGCCGTGTGCTGGCTGCTATTTTTAAACTCGCTGCTACTGAGTGGAGCGCGTGGCTGTCTGCGAGTTGATCACACATCATCATCATCATCAGCCTATTAATGTCCCCACTGCTGGGGCACAGGCCTTCCCTATGGATGGAATAGGGAGATTGGGCCATGACCCACCACGCGGGCCCAGTGCGGGTTGGTGGGTGCTAACGACTACAGATGCAGCCGGGACCAACGGCTTCACGTGCCTTCCGAAGCACGGAGGAGCTCGAGATAGTAAATTTTCGGTCACCCATCCAATGACTGACCACTGCGAAAGTTGCTTAAATTCAACGATCGCAGCGGAACGCGCTAACCACTTGCGCCATCGAGCTCCTCCACATCACGTTGATCACACATTTCATTTTATTGTTCATCAAGCGTAATAATATGATAACTATTAGATCTGTTTCACGATTTGTAAAAAATAATCATTGTGTAAACCTTGTGACGATATCTTAACAAACGCGGCGTTCCTATCGACCACCTGACTTTACTGATTGACAGCGAGGCGGCCACCCGTGGCCCACCCGACGTTAGCTGGTTGACAGCCTGAGTTTGCACGTCGACCACGAGTGGACGTTGCGCGACTAGGCCGTGCTAGGCGGCTCTAATGAGCTATGAGTTTAAGTTAGTATTTTTTTATTTCGAAATACATATTATAAACATCCATTGCTTAATACAAATGCTCGTATTCTGGGGCCTCTGAGTAGGCGACACCTTGACCGACGTACATACTCGAGCCACGGAGGTCGTCAACTTTGTATATAACGTAACTGCTGCATCTTACCACTTAAGCCATACGCTTAAAAATATTCGTCGCGGAGCTCAGGGAACGGAAAATGGATTCAAGCCGCGGTCCCGACTGTTCACGCTTTCTTTTTTAACTTTCCTTGGCGAGCTAGTTTTTTCGTCGAATTTCCATGCAGTGAAATACGGCACTCCTGGTGAGTGTGCAAATTGAAATTAACCTTTGGTTGCCTACTGTGTCAGCATAGCAAAACGACTGTGCTTCTAGGAACTTTATTGTTTATTTTTAGGGTTCTGTACCTCAATAGAAAAACACAGAACACTTATAAAATTACATTGGTCTCCGTCTGTCCATCTTCTTTAAGCATCTTTATCTCAGCAATGCGTATCGGACCCTGGAAGCTGTGAAATATATCAAACTTCTAAATTAACGTAAAAAAAGATACGGGCGTTTAACTGTCTGTTGGTCAAGACCCTTTATCTCGGGACCGCGTGGAGGTACCGATTTGAAATTTAAATCATATATACAAGTCTACGGTATTTTTAAGCTGTGCGAAAATCAAACTTCAAAATTTACTTAAAAAAGATGCGGGCTTTTATTTTCTTGTCGGACCCTTTATCTCGGGACGTGAGCGTGGAGATACCGAGTTGAAATTTAAACCATATACTAAAGTCTACGGTCATTTTAAACTCTGAAGTAATCAAATTTCTAATATGACGTAACAAAGAGGTATGGTCGTTTATGGTGCGTACCTACAAAATTTTTACGGGATCTACGATAGGCGAGTCCGACTCGCAGAACTTGTAAGTTTATGACGTTTAAGTGTTTTTGAATTAACATTACCCTAATTAGATCTTAAGGTAGCTGCTTTTGAGCTTTTGTGTCAGTTAATTAATTTGAATGAGTGGCGACTGAAGATTTGGAATAATGTTCTAATTGGATTTTGATAAAAAAAACTTAAATATTTTTAAAGGTTACGTGCTTTAGGTAACTTTAGGTTAAATGTTGGAATTCGTAGAAAGATTAGTAATAGAAAATAACAATGTTTTCAACAGATTTGCTAAATAAATGCATTTAGGAGGTTGTATACATTGTTCGAAACTTAAATATTATTGGCCACACAGCGGAGCGTGCAGTAAAACGTTTTATCGTACGCTTCCATAGATGGCGCCGTGCGTATCTTTCACGGTATCTTTTTAAATTTGATCTAACCTCCCTGGAAGTGCTTTTAATCAATTCCTTTCTTGGTCTCACTTTACTACAAAAATAAAGAGACGAAAGATGTAGTTCTCATTTTTACCAGCCGCACGTGACGCCATTTGAAAATACGTGCCATTTTCTTATTAGAATAAGATCGCTTCATTACTATAATTAGGGATCTCCACTATTCTCTGTGCAAATGTTTTGGAAAACGTTGTATGTAATTCGTGCGGAATTGGTATTTACAAATTTGTGACTATGGTCAGCCCTCGACTTCGTCTTGGGCTTACATACGTCATGCCCAACTTACCTCACTAACATCTATATATATAAAACTCAAAGGCGACTGACTGACTGACATAGTGATCTATCAACGCACAGCCCAAACCACTAGACGGATCGGGCTGAAATTTGGCATGCAGGTAGATGTTATGACGTAGGCATCCGCTAAGAAAGGATTTTGATCAATTCTACTCCCAAGGGGACAAATAGGGAATGAAAGTTTGTATAAAACTTTGTCAATTTTAAACCGATCGGACTGAGACTTTGCATGCAGGTATAAGAAGAATCATAGATGAATGTCATTGTGTATAATACAAGCCTGAGAATAAAAACTGTAGTCTACACTTCAGCTCTATACCGAAGCGTAGCGAAGGCGGGTCACTCATGTCAGTCATAAATAACTATTAAAAAATACTAGAGAGTTAGAGCACGCCTGTCTGGAGAAGCAATCTATACCTTACAGAAGATCACAGTAAAATAACACAAACTTTTAGTGATGTTGTGTTTTTGCTGGTGAGGAGGGTTCTAGGGCTCCGAGATGAAGGGGATTGGGTACAAGTCTGCAACCAAGCAAGGTGAGGATGGCTGGAGCGGCACACTTTCTGCCACATCATCTCCTCCACTCCACTTTTTTTTATTATATAAGGGGCATACGAGCAGACCGCTCACCTGATGGTAAGTGATCAACGTTGCTCATTGACATTTGTAACACCAGGAGTATCACAAATGCGACGCCTGCTTTAAGGAAGGAGTACGCTCTTTTTTGAAGGTTTTTGGGTCGTATTGGTCCGGAAACACTGCTGGCGACAATATATTCCACAGTTTTGTCGTACGCGGTAAAACATTTCGACAAAAACGCACGGTTGTGGATAGCCACGCATCAAGATGACGGGGATGAAATTTTTGTCGCGATGTACGATGACGAAATGCAGCAGCTGGAATTAATCCGAACAATTCCTCAGAATATTCCCCGTGATAAATGCGATAGAAGATGCAGAGCGAAGCTACATCCCTATGCAAAGCCAAAGGATCAAGCTGATCGGAAAGGTCCTGGTCGTCGACGATTCGAGCCGCTCGGCGCTGGATGCGATCCAAAGGGTGAAGCTGGTACAGGGGTGCCCCCGCCCAAAGATGAGAGCAGTACTTACACTTAACATTACGTGGTGTGGGAGTTATTTGTTGCAATATTTAGGAAAGGAAGACTGATCACCTCCTGTTTGTCTAAAAAACAAACAAGGTGACACTTGTGAACAAAAGGTGACCTAACCTAACGAGTCCTTGTCCTACAGCATTATCAGGGAAAAGTTTTTAAATAATTGATATGACAGCCACTGGAATTGAATTTCACGTGAGAGTTTTGTGAAATTGCTTTTTGTTTTCAGCTTGTTAATATGAAATTAACATCAAACAACGAGTACAAAATTACAATTATAAACGGTCACATTATTTGAATGTTTATGATACCAGGTATCTTCCACACGTTACCCAATAAACGACTACAAAAATGTTTAGAAGGTATACTGTTCCTGTCAAACTACAGTGCTGCGTACTTTAAAATTATTATAGATGTTAATCATCATCATCATCAGCCTATTAATGTCCCCACTGCTGGGGCACAGGCCTTCCCTATGGATGGAATAGGGAGATTCGGCCATGACCCAACACACGGGCCCAGTGTGGATTGGCGGGTACTAACGACTGCAGATGCAGCCGGGACTAACGGCTAAACGTGCCTTCCGAAGCACGGAGGAATTCGAGATAGAAGATTTTTGGTCACCCATCCAATGACCGACCACTGCGAAAGTTGCTTAACTTCAACGATCGCAGCCGAAATAACCACCTGCGCCATAGAGCTCCTCTAGACATTAATAGGGATTGAAATCCCAGACCAACATTGGGATCAAATCGAAATTAAACAATGCTACAATGGTATCGTGATATCGCATTCGTTGATTAAAATATGTGCGTGTTTAATAAATGGCATATGAAAAAATTTCGCGGCTTTTATTTAATATGAAAATGTGTGAAGCTTTTCATTTTGTCAGTTGAATTGCTCCGGTCAATGCGTTTTATCTCGCGGTAAAAGCTTTTGAATGAGTTGTCTGAATGATATTCGTGAATGAGTTTGCCATAGAACCGAAAAGCGTGTGTTTATAAAAATTTGCTATTATGAGGAGAGGGAGTCGTAAAGGATTTTTTTTTTGTATGTTTTACCTCGCATTAACATTTGAAAGGGGTTTGTTTGTTTACGGCATGGACCTTATCTCCCCCCCCCCCCCCCCTTCAAATGACTGAAAATATGTATGAAATGCATTTTGATTCGGATTTAATGAATATGTACAATATTTTTGATCAGCAGTTGACGACCTCCGTGGCCGAGTGGTTTGTACGCCGGGTTTCATGGTGTCGCCGACTCGAGAAGTCCCGGGTACGAATCCGGTGGGGGCACATGGTTTTAATATGAATTTCTATATAAATATACTTATATATGTACAATATATGTATTATTCTATCCCATAAAACAAGCCTTACAGTGCTTACTTTGGGGCTAGGCTAATTAGTGTGAGAGTTGGAAATATTTTCGATCCGCGGGTGATAATTTTACAGAATAGCACTACTATAGTATATTTATATAATGGGTGATTTTAATGCCTTACTGCTATTGAATAGGTAAATTATATTATTTGTTTCTTCCTTTTTCAAAAAAATTTCTTCTATTATTCGCAAAGTAAAAATGCTGGTATTCAGTTTAATTTTGTATGATTCTCTCATACTGATCAATTAATATTTAAATTTTTAGTTGAAGTACACAGAAATGGAGTTAAAAAGCTAGAGCTACTAAATCAACACAGGCGACATTTACTTTGCGCAGGAGATTGCAAACCTGTTACAATGGGCAATCAAGAATTACCAAGCAGAGCCAGTATTAAATATCTAGGCTTCAGTTTGAATAGAAGGCTGATGTAGGCTTCGCTTCATCTTTAATTTTATATGATTTATAAAATCAAAGAGACAAGAAGCGAATAAATAAATAATATAAATAAATAAATATTACCAACGCTCACACCAATTAATTTAGCTCCAAAGTAAGCACTGTAAGGCTTGTGTTATGGGATACTAGGGTAATGGATAGAATACATATTATATTGTACATATATAAATAATTATTTGTTAAAATCTTCTAAAAATCTTTAAAAACATTGTATCTAATTAAAGTTTTGTGTACTGCTAACGCCATCTGTTGAGCTAGAGGAGAACTAAATTAAATTTTTTATTGAATGTGTTTTTGAATATATTTGTAAATTTAATTTGGTGGTAATTAAAGAAAACGCTTTTTTCTGTCGTTACTCAAGGTGAACGCTGTGTTTTATTTTCTATATTTTATATTTGTATAGAAATACATATTAAACATTCATGACTAGAGTACAAATGCTCGTATTCATCACACAAACATCTGCCCCCACCGGGATTCTAACCCGGGACCTGGACTCGACTCGAGAATTCGCCGACACCATGAAACCCGGCGTATAAACCACTCGGCCACGGAGGTCGTCAAATATACAATATCGTTGAAAACATTGACTGAGAGAGAATGCTTTTAGCATCAAGTCCGCCTTTTAGACCATTGTTATATATTTTGGTAAATAAAGTTTAAAGTAAATAAATATCAGAAGCTTTACTGGCTGTTATGACGGCAATCCACGCTCTCTCTTACGAATAAACTTCTTATTTACAAATGCATTATAAAGCCCATCTTGACTTATGACCTGGAGTTGTGATGCTCGGCTCTGGTAATTTTACAGAGGGTTTATTTTTAGAACATTATCCAATGCACCATGGTATGCACGTAACATGGAGCTACACAGCTACCTTGAGATGTCAACTATAAAGGAAGAAATAAATAAATATTCCACCAAATACAGGCTGTTACAAAAATACAAATAAAGCTTGAAGGGCGTTGAAGTACATAATATAATTAGTCTTCTCTAATTATATTAAAATATTTGCATGAAGTTTTAATTTTTTATAAAAATAGTTATTTTTAATGATCTTCGTGCTAGTGACGTGTCTTAAAATGATCGATATCTTTATTAATCATGAAAAATAACTGTTTTTGTAAAAAGTTAAAACTTCATGCAAATATTTTAAGAAAATTAGAGAAGACTCCTTATACGATGTACTTCAACGCCCTTCCAGCTTTATTTGTATTTTTGTAACACCCTGTATAAGGACAGACTTCGGCACCACACTAATGATTTAGCACAAGATTTTCTACGAACAGATGAAAAAATTCCACGTCTTAAAAGGTGGCAGATATTGAATCTAGATGAAAGACTCTGAAATCTAGTGATTATTATTACAATGCGAATGATTCTCAAAGGAGAGTCAGCCATCCAATCACTGAGCACTGGAAAACATCTGTTCATGGCTGGCTTGGCCGATTGCGGATAATGAAATAAAAAAATGTAAAATCACACGTTTTTTATTTTAATATTGCGTGAACAAATGTATAATGACGTATAAAACAACTATTATGTATCCTTAGCAAGAACCATTATCGAATTCTAATAGTTTGCGAGTGCGAAATGTCAATGTCAAATTTTGTATCGAAACTGGAACAGCAGCGTCATAACGGACGTAATGAGGACTAAACATCAGTTTTGACTGGAACGAGGAGCTCGAGATGGTAAATTTTTGGTCACCCATCCAATGACCGACCAATGCGAAAGTTGCTTAACTTCAACGATCGCAGCCGAACGCGCTTACCACTTGCACCATCGAGCTCCTCAATGAATCAAGTGAATGGGATTAAAAAATAATAATAAAAAAAGTCAAAGTTCACATAATTGGTATTTAAATAAGTAGGTATTTGGTTAGTGACTGTAACAGGAATACTTAATTAGCACAAATACAGAATTCTATACAGGGAACGACTGCCAGTAGGAATAATAAACAGTAAGCACCTTACTGTAACTTCGTTTGACTTCTGAACTCGCTCAAAGTTAAATGAAACAGTGAGCTAAGCTTTCGTGTGAATTTGACAAATCATTTACACATCACGAATTATTTCCATGTTAGTAGATTTATTCGAACGAATTTGGGACAATGGTGTTTGTAATTATTATTCTTGCTGACTTTACTTTGT
The DNA here is from genome assembly GCA_902850365.2 of Chilo suppressalis. Taxonomy (NCBI): domain Eukaryota; kingdom Metazoa; phylum Arthropoda; class Insecta; order Lepidoptera; family Crambidae; genus Chilo; species Chilo suppressalis. The sequence goes on from OU963902.1 coordinate 3,000,726, forward strand.
TTGAAGTACATTTAAGAGAAGTAAAGCACAGAGAAATACGCTCAGAGATCTCTCTCAGTGCTAGGCCGCACTACGGTTTTTTCCCGCAAGCGGTAAACCGCAAAACCGCGAAACCGCCCGAAGCACACACAATACGATTAAAAACCGCGAAACTATACACGATTTATCACAGTTTGAGGATGAATTTCAATAGAGCTGTATGTATATTTGCTTAAATACTAAGAAATAGAAAAAGAAAACGTCGTCACAAACGTAAATATTGGGTATAATACGTAAAACGCTGGTCTTTTCTGCATTTCTACTATGATTTTTGAAGATAAATTTTCATAATCTGGCTCGTTTGAAACACACTCCGACTCAGTCGACGACATAGTTACGATGCGATACCTACATACAACACAACGGCTCTTCACGGCGGCGGTCTGACGAATAATGATAGAAACCGCCCGCGGTTACCGCATCAATGTGTGCGCGTCAATATATTTTGTATGGACTACAAATTTTGGCGAGGTTGTTACCCGCGAGCCATTGTGTAACAAATCACGATTTTAAAATCAATCGCGGGAAAAAACCGCTCGTGCGGACGCTTGCATTAGTTTCCATGATTCACAAAACTACGCGGTTTAAAACCGCGGCGGTTTCGCCGTAGTGCGGCCTAGCACTTATTAAAGCTAGAAATCTTTGATTGTTGGAGTGGTAGGTAAAACTGATGTACCAGCTATTCTTGCGTCTGGACCACAACATCACTTAACATCAGGTGGGGTGGAGTCATATGTCGGACCTATTTAAATAGGTATATAAAAAATATTTGAGCTTCATAGGATGCTATTGGGCTCAAAGGAATACTTGAAATTGGTGTTGAATCACAATATATCATTAAGACCGCAGTGACTCCATTTCCATCAAGTCTGCATAGTTCTAAAAATCAGAAAATGAATTGGAACGCTCGTTTAAGGAATTAACTGCTACCTAAACAAACAAAACAAAACAAACGTACAAAGTGCATGAAGCGATTTGCTTCCGCTTACATTATGCGAACGGCTAGGCAGTGGAACTCCATATCGCGGCCTGTTTTTCCTGACCAATATATTCTGGACATCTTCAAGGCCAAAGTGAACAGGCATCTTCTATACAGGCGTGTATCATCCTAGGCCTCATCATAGCTTTCCATCAGGCGAGATTTTAGTCAAACGCCTTGCCTATTAAACATAAAAAAAAAGAAAAAAATAACAAACAGCGGATTTACCTCTTGAATTGGAGCGCTTCTTTCTAGTTTTGTGAATGTAAATATTTTATTTCATATGTAAAAAAAAAATGTTGTGAATGGATTAGGAAGTGTTACATAAAATACATGTTATTTTAAGTGTAATATTTAATAAAAAAAATATAGATTACGAAAGAGACGTACGAAAAACTTTATTATTAAATTTAATAGTATAATAAATACGCATTCGCATAAAAAGTTTAATTATCGAAGAGTTCAAGCAACCAAATACAGCACAATATAGACTATTGCTCTTTGTCATATTAAATTATGTAGGTATCTACTTAATTCAATCAAATATTCCCAATACAAACGTTTAAGCATGGCTAACTGCATAAAAAAAAATTCACACCGTTCGGTCGTCGCTGCGGCGCATTCGCGACTGGATGCCCACCGGGTGCCGCGCGAACTCGAGTGGCGTAGGTATGACACGCTTTCCGACCGTGTGCATGAAGATAGAATACTGAATAGATAATATAACCATGCCGCAGGGCAGGGGAAACACCACCAAAAGATTAGTGTTATTTCACTGTCATTGTCTTCTGTAAGACGGGAATAATTTTCCAGGGTAATTTTGTTGGAGTTTTGCTCCAATCAGCTTTATTTACCTCTCTTACAAATAAGTAGTTCTATTTACTTATCTGTTAAAAGCCGACATTGATTTTATGTTAAATATCAATATCGCATTAAATGAAACATTATTATTATAAGAACTTCTGTAAAATGACTATGACTTTCTTGCGCCCATTCTAATTATGTCTGAATTAAATATAAATAAATAAATATTTCCAACACTCACATCAATTAGCCTAGCCTCAAAGTTAGCACTGTAGGCTTGTGTTATGGGATACTAGGGTAACGGATGACAGCTGATACTTATACAAATATATTTATATAGAAATACATATTTAACATCCATCCATGACTGGAGTACAAATGTTCGTATTCATCACACAAACATCTGCCCCCACCGGGATTCAAACCCGGGACCTCTCGAGTTGGCGACACATTGAAACCCGGCGTACAAACCACACGGCCACGGAAGTCGTCAAATCATTTACTGATACATATATAAATATATTTATATAGAAATACTTATGTCACATCCATGACTGTAGTACAAATGTTCGTATTCATCACACAAACATCTGCCCCCACCGGGATTAAAACCCGGGACCTCTCGAGTAGGCGACACCTTGAAACCCCGGCGTACAAACCACTCGGCCACGGAGGTCGTCATATTAGGTTGAATGAAAAAGGTACGACTGAAAAGAGCTTTTTATTAAAATATATTCTTTTTTTATAGATAGTTCCGACAAATTACTTCACCCCACCTGATGTTAAATGATGGTAAAGTCCAGACATGAACATAGCTGGTACAGCAGTTCTACCTGCTACACCAACCATCCTCACCTTGCCGGCCTGCATATTACTTCTTCACACCTCTTTTAAAGGATCCCAGGTTGTAAGAAGGAGGGAATACGTGAGCAGGCAGAGCATTCCATTTACGGATAGTGCGACAAAGAAATGAGTCACCAAATTTCTTTGTACGCGTTGGAATTGTGGCCACAGTTAGACGGTGACACCGAAGGCCAGCGTGCGTGGTCCTCTGAAGGAAAGGGGAAGGTGGAATAAGAGAGATTAACTCTTTAGAACACTCACCGCGGTACAGACGATAGATCCCCCTTAGTCACGGCGTAATTGAAGAGGCTCGAGGTGTTTAGTCACCTCCTCATCGCCTATGATGCGTATCGCGCGCTACTGTAACCTATCCAAAGCATCGAGCAAGTACTTCGCGGAGTCATCCCAGAGGTGCGAGCAATATTCCACGCAAGACCGCACCTACGTTTTATACAACTTTGTAACAGAAAAGGGATGAGTGACGGGGCAACTGTCATTTTACTTGCTCATAACATTACTTAGACAAGGGTGAAAAAATAGCATTCTCGTCTTTTTATGAATTAAACAAAAAACTGTCTTTACAGTAATATAAGTTTTTATAAAAAAAAAAATTGACGGCCCTGTCAAGACCTCAGCTAAACATATTTTAAAGAATAAAAATATTATTTGTTTACTTTTTGGAAAAAGCAGCCCGATTTATTATAGCCCAGAGTTGTTATTTTGTCCCTGCATATTGGCAAGCTAAGTCTCGGCGTATGTGGATAACCGGAAAACCATTTTATTTGCTCCGTTTGTTTAATGACTGTTTCTAAGGACGCCATAAATGCAGCCGCAGTTGCTAGGCATTAATAATACTGCTCAGCCAATGGGTGGCTTTACTGGACCCGGCAGCAAAGCAACGGACGTATGGTGCCTGGCTTTGTGACATCGAAACTTCAAAATTGTTGACTATGGAATGTGTTTATGTGTTGTGTTTATTTTTATTGTTCATATTTTTTTCGAATGCTTTTTTATTAGTTAAGTGTATTATTTGTTGGTTTTGACGCAATCTCTACGTGCATGTCGGCAATCATAATACCTGGCAGTGACGACGTACAACTCATCCAGTGCCCAAAGTGCATACAACCACGGTTTTTTAAAGGCAACCGTGGCTTAAAAATACACATTGGCAGGTCTCATAAATCCTCTGCCTCTGTGCCAGCAGTTTCTCCTCCTCCATCTCTAAATTCGGGCAACCAATCACTTTGGCAAATTCTTGGCAATCTCAAAAATTCACTTCCCGTCTTAAAAAGAATCCCCCGTTCTGCACGGCCTTCAGTCGCGGTTTCTTTATCGCAATGCATCGAGCATGTATTAAGAGTAAACACTTCTGAGAGCTGGGCAGAACTCCTAACATTTTCCTTTAGAATTATACATATTAACCAAAATAGCACCTGTACTTCTCTAACACAAAAAATAAAGGAGAACTGCCGCCTAAATCCTTCCGTTTATTCACTTGTCATTCCTCCCTCTCGGCCTCCAAATTCTAATAAATCTGTTAAGCTAATAGAGTCTAAAATAAGCGATGGCGATCTCCGAGGAGCCGCCAATCTCTTGTTTAGTAATGATGTTGTCGCCGTCAACTGCCAGGAGACTCTTAGTGCTCTTGAAGATAAGCACCCACCTCCAGCACAAAATCTTGTCCTACCTTCGCCGCCCGATTCAACTCAAAATGCTCCTTTAATAAGCAAAGAAGCTGACATCTCGGCTGCAATATTCTCCTTCAAAAGTGGCTCTGCCAGTGGGCTAGATGGGCTTTCACCTCAACATTTGAAAGACCTTATTTCCGTCTCAGTCGGTGACGCTGGCAGAGCTTTATTACATAATATCACTCTTTTGGTTAATTTAATGCTATCCGGCGAAGTTCCAGAAGATATTGTTGAGATCTTTTACGGAGCCAACTTAATTGCTTTAAAGAAAAAAGACGGTGGTATTCGCCCTATAGCTGTTGGCTCCACCTTTCGCCGTATAGCATCCAAAATTTGTTGTAACCATATTTTACCGACTGTTTCAGCTGAATTCCAACCAGTTCAGCTTGGTTTTGGCGTCAAGGGTGGTTGTGAAGCAGCTGTTCACGCTCTTCGCACCTATTTATCGCTTGACGCAGCGGAGGTAGTGCTGAAGGTGGATGTTAAGAATGCTTTTAACTCCGTGGATAGAGGTGCCTTGCTTTCAGCAATTCAACAAAAAACTCCTTCTATTTATAATTATCTTTGGCAATGCTACAGCAAATCAACTAAACTCCTTTTCAAAAATAACCTGTTGCATTCATCTGTCGGCTGTCAGCAAGGCGATCCTCTCGGGCCCGCTATTTTCAATTTGGCTATACAACCTATTATTGAATCGCTAAATTCAAAATTTAATGTATGGTACCTTGATGACGGAACTATCTCTGGCGATATTTCAACCGTTCTCTCAGATTTTCAACTCATTATTGATAAATTCAAAAGTATTGGCCTTGACTTAAATTATTCAAAATGCGAGCTATTTATTCCAGAATCAAAATTCTCACCTGAACATTTACAACACATTATTAAGAAATTTTCGACTTTAGCCCCTAACATAAAAATTCTTGATACTAATTCACTCCGTCTCCTCGGTTCCCCGATTTTTGATGATGCCATTCCTATTTTTATTAATGAACAAATTTCAAAATTCCAGCTGTCCTCCGAAAAAATGTTAAAAATTAATCCCCACATGGCTTTATACTTGATTCGTTTTTGCGCTTTCGCCCCAAAATTCATATATTTTTTACGTAGCACTCACTTTTGGCTTTTTCCAGGTCAATTGTCAATTATTGACAATTCACTCAGAGAGACACTCTCCAAAATTCTAAATTGCTCATTTACTGATAATGCTTGGAAGCAGGCCTCTCTCCCGGTTCGTTTCGGAGGTCTAGGTACCCGCCATATTTCCCATATTGCCCTTCCCGCTTTTCTGTCTTCTGCATACGGTACAGCCGAACTCTTTAATAAAATATTATGCCCTTCTCTGGGCGTAGTGGAGCTGACTTACCTTGCAGAGGCCAGAAGCGCATGGTCTAGGGTATGCCCGGGAGTGGATCCACCATCCTCTTTATCGTCTCAGAGGCAGCGGGACGAGCCGCTCTGTTTGCGTATTCAGAGTGATCTTTTAGCATCCTCTGAAGGCGCCACTGAGCGTGCTCGCCTTCTAGCCGTATTTCAGGCAGAGTCTGGTTACTGGCTGCAAGCTTTACCTTCAGCCAATATCGGGACTTTGCTCGACAAGAGCACTCTGTCCCTTGCGATATCGCTTAGACTTGGCGTCAAGACTAATCATCCCCATCGCTGCCGTTGTGGTTCTCGCGTCGGTGAGCTGGGACACCATGGTCTCTCATGCCAAATGAGCGCTGGCCGAGTCTCCCGCCACGCCTGCATCAATGACGTCATCCGCAGAGCTCTTGTCGCTGTCAACGTACCAGCGGTCCTTGAGCCTAATGGCATCTTCCGCGACGATGGCAAGAGACCTGATGGGATGACGCTCATACCTTGGAAGCAGGGTCGTTCTCTTGTATGGGATGCAACCTGCGTGGATACGCTTGCTCCGTGCCATACAGGTAGTACCTCCCTAGCTGCAGGCGCAGCGGCGGCCTCTGCCGAGTGCTCCAAGCGGCGCAAATATTCAGCTCTTATTGAGAACTACATATTTGTGCCGTTTGGTGTTGAGACTATGGGCCCATGGCGTCCAAGCGCTCGTTCCCTTTTTAAGGAATTGTCAAAGAGGCTCACCGAAGTGACTGGTGATCAAAAGGCTGGCAGCTATCTTGGTCAACGGATCAGCCTTGCCATCCAACGCGGCAATGCTGCCAGCCTTTTGGGCACCATTTCTGATGGCGGCGCTGGGGGTGATATGTTTTTTATTTTGTAAATTATTTATTTATGTAGGTAAGTAGGTTAAGCTATGTAGTTTTTAAGTTTGTGTTATTTTAATGTATTATCTTCGTATAAATAAATAAATTAGAATACAACGAGTAAGCAGTTATTTACGGGATTGTTACCATGTACCTTGTTTTTAGCGAGTTTCCGATATTTCGGCACTGTTGCAAGCGCCATGATCACGGAGTAACTCCGTAAGTATAGTAAATATCGGAAACTCGCTAAAAACAAGGTACATGGTAACAATCCCGTAAATAACTTATATTACTATAATGTTAGTGACCATGAAAGTTTAAAACAAAAAACTGTCTGTCTGTTCCACTTTCACTTTCAAATTGTCGAATTAGAGACGAAATGATATTTTTATATTTAAAACAAAACTCAAATTGGGTAAAACACGAGAATAAAAGTTTGTATTGAAAATTTATATTACTTTACAAACTCGTTAAACGATAAAAATATACCTACGATAGATGCTGTTAAATCGAGTGTTAATATCGTGAATCTTTTTTAAGTATTCCCGAAGAAATTCAGTAATGCTCATGTTAATGTAGATGGACCCTTGAAAAGTTTTTCTTTGAAAACTTGCTAAAATTTTGTTCAGGTCTGCGCCATCTATTTACCTACACAAACATTTTCGTGTTGAAAATTATTTTAATAAAAGTGGTTATGAAACCTATATAAAGACTTTTTATTATATTTTTAGGTATATTTGATTTGCCATAATTTTACCTACACAAACATTTTCGTCTATAAAATGATTTTAATAACAGTAGTTATGAAACCTATATAAAGACTTTTTTATTATAATTTTAGGTATATTAAATTTGCCATAATTTTACCTACACAAACATTTTCGCCTTTAAAATGATTTTAATAAAAGTAGTTATGAAACCTATATAAAGACTTTTTTATTATATTTTAAGCTATATTTAATTTGCCATAATTAAAAACACACACAAACAACACACACGCAAAAGTATTCTAGTAATATTTTCTTTAAACACAAAATTATAGCAGTTTAATTATTTAAATAATACCTACAATAGGCAATATGCATGTAATTCAAATAAGCCTCATTTTATTTTATATAAACTATTGCTTTTAAGTTGTTCCTCCATCAACATCTATATATATAAACCTCAAAGGTGACTGACTGACATAGTGATCTATCAACGCACAGCCCAAACCACTGGACGGATCGGGCTGAAATTTGGCATGCAGGTAGATGTTATGACGTAGGCATCCACTAAGAAAGGATTTTGATCAATTCTACCGCCAAGGGGATAAAATAGGGAATGAAAGTTTGTATGAAACTTTGTCAATTTTAAACCGATCGGGCTGAGACTTTGCATGCAGGTTTAAGAAGAATCATAGATGAATGTCACTGTTTATAATACAAGCCTGAGAACAAAAACTGTAGTCTACACTTCAGCTCTACACCGAACCGAAGCGAGGGTGGGCCGCTAGTTTGTTAGTAAAATTTCTTTTCGAGCAAGAAATTTATAATATAAAAGTGCGAAAAACTTGTAAGAAATTAAAAAAACGCGATAAAAGTGGTTGTGACGTAAAAATATAACAAACGTAATGGTCACAGAATACGCCAATGTCAATTCAATTCAATTCAATTCAATTCAATTTATTTGCATTAAATAGGGTACAAATAATGGTGTTACATTTCATCTAAGTTGTCTCTTAACCTATTTAGTCATATAAAGATAACATGCAAATTTTTCTATTAAATTACCTATATAAATGTCAATAATTCTTATTATAATATTTTAATTATTCGATGTCGTCAATTTATCATGTCCATAATTATCTGAATGTCATAATTAGCATGGTCTTGTAAAGAATCAGAATTAAATGTTATATTTAAACCCATAAAGCATGTCTTTAACCCATGCATCAAATCCTACCATAATTCATGAACTCAACCATACTGTAAAACGTGTTTTCATTTAACTACTTACGAAGTTTTGACTTGAACTTATTAAAGGTTTGGCTTTTAATTTCTTCTGGAATTTGATTATAAATTTTAATTGCCATCGCCGGTGCATTTGTTTGGAATCGATTTGTTTTCGGAACTATGTCCATTTTTATTTTATTAGGATACCTCAGACTTCGATCTGTTACATCTTTTGCGACTGTATACAAATGGTAGTGCTGCTTTACAAAAGTTGCTACTTCGAGAATGTACAAAGAAGTCAAAGTTAAAATATTTAGGTCCTTAAAATATGTTCAACAAGAAACATCCGGGGCTATATTACAAATTGCCCGTATACACCTTTTTTGGCATACAAACACTCTTTTAATGTCCGTGCCATTTCCCCAGACTATAAGACCGTATCTTAAAATCGTTTCCACATAAGCATAATAAGCTGTGATAGCTGTGGCTTTATTTGCAACTTTTGATAATTTATGCAGAGCAAAGACAATTATAGATTATAGTGCGAGTGTGTAGATGTCAAAGCCGCGTTCGACCTACACACTATCTCTTCGACCTCTTCACTATGAGATTTGAATTTTTACCAAAAATGTATGAAACTTAATGTCTGTTTTATTGACGTAGGATCCAACTTCTATCCGCAGTGAAGGTTTGGAACGAAATATGACAGTATCTTGTAAGGTCATTGATCTTGTTTGTAGGTTTTAGATGTATTTTTTTCTCTATTTGTTTGTTTATCTTTAACACAGACTCTACAGCGATTTTTGTGCATGTAATACAATAAAATATAGATTCAATCTTAAGGCCAATTACAGATACCTTTTTTTTATAGATAGGTCCGACAAATAACCCCAATCCATCTGATGTTAAGTGAAGGTGAAGTCCAGAAAGGAAGATAGCTGATACAGCAGTGCTACCTGCTACACCAGCCATCCTCACCCTGCCGGCCTGCATGTTGCTTCTTCACGCTTCTTTTAAAGGATCCCAGGTTGTGAACACGTGAGCGGGCAGGGCATTCCATTTACGGATAGTGCGACAAAGTCACCAAATTTCTTTGTAAGCTTTTGTAAACCAGCGCGCGTGGTCTTCTGAAGGAAAGGGGAAGGTGGAATAAGAGAGAATAACTCCTCAGAACACTCGCCGTGGTACAGACGATAGCACGCGCTTAGTGACGCCACGTCACGGCGTAATTTAAGATATTATAATGTACACATTAGATACTAACGGCGTTATTATACATCAATATCACATATAATTTAAAAAAAAAGAATAAAAATCATTAATCATTAAATTATATTAAGATTGGATAAGACATAAGAAATGACAAAAAGAACGAACACTAAATACCCATATAAAGTCTGTGCGGAAAGAGAATGGACGTGGAGAAAAACGGAACGTTAGTTCCGTAATGTTAATTAAGATTTTTATTTGGCAATCGAACCCAGGAATCTGTAAAACGTCAAAGTTTTGTATTGATACGGATTTGTTTGTTGTTGTGATTTCTTGCGGTTTTTTGTATTTAATCATGTCTAAAAGGGGTAACACCTTACAAATACCGTAGAAAAGCACTACAGCGCCCTGCAATCTAAATCCCATTCTCCGCACAGACTCTTATTTTATAATTAGTATAAGCTGAAAATAAACTATATTTTTCCAGTATCTCTATGTTACATCGTTGGTACAGTACGCAATAATATTTCATAAGTAGTTATTGGTGGTATGTTGGGTGTTCGATACTCGATATAAGTTGACGGCGCGGAACTGAGAGTGGCCAATCATTACTGCTGGATGTGCCGGGGTACGGTCAGCAAAAACATATTTATTATACTCAAATTCTTATATTCTAGTGAACCACTCTCGTTTCACGTCAGTGTAGATTAAAGTTTTGGGCCTTGTGAAAATTAATAATAACAAACTTACAGTTATGTTTTTATTTATTTTTAAGCATTTAACTGCTAGATGTTTAAATCTAAAGAAAAGTTTCCTAGATAAAAATCCACGCGGACCAGGCAGCGGACGGGACACGAACCCGCACCCTTCGCAATCCGGGCGAACGCACTGACCATTATGCTACCACGGCCCTATTCGCCGCGTCGAAATTTTCCTAGCCTTAAGCTGCAAGGCAGCGCTATCTCTTCGCATTGTAGGTAACCCACAATGTCAAACTTTTTCAAGTATTAAACAGGTCCCGTCCGGTCCCTGGTCCGCGTGGATTTTTTTTCTAGTAAACTTTTCTTTAAATAAACTTACACTTCATTGCTCATATTGTGGGTGACGCAACGACCTCCAGACAACCTTCCCGATAAGCTAAACAAACTATTAGGAGCTCGATGGAGCAAGTGGTTAGTGCGTTCGCTGCGATCGTTGAACTTAAGCAACTTTCGCAGTGGTCGGTCATTGGATAGGTCCAAAAATTGACTATAACGAGCTCTTCCATTCTTCGGAAGACACGGTAAACCGTTGGTTTCGGCTGCATCTTCAGTCGTTAGCACCAACTAATCTGCAATGGGCTAGCGTAGTGGGTCATGGCCCAATCATCCTATTCCATCCAGAGGGTAGGCCTGTTCCCTTGTATTGGGGACATTAAGAGGATGAAGATGAGATATAATAAGCAATAATAATTTATTTTTTAATTTAATATAAATATAACTTATTGTACATAAATCTCATTAATTATAATAATGAGATGTAATTATGTTTTTATTTTAATTATTGAAAATTTCGACGCGGTCATCAGGGCCGTGGTAGCATAATTGGTCAGTGCATTCACTCGGATTGCGAAGGGTGCGGGTTCGAGTCCCGTCCGTTGCCGGGTCCGCGTGGATTTTTTTCCTAGTAAAATGAGATGTAAAGTTTAATAAAATATGATAGACAGATATTTATGAGTTTTGAAGCACTAGTTAAAACAAATTATATAAAAGCAAATATAAGTAAGAATCTCGATGCCGTCTTCTTAATGAAATACGACCTTTGTATCTCTTCTATTATGCTCTTCAATAAATGTTGAATAGAATTGAAACGAAAAAGAAAATTTAGAATGCCAGCAAAATCTCATTTATCATAAGGGTTTTTACTAAGAGTCTGTGCGGAAAGAGAATAGGATTTAGATCAGAGGGCGCTGTAGTGCTTTTCTACCGTATTTGTAAGGTTTTACCACTTTTAGACATGATTAAATACAAAAAACCGCAAGAAATCACAACAACAAACAAATCCGTATCAATACAAAACTTTGACGTTTTACAGATTGCTGGGTTTGATTGCCAAATAAAAATCTTAATGTTAGTTCCGTTTTTCGCCACGCTCATTGTCTTTCCGCACAGACTATCATATTATTATTTATTTTATATTTTTAGGCGACTCTAAACCCATATTAAACATTACTTTAATAAAAAACATGTTCAGCTAATGATCGGTCAAACTAAATACTCAACTACAAGGTTCCGTCAAATAGCACCACCTTGCCAAAATCCACTTCGAATCTTACCGAAAAGCTTTTTAATCAAGATTAATGACTGCGTCCTCAGAATCCAAATTACTGCTGAGTCCTAACTAATGACATAAACCTCGTACTAAATGAACACGTTGACAAATCACACGACTGATTTTCAAGCTTTAAAGTGTGCCATTCACATGTTGTTTTAATACGTATACACAAATCTTTAGCCACTTTCATTAAATTTATATGTTTAAATCTAAAGAAAAGGTTTACTAGAAAAAAAAACCACGCGGATCAGGCAGCGGACGGGACTCGAACCTGCACCCTTCGCAAAACGGGTGAATGCACTGACCAATTATGCTACCACGGCCCTGATGGCCGCGTCGAATTTTTTCTAGCCTTAAGCTGCAAGGCAGCGCCATCTCTTCGCATTGTAGGTATCCTACAATATCAAATGAATACTTTTTCAAGTATTAAACATTTGAAAGAAGAAATAGCAATTATAATTATGTTTTTATTTTGTTAAGCATTTTACTGCTAGATGTTTAAATCTAAAGATTTTTTTTTCTAGTAAAACTTTTCTTTAGATTTAAACATCTGGCAGTTAAATGCTTAAAAAAAATAAAAACATAAATTTATATGTGTTTAACTTTTTCTTAATATTTTAATGCCATAATATTATCCACGCCAAAAGTCCCAGCAAAGGTACGATGATAGTGCAATTAACTCTATTCAAAAATCTTTACTTTTATCGTGACGTCACTTTCGTCATCCTACTTCACTACGCTTACTTTAAAAGTTATTAATGCAGTAGAGTAAAATATGACGCGACATGATAAGTTCATGATACATCTATTGTTAGGGCGAACTTGATACTTTGCCATTGTAATTTAGAGGTAGGACCTTACCAAAATATATTAGAATAATATTTATATAGATGCAGCGCTTCTATAAAAACTGTTTAGCTAGGTTGATATTGTTCTATTTCAATTGCAGTCAAAAGCGTTGGATTAAACTTTATACGACTTTTTTTTAAAGTATCTTATGTTGTAATGCCATAGTGACTATTTGTTAAATTTTAGTTGCATTTCTTACATTAGTTGATATTGAAAAGTCGGAAGGATTTTTTTTAAACATTGAAAGTTATATCATTATAGCTATTGAGATTTAGATGTATATTATTTTAGGTATCCGTTGTATACGCAATTTCAGAATATTTACTGTACACAAATAAAGCATCTAATTTCTACAAATAAATAATAGCAGCTGACTTATTGAGTTTATATTTTGCTCCCAGCCCAGCCGTTGGCTGTCTTTACCTGATGGCTAGAAAGAAATAAGGGCTTTATTTGATAACTCAAGAGGGACAATAAATGGAAAAGAAATACATCAACTAATCTCAAGGGAAAAAACAACTGAAAAACTTTAATATTTCTCAGAAAATCAAAACATAAATTTCGAATTATGCATCATATAAAAAGTAGTAGGTACTCAAGCAAGCGGCTCGTCTCATAAAGTTTCTGTTTTCTGTGTCAGTTATAATAAGATCGTTATAAGTTTAATATCATGCTCATAATATTCGTGAAAATAAGTATACATAGACTACAAAGGTTGTCAAAAACTTGGATCCGCCGGTGTGCTGAATAAAATACGTATCAAGATAATCAAGTTTGTCAAGTTTAATTTTCTCAAAATATGCCTATAAAATTCCTGCTAGATCTTTTATAAAGCATTTTTTTAACTGAAATTATATTTTTTTTGCGTGTGCACTGGGTGGAATTTTAAAATTTGATAAGTGTGTTAATATTTCCAGATCATTCTGGGATAGAGTATGTGTGGCGTCATGGTAGCTAAAGCAATACCCAAGTGAGTCTGAAGTCTAAAATGGCGATATTGGATGGAACATCTTAAATATGTTGCAAATTTCATGTTCTGTTTATTCGACCTTTATTCATTTTGGCTTCATATTTTGAATATTTTATAAATATATAAGAAACTAGAAATCTTGCTATTTGGAACCTCCTGTAGGCTGAAACATGTCTCCAAGCTCTCTTTGATCGTTTTGTAATTTATACGTACAATATAATACCTTATTTTATCATCTCTATCTCAAAATATACCTTAGTGATTCGATTTCACTCCTACCCAACAATAGGTCGAGTGGAATAATATGCAATCAATAACAAACAAAATCCAATGTAAATAATAAGAGCAGAGCTGTTTCTGATAGATTTGGAACGCCATTCGGCGGAAACTGTGTCAACATGAATTTTAGATCCACAGGTTATGGGATTAGAGTAAAAAAATCAGTTGTCTGTAAAGTCGGTTACTGACGATAGTTGAAGGTGACAACGTTTTTTTACAATGTACATGCATAGTTCTATTCAATAGTAATTAAATGTCACGAAATAGATGTGTTAACTTATTGTTATAGTTTTGTCAATTATAGCATAACCTACAATCGATGCTATTTATTTTAATGATGAAAGCACGAATATTCGACAATATATCACTGAATATATATTTAATATCGAAATAATCATTACCTTTATTGCCGCAATTATCGTCGCTATAAACAATTGACACCACATTCACTTTACACTGCACTTCATACTTGACGAAAACTTGTAAATGTATTATTGTATAGCAGATGTCCAAGCGGACGCATCGCTCACTCAAGTAGAAGAGAGACAGATGTCAAACGCTGCCTAACGCGGAGGCCGATTGTGCCTCTTTGTCGCTCGTTGCGCGCCCTCGCTTGCACTTCAATGGAATGCCTCAGAGTGAGGTAACGCCGCATGAGTCATGTTTTTTTGTGCGTGCAGCCGGCTCCATCGAGTTATAAGACGTTGTCACGTCAAAAATCACCTTATGGTGACAGCCCACCATGAGCGTACCTATTTAAATAAAAAAAAAATGACGTAGAGAAACTTAAAAATAGAAAAGTTTTTTTTTGTTTTTTTTTTCTTATTTACATAAGTTCCTTTTTTGCTATCCGTACAAGAGTTCCGTTGATTCCTGCAGGTTACATTACCACACGTCAATTTATAAACATAGACCCGTTTCCGTTCTGTTTGCAATGTGTGTCATATGCCATATTGATAAGTGTGCAGATCGGTAATTTTAATAAAACTATCTCACTGTAACTTAAGCTGTGCTTAAGCGAATATTGTATTGTATTAAAACGATACCCTGTAGCAGTGTTGGGCAAAATGTAATTAACTTCAAATTAACAATTTCAATTACAAATTGTAATGGTTGACTTTAATTATAAATTACTTGAAATTATTTAAATTAAGACAATAAATGTTTGATTTTTATTAAATTAGACTTTAATATTACTCTTTGTTCAAACATTTGATCAGAAAGTTTGTAAGATTTTGGTAAGTTAATCATTGTAGTATATGAGAACAATCAATCGAAATAAAGGTGCACGCCGCCGGGAGACTAGAAAAGGGATAGGTAGCTGTGTAGGTACAGGTAACGAGGCACACACTTACACACTCATAAATTCATAGCAAATTATACTCTAAAACTTTGTTTGTGTTGTGCTTGTTGTGCTGCATACGGGCATCAAGCTAATAACCGCTCAGTTTTAGTAGTTTACTAGCAAACCTGGCGAACTCCGTTTCGCTTCGTTTTATGTAACATTTCGTTTGGTGATTAAAAGAAGATTTTCTTTTTAATTTTTCCTGAGTTTTCTTTGCTATAAACCTCACGGAGCCCGAGACCTTTCCAACGAATGCAAAACCGTGGAAATCGGTACGTGCGTTCTGGAGTTATAGCGTCAGGAAGGAAAACCCGACTTATTTTTATATAGTAGATTATGTTACCCTTAAAAAAGAAATTGAGTAATTTGAATTACAAGCTAATGCAATTTAAATAACTTCGGACGTAAGTAATTGAATTACAGTAATTTCGAATACATGTAATTTCTATTAAAGTAATTCAATAACTTTTCATTGAATTAGTAATTAAATTACAAAAGTAATTAATTACGCCCAACACTGCCCTGTACATGGTAAGAATTTAAAATTACGGAATGGCGGCTTTTCGTCAGGCTAACCAAAATGCGGCATGCTTGTTTGCTGTACCCTCTATACATTTAAATATATATTCTTAACTTGTGTTCAACATAATCTCATTACATCGAAAATAAAGATAATACTCTCGATCATACAATTCTCGATAGCAATCAATTCAACATTTCCAACAAATGCCTGACTAATGCACTTTATGATTGATATCGAAATTATTTGTGTGGGGTAACATCGGAGGGATTGTCCCTCCCGTGGGGTAAATGAGGTCACGGGCAAATTTTGTATTATTTGATGTATTTTTAATGTATATTATTTTGGGGCTAAATACAATGTCTTCTTTGATTAGAGGATAGGAAATGCTATATCAAAGAAACGCAATTGCATGGATTTCCGTGTTATTGTGAAAAAGAAAAAGAATGATTAAATAGGTGGCTAGTTATAATTGAGTCGGTTTTATGAACCGTTTTTTACTGATTGGAAAACAATGACTATAAGTAACGGAAAATATCACAATTTTATTATAACATTTCCAAAGTGTATTCATAAATAAATTAGGGTTATCGTAAATTGCGTAAGTATTAATAAGGTCCAATGGGTCCCATAAAATAGGTCCAATGGGCACATTCTGTATAATATTTTAGAGCTGACCTGACATTCGACCTGAATGGAATATACAAATAGGGTCCAATGGGTACAACTGCAGTAGGGTCTAATCTTGAAGGTCCAATGGATACCAAAAAAGAGGTCCAATGGGTAAATTGAATATAAAATTGTTAAGAAGGTCCAATGGGTCATGTGATTGAGGTCCAATGGGCACTTTTTACTTTCGGGACGAATCTTGAGGGGTTGTACGGTAGGTATAGTTTATTCGGTCAACAAAACCGAACAAATGTGGTGATCTGTTTATGACATTTTGTTGTTCATTGGATTGAAGGCTGTTTCTCAACAGAAGTGATTGTACTTCGAATAATTATGAATCCGGAATAACCTATCCATGACATAATGCTCAATTCATTTAGCTGTTGGAAAAACTATCGGTTGAACAAGATAACGAGATACCGTTCCACCGAGATGAGCTTTACAGTTTTTGCAGAAGAACAAAAGAGATTTATCTCCATAAGGATGCAACCGTTGATTTCGAAGTTCCAGTTGTTTTAAATGCCTTCCCAACATTTAAAAAAACTGTTTTTAATGTAAACTGGTATGAACACTAGCATAATCCTCTTACTCTTACAAAATGCAAGGTAAAAGCTATGGAATGGCTTCAAAGCCTGACACATTCTGATACAGAGGCATTATTCGGTACTTTATAGGGTTTGGCCTGATTATCTAATGTAAATTTTGGCTATACATACCACACACATTCACACACATACACACGCACACACACACACACACCCACCCACACACACCCACACACGCACACACACACACCCACACACGCACACACACACACACACACACACACACCCTCACATACATACATACAAATATGACACAAACACGCATTTAATTATTAATTATAATTATTATAGCAAAAATTGTTTTCTGGAGGTGGGCGTTAATAACTGCGACACAGCTTTATAACTAATACAGTTATTATCGATCACTATTGTTATTGTATCTTTGTTATGGTTTTAGCAATACTTCATTTCAAAAAAAAAAATAATAGTATGCCTGATGGTGTGCAGTCGCCATATTCTATAGGTGCTAGCCTATATTAGAGTATTAATTGCACTACCCTTTGGAGCTCTGGAACACTACCTTATTTTATAATAATATTTTTTATATTATTTACATTTGTAATGGAAAGTCATGAGTTACCTCAGATTGAAATCATTTTCCAATTTAACGACTCTGTATATAATACAGGGAGAAACAAACAGCCCTTGCTGAGTTTCTTGCCGGTTCTTCTCAGTACAAGGTCTCCCGCCGTAGATTTGCGAACCGATAGCGTAGCTTTGCGACATTTACAAGTGTTTGTAACAGCCTAGACTGAATAAACGATATTGATATTAATTTTGATTTAACCAAATGTTGAGGAGCTCGATGGCGCAGATCGTGAGCGCGTTCTGCTGTGGTCATTGAAGTTAAGAAACTTTCGCAGTGGTCGGTCACTGGATGGGTGACCAAAGATTTACTATCTCGAACTCCGCCGTGTTCCATTAGTTCCGGCTGCATCTACAGTCGTTAGCACCCACCAAGCCGCACTAGGCCCGCGTGGTGATGGTCATGGCCCAATTTCCCTATTCCTTCAATAGGTAAGGCCTGTGCCAGCAGTGGGGACATTAATAGGCTGATGATGAAATCTTCTGTAAAGGTGGAACTTACTTTTCCTTAGGACCCTTTTGAGACTGATAGCTCCAAGAAAATATACCCTATTATACCTGCATAGTTTAAATACTTGGCCGTGGTCAAAACACTACAATTGGGCATACGAGCCGTCTGCTCGTATGTCACCTATAACATAAAAAAAATTGATTATCTTTTGAAATGTTTTTGACTTAGTCGTTCTTCCTCATAATGTTAATCAAGCACGTTCATTTATAAAAAAAAACGACGGGTTGTACTACGAGAGTGCGGGCAGAAGTGAAAACTTGAATATTAACTATGTGCATTTTTGATATTTTGGAATGGTTAGAATAATTTTGCACGAATTGCTTTAATTATCAGTTTATAAGTACTTTCATGTATGCGGTAGAATATAATATTTATTTATCGTACACAAACATGACAATTTATATAACTTTAAAAAAGTTTATCTCTCAGAAAAATCAACTTACATGAATCACGTTTAAGCACACTTAGCGACATCTATTGTAAAAAAATGCATTTTCTTCGCAATAAAGCTGCCACGTGGACGTCCTAGATAAAAACTTATTATTATAATACCGTAAAATAAAATATTAGTATGTTTCATTCAATATATTGAAAGTTAACAACCTTTCCTATTTTATTGTGTGTCATGATGCGATCAGCCCACGTTTGAACCTGACGCGAGTTTAACATTTTTTGTCCATGCAAAAAAAGTGTACAACGCCGCTAAAGAACTTTTCACTTCAAAAAGTCGAGAATAAAATATAGTTGTTTAAATGCTTCTTTTTCATTTATTTGATGTAAAATTTTCTAAACAAAGATATTAAAATAAGTCTTTTAGCGTGTAATTGAATTTGGAATCTGATCTGTTGAATAAATAGGACCTGGTGGTACATAAATATATTCCAATAATGTTCTGTATAGAAAATGGAAATTATATTATAAAACCCTTGAGCAACAGTCTAAGAACGATTCATTATTCTGTTGAAAGAATCTGTGCTTGGTAAAATCTCATTTTATTTTTCCAAGAATACAGTGTTTATTTCTATAAGCTTTATAGGTATATACTGTAACACTCTATCCTGAAGGGATAGGCCTGGGAGATTAGCTTTGTTCAGCTCTGAATAATAACCACGAATTATAATTGTTTCTTTTATTGAAACTGGGAGAATAACATAAAATAACGTCCTATCAACTACTCGTTTTCGTGCCTGAATTCTATCTCGAATGTAAGATATGAGACAAAGGATGCTCATATTCAAATGTTTAAAATAATGACATACGCTTTTTAATATAACTGCCAGCCGCAGGCATTACTTATGCAAAAAGTTTACACAAGCAAGGAGGCCGTAACGCTACGAACGTTACAGTACACAACGAACGACTTTCAGCGATTCCATTGAGTTTTTCGGGGCATTAAGAAAAACAAGAAGCTCAGTATCGTCGACTTATTACCGCTGTGGGCTTTTTTTTCAGTCATCCATCATTCGTTCGGTAATTAAGTGACTGGGCGGTTTTCCTTTTGTTGCTTCGAACATTGAAAAGTTCGGTTATCATTTGTTAAGCACATGTTTGACCTTACACATGAACAAGCGATGTAAAAAAAGCTTGTTCATGATAAACAAAATGTCGTATTGGTGAACAGGATCTCAGTGATAGAAGTTTATTAGATTGTGAGCGGTAGAGCATAGTGGCTTTATGGCATGGCATATTTAAAGTAACCGTATTTCATCAGTCTATTAATTTCCCCGCTACTGGGGCCATCACGTCCACCCATGGCCCAGTGCTCATTTTTGGGTCCAAACGACTGCAGATGCAGGCTAGACCGACGGCTTCGGCTGTATACAGAAAGAAAGCCGAAAGCCGATCAACGCTTATCGGCGTCGATCCTTACTACATAAAGGAAGCCGATTAAAGCAGAGCAAGCAAAATGTCGGACTCATCGGACGATGATTTGGTTTTGTTAGAAAATGTGTATTTAAAAATGCGAAAAAAAGCTATACACCCTATAAATAGAGAAAGGAAACGTTTCGGAGAATACCATTATTTTACATATATAAGAATGACTCAAGAAACATTTTATTACATTTTGGATTTAGAGAAAAACCGTTTGACAAAATTGGTGCAATTGGCATAAACAACCAATCCTTCCAGAAGAAAGACTTGTTGTTACCATTCGGTAAGTACGAAACAAATAATTTTAGCACTTAGTTAATATAAGATAAAGTTATTAGATTTATAAAAAGGATATAACTTAGATTGATTTAATCTAAGGATAATAATTCAAATACAAGTTATTTATTATTCGGACAACATAGATCATAATGACCAGCTGACCAGCGCGTGTCGGCATTTGTTGGCGCTTATCGGCGCTGATCGGCTTTCGGCTTTCTTTCTGTATACGGTCTAAAAGTACCTTCTGAAGCACAGAACATATGTGTAGATAGTTAAATGCCTAGAATCCGAAAAAAATGTGACGATGTGAAACACTTTGCAGTTTCTCTTGCATGGCGGTTTAATAAAACCACACATATTGTTTATTCTAAATCATCCTTTTTAAAATTACTTTCAGCTTGTTTACTACAATAAAAGTTAATATGACACCCCAAATGTATATTTCTTTACAGCCAATATAAAACGCGCTGATTCTTTTCACGGACGACCTAAAAAAAGGCACGGTTTTACTCATTTCACGGTTATTGGAAGGTCTCCAGCCTCAATATAAGTATAAATGTAATCCACTCAACAGCTGGAGATCATATTTTGGGTTCAGTACTCTGAAACAGAGGAACCTTTATGTAATCTTACTAATTTAAAACATTTTTTATTTGCTTTGTTTAGAATTAAAATTGTTGATTTCGGTGGTTTATAGTGTGCAGTGATACAGATTGTGCCAAACTTCTATATCGCTCTGAAGTTGCTTCGTGCAGGTGTACAGTTGAAACCCCTGCCGTGGAGCCCCGGCTAGGCCGGGAGACTGCTGGGTGCGGAGACGCGGAAGAATCCCTAAACGGGGATCCCGCGGTTTTGCACTAAGCAGCTTAGAGGGTATTCGCAGGGTTTTTTAGCGGATATAATGCCGTAAAGTGCCCGTAAGAGTTACGGGGTCCTGAGTGGGCAGCCACTGTGGGAGCTCGTAAGGTTTGCGGGAGCCAGGTGTGAGGTCCGTCTGGCGGTGTGCCTCTTAAAGACGCCGTCGTCTGTAAACAGAGTTTTTGCCTGCGTCACAAAAAAAAGGTGTACAGTTGATACAGATCACGCCATTCTTCTAGTCCATTCTGAACACTGCACAATTTGCGTCGCAGTAACAAAAGACAAGTATATAGTGCGACAAAGATTGTACACCTGCACGTGGTCCCTCAGATTCCATCGGGGTCCCTCCGATTCTGTCAGCCTAGGCACATCTTAGAGTACCCCCACGACGAAATCACCAGCGCCAACGCGCCTCCGACTCCTCTCACACAGGCCACAAACACCCTCCTTGCTTATGTAATGCCTACGGCTGGCAGTTATACTAAAAAGCGTATGTCATTTTTTAAAACACTACACAGCTAGCATACTTGCACAATAGCTTATCATTAGGCAGTCACCGCATCCGTAGGATAAGAGTGCGAAGACCCGGTCTACACACGACACGCTATACTAGGTACACGTATGTACCTGGGCATTTTTCCCCGCCCCCCACGACAACGGCTAACTAGAGCCGAGGTCCGAGTCTCAGAGTCCCCTTAGGATCTCGCCGTCCCCAAACCCAGTGACGTTGTAAAGGTCATCTGCGACCAACAGTATACACACTCGAAAAAAAAAACACCTGAACAAAGCTACTTCAGATCGGACTAGAAGCTTGGCACTGTTTGATCTGTAAGCGATTTACGTAGAAGTTAAGCAACTTTTACAATTATAGGAAGAGTGATCAATAGTTTACACGTATTTAGTTATTTCAACTCAACTTAATTATTTCTACCTAATACATAATATTATCTCATAAAGTACAAACATATTATATAATATACAACTTTTATTTTTAAACATTTAACTGGTATATGTATAAAAAAAAAATCTAAAGAAAATTTCACTAATAAAATTCACTCGATCCACTTCCCAAAATTATAATATATATTATCTTAGGGCAGCTAACAGCTTATAAACATACAATTAATAGCAAAACACATTACTAAAAGGTATGGAAGCTCCATACCACATTATCCCATCCGAAACCTGGCCTGAGTGGATTTTTTTCCAGTAAAAAATTCGAGGAGCTCGATGGCGCGGCTGGTTAGCTCGTTCGGCTGCGATCGTTACAGTTGAGCAACTTTCGCAGTGGTCGGTTGGGATTGGATGGGTGACCAAAAATCTTCTATCTCGAGTTCCTTCGTGCTTCAGAAGGCACGTTAAGCCGTTGGTCCCGGCTGCATCTGCAGTTGTAAACGCCCGCCAATCCACACTGGGCAATCTCCCTATTCCAACCATAGGGAAGGCCTGTGTCCCAGCAGTGGGGACATTAATAGGCTGATGATAATGATGATGAAACTTTTCTTCAAGTTTCGTATAAACATTTGCTGATCTTACTTATACGGAACAGTTCACTTTTTTCTGAGACTACTTGTGTTACTCTCTGCAAAAACAGAGCAATCTAGCGACGCGTTGTATAAAGGAAAATAAATTTAGGTTTTCATTATTCTTCGGAATAAAGTAATATTGTTCATTATTCCTTATGAAATAAACTGCCTTTTTTACTGCCAAAAAAAAAAGAAAAATATTAGAAAAGTTAAGCTCCTTTCTTATTATTATCTATTATTATTATTAATATGTATCTCTATATAAATATACTTATATATTTCAGTGCATGTATTCTATCCGTTACCCTAGTACCCCCATAATACAAGCCTCTTACAGTGCTTACTTAGGGGCTAGGCTAATTGGTGTGAGTGTTGGAAATATTTATTTTTATTTATTTCTGTTACTTTTAAGTATTTTTAGACTTTTTTTGTGTACCATTTTGTTTATTTAGATCGTACGTTTGTAAGATTGATAGTGGTTCCCGCATAACCGGAGAAACCTGGCTCCTCAACATGATAAATATTTGATCCAAACATTTGGACGTTAAATATATATAGAGGAAAGGATGCTATTTTGGAATACTGTTGGTAATTTGGAATACTGCAATATTCAAATATACTAAAGCGCCTTGTACTGACGTATACTAGTTTTGCGTAGTCTATGTGTTAGGAAACAAAATTGATGTGGCTAGGAAGCAGCCATATTGACAGTTCCGTGACAAACTTCATCGGAGTGAAAGTGCTGACAAGAAAATTTTCCAAGTAATAAATCCTTGCATCTTGAATGTGACTTATATTAATGTGTTTATATTTGTACAAATCTTAAGTCTAGTATGTCAGCTGTTGAATAAATAGGTATAACAGGTTAACCATTAGGTGATTGTAATTTGGAAATACCCTATTCCCACTTATATTCACTTTAGTTAAACTACGCCAATCTGTGATTTCCTAATTAAACCACAATTGATCCTACTTGTGATAATCCAAGGTTGTTGTTGTAAGTCATATTTATTTTCGTTACTTACACCACTCGTCAAACACTTTTGAACGAAATAATAAAGAATTCTATTTAATGTCTATTAATAATTAATTTAATAAACTTTTTTTTTATTTGAAATATAATTGTATTTATTAAAGTCAACAAAAGGTAAAACAACAATTGTCAAAAAAATAATGTCCATTTAGTAAAAAAATGAAGTATTTAGAACCAACTCGAAGAGAAAATTAATTAAGTATCCATCACTACTGTACCAAAATATAATAAACCCCAGAATGCACTCAATGTCGTTTACATTTGCCACAAATGGAACTACGAAAATAAAATGAAACGTATGCCCATGTCACTCAGATCTATTTCGAGTGATTTATCAACGTCAAAAAATTGGATAACATCCAGATATTAGTAAGCATCCTTTGCGGCAATTGGTTTTTTACCCTTATTATGCCTACTGTCCAAAAAGGGTCAGGTACCTACTGAATAGCTAAGCATTATACCGGGTAATTTATCCCTATAAAGGTATATGCAGAATGTGTCGCGCGATAAAAAAGAAGTGACTTGCATTCAAGTCGATAGTTTGACTAAAATTGAAGTTGTGTTGTGACAACTATTTAAATTAGTTGGATAATTGTTTTTGCTGTTTTGAGAACAGAAACAACCCGAATTGATGGTACGGAAACATGATATTGATAGGTGCTTAACGGAAAGTCATACTTACATTTTCAACAGTGTCATATTGTGCCGGATAGCGTGATAGGTACTTGGTTTTCGTATCGTCGCAGCTTAGCTACGGAGTTTTGAGACTGAGATTTTGGATGTTTAAATAAAAGGTGTGATATCTTTGAAAGTCTAATAGCGTATAATGTATTCAAAATAAATCTGTTACAAAATTCGAGGAAGAGGGGTTGGGAACAATATTTTGCGACCAATGGCAGCGTCGATTTTTATATCGCGTCATGTAGCACCATACGGATTGGTGCCCGAGCCGAACCTTAACTTGGTGCGTTCCGTCTCGCACAGAAATGCCAAACACATATTCAAAACTAAAATTACCGATCACAGAAATGGCTTTTCTAGAAACGATCTGTTATATTCATCATCAGCCTATTAATGTCCCCACTGCTGGGGCACAGGCCTTCCCTATGGATGGAATAGGGAGATATCTGTTATATTGCCTTGAATAAATATGTTAGAAGTCTAAGTAATTAATTTCAATAACATGTTTAAATAGTAGCTACGTAAATTTCAAAAGTAGGACTTCAATTAATTCAGACTGAAATCTTCGCTATTACGTGTAATTTCAAATAAATTGTTGATTTTATGAAATCAAGCTACAACCGAAATTCATTTAGCAAACATAATTAATTTTCATTAGAATTCTCGGTATAATAATAAAATATAGAAATATGCCATGCATACACTTTAAACAAACTTTCCCTGTATATCCTAATCACAACCCAAACCTTCTCTGCGAATGAAATGAAATGAAAATGAAATGAAAAGTCATTTATTCAGTCTAGGCTATTACAAGCACTTGTGAAGGTCAAGAAGCTACGCCATCGGTTCGCAAAACTACGGCGGGAGACCTTGTACTGAGAAGAACCGGCAAGAAACTCAGCAAGGGCTGTTTTTTTCTCCCTGTATTGTTATATACAGAGTCGTCAAGTTGAAAAATGACTTTAGAGATACGTCTGAAGTCACCTTCCATTACATCATTTAGAATATAAATATATAGTTACAATAAATTTTATGGTTAACAATATATTTTGTATATAGGAAGCGGCGTTAGATAGGTACAATACTACTGTTATGAAAAATGACTAATACCTAATAATACAACAAATTATAAGAAACATTATGACCATGCATTACGATCATTCAGATAATCATCAACTTTATAATAGCCCTTATTCATAAGAGTACTTTTGATCTGAGATTTAAATTTAGTCAGGATAATTCAGTCAGTTGGAACAGGGAGTATGGGTCATGTTCCACCATGTGGGCCTAGTGTGGATTAGTGGCTGCTACGTTTATGCCTAACATATTGATAGCATCTACATAAAAGCTGAATGAAGTGCGCTTGATTTGGGACGAGAGAATAGGGATAGTTGTTACTCTGCACAAAGATTAAAACAAATAGGGTAGATACGGCACTAGACTCACAAAAGTGATCCGCATGAATTGTGGTCCACGACCCTAGTCGCTTTTATGAAAAAGAAATATTGCCTATATTTTGTGTTTATATGATAAAATAATGCCTAAGTGTGTTTTTTAAAAAGAGCTCAAATTGCTCAAGAACTAAAAATAAAACCCACTGCATCACTTTTCATTCGTAAGTACTATAAAATATATTTTTTCATAAAAATTGCTGTTTGTTTTGAATCTTATTCGGTAGTGACGTCGAGTACTGGTCGCGTGATTGGTCGGTAGTGCAGTGACGCGGATCTCGCCGTCTCTTTCGCGCTGCCGTTGAAACTTAACGTGCTGTTTCGTTCGGGTCGGTAATGCAGTGACGCGGATCTCGTCGTCCCGTTCGCGCTGCCCTGGGATCAATTTTTGTTTGATGCAAGTATGAGCGTACCGTATCTATCCTTTTTGTTTTAATCTAAGACTATGCACCGTCAAAATGGTAGCCAAAGCTTTTCACAAAATGAATATGTGCGATGTCGTTGTTATTGTGCACTGGCCTTTAGGTATAACATTCAGTAAATAAGGTTGACGTCACGACGAATCAAACTCCATAATTATGATGACATAAATGATATGTCCTGATTTACCGCTTTGTGTAAACGCTCTGACTAGGGTTGGCAAACACATATACTCATCAGTTTTTGATTAAGTTTTCAGCACAATTTCTTAGATGATAATATACAACCGGGAACCGGATCTTCTTTTAAAGGAACCGGTCTCTGAATATAGTAGCAAAGTCTTCTGGA
The DNA here is from genome assembly GCA_902850365.2 of Chilo suppressalis. Classification (NCBI taxonomy): domain Eukaryota; kingdom Metazoa; phylum Arthropoda; class Insecta; order Lepidoptera; family Crambidae; genus Chilo; species Chilo suppressalis. Next base: position 3,027,558 of record OU963902.1, read on the forward strand.
CAGTTGAACGACTCACATTTAGCCGCTGAGATGAGACACGTAAGTTTGCGAACAGATTGTTCTTACTAGAAGGACTAACTTCAAGAAGGACTATAATTTTACCGGCCCTTATCGCTTTATTTATATCAGAAAGTGGTATTTTAATGTCAAAAGAAAGAATAAATTGTTTAATTTGCAGAAAATACCATCCAGATAGTTTTAAAATTATAGCAATCGGTAAAAATCGTTTCAGCAATTCGCGCCATTAGTAAAGCAATTTTACAATAATCCCCAAAAAACATTATTTTTCTTCTGTTAATTTCAAAATTTAAATTTGGAACGTAAAGAATCATGCCGGCTTCAAAAAGCATGCCAACACGTGGTAAAATTAATAAAACCGCTTGAACAAAAAAAATCTAAAGGACCGTTTTTTTTCAAAGCCGTTTATTAAAATAAAACTTTAAACAAAGTCCATAGTCACCGCCGTCAGTGGTCTACCTAGCTAGCCATTCTCTTTTTGCTTATGTAATGCCTGCGGCTGACAGTTGTATTAAAAATTAAATGTCATTATTTTAAAGATTTCATTAAGCGAACCTTCTGTCTCATATCGGATATTCTGAGAGATAGAATTCAGGCAAAGACTCGAACGGTTAATAGGTAGATTAATGTACATAATTTCTCTGAGTTTAAATAAAATAAGTGAAATATTACAGCAGTATCATTCGTAGTTATTGTAAGCTGCTTCACTTTAGGTTAAGCCCTACAGTACCCACCCAGCTTCCTAGCTAGCTTGTCGCCCGAAAAGGAAATTTGTTATAATAACTATTGCATAAATGAGTCCCCACTGTCGTCTTTAGTTTATATTGTAATTCGGCCTCACAAATGCTGACACCCCTAAAAGTCGTATTATTTTCCCTGAATATTTATAGATCCTTTACGGTTATGGTGGCACTCCACATAACGCTTGAGTAGACGCACAGTGCGCAACTTGAAAAGGATATTTTTTCGGATCTTTGATTTGTTTACTATTCTTTATTTATAAAAATGAATACCTATAATTCTCGGTCACGCTATAAATACAGTTTTTTTAGGTTTTACAATACTTTATTCAACAAATTTGACGGCTACAAGTATAAGGTCCACCAAATCTCTACACAAGCAACTCAAGTGGCTTCCTACACATCTATACGGGAATGTTGGATTGCCAGAAAATATTTTTTATTTCAATTATATTTGATTGAAACTTAACTGAAGGTTATATTAGACCTTTTCATAAAAAGCCCACGTTTTTCCGTTTCAATGTTGCAGACCCTTTGAAGTTCAATACCTTTGCCTGTTGCTTCTTTTTAACAAAAAAAAATGTTTTGATGTTGCTGCTTTTGACTGTTTCGGGAAGAGGCGGGATCAGGTGTCATGTTAATTTTTGTGAAGCCTTTATACCCACTCATTTTTATTTAAATGATTTCCCTAATGTTAAGACTTTAGACTGTTCTCCATAGACTAATTAAATTGGTTATGAATAAACATTTTAAATCATATTGTTTGAATGAAAGTATTATTATTTTGTTTCTGTAATAGTCGATAAACAAGCGACCTGATGATAATTGATCTGTTATGAGTGAACTCGACATCTGGAATATCAAAAACTTTACAAATACGTTTCCAGCATTTGAATCAAGAGTCTCTTTAAAGGTTTTCAGATCGTATCGGTTCGGAAGCACCGCTGGTGATAATAAATGCTTGGCGAATGTGACCACAGTGTGAAATATTGGTGAAAAATTTCATGATTGTGAAAGTCACGTATTGAGATGATAGGAATGATAGATCAAAACTCATTTGTTAAAAGGGTGGGAAAACGACTAACGCCTATTGGTAAGCGGGCACCATAGCCTATAGACGCTTGCTTGCAATATTAAAAATATCACTCTCACCAGTGCGGATTGGCGGGTGCTAACGACTGCAGATGCAGCCGGGACCAACGGCTTAACGTGCCTTCCGAAGCACGGAGGAACTCGAGATAGTAAATTTTTGGTCACCCATCCAATGACTGACCACTACGAAAGTTGCTTAACTTCGATCGCAGCCGAACGCGCTAACCACTTGCGCCATCGAGCTTCACCATTGCCTATCCTGACCCAATCCCCTACACCGGAGCCCTGGAACCTTACTTACCGACAGAAATACCAAAAGGTAGTGTTATTTTACTGTGATCTAATGTAAGGTGGAGGTTACCTCCCCAGACGGGTGTTCCAATTCGAGCTTAAATTCCACTATGCCTCTCTTAAATTCTCATCATTGAGAAAAGCCACGTATCAAGGTGATAGGTATCTTCTTCTTCTATACGGTAGGTGTTTGCCGCAACTCGACCAGGTGCCTATTTTGCGTGAGCGGATAGCTTTAGTCATGCCATTCCAATTCCCCCAAGAAGTTCAGCAGTCTCTTGGTGTCCCTGCAGACCTCTAGCAGCGTCTGCGGGCTGCCCAGGTGTGTCATCCGTTATCTGGTCACTCTGCACTGTAACAAGACGTGAGTGCTCGTCTGTTCCTCCTACATGCAGGTTCTGCACAGATGACAGCCCAAGACACCTATTTTAAGATGTTTATTAAAGTGTCCATGTCCTGTGGGAATGCTTACAATTTGTCTCAAAGCATGCAGTGTGTGCTCGGGGTTGGGATTTTATCTCCTGTATAATAGGTTCCCAAGCTGGTGGTATATACCAACCATCTTCCCTATTGAAAGGACATTGTTCTGCGTCCATACATAGTTAGCCTAAGAACCAACAATCATGAAATATTATTTTCTAGGTTCGAAATCTCAAGTAAATGACTGTAAAAACAAAGATTATTGACGGACACTTCTGAAAACTTAAATTATAAGGAAAACTATTTTCTTTTCAGGTTATGTTTAATATTCAATGAAACATAAGTCAATCTACGAACTTAGTATGAAGTGAATTAATATTACAACTAATTCATTTTATTCGGTGCGATTTTAAAGAAAAACTTGGTTAGGTAGGAATCGTGAATGAAATAAAAACTATAGATTTGCTTCTTATTTATTGACTATTTTTCACATACTTGTATCATATTGTATATTGTTTTTATTTGCTTAACACATGTATATTGTGTAAATATGCAGCATGAATGTGTATCAGGTGCTCTTGAATAATTTGGCAGTATGATCCTCTTAGGATGTTGTGGCACAGGTTCACTAGCACTTGGTAATAAGGTCTCTGGCATATTAGATAGCCGAAATAGTTAAATTAAAGGAAAAACTATCGCAAATAAACACACACAACAGGTAATCCGAAACGAGAATGCACGAATGCCACAGATTACTACGAATGAAAACTGCCTGCACCACAACCACAGAGTATCGAGTTTTATGCCGGCCCTTCACTTGACAACAGTTTGTCCTTGTAAGTATGTATAATATCCCATACTTAATAAGAAATGAAAAGGACAGACTGATGTCACGTTTATAATAGCAAATACGAATAGCTAAGTGAAGTGCCGGCATTAGGAAGAAAGAGTGTTTCGTTTTCAGCGCTGTCATAGATTATACACATAAAATGGTATTTCTTGTCTAGGATTATTTTTTTAACTTTTTAATTTAGCTTACTTAATTGGAAGTGTCCGTGACAATCTAAATACTGATAATTATCGCAAAAAATATACTTAGAATTATCATAAATGCCAAATCGGTGTTGGTTCTTAGGCCAATTTTAACATTTTCCTTTGGATATTTTTTAATCTCAGTAGCCTCGCGCATCATTCTAGGAACGAACCGCTGCTCAGTTGCAAGGATCTGTGGTTTATCAAATCTAATGTAATGGTTTGGTCCCCCTAATGCATGTACCATGATTTTAGCTCTTATATGTCTTTACAGAAGGATGTCTTAAGCCACATCACTTTGGGTGTATATAAATTTCGGAATGTAAATCAAGGATTCCCAGTAACTTTTACATTTATTATGTAACTTAGTAACTATTAATAGGTAAAAGTAATATTTTTTTATTTACCTAAAAAAACCTTAGACTGTGGAACGGTCCTTAGATATTTATTAATTCTGAAAGTGCACGTAAATGCTGAAAGTACAAGAAACGCTCTGCTTTCAACTGAAGTTATCCATCCAATTGGCAACCTTAGCGATAATTTATCGTCCAGTATCATCATCATCATCACCACCATCACCCTATTAATGTCCCCACTGCAGGGGCAGAGGACTTCCCTATGGATGGAATAGGGAGATTGGGCCATGACCCACCACGCGGGCCCAGTGCAGAATGGTGGGTGCTAACGACTAAAGATGCAACCAGGACTAACGGTTTAACGTGCCTTCCGAAGCACGGAAGAGCTCAAGATAGTAAATTTTTGGTCACCCATCCAATGACCAACCATTGGGAAAGTTGCTTAACTTCAACGATCGCAGCCGAACGCGCTAACCAGTTTCGCCATCGAGCTCCTCAATCGTCCATGATCGACAGCTGCGAAATACAGAATATCCACAAAGGGATATTACTTTTACAGAAACGGATTAGTGATAGGCTGATAAGTATGGTTTAAACTAGCTACCTAACTCCATTATAAGTCCATCCAGATTGACCGTAGAATTATAATTTTAACAAGTTAACTTCGAAACTACATAGTTCTAATCTACCGGCACCGCGAAAGGGTAAATTGGATTATTCTATTCTATATGATCAGAACCTTTTCAATTAATTGAAATAGTTATATTATTACTATGACAATTCAAAAATAGAAATCCAAATAAGTCATTCATGATTTTAAATATATATAATAAAACTAGTTTTTTACGGGTTAATGCACGAACGAGGCTACGTCGTCGGAATCAAATTTTTATTTATAAAAATACGAAACGTCAATAAATAAATAAAGTTTCATGCATTAACCCGTAAAAAACTAGTTTTATTTATTAAGTTTTTTTTTGGTAAAATAATAGGAAAATCCCAAGTTTATGGGCAAAACTACAAATAGTGTAACGTCGACATTATATTTTATTTTTTTACATGTAGAGGTAGACAAATGGCTCTACCCCACCTGATGTTAAGTGGTAATAAAGTCCAAACGCGAAGATAGCTAGTACAGTAGTTATAAACTGCTGCACCAATCATCCTCACCTTGCCGGCCTGCAAAAATGCTTCTTCACGCCTCTCTATTACATGGCGGCGGCAAAATTTACCAATCACGGCAAATTTGATTATTCTGAAAACAACAAGTATGTTTCCAGGAATACGTACATTTAAGCAAAAGTCAACCTTAATATTTTGCAATGACAGTAAGAAAACAAGCTTATGGTGGGTCAGGAATCAAATTGGCTGATAGTAAATGTTGCTCAGAGATGCACCCTAATGCGTGGGAAGTACATCAAGAGTACAGACCTCAACAATCATAAATTCCGACGACCTCCGTGGCCGAGTGGTTTGTACGCCGGCTTTCATGGTGTCGCCGACTCGAGAGGTCCAGGGTTCGAATCCCGGTGGGGGCAGATGTTTGTGTGATTAATGCGAGCATTTGTACTCCAGTCATGGATGTTTAAAATGTATTTCTATATAAATATACTTATATATTATGTTCTGTATATGTATTCTATCCGTTATCCTAGTATCCCATTACACAAGCCTAACAGTGCTTACCTTGGGGCTAGGCTAATTGGTGTGAGTTTAAAATAAATAAATAATAAAGAAAATATAACTAGAAAAAAATCCACGCGGACCAGGCAGTAGACTTGACTCGAACCCGCACCCGTCGCACTCTGGAAGAATGCACTGACCAATTATGCTACCACAGCCCTGATGGCCGCGTCGAAATTCTTCTAGCCAATCTTAAGCTGCAAGGCAGCAGCTTAATAAAAATTATAACTAAATGAATAATAATATTTACTTATTTTTACTTACTACTATTTATTTTTACTTATAATTATTATTATAAGTAAAGCAAAGTATGTAAGAAATGTACCACAGAATAGTTTGTTTTTCATTATCATGCATTACTTACGGTAACAAACAACCGGAAAATGTGATTTACAGGCTAATGCTGGTAAAATACATACGTAAAAACACCCATGTTTCCCAGCGGGGTGAGAGACAATGAATTGCCACTGCCGAGACACAGTACCTTCCACTATCATTACAGCTGCCCGCTAGGTTGTGTTGGAAAAATCTTACAAATTATCCCACCCGCCTAGCACGTGCGAAAAGGAGCTTTATTCCAATAAGTAAAACAACTGGCAAACATTAAACAAACGTGCTCTAAACACATTTTAAAAGCGGTTCCTTTGTTTCGCCAAATGACAGTATAAGCAAACATTTGAAATAGGTAGGTACGTAAGTATATATTTCTTGTAAATTTTCATTTTAACTAAGAACGTCATTGAAGTTTTTTTTATATGATGAAAAAAGTGACGACGAAGATGACGTGCATCATCTTTTGATGGAATGTGAGCGGAATCAGGTTCAATTATATCTAAATTTCTAATAAATAAGTTGGATATAGGGATTGTTCAAAGTGTTCTGAGCAACCCCGAATCAGAAGCCGAGTTGTACTTGTGTAGTTTAGTGGAATACTGCCAGTAAATTACACAAGTACGAAATCTTATGTAATAATTTTACAATTCTTAATTAATTAGTTCAGAACTCGTTAGTTTGTTTAAACAAAAAAACAAAAAAGAAAAAGTTTTTTGTTAAGAAATAAAACTTCTATAATCATTGTGTATGATTTGGCCGCGTGTGTGAAATGTTGCTTTTATAAATTTGAAGATTCTAAATACATTATTATATACAAATATAAGCTATCTGTACTCCTTTTTCATACAAGTAACACTTTAGTGAAGCAAAAATATACGGAGGGACCGTGCGCAAAATGTGTTCAAATGATTTTCTTTGCGTATTAAAATACAAACTAGCAAACCAGTGAACCAAATGTTCACCAAAAAAAAAAGTATTTAATTAACTGAGAACTTCGGAGATTTTGTGTGGTTTCGTTTGAAATAGAAATCACGAGATTTCTCGAAAACCGGAAGTGCTACGTTACTCACATCCGGTTTGTAGTCTTATCAGACTATTCTTCACTTATAACTTAAACATTCTCTATATCTATCTCTTACGGTCTGGCCGCTGAAACAGCACCACGGACGGACGGACGGACTTGTCTAATAGATAAGAGATACCACAACTAACTACACCCCAAAAGTTAATAAAGCAATTATTATACCAACAGTAATTTTTAAATATTTTAATTACCGACATCATTAAAAAGCATGAAAAACTTTTCGAGCCAAAACTATATTTGAATAAAAAAAACACAGTAAAACCTTCCATTTCAAGCTAAGACTGTGTATATTTGAATAAAAAAAAACAAAATAAAACCTCCAACTATTCCAGAGAGGCAAAATAAAGATCTGGAGTCGCATAACTTAGGAAAGAGGGGGATAATAAGGGATAAGTCCCGACTCATCCCAATTAAGGCTGTTCGGATTTATTCTCAACACAAAGCTGGGAGTTTATCATTTAATTAAGTAACAAAATTATACTGTGGCCGCGCTTGTACGTACGGCCCATAGAGACGCTTTTTTAGACAACGCAAGTAACAAAATAGCTATCGCTAAAGGTTCTTAACCTTTTTTAATTGGTGTGAAATCTGGAACTCGATGACGCAGATGGTTAGGGCGTTCGGCTGCGATCGTTGTAGTTAAGCAACTTTCGCAGTGGTCGGTCATTGGATGGGTGACCAAAAATTTCTATCTCGAGTTCCTCCGTGCTTTGGAAGGCACGTTAAGCCGTTGGTCCCGGTTGCATCTGCAGTCGTTAGCACCCGCCAATCCGCACTGGGCCCGCGTGGTGGGTCAAGGCCCAATCTCCCTATTCCATCCATAGGGAAGGTCTGTGCCCTAGCAGTGGGGACATTAATAGGCTGATGATGATGAAAGGTTTTTAACCTTTTTTAATTGGTGTGAAATCTGGAACTCAAATAGTTGGTATAAAATTTTTGATAATAATATTTGTAGACATTTGATTAGTAACGAATGGGATTGACAGTCAACCAAAATCTGCTGGTATTAGCAGTTTCACGAAGTCTCTATTAACAACAAAAAATCTAGCTCAATAATGAACATTTTCGGTAAATTCTATGCTCATATCTTAGTTCACATCCGATTATAGGCGACCCTACCATAAGGTAGGGTGGGCTGTGGTAGGACTGTATTTCTTAATTTATTCTAATATGTATATTGTAACTGCTGTGTTAGTACTTTTCTCGAAAATTGGCGGAAATTAAATATAAGTAGTATCTAGGCAGAACTTTTTATTTAAAAAGTGTTGTTTTGTTTTCAATGTCAGCATTCTATTTGCAAGTCCCTACGAAATTATTAAAAATCGTTACATTTTAAAATTACAGGACAAATATGAGTTTAATAAATAATTTATTTGGCCGCTAAACCACACCAGATATGGATTTTCATACAATATTTGCTTCGGCCCACATTAACATCTTCGTCTGTCAATGCTGCTGCAGTAATGTTCTATTTCTCAAACATGCTTGGATATTTGAGCATTATTTTGATAACCCTCTTCGAGATAAATAGAAATTACCTACTAGCCAAATACATGCGAACAGCGGCCGGCAAATGTTGTATGAAAATCCAAATCTGTTGTGGTTCAGCAGCTGAATAAATTACATACTAAATTCCTATATCAATCAATACTTTATTGCGTTCTACAATGTTTTCTTAGATCTTAGTAGGTACATTGGTTTGATCATTGTAGACCCTGAACAGGGCACAACAAATAGAGAAGAGGACGCATTCACTAATTGTAATTTAATTAGTACGTATACAATTTACCAGCCAAATACGATATTTTTTTTACCCAACAAATAAAAATATATTAATATCAACGTTATTTAATCATTTTAGCACAATATTATATTATTTGATTTATTATCTATGTCGTATTCTAAAGTATATCATGTTATATTATATTCAATTTTATTATATACAAATTAAGTTAAATTAAATAAAATGTCAGGTATAGTAAAAATTTAAATTGTAAATATCATTACTTTAAATTATTATCTTCAAAAAAATCCTTAACCGTGTAATAACATTTGCTTAATAGTAGCTTTTTAATTTTTCCAATGAATATATTATCAACCTTTTCCTCGACTAACGTTTTAGGTAATTTGTTATGAATTTTGACAGCCATTGGAAGTGGACCAGATAAGTTCATCATATATCGTGTAATTTACTCCGTGACATGACAACCAAGGAAATAACTTAACAAAGATTTGATTTAAATTTTGAAGTAGCTTGCAAGTAGAGATCTGCTTATTGAAAAAACAAATAAATGCTTAAACGCGATAAAAAATACAGTTTTTCATTGTTTGTCATTGATTTTGAAAAGTAATAATTTTCGCGAATTATTTGGGAGAAGCACTATACAAGCCTTGGCCACAACTAGGCATTGATGGAATTACGTATGTCACACGTTGCGTTACACGTTCGTCGATTAATGTCTTGCTGGCCGCTGCATTAATCCACTACCTATATTGTTGAATTTCTAGAATAATCTGCTGTGTATTTAACTATGAGCTGACGTGCTTTCAAATGTAACATTGTAAATGCCCAGTACAGAAAAATGATAAAAGTCGTCATTGCTACTGATTCATGGTTTGTTTAAATATTTGCGCATCTGTTGTTATGTTGAAAATCTTCTAGGTATAATGTAACGCCTGTAGTGTTACGGCCTTCTTGCCTGTATAACTCTTTGCATATGTAATGCCTACGGCTGGCAGTTGTATCAAAAAGTAAATATCATTATTTTGGTTTGAATATGAGAACCTTCTGTCTCATATCGAATATTCTGGGAGATAGAAATCAGGCACAGACTCAAACGGTTGATAGGAAAATTATTGTACATTATTTCTCTGAGTTTAAATAACTTAAACATTTGAGCATTATCATTTATAACTGCAGAAAAGTTGCGTCCGCAGGGCTTCCCTTCAGGTTAAGCTCTACAATACCCTGGGTACTCTCTCTCTTTACGATTATTAGAAGTACTTAGAAATACATGTTTGCATGCATAAATATAATATTGGAGTTCTATTAATAATTCTAGAAACAAATCAAAAGCAACATAGCAAATATTAAACTAAAACTACACTAAAACTAGACAAAAATTAAAAATATTATTCAGTCTAGGATGTTACAAGTTACAATTGGTGAATGTCGAAAAGCTACGCCATCGGTTCGCAAATCTACGGCGGGAAACCTTGTACTGAGAAGAACCGGCAACAGGCCTTTAAAAAATTTATATTTACTTTTTGATACAACTGCCAGCCGTAGGCATAACATAAGCAAAGAGTTATACAGGCTATTAATGTCCCCACTGCTGGGGCACAAGCCTTTCCTGTGGATGGAATAGCGAAATTGGAGAATAGGGAGATGGAATAGAACAGTGCGGATTGGTGGGTGCTAACGACTGCAGATGCAGCCAGAACAAACAGCTTAACGTGCCATCCGAAGCACGGAGGAACTCGAGAAAGAAGATTTTTGGTAACCCATCCAATGACGGACCACTGCGAAAGTTGCTTAACTTCAATATTCGCAGCCGAACGCGCTGACCACCTGCGCCATCGAGCTCCTGATAGTTCTGATTCGGTGTGCTTAGATTGTTTATTCTATATAATGGTGATGTAGGTGAAAATCATGCTTCAATCACAGATTAGCTTGTGACGAAGATAGCTTGCGATTGCGACACGAGGAAGGGCGCTTCTTGTAGGAAACGCAGATGCTCCGCTATCGATCATTCTACGTCTATTCCTGTCGTTTGTCACTGCGCCGTTCACTCATCAATCATAGCGCCGCCTGCCGTAGGGTCGCCAACTCGCAACTTGTGCTCGGAGATGTGGTGGATGTCGAGACCGCCCCCATATGGGCGTAGGAGGGTACCGGGGGGTTTTAGTGGAGTAGGATCAGTGTGGTCTTCCGCACTGGTCCTGCTTGAGTAGGGTCGGCACTGTTTCCCGTGCCGGCGAGTCCCACACACGCCGTGCGCCTAGTCAGCGTCACGGTATGGTGCGTAACTGCATTTCCCCTCGTTACAAAAAAAGGGTCGCTAACTCGCAACTTCAACGCTACGGTCACAACTTTTATTGTTACTACAAAACTGTAGCGTGGTATGATAAAGAGATGCCGCGGAAATATTTTCAGGAGGTACAAATAAATATAGACTTTGTAACTGTTTTTTGTAACTGCAACGCTTAATTTAATTACTATAGATTATAATAAAGCAATGCCGTGAAACAAAATATTTAACCATTAACGGGATTGTTACCATGTACCTTGTTTTTATAAGTTTTTTTTTATGCTATAGGGGGCATACGAGCAGACGGCTCACCTGATGGTAAGTGATCACCGTCGCCCATGGACACTTGCAACACCAGGAGTATCACAAATGCGATGCCGGCCTTTAAGGAAGGAGTACGCTCTTTTTTTGAAGGTTTTTGGGTCGCATTGGTCCGGAAACACTGAGTCTCCGATGTTTCAGCACTGTTGCAAGCGCCATGATCATGGAGTAACTTACTCCGTGATCATGGCACACAGACACTCAAGAGTTGGACATATCCATAGATATTTTCATATCGAAGGCTCTTTACCGGTCGATGAATGTCTACTGATCTTCCTTAAAAAATAATAGCGACATGATGTGAATAGGGCAAAATAGTTTTCCTTCGATATAAGCCAGTTTATTCGATATATATCGAAGGTGTACGGGTTTAGCCGTACATTGAATTTATAATAAGTAGCTAAAAGCGTCAGCAATATAATCCTCTAAATGTTGATGCGTGGCCATCCACAACCTTGCGATATCGTCGAAAATTTTCAACACCTACGACAAATGTGTGGAATACATTATCACAAGCAGTGTTACCACACCAATGAGTCCTGAAAACCTTCAATAAATGACGTACACCTACTTGTACATTGCATTTCTGATACTCCTGGTGTTGTAGGTGTCTGTGGGCGTCGGTGATCACTTACCATCCATCCATCAGCTCAGCAGTATTTCCTATCTATCTATATATATAAAACTCAAAGGTAACTGACTGACTGACATAGTGATCTATCAACGCACAGCCCAAACCACTGGACGGATCGGGCTGAAATTTGGCATGCAGGTAGATATTATGACGTAAGCATCTGCTAACAAAGGATTTTGATCAATTCTACCCCCAAGGGGATAAAATAGGGATTGAAAGTTTGTATGAAAGTTTGTCAATTTTAAACCGATCAGGCTGAGACTTTGCATGCAGGTATAATAATAATAATAACGTTTATTTCTGAAAAAACAAATACAACTTTCGGAACAGAATTCCCGGTAAGTATCAATTGACACAAAACCATTTGTACAAGAAATAAACAACTATTAAACTATAAACAAAGCCTCTTATATGTAACAAAAAACAGTAGGTATGTAATTTTAAAGATAAATAACATGCTAAGAAAAAAACCCTTAATCACCATTAACAGCCAATACAGCTAAAATTAACAATTAATTACATAGGAGATCCTGATGTACGATTATTTACTAATACGATCAAAAAGTGTACTTAGTAACAACAACAAAAAAATTAAGTATAAGAAGAATCATAGATGAATGCCATTGTGTATAATACAAGCCTGAGAACAAATACTGTAGTCTACACTTCAGCTCTACACCGAAGCGAAGCTAGGACGGGCCGCTAATAATATATAAAAAAATAAAGAATTAAAAACTCCAAAATTAAATATAACTAGAAAAAATTCCACGCGGACCAGGCAGCAGACGGCCCTCAAACCCGCACCCTTCGCAATCCGGGCGAATGCACTGACCAATTATGCTACCGCGGCCCTCACGAACCGCGTCGAAATTCTTCTTGCGCCATCTCTTCGCATTATAGGTAACCCACAATGTCAAATAAATACTTTCACAAGTATTAAACATTTGAAAGAAGAAATAGCAATTATAGTTTTTATTATTTTTTTTAAAGCAGATCAGTGATCAGTGCATTCGCCCGGATTGCGAAGGGTGCGGGCTCGAGTCCCGTCTGCTGCCTGGCCCGCGTGGAATTTTTTCTAGTTATATTTTCTTTAGATTTAAACATGAAGCAGTTACATGCTTTAAAAAAATAATAAAAATTATAACTCCAAAATTACTTTTACTCTGGTAGCAACCCTACATCAGGACCCTGTAATCACGTTGTTGTCCGACAAGCTACAGCCATTCGGATACGAAACTGATGTATCTAATTCATCTGGGTAGTTTTTGGGTTGTTGTCCGGTCCATTCATTGTCACGGAATCTTATTCATTAACCGAAAAAATATTATTAATATTGTGCATGTGTATTGTTGTGGTTGTGGGTCCAATTATTTATGGAGCTTGGATATTGCTTAATAGATGGAAAGTGGACAAAGAAACTGTAACAAAATAAGTATGAAACTGAAAATATAATAATATTAATTATTATTCCCAACACTTACACCAAAGCCTAGGCCCAAAGTGTAAGCACAAAATAAAAATGTAAAAATAATGTATATATAAATGTAAAAGTTTTTATGTTTGAAAATATATTACCGAATCACGCAAAATCGGCTGGACGTATTTGGGTGGAATTTGGCACACATATTTTATTACCTAGATTGAGATGGAGGGTAATTTTTATCACCGTAAAATTTAAGGTTCCTAATGAGATTATAAAATAAAAGTATAACGCAGGCAAGCTTGTCGTGAATAATATGGACCAGGCATTGTAGCATTAGAAATGGCTAAAAAGAAACAAAACTCGATGGGTCTGAAGCAGTTGTTGAACCTTAACTTAATTTCTCGTTCAATATGTTACTTCGTATACTGTCTCATTTAAGGGTGCATGTGATCGATGAAAGCTATTGTGGAAAGGACTTTGACATACGCGAATTGATCTATAATGACAAATTACGAATCTCGTTAGTCTGACACATGAAAAGAAATCAGGTATAATTCAATCTGTGACATAGAAATGATTAACACGATGCAATTATTTAGTAGCATTTCCACAATAATTCCCGTAATTCTGCGCAAACGATGTTTTAAATACCCAAGTATAACCTAAAAGAAGAAATTATTTATCGAAAAATCTAATCTAAAATGTCCCATCTCTAGTAATCAGCCGTTAATGTCTTTCAACCCAAAATTGACATTTAAATTATAGACTATTAATTTTCAGACTTGTGGAATTTGCTAAACATTTGTATTTAGCTCCACCTGTATATTGATGGAATCGTCACACCTTTCCGAGTGAACCATCGGCACCAATTTGTAGTAGTTGACGATAATGTGCCCGCACATCGAGCTCAAACAGTCAATGCTACTCTCCGAGAATACGAAATCACAAGGTTAGACTGGCCTGCTGGCTCTCATGACTTAAACCCAATAGAGCACGCGTGGGATGCTCTTAAGCGAGCTGTTTGGAAACAGCAGCCAATACCCTAGACATTGCCGCAGCTCAGGGAAGCTGCTGTTCAAGAATGGGATAAGTTACCACAAGAAATGCTGGATAACTTTATCCTCAGCATGCCCAGGAGAATCTCCGCATGTGTTCGAGCCAAAGGAGGAGCTATTTTGTATTAGATAAACAACAATTTATTAATAAAAGGTTTTTAAGTTTGGTTAAACTGTCTTTTTATTCCTATCAAAGTTCTTACAATCGCCTTAGGATTGAATTATTAAATTATTTATACTAAAAAATTAAATTAGTTTTTTTTTTAATTTCAGAAAGTGTATTTTTAAATAAAAAAAGATATAACGTAAACATTTTCTCTTTATTAAGTTAAATTTTAAAAATATATATTCTTTTGCAAGTGATCTCAAACTTTTTTTGATTTGTGTATACATATAATTATATCGTTTACTAGTTATAAAAGAAAGAGAGAAAGAAAATGTGCGCGCGCACTGCTTTCTCTTGCTTATATCCCCACTCAACTCCCGTTCGCCTCGCCCGAACACACTTTTCGTAACGCGTAACGCAATCGCCAGCTTACCCCCCAAGTCAAGCGTAAAGAAGTTTCACTTCAGAAAGTTTATAAAAGTGTAACACAATTACGGAAAAAAAGCTCTTTTCTATCTAGATAGAAAAGTGGAAAAACTTGAAATCCTTCGTGTGCGAATTTGCCCGTTCTTGTATAACATTTTTACTCATTTTAAGTATTAAACTACTAGATAAATCAAAAGAAAATTATCATTGGGTAGGGGATTGGGTCAGAGTCGGCAACTGTGCCGTGATATTTTTGGTATCGGAAGCGTTTCGAGACTTTCTTATGGTGGCCGCTTAATATCAAGCGGGCCATACGCTTTTCTGCTAATCTCTTAACATCAGAACAATAACTAGAAAAGAATTCACTCGATCCATTCATCAGGCAGGGTCAAACCTATTATTATGCACCTTCCGCTATAGATTAATGTCGCTCGCACCGTGTGTGACCCAATCTTCTACCCCGTGGAGCCCTTTTTTTTATAACGCAGGGAAAAAATCTTTTTACAGACGACGGCGCCTTTAAGAGCCACACCGCCCAACGGACCTCACACCTGGCTTCCGCAAGTCTTATGGACCCCTCAGTGGCTGATCACCGAGGACCTCGGACACTTTACGGCATAATATTCGCTAAAAAAGTCCTGCGAATACCTTCTACACTGCTTTATCCCGTTTAGGGATTCTTCCGCGACTCCGCACCCAGTAGCTTCCCGGCCTCGCCAGGGCTCCACGGCAGGGGTCTCCCGAGGTATAACAGGGATCCTGCAGACGTGCGCAGGATAGCCCGCGCGTGGGGGCTGGGTACGCAGCCTAGTGCCCACCGTACCCCCCTCCCCCCGTGGAGCTCTGGAACCTTGTTACCCGACAGAAACGGAACATCACCAAAAGGTAGTGTTATTTTATTATGATATTCTTTATGATAAAAGGTTACTTCCCCTGAAGGGCGTTCCAATTCGCGTGGAAGATCCGCTATGCCTGCCTCTCTTAATTTTTTCTAGTCAAATTTCCTTTAGTTCTTCTACTCAATTAACTTTAAATCAGTTACAGACAAAATGTTGAGGAGCTCGATGGCGCAGGTGGTTAGCGCGTTAGACTGCGATCGTTGAAGTTAAGCAACTTTCGCAATGGTCGGTCCTTGGATGGGTGTCCAAAAATATGCTACCTCGAGTTCCTCCGTGCTTCGGAAGGCACGTTATGCCGTTGGTCCCGGCTGCATCTGTAGTCGTTAGCACCCGCCAATCCGCACTGGGCCCGCTTGGTGGATCATGGCCCAATCCTCCCTCCCATCCCTATTCCATCCATAGGGAAGGCCTGTGCCCCAGCAGTAGGGACATTAATAGGCTGATGATGAGACACAATGTTTTCGAACTAAATAACCATTTTTCTTTCAAACTAAAAATCTAATTGCACAAAATTGTTTTGATAATCGCAAACGATGGATTAATAGAGGTAAAGGTTTACCGAGGCTGCTTACGCATTTAAGATATGCGATCTGGTTTCAAAGATTTGGGATGCTGCACATTCATCTTGTAGATAAGGCCGAAAGCCTCTTCGAGATGTTTGGTAGGTCGCAGCTATTTATGGTACTAGTACAAAATATTTCATTAAGACGTGATTTTGCTTTTAACCCACGTCACACCTAAGCTGCCAGTCTTTCGTTCCCAGCGGAGTTATATCATTTTATACGCAAATAAATAATTATATTATTTTATAACACATTTGCTTGTAAAGCGTCTCTTATTGCACCAATTTCAATATCATAATCTATCACATTACACACGCGTGCGGTAATGTAAAGTAAAACGCACGGCTTATTATGTTCCGTCTAAAAACGAACGATGCTTTTTTTAAATCTTAGCAAAGAGTTTTTATGTCAGAAAGTTAACCAACATTTTCGTAATAAAATTAAGTTTGGGTGATAAAATATAATATACAAACATTTAATTCTTTAATTTGATTGGTTTTGACAATAAATTACAACCATGTAGTGTTACCGATAGTAACAAATTCACAAAAATATTAATTTACTTTATTAGTAACACTGGCTGTTTTTTGTTCCTTTGCCTAAAAAAAAGCGTTGATGCGCGCGCATAGATAATCTGTGAAAAAGTAATTTCTTTTCCTTTTCGATGTATTGTCTTTATTTGAAAATATTGTCAAGTAGTAACGAATTTATTAATTTGATACCGCAAGAAGTCTAAAAGCCTCTTGCCCGAAAAATCCACTCCAATTCGAGTGGGAACCTGCTTCCGTTATACCCTGTTTCTCTTTTAGGTAGTACTCGAAAGTTTTATTGTGCCGTTGTTTCTAACTAAAATGTCTCAAACGTTTCAAGCTATACATTAAGATATCGAGCATTACGTACGGACAAATAGTGCACTCTCAAGTTTCAGGAGACATAATAATAAGTGAGAAGGTTCAATTCGTTTTCAATAAAAAATATACACACACCAAAAAAATCTAAGCAACACGCATCATTTACAAAAACTTTTTATATAATTAATTGATGGCAATTTTTTTTTCGTAGCATAGTAGATTAATATACATACAATGTTTTTGTTCCCGATATGAATCTGGCTGATTTTGAAAATAGAAATTTTTCGGTTATGTATATGCGTGTGTGTGTGTGTGTGTGATAAATATAAATAAATATTTACAATACCTGCACCAATTAGCCTAGCGCAAAAGTAAGCACTGTAAGGCTTGTGTTATGGGATGCTAGGTTAACGGATAGAATACATGATTTCGTCTAAGTTAAAGAATTGGTTTCCCATACAAACTTCCACCCCCTTTTCACCCTTTCAAGGATGATTTCTGGGATAAAAAGTATCCTATTTATATATATAGTATATCCCGGGTCTCATATTATCTCTATACCCACTTTTATCTATATCGGTTCAGTGGTTTAAGCGTGAAGAAGTAATAAACAGGCAGACACACTTTAGCTTTTATAATATTAGTATAAATTGTATTGATACAAATTTTGGGGAAAGCTATAGAAAACTAGTTATTGTATAACAAGTAACAGCGAAAGATGAAGATAAATTTTACAATCATCATCATTATCATCAAGCCATGCTCAACCACTGCTGGACATAGGACATAGGTCTCCCGTAATGCATGCCACTTCTCCCGATTTTCTGCCATTATCATCCATCCATCAATTTCACAATAACAACATAAATTGTGTTAAAAATAATGCGTTTGTACATATATCTAATGAACGAACGATATGTGCGACATACTGCGTTCAGGGCATCATGCCATGAAATCCTTTCGAGCGGCAAAACAGTCGCGTTTGTGAACTGCAATAAACAGGATAATATTAAATTAACTGCTATTGTTGTTGCAATACCGCCAATTTACTGCCGCCCTCTGGCACGCCAGTTAACTAAAGTCCGTTCTGTAATTCCAGCGAGTTATCTCTCTGAGTGGAATTGGAAATAAATATTGTAATGGCCACCGGAATATTAATTCGACCAATGCATTTTCCTATTACGAAAGAATTAAAGTTTTAAAACGCAGCATCTATGGTGGCGGATCTGAGCGAGGCTGTTGAGCGACAAAGCTAGATTATGGCTCAGAAATGTGAATGGTTTTTACTGCAACCGCTGCGGACGGCCGCAGAGTTATTTTGTTTCAAGACTCACGATGCTGCAGTTATCTGCGGCCCCGCTACTGCGGGGGATCGCATCATGACACACAATAAAATTGGAAAGGTTGTTGACTTCCAGTATATTAGAAGAAACACAGTTATATTTTATTTTATCGTATTATAATAAAAAGTCTCTATCTAGGACGTCCACGTAGCAGCTTTATTGCGAAGAAAATGCATTTTTTTACAATAGATGTCGCTAAGTGCGCTTAAATGTGATTCATGTAAGTTGATTTTTCTGAGAGATAAACTTTTTAATGTAATATAAATTGTCATGTTTGTGTACGATAGCGCAATAAATAAATATTTATTCTACCACATACATGATAGTACTTTTATACTGATAATTAAAGTAATTCGTGCAAAATTATTTTAATGCGCAGCATCTACTGCGGCGGATGTAAGAGAGGCTGTTGAGTGACAAAGCTAGATTATGGCTCAGAACTGAGAGTAGTTTTTTACTGCAACCGCTGCGGGTGGCCGCAGAGCTGTTTTGTTTGAAGACTCACGATGCTGCAGTTAACTGCGGCCCCGCAGCTGCGAGATCAGGCGAAACCCGCCACGTCTGCGGGAAATCGCATGCCGCGCCCGCCTTCAGCGGGTGCCGCTAACGCCGGCGTGCTCTGAGGGCATAAATCGCGCCGTGAAATTAGCTTTTTGCCTACAATTTCACATTCTGCGCGAGTGAGTTGCATAGGAGAAAGTCACGCCATAAGTTCTTAGCCTAAAAATATCTGACAACTTAAACTTATGGTAATATACCGAAATTTCATCAGAATTCATGAGAGCTCCATTTGTCTAATCAATCCAATGATTACTCAAGGTCTCCAGTTAGTAAATTAAAAGCAGCAAAGAAACGCACATCTTGCGAAGTTACCTCCACCTTAAAGAATACACAGTCAAATAACACTAACTTTTGGTGGTGTTGTATTTCTGCCGGTGTGTAAGGTTCAAGGGATCCACGGGTAGTCGCACTGCCGGATTTAGGGGAGGGCAACCGGAGCGAAAGCCCCGGGGCCCCCACAATAGAGACTTCGGAAAAAAAATCACTCGATTTCAACGAAATCATCAACGCATTTTCGGCGAAAAAAGCTCGAAAGGTTCCGTTCGTTAACTCTAAGATTTAATTTCAGATAATTCTTGTTTCCGTTTATATTTATATGTGTTTGTTCAATACTAAGGGAATCTACTTGGTTCACAAAAAAATATTTATTAAAAAACTCGACTGAAAAAAAAATGTTCACTTTATTTGGAAAATAATTTGGGGTGAGGGGGCCTCCGCTCCTCTGTTGCCCCGAGGCCTCTGGACCTCTAAATCCGGCCCTGGGTAGAGGATTGGGTCAGAGTTGGCAACGGTACGAGTCATATTGTTGGTATAGCAAGCGTCTATAGGCTATGGTGGCCGCTTACCATCATGCAGGCCGTATGTTTTCTTGCCATCCTTTAAGCATAAAAAATGTGCGGGTACTAGCTTAGATTAAAACAAAAAGGGTAGATACGGTACGCTCATACTTGCATCAAACAAAAACTGATCCTACGGCAGCGCGAACGGGACGGCGAGATCCGCGTCACTGCATTACCGACCCGAACGAAACAGCACGTTAAGTTTCAACGGCAGCGCAAACGAGACGGCGAGATCCGCGTCACTGCATTACCGACCAATCAGGCGACAAGTACTCGACGTCACTACCGAATAAGATTAAAAAAACAACAATTTTTATGAAAAAATATATTTTGTAGTACTTACGAATGAAAAGTGATGCCGTGGGTTTTATTTTTAGTTCTAGCAATTTGAGCACTTTTTAAAAACACACTTAGGGATTGTTTTATCATACAAACACAAAATATTAGCAATATTTCTTTTTGGCGTTCACATGTACGTCGTTTGCATGTCAAGTTGTGACTAAAGCGATTAGGGTCGTGGACCACAATTGGTGCGAATCACTTTTGTGAGGCTAGTGCCGTATCTACACTTTTTGTTTTAATCTAAGGGTACTAGTAAGTTTTTTCATTAATCGTGATAGGAAAGTTCCCCTGTGACACCTGACGTCAACCTCCGCTTACACGAGTTCTAACTTATGAAACCAAAGTGTAGGTCGACATAAACAAATTAGTTGTACGTTTTTCTCGTCTCTTGGTGTTGAAGTTGATGTTTTTGATAAATAATCCTAACCTAACAAGTCTTTCTTGCTGAAACATAAATGAAATACAAAAGAAGTAAAAAATAAAATTACTTTTATTCCCTTGTTGATCCCGCAACACCATTAGCCACATCTGGCATTACGACTAAGTTATAGCGAAAAAAAAGAAGAAAAATACTTACTTATATTGCGAGAAACAATTTCGATCAAATTATTTCTCGATGGAATTTTCTCGGAATGCTCCTGCCTACCTCAGCGTCATTGACAACTGTACAGATAAGTTGGGGGTGTGTTTGTAATGAAATTGGTTGGACATAAAAATTGTAAAGATATTTTTTGTATTAATGTTATAACCAGAAGTACTTACCAAATTAATATTGTACTACGAAAATCTCTCTTAATCATATAAAAAAAAATATGAACTGTCTCAATGCCAAATAAAGGAACACATCAAAGCCATGAATGAGTTCGTTGATTTGTATAATTTAAATAATGGGTTGCCTGGAAGAGATTATTTAGCAAATAAGGCCGCCTATTGTGTACGTTTTCACTGTCATGTTCAGTGTTGCCAGGTCCGAGTTTTAAAAATCGGGAGGCGTTATAGAAAAAAACAGTAGATATATGGAAACAGCTACAAGAAAAACAGTAGATGCAGAGGTGTACTTTTTCCGGTTTGCCCCCCCCCCCCCCCCCCCCCTAGAATTGGTAAATCAAATCAAGATAAAGACCAGTAACGAATGTGTTTCTGTGGCTTCTGCCGCCCCTCAAAGCAATTTTCTCTTTAGACAATTACATTTATTTTATAATTATTAAGGTTATCTACATTATTAATGACGGAAAATGCAACTCAACATGCAATTTAAAAAAGAAAATCGTATTCTAAAAAACAGGAGATTCATGTAACAGTAGAACAGGAGAAATTTCAGAAAAACAGGAGATCTCCTGTAAAATCTGGAGACCTGGCAACACTGGTCATGTTTAATGTCTTGTATGTCCTGTGAGGTGTATGTCAATAAAGAATATTATTATTATTGATAAATTTAACTCCTTGACAAACAAACATACATGTGATTGCAACCACTTGCCGGCTCAATCATCGATTACTTGTGACTCCTCTCTCCTTTCAGTATATTTATGAAAATGTAATGTATGTTTGAATAAATATTAATTAATTCCTATAAATAGTGATAAACACTCGCTTACTAGGTCCACAAAATCAATAACTAATTTAAGAGCCCTTTTACAAAATTGCGCCGCTGCCGTACTGATCAGCGCGTAGGTAGATTTGCACTAGTAATATTGCATTTTGCGAGTCTCATAAAATAATTATTACTGAAATAATTATAAAAATATATAAATATTTTAGTAGTTCAATAATGGTCGATTAGTTTTATAAAAGTTTTTGATAGTAATTCTATTTAATTCAATATCAAAATACGGGTAAACTAGCATTGTTTTTGTTAGCAGAAAAAGAACTATTGATGTTGGAATGAAAAACCTTAAAGATAATATTTACCTACAAATGACATAATATTATGGTTTCTATATAGACTCTGAACTACGTAAACACTTTGAAAATAGACCTTTTTTGATTTTAATTACAGTTTACTTGCTCAATTTCTCACATAACTTTTTTTATTTATTTTTCTAGAGTTCCCCAAAATTTGTCGCGCGCTCCACGTACATTCGGTATCGATCTATTCAATTTGCATTTAAATGGTCTTTGAATATGCACAACTCAAATCCGCTAATATTTTCATATACATATTTGAAAGTTATGAATTTTCGACAACTGGTACTTTTACTTTAACCCCAATTTGCTCTTTTTCACATTAAACTGCGCATTAGCCGATACTCCTTAAACGCTAAATACTCCATGTTTGCCTTTCAGATTCAAAGGCCGCAAGTCACGCAGCCTATTTGTAGAGTAGAATAGATTTCACACTCGACGGAGCAGATGATGCTCGATAAAAAAAAACTCAATCAACATGACAAAGGTATAAAAAAGCAGAACAACCCCTTATTACAATGGCATAAGGTTTTATTTTATAGTGCATCAAACGTGTTAGCAATATTAAGAGCCAACGAGAAATGTCGGTGTGACACGTCGTGTCACCAACGTGAAACGACATTGGCAATGCATAGGAAATAACTTACATCAAGGTAGTGTGCAAGGGAACTCAGCTTATAAATAAAATATTATTATGGTTTTGAAGGAATTTCTCGTGGATGTAACGACTGAGGGATTTTAGGGGTCAAATCAAAACATCGATAGTTTTCTGTTTACGTTATGTTTCTGAAAACAATATCATGTTTCTATCTTTGTCACTGTCTTATTTATGCGAATTGAAAGCTGATAAAAATCCGAAAAACGGCTTTCCTGATAAACTAAGGGTTCCGTACCTCGAAAGGAAAAAACGGAACTCCTATCACTTTGTTGTCCGTCCGTCCATTCGTCTGTCAAGACCCTTTTGGAACGAAGTTCCTTGCGGCAGGCTTGGAGGGGATAGGGATTTTGCTGCGCGACCGAACTGAAAAAAATGTGATAGTAAAACCGTAAGATAAAATCCGTGGAAAAAAGTGCGTGGAATAAAACCGTTAAATGAGACGTGCGCAGGCGCGACAGTCGCATACACAAGCGAGTAGTGTATAATACCTATCTCTTTCTCCCTCTTTCTTTTCGTCCTCTCCTCCCTTCTCTTTCTATTACCACTCCACCCCGCCAATGCATAGTATATACTCATGAACCCATGGACAAGCACGTGGCGAATACTCACATTATGGCAGGCTTGGAGGGGATAGGGATTTTGCTGCGCGACCGAACTGAAAAAAATGTGAAGGTAAAACCGTAAGAAAAATCCGTGGAAAAAAGTGCGTGGAATAAAACCGTTAAATGCGCATTAGCCGAAGGAACTTCGTTCCTACCTGGTGTCCCACGACACCACATCATTTCTTTTTTTTCTCAGGAAAGCGTGGAGGTACCAAGATGAATTTTATATCAAATACCCAAGTGTACTGTCAAATAAAACAAGATTTAACAGGTTATATGCACTGAATTTATTTATTAATTAATTATTTATTTAAACGTTAAAAACTTGATTAATTTAATGAGTAATGTGCGTGAAAACCTAAGAAACAAATAAGTGTACTGTCTCTCGTAGCTGTGAAAAAATCAAACTTCTAAGCCAACGCAATCAAAAGATACAGCCGTTTATGCCGCAAATTTGGAAACTCGCAAGGGAATCAAAACCTACAGGGTACTTTCAGTGAACTTAGAATGTTGAAATTTGGTACAAAGGAACGTCTTATAGCATAGATAAAGGAAAATTTGCGAAAACCGTAAACATACCTACAGATTTGTACGGAACCCTCGGTGCGGTTTTTTTATGTCAAGCATTAAGTAAATTCAACGAGCGATTGGTCCATTTAAGTAACAACTGGTGGGACAGAGTAAAAACTAAAATTATAACAAAGTATGCAAAAATATTTTGTTATTATTCTTAGTTGACTTACTTTGAATTCTGAATAATTTGAATCCTATACAGAACGTCCCACGGGTTTGTTACACGGAGAGAAAGTATATTAAATATTGAAGATAGGATATTTTACTGAAAGAAGTGTGGCGGCGACATCTATATGCCCCACATAATACAACGGATGGAGGAAATCATTACTCACCATCCTCAAGAGATGGCGTTACTTGCACTGCAATCTTAATAGTATGGAAGCCTACATCGCGCAAATGAAATTCGGAGGCTAACTCTTCATATATACGATGCCCGACCAACATCAGTTGGGCCGCGGCCCCCGAGCTAACATCACCCAGCTCGGAGGAAGATCTTCCCTTTTGGCCTTCCTACAGAAGATATCATTTCATTTTTAATCATAACTAGAACTGCATTCACAGAGTTATCATAAAATACATGTGTTTTCTTGTTTCACATTTCACGAGTTTCACAAGTTTACCGGTTTTGGCAGGCGATTTTTTGAAAACTGTGAATGTGCTTACTATTAAAAATAAAATGAAGTCTTCTTTCACTAAAATACCCTATCTTCAATATTTAATGACCCTCCGTATGACAAACCCGCGGGATGGGCTGCATATTTCCGCCACTCGAGGGACGGGAAACAGAAAAAGTTAAAGTATTTTCAGTACGTAAAGTAAGTACCTAAATTAGAACTAATTTGAACATTTGATATGTGCTCTTTTATCTTTTAATGAAACGTTTATTTGTAAGACCTCGTACCTCTGATTTCTCTAGTTTTACGTCAGCATATAAAGTAAAATATATTAACACATATTTGCGAGGAAATAATACTACCTACGTACATACTTTCTGAAAATGAATTTGCACCTTTGTTTGTTTTCCATAAGATGAAATTTTGATACGCTTGACTGTAAGTATCTTATCCGTGGATTTTTCGGGCAAGAGGCTTAGGGTAGCCTTTTTCGACTTCTGGCGGTGTCATATTAATAAATTCGTTCCTACTTGACTAATTTTCAAATAAAAACAAAATAGCGAAAAGTAAAAGAAATTACTTTTTCACAGATTAGCGAAGCGCGCGCATCAACGCTTTTTTTTGGCAAAGGAACAAAAAACAGCCAGTGTTACTAATAAAGTAAATTAATATTTTTGTGAATTTGTTACCGATACATGGTTGTAATTTATTGTCAAAATGAATCAAATTAAAGAATAAAATGTTTATATATTATATTTTATATCCCAAAGTTAATTTTATTAAGAAAATGTTGGCTATCTTTCTGACATAAAAACTCTTTGCTAAGTTTCGTTTTTAGACGGAACATAATAAGCCGAGCGTTTTACTTTAAATTACCGCACGCGTGTGTAATGTGATAGATTATGATATTGAAATTGGTGAAATAAGAGACGCTTTACGAGCAAATGTGTTATAAAATATATAAACTCGAACAAATGATATTATTACTTGTTATGAAGAATTCATGGAGCAGTACCTACATACATTAATATATTTTGTCAATTTTTCCACTCGAAGAAACCTTGTGTGACCAATCGTGAAAATATACAGACAAATTTTTGTATAATGACCATCCTGACCTTATTTCATATTTATACGTATATATATATTTGACTGTATATATTATACTTTAGGAACATTAAATACATTATACATAAGGTCGCGTTACGCGGGCTATTTCCCAGAGCGGTAGACAGATAAAATTATTGATTTCTTTCTTGATAATTCTGACACACTTTCTTTTCCATTTTTAGAATTCTGTAGTCAAAACTTAACCCTTATTGTTTCTGTAGCGTCAGCATGGACAGTCACTGGGAGCCAAATTTCCTTTACTACCCGCAGCGTATCTTACCTACTCTAAGTTTACGGTCCCCAAATAGCAAATAATTTGGCGAGTACACCCTTTTTGTCCCATTTAATTCCATTGTAGAAAACGAAGTTTGTTAGCTCGCGGCAACTCTTAGAGCAGTACCCTTAGCACGAACCAAAATCGAATTCGTAACGTTTGCGAGTCTAAAATATCATTGTCAAATGTGTACTGATTTTTAGTTCTCGTTACGTACTTTGTGCCGCTGCTGTTCAAGTGTCCATACAAAATTTGACATTGAAATTTCGGTTTGCAAACTATTCGAATTCGATAATGGTTCGTGCTAGGGGTACTCTAGTCAAAACTTAACCCTTTTTGTTTCTGTAGCATCAGCATGGACCGTCACTAGGAGCCAAATTTCCTTTACCACCCGCAGCGTATCTTACTCTAAGTTTACGGTCCCCAAATAGCAAATAATTTGGCGAGTACACCCTTTTTTACCAATTTAATTCCATTGTAGAAAACGAAGTTTGTTAGCTCGCGGCAACTCTTAGAGCAGTACCCTTAGCACGAACCAAACTCGAATTCGTATCGTTTGTGAGTCCGAAATGTCATTGTCAAATGTGTACTGATTTTAAGTTCTCGTAACGTACTTTGTGCCGCTGCTGTTCAAGTTTCCATACAAAATTTGACATTGACATTTCGGTTTGCAAACTATTCGAATTCGATAATGGTTCGTGCTAGGGGTACTGTAGTCAAAACTTAAGCCTTATTATATTTGTTTCTTAGGTTTTCACGCACATCACTCATTAAATAAAACTAGTTTTTACGGGTTAATGCACGAAACTTTATTTATTTATTGACGTTTCGTAGCCTTTACAGGCTACGTCATCGGAATCAAACTTTTATTTAATTTTTCGAGCTACATTCGAAAGACTTTTATTGAGAGTTCGGTTATTTCATTGTTCGATTTTTAAAAACAAACTCAAGAGAGGCTTTCTATCTCCTTCTTATGTTAAATTTCGCAAACACAAAGAACTAATAGTATCTGATGGTCTTGCAGTGTGTGCTCTGTAAAGGCTACGAAACGTCAATAAATAAATAAAGTTTCGTGCATTAACCCGTAAAAACTAGTTTTATTTAACCCTTATTGTTTCTGTAGCGTCAGCATGGACCGTCACTAGGAGCCAAATTTCCTTTACTACCCGCAGCGTATCTTATTCTAAGTTTACTGTCTCCAAATAGCAAATAATTTGGCGAGTACACACTTTTTTACCTATTTAATTCCATTGTAGAAAACGAAGTTAGTGAACTCGCGGCAACTCTTATAGCAGGACTCGAGACTGCTTCTCTCTTGGAATACTTACTCCATGTTTTATGTTCATTGAATGACAAATGGCATTTGAGTGATGTGAACTAAACGCGTCGTAACTAGTCTAAGCTTATTCCTCGTTTATTAATCAGGGAGTTTGAGTTTTGGTACAGTTTAATTTAGTCATAACAATGTACATATTTGTTTCTTAGGTTCTGTTCTTCTGACGATGCAGACCTGATAAGTAACTGCTACATTTTTGTGTCTGAAGAAAACTTTTACTGGAAAATATTCATCGACCTAGAATTGAACTACCGGTTTTCACTATCTACATTTATACATCCCTGATGTTTTAAATGACTTCTTGAATTGTTTCATTGTTTATAAGATGGCCTACTTCGTATTTACTTCTCTCTATTTGATAGCAAGCGTGAATTGAGTACAATGACGAAGAATTATATAAGTACCAACACCAGCCTCTCACTCACTCTTTGCTACCTTAAGTTAACTATATTCTTCTTTCTACCCCGTGAAGAAACCTTGCTCAATCTAGAAACTCATTACTAAGTAATGGAAATAACGTGTAACGAGTGCCTTCAGAGAAAACGAATAATTTACGATGACACATTATCTTATAAACAGAATGACAGCTGAGCATATGAATATTTTAAGTGATACATCGGTTAAGCGAATATGTTTTAATAATGAATACGAATCTTTTGACTCGGTTATCTTTGCATATAAAGGCAACCGTTACTGATGAACTGATCTACACACATCAAAAGTGTCTGGGGATCAAGCATTTTTATGCGGATTTCTTGAGATTGAGATGTGGCTTTGTAATAAATTTATGATTTTATAAATTTATATGGATCCTTTTTGGTGCATTTCATAATTTGAATCAGGAACTGTGAATCAAATTCGAGTAAAAGATGAAAATCAGCTGTCAATATTTTCCCTATAAAAACATACAACGCATTGAAGACATTATTAGTGCTACTGTTTCCCTACTACTGATTAAAACCAACGTTATTATGGAGCGGCGACGTCATTTAAGCAGGGAAGAAATGCTCAGAGCCGTGGGAATGATAGAAGCTGGTTCCCGGCAACGTACTGTGGCTTTAGCTCTGAATACAAGTCAGAGTGTTATCAGTCGACTTTGGACACGATACCGAAGCACTGGTACCGTGGCTGAGCGCCATGGAGGACGGTATCGCTGCACCACACGGAGACAAGACCGATACATTCAAATCTTAACTCGAAGAGCTCCAACAATAACCGCCATGATGTTAGCCGTGAGGCTTCATCACTCTTCAGGGAACTTAATTAGCGACCAAACAGTTAGAAACCGCTTGCATGAAGTGAACCTTCATTCCCGAAGACCGCTACGGGTACCACCTATAGCAATGCACAATCGTAGGATTTGATATCAATGGGCTCTTGAACACAGAAATTGGGCAGAAGAACAATGGCGTTTCGTGTGCTTTTCTGATGAGTCTCGTTTTGGTATGAGACCGGATACAAGACGTATACGACACTGGAGAACCCCTGGACGCCAACAGCGATTAAAATCCTGCCAGGAAGTCCATCCTTATAGTGGTGGAACCATCATGGTATGGGCGGGTATTTGGATCGGCGGAAGAACTGAGTTGATTTGGATCAGAGGCAACCTCAACGCTCAAATTTATGCTGAGACGATTGTATCAGACGTCATCGTTCCTCTACAAGTGCAAATCGGTCCCTTATTTCAGTTAATGCATGATAATGCACGACCGCACACCGCAAGAGTTGTAAGACAGACTCTCGCCGCAGCTAACATCAATGTCCTGCCCTGGCCTGCTCAGTCGCCAGACTTGAACCCGATTGAGCATGCATGGGATATGCTACAGAGAAGAGCTCTGCCGAATATGGAGGGTATCCAGTCGCAAGAAGACCTTTTTTTGTTGTTGCAACGAACATGGGCGGCCATTCCACAGCGTGATTTGGATGAACTCATTTTGAGTATGCCAAACCGATGTTCTTGTGTTGTTAGTGTTCGCGGTAGAAATACGGATTATTAATTGTTTAAGTTACCCAATAAAATTTTAGAGAAAACTGTTATTTCAGTCTTTTTTTCGAACTTTTGTGTTAGTGGTTCAAATGTCAAAAATCCTTTTATTAGGAAAATGGCAAATTTCTTTATTAATGCAAAGGTGACTTGGTTTATCGTTACTGTGACAAACGAAAACACTTTATTTGATGAATCCTTAAAGAAAATTTTAATTAATATCAATCAGGAGAAAAGTTATTGCAAAAATATATGTTGATCCCTGGACACTTTTGATGTGTGTATTAACACACAGCTCAAACCACTGAACGGATTGCGATGAAATTTGGCACACATACAGCTATTATGATGTAGGCGTGCGCTAAGAATTTTCTAAAACTTATCCCCTAAAGGGGTAAAACGGTGGTTCAAAGGAGATTGCTGAGCTTCCATACATGTTTGGCCTAAAGACCAATAATCATGAAAAATTGTTTCCTAGATTCGAAATTATATATAAATTACTGTAGAAACGAATATTATTGACGGACACCCCTGAGAACTTCTATAAACCATATAAACTGAACATATTAAAATAATAAAAAACAAATAAGTTATTTAGTAAACTAGGGAAATCAAGCCAAGTACCGAAATTATGGATTAAATTCAGGTATATAGAGCATGTAGATTAACAGATAGTTGCCTAATTTTAAAGTTAATGCATAAGAGTAACTTATAAAATCAGGTGTCATCTATGCATTTCCGGTTATAATAAGGTACTCTGTGACAGAAACTGTGTGATGATTGTGAATGAGCCACAGATTAGAGAGATTTTTTAAACTCTCGTTAACCAAAGAAAGCTAAGAGATTTAGGTTCTATAGCCATATATTCAGTAGCTTCATTATTTTTGTTATGTTTTTAAGACAACCATATTTTAGATTTTTAGTGTATCACACCTCATAATTTTATTTATTTATTAATTTATAGTCAGGCAACGTAGGCCCATAGATAGATACCTAGTTTAATATATATACAGATTATAATGTGTTTATGCAGGTGTTTGGCGAAAAATGTATGGCAATAGACTTTATCATGTCGCTTACCATCTATTATAATTGTCTGAGCACATTTGCATGTAGTGAAATTGATAATATAGTTGTGGATATTAATACCACAGTGTAATAAAAAAAATGATTTATTTTATGGATCTTTACAAAATAGATTTATTTTTATGTTATATAACAACTTCGATCAGTCTTTGGCTGAATGTTACTACACCCATAGCCTTTAAAAATGATTCATATGTTTTCCAAACCGGTAAAATTAAAAGTCGTTTTTAAAGTAAATATATTATAAATAGGTGTCCGTTGAAATCTAATGACTGTAAATTAAATTATAAATTACGCCAAGAATTGCCGTGTATGTCAATATTTTTTGTGCATTTGGGCCAATTTGAGCAATCTCCTTTGAATGAGAAGCAAATATTTCCACGCCGGCGAAGTTCCGGATACCCACTCACTCAGATAATAAAAAGGATGCTACGGAAAGCACACTAAGCGTCGGTTGATCTATGTCTACTGAACCAAGTAGTCTAGTCACTAGTACTGTAAGAGGCGTGTGCCGATTTTGCGCGGATGTTCGACTGCAGGTAACTCGCTTTATATAAACATAACTTATAAATTATTAAATTAGGTGATATTAATACAATTAATTTACGTAATAAGTTATAACTTATTTAACAAGTGTTTTTTTAATAAGGGTCACGTCTTATATCCTCGGGTAAACTATTGAGTAAGTGTGGTACTCGTTTTTTTAACGTTCTATCTCCATAGTAATTTTGTACCATGGGTATTTCAAATTTACCTTTGGACATTGACCTTGTGCCAGTTTTATGTTGCACCAAATAAGTGAAACGATCCTGTTTACTATGATTGTTTACAAATAGAAGGTATTTATGTTTCAGGCTAGCCGGTAAAATTTTACATATTTTATATAGTTTAGAGAAATCTCCTTTACATGAGCGACGACCTCCGTGGTCGAGTGGTTTGTACGCCGGGTTTCATGGTATCACTGACTCGAGAGGTCCCGGGTTCGAATCCCGGTGGGGGCAGATGTTTGTGTGATGAATACGAGCATTTGTACTCCAGTCATGGATGTTTAATATGTACTTATATATAAATATACTTATATATGTACTGTATATGTATTCTATCCGTTACCCTAGTATCCCATAACACAAGCCTTAGTGCTTACTTTGGGGCTAGGCTAATTGGTGAGTGTTTTTTTTTAAATTAAAAAAAAATAAAAATAAAATAAAATTAATTGATTATTTGTCTTTTTATTTACGAGTAATTTTAAAAATCTTGTTTGCAATGATCGACGCATGTCGTCTGAACACGCCCTCAGTGTATTTTTTACGGAAGATCGCTAATACTAAAACGTAATTTATTTATAAGAAAGTTATTCATTTCGCTAAGAATGAACTTTACGTTTTTCTTAATCTAAATATTGGAACAGCAAGTAGTCTCATCTTCAGTTAATAAGCTGGTGATGACGATGATGAAGAGATTAGCTTCATACTTAATAATAAGTTTCTTAACATAATTTCTTTGTCAAAACTTTAGGTTTAGCTAAATAAACGGTGAAACAATGAAGTGATATTATGAACCCGTATTTTATTTCAACTCCAGTTTATGGGCATACGAGTATATCGTTGACATTATTCTAACGTACGCAGTGTTTTTTTAGGCAGATCTATGAGGAGACCTCGAAGATTGACTACAATTGGCCGTGACGTTACATCTCTGGAACAGTTCCATCTACAGAGGTACGTAAGCCTGGAAAAGACAATTTAATAGTTCGTATTTATTTTATCAAGTGATTTTTCCGTGTCGTTCCCGAGGACCAATCAAATTGAACATCTAGTAGTGCTTAAAATGGCTATTAGCACCTATTTTTCATTTATTATTAAATATTTATAAATCTAGATAGGTAATAAATAGGGTATTTAAAAGTCTTAAAAATAAAGTGCCAATTGTTAGCATCTGTATTTAGAATGAATATTGGCAGGGGTTTTTACCATTTTTACAAAAAAAAAAATCTTATCTTTTGTCACGTGACCCAAAACGCTTGGGATTTGCGGAGCCTAAAATGACGTCACACGCAAGTAAACTTCCGGTTAAAGTGACATTACATTGTATCATTTGACGTGAGACGCCAAATTGGCCAGAGAAACGTTTTCGCGGCAACTTGAAAATGGAGTTTTTGATTTTGTTATTTTTACTGAAATACACAACAGAATGATGAATATCCACTTTTTACGGACTCCATTACCATTAGTAAATAACGTGAGATCGTTTTCTAAAACTTGTCAAATACCCTATTGTCATACTGCATTTTGAAATTTATTACATTTTTAGTGCATAATAATTATTTGTTCTTCATTTTTTCCAGTCAAAAATGAGGGGCTCAGAATACATAATATTGATACAATACTTTTTTTTCTCCCAGGCGGGGGAGTTGATGTGAAATCCTTATGGATACCCTAAAGACCGTTGCAGGGTTATGTCTCTCTCTCTTTAGATTTTTTGTTAGACTCTTACAGACTTAAATACACCAGTACGTATACGTTTATGGCCATAAATCTGTTAAGACTAAGAAGTTAAGACTGTTAAATCTTGTCAATTTGCGTGTTCCTTCTAGAATGCCTCGCAAGCCAATCATGCCACTCTGCCCTCCTTTAAGAAGAACTGTTTTAGGCACTAACTCTTCTTATGCAAGATTCTGCAAAATTTTGCTTTAGTGATAAAATTGATTTACACTTTGATAGCCCCAGTGCAGTAACTTCAGCCATTAGTAGGAACTTGACGGACTGAGTGCCCGAGATGTTTATGTTTATTTTTAATTTTAGATCCTTTAATTTTGTAATGACCTGTTTTTTGGACAAAATAACATATAAGTTAGGGTATGTTAGGTAAAATTTTAACACATACTGTTTGATATAGATATGGTAAATGTGGTTTTTACCTATAATTAATTGTAACATTGATATATGTGTCTCCGTGTCTATAATTATAATTGCTTAAGTGTTACCATTGTTGGTAAGCCTTTTAAATAAATAAATAAATAAAATTAAAAAAAATAAGTAAATAATACTACTTCAGAATGCGCTAGGGAACGGATGCAATCTGATGTGCTTACACCCGTATCGGTTGAGACTGAGCGACTGAAGGGAGGAGGAAAGGGGGGGGGATTAGGGGGGGGGGGGGGCGTTAAACACACTCGCGCTGGCCTACGTTGCCACCGACTTACTGTGGCCACTATTCCTACACGAACAAAGAAATTTGGTGACTCCTTTCTTTGTCGTGCTATTCGTAAGTGGAATTCTTTACCCGCGCAAAAGTTCCCTCTTTCCTGTAATCTGGGGTCCTTTAAGAGAGGCGTGAAGAAGTATTTTTGCAGGCCGGCAAGGTAAGGATGATTGGTGTAGCAGTTTATAACTGCTGTACCAGCTATTTTCGCGTTTGGACTTTATTACCACTTAACATCAGGTGGGGTAGAGTCATTTGCCTACCTTATTATATAAAAAAAAAATGGGTGCGTGTACTTATGTAGGCGCGTGAGAAGTTATCCTTCTTTGGCATCGTTTAAAATTAGTTTTTAATTGCATGCAAATAAATTAATAAAAAGTCTGGAAAAGGACACAGTCAATAAAGTTCAGTTTTAATTTGAAAAAATAAATAAATAATAGAATATAATTTATTAGAACATATGTGATTTGCACTTGTATGAAACTCAAACACGTATTCCGAATATACAAACTAGAAACATGTGGATAAACATTATAAATATGAATACCTATAACTGTAACTTTATTACAATAATAACATAAAAGTAACATTGAAAAATAAAGATGTGGTTTTTGGTTCTACTACACCAATGGTCAAGAGCTGGCGCTGTAGTCTCCTGAATCGCGCTTTGGTTCCGTTGTTCCAGGTTAATAAATACTTTTGATAGGCCTTCACAATGCAGTCGTTAGCACCCACTAAATAGAGATTCTATTTCTATTTTGTTGGTAGATTTTCTTAATGTGCTGTAAACACAAAAGTAACAGCATGAAGTTGGTCGCTTTAGCGACTTAGCTTTAGTGTTAAAATTTTGTGTTACAGTGATGCGCGCGCATCTTAATATTTCACTCTCATCATTTTTTCATAACGCGCCTAAAGAAGTATAACTTCAAAAAAAATTGTGTGTGTCAGCTCCGACGCACGACTGGAGTTTACTCCTTAAGTTCGATAGTCTAACCAGACGCAAAAAGAGTTTATTTAACTTAAATAACATATAGGTATAGTCGCTTTGCAGTATACCTACCTATGCACGTGTCCCTATACCCTACACTCACAAACAAATTAGAAAGTTGCGCGACATAGGATGCGCACCAAAAACGTAACGAGGTCATTCATCGATAGATTTTACTCCTCACATTTTTCTCATACCGGGCCCCTTATATATGCAAATCGATTCTTAAGGAGTAAACTCCAATAAACTCAAAAAAAAGTAGAGGCCATTTATAGCGCCGCGACGTTACATTATTATTGTTGTCGTTTCTAGCACCATATTAGCTCTTGGTGAACATACACTGTATCTGTATGCATTGGACTGCTTGTCCCATTTGTAGCGGTTGTATCGGCCCATAAGTTATGCTGACACACGATTGATCAAATATTCTTCCCTTGTACATGGCTCGGCTTGACCGGGAAACAATGTTGGTAATACACATAAGTCATGTTTCAGTGAGTAATTTGATAGCACAAATGTTTTAGGGGGATTCGATGGAGCAATGACTCGGATGAGTCGACTTGGTGAAGCATCATTTGTAAAGATGAAGGATAAATGATAGCTCTCTCTCCTTGCACCGCTCCGAACCGCATCGGACTACGCGACTGGCATTCTATTGAAACTTTCTCGGGCGAAAAATTATTTAATATTTAAATCTAAAGAAAATATAACTAGAAAAAATTCCACGCGGACCAGGCCGCAGACAGTCAATGAATGGTCAGTGCATTCGCCCGGATTGCGAAGGGTGCGGGTTCGAGTCCCGTCTGCTGCCTGGTACGCGTGGAATTTTTTCTAGTTATATTTTGTTTAGATTTAAACATCAAGCAGTTACATGCTTTAAAATAATAAAATTATAATTATTTAATATTTCTCATTCATGAATAACTACGCACGTTACTGCTCCACCAAGGTTAGGAAATTGTCCCGTATATGTTTACGGAAGTGCAATATCGAAATTGACGATCTCCATGGCCGGGTGGTTGTTGTTTCATGGTGTCGCCGACTCTAGAGGTCCCGGGTTTCAATCCCGGTGGGGGCATATGTTTGTGTGATGAATACTAGCATTTGTACTCCAGTCATGGATGTTTAATATGTATTTCTATATAAATATACTTATATGTGTACAGTATATGTATTCTATCCGTTACCCTTGTATCCCTTAACACAATCCCTACAGTGCTTACTTTGAGGCTAGGCTAATTAGCGTGTGTTTAAAAATAATATATATATATATATACATTCAGACACTCATCAAGTTGTTGAGTTCTTCGTTAGCTTAATTCGGTGATAATAGCTTGATTATATTGTTAATAAAATAATAGTAATACAGTGACGAGAAATTAATGTTCAAATCAAATAAAAAATACAGGCATTACAGCTTTTAAAATATCAAACACAAACCTGCTTCAAAATAATGTTTAACTAATATGAAATAGTACAAGCTAAGCGTAATCAAAACTAACAACTTTCTGTGATAAAATATGTATGAACTTAAAAATTTTAAAAACGAAGCGTCGAGTTCTAGTAACCATCTGAGCGTAATATTAAACTCTTCACGAACTCAAATAAGAGCGAGATTTCAGCTTCAGTTCGGGAACGAAAGATGTTTCCCGCTTCCAAGTTACAAACACGTCTCCATACACTATTCAAATTTGAGAATGATTTATAATTAGCATACGGCACTAAGTAAACACGCTTGCACACACAGAGATACGCCGGTGTCGGGGAGTTATGCAGATTCCTTTAGCTAACATGCAGGGGTAGAGTACCTCATGTAGTGCAGCGTCTTGAAGGAAATGTTATGTGTCGCCGCACACGGGCCACCGACCACAACCACAAAACGCCGCCACCGGCATATTTCTTGTAGATTTACATACATTTTATATGGACTCGCCACACACGGTACGCCGGTGGCCGCCACACGCTACAAATCGTCGTTGCTCGCTTCTTATGGCCTGCACCGGCCACTTAAAGCGCCGATACAAAACGCCGCCACACGTCACTTGCACGATTCCCCACCCCTCTCTCCCTTACCTTAGTCGGTCGCTGTCGCGCATTTCAGCCACTTTAGTAGCCGCTTCTAGCTTCTCGTGGCGGCGTTTGTGACTGTGGGGTGTGGCTCGTGTGCGGCGACACTTAAGAAAACATTAAGAAATAGAACAATCTCCAAATACTTTAAAGTATAAAAACGGACATTTGCTGCTCACATGTGATGAAGTGCATTCTACTAAAATGTCAACACGTAGAATCCTTCATGACTAGGTACGTCTCAAAGACAACACAGAATTGAGAAGAATGAGTTTGATGTCCGCTAACGATTACCCAAAATTTCGAACTTTTTATAATAATTCATTAAATACGGACAGCCGATATTTTCATTTCCACGACAACAGAAAATGATAAAAAAAGAAGCTAGTTTCAGTATATTACCCGCTAAATTTAAGGCTCCGCAACAGAAATAAAATACAAAACGGTGAGGTAGAAACACCGCAAAGTTTCGCAGCCCAAGTGACTCGGTCGCCGTGCATTCAGTGGCTGTTAAAGATATCTTAAAGCGAGGCTGCGAGAGATTACCTAGAAATGTTACCTTCACGCGGCTACTAAATAAAGTTACTAAATAACTTCGTTATCCCGCGATCCTTGACGGAGTTAACTTTTTGAAAGCTTCTTTGAAATGTCCAAACATTTTTCACTTGACAATTTAGTACGTCTTTGACGCCCGTATTATAAAAGAAAGTTCTCAGTAATTAATCTAGTCTTGAGCATAATCAGAAAGGGATTATGCTTTATACATCACATAGCGACATCCCTTTCTAACTGCACTCAAGTAAAGATCAACTCTTAGTTGTCATTCTATAATACAAGCCTTAGAAGCCTTTAGGCAGCAATCAAATTTTGTAATAGATCTGGGTATAGTTTTTGTTACAGGTAAAATTACCACTTTTAGCGCTTTTGTGACCTCAAAGGAGAACAGAGGGAGATGGCGGGGGACAAGAGCATTGCTCTTAAATTTAGAGAGTAAACCTCAAATCCAAAACATTCAGATGTCATTATTTCGGAGTGTTAAGAGTTTTAGGCAGTGTTTACACAAAGTTTATTTATTTTGCTCAGCCGAGTGCAGTCTGAGATAATATTCTAGTCATTGAGAATAAATTAATTATTATTATTATTAGAATTAAAAAACCCTGAGAGTGTGAAAATGGTTAAATATTTTCTTTTAAATTAGCTTTAGATATTACGCAATACGTAAAATGAAGCGCATTTTTTTATATTCGCTTAGAAGGATAAAGCTCTAATTATAACTGACACAAATAAATATTTTGTATCAATGCAGCTTTTCGTAAATAAGATTTCTGCATACCATCGCTCTTACAACAAAGGTACTATATTTATATATGTTTTATATATGTCCAACTCCTTTACTCTTCAAGCCTACGACTGTGGAATGATCTTTTCAACTCCATCAGAAGATCTCCAAGTAAACTTATATTTAAAAGGAATGTTCACGATCATCTGTTGCAAAACTTAAGGTGTCATTTTACTAATCATCATCTTGTGTATACATATATATATATATATATGTTTGTATACTGTATATATTTAAATATTAGTGTGTTATGTTTGTATATATTATATTCTTTTTATAGTATGTAATTAAATATGTATCTTAATTAATTTGTGTATATATTCGTATTTAGCTTTGTACCGCCGTTCGTGTTTTACATTTTTCCCAAAGGTTGACTGGGAGAGAATGCTTTTAGCACTAAGTCCGCCTTTTGCACCAATGTTACATATTTTGGTCAATGAAATTCAAAAATAAAAAAAAACTTGCAAACATAAATATTTACTGTCGGACTACTCCGACAATAAAGTATTTTCAAGTCGAGATTTCTGTATTTATACAGAAATCTCGACGTGTTAAACTAAAGAAGGTCGTGGCGTGACAAAGGTAAAATTAAAATACTTTAACGGCAAAAGGGCAAAATTTTCTCATCCGTGCCTCTGTTCTGAGAATCAGAATAAATGTGCGATACTTTTATGCTAACTGAAGGTAGCTAGCACCCTTATTGCTTTAAATAAATTAACCATTTTTTGCTTCAACATTAAAAAAACCGCCGTTTTGATAACTCTATTAAATATCCCGTGAATTCATTATTTTGTTGCTTTGATAAATTTACATAAAATAGAAACGCTGCTTAATGATTAGTCAAACTCAGGACAGCCTCAAAAATAGTAATCAATCAATATATCTTTATTCAAATTGGATGTATAGTACAACTCTTTTGAATCGTCCAAATTTGTTTTCCCTACCACTCGTGATGGACATATTTTTTAGCTGCGGAGAAAAACGAGCGAAAATAACTCCATAGCATTAAAAGTCTAATGTAATAACATTTACAAATCATTATGTTGTTACAACGTCAATACAATTATGATTTATTTAATATAGAAAACCTGTTGGAATGGTTGGAACAGTTCAAACCCAAGCATTTTTGTCTGTAATATAATCAGACACTTTGTAATAAGCTTTTTAATAAGTGTTTTTTTTTATAATATCTTTAAATTTATTCGACCGACCGAGTCAAAAGATTTGTATTCATTATTCAAAGATATTCGCTTAACCGGTGTATCACTAAAAATATTCATATGCTCAGCTGTCATTCTGTTTATAAGATAATGTGTCATCGTAAAATTATTCGTTTTCTCTGGAGGCACTCGTTACACGTTATTTCCATTACTTAGTAATGAGTTTCTAGATTGAGCAAGGTTTCTGCACGGGGTAGAAAGAAGAATATAGTTAACTTATGGTAGCAAAGAGCGAGAATGGTGGCTGGTGTTGGTAATTATATAATTCTTAATCATTGTACTCAATTCATGCTTGCTATCAAATAGAGAGAAGTAAATACGAAGTAGGCCATCTAATAAACAATGAAACAATAGGGTATTTGATAAGTTTTAGAAAACGATCTTACGTTATCGACTAATGTTTATGGAGTCCGTAAAAAGTTCATTCATCATTCTGTTGTGTATTTCAGTAAAAATAACCAAATCAAAAACTCCATTTTCAAGTTGCCGCGAAAACGTTTCTCTGGACAATATGGCGTCTTACTAGTGTGTGACGTCACACGACTGTTATTTAAACGTCAAACTATATAATGTAATGTCACTTTAACCGGAAGTTTACTTGCGTGTGCCGTCATTTTAGGCTCCGCCAATACCAAGCGTTTTGGGTCACGTGACAATAGATAAGAAAACTATTATCTTATTCGTGGGTTTTTAATAAAATTATGAATATTTTTTCTGTGAAAATAGTGAAAATCCCTGCCAATATTCATTCTAAACACAGATGCTAACAATTGGCACTTTATTTTTAATACTGTCAAATATCCTATTCAAGAAGTCATTTAAAACATCAGGGATGTTTATCGGATATAGGAGATGATACATTGAGCGACCACGAAGAAACAGAATTCATTACAATCCGAAAAAGAAAAAATCGTTCGCTGTCCAACTTGTCAGAATCAGATTCCTCTCTCTTCAATTTAGAGAATAATATAACGCCGGGCTCGGCTAAAACATACCAGTCCTGCCATAGTTTACAAGATGTCGCCTCTGCAGACCTAATATGCAATGAAGATGTGAAGGCAACAAATACAAAACTAAAGAAAGAGCTAACCAGAGCTAATTCTGAAATAGACAATTTAAATATAAAAAATAAATTATTACAAGAAAAAAACAATGAGCTGCAACATATCATTGACATGTTCATGGTAAAGAATGGTAATGCAACTATAAACATGAATGAAAAAGGGCCATATATATCTACACCATTATATAGTAAAAAACGAAACAATATCGTGACGAATAATTCAAAAGTCACTAACAACTTAAAACCTACAGAGTTATTGTCAAGAGCAAAAGATAAACAACTAGATACCTATTTACAAGCTGGAACTAGTGCTGCTGCAAAAACTTCACCTCGAGAGTGCGTGCTAAACATGTCCCGGAGCCAAGACATGCAACATCTAGACCCAAAACAAGAGCAAGAACATAAGTCGAAGCTGTGTCTCATAAGCAGTATTGAACGAAAAAGCTTTGCTGCAGCGTTAAGGAAAACTTTCAGTACTTATGAAATGTGGCATTATCGTATGCCGGGCGGTGGTGTGCGGCAGTTACTGTACGGTCTGCAACATAAACTTATAGACTTTACATTTTCTGACTATTGTGTGATAATGGTTGGTGAGACTGATTTTAGGGTGTCTAATGATTATTCTAATTTAGTACGATTTGTAAAACAGGCTCTGTTATTAGTAAAACATACTAATATTGTTTTGTGCCTACCAACCTATAAACTATCTTATACTGCAAACATATATAATGCCAGAATTGAAGCCTTTAATAACTTACTTATTAAAGATAATCAGATTCACCGATATTGTTACGTTTTGGATTCAAATAAGAATCTTCAATGCTCCTTTCGATTATTTTCCCGGTTCAATGGTCATTTAATTAATCAGGGTTTTAAAATTGTTATTAATGATTTGTGCAAATTAGTGTCAAAGATTACTAAAGAATTAGTACATAGTAATACTTTGGTAGAAGATTCTGTAACTGTTCTGTCCGCAATTGGTAGTTCCTTTCGTTCCTAAATATTTCACTATAATGTGCCAAAATATACAATGTCTTACAAATAAAATAGATGAACTGAATATCTTATTATCTGAATTCAATATTGATGTGATCGTTATGTGTGAACATTGGTTGCGGCCCAGTAATTATCATTTTTACTCTTTGGAGGGCTACGATCTGGCAGCTAAGTATATAAGACAAAACCATAAACATGGCGGTGTCGCTATTTTTACGCGGGAATCCATCAAAACTAAAGAAAGGCTTGATATACAATCATACACTGTCGAGTTTGTTGTAGAATTCTGCGGGATAGAGATTCCTGAAATGAACATGTTAATAATATCTGTTTACCATCCTGAACGAGATAGGGAAGTGGAAACATTTTTCTCTCAAATTTCTCATTATTGGAATACGTCACAAAACATAATATTCATAAAAAAATAATTATGGGGGGCGATTTAAATATTGACATTACAGTTAATACACATATATCACGCAGATTTATTAACCTTCTAAAGAGCTTTGGTTTGCGCTGTATTAATAGTTTTCCTACACGAATAACACCAACCACTTCATCTTGTGTTGACCAGTTCATGGTTGGAATGAACGTCAATATGCTCACTGAGGTTCATCACAACCAGTTGTCTGATCATAGTACCCTCATGGGTCAGATATTACTCGATAGTGATGTTAATGAAAACACTACTACTGTAAAGAAAATAAAACATAAACGATTATTCAGCAGGAAAAATATGGACAATTTTAGAAGAGCATTAAGTACAGTCAATTGGCAACGGGAGTTATCTACAAGCCGAATAATTTAGACGAAAACTACGGAGTGTTTCAATCTATAACTAGAGTTCTTTTAGACAAATACATACCAAGAAAATATTTTATCTTAAAAAATAAAGTTAAAACAGTGTGGGTCACTAAGGGTATAAAAAAATGCTGCTATCACAAGAGAATATTGCGTTACCTAACAACTAAATTCAAAAACAATTCCTTAATTCAATACGAAAAATTATACAGCAAAATATTAAAAAGAATTATTCAAACTGAATAACGTAAATATTTTATACACAGAATTACAACATCTAAAAATAAATACAAGACTATGTGGACCATAATCAACGAAAGGACAAAACCCCTCAAGAAAAATAGACAACACAACATAACTATAAATCATAACAATAAAATAATTACATGCCCAAAGACCATAGCGAACCTATTTAATAATTATTACATTAGTATCGGCAAAAACGAAAACATTTATAAGCCTAAAGTACCTACAGAATTTAAACACACTTGTGAACTCTTTTTATCTGGATGTTGTCACTGAGGCAGAGGTAAAGAAGGCTATTTTGGGCCTAAAAAGGAACAATACATGCGGATACGATGACATACCGGCCACATTAATAATTCATTGTGTGGATGAGTTTGTATTCCCTTTAACGTACTTAGTAAATCAATCCTATGAACAAGGAATTTTTCCTCAATGCTTGAAACAAGCTATAATTGTACCCATTTTCAAAAAAGGCGATAAGTCTAAAGTAGTCAATTACCGTCCCATAGCCATACTATCAGTTATATCAAAAATTATTGAAAAAATAGCATGTAAACGAATTTACAGGTTTTTTGAGAAATACA
Source organism: Chilo suppressalis (assembly GCA_902850365.2). Classification (NCBI taxonomy): domain Eukaryota; kingdom Metazoa; phylum Arthropoda; class Insecta; order Lepidoptera; family Crambidae; genus Chilo; species Chilo suppressalis. The sequence continues at coordinate 3,070,651 of OU963902.1, forward strand.
AGGTGCTTAAGAATCAGCATGGTTTTAGAGAGAAAAACTCTACGACATCAGCGGTGCTCGACTGTAGCTTTGAGATTCTGAATGCACTAAACGAAAATAAGTGTGCTGTGGTAGTTTTCATGGATATTTCGAAGGCATACGACCGTGTTCTACACGAGGTACTTTTAAAAAAGTTAGAACAACTAGGTATTCGTGGAAATACAGTTAAGTGGTTAACGTCTTACTTAAAAGACAGAAAGCAATTTGTACAAATTGCACACTCAAATAAAGGTATTTTGGAAAATGTTAATTCCGAAATCTATACACTTTCAGGATCGATACCTCAAGGTAGTGTGCTAGGGTGTTTGATGTTTTTGGCGTATATAAATGACCTGTCGTGACAGGTCGCTTTTGTGTGGTGTGGCACGTGTGCCACACCACACAAAAGCGTACAATTTGCTGACGATGCCACTCTTTTAATATCTGGCGATTACAATGACATATGTACATTACGCGATGAAATAACATCATCAATAAATAAAATAGCCAAACATCTGCGGGAAATAGGTCTAGAACTGAATTTGGAAAAAACTAAAATAATGCAATTTAGACCGCACCAGAGATCAGTACTACCCCTCAATGTTACATTTGAACATAACGAAATAGAAGTAGTCGATACATTTGTGACACTAGGCATTACCATGGATTCCACCTTGTCTTGGAAACCTCACGTGAGTATAGTTGTTAATAAACTTAGCAGTTTTATATGAATTGCGTAAATGTACAAATGCTCAGTGCGCGTTGACTGCATACCATGCGCACGTTGCAGCCTGGATCAGATATGGGATTGTATTTTGGGGAAACTCAGCCGATGTCCAGGAAGTATTTATTTTGCAAAAGCGCTGCATTAGGGTGATCGCCAAACTGTCATCTCTGAAATCATGTAGACCGCTGTTTGTAAGCCTAAAGATTCTTACGGTCAGTTGTGTGTACATTTACGAGCTTTGTAGATTAGTTCGTACCAGACCACATTATTTTAATAGAATAACTGACCTTCCTCGACGCTACGCTTCTCGCCGAGAAAACAACTTATGTCAGTTAACTCCACACCTTGATCTGATTAAAAAAGGGCCTTTCTTTATGGCAATCAAGTTGTATAACCACTTACCCAACTCCTTAAAAGCCCTCCAGGGAAGTAAATTTGATAGTCATCTTAAAAAATTTCTAATCAATAAGGCTTACTATTCTGTAAACGAATACATTGACGAAAAAATAGGTTAGGTAAATAAATAAACATGACATAAACCCATCATATTAATTAATGTAATCTGTTAAGCTATTTTTGTATTTAAATGTTACTATTAATTTATAAATAATATTATTAAGATATGTGATTTAATTTTGTATAAAATATTTAATTGTAATAATAATCTATAAATTTGCCGTGCCCTTACAGGGCTCTTTTTTGCAACCTAACCATACTTGTAACACCTATGTATACAACAAGATGCAATAAATGAATATGAATATGAATATGGATGTATAATAACAGATAGCGAAAACCGGTGGTTTAATTCCAGGCCGATGAATATTTTCCAGTGGTAGTAAAGTTTTCCTCAGACACAAAAATGTTGTAGTTACTAAAATGCTGAAACACAAAATTTAAAGAAATCAGAAATCAATATATCTTTATTCAAATTGGATGTATAGTACAACTCTTTCGAATCGTTCAAAAATTTTTTTCCCTACCATATGTTATGTTATGGACATATTTTTTGGCTGCGGAGAAAAATGAGCGAAAAAAACAACATTAAAGTCTAATGTAACAACATTTACAAATTATTATGTTGTTACAACGTCAATACAATTATGATTTATTTAATATAGAAAACCTGTTGGAATGATTGGAACAGTTCAAACCCAAGCATTTTTGTCTGTAATATAATCAGACACTTTGTAATAAGCTTTTTGTTAATAAGTGCTTTTTTTATACTATCTTTAAATTAATTTATGGTTAACTCTTGGATATTGCTTGGGACTTTATTGTTGAAGGGAACACAAAGACCTTTAAATAAATAATTAATTTTATGAAGCCTAGTAGCAGGTAAAGTTAGTTTATTTTTGTTTCTTGTGTTAAGTGTGTGAATATCACTGTTTTTAAGAAACAAGTTAATATTTTTTATTACAAGTAATAAATTTTCGTTTATGCTTTGTGATGCGACCGTCATTATTCCAAATTCTTTAAACTTATCTCTTAACGATTAAAGATAAGTATATGGGTTATGTATTACTTGTACTTACAAAATTTCAACTAAATTGGTCTAATAGTCAAAAGCATATGAACTAATTGGCTATGACAGATGGACCAGTAGACACATGAGTGAATATATAAAAGTGCCGCTTTTTTTAAGTACCGACACGTAAAAATCACACTTAGTGGAGTGGGGTAATTTGCTAAGCCACTATAAGAAAAAAAAACACTAAGTACGACGTTGACTCACAAACGAACGGTTCCGTACCAATAATTTATAAGATATTAAAGGTATTTGAAACTAGTGGGTGTCTGCGCGGAAAATTTAATTCCCATACAAACTTCCATCCCTCTTTCATCCCCATTAAAGATTTCTGGGATATAAACTACCTTATGACCTCTCCCGGGACTCCAACTATCGATATGGCAAATTTCATCTGAACCAGTTCAGTGGTTTAAGTGTGAAGAGGAAACAGATAGACAGAAAGACCGACGGAAGAACACATTTTCGCATTTATAATATTAGCATACATTTAACTCGGACCAGGCAGTAGACGGGACTCGAACCCGCACCCTTCGCTATCCGGGCGAATGCACTTACCATTATGCTACCGCAACCCTTATGGCTGTGTCGAATTCTTTCTAGCCTTTCTTAAGCTGCCAAGCAGCGCCATCTCTTCTCATTGTAGGTAACCCACAATGTCAAATGAATACCTTTACAAGTATGTATTAAACATTTGAAAGAAGAATTAGCAATTATAGTTATAATTTATATTTTTTTAAGCATATAACTGCTCGATGTTTAAATCAAAAGAATATATAACTAGAAAAAAAAACTTGCGGACCAGGCAGCAGACGGGACTCGAACCAGCACCCTTCGCTATCCGGTCGAATGCACCGACCATTATGCTACCGCGGCCCTTACGGCCGTGTCGAATTCTTTCTAGCCTTTCTTAAACTGCAAGGCAGCGCCATCTCTTCGCATTGTCGGAACCCACAATGTTAAACATCTTCAATCTTAAGAAAAGTTTTACTAGAAAAAAATCCACGCGGACCAGACAGCGGACGGGACTCGAACCCGCATCCTTCACAATCCGGGCGAATGCACTGACCATTATGCTACCACGGCTGATTTTTTTTCTAGTAAATTTTTTCTTAAGATTTAAACATCTAGCAGTTAAATGCTTAAAAATAAATAAAAACATAATCTTCAATCTTTATATATAAACATCTAGCAGTTCAATGCTTAAAAAATATATAAAAATAACTAGCTATGCCCCATGGTGCTACCCGCGGTTTATTAGGGATATTTTCCAGCAGTCAAACGTATATTCAAAATTCATAATTCAATATCGTTTATTCAGTCTAGGCTGTTACAAGCACTTGTGAATGTCGAAAAGCTACGCCATCGGTTCGCAAAACTACGGCGGGAGACCTTCTACTGAGAAGAATCGGCAAGAAACTCAGCAAGGGCTGCTTTTTTCTCCCTGTTTTATTTCATACAGTGTCGTCCAATTGAAAGTTGACATCAAACTTGCAAACATGTGTTGAGGGCAACTTCCATCACATAATGTCAAATATGTAACAATAGACAATCAACGAATTTACTAAAATTAAGTGCAAAGAAAAGTCCCAAAATAGCAAGAAACAATTTTCAAAACAAAATGAACAAGTATATGAAAGGGAGTAAGTGCCAGGTTCTCTTCAATCTATATAAATATATATAGCCTATGTGTTAATTCAAGGTGTCAGCTAACTCCATAACATATTTCATTAAAATTGCTCGAGCCGTTCAGACGTGAAGAAGTAACTAGGCTTGTTGAAAATATATCGATGTATCGATATATCGATATTTTTTGCCGATATATTTTGATTCGATATATGGATACATCGTTACAAAATAACCAATATCGAAATTCGTATCACAAACGATATTTTTTTAATTATTAGCGGCATATCACGATCTAACTAAATTCGTATCTGGAAAAATCGTAACTGGATCTCAGATTAATGATTTTCATCATTCGACAACAGGGTCTATTTTTAGGGAGATAATTTTCGTTCCATTATTATTCCGCGTGTCATATTTCGTGAGCTACTGTACGATATTTTTGGGAAAATTGGTCCGATATATCGATATATCGATGTTTTTTTCGCGATATATCGAAGCCGATATTGATATTTTTTAAAAGATCGATGTATCGATATATCGATATTTTTTTCAACTTTCGACATCCCTAGAAGTAACAAACAAACACACTCACGCACTCACAAACTTTCGCCTTTATAATATAAGTGTGATTCGGTTCCGTGCTTAACCACAGGGGACCCTAAAAATTACTCAGTCATATGAATCGGGAGAAACATTTTTTCGTCACCTTCTCGTAGTAATAACTTGCCCCGTAAATCTCTGAGCTATTATCGTTTTGACACATGTTAAACATATTTCTGGCGGTGTGGTCTGAAAAAAAATTTACAAAAAACTACCTCGCCAAACAAACTAAAAGCATGTGGGTAGCGTCAAATGTGTTACATCTTCAGTAAAGTGGGATTTATGGCAGAATAAACAGTTTCAATGACGTGAAATAAAAAAAAAAGCTTTGGGATGCTTCACTTAAAAAGAAATATATAAAACTCAAAGGTGACTGACTGACATAGTGATCTATCAACGCACAGCCCAAACCACTGGACGGATCGGGCTGAAATTTGGCATGCAGGTAGATGTTATGACGTAGGCATCCGCTAAGAAAGGATTTTGATCAATTCTACCCCCAAAGGGATAAAATAGGGAATGAAAGTTTGCACGAAACTTTGTCAATCTTAAACCGATCGGGCTGAGACTTTGCATGCAGGTATAAGCAGAATTATAGATGAATGTCATTGTGTATAATACAAGCCTGAGAACAAAAACTGTAGTCTACACTTCAGCTCTAACCGAAGACCGAAGCGAAGCGAGGGCGGGCCGCTAGTAAATAAATAAAATAAATATTTCCAATACTCACATCCAATTAGCCTAGCCCCAAAGTAAGCACTGTAAGGCTTGTGTTATGGGATACTAGGGTTTGAATACATATACTGATACTTATAAAAGTATATTTATATAGAAGTGCATAATAAACATCCATGACTGGAGTACAAATGCTCGTATTCATCACGCAAACATCTTCCGTCCCATTTCACGAAATCACTCCCACAAATTGCAGGAAAGCGAGAGGAAAGATGTTAAACATAAAAAAAAAACAAAGAATTACAACAATGTTACCAACCCTTACCAAAATTTTCCTCTAAGTATTTTTTGAATTCCCCTAAAATCCCCTAAATATAAAATTTTATATGTACCTACGTATTACCCAATTTCTTTCGTTGCTCATAAATTAAAACGTTAGATATTTAGTCATAGTAAATTATTTTATTGAATCAATACAGTTTCCCAAAGGACAATCAAACGAAAATGAGCTGACAGGCTGTTAAATCTTATTTAGCTGTTTTTTAACTTTAGTCCATACAGCCTTAGGAAACTACCCGCCACACAGTCGGTTCAGTCGTTTCATATCGTGGTGCGTTCCATTCTACGCACACAACTGAAAGAAAACACACTTTGTTTTTCGATTTAATTTTAAGTTTTGATAAAAGGCCCCTAAGACCCCAAAATGATTCCAGCCCCTAAAAAAGTCCGTTTTAACACTTCTAGCCCCTAAATCTGGGGGCAAAACCCCTAAGTTGGGAACCGTGAATTACAAACATAAGGATTCACACTCATTTTTCTCGCAAATCAATTGACAGTCACACATTATTTTATTTCATTCATCTGCATACTGGCTTATCAGACAGGAGCGCATAAAGTTGAGACAGAATATGAAAAATTGGGCACGGGTCACAGTGCGGGCAGACGGTAGTGCGAAGGGACGATGCGGATGGTTAGATCGGTGCCACGTATATCGATCAGGAACATAAAACTACTAATTTCATCATGTAGATTTGGAGCATTAATATTATAGAGAGAGTAAATTTCGGTCACCTATCCAATGACCGACCACTGAGAAAGTTGCTTAACTTCAACGATCGCAGTCAACTTGTGTCATCAGGCTTATCACGTGGAGAATAATGTTGAAATAATAAAACATGCAACAAACTCGCTGAGAGAATGTTTTATTAAATATTTAGTGCACAATAAAATAGGTCTTAAAATTTCAAGAAACTAGATCGTGTGTGATGATTAGTTTGTGAATTTCACACGAAAGACATATTACTACTCGGCTGAAGTCACAAATTACTGATAAAGACTTTTATTTTATTTCCTTTAAGTTGAATATTTACACTCAGCGGTCTTTAAGATATATATCTAAACTTACACTTAATAACACACAAAGAAAAACTAAGAAATGACCAAAATCGACGTCCATAATCGTAGCCAGACCATAAAGATGCAAATACACCCATATCTGCGCCATTTAATATTACGAGCTCGGTTTCCTTGCCTTAAAACCACTATATTTATCTCTTGTAACACTGCACACGTGAGGAACAAATTTCACAATACATATAAATAATTAAAATGCAAACGAAATGCAACTTTATTGACAACCAAATAAGGATACTGCTGCCATCTTTCGATGGCTTAGTAAATTTGTCGAAGATGCACAAGAAATTATTAGACGCGCTGCCTACCGCAGCGATTTTGGCACAAAAACAAATGAAGGTTGTAAAATTTTAAAACGACCGTAACCATATCTTACTTATGGAGCAGCAGACACAGAGCAACTTTTATTGCATTATTAGGGAACCCTTAGCACGAACCAATATCGAAGGCGAATAGTTGAATTCGATGTGGATACCTTAGATTAAAACAAAAAGGGTAGATACGGTACGCTCATACTTGCATCAAACAAAAACTGATCCCACGGCAGCGCGAACGGGACGGCGAGATCCGCGTCACTGCATTACCGACCCGAGCGAAACAGCGCGTTAAGTTTCAACGGCAGCGCGAACGAGACGGCGAGATCCGCGTCACTGCACTACCGACCAATCACGCGACGAGTACTCGACTTCACTACCGAATAAGATTCAAAACAAACAGCAATTTTTATGAAAAATTATATTTTATAGTACTTACGAATGAAAAGTGATGCCGTGGGTTTTATTTTTAGTTCTTGGGCAATTTGAGCACTTTTTAAAAACATACTTAGGCATTGTTTTATCATATAAACACAAAAAATTATCAATATTTCTTTTTGGCGTTCACATGTACGTCGTTTGCATGTCAAGTTGTGACTAAGGCGATTAGGATCGTGGACCACAATTTGTGCGGATCACTTTTGTGAGGCTAGTGCCGTATCTACCCTTTTTGTTTTGATCTTAGGTGGATAGGCGTCAAATGTCAAGAATGTTATGTATGAAAGATCTTTAATTCTCGTTCTTTTGTTGTGGCGGTGTTCAATACAAAACTTCTAGACATTTGACGCGTATCACGATCGAATTCAACTATTCGAATTCGATATTGGTTCGTGATAAGGGTACAGATTATTCGTTCAAAAAAGGGGTAAGTTTACTATTCTAAAGTACTCTGTTATAAACTAAACTAAAACTGAACTAAAGGGCAGTACAGGGTAAGGTTACCAGATCAATGAGTTGGATTGCCTATCCCATTTCCATCCTATTGCTTTGGTTTACCTTTACCTAAGCGTAACTTATAGTCTTACTAGCTGACCCAGCGGACTTCGTTCCGCCATAAAAATAGGGGCAGGTGGTAGAAGAGAAAATTTAGGGTTGTATGTATTTTTAATACCACATTATAAATAATTAAATCATTCTCCAAAAAAAATTTAGAGGTACACACCCCTAATTTTTTTTTTAACGTAGTCTTCTATCCATTTTCTGGGATAACATTCCTCCTAACCCATATGAGAACACTACGTTACAATAACCAATAGTTTAAATTTTGGCGCGAAGGAGCTTTGTGCGTTTCAGAACACTACGTTACAGGTGGACAACCATTTTCACTTAAGGATATGAAAAATAGATAGTAGCCGATTCTCAGACCCACGGAATATGCATATAAAATTTAATAAAAATCGGTCAGGACGTTTCGGTGGAGTATGGTAACTAACATTGTGACACAAGAATTTTATGTATAAGATATCGCAAGCGCCTATAGGATAAGGTGGTCTCTTACCATAGGGCGAGCCATAATGCCTTTTATGCCACCTAAGCATTATCAGCCTATTAATGTCCCCACTGCCGGGGAACAGGCTTTCGCTATGGATGGAAGAGGGCGATGGGGCCATGACCCAACACGCGGGCCTAGTGCGGATTAGCGGGTGTTAACGACTGCAGATGCAGCCGGTACCAACGGCTTAACGTGCTTTCTGAAGCATAGAGGAACTTGAGATAAAAGATTTTTTGGTCACCCATTCAATGACCGACCACTGCGAAAGTTACTTAACTTCAACGATCGCAGCTGAATGCGCTAAACACCTGCGGCAAAGAGTTACTCATAAGGTAATGCCACCTAATAAGGTCGTTAAAAAAACCACGGGTTGCACTCCGGGAGTGCCGGCAGAAGTGAAAACTTGTATATTAACGTTGTGCATTTTTGATATTTTGGAATGGTTAGGGAATAATTTTGCACGAATTGCTTTAATTATCAGTATAAAAGTACTATCATGTATGTGGTAGAATACAACATTTATTTATTGCGCTATCGTACGCAAACATGACAATTTATATTACATTATAAAAGTTTATCTCTCAGAAAAATCAACTTACATGAATCACGTTTAAGCGCACTTAGCGACATCTATTGTAAAGAAATCAACTTACATGGATCACATTTAAGCGCACCTAGCGACATCTATTGTAAAAAAATGCATTTTCTTCGCAATAAAGCTGCCACGTGGACGTCCTGGATAGAGACTTATTATTATAATACGGTAGAATAAAATATTACTATATTTCGTCCAATATATTGAAAGTCAACAAGCTTTCCAATTTTATTGTGTGTCATTATGCGATCAGCCCACGTGTTTGACCTGACGCGGGTTTAACACTTTTTACCCATACAAAATAAGTGTACTACGCCGCTAAAGAAGTTTTCACTTCAAAAAAAAACGCTGATATAACATTTTAAAATTTATCCATGTACAGTCACGATTCACGAACTCGTTGGTGTGTGTGTTGTGGACGTTGACACAGCTTTTTTTTAAGTGCGATGCGAGAATTTTTGTTTTACCGATGGATCCCTTGGGGTGTTAAATTCTGAAAATATGTAATTGCTAAAAGAAATTTTAATATGAAATAAGCCTCGTACACGTGTCGTTATTTCTGTTTTTATGCTTTTTTTGTTCTCATATATCATGCACACGAGGATGAACTGATTTTGATACTGAATTTGTAAATTAATAAATTATATCTAATTAAAATCGGAATTTTTTATTTCTGTTTTTGAGCAAAAGCAAAATAATATTCTTATATTTCTCGCACAGAAAGTAAATATAATAATAAATTAATATGTATTTCCAACACTCACACCAATTAGCCTAGCCCCAAAAGTAAGCACTGTAAGGCTTGTGTTATGGGATACTAGGGTAACGGATAGAATACATATACAGTACATATATGTGCACTATATTTATATAGAAATACATATTAAATATCCATGACTACAGTGGCACATCTGCCCCCACTGGGGGCATATGTTTGTGTGATTAGACACAATAAAGATTATTGTTACAAAAATTGTGAATGAGAGGATGGATAATGGACAGGCTATTTTAAGAATATGTTATTTTAAGGATAATTTTTTTCCCAAGTAACTATTTTGTGTTTATGATATTGTGAATAAATGATAGACTCGTCGTCTCTAGCGAATCCGAAATGAAGTTACATGCACAAAGTTCACAATAAGGTAGAGAAAGTTACGAAAAAATCATATGAAACTTTATACATAGTGAGTGATTCAAAGTACCACTGCTGGTTAATTTAATAAACACTTTAATTAAAAAACCTTTTCCTTTAGAGCAACGTATGAGTGATATCCTTGTTACAGCAAATGTCCAAGGTAGTGGCCACATTCAATCAGGTGGACTGTCAGCTCGTTTACCTACATAAACATAAAAAACAAGGAAAATTTTCAGTTATCCTAACGTTACAAAATATTTATCAATCATATACTTTACCTATGCAAGAAGTGACTACAGGAGTGATTCTTATTATCTACTAGTGGCCCGCCCTCGCTTCGCTTCGGTGTAGAGCTGTAGTGTAAACTATAGTTTTTGTTCTCAGGCTTGTGCTATAAACAATGACTTTATTTATATAATTACACGTGCTATTATGAGTCAACCATAAAAGATAGACATATGCTGTTGCAGAATATTTTTTTAGACAATTTTATGTAGAATATTTTCGTCATACATGATTTGTATGTAACTTTAACCATTAAGGCTGCACACGCGACGGAAGCTTAAAAAAAGGAGTAACTTCTTCCGTTTTCCCAACATTTCCCTTCACTACTCTGCTGCTATTGATGGTAGCGTGATGAAAAGTATACTATAACCTGCCCAGGAGTATGAAGAATAATTGTACCAAGTTTCGTTAAAATCCGTCGAGTAGTTTTTGTTTCTATAAGGAACATACAGACAGACAGATAGACAAAAATATTACTGATTGCATTTTTGGCATCAGTATCGATCACTAATCATCCCCTAATAGTTATTTTGAAAATATATTTCATGTACAGAATTGACCTCTCTTTAGATTTATTATAAGTATATAGATACTCTCAGGATGCATCTTTCATGGTTTGTTTACCCAAGGGAAATATGGCCCGAAAGTATAAATTTGCGTATCTGTTTTTACCTAGAATCAGGATAGCAGGAATCGCGAGCCAAGGACTAAGACTATCTTCATTCTGGTCACGGTCACTACACAAATAAGAACAGTACGTGACGGAACTCAGCTACTTATTAAGCCTCGTATTTCAACTTTGAAATTAATTTTATGTATCCTGATACTGAGAAGAGAATGACTGAATAAATAAATTTACATGTTATTTGACTTATAAATATCGTAAGATTAGCTTGATATCGTAATATTGGGAAAAGGGAAAAACCACAAACAAAATGGAAAGACAGTGTTAAGAACACTGAAATTTAAAAGCAGTCAGTTGTAAATCGACTCATGGGGCGAATTTAACGCTTAATTAGAGCGGTGAACGCTCTTTTTACCCGACTGCGCAATGCAAGAGCGCGAAGCGCGACGCGCAGACAGGGTTATGTGTTTAACAGTCTATATATGAATGTTTGTTCCTTTGTGGCACACTAGAGACCAAACGCCTGGACCGATTTTGATGATTCATACATCAATCGATTCGTCTCAATTATAGGAGTGCTACTAAAGATATGATAGTAATCAAAATTCAATATGAGCAAAATTAGGCGCCATATTGTGACGAAGTAAAAAAAAAAAGTTGACAAAATATGTCGAGTGGGGTATCACTCTCTAGATAATCGAAAATCATATTTAGATTCTTAACACCATTTTTCATTTTATATGATTGTTTAGGATCTACAACGCTTTAAAGTTGTATATTAACCACTTACGCTTTTAATTTCAATCTTACGTTTGTATGGATCTTTGTTACTCTTTCACCTAAAAAATACTGAATGGATTTTAATGAAACTTAACAGTAATATAGCTCATTTATGATAATTACATATATATAATAATTTATGTAGTTATTGAGTGAATTGGCCAAAATATAACAATAAGTGTCACGTAAGACGGAAAAAAATCCCAGCTGCGAGCCATTTTGGCCTGCACTGCAAAAACATTAAAAGTTTCATGAATATAATGTATGGGAGAAATGTATCTCTTAAATAGTTTTACAAAAAAGTCCGCGACAATATATATCTATTTTAATGTGTAAACCATTACCGCTAAAATAGTGAATCAAAACTAAAATATTATTTGATATCAATTTCCAAAATGCACATTTTGTATTAATAAATTATTTTTTATCAAAACAAATACTTTTATCACTTTTGATATTTAAAGACGATAAACTTTAACCTTTACACTATGTCATTTCCACAAATATTTAAAAAAATACGATGACAAAATGAGAGCGCGGTGTAGTAACGCAGGAGTAGACTGTGGGAATGGTGGGAGAAGAAATTTTTGATGAATTTTGGTGTTTATAAACGTAGATAAAACCTGTGATACAATTCCTTCTTAACAAATGATGAAAATAAATTATCATAACAGGTATTTTTGATTATTGAATGAAAAATTCAGAATTATACTGATTTTTAAGTTGATTCTCTGCGCTTTTAGTTTAATCAAATATTATAAACTTTGCTTTGGTGATTGTATAATTATTAAATTTAGCGATCTAAGGTAGTTGCCATCAGTGTTGAAAACAAAAGACGGGAATTATTACTTTCGTCAACCTGCGACATTAATGTCATTGATTCGTGTCATTTGTTTAAAGGATGATTAACAACATATGAGGTCAACCTATGGTATCTACATATTTGGTTTCTATGAAGTATGTAGGTATATAAAGTTATGAGACTAGGATATGACACTGTATTTGCGTATAACACAATCTTAAAGCCGGACGTTGACAATGCTGCCACTGCCATTTAGATTTAGATAGTAGACGAATAAATGTAAAAGAGTTTTATATTTACTACTGAAAAGAACATAATCAAAAGATGATTATTTGAATAAGTACTAGTTAACTATAAAATATACATGCGTTAGATATGTAGGTAACGACTTGAGTTAATGTCACACATTTTTGCGAAAATTGAGGCCCACATTTGTAGCCTTGACCCTATGGTAAGATCTCTTAATATTTCCGATATACCACCGAGTTAAAGCTTGTTATTTTTTGAGTTGATAGTCTACATTATTAGCTACACTTTGAACTAAATTATAAGCTTTAATATTGCATAACATGAGCACAAAAAATTAAAAACCAAAATCACTAAATCGCCGATTTCTCGGTTCCTACAAGCTCTAGGGCAGCCATAGAAGACTCATAATATGGATAAAAATAATACCTTTTGAAATACAATGTAAAAAATAAAATAACTGTAATAGTTTAGACAAAAATTTTTTTTTATTTATTTTTCACAATGTGGTACAAAAAAAGAAAAACCGGGAGTTTTACTCTATCGCTTAGAATGAAGAGCTTTATCTGATTCACCTTTAATCAAGGGAGTGGTAATTTTGAGGTGAAATAACACAATGTGGCGTCTTAATGAATCAATCGTTTAGACCACCGCAAGGTTCTTAATAATCCCCGCGATATTAACTCCCTTGCCGAGTGTCAAGTGACAAGACTATGTTATATACCGTCTTATAATCCTAACTAAAAAGTTTGAAATAAAATAAAGTAAATATAAAAAATGATGTGGTGTCGTGGGACACCAGGTAGGAACGAAGTTCCTTCGGCTAATGTAGAATCGACACAAATTGCAAACTCGCTTGTGTATGCGACTGTCGCGCCTGCGCACGTCTCATTTAACGGTTTTATTCCACGCACTTTTTTCCACGGATTTTTTCTTACGGTTTTACTATCACATTTTTTTCAGTTCGGTCGCGCAGCAAAATCCTTATCCCCTCCAAGCCTGCCGTAAGGAACTTCGTCGCGCCTGCGCACGTCTCATTTAACGGTTTTATGCCACGCACTTTTTTCCACGGATTTTTTCTTACGGTTTTACAATCACATTTTTTTCAGTTCGGTCAGCTAGTCTTCGTAAAGATTGCTAGGCAGGACTGGCCCACAGTTTATAATAAACTACAATGTCACAATAATCCAGTAATGCAGCCCCGTCGCTCTGCCACCCCCCTGGACTTAACCACAGTTTAGTATAATATACGACAATAATCCAGTGTTGGTATAATGCCACAATAATTTGGGGTTGCACCCCCGTCGCTCTGTCACCCCCTGTTAAGTACTGACCTTGTTATCATGTCTAGCTTAAGTTTACAGCAGATGACAGGCGTTCCTGGTCCACAGCTCGGTATAACGTCACAAATATCCAGATTTCGTGTAATGTCACAATATTCCAGTGCTGCACCCTCGTAGCTGTGCCACCCCCTACATACGCACCTTATTATCATGTCCCGCTAGCGTTCGTAAAGGATGCTAGGCAGGACTGGCCCACAGTTTAGAATAAACTACAATGACACAATAATCCAGTGATGCACCCCCGTCGCTCTGGCACCTCCTGATAAGTACTCACCATGTACCACAGGCGTTACTGGTCCACAGCTTGATATAACTTCACAAATATCCAGTGTTGGTGTAATATCACAATATTTCAGTGATGCACCCTCGTCGCTCTACCACCCCCTATAACTTCACACATATTCAGTGTTGGTGTAATATCACAATATTTCAGTGTTGCACCCTCGTCACGGTAATAATATAATATTACCGTGCCCTCGTCGCTCTCCTGCCGTAAGGAACTTCGTCGCGCCTGCGCACGTCTCATTTAACGGTTTTATTCCACGCACTTTTTTCCACGGATTTTTTCTTACGGTTTTACTATCACATTTTTTTCAGTTCGGTCGCGCAGCAAAATCCCTATCCCCTTCAAAGCCTGCCGTAAGGAACTTCGTTCCAAAAAATCAAAGAACTCGACTGCTTTATATTACTGCAAATAAAAACTGAAAAGAAAGAAAAACAAGACCAATACCCCTAGCACGAACCATTCTCGAATTCGAACAGCTTGCAAACCGAAATGTTAATATCAAATTTTGTATGGAAACTTGAACAGCAGCGGCACAAAGTACGTAACGAGAACTAAAAATCAGTACACATTTGACAATGACATTTCGGACTCGCAAACGATACGAATTCGATATTGGTTCGTGCTAGTCAGTACAGTAGTCTATAATTCTGGTAAGTAAGGGACAAAGCTACTTTAACAGTCAAGACCCATTCTTGAAAAATATGATCTATTCTTGAATATCTAATGAGTCCTGACTGTTAAAGTAGCATTGTCCCTTACTTAACAGAATTATAGACTACTGTATCCCTAGCACGGTATTTTGTTTCGGCTCTCCATTACGTTTTCCCGTAAATTATTTGCGCGGCCGATAAACGTTGGACACTCTGAAAGTTTTGAGAAACTAAAAAAAGTAACTTCTATGAAAACAATATTTTTATTAAATCTTTTCAAAAAACTCTCCACCAGCCTCTATTCAAAGTTGCATGCGTCTTAACCAATTTTCAAAACATTTTTAGCAGACACCTCTTCCACAGCCTTCTCAAACGCTGCTAGCGCTTCTTCCGGCGATAAAAACTGTATCCCTTTGAGCTGATTTTTCATTTTAGGGTTTAAAAAGAAGTCACACGGAGCCAAATCAGGACTGTAAGGTCCCAAGGCTCTGACTGGTGTGGAGTCCAGGAAGTCCCTTGTCTTCTATCAGGCCCACTCGATTTGTAGTTATCAAGGGTGAAGAATGCTTTACGCACTAAGCGTTGTGTGAACTGGATATGCTCTCACACTGCGTTATGGTCGGCGGTGTGTATCCCCTGTCATTCAAAGTCGAGTTAGATGCAAAGAGTGAGCATATAAGTTTCGAGTTTCTACATTTGGAATAGGAAGCAATGTCACGGTAATAATATCATACAGTATTCTATCTTCATACAAACGGTTGGAAAGCGAGTCATACCTACGCCACGCGAGTTCGATGTGCTCTCGGCGTGCACCCAGTCGCGAATGCGCCGCCGCGCCGCAACGACGACCGAACGGTTTGAATTGTTTTTTATGCAGTTAGCCGTGCTTAAACATGCGTTTTGTATTGTAAATATTTGATTTAATAAGTAGATACCTACATAATTTAGTATGGAAAAGAACAAACGACGATCAATATCGTACAACTGCTGTTTTTGGTTGCTTGAACTCTTCAATAACACACCCAGAGATATCATTTTTTAAATTACCTGAAATATTGGAAACTTATCTTACTTTTATAGAATATTTTTATATACCTATCTACTAGTACGTTATTTGTTTCTAATATTTAGGTATTTCGGTTTTTCCATCGGGCAAAATATCTGGAATAATATAAATAAGTGGTTAGGATGAAAAAAGAGACAAACGAGTAATCTACCTACACTCGCGTTAAAAACAAAACTACATAAAATACTGTAGGCTGGCAGCCCTACCGCGTGCCAACGCAGCGTTCGGTGTAGGCATTTATTTTCAAGGACAGGGCGGAGGCACAATACTGTATAGATAATATTACCGTGGCAATGTGGAGGAAATTACAAGCGGTTAGATGAAAGATTAGATAGAATCAGTGCAAATGCAGTTGAAAAACAAAATTTTAAACTATCACCGTGTAAAGTATCCAAAGTAAAGTTTGTAATAAGCAAACGTGTTCAAATTCAGCGCACGGGATGCACAAATGAGTACAGGGCAGGGACGTGACGCGCCACTCACTTTTAACTCGTGAACGTTATCTTTGAGTTTGCATATTCTGTCGCTGGGAGTGTTAAAATTTGACTAGATTTTGTATCCACTAGTGTTGCTAGGTTCAGTTTGTATTTGTCTTCTACTCATAGCGTTCTTAATTTGAAACCAAGTAAGTATACCTTATTTGAAGTGGTGTCTAGTAGAGATTGGGGCAAAAGAAATGTTTAAAAATGCTGATTGTACACGCATTAAAAAAGTTTAAGCAACATGTATAATTTACGCTAACTGCAAGGTTTATCGGTTGATATTTAATATTGTCTTTATGAAATGTATAATTTACTCAAAGGTTATTTTTCTTTAGTCACTAATAAATCAAATTGGTCATAACAAACAAAATTTCGATAATCTGAGATTTTATTGTTCTCATTTGTTCGACCGTCGTCGAACTTATTTTCTTTATTTATCCATTTTCATTACCAGAACCTCTTAGTTATGTATGGTTTACTGATATTTTTTTCTAAATAGTGATTTTCATAAATGTTTATGGATGCAATATTGACGAAGGTCGAACAAATGAGAACAATAACATCTCAGTAGTTCGACGATCGAACCAATGAGAAAATCATCTCACTAGTTCGACGATCGAACTAATGAATCGAGCAAATGAGAATAAATGGTTGCTTGGACTCTAATGATGAGAATAATTTAGTCACATAAAAGCCTTCCATAACTATTTTATAATCACATGCTTCCATTCAAAATTATCATCTAACTTTCTTCCGATTCCAACAAAAAAACAAGTACCGTACAATAAAAACAGAATGAGTCTAAAAGCGTTGCAGTCCATTATATTCAGTTTCACAACTAGTTACCGATTCGGGTACATGAATAAAAAGTTTTCGAACCGTGAAGGCTGCAGGCTGTTTTACCAATTCGAATGTGCACAAAGGGATGAAAGAGGTTGCACCATTCGCGCTTGTTTCGGAGGTTTTTATTAGTGAAATAGTGAAAAATACGTGATCATATGTTGTAGTTACTTATTTTAATCTCAGAGGAGATCACTGTTTAAATTCAAATCAAACTTGAAAGTTATATCACGCGGGAAATGAGTTTCCTCATCATCATCATCATCATCATCATCAGCCTATTAATGTCCCCACTGCTGGGGCACAGGCCTTCCCTATCGATGGAATAGGGAGATTGGGCCATGACCCACCACGCGGGCCCAGTGCGGATTGGTGAGTGCTAACGACTGCACATGCAGCCGGGACCAACGGATTAACGTGCCTTCCGAAGCACGGAGGAGCTCGAGATAGTAAATTTTTGGTCACCCATCCAATGACCGACCACTGCGAAAGTTGCTTAACTTCAACGACCGCAGCCGAACGCGCTAACTACTTGCGCCATCGAGCTCCTCACCTCGGTGGTAAACAAATGAGTATGTTTACCACCGATTTGAAATAGATTAATTCGTTAAGATTTTCTTCACGTACTCTGGTCTTGTATGCAATTCCTGAACGAGTTAAAGAACAAACATATCTTCTCTATAAAACTAAGATCTCTAGTCTGTGTGATTGCGATACAGTCGATGAAATATCATTTAAAATTAAAAGACTGGCAAAGGTACTTTATCTAAAGAAAATATAACTAGAAAAAATTCCACGCGGACCAGACAGCAGACGGGACTCCAACCTGCACCCTTAGCAATTCGGGCGAATGCACTGACCAATTATGCTACCGCGGCACTCACGGACCGCGTCGAAATTTTTCTAGCCATTCTTAAGCTGCAAGCTCCAATAATTGGTCAGTGCATTCGCTCGGATTGCGAAGGGTGCGGGTTCGAGTCCCGTCTGCTGCCTGGTCCGCGTGGATTTTTTTCTAGTTATATTTTCTTTAGATTTAAACATCAAGCAGTTACATGCTTTAAAATAATAAAAATGATGAAGGTACTTTATTTTCCGAAAAGGCCTTTTTTATGACGAACAGAAAAAATGCATTGTGCACACCACACATCATGTACCCGTAGACACTGAACCGATAAGCTGCATTCAACTCCACGCCCTGCAGTACGATCCTGGGCTTCTCTCGTCAACACGTCAGTCGGTTAACCACCCCGCACTGCTTGAACATGACTACGGGAATCATTAATAATAATAATAATAACTTTATTTGGAACAAGTGCAATGTACATAAAATTAGGAATCGTTAAATCTGCTTTAGTTTTACAAAAACTGTGTTGCAGAATTAACACCCATTCCCGTATAATATGAAACAGTGTTCCTATCAATGTATAAAATTAAAACAAACTGTATTATTACTAGAGAGGAAAATTAAAATGAGACAAAAAAAATCCACAATTTACAATCCATCGACCGACGGTAATTTCAAATCAAAAAGTATTTCCGAGTCCATTTTTATCAATATCATAACAAACCAATACTAAATTTTACTAAAAAATTAAAATAAGGACTAAAATATAACATTTGAATATAGCATAAAAATGCTCAGTCAGTCAGTTCTGAGGAATTATTCGGATTAATTCCAACTGCTGCATTTCGCCATCGTACATCGCGACAAAAATTTCATCCCCATCATCTTGATGCGTGGCAATCCACAACCGTGCGGTTTTGTCGAAATTTTTTACCACGTACGACAAAACTATGGAATATGTTGTCGCCAGCAGTGTTTCCGGACCAATACGACCCAAGAACCTTCAAAAAAAGAGCGTACTCCTTCCTTAAAGGTCGGCATCGCATTTGTGATACTCCTGGTGTTGCAAGTGTCCATGGGCGACGGTGATCACTTACCATCAGGTGAGCCGTCTGCTCGTATGCCCCCTATAACAAGTCATTGACCGTGCGCAATGACCTACGTTAATAAAATAAGTAAACCCTACTTATCCAGCTGCTAATAAAAAGTTTTAACAGGCTACCCACCATAGTTAGTTGAATACAAAAAATCGCACGACATCTATTAAGCCGGCACGTCCTCACTTACGAGTACTTTGTTCTTGTTGGAGCAACTGTGAATAAAGATTATCTCCAGAATCAGACATGAAATCTTGCGGATACGTGGACTGAATCGCATTTTTCGGAATAGAAAGTAGTAAATTTCGCTAATTAGATAACATTAAATTAATTGAACTAAATGGTCTAGGAATATTCCGTAGGGTTATTATTGCAGCGATACCAGACTCATTAACTCAGCTAAACTGTGCAGATCTGAAAAGTGTTTAGCTGAAAGAAATCTTTTTTTTTAACTCTTATGGGAATTCGGCGTTTTATAATGCTATCCATATTCATTACGCTTAGAAAATATACAATGCCATAAATTGTTTTAAATAAAATATTTCAACGGTAAATTGATTTGGGTTTCTTTTGAAAAGAGTCGAAGCGCCCACTGTCTGAAATACAACTCGAAATGCTTATGAATATTTGAGACTGCATAGGAAATCTGATTGTTATATGCTGAAAAAGTCAAGGGCACAACGGACATAACATTAATATGAAAATTCTTTTTTATGTAACAGAATTAATGCATACATTTTGTCAAAAAGAAAAACATACATCATTTGATTTTATTCCAGAGTGTTTCAAACTCGGTTTCGTAATTAAACTACAAAACTGAAATACACAACATTCTATCCGTCTAAATTCAAAGGCCATTACAGAAAATGTGAAATCTGAACCGCGAGGGAGTGGCCAGGGCAGCATAAATCAGGCAGAGTTTAAGCCCCACCACGCTCCCCCGGGACATGGATGCCAAATAAAGTGTCGTATTTAAACAAATGGAGCTAAAATATAACGCGCTCTCACACAAACATGGAGAATGTGGAACTGAAAGTTGAGTTTAAATAACTATCACCACTCTTTGTAATGTTATTTGGTTTAATGCTCTTTACACCTATCTATCTATATTTTTCCAGCTTCATTAATCCTTCATCATCTTCTCCCACGACTAAGGATTATAATTCCCAGTAATCTTAGTTAAAAACTGCTTCCTTTAGTTTCCCTTTGTCGTCGCATTGAGGTACTTATAATGATACCAAGAGGTACTTTTGACCATTAACGGCATACCATTAGACAACCCATACATTCAAATTGCCACATTCTAAATAAAAAAGAAACTATATTTTGATAGTGTAGTGTTTCTGGCGGTGAATAAGGTTTCTCGACGGATTGGGGGATTGAATTTAGACCGGCGAGATGAAGATAAGATCCTGCATGCATGCATTTCTGCCACATAGACTTTGCGACGGGACTTCATTTATACTTGACACCAGTAGAAGTACTGTCATTTGTACGCCTGTTATGAATCAACAACAATATACAAAATATGCATCAATAGTACAAATATGAGGCTGTATAGAAACGATAGCCACAAGTTTCAGCCGTAGTTTTATCACCTAAATTAGTTATTTTTTTATTTCTTTAAGCATTTAACTGCTAGATGTTTAAATCTAAAGAAAAGTTTACTAGAAAAAAAATCCACGCGGGCCAGGTCCCGTCTGCTGCCTGGTCTGCGTGGATTTTTTTTCTAGTAAACTTTTCTTTAAACATAAATTAGTTCTTTAACTGCTTTGATTGCCCGCTTGACTTGACTTCCTGATTTCCTTAACAGACTTACATCATCTGTCGCACAAGTTAGGAACTAACGTTCTCATTTTATTAGTTCACCCAAAGAACCATTAATATTTCACTCCATCTTAATAGGATCAAGAATTTTCAATATAACTTCATTCGGATTCCTGTAAGAGCACGTAACCAATAAATTGGTCTCAACGTGGATAAAGTTTTTGAGTGCATCGCATCGTCTGATCAACTATTCATAAGATATCAGGAAAGCGTATCAGTACCGAGAGTGCTGAAGGTTTGGAATTTCGCTTCTCGAGTAAAGAATGCAGGCATATCTTTACAAATCTCTTATGAAATGAAATGAAATGAAATGAAAAGTCATTTATTCAGTCTAGGCTGTTACAAGCACTTGTGAAGGTCAGAAGCTACGCCATCGGTTCGCAAAACTACCGCGGGAGACCTTGTACTGAGAAGAACCGGCAAGAAACTCAGCAAGGGCTGCTTTTTTCTTCCTGTATTGATATATACAGAGTCGTCAAGTTGAAAAATGACTTAAGAGATACTTCTGAAGTCACCTTCCATTACATCATTTAGGATATAGATATATACAGTTACAATAATAATTTTATATTTAGTATATAGGAAGCGGCATTAGATAGGTACCTTAATACTGTTACAAAAACTGACTAATACCCATCTAATAACAAATTACAAGAAACACTATGTCCAGTAGATATGATGCATGATGTAGATTCCTAATTCTTTGCAATAACTATTTTATATTTTGTATCACTATAATTTTGCAATAAAAATACGTTGGGATTTGTCATCCAAACTGGGATGATTAATAAGTTACTATTCGTATGTTGGTCTATCATCATCATCATCATCAGCCTGTTAATATCCCCACCACAGGGGAACAGGTCTTCTGTATGGATGGAATACCGAGACAGGCCGTGACCCACCACGCGGGCCCAGTGCGGATTGGTGAGTGCTAACGACTGCGGATACAGCCGGGACTAACGGTTTAACAGGCCTTCCGAAGCACGGAAGAGCTTGAGATAGTAAGTTTTTGGTCATCCATCCAATGACCGACCATTACGAAAATTACTGACGCCATCCAACTCTTTAATGTTTGTATTTCAACGCCCTGTATTATCATGAATCGTGGCAGGTTACATAAAATTTCCACTGTGTGTTTAATGAAAATAAAATAAAGTCCAAATATACAGGAATTTACAGACAAAAACGAACATTTTCGCATATCGCAATGATTTTATTACAAATTACATATTTGTATCTTTAAGCCCTGCAATATTATGACGATGCTGTTGTTATTTGACACCACAGAACACAGAAAGAGGTAAAACTGTTCTCAACATATGAAACATTGCCAAAATGTTGTCAATGAATTCAAAACCTTTTTCAAAAATTACAGGAACCAAGCTATTTAAACTCTGTTTACGACACGGTTTTTTTCGAATAAATACTAAGTATTGCAATACAGATATATATAATGCAATACAGACCTAAAATTTTAAAAGTATTTTCCCATCGAATTTAGCATAACAAAAAGGCATAGCTTGCAAATTAAAATTAGGTTAATTGATTTCATTGCAATCATCAAAGTTCGACGCTAACAAATTGAAAGCACCATTGTGAGCGCGTGGAGGCATTCGCCCCAATGATTAATCACTCCACTCCATATGAAATCCTGTCGTTAAATGGGTAAAGTCCGTTGTGACTTAATTATTTCTTCTTCATCATGCCGCAGCCCGCGTCAGTGACTAAGAGGATCGTTTATCATCGCATTGTGTCATTACTTTTGCGCCAGACCTCCAACTGATATATCTTTGTTCTGTGGTATAGAGTTTTTTGATGTTTATTTTCCTGTAAGAAATATTTTACATCGAACTTTTGGAATCAACAATAATAATAATATTCTTTATTGTATAACACCACAGAGGACACAAAACTACAATTACACTGACAGAGAGACATTACACAATGGACGGCTTTATTGCTTTATAGCAATCCCTTCCAGGAAATCAATGATGGAAAATGAAATAAGTATATAAGAACAAAAAGGGGGAAGGATGTAAAAGCAATGTTATATTATAAAATAGAAAAGGTAATTATAATAAGATGCATATTTATATTGAAAACAAGAAAAGAAATAAATAAATAAAAATGGGAAAGAGGTATGTTCAATGTAAGGATAGGAAATGACGCTTAACTTGATCACGGAACGAGTCCAGAGTGCGAGCCCTTCAAATGGTCATAGTTCTTAATTTGTATTTATTAATTTGATTGACTTATATATTTATTAAGTTATTTAAGTCGTATTACTTAAACCATAATTCGTCTTCTTCTTCCTAGCTATTCTATACCTCTAGGGTTTTCTTTTTGGGTATTTTCTATGCGTAGAATGTATCCAGCACTTCCTTTAATATTGTCGCACCAACATATTATATTTGGTCTTGCTCGGAAACGTTTCTCTCCCAACAGACAACATTCCATCTGACTAACATTAAGTTTTGAGATATCTTGATTATTTTCGGTGACCAGTACCCTACTCTTTTTGTAGCCAATCGTTTCATCTGTTTCTTGATGTAACTCTGCCACTCTAAGCTTTATGGTAATTTCTTATTATATATTCACAAGTGCTTGTAATAGCCTAGACTGAATAAACGATATTGAATTTTGAATTGAATTTTTGAATTTTTATTGTTCAGCTCTGTAACTAACAGGTACTACCGTACCACGTACTGTTATGGGTATTTTACTGCTGCTTTAAAGACCATAAAAATTATATGGGGCAAAGTAACACCATCAAAAAGGCAGGGTTATTTCACTATCGTGGAGCCGCGGAAGAATCTCTAAACAGGTCTCGGGCGGGTCCTCAGTGGGTAGCCACTGCGGGGGTTCGTAAGGCTTGCGGGAGCCAGGTGTGAGGTCCATTCGGCGGTGTGCCTCTTAAAGGCGCCGTCGTCTGTAAATGGAGGTTTTGCCTGCGTCACAAAAAACTGCGCAAACATGCCTGATACACTGCAGAAACGGGACAGCTCCAACAACACTTTGAGAGCATTATTATATTGAATACGCAGAGCACCGAGGGCCCACTGCGTATGGTTGGTCCTAAGGCTGCACGTGTAGAACACTTGAAAGTAAGCTCGAAACAGTGTTAATTTTACTGGAGTACTACAGCATGCAAACCTACGAGCCAGCATATTATAGCGCACCGCCAATGCCCTGCGCTTCCTCTCAATGACAGAATCATCCTTTTAAGGTCATCAGCTACAAAATGTCCAAGATACTTAAACCGGTAGACACGTTACAGTTCTGTACCATTGATTGTAATACTAGGTACAAACAATAGACACCAGCCTCCGGGAGCCCTAAACACGTGGAACTCACACATCTTAACATTGTATATTAGGCCGTGAGTCTGCACGTAAGTGTCGCCGCACACGGGCCACCGACCACAACCATAAAACGCCGCCACCGGCATATTTCTTGTAGTTTTCATACATTTTATATGGACTCGCCACACACGGTACGCCGGTGGCCGCCACACGCTACAAATCGTCGTTGCTCGCTTCTTGTGGCCCGCACCGGCCACTTAATGCGCCGATACAAAATGCCGCCACACGTCACTCTCGCGATTCCCCACCCCTCTCTCCCTTACCTTAGTCGACCGCTGTCGCGCGCTTCAGCCACTTAAGTAGTCGCTTCTAGCTTCTGGTAGCGGCGTTTGTGGCTGTGGCGTGTGTTCCGAGTTTTTTTTTTTATTATATTTTTATGTTATAGGGGGCATACGAGCAGACGGCTCACCTGATGGTAAGTGCGCCCATGGACACTTGCAACACCAGGAGTATCACAAATGTGATGCCGGCCTTTAAGGAAGAAGTACGCTCTTTTTTTGAAGGTTCTTGGGTCGTATTGGTCCGGAAACACTGCTGGCGACAACATATTCCACAGTTTTGTCGTACGTGGTAAAAAATTTCGACGACAGACAGAGTGCGGCGACACTGAGATTCACACATCCGTAAAAACTCCCTCAACGCTAGCCTTGTTATTATAAAGTATAAGAAAAAAAATGTATTTTTGTTACGCTGTTAGTTTTTTGAAAAAAATAAAAAGAAATAAACTGCCTGATAGACGAAGGAAAAAAGTTAGTCATCATCCCTATTCTGCTATGTACTGCTTCTTCTAAAAGTATTTTTGTACTCAAGTACATAGGTACTTTATCAAATACCTATCTAAATAAAATATATATAAGTACCAAACCGTTCACCTCGTCGCAATTTCTTTATTCATTATTAAATTACGTAGAGAGACGCGGTACTGCGAATTCTGTGAGTTTTCAGATTATATAAAATAAATAAATTCTGCTAGCCAGTTATGTCAATGCCTAATTGGATCAAGGAAGTTAACTTCAGGCGATTTACGAATAAAATTATTTCGAAGCTTAGTTATCAGATTCTTGATTTAAATTATTCTTGACGATTCAAATCTTTAAGGAAATATCAATTGTTTTGTCTGCAATATTTGTTTATAGTCATTATTATTTTGGATAAATCAGGAATAATTACAATAATTTATTTGATATTTATTCTTAGCGTATTTATAGCTTGAATTAAAGCGTCCGTCTGGGGCAATAAACTATATCTCTCAGAAAAAAGTATATATACATTGAACTTTTGCAATAAATTATTTATGCACTGAAATACGTCAATTAAGACACAGTATTAACAACTTTAAGGAGCTCGATGGCGGAAGTGGTTAGTGCGTTCGGCTGCGATCGTTGCATTTAAACAACTTTCGCAATGGTCGGTCATTGGATGGGTGACCAAAAATTTACTATCTCGAGCTCCTCCGTGCTTCGGAAGGCACGTTAAGCCGTTGGTCCCGGCTGCATCTGCAGTCGTTAGCACCCACCAATCCGCACTGGGCCCGCGTGGTGGGTCATGGCCCAATCTCCCTATTCCATCCATAGCGAAGGCCTGTGCCCCAGCGGTGGGGACATTAATAGGCTGATGATGATGATGAATTATAACGTACCTTAATAATCGAGCCAAAAAGAATCAAAGTAGGTGGTCTGTGGAGGTTGAATAGTCATAGACGTAGTTGGAGAGAGCATCCGTGTCATGGGTAGCCATGGCAACGGATAAAAACATTAAGTTGTCATAAATGTCAATAAAATAAATAAACTTAAAATAGATAAAATGGAAGCCAAATTAATACAACAAATAAATAACAGAATAAAGAGAAATGCCGGTAAGTGTCCAGCACTCTGGGATAGTGATTTTCAGTACAGAAGAAATTATTATACATATTTACAAAATGATGAATAGTGTGTGATATTTTTGTAATTATGTGTTTTCAAGAATACATAATAAAATATATGTTGATGTCTGATGAATATCGATGATGTTATATGATAAAATGTGCGAAATGGAACCTACGATAGTGGAAACCATGGGACGATTATTAAGGTACGTTATATTTTCATATAACGTACCTTAATAGAATAACAACTTTAACCAAACTTACTGTAGTTGTCGTTAAAGTTAATTAGGATTTCTGGGTGCATTCGTTGACATGCCTTTAAAATTACATGATTATCCTTACCTAAACTATTTACTCTGAAAAATAATTACTGATAACTTAGGTACCTAAAGTTTATTCATACTTCCTATTTCATGTCAAGCACGACCTGAAACTTTGAATGGCAGGCAATTAACTATTGCCCTGAATTAGTGACTGTGTCTGCAAGATTATTCCGTTTCTAGATTAAAGTTGGACTAAATTCCTTTTAAAGTGTGTAATTTTGATTTGAATTCTATACTTTATATATATCTTTATATATATAATTCTTCTGTGAGTGTGTATGTCACTGAACTTCTCTTAAACGACTGGACCGATTTTGATGAAATTTTTTGTGTGTGTTCAAGGGGATCTGAGAATGGTACTGGTAACAACCCCTATTTTTTTAGGGCGGTACGAAGTTCGCTGGGTCAGCTAGTATATATATATATGCTTAGAAATTTCACAAACCTTTATTTTATGCCAGCCATACACACTACGAGAAATCGTTACGATTAGACTGTACCGTCCGAACGGTACCGATAAATCGTAACGTGTATGTTATAAAACTGCACAGTTTTCTATACGTTAGCCACGTACGATAAACTGTTCCGTTCGAACTGTACAGTCTGATCGTAACGATTTCTCGTAGTGTGTATGGCTGGCATTATATGCTCCCTACGTGAACAATGAATATTAAAGCAATAGCAAATATCTCGCTCCAACTACAGCGCCTGTTTGGCGCCTATATAGAAGACCACAATAACAGTACATACCTTTGACCCCCTTAGGTTCGAGTGGTCTAGAGGCTCCAGGCGGAGAGGAGACTCCTCCCGTAGGGAGATGCCCTCCGCCTGGAATACCTCTGGAGGCACTCGCCAGTTCTCGGCTTGAGGTCACCTTAGGATCTCGCCGTCCCCACACCCGGTGACGCTGTAAAGATAAAAAAAACATACCTTCATATCTTTTAGTGTTGTTTTGTTCCTATTGGTGAGTAAGGTTCGTAGCAGTGTTGCCATATTATGTGGAAACCAAAAACCCGGTAATCAACACTAAAACCCAATCAAGCTATATCTATATATATAAATCTCAAAGGTGACTGACTGACATAGTGATCTATCAATGCACAGCCCAAACCACTAGACGGATTGGGCTGAAATTTGGCATGCAGGTAGATGTTATGACGTAGGCATCCGCTAAGAAAGGATTTTGATCAATTCTACCCCCAAGAGGATAAAATAGGGAATGAAAGTTTGTATGAAACTTTGTCAATTTTAAACCGATAGGGCTGAGACTTTGCATGCAGGTATAAGAAGATTCATAGATGAATGTCATTGTGTATAATACAAGCCTGAGCACAAAAACTGTAGTCTACACTTCAGCTCTACACCGAAGCGAAGCAAGGGCGGGCCGCTAGTACAACTATAAAATAGCCAAATGTTTGTTACCACCTTCAGATCAAGATTTCCCATCAAAGTTTGTGTAAGCTCTGCTCAATGCTGATATAAAAGTTTATTAGGGTTCAAAGGTCATATCCATTGTGCAGTGAGTGGACTACCAAAGCATAGTTATTTACCGTGGGGTGAATTAGTTACCTAACTAAAATAAGTGCGGGTGGTTAGCGCGTTCGGCTACGATCGTTTAAGTTACGCAACTTTCGTTCGCATTGGTCGGCCATTGGATGGGATAAGTAAGTACTGGGGGTTAACAGGTAAACGTTGTAATCATAATAGGTAACCTAGTTCTCAATTTATTTCTAATATATATTTTATAAACTTACCTTATACGTATGCACAAAACAATCTCTATAGCGCGATTCAGGGGATGTACCGAACATTTAACAAAACACGTACCTACTTGCATTCTGTAATCGCATCGCACTTTTTGGCTTATTTTATTAACTTACCTTATACGTATGCACAAAACAATCTCTATAGCGCGATTCAGCGGATGTACCGAACATTTAACAAAACACGTACCTACTTGCATTCTGTACCCGAACTTTTTGGCTAACTGTTACAACACTTTTCAGTTATTCATAGCGGTTTTTGTGTTTGCTAATAAATAGCACAAAAAAGGTAGTTGTAGTTAGGCCAAATCTATGTAAATAATCACTTCAATTGTGTTTAATTATATAAAAACAATGTTATATTGCAGATTATCAAAATCGAATTTGACAGCTTATAACAAAATAGTTTAGTAGTTTTTAATTACAATAGGTAACCTTTTAACTAAACTTATTAAATTAGAATGGGCAACCTTTTAACTGAACTCGATTAATTGTAATAATAATGTAAAATGCAACAAAACATTTGGTATACGAGTGACAGAAAGGACATCGGTCAACTCCCATACATCGTTTTATTTCAAATTAAATTGTTGCGTCTTTCAACAAATGATATATCATTAGATTCTGCGTAATTTATTGAGCTTATATATGTAAGAATCACGACTAAGGAAAGCCGAGGAAAAAAAGATATTTTGCTCTGAACATTTATTGGTCATGTTATTTTGACATTTTTATTACGTATCTGTATTACATTTTTTCATTACAGAAATTGATTATTTGCACAGAAATCATAATAAGTATACTAATATCATAGATAAATTCAAAATGTAGTAGAAGCGAAGCTATTTGATTTCATAGAGTGCGGTTGGCGTCTTATTTAAACTGTTCTTAAATTCGTTCACAGTGGATATTGTGAAATAAAATTGGTGTGATTTTGTGTTACAACCGTCTGCGCAACTGAAGAATTAGTGGAATCTTTAAAATATACGCTATTCCGGTCAAGTAGACTTGAGAATTTTATTGTAGTGTTGACTACCTCACAGAAGCTTACCTGAAAAGCCAACTCGATACATTGCGTGTCAAACACTCCAAGAAACATTAGAATGAGCCACAACGACATTCTAATGTAAAAACACGAAGATTAATAGAACCAAAAACTTGGCTTTATGGACATTGTTCCCTTTGCCTTCTCCGAAAACGGAGAATCTTAAAAAAAACATTCTAACTTGTCCTATTTGGTAAACAATCTACGCACAACTTTTTAACAAAATCACTAATTTAAAAATAAAATAATAACAAAGTCAATAATCTATAACAATAAATCGTTATTGTAGACTGAAACTTATTGAATCTAGTTATCAGTTGATTTTTAATGCTGTATTTTCAATAAGAAGAAGTGCCAAGATTGTTTACCAAAACGGACAAGTTAGGATGAACGTCAATGCAGTGTTTTATATTATTTTTTATTTTACTCGGCTTTTATTTGTGTCACTTACAATTTGTAAAAACTGTTTATATTTAATTAGTAATATTAGTAAAAATATCTATTCTAGACGTTCAACTTTGATCCAAATATGATTTGGCCGATGTCCTTTATTGAAGTTATACTTCTTTAGGCGCGTTATGAAAAAATGATGAGAGTGAAATTTTAAGATGCGCGCGCATCACTGTAACACAAAATTATAACAGCATGA
The DNA here is from genome assembly GCA_902850365.2 of Chilo suppressalis. NCBI lineage: Eukaryota > Metazoa > Arthropoda > Insecta > Lepidoptera > Crambidae > Chilo > Chilo suppressalis. Next base: position 3,100,962 of record OU963902.1, read on the forward strand.
AGTTGGTTGCTTTAGCGACCAACTTCATGATGTTACTTTTGTGTTTACCGCACATTAAGAAAATCTACCAACAAAATAGAAATAGAATTTCTATTTAGTGCGTGCTAACGACTGCATTGTGAAGGCCTATCAAAAGTATTTATTAATCTGGAACAACGGAACCAAAGCGCGATTCAGGAGACTACAGCGCCATCTCTTGACCATTGGTGTAGTAGAACCAAAAACCACATCTTTATTTTTTCTAATAAAGTAACAGTTATAGGTATTCATATTTATAATATCAAAAGTATTTATTAATCTGGAACAACGGAACCAAAGCGCGATTCAGGAGACTACAGCGCCATCTCTTGACCATTGGTGTAGTAGAACCAAAAACCACATCTTTATTTTTTGTAATAAAGTAACAGTTATAGGTATTCATATTTATAATATTTATCCACATGTTTCTAGTTTGTATATTCGGAATACGTGTTTGAGTTTCATACAAGTGCAAATCACATATGTTCTAATAAATTATATTCAGTAGCGATTTTAATAGAATATTTTGATTATTTATTTATTTTTTCAAATTAAAACTGAACTTTATTGACTGTGTCCTTTTCCAGACTTTTTATTAATTTATTGTAATTAATTATTTGCATGCAATTAAAAACTAATTTTAAACGATGCCAAAGAAGGATAACTTCTCACGCGCCTACATAAGTACACGCACCCATTTTTTTATTTATAAAACAAAGTTTGGCTATTCGTCGGTTTACAACAACTAGTTTTGTAAATTACTTTTTTCAGTGTAATTTCTTGCTAAACAATATGTCATAAGAAACGACGATCCTGGAAGATGCTCCGTTTGTTAATTAGAGTTCTACACTTATATTTTTGATGTTTGACTCTCAACTTCACCTTCTTACCTATTTAATAAGCTTGGCCTAGTCATAGTGTAATAAATTACAATAGTTACTCGGTGCTTTTTAGTTTTTTCTTCTAGTATCAAAAGACTGTAGAAAATAGTCTAGGATTATTCTCCAATAACCCGTAATAAGTAGTTTTATTTATAAATATTAATAGGGAGTCAACAGTGAAACAAAAATATTGAAAGCCTGAAAGATACCAATATCTCTTATCTATTAGACAAGTCCGTCCGTCCGTCCGTGGTGCTGTTTCAGAGGCCAAACCGTAAGAGATAGATATAGAGAATGTTTAAATTAAAAGTTAAGAATAGTCTGATAAGACTACAAACCGGATGTGAGTAACGTAGCATTTCCGGTTTTCGAGAAATCACGTGATTTCTATTTCAAACGAAACCACACAAAATCTCCGAAGTTCTCAATTAATTAAATACATTTTTTTTTTTTGGTGAACAGTTGGTTCACTGTTTTGCTAGTCTCTTATCTAATAGACAAGTCCGTCCGTCCGTGGTGCTGTTTCAGCGGCCAAACCGTAAGAGATAGATAAAGAGAATGTTTAAGTTATAAGTTAAGAATAGTCTGATAAGACTACAAACCGGATTTGAGTAACGTAGCACTTCCGGTTTTCGAGAAATCACGAATTTCAAACGAAACCACACAAAATCTCCGAAGTTCTCTATTAATTAAATACATTTTTTTTTTAAATCAGGTTTTGGTGAACATTTGGTTCACTGGTTTGCTAGTTTTATCATAATTCGTCTTTTTCAATTTTCCATCCAAAAAATGAAGTAAACCTCTTTTCATAGGTATTGTTCACAGGGTCTTGGTTGAAAGTTCTAATATAATAAGAACTTCCCCAAAATATTTTATGTGGCAGCTCGTGTCAGCCGTAAAGCCGATGATCGATGGATGTGAAGTGATATTGATTCAATAAAATCATGTTTCACTTGTTATATGGTACGATGGCAGCTGCACGTGCCAGTTCCGATCACTCGTACAAGGAAGTATGGAAATAATCCAATCTCCAGTGGATCCAGCTGTCAATTACATTACAATAGACAACCACCTGAGAAGGAATAAAAATGCGTGAATTGGTCGTAATATTTTTTAAGGTAATGTCCCTAGAAATTATTGCCACCACTTCATGCATCGTTTAATTGCAACAAGAGTACGAGTAAAAACACTCATGTCATGTGAAAAAATCGTATGGCTTTTATTTATTTTATTAATTTATTTAATCTTTATTTCCTTTACACTGCAATTGGCGGACTTAATGCCAACATGGCATTCTCTACCAGTCAACCTTAAAGAACATACAGAGCTAAAAAAAACGGCAGAATCGAAGAAGAGAGATTAAAATCAAACAATGAGCAAATATACTAACACTTAACTATACGACCATACTTACATTAATATACAAACAAACACTATAAATAAATATATTTTATATATATACATACACAAACACGCACTTACGTATAACACATATACTTTGTCGGATTACAGTATTCTGATTGTGGTTAAGCATTATGCAATTGCTTAAGGTAGTGTTCCCGCACCAAAGTCTTAAACACAATCCTGCTTTCTGATGATAAGCGGTCACTTTAACTTACAGATTTTAAGAGGATGTAGGTATGCTGTTTGCACATGAAGTTCCCCCCCCCCCCCCCCGATGGTTTAAGGATGCGTAAGGCATTTCCCAGGCAAAAAAATATAGGGGGCAGGTCGGCAAGGTGAGGATGGCTGTAGTGACAGGTGTTGTACCTGTACTGTACCAGCTATCTTTACGACTGGACTTTACCGTCATTTAACATCAGATGGGGTGGAATCATTTGTCGGACCTATCTATAAAAAAAATAGGTCAACTTGCTGACGATAAGTTGCGGAATAAATGAGTTAGTTTTCAATTACATTCACACTTTTATAGTCACACTTCCATTACATGACATAACAGTCTTTAACCAAGTTAGTTCCTACATCAAAAATGCCAACTATTTGCCTTTTTGTTTACAAATAATTTAAGAAACCACACTGTCGTTTGATATACTTTCACTAATAAACAATAGAGAGGAGCTCGATGGTGTAGGTGGCTAGCGCGTTCAGCTGCGATCGTTGAAGTTAAGCAACTTTCACAATGGTCAGTCATTGGGTGGATGACCAAAAATCTTCTATCTCGAGCTCCTCCGTGCTTTGGAAGGCATGTTAAGCTGTTGGTCCCGGCTGCATCTGCAGTCGTTAGCAGCCACCAATCCGCACTGGGCTCGCATGGTGAGTCCTGTCCCAGTCTCCCCATTCCATCCATAGGGATGGCCTGTGCCCCAGCAGTAAGGACATTAATAGGCTGATAATGATGAATAAACAGTTAACCACGTTCTCAACGTAACTTCCATTAGGTATCGCTTGCGGACAAAAGCGAGCGTAAACGGATTCATTCCAGTACAAACAGTTCCTCTTCCCATCCAAAGTAAGAGGCTTATACATATTACATTACAGACAGTCCACAGAGAGCATTATGTAAAGATCTGGCGGTAAATCGACGCGCAAATATAGTTTTTAAATCATCCCAGGTGGGATGAATAATTCAGGTGGCGTAAGTCGAAACCCGCACCGCTCTGTGCTTCAATATTAAATCTTTGACACGACCGCCCCGAAGACTGACTGAACGTCGAAAGATTCGATAACGGTATTGCGTGGTGGAATGTGAATACGGCTTCGTTTTGACTGTTATTAACGTCCTTATAGTACAGATAAATTATTGAGAGAATTAATGATATTGTTTTAATATTGAAAATGTTTTTTCGTTCGCTCCAGTAGGTCTCCATTTTCGCTAAAAGTGCGACTCGCCCGTGATATCCCAAACGACCCCGTGATACCGACGTAGGACGTGAAGGGATTTAAGGTGATGTAAACATAGTTTGGAAAAGTAGTTTTATATTAATTTTTGAATAATCTTTCATAGGTAGATTAATTTTCATTGCCCTTTCAAGTCGTGTACAGCACGAGATCTGTGATTTTTTTATGTAAAATTAAGCATATTTTCTTGTCTCTAGTTCTTCCACAATCTACGAAACACAAGAAAACTTATTCTAACGTAATTTTATGGTAAGAACAGTAAATAGATTATGAGGGACTGGTGCCTGAACTTGCCCGAACCTTTGTATCCCAGAGCACCACCACTCTTCCCCCTAATGTATGAACAGTGAGCAAAACATGAGGTCATAATTACTTGCACTATGATAATAATGATAACAAATATTTCCAACGCTCACACTAATTAGCCTAGCCCCATAGTAAGGCTTGTGTTATGGGACACTAGGGTAACGGATAGAATACATATACTGTACATATACAAGCTTATTTATATAGAAATACATATTAAACATCCATGACTGGAGTACAAATGCTCGTATTCATCACACAAACATCTGCCCCCACCGGGATTCGAACCCGGGACCTCTCGAGTCGGCGACACCATGAAACCCGGCGTACAAACCACTCGGCCACGGAGGTTGTCAAACTGCACTGCTGCCAACTCTTATTTTTTTTTCCTTGCTCATTGAGCTGGGATCTGACTCATCGTCAAAAACACATGAAACATCAAAAAGTAATTATATTTCACAGTGTTCTCTGTAAGGTAAAAGTTACTACAGACGGACTTTTCAGTTTGAGCGAGAATCCGCTATGTCCTAACTCTCTTAATTAACACAGAATCATTCACTAAAACTGTTTTAAGTGTTTAAATCTAAAGAAAAGTTTTACTACAAAAAAAATCCATGCGGTCCAGGCAGCGGACGGGACTCGACCCCGCACCCTTCGCAATCCGGACGAATGCATCGACCAATTATGCTACCGCGGCCCTGATGGCCGCGTTGATTTTTTTTTATAGCCTTAAGCTGCAAGGCAGCGCCATCTCTTAGCGGTGCGGGTTCGAGTCCCGTCCGCTGCCTGGTCCGCGTGGATTTTTTTTCTAGTAAAACTTTTCTTTAGATTTAAACATCTAGCAGTTAAATGCTTACAAATAAATAAAACATAACTGTTTTAAGTCTATTTTAGTTTTAGGCCATAGGTACTTCAAAACAAAATCGTTTGAAATGTAGCCAAATGCGATACTATACAAAAGGTCTATTTACTTCGATTAATCACTAAGAGTGCATTGACACTTAACATTAAGTGAGGCTCTTTGTATTTTGTTTTTTGCCAAGGTTATTTTTAATAGTTTTGCTCAAATTCTCAAGATGCAAAAAGCAAGAAAGATAATGTACCAGGATCTAGATTTTTAAAATGCTATAATTCACTTACAGGGCATAGTAGGCATTGAATGAGCCAACACCATATTACTTATGTATTAGAGCAACATCTTGAACCCTATCAGACTTTATGTTGAAGTTGAGAAGGCGAATAGTAGTAATAAGTGTACATAAATATTGTACTTTTGGAACAAACTTTTAGAACTTAAGTCTAAGAAAATTTAATTAGAAAAATTCAACTCTTCTTTAAAAAGTAAGATACTTAAGGAAGAATAACTTGACCATTCTTTTCCTGCAGAAGGGAAAAAATAGCGCTGCCTCACAGCTAAAGAGCCCTTTTACAAAATTGCGCCGCTGCCTTACTGATCGGCGCGTAGGTAGATTTGCACTAGTAATATTGCATTTTACGGGTGATGTTTCGAGTCTTATAAAATAATTATTAATTAACTAATTATAAAAATATATACATATTTCAGTAGTTCAATGACGGTAGATTAGTTTTATGAAAGTTTTTGATACTAATTCTATTTAGTTCAATATCAAAATACGAGGTAAACCTGCATTATTTTTTGGGAAAACTCACGGAGATTAGATGTCTTTTTTGATAATTAATGAGATTGAAAAAAAAATCTAATTCATTATGTTACAACAAAAACATATTTCTGATGTCGAAATAATTAATTTGATGTAATTTATTTGAATATTATTTAGAGATTAAGGCGTTTGAAGTTGTGCATGTTATCGTTTTTTCCGTAAACTAGCTGCGGCAGAACGATCAATACAAAAAAAGCAAAATAGTATTTGCAAATATTCTGCATTTACTTACAATAGGAAGAATAAATCTACTGTTCACTTCTATTGAAAATAGTTAAAATCTTTTCTAAGGGGGTAAGCGAGGCGCTCAAAAATTACGATTTTTTGCAAAAAATGTGAAAGGGCTCTTAGATATACGTGAACAAATACACTAAACCGCACTTTCTGTAGTAACAACTTAAATAGTTTAATACTTGTTTTTTAAAAAAACAAATCAGAGTCCGAGGTTGCAAGCAAGTGCGGATCCAGCTTTGGCGCCAGGGGGCGGTCATATAGCCAGCTTTGGCGCCAGGGGGGGTCATATAGTCGTGGTATATTAAATATTGAAAGTACTTAAATAATGGGTGCGTGTACTTATGTAGGCGCGTGAGAAGTTATCCTTCTTTGGCATCGTTTAAAATTAGTTTTTAATTGCATGCAAATAATTAATTACAATAAATTAATAAAAAGTCTGGAAAAGGACACAGTCAATAAAGTTCAGTTTTAATTTGAAAAAATAAATAAATAATCAAATTATTCTATTAAAATCGCTACTGAATATAATTTATTAGAACATATGTGATTTGCACTTGTATGAAACTCAAACACGTATTCCGAATATACAAACTAGAAACATGTGGATAAATATTATAAATATGAATACCTATAACTGTTACTTTATTACAAAAAATAAAGATGTGGTTTTTGGTTCTACTACACCAATGGTCAAGAGATGGCGCTGTAGTTTCCTGAATCGCGCTTTGGTTCCGTTGTTCTAGATTAATAAATACTTTTGATAGGCCTTCACAATGCAGTCGTTAGCACCCACTAAATAGAGATTCTATTTCTATTTTGTTGGTAGATTTTCTTAATGTGCGGTAAACACAAAAGTAACAGCATGAAGTTGGTCGCTAAAACGACCAACTTCATGCTGTTAATTTTTGTGTTACAGTGATGCGCGCTCATCTTAAAATTTCACTCTCATCATTTTTTCATAACGCGCCTAAAGAAGTATAACTTGAAAATCCCCCTGGGTTTGGTCCATCTGTACCCTGCCCAGGGGGGGGGGGGGTCATGACTACCATGACCCTCCCCCCCTGGAGCCGCCCTTGGTTGCAAGTGACCAGATCATTAATTTGCTGTATATTACAATTATATCCTAAACATTTTAATATATTAAGTTTTCAAACAAATTTTACAAACAATTTTTAATCATACTTACCTACTTGAATTCTCGACATAACTGAAATTGCAATAACCCACGGTGCGGCGCTCTCTTGGCTGCGCCGTCTGAGATATCGTCGCGTCTGGGGGCTCCTTTATTTACACTTCAATCACACTATCTCGCTGTGGAAATGGTAAGCCAAGACTCTTATTAGGGTCATCAGCGCTTCGTAGATTTAACTTTAGGTGTGTCCGTAAATATTATAATGTTATTATATTATTATTATGTTTTATATTATTATTATGTTTGTATAAAGTCCGTCATTTTTAGATTTATAGATATTACTTGGTCGGTTATTCGTCCAAGAAAGTAAACATCATCATCAGCCTAATAATGTCCCCACTGCTGGGGCACAGGCTTCCCTATGGATGGAATAGAGCAGTGTTTCCTAACCTTTCCAAGACTGGTACCCCTGCAACCTATTAGGAAAACAGATTTTACCCCGACTTTAAAATGTTATCATCTGTCCAAGAATTTCCAATTTGGCCGCTACATTTTCGTCCCTAATAATCATCATCAGGAAAAAATCTCGCCCCGCTTCCCACACTCAGCACCCCGCGGGCTCGCTAGCAAGAAGGAGCGCATGCTCTATTTAGTAGTATTATTATATAGTATTTTCTTATTATTTAGATTTGACCAAATAATTAGGTTCTTTGTTACCCCCGAAGTATGGCTGATTTACCCCCGGAGGGGTAATTACCCCCAGGTTCGGAACCCAGGGTATAGAGTTTGGGCCAAGATCCACCACGCCGGCTCGATGCGGATTGATGGGTGCTTACGACTGCAGTTGCAGCCGGGACCAACGGCTTAAGGTGCTTCCGAAGCATGGAGGAGCTCGAGATAGTAAATTTTTGGTCACCCATCCAATGACGTCAGTCATTGGATTGAAAGTAATTACAATACTCTAATAGAAATTTCAAAATCGATTCAGTAGTTGCAGAGATGATTTTCTACAAACAAACAAACATTTCATCTTTTAGAATATAAATATAAAGATTCTAAAGATTTAGGCCACACTAAAAGAAATACATTTCATTACTTTTAACTTGAGATTTTTTTTAGTCGTACATTTTTCTATTACAATGTATTTAACATGTTACATTTAAAGAAAATATAACTAGAAAAAAATCCACGCGGACCAGGCAGCAGACGGGACTCGAACCCGCACCCTTCGCAATCCGGGCGAATGCACTGACCTATTATGCTACCGCGGCGCGGTTACATTTAAACATCAAGCAGTTAGGTACATGCTTTGAAATAATAAAAAATATAACTATAATTGCTTTTTCTTCTTTCAAATGTTTAATACTTGTAAAAGTATTCATTTGGCATTGTGGGTTACCTATAATGCGAAGAGATGGCGCTGCTTTGCAGCTTAAGAATGGCTAGAAGAATTTCGACGCGGTCCGTGAGGGCCGCGGTAGCATAATTGGTCAGTGCATTCGCCCGGATTGCGTAGGGTGCGGGTTCGAGTACCGTCTGCTGCCTGGTCCGCGTGGATTTTTTTCTAGTTATATTTTCTTTAGATTTAAACATCAAGCAGTTGCATGCTTTTAAATAATAAAAATTATAAATGTTACATTTAATTCTTGTTGATATGAACATAGTTAGCAAAATCATTATACTTAACCAACACAATGGAAAATAAAGTACATAATTTAAAAATACACCAAGACGTAATACATGATCCTATTCGAACGGAACTTAGCTCGTTATTCCTATGGATTCTATCTTTAGCTTATTTAAGTCGTATCTTTAGTGGAAAGTTATATTGAGGTTGTGTTCAGCATTGTCTTTGGCTGACTCGGCGAATCTCGTTTCTTTTGTGCTGGAAACTCAACAATATTCGTTCAGCGTCGTCTCAAAGGCTCTTTTTCTTGGTACTGATTTTTCCATGCCAAGTTACCTAACTCATCTAATAACTGGTTAACGAGGAAAGTTATTCAACTCATCGGGGCGAGCAATAAATAACTTGGACGCTATTTTTGGTGTAACATTAGCCATCGTATCAACTTGTAAAACTATTTTGTTTTTTCAATATAACTGGACTGTAATATAATTGAACATTTATTAAATACTAGTGGATGGGTGCCAGCGAGCTCATCTCCGTAGTAATATTTGGTTTCTCATACACTCTTCCACGTCCATTTTACCACTTTAAAGGATGGAATGGATAGAACGGATTTCTGGGATAAAAACAATATATATATCTGTATAGTTTATGGTCACAATCATTATAGCAAATTAATGTTGTGTTCACGTGTTCCCTCCTTCTTACAACCTTGGATCCTTTGACAAGCAGGCCGGCAAGGTGAGAATGGCTGGTGTGGCAGGTAGAACTGCTGTACCATTTATCTTTACGTCTGGACTTCACCGTCACTTAATATCAGGTGGGCTGGAGTCATTTGTCAAACCAATCTATAAAAAAAATTGTTGGAGTTATTCCTTGATTACGGTGCTTGCAAGTGCCGAAATAAGGTACGTGGTAACACTCCCGTAAATAACATAAATTACTATAAAAACTATCAAATTATATATTCAATTCAGAATTAAAGATGAAGAGGTAACAGACAGACACACTTGCACATTTATAATATTGGTATGGATGTAGTTTACATGAAATTAAACTTATAAAATTCAACAGTGTACGTATGTAGGTAACAAAGTGCTATATTATTAAAACGGGCTGATTTTTTATATTGTTCGAATGTTTTCACTGCTTAAAAGATGGCTTACCCTACAAAGAGAATTTGCCGTGTTTCTGTTTGTCCAGTAGATACTTACGGTACATTAGTTTCAGTCCAGACTTGACCGAGTTTCAATTCATTATTCTCTTTCAATGAGCTCGTTAATTACTTTGTTTCTCGACTTGTGCATTTGTGCAAACGAATATTGTTTCGTTTCGTGTCGGAAACGTTGCATCTGTTGCAGTGTTTGTGCAAACGATTTTTCATGAAGAAAAATTTTAGGTTACCTTTTTATACAGGTTCCTCTTCTGTAATTTTCTTCACGATTGCAAAAACCGTGATCTATATTACCTTGTAGGGACAGAGCTTTCATCTGGCTTCAGTGTAGTTCTCTTCGGGAAATGCATGATGCAATACTTATACCACTATAAAAAATTCGTCCACTTAATTCAGAGACATGTTCTACTCAGTGTTGCCACCTTGGATTTTTTTAAGGCGCCAAGTCAAAGGTAAATAATCGCCAGATTTCAAAAATTTGGATTTAATAAAATACACCAAAATCCGCTAAATTACAATTACATCTCTGATAACAAAAAACCCTAATTTAAATAAAAAACCAGTGAATATGTATGAGACGCTACAGAAATAACTGTGAGTAACCACATAGAACATTATGAAAGTTCCACTAAAAAAATTTAGCCCGCTAGATGATGAAAATATACCACTAGAAGCCGTGAAAAAGCACCAGTTCTGGTGGAAAAACCACCAAGGTGGCAACACTGGTTCTACTGCAAGCTGTAGTTTGGCAATAATATAACATATTATATACGAACCCTTACAGACATCAGTTCTTCACAAATGTATAGATAACCAAGAGCTTTTAACTAATTTAAGGCAGTTCTGTCGTCGCTTATATTCCAGCATTCGACCTTTTTACACTTTACTGCATGGTGCTGTGAGGTACTATCTAAGAGCACGATATGGGAATATCGTACCTGAAAAAGGACCAATATATTGCACATTTGCTAGGTAAGATCTTCTTAGTGAATAAGTACGATATAGATAATTGTAATTGTATTAAAGTATTCAAAACTAGAGCTGCCTTTGTACACCTATAATTTTCTGTATTAATGAGAGAAGAACTCAGAAATCTCCTCCTTTTTGTACTTCTAACTTGAAGTTGAATGTTTGAGTAAATCCTACTAAAAACTAAAGATCCAACTTTCAAGCCTTTTTTAAAATAACTGTAAGTAATTGCAGGAAGCTGACTTATTTTTTTATTAAAACAACATTCAAGACAATTATGTCATAAGAAAAGAAAACTGCAAAATACCTATTACTGAAAAAAGATAAGAATTTTTGAAACCTCACTGGCAGAAATCATTAAAAATACACAAAAAAAATTATAACTCGAAAACTAAGAAAAATCTCGGAACATACATGGGGTATTTTCGCATACCCCCAGGTGCGAGGAATCTAAAAAAAATTGTTGACGTCACTAGTTGGACCACCCTGTATACAAAAACACGATACTGCTATATTATAAACCACGATACAAAACAACACTATTAGTATATGTGGAAAGCAATATCTCCACACGAAAGATTAACAGTCACTTTAAAGTTTCTAACAACTGGAAGGAGTTTCGAAGACCTGAAACATTCCCTCCTGTTGTGATAATCCGTACTTTCTATTTGCCAAAGATAGCTCATTCCCGTAAATATTTATGAATTCTTCTAAAATCTCTCGACTTCAGTGCCTCTTCGTTAGCTCATTTTGGCGGGAAATTAATCGCAGATTTTGCCGTGCATGTAGGCAGATACTGCGCTACCAAAACTTGTATGCAATGTTGCAATGCAACACACGTTCAAGTAAACTTGCGTAAACAGATGTTTGCACAAGTTGAAATCAAAAATTTTATCATTTCAAAAATTTGAGCGAGTATTTTCCAAATATTTTTGTTATTTTTTCCATTAGATGATAATTAAATTTTTTGAGAATAATTTAGAATTCGGTTTTTTATATAATCTTATTATTAGGCTTAATCTTTTGATTGACATGACAATTCTCAGATAAAATTTACTCTTTTTTGTCCCGGCGACAAAACCCTTCACTATTCTGGGTAGAGCAGAATTTACAAAAGCATTAAAATTTTTAACGAATGTAAAATAAACTTGAGAAAGAACCTAAAGAAATTCCGCTGTCGGCAAATTATTATCTTAAAGCAACCCAGACACGTCAAAAGAACATTTTCAGAATCAACATTAAGCCTCTTGATTTTTTTGTCATTTACAGAGTTGGCAATCAAGCACTCGTCTAACTGTAATACATTGTCATCTTTTTATTAGAATAGAATAGAATACTCTTTATTTGCATTAAATACAGTTAAGAGAAGGTCATATTAATATTTATAGCATACATAAAATTCTAGCACATTAAGACATAATAGTCATATTACAATATTCTCATTTTACCTATCATTCATTTAATAACAAGTATTTTATTTCTAAAGAAAATATAACTAGAAAAAAAGTCCACGCGGACCAGGCAGCAGACGGGACTCGAACCCGCACCCTTCGCAATCCGGGCGAATGCACTGACCAATTATGCTACCGCAGCCCTCACGGACCGCGTCGAAATTCTTCTAGCCATTCTTAAGCTGCAAGGCAGCGCCATCTCTTCCTTCCTCTTCGTCTCTGCCTTGCAGCTTAAGAATGGTCCGTGAGGGCTGCGGTAGCATAATTGGTCAGTGCATTCGCCCGGATTGCGAAGGGTGCGGGTTCGAGTCCCGTCTGCTGCCTGGTCCGCGTGGTCTTTTTTTCTAGTTATATTTTCTTTAGATTTAAACATCAAGCAGTTACATGCTTAAAAATAATAAAAATTATAAGTATTTTTTTATTATAATTTAATACCCGTTAATGCGGTTCCGAATTGCGAGCGTCGTAGTAAACAACAAACAGAGAAGAGTAGCAAACTCAGCATCCAACGTGCTACTCCGGCAGCGTCACAAAAGCGGTTTTCTGATGAAGAGGGTTTCGTTACAGTGGAAAGGAAGAAGAGGAAGCCCATTCGCCGCAATCTGTGTGGTGCCGCCCCGACCGGAGCGAACCATCTGCTGCGTCCTGTTATACCGACGACTGGCGACGTTTACAAAAAAGATTTTTGAAGCCGGAGGGTGTTGTGTTCCGGCGGTTCCGAGGCCGGCGACCTGACACCACTCCGCGTCACACGTCGCCGTCTATACGTGTTAATTAGGTTTCTACTAACATGGTTATTATTATTTTGTTTAATACTAACATTTAATATATTACCTATATCTGTGTTTATGTTAGACTATAAGGTATTTATCTATGGGTCTACGTTGCCTGATTATAAACAAATAAATAAATAAAAATGTCAATATTAATTACAATTCCCAATATCAGTTCAAAATAAAATCGTCATCATCAGCCTATTAATGTCCCCACTGCTGGGGCACAGGCCGTCCCTATGGATGGAATAGGGAGATTGGGCCATGACCCACCACGCGGGCCCAGTGTGCAGCAGCCGGGACCAACGGCTTAACGCGCCTTCCGAAGCACGGAGGAACTCGAGATAGTAAATTTTTGGTCACCCATCCAATGACCGACCACTGCGAAAGTTGCTTAACTTCAACGATCGCAGCGGAAAGCGCTATCCACCTGCGCCATCGAGCTCTTCAAATAAAATATTTTATGTTAATTTACTGTGTTAAACATAACTCGCTTTTTATAGTATAGGAGGTCTACGAGCAGACTGCTCACCTAATGGTAAGTTATGACTGTCGCCTATAGGCGAAGGAGTACGCGATTTTTACTACTCTGACCCCACCCCTTATATCACCTATTAAAAGTCTTTAGTTCCTATGTTCTGTACTTGTGTATGTGTTATAGTATAAAACAAAGGTTATATTAATGTTATTATTATTAGCCCAAGATCGATCTGAGTGGCGTGCATTTGGAGAGGCCTATGTCCAGCAGTGGACTGAGATAGGCTGTTGATAATGATGATATTAATATTACTTACAAAAAAACGTGAATCGTTTCAAAAAATCTTGCTAAATTTGTATTTCAGTTAATATAATATCATTTATTTGACAGGCGATAAAACTTTTCGCCTCTGGAGCGTAAGCGCGTTGCGAATTGCTGGTCACGTTTCAATGTTTTAGACAATTTTACTGTAACTGAATTTCCCTAAGGTGACAATTTATCTAATTTGCTTGGGCTTAATTAATTCAGAGCTCGTCCTCTTCAGAGAGATTTTGAAATAAAAAGAAAGCCGCTTTCTAATTTACTAATGTTCGAAAAATGCCTCTTAATCATTGTCATTCTGCTGTTTTTTCGTTTAGTCCTTAGATTACAAAGGAGATATACGATGTTGCTTATGTCATGATGAAATACTATCATTATCGGCCTATGAATGTTCCCACTATTGGCGCACAGGTCTTCCCTATAGATGGAATAGTGTGATTGGGCCATGTCATCATTTTCATTTTGGTCAGTTAGGTTCAGTCAGGATGGGTGCGGAGACGCGGTGAAGTCCTTCAACGGGGATCTTCTTCTTCTTCACCAAGTGCCTATTTTGCGTGTGAGGATGTCCTTAGTCGTGCCATCCCAACTCCCCCAAGAAGCTCAGCAGTCTCTTGGTGTCGCTGCAAGCTTCGAGTAGCGTCTGCGGGCTGCCCAGGTGTGTCATCCGATGTCTGGTCACGCCTCTGCACTGCAGCAGGACGTGAGAGCTCGTCTCCTCAACGGGGATCTCGCGGTTCCGCACTTAAACAGCGTAGAGGGTATTCGCAGGATGTTTTTAGCGGATAGTATGCCGTAAGCGCTCGTAAGCCGTGCAGACTGCTTAACAGCTTACCCGTTTCGCACCCGTGAGACTTGCGAGAGGCCAGGTGTGAGGTCCGTTCGTTGGTGTGCCCCTTAAGGGCGCCAACGTCTGTAAATAAAGGTTTTACCTGCGTAATAAAAAAAAAATTAAAAAAAAGGTTCAGTCAGGCTGGATCGAACCAGCACCTTTCTCTACAAATATTCTAAAGTAGCAATATTATCTCATTTGAAGTAGCCTACAATATAAAAAAGGGGCGCAGTCTTGCAGCCTTCGAAATACTAGAAGGATTTTGGCACGTCCACTAAAGTCTCGGTAGCAACCTCCAGAAATCCAGCATGCTTTGGATGTTGCTACTAGTGACTGTGGATTTCCCAGTCGAAAAGTCCTCTCACCTCTTCACTCCAGCAGGACGTGAGCGCTCGTCTCTTCCGCCTCCAGGCAGGCTCTGCACAGAGGGCTGTCAGAAATATCTACAATGGTGTCTGTTGAAATAGCCGTGACCCGTGACCCACGTTTTGGTTCAAGGCTTGTGTAGGTAATCTGACTTACGTGATAATTAGAGGTTTACCTTAGGAACGGCTTCCCTAGCTTACCCGCAGTAATGCAGTTTGGCCCTGTATTCGTCATGTTGTTGTTGACAGCGCTCCCTTATCCAGTTCCTCAGCCAAAATACCCACGACTACTTTTTTATAGCTTCGTCGGCACATTTATTTTGAGTAATAGAAAGGATAATCTTGGGTGATAGACTGCTAGGGGTAGAGACCACCACAAAGAAGTATACCAAATGATAGGACGGCAAATCTTATAATCCTAAGGAGACAAAATTTTGAAGTACTTCACTGGTCATACACACACTTAGCTTAATTAAATCTTACTAAGCATAACCTTTTCATAACTGCATTTTTTTTTGCTCCACCATGACCGAGTTTTTCACTCAAGGTTCATTATAATCTGTATTCAGGTAATACAGATGAGCCATATATTCCTTACATGAACAACGTACGTTTGTTTAAAACACAATATGCAGTGATCTAGAATAGGCAGCATATCAGACAATCTACCTGACTAGCTGTTAACAAATGGGGCCACTAGAACGGAGAGAAATCATCTCTTATGTACTGAGATAATATTATAAAAATTTGTAACTGAAATATGGGGAATATACACAGTTTTTGCTTGTTAGGATTCCGTACCTCAAAAGGAAAAAAAACGGAACCCATATAGGATCACTTTGTTGTCCGTCCGTCCGTTTGTCAAGACCGTTTTTCTTAGGAACGCGTGGAGGTATCAAACTGAAATTCATATCTAATAATACTCATGTCTACTGTCCCTTGGAGCTGTGAAAAAATCAAACTTCTAAGTCAAAGCAATCAAAAGATACGATAAGTTTATGCCGCAAATTTCCGCAAATTTTCGAAACTTGCACGGGAATCAAAACCTACCTCCCGTAAACTTAGAATCTTGAAATTTGGTACGAAGTAACGTCTTATAGTATAGATAAAGGAAAAATTGCGAAAACTGTAAATTTTTAGTTACATCAATAAAAAATATTTTTGAAAATTTTAAAATTATGTACTACCTCTTTTCTCATGAACGCGTAGAAGTATTAAATTGAGTTTGTACGGAACCCTCGGTGCGCGAGTCCGACTCGCACTTGGCGTGTTTTGTTTTTGTCATGAAATCACTCTGACATTGGTACAGATTTTTTTGCTTTTCAACACTTTAACTACGTATCAGCCATAATAGTGCCATGTGTGTGCCGGTGGGGCAAGTGGTGTTAAGAATTCACATTATCAACTTTTTCTTTCTTCGTCTATTAGGTAGATTATTAAAAAGTATTCGACATCTATTTTTAATTTTTTCACATTATCAATATATTACAGAGATAATTTTCGAAGAAGTGACGTCTCTCACTCCCAAACTTGGACGCGCTGATAAAGAATGAAATCTTTTTAAGTTAATAGTTGATTCTGCAGTATTTGTCGAACAACAAATCCGACCCGAAGTAATTACTGCCCTTGTTGTACCGAACAATTATCTATATAAAGTATATTCGATTTTACTGCCCGGCTGTGCAGATTAATGCCGGCCTGGTTATGGAAACAAGCTACCCTTATGATGATGAATGGAAGCAAATTCAGCAGCTGACACATTATTTTTTCTTACTATAACTACTATAACTCCCCCTGATTGAATTGTGAATTTTAATAAAAAACGCTTTTCCGTGGCCATACAGCATTCATATTGAGGACAACATGTGCATAGCATGGCAGTGCACATTCATCGCTACACGTTCCAAGTGCATTTTTTAATTAATTTACAAATCTCTACCATTTATATTCTCTAACATTTTCTTTGTTCAACAATATGGTGAAACTTATGAAATTTTTTACACAAGCACAGTTTGACAAATAACCACAAAAAAGAACAAATTACACATTATCTTTACTTCAGTCTAATGTAGGGTACGTTAGGCTTAAGTAATCCATGTCTGATAGATCTGAGTTTCCATTTACTTGGTGGATTGGCATGGCACCGTTACCAAATATTAATTTGACTTTGAATGTACTTTAGCCATAAGTAAAAAAAATGTCTTAAGTATTTCTTAATTTGTGTGGAGATCCTTCGGGGAGGCCTATGCCTATGCTTAGCAGTGGGCGCCATACGATTGATATGATGATTTCTTTACTTTTAGTGGATTTGATTTTATAAAGTCGGTTTTTTTAAGTTTAGTCTTGAGGCAATGTTCTACGTTATAAATTCTGTAGGAAAATGTATTCGTGTCTTGATAAATTGGTGTCGTTGTTAAATTAAATGTTTTGGGTAGTCTTTTCTACATAAACTGCAAAGAATTTTGCTATTACATCCAACATTGTTAACTAAATTCGGATTATGTTTAATTAAGCAGCTTTGCTGTTAACTTCGACACTGTCGATAATTCGGAAGTTGTTAGCATGTGCGGCACGGGAACCGGCTTAACCCAAAATCGTGGGGGTGGGGTTAATATGATCGACGGCGAAATTTTGCTGTGTTCATTTTATGGTATGTAAATATTTTATCCGTAAACACAGCCAACATGATAAGCAGTCACAGTGTGCTAGTAATAAATCGCCTTTTGAAGGTAGTATGTTTGGACCAAAATTGCTTCACAGATACATTAAGCGTTATTTTTTTAAAAATTGTAAATACATTGAAAAAATATGTTTTTACATTAATTCTGATGAACATTAACAATATTACTTTGCATACATATATATGTATGATTTACTATCTGGAGAAAATATGTTTGATAAGAGTTGGATTTTAAATACTTTGAAAGTGGTATTTATCAATTATAAAATCAAATATGCCATAAGATTCCTTTCTATAAAGGTTTAGAAAGGTTTATAGTTAGCAAAATCATTTTCCATAAAAAAACGCAAAATACTTATAATTGAATGATGAAAAACCAAATTGAAAATAAAATAACCTTAATGCGGCTGAAAAGCTGTCGTCAACAATTAGAGAATAATGAAATAAAATGTGTCGTCGACCGCCATCTCGTTTAATGAATGTTACGTTGATACCATTTACAAACCCTTACCAGTTACATGATTTTATGATTACATCAGGGCAACGTTATACTGTCATTCTGTCAATGTTAAGAAAAAGATACTACGTTTTTAGTCTGCACCAAAACACTACAATAAACCAACGAATATATCTAATTCATCTTATAGAAAAAGGGTATTTGACAAGTTTTAGAAAACGATCTCACGTTATTGACTAATGTTTATGGAGTCCGTAAAAATTGGATATTCATCATTCTGTTGTGTATATCAGTAAAAATAACCAAATCAAAAACTCCATTTTCAAGTTGCCGCGAAAACGTATTTCTGGACAATATGGCGTCTTACTAGTGTATGACGTCACACAACTGTTATTAAAACGTCAAACGATATAATGTAATGTCACTTTAACCGGAAGTTTACTTGCGTGTGCCGTCATTTTAGCCTCCGCCAATCAAAATCGTTTTGGGCCACGTGGCAATAGATAAGAATCTTTTTCATGGGTTTTTAGTAAAATTATGAATATTTTTTTTTGTAAAAATAGTAAAAACTCCTGCCAATATTCATTCTAAACACAGATGCTAACAATTGGCACTTTATTTTTAATTCTGTCCAATACATTAAATATTACAATAAATTCTGTAGGAAAATGTATTCTTATACGTGTATTAAAAAAAGCCCAGCAAATATCTCCGCAATACCCGATGAAGTGTATGTGGAGTCCAGCAAAGATTGTTCGTAATTCTGTTCCCGGATTGATGGTGACTCTGGCATACATCAAAATATTTTACATTATAAGCATTGTATCGTTGTCATTATATTTTCATTCAAGTTATTTACCTACGGTGCTATCCTTTGCAGTAACAGGTTTCATCATCATCATCAACATTAGCCTATTGATGTCCCCACTGATGGGGTACAGGCCTTCGCTATGGATGAAATAGGGAGATTGGGCCACCGCCCACCACGCGGGCTCAGTGCGGATTGATGGGTGCTAACGACTTTAGATGCAGCTGGACGATAATAAATTTTTGGTAACCCATCCAAAGAACGACCATTGCGAAATTTGCTTAACTTCAACGATCGCAGCCAAACGCGCTTACCACTTGCGCCATCGAGCTCCTCTAACAGGTAACAGGTTTATTTATGCCCAAATGTCTTAGGATTTATACTTTTACTCGCGAAATTAAAAACCAACTGTAAAAAAACGTCAGTCGGAATGGAAACAATCATTATCTGAGGCTTTCATTTGGGTTGCAGAGTCTTATTATACAGGGTGTAAAAAATCCTATGACAAAGACTTAAAGTACGCATTCTGTACACCCAAACAAGCAATATTACAAAATTTTATGTGTGGGGAAAATAGATGTATTTTAATTAAAAAACAGTTTTTTCCAGTACGCAATGTATAGCGCGGCGTTCTACTGTAGCGCTAAGCAAAGAATGTGCCTGTGTGTATGTGTCTAAGTGCGTCGATCAAAAAGTTTCTAATTAACGTTTTGAAAATATTAATGTAAAAATATTGAAAAAAAATGTGACTTTGACCTTTAATATCTCCATAACCAGAAATTTGCCAGGTATGATCCAGAAGGAAAAAAATCGTCATGATGTGGAAAATACGTGGCCTTCGATTTTGTTAAAGGTTTTTATACACCCTGTACATAAACTCTGTGACCCAAATGATGGAAAAAAGATGGATCTTTTGCTAGTGTTGTGTTTCTGTCAGTGTGTAAGGTTCCAGGGCTCCATAGAGTTGGGGGTGGGGTCAGGGTAGACAACGACGGGCCCTAAGGTGGTCTGGGCGCGGCTTGGCCGCCGCGTGCCCTTGGTGCCATTCGGCATAGGCCACCCCGTCTGGGGATTGCCTAGTACCCTAGCGCAATCCCCCAGAGGCGTGTCGCCCGGGGGCGTTTCAATGAAGTGGTGCACGCTGAGGTGATCCTGAAACGCTCCCACATGGGCGTAGGAGGGTACCGGTGGGTTTTAGTGGGTAGTCCCGGAGTTGTTACGCGCCGGGGAGTCCCACACAAGTCGCGCGCCCAGCCAGCGCGCGGTACGGTGCGTAAATGCATTTCCCATCGTAAAAAAAAAGGGTAGACAACAACGACAGTGATAAATAAAACTAGTTTTTACGGGTTAATGCACGAAACTTTATTTATTTATTGACGTTTCGCAGCCTTTTCAGGTCTGCATCGTCAGAATAATGATTATTTATTTAAAATTGTCGAGCTACCTTCGAAAGACTTATATTGAGCGTTCGGTTATTTCATTGGAAGATTTTTAAAATTTTATTGTCTATGTATGAATTTATTATTTAATTTACTTAATAAAGTATTTTATTTAAAATTCTTGTTTGTAATTTTGAGTTTATTTATTTATTTGACCCTAACTACCGTAAACTACCACCGGTTCCAAAATTGGGAGACCTTCCTGAGAAGAACCGGCGAAACAAACTCAAGAGAGGCTTTCTATCTCCTTCTTATGTTGAATTATGCAAACAAAAAGAACTAATAGTATCTGATGGTCTTGCAGTGTGTGTCGGGGTTGGGATTTTATCTCCTGTATAATAGTTTCCCAAGCTGGTGGTATATACCAACCATCTTCCCTGTTGAAATTTGGATATTTTTTAATCTCAATAGCCTCGCGCATCATTCGAGGAACGAACCGCCGCTGAGCTGTTTCGTGCATTAACCCGTAAAAACTAGTTTTATTTAATGAGTGATGTGCGTGAAAACCTAAGAAACAAACGACAGTGATAGTTTGGTATCACAAGCCTCTATAGAATATGGTGGTCGCTTACCATCAGGCGTGCCATAATATGTTTGCTTGCCACCCTACTTGCCAAAAAAAAAGTAAACCCAGCACCTGCTGGGTTTATAGAAACCACCTGGTTTCTATATAAATTTTCTGTAGTCATGACAAAAAGAGCCAAAAGACCCAAACGATATTGTGATGGAAGGACCATAACTAATGAAGGGTTAAGCTATAAAATATGAACGAGTTGTTAACCGTCAAGGCGTCGGCGTGATACAGGCCATGAGATAGAATGAGCAAACTTTGAGTATGCCTTAAGTACGCTTTTTTAGTTTCCCCTCGATCGCTTATTTTATAAAAAATGCATTATTACATTGCTATTTATGAATGTCTCAAGATACGAAGAGATGAGTTAAAATTCAGTTTTTTTTAATGATGTGTGAATTTCAGGTGTCATTACACTCAAAAATGTTTAATGGTCTGAATAGCATTATTTTAATGAAAATTTGTCATTCGTCGGAAACCAGTTCGCAAACATTATTGAATAGTCATAACAATGATGACACCCGCGATAATTAATCATAATCATCTTTATTTGCAAAATATGGTTACAAATGGTGATACAGAAATAAAGAGCATCCTATATTCTTACCCAATGGGGTGTGCAAATTAATTGTACATGTATGTAATGTAATAATTACACACATCCCTATTTGACCATTCGAATGATGAACCAACATCATTGTCTAACAAAACACTATTTCAACGGGTATAAAATGCATTTTCTGATACTTTTTTATCCATATAAAATTTTACTAGAAAAAAATCAACGCGGACCAGGCAGCAGCAGGAAATTAGAAAGGAAAGGAAGCAGCAGGGAAGGAAGAGGACAGGGTCGCGTTCGATTCCCGTCTGCTGCCTGGTCCGCGTGGATTTTTTCTAGTAAAATTTTCTATAGATTTAAACATCCAGCAGTTAAATGCTTAAAAAAGGGTAGATTTAAAAAATCAAAACACACGGCTGCTTAAATATTAATTCAAATAAAAATTGAAAAGAAAAACAAGTCCAGTAGTCTATAATTCTGTTAAGTAAGGACCAAAGCTACTTTAACAGTTGGGACCCATTAGATATTCAAGGATGGATATTTTTTTTTCAATAATGGGTCCCGACTGTAAAGTAATGATTTTTTAGGATCTACAACGATATAGCTCATATATAATAATAAGATTATAATTTTTGTAGTTATTTGGTGAATTGGCCAAAATATAACAATAAGTGTCACGTAAGACGGAAAAAATCTCCTATCTGCAAGTCATTTTTGGCCTGCACTGCAAAGCAATAAAAGTAACATGAATATTATGTATGATGGAAATGTATCTCTCATATAGTTCTACACATGAGTGTTTTAATACCTTTTTTTGTGACGCAGGCAAAACCTATGTTTACAGACGACGGCGCCTTCAAGAGGCACACCGCCGAACGGACCTCACACCTGACTCCCGCAAGTCTTACGAACCCCCCAGTTGCTGCCCACCGAGGATCCCGCAACTCTTACGGGCGCTTTACGGCATAATATCCGCTAAAAAACCTTGCGAATACCTTCTACGCTGCTTAATGAGAAGCCGCGGGGCCCCCATTAAGGGATTCTCCACTTCCCCGCACCCAGCAGCCTCCCAGCCGGAGCTCCACGGCAGGGATCTCCCGGGGTATCACGGGGACTCCACAGACGTGCGCAGTATGGCCCGCGCGTGGGGGCTGAGTACGCGGCCTAGTGCCCTCCGTACCGCCCCCCGTCCGCTGCGGAGGGCTACTTGGGCTACTTTGCAGGACAGAAGTACAAGGGGGGGCTGCCGTCACGGGGTCCGTCGGTGGCCGGTACAACTGACGCCATGCCGGTCAGCGAGGGACCCCCCGGGTAGGGTCATGGGACGGGCACAGTCAGTCCGTCCTCCTTTGACGGGAGGGAGCGGCTAGAGGATCATCCTCCTCAGCCGCCTCCCACGCCCTCTCGCTGCGGAGCATGGCCTCCACTATGCTCCGCAGCGAGAGGGCTCATGAGTGTTTTAATACCTAATTATAAACAGTTGCATACAAGACTTTGTTTACACCCACGATATAAATCATTTTTATGTAGAGTATGTGCGGAAAGAGAATGGGCGTGGCGAAAAACGAAACTAACATTAAGATTTTTATTTGACAATCAAACCCAGCAATCTGTAAAACGTCAAAGTTTTGTATTGATACGGATTTGTTTGCTGTTGTGATTTCTTGCGGTTTCCTGTATTTAATTATGTCTAAAAGGGGTAAAACCTTACAAATACGGTAGAAAAGCACTACAGCGCCCTCCAATCTAAATCCCATTCTCTTTCCGCACAGACTCTTTAAGTATTAGATATTTTGACTTTTGGTACGCTTTTTCACACTGTTTTTTTCGATTTTCACGATTATTCCTGTAGTTATTGGTTGGAAATGTCCTTTGCTGCAATATAAATAAGGGGTGTATTATCAAAACTTGAAGCACTCATTTTTATTACAAAAAAAATGATGTGGTGTCGTGGGACACCAGGTAGGAACGAAGTTCTTTCTCTTTCGAATCTAAAGAATGACACTTTTCTTCGATATGAGACTTAATATCTCATTTCCAACTGCGAAAAACGCAAACAAGCCATTTATTAAATTGAAAGAAGAAGAATTATAAGGGGAGAGGAAAACCGAAAAAGATTCATAATTTGATCCTATACCAATAACAATTTAGTTTGCAGAAAGGATTTGAACCACGTGACATATTGTAGTTAATTTTATTTTATTTCCTCACGTGGCGGTTTGTACGTTTACATTCTTAAATAATGTTACCTAAATTAAATTGAAACTTTTCTTTGTAATTGTTTGAGAGTGTTTAAATCCATTTATTTATCAGTAAATTAAGCAACAAAACGGACTCAATTGATTAACGAAGTAATGAGTATTCGAAATACCAGGATCGCATAAGCTCACACTAGGTATACATTATCAGTCCTACGGAATTCGGCCGCGGTGCGCCCGTGTCGCAACCAGCTGCGTAGCCTAGGTGAATGAGCGGACGTTCGAACTTCGAAGTGTATTCGATTTTTAAATAGGTTTTCGAAAAAGTTTCTAACAAAATAAAAATTCCACGCATGGACACACCATCATATCATCATAATCATAGCACATCATACACGGTACGATTCATACTATTATTACAACGCCTTTAAGATTATGTTGTCCTGGTACTAAGCCTTATAAATATAATCGATAATCCACTACATTATTCGCTGTGAGCTGGAAAGCTGCCTGGTCGTCTCCCTCGCTCTAGAAAGACCTCACAACCACCACCATATGATTTTGATATCCTGGTACTAAACCTGCAAGTATAGACTACTGAATAGCGAACATCGTACTCCGTCACCTACAACTTACTCTTGTACCAACTTTATGGTTATGATATCCTGGTACTTAATCTTCAAGTGTGTACTGAATAACAACATCGTATTTCCTCAATAAATTGCAAATAATTTTGTTGTTGTATCTCAACGAGTTATATAGTCCTGGTAATAATGCCACTAAAACGCAGCACACCACGTCTCATTTAACGGTTTTATTCCACGCATTTTGACGTGACAACGTCTTAAATTAGGTTGCGGCTGGGAGTCACTTATGAAAAAGTGTAACGCTCGGTAACGTTACGATGAGTTTAAGTTTACATGTACAATGTTTTAGTAAACAAAATATATTTCTATAGTTAAAATTTGTGCAATTCTTATTTTCATTCAATTCCTTGTTCCTATTGTGCAATTTAATTATATTCATATCAATAAATATTCTACCGAGAAAAAGACGTTGTCACGTAAAATCTTCGCCCGTAAAACCGACTTTACAGGCAACCATTTTTTATTTTTTTCTTACGGTTTTACTATCACATTTTTTTCAGTTCGGTCGCGCAGCAAAATCCCTATCGCCTCCAAGCCTGCCGTAAGGAACTTTCGACCTCACAACCACCACCATATGATTTTGATATCCTGGTACTAAACCTGCAAGTATAGACTACTGAATAGCGAACATCGTACTCCGTCACCTACAACTTACTCTTGTACCACCTTTATGGTTATGATATCCTGGTACTTAATATTCAAGTCTCATTTAACGGTTTTATTCCACGCATTTTTTCTTACGGTTTTACTATCACATTTTTTTCAGTTCGACCGCGCAGCAAAATCCCTATCCTCCAAGCCTGCCATAAGGAACTTTCGTTCCAAAAATCAAACAATGTATGTATTTTAGCAAAATGATATCGAAGGAAAATGTTGGGAATTCGAATAACCTTTATCTTTTTTTAAGGCGCTGTGGTAATGAAAAACGCGTGAACGACAATGTTATTATTTTGAAATTCATACAAATATACCAAAACACTACGCATCGAGCAGTGACAATGTGGCTGTCTGATGAGTAGCCCTTGGCGCGGAAGGGATTTAAAAAGCGAAAGAGTGTTTTAAGAAAAATTAAGTAGGTGTAACATTATGTATAACAATCATTTGGGTGTAATTGTTTTTTTTTAACTGTGACATTGGATGTCTTAGCGTTGGCAATAAGCTATCTGCTGTAGTGTCTTTAATAGAAGTTTTAACACTGCTTGCTTTGATGCAAGACGCTTGATGGGCGTAAATAAAAGTGTTAAAAAACGCATTATGAACCAGTTGAAACAGTGTTTTATTTAATAAGTGGTGTGCGTGAAAACATAACAAAAACCAAGAAGTAGAGACTGTTTTGCGAATCTAGTGTGTTTGATATCAAGTTGGATTAAGGGGAAAATATTTTTATATAACCAGGCAACCGGCAATGTTTTGAAGATCAGAAGTATATTTTTTCTTAATCCAGGTAATAAACTATATGTGTTTCCAAGCCAAATTTCAGCCAAAACCCTTCAGCCGTTTTTTTGCGTGATTAAGTAGAAAACAAACAAACTTACTTTCGCGTTTATAATATCAGTTAGGATATTCCTTGTTATTTCCAACATTTTGCAATTCCAAAGTAAAATAAGTCAACCTAAAGTTTTGTTCCGCTTGTTATGATTTGATCCTTAAACATATCTTTCCTTTATTAACTTTCATATTGTAAAGCTTTTATGACTTGCTGAGATCAGCTGCAAATATACAATTTTAGAATAAAATAAATAAAATAAAATATGCTTATTTCGAACCAGAGTCCATATAGTGTTAGTAACAATGGAAGCATAAAACTTTGTTAGTACAATTAAAATTAAAATTTAATAATTAATTAATAAATATTAAAATAGTTATAATTTATTTTTGAGTCTGTGACGAGATGGACGCGAGTCCAGTGCTGCATAATAGCACTGTCCGCGCCCAGTCTCCCCACGACCGCCTTCAAGAGGCTGTTGGCGCTACCCCGCACTCGCTGCAGAGGGACGCGATGCGTTTCCTAATGATAGCCGATAGGCTATCTACTTCAGCTGCTGCTAGCATTCCGGATGCGCTGCAGTGTCGTAGTAGCCCCATCAGCCCCCTGAAGGCATTGTTATATTGGGTGCGCAGGACACCGTATGGGTATAATTCGTACACAGGCTGCACGTGTAAAGTGAGTGACAGTAAGCTTTAAAAAGCGTTACTTTAACATTTTTGGTGTAACGTACAAACCTGCGAGACAGCATATCAGCCCTGATGCACAGTGCCCTACGCTCCCTCTCAATATCAAGGTCATCCTTGAGCGACTCGGTGACCCAATGTCCCAGGTACCTGAAGCTCTGTACTTGCTTTAAAGGAGTGCCATTAAGTTTTATCATCGGCACGTTATACGTCTTATTTTTAGCCTTAAACAGCTGTTAGGGTGATAATTCAAAACAAAAGAGCGAGGAATTTCTTTAAAATTATTTTATGTTTGAGAAGAAATCAATATCTATATCTGTAATAGAGACTATAACATCAAACAAGGTAACTGTTACAAGTAACAAACTTTCTAAAGTTTAAAACAGCAACGAAGTCTTATCGTTTTTTACTGAACTGCTCGATATGTAAAGAATATTTTAAGAGAGAAAAAATGCTTTTGAATAATATTAATCTAAGTTAGAAACTAAGTAAAAATATTATTCAGCGCCTACTACAATTATGTGACAGAAATTGCCTAAATCAAAATTTGCCGTCGAAATTGAAAATGTTCTTTTGTATATAAGTTCCTTGGTTCTTTCATATACATTTAGATGGAACTAAGTGATCAATGAAAGTTTTAGATAACTGATTAATAAAAACTTATTACATTATTAATTTAAGATTTAAGTACTCTTAAATAAAATTAGGCTTTCAGGGTACATTTCTTTGATTTTAATTTTTAGCTTGATACTAAAGCGTCTTTACTTTTCCACCAGGTTTATCTGTTTTCGTTTCTTGTCTGTCTTACCTATATTCAGGGTGGAATCTTATGACTCAAATTTAACCAGCTTACCGGTTTCTGATTGAGCTGAAAAATTTGCAACATTATGTAAATCGGATGACTTTGCAGTAGTGTTTCACTTGACTTGAAGGAGAAGAGATGTCTATGATAAAAACATCTGCGTATACCGAATCTACTTTGTATTACCTTTAAAAGGTCGTTTATGATATACTGGGTCTGATTATGCATAAAAATGTGACTTTTGATGTTTTTATGTTGTTATGGCCTTCGAAGGTAACCTAGTTGGCGAGCCACCTGATTTTAAGTTGTCCCCGTCGCACATGGACATCAGCAAAGTCCGCGACATAGCCGTGCCACTGCCTTTCGTGGAACACTGTGTTTAGATCTCGTTGGAATTTATTAAAAACTCAATAAATCTCTATCTTTGTGTATTCGGTGAGTGTTCTGAGGAGTTATTCTCTCTTATTCCACATTCCCCTTTCCTTCATAGGCCAGCGCGCGGCCTACGTCGCCACCGACTAACCGTGGCCACCATTCCAACGCGTACAAAGAAGTTTGGTGACTCATTTCTTTGTCGCAATATCCGTGAATGGAATGCTCTGCTCGCTCACGTGTTCCCTCCCTCTTACAACCTGGGATCCTTTAAAAGAGGCGTGAAGAAGCAACATGCAGGCCGGTAGGGTGAGGATGGCTGGTGTGGCAGGTAGAACTGCTTTCTTAGATTAAAACAAAAAGGGTAGATACGGTAGCAACAAATAAAATATGATCCGAATCAACTACATAAGCAAATCTCACACACGCACACGTCTGTATATAAATATTCAATACAGCGAGCGAGAGAGAACTACGCTTCAACGCAGCGTATTGCTGTCCTTTTCATGATAACAAAATGGTGATTACGTAAATAACATTCACGACAAACCGTGATTTTTGAGAAAAAACTGTTTTTACAGTTTAACGAATAAAAATTGTTGCCGAGGAATTTGTTATTTGATTCTGCACTATTTGTGTTCTTTAAAAAAGCATTTATTTTATTTTCCTCATCATGAAGGCATTGTTTTATCTTCATAACACAGAATATACGCAATATTGTTATATTGAGTGCACATGCAGCGTGTTTGAATATCCAATTGTGACTAAAGCGAATTATGGTCATGCACCACAATTTAAGCGGATCACTTTTGAGCCGCGAGTGCCGTATCTTCCCTTTTTGTTTTAATCTAAGGCTGTATCAGCTATCTTCGCGTCCGGACTTTACCGTCACTTAAAATTAGGTAGGGTGGAGTCATTTGTCGCACCTATCTGTGAAAATAATAATAAATAAATTTGCATTTGTATTCATAGAGAGACAATTAGCGATACCATCATGTACGTCACCCACAGTCGCATGATGTAAGTTATCTAGCTCGCACATAACCGTTATTCCAACGTTTTTATCCTAAAAGCTGTATAAGTGTTCATTCGCGTTTATTTATTGGTGTCCCGCTAAGCAATCGAAACCTGCGGGATCGGGAATGCGAATAGACTTTATTGCCTCGCTTTCGCACTAAATATCCGAGGCTTGTCCTTAATACGTTTTAGTAAATAATTGGTGTCGGCAATGATATATGTTATCTGCTTTATTGTGTCTACCATTATAAGATATTAATTCAACGAATGCTTTTGTCTGTATGTATAAGAGGCCACCGTTACTGGCTGACTGATCTACCAATGCACATCCCAAACCTCTGAACGGATTGCGCTGAAATTTTGCATACAAATAGTTATTTAGATGTAGAAAGAAAGGATTTACCAAAACTCACCCCCTTAATGACAAAACGGGGTATTAAGTTTGTATGTCGGCAAAGACAATGGTGGCCGCAAGTTTAAATTAAAATTAGGAAAGACCTACTTATTAAATTTTTTTGCTTAAATTCCAGCGTCTGATTGATGGTATCTACTATCCATGAAAGCCAACGTATTTCGAGTATATTTCTGAGTAGTCCCTGGAACTATACTCACAAACAACACCACCAAAAGCGTCAATCAATTTGTATTTTTCTATTTGTATTTTGTAATCAACTCAGCCTATCGCAGTCCACTGCTGGACAAAGGCCTCTCTCAATTTGCGCCACAACACCTGGTTCTCCGCCCTTCGCACCCAGACTGTCCAAAACATATTGTCATTTTACTGAGTTTTTCTATAAGGCTATCATCCCAGATGATCGCGTTAATCCAACAGATAAACAGCTCTCTTACCTAACCAGAGAATAATCTCTGAAATTACAGTACTAGAAAAAAATCATTGCCTTTTGAAGTGAGATTACTGAAACAGAGAAAATGTATTAAAGAAGATAAAAAATGGCATTGAAATCAAATCAATGTACTGTAGATGGTACATTGCTTATGCCTGTATTGCTTATTAACTTTCTACCTACATATACAAAGTACTATAGCAAAGCACTATGATTAATGATACGTTAGGATGGGAGAAGAGGCTCGTTTACAATACGGTGTACCGGCTGGCTGTGTCTTTGACCGTGTCAGACACAAATGTATGACAAAAGCTAGCATAATATAGTAGTATATCTTCTAATAATATATATATATATATATACCTATATATATAAAATTATCGTGTTACAGTGTGTGTAACAAAACTACTCCAAAATGTCTTGACCGATTCCTATAAAATTTTGTGTGTACATTGAGATCTGAAAATAGAAAGTCAACTATCTTTGATACCCATAATTGATGAGGGTGGTCCACCCAAAATTTTGAATTTTAATTTTTGAACCATTTTGTATTACACAGTTTTAAAATACACACCAACTTCTATTTTTTAGGCTGCACGAAAATTGCTGTTTTTTAGAAAATCATGAAGAGACCACGCATCGAGCAGTAAAAACTATCGTTGTCTGTACCCCTAGTACGAACCATTATCGAATTCGAATAGTTTGCGAGTCCGAAATGTCATTGTCAAATTTTGTATGAAAACTTGAAAATTAGCGCCATATTGTACGTAAAGAGAACTTAAAATCAGTACACATTTGACAATGACATTATTTACTCGCAAACGATACGAATTTGATAATGGTTCGTGCTAGGGGAACTGATGTCTGTAAACCCTTTGCGCGGAAGGGATCGAAAAACCGAAGGAACATCCTTTAATTGAAATTGAGTATCCTGAAATTTAGTATAATATTATATCATCCGTTTGAATGATATAAGGACATCGTTTTAATGTTGGCAATAAGCTGTTTCAGAATCTTTCATAGAGATTATAAAGCATGGGTGACGTGTGTGTAGATATTTATCCAATTTAGAACAGCTAATTAGGGTTCCGTACCCAAAGGGCAAAAATGGAACCTATTGCTATCACTCTGTCATCTGTCTGTCTGTCCTTATGTAACGGGTCTCTAGATCGTAAACAGAATGATGTAAAAGTTACAGAACTGAAATGTTTGTATTTTATGTAGAATGCTTGCCCGAAATCGAATATTTAGTTAAAAATTTGTCATTGGGGGAATATTTTCAATACTTGTCATATCCCATACAGGAAAAGGAGGTGAAAAGTATTTTTTTTGGCCCTAGCATGTGACGCAGCATTGTCTAGAGCTGGTTGAGTGGGATAAAGATATTATTTTCATAATTTTTTATTTGCAAAAACGAAGAAACGGGGGGCCGTGAAATTTGTAATTTTTAAGATCAATTTATTTTGTTACAGGGTTCAAATTCGAAACTAGTTAGGAATGTGAAATTTTGGTACATGATGTCTCATATGCAGTATTTAAATAATAACTACTAAAAACGCTGATTTAAAGTGTACTTGGTAAGTTGTGACGAAAAAAAAAACAATTTTATCCTTTCACGGTTTGTTCTACGGAACCCTTCGTGCGCGAGTCCGACTCGCACTTGACCGGTCTTTTTTTATAAGTGTGCTTTATTTTATATGGGAGAAGTGGCCCAGTCGTCAGTTGTTAGCTCCTTCGATTTCATAAGTTTAGTGACCAAACCTTTACCTATTATCTAGAGCTCCACCGTCCGATTTTAAAAAATCGGGAGGTGTTATAGATAAACAGTGTATGTATGGAAAGCGCTACAAGGAAAAACAGTAGATGCAGAGGCGTACTACTTTATCCGATTTGCATGCCGCCCCTCAAAGCTCGTT
This sequence comes from Chilo suppressalis, assembly GCA_902850365.2. Lineage (NCBI taxonomy): Eukaryota > Metazoa > Arthropoda > Insecta > Lepidoptera > Crambidae > Chilo > Chilo suppressalis. The sequence goes on from OU963902.1 coordinate 3,132,544, forward strand.
TTATTTATATACATAGGGGAAACCACCCAATCATTGGTACACCCAATAATAGGACATTATTGGCACTTTTGAGTTTAATTCGAAAAAAACAAGGAGACAATAGATTATTCAAGGTCGTTACATAAAAAAAAGGAAAAACCTAGTATGGTTTCGAAATTTGAAAATTGGCAGCATATTCGTACAATCTATTGTTTCCTGTTTTTTTCGAACTAAACTCAAAAGTGCCAATAATAGGAAGAGTCCTAATGATTGGGTAATTTCCCCTATTTATTAGTATTTATTAAAGTGAAAACTTCTTTAGCGGCGTTGTACACTTTTTTTGTATGGGTAAAAAATGTTAAACTCGCTTCAGGTTAAACACGTGGGCTGATCGCATCATGACACACAATAAAATTGGAAAGGTTGTTGACTTTCAATATATTGGACGAAACATAGTAATAGTTTATTTTACCGTATTATAATAATAAGTCTCTATCTAGGACGTCCACGTGGCAGCTTTATTGCGAAGAAAATGCATTTTTTTACAATAGATGTCGCTAGGTGCGCTTTAATGTGATTCATGTAAGTTGATTTCTTTACAATAGATGGCGCTAAGTGCGCTTACACGTGATTCATGTAAGTTGATTTTTCTGAGAGATATTTTTTTTTAATGTAATATAAATTGTCATGTTTGCGTACGATAGCGCAATAAATAAATATTGTATTCTACCGCATACATGATAGTACTTTTATACTGATAATTAATGCAATTCGTGCAAAATTATTCTCTAACCATTCCAAAATATCAAAAATGCACAACGTTAATATTCAAAGTTTCACTTCTGCCGGCACTCCCGGAGTGCAACCCGTCGCAACTCAACATGCAATTTAAAAAAGTAAATCGTATACTAAGTAAAACAGTAGATTCATGTGTAAACAGAAGAACAGGAGAAATTTCAGAAAAACAGGAGACCTCCTATAAAATCGGGAGACCTAGCAACCCTGCTTTATGCAGTTGGTCCTGGCTGGATTAGCACTCGTTAACACCCACAATTGGTGAGCACCAATCCGTACTGGACCCACATTCCTGTTCTTGCTATAATAATTCTATCCATCATCATCAGCCTATTAATGTCCCCACTGCTGGAACACAGGCCTTTCCTATGGATGGAATAGGGAGATTAGGCCATGACCCACCACGCGGGCCCAGTGCGGATTGGCGGGTGCTAACGACTGCAGATGCAGCCGGGACCAACGGCTTAACGTGCCTTCCGAAGCACGGAGGAGCTGGAGATAGTAAATTTTTTGGTCACCCATCCAATGACCGACCACTGCGAAAGTTGCTTAACTTCAACGATCGCAGCCGAACGCGCTAACCACTTGCGGCATCGAGCTTCTCTATCTTCTATCCATAGGCAAGGCCAATGCAACAGTAGACGTAGTGAAGAAATTGTCTTAGTACCGAAAACCAAACGCGAGAAACAAAAAGCTCATTATCTTCGAAAACCGCTCCTATATCATTTTTATCACCTGTCATCCCAAAATGGAAATCCCATTTACATGTAAGACACGGACTATCCCGGAAACAGATCATTTATACCGGACAAATTACTGGTGCCCACCCCCTTGCACTCTGTTAATTTTCGTCCTTGGCATATATTCACCTACTTGTTTATACTTATCAACTGCGAATGCCACTACACTACTCAATCGCAATGTTGCGGCTGTACAGCCAGTGAGCGATTCTGAGCTCTATTCCGTGCGTGATAAGAATTGGGAGGAGGGAAAATGAAGATGTGCATTTCAATAAGCATGATTTCGACATTCAGAGCACGTGCTCGTAGCGACATGAGAAATAATGGCCATAGGAAAAAGCGAAGCAAGGCGGGGTGAGGGGGGTATAACAGGGTGCAGGGTGGTGTGGTACACTGACCACTGGAATTCTGGGGTCACGGAGTTCATTTAGTGGAACATGATTGATTAAAGGAAAACCCAGTATTCACTACTTAGGAGATAGGTCACGTCACGCGCTCTATATTAGTATTTGTCCTTCTATAAAGTCTCTTACTTGATAAATGAGGTGATTGGAAGAAGTTAATTGCCCCTTTCTGTGTTCTGTGTGCCCGACTTACTGTCTGGAACGCCTTTTTAATTAATAATTTAGAGTAATTTTTAAATTGAGGTAATACCTTAATATTACTACAGACAAAAGTTATATTGTAATAGCGATAGCGAAGGGTGCGGGTTCGAGTCCCGTCTGTTGCTAAAAATATTTTGTTTAGATTTAAACTACAGACTATGCTTTTTGATTATAACCAATTTATTCCGGTTATTTTGTCAAACTTCTATGTATCTATGATATCCGTAATTTGTCATAACTCTGTCTGTGGTTTAAGCATTATGCGTTCCAAACAAATTCCACTAGCTTCCTTTGGAACAAACAAAATGTTAGTAGATAGCGCTCAGAGACAGTATGAAGTTTTTCAACATTGATCACAATATTATTGTTGCCAACAGTAGCTCCTTATCTTCTTAGTCGCTATCTTTTTTGCAGATCTCGTGTCTAGCTTGAAATGACCACACTAAGCACTATGCTTCTCCACGTATGCCTATCCTCGGCAGTCTTTATAGCCTTGGTTATTGATACAGGCCGCAGCACGTAACTCTAGCGCTGAACAATCGCGGAGGGGATAGCTGCGCATGGGTATGACTGGAGAGCCAATCAGCGCAACGCACGCCCACCCGCGCACCTCGTTTCCCCCCGAGACATCTTAATATTTACTTCTGCGCAATAACGGTCAGCGCTAGTGTTTCGTGCCGCGACTTATGGGCCAGTGAGCGACTTTACTAAGCCTGACCAGTGGGTAGGTGTAGTATAATTAATATAAATTATAAGTGGCTGTTTGATTATGTTTCCTTGGTGTGGAATAAGAAAAAAGGAAGATGGCACCGCCATTACAGAATTGTGAAGAATAGTGCTATGTGACTGATTTTGTAATCATTTTTAATCTTAAAGCTAAAGTGTGCATAAGTAAAGAAAGTAACAGAAAATTATTGTTTTATTCATAACATATTACATGGCGCAGTCATGGCAGTTGCTGGATTTAACCTACCAGAAAAACTGTCAGTCACGGGGGATCTTGCCGAAAATTGGAGATATTTTTATCAGCATCTGGATTATCTGAAGCCGCAAGTGAAAGAAAACTCGCAATACTTCTTAATGTGATTGGAGAGGAAGGCTTAAGAATTTATAACAATTTCAAGTCAGTAAAAGCCACATTTGAAACAGTGTTAGATGAATTTCAAAAATATTGTGAACCAAAACGCAATATTTTACATTCTCGATACATATTTCAATATAGAAAGCAAGAATTAAATGAACCATTTGATAATTTCTTGAATGATGTCAAAAAGTTGGCAAAGTGTTGTAACTTTGGGTTGTTTGAAGATGAAGCAATTCGAGACAGGTTAATTTTTGGCAGTAACGACCACGAGACACAAAAGAGACTAATGATGGAGAGTGGAGATGAGTTCAAATTGGATGAGGCCATACAAAAATTAAGGATTGCTGAATTATGCAGAAAACAGATCTTAGTACTTGAACGTAATGGTAATAACAATATAATTACAGTAGATAAAGTGGAGGCGAAAATAAAAACTATTATTTGTAAATGGTGTGGCCAGAAACATGAACGAAAAATGGACAAGTGCCCAGCCAGGGGGAAAACATGCTTAAAGTGCAAAAAGCTGAATCATTTTGCTCCGGTGTGCCGTACCAAATTTGTCAAAAATGTAACCGAGATCGATTCTGTAGAAGAAGATGATGAGGAATTTGTGATTAATTCAGTAAGTAATGTAAACAAAGTTGATTGGTCTCAAAATTTATTACTGGAAAATTCATTAGTATGTAATTTTAAATTGGATACTGGTGCTGATGTTAATTGGATTCCTTTCAGTATATATAAAAAAATATGTGTAAATAAGAAAATTTCATTAAATAAACATAAATACACATTAATGGCATATAATAAAACACACATTCAAACATTTGGCTCTATAGTATTGGAAGTCAAACTTAAGAGGAAATCTATTTTCATAGAGTTTCTAGTCACAACGTCAGGTTTTCAACCAACTTTAGGAAGGGATAGTTGCATTATATTAGGATTAATAGAGAGAACATCTATAAACACTATTAATTCAAATTTGACATCAGACCAGATCGATGCTGAGAAACAAAAATTAATATCTAAATATAGCAATGTTTTTACAGGCTTAGGAAGTTTTCCAAAACCATGTGACATTCTGTTAAAAAGTGGATCTGAGCCAGTCTCAAAACCTCCACACACAGGGTACCAATGAAATTAAAAGAAAAATTGAAAAAAGAACTTCATCGACTCGAGGAAAAAGGTATCATATCAAAAGTTAATACAGCAACTGAATGGGTTAACAGAGTTGTAATCGTAGAAAAAGATGAGCATGCTATTCGTTTATGTTTGGATCCTCGTGAGCTCAATAAATGTATCTTAAAAAAGTATCATGAAATCCCTACCTTAAATGACTTGAAAAGTAAGATTTGTAATGCCAAATATTTTTCAGTATTAGATCTGAAAGAATCATTTTATCAGATAAAATTAACTGATGACAGTAAAAACCTTTGTACGTTCTCGACTGTCTTTGGTACTTATAAATTTAATGTACTTCCATTTGGTCTTGACATTGCTGCAGAAGTTTTCCAAGAAAATTGTGAGAATTGCTTTAAGGGCATCGAAAACATTTTTATTTACATCGATGATTTTTTAATATTTGGCAACACTAAGGAGGAGCATGATAAAACTTTGACTCAAGTCCTAGATAGAGCATGCAAGCTCAACATTAAATTTAATTTAAAGAAATTCCAATACTTGCCTAATGTTGTCAAATATTTTGGTCATGACATCATAAACGGTTGTTTGATGCCAGACATTGAAAAGATAAAAGCCATTAAGCAATATGATATACCAAATGATAAAAAGAGTCTGCAGAGGTTTCTAGGAATGGTAAATTATATGCGTGAATTCATTCCTAACCTGTCTGAAATTACAAGTCCATTAAGAGAATTGTTAAAAAAGGATGTGTGTTTTACTTGGACCTTAGTACATGATAATTGTGTTGACCAAATCAAAGACATATTAACTTCTCCACCAGTACTTCAAAATTTTGACAGTTCATTGCCTGTGTACATTCAAACAGACAGCTCAAAGAGTTCCATTGGGTGTGTGCTGTTACAAAATAACCATCCCATTGCATATGCATCAAAAAGTCTTAATAAAGCAGAATGTGAATATGGTCAAATTGATAAAGAATTTTTAGCGATACTATTTGCCTGTAAGAAATTTCACTATTACATTTATGGCAGACATACTATTGTATATACAGACCATCAACCATTAGTAGCATTAATGAAAAAAGATTTTTATAGTATTAGTTCCCAGCGTTTAAGAAAAATTAGAATTAAACTAACTATTTATGATTTAGATGTTCAATATTTAAAAGGCACAAAAATGTTAGTTGCAGATGCAATAAGTAGAGCATCATCTACTGCTGATGTTGGTACAAAGGAATTTAATTTAGACAAGGTAGTTCATACTGTAAATGTGTGTCATAATTTAGTAAAAAAAATTCAATTAGAAACACAAAATGATAGTACTTTACAACATTTGTGTACATTTTACAAAAAAGGATGGCCTCAGAATGCCAAAACATTGCCTGATAAAGTAAACCCTTACTGGAAAGATAGGCATAAAATATTTTTTGAAGACGGCTTAGTATTTCTAGATAGTAAGATTGTTATTCCTATTTCTTTAAGGGATCTTATTGTAAAGGAAGTTCATAAATCTCATTTTGGAATTACCAAAACATTAGCTAGGCTAAAATCTTTATTTTATTGGCCATCCATGTATGATAGTGTATCATCAATTGTTTCCAAGTGCAGCTTATGTGAAAAATTTAGTTCTCAAAAAGCCAAGGAGCCAATGATTATAGATAATGTACAACCTAAATTACCATTTGAAAAAATTGGTGCTGATTTTCTTAAATTTGCAAATGATCAATATTTAATAGTAGCTGATTACTATTCTAAATGGTTTCAATTGTTTAAAGTAAACTCATTATCAACTCAGACTGTGATCAAAATATTAAAAAGATTGTTTGCTACTCATGGAATTCCAAGAATATTACGTGCAGATAATATGCCATTTAATTCTTTTGAATTTAGACAGTTTTCTAATGATTGGAAATTTAAGATTATCACTTCAAGCCCTTTGTATCCAAAATCAAATGGATTTATAGAACGATTAGTTGGTATAGCCAAGACCATGTTGAAAAAGTGTAAAGAAAAAAGTTTGGATTTAGATTTAATGTTATTAGAGTACAGAAACACCCCCACCTTAGGGTCACCATATTCTCCTAACCAGTTAATGTTTAGTAGGGCTACAAGATCTAAATTTCCTATTCATTTTAATTTGTTGAAACCTAAAATAGTAACAGATTTTGAATATTACCAGAACAAAAGAAACATGAGTAATAAGTTTTACTATGATAGAAATGCTAAGGTGAATAATCATATTTTCCAAAAAGATGACGCTGTAGTTTATTTAAAAGATGACATTTGGGTCCCAGCTACTATTGAAGATTGTCATGAATCACCTAGGTCATTTATAATAAAAGAGAAAAAGCAAGGTAATTTGTTAAGAAGAAATTCGTCACAATTAAAACCGTCATATTATCCTTCTAATTTTAATGGTATGGACAATGCTTTAGGACAAAATGATCTGATAAATTCAACATTAACAAATGTTTCTTCAGAAACTTGTCAAGGAGATAATGATGAGATAATAATTAATAATGAAAGTTCTTTGGGGAATACAAGACCGAAAAGAACAATTAAGGTTCCAGCTTATCTCAATGATTATATAACGGATTAATGTATATTTATAAAATAAGGTAAAAGGGGAAGATGTAGTATAATTAATATAAATTATAAGTGGCTGTTTGATTATGTTTCCTTGGTGTGGAATAAGAAAAAAGGAAGATGGCACCGCCATTACAGAATTGTGAAGAATAGTGCTATGTGACTGATTTTGTAATCATTTTTAATCTTAAAGCTAAAGTGTGCATAAGTAAAGAAAGTAACAGAAAATTATTGTTTTATTCATAACATATTACAGTAGGTGAGTGACCGCGTGATTTTCTCCCATCGATCTGGCCAAAAGCCATCAGCTTGTCCAGGCTGTCAGGGTTTCTGCGAGTAAACAGTAGTTACACTTTGATAATTCACGAAGTTTAACACCTTTGTTTTGTTGACCTACGTGGCCGAGTGGTTTGTAACCCGGGTTTCAAGGTGTCGACTACTCGAGAGGAGATCTCGATATAAGAGGAGAAGTTAGCTTGTGGACTGTCAGGAGGCTTTTGGCTACCCATATCAGGAGTTATCGCTCAGCCCGGGACCCTAAATTACTCCGTGAGTACCGTGTTAACTGACTTCAGTTTGCTCGAAACTGCGCTTCATCGTCTCTGGAGGACTGGGATAAAGTATTTTTTTCTGATGAAGCTCGAGTCTCTTTTTGTGGAGAGGACCGAAGACCACGGGAACGCTAAGCGGAAGCGTGTTTCGAAGAAATACACTCCTTATGAAGGAAGCTTCGTTATGTTTTGGGCAGCAAGGAATTCGACGGAGTGTATGGAGTTACTTTTCATAGAAAATGGTTCATTAAATGCACACCGGTACATAAAGGAAGTCCTGGTTCCATTTGCAAAGCCCGCATAGACACTTGAGGAAAGTTCCACTTTTATGGACGACAATGCTCGCCCGTACCGTTTTAGCGACTTGGAAGCGTACATGCAAGAAGTTGGCATCCGTCGTTTTGATTGGCCAGCGCAAAGTCCTGACCTCAATCCAATTGAGCATATCTGGGATGATCTAATGAGACGGGTAAGGTCAATGCAACATGCTCCAAAAAACATCAGGGAGATAATAAGAGTCATTGGCGAACAGTGGGAACATATTCCTCAAAACGTTATTAAAAACATCGTGAAAGGCATGCCCAGCAGGATTTTAGCTGTGTCACAAGTTTAGGAAATAGGTCATACTCGTTATTGAATTTAAACTTTTTTAACTTTATTTAATTAAAAAGAGTAAAACAGTCTTCTTGTCTTTGTTGCCGACCACAATTTATTGTTTGACCGTGTACATCGGTTTTAAAGAATTCATCGAAAAAATTAAGTATACACGTATTAATTTAGACGATTATAAGTATACAGACTACGTTGAACAGTTAAATTTCATTTAATTAACTGAAATCGACCTTACGACGTAAACTTCCTAAGGTGTCCATTTTCTTTTGCAAAAGAGTGTATGATTTTTTTATGTTAATATTATAAAGTACAGAAGTTATGTTTTGCTTAAAAGGCAGTATATTGAACTTGAAACTCCCAACCTCTTTATTATCTCAAGCAAATCAGGGGCTATAAAGTATCATTTTAAAATAATTTCGTTGAAAATAACATATTAAATTAAAGTGAACAGGCCAGAGGGTATTATTTTAAATAAAACTTCAAACTTCTATTAATCCGAACGGGCAATAGGATATTAACTTAACATAATACTGTTTAGAATACTGGCACTCTTATATTTTGCCTAGAAATTGACGACTGGACGGCTCATAACTAACATGCGACTGTCTTGACTGTCTCGAAAATGAACAGTCAAGAAAGACATGTGTTGCTATAATTCAAAAACTATTTAGAATTAAAATACAATTGCCTCACCAGTTTATAGAGAAAAAAATGTAGTTTTCGAAATCCAAATAAAAAAATAAACGAATTTTCCGACTTCATAATTCTATTATAATATACATGTGCACTCAGTACTATTAAAGCGCAAAGAGCGATTTCGATTTCCCTATCGGAAATGTTCACATTGGCCCTGATGGGACAGAACTATTATAATAGCCAACGTGTGTAAGCCTCACTAAATTTACAGTCTAACGTTGGTACCAGCTTTGGGACCAACGATTGGAGCCAGCGATATACTTCGTTTATGCGTCAAAACAGTCAAATTAGACTGCAGTGGTAGAACTGCTACCAGCTGCACAATTTTAACTTTAGGAAGTTTTATTATAAACAACAACTTAAGCTCTTCAGCGGGAAGAGAACTTATAATGTTCTAGAATGTTCAGCTTGATAAATTATACCTACTCACAATCTTACGTACTCGTATTACCAACTTGTTAAAGTTTGTTGTTGTCTTATTTGTTGTTTTAGTTTCAATTAAAAAAAGTTCCATTTTTCTCCCGTAACTCTACACTTTTTAAACAATTTTTACTCCTTTAAGTATTTTTCATCGTTAGAAGTTTGAGAGAAAGTTTCAGTACGCGGTGAAACACTAATACGCACTTAGTGACTCTGTGTCCGATAGTAAAAGCGTTGAGTAAAATATAAGAAAAAAAAAATTGACACTGTTGTTGCAGCAGCTATTAAAAATTTAAAAAACAAAAACAATAAAAATTTGCCTTCAGCAGCGGGAATCGTAGTAGCGCTGCGTTCGAAATTCAAACGCACAGAAAAGAAAAAGAAAAAAACTGGCGAAGTGCGTGTCGTGTAGGGTTCGCAGTGTATGGTTCCGTAGTTACCACAATATGTTTGAGCAGGAGTCTTTATTTTCTACATCGGAAATTAGAAAAATATACCTAACAGCAGGCTGCAAGGTTATGTCAGACTTTTACTGACCAAAAGCTGAGAAGGGGATGACGCGGTGTAACCGCTAATCTTTTCAAGTGCTTATATACGTTTTATAAAATCCTAGGGTTTCGTAGTTACCACAATATCTTTGAGCAGGAGTCTTTATTTTCTACATCGGAAATTAGAAAAATATACCTGACAGCAGGCTGCAAGGTTATGTCAGATTCTTACTGACCGAAAACTTTTTCTGAAGCGATCATCCACTGAGAAGAGGATGACGCGGTGTAAGCACCGATCTATTCAAGTGCTTATATACTTTTTATAAAAACCTAACGTTAGCGCGACTCGGAAGCCGTCGCCGTTTGTACTCAAGTTATAATACAATGCAAGGCTTTACGCTACAATAACTTCATCTATGTCACTATTAATGTTTTCTTCTAAGGAATTTTTAATAAGTAAGAAATATTCTTTATCCAAAGTTGAACGACTATTACTCTTAAACTAATGAATCTTTCATAGCCGTTATAGTTTCCCATAAAAGTTCATGAAAATCACTATTATCATGATTATTTCCAGGATTTTCAAACCAATAGTTTAACTTTTAGAGAGAAGGGGGGGATACCCTACTCGAACCAGAATAAGCACTTTAAAGTTCAATATTTCGCAAGCGGAACCCTAAATCGAAAAATAGTTTTAGAAACCGCTAAGTAATTTTAAAGGACCTATTTAATGAAAATACCACGATGGGGTGGCTGATAAAAAAAATGTGTGTGTCAGCTCCGACGCACGACTGGAGTTTACTCCTTAAGTTCGATAGTCTAACCAGACGCAAAAAGAGTTTATTTATCTTAAAAAAGATTGATACTGTATGAAACGGTAAATTAACAAATTAATGAAAATAATATACATACATAAATATATATTTATTCCTTTCATATACATTTATTATAACTAATCGACGAAATATTTTACATTAAACTTTTTACAATAGTCAATTTCAGATGTGCATTAATATATCATTAGGAATGTTGATAAATTATGTAATTATTATTATCAGACATTTTTTTTTTAATATTAATTAAATCAACATTGTCTGCATTATTAATTACAGTGATAATTGGTTTATGGTTATTAATGTCAATACGTCATCTTTGTTTGTCAAAGTTGCGCGACATAAGATGCGCACCAAAAACGTAACGAGGTCATTCATCGATAGATTTTACTCCTCACATTTTTCTCATACCGGGCCCCTTATATATGAAAATCGACTCTTAAGGAGTAAACTCCAAAAATAATCCCCAGGTTATATGTAGGGAGCTACCCTAAATAAAATATTTTTTAATAATTTTGTTGCACCATTTTGTCAGCGTGATCGTACATATCTCCACAAAATCACTGCTCTCCAGTGCTAATGGTCTCCAAGCAAAACCAGGGATGGACAGATGGACATGACGAAACATGGGTTCCTTGTCAGGACTGCGGAACCCTAAAAAACTAAAACCTAACAAAAAAGGAGTCGGTCTGTAACCATTTGTAGGTAAGTGCGTTTGTTTCATCATCAGCCTATTAATGTTCCCACTGCTGGGGCACAGGCCTTCCCTATAGTTGGCATAAAGGAGATTGGGGCCATGACCCACCACGCGGGCCCAGTACGGATTGGTGAAATGAAATGAAATGAAATGTCATTTATTCAGTCTAGGCTGTTACAAGCACTTGTGAAGGTCAAGAAGCTACGCCATGTGCTGCTATGCGTGCCGTGGTGAGTGCTAACGACTGCAGATGCAGCCGGGACCAACAGCTTAATGTGCCTTCCGAAGCACGATGAACTCGAGATAGAAGATTTTTGGTCACCCATCCAATGACCGACCACTGCGAAAGTTGCATGACTTCAACGATCGCATCTCATGTGCTTTAAAAATTTGTTTAGGTATGGATACTTAGTTTTTTTGTACATGGTCATCATGAATCTACATTGTTGAGGAAATTCTTAGTCATATTAATAGCTTAGATGCACTGTCTTTTTCAATTTGTTCGTAATGTTAATTAAGCCATAAAAAAGTTTAGGGACATTATTACAACTTACAGCAACTAAATTCCAGGAAAAGATTAATGGTTGAAATAAAAATATACTAAAAAGTAAGTTAACAGTTTAATATTCTTAGAGTCTGTGCGGAAAGAGAATGGGATTTAGATTAGAGGGCGCTGTAGTGCTTTTCTACCGTATTTGTAAGGTTTTACCCCTTATAGACATGATTAAATACAAAAAACCGCAAGAAATCATAACAACAAACAAATCCGTATCAATACAAAACTTTGACGTCTTACAGATTGCTGGGTTTGATTGCCGAATAAAAATCTTAATGTTGGTTCCGTTTTTCGCCACGCCCATTCTGTTTTGCGCACAGACTCTACAAAAATAATCATATAAGCATATTTACAATCTATCTATATACATAAAACTCAAAGGTGACTGACTGACATAGTGATCGCACATCCCAAACCACTGGACGGATCGTGCTGAAATTTGGCATGCAGGCAGATGTTATGACGTAGGCATCCGCTAAGAAAGGATTTTGATCAAGTGTACCCTCAAGGGGATAAAATAGGGAATGAAAGTTCGTATGAAACATTGTCAATTTTAAACGGAACGAGCTAAGACTTTACATGCAGATATTAGAAGAATCATAGATGAATGTCATTGTGTATAATACAAGCCTGAGAACAAAAACTGTAGTCTACACTGAAGCGAAGCGAGGGCGGGCCGCTAGTTTAAAATAAAATTCTTTTTTTAAGCAACACATCTAATGTTCACGCCATCTTGGAAGTATTATGAAAATGTTTTTGTAAGGCATCTCAGAGAGGGAAGCAAGAGCCACGCATCTACGCAGCTTCCTGCAAGTTTAGCATTATAGCGATAGATGGCGATGTTCAACGGTTTTGTACATTGGATATTTCGTATAAAAGTTAACAGCTACATGTTAAAAATATTGAAGTATTTTTCCCCTTCCCTTGGTCACGCCCTATAACTTGAGAACTTTAATTACCGATTTTTTAAGTTTCCTAATAATTGGTACCTAGAAAGTTCTAATCTGAGGTTCTAACGAAAAATATGCAGGATGTAAAAAAAACCTATGACTGAGACTAAAACTACGCATTCTGTACACTCAAACAAGTAATATTACTAAATATTATATCTGGGAAAAAAATGTATTTTTAAGTTAAAAAAAATCTTTATTTTTCCAGTACGTAATGTATAGCGCGGCGCGCTACTGTGGCGTTACGCAAAGAATATGCCTATGTGTATGTGTGTGCGTGTGTGTAAGTGCGTCGATAAAAAAGTTTCTATATAACGTTTTGAAAATATTAATGCATAAATCTTGAAAAAGAAAATTTGACTTTGACCTTCAATATCTCCATAACCATAAAGGACATCGACGAAATCGGCCCTAGCATGCCCAAAAGAATGTCCTTCACTATTATTTTTCATTTTTTTTAATTTATTAGCAATTAATCATAGTAAACTAACAATCTGATTAAAAAAAAAGTTCTGTTACTAGATACTTCAGTCTGTTCATCCTAACTTGTCCTATTTGGTAAACAATCTTGGCACTCCTTTTTATTGAAAATACAGTATGAAAAATCAAGTGATAACTGGATTCAATAGGTTTCAGTCTATAATAAAAATTTATTTTAATAGTTTATAGTGTACTACACACTGTTGTGTACTGTACACTAGTATTTATATTATATTTATAAAAAGATTATTTCTGAAATTATATAAAGATAGTTTATATTCCCATCCCATATAATATCTGTTTATTTTTATGAAAATCACAATGATAACCTGGTTTTTAAATTAAATTTTACTGATCGGTAATAACATATTTTATTACCGATCAGTAAAATTATATAGAAACAGGTAAATGGAAAAACTTTGAACATTTCATTAGAAAAGAAATCTATTATTACAACAGGTAGGTATAGGTATCATAGGTGCCAACAGCCAACACTCATAAATCAATATGAATATAAGCATTTATTATTTTTATTATTAATTGCATTTTATGTTTATTTAATGCATATTATATAAGTGCTTACATAGAGGTAAACACTAAATCTATTCAGAAGATATAAAGTGTGCATCTTATACGAATAAGTATAATAATTATAACCTCCAAATCTAATACATTCTGTAGGAGGCCACGGTTCCTCAAGTTGTCCGTATCTCAACAAATGCCTAATTACAGTTTATGAATGATTCCGAACACAACTAGCATTTTCTCATTGCTGTCATTGCTGTGCGTTCTAGGGCATTCAATGTATGGGGAACGAGCAATGTCCTTTCCCAGGTATAGTCCAGAAAAAAAACGTCATGATGTGGAAAATACGTGGCCTTTGACTTCGTTAAAGGTTTTTTTACACCCTGTATAAACGTTGCGCGATACCAAAGTTGACGAGGACGAAATCGCGGGCGGAATGTTTGTTTTCATTATTTAACAGTATTTGTGACCAGACTAGTTAATAGTAGGCTTAACATTTACACATAGTTCTCAACGATTGCATGCACCACTACTCTATTAATGATATTAGCTACTTCGGCTTGTGCAAATTGGCAGATTACATTATTCCGTGATTTATGAAATTCTTCCTTCAAAACAAAAATTAAATTAACCGCGCTTGAGAACGTCCAGGTAACGTATTTTTTTTTGTAACTTTGTGACTCTCCCATTTCCTTATGTCACGCTCAAATTGTCAGATTATTTATTAATATGTACAGTTTTCTGCATGTAACTAACTTAACTCACTTTAATCTGTTTAGTCACACTTAATATAAATAACACTATTTGTATTTATACTGTATGACACAGCAATCAAAATGCAGGTAAACAATTAATGTATATTTAATAATTATGTAATGAAAAGTGACTTCATGAATCACCTCTGAAGTCATTTTTCAATTTGACGACTCTGTAAATAATAAAACAGGGAGAAAAAAACAGCCCTTGCTGAGTTTCTTGCCGGTTCTTCTCAGTACAATGTCTCCCGCCGTAGATTTACGAACCGATGGCGTAGCTTGTAGACATTCATGAGTGCTTGTAACAGCCTAAACTGAATAAATGATTTTGATTATGATTATTATGACGCGCTCGAGTTTCTCCAACGATGAATATTTTTTTACTAATCTGAACTGCTGCCCTGGACGTTCGTCACAATATAAAGGCCTAAGGTATGATGGGAGTACTACACAAGATGCAAGGCTGCTTTCCTTATTTTATTCTGCCGCGCTCGCGTACCGTCAAAACTCCTTACTTGAGACAGTTTTGGAATTCATACAATTATAAAATTTTACTGTGTCAGCAAATTCTGATAGTATTTACATTTAAATACGATTGTTACCCTTTTTATCCAAAAAATGTTTATGAAAGCCCATGGATATAAATGAATACAATACTCTATTTCGATTTTTTTTCGCTGCCTCATGTAACTATCTTTAAGTGCCATACTTGATACACCACACATATTATATGAACGTATCATGAATAGAATGTGAATGAATACTTGAGACAATAAAAAAGTTCAAAAGCTGCATTACCAATTTTTGTTTCTTTTTTTTTGACATTTGCGTTAACTATTAAGGTCCAAAAATAAAACAAGCATCGTATAGCTCAATGTAAAAAAATGTCTATTAAAATTTGTTTAAAACAACATAGTTTTTTGTACCTGTCTATTTTGACAGATAATCTGAGCAATTCAACACCTAGTGCATTTGCCGGTGAGAATAGTCAGTTTTGTCCCCATTATAAACACAGCCTTTATAAAGCGCCAGCTTAACGTTACAAATAACACTAGCCCCCCTCGCATGAGCACCGCAATATGTTGTATATCGCGTTTTTATCACGCTCAAATATCAAATTACCATGAAGTTTGGTTAGACGCGATAAAAAACGTGATATAGCGTAAATTGTGGTGCTCATGCTACGGGGACTGGGATCAATATGAAAGGTAGCGCAAAGCGGAATTCCCGCTTAAATTGAAGCGCCCGTCTGGGGAAGACATTCTGCCTTACGGAACTTAATACTTTTTGATTCCCGATTGCCAATACAGCCGTTTTTTTTCTTTACATTTACAAATTGCGTTTAGAATTCATAGCATATCGCTAATTAACTCATAAGAAATATAATTAGGGAGGTATGTGAATTTTTCAAGGATTTGCTAATGGGTCTACGGCAGTGGTGCCCAAATAGTATTGCTCCAAGGGCTATTTTGAAAATCCTGATACGCTACGCTAACTTTATATAAAAACATAAGTGAATAAAAGAAAACTACATTAGAATAGCGAAGCGCGACTACGAATGATTTTACCTTTCGACTAATTCGCAACTACTAATTTGGCTATTCGAAAGGCAAATTAGTAGTATACTAATGTCATTATTCGAATAATGACTACTTATCAGTAATACTAATTATGATTTTATTTATTTTTTAAGCATTTAACTGCTAGATGTTTAAATCTAAATAAAAGTTTACTAGAAAAAAAACCACGCGGACCAGGCAGCGGACGGGATACGAACCCGCATCCTTCGCTATCCGGGCGAATGCACTGACCATTATGCTACCACGGCCCTGTTAGCCGCGTCGAAATTTTCCTAGCTTTAAGCTGCAAGGCAGCGCCATCTCTTCGCATTGTAGGTAATCCACAATATCAAATGAATACTTTTTCAAGTATTAAACATTTGAAAGAAGAAATGGCAATTATAGTTATGATTTTATTTATTTTTTAAGCATTTAACTGCTAGATGTTTAAATCTAAAGAAAAGTTTACTAGAAAAACTCTGAAAACTAATGTCAAATTTACAAGAGCGCAACGAATAAGGTAAGGTTATTCATTCGTTCGTCCATCATTTGCCTTAGTTCAGTTAGTTTCCGTACGTTCGTAATTGGCACCTGCTACGATAGTCTTGTATCTGTATTTTTTTTTTCCAGTGAAAGTCTTCGAATAATACTAATACTTGATTAGTATTAGTATTATTCGAAGTCGCGCATCGCTACTTTAGAACGACCTTCTAACGTCTTTATACCACGCAGCGTAATTTACTTATTGCTTAAATGAAACGACAATAAATAAATAAATTTAGTACATTAACCCGTAAAAACTAGTTTTATTTAATGAGTTATGTGCGTGAAAACCTAAAAACAAATTACTTATTGTTAATTTAAGTTATTACACCACAATTGATCGCGGGCGCGTAGAATGCAGGTCGAGGAGTACCACCCCGCGGCTTCGCATTAAGCAGTATAGAAGGTATTCGCAGGACTTTTTTACCGGATATTATGCTGTAAAGCGCCCGTAAGAGTTGCGGGGTCCCCGGTGGTCAGCCACTGGAGGGTCCGTAAGACTTGCGGGAGCCAGGAGCTCTACTCTCTTTCTCCGAAACGAAATTTCGGTAACGAACGAATTTCAAACAAAATTTCGCCAGTGTTTCTACTCTATTTCATTTTCGAACAGACACATTAACTTCGGAACCATAAACAGTTTTCGTGAACGAATGGAATGAGTCATGTTTTTGAGTTCTTTTTATCTCTACTTTTAAGAAAACGTTTTTTTACTTGAAAACAATATAGGTAGTTTACGGCAAATTTTTTGATGACATTGAAAGAACCTTCTTTGACAGTATTAGCCAACTAATTTGTAGAGTCGATACACTCTACTGTATGTCAACCTCAATTTGTCGTTTAATACTTTGAAGTATCGAAATTACAAAAAATAATAAAAAAAATGGTTTATTTGTTAATTTTACATGCTAAAAATGTTTCTCGAGCTAAGCAGCTATTATTAAAAATAGTCTTGCAAGTATTTTAGGCTTAATTAAAACAAAAATCTCAAAACGAAAATGAAAACAAAAATCTCAAAATTACCTTTTCATTTCGTCGATTTAAGGTTAAAATTTCGAACAATTATATGTCAAATTCAACTTTTCCTTCGAAAGTTTTGTGAATTAGAGTAGGCTTGGAGAATTTAATTGTCAAAATATTTAGGACGAACGAATTTTCGAAATGAAAAGGAAACAGAGTAGGGAACGTGCGAAATTTCGATCGAAATTTCGTTTTTCGTTGAAATAGAGTAGGCCTCCAGGTATGAGGTCCGTTCGGCGGTGTGCCTCATAAAGGCGCCGTCGTCTGTAAAAAAAATGGTCGAGGGGTATCAGGTGCCCGCGAGCTACCGGTTGGGCACAACTAGTCTACCTGGTCCATGTTTTTTTTTTAATCGAGTATTTCAGACGTCACCAGTAATTCTCGTTTAACTACGACTATTTTGCAACCTTGAACCGTCAATCACGTCACTAGAGTCACGAACATGTTATTGAAGTTATTTCCCCAGAAAACACCATAAATTATCAAAAACTACAAGTGCGAAAACCATGTAAATAAAAGAGATAAATATTTCCGTCGTGACGTCAGCAAGGCCGCGTCATATAATACCTATCACCTTTTTTTCTTAGAACAGTGTCATTATTTATTAAACAATCATTTTAATAGAGAATAATCGAGGAGCTCGATGGCGCAGTTGTTGTTGTTGTTAACGCGTTCGGCTGCGATCGTTGAAGTTAAGCAACTTTCGTAGTGGTCGGTCATTGGATGGATTACCAAAAATCTTCTATCCCAAGTTCCTCCGTGCTTCGGAAGGTACGTTAAGCCGTTGGTCCCGAATGCATCTACAGTCGTTAGCACCCGCACAATCTGCACTGGGCCCGCGTGGTGAGTCATGGCCCAATCTCCCTATTCCATCCATAGGGAAGGCCTGTGCCCCAGCAGTGGGGAGATTAATAGGCTGATGATGATGATGATGTTGAATCACTTTAAGTAAACATGTACTTCACTATAAAGTCGGAATGAATGCTTTTCCCAGAGTAACGTTACGAAAGAAAGCGTAACTAATTAAATTTTAGTCAGTTTTAGTTAACCCGGCGAGCGTAAGGTTGGGTGTGGTACACCCAGACCTAGAAAAATCGATTAATATTTTAATAACGAATTGTTGATACGCTTAGTGCGCTGGAGTAGCTGCGCGGGGGGAGATACGAAAACGTCCCTTGCTACTGTTTTAGTCGACTGCCGCCGGCGTATGGTGTGGATGAGGTCGAAAGCTGTCAGCGGGTGCGTGAAACCCGCCTTACGCTACTTGTAACGAATTTGATCAAACAAATTTTATTTTATTTGTTATTTTATGGCTTTTTTTCATGCTTAAAATCTAGAATGTCTTACGAAGATAATCAAAATAGATTATGACGTCTTTTCAAAGAAGCTGAAGTTAGTTTTTCCGATGAATCTAGTAGTGACCAAGATATTGATAATGTCAGCGAAAGAAGTTTTGAAAGTGACACAGAACAGGAAATGGATGACGAAGGACAGTATGAAAGATTGATAGATAATGAATGATGATAATGTGAAATATGTCCTACAAAAAAAGACCGCAAAACGAAATACGTTTGTTGTTGTGCAGCCGTTATTTATGTATGGAACATGCCATTTCCGTCTGTGAAAACTGCACAAGATCTCAAGACGAATAAGTATTTTTTTTATTAGTTTTATTATCCATTTTAAGTGTTATTTTGTTCTTATGTTGAGTCTATTTGCAGATAAAATAGTGTTTTTTGTTTTTGTTTTCATATTTTTCATAAAATGTCATAAACATGTGCCATTACTAATAATGGTAAGTGCTAATTGTTATTTTTTTAATTTCTTAAATAAATAACATTACTTAATTATTTGTTGTAATTTCTCTTTTAATTAAGTTCAAAATATAACTAAATATCAGTTTAATATTCAAGAAAATAGATATTTAAAATAATAGTGTATAATAACCACACAATCATGATCTGGGTGTAACACACCCACCTAGCGCTTTTTGTTACTTATTCCAACCTTACGCTCGCCGGGTTAACTGTCCCTTTAAAATTAAATTAGCTTCACCGTTTAACAGAATTAAAGATGCATACAACGAATTATGCCATGATGTTGCCATCTTTCATGCTCCACTCAAAGCCCTCAAAAATCATCTGTATGGTAACGTTCAAACCGAAAAGTAATTTGTTTCTGTTAAAAGTACAAGTAAGTATCTACCTTTATACAGTCAATGTTGTACATGCCTGCAATGGCAATTCACACGGTTGAGTACTACCTGCATCTTTCATCTTTATTGAAATTTGTGAAATTGTCGATGGTATGTCAAATCACTACATAGTATAAAACAAAGTCGCTTTCTCTGTCCCTATATCCCTTTGTATACTTAAATCTTTGAAACTACGCAACGGATTTTGATGCGATTTTTTTTAATAGATAGAGTGATTCAAGAGGAATGTTTATATGTATAATACATGCATAATATAGTAGAGAAACACTGATAATTTTAGAGGTTTTTAATGTAAGGTCGTAAATAAACACATTTTTTGCGCTTACATTGCAAACGCTGGCTGAACCCCACGAGATAGATCAAAATAATGTACTACAGTATTGTACACCATGGTATATGTCTATCTCTTAAGGATAACCCACAATAACTAATTTTTGTCCTATACTTTTTACGAGAAATAATAGATTATTTACGAAGCGATTTTAAGCAATATAACATTCATCCTTATCCAATTAAGTACCTTAAATACATTGTGCATTTAATATAGAACAATTTGGCCCTTTAACGCATATAATTTAAATGAATATTTTCGAAGATATTACAAATTTAAAATTCAGGGACATAGCGGTTCCTACGCTACCGGGCTTGGCGGCGCGTGCCTATTGTAATTGGGTATTAGAAGAATGTCATTGTGTATAATACAAGCCTGAGAACAAAAACTATAGTCTACACTACAGCTTTACACCGAAGCGAAGCGAGGGCGGGCCACTAGTAAATAAATTAAATATATTGATATATGCCTACTTTTACCCCACATAAGTCAAGAGGCCCCTTAAAAATATAAAATATATGATATATGAATGTATGATACAGTCATACAGAGTATGGACCGAGTTTTTGGATTATGGCCTGCCTTTGGTGGCTGGCCCTCAGAGGAGCATACCTCATGAAAAACCCCCAAAGCGTCGGGAATCACCCTTTTACTGGCATTAATGGAAAGCGTGGTGCCAGGCGCCTTAAGGTAGTGGGCTGGGCAAGTCCACCAACTAGCGCTTCCACCCCGGGGTACCACTCGCCGCCCCGGGAGTATTAAGGTTACCCAGGTACAGGGGGCACTGCCTGGATGGACCGCATATTTCCCCCACACTCATGGGAACAGAAGTGGAAGTTACAAAAAATAAAAACCAAAACATTACGGAGAGTGAAGAGAAGTAGAAGGTGAGGGACACACTTTAGCCTATAGTATACATTTACGCTTCATCGTCAAAAGCCTATTAATATCCCCACTGCTGGGGCACAGGCCTTCCCTACGGATGGAATAAGGAGATTGGATCATGACCCATACGCGGGCCCAGTGCGGATTGGTGGGTGCTAACGACTGCAGACCAACGGCTTCACGTGTCTTTCGAAGCACGGAGGAGCTGAGATAGTAAATTTTTGGTCTCCCATCCAATGGCTGACCACTGCGAAAGTTGCTTAACTTCAACGGTCGCAGCCGAACGCGCTGACCACCTGCGCCATCGAGCTCCGCCATTTACGCTTGCAATACCAAAACTATCTCCTACCTCTTGGAGTCCTGGTGGCCTACAGTCTATCAGGATTGCTTTGACTCTTATTGCAATAGCTCAAAAAGAGCGCGAGACATTTGTTAACCTTCGGCGGTCAGAAAAAACAAAATGAAATCTTAAGCTATAGCAATAGCCAAAGCAATCCCGATAAGTGGTAGGCCTCCTGGAACCTCACTCGTCGATATAAATACGAATAGATAGTTAAGACGATAAGAATACCAAAAGATAGTTTTATTTTTGGTTATTTAACTGTGGTTTCCTGTAAGGTGGAGGATACTTCCTTAGACGGGTGCTACAATTCGAGCGGAAAATACGCTATGACTTACCTCTCTTGCTAAATTTCTTATAATTACTAAAATAAAAAAGGCACTGATTTAAAGAGGCAGTTGTAAATAGCAGTTCTGTTAAGTTAAAAATTATAAATGACACGTTTAATAACTAGTTCAGCAGTTAAAACTAAGTAGTAAATAAACAAAAATGTGAAATAAAAATAATGAAATGGATCCGTGAATATATAATTGAGCAGAAAAAATAATTAAATGGGCGGTAAAAATTATTGAACGAGCGATTACGTGTGACAGTAATAAATCGGAATTTGTCGGTAAGAAATCTCATTCTAAGCAATTCTATAAACAATGGGGTGGTAAAATAAAATAAAAAAACAGTACTTAAATAGTAATGAAAATTAAATTACTTTTGATTTGATTAAAGGAATTTAAACAAAACAAATTGTATAATAATAATAGGAACTTTTATTCTTAATTCCCGGTAATGACTCACGCCGTATCTGATACAGCCCGATACTCACTGATCGCGTATCTTGATACACCTCGTATCTGTTACGCATATCACGATCGGTAGTATAGACGTATTTTGATGCTGTATCATGATACTGTTTCGCGATACGATACGTGATACACCGCGAACCATACTGCGTCTGTTTTTCCGCGATCATCAAAGGGGCTATACGTCATTTTGATCAAGTTTTAACGTGAATGCTTTGGAATGCATTTGAATCGCGTAGGTTGACATCGCTGAATCGTTTGCGAACGAAGACATGACTGAACTGTACGAGGGGGGAAGGTGCACCGAAA
Organism: Chilo suppressalis; assembly: GCA_902850365.2. Taxonomy (NCBI): domain Eukaryota; kingdom Metazoa; phylum Arthropoda; class Insecta; order Lepidoptera; family Crambidae; genus Chilo; species Chilo suppressalis. Next base: position 3,155,031 of record OU963902.1, read on the forward strand.
AACAGACGTATCAGGAAAAGATACGAGATCAGAGGAATAGTTGTAGGAATATAAGTTATTTACGGGATTGTTACCATGTACCTTGATCCCGTAAATAACTTATATTACTATAATGTTAGTGACCATGAAAGTTTAAAACAATATAATAGTTGTAGCGTCCGTATCTGTTCAATTAAAAACCATTACATTAACACGATACATCATTGGATAAGGAATGGCAACTTTTTTTACAAGATACGGGTAACTGATACGACATAGTCAAAATGCGCGTCCTTAAATTGTGATACAAATACTCGATACGATACGCTTGATCGTGATACGTCAAGTTGATACAAATGTGGACGAAGCTTTAGACTTTGTACCTATCTAAGCAACTTGACACGTGGTCTGACAAATGATCTTATCTCGATCAACATTCAAAGTAAATGTATGGGCTAGCGCCCATTTACCATTAGCCTGACACGACACTCAGCGTGCTACTAATGACGCAACAAAGTGACGTGCAACACAAAACTTGCAGAGGCTAGTCAGTTATAATGAATGGTGATTTAAAATTTAACATAAAATTTATAGCATTGTGTCAAGAAAGACAGTATAATAATGGTCGATGTGTAATAAATAAATAACTCAATTAAAAGCCTGTCTTTTAACATTTTTTTGCACGGAATGCACCTAGAAGCGTCTTTGTCCGTTTTGAATATTTATAATTTGTAGATATGCAAGACTATCTTGATCTTCATCAGAGGACGACATTTTCTCGAGTTTTTTTGTACTCTGATATCTCTCTAGCATGTCAACCTTGTGGGTTCATTGAATGTCATGCCAAAGTCAAGCTTACGTGGGCGCAGCGCCTTAAGGGGTAAAAGACGTTGTTATGATGAATGTGGACACTTTTATGGATAGATATTTAATCAGTCAGTATTTATATAATGAACCTCAAGCTCAATTATACCTATATAATTAGTTAATTGGTATTTAATTTGCACAGCGCTGCGGTAAAGGCCAGTGGTTTGAATAGATATAACCTGGATGATGATTATAGAAATATCTTATACAATTAAACCACGTAATAATTATAATGTTGAAGGCGTTCGAGGAAATCCCAGATTAGAGTTGACAATTAAACTTATTATATGCAGTTTATAGGAAGTTATGAATTTTTATACTTCAAAGATGTTGTTTATCAACCAATCGTTTCCTAGAAGAAAGAATCTAAACAATCTACAAGTATGATACATTCGAGAATTTTCTTGGCAGAGAATAATCAAGAGAAATACAATAAAACGTATACATAATGATGTTTTATTATTGAGATTACGTACTCAAAGGCTGACACAAAACAAAGAAATCCTAACTAAGCATCCGTTGTCAATCTGTCCATTCGTCTGTGAGCAGGGCAATACAAATTTGTAACTCGTAAGACGTAATAAGCAGATAGCTGAAATAATCACAGTATGTCCATTGCCACTTTAACAACAAATAAACCTGAAATATAAGAAACTTTATTTTTCGACGTTTTCTGTTCAGAAATATAAATCGAGCGGTTTGATGCTTGTAAAAAATATATGATAAAATAATATTATGTCAGCAAACGAGGCATTGTGCGGAAATTCAACGCCATGTATCCTGTTTTCCTTCGGCATAAACAACTGCGGCTGGGCCCTTTAAAGGTGATAGACCAGATACCACCGCCCATTCAGAGACTATACAGAGATTAAACTTAATTAACAGATAAGATTATTACAAGATGATTTCTAGCAAAAATAAAACTTTGTCAGACGAAAACCACTCAAAATTAGAAAATATTTCTTAAAATAATCTATTTGATCAAAAGTACGTTTAAAGTAAAATTAACAATATCTGGTAGCCAAGAAACATTTTTTTAAAATTTAAAATAAACATTTTAGAATACGCAAGTCCCATCTGGTCACCCCTATTCAAACTGCATTCGGAAAGATTAGAGCATATTCAAAAAAGGTTTTTATAGCATCTAGATTACAGACTGCGTGTTAATTCAAACTCCTATTTAGATAGTTGTCGCCAGTATGCTATTTTGACATTGGATGAAAGAAGAACTGTTTTAGACATGAATCTGTTACATGATATAATAAACCGCAGGTTGGACTTTCTCCGAAACGAAATTTCGGTAACGAACGAATTTTAAACGAAATTTCGCCATTGACTCTACTCTATTTCATTTTCGAACAGACACATAAACTTTGGAACCTCAAACAGTTTTCGTGAACGAATGGATTGAGTCATGTTTGTAAGTGCTTTTTATCTCTACTTTTAAGATTACGTTGTTTTACTTAGAAACAATATAGGCAGTTTACGGCAAATTTTTTGATGCCATTGAAAGAACCTTCTTTGACAGTGTTAGCTAACTAATTTGTATAGTTGATATAATCTATTGTATGTCAACCTAAATTTGTTGTTTAATACTTTGAAGTACCGGAATTAGAATAAATAATAAAAAAATGGTTTATTTGTTAATTTTACATGCTAAAAATTTTTCTCGAGCTAAGAAGCCTTGATTAAAAATACTTTGCAATCATTTTAGGCTTAATTAAAACAAAAATGAAAAGGTAACACTTTTTATATCGTCAATTTGAGGTTAAAATTTCGAACAATTATCTGTCAAATTCAACTTTTCCTTCGAAAGTTTTGTGAATCAGAGTAGGCTTGGAGAATTTAATTGTCAAACTATTTTCGGACGAACGAATTTTCGAAATGAAAAGGAAACAGAGTAAGGAACGTGCGAAATTTCGATCGAAATTTCGTTTTTCGTTGAAATAGAGTAGGCCTCCTGATCTGTTGGCAAGAATAGGACTGAGCGCGCCGCGTCGACAAACTCGACATACCCCTATACTTCATGTTCCATTTCACCCAACCAACTACGGAAAAAACTCGGATCTTTCGCGTTTGTGCCAAACATACAATGATAAGTTTTCAAAAATCGATGTTAACGTTTACTCCATAATTTCATTTAAATCCAGAATTATTGATAACATTCTCGGCGATACTGTGTAGCGTTGATACGTGGTTTTTTATGCATAAAATATCTATCATATTTTTTTATATTTGTTCTTGAGTGATCATGATTATGTAATTCTTATTTTTTACTTAGCAGCACGATTTAACTTTAGATCTTGAAAATATTTTAGGTGGTTGTGTGCAGTTATGCAGGTGTGAGATATAATATAATAAAATGGTTAGCATATCGTGGCCAATTAACTGTTAAAACTTGTTTTACATAGATACCTATATTATTTGGAAGGCATTGTGTTGAGTTTTAGAAGAAGAAATAGAATTATTTTTAGTATTGTTTGAAGGTATGGATTTCACCTAAGGCAGTTGAATGTTTCTGACCGTAAACACAATATACTGTAAATTAATTTATGGAAAATCTGTAATTATGATGATTATGATTTTTGATGTGTTTTTTTTTTTGGTTCCGGTGGTTATTCTCCGGAGAATTACCAAAGAACATTTATTTGAATCAGATTATTTAGATGGTTTAGCATTTTAGCATATGGATGTTTGTTTTTCGCTATTTCATACGTAAAACATAGGAGACTTTTATTGGGGTAAGTTAGTATTATAATGTTTTTTTTTTGTATTATTTATTTGTATGAACTATTCATTTGATAATTTTAGATTAGAGATATTTAGATTTTTGATGTTTATCGGAGCTATATGGAGACAAGTGAAACAAGGTGTGGTTAAACACGCACTGTTTATTGGTAAGGACGCGACACAGTTGCTGGCTTACTACCTACATATATAACATCTCTCCCTATCTATCAAATATATACGATTTAGATACGATATATCTTTGCGTATCTTTGCTAACTTTCACTCATCCATAGCTAACTTCGTACCAAACCATCACTGAAGTCGGATAAGGTCCACGTTGTACTCCGCAGCCTTATAGAATAATTGACAACTTTTTAAAAACAATCTTACGTTATGTAACGTGTAAAAAACGTCACATGAATCTCCTTCGTTCGAAGAGCGAGATAGAAGACTTTTTTGGGTTGTCTCTGTCAGCTCGTTTTTATCTCACGTCCATTTCATTAATCTATGCGCTTTTAATTGAATGTGGTATTCCTGGGACGATTGAACCTGGCTAAGAGCTATCGACTTCATGGAACTCGTCATCTACTGATGTTGAGCTCTCAGCCGTGGCAGCCTCTGGGCGTCCAGGAATATCCTGTATCTCCATACTGCTACGATCCTGTCGCACCGAACTCGCCTCATCATTTATTGGTGAAACTTCCCCCGGCACATAAAACTCTTCTCTTCTCCCTTTACGCCGAATAAGTGGACGATGTCCGATAGGAGCAAATGTAGGGTCAGCAAAGCTTGAGCCATGATCCTGATGTGGTACCATCAGATCAGCAGCTGAAGGTGGCGGCAGCGGTGTGGCCGGCGACGGAGAAGGTAATGATGATAGCTCAGGTAAATATACAATTTGGTTTTTGTTTTGGTAATTTTTTTTTTTTGATTCTTTTGTCTTTAATGCACTCGTTACTTACATTATCTTTGATTAAATACATAACTTTTCCTAACTTTTTTAATGTAAAATCTTTATTCCATGTAAACTTTGTTTTGCTACTAAATTTTTTATAAAAAATATTATCATTTTCCTTAGAGGCATTTTTTTTATTTATTTTTTGTTGATTTTTATCATCATCATCATCATCATCATCAGCCTATTAATGTCCCCACTGCTAGGGCACAGGCCTTCCCTATGGATGGAATAGGGAGATTAGGCCATGACCCACCACGCGGGCCCAGTGCGGATTGGTGGGTGCTAACGACTGCAGATGCAGCCGGGACCAACGGCTTAACGTGCCTTCCGAAGCACGGAGGAGCTCGAGATAGTAAATTTTTGGTCACCCATCCAATGACCGACCACTGCGAAAGTTGCTTAAATTCAACGATCGCAGCCGAATGCGCTAACCACTTGCGCCATCGAGCTCCTCATTTTATTTATCAGATTTTTATGTGATCACTGAAATCGTTTTGTGGCAATGGGTATTGACGGTGTCAAGGGTGACGAAGGCTTGGGCATCATCAGATCTAATTGAGATCTAAGGTTTCGGCCAAACACTGATTGAGCGGGGGACCGACTCGTGGTGGTGTAAACCAAATTACGGTAGTCTAATAGATACTGTAACAAAGTAAGTGAAATATCCTTCGCATGCAAACATTAGAGCTGATTTTATACCCTTTTTTTATAATTTTAACAAAACTTTCTGTTCAAGTTCATATAGCTCTTTTATAAGAAGCAAGATGGCGCTGTAGCAGTTGTTACTCGCACTATGGTTTAAGTTCCTAAGAATCACATAATAACAACTTTAGTTCTTTATTTGGTTAATAGATGTCACGTTAAGTCCTTATAATCGCGGTATAGATTGCTGCAGTGCTTTTCTATAAGTATCCTATATGAATAGATATAAGATCAAGGATTCAGTACCAGTTCAAGATTCTGTTTGATTTGTTGTTCATTTTAAGAATACATTAGTTCAAGTACAAAGTTCTATCATTTCAACGAATCCCAATTCGCCGAGTACTTTTGCTGACCCTTGGTCCCAAACACTTTCAGCTTGACCGATACTAATCGGGTGATATACCGGTGTAGTGACGTGACATATACCGTTAGTGTCGCCGCACACGGGCCACCGACCACAACCACAAAACGCCGCCACTGGCATATTTCATGTAGTTTTCATATATTTTATATGGATTCGCCACACACGGTACGCCGGTTGCCGCCACACGCTATAAATCGTCGTTGCTCGCTTCTTGTGGCCCGCACCGGCCACTTAATGCGCCGATACAACACGCCGCCTCACGTCATTCGCGCGATTCCCCACCCCTCTCTCCCTTACCTTAGTCGGCCGTCGGCTGTCGCGCGCTTCAGCCACTTTAGTAGCCGCTTCTAGCTTCTCGTGGCGGCGTTTGTGGCTGTGGCTTGACACTTAAAGTGCGGTGACACTTAGAGTTACAAATCATTTCAAATTCCCGTGAACAAAAAGCTGTTCCATTATCACTAACTATAGATTTGGGAATACCGAATCGAGACATAAAATCACAAGGTTTAGAGATCACAGCAGTTGAACACGTTGACATTTTCATTTTATAAACTTCTACCCATTTCGAAGGCGCATTTACCACGACGAGATATGTACAGTTTTTAATAGGACCTAAGAAATCTATGTGAATCCTATCAAAGGGATCTATTGGGTATTCCCAAGGGCAAATAGGGGCACGCGGTGTAGGTAGGCTTGCCAGGTGTCCGGCTTTAGCCGGACATGTTTGCCTTTTTGCTGTCGAGTCTGGCCAAATATGTACGTGTTTGGCCTGTCCGGCTTTTGTCAGGCTTTTTGTCAGAGTGGCGATTCGTACGACGATGGGCGTACGAGCTTCCGAGCGGACAAGAGAGCAAACTGCAGGCGCGCGCGGCGCGTGACGTGAGCGTGACTACCCCGCCCCGCTGTCTGATATAATAAAATATGTCCGGCTTTTGGGGCAAAATGTCAGGTCTTATATAGTGCGCAGTCCGGCCTTTGCATTTTATGGCCTGGCAACCCTAGGTGTAGGGCGTAACTGGATTCAAATGTCACACGAAATCATATTCTCCAGCGCCTGGTCAATGCCTGGGAACCACAATCTCGCTCGGGCTTCAGCTTTTGTTTTTGCTACACGCAAATGAGATGAGTGTAATTCTCTTAAAACTCACTGATATAAATTTTCCGATATTACAACCTTGTGACCTCTCATTAAACATCCGTTTTCCACTGACAACTCGCATCTACACAAACAATATGGCTTTAAACATAATTGTTACATTTGGGTGGCCACCCATTATTAACATATCCTATAACCTGTTTTAGCACTGTATCTTTGTGTGTCTCGTTACGCAATCTATCCGATGTTATCGGTAAGCTACCATCCAAAACAAAAGAAACGTACGTAGCGCGGTCGCAGTCTATCTAGCTCTCATCGTGATATTCGGTGCATACGCACCGTTCCCTAGCTTCGGCTGGCGTCGGCGGCGGCTCGGGAAGACTCGCGCGAGACAAATATAATGCAATTCAAATAAGAAAAGGAAAGCCAATGACCTCTATCTGTCAAATGTCGCTTGAAAAGTACGGTTTGCAAAAAAAAACTTGGAACCCTTTTTTAGCACTCCGCTAATTCAAGAATAAAAACCAAACATTTGTAAACAAAGAATAACAAATATTGATAATTAATATCGGTTGATATTTCTTTTTCACTTATTGAACTTTCGTTTACACAAAGGATGCATGTTCGTATGTGACCTAGTAATAGTGCATGATTATTCATAACTACTCCGGCGGTAATGCAGAGATGAACGGAATAGAAGAGCTAGATTCTGATTAATGTTTTTTCTCACAGTCTTAATAAACAAATGTTATTAAAAAAATCTGAGGCTTGTTCTTACTTAACTTAGTAAATAAGTTTTATTAAATAAAAACTTTTTTTTTGCTCACCCTACCTATTTGGTTTGAATTGACAGCTATGACATCACAATATGGCGCCCAGTCGGTCCTATTCTTAGTTGAATCACCTAATAGTCTGCAGCGTTATCGCCACTACGAACGTACTCAATTACATAGTTATAACTACTTAGGAAAATTGGGTAAAGCTGTAACCTATTTGCAGACAACTCCGGTACCCCTTTATGTGGACCGGAATTAGATATTAATGGTTTATGATCTGTGCGCAATACGAATGGTTCAGATCTACCGTATAAGTATTGGCTTCTTTTTGGATTTGTGCGTACCGTTTCTCTGCCGAGGTGAGAGTACGCGAAGCAAACAAAATTGGCCTCTCAACCCCATTGGTACTCAATTGTGATAATATTGCGCTGAGACCCGAAGGAGATGCATCCACGGTTAAAATTATCTTAACTTTTGAATCGAAATGAGCCAATACCTGATCGGAGATCGTTAATTGTTTTATTTGTTTTAATGCATATTCATGTAATTCGACCATTGAAATTTACAGTCCTTTTTCAGTAAATCATATTGGGGCTGTTAAGTTTTGTTTTTCATAGATACCTATATTATTTAAAAGGCATTTTGTTGAGTTTTAGAAGAAGAAATAGAATTATTTTTAGTATTGTTTGAAGATATGGATTTCACCTAAGGCAGTTGAATTTTTCAGTAAATCATATCATAATGACTGTAATTGGTTAACGTTTTTAGGGACAGGAGCATCAATCATGGCTTTCACTTTTCCAGGCGCCTTTGTAAGCCCTTCTTTCGTAAGTATATAACCTAAGTAGCTTACCTACTCTTTGAAAAAGTCACACTTATCTTTCTCTAGCATTAAACCTGCATCCTGTAAGCGGCTAAGGACAGTGTTTAACCTTTCTGCGTGCTCAATACGACTATTACCCAAACTTATTAAAACATCATCCAATAGGCATATTGCACCGTCTAACCCGAATAGAACACCTTCAAATTGCCCTTTGGAATATTGCACGAGCGCTGGATGGTATTTATACAAGCTACATTTTTGTGAATCATCATCTTCACTCAGAACCAATTGATTGTAAGCCATAGACAAATCTAATTTTGAAAATATACACCCACCATTAATCTTAGAAAATATCTCGTTAATAGTAGGAAGAGGATATCTAGAATCAGAAGATCTATCTGTAATTGTTTATTAATGCTAATTGAGTAATCAGAGCACAATCTTACTTGACCCATCTTTTTTTAGGACAGGTACTATAGGTGACGCATGTTCTGAATACTGGATGGGTTTAAGGATTCCTAAGTTGATCAGTCTATTAGTTTCTTCACTAACTTTATCCCTTAAAGCAAATGCAATCGGTCGAGATTTAAAAAAATCTGGCTTAATATTATTTTTTAATTTGAAACTTACTTTATATTTGTTAAATGTTCCTAACTTATTAGAAAATAAATCCGTATACTTCTCTTGTATACTTTTTATAACCATTTCATCATCATGGTAAAAATTTATTGGCAATAACTGTAACCTTAATTTCGATATAAAATCTCTTAATAAAAGCGGCGGGCCACCGCACCGTCACGAACTACGTAAATCTCTAACGTGTGAGTTTGGTTTGCATAAAAAACCGGAATCCGAATCATTTATACAAACAATATTTCTGTTATTGTGTGTCATCAGCTGTTTACGCGTAGCTTTTAAAGGTTGGCTCTTAAAGCTCTTGTTGTAATAATGCTCGGAAATAACAGTTACTGCGGACCCGCTGTCAATCTCAAAGGACATTGTTCAGCGTCCATACATAGTTAGCCTAAGAACCAACAATCATGAAATAGTATGTAGTAGTATAGTAATAAGTAAATGACTGTAAAAACAAAGATTATTGACGGACACTTCTGAGAACTTAAATTATTGGGAAAACTAAATTTTTTTTGAGGTTATGATTAATATTCAATGAAACATAGGTCAACCTTTGAATTTAGTATGAACTCAGTTTAAAGTGAATTGATATTACAACTAATTCATTTTATTCGGTGCGATTTAAAGAATGGCTATTAGGAAAAACTTGGTTAGGTAGGAATCATGAATAAAATAAAAACTGTAGTTTTGCTTCTTATTTATTGACTATTTTTCACATAATTGTATCATATTGTTTATTGTATTTATTTGTATATCACATGTATATTGTGTAAATATGCAGCGTGGATGTGTATCAGGTGTTCTTGAATAATTTGGCAGTATGATCTTCTCAGGATGTTGTGGCACAGGTTCACTAGCACTTGGTAATAAGGGCTCTGCTCTTTGATAACATCGATGGCATATTAAATAGCCGAAATAGTTAAATTAAAGGAAAAACAATCGCAAATAAACACACACAACAGGTAATCCGAAACGAGAATTCACTTTCCGGTATTCCGGTATAATATATTACTCTTTGGAATGCACGAATGCCACAGATTACTACAAATGCAAACTGCATGCACCACAACCACAGAGTAACGAGTTTAATGCCGGCCCTTCACTTGAAAACAGTTTGTCCTTGTCATGCTTAATAAGGAATGAAAAGGACAGACTGATGTCACGTTTTAAAATAGCAAATACGAATAGCCAAGTGATGTGCCGGCATTAGGAAGAAAGAGTGTTTTGTTTGCAGCGCTGCCATAGATTATACACATAAAATGGTATTTATTGTCTCTGATTATTTTTTATCTTTTTAATTTAGCTTACTTAACTAGAAGTGTCCGTCACAATCTAAATACTGATAATTATCGCAAAAAATATACTAAGAATTATCATAAATGCCAAATTGGTGTTGGTTCTTAGGCTAATTTTAACATTGTCCTTTAAGTGGCATGTTACTAATAAACACAGTTTCTACTATTGATTCACCACGCATTGAATGAATATGAAATAAATTACCGTCATCGCCTTCGCCATCCTCACCCTGGTCCCCGCAATCCATTACGTATTTAACTTTCTTTACACATTCTACGTAAATGGCCTTTTTCGTGACACTTTTTGCACACGTAATTTGAAAATTTGCATTCAGACGTTTTGTGATTTGTGTAGGTACCCGCAAACACCACATCTAAGTTTCTGTTCACTTCGGTTATTATGGTCTTTTAAAATTTTGAACACTGGACTATCGCGAACTGTCGTAATCCCGGGCCCGTCGATCGTGCTGACTGCAGCAGCAGCAGCCGCACGCGCGCTGCTCAAGTTCTCTGCCAGTTCGACGACCCTTGCCAACTGGAGGTCATTAAGATCATGCGCATACAGGTTTTCCTTTTCAATTCCTGGACGCATCCCCATGATAAATCTATCCCTTAGTGCTTCTTCTACATTCAAAAATCCGCACCGTGACGTCAAACCTCGTAGTCTCGCTGCCCACTGGGTGTGAGATTCACCAGCTCGTTGTGTAGCCGAGTAAAAGTTATGTCGTTCACTGAACCCATTCTGTTTGGGAGTGAAATGAGCGTCCAGAACATATATGATGTCTTCGAACGGAACAATACGGAACGGAGCAATCAGGACGGAAATGTCGCTTCGCATCATCAAACCACCATAAGAAGTAAGCGGAATGTTAGAACTAACAAGTAGTTGCGTTATTGTTTATTGGTACTCAGCTGGATCGTTTAAAAGTTTATTTTTATGCCAATTGCTTTACTTGTATTGCACAATATTGCTCATAGTTTTCTTGCCCGTTTTTATGACAGTGAAAATGAAGCAATGACAATGAAGGTACCGCAAATTTCTATATTTGCTGCTAAAATAACTTAATTTGACCCGCTTTATTTTCGCTTTTATTGCCAGGCAATTTATTGTTTTCTTTCAATCTGACCAAAGACTACTAAGAGATTCTGTTTTGACGTTTCATTAGCTTGACTTTTGTCATTATAAATTTCACCCGTTTGAGAAGGCAAAGTTATTTATGAAGTTACTGCCAAGTTCAAAGTTGTTACTGTTGTAATTTATTTTTAGTCCATTTTAATGATACAAATTACTTATTTTGAATTACTTTAACATATTATAATAGTTAATAATAATGAAATGTATATATATACATATATATTATGTTTAAATATTATTTAATCATAGTAGGTAATGACTGATTAGTTTTAAAAAAAGAGTTGTGGTTGTTACTTGCGGTACTCCATAAATGATTATGTAATTCTCTCCATAAGTTGTAAATTTATTGGCATAAATCAATAATGTACTTCTATTTGAGCTTTTGTATGGAATTTTTCACAATTGGTTATTATTATATATTTTATTTATTAACGCATAATTCTTTTTATTCTGCTTGCGGATCGGACTTTTCTTCTTCCTCCAATGAGTCCTTTCATGATGTTATGACTCTTGGTAACACGCTCAATTCTGAATTAACAGCTGTAAAGGACTTTTTTAATATTTGTCATATGCGCCCAAAGCATCCTATGTCATCACCACGAATTGTTTGACACATTTTCCCCTAATTATGTTCATGCGGTTCTTGTTTCTGATAGCTGGTTGAAGCCCTGCCTTATGATTATGATATTCCTGGGTTTACGCTTATCAGGAACGATAGAATTGGCAAAGGTGGAGGTGCTGTTGCTATCTACCTTCAAGCAAATATCTCTCACAAGATTGTCAGTGTTTCACCCTCTCTTTATTCTGGTACTTCGGAATATATTTTCCTTGAAATCACTGTCAGTTGAGAAAAGGTTCTTTTAGGCGTGGTCTATTGCCCTCCGTCTTTGGACTGCCATAATTCTTTGGATGCTGCTCTGACACCACTTAGAACTGATTACTTCCATCACATCACCATGGGTGATTTTAACACCGACCTCGTTAAAAATTCCGTCTCCGCCATTAAACTCCAAAATCTTTCTAATCTCTCAGCTTTTCTGTGCTCCCTCTTAATCCCACTCATCATAATGCTCAATCTTCAGATACATGGCTTGATCTTATTGTCACTTCCTCTGCGAATAACTTCACAAATTTTGGTCAGTTCTATGCTCCTGGTTTCTCTCACCATGATCTCATATTTGCTTCATATAAACTGAATATGACCAAACCGAAGCCAAAGGTACTGTTCATGTGCAATTTTGCCAAACTCAACACTGATGCTCTAAGATCTGATGCTGCTGACATAGATTAGTCACCAGTTTTGAATTCCAATTCTATTGACGTTAAAGTTAACTCATTTAATTCTCAAATTCTTGAGCATTATAACATCCATCCATTGCGTCGTGTAAAGCTTAAACGTGCCCCTGCTCCTTGAATATCCAAGGGAGTTCGTATGGCCATGACTAGGCGTGATCGGGCTTTCCGCAAATTTAAAAAGGAAAGATCGGAAGATAACTGGAATCGGTTTAAATCTGCCAGAAAATTGTGCAAATCTATTCCGTCTCGTGATCTAGAGCCCTTCTTCTTCTCCCTAATGTCCACTGACATGTTAAAGAAATTTTTCGTTCCCTTAGTTCTAATGCTGTCGGCTGCGACGGCATCAGTCGCACTATGCTTCTAAATATTCAGGATTACATAATTCCAATTTTAATTTCATAAAATTTTCCTTCGAGAATGGTTCGTTCCCTTCCTTGTGGAGAAAAGCCTTTATAATTCCTCTCCCAAAAACTAATAACCCAAAGGTATTGAGCCACTTTAGACCCATTTCTATTTTGCCGTTCCTCTCTAAAGTCTTGGAAGCAGTGGCACTAAAACAGCTTTCTTTCTTAACCAAGACAATTCATTACTCTCTCAATACCAATGTGGTTCTCGTCCAGGACACAGTACGTCTACTGCCCTTCTTAAAGTCACTGAGGATGTCAGAGACGGTATGGAGCTTGGCAAATTGACATTGCTCGTGCTGATTGATTTTTCCAATTCTTTTAACACTGTCGACCATGATATTTTCCTTGCCTTTCTGGCACACTTTAGTGTATTTTCATCTACCTTAAAATGGTTTTCCTCTTACCCGAATGACCACTACCAAGCGGTTCGTGTTGACGAATCGCAGTCTGATTGGTGCAGCTTAGTGGCCGGCGCTCCTCAGGGCGGCATCCTATCGCTACTTCTTTTCCGTCTTTATCAATTTCATAACCACCTTTCTTCGCTGTTCGTTTTGTTTGTATGCCGACGATTTGCAGTTATACCGCCGTTGCAGTTCTGATGAGATTGACTCTACTATATCTCTCCTCAACGAAGATCTTGATATGCTCTGCAAGTGGTCTGAGCGCTTTGGTGTTGTCGTCAACCCGACTAAGTGCCAGGCTATTATTATTGGTGGATCTCGCCAAACATGTAAGGTATGATATTGGCGCTGTAAGCCCAATTGTCTATAATGGCATGCAAATTCCTTTTTATCCAAGTGTTAAGAATCTTGGTTTGCACATTGACAGTACCTTTGGCTGGTCCACTCACATTAACGAGACATGTCGGTGGGTCACAAATATGCTCCGTGCCCTCTATAGATATAAAAAGTTTCTCCCTGTCACACAAAAATCTCTTTAATTCAGGCTTTTGTCCTACCATCCATAGATTATGCTGATGTGTGTTATCCTGATCTAAATAAAGATATTCTTGGTAAATTGGAGTGGTCTCTTAACAGCTGTATTCGATTCATATTTAGTCTACGGAAATATGATCATATTACTTCATTTCGCCGTGAACTCAATAAGCCGCCTCTTTCAGACCGTCGATATTTAAGAATTCTTACATCTCTTTTCTCAATTGTTTTTGACCCTAATGCCGTCTTATCTGAAGTCCAAGTTTCAGTTTTTAAGTTCCACACACTCTCGTTCTCTTCGTTCATCTGAAAACCTTTTTTGTCCATCCCCTCCCACTGCTCCAGCTTCGTATCAATCTCATTTTGTCTCCAAGCTATTCGTCTCTGGAACGATCTTCTGGAGAGCGTGAGAAAGCACCCAGTAAACCTGCTTTCAAGGTCTTCGTACGTCAGCATTTCGCTAAGAAGTCATAACAATTTCAATTTCTATATTATGATCAAACTCTGGTCAATCCGCCTAATATTAATATTATTTGTATTTTCTTTTATTATAGTATTTTTAAGTAAGTATAGTGGTATTTATTTTGTATATATTTAGGTATTTATCGTATATATAAATATATATGTAGTTATATTTATAGATGTTATGTATTATAATAATTATATTAAGTATCATGTAGTTTTATCAATTTGATATTATTATTATTTTCTTTCACCTTTTTCTTTTATTTACTTTACCGCATAATGTCTCTGCTTAGCCCGATGGTTGACTGGTAGAGAATGCCATGTGGCATTGAGTCCGCCATTTGTTGTAAATGACAATGAAGAGTAAATAATCAAATAAACTTTCGTACTCCGTGAAGTCCCTCAACGGGGATTTCGCAATTCCGCACTTAACAGCGTAGCGGTATTCGCAGGGTTTTTTCAATCAATCAATCAATCAATTATTTATTTGCAAATACAGATGATACAAAGGTGTTAAATTATAATACATACGCTTATTCCATATTTCACCACAAGGCATGAAAATTAAAATAAACACATAGGTACATCCATTTACACAGATTTGTCCTCTAAAAATTCCTTAATACTATAATATGCCTTTTTAAGTAGCATATTCTTTAATATAGAGCGAAATATATTGGGGCTTTCAGATTTTCTAATTTCAATTGGAATTTTATTATATATCTGAGGTGCACTACAAAGTTCACTATTATTCATAAGCCATGTCTTGTTAGATGGTAAACAAAGTCTAGTTTCGAATCTTCTACTATTAAAAGTAACTAGGTATAAGTGTAAATTTGCTCTAACAGAAACAGCAATTTCATATATGTAAATACACGGCAATGTCAAAAGTTTTAATGATATAAAATGCGGTTTACAGCTTTCAGTTTGCTTAATTTTAGCCCTTATACATTTTTTTTGAGCTTTAAATGCATATTCTTTGTCAACTGAGTTGAACGTAGATGCTACATTCGTATGATACGCTATTTATACTGTTGACATTTTTTTTATGAATTTTTAGCGGATAGTATACCGTTAGCGCTCGTAAGCCGCGCGGACTGCTAAACGGCTTCTCCGTTATGCACCCGTGAGACTTGCGTGAGGCTAGGACCTCACAGTCCGTTCCTTGGTGTACCCCTTAAGGGCGCCAACGTCTGTAAATAGAGGTTTTGCCTATGTAATAAAAAAAAAGTAGAAATTTCGAAATTCTGGAAAATCAATGATGAACAACAATAATTTTATCTCGTGTTTACGCACACTTATACACACACACACACACGCACACTCACAACACACGTTCACAGCCTGTGATATGTATATGGCTGTACCCAAATGAAATTTGTAAACTGTTAAATATATATAAAAAAAAAAAAGTTTATACCCTCAAAAAAAAAACGGAGTATGTAATCTTTGTTGGTTTATGTTATTGTTTTGAAATCCTTTTGAAAAAAATAAAAACTTAAACTATATATTAATGTAATCCATTATTATTATAAATACATATATGGCGGATTGTTAATTGGCCTCTTGTAACTAAGCTATGGAAGAGCGGTGCATCCTAACACAAGCAATTTTACTGCTTAAAAGGATGTACCATACTCATACATTGTAGTAGGCTAAGTTACAGAAATAAACTAATTTTGTATTTGTAATTTTGTATTTATTTATTTTTGCATAAACAGGTTTCTATTTCAAAATCCAGTTAGAAATTTAAATAAGGACTTTGATATTACATCCTTGGTTACCATGTTCATGAGTTTAATATTTAATTTATTTGGCCGCTAAACACGGCAGATTTTGATTTCCATACAACTGTTGCCGGGCGCTGATCGCAGGTATGTGGCCTCGATTTATCTCGAAGAAGGTTGTCCAAAATAATGCTAAAATTTCCAAACATGTTTGATAAAATAAAACCTCATTCATGATTTGGAACTCGGGCGGGGTCAAGATTGAAAAACGTATTCTAAGATTTTTTATTACCGATCGGAAATAAAAATCTTCTAAATTATGAACTAGTAATTATTTTTTACTTTTTAGTTCCATTTTCGACTTTGAATATTATTTTTGTGTATTATATTTTATTTTATGCACTTTCGTGAGAATTGCGTCATAAGATTAAAGCTACTGGATCAAACTAAATATTTTTTTAGGTATTTATTTATTTATTTTTATTGCACTCATGTGGTTATTCCAGATGTTACATAAAAATATTAGATACAGACACATGAACCCTGATAGGGTATCGCAATTTATAATATAATGTCCTTAATTAAAAATAAATAAATAACTTCAATTAAATAAAAATTAACTTGAACATAATTAGTAACTAATAATTAATAACACTGACAAATAGCATTCAATAAAAAAAATCAAATAAAATAACATTGCGTAGGAACATTAACAAAAATAAGGTCTTGCTTTAATTAACTAGGTACTATTAAAATTAAAAAATTGAAGAACTCTTGCATCGAATAAAAACTGGTCTTTGATAAAAAGTAGTAGTTAAGTAGTTTTTTTAAAAAAGAATGGCGATCTTTATATGGTTTGAGACCCAGACTTCAAGGTCCCGTCCACGAATGAAATTTATAGATTTTCGTACTGCTAAATAAGACTAACAAAAAAGTCAATTAGACATAATCAATTAAAGCTAGCACAAAAAAGATATAAGTAGTAGGATTCATACTAAAAGAGAGGTTATGTTTTACTTTAGTTGTTTATAGTGTATAATATAATGATGTATTTATAATGTGATTTTCATGAATTTGTATCATATTTAAATCTAAAGAAAAGTTTACTAGAAAAAAATCCACGCGGACCAGGCAGCGTACTGGATTTTTTTTTCTAGTAAACTTTTCTTTTTTTATATATATGATTAGGTAGGCAAATGACTCTACCCAACCTGATGTTAAGTGGTGATAAAGTCCAAACGCGAAGATAGCTGGTACAGCAGTTATAAACTGCTACACCAACCATCCTCACCTTGCCGGCCCGCAAAAATGCTTCTTCACGCCTCTCTTAAAGGACCCCAGATTATAGGAAGGAGGGAACACGTGCGCGGGCAAAGAATTCCACTTTCGAATAGTACGACAAAGAAATGAGTCGCCAAATTTCTTTGTTCGTGAAGGAATAGTGGCCACAGTAAGTCGGTGGCAACGTAGGCCAGCGCGCGTGGTCCTCTGAAGAAAAGGTGATGGAGGGATAAGCGAGAATAGCTCCTCAGAACACTCGCCGTGGTATAGTCGGTAGAATGCGCTTAATGATGCCACATCACGGCGTAATTGTAGAGACTCGAGTTTCTTAGTTACCTCTTCATCGCCAATGATGCGGGCAGCGCGCCGCTGCAACCTATCCAAGGCATCGAGTAAGTACTTAGCGGAGCCATCCCAGAGGTGCGAGCAATATTCCACGCAGGACCGCACTTGCGTTTTGTACAACAAGCACAGTTGATCGGGCGTGAAAAAACGCCGCACCTTGTTCAGGACTCCGAGTTTGCGTGAAGCTGCTTTGATCAAGGTCTCGATGTGGTCCTTTGGATTCAGGTGTGAGCGAACCTCCATATCGAGCATGGTAATATAATAAATGAATAATAATAATAATAAATTCATTTATTTGCATCACAAATTAATACAATTAATAATAAGCAGACATAAATGATTATAAGTTTAACAGTTCTTAAATAACTAGTATGAACTACAATCATTAGTGAGAGACAGTGATGCAAATAGGCAGAAGCTCAGCAGTGTTTTTGCCTTAATAGACAAAATGCTGATTTTCAGCAACTGCCCGTAGGAAGCGCGAGGATGTAGGTACGCTGCAAAGCTGGCATTGTAATTCCCTAGTCCCACACAAACACAACACACGAACATCGTTTACTCCATTATTAATTTACCTAGCAATATTTGTTAATAAAATTTTCTAAATAATAATAAATAAATATATGTAATTAATCATTAGAAATCAAAATTGTGTAGACAATATTAAATAAAAATGTGTAAGTAATAATATAAAATATAAATTTTGATTTGAATGTCAAGAAGATTGAATGCTAACAGAAGAACCTCCACCAAAACGACAATTAGTGCGTATGCCTAAAGTTTGCAAATTCAGTAAGGCTAATATAACTTGCTTTTTGAAAGTGTACCTTGATATTACGTGTCTTATAGGAGGAGGTAAATCATTCCAACATTTAGTCGCTTGGTGGCGGAAACTACCTGTAAATGCCACTGTATTATGTTTTTGAGTCGCCAATATCGGACGTATTGATCTGCAAACACCTGGTCCATATCGAAAATGGAAGGTACGATACTGTAACTTTTAGTAAAGGTATTCCGGGTTCTTAAATTTTAACAGATCAAACTTATATACTGCCAAATGCAGATGCCTGCGTGACTCCATATTCAATAATGAGGCGCTATTAAGAAATGGTGACACGTGGGTTCGAGGAGCGACATTAAAACAAAAGCGACCACAAGCATTTTGAACTCGCTGGATAAGCCTTTGAGTACTAGTAAGCAAACGAGGACCATATACTAGATCCCCATAATTCAGTACCAATAAAACCAGTGACTCGCATAAAACGATCCGTATTTGTTCTGTAAGGAAATTCCGAATTTTATATAAAGTTTTTAACCTATAAAAGCAACTCCTTACAAGACCCAAAACATGTTTCTCAAAACGTAGCTTATTGTCGAACACTATACCCAAGTTCCTGGCTTCGCTTACATGTTCAATGTCTGACCCCAACACTCGAAGCGTAGGATTACAACTAGCGAGTCTTTTAGTCTGTTGTTTAGTGCCGATGATCATAAATTTAGATTTTGAAGGATTCAAAACGCATTATCAGTCGACCATGCAGCTATGGCATCCAGATCTTGATTCACCTTATGCAAGGCATCGTTTATTTTATCTGGGGTTGTTGATATGTATAGCTGAACATCGTCAGCATAACAGTGATACTTACAATGTTTAATCGCCAAGGGGAGATCCGCACTGTAAATAATAAATAAGAGAGGCCCCAGTATGGAACCTTGAGGAATTCCACGATCTATCACCCTAGGTTGAGATGTTAGTACCGATCCATTTTCCTTACGCAATTTAACCGACTGATACCGGTCACTGAGATAGCTGTCAAAGAACCGCAATGCATGAGGATCAAAACCGTAAAATGCCAATTTAGATAAGAGTAACGGTATATTTATACTCTCAAACGCGCGAGAAAAATCAAGAAGCGTCAATATAGTAGTCCGACCCTCATCCATGTCGGCAAGTATGTTGTCGGTTACATCAAGAAGCGACATCACAGTGCCACGGCCCCTTCGAAAACCTGACTGATATGATGGTAATATATTATAAGATTCGACAAAGCGCGCAAGCTGATTATAAATTGCCCTTTCTAGAATTTTTGAAAGAAATGGCAATATACTGATTGGCCTAAGATCTTTCAGTTCATCTGGTGGTTCGACTTTAGGCAATGGTGTCACCAATACCATTTTCCACTGCCAAGGAACAACGCCAGACAGGATTGCTTTATTTACAATATTAGTGATAATAGACAAGGTCCGTGGAAGCGTGAGCAATACCATGTCTCTATTAATTCCATCGCATCCCATTGCATTTGATTTGATGGATAAGATATACTTTGAGACTTCTTCTTCAGAAACACAATTTAATTTGAACAAAGGAGTTGCCTCATTAAATCGATGAAATTCAAAAAAAGTCATTTGGGAAAGAGACACTTTTTCATTACCAGGAATTTTCAAAAAATGGCTATTAATTTCATCAGCATCACCAAAGCAATCAGGAAGGCCGTCACTCTTAATAGGATCGACCAATATATTCCCCTTTAGATTCTTCCAAAAGCGCTTACTATTTTTCACATTACAATTTATCAAATGATTGAAATAGGCTTGTTTTTCATTATTAATACTTTTTATTACCAAGTTTTTCAAATCTATGTAATACTGTTTATCTACATCCAACTTAGACTTACGGTATCTGTCATGGGCCCTATCCCGCAAACTAATCATAAACTTAATCATATCGGTTATCCAGGGCAAATTTTGATTTGGTTTGACTCTTGTAGATACAATTGGAGCATGCTTATCCATAAGAGACAGCATGAGTGTATTGAATCTGCGAACCATACTATCAACCGTAGGCTGCTCAGAAACAGACTCCCAATCGAGCAAGTCAAGATCGTGATTAAATCGCTCGAGATTAATGCGCTTGAGGGGTCTGTAAGTAACAAAACGCGGAGACACTTTGGCCTTTTTTAACAACAGTGAGACACTGACCATTGCGTGACCAAAATCGGGTGAGATATTAGAAACAGTGACATCGCGAATGCTGCAATTTGTGCACACCACATCTAGTAAAGTATCAGAATTTACAGAAAAGTGTGTAGGTTCATTTACCACCTGCTGCAAATCCAAACTGCCCAGGAAATCATTTATTTTAGAGACATTACAATGAGAACGATCCATCATGTTGATGTTAAAGTCGCCCATGAGCACAATATAATCACATTGCGCAAAACTTGAGACCGATTCTGTTAGAGCGTCAATAAAGGTGTCAACGTTGAGCCAAGGAGGTCTATATGCCGTTCCTATAACAACCTCGAGTCCATTTACCTGAGTGCGTAACCTCATTTGCTCAATACCCACATCAGGATGCCTCAGAAAATGTACACGCAAGTCCCGCTTGTAATAAAAAGCAACGCCACCACCCCTTCCTTTACGCATACACTTTGGCCGGGGCACATTGCGCAGGCGGTAGCCCGGTACGGCAGGCGCACGCGCCTCCTGACCTGCTTGTAACCAAGTCTAGTTAATAGCAACAATGTCTGCATTAAAACGATTCATTGCTATAAGGAAGTTATTATGATCTGTATTTAGTGACCCTGCATTATAAAGCGCTTATTTTAGAAACTTAGTTTTACAGCTAACATTTCCACAAATCATAATATATATGTTCATCGATGATAATAAAAAATAGGACCATTCTATAATTACCTTACAGCAAGTTAAAAGTGAGAATAAATTAAAATGTAGCATAGCATGATCAATATATAAGAGTATTTCATTGAAAGACATAAATTCATGACTTGTGTTGTTGTAATATTCTAGTAAATAAAACAGAATCAAATAGCATATAATCAAGTACCGAATATCCACATAAATTGCATGTATATGTAACTTAGAATACTCTTTGCTTTGCTCCACCGTGACACTCACTAATATAAAAATAAATTCACAATAAGAAAAATATTTCATTACACATCGCAAAAAAATAATAATGAATGATAGAAAAGTATATGATTTCATTATAGATAATATTATAGTAAATATAATTAAATATTTTAAGTTAATAATTTTAAATTGCAAAGAAAAAAAAACAAGTAATAGTATTTGAGCTCGTGGTCATTATAAAACTTTAACTGTTGGCAAGAAATATAAGCTGAGCATAATAGCACCATTAACAGACCATGCTTATTATAAGACAATATAATACAAAGTATGGAATATAAAAAGACATCATTAAAATCATAATTAAAGCAATCGAGATAAGATATTCACAAACATTTGTAGAAACAACTTTTATGTGTTGATAAAAAGCATATATGGGATAAATCAATATGGCTAAAATATCATCTTTAAAGAAGCAATAGCAAGAAATAATTCTTATACATGCAGAATCAACAAGCAAAGCATATTTGACGCTAATATAGTTATAAGGAAATAAAACATTAATTAAAAAAATATTGAAAACAGCTGAAATAATTTTTATTATAAAATAATTTTTACAAATATCTATCAAAAGTGCTAAAATATCACACAAGTTGCAATAACATATTACGAAAATAATTACAATCCATGCAAAAACAAAAAGCAAAACATATTTATAAGCAAAACAAAAATAATCATACCGAAAAATAATCAGGATAATTGAGATAAAACATTTGTAAGCATAATTCGTACTGTCATTTATCATGTATTTAAGTAAAGCATATTTGGCATAAAAGTAAACTGCATTGGGACTAATCATTGATAATAGAACGAACTGCATCCAGGCCAAAAACACTATTCAGATCCTCCTCTGTTTGTATACGCAACTTTGGAGCCTCCACGCCCTGGTGCTGTCTCACAAATATGCGGCCATTCCGCGTCCACACATAGCGCCACTTAAAACGTTTCCCTAGTTCCCGAGCCCGTCGAAACAATAGCCTGTTTGTTTGTGAGTCTTTCGTTTACATAAAAACGGCACGGGGTGCCTGGAAGGTTCGTATCTTCGGTAGTAGCATCACGGCGTACGCGAGCGGCCTTTAAGAGGCTATCACGCACGGCTCGCCGTGTCAACCTCACTACTATAAGTCGAGGGCGGGACGATTCGGATGACACAGTTGCATCTATAACACGGCCGATACGCTCAGAACTAACGACGTCCTGTTCCACTAGATCAACACCCAACTTCTTAGCCAAAACAGTGACAATATGAGTGAGACTCTCCCCTTTCTGCTCTGCAATACACGTGATTTCGATGTCATTCAGCAAAAGGTCCTGGTCGCGTTCATTGAGCTCGGCCTTTAGCTGCTCAATACAGACAGTAAAAGATTTGTCTACCGTTTCACTGAGACGCGGCTTTCCAAATCATTAAGTCGCTCGCCTATTTTAGTAACCTGTCTTTCACAGACGGTTAATCTATCAGACAGTGCACCAAGAGTCTCATTAATGCGCTCCATATGTAAACGATTGAGTCGTGATTCCTCTCGTAATTCATCCCTGAAGGTACGCATCTCCAATGCAAATATTTGGAATTCGCTCATTTCGATGGTCATATTGTGAGAGGTGTCATTAAGAACCGATTGCTCCCCCACGGACATATTCAGGTCTACAGGGCTTTTAGCAGCAGCTCCACGCTGCTTAGTGACGCCACAGTCCACAGCTGCACGAACAGGGGTGTTAGAATTGTCAGTTTTTGGCTGTTTACTTTTACAAAGGACACATCTCCAGGCGTCTCGGTGCTCTTTAGTGAGCGTGTTAAAGAAACGCTGTTCCGAGACGTTAGCGCAGGCTAGGTCGTAGCACTGATTACAACCGCCACAAAATAAATATCTCCTATCAGGAATTGTTTGCCGACATCCACCACAAATCATTTTTTCACCCTCCATAGCTGAGCTACTATGAACTAGTTGCAGTAAGACTGCTCGCCACAGAAATATCAAAGAATCACCAAATCCGGAAAAGTTTTACTATGTGGCAACACTTTGGGCTTGTCAAAGTGAAAACTGACGTTGTCAATTGAATATGACAGCTTCGATACAGTTGTCAAAATGAAATTGACAGGTTGTCAGTTGAAATTGACATTGAAATATCCAGTGTGTGAGGGTATTCAATAACACCACAATTAATAAATATTTTTGCGGGTGAAAAATTGCCACTTATCTTGTGCAATATCTTTCTTATCCTTAACTGTTTCTCCTGGTAAACAGTTGTGTAGCTTCGCTAAAGGATGCACTGCTCTACACAAACACTTTAACTTGAAAATTCGAGAAGTTTTTTAATTTTTGAAAATAGAATTACGTACGAAGCATGAACAATGGCAGGGTTGCCAGCCCCCAACAACAGCTAATATGGCTCTGTAGCGCCAGTGTTATGCCCTGAAGAGAGGGAAGGGGAAGGAATGGCAATGTTTTTGCCGTGAAAGCGCAAGCCTGAGTTTTCTTGGTATTGAACTCAACCAAGTTCCTGGTACCCCATTCAGAAATGTGGTCCAAAGCTCGATTGAGCTCAACGACAAGATTCTCCCGTTTCTCCATGGTTTCTACCCGTCCAGCCGCCGCGTGTCCAAAGTATCTCGCATGCACTGTGCTATCGTCTGCATAGCAATGAATATTCGCAAGTGGAATCAAATCATTGATATGTAGCAGAAAGAGTGTGGGGGATAGAACGGAGCCCTGAGGAACACCGGCATTCACTGACATGAACTGCGAAGTACATCCGTCCGTAAAGACGCGAATTCTACGCTCAAGCAGGAAGTCAGCTACCCAGGCGCAGAGCTGGGCAGGCAGACCGTATGCAGGCAGCTTGGAGAGAAGGCTTTTGTGCCAGACCCTGTCAAAAGCCTTGGCGATGCCAAGGCTAATAGCCAGAGACTCTCCCTGCTTGTCTATAGCTTCACCCCATATGTGTGCAACCTAGCAGTTATGTGCTTAAAAATAAATAAAAACATACTTGTATCATATTTTCTTCTTCTCTATACAAAAACGCGACATCATAGACAGAAAATTCACAATAAATTATTCTACGTAAAATAAACACCGAAACGAACGAAACAACAAAAAATTGACAGACATTGATATTAGATTTTAGTTTTTTTTCCGTTTTACAGAAGTAAAAAACCGATGTTGGTTTTTTACTATTTATATTACGTTTATATATGTATAAGAAAAATGTTTAAAAAATAAAATACCTAGTCAGGTCATAAATTCTGTCACATGTTTAATCTAAAATAATTGTAACAAATAAAACTAGTTTTTCACGGGTTAATGCACGAAACTTTATTTATTTATTGACGTTTCGTTTAAATAAAGTTTCGTGCATTAACCCGTGAAAAACTAGTTTTATTTAATGAGTGATGTGCGTGAAAACCTAAGAAACTAATTGAAACTAGTTTATTCATTATATAACCATTTATATACCAAAATGAACTTAACAAAACATAGATTCTTATGACAATAAAGTTTATTCAAAATGACCTCCGTGATTTTGAATACAGGCCTTCATCTGCGCGGCCAGTCGTCTATAGCAGCACGAACGAGGTCCATGTCAATATCGGCGGCTGCCTTAATCAAGGATGTCTTGAGTGACTCCAAATTGCGATGAAGGCTTAGAGCACGTTTTTCTGCGATATGCCCGAAGCCCTAAGTCTTCATTTAACACCCTTTTCACCGTAGTTCTGCTTAACCCCATCTGAAGGGCCAACAGTTCCTGCTTACGTTAAGGATTTTTTGAATTCGCGCCTTCACAGCTTTTATCACTGCTGGAGCCCTAACAGACCGAGGGCGACCACTTCTTGACCTGTCATCTACACTAGAGTCTTCATTGTATCGTTTGATGGTACGATAAACGAATCTTTTGGTTAAATTCAAAATTTTCAGTATGTCAAAAATTTGAATTGGCGCGGAACCGCAACGATGCAACGCAATAACTTTTTTTTTATTTTTATTTATTACCATATTAAAAATATCATTAAACAATGGCATGCGATAACATCTAAAACCACAAAGGTTTATACTGCGCTATCGGCGGCAATTTATTAACAAGTCGGGGCAAAAGGTGGGTGGTTAGCTATGGCCCGAGTGTATACAGGATGTGCAGTTGGTATTTTTAAAGATTTGTTAAAAAACTGCTCTTTGAGTAAAGCATATTGAACCTGCATATGTATTGGTAAGTTAGTAGTAGTTTTACAGTAAGTAGTATATAATAGTTAGTAAGTAGTTTTACAGTGTTTGTAAATGCCATTTATATTATCCCGGTTTTTATTTTTAATATTTTTAGAAACTATAGTTTTAAGTATTTTTAATTTAAGATTATTAATTTGATTTAGGTAGGATTTGTATGTTCGACCGTAACTACTAAGTCCATATTGAATGTGTGATTCTGCAAGTGAATAGGGATGATGACTATTTTTTTTTCTTCGTTTATCAGGTAGATTATCAAAAAGTATTGGACACGTATTTTTTCTTTTTTCACATAATATAAACATTGCAGAGATATATTGATTTGAAAAGTCGCATGACGTCACGTTTGAGTACACTTTTATGTGAAAATTCACTCAAAAGTGACGTTACGAGCCCCTACTCCCAAACTTTGACGCGCTATAATTTTGTCATTTTTTGGTTGATTGCCCAAAGAAAAAATACGTGTCCATTATTTTTTGATCATCTAACTGACGGACTAAATAGAATTTCGTTTACTGTACCCCGTCATCACCCCTATTATATAAAATTAATTTAACTTTGAAAGGAATGCATTTGCAAGAAATTGCCTTAATTTAGTACATACATTCTCAATATGGTATATCCAATTAATTTTTTTATCTATTATAAGTCCCAGATACTTTTGTTTATGAACTATATCAACCGGTGTACAGTGACATATACCGCCAACATGTAAGCAGGTATGATCATGGATTATGGCTTTTTTTAGTGGCAACTCTTTGACATATGGTGACTTTATTATTAACAGTTTAGTTTTGCCAGCATTAATAACCAATCCAGCGTCATGACACCATCTTGTTAGGGCATCCAAATCAGATTGCAAAAGATCACAGATCGATTGGGGATCTTTACCGCCGATAACAAGGCAAGTATCATCCGCAAACTGATAGCAAGTGCAGTTAGCGATGCAACTGTTCATCATCATCATCATCATCAGCCTATTAATGTCTCCACTGCTGGGGCACAGGCCTTCCCTATGGATGGAATAGGGAGTTTGGGCCATGACCCACCACGCGGGCCCAGTGCGGATTGGTGGGTGCTAACAACTGCAAATGCAGCCGGGACCAACGGCTTAACGTGCCTTCCGAAGCACGGAGGAGCTCGAGATAGTAAATTTTTGGTCACCCGTCCAATGACCGACCACTGCGAAAGTTGATTAACTTCAACCATCGCAGCCGAACGCGCTAGCCTCCTGCGCCATCGAGCTCCTCTGCGCCATCGAGCTCCTCAAGCTGCTCATGCAGCTGTTCATGTCATTGACATATGTCAGAAAATGCAAAGGTCCTAGTACTGAACCCTGCGCCGTGCCCTGCCCTGAACTGCAATACGGTCTTCTTTAAGCGTCCACTCCATATTTAAAATGAGTAAAATTCTAAAAAGTATACATTTTTATTTTCATGAACAATTCGAAATTTGAATTCAATAAACTTTTTTGTGGCCAGCATTCTAAAAGAAAAGTTTTTACTGTGTGACAATACTTATGACCTGACTGTGTATTTTCTTCTTTCATTTGATGACGTTAACTTATTTTGTTTAATTACCGCTAGGTTAAAAATTAATAAAAAAAAACAATTAATAGAGACCGTCCTCCATTTATAAAATCAGCCAAAAATTAAGAAATAATTAATCCATTTAACAAGTTTAAACGGGTTAGATGCACTGATTTTATTTATTTATTGACGTTTTGCATCCTTTGCAGGAATGCGTCGTCAGAATAATGTTGAAACTTGTTTCATTTAATTAGTGATGTGCGTGAAAACCTAAGATAAAAATAAGTAATTCATTTATCTTTTAGCTAAATCAAAAATACAGACAGCCAATTTTATTTCTGGCCCAGTTTAAGCATATTTTTTTACAACCATTCCAAAATAGTAAGGTAGTCTACCTTATTATTATATATTCAGTGATGAAATGAAAATAAACTTTAAGCAAGTTAACTCATAAAAAGCTACCAGGGAGGTCCAGGGATAGTAGGGATGATGACAATTTTTTTTTCTACGTTCATCAGGTAGATTAATTATCAAAAAGTATTGGACACGTATTTTTTCTTTTTTCACATAATATAAACTATACTGGTTCGTTATCCGGCTCGAAGGACCAAATATTGTTGAGGATAGGAGGAGGATAATGGATAAAAACAGGAATAACGTTAACTAAATATATTTTGTAGCACATTAAGTACAACCAGATTTTTAGTTTTGAGTGACAGCAAAAACATAGATAAATCGTAGGTATAAAAATGACAACAAGTAGGTTTGATTTGCCACATAAACATTGCAGAGATATATTGATTTGAAAAGTCGCATGACGTCACGTTTTGGTACAATTTTCACTTTAAAGTGACGTCACAAGCTCCTACTCCCAAACTTTGGCGCGCTATAACTTTGTCATTTTTTGGTTGATTACCCAAAGAAAAAATACGTGTCCATTATTTTATGATCATCTAACTGATGAACTAAATAGAATTTCGTTAACTGTACCCCGTCATCACCCCTATTAAATGTAATTATCCCTGGACCCAAACTTATTATTGTCAAAGCAATTTTTTTTTGATAATTTCCAACACACACCAATTAGCCTAGCCCCGAAGTAAGCACTGTAGGCTTGTGTTATGGTATACTAGGGTAATGGATAGAACATATATACTGTTACACACATTAAAATAAATAGATATACATATTAAACATCCATGACTGGAGTACAAATGCTCGTAATCATCACACATCTGCCCCCACCGGGATTCGAACCCAGGACCTCTCGAGTCGATGACACCATGAAACCCGGCGTTCAAAGCCCTCGGCCCAGGAGGTCGTCAATCAAATCATTAATTGACGTGCCAGATTTTACTGCCTCCATGTAACATAATGTTGACGTAACATTCTATGAAATTTTGTCCATAGACAAAGTTTTTCATGAAATCGAAAGAGTTCGTATTATATTTCTTATTTTGAAAGTTATTTCGAAATTCAAACTACAATTCGAATTCTATCTAAAAGATGATCTAATGCATTGATAACAAAGGTCAAATGTGAAAGATATTTGTTTCACATTAATACAGTTTCTTTGTTATTAGAAGGTTTTAAGTGTAATAACTCTTTGTTTGAAGAAGAAAACATCTCTGTTTTGTCATTTTTGAACGAAATAATGAAAGGAATCTTATTGATCGATCGTAAATTAATAATAATAAATAAGTCCAACACTAACACCAATTAGCTTAGCCCCAAAGTAAGCACTGTAGGCTAGTGTTATGGGGATACTAGGGTAACGGATAGAATACATATATAACTATATTTATTTAGATATACATATTAAAAACATCCGTGACTGGAGTACAAATGCTCGTATTCATCACACAAACATCTACCTGCACCGGGATTCGAACCCGGGACCTCTCGAGTAGGCGACACCTTGTAACCTGGCGTCAAACCACTCGACCACGAAGGTCGATGGATATCAGTTATAAACAACACAAGACAAGATTGCTCACACAAAATACAAGTTACCAAATCAATGTCTCAGTGGTGGCGAGTTCGGAATCGATTATAATAGCTACGTAACAGGTCTATCGATGCGATTTTAACTCATACTAATCTCTTACATATAAAATTCTCGTGCCACGGTGTGCGTAATTGAACTACTCTGAAACGGCTCGACCGATTTTCATTTATCACAATAATATCTATATCGTATAATTGGTCAGTGCATTCGCCCGAGTTCGAGTCCCGTCTGCTGCCTGGTCCGCGCGGTTTTTTTTTTCTAGTTATATTTTCTTTAGATTTAAACATCAAGCAGTTACATGCTTAAAAAATATAACTATAATTGCTATTTCTTCTTTCAAATGTTTAATACTTGTAAAAGTATTCATTTGACAATGTGGGTTACCTATAATGCGAAGAAATGGCGCTGCCTTGCAGCTTAAGAATGGATAGAAGAATTTCGACGCGGCCGTCAGGTCAAACACATTAGGGTGGCCATGACTGCTTGAACAAAACGGAAAGTATGTGTGATTTAATAAAGCATCTTGCATGACAAGTGTTAGCGGTCACACGTACTCTACGTGTGTGTTTAATGAATATGCAATTAAATAATATATATACAGGGTCGTCCAACTAGTGACGTCAACATTTTTTTTAGATTCCTCGCACCTGAGGGTATCCGAAAATACCCCATGTATGTTCCGCGATTTTTCTTAGTTTTCGAGTTATATTTTATTGTGTATTTTTAATGATTTCTGCCAGCAAGGTTTCAAAAATTCATATCTTTTTTCGTAGTAGGTATTTTGCAGTTTTTTTTATGACATAATTGTCTTGAATGGTGTTTTAATAAAAAAAAATAACTCAGCTTCCTTCAATTATTTAACGTTACTCAAGAAAGGCTTGATAGTTAGCTTTAGTTTTTAAGTAAGATTTACTCAAACATTCAACTTCAAATATTATTTAAAAATACAAAAAGGAGTTTCCATAGCTTCTGGTTAAATTTAAAAACACCGCATACTTCTAAACTACCAAAAATCATAAAAAAAATAGTACTTAATCAGCCAATTTTTGTTGTAATTGGCCTTCGAAGGCGCATAGGCCAAAAAATCATTGAAAGACGATTAAAGCATTTAAAATTATTTTAACTACTTTTTATCATTGTTATGGTAAATAAAGCTCGAAACTGCAATTTGTTGACGTCACTAGTTGGACCACCCTGTATATACTAGCTGTCCCAGCGAACTTCGTACTGACATAAAAAAATAGGGGTTGATGGTACAAGTGTAAAAATTGTATAGGGTTGTATGTAGTTTTGTGTAATGTATCCATATATTAGAAACCTTTAATTTTTTTTCTTTTTTTTTTGGACATTTTTTTTTGTTTTTATTTTTTTCTGATACATCCATATATATATGATTGGTCTCGCTACACTCCACCGTAGCGGTGGTTTAGGGGATGAAAAATAAATGTTGTCCGATTTTATTGTCAGACCTACTGAATATGTATATAAAATCTCACGAAAATCGGTCAAGCCGTTTCGGAGCAGTTCAATTACGCACACCGTAACACACGAATTTTATATATTAGATTGTTTTTTTTCCTTTCTTTTTTTACCGCTATACCCAACAGAATTATAAATAGCTATAGCTTTTAATGGAATCACTATACGCTAATGAATAACGTTTGATTCGAAACTTCAAACCTTTTTGAGACACAAGCACAGATTTACTGCTTTGTTTATGAGGCATAAATATTTTTATTATCTAGATTATACAGCCATCCGCTAAATCAGCTGTTTCACTTATTCTTAAGTTCCATTAATTAGGTATTTATAGATGTCCTGTCAAATTACTCAACGCTTCCTTTGAAGTGGAATATAGATTACTTTGATTGACATGCCTAGATAGAGCAATCCAAATAAACCCAAAGAAATCGGCTAATTTTACGAGCAATGTGTGACTCTAATTTCAGACTGTTTGAAAGCAGTCAATGTGTGCGTGTGTAGCGAAGAGCGCATCTACCATATGTAGTAGATAGTTTTTGGGGCACTTCCGTGTAGTTAATACTGTATCTATTCTGGGAGTGTATATTAGAGGCAACACCTTGACATATTCTTCATATGTGACTTTTTGGCGGGCTTTTGAACGCACTAGGCGCGATTTTTGATTTTCTTTTCAAAAAGTTTTATTTTAAGTTTGTTTTCTGTATATATCTTTGTAAATAGTATTCATAATTCCTTAAAAGTGTAGATAAATGTATCATCATGCCGGACGGGCACGACCCGCCCGGCGGGACTGAAAAAAGAAAAACTCCAAATAGGACCGAAGTAGATCCAGGATCATCTGATGATTTTTATAAGCCTTTCATCAAAAGCGGATACAAAAGGTTGTTTCCTGAAAATGCGGTGAGTGCTAATTACAGTGTTTTCGTCGAAAGCTGTAAGGAGGATGAAAAGTTGGGTAACAATAATCCTATCGTCACGACCAATCTCTTCAAGAATGAAATTAAGGGCATATCTAATATAAGAAGAGTTAACCCGACCAAAATTTCAGTAACGTTCTCACAGCCTAATAATGCCAATAATTTTTTAAAAAACGAAGAATTTTTGAACAAACATAAATTCAGGGCATATATACCAGCTGCTATGGTGGAAACCATAGGAATACTGCGTTTTGTACCCACAAGCATCAGCAACGAAGAGTTATTTAAAAAACTAAGTTCTCCTTATGAAATAGTTGCAGTGCGCAGATTCTCTAAAAAGGAAAATGGTACTGTCAAAGTTTTTAAAACTGTAAGCCTAACTTTTCTCTCAAATGTACTTCCGGAGCATGTTTTCTTAGATTTGTTTCGCTTTAGAGTACACGAGTACAATGCACCTTTGCTGCAATGTTATAAATGCTTCAAATTTAATCACGGCGCTAAGATATGCAAATCTATTCAAATATGCTCCATATGTTCCAAAGAGCATCATTACTCACAATGTCCAGACAATACAGTTGTTAAATGTGTGAATTGTCAGGGTCCACACCTTTCAATATCAAGAGACTGTCCAATCAAAAAACAAAGAATGGAAGAAAAGAAGAACAAAGTATCTTATGCAAATGCTATATTATCTAATAAAAATAAAAATGATACTAATTTAACAACTGATTATCAAAATAAATTTCCTAAATTACCTATTACAAAAAAAACATTACCATTGAAAAAAACACTGAACTCCAATTCTGTCCCCTCAACCGTTTTGACTTCTAACAGCGCAGCGGAAAAAGATAGTTTGCAAAAATTATCAAACGAAAAGATAATTGATGAAATAATTAACAATGATTTTATTCGTAAGGCTATTGTTGGCGCTTTGGTTGCCATAGGAAACGATGAGAGAGCTTTAACCAGTAATGTTATCCAAGAGATACTTATTAAAACTTTAAAAAAAGATCAATAATGGATAAAAGTCACATACGAATATCTCAATATAATGTTGAAGGAGTTATTAACAAAAAACCACTCCTCATCAATTTCCTGCAGGAAAATGATGTCGACATTTGTTTATTGAACGAAACCTGGTTAACAGAACGTAGTAGGTTGTCTATTCCGAATTATGATATAATCAACAAAATCTCTGTAGGTGGCAGAGGTGGAGTTTCAATTTTAATCAAAGATTCTTTTAAGTACTCTGTTCCTTCAATTCCTTTCTATGAAGAACTTCAGTCTGTGGCTGTTACAGTATATACATGTAATGGTGATATGTCTATTTTATGTGTTTATTGTCCTCCTCGGAAACAAGGGAGGTCAAACTTCCAATGTAATAAATTGAAAAAGATTATTAACGATCTTCATAAGCCAATACTGGTCTCTGGCGATTTTAATGCGCATCACGTAGCATTTGGTTGCCTTTCGTGTAACAGACGAGGAAACGAAATTTACAATATATTTGATGAATGTGATCTTTGCATTCTGAATTCTGGCTCTCCAACCACTGTTGGCCGCATAGGTCAAAATCCTTCAGCAATAGATGTCTCTTGTATAAGTCCTTCTTTAGCTCCATTGTGTGACTGGAGTGTACACTCAGACCCTATGGGCAGCTATCATTACCCAACAGTTATAGATATTCATATTTCAATAGTAAAATATGAAATAGGTGAACCCACTGAGCGGTTTCTTTATAACAAAGCTAACTGGGACAGTTTTTATAATGACAGTGAATCTGCATTCTCTGATATCATTATTGACCTGAATAATCCATTGAATATATACAATGACTTTTGTAATATTTTAAATATATTAAAAAACAAACATGTACCCAAGTTGAAAAAAAGCACTCGGCATCTTATAAAGAAACCTGTTCCATGGTGGGATGATAACTGTAAAGAAATTGTGATCAAAAGTAAACGTGCATTAAATTATTATAGGTCTCATCCAACTTTGGAAAATTATATAGAATATAAAAAAACAGATGCCCTTAAAAAAAGACTACTTAGTGAAAAGAAAAAGAACAGCTGGTTAGAATTATGTGAATCCTTTAATAGATACACTCCAGTTAGCACTATATGGAATTACATTAGACGATTCAAAAGAGTTTCTTGTTCTAAGAAGCCAAAAAATTCAGAATGGATTCCTTCCTTTTTCAATAAATATGCACCTGTTACTCCACCTGAAAAAGAAATTAATTTAAATACTTTAAAGTCGTCTTTTACCAGTAATGGCAGTCCTAAAGCTTACTTCCTTATAGAACCTTTTTCTTGGCATGAGTTTATAACATCTTTAGAATCCAGAAAAGATACCACTCCTGGTCTTGATGATATCAGATATACCCTTATTAAAAAATTACATATCAATGCACAGAAGAAACTACTACTAATATTCAATTTACTTTGGAATCATGATATAATACCACCTTCTTGGAAAACCCAATGTGTCATCCCAATATTGAAACCTGATAAACCAATAGAGGATAGTGATTCCTATAGACCCATCTCATTATCTTCTTGCATAGGTAAGATATTTGAAAACATTATAAAACTCAGATTAGATTATTATATAGAACAAAACGATATATTACCTGCAGAACAGTTTGGTTTTCGCAAAGGTCGCAGTGCCTCTGAAAATTTTACTTCATTGATATCAGACATAAGAACTTCATTTCTTCAACATTCTGTGACAGTCTGTGCATTTCTTGACATCAAGGGTGCATTTGATAACGTTAACCCAGCTGTTATGGTACAAGTACTGCATGATGTAGGTATTCCGGGCAAACTCTGTAAATGGGTACACAATTTCTTATATGAGAGGCTCATGTACATAAAGCACAATAATATTCTTCATGGTCCAAGATATGTATACAAAGGTACCATGCAGGGGGCCACTATCTCTCCCCTTTTGTATAATATTTATACTTGTCAACTCAAGCAATTTTTGAAGGAGGAAAATGTACATTTTCTGCAATTTGCAGATGACCTAGTTGTATATACTGTAAATAATAATGTAATTATAGCTGTAAATAAACTAAATAAGGCATTATCTGAAATATATAATTATTATTTTAATAGACTTAAACTAGAAATAAGTAGCAGTAAAAGTTCTGCTATGATTTTCTCTAAGAAATGTATTGATATACCTGTTAATAGTCACATTATATATAATAATTGTCCTCTACCATGGGTACAAACCCACAAATTTCTTGGTATATGTTTGGATCCAAAATTAAACTTTCAAAGCCATTTTGACAAAATCATTAAGTCTGCTACACATGGGTTAAATATACTTAGATCATTAGCAGGTGTACATTGGGGAGCTGATCCAAAAATATTGTCAATGTTGTATAAAAGCCTAATAAGAAGCCACTTTGATTATAGTTCTGTAGCTTACATGAATGCAGGTACAAGTTTATTAAAAAAACTAGACATTCTTCAGAATAGGGCACTTCGAATTATAACAGGTGCAATGTGCTCTACTCCTATTCATGTAATGCAAGCTGAAAGTTGCATCCCACCTCTTATACTTCGTCGTTTAAAATTAGCTGAAAGATTTTGTATTAAAAATGTATCATCTAAAATGTCATTTATTGTAGGTAAACTATTGCCCCTAGAGAGATTTAAGAATATGCAAAATGTTTCTTACCATAACACAGATCTACTTAAATCTGATAATACTCCAGAATTGGTGGCAATAGCAGTACATATACATAAGACATTTGAAAATTTATATATAAACAGTCTTTGGCCTTTGTACCAAATTCCTTATAATGCCTTGTTAAATTGTAACTTTATCTTAGAAGATGACATAATTCGAACCAATGCTGAATTAATGCAATTTTTAGAGAACAAATCCTTTTACAGAATTTACACTGATGGATCCAAGTCTAAAGATAGAGTAACATCAGCTTACTATGATGTTCAGTTAAATTTTAGTAAGTGCATATTGATTCCCAGTGATTGTAGTATATATACAGCAGAATGTAATGCTATCTATCAGGCATTGTTATATATCTTAGGTTTAGAACATAACAATAATTTTCTTATTCTTTCTGACTCTCAGAGTGTATTAAAATCCTTTAGAAATAGTTATAGATATGATGTAAATTATTTAGTGTTATTTATTAAGCATTTATTGTATAACCTAAAAGAATCTGGCAAGAGAGTGCAATTTATGTGGGTACCTGCACATTGTGGCATTACTGGTAACGAAAGAGTTGACGAAGCTGCACGAAGTACACCAAGTGAAGACCACTCTTTGTCTATGAAGGTTCCATTTACAGATTTTAAAGCCCTGTGTCATCATAACCTGGCATTACTGTGGAGAAAACATTGGGATGAAATTAGCAAAGAAAAAGGACAGTGGTATCAAAAGATCCAAGGAAGCCCGCCCGCCCAACCTTGGTGGAATAACAAAATGGTGCAATCTAGGAAATTCGTTACTACAATAAACAGGCTGAGATTTGGTCATGGGCAATTTCGCACTCACCTGCATAGACTGAAGATGACAGATGATCCAAAGTGTCCCCATTGCCAAGAAAATGAAGACCTACAGCACATAATTTTTGAATGTAGACGGTACGGACTACAGCGTCTAATACTTGTTGCTGAACTTGAAGCAATCGATAAGGTCGTCCCTAATACGTTGCAAGACTTACTTAACGATCTCAAGTATTTCAAGCCACTATTCAAATTCATCGTAAATACTGTAGACAAAATATAACAAGGAAGAGAAAGAGTTTACTGTGGAAGTGAAAATTATGATGTGATGTGATAAACTCAATGACATTTGTTTTGTTTACTTTGTTTTTGACATGTTCAACGTTTGGCTTAAAAAGGACTAGAATCCAGAGCCGTAAAACATATTAATAAAAAAAAAAAAAAATTCTTCATATGTCAAGGTTTTGCCCGCCCTCAGCGGCCAAGATGCTAAGTTTTTTTTAAATTTGGCAGAGTGACAAGGCCAGCATATTCAAGTCAAGCTGCCCCGTCGTATAAGTTGCTTTCGCCTGAGGCAGCGTTGTTTTATACATAGGTAAATATGACTGTGGTTCGGTGCAATAACCGAACTCCGGCTCGAAGGACCATATGTTAGTGCCTGAGCTTAGTGGATGTGGAAATGATAAAATTGTTACCGGAAATTATGTGTTTATTGCTTGTTCACAAATGTTCTTACAAAAACTATAAAAATGTTATTATTGTAATGAGTGCATCCGTATAGGCGTCAAAATCTACACTAAATTATATTTTTG
Source organism: Chilo suppressalis (assembly GCA_902850365.2). Classification (NCBI taxonomy): domain Eukaryota; kingdom Metazoa; phylum Arthropoda; class Insecta; order Lepidoptera; family Crambidae; genus Chilo; species Chilo suppressalis. The sequence continues at coordinate 3,192,224 of OU963902.1, forward strand.
CTGTGCACCGCGGCTAATGACCTAAATTAGGCCAGGCGCCGTGACGGTGTCAATTATTGCAAATATGCAAAATATATATATTATGTTCGGTTATTGTACCGAACAACTATAGTTCATGTCAGTTTAAGTGTATTTGATGTGTCAAATTTTGACACACATTTTCTATGTATTTGACGTGACATTAACTATTGTCAAATTTAACTATTGATGAAACACCGCGGCCTTAAGCCTCCCGCCCATTGGCGCGTAATTATCGGATGATATATAATACTGGAGGCGTTAATGCGATATTTCATCATACTTCTATTGCGTCCTTTTTATCGCAGCAGTGTGACAATAATAGTCGTTCTCATATTTATTGGAGTTTACTCCTTAAGAATCGATTTGCATATATAAGGGGCCCGGTATGAGAAAAATGTGAGGAGTAAAATCTATCGATGAATGACCTCGTTACGTTTTTGGTGCGCATCCTATGTCGCGCATCTTTCTAGTTTGGTTGTGAGTGTAGGGTATAGGGACACGTGCATAGGGTATACTGCAAAGCGACTATACCTATATATTATTTAAGTTAAATAAACTCTTTTTGCGTCTGGTTAGACTATCGAAATTAAGGAGTAAACTCCAGTCGTGCGTCGGAGCTGACACACGCATTTTTTTTTATTTTCTTTGAAAGTTACATTAAATATAGCATTAATAAATTTAACATTATAGCTGTGATTACCTTCAAAATTCAATTGAAGGTAGCCACATCATACTTAAGATACTAAAAACATATAACGGAATAACGCACCCATGGCGGATGCCATATATCTGTCACATGCGATAGTTCGCGCAACTTCTGTTCACTATGACTCAACTATGGTCACCAAGCAAGATGCTCAGCACGAAGTAAAGGCTTTTTTAGTGTCTCCCAAACCTGTAATAAAGCTGACATTGATAAATTTCACAGAGGCCATATTATGATAATTATCGATGATAAATCAGAATAGTTGTAAATCAGGTAATTCGAGGAATTAGACATCCCACAAAAAACATTTCCATGTAAAGTGACGAGCACTGTCAAATAATGTTATCAACCTCACGTAGAGCTCATCTAACTCTACACGCTCTAATTGCTCAATTACACTTTACAGTACAGTCGTTAGGGGCCGTTCAAGTATTACGTAAGCAGATTTATTACAATTAATAACCCCCTCCTCCCCCTCGTCAGCAAAAGTAAGCAAAGCTCTAACCCCTCCCATGCTTACGTAAACATTGGTACCTATATACGTTTTTCCTTTAATGTATTCGTTTTTTTTTTATTGATTCACTAGCTGACCCGGCGAACTTCGTACCGCCTTAGCGTAGCTTTGATGCACTACTTTATTTTGTATAGATGACCTATCTTATGTATGAGTACCTATTCAATTTGAACTGGAATCTATAATATCCTCCATATAAAAATGAATCCTTATTTCCCTGGTCTCGCCATACCTGAGGACTTTACTAATTTTTATTAAATAAAAAACAACATATATATTTTCATAATAGTGTTTATTCCATAGGGTTCAATTTCACTCATATTTTTACAAATCGCTATTGAACAACTTTGCATTTTGAAGTAAACACTGAGCTCAACACCACGCGTGCTCTAGAAAGCAACTAATAGATAGCCTCTATACCCTTCACTGCTTCTCTCTATTCCAATGCTTTTTGATAAACTATACGTAGGTCAGCTAGTCCATAACCGCGCTAACAATAATTTTATTAAGTTTTTGATAAAGTTCGTTTTGTTTTAAAGACTAAGAAGTTTTTTGTTTGCTAATAAGTGTTTGTTCCTGTCACAGATTACCACAGATTTTTTTGTTTTAAATTGAATGACGTTGACATTTGTCAGCGAGGTTATCGATGTGGTGTCACAGATTACCACAGATTTTTTGTTTTAAATTGAATGACGTTGACATTCGTTACGTTATATTTTTCAATCTTTCTGAGAGATTTTCTTTATATTTTTTTCCGTAAGAACCTTGTACAGAGTATTAGAAAACTACATAAAAATCAGCCAAATCGGTCAAGCCGTTTTCATGTTATGTCGTGACAACGGAAAACGGGTTTCATTTTTATATATATAGATGAGCTTTCGTGAGCTTCATGAGCAGCAGTACTTAAATAGGCTTAGGATAGAGCACTTTAATGCACATAATATTCATTTTACACAAACTTAATTGACACAGTATTTAACATAGAGTAAGGTACAGATATTATAATCTTATTAAGTACGAACAAAAGAAACTTCTTTCGAATTTTTGGTATACATATTAATTCCAATTAACAGTCTTCAGTCCATGGCACCCGAATCTATGATGCTGACGTAATCAGTATCTCGACCGCCCACCCCCCCATGCCATCAAAAATAAGCAAAGCAAAGACCCCCCTGCCCCCTTATAGTGCTTACGTAATACTTGAACGGTCCCTTAGACGTATTTGGGTGCACGAGAAATTGCTCAAACTCGGGCACCCGTAGTTATATTTACAATGGAATACGGACTGTAAGACGGTGTTTTGTAACCACAACAAAAAATATTCAAAAACGGGCGTACTCAACTGCGTTCATTTAAATTTAGTCATTTACCCGAAATCCATTGGCACTCGGCTATTTGGGCTAAGCACCATATGTAATCGCGTCATTACTCTACAAGGTCTAACTTCCCAAAATCTAAACCATAACCAAATTATGGAACGCATAAGTTTTTATATACACGTTGCCACCGACTTACTGTGGCCACTATTCCTTCACGAACAAAGAAATTTGGCGACTCATTTCTTTGTCGTACTATTCGAAAGTGGAATTCTTTACCCGCGCACGTGTTCCCTCCTTCCTATAATATGGGGTCCTTTAAGAGAGGCGTCAAGAAGCATTTTTGCGGGCCGGCAAGGTGAGGATGGTTGGTGTAGCAGTTTATAACTGCTGTACCAGCTATCTTAGCGTTTGGACTTTATCACCACATAACATCAGGTGGGGTAGAGTCATTTGCCTACCTAATCAAATAAAAAAAGAATATATATAAAAAATTGTCTAAATTATGTTAGGAAACTTGACAGAGTATCAAATAAAACTATTCTCCATCATCATCATATTAATATTCCCACTGCATGGGCACAGAGCTTCTCTATGGATGGAATAGGCAGATTGGGCTGTCATCCACCACGTGGCCTCAGTGCAGATTAATAGATAATTACAACTGCAGAGGCATTGGCTTAACTTGCTTATCACTCCTAGAACTAGTCACCTCGAATCACACACCGAAAGTGCTAAACAGTAACCGACACATCTCTATTTATTAGGTAGATACTTACTTATTCACAGTCAACACATAACCTGCCGTGTGGGTTCAAGATGTCATCACTAAAAACTTGAAAATTTGTAATTAACAAAATAACCGGTTTCTGACAGCTTCAGTATATTATTTAAGTTGAAATTTTGTGTCCACGGCGATCTTTGCATCTAACACGCAATTAATTTGATTAATAATATGTATCTTATTTACGTCATAGCTTTATGTAAATAAATTCTTCTAACTTCTGCTATTAAATAATCAGTTACCTACTATGATTTATTATATGAGTATTTTTTTTCGGTTATGTGCTTTTTAATTCGGAGGGCATACTTGACCCTATAGTTTTGCGGGCAAGTGTAATTATATTGATAACAACCCGTTTTTGGTCAAAATCAGTGTGTCCGGCTGGATAAATGAAATCGAATTGCAGCCAAAATGAAATAATATCCATATAAGGGAGAATGGGAAATAGTTGATCACCAATTAGTACTACAGCTCAAAAAGGAAGGAAAGGAAAGACCAGGCGAGTTTCATTGAAAAGCGGGCTAAGTATATGAAATTCAAAGGCCAAACTACAATATTCAAGATAAAAAAGTTACTATGGAAGTAATAAATATAACTCATCATTGAAAAATCTAAGAATAGATTTACTAGAAATTATACCCCTGTTCCCAGTTGAACTACTGGGGATTTCCCAATAGACTTATTAGTAAGACCACTGGGAAGCTGTTCCCAGTACCAGTTGACGAACTGATAGATAAAACGCTTATGTGGTTCATTCTAAATCCCACTTGACTCAGGTTTCACGCGGGCCTTGAACTCGCATCTTCCGTTATCCTGGCGTACGCACTAACTAATTATGCAACCAAGATATAATCTTTATATCTAAACGTGTAGCAGAAACTTAACTGTCTAAAATCTTGAAAATATTATCTAAGAATATATTAAAAATACGAGTAAAGTTAACCAAATTTTATTAAAATCTAGGTTCCAGTTCCTCACTAACACAGATAGAGTCACAGAAATAGTTTACCTATTTTTAGCGATTCTGATAAGTGTCGATATTTTTTCTGTTTTTATTTGCCTTCAAAGCTAGAATTTACTTAAGCTTTCTTAGCTAGATTTACCGTTAACGCCGATGTCATCAACAAACTTCCACAGTGTCCCATACCTAACTTTCGACCAGATGAAGACACGGTTAAAAGCCGTATCTAGAACCAAGTAGAATTCGTCTTGTGAACAAGCGCTTTGGCTATTTACCTACTATGAACCATTAAAGAAGTATCAGTATTTAATGCTTATGTGAACTATCTAATGGTACCCAACAATAGCGTATACATTTACACCTTTACAGAAAAAACCAAATTGACGTTTTAGACAATTTACTTGTTTGATGATGATTTTATAATAAACCAAATAAGTTGTTTGTTTCGATGTCGTATGGTTACGTGACGAGTTTAATAAGCATATAATAATGTTAGTTTGAATGATAATGTTGTACATAAATATGTCTATATGTTCTCATCACCAAAAATATTCTCATGTTTGTTAGGAAATATATAGTGAAATAACACAACCTTTTGTTGACATTGTGTTTCTGTTGTATGTAAGGTTCCAAGCCTCCATGAGGTAGAGTTTGAGATCAGTTACAAATGACATGAGTGATATTGTTCGTCTTGCAACTGATTTTGCTAGGAACAGGAGCCGCACCTAATGCTTACCACCCATAAATGTAATGTTATAAACGAAATACTTCAAAAGAAGGTTCCTTTTCAATGTTACTTTATATTTTTTCTAGTTATATTTTCTTTAGATTTAAACATCAAGCAGTTACATGCTTTAAAATAATAAAAATTATAACTATAATTGCTATTTCTTCTTTCAAATGTTTAATACTTGTAAAAGTATTCATTTGACATTGTGGGTTACCTATAATGCGAAGAGATGGCGCTACCTTGCAGCTTAAGAATGGCTAGAAGAATTTCGACGCGGTCCGTGAGGGCCGCGGTAGCATAATTGGTCAGTGCATTCGCCCGGATTGCGAAGGGTGCGGGTTCGAGTCCCGTCTGCTGCCTGGTCCGCGTGGAATTTTTTCTAGTTATATTTTCTTTAGATTTAAACATCAAGCAGTAACATGCTTTAAAATAATAAAAATTATTACTTTATATTTGTTTATCTTTTAGCTATTCGCGTGCCTTAGAGATTCGAAAACTGATTTTAATGAATATATTTATTTTAATTTGAAGCAGTTTTCTATCAATGAGATGGTCGCTCACTTCGCTTAGGCTAGACATAGGCAAACTTTTGTTACCGGACTTGTTTTATCTAGTATTACTAAATATTTTTGTATTCCAGAATCCCACAGGTACATTTTCCGGGATAAATAGTATCATGTCTCCATTATAGATGCAGAGGCGGTTGCTATCGTATTCAGCCAGCCGTTCAGAATCGCATTTTTTGCTGACTACAGTTGATTACCCATAAACAGCGTCTGTTTAAGGTTGAAAACATGTCATTATGTTACTATAATAAAATACCAAAAGAAGTAATTAATTTACCATTTAATAAGTTTAAATTGTCTCCTTAAGAAAGGTTACTATGCTTTTAAAGATTACATAAATGATAAGTCACCTTGAGCTTAATATAATATACTAAGTCGTTTGACTTTGCTAATTTGGTTGAAAATTGTTTAATCGCCACTTCTAAATTATAAAATAGTACCTAGTTATACTTAGCTTTTGTTAATTAATAATATTAATGTGATGGAAGTTGACATCAACACATGTTTTCAATTTTTGATGCCATCTCAATTGACGACACTGTGTGAAACAAAACAGGGAGAAAAAAATAGCCCTTGCTGAGTTTCTTGCCGGTTCTTCTCAGTACAAGGTCTCCCGCCGTAGATTTACGAACCGATGGCGTATCGTTTGACTTTCACAATAGCTTGTAACAGCCTTGACTGAATAAATGAGTTTGAGTTTATTGAATCCGTTTTATGTACCTGTAATCATCATCTCTTAAGGACCTTCACATCGATTGGTCCTGTCCTGCGCATAGATCGGCTTCCCGCGATCTTCACCAGATCGTCAGTCCAACAGGTAGGTACCTTCCCACCGAACTAATACCCATTCGTAATAGGATAAAAAAAGTTTTGTACTTTTAACAAAGAATATCTGCAATATTGTTTTATAAGTAATAATATTAAAAAAAATTCAACACTCACACCAATTAGCCTAGCCCCAAAGTAAACACTGTAAAGCTTGCGTTATGGGATACTAGGCTAACGAATAGAATAATAATATAATAAGGCTGTCTGTCCGTCCGTATTATGTCACAGCCACTTTTTCCGAAACTATAAAAACTATACTGTTGAAACTTGGTAAGTTGATGTATTCTGTGAACAGCATCAAAATTTTCACAAAAAAAAAAGAAAATAAAAACAAATAAATTTTGGGGGTTCTCCCCACACTTAAGACTGAAATTAAAAAAAAATCATCAAACCCATCTATGGATAAGTCTTCAAAAATGTTAATGAAGTTTCAAATATATTGTTGTTTTTGCGCGAAAAACACTTCCAAAAAATTAAAAAAAAAAATTGTGCCACTTCTAAAATAAGAGAATGATAAAACTTCAAAAAATATATGATGAAATCTAAAGAAAAGTTTACTGGCAAAAAAAAATGTACATTCGCCCGGATTGCGAACAGTGCGGGTTCGAGTCCTGTCCGCTGCCTGGTCCGCGTCGACTTTTTTTCTAGTAAACTTTTCTTTAGATTTCAACATCTAGCAGTTAAATGCTTAAAAATAAATAAAAACATAAAATATATTATGATGTTAAATAACCATGCAAACTTCCACCAAAAATTGGTTTGAACGAGATCTATTAAGTAGTTTTTTTAATACGTCATAATATCGTTAACTGCAATTTACCTTACATTCAATCAAATGAAATATGAAAATAAATAAAAACCGCAAATTTTCGAAACTCGCATTGGGAATCAGAACCTACAGGGTACTTCCCGTGAACTCAGAATCTTGAAATTTGTTACGTAGCAACGTCACAGATAAAGGATAAATTTCGAAAACCGTAAATATACCTACAGTTTTGTACGGAACCCTCGGTGCACGAGTCCGACTCACGCTTGGCCGGTTTTTTTTTGCTATATCCCGCTTTCGACGAAAGAATCCTTGAGTGAAAAAGTGAGTTGAGTGAAGAATTTTTGAGTGAAAAAGAATTTGTTCACTCAAAAAGTTCCTAAATCCCGACTTGGCAAAAAAAAAACTGATCAGTTGATTCGCTTGTGATGTTAGCGAGTGTTCAAATACACTATCAATAAGGAATAGGATGGCCGCGGCCACAGGGCGCAGTTGTCTGTGAGACCCTTAAGCGACTCACTTTTGAGCCATGACTTGAGAGCTGTATCTTCCCTTTTACTTAATCTAATAATAATAATAATATTCTTTATTGACATACACCTCACAGGACATACAAGACATTAAACATGACAGTGAAAACGTACACAATAGGCGGCCTTATTGCTAAACAGCAATCTCTTCCAGGCAACCCATGATAGTGAAATAAATTAATAAGAGGAACAAGAAGGGGGGTGTAGCAGGTATGTTAAAATAAATAATGAATAATAGATGCAATAGATATATACAAAGAGAGAGACAAGAGAGTGGTAAGACTTAAAGTTGGGAAAGCAAATAACCTCTAACTTGATCGCTAAACGAGCTTAGAGTGCGAGCCTTTCGGATTGTTTCAGGTAGTTAGTTCCACAAGCGAACAGAATGCACAGAAAAGGAATATGAAAAGAAATCAGTTGAATGGAGTGGGACTGCAAGGGTTAGATTTGAAGAGGACCGCAAAGTGCGTTCTGATTTGGAATCAAGAAACGAGAAACATTCTTTTAGATATGGCGGAGAAGTAAGAAGGAAAAGTACTCTTATAATAGTAATCTAAGCTCTTTTCTACTTATTAGTTGCATCGACGTTACTTTGAAAAACATATTGGACATGGGTTTGTGGACGGTAAGATCCTAAGGGGACCTCAAGCCGAGAATTGGCGAGAGGTATTGTAGAGGGCGGAGTCTCCTCGCCGTCGGGAGCCTCTAGACCACTCGAACCTGAGGGGTCGGCTCAACTGGAGGGCGACTTTGACACTCGGACCTCGACTCTAGTAATCCGTTCTCGTAGGTACCTGTACCTGTAGCGTGTCGTGTGTAGACCAATTCTTCGCACGTGCCGCTCCAGCCTTTCTCACTTTGCATTACAAATAAGAAGGTACGCACACACATATATATGATATACCATATATACGTGTGTGCATACCTTCAATAAGTGTATACCATGGTGCGTACCGATGTACGCGCCACGGTACGCACTGTTTTTATAAAATTAATAGAATAGAATAGAATAGAATAGAATAATTATTTATTTGCGTTTGAACAGGGTAATCAAGGTCATAAATAGTTACACATAACTTTACTGTAGGTTTCACCTATTCAGCTATAGAACGTAGCATGCAAATTTACATCAGTTTTTTATCAAATTAATTAATACTATGTCACATGATTGAATAAAAATTACTTAACAGGTCACAAAATAAATAGTCAAAAATATAAAAATTCGATTAAAATCAGGTCATATTAAAATGTGAATCAAAAATATAATTAAATCAGTATATGTCACTCAAAATCTCATCCACCAAAATTACTATTATTTATATATTAGCTATCATAATTCAAGAATTCCTGGACCGAGTAGAATTTACGTTCAATGAGCCATCTACGTAGTGTTATTTTAAATCTACTGAAAGGCAAATCTCTTATTGAATGTGGAATATTATTAAAAATTTGAATGCACATATAGTAACAGTTCTTTTTAAAACGTGTGCTTTTCGGGATTGTATCAATGACTAACCTTTTACCATGTCTTGTATTTGTAGGAAATATCTCACGGGCAGTTTTAAAGTAATTTTGATTTAACTTTACGAACTTAGATATCTCCAGGATATAGAGGCATGGCAGAGGCAAAATATTTAGGGGTTTGTAAAATGGTTTGCATGACATATCTGGTGCAATCCCGCATATTGCCCTTATGCACTTTTTCTGTGCTACAAATACCCTTTGTATGTCCGTACTATTTCCCCAAACAATAAGCCCATATCGCAAGACCGATTCCACATAAGCAAAATACGCTGTTAGAGCCGTATTTTTAGTTGCTGTTTTAGTAAGTTTAAAAAGTGCGTAAGCAAATCTATTTATTTTATTGCATACCTTGTCTACATGTAATTTCCAATCAATTTTTTGGTCAAGCTCAATGCCCAGAAAAGTAGCACTGCTTGTTTTTTTAATACAATGATTCCCATAATGTATATTCAATGTCTGATTGTAACCGTAGTTTATATAATGTGTTTTGTTAATATTGATTTTTAAATTGTTATCATTAAGCCACGTTATTATCGATTCAATTGTTTTATTTATGTCATTTTCATGGTAATTTATGTTTTGATTTTTATCAGTTGTTACTACAACTGAAATGTCATCAGCATATAGGATGCATTTATGTTTCGTCACTTTAGGTAACTCATTCACATAGATTAAAAACAGCAAAGGGCCGAGAATGCTGCCTTGGGGCACACCATAATTAGTTTCTGTGAAATTTGATTGTTCTTTATGTATCACTTGTTTATTACTAAGTTGAGCAATTTCCACTGACTGCATCCTATTTTGAAGGTATGACTTGATCCAACTTAGTGCTTTACCTCTAATTCCACTTTGCTCCAATTTAAAAAATAGTTTATTGTGTGATACAAAGTCAAAAGCTTTTGACATATCAAATAGAAGGACTGAAGTTTCCTTCCTATCATTTATACTTCTTAGAGTATGATCTACTAACTCAAAGGCAGCAAGTGTAGTCGATTTATTTTTCAGGAAGCCATATTGGTTATCATTCAATACTTTGTACTTAACAAAGAATGACGTAAGTTTATCATGCATTATCTTTTCATATATCTTAGATAGAATTGGTATTAGTGTAATTGGTCGATAATTGTCTAACTCTAACCTAGAACCTTTTTTAAAGAGTGGCTTAACAATTGAATATTTCAGTTTATCTGGGAAAGTCCCAGTTTCCTTATTTACAATAGTATTCAGTGGCAAATTTATCCTAAGGCCCGGTAGGCCCCGGCGTAGGGCGGCCAGATTTAGGGGCGGCTCCAATCGACACACTAATCTGACAAAAATTAAAAATCATAGCACGAAAATGTTGTCGTCAATGCAGATCCATTTTTTAATGAGACAAGAAAGATTTAATTGGCTGTCGAAAAACTGCGGAGGGAAATTTGAAAATCGAACAGTGGTATTTTTATTTTTAAATAATCGGAGTTTTCAAAATAATTACAAGTAGCTAGTCTTATACATAAAAACTTTTTTTCGCAAAACTTTCTGAGTGGCCTGGTATAACACTTATTAAATCTTCTCTTATACTTTTAACCTGTAGTTAAATAAATAAAACCTAAAACCGTTTAAATGTTTATTTAATTGTGCAATTATTCCTGAAACCTCGTAAAATATTAGAAATCAGCTGCTATTATTATTATTATTTATTCTAGTAAACTTACAGTTACCCACACGTAAAAGTAACTATAAGTTCGTCTCCGTACGGATTGTGTTTCATTAGATATTCAAATATTTAACTTGCAATCAAGTGTTAAAAGTTGATAACACTCATGTAAAAGTTATCATAACTAAGTATGCCAAGTTGATAGAGTATGTCAGAGCAAATAACTACTTGCAACAACTTATGTACCTTATTCTGGCGAAATAAAACTTTTCCTAAATTTCTAAATCTATTTAGATAAAAGTTGGCAATAGAATGCAAATCCGCCACTGACAGTGTTGATTTTCAAACGCATATAATGTCACTTTGTGTCTTTGAATGTTTATTCTAAACTGAATTATAGATATTATTTTATCTGTCCTGCATTTTTTGCTACATTTATGCAATATGTACTTTATCTAAAGTTACTTAATACAGTAAAATTATTATTTAGTTATTTTTTAGTTACACAAGAAATAAATCATCAATTCTCATTAAACCTGATCTCAGGCTTTGTTGCCTGCTCTTCTCAGGATATGATGCAAGTCCGAGATCTGCTTAAATAGTTTCCTTCGCCTTGTCTGACATCAAACAGCGACCATGGACTCGCCAGCGCCGAAACCTTGAACGATGTTTTGACACCGTTGAAAACAAAACTGTACATGTGTGCCTGTCCAAAATACGGCGCCGGCGCACTATGGAAACTTTGACTCATTTTAATCCCAAAAACCTTTAACTCCGGTGTTAATAAAGATATCATCATGATTTTTTTTTATGACAATTTTGAATATATTTGCTTTTAAATAATGTATAATTTGTGTATAAAGGTTTACTTATAATAGTTTTAAGATAAACGAAATTTACTAGTAAAAGTAACTGCTTAAAATCTTTAAAGAAACATCATAGTAGCTCAAAAGTTACTTACGAGCTCCTTTGCTTCATCAAGAAGTTCTAAATATTTTTATTGTAAGGTTTTCTTAAGATGATGAAATGTACGGATCAGAGGGTATACAATAGTGTGTGTAGAACATCTTCGTTGGTGGCTGTCCTCGAAAATTTTCTTGCATGATGAAGCCTGAACTGTTTGTAGTCTTTGTTCCGTGACTCTTGAGCATCTTCCGAAAGTTCACCAAAAATATATGTTTTCACACGCTGATATTCTAAGAGATTTGACAATTTTACGCAATGCTAAAGCAAAAAAAATTTGTTGCCGTAAAATAATATTTTATTATCTGAGAAATACAAAAAAACAGAACTGCGGCAAGCTTCGGCAAATGTCAAAACTCCAACTGAAAGTTTAAGAAACGAATAAAGTACACATTATGATATAGATTTTTTTAATTAAGTAATATTAAAAAAAACTGCATAAATTTTAATTTTAAAGAAAAGAAGACATTCTAAGCTTTCTAAAATAGCATCACACTTCTATGACTTCTTTTGTTATGACACTATAAAATTTTACCAAACTAACTGAAATCATATTTTTTGTATTTTTTTCATTCCGTGACTTTAGATGTTCTTCTTTTGCGATACGAAGAGCCAGAGACTTAAATCATATTGATTAATAATGAAGTAACTCTAGCTTTTAATTGATGTATTTTACATGCCTCGAATCACAGTTATGAAAAAAAGCAGAAATAGCTTTCTTAGGCGGATTCCCATAGTGCGACGCACGTTAGAGATACGTTCAAACTGTATTCAAATTCTAGTGACCACGCTTTTATTTTCTATACACTATTTGACCACCGTAGAGTTAAAACGCCACCAGTATTAACAAAAATATTTTTTTTTTACTTTTTTTATTTTGCAAAGCCAGTATAAATTTAAAGTGATACATACTTAATTATATTTCCGTCACAGTTTATCCAGCAATCGGACGTTTGTTAAACTCAGATATTATATTTTTAGTTCGCAAGTGAAATTTTGAAACTTTTCGATGAACTCTTTGCTAATTTAAAACAAAAAACTAACCGTTTTGAAAAAATATTTCAATATGTTGTGGCAGTTGTTTTTAATATGCTTACTGATATGGATCCTGGTTGTGCGATGGCAAAACAGGGGCAAAAGGGAGGTGGCCAAGTATTTGAAAAATAATATAGGTAATTTACCATTTCTGGGAATCGGCCATAAATTTATCGGCAGTGATGAAGGTATGTACTTATCTATTCTATATCTTTACTAATATTATAAAGGGGAAAGATTGATTGTTTGTTTGTTTGCTTGTATTGAATAGGTTCCAATACTACTGCACCGATTCGACTTTTTTTTAAATTTAGATTCTTTCAATATCCGTTATGAACATAGGCTATATATGTATTTTCAAATAAATTAATAGTTTCAAAAACAAAAAACACGCTTCATTTACTATACTAATGAAAAATAATTTTCCACAAAAGAATGGCAAATCATTTAAATATCCTAGACACAGGAAGTGACCCAAAATTTAATCCTAGGGATCACCCATTTCCACATGAAATCCAGATGATCTAACACCATTTATCTCTACTGTTTCAATTCTGGAACTGAGGTACGACTGTAACAATTTATATGCAGTACCTTTGACTCCATAATGACTCAATTTCAAAAACATCGTGTGATGACCAACGCAATCAAAAGCTCTGAATAAATCGCAGAACACACCAAGAATATTCTGCGATCTCCCCCAAGCCTCCTATATACTCCTTACAAGTGCAACACCCGCATCGGTTGTAGATCTATCTCTGGTAAAATCAAATTGTTTGCTATGCAAATTTTATTTAGATTGAAATGAGGCATTCATTGTTCCAGAATAATTCTTTGAAATATTTTACTAAGAACTGGTAATTTTTAATATAGGCTTATAATTTCCAGGGTCATTTCTATTCCCTGATTTAAAAAGAGGTATAACTTTACTGTATTTCATCAGATCCTGAAATACTCCTTGATCAGTAGTTATTAAATATATCAACCAGATATGGGGCAATAACCGGTATTATACTTTTAATAACTTTAGTAGAAATACCCCATAAATCACTTTTATTTTTTGTTTAAGAGATATAACACACTTAATAACATCAAAATAATGTCTGAACTGAAACACGTTATTACACCTAGGTATATATTTCTCGAGCAATGCAGCCAACTCTGAAGAACTGAAATTAGATGTAGCCACCAAAGGAATATTAACGAAATATTCATCAAAAATATTAGCAATAAGTTCTTTAGATTTTATTAGAATGTTATTGGACTCAGGTTCAACAATATCGTCATGTGTCCTTTCTTTGCCTTTTTCACGATTTATAACATTCCACGTTGTTTTGATTATATTATAACATTTACATATGTTATTTTTAATAAAATAAGAATTGGCTGTTACACACACAGTGTTTTGTTTTTATAAATGATTCGTACGTCATTTTTGTTAATCTAACGCTAATACCTATTAAAATTATTGCCCATAAATTTCATCTCGATGACTTTTTTACATCCATATACATTTTCTTATTTGTCATAGTATAACTATTCTGGCCATAAATACTGTTACAAAAATACTATTCTTTTTTCAACTTTTTAATTATTTTGAATTCGGAACACGTATATTATAATTTTTATTATTTTTGAAGCATGTAACTGCTTGATGTTTAAATCTAAAGAAAATATAACTAGAAAAAAATTCCACGCGGACCAGCTGCAGCTTAAGAATAGCTAGAAAGAATTTCGACGCGGTCCGTGAGGGCCGCGGTAGCATAATTGGTCAGTGCATTCGCCCGGATTGCGAAGGGTGCGGGTTCGAGTCCCGTCTGCTGCCTGGTCCGCGTGGAATTTTTTTCTAGTTATATTTTCTTTAGATTTAAACATCAAGCAGTTACATGCTTTAAAAATAATAAAAATTATAACTATAATTGCTATTTCTTCTTTCAAATGTTTAATACTTGTAAAAGTATTCATTTGACATTGTGGGTTTACCTATAATGCGAAGAGATGGCGCTGCCTTGCAGCTTAAGAATAGCTAGAAAGAATTTCGACGCGGTCCGTGAGGGCCGCGGTAGCATAATTGGTCAGTGCATTCGCCCGGATTGCGAAGGGTGCGGGTTCGAGTCCCGTCTGCTGCCTGGTCCGCGTGGAATTTTTTTCTAGTTATATTTTCTTTAGATTTAAACATCAAGCAGTTACATGCTTTAAAAATAATAAAAATTATAACTATAATTGCTATTTCTTCTTTCAAATGTTTAATACTTGTAAAAGTATTCATTTGACATTGTGGGTTTACCTATAATGCGAAGAGATGGCGCTGCCTTGCAGCTTAAGAATAGCTAGAAAGAATTTCGACGCGGTCCGTGAGGGCCGCGGTAGCATAATTGGTCAGTGCATTCGCCCGGATTGCGAAGGGTGCGGGTTCGAGTCCCGTCTGCTGCCTGGTCCGCGTGGAATTTTTTTCTAGTTATATTTTCTTTAGATTTAAACACGTATATCAGTTATTATTTATACTTTCATCATGTTCGTCTGTCTGTCCACCCTCGATTTTGCTTGGAGACTGTTAGCACTAGAGTGCTGTAATTTCGTGGAGATATGTTATATCAATCACGCTGACAAAATGGTAGAATACAAATATGAAAAATATCTTTTTGTGTAGATTCTGAACCCTACCCCTTACCCTACACGTTACCTGGGTTTTTTTTCATCGTCCGCCCCAATATATGGGGTATCGTTAAATAGTTCCTTTAAAATTACTTATGGATTCTGAAAACTTAGATTTTTCGATTTAGGGATCCGTTCAAATAGTCATAAATATAATATATATATATATATTACTATATATATACACATATATAAGTTAAAATATTTATATATATATACACCTAAATACATACATAGTGAATAATATCGGAGCAGTGTGATGGAACCACAAGCAAAAGATTAGAAGAAGATTCAATATTTTTAGTATGAAAGGTACATAAGTACTGAAATTGAGAAGTGTGATAAGGGGGAGCATTTAGAGAATCCAGCAAAGAGAACAGGGTGGTCAGATCCAGCATACTTCTGCGCTGCCTGGCATCCATTTTTATAAAGAACGGTATGCGGACACACGGTCATATTTTCTCAGATTAAAAACGAATTGAATATGTACAGTTATTCTGAACGCGATCAAGTTTGTTGAGTAGATCTGCATTCAGATCGAGGTAGCACACATCACCATAGTCTAACTTATTTTCTTACTAATTTACTTTTATTATCTATCTTCGATAAAAAGCTAGGCACAGGAAGCGCCGTTTAAATTATATTACTGCAGTGGCATTTTATAAAATTTAATATTAGGTCAAAAAGCAAAATGCAAAGCTGAATGATTACAGTACAACAAAACGTCGTCTTGTATATCCTCCTGAGTGAAACTGTAGTATATTTACAACATAGAAAGAAAAAATTCCTGCATCGCCATCTAACGAAATTCGCTCGATGTTTTACCTTAATTTTATAGACAAAACATATATCAGCCATGCTGAGCGGCGATTGGCTGAGAAAGTAGCTTAGATTTTTTTTATTGTTAACTTCACGTCGACGATGCCTTCGGTACCGGGACCTCGTGATATGATTCTTTAATTTTTTTTATGAAAAACTCTGTTGTTTGTAAAGATTTTAGTAGTTAATTGTTAGCTTTGATGCATTTATCGTAATAACACAACGTTATTGTATTTCACCGCACAGACAACTAAAATATTAACAATAAAAGCTTTATGTTGTACTAGTAATACATTGGTTCTCAACGACTTATGTGTACACAGAATGGCCAGTGTAGTAACTATACAACATAAGACATTTTTACTTTCCATTACATTTTTTGGTATTGTTTTGTTAGTTTTTTCGGGATAATGAAATCAATGTGATTCTTCTTAACATCTTAGAATAAAATTGATTGATTTGACGGATGAAGAGAATCCAACAGAAGAGATCTATTCAGCGCGAAATTATGATAGCCATTTTTACCCTGGTTCTTCGAATGAAGATAAGATCCGTCCAGAATCTGCACATTTTTGTGTTCTTCTATTGCTGTTACCCACAGTAGTCATGCCAGGACCAGAAGTGGCCCTTGTACGCGTGGTAGTCGGTCGAGCCGTGCAAGAACCAGAGGTATTTGAGGACAAAGCGCCACATTTTTACCATCATCGACAACTGATATATATAATACATGGACCGGTAATTTCACTACTTTAGAGAAACTTTTTTATCAGCCAAGATTTATGGAACTTAATACGGATTCATCAAGAGTTTTTTAAACACTATATAACTGACTCATTCTCGAACAGATGCAGATACAGATGCTTGACGTTACAAATAAAACATACCTTCTGAAAAAAAGGAGAAGAGTTGGAGATGACGTTCAGTACATTCATAGGCGTCCTAGTCGGCTAGTCATGGGGTCTATTAATTTGCCAGCTATAAGTACGTATTGGTCAGATAAATACGGGATTCAAATCATAAAAACTGCTATGAGTCGGAGGCGATATTTTCTATCAGGTCAGGAAAGGAAGCAAAGAAAAACATTTTTTATAGAGATTCACACAACAAACTTTTGATAGGATTTTGATAGGTAGGTATAATTTTTGCATATGTTAAAACGTAATTTATTTTATATGCAGATTTTTGTTAAAGCTTCGTAATTTTTAAGATAATAAAGCAAATCTGCTAACTGAGGTTTGTAAAAAACTACTTAGCCTAAAATTAGAAAATAAATGCCCCGTTACTTGATTTTATAGTTGTGTTTTACTATGCATTAAATTATTTATGCAGCAAATGTACATAAATAATACCGACATACCATCATTACATAAAATATTTTTTATATTGTAAACATACTGCATTTTACACATTAGGTATACAGAACTGATGTTGTATATATACTACATTGAGAAAATCTAGATTTTCCAACAGACATTTTTTTTTCTATTTTTTGAGAACATCTAGTGACATATAAAATCGATCTAGTAAGTTTTAAATTAAATTCCCGAAAACAAAAGTTGTGGTTCTCAGGAGGATATAGAAAAAAATAATAATAACTAAGGTTCGCGCTTGACGTAGCGATGAAGACGCGCCTCCCATCGATAAACAATAGATGCACGTGCATCCATCTTGCGGAGAGGTGTGGCTTCCGATGCGACGTAGGTACTCGCAGTGCGTAAACAAAAGATGCATCAGCGACAATATTGCAAGAGGTGTGTCTGCATGCGCGACGTCACGGATCACGCCACCGCTACGTCATACATAGTATGACGATGACGATACATGATCTTTAGCTGTGTTTAGTTTACTAGCACACTACAATTATAGTGTTACAAAAGTTGAGATTGACTTCTCCTCAGCATTCACAGAAGAAAATTGCTTCGCAAAAAGGTCAGCGATTTCCTGATCTGTAGAGGCAACAGTGTCTTTCGAGTTATTTTTTGCTGGGAGAGTGGAAAGTTGCGCCTGTCTTTCACATAACGCCAAAATATTTTGAGATTTTTGCAAATGTTCGATTCCATTTTATTTTTACAATCACTGATACAGATATGGACTAGTTTATGACAGTGTTGCTGCAAAAGTTCAAGTTCAGCCTTATCTCGCAAATTACCAAACCTGCGATATGTTCTCCTAATTCTGTCCTTCTCGCTCAAGAATTTTATTAGATTGTTATTGAACCAAGATGGATATTTAGCTGTCTGAAACTTTAGTTTGGGGGCATAATTTTCAATTAATACCATTCAAAAAACCATAAGTTGCAAAATTTTGTATTGCCCAGAACCGCCTGTCAATAAATTTTCTTGATTTCATCCGTAACTGTCGTGTAATCAGTCTTGTCAAAACTGCGACCCTCGCGTTTATTTGGAAGGAGATTCTGTATACTTTTGTAGCCAGAATGAGGCAAGGTAAAAAGATTATTGGGATGATATGCATCCGAACTGTCCAAATATGGATAAATAGTTTACTAAGAACATCTAATGGTCTTGAAATAAATGCATTTTCAACATTGCTAAATGCAAGATCTAAAATCTTACCAACTATATTTAGTAATAATTTACCATTGAATTGATATAAGTTATACAGTGACATAAAATCAGTTATAGAAAAATCCAATTTATTACCATAATTGGTAGGTGGCAAATGACTGCATTTTTCTTGATTATTCCAAGTAATGAAGTCCAAATTAAAGTCACCCAACATGACCACCACATCCATGTCACTTATCACTGCATCAACACTATCCAGGAAGCGTTGCTGTTTTTCCAATTTAGCAGGTAACGGCAAATACACAGCACAAATCAAGCGGATTCGCTTACGCCCATTTAATTTCTGTTCGACATTGACCCATAAATCTTCCCAGTCGCTTTCTAACTTATTATTTTTGGAACAAACAGGATCCCTACGGCATTTAACGTAATGTGATTCTATAAATTCACTATTAAAAATGCTAGAGAAGCTAGATTCATTTAGAAGACTGTTTTTAAAAACATCCTTAGTCTCAGTTCTAATATCACGAATATTTTGTTAATAGATATTGAATTTAATAACGACCATATCTATTTTGGATCAAGAGCAACATGGATATTATTTTTGAGCAACTTCAAATCTTCAGTGTCACGAATAAGAAAAAATGTGCCAGACTCGTTCTTTTCTTCGTCATTTTCGAACAGGCACATTAACTTCGGAACCATAAACAGTTTTCGGGAACGAATGGAATGAGTCATGTTTGAGAATTCTTTTTATCTCTACTTATAAGAAAACTTTTTTTTACTTCGAAACAATATAGGTAGTTTAGGGCAAATTTTTTGATGACATTGAAAGAACCTTCTTTGACAATGTTAGCCGACTAATTTGTAGAGTGGATACAATCTACTGTATGTCAACCTAAATTTATCGTTTAATACTTTGAAGTATCGAAATTACAATAAATAATAAAAAAATGGTTTATATGTTAATTTTACATGCTTACAATGTTTCTCGAGCTAAGCAGCTATTATTCAAAATAATCTTGCAAGTATTTTAGGCTTAATTAAAACAAAAATCTCAAAATGAAAATGAAAAGCTAACAGTTTTCATTTCGTCAATTTGAGGTTAACATTTCGAACAGTTTTCTGTCAAATTCAACTTTTCCTTTGAAAGTTTTGTGAATTAGAGTAGGCTTGTAGAATTTAATTGTCAAACTATTTCGGGCGAACCAATTTTCGAAATGAAAAGGAGACAGAGTAAGGAACGTGCGAATTTTCGATAGAAACTTTGTTTTTCGTTGAAATAGAGTAGAGCTCCAGACCCTAATTAGATAAAGAGAGATAATAATACCATTATCTCTATATTATTATATTTTTATTTTAAGGATCCAACTGCTAGACTTTTAGATCCAAATCAATTATTTCACTCTTACATTAAAACAAAAAGAGAAGATACGTTACGCGCATACTAACATCAAATTCAATATGCTCTGACTCAACTACATAAACAACTGTCACACACGCACACGTCTGTAATTAAACATTCAATCGAGCGAGTGAGACAGATCTGTACCCCTAGCACGAACCATTATCGAATTCGAATAGTTTGCAAACCGAAATGTCAATGTCAAATTTTGTATAGAAACTCGAACAGCAGCGGCACAAAGTACGTAACGAGATCTAAAAATCAGTACACATTTGACAATGACATTTCAGACTCGCAAACGATACGAATTCGATATTGGTTCGTGCTAGAGGTACTGTACGCTTCAACGCTAAGCGAGTGAAACGGCGAGTCTGTGTCCGAGTCCGCGCGGCTGAGCTGTATTGTTGTCCTTTTCTTGATAACAAAATGGCAATTACGTAAATAACATTCACGACAAACCGTGATTTATGAGAAAACATTGTTTTTCCAGTTTTACGAATAAAAAGTGTTGCCGAGGCATTTGTTATTTGATTTTGAACTCTAGGTGTTCTTTATAAATCAAATGCATTATTTTATCTTTATAACACAGATTATACGCAATATTGTTATATTGAGTGCACATGCAGCGTGTTTGAATGTCCAATTGTGACTTAAGCGAATTGTGGTCATGCACAATTTGAGCGGATCAGTTATGAGCCGCGAGTGTCATATATTCCCCTTTTGTTTTAATCTAAGATTTTACTAGAAAAAAATCCCCTCCATCCAGTTTTCAGACGAGATTCGAACTCGCATGTTCCGTTATCCGGGAGGGCGCACTAATCAATTATGCTAATGCTCTCAAATGTTTAGTACCTGAGGTATTACATTTGACATTGTGGGTTACTTACAATGCAGCCTAAGAGATACTAGAGATATTTCGACACGGCTAACTTCAAATGCACTAACCGATTATGCTATCGAGAGCATAGGTAACAACGATCTCGGTAGCATAACTAGTTAGTGCGATCGCCCGGATATCCGGTCTCGGTCGCATGCACGTTCGCCCGGATAGCGGGGGATGCGATGTTCGAATCTCATCTGAAACCTGGGCCGAGTGGAATTTTATCTAGTAAGAAAAATCTTTGGATTATCTTTTATTTCAAAGTGCGCTTATTTTTTTTTATTTATTGAACGAAAGAAAGCCTGAAGAAAAACATCGAATAAGTTAGATTAATAACATTACTAAAATTATCGGTAAATTAAAATAAATTTCTAATTTCAGATCGTATGACAACTTTTAGAGCAATCGCCGCAGAAAGTAACAGAAATGATGGAATCACTTCGTTTTGGTTGGGAAATCATCTTTTCGTCAGTAAGTACCAAAACATAGATTAATTACTAACTAATTTTTATGTTAAGAACTAGCGGCTGCCCGCGGCTTTGTCCGCAATGACTTTAGTTTTTGGAGAATCCCTTAATAACATTTTCCTGCCGTAAAAGGTATTATTATGTCTCAAAGTAATAAATGCGTGCCAATTTTCTTCCAAATCCGTTCAGCTATTTTGCGTGAATGAACAAACATTCTTAGAAACTTTCACATTTATAATTTATAAAGGATGTTGGGAATCACTATTTAGGTTTTTTAACATGGACGGTGATAACGTTGTTCTGTTTATCAAAGGCTCCGCCCTTCAAAATTGTATGGTGAATTTTGAGTTACCTGAGAATCTTCAATAGCTAATTCAGACGATTATTATAAGTCCGCAAAAAAAATCTTTGATTTTTCTTTCCAAATGTGTCTCCACGTTATTCATCCGGCAATTAAGAAAAGTTAACAATTTTTATTGTCATGAATTCATTAAATTGTAACTACTTGTCAGATCTACTTAGGTACTTTAAACACATAATAATTCCATTAGGCAAGTATTTATAAATTTGCAGCGCTGTTTCAGGATATTTTGTAAACGATATAAATGTATATTTTTATTTGTATTTTTGTATATAACAGAACTGTTGTTAAGTTTATACACAATTTTTGAGTTCCTTGGCTAACTTAAAATTCACGGTGTATAATCTTATTTTCTTTTTAAGTGTTGTTTTACTACCTAATTTTGCAGCTATAACCGACCCAGTGGAAGCTGAAGCAGTATTGAAGAATTGCTTGGAGAAAGACAGCATCCTCCGCTTCGTCAAAGCTCTCATTGGAAACGGCAGTATATTCGCACCGGGTGAGTTAAATAATAAATATTACAGCACCAAAAAAAATAAACTATTAAAACAAAATTCATGAAAAAAGAAACATTAATAAAAGTTATCAAAATAAAATATACAATACCAAAATTACAAAAAAACAACATTTCAAAATACTAAATCCGGTATTCTCGTAATAACTAAACTGCATCTAATATTGAAGCAGCATGAAACCAACAGATAGATTATTTACATGCTTGACAGCAACTTAAAGCCACTTCTGTTTCCGTGTTTTGGGATAAGTCACATTGATGCTTTGGGGCCTCATTTGATTAGAATACAAACACGTGACCGAGCATCAAGTTTTGCGTGATACTAGGATGCGTGTAATTTTTCCTTTAAAGAAATTTACTAATTGATTCTTTCGCTCTATGCCTGATGAGCAGAATAAATCGGGCAACATGACAATTTTATTTGATCTTAGTTTTTTTACCGCCATAATGTGCACATTTTCCGGTACTATTGATCAAAAGGAAAAATTCAAATCATCTTTTTTTAGTATTCTAAATAGACTTTATGAACTGTAAGTTGTTAGTGTTACTTAACAAGAGGCCAAACACACAAATATTTAAAAAGTCCTAGCAATGTTAAAAATTACTTCAAATCTATTGAAAATCTATCAGAAAATCAAAACTGAATCTTATGCAATGCGATTGGCGTATACATAACGGTTTTAAAGTATTAATGTTTCAATTTGAATGAAAACATTGGTATTAACATTACTGATTTTTTTTTATTAGTTTCGATATGGCGACCTCGACGCAAGGTCCTGGCACCAACCTTCGGGCTGCGGAACTTGAACCAGTTTGTGAACGTCTTCTCGGAGCAGAGCAACATCATGGCAGATCGGCTGGCCGAGGCGAGTGACAAGGGGACCTTCTCGATCTGGAAATATATGACGTCCTACACAATGGACTCCGTCGGCGGTGAGTTTTATTAAGATAAGATAAGATAATAATACATAAAGTATTATGATACATGAACAACAGTAACATAAATAACACGAATAAAATACAAATACAAGGCAAAATAATTACAGTTGCACAAAGTCTTATCGCTAATCAGCGATTTCTTCCAGACAACCCAATGAGCTGGAAAAAGTAAAAAGCACGATATTAATAATGAGGGAGGTTGAGCGGAAAACAAGACAAAAGTTTTGTAAGTAGTCAATTGAAAATTAATTAAAATAAACGCAAACTAAACATATAGGCATACACAAACATTCACACATATCGTAATATAATGCAACAGTACTACTACCCTAGCAATATTTTAGTGAAAATTATGCTCATCTGACATGAAATGCTCCTTAACTAGGGATTTCAAACAGGCTAGAGTTTGGGCACGCCTAATCTTTTCCGGCAGAGAATTCCATAGTTGGATGGCACGTATGGTAAAGGAGTGGCAATACGCTTTGGAAAAGTTAGGGGGTGTGAAAAGCAGGACACTGTCAGATGAACGAAGCGGAAGATTATGAGAAGAAGAAAGAAACTGAAAACGTTCTTTGAGATAGACAGGAGCTTTTGGATTGAACAGTACTGAGAAGAGTAGGGATAATATATGCAGATCACAGCGACGACGAATGGGAAGCCACTTCAATTTCTGCCTGTAGTATGAAACATGGTCGTACTTACGTAAACCGTAAATGAATCTGATGGAAAAAAAATTGCAGACGTTCAAGTTTACTTAGAAGATCAAAGGTAAGATAGGGATAGCAAACATCTGCATAATCGAGAATAGGCAGAAGAAGAGAAGTTGCAAGAGAAATTTTAGTGGCAGCAGGCAAGAAGTTATGTAAACGTCGCAAAGAGCCAGCCGCAGCAAAAGTTCGCCTACTGACCTCAGCAATCTGATGACACCAAGATAGAGTGTTATCAAATATGACCCCCAAATTCGGAACTGTTTCAGCAAAAGGGATAACAATTCCATTTAAAGTAACTGATAGGAGCTGCTTAAAGTCAATCCGAGATATAAAGTAAGGACTACCAATAAAATGCACTGCGTTTTTATTGGATTGATTTTAAGTCCAAATGCATTGCTCCATTCGTAATAAGTGCTAAGTCTGCATTTAGGTTATTTATTGCATTATTTAGGTTTTCCAGTCAATCCTGTGTGTTAATCTGGAGATTGTCTGCATACAGATGGCAGCTAGAAGTTAATTTGTGGGTAATAGAGTTAATGAAAAAACCGAAGAGCAAAGGAGATAGCACGCCACCTTGAGGAACACCGGCCATTAGAGTACACTATTGAGAGATCGATGCACCTAAAATTATACGCTGTCAGCGTCCATGTAGATAACTGCGAAACCAGTCAATGACCGTAGGAGATATGTTAAGAGAACGCAGTAAACTCAACATGATTTCGAAGTCAACATCGTTAAAAACATTACTAAAATCTAATAAAGTTAAAATTGTGAGTTTCTGACTCTCCATGCCAAAACAAATATCATCGGTAATTTTGACGAGTGCACTAACTATGCTATGGCCAGGACGAAAACCAGATTGTAAGGGATTTAGCAAGTTATTCATTCAGTTGATTGTGTATAAGACACTCAAGAACTTTGGAAAGGAAAGGAAGAATGGAAATAGGTCGGAAATCGGACATAGCATCAGGAATTGATTTTTTGGGAAGTGGAATAACATGAGCATCTTTTCAAATTCCTGGAAAACTTCTAGAGGAAATGGATTTATTGAAAATATTGGTAATAACTGGTGTTAGAATGTCGAGTAAGGGGATAATCATGTTACGGCCAATATTGTCATTACCCACCGCTTTATAATCAATGGCACGAATGTTCTTTTCGACATCACTATCGGAAAATTGACTAAAAGTAAACGGAGCACAATCTGGTGTTGGCAAAGAAGAAAGATGCCTTATAGTTTTCTCTTTGACATGAGCGTCAAGAGCAGACGATACAGAGAAATGACTATTAAAGCGGTTGATGTCTAAACGTTGAGCCAAATTCTGATTTCGGGATTTACAAACGAACTATTTCATAAGTCAATGATATTAGGTAACTTCAATAGCAGGATAATATAGTAAGAAGCTTAAGAATCATCTCAGAAAAACTATAACCTAATTAATTGAATAAATGCTTAGTACATTGTACGGAATTAAATAGAGCAAGGCCAGACTCGCGCTTGACCAGTTTTTTACATTAACGACACACATAACAAGGTAATTGCATTTTTAGATAATTTATAGTCTCGTGAGTCTGAAAACTAGTTTGAGAGCTAGTTCAAAGTCTTGAGCGTCATTTAACAAAAAGCTATTCTGTAGCACTAATATCAAGTATCTAGTTTGGCAGTATTAGCTATATTGATTTGTCTGCATATATTAAAGAAAAAAAAGTTGAAGTACGAGTCGGAATTGCACACAAAAAGTTTCGTACTATACTATATGTACAAACTTTGACGGTCTTACTACGAAAAAGTTAGGCACGGTTTTAAACCTTGTTTAGGCAGATTTTTGAAGTGAAAACTTCTTTAGCGGCGTTGTACACTTTTTTTTGTATGGGTAAACATGTTAAACTCGCGTCAGGTTTAACACGTGGCTGATCGCATCATGACACACAATAAAATTGGAAAGGTTGTTGACTTTCAATATATTGGACGAAACATAGTAATATTATATTTTATCATAATATAATAATAAGTTTCTATCTAGGACGTCCACGTGGCAGCTTTATTGCGATGAAAATGCATTTTTTTTACAATAGATGTCGCTAGTTGCGCTTAAAAGTGATTTATGTAAATTGATTTTTCTGCGAGATAAACTTTTTTAATGTAATATAAATTGTCATTTTTGTGTACGATAGAGCAATAAATAAATATTTTATTCAACCACATACATGATAGTACTTTTATACTGATAATTAAAGCAATTCGTGCAAAATTATTCCCTAACCATTCCAAAATATCAAAAATGCACAACGTTAATATTCAAGTTTTCACTTCTGCCGGCACTCCCGGAGTGCAATCCGTTGTTTTTTTCTTCAACTCATGTCAACTCATGTTGAACTAATATCGAACGAAATATAAATATTTTTTTGGTAAAAAGGTGAAATTTAAAATAAAGTTTAGTGAATTATATTTAAGCTAAACAAAAAACTTATGACCATTGTAAGAAGCTATTGGGTCAACAGAAAATAATCCATTCCAAAATTATAGCAAATTTCGAAGATATATCAAAAACTAGTCCTGTCCTACTAATTTTAACATACTATTTTGTAGTTACGTTCGGCGCTCGAGGTCACAAATTTAAATTGTTCATTGGACCAACAATATAATCAATTCTGCAAAAATCGGAACTACTCCGACGGGTACGATCGTCGATAACACTAAAAGTCGCTTTACAAGCTTATGTTCTCGAATTCCAACGAAATTTAGCCTTCAGACGGCTTCGGTCGGCTAGACGCGCGTACCACTTAGATTAAAACAAAAAGGTAGATACGGTACGCTCATACTAGCATCAAATAAAATATGATCCGACTCAACTACATAAGCAACTCTCACACACGCACAACGTCTGTATATAAACATCAATCGAGCGAGCGAGACAGAACTATACGCTTCAACTCAGCGTATTGTTGTCCTTTTCTTGCTTACAAAATGGCGATTACGTAAATAATATTCACGACAAACCGTGATTTTTCAGAAAAAAATGTTTTCACAGTTTTACGAATGAAAAGTGTTGCCGGGGCATTTGATTTTGAACTATTTGTGTTCTTTATAAAAGCATCGAAGGCATTGTTATATCTTCACAACACAGAAAATACTCAATATTGTTATATATTGAGTGTACATGCAGCGTGTTTGAATGTCAAATTGTGACTAAAGCGAATTATGGTCGTGGACCACAATTTAAGCGGATCACATTTGATCCGCGAATGCCGTATCTTCCCATTTTGTTTTAATCTAAGGCGTATGATAGCCTGCGCTACGCTGCGCCCCGACGCTGCTTCATAAGTGTGAATCGTACAAAACACTACCTTCTGATGGTGTTGTGTTTTTCTCGGTCAGTAAGGTTCCAGGGCTTTAGGTCGTAGTGGTTTGGGTCAGGGCAGGCAACGATGCAAGTGATATTTTTGGTATCGCAAGCGTCTATAGAGGAGAGGAGGAGGAGCTCGATGGCGCAGGTGGTTAGCGCGTTCGGCTGCGATCGTTGAAGTTAAGCAACTTTCACCAGTGGTCGGTCATTGGATGGGTGACCATGGCCATTAATCGTTAGGCACGTCAAGCCGTTGGTCCAGGCTGCATCTGCACTCGTTAGCACCCGCCTATCTGCACTGGGCCCGCGTGGTGGGTAATAGCCCTATCTCCCTATTCCATCCATAGGGAAGGCCTGTGCCCCAGCAGTAGGGAATTATTAGCCTGATGATGATGATGAAGCTTACCATCAGGCTTGTTTACCACCCTTTTAACATAAAGAAAAAACTTAAGGGTTCTTCTCTTATAATCAAACAAGTATTGGCGTGACTAATAAAATACACATATAAGTAGTACTTGTATTGCCGAAGCAAAGATAAATAAAGGAATGTGATTTAGAATCATGGTGGATGGATTCATCATTGTTAACACATAGGGAAAGGAGCGTTATAATCGAAAAATTTAAAAAGTTTAACTCACACAAGCTTTTCAATCCCGAACAAATAATTAAAATATATTAATCCTTTTATATTAATATGATATATTTTTTTTTAGTTTTTTT
Source organism: Chilo suppressalis (assembly GCA_902850365.2). Classification (NCBI taxonomy): domain Eukaryota; kingdom Metazoa; phylum Arthropoda; class Insecta; order Lepidoptera; family Crambidae; genus Chilo; species Chilo suppressalis. Next base: position 3,220,446 of record OU963902.1, read on the forward strand.
TTAGATATAAAAAGGCAGACGTACGGATCTACGGTGCTTTTTCCTTGATTTATAATGTAGTTTTAGCCGAAAGCTTCAGGATCTTGATCTCTTTGTAATAAACTTATTTTGAATCAAGGAATGAAATTTCTCGGATTTTCTATCACTTTATCTAAATAATCTGTTCGGTTAGCCTAGACTCTAGATTCTTTTTGTTTTTTTTTTTATTTTTATTATTACCGATTGTTAAAATATCTTACTTACTAGTTTTGTGTATGCAATGCATATAAGTATTTTGATTACATCAGCATCATTTGACATTCAAAGGTTGTTTTGTAATGAATTTCAAAATAGTAAAATATTCAGCTGAAAGTAAAATGTCCAATCTTGTATACTTTTGTCCGAATTAGACGCAAACTACTTCGTACATTCAGAGGAATATTTTACTGGATATGTGGGGTGCAATAAATAACTTTATAGGTGCTTGCAACAGTGCCGAAATATCGGGGACGCGCAAATAACGAAGTAAATTGTAGCAATCCCCTGAATAACATCATCATCATCAGCCTGTTAATGTCCCCACTGCTGGGGCACAGGCCTTCCCTATGGATGGAATAGGGAGATTGGGCCATGACCCACCATGCGGGCCCAGTGCGTATTGGTGGGTGCTAACGGCTGCAGATGCAGCCGATACCAACGGCTTAACGTGCCTTCCGAAGCACGGAGGAGCTCGAGATAGTAATTTTTTTGTCACCCATCCAATGACCGACCACTGCGACAGTTGCTTAACTTCAACGATCGCAGCCGAATGCGCTAACCACCTGCGCCATCGAGCTCCTCAAATCTGAATAACATAAATTTCCATAATATTGGTGCCCATGAAAATTTAAAACAATAATAAATTTTTCAGAGGTAGAGCGACATGTCTTGCCAATTTACCATCTATTACTTCAGTTACTCCGTTTTCATTGCATTTGCAACTGTGCCGAAATATTGGGGACTTGCAAATAACTCACTTACTTACATTGTTAGCAACAATTGTTTGTTGTTGAGCACAGAACACAGAAAGAGATTAGAAGGGTAATCATTGACCGTTTGAACGGGAACCAATGTCGCCGGCTCGCCCCCGATACACTTCCACCTAATAGATAACAGCCAATCAAACGACGTGACATCAAACAATCGATCCAATCAGCGGTCACACCCGAGAGCAACGACGCAATGAGAACCAAGTTTTAGTCAAGTTATAATACCTCGTTTACATGCAGCGCGAGTAAGGAGGGAAGTGGGCATGACGAGTATGTAAACACGATACTCGTCATTCCACTGCCATTGCCACTCGCGCTGCCCGGCGCTTCCCAAAAGAGCGGTTGTGTGGAAGTCAAAGGACCGGCAGCGCGAGTGGCAATGCGTGTTCACAGTCTGCGCGTCGCTTAGTTATGTGGGTTAGTAGGTACTTACAAAGTTCTATTACTATGGACAGATAGCATCCACCATCTTCTACGACGAACTTTCTTTTTTTGTACTTGATATATTTTTAAATTTCGAAGATAATTATGGATTGCAAAAAGACACGCCGCGGCTGCTGTAATTACTTCGACGTCTGCCTTTGCCGAAACTCTGAAGCGAAGTGAGAGGTAAGGCAGTATGTAAACACATAATTCTCTCAATCATGCCGCAATAATATTAAGGGAATTATTGCCGGCAACGCGAGGGGCAGCGGCATGGGCATAGTCTAAACGAGGTATAAGCATAATTAAAATAATAATTATGCTCACACATAATTTTGGCGCGTTGCCCCGCCCACAAGGCCTTTCTCACCGCTTTCTGTGTTCTGTAGTTGCTACCATGTATCCCGCTAATTACAGTTAATACTATAATGAATAGAATATTTTCAAAAATAGTTAGGGGCACTATCTTTTCTTTGGTAACATTGTGACTAACAAACACCCAACCAAAACACAACCTGTTTTTGATTCCTCATATATCACTATGTCTATAGATCTTTTTATAAAAAACTACTAAAAAAGTTTTTATATCCTTTTTACTATTCAATAAAATACTATTAATTCTATTCAAAATTCGTGGTGTTAATTTGTTAGATGTCTCTGCACCGGTCTGTAATTGACACGTTGTAGATACTTTTTATTTCATGATGATTAAGAATCGCCGATACCACCGTCAAGTTTTTGTTAGTTCTGTATAAATTAACATTAATTATTATTCATAACGTTTCCCTGATAGATTATACTAAGTAGATAAGACGTAGGTCTTCGACACTGCAAAAAATAATAAACTAGTCGAAAAGTTCATGGACACCATTATGTCATTAAGTGAATTACCGATTCGTGGTACGAAACCACGAATCGAGGAAAATTTCAAATTGTAACATATTATCTTTATAAACAAGCGTTTTTCATACGCTGCAATTGCCGTATTGTGACAAAATAATTGACAACAATTGAAGTTGTCCGATAATGACTGGGTGTCATATACTGAGTCAATGCATAGCTTGTAGCTATGTTCTTAACAATAATAACATTTCAATTATTACAAACGGCAACGCATAGAAACGCAAATAAGATTTAGGTTTGATGCTGTTTCATTTTTAGCGACAATAGAATATCCCGGTAAATCAAAAAGTTTTCCGACCAATTTTCCTCTCATTATTCGAGTTCTACTGTACACATTATTTCTTAAATCAATCCTGATTAGTTCCTCTATAAAATTATCTATATTTATATGGATAAATTAAAAACCATTACTAAATATGATAAATTAAAAATATGGAAATCATTTTCTCAACTAGTGGCAGAAATCATCCACTTACACACACGAGGGGATAAAAGACATTAAGTGTTTTTAACAATAGGGGTGATGACGGCGTACTGTAAACGAAACACTCCGTCAATGAAATTATAAAAAAAACGGACGAAATCCCTACCTATCTTAAAAGTAGCTAAGTATCTATTTTTAAAGTAAATTCTTATTTTTATTCCAGAAACAACAATGGGTACCAAATTGGGCATACAAAAGCAGGACAACCACCCATTCTTGGTGAAATTTGAAAGGTTAGCCGAATTGGTGGTAGCGCGCACCCTGATGCCATGGCTCCACACAGACTTCATATACAAGTTCACACCATACTATAAAATTTCCATCGAAATGATAAACTACATGACCAGTTTTGTCAGAAAGGTACGTACGCTAGAGCAAAGTAAAATAAGTATAATTTTAATAAAAGAAAACTTTCCCATGTCATTTTCAACGCATTAACGTCATAAGTATGATCATTAGCCTTTTGAACAGCTCATTCTTTTCAAACAATAAATAATATAATAGGCCTTTTAATTGTACTTGTATCCTTCTTTCCTTCAGTCGTAGTATTCATTCCTTTTTTCTTTCTTTTCCTTCACAGAGCTGCTTTCAGTTTTCTGTTCTATCTTTAGCGTAGTCAATAGCGTCACTGATGATGGTGCTGAGACACTTTGATACCGGATCTGTCCAACTAGTAGAGCTGATGCGACCTCTTGCGCTTTTACGCTCGAGCTTCCATTTTTCGTATCAATCAGTTTCTCCAGGTTATCAAAGGGTTAACCGGCCATGTGCCCAAAGTATTGCAACACTTTTCGAGGCAGACACTCGAAAGCCTCTGTGTTACATTCAACTCCTTCAAAATCGATGCATTCGTTCTACGGGCCATCCACAATATGCGTAACATGCGCCACAAGCACCACATCTTCAAAGCGACGATGAGTCTTGGATCAGCCATTTTCACCATCCATGATTCGGCGCCGTAAAGGAAATTGGAAAAGACCAAGGTTCTGACTATGTACAATTTAGTCCTCTTTAGTATAAATCGGTCTCTCTATACTGTCTCCAGTTCTATCATTGCTGATTTCGCCATTCCAATGCATCGTCTGATCAGATGTTATTAGCATGATAGTCATTGTCCCGTCAACATAGTCTTTGAATGGTGGCGCTCAAAGCCTTCTATTCTTCCTTATCGGCAGGGGTTTTCAGTCCACACGAGCTCAACTGCTTTCTGCGCTCAAGAAGTCTCCACGTCTTTTCACTGATCCATCCTCTTATCATTTTCTGCGGTTTCCTCTGCTTGGCAATGTCCTTTACAGCTTTCAATATTTCGGTTTTAAATGTTTGAAATTGATCCTCCGCAGCGTCAAACCGGTTATCATTGCTCTTGGTGAATGCTTCCTCTGTCAAGTTTTTAAAGAGACCAGATTCCGTTGTATTGAGTCTAATTGGGGCCTTTCCGGTCCAGTTATGTGCTTTAAACCGAATTTACTTCAGCGGAAACCAGTTAATGGTGCGTATTGTAGTCGTCGCGCCAGGATAGGTTTTGGAGTTGATGACACTGGATCGCCACCTCTGGTCTATGGTTATGAAGTTAATTTGGTTTCGATGTCTGTCACCCGATGACTTCTAGGTATATAATCTGCGTTTATGGTTTAAAAAACAGGTGTTTGTAATTGTAAGCTTGTTGCCAATGCCACTGTATTTTCTGTTTAAACCGTGTATTTTTTCCATTTATTGATTTATAAGTTATTGTTATCGTCAGTTAATTTAATAGGTATTTAATTATACCTTTATTATTTACCTAAAGTCGACCTCCCTAATAATATAAAATAAATGCACTTAATATTGTATTCTCATCAGAAATATGGCTTGCTATTCAAAATAATTGAATGCAAAATTATAATTTGTTTATGAATTCGTTGCAGATTATAAAAGAAAAACGAAAGGCTATAGAAGACGGCAGCAACAAAAAAGATGCCATCGATGAACAAAATAATGGTAAGTATCAGTATATTTAAACACGAATACCTTTTTCACGTTAAATTTTCTTTTGAAATTGGTTTCATCCAGTTTTGAAGTTTTTTTAGGCGATATGGCGAAGTTTTTTTTATGTGAAACTTTAAAAAAACTTCGCCATATCGCCATTTTTCGTTTATCTTTAGCATTTCGCATTACAGGTTTAATTGTTATTACAAATTCAGACCCTATTGCTTGTTAATAGGGTCTGAATTTGTAATCGGTGGTTTAGTGGTAGAAAGCTCACTCGGCCCGGGTTCGAATCCCAGCCGAGGAAGGACTTTTTTTATTAACGATTTTAAAAGTTTAACTTGCGTCGTGTTTCCATAAAACCACACCAATTTTTTATGTTCTCTCTAGACATGGGTTTCGTCTAGTTCTGAAGTTTTTTCACATTTTACTATTTTCAAAGGAATCAAAGGCATCCGACATTTCATCAATTTAATTCAAATTCAAATTATCATTCAAGGAAAAAAAAGAGAACCACGAAATTATTATTATTATTTATTAATAAATAAATTATAAATTATTTTTAATAATTTCGTACATTATTCAACTAACTTCATCTACTTGTGCTCATAAACAGCTAACTTCACAGATAATACTTACCGACGGCAGCGCGGCTGGTGGCTGAAAAATGAACTATAAATTCCACAAATTTTCAGGGACAGGCGGGCTAATGCTTTAGCACGTAGCGATCGTCTCCTTCTCTCTAACCATCATGGTTCTATTTTTAAATTACACGACAGAAATGAGTTTACTATGTAATTTATTGAGCTGCTAAAACCATAGAGCAACGCGGCCTATGCGGCCAGAAGGGGAGTGACACAATACTACTGAAATCATTCTGCTAATTTTTCCGGGGGGAGGAATCTGCACACTAAATACAGTAACGCAAAAAACGAGATTGTAATTAAGACACTCACACATAAAAAATGACAACACTGAATCGTACAGATTTTTTATGGACAGATCTGAAAATTGTTACTGGCGAGCAACGATATTAAATACCCTAGATACACTAACACGAACAAAATGGTGCCCGAAACCTGTCCAAAAGGTACATTGGGCGATCCACGGAGCTCCGTAAGATGATCGCGTAGTCAAAGACAATATAAAGCATTATTTAAACATTGTAATTCACCTTTAATGCAAACTGTATAAGGTCTTAATTAAAATGCATGCGTCAAAGAGTGACGACAGTTCGAAATGCAAGCTTGTGTAATTTTTACGACTCATTGCTATATGCGGAAGAATCAAGACGTTATTTCTTTGACTCTACGTACAAATATGAATACGCTTATAGCAATATGGCAGGTACGGACCGCGAGGAAAAGAGACGGCTATATTACTGACCATGCGTTTGAATATCACAAATATTTTCTATTTAATCAGTTTATAGTAGGTATTAGAACAAAATTTTCTTCAAATGCGTTAAATTAACAATCATTAATTAGATTTCTGTCGAAAAAAAACATACTTTACATACTATAAGTACTTTTTTCTCATTTTTTTCATGGAGCTCTGCGGCAACTTGACTTTTCAACGGTTCGCGCGTGACTGTGTACCTAGTAGGAACACAGTCACGCGCGGAACGTGAAGTGAGTGAGTAAGAAGTTCTTGAGTGGTGTTCAAGCACTTCTTGATTGGGACATATTTTGAACGCACGTGGTGTGTCTAGGGCATTTGATATCGTTGCTGGCGAGTCGATTGTTATTTAAAAAAAATTTAGTCCGATGATTGAATTTCTGTAAAATAAAATTTATTTTCTATTTAAAAGTGATTACATAGAATTAATAGGTTAATAATTCTACTTCCATATGAAATTTAACACCAATATTGCAAATGTGTTTTTACAGGAATTTACTGAACAATTTGCCATTTTTTGTACTCTGACTTACACTCTCTCAATTTGAATCAGTCTAGTGAAATATCCGAGCGCAACTAGTTTTGTTTTTGAACTGACAAAACAGCGGGGGAAAATCGACAAAGGGGAATGCTGTGAATGCCCACTCCCCTCCTGGCCGCGTCAGCCGCGTTGCTCTGTGGCTAAAATACGACAGATATGGATTTTCATTTAATTTTTGCCTATTACTGCTCTCATGTATTTGGCTAGTACACTTATTTCAATTTATCTCAAAGAAGGTTGTCAAAATAATGCTCACATTTTCAAGCATGTTTGAGAAAAACAGCTTTTTTTGCTGTTGAATTCATGAGATAAAGCTTTTGCTTTCCACCGATTACAGGTACCGGCAGACCGGCCACGAAGTGTTTACTCGAGCTGCTCATCGACTACTCCGGGGGAGACAAAGGCTACACAGACCTGGAGCTGCAGGAGGAGACAATGGTGATGCTCTTGGCAGGCACTGACACCACCGCAGTGGGAGCCTCCTTCGTTATGGTCATGCTGTCCAAACACCAGGATGTGCAGGAGAAAGTTTATCAAGAGTAAGTAATCGGAAAGAGCGTTCTCCTTCCTTAAAAGTCGGAATCGGATTTGCATCCTGGTGTTGCAGGTGTCTATGGGCGACGGTGTTCACTTGCCACCAAGTGTGCCGAAAACTTGTATGCGCCGTATTAAACAAAACAAAAAACACTATTAATTCATCATTATCATCAGCCGATGGGCGTCCACTGCTGGACATAGGCCTCCTCAAAGGCTTTCAATGCATAACGGTCTTGCGCTTTTCGCATCCTGTGAGTCCATCATCATTAGTTTATCGTCAGCCTCTCAATGTCCCCAATGCTGGGTCAAAGCTCTTCCAAATGGTTTGTATAGGGAGATATGGCCGTGACCCACCACGCAGGCCCAGTGCGGATTGGTGGGTGCTAACGACTGCAGACACATCCGGGAACAACATTTTTATCGTACCTTTCGGAGCATGGAGAAGCTAGAAATTATAAATTTTGGTCACCCATCCAATAACCAACCAATGCGAAAGTTGCATAACTTTGACACGCCGATCGCGCTTACCACTCGCGCTATCTAGCTCCTCAGTCATCAACTATTAGTTATAGTGTTAGTTATTGCTGTACTACCAAAAGTAAGATGTTAGTCTAACAATAAATTTTATAACCACCAGAATCCAGTCTATTTCTTACAATTAACTGTTTTCAAAACTATCAAGAAATTTTCGATGTAATAAAGTAGGCAAACTAGCACATGGCCCTTTAGGGTTCCTTAGTCAAATGGCATAAACAACCGGAACCATTATGGATTCGTCATCTCTGTCTGTCTGTCCGTCCGTATGTCACAGTCACTTTTTCCGAAACTATAAGAACTATATATGTATAGTATATACTGTTGAAATTTGGTAAATAGATATATTTTGTGAAATAGAAAAAAAAACATAATTTTTTTTCTAAAACCCGTGTGGGGTATTTATGGATAGGTCCTCAAAAATGATATGGAGGTTATTAATATATTTTTTAATTTTCTTATTAACTAATAGTTTTAAGATTCCCATTTGATGGTGTTTAATTTAATTTAAATAGGTGGAAAAAGTAACTCCATACACCCCCAGCCCATACGTGATTACTGCCTCAACTAGTGCAAAGTATAGCATCAACAAAACGCTTTTGCTTACCATGTATTTTAGGGTTCTGAACTTACATATAAGATCCAGGAGAACTTTTCGTCAATTGTCATGTAAACAATCATATGAGTGTCCTGTTATGACTACCTTTGTTGATTTTTTATGGCTATGGGGTGACTCAATAAGCATACATTTGGTTTTTTGCAAGTTTTTTCGAAAGAGTTTTGTTTATTATCGACCATGTCACCTTTATCGTTCTAACATTCTATCGACTTATTAAACAGATTGATACCATTTTATAAGGTTTATTATTATTCGGTTGTCACGTGCCCAGCGGGCAATATAGTCAAAGTCCCCCTGTAATTCTTTTTGCACGACATTTATATCCCTGCCATTACAGACAGTACACGTGTCATACGTATACATATAAGATCTACTTTTCTTTACAACATTTGTCATGTTATTGACGTCCATTATGTATCCTATGTTGGAACGCCACACTTAATTTTACCCTTATCGCTTTCTGATAGTCAATATTAATATTCATTGAAATCAAATTAGACATATTCATCAAATTTTAACCATTCTTGCGCTAGTAACAAAAGATAGGAGAACATCACCAACCACCTCTAATAATAGTTAAAAACATGTTTCTCTGTTAATAAGTCCGACAAATGACACGATGATGACACCTGTTACAGCAGTTTTGTCTGCCACACCACCTATCCTCATTGATAAATGAGTCAATAAGCTATTTGTCTCTTAAAAAATAAGCGGCATGATTCATTTGTAATGTTTAACTATGTTATTTTTAGGGTATTGGAAGTCATGGGTGATGAGGAGAGGCCAGTCTCAGCCGAAGATCTGCCTCGCTTCAAGTACCTGGACGCAGTGGTGAAGGAAACTCTGCGCTTGTACCCACCAGTGCCCATCACCGCAAGGGAGACCGACAAAGACTACGTTTTACGTAAGCATCTACACTCGCAAGCAAAAGTGTGGAATCACTTTATTATCAGCTAAATAATGTCCCCAATGTTGGAACACAGGCCTTCCTTTCGGATGGAACATGATGATTGGGCCGTGACCAACGGGCCCAGTGCGGATTAGTAACTGCTAACGACTGCAGATGCAGCCGGAACCAAAGTCTTAACGTGCCTTCTGAAGCACGGAGAGGCTCGAGATAGGAAATTTTTGGTGTTGTGTTAAAATGTTTTCCAATGTCCGACATTTGCGAAATTTGCTTAATTTCAACGATCGCAGCCGAATGCGCTAACCACTTACACCGTCCAGTTCCTCCTGGAATCATTTACTTGAAACTCACTTACTAACTAGAACCGATTCACGTGCTTTTTAGGGGGTCAATTCTTAACTACGTAGTTCCTTAGTTGGTAATCAAGATCACGCGAAACCAATTTCAACAAGTTATATATTAGTACCTGCATATTTTTTTTCCTGTGAGCCTATATTATGATTAAAAGATTTTTATGTGTAACTGAAATGTAATGTGTTTATGAATGTTTGGGTCAAATCTTGCAACTGAAATTTAAGCAGTTATCCTCAACGCATTCAGATGAAATATTGCATGGACGTTTAGTCTGGATGACAATTCTTGTTAAGCTAAGTGAAGCCATTCTTAATCCATTAAAACGAACGTTCTTCATTCAATGTTTTGTGTAATCCCATGTTATGGGTAAATGAAAGCGTTTGTTGAGAAGAATACAAAGTACCTAACGTCTACGTTCAATTTTATAATTTAAATAGAATCTAGTTTATCTATATATATATAGAACTCAGAGGTGACTGACTGACATAGTGATCTATCAACGCACAGCCCAAACCACTGGACGGATCGGGCTGAAATTTGGCATGCAGGTAGATGTTATGACGTAGGCATCCGCTAAGAAAGGATATTGATCAATTCTACCCCCAAGGGGATAAAATAGGGAATGAAAGTTTGTATGAAACTTTGTCAATTTTAAACCGATCGGGCTGAGACTTTGCATGCACGTATAAGAAGAATCATAGATGAATGTCATTGTGTATTATAATACAAGCCTGAGAACAAAAATTATAGTCTACACTTCAGCTCTACACCGAAGCGAAGCGAGGGCGGGCCGCTAGTAAAATATAAATTTAGTACCAACAAAAAAAACAGTTAATATTATTCAATACTTTAGCTTATATCGGAGCGTGAAAAAAGAATAAATTCTCTATTTGCAGCTTCTGGCCGAAAGATCGTGAAAGGAACCGGAGTGATCATCCACATATGGGGAACACACAGGAACCCGAAGTATTGGGGACCCGACGTGGAAGTCTTCAGACCTGAGAGATTTTTTGATCTCCAACTGGCTCATCCTGCAGCCTACATGCCGTTCAGCTACGGGCCTAGGAACTGTCTTGGTAAGCAACGATATTTTCATCGTCTTCACACACACAAATTTCACATATTTCAGGGTCAACCCTGAAATTTGTCTTCTGATCTTTGTTTGCCTTCAGCACGAATAGGAAAACCATAGTCATATGAGGATTTCTTCACCTCCATGCTGATGTACAATAAATCAATAACGGCATTACAAAAGGTTATTAACTTACATTTTTTTTACCAATTAGCCTAGCCCCAAAGTAAGCACTGTAGGCTTGTGTTATGAGAAACTAGGGTAACGGATAGAATACATAAACTGATACATATATAAGTATATTTATATAGAAATACATATTAAACATCCATGACTGGAGAACTAATGCTCGTATTCATCACACAAACATCTGCCCCCACCGGGATTCGAACCCGGGACCTCTCGCGATAGCCACACATTGAAACCCGGCGTATAAACCACTCGGCCACGGAGGTCGTCACTTGGCATAATATTTATATACCTTCGAAGTGTACTCTATGTGTACTCGATCGCGTTTTTGTTAACGGTTTTTTTAAGGCATCTTCAAAAACTTTGATGAAACTTACTGAGTATCGAAAAACAGGAATTACTCGGCAGATGCTACGAGGACCTACATTTCGTTATCATATTGACAAAACTCGAGGAGCTCGATGGCGCAGTTGTTGGTTAGCGCGTTCGGCTGCGATCGTTGTAGTTAAGCAACTTTCGCAGTGGTCGGTCATTGGATGGGTGACCAAAAATTTCTATCTCGAGTTCCTTCGAGCTTCGGAAGGCACGTTAAGCCGTTGGTCCCGGTTGCATCTGCAGTCGTTAGCACCCGCCAATCCGCACTGGGCCCGCGTGGTGGGTCATGGCCCAATCTCCCTATTCCATCCATAGGGAAGGCCTGTGTCCCAGCAGTGGGGACATTAAGAGGCTGATAATGAATGATGATGAATTGACAAAACTCAGTCAGAGTAGCTTGTAAAATAAAATAAAACAAATTGAATTGAATTCTCTCTGTGTTTTAAATGGCTTTTTAAGAAAAAGAGAGGATGTTCTTAGTTCAGCTGATTTTTAATACAAAATTTTACCTTTTAAGGTTACCAATACGCCACTATGTCTATGAAGACGGCAGTCGCGACATTGGTCAGGAGGTACAAAGTCCTACCGGCGGAGTACATCGTCCAAGACGGCGACAAACCTCTCAGGGTCAAGTACGACTTCATGATGAAACACGTAGACAATTTCCAAGTACAACTAGTCCGTAGAAAATGAATTAATTGAAATCTACCGATCAAAAGGCGTCCATTAGACGTTAGATTTTTCTATGAAGTTGCTGACACTCAAGGTTATGACTGATGAACCTATTTTCTAATTGGGTTAATGATGGTGAATGATGACTTATTCAGTCAAGATTGGTGACTTTTTTATTATTCATGACTGATGGCTGCATGAGCGTCTAATGAATGCCTCAGGGTTCGTACTAGGTGAAAAGCTTTGCAATTTCAACAGCTAGCAAATTAAAATTGTTTTTTAATAATATAATCACAATACATGTTGGTAATGGGTCTTCTGTATTTAAGATTTAGGTTTAGTAAAAAACAATTATTTATTGCTAGATTACAGCATTTATAGTGTCATTGTAGAAGACACTTATTTTAATGTGACCCGCTGTTGGACTTCTTACGGAATGAAATTAATTTAATTTTGGAATAATTTATTTTTAGAATATTCTCAAACTAAGAAATTAAGATTGTTAAAAATAGATAACCAATTTGACCATTGTCTTTGCATGGTAATGACTCTTGCTAATAACCGCATAAATTTTATTTAAAGTCTGTACTGACAATCAATTTGAGATAAAAAAAGGCTAATTAAAAAAAAATTAAGGAAAACAAAAATATTTTAAAATTTAAGTAACAATCACTGTAAGGTCATTGGTTCAAAATACTTTATTAAGTGAAAGGAGAACTATTAAAATGTGTGAAATACTTGGTTTTGTTTTAAAAGCTTCGTATTGACTTTGTGATAATTTATAGGTGTAAATATGTCTATTGAATTTTGCAATTCTATACTTATTTTATCATTAAGGTAAATGAGATTTACTATTAAGTTATTAGGGGACTAGGGTCATTTATTTTATTTATTTATTTTAATAATATGATTTTAAGTATAATATATAGTTATTCCTAGATTTTTTCAACCATTCGTTTTGTACTCTGTGCAGTGCAAATCATCATTGTGAATATTTTTTATTTATTTATATTATCTTCATTGTGCATAATTTTAGCACTTTTTATATAGATTGCTCAAGTATCGCAAACAATTGAATAAGCTTTTCAAATGTCAAAGAAAATAGCTTTACTAATTACTTACTTTAATAAAAAAATGCATATATACCTACATATAACTGTCAGTAACGTTTAATTGTGATATTATTTAAAAAAAACTTAATATGGGTACCGTAGATCTTTGTACAAGTTTAAGATTTATCAATTTTATCATTTTTAGTGTGACAGTTCAGTACCCCAATCACGAAATTTGTTTTCGTACCGCCATCGTCAAAGTTTCTGTGGAAACTGAGCAGCGCCCCTACCGGACGTAAGAACAAACTAGCTTATTCTATAGAAACTTTGACGATGGCGATACGAATACTTTCTCGCTAGTTGTTCGTGCTTGAGATATAGTTCGAATGTTTGACTTAACTTTGTCCAACAAAGTCATGTTTTGCAACACGAACTTGTTTCAATAGCAAAAACTAAACAAAATATTTAAAAAATTGTCATATGCCATTTAATATTAAAACATGTCAAATTACTATTTTGTATTATGCCACTAAAATTAAAATAAGTGAAATGCCTAGCATATATTCCTACTATATAATAGCTTTGTCGTGAAAGCCTTTAGAAATTCTTTTCCAAAAGTGCAGACCAAGTGTTTTTTGATAAAGAAATCGGTACTGTTAATGTTATCAGTACTGTTTTTTTGCTAAAGAAATCGGTATTGCTAATGTTATCGGTACTGTTTTTTTTATAAAGAAATCGGTACTGTTAATGTTATCGGTACTATTTTTTTGATTCCTTGTAAAATTACTTATAAATTTTATATTAGTCATATACTTGTTTTTTTTTACTATTCGCATGCCTCCGAGATTTGAGAACTAATTTTAATGATTCTTCATAGTTTGAAGTAGTTTTCTATCAATGAGATGGTCCCTCACTTCGCTTAGGCTAGGCATTGGCAAATTTTTGTAACCGAACTTGTTTTATCAAGATTTAGTCCTTTTTTCAGAATCGCACAGAAACGTTTTTCCGGGATAACTAGTATCATGTCTCATCTAAATCCAACTAATTAACTAAATGTGTACAAAATTCATCCAAATCCGTTCAGCCGTTTTTGCGTGAATGAGTAACAAACATACTGCTGTCCTAGTGAAGATTGCAGTAAGAGCATTCGACATGTGTTTTTTTACGTTGTATCGGATACTAAAAAATTTAGTTGCATTTACTTATATATTCAAAGAAGATGGCAAAAAGTAGTGTCCACCTAGGGAGCAACTAGTTTTGCTAAAAAAAAATAGTTTTTTATGCTCAAGTGACGTACTTTAGAATCCCTTAAGCCAGCCATACACGCTAGGGTATACCTGACAGGTTTACCTGTACAGTTCAACTGCACAGGCGTGGAAACCTGCGCAGTTATGTGCCATACACGCTCCGATTTATCTGTACAGTTAAACTGTACAGGTAAACCTGTCAGGTAAACCCTAGCGTGTATGGCTGGCTTTACTTTGCTTGAGATTTTACTCCAGAATCCTTAGCTCCACTCTGGATTCAAACAAACACTCTCGCCTTTAAAATAGTTCTTTTCTCACTCAGTATACAATCTACTATTTTCATAAATTTATTAATATTATTAAAAAAAATGTTGACTGTTTGACAACACACATGCGCATCGATTTTAATTTAATAAAAATAGTGACCTTTTCAAAGGCACTAAGGACCCGTGGTTGGCGTCCGTTGGGGCCGCTTCTTGCCCGGAGTGTGTGGACGGTGTCGCGCGGCGTGTTTTGGCCCCACAATTTTGAATCTATCAGCTGATCGGCGCTGCACTACTTGACAACTACGACGCCATAAGTTCGCCCTCGAGACCATAAGCGTTGTCCTGGGTTGCCTAGTTACCACAAAGCTCTAAGGAGTCCCCCTGCGCGCGCAGCCGTCAAGATGCACGGTGTCAGTCTGCACACTGCTGCTGCTGCCAAAACTGACAATCGCCAATAGGGATGATGACTAATTTCTTTTTCTTCGTTTATCAGGTAGATTATCAAAAAGTATAGGACACATTTTTTTTTCTTTTTTCACATAATATAAACATTGCAGAGACGACACATGACGTCACGTTTTACAATTAAATAAGTTCAATTTTCACTCAAACTTTGACGCGCTATAACTTTGTCATTTTTTGGTTGATTGCCCAAAGAAAAAATACGTGTCCATTATTTTTTGATCATCTAACTGGCGGACCAAAAAGAATTTCGTTTACTGTACCCCGTCATCACCCCTATTCTATTATATTATATTTTTATAGTGCTGTTTTTTTACATATTCTGTTAAGTTAAATAGTTTAAAAGTGAATTAGTGATAAGTTTTATGCAAAGCTCAGAAGCAGGAACTTCTACTGCCTACGCATCGGTGGAGATATATGTCCAGTGCAAGCTCTGCGCGCAGCCCCAGTTTTTCAAAGGTGAGAGAGGCTTAGGTATCCATATTGGTAAATGCCATAAACCACGTAATATACATAGCTCAGCACCAGCCTCTTTACCTGTTCCCCATCCGTATCCGCAACAATATTTACACGCATCCGAACCATTTTGGCTCCAAATCGCTGGCTGACTCCAATTTTGGCTCCAATCTTCTATAATGTAAAGTTAACATCTCCAGCAGACCGCTCCATTCCGAGCGGAAAACCCGCTATGCTGAACTTCATATGCCCTACGTTTAATCTTACCAAGATGTTTTTTAAATAAACACATTTAAAAGTTGCCATCCGTTCTCCATACTGAGAATTGAAGTCCTTATTTATTTAGTTACACAACAAATAAATCGTCGATTCTCACTAAACCTAATCTTAGGCTTTGTTGTCTGCCAGTTCGCAGGATATGATGCAAGTCCGAGATTTGCTTAAATCGTTTCCTTCGCCTCGTGTGACATCAAACATCGACCATGACCGCCTGCGCTAAAGCCGAAACCTTGTACGATTCTTTGACACCGCTCGCAATAAAAATGTTCACGTGTGCCTATCAAAAGTATGGCGCCGAAGCACGTTAGAGATACGTTCAAACTGTATCCAAGATTGTGTCCACGGTTACATTTTCTATTGCACTATTGACCATCCTACAGCTCTAACGCCACCTGCAGTAAAGAAAACATTATTTTTTCCTTGTTCATTTCGCTATCCAGTATAAAACTTAATGTGACACATACATAACTATATTTCGGTCACAGTTCAACTAGCAAGCGGACGTTTTTTATACTCCGTTTCGAGCTTCAGTACGCGAGTGAAATTTTGAAACTTTTCGATGAACTCTTTGCTGTTTTAATTTAACACAAAAAGCTAACGGATTTAATAAATATTTCAATATGTTGTGGCAGTTATTTTTGATGTGCACCCTGGTATGGCTCCTGGTTGTGCGATGGCAGAACAGGGGCAAAAGGGCTATGGCCAAGTATTTGAGAAATGATTTAGATACTTTACCATTTCTGGGAATCAGCCATAAATTTATCGGCAGTGATGAAGGTATGTACTTATTTACTCTATATTATTTTTTAATAGCTCAAGAAACAGAGATCGCGGTTATACTTGATCGTAGTGCAAAATTTTGCTGCAATCTATTTTTTTACAGATGTTAGGGTAGGTGATAAGAAGGAAGAAAAAACTGTTGAGTGCTTTTTTGTTTAATACTAAATTCACTAACTTTATTGTGAAAAACTTTTTATTGTAACTCTTACCGTGTTTCAATTATTGCTGTTTATTTAAACATGTTTCAAGTTTCTCCTTTATAAAACCTTAAAATTGCTATTAATTGATAAAAAACGTCCGATAAATGTTCTTCGTTATTAAATTTTCTACAACTTTTGTATGATTTATGTTTTTTTTTTTATTAAATAAATACTTTTACAGTTATGAGTGGTAAACGTGGCGCAAAAAGGGCATTGAATTGAAGTTACAGAAGTATCGTAAAAATTCACTTACTTGCATCCAAATTTGAATGTTTTTTATGGATTGTTATCGATTAATTGCAAAACAATTATTTTAATGATAAAATCAATTTTCTATAGTGTACTTTTAAATGTTTCTATTGTCTATAAAGTAACTCGAGGAAAGGAATAAGGTTGAAAATAATATGAATATAATATATTGAATGAATGTTTAATTAATTTTTGTATTTAATTTAATTATAATTTCATTTATTGTAATGTGAATTTTAATCTGACATTTAATTGCGTGACCTCATCTATACCCATATAGAGAACTGAAAATCAGCGATTTACTCTCTGAGTAAATGTTACACTGAGTTTTCGCCCATTCGTATCGCTGCTGCACGCGAAAATATCATAGTATAGTTGTATAAATATAATTTGTTCCATGTTTTAAAGGATTTATATAATTGTAAAATTTGTCTTCAATTTTGTATGTTGGTGCGAATAAAGTTTTATCTATCTATCTTATAAAATTCATCAAGAAAAAAAAACTATAGTTTTCTACCCTTTCCAGATACAGTAGGAATATATTCGTATTCATTTAATAGAAAAAGTTTTATAAAACAGTTGTAGGAAATTTAATGAGGAATAACTTTTATTAGATATTTTTTGTCAAATAATGGCATAATTAAGGTTGTATAAAAAAATAACTACAAACATGTTCAAATAAACAACAATAATTGAAAAACGCTAAAGGTTACAATAAAAAAAATAGAAAAAAAAGTCAGGGAATTTAGTAATAAACAAAAAACCACTATACTTACATTTTTATCCTAAAGTCAATAATTTCAGAGATTTAGCGATAAACGCGTTTTCCAATATGGCGGCCAGATGGGACCACCTTATATTCCCCGATTTTTAAACTTAAGCTTCTTACGATCTACCCTAACATCTGTAAAAAAAACTAGAGTATGATAAAATTTTGTTATTTTGGTTTTACTCTATTGCTTGGCCTATACGTGACTTTTTATTTGACTAAAACTGTTGAATAATACATATTTGTTCTTGTGTATATTCTTAGGCAGCGTTTTGTTTTTATAAATGATTCGTACATGATTTTCTTAATTTAAAACTGATGTCTTTTCAAAAAATTGCCTATGCGTGGTCACTACAAAACAAAGCGGCGTAAAATTTTTCGATTCTCGATGACTCATTAACATTCATCTATATTTTATTATTTGTAATATTATATTATATTTTTAGGTGTACTTAGCTAATTTAAATAGAACTTGGAAACACAATTTACATAGCCTTTCCTTTTAACTATACCAATAAAAAGTTACGAAGTATAATTTTTAAGTACATGAACTTTTTGTTACTTAAAAATTATACTTCGTAACTTTTTATTGGTTTTTGCTCCTATTTTATTTTTAGGATAGCTTCTGAAAACTAGTTCAATCTTTTTATTTTCCTTGTAAAGAAGTAGCTACTTATAACATTTTCTTTAACATTTCGTTTGAAATATTAAATTCAGACGGGAAGTGTTACATTTTATAAAAATATATTACATTTTACGTTGATTGTTTGTTAAATAACAGTAAAAATGGAAGATGAGATAAATATTTAAATAATGAACAATATTTTTAACAACCAACGCAGAGCATTTTTTGTGTTGGACAAAATACAATTTTAGAAACTTAAGAATAAAGAAAATTTTGCTACAAAATATAATAATAAAAAAGTAAATAATTGCTTAGAATTTAAAATATAGTAGTTTAATGTTTAAAATAATAATATAATAAACTCAAGAGTAATAAAAACGAGACCATTTGAGTGAAACATATTTGAGATTTTTGTATTCTGTGATATGAAATTAAATTTCATGTACAAAGTGTCCCAAAACTTTGCCGCTAAAGCATTTTCCTTTTGATCATTTTCACGTTTAGCAGGTTCAACTCCCAGTTCATACAGGGTTTTTTTTATCCTTGGTATGCAGTCCGGATTCATTTTAAAATAAAAATGAAGACAATGCTTTTAACAAAACATTCTATCTACAGTATTCAAGGTACTTTCCCTTCATGTGACAAAGTTTAGGGACACCCTGTATATTGTTTCAATTTAAAGGACCATCTCCTCCTTTCAAAAATAGTAGTCGGTTTCTTGCAGCAACATATGTCATTTGTTAGTAATACCGTTAATTTGATATTTACTTCCGATTAATTTTAAATCGTGTTTAAAAAAATTACAATTTTGTAAGCATGCTGGCCACCCTGTCAACGTCAACTCAATCACTAGGGCAAATGTCAATCAGTCCAGTCATACATGATATTTGTGAAATCGTGGTGAACTTATTATATAAATTTATGATTGATTTTTATCTTGCAAAAAAATACCCAGGAAATACCTAATAATGTAATGAAAGATGAACAGAATAATTATCCCTGCTTCAGTTACCTATTAAATAGAATATTTTTGATGCTTTGGCACCGATAACAAAAAAATAAACATGCCATTTGCTAACAATAATTATATAGAAAATATAACTAGAAAAAATTCCACGCGGAACAGGCAGCAGACGGGAATGGAACCCGCACCCTTCGCAATCCGGGCGAATGCACTGACAAATTATGCTACCGCGGCCCTGACGGCAGCGTCGAATTTGTTCTAGCCATTCTTAAGCTGCAAGGCAGTCAGTTTTTCTAGTTATATTTTCTTTAGATTTAAACAACAAGCAGTTACATGCTTAAAAATTAAAAAAAATATAACTATATTTTTTTAATTTTTAAGTAGTATTCATTTGACATTGTGGGTTACCTACAATGCGAAGAAATGGCGCTGCCTTGCAGCTTAATAATGTCTAGAAGAAATTCGACGCGGCCGTCAGGGCCGCGGTAGCATAATTGGTCAGTGCATTCGCCCGGATTGCGTAGGGTGCGGGTTCGAGTCCCGTCTGCTGCCTGGCCCGCGTGGAACTTTTTCTAGTTATATTTTATTTAGATTTAAACATCAAGCAGTTACATGCTTAAAAATTATAAAAATAGTTATATAATTTTATATTGAAATAATTATTTCAAAATAAACGGGGATAAAATAAATTGTAGCTTTTTATAATTTTAATTTTTTAATCATATAACTGCTCGATGTTTAAATCTAAAGAAGTCAGTGCATTCGTCCGGATAGCGAAGGGTGCAGGTTCGAGTCCCGTCTGCTGCCTGGTCCGCGTGGAATTTTTATTGTTATATGTTCTTTGTAGCTTTTTGTCAACATTTGTAGTTATTAGTGAATTATTACTAACACTTATTGACGTAGGGTTAGTTTAGTATATATTATTGGGTATATTAAATCTTAGCATGGCCACACTCAGGCATATCTAATATATAAAATTCTCGTGTCGCTGTGTTTGTGGTTAATCTCCTCCGAAACGGCTCTACCGATTTTCGTGAAATTTTATATGCATATTCAGTAGGTCTGCGAATCGGATGTAATTTATATTTTATCCCCTAAATGTTAAGGGTAATCCACCCCTATTTTTTTTTTTAATTTTCGATATATTTTTTTTAGTTTTTTTATGATACATTAAACAAAAATACATACAACCGTAAATTTTCACCCTTCTACCACCAACCCTTATTTTTTTATGGCGGTACGAAGTTTGCTGGGACAGCTAGTCACTTTATATAAACGTTTAAATAAGGCATGACCCATTCTATATATTGACCCATTCTTCACGATACCGATAGGATAAGCCAGCACGTAACTTGTAGTCTTTATAAATTTACGTCACTAAGAACAGACACTCATTACATAAAGAGAGTTAATAATACAATTATCTTTTAGATTATTTTCTTTTATTTTAAGAATCCAACCGCTAGTAGATGTTTAAAACCAAAACAATTATTTTACTAGAAAAAAAAATCCACTCTATCCAGATTTCAGACGAGATTCGAACTCGCATCTTCCGCTATCCGGGCGAATGCACTAACCAATTATGCTAATGCTCTCAAATTTTTAATACTTGAGGTATTTCGTTTGACATTGTGGGTTACTTACAATGCAGCCTTAGAAATACTAAAGGAATTTCCATTTGTTTTCCGTGGTCCACCTCGTAGTCCACCCAGGTGGACCACGGGGTTTTGTTTTTTTCCCGTGGTCTACCCGCATAGCCATATGTTTCTAACAGTAAATTATGGATGTTCTTATGAACAGAAAAGCATTTACAATTTTTAAAAATCGCGTTATTTTTAAAATCATTTAATTAGCGTAGTTTTTCTAAAGCGATTCCTGTAGAAATATTGTTGTTAATTAACTGCATCTGAATATCTTTATATATATAATTCTTCTGTGAGTGTGAATGTCACTGAACTTCTCTTAAACGACTGGACCGATTTTGATGAAATTTTTTGTGTGTGTTCAAGGGGATCTGAGAATGGTTTAGATTCACAATTTTGTCCGCTGGACAATGTTTTTTTAATTAATTTTTAATTTATTAGTAGTTGGTGATTTTGGAATGTTTTACATTGGATCCGACAGATGGCTATGTGTATATTCCTGTCAAACATTTGACGTTCGTCGTTTATCATTTAAGCAATACGAAGTACGCTGGGTCAGCTAGTCTTTTATATAATCATTGTTTTCAATAAATTGCGCCTTTTTGATTTTACAATTCTTATCGTGCTCAAGACACTCAAGAGCCGTAATAAATTGAGGAAGAGTCAGGTGGACCACGGGTAAAAAATATTTCCCGTGGTTCAACCAGGTGAACTACGGGGGGGAAAAAATACCCGTGGTTCACCAGGTGGACCACGGGAAATAAATAATCCCCATGGTCCACCTGGGTGGACTACGAGGTGGACCACGGGAAACAAAGGGGAATTTCGACGCGGCTGTTAAGGTCTCGGTAGCGTAATTGGTTAGTGCATTCACCCGGATAGCGGAAAATACGGGTTTGAAATTCCTCTGAAAACTGGCCCCAGTGGATTTTTATGTAGTAAGAATCTTTGGATTATATTTTATAATGGATTATTGAAATAAATAAAAAGAAAGAAGAAAACATCGAATTAATTACATTAATTAATTACTTTGCTAAAATTAGCAGTATTTGACAAGTTCTAAAAAAAATATCTCACTTTATTTCCAAACTTATGTTTATAGAGTCCATAAAAAGTGGATATTTTTAATTCTGTTGTGTAAATCAGTAAAAAAAAACTAAATAAAAAAAAACAATTTTCAAGTTTCCGCGAAAACATTTTAATGACAGCGTTTTGATGACAGTCGTGTGACGTCACACAAACGTCAAACGATACAATGTAATGTCTCTTTGGCCGGAAGTTTACTAGCGAGTGACGTCATTTTAGACTTTGCTAATCCCAGGCATTGTCGGTCACGTGACCACGGAGCAAATAAATCATGTCTATATAATGATTTTATAGAAAAGTTATTAATTATTTGTTCTTTCAGAATAGTAAAGCGCTGCTTATATTCATATTAAATACAGAAGCAAGTAATTTGTACATTATTTTTCAAACTGTCAAACAGCCTATTTAAAATTAATATTTGATTTCAGATCGTATGACAACTTTGAGTGAAATCGCCGCAGACTGTAACAGACATGATGGAATCACTGCGGTTTGGTTGGCAAACCGCATTTTTGTCGGTAAGTACCACAAAATAGATTAATTATTAACCAATTCTTACGTTAAGGCCTAGTGGCTACCGGCGAGTTCGACTTTAGTTTTTGAAGAATCCCTTACGAACCTATCATTTTCCCGACATAAAAGGTATTATTATATCATGTAATTATAATTATCATAGCATTCATTAATGACGTCATTATTATTATCATATTATATCATTATCATTAATTAGTCAAAAACTCCCTTACACTATAAAAACCCTTTTCTCTCCGACATAAATGAGACAGTTAATAATATAGTATCTCAATACTAGTAATTTTAATGTTAATTAAGTTAATACTAATTTTGTTAATTTTAATATAAGAGGACGCTCGGTAAACGATATTTATGTATGTTATGACGGCAAAGTCATTGCAGGGAGGTGTAATATCACATTCGTAGGAATTGTTAAATGAAAGATTAAACTTTGCTACTCATGTGCATAAGTTCTGCAAAAAAATCAATAGATTCGTTTATGTCTTGAGGCGTTTAACAAAGAAAACCTCTCTCAATGTGACCTTGACGCCTTATCATGGTAATGTCGCATCAAATATATGCTTAGGGTTTGATATTGTAGGGAAATGGATTCGTATTCTTTTGCACAGGTGCAAAAAAGTGCATACGCACTATATGGGGAAAGGGCCCTTTTGAAGCTTGCAGACCGTTGTTTGTTTAACGAAGATTGCTAACAGTTTCATGTTTTCATTTTTCATAATTCTTTAATTTTACAATTATGAAAACTTAACAATTTCAACAGACATAAATTTATACAAATAAAACAACTTTTCAGTTAGATACTTTAAACAGATTATAATTTCTACTAGCAAACCAGTGAACCAAATGTTCACCTAAAAAAAAAATGTATTTAATTAATTGAGAACTTCGGAGATTTTGTGTGGTTTCGTTTGAAATAGAAATCACGTGATTTCCGGTTTGTAGTCTTATCAGACTATTCTTAACTTATAACTTAAACATTCTCTATATCTATCTCTTACGGTTTGGCCGCTGAAACAGCACCACGGACGGACGGACGGACTTGTCTAATAGATAAGAGATAATGGGCAAGTTATTTACAAATTTGCGGCGCCGTTTAAGGATATTTGTAAACGATGTAAATTTGTATTTTTGTATGGGGGTACAGTACGTACACTGTTTATAACATGTTTATAACAGCACCCCTAGCACGAACCATTATCGAATTCGAATAGTTTGCGAGTGCTATATGTCAATGTCAAATGTGTTTGTATGGAAACTTGAACAGCAGCGCCACAAAGTACGTAACGAGAACTAAAAATCAGTTCAGAATTTATACATTTGACAATGAAGTTTCGGACTCGCAAACGTTACGAATTCGATATTGGTACGTGCTAAGGGTACTGTTCTCAAGTTGTTTTACACGATTTTTAAGTTCCTCAGGTAACTCAAAATGCACGGTGTACAATCCCATACTTTTTTTCTAAAGTTTTGTTATACTTGAAAACTATCTAGGTATGCCTGCATAAGAATAATCTATCATACCGAAATTTTTCAGTTATAACCGACCCAGTGGAAGCTGAAGCAGTATTGAAGAATTGCTTGGAGAAAGACAACATCCTCCGCTTCGTCAGAACTCTCACTGGAAACGGCAGTATATTCGCACCAGGTGAGTTAAATAATAGCTAGGTTAACAAAAGGGTATAATTACGCATCTGGTCAAACTATTCTTTTTTACAATCCGGGCCGACGATATTCAATATCCTAGATACACCAACACGAACAAAATCATGCCCGAAACCTGTCCACAAGGTACATTGGACGATCCACGGAGCTCCGTGAGATGATCGCGTAGTCTAAACAATATAAGGCATTATTTAAACATTGAAAATCACCTTTAAAGCATACTGTATGAAGTCTTAATTAAAACGCACGCGTCATAGAGTTATGACAGTCCGGTATGTTACCTCGTAAAATTTTACGACTTTTATATGCAGAAGAATAAAGACTTATTTCTTTGACTGTACGCGCAATTCTGAATGCGCTGTTAGTAATATAGAAGGTACGGTCCGCGAGGAAAAGAGACGGCTATATTATCGACCATGTATTTAAATATCAAAAATATTTTCTATTAAATCAGTTTACAGTAAAGTATTAAACAAAATTTACTTCAAATGCGTTAAATTAACAAATATTGATTAGATACCTGTCGAAAAAACGACATTTTACATTATTTGTATATTTCTTTCGCCTGTTTTCACGGAGCTCAGCGGCACGTTGTCTTTTCAACTGTCCGCGCGTGACTGAAGAAGTGCTTGAGTCGTGTTCAAGCACTTCTTGATTGGGACACATTTTGAGCGCACGTGGTGTATTTAGGGTATTTAATATCGTTGTTTCAATAAAAACTACCTTAAACAGTGTTTAAATTACTGAATTTTTAAATTAAAAACCATGCCAAAAGCTCACTGGAGGTATGTCATTCAGTATTATACAGCTCCTGTAAATTTTAATTTTATGTAATTATAACGTTTTGTTCGCCATCTCCTCTTAATATAAATAATGATATTACAGCACCAAAAGTAATAAACTTTTGAAATAAAATAAAAACATGAAAAAACCAATAAAATCAATAATTAAAAACGGTTTTTAGGCTAATTACGGAATTGAGCCGTCAGGTAGGTTTTTTAAAAACTAAACTTTTAATCATAACTTTATTTATTTAAATGTTTTACAAAATAACCTTTATTGATTGATCCCGATGATCCGGTCTTACAAACTATACGTCAAGATGCTTCCATGATTGAAGCTCGAGCGACTACCAAAACTGTCCGAAGGTTTTACATGAACTAAATCTGTCTAATAAGCACTTTTCTACACGATTGCTCAATCGAGCCACCTGCACTTGGGAAACACATTATGTACGCGTGACGTATGAGTGACGTAGAAGAGTATTGTACTCGTAACATGCTTATAAAAATGGATTGTAAACCATTACGTTTGTTTGTTCTCGTACATATAAACAAATTTACATACAAAAGTGTTAAACTACATTGAAACCTACATACCTACGGCTTTTGTAATAAAAGACCCATAAGGACCTTTATCGCCAAGGACTTAGAACCATAGAAGATGCCAGAATTATCTCTGATGGAGTTAAACATATGACAAACACGATAGAGCGTTGAGTGATGACCGAGTCTTGTCCTACACGATGGAATTGTGAATGTTTTGCGACTTTGTAACCTGCTGCCCGTTTGTGGGATATTAGATATCAGTAAGTTAACCAAAAAATATAGGACACGTATTTTTGTTTAAAAATAAATAAATAATTCCAACACACACCAATTAGCCCCAAAGTAAGCACTTTAAGGCTTGTGTTATGGGATGCTAGGGTAACGGATAAGTATAATTATATAGAAATACATATTAAATATCCATGAATGTAGTACAAATGCACGTATTCATCACACAAACATCTGCCCTCACCGGGATTCGAACCCGGGACCTCTCGAGTCGGCGACACACCATGAAACCCGGCGTACAAACCCCACGGCCACGGAGATCGTCAGTTTATTCACTTAATCAAAACATTACAGAGATAATATTTATTTGGGATGTCGCATAACATCCCGTCTTGGCACAATACATTTTATTAAGAAGTGACTTCACGATCCCCCGCTGCCAAACTTTGACGCGATGTTAGACATTTTTTGGTAGATTGACAAAAGAAAAAAATGAGGCCATTATTTTTTGACTACATTTAAGGTGGTACATTTAATATTATGTTAGGAAAATATATGACGCTTTCCGCACTAATAATAATAATAGTGGTCCCTATAGTCCTCTCCACAACAGGCATCATTCCAAATCACCTTCTCCATAGCCTTAAATTAATAAACCTTAAATAAAGAAACCCTCTATATCACCCTCCAAAAAGTTGCAATTTTAAATACATGTCGCATTGTTAGAAAATTCTTGCAAATAGATGAAAACGAAATAGGTTCTCATCAGAACACTACAACACAACACATGCTGCACTTACTTGATTTCGGCCCCTAATTGTAGTAAAAACCAGACAAATAGCTGAGAAGAAAAACACTCTACAAATAATAATAAATCATTTATTTCAGATAATTATAATAGAATTATAATCCATAGTTATTTGTACAAGTTTAGTAACAATGTCGGGTTTATCCTATGTTAATATTATTAGTATATTAATTAATCATTCATTACCAAATTATCCGCAATTACTAAACCCGCATGGTGAATCATGGCCTAAACTAATATTGTTTGATAAAAACAATCTTACGGCGCGATTACATTTGGCCGTTAGCCCGAATACAAGTGCCAATGGAATTCGGGAAAACGACTAAGGCCCTTATTATAGAAAGGTTCTCAGTGATTGATCTAGTCTTGAGCGTAGTTATAAAGGGACGTCGCTATATATAGCACATAGTGATATCCCTTTCTAACTGTACTCAAGTAAAGATCAATACTTAGTTGTCATTCTGTAATACGGGCCTTAGTGTAATAAACGGAGTCGAATACTTAGATTAAAACAAAAAGGGTAGATACGGTACGCTCATACTTGCATCAAACAAAAACTGATCCCACGGCAGCGCGAACGGGACGGCGAGATCCGCGTCACTGCATTACCGACCCGAACGAAACAGCACGTTAAGTTTCAACGGCAGCGCGAACGAGACGGCGAGATCCGCGTCACTGCACTACCGACCAATCACGCGACCAGTACTCGACGTCACTACAGAATAAGATTCAAAACAAACAGCAATTTTCATGAAAAAATATATTTTATAGTACTTACGAATGAAAAGTGATGCCGTGGGTTTTGTTTTTAGTTCTTAAGCAATTTGAGCACTTTTTAATAACACACAGGCATTGTTTTATCATATAAACACAAAATATTAGCAATATTTCTTTTTGGCGTTCACATGTACGTCGTTTGCATGTCAAGTTGTGACTAAAGCGATTAGGGTCGCGGACCACAATTCATGCGGATCACTTTTGTGAGGCTAGTGCCGTATCTACCCTTTTTGTTTTAATCTAAGGTCGAGTAAGTCCTTATTCGGGTAGATTTTCTTTTGTTTACCCGACTCTCCAGCCCGTAAACCAGTGTAAATATTGTTTCGGCTGCCCAAAGTTGAGTAATGTCTTTCATGCACTCGAATACAGACTAAAGACCAAATGTAATTGCGGCATTTTCTGTGCAGTACAGAAGATATTGACGACTTATATACACCTCAGAAAACTTTTTGAGCAACGAAGGGCAAGTTTATTTGTCTGTGGTTTTGCGCAAGAAGTTTGCGCTGTACGATTTCAAGCGCGATAATTTCACAAAAAGATTGTCAAAATGCTGTCGCAATCTTTTTTTAGATTCCCGATAGTCAAAAATATATGATTATCCCGGTAGTCAATCGAAAATATACGATTTTCCCGGTAGTCAAAATACTGTCGCAATCTTTTTTAAGATTCCCGATAGTCAAAAATATATGATTTTCCCGGTAGTCAAAATGCTGTCGCAATGTTTTTTAAGATTGCCGATAGTCAAAAATATATGATTATCCCGGTAGTCAAAATGCTGTCGCAATCTTTTTTAAGATTCCCGATAGTCAAAAATATATGATTTTCCCGAGAGTCAAAATGCTGTCGCAATGTTTTTTAAGATTCCCGATAGTCAAAAATTTATGATTTTCCCGATAGCCAAAACGCTGTCGAATCTTTTTTAAAAAGTTTTATTAATATACTATTGCGTGATACATAATATTTCTTAACTGTAAATGTTTACGCAGCGTCGGCATCGAAAGTCTGCAAAAAGATTATTTTTTCCCGTTTTTGCAACATTTTTATTGACGCTTGATTCCTTACTAACTCATAGTATCTCTTGGATTAATGCATCAAACAAAATATTATTTCTGTTCGACATGTAGTTCCTGTTAAAACCGCAGTCAAACAAAAAAAACTGTTTGGCCTTGTATTATATAATTGTAAATAACATCAATTTTTAAATACAATATACCTTGTATATAAAATTCTCGTATTACAATGTTAGTTTAGTTACCATACTCCTACGAAACGGCTTCACCGATTTTTATGATATTTTTTATGCATATTCAGTAGGTCTGAGAATCGGCTACTTTCTATTTTCAATAGAGATAAGGGTGGTTTTAGTGATAAGGGGTCCACCCTTAACATTCTTTATTTATTTGTTGGACAAAATTTTATTTTTTCATAGTGTGGCATCAAAGAAAACATACAACCCTAAATTTTCATCCTTCTACCGCCAACCCCTAATTTTATCGCGGTACGAAGTTCACTAGTTCAGCTAGTTATCGAATAAAGAGCTATAAGTCAATAATATTATTGAGTTCAGTTAAACTCGGAAGCAAACATTTTTGGTAACTCAACCAATGTCTGGCTGCCGCGAAAGTTGCTTACCCTAAGATTGGACTTATTAACCTCTACACCAGAGCTATAATTAAAAAAAACAAAATTCGTTTCGGTATCCGTAAAAGGTGGATCTAGCCGACCGGCCAAACATGGTAGGTAATCGGAGGTCGGTAACGGGCCGTCAAACAACATAGTATGTGATATGTTTACACTCACATTTATGACGGAGGTGACTATAATTCAAGAACGGTACCTCACGCAAATACACCTGAATCAACTTGTAGACACGGAGGTACCCAAAAATATGGAATGTGCACACACAACAACTAATTTTAATATGATGGAATCGCATAATAAAATATCCCACCAGAAACACTTTCATGTAAAATGTTGCCAAGATGATAATATGACTCGCAGTGTCAAAAAGTTATCAGATTCTCAAGTAGAGTGAAGCTTCTAACTCTACAAGGCCTAACTTAGTCAAAATATGCGACTAGGTATATATAAATATTACTATTACTAGGTTACATATCAAATTTCATCTTTCTAGGACATTAGGAACATAGCACATTCCGACTCATCAATGAGTCAGTGACGAAATCAGGGTTTTAAGATATCAATAAAAGTAATTAATTAATATTTCCAACACTCACACCAATTAGCCTAGCCCCAAATTAAGCACTGTAGGCTTGTGTTGTGGGATACCAAGGTAACAGATAGAATACTGATACAAATAAAAGTATGTTTATATAGAAACTAGCTGACCCAGCGAACTTCGTACCGCCATAAAAATAGACGCAGGTGTTAGAATAGAATTTGTATGTATTTTTTAATACAACATAATAAAAAATAAATTGTCCAAAAAAAATTTTAGGGGTGTGTAACGTAGTATTCTATCAATTTCCTGGGATAACATTCCTCCTAACCCATATGAGAACACTACGTTACAATACCCAATAGTTTGAATTTTGGCGCGAAGGCACATTGTAGGTTTCAGAACACTACGTTACAGATGGACAACCATTATCACTTAAGGATATTAAAAATAGATAGTAGCCGATTCTCAGACCCACGGAGGAGTACGGTAACTGATATTGTGACACGAGAATTTCATATATAAGATACATATTACACATCCATGACTGGAGTACAAATACTCGTATCCGTCACACAAACAAACGAACCCGGGACCTCTCGAATAGGCGACACTTTGAAACCAGGCGTACACCACGTACGGCGTACAAATACACCACCAATATACAATCTATATATATAAAACTCAAAGGTGACTGACTGACATAGTGATCTATCAACGCACAGCCCAAACCACTGGACGGATCGGGCTGAAATTTGGCATGCAGGTAGATGTTATGACATAGACATCCGCTAAGAAAGGATTTTGATCAATTTTACCCCCAAGGGGATAAAATAGGGAATGAAACTTTGTATGAAACTTTGTCAATATTAAACCGATCGGGCTGAGACTTTGCATGCATGTATAATACAAGCCTGAGAACAAACTCAAACTCAAAGAATGTAGTCTACACTTCAGCTCTACACCGAAGCGAAGCTAGGGCGCGCCGCTAGTCTTAAGTATAAGAGCTCTGCAAATAAAACTTCACATTTGTTCAATAAGTGTGCTATTGACAATAAATCACGAGACTTTTGTTTATCTGGTATTATAATTCAAACTCATTGAACCATTATAACCGTATAATGGTTAAAAAACGACGAAACTCTTCAATAAAACGTAGGTATTGTCCTTGCATTTAGCTTGGCTTGTCTAGTCGTCTTGACCCAAATAACAAGGAAAAAACAGCAGCGAGTGCAATGACACTTACAAAATTATGTGTCATCATTGAGTTCTTGCGTTAGTAACATCACATGCAGTGACTCCTTCGAGTTCTTAACACTTGTAGGTGGTAATAACAAAATACATAATTTAAAGAAAATTGTTACTAGAAATAATTCAACTCTGTCAAGGCTGGATTTGTAAGAGTTACTTTCGCAACTCAGACAGATGCACCAACGATGTATACACGATGGATGCAATTAGCATTCTGAATCATGATACGACTGACCTCTAATGTAATTTGTTTTTGTTAATGTAATAATTTCACTTCTTCTTTTATTGGGAATATTTTCCCTCAGTAAAACGCAGCCTATGTGTTAATCCAGAGTGTCAGCTTACTCCATACCAAATTTTATTAAAATCGCTCCAGCCGTTTAGGCGTGAAGAAGTAACGAACATACACACTCACACACTCCCAAACTTTCGCCTTTATAATATTAGTGTGATTAATATCATTATAAATTGCAATTTATGAAATAATTGTAGGCGAGGCTGCCCCATCACGTCACGCATAATCTCGGGGTGGACCGTCGTGCCGGTTGGTAACCGGGGCGTGGGGTTTCGGAGGCCACTCCCGGGGGGTGGGGGTGGGGGGGCTTCCGTTCGGTGGGTCAGCGCATCTCCTCTGCAGGCAGTCAATCGGGAAAACAAACCTCCCTTATTTGCCCGGTCTTTCGCGACAGCGTCCGCTCGTTTTCGCGTCTCTTTTTTTCACTTCCACCATGGCAGCCTCTATAACAAAGTTTGGACGTAAAGCGGTGCACACCCCCACGCCTTCAACGCTGTTTGAGGTCGAGTTCTGCAATATACGCGGACTCCACTCTAACCTCAACGCTGTCCACCACCATCTTGAGACAGCACGGCCAGCATTGTTGTTGTCGCCGTCTCCGCGACCTATCAGCCAGCGCCGTTGCTATTACTGAGGAGATTGTAATGGGTATGGAGTACTATATTCCACGTTCCAATCAGTCATCCCAGCAGTAGTACTGAAAAAATGTGCAGCGGAGTTGTCTCTCTTTCTCTCTTCTCGTTGAATGCTCGTATTCTTTGGGGCGAGTGCCGGAGACTTGGAGAGATGCTAATGTGCAACCGGTGCCCAAAAAAGGGGATCGCTCAGACCCGGAAAACTACCGGCCAATAGCAGTCACCTCAGTTTTATGTAAAGTTCTAGAAAAGGTCCTTAATAACCATCTGACCCGCTACCTAGAGGATCACTCCCTGATTAATGATCGTCAATATGGTTTTAGACCGAAACGATCGACGGGTGATCTTCTAGCGTACGCTGCAACAATGTCATACAAAATACTTTTACAACTCAAACATTCAAAATAAAGAATAGTAATTGTAGATTCTAATATACTTTGTATTATATATTTCTTTCACTTTACATCGCAATGGCCGACCATTGCGAAGTGGCTTTTCATTCATAAACGCAGGCCAAATGCGCTAACCACCTGCGCCATCGAATTCCTCTACCGGAAACTGTTATGCCAAACTTCTTTCAAAAGTCCTAATTTTTTTATGACAAATTAAAAGTTTTAGTCAGATTCAAATATTTCTAGACCTTCATATTCTTAATGACATCAAACTATAACAGAATATTTGATCTGACGACTGATCAATGAAATCCTTGACCTAAACAAACTACATAACTAGTTAAAATTAGATGTGATGTTGATTGAAATTACTTTTGAATAATAAGGAAATATCTGAATCCAGAAACAAAGGCCAATGCCAGAAGTAATATACTCAAGGTGATTTGCTTATGCATTTTGCTTACGCAATATATTAAATAACCAGATCTTGGCTGTGCAGATCAGACTTTATGGAAGATTTAGAAATAGCTACAGACAATTGACGTAGAAAATGACACAAATATCAGATAAGAAACGGATTGGCGCTGCATCAACTCGGTCCATTGACAGTTTTTGTATGAATCTACCGAAATGATATAAACTCGCGGTACATTCAATCACACCTCGGTATCTAACTTTTACCCCCTTACTTCTTTCTAGATTTCAATCCGCTTATATATTTTCTATAAACTGACTGAAAACTACCAGTTGCCGCCTAGCTGTAAACTCACCATTGCTATACGAAGCCGAATGCACGTAAGACTTGATTTTATGTGCGAAGACCTCTAAGCGCTCGTCTTTAAATCCGCTGATATCTTTTCTATAAACTTACTGAAAACTACCAGTTGCCGCCTAGCCGTAAACTCACCGTTACTATACGCAGCCGAATGCACGTATGACCTGATTTTATGTGCGAAGACCTCTAAGGGCTCGTCCTTCAATCCGCTGATATCTTTTCTATAAACTGACTGAAAACTACCAGTTGCCGCCTAGCCGTAAACTCGCCGTTACTATACGCAGCCGATTGCAAGTATGACATGATTTTATGTGCGAAGACCTCTAAGGGCTCGTCCTTCAATCCGCTGATATCTTTTCTATAAACTGACTGAAAACTACCAGTTGCCGCCTAGCCGTAAACTCGCCGTTACTATACGCAGCCGAATGCACGTATGACCTGATTTTATGTGCGAAGACCTCTAAGGGCTCGTCTTTCAATCCGCTTATATCTTTTCTATAAACTGACTGAAAACTACCACTTGCCGCCTAGCCGTAAACTCGCCGTTACTATACGTAGCCGAAAGCATGTTTGATTGATTTTATGTGTGAAGACCTCTAAGGGCTCGTCTTTCAATCCGCTGATATCTTTTCTATAAACTGACTGTAAACTACCAGTTGCCGTCTAGCCGTAAAATCGCCGTTGCTATTCGTAGCTGGATGGACGTATGCCTTGATTCTATGTACAAAGACCTCTAAGGGCTGTGAACATATATTGTATTGGATCGTACTAATTAGTGCCGTATCATCTATGACCTCGAGGTCTCTCCAATACCGTTTTGGTGCTTAATGGTGTACAATGCCAGAATGGAATTTATTACAAAAAAATCTGAATAACTGTTTTCGGCCGTTTCCGAAACCGTTATCCGAATAAAAATAAGTGTATGTTTTCAAAACCGGTACCATTTTTTTTTAATTTGGTACCAGTTTTGCTAACATACAATTTTAAGGTTTCCAAACTGGTTGGCAAAAATAAGTAAGAACCTATTATTTCTAATCCCAAAAATAAACATCGTTTATGTGAAGCGTTAGTTATATTCCATTGTCATTTTCAGAAGGTATAGTACATTACGACCCAAAAGAAAAATAATTAAAGATTTAAAGAAAGGATTTTGTGTATTATTGTAATTAATGAAAACGTTAATTTTATGGGTACATTTTGCTACAAATATTTATCTTTCTATTACATACAACTGGTATGAGTTGTGGCGGTTCGAATCATTTTTCATCTTGTAAAGTGTGTCTCAATCTTTCATCTTAAACGAAAAATCTTTATTGCATCCAATCATTAAGAGATAACAAACATTTTTATATTATGGTAGCGAGTGCCGGCGACTTCGCCTGCGTTAAATAGTAGATTTCTTAAACCAAACTTTCTTCCCCTATTTCACCACTTTTGACTTTATTTTTGCAAATTTTTACGGATTATGTACGGAACCTTGATTAGCATCCTATCACACTTTACCGATTCTAAGTATGAATGAAGTCAAATGAAGGAGCTAACGCGGCAGAAAAATGTAAGCTTAAGCCGCCTATACATGTTGGCCAAACGAAGGCCAATACCGACGTATAGACAGCATATTTGTCTTTGCCTTGCTACCTTGTTGTGTCACTTGCTTAATTTGCCGAGTAAATGGAAGCGCCAACGTGTATAGAGCTCATTTGGCGTCTCTTGTCGGCTCGCTGTCGCTTACCAACATTTGTCTCACGTCGTCCATAACTCCTGATAGCGCACCAACGTATGGAACTACTCACTCCACAAAGCTGGTCTGTATTACTACTTGCATTGGTCTTCTTAAAACTTGCCCAACGTCTATATAGATTGTATCACTTGTCCTATATCAGTTTGCGTACGCTCGTGTTAAGCTCAGCCGATATGTATTGGTACCTTTAGATTTGAGTAAATGTTAATGAGCTTTCCGGACTGTTTCAATCTTCTACATCATGGAAGTAAATAAATAAATATTTCCAACACACACCAATTAGCCTAGCCCCAAAGTAAGCACTGTAAGGCTTGTGTTATTGGATACTAGGGTAACGGATAGAGTATACACATATATACTGTACATATAAGTTAATTTAAATAAAAAATCTTGTTGAACATCTATGACTGGAGTACAAATGCTCGTATTCATCACACAAAGATTCGAACCTGGGACCACTCGAGTCGGCGACACCTTGAAACCCGGCATACAAACCACTCGGCCACGGAAGTCTTCAAAATTTTAGGTCGTCGAAATTACTAATTAATACTATTAGATGAAAATAGACAACAGTCCAACAACATTATTTTGTAGCATTTCCCCGAAAAAGTTAAATATTACAGCTACATTGAAAAGAGATAAATAAAAAAACACGTGAGTCAATGGATTCGCTTTTGGTATTTTCCTTTGACGTCAAATACCCATTAAAACTGCTTTACATACTCTTATTTTAGCGAAATAAATTATCGTGAATGAAATAATAATTATGTATTAAAACATTTTTGAGCAAACAATATCAAAGAAGTTAATAAAGATTTTATCATCGAAAACCTGTCTTGTGATGCATAAATTTATTACTTTTATATCTAACTCTTTCTTTAATATTAAAATTTATTTAAGATCAATATCAGCTTTTCTTAGGAAGCGTTTGATGGACGTGATCGCGTAATTAATCGTAGGTACGCGTATATATTTATCACTCGATAAGTATTATAAAATAATTAATGGGTAGTAAATGCCATAAGTGATTAAGTCCTCCATTCTGCATAAAATATGTCAGTTATGAGGAAATATAAATTGACTGGCTTTTGCCTGCAGCTTCGCTCGCATAAAAGTTGATTTCGTGAACCAATTCTAATTGTTGGCGGATTGGATCCGTAGACAGGAGGAGGTTAAATAATTGCAGATAGAAAAAGGAATAAGCATAGATTTATAGGCTCTGAAATGTTTTATCTCGCCGCCTACTGAAGATTCCATAGTGAACATCTCTAATCAACTTGCAGTACTTGTCCGATAAAGTCATACGCACAACATAGAGCATTATTTACGGCTATTTTTATGTACTATGTTCTCTTCTATCAATCTGTATGTCAATGGCGCGGGTGGCTAGCGCGTTCGGCTGCGATCGTTGAAGTTAAGCAACTTTCGCAGTGGTCTGTCAGGGGATGGGTGACCAAAAATCTTCTACCTCGAGTTCCTCCGTGC
Organism: Chilo suppressalis; assembly: GCA_902850365.2. Taxonomy (NCBI): domain Eukaryota; kingdom Metazoa; phylum Arthropoda; class Insecta; order Lepidoptera; family Crambidae; genus Chilo; species Chilo suppressalis. Next base: position 3,256,594 of record OU963902.1, read on the forward strand.
TACGGAAGGCTCGCTAAGCCGTTGATCCCGGCTGCATCTGCAGTCGTTAGTACCCGCCAATCCGCACTGGGCCCGCGGGGTGGGTCAGGGCCCAATCTCCCTAGTCCATCCATAGGGAAGGCCAGTGCCCCAGCAATGGGGACATTGGAGACAGCCTATTGCTGATGATAAATCTGTATGTCGTCGATTTTTGTGAACACTAATAACTGTGTTTGCATTATATCAGATACCACTTTCGAATTGATCTTAATATATATAAATCTCGTGTCACAATGTTTGTCCTCAATGGACTCCTAAACCACTGAACCGATTATAATAAAATTCGCACACCATGTGCAGTTCGATCCAACTTGAGAGATAGGATAGTTTAAATCTCAAATTATAGTCGCAATTTTAATTTATTGCAAATTATTACTTTTGGGCGGTACGAAGTTCGCTGAGTCAGCTAGTAATATTATAAAAAGTTAGGATTAATAAAATAAAACACAGCCATCAATCAAATCAATAAAATTTAAGCACATTACTCACACATAGCCTTGCCATATGGTCGGGAAATCCGAGTTTTTCCCGGAATTTTGTGTCTAGTCCCGTGTCCAGTTATTAGAGACCTTATTGTCCCTGATTCCGATAATGTGCTAGTTACGTAACAAAACAAACTAAAAACGAATGACACCGCTGGCACGGTAATAATATCATACAGTATTCTATCTTCATACAAACGGTCGGAAAGCGAGTCATACCTACGCCACTCGAGTTCGATGTGCTCTCGGCGTGCACCCAGTCGCGAATGCGCCACCGCGCCGCAACGATGACCGAACGGTCTGAATTGTTTTTTATGCAGTTAGCCGTGCTTAAACATGCGTTTTGTATTGTAAATATTTGATTTAATTAAGTAGATACCTACATAATTTAGTATGGAAAAGAACAAACGACGATCAATACGATATTGATCGTCGTTTGTTCTTTTGTACGATCGTTTGTTCTTTTGTATCGTCGTTTGTACGATTACAACAGCACAATTGCTGGTTTTGGTTGCTTGAACTCTTCAATAACACACCCAGAGATATCATTTTTTAAATTACCTGAAATATTGGAAAGGTGTCTTACCTTTATAGAATATTTTTTATATACCTATCTACTAGTACGTTATTTGTTTCTAATATTTAGGTATTTCGGTTTTTCCGTCGGGCAAAATATTTGGAATAATATATAAATAAGTGGTTAGGATGAAAAAAGAGACAAACGAGTAATCTACCTACACTCGCGTTAAAAACAAAACTACATAAAATACTGTAGGCTGGCGGCCCTACCGCGTGCCAACGCAGCGTTCGGTGTAGGCATTTATTTTCAAGGACAGGGCGGAGTCACAATACTGTATAGATAATATTACCGTGCCGCTGGCTTGCTTGATGTTTTAATTCTGGGGGTGATTGGGGATTTGATTTGATGTTTTATTTTTTCGGGGGTGGAGGGGGGAATGTCCCGGAATTGATAAGCCAGCATCTGTCAACTGTACCCACGACATAAAACTTCAGTTTTATTAACCCTTTTTATTCAACTTTTTCTCTCAAGTAAATAATTCAGTGAATACGTTATACTAATACATGGCCACGTCTTTATCCGCCCGAGATAATTGATTTCCGATACAAATCGCCATAGAAATAGTGGGTTTTACCCTATAAGTTTACTTCGATTACAAATAGTAGCTTATGCCCTTCGAGCTTCTTATATATATACAGTGCAACCTCGATCTAACAAATTGGAATGTAACAAGTAAACATTCGTTATATTAAGTAAATCGTTCAACTGAGGTTTGTTATATTGAGGTTAGGTTGGTTTTAAATCTTCTTTCCACCTTTGAGTTCACCTTTGAGTATATATCTATATATACAAAACTCAAAGGTGACTGACTGACAGTGATCTATCATCGCACAGCCCAAACCACTGGAAGGATCGGGCTGAAATTTGGCATGCAGGTAGCTGTTATGACGTAGGCATCCGCTAAGAAATGATTTTGACCAATTCTACCCCCAAGGGGATAAAATAGGGAGTTAAAGTTTGTATGAAACTTTGTCAATTTTATATTGATGGAAACGTTATACAGAGGTTTTTGGTTGATATAATTCGTTATTAAGAGTAGAGGTATTTACACTTTTTTTGATAGTTGAAAATTTGTTATAAAGACTTTTTTCGCAAAAGTGTTCGCAATACAAAGGTATATTTTACATTGACCCCTATGGAAAATTCAAGTAGATTACGAAGGATTCGTTAAATCAATTAAGTCGTTAAAATGAGGTACGTTATATTAAGGTTGCACTGTATATATTCTACCGAAATTTACCCATCGGTTCAGCCAGCAACGTGAACGAGTAAAAAACATACCGAAATTACTTATACATTTATAATGTTTGTATATGACCTACTGTTTAATGATCATAAATAATTAAATTCTAGAAGGACACAAAAAGAACTTTTACTGTCTTTGTTTACTTAATTTTCTCATATATATACAGCTTTGCCGTCTATCTCTTGAAAACTGTAACGTCAAATCATCAATCAAAGCACTTGTAAATGTCGAAAAGCTACGTCATCGGTTCGCAAATCTACGGCGGGAGACCTTGTACTCAGAATAACCGGCAAGAAACTCAGAATCTTTTCCTATGCCGATGATACGGTGCTTCTCGTCCATAGTGATAGTTGGGTCTCAGCTGAGCATAACGCGAAGAAAACTCTGGTATTTGTCAGGGAATGGATACAATCATCCATCTCACACTTATATATTGTTTTAAACTTTCATGGTCACTAACATTATAGCTATTAACGGGGTTGTTACCATGTACCTTGTTTTTTATGAGTCTCCGATATTTTGGCACTGTTGCAAGCGCCATGATCACGGAGTAACTGACTTTCAGTTACTCCGTGATCATGGTGCTTGCAACAGTGCAACTGACTTTCAGTTATACAGCTTTGCCATCTATCTCTTCAAAACTGCAACATCAAAATTCAATATCGTGTATTCAGTCTAGGCTGTTACAAGCACTTGTGAATGTCGAAAAGCTACGCCATCGGTTCTCAAATCTACGGCGGGAGACCTTGTACTGAGAATAACCGGCAAGAAACTCAGGTTCTAAGATTCGACATTGCAAAATCTAAAGTTGGCTTGACCGGCATGTCGAAATCGAAACCCTTATAGGACGAGTCCGGAGACTCATTTACGTCTTTAAAAACCTGCGTCACTCGGTTGGCCGGTCAACGCTCTTTACGGTGTACTTTGGATTATGCCAGTCAATATTATCCTTCTATATATATTTGACGACCTCCGTGGCCAAGTGGATTGTATGCCGGGTTTCATGGTGTCGCCGACTCGAGAGGTCCCGGGTTCGAATCCCGGTGGGGGCAGATGTTTGTGTGATGAATACGAGCATTTGTACTCCAGTCATAGATGTTTAATATGTATTTCTATATAAACATACTTATATATGTAGAGTGTATGTATTCTATCCGTTACCCTAGTAACATAACACAAGTCTTACAGTGCTTACTTTGGGGCTAGGCTAATTGGTGTGTGTTGGAAATATTTATTTATTTATATCTCTGTGTGGGGAGAAGTTACTAAAACTTTTTTGTTGAAACTGGAACGAGCTCAGCGAGTAGTCCTTAAAGTTATATTGTGTAAACGTAGGACATATCTAACGGCGAAACTGTATTCGGAGTGCGAGGTTCATATTATACTCGCACCCATGCGCATGCGCATACACACACACGACAAACACATACATAATAAGTTCTAAAGATGTACTACGCCATTGAGTTTACTTATCTGGGAAGAGCCACTGACTCCTGAGATACAGGACATGTCCTAGTGAGTGAGTTTGAGACTCACATTGTTTTGAAAATGAAAGGAGCTCGATGGCGCAACTGGTTAGCGCGTTCGGCTGCGATCGTTGAAGTTAAGCAACTTTCCCAGTGGTCGGTTATTGGACGGGTGACCAAAAATTTACTATCTCGAGCTCCTTCGAGCTTCGGAAGGCACGTGAAGCCGTTGGTCCCGGTTGCATCTGCAGTCGTTAGCATAGCACCCACCAATCCGCACTGGGCCCGCGTGGTGGGTCATGGCCCAATCTCCCTATTCCATCAATAGGGAAGGCCTGTGCCTCAGCAGTGGGGACATTAATAGGCTGATGATGATGATTGTTTTGAAAATATTAACTGTAAGGTGGACATTGTAAATCTAACATTATATCATTTTATTCTTGTTAAATAAATATTATTATTATACAATGATTGGCTCTCTCACATTTACGCTAAAATATAAAGAAACTCTTAAATAAAAAAAAGCTGAACTGAATTTTGACGTCAATAGCCTTTACCTAGTCAATACGCCATAGTTTCTCGAAACCTGTTAAACGGTGAAATATGGCCATAGATTATTCACAAACAAAACTACATAATAGCGCTTACAAACAGGTTGTCTTAGTTAAATTTTTTTTCGCCGGTATGTAACTAACTGCTTATGACGATTTATGTTCTTGTCAGCGACGAAAAACTCATCTGATCATTTATGCTCGGTATCAACGTATACATAATTAATTTTATTACTTAGATAAGTGACTAGTGTTTGGACGAGTTTGGTTGTCAACGGTAAACTCGTACAAATACTAGGACACGGTAATATTATCTATACAGTATTCTATCTTCATACAAACGGTCGGAAAGCGTGTCATACCTACGCCACTCGAGTTCGCGCGGCACCCGGTGGGCATCCAGTCGTGAATGCGCCGCAGCGACGACCGAACGGTGTGAATTGTTTTTTAAGCAGTTAGCCGTGCTTAAACGTTTGTATTATGAATATTTGATTGAATTAAGTAGATACCTACATAATTTAATATGGCAAAGAGCAATAGTCGATATTGTGCTATTTTTGGTTGCTTGAACTCTTCATTAATTGAACTTTTTATACGAATGCATATTTATTATACTATTAAATTTAATAATAAAGCTTTTCGTACGTCTCATTCGAGGCGTAAATATTTTGCTGTCTCAAATCTATTTTATTTATTAAATATTACACTTAAAATAACATATGTTTTAGGTAAAACTTCCTAATCCATTCACAACATATTTTTTTAAAATAAGAAATAAAATATTTACAATCAAAAAACTAGAAAGAAACTCAATTATGTAGATGAAATTAAAATACTGTAGGCGGGCAGCCCTACCGCGTGGATACGCCCCGCTCGGCCGTAGGCAGTTATTTCAAGGACAGGGCTGAGTCACAATACTGTATAGATAATATTAGTGTGCCTGCCGATACTTGGAACCCTTCTATTCCGCAGAAAATGTAATGGTTTATAACTGTGGTCTTTTATAAGGCGGAGGTTGCTCTCCCAGACGAGCGCTCCAATTCTAGATGTAAATCAGCTGTTTGTTTTTTTTTTTTTTTTTTTATGTTCAATTTTATGTCAATACTGTATAGATAATATTACCGTGACTAGGATTCCGGAGACATAGATGCTTTGGGGCCTCATTTGAATATGATATATACACATGTAATCGATCATGAAGTTTAATTTGTTACTAGGATGCAGCTGATTTTTTAAATAAATTTGAGCTTGTTAATAGCTTTCTATAATGTTTCTTGCCGTTATTTTTATGTTCTTAAGATGTTTTAAGATAATAAATTATGTAGACAAACTCCTTCGAGAAAAATCGAAATTGCTGGCCACATACATGCAAGCAGCGGCCAGCAAAAGTAACATTCAAAAACAGTCTCACATCCTTTAGCAGAACTGAAATTTTTTCACAGAAATATTGATCAAAAATACAAAATTAAAATCAACTTTTTTTGTTTTCGGAATAGACTTTATGACCTGTGAGTGGTTAGTGTAGCTATTTTTTACCCGACTGCGCAATGCAAGATCGCAAAGCGCAACGCGCACAGGATATAGTGTTTAACAGTCTATTTAAGTATGTATGTTCCTTTGTGGCTTTGAGTATCCATTAAACGGGAGTAGCCCTCAGCACTTCTTTCCATACAAAAGTTTCCGTTAATTCTGGCGGGGGACAAGGTTCACACGTATAAATAAATAATAAATAAATATTTCCCACACTCACACCAATTAGCCCAACCTCCAAAGTAAGCACTGTAAGGCTTGTGTTATGGGATGCTAGGGTAACGGATAGAATACATATACTGTACATATATAAGCTCGAGCTACAGGAGCTACAGGAGCTCGATGGCGCAGGTGGTTATCGCGTTCGGCTGCGATGGTTGAAGTTAAACAACTTTCGCAGTGGTCGGTCATTGGATGGGTGACCAAATCATCTATCTCGAGTTCCTCCGTGCTTCGGAAGGCACGTTAAGCCGTTGGTCCCGGCTGCATCTGCAGTCGTTAGCACCCGCCATTTCGCACTGAGCCCGCGTGGTGGGTCATGGCCCTATCTCCCTGTTCCATCCATAGGGAAGGCCTGTGCCCCAGCAGTGGGGACATTAATAGGCTGATAATGATGATGATGACATATATAAGCATATTTATATAGAAATGCATATTTAAAGATCCATGACTGGAGTACAAATGCTCGTATTCATCACACAAACATCTGCCCCCACCGGGATTCGAATTCGGGACCTCTAAGTCGGCGATACCATGAAATCCGGCGTACAAACCACTCGGCCACGGAGGTCGTCAATAGCACACTAACGAAAATATGCAATACTCGCACAAACACGAGCGTATTGTTGCTATAAACGCACACTTTAACAACACATCACACAAACAAAAAACGCGTATCTAGCGTGTATGCTAACAATTTTTATGTAACTATGCAATTGTTCGAGCGTACACAAACACAAAAGTTAGGGATGTAACATTATAAGAATGATCGATATTTGAATGAATAATTCTTGATGAATAAACAAAATTTTTGTTTATAATGTCATCAAAAGATTCATTTATAAATATCTATCAGAAAGTTTTTTCATATCTTTATTACATATGATTTCTATAATACACAAAATTCCTATACATTAAATTCGATTTTTCTTTTGCAAATTATATTGCATAAAATCTTGCTAACTGCGTTTACTTGCATAAATCGGGTACCCTGCTTACAGATAATTGACAAAACACATTTAATACATTTGATCCCCCTTAATAATAGCAAACGCAGTGTTTTTTGATAAAATATTGCGTTTGCTATCATCATTAACGGAGGGCAAAGGTATTAAATGCGTTTTATCAAAAAACGGGTACTAAATAATACCCGCGATATTAACTTTCTTACTGAAGTGACAAGACTGCGGTATATACTGTCTTATAATCCTAACTAAAAAGTGTGAAATAAAAAAGGTAAATTTATAAAATTTAAAAACCCAAGAAAAAAAAATCTTTAAATTTAAACATCAGTTAAATGCTTAAAAAAACAAAACTATGACAACCCTATGTTTTGTCTCCATTCATTGAATAACAAATGGCACTTGATTGATATGAACAAAAAACGCCGTAAATAGTCTAAGCTTACGCCTTGTTTATTCATAAGAGGCCTAATGTTTTAAATTGATTGAAAATATTGGAATTTACATAACCAAATTTCTGTTTACATTAGTTTCGATATGGCGACCTCGACGCAAGGTCCTGGCCCCAACCTTCGGGCTGAGGAACTTGAACCAGTTTGTGAACGTCTTCTCAGAGCAGAGCAACATCATGGCAGATCGGCTGACCGAGGCGAGTGACAAGGGGACCTTCTCGATCTGGAAATATATGACGTCCTACACAATGGACTCCGTTTGCGGTGAGTTTTATTATATTCTTAGTATAATGTTTTATGATATACATCCCGGCAAACATCTTAAGCAACGACCATAGACAAGGAAGCCTGCGCAGTAGCACTATCACATACAAAAACTTCTACTCCGCAAGTTAATTTGTCTGGGGTTTTGCTCAAGAAGTTTCGCCGGGACCTAATCCAGCAGGATGATTCTATAAAATAAAATCTTTTGAATTCGACATCTGCATCATCATCTAGTTTACAAGAAATTTAGTAACTCATTTCTTTGTCGCACTATCCGTAAATGGAATGCTCTGCCCGCTCACGTGTTCCCTCCCTCTTACAACCTGGGGGCCAATCGCCTAACAGAAATGCTTTGGGAAATGCTAACGCTTACGATTTTATATTGTTATTTCTAGCCGCCTGAGGTTTTCGAATACCTCACGCTCATTTTTTTAATATTGTTATTACCAATGCAAAAGAAAAAGAAAGAGCGCGAGGCATTTGAATACCTCAGGCGGCTAGAAATAACAAATTAAAACGTAAGCGTTAGCGTTTTCCAAAGCATTTCCGTTAGGCGATTGGCCCCCTGGGATCCTTTAAAAGAGGCGTGAAGAAGCAACATGCAGGCCGGCAGGGTGAGGATGGCTGGTATGGCAGGTAGAACTGCTGTATCAGCTATCTTCACCTTCACTTAACATCAGGTGTGGTGGAGTCATTTCTCGGACCTATCTATAAAAAAAAACTCCATTCGGCTCCATTGGGGATTGTGACTAACTTTTTTTTTCTTCGTCTATCAGTTAGATTATTAAAAATTATTGGTCACGTTTTTTTTCTTTTTTCATACGATCAAAACATTACAGAGATATATAGATTTGAAATGTCGTATGACGTACGTCATACGTCTTGGTACGATTTTTAATCAGAAGTGACGTCACGAGCCCGCACTTCCCCGCTTTGACGCACTTTTTGTAACCTTTTGATTGATTGATCGATAAAAGAAAAAGTAAGTGCGTATTGTTTTTTGATAATTTCATTGACTGACTAAATAGAATTTCGTTTACTTTAATACGCCATCATACCTATTATAGACATTAGTTTATTATGAATTGCCGTGTGCTGAAGCAGCCAGTAATAATTGACATTTGTCAAAATTTCGAATTTAGGAAATTGTATGAGATGGCATGTTACAAAATTCCAACTGAGATGTCGTTTGTTGAAGTCTGTAGATCAACTTTCGATCGATAACCAATAGTACTTTTAGTACGAGTTTGAGCTCACGAAAACTATCATTATTTTCGTTACCTTATTGTAAATATACGTAAAATTTAAGAAGACGCAAATGTTTTAATAATAGAATTTAAACGCTGTTTATTTGTATTAAAACGAAAACAATAAAATCAGTACCCTTAGTACGAGTGCGAGCTCACGAAAACTATCATAGTTTTCGTAATTGTTAAACTCATACTAAGGGTACTGGCCTCTGTTCGTATTCTACCTGGTACAATCGTTAAGCTTAAATCAAGAAATTTTCACTAGATTTTTTTTAAGTATTTGAACCCACGCTTCTCGCTGTCTGGGCAAGTGCATTAGTCATTATTTTGTTCATTGAATAATACGTTTTGTTAATTGTAGAGTGAGTGTCTATTTTTAAGTGACAAAAACATTTTCAATAGAACTTTACTTCGTTAAACAAAAGATCTAAGGTCAACGACATCATAATACGACAGCTAGAAAATCATTTATTCATATACAAAATAATATGGAAAAAACCATGACGTACCTAATGCCAAACATGCTAACGACTAGAAATGATTGTGACTCAGTCAAAGCTTAGCTAATAAAACCAAGGTTGACTTCACGTTAAAATTTATTTGTATTCTGTTACTTAGAAATGCTAAATCCAAGAAAAACTTACGACACATCCAAGAATATACTTTCAGTCATTGTGAATATCAATGGAATTTTTTGTCAGTATCAAAAGGTTCGGGTCTTCATATTCGTTGTCACTATTTGTATTATAATTAAACAATTAACACAATAATAAAGTTCTACAATATTGAATAAATGTGGTTTCGTGTCACCGTGTTGAAAAACTTTAAAATATTTGTTTCTTAGGTTTTCACGCACATCACTCATTAAATAAAACTAGTTTTTACGGGTTAATGCACGAAACTTTATTTATTTATTGACGTTTCGCAGCCTTTTCAGGTCTGCATCGTCAGAATAATGATTTTTTATTTAAAATTGTCGAGCTACCTTCGAAAGACTTATATTGAGCGTTCGGTTATTTCATTGGAAGATTTTTAAAATTTTATTGTCTATGTATGAATTTATTATTTAATTTACTTAATAAAGTATTTTATTTAAAATTCTTGTTTGTATTTTTGAGTTTATTTATTTGACCCTAACTACCCTAAACTACCACCGGTTCCAAAATTGGGAGACCTTCCTGAGAAGAACCGGCGAAACAAACTCAAGAGAGGCTTTCTATCTCCTTCTTATGTTAAATTATGCAAACAAAAAGAACTAATAGTATCTGATGGTCTTGCAGTGTGTGCTCGGGGTTAGGATTTTATCTCCTGTATAATAGGTTCCCTAGGGAACCGTAAAAACTAGTTTTATTTAAACTTTAAAATGTTATACAAGACAATAAAATAACCTTTGTCCTTATGCTTTTGCATCCGCTTCATATTTGGCTTGCGAAAATATGATCACGTTTCTCAATTTCGTTCGCAACTTAAGTGGCTACCTATTCGTCTTCGCCGGAATGCTCATATTCTTGCTCTCCTTTACAACATATTGTTTAATCCTAAGACACTGCGCTATCGTAAATTCGTTGATTGTCTATTGTTACACATTTGACATTTTAGGTGATGGAAGTTGACCTCAACACATGTTTGCAAGTTTGATGTCAACTTTCAATTGGACGACACTGTATGAAATAAAACAGGGAGAAAAAAGCAGCCCTTGCTGAGTTTCTTGCCGGTTCTTCTCAGTACAAGGTCTCCCGCCGTAGATTTGCGAACCGATGGCGTAGCTTTTCGACATTCACAAGTGCTTGTAACAGCCTAGACTGCATAAGCGATATTGAATTTTGAATTTTTATCTCCAGGAATGTTTTAATTTCCTTCACACTTTTAACACGTTATCCCTTAGGTCATCATAAAATCTTACTCTCATGACTCCTGAACACGCTACAACATTTTCTAACCGTTCGTTTGCAGTGCGAGCCGTACATTTGTGCAATTCTCTCCCAGTTACGATACGACGTGCAGAATCTTTCCACGCTTTTAAAAACCTCGTAAAGTTCCATTATTTGTCCTTATAACTTTTGATGTTACTACTACCAACTGAACTAGATTTGTTTATTTATGTGTATGTATGTATTTATTTAATATATATTTATATTTACGCATGTATATAATTGTATATATTATTACCTATATCACTCAAGTGATTTACGCCGCCGTCTCTCCCACTTCCTTCTATTCCTCTCCATTCAAAGGTTGTCTGGAAGAGATCGCTCTAAGCGATAAGGTTTTTATTGGTTAAGTACTAAATTTAATGTTATCTGTGGTGTACAATTAAGTGTATTGTAATATATTATGTCTTAAGCTTTTCTTTATATTATGTTGTATTTAAACACACATATTGCTAAACGATTCATAATGTTTTTTGTAAATTGTGATGAACACAAACAAATGATGATTTTTTATTGCGGTTTGTTGCTTTGCTTAACTCTGAACAGAAGTACTTCATAAGTCTCTGTTTTTTCGTAAACCACTTTTGTACGCATTTGTTTTTTTTTATATTAAGTATTTGTTGCATCGAGGAGCTTGATGGCGCAAGTGGTTAGCGCGTTCGGTGAACTTAAGCAACTTTCGCAGTGGTCGGTCATTGGATGGATGACCAAAAATTACTATCTCGAGCTCCTCCGTGCTTCGGAAGGCACGTTAAGCCGTTGGTCCCGGCTGCATCTGCAGTCGTTAGCACCCGCCAAACCGCACTGGGCCCGCGTGGTGGGTCATGGCCCAATCTCCATATTCCATACATAAGGAAGGTCTGTGCCCCAGCAGTGGGGGCATTAAAAGGCTGATGATGATGACGCAACCCAATAAGTCTCCGAGGTGGCTTCTCCCACGGCGACATCACTGTGGGAGATGCATGGGTTTAATAATAGAAGGGAAAGAGTACGGGACGGTATAGATGCAGAACGAAGAAAGACGGGAGAAGAAGAGTAGAAAAGAATGGAAAATCACGAGTAGGAAAACAAATAGATAGACACTAAGGCTTGAAATTGTACAGCACACTAACACATATACCTATAACACAATGTATCATAATCTATACACATAATAAAATGGTAGGAAAGTCAAAACTGTACATTTAATATTTTTTTAAAGAATACTTGGAGTGTGATCTACAATCGATACCGAAGCCAAAAATATAGATTTTAGAATTTTTGTCTGTTTGTCTGTATCTATGTTCGGGATAAACTCAAAAATTAGTGCATGGATTTAGTTCAAATTTGGCACGAATATTTCTAAGAAATCGGGTCAACATATAGGCTACATATTATCAAGCTATCACCTACGGGGAACGAGCAGTGAACCTTTATTTCGAACTAACTCCACGCGTACGAAGTCGCGGGCGGCCGCTAGTTAATAGATAAGATCATATATACAACATCAAAACAAGACCAGAAAATAATCAACGAAGGCAGTGATATAAGAAAGCTTCAATTACAAGACAATATAGTAAGAAGCTTAGAAATCATGTCAGAAAAACCATAACCTAATTACTTACATAAATTATTAGTTCATTATACGGGACTCTAATAGAAAGAGGTCAGAGTGGCGCTCGACCAGTTTTTTATTTACATTAGCGACACACGTCACAAGTCACGTAGACACCGTGTTCAGATATGTTATAGTCTCGTGACTGCGGTAGAGAATGCCATGCTGGCATTAAGTCCGCCATATGCAATGGAAAGGCATTAAAGATTAAATAAATAAATAAAACTAGTTTGAGAGCTAGTTGAAAGTCTTGAGCGTCGTTTAGCAAAAGCTATTCTGTAGCACCACTGCCAAGTATCAAGTTTTGCAGAATCAGCTAGGTTACCTTGCCTGCATATATTTAATAAAGAAATGTTCAAGCACAATTCGAATGTCGCATGTCAATTATATACAACATCAAAATAAGACCAGAAAATAATCAACGAAGACAGTGATATAAGATAGCTTCAATTACAAGACAATATAGTAAGAAGCTTAAAAATCATGTCAGAAAAACCATAACCTAATTACTTACTTAAATTATTAGTTCATTATACGGGACCCTAATAGAGAGAGGTCAGACTGGCGCTCGACCAGTTTTTTATTTACATTAGCGACACACGTCACAAGTCACGTAGACACCGTTTTCAGATATGTTATAGTCTCGTGACTGCGGTAGAGAATGCCATGCTGGCATTAAGTCCGCCATATGCAATGGAAAGGCATTAAAGATTAAATCTATACATATATAACTCAAAGGTGACTGACTGACATAGTGATATATCAACGCACAGCCCAAACCACTGGACGGATCGGGCTGAAATTTGGCATGCAGGTAGATGTTATGACGTAGGCATCCGCTAAGAAAGGATTTTGATCAATTCTACCCCGAAGCGAAGCGAGGTCGGACCACTAGTAAATAAATAAAACTAGTTTGAGAGCTAGTTCAAAGTCTTGAGCGTCGTTTAGCAAAGGCTATTCTGTCGCACCACTGCCAAGTATCAAGTTTTGCAGAATCAGCTAGGTTGCCTTGCCTGCATATATGATATATATATAAAGAAATGTTCAAGCACAATTCGGAATTGCACACGACTGGTTTCGTACTATATACGTGAAAACGTTGACGACACATTCTTGTTTTTGATTCCGCGTAAATCACTATGTCTATAGCTCTTTCTATATTAAAAAACTAAAAAAGTCGCTCCTTGTATAATAATAAGAACATAAATACAATTTTCCTATTCAAAAACCACGTGATTTAGTGACGACCTCCGTGGCCGAGTGGTTTGTACGCCGGGTTTCATGGCGTCGCCGACTCGAGAGGTACCGGGTTCGAATCCCGGTGGGGGCAGATGTTTATGTGATGAACACGAGCATTTGTACTCCAGTCATGGATGTTTAATATGTATTTCTGTATAAATATACTTATATATGTAAATTATATGTATTCTATCCGTTACTCTATTATCCCATAACACAAGCCTTATAGTGCTTACTTTGGGGCTAGGCTAATGGGTACCAGTGTTGGAAATATTTATTTATTTATAATTTCAAGATAATTAAGAATCTCCGATTCGACCGCCAAGATTTGTTTACTTGTGTATGTAATTAATACTAATTCTCATTCATAACGTTTTCGTGACATATTATACTGAGAAGATACGACGTAGGTCTGTAGACCTATAATTTTTTGCAGTGTTGTAACACTGCAAAAAATTATAAACTGGTCGAAAATTTGATGGACACCATAATGATGTTAAGTAAATTACCGTTAGTACCGCCAATCGAGGAAAACATCAAATTGTATCATATTATCTTTATAAACAAGCGTAGGACATAATCGTACGTAGAAAAATTTCCGGCATTGACAATATTTACGCTGTAATTGCCGTATTGTGACAAAATAATTGTCAATAATTGAAGTCATTCGATAATGACTGTGTTTCATACACCGAGTCAAGGCATAGCGATGTTCTTAACAATAATTAGATTTAAATTTAAACGAACGACAACGCATAGGGACGTAAATAAAGTTTAACTTTGTTGCTGCTACATTTTTAGTGACAATAGAAGAAAAGAGAATACAAGAGTTTCAAAGCGAAATTTATTCTGGTACCACCGATATTGTTCGAAACGTAAAAAATCTTACCCCGCATAGCGCTAAAACCTTACTCTCCCATAGAAACCACAGAACCCAAAAAGATGTAAGAAGGCCCTTGTGGGCAGGGCAGGCGCACCACAGGAACGTGTGAGCTGGAGTTGCAAAACTATCGATATTAAAATTATCGACAGTTTACTTCGAAAATCATGTACCCTATCGATAGGCCTATCGATAGAATCGATACAACCAATAGTATCGATGCTATCGATAGCTCAGAACAAGGCAATACTATCGAATGAGTGCAATACTATAGATACTTTCGATACTATTGTAGTTCGTTAATAACAACCTATTGATAGTATCGATACTACCGATAGTGTTGATTTTATCTGCAATAATACTATCGATAGTATCGATACTAGTGATTGTTTTAGACCAGCTATACTCTAAGTGTGTTCCGCGGAACCCTAGGGTTCCGTGATACCTCTGTCGGGGTTCCGCAAGAATTTAGAAATAAAAAAATCAAAACACCTCTCTCTGGTCGCTCCGCGGCTGTGCGGACTCCGCGGCCGCGCGGAGACAAAACGCTATGAATGTTATTTATTTATTTATTTGTATTTGTATAAGCTTGTGTTACATTAGCTGGTACAATATCTCATAAGTTTGGTCTCAACAATTTTATACTTGTACAACGCGTTCGCTCTAAGTTTGCCGGTCTGTGGAATGCGCGTACCCTCCCCCACGTGACAACAAAACTTATAATGTGTCATAGTTTTACCCAAATATCTAACGTACACAATTTTTATTGTTACAATTAAATAAAAAATTTCGAACGTCATACACTCATACCTATCGCCAGCGGCAAACTTAAAACGAGCGGGTAGTATACTTGTAAGCGCTCAGTCTCTTTGATAAAAGCCGCCTCTGAATTAGACGCTATAGTTGTCAACTAGCGACTTTCGTCTCTAACTTCAAAGGATAAAGTCGATATTGTTTACAACGCTATTTTTAAATTTCTGTTTTTATTTTTGCTTTTTGTTTATCAAAGGTGCCGACTCGAGTATTTTCGAGAATATTTGAGATCGAGTCTAGGACTAAGTATAAAAGCGGCGATCGCGCGTTGGCGTCGTCAGTTGATGATTAGCGTTCGGAGCGATAAGTTACTACCTACTTACAAGCTCGCTAGCGAGAAACTGGTGTTCATTGTTTTACTGCCTGCTGTATTCTGTTGTCTCAGTTTTATACATTTCTTCCCTGTAGGTTCTAAATTTAGTCTCTTATACGCAGTAACGATTGTGCATTATTTAAACCCCACTATCCTGACTTGTAACATTATAAATAAAGAAGAATGGAACGTTGGCTTAAAGGTGTTAAACGTGTTCCAACAACATCTTCTAATGACGCTGAATGTTCAAAAGCAATGCGCGCGGAGAATTTAGCAATCACCGATCCAGAAGATGATGCCACGAGTGCCACGACGTCAAGCTCGACGGTTTCAAAGACGAAAAAAAGGAAGTATGATGAATCTTATATCAGTTTCGGATTTGTTGATTCCAACGGCTCACCTCTCTGCATGCTCTGTAGTAAACTGCTTCCTAATAGTTCCATGGCACCTGCCAAATTGCGTCGACATTTAGAAACCGTACACCCCGAGACTAAAGACAAGAATAAAGAATTTTTTGTTCGCAAAAAAGATCAGTTATTAGAAAGTCAAAAAAATATGATGCATGTAACACAAACTACCAACGAAAAGGCCACGGAGGCATCATACTTAGTTAGCTATCGCATTGCACAAGCAGGTGAAGCGCACACTATCGCTGAGAAATTAATAAAACCATGTGTATTAGACATAACAAAATGTATGCTTGATGAAAAATCTGCAAAGCATCTTTCTACTGTTCCGCTATCAAACGATACTGTTTCACGACGAATCCATGATCTGGCAAGCTACGTCAAACAAGAACTAGTTACACGTCTACAAAATACACGATTCGCTTTGCAAATGGACGAGTCGACTGATGTCGCTGGTTTGGCTATCCTGCTGGTTATTGTGAGATATCCATATAAAAGTTCTTTTGAAGAAGACATGCTTATGTGTTCATCGCTGCTTACAAACACTACCGGGGAAGAAATTTTTAATAAAATAAATATATTTTTTGAAGAACATAATCTCAGTTGGAACAATTGCATTGACATTTGTACAGATGGGGCCAAGGCGATGACAGGTAAAACAGCAGGAGCAGTGTCACGAATGAAAAATAAAGCGCCTAATTGTAGTTCCAGTCATTGTATTCTGCATAGACAAGCACTTGCGATGAAGCAAATGCCGTCTAATCTAAAATTAGTTATGGATGAAGCGGTAAAAATAATTAATTTTATCAAATCACGACCACTACAATCCCGATTGTTCTCATTATTGTGTGAAGATTATGGCAGCAAACATAAAACACTGCTGCTCCATACAGAAGTGCGATGGCTGTCTCGGGGAAAAACTTTAACAAGGCTATTTGAACTTAGAGCCGAGTTACAAATGTTTCTTTCAGCAGATACTTCTTTTAATTTGAAGGACCGTTTGTATGATAAAACTTGGTTGTTCCGATTGTCTTTTATGGCGGATATCTTTCAAAAACTTAACGAATTAAATTTATCATTGCAAGGTAAACAGACAACAGTGTTTCAGGCCTATAATAAAATAACTACTTTTAAAAGAAAATTAGATTTTTGGATCATTTGCATTGGTAAGAAAGAAATAGAAAGTTTTACGTTACTCACTGAGTTTGTTAGCGAAAACGACTCAGAAATGTTTGAAGATAATGTGTTTGAAGAATTGGTCCAATATCTCAGTTCGATGCGCGCATCTTTTGAAAAGTATTTTCCCGAAGAACACAATACAAAAATTAAAGTGAACTCCTGGATTCATAATCCTTTTTTACCCAACTTGGAAAAGCCTGAAAACATGTCAAATGAGATATATGAATCTCTTTTAGAAATGTCATCAGACACAAGTATGGAGTCATTGTTCAAAACGACGCCTCTTAATGATTTTTGGTGCAGAATCCAAGATGAATATGCAATGCTTGGCCAAATGGCTCTGGATATTCTTCTCCCGTTCCCAACTACATATTTGTGCGAAACAGGATTCTCTACCTACGCAGCCACGAAAACAAAATATCGCAATAGACTGGACGCCGAAGCTGATATGAGACTCCAACTTTCTTCCATCAAACCTGATATCAAGCAATTGATGAAAAATAAAAAACAGTTTCATACCTCCCACTAGTTAGATTTTTTCTTTTTTAATGTTTTCTATTATTGTCCTTACCAAGTGGTGAAGTAAATAATAATTAGTAACGGATACATTGTACTTTTATTATGCTGATTAATATAGAATACACTTATAAAAATAATTGTTTTATTGTAGGGTTCCATCAAGTATTTTGCTTCCCAAAAGGGTTCCGTCATTTAAAAAGTTTGAGAACCACTGTTTTAGACTAAAGTTTGTGATTGACTATAATACTTGAAAATTGTAAACAATACTATTGCAAATTGTTAAACTATCGATAGTATGGTTGCAAATAAAATCGACAGTATCGATACTATAATATGATAAGCCGATCGATTGTCATACGATTGGTTGGCTATCGATAGACTATCGATTAATCATCGATAGTCGACTATCTATCGGCAACACAAAGCTATGTTATTTAGCAAAAAATAATCCTTATGATTTATCCTTTCGATGGTTATCATAAAATATGTTGTGTTTTTTTTAGAAATCTCACGAGTTTGATTCCCAGTTATAACAGGCAATTTTAAAAAAAATCTGTGAATGCAGTTCCAGTAATTGTTAAAAATAAAATGATGTCTTCTTTCATAAAAATATGCTATCTTCAATATTTAATATACTTTCCCTCCGTGTGAGGTAGCCGTGGGACGCCCTGTATAAAATTCTCGTGTCGCGGTGTTTGTGGTTAAACTCCTCCGAAACGGCTTTCCCGATTCTCATGAAATTTTGTGTGCATATTGGGTAGGTCTGAGAATCGGACAACATCTATTTTTCATCCCCCTAAATGTTAAGGGTAATCCACCCCAAAATTTTTTTTTCAATTTTTGATATATTTTTTTAATTTTTTTTTTATGTTACAGCATTAGGAAATACATATAACCCTAAATTTTCACCCTTCTACCACCAACCCCTATTTTTTTATGGCGGTACGAAGTTCGCTGGGTCAGCTAGTCTTTATATATATAATTCTTCTGTGAGTGTGTATGTCACTGAACTTCTCTTAAACGACTGGACCGATTTTGATGAAATTTTTTGTGTGTGTTCAAGGGGATCTGAGAATGGTATAGATTCACAATTTTGTCCGCTGGACAACCCCTATTTTTTTAGGGCGGTACGAAGTTCGTTGGGTCAGCTAGTAATATATAAAATTCTCGTGTCACAATGTTAGTTACCATACTCTTCCGAAACGGTCTGACCGATTTTTATGAAATTTTATAAGCATATTCCGTGGGTCTGAGAATCGGCTACTATCTATTTTTCATATCCTTAAACGATAATGGTTGTCCACCTGTAACGTAGTGTTCGCCTTCGCGGCAAAATTCAAACTTCTCATATGGGTTAGGAGGTTGTTACCCCAGGAAATTGATAGAACACTACGTTATACACCCCTAAAATTTTCTTTGGTCATTTTTTTTATTTAATAATGTGGTATTAAAAATACATACAACCCTAAATCTCTTCTACCACCTGCCCCTATTTTTATGGCGGTACGAAGTTCGCTGGGTCAGCTAGAATTACATAATAATTACCTTTCTTAAGAGTAGCCAAGCAAAGTATTTCTAAAGTGAAATTCTTTATACTTTTTCTAGAAACAACAATGGGTACGAAATTGGGCATACAAAAGCAGGACAACCACCCCTTCTTGGCGAACTTTGAAAGGTTCACCGAATTGGTGACAGCGCGCACCCTGATGCCTTGGCTCCACACAGACTTCGTATACAAGTTCACACCTTACTATAAAAAAAACACCGAAATTGTTAACTACATGACCAGTTTTGTCACTAAGGTACGTACGCACACAGCACGGATATGTCAACGGAAAAAGATTATTTTCTCTTAATAATATCATCATCATCACCCTATTAATGCCCCCACTGCTGGGGTACAGGCCTTCCCTATGAATGGATTAGGGAGATTGGGCCATGACCCACCACGCGGGCCCAGTGCGGATTGGTGGATGCTAACGACTGCAGATGCAGCCGGGACCAACGGCTTAAAGTGCCTTCCGAAGCACGGAGGAGCTCGAGATAGTAAATTTTTGGTCACCCATCCAATGACCAACCACTGCGACAGTTGCTTAACTTCAACGATTACAGCCGAACGCGCTCACCACCTGCGCCATCAAGCTCCTCCAATCCTCCTAGGAATTCAATAGAAAGTGTAAATATTATTTTTTTTCAAATAAATAGAATAAGAATATCAATAATATTGATTTATTAATTCGTTTCAGATCATAAAAGAAAAACGTAAGGATATAGAAGATGGCAGCAACAAGAAAAATGCAATCGATGAACAAAATAATG
Source organism: Chilo suppressalis (assembly GCA_902850365.2). Classification (NCBI taxonomy): domain Eukaryota; kingdom Metazoa; phylum Arthropoda; class Insecta; order Lepidoptera; family Crambidae; genus Chilo; species Chilo suppressalis. The sequence goes on from OU963902.1 coordinate 3,276,829, forward strand.
GTAAGTTTCATTATATTTTAACACGAATACACTTGCTTTCCTACCTTTAATTCTGTAAAAATGGGTTTGAAGTGAGACTTGGGGGGTAAAGCTGGCGAATGCGTTACGCGTTACGAAAAGTGTGTCCGGGCGAGGCGAACGGGAGTTGAGAGAGAGAGAGAGAGGGAACCATTTTAGTAGGAGTAAGGGATATAAGCAAGAGAAAGTAGTGCGCGCGAACTATTTCTTTAGGATTTTTGAAGTGAAAATTCTTTTCGGACGGGGTGTAAAGGGAAAAATCCTTTGGAAAAATGAAACGAAAATTCGTCACGAGCGTCACACGGCCATATATACATATATAGGGTGAAATTGAATTTTTTAATGAAACTTCGTGGGATTGTTGGGTTACGTGTATACAGGGCGTCCCACGGCTACTTCACACGGAGGGAAAGTATATTAAATATTAAAGATACGACATTTTACTGAAAGAAGACATCATTTTATTTTTAATAATAACAAGAACTGCATTCACAGATTTTTTTAAAATCGCCTGCTACAACTGCGAATCAAACTCGTGAAATTTCGAAAAAAATAACACGGCATATTTTATGATAACCATCGACAGGGTTAATCATAAGGATTATTTTCTGCTAAATAACTTAGCATTTTAAATGAAAGGAATGTGAATTACGTGATAAAAAAAAAGTGATGTACAAATTGTAGTACGTATGCATTTCTTTTTGAACTCACAGTTACAATGCGACTGGCAGAAATTTGTAATAATAATAATTCCAAAATGGAACACATAAATTTTCAAGTGTCTGTTCTTTTGTTTTTTGTGAGTTACATTTTCATATAATTTCAATTTTTTGTTAATTTACTTACCATGGCTTAGCAAAAGTCTTTCTCTATCTCTATCTTTCTTTCATTATTTAAACACATATCGAGAAGGTTTGTCTCTATCAGGATATCTTTTGCGGTACCACCGCTAAGCTAATGATATGTCTTTGTGGTTCATAAAGTAAGCTTACAATAAATCCATTTTATTTTGATGCACCATGGTAAGTAAGTTAACAAAAAATGCAAATAAACGAAAATGAAACTCACGAAAAACAAAAGAACACAGGCTTGAAAATTTATGTGTTCCATTTTCGAATTATTATTACAAATTTCAGCCAATCGCATTGTAACTGAATTCAAAAAGAAATGCAGACGTACTACAACTTGTACATGACTTTATAATTTTTATCACGTTATAAGACATTCCTTTCATTTAAAATGCTATGTTATTTAGCAAAACATAATCCTTATGATTAACCCTTTCGATGGTTATCATAAAATATGTCGTGTTTTTTTTTTCGAAATTTCACGAGTTTGATTCCCAGTTGTAAGAAGCGATTTTAAAAAAAATCTGTGAATGCAGTTCTAGTTCTTATTAAAAATAAAATGATGTCTTCTTTCAGTAAAATATCCTATTTTCAATATTTAATATACTTTCCCTCCATGTGAGGTAGCCATGGGACGCCCTGTAGAGTATCTCTGATTTTTTTCGGATTTTTTAAAATGATTGATTCTTTTTTTTTTTGTTATACTTAAGCCCTTTCCTCCTTTTGGGTACTAAATAATTATTCTTTTTAAACACGCATACAGAATAAGTAAAAAACAACTAATAACCACTACTAAAATTGTTTAAACAAGATTTGCAAATAATGCCTCGATTGTATTGTGTGGAATCAAAGGAGCCAGCTGAGCTCTGTGTACCTACTCACTCAACGGCTGGCGGGCGCGGTTTTTATTAAAGCATTAAATTTCACCTTATTTATATATATATGTGTGTGTGTGTGTGTGTGTGTGTGTGTGAGTGTGTGTGTGTGTGTGTGTGTGTGTGAGTGTGTGTGTGTGATGCGTGCGCAGCTCTTCATGACGAGCATGAAAGTTGAAGGTAACTCGGCGAAGGCTGAAACGCTACGAGCGTCACACGTAGGGTGACTATTTAAAAATTTGAAAAGTCTGGACAAACAGCAAGACATTTCGATAAAAGTCCGGACATTTTAGTCCATAAATGCAAACATCACCCACTTATGATTTTGTGGGTAACCCACAATGTCAAATGAATACTTTTTCAAGTATTAAACATTTGAAAGAAGAAATAGCAATTATTTTATTTATTTTGACATTGTGGGTTACCTACAATGCGAACAGATGGCGCTGCCTTGTAGCTTAAGGCTAGGAATACTTCGACGCGGCTAATAGGGCCGTGGTAGCATAATGGTCAGTGCATTCGCCCGGATAGCGAAGGATGCGGGTTCGAGTCCCGTCCGCTGCCTGGTCCGCGTGGATTTTTTTGTAGTAAACTTTTCTTTAGATTTAAACATCTAGCAGTTAAATGATTAAAAAATAAATAAAATCATAACTGTAATTGCTATTTCTTCTTTCAAATGTTTAATACTTGAATAAGTATTCATTTGACATTGTGGGTTACCTACAATGCGAAGAGATGGCGCTGCCTTGCAGCTTAAGGCTAGGAAAATTTCGACGCGGCTAATAGGGCCGTGGTAGCATAATGGTCAGTGCATTCGCCCGGATTGCGAAGGGTGCGGGTTCGAGTCCCGTCTGCTGCCTGGTCCGCTTCGATTTTTTTCTAGTTAACTTTTCTTTACATTTAAACATCTAGCAGTTCAATGCTTAGAAATAAATAAAAACATAACTTATTTGATATAACTTAATAAGTAGTTTTACTCATATTCCATCTAATTAAAAAATCCGTACAAATTAAAAACCCGGACAAAATCCGGGCAAAATTCAAAAATACCGGACATATCCGGACAAATCCGGAAGGTTGGTAACCCTAGTCATATACATATATGCTCCATTCCCCTATGCCTTATGCACCGCTTATGTAAGGTTATTTAAGGAAAGAAGTTTCTCTTCAGATGTGTGGTCCGGGCACGCTATTTTTTTTAATAATGTTTTTTAAAGGTGTACCTGCATCATGGTTTCATACAACCACACATTTTTTCTGTTCTCTTTCAATCTGGGTTTCATCTTGTTCTGAAGTTTTTTGCACTTTTTAGCATATTCAAAGGCATCCGTCCTTATATTATAATCTTATGTAATTTTGAACTCATATTTAGAGATTATGGAAAGACGCTTTTTTGCTGTTCAATTCATGAAAGAAAACTTTTTCTTTTCTCAATCCCAGATACGGGCAGACCAGCCACGAAGACGTTCCTGGAACTGCTCATTGACTACTCCGGGGGAGACAAGGGCTATACAAACCTGGAGCTGCAGGAGGAGACAATGGTGATGCTCTTGGCCGGAACTGACACCTCAGCAGTAGGAGCCTCCTTCGTTATGGTCATGCTGTCCAAACACCAGGATGTGCAGGAGAAACTGTTTCAAGAGTAAGTACTATTAGTTTGTTCAGAGGATCTCGATGGCGCGAGGTTTTAGCGCGTTCGACTGGGATCGTTGCAGTTATGTTACTGTCGCAGTAGTCGGTCTGACTTATTATCTCGAGCTCATCTGTGCTTCGGAAGGCATAACATGCCTACCCGTTGGTCCTACCTGAATCTGCAATCGTTAGCACCGCCCAATCCGCACTGGGCCCGCGCTGTATGTCATGACCCAATCTCCGTATTCCAGCCCTAGAAAAGGCCTGTGCCCTAGTGGGGACATTTATAGGCGAGATCCTCTGTGCTTTGGAAGGCATAACATGCCTACCCGTTGGTCCCGGCTGAATCTGCAATCGTTAGCACCGCCCAATCCGCACTGGGCCCGCGCTGTATGTCATGACCCAATCTCCGTATTCCAGCCCTAGAAAAGGCCTGTGCCCTAGTGGGGACATTTATAGGCTGAAGATGATTATTAGTTCATCATCTCTGGTATATAAAAGGCAACCGTTACTGACTGACTGCTCTATCAAAGCACAGCTCAAACCACTGAACGGATTGCGCTAAAACTTGGCACACATATAGCTGTTACAATGTAGGCGTGCGCTAAAAAAGGATTTTCCAAAATCATATAAAGGATATAATTTTTATTTTATGGCGGCGACATCTATATGCCCCACATATAACCAACATAGAGGAATTAATATTAAAATGGCGCTACCGGCACTGTACTCAAATAGTTTGGAAGCCTACATCGCACAAGTGAAATTCGGCGGCTAACAGTTCATATATACAATGCCCGACCAACATCAGTCGGGCCGCGGCCCCCGAGCTACCATCATCCAGCTCGGAGAAAGATCTTCCCCTTTGGCCTTCCTACCATTTTGTAAGCATGTAACTGCTTGAGGTTTAAATCTAAAGAAAATATAACTAGAAAAAAAAAACCACGCGGACCAGGCAGTCATCATATAAAGGGGTTTAAAGTTTGTATGGATCAAATCTAATCAGCCTATGAATGTAACCACTGCTGGCTGAAGTACAGGCCTTCCTGATGAATGTAATAGGGAGATTGGGCCATGACCCACCACGCAGGCTCAGTGCGAATGGTAAGTGCTAACGATTGCAGATGCAGCCGGGACCAACGGCAACATTAACATTGATTGATAAACATGAATAAACAAGCCATTTGTTTCTACAAAATACACACGCATAATATCAATAATTCATTTGATATTATTTTCAGGTTATTGGAAGTCTTAGGTGATGAAGAGAGACCCGTCACAGCTGAAGACCTGCCTCGCTTCAAGTACCTGGACGCAGTGGTGAAGGAAACTCTGCGCTTGTACCCACCAGTGCCCATCACCGCAAGGACGACCGACAAAGACTACGTTTTACGTAAGCATCTACACTCGCAAGCAAAAGTCTGGAATCACTTCATTATCAGCTTATGAATGTCCCCACTGTTAGGGCACAGGCCTTCCCTTTCGATGGAATAGGGAGATTGGGCCATAACGCACCACTCGAGCTCAATGCGGATCAACATGCCTTCCGAAGCACGGAGTAGCTCGAGATAGTAAATTGGGCACGCATCCATGATCGACCACCGCAAAAGTTGCTTAACTCTAACGATCGCAGCCGAACGCGCTAACTACTTGCGCCATCAATCTCCAATGGTATATGAAATAACTTACTTGAAAGTGTTTTTTTTAAAGTGTGTATGCTGTTGGTCGCAGATGACCTTTACAGCGTCACCGGTTTTGGGGACGGCAAGATCCTAAGGGGACCTCAAGCCGAGAATTGGCGAGTGCCTCTAGCGGTATTCCAGGCGGATGGCATCTCCCCACGGGGGGAGTCTCCTCGCACCTGAGGAGGTCGGCTCAACTAGAGGGCGTTTCTGAGACTCGAACCTCGGCTCTGGTTAGCCGTTGTCGTGGGGGACGGGGAAAATCACCCAGGTACCTGGTATAGCGTATCATGTGTAGACCGGCTCTTCAAACTCTTATCCTACTGGTGCGGTGTCTGCCTAATGCCTTAGCAACGTGCACACTAACTTGTTAGTGTGCACGTTTGCTAGCTGTGCCTGTGTAGTGTTGGTGTTTATGACCTATGTGGGAGGAGTCGGAGGCACGTTGACGCGGGTAATTTCGTCGTCAATGTCGTCTAAGACGTGCCTAGGCCGACGGAATCGGAGGGACCTACGATTGGAGGACGTGAGGGTGGACGTATGATAACTAATCGCTTTACCTACTAAGAGGTGCGGATGATGCGCGGCTTTATCGAAGTAACGCCTCGAGGCGTCCTTCATATACTTCGCGATGGAGTCTAACTTGAGATCGCGATGCAAATCGATGTTGTGCACATACCACGGGCAACCCGTGGCACCGCGTAACACGCGATTTTGCAGCGTTTGTACTGGTTTAAGACGCGACGGAGGTACGTGGGCGAAGCAAACACTCGCGTAGGTCATGATAGGGATGCAAGTTTTGTAAATTGTCAACTTATGCCTATGTGACATCTTACTACGGTTCCCTATAAGGTGGAATAGCCTGCCGCGAATGATTTCTGCACGATCACGAACTATCTTGAGATGAGTTGCAAACGTCATTCGGTTATCTAACATGACTCCCAAGTACTTGATCCAGTCCTCCCAGGGGATGACCCGGTCAAATAGTTGGATGCTCGGAAGAGAACGCGTGGGAGGTGGTTTCGTGCTAAAGAGGATCGCGACGCTTTTTTCCGGATTAACCTCGATACGGCATCTACGGAACCAATCGCCAAGGGTGGTAGCGGCTGGTTGAAGTCTATCATAGATTGTTCCGAGATGTCTATCGGAGGAATAGAGGACTTTAAGAGTCTTGGGCATGCCGTGAGTAAAGACCGAGTAGAGGATGAGCAGCAGTGGGGAGCCCTGGGGGACGTCAGCGAGGATAGGGCGGGGCGAGAAGAGCGTTCCTTCATCGCAATAGCGAAACGAATCGTTATTCGACACCAAAGTCCCGTATAATGAGCACGAGTCTGTTCGGCACCCCGAGTTTATATAGCTTATAAATTAAGCCATTATGCCAGAGTTTGTCAAATGCTTTCGCCACGTCGAAAAAAAGCGCACCTGTGGGAGTCGCGGAGGCTCGAAATAGATTGCGTTGGTGGAGGATGTGCTCCGTTAGGCGGTGCACCTGGTGGACACATTGAAAGTGAATCCGATAATACGTGCTTTATAAAAGCACGGGGGTTAATAGGCCGCAACTCATTTCTATTTTCAAACTCTTCCACTTACTCCCCCTTACCTCCTTAAAGAATGGTGTGGTCCGCGGTCGACTTCTTTAAATTGTAAGTCCCACCATTCGCCCAGAACTGGCTACGTTAACAGACAAGGCAGCACCTTGTTATTTAATTCTTCACCTCTGGAGGTGAAACCCTGGGGTTTGAAAAATGATAAATTCTCTTTTTACAGCTTCTGGTAAAAAGATCGTGAAAGGAACCGGAGTGATCATCCACATATGGGGAACACACAGAAACCCGAAGTACTGGGGTCCCGACGTGGATGTCTTCAGACCTGAGAGATTTTTAGATCTCCAACTAGCTCATCCTGCAGCCTACATGCCGTTCAGCCACGGGCCTAGGAATTGTCTTGGTAAGCAAGATATTATCATATATTTTCATCGTCGTCACTAACCCTGAAATGTGTTCTATGTGCTCTGTTTTCCTGCAGCATGAATGGGAACACCATAGTAAAATGACGATTTCTTCACCTCCACGCTCTGGTTTAATATAAATCAATAATGGACTTACAAAATGTAAATTATTCACTTGGCACATATTTATATACCTTTGGAATATACTCCTAGTGTACTCGATCGCGTTTTTGTAAAAGTTTATTTTGAACTTTATGGCATCTTTTAAAACTTTGATGGAATTTATTTTACTTTACTTGACAAATGTTTTTCAAGTTGAAAGAACAACAAGTACACTAGACAGATGCTCAGAGAGCTTACATTTCGTTCTTACATTGTCAATAGTCAGTCAAAGTGGCATGTAAACTGAAACTAAAAACTTTTTCTCTAAGAAATTGGATTCTCCCTATCATTTAATCCTGAGGCGTAAAGTAGCAATATGCAGGTCGGCAAGGTGGTGTGGCAGGTAGAACTGCTATACCAGCTATCCTCGCATCTGGACTCCATCGTCACATACCATCAGATGAGGTGGAGTCATCTGTCAGACCTATTAATAAAAAAAAACGACGGGTTGCACTCCGGGAGTGCCGGCAGAAGTGAAAACTTAAATATTAACGTTGTGCATTTTTGATGTTTTGGAATGGTTAACTAGGGAATAATTTTGCACGAATTTCTTTAATTATCAGTATAAAAGTCCTATCATTTATGTGGTAGAATACAATATTTATTTATTGCGCTATCGTACACAAACATGACAATTTATATTACTTTAAAAAGTTTATCTCTCAGAATTTCTCATTTAAGCGCACCTAGCGACATCTTTTGTAAAAAAATGCATTTTCTTTGCAATAAAACTGCCACCTGGACGTCCTAGACACAGACTTATTATTATAATACGATAAAATAAAATATTACTATGTTTCGTCCAATATATTGAAAGTCTATTGACTTTCTTTTCAATTTTATTGTTTTCGTCTTACGATCAGGACACGTGGCCTGTGATGCGATCAGCCCACGTGTCATGACGCGAGTTTAACATATTTTACCCATACAAAAAAAAGAGGTTTTTATTTCAAAAATAAGACTTCAAATTAAAAAGGAAAATATTCTCAATTCTAACAATTTTTAATCCAAAATATTTCTCTTAAAGGTTACCAATACGCCACTATGTCCATGAAGACGGCAATCGCGACATTGGTCAGGAGGTATAAAGTCGTACCGGCGGAGCACATCGTCCAAGACGGCGAGAAACCTCTCAGGGTCAAGTTCGACATCATGATGAAACACGTAGACAAGTTCCAAATACAACTAGTCCGTAGAAAATGAATAAATTTTGAAAATACGGATCAAAAGGCGTTCATTAGACGGTAGGTTTTGCTATCAAGTTGCTGGCAGTCAAGGTTATGACTGATGAACCTGTTGTCTAATAGGGTTATTGATGGTGACTGATGGTTTTTCATCATTCATGACTGATGGCTGCATGAGCGTCTAATGGATGCCTCAGGGTTTGTACTAGGTAAAAAGCTTAGCAATTTCAACAGCTACCAAATTAAATTTGTTTTATAATAACCTCATCACAATACATGTTGGTAACGGGTCTTCTGTGTTTAAGATCATAAGGTTTAGTAAAAAACAATGATTTATTGCTAGATTACAGCATTTATAGTGGCATTATAAAAGACACATTTTTTTAGTAGTCGAATAGCAATCACGCTGGTGGATTTCTTACGGCTTGAAATGAATTTAATTATTTTTAGGATATTCTCAAACTACGATTGTTAAAGAGAGATAATCAATTTGACGTTGCATTTACATGATATGCTAATGACCGCATAAATTTTATTGAAAGTCTGTACTGACATTCAAATTTAGATAAAAAGAGGATTCTTAAAATTATTTTTTAAAATTAAAATCAATAATATTTGAAAATTTTAGTAAATGAACTGAATGTTTATTGATTAAAAATATTTTATTTAATGGAAGGAGAACTATTAATATTTGTGAAATACTTGGTTTTGTTTTAAAAGCTTCGTATTGACTTTGTGATAATTTATAGGTTTAAATATATTTAATTTAATTTTACAATTCTATACATATTTTATTATTTAAGAGAAATGAGATTTACTATTAAGTTATAAGGGGACTGGGGCCATTTTTATTTATTTATTTTTATAATATGATTTTAATTGATGCGCACTGGTAAATAATTACAGTTTTACCTGGATTTTTTCAATCATTCTTTTTCTTCTCTGTACAATGCAATTTATCATTGTAGATATTTTTTTATATATCTAGATACCTTCATTGTGGATATTTTCAGCACGATGGATCTTCATTGTGAATACTTTCAAGATTGTGAATTAATTTTGTGTGTATGTGATTTTTTCTTTACTTTAATAGCAAACTTGCATAGACACCTACATAAGACTGGAAGTAACGTTTTATTCAGATATTGCCTCAAAACTTAGTATGGGTGTCGTAGATCTATGTGGATACTTAAGGTAGGTCATTGCGTCAATCAACCTGTTATACCTATAAAGACCATTTTTTGTCTTGACAGTTCAGTACCCCAAGTACGAACTGTGATGGATGAGCCATCGTCAAAGTTCCTATGGAAATTGAGCAACGCCGCTACCAGAAGTAAGAACAAACTAACTCCTTCTATAGAAACCTTGACGATGGCGATACGAATGCTTTCGCGATAGTTCTGTTGTCAGTGCTTGAGATACAGGTTGAATGTTTGACTTATATGTCAATAAAGTCAAGTTTTGGAACTCCAACTGGTTTCAATTGTAAAAACTATTTTTTTTTGTAATATGCCACATAGTATTATAATTTGTTAAATTACTATTTTGTACTATGCCACATAGAATAAAAATAAGTCAAATGATCAGCTTATATTCCTACTATTTAATACACTTTATCGTGAACGCCTTGAGAAAATTTTACCGCAATGTTTCAAAAATAATTGTTTGTCTAGATCTTTTGCAAATGTGTAGATCAATTGTTTGTACCATGCATGTAAAATATGTAAGTAATGTTAGCTATCTAGACAATATAAATAAATTGGTACTGTTTCTTGATATGTGTTTTCTTATTACGGGTTTCATCGTAAAGGGTAAAGCCGTCAAAATTGATCTTCCGCTGTACCATCAAGGAAACAGCCAGATAGAAATAAAAAAAATACATAAATTTAAAAATCAAAAAACCCGACTGCTATAATATTACTTCAAATAAAAACTGAAAATAAAATAAAACAAGTCCAGTAGGTAGTCTATAATTCTGCAAAGTAAGGAACACAGCTACTTCAACAGTCGGGACCCATTATTGATTTTTTTTATCTATTCTTGAATATCTAATGGGTCCCGACTGTTAAAGCAGCTTTGTTCCTTACTTAACAGAATTTATAGACTACTGGGCTTGTTTTTTTATTTTCAGATTTTATTTGAAGTAATATTATAGTAGTCGGGTTTTATGATTTTTAAATTTATCATTTTTATTTCACACTTTTTAGTTAGGAATCTAAGACGGCATATACCGGAATCAAGGGCATTATTAAGTACCTTGCGGTGGTCTATTACGATTGATTTAGTAAGACATAGAGAACTTAACAGTAGGGTCAAGACTACAGATGGACCTCAATTTTCGCAAAAATGTCTGAAGTTAAATTAAGTTGTTATCTATATATTTAATGAATGTAAATTTTATAGTCTACTATTACTGATTCAAAAAGTCATCTTTTGCTTAAGTTCTTTTTAATAGTTTAGAAGTAAATTTAAATTCATTTACTTTTATTCGTCGACTATCTAAAATCGGCAATAGCTGCATTGTTATGTCAAAGTCAGGCTCTAAGATTATGATATACACAAATACAGTGTCATATCCTAGTCTCATAATTTGATATACCTACATAATTCACAGAAACCAAATATGTAGACGCCAGAGGTTAAGTTCAAATGTTATTGATCACCCTGTATACAAAACCAATAAATGACGTTAATGTCGCAGGTTTACGACAGCAATAATTCCCGTCTGTTGTTATGGACACTGGTGGCAACTGCCTTAAATCGCTAAATTAAATAATTATGCAATCACCAAAGCAAAGTTTATAATATTTGTTTAAACTAAAAGTGCAGAATATAATTTTCATAGAGTTAGTAATGTATAGATTTACATCTATGTCGTTCTCTTTTAAAGCGTTCACCAGTTACAGTAATGTAAAGCTTACCATAGTGTAAAGCTCGAATGAAGAGTACTTCCACCTATTAATCGGGCCGCTACCAGCCTAGTAGGTATTACAAATGGTGCAATCATAACAATTATTTACCAAATATTTTTTTTGTACCTGTAGACAAAATAAAAATAAGTAGGGTCAGTTCGCCTGTTCGCGTCCATTTAGTGCAGTTGGAAAGTTTGACGGCGATAATAAAAATATCCCAGCACTAATTTCTATGAAAAATTTATGTAGTCTATTTTAAGATTAACTTTCAGTTTTGTTTGAAACATCTATTGTTTTTTATTTAAATAGATAAACTTCGTAATAAGGCGTTTTACCCACTTTGCGTCCAAAAAATCCATTTTGCGTCCACCCGTGGACCATTTAGCGTCCACCACCTTAGAAAAGGAATATAGGAGTGATATTTTTATGAATTTGTATAGAAAGATTGTACATTTTTTAACAATTTCTTTATTATAGAATATAAATATTAAAACCAACATTATTATCATTAAAATTATCACTTTGAAAAAATAAAAAATATTCTTCTCAATATTGATTGAATTTAAAATTATATAATTAGTAGGTAAATAATGATTAATTTTTAAAAATAAACAGTAATCAGTTCTGTTAATTTTACCCTAAAATCACAAGGTATGTTTTTCTCATCGTCGTCTTCTACATCTGAAATTAGTATATCGTTACATTCAGAAAATTTTCTTTCTTAAATTCCTGATTTACCATTTCCTGTGTGACTTCTTGAAGGGCATGAATCTTCTTCTTTCGTTTTGGAGCAGTTTTACGAACCGTTTGAGAGTGTTTTAAACTCTGTTCTTGTTTCTCTATTCGTTCTAACTTTCTTTTTCGTATTGCTTCCTTGTTGTCGTTCTTGGTCTGCTCTTTATCTTCTTAATACTTACTCCATGCAGCAGAAGATATGGTTGCTAGAGTTTATTGATTATCTTTTCGTGCTTTGTTAGAAATTTCGGTTAGCATCAGGTGGTGTCTGGTCCCGGTTTCTTTACTTCATTTGGTCTGCGCCCACTGATTTTGTACAATATGTCTATGTGTCTTACCGATTTACTCTTTTCTTGAATTTCATTTAACGCTTTCTTTAAATCGTCTGTGTATATTCTCTTTTCCTTAAACTAAAAAAACTTTAAACAAATAAAGTATTTGATTGATTGATTGAAATTACTCATTTCATTTAAAAATAACATTAAAAACACGTAGTCTTAGTAAAAATGTATAATAATAATAATCAATACCTATATTTTAAATTATAATTAATTAATTGTATTTAACGAAAATAGTGGACGCAATTTGGTTTATTATTATCCTCTGTAGGTATAGTTTGCGTCCATTGCGGACGCAAATTGGGAGTTTTGTAATTTCGATGTAGTAATTCGTGTCCACCTTATTTTATTCATTAAATATAAAAAAACATAAGAAAATTTATAATTAATATCATTCCTTTCTTCACTATAAAAGTCTAGAAACAGCTACGTATCCTAAAATTAACATAAAAATATAAAAAACTTACCATCGAACGCGCCGCTGCACACTATTTTTTATCTAAACATCTCGCGTGTACGCACTCCCTTGATGATAACCGAGACTAAATATTTTTTTTAAACGGGATTGTTTGGCGCACCTACCTTTTGACCATGTGTTCGTGCCTCTTATATATTAAGGTATTAGCGGTTATTACTTTTCGTTTGATTGGAGTGTTAGTTTACTTATTTTTGAGGATTTTTTAAGGAAGATCCGTAAAATGGACGCGAATGAATTGGGCGATGGACGCGAACAGGCGAACTGACCCTATATATAAATTACCAAATACCGAATCCCTGTTTACCAAAAATGCTAAGTGTACAGTTTGTACACCTCTAATGAGAATCACAGTAGACCTGCGATAATCCGGGCCCCCTCTAATCCGATGCTCCCTGTAATCCGACACGCTTAGCACTGTTGATTTGCACACAAAATAAACAGAAAGAGATTTTTTAGATTTATAATTTGTCGGTGTACAAGGTACTCATAAACAAAAAATTCTGGACTACAGAGGGTGGTCTTAGACAGTACTCTGTAATCCACCAAATTCGATAATCCGACATCGCCCTGCGGGTCTACTGTAGTTAGTTGGAGTGCAGGAGAAAAAGATCAGAGAGGGATAACTTCCGAGATATATTGAAAACAAAGTTACAGTTAAAGTGTAGGCTATACTTGTCTCTAATGTGTGTTGATTAGTTCGCGTTTCTAATTGCACTGTCTTTAAATAAAGAGATAATCTCTTATCTATTAGACAAGTCTGTTCGTCTGTCTGTCTGTGGTGCTGTTTCAGCCGCCAAACCGTAAGAGATAGATAAAAAGAATATTTAAGTTATAAGTTAAGAATAGTCTGATAAGACTGCAAACCGGATTTGAGTAACGTAGCACTTCCGGTTTTCGAGAAATCAAGAATTTCAAACGAAACCACACAAAATCTCCGAAGTTCTCAATTAACTAAATACATTTTTTTTAAGTCAGGTTTTGGTGAACATTTGGTTCACTGGTTTGCTAGTATTTTATTATTACGATAATATGACACTCTAGGTAAACGCGGGTCATTGACGCGGCCTGAGTGACGTTCGCGGTGGTGTAAGCAAATTTTTAAGTACAAGTAAACTCAGTAACTATTACAAATATAATCAAATAAACCTATTGCTTACTTTATTTTTGAATCTTATTCATCAATTAAATATTATTATTCTAACTATCTAGAGTCTGTGCGGAAAGAGAATGGGATTTAGATTGGACGGCGTTGTAGTGCTTTTCTACCGTATTTGTAAGGTTTTACCCCTTTAAGACATGATTAAATACAAAAAACCGCAAGAAATCTCAATAACAAACAAATCCGTATCAATACAAAACTTTGACGTTTTACAGATTGCTGGGTTTGATGTCCAAATAAAAATCTTAATGTTAGTTCCGTTTTTCGCCACGCCCATTCTCTTTCCGCACAGACTCTATACTAATACTATAAGGAGGCAAGAGTCGTATGTTTGTTACAAATAATCTGTCAAACTACTGAACCGATTTCGAAAATTCATTCATCATAAGGTGGCTACATTATTTATTATTATATTTTCAAGCATTAATCTCAATATCGTTGATTAATCTGCTCGATTTATAAATCTGTAGAAAAATTTTACTTGAAAAAAATCCACTCTGACAACTTTTTTTTCCAGTATTTTTTTTTATAGCTAATTTTTATCCGAGTAACATAGACCATATTTAATTCCGGTGCGGGTTCGAGTCCCGTCCGCTGCCTGGTCCGCGTGGATTTTTTTTTCTAGTAAACTTTTCTTTAGATTTAAACATCTAGCAGTTAAATGCATAAAAAAATAAAAAATAAATAAAAACATAACTATATTTAACCCTGTTTAAGTAAATTTCGTCCGTGCAATGCCGGGGTGTATCATTAGTAAGTATAATATAATGTTATAGATGCGAAACTGAGTTTGTTTGTTACGCTTCGGCGCCCTAATAGCTAAATCGATTATGATGAATTTCCCTATAGAAATGGATGGGCCTTACTTCTAAGTAGTATTGGGTAGGACACGACTTGAAAAAGAGTTTGTAAGAGTAGCCTCTTTCTTGTACTGAGCCAGTACAATGTCCCACTTCAAATGAGGCGAGGCGTACTGAAGCTTGGCAATACATTTGAAGTGACGAGTACAATTATGACATTGAGGCGTACAGATGCTCGACATTACGTTTGTGTGCACGAGTAGCACCTGGAGCGTAAGTTCGCTCTGAGTGCAACTTTTACCCTGACGTTTAAATTTTGACATAAAATGTATGAAGCTAATGTCAACTTAGATATTTGTTGCACCTAGAACGTAGGTTTTGAACGCAACCCAGTGCGAGTGACAAGGATTATTTGGCGTGTGAATGACTTTGACAAGAGGACGTTGTACTGCAAATTAATCAAAGAAAACACAGTGAGACAGCATTATTTCCAGTTTTTGTCATGCGATGCGCCACAAGATCCTTGTCGCACTGTAACACAGACTACTAAGATAAGAGAGAGATAGGTACTACTACACTGTACCGTAGAGGACTTAAATGAAATGTCATGCCTCGCTCTCTCTCAGACTTACGAAGAGTAAGTGAGTAACGAGACGCGACTATCGCGACATTTAATGTGAAGTAGTACATTTTAAAATTTTGAGCCGCTCTTACATTTTGACATCATGTCCGGGACAAATGTACCGCCTCTTGTAAGTCCTACTCAACACTACTTCTAAGCTTTTACTGTAATGTAATACTTTTACTGTTAGAGGCACTATTTGACACACTATTTATACATATAGAATTGATAACGAGAAAAGTTCATTTTCTATGAGAACTATTATGGGTACGCCAGGTTGACGCCAGCTAAGAATGTTTAGTTCAATATCTTTGGTCCTTTAAGAGTATTGATTATGAAATTTTGTAAAGCCAGGGCACTATTTGCGAACTATTTTTGTGTGTCAATTTCGTTGCTTAAATATATGCCGTTCTTGGGGTCGGCCATGGGTACGCTAGCTTGACGTCATGGTAGCGTACACAATAAAAATGGTCTTTATTTCTTAAATTAAAGAGGCACTATTTTTTTTATTTTTACACTAATTTGGCACTATTTACGCAGTATTTAATGGCATAACGAAAAACCGTATATTGATCGTGGGTACGCTAGCATCACGGACACCACACTGCTGGGGCACAGACTTTCCCTATGGATGGAATAGGGAGATTGGGCCGTGACCCACCACGCGGGCCCAGTGCGGATTGGTGGGTGATAACAACTGCAGATGCAGCCGGGACCAACGGCTTAACGTGCTTTCCGAAGTACGGAGGAGAACTCGAAATAGTAAATTTTTGGTCACCCATCCAATGACCGACCACTGCGAAAGTTGCTTAACTTCAACGATCGCAACCGAACGGGCTAACCACTTGCGGCATCGAGCTCCTCATTTTTAGATATTTGTTGTATATTTGGAGCTTTTGCTGTTGTATTTCTGCCAGTGATTAAGGTTCAAGTGCTGCACGGGGTAGTGGATTAGATGGTGGCCAGCAAAATGAGAACAACTGGAGCGGATAAATTTTCTGCTACATCAGTTTTTTTTTGACTGGACCCTACTACAATTAACATCAGGTGGGTTGAGGTAGTTTGCTGTCCTTGTTTTAAAACGTAACCGAAACAAAATACTACATTGTAATACATACTATTACGACTACGTAACTTTTTGACGTGACAACGTCTTAAATTAGGTTGCGGCTGGGAGTCACTTATGAAAAAGTGTAACGCTCGGTAACGTTACGATGAGTTTAAGTTTACATGTACAATGTTTTAGTAAACAAAATATATTTCTATAGTTAAAATTTGTGCAATTCTTATTTTCATTCAATTCCTTGTTCCTATTGTGCAATTTAATTATATTCATATCAATAAATATTCTACCGAGAAAAAGACGTTGTCACGTAAAATCTTCGCCCGTAAAACCGACTTTACAGGCAACCATTTTTTACCCACTGCCACTAAAATTATGCTATCTCAATCTCTGTTGATTCCAGTCCTTGACTACGCTGACGCCTGCTATCTAGATCTTACGGAGGACAAGCTAAATAAACTTGAGCGTCTTCAAAACCTCAGCATCAGGTTCATATTTGGTTAAAGAAAATATGATCACGTTCCCCAGTTTCGTTCTCAACTCAAGTGGCTTCTACTTCGTCGTCGTATACTTTCCCTTCATTACAATGTTTTGTTTATTCCCTCTTATCCCAATTATCTTAAAGAGCTTTTCAGTTTTCTCCACTGTTCCCACTTTCAGTCTTTACGCTCATCAGAGAATTTGAGCCTTAAAACTCCATCACATAATACCACCTTTTATAAATATTCTAATTGTGTTCAAGCTGTGAGCCTCTGGAACTCTCTCCCCGTTAATATCAGACGTGCCCAGACGATTGGTTTATTTAAGAAGCAGATAAAATATTTTTTCCTTTCGCAGTAGTTGTTCCAACTGTATGTATGTATGTATGTATGTATGTGTATGTCTTTCTACTCATTAATTTGATATTTGTATACTTGCATAGTAGATATTTATGAGTATGTTTAATCGTGAATTTTTTATTGTAATTATTTTTATTTGTTATATTAGCACACCCCCTCTTTTATTAAATTTCATCTCTCTATCCTATGGTTGTCTGGCAGAAATTGCTATATAGCGATAAGACCGCCAATTGTTCACTATTTTAGGTTTTGTCCTAGTGTGTAATATTTAATGTGGTGTGCACAATAAAGTGTTTTCTATCTATCTATCTGTCTTCATTTGGCCATTTCCTTATTAGTTGTTGAATACCCACCCGGCAGGCGCTCAAAGTCAATTCAAAATTATTAAGAATAAAATATACCAATCATTCCCTGTTTAAGATGCGCATCATTCTATACTAAGCTACACAAAAAATAAACATAAAACTTATTCATGCACACATATACTGCATTTTTTTATTAAAAAAAAAGATTATTTATCGATCGAGCTAATGGATCTTAAGGTCTGCACGTTAGAGTTTAGATCATCGACGGTCGGTTGTCATTACCATTAGATACTATTTCCGGAGGTTCGGAATCTAGTATCTAGTAGTTCCCGTCCTGAGACGGACAGGTTGTTGTTCAACGCTTTGCAGGGGTTGTGAACTGAGGAATAATACAAGAAAAGGAAAAGATGAAATAGTTGTCTCTCGCATATATTTCTATGATGAGAAAATTGGTGTTATGTTGGCGAACCCTCCAAAAAAGTGAATCTTATGAAAGATTAATGTTTTTTTTAACATCCGGTGACAGTTAAGAAATAGATGCCTTCTAAATAATAGGGAT
Organism: Chilo suppressalis; assembly: GCA_902850365.2. Lineage (NCBI taxonomy): Eukaryota > Metazoa > Arthropoda > Insecta > Lepidoptera > Crambidae > Chilo > Chilo suppressalis. The sequence continues at coordinate 3,294,988 of OU963902.1, forward strand.
TCTGCGTTTCTCAGGTAGATTGATTATCAAAAAGTAATGGACACGTATTTTTTTCTTTTTTCACATAATATAAACATTGCAGAGATATATTGATTTGAAAAGTCGCATGACGTCACGTTTTTGTACAATTTTCACTTAAAAGTGACAATGACAACTTTGACGCGCTATAACTTTGTCATTTTTTGATTGATTGCCCAAAGAAAAAATACGTGTCCATTATTCTTTGATCATCTAACTGATGGACTAAATAGAATTTCGTTTACTGTACCCCGTCATCACCCCTATTTAAGCTATATCGTCATCATTCAGTCATAGGACGCCCACTGCTGAGCATAGGCCTCCCCCAAAGATATCCATGTTGATCGGTCTGGCAGCGCCTTCCCGCGACCATTACTTGTTGTGGGCCCCCGTTTCCGCACGTAGACTTCGCACTTGGTCCATTTTGCGTGCAAGGTATAATGGGCTAGCTAGCTGAGCCAGCCCTGCTCCCAGGTTTCTAGGAGCGTTATCGCGTTCCTGAGGATTGATGTGTTCTGCTACGCTCATACATTCCAAGATCACATGAGCGGCCGCTTCATCTGCTTCCAGACATCCTCTACATAGAGAGCTATCTATAACACGTATGGTTAGTAAATGCTTGTTTAGTAGGCAGTGCCCTGTTAGAGTAGGGGAACCCAAGCGGGGATTTTTGGATTTACTAGAGCGCGGCAGCTCGTGACTGACGATTTGGGCGACTAAAAATTATGATCGTTCGTTGAAATTTTGTTTTTACTGCCTTTGACGTTCGGCCCTACATAGAGGGCTCGGGTATGGTGGGAGTACTTAACTAGGTGCAAGGTTGCTCCCCATATGTTATTCTGCTCGAGTAAATCCAAAAATCCCCGCTTGGGCTCCCTACTATTATTGTACCCGGCGACCTTTAGTAGATCGTCAGTACACCTGGTCATTACAACAGTATATAGATAACAAAGTCCCTGGCTTCGTCTGACTATATGTCATGTTCAGTTCATGTGACTTTCGCCATCAGTTAGTTAATTTTTCAAAAGGTTTTATGTCCAACACAAGTTCGAAATCAATAACTATAGTCTACGCTGAAGCGAGGGCGGATCACTTGTATTTTCTAAAAATACAAGACATAATGATCGCGTAAATATGTAAATTAAAGCAGAAGTGAATGATTCAGATACTGATTTTGCCGGAATTGATAGAAGCAAATTGAAGAGCGGGTTTTTTTCATGTTTTTTTTTTAGCTAGCAACATATTAGAATCCTCTACAATTTCAATGCTGAGTATAAGTTTCCTGCAGAAAACTTACTTAATGTTATGCTTTCTGTTCATTACAACAGTAAATAACCTAAGTATGTACTCTCTCATGACCATGACCAGTAACCCTAGCACGAACCAATATCGAATTCGAATAGTTTGCGAGTCCACAATGAAATTGGCAAATTTTGTATGGAAACATGAACAGCAGCGCCACAAAGGACGTAACGAGGACTAAAAATTAGTACACATTTGACAGTGATATGTATTTCAAACTCGCAAAATATTTGAATTCGAAATTACCCTTAGCACGAACCATTATCGAATTCGAATAGTTCGAAATTCGATCTGAATATACAGCAAATGTTTACTGATTTTTAGTTCTAGTTACGTCCGTTGTGGCACTGCTGTCCAAGTTTCCATACAAAATTTGGACATTGATGTGTAACCAGCTCATCTCTACTTACTTTCAAATGTGTATAATCTACATAAGTAAGTAAAAGCTTAATACCAAAGATTTTTCGGAAATGCTTATAAAAATTACAGACAGCCTGTATGTTACTTGAGCATGCTTCAACGACAAATTATGTAGTGAAACAAGGGAAATTCAAATCAAAATATTTAGCAAATTGTAGGTAATTCTTGACGTGAGATCGGGACTGTGTCAAATTTGCGTTACAGTTGTAGTGTTTTCGATGTTATTTATAAAATGGCTCTCCGCGGAAGCTTGGAAAGGTGAGTTCTTATCCAGGAGATTTTTTAAATAATGAACAAATTTCTCTGCGTTCAAAGAAAAAATCCGCATTAGCAAAACGAGTATAGAACATTTAAATTATGAAATCGGTGCAGTAAACAGATCACTCCACAACAAACCGGTTTACATATCTAAAGAAAATATAACTAGAAAAAAATCCACGCGGACCAGGCAGCAGACGGGACTCGAACCCGCACCCCTCGAAATCCGGGCGAATGCACTGATTATTTTTTTAGATTTAAACATCAAGCAGTTACATGCTTTAAAATAATAGAAATCATAACTATAATTGCTATTTCTTCTTTCAAATGTTTAATACTTGTAAAAGTATTCATTTGACATTGTGGGTTACCTATAATGCGAAGAGATGGCGCTGCCTTGCAGCTTAAGAATGGCTAGAAAAATTTTGACGCAGTCCGTGAGGGCCGCGGTAGCATAATTGGTCAGTGCATTCGCCCGGATTGCGAGGGGTGCGGGTTCGAGTCCCGTCTGCTGCCTGGTCCGCGTGGATTTTTTTCTAGTTATATTTTATTTAGATTTGAACATCAAGCAGTTACATGCTTTAAAATAATAGAAATTATAACGGTTTAAATATGTCAGTGACATATACCGACTTGATGAAATAGGACAGTGGACTCCAAGTCAGGACTTTTAGAACAATACCTAAGTACCACCTAAACAAAGATGCTTTGGAGCGACCGACTGTCAGTTTACTGGAATTTGGGTAGGCTTAAAACCAGCTGCGCTGTGCCTATTCCTATTTCCATAACAATAAATTATATATTCTATGTACAGTAGGTACACACAAAGTAAAATGTTTGAAAATGGCATGTGAATTGGAGAAGTTATATACAGGGCGTCCCACGGCAACCTCACACGGAGAGAAAGTATATTAAATATTAAAGATAGGATATTATACTGATAGAAGACATCATTTTATTTTTAATAATAACTAGAACTTTTCACAGTTTTTTTTTAAATCGCCTTTTACAACTGGGAATCTAACTCGTGAAATTTCGAAAAAAAAACACAACTCATTTTATGATAACTATCGAAAGGGTTAATCATAAGCATTATTTTTTGTTAAATAACATAGCATTAGTTTAATAACATAGTTAAATAACAGGCGATTTAAAAAAAACTGTGAATGCAGTTTTATTTATTATTAAAAATAAAATGATGTCTTCTTTCAGTAAAATATCCTATCTTCAATATTTAATATACTTTCCCTCCGTGTGAGGTTGCCGTGGGACGCCCTGTATAATGTAATACGATATGGAAATAAAGCACTAGTATTTGTATTTATTTTGAATAGGGATGATGACTATTTTTTTTCTTCGTTTATCAGGTAGATTTTCAAAAGTATAGGAACACGTATTTTTTCTTTTTTCACATAATATAAACATTGCAGAGATATATTGATTTGAAAAGTCTCATGACGTCACGTTTTGTTACAATTTTCACTTAAAAGTGACGTCACGAGCCCCTACTCCCAAACTTTGACGCGCTTTATCTTTGCCATTTTTTGGTTGTTTGCCCAAAGAAAATACGTGTCCATTATTTTTATGATCATCTAACTGACGGACTAAATAGAATTTCGTTTACTTTACCCCGTCATCATGCCTATTGTTTTATAGAACCTAGCACTAGAAAGGTTGGAATAGAAAAGTTTACGCGCCCCTGGTTCGGTTCAGCTGAGTTCAGTCAACCCTTGCGACTTCAACGCTTCCCGGTCCGCGGGCACTACAGCACAAGCGACCCCTCCGGCCACACCATCCCATCGCAGCTCAAAAGGTCAGTACACTTACTTATTGTTTGTTTATTAATTAATAATAATAAGGGGTGGCTGAAAAACAGCGTTGGATGTTGGTCACAACATTGGCTGAGCCATTCCCTATTGTTTTATTTTTAATGAAATTTTATTTAAATATCTGTTAACATGTAAAAAAGACAGTAAATTATTATTATTATTACTAATTTCATAGGTTTTCATTCTATTCTAATACTAGTTGACCTGGGCCCCTTTTTTTACCTAACAGTCGGTGAATGTGGTTAGTTTGAAGAAAAAGGTTATAGTGAGTGAAACTTATAGGAACTGTCGCAGACTTTTGACGTGACAACGTCTTAAATTAGGTTGCGGCTGGGAGTCACTTATGAAAAAGTGTAACGCTCGGTAACGTTACGATGAGTCTCTCGTGTTAAGTTTAAGTTTACATGTACAATGTTTTAGTAAACAAAATATATTTCTATAGTTAAAATTTGTGCAATTCTTATTTTCATTCAATTCCTTGTTCCTATTGTGCAATTTAATTATATTCATATCAATAAATATTCTACCGAGAAAAAGACGTTGTCACGTAAAATCTTCGCCCGTAAAACCGACTTTACAGGCAACCATTTTTTTAAAGAACTTATAAAGTAGAACAATTCTGTCATAGGGTACTTCTTCAGAAATGTGCAATGGAAAAAAAAAAACTTTTATTTTTACACTATATCGACAGTATATAGCATCAATATCATATTATTATTAAAGACTCTACTGTGAACTAATAATTAAAGAAGTTATGAGGGTTTAAATTTTATTAGACATGGTAATGACAATTTGGAACATGATAATGACAAAGGAGATTGCTCAAATTGGCCCAAATGCACAAAAAATACTGACATACACGGTAATTCTTGGCGTAATTTATACTTTATTTCACAGTCATTAGATTTTATCGGACACCTTTGTATAATATATTCATTTTAAAAAGGGCTTTTAATTTTAGCGGTTTGGAAACCATACGGATAATTTTTAATGGCTATGGGTGTAGTAACATTCATCCAAAAACTGATCGATGTTGTTTATACACAGTCAGATCATAAGTATTGTCACACAGTAAAAACTTTTCTTTTAGAATGCTGGCCACAAAAAAGTTTATTGAATTCGAATTTCGAATTGTTCATGAAAATAAAAATGTATACTTTTTAGATTTTACTCATTTTTAAATATGGAGTGGACGCTTTAAGATGACCGTGTTGCAGTTATTGCGTTGCATCGTTGCGGTGACACGCCAATTCAAATTTTTGACATACTGAAAATTTTGAATTTAACCAAAAGATTCGTTTATCGTACCATCAAACGATACAATTAAGACTCTAGTGTAGATGACAGGTCAAGAAGTGGTAGGCCTCGATCTGTTAGGACTCCAGCAGTGATAAAGAAATCCCAAACGTAAGCAGAAACTGTTGGCCCTTCAGATGGGGTTAAGCAGAACCACGGTGAAAAGGGTGTTAAATGAAAACTTAGGGCTTCGAGTATATCGAAGAAAAACAGGACATCGTTTGAATGCTCGTCTGATGGACCTGATACTGAAGAGATGCCGCGCTTTGTTGAAGCGGTACGCGGGAAAAAAATATCGGGGCATTCTTTTTTCGGATGAAAAAAATTTTACCGTAGAAGAGAGCTACAACAAACAAAATGATAAGGTGTACGCACACAGTAGTGAAGAAGCGAGCAACCGTATTCCGCGTGTCCAACGAGGTCATTTTCCATCCTCGCTCATGGTATGGTTGGGAGTTTCATAATGGGGCTTAGCAGAGGTACATTTTTGTGAGAAAGGTGTAAAAACGAATGCAGTTATGTATCAAAATACAGTCCTGACGAACCTTGAGGAACCTGTTGCTCATACCATGTTCAATAACAGGCACTGGGTATTCCAACAAGATTCGGCGCCAGCTCATAGGGCGAAGAGCACACAAGACTGGCTGGCGGCGCGTGAAATCGACTTCAACCGGCACGAAGACTGGCCCTCCTCCAGTCCAGATTTGAGTCCGTTAGATTACAAGATATGGCAACACTTGGAGGAAAAGGCGTGCTCAAAGCCACATCCCAATTTGGAATCACTCAAGACATCCTTGATTAAGGCAGCTGCGCAGATTAAAGGCCTGTATTCAAAATCACGGAGGTCATTTTGAATAAACTTTATTGTCATAAGAATCAATGTTTTGTTAAGTTCATTTTGGTATATAAATGGTTACATAAAGAATAAAATTGTTTCAATTATTTTATATTAAAAATGTGACAGAATTTATGACCTGACTAGGTATATATAAAATAAGTGAGTTTTCATTTTCAACGGCTGAATTCACAGTGTAGCATAAAATTAGAACGTGCATTTCAAATAAATTTCAAATGAGATTTTTCTTCACCGTACCGAATGAAATTTTCTCTAGTAACTATATCATTAGATTTATAAATCTAGCAGTATAATGCTTGAAATAAACAATATAAAAGAAGTACCAATGTATCATTATCAATTCAAGAAGAGTGTATTTTTTATGATGTCTGGTATATTAAAGTTTTCACTATATTTTTATAGTGAAATCTAAAAACTAGATTTTTATCAAGACTATGATAATTTTAACTTGGCCCAGCCCCTCTAGCATTACCACCGAAACGGGATATGATAAAGCGATATATCGACATTAACTGTCAGACTATAAAGCGATGTATCGACATTAACTGTCAGACTACTGTCAAACTCCATAGTAGTTTGACAGTTAATGTCGATATTTCGCTTTATCATATCCCGTTTCGGTGGTCATGCTAGAGGGGCAGGTAAAGGGCTTCTTTTATGTATCTAGCGAATAAACAAGTTTTAATTACATTTCTATGATAAATCCGAAAACAAACAGAACTAAGTATGAAAGTAGTCTTAAGTCTAGAAGGAAACTTTCTACAGATCACACACTTTCGCCTCCGAAAGTGTCCAATATTTTTATTCTGGCTAATTAATTATAGATAACCTGATGTCTCTTTAAAGCTACGTACGACTAACATTTGACACTCCGTATATGACTAATTACTTCGTTTGCATAGAACAGCACGTTAAAAATATTTCTGTGTAAATCATCGTTTGAAATTTCTTTCCAGATTAATATCTACTTTACTATTAAATTACTAATTTGAAATGAAATTACAATTAAATTAAATAAAATATAATTTATTTTGTCGTTTCTAACTTGACACTCTAAATTCCAGCTACCAATATAGCAGTTCTGAACAGTCGTTAGTTGTAATATATTTGGAAGATTAGTACCTACTACTAAGGAGGAGCTCGATGGTGCCAGTGGTTAGCGCATTCGGCTGCGGTCGTTGAAGTTGAGCAACTTTCGCAGTGGTCGATCATTGGATGGGTGACCAAAAATTTACTACCTCGAGCTCCTCCGTGCTTCGGAAGGCACGTTAAGCCGTTGGTCCTGGCTGCATCTGAAGTCGTTAACACCTACCAACCCGCACTGGGCCCGCGTGGTGGGTCATGGCCCAATCTCCCTAATCCATCCATAGGGAAGGCCTGTGCTCCAGCAGTGGGGACATTAATAGGCTGATGATGCTGATGATTAGTACTACTAATCGCACAAATTTTTTACAACTCATACTTTTAAGCAGAAAGATATAGCGTCGTTTCGTATTCTAAAAATTAGAAAATAAATATATATCGTATTTTTTACTAGTTGAAGAATAAAAAGGATTTCGTATACATTTCCAGATGCAGTGCTTCATCTGCGTGACGTACATGATAATTCTGTGCAGTGCACACCCATCCAAAGACAGAGCATTAATAATCCCGCAACCAAAAAGATCCCTGTTTCGAGATGTTATCGAATCATTCAGGATTCGTGCTCAGCTGCCTGATATCGTGAACCAAAACATAGAGAACAATATCAACCAGGGCTACGAAAGGTACAGCTACGAAAATGAACTGCCTGAAATACCAAGCGACGCCGATTTCATTCCGAGACGCAATGACCGGATTGAGATGCCACAACTAAAATACAGGTTTCCGAAAACTTTAGCTGATAATGCTGAACAACAGCGGATTAACGACACAAAAAGGGAAGTGGTACTTTTCATTAATGCAAATGACAAAATTTCAAGTACAACTGTAAAACCAAAAAAACCAAAACGGCCTCAACCAGCACTAAATAATAAAAATAGAAATCCTATCAGGAACTCTGAACAAGAAGAAGATATAAACACACAAACGCCTGATGGTTACATACCAATGTCAAATACATTAACCGGCGAAAGTCAAATTGGTAATAGAGAATCTCAAACAGTTGTTAAGCCAACGGTTATTGTAAATTTTCGAGGATCTCTTAGTCATAGAGACAGTGATATCAGACTGGAAAGCAGAAGTGATAATTACACTCTTGATTCTGCACATAATATTTTCAATATCAATCAAGAAGTAAATTTTGATAAGAAAAATAATAAAAAGCCTAATGTTTCTGAAGTAAAACAAGAGTTAAAAATTATTGAAACGAATAAGGCTAAGTCCAAAAATGAGGAAGATATGTTGTGTGCAACAGAAACTTTGCTCCCTCAAAACAATGTTCGTGGAGATCGTAAAAACGACAGTGTATTGCAAATTCTGTTTTCTGTTTAATTAATGCGACCATAAAATATTAAATGAGTTTTAGTTAAAAGAAAACTTTTGTAACTTCAATAATCTTATATATATGACAAAAACAAAAATGTAGTAAAAACTGGAGAAATTAATATCAAATAATGTTTGTCATCATAATTTTACAATAAGTAATAAAAATCTTGAATAATTTGGCTATGCATAAATTTAGTTAATAAGTTTTAAAAATTTAGTCATTTAATGGTAGCTAAGCGATAAGCACTTGTATTAATGGAATAAAATTTGAAGTGGAGATTACACGATATTCAGGTACTAAGTACCCAATTGTATGAACTATTTGTGATAGCGTTCATAATTTAGTGCAATAATATGCCTTATGATGTATTAATTAAAGCTATAAATATAAGTTTATAAGGTTTAGATGACACATAAAAACTATCTGAATATATCGTGGTATGTTATTACTTCCTTTTTAAGGTTTTATCGCTTGCACCGTTACAATCGGTTGGGCCGACGCGATCTGTAAACAAGACCGCTACTGATTTGAATAAAGCTTTCAAATTTCAAAAAAAATATCAAAGTTGAGATTTGGTAAACAATATAGTTTTATTTGAAGTGAAACTTTTTTTCCGACGGGGTGGGTTTAAATGGAAAAATCCTATGGCAAAGATGAAACGGAAATGCGTCACGTGCGTCACACGACTATATGATATACTAGCGTGACATTCATATATGATTCTTCTTATACCTGAATGCAAAGTATCAGCCCGATCGGTTTAAAATTGACAAAGTTTCATACAAACTTTCATTCCCTATTTTATCCCCTTAGGGTAGAATTGAACAAAATCCTTTCTTAGCGGATGCCTACGTCATAACATGTACCTGCATGGCAAATTTCAGCCCGATCCGTCCAGTGGTTTGGGCTGTGCGTTGATAGATCACTATGTCAGTCAGACACCTTTGAGTTTTATATATATAGATGTGTGTGTGTGTGTGTGTGGGATGTGTGCGCAGCTCTTCCCGACGAGCATAAAAGTTGGAGGGTAACTCAGCGAAGGCTGAAACGCTACTAGCGTCACACGCGACATTATATATATGTTACTGACCATGAAAGTTTAAAACAATTTAAATATACATATATATGCCGAAGGCCACGTATGTTCAACATCATGACGATCATTTTTTTCTTCTGGACCATACCTGGGATTGTAATATTACTTGTTTTGGTGTATAGAATGCGTAGTTTTAGTCTTTGTCATAGGTTTTTTTATACCCTGTATATATATCATCATATATATATATATATGTATATACATATATATGAGTGATGCGTGCGCTGCTCCATTTCCCTATGCCTTATGCACCGCCTAATGTTAGGTTATTTAAAAAAAGGATGTGTGGTCCGTGCATATTATTTTTTTGTTTATTTTCACATATTTAAATTCAATATGATTTAATTTACTTACCTTATTAGAAATATAGTTCACCAATTATTATATTGTGCTCATGCCACGGGGTCTGTTGTGTGAGTGTTAAGAAATTCAGTTGATGTGATTCAAGTTTGACCGATTCCACTAACATACGCGTTAAACTCTGGCAATCTTACTCCTGCAAGAATACAAGACAATGTAACCCTTCTTATATACATTTTTTAAACAATAAATAAAACCGAACTAAACTAATAAACCGACTTCAAAATCGAAAATGAAAAAATAATATCTGGTTCATGGTTTGGAAGTCGGGTGGGGTCAAGATTGAAACATTAAATAGATAAAACTAGTTTTTACGGGTTAATGCACGAAACTTTATTTATTTATTGACGTTTACGACGAAGGAGATAAAAAGCCTCTTTGTTTCGCCGGTTCTTCTCAGGAAGGTCTCCCAATTTTGGAACCGGTGGTAGTTTACGGTAGTTAGGGTCAATATATAAATAAACTCAAAATTACGAACAAGAATTTTAAATAAAATACTTTATTAAATAATAAATTCATACACAGACAATAAAATTTTAAAAATCTTCCAACGAAATAACCGAACGCTCAATATAAGTCTTTCGAAGGTAGCTCGACAATTTTAAATAAAAAATCATTATTCTGACGATGCAGACCTGAAAAGGCTGCGAAACGTCAATAAATAAATAAAGTTTCGTGCATTAACCCGTAAAAACTAGTTTTATTTAATGAGTGATGTGCGTGAAAACCTAAGAAACAAATACATTAAATAGATTTTCGTTTCTGATCGGTAATAATACGTCTTTCAATCTTGACCCCACCCGACATCCAAATCATGAAACAAATATTATTTTTTACTTTTTAGTTCCATTTTCGATTTTAAAGTCGGTTTTATTTTGGTTTAAATTTTTTTTATTCCATCCATTTTAGTGAAAATTACATTAACTAATTCGCGAGGTTTTAATCCGGTTAAGTATAAAATAACTTCTATCATAACGGATTCTTGAACAGACTAGAAATAATTTAATTTAAGGGTTATCGTACTTAATAAACTTTTATTGATTGACCGGTAGCACAGTTTCAAGAGGTTTTTCTACAAATCGTAATTGAATTAAATCAGTTTTATGGTGCAACCCAACAAACTTTTATTGGATAACAAATTTCTGTTTAATATTCGCTAATTTGATTTTATTAGTACAAAGTTTTTTAATGAGGGTATATAACCTTAACAGCTTACCTTAATACAAAAGTATCAAATACTATTTACTGTTATATATAAAGTCTATTACAGTAATGAAACGATGATTCAATCTTTAATTAATTTCAAATCAAAGTCATGATATAAAGGATTACTAGCAAACCAGTGAACCAAATGTTCACCAAAAAAAAAAAGTATTTAATTAATTGAGAACTTGGGAGATTTTGTGTGGTTTCGTTTGAAATAGAAATCACGTGATTTCTCGAAAACCGGAAGTGCTACGTTACTCACATCCGGTTTGTAGTCTTATCAGACTATTCTCAACTTATAACTAAAACATTCTCTTTATCTATCTCTTACGGTTTGGCCGCTGAAACAGCACCACGGACGGACGGACGGACTTGTCTATTAGATAAGAGATTATTATTTATTAAAACGTAAATGAAGACGAAACAGAATACGCCTAATACATGACCAAAACTATTATGGCAGCATACCACATATTTAGTTGAAACAACAAAATTGGGAAGAGTCTCTCGTTTTACACTTAAAAGGAATACAGAGATAAAACTGCTGTTATTTGCCAGTTATGCACATATGAATGCCATTGCTTTAGGTCTATACAATGTGCAACTTCGAGAGAGAAGCCAATAGAAGAATTCAGTTGGGCTGGGCAGCATTTCGTAAGTCTTCGTCAAGTCTTCTCGTCACCCATCCCTCAATGTCTCAAATCGAAAGTCTTCGACCAGTGCGTCCTCCTAGTTATGACATACGCGTACACAACAAACAAAAGACGGCACCTTTACAAAAGACGACACCTTTAAGAGGCACACCGCCGAACGGACCTGGCTCCCACAAGTCTTACGAAACCCCCAGTGGCTGCCCACCTGGGACCCCGCAACTCTTACGGGCGCTTTACGGCATAATATCCGCTAAAAAAGTCCTGCGAATACCTTCACCACTGTCTGATGCGGAGCCGCGGGATCCCCTTGGTGGGATTTCTCCGCATCCCCGCACCTAGCAGCTTCCCGGCCTCACCGTGGCTTCACGGCAGGAGTCTCCCTAGGTACTGCGGGGACCCCGCTGCGGACGGCTATAGCCCTCAGAACAGAACCACAAGAGGAGGGCCGCCGTTCTTCCCGTCCCTCTCCTCCCAGCCTCCCACGTCTCCTCGTCCCTTCTTCTTGGAGAAGAGGGGGGAGCCGTTGCCTTCCCTGACCCAATCCCCTACCTCGTGGGGCTTTGGAACATATACACAAAGATAATTTTTGAAAACAAGCAACTGCTTACCGACTGACTGACAACTCTTAGTTATGAGGAAACTGAAAGTTTGATAATTAAGTAATTTTAACTTTACCACACTGAATAGGACTAACAGTTTGCATGTACGCATTATTTGTAGTAAAAAGCATAAGAAATTTTGTATGTACTTATTTAACACTGCACTGGCTGTATTTTATATAACTACTTCAAGCTATGGGACAATGGCTTTCCCTGGCACAAGTGTTCTCACACTTAAAAGGGAAATCCAATCTCTATTATTGTATCTTCTCGCTTTATGTAAGTAATAAACATTTTTTCATTTTTTTTGGAGCCATACTCCCCGGCAGGAAAACAACATCACCAAAAGTGATCTTATTTTAAGGTGATCTTCTATGAGGTAGAGGCTACTTACCCAGACGGATGCTCCAAATACTTTAAACATAATTAATCATACAAATTTGCAAGATATAGGTAAGTATGATAAAAAAAGACAGAACCGTTCGTTGAAATGCGTCTTAAAACTATAGTCACAATACATACAAGAGCAGTACTCCAACTTCATACTAGCGCCCGAATCGACGTACGCACACAGACAAACGTCATTTACTTTTTTTTATAGATAGGTCCGACATATGACCCCACCCCACCTGATGTTAAGTGAAGATGAAGTCCAGACGCGAAGATAGCTGATACAGCAGTTCTACCTACGACACCAGCCAACGTCACCCTGCCGGCCTGCATGTTGCTTCATGGCCGCTAACCAATCTTGCCAAGACAAATCTACGCAGTGCCACGTTGGCCGAGCTAAGTTAGATGCGCCTCGCCGCCCGCGCCGTCTGCGTCCATTTCGATTCCGTAACGTAGCAATAGTAGCTATATACATAGAATAAAAAAAAATGTGTGCGTGTACTAGTGTACACACGTAAGAAGTGAAACTTCTTTATGGCCTTATTATTCGAAAAATGATCTACATGCAACTTTCCAGAAATGGTTAAATAAAGTTAAATTAGATAAAGTTTAAACAAAAGGATTTTATTATCATAGACATGAATACAAATTACTGCCTATGAAACTGTTATGATTACACGGCTCAGTAATCTAAGGCACATGTTCCACCTCCGACGATGAACGATAAGCGAGTAGAAACTAGAAACGAATTGGCAGTCCTGAGTTAAAATGCACGCGCACGGCTTTTGACAGCCAAGCCAGCTTAACCGAGCGAATATAGCTGAGCGAGTATCGCTGAGCTAGTACCGCTGAGCGAGTATCGCTGAGCGAGTACCGCTGAGCGAGTACCGCTGAGCGAGTACCGCTGAGCGAGTATCGCTATGCGAGTTTGGCTGAGCGAGTCTTATCTTTAATAACTATTGTCACTCAGCTACAAACGAGTAGAGAGAGTTCTCGCCGGCGACAGTGTGATCATTCAGCTATCAACTATTAATATAAAAAAGATGGCGCGTAACGGAAAAATGTGACGGTAAATTTTTTTCCAACGCCGATAAAGAAGTTTCACTTCAAAAATTACACAAATATGTTTTACCTTTTGTAGGTACCAGCCCTCCGCTCAGTCGTAGGTATCTATTTCAAGAAAACGGCTGAGTTACGCTACTGCTCTCGTATGTATTGTTGCTATAGTAGTTATTAAGATACCATCTGTGTAAAGATGTTAAGATTAAATATGTACTTGTTTACTATTTTTTTATCAAGCGCATGATCCACTTCAATTGTATGCGAGCTTAATAGATGATCATGGTGTTTTGTTCTGGCCAACCTATTCATTACGTACTTAAAATATTTCCTTATCGGATACATAATGGCCTCTAGCCATGACGCTTTATGAGATATACGAGGAAGTTTAGCTTATAATAAAAGAAACGGTAATACTTATAAAATTAATCGTCCACCAATAAAACCTGAACCATACTCGGCGAAACATCACGCAGAAATCGTAAATGTTAAAATACTGATGTCGTTCGCAGCCTTTTCAGGTCTTGATTATTCTGACGATGCAGACCTGAAAAGGCTGCGAAACGTCAATAAATTAATAAATGATTCTATTTAATAATCATTAAAATAAGATGTCACAAGAGTTGATTTTATTGTAATTATTAAAAAAAAGATACAGAATTGAATAAGAGAAATACCTAGGATAGAACTTACTACACACATCAAAAGAGTCAACAGACATAATTTACAGAAACAGTATATGTTTCTTTTTTTATTATATACAACCTTGTTTGATCTTGAAAACATAATCGGCTGATTTTAAAAATCGAAACTTTTCGATGGTGTTTTTAAAAGAATAGTATACATATATGTAAAAGCGGGGCACGTGGGCGTTCGTTTAGTGATGGGTCCCCGTCCATAACAAATCCTCCAAGTAATACTCGGTTTGCACTGTTTAGTGTCGCCGCACACGGGCCACACGCCACAGCCACAAAAGACGCGACGAGAAGCTAGAAGCGGCTACTAAAGTGGCTGAAGCGCGCGACAGCGGCGACTAAGGTAAGGGAGAGAGGGGTGGGGAATCGCGCGAGTGACGTGTGGCGGCGTTTTGTATCGGCGCATTAAGTGGCCGGCTCGAGCCACGGCGGCGTCGCGGTGGCGGCCACCAGCGTGCCGTGTGTGGCGAGTCCATATAAAATGTATGAAAACTACAAGAAATATGCCGGTGGCGGCGTTTGTGGTTGTGGTCGGTGGTCCGTGTGCGTCGACACTTAGGTTTCACAAAGATATTCCCACAAACAATTCGCTCAAAATAAGCTATGATTGCTCAGAATAAAAAGCGGATTAAATCGAAATGTGGTAAATTCAATAAGGGGGTTTGAACACGACCGAACTGCTTGACGTCTTAAGTCTCGTAGACTGTTTTTTTTTTGTTTCCTCCCAGGCCCCCGCCAGGAGCGGGTGAGAAACCCTCATGGATGCCCTACAGCCGGCTGCAAAGTCATGTCAGACTCGTAGTGACTAAAAACACCCGTAGGGGCTGCCCCTGGCCGGGAAGGCCTTTAAGACTATATCGGAAGCGACCGTACCCCAAAGGGGGAGCGACCATAGAGGTATAAGAATAGAGTGGGGAAGGCGACACTAAAAGTGTCCGTCTAGTAGAAAGAGAAAGTAGATGAGAGACAGCTGGCTATCTTCCTCTCTTGGGACGCATGGCATCCAATACTTTGAAATAGTACAATCACTTTGAAATAGTAAGATGCTTACGGTTGCCAATGCGCAAGCGCGATTAGAGAGAGAAATCTAGCGGTCTCTCATCTTCTTTCTCTTTCTATTAGAGGGACACTTCCACTTTTAGTAGAGTCTATATCTCCCCTACTCTAATCTTATACCTCTATGGGAGCGACGAGCGACCCTTAGACAGACGTTTCACTCGTTTTTATACAATCACGGTGACAGATGTCAAACGTCAGATGACATTAATTAGTAACAAGTGTTGCCAACTCATTCGCCGACTACACCGAAGTCTAAACCGGCTCGATGGTATGCTCACCAATCCACAACATATATATAATATATATAGTTATATATTTTTTTTAAGCATTTAACTGCTAGATGAAAAGAATCGAATTTTCCCTAGGCTTTCTTAAAAAGTAGAAAATTCGACACGGCCATGAGGGCCTCGGTATCATAATGGTCAGTGCATTCGCCGGGATAGCAAATGGTGCGGGTTCGGCTCCCGTCTGCTGCTTGGTCAGCGTGGATGTTTTTCTAGAATTTTCTTTTGGAAAGCTTATGAAACTAGTTTTTATAAGCGCCAAATTCTATATAGTTCCGTCCGCTGCCTGGTCCGCGTGGATTTTTTTCTAGTAAACTTTTCTTTAGATTTAAACATCTAGCAGTTAAATGCTTAAAAAATAAATAAAATCTTTTCTATATAGTTATTTTCCAATAATTTACGGCGAAGTTTGGGAAAAATGCAAAACTTAAAAAAATATTGCTACGAAAGTTCTTATTTCTGGCATACGAGTAGTGTACGTTTTGAGCAACGGTTTTTTTACTGATCACTATTTTTTTCAGCTTTTAGGAAAGTATCAATTCTATGTTAAGAGTGGAGTAGTTTATACACAAATAATGGCTTTTTGCAGCGAGTCAAAAAAAAATGGCGAAGAACCGTCACAACCCGGTAACCCCTAGTTTACTGGACTTAATTTGTTTATAATGAACTCTTAAAAAACCTCTTTCAAGGAATAGGTCGAGTTTTCCTGTCACCCTTTATACATATCAATAGTAAAAAAATCAAAAGTTCAGCGTGCAACATGTAGCTTAGATTTTTTATTACGAGTTTATTACTATAGCATTCGGCCATTGAAATATGATACGGCGTTGATACGAGTTACACTTGATATAACATAGAAAATACCATTTTTACATTTCAACCTTCAATATGTCGGCGACATTAAATCAGAAGACCTCCGTATAGATATACGAGAAAATCATTTCTGAGAAAATCAAAAATAGAATCGTACTGAGAATTGGTACTTCAAAATCATAATGAACATGCGATGTAGGGTGCGTTCCCATTGCCAGCTATTATTCAAGATCTTAAGGCACGTGTAATCGCGGAACACAAGTCGCGGCACGTAACTCTAGCTCTGAACAAAAAGCGACGGGGATAGCTGCACATGGGTACGACTGGAGAGCCAATCGGCGCAACGCACGCCCACCCGCGCACCTCGTTTTCCCCCAAGACATCTTAATTTTTACTCCTGCGCAATAACTGTCAGCGCTAGAGTTTCGTATCGCGACTTATAGCCATCCATAGCCACAGCGGTGACACTCTCTGTACGTGAGAGTTCCAGCATCAGTGACCTTGAGCAGGAGCGTTTATGCGCTAGGGTTGAACTTGGAATTTAGACTTGTGCCAATGAATCTTTATGCATACTAAGTTATTAAATGTAAACTGATTCAAGGATACTGGGGTAAATAATGAAGGATAGGTTTGATTTTATAATCAATTTTTAATCTTTTAATGTAGTTACTATAACAAATTGCTAACTTTTATATATTTTCTCCTTTTTCGATTCGTTTTATAATTCTTATTATTATCTAAATAATAATAAGATTGCGTAGCGTAGTCAGTCTGTGCGTGCAATGCAGTGCAACGCTATTATTTTACTATTTCGCTACTGCCATGCCTTCGGTCGAGGCAGTCGGCGACTGCCCTCTCCACGTCCCGCGCGCCGCGCAACGCCCCCGCGCACCTCCAGGCACCTACACATAGCCGCGGGCGATTTTACGAGCACACATGCTTAAGTGTCGCTTCTTTTCGCGTAGTGTATATATTCTGTGACATGGGTACGACTGGAGAGTCAATCGGCGTAACGCACGCCCACCCGCGCACCTCGTTTTCCCCCAAGACATCTTAATTTTTATTTCTGCGCAATAGTTTCGTATTGCGACTTATAGCCATCCATAGCTGAGTTGCCGAGCCAATGCAGTTGCACCGCGCGATACTATCACGCAGTTAATAATAATAATGATAATAACATTTATTCACCATCACAGAATACAACTAATTGTTAAACAATGTTACAATATTTACACCAAGTTTATAGTGAGGTATGCGTAACAACATCAAAGACTGACAGCTACCCTCCGCTTTAGTAACAAAACTGTATTGCGGCAGAGTAGCATCATCGTCGAGTAAACATAATAGGGTAGATTCATATCATTTTATAACTTACGACAGGTCGTGATAAAACTGCGTTTAAAATGCTAATACTGTACAGTATACGTAAAGTAAAAAGATAAATTTATTAAGATACTAATCAGTAAATAACGCAACGAGAGAAAGCTAGCTACTTTTGACCTACGATTTGACGCATTGATTTGACTTGTTTTTTCCTAGGCTATCTTATATGTCTCGGTAGGAATTTCCATTACTTATAGAGCTTATAGCATGTAATTGCAGGTTTAGAATTTTTGAACTAGAAAATCGCTCCGAGCTATAAATTGATAGCTCTCAATAGAACCACGCCTCAACACTGCGGACTTGACCGTGACAGCCACAAACGCCGCCACGAGAAGCTGGAAGCGGCTACTAAAGTGGCTGAAGCGCGCGACAGCGACCGACTAAGGCAAGGGAGAGAGGGGTGGGGAATCGCGCGAGTGACGTGTGGCGGGCCACAAGAAGCGAGTAACGACGATTTGTAGCGTGTGGCGGCCACCGGCGTACCGTGTGTGGCGAGTCCATATAAAATGTATGAAAACTACAAGAAATATGCCGGTGGTGGCGTTTTGTGGTTGTGGTCGGTGGCTCGTGTGCGGCGACACTTAAACTGAAAAGTTAGGAAAAATTAAAAAGTTAATAAATCGCGCTGTAAATCCTTTCAAAAGGTATTTTATAAACGACGTGATCTTTAAAACTTTTATATTTATGTCTAACATTCTAGATCTAATTGCAGGTTTAGATTTTTTTTAAAACGAATATCGCTCTGAGCTACAAATTGATAGCTCTCAATGGGACCGCGCCTCAACGCAGTGAACTTGACCGTGACAATAAGACCAGTCTAGTAAATAAACATGTTAATGAGCTTACCACAAGAAAGTCTGTATGTGGTCGCAAACCAGTTTTTGGCCCATCGTGTGCATATCATACTCTGTTCAGCATACGATATTCAGTTCATTATTGATTACTTAGCTGTAGTTCCCATTCTTGAGAAAAAAAGTTTGCTTTTGATGTTTTGTTGAGTTAGTTCTGGGAACATCTTTCATCATAGATCATAATTGAAACTTGTAGTGTTCCCTCATTAAAATGGAGGTAAAAAATTATATGATCGCTTTTGGACTTTATCACCACTTAACATCAGGTGGGGTAGAGTCATTTACCTATCTGGACATATAAAAAATATATGAAACTTTCGCAGTGGTCGGTCATCGGATGGATGACCAAAAATTTACTATCTCGAGCTCCTCCGTGCTTCGGAAGGCACGTTAAGCCGTTGGTACCGGCTGCATCTGCAGTCGTTAGCACCCACCAATCCGCACTGGGCCCGCGTCTTGGGTCATGGCCCAATTTTCTTATTCCATCCGTAGGAAAGGTCTGTGCCCCAGCTGTGGGGACATTAATAGTAATAATTACTTAATTATTATGAATAAGAAAAGTATTTTCTATTATGGTATGTCAATATTAATTAATTACTTTATCCTAAAAGCCTCACTGTGTATTTCTGTATTCCTGAAGGTTGACTGACAGAGAATGCTTTTAGCGTTAAGTCCGCCTTTTGTCGATTTGTAATTGTGACAAGTAAAGTAACAAGTAAAATTTAGATTATTAATATCAAGTTACGGATGATTTCGCTTGAATAAGAATAATAATAATAATGTCGATTCTTGCTTGATTCTATAAACCTAAACTTAAATTTGACATTGCTTGTCAAATTCAGATGTAAGTTTAAAGAATCATGCCAGTAAGTATAATTATTTTAGATAATAAAAAATCATCCTTAAAATCAAAAAACATAGTCAAAATTATATTTAATGAACAACTTCTTATCATGATGATGTATCATTGATGTTCATACTGAAACATATCTATATAAACATATTGTTTTAAACTTTCATGGTCACTAACATTATATTATTATAAGTTACTAGCGGCCCGCCCTCACTTCGCTTCGGTGTAGAGCTGAAGTGTAGACTACAGTTTTTGTTCTCAGGCTTGTATTATGCACAATGACATTCATCTATGATTCTTTTTATACCTGCATGCAAAGTCTTAGCCCGATCGGTTTAAAATTGACAAAGTTTCATAAAAACTTTCATTCCCTATTTTATCCCCTTGGGGGTAGAATTGATCAAAATCCTTTCTTAGCGGATGCCCACGTCATAACATCTACCTGCATGCCAAATTTCAGCCCGATCCGTCCAATGGTTTGGGCTGTGCGTTGATAGATCGCTATGTCAGTCAGTCACCTTTGAGTTTTATATATATAGATTTATGGGATTGTTACAATGTACCTTGTTTTTAGCGAGATCATGCTTGCAACAGTGGCGAAATATTGGAAACTCGCTAAAAACAAGGTACATGGTAACAATCCCGTAAATAACTTATATTAGTATCAATATAAACTTAAAAAAGAAACAAAATACTAGTATAGATTTTTGCAAATTGCAAATTATGAATATCACTTTTCCCACAATCATTAATTTGTGTCAATTGGTTAATTAAGAAACGAAATCAGACCATCTGAAAAATCAAAATTTTATATCATGATCATAAATCAATGGATGGTTTCCGGTATTATGGCCACGGTTGTGGTCAGTATGTCGATATATCGATAAAACAGGCACACAAAACTCATATAAGAAACACAAAATTGTCGTTCAAATTCAAAGCGAGTGTTGAAAACAAACGGTAATATTACATCATCGACATCGTTAACAGGACATAATCACTAGCCTATTATGGTCCCCACTGCTGGTGCGTACGCCTTCTCTATGGATGGAAGTGCAGCTTAATGGGTGCTTACAATGCAGATGCAGTCGGGATCAATGGCTTAACATGCCTTCCGAAGCACTGAAGAGCTCGAGATAATAAGTTTTTGGTAGCAGGACATCCTTATGAGCAATTGAACTAGCAAACCAGTGAACCAAATGTTCACCAAAAAAAAATGTATTTAATTAATTCAGAACTTCGGAGATTTTGTGTGGTTTCGTTTGAAATAGAAATCACGTGATTTCTCGAAAACCGGAAGTGCTACGTTACTCAAATCCGGTTTGTAGTCTTAACAGACTATTCTTAACTTATAACTTGAACATTCTCTATATCTATCTCTTACGGTTTGGCCGCTGAAACAGCACCACGGACGGACGGACGGACTTGTCTAATAGATAAGAGATGTATCAAATCACCGATGAAAAAGAATATAAAAATAGGTATAAAGCGAAATATTCCTAGGTATTCCTATTTCGCGATATATTACTAGAACTTCCAAGATAATAATTTAAAGTTATAAACAATAATTTTGATTTTATAATAATTAAATATTAGTTTTATTACAATAAAAAGTCTTTCTTGCTGTACTAGGTGTAAAATAAAATCATTAAAGGAGTCCATTGCATCTCAACTGCGCCAAAGAACAATGGCCAGATTTCTATATGAGCTGGACTTGACTTTTGTTTTTGATGTCCCTTAATAAACTATAGTGAGAATGGTTTGCTTTTATGTTGTAAATACTATCCCGTTTGAAAATCTTATATAAATAGCCACGATTTTTAAAATATCGCCACTAATACTTTTGAAGTTAGAATCAACAAGTACCTTTTACCCGACTGCGGCGATGCCAACAATATAGTAGCGAAGAGGGTACTTGGCGATCCCATAGCTAATTTATTCGATGCCTCATAGACAAAACAGAGGACTGACCTTAAAAGTGGTTTTTAGTTCAGTCCTATTTTGGGGCATTTTCCTGGCTGTGCCGGCTAAAGAGTAAGTCGTTAGACGAGACTAGATACCTGTACCCTTAGTACGAGTTTTACAATTACGAAAACTATGATAGTTTTCGTGAGCTCGCACTCGCACTAAGGGTACTGATTTTATTGTTTTCGTTTCAATACAAATAAACAGTGTTTAAATACTATTATTAAACCGTTTGTGTCTTCTTAAATTTTAAGAATATTTGGTAATTATCCACCAAAATGAACATAGAAACAATAATTTACAATTACGAAAACTATGATAGTTTTCGTGAGCTCAAACTCGTACTAAGGGTACTGCTATCTTTCACTCACTGACTAATCGAGTCGAAGTAATAATGGTACCCATCATAAGGTAATAATGGTGGGTACGGGGACAAATGAAAGATAAGTCTTGGCAAAAATATTATTTAGTTATCAGTCCGTAAATCAATGCCAAGGTCAAAAGAACAGAAGGTAATCCAAAATAGTACAATCACAATAATTCACAACAACAATCTTAGCGAAAGCGTTAGCACAGAATGGTCACTGTCACTGTGTGTCAGTCAATCGATGGCGCCGATCGATGACATATAACGGTCCGTTATATGCATAAACCGAGCAATTAAACAAAAAGCTCATACTTAATTTGTACTTACTTAGGTTGCTTTCCAATTACAGAGCATAATGCGACTCAGTGCCGCACAATGCCGAATTATGCTGATGCTTAATTGGAACGTGAATTAGTTTTCAAATGCACCAGCAGAGTGCGCTAAGTTCAGTGTTGAAAAAAAAAAGTCAATGTTTGCACCTTCATCCATACTTATATTTATTTTTTAACAGTTTGAATGAACTTTGATTATTTAAAAAAAAAACTATTTAATGAAACAAAAGCTTTAATAATTTTTCAACAATAAATAATAATACTAACGATAACATATAAATAAAACATTTCGATTAATGCCAACTTAAAGAAAAAACACTTGTTAATTTTCTGTCTCTAAGTTGGTAGGATTGCACGCATCACACGAAAGCATCACTTTTGAGAGTGCTCAATTGTGCGAAACGTTGCTGTAGTTGGAACACTCAACGTTAAGCATTATGCCGCATAATGCGCTATAATGCTGTAATTGGAAAGCAACCTTAATTACTTTTATAACAAAAGTTCTTTAAATACCTAATAACTCTAGTTGATCAGATGCCTAACTATTAATTGAATTACGGTTAACAAGTATTTAGAAATAGAAACAATTTATACATAACTATGAATATTAAATCATATCATGTGCGAAATTAATCGTCAATGGGTGCGTTCTGAACATGTTATTCCAAATAATTTCAAATAAACAACCAAAACACAAAAAAAGGTATATCTTTTTAATGTGGGAGATTATGCATATTTTACTTACAGGTATTTTCTAAAACCTTTAAAAATAAGGGATATTCTGATATATATATGGCATATTGGGACGTCATCGTTTCCTCATCAGGTACGATTTGGCCATCCTTCTTTGGCGTTATTTCTCAAAGATCTCTTTATGATGGCTGTAGGATGCTATCCGAAAACAATGTGACAGATTTCCAACCGATCGCCTACAACTTTTACGAATATAGACATAATGTCCGTTATAAGGCTTAAACTTTCTTGGAAAACTAGCAGCTATTAAATGAGACTATAATTTTATATAAGAAGGGCAAACAAACATCATTTAACTTGCTTTATTTAGCATCAAGCTGCTGCGGCTGCTATAATAAAAAAAATCTACGATAATATAAAAAAACATGATTTTATACTCATTTTTATACTTATCTAATGTTAAATCTTCATAGAACCCTTCATATGCGAGTCCGACATGCATTTGGCTGATTTATGTCTCACAGTTAAGAATCTTTGATGGACTTAAAAAACCTGCAAGCCATATATAAAAATATACTCGCATAAACAGTTATGTTAGTAAATGATACTAATTGTAATAAATTTACACAAGTTCAAGGTCATTATTACAAAATCAATGAACTAACGAATCATCTGATTAGACGAAAACAGCTAAATGATGATGTATCATTACTCATTTTTAGGGTTACGTAGTCCTGACAAGGAACCCTTATAGTTTCGTCATGTCCGTCTGTCCGTCCCTGGTTTTGCTTGAGGACTGTTAGCACTAGAGAGCTGTAATTTTGTGGAGATATGTATCAATCGTGCCGGCAAAAGGGTTATAAAATAAAATAGAAAAAGATTTTTAACGTAGCTCCTATACATGTACCCTAGAAATGATTTTATTTTTTCATCATCTACCCCACCGTTAATATACACACACACATAATAAATCCTATAAAATTATTAAGGAGTTTCTAAGACAATTTTTCGATTTAGGGATCCGTTTGCGAAATATTGAAGTTTAAAGGGCTAATTTTTGTTCGTGCAGGGCGTAAAAAGAGCTAAACTATTAGCTTGAAAAACCAGGAAAAAATCATGATAACAGTGCTTTTTATGAACTTTTAAGGAAAATTATAATGGGTAAAATAGAATCTCTTATCTATTAGACAAGTCCGTCCGTCTGTCTGTCTATGGTGCTGTTTCAGCGGCCAAACCGTAAGAGATAGATAAAGAGAATATTTAAGTTATAAGTTAAGAATAGTCTGATAAGACTACAAACCGAATTTGAGTAACGTAGCACTTCCGGTTTTCGAGAAATCACGAATTTCAAACGAAACGATACAAAATCTCCGAAATTTTCCGAAAAAAAAATGTATTTAATTAATTGAGAACTAATTAAATACATTTTTTTTATATATCAGGTTTTGGTGAACATTTGCTTCACTGGTTTGCTAGTAGTTAGTTTAAGAGTAACAGTCGTTCAATTTATGTATTAGAAAATTTCTGACCTAATAAAAAATCCTTAGAAGAAAACATTAAAAGTCACGTAGACAAAAAATTGCTTAAAATATAAACTCTTTCATAAATATTTTGTGGTGACGACGAGCAACTACCGAATCCTACACTGCGCGTGGCACGACACGCACTTGGCCGGTTTTTATAAATCATCTAGGTATTGTAAGCACATTTCTCATAACAGTAAATAAGTTGATATAAAAACTAGAAGGAGGCTTTGAATATTTGCGTTCCGAAAAATAAAGTCATAGAAAAAGAGCTGTTGAATAACTTTGCATGACACAGGAAATGATCCCAACGTAGGTAGAGTCTGTGCGGAAAGAGAATGAGATTTACATTGGAGGGCGCTGTAGTGCTTTTCTACCGTATTTGTAAGGTTGTACCCCTTTTAGACATGATTAAATACAAAAAACCGCAAGAAATCACAACAACAAACAAATCCGTATCAATACAAAACTTGACGTTTTACAGATTGCTGGGTTTGATTGCCAAATAAAAATCTTAATGTTAGTTCCGTTTTTCGCCACGCCCATTCTCTTACCGCACAGACTCTACCTGATATTTTGGAATGTAAGTAGACTCCAACCTTCAGCAGTAGTAGCAGAGCACCGCGATATAATATATAACGCGTTTTTATCACGCTTAATTGTCAAATTACTATGGAGTTTGACAGTTAGACGCGATAAAAAACGTGACATAATGTAAATTGCGGTACTCATACCATGGGTACACTTGTTAAAATGTGATTAATAAAAATAACGCTGCCGGAACCCTGGCCTTACTCACCAACAGAAACAGTCCACCAAAAGTAGTTTTATCTAATTTGTTTCTTAGGTTTTCACGCACATCACTCATTAAATAAAACTAGTTTTAACGGGTTAATGCACGAAACTTTATTTATTTATTGACGTTTCGCAGTCATTTCAGGCCCGCTTCATCAGAATAATGATTTTTTGAAAAAACAAAAAGTTTCGTGAATTTAGCCGTTAAAACTAGTTTTATCTCACCGTAGACTTTGATACAGTTTACTTCCTCAGACGGGTACTAAAATTTGAGCTGAAAATCCTTTCTGAATTAGTTAAAATAGTGATCTTTTGAAATTATAAGAGCTTTGGAGATACTAAACATATTATTTTTCTTCCAAAACAAGTCCAGACATTTTAAGTTATATCTGCTGATAAAATCATAATGAGCTGAAATTTTGTATACACCTTTCTTTCGGCGTTGTAATGAAGATGTGAAAAATCAACAATGATATCTCGTCGGCTAAAAAAGCAGGTATAAAGGTCAAAGGTCGTGGAGCTTGCGTCACGAAGTCGCGTAATTAATATTTTTTATTTTGTGTCTGAAGCCATTTTTTTATCGGAGTTCCTTTTCAGACGGTTCGGCGCATGGAGGCTAGGCGAAACATTTATAAGATTTTTCTGTCAAAGCGAAGCTGAAGCAGTTGCCTAGTTGAATATAATATAACCGAAGTGAAAAAAAACTTGTATGTAGTAAGCTCATGGTCTTAGGCGCGGGATACACAGGATATACGTAAGACACAGACGAGGTGCAGACCCATAAGTCTCTGCCGGGTCTTTTTTTTGTGTTCACCACCCGCCTGGGAGTAGTGGGTGTGAAATCCTCATGGATACAGCCGGCTGCAAGATTATGTCAGGCTCCTACTGACTTAAACACACCCGTAGTTCATGCTTATAGCCGGAAGGTCCTTAAAAGCTTCATCTGAAGCGATCATCCCCTGAGCGGTTCGACCTTTCGAAGCGCCACGTCACAAATGACAGAAAAAACAGGGCGCGAACACAACGCTTTTTTTTATAGATAGGTCCGACAAATGACTCCACCCCACCTGATGTTAAGTGAAGGTGAAGTCCAGATGCGAAGATAGCTGAAACAGCAGTTCTACCTGCCACACCAGCCATCCTCACCCTGCCGGCCTGCATGTTGCTTCTTTCTTCACGCCTCTTTTAAAGGATCCCAGGTTGTAAGAGGGAGGGAACACGTGAGCGGGCAGAGCATTCCATTTACGGATAGTGCGACAAAGAAATGAGTCACCAAATTTTGTATGAAACTGACAATTCCGCGCCCCGTTTGCGTGTTTTACATCTTACTTATGTCTTCTCTGTGGGCGCCGCGCCTTATAACGATAAATCAACCAAAGTTTAATGTCCATTTTTTTTATTTCAGA
Source organism: Chilo suppressalis (assembly GCA_902850365.2). Taxonomy (NCBI): domain Eukaryota; kingdom Metazoa; phylum Arthropoda; class Insecta; order Lepidoptera; family Crambidae; genus Chilo; species Chilo suppressalis. The sequence goes on from OU963902.1 coordinate 3,321,816, forward strand.
CCTTAATAAGAAACCAGATTTACAAATACTCTTACGACAAACTTCAAACGATATTTGACTGTATTTTGTATTGGAGAACTATATCCATTTTGTTTTCTTACTATGTATTTTTTTTTACTTTGAATAACATTATTTACACCATAATCTTGGGATGACGTAAATATCCATAACATAAAACACACAAAAAAACGGAACTAACATTAAAAATTTTATTTGGCAATCAAACCCAGCAATCTGTAAAACGTCAAAGTTTTGTATTGATACGGATTTGTTTGTTGTTGTGATTTCTTGTGGTTTTTTGTATTTAATCATGTCTAAAAGGGGTAAAACCTTACAAATACGGTAGAAAAGCACTACAGCGCCCTCCAATCTAAATCCCATTCTCTTTCCGCACAGACTCTATATGTGTATGTGTCGGCAGCTACGCCTGCCACTTTTATATATTTTAATTTTAGTCGCAATAGAGCTATTGAACCTTAATGTTTTTTCTTATTTTCCAAATCCTTGTAAATACGGACTTATATGAGTGCAATAAGATAAACCAATAACCAATACGACCCAAGAACCTTCAAAAAAAGAGCGTACTCCTTCCTTAAAGGCCGGCATCGCATTTGTGATACTCCTGGTGCTGCAAGTGTCCATGGGCGACGGTGATCACTTACCATCAGGTGAGCCGTCTGCTCGTATGCCCCCTATAACATAAAAATAAACCGTACACTAGAGCATCAATTGCGCCGTTACAAATTCTGAATCCTCACCAAAAAGTATTGTTATTTTACTGTGGTCCTCTGTAAGGTGGAGATTGCTTCCCCAGACAGGCGCTCCAATCAGAACTAAAAATACACTATACTTTACTGACAAAAATCGAGAGCCGTTACAGTAAAAAGCAGTCGATGTATGAAAATAGCTTCAAGAAAAAACAGTAGATCCAGGAACGTATTTTTTTCCGATTTGTACTGGAATTGGCTTATATTGAAAATATAAGCCAGTAACGAATGCGTTTCTATGGCTCTTGCCTCCCTCAAAACCTAGTTTTTTTTTAACAAAAACATATAGCGGAAAATGAAACTGAAACCATAATTTAAAGAAGAAAAACGTATTCAAAGGATAGGAGTAGATTCATGTAGAAAAGCCGATGTAGAAGAACAGGAGACATTTCAAAAAAACAGGAGATCTCCCTTAATAATGGGAGGCCTGAATCTTAATATTAAATAATAAATATTTCCAACACTCACACTAATTAGCCTAGCCCCAAAGTAAGCACTGTAAGGCTTGTGTTATGGGATACTGGGGTAACGGATAGAATACATATACAGTACATAGGAGTATATAAGTATATTTATATAGAAATACTAAACATCCATGACTGGAGCACAAATGCTCGTATTCATCACACAAACATCTGCCCCCACAAGGATTCGAACTCGGGACCTCTTTAGTTGACGACACCGTGAAACCCGGCGTACAAACCACTCCACCAAGGAGGTCGTCAATAATAATATAGTGTAAAAAAAATATAAAGTATAAGAAATATTCACCTTGGATACTTTATACTAACCAAATATTACAAAAATAAAGACATTAAAAACAATCTATATAATACAAAAACAAGTCGATTCTACACTTGTAGTTAAGTTTATAAAAGAGTTATGAAGCAATGAAGAAACTAAAATCCATAACAATGCAACACTGTTCAATGACCTCTACAAACCGCTAAATATACTCGCGAGTATTAAAATTCAGAGCACGAACTGATCTTTAATACGGAATGATTCACCAAGAAACCTTTTGTGAAGTAATTACCAAGAAAAAAGTTAGATATTTAAGAATATCTGTAATCAAATCAGTTCGAAATTGTAGTTTTTCAGGGCTCTTTCCGCACTTAGTCTAATTATTGGACCATTGTGCGTGTCTCGACACATTCCGGTTCACTCCAGCCAGCTTAAGTTAGTCCAGAAGGAAAGCAGCCTTAGGAGACTGCTGCAGGCATCCGGAAGCGATGCTGGCGACTGGAGAAACCTTGCCCATTGGTCGGCCACACTCCTCCATTCCATGATGACATTAATTTACTGGATCTGTACATAAACAAACCCCCCTTACTTATTTACAAACAAGGAATACGCTTAGACTAGTTACGGCGTGTTTAATTCATATCACTCAAATGCCATTTGTCATTCGATGAACAGAGACAAAACATGGAGTAACAAATCTAAGCTTATTTTTTTATTAATAAGGGGGACCACGTTTACCACTGTATTAGAAAATGAGTTCATATTAAGATTAGTACGTAAATAAATATACATGCTCGATGGCGAAAGTGGCGCAAGTGGTTAGCGCGTTCGGCTGCGATCGTTGAAGTTAAGCAACTTTCGCGGTGGTCGGTCATTGGATGGGTGACCAAAAATTTACTAACTCGAGTTCCTTCGTGCTTCGGAAGGCACCCGTTAGCACCCGCCAATCCGCACTGGGCCCGCGTGGTGGGTCATGGCATCCATCCATAGGGAAGGCCTGTGCCCCAGCAGTGGGGACATTAATAGGCTGATGATGTATGTATGTATGATGATATATACATATTTCGGTTTTTTCCATTTGTCTGGAAAATACCTTACGCATTTTTTCGCCACCGGGAGAGCGAGAAGAAGTTATGTGGGACTCTTCCTGCTTATTTCAGCCAGCCCTTGAACCGGATGAAATGAGCCGATCCCTACCTAATGCCCTGAACAAGGCCACTAAAAACCAGACAATACTCCTGCACACTCGACACGCATTTTGAGAACCGCGGTCCTTCTAATGCGCGCCGGGCGTGCGGGTGATGTTGCGGCATCCTGTTACGAATGACCGCACACCCGCAAGGTGATTGTGCGCAAACGGACCCGCCCCGATGAAGATGCACTGGAGTGGACATCCAGAGAGCTTGTGCGATGCGGGCCCGTTCCCCCCCAAGGCAGACCCACGGCTCTCGCAGGAATATGAGAGAGAGCGTTGTTCTCTCCCTCCTTCTCTCGCCCCCCCTGGCCCTAAGAAGGGCCAATTGAGCATCTACCACAATCGGCAATGATAAGAATCACTGTGGGGTGATGCTTCTAACTCCCCTGGCCCTGAAAAGGGCGGTTTCCCCATTCTTACATCCATTGCCCTGACTAAGGATAGGGCCTAACACAGGGAATAGTCCCTGTGTTAGGTCGGCAAGAGATGCGCCCGTCGTTTCCTCCTTCCCCTCCTTCTACTACGGAGAGCGCCCGCGAGGGCCTGCTCCTCGCGTAGTCTGATGTCCTCGCAGAAGGACACCATCTCCTGCTAAGACCTGTCGCTCTCCATCATAGTTTTTACCATGTCCGTTTACACGATGGCGACCAGAGTGCCGCGCTACCGAGTCCACGCTGGGCACACCTCTAATGTGTGCTGAGCTGAATTCTGCCGCACTGTTCTTATTAATAATTATGTGTCAAATGATAATTAAAATCACACTTAGTGAAACGTAACAGAAAATAAGCTTTTACTAATTGACATAAAACTATTTATTAGCCAGAGAGCTTTCACATTTGGCATCTTCATCTCTGTGGAGTTACCATAAGATCTCGAATTTATTTCGATAGTGATTTCGCAGACCTTTACAAAAAACTATAACAAAAAATTTATTTTGCAAGAATAAAAATGTATAAAAAATGGTAATAAATAATACCGACAATTTTAAGCTTTTCAACATATATATATATATATATATATATATATATATATATATACTAGCTGACTCGGCGAACTTCGTACCGCCCAAAAGTAATAATTTGCAATAAATTAAAATTGCGACTATAATTTGAGATTTAAACTATCCTATCTCTCAAGTTGGATCGAACTGCACATGGTGTGCGAATTTTATTATAATCGGTTCAGTGGTTTAGGAGTCCATTGAGGACAAATATGTCACGAGATTTATATATATTAAGATTTAAATAGCTAATTACCAAAGCTGTTATAATTAAATTTTGCATATGTAATCAAATGTAAGTTCAAATTATTTCAAACAGATATATAAAATAACATAACTACAAACTATTATTACCATAAAAAAGAGCGTAAAATTAATTTTATATGCATAAACACAAAATAATTTTGATGTCTCTTAATATTCTGTCAAAGGACTAAACAGTCCCTTGCGTCTCTTTTGTCTAGTAAAATGTCAATGGTCCTGTTATCGTTGGAATTCCGTGCCCTATGTAATTATTTTTATGTTTAAAGCTTTTCAAAAATAAAATCATTCCATACACACTACTAAAACAACATTTAACATTCGCGTGTTTCAAAGCGGTCTTCTTGAATTACCCATAAATAAGGCGAGTTACTATTAATTTGCTATTGGCCGAAAAAAACATCTGATCCAATTAAGAATAATCTGCGAAGTCGCACGTACCTATATAGGAACGTGAATAAAAACAAACTCGCATCACCGATACAGCATCGAGAAAGTGAAAGGCGGTAAGGACCACCGGCGTTTAGCAAAAAGCTCCGACGTGCGGCGAAGCTTCGAAGTTGTGACACAGACGCGACGGGCAGCGCACGTACCATTCGATATATTGTTGTTTTTTATCGATATCAACACAATGGCCCAGCACTGTTTACTAGGATTCGTGGTGAGTTCCGTTTACGATGTGTTACTTTAGAAGTCAGTCTTTAGATCAAGAACAAATTCATTTTGCTGAAATTTATAACAAAAATAACGCTGGACTAATTAACAAATAGAAAGATATACATTACCCATGGAAATTCAAATTTCCGTGGATTTGTCCTTGATTATCTAAAAGCTCACTGTAAGCCACTGGTTATGTGAATAAATTAACCAATCAAAACATATTTGTGTAGCTGTACACCACATATATTACAACTACTGACATCAAAAAATTCTAAGCAATACGCACCATTACACATTTTTTCTCTTAACAAAGTAGATTGGTATGCATACCTTCTTTTTTATCTCGAAAATGTAATTAGCTGATTTTGAAAATTAAAAATGATGATTATTTTACGTATAAATAGGTATATTACAATAGTCAAAATCGTTGAAAAGTTCAAAACCATACAACATTATAAATGTTGCTTAGACTTTTTTGATGTGTATATATTAACTGTCAAACATTTAAATTCTTCTTAATTATCGAATTTATTAAATTAAGAAATAAATAAAACAAATATTTCCGGCACTCACACTAATTAGCTTAGCCCAAAGTAAGCACTGTAGGCTTGTGTTATGGAATACAAGGGTAATGGATAGAATACATATACTGATACATATATAAATGTATTTATATAGAAATACATATTAAACCTCCATGACTGGAGTACAAATGCTCGTATTCATCACACAAACATCTGCCCTCTCTCTCGGACACGGAAATCGTCTAATCTATATTTTAGACATTAGATATTGTGACATCTATTCAACACGTTAAGACATTGAAAAACTTCGAATGAATCGTTATCACATACATTTGATAGATTTAAGTAAGCTCTTGATAAGGAACTGAAGAAATGAAAATTGTAGAGTAATATAATAATCTACCGAACTATTTAAATTCACAAAAATAACAAAAAAGGATTCAGAATTGAAATTTTTGCTCCGTTAAGTTGTCATACAAGTTATTGTAATGCAGCATAAAAATATTTGTAAATAAAAACAATCTTAAGCAAATTGCTTTTATCAAAAAAACATACTTTAATCGAATGCTTTTCGATTTCCTCTTACGAATATTTGGATAAATAAAATAAGTATTGGTAGACTTAGGTGAACCTCAATACTTGAGTGGATACTTAAACTTTTACAACCAAAAACAAACCAAACCAACAAACAACAATGTAAAATGATAGTAGTGTAACTTTCACTTATTTTTTGCTCACTTTGCAATCATTATTATTCAACGTTCGGGGGAAAGATTAACTTATGTCACGGGGATATGAGGTCCGAGTCTTAGAGACGCCCGCTAGTTGAGCCGACCCCCTCAGATTCGAGAGGTCTAGAGGCTCCAGATGGAGAGGAGACTCCCCCCGTGAGGAGATACTATCCGCCTGGAATACCTAGGCACACGCCAATTCTCGGCTTGAGGTTCACTTAGGATCTCGCCGTCCTTAAGCCCGGTGACGCTGTAAAGGTCATCTGCGGCCAATAGCATACACACCAAAAAAAATTAAAAGTTAGTAGATAAATGACCAACAAACCTGCCTCTCGACTTGTTCGATTTGAACAATAATAAACCCATTAATTTGACATTTAGAAAACTTCTTAATTTTGTTTGAATTTTCTAAATTAATATCTTTTATTAACAAACTTCGATGGCTTTTGAATGGGGTTTATGAAAATTGTTGATACAAAAAGATCAATTTAGTTTAAACTTGATATGTAAATATCTTTTCATATAAATATGGTAAGTAGTATGATTGTATGAAATATATTAAAAAACATATTTTACTAACGAACTTCCAGCGAACTTTGCCATAAAAATAAGGGCTGGTGGTAGCAGGGTGAAAATTTAGGGTTGTATGTATTTTAAATGCCACATTAAAAAAATGGGAAAAAAAATGTTAGGGGTAATATATATCACTTAGGGGTATAAAAATTGATAGTAGCCGATTCTCAGACCTACTGAATATGCAAATAAATTTTCACGAAAATCCGTCGAGCCGTTTCGTTGGAGTTCAATTACGCACACCGGGACACGAGAATTTTATATATAAGATTAAAATCATACAATAATCGTACTGGACTCATAGTTAATTGAAAGTGATGGGTGAAAATACATTTGTTTGACAACAACAAAATAATCTTCTTCTTAGCCGGTACGCTCTTGACAGAGCGGTCGTGATCGCTATGCACTTGTAGTATTATTGGAGGGGGCAGATGTGATGCGCTTCACTATGTTTCGCCATTGCTGCCTGCTAGAGGTCATCCTGCTGCACTCGTTTAGTGAACCTCCAACGGCTGACTTGATCTGGTCAGTCCATCGCGTGGGAGACCTTCCGCGCGGTCTAGTACCTTCCACCTTTCCTTGGACGACAAGGCGTTCTATGGATAGGTTGTTACGCCGAGAAACGTGTCCGAAGAATGTTAGGATGCGAGATTGTACTGTCGAAAATAGACGCTGCCTGATACCGAGTTCTTGAAGTATCGAGACGTTCGTGCGAAACTCGGTCCACGAAACCCCAAGCATTCTTCTCCAGCACCACATTTCCAAAGCGTCCACTTTCTGCCTTTCCACATCTCGCAAAGTCCACGTCTCAGCCGCGTAAAGAAATATGGGGAATATAAGTGTCCTCACAAGCTTGGTCTTTGTGGCTTTAGTAATGTTTCTGTTCCTCCATATTTTCCGCATCTTGTCCATCGCTGATCTTGTGATGCCCATACGTCGTTTGATTTCATCGATGCATCCGCCATTGTTTGAAATCAGGGCCCCAAGATAGATATAAAGATTGGACCACAGTGCAATTCGCGATTTGTGTCACTTCAGGCGAATTATTTCTGGCACGGTCAACAATCATTACCTTGGTCTTGCTGCGATTAATTTTAAGGCCAAACTCACGGCTCACTCGCTCCATCTTTGACAGTAGCTCATCCAAGTGTTGTGAACTGGTTGCAAATAAGGTGGTGTCATCCGCGTAACGTAAGTTTGCAATCCTGTATCCACCAATTGTTACTCCGTCCGTCCAGTGCTCCAAAGTGATGCGCATTATCAGCTCTGTGTAGGCGTTGAATAAGAGCGGGGATATTATGCATCCCTGGCGTACTCCTGCACTAGGATGGAAATCACCTGATAGGACATCATCTGTGCGCACTGAGGCTGTGCCTTCTTCATATAGGCGTCTTAAAAGGTGAACAAGATGTTTTGGTGTGCCCATATCTAGCAAGGTCTTCCATAATATCGGCCATTTCACCGAATCGAATGCTTTGGAGAAATCAACAAAGCAAATGAATAAGGGCTTATTGAATTCTCTCGACTTCTCGATGATCTGACGTACGATGAGAATTTGTTCCCGAGTGCCTTTCCCCTTCACAAAACCGGCTTGTTCCGGAGCGATCTCCTTAGAAAGGTAGGTTTTCAGTCGCTCGTTGAGAATATGCAACATTATTTTGCTAGCGTGTGATATTAGAGCAATGAGGCGGTAATTGTTACATTTCTTTGTCGAACCTTTTTTGTGCAAGGGTGTGAAAACGGTGTGTGTCCATTCAGTAGGCCAAACTCCTGTCTGCCATACCTTGTTGCAAATTACATGAAACATCTGGTCGCCACGATCTCCTAAGGCTTTAATTGTCTCTATCGGAATTGCATCTCTACCAGTTGCTTTTTTACATTTCAGGTGTTTTATGGCAGCTCTTACTTCGGACAGTAGAATGTCTGGTTCCAAATTCTCCCGTTCTGGGTCTGTACTTGCAAACTGTCGTGACTGCGGGTCTCGGAATAATGACTGACAGTAGTTCTTCCACGTTTCGGAGATTTGTTCGAGCTCTGTTACCACTTCATTTCTGTCGTTCTCAATGGCCCAGGTTCTAGCCGGTAGAGATTTGGTAATAAGACGAATTTTGTGGTATAGATCTCGAGACTCGTGCTTCAGAGCGTGTTTTTCAACCTCTTCACAAATGCTATGAAGATGGCGGTTGTGGTCTCTCCTGCAGCAGGCTTGGATGTTAGCAGACATCTCATTCAACTCCCTTATGTCTGTTCCTGCAGCTTTCTTAAGGCGCCTCTCCTCGATTAGAGCAAGAGTACTATCCGTCATCCAATGTTGACGTTTGCGGGTTTCTGATCTTGGATTAGACTCCGCCACTGCACTTTGGATGAGATGTTTAGCTTTATTCCATAGCATGTCTGGTGTAGCTTCATTGTGGTTTGCATCTGTCCATTCCATCCATTTCCGCTCAAAGGCTGCATTGAGCTTCTCGCTATCTGTTACTTCAATCCGTCTTATTTTCTTGGAGGATCGGGCAGCTTTGAGTTTCAACCGTATCTTTGCGATAACGAGTTCATGGTCGGAACCACAATCAGCCCCAGGAAGCGTGTGAGCGTTGAGAATGGAGGTGCGCCAGCGCGATCCAATCAGTATGTAGTCGATCTGGTTTTTGGCCTTACCTCCAGGTGAGGTCCAGGTGAACAGTCTACGTGGATGGTGTTGGAATAGACTGTTTGCCACCACCAAGCTGTTTTCGTCTGCGAACTGCATAAATCTTTCACCTCTTCCATTGCGTACTCCAAGTCCGAAGTTTCCCACACATTTACTATACTGGGCAGAGTTTGCACCAATTTTCGAATTAAAATCACCCATGATTATAAGCAGCTCTCTGCTGGGGATTTTGGCAATCGTTGTTTGTAGTTCTTTGTAAAAACTCTCCAGGACGGTGGGTAAAGCTTCACTGGTGGGAGCATATACCTGTATCAGGTTCAAATTTACAGGTGACGCTTTAAGCTTCATGGATATGATGCGGTCGCTAACTGCCTCATACCCTATCACACTGTTATTTAGACGCTTAGGAATAAGTATTGCTACTCCGTTTTGGCTACTGTCGTCATTGCCGGAAAAGTAGACTGTATTGGTGTCGGTAAGGAAATGCCCGTTGCCTCTCCAGTGGGTTTCAGATAGTCCACAAATGCATAAACCACATCTGGTGACCTCCCTCTCTACGATGTTAAATTTACCGGGTTTTAACAAGCCGCGAACATTCCACGTGCCTATCTTCTGGATTTTTCGCAACTTGATGGAGTTTCCAGTAGCATTTTTTCCATGCGGAGCCTGGTCTCCTACTCCAACATGGCCGGTAGTCCATTTCTCACCGCACGCCCCGGACGCGGCGCGGCGCCGGTCGCTAGGCGGTTCGCATGGCAATTGTGATCTCTCTGTGTCTACTTTCATAACGATTTTCTCGGGAGATTAGTTGCAGTGGTTTCCCGTTGCCTTCTGCACCAGTTATTTTAGAGGTTATTTGTACCCCAAGGCCCCTGTAGCCTCTTCTGACCTCTGGTCAGGAGTGTGGTTATACCGCCACTGCTCGGTCGCCATTGCCTCGTCTGTTATCTAGCAGGGGGACCGCGGTATATAAATACCGCCGCGGATGATGTATATTGTCCGCGCGTGCAGGTGAGGTTGACAGTTGGGGCCGGAAAGATGTTAAATCCGTTCTCCCCCCTTACCCCCCTAATTAACAAAATAATAATAATAATATAATAAATATTTCCAACACTCACACCAATTAGCCTAGCCCCAAAGTAAGCACTGTAAGGCTTGTGTTATGGGATGCTAGGGGTAACGGATAGAATACATATACTGTACATATATAAGTATATTTATATAGAAATGCATATTAAACATCCATGACTGGAATACAAATGCTCGTATTCATCACACAAACATCTGCCCCCATCGGAATTCGAACCCGGGACCTCTTGAGTCGGCGACACCATGAAACCCGGCGTACAAACCACTCGACAACGGAGGTCGTCCAATTTTACTGTAATGATATGTGTTATTGCGATGTACCTATCAAAATAAACACCATAGGTATCATTTTGTTCTCATTCTGAATACTAATAACCTTAAATAAACAAAAAAACCTAACATGGTTTGATGTCTTTGATATTTTTAGGGTTCAGTAAGGAAAAAACGGAATTCCTAAAGTATCACTTTGTTAAATAAAACTAGTTTTTACGGTTTAATGCACGAAACTTTATTTATTTATTGACGTTCTTTTCTCAGAAAGGTCTCCCAATTTTGGAACCGGTGGTAGTTTACGGTAGTTAGGGTCAAATAAATAAACTCAAAATTACAAAAAAGAATTTTAAATAAAATACTTTATTAAGTAAATTAAATAATAAATTCATACATAGACAATAAAACTTTAAAAATCGAACAATGAAATAACCGAACGCTCAATAAAAGTCTTTCGAAGGTAGCTCGACAAATTAAATAAAAGTTTAATTCTGACGACGTAGCCTGTAAAGGCTACGAAACGTCAATAAATAAATAAAGTTTCGTGCATTAACCCGTAAAAACTAGTTTTATTTAATGAGTGATGTGCGTGAAAACCTAAAAAAGAAATATATCACTTTGTTGTCGGTCTGTCCTTCTATCCGTCCGTCTGTCTTTCTGTCTGTGAATACCCTTTATTTCGGGAACGCGTAGTGGTATCGACTTGAAATCTTAACTATATACTCAGGTCTTCGGCCCCATAAAGCCGGGAAAAAATTAACTTCTAAGTAAAAAAAAAAAGTGTGCATTGACCACATATCTGAAGTGACACTTCTTTTCTTAAATAACCTAACATATGGCGGTGCATAAAAGGCAAAGCGGAATGGAACAGCGCACGCATCACCCATATATATTTATATATACAGTAAAACCCGTTTAAGACGATTTCACAGAGACTCAACCAAAACCGCGTCTTAAACGGGAAAGCGTATTAAGCGGGATTGCGGAATAGGGAAATTTCGAATGTAGGTATTGAGGTATTATATATAGATCACTTATTTCAGTTTGACAAAAAGATTTTGAGGCATTAGCAATTACAAAATTTTCACATAAATTAACTTTTGCTTTGCTTCTTCGCTTTGATTCAAAGAATTTACATAGCGTCTTAAATTATTAACTACTGATAATGCCTGGGCGTGTGACAAAATCGGAGTTGATTCATCTTCTTCTTGATCATTATCACTTAGGGCCTTATGTGTTATTCACATTCTCGATGAAATCTTGAATTGATTAAATTTGGTACGGTGCCACATTGACATCAATGGAAGAATATCCAGGAAAATCCTGGAGGTCGCTTAGCGTGCGTCGCTCGACAGTCGTCACGGCAATCGCTGGCCGCTGCCACAACAGGTAATGTGTGGTACGTGTTGGTGATTTAGGCGTATTAAACGGGATGACGAATCGTATTAAGCGTTAAGAAATGTATGAAAACATGTCTCAAGTTGCAGGGACCGACGCAAAATGGCGTATTAAGCGAGAAATCGTATTAGGCGTGATCGTATTAAGCGGGTTCTACTGTATATATAAAGTCGCGTGTGACGCTCATAGCGTTTCAACCTTCGTCGAGTTATCCTCCAACTTTCATGCTCGTCGGGAAAAGCTGTGCGCGCATCCCATACATACGCACACACACATACGTGTGACGCTCGTGACGCATTACCGTTTCATCTTTCCCATAAGAAATTTCCATTAAGACACCTACAAAGTACTAGGTAGTTAACGACCTCCGTGGTCGAGTGGTTTGTACGCCGGGTTTAATGGTGTCGCCGACTCGAATCCCGGTGGGGCAGATGTTTGTGTGATGAATACGAGCATTTGTACTCCAGTCATGGATGTCTAATATGTATTTCTATATAAATATACTTATATAATATGTACAGTATATGTATTCTATCCGTTATCCTAGCATCTCATAACACAAGCCTTACAGTGCTTACTTTGGGGCTAGGCTAATTGGTGTGAGTGTTGGAAATATTTATTATTATTATTATTTATTACTAAATCCTCGGTCCGACTCGTGCTTGTCCATTCTTTAATGGTTCCAATATCGTGATAAGAGCGTAGTATCAAATGGTATTTTTTTCCTCAACGTGCATCGACAAAAAGCCAAACATTTTTTTTTGTGTTGTCGAAAAGTATATGCCAATGACCTTACTCGGCCTTACGAAGAATGCTTACCACCACAGTAATAGAGCTGAAAGTCGCATAGTGTTACCGTTGACGGGCTGTCGCCGGTGTAATGTAGGTATCTGGGACGATGGCATGCGGTGTACATACAATAGGTACTTGGAGATTAGAGGTAAAGTTGCTTGAACCGACCCGACCCGCTGACCGCTATGATTTAGACAAAAGATATAAAGATATAGTCCCGTATGAGATGAGAGATACAAAGGTATAAATTAAGAGTTATATCATGAACGCAGTGTGGTTCTTTCATAGTGCTGTAGGCTAGTGATTGTACTCGTACCATCCTCATTCACCGTCAAATCAATATATAATCTAATTATTATTAACTCGAAAATAACCCTCGTTATTAATAAAGTGTTCGCTCCTTCCTACAATCTATGATCCCTTAAGAGAGACGTGAAGAAGCATTTTTGCAGACCGGCAAGCAGAGGCGGCTTTACCTATAGTGCAGAGTGTGCGGTACACACGTGCGCCGGATCTAAGGGGGCGCCGGCGCCGGGCGCTGAGCGCCCTCTACTCTAATACGACATCTCTAAAGATGCGTGCGTCGTCGCTCGCTGAACAACCCCAACTCAAAGACCCTGCCGGCCTTTCGGCACATGTCGCCACGCCGGGCGCGCGGTTGCAAAGCAAGCGCGCCACCACAAGTTGCGTCTTTACCTACTCTACACAATTCTTTAATTTCAACGAGAAATCAGCCTTAAAATAGATAATTAAAGATTATATTGAAGTACTGTCGCATCACTACCAAAGACGCGTGCCGGCACCGTTTTTGATTCGTTTGAAAATACGCCGACCATCATTGCTAAGTCGACTGTATTAGAATGACTAAAAGTTTAAATTCAAATAGCAAAATTACCGCCACAGCGTCCCTGTGGCGGTAATTTTCAAAGGCTTTCTGTACGAGTGCCGCCAATTTTGTTTTACCGTTTACCGCTTCTCCATAGTTTTGCAAAATAAGCCTTGATACAATGAATTAAGTATCATCTTTGAGTTAACATGTAAATATGAATAATTTATAATTTTCTTTTGATAAAAATTTTATATTAGATATGATTTGGTAAATTTTTCACACAATTATTGCGACATGCATCGGGATCAGATGTCATCAAAAACAGCCAGCGAAAAAAAATAAACAAAGGGTATCGAAGTAGACACCTAGGTATATCTAGGATTTCTGTTCCTTTGTTCATCCGAACCGTCATTGTTCGACCCCTGGAGACAGAGACATATGAGAACCAAGATAATTCTACAGCAGAACTCGTCCCTTCAACGCTACTGCCACTGCTGTCTATATCATCGGTAGTCGAACACACATAATTTTACCATACCAACATACAACAACAAAACATGTTGTCAATTCAGCATGTTGTCAGGTTTGTAGGACCTGACGCTGGTTTTCAATTGACACCTATGATTCTTTTGTCAACTCACCATCGCAACAAAAATATAAAAAAAGACAGAAATATATCAGTATGTTTTGTTTTCAATTGACACCTATGGTTCTTTTGACAACTCACCATCGCAACAAAAATATAAAAAACAAAAAGAAAGACAGAAATATATCGTTTTTTTTTTCCATTTGTTTGATTTTGTAATCTTTATTTGTCGGTTCTACCACCTTTACTCCCAAAAAATTTCCTGAAATAAAGATTGTAAAAAGAAAACCTTAGCCATCAGTAAAGTTGGTCTATGGTTAGTTGTACAAAAATAATATTAGCACGTACAAACCTAATGATTTTCTATATAATTTTCACCATAGGCGTGTGCTGATTTATTTTAGATTGTAATTATGTATTCAGAAATTTCATCGAAGAGATCCTCAATTACAAGAAGAACTAGCACGAAAAGATATACATATATATATATCTTTGCTATATATACATATATATATCTTTTCGTGCTAGTTCTTCTTGTAATTGAAAATCTCTTCGATGAATTTACTGAATTCATTATTACAAATTTTCTAAAATAAATCAGCACACGCCTATGGTGAAACTTAAATGGAAAATTATTAGGTTTGTACGTGCTAATATTATTTTTGTACAACTAACCATAGACCAACTTTACTGATGGCTAAGGTTTTCTTTAATATATATATATATATATATATATATATATACAACAACAGACCACCAAGGTGCTTCACTGGTTGAAGTGAAGTATTGACTTGTCGTTCGGAAGCAATAATGACATGACAAGTCAGCCAGCCCACCGCCCACAACAAACATTTCCGTACGAAACTGCAAACAAGCTTTTGATATACTTATAAATAAAACCACTGTAAACGAGTTACATGGAGCATATTATATAATTATATTATTTTTTACGTTTCGGACCTTTACAGGTTCCGTGTTCACAAGACAATGTTTTGGATAATAATATTGAACTCGTTATAAACTCGTTAAAAGTGGTTTTATTTAATGATTGGAGTGCATGAAACATAACCCAAAAAATAAATATCATAGTCATATCTCACCCCTAATTAACTTGGTCTTATCCGTCACTTAACATCAGGTTGTGTGGAGTCATTTGTCAGACCTATCTATAAAACAAAAAAAATATAGCAGTGGTCGTCTATTGGAACTTTTTAGTTCTTCTGTCAAAGAGTATATTACTTTAATCACGAAAGAATTTTCTTATCGCATTCATATAATCTTCTAATATATAAAATTCTCGTGTCGCGGTGTTTGTGGTTAAACTCCTCCGAAACGGCTTTCCCGATTCTCATGAAATTTTGTGTGCATATTGGGTAGATTTGAGAATCGGACAACATCTATTTTTCATCCCCCTAAATTATAAGGGTAATCCACCCCTAATTTTTTTTTTCAATTTTAGATATTTTTTTTTATTTTTTTATGATACGTCATACAAAAATACATACAGTCCTAAATTTTCACCCTTCTACCACCAACCCTTACTTTTTTATGGCGGTACGAAGTTCGCTGGGACAGCTAGTAATACTATAATTATGAAGATTAGCTTACGTCACAATCGTTTAATAAATCATTTTATGAAAAGAAGTAAGTGCAATTTATTTATTTTAGATCTTTTGCAGGCTCTGAAACGTCGGGGAACGAACTAAAATAGGAAATTTATGAGGAATATGTAAATCTTTATTATGAACGTCTCATAATTATTCGTAACAATGCAATGCCATATTGGCTGGCACTTGTTTACAAATCGGTGCCAACCGAAGTAGTAAATTTAAAAGTAACTCAGATCTATTAGGCAGACATGGACAGGCATACCGGCTCAAATGTAAATTTCACTTAAAATATATTCTAGACTTGAATCACCTAGCCAACATCAATCAAGTTACCTAACCAGGATTCTCTCTTCTACATTTCATAAAAAGAGCAATGAAAAGTTCATTTTTAAATCTCCGAAAGTACTTATTAGATCATCATGTTTATATGAAACCATCTTGAAAGAAAACTAATTAGAACAGAAAATATTTCTTTGTTTAGCTTTGTGTAAACTGCTAATGTTGTTTTAGAAAATAATGCTAAGCCGAATCCATGACGTTATTTTTTGAGGAGGTCTCCTGTCATTTTTCATATAGTTAAATGACAGGTGAATATGCATACCGACATAAACGGTTTTACAACAAAATGTATGTTATCATATCGCAATCCAGACTATATTATCAATCATTCATCTTGTCGCTTCAAGTGTCGCTTTCCAAAAAGTAAGTTAACTAATACAAAAGATGTGTATTAACACTTATAAAAGTTAGCCACGATTTCGGGATTCCTCCATTAGAATTTATCCCGATGATCAGAACACCTCTTAGGAATTATGCCTTATCAAACAAAAAAATAATTTATAAAATCGACCACGGCGTCATCGAGTAATTGGGGAACATACTGCTTTTTTTAAGTCGGGTAACAATATATATATATTTTCTTAAAATATTTTATCTTAAAATATTTGCATGAAATTTTTAACTTTTTATAGAAATAGTTATGTTTAATGATTAATAAAAATATCTATCATTTTAAGACACGTCACTAGTTCGAGGATCATTAAAAATAACTGTTTTTATAAAAAGTTAAAACTTCATGCAAATATTTTAGGAATATAAGAGAAAACTCCTTATATGATGTAGTTCAACGCCCTTCCATCTTTATTTATATTTTTGTAGCAGCCTGTATATTACACACTAAACGTTTGGCAACATGATGCTTACATGGATGATGGATTTTGTTAATGCAAGTATTAGAGGATTTAAAATTCATATCAAGAAAATCAAAGTACACCAATGAATATTTTAAATTCCAAACTGTTCTTTTTCTACGCACTAAAAAAAACAAAACACTATCAAGCCAATTTGAACCTATTGATGGCCATCAATACAAAACAGTATTCCGCAGGTGTGCATTGAATTTTCAATCTTACCGAAGTTGATATTGTGGTGGTTATTGAGTGTTTTGTGTTAAGCTTGGCGGTGACCGTGTCGAATCACAAGTAGGCTGTCTAAGTTAGGTGGTACGCCAAAAAGCCTTTATTGTTGAAGTTTAAAATGGCAATATTGTGGGTCGGTCTTTTGATACGGGATAACGGCTTTGGACCGTTAATAGTGGGTGTATGCCAATTTCTTTTTAAACTGCTGTCTATATTTAGACGGAGCTATATCTTCGAACAACCTTTCTACAAAATGATACCTTTCCTTATTTCATACATTTTAAAATGGAAAAGTGACCGCTTTGACTGTACCCCACTGCCCCAGAAGGAGATAATATTGTCACTGGCGGTGATTGTGTATTATTATGACCGGTTTTTGTATTTTGTCATGTTTGAAATTTCGTTTTCTGTCATAATAGAACAAGTAGTGAAACCATGTTGTTATAAATAGCTAATTGCTTTGGCAATTGATCTTCTTAAGTCCATTGCTACTGTTTATTCCGTGAGTCATTTTCTCTTTGGTCACCCATCCCAAGTTTGACCTTCACTAAGTTCTATGTAACCTCCATAATTGCAGACTATACTCATACTAATTACTGCGCCGTCAAGAAACCCGTGATTATTAATTAGGAAGATACGAAATAATACTACAGTTTTAATTTAACTAAAGTTAAAATCTTATATATAAAATTCTCGTGTCACAATGTTAGTTACCATACTCCTCCGAACCAGCCTGACCGATTTTTATGATATTTTATATGCATATTCCGTGAGTCTGAAAATCAGCTACTATCTGTTTTTCATATCCTTAAGTGATAATGGTTGTCCACCTGTAACGTAGTGTTCTGAAACCTACAATGCGCCTTCGCACCAAAATTCAAACTATTGGGTATTGTAACGTAGTGTTCTCATATGGGTTAGGAGGAATGTTATCCCAGGAAATTGATAGAATACTACGTTACACTCTCCTAAAACTTTTTTGGACGATTGTTTTTTTGTAATGTGGTATTTAAAATACATACAATCCTATCTCTCCTACCACCTGCCCCTATTTTTATTGCGGGACGAAGTTCGCTGGGTCAACTAGTAATTTATATTTTTTTAAGTAAATAACTGCTCGATGTTGAAATGTTAAGAAAATATTACTTCGACGACCTCCGTGGTCGAGTGGTTTGTACGCCGGGTTTCATGGTGTCGCCAACTCGAGAGGTCCCGAGTTCGAATCCCGGTGGGGGCAGATGTTTGTGTGATGAATACGAGCATTTGTACTCCAGTCATGGATGTTTAATATGTATTTCTATATAAATATACTTATATATGTACTGTATATGTATTCTATCCGTTACCCTAGTATCCCATAACACAAGCCTTACAGTGCTTACTTTGGGGCTAGGCTAATTGGTGTGAGTGTTGGAAATATTTATTTATTTATTATTTATTTATTACTAGAAAAAAAACCACGCGGACCTGGCATCAGACGAGACTCAAACCCGCACCCTTCGCCATCTGGGCAAATGCGCTCACCATTATGTTACTGCGGTCCTGATGGCCGTGTCGGGGGACTCTATTATTAGTAATCTAGTAGTCTTAGGACTCCACTGTCCGTTGGTCTGTCTTTCTTTCACCAGACTGTAGTACCTCATACCGTAGTAGCTAGAGAGTTGTTTTCATAGATGATGTATTTTTGTTGCCGCTATAACAACAAATCGATTACAAAATAAAATAAATATTTAAGGAGAGGGGGGGAGGGGGCTTCTACAAACGTGTTTTTTTCTTTGCCATTCACAACTTCTCGTGATAAACTAAGTACCTTTATACAATAATTAATGTGTAAAGACTATCATACAGAAATAAAAAAAGTATATACAAGAACTAAAAACCTTAAAAAATTTCTTACCTATTAGACAAGTCCGTCCGTCCGTCTGTCTGTGGTGCTGTTTCAGCGGCCAAACCGTAAGAGATAGATAAGTTATAAGTTAAGAATAGTCTGATAAGACTACAAACCGGATTTGAGTAACGTAGCACTTCCGGTTTTCGAGAAATCACGAATTTCAAACGAAACCACACAAAATCTCCGAAGTTCTCAATTAATTAAATACATTTTTTTTTTAAATCAGGTTTTGGTGAACATTTGGTTCACTGGTTTGCTAGTATAATATAATAACTAGAATATATTATTAAAAGGAGTCCCTTTATGCAAGGTTCCGAAGATACTGGCGGCGTTCCCCCTTTGAATAGCTAGAGTAATCTATATATATAAAACTAAAAGGTGACTGACTCACATAGTGATCTATCAACGCACAGCCCAAACCACTGGACGGATCGGGCTGAAATTTGGCATGCAGGTAGATGTTATGACGTAGGCATGATCAATTCTACCCCGAAGCGAAGCGAGGGCGGGCCACTTTTATAGACTAATTCTTTATCTGAGGTCTGCCAGCTCTTCGGTCTCCTGTGATGTCGAGTAACCTTTTTGCATAAGTAGTACTTTGTATTGTAAACTTAAATTTCAAATGCCAAACTCCTATCCGTTTTGTAATTAAAACCTCCTTGAGATGTAAATGTCAAATTTAATGTAGCTCTATTTTTGAAATGTCAACAATTGTTCTTTTGCACCCGGAAAACTGACTTGTCGTGCGTGAATGAATAATACGTGTTTGTTATTGCTTACTGAGTCAACTATATATTTATATGGTTAGTGTTAGTGGTAATCATTTTTGTTTACGTATGACCAAATGATTCAATCACTTACTGAAAATTTATTTTAATCTGAACAAAAATTTACTTGATTAAAATACAATGGACTAAGCGCACCCAAAATTTGTAAAAATAAAATGCCGCTATTTACACATTAAATAAAAAATACAATCAAACTAGTTTTATTTAATGAGTGATGTGCGTGAAAACCTAAGAAACAAATAAATACAATCAAATTAAAATGAAAGGATCCTCTACAAATAAAAAACCTGCCTACAAAAGTGCTTAAAATTTTGTGATTTTCAGTTTTAGTTTTTGAAATCTTTGTTGATGTCTTCAATCACAGTTCAATTTAACTCCCGTTAAAATTTGTTGAAAAATTGATGAAATCGCGTTCACAACCAAACATCTACGACGCTCGCTACATTTGACATCGGTTCGTTGTATTTTTTATCTGAAAATAAGTGTCAAATTCCATAATACTTTTTTGTAGAGGCTACACATAAAAACCTGCCTACAAAAGTGCTTAAAATGTTGTGTCTGACTCGCCCCAGGCAGATTTTTAAATTCAGTTATTGAAATCTTTGTTGATGCCTTCAATCACAGTTCAATTTAACGAAAATTGATGAAATCGCATTCACAACCAATCTTGTACGACGCTCGTTACATTTGACCTTGGTTAGTTATAGTTTTCATGTGAAAATAAATATCAAGTTCTTAAAATACTTTTTCATCCCATCTATTCAAAAAGTGTCGCTTTGTTCTTAAGCGACCTGCTACCCTTTGGAGTATATACTCAAATTAAATGTACAGTACATACCAATAAAATTATTAAAATTGATAGCTGCTCAAAATTACTAGCTTATCTGAAGGGACTATCCGAAGGACACAAACCAAAGAAATCAAAAGTATTTTCTCACCAAAACCTGGAGACTTTTTTGAATGCACGTTATTCATCGTAAATGAATTGACAACAACATCGATCCCAAATAAAACAGTAACAATAACTTTTAATAATTGCACTAGCGTATCCAATATATAAATATAAATTTGTAATTATTTTTACTTCATTTCACTTGTCTGCTTTTCATTAAATATATTCATTATTACATAACACCGTCTCTTATTTATTTTCTCATAGAAAGGGGATGAAAAGTAGAGTATATGACTCGAGAACAAATTATTTTTCCCTCATGCGATGTACTTTGAATCCCCCCGCGCCCTCGCCATAAAAATACTATTTGGCTCCCTTGTCATACAATCTACTATTTCATCCCATCTATTAGAAAAGGACGACTTGATTTTCCTTTAATTGCACCCAAAGGTTGTGGTTTCTATAAGACACTTTTAGCGGGCAGTAATGAGTTTTTAATTCTCTTTATAAGTGGCGCCGCAATGAGGGCTATCGCGTATGAATCCGCCGCTAGAGGCGCTAGAGTAGCGTGAGGTCTCCGAAATGTCAAATGTTATTGCTTGTTGGTTGACTACGCGGGTTTATTTCTAATTAAAATAATGTTGTGAATAATTGGTACCAATTCGGCTTAATTATGGCAAATATGAGTTATGTGGCAATGAATGTCAGTTATTAAAAATTTGAGCTTAGAAAAATGATCATGTTCCCATTTTTTCCGAATAAAACGGAACTGCGCGGCACTGTGGCATGGCCTATTATGTTTAGGATATGGTTCCTTTGTGTTAAAATACGATCTAAATGTAACCTTTGATTTCATGTGCGTATTAATAATCTTTAAAAGTTACAATTTAGGACCTCACTCAACAGTGGCGCCATCTGGTGAGGCAGAAAACAGTAGCCCTCATTATCTTTGCCTCGCAATTTTTTAATTTGGAACATCTTAGTGTTTGTCCAAAGAAAAAGAATGCAAATATTGTTTGAATAAAGACTGGCTAGGGACTTTATGGCGGGATCGGAAAGCGTCACTTTAGCAGTATTGTTTTTCTTGTTAAAAATTGTGTTGTGGCGAATGTTAGTGTCTAATAATGTTGGATTATTAACCACTAAGTGTTAGGAACATGCACAAGTGTTGGCAAGTAAAACAAAATAGCGGAAAGTGTCTTTCGACGTTCCCTCAAGAAGTCCACAGCGAGGTACCAGTAAATCCCCACACTTTTACTGAAAGATAGGGAAAAGGGGTTTGACTTGACTGCCACCACACCACTTACTTTGAACTCGAGTGCTATAGTAGGTATTTGTAAACATTTTAACACTTGACATTGGCTAAATGCACAAGCCGAGCGAAGCCATTTAGGAAAAAAAAGACTGGCTGGTACGACGGCCCTTAGTCGCGACGCCGGCTGAATAAAAAAAACATAAGTGCAAAAATGTCTCAAATGTAAATATAAGTTAATTAGTTGTTTTATTTTTAGACTATTTAATTTTAATTAAGTTAGTAGTTAGAGGCGCCTTTTATTTTCTCATAGTGGTTAGTGTATCATCACTCGGGCGCAATATATATTTTTGGCTCCGGTGGCGTACTTTAAAACCCTCGCTACTTTCAAGATTCTACTAAAGAATCCCTCGCCGTAAAAATATTATTTTCCTCCCTTATGATAAAATCTACAATTTCTGTGTGTACTGTTAAACAAGATGGTAAAATATACTGTTTTAAACTTTCATGGTCACTAACATTATAGCTATTAACGGGAGTGTTTCCATGTACCTTGTTTTTTTATGAGTCTCCGATATTTCGGCACTGTTGCAAGCGCCATGATCACGGAGTAACTGAAGTAATTGCGGGTAGATGTTATTGGCAGACATATCGGTCTACCCTCTGACGTCGTCTTTCACTGCGCTCGATACCCCTACCACTGGTCACATTCTCACTATTCACTCGCACTTGTGCCCTACAGACAATACTCACAGTATCAGATCGCGGAACGACACTGATCATGGCGCTTACAACAGTGCCGAAATAAAATCAGAATAGAGAAAGAGAGAAAGAGAGAAAGAATAATATAATTACGATTATATGTAAAATTATTATAAATTATTATTATATAAAAATGGTAAAATCCATGAAAGAACAGAACCAAAAGAACTTATCAGCCGCACAGAAAAACTAGTAGCTCATAATATAATTTTAGTTACGCTCCCAACAGGGGATTTAAATGTCGAATTAATTACCCATTATTTGCATGTAACTTTATGGTTTTATTTTCTTAACTTAACAGAAGTTAAAAGCAGTTTATTTATATTACAATTTAAATGAACGTGGGAACAAGTTCTAGATGAAGGTCAATTTCATGTTATGTTTAACCGGATAAATGAAATCGATTCTTTATAAATTAAGGGTTCTCAGAAGGATACTTTGCATAATTATAATATAGTACCTGCTTTGATAAGAAATTGTATTAAAAATATAAGACTGGATTGCAGTTGAAGCTATTAATAATTTAATACTTGATATTTTACGACAAACAAAGAAAAGAAGTACTTTATTATTATATTGTTAAAAACCCTCATGTTTGTTATGTCGATCGGTAAGTACTTCCGGACACATTTATATGTCTTATTATTGTAATAAGTTTCAACAGTTTGTAGCAATAATAATATGTTTAAAAGAAAACGACGGGTTGCACTCCGGGAGTGCCGGCAGAAGCGAAAACTTGAATATTAACGTTGTGCATTTTTGATATTTTGGAATGGTTAGGGAATACTTTTGCACGAATTGCTTTAACTATCAGTATGAAAGTACTATCATGTATGTGGTAGAATACAATATTTATTTATTGCGCTATCGTACACAAACATGACAATTTATATTACATTAAAAAAGTTTATCTTTCAGAAAAATCAACTTACATGAATCACGTTTTAGCGACATCTATTGTAAAAAATGCATTTTCTTCGCAATAAAGCTGCCACGTGGACGTCCTAGAATAGAGACTTATTATTATAATACGGTAAAATTAATGTTTCGTCCAATACATTGAAAGTCAACCTTTCCAATTTTATTGTGTTATGATGCGATCAGCCCACGTATTTAACCTGACGCGAGTTTAACATTTTTTACCCGTACAAAAAAAAGACTACAACGCCGCTTAAGAAGTTTTCACTTCAAAAAACACGAAAAATATGGAGGGGGGAGACGAACTTCTTTGCGATCTATAATAAATAAATAATAATAAATATTTCCAACACTCACACCAATTAGCCTAGCCCCAAAGTAAGCACTATAAGGCTTGTGTTATGGGATACTAGGGTAACGGATAGAATACATATACTGTACTTATATGAGTATATTTTTATAGAAAATACATATTAAACATCCATGACTGGAGAACAAATGCTTGTATTTATCACACAAACATCTGCCCCCACCGGGATTTGAACCCTGGACCTCTCGAGTCGGCGACACCATGAAACCCGGCATACAAACCACTCGGCCACGGAGGTCGTCGTATTGGATGGATTGATGGATCTATGGATTGACCATGCGGGTGCCAGGTCCTTCGTGAGGCAAAGAAGGAAACTCTGAGCAGTTCCCGGGACTTGCGACCCAGGTGTAGGTTTATAGAGGCCCGCTCCCTTTGAATTGCGTATCAACGCTCACCTTCACTGCTCGAGTTGCCCGTCCTTCCTAGCCAAATTTGATAGGAGCCTGTTAATGCAGCCTTAGGTGCTCGCTCCACAATTGAACTTTCTGCAGTTCTCAACAGTAATGATAAGCTATAGATCAGCTTCAAAACTGCTTCATTTAACATTGCTTATTTTTAGCTAGGAACTGTCAAAACTGAAATGATAGATGTGTCCGTAAAATGTGGAAATGTATTAAGTCGTCGTCCTAATTAAAACCAAGATCGTACGAATTTTGATCATAGGGACTGATGAAACAAAACTTTTGAAGACAACCACATTTGAAAAAAAAATACTGTGGTATTTTTTGCGTAGCCCATCCGGGTCAAAATGTGTATGTATGTTTTATTGATGGTTCTTCTAACATCTAAATTTGTCCCATTTTGAGATGAAATTTTGTACATATTCTAAAGTACGAGAACCTACTCTTCTTTAATGATGAATGTAACAAAAAATGTTATAATCATTTTGTGACTCTATAAAGATATCTTCTCTATGTTACTTCATAGCTCGTAGATTAACTAATCCGAAATGTATTTATTTATGGCCAATTTCATCAAACTCCAGTTCGAGGTGGCCTTATTAGGGCCACTTTTAGCTTTGTTGTCAATATTTTTTGTTATTCAGACTATAACTACAACTATAATAATGCTAAATACCGGGAATCTGATTATCGTAACCTTTTACTAGAGGTTAATTATTGAAACTTAACCTACAATTAGTTCATCACACGAGATATGTTCTCGTGTTCAGTTCAGTTTACTTGTAGATTAAATGTCTGTTTAAATTTATCATAACCACGAACAAACGGGTTCTTGCAAACCAGACGTCATAACTTAAGTGGATCTACCTACCACATCCTTCCCATAAAACTTATAAAGAAAAAAAACAAGTCGTCTATAATTATATTAAGTTGGGAACTAAGGTACTTTAGCAGTCGGGAACCATTATTGGTACCGTACCCAACTGTACAAAGAATTAAAATAATATTAGTGTAGGTTAGTTAGTTTTTATTGAAATGAAATGAAATCTTTTATTGGCCATCTTAACAAAAGAAAAACTTATCAATACAACAATAAAAAACAAAAAAATAAAACAAAAAATTAAATACAAGAAAACTTAACCTAAGAAAACAAAAAATAAAAAAGAACATAAAAAACCTAAGATAGCCAATCAGGACCCTGCCTCAGCTTATGCTGACACAATGAGAAAGTACTTTCTCACTATGTCAGCGCTGATATTGCAACCGACTCTAAAAATAATTTTCACTACGAAAAATGTTATAGCGTTAGCTGGTCAGATATTGAACGAAGAATATATGTTAATAAGTATGCGAAATACCTAATAAGTATCATATTAATTTCCAACAAACCCAAAGGCATTGTTTTGTGATACAAGTTCATTATCAATATCTTTGATTTATTCTAATGTGCAGTTTATAGTAAAATATTGTTTCTACTTCTCTGAAATATCAGTTTGTTTTAAATTAATGAATTTAAAACCATTTATATTTGTATTTTTTAAGTATTTAACGTCTAGTCTATGAATAAATCTAAAAAAAAAATTTTATTAATATTTTTTTTTACATAAAAGCCACTTCTTTAAATGTTTTAAAGCATATTGTAATATTAGTCGTAATGGCAAAATTGTAATATTCCATATTCATTTTTAATGTTAGATTTTTCATACAAAATCGGATAATACCATTTTACTATTTTGATAAACAGTACTTTATGTTAATAGACGTACACACAGAGATTCAGATCTATAGATATTAATGGAACTTGCCATCGCACAGTGGTTTTTAAAGACTTGGTAGAGCAAGTATTTTATATTTACGAAAAAAGACCCTTACAGCTATTTAGATTTCGCCTCTGAATATGTAATGGGCTGCATTATCAACTAAACGATTCCAAGACTTTTGTTTTAATTACAAAAAATCAAGAACCTTACTTCCGCATGTAAAAGTTGTCTTTCCCTTTCAGTCCAACTTGGAAAATAATAATCATTTGAAAGAAACTTCTGTCTTATTTTTAAGATTAGCACTTGTTGACGAGCATTGTTTCTTTAATTTCAGGTTCTGGCAGCAGTTCTTCTAGTCGGAGTATCGTCCAAGCCTTCAAACAATGAGTAAGTTTAACTCTCTATTACAAAGTATTTTATTTATAAAAGTAATCCAATATTACCAAAAACCATCAATTAATAATACCTTTTCTAATTTGAAAGAATAAAAGAAGGCCTTATTCCCCATACGCGGTGTCAATATCTTTTAAAATATATATTGAAAATTACTAGAGCCTACCTAATTCACCGGCCTTGCTTTACAATTTATATTTTGTTATATATTATAGAAATATATTTTTTATGATTTTTAATGCACAATCCTTAAAAGCACCAACTAACATGGAAACGTTTGGCTTGGTTACAAAATCAATAACGTGCTCAAGCAACCCGCCATTTTGGGATCCTTTGGTTCAGGTATGATGTACTTCAATTCATATTGTTGACTCAAGCTTTTAATACACCGCTTACCACTTTATTTTATAAATATTACACGCTAAATTAATAATTCGCTTGGTTATGGTAATGACTTTATGTTATGTGTACATGACAATAAAATGTTTTTGTTAATTTCAGGGCAACAACACCTCTAACTATTGAAAATGAAGACTCTGCTGAAATTAGTAACAAGGAAGAAAGATCTCTGATATATGAGGATGAACCAGGAGTCGACGTAGGAAATAGTAATACAAGAGATATCATAGAAAAAATTATGGCAGTTAACGAGGGTCTCAAAACTCCAGTTAAGCGTCCACCTATAAATTATAACACGCAACCGCAGACCGGAGGAGGATATGTTATCGATAAGGATATATTAGAAAAAATTCAGCAAATAATCACGGCAGGAAAATTAAATCCACTGTCACTTACTCACAAATATCAAGAAAGTAATACTATAAGCAACGAAGACTTAGGTAGACCACGCAATTCTAGAAATATGCCGTTCGGGTTTGGTCAAAGACAACTCCCAATGGCGCAATTGCCTTATATTACCAACATACCTGTTATTGTTATGCCCATGCCCAACAATAATAATAATATGTTTAATGCTGATGTTAATACTCAAGATGCAAGTAACGCTTATCTAACGCGGCAAACACCTTCACTACCTTTTGGACTTCCGTGGCCACTAGCACCATTCTTTCCAATTTTAATTAGAGATCCTCTGCTTAATTTTATGGGCGGTGGTAGTTGGAATAATCTTATTGATTATGGACAGAATGCGGACGTATGCAACAGAAAACAAAAGGCGAATGAAAATGAGGATGTCAATGTAAACTCTCTTTTTGGTATTTTAAAAACTAAAGAAGATAACGCGCGCAGTTCAAGACAAGCAAGGGCAGTAAAAAAACGTACAATCTCTTCAAAATCATCAATAGAAAACAATCTTGAAAATTTGAACAAAGTAAAAAAATTCTTTTCCAATAAACCGACTACGAAAAAACCTTCAAAGCCATCTACGAGTATGTACTCAGAGGAAGAACCACAAGATATCAAAACTGTCAACTCTGATGAAGGCGATTTACGTTTACCGTTTGGAGATTTCTCCTGGTTTGGAAACAAAAAACCAGTTGCACCTAGTCCTGGTTTTTTTATAAATCGGCTCAAAGTAAGAAGAGGTGGAGTAGCCATTGCTGGCCCAGGAGGTGTGGCGACTGCTGGTAGAGGTGGGACGGCTATCGTTGGACCAGGAGGCCTTGCGTACACACAACCTGGAGGCCTTGCAGTAGCAGGGCCATCCGCACGGATCATCGCCTTGTCGCCAGACGCTGACCTGTCATCTGTCGTCTCTCGTCTTCAGGAACAATCAGCAACTGATGGTTCTGTACCACGATTATTAGAAGCAATTCCCGAAGGAAAAGTAGTTGCAACTGGCCCAATTATATATTACCATCCTACTGAGCAAACGTGACAAACTTTAACATCTTTTAATTTTTTGTAACTCCTTGCAGTCTTTTTACATTTATTCTTTCTTGATTGTTAGATTCCACCGAGGGCGATGGGGAGACTCCCTACGAGATTACGGAGGAAAGAGCTCTGGGTTCAGCAGGAGGTCAGACGAATATCAATACAACGGTTCGAGCTTCGTAAAAGGGCCTTGGATGGCGAAAGATTCCTTTGTCCTGTTTCTAAAGCCGACGGCGCATGCAGCGAATAGCCATCGTGGAGTAGCAGTAGCGAATCCTATATCAAACGTGGTAGTCTCCCGAAATGATCTCGGCTCTATTGTTCATTCTCCAGTAGCATCAGCCATCGTTGGACCAGGAGGCATAGCGCATGCCCAATCTGATCTTTATTTGTATGAATATTATTCTTATTAGACTTAGCATTGTTTTTCCATTTCAATATCAATCATGTTCATTGCCAATATCATTTTATAAGAGCTTATTATCAAATTGAATAGTCTGATTTATATGAAATATTATTTATTTAAAGATCTTCCTATTTATGTTTAATTGTAGTCAAAATTTGTTAGGTAAATTGTGTTTTGGAAAGTAAATTCGAAATTTAACTTGAAAGTATTTTCCAAAAGAAATATAATTATTATTTATTGTTTTAATTTATTATAATACGAAATTAAATTATTATATTAGTTGTTATGTTATTGCTTGTTTCATTTCTTATCATTCCAGCTAATATATTTTTAGCCATCTCAAACGAAGTACAAATTAATGAATTTTCAATTATATAAGTAAATATGCTTTTTAATGCCATCTATGAATACCATGATTTCATATATTAATCTAAAAATATGAGTTTATGTTGGTCTGATTACGGGGCTCTGCCATGCGAGAGATATGCTGATAAGGTTAAACATGCATGTATATTAAAGTAATATATCCTGATACCTAGAGAAGTTGGGATTTTTTTTTTACTACTATACCTGATACACGAATATAATTTAATATTACTGAATAAGATGAGAAAAATAAAATCAGTGAAAATGTTTATTAAAGTACGATATTATAATTACTTATAAGCCCAAGAACTACCTGAAAAATTAAGACAAAAACCAAATAAAATACTAATTGTGCTTTTTATTAAAAAGTGAATGAAAAATAACAGAGCCATGTACTATCGAACAAATTGCTCCTGGTCCACTTGCCTAGTATTTCGCTTAAAAATGTCAAAACAGCCATATATGAAATTCAACCTTTGTTTTAAATGGAGTAAATCATCTTTTATGGGTAGACCTCTTAACTGAGACCTCGCCTGCGGGGTAAAGGGGACGAAAACGGGTACCGTGAGAGGTGCGGGCGGCAGGCACATTCTTGTCAAAATTACGAGTGCCCGACTTAGTATAGCGGATTTTTTGTTTGAATTTTGAAATAACTTTCAAATCGTAAATATTACTATTTCTGTTCGATTTCTTGAAAACCTTTGGGTAATTCTAAGTCTATGAGCAAAACTACACAGAATGTTACCTCAACATTACGTCACAGGGAGACGGTAAAAACTGAGCCGTCAATTATGATTGTTTTGGAAAAAACAAGTTTGTTTCCAGGGATCCATTTATGCAAAAGTCTGCCTTAGTGTGAGTTGCACCACAGAAATAAAGTTAAAGTTTACAATAACTTTATCTGGTCTCGGTTTAACAGTTTAATTGTCACGGTCAAATATTGACCTCATTATGATTATCGTCAAATGGTGCAACCCATTTTTTTAACTAATCAGTATTGTAACTGAACAGATAAAGTTAAAGAAACTTGGTGCAGCTCACGCGTTTTGCAATGGTTGTAAGAAAATAGGCTTATGGTGGGTCACGAATCAAATTGGTTGTTAGTACATACTGTGCAATAAAAGTATGAAACTCTTTATATCAACCATACTCTATTTTACTAAAGCAGAATGTTGTAAAGAAAATATGGTATTAAAAATAGCTTTTTTAACATTACTGTTTTTAAGTTCAAAATAAGATGCGTAGGTTTAAATTTTTGAAATCGCTTCCTTAAAGTTTAAGAAATATCTAAAGTATATATTATTGTTAACATTATTTTTATGTCCTTACAGAGCAAACGTTCAATATCTACCGTTTTATGGTGGTGGAAAAGGCAATTACTTAGAAGTTAAGAAAGATAACGCAGGCACTGTAACAAGTGAAAAAATCGTCCCAGAGGACAAAATTAGCAGTGAAAATGTATTCAAGAACAGTAACGAAAACCTGCTTTCAAAAGTGCTTGCTGCAAACTTAGTTCGTCTTAGGTCAACGTCTACTAGTGTTTTGAAACTACATAACCTAGGCAGAACACTTGGCTTCTTAAATAATGATGATAAAGTCAAGTTTAGAGAACAACTGTCAGCTTTAGAAGAAACCGCTTCGAATACAATCAAAATAATTGATGATATTGGGACAGATATTGATATGCTGTTCAAAATCAATGCAACAGGAAAGAAATATGAAAATGATGAATATGTAAGTATTGTCTGATATTTTACTTAAATAATCCATAAACAACGGAAACGAACTCTGTACGAATGAATATAAATTTTGAACAACATCATGTTTTAAGAGATAATATCAAAACTTATAGTCATTCGATACTGACTATTCACAAGTCGTTATTAGACGCAAAGACTTTTTTTGCAAACGTAGTTCATTTAGCCGTTACCATTATCAAATACAAGTTAATGTAATCTTATGGCATTACCTGAATGCAATTAAACTGTACTGGTATATTAACACCGGATGGGTGGTAGATGAACCTGAATCTTACTCAAAATAGATATATTCTCTAGCGGCAACTCAAAAAAAAACACATCTGTTAAATATTTCTGTCATCAGCAGCTTATTAGTGTCTGTACTACTGGAGCACAGGACTTCTTTTCAGGTATTATGATCCACCGTTCTGAGAAAATAGAAAATATAGGTAGACTTCGAATTAGATTTTTTCTAATAGCGACACATTAATTTGATATCCAAAATAATATGACTACAATGCATTCTATAGAAAAGTATAAATCATTAGGTTAGAAGAGGTCAAACTTATGTTGTTCTAACGAATTTCAGATAGAAGAAGAGGGTGTCAGTATTGACGCTCCAAATGATAATGATCCTCAGCTGCCTCTCGAAGGTGCCACAATTGCTGAAGCGAAGCCTGTTGGTAAGTAAAATATAATGATTAAATATTTCAAAGGTGAATTTAGTCCTGACGTAAAGTAAAACTAATAATAATAAACAATGATTCATTGTTTTATCATTTATAATAAAAAAAAAGTTATTTCATAGAAAGTACCTAAAAGACCATGGATGATTTTGTATGGACCCCATCCCCACCCTGCAACGGATACGGAAAGCATGTGGATTTGTTCAATAGTACTCAAAAACAGACAAATCACGATTATAATTAGTAAAAAACTTTTCGGCAAAACCGTGTCCACTTTCACACAAACAACCAAAAATATTTTTCTTTAAAAAACGGTCTGGTACTAAGGAATTATTGACTTAGAAATACAATGGTGCCGATTCTGTCGTAATTCTCTACTAAATTTAACATCAGTCTCTCCTTTTCATTCTTTATAGAGAATGACAGGGATGCACTGTTGTCAAATTTAAGTTTAGCTTTAGTAAATCATGCCAGAATCGACATCAGTGTTTTACTTAATGTTCGTTTTTAACCGACTTCAAAAAGAAGGTTCTAAATTCGTCATTACCTAATTTATTATTGTTGTTCGCGCATCTCTCTAAAATGTGTGGACTGATTACGATGATTCTTTCTTTGTTTGAATCAGTTTTTGTTTGAATCGAATTAATTTGGTGGGAATCTGTTCAGGACTTTCAGAGAAAATAATGGATTCCTCAGTTACAAACAGTACCAATTCGTGTTCGATTATTTACTACTACACTACTGTATCCCTAGCATTACAGCCTAGTTTGCAAACCGAAATGTCAATGTCAAATTTTGTATGGAAACTTGAACAGCAGCGGCACCAAGTACGTAACGAGAACTAAAAATCAGTACACATTTGACAATGACATTTCGGACTCGCAAACGATACGAATTCGATTTTGGTACTGTACTAGTACTTAGGAAGTTGATATTGCTCGGGCTTAAAAAGGAGTGAATAAAAACATTTTGTAACAGAAATTAAAACCAAATTCATAAAAACAAAACCACTACAAAAAAGGGATTGGATGATTACAAGAAAGGTTACTTACCTGATTAAAAAAACCTCTGCGCGTCCACAAGCATATCGTCCACCATATCAGTAGTGCGGTTTCTACCCTGATTTCATACCTATTTAAGTTATATAAAACCCTTTTTCAATCCAGCAAAATCAAGAATTTCATTTTTCTCTTTCTCTCCAGGCTTAGCAGTAATAGGTGAGAATGGGTTAGCTGCTTCTCGGCCCGTGGCCACTGCAGTAGCATCTTCTGGGATTGCTTTAGCGCGACCAATAGCCACAGCCATCGCAGGAGTGGATCCTACAGCACTCGGCATCAACTTCCAAGTTCACCAGCCTCATCCTCGCAATTGATGATTATGGAATGATGTCATTTAACAACAATAGATGGCGCTTTAACAAAGGAGTTACAAATTATACGCAGGAGAAGGGGGTCTCTTCTCGCTATGAAATATGAGTTATATAGACGTTAACAACATCAACAACTTAATAAGAAAACACAGCGCCGTTATAGATATAACGGAAAAGATTTAAATGTTCCTCAAAAATAATACAGGTAATCTAAAGTTCACATAGATTAAGTTATCAGTTGTATTTTTGAGGAACATTTACTGTGTTTTTCGTGACCATTGAAATTTTAATAGAGTCGTGCCATGATTTCGCACATTTATTTTGAATGAAAAAAGAATGCTTCATTTAATATTAAAAAAAAAGGATTGTGAATGAAAATGTGAAATAGTTACGAAATGTGATAACGTTGTCTTATGAAGACTAAAATGTAATATTTATTCCTAAAATTAAACTAAACATTATTTATACTGTAATCTTGTTTTATTGGGCCTCACAGTTTTTAATATAAATTGAATATAAAGTATTGAAAATCATCAGTGGCTGTTAAATATTGAGTTCCAATACTTTTATACAATCGAAGTTTGTTCGGAACCACAGAACACAGAAAGGTGTTCTGTGGTTCGATATCATCGACTAAAAGTCACAAACTATAAAAGTATATACATAGTTCGTTTGTAAACAGAGCACATAAGAATAGTAAGCAAGAATAGTAAAATACTGTTTAAGTGTTTTTAGCTTTATTTTTTGGGGGCACCATTCCGCCCACATTTATACTTACCTACTAAAAAGCATAACAGAATGAAATCTTATACTGTTAAAACATTCCAATGGCTCAATTTTAACTGTCGATATTTTTATTACTTACGAAGCGACATCACTTTTTTCTGGTTTGCATGTACTCGAAACGGAAATGGTCAAGTTGTTGCTAATTTTCTTTTCCTCTAATGTTTTTAATCGATAATAATAAATAAATAAGTATCCCACTCGCAAAGAGACATAATTGTCAATGCCATTTGATATTCGTCGTAGATGCAGACTCGATACAATCGAATCGTTTATAAGGGCAAAAACGTGAGGAGAATATCGATTTATTGACTCTATCATTGATTTATATTGTTATCAACAACATCTAGCAGTTAAATGCTTAAAAAAATACTAATTGCTATTTCTTCTTTCAAATGTTTCATCCTTGTAAAGGTATTCATTTGACATTGTGTGCTACCTAAAATGAGAAGAGATGGCGCTGCCTTGCAGCCTAAGAAATGCTAGAGAACATTCGACACGGCCACCAGGGCCGCGGTAGCATAATGGTCAGTGCATTCGCCTGGATAGCGAAAGGTACGACGAATTCGGGTCCTGATCCGCGTGGAATTTTTCTAGTATTTTTTTCTTTCGATTTGTTATCAACAAGTCTAACTGATTCCATCAGTGAGTTCTATTAAAGCAATCACTATCAGCAGCCTATTCTTTCCCCCCCCCCCTGCTAGAGCACAGTCCTTCAAAAGAGCGAACAAGACATGACTATGACCACCATAGCCCAGTACATATTATTGATGGGTGCTAACGAATGTGGATGCAATCGGCACGACGAAGTAATTTTCACGCATAAGGGTTGAATCACGCAAACTCACCCCGAGTTTGAATGAATTCGTTATGATAAACTGTAAGATTAAACATTATCCTTAGATATCTTCAAAAGTGAACAGTGGGGGTAAATTTTGGAAAATCTTTTCCAGCCTTGGTACTATCGCGGAATTTTGCGCTCTGTCACTTGGCGAACAAAATGCTTTGAACGGTTTTCTACAGTAGTTTTTACTACGCCCCGCCTTCGCGTCGGACTCGCCAATCCGGGCCGCCGCACAAAAGTAGAGCATTTCATTGATTGAATAATGAATTGAATTGCATTTGTTTTAGTTGCAATTTGTCATCCGCATAGTGATCGCCACAGCGCTATACGAAAAAGTAAGACAGCGATAATTACATGTCTACGAATGAATTTTTATTACGCCGCTACCACAAGCGATTATGGTATTATCGGTGACAGAGCGGGTCTTTCCTCGAGTGTACGTCAATATAATTGAGGGCGTCCAAGTGTCAAATTTTACCGTAATCTGTCCAGTACTTTGAGCTCTGTGTTGAGATCAGTCAGTAACGGTTGTCCTTTTTTGTTTTTGATTATACGTACTATAAAAATTTGATTGTTTTTCTTTCAATTTTAACACCTGGGGGGGGGGGGGGGGGTTGCTCATCAGGTCACAGAGGCTCCGATAAGGCCCTATGAAATGTACTCGATTCTTTGAAGTATCGATACTTTTACGAGTACGATACTTTTTTACCGATACTACTCATGAGTACAGTATCGATACTTTCTATTCGATATCGTGTCCCTATACACAGCAGTTAATTCCTGCTGGCGAGCGATTCATGAGGAGCTCGATGGCGCAAGAGGTTAGCGCGTTTGGCTGCGATCGTTGAACTTACGCGACTTTCGCAGTGGTCGGTCATTGGATGGGTGACCAAAAATTACTATCTCGAGCTCCTCCGTACTTCGGAAGGCACGTTAAGCCATTGGTCCCGGCTGCATCTGCAGTCGTTAGCACCCACCAATCCGCACTGGGCCCACGTGGTGGGTCATGGCCCAATCTCCCCATTCCATCCATAGGGAAGGCCTGTGCCCCAGTAGTGGGGACATTAATAGGCTGATGATAATGATGATGATGATGATGAATTCCTGCTGCACTGGTATTCTGCCATACCCAGAGCAATGACATTGTACTGATTATTGTTGTAGCTGCATAACTTCCGAAAGACGAGCAAATCCGTATTGTGTAAAATTAAACTATCTTTATAATTTTTATCATTTTAAAGCATGTAATTGCTTGATGTGTAAAGAAAATATAACTAGAAAAGAATCCACGCGGACCAGTTACATGCTTTAAAATAATAAAAATTATAACTATAATTGCTATTTCTTCTTTCAAATGTTTAATACTTGTAAAAGTATTCATTTGACATTGTGGGTTACCTATAATGCGAAGAGATGGCGCTGCCTTGCAGCTTAAGAATGGCTAGAAGAATTTCGACGCGGTCTGTGAGGGCCGCGGTAGCATAATTGGTCAGTGCATTCGCCCGGATTGCGAAGGGTGCGGGTTCGACTCTCGTCTGCTGCCTGGTCCGCGTGGAATTTTTTCTATCTATATTTTCTTTAGATTCAAACTATCTTTATATTATTTTTGTTGTTTCATTTAGTCAGAACAGAGTTTGTATGAAAGCAACATTTTGGAAAATTCACTAGAAACCACAATAACATTCAGAAACCGGGATGGTGTTTTCGTTCTAAAACGTAGACGCTTCTTTACTTTTGTTTAGATTTCCCGGGCCAAGCCAGGTGGCTCGCTAGTTTAAAATGCGAGTGTTCTGAGGACTTATTCTCTCTTATTCCAACTTCCCCTTTCCTTCAGAGGACCACGCGCGCTGGCCTACGTTGTCACCGTCTAACTGTGGCCACAATTCCATAACCGTACAAAGAAATTTGGTGTCTCATTTCTTTGTCGCACTATCCGTAAATGGAATGCTCTGCTCGCTCACGTGTTCCCTCCCCCTTACAACCTGGGATCCTTTAACAGAGGCGTGAAGAAGCAACATGCAGGCCGGCAGGGTAAGGATGGCTGGTGTGGCAGGTAGAACTGCTGTATCAGCGTTCTTCGCGTCTGGACTTCACCTTCGCTTAACATCAATACCCTTAGTACGAGTTTGAGCTCACGAAAACTACCATAGTTTTCGTTTCTATGTTCTTGTAAATTATGTTTCTAGGTCCAATTTGGTGAAAAGTGTCCAAATATACGTAAAATTAAGAAGACACAAATTATTTAATGATAGAATTTAAACAGTGTTTATTCGTATTGAAACCAAAACAATAAAATCAACGAGTGCGAGCTCACGAAAACTATCATAGTTTTCGTAATTGTAAAACTCGTACTAAGGGTACTGGTGGGGTGGAGTGATTTGTCGGACCTATCTACAAAAAAACCGTTTGTTTTTTGTTATTCAATACCATTGCTTCACTTAACGGGGAATATATGACGTCAACAATGGTTTTAAAAATATATGTAAAAATATACAAGGATACAATGTTATTAGTTTACGGAAATACCCAGACCGCTCAGGTGATTTCATAGCCAATAACCACACTTTCTTCCTATTCCTTACTAACCTATTGTTTACAACGTGACTCAGGTATTTAACTGGAATGTCAATATCATAAAGTACCTTGCGCCTACAGTGACTAAAAATCTTCAGCCTGGGGGCCATTTGACTAACGGAAATGCTTTGGAAAACGCTAACACTTACAATTAATTTTGTTATTTCTAGCCGCCTGAGGTTTTCGAATGCTTCGCGCTCTTTTTTTTCTTTTGCATTGGTAATAGGTAACAATATTAAAAATGAAATAGCGTGAGATATTTAAAAACCTTCGGCGGTTAGAAATCTATATATATAGAACTCAAAGGTGACTGACTGACATAGTGATCTATCAACGCACAGCCCAAACCACTGGACGGATCGTCCTGAAAATTGGCATGCAGGTAGATGTTATGACGTAGGCATCCGCTAAGAAAGGATTTTGATCAATTCTACCCCCCAAGGGGATAAAATAGGGAATGAAAGTTTGTATGAAACTTTGTCAATTTTAAACCGATCGGGCTGAGACTTTGCATGCAGGTATAAAGAAGAATCATAGATGAGTGTTATTGTGTATAATACAGAAGAGAGATCAAAAACCTGAGAACAAAAACTGTAGTCTACACTTCAGCTCTACACCGTAGCGAAGCGAGGGCGGGCCGCTAGTAACAAAATAAAATCGAAAACGTTAGCGTTTTCCAAAGCATTTCCGTTAGGCGAATGGCCCCCTGGACAGCAAATGTTCGATTCCTGTCTGCTGAACTGCTGAACTTAAAAAAACTGAACCAAGTGAAATTTGTCTAGTAAAATTTTCTTTTGATTTTAACTTGTTGATTTAATTTAAATATAGCAGTTAAATGCTGCAAATATAAATATAATAATCTATACAGTCATCTCGAGGAGCTCGATGGCGCAAGTGGTTAGCGCGTTCGGTTGCGATCGTTGCAGTTAAGCAACTTCCGCAGTGGTCGGTCATTGGATGGGTGACCAAAAATTTACTATCTCGAGCTCCTCCGTGCTTTGGAAGGCACGTTAAGCCGTTGGTCCCAGCTGCATTTGCAGTCGTTAGCACCCACCAACCCCCACTGAGCCCGCGTTGTGGGTCATGGCCCTATCTCCCTAATCCATCCATAGGGAAGGCCTGTGCCCCAGCAGTGGGGACATTAATAGGCTGATGATGTGGCAACGAAGCGAGCGAATATCACGAACTCTTCCGTGCTTCGATAGGCACGTCCGGTCGTTAAACCGTTGATCCCAGCTGCATTTGCAGCCGTTAGCACTCACCGCAGGTGGGTTATCGCCCAATCTCCCTATTGCATATATAGCGAGGGCCTGTGTCCCCAGTAGTGGAGACATTAATACGCTGATGTAGATGATGATGCTGATACAGTTAGGGCTACCATATCTCAGGGTTTGTCCTGAGATTTCAGGATTTTTGGACTTTTCTCAGGATTGCGGCTGGATTTTGCAAATCTCTTGAAATCTCAGGATTTTTTGAATTTTCAATAAAATACAGCTAACGTTTTAAAGATCTGTTTAATAAAAACTTACACAAACTAAAAATAATCTTCCTTTGATAATAATTGCATAGTTAAAATCAGTACTTATTTATCCAAGTAGGTACTTCTTCAGTTTTATCATACTTAAAATGTGATGATACATTTTTAAGTAAGGTTTTTTTTGTTTAATTATGGCTTTATAAAATGCCCCACGTGTTAAGCTCTTCAAATTATATTGAATTAAAAGTATAAGCAGCATGTATATAAACGATAATGTTACGACTTTTCTAAATTGTTGTAAGTTTGAGAGAAAATTCTGAAACTGTAAAAATCTCAGGATTTTTCAATGGAAATAAAGCCTTTTCTCCGGACTTTTGATTTTTTCATCTGGTAACCCGAGATGCAGTTATCTAGTTTCTATTTACTCCTGCTGTTGCGGCCCTCTAAATATTGTCGGACCTTTTTACTACCATGCTATGTATATTTTCTTAATTCATTCTTTTTAGCTGCCATATAATATGTCATCTGCTGTCTAATTGTCATGTACGTTTTAATTACCTATAGTAAATTGATATTATAAAATTAATGGGTTTTAATTGAAGTATTAAAGCCACGTTATGTAAGCCAATACATAAATTGGTGGCCCATGAGGGGAACAACTCAAGAAGTAAAAGCGAACGCGTAAAATAAGAAGAAAGGTCAAGATACATTGGTCGCAAAGATGGCGCCTATGCAGTCTTGAAGATCTTTTTCAAAGTGTGGATGGAAGTGCAGTAACCTTATCAGGGATTCGTGTCTGGGCTACGGGCAGTGGACGTCTTAAAGTATCACACCGTGCAGCGCAATCTAAACTACAAGATAAGTGCCCCTCCATCACACATCCCGTCACAAAGTAACATCAAATTCTGTTAAATAGTCAAAATAGTAAACTATTTTCTATTTAAATAGTTAAACAATCTCCTAAACTTGCGTTAATACGTTGATCAAAGTGCATAATTACGATAAAATTTCGTAAACTTACAAATAAACTTCTTTTTTTTAAAGGTGGCCCATGCTTAAATACATTCTTACAAATAAAATTATTTTAATATCATAACTAACAGCTAGGAATTGTACTTAAAACTTACAATAGAATAAAATAGGTAATTGAACACTTGTTTAAATAATTTAACATAACATTTTGCTAGTTCCTCATACTAAGTTTACAGCCGTGCTTGTGTACACTAAGTTAACAGCTTAATTCCCGCATATTTTGTCGATAATTCCAGGATATGCTTGTAGCGCGGGCCTGTTACGTAACCAGCTGATACGGATAACAGCTGAGCGAGGCTGGTATCGCGGCTGCTGTACCGACATCGTTGTGAGGAGCGTGAGCGTACCTATTTATATTTTTCATTTCATAAACGTTCATTAAAAGTAATTCAATATGACCACGAATCTTAATGAAGGGGCGGTTGCTGACGCTCTTAGTTCTGCAAAGGAGCTTAAATCTTTGCTTACAATGCGTAGCTCAATTAAAGGGCAGATAACTAAATTTAATAATTACATAAATAGCATCGTTGATTGCGCAGAACTAACACGTGTTCAACTGGTGGAGTTAAATCTTAAACTTAGTAAATTCGAAAGCTTATCATTAAGATTCGACGATTTACAAAATCAGATTGAGGTGTTGCGTCCGGATAATTTATCTAATGAGATTGATGAGCGTGAGAGCATTGAAAACAAAATTATTAAAAACATTGCAACGGTAAAGGGTCTTTTAGAAAAGTATAATAATACAAATGAGTTGGAACAGCGGCGTCTGTCTGTCGCAGCGGAGAGTTCATGCTGTCACGGTCATCATGAGCAAGGTTTTAAATTGCCGTTAATAGAAATTGCGAAATTTGATGGAGCGTATTTTCGATGGCTTGAATTTCGGGATACTTTCGAGAGCTTGATTCACAATAACAGCCGTATCAAACCGGTTCATAAGTTCCAATATCTCGTATCTTACTTGGAGGGCGATGCGGCTCGAATAATTTCAAATTTGGAAGTGTCTTCGGCCAATTACGAGGACGCTTGGTGGATGATCCGGGAGCGCTATGACAACAAAAGGATGCTCCTCAATCATCATCTAAGCTCCTTGCTAAATATTAACCTGCATGCTCGTGAGTCCGAAAAATCGTTACGGTATTTGGTTGATCACGTCACAAAAAATTTACGTGCTTTGGCCAGCTTAGGCCAGCCAACTGATCAATGGGACTTGCTGCTAATTTTTATGTTGTGCCCTAAATTAGATAGTCGCACATTGATGAAGTGGGAGGAGTACCGTAATACACTCGACGACGTTCCGACGTTAGAACAATTTAAAAGATTTCTGATTGATCGTGCGGATGTCCTCGAGGCATTAAATCGGAATAAATATGATAGTGAGATTTCTACACACGTACCCTCATCACCTCGTTTGAACCCAGTACAGCGAGCTTCAACTTCGACACCTCAACGTTTTAATAATAAACGAGAACAATCTTCGTTTATAAAATCGTTTCCTAGTACGACTCATCAAACGAAGTTGGTCTCATTTAGAGGTCAAAATAAGTCGCCTGTGTGCGTCTGCATAATTTGCAACGAAAATCATAAAGTTCATGAATGTCCAAAATTCATTGCAAAATCGATTCAGGAAAGACTAGCCGAAGTGGCTATGTACAAGTTATGTGGAAACTGTCTAAAACAAGGCCACCGCGCGAACGATTGTCGTGGTGGTCCTTGTCGCGAGTGTAATAAAAGGCACAATAGCCTGCTCCACGAGCCTGCGCCATGCAATGTCAACAACGCGGCAGTGCTAAGCCAATCAGCCGTGGTTAACTTCAGTCATTCAAACAGCTCAGTACTTCTGTCCACCGCGCTCATAAAAGTGTCCAACCCTGTAAGCAAAGAAGCTCACACGGTTAGAGCATTGCTGGACAGCGGGAGTGAAGCTACTTTCATTACGAAGGAATTGCAACAAAAGTTGTGTCTTAAAGTGCAGCCTATTGATTTCTTAAAGGTGATAGGCATTGGAAACAGCCGTGCAAAAAACGTTGCGGAACGCTGTAATGTCCAAATAAATTCACTGAACAGTGAATTCAAAGTTATTTTGTCATGCTTAACGTTAGATGAGCTAACAAGCGACATACCTAAAACGACAATAAACGTCGAAGGCTTGAAATTGCCTAAAAACATTAAACTCGCCGATCCAAACTTCAACCAATCGGCTCCCATCGATATGGTGATCGGAGCAGATCTGTTTTGGGACATCATCGGAAGTGAACAACAGTCCCTTGGTCCAAACAATCCTAGATTGCGTAATTCGGTGCTCGGTTGGTTGCTATCTGGTCCTATAAATGATACTAATCACTATCAAAGTAAATCAATTAAGTGTAATCACACACAAATCACTGATTCACAAGAGAATGAAGTGCACAAATTGTTGCCTAAGTTCTGGGACCTAGAGGACGTTCCTGATAAAAAAAATGTCATGAGTCAAAAGGAAAATGCTTGTGAGAATCATTTTTTAGCTAACACTATTCAACTCGAAACGGGTAGGTATTGTGTTAAGCTCCCGCTGAATGACACTCCGGACAAACTCGGAGATTCTTATTTCGCAGCCAAAAAACGTTTGTTAAGTTTGGAGAAAAAATTTAAACGTAATCCGGCTCTTAAAACTGAATACGTAAAATTCATGAATGAATATATTCGGTTAGGCCATATGTCCGAAGCTGTAAACAGCAAACCATGTCCCGGCTATTTCCTGTGTCATCACGCTGTGTTTAAAGAAAACAGTGAGTCCACGTCACTTCGAGTCGTATTCGACGGCTCGGCGGCCTCCTCCTCCGGTCTCTCGTTAAACGATATTCTCATGGTGGGTCCAAATGTCCAAGACTCAATCTTCTCGATCCTTATCAGGGCCCGGCAATATAAATACCTACTTGCCGGAGACATAGAGAAAATGTACCGCCAGGTACTGGTTAACGAAGATGACAGAAATTTACAATTAATACTCTGGCGAGAGGATGAGTCGAGGCCTATAAAATCATATACCTTAAACACCCTGACCTACGGTACAGCCAGCGCTAGTTACCTGAGCACACGCTGCCTGAGCCAGATCGCGGAGGAGCAGAAGGACGAGCTCATAAAAAATATAATTAAAAGGGATTTTTACATAGATGACCTTATCACGGGATCAAACAGTAAAAACGAGTTACGTTACATATTAAACACAGTTGCTAAAGAATTAAAGTCGCGTTGTTTTAATTTGCGTAAATACAAAAGTAATATGCCCACTTTATTTGAAAACTCTGAAATAAATACGCAAGAAAATTTGACGTTAAGTGAGTCGTCGAGCACGCTCGGACTGGGGTGGAGTCCGTCTGACGATTTACTGACATTTCCGGTAAAATACATTCCCAATGAAAATGACAAAATAACAAAACGATTTATTATGTCTAATGCATTTAAAATTTTTGATCCTTTAGGGCTCCTATGTCCGTGTACAATACAGCCTAAAATGTTGCTGCAAAAGCTATGGCTACAAAAAATAGACTGGGATCAAGCCGTTACGCAGGAAAACAAACAAGATTGGTTTAATTTTGCTAAAAATTTAAGTTTTATTGAAGACTTAAGACTTAATAGGCGTGTGCTTTGCGACGCGCCTAAGTATGTTGAAATGCATACCTTCAGCGATGCCTCGCGGAGCGCCCTTGGAGCTTGTGTGTACATAAAATCTGTTAATGAAAACGATGAAGTTACAGTTAAGTTGCTATGCGCCAAGTCCAAGGTCGCGCCGCTTAAGCCCACCACTGTGCCTCGACTCGAGCTCGGTGCCGCTTTGCTGTCCGCCAGGCTGTGCAAGGCAGTTTTAGAGTCACTTAGGTACCAGCCGGACCGCATAGTGCATTGGAGCGATTCGAGTATAGTACTGGCTTGGGTGGCTAATATCAATAATAAAAAGTTAAAATCGTATGTAGCAAATCGGATTAGCGAAATACTAGAGTTAACAAAGTCAGCTGATTGGAGATACGT
Source organism: Chilo suppressalis (assembly GCA_902850365.2). NCBI lineage: Eukaryota > Metazoa > Arthropoda > Insecta > Lepidoptera > Crambidae > Chilo > Chilo suppressalis. Next base: position 3,365,454 of record OU963902.1, read on the forward strand.
TCCCACTGCCGAGAATCCCGCAGATTTGATATCACGCGGCGTCGACGCTAGCCGCTTGGTGTCTCTGGAGCTGTGGTGGTCTGGTCCTCGTTTCTTGTTGGATCACGAGTCTCGCTGGCCGTTGTTGAAGAGTGCGCTCCCCGATGAGTTACCTGAAACAATAAAAACTTATACTGTAGTGATAAGGCAATCAATTATAACGTTTGAAAATTATTCTAATCTTACAAAACTAGAAAGAATATTCGCATTCGTTAAGCGATTCATATTTAACATAAAAAACGACACTAATAAAAGAAAAGGCATACTTACCTGCGATGAGTTGGCTGAGTCGTTCAATGCGCTTTGTTTACTCGCGCAAGGAGAATCGTTTCCTGATGAGTACTGCACATTATTGAAAGGCAAGGAATTAAGTCCAAAGTGCAAATTAATGGCGCTTTCCCCATTTTTAGATAATGATAAGCTTATTAGGGTTGGCGGTCGCCTTGAGGCATCTAACTATCCTTTCGAGAAAAAACACCCCATTTTATTACATGCGAAGCATCATCTGACTAGGCTTATTTTTGAGCGCGAGCACGTGCGTATAATGCACGCTGGCCCCCAACTATTGTTAGCATCGGTTAGAGAAACAGTTTGGCCAATTAATGGCAGATTATTAGCGAGGCGCACTGTCAATCGATGCGTTTGTTGTCGACGTCATCGAGGTAAGACGCTTTGCCCAAAAATGGGCAATTTACCTACACAGAGAATAGAGGCAGGATTCCCTTTCATGTCCACTGGCCTTGATTTCGCTGGTCCATTTCATGTTTTGAGTAAAAAAGGTCGAGGTGGTAAACTAATTAAGTGCTATATGTGCTTATATGTATGCTTAAGATATAAATGCGTACATTTAGAATGTGTTAGTGACTTGACTAAAGACGCTTTCATAATGTCATTACGTCGTTTCGTATCCCGCAGAGGCAAGCCGGAGGAAATATTCTGCGACAATGGACGAAATTTCGTTGCAGCCGCTAAAGAATTAGGCGATTTTTTAAAACAAAATAATGAACCCATATCTGATTTTGTGAATCGTAACGGAATTCGGTTCTTCTTTAGCCCTGCGTACGCTCCTCACTTCGGTGGTATTTTTGAAGCCGGTATTAAGTCTGCGAAATACCACTTAAGACGTGTTATAGGCAACAGTAATCTAACTTTTGAGGAGTTGACAACGTTATTTACGCAAGTTGAGGCGATTTTAAACAGTCGTCCTTTATACCCTCTATCACCTTCACCAAACGAGTTCCTCTCCCTTTCCCCGGGGCACTTTCTTATCGGAAGAGCATTGACGTCATTGCCAACCCCTGCACTGGAGAATCACAGGGAGAGTACATTGCAAAGATATGCCCGAGTTGAGAAAATTCGCCAACACTTCTGGCAGCGTTGGCAGAAAGAATACATAGCTGAGTTGCAGCGACGAACGAAATGGAGAAGCAACACCGCTCAATTAAATGTCGGCGACTTAGTTCTACTGCAGGAAGACCACGTTCCACCGCTATGCTGGCGCCTGGGTCGAGTAACAAGATTATTCCCTGGAGCTGATGGTGTGTCCAGAGTAGCGGATATAAACACTACGAGAGGTTGTGTGCGACGACCCTTAGTCCGACTCTGCCCACTACCTACAGTAGAAGAATTACAGTGTTGAAAGATGGCTCTTTCAACGAGGCGGGAAGATGTTGCGGCCCTCTAAATATTGTCGGACCTTTTTACTACCATGCTATGTATATTTTCTTAATTCATTCTTTTTAGCTGCCATATAATATGTCATCTGCTGTCTAATTGTCATGTACGTTTTAATTACCTATAGTAAATTGATATTATAAAATTAATGGGTTTTAATTGAAGTATTAAAGCCACGTTATGTAAGCCAATACACCTGCAGGTTTTCGTTAGCAATGTATACTGAATATGAGTCACAAAATATTGCTTATTACATTCTATTGCGTAGTAAATTAAACATAATTTCGCATTAAAAATGCCACGTGTTTGTTCACGGGAATTGTAATGAATTCTCGACCGAAACGCGCAAAAACATCATCGTGATACAGTTTTCTTTAAATAATTTATTCAATAAGTAGTTTATTTAATTATAATACCTACCTACTTGAACAAAGTAATGTTACCTATATCTTATGACTACGTATTATAGGTAGAGGGTAGTGCTTGTAAATATGCTTAATAATAAATACTAGCAGTGCCCCGCGGTGTTACCCACGGTCTATTAGGAATATTTTCCCGCAGTAAAACGTAGCCCATGTGTTAATCCAGGGTGTCAGCTAACTCCATACCAAATTTCACCAAAATCGCTGCAGCCGTTTAGACGTCAAGCAGTAAAAAACATACACACTCACAAACTTTCGCCTTTATAATATTAGTATGAAAGTATTATATTCTATCGGTTACCCTAGTATCCCATAACACAAGCCTTACAGTACTTACTTTGGGGCTAGACTAATTGGTATGAGTGTTGGAAATTCAGTAGAACCTGTTTAATACGATTTCTCGCATAATACGCTGTTTTGCGTATTATCCTCAGACCCTACAACTTGAGACATGTTTTCATACATTTCTTAACGCTTAATACGAATCTTCACCCCGTTTAATACGTCTAAATCGCCAATACGTACCACACATATTACCTCTTGAAGCAGCATTAAATTCAATGAAATGTGAATAACAAACAAGAAGAGGCCCTAAGCGATAATGACCAAGAAAAAGAATTAATGATTTAAGACGCTATGTAACTTCTTTGAATCAAAGCGTAGACACACTGCAAAAGTTTAATTATGTTGAAAATCTTGTAATTGCTAATGCCTCAAAATCATTTTGACAAACGAAAATAAGTGATTAATTTAAATAACGTAATCTAATATATAAAATTCTCGTGTCGCGGTATTTGTGGTTAAACTCCTCCGAAACGGCTCGACCGATTTTCGTGAAATTTTATATGCATATTCAGTAGGTCTGAGAATCGGATGTAATCTATTTTTATCCCCCTAAATGTTAAGGGTACCGCCCCCCCCCATTTTTTTTTCATTTTAGATATTTATTTTTTAATTTTTTTATATGATACATCATACAAAAATACATACAACCCTAAATTTTCACCCTTCTACCATCAATCCCTATTTTTTTATGGCGGTACGAAGTTCGCCTGGGACAGCTAGTAATAAATAATAATACACTATATTTTTTCTGACATTACATTCGAAATTTCCTTATCCCGCAATCCCGCATAATACGCTTTCCCGCTTAAGACGCATTTTTGGTCGAGTCCCTGTGAAATCGTCTTAAACGGGTTTAACTGTATTTATTTATTATTAAAACCTTCATTGACCGCCAAACGAGCTCCGAATCATCCATTTCGGTTTATCTGCAGTTTAATTTCTGGGAACCGGTAAACGCACACAGTAAATACGCGCTTTTGTTTGATCTTCGTTTCCTTGAACTTGTGATTTTGTGTTTTACATTATTTTATTTATACAAACTGGATTTCCTTCATGCAAGTTTCATTCTCTTTGACATGTTTTTGATGGTTTGATGCAGATTATGAGAACAATAAAGCGAGCACTTACATAATACAGTTCTTTTAGTGGGCGCTGATGATGATGGTGAACACAGAAACAGGTTAGAAGATCATAGACCGTTTATACGGGAACCGATGTCGCCGGCTCGCCCCCACTTTACACTAAAAAAGATAATAACATGAGCGAGAGTAGCATTAACCGACGGGACGGCTGCTATTCATTCGGAGGTTTTTGCTGTTTTTAGAGTAAAGAATTTTCAGGTAAAAGTACAGCATTCCATAATCTTATCAAATGCAGCCAGAGCAGTATCAAAACGAGCGAACGATCTGCCTTTCACTGATTCGAGCTGGGAGCTCAAAAACTAGAAGATCAAACTAGTTCGTTTAGGAGCGGCGACCTAAACTGAGCGATCACAGTTGGGAACTATGCCCAAGACTATGTGTCGCCGCACACGGGCCACACGCCACAGCCACAAACGCCGCCACGAGAAGCTAGAAGCGGCTACTAAAGTGGCTGAAGCGCGCGACAGCGGCCGACTAAGGTAAGGGAGAGACGGGTGGGGAATCGCGAGTGACGTAGGCGGCGTTTCGTATCGGCGCATTAAGTGGCCGGTGCGGGCCACAAGAAGCGAGCAACGATTTGGAGCGTGTGGCGGCCACCGGCGTACCGTGTGTGGCGAGTCCATATAAAATTTATGAAAACTACAAGAAATATGCAGGTGGCGGCGTTTTGTGGTTGTGGTCGGTGGCCCGTGTGCGGCACTATATGTATGTAAAGTGGAGGTCACTTTACAGAAGACGACCATAAATAACTTAAGTAACGCGCAAGTGTTTGTAGGACGGTATCTCGACCGTCTATGGGCTATGACAGGCGCCTACTTTTAGGCGGGTCGCATTTTTTGTTAAATAATAATAATAACTTGGACTTGGCCACCGAGGTAACCGCTCTGTGGGATGTGGATACCCCTAGAACTATACTCACCGTAAGAAACACAACAGCAGAAAAAGGCAGTGTTATTTTACTGTGGACTTCTGTAAGGTGAAGATTTGAGGTTACAGGTTTAGCTCGCATGCTTGATGCTAAATCTTTCACATACAAAAACATTGCTCTAATATAAAACTAACAAGCATACAGCACTGTTTATACCGGGGTAAGAAACCCTCAAGTTAAAAATGCTTTGATAAGCAAACAATATTGCCAAGTCCAGGATTACTTGAATGGTCGAAGTGATTTTGAATGAAGAAGATTACGCTCATTGTAAGGAAAATCCAATAAATTTTATAGAAACATATATGCCGTGTATGGCCTAGAATAGCACCACCCCTCTCGTCTCATAGGTATCGTAAAAGCCGACAGATATAGCCAGAAGAACACGTCAGACAGCGTCCTCTTTTAAAATCTTACCTATACTGCGATGGCCAACTCGCACGCCAAGCGTGGCGATTATGCTAAGCCCTTCAAAATTATTGGCACAATTTTAGTATTAAACAAATCGGCACCACAGGGTAAGCATATTTTGCTCAACAGTGGCCATTGTACGATTGATATGATTATACATGCATAATAATTACGTATACGTAAGACACGAATGGGAAAGTAATTAAATTGGATTGTTAGCGAAACGGATTCATGTAAATATAACTTCTGTTATAGGCTAATAAGTTTCTTTTGCCTTTAAAAATAGTACGTGTTAAAAATAATATAAAGACTTTTAAATCATACTGTTTGTGATGGAAACTAAAAAAATCAGAGTAAGAAATTAAAGAAACTTCCTAATTTACTTCAAATATCATCAACTTCTTTTATCCTATCATCTCTATAGACTATTGCCTGTACAACAAGAAAAGTCCCACAGTGCTGCACCCTTTACGCTCTACCGACAAATAACTCAGAAATCACACTTGACGGAGTGGAAAACAGGTGAAGGATGCCGGCAAACGAAAAACGCGGTTCCGGCGGCAAATAAAAGTTTTGCCCGCACCCTTACCAGACTAAATAGAGACAAACTTCGCAGGATTATAGGATCAGGATAGGAGGACTGGTCATTGTCCCCTAAACAAACACCTATATACAATAGGAGTAACGGATAGCCCCCTATGCAGAGGATGCCTGGAGGCAGAGGAAACGCCACAGCATGTCATCATGGAATGCAGGGGTGTGGCCAACCAACGGGCACGACTTCTCCAGTCACCAGAATCGTTTCCAGAAGCTTGCAGAAGTCTACCAAGGTTGCTTTCCTTCTGGACCGACATAGGCTGGCTGGAGTAAACGGGAATGTTTTGAGACACGCACAATGGTCCAATAATTAGGACTAAGTGCGGAAACCGCCCTGAAGAACTAACTAACTAACGCTCTACCGACCCCACTAGGGGCTTATGGCATAAAATATTCCTGTCGGTAAGTTCATCACAGCGCACAATGCTAATATAAACGAGTGCGCGTACATCGCGCGTCGCATTTCTTCGCGGCTAACTGCAGTGTGCGTACTTGTGTTACGGAGATGGCCGCGAAATTCGTAAGTACACACATTATTTATATTGAAGTGAATTAAATTAACTTTATCGCGAATTTCTTAAATATAAATTGAGGGATGATGACTAATTTTTTTTTTCTTCGTTTATCAGGTAGATTATCAAAAAGTATTGGACACGTATTTTTTCTTTCTTCACATAATATAAACATTGCAGAGATATTTTGATTTGAAAAGTCGCATGACTTAACATTATAAGTGAAAATTCACTCAAAAGTGACGTCACGAGCTCCTACTCCCAAACTTTGACGCGATATAACTTTATCATTTTTTTGGTTGATTGCCCAAAGAAAAAATACGTGTCCATTATTTTTTGATCATCTAACTGACGGACTAAATAGATTTCGTTTACTGTACCCCGTCATCACCCCCATTAGAGCGCTGAAGAAGACAACAGTAAAATAACAATATTATTTGGTGGTGATGGTGTTAAAAGTTGTGTTGTTCCACGAGCTAGGGGATTAGGTTAGGATGCCTGTAGCGGCACATTTTTCAGTGCCATCTGCTTTATTCACTGTTGGTATCTAACTTACACCTCAACATTAGAATTAACCAATAACGTAATTTATATGAAGAAAACTCTTAGGTTCAATAAACGCTCTTCTATTACTAGGACAAACAATCCTGAATATGTGATTTCTGAATTAAGGTTAATCTCACATCTTCTCAGTGCCATTTCAGGGGCTAATTATTTTGTGTAAATTACATTTTTTTTAAGTGAAACTTTAATATCATCATAGCCACATTTTTTCCTTCATCTTTAGCATTTCGCGTTATATTTTAATTGTTATTAAAGAAATTCGGACCTTATTAACAAGCATCAGTGGTTCAGTGGTGGAAAACTGGCCTGATACGCGGGCAGCTCGGATTCGAGTCCCAGCTGAAATTTTAAAATTTTCATTAAACCACACCATTTTTTCATTTAATTTCGATAATATTTAAGAACATGTAGTACCTAACAATAGTAATAATTGCTTCATCTTCTTCCATTTCTTTACAGGAATATTTTTAAATACATATATTTTTTAGAAAATAACTTTTTTCAAATTAGTCTTAAAATGTTTTTTGGCTTCCTTAGTAAGGATATTAGGTTTCAGGTATATATTACCTGATTATCATCAATAAAGTTCGTTATATTCTTGTAAATCGATTAAATATGTTTTAGAAACACTTCTTGTGAATCGCATTTGAGAAATTTATTCACAATAGGGGTGATGACGGGGTACAGTAAACGAAATTCTATTTAGTCCGTCAGTTAGATGATCAAAAAATAATGGACACGTATTTTTTCTTTGGGCAATCAACCAAAAAATGACAAAGTTATAGCGCGTCAAAGTTTGGGAGTAGGGGCTCACTTTTGAGTGAATTTTCACTTATAAGTGTACTCAAACGTGACGTCATGCGACTTTTCAAATCAATATATCTCTGCAATGTTTATATTATGTGAAAAAAGAAAAAATACGTGTCCAATACTTTTTGATAATCTACCTGATAAAGGAAGAAAAAAAAATAGTCATCATCCCTATTCATAAACACGAGAGTCGGATAGAACATCGCATGCGTTTGAATTCTCTCTCATGGGCGAGCGTATCTTCATTTCCTTACGGAAAACTAACTTAGCGCATATTCTAAGCACGACCTAAATCAACCATAGAGCTGACTTGTCATTATATTACAAAGAAACATAATAAGTATTGAATATAAAAACAAACACTCTAGCCTTCGTTACCTGAGTGGGCTTTCAGACTTGTAATCTCCGAGGAAATCTAAATCGGACAAAAGATTAATCTTATATATAAAATTCTCGTGTCACCATTGTGATACCATACTCCTCCGAAACGGCCTGACCGATTTTTAAGAAATTTTATATGCATATTCCATGGGTCTGAGAATCGGCTACTATCTATTTTTCATATCCTTAAGTGATAATGGTTTTTTGCCTGTAACGTAATGTTCTGAAACCTAAAATGCGCCTTTGCGCCCAAAAAACTATTGGGTATTGTAACGTAGTGTTCTCATATGGGTTAGGAGGAATGTTATCCCAGGATTTTGATAGAATACTACGTTACACACCCCTTAAATTTTTATTGGTCAAAATTTTATTTTTTTATAATCAGGTATTAAAAAATACATACTACCCTAAATTTTCTCTCCTACCACCTTATTTTTATTTATTTTTATGGCGGTAGTAGCGAAGTTCGCTGGGTCAATAAATATTAATACGGGTGCCCGAATTCGAGTAATATTTTTCGTGCACCCAAATACGGGCTAACGACCAAATGTTATTACGGCTTCATAAATGTTTTCTAAACTCAACTACACATAATAAAAGTTTCCTAAACTCATTCATACATTTTTGTGTTACCAAACAGCTCTTGAAGGCATTCAGATATGGGGCATAGTGAAATTGTAATATACAATGCATTATGATTTAAATACTCCTTGCACCTTTTTTTTCTAAATGGCTTCACATGGCTTGTGCATTTAGCCAATGTCAAGTGTTAAAATGTTTACAAATACACTCATGGTCAAAGTAATAAATCAAGTCAAAGTAAGGGGCAGTCAAGTCAATCCCCCTTTAACTATGTTTCAGTAAAAGTGTGGGGATTTACTGGAACCTCCCCGTGGACTTCTTGAGGGAACGTCCAAAGACACTTTCCACTATTTTGTTTCACTTGCCAACACTTGTGCATGTTCCTGAACACTTAGTGGTTAATAATCCACCATTATTAGACACTAACATCCGCCACAACACAATTTTTAACAAGAAAAACAAAACTGCTAAAGCGACGCTTCCCGATCCCGCCAAAGAGTTCTCCTTGTACCTTGTAGTTTTATTACTTCTACATTTTATTTTAAAACGAAAGGGGTTCTAAATTTGTTGAAATTATTTTTAAAACAAAAAAGAAGTTAAAGCAAAGAAGGAGGAGTTTCTGTTTACCCATATATTTTTTATTTATTATTGGCGATGTTTTCATGAAGAAAAAATAATTAATTTGTTTCTTAAAAACAGTGATGTTCACACACTTAATATAAGAAACAAAAATAAACTAACTTTGCCTGCTACTAGGCTTTACAAAATCAATAATTCATTTAAAGGTCTTCGTACGTTCGTCTTAATTTCACTTGTGTACAGGGTTATTTTTATTTTCAAATTTACAGTAATAAATATATACATAATATGTATATATTATGTATACATAATATGTATATATTTATATTATACATAATATGTATATATTTATTACTGTAAATTTGCTAGCATTTTATATTGATACAGCAAAACGGACAGTCTTAAGCCTGGTAATGAACATTAATTTTACTTGTGTACAGGGTTATTTTTATTTTCAAATTTACAGTTACAAATATATACATAATATGTATACAAGTGAAATTAATGTACATACAATGAACTTTTAAGTACGCCTGTATTGCGTGACGCAATATTTTATTAAGTATTATGACTATTTAAATTTCATGGAATATATTATATTCACTCGTTTCCATTCAAAAACATCATATTATACATGTTTTAATAACTTTTGACCACTTTTAACCGTATAAAAACGTCTTTAAGTCTTCTTCAAGTAGATTCTCTCTTACACCGTTACTTATTATTAAAACGCTTTACATTAACCATTTAATTAAATGCGCATAAAAGAATCACAGTCAAGACGGGGAATGTAAAGCGTTCGTGCTGAAAATCGTCAACGTATCGCAACAAAAGAAATAGAGACTAGAATAGAGTCTGTGCGGAAAGAGAATGGGATTTAGATTGGTGGGCGCTGTGGTGCTTTTCTACCGTATTTGTAAGGTTTTACCCCTTTTAGACATGATTAAATACAAAAAACCGCAAGAAATCACAACAACAAACAAATCCGTATCAATACAAAACTTTGGCGTTTTACAGATTGCTGGGTTTGATTGCCAAATAAAAATCTTAATGTTAGTTCCGTTTTTCGCCACGCCCATTCTCTTTCCGCACAGACTCTAACCATAGCCAACCAAAAGCAATGTTTTGTTACGTTTTAGCTTATGAATGAATTTAGAGTGTTGTGGAAAATAGATAGTTTATTTCCGTTAGACAAAGAGTGATTGTTATTCAGCTAGATTAGCCCTTAGCTATTACTTAGTCTAATAATATATATCTATTATATTATTTTTTTAAAGTAATTACTAATATGCATATCAAAGAAGTATACAATCAGGTAAACGTGTTAGTGAAACAATATTAACACTTTACCAGAGTGTGAAATTCGAGATCAAAATATTCGCGATATTTTTGTCAAATCAAGACCAATCAAAGGAGTCCACGATATGATTATAGATCTGTGTACGGGCAACCGCGTATATTGCCGACGCAGCATTTCTTTATTGATCTAATTTACATTTTATTAATAATTTATTTTATATCGTTCAATTCGCATTCCGTCATCAAGCACACCACGCGTTCTCATTAGTTTAAAATCAGTTTAAATTTATCAAATATATTTTAGTTTCAAAGTTACTTACAGTTTTAATATTTTATCAGTTTTTATGTTACGGGCTCCCCGTACAATTGAAGATTTGTTTACCGAGAGGCATATGATGTCATAGCAACGTTTTGGACGAATTGTTTGTCAAAATTTGTAAAATGTCTATCTACTGTCCAATATTCAATCTAAAGTCGGTGCCAAATTAAGGTGCATGAATCTAAAATAAAATTAACATTTGGAGTAGCTGCCATGCATGTCTAATAGACCTGAGTTGCCATTTACTCGTTGACATTGCAATAATAATAATTCTTATTGAAGAATTATGTTAAACGACCGAATAACACATTGGAACAGGTATTCTAACACAAGCGCCAAGATTACCAATTTTGCCTCCAAAATTAAAAAAAAAATCAAAATTCAATATCGTTTATTCAGTCTAGGCTGTTACAAGCACTTGTGAATGTCGAAAAGCTACGCCATCGGTTCGCAAATCTACGGCGGGAGACCTTGTACTGAGAGGAACCGGCAAGAAACCCAGCAAGGGCTGCTTTTTTCTCCCTGTTTTATTTCATACAGTGTCGTCCAATTGAAAGTTGACATCAAACTTGCAAACATGTGTTGAGGTCAATTTCCATCACATAATGTCAAATATGTAACAATAGACAATCAACGAATTTACTAACAATAAGTGCGAACTCCTGTTCAGCAAGTACAGAACCCTACATTGAGCGTGGCGCAACAAGCATTTGGTAAATTTTTTCAAACAATCTGCCCGAGCCACAGAAAGCAATGTACTCTGTAAGGCCATACTTACTCGTATTTCCTCAAGCCCCAGTTACATCCGTTGCTTCATGTCACAGCGTTTAAGCAGTAGGCGCGCGGTTTCTCAGCAATATTGTTGTTGATGTTACGCCACTGTCACATGTGAAGTGTCGTTAACAGTAACTCCGTAATAACAGTCTTGGTAGCTAGAGGACGCGCGCCGCTGCCTCCCATGCTATGCTGGCCTACATTCTGTAGGAAATTCCTATTGGCACACGACAATGTTCGTCTTTTGTTTTTGTTTCGAATCAATTCAAACGAGCCAAACGACGTATAAAACCAGCCAAGTGCGGATAGCACTTGAATTATGTAGATAATGCATGGACATAGTGTTTCTAGTAAATTGTTATTTGATGGGTATTAGTCACCTATCTAATTCCGCTTCCTATATACTAAATATTAAATTATTATTGTAACTGAATTTTTTTTGTATCGCAAGTGTCATCGGTCGGGCCATATGCTTGTTCGACACCCTTTAACATAAAAAATAGGCAACAGACGGGACTCAAACCCGCGCCCTTCGCTATCCGGGCCAATGCACTGACCATTATGCTACCGCGGCCCTGATGGCCCTGTCGAATTCTCTCTAGTGTTTCTTGAGCTCCAAGGCAGCGCTTTCTCGTCGCATTGTAGGTAGCCCGCAATGTCAAATGAATACTTTTACAAGTATTAAACATTTGAAAGAAGAAATAGCAATTATATTTTATTATATTTAAACTTTATTGCAACATAACACAGCAAATGGCGGAAATAATGTCATAAGGCATTCTCTACCAGTCGACCAGTAAGAGCGTGAGAAAAAACTAATATGACGGGGGCGCAATAAAGACAAATGTAAGATAAACCAATAAGAAATGAAAAAACATAACTCAAAAATCCTTGCCGGCTTGAGTCCGATCCCCCGTAGAACCAAACGAAAGTGTTATTTCACCGTATCTTCTGTGAGGATGTTTTTAATTCTCTTGACTGTTGCTCGGAATTATTGCTATTGACTTAAACCGTATATAAAAACTTCACACTCCAGCACTATAAGACATGGTAATTAATGCAAAATGCAATCCTTATAGAGAAGATCATATCACTTAGTTAACCAGACGAGCGACGCCGTTTATCCATTTTAAGATCAAAGCCCATCTTTTTAATTATAATTTCAAATGTTAAAGAGATGTGTCTGACATTTAGGTACTAAGATTCAATTTAGATCCTTTAGTTTTTGCTGAAACTATGTCAACATAAATCGTTAACTTTGAGGCGAATACTAAAACGTTTTGTATCAGAATCAGAATTCACCATCAAGATAAAATTTTGAAACGCCTTAGAATGTTTAATAATAGCTTTCTTAGAAAAAGATCAACTGGCTTAGGAAACAAGAACAAAATATTCTGTTGTTACATTAACATGTAGCAAACATAGTAAAGAGTTTAATGCACCCTAAATTGTCTCCGAGGTCAGAGACCGTAGAAGTTTATACGAGCTCGTATTTTTTTTTTATAAAATAAACGGTTGCTGCATTGTTTTCGGATTTGGGTATTCAGCAAGGAGAAAGTTTTAAAATTGGGTTTTTGAAAGAGCATTAACCGAATCACACACAAACACACGGATTATTAAAATTTCATTTTTAAGGCTTTTACAAGAATTAAGATCTAGTTTAGTCTTCTCATTTGATTGCCAAATGCATTGCGAATAAAAAAAAATGGGTGCGTGTACTTATGTAGGCGCGTGAGAAGTTATCCTTCTTTGGCATTGTTTAAAATTAGTTTTTAATTGCATGCAAATAATTAATTACAATCAATAAAGACACAGTCAATAAAGTTCAGTTTTAATTTGAAAAAATAAATAAATAATCAAAATATTCAATTAAAATCGCTACTGAATATAATTTATTAAAACATATGTGATTTGCACTTGTATGAAACTCAAACACGTATTCCGAATATACAAACTAGAAACATGTGGATAAATATTATAAATATGAATACCTATAACTGTTACTTTATTACAAAAAATAAAGATGTGGTTTTTGGTTCTACTACACCAATGGTCAAGAGATGGCGCTGTAGTCTCCTGAATCGCGCTTTGGTTCCGTTGTTCCAGATTAATAAATACTTTTGATAGGCCTTCACAATGCAGTCGTTAGCACCCACTAAATAGAGATTCTATTTATATTTTGTTGGTAGATTTTCTTAATGTGCGGTAAACACAAAAGTAACGCATGAAGTTGGTCGCTTTAGCGACCAACTTCATGCGGTTAAAATTTTGTGTTACAGTGATGCGCGCGCATCTTAAAATTTCACTCTCATAATTTTTTCATAACGCGCCTAAAGAAATATAACTTCAATATTGAAAATCTCTAACAAAAGATTTCAACGCAGTATCTGTTATAATAGCACGCGTAATGTTTTTTTTTCTAATTCACATTGTCAAAAATAAATTCTGACCCAAATGATAACCAAATCAAAAACTTATTTCACGTTGCATAGTTTTTAAAGTGTAAAAATAATAATAATTAGGCCACGCTGAATACAATCACGAAATAGTAGTTATCCCATATTATTGAACTGTAATTAAAATAAAATATCTTAGTATTTTTTGTGACTTTCATGGTCACTAACATTTATAGTAATATAAGTTATTTACGGAATTGTTACCATGTACCTTGTTTTAGTGAGTTTCCGATATTTCGGCACTGTTGCAAGCGCCATGATCACGGAGGTACTATTACTCCGCTTGCAACAGTGCCGAAATATCTAAAACTCGCTAAAAACAAGGTACATGGTAACAATCCCGTAAATACCTTTAAATTGCTATAATATCTTAGTATGTTTTAATATACAGCATATTTTAACTGCTAGATGTTTAAATTTAAACAAAAGTTTACTAGAAGTAATTCAACTTGGTTCTTTCCCTCTGAAACCTGTTCTGAGTGGTTTTTGTCTACTTTTTCATTTACGGCCGAATTCATCTTTATATATAAAAAAAACTCAAAGGTGACTGACTGACATAGTGATCTATCAACGCACAGCCCACTGGACGGATCGGGCTGAAATTTGGCATGCAGGTAGATGGTATGACGTAGGCATCCGCTAAGAAAGGATTTAGATCAATTCTACCCCCAAGGGGATAAAATAGGGAATCAAAGTTTGTATGAAACTTTGTCAATTTTAAACTGATCGGGCTGAGACTTTGCATGCAAGTATAAGTAGATGAATGTCATTGTGTATAATACAAGCCTGAGAACAAAAACTGTAGTCTACACTTCAGCTCTACACAGAAGCCGGGCCGCTAGTTGTACTAATATTATTAATCAGAAAGTTTGTATGTTTTATGACTTTGCATGTTTGTTACTCAATCGCGCAAAAACTACAGTACGGATTTGGATAAAATCTATTGGTACACATATAAGTTATGACCTGGATTGAGATATGGCATACTTTTTATCACGGATTTTTTTGGGTTCCTGTGAGATTCTCAAAAACCTGAAGTTAAGTGGGGAGGCACACAATGTTTTTTCCATACAAACGTTCTCGACTGATTCCTCCTTGAGTTTTATCACTAAAGAAATTGTTTGTATACATAAAACATTATTTTACTCATTCTATACTCCTATGTCTTTCTTTTTTCGATAACTTGTGTTTCAAAGTTTATGACGACCTTCGTGGCCGAGTGGTTTGTACGCCGGGTTTCATGGTGTCGCCGACTCGAGAGGTCAGGTGGGGTCAGATGTTTGTGTGATGAATACGTGCATTTCCAGTCATGGATGTTTAATATGTATATTTCTGTAAAAATATACTTCTAATGTACTGTATATGTATTCTCATCCGTTACTTTATGCGTTATCAGTGCTTACTTTGGGGCTACGCTAATTGGTGCGAGAGTTGGAAATATTTATTTACTAGTGGCCCGCCCTCGCTTCGCTTCGGTGTAGAGCTGTAGTGTAAACTATAGTTTTTGTTCTCAGGCTTGTGCTATAAACAATGACTTTATTTATATAATTACACGTGTTATTGTGAGTCAACCATAAAGGTAGACATATGCTGTTGCAGGATATTTTTTAGACAATTTTATGTAGAATATTTTCGTCATACATGATTTCTATGTAACTTTAACCATTAAGGCTGCACACGCGACGGAAGCTTAAAAAATGGAGTAACTTCTCCCGTTTTCCCAACATTTCCCTTCACTACTCTGCTGCTATTGATTGTAGCGTGATGAAAAGTATACTATAACCTGCCCAGGAGTATGAAGAATAATTGTACCAAGTTTAGTTAAAATCCGTCGTGTAGTTTTTGTTTCTATAAGGAACATACACACAGACAGACAGACAGACAAAAATTTTACTGATTGCATTTTTGGCATCAGTATCGATTACTAATCACCCCCTGATAGTTATTTTGAAAATATATTTCATGTACAGAATTGACCTCTCTACAGATTTATTATAAGTATAGATTTATTTAAAGAAACTAGAAGCCTTTAAAAAAGGCCAAAAATAAACATTTTTTTATGAATTAGAACGAAAGAATATTTACGAAAAAACATAGAAGCCTGGTATAACTACTTATTATTCTATGGGTAAAATTTCTTTTACATATATCTAATTTTCGAGGAGGAAATCGCCGAGAGCCAAAATTCGAATTTTGCAAGTTTTATACTAAATTTTCAGCGCTACTGTTGTCCCTATCGCACAATATTTGCTAATGTGCGATAGCAATAAGTTTTTTTAAATACAGTAGTACCCGTTTAATACGATCACGCTTAATACGATTTGTCGCATAATACGCCATTTTGCGTCAATCCCTGCAACTTGAGATATGTTTTCATACATTTCTTAACCTTTAATATGATTCGTGATCCCGTTTAATACGCCTAAATCGCTAACACGTACCACACATATTACCTCTTGCGACAGCGGATAGTGATTGCCGTGACGACTGTCGAGCGACGCACGCTAAGCCACCCCCAGGGTTTTTCTGGATATTCTTCCATTGATGACAATGTGGCACCGTATCAAATTTAATCAATTGAAGATCTTATTGATAATGTGTATAACACACAAGAAGAGGCCCTAAGTGATAATAATCAAGAAGAAGATTAGTCAACTCCGATTTTGTCACACGCCTGGGGCATAATCAGCAACTAGCGGCCCGCCCTCGCTTCGCTTCGGTGTAGAGCTGAAGTGTAGACTACAGTTTCTGTTCTCAGGCTTGTATTATACACAATGACATTCATCTATGATTCTTCTTATACCTGCATACAAAGTCTCAGCCCGATCAGTTTAAAATTGACAAAGTTTCATACAAAGTTTCATTCCCTATTTTATCCCCTTGGGGGTAGAATTGATCAATATCCTTTCTTAGCGGATGCCTACGTCATAACATCTACCTGCATGCCAAATTTCAGCCCGATCCGTCCAGTGGTTTGGGCTGTGCGTTGATCACTATGTCAGTCAGTCACCCTTGAGTTTTATATTAAATAGATAAGACGCTATGTCTTAAAGAAGTTACAACTTCTTTACTGTAAACCTTAAATTATGTTGAAATTCTTGTAATTTATTGCTAGTGCCTCAAAATATTTTAGTCAAACTAAAAAAAGTGATTAATTTAAATACAAATGTAATAATTACACACTACATTTTTTATAAAATTTCTTAATTTCCCTATCCCTCAATCCCGCTTAAGACGCGTTTTTGGTTGAGTCCCTGTGAAATAGTCTTAAACGGGTTTACTGTACCTACGAGTATTTCTCAAATGTCTCTCAGCTCGCGTCTTCTCTTGACGCGGACGAAGTAGCGGGCGGCCGATAGAGTCTGTGCGGAAAGAGAATGGGCGTGGCGGAAAACGGAACTAACATTAAGATTTTTATTTGACGAAAACGGAACTAACATTAAGATTTTTATTTGATGAGGAGCTCGATGGCGCAAGTGGTTAGCGCGTTCGGCTGCAATCGTTGAACTTAAGCAACTTTCGCAGTGGTCGGTCATTGGATGGGTGACCAAATATTACTATCTCGAGCTCCTCCGTGCTTCGGAAGGCACGTTAAGCCGTTGGTCCCGGCTGCATCTGCGGTCGTTAGCACTCACCAATCCGCACTGGGCCCGCGTGGTGAGTCATGGCCCAATCTCCCTATTCCATCCATAGGGAAGGCCTGTGCCCCAGCAGTGAGAACATTAATAGGCTGATGATGACTTGACGTTTTACAGATGGCTGGGTTTGATACCCAGCCATCTGTAAAACGTCAAAGTTTTGTATTGATACGGATTTGTTTGTTGTTGTGATTTCTCGCGGTTTTTTGTATTTAATCATGTCTAAAAGGGGTAAAACCTTACAAATACGGTAGAAAATGACTACAGCGCCCTCCAATCTAAATCCCATTCTCTTTTCGCACAGACTCTAGTATCCTATAAACTGCAACATTGTTTCTCGAGTGTTAACACCCGAGTGTTCAGCTAATGCGTAACTTCCATAACATAATAACATTACGTTACATTTATGTACGAGGAAATTATGGTTTTTGTATTACAAAACGGTGTATTTCCTTACTTCCGGAAAGCGATCGAGCGCATCAAAGCAACCGCCAACATCACTTAAATTGCTATGTATCACGCCAGTGGTATATGTTTTATAATTATTATGTAACATTTTGAGAATATATTCTTTAGCTATCATCATCCTATAATGTCCCCAATGCTGGGGCACAGGCCTTCTCTATGGATAGAATAGGGAGATTAGGCCATAACCCACCACCGGGCCCAGTGCGGATTGGTGGGTGCTAACGACTGCAGATGCAGCCGGGGCCAACGGCTTAACGTGCCTCCGTAAAACGGAGGGAACGAGATAGTAAATTTTTGGTCACCCATTCAATGACCGACCACTGCGAAAGTTGCTTAACTTCAACGATCGCACCCGAACGCGCTAACATAAATAACAAATATTTAAAGATTAAACACCTATTATCATATTCATATAAATTCTTAAATATATTATTTATATATATGTTACTGAAACAGACTGAAACGAATTTTTGAACAGATTAGAGATTAAAAGTACACGTATCGTACGTGCTACCACTTGCGAGAGATTAAGATCACATAAAATATTAAGAGACGTAATAATATTTTTGTTATCCAAACGTAGTCTTTCAAATAAAATTTTGAAGACGGCGGAACGTATCTGAAGAGTTTGTTTGTTTGGGTTGTACGCGCTAATCTCAGAAACTACTGGTCCGATTTTAAAAATTAATTTTTGTGTTGAATTGTGCATTTATCGTGAGAGGGTATACGTTATAAAACATAACGCTACGACTAAAAGAAGCTGAGCACCAATAAAAAATGTTGCAAGAACGGGAAAAATCATTCCATTTGAGATTGCTTCTTTTGCGTGTGTTATGTAAACGGTAGAAGTTACACAAATATCATGTATGACAGAAATCTTCTTCTTCATGTTCCTCTCCAATTACTGAAGGTTAGACATCAGCCTTGGAAACCTCGCTTTGTCCCTGGCGAGGTAAATAAATATAAATAAATATTTCCAACACTCACACCAATTAGCCTAGCCCCAAAGTAAGCACTGTAAGGCTTGTGTTATGGGATGCTAGGGTAACGGATAGAATACATATACTGTACATATATAAGTATATTTATATAGAAAATACATATTAAACATCCATGACTGGAGTACAAATGCTCGTATTCATCACACAAACATCTGCCCCCACCGGGATTCGAACCTCTCGAGTCGGCGACACCATGAAACCCGGCGTACAAACCACTCGGCCACGGAGGTCGTCAAACAACGAAACGGAGGTGAAACAATTCCGCGGCGCTCTTAACACCGGTCCACTCGCGGATGTTTCGAAGCCACGACTTTTTCCGACGGCCTGCTCGACGTTTCCCCGCAATTTTGCCCATCATAATGAGTTGTAGTAAATCGTATCTCTCGTGTCTGAAGACATGACCGAGGTAGACAACTTTTCTTGTTTTGATGGTCTGCATCAATTTGCGAGTTTGACCGACACGTCTTAGAACTTTGACATTGGTAACTTTTTGAGTCCAGCTGATTGAGAGCATGCGTCGGTAAGTCCACATTTCGAAAGCCTCAATACGTCTACGAAGGTCCTCTTTAATAGTCCAAGCTTCGCAACCATAGAGGATGACATGAAACATGATGACAGAAATGTTCCCCTTTAAAAGTTCTATAAAAAATTCACAACAGCATCATGTTTATATTTACAACTAATTCACTTTAACCTTTTTCCTCATATTGATGCAGGTGTCACACAATCACAGGGAACAGTAAAAAAATTAAAGGCGAAAATTCTTCAGAATCAAAATCAGATTTTTATTTGTGAAACGTAGATTAGTGTTTACAAGGGAGGTATATAAAATGTTTGTTAGTATCACTACATCTCTACCTTAAATAAGGTATACAAATAGATATGGACCTATGAAGCAAGTACTTTTATTTTGGTTACATTGAAATCACAATTTATAGATATAATTTGAAATTTTCTATTGTTACATGCATGTCAAAGTAAATTAAATTCGATAAGCCATAAAGTTGTTATACTAACAGTCAAATTTTAAATAGAAAAAAAATGGGTGCGTGTACTTATGTAGGCGCGTGAGAAGTTATCCTTCTTTCGCATCGTTTAAAATTAGTTTTTAATTGCATGCAAATAATTAATTACAATAAATTAATAAAAAGCCTGGAAAAAGACACAGTCAATAAAGTTCAGTTTTAATTTGAAAAAATAAATAAATAATCAAAATATTCAATTAAAATCGCTACTGAATATAATTTATTAGAACATATGTGATTTGCACTTGTATGAAACTCAAACACGTATTCCGAATATACAAACTAGAAACATGTGGATAAATATTATAAATATGAATACCTATAACTGTTACTTTATTACAAAAAATAAAGATGTGGTTTTTGGTTCTACTACACCAATGGTCAAGAGATGGCGCTGTAGTCTCCTGAATCGCGCTTTGGTTCCGTTGTTCCAGATTAATATATACTTTTGATATTATAAATATGAATATCTATAACTGTTACTTTATTACAAGAAATAAAGATGTGGTTTTTGGTTCTACTACACCAATGGTCAAGAGATGGCGCTGTAGCCTCCTGAATCGCGCTTTGGTTCCGTTGTTGCAGATTAATAAATACATTTTGATAGGCCTTCACAATGCAGTCGTTAGCACCCACTAAATAGAGATTCTATTTCTATTTTGTTGGTAGATTTTCTTAATGTGCGGTAAACACAATAGTAACAGCATGAAGTTGGTCGCTAAAGCGACCAACTTCATGCTGTTAAAATTTTGTGTTACAGTGATGCGCGCGCATCTTAAAATTTCACTCTCATCATTTTTTCATAACGCGCCTAAAGAAATAAGCAAAAAGTCCAAAATAGCAACAAATACACATTCCTTAACTGGATTGTAAATTTTAATCTAAATTTCATAATAGAGAACTGATTTAAAAAGGACTCTGCGAGTACCTGACGATTCCTTCTGTCCCCTCACTCGTGAATAAGTCAGACGTGTATATGACGAATCAGTTTTACGAGGCACGACCACAAGTAGGTGAAGGTTCGACGTATGGAACATACTAATCAGTTAAGGCTTCCTTCCGACCGACACGGCGAAAGATAGAAATTACGTAAATCATATGAGCCGCTTAAGAAGGATGAGGATGAGGAGGTCACAAGAATTACCGAAATCAGAGGAGTCATTAGGCCATGAAAGTGTTTTTTCTACTATACCTTCAAAAAGAAAACATGATAATGTGACATTGTGGGTTTACCTATAATGCGAAGAGATGGCGCTGCCTTGCAGCTTAAGAATAGCTAGAGAGAATTTCGACGCGGTCCGTGAGGGCCGCGGTAGCATAATTGGTCAGTGCATTCGCCCGGATTGCGAAGGGTGCGGGTTCGAGTCCCGTCTGCTGCCTGGTCCGCGTGGAATTTTTTCTAGTTATATTTTCTTTAGATTTAAACATCAAGCAGTTACATGCTTTAAAAATAATAAAAATTATACCAACATGATAATGTGTTTATTACTTTTTTTTATTGAAGTGAAAACTGCTTTAGCGGCTATGTACACTTTTTTCGTAATGGGTAAAAAATATTAAACTCGCGTCATAACACGTGGCCTGATCAAAAATTCGTAAGACGAAAACAAAAAAAATGGAAAGGTTGTTGACTTTCAATATATTGGACGAAACAAAGTAATATTTTATTTTATCGTATTATAATAATAAGTCTCTAACTAGGACGTCCAGGTGGCAGTTTTATTGCGAAAAAATGCATTTTTTTTACAAGAGATGTCACTAGGTGAGCTTAAATGTGATTCATGTATTTTACAATAGATGTCGATAGGTGCGCTTAAATGTGATTCATATAAGTTGATTTTTCTGAGAGATAAACTTCTTAATGTAATATAAATTGTCATGTTTGTGTACGATAGCGCAAAAAATAAATATTGTATTCTACCACATAAATGATAGTACTTTTATACTGATAATTAAAGCAATTCGTGCAAAATTATTCCCTAACCATTCACTTCTGCCGGCACTCCCGGAGTGCAACCCGTCGTTTTTTTTTTTATTGAGTGTCTATGCTGTTGGTCGCAGATGACCTTTCCAGCGTTACCGGGTTTGGGAACTGCGAGATCCCAAGGGGACCTTAAGCCGAGAATTGGCGAGTGCCTCTAGAGGTATTCCAGGCGGATGGCATCTCCCCATGGGAGGAGTCTCCTCTCCGTCTGGAGCCTCTAGACCACTCGAACCTGAGAGGGTCGGCTCAACTAGAGGTCTCTGAGACTCAGACCTCGGTTCTAGTTCGCCGTTGTCGTGGGGGGCAGGGAAAAGCGCCCAGGTACGTACCTGTACCTGATATAGCGTGTCGTGTGTAGAAGAAGGATAAGGAGGTCGCAAGAATTACCGAAATAAGAGAAGTCATTAGCCAATGTAAGGGTTTTTTCTGCTATACCCTCAAAAATGTCGCACTATCAGTAAAAGGAATGCTCTGCCCGCTCACGTGTTCCCTCCCTCTTACAACCTGGGATCCTTTAAAAGAGACGTAAAGAAGGAACATGCAGGCCGGCAGGGTAGGATGGCTGGTGTGGCAGGTAGGACTGCTGCTTCGCTTCTAGACTTCACCTTCCCTTAACATCAGGTGGGGTGTAGTCATTTGTCGGATCTATCTATAAAAAAAAATAACACGTTAATGTACATATTTCTCCTATTCAAATAACGCTACCTAGACTTATAGCGCAATTAAACTTGGTCGTTAGTTCGAATATGTATGACAATGGAATTTGGATAAACGAATAAGTGATTTCCTTTTGTTTACCCGAAACCCTCTTTCAGCCCGTATTCCAGTATAAATATTGCTACTGGTGCCCGAATTCGAAAAATGTCTTTTGTGAATATTTATTGAAAATACGGGCTAACGACCAAATGTAAGTGCGGCATCAGCCTATGATAAATGGTTCAAAAATCTCACAAATTGGTTGGTGGCCATGGAACATTGTATTTTATCGTATGAACTTTTAATAATTGAAATAGCTGTCAAAGCCGATTCTGATGCAAAAACTGGGGAGCACACCTGATGCATGCCTGAGGACTTGTGGGCTAGAGCAACCACCAATGGAGGAGCTCGATTGCGCAAGTGGTTAGCGAATTTGAAGTTGGATATCAATCAGTCAGTATCAGTATGAAGTCAGTCATTGGATAGCTAACCAAAAATCTTCGATCACTCGTGAGTAATTCAAACGTGTATATGACGAATCAGTTTTACGAGGCACGATCTATCTGGAGTTCCTCCGTGCTTCGGAAGGCACTTTAAGCCGTTGGTTCGGCTGCATCTGCAGTCGTTAGCACCGGCTTATCCGCACTGGGCCCGCGTGATGAGTCATGGTCCAATCTCCGTATTCCAAGGGAAGTAGTAGCCCCAGCAGTGGGGACATTAATAAGCTGATGATGATGATGAACCACCAATTGAAATGAAACATCACAGGATTAATATGATCCGTTTGAAATAGACTCATGGGAGTCTATTGATAAACATTTACCTAAATACCTACGCACCGAACCTTTAGTGTCGCCGCACACGGGCCACCGACCACTACCACAAAACGCCGCCAACGGCATATTTCTTGTAGTTTCCATACATTTTATATGGACTCACCACACACGGTAGGCCGGTGGCCGCCACACGCTACAAATCGTCGTTGTTCGCTTCTTGTGGCCCGCACCGGCCACTTAATGCGCCAATGCAAAACCACGGTAATAATATCATACAGTATTCTATCTTCATACAAACGGTCGGAAAACGACTCATACCTACGCCACTCGAGTTCGATGTGCTCTCGGCGGGCACCCAGTCGCGAATGCGCCGCCGCGCCGCAACGACGACCGAACGGTCTGAATTGTTTTTTATGCAGTTAGCCGTGCTTAAACATGCGTTTTTTATTGTAAATATTTGATTTAATTAAGTAAATACCTACATAATTTAGTATGGAAAAGAACAAACGACGATCAATATCGTACAACAGCACAATTGCTGTTTTTGGTTGCTTGAACTCTTCAATAACACACCCAGAGATATCATTTTTTAAATTACCTGAAATATTGGAAAGGTGTCTTACCTTCATAGATTTTTTTTATATACCTATCTACTAGTACGTTATTTGTTTCTAATATTTAGGTATTTCGGTTTTTCAATCGGGCAAAATATCTGGAATATAAATAAGTGGTGAGGATGAAAAATAGAGACAAACGAGTAATCTACCTACACTCGCGTTAAAAACAAAACTACATAAAATACTGTAGGCTGGCGGCCCTACCGCGTGCCAACGCAGCGTTCGGTGTAGGCATTTATTTTCAAGGACAGGGCGGAGTCACAATACTGTATAGATAATATTACCGTGGCAAAACTCCGCCGCACGTCACTCGCGCGATTCCCCACCCCTCTCTCCCTTACCTTAGTCGGCCGCTGTCGCGCGCTTCAGACACTTTAGTAGCCACTTCTAGCTTCTCGTGGCGACACTTTTAATGTTTTCTACTAACCGTATTTCTTTAGATCTTCATCCCTATCATGTCACAAAAAATATCGTTTATAATACGCCCCGACGGCGTCTGTTTTAAAATAAAGTATTACTTGAATAGTGATCGAAATGAAAATTGAAAAGCCTCGTGGACAGAATAATAATGCGAGAAACATCAGTAGGAGGTAGCGGATCCGCCATAAAAGTTTTATTTCCCTCGCCCATCGTTATTATACTGATTTTAATGGTACTCACATATTTTATTCCTCAATAATTTTACTCTAAAGCGAGAAAAAATCAACGTGTGGACCGCAAAACTCACAACTCGAAGGCTCGCTCGTGGGACACAACGCATTGATTCTTACACGTCTTAAGAGTAAAATTTTCGAGTAATTCCGTATGTGAGTACAAATCATAACAAAGGCTTTGTCACTGCCGGATTTAGGGGAGGGCAACCGGGGCGAAAGCCCCTTGGCCTCCACAAACGGGGAACCCCCACAATAGAGACTTCGGAAAAGAAAATCTTTCAAATTCCAACTAGTAAACACTAGTAAAAATCTTTTCCTTTGATATTTTTTTTTGCTCTTTTACCTTTACCTACAGCCTACAGTACTTTGTACATCTAACATACACGATTATTTGATTATATTAATCTTAAATAACAGAAATCATTGATCTATATTTGTTCACTCCAATCAGGCAATCAGTGAAATATCAAAATCTCAAATGGCCCTGATAAGCACTTCCAATTCACTACCCATCTTGAGGGAGTACCTCAATCGCTTAATGGCTGCAGGGCCGAATTTAAGGCAGGGCAGGTGGCCCAGGGGCCTCCACAACAGCTTAAGAAATAACAACATTTCGATGGGTCAACAAGCATGCAAATCCTAAGTGGCCCGAGGCCTTCACAACAGGATAAAAGATAACAAAATTTCGATGGGTTAACTAGCATACAAATCCTAAGTGACCCGGGGCCTCCACAATCCTAAATCCGGCCCTGGGCTTTGTACACAGTAACTGCAGAAAAATTATGTAAATGTTTAACAATCTTTATAATAAGTAATACTCAAGGCTTTCGATGAAGAAGTCAAGAGTTTCCTCTCAAAAGCGAACACAATGTTATTTATTCGTGTTGACATCCGGCGCGTGTTAAATTGCACATGGCTGTCCTCGCGTTATACTGTCAAGTGTCATTATTATTTTTCCTTTTCTAAAGGTACACATCGCATTGCTTGCTTACTTAAAATATACTTAAAGGAAGAACTTGTGTTGAAAAATACTTTTATCATGTACCTTTAACACAAACCAATAACGAATTCAAATAGTTCAATCCAATTGCATCAAATGTCAAGAAGTGTATGGAAGACTTTTAATTCTCGTTACGTCGCGCTGTCCAAATTTCCATACAAAACTCCGTGACATTTAATGCGTATTGAGATCGAATTCAACTGTTCTAAATCGATATAGGTTCGTGCTAAGTGTACTGTTAGGCGATCGGGTGAATACATGATCATTGCTAGTTTGCGCTATGCAGACCTACATCTACTTATAGAAAAGTACCTATTTATTCATACCGGGTAATACAGATAGGTAGATATGAATAATGAGGAGAGATGATAAATAATAATAAATAAATAAATATTTCCAACACACACCAATTAGCCTAGCCCCAAAGTAAGCACTGTAAGGCTTGTGTTATGGGATGCTAGGGTAACGGATAGAATACATATACAAGTATATTTATATAGAAATACATATTAAACATCCATGACTGGAGTACAAATGCTCGTATTCATCACACAAACATCTGCCCCCACCGGGATCCGAACCCGGGGCCTCTCGAGTCGGCGACACCATGAAACCCGGCGTGCAAACCACTCGGCCACGGAGGTCGAGATGATGGAACCATGGAATAAATAAAATGACATATTTCGTGGACGGAGAACACTAGTGTTCTCACAAATGTAATATTCCATCATCTTATTTAATAATTTGCTTTGATTGGGTACCTATTTCTATTAACCTGCATAAAAACATTAAAAAAACCGCCATCAATCATTGAAACTATGTTGACTGAATACGTATATCTCAACAATTAATCACCATTCTTCCTATAGAAATAAAAATACCAACAACAAACTAAACAATTAAAGGCCCATCTTCGCTTCATATATGGTAGCTGGAATACTAGAAATGCTTTGTGTTACCGTCCATTGATTACTCAGGTATTGAATAATTCATTTTATTAATGAGTATTGCTTAGTTTTATAGTAAACAACACGTGTTTAAAAATTACTTGAAAACATAAATAAAAAAATCTCAAGTTATTTTATTGAGCGAACGGTTGATCACGTTGTTGAATGATTTCGGTCTTAGGTATCAATGTTGAAATTCGATCAAGTGTGACTTGAACTTTTGCACCAAAGGCTAAGTACATTTTTAGTTTTTGTGATGAAAGCTTAAAAAATTGTTTTGGAAAATATATTATATGATTCCTTGGGGATTTGATCGTATCTATTGAAAGCTACTTAGAAATGTCGTTTAGATTGGATTTGGCATTCATTTTAACTCAATACCATCTTATATTTTTATTTTTTTAAGCATTTAACTGCTAGATGTTAAAATCTTAAAAAAAAATACTAGAAAAAAATCCGCTCGGACCAGGCAGCAGACGGGATTCGAACTCTACTCACATTGGTGAGTTCCTGAGATGGATCTTGACTGTAAAAGATGAATTTTCTTATTTCTCAGATTATATTCACCTTCAATGATTTAGACAATCATAATATTAGTACTGTGGTATTTGATCTAGATACTGATCAAAATTAAATAACTTGCGTCATGATGTAGCGTGGAAGTGGGTAATTTTGTCCATGGAAGCTTAATTATTGTTCTCAAGAAAAGTTTTAAAAGCTTCTCGCCCTATATCCGCTTATATTAGGTATCTCATTCAACTTAACGACCTAAGTGGCCGAGTGGTTTATACGCCGGGTTTCATGGTGTTGCCGACTCGAGAGGTCCCGGGTTCGAATACCGGTGGGGGCAGATGTTTGTGTGATGAATACGAGCATTTGTACTCTAGTCATGGATATTTAATATGTATTTCTATATAAATATACTTATATATGTACTACACAGTGCTTACTCTGGGGCTAGGCTGATTGGTGTGAGGTCTGGGCGCGGCCTGACCAGCCGCGCGTCCTAGGTGCCGCTCCGGCATAGGCCACCACGTCTGGGGACTGCCTAGTACCCTAGCGCAGTCCCCCTGAGGCGCGTCGCCCGGTCCACTCGTTGGGCCGGGCCAGCCCGGGGACGTCCCAGTGAAGTGGCGCACGCTAAGGTGCGTCGATCCTGAGACGCCCCCATATGGGCGTAGGAGGGTACCGGGGGGTTTTAGTGGAGTAGGATCAGTGTGGCCTTCCGCACTGGTCCTGCTTGAGTAGGGTCGGCACTGTTTCCCGTGCCGGCGAGTCCCACACACGCCGTGCGCCTAGTCAGCGTCACGGTATGGTGCATAACTGCATTTCCCCTCGTCACAAAAAAAAAAAAAAAGAAAAGGCTGATTGGTGTGAATGTTAGAAATATTTATTTTTTAATGTTTACGCATTATGAATACGTTAAGTTTAAACCTTTTGTCCGGTTTTGGGCAAAGCTACCTGGCAGTTTCAGAATCAATCGATACTGTCGCATGAATATTTCTGCCGTCCTCAAGCTAAAACGCGGTTAAACAGTGGCGGATTTACCAGTAGGCTCAGTAGGCTGGAGCCTAGGGCGGCAGATTTTAGGGGACGACAAATTTGGCCCAAAATATACCAGAAAAACGAGTGACAAAAATTTTAATATTTTAGTAATCCGTATACAGGGTGTTACAAAAATACAAATAAAGCTTGATGGGCGTTGAAGTACATCATATAAGGAGTCTTCTCTAATTTTCTTAAAATGTTTGCATGAAGTTTTAACTTTTTTATAAAAACAGTTATTTTTAATGATTAATAAAAATATCGATAATTTTAAGACACGTCACTAGTTCGAGGATCATTAAAAATAACTGTTTTATATAAAGTTAAAAATTCATGCAAATATTTTTAAAAAATTAGAGAAGACTCTTTATATGATTAACTTCAACGCCCTTCAAGCTTTATTTGTATTTTTGTAACACCCTGTATAAAACATTACTAAACCCACTGTAAAATATAGGTAGTTATGCGATCATGAATTTTTAAAATATTCCAATGGCGTTTTAATATTAATTACAATTTATATTAGTAATTTTGTAAACTAACGGGGAAAAGCCCGTACGTAATGTGGACGATAGAACACAAATCATAAAGTTGCAATTTCAGAATAAATATAATTGTGAACTAGCGTATTGAATTTCAAAGGTCAGTAGGGGCACGGTAATAATATCATACAGTATTCTATCTTCATACAAACGGTCGGAAAGCGAGTCATACCTACGCCACTCGAGTTCGATGGGCTCTCGGCGGGCACCCAGTCGCGAATGCGCCGCCGCGCCGCAACGACGACCGAACGGTCTGAATTGTTTTTTATGCAGTTAGCCGTGCTTAAACGTGCGTTTTGTATTGTAAATATTTGATTTAATTAAGTAGATATCTATCTACATTATTTAGTGTGGAAAAGAACAGACGACGCTCAATATCGTACAACAGCACAATTGCTGTTTTTGGTTGCTTGAACTCTTCAATAACACACCCAGAGATATCATTTTTTAAATTACCTAAAATATTGGAAAGGTGTCTTACCTTTATAGAATATTTTTTATATACCTATCTACCAGTACTTACGTAATTTGTTTCTAGTATTTAGGTTATTTTTCCATCGGGCAAAATATCTGGAATAGTATATAAATAAGTGGTTAGGATGAAAAAATAGACAAACGAGCAATTTACCTACACTCGCGTTAAAAACAAAACTACATAAAATACTGTAGGCAGGCGGCCCTACCGCGTGCTAACGCAGCGCTCGGCCGCAGGCATTTATTTTCAAGGACAGAGCGGAGTCACAATACTGAATAGATAATATTACCGTGGTACCCCTACCACGGTAGGGTAGTAGTATAATATTATTAAATTGAATAGCCTATTAGCGACAAATTTGTCAATCCGCCACTGCGGTTAAATGACAAAACCAACTTTTGAGATATGGCCAAAAACGGCTCGTAAACTTAAAATTATTGCTATTTTGTAACCATTCAGCACATGACGGATTTTTAGACTAAAACTATAAAAGATACGAATACTTGTTAAAGACAGATCGATAGAGAATTAAAAACTATATAAGATGCAATTTAGGGCGCAAAAATCGACCACTAAGCCGCACTTTAGTTTGAGGACGGCAGATGTGCCATCACTAAGCCGCACTTTAGTTTGAGGACGGCAGATGTGCCATCACTAAGCCGCACTTTAGTTTGAGGACGGCAGATGTGCCATCACTAAGCCGCACTTTAGTTTGAGGACGGCAGATGTGCCATCACTAAGCCGCACTTTAGTTTGAGGACGGCAGATGTGCCATCACTAAGCCGCACTTTAGTTTGAGGACGGCAGATGTGCCATCACTAAGCCGCACTTTAGTTTGAGGACGGCAGATGTGCCATCACTAAGCCGCACTTTAGTTTGAGGACGGCAGATGTGCCATCACTAAGCCGCACTTTAGTTTGAGGACGGCAGATTTGGTTATTATTTATTAATTCACCATCACTGTGTACAACATAATTATTATATCTCATTAATTGTATTGTAGGGATATGATTTTATGTAAATGTTGTTACTTCCGTGAAATGCTTATAAGTTCCTTGCTTCCATTCTTCTTATAAGCTCAAAGGCGTCCTGAATAGGGAGGTAGGAAAAAATATTAGACCATAAAAAAAATATCTTCCAAAGGGTCAATTTGAATAAAGCATACACCTATTGATTTCATATCATTTCATCACACGATTCATTAAAAAAACATTTTTATTCGTATTTACGCACATTTTAACACTAAAATATTGCTATTTCTTCTTTCAAATGTAATACAATACTTGTAAAAGTATTCATTTGACATTGTGGGATACCTACAATGCAAAGAGATGGCGCTGCCTTGCAGCTTACGAATGGCTAGATAAATTTCGACGCGGCCATCAGGGCCGCGGTAGCATAATAGCGGTTCGAGTCCCGTCTGCTGCCTGGTCCGCGTGGATTTTTTTCTAGTTATATTTTCTTTAGATTAAAACATCAAGCAGTTACATGATTAAAAAATAAATAATGTGACTAAAATATTATTAGATAAGATAAAACATGTAAATTGTAGCATTTCCTTAAAGAGGTGATAAGAAAAGGTGCCATTACCTTTTCTAAGTAATCATAGCATGGTCCAGTTTCAAAGAATTTTATGACGACCGCATTTTAAACTTAAGGTTACGAAACACATCAAGGAGATCCGACTCGGATTACTGAGTATCCTCATGGGGCTCCCGTAATCTGCCCCGGCATCTGCGTGTTAAGTGGGTGAATTTCGCGACAGGGCCGGATTTAGGATTGTGGAGGCCCCGGGCCACTTAGGATTTGTATTCTTGTTAACCCATCCAAATGTTGTTATTTCTTAAGCTGTTGTGGAGGCCCCTGGGCCACATCCTCACCTGCCCTGCCTTAAATTCGGCCCCGCGGGCAAGTACCACCCCACTCAGCCATTAAGCGATTGGGGTACTCCCTCAAGATGGGTAGTGAATTGGAAGTGCTTATCAGGGCTATTTGAGATTTTGATATTTCACTGATTGCCTGATTGGATTGAACAAATATAGATCAATGATTTCTGTTATTTAAGATTAATATAATCAAATAATCCTGTATGTTAGATGTAAAAAGTACTGTAGGCTGTATGTAAAGGTAAAAGAGCAAAAAAAAATATCAAAGGAAAAGATGTTTACTAGTGTTTACTAGTTGGAATTTAAAAGATTTTTTTCCCCCAAGTCTATTGTGGGGGGCCCCCGTTTGTGGAGGCCCCGGGGCTTTCGCCCCAGTTGCCCTCCCCTAAATCCGGCAGTGTTTCGCGATCTTCCATCGTCGTGTTTCGTTACATTTTCCGCGTGTCGGCCTCTGGGGACCTCGTCGGTACGGAGCGGAGGTTGCTTACTCACGTATCCTTCGTTGGATTGTAAACGAATCGGTTATTAGCGCCTTGGATGGGCGGTGGAAACGTTTGCCCTTTCATCGTGCATCGTATTATTCTGTGAGATAAACTCACTTGTTACAAATCACACACGGATTCTGCGGTATATATGTTAGACTATAAGGTATTTGTCTATGCACCTATGTTGCCTGATTATAAACCAATAAATAAATTTACTGTGTTCAGTACCCCTAGCACGAACCATTATCGAATTCGAATATTTTGCAAACCGAAATGTCGATGTTAAATTTTGTATGGAAACTTGGACAACAGCGGCGCAAAGTACATAACGAGAACTAAAAATCAGTACACATTTGACAATGACATTTCGGACTCGCAAACGATACGAATTTGATATTGGTACTGTAAGGTGAAAGTAGTTTCCCCAGACGGGCGCCCCAATTCGAGCTAAAATCCTCTGTGTCCTACCTCTCTTACAATTAACTATCAAACATTCGAAACAAGAGATAGCAATCAAGTACATATCGCACCTTTATTCCAATACTGTCACTATCATAAAATAAAATTAAAATACAGGATTTGAAGTAATGTGTAGATTCATAACGTAACAAATAGATGGCGTTGTAAACTATTTTTTGAAGAATTTTGTTTAATGACAGTATTGGAATAAAAGTGCGATATTATTACATAAAATGACACTAATTTTCTTTAGAAATAAATCTAACAGTTTAATAATTAAAATAAAAAAGTATTAATTTGTTCTTTCTGTGATTTCAGTACGTTTTGGCGATTGTGAGCGTCGTGGTCGGTGCGGCTCCACCGACGTACAGGCAACATGCGCCAGCGCACCTGCAGCAAATTCAACCGTTAGTATATGTACCTATATACTCGTACATTGAAATCTATTGCAACTATTGAGACGACCTCCTTGGCCGAGTGGTTTGTACGCCGGGTTTCATGGTGTCGCCGACTCGAGAGGTCCCGGGTTCGAATCCCGGTGGGGGCAGATGTTTGTGTGATGATTACAAGCATTTGTACTACAGTCGTGGATGTTTAATATGTATTTCTGTATGAATATACTTATATATGTACAATATATTTATTCTATCCGTTACCCTAGTATCCCATAACACCTTATAGTGCTTAGCTTGGGGCTAGGCTAATTGGTGTGAGTGTTGGAAATATTTATTTATTTATTATTTTATTGCACTCGGCCCAAATTTCAGAAAAGATTCGAACCCGTATCTTCCGCTATCTGCCTCTACGATATCACAAAGAACTTCGAGCAGTTACATTATTGCTATTATTGCTATTTCGTCTTTCAAATATTTAATACTTGTAAAGGTATTCATTGGTCCCAATCCCAACGAAACAACTGCAGAACGGCTGCAACTACATTCGTTTGCACACATCTGTATATTAGTATAGAGCTCAAATTATATATCTTTTCTTGATGTTTCGAATTTCGATGCTACTATAGGCCTGTGGTCGCAAGACTGTAAAATAATGTGAAACGTCAAGATTTTTTAAAATCTACAAGGCGCACTCTATACCCGTGCAAAAAGTGTTTTATTAAATTATAGCTTGTTAAAACATAAGAAATAAATATAAACATGAGCACTTATATAAATATCTTATTTCAGGTTCGAATACTATTTACAAAATCAAGATGTTGCTAACTACTACGGCCAAACTCAACAAAGACAAGGTTGGTATTGTTATCGTTAAAAAAAGGCTGGAAATACCCTTAGCACGAACCATTATCGAATTCGAATAGTTTGCGAATCCGAAATGGCATTGCCAAATTTTGTATGAAAACTTGAACAGCAGCGCCATAACTTACTTAACAAGAACTAAAAATCAGTACACATTTGACAATGACATGTCGTTCTCGCAAACGATACGAATTCGATATTGATTCGTGCTAAGAGTACAGTGCTCGGCCGAATGATTGGTACGTCCTGATCATCAGAGTTGACCGACTATTGTGATTTTTTAAAAAATAAATAAAAACCATCTTCATATAAACAAAACTACTAAAAAGAAAGAAATAATGCATATTGTTATCATTTGACGACCTCTGTGGCCGAGTGGTTTGTACGCTGGGTGTCGCCGACTCGAGAGGTCCCGGGTTTGAATCCCGGTGGGGGCAGATGTTTGTGTGATGAATACGAGCATTTGTACTCCAGTCATGGATGTTTAATATGTACAGTATATGTATTCTATCCATTACCCTAGTATCCCATTACACAAGCCTTATATATAGTGCTTACTTTATGGCTAGGCTAATTGGTGTGAGTGTTGGAAATATTTATTATTATTATCATTTGAAGTCGGTGCTATGCATGTTAAAAGATCTAAATTATTGTTACTTTTCTTAGTGGTTTTGTTTTTATTAAGTAGGTTTTTATTTTATGTTAAAAAAGCTTTTATTTTCCACTTTTCACAAGCCAGAACAACATCAACTTACTAATTACAGATGCCTGACCTGAGATCTCTTCCATACTTCGTAAAATAACCAAACACAATATAAACAAAAAAAGAAACCGACTTCAAAAATGGAACTAAAAATTAAAAAATGATATCAGGTTCATGATTTGGAAGTCAGGCGGGGTCAAGATTATTATCATATACTAGCTGACCCAGCGAACTTCGTACCGCCCTAAAAAAATAGGGGTTGTCCAGCGGACAAAATTGTGAATCTAAACCATTCTCAGATCCCCTTGAACACACACAAAAAATTTCATCAAAATCGGTCCAGTCGTTTAAGAGAAGTTCAGTGACATACACACTCACAGAAGAATTATATATATAAAGATAGAAAATTCTCGTGTCACAATGTTAGTTACCATACTCCTCCGAAACAGCTTGACCGATTTATTTGAAACTTTATATGCATATTAACTAGCTCTGAGAATCGGCTATTATCTATTTTTCATACCCCTAAGTGATAAGGGTTGTCCACCCCTAACAGTTTTTTAGATTTTGGTTTATTTTTTAATGTGGCATTAAAAATACATACAGATCTAAATTTTCACCCTTCTTCCACCCATATTTTTATGGCGATACGAAGTTCGCTGGGTCAGCTAGTAGATATATATATATATATATACAGTCGAACATAGAACCTCCTACTTTTTTGAAGTCGGTTAAAAATCGGTCTACAACAATATAAAAATATAATGAACCTCTTTGGAAGTCGGTTAAAAATTCATTTAGTGCTACGCTGACGACGAACTAAGACAGTTCAAAGTGCGGTTCAAAGTTCATACATACGCGCGCTTGCTCGGTCACTATACACATACTACATTCTCATAGCCAATTTTTTAAGAATGGGCTTTATGTATAAATGAGGTCCTATAGGCACTTTCTGCTTTTGGGTGGAATCCTGAAGGTCCAGTGGGAACAAGACCTGACCGAAAATTTCTGTCAGCGGGACGTAGCTGTACGCGCGTAGCAAATCATCAGTCAGCGTAGGGAGATGCCGTCCGCCTGGAATACCTCTAGAGGCACTCGCCAATTCTCGGCTTGAGGTCCCCTTAGGATCTCGCCGTCCCCAAACCCGCTGACGCTGTAAAGGTCATCTGTGATCAACAGCATACACACTAAAAAAAATAGCGCATTCTTAGGTTTGCATTGAAGCTACTGGACATAACCATTGTCAGCGCCGACCGACGGTTGAGCACTGTTTCCAACCTAAAAAGATTTAAAATATTCTTTCAGGTATTGCAGTTAATAAAGAATAACATAACGAATAAGTATTAAAACAATAGTTTAAACGTAATAAAGTAAACTTATAAAATAATTTGTGTTATGCAGCATCAAGTAACGGGCAGAGAGGTGCACCGTCACGGTTAGAGACCTTGGAGCCTGACAGTGAGGTGGAACTGATCCCAGGGGCGCAGCAGCCGCAGCAGCCACCACAGCAGGTTAGCAACAAAATCCACAATATGCATCTGTAACTCGGTAATCGATTAAATGCACAAAATGCATTTATAACTTTAAAAAATGGTGCATTTGTCAAACATAGAGCAATAAGGAAGTGAGTAGCCATAGTGACAATACTATTCAAAAGCATTCCGCCAATTTATGCGAGCGGAGGGGGTTCGCATACAAAAGCAATTTAAGAGACATACCTGCGTAAAAACAATATTGTAATAACGCAACTCACACACAAATAATGAGACAATACATCACCAAACGACACACACATTTATCGTTTGTATGCCCAATTGGAAGGTGGAGAAAGCTGTGTATGCCTACTCCCCTCCTGGCCGCGTCGGCCGTGTTGCTCTATGGTTTCAAATCACCATCGTCATCTTCCTATGAATACCCTCGCTGCTGGGGCACTGGACTTCCCTTTGATCACTTAACGAACCATGTGGTGGTCCACGCGTTTTGTTAGACTACACGTTTCAAATGTATAGAAGTTTTCCGTTTTTATGTTAAAAGTGTGGCAAGCAAGCTTATGGCCCGCCTGATGGTAAGTGGCCATCATGGCCTATAGTCGCTTACGATAGCAAAAATATTTGTTACTGTCCTAGTCCCCTACCCCATGAAACCCTGGAACCTGAATCACCGACAAAAACACAACACTACCTCAAGATTACTGTGATCTTTTATAAGGTTGAGATCACTTCCCCAGATAGGACAATCCGCTATACCTTATCCCTCCCTTTCATTGGCTAAATTTAAGTCATATCAATCCTTAATATATTTAAAATCAAATTATCATTTGTTTAGACAAAGGACATGGTAAAGTTTTGTATGAGCGACTGCACTGGCAATGTATAAATACTGTACTAAGTAATATTTAATGGTAAATGGCTGAATATTTATAATCTCTATGAAAAAAGACTCAGGAACTTTTGATAAAGTCACAATCTTGAAAATTATGAAAACTCCTACTATGTTGATAAGAGATGTTGACAATTATTTACAGAGTCATCAATTTCGCATTTTCTTAGAATCTTTCTTCCCATTTCTATGATTAACTCTTCACAAAAAGTTTTTTAAAGCAAAAATTAAAAGATTGATTATCACACAGCCTTGTCTTAAGCCTGATCAGAATAATAAAATCTATTATTTTAGGCCTTCAGTGATTTGTTATAATAAAAAATAGGGCCAAGTAAGCCTTCTAGTTTGAAAGAGTTTAGAAATAATATTGTTTATTTCGATATACTTACACAAATATTATTTGTGTTCATTTATTCTTCATTTATTTTGTAAAACGGAACATTTTGCTGTTGAAACAGACAGGAAGTCAATTTTTATACTCCTAAATATTTGAATATTACACGAAAGTTGTATGAGAATAATAAACACGTAATAATTAATAAAAAAAATATTGTAAAGTTACGGGCTAGTGCTAAATATTTATACACGTTAAGGGCAGTTTCTTAGCCATGTCCTTTGTTTTTCTTTACGTGGATTATTTTAAGAAGAATTTTGAGAAATTCTATAAGATATAAATCAGGTTGGAAAAGTTCAAGTTGCTCACTCACTAATGATGGTGGAGAAATATGAAATTCCAACGAAATAAATAAAACATTTCAGTAAATTACATTTTGAAAATTTCATATTTGAAATTATTTTCTTTTCTGTTTTCATTACAGAATCCTGTCGCTCCAAATCTGCCCGGATTAATACCGGGTCAACGTGTCTTCATAGTGCATATGCCGGTGCCTGGATATCGGTAATGATCAATTACGTACCTTTTAAATTTTTAATTTCACTTTTTTTACGTTTTTTTTTTAAGTTTATAAGATATATCAAAATGAACTTTTCACCACAGCTATTGCGCATAGATGCTTCTGCTTCTTGACCAGTTGACTGAACAATCATGCCAAAAAAAAAATAAGCATTTATGTGAATACAAAATGAAGATTACAAAAAAATTGTGAAATTAAATAATAATGGCACAGAAAATCTGACAAAAAATGAAAATTATGCTTAATTTTCTCTACACCACACCACATCACACCTCATAGTGGGAGAGAATAACACAGCATTATATTAAACTTTAAAGAGAAAATATGAAAATTACAACTCTAATTACAGTGGAAGAAAAAAAAATTTATCAAATGTTTAGAGTCGTTCGTTTATCAAATTTTTTGTTTTCCTTACTTTGCTATTCAATAATTAAACTTCTTGACATAGTATTTTTAAGCTGCGCTTCTGTAATGTACAAAAAAATATGGAGAGGAAAATAAATGGTCTTTATTTATTATTATTATTAATAATAATAACATTATTATAAACTAATCTTGCTGCATTGGCGTGACACCAAGCTCAATTGCAATCTATTTGATTTACAGGCCCGGCTCCATCGGAGGCTACCAGCCTGTGTACATCGTGGCAGCTGCTCCTCAGGCCAACGCTGGCTACCCACATAACGTCATCAACGGTCAGTGTTATTATTACAATCGGTGATTTCTTTATATTACTGATAAATAAAAAACAACCTACAACAATAACCTATTGCTCCAAGTAAAAGATTTCTTGTCAATGAAATTTAAGGCGGAAACGGAAACTCAAACAAGTTCTGCTTCGATTGAGATTGTTGTAAATAAACCGGCTTTTAACCGAAATCCAATCATCCGGTTTTAACCGTCATAGGATTTAACATTTTCAATAATCAAACACAGGGAAACACTCTAGATTGGTCTTATTAGAGCTTTGTTATTTGATTGTTATTATTTAATTTATAATAACAACTGTTGCTATAAAACGGAATCGGAACGGAATATGGTCAATGAAATCAGGTCAACGACTGTTTTTTTGACCGATTTATTCATATTTCATACTATTATCGTTACTTTTTGAAGTTATACTTCTTTAGGCGCGTTATGAAAAAATGATGAGAGTGAAATTTTAAGATGCGCGCGCATCACTGTAACACAAAATTTTAACAGCATGAAGTTGAACTTCATGCGTTACTTTTGTGTTTACCGCACATTAAGAAAATCTACCAACAAAATAGAATCTCTATTTAGTGGGTGCTAACGACTGAATTGTGAAGGCCTATCAAAAGTATTTATTAATCTGGAACAACGGAACCAAAGCGCGATTCAGGAGACTACAGCGCCATCTCTTGACCATTGGTGTAGTAGAACCAAAAACCACATCTTTATTTTTTGTAATAAAGTAACAGTTATAGGTATTCATATTTATAATATCAAAAGTATTTATTAATCTGGAACAACGGAACCAAAGCGCAATTCAGGAGACTACAGCGCCATCTCTTGACCATTGGTGTAGTAGAACCAACAACCACATCTTTATTTTTTGTAATAAAGTAACAGTTATTATAGGTATTCATATTTATAATATTTATCCACATGTTTCTAGTTTGTATATTCGGAATACGTGTTTGAGTTTCATACAAGTGCAAATCACATATGTTCTAATAAATTATATTCAGTAGCGTTTTTAATTGAATATTTTGATTATTTATTTATTTTTTCAAATTAAAACTGAACTTTATTGACTGTGTCCTTTTCCAGACTTTTTAGTAATTTATTGTAATTAATTATTTGCATGCAATTAAATCTAATTTTAAACGATGCCAAAGAAGGATAACTTCTCACGCGCCTACATAAGTACACGCACCCATTTTTTTTATGTTTAAAGGGTGACCAACAAGCTTATGGCCCGCCTGATGGTAAAATATCACTCATGCCGTTACCTACCCTGATCCAATCCCCTAACCCGTGGAGATGACGAGACTAAAATGTATTTGCAATTATAACTATTTCTGGTATTACAGGCTATCAGAACGCAGTGTTGCTGGATCCTTCAGGCCAGGCTGTATACTCGCCGCTGCCGCTAGCGCCGCAACAACCCGCCTACCTGTTGGCGCCGCAGTTGCAGTCGCCACAGCTGCAGTCACTCAAAGCGCCTTACGACACGCTTTACCAACAACCGATCGCTTACCAGTACGTAGTCTACATAAATCATCATCATCGCTTTTCTAATTTCCCTAATGATGAGGCACAAACCTGGCTGCTGGCGCCACATTGCATTGGCCACAGCTGTAGATACTTAAAGCGCCTTAGGATACGCTGTACCAACAACCAATCGCTCATCAGTACGTAGTCTTCGTAAATCATCGTGATCGCTTTTCTAATTTCACCATCATCAACAGCCTATCTTAGTCCACTGCTGGATATAGGCCGCTCCAAATGCACGCCACTCAGATCGATCTTGGGCTACTCGCATCCAGCTCCTGCCAGCCACCTTGCGCAAACCGTCACTCCATCGTGCCTGAGCACATCCTACACTACGTTTGCCTAGACGCGGTTTCCACTCCAGAACTCGTCTATCCCAACGGTTATCGGTTCTTCGGCAAATATGGCCAGTCCACTGCCACTTCAACTTGCTAATCCGGTAGGCTATGTCGATAACTCTGGTTCTCTGTCGGATTACCTCATTTCTGATGCGATCCTTCAGAGAAACGCCGAGCATAGCCCTTTCCATAGCGCGCTGAGCGGTTTTGAACCTGTGGACCAGCCGTACCGTCAGTGTCCACGTCTCGGCTCCGTATGTCATCACAGGTAGTGATTGATAGAGTATCACTTATTTACCTAATGAATAAGCACAAACCTACCTGCTGGTATCGAAGCCGAGTCATCCGCAGCCCCGCAGTCACGGAGTAGTCTCCCTTCAAATTCGGAACAGGTAGTGGATGAAGCATCCGTGCCCTGAAAACACCTGCACCAATCGCAAGGTGAGACACCCATGCCACCCATGCTACCTACCTATTGAGCGAGCACCGGACGTACGGTGTCTATCTTCCTGACTACATACTCGGGGTTCTCCAAACCCTCAGACCATGCTGCCATCAGGGCATCCTCCGCCGCAAACGTGCTAAACTCCTCAGGTCCCAGTCGGTTCCCGCGGATTCTGCAATTCACTCTGCAGTCATGCATCGCTGCAAGCACATTGAACTCAAGCTCCCACGGGGGAGTTGGTGCTAGGACGCAGGCGGCCTCGAAAGAAAGGGTACGGTATCCTCTCATAGCCCTGGTTGCGATGCTTCACTGG
Organism: Chilo suppressalis; assembly: GCA_902850365.2. Lineage (NCBI taxonomy): Eukaryota > Metazoa > Arthropoda > Insecta > Lepidoptera > Crambidae > Chilo > Chilo suppressalis. The sequence goes on from OU963902.1 coordinate 3,406,068, forward strand.
TTTGGCAAAGTCACCTCCGGTTTCGGACACTTAACGCGTTCACGGATCACGTTGGTATACTGGCGTCAGCACGAAATATCTGACGCTCTTACATTGGGCAAGAGCCAGTTTAAGACCATTGCCGACTTGGTGGGTTTCAGTCACCTACACTGGCCCCAGTAGAGAGAGTGAATGCATGATTACGCAATCCTAAGCAAGGTGACCTATAAGCTATATTATATTATAGGTCATTTCGCGTAAGATACGGCACCAGCAAACCTCAGTTCATTTCAAAACAGACAATATTGTTATTACAGACAAGCGCAATCTCCTGCTGGCCAAGAAACAAGACGGCCGGTTCACCTGTCTCAGCTAATCGCCCTGCAAAACGCCAACGCTGCGAATAACCCAAGATCCAGCAGCAGCAGCTCTAGCAATGGTAAAGTATCGAATCAATAATTCTATAAAAACAAGGAAGCCTGCGCAGTGGCAATTTTACATACTTAAACCTCTTCTGCGCAAGTTTATTTGTCTGTGTTTAGCTCAATAAGTTTGCCGCTACCTATAACAGTTGAAACTTCGCCCAGTAGTCAGTCTACGCTGCTATCCTGAAGTGCTTTTCGCGTTCTGTTTTTCCTTTGTTTTCACTAATGTATGGAAGCTCTTTAGAATGGAAGAAATAGACGTTTAACGTTATTTGAAATAATTTCAAATAGGGGACAGGATTATCTCTGCCCATTTCTTATTTGTCTATAGTCTGTCTTAGCGTGTTTTATTAGTTTCATATGCCGCCATACATATTTCATTTACTAAGTATAAGAGAGAAAGAACATGTACGCGTGCACTGCTTTCTCTTGCTTATCTTCGCCTCGCCCGATCATATTTTCGTAACGCGTTCGCCAGCTTATTCCCCAAGATAAGCGTGCGTAAAGAAGTTTCACTTCAAAAAAGCTGCTGTGGCACAGAACTTCCTTAAGAATCAACCAGTCAGAACTGGCCTTATTTTACCACGCAGAATCAATGCGGATTGGTGGCCGCTAGCGATTGCAGATGAAGTCGTACGAGTTTACTAGAAAGCGCAGACTTTTGTGTGTAGGGGTCTCTAGAAGAGACCTTTATCTAAGAATGGACTTCCATTAACTGATTGAAGTTATGTGCTGTTTGTAAAAATGAGACGTCGGGAGCTCACAAGTGCTTAGACTGTCATGAATATGTACACGTTATCTGCGGAGAAAGCAATGAGAATGAAGGATTTGGAGCAAATTAAACATGTAAGCTCTGTTTCAGAAAGAACAGCATAAATGTTGAAAGAGAATGTGCTAAATCAGGTCTACAGGAACAGGCAAACAAAATGGTTTCACTGTCTAATTCAAAATTTCCCTGTGTTGAAATTGTATCTAATGTTTAAGTTATAGTTCCTGAAGTTGATAGAGGACGTGCAGCACCCAAGAATGTTATGTGTGTTGTTATGAGTATTAATACATCATATATCCATCCATGATCCATCCATGCGGATGTAAAACTTACAACAAGTACAGCATTGAGAACGACTTATTCTCGACAAGCCCAGCGACAGTCAGACGAACTAAAGCTTCGATTTATTTTAAATAGGCATTAATTAAATAAGTGGGTATGCTCAATATTCAAACTGGCGTCTGTTTCCTTTCTCTTTTTTTTTAAAGATAGTATAAATTGTTAACTGTAATAAATATACATATTGTGATATGAAGCATATTATAAGCATGTAAGCATATTATAGTAGGATAAAAGATTATGAGATAGTTATAGTTATATAAGCATGTTTAATATGTGGAGGTTTTTAATTGGCTTTTAGATATTGTTTTTTGTTTATTTAATAAGTGATTGATAGCTGTAAACCTTCCTAAAATAAAATAAATAAATAAATAAATGATGCTTTGTTTGAAACTACTGCAACGCACACTAATCGAATTCATAAAGTAATCGCCTCGCCTCGGGACAAACTTGTGTTTCTTCGTATGTCCATGACCATGCTATAGTATAGTATGTGTGGATCTGGATCGATGAAGTGACCTACCAAAAGCTAGGCAGTATCTTTCTACCCATCTAAGGAGACGGCGTTGCGAATGCATTGCAAATGTCATAAGTTTGTATAAATTTTTTGTTCTTATTCAACAGAATCTTCGTCGAACGCTGCAAGTGAGAGCACTGAGTCGAAAGAGTCAGAGGAACACAGACGCAATGCCAGACCCTTACCACCACACGCGCAAAGCCTGAAATCTCAATAAGAAACTATTTATGTCACCTGAAAATCAAATGTTTTTTGCGCCAAGTTCAAAAATAGTATGAAAACTGTAATAATTTATCGAATATTAAGCTCTCTGTATATGGTTGTATTTACTTTGATTTAGAATTTGGCAAGGATTTAGTTATTAGAAAATTTAGTGATTTTAATCGTAGTTACCATTATTTTTAGTGTTTCGCAATCATTGATGAATTTATCGATTAAATTATTTAATATTTTATTTTATGTGATATGAGATCTGTAATAGTAATTAAAAATTGATTTATTAATATCGTCAAAAGCCTTAAAAATAAGAAAACTGATTTGTTTCTAAGATAGAAAGGACGAAAAAGATTTTTCTTTATAGCAATTATAATGTACCTGATGTACAAATAAATAAAACCAGTTATAAATTACCCAAACGTTTTATTTTTATAATACTCTCGCTCCTTTTTCTTGATGATGTCAATGAAACTATCCATCAACCAAAACCTGACCCTATACTGTAACTGCTTTTTTCTTATAAAGCCTTCATAAAGTTAGTTATCATTAGTAAGGTACCATTATGTAAGTGATACCAATATATTATTATAAGGAAGAAAACATAATCCAGATATTTAGTAAGTTTCCCATGAAGATGTAAAATCCTATATGACGGACAGGGCACATTAGAGTCGCCGCACACGGGCCATACGCCACAGCTACAAACGCCGCCACGAGAAGCTAGAAGCGGCTACTAAAGTGGCTGAAGCACGCGACAGCGGCCGACTAAGGTAAGTGAGAGAGGGGTGCGGAATCGCGCGAGTGACGTGTGGCGGCGTTTTATATCGGCGCATTAAGTGGCCGGTGCGGGCCACAAGATGCGAGCAACGACGATTTGTAGCATGCCACCGGCGTACCGTGTGTGGCGAGTCCATATAAAATGTATGAAAACTAAAGAAATATGCCGGTGGCGGTGTTTAGTGGTTGTGGTCGGTGGCCCGTGTGCGGCGACACTTAGAAAATTATTGTAGACTTGCGTTTGCCCGCGACTTTGTCCGCGTAGACTTAATGATTCTAGTAGCATATTTTCATCAATCTGCTTACTCTTTAAAAAATACAAAGTTACTGTTTTATATTTGAAAACATAAATAAAGTGACAAATATGTGGTGATTTTTTTAAAAAAAGCGGGACATTTCCTGTGCAATTCAAGAACCAGTTATTATGTAAAAATATACTTTAATCCTGACGTTTCAGAGCAGAACAGAGAAACTTACAAAAGTATTATGAAAAACCTAAAATGATTGTCTAGGATGGAAGTACTATAGCCGGTAAAAAGGTTAGGTACTTAACGATGTGACAATTCTTTATTTTCTAATCCTATATACCTGCTTGGTTGTTGTAAGCTGTACTTTTTTAGGGAAAGCCCGCCTAAACTTAAAGGGGCTTCTTGTATTTACATCAGACACTGGTAAACATTAAATGGACATGTTCTACATGTATTTTGATTTTTTATTTAAAATCTTCTGAAAGATATTCTTAAAATTTATCCCACAGACTTAATAGATTAGACACTTGCCAAAACACCAACATGATTATTATATGTGGTGATTGACACAATGCTGCCTGACTCAAAATGCTGTCATCGTTTTCAAGCAAACCAAAAGCCTTGCGAGAAGACTGATCATTAGGGTGTACTAAATCATTTACTGCTTATAATCAACGATATTAAATACCCTAGATACACCACGAGCGCTCAAAATGTGTACCAATTAAGAAGTGCTTGAACTCCACTCAAGCACTTCTTGGTTCACAGTCACGCGCGGACCGTTACAAAGTCAAGATGCCACAGAGCTCCGCGAAAAAAATACAGTACGAAAAGTGTCGTTTTTTCGACAGGTATCTTGTTAATGTAAACATACTATAAATAAACTGATTTAATATAAAATATTTGTGATATTCAAATGCATGGTCGGTTATACGTCGCCACATAGCCGTCTCTTTTCCTCGCGGTCCGTGCCTGCTATATTGCTAACAGCGCGTTCAGAATTGCGCGTAGTCAAAGAACTAAGGTCTAAATTGTTTATTTAAGACCTTATACAGTATATATTAAAGGTGACTTTCAATATTTAAATAATGCCTTATATTGATTTTGACTACGCGATCATCTTTCGGAGCTCCGTGGATCGTTCAATGTACCTTTTGGACAGGTTTCGGGCACGATTTTGTTCGTGTTGGTGTATTTAGGGTATTTAATATCGTTGTCGTTCATGGAGTAGCATTCGAATTTGAAAACATTTTGTATTTTTAGGGTGTATTGTATACACTCTGCCCAGAGCATGATCTTTTTTAATGCCAGGCCTTCCATCTACGTTTACTCCACGTTTCCTCCTTTGGAATCGTGAATTAGTCCAAACATACTATGCTATAGTAGCGGCACACTATGATGGCCGTGAAAAAAAGTTAACAACGTTAATTTAAATTATATTAAAATAAATACAAATAATTATGGACGTTATTGGTAGTAAATTTTTAAAACGAACAGTAAATCTAAAGAAAATTTTCCTGGAAATATTCCACGCGGACCGGGCAGCAGACCGGGACTCGAACCCGCACCCTCCGCTATCCGGGCGGACGCACTGACCGTATGCTACCGCGACCCTAAAGGCCGTGTCGATATTTTCTAGTATTTCCTAGGCTGCAAGGCAGCGCCATCTCTTCACATTGTAGGCAACCCTCAACGTCAAACGACACCTTTACAAGTATTAAACATATGATAGAAGAAATAGCAATTGTAGCTATATTTTTATTTTTTAAGCATTTATCTGCTACATGTTAAATCTAAAGAAAATTTACCAGATAAAATTCCACGCGACCCAGCTGACGCGACTCGCACCCGCACACTCCGCTGATCCGGGCGGATGCACTGAGCATTAGGCCGGGACCCCACCAAAGCGGAGACGAGACGAGCGGAGAGATGTTTTTTAAACAACCAATAGAATTGTGTTATTGACACATCTCCTATCCGCTCAGCTTCAGTGGGGATCGCTGTGTGGAGATGTGTAATATTTGTATGGCGCGATGGAAGCGGAGATGTGAGCTGTGCGCGGACGACGCGCAGTGGAGACGAGAGATGTGAGCGGCGTGCAGTGAGCGGTGTCACCCTCCCCCCTCTCGCCCGCCAGCAACTCACTCCAGCACTTAACACCTCACTCCCGAGCTGAAAAACATCTCTTCTCGCATAGCACACAGCACATCGCACACATCTCTGCTTTGGTGGAGTCCTAGCCTTATGCTACCACGGTCCTAATAGTAAAAATACAACGAACAGTAAAGCTCGTAGATTTAATTTTGACACTACTTATATACTACACATAGTTACATAAAGTTTATGAAAAGCTTTTTTTCCAAAGTTCTTTTTTCTTTAAGTAAAGCTTGTTATTGTATAAAGCTTTTCTCCATAAAACGACCTCAACCGACACAGCATCATTGCGGCTAGAAAGTGGGGCTGCCAGCTCACGTACTATCGCTCCATATCAGTGCCTACTCGGAAGGGACCGCAATGCTTCTAGTTTTTGCTGACTGTTTCTTGCTGGTGACACGGGGAGATTTTATAGTAGGCATCATAAGAATTACAGGGTAATTTTATTTCTGCAATCCTGTTTCTAGATGTCTTACCGATTGAAATGCATATTTTTGTCGCACTCTTGTCTACATATTTTGTTTTCATCTTACGGCTTTGAAGATAATTTTGGCTTAATCACGCGATCCATGACGGCATTGATGGGAGTATAAAGTTGATGTTGTCGCCAGATACATTCTCAATAATGTCAAATTCAAGCAAGTCTCTTAAGTGCATTTTTTTATGTGTAACATCTTTCCTCTCGCTTTCCTGCAATATGTGGGAGTGATTTCGTGAAATGGGACGGAAGTGTGTAACAGAAAGTCGCGAAAGAGCGCGCTATTTGATTTGATTTTAGAACATAATGTTCAAATGGCTTATTCCTTTTGTAGTAGGTTTTTTTTTTACTAATCATCACTACATAGTATAAAACAAAGTCGCTTTCTCCGTCCCTATGTCCCTTTGTATGCTTAAATCTTTGAAACTACGCAACGGATTTTGATGCGGCTTTTTTTATTAGATAGAGTGATTCAAGAGGAAGGTTTATATGTATAATACATGCATAATATAGTAGAGAAACACTGATAATTTTAGAGGTTTTTAATATAAGGTTGTAAATAAACACATTTTTTTGCGCTTACATTGCAAACGCTGGCTGAAACCAACGAGATAGATCAAAATAATGTACTACAGTATTGTACACCAAATAAGTACCTTAAATACATTGTGCGTGTAATATAGATCAATATAACCCTCTACAGCATGCAATTTGAATGACTATTTTCGAAGATATTACAGATTTAAAATGCAGGAACATACCGGTTCGGGCAGTACTGGCCGGGGGGGCGGCGGCGGCGCGTGTCTTTAGTAATTAGGTACCTATTTAAAGAAAATTATTGTGTTTAATAGAAACCTGAGAACAAAAATATAATCTAAACTACAGCTCTACACTAGTATAATATAAGGCGAGGTTTTCAAATGTTACACATCATACGCGACTACTGTAAGAGTCGCTCGGTTTTTTTGTAAATTATTTGTTTATATGAGATGAAGAGGTAAAACGTTCCATTTACGTCAAAACAACTGTAATAGTTGATCATTAGACAGCTATGCCCCGCACTGGATACTGCGGTCTCTCAGACGCTCATTAGTGAGGTACGTGTGATTCTGCATTAGGCTCTGCGCAAACAACGTGCTTATATATATCAACTTTTAGTTGTAACATATTTTCAATGTATATTTGTTATTATTTGGCTTATTGTGGTTTTATAGATGTTAACGGGATTGTTACCATGTACCTTGTTTTTTATGAGTCTCCGATATTTCGGCACTGTTGCAAGCGCCATGATCACGGAGTAACTTCGGTTACTATAAAAAAACAAGGTACATGGTAACAATCCCGTTAATATCTATAATGTTAGTGACCATGAAAGTTTAAAACAATATATTGTGGTTTTGTTTTTAGTATTGAAACCACAGAACACCGAAAGAGATTAGAAGGGTCTTGTGGGCGGGGTAGGCGCGCCACAGTTACTCGTATGTGTGAGCAAATGCTCAAAACTTGTCCAAAAGAAAATATAACTAGAAAAAAATCCACGCGGACCAGGCAGCAGACGGGACTCGAACCCGCACCCTTCGCAATCCGGGCGAATGCACTGACCAATTATGCTACCGCGGTCCTCACGGACCGCGTCGAAATTCTTCTAGCCATTCTTAAGCTGCAAGGCAGCGCCATCTCTTCGCATTATAGGTAACGCTCAATGTCAAAAGAATACTTTTACAAGTATTAAACATTTGAAAGAAGAAATAGCAATTTTGGTTATTTAATTTTAAAGCATGTAACTGCTTGATGTTTAAATCTAAAGAAAATATAACTAGAAAAAAATTTGACCTTGAACTTGACCAAAACTTGATTCTGATTGCGTCGTTGCTTACGATGTGAGCGCTGATTGGTTCGATTGTTTGATGTCGCGTCGTTTGATTGGCTATTGTCTATTACGTGGATGTGTAGTGGGGGCGAGCCGGCGACATCGGTTCCCGGACAAGTGGTGTATGATCACCCTTCTAACATCTTTCTGTGTTCTGTGGTTGAAACTATTAATTGTTACTTAAGATATTTGACTGGAACCGAAGGAAAAAATATGACTGTGTTTTATTTTAACGATCTTTACAAAATAGATTTGTTTCGATGTTATTTAAACAACTTCTATCAGTCTTTGGCAGAATGTTACTACACCCATAGCCACTAAAAATGATTCGTATGTTTTCCAAACCGGTAAAATTAAAAGTCCTTTGAAAAATGAATATATTATAAAATTCTAATGACTGTAAAATAAAGTATAAATTACGCCTAGAATTACCGTATATGTCAATATTCTTTGTACATCTGGACCAATTTGAGCAATCTCCTTTCGAATACGTGATCTTTTTTTACATTCAGCCTAATATCATAGCCTAATTTAATAACGGCTTAACGTGCCTTCCGAAGAACGAAAAAACTCGAGATAGAAGATTTTTGGTCACCCATCCAATGACCGACCATTGCGAAAGTTGCTTAACTTCAACGATCGCGCCATCGAGCTCCTCTGAATAGAATATGCTTAATAAAATATGCTATCCGTTTTCAATTCGAGTAGTTGGTCTGCGTTAGGGCTTAGACGCAAGGGAGGTTATACCAGACTAACGGGCTTCACATCGTTGGCAAATTGAGCTTTCACAGTTAGATTTATTAACCGAGTTCTTGTAACTTTATTACATCAATCTAGACTTTCACGGTGAACTATATTTCACAATAAACGACAGACGCTTTCCTAAGATATTAAGCTAATAATAAATTGCAATCTTAACTGGCTTTCATGAATTTATAAATTAACTTTACTGTAGTTTCATTTTGTATAAATTATGTTCAATATTTATTTGTATGTATCACATCTATTGATAGTTAAAAAGGATATTTGATTATCTATGTTCAAGAAGTTTTTAAATATATGAAATTACTCAGTTTTAATACAATACAATATAATCATAAAGAAAAAAAACTAATTACAATGCAATAAAAAAAATATTGATGACCAATTACAACTTACAACTATAGTTAGAGGCACTTATTTACTCATAGCGATAGAAATAAATGTCTATTAGTATACAACTTATAATTGATTTGTAACAAATTATTCTCACAGTTAACTTTGTGTACCTAATTTCTCAGGATATAAACGACTGATCAGTCCTGTAAAACTCAAAAAATAAGAAAGAAATTAGATTACTAACAACTAGCAAAACTCACAAACAAGACTGTAGAAAAGCATTTACATTACATGCTATCTTCAGTAAGGAAGAGACTATATTTGTGCGGACAGAAAAAAAACCGCTAGAGTGTTACCGATTTTAGGTGTAGCGAAACCATTTTTATTTTTATTCAAATAAAATCTTTATTGTGAATACAGGTGACAAAGTTGTTAAACAGATACATTTTAGTACAGTACAGCCATATTTTGCCTTATCGGCATGGAATATAATATTTGTATAAATAATTCATTGTTTTAATGTCAAATTAATAAATACATAGTTTATTCAAAATTTCAATGTATGATAAATTTAAGAATTTATTTAATGCATGTAAATCTTTCTATAGTCTAAAAACTTATGTCCTCCAAAAATTCAAGGCCCATGTAGTAACATTTGTCTTCAAAATATTTTGTAATTTATTTTTAAATATATTGTTGACGGTAATTTCTCCCACACTTTCAGGTAATTTAGTATAAATGTAAGGAGTGTTGCTAAACACATTTTTCTTAAATAGTACTGTATAACATGGGACTGCAGAAAGTTTTCCAATATGACGTTCATGAGTTCTGGCCTTAATTTTTTTTATATTATTTTATTTATTTATTTACCATCAACAAGTTTCAACAGCGTTTACACAATATAATCTAATATATTTTTTAACGGTACTTTAGCCAATTACAGAATATCACTTTGTATTCAATTAAAAAATTAAAATGATTATACGTAGTTTATAAATTTCAAATTAACAATAATATAAAAAGAAATATCAACAAATATTCAAATTAATTTAGCGATAAATATAAATACCTAAGTAAATCAAAATTATAGATGGAGCATGATAACTAAATTTTTGTGAATTAGTGTGTACGAGTGTGTGTGTGCATGCCTTCCGTAAAAATCCATATTAAAACGATACCCCAGTAAAAAAAGCAGCTAAATGTATAAGCTGGAGCCAGTGCGCGTAGTCGGTTGTGCATATTGCGTAGGTAGATATATTATCACATTTTTCGCATGGTTTACATGGCGGCAATATTAAAAAGTGTAAGTTTAAGAAACCAGAAATTAATAATTAATTTAATAAATGCAATATGTCAATGAAATAATGAGTCCGTAACAAAGTCAAGTAAAATCGCTAAATTATAGAAATTACTTTTAACAAAGACAGCTTATTCAAAAATGTAAACATTTTTGTAGTTACTTTATTTATTTGTGTTCAGTTTGGAATCTCCGGAAACATTTATTGTGACATAAATGCTAATACTAGTTTTCTAAAGCTCCTTTTAATTGTTAAGAGTATGGACGTATATCATCTGGCAACATTATGGGATGCTGTCACTATAATGAACCGTACCGCAGTCACTTATCTGAGCCCTGCAACCGTTATTTACTAAGGCCCTGCGCATACGTGCGACTCGATCATTGAACTTCTCGTTTTATTTTTTTAGCATTAATCATTAATTAATCATCATCATCATCATCAGCCTATAAATTTCCCCACTGCTGTGGCACAGGCATTCCCTATGGATGGAATAGGGAGATTGGGCCATGACCCACCACGCGGGCCCAGTGCGGATTGGTGGGTGCTAACTGCAGATGCAGTCGGGACCAACGGCTTAACGTGCCTTCCGAAGCACGCAGGAGATCGAGGTAGTAAATTTTTGGTCACCCATCCAATGACGGACCACTGCGAAAGTTGCTTAACTTCAACGACCGCAGCCGAACGCGCTAACCACTTGCGCCATCGAGCTCCTCAAGCATTAATAGATAGATATATTATTAAATTAGTAAATCTAAAGTTTTTACTTGAAACAAATCCACTCCAGAACCAAATCCTGTCTGAAACCTAATGGAAAAGGATATACATATATACATGTGTATGTTTGGGATGCGTTCGCAGTTCTTCAGCATGAAAGTTAAGGGGGTAACTCGGCGAAGGCTGAAACGTCACGCATGTCAAGAGCGTCACACGCGACATTATATATACATACTAGCGGCCCGCCCTCGCTTCGCTTCGGTGTAGAGCTGAAGTGTAGACAACAGTTTTTGTTCTCATGCTTGTATTATACACAATGACATTCATCTATGATTCTTCTTATACCTGCATGCAAAGTCTCAGCCCGATCGGTTTAAAATTGACAAAGTTTCATACAAACTTTCATTCCCTATTTTATCCCTTTGGGGTAGAATTGATCAAAATCCTTTCTTAGCGGATGCCTACGTCATAACATCTACCTGCATGCCAAATTTCAGCCCGATCCGGCCAGTAGTTTGGGCTGTCATCTATCTCATCTTGAAGATTGATTCGTTAATTTAATCTTTGATGCCTTTACATTGCATAAATCAGGCTTAATGCCACTATGGCATTTTCTACCAGTCAACCGGAAAGAGCGTGCAGAGTCAATGATATTTTAGAAAAACCAAGGACTTGTTACAACAAGTCCTTGGTTTTAACTAACGTACACGTTACCACCACGTAAAAAGGATAGAGAATTTTTATGTTGCAAATTCAAATGCACCCTTAATCGAAACTGATCAATGATTTTAATTTATTAAGAGTTTATAATTTATATGATGAAGATTATGATATGTTAAAAATAATATTTACATTAATAATAATATGAGTTTTAAGAGGTAGAATATTAATATGAATATTTTTTTCACATCTCTTATCTATTAGACAAGTCTGTCCGTCTGTCTGTCTGTGGTGCTGTTTCAGCGGCCAAACCGTAAGAGATAGATAAAGAGAATATTTAAGTTATAAGTTAAGAATAGTCTGATAAGACTACAAACCGGATTTGAGTAACGTAGCACTTCCGTTTTTCGAGAAATCACGAATTTCAAACGAAACCACACAAAATCTCCGATGTTCTCAATTAATTAAATACATTTTTTTTAAATCAGGTTTTGGCGAATATTTGGTTCACTGGTTTGCTAGTACCTATATAATATACATACAATAATCACATGCGCACCACGTAGTGTCCATTATTTTTCGGACACTGAACCTGAGACCAATTTCTTTTTACTTCAGCTATCGTAACTATTCAGTGGCTTCTTCGTGACGTGTCTACAATGAAATGTAAATCGAATTCGAAGGCAAAAATCTCAATAACGGCAACGATTTTTAAAATCTTTTTTTACTTCAATATACCTACCAACTTTACCAACCAACTCTGTATACCAAGAGTTAACAATAGGGTATTTGACAAGTTTTAGAAAACGATGTCACGTTATTGACTAATGCTTATGGAGTCCGTAAAAAGTGGATATTCATCATTCTGTTGTGTATTTCAGTAAAAATAAACAAATAAAAAATTCCATTTTCAAGTCGCCGTGAAAACGTTTTTCTGGACAATATGGCGTCTTACTAGTGTGTGACGTCACACGACTGATATTAAAACGTCAAACGATACAATGTAATGTCACTTTAACCGGAAGTTTACTTGCGTGTGACGTCATTTTAGGCTCCGCCAATCCCAAGCGTTTTGGGTCACGTGACAATAGATAAGAAAACTATTATCTTTTTCGTTAGTTTTTAGTAAAATTATGAATATTTTTTTTGTGTCAATAGTAAAAACCCCTTTTAATATTCATTCTAAACACAGATGCTAACAATTGGCACTTTATTTTAAACACTGTCAAATACCCTATTTATTTAATTTGTTTTCTTTGCAGATAATGAGGACAATGGAAGAAAATCTGAATAGTCAAATAAACATGTACTTATGTAATAAAATTTTAATAAAAAAAAATACAGATTTTTTAAACCTTCTTGTTGAATGAACATGTACTCGCAGTTGAAAAGCACTCTTAGATCAAACCAATATCGATTTTGTTACGTTGAAGAATGCGAAATGGCAAAGGTCAAATTTTGTATGAAAAGTTGGACAGCAGCGCCACAACGGACGTAACGAGAACTAAAAATCAGTACACACTTGACGTATATCTAGATCGAATGCAACTATTTCTATATATATAGTCTTTTTATATAAGTTCTCCTATATTGTAGAATTGTTTTGGTTAAGTTGTATTGTAATTATCTCATTCTGGTTGGCCGAGGGCCTGGTGATCTGTAATACAGGTATTTCTATACCCATGTCAGACACCAGCTTCTCACAACCTACAGGTTTATCATTTTTGTATTCACCTATTACAATAGCATCATGTTATGAGGAGAAATAAATAAATATATTATTTATTATTATTATTATTCGAATTCGATAATGGTTCGTGCTAAGTGTTAACGTCAGCTAAATAAACATACAAATGGGACAAGTCCTGAGAGACTATTCCTTTTGGTCTTTCAGGGCTTGAACAACTAGGGATTATAGATACAGTCAAAGAAATTTTAACCTTTGGCTGTGCAACTTATAAATGGATGAAGAGAGGTAGGTCATAATGGATTTCCCACTCGGATTAGAGCAAAAATATCACTCGCGCTGTTGCCTCATCATCATCATTATCAGCCTATTAATGTCCCCACTGCTGGGGCACAGGCCTTCCCTATGGATGGAACAGGGAGATTGGGCCATGACCCACCACGCGGCCCAGTGCGAATTGGCAGGTGCTAACGACTGCAGATGCGGCCGGGACCAACAGCTTAACGTGCCTTCCGAAGCACGGAGGAACTCGAGATAGATGTTTTTGGTCACCCATCCAATGACCGACCACTGCGAAAGTTGCTTAACTTCAACCATCGCAGCCGAACGCGATAACCACCTTCGCCATCGAGCTCCTCTGTTGTTGCCTTCTGTTGCCTACTCTGACCCAATCCTTTACCCCGTGGAGCCCTGGAACCTTATTCACCGACAGAAATACAAAATTACCAAAAGGTAGTGTTAATTAACTGCGGTCTTCTGTAAGGCGTAGGTTACTTCCCCTCATCATCATCATCATCATCATCATCAGCCTATTAATATCCCCACTGCTGGGGCACAGGCCTTCCCTATCGATGGATTAGGGAGATTGGGCCCAGTGCGGGTTGGTGGATGCTAACGTTTGCAGATGCAGCCGGGACCAACGGCTTAACGTGCCTTCCGAAGCACGGAGGAGCTCGAGATAGTAAATTTTTGGTCACCCATCCAATGACCGACCACTGGGAAAGTTGCTCAACTTCAACGACTGCAGCCGAACGCGCTAAGCACTGGCGCCATTGAGCTCCTCTATTGCACCGTTGTCTACCTTGACCTAATCCCCTGAAACAGAGCACCACCCTAAGATTATTTGGACCGCTTAAACATAAAAATACCACTGTTTCTGCTATTTTTTTATTTCTCTAAACAGGCCCTGCCAGAATATCAGCGCTGGTGTGACATAATGTCGCATCAGCTAATACTGAGGCAGCCTGGTTAGCCCTGAGATATTTGAATTTGTATCTGTAAATGTGTAAACGAGGATTAATAAAACATATTCAATTCTATTCTTCATAACAGGGCGCTGGTAGTACAAGAAAAACTCCTTTTTCTTTGTATATTTCTTTTATAACTATTGTTTTATCAAATTTACAATACCATTGCTCCGGTATTTTCTCAATAATGCTATGTGGGATGAATCTGATGTGAAGGTGAAATAAACCTTTACACTTTGACGCTTTCTCACATTTAACGGGTTGAAATGAGCACCTTATTAAATATCGAGATGAGGCAGGTACGAAAACCTTTGTCCTGCAAAGAGGGGGGCGGTGGAGGGAGTTACATGGGCACGCCCAAGTAGCCCTCCACAGAGGAGCTTAGAGGGTGTTCGCAGGGTTTTTTAGCGGATATTATGCCGTAAAGCGCCCGTAAGGGTTACGGGGTCCTCAGTGGGCAGCCACTGCTGGGGCTCGTAAGGCTTGCGGGAGCCAGGTGTGAGGTCTGTTCGGCGGTGTGCCTCTTAAAGGCGCCGTCGTCTGTAAATAGTATTTTTTGCTTGCGTATAAAAAAAAAGGTACGAAAACCTTTAATAAAGTTCGCGGTTTTTACCCGTTAAATGTTATATTTATAAGTTAACCTTTGTTTCATTGCAATAAAACGACTAACTAATTCAACTAAAAACGAAATTTCGAATGAAACTTCGCACTTTTCTTACTATGTTGCTGGTGCGTTTTTAATTATACTTAATAATATTTGTCGTCGGAATATAGATTAAGGTGTAGATTTTCAAAGCCTACTCAAAGAAAGCTTCTATTTGATAGTTTACCGTTCAAATTAAGTATAACCTTAAATTGACGAAATCAAAGTTACGTTTTGAACTTCGCTATCGAAAGTTCGTTTCGGAGAAAGAGGGTAGACCCACAATCACCTTTATATTTATCCATTATTCAGTTGACGTAGAGCCAACTCTACTTTTTTCTGTAAAACGCCAATAAATATTCACAAAAAGTACTTAACCTAAGGTATCTTATTTACCTTAGGTTAAGTACTTTTTGTGAATATTTATTGGCGTTTTACAGAAAAAAGTAGAGTAAAACTAAGCTTTCTATTGAGACTGGGTAACTGCGAAAAGTTGATTTTCTGTTATAGCTTAGTAGGCGGTCCACATTATTCCAGTCCAGCATTTGTATCCAGCGCTGGAATGATACTGGAGTCTTAGATTAAAACAAAAAAGGTAGATACGGTACGCTCATACTTGTATCAAACAAAAACTGATCTCACGGCAGCGCGAACGGGACGGCGAGATCCGCGTCACTGCATTACCGACCCGAGCGAAACAGCACGTTAAGTTTCAACGGCAGCGCGAACGAGACGGCGAGATCCGTGTCACTGCACTACAGACCAATCACGCGACCAGTACTCGACGTCACTACCGAATATGATTCAAAACAAACAGCAATTTTTATGAAAAATTATATTCTATAGTACTTACGAATCAAAAGTGATGCCGTGGGTTTTATTTTTAGTTCTTGAACAATTTGAGCACTTTTTAAAAACAAACTTAGGCATTGTTTTATCATAAAAACACAAAATATTATCAATATTTCTTTTTGGCGTTCACATGTACGTCATTTGCATGTCAAGTTGTGACTAAAGCGATTAGTGTCGTGGACCACAATTTGTGCGGATCACTTTTGTAAGGCTAGTGCCGTATCTACCCTTTTTGTTTTAATCTAAGACTGGAGTATTGTAAACCAGCACTGCAAAGTTTCCATTCCAGTGAATAATCCAGTCCAGTGACTGAATGACGAACTTCTTTTCATTCCAGTGTCACTGGAATTGTGTAAAATGCCATTCCAGTACTGCATGGAATGTTTGACAGTGAAATTTTTCGAACTGCTTTTTTGTGACTGTTGCCACAATAGTCTTGCGAGTTCAAGTTATCTTAAAATACTGAAATAATGTGAACCATATACTCCAACTTGAGGAGCTCGATGGTGCTGGTGGTTGTCGCGTTCGGCTGCGATCGTTGAAGTTAAGCAACTTTCGCAGTGGTCGTTCATTAGGGTGGGTGATGGGATACGCGGAAGAATCCCGCGGTATCGCACTAAGCAGCTTAGAGGGTATTCGCAGGGTTTTTAGCGGATATTATGCCGTAAAGCGGCCGTAAGAGTTACGGGGTCCTCAGTGGGCAGCCACTGTAGGGGCTCGTAAGGTTTGCGGGAGCCAGGTGTGAGGACCGTTCGGCGGCGTGCCTCTTATAGGCGCCGCGTCTATAAACAGAGTTTTTGCCTGCGTCACAAAAAAAAGGCTAGGTGATGGGTTGGGTGACCAAAAATCTTCTACCTCGAGTTCCTCCGTGCTGCGGAAAGAAAGCCGTTGGTCCCATTGGCATCAGCAGTCGTTAGCACCCGCCAATCCCCAGTGGGCCCGCGTGGGCATAGGGAAGACCTGTGACATTAATAAGCTGAAGATGATGATGATATACTCCAGTCCAGTACTGGATTATATGGTTGGCTGGATTGCTGGACTGGAATAATGCCTTACGCATCCTTCAATCACTGGGGGAGCGAGAAGAAGATATGTGGGACTCCTCCGTGTCCTATTCAGCCAGCCCTGGAGCTCGCTGATGTGAACAGAGCCCTACCTACGCCCTGAACAGGGCCACTAAAAATCAGACAATAGTCCTGCACCGTCACCCGACACGCACTATGAAGACCACGGTCCCCCTAGTGCGTGCCGAGAGGGCGGGTGTGGTCGCGGAACCCGTCTCCGAATGGCCGCGCACCCGCCAGGTGGCGTGTTAGATACCTTTTTTTTACGACGGCTCCTTTATGAGGCACACCGCCGAACGGACCTCACACCTGGCTCCCGCAAGTCTGACGGACCCCCCAGTGGCTGACCACCGAGGACCCCGCTACTCTTACGGGCGCTTCACAGCATAATATCCGCTAAAAAAGTCCTGCGAATACCTTCAACACTGTTGGTGCGGAGCCGCGAGATCCCCTTGGTGAGGGATGTCTCCGCATCCCCGCACCCAGCAGCTTCCCGGCCTCGCCGGGGCTCCACGGTAGGGGTCTCCCGAGGTATTGCGGGGACCCCGCAGACGTGAGCAGGTAGGCCCGCGCATGGGGGCTGAGTACGCGGCCTAGTGCCCACCGTACCGCCCCCCGTCCGTTGCGGAGGGCTTCTTGAGCGTACCCGTCCAAGCAGCCCTCCGCTGCTCCCCCTTGTAGGACAAAACTACAAGAGGGGGCTAGATATGTTAGATACCTGCCTATTGCCTCAAAGTAATTTTATACAGCCTGCATTACTACGTACACAAGACGAAATAGCTAGGAGCTAGCCTTGCATGACTACAACGGCTGGTGTATACTTTTTCGAAAACTGAATTTATTATACCTAAGTATATTGAAAAGATATATGTTCTAAAATAAGTATGAGAAATCTGGATTTGTATCAGGAATATACAAATATCCACAGTTTGTCGCATCAGATTGTGTTTCAGTACTTAAAATCTTAGATAAACATCTTTAGTATAAAATCTAAAGTTGAGTGCTGAATTAAAAATTGAACACACTTTATTATTTTCAAATATTATGTAAATTCAAACTTTGGTCGATAAAAGTCACTGTGTGTTTAATCGAATATAAAATCTGATTGATTTCAACAAAAACTGTCCATTGTTTTTAAACATTAAGTAACATGCTTAAAAAATAAAAATTATAACTATAATTGCTATTTCTTCTTCCAAATGTTTAATACTTGTAAAAGTATTCATTTTGACATTGTGGGTTACCTACAATGCGAAGAGATGGCGCTGCCTTGCAGCTTAAGAATGGCTAGAGGAATTTCGGCGCGGTCATCATGGCCGCGGTAGCATAATTGGTTAGTGCATTCGCCCGGATAGTGAAGGGTGCGGGTTCGAATCCCGTCTGCTGCCTGGTCCGCGTGGATTTTTTTCTAGTTTTTCTTTAGATTTAAACATCAAGCAGAAAATTGCTTAAAAAATAAAAATTATGACTACAAAGAGACCAGATAAGATTATCATTGAGTAAAGTATCAAGTTTACAAAAGCCCTTAACGCAACACTTTATCGCGAATGGACTACTAACGGATCGCAGACTTGTGGGCTGAGTCTTCATAAATACTAGAACCAAGCTTACTATACGACTGAAAATAAATTAGTCGACCTTAACCCTTTATATTAGGGTTTCACTTAAAAAAATAAGGTACTTTAAAACAAATTGGAGAACCACATAACTTACTATTTGCGCAGAGCTACCTTTGCTTTTTGCTCGCTACAAATAAGGTCCAATTTTCTTAATGAAGTAAATTTTTAATCGATGTAAATTATATAATTACATTGCAACACAGCATAGCTTCCTACTCATTTACATTAAACTACCAGTGTAAATAATTATGTCTGAAAGGAGACATTAAAGAGACATTGAAAAATGACTAGTTAGCTATCACATAAAGTTAAAACCGGCATAAAATCCTATAAAAGAACAGTTTTCTTAACGTTATTTATTTTATGAAACAATGGTTAAACAGTGAAAATGAAAAATAAAACCTTTACTATTAATGCAAATAATTAATTATGCTCTTTTCCAGCTCGAAGATTTTGATGATTTGGATAAGAAAAAATAAGGAAAAACATTGTCCTACTGCTCACCCGATTGCATGCTTTCTCTTAATTGCACCTCCTTTAAAAAAATACAGATCTTTGGGAATGGAATCAGTAAGGATGCTGTTGCTAGAGTTGCATAAAACTCGGTGACATTGACATCACAACTCTGAACTTCTGGTGAATGCAGATGATACAGGGACGTGTTTTAAAATCTGGGACCTAGGACCACTTCCGATTTTCGAATATAGCAGAAATACTTGGCCCTGCCTCATGGAGCTATGATTTAATTTATTCATTGCAGAATCACACCAACAAATGAAATTCGACTTGTTTGCAGTGAGGTTTGGGTCACTTTTCCATAATTAATAAATAAATAAATAACAAATAAATAAATATTTCCAACACTCACACCAATTAGCCTAGCCCCAAAGTAAGCACTATAAGGCTTGTGTTATGGGATACTAGGGTAACGGATAGAATACATATACCGAGCATATATAACTATATTTTTATATGAATACATATTAAACATCGATGACTGGAGTACAAATGCTAGTATTCATCACACAAACATCTGCCCCCACCGGGATTCGAACCTGGGACCTCTCGAGTCGGCGACACCATGATACCCGGCGTACAAACCACTCGATCACGGAGGTTGTCAACATAATTGGGCAAAGCCTGAAAATCTGGCATTTACTATTTAAAAATCTCCAGTAAAAAGATCTAGGTAGTTACTTTAGCTGATACACAGAGACCTAATTCCAACATAAATACATTTTAATTTGAAATTCATATAGGATGCGCAGGAGCACGCCTCGCTTGTAAATATTATCGATAACATTCAACCGAACGACAGTAAAGAGATAAATTGACAGTGAGATACGATTGGGCATCGATAATTATGGGTTCCTCTCCAATGACTGTTTTGTTTATGAATTTCAACGTGAAACGCACTTAAATATTTATTGTCAGCGGGTTATGAATGCATCTTTCATAAACCAATCTGCGATGCCATCTAATAGAAATAGAGAAGACGTTATTAATACTTGATCAATTAAAATCGCCAGGATAATAAATCCATTAATGACTGACTACTACCTATATTACACACGAGATTAAGTTTCGTCGAAGCGGCAATTTCTTTTTCCATTCGATGCACAATTCGTTCTCTCAAATTGCCCATAAAAATTCTACAATTTGATCATTACATTCTAAACGGAAAGTCGAAAGAACAATAATAGGAATCCTACAAACCGCATTTCGCCTCTTTTTACTGACCTGCATCATGTGGCCTTGATACTGCATCATTATTTTAACATCCATCAACTGCTTCAGTTCCCCGCTGTGATTGATGTCTGTAAATATGATTTTAAAACCGGCGTGCATTCGCTAGACGCTACTTGAAATCGCCTGCTACGAATCTGAACTCTAATTCCACGACACAAAGAAACGGATCCCCTGAATCTCGAAGCTTCTGCAAGACAACGGACATGTGCGCCTTTATATTATTAACGTTATAATTATGTGATACCACCGATTGAACTTGGCCCATCAAATATTCTCCGAGACGTTCCGAAATCAAAGTGGTCAAACACTGAGCGTGTTCGCCAGGGGTTCTCCTCGAATTGGACTTTTGATAATAACGTGATGACTCACTCAAATTAAGATGAAGCGCTTTCCAAACGAAAGGTGGCTAGCGTCGAGACATCGCTATTATAGCGCGACCGGCGCGCATCGTGAGGCAATTACGATCTTTTTGCCGAAGAACCGTTACGTTGGCTTAGGTGCGGGGTAAAGCCGGTGCAGGCGCAGTGTGGACGCTGACGCCGCGCAGTGCGCACGCGACCCTTCCTCGGCAGCATTATGTCACCGCGAACCCTCGTCGTGCTGGTCGCTATAGCCTGCGTGGGGCAGGTCGCGGCTAGGCCCGTGCGGAGAACCCTCAACTTCAACATGTTTGTTCTGCGCCCCAAGCAGAACGCGTTGGACCGAGTCCTGCTCACGACTGATGGAGTCTCAAGATTCGGACCGATTCTGGAATACTTGGTGCAGCGAGTGCAGGGGATGATGTCGATGAAGAAACCGATCGAGGAGAGTATACATGCTGACTTGCCGACTGTTCCTCTTGCTGATGCGGCTGATAACGAGATCGACGGGAGTCAGAAGCAGAAATCTCCGGGTGTGGTCGTGCGGCCTTCCAGAACTAAACCGGGTACATACGAGGTGGAAATCGACGTGGTGGTTGATGACGGCCAACCTGACGAGAAACACCCCAAAGACAATTGACGTGATCCCCCTGAATACTGAAACTGACTTGTCTAGTGATATTGTTAAATTTGCTTAACTTTTTATTTAATGTTAGCGGTAGCGTAAATGAGTCTATTATTGATTAATCTCTATTTATTCTTGCCATATTATTAAGTAAAATAAATCGCGTTTTTTTTTTGTTTATGTTTGTTATGATTCTGTCATTTTTAACAATATTTATAATACCTATAGGAATAAATCAAAACATTCTGATGCATTCATACAACTTTTGCGCAATACTCTGTATGTGATAAGGACATGGCATTAAAAGGTTACTAGCTGACTCAACAAACTTCGTGCCGCCAAGAAATAGGGGTTGGTGGTGAAAATTTAGGATTGTATCTATTTTTAATGGAGAATCTTAACAATCTAAAATTTTGTCCAAAAAAACTAAACAGATTCACCTTTATCATTTAGGTGTATGCAAAATAGTTTACGTCCTATTCTAAGATCTACTGAATACACCTACAAAATTTCATAATAATCGGAGTAATTTTGTTACAAGCATTTTCATACAAGAATGTTATTACTTAGATTGTATTGTTTATCATATGATAGATTACTTATGAGTTTTCCATTTTATATCTATCTTAATTACTTGTAAACAATCAAATTCACCTTCGCCAAAACGTCTATGATATAGGTAAGTAATTAGTTTAGCTATAATCAATAATTTGTGATCAAGAACTTTAATTATTTTTAAGTGTGAGTCCGCAAAATTTATAAGATAAGATGTTGACACTTTATTGCACAACAGTAACCTAAATAACACAAATAAAATACTAAAACAAGGCAAAACCATTACAGTACGGTCTTATCGCTAATCGGCGATTTCTTCTAAACAACCCAATGAGCTGGAAAAAACATATAAGAATACAAGACCAAAGTTTATTTATCTGTTTACTTTCAGGACAAAAAGTAGCTTACATTAAGGAGAGGTGGTGCATAGCGGATTATTCCCTCCTCTTATTGAAGCGTCCGTTTGGGGAAGTAATCTTCACCTTACAAAAGATCGTAGTATAGTCACAGAATGGTGGTGTTGCGTTTTTGTCGGTGAGTGAGGTTTCTGGACTCCACGGGGTAGAGGATTGGGCCAGGGTAGGCAATAGTGCAAGTAATATTTTTGGTATCGCAAGCGTCTATACCCTATGGTGGCCGCTTGCCATCAGGTGGGCGTCTTTCCGTTAGATCCCTTAATCTTTATTAGCTATTTTGTTGATTTTTGAATAGAGATACAAAGGACCTTGGCAAAAGACATGCAAGCAAGATTAAAATGATCATGATGAGTATAGCAATCAACTACGTAGTGCGAGATAAATATGACAGTTTATCGAAAGAAGGCGCCGTAAATGTAACTATATTCGACTTTGAAGAAGAAGGTAGGCACAAGGCGTTATATTGTCACACAATAAAATAATATGTCATAATGCCAATACTGCTGAATTAATTCAAACAAACTTGTTCGCTGCGCTTGTATGGCTATGTAATCTTTTTATGATACCAGAGTAACACAGACCCTATAACCAACACTGTAGAACTCTGTAAAATTCACGAACAGAAATGAAACAGCACCAAAAAGTAATAACATTTCATTGAGGTCTTCGGTCGTGAGGTTGAGGTTACTTTCCCAGATAGGAGATTTAATTCAAGAGGTAAATCCGACTTGCTCTTTTAAATATTTACGATGAGATCCTCATAATAAAGAACTTCTTCCTTCTCGTTTTTAGGGTTCCATAGTCCTGACAAGGAACCCTTATGTCCGTCCCCGATTTTGCTTGGAGACTGTTAGCACTAGAGAGCTTTAATTTTGTTGAGATATGTATATCAATCACGTCGACAATATGGTAGAATAAAATAAAAAACAAAAACAATTAAGGGTAGCTCTCCTACATGTAACCTGGGGATGTATTTTTTCCATAGTCTATCTACCCCATCGTGTGGGTTATCGTTGAATAGTTCCTTGAGGGTTACCTAAAATTACTTAGAGTTATTCTTCGATTTAGGGATCCGTTTTCGAAATGTTGCACTTTAAAGTGCCAATTTTTGTTCGGTCCCTTCCCTTCTAAAATTGATTTGAAAAACCTGAAAAATATCATGATAAGTGCTTTTCATAAACTTTTAAGTAAAATTATAACGGTTAAGATTGATTTGTTGGTTTAAGTGTAATAGTCGTTCAACTTTGGTTAAAGAACATTATTACCTATTGAAAGTATTAACTATACCTATTGAAAATTCCTTAGAAGAAAACATTAATAGTGACAAAGATAAAGTTATTGTAGCGTAAAACCTTGCATTGAAAAAGAAAAATTAAAAAGAAACTATTTAAAAATTGATTTTCTTAATTTCCGATACAGGCAATAAAGACTCCTGCTCAAATATATTGTGGTAACAACAGGCAACTACGGAATCCTACACTGCGCGTGGCACGACACGCACTTGGCCGGTTTTTTCTTAGAGATCCAGTCAAAAATGGAATGCTCTGTTATTTTCTTCGAAATAGAACATGTTATCGAAGCCTTACAGAAGTACCTACATTTTAATTTAGCAAGATGCATATAAGGGCACCATGAGAGTGGTCGTTGCTGTACGTAAGTACCTCTATCTGCTGCACCAGCTGACTTTACCACTCACAGTGTTTTATAGAACCAAAAATATTTACACCTTAAGGTTTTTGCATAAATCAATTATTTAAACCCTAATAAAGGCAAGAGTTCAATTCCCAGATCACTATTTTAAGTAAAAAAAAAGATATGAAGTAGCAAAGTTTTTGAAATTTGCGCTTGAAAAAATTAACAATTTAATTTCCTCAAAAGACGGTTCCATATCTGTCCATGAGATATTTGCCAATTGCTAAGGAATTATTGATGGCATAATTTTGTAATTTTATTTTATTTATAAGTGTCCTAGTTTCCAAGAAATATAGTTTTTTTTAAATTTCGATTTTTAATTTTTTTCTCCAAAAATCGGCAAAAGTGGAACCTGGATTTAGTACAGAAAGGTTCTATAAGCCAAGTTCTATCACCCATAAAAAAATCAAGTTTCACTTTTGCGGTTTTAAGAAGTTATGACAGAATTTAGATAAAGGTCAACTTTCATGATCTAGGGTTCTCACAAAGGTCAACTATGAGTTAAATGAAAATGTTATTTTTTTTTGTTATTAATACCGTCAATCAATTGAATAAATTATATTATATTATAATTGAATAAGTGTTGTACTTATAGACGAATACAATATACTTACACATACTACCTACCTAATGTAGATGTGATAATGTAGGAATACTTTATGTTTTAATTTTGACGACCACATTTTAATTTTGCCTTACACGCTAAATGGCAACAAAAAAATAAACTATGTTGTTTGAAAAAAATTAACACACATCCTATACTATAAACGAGCAATTATTGTATGTACCTGTATAAATATATTGGTATGTAATTGGTTTCTCGGAAACGGATCTAACGATTGTGATGAAATTTTGGATTTAGAAATTCATTCACATTTAAAATCAATCTAGGATAGTGTCATCACCTGCCGGCACCTTCTTTATGCAACACCTCTACTTTAACTTTTATACAAATAAATCATCTTCGTTTAATAATTCTAGGTTGCTTTCATTTGCGATGTTCGAAAAATCTTCATCTTCAGCATCTTCCTCTGCTTCGAATAACGGCAATCGATCTGCATTAATTGGTTGTAAGAGCTCGCAAACAGCTGAAGGCAAGGGAAATCGCTTAGAATATTTTCGACGTTGGCTGATATTTGCCATAGAAATAAACGGGTCTGATGATTCTAGGGCACGGTGAAAGAGGTCCGTCATTGTGGTTCTCCTGTTCATTTTTCGGCAATGATGCTCTCTGTCTGAACGCTAGAATTTATTTCGGGACTCAGCTGCTTGTTCAGATAGCATACCGATGGGCAGTGCACTGGACGCAATAATTTCTTCACCATGCATGAGGATTTTATGAACTGTTACTGTCATCGGGTGCCAACTATAAAAACGGACATATTTTTCAACCCTAGATCATGAAAGTTGACCTTTATCTAAATTCTGTCATAACTTCTTAAAACCGCAAAAGTGAAACTTGATTTTTTTATGGGTGATAGAACTTGGCTTATAGAACCTTTCTGTACTAAATCCAGGTTCCACTTTTGCCGATTTTTGGAGAAAAAAATTGAAAATCGAAATTTAAAAAAACTATATTTCTTGGAAACTAGGACACTTATAAATAAAATAAAATTACAAAATTATGCCATCAATAATTCCTTAACAATTGGCAAATATCTCATGGACAGATATGGAACCGTCTTTTGAGGAAATTAAATTGTTAATTTTGTCAAGCGCAAATTTCAAAAACTTTGCTACTTCATATCTTTTTTTTTACTTAAAATAGTGATCTGGGAATTGAACTCTTGCCTTTATTAGGGTTTAAATAATTGATTTATGCAAAAACCTTAAGGTGTAAATATTTTTGGTTCTATAAAACACTCGGTGTCAACCCTAGCACAAAAATTTAAAAATTAATATCTTCTAAACGCCGCAAAAGTGACACGTGGCTTATTTATGTATGATAGACCACATCCGTAGGTTTATTTCTATCTAAGTTCTAGGTTCCACTTTTTCGTTTTTAGGGAGAAAAAACAATAAATACGAAATACAAAAAAAAAATGCTGCTCCCAAAACAATGCATTTTTTTAAGCTACAGAAACGCGTTTATACGCCTCTGATTATGCCCGATTGACACATATTTATTAAAAAAATATATTGTTAATATTCACTTTATAAAAAAATATTCTAGATTTCATAGGTCAAAGGTCACGATAAGTTCATGATTTTTTTTCTCAAAAAGTATTTGAGTTAGACTTCTGTAAATTGAACTCAAGCCTTTTTTAGGGTATAAATTATCTATTTATGTAAGAACCTGAACATGTAAATTTTTTTGGTTCCATAAAACACTGTGCCACTGGACTACACTTACACTAGACATCTGAACCCTTAGCATGAACCAATTTCAAATTTGAATAGTTGAATTCGATCTAGATACGCGTCAAATGTCAAGAAAGGAGAATGGGCAAATCCGCCTAGATTGCGCTTGACGCATTTATGTATCAAAAATCTTCTTCTGAATTATCATTTCATATGTGTGTTTATTATGTAAATATTATTAAAATAATAAATAAATGGCTATTAAACTGAGTAAATAACCAATAACCATAGATAAAAGTTGTATCACCTGGTCGATACTATCGATCGTAGGAAAAAAAATCGATTATATTTCTTTATTTAAATATTCTTAACATAAAAAAACGAGTGTGCTTATGACTACACAACTGAAGTGAAACTTCTTTCATTTACTAGCTGTAAGAGAAAAAGAGAAAGAAAATGCGTGCGCGCGCTCTTGCTCTTACACTGTGATACAGACAAAAGGCTTGCACTGTGCTTAGATATACGGAACGTATTTGGCTATGAGAGGAAGAGAGAAAGAAAATGTGCACGCGCACTGCTTTCTCATGCTTACATCCCCCACTCAACTCCCGTTCGCCTCGCCCGATCACACTTTTCTTAACGCTTACGTTCGCTAGCTTACTCCCCAAGTCAAGAGTGCGTCAAGAAGTTTCACTTCAAAAAGAAAAAATAAAACGTTTATTATAATTGAAAGCATAGAACAATTGTAAATAGCCTGAAACATTTTTACCAAACACCGTAAATGACTACGAAATAATGATCATTCGTTAATTCGTAGTCATTTTTTGTTTTGAGGTCTTCGATGCGAGTTGTTTGATTTTTGTATGGATCGATGGATAGATTATTTTCCCCAAATCGCCTATTCAGAGGGCCTGGTTTCGAATTCCGGTGAGGCAAATGTTTGTATGATGGATACGAGCATTTTTACCAATATTATATCATGATAAATAACATTAAATTCATAAAGTTATCATTTGTAAGACCTGTGTTGTGACAATGTCACTGTACCTACCAGGGATTGCTCTCTTTCATTGCATCTAAAAACTAAAAGGAACTTAATGGGCTGCGCAAAAGTGGATTTTTTGTCTGCGGACTATTTTGTTCATCAAATAGTAGATCGCATACAAAAACTTTTATATGTGTACTACATATTCACATCTTAGATTAAAAAAGGGAATATATTTTTGTTTAAATTATCAGTTATGTTATATATAATTACTTAATCATATATAAATTAACTCATGGTTTGAACATTTTAAGCATTTGCATTGAAAAATAAAACATTTATTAATCGATTGTGTAGGAATCGATTCCTATAGAATCAAATCGAAATATATACCATAGGCAAGTGAAGTAGGTAGCTGTCAACTTGTTGTCAACGTGTTTGTTGTTTGTTCCGGTGCAGTTTTCAATTTTGAAATGAATTTGTGTTTTCAGTGGTCTATTGTGGCAGAATAGTTTTAATGTTGAGTTGAGTAATCCTCCGTTAATAACTGTTTTTGGGAAAGAGAGCATTGGACTCGTTGATTTAGTGTTAAGTTACCTTTAGTGATTCTAACAGAGATATTTGGACTCTTAGTTTATTGTAATTATTTTTGTTTACAATGGCATCTGGTGTTACACAAGAAAACGCAGGCAGTATGCAACGACGTTGTATTAACTGTTGTATATCAGTGCCACGACGACAGCCAGTACATTCTTTGGACATGCTATCCAATTCAATGCTTAATGTTTTAAGCTCATGGATCGCACCTGATTCTGTAAGTAATTATTTACTTATATTACTAAAAATATCATCAGGTATGGTATAAGATATTATTATCAATAATAATTTATTTAAATTGATTTCAATGCTAATTAAAACATGACTGTGACATTATTATTATTATTGCATTGCATGATTGAAATGTTATATTAATAATAATTTATTTAAATTGATTTCAATACTAACTGAAACATGACTGACATTTTTTTTTTACATTGCACAATTGTCATGTAGTATATTAATGAAATTGATTATATAATAACTAACTCAATCATGACTATGGTATATAAATAATATATATAGTTTTTAAAGATTGAGTTCTGGATAATACTGCAACTACCTATAAGTATTTGCATGTTGATAAAAGCGACAGGTCATGTTGGTTATATTTTTGAGATCTGTATAATTTACCATATCTTGTCAGATAAATGATTTATTATTATTATTATAAGAAATATATTTCTATTGCATAAAATAGTTGTAGATGGTTTTTCATTAAATTCAAGTTCACTTATCTTTTTTTTATAGGTGTCAAGAATTTCAAGAGTTTGTGCTGCCTGTTGGCAAGCAGCTAATAGGGAAGTGCAAAGGCAACAGTTACATGATGCGAATCGGTCATCAATTGAACAAATTGATGTAGAACCAACAGAGTCTGTACCAGTGATCCCAGTACCACCACCATTTCCCGCTGGTCTATTACCTGTTCAGCGCTCAAGACCTGTTATACCTAAGATACAGTCATCAGTATATAAGCGTGCTGTAGCCACTTCATCGAGTTGTCTGTTTTCAGGATGCCGGGAACAACAATGTTTATTAGTACCCAGAGTAATAAGAGAAATGTTATTAATACATAAAAATTCTATGTTCCCACATGTTGTAGAATATGTCAACATCACTTGAATAATGGGCGTTGGAGTGATTTAACATCAAATCTGCAAGATTTTACTGGGGGCCAATCGCCTAGCGGAAATGCTTTGGAAAACGCTAACGCTTACGATTTTATTTTGTTATTTCTAGCCGCCTGAGGTATTCAAATGCCTCGCGCTCTTTCTTTTTCTTTTGCATTGGTAATAACAATATTAAAAAAAATGAGCGTGAGGTATTCGAAAACCTCAGGCGGCTAGAAATAACAATATAAAATCGTAAGCGTTAACGTTTCCCAAAGCATTTCCGTTAGGCGATTGGCCCCCTGGTGTACAGTTTGATGCCATTTTGAATATAATGCAGAGAGCAGTTTCCCATTGTTTCGACTTTGAAAATATTTCTGCAATGGCTCCTTTCTTATGCCATTATTGGCTGGGAATGAATGCTGAACAGTTTGATGAACTCTTGGCATGTGTACCAAGCTTATTACAGAGTGTCAAAAATCCCCGTTTAGCACTCTGTATTTACATAGTCAAGTTAAGAACTGGGGACAGCAATGAACAATTAAGTTCCCTCTTTCAAATGTCTCGTAGGACCTTGGAGAGAAAAATGAATATAGCTAGAAGTTGTTTAGTTGAAGATTTTGTGTCAAGACATTTGGGCTTTGGTCATGTAACTTTGTAAATGTGGAGCAAGTGGCCAGCAGAAATAAAATAATCCCGGAGGGATTGTTTGTTAATCCAATCTTACCAAATGATATTAAACCCGCTGTTGTTATGTGTGACGCAACTTATATATTTATCCACAGCAGCAGCAATTATCGTTTTCAAAAAGAATCATATAGTTTACAAAAATCTGATAATTTAGTTAAAGCTTTTATGGTTGTGTGTTGTGATGGATATATTATAGATTGTATGGGTCCCTATAAAGCAACCACTAATGATGCTTCAATAACAAGGCATGATTTAAATAATGAAAAAGGAAAACTGCGTTCATTTTTCCGGCAGGATGATGTTTTTATTCTGGATAGGGGGTTTCGGGACGTAATTGAATTTGTGGAGGATCTTGGTTTTAAAGCTTACATGCCTGAATCATTATTAGATGGTGAACATCAACTCACTACCCTTCAGGCTAACAAATCTAGATTTGTAACAATGTGTGGCTGGGTGGTTGAAATAGTAAATGGACGTATAAAACGAGATTTTAGATTGTTCAGGCATGTATTTAATAACAGAGCTGCAACTCATTTAAAAGATGATTTAAGAATTGCATGTGCTCTGTTAAATAAGTTTCATCCCTTAATACAGGATCCTCCAGAAGCAAGTGAGTATGTAGCGATTGCTCAAAATCGGCTTAATGAGTCCAATCATTTGGCCGAGTTTGTAGAAACTCAAAATCTTAACAGAAGATCTGCAATGTTTTCTGCAATTGATGGCAATCATCCTCACTTGGAAACCTTTCCCAGTTTAAGCATCACTGATTTAAAACGCTTTGCATTAGGCACTTATCAGTAAAAGCAGGCGCGATCATATTATGGGGAACATATTCGATCGTCTGGGATATATTCCATAGAAATAAATACAGAAATAGATGAAGATGTTCCCCTTGTATTAGGTTTAAACAATTATCTGCTTAGAGGACGTATTAAGTCTAGACATGTTGGTGGACGCACCTATTTTGTTTACATTTTAGTCAGCCGTGACACCAATATAGCCAACTCACTAAGTTGTTTAGTTGGCTATTGCTGCAGTTGTATTGTAAGCAAAAGGACAGTAGGATGTTGCGCACACGTAATGACGGTAGTTTGGTACCTTAGCTCGGGGCGATTTAACGATACACATGCTCCAGCTACATTTTTAGATGAGGTATTTGAAGAAGGTATATAAGTCAATTCTTTTTTAAAAAAAGGCAATATATAAACCAGGATTAGAGCACGCTTAATGTATAAACTGCTGTGTTAATTGAACTTAGCAGAGCTTTAACTGGATATTTCAAACTCAACAGGACATGGTGGCGAGTTACAAAAGATTACAGTTCCACTGGATACGGCATAACCCCAAAAATATAAAATAAAAATATCACATTAATAATGTCGATTTGGATAAATGTGTTATCAATAAATGATTATCATTATTAAAATATTTTGTCTTATTTATTTTTGATTCCTAAACCTTAAATAATATTATATCCATTGTTGGGTTAACAGAGCATCAAAGGTGCAGCTTGAGCGTAAAGAGAATAAGTATAAATAGCACTAATATAACCGCACCTCAACAACGCTACATTTATTGAATCTGAGATGTTTGGAATAAATAGAGATAGATAGCAGCTCACCAACGCAACAGTTAACAAATATACGCTGCCCGTTGATAAGATTTTACGAAGTGCATTCAATTTTTGTTTCACTCCCAGTCCAAAATAGAAGACAAAAGGTCACAACCTAATTAAATACAGTTTAAAGTAGTATACCTAGTAATAATTAAGTATGGTATAAATATCGAATTTAATCGAATCTAAATATGACATAACCTTAAAATGCTTACGTAATTTAATATTTTCTTTAAACCACTACTTAAGTTTCTAATGATATTTTTCCTACGCAATATACACCTGATTCCCTATTGTTGTACACTTATTCCAATAAGACGCAATGAAAAAAACTTAGCCCAACTCCCAAAGTAAAATGACCATTCTCCTTTTGTATGGAAATGGAAATTTGAACAGCGCCACAACGGACGTAACGAGAATTAAAAAATCTTTCTGAAACTTCTTGAAATTTTGAAATTTAAGAACAATCGAAAACTAGAACAGCCAATCGCTCAAGTCAGCTGTTATTTTTGTCAAGTATAATACCTATTTCAATATTGATTTTAATTTTGATCAAAATTACTGACTCTATGAAGTGATATTTAAATCCTTAGGGATCTGGCACATTTTGAGCATAATATTTTATATGTTCCTTTGAGCAAAGTGCTAACTAGTCATGTATACCTCCTGCAACAATATAGGGTACCAACAACATTATGAAATCGAGTGCAGTGTAGTCAAGATGAGTATATCATAAAATGTATTGATGGATTTAAAATATTTGATTGACTATGAATTGAAATTTACCGTTTAAATAACCATTTTAAATCTAGGGTGTTTAGATTTTAATTTCTGTTCAATCAATTTAAGTATCGTGTGGGAATCTTAAAATAATAGTACTTATACCTACTTAGTATATACTCATTTACTATGAAGTTACGATCAACCGCTAAATAATAGGAAAGTTAGATGGATACCCACGGCTTTAATATTGGCGTTAAAATTATTTATAGTTTATGCAAATCTCCATTATTGCTTTGTTAACTACTTTTTGCTAGCATAATAAATGTGAAAGTGTGCATGCTTGTTTTCATAAACACACAAAAACAGCCTAACTTTTTGTTTCAAAATTTTTACTACAAAGCCACTGATTCTCGATATTTTTTGGCCATTAACTAACATCCTCATTAAAGGTTCCTTGGAGAGTTATTGAATTCTAAAGTCCATAAAGACGGAGTCGTGGCAAAACGACGAAGACTAGTTTAATTAAAATTTTAAATTAAATTGATTTAGTCTGAGAAGTTTTAGAAAGATATTTTAATTCTCGTTACGTCCGTTGTGGTGCTGTTCAAATTTCCATTTCCATACAAAATTTCTTGACATTTGACGCGTATCGAGATCGAGTCCAACTGTTCGAATTCGATATTGCTTTGTGCTAAGAGATAAGGGTTTATATACATAACTAGCAAACCCGGCGAACTCCGTTTCGCCACCAGATGGCTTCGTTTTATGTAACATTTCGTTTGGTGATTAAAAGAAGATTTTTTTTTAATTTTTCCTGAATTTACTTTGCTATAAACCTCACGGAGCCCGAGACCTTTCCAACGAATGCAAAACCGTGGAAATCGGTTCGTGCGTTCTGGAGTTATAGCGTCAGGAAGGAAAACCCGACTTATTTTTATATAGTAGATGTACTTTTTTGAATATAAAATATGAGCCATCAAGAGTTTAGCGCATTTGATTGATGAATGTGAAAGTTAAGCTGCATCAAAAGGTTCGTTAACACTAGTCCTTACAGTCATTAGCACCTATTAGCAAGTAGGCACATTAAAAGGATATATTGACAGTTAAAACTCATTTCATTTAATATTGTATCTGATATAGAGATAGGGGCTGGTGATAATAAATTGTAATCGAAAAGCTGCAAGTATATGAAGTTACGGATCAAAGGTGCTCCAATCGCAGAGCGATTTTATCTTAAAATGGATTGATTGCCAACAACCACTAATTATGACTTATCTTTATATAACTAGAGCGCTTCTTATACTTCCGCTTGCTTTAAAACGGATTATAAATTGTCGTATTATTAAGAATTTTCTATGATACTTAACAAATCCTTTCTTAAAATAATCAGATTTGTAAGGGTACCAAAACATTGAAATTATGTATATGTACGATGTATTTTATCCATTAGCGTTTTCATCATCATCATCATCAGCCTATTAATGTTCCCACTGCTGAGGCACAAGCCTTCTCTATGGATGGGTTAGGGAGATTGGGCCATGACCCACTACGCGGACCCAGTGCGGGTTGGTGGGTGCTAACGACTACAGATGCAGCCGGGACCAACGGCTTAACGTGCCTACTGAAGCACGCAGGAGCTCGAGATAGTAAATTTTTGGTCACCCATCCAATGACCGACCACTGCGAAAGTTGCTCAACTTCAACGACCGCAGCCGAACGCGCTAACCACTGGCGCCATCGAGCTCCTCGCTTAACTTTTTACCATCTTTGTGATTACTATTATTCCCAAAGGTTATTTGGTAGAGAACTCCTAAAATTCCGCGCTTTGACCCATTTCTTGTTGGACAGTAAAGCTGACTAAATCAATTTAATTTAACTAGACTTTTGCCGTGACTTCGTCTTTATGGACTTTAGAATTCAATAACTCTCCAAGGAACCTTTGATGAGGATGTTTATTAATGGCCAAAAAATATCGTGAATATCGTGGCTTTGTAGTTAAATTTTTGAATCAAAAAGTTAGGCTGTTTTTGTGTGCTTATGTAACAAGCATGCAAACTTTCACATTTATTATGCTAGCAAGAAGTAGTTAACAAAGCAATAATAGCGATTTGCATATAACTATAAAAAAAAATTAACGCCAATATTAATGCTGGGGATATCTATCTAACTTTCCTATTATTTATCGGTTGATCGTAACTTCATAGTAAATGAGTACATATTAAGTACTATTCTTTTAAGATTTCTACACGATACTTAAATTGAAATTAACAGAAATTAAAATTAAACACCCTAGATTCAAAATGGTTGTTTAAACGGTAAATTTCATGTCATAGTCAATCAAATATTTTAAATCTGTCAATACATTTTATGATATACTCATCTTGACTACACTGCATTCGATTTCATAATGTTAGTAGTACCCTATATTGTTGCAAGAGATATACTATACTAGTTAGCCCTTTGCTCAAAGGAGCATATAAAGTAACTAGCGGACCCGACAGACGTTGTCCTGTCTACACGTCTTTGTGAATCTAAACCATTCTCAGATCCCCTTGAACATACACAAAAAATTTCATCAAAATCGGTCCAGTCGTTTAAGAGAAGTTCAGTGACATACACACTCACAGAAGAATTATATATATAAAGATATATGCTCAAAATGTGCCAGATACTTGGTTTAAATACCACTTTATAGAGTCAGTAACTTAGATTGGGTGCCCACGATACAGGACCTCCTAGTGTGGGACCCATGGTTATAAGCTGACTGTATGATGTAAATTTTAATAAATATATTTGTATTTGTATAAATCAAAATTAAAATCAATTTTGAATTTAGTTGTCAAATTATACCTGACAAAAATAACAGCTGACTGGAGCGATTGGCTGTTCTAGTTTTCTTTTGTTCTCAAATTTGCTTTTTTGTCTACTCCCAAAACATTATAGCAAGATCACAAGCATTAACTAAAATAATTGACTTAATTACACTTGTCATTAACTCCACTAGGTAACCATTACAAGTCAACTAGATTATTTACAAATGGTGTTCCTGTTTTTAAAACAATATCTTCATATATATCACGCTTTATCGCTTTTGTACATAATAAGTTGTATTGTACAATCACGTCCTTTAAAGTTCTTCTTCTTCTTATTTTATGATGACTTGTGTTGTAAATTATCACAGCTCCGCCAATAAACAAAACTAGTTTTAACGGGTTAATGCACGAAACTTTATTTATTTATTGACGTTTCAGGTCTGCATCGTCAGAATGATGATTTTTTGGAACGAAAGTTCCTTACGGCAAGCTTGGAGGGGATAGGGATTTTGCTGCGCGGCCGAACTGAAAAAAATGTGATAGTAAAACCGTAAGAAAAAATGCGTGGAATAAAACCGTTAAATGAGACGTGCGCAGGCGCGACGAAGTCCTTACGGCAGGCTTGGAGGGGATAGGGATTTTGCTGCGCGACCGAACTGAAAAAAATGTGATAGTAAAACCGTAAGAAAAAATGCGTGGAATAAAACCATTAAATGAGACGTGCGCATAGGGGGTGGTAGAGCGACGAGGGTGCATCACTGAAATATTGTGATATTACACCAACACTGAATATGTGTGAAGTTATAGGGGGTGGTAGAGCGACGAGGGTGCATCACTGAAATATTGTGATACTACACCAACACTGAATATGTGTGAAGTTATAGGGGGTGGTAGAGCGACGAGGGTGCATCACTGAAATATTGTGATATTACACCAACACTGAATATGTGTGAAGTTATAGGGGGTGGTAGAGCGACGAGGGTGCATCACTGAAATATTGTGATATTACACCAACACTGAATATGTGTGAAGTTATAGGGGGTGGTAGAGCGACGAGGGTCATCTGCTGTAAACTTAAGCTAGACATGATAACAAAGTCAGTACTTAACAGGGGGTGACAGAGCGACGGAGGTGCAACCCCAAATTATTGTGGCATTATACCAACACTGGATTATTGTCGTATATTATACTAAACTGTGCTTAATTCCAGGGGGTGGCAGAGCGACGGGGCTGCATTACTGGATTATTGTGACATTGTAGTTTATTATAATCTGTGGGCCAGTCCTGCCTAGCAATCTTTACGAACACTAGCTGACCGAACTGAAAAAAATGTGAAAATGTGATAGTAAAACCGTAAGAAAAAATCCGTGGAAAAAAGTGCGTGGAATAAAACCGTTAAATGAGACGTGCGCAGGCGCGACGAAGTTCCTTACGGCAGGCTTGGAGGGTATAGGGATTTTGCTGCGCGACCGAACTGAAAAAAATGTGATAGTAAAACCGTAAGAAAAAATCCGTGGAAAAAAGTACGTGGAATAAAACCGTTAAATGAGACGTGCGCAGGCGCGACAGTCGCATACACAAGCGAGTTTGCAATTTGTGTCGATTCTACATTAGCCGAAGGAACTTCGTTCCTACCTGGTGTCCCACGACACCACATCATTTTTTATTTAATTTTGTCGAGCTACCTTCGAAATACTTTTATTGAGCGTTCGGTTATTTAATTGGAATTTTTAAAAAAAAATTATTGTCTATGTATGAATTTATTAGTTAATTTAGTTAATAAAGTAATTCTTTTTTGTAATTTTGAGTTTATTTATTTGACTCTAACTACCGTAAACTACCACCGATTCCAAAATTGGGAGACCTTTCTGAGAAGAACTGGCGAAACAAACACAGAGAGGCTTTCGAGATTGTTTCGCCTGAAAAGGCTGCGAAACGTCAATAAGTAAATAAGTTTCGTGCATTAACCCGTTAAAACTAATTTTATTTAATGAGTGATGTGCGTGAAAACCTAAGCTCCGCTAATGTCAAGTGATCAGCCATTACAGTTACACGTAAGGGAATGACAGTATCCTTCAAAGTTATGGCAACCTGTATGTATTTAAAAATGTTTATTGTACTTACCCTCATTTTATTAGAGTTATAGCAAAAGAAATGAAACCTGCATCTTACAGAAAGAGACCAGCAGATTGTTCAAGTCAGCAAGAAGAGATACTATGATTCAGGCGTCACGTTTTCTACAATATCAGATATAGGCATTACTGAACTTCATACAAACTTAACAGCAGGTGGTGAGACTATTTTGTCAGGCCTAGCATTTAAAAATACAGAGGCATCAAACCTAACACTCGATATAAAAAATAATTTAGATACTAAACAGATACTAGACATTGAGGGTTATCTACAATGCGAAAAGATAGCACTGCCTTGCAGAGATATACAAGAGAAAATTTGACACGGCCATCAGGGCTGCGGTAGCATAATGTGTATTCGCGAAGGGTGCGGTTTCAAGCCCCGTCAGCTGCATGGTCCGCGTGGATTTTTTTTTTCTAGTAAAATTTTATTTAGATTTAAACATCTAGCAGAGTAAAAAAATGTAGATACTATTTATAACTTCAAGCTCACTTTTCAGTAATGACTTTAAGGTGTGAACCAGGTTGCAATTAAATTGTATTTTTATACATAACCAGAACATGACAGACGTGAGTATTACAAAAAATAAATGCAAGCGTAAACAAAGTGCTTTAATACTAAGAACAAACATAATAAAAATTCGCAAACAGTCAATAAAAGTATCAAAACATCTACGTTTTATGACAATCCAAGATTAAACAAGAGCAACAGTTACACACGAAATTCGGCTTTTATTGCCATACGTGACCCACAAAAGTAAACATGAAAACGAAAAATAATACAGTGAAAATAGGGACAATAGTGAACCACGCCATACATGGCCTTCGAAACACTGACGATCAATGTCAACCGTGCAGTCAGTGGGCCATTACACTGCCGTCCGTGAATATTAAATAGGTATACTTACGACCATATCCCGCCCAGAAATCGACACTCACTCACTCGGTGCACACATTCTGTAAATCGACCGAAATAAGTTTAAATCGAAACCGCTAAAAATTAATGTTTTTAAAGTAACAATAATACCGGTCATAAACAAAAAGTCGAAAAGGGATAAGACAAATTATACGTGTTCGTGATGAAAAGCAATTAGTAAGAAAAGAATAAAAATTAGAAAGAAGAAGAAAAAAAATATAGTCAAAGTAAATCAATAAAAACAACAATGAAATACTCTTGCTTAATAGTGCTGTGTTTTCATGTTGTGTTAATATGCGCGGCCCCTTTGCAACTTCAGTGGCAAAGCCAAATGTCGGTACAGCCGGATCAAGAGGAGATCTTGCGGGAGCAACTGTTCGCGTTACAGCAACAACTGCAGCCAACAAACCCGTGGAATAACAACTACTACCAACAGTATCCACCAGCAATGCAGTAAGTATTTATATAAAAAGGATGGCTATTAAGTGTTGTGGCCTGCTAAATGGTAAGCGGCCACCATAGCCTATAGATGCTTTTGTTACTGGAGTATTACTCGTGCATTGCCTACATTGAGTCTGTAAATCTTACTCACTGAAGAAAAACTAATTTATAATGTAATAATTTGCTGCAGTCTTCTATAAAGTGCAGATGAGGCTTTAGACAAGGTCATTCTACGTTACATATATTTGAAATTTTAATTTAATCCACGCACTTTAGATTTCGTCAAAATTTTAAATACTATCTATGTACTCCACGCGAAAGAGCAAAAAGCTGGAGCACTGTGGACTTACTGCTCCTGTATTCTGCGTCTTTCAGAACACTGAGGTCAATTAAGAATAACTGTTCTAAGTACAGTGTTGTGTTCCTGAATTGAATGAGGTTGCAAAATTTTCATGGGGTCCAAGAGTTCACACCAGCAAACTGGGTACCTAAACCAACACGTAAATCTGCTACATCAGCTATCTTCACAGTTGTTTATTGCAGATTTTAAATATTATTAGATTTTCAATAGGCGGCTATTGAAAATCTAATAATGGATCTTAATATAATACGCAATTTCACTTTCGATTTCGTTATTTAAAGTTTTTGACAAAATGTTAAATGTATTTTACTGGCTGCTTCAGCATTAATGATGATGTTTTATCTGGTAAGGACGTAATGCATATTAAACTATTGTCTAATATTGGAGCTATCGAACTCGGAAGCGAAATTAAATTTAACAGAATCACTTCTTCTGAACTCCGATCATACTCACTTTTCGAAAATTTGCCATGCTATCACATTTGTTAGTTTCTGAACTAATCATATTGTTTAAACAAGCGGACAGTTGTGTCTAATGTTAATTTTCCAGCTGCTTCTGTAAATGTTTACTTTCTTCTCCAAAATCTAATGGTGGCTGCCAAAATAGTCACATAGTATAAAAGTTTAAAACATTTGAAACAAATTTAAGTGTAAACTTCTTTCTTTTCAGGAAATCGGATATGCCTTACATTATTATAATGCCAGTAGAACAAACGAATCCTCTGAGTGAATTAAATAAACAACTTAAAACTGAAGTTGAAAATAAGCCAAAAGAAAATAAACTAAGTACTGATAATAAAGATTTGGACTCCATAATGGTGGAAGCAGCTGAATCAAAACCGGAGCATGAACCAAAAAAAGCTATATTACTTATTCCGAACAGAGGTAGACTTTCAATCGGCGGGTTGATTTCAGCAATCCCGTTTTTGCCTATTGAAATCAATGTACCCGATGCAATTTCTTGGATAATAAATGGAATCTCCAGTATTATTTCTGGTATTGGGCAGAACTTCCCATTCAATCGGCCAACACAACCACAAATGTCACCAGAGAATATGAAAATTCTCCTCAGAAGGTTGCAGACAGAAAATCAAAATAAATTGACACCAATCTTAATGTTACCAGAGGTCGCACAAACCTTTCCATTACTAATATAATATTATACTCATAATTTAAGAACTCTTTTTATTTTCACCTCATAGATAACCTGTATTTTTTTTGAATTGACGGAAATGAAAAATAGCAAAATTGATTCAGAACTATATTTAATACAAATTGTCAATACAATTGGTTTTTTTGATTGCAACTTATATGGTCACATTAACTTACAACAGATAATGATTGGTAATCTGTAATAAATTTTAGAGCGGGTTCAAGAGTTTAACCAGAGAATGATCAATGTGATAACTATTGGTTACACTTTCAAACGCCGTCCAAGTAAGTATTTAAGCTCACTACTGAAAATTGTATAAAAAGTATCATAAAACAATAATTTTATAATAGAGATTTCATGCAGGCAAAATATTTTATTCGTTGATCCTTACTATGGAAACAGTTACTGCTATAGTTATTCATATTAGAAACCAATTTACACATTAATGTTCCATTAGCAACGATACTTAAATACAAATGAGCTTCATTTACTCTATCGACTAGCTGTAGGCAATCACTTTAACTTCCTGTACCATATTCGATTTGGAATCACTAACAATAACTTAGTAAAGAGAAATCAGAATTATTATAATACAGAATATAATTTTTGTAGGAAGAAATTGTTCAGCAAATTCCAAGCAATGCTTTTAGAATAGGCAAATGAAATCTTAACAAAACATCATGGCACTACTTAGTAGGAGTCTTATTAGGCCTAATTATTTTAATGGTTGATATGGTTGACACGTCAACCGCTAGCGTTGACAGAATAGGTGTCGCTATCGACAGGGTATCCAGGGTTAGCTCCACCAGGCTGCTGGGCGTTCTTCGGAACAATGATGGACACAGGGTAGTTGAAACTGTAGAAGAAACCACGTGGGGGACCCTGCAAAGAGGATAAATAGAATTACAGTACAAATCAATCAGTGATTGCGGCAAATCAAAATGATGGATATTGGGCCATAACTATAGTCATCGAACTATAAAATTCAAGGAATAAGTATCCAGTACATAATAAGATATCAATGAAGAAATCGTTTTTATTAAAAAGATATCTTTAGCACAGTTTGATTGCAGCATAAAAATATTTTCCTATTCTTTCTCATGAAAAATATAATTATGATATAATCAGAGATATTGTAAATAGGTATATCTGTTAAGTTTTATATGCAGATAGTGAGGATATACCCCTATTCCATCAATAGGGGAGGCCTGTGCCCCAGCAGTGTGTGCACGTTTACTAAGACGATGGCGTTAGTTCCGATTTTCGCCACATTCATAAAGATCCTTGTCGCAATATACTTATGCTATTACTATATGTGGTGTTATCTTTGTAATCAAAAAAATCAGCTATGGTTGTGATTAGGGTCTTAGAGCAAGCGCTAAACAGCAGAGCCTATCTGCTGTCCTCAAACTAAAGTGCGACTAAGTGACATATGGTCGATTTTCTGTCCTAAATTGCATCTCATACAATTTTTAATTCTCTATCTATTTATCTTTAATAAGTATTCGTGTCTTTTAAAGCTTAAGACTAATCCGTCATGTGATAAATGGTTACAAAATAGCAATAATTTAAAGTTTACGCGCCGTTTTTTGGCCATATCTCAAAAGTTGGTTTTGTCATTTTGCCGTGTTTATCTTGAGGACGGCAGCTATGGATGCTCACTTTACTCTGTACCCTCTTAAATGCCTGTACTTTTAAAATAACATTAGGTAAAGAAGACTTATTAGCTAAGCATCGTATAAAAACACTCACGGTAGGTTCAGGTTCTTCAGTGGTCGACGGGTATTTCTGTTGCTGGAATTGCTGCTGTGGCTGCTGGTACTGCTGTTGCTGCTGGTAAGGCTGCGGCTTCTGGTACTGCTGCTGGAAGCTGCTCTGCGCCTGCGCGACGTAGGCTTTGCCTTCGCGGGCTACTGGGACTTGCGCGGCCACTGGAGCGGCGGCGGATACTGACTGCACTTCCGACGCCTGCGGCTGGTACTCGTGGTAGTTAGCGGAGTAATCTTGCCTTTGGACAAAAACAAAACGTCATTGAACACATCATCAACGAACTTCCCTCAGCGGTAATTCCTTTTACTTTTTTCCTTTGTCTATACTTATGTCAAGATACTAAACGATCTTAATCGACTGCAACGGAAATATGTAGTTATTTATGATATAAGTGCGGAAAATTGGTTCTTACAAACGAAGTCGAGGGCTTACCATCGTCACGAGTTTGGAAATACCAATTCCGCACGAATGTTATACAACGTTTTTCAACACATTTGCGAAAAAACAGTTTACCCAATTTCAGTAAAAACAAACTTTTTCAAAGAAAATGGCGCGTATTTCCAAATGTCGTCACGTGAAAATTAGAACCACGTCTTTCGTCTTTTTTTCTTTTTAGTATGAAAGTGAGACAAAGGTATAGATTAAAGGTGCTTCCAAAGAGGTTCGATCGAAATTAAAACTAAAAAACCGTATAGGATACCTACGGCGCCATGTATAAGAGGGTGCGGTAAAACGTTTTACCGCACGCAAATGTATTCAACGTACGTAAATGCATTTTTTGAGTCAATGTCTAAAAAAGTAGTAAAACTTACTGGGCGTTAGGGTGGAGGGCGGCGTCGGCGGCTTCCTTCCAAGCCTTCTCGTGCGCAAGACG
Source organism: Chilo suppressalis (assembly GCA_902850365.2). Classification (NCBI taxonomy): domain Eukaryota; kingdom Metazoa; phylum Arthropoda; class Insecta; order Lepidoptera; family Crambidae; genus Chilo; species Chilo suppressalis. Next base: position 3,448,600 of record OU963902.1, read on the forward strand.
AGCTTGCCTGACTTCCTCCGTCTCCTGGGCTGGCTGCAGCTGCACCTTGGGGAGGTTGTCCTCTTGGTGGAAGCCTTCGCTGTCAGCCCAGTAGCGAACCTGTGATCATCACATTTCATAATTAAATATGAAGTAGGAATACAGACCCTGTTCTTATTGTTAATATCCGGCTCTTGTCTTTACATGGATTTTTATAAAATAACCCTCATATAATATAAAAAAAGAATAAGAAATAATATTTCAAGAAAATATTACAAAAAATAATCCACGTTGTTCAGGCAGCAAACGGGAATTGAATCTGCACTCTCCGCTCTCCGGGCGTATGCACTGACCAATTAATAAATATTATTTTTTAAACATCTATCATTTAAATGGAGGAGGAGGACGAGCTCGATGGTGCAAGTGGTTAGCGCGTTCGGCTGTGATGGTTGAAGTTAAGCAACTTTCGCAGTGGTCGGTCATTGGATGGGTGACCAAAAATTTATTATCTCGAGTTCCTCCGTGCTTCAGAAGGCACGTTAAGCCGTTGGTCCCGGCTGCATATGCAGTCGTTAGCACCCGTCAATCCGCACTGGGCCCGCGTGGTGGGTCATGGCCCAACCTCCCTATTCCATCCATAGGGAAGGCCTGTGCCCAGCAGTGGGGACATTAATAGGCTGATGATGATGATCATTTAAATGCTTGATATTAATAACATAATAAACTTATTAGTCAGTAATCTATAGATGTTTCATGAGAATTGATATAGCATGCGAAGGAAAGCTTATATTTTGCAAACTTCAATTTATTTAAGGTTCAATATATCCCACTCTTAATGCTGAGCATTGACTTCTCCTAAAGGATTACACGCCTGCCATTTTCTATTCAACTTCCGTTCACACATATCAAATTAGCATGAAATTTGCTTGACTATACAAGCAATAAAAATCCACAAATTCTATGAATAAAAATATTTTTATTTATATAATTTCTATGCTCTATTTTTTTAGATATCACCATCACTAGAGTCTGTGCGGAAAGAGAATGGGCGTGGCGAAAAACGGAACTAACATTAAGATTTTTATTTGGCAATCAAACCCAGCAATCTGTAAAATATCAAAGTTTTGTATTGATACGGATTTGTTTGTTGTTGTGATTTTGTTGCGGTTTTTTGTATTTAATCATGTGTAAAAGGGGTAAAACCTTGCAAATACGGTAGAAAAGCACTACAGCGCCATCCAGAGACATCTATTAAGCTTCTTCTCAAAGTTTCGGTAAGTGTATGAACACACTCATGTTCAAACTAATGATGCGAAGATCAAATACGACCTCCGTGGCTGAGTGGTTTGTCTGTCGGGTTTCATGGTGTCGCCGACTCGAGAGGTCCCGGGTTCAAATCCCGGTGGGGGCAGACGTTAATATGTTGAATACGAGCATTTGTACTCCAGTCATGGATGAATAATATGTATTTCTATAAAAATATACTTATACATATATGTACAGTATATTGTATTCTATCCGTTACCCTAGTATCCCATAACACAAGCCTTATAGTGCTTACTTTGGGGCTAGGCTAATTGGTATGAGTGTTGGAAATATTTCATCATCATCATCATCAACAGCCTATCCTAGTCCACTGCTGGACATAGGCCTCTCCAATTGCACGCCACTCAGATCGATCTTGGGCTACTCGCATCCAGCTCCTGCCAGCCACCTTGCGCAAATCGTCACTCCATTGTGCCTGAGGACGTCCTATACTACGTATGCCTAGACGCGGTCTCCACTCCAGAACTCGTCTACCCCAACTGTTATAAATTATTATTTATTAAATAGCAAACCTTAATGTCGTTATTTCCGGACTTGTAAGTGTAGGAGCCGGTAACGTCGCCGGAGTGCTGTCGGTTTTCTACTTTAGCTGACTCAGGTGCCTTATACCCGTACGCGTAAGCGCCCAAACCATCCTGACCGTGGAACTGACTTGCATCGTACACCTGAAAGAAGTAGCACAGGGGATTTTCCATTAAATTAAACGTATTCGCTGATAAGAGACTCTGAGACTAGCATCACCTGGACCCCCCCACGACAACGGCTAACTAGAGCCGATGTCCTACTCTCAGAGATGCCCTCTAGTTGAGCCGACCACCTCAGGTTTGAGTGGTCTAGAGGCTCCAGACGGAGAGGACACTCCCACCAGGAGATGTCATTCGCCTGGAATACCTCTAGAGGTTTTTTTATGTTATAGGGGGCATACGAGCAGAGGGCTCTCTTGATGGTAAGTGATCACCGTCGCCCATGGACACTTGCAACACCAGGAGTATCACAAATGCGATGCCGGCCTTTAAGGAAGGAGTAAGCTCTTTTTCTGAAGGTTTTTGGGTCGTATTATATGGCGAAATGCAGCAGCTGGAATGAATCCGAACAATTCCTCGGAACACTCCCCGTGATAAACGCGATAGATCTCGCCGTCCCCAAACCCGGTGATGCTGTAAGTCATCTGCGACCAACAGCGTACACAAAAAAAATCACCTGGACTTTCTACTATACGAGTATTCTTCTATCTGTTATTTAAAGCTTTGACACCTATACCACAGCTATACTATAAAATTTGACAAATTTTGGTACAAAAACTAAGGGAATCTTGGAGAAAATCATAGCCTACTTTTTGCTGGGAACGTAAATATTTTACCCCCTTATCAATAAACGTGGAATGGAACATACTTAGACCCGTATTACAGAATGACAACTAAGTGTTGATCTGTACTTGAGTACAATAAGAAGGGGATGCCGCTATATATAGCGACATCCCTTTCTAACTATGCTCAAGACTAGATCAATCACTGAAAATCTTTCTATAATACGGGCCTTAGTGTCGCCGCACACGGGCCACATGCCACAGCCTCAAACGCCGCCACGAGAAGCTAAAAGTGGCTGAAGCGCGCGACAGCGGCCGACTAAGATAAGCTAGGGGTTTAAAGAAATGGTCTTAGCCTATAATAATGACCATTCTTATAGGCTAGGACCATTCTTATAGACCTCTTCCACTGGGACCGGTGAACATGGGGAGAGAAAGAAAGGGGACAACTAAGCACACTATCCCACCAAATGATGAATGTCACTGCGGCCTATGCACGTTTATAATAACTAATAACAAAACTAACTTACTTCTTCTACGTAATCGTCTGTGTTCTCGATCTCATGTCCGTTCTTCCAGTAGTGGCCGAGAGTGGGGCCTGCCTCCGCTGTGCGAAACCTAGGGTCGTTCCATCTCACCTAGAAATCATCATTTATTAATTAATTAAAATTCCAATTGTCTTCTTACTGTTTATTTCCAATGGCGATTAATAAATATTGGTCTCTTATTTTCTTCGATACAGTGTAATAATAAGGAAATTGCAAGACAATATCTGAATTCTGAAACATACATTACGAAGAAGTTGACAACATCCAGGACACACTTTTCGATCTCAATATGGAAATAATATTATATTATTTTAATCCAAAGGCCAATTCTTTTTTTTTGTTTATAATAATAACTTATAAATAAAACAATGTACGTAAGTTGAGAAGCTCGATAGCGTGGGTGGTTAGCGCGTTCGGCTGCGATCGTTGAAGTTAAGCAACTTTCGCAGTGGTCGGTCATTGGATGGGTGATAAAAAATCTTCTATATCGAGTTCCTCCGCGCTTCGGAAGGTGCGTTAAGCCGTTGGCTGGCTGTTTCTTCAGTCGTTAGCACCCGCCAATCCGCACTGGGCCCGCGTGGTGGGTCATGGCCCAATCTCCCTATTCCATCCATAGGGAGTGGGGCAGTGGAGACATTAATAGGGTGATGATGATGATGAACAATTCCTAAACTGCAGCTAAAAAAAGAAATACACATAGAATTGCTCTACACTATTGCTCTTCTGTACACACTGCGAAGACTAGTGGATACTTGAGGCACTTTGCACCTCTTCTGGACTGTCGACCTCAATATTGGTGTCATTGATATACTGATGATAGTATATTTACTAGAAGTAAGACTGCTGTGCGGTTGGAGAGCTGCATTTCCGTGAACTACTTCTATTAATGTACATCTGCACCTCTTCTGGACTGATGTCGCTCTCAACATTGGTGTTATTGATATATTGATGATGGTATATTTACCAAGGGTAAGACTGCAGTGCGGCCGGAGAGCTGGGGCTCCGTTAACTACTTCCCTTGAGGTACTTCTGCGCCTCTTCTGGACTGATGTCGATCTCAATATGGTGTCATTGATAAATTGATGATGGTATATTTACCAAAGGTAAGACTGCAGTGCGGCCGGAGAGCTGGGGCTCCGTGAACGGTGGGCTGTTCAGGTACTTCTGCGCCTCTTCTGGACTGATGTCGATCTCAATATGGTGTTATTGATAGATTGATGATGGTATATTTACCAAGGGTAAGACTGCAGTGCGGCCGGAGAGCTGGGGCTCCGTGAACGGTGGGCTGTTCAGGTACTTCTGCGCCTCTTCTGGACTGATATCGATCTCAAATATATTGGTAGGCGAGCAAGCTGCCAGTGCCAGCTGGAAGCAGAACATAAGTTATTAGAATAAATATATTATTAAAATCATATTATATTAATTAACTGCTATATTTTCCGATATCTAATGTCCTGATGGACGTCAGGAGCTGTACTCTTAGGCGTCGTGCTAATTAGCTAAGGTCGTACGATGGCACGACACGACCTCATCGAGTCGTCGTCGTACGATGAAAACACTGTAGGTACCTGTACTAGTGCGACGACTTACGAACTATATTAGGACACTTCTGAAGAAATCTTTATGTTTGAACCCATCGCACTACGAGATGGCATTGTGTCATCGTACGATCGTTGCCAAATAGAACGACACCTACGAGTAAGTACCTACGCATACAGCCACAAAAAAATGGCAAGTTATTTTCAATAAAATAATCGTCATAATACCTACTTAACGGAATATTCCGTCAATATTTAATCTTTTTAATGTGCCTATAAATACTTCATTCAGCTCCAACACACTACTCGAGATCTAATGAATCTAATTGAGAGGTGTGAATGCGTAACTTTTATATTTATCAATTCAGCAAAATATCTAAAAACTGGGTGCGCTGCGCCATAAATTAACTCATTGGCGGACTCATCTCCGTAATTTGGAGGTCACGATCGAATCGCCTCATCCGATGAACCGGACCTAACCGATTGACATAAATCTCTGGTCTCGACTCTTCATTATTTAACATAACACTGACACATCGTGACGTCACCATTAATAGTTTACACATGCGGTAGGTACATCGTTAATCTGACTACCAGTGAATATATGCAATCAAGGATTTACATATAAATGTACGCATTAGAAAAGGTTACATTATAATAGTTTATGATTATCGTCGTATACTTGCATAGGTAAGTATTTTTTTTTGTTTAAAGTATTTTTTAACATTGCATTGGCGGCCAGACATATCATTTACTGTTCGATTTACGAGCAAATTAAAATCGTGACCAGTAACCAGACTATGCCGCTGTCCTTGTAATTTGCTGAATTCGAAAAATACTAAGAAAAAATAAAAAAATCTTAGATAAATTATTGGTCTCCCTTTGAAACAAACCATTTTTTATTTTATTGCAAAGCGCGCGCCGACGCTGCGGCTGTCAAAGTTCGTCGTTGCAGCGCTGTCATACAACTTCGTAAAGCTAGCGTTGCCTGGCGTCCGGATAAAGCCGGACATAGTAAGGCTTAAGACGAGCCGAGAACAAACGAGTTGACTGTCGGTCGCTTTTACATACAATTTTTTGTCGTACCTAATATTACTGAGCTACCAAATCCTTAATAATGTGGGGTGTCTGGCCTTTTTACACAATTACCGGCCAAACTGGCTGATCTGTCCAGCTATTAGGTTTGGCGACCAGGGGGCTATTTGCCTAACAGAAATGTTTTGGAAAACGCTAACGCTTTCGATTTTATTTTGTTATATCTGACCAATACCTCACGCTCATTTTTTTTTTAATATTATTATTACCAATGCAAAAGAAAAAAAAGAGCGCGAGATATTTGAAAACCTCAGGCGACTAGAAATAAAAAAAAAACGTAAGCGTTAGCGTCTTCCAAAGCATTTCCGTTAGGCGAATGCCTCCCTGGCTGCCCTACGTACAGCTGTAACTTCTAACTTTGTAAACAAAGGAGTTAACTTGGAAATCGGACTGACTGAAGAAATGGTGAATTTTGGTATGGAAAAAATCATAGATCAAACGAAAATCAAAGTTATAAAGGGTTAATAGTTCTTGAAAAATTTTCACGGGTCTCAATATTTACACGAAGATAAAGTTGGGGTAATATCTAGTATGGACTAAGCAAAGCAAGCAAAATATTATAACCATGCTTATAATATTTTGCTATAGTTACTCTGTCTGTTGCATTTTCACAACAGACCTGTTAAACCAATTTTAATGAATTTTACGTATGTAGATAAGAAGGATCTTAGAGACCTTAGGTATATGTCGCAAATAATATCGGTGTTAAATATTTAGCAGAAGAAACCAATTAATCGAAAGACGAAACTTGATACTAAGTCAAATGTTTAGTTTATTATTTTTTTATGATTACTGGGAAAATTCTATACGCATACCTATAAATAAAGTTAGCATTATTATGACAAGCAAATATAAACAAGTACCATCAGCAACGCATCAAGTCATTCTGATTTGTCCAACAATTTACCTTATCCCATCTGACGCTAAGATTAAAATTGATTGAGAATTCCGTCACTTTGTGGCAATGATATGTTTGTAACTGTACTAATATATAAACAACATATTGTCAACTCGACAAGGCTGGCCATTAATGCTCCAGGTAGTCAATAACTTGAGTTGTTAACAGATCGTACGTGATCATTCAATATAAGTTCTATTGTTATCTTAAATAAAGTAAAATCATTATCATCATCAGCCTATTAATGTCCCCACTGCTGGGGCACAGACCTTCCCTATAGATGTAATAGGGAGATTGGGTCATGATCCATCACGCGAACCCAATGCGGATTGGCGGGTGCTAACGACTGCAGATGCAGTCGGGACCAACGGATTAACATGCCTTTCGAATTTGGAGGAACTCGAGATAGAAGATTTTTGGTCACCCATCCAATGACTGACCACTGCGAAAGTTGCTTAACTTCAACGATCGCAGTCGTACGCGCTAACTACCTGCTTCATCGAGCTCCTCCACCCTAATAAAGTTAAATGGAATTCTATAAATAGTTGTTTATTAAATGTCAGCTAAAAAAGTGGAATTTTATATAGCTGTATAACCTACAAAAACAATGTTTAGTGCTTTTTATTTTGACAAAGGTCTGATTGCGGAGCCATATCAATAGTGTTTCCTTTGGCATTATTGAATTAAGAAATAAAGTAAACATGAAAGAGAAACCGACTCGTATTGGATATTGTTGACTGAAAATTATGTAGCTGTAATGACTTTTATACCCACTTGCTGTTAAAGTCTCTGATAGCCTATCCGAAACTAAGGTATCATCAGATACCAAGGCCGAGTAGAATTTTTCTAGTAAAATTTTTCTTTAATTATATAAATACATCTAAAATCAAAATAAAAATATAATAAACTTACGTACCAATCAAAGTACAAATTTTATTTCACTGATCTTGAATCTTTGAAGGAACATCAATAAAATATTTATTTATTAGATAGTTTTATATTAGCAGATAATATCTGGAAAAATATCAGGAACCAAGAACGGATTCGCTATAATAATCATCATTATCCTAAATTGTTCCTACTTTTGGGGCACACGCCTTCTGCAATAGGCAGATTGTGCCATGACAGTACAAATTGTTGGGTGCTTACTGCTAACCACTGCAGATGCAATCATGACCATCGGTTTAAAGTGTCTTCCGAAGCAATGAAATTGGTACCCATGTTACAGCCGGCCCTTGCAAAAGTTGCTTGACTTCACAATCGCAGACAGATTACATTGAGACAATATTTAGGAAAATAATAATGTTATTCCAATTCTTTTGAATGGACTTTGGCTTGTATATCAATGACCGATTGGCGACGCGTTTAGGTAACCAACTATGAATAACATTGACACAATACTTAGACGTCTCTGAAGTTGTATTATGTCGACTTATGTTATTCACAAACGGAAAACGTTGTAGGAACACGAAATATAACTGTATTCGCAAATGGGATATTAATAACAATAGTATCGTTTGACGAACACCGTAACAAACTGGCGCCGTAGACCAGTGTACAAACTTTAATTTAACCTTACGCTAACGGTATCTTATTGAAAAAATTACATGTCGAATCTTGTCAATCACATAACATTAAAATAATAATTTAAAGCCTATGAGATATAATATTAAAGACTATTGATATTTTTTAAACTTTAAAGTCAAGCATCGGCTTTCGATAGAACAGAAATGTAATATCAAACATATTTATATTTTGATGTCTGTACCCTTACTACGAGTTTGAGCTCACGAAAACTATCATAGTTTTCGTAATTGTAAATTATGTTTCTATGTCCATTTTAGTAAAAAGTAACCAAATATACTTAAAACTTAAGAAGAAGCAAATGATTTAATGATAGAATTTAAACACTGTTTATTTGTATTGAAAGGAAAACAATAAAATCAGTACCCTTAGAGCTCACGAAAACTATCATAGTTTTCGTAATTGTAAAACTCGTACTAAGGGTACTACTGGTCTATGACCGTTGTCCACCCAGCAATGTCCATCTTCGAAAACACTGCGTTAGAATCACAATCATGGTCATTGATAATATGACTAACGAATCAATGAGTTTCATCATGACCATAATAGTAACCACTAGAGCCCAATTATATTTGTACACCCACCAATTAAAAATATTATAAGTATTTAATTTATCATTAGTATGGAGTCATACACTGATTATTGAGTTTATGATTAACTTCATCGTTGGAGCTTAACAAATCTAACAGTGCATCTAACTCGTTGAAACTTGTTTTCTTTAATGAGTGATGTGCGTGAAAACCTAAGAAACAAATAAGTGAAATATCATTGACCGCACGTTTAGTGAGTTCTCGTCAAGCGTGGAATGAATATGATGCCTAATGTCAGACCTTGTCTAAGCATTACTTACTATACAATAGCATATTCATACTCGTGTAAGTAGCTAACAATATGTTTAGCAAATAAAATTTGCTGCTTCACAAATCGCTTACTATTAGTGGGTAAATATTATATAAATACGTATTCATCTTTGAAACATCACGTATTGTTTTAATTTAGGATATTACTATGAAGAGGTATTAATTGACTTTTATATAACCAATAATACTAGTGGTCACCTTTAGTCGAAATTTCGTTCTTCTGTCAAATACATCCCACCAAAAACATTTCCATGTATTACGTTGCTAAGACGAGACCATATAATTCGCATTTACAAAAAGTTATCAGATCTCATTTAGAGCCAAGCTTCTAACTTTGTACTACACGCCCTAACTCTACAAGGCCTAACTTTACAAAGTCTACCACACGGAACGAATGGACGTAAGATGAAAATTGTATCCACCGTTCATTACTTTTTTGTTATGACCGAACCACATTATTTTGATAAAGGTTTAGAGTTTGTGAAGATTATAGAACTTTGTTTTATAATAATATTGCAAGGAGCAGAGGATATTATAAGAATGACCTCATGTACAACTGCCGCATTCAAGACCACTAAGGTTATAAGTTAGATTGCATGTATTACCACTACATAATAGTTCCTAATGCATATGTATCTTTTCTATGTTTATGTGGTTTATTAATGAGTTCCTATTCAATTAGTTATCAATCCTGAACTGGACTGGAAGTGAATAAAAACAGAAATGCTTACTTTGCAATGCGAAAATGATGATAATGACATCAACCGCCTAGACAACAAGACGAGCTAAATGAAGTACAAGGGCCTTTACCTACATTTTCCCGAAGCGCTTCGTCGTTTTTCTTTGAACCCTTACCCCCTTATTAATAAACGAGGAATAAGCTTAGACTAGTTACGCCGTGTTTTGTTCACATCACTCCAGTGCTATTGTCATTCAATAAACAGAGACAAAGGACATTGGGCAAAAATGTATGGATGCTGCACCCACGTACGCCACGGATTAAACTACATTTGTTTGGAAGGTATTATAGTCATGATCATCTGTGCCAAAGAGCATCAAATTCCATCCCGGGGGTCTTTAGTTATTTTAAGTTAAATAGGTACAAGTACTTCGCTTCGGGGAAAACATTATTCCAGACATTCATACTAATTGACATAACCGATAATCGTGTTCCAATGTCCAAAGCGTGTTAGATAAAAATCAATCAAGTGATAGGGAGCGCACAATCACAAGGAAGTAAGACGAGTCGACTATTTGCAACTGCAAGTCCTTCTACCCCGGTAAACCGTTTTGAGGTGCCTCAGTAAGTGCAAGCGCAGGATGGTCGGCAGGCTTTGTCGTATATCTGGTTGTATAGTACGATATGGCATAATATTATGGTTACTAATAATATTAAATGAAGGTACTGTAAAATGAATTTATTTAGCTACTTAAATATGCCCATGTCATATCTTTTGACTACTAGGATATTTTTACGGTGTCATATCTTTTGACTACCGGGATATTTTTTTACGGTGTCATAATAAAAAAGGCTAGTTTTTCATAGATCTATCGATTCATACTAATTACATTGTTGGCGGAGCTGGGTGTGTTTTGCCAATTGTCCTTTATTCTTCATTTATAATAAGGGGGTTAAATCTTGGATTATACCAGAAATTTTGACTAAGGTGTAGGTAGAGCTTGTGAAGTTAGGCCTTGTAAAGTTAGTTAGGGTGTGTAGAGATCTTGGATCTTAGACCTTCATGAGATCTGATAACTTTTAGACAGTGCAAGTCATAATGCTATAAGTAACTATTAGTTATTATAGTGTTAGTGACGATGAAAGTTTAAAACCATAAACCAATCCATCTTTTGTTTACAAGAATATAATCAGGACTCGCCTTGGCAACATTTTACATGAAAATGTTTTGGTGGGATACTAATTTCATTTACTAGAAAGATTAAATATCATAATCATGTGAACGAAATCAATACACACTACCAATACAGTGACTAAAGAAGAACTCAAAAGATTGTTATATGTTACCTATTTTATTTTACGCATTAAACGGCTTTATTTATAAATCTAAATTAAACTTCACTAGGAAAAAAACATTCGGTCCCACTTCCAAGGTCCAAGTAAAAAGTTGAACTTCGGCTAATAGGCGATCACAATGATATCGGGATTAGATAGCAAATTTAAATAGTCTATACTTTGATTAAGAGTCTAACTTAAAATTTCGTTCATAGCTGTAACAATAACATACTACCATTGCGAAGGTTTCTTAACTTCGAAGATCGCAGGCCAAACGCGCTATCAACCTGTGCCATGGTGCGCAAATTATGTATCTCTTATCTATTAGACAAGTCCGTCCGTCCGTCTGTCTGTGGTGCTGTTTTAGCGGCCAAATCGTAAGAGACAGATAAAGAGAATATTTAAGTTATAAGTTAAGAATAGTCTGATAAGACTAGAAACCGGATTTGAGTAACGTAGCACTTCCGGTTTTCGAGAAATCACGAATTTCAAACGAAACCATACAAAAGCTCCGAAGTTCTCAATTAATTAAATACATTTTTTTTTTAAATCAGGTTTTGGTGAACATTTGGTTCACTGATTTGCTAGTATTATTTAATTGACACCGGACGAGAATAAATGTAGACATTGAGTTCTTGGGTTTTTTAAAGTCAATGATGTCTTGCTTACGTCTTCAATATATATTTTTTTTATTTGAATCGTTTTCAATTGTTTTCAAAATAAAGTTAAAACCTACTATTAGGTAGGTATAACGTTTTATTTTTTGTGTTTTCCGGTTTTTTTGTTTGTAGCAAACAATAACATGATATTTAACAAAAAATGACGATATCGAAGTTGCTTTTTTGCTTCATAATAATTTTACATCCTCAACATAATTATAGTATGGAAATCAAAAACACATTAGTGTTACGATTTATCGAACACTATGCCGATTTTAAACTTGAATAGTTTAATTTGTGATGTTATGTGTGCGTATGAGATAAAATAATTATCAAAAATTATTAACGAGACGAAATTTATCGATCTAATCGTTATATTGTAGACAGTGTCATCTTTAACCTATTGGAGGCCCTGAGCATATTAGGTTATTGGGGCCCCTATGACCCCCGTTTGGTGATTTAACAGTAACTAGGGACTTTGTATTTGATCTGACGGGGGGCCCTATCGATCGTGGGCACTTGCCCAAAGTGCCCACTGAGAAAGAGGGGTCTGATTGTAGGCCCCAAAATCTGAGAAAACTGAGATCTTTTGTTATGTGGATATAGGAGCGCCGAATACCACCTGGGCCTTGCGAGTTTGTTGTTGACTAAAATGGCCACTTATTTATAATTAAATCTCTATATAGAGAGAGGTTTCTATATATATAAAACTCAAAGGTGTCAGTTTTACATTCAAAAACGTCTGCGCAAGACCTTTTGTCTGTGGTTTTTTCACAAGATTTTTGCCGCTACTTATACATAGGTTCTGTGATTGTTTTTGGCTTTTTAACTGTTATTAATAATGAAGACAAATACTTCAATTACCTACTGCAGTAAGGGTACAGTTGAGAATTCTTCATTGATTACCTGTTGACACTGACCAAATATCTTTATTACTTGATAAATACGAATTATAAACGATCGTGTTTAAGTGCATATACCAATTTCGTACACGCATATTTGAAATAAAATTATCATAGCCATTACAGCGAAAAATACAAGGTCAATCTTTCCTTTCGATGTCGATGCATAATTTCCATAAAAGACTCCACATTATTACGAATATATTCAACAGATGTAAATTAGGAATCATCAGGGAATATATCGTGTCGTGCCGTTTTTTTATTGAAACGGGTTTTCTAGACGGATCGCCGTGAACTTGAACTTGCATCGGTTTGGGGCCATTAAAACGGCGATAACCGATAGCCTTTTAGTCGCAGTCTCGATATAACATAAGGAATTTTTGAAACTTAAATGATAATTTATTTATAAATTCTCTTATCTAAAATAAATGAGCAAAGATGAATAAAGGTGAAAATGAATAAAGGTCTCTTTCCAACAAACCAAGGTTTTGTGAGAGACGTATATAAACGGGCGAAGAGATAGGTACTTGTCGTAGGGAAATATTAAAATTATCTTCAAAAAAATTATAAATAATCATCTAAAAATACAATTGGTAAATACAATTGGTAACCTAAATGTTAGGTTAGGTTGTATTTTGTTCTATTTTTTGAAGATTAATTACTATATTTTTGATGATCATTGAAATGTCAGTCCTTGTAGAATACAATTATAAACTATACATTTCCCCGAATACTTAACACGGTTATATAAATAAACCCCAAATGCTTTGTTTCTATTATCAAAGCTTATTAATAAAATGCTAGCAAGTGTAATTTCTACAATATGTAAAAAAACACAAACTTTTGTGAGCATTACTGTCTTTACTGAATTTTTACAGTATTCATGCCATTTTCCCTAGTTTAGTTATGAGTATGGGCGGCCACTTAGGTACCTTGTTGTTATGTCACCATTTTATTAAATAAATCCAAAATTATTTTGATTAACAATTCAAGACAATTATAGATATTAAAGTATGTACCATAGCTTCAGTGAACCAGCGTGATGCTGGCTACCTTAATATAATTGAAGACAAAACCGGGATACACAAAAATCCTTTTCAATGTAAACTTAAGTAAGAGTTTTATATAGCAACAAAATCATCAATACTTGAAACCATTCCTAAACTCAAACTGCCTTATTCAAAAATGTAGACTCAAATTAGCCTTAGTTGAAACGTAATGTTGTCTCCGTCTTCTTTTATGCATACTAAAGTGACAGCATCAGTTTTAGCCTAGGTTTAGCTAAGTTTATGTTTTTTAATAAGGCGGAAAGAGTAGATTGTTAATTTAAATATAAGAATAAAAACGTCGAATTCAATGGCCCCACATCGAATCAATCGTTGGCATTCTAGAAACGTCTGCGTGTATTTGGAAGTATTTGTAAAATCCGCAACACTTCGGGGCGTCTGTCGAACGAGCCGCGCCTAAATATGGTAATTTCGATTCAGTACGGAACCTTGGCAGTGAGGCTGTGACCGACTAAACTAATTTACCTGTTTTGGATGTTTAACACGATTTGAACGCATGCAATTGTTTCTAATTTAAGGATTATAAAGGTTTTTGGTTTTTACAATCCGTTATACTTTTTGTCGTTCCGAAAAACAAGTGGCCATCTTTCGTTTCAAGCTACCGACAAATATAAAGTTTATTGCGCTAGAAACTTTTAAAGTTAATAATAAAATACACACAAAGTAAACTTTTTTAAACTTTAAAGTAAACCTAGTCTTTTCAAACGAATAGAAAAAATGCCACTCGTCTAAATCGCCTGGTAGTCATTTCTCATTTAAATTAACTATCTTCAAGAAAAAGAAAAAGAAACAACAGACTACTGATTCTATTAAAAAAAGTGTTTGTGTTGGATATTGCATGTATTAAGGAAAGCTATAGGCTAACATAACATAACGCTGCCACTAATAGGACCGGAGCATTAATGAAAAATGTTGATAAAACGAAAATTATTACTCTAAAGAAAAGTTTTACTAGAAAAAAATCCACGCGGACCAGGCAGCGGACGGGGCTCGAACGCGCACCCTTCCCAATCCGGGAGAATGCACTAACCAATTATGCTACCACGGCCCTGATGGTCGTCGAAATTTTCCTAGCCTTAAGCTGCAAGGCAGCGCCATCTCTTCGCATTGTAGGTAACCCACAATGTCAAATGAATACTTTTTCAAGTATTAAACATTTGAAAGAAGAAATAGCAATTATAGTTATGTTTTTATTTATTTTTAAGCATTTGACTGCTAGATGTTTAAATCTAAAGAAAAGTTTTACTAGAAAAAAAATCATCTAGCAGGCGAATGCTTAAAAATAAATAAAAACATAAATATTACTCTCTTTGTGACCTTCCGTTGCTTGCGCGACGTAAACTGTAAAAGTTGCACAAAAATCACGTATCAAGGAATAGTTCCCGTTTAAAAGTTCTATATAAAAGTCTTTTAAGCGTGATCCACTATGACATGCGAGTGAAACCGGAGGGCATCTCTAGTATTAAATAAAGTCGGATGTTACGTACTTTGCCAACTCTATGATTCCGAACCGGGGTTACTGCGTCTGTTAAATCCATATATTCGGAAAAATTGGCATTAGTGTTTTTGCGGTTCAATACAGTTGTTATTTGTTATATTGTTTGCAACGACACTTACACTATAGTATCAGTAAAAAAAACAAGGTACTCGTACATGGTAGCAATTGTCATGATTTTTTTTTAATATTTATTAATTTTGGGAGTATTTTGATTAATTCCGAGCAACACTGGCACCGTGCTACCTGTTACCCCTCGACTTTGAAAAGAGGGTGGTTATAAAAGTCAATGTTACGATAGAAGGGATTCATTCGTATGCTAGACGTTGAAGTGTTTAAAAGTAATTGTGACCGCATTGGCAAGTAAATCTACATTGTTATACTGAAGGATTGCAGTTTTATTTCACAATCTCGTTGTTCCATAGTTTACTGTAGATGTAATTTGTTTTCAATTTTAGGAAATAACTTTGAACTTTGACTAACCACGCAATCCGAACTGCAGAATAAATAATTTCCTACTAAAGTAAAATTATTTTGTATATGTGTAAATCTCATATTGTTCATTGCCTTAAAATTTTGATTGATAGTTATTTAAACTACGATCATCATCATCATCATCAGCCTATTAATGTCCCCACTGCTGGGGCACAGGCCTTCCCTATGGATGGAATAGGGAGATTGGGCCATGACCCACCACGCGGGCCCAGTGCGGATTGGTGGGTGCTAACGACTGCAAATGCAGCCGGGACCAACGGCTTAACGTGCCTTCCGAAGCACGGAGGAGCTCGAGATAGTAAATTTTTGGTCACCCATCCAATCACCGACCACTGCGAAAGTTGCTTAACTGCCGAACGCGCTAGCCACCTGCGCCATCGAGCTCCTCAAAACTACGATAGTTCCAGCTAAATTAATAAATTGCTCAGATCCTGTTCACTCATCGTCGTATTGAAATATCCACTAATGAGGCAAAAACAGCGTGAAGCAAAAACATGTTTGTTGTATGTACATAGTGATAAGTATAAAAAAAATATTGAATTTTCAAATTGGTGGGTATCATGAGTTGAAATAATGGGAACATTAAAAACTGTACGTTTTTGTTGATATTTCGTAGTCACTGCGAGTTGAAAGAATATTAGCGATGCGACAAATTCTAATGACAAATATTTTGTATTTACCGTGGAGAACACCAGAGTTTATTGATCATCATCATCAGCCTAATAATGTCCCTCACTGCTGGAGCGCAGGCCTTCCCTATGGAATAGGGAGATTGAGCCATGACCGATAACGCGGGTCCAGTGCGGATTGGCGGGTGCTAACGACTGCAGATGCAACTGGGACCAACGGCTAAACGTGCCTTCCGAAGCATGGAGGAACACGAAATAGAAGATTTTTGGTCACCCATCCAATGACCGACCGTTGCGAAAGTTGATTAACTACAACGATCGCTACCGAACGCGCTAACCACCTGTGCCATCGAGCTTCAGTGTTTATTATTAGGTATTTAACAACATACATGTCACTTCCGTCGTATCAGTACCTGAATGATGCATATATGTTGATAAATCCTTATTATGCGGAAATAATAATGAAAAGCGGCCCATCAATAGCCAGCCATAGATTTCCCTGTTTTTAAAAAAATAATGAGACTTTGTTTCATAAAAGTGCTACAAAAATAAAAAATAAAAAAGGTTTTTTTTTATTTTCTGTGCAGTCCGCAACGCAATGGTATTTTCTCGTAGCAACCCAAATTAACAAACATTTAAAAATAAAATGTTTAAATAATAATGAAGGCAAGGAATATTGACATTCCACCTTTCTTTATCCTTTTATGGTGTTTTCAAACAGTTAATATGTATTAACAAGCTAAGAGCAAAACAACACTTTCTTCAAAAGGACTTTACCTACACTGCAGCTTTAAATTCATTAAAACGGCGTAGAATTTCGAATTCACTTCCTGGTGATAAAAAATAATCACGTATCATCTATTTTTGAACCTCCTCGAGCCATAATACTCATACGATGGTATCGAATAATTATACTTAAAAGGAAGACCATTAATAATCCATTCGATAATAAACGTATAGTAAGCTAAAAAACCGTCTCATCAAGAATACAAACTTTTTCTGTATATATTTTTTTGTAATCTGTTCAAAATTATATACTTGCTCATTGTGCTGCTGAAAAAAGCGCTTATGTACATAGACGTGTCGTTAGAAATATAAATGTGTCATTAAACATGCATTGAGGAGCCCAATGGCGCAAGTGGTTAGCGCGTTCGGCTGCTATCGTTGAAGTTAAGCAACTTTCGCAGTGGTCGGTAATTGGATTGGTGACCAAAAATTTACTATCTCGAGCTCCTCCGTGCTTGGAAAGGCACATGAGGCCGTTGGTCTCGGCTGCATCTGGGCCGACGTGGTGGGTCATGGCTCAATATCCCTATTACATCATAGGGAAGGCCTGAGCCTCAGCAGTAGGGATGTTAATAGGCTGATGATGATAATGACATTGGCAATAACATAGAAATGTCTGCATAAAAGGGGGTGATAAAAGTTTGAAAATAAAACAAAATTCCCAAAATAGGGATGATGACTATTTCTTTTTCTTCGTTTATCAGGTAGATTATCTAAAAGTAATGGACACGTGTTTTTTCTTTTTTCACATAATATAAACATTGCAGATATATTGATTTGAAAAGTCGCATGACGTCACGTTTTGGTACAAGTGACGTCAAGAGCCCCTACTCCCAAACTTTGACGCGCTATAACTTTGTCATTTTTTGGTTGATTGCCCAAAGAAAAAATACGTGTCCATTATTTTTTGATCATCTAACTGACGGACTAAATAGAATTTCGTTTACTGTACCCCGTCATCACCCCTATTGTGTACCCTGCGCATACGCATGTTAAGCCGTCGGCAGAATGCTAGTTCTGATATAATCTCATGCGATGCTGCACCTTGGGATTCTCATCCTCCACGAATAAGTACAGCATCAAATAATCCCCAGCTTAAAACATAAACATATTTTACAGTCCCATGCCCACGCTACAAGTATGCCTTTGCTAAGTTACGTTTGTTGTCGTTCGTAAAACACAAAGTAATTTATTTGTTTCTTAAGTTTTCAAGCACACCGCTCATTAAATGAAACACGCTTAAACGGGTTCAAAATGCGTCTTTTTATAACACTTTGACGTTTCGCATCCTTTTGAGTACCCTTAGTACGAGTTTGAGCTCACGAAAACTATCATAGTTTTCGTATTTGTAAATTATGTTTCTATGTCCATTTTGGTGAAAAGTACCCAAATGTATTTACAATTTAAGAAGACGAAAATGATTTAATTATAGAATTTAAACACTGTTTATTTGTATTGAAACGAAAACAATAAAATTAATACCCTTAGTACGAGTGCGAGCTCACGAAAACTATCATAGTTTTCGTAATTGTAAAACTCGTACTAAGGGTACAGGCTGCGTCGTCAAAATTATGATTGTATTACTTTTGTCGAGCTACCTTTGAAATAATTTTATTGAGCGTTTGGATATATCATTGAAAGATTATTGAACTGTTATTGACTATGTATGAATTTATTAGCTAATAACATTTATCTTTATTCGCCTTTAATCAAAACATTACAGAAATATATTGAAATGTCGCATGACGTCACGTCTTGCTGCAATTTTTACTCAGCAAAAAGTTATGCGTGGTTATATATAAAAAAAATATATACGCGTCGACATCAGCACCTCCTCCGTTTTTTTCGTCGCTACAAAATAAGTTTCCATTATTTTTGATAATCTTACTGACGGACTAAATACAATTTCGTTAAGTTTACCACCCTTTTATCATTCCTATTGGTTATAATAGATTTTTGGTCACCCATGCTATGACCGCCTACTGCGAAAGTTGCTTAATTTCGAGAATCGCAGACTGAACGTGCTAAAGCCATCGATCTTCTCTTCATATACCTAGTTAGCATGTTAATGCCTTTCCCTATAAATGTGTAATTTATAATTACTTTTGAAGAATTTAACGGCTAGATGTTTAAGTATAAAGATTATTGTTTCTTAAAAAAATTAAATACAACTGTATTTGTTATTTCTTGTAAAGTTATTCATTTAACATTGTGGGTTACCTACAATGCGAAGAGACGGCGCTGTCTAAGAAATGCTAAAGAATATTCGACACGGCCATCAGGGGCGCGGAAGCATAATGGCCAGTGCATTGCCCCGGATAGCGAATGGTACGGGCTCAAATCCCGTCTGCTGTCTGGTCTGCGTGGAATTGTTTCTGCTAACATTTTCTTTAGATTTAAACAATGTGTAATATTCAACTTCGAAATGGTACATCAGCAATACAGTTCGAAGCTTCATCAAATAGCCATTACGATTCATTGTCAGTTTTCGTAGCCCGTAAAACCAGCCACTAACCTTCCTTATTCCAGTTTTCATTGTGATAACCATCATACTTGAGTGACAACAAAGCGGCTTGCAATAATAATGACATTACGCTCGTCTTTACTTTAAACCTGTAAATAAACGCTACAAAGATCATCGTCAACTTTTCAACGAAGCGTTTATTTTTAGGCGCAAAGATCCCATTAAGAATCAGCGGAGGCTTAAATAAAATAAAAAAAGTGTTCGCAGCCAGTTCCTTGTGTATGGTTAAATTCAAGGATGTAGTTTTTATGACTTTTTGTTTTTTTTCTTTATTTATTTAGAGGCTTTCATTCTACGAATATGCCAGCCTCATTCATCGTACCGTAACCAAAACATACACAACTAATTTAACTTAAAACTTTGGAGAGGGCGAGCTATTCTTACTAGCGGAAACCATATCAAACATCGACTTTACTACATCTGAGTTTGGTAGTGCTAATAAAACTTACGTAATAAGGTAAAATTTTGTTTTTTTTTATAGCCAGGTAGGCAAATGGCTCTACACCACCTGATGTTAAGTGGTGATAGAGTCCAAACGCGACGAAAGCTGGTAGAGCCTGGTGCGGAAATAGAATGGGCGTGGCGAAAAACGGAACTCACATTAAGATTTTTATTTGGCAATCAAACCCAGCAATCTGTAAAATATCAAAGTTTTGTATCGATACGGATTTGTTTGTTGTTGTGATTTCTTGCGGTTTTTTGTATTTAATCATGTCTAAAAGGGGTAAAACCTTACAATTACGGTAGAAAAGCACTACAGCGCCCTCCAATCTAAATCCCATTCTCTTTCCGCACAGACTCTACAGCAGTTATACTCGTAAACTGCCACACCAACCATCCTCACCTTGCCGGCCTGCAAAAATGCTTCTTCACACCTCTCTTAAGGGACACCAGATTGTAGGAAGGAGGGAACACGCGTGCGGGCAAAGAATTCCACTTGCGAATAGTACGACAAAAATATGAATCACCAAATTCCCTTGTTCGTGTAGGTATAGTGGTACAATAAGTTTGAAATTAAT
The DNA here is from genome assembly GCA_902850365.2 of Chilo suppressalis. Classification (NCBI taxonomy): domain Eukaryota; kingdom Metazoa; phylum Arthropoda; class Insecta; order Lepidoptera; family Crambidae; genus Chilo; species Chilo suppressalis. Next base: position 3,469,324 of record OU963902.1, read on the forward strand.
ATTTTATTATTATTATTGATTTTCTGTACATATATTATTAAACTTAGTAATAAATATCGTATCTCTGCAATATATGTGTTCAAAATATTTTATTCTTAGTAAGTCAACGCTAACTATGCATTGCGTAGCGGCTCATAAGGTGAAGGCCTATATGTAGGGTTGCCAACCCTACTATATAATATAATTGTTGCTGCTCTATACCTTAATAACTAAGGGATCAAATACTATACTTCTAAAAAACTATAGTAGGGAAACTAGTATATTATGCTTAAAGCAGAGTTTTGCCAGTAAAAGCTTTCATAAACAACAAAAAACTTAATTATTAAGGTATAGAGCAGCAACAATTAATTCATAAACTATTCGTAAATTAATAAAGTAAAAATGGTACCTACCTAATTTTAAAACTCGATCCAAATATTGTATTAATTACCATTTAATTATATTGCATGTTATGAAAATAAAATAAAAGAAATGGATAATTACATGCCAGACAGAGGCAAAATAGATGAACTATGTTATAATATATTTAAGAACTTATTGTACTCTATTTTTGGTGATTAAATAAAATTCAATTCAACAATTTACTCATTTCAAAAATAAAGTAAATATTTTAACCACATACTATATTTATTTCCATTTTTTGCCATCTACTATATTTTTAAAGGTAACCGTTTCAAAAATACTATATTTGGTAGAAAAAATGTTGGTAACCCTACCTATATGCTGCTGTAAAAAATATCTCTTATCTATTAGACAAGTCCGTCCGTCTGTCTGTGGTGCTGTTTCAGCGGCCAAACCGTAAGAGATAGATAAAGAGAATATTTAAGTTATAAGTTAAGAATAGTCTGATAAGACTACAAACCGGATTTGAGTAACGTAGCACTTCCGGTTTTCGAGAAATCAGGTTTTGGTGAACATTTGGTTCACTGGTTTGCTATTATATGATAAATAACTAACAATCAATGATGTTGAGATGATGTCCATGAAGACATAGTATGTTACACTTGATTGAAGACGTTTCAGAATCTATGTTCTATTAAAAAAATAACATTGTCAAGAAACGTCATAGTCAACCTACATTAATAGAATTTTTACAATGTCGTTTTTTACAAAATTACAGTGAATTCTGAAGATTATACCTACATAATACCTACACTTATATTTGAACTGATTTACAAATATTATTACAGGCAAGTGTTTATATTATTATTATAGTTTAGTTTATTAGCATTTTATTTTAAGATCAATCATAGCAACATTCAGTACCATACAGATTTGACTATTCAAAATTCTCATATTTCTCAGATCGTCTCATTCTCAAAGGCTCGAAGACATCAACCCCATATAGTATTATTACACCCAAAGCTAAGGCCCAAAGGCATTATCTATATAGATAAAACTCAAAGGTGACTGACTGACATAGTGATGTATCAACGCACAGCCCAAACCACGACGGATCGGGCTGAAATTTGGCATGCAGACGTAGGCATCCGCTAAGAAAGGATTTTGATCAATTCTACTCCCAAGGGGATAAAATAGGGAATGAAAGTTTGTATGAAACTTTGTCAATTTTAAACCGATCGGGCTGAGACTTTGCATGCAGATATAAGAAGAATCATAGATGAATGTCATTGTGTATAAAACAAGCCTGAGAACAAAAACGTTAGTCTACACTTCAGCTCTACACCGAAGCGAAGCGAGGGCGAGCCGCTAGTATTCTATAAAAACAGTTCGCGACAGCATAATTATATCCATCTTTTGATATTGAATCACTATAACCTGTTTTTCAAATTAACGCAGGTGAAACCGCAGGGGACCTTTATATTATACCTAAAGATATTTTTTTATTATGTCATTTGAATATTAGCAGCAATCGTCTTCAATTGAATTCTTCTAATTTATTTCCTCCGCTTAATTTATTAATAGAATTGACATTTAGTGCTTGTGACTTACAGAAACAATAAATTAAATCTAATCACCCAGACTATACAATATAATATGTTTAAAAGTTACTATAATATGTATAAAAGTTGTATTCTTGTCAATCAGTCCCACATTTTACCCCACGTGCACTTGTAGTGTTTTAAGTTATCAAATACATACATAAAATAAACTAATTAATGTGTGTGTCATTTTGTCAGCCAAGCGTAGCGTCCTTCGCAATCGCCGAGTTCGTAGGAAAATCTCGGTAGAAAATTCATATTTTTTTAGGGTCCGTGCCTCAAAAGACAAAAACGGGATTTCTATTAAATATAGTATTTTCGAAGCTGTTGCCTCTCAAAATGTGTAGTAGATGGCAAAAAAATATACTACGTGGTTAAAATATTAACTTTATAAAATAAAACTAGTTTTAACGGGTTAATGCACGAAACTTTATTTATTTATTGACGTTTCGCAGCCTTTTCAGTTCTGCTTCATCAAGTTAAAACTAGTTTTTATTTAATGAGTGATGTGCGTGAAAACCTCAGAAACAAATATATTAACTTTTATTATTGAAATGAGTATATTATTGCTGCTCTTTAACTCAATAATTTTATTTTTAAGAAAGCTTATACTGGCTAAAGTTTGCTTTAGGCAAAATAGAGTAGATAGATAGATAGATAAATCATTTATTCCCATCAGTACAGCACACAAATTCAAGTAAACAAATAGAAAAATTAATTACTAGGTATGTAACTGTGTGCCGCAACGACAGAAAAAAGCAAAAACTCAGCGATACCTTTGCTCTAAGAGCAAAGCACTGGTTTTCAGTTCTGCCTAGAAAGCTCGTAACGTGAAACGAGTAGTAGTAGTAGTTTCGCCTACCATATTTTTTTCTTAGAAATTTAGTATTTGTTCCCCAAATATAGTAGGATACTTTATTATATAGTAAGGTTGGCAACCCTACGTAGAAGTATCGTGTACAAATTTAAACCATATGCATTTATTTATTTATGTTTACGGTCCTATGAAACTGTGAAAAAGTCACACTGCTAAATTAACTTAAAAAAAATATACGTCCGTTTATGTTGCGTATCTACAAATTTGTACGGAACCCTCGGTGGGCGAGTTTGACTCGGACTTGTCCTGTTTTTTTTTATATAAAAAAACCGAAATTAAATTGAATGATAAGAACCAGTTTTTTATTATTAGCTCATTACACCATCATTTTAAACAGACGCTAAAGAATATCCGAAGCACAATAGGGGTGATGACGGGGTACAGTAAACGAAATTCTATTTGGTCCGTCCGTTAGATGATCAAAAAATAATGGACACATATTTTTTCTTTGGGCAATCAACCAAAAAATGACAAAGTTATAGCGCGTCAAAGTTTGGGAGTAGGGGCTCGTGACGTCACTTTTGAGTGAAAATTGTACCAAAACGTGACGTCATGCGACTTTTCAAATCAATATATCTCTGCAATGTTTATATTATGTGAAAAAAGAAAAAATACGTGTCCAATACTTTTTGATAATGTACCTGATAAACGAAGAAAAAAAGTCTAAGCTTAAAGTGTGTTTTACAAACACACTGAGAGACATCAATTAATTTTAATGCTTTGCAAATTCATATATTTTGGTTTATATTTCATTGATGTCGCAACGAAGATGACAGTATAAACTTTAATCAAACTTAAACTTTAGTTGCCGCCTCTGAGTGGGATCGTGTGCTTTATTAATAGCCGTTTATGATTATTATATGTATATTTTTTTTCGTTCACACCATTTTATACAATACTGTTTTATTAATAAAGGTTTTATACTCAAATGGGGTTGTTCCGTATTCATCCTATGACGTCACATCTCATTCTTGACTCAACCCTAACTAGTATTCCTAACTCAAACTTTTACATTATTTTAATATTTTTTACTAATTCAACTACTCATCCCAAGGCAAATGTTAGCAAAAAAATAATGGATAAGCTATAGAAGTTGACTCGATAAAATATTCTGACAGCGCCGGTAAATAAATTTTCATAAATAAATAAACTGTGATTACATAACACCAATAAATATTACCTGAAACGCATTTTGTTTCAAAAGATTTCATGGCCAACGCATGGTGATAATTTCTGTGACATAATCCAATGCGAAAAATCAAAAGAAATACTAAGTTTTCTTAAAAAGCTGAATGATTTATTGAATCCACTTTTAAAAATAATCACTATTGACCACAACCTCTCCTGAAAATTTATTTCAAGTTGCTATGCCATTTTGTACTCCAATAACTTAAAGATATGACACTCACCGTAGCGGCGAAGATGATCACGAAACCTTTCATTTCTAGTCTATAGATCACAGGATAGCTCACACGTAACTTTAAAACAAACGACGGCGACGCCTGCGCATCTCATATATACGAACACAGCCTCCGATGACGTCACGCCCCGCACCCCGCTATCACCAAAACCTGTTCGTGCCATCTTCAAACGAAAAACACGTTTCGCGTACATTGCAATTTCTGTTTCGGCATAGAGTACGTCATTTTGGACCAACTACGCAATGCAGCGTAGATGTTTCATATCCTTCTCTACTTATCAACACTTGAGACGTCCATTTGTCTAGGCTCCGTCTGCTATGGTTGTTATAATGTTTTATAAGGACTATTACATGATTTTTCACGGTACATGATAACCAACGATGGGACATCTCAGCCATAAATCACCCACCAGCGTGTTATTCACCCGACTTTTTTTCAAAAAAAACCTTCAACTTTAAAGTGGTTTGAGTATTAAAGGTGCTGTAGCAGGTTTAATATTATCATTTGATTGATGATAGTTTTCAATGCTAATGATGCACACGTGTACTTTATTAGATGAATCCTGCATCCTTAACAGGCGCGGTCGCAGCCTGAACTTTTGGAGGGGGTCACTCGATACACTAATAGAAAATAGGTATCTGGAATAAAATAAACATTATTGCACAAGACACAATATTATTTTATACATTACTAATAAAATATTGTTATACAATCTTTATCATAACAACGCATATCGATTTTGCTAGATAACTAGATGTCATTTCCAAGTTATTTTGGCCATCGTACGTAGTTTATAAAATCATCACTAGATGTCAACAAACTATAAATTTATCGCTGTTAGGGGGTAGGTAGAAATTTCCTTTTATTATTTGCCAAATTTTTGAGAATTGACAATTTCAATTTGACCTTAGATTTGGGGGGGGGGGGTCATGTCCCCCTCCCTTCGGACCGCGCCTGATCCATAATAGCTAAGGAGTTTGTTTCGACGAACTCCGTGGCCGAGTGGTTTGCACGCCGGGTTTCATGGTATCGCCAACTCGAGAGGTCTCGGGTTCAAATCCCGGTGGGGGCAGATGTTTGTGTGATGAATACAAGCATTTGTACTCCAGTCATGGATGTTTAATATGTAGGTATTTCTATAAAAATATATGTATGGATATGTACAGTATAGGTATTCTACCCGTTACCCTTTTTTTATATATAGTGGGAAATGCTTTATGCATACCCAGTAACGATATGGGGCCATTCCTGGGTTATGTGGGACTCCAGGATTCTGATTACCCACTAAAACTTACTGTACTCTTCATGTGCTTATTATCTACTGCACAAGAATTCTATCCGTTACCCTAGTATCCCATAACACAAGCCTTACAGTGCTTACTTTGCAGCTAGGCTAATTGGTGCAAGCGTTAGAAAGATTTATAATATTTATTTATTTATAAGGAGTTTGTTTGTTTGGTTGAACGCGCTAATATCAGAAACTAATAAGACAAGGATAGCCTTGTTCCCCTTTGAGCCTATACAACATCACGCTACGAGACCAGTAGGAGCGAAGCGTCGATGAAAAATGTTGCAAAAACGGGAAAACAAAATTTCAATGAAAGCTTTCCTTGCGTGTGCTACGTAAATGGTTAAAAATCCTATATGAGGAAATTTTCCAGATTAAGAGTTCTATAAAAATATCCGCAACAGCATATATGTCTATCTTTTAAAGGTTAACCGATGTCCAGTCAATGCACGGTTTTCCCTAGCAATTCTACCAAACAACACTGATTAGCACCAAAATTTGGCTGTAGGTTCTACTTACCCTCTACTTTAATAGTGACCAGGGTTACTTTTACCCTGTGGGTGGACGTCACTCCATCTCAGGGATGAAAAATAATACAAAAATCTAAATACTGGGTTTTAAATATCACTAAGCCCGATATTAACGGAGTACTAGCTTGATATAGGTTGGTTCTTCGTCAAACGCCATAATAGAAAGCTTCATCGTGAAATATCTAATAAACAATGCATTTTTTGGAAAAAGCTCAACATTGTTTGTTTAAAAAATATTTTTCCGCTCTGGAATAAGTCTAAAACTATTTATTTTCAGTAAAAACTTTTGTGAACAAAAGTTGCTTAAATTGGTCATTATATTTCCATCCCCACATTTATTAAATTATTCCATTACCTATTTTTAATAAGAAAAATCATCCCCTTGCAGGGGTGTCGTCCACACCCAGGTAAATATAAACACTGCACATTAACGAATTTGTAGTAAAGAAAGGAGAAGAAGAGGGTGAAGGAAGGAGGATAAATAAAATCCATATACAAGTTATAGACTAAATTGGTGCTGCTTGGCAGAATTGGCAGGTCTTCCCGTTTTTTTCTGTTAGTGGACTAACAACCTTTTTCCTCAAATTGCGGGTGACACCGCGGGGCACCTCGAGAGTATCATAATATACAAAAGTTACTTAGTTACAAAGACTGACTGACATAGTGATCTATCAAAGCACAGACCAAACCACTGGACGGATCGGGCTGAAATTTGGCATGCAGGTAGATTTTATGACGTAGGCATCCGCTAAGAAAGGATTTTGATCAATTCCACCCCCAAGGGGATAAAATAGGGAATGAAAGTTTGTATGAAACTTTGTCAATTTTAAACCGATCGGGCTGAGACTTTGCATGCAGGTATAAGAAGAATCATAGACGAATGTCATTGTGTATAATACAAGCCTGAGAACAAAAACTGTAGTCTACACTTCAGCTCTACACCGAAGCGAAGCGAGGGCGGGCCGCTAGTCCACAATAAAACACATCACTACTTATAGAACAGTCATTGAGTCTTCCTCTTTAGATTTCATATAGTCTTTAAGTTTCTAAAACCAAAGTATTGGCATCACATTTTTAAAAAAGATTAGATATTTTAAAAGTTGTATAAAGTTTCGAGTTTGTGTCATTCCCTGTAGCTCCGGGTCAATGAAACTTGCTGCTCGTGTTATTATCTCGGCTCTGGGTGTTTGTGATATCATAACAATGTAAATCTGATATTCCCAACAGTGCTTTAAAATATATTAATAATAATAAATACAATCGGATTTTTCCCTTTGTGACTATTGAACAATACACTTTTTTATGTTAAAAGGGTGGCTAAATAGCATGTGATCCCCCTGAGGGTAAGCAGACACCAAAGCCTATAAGACGCTTGCGATTAAAAAAAAAATTTCTCCCGCCGTTGCCTACCCCTAATAGGATCTGCACACTTTCATTTTTTATTCCCAAGTATTGTAGAAGGTATATTATGATTTAATATTTTTTTATTAATATCCTGATAAAAAAAACTTCACATATTATCTTATTATTAAAAAAAATACCCCGTGGAGCCCTTGAACCTTGCTCACCGACAGAAAAAAGCAACACTACCAAAAAGTAGCTTGGTGTGGTCTTCCTTTAGGTAGCAGAGATTACTTCCACAGACTGGCGCTCCAATTCCAGCGGAATATCAGCTAAGCCCAACCTTACTTAAATCAAACCATTATCCCAATTTCAAATAGAGAGAGAGCGTTTATTGTTTCTGCATACAATACTTATCTTCTTCTATACTTATAATAAATCTGTAGAGAGGTCAATTCTGTACATGAAATATATTTTCAAAATAACTATCAGGGTGTGATTAGTGATCGATACTGATGCCAAAAATGCAATCAGTAAAATTTTTGTCTGTCTGTCTGTCTGTCTGTGTGTATGTTCCTTATAGAAACAAAAACTACTCGACGGATTTTAACGAAACTTGGTACAATTATTCTTCATACTCCTGGGCAGGTTATAGTATACTTTTCATCACGCTACAATCAATAGGAGCAGAGTAGTGAAGGGAAATGTTGGGAAAACGGGAGAAGTTACTCCATTTTTTAAGCTTCCGTCGCGTGCGCAGCCTTAATGGTTAAAGTTATATAGAAATCATGTATGACGGAAATATTCTACATAAAATTGTCTAAAAAATATCCTGCAACAGCATACGTCTATGGTTTACTCACAATAATACGTGTAACTCCTGATAGCTTAGCAGTTCGGAGCATTCTGATTATATTTGTTTACTCTTACGTTTATAATACTCTCACTCATCCCTAATTTAAAAAAGTTAACATTATTACCTATTCAATAAAAAAATAATCATTAAAAAAGAATTAAATAAAAAAATCCATTGTGTACAATACACGCCTGAGAACAAAATCTATACTCTACACTACAGCTCTACACCGAAGCGAAGCGAGGGCGGGCCACTAGTATTTACATAAAAACAAAACGATAGCGCGATTCAATAGACTATTCCTGCCATCTAGTTTACAAAATGTTAATCTGATTCTAAACACACTCTGCTAAATCATTTTAGGGTAAAGCATAATTAATTGGACCCTTCATACTTTTTACTTCCTAAAACGTTAATTATATCCATGACATCATAATTGCGTATCACTACACCTCTTGACCGGTAAATCACTGTGAGTCATCGTTAAGAAGATGATACACAAAATAATATCGTACAAGTTAATAATAATAATATAATAAACGTCATATTGTTAAAATATACCTGCTATACTGCGCAAAACCTTTTGTTTTTTAAGCAGGTTTTTGTTAGATACTTACGTCTGACTTAAGTTATTTAAAAATGATATATCTATCTATAATACTACTCTTTAGCCTGGTAACTTTATTAGTCGTGTGGAATTTACGTAATTAGACTATTAAAGATTTTTTGCAACTCTTAAATCCTCTTTCAAAGTGTGCATTGTCATGATTCGTGATAGTTGATTTTATTCAACCTTCTAGTTAATTTCAAGAAATATTTTAGTTATTAATAAATTACTGCCGTGTCGCAACTTTTAAAACATATTTAGCTAAGGTAGATGAGCATTGCAAGACCCCGTTTTTGGCATTATTGAAATAAATAAATAAATCTAAATATCACTAGTTTCTTTGTAAACAAAATCATCATACAAATCAACATATTTGATAACAATTGCTTTAAAAAATAAATTGCTTTGAAAATACCTCTATAGTGCGTATTTTTATGAACAAAGGTAGTTATCATGGTCCTCCATAAAAAAAGATCTATTTATATTTTATTCACATCTATGTGAAATTTTACCTAACATATGATTTTCTTAAGTAATCATCCTGTTACAATATTATCTTTGGTAATAAATTGTACTGTGGGCTATCTTAGGTTTAGCAAAACTTAATCTATACATATAATAAAATGGTAGGAAAGTCAAAACTGTACATTTTTTTAAAGGATACTTAAGGTGTGGTCTACAATCGACACCGAAGCCAAAAATATAGTTTTTTTGTCTGTTTATCTGTTTGTCTGTATGTATGACCGGAATAAACTCAAAAAGTACTGCATGGATTTACTTCAAATTTGGCACGAATATTATTAAGAAGTCGGGACAACATATAGGCTACATATTATCACGCTATCACCTACGGGGAACGAGCAGTGAACCTTTATTTTTAACTAACTCCACGCGTACGACACGCGGGCGGCCTCTAGTCTTATTATAAAATAAAAGTCTCAGACTAAAAACGAATAAGAACATTTTTCTGTCATTATTCTAAAGATCATTAAACAATATTTAGTAATAAATATAATAATTTATTTCAACTGAACATACCAAAGACGTGCGGACTTTTAATCATAAAACAAAATAACTAAAAAGAAGAAAGTAAGAATATATTTACCTTAACTTTTCCGGTGATATAAAACTATATATATATATGACATTCTATAGTTTTTCAAGCCCGGGCTATCTTAGTAAACCCTTGTGGTGGGCCTTTCAAGGGACTTTGCGTCGTAACAAGAATTACTTCTTTTAAATGAAAATAGATAAATAATACAAACAACGCTTAGCTTCTCAGGAAAGCCTACAAATCTACGTAACTTAAATTATGTATTACTTATGTATTAAAAAACAAACAAGAATATAAATTGCTTTTTTTAAGAATAACTATAATATTTTGAACATGAAGAACAAACCGCTAGGCGTTTCTGATGAACTATTAACCAATGCAATGATGGCGGCTCCCCTTCCCTTTGATATGAATTTGCACTTTTATTCATAAAACTTTCAGAACATGGTACGAAATTTAACTGTCATTCGAACTAACAAAAGTACGAAATTTCGAAAGTGAGCCATCAAAGGAAACGGGTGCAACCTACCTAGAGTACAGGTTACCTAGTACCTGAGTACAGATTACCTAGTACCTGAGTTACTCCGTGATCATGGCGCTTGCAACAGTGCCGAAATATCGTAGTACATGGTAACAATCCCGTTAATAACATATATTACTATAAGCTAAAATTATGTTTGGTACATTGTTCTGTGACCCAAACACAGACGAATAGACTATTTGATTTCCTTCGGTTCCTCTCGACATATCATTTGTCGTCAAAATCGCGATTATATTGATGTTTATATAGCTAAGTACCTAACTATTAGCCACAATACAAGATTCCACATCCGGCTTTACTAAATCCGTCGAATTGGATGCAAATTTTATGCCATGACTCTTGCGTATCTGCGGTCGTCGCATGATCGTATCGGCATCATCGGATCACGAAAGGCCAAGGTTGGGATCAATCAGTTGGGGTCAGCGGCTCCAGCGGATGATGGGCAACAGATGTCGTATCTTTAAAGGAACCGTGGCTAACTAAGTCACGGAAAAAAATATTTTATTTTAAGACCGTTGGCTTTTATTGGAGTGAGGCAATGGCCGTAGCATTTCCGTAGTGGCTGGGAATATAACCTTCACGTTACAAAGGACCCCAGATATAGGTAACTGACATGATACCTATTGGTGGTGTTGTGCTGCCGGTGTGTAAGATTTCTAGCGGAAACTTACAGGATTCACGTCAGCAAGGTGGGGATAAATATAATAAATAAATAAATAAATATTTCCGACACTCACACCAATTAGCCTAGCCCCAAAGTAAGCACTATAACGCTTGTGTTATGGGATGCTAGGGTAACGGATAGACTACATATACTGTACATATTTATGTATATTTATATAAATACATATTAAACATCCATGACTGGAGTACAAGTGCTCGTATTCATCACACAAACATCTGCCCCCACCGGGATTCGAACCCGGGACCTCTCGAGTCGGCGACAGCCATGAAACCCGGCGTACAAACCACTCGGCCACGGAGGTCGTCAGATGGTCAAGCTTTTATGCGCAACTCATCAATTATTAGTTTTTTGAAGTAACAAACGCACCCACGGTCAAACTGGCATGGGCTAAAAGATGACATTGCATCATCTTTGCATCAAGCACTCAAAAAAGCTATGCTCGTTTGGAATAATCATGATTTATTTAGCATAAGGATAAATGAACAGGCGCGGTCGCCTATATGAACTCATAATCCATATCATAAATTATTATGTAAGATAAAAAAATATGCAAAGGAAAACCATTATGAAAAGGAAATAAAATTTAAAATATAGAAACATGTTGAAGCCTTGAATCGAACTCTAAAATCTAACGCGATCTCCATAAGTGATTTTAGACCAACGGAGCTTTTACAAACGCTGACTAAGTTACGATGCATGTGAAAATTATGGTTATGGTCCTTTAAGAGAGGCGTGAAGAAGCATTTTTGCAGGCCGGCAAGGTGAGGATGATTGGTGTAGCAGTTTATAACTGCTGTTTCTTCGCGTTTGGACTTTATCACCACTTAACATCAGGTGGGGTAGAGTTATTTGCCTACCTCGCTATAATAAGCTCACTACTTAAGCTTATAGATATTTTGGACGACTTTTGACGACCTCCGTGGCCGAGTGGTTTGTAAGCCGGGTTTCATGGCGTCGCCGACTCGAGAGGTCCCGGGTTCGAATCCCGGTAGGGGCAGATGTTTGTGTGATGAACACGAGCATTTATACTCCAGTCCTGGATATTTTATATGTATTTCTATATAAATATACTTATATATGTACAGTATATGTATTCTATCCGTTACCCTAGTATCCCATAACACAAGCCTTATAGTGCTTACTTTGGGGCTAGGCTAATTGGTGTGTGTTTTTAAAAAAAAAGGTATTTGCCATGAAGCGTCGCCACTCAACATACTGCGCCGCACTGTACTCACACCGGCTGCAATATATTTCGCCAACCTTATGCAATTCAAAAGGATGTTGCACTCGTTTCTTCAAAAAAAAAAGGGATTTTACATTCTACACATTTATTCTCCAAAAAAACACCTTTTTCTCTAGAGTGATCTTGACCATCGATAGTGAAGTAATTCTAAAAAACTGCCTTTTTTACTGCGCCGCACCGTTCTCACTGCGGCTGCAATATATTTCGCCAACCTTATGCAATTCAAAAGGATGTTGCACTCGTTTCTTCAAAAAAAAAAGGGATTTTACATTCTACACATTTATTCTCCAAAAAAACACCTTTTTCTCTAGAGTGATCTTGACCATCGATAGTGAAGTAATACTAAAAAACTGCCATTTTCCTTGCGCAGTATTCACTTGACTTACTTACCTCTTTATTTTTTAATACAATGAGTCACCATATTTTTATAGCCTTTTTATAAACATGACTTAACGTGTTTTCATCACATTTTCTCGGTTTTCTTATGAAGTCACTCATGTCACTTTACCACCAATCTTGTTTCTGGGAACAGCTCCCCTTGAATACACAAGGATTTCTGCCTGCCGTTTCTATAATTAAACTTCCTATAATTTTATAATCGTAGGAAATAAATATGAAATACATCGGTTGTATCAATTCAAACTTGGATGTATTTATGCACACGGAAAATGGTTTTTTGCATAACAATGAATTAAGTATGTAAGTATGTTTTTTTTTATAGCGAGGTAGGCACAGGACTCTACCCCCCCCCCCCTGATGTTAAGTGGTGATAAAGTCCAAACGCGAAAATAGCTGGTACAGCAGTTATAAACTGCTGCTGCTACACCAAGCAAAATGCTTCTTCACGCCTCTCTTAAAGGACCCCAGATTATAGGAAGGAGGGAAAACGTGCGCGGGTAAAGAATTGCACTTACGAATAGTACAACAAAGAAATGAGTCACCAAATTTCTTTGTTCGTGTAGGAATAGAGGCCACAGTAAGTCGGGGGCAACGTAGGCCAGCGCGCGTGGTCCACTGAATAAAAGTTGATGGAGGGATAAGGGAGAATAACTCCTCAGAACACTTGCCGTGGTATAGTCGGTAGAATACGCTTAATGATGCCACATCGCGACGTAATTGTAGAGACTCGAGTTTCTTAGTTACCTCTTCATCGTCAATGATGCGGGCAGCGTGTAAGTAGCAGTGTGACCAGATTAAATTTTACGAAAATACCGAGGCACCTCAAAAAAATACTGAAATATACCGACTTACATAGGACAGATATACCAATAAAAATACTGATTTTCTTAACACATTTTATTTATTCATACGTACTCACAATAAATGTTAGAGTTATATTTTAACATCCTTTTCGAAGGATTAAAATTTACACAACCTCCTTCATTTCTTCACGCTCTATCTAACGGTGAAAACCGCATTAAAATCGGTCCAGCAGTTGTAAAGTTTTAGGCGAACATACATTCTGCAAGTCTGATTAATACTGTGTATTGATTGATAATTGTATATGTAGTATTACAATACTACAACGCCGACAACGGCCGTCTTTCTTGTCATATCTGTAACTTACTCATAAATAACATGTATAAGTATAGGTAAACTAAATCCGGGGAAGTCCCCAATGTTCGCGTTCCGGGGAATTCCGAAAACGCTGTCGCAAAGACGATCACTCACTACGGTGTTGCCATAACTTCTACCAAAATATACCCAAAAATACTGACTGCCAGCAATATACCTGAATATATACTGATGTTCGGAAAAATCGATGAAATATACTGAAAAAGTATTAAAATACTGAATCTGGTCACACTGGTAAGTAGTTAGCGGAGCCATCCCAGAGGTGCGAGCAATATTCCACGCAGGACCGCAGTTGCGTTTTGTACAACAAGCCATTTGTTGCAAATACTGTTAATTTATCAGTTCCAGTGCAAATACATTTAAGAAACACGCCAACTCACAAACTTATAATTTAAAGAAAGACACCAATTAGCTAAATGTAATAAATTGTCAGCTAAGACAAAAAATAACGCGATGATGGCTCATTAAAAAATAAACTCGATTAATAACACGTTCCTTCACCTTTCCATTGCTCGGATCCCCCTTAGGCTATGGGATATCGTATTCTCGAAATATTGCCTCACAATCTTGGTAACTTACCTACGCTGTTCCCATGACGAAACATATAATTAATAGGTTTCGTTCCGGTAACTTACGCAATCTGAAATGATAAACTCTCCGAAATATAAGTTTATTGTTTCACATCGCGTCGCGCGGTAGGTAAGTGTTACATAAATGTAGTTTATCGTATTAGGTTAGTTTAAGAATTCCAGGAATGATTTCTGTATGGGTTTTTTTTAACCCAGCTGACATCTATTGATAAAACTATCAATAGATGTCAGCTGGGTTAAAAAAACATATGCAGAAATCATTCCTGGAATTCTTAAACTAACCTAATACGATAAAGTACATTTATGTAATGATGATGTTGATGTTGTTTAACATCAGTTTTTATCTCTACTTATATTCTATTTCATTTTAAGGAGTGCCCATTAAATTTAGTTGCGGAAGATATTTCTTATACCAGGCCCAATAAAGTACTGCAGCCCATTACCTAATGTTAAGTATGAATGGAATCAAGTTATAATAATAATATTTGTTTGTAAAAAAATTACATGTTAATAATCTTATAAATATGTTAAAACTCCTCATCAGACATCCTCAGCCAAACTAGAAAGTTCATTCTGTGTTTTGGCTTCACCCCTCCCCCAATTTTGTCCGCAATGTAGCCATACAAATAACTGAGTACCATATTTTCTTACGTTAATCAATATTACAGTACATTAATATAATAAGTGTGTGTGTGTGTGTGTGTGCGTATGTGTGTGTACGTGTGTGTGTATATATGTGTATAGTGCGTATGTGTATATATAATCATAAGCATTTAAATTTATAGGGCCGTGGCAACCAATTCCTCAGATTTTTCGTAATCTAGTGAAAGTAAAAACTTTGTGATCTTCTTTTTAACTTCATGTTTGTTCAGGTGTGCGATTGTAATACACTTACTGACCTTATTATAAATTTGACAACTTAAAAAGCGATATGAGCGTTGACCGTAGACGGTTCTGTAGTTTCTGTGTAAACGAAACGAAACTAAACGAAATGAAACGATGATGCGGTAGAAGAATGTGCTGCTCCACTCCAGCCATTCTCACCCTGCCGCGCCGGCCTGGACCCAACGTCCCTTTTCCTTAGTGCTTTTCTTTAGCACCTTTTTTCTCAATGTAGAAACATAACACCGTAATAAAAAAATCAATAATTTATTTCCTTATTTTTATTAGAATAATTTCATTGTTACGTATAATTTTAAGAACTTTCTGCAGCAGCAGGCTTTTGTTTGGTTACCTACTTCACCAAAATTTTCTCTTCCTTTGTCGTAAAACCTGTCACCTCCCAATCATAAAAGATTTTAACATACGACTCTCATTAAAAAATGGCAAACCAGCTTATTATTATGGCCTGCCTGATGATAAGCTACCGCCATAGTCTATTGACGCTTGCGATAAATTCTTTTTTTTATAGTTAGGTAGGCAAATGACTCTACCCCACCTGATGTTAAGTGGTAATAAAGTCCAAATGCGAAGTTATCTGGAACAGCTGTTATAAACTGCTACACCAACCATCCGGTTTGTTCACGCATCTCTTAAAGGACCCCAGATTATAGGAAGGAGGGAACACGTGTGCGGGTATAAAACAAATATTTTTTTAATAAGATATACTTAAATCAGTGTTACTACTGAATCAGTATCACTCGCGCTTTTCACTACCCTACACTCTAATCCGCAACCCTGTGGAATTGAAATATCATCTACTAGTAATAAATATATGATATTCAAATTGACAGACTAAACGAAAACACATAAAGTTTCGTGCAAGTCTGCCTAGAGAATAAGATTCAGAGTTCTATAACCAATTAGCGGCCCGCCCTCGCTTCGCTTCGGTGTAGAGCTGAAGTGTAGACTACAGTTTTTGTTCTCAGGCTTGTATTATACACAATGACATTCATCTATGATTATTCTTATACCTGCATGCAAAGTCTCAGCCCGATCGATTTAAAATTGACAAAGTTTCATACAAACTTCCATTCCCTATTTTATCCCCTTGGGGGTAGAATTGATCAAAGTCCTTTCTTAGCGGATGCCTACGTCATAACATCTACTTGCATGCCAAATTTCAGCCCGATCCGTCCAGTGGTTTGGGCTGTGCGTTGATAGATCACTATGTCAGTCAGTCCTTTGAGTTTTATATATATAGATTCTGCGTAAGTTGCAATAACTTATACTAATCAATACTCCCAAAATTAAAAGCTGTGTTTCAACAGAAGCAGCAATGGGCAGCGGTCAGTCAGTCCGCGCCACACACTTCCAGAACCCTGGGGAGCAAGGCGACGTGGAGGAGGACCTGGTAGACGACCACCGTATCAGCATATCCACCAAAATGGTATTTACCTAAGTTTCTTTGTGATCTTACCAAGGATTCCTTGGCGAATTCTGACATTATTTATATTAAACAAACATGGTAAACATCAATTACCAAACCAAAACTATTTTATGTTTACCATGTTGGACTGGGAGCGAATAAAAAACATAGAATGCGCTACCTATTACATTCCCTGCACTGATAGCAAACGACCATCAATCGGCTAGCTAGCTATTTAGGCAATGGCAATGATGATCTTAACATATAGCTATCATCATCATCAGCCTATTAATGTCCCCACTGCTGGGGCACAGGCCCTCCCTATGGATGGAATAGGGAGTTTGGCCATGACCCACCACACAGGCCCAGTGCGGATTGGTGGGTGCTAACGACTGCAGATGCAGCCGAGACCAACGGCTTAACGTGCCTTCCGAAGCACGGAGGAGCTCGAGATAGTAAATTTTGGTCACCCATCCAATGACCGACCACTGCGAAAGTTGCTTAACTTCAACGATCGCAGCCGAACGCGCTAACCACTTGCGCCATCGAGCTCCTCAAATGAAACCCCCATCACCCCCCAGAATTAAAACCTCAAGCAGCCCAGCGGTTTCATTCGTTATTAGTTTATTTTGTTATGAAACTAGCACATTACGGAATCCAGGACAATAAGGTCTAATTACTGGACACGGGACAAGACGCAAAATTCTGGGACAATGCCGGATTTCCCGGTCATCCGGCAAGCCTACCACTACAGCATATGTCTATAAGGTTGACTTTGAAGTGGCGATGTATAATAATGAATCTAAAGCCTCGATGGGGCCAGTTGACAAGCTACAAGCCAGCGAGTAGGGGTGGGGGTTTTTAGAATAACGATACGCGATAACGATGCCAGGGGGGCATTCGCCTAACGGAAATGCTTTGGAAAACGCTAACGCTTTCGATTTTATTTTGTTATTTCTGACCGCCGAAGGTTTTCAAATACCTCCGCTCATTTTTTTTTATATTGTTATTACCAATGCAAAAGAAAAAAAAAGAGCGCGAGGCATTTGAAAACCTCAGGCGGCTAGAAATAACAAAATGAAATCGTAAGCGTTAGCGTTTTCCAAAGCATTTCCGTTAGGCGAATGGCCCCCAGGTTTGGATGCGCGCATCCGATGCGACTGGATGCCGTTATTGGATGCCGATGCCATCTAGTTTTTGTCAACGTTACTATAGCAACAGTGCCACAAAATCATCTGTGCCGGTGAAGATGTCGCTAGCGGAAACAAATATATCATAAGAATGTCACAATGCTATGGACAAATTGTAGTTTACATTTTTGCCACCGGCACTGAAAAGTTTGTGATACTACGATACTGACATTCATTTGGCATCGATGCGCGGATCCGATGCGATTTATCTGATACCGATGCGCATCGATTTCACAAATATCTAAAAACGCCCATCTCTATCAGCGAGTTCGTTAGTAGCTCGTAAACTCGCGAAAGCGTCCTAAGCGAAGGTTGCTGAAAGACAATCTATATGATCAAGAGGTTAAGTCGGGGCACTGGTGTTTGATATTGAAGCTATGGAAGTACACACCACAATAACTTAACTTGATGATTTTACAAACCCCAACACATAAAATATCAATAGCTTCAATCTCAAACACCAGTGCCCCGGCTCACACTCGTACTAAGGGTACTGATTTTATTGTTTTCGTTTCAATACTAATAAACAGTGTTTAAATTAAATAATTTGCGTCTTCTTATAATTTAAGTATATTTGGTTACTTTTCACCAAAATGGACATAGAAACATAATTTACAATTACGAAAACTATGATAGTTTTCGTGAGCTCAAACTCGTACTAAGGGTACTGATTAATATTTATTATGCTACCGCGCACAATACTCATTCAAAATGAAACAATCTTCAATGCGCGTAATTATTTAATTAATAACTCAGTTATACCAGTTTTATAACCAGATTATGATTATTTTATTACGTATATTATAATATAACACGATCGTAGATCCACGGAACTGACCATACCGTTTAAAGATGTGAATATTGGTTAAAAAAACTTGGCGAATCTACAAACGGAAACAGCAAATGCCGAAAATGTGTTTACTATATTATGTACGATCATCGTGTTTTTTTTGACATCACGAATATGATACGTCTTTGATTCATAAATTTTATTTGGTCAGGTCGGATATGCATTCTTTATTTTTACTGTCAATACACCGCACATACGAATACGAACTCTACCTCGAATATAATAAAACTCCTTTTAGTTTCCTTCTTTCATGTTGTTGTTTATTACATCAAGGGTCAATTTATATCATGTGAACCGGTACTCGTGTATCCTTAGCGATTCCTTGCACGAACCATACAACGCGACACGGAGGTCCCGTTGCTTTGATACCCGAGATATCTTCGTATGAGACACGAGAAAGACATCGTTTTATGAAAATGGCGTACTAACAGAACTTATAAGAAAAATGAAAACATACAATAATGGTCCAACTGAAATCTGCATGTAAATTTTTAGGAAAAGACAAGATTGTCAATTACATTTAAATTAACGGGAACTTTTCCTGTCAAAGAGAATTTACTAAAAGCTGCAAACAATAATTAAGGCAAGCCTGGATATATGTGTTACCTTCCTAATTTTTTTAATGATTAGTAACATTTCCTCCTCAGCGTCTTATTTCTTACAATCACCTTCAAATAATATGTATAAATAGACCTACTAAATAACAACAAGTTACTGACTTGTATCTATTCCTGCAGTATATACAGACATTGTCTGATCCCAAAGCAGTGATTATAGAGTACCAACTCAAGATAATATGCTAAAATGGTTTTGAAATGCTAATCGAAAACAAAGACGGCTGGTGCCATCTTGTTACCATCAAATGGTAACTTTCTAGATTCTTATTTGTGTCAGTTTGTAGCCATAACTGTATGACTATTTACCTACCCTGTGTCGACTTCGTCCCTTGAATAACAATTCTGTGAAAGCGTCAACTCGAAAAACCACAAAATACTTATTGCAGTAAATCTTTATGACCTCATCCCGAGCTTACGTTAAAGGTCAAAGATGGTGATTAATTTGTAATACAAAGAATTCGTGCGCCAAAAATCTAAAAACCTACTGATCCTCTCAATCATAGATACATAAATCTACCACTTGTGATTGTTACCAGTTTTTTCAATACAGCCTTCGTTGATGTTAGTGATAATTTAATTTATCAATTTGAAACATTAGAGGCGTTGGTAGCTATATCACGCATCCGTTTCATTCTCAAATACGTATCTTTAAGTAGTGACACTGTAATATGAGTCAGACAAACAGTCTACCGTAGTTCGAGAAGTTGATTCGTATTCAGAGTGTGTAGATATTTCTATTACCGCTATCCTACCTAAAGAATAAACAAGCCAAAGATCGCCTTGCAAAAAATATGATTTTTACCGTACCTTTTTGCTCGATCTGTTGTTAAATCTTTTACAGTAACACTGAACCCTTCTTATGGACTTGACCTTTTTAGTTAATTGATGCAAGGTGAAAAAAGATAAAATTCGTATGCATTTTCAAATATGTGAACAGATAAAATGACAATTCTTCTAATTTTAAAATCAGCATTTTATATTTTTAGCACCCGCACCATGCCTGTGTAGGCATGGGAGGATCTCTCTTGAGGGATGATAATAATTCCAAAGACGAAATAGCATTTAACTGCTATATGTTTAAATCTAAAAAGTTCACTTGAAAAAAAAACATAACTACTAAAACGACGGCGAAGAGATGGCGCTGCCTTACAGCCAAAGGCTAGAGAAAAATTCGACACGGCCGTCAGGGCCGCGTTAGCATAAAGGTCAGTGCATTCGCCCGGATAGCGAAGGGTGCGGGTTCGAGTCCCGTCTGCTGCCTGGTCCGCGTGGATTTTTTTTTCTCGTATACTTTTCTTTAAAATTATTAATGTTTAAATGAAACAATAATAATATGTTTATTTTATCAAATAGAATCAGTACAATATGGTTTCGTAACAAACTTAGAAAATGTACATGAACATCTCTACTCCTCACCTTTTAAGTGTAGAACCATGATTATTACATTTCTACACATTGTTATTTCTAATTCCATTGGCCCTTTCACATTTTTTGCAAAAAATCGTAATTTTTGAGCCTCGTTTACCCCTTAGAAAAGATTTTGACTGTTTCCAATAGAAGTAAACAGTAGATTTATTCTTCCTATTGCAAGTTAATGTAGAATATTTGCAAATACTATTTTCCCTTTTTTGTATTGATCGTTCTACTGCAGCTAGTTTACGGAATAAACGACACAACTTCAAACGCCTCAATCTCTCAATAATGTTCAGTAAATTAGATCAAATTAATTACTACGACATCAGAAATATGTTTTTGTTGTAACATAATGTATGAGAGTTTTGATTTTCCATCTCATTAATTATCAAAAAAAAACATCTAACCTCCGCGATTTTTCCCAAAAAATAATGCAGGTTTACCTCCTATTTTGATATTGAATTAAATAGAATTACTATCAAAAACTTTCATAAAACTAATCTACCATCATTGAACTACTGAAATATGTATATAATTTTATAATAAGTTCATTAATAATTATTTTATAAGACTCGAAACATCGCCCGTAAAATGCAATATATACTAGTGCAAATCTACCTACGCGCCGATCAGTATGGCAGTGTAGGCTTGCTGAAAATGTATCGATATATCGATATTTTTAGCCGATATATTTTGATTCGATATATCGATACATCGATACAAAATAACCAATATCGAAATTCGTATCAAAAACGATATTTTTTTTTAATTATTAGCGGCATTCCACGATCTAACTAAATTCGTATCTGGAAAAGTCGTAACTGAAGCTAAGATTAATGATATTCAACATATCTATGATTTGTGCTGTATTTAGTATTTTCTATGATTTGTAAATCTGTTTCGCTGGTGAATTGGTTGTGCTGAATTCCAGTATATTCTGTGGAAGTGTGTGACTGTCTAGTGTTGTTTACGAAAGATGCCACGTAAGGAGGCCCTGCAATAATTTTCATCATTCGAAAATAGGGTCTATTTTTAGGGAGATAATTTTCGTTCTATTATTATCCCGCGTGTCATCTTTTGTGAGATATTGTACTGTCATGTAGTGTAGCGGCAACTTGGTACTTTGATAATTCTTTCTTTAATTATAATTTGTATTGTTATTATTGCTGACCTAAATATATTTTTGGGAAAATTGGTCCGATATATCGATGTATCGATATATCGATATTTTTTTCAACTTTCGACATCCCTATGGCAGTGGCGCAATTTTGTAAAAAGGCTCTTAACACTTTGCTGCTGCAGGTGGAAAGGCTAGTGGAAGATGCGACCCTGGCTGGTGGTGCGGCGGCGGTGGCGTCCGTGCCAGCAGCGCCACCGCGCGGCGATATCAAAGACCAAGTCTACATGGAGAAACTCAAGAGCATGGACGACAATCACTCGGAGAGATCTGGGTATAAATATCTTATATATAAAATTCTCGTGTCACAATGTTAGTTACCGTACTCCTCCAAAACGGCTTGACCGATTTTTATGAAATTTTACATGCATATTCAGTAGGTCTGAGAATCGGCTACTATCTATTTTTCGTACCCCTAAGTGATAAGGGTTGTCCACCACTACCATTTATTTTTATTTATTGGACATTTTTTTTATTCTTTTATAATGTGGCATTAAAAATTACAGTACACCCTTCTATCACCAACCCCTATTTTTTAATAGTCATTTATATGGCAAAACAAAGTTTGCAGGGTCAGCTAGTAAATAAATAAATATTTCCAACACACACACCAATTAGCCTAGCCCCAAAGTAAGCGCTATAAGGCTTGTGTTATGGGATACTAGGGTAACGGATAGAATACATGTATATACTGTACATATATAAGTATATTTATATAGAAATACATATTAAACATCCATGACTGGAGTACAAATGCACGTATTCATCACACAAACATCTGCCCCCACCGGGATTCGAACCCGGGACCTCTCGAGTCGGCGACACCATGAAACCCGGCGTACAAACCACTCGGCCACGGAGGTCGTCAGATGATTTTATAGCGGGATACGGATCTTTAAGAATGTGGAGAAAATTGTAACTAACGCCGCCGAATTTGTAAACATCATATTTTGTACGTCATTTTCGTAGACAGACCGCGCTCCTTGAACTATCACTCACATTCATTAAGTTTTTTTTTTTGAGTGTGAATGCTGTTGGTCGCAGATGACCTTTACAGCGTCACCGGGTTTGGAGACGGCGAGATCCTAAGGGGCCCTCAAGCCGAGAATTAACGAGTGCCTCTAGAGGTATTCCAGGCGGATGGTATCTCCCCACGGGGGTAGTCTCCTCTCCGTCTGGAACCTCTAGACCACTCAAACCTGAGGGGCTGCATTAAGATCTTTGTCTCACTGTATTAGGACAGGACTTTCTCATAAAAAGTAATGTACCTGACTGAATTTAGGTTTTTAGTTATAACATTTGGACTTTTTTTTTAACTTAACTGACTAATTCTATGAAGATGAATGAGGAAAATTAAATTAAAACCTTAGTAGGTGTCTACCAACTTGACCACGACCACCACCTCGACAAGTAGTCTCATCCAAAAAGAAGAATATTATTTTTATAGTACAAGTACTTAAATACTATCACATAACTATGTATATTTTTAGACGATTCGTCACCAATTTATAATGTTACTTGACCTTAATATATTTTAGCAGCTTCCACTTACATGGAATTATGGGTAAACTACTCAAATGTGTTAAGTAAATAATTGTTTACCTGATGATCTTTTTTTATACCAGGTACAGTCATTGCGTACTTACTTACAATACTTTGATATCGTAAGATGTGTCATTATTTATCATCTTTTTAATACTATACCAATATTATAAAGATGTAAAGTTTGTGTCGTTGGGAGTAATAAAATAAAAAAGTTACGTGATAATCTTACTGCTAAATATCGTTCATCAATTTATTGGTCCATGCCTTACGTGTTCTATTTGTCCAAGTCCACGCTTATACTGATCGGTCACAGCAAATCATAATTTCCTCACCCCGCAAAGGATGTGTGTGGTAGTTAGTCTTATATGTGTACATTTAATCCAGTAAAGTTATTAAAGGTAATACACATAATACGTGGGACACTCAGAAAGTTTTGAGAAACTAAAAAACTAACTTCTATAAAAAAAATATTTTTATTAAATCTTTTCAAAGAACTCTCCACCAGCCTCTATACAAAGTTTCATGCGACTGAACACCCCTTCCACGGCCTTCTCAAATGCTGCTAGCGCTTTTTCCGGCGATGAAAACTGTATCCCTTTGAGCTGATGTTTTTATTTAAGGGAATAAAAAGAAGTCACAAGGAGCCAACCTGTAAGGAGGGTGTCCCAAGACTCTGAATGGTGTGGAGTCCAGGATGTCCTTCGTTTTGATCGCAGAGTGCGCGGGCGCGTTGTCGTGGTGAAGAAGCACCCCGCGAAGTCCGGTGTTAGGTCACTTGTTGCTCATTGCAGAAAAAACTTCTGGCAGGCATTTTGTGCTATATCATTCGGCGTTGATGCTGCTTTGGTCTTGAAATGGAAATGAAATTAGGTACCCCGTCAAAGTGAAGAAACTAGCTATCAAAATTTTCCCTGCACTCCTCGATCCTCGACTCGCTTCACTTTCGTAGGCGTTGGTTAATTTTGAAACAGCCAAACTGTCGACTGACGCTTTGTTTCTGGATCGTATTGATAAATCCAGGGTTCGTCATCTGTCACAATAACGTAAACGCGCCGTGACGAGCCTGCATCAAATTTTTGTATCATATCACTGCACCAATCCACACGGGCCTGCTTCTGAGCTTCGGTGAGGTTGTGTGGCACCCAGCGGGAAACTCCTTTCGCAAAGGTGCTCGTGCAAAATCTTGTGAACACTTCCTGAACCAATCTGAACAGTATGCTGAATCTCTTCGTACGTAATTCGTCTGTTTTCTCGAATTAATTTTTTTACTGCCAGCAAGCACACTTTCTTCGGTGACAGCCGTCGTAGGACGACCACTCCGTTGTTCATCCCCCAAAGTAAGACGACCGCGTTTGAACTCGCTACACCAGCGGTAGATGGTTGCTTTTGAAGGTCCTTCATCCATAAAAGCCGTCCGAAATCGATCAAACGACTCATCAGGTTTTAAGCCACATTTTAAATTGTATAAATCATAGCACGAAAATATTCTCGATGCAGATCCATTTTTTAATAAGACAAGAAAAAAATAATTGGCTCTCGAAAAAATGCGGAGGGAAATTTGTAAACTGAACAGAGGTATTTTTACTTTTAAATAATCGAAGTTTTCAAATTAATTACAAGTACCCAGTGTCTTTTATATAAAATTTTATTTTCGCACAACTTTCTGCGCCGCACGCAAATTTGAAATACCGTATTTACTATTTATCAATTGTCCATCTGGCAACATTGAATTTAATAGTTGCTTTTATAATTATTCTTTTAACGATTCGAATTTTTTTTTTCGTTCACTATCATTTACAAGATCCGAAATGTTACGAAACAAGCTTAAGAATCTAAAAATTTAGCTTAATAACCTTTTAAAAAGGATTTTATTCGATGATTAGAGTGGGTATAAACTTAACGAATTAGTCACCAATAGTTCCGATAGCTCAATGACAAAGCCAAAAATCAGAAGCTAAAAATATAAATTTGTAGGTAATGACTGCATGTTGGCAGTGAGATAGGTCTTGTCACGACAAATTATTATGGGGTTGTTGTATGAAACTAATAAGCGTAGTCTAGTCAAGGTTAGTCCTGTCGTATGAAAACAACCAACCCCAGAATTGGGCAAATTCAGCGCTTGCAAAAAAGATTGCATGATAACTGGACGTCGATCTCGGACGCTCAAACTAAAGGCTTTTTATTTTCAACGTGAGGTGTACAACTGTCATGACTGAGAAAACCGCGCGTAGGTTCAAAGTGGAATGAGGATCCGTTGTCAAAAATTCAACAGAAAAAGCGTAAAAACGGTATGATCTGATGGCAACACTGAGCATCAGCAGGCGTCGTACCGCACTTTTCGAAATGCGACGCGTACGACGCGTACGGTAGGGATGTAAGTTGCGAGCAGTGCCGTCTTTGACCTATTGGAGGCCCTGGGCATATAGGATAATGGGGCCCCTATGACTTCCGTTTGGTGATTTAACAAGAACTAGGGACTTTGTATTTGATCTGAGGGGGGCCCCTATCGATTGCGGGGCCCTGGGCGCTTGCCCAAAGTGCCCACTGGGAAAGACGGGTCTAAACGTGAAACAAACACGCGGACCGGACGACCGCTCCGTGATCCTGCTTAACGCAGCGCACATCGTAAAGGATCTTTGGGATAAAAACTATCCGTCCTTTCCCGGAAATCCAACTATCTCTAAACCAAATAAATTTCATCTCAATCGGGTCAACAGTTTTAGCATGAAGAGTTAACAGACCTCCATGACCGAGTTGTATGTACGCCGGGTTTCTCTTGTACTCGAGAGGTTCCGGATTCGAATCCCGGCGGGGACAGATGTTTGTGTGATGAATACGAGCATTTGTGCTCCAGCCATATATGTATAAAATGTATTTCTATAAAAGTATTCTCATATAATATGTATCATTATATTTATTCTTTCCGTTACCCTAGTATTCCATAACAAGCCTACAGTGCTTACTTTGGGGCTAGGCTAATTGGTGTGAGCAGTGCCGGGAACTAGGGACTTTGTATTTGATCTGAGGGAGGCCCCTATTGATCGTGGGGCCCTGGGCACTTGCCCAAAGTGCCCACTAGGAAAGACGGGTCTGGTTGCGAGGTTCCATATGATTGCATACAACGAACAACGAACTTCAATGCGGTGCATACGGAAATATGAGCGATCAGCTTAAGACCCCATTTGTAGTTTAACAGTGAGCAACATGAAGGCGACCGCGGCGCGCGTAGAAATGCGCACAGCCCACATGGGGACTCCGGAGCCCGTGTGCGAGGAGTGCAAGGAGCAAGTCATAGACTGCTACGCCAGCGCCGACACACCCTCCGACGTCGTCAAATGCTGGGACACTATAGGTATGGAATTCTTTTTTGTTTATGCTTAACACCTCACTCACTATTGAAAGAGCTCGACGGAGCAAGCGGTTAGCACGTTTGGCTACGATCGGTGAGGTTAAGCAGCTTTCGTAGTGGTCGGTCATTGGATAGGTGACCAAAAATTTACTATCTCGGGCTCCTCCGTGCGTCGGAAGGCACGTTAAGCCGTTGGTCCCTGCTGCATCTGCAGTCATTAGCATCTACCAATCCGAACTGGGTACGTGTGGTGGATCATGGCCCAAATCTCCCTACTACATCAATATTGAAGGCCTGTGCCTCAAAAATGGGAACATAAATAGACTGATGATGATGTGAAGCGACATGAAAGGCCGCTCCAGCAATCCTCAGTAGACTCCTGGATCTTGACACACTGACAGAAACACAAATGTAACCAAAAGGTAGTGTGTTATTTGACTGTGGTCTATAAGGTAGAGCTTATAGAAGATCCTACCTCTCTTAAATTGTCGCAGGTATTTAAAGCGAATTTTGCGCTAAATACTAAACTATTAGGTGGTGTTCTGTTTCTGCAGCAGTCAGCAAGGGTAGGGCTCCACAGATAGTAATAATAATAATAATAAATCTTTATTTACGAAAAAATACATTACATAAGAAATGTGTACGGTAGAAGCTACTGTGGTAAGTGTGGTATTAAATTATGTTATTACCCCTAACTCCCAACATAAGGTTAAGCCGGCAACTACATAACTTTACTAGTTCTAACAGCTTGGCGAAGTTAATGACTAATTCGACTTTTGTTACAAGGTGCTTTCACAAAGTGCGTTCAAGACGAAGGCGCGACAAGATTGCGTGCGCGCACTCAGAAAGACGCGCGCGAACATGCGCGGCGCTCGCGTAACGTCGCGCACGCTCGCGAACATGCTCTGAAGGACCTAAACTCGCCTCTTGCAAAAGATAATATAATCTTTAACAACTGAAAACGAAGATAAATGTTCTATTAAAATCATGATAAAATTGTACGAGAATACCATAGAAAATTTCTGTGATAATGTATTGTAATAAGCATGGCAATGAAACTTGAAACTCGACTGTAAACTTTTAAAACAATTTTGTAAATATTGTCATTTAATCGACGAAAATTAATAAAAAAACAAATTCTAGATATTAAAATTTTCATTCAATATTTATACAAAATCGATCACAGTTATATTTACTCTTATTGTAATAAACTTTATTTTAGTTCTTATTGACAATGCCGAGTGTTGTTGTAAAAAGAGCCTTATTACAACGATTCAGTCTTGATTCCGTTTTCAATTGAAAGACACTTTCTTCTTGACTTCATCGGGGGTGGGCTTGCTCTTGATTTGCGCAAGCGGTTTGTGCACGCCAATCTCGACCTTATCATCGGGGCTGGCGTTGGTAGGGGGCGAGGAAGTAGAGCGTCGGGCCGCGGCCGCGGTCGCTAGGGCGAGTTTCCTGCGCAGGTCGCGTACTTGCGCGGCGCTAGCTAGCTGTGCCGCACCGCGGGATACTACTTCGGTGCGGAGCTGCTCACATTCAGACCTGGATGGATAAACGAAAATATTAAATGTCCACGTTCTACTGTCTTGAGTTCTGTCACTTGAATAGAAGATCAACACTAAATTGTCATTTTGTAATACGAGCCTTAGAGGTGTGGAGGTCCCTGGGCAACGAAGGCTGCGTTCGGAACATGCACTCTGGGCGCAGACGTCAGTTTTGACATAAAGGTATACATTCTATCTTACTAGGAAACTTATAAATAAAGAAAAAACATTTTATAGAAATATTGAGTTTGTTAAAGAACGTACACAGTTACTACAAAAATTAGATATTTGCCGTTCCATAATTGAAGAAAATAGATTAACATATGAACAAAATATGGAGTCATTGAATATTAAGTTAAAAAGCCTTCAACAATCATTATCTAAAATGACTCAGAATTATAATAACTCAAAAAAACAGATAGATGAATACATTCTGGCCTTAAAGTGTCTATCTAACCCCTCCCTTCACGAAGACACACCTGTAAAGTGTCACTCTTTGGTATCGAATCAGAGCATTACTGAAGAAAATGACACTGATCCAGTATGTGAGTCCTTGATTAATAAATCTGTTCACTCAGAGACCACAATTAGATGTAATTCTTTTAAGCAGAGAAACTTTCATAAGTATATAATGTTATGTGACGAATTTGGTAAAGATCTGGGTTGCTTACTACAAAAACAGCTGGGTGAAAATACAATTAATTATTGTTTGCCAGGTGTCACAATGCACCAATTAATGAAGAAAATATTAACTCTTGAACTTGACAAAAATACAAGTTTAATTATTTTAATTGGTAATAGAGGTAATGTTGGCAAAAATCACATTATGACTTACTATAACTCTTTGTGTTCTCTAAATGTAAATAGAATAGTTATGTATACATTTCCTTATAGTAAGAGTCTATCAAGTGAAGAAAATAATATTAGGTACAGGCTAAATTTGACATTAAGTACCATGTCTCAGTATAGTGGTCAAAAAGTACATTTAATTGATATAAATAAATTAATATATAATTTTAAAATGACAAGAGATAAATATTATCTTTCATATTACCATAAGAGACAAATAGCTTCTTCGCTATTATTTTATTTTACACACATAGCCAAAAACTTGGCTAACACTACTGCTTCTATTGAGCAGCATAATTATGTGGATCAGACTTTGGAATTTGTTCCAAATACTGACATTAATTGTAATTTAAATTAGTTCGTAAGACAACAGAGGAGCTCTCTAGCTATATCATGACCAAGGAAAAGTCTAAATTTCTAAATATTGTTCACCAAAATATACAAGGCTTTTCTGGTAAAGACTTAGAACTATGCTTATTTTTAAATACAATGAATATAAACATTTTATGTATTACAGAGCACTGGCTCAGAAATTATGAATTAGTTACAGGCTTAGATAATTATACAGTTGTTAGTAGTTTTTGTAGGAAATCGGCTATCAGGGGAGGCTCTCTCATAATCTTACAGAATAATCTTAAATACAAAGAACGTGCAGATATTGTTTCACTTTCAGTTGAACGTAATGTTGAACTATCTTGCGTGGAACTGGAAGAAATGATCATAATATGTGTATATCGACCCCCATCTGGGAATTACACTCAATTTGAGTCCGCTATGGAAGACGCTTTCAATATAGTATGTAAATGTAATAAAGTGGTTGTTGTGTGTGGTGATTTTAATATAAACATTTTAGTTAAGTGTCCATTAGTGAGTAGGTTTCTAAACTTATTTAGATCATATAACTTGAAGCATACCTTCTTTGAGCCTACCCGCATCACACATGCATCAGCAACCTGTTTGGATAATATTTTTTGTAATAGAAATGTTTTTAATAAATCAATAATAAATTGTATTAATTCTGATCATAGTGGACAATTAGCCTCTATTGAACACCATCATGCTTCACCCAAACATGACCTAACTTGTAGACCAATTACACAAACGGGTATAAATAAATTTCAAGATAACGTTTATCACAAAATATCGAACTTACCAGTTTGTAATAATAATAATATTTTGTATGAAGATTTATTCAATTTAATTAAAGATGAATTCAATAAAATATTTAAACGCAAATTAATTAAATGCCATAGCTCTAAAAAGAAATTTAGTGATTGGGCCACACCGGGTATTTACAAAAGTAGAAATAAGTTGTATCAATTATATGCTCTCAAAGCAACCTCATCTGATCCTAAGTTTATAGAATATGTCAAAAACTATTCAAAAACTTTTAAAAAGGTGTGTGCCATAGCAAAGTCTAAGTTTTTATCTAAAAAAATTAGTCTTTCCGATAATAAAATAAAGACAACTTGGAATATAATTAATAATGAAACTGGAAGAAATAAATTTAATGAACACACATATTCTTTAAAAATAGACAATAAGATTATTAGGACAGATGATGCCGTTGCAAACACTTTTCAAAATTTCTTTTCTAGTGCACCATTTGAAACAACTAGAAATCTTAATTCTTGTTCTAGGTTAGCAATGACCCTCCTTGAGTCAAGTGTTGATAAGTGCAGTAATGATTTTCATTTTAGACATATCAGTAGTGATTGTATTATAAAAACTTTTAATTCAATTAAAATTAAAAAGACAGAGGATTATTGGGGAATATCAACATATATAATAAAACCGATTATCACTGTCATTGCGCCACAACTGGCCATTATATTTAACAAATGTATTGATGAGGGAGTGTTTCCAGATCTAATGAAATGTGCTAAAGTTATCCCTCTCTTTAAGGCTGGTGACAAATCAGATCCCAGCAATTTTAGGCCTATATCTGTATTACCAGCGCTAAGTAAAGTATTTGAGAAAATAATTTATAACCAATTACTAGCACACTTTTCTATAAATAAGCTACTTCATTTAAAACAGTTTGGTTTCACTAGAGGCAAAAGTACTACTGATGCTGGAACTGCACTTCTCAAACACATCTTTGATATATGGGAGAGTAAGCACGATGCTATTGGCATTTTTTGCGATTTATCTAAGGCGTTTGACTGCGTTAGCCATGAAACATTGTTAAATAAAATGAAGCATTATGGTGTATCAAATATTTCACTAAGTCTGATACAGTCTTATCTTTCTGCTAGGATTCAGAAAGTGGTTATAAATCAAGCTGAGTCTACAGGAGCACCCATTTCTATGGGCGTGCCCCAGGGTTCAATATTGGGCCCATTGCTTTTCCTTATTTATATTAATGACCTTCCTCACTTTACAAGAGATTTGTGTGAGACAGTACTATTTGCTGATGACACCTCTTTAGTGTTTAAAGCTAGGAGAGGAAATGATTGTTATGACGAAGTAAATTGTGCTCTCTCTGAAGTCCTTCACTGGTTTACGGTAAATAATTTAAAACTAAACTCTAGTAAAACAAAATGTGTTAAGTTTACTTTACCTAATGTGAGGCAGGTTAATACTAGTTTAAAAATAAATGACCAGCCTGTAGAGTTAGTGGATTCTACAAAGTTTCTGGGTATTACTTTAGACTCGCATTTGCAATGGGATCCTCATATTGATGCCTTATCAAGTAGACTGAGCTCTGCGGCTTTTGCTGTTAAAAAAATAAGACTTCTAACTGATGTGGAAACGGCAAGATTGGTTTACTTTGGTTACTTTCATAGCGTTATGTCATATGGCCTTTTGTTGTGGGGCTCAGCTGCTAATATAGAAAGTATTTTCGTACTGCAAAAGAGAGCTGTTCGCGCCATATATAATTTAAAGGCAAGAGAATCTCTTAGAGAAAAATTTAAAGAAATTAATATTTTAACACTGGCATCGCAATACATTTATGAAAATTTAGTATATGTAAGAAAAAACTATGACGCATTTACAAAAAAAAGTCAAACCCATAACTTTAACACGAGATATAATAACAAACTTGCCGTTCCATGTTTCAGACTCCAAAAATCAAGAGGTTCATTTCTGGGATGTAGTATTGCATTGTTTAACAAAGTTCCCCAAGATCTGATTGAGCTTCCACTAACCAAATTTAAATCTCAGATTAAGAATACTCTTATGAATAAGGGCTATTATAAAGTTAATGATTATCTAAATGATCGAAATGCATGGACATAGTGTTTCTTGTAATTTGTTATTTGATGGGTATGAGTCAGTTTTTGAAACAGTAATATGGTACCTATCTAATGCCGCTTCCTATATACTAAATATAAAATTTATTGTAACTATATATCTATATCCTTAATAATGTAATGGAAGGTGACTTCAGATGTATCTCTGAAATCATTTTTCAACTTGACGACTCTGTATATATCAATACAGGGAGAAAAAAGCAGCCCTTGCTGAGTTTCTTGCCGGTTCTTCTCAGTACAAGGTCTCCCGCCGTAGTTTTGCGAACCGATGGCGTAGCTTCTTGACCTTCACAAGTGCTTGTAACAGCCTAGACTGAATAAATGACTTTTCATTTCATTTCATTTCATTTTCATTTCATTCTATGTAAAATTGAAAAGTCAGGGATAAGTGTGTCAGGGTAAATTTAATAGTTAACGTCCGGTACATAAATATAAATTTTATTTTAAGTATACAACTAATTATAATTTTCGTCCTTTTATCATATATTATAAACATACTCTATGGTGATGTGGGTTTTTCATTGTTCACATTAAAATTTATAATTATCTGGCAAATGCCTTACGCATCCTTCAACCACTGGGGGAGTGAGAAGAATGTATGTGGGACTCCTCACTGCTCTTTAGCAATGCGGAGTCCCACATACATTAATACATTCTGTAAAGTACAGCCAGCCCCTTGGGCCAGATGAAATGACCAGGGCCCTATCTAACGCCCTGAACAGGGCCACAGAAAACCAGACAATACTCCTGCACCAGTCACCTGGCATACATTCTGAGGACCGCTGTCCCCCAATGCACGCCGGGAGTGCGGTTGTCGTCGCGGCAACCGTTGCCCAAATTCTTTAAACTTATCTCTTAAGCATTTATATGTTGTACTTATGTATGTGGGACTCCTCACTGCTCTTTAGCAGTGAGGAGTCCCACATACATTAATACATTCTGTAAAGTACAGCCAGCCCCTTGGGCCAGATGAAATGACCAGGGCCCTATCTAACGCCCTGAACAGGGCCACAGAAAACCAGACAATACTCCTGCACCAGTCACCTGGCATACATTCTGAGGACCGCTGTCCCCCAATGCACGCCGGGAGTGCGGTTGTCGTCGCGGCAACCGTTGCCCAAATTCTTTAAACTTATCTCTTAAGCATTCTTTAACTTTAATATTATAAATTGATCGAATAGCTCTCTTCTGCAGCACAAAAATAGTTTGAATGTCGGCGGGGTTTCCCCACATTAAAATTCCGTACGATATTACACTATGGATATAAATAAAGTACACTAATCTGGCCGTATTTATATCAGTTAACTGGTGTATCTTCATTATGGCATATGCTGCAGAGCTTAGTATATTTGTCAATTTATCAATATGTGTAATTAGTATAGATTACGTTCTTACACTTAAATCAAATGTTTATTTTACCCACTTCAAATGTTCTAAGACTCCAGGCAGCCAGCCATGTGTGTTCACTTCATTGAGCTTCCCAAACCAACGGACCAACTCCCTTCTCTGTCGCTCGCAGAGACCTTCCAGTTGACTAATACGGTCTTCATAGCTTTCTGAAAAATGCATATGTGATATAAATACACTTTGATATTTCTGCTTAAAAAAATTTATTTACAAGGTTATTACCAAGGCTGATGGAAGGGCAGAATGTCATATTGACGAAAAAGGAATTGGACCAATGTGTCCCAAATCAGCATTAAGTAAATACCTATGAAACTGTTATTAAAATTATATTTTGTGTTTACATAGAAGTATTTAAAATTACAAAAGCTTAAAACTACTTATGTCTATGTTTAAAAACGTAAAAACCAGAAATAACTAAGAACTTAAATAATATACAATTTACAAAATAAAAAATACATTTTTGTGTTCCATATAAATATAAAATCCTTAAACTCATCCAAATACCCAATTGTATATTGAACAAAAAGTAAATCACACTTAAAAAAACTATGAACTTCAAAGAAATAAAATTTCCACTCTGACTGACCTATAAGATCTTAGTCATAATATGCAGATGCCCCAGCCTGCTGCCTCCATATCACCATATCACCCAATTGTAAATTAAACACAGAAGCAAATCACACTTAAAACTATGAACTTTACAGAAGAATCAAAATTTCCACACAGACCTATAAGCTCTTGATCATAATGGGCAGTTGCCCCGGCCTGCTGCTCCCATAACACCTGTTTCTCGTGAAGGAGAGCATCCAGCTCTGCCTGCTTGTTGGCCAGTTCTCTTTTAAGCTAGAAAATTAAGTTATTTAAGAATTATAATGGTGTACCGATTCTGGTATGATTTTTTCTCCTTAAAAGTAAATATCAGTCTCTCCTTTCCGTTCTGTATAGAATGACAAGGGTATGCTGTTGTCCAATTTATGTTTAGGTGTAGAAAAGATGTCAGAATCAACACCAATATGCAAACTGGTATATATGTTTATTGCAGACATCAAGTTATTTCCTAGCTCGAGACATTTAATCAGGTTTTAAAGACTTGAAATTTTATAAACAATAGTGTTTCGAACTATTTAAAATTCTATAAGTACAACATATTAAAGTTAGTAATGTACTTACTAGTATTATTTTTAAACAAATGTCAAGAAATTAGTGTGATAAAAAATTAAAAGTCTGCACTTCACATTTTTTTAATCTTCACTATTTTTAAACACAACATGAGCCTGTCTTTTTTATTCCTTGTACAGAGTGATAAGGACAGAATGATGTCAAGTTTACAAATAACCAAGGTCCAGCTTGAGTAGAGTGAAGGAGAAACCTTAGATATAATTTGAAACCTACTTACTCTTGAATTGGTCTGTTTCATTTGAATAAGATTTTTTGCCATCTCTTGCCTTTTATCTTCTACTTCTGCAAATAAAGAGTTTCCTTTGGCAGCTGTAAATAAATAGTTTTACTCATATAAATTTATTGTAACAGCAATCAATAAATCCTTATTAAAGTTTATTTTGATTTAATAACATTAATAAGTGAGGAGCTGGCGAACAAAACAGTATAATTACGTATCTGGTCAAACTACTTTTTTTATACAGTATGGATGTTTCGGGCCCGTCGAATTTGAATCTTTCAATCAAAACCGCCTAATACAGTGTTAAAATTACCAATTTATAAATTAAAAACCATGTCAAAATAATTATATCATTTTGTTTGCCAGCTCCTAAGGTTTTAAAAACAAAGCAAATTATAAAGCTTTACCATGTGGTTCTAAGTCTTGAGCATTTGTGTATTGATTCAGCATAGCTTTAGCTTCAGCCAAATCAGCCAAGGCTACTGCCTCCCTCTCTGCCGCCGCTCTCAGCTCCTCCCTGCGGAGCTCAGCAGCTGCTCGCATTTCCCCCATCTCTGAAACCATCTCCTCGGCCTTCATACGCCAAGACAACACTTCCGCTCTGGCCTCCTCTAGCGCCGCCTTCGCGGATGCAGCGTCAGACAAAGCAGAATTCACAGCGGAACGTGCCTCTTCCAATTCAGAAGTATCGCGCACTGGACTAACACGCTGTATACAAGCATTCTCCTCTTTCAATCTCCGAACCTCCGATTCATATTTCTTCAGCTCGGCTGCAAGTTTGTCACTTAACTCTGTTCGTTCTTCACGCAAACTGCATACCTCCTCTTGCAACGTCGCTATACGAGAAGCAGCCTCGTTTCTCCTTTTCTTCTCGTCAGCCTGGTAACTCTCCAACTCTGCGTTTAGGTGACTCTGTACGTCTAAAGCTGTCTGATAACTCCGTCTTGTGTCGTGCAACTCTTGTTTCATAACGTCGTAGCTCTGCGTCAAGTTTTCGAATTGTTTTTTGAGCAAATAATATCGCTCACTAAGTTCACCATTCGTTACTTCCTCCATCACTGTACAGTTAGTTTTGTTACTTATTGTGGAGTAATCCATGATTTATACTTAAAATAACGTGGGCAAAACAATAACTAGATTTTTTTTGTAGCGAATAAACGTTAAATTAATAGCGATCTAAAAAATAAAACACAAATTACAGATTTCAAAATTGAATGCTTTTTGCCGTTACCTCTTTGACATTGACATTAGGGATTTCTATCTTTGAATATAAAACCGATTAATCAAATACTCGATATTAAGGCCAATAAATCGATATGTAGCAAAATAACTATTCTATTAATTCTGAAAATATTTACATTAATCTGTTATCTGGATATATTAGTTACAAAATTTATTGTAATTATTGAATGAATCATTACATATACATTACATTTTTTTTAAGTTAATACATATTTACATTGTAAATGAGATGTGATTTGAGACTCAATGATACGAATAAATTACAGTACAAACAATTTTTGGAAAACAATTTATAAATTACTTGCTAATCCAGCGAACTTCATACGGCTATTAAAAGGAGTTGGTGGTACAAGGGTCAAAATTAAGATTTAAATTACTGATTTCATGTCAAATATATTTTTAAAAAATCTGGTACTCCTAATATAAAAGTAGCCTATGACCTATGCTCAGGTCTACCAAATATGATACATTCGGAGGAGTTCGATAGCAAGCACTGTGATATGACACAATATTTATATGCACTGTGTAACAGAAAATATGCACAATTTTCACTGTTGAGGGATGCATTTGAGCCATACTGGCTAGATATATTTTTAAGTAATCTGTCACACTATGGACTTGACACATTAGACATAATTATATTCAGTTGTTCGGAAAAATATTATACCAAAGTATCAGGACATACGTGTGTGTTTCATTCAAGGTATAACTGGTTCTTCCACTGTGTATTTATCTGTTAAAACTATAGTACTAACTTTCCGTCATTCACGGTGTTGTTGTTTGGTTGGCATTGCAAACAATAAAAATATTAATATGTTCACACTGGTATCGATTCTAGCATGATTCTCTAAACCTAAACTTAAACTTGACAGCAGTATATCCTTGTCGTTCTCTATACAGAATGAAAAGGAGAGACTGATGTTAAATTTAGTTTTAAGTTTAGAGAATCACGCCAAAATTGGCATCATTGTATACTTTATTGACCTAATATTAATGTTACTTTAACATTCATGATTCTGTAGAAAGATGTTATATATTGTAATTAATTCGTTTTTATTTTTTAATTTATCGCATACGTATTTGCATGCTATTTTTAAAATGGCACAACACGTGCTTAATCCAGTTTTCGCAATACCTGTATACCGTATTTTTAGCTAATTAGGATTATGAATATGATAATTTCAATTTCAAAATCGATCTTTTCCAAAGAGTTTTACGTCCCTATTAATTAACATGACAATTTGACACACCGATGACATTGACGGTATATTTTTCGAATGGCAAGCCACATAATTTGTTTAGGAATACTTTTGTCCATTTAGATTTCCAATAATTAGTATGTAAACAACCAACAGAACGACAATATCAGGGATAAATATTTATTTGATAATTATTAGTTTTCTTATACGTGAATAAATAATTATTCTATTCTATTCTGTTCAAATCTGTTCTATTCTGTTCTATTCTATTCTTATGAACGAATAATATTCTGCAACCGTAACC
Organism: Chilo suppressalis; assembly: GCA_902850365.2. Taxonomy (NCBI): domain Eukaryota; kingdom Metazoa; phylum Arthropoda; class Insecta; order Lepidoptera; family Crambidae; genus Chilo; species Chilo suppressalis. The sequence goes on from OU963902.1 coordinate 3,507,528, forward strand.
ACGATCATTAATTTTAGGATAGCCTTTTGCATAGCGTTTAGAATTTATTTTATAATTGGACATAGTTGATCCTTATTGTGCTTCATAAACTTTTGCCAAATATTGTCACTTTATGTTACCACAGGGAGAGAGAGCTCCACGCCCGTGTACTACGTGATGACCGAAACAAAACTAAGAGAGTGTGCTCGGGTGAAGTTTTAAATAGTCACAAGTGGGATTAAACTTCAAATTAGCTAGCGCGTGTGTTCCGCAAAGTGCGACCCTCGCGGATTGTCACAAGACGAGCTAATGAGTAACTGTGCGCAAGTGCCAACGGCTTAAAGTGGCTAGATCAGAACGAAGTCGAAGGAGCAGATTATTTTACTGAAAATCAAAGGGACATGTTGGTTCCAATAGTCGCATCACACATGCATCAGCAACCTGTTTGGATAATATTTTTTGTAATAGGAAAGTTTTTCATAAATCAATAATAAATTGTATTAATTCTGATCATAGTGGACAATTAGCCTCTCTTGAACACCATCAGGCTTCACAAAAACATGACCTAACTTATAGACCAATTATACAAACGGGTATAAATAAATTTAAAGATAGTGTTTATCATAAAATGTCGGACTTACCAGTTTGTAATAATAATAATATTTTATATGAAGATTTATTTAATTTAATTAAAGATGAATTTAATAAAATATTCAAACGCAAAGTAATTAAATGCCATAGCTCTAAAAAGAATTTTAGTGATTGGGCCACACCTGGTATTTACAAAAGTAGAAGTAAGTTGTATCAATTATATGCTCTCAAAGCAACCTCATCTGATCCTAAGTTTATAGAATATGTCAAAAACTATTCAAAAACTTTTAAAAAGGTGTGTGCCATAGCGAAAGCTAAATTTTTATCAAAAAAAATTAGTCTATCAGATAATAAAATAAAGACAACTTGGAATATAATTAATAATGAAACTGAAAGAAATAAATTCAATGAACGCACATATTCTTTAAAAATAGACAACAAGATTATTCGGACAGATGATGCCGTTGCCAACACTTTTGAAAATTTCTTTTCTAGTGCACCGTTTGAATCAACTAGAAATCTTAATTCTTGTTCTAGGTTAGCAATGACCCTCCTTGAGTCAAGTGTTGATAAGTGCAGTAATGATTTTTATTTTAGACATATCAGTAGTGAATATCAACATATATAATAAAACCGATTATCACTGTCATTGCGCCACAACTGGCCATTATATTTAACAAATGTATTGATGAGGGAGTGTTTCCAGATCTAATGAAATGTGCTAAAGTTATCCCTCTTTTTAAGGCTGGTGATAAATCAGATCCCAGCAATTTTAGGCCTATATCTGTATTACCAGCGCTAAGTAAAGTATTTGAGAAAATAATTTATAACCAACTAGCAAACCAGGCGAACTCCGTTTCGCCATCAGATGGCTTCGTTTTATGTAACATTTCGTTTGGTGATTAAAAGAAGATTTTTTTTTTTGAAATTTTTCCTGAATTTTCTTTACTATAAACCTCACGGAGCCCGAGACCTTACCAACGAATGCAAAACCGTGGAAATCGGTTCGTGCGTTCTGGAGTTATAGCGTCAGGAAGGAAAACCCGACTTATTTTTATATAGTAGATTACTAGCACACTTTTCTATAAATAAGCTACTTCATTTAAAACAGTTTGGTTTCACTAGAGGCAAAAGTACTACTGATGCTGGAACTGCACTTCTCAAACACATCTTTGATATATGGGAGAGTAAGCACGATGCTATTGGCATTTTTTGCGATTTATCTAAGGCGTTTGACTGCGTTAGCCATGAAACATTGTTAAATAAAATGAAGCATTATGGTGTATCAAATATTTCACTAAGTCTGATACAGTCTTATCTTTCTGCTAGGATTCAGAAAGTAGTTATAAATGAAGCTGAGTCTACAGGAGCACCCATTTCTATGGGCGTGCCCCAGGGTTCAATATTGGGCCCATTGCTTTTCCTTATTTATATTAATGACCTTCCTCACTTTACAAGAGATTTGTGTGAGATAGTACTATTTGCTGATGACACCTCTTTAGTGTTTAAAGCTAGGAGAGGAAATGATTGTTATGACGAAGTAAATTGTGCTCTCTCTGAAGTCCTTCACTGGTTTACGGTAAATAATTTAAAACTAAACTCTAGCAAAACAAAATGTGTTAAGTTTACTTTACCTAATGTGAGGCAGGTTAATACTTGTTTAAAAATAAATGACCAGCCTGTAGAGTTAGTGGATTCTACAAAGTTTCTGGGTATTACTTTAGACTCGCATCTGCAATGGGATCCTCATATTGATGCCTTATCAAGTAGACTGAGCTCTGCGGCCTTCGCTGTTAAAAAAATAAGACTCCTAACTGATGTGGAAACGGCAAGAATGGTTTACTTTGGTTACTTTCATAGCGTTATGTCATATGGCCTTTTGTTGTGGGGCTCAGCTGCTAATATAGAAAGTATTTTCGTACTGCAAAAGAGAGCTGTTCGCGCCATATATAATTTAAAGGCAAGAGAATCTCTTAGAGAAAAATTTAAAGAAATTAATATTTTAACACTGGCATCGCAATACATCTATGAAAATATAATATATGTAAGAAGAAACTATGACGCATTTGCAAAAAAAAGTCAAACCCATAACTTAAACACGAGATTTAAGAACAAGCTTGCCGGTCCATGTTTCAGACTCCAAAAATCTAGAGGTTCATTTCTGGGATGTAGTATTGCATTGTTTAACAAAGTTCCCCAAGATCTGATTGAGCTTCCACTAACCAAATTTAAATCTCAGATTAAGAATACTCTTATGAATAAGGGCTATTATAAAGTTAATGATTATCTAAATGATCGTAATGCATGGACATAGTGTTTCTTGTAATTTCTTATTTGATGGGTATGAGTCAGTTTAACAGTAGTATGGTACCTATCTAATGCCGCTTCCTATATATACTAAATATAAATTTTGTTGTAACTATATATCTATACCCTAAATAATGTAATGGAAGGTGACTTCAGAAGTATGTCTGAAGTCATTTTTCAACTTGACGACTCTGTATATATTAATACAGGGAGAAAAAAGCAGCCCTTGCTGAGTTTCTTGCCGGTTCTTCTCAGTACAAGGTCTCCCGCCGTAGTTTTGCGAACCGATGGCGTAGCTTCTTGACTTTCACAAGTGCTTGTAACAGCCTAGACTGAATAAATGACTTTTCATTTCATTTCATTTCATTTCATTTCATTTCATTTCATTTCATTTCATTTCATTTCATTTCATTTCATTTCATTTCATTTCATTTCATTTCATTTCATTTCATTTCATTTCATTTCATTTCATTTCATTTCATTTCATTTCATTTCATTTCATTTCATTTCATTTCATTTCATTTCATTTCATTTCATTTCATTTCATTTCATTTCATTTCATTTCATTTCATTTCATTTCATTTCATTTCATTTCATTTCATTTCATTTCATTTCATTTCATTTCATTTCATTTCATTTCATTTCATTTCATTTCATTTCATTTCATTTCATTTCATTTCATTTCATTTCATTTCATTTCATTTCATTTCATTTCATTTCATTTCATTTCATTTCATTTCATTTCATTTCATTTCATTTCATTTCATTTCATTTCATTTCATTTCATTTCATTTCATTTCATTTCATTTCATTTCATTTCATTTCATTTCATTTCATTTCATTTCATTTCATTTCATTTCATTTCATTTCATTTCATTTCATTTCATTTCATTTCATTTCATTTCATTTCATTTCATTTCATTTCATTTCATTTCATTTCATTTCATTTCATTTCATTTCATTTCATTTCATTTCATTTCATTTCATTTCATTTCATTTCATTTCATTTCATTTCATTTCATTTCATTTCATTTCATTTCATTTCATTTCATTTCATTTCATTTCATTTCATTTCATTTCATTTCATTTCATTTCATTTCATTTCATTTCATTTCATTTCATTTCATTTCATTTCATTTCATTTCATTTCATTTCATTTCATTTCATTTCATTTCATTTCATTTCATTTCATTTCATTTCATTTCATTTCATTTCATTTCATTTCATTTCATTTCATTTCATTTCATTTCATTTCATTTCATTTCATTTCATTTCATTTCATTTCATTTCATTTCATTTCATTTCATTTCATTTCATTTCATTTCATTTCATTTCATTTCATTTCATTTCATTTCATTTCATTTCATTTCATTTCATTTCATTTCATTTCATTTCATTTCATTTCATTTCATTTCATTTCATTTCATTTCATTTCATTTCATTTCATTTCATTTCATTTCATTTCATTTCATTTCATTTCATTTCATTTCATTTCATTTCATTTCATTTCATTTCATTTCATTTCATTTCATTTCATTTCATTTCATTTCATTTCTCTTGAAATCACGCATGATTCTCCATGGGCTGAATTGTAGTAAATATACTTTCTTGAATCACAGTAGTTACGATAGCTAAAATTTTATTACTCTTATAACTCTCAGCAATATTGATTATTAGTCTTAACTAGTCGTAAATAAAAGCACGAAGCAATTTTTTTTCTCTTTTTACTATAACAATCCAAAGCGTTTACTTAAGAAACCCACATTTTAAAAAATCTCGCGTGAGATTGGGGTTGGGGGGGGGAGTTGAATAAAATCCCACATCTCACCAGGGGGGGAGGGAGGGGCGGGAAAATTCGAAAAACACCTCACTTAATTTATGGACGCCCCCATTTATCTGAAACATTTAGAAAAAGGCAATGTTTGATATATTATAGCTAAGAAATATTTGATTTAAATATAAAAGACCTGATGGCAGACCTGAAAAGGCTGCGAAACGTCAATAAATAAATAAAGTTTCGTGCATTAACCCGTAAAAACTAGTTTTATTCCTGTTACACACTTCCGTCCCATTTCACGAAATCACTCCCACAAATTGCAGGAAAGCGAGAGGAAAAATGTTACACATCAAAAAGATACCTTAAAAAAATTTTCAGTCTGAGAATCATGCGAGAATCGACAACGGTGTCAACTTATATTCCTAATCAAAAGAAGAGGATTGCCATATAAAAAAAAATGTGAAAATAAAAGTGACAGTGACAGGTACCCAATAAGTGCTAAACAGAAAACACATAAAATTTAAGTAATTTTATTTAAATTTAGGGGCGTTTCTCTTTATGTTTATATAAATTAAACTTCAACGGAAAGAAAAATGTCTTCTCCTCCTCCTACAAAGCCCCCAAGAGGGGTTAAACAAGGCAAAGAAACTGTAAGTTGTCATCTCAAAATTAGATTTAAATTAAAAATAAGAATATCTTTCTATTATTTTTATCACAGAATAAATCTATCCATCTAACTATTATATAAATTAAAGGTGCCTCAAGAGATTTCTTGAGGTACTTTTCTTGGTCCATAATCAAATACTATCATCACACTGCACTGGCTGTTGTAAAATTATTTACATTAAAATTATATATTATAGAGTGGACTTCTCATGTCCGTGATACGCACATTATCAGCAAGTGAAACAAATGAGCAACGAGAAAAGGAGAGGGCAAAGCTAGAAAAGGAATACAAAAAGAGTGACGCGAGGCTAGATGAGTTGGTGGCTGCACATGCACAAGAAATCATGGAAGTTATGCAGGTACTTACTAAATTGATAGCCGCAGCTTTAAAAATGAATTTAGGCCTGTCGGCTTCCTGGTAAAAGTGCCATGCTATAGTTGTTCTTTATGTTATAACATTTGTTGTATCTTTTTACAATTTTAATAACAGAAGTGTTAAGACAGATATATGTTTTGTAAACTAAGGGCTTATCTTATGTTCTTAAATAACATACTTATTAAATTATTGCTGAAAGTAGTGCCATCATCAATATTGAAATTGATATTAATAACACAACAAAATTTTGTTCTTAAAATACAATAGGAAGCAGGCAAATAAACTCTTATAAAACATAAGTATCTAAAATAAGGCAGCAGTCATATTTTAAGTTGGAAGCTAATACAAGGTGGCATTGTATTTATGCGTGACTGTAACAGCAATTTTTTTTAAATAAAAGAAAATATTTTTAATCTAAAAAATTATGTGATAAAATGATTTTGAAAACATTTAATTTTAAACTGCATGAGCACTATTATTCTGTTGTTACTTAATACTTCCCTGAAATATATATATTATCAATAATTTATGTATTTCAGTATAAACTCTTGCCTGTTTAGAAATTCAGCAGTGTGAGCACTGCAATGACAGTTTGGGGTCAACACTGCGATGCTGCAGTGGCTCGTTTGGCAGCATGCCGAGGACTGTTGCAGCTGCGGAGGGATGACTTGAAGAGGCTCTGGGCTGATGCTCGCACCCACCATTATGCACTACAGATGTTGACTGATATGTAAGAGCTATAACATATTATAGAGCTCTGGGGGCCAATCGCCTAACCAGATTGCTTTGGAAAACGCTATCGCTTACAATTTCATTTTGTTATTTCTAGTCACCTGAAGTTTTCAAATGCCACGCGCTCTATTTTTTCTTTTGCATTGTTAATAACAATAGTAAAGAAAATGAGCGTGAGGTATTTGAAAACCTTCGGTGGTCAGAAATAAAAAAATTAAATCGTAAGCGATAGTGTTTTCCAAAGCAATCCCGTTAGGCGAATGGCCCCCTGGTAACCTAATTAACTGCAGAAAGAAAACTCGTCATAACAGATTAGTGATTTTAGGTTACAACCTTGCAAGGTGGTGTTTACTTCACCATATTGGTGCTATAGTTACTTCCCATATGGGTACTTTATTAGCAGAAAAGTACCTCTGCCCTACCTAGTATAACTGTTGCCTAAAAGCCATTATATTTTCAATATTATGTTGAGAAATATTTTTTTCTTAAACATGCTTGGATATGTGAGCATTACCTTCTTCCAGATCAATTAAAATTGCTTTACTGACCACATACATGCAAGCAGCAGCTGGCAAGAGTTGTTATCTGTTATGTTTAGTGGCCAAATATGTTACATAGTGCATTCATATCTGTCATGTGATTTAAAAACGGATCAAATTTTTAATGTCAAAATAACAAGAGAAACATTTTCAGCGAACGCGTAGTAGTGTCGGAGCGTGAGACTCGGGAACTGATATCTGCCGGACGCGTACTGGCCGCTGCGTATACGTTGCGCACTGCGCTCGATACTGCTGATACAAGCCTGTCGCATGTGGACGCGTTACATTCCACTAGGCAACATCTTGATGTGAGTAGCTTAATGATAAGGTATCTAAACTGATTCATTAAAAAGAACTCCGCCATGTTTCGTAAGGCACGGTAAGCCGTCGGTCCCGGCTGCATCTGTAGTTAGCACTCGCCATACTGCACTGCACTCGTGTGATGTTAAGTCATAGCCTGGTCTCCCGATTCCATTCATAGAGAAGGCCTTTGCCCCTGCAATGAAAAGTTGACGTTAACAGGCAGATTTAGATGATATCAGCTCGTGTAATTGATGATATTAGCCGCCGTAATGAGGGGGGGTAAAAAAATCCAATAGTGTTCACAGTAAGCATTTAGCTGTAGGCCAGTGCAACTATATGAAAATTCTAATTATATAAAAAAAGATTCTAATTATATAAAGAAACGTCAATAAATAAATAAAGTTTCGTGCATTAACCTGTAAAAACTAGTTTTATTTAATGAGTGATGTGCGTGAAAACCTAAGAAACAAATACTTCTAATTATATGAATACGTGTCGTAATTCGATGCTCTAAAGGTCATGACTATTAATATTTGGTATCGGATCGATCGACTCGCTTTTTAGCTTGCCGTCAAACAGGCTTCCACCTAACATAAGCATGTAACGTAAGCGGATAAGCACTCCAGAACGTTTGGATCGGCTACGGCTAGGCGACGCCGCGCTTACGGCTCGCCAACCGCTGGTTGACGGCTAGACGGCACCAGTTCAATCAGTTTGATCCGTACGTAAGTTGACCACGAACCGCGCCGCGATTTGAGAGCTTGTCCTGAGGAGGGGCGTTACGTTGCATTACGTTTTCGATTAGTATGCGCTGCAGTAGGGAATTTCATACAAAGAATACTGAACGGCTCGAGTTGATACGGTGAAGATTCCAAGTTGATTGTGTGCTATGATCTTAAATGTCTTAGCTTTAGGAGCCTGCAACATGACACGCTTTACATGCTGTCTCATGCATGCATAATGGTTTGAATTTGTTGATTGATGCGAATGACATGCAAGCTACGTGTTCTCACGCTGCATGATAATTCACTTAAATACATCGGAAAACTTTTTTTTTTATTATTATTATCATCAGGCTATTATTAATGTCCCCACTGCTGGGGCACAGGCCTTCCCTATAGATGGAATAGAGAGATTGGGCCATGACCCACCACGCGGGCCCAGTGCGGATTGGTGGGTGCTAACGACTGCAGATGCAGCCGGGACCAACGGCTTAACGTGCCTTCCGAAGCACGGAGGAGCTCGAGATAGTAATTTTTGGTCACCCATCCAATGACCGACCACTACGAAAGTTGCTTAAGTTCAACGATCGCAGCCGAACGCGCTAAGCACTTGCGCCATCGAGCTTCAAACGAAAACTTTAACGTTTGAATTTTTGATTGGTGTAGGCTAAAAAGAGGGAGTTAGTGGAGGTGATAGTGCGTCGCATCAGTGAGGCCGTGTACCGCGGTGACCGCAGCCCGCTGCTGCGGCGAGTCTCTGCCAGGCGGCGTACGGCGCTGTTGCTGTCCGGTGAGAATATTTGACGTGTATCGAGATCAAATTCAACGGGTGTCACGACATTGGTCTAATCGACAAATTAGAAAGTAGGCAAATTGGTAATTCGTCAAATTATATAATTTGCCAAATACGCAATTGGTAAAGTAATTAAAGTACAGTTAAAAGCAAAAAAAAGAAGTACCCATATTTAAGAATCAAACGAACTTACCTTGTGAAGTTTGATATCTAATTATACGAATGTCTTGACCGAAGATGATTACATATTGCATGCAGCAGCTCACGAGATGATGCTGTCCTCACCACATTTAAGAGTTACTTAATCTTTTTTGAATTAAAAAAAATAATACATCATATTCATTTTATCTATGGACTATGACAGCCCGCCATCTACCGGCCTACTCATTTATTTAGAGCAAATTTTTTCGATTGATCTGGGGCCATGGGACGGGCGGGAGTGTAATCATCTTCGGTCAAGACATTCGTATAATTAGATATCAAACTTCACAAGGTAAGTTCGTTTGATTCTTAATTATACTTCATATCTCTCCCGAAGATGATTACATATTACATGCAGATGTTCAGAGCATCGGAAAAATTTTTTGAAGTGATGGAAAAGGGGGGAAAAAATAAGAAAGAATTAATACTTATAACTTTTCTTAAACTTTCTATTCATAATCAACATCAAACTTAATGTAAGAATTAATAATTACTATTGAAATATAGCGTTAACAAAATCATTGTCATTTGTAGTCGACACATTCTTATTATAATACTTTAAAAATACTTTCGAAGCGTCTGTCCAGCCGGCAGCTTTTCTAATAACTTCCAAATTGACTCCTGCCCTGTGCGCAGCAGACGTCGACGCGTGTCGAGTGCTGTGAGCACTGTATATGCTTGTATCTATACCACTCTTTTCTAGTACAAATTTTATCCAATGTGATAATGTTTGTGGGGTTACTTTTCTGTGGGGTTTTTGATAACTAATGAAAAGATAATCCTGATTTCGTAAACTACTAGTTCTATCTACGTAAGATTTCAAAGCTGAGGCTGGGCAGACTTTCGAGTCTTCTTTAATAATTGGTAGTACTATTAAAGGTTGGTAAGATCCAGGTCTCGAAGTTTTTATGAAATCATCAATTTTTATAGTAATTTTATCTATATCGAAGCAAATATTTTGAATTTTAATAAGGCTCATGGTCTGTACTCTATGAGCAGAAGCTAAAGCGAGGAGAGTTATAGTTTTAACTGTAAGATCTTTTAGCGAAATTAAATTATTCGGAAAATAACTAGATAAATAATTTAATACCAAATTATGGTCCCACGTACAATTATATTTGGGAGCAGGTGGACGAAGGCGATAAATACCCTTAAAAAAACGTTTAATACAATCGCTTTCATTGAAGTCATTACGGGATAGTAAAGATAAAGCCGAACGATGTGTATTAAGCGTACTGTAGCTAAAACCAGAGTTATACATTACTGTTAAGTATTCTATTATTTGTATAATACTTGGATTATGATAATCAATTTTGTTGTTATTGCAATATTGTAACCATGAATTTAGCGATGAATTATATTGATTAAGTGTGTTTGTAGAAAAGGACGACATTACTATGTCAAGTGAGGCTTCGGGTATACCACGCCTTAGTAACGACTGCCGGATAATTTCCCTGCCATCAGGCTGAGATCCGTATGTAGGGGATGTTTGTCTCTGAAAGGTGAAAATAACAAATTTGGATGAGGCTTAAAATATATGACTTCAGATATTAATAACATTGACCATAATGGGTACCACGGTTGTGTGGGCCAGTATGGCACTACTAAGATGCCTTTGGCCTTGTCTATTTTAATTTTTTGTAATACTTTAGTTATTAAGCTGAATGGAGGGAAGGCATAGAATTTCAAATTATTCCAACCGAATGTGAACGCGTCAACTATTTCAGAATTGGGATCTAATTTCCACGATGCATATCTGTGGCATTTATGATTTTGAATACTAGCAAATAAGTCAAATTCTGGTGTACCCAATTTAAGGGTTATTTTCTTAAAAGCATCATGATTTAATTCCCATTCAGTATCTATATTTGTTTGACGAGATTCAAAATCCGCTACAACATTTTGACTTGACGAAATATATGAGGCGAAAACATAAATGTTTCGCTTTTCACACCATTGCCATATATCACGGGCGATGTTATTTAAATGTTTGTACTGTGTTCCCCCCATTTTATTTATATAAGCGATGGCTGTCGTATTATCTATCCTTAAAAGGATGTAACAATTTTGCACTTGTGAAGCAAATATTTTGAGACCGTAAAACGCAGCTAACAATTCTAGTGTGTTTATGTGAAGAGATTGTTGGGGGTGCTTCCAGTGTCCGCTGGCGGTCTGGTTACCACAAGCCGCACCCCAGCCGGTGGTTGAGGCGTCGGGAAATATAACTAAGGAATAATTAGACATATGAAATGGACATGACGAGAACTCAATATTTTTTATCCACCACCTGATATCTTCCTTTGTACTTTCAGGCAACAACATATATTTGTTATATTTGAGAGAATAATTAAGAGCTAAAAACTTTTCTCTCTCAAGTAATTTGGTATAAACCCAGCCATATTTAACAGCGGGACACGCTGACGTTAGCACGCCTAAAAATATTGCCAGTTCACGAATAGTACATCTTTTTGTATGTAAAAATTTATTAGCTAATATTTTAATCCGGTTTTTCTTTTCTTGGGGAATATATAAAGTCATATTGACTGTATCAAATATAAAACCTAAAAACCTACATTTCTTTGATGGACTCATTTTACTTTTCTCATAATTTATAATAAAGCCTAACTTTATTAATATGTCTCTAGTTTTATAAATATTATTTAGACATTTATTATATGATTCCCCCATACACAAAAAGTCATCTAAATAGACAACAGATAGATATCCATGTGAACGTAGGTAGTGTAACACAGGATATAGTAAATTGGTGTACACGTAAGGCGCGGTACAAAGACCAAAGGGGAGAACATTAAATTCAAATAACTGTTTCTTGTATCTTTTGGAATCCCAATAAAAACGCAACCATGCTCTGTCATCTCTATCGACAGGCAATAAAAAATATGCGTCTTTTAAATCTATAGTTGCCATATAATAATTTTTATCTAATAATTTTAATGCCGTGCGATAATCTTCCAATTTAAAATGAGTAACCTGAATAAATTTATTTAATTCTTTGAAGTTGAGAATGAAACGATGCTTCCCGTTAGATTTAGGTACAGTGAAAATAGGGGAAATAAATTGCTTTTCACATGGAGTACAAGGCGATACAAAATCGGACTCGAGTAATTCAGCAATACAATCGTCGATTATTGTCATTTCATCAGGGGTATATGACTTTAGTTTTTGTGTTCCGGTTTGATGGGGTTCAGAAAGAAACGGTATTTTATAACCCCTTATCCACGACAGAATTATTTTGTCGTTTGTTATATTAAGCCATTCGTCATAATAAAATTGTAGTCTACCCGCGACAGTAAAAAGTTCGGTATTTTGTACCTCTGATGACGTGGTTAACGTCTCCAATGCTGGTGACTGTACTGGCTGGTCCTGGGTTGGTTGGCCCCGCGGTGGCGGCCCCGCGGCGGCGGCGGCAGCGGTGGCCACTGGCGCCGAGGTTGTGGGGGGTTCACTCGCTGCTCGGCGGCCGCTACTCGCGGTGCCCCCCTGGCGTTTAAAGTCTCCGGTCGACGAAATCCAGATGTGCTGGGTTGAGCGATTGGCTATTGGTAGTACCTACGACTTGCTGTAGGCTTCAACTCTAATGCGGACTTAGATATGGCTTTCAATGACTTTAGATGATCATGTAAATCGGAACCAAATAAATATTCATTGATTTTTGTATTTTTTATTATATCTCGCTTTTGTTTGCTGATGGAATTTATAATGGAAAACCTCCTTGATACAGATTCTCTGTAATGAGTATCGCATAGTAAACGGCCTGCGTCACCTAATGTTTTTATTATTTCCTGTGGTATTATTTGTTCCTTTTGAGCCAATGCTAAATTCAGACCTCGACCTATGGCGGCAATACAACTCGCCATTTGGTTTTGCTTTTGCTCGCTATAAGAGTCCTTTTTTAAATTAGTTTCCGAAAGAGCCAATTTGACTTCGGGATTCAGCTTCGGTGCTTTCATATGTATGCAATTTTCTGCGGGAAGGTACTGTTTTAGCAAATCTGATTTTTCATCTTTTGGCAATCCGTTAATCAATATGTATTTCCACCTTACTGCTAAGTCCTTATGTAAGTTATCGCCAAAGCTTTTATCTTGTGTCGGGTCGGCACCTAACAGCTCTAAAATATCCGGTTCTAAATCTAGACTATTATCAGGATTCTCCGTTTGAAAATGAGCCTCATTAACTGGGATCCCGTCTGTAAGCCATAAAACACAACATTAAATAAAATTGTTGTGTGAAACACTATTTCAAGAGAAATAAACACTTTTTATCCACACACGATAATGTCGGGATAAAATGAATTAGCATTTTATTTAATTTTATTTATTTTTGTGTGTTATCTACACACGGTAATCCGTCGAGATAAACAATAGGTGATAAAGCAAACACCAATATAACAACCCACACACGATATACGTCGGGATTTTATTGCAATTTTTGCAAAACGCCATTGTGTCTACACACGTAAAAACGTCGAGACAAAGATAATTTAATTAAAAACTTATATATTCTTCCCATATGAGAAAAAAACATGGTGTGTTATGTAAGAGTACTTATATCCTTTTTTAAATATCCATTGTAATACAACTACCGACCGACTGCTTACTTTTTTTTAAGTGGGTAGCTGATTTTAGCTGATTTTTGCTAAGCAAAAAATGCTTCAATAGAATTTAACTTTGTATGTTATATCAATGATAGAAAACTCACCAACATTTTCTGGATCACTCATTAATTTGATGCTCCTCATTATCGGTTGATAACAAATGTTCCGTTCGTTCGTCCTCCGAAGAGGACGATTCTATTCGCCGACCTTTTTTAACCAACTTTTTAACCTTTTTAACGATTTTTTCCACTAAGTCACTATCATCTCTACTCGATTTCCTCTTTCTTTTACCCATTTCTAGACTTTTTCGAAATTATATAAAAAATACTGTGGTTTGGACGACACCAAAACGAGTAAAATGAGTAGGAACAGTGAGTGCCGGTAGATGGCGGGCTGTCATAGTCCATAGATAAAATGAATATGATGTATTATTTTTTTTAATTCAAAAAAGATTAAGTAACTCTTAAATGTTGCTGAGCTGCTGCATGTAATATGTAATCATCTTCGGGAGAGATATGAAGTATAATTTATTATAAACTTATTTTATTATACTTAACTAACTGTTTTTAATAATTAAATGGATCTAATTAACCACTCAGTAACTTCTCTATTTTTTTTTCTATTTTGGTGTCTTTTATTATATCGGTTGTGTTCCTTTTCTTGTAAACTTCTCTTTTAACTCTTCTTAATTTAAAAAAAATCGTACAAAAATATTATGTTTTTCTTTTACTTTACTAATCTAACTAATCCGGTGGAAATCTTCTACTGCGTTGGTTGTACGACGGAGTTCAGTTGTACAACACTACATATCCTGTGAAATCCTTCTCTGCCATTGCTCAATAAAATATACTTAAAAAATTCCACCCTCCTATTATTTTCTGGCATTTTGTCTTGTATTGCTTATCATCCTTCAGCAATAGTTTATAGTGAGCAAAAAAAAAATTCAATTTGATAAATTCAAATTTAAAATTTTGGGGTTCAAAATATGCTTCAGAGTCAATGCTTCTATTTGGCCAGCATTTGTGACAGTTCTGGCATTTCTTAAACCTGAAAATTAAATTTGACTACAGTGTATCCTTGTCATACTCTATACAGAATGAAAAGGAGAGACTGATATTAAATTTAGTGTTAAGTTAAGAGAATTATGGCAGAATCGACATACAGATTCTGCCTACATAAACTTCTTACAGCAACTGTACATGGACTTGGCCAATGGCGGATTTGGAAAATTACATAATTTGACGAAAAGAGGATTTGACGAATCACCAATTTGTCTAATTTCTAATTTGTCGATTTGACAAATATCAGATTTGACCAATGTCGTAACACCCAATTCAACTATTAGAATTAGATATCGGTTCGTACTAAGGGTACTGTTTACACGATCACGTTATGACTAGCTATGCTAGTTGCCACGCGAATGGATTCAATGTAAATTGATACAAAGATAAGTATTTTTTTTTAGAAATATATAAACAACCATGACTCTGGTACAAATACTCGTATTCATCATAGAAACACTTTCACATGCCGGGACTCGAACTAAGGACCTCGGAGTGAGAGATATCTTGAAACCTGGTGTAACCAATTTAACACGAAGGTCGTCAAACAAACACTTGTTAATTAGCCGTAGTCTTTAGCCAAATTACAGCTTCAAGTGAGATTAGTGAATATAATATTTTTTATTGGAACATCGAACTACAATTATTTTCATAAATGTCTAAAGGATAATTTACTGGAAAAAATTTCTAGGTCTGGAAGAAATTGTTGTTAGGTACCTATGATATGAACAGGGTGCGCTGCCTAAGAGTCTTAAAGGCTGTTGCCTAATATATGAGTAGTAATTTCAATATTCTTATAAAACGGGCAGTTTCTTATAAATTATGGATATTGATCTTTTCGATACTAGTGAGGCGACGGCAAAGCGATTATTAGGCGACAAGTTTTTCTGTAAATCATTTTTGGTGTGTGTGCTAGTGATATTTTTGTAATAAATTTTTTAATAAATTGAGCTGTTTGTAGTAGTGTGTTTTTGTGTGTTGTAGTGTTTCACCGTTTGTTTTCTTGGTGGGTAACATCTTTCCTCTCGCTTTCCTGCAATTTGTGGGAGTGATTTCGTGAAATAGGACGGAAGTGTGTAACAGGAAGTCGCGAAAGCGCGCGCTATTTTATTTGGTTTTAGAACATAATGTTTAAATGGCTTATTCCTTTTGTAGTAGGTTTTATTTCTTTTTTACTAATATAAGGTGAGGTTTCAAATGTTACACATCATACGCGACAACTGTAAGGCACGCTCGTTTTTTTTTTGTATTATTTTTCTATATGTGAAAACTGCAATTGATTTACTGTTTCTTACTTTAAATATTTTTGATGTGTAACATCTTTCCTCTCGCATTCCTGCAATTTGTGGGAGTGATTTCGTGAAAAACGACGGAAGTGTGTAACAGAATGTCGCGAAAGCGCGCGCTATTTGTTTTGGTTTTAGAACATAATGTTCAAATGGCTTATTCCTTTTGTCATCATCAACAGCCTATTAATGTCCCCACTGCTGAGGTACAGGCCTTCTCTATGGATGGAATAGGGAGATTGGGCCATGACCCACCACGCGAGCCCAGTGCGGATTGGTGGGTTCTAACGACTGCAGATGCAGCCGGGACCAACGGCTTAACGTGCCTTCCGAAGCACGGAGGAACTCGAGATAGTAAATTTTTGGTCACCTATCCAATGACCGACCACTGCGAAAGTTGCTTAACTTCAACGATCGCAGCTGATCGCGCTTACCACTTGCGCCATCGAGCTCCTCATTCCTTTTGTAGTAGGTTTTATTTCTTTTTTACTAATATAAGGTGAGGTTTCAAATGTTACACATCATACGCGACAACTGTAAGGCTCGCTCGTTTTTTTTTTGTGTTTTAATAGGTACGATTTTTCCTACAATAAATAAATATCTACATTACGCTATCCCTGCGCGCTTTCTCTACATTTATATTGAAGAACTTCGAAACTTGTTTTCAGTGGTGTTGTTATGACGGATATAATATATTCGCTCGGTTCATTTCCAGTCTGATACCTTGGTCAATTAGGTTGTTTTTTTTTCAGTATAATTAATTCTCTTTTCAACAAAATAACAAATATTTAACTTCTTACACAGAACTGACTAAAAACGAAGAGGTGACGGATGCTCACCTCCAAGATATCACGCCGGAGTTTGAGGCTTCTCTCTCTGAAGAGGACAAGACCTTTGAAACTACTGTTATGATATCGCTGGAAGCACTCGGCGTGCTGGAGTTACTTAAAGAGGCTACAGAGGTAAACATTTGAGATTTTAAATCTTGATATAGCAAGCGTATGCAGCTTTTCTTCTGGCTACTTCCTGTATCGTGACATTAGTCGGAGTAACGGCGCTAGTGGTCGTTACTCTGGTCCATAATTATCCCCAGTTTTGTGCGCATAGTTTTCCGTTTTCGTCTTTTGTTAGTGATTGTTATAAAATAAGCGCTCCACTAACTCGCTTCCGTGAACAGAGTATGATAGCAATATTATTTACCCGGTCCCTTTTTACTTAAATGAGAACCAAAATCTATTTTTGATGTATTGTTTTCGGTTTGCAATGACAGTAACCTAAATTTTCAGAAGTTTAAAGTGCAAATCCAGAACGAACTTCTGGACGTGATAGACTCAGTGTCTCGTCGTATTATCGACGAAGTAGACGTAGAGGCTGAAGTCGAGTGCGAAGAGGACGGCGATACACCGGACGCCGAGTGTGTGACAGAGACGGCGCGACCGCTCGCCAGGCTGGTCGCCACGCTGGGGCAGGAGTTCCGCGCGTGCGCCGCGAGGAATAAGAGGTGCGTCATATGTGGGTGTGTGTGACAAGGACGGCGATACACCGGACGCCGAGTGTGTGACAGAGACGGCGCGACCGCTCGCCAGGCTGGTCGCCACGCTGGGGCAGGAGTTCCGCGCGTGCGCCGCGAGGAATAAGAGGTGCGTCATATGTGGGTGTGTGTGACAAGGACGGCGATACACCGGACGTCGAGTGTGTGACAGAGACGGCGCGACCGCTCGCCAGGCTGGTCGCCACGCTGGGGCAGGAGTTCCGCGCGTGCGCCGCGAGGAATAAGAGGTGCGTCATATGTGGGTGTGTGTGACAAGGACGGCGATACACCGGACGTTGAGTGTGTGACAGGGACGGTGCGACCGCTCGCCAGGCTGGTCGCCACGCTGGGGCAGGAGTTCCGCGCGTGCGCCGCGAGGAATAAAAGGTGCGTCATATGTGGGTGTGTGTGACAAGGACGGCGATACACCGGACGCCGAGTGTGTGACAGAGACGGCGCGACCGCTCGCCAGGCTGGTCGCCACGCTGGGGCAGGAGTTCCGCGCGTGCGCCGCGAGGAATAAGAGGTGCGTCATATGTGGGTGTGTGTGACAAGGACGGCGATACACCGGACGCCGAGTGTGTGACAGAGACGGCGCGACCGCTCGCCAGGCTGGTCGCCACGCTGGGGCAGGAGTTCCGCGCGTGCGCCGCGAGGAATAAGAGGTGCGTCATATGTGGGTGTGTGTGACAAAGACGGCGGTACACCGGACGCCGAGTGTGTGACAGAGACGGCGCGACCGCTCGCCAGGCTGGTCGCCACGCTGGGGCAGGAGTTCCGCGCGTGCGCCGCGAGGAATAAGAGGTGCGTCATATGTGGGTGTGTGTGACAAGGACGGCGATACACCGGACGTTGAGTGTGTGACAGGGACGGTGCGACCGCTCGCCGCCAGGCTGGTCATTTGTTTGTCAGTCATGTCAATTTGGGTATCACGGATAGCATTACGTCTCTCCTTTTTTTCGCTCTTTACTCAAAAAATTTTCAAGTATTACATAACTCCAACGCACCACTTTAAAAGGTCTCAATAATGAGCGTAATGGATACGGATTCATCAGCTAAAACAAAAAATCACCAATCATTTTTTATTGAACACTACTACTTAGGATGTAATTTAATGTTGATTTTTTGCGCAGGCTATTGCAATTGTGGCGTGCTGCGTTACAAAGGCATAAGATATCGGATTCTTATCTTCACACTGAGCAACATTACTGGAGCGCTGTTCAACAAGTCGTGAGTCATACACATCCAATAATTTAAAATTGTTAATTAATCGTTTAATATGAATTATCTTTATAAAGCGTGATGTTGTTTTTATATCATTTTAACTCTTAACTTCGAACTATATTCTACTATGATATTGTTACGTGTCGGGATGGGGTTCGAAATTTTATGCCAGTTCACGCTTGACAGTTCTTTATTCACCACACAGTTCACACAATTAACACACAATGTTAATTACAAAACACTTACTAAACACTATTTCACTATACAAGTCTTAACTTTAACACTTGAACACTTTTGTTGCACTTTGATCGCCTTTGGATTTGCTCCGAAATCGCTGTTGAAACTCAACTGTGTCTGCGCGGCTCCAATCGTGCTTATATACGCTGATCGACGCATTCTAGAAAGTACCTGTTAAATTGAGAATTAGCTAGCACCCGCGAGTACGAAGTACCTACTTATACCTACGCAGGTAACGCGCATAACTTGTAAACAAGTGCAGATGTCGTTGCACTTTCTCCCTTACGCCGCACTGCATAAGGCTCATTTTTGAATGAGCCGCTTTCTCGGCCTCTATCGCGACCCGCGGTGATCTGGCAAATTCGATCTTTCGAGCGTTTGTGACAATATTATAAGATATCTTGAAATAGCTGATTTTCAAACTTAGTGTCCAGATTCAAAGCTCAAAATCGTTATTCTGTCATGTTATAGTATACTGATACTAGCGTGCATAGCCCTCACAAAAAATTGCTCTAGCTGTTCTATATCTTTTATATCTACCTATTCTATATCTGATATAAATAAACAAATTAAAATATGAATTTTTTAAAATGTTATCACTCATTCGCAGTTCCAACTTCTGCTAACCGAGTACTTGGACATCGAAAGCGTGAACTTAGCCGCGGTTCGTTCTACGGGCGCCGCTAATAGCGAAGTTAACACCGAACTGCGGCTCGCGGACTACTTCGCCAAGAAAAAACCGCAGAGGCGACGCGCTAAACTGTTCAAGTTGAACGGTGAGTTTTGAAAGAAATTGGCTATTTGATAGTTAAGAAATTAATTGAGGACTATTTTATATCGATTGTCTACGTCGTAAATTGGGTACCAAAAGATTTATATTAATTGTCTTTAAGCATTTAACTTCTAGATGTTTAAATTTCAAGAAAATTTTACTAAAAAAAAGGTACGCGTACGAGGCAGCAGACAAGACTCGTACCCGTCTGAACTCGAAAATTTTCTTTAGATTTTAACAATTGCTATTTCTTCGTATTTTTGATATTGTGGGTACAATGTGAAGAGATGGCGACAATAGGGATGATGACTATTTTTTTTTCTTCGTTTATCAGGTAGATTATCAATAAGTATTGGACCCGTATTTTTTCTTTTTTCACATAATATAAACATTGCAGAGATATATTAATTTGAAAAGTCGCATGACGTCACGTTTGAGTACTTATAAGTGAAAATTCACTCAAAAGTGACGTCACGAGCCCCTACTCCCAAACTTTGACGCGCTATAACTTTGTCATTTTTTGGTTGATTGCCCAAAGAAAAAATACGCGTCCATTATTTTTGATCATCTAACTGACGGACTAAATAGAATTTCGTTTACTGTACCCCGTCATCACCCCTATTACGCCGCGATGTTGCATCATTAAGCGAATTCTACCGACTATACCACGGCGAGTCTGAGGAGTTATTCTCCGTTATCCCTCCATCGCCTTTTCTTCATAGGACCACGCGTGCTGGCCTACGTTGCCACCGACTTATTTATTTATTTAAACTTTATTGACCAAAATATAAACAATGGTACAAAAGGCGGACTTAATGCTAAAAGCATTCTCTCCCAGTCAACCTTTGGGAAAAATGAGAAACACGAACAGCGCTATAAAGCTAAATACGAATAAATGTACAAAAAACATAGATACATAAATAAATACATACCATAAAAATAATGTAATACATACAAACATAACACAATAATATTTAAATATATATATATGTATATAGATACATATAATATATACATGATGATGATTAAAAAGTGACACTTAATCTTAAATTTTGCAACAGATGAGCGTGAACATTCCTTTTAAATACAAGTTTACTAGGAGATCTTCTGATGTGGTCGGGAAGGTCATTCCACAGTCGTATGGCTTGAAGAGTAAAGGAGTTGGACATATAGCCTGAATGAGAAAGAGGAATATAGAGAGCTAATGAATCAGCAGAGCGGAGAGGACGGTCGTGACTATCACAGAGATACTGAAACTTACATTTCAAGTACTCTGGAGAATGAGGGTTGGAAATAATGGTAAAAAGAGTGCAGAGTAATCTTCTCGTAAATCTCTAACTGCCTGCGCTGGCGAACAGGAAGCCATTTAAGTTGGGATCGATATGATGAAACATGGTCAAATTTGCGGAAGCAAAAGATGAAACGTATAGCATTATTCATCAGGCGGTCCAATTTATTGAGAAGATCTGCGTTTAAATCAGGATAACAGACATCGGCATAATCAATGAGAGGAAGAACAAGGGACGTAACGAGAGTGATCTTAGTTTTTATAGGGAGAAAATTTCTGAAGCGATTAAGGGTACGCAACGAATAAGAAACGATACGGCTGACTTCGGCAATCTGCGTCGTCCAACTTAGCGTTGTATCAATATGAAGGCCGAGATTCTTAACGCTAAGGCTATATGGAATTATAGAACCTTCAAACACAACAGGTGGGAGCAGACCAACATCGATCTTGAAGATCTGCTTGGAGCCACCCACTACAATAGCTTGACATTTGGTGGGGTTAACGGCAATTCCAAAGTCAGCAGACCAAGAACTTACAGTGCAAAGTTCCCTATTGAGCTGAGTTATTCCAGCAGAAATTTCCTCAGCAGTTGTCTGCACATAAATCTGCAAATCATCAGCATAGAAATGATAAAAGCAGCCAAGCGAGAAGGAAAGAAAGTTAATGAACAAAGAGAAAAGAAGAGGGGAAAGAATGCCCCCTTGTGGAACGCCAGCAGTCAAGTCGTTCCAACTTGACAATTCACGGTCCTTGCGCACTGCCTGCTGGCGACCAGTGAGGTAAGATGAAAACCAGTCCAATGTCAAAGACGAAAAATTAAGAGTTTTCAGAATCGCAAGTAGAACATCGTGGTCCACCATATTGAAAGCATTGGAGAAGTCAATAAGGACAATAATGGTGACCAACTGGTTCTCCATGCCAAGTCGGATGTCCTCGGTTACCTTAAGTAGAGCAGTCGATGTACTGTGCCCAGGTCGAAAGCCGGATTGAAAAGGAGTAAGTACCTGCCTCGAGTGTATAAAAGGTGATATTTGTTGGTGAGCAGCAGCTTCAAGAATTTTGGAGAGGAATGGAAGGATGGAAATTGGCCTAAAGTTGTTCAGTTGTGTGGGAGTGGAAGTTTTAGGAAGGGGAATAACGTAGGCTTTACGCCAAGGAAGTGGAAAGGAACCAGTCAGGAAGGAATAATTGACGATATGGCCAATAATTGGAAGGATAATGTCTATAATATTTATAACCATATCCCTGCTCACTTCATCGTATCCTACGGCTTTCGATTTTATGGATACAATAATTTTCTTAATTTCATCATTTGACATTGGAGAAAAGGAAAATGATACAGAGTGAGATTGAGCCTTGGAAGTTATTAGATCGATAGTTTTAGATTTGATAGAGGGTTCCAAGGAAGAAATACCAGAGAAATGTTTATTGAATTCATCAAGAGAGAAGGGAAGAGACTGAGATGGAGAAGAGCTTTTACCTAACCCAAGTGAACGTAAAAACTTCCAAATATTGGCTACAGAACAATTAGAAATATTATTATGAAAATATTGACGCTTAGCTGCTCTTACGATTCCATTGCATCTATTCCGTGCAGATTTATAGAGACGCCAGTTCTCCTCCGACCTGCTGCGCTTAAAGGTTCGGAAAGCGCGGTCCCTCCGAGTCATGGCCATACGGACACTTCTATTGATCCATGGAGCAGGTGGTCGCTTGACTCTTACCGCCTTTATTGGGGCATGAGTTTCGTACAGTTGGAGTAAACGATTATTAAAGTGAGAGCCTTTCTCATCAACTGACGACGACTCCATAACACAGGAAAAGTCGAGCCGAGCAGCATCCTGCCTCAACCTGTCAATATCAAGTCTAGAGAAATTACGCATCCAGAGTATAGTGGGTTTCTGCTTAGGGGGTTTCAATTTATATTTCAGGAAGATTAGGTCATGTTTAGAAAACCCGGGGGCAGGTAGTTGACCATGACTGATCACATCATCAGGAGAGGTTATTATTAAATCAAGCCATGTATCATAAGAAGAGGGGTTGTGATGCGTAGGCTCAGAAGGCAGAATAGAGAGATTGATGGACTTGACAATATTAGACAGTTTAAGAGATTGTGGCGTATTACGCATGAGATCGGTATTAAAATCGCCCATGATTATGAGATGCCTGTAATCTGTACAAAGAGGTTCGAGGATAGACTCAATATGAGTAAAATAGTCTACAGTAGGTAGACAGTACACAACTGCAAGAACGGCCCTAGCTCCCCCTACAGAGATCTCCAAGAAAATATACTCAGCAGAACCAGAATAAACAGACGGTGAAGATGCCAAAATTTTGTGAGAAATATCATTGACACCGATTTACTGTTGCCTCTATTCCTACACGAACTAAGAAATTTGGTGACTCATTTCTTTGTCGTACTATTCGTAAGTCTGATGCGGTGCGGGATGCACCGCGCGGGGACCCCGCATGCGTGTGCACATCTACGAAATCCAGTGTGCATTTAACTATCATGCGGGGAGCACGCGCGTGTTGTACAGACAAATCGAAAATGAAAATAGACATGGACGAAATTTAGTGTTATAATTGATGTACATTTGCGGCCTTGACGCGAGACAGACAGCGAACAGAGACGCAGCCTGGAAACAATTTTCACCAACACACAACCAAATTTCGAAAGTTTAAGTGACGAATGCATATTCGAAAATAAATCTTAAATTTCCGTTCACTCATTCGTAATTCACCATAGTGTGTGACAAAGTTTCCAGCAAGAATCTTGTTTTCAAATAACAGGCCATACGGTGATCTTGTCTTCTTATTCCGTCTTTTGTAGATTAAGTATAAGATCAATACTTTGCGGAGTTTGTCGTCCATTGTACAGAACCACAACCGCAGAAAACTAGATTGTAGGCTTGCATGTCTCACGCTGCGTGAAATTTTCCGTATGCGGGGCAATCCCGCGTGCGATATGAAATCCGCACGATATCAAAAACACCTTTAGGGCTAAGATACCTAATCGTATCGGGGAAATGTTATCAACACGTAGAAAAAGTGATTTACAGTTCACTACACCGTAATAATAAATAAATATGATGAAGTTTGCTCGTAGCCGGTGGTGGGGCGTGTCCGGGAGTAGGCGTGAACCCCGCGGGCGCTCGCCGCCGCCTCGTGTGCCGCGCCGAGCCCGCGCACCTGCACGCGCTGTTGCCGCACCTGCACGCGCTGTGCGCGCACATCGAGGCGCTGCACCCGTGCGTATAATATGTAATATGAGGCTCGTATAGCCGGTAGTGGCGCGTGCCCGGCCCCGGCCGTAGGCGTGAACCCCGCGGGCGCTCGCCGCCGCCTCGTGTGCCGCGCCGAGCCCGCGCACCTGCACGCGCTGTTGCCGCACCTGCACGCGCTGTGCGCGCACATCGAGGCGCTGCACCCGTGCGTATAATATGTAATATGAGGCTCGTATAGCCGGTAGTGGCGCGTGCCCGGCCCCGGCCGTAGGCGTGAACCCCGCGGGCGCTCGCCGCCGCCTCGTGTGCCGCGCCGAGCCCGCGCACCTGCACGCGCTGTTGCCGCACCTGCACGCGCTGTGCGCGCACATCGAGGCGCTGCACCCGTGCGTATAATATGTAATATGAGGCTCGTATAGCCGGTAGTGGCGCGTGCCCGGCCCCGGCCGTAGGCGTGAACCCCGCGGGCGCTCGCCGCCGCCTCGTGTGCCGCGCCGAGCCCGCGCACCTGCACGCGCTGCTGCCTACTAACTGTTGCTCTTTACTTAAGTAAGAAAGAAAGAAAAACATTTTATTGGCCTTCACAGTGTTAATTTAGAAGAACAAAATGGTTATTTAATAGTAAAACATAAATTAAAGGAACTATTTACTAGGTTCATGCCGTGTAAGGACAAACGCTGCCTCAGCTATGCTCTGTGGTAAACGTTTTCGCGATACCACAGCAGCGCTGATTTTCAGCCATCGTTTTTAGTCCAAAGCCCAAAAGTAATTGTGTCACACCATCTGAAATCTCACCAGTAACAGCTATAGTTTTCAATAAATTTTTACCACTTAGTGCGGTGGGACCATAGTTAAAATTAATACCCATAGACCCATTGGCGAACACTTTGGAACGGTAGGACCACAGGTAAAAAAAGATACTCGTGGACACAATAGGGGGACATGTCGGTGGGATTACGGGTAATAGCCCAGGAGCTCTATTTTTGTTTCGCTCGCCTGACATAGCATCTTCGAATGCGAAGTCATTTTTACAAAATTGCGCCGCTGCAGTTTAGTTAAATACGGCCACGAGTCTGTGAGATTCGAACGAGCGATATATCGACGCAGCGATGTTTAGTATAGTGCGCTTTACCTAAACTAAACTATAATGCAGGAGCTCCACACGGCCACCCGTACCCGCAAGTACAGTTTATTTATTTATTTATTTATAAGTACATCAACAGCATAACATACAAGACATTCGTAATATATAGAGGATAATTTTACTGTTTACATATGTTTGCCAATTATAGATATACACAACATTTATACCATATCGTTTAACATTAATTAAAATGAAAGGAGAACAAGAACATTATCTTTAACAAATGCTGCTATTATTGATTTATTAAGGTTATTTTTATTAAGAACACACAAAAAAAAATTGTTAACTACGTCGAATACACACTGGGAGGCTGAAAGTGATGCAATAGTTTGTTTCTGAAAGTTCGAGTAGAATCGTTGAAAATGTCAATACTGGGTACCTTCATTAACAATTCGTTATACGCGTTGCATATCCTAGCTATGGGATAATGAATACCCAAGTTTGTTTTGTGACTTGGTATATTAAACATTTTGCGTACTTTATAGCGCGGGTATCTACAGGGTACTGCAATTCCAATCTCACCAAGAAGATGAATACTGTTCATGTCATTATTAAGAATTTTATGTAGAAACAGTAAATCCGCTATCGTACGTCGATTTTTTAATGATGTAACTTGGAAAAAATCAAGTCTCTCCTTGTATGGATGCCTGTGGGATATACCAGGTGTCAAAAAGGCAATATAACGAGTAAACGCTCGCTGTATAGATTCAATTCGTTGGGATGGCGCCGCGTATACGGGATTCCAAACCACGCTAGCAAACTCGAGATGACTACGCACAAGGGTATTAAAGAGTACTGTCTTAGTTTTTACATTGCGAAATTCTTTTGCATTTCTTTTTAGAAAACCCAACATACGAGCGGCGTTATTCACTAGATTATTTATATGTGCCGCAAAATTCAATTTATTGTCCAGCTTAACACCTAAGTCTTTGACCTCCGTGACCCTTGCCAAAGTTACGCCGGACAATGTGTATTTGGTATCAATAGGAAATCTCTTTCTAGTGAAACTGATGGAGCAGCATTTTGAGGGGTTTAGTAACATTCCGTTTTTATGGCACCAGACAGATATATTGTACAAATCTGATTGTAGGAGACGAGCATCTTCCGTGGATTCGATACATTTATAAATTTTAATATCATCTGCGAATATGGACAAAGCTATAATTTATCACGGTTGCAATATCGTTGATAAATATTAGACACAGTTAGAAAGGGATATCGCTATGTGCTATACATAGCAACATTCCCTTTACGTGAGTCTGTAATACGAGCCTTAGATTTAGAAAGGGATGTCGCTATGTAATGCATATAGTGACATCCCTTTCTAACTGTACTCAAGTAAAGATCAACACTTAACTGTCATTCTGTAATACGAGCCTTAGACATAGAAATATAGCACATAGCGACATCCCTTTCTAACTGTACTCAAGTAAATATCAACACTTAATTGTCATTCTGTAATACAAGCCTTAATATTTTTAAGAAGAAACTGACTGACTGGCTGACAATCAACGCACGACCTAAACCGCTGGGTTTCGAGACTCCAAATTTTACACGTACGGAATAAAAATTCTATTTCTAAAATGGCGCGGAATGTCTATAGAAAAAATGGCGTGTTACAGGCAAATTGAAGTCACCAGCTCTCATTAAAACGACAAACGGTATAAGATAAAGTCACTCCGACAGCATGTTTACAAGCATGTGACGTCATTTCAGGCTCCGCCAATCCTAAGCGTTTGCGGTCAAGTGACAATAGATAAAAAAAACTTTCATGATTTTTACTAATATTATCTACAACTTTTTTTGTCAGAATACTGAAATTCCAATATTCGTGGTAATTACACATGCCAAATTCCAGGTACTTTAATTTTTATACTGCCAAATAGTCTCATTATCAGCCTATTAATGTCCCCACTGCTGGGGCACAGGACTTCCCTATGGATGGATTAGGGAGATTGGGCCATGACTCACCACGCGGGCCCAGTGCGGATTGGTGGGTGCTAACGACTCCAGATGCAGCCAAGACCAACGGTTTAACGTGCCTTCCGAATCACGGAGGAACTCGAGATAGAAGATTTTTGATCACCCATCCAATGACCGGCCACTGCGAAAGTTGCTCAACTTCAACGATCGCAGCCGAACGCGCTAACCACCTGCGCCAACGAGTTCCTCAAATAGCCTATTGCAGTAAAATTTATACATATAATAAAATGTTAGGGAAGTCAAAACTGTACATTGAATGTATTTTTAAAAGAATACTAGGGGTGTGATTTACAATCGATACAGAAGCCAAATAGTATAGATTGGCGACATTGATTGGTAGACATGATTCAATGCAATCATATACCTTATTAATAATCGGATCATGCATACACAGCATTACGCCATGCATTCCTTGCTATAAGCCCCACGGTAAACGACCACATTTCGCTTCCATGGGTCATCACTCGCAACACACGCTGGTCAAAGACTTTTATCTCGAGGCACTGAGGTAATTTGGACTGAAAATTCGTCATTTCCCGAACGCTGCAAACGCCAAATATATAGTTTTTGTCTGTTTTTCTGTTTGTCTGTATGTATGTTCGGTATAAACACAAACACCCTTATTAATAAAAGAAGTATAAGCTTGGATTACTTACTCTATGTTTTGTCTCTGTTCATTGAATGACAAATGGCATTTGAGTGACATGAACAAAACACGGCGTAACTAGTCTTAAGCTTATTCCCCGTTTATTTACCTTTGAACCGCAGAAGTGCATATCTACATGCCTTCGTGAGTATAGCCCGTTTGCGGAAGTGCAGATCTGCTTGCTCGTCACCCGCATTAAATTTTTTGCAATTTTAAGAATAAATATAATGCAATACAGTTCAGTCTTTTGAATTTTATACCCAGATGAATAAACCATTCACTCATTGTGGTGAAGTCGTTCTTATGACTAAACAACCGTTAGTACGATGATTTTAAAATCGAGCACCGGGGTGCTCGCAACTAAAAAGTAATTTTTAATAAGGGGGAAATTGTACTGCATGGATTTACTTCAAATTTGGCACGAATATTATCAAGAAGTCGGGTCAACATATAGGCTACATATTATCACTCCATCACCTACGGGGAACGAGCAGTGAACCTTTATTTCTAACTAACACCACGCGTACGAAGTCGCGGGCGGCCGCTAGTATGTAATAAATAACTAACTGTTACCTATCTGTATCCCTAATGTCCAGTGGTGGCGAATGTTCTCTGCGTGCCTTCGTGACGGACTACGTTCGTTCCGGTGAAGGGGAGAGGTTGGCGACCGCCGCCCGAACTGCCATAGACACTGCCATGCGGGCCCCCTCCGCGTGGAGGCAGACCGTCAGAGCGCCACCTAGCGGGTATGTCTGTAAACAGTACCCCTAGCACGAACCATTATCGAATTCGAATAGTTTGCAAACCGAAATGTCAATGTCAAATTTTGTATGGAAACTTGAACAGCAGCGCCACGTTGGACGTAACAGGAACTAAAAATCAGTACACATTTGACAATGACATTTCGGACTCGAAAACGTTACGAATTCGATTTTGGTTCGTGGTAAGGGTACAAGTAATTTTTCATCCCACCACCTCGGTAAGTGTAATTTTGCGCTTCGAAATCTGGCTGGAAAATTCTATTTTATTCGCTTGAGCGGCAAAGTAGATTTGAATTTAGAACATCACATATAATGAGTACTCAATATAATTGTAAATTCAAAACGTCATTAAACCTATTTAATGTAACCTCTATGGTGCCAAATTTATGATTAGAACTTTTTAAATTGTGAAAAAATTTAAATTTGGAACCTTCTTGGTTTCTTTGTTTTATTTGCGTGCTTCGCGCCATTCTAGTTTTTCACGTTTTATTGCTTAAATATTTTGTCATTATAAATTGTTTTCTTTTTCATTTTGTCATTTCCTCGCTGAGGTGGGATGAAAAGTTACGTATTGCACTCGAGTGGAAAGATTTTTCACCTTGTGCTCGTTTGTTTCCCTCGCTGACGCTCAGGATTCTAATTTAGAATCCTTCGCTTGCTCGGTCATCCAAATCGAGCACGCGGTTAAAAAGGAACTTTCCACTCTTGTATAATAAATAACTATTATTAAAACACTTTCTTAAGAAGTATAAACCGGGATTCGTTAACTTTTGTTCATTATTCCTGCCGTTTCGGCTACTTTAAAGGCTCTGTGGTGGTAAAACTGCCAAATGAACTCTTTACTCCACGGTTTCTCTCCCTTTTAACACGCTGTTATTAGTTTCACCTGTATGTTTGTTTGTATGTATGTAACTGCCTCGTTTGGACTCGATTTTGCCCAACATTAAGCGATCAGTACCCCTAGCACGAACCAATATCGAATTCGTATCGTTTGCGAGTCTGAAATGTCATTGTCAAATGTGTACTGATTTTTAGTTCTCGTTACGTGCTTTGTGCCGCTGCTGTTCAAGTTTCCATACAAAATTTGACATTGATATTTCGGTTTGCAAACTATTCGAATTCAATAATGGTTCATGCTAGGAGTACTGCATCAACCTGCCCGTGGATTGCGGCGTTTATATTTGTCATTGGTTAAGTTCTGAATTTTGTTCGAAAACAATACTGACAATCAGACGAACTACAGGTTCGAACTCCCACTCCCACAAATTGCATGAAAGCGAGAGGAACACATCAATAAATTATCAGGAGCCGTTTTCCATCGCTTTCAGATAAAAAAGTATTCAGTTTGTGTGACAGGTCACGTCATCGAATAATATTCGCGTGCTGCGCGGAAGGCTGGCAAGCTGTAGTGGACGCGGCTCTGGCTGCTAAGCGATGCGGCCCATGCGGTGGAGTTGAAGCTTTACGTGCTACCACAGGTAATTAACTGTAGAATAGAAATAATCCCTATTGTGACAGTTGTCAAAATACTGAAAATTTGATGCACATACTGATGGAGTGTTAGCAGTACGAAACACACAGAGTTGATCTCATTGATTTATTTTTTTATATTTCATCAATGTTTTAGTTCCAACTTTAGTTGTAATAACAGCGACAGAATTCTTAAGTTTCTTTCATTGTCCTTATCGAATTGTGATATTAATTAAAGTTATTGCTATGGAGTTGGCTTAACCTTTAAAGTGTATGGCTTAATAAAGAATAAAAAATGAAATAAAACTAGAATCGTTCGATTAACTTTACCAAAGATGATTGAATCGATTTCATACAAACTTGGGCCCAAAATATAACAACAAAAAAGGGTGTCATTTAAAAGATTGCCTTTCATGAGACTACCACTGCAATTTGTTTAACTTTTGCCATTCGGAGCGCAGAGTAATCCATAGTGTTCGGATACACGATGCGACAATGTGCCACATGACGCAATATTCGCCACAATGACGATGTGACATTTTTAAATATTGTAGCATGCAGCTTTGTGGCATGCCGCGATGACGCATATTATAAGGCAACATCATCCTTAATTGATCATTTGAAAGTGTTCAACCTTAAACAATGTTTATTTTGGTTTTGATAGTATTTAGTACCATTTGGTTACGAAAGATGGTGCTAATAAAATGTGTCAAATGTTCAGGTATATATTCTAAATCGCGCTGTCGAAAATATTTTATGTATATACTTATAATAGATAAATAAGGTTCAAAATTGCGAATAAATTGGGCCACAGCGATCTGTGGAAACAGGGTGCCAGTTTTTTTTTGATTTAAGAAACCCCCTGTCAATTAACCCCCAGAAACCAACCATCAATTAGTACAGGGTTGTACATGGTCCTTCGAGAGCCGGATCGATTTGTGCACAATAATATTTCAGGTGTTTTCAGCTTTTGGTTTTTCAAAGCATCATCCCTATTCTGTCCCTACCTGATGAAGAAGGGCATCCAAGGAGTTGGAATTTTGGATGACCAGCTACTGGACAGAATAGTGGAAGGAAGGGAGTACAATCGATAACACATAAAAATATCAGCGCCATCACATATGTGTGACACTTTTGCCAACAGTGAGTACTTGAAGATTTTTACAAGCGAAAGTGAACCTTAGAACTATTGACTGTTTAACTTTAGTTTTTTAATTAATTTGTGAAAAATCTGGTAATATTGAACCTTATGTACTAGAGATTGTAAACTTAGAATAATTTTAAGAATTCTGGACTTAGCGAAATTTGAGTAGAGTTTTAGTTAGACTTAGAATAATAAGTGAAATTTGGTTCATACGGGGAACCTATGCCCGATTTTGGTGCGACCGATTGTACATGTCAAAGACTTACAATTATTTTGAAATTTTTCTGTAACAGTAGTTTTTTGTTAAAACTATTAAGATGTTGCTGTCATTGATTAAGGTTCAAGAAGACCTTTATAATAGACTTGTAAAAGCACAGAGTAACTATAAGAAGTCACCTAAAGATAGGATTACTAAATGTTATCTAGAGTCTAGATTGGAAAATGTAGAGCAGTTGTGGACTCAGTTCACTAGTAACCATACAAATATTATACAAAATTATGACAAGCAAGAGGTTGACGAAACCTCTTATTATAAAAATGATACTTATGATAACATGGAAGAGTTGTATTTAGCTTTGAAAGTCGATATAAAAAATGCTTGTAGTAAGTTTAAAAGCAGAGAGGTGTCTCAATCAATTGCTTCTACCAATGTTAAAGGTGAAATGCAAAATAATAATATTAAATTGCCTAGGATTACTATTCCTAATTTCTCGGGTAAATATACCGAATGGCCAACGTTTAGAGACTTATTTGTATCAGCCATTCATAAAAATACCAGTTTAGACAAGGTACAAAAGCTACATTATTTAAAGTGTTACCTTATTGGTGAAGCGGAGCAGCTTTTGCGCCATGTACCGATATCAGAAGCTAATTACGATAGGTGTTGGTCTCAGTTGGAATCCCGTTATAACAACAAAAAATATTTGTCTCATTGTATTTTGCGAAGGTTGTTGAGTCAGCGTAATATTATTGGGGAATCGGCAGGAGCTCTGAAAGAACTGACCGATACTACAACTGAGTGCTTAGAAGCACTCAATAACTTGGGGATAAACACTACTTCATGGGATATACTTGTCATTCACTTGCTTACTTTAAAATTAGATTCAGATAGTAGGAGAGAGTGGGAGTTGAAAGTCACTAGTAATAATGAGTCTGATACGTTACCAACATTTGATCAATTTAAGGAATTTCTTACTAGTAGATACAGAGCATTTGAATTTTTAGAAACCAAATCCAATAAGGCTTATTCAACAACTGTAACTAAGCCTAAAGTATTTGTAACTGCTTCTTCTGGTTGCGCTTATTGTAATGAAGATCATTATATTGGTTATTGTAAACAATTTTGTCAACGTGATGCGATTACTCGTAGGAAATTTGTTCAAGAAAATAATTTATGTTTTAATTGCATGGGTCACGGTCACTCTGCTAGGCAATGCAAGCGTACAGCATCTTGCCGAATTTGCAAGCGCCGACACCACTCGCTGTTACATGCTCAGGGGGAGCAAGAGGCAGGTTATAAGGTAAACCATTCACCTGGTTCAACGAATACCAGCGAGCCTCAACCCTCAACGTCACGCGTACATACGGCTGGTTTAGAGGAAGAAGCAAACGTGGTGTCCTGTATGTCGAAAGGATCTGCTAATAATCACGTATTATTAGCCACGGCTCTAGTCAAAGCTGTTTCGATAAACGGTTCTATGTACACCGTGAGAGCCTTGCTAGATCAAGGCTCACAAGCCTCTTTTGTAACCGAGGATACCGTCCAAAGGCTGGGTTTGAAGAAAAAATCTATCCGGGGTACAATATCTGGAATAGGAGGAGAAAAAAGTCTAATTTCAAAGGCATTAGTTGAAGTTAATATCCAATCTAGAATTGATTCATCAAAAAATGTGATTGTAAAGGCGTATGTTCTAAAGTCAATCACCTCGCTGTTACCTGTAAAGAAAGTAGCATGTTTTGATTGGGTAACGGTGAATAATTTACCGTTAGCTGATCCTGCGTTTCACACACCAAACAGAGTTGATATGCTGTTTGGGGCGGACGTTTATACTAAGGTTTTGCAGGAAGGTTTGAAAAGGGCACCAGATGGATCAATGATAGCTCAATGTACAACGCTAGGGTGGATTATATCGGGAACAGTTAAAGAAAATAATAAAGGAACTAATCTTACAGTTTTGCATA
Source organism: Chilo suppressalis (assembly GCA_902850365.2). Classification (NCBI taxonomy): domain Eukaryota; kingdom Metazoa; phylum Arthropoda; class Insecta; order Lepidoptera; family Crambidae; genus Chilo; species Chilo suppressalis. The sequence continues at coordinate 3,541,084 of OU963902.1, forward strand.
CTCAATTTAAGGAAGACGATCTACTAAGAAAATTTTGGGAAATGGAGCAGGAACCAAGTGATATTGGAAAACACATACTTACAGAAGAAGAAAAGAAATGTGAAGAATTATTTAGTAGCACTACGAAAAGGAATGAAAACGGTCGTTATATTGTTCACTTACCTTTTAAAACTGTAAATCCGAATAGTCCATATGGCGACTCTAGAGCTATTGCACTTAAAAGATTTCAGTATCTAGAGTCAAAATTAAGTCGAAATACTGATCTGAAACAGAGTTATACACAGGTTATCAATGATTATTTAACACTGGGTCATATGAAACCGTTGTCAAGAGAAGAAAAATTAGATACAAACAAAGCAAATGTAGTGTACTTACCACATCACGCTGTCGTTCGAAACGATAAAGACACAACCAAGGTGCGCGTTGTTTTCGATGCCTCGTGTAAAGGAAAAAATGGAATTTCTCTTAATGATGACCTTATGATTGGAGCTAGTTTGCAACCGGAGTTGAGACATTTAATTATGAAGTGGAGAGCTCATCCTATTTGTCTTATAGCTGACATAATTAAAATGTATAGACAGGTGTTGCTAACTGAAAAACACACCAACTTTCAGCGAATATTATGGAGAGACAGTAAGGAATCTCAAGTTGAGGAATACAAATTACTTACTGTAACATTTGGGACAGCATCTGCGCCATTTTTAGCAGTGCGAGCCATGCAGCAAGTTGCACACGATGAGGGGCAGGCTTATCCGATGGCCGCTGAAAGAGTACTGAATGACTTTTACATGGATGATCTTATGACAGGCTGTCAGACAATTCAGGAGGGCATACAGATATACAAAGAGATGAACAGCTTATTAATGAAGGCAGGTTTTGAATTGCAGAAATGGTCGAGCAATAGCAATGAATTATTGGCTGAGATTGCTAGTAATGACAAGGAAGATATGCAAATAGCTAAGAGCATTAAATTTAAGCAAGAAGAAATATTAAAGATTTTAGGACTTACCTGGAATCGAAGTAGTGACAGCTTCCAATATTCCGTGCAGCTTCCTTTGATGACACCGAGACCTGTAACAAAAAGAAAAATAATATCAGACGTAGCGAAATTGTTTGATCCACTAGGTTGGGTTGCACCAGTGGTTGTGATAGCAAAGATACTAATTCAAAAGTTATGGATATTAGGTATCGGATGGGATGATCAAGTTCCAGACGATATAAAAAGGAGTGGAATACTTACCGTGAAGAACTGCAATCTTTAGGTAAATTATCGATACCTCGATGGCTAAGCACCCGTCTAGGCGACCAACGAGTAGAGTTGCATGGTTTCTCGGATGCCTCGAAAACAGCTTATGCTGCAGTTGTCTACGCACGGGTTCTTAGTGTTGACGGCAAGGTACATGTAACGTTGATCACAGCTAAAACAAAGGTCAATAAATTGTGATTGTAAGTTATTATAGATACTGGTATAAGAAGGTAGTTATTTTTTAATATTTTGTAAGTTCAACTTTTGTTTTTGGAAGTTGTATTGTTATTCATTTGTTAAACATAAGGGTTTTTAGTTTGTTGAGTTGCGATTATCTTAGTTAAGAACATACCGTGGCCAGCCACTATATGTCCTTGGTGGGCGGAATGTTCAACCTTAAACAATGTTTATTTTGGTTTTGATAGTATTTAGTACCATTTGGTTACGAAAGATGGTGCTAATAAAATGTGTCAAATGTTCAGGTATATATTCTAAATCGCGCTGTCGAAAATATTTTATGTATATACTTATAATAGATAAATAAGGTTCAAAATTGCGAATAAATTGGGCCACAGCGATCTGTGGAAACAGGGTGCCAGTTTTTTTTGATTTAAGAAACCCCCTGGCAATTAACCCCCAGAAACCAACCCTCAATTAGTACAGGGTTGTACAGAAAGCGTTTTCTCAACTTTTAAGATTTATATAGAATTGAAGCCCTCCAGAAAGCTATGTTTTTTGTTGAATGAATTGCCTTTTCTCTACAATATTGTTCTAAGAATTCGTTTTTGAAAGATAGTGCTGTAAAAGCAGGTTTGGCGACAATTTGTCAATTCCGTTGCTTTCAAAGAGCTGTCATAAAACATATGGTAGTATGAAGATGATCGAAAGATGTCTTTATACAATTATCGAGTGAATGTAACATTAATCCGTCGAGTAAACGTTTACTAGACATGTTTTTACAGCCTAAAAGCGTTCAATGCAATAAAATACAGAAAGATGCGTTTATACGGCTTTCTGAAATATAGGATCTATCACACGAGTGGTTTTCGATCTATAGTCGAGAGAGTAATTTATTATATTATATTTTTGCTTGGTTTTCTTTACGATACCGAATCAAATAGTGATCTAATGTCAAATTTAACGATATTTCTTGCTTGAGTAATACTTTGTTTGGAAATCTTTTGTCTATGGGAGTGTACACTCAAACGCATTACTTCTATGTTTTAGTTCGTGATCTGCGATAGAAGTCAACTCTTAACGAATGTTAGAAATATTAATATTTATCTATTATTTATATTATCAGGTGCCCTAGCCGCACTGGCGACGCAATGTCGCGCGGCGCACGCGCGAATGACTCCCGGCGCCAGCGGCACGGGCGGCTCGCGCGCGACCCGCTGGCTGGCTGACGACGACATCGTGCGCTTCCTGCAGTCGCTGCCCAACTGGCGCGCCCTCAGCGACCCCGCGCCCACTCCCGCGCAGGTGAGCCGTGTCTGTGCTCGTACTGCCAGCCGCGCTATATATGACGCGACCCGCTGGCTGGCTGACGACGACATCGTGCGCTTCCTGCAGTCGCTGCCCAACTGGCGCGCCCTCAGCGACCCCGCGCCCACTCCCGCGCAGGTGAGCCGTGTCTGTGCTCGTACTGCCAGCCGCGCTATATATGACGCGACCCGCTGGCTGGCTGACGACGACATCGTGCGCTTCCTGCAGTCGCTGCCCAACTGGCGCGCCCTCAGCGACCCCGCGCCCACTCCCGCGCAGGTGAGCCGTGTCTGTGCTCGTACTGCCAGCCGCGCTATATATGACGCGACCCGCTGGCTGGCTGACGACGACATCGTGCGCTTCCTGCAGTCGCTGCCCAACTGGCGCGCCCTCAGCGACCCCGCGCCCACTCCCGCGCAGGTGAGCCGTGTCTGTGCTCGTACTGCCAGCCGCGCTATATATGACGCGACCCGCTGGCTGGCTGACGACGACATCGTGCGCTTCCTGCAGTCGCTGCCCAACTGGCGCGCCCTCAGCGACCCCGCGCCCACTCCCGCGCAGGTGAGCCGTGTCTGTGCTCGTACTGCCAGCCGCGCTATATATGACGCGACCCGCTGGCTGGCTGACGACGACATCGTGCGCTTCCTGCAGTCGCTGCCCAACTGGCGCGCCCTCAGCGACCCCGCGCCCACTCCCGCGCAGGTGAGCCGTGTCTGTGCTCGTACTGCCAGCCGCGCTATATATGACGCGACCCGCTGGCTGGCTGACGACGACATCGTGCGCTTCCTGCAGTCGCTGCCCAACTGGCGCGCCCTCAGCGACCCCGCGCCCACTCCCGCGCAGGTGAGCCGTGTCTGTGCTCGTACTGCCAGCCGCGCTATATATGACGCGACCCGCTGGCTGGCTGACGACGACATCGTGCGCTTCCTGCAGTCGCTGCCCAACTGGCGCGCCCTCAGCGACCCCGCGCCCACTCCCGCGCAGGTGAGCCGTGTCTGTGCTCGTACTGCCAGCCGCGCTATATATGACGCGACCCGCTGGCTGGCTGACGACGACATCGTGCGCTTCCTGCAGTCGCTGCCCAACTGGCGCGCCCTCAGCGACCCCGCGCCCACTCCCGCGCAGGTGAGCCGTGTCTGTGCTCGTACTGCCAGCCGCGCTATATATGACGCGACCCGCTGGCTGGCTGACGACGACATCGTGCGCTTCCTGCAGTCGCTGCCCAACTGGCGCGCCTCAGCGACCCCGCGCCCACTCCCGCGCAGGTGAGCCGTGTCTGTGCTCGTACTGCCAGCCGCGCTATATATGACGCGACCCGCTGGCTGGCTGACGACGACATCGTGCGCTTCCTGCAGTCGCTGCCCAACTGGCGCGCCCTCAGCGACCCCGCGCCCACTCCCGCGCAGGTGAGCCGTGTCTGTGCTCGTACTGCCAGCCGCGCTATATATGACGCGACCCGCTGGCTGGCTGACGACGACATCGTGCGCTTCCTGCAGTCGCTGCCCAACTGGCGCGCCCTCAGCGACCCCGCGCCCACTCCCGCGCAGGTGAGCCGTGTCTGTGCTCGTACTGCCAGCCGCGCTATATATGACGCGACCCGCTGGCTGGCTGACGACGACATCGTGCGCTTCCTGCAGTCGCTGCCCAACTGGCGCGCCCTCAGCGACCCCTAACTAAGTTAGCGGTGCTAACTGGTGTCGTAAATTTGACACCCTCACTGGTGCGTCTTCAGTGAGCTCACGCCAACTCATGTACAGTTGTGGTCGTTAATATGATTGTACTGATAGGCACGCTATATTATGACGTCCGGCAGATCACCAGAATATACCGAGTAACTGCGGGTTACTTTGACCTAAAATGTGCACTTTTTTTTAAATTAAATTGTAGCTTCTCTTTGTGATGAATATGTCACGTTTATATCTTTCCATTATCATACGAAAATAGGAAAAATTAATATTTAAAAGTTCATAAATATTTTTTTTATTTTGAGCCAAAGTTGGCCTTAAAGAGGGTTACTTTAGCTCGTTGAGTTTTCTCTGTGATAAAAACTCATTTTAAACCACGTTCGGGTTAAGTAACCCTTATTACAGATCACCATTAGCATACTGTATACACAAATGGATGTTTTTACCCAAAAATAATTAAGTTAAAGAAAAAATTGTAAACTTACCGAAAACCACAGTTTCGAGAAAGTTTGCGCATGAACTTGCGAACTATTTCAGTTACAAAAAATCCCGCGTTACAATGACAACTTCATACAGGAACGATGTCGGTAAAACAACACCACACTACGCGCCTATATGGCTATCTGTGATTTTCAACTGGAACTATAACGGTCACCCAAGAGATACTGATGGGGCGGCAAGTTCAATATTTTTTCTGATTTGGGACAAAGTTACCCGCTCGAGCTAAAGTAACCCTCACTTACGGTACATCCCGGAAAACTTATTGGGCAGCGACCATAGACAAGGAAGCCTTAGTATGCAGTAGCAATTTTACATGCAAAAACGTCTACTGCGCAAATTAATTTGCTTGCTGTTTTGCACAAGAAGATTGCCGCTACAGACAGAGAATGGACTGAGCGACACTCTCGTATAATTTACAACTCTTTACAAAGATAGATATTTCCCGTACGATCGCTTCGACTCTCTCGTATTTATTTACCCAGTTTTACTTAACAGTTAAATTCTAGCCTTTCAAACGCTATTCATCATTTAATGCGTGCATCACTTTGTGCTTGGGCCTATGAACATTTACAATAATAATAACGAACTACCAATTTTTAAAGTTGCTATCGATTTTAAGGCTTAGTAGAATACATAATTGTCTGTTTTATGACTAAATACGTTAAGATACAATTTAGATGAAATGTAACACCATTATTTTGTACCCTATTTAATGCAAATAAATTGAATTGAATTGTCAATTATAGGCTATGAAACTTATAAAATGAAATCTGCAAATACAGGAACTGAAACAAGCTTACGAGCGTGAGGCTGAAATCCTGGGTTCCAGCTTAGGCGACGGCGCGGTCACTAGAAGGGAAATTGTCGCCGACGTAAACGTGCTCGCTGACTTGGCTATGCTCTGTGAAACTATGGTTAGTATGTCATTTTGTACTGTTTTATCAAGAAATACATATTTGTGCAAAAAAAGTGCCTGGTCCACGTGGTTCTTTTTCTAGTAAAATTTTCTTTAGATTTAAACTTCTAGCAGTACACGCTTAAAAAAATATTATAAATTTTTGTTTATAAACAGTCAATCTAATAGATCAAATGAGGTTATATTTACCTCATTTGATCTGCCCATTCATTTATTACTAATTACTCAGTCCCATTTCCATTCGGTTATTATTCGTTGTCGCGCTCTCGAATTATCTTCCAGTATTTTTCTCCTAGTTTTAATTGGATTTCACAAGAAAATAAAAACAAGGTTAAATACACATTTTTGAAGTAGTTTAGAACTAGAATATTAATATATCTCTAATATCACTTTATATCAGTTAATACTCTTGAGAATTATACAAAACTGTCAAAATTCACCCTGGTTTTAAATTTTACGGCAATAGGCTAGTTGACTCATGTCGAATTGTATTAAATAAATGTTTATTTCTTACAGTATTTGGTCTAAGGAACCTAAATATATCGATTTCACTTCATAAAAGCAGAAGATTGCTGTAGAAATTTAATTTAAAAAAATACATCCACCACGATTGTGACGTCTCTTTCAGTAAACAACTAAATGTCATTCGCGTGTTGTTATGGGTGGATTCTTTAGTCTGAATAAATTTATCTTAAAACACTTTTAACTTTAGAAAAGTTTCCGTTTACTGTTTTTTTTGACAAAACTAATTATGGATGCCGGCTTTGTGAAAGCAGAAAGCACAAATCTGCCAAGAATTGACGCATTGATGATTGGTGAATTTTTTGCACTAAACCCCGATTTAGGTTAATTTCTTTCGGCACTTTAATCCACAACATTCCTGGAGTCTTCAAGGATGTGTTTTTATAGTCTCGTACAATACAATAATGATAATTACTTTATTTTTCGTGGTATTTATTAGAAATCATGTTCTTTTTATTATAAACTCAGATAAGTTATTTTCTACGTGCTTACGAGTTTTTTGTTTACTACAGTTGACATCATAGCATAGACAATCTATAGATTAAAATGGCCGACAGCGTTTTTGTATGTCCATGAAAATTCTATTTTAAAATTAAAGATTTGTAGCTTCTCAAAAAAATACAATACATTTTTTTTCGGTCTAATAGAACATTTATTAACCATTTAAAACCTTTTTCCAAAAAGGGTCAACTAGCCTATTGGATTCAAGGTTTTAAAATCGATTGCAGCATGAAACAATAAATGTTAATAAATACTATTCTAGCAGCAAACAAACTCTAGCTATTCCATCTCACCATAATGGTTTTGTTTCCAACTCATTTTCTCTTCAAGCTATACGACACTGAAACGCACTACCTCCTCATATTCAAGATGCTCCGAATAAACTAGCTTTTAAACGCTTCGTACGTCATCATTTATTAGATTCCTCCTCTGCATCCTCCTGATATGATATAGATTTGTATGTGCCTATATATGTAAATATTTATTATTATTTATGTAGATCTGTATTTTATGTATTATATATATATATTATCTTGTTTCTATAGATATACTTTAATTATAATAAATAATTTACTGAATTCTTGTTGCACTACCTTATTAAGATATTTAGTATAATAAGTTGACTGGTAGAGAATGCCTAATTGCATTAAGTCTGCCATTTGGACACTCATAAATAAATACATTTCCTGTTTTGTATTTTCTAGGACTGGCTAAGCACAAACATAAAGACGATCCCGTCAATTGTAAGCGGAACTTCCACCACCGGCGGCGGCATCAGGCTGACCGACAAGTTTGTCAACGACATCAACTCCGCCGCAATGATATTCGAAGAGATATCGCACAAGTGCCTCTTGTTCCTGCATTTGGAAGTAAGATTGTATTTTTAAAGCTTTTAATTCTAAATCAAGTCAAGTATAACTCGTGTCATTAAAGAAAGGAATCGCAAATGATGACGTAAGACATTCTGTCCTTCTCGCACATGCTATCCTAAGTGTACGGGACGCCGGGCTGTCGCAGTAGCGGACAGTTACCAACTCGTACTGCGGGGTGGAGGAAGTTACACGCAGGAGTCTTGACTGTAGTGGACTGTAGTTTCGGCGAATAAAACCCCTGGTGTTCGGTATTGAAGAAATCGGTGGGCGCTGGTAATGGATGGCCGGTGAGAGGAGGCTTCAGTTCCAGAGTAAACCGCTTGCTGTTTCTCTAGGAGCGCCTGTCGCTGAATGCATGTCGGAGCCTGTTCCGACTCGATTTTTATATGTTAGGACTGAGCTGGCCAGCGATCCATTACCCCACCCCCGCTATACTTTTTTTTTCATTCTTACAAAAATTACATGAGTGCAAGCTTAAAACTATGTGTACATACATTGGGCATACGAATAGGCATATTTTTAAGACAGTTATGTGTCCGTAAGCATGATATTTTAGGTGTGGCGCGCAAAAAACAGGTCTCCGCGATATTTATACTTTCCCCCTCCATAGGGCTTCGCCCTGCCACAGGGCTTCGCTGCCCCACCCACGCGCTCCGAGCGCGCCGGGTGGGGAGCGCAACATGTCTTAGGAAACCGTTCTATACAAACAGATTTTTACTCCTACACGGTATATTTCTACATTTATTGACGTGATGCCTATTTATTTATGTAGTTCTATGCGTTATCTACCTAATGCAATAAGTTTCTAGTAAGAATATTAAAAAACAACAGCTCTACGGCCCTATAAAGATTACAAATTTAAAAGTCTTAAAAAACCTACTTACATTTACTCTACACCTAACTATCATATATCATTTTATAAAGAAAGTAAAAATACACACAAATAACATCATTATCATTACAATTATACCTATATCCTATCAATTATTCATAAAAAACTATATTCAATATTTTCCTTAACTATGCCTAAACTATCAATACGATCTACACAAAACTTTGATATATTACTCTTATAACTACCTATTTCCTAATAAGATATAAAACAAATCAATCGAAACATAAAAACATACTATTATCGAAAACTATCAACTCAGGCAAAATCTTATAAGATGTTAGAAAAGGACAGCCTATCGTCTCTTTCCCTCCTATAGGTCCGAACTATCAATATTCTAGTTTTTTTTTCCTGCGCCGCCGCTTGGCGTCGCTGCGATTGATTAGACAAATTCTTATAAGATTATTGGTGAGAAAGAGACGGAATATCGCTCTGAACTATTAATTTTACAATCGTTTACTATGAACAAAGTTATCTATTATTGCGATATCCGACTCATTCTAATAAGACAACAAGGGAATAATATTTTTAATGTACATAAAACCGATACATGTGAAATTATAGATACATTTTATAAATCAATCTTGTTTCGATGTAACTTTATTTCTTCTCGCTTCGGTCGTAAGGCGGTCGTCTCGTACACTAAGTGACGTGCGAGTGGGACAAAATGTGTTGCGTCGGCATTTTCAGATTCCTTTCTTTAATGACACGAGTTATGGGAATATATTCCATCGGTGAATTGATGAATCTGCGCTTCGATTTGCGCTTTACAAAACCTTTTCGGAAATCTAAATTAATTGACCGTTTAGACTAAAATCTTTTTTACTTTTAAATTGAGTAAAGTTCTTTCGATGCAGTGGGCCAAGCATGAATTTTGATAGCTCCGTAATCTTATCGCATCGTCAAATTTTCTATGGAATCTAAGCAGCGCCCCTACCGGACCTAAGAACAAACTGGCTTCTTTCATACAAAATTTGATGATGAAGATACGATTATAGAGGTGTCAAAAGTCTGGTTAAGAAAATTATAAAAGACTTGATAAGAATTGATTTAGTTTTATTAACTAAGTATCATTATATCTTAATAGCCTTTTACGTCGTCGCTTTTGGACATAAGTCTCCTCCATATCTTTCCATATACATTTCTCCATCGCTGATATAATAAAAAATATTATGATGTTACAACGAATTAGAAATAATATGAAATACAAAAGTCGTGCCAGGAAAAAGTACGATCAAGTGGGCGGGGTGAAAAAACTGCGATCAACACGCCAATCATGGGATTGGTTTTGATTTCCGTTTAACATTACCTTACTCAATGGTAATGAATGGATACCAGAAATCGTTTGCTGATATTTTATTTGTGAAAGTATTCATTTTGTCTGTGTGCGTGTCGCGTTAGTATTGAAGTTTCGATGTATGAGTTTGGATCCATGTTTTAACGCGGCCCTTGTTACAGAGCTTACTAATGCTTCCATATAACTTATAATTCGATGGATGTTGGCTACTGTATGATTGAATATTTTTGTTCGTTAGCTCCGCATCGAGTGTTTCTATTACCTGGGGCAAGAAGAACGTGCGGAAGGCACTGAAGAAGGCGGGCCGGAAGCTGGTGGCGCCGCAAGATTAGCGCACGCTTTACTTGCCTTCCATGAACATGCTGCGGCTATATTGGCGCCCAATGCTACCGCGGTGAGTATTGACATTGTTGCTACTGCTTAGGGCAAGGGAATGTCCTGATGGCTCTGAAGAAGGCGGGCCGCCATATTGGCGCCCAATGCTACCGCGGTGAGTATTGACGTTGTTGCTACTGCTTAGGGCAGGAGGAATGTGCTGAGGGCTCTGAAGAAGGCGGGCCGCCATGTTGGCGCCCAATGCTACCGCGGTGAGTATTGACGTTGTTGCTACTGCTTAGGGCAGGAGGAATGTGCTGAGGGCTCTGAAGAAGGCGGGCCGCCATGTTGGCGCCCAATGCTACTGCGGTGAGTATTGATATTGTTGCTACTGCTTAGGGCAGGAGGAATGTGCTGAGGGCTCTGAAGAAGGCGGGCCGCCATATTGGCGCCCAATGCTACCGCGGTGAGTATTGACATTGTTGCTACTACTTAGGACAGGAGGAACGCGTCGAAGGTACTGAAGAAGGCGGGCCGCCATATTGGCGCCCAATGCTAACGCGGTGGGTATTGATATTGTTGCTACTGCTTAGGGCAGGAGGAATGTGCTGAGGGCTCTGAAGAAGGCGGGCCGCCTTGTTTGCGCCCAATGCTACCGCGGTGAGTATTGACATTGTTGCTACTGCTTAGGGCAGGAGGAATATGCTGAGGGCTCTGAAGAAGGCGGGCCGCCATATTGGCGCCCAATGCTAACGCGGTGAGTATTGATATTGTTGCTACTGCTTAGGGCAGGAGGAATGTGCTGAGGGCTCAGAAGAAGGCGGGCCGCCATGTTGGCGCCCAATGCTACCGCGGTGAGTATTGAAATTGTTTCTACTACTTAGGACAGGAGGAACGCGTCGAAGGTACTGAAGAAGGCGGGCCGCCATGTTGGCGCCCAATGCTACCGCGGTGAGTATTGAAATTGTTTTTCTTTTCTTTATTTAGTGTTCAGGTGGTTTGCACTTGAAAAGTAGTTTAAAAAGTTCAATTGAAGATAGTGTTTCGGGATGTGTACAAGGAAAAATCATAGATTTTACACAAATACCTTTCTTACCAGCCTGATTCGAGTTCAGTTCCCAAGTTTTTGTAGCGCCTCGACAATGTTTGCGGAAGCTCGCACAGATTGTTTTTATGCTATAATGCGCAAGCGGGGCGCTTCGTTGGTGCGGCGAGTGCGTGGGAGTGCCAATAGCATGCTGGATGTGCTAGGAGACAGGCTGACTGCCCATATATTAACCACTGCTGTAGACTGCACATTGCACACTTTGGCAGAGCAGATTAATGACATTGTGTTATGTTTCTTTAGTTTTATAAGTTTTATTTAATTTTATTGACATATGTATTTTAAATGTTGCAATTCAATTTAGATTATTAGTGACTGTTCAGAAATAATTTTAATTTAATAAATCAATAATAATAAATAGTTAATTAATGTATTACGTATAATATGAGTCTTTGTTACTTGAAATAAATAAATAAGTAAAATAAGTTTTATTGGCACACGAAACTTATTTGACTAATGAAATAGTGTATCGTGTTTATGAGTCGCAGCTGTAACGTAGACTAATGCGACGTGTTCTAGATTCGACACACCAAATTAAAAATGCAATGTTGCAACATACAAAATGTGAAATAATTATAATTATATTGTTTATTTTTTATTTCTTTATTTAATTCAGGTAACAAACAGTCTTATACAAACAATTTTACAATTTATGTTTACAAATAGACCTAAAGTACCATTAATTGATATACATATAATTGTTATATTCAAGCGGCATAAAAGTAACTGATAACTATAACTACATATTATATACATCGCCGCCGCACATGTTAACTATTTAAACAATAATTCACTTACTTTCCTTTTGAAGCTGTAAAGTGATTCACTGAAAATATCTGCTTCATTTAAGTTCTTATTGTAAAAATTACATGTCCGTCTAAAAAGGTTTCTCTGGCATAGTTGATATGGCAACTCGAAACATAAAAGGTATCTTTTGAACGTGAGGAGAAACGAGGAACTTTGAGTACAATACTCTGCACAAGTTGAGCTGAGTCTATGTGATTGTTAATTATCTTGTACAGAAACATGGCATCCAAATACTGGCGTCTACAGACCAATGACTGCACTTCATGTCTTTCTGCCCTCTCTTCATAATCATTATGATAAAATCCGACACGATAATCTAATGATTTTATGAATTTGCGTTGTACACGCTCTGTTCTATCCTTGTGCACGGCATACTGAGGACTCCAGACCACGCTACCAATATACTCCGAACGTATGCGTTATAAAGTATCTTAAGAGTACTGCCCCTGGCGAAAGGCTTTCCTAGTCGTAGGATTAGCCCCAATTGCTTAAACGCCTTGGCTACCATACTGTCAATATGCAAATTAAAGTGTAACTTGGAATCCAGAGTTACTCCTAAATCGCGAATAGAATTCGTGCGGATTATACTTTGATCAGAGATTCTGTAATTTTACTGGATAGCATTATTTTTACGAGTAAAGGTTATTACATAACACTTATCTAAGTACAAGAGCATGTAATTATTTTTACAAAAACGTTCAAAATTGTTCAAATCTTTCTGTAAACTTTCACAATCATCAGAATTTCGCACTATTTTATAAAATTTTGTATCGTCAGCGTACATGAGAAACTGAGAGCTAGTAAAGCAACGGCTGATATCGTTGACATAAAGACAAAATAAAAATGGTCCCAGGTGGGACCCTTGAGGAATTCCTGAGGGAATATTTAAGAATCTCGATCGGTAACCCTTGAGTGCAACAGCTTGACTACGATTTCTGACATATGACTCAATCCATCTTAGCAGCATATTGTGCGGTTTATTGAATTGTACAGATGAAAGTTTTAAAGAGATGATAGATCTGCAAATTTGAATAATTCAAAATGTATTTAAAATTGCTAATAGGGTATTCGACAACTTTTAGAAAACAATTTCATATTATTAACAGATGATTGTAGACATTGATCATTCCGTTGATTATTTAATTAAAAAAACTTCGTGTCATAACTTTTCTTTATACGCAGCGTGTAAGTGAAAAGGTTTCTTTATACGCAGATTTATTGCTTTTTAAATCTTTGAACTCAGATTTTCGTCAATTTCTATGTAATTTATTGAGATTTTGATAAGTGAGTATTTAAAAGTATAATTTTAGATGTTTTTTCAAATAATTTGTACCAAGTTATAAAATTGGGCAGAAAGCGAAGATATTAAAGATATTTGCGATTTATAAACATGGAATTATTACGACGGTTTTAGTACGTATTCGGTGGCCTCGGCGAGATGATGTCTGCGGGCGTAGTATGGCGCTGGCAAGGCGGTGAAGTAAGCGCCGCGCACACTTCGAGCGCCACTGCGCGCCTCGCCACGCTGCGGCATGCGCTCGCCGCGCTGCAGCTGCCGCACGACGGGCTGCACCGCGCCCACGCCTACCTGCACCTGCTGGCCTGCGAGCCCGGCGTGAGTCTATATATACCCGCACACACACACACACACACACACACACACACACACACACACACACACACACACACACACACACACACACACACACACACTGGCCACGCTGCGGCATGCGCTCGCCGCGCTGCAGCTGCCGCACGACGGGCTGCACCGCGCCCACGCCTACCTGCACCTGCTGGCCTGCGAGCCCGGCGTGAGTCTATATATACCCGCACACACACACACACACACACACACACTGGCCACGCTGCGGCATGCGCTCGCCGCGCTGCAGCTGCCGCACGACGGGCTGCACCGCGCCCACGCCTACCTGCACCTGCTGGCCTGCGAGCCCGGCGTGAGTCTATATATACCCGCACACACACACACACACACACACACACACACACACACACACACACACACACACACACACACACACACACACACACACACACACACACACACACACACACACACACACACACACACACTGGCCACGCTGCGGCATGCGCTCGCCGCGCTGCAGCTGCCGCACGACGGGCTGCACCGCGCCCACGCCTACCTGCACCTGCTGGCCTGCGAGCCCGGCGTGAGTCTATATATACCCGCACACACACACACACACACACACACACTGGCCACGCTGCGGCATGCGCTCGCCGCGCTGCAGCTGCCGCACGACGGGCTGCACCGCGCCCACGCCTACCTGCACCTGCTGGCCTGCGAGCCCGGCGTGAGTCTATATATACCCGCACACACACACACACACACACACACACTGGCCACGCTGCGGCATGCGCTCGCCGCGCTGCAGCTGCCGCACGACGGGCTGCACCGCGCCCACGCCTACCTGCACCTGCTGGCCTGCGAGCCCGGCGTGAGTCTATATATACCCGCACACACACACACACACACACACACACTGGCCACGCTGCGGCATGCGCTCGCCGCGCTGCAGCTGCCGCACGACGGGCTGCACCGCGCCCACGCCTACCTGCACCTGCTGGCCTGCGAGCCCGGCGTGAGTCTATATATACCCGCACACACACACACACACACACACACACACTGGCCACGCTGCGGCATGCGCTCGCCGCGCTGCAGCTGCCGCACGACGGGCTGCACCGCGCCCACGCCTACCTGCACCTGCTGGCCTGCGAGCCCGGCGTGAGTCTATATATACCCGCACACACACACACACACACACACACACTGGCCACGCTGCGGCATGCGCTCGCCGCGCTGCAGCTGCCGCACGACGGGCTGCACCGCGCCCACGCCTACCTGCACCTGCTGGCCTGCGAGCCCGGCGTGAGTCTATATATACCCGCACACACACACACACACACACACTGGCCACACTGCGGCATGCGCTCGCCGCGCTGCAGCTGCCGCACGACGGGCTGCACCGCGCCCACGCCTACCTGCACCTGCTGGCCTGCGAGCCCGGCGTGAGTCTATATATACCCGCACACACACACACACACACACACTGGCCACACTGCGGCATGCGCTCGCCGCGCTGCAGCTGCCGCACGACGGGCTGCACCGCGCCCACGCCTACCTGCACCTGCTGGCCTGCGAGCCCGGCGTGAGTCTATATATACCCGCACACACACACACACACACACACTGGCCACACTGCGGCATGCGCTCGCCGCGCTGCAGCTGCCGCACGACGGGCTGCACCGCGCCCACGCCTACCTGCACCTGCTGGCCTGCGAGCCCGGCGTGAGTCTATATATACCCGCACACACACACACACACACACACTGGCCACGCTGCGGCATGCGCTCGCTCTAACTTATATTTAATTTTAAAAAGGACTAACAACTAAAGACTTTCCTTTTTAATAATAATAATATTTCCAACACACACCAATGAGCCCCAAAGTATGTGGGATACTAAGGTAACGGATAGAATACATATACTGATACATATATAACTATTTATAAAGAAATACATATTTAACATCAATGACTGAAGTACAAATGCTTGTATTCATCACACAAACATCTGCCATTTATTTCATTCTGTATAGTATATAAATATTTTCACACAGTTGTCTAATTCAATTTAAGATAATAATATACATATTAGAATCGGCCTCGTTAACCTAGACACTGTTCTTCATGCGACTATAAAACTACTTCATTAAACCTCCTATCCACAGGAGATAATATCATCGGTCCGCGAGAAAGGCGCCCAGTTCTCCGAGCTGGAATACTTGAACGCGTTCAAAGTGATTGGCGCCCGTCGCGGGTTATCACCGGCCGATATGCGAGCACAACTGAAACATTTATCCACTGCCTTGGGTCACGTGGGCGTTACTGTTTAAAAAATCTCAACCATGAGAGCAAGAGCACATTGAGCCAATAAACGCGACCACCAGTGGTAGCCAAGCCACTTAACATGACTTGTTGCAGGCGAATAGACGAATATAAGAATAGGGATGATGACTATTTTTTTTCTTCGTATATCAGGTAGATTATCAAAAAGTGTTGGACACGTATTTTTCTTTTTTCACATAATATAAACATTGCAGAGATATATTGATTAAAAAAGTCGCATGACGTGACGTTTGAGTACACTTATAAGTGAAAATACACTCAAAGTGACGTCACGAGCTCCTACTCCCAAACTTTGACGCGCTATAACTTTGTCATTTTTTGGTTGATTGCCCAAAGAAAAAATACGTGTCCATTATTTTTTGATCATCTAACTGACGGACTTAATAGAATTTCGTTTACTGTACCCCGTCATCACCCCTATTGTATTAAATATTCTTTACTTAGTGTTTCTTTATAGTGGCAGTGGAATACTTTTTATACCTATTTAAATGTTTTCGTGTTGTTGTTCATGTTGAGTTTGCCAGTAATTGTTTTTGCACTATGCTGAGAATTGTTACTTATAAGTGTGATTGTGTAAGTTAAGGTGTAAAAATTAATAAATAAATAAATTGACGCAGCCCCGAATCGAGAGAAATCGAGTAGTTGCCACTAAGCCACTGGTAGCTTAGCGGCTCAATGTGCACTTGCCCTAAAGATCAACAGGAAAACAGAGTAATCACACTATATTAAATTTTATTTGTATGTTAGTTATGTTAGTTTAATGAAGTTTATAATTACTATTTATTCGAAAATAAATAATAAAGAAAAAAATACGTAGAGCATTTTTAATAGATAAAAGGTCATGCCTCATTACAGCCATGCGGCACCTGACTTAGAAGCGCCTCGACATTGGAAAAAATATTTGAACGAACTGTCTCCACAATGTGGTTGTAGCGTTGGTATATCCTCGTATTGTCATCCTTCACAAGTCTGTTCGACCAGGCACAAATTTAGAAATAGAAATCATAAATAAAAATCCATTTATTAATGTTTAGAAAACTGAGTTTTTCATTTGGAAATACTCGTACTCAGGAGTTGAAAACTCGTTAGAGGTCACTTAATATATTTTGTTCACTAAACCTGAAAAAAACGCAAAACTTTTGCAAGCAGTGGGTTGTTTGTTACCGAGTTATCGACTCGCGCTTCTAAATACATAAACATAATCTCTGTAATTTGAGGCCCAAGCATGAACTCTTACAGCTCCGTAATCGTATCGCGTTAGTTTCTGTGAAAACTAAGCAGCGCCCCTACCGGACGTAAGAACAAACTGGCTTCGTAATACAAAATATGACGATGACATGATTATGCATCTGTCAAAGTTCGTGTTTGGGCCTATGTGCCCGCGTGTTATATGCTTGTGAGTGAGGCGATCTGGAGTGAGCACACTAATGAGCGATGACCTTAATTTCACAATAGTGTATAAACTTTCTGACACGATTCTCTAAACCTAAACTTAAATTTGACAAGAGCGTACCCTTGTCATTCTCTATACGGAATGAAAAGGTAAGATTGATATTAAATTTAGTTTTAAGTTTAGATAAACACGCCAGAATCGACACCAATATTACGTTTTAGGAAAACAAAGATATTTAATAAAAATATTTTTTGGAGAAATGTCATTTTATTTATAATAACCTCGACAAAGATACAGAAGAGATAATGAAGTTCTGGCGAAAGAAATGTTACGGCATATAAATAATGCCTGTTAGGATAATCAACAGTAACAAAACTATTTTTGATTTGTGAATCTTACCTACAGTACCCTTAGCACGAACCAATATCGAACTCGAATATTTTGCGAGTCCGAAATGTCATTGTCAAATGTGTACTAGTTCTTAGTTCTCGTTACGTACGTTAAGGCGCTAATGTTCAAGTTTTCATACAAAATTTGACAATGACATTTCGCACTCGGCAACTATTCGAATTCGATAATGGTTTGTGCTAAGGGTACTGTACACATTTGACATTCCTTACGGTTTCTACGATAGTGAACTTTGAGTGGAATCTTCTAACCGTTAAGTGAAAACTTTTTTGTGTAATATTGCTGACTTCCCCATAGAAACTTAAGGAATTAGCTAGAAAATATAAATGAAAAACTATCGCGCCTAAATCTCGAAAAAAAACAATGGAATGCATGACACTGATGTCGATTCTGGCGTGATTCTCTAAACTTAAAACTAAATTTAATATTAGTCTCTCCTTTTCATTCTGTATAGAGAATGACAAGGATACACTGTTGTCAAATTTAAGTTTAGTTATAGAGAATCGTGCCAGAATCGATACCACTGTAAGTAAAAAAGCTTGATAAGTTATTTCGTTCAACTGGATGTGAGAACTTTTAACTAGCGTAAAGGAGCCTATTGTGAAAGCTGAATCAATTCACATCATGCCAATCCCTCCAAGGGACATTAAAGTGCGTTACACACTCATGTTCTATGTAAAAGCGGTATGAAATTTGTATTCTTGGTCTTCTAATACAGGAGAATTATAAAAAAAAGAATCGTCATTGTCACAGTGACATTGACATTACCGACCCGCGATTTCTTTCTGTTTGCTTTGCTAATTTATTATTTGTTACTTTCCTTCTAATAAATCATCAAAATTACTAATTTTTGGCCTGTAAACATATTCGTTATATCAGGATCTTATTAAAAATGTCTGACTCCGACCTAGCAGACTTGAGGAAACAGTGTATCACCAGTCTCTATTTGTGTACAGACAACGTATCAAAATATTTAGATGATGAGAAAGAAGCAGAATTCGACAAACTAAAATCTTATGTAGAAGGCTATTGTCTTTTAGAGGCTCAACAAGACGTCGCTATACAAGCATTGGAAAAGACAAAAGTAAGAAAATTTATCTGAATTTAAATTTTGTTTTGTGTAGCTTGAAGGCGGTAAAAAAATCCATTTTTAATTTTTAGAGGGAAACGGATAATTCAAATCTTGATACGTTGGAGGAGAGATTTAAAACAAATCTAGCCAGCTTGGCTGGCAAGAGGCTTAATGTTCAAAATCATCCTTATATGATCGAGCTAAATAAAAGGGTACAAAAAGGACAGCAGCAGGCTAGGCGTAAGTTTAAAAATTATATCGACAGTGGAAGGCAATATCACTTAAACGCCACTAGTAACTTTAAGGAAACGAGGATCAGTTTTTTTTTCACAAAATAATCATTGTACATGAGAAGTAGTACCATAAATATAAAAACGTATTTATAAAATAATATATTCTAACTATTAAAAAGTTACATAGTGCTATTAGGAATTACATGTTGCTTAAGCAAAAATCACTAGGCCCGCCATACATTTTAGTCAAGCAAACATCAAATCATATGTCAAATACTAGGGTGTAAGTGCCATCGTTTTAAAAAACACCAAAATTTATGTCACTTCAGTGTTGTGAACAATAAAAAAATTATTTGCTTAAGCACCAAAACAGTATTCAAATCTTCATGAAACTTAAAAAGATTGTGATGCAGAAAAAAAATCTGATTAAAATGACATAACTCATTTTCAACCAAGTTGGTGTTTAAGCGATTTTGCCTTTCCACTGTTGATATTATAACAAGTGCTATTGCATTCTCAGGCTGAGATTATTCTTGATCTTGTAGCTAAAAAACTGAAAGAAAAAAGGACTACTCAAGATCGGATTGAGTTGACTTATTTTAAGAAAATTAATATCTGTTAACATATCTGTCTTGTTTTCTTTTAATAAACAACATAGGGATGTTGTTTATTAAAAATTATCCCTAATTGTACAAATGAATGAATAATGTTGTTTTTCAGATAATTTAGAAGATTCAGAGTTGGCAATCACGGAATCACAAAATGCATATGTATGTTTATATTTTTATTGTATTGTTGTAGAGATTTTTCATAATATTATATATCTTAATCTGATGTCATACTTACAGATTGATCCAATCTCAAAAAGAGCCATTGTAGATCCAGTGAAAAATACAGTCTGTGGACATATTTACGAGAAAGAATCTATTATGAATCTGTTAAAAATGAAAAGCTCAGTAAAGTGCCCAGGTAAAGTGACATTTAAATAGTTTTGAAATGCTTATTATTAAATATTAAAATAGTCAATAAGATTTAGCCAATTTTCAAAATACTTTCCTCAAAATCTAAAATCATTTATTCGGTCTAGGCTGTTACAAGCACTTGAGAAGGTCGAGAAGCTAAGCCATCGGTTCGCAAAATTATGACGGGAGATCTTATACTGAGAAGAACTTGCAAGAAACTCTGTGTTTTTCTCCCTGTATTGTTATATACTGAGTCGTCAAGCTAAAAATTACTTCAGAGATACTTCTGAAGTCCTACTTTATTTATATGTTATAATTGGGTATAGCTAGCAGAAAACTTATTAAGCAAAATAGCTGATAAATAAACTTGTGGAGTAGATGTAGTTGTATGTAATATTGTTACTGGACAGGCTTCCCTGTCTATGATTGTGGATTGAGAAATTTGCCTCGGCAGATTGGCGGGTGCTAACGATTGCAGATGCAGCCGGGACCAACGCCTTAACGTGCGTTCCGAATCACGGAGAAACTCGAGATAGAAGATTTTTGGCCACCCATCCAATGATCCAATGATCGGACATTGGATGGGTGTCCAAAAATCTTGCGTTCCGAATGCGAAATCGTGCGTTCCGAATCACGGAGGAACTCGAGATAGAAGATTTTTGGCCACCCATCCAATGATCCAATGATCGGTCATTGGATGGGTGGCCAAAAATTATCGATCGCAGACGAACGCGCTAACCACGAGCTCCTCCCAGTATGCAAAACATTTGTTTGTATTTCAGTGGTGGGTTGTGGCAGCAGAGCTCCAATACAAAAACAGAACTTAATAGAGGACGAAGAATTGAAATTCCAGATGGCAATCACCCAGCAATCTACTATGATACAGGAGCGTTCATACACAAATTTAGACGATACAACATAATGACATATTTGGACTATTTTACAAATAATTTAAGGACACTGAAAGACTTATAAGTATTGCAATGTTATCATTGAAGTGCTTACAGGAAATCTGTGGCAGTGATATTTAAATTGATTTATGTTTGCTGCTGAGTTATTTTCCATATTATAATGTGAACTCTTTAAGAACTGAAATATATTTGTTAAAAATTTACTTTCGTCTTTTCTTTAGGGCGTGATAATCATCATCATATTAGATTTCATTGTTAAAAAATGAAAGACAAAATTTATATTTAGAATAATATGTATATTTTAGCAGAAACTATTAATAATCTATAACAATAATGTTTAAATTTCAATATGTTCATTAAGGTCATTGTTAACAATTTTTTAATGCATGTTTTTGTTTATCCGTTGATAACAAACCTTATGGGAACATATTAATATTTCTATATATTTGGTCCAATAAAACTATATCAATAAAAAGTGCATTAACAAGAAATATAGAATAAAAATGGTATTATTCTAACATCTATGTGAATTATTTAAACGCTAAATATTCCTAAGTCGTTAAAAGTCTAACTTGGCAAATGCACTAGAGCAAAATCAAGCAAGCAAGACACAAAAGTTTTATAACATGCAAAATAAATTGTTGATTTGTTGATTGAATTATTTGATAATAAAAACTATATTCACATTTTTTTAAAAGTAAGCTATGATTATAGACATTTTTGTCAGAAGTCTTTATTTGATTTAGTGAATGTATCTACAAACCGATTAAAGGTCCTTTGTTCCCAATGAGTCACACTGTAACCTGTAACACTGTGACTCGTTGAGAGAACTTTGTAAAACGATTCCCAATTAGTCACACTGCAACACGTTGGGAGATCTTTCTTAAATAATTCCCAACCATTCACACCACACTGTGACACGTTGGTAGACCTTTCTTAAACCATTCCCAACCAGTCACACTCTTGACTCGTTAGGCCAACCTGCTGATAAGTATACTGTTACATTATTGTTTAAAACTTTCATGGTCAGATAGATAATACAAAACGCGATAAAAAAAAACACGACGCGAAAAGAAATCAATGAAGCATTCCAATGAGCACTGTAGCACAATGCTAGCGAGCATCTGCGAATTCTCATGAAATATCTTTCAGCGCAGGGCTCTGCCTCTGCACTGCACTGCATTAAAACTGTACTCGAAAAACTTCCAAATGGCAGTGCAGATACTGCTTAACTTTGAAAATTGTGCCAACCAAACGCAACTACATAATGACTAGACATTGGATTTTGGCAGTCAGACAAGAATCCAGTCCATCTACAGCCTAATCTTACAAAGTCAAGTTCTGTTGAGAAAAAAATGTATTAGAATTAGAAGATTAAATTCACCAAACATAATTGGTTCATAAAGCACCAGGAGGCCTACTCTAATTGTTGAATTTTTCGTTGGAAAAACTAAAATTTCGATCGAAATTTCACACTTTTCTTATTGTGTTTCTGATTCGTTTTTAATTATTATAATATTCGTCGTCGGAAATAGATTGAGGTGTAGATTTTTTAAGCCTATTCAAAGAAAGCTTCAAATTGATAGTTTACCGTTCAAATTAACTATAACCTTAAATTGACGAAATTAAATTTCGTTAGAACTTCGGTATCGAAAGTTCGTTTCGGAGAAAAAGAGTAGACCCCCTGTTCTAGTGATTTCTTTAATTTTACAAAAGAAACGTGGATGCTCCAGTGCAAAGCCCTAGTTTCAATTGAATACTTTTAAAATTTACAGTTATTATGTATGTCTGTATGTTCACAGTAAATGCATAAAGGAATCTGTTGAGTATTTCCAAATACAGTACAATCCGTTTATTATGACTTCGAAGGGAATCGACAAACAGGTCATACTAAGCGGACGTCATACAAAGCATTTTTGTGAAACTTTTTTGACTGTGAGATGAGTTTGATTCTCCATTTTCTAATCAGCATAATAATATGCTTTGCACCTTTTTCTTCAGTCGTAAATGCTTTACGACGTTGAGATGACATTTTTGAAGTGAAACTTCTTTATCGGCGTTGGAAAAACATTTACCGTCACATTTTTTTCGGTTACGCGCCATCTTTTTTTTAAAAGAGCACTACTTACCTCATCCGAACAATTGCTTCTTCTGTCAACTTTAAAAAAAAAAAAAGTATCGACAGCAAATATTCGTGTTTCACACAAGTTAAGGTAAGGTAAGGTAAGGTAAGGTAAGGTAAGGTAAGGTAAGGTAAGGTAAGGTAAGGTAAGGTAAGGTAAGGTAAGGTTCTTACGTGTGTACACTAGTACACGCACACATTTTATTTTACATAGCATATCACTAAAAACAATGCTTGATGTTCAATTTGCATCAACGAACATTACCGTATGTGTAAAGTACCATGTCGGTCACTATAAACGGACAAAATTGATTAAAAATGGGTCATAATAAGCGACATGTCACTGTAAGCGAAGTCATTATATCCGACATTGTTACAATGAATTTTATATGAAAACCAAACTTCGTTGTGTAATTACGTCATAATAGGCGGTTGGTCAATATAGGCGGAGTCATAATAAACGGATTCTAGTGAGTCCTTATCATATCTTGTATACTGAATTAAAATATATGGGGTTAGTTTAAAATTAATTTTACTTAATATGTATTACATTTTTCATAATAATATACATTATGGTTTTAATTGAAATGAGGAAAAAAATTAGGCACCAAATACGTATCCTGAATGAAGCGCAGCATAATTAATTTTCTTCTATATTATCTTATCAATATAAATATCAAGCTTTCGGACTATATTATAATAAGTGCACTATCGGATCTTAAAATTTAAGAAAGTTGATGAAAATTTAATTCAATGTTGCGTTAATATATACTTGTTTTAATTTTATTATTAAGGGACTTTTCATTGAACTATTCTTGCGAGCCACTATTTATATCCAAACTTAGTAAAATGTGTGAATTGTAACTTAATTCATACATGGTCATACAAAATTCTTTGAATTAGCATTTAAGGTGAGCAGATTTTCCTGTTAAAGGAGCAGAGGAGTTTACTTAAATTATGCACAAAACTATTCTAGCATTTAACTGCTTAATGTTTAAATCTAAAGAAATTTATTTATTCTAATTTTATACTAGAAAAAAATCCACGCAGACCAGGCAGCAGACGGGACCCTCTGCAATGCGAAGCGATGACGCTGCCTTAGAAATACTAGAGAAAATTCCACACGAACATCAGGGCCGCGGTATAACAATGGTCTGTGCATCTACCTGGATAGAGGAGGGTGCGGGCCTGAGACCCGCGTGGATTTTTCTAACAAAAATTTCTACTTTGTGGATGGATTGCATATTACAATTTCCTTCAGAAATGTGTACTCTGCGCTCCGACGTGCGCAGTTAAGCAAGAATCGTACATTATATGCCCTCTCTGGAATAAATAATTACAATATTTAACCTAAACAAGGAAACGTCACGTGGCCGCAAGAATACACAAAGAAGATAAGCGCAGAGCAATAGGTACACTTAATTAATGATTTAGAGGAAACCTATATACTAGAAAGGTATCAAATACATAGAATAGAGAAGAGATACAATATCTAGAATGTTTTATTTTATAAAAAGAGAATTAGTTTAGATATAATTGATTCTTTTACTAAACTACTTATACGAGGCTATATTGTACTTTTGAGTATTAAAGTATTGCTAATTGTTTGTAGACGTTAGAGAATAATGTATGGCTGCCGCGCTTTTTTAAGGTCTTCTATTTCTTTCTATAGTATAGAAGGAGACATCCTGACTTGCTCTAGATCTAGATAATCAAACTTTTTTTGTATTAGATAAAAGTGGAGACGATCAAAATGCCAAAAGCTATTCGACGCAAGTTTGAAAAAAAGTTTAGTAAAAAAATAATAAACTTTTAATACTTTAAAATTGACTATCGAGACAAATTACAATTTGTTTACAACGATATTAAAAACTCTAGATACACATATGCGCTCAAAATGTGTCCCAATCAAGAAGTGCTTGAACACCACTGAAGCACTTCTTGGTTCACTTTCACGCGCGGACCGTTGAAAAGTCAATATGCCGCAGAGTTTCTTGAAAAAATGCGATAAAAATACTTATATGACTGCTATATTGCTAATATCGCATTTAGAATTACGAGTAGAGTCAAAGATATAACTATATTTTTCCGCCTATAGCAACAAGTCGAAAAATTTTACGAGCTTGCATTTCAAACTGTATAACTCTTTGATGCATGCGTTTAAATTAGAACCTTATTAAAGGTGACTTTGGCTGTTTAAATAATGCATTATATTGTTTTTGACTACGCGATCATCTTACGGATCGTCCGTGGATCGTCAATGTACCTTTTGGACAGGTTTCGGCCACGATTTTGTACGTGTTGTTGTATCAAGGGTATTAAATATCGTTGTTTGTTTATAATAATAGTAGGTAACAAGATAATGAAATAATAATTAGTGCACTTTTAATTGTCTTAGTATACATTTTCTCGGTTTTAATTACGTGGGTCGTGCGTGGTCCACTTAATTAGTGCACCTAACTCGAGACAATAATAATATTAAAAAAGGTAGTTCCTACCATAGAATAATTAAATGTCATTTTCATAAAACTGTTTTTTTTTATTTCGTGCTTTGAGTTTACGCAGATTTTACCAAATGGAATGTGTCTCACAAAGTAAATACAGTCGAAAATATTAAAAATACATATGAAATGTTAAGTAACACTTCCAAAAAAGTAGTGCTATAATACTATGACTAGATAGCAAGCGAACTTGACTGACATACACATATCTAGGTACATGTCAAAAATATAAAATAATCTTTAAATCCTGTTTTCAATAAATCTGTAATTAAATTTTCAATGTTTTATATCAATATAAGTTAGGCGGGTCAAAGGCATAAAAACATGCTACATTTATAGCCTTCATGCTAACTGGCAAGAGACCATTCACACGAAGAAACCGTACTCTTACTGAGTGAGTGAAATTATATATAAGTCACCGCATCAACTTTAGTGAAACTTAAACTTAATTGATTTTTTTGAGTGCGGTTGTAAATCTTTATATGTGTTCGCATGCCAACACTTTTTAGTGATTGATCTAGTCTTGAGCATAGTTAGAAAGGGATGTCGCTATATATAGCACATAGCTACATCCCTTTCTAACTGCATTCAAATAATGATCATCTCTTAGTTGTCATTCTGTAATACGGGCCTTATTGTTTCATACAGAACCTTAGGCGTTAGGCGTAAAGTTGAAAATACAAGTTGAAAGCGTTTTAAAAACGCTCGCGCGATCCCTTGTGTAAGTAAAACTTTTTTGTAAATTAACACGGTTAATATTCAATTTAAATATATTGATTTCCTTTTATTTTAATCCCCTTTACTGTAACTCGATATAGCGTTCACTATTCCAGTGATGCAAGTCTTGAGGTCATCGTTGAAATCATTCCGGGCTTCACTGCATTTCTTCAAAGACTCGTGCACTTTAGCTTCCTTATAATCTGAGGCGATATCGTTTTTCTTCGAAGTTATATCAAGGAACGCGAGCAGATTCTCCGCTACTTCAACAGGCATTTTCGCACAATTTGTATCTATGAGCACGGACACATGCTTTCCGATTTCGGAACTTATTAGCTGAGTGATAAAGCTGTTTTCGCAGTCAAAGTCGCTGGGTTCGTCGGAAGGTGATTTGTTTAATGACTCCATGGCTAGGAGAGTTAAAGCGAGTATGGCTTCGTTCTGCATTACTGCGTGGCAAACGACCAGCATGTTCACTAAACTCGATATGCAACCCTCCACCTGGAGAGAAAACAAAAGTTATGGCATTTTTTTTTTTAAGAACTCACACCAATTAGCCTAACCCCAAAGTAAGCACTATAAGGCTTGTGTTATGGGATGCTAGGGTAACGGATAGAATACATATACTGTACATATATAAGTAATTTATATAAATACATATTAAACATCCATGAATGGAGTACAAATGATCGTATTCATCACACAAACATCTGCCCCCACCGGGATTCGAACCCGGGACCTCTCGAGTCGGCGACAGCCATGAAACCCGGCGTACAAACCATTCGGCCACGGAGGTTGTTAATGTTGTTACCTCTTTTGCTAAACGCTGCGGAATCTTTCTCGGTCCATACATTTATAACCAACTAGTACAATAAAACTAAAACTAAAAACCTTAAAAAATAAAATTAATAACTAAAATATATTATTAAAAAGCGACTGAAAAAGCAAAAGCAAGCAAATACAGGGGTCTAGGCTCCGAATATGATTTTGTCCCATTCGGTGTCGGTCCGTGGGGTTCTAGCGCTATAAAGCTTTTTAAGGAAATAGCAAAAAGGTTAGTCGTCATCACAGGAGACCGAAGCGCTGGCAGCCACCTCGGACAAAGAATTAGTCTAGCCATTCAAAGGGGTAACGCTGTCAGTATCTTCGGATCCTTGCCTAAAGGGACTCCTTTTAATAATATATTTTAGTTATTAATTTTATTTTTTAAGGGTTTTAGTTTTATTGTTCTAGTATTTATATATAGAGTAATTACGTAATTAGATAGAGACTTATTTGTGTACTTATGACATTTCTGTACGGAAATGAAGTATTTTATATGTTCTTTTTCACTGCAGTGAAACAAAGTATCTATCAATCTATCAACTAGTTAACATATCGAATCTCAAGCACAGCTCCGTTCGGGAGATGCGAAATAACATCTCAAAAATGTTATTAAAATGGTCGTATGACAGAGCAGAGAATCTTTTAAGGATAATGAGTTGATTATACACATACACACACAGTTTTACACACACACACACACACACACACACACACACACACACACACACACACACAAAACACTCACATACATACAAACATACGCACGTACTATCACCAATGTATCCATTCTTTTAAGTTGTTTGTATTTTTAGGCCGTAAGTTATATATTGTTAATTTTTTACTTCCCCCATAGGACGGGCTTCGCCTAGTATGGGTGACTGTTATGTCTTATTGTAATTTTGTTTATCAATTAATGGATTATTATTATCCGGTCACTTACCTATGATCTATAGTCTGTTCCAAACGAATTTATACTAAAGGTAAACAAACATTTTACCTCTCAATTCCCACGCAATGAATCACTAAATGGATTTCTCAACACATCAATTTGCATTCCTAGGGGTTTGTTAGGTTAACATATTAATTTACAGCAAAAACGCTAGCAAAGCAATTAGGCTATATTAATTTATGAAAAATATTAAATAAAAACTATTTGTCTATGGTTGAACAGTGTTGCACCGAAAAGTCTATTCAAAATTATTTCAATTGACGTTAATAATTGAATAGCGAACCGATTAAATAAATGGTTATGGGCTAAAAAATCATCTCATTTTTATCAGTAATATGCAAAATTTATTTGTTTGATATACTTGGGTATTTTTTATATAATAATAAATACAATTATTCATATTTGTATAAAAAAACGTCGTTGACTACTGTTGAACGAAGTAACTAAACTGAATGCAGGACGTTCAACAGGATAATGCTTCCAGCTCGCTAGCCGACCAACCTAGGTATTTAATAAATCACGCAAACCAATCGTACAAAAAGAGTTTTATTAAGTAACGAAATATAGTTAACAAATACAGTTAACAGTCAGAGCTCGTTTTTGAGTAATGTTACAAATTAAGCCTTATAGATTTTTAACAATTTCTAAGAATATGATGCAATTGATTTTGATAAGGCTCTATGAATCCCCAACACTAAACTGTCTATGGTCAGACTTACCTACCTGTTTGTTTACTTTTGGTCAAAATTCGTTTGAAACAGACTAGATGGATATATTTCAATTTACTTTGCATGGAGGAAACTTGGGAATTGGAAAAATATATTCTTCAAACGTGCATAGTTAGTAAATGTTGTTCCGCGTAGAAGAAAAATGACTACAGTCTGTTTTTAAACGCCTATATAGTCACCTGCAGCAGGTGCCGCGCGTGCGCCGAGTGCCGCAGCAGGCGCGCGCACCACGCCAGCAGGCGCGGCGCCTCCCCCGCGGCGCCCGCCTATATAGTCACCTGCAGCAGGTGCCGCGCGTGCGCCGAGTGCCGCAGCAGGCGCGCGCACCACGCCAGCAGGCGCGGCGCCTCCCCCGCGGCGCCCGCCTATATAGTCACCTGCAGCAGGTGCCGCGCGTGCGCCGAGTGCCGCAGCAGGCGCGCGCACCACGCCAGCAGGCGCGGCGCCTCCCCCGCGGCGCCCGCCTATATAGTCACCTGCAGCAGGTGCCGCGCGTGCGCCGAGTGCCGCAGCAGACGCGCGCACCACGCCAGCAGGCGCGGCGCCTCCCCCGCGGCGCCCGCCTATATAGTCACCTGCAGCAGGTGCCGCGCGTGCGCCGAGTGCCGCAGCAGGCGCGCGCACCACGCCAGCAGGCGCGGCGCCTCCCCCGCGGCGCCCGCCTATATAGTCACCTGCAGCAGGTGCCGCGCGTGCGCCGAGTGCCGCAGCAGGCGCGCGCACCACGCCAGCAGGCGCGGCGCCTCCCCCGCGGCGCCCGCCTATATAGTCACCTGCAGCAGGTGCCGCGCGTGCGCCGAGTGCCGCAGCAGGCGCGCGCACCACGCCAGCAGGCGCGGCGCCTCCCCCGCGGCGCCCGCCTATATAGTCACCTGCAGCAGGTGCCGCGCATGCGCCGAGTGCCGCAGCAGACGCGCGCACCACGCCAGCAGGCGCGGCGCCTCCCCCGCGGCGCCGGCGCACTCGCCCGCCTGCGTCCACCGCGCGACGCCCGCCAACGCATCGCGGTTGCTCGCCAGCTGCTTCGCTACACCTTCTATAAGGAACGACCATCGAATTCGTTAGAAGATCGCAGAGGAATCATCTTATATGTCGTAGGATATTTTGATAAATCGAATTTTCATGAATATCCTAAGGTATTTCGAAAACGCGAATAATTAGACAATGACAACGATATTGCTTAATCTTACTGTTAACGATTTTATTTTCTGGCGTTTCGCCGGCCGATGTCACGGCATGATCACAACACTAACCTAGTGTGAACCGAAGAACCCAAAAACCCAAGAATATTTGTAATTACGATTCTTTTCCCAACCTTTTTCAGTAAGATTGAGAAATGTTATCGCGATTGTCTAATTATCCGTGTTCTCGCCCTGGAATTTTCGCAAAAATTCGATTTATCAAATCATTCTACGACATTATACAACCAATACACAATTTCAGTCAAAAACTTTTGAAGTTATACTTCTTTAGGCGCGTTCTGAAAAATTGTTGAGAGTGAAATTTTAAGATGCGCGCGCATCATGTAACACAAAAAATTAACACCATGAAGTTGGTCGCTTTCTCCAACCAACCAACTTCATGTGCCGCGCTGCCATTACCGCGTCGCCCGCCGCACCGTACGCATGCGCGGCCACTCGCGGTCCTAGCGCGGGAAACACGTGCAACAAACATCGGGAAAAGTTACGAGTTTTGAATTTAGAACAGAGACTGTTTTCAATCTATATATATAAAAATGAAACCCGTTTTCCGTTGTCACGACATAACATGAAAACGGCTTGACCGATTTGGCTGTTTTTTTTTTGTAGTTTTCTAATACTCTGTACAAGGTTCTTACGGAAAAAAATATAAAGAAAATCCCAAGGGGATAAAATAAGGAATGAAAGTTTGTATGAAACTTTATCAATTTTAAACCGATCGGGCTGAGACTTTGCATGCAGGTATAAGAAGAATCATAGATGAATGTCATTGTGTATAATACAAGCCTGAGAACAAAAACTGTAGTCTACACTTCAGCTCTACACCGAAGCGAAGCGAGGGCGGGCCGCTAGTTTATACTATTTATCCACATGTTTCTAGTTTGTATATTCGGAATTCGTGTTTGAGTTTCATACAAGTGCAAATCACATATGTTCTAATAAATTATATTCAGTAGCGATTTTAATTGAATATTTTGATTATTTATTTATTTTTTCAAATTAAAACTGAACTTTATTGACTGTGTCCTTTTCCAGACTTTTTATTAATTCATTGTAATTAATTATTTGCATGCAAAATTAAAAACTAATTTTAAACGATGCCAAAGAAGGATAACTTCTCACGCGCCTACATAAGTACACGCACCCATTTTTTTTTAACACTGTCGCGCTATCGAGAACGGTTTTCGTTTTCACGACAAGTTGGGCCAAACAATAATCACATTTCAGAACACGGTCAGAAATTTGACTATTACTTGATTAGATGCGACGCCAAAACGACAAATCTTTTCCCTTTTAATAATCTAGAGCTGTTTAAACGCGGCGTAGGTAGCGTTTATGTATGTATAATTGATACTGCTATTGCTATGCAGGCTTCCTTGTCCATGGTCATTGCTCAAGAAGTAAAAAATTCTCCTACGCATCTCTTAATAACTCAGAAACTTCGAAGTCGTCGTCATGGAAGATATCAACACTCTCACTCAGTCTGTTGTAAGCGTTGGGCAAGCAATATGATGCAGAGTATGTTAGTGCAAGCGATTGGTTTACTGAATGTTGGTACAGGATAGCATGGTGGTTTACGGGCAACTCTAATATATAACTTACTGAGAAATTGTGAATAATAATATGATATCAAAAATATTTCTCCTAGTGAGAAGACTGTACATAGACAAATTACGAATAGAAAAAATATTTTTCATTGAGTTTCCTTACCCTGTCCATCCACCAGCATCCTTATTGCAGCTAGCATCTTATACGCCACATGATGGTCATCGACATGAGGTAAAGCAGAAAGTAACAACGGCGCAGCTCTTCCATGCGCGGCTGCAACTCTCTTATTCGCAACGGGCACTGTAAGGTTTCTCAGCGCTGAGAGGACTGCATGTTGAATTTTAGTTACAGTCACTGGGTCGATAGGATAGTGAACTGTGGGTTCCTTCTTCATCCGGAGGGCGAAACCGTGGTATGTTTCGAATATGTCTGTTTAACGAAATAAGTATGAATTTTGAATAGATGACAAATAAAATAAACATATAGCAGTTACATGCTTAAAAAAATTAAATTATAACTAGATGAAAAATCGTAACTGGAGTTAATTTAAATATACAGTCGAAACCTGATATAACGACATTAAAGGGACCACATAACTTCGGACGCTACCTCAAATAGTTGTTATGAGCAATATACACATTTAGTCATATTAATTTTCATATGTTTTGTTTAACGAGATAAGTATGAATTTTGAATAGATGACAAATAAAATAAACATGTAGCAGATACATGCTTAAAAAATTAAAATTATAACTAGATGACAAATCCTAACTAGAGTTAATTTAAATAAACAGTTAAAACCTGATATAACGACATTGAACCTCCAATACTTAAGGTCGTTTTACCCTAACACTCAGTAATTATTTTCTTACCATAAATTTATCATGCTTACTCTATTCACATAACTCTAAATATTGTACGTTACTTTAAGTAAATTATGTAAGTGTATGAATGTTTCAGTCTGTGGAAACTTAACTGGTTTATGGAAAAGTTATAAGTGTTACTTAATTAAATTGTGTAAAACTGTTTGTTTCCCAAATGAAAATAAATAAATAAGCAATATACACATTTAGTATGACCAGTATGTATGTACGAAGTATGGGTATATGTCATGCATATAACTTGTTTACAAATGATCGCAAAGAGAAGTTAACAAGTTTATTAGGAAAAAAATTGAAGCATGCATCATCAGCATGTTTTGTTTGGTGTACTGGAACAAGTAAAACAGTTGGTCGTTATAGTTGATGAATATCGATATGAACTATATCAATATTGATTGGTTATAAGTCGTTTTAAGCGATAGTTTGCAATATCCAATGTTATTATAGACAACCAACTAACTTGTTTACTTAAAGGTTTGTATAGGGATTCGGTCGGGACCTTGAAAATTGATTGATAGTTATTCACGATGTCAGTATATTCGGTTTTGTCTGTATTTATATTGTTGCTGAAAATTAAGATTTCATTTTGAGAGCTGTCAGCATCATATAGTTCTTCATTATAGTTGAAGATATTACTATGTCAGGGTAGTTACACACAAAATTGGGCATTGGCATTAATCAGCACAGCCGGGCGGTTATATCAAATATGTGTAGATGAATGTTCGGCAGTGATTACTACTGCTCGATGATGTGTGCTATACACATATTCTAGTAAATATAGATGAGATAGGGATTTCAAATAAGTTTGTTGTAACTACATTGTCAGTATACTCACCAAGAAGCTTATCAAATATTTTGTTCTCCATCATTTGAGTGCAATAGTCATCCTGTCTAGCGAAATTACCGATGGCCAGCACCGCAGTCGTCAACAGGTGATATTTTGGGGAATCCAACCACTTTACCATCGTCAAGTAGATCTCACCAACGCCATTGTTGTACAGGGAGTGCATAGCTTCATCTGATTGAAAAAATTAGTATATGAATTAGCTAGCCCATCATGTTCACCCATCCAATGAACAATCAGTGACCACTGCAATAGTTGATTAACTTTAACCATCACAGCCAATGTGCTAAACGCTTGCCCCACTGAGCTCCTAATTTTGTTGTGCAATTGTTTTTTTAAAAGTTTTAGCACATTAATTTAAAATATTCAGATACATTATAACATGTTATATCAGTTCGCCAATACCTTTAGGAGTAGGAAGATAGGTAATTAATCAAATAATCTCACCACCAGTCAAAACAATGATGATCAGGTCACACGCCTGCTTCACAATGGCCTCCACCTCTGGTTCATCAGCTTCAAGGTCTCCGTTGTCACATTTGACCATAAGCTGCTCTAATCTTGTACAAACTAGTTTTAGTCCTCCCTCGTTTGCTATTAAAGTTTTTACAGAATCTAAAAAAAATATAATGGACATCAATTTATAAAGAATACGCTCCGTGATTCTGATTTCTACTCATATTATTGTCAGATGGCTCCTTATTTTACAACTATGATATTTCTTGGATTCTTTTAACAATTTATTTGTTTTATGCTGGGCTGGACTTAGAGGCAGGTCCCAAACGGAGGTGTATTTAACATCTCACTTAAGATTTGCACCCGATTTGGCCCCTCTCTTGTGGGCCACAGCGGCGTCTACCCTGCCTTAAATCCAGCACTGGATTTATGCAATTAATTTATCAATCAATTCAGATTTGGATTCTTATAATTTTCATTGTATAATACAATGTTACTTACCATGTTCAGCCTGAGCATGAAGATGATCTAGACATAGTTCTGAAATCTCCACATTGCTTGTTTCCCGAAGTACATTTAGTACAGCCTTGTTCACCTTTTCTTCAAATAAGATCTCAGGATCATTGTCACTAATAACACTTAATATCAATAATGATGTAGACACCATTTCATCACTCATATCATCTTTATTGAGCTCTAATTCAAGGATTCTATGCAATAATTCTATCAAACCTTCTTGCGCTATCATCTCAGAGAATTCCTGTCCACCAATAGCAAAATTTAACAAACCCTTGCAGGCCAACATTCTTATTTCATTAAATGCTAATGTGTTCTTATCTAAACTGAGTTCTATTAATTTTTTCAAAGCACTAATACCATTATTTTCTAATATAATTTTCCGTGAGGTGTCACAATCACAACACAAGTTTCCCAATGCTCTACAACACTGTTTTAAGAGTTCTGTCTTGCCAGAATTTATTTCACTGTGCAGTATTCTTATAATAGGTTGCACTATTTCTTTCTGGGAATAACTTTCCCTTTTTGACTCACATTTCGCGAGTTCGGAAACAGCTTGAATGGTAAGTATAACAATATCTTGATCAGAATTGTTTATTAATGTTTTTATGCACGAAGAAACGTCGTATTCGTAATCTTTTCCCGATTTTATGATATCATTCAATTTCGATTTCAAATCATTTAGATTTGTTATATTTTGAATGACTAGAGTCTCCAAGGATGTAGATTTCTTTGCTGAAGAACCTATAACCACGAGAGATACGGATTTTTAGTAAAGTCTCGTCAAACAGTGGATCTATGTAATTCTTCTTACTTACCATCCATTCTGAAAATACAAATACAATTTTAGTCACTATCAGAATGAAATTGTTCTCGTTTTAGTGTATATGTTAAGAGTTCATTATTTTAAATTTATTGAATTAATTATAAATATTGAAAAACTAAAGAAAAGCGTCTGAAATTACCACCACAAGAAAGACAAGACAATCAATATGTCAAAAACGTTTAGCTAACGTGGTCGTAAATGCATATATCTTGTTTTAGTGCCAACGTTGCGTTTCGCTCTCAGTTTTAACCAGCTAAAAAACTAGTGACGAAAAGTAAAAGTAAAGTCATGATGGGTGACCTTTACCCTTTTTATTAGTGGACAGTTACCCCCTTATTAATAAACGAGGAATAAGCTTTTACTAGTTACACCATGTTTTGTTCCTATCACTCAAATGCCATTTGTCATTCAATGAACAGAGACAAAACATGAAGAAACAAATCCAAGCTTATTCTTCATTTATTAAGGGGGATAAGGTTTTCCAAACTGCCGCTGAATATCACATCAAGTTACAACAAAAAGTAAAATTTTGGGAAAATCCACTATGAATCCTGATATTAATAGAATAAAGTTCAAAATCAGTTGCAGATATTTATCAATTTTGGGTAACTTAATCTGTGGCTGTCTGTACTTGATTGTTGTTACCACAATATATTTGAGCAGGAGTCTTTATTTTCTACATCGGAAATTAGAAAAACTAATTAATATCAATCTATGTATCTCAACTAAAATACCAAAATCAAACTCACACTGCGTCTCAAACTCAAAATCAATTCCATATTAGATATTATTATTTTTAAATACGCCGATTTTTTTTTTGTTTTCTCCCAAGCGGGTGTGAAAACCTCATGGCTACCCTACAGCCGGCTGCAAAGTTATAGCAGACTCTTACTGACTAAAAGCTTTATCTGAAGAGATCCATCCCCTGAGAAGCGGATGATGCGATAAAGCCGCAAATATTTAAAGTGCATAAGTATTTACTTTTTATAAAAACGTAATGTTAGCGCAACTCAGAAGCCGTTGCTGTTGGTACTCACGGTAGCGTGGTGGATCTAACTATATTTTATTGTGATTTTTAAATAGTTTTATTTAGATTTTGTTGCAATGCAAGGTTTGACGCTTCAATCACTTCATTTAAATTACTATTAATGTTTTTTCTAATGAATTTTCTATAGGTAAGAAATTATCTTTTTCCAAAGTTTAACGAAACTAACAAATATATCTGAACCTTTATAGTTTTCCTTAAAAGTTCATGAAAAGCACTATTATAATGAATTGTCCAGGGTTTTCAAGCCAATTAGCTTAGTTTTAGCTTTTAGAGGGGGACGCCCTATTCGAACAAAAACTTTCAAGTTCAATATTTCGCAAACGGATCCCGAAATCGAAAAAAAAGTCTTAGAAACCCCTAAGGACAAATCCCTAAATCACGGTAATAATATCATACAGTATTCTATCTTCATACAAACGGTCGGAAAGCGAGTCATACCTACGCCACTCGAGTTCGATGTGCTCTCAGCGTGCACCATAGGCGTGCACCCAGTCGCGAATGCGCCGCCGCGCCGCAACGACGACCGAACGATCTGAATTGTTTTTTATGCAGTTAGCCGTGCTTAAATGTGCGTTTTGTATTGTAAATATTTGATTTAATTAAGTAGATACCTACATAATTTAGTATGGAAAAGAACAAACGACGATCAATATCGTACAACAGCACAATTGCTGTTTTTGGTTGCTTGAACTCTTCAATAACAGACCCAGAGATATCATTTTTTAAATTACCTGAAATATTGGAAAGATGTCTTACCTTTATAGAATATTTTTTATATACCTATCTACTAGTACGTTATTTGTTTCTAATATTTAGGTATTTCGGTTTTTCCATCGGGCAAAATATCTGGAATAATATATAAATATGTAAGTGGTTAGGATGAAAAAAGAGACAAACGAGTAATCTACCTACACTCGCGTTAAAAACAAAACTACATAAAATACTGTAGGCGGGCGGCCCTACCGCGTGCCAACGCAGCGCTCGGTGTAGGCATTTATTTTCAAGGACAGGGCGGAGTCACAATACTAATATTACCGTGCCTAAATCGAAAAATAGTCTTATAAACCCCTTATTTCAAAGGACATATTCAACGATATCCCACACGGTGGGAGTAGATGATGAAAAAAAATCATCCCCAGGATACATGTAATTTTTCCATTCTGTCCGCGTGAGCGATATACATGTCTCCACAAAATTACAACTCTCTAGTGCTAATAGTCTTCAGGCAAAATCGGGGACGGACAGCTGGACAAGACGAAACTATAAGGATTCCTTGTCAGGACTACGGAACCCTAACCTTTCGCCAACTCACTTAGCCAGCCCAGAGAGTGGTGTCAATTCTGACACGATTCTCTAAACCTAAACTTAAATTTGACAACAGTGTATCCTTGTCATTCTCTATACGGAATGAAAAGGAGAGATTGATGTTAAAGGACAATGTTAAATTTGGCCTAAGAACCAACATCAATTTGGCATTTATGATAATTCTTAGTATATTTTTTGCGATAATTATCAGTATTTAGATTGTGACGGACACTTCCAGTTAAGTAAGCTATATTAAAAAGTTAAAAAATAATCTGAGACTACCATTTTATGTGTATAATCTATGACAGCGCTGCAAACAAAACACTTTCTTCCTAATGCCGGCACTTCACTTGGCTATTCGTGTTTGCTTTTTGAAAACTTGTCATCAGTCTGTCCTTTTTATTCCATATTAAGCATAACAAGGACAGACTGTTGTCAAGTGAAGGGCCGACATAAAACTCGATACTCTGTGGTTGTGGTGCAGGCAGTTTGCATTCGTAGTAATCTGTAGCATTCGTGCATTCTCGTTTCGGATTACCTGTTGTTTATTTGCGATTGTTTTTCCGTTAATATAACTATTTCGGCAATCTTATATGACATCGATGTAACCAAATAGCAGAGACTTTATTACCAAGTGCTTGAGAACCTGGTCCACAACATCCTGAGAGGATCATACTGCCAAATTACTCAAGAGCAGCTGATACACGTTCACGCTGCATTTTTACACAATATACTTGTGATATTCAAATAAATACAATATACAATATGATACAATTATTTGAAAAATAGTTAAAAAATAAGAAGCAAAACTGCAGTTTTTATTTTATTCATGATTCCTACCTAACCAAGTTTTTCCTAATAGTTATTCTTTAAAATCGCACCGAATAGAATGAAATAGTTGCAATGCAATGAATTGAATTAACAATTCATACTAAGTTCAAAGGTTGACCTATGTTTTATTTAATATTAAACATAACCTCAAAAAATATTTAGTTTTCCTGATAATTGAAGTTCTCAGAAGTGTCCGTCAATAATCTTTGTTTTTACAGTCATTTACTTGCAATTTCGAACCTAGAAATTAATATTTCATGATTGTTGGTTCTTAGGCTAACAATGTATGGACGCAGAACAATGTCCTTTAGTTTTAAGTTTAGAGAATCCCGCCAGAATCGATACCACTGGCTCAGTGGCTGTTTGAGATGAGAGGGGCTCAGCTCAAGAAGATGTGACCACAAATAAGAGAGTCTCCATTTTGTGTCGTGACTAAGACTATGGGACGCAGTGGCGGCGCTAGGCGTCGGCGACGTCGGCCACCGCCGACGGCTTCGCGCCTGAGGGGGCCTCGCAAATTTTTTTTACAAGTTACCTATTTATTTTCGTTTCTCCTGGCCTGGCTTAGGAAGCCGACCCCGAACAATTCGTGGAGAAAGCTAAGCAGATGATAATGACTTTTATTATTTTCGAACACGTGCGTGATGGAAGCGAGTAGTACTTTCGGGTAATCAGAATCGTCTGTCTGGCAACACTGTTTTTGTAATTAAATTTCTATGTTTGTATGTTTGTCATCATTTGATTATCAACAATAAAACTCGTTTATTTTTAATTTGGCTCACTAAATTTCACGGTTTTTTACTGCGAAGTAAAATAGGCCTCGCGAACTTGATGTCGCCGACGTCCACATGTGGTCTAGCGCCGCCACTGATGGCACGGGTGGGACTGTGCCTGTGCAATGCAGATGTGACCACAGAGTTCCTGTCTTGAAGAGGCGCGCATAACGTCTCAACACAATCCCATTTTAATAATGCCAGAACATCAGAATCGCAATGAATATCGTTAATTCAGTACCTATTAAGGTAGTTCAAATGTCTCCCTGCAAGCTCTAATGGCTCCCTATACTAGGGGAGACAGCAATGAGCAAGTAATCACCGGAGATACCAGTCCTATAGAAGCTCTGATGTTTCCCCGACTCCCCGTCGGGGGCCGTCAGGGGTGGCAGAAGTCCGACGGGCATAATATAGCGTAGCGAGATTCTTTGACCAAGGATTGTAGAGTTACCTATTTTATGTAGCAAAACTGCTTCTAAATGGACTGGACCGATTTAATGCTATTTTATGTTTGCATTCGCCTGGATGCATCCTCCGTGCTTCGGGAGGCACGTTAAGCCGTTGGTCCCGGCTGCATCTGCAGTCGTTAGCACCCACCAATCCGCATTGGGCCCGCGTGGTGGGTCATGAACCAATCTCCCTATTCCATCCATAGAGAAGGCCTGTGCCCCAGCAGTGGGGACATTAATAGGCTGATTATTATGATTCGCCTGGATGGTCAAGATTTACAACTGGACTTAGTAGAAGGCGTTATTGATATTTTTACCGGGTACGACACATCTCTCGTGACGGGTCCTCTCTATGGGTTTTGGAACTGTTTAATATCAATGCGTTCTCTAGTTAGGTATAATTGCCTTGTAGTACAATAAAACAATTAATACCAACATAAGTAGACTTCTCAAAATCAATAATTGAAAGATTGAATTTTTTGTAAAATTAATCGTGAGTTATGTAAATTTTGATATCGCCCTTGAGATTTTATTACTGCCATATGGTAAAATAGACTTGTAAGCTTGTACGAAAATGAAACGATCGTAAAAAGAGAAGGCAATAAATAAGCCATTGTATAACTTCCATACCGCAGATGTGTATGTAATATTTCACGTAAAGTTGATGTATTAGACGCGTAACACTACTGGAACAGAATACATGTTTCATGTAGTGTGCTTGTAAACTATGAAGATTTGTATAAATATTCTGTTGACCTTTTGTATATGTTTACGATTACATTCAGTTGGGTCTAGTCAGTCATTTTTGTATGAAAAGATGCACAACTTCGGTTTGGGTAGACGTATGTGAGTATTTTATCTACTAACAATCCCGTCGTCACGTCCATAGCATCTGAATCGTGTGAAAAGTTAGACACTGATAGCTCACTTACTTAAATAAGTAATAAAAAAACCGTCCAAGTGAGTTTCGTGCCACGCGCAGTGTAGGGTTCGGTAGTTGCCTGTCGTTACCACAATATATTTGAGCAGGAGACTTTAATTTCTGTATTGGAAATTAAAAAAATCATTTTTTAAATAGTATTTTATATTATTTGTTTTTTTAATGCAACAATAACTTCATCTACATAAGTCACTACTAATGTTTTCTTCTAAGGATTTTTCAATAGGTAACATGTGTCACTGCTGTTCAAGTTTCCATACAAAATTTGACACTGACATTTCGGACTCGCAAACTATTCGAATTCGATATTGGTTCGTGCTAGCGGTACTGAACCCCAAGTACGAACGTTGACAGATAGGTAATCATATCGGTTTCGTCAAAGTCTCCATGAAAAAAAAAACAGTTTGTTCTTGCGTCCGGTAAGTTTGCGCTGCTTAGTTTCCATACGATACGATTACGGATCTGTCAAAGGTCCTACTGAAGGATTCTTCCTGAAGGGAGAACCTAGGGACGTAAAGGAAGATACTAAAATGAGAATGCTTATTTATATACTTTAACTGGATTTATAAGAATTCTTTAAAATACAATTAATTATTATCAGCCGAAAGAGTTTGTGCCTAAATTCAATCTGTCAAGAACAGTGTTCCCTAACCTTTCGAATACTGCTACCCCTGTAACCTATTAGGAAAACAGATTTTACCCCGACTATAAGATGTTATCATCAGTTCAAGAAATTCCAATTTGGCCGCTACATTTTCGTCTCTAACAATGTCATTATCAGGAGAAAATCTCGGCCCGCTTCCCACACTCAGCACCCCGCGGGCTCGCTAGCAAAGAAGGAGCGCATGCTCTATTTAGTAGTATTATTATAATATAGTATTTTCTTATTATTTAGATTTGACCAAATTATTAGATTCTTTGTGGGTAACGAAGTATGGCTGATTTACCCCCGGAGGGGTAATTACCCCCAGGTTTTGGAACCCAGGGTCTAAAATATCCGATATGAGGCAGAATGTTCTCATAATTGATACTTTAAAATAATGACATTTACTTTCAATACAACTGCCAGCCGAGGCATTGCATAAGCAAAGAGTTTATACTAGCTAGAAGACCGTAGCTCTACGGGCGTTACAGTAGGTACTTAGAGCAATGATTTTTTAACAAGTATCTCCTGCAGCTATGATTACCGTCGAATGATCGGTATGAGAAATGAGTACGAGTACCCCGCCACACTCCCCACCGTGAGGCGGACCAAGCACGCGATGCTCGCGTCGCCGTACCACAGCCTTTACCAAGGAAGGCGGATGCCGAATGACACAAGGGTGTTCAATAGGCGATTTAACTACGATGCCCGGCCTGATGGACACCACGTCTACTGTGAAGGCAATTTGGATTGCGTAGTAAGTGTCAAGCTTTGACTTAATAGAAATAACAATAGTTTTCCTTGACGAATTCCTTGATAGAGAGGTGTTTACACCTTCTCAGGGGTTCTGGATTCGAATTACAGTGGGGCAAATCTTTGTATTATGATACGAGCATTTGTACATTATTTCTATCAGAAACTAGAAGCACTTACAGGACGATGATGGCCGATATTTATTTACCATATTTACTTTGTTCTCAGATCAGTCACCTTGCAGTAGAAACCGTGGGTGGTATACCCATCTTGCTTCGTGGTGGAGCAGGCTACAGGTACCTGCAGGTGGTGGTGAAGGCCAAACCTCACAGCACGCTGGTCGGCAGCGTGCGCGCCTACTGCCTCTCTGCACCCGACGATTACTACGCGATTAAACCGAAGAACTGAGTGCCTGGAGCGATTTGTGCACTCGAATGCGTCTGCGTTTAGGCTCCGTGTCCACAGAAGTAGCGGAGTTTTAAAGGAATTGACCAATGGCATTGCTCAAAATACATACACAATGTTTTTCGAGCAATGCAATTGGTCAATTTATTTAAGACTTTGCTCAGCTCTGCGCAGCTTCGCTTTTGAGGAAACGAAGCTTTGTTTTGATTGCACTCCACGGGAAAGGACAAGGCAACGCAGAGTGCGGCTCAGAAGGGAGTGGATAGCCCAGTGACTAAAAAAAGACTTTCTCGGTTACCACTCCTAACGTTTATCCCCATCAGTTAGGTTAGTGTTTCACTGAATTTGAAACGCTGGTATAGGTTCTATGAAGAGCATAATACAAGTTCCAGAACAATAAAATTATAGTCTATGTGTACACAGAAACTGAAGAGATTGATTGAACGAAGAAGTATCCTATCCATAGAAAAAAAGGAAAACCCCAAAACTATTGAAGATACAAGGGTGCCTAAGTATCTAATTTAATTGTTTTTTTACTTCCCTAAAGGTTCAGTGTTTCAGGTTCTAACATCTGGTATATTAGTAACAAAAAACGCAGAAGAGCGCACGGGTTTAAATTAGGGATGTCGAAAGTTGAAAAAAATATCGATATATCGATACATCGATATTTAAAAAAATATCAATATCGCCTTGGATATATCGCGAAAAAATCATCGATATATCGATATATCGGACCAATTTTCCCAAAAATATATTTAGGTCAGCAATAATAACAATACAAATTATAATTAAAGAAAGAATTATCAAAGTACCAAATTGCCGCTACACTACATGACAGTACAATATCTCACAAAAGATGACACGCGGAATAATAATGGAACGAAAATTATCTCCCTAAAAATAGACCCTATTTTCGAATGATGAAAATTATTGCAGGGCCTCCTTACGTGGCATCTTTCGTAAACAACACTAGACAGTCACACACTTCCACAGAATATACTGGAATTCAGCACAACCAATTCACCAGCGAAACAGATTTACAAATCATAGAAAATACTAAATACAGCACAAATCATAGATATGTTGAATATCATTAATCTGAGCTTCAGTTACGATTTTTCCAGATACGAATTTAGTTAGATCGTGATATGCCGCTAATAATTAAAAAAGAATATCGTTTTTGATACGAATTTCGATATTGGTTATTTTGTATCGATGTATCGATATATCGGATCAAAATATATCGGTTAAAAATATCGATATATCGATCAAAAAATATCGATATATCGATACATCGATATATTTTCAGCAAGCCTAGTTTAAATAAATATTGAACATCTTCACACAGACCCGTCTTTCCCAGTGGGCACTTTGGGCAAGTGCCCGGGCCCCGCGATCGATAGGGGCCCACCTCAGATCACAAATAAAAAGTCCCTAGTTCCTGTTAGATCTCAAAACGGGGGTCATAGTGGCTCCACTATCCTAATATGCCCAGGACCTCCAATAGGCCCAAGACGGCACTGTCTTCACAATTCTATATTGTGTTGATCACAAAGAAGTTGGAACCACAGAACAGAAAAAAAATAGTCTTGTTTTTTTGCGTTCCGTGGTTAGAACTGTTGCGAGAAGCTTATAGAAATCAGAATAGCAAAGGTATCTCAAACACCCAGATCCGAGACAATTAATACAATAACACGGTTGGAACTTTCGTCTTCTCATACGAATGTTCTTTCACAGACTGATGCTCTTGTCTCACACTACCCGCTCGCCAAAGCAGGTCATCATCATCATCAGCCTATTAATGTCCCCATTGCTGGGGCACAGGCCTTCCCTACGAATGGAATAGGGTCATTGGGCCATGACCCACCACGCGGGCCCAGTACGGATTGAGGGAGTGCTAATGACTGCAGATTCAGCCGGGACCAACGGCTTAACGTGCCTTCCGAAGCACGGAGGAACTCGAGATAGATAATTTTTGGTCACCCATCCAATGACAGACCATTGCGAAAGTTGCTTAACTTCAACGATCGCAGCCGAACGCGCTAACCAACTGCGCAATCGAGCTCCTCAAAAAAAGCAGGTCGTTCAACTATTTTGTAATAATAAATCTGAGACATTACTGTTTGTAATAACAAATGATAAATGAGTTTTAATGCAGTATTTAACCTTATATGAATAAGTTTATCTAACTTACACAGGAGGTAAGGTTAAAGATATTTCATCTTTATTAGTGTATGACATAAAATAATAAAATGCATACTTACATAAGTATAATAAGTCCGCCTTTTGTACCAATCTATTGTATTTTGGTCAATAAAGTTTAAAATAAATAAAATAAAATAAAGACCTTTCTTTACTTCCTTTTTTTTCGTAGCCGTAGGGTAGGAACCTTAGAATATATTAAAGTTTTCTAATAATAATACTTAATACGAATTTCTGCCCAGATAGCGGAAACCTGGATCAAGTGGATTTTTTCTGGTAAAACTTTCTTTAGATTTAAGTAAGTGAGTACTTAGGTCACCCTTTTTGTCTTCGGCTACATCTTTTATTTTTCTATGCAAACTTTTATTCCCGATGGCACCCTTACAAGTTTTATTTTTACGCGAAAAAGAACTAAGCAATATGGGAAACCACCCAATCACTGGCACTCTTCCTATTATTGGC
This sequence comes from Chilo suppressalis, assembly GCA_902850365.2. Classification (NCBI taxonomy): domain Eukaryota; kingdom Metazoa; phylum Arthropoda; class Insecta; order Lepidoptera; family Crambidae; genus Chilo; species Chilo suppressalis. Next base: position 3,586,081 of record OU963902.1, read on the forward strand.
ACTTTTGAGTTTAGTTCGAAAAAACCAGGAAACAATAGATTGTAGGAATAATGCTGCTAATTTTCAAATTTCGAAACCATACAAGGTTTTTCTTTTTTAATGTTCGTTACATTAAAAAAGAAAAGCCTTGTATGGGTAATGTTCGTTACATTAAAAAAGAAAAGCCTTGTATGGGTAATGTTCGTTACATTAAAAAAGAAAAACCTTGTATGGTTTCGAAATTTGAAAATTGGCAGCATTATCCCTACAATCTATTGTTTCCTGGTTTTTTCGAACTAAACTCAAAAGTGCCAATAATAGGAAGAGTGCCAATGATTGGGTAGTTTCCCCTATATAGAATGCCAGAAACGTCAAGGCACATGTATAAAATATAATTCATTTTATACTTTGCCTAGGTATTCTATACAATACCGAATGCACAGTCGGCAATGTGACTATAGCAAGTCGACTTTTCCTTGTTTTATTTATCTACTATTTATCAGGTGGTTGGCGCTTCGTCGGCCGCTACCGCGCAACGCTCGCTTTGCTCGCTCAGCTCGCGCTAAGTTTAGGACACAACACTAACTGAACCCAACCCACTGTGAGTTGGTCAAACGTTCATTGGCCTGTAATTCATTCGGTGACAATAATAAATTCCGTCCGCCATTTTATATCTAACTGGGTAGGTTAGGTTATAAATCCAAGTCTTCAAGTTTATCTTTACACATTGCCGGTGGGCAAGCAGGTACTCTATACAATACCTAGGAATCGGTCACATTACCTAGGCAAATTATAAAATTAAATATTCTACTTATAATATTTCATTTAATGCCTAGACGCGCTAGGCATTCTATAAATTGCCTAAGTATTGTATGGAATACCTGCATTATACAGATTGACGGTGACATAAAGATACAAAAACTAAAACATACAAAAGAAATAAATATAAAGTTAATAACGAATTTATAAACATCATCAGCCTATTAATGTCCCCACTGCTGGGGCACAGACCTTCCCTATGGATGGAATAGGGAGATTGGGCCATGACCCACCACGCGGGCCCAGTGCGGATTGCGGGGGTGCTAACGACTGCAGATTCAGCCGGGACCAACGGCTTAACGTGCCTTCCGAAGCACGGAGGAGCTCGAGATAGTAAATTTTTGGTCACCCATCAAATGACCGACCACTGCGAAAGTTGCTTAACTTCAACGATCGCAACCGAACGCGCTAACCACTTGCGCCATCGAGCTCCTCCGTTTCCTGAGAATTTATAATGAGTATGAATGAATCCGTTGTAAACCGACTACAGGAGTCATTCTTGAATTAAGAAAGTGCATAGACAATTAAATAGCAAAAGTGACATATCATCAGTGCCATCTACATGTTTTATTAAAAAATATACAATGCAAAGGAACAACGAGATCTATTAATATTATCGTCAATGTGTCTCTCAATAGTCATTAGGAGCAAGCTTCGTCTGAATTGTAAACAATTAAACGGTGCGGCCGTCGCGAGATTGAAGCGGTTCTAACTAAACTCGAGTAACTATATACAGGCTGATTTGAAAATATGATACTTGCTAGACAACCAGCAGTGCTATTCTGTAAGAAAAAACTATAGTTAGTTTATTGACAACCTTACAGGAACCTAACAATTTTTCAGGATAAAAAGTATCCTATGTGTCAATATAGGTTATATATTATGTATGTGCCAAATTTTACCCAGATCAGTTCAGCCGTGCTAGCGTGAAAGAGTAACAAATATTCATACAAATTTGCGCATTCATAATGCAATCTGTGACCATTGAACGAAATCCCCAATAAACCTTTATTGGGGATTTCGTATATTTCCCGCAGTAAAACGTAGCCTATATGTTAATCCAGGGTGTCAGCTAACTCCATAGCAAATTTAATAAATAATATTGCTCCAGCCGTTTAGACGTGAAGAAGTAACGAACATACACACTCACAAACTTTCGCCTTTATAATATTAGTGTGATTAGTAGGAAGGGATAGATATGAAAGTAACTTTGAGTAAAAAAAAAACACTGAATTTACGACCTAAAGGCCTGGTTAACTTTTTTGACATTTCATTATCATGCTTTCCAGGACAAGTATCTTAGTGGAGTTGTTAATAAAGCATTTGGATCACTAAATAGCTCGGTAATTATCATTCCATCTGGCAAAACCCGTTAGGCCTACTGAAGTGCTTTTTTAAGTCAAAATCATTCTCTTTTTATTCAATTAAAATTTTATAGGTATTTAATAATTCTATACAAACAATATTTATTTATTCAGATTCTATTCTTAAAACAACTTATAATAAAAAATACTGGACTACATTAGGGAAATAATATAAAATAAATTCGCTCGATCGAGGAACTCGATGGCGCTGGTGGTTAGCGCGTTCGGCAGCGATCGTTGAAGTTAAGCAACTTTCGCAGTGGTCGATCATGGGTGAACAACAATCTTCTATCTCGAGTTCCACCGTGCTTCGGAAGGCATGTTAAGCCGTTGGTCCCGGCTGCATCTGCATTATCCGCACTGCGCCCGCGTGGTGGGTCATGGCCTAATCATTAAGCTGCGCGGCAGCGCCATCTCTTCGCATTGTAGGTAACCCACAATGTCAAAATGAATACTTTTTCAAGTATTAAACATTTGAAAAAAGAAATAGCCATTATAGTTATGTTTTTTTAAGCATTTAACTGCTAGATGTTTAAATCTAAAGAAAAGTTTTACTAGAAAAAAATCCACGCGGACCAGGCTTTTTTTTTCTAGTAAAACTTTTCTTTAGATTTAAAAAAAATAAAAACTTTGACATTTCCGTTTGCAAACTATTCGAATTCGATAATGGTTCGTGCTAGGGGTACTGTTCATATAAACTGCATCCAGCTGCCCGTGAATTACGGCGTTTATATCTGTCATTGGTTAAGTTCTGCATTTTGTTCGAAAACGATACTGAAAAATGGCCAGTTTGTATACTTATATTAACTCCAAACAAAGAAACGTTATAAAATAAACTGTCTTTGCAATGTTAGCGGTGTTGTCATGATTCAGAGCATCCTTTATATCAATAATGATGTGTATTTTATTAAGAACAACAAGTTGGAATGGCAGCGCGAGCGTACAGTGAGTGAATTCCCGACACAATGTCACCAAGTCCTCAGATACCCTCCGCTATTGTTTTTATTAAATAAATTATTGGTATCTTTTATTAGTTCAGTGGTCGTGTTATTTTAATTAGTGTGAGTGTACTTATAATTTGTCTGTTTGAACAATGTATCTTTGTGGAGTTTCCGAGTTTTTTCGTAGGAAGAGGCCGAATATCGAAAGGGTAAGTACTGATTACATATAACTTTTATTAGAGAAGGAAGAATAGTAAAAAATGTGCATTAAGATATTATGCAACTATAACAGTAAGTACATATTTATTTGCAACCTTCGTAAATATGACCACGTCTCACAATTCCGTTCTAAACTTAACTGGCTCCCTATTCGCCGGCGGCACACACACACTCTTACACTTCTTTACTCCGCACTTTTCTTACCCACTTCTCCTCATTACTTAAAAGAATGCTTCTCGTTTCTGACTTCTACTTCACAGTGCACATTGCGATCTTCTTATAACCTTTCGCTTGAAATTCCAGTTCATTCTACTGATTTCTTTTCCTATTCCTTCTCTGTGCATTCAGTACGACTATGGAACTCATTGCCAGAAACCATTCGAAAGGCTCGCACTCTGAACTCTTTTAGGGATCAACTTCGGAGTTATTTCCTATCTCAACAATTATGTAAAATTTTTACTTCGTCCTTTCTTCTTTCCTTCCTTAGATATATCCGTTTTTCCTGCCATTGATATCATTATGTTTTTCTATAAAACCCCTCCTTATCTCCTTCATATTTATTTATCTTTCTATTATGGGTTGCTTGGAAGAGATTGCTGCCTAGCAATAAGGCCGCCGATATTGTGTACGTTCTATCTATCATGTTTTAAATATACTTATGTGTTTTTATAAAAATAAAAAAATAAATAATATTCTTTATTGTAATGCACCATGCATTACAATAAAGAATATTCTTATTATTATGTTTTAAAATTAGTTTCTATGAGATCTAAAAACAATCTTTGGAATAATATTTAATTACTTACATCAGACCAGAAAAACAGGCCAAGCGCGAGTCTGGGTCGCTCTATTGGGGTTCCGTAAAATCATTAGTTGTATTTCGTAAGTCGTGACGAAATCAAACAAACAAAGTATGTACCTACATTAAGAATAAGCGTTTTCAGAATTTGTTCTTTAAATACAACATACAGTGGATTTCATTTATTACGACCTTGATTGTTTACCATTTACATATAGCGACGACCATTTACATATAGCGACGTTAATTCTAAGTCCCTTGAATTTAAAGCATACTTTAGTACAAAATTCATGTGGCTAAAGCGACTTTGGATGTTACGCCGAGTTCAGGTGTAGCGACTGTTTTTAATGAATCATTTGTAACAAATTCCTAGAAATCCCATGCAGATATTGCGACCGGAGACAGCCGCCAAAGACACAAAGATTACTTTCTTTCACAAACATTTCTTATTTTGTTCACATCCAATCCACACAGATGGCCAGCAAGTGATGAGACCTTTACCTTTTGTTTATAGATATCAGCTAAGTAGATAGGGAAATGTGTACGTTTCGGAATTTATGGTTCAGTTACAAAGTGATATTCTGAGTAGCAACTGGGTTTAATAAACTTTGGAATAAGTATGGCTGCTAGACACTCATTGACTGTTAAAGAAAAGGCGGAAATCATTTATAAATGAATATAAACTATACATGTGTACGTGTCTGTATCTTTCTACCTTTGCCTGTAAAGACTTCCGGATATAATGGCGAAAAAACAGTAGTCCCTTCATTGTCGTTATACCCGAAATCCACTGTATGTCATAAATACTAAAGTTTTACATTCTTAACTAGTTTCGATTTTGAGAAGGACTCTGTTACAAAAATGGTCTCAAAATGACTACTATAATGACCCAACAGTATTTTGAAAAAAAAAACATCCTGGAAAAAAATATATTCGTCTATGATATATACTTATAATAAATCTGTAGAGAGGTCAATTCTGTACACGAAATATATTTTCAAAATAACTATCAGGGGGTAATTAGTGATCGATACTGATGCCAAAAATGCAATCAGTAAATTTTTTGTCTGTCTGTCTGTCTGTCTGTGTGTATGTTCCTTATAGAAACAAAAACTACTCGACGGATTTTAACGAAACTTGGTACAATTATTATTCATACTCCTGGGCAGGTTATAGTATACTTTTCATCACGCTATAATCAATAGAAGCAGAGTAGTGAAGGGAAATGTTGGGAAAACGGGAGAAGTTACTCTATTTTTTAAGCTTCCGTCGCGTGTGCAGCCTTAATGGTTAAAGTTAGATAGAAGCCATGTATGACGGAAATATTCTACATAAAATTGTCTAAAAAATATCCCGCAACAGCATATGTCTATCTTTTATGGTTGACTCACAATAACACGTGTAACTCCTAATAGCTTAGCAGTTCGGAGCATTCTGATTATATTTGTTTACTCTTACGTTTATAATACTTTCACTCATCCCTAATTTAAAAAAGTTAACATTATTACCTATTAACATAGAAATCGGTATAGAAACACCAAACTTATACATGAAATAAGCCATCGCGCCGTCGCACGTGAATACTGAACCATGCTATAATAAGGATTATTTTTGTGTAACGGTTGCCGCGCTCGACACGGGTCTCGGCGGCGGTAGGGTATAAAAAGCACTGCATCGCTCCCCCCCCCCCCCTGGCTGCATCGTCCCCTTCTCAGGGGACGATCGCATCCGATGAAGCCTTAAAGGCCTTCCCGGCCAGAGGCAGTCCCAACGGGTGTTTTTAGTCAGTAAGAGTCTGACATAACCCTGCAGCCGGCTGTAGGGTATCCATGAGGATTTCTCACCCGCTCCCCCGCCTGGGAGGAAACAAAAAAAAATCCACCCTCTGGGGGACGATCGCTTCCGATGAAGCCTTAGAGGCCTTCCCGGCCAGAGGCAGCCCCTACGGGTGTTTTTTAGTCAGTACGAGTCTGACATAACCTTGCAGCCGGCTGTAGGGTATCCATTATTATTTCTCACACGCTCCCCCGTCTGGGAGGAAACAAAAAAAAGAAAAAGAGAGCGAGCTTCATTCAATATTTGGCTGTTGATGCGTTCAGAGCGTTCGACCTTATTGACAGACAATAATTGATATTGAGAAACCGTGCTTATCAGCGCGACTTTTAGTCTTTAAATAGTTTATTTGAATTTCTTTTGTTCTTAGTGAGAACTCGAGATAACCCGGATGATCGTGAATTTTCTGATATACACACATCAAAAGTGTCTAGGGATCAACATATATTTTTGCAATAACTTTTCTCCTGATTGATATTAATTAAAATTTTCTTTAAGGATTCATCAAATAAAGTGTTTTCGTTTGTCACAGTAACGATAAACCAAGTCACCTTTGCATTAATAAAGAAATTTGCCATTTTCCTAATAAAGGGATTTTTGACATTTGAACCACTAACACAAAAGTTCGAAAAAAAGACTGAAATAACAGTTTTCTCTATAATTTTATTGGGTAACTTAAACAATTAATAATCCGTATTTCTACCGCGAACACTAACAACACAAGAACATCGGTTTGGCATACTCAAAATGAGTTCATCCAAATCACGCTGTGGAATGGCCGCCCATGTTCGTTGCAACAACAAAAAAAGGTCTTCTTGCGACTGGATACCCTCCATATTCGGCAGAGCTCTTCTCTGTAGCATATCCCATGCATGCTCAATCGGGTTCAAGTCTGGCGACTGAGCAGGCCAGGGCAGGACATTGATGTTAGCTGCGGCGAGAGTCTGTCTTACAACTCTTGCGGTGTGCGGTCGTGCATTATCATGCATTAACTGAAATAAGGGACCGATTTGCACTTGTAGAGGAACGATGACGTCTGATACAATCGTCTCAGCATAAATTTGAGCGTTGAGGTTGCCTCTGATCCAAATCAACTCAGTTCTTCCGCCGATCCAAATACCCGCCCATACCATGATGGTTCCACCACTATAAGGATGGACTTCCTGGCAGGATTTTAATCGCTGTTGGCGTCCAGGGGTTCTCCAGTATCGTATACGTCTTGTATCCGGTCTCATACCAAAACGAGACTCATCAGAAAAGCACACGAAACGCCATTGTTCTTCTGCCCAATTTCTGTGTTCAAGAGCCCATTGATATCGAATCCTACGATTGTGCATTGCTATAGGTGGTACCCGTAGCGGTCTTCGGGAATGAAGGTTCACTTCATGCAAGCGGTTTCTGACTGTTTGGTCGCTAATTAAGTTCCCTGAAGAGTGATGAAGCCTCACGGCTAACATCATGGCGGTTATTGTTGGAGCTCTTCGAGTTAAGATTTGAATGTATCGGTCTTGTCTCCGTGTGGTGCAGCGATACCGTCCTCCATGGCGCTCAGCCACGGTACCAGTGCTTCGGTATCGTGTCCAAAGTCGACTGATAACACTCTGACTTGTATTCAGAGCTAAAGCCACAGTACGTTGCCGGGAATTAGCTTCTATCATTCCCACGGCTCTGAGCATTTCTTCCCTGCTTAAATGACGTCGCCGCTCCATAATAACGTTGGTTTTAATCAGTAGTAGGGAAACAGTAGCACTAATAATGTCTTCAATGCGTTGTATGTTTTTATAGGGAAAATATTGACAGCTGATTTTCATCTTTTACTCGAATTTGATTCACAGTTCCTGATTCAAATTATGAAATGCACCAAAAAGGATCCATATAAATTTATAAAATCATAAATTTATTACAAAGCCACATCTCAATCTCAAGAAATCCGCATAAAAATGCTTGATCCCTAGACACTTTTGATGTGTGTATTATTAAAGATTGTTAAAGGTACCTATCCACTGCTACACCAAGGAAAACTTATTCTGACGCCTGAGTTATGTTGTATAGTGCAATCCCAACATCTTATATCGTCAGTTTACGGTGACGTAACAAATATATTAAATAAGGACAATTCTTGGCTATGCGAAAGGTCTATTTTAACTCCTCGCAATGACCAGGCATCTGAGATTAATAATAAAATACTGTCGAATATCCAGGGGGAAAGCAAAGTTTATAGTTCAATAAATAGAATGGTCGATGAACAAGAAGCCACTAATTACCCGATAGAATTTTTAAATTCTTTACATATGCCCGGACTTCCTTCTCATGAAATTTGTTTAAAAATTGGCATTCCAATTATTCTGCTCCGAAATTTAAGACCACCATAACTCGGCAATGGAACTCGGCATAAAGTAACCCTGTTGCAACAAAATGTAATCGAGGCTCAAATTTTAACAGGTTGCGGTGCAGGAGAAACCATCTTTATTCCCAGAATTCCCATAATACCAAATAATTTTCCATTCCAATTTAAAAGAACGCAATTCCCAGTATCGGTGTGTTATGTAATGACAATAAATGAGGCTCAAGGGCAGACTTTTCGTGTTGCTGGAGTAGATCTCGGTGTCAGTTGTTTTTCACATGGTCAGTTATAGGTCGCTCTTTCCCGGGTTAGCAGTTCTAGAAATCTTTATGTTCACGTGCCGGACTCTTTTCTTAGGTCAACTTTCAACGTAGTTTACCCGGAAGCTTAGCGCTGAAGTATTTCATTCTATATGTACTTAAGCCTCATGTGAAAGTAATCTAAACAATATTACCAATACATTAACATAATAACATACAAGGAGTTACACGCTGATAGTCTCGGGGCACAGCTATTAATAATAATATTCTGCGGTGCCTTATTGCGATATTTTTTAACCGTATTGTGGATTGACATATTATATTTCCCTTCTAAAATACGAAAGTAAATCTGTCTGTCACATCAAAACCACTGAACCCTGAGGAAGGACATATGCTACTTTTTTACGAAAAACGACGAAAACGCGGACGAAGTCTCGGGCAAAAGCTAGTAAATAATATAATTGAATTTCCAACTTAATACTCGTGTTTGGCCAAGCTTTCTACATAAAATACCAAAATGTCTGTACTGTAATTCATTCAAGTCAATATCAATATACCTAAATGTAAGTAAAGACCCAGTTGTTTTAGTAGATTCTACAAAGTTTCTGAGCATCACTTTAGATTCCCGATTGCAATGGGATCCTCGTATTTGATGCCTTATCAAGTAGGCTAAGTTTGGCGGCGACTTCTGACTGATGTAGAAACGGTTAGATTGGTTTACTTTAGCTACTTACGTAGAAAAATAAAATACGGCCTTTTCTTGTGGAGATCAGCTGCTAATATCGAAAATATTTTCATATTACAAAAAAGAGATATCCGCGCTTTATATAATTTAGGTCCACGAGAATCGCTTAATAGAAATATTTAAAGAAATTAATATCTTAACGCTCGTATTTCAATATATCTATGAAAATATCATGTTCGTAAGGAAAAATTATGACATTTTTGCAAAAAGAGGTACAGTTCACGATTTTAATACAAGAAATAAGGACAAACTTGCCGTTCCATGTGTCAGTCAGGCTTAGAAAATCGAGGGGTTCGTTTCTAGGTAGTAGTGTTGCACTATTCAAGATTATTCCCCAAGATTCAATTGGGCTTCCTCTCACTAATTTTGAATTACAAAGTGGAAGACTATTTACAGGATCGTAATGCATGGAAATAATAGCATTCGCTTTGTTAACAATGCGTTGTGTACGATTATTATTCTCTTTTATTAATTACAAAAATTGTAAGCTGTCTCATTTACTTAAATTTTGTTAAGTGAAAACTTCTTTAGCGGAGTTGTACACTTTTTTTTTAAATGGCTAAAAATGTTAAACTCGCATCAGGAGACGGTGCCTAATCGAAAATTCGTAAGACGAAAACAATAAAATTGGAAAGGTTGTTGACTTTTCAATACATATGTATTGGACGAAACATAGTAATATTTTATTTTATCGTATTATAATAATAAGTCTCTAATCAGGACGTCCAGGTGGCAGCTTAATTGCGAAGAAAATGCATTTTTTTTACAATAGATGTCGCTAGGTGCGCTTAAATGTAATTCATGTAAGTTGATTTTTCTGAGAGATAAACTTTTTAATGTAAGATAAATTGTCATGTTTGTGTACGATTAGCGCAATAAAGAAAATTGCATTCTACCACATAAATGATAGTATTTTTATACTGATAATTAAAGCAATTTTTCACTTCTGCCGACACTCCCGGAGTGCAACCCGTTTTTTTTTTGTTTTGTTATTTTATTATTACATTACTCGTATGTAGTTGGAGTAGTCACGCCCTCTTGAAAATCTCTTCGGTGGTGTCGTGTTAGGCGGGTCGTAACATTCCCTAAAATATCGTTGAGCGAAGTGATGGCTGGTACATGCGTCATGCCCGTGTGTGAACGGGTGTTGCCAGCGGGGATGAGTCTGCTCTGCTCTATATTGCTTTACTGTTTAGATGTTATCTACTATACTTAATATTGAACAATTACCTAATAGAGCACTGTTTATATTTATACTGTATGACACAGCAATCAAAATGTGAGTGGACGTTGTATTGGTAGCGACATGATTTTTTGTATATGTTGTTACTTCTGTTAAATGCTAATGAGTTTCTTGCGCCCATTCTGCAGCATGATGCCTTTTTGAAATTAAACTTCTTTTCGGACGGGGTGAAAATGGAAAACCGATGGAAAAGAAGAAACGGAAATGCGTCACACACACATATATGTATATATATGTGTGTGCATATATTTGTATATATATGTGTGTGTGTGTGTGCGGGATGCGTGCGCAGCTCTTGTCGACGAGCATGAAAGTTGGAGGGTAACTCGGCGAAGGTTGAAACGCTACGAGGGTCACGAGCGTCACAGGCGACACTATATGTACATACATGATATATGAGTTATGCGAGGCTGCTCCATTCCCCTATGCCTTATGCACCGCCTAATGTTCGGTTATTTAAGAAAAGAAGTTTCACTTCAGATGTGTGGTCAGTGCACACAATTTTTTTGTATAGATAAACGAATTTCTAGTTCTCAATTTTAAAGTTACAAAAATATCAAGATTACCTCGAGATATACAATAAAAGAACTTAGAACTTTGAAAGACAAAAAACAAACAAATCTAACGCTCGTATACAAAAACATATTACTATGATATCTCAATTTAATAGTAACACATAGCAAGGTCGTCGTAGCAAGTATATTTTGTTTAATTTTAGAAGCAATCAATCAATCTTTAATTTTAGTTTTAGTTTTATTATTCTAGTATTTATATTTTACTTATATATAGTAATTATGTAATTAGATAGAGACTTATTTGTTTATAGTTAGTGTATTTTATAGTTTTATGATGTGAAATTGTTAATGTTAGTTGTATTTTATTGTTATATCTTCTTAAGTTATATGCCGAATTATTAATCTTATGCAATAAATATTTGTGAATATCAATCAAAGTGTCCGTACAAAAGTGTAGTACTATAAAATCAACAGGGCGTTCCTTTACTTTTGATGTGGTTTCTCGAAACATTGTGTGTAGAAATGTAAACAGAAGGGAGTAGCCCTTGCTGAGTTTCTTGCCGGTTCTTCTCAGTACAAGGTCTCCTGCCGTAGATTTGCGAACTTCTGGACCTTCACAAGTGCTTGTAACAGTAAGACTGAATAAAGGACTTTTCATTTCATTTCATTGGTCCCATCGGATTTTTCGCCCTTATTTGGGCGTCCGCCTAGGGAAAAGTAGGCTACCTATAGAAAACTCCAGTCTTGCGACCACGGAACCCGTAATGTAAATGGTCCGAAACTTTTTGAGGTGAAACTTCTTTACGCACGCTTGACTTGGGGGGTAAGCTGGCGAATGCGTTACGCGTTATGAAAAGTGTGTTTAGGCGAGGCGAACGGGAGTAGAGTGGTGGATATAAGTAAGAGAAGCCAGTGCGCGCGTACATTTTCTTTCTCTCTTTCTCTTATAACTAGCAAATGAAATATGTATATGTACATACATGTATATATTGTACATGTGTGGTCATAAGCACACTCATTTTTTATGCTAAAAGTTGTTGTTGCCTACTCTGACCCCATGCGCTACCCCGAGGAGCCCTGGAACCTTAGCGTTGCCGCACACGGGTCACCGACCACAACCACAAAACGCCGCCACCGTTCATTCTTGTAGTTTTCATACATTTTATATGGACTCGCCACACGCTACAAATCGTCGTTGCTCGCTTCTTGTGGCCCGCACCGGCCACTTAATGCGCCGATACAAAACGCCGCCACACCTCACTCGCGCGATTCCCCACCCCTCTCTTCCTTACCTTAGTAGGCCGCTGTCGCGCGCTTCAGCCACTTTAGTAGCCGCTTCTAGCTTCTCGTGGTGGCGTTTGTGGCTGTGGCGTGTGGCCCGTGTGCGGCGACACTTACTCACCGATAGAAACACACACTACTCGCATGTATTTGGTCAGTACATCAATTTCGATTTATCTTGAAGAAGGTTGTCAGAATAATGCTCATCAGTTCATATTTTCAAGCATGTTTGAGCTAATAAAAAAAAGACTACAATTTAAAAAAAATAACAAAAAATAAAAAAAAGTATTTATCTCATTTTACAAGTAAACCCGTTTTTTAATGCTTTGTATGTTTTAATATGGTCTTATTAAGACCTAAGATTTTTTTTTATTTCAATTTTAAGAGTTTTGTTATCATATGTTACCCGTTTTGGTGATAGGATATTAACGATATCACACACATCTAAATGGTTCAGGCATTTAGAAATTATGGTGGTATAAAGAATTGTACATACATATATACACGCAACCTGAATACATTACACTCTTTTTTTTGGGCAGTCGTGGTAAAAATATATTTATTACAAGCTGGTATTAGAAGCCCGTATCTAGGGGATTGAAAGCATAGCGGAATTAGCGATTTTTTTGATCAAATTGGAAGGTCTAAGTCATCAGTTAAGTATGGGACACACCGACGACTACGGGGCGTTAGCGACGGTAAGGAGTCGGTACAAACGTACCGAATCCGTGCTCGTATTTTCTTACGCAACGATGTCAAGATATCGTCCCGTCCCTTCCGGCACGAGACGTGTGTGCAGGGACATGCTTATGCTTATTTCTTCGTTTTTTGAGTTCGTTTCTTCGGGCATTACGTAAAATAACGAAGGGAAGAGCTAATCGCGCCATATCTCACACAAAATGCTAGTTTTAACTTAAAATAATCGAATTCAATACACACACAGTACCTCTTTTGCTATTGTAAAAATCTAAATCTTCAACCAATTTTAACACAATACAATCGCAATTACAGCTGTCAAAATAGCGTCAAGAGTACGGATTCAAGTAAGACTCAATGCCATTTAGTTTAACCAAACTCCGCGCAATATGATATGAGTCCAATTTGGCGCTAGTGTTGCAACGCAAGAGTACGAAACGTCACAATACCAATGTCGATCGAACGGGATTGGTTTCAAGAGTAAGCCCACAGGTTCGGGTAAAAACCGTGCTTAAACCCGGTGGAGAAGCGCCACGCGCCGAAATATTAATGTTTCGCAGCAAAATATAGTTATTCAATAAAGAAGCGTCTCAATGGCTTTTTAAAATAAACAGTCACAATTTTAATCTGCGAATGAGCTTTATTAATATCTCTCTAGTGTAATCGGTGTCAATAAACTGCTCTTCAGTGTGAGTGCCAAAAACGTTACACTGATCCGATGTATTTAAGTATGAAAGTTTGTTTATTTCGCTAACTTCTTCGCATTTGCTTGTACCCAAGAAAATTTTTTTTTTGGAAATTTGTGGTAACAATTTGTTTGCAAATAAGTACCTATTATGTTTTATAAAATGTAGCATGCTACAAAAGTTTGTAGATATGCTTGCTACTCGCGAACCCTCGCTGCAGCCTTCTGCGAGATTCCCAGCATAGTATATACTATGCCGGGCAGAGAGAGATACTAACCTACTACCGCTACAAGAGCACGGCCACGGTAATATTACATACAGTATTCTATCTTCATACAAACGGTCGGAAAGCGAATCATACCTAAGCCACTAAGCTGTTAGCCGTGCTTAAATGTGCGATTTGTATTGTAAATATTTGATTGAATTAAGTAGATACCTACATAATTTAATATGGCAAAGAATAAACGACGATATAGATAATATTACCGTGGTACGGCGCTGCAGGGAGCACACCGCCTACAATAGCCCTTGCTGAGTTTCTTGCCGGTTCTTCTCAGTACAAGGTCTCCCGCCGTAGATTTACGAACCGATGGCGTAGCGTTTGACTTTCACAAGAGCTTGTAACAGCCTAGACTGAATAAATGAGTTTGAATTTGAATTTACTCCTCAAGGGTTGAGTCCTTGATGTCAGGTAGATACATCTACAGCAGCGCTATACTTCTTGCACCGTTGTCCGTCTCCTTACTTCCCTATAGCTGCTCCCTCTTGCAATGACCAGTGTGTCATCTGCATAGCAGATGACATTCATTTTTGGAAGCAGCATCGCCCTAGTAGCACCGCCCTAATCACCCAGTCGTACCCGGTGTTCCACAAATGTGGATCAAGAAATGCGATAGTATAGCCTCACTAATATTATAAAGGCGAAATTTTGTGAGTGTGGGAGTGTGTATGTTTTTTACTTCTTCACGTCTAAATTTTAATAAAATTTGGTATGGAGTTAGCTGACACCCTGGATTAACACATAGGCTACGTTTTACTGAGGGAAAATATCCCTAATAACATGTATCGGGTAATGTAACACCGCGGGCCACAGCTAGTAGCTAATAAAACAAACATACTTGACAAACAAACATATTGCATTATTTGCTAGTATTCTGTAATAAATAAGTAATTTAATTTGCTGATAATTCGCTTTTTACTATTGTGTGGTTTCCCCTTATCTTTCGCCGTCTATTTGCTTATATATTTACATTTCAACCATATCGCTTAATTGCATTTATCTTTCGTGCAGATGTGTCATAATGTGTTCATTGACACTCGATTACTCAGTTCTTTGTTGCACTACAGAAAAATAGGATTTTTAATCTAAACATGCTCATGTACTGGCTCTAATAGGCCGGGATACTTAAATCTTGGAAGCATCTTGCAGACTGACAACTAGAATGACTGGTGTGGCAGGTAAAACTGTTGCACCATACTCTCTGGGCATCTGACCTCCAACACCATTCAACATCCTCATTTTCTTAGACTCATTTATTTGAAAAGTACGTGTTTTGTAGAGGCGAGGCGGCGCACTGCCACGCGCGGCGCTTCTGTCAAGGGCGAGCAAATAAAAATTGTCCACTTTCGCCGAATCCCGTGTTATATCGTACCTACGCATTGGCTGTTCCAATTTTAAATGTCAGATAGATAATTGTGCAACCTACTGGCGAGCGGTCAACAGCGTTTCACACGTAGACCTGTCTCCCACCGAAATACTTCAGTCCGTGAGCTTTGTCCGCGCGTTCAAACGCCGCGCCGACCGTCCCAAACGCAAACGTAAACTTTGACCGCGCGTAAACTTCCACCAGCGACTCGCTAAATTACGAAACGCGCCGCGTGTGACTGTAATAATTTTCAGTTTTGAAATGTTTAAATCGTGCTGAAGTGTCAAGTTGTCCTAGTCAAGTTTTTTTTTTGATAAACAATGGAAAGGAAAAGGTGATTGGTTTGTTACCCCATCAACAGTTTATGTTGTTGATGATGCTTAAATAAGTAGGGATCAATTGGTTTTATTTAATTTTTGAAAATTATAAGATTGTCGTATTAGTTTCTGAAAGGTCGTCGGCATAAAATTGATACACATTGGAGATTAGCGACATTCCACTATGTTTACATCTTCTTCGCATAGTTTATTTTAAATACGCACATCATTATCAGTAGTGAATTTTAAATATAAAAATGAACTAAATCTACTTACTAAGTACTCTGCTCATGATATATTTTTGTTACAAAGTAGTTTCATAAACTGTTCAGTGACATTACTGATGTAATTTAACACAAATATAATCACGTCATTTGAACAAAATATTAAATATCATTTTTTTCGTGTACAGCGTTGAATAACGGTTCCAAAGAACGGAAATAATTCGTCATAAACTTTCAGAAACTAGACGAAGCTACAACACTTTAAACATAAATTTTAAAAGTATAAATTGAACGTGAGTAACAGCACATATCACGCCTGAAAAAAATATCAATTTCTATAAAGCATAAACAGAGGTGTTTAAAAAAGATACAGTTTCAAATTGCTAACAACTATGTTCCGTCCGTCGTTGTTACGCGGGCTGAGCCTAGACTCTGACCCGGGGTATGGGGTTGCCCTTGCCAGGAGCCGGAGAGCATCCCTGTCTGCTGAGCAGCGGCGCAAGCTGAGCATGCTCAGGACGTCGAGCATCCCGAGCCCCCTGACTCCGGTGAGCCACATTTACCATTTGGTACCCTGCCCGACACACTGCTGCAATCAGGTAAACAACCTAGAAGCACACCAACGCGGCAGCTTTCACTTGTTTTATTGGCAGCTTCTAAATTTGTTTTTTTTTATATATGTACAGGGCGTCCTACTGGCTTGTCACACGGAGGGAAAGTATATTAAATATTGAAGATGGGATATTTTGCTGAAAGAAGACATCATTTTATTTTTAATAACAAGTAGAACTGAATTCACAATTTAAAAAAAATCGCCCGACAAAAACGAGAATCGCTCTCTGAAAAATGTGAAACAAAAATACACATGTATTTTATGACAACCGTCTAAAGGGCCATTATGGGGCCATTATCCATTTAAAATGCTAATAACATAGCATTTTTTAGGAAAAAATAATCCATATGATTAACCCTTTCGATTGTTATCATAAAACGTCATGGTTTTTTTTCCAATTTTACGAGTTTGATTTCTAGTTGTAGATTATTAAAAATTCTGTGAATGAAGCTCTATTTATTATTAAAAATAAAAAGATGTTTTCTTTCAGTAAAATATCCTATCTTCAATATTTAACATACTTTCCATCCATGTGAGTAACCCGTGGGACGCCCTGTATATCGTTGACTTTGCTAATTAAAAAAGAAAGTTATGTTGATGTTACAAAAAAGGTTGTTTGTTGTTGTTTCACTCTTAAACTGAAACCCGCCCTCTCTTTGTTTAATTTATATTCAATAATGTATTTTGTAACTATATTTTAAATTGAGACTTCAATGGGAGGGTACAAAATAATAATTCTTCTCTATAGGTTGTTAATGGTTTGTTTGCGTTTTCTACAATTCCATCAATGTCGATCGTACTTGAAATAGAATTAAAATTATGTCAATATCTTTCAGTGTTTCAATCAAAAGGTACAACACCTTTTAGGAGTTCTTATTAGATTAAAGAATTAGGCGTAATAAAACATCTATCTATCATCAAAGAAGTCATTTTTCTAGAACCCATCATGAAAATTGTATTACAATTAAATGAAATAATTTTAAGCCCTTTGAGTAAAACAAACATGTATTTATTATATCATCGTTATTTTTTCCAACGATACAATAAACCGAATTGTTACATTCATTTCATAGATAATGGATCAACGAATGACATGTACCATTTCGTTACTGAAATTTTAATGGGAAAAGGAATTCCAACGTAGATAGAAGCTGTTAAAAATATGTAGCCCACTGAAGGACGGACGGAGGAAGAGACAAGGGGCTTTAGTGATAAAGTATTGTAATGACTTTTAGTTAGTACGAAACCTTAAGGGTTAATAATCAACTATTTTATGCTATTGAAATGTCGCCTCATGAAACATTAAAGCCTATTTATTGTCAACTAGTATGCCAACATTGGTCATGATTTATAAAGCCGCAACGAGTTGTTTACAATATACTTATAGAAAAAGAGATGAAAAAAATATCGGTGCAAAATTGTCAACACTCTTCCCGATTTTCTTTGTTTGTAGATATTTCGGAAGTTTTCTTTCACAAAAACCTTGTCCTTATCAAACTTTACGTGCAAAATAAAATTATCAGTCCTTTTGGTCGAGTCATTTTACTTTGACACACAAACATGTAAAATAAAACACGTTTAAGACGATTTCACAAAGACTCAACCAAAAACGCGTCTTAAGCGGGAAAGCGTATTATGCGGGATTGCGGGATAGGGAAATTTCGAATGAAGGTATTGAGGTATAAAATGTACAATATTTAAGAATTATGTATGTTATAAAAATGTAGTGTGTTATTATTTATTATAACGTTATTTAAATTAATCACTTATTTTATTTCAAAGAAGTTATATAGTGTCTTAAATCATTAACTGCTGATAATGCCTTGGCGTGTGACAAAATCGGAGATGACTCATCTTCTTCTTGATCATTTTCACTTAAGGCCTCTTCTTGTGTACTATTCACATTCTCATTGAATTTTATGCTGCCGCAAGAGGTAATATGTGTGGAGATTTAAGCATATTAAACGGGATGATGAATCGTATTAAGCGTTAAGAAATGTATGAAAACATGTCTCAAGTTACAGGGACTGACGCAAAATGGCGTATTATGCGAGAAATCGTATTAAGCGTGATCGTATTAAACGGGTTCTACTGTAGTTAAATATACATTCATAAGTAGGTACAAGCAAAAGAATGTGTTTCAAAAATTACTTAAGGGTGTTTTCACACGGTCAACTGTTAAAAGTTAAGTGAGAGTTACTGCTCGACTTGGCCCGTATTACAGAATGACAACTAAGTGTTGATCTTTACTTGAGTACAGTTAGAAAGGGATATCGCTATGTGCTATATATAGCGACATCCCTTTCTAACTATGCTCAAGACTAAGGGTGTATTCCGAATCAAACACCAGTACGCTGGCCAGTGGTAATGACGTCATGATTTCGACGTCATATTGACAACACTACTACTACTAAATCATGACGTCATTACCACTGGCCAGCATACTGGTTTATATTTCGGAATATACCCTAGATCAATCACTGAGAATCTTTCTATAATACGGGGCTTAGAGCGCCCGTTTGTGGAAGTAAGATCCACCTTAGGGTGCGGCCAGAGTGCACTCAGATTCAGACTCAGATTCAGATTTCGAAAACAAGCGCGAGAAATAAACAGTGTAGTCTAAGCAGGTTGCCTGCTTTTTCTCGCGCTTTGTTTTCTGAGTCTGAATCTGAATCTGAATCAGGAGTGCAATCTGGCCGTACCCTTCGACTACACTGTTTATTTCTCGCGCTTGTTTTCGAAATCTGAATCTGAATCTGAATCTGAGTGCACTCTGGCCGCACTCTTACAGAAGATCACAGTCAAATAACACTACTATTTGGTGGTGTTGTGTTTCAGTCAATGAGTAAGGTTCCTGGGCTCCACGGTGTATTGGATAGGGTCAGGGTAGTGGTGGAGACGCGGAAGAATCCCTAAACGGGGATCCCGCGGCTTCGCACTAAGCAGCTTAGAGGGTATTCGCAGGGTTTTTAACGGATATTATGCCGTAAAGCGCCCGTAAGAGTTACGGGGTCCTCAGTGGGCAGCCACTGCGGGGGCTCGTAAGGCTTGCGGGAGCCAGGGGGTCTTCTCTCTTTCTCTGAAACGAACTTTCGATGACGAAGTTCAAACGAAATTTAATTTCGTCAATTTAAGGTTATACTTAATTTGAACGATAAACTATCAAATAGAAGCTTTCTTTGAGCAGGTTTAGAAAATCTACACCTTAATCTATATTCCGACGACAAATATTATTATATGTAATTAAAAATGAACCAGAAACATAGTAAAAAGTCTGCGAAGTTTCGATTGGAATTTCGTTTTTCGTTGGATTATTTATAAAACTTTTGATTTGAAGTTTAATTTCGTATTTTAAAAAATGCTATCAGTTGGTTTCGGTTTCATAGAAGGTCTTTTCTTAAAATTCGATAAAATGTCGTGTCAAAATGTTAAGCGAAGTTTAAATTTTACTGATTTAATATCTAAATTTTATAAAATAAAGCAATGAACCCCAAAAACACCAAACGAAAACTCGAATATTTGTGCAGTATTTAAATCTTAGAACTTCATCAGTTTTTGGCAAATCCATTGTATTCTTGGCCGCTGTGACTGTGAGTGAGCCGTTTATTACTATTATTACTTGAGTACCAATTCCGTACGTAATCGTGCGTTACAAAACAGTTTGACGCAGTGTTGCCAGATCGTACAGCTTTTCCGCTTTTTATGCCGTCTTCTTGACAATGGATCCGCGTTTCGCATTTTTAGAATCTACTAGAACAACCTCTATTTTGCTCACTCATGACATAATGAAATAAGAAATATAATAAATAAGAAATAAGAAAGGGGGAAGGTGCAAGTCGTGAGTACCACTCTTTTGTTGGAAAATACGCGTTTTTGTATACCGCGATTTTAATTTCTTCGTCTGGTAACACTGGTTTGACGGTATATACCTAATTATGCCTAGAGTAGTTGGCATAGGATCAAAGGACTATGAGAAAATACTATAGGAAGATATGTAGATAGGTACTTTAGTTTAAAATAATGGGTCGTGTTTAAATGACCCTAAAAAAATGCGAAGCGGAAATACACATATAACTGCCGACCTTACCAGCTATACAACAATTAGCTATTCAAACTTTTTGCAATAGGTAGTATCAGCATTGAATACTTTTTTGTATTCTGTCGAAAATTATCTCATATCCACACATTTGTCGGCCGTGATGCTCTCTTTATCCACAACAGTATTGGACATACATAAATAAGCATAAAATATTATCCGGAAACAAAAATAGCAGCTAAACAGCTTACTATACTTTTCAAGACTTCATTGTCTGTTCAAAGGCTTTTATAAAAGGGAAACTTCATAATTCCAGAATATCAGTTTTTCTTTCCCAATCTAGCGTGGAAAATTTTCATTTTGATTAATACCTGCGATCATATGTAAATAAGTTCAAACGCATATTGAGACATTGTATGTTTACGATTTTGACAATGTTAGCGTTTATAGTTGCTGACACGAAAAGTGGAATTTTATAGTGAACAAACATCTTCTACTGAATTATTTGACATTGTGGGTTACCTATAAGGCGAAGAGATGGCGCTGCCTGGCAGCTTAAAAATGGCTAGAGGAATTTCGACGCGGTCCGTGAGGGCCGCGGTAGCATAATTGGACAGTCCATTCGCCCGGATTGCGAAGGGTGCGGGTTCGAGTCCCGTCTGCTGCCTGGTCCGAGTGGATGTTTTTCTAGTTATATTTTCTTTATCTTAATATAATATATAATACATAGAGAAAATAATTGTAAATTAAAAGTTAATTATAAACATTATATTACGGTACCTACTCCTAAATAGCTTTCGCACGTAACTTTTCATTTGGTAAGAACCTGCAAAGTATAAGAAAACTTTTTAATAAAATATGGATGAAATCGGTAAAGTTGTTGTTGTTATGGCGTGACCAACGGAAATACGGATATTTTTTATTTATTTAGATGTAAAAATTAGATAAGGATTATATTTACTATTTTTTAAGCATTTTACTGCTATGTTTTAATGTAAAGAAAAATTATACTAGAAACATTCCACGCGGACCAAGCAGCAGACGGGACTCGAACTCGCACCCTTCGTTATCCTGGTGAATGCACTGACCATTATGCTACCGCGGCCCTGATGGCCGTGCTGAATTCTATCTAATGTTTCTTAAGCTGTAAGACAGCGCCATCTCTTCGCATTGTAGGTAACCCCCAATGTCAAATGAATACCTTTACAAGTACATTTCACATTTGAAAGATGAAGCAATTATAGTATTTTAAGCATTTAACTGTCAAATGTTTAAATCTAAAGAAAAAATCGTCTGCTGCCTGGTCCGCGTGGATTTTTTTCTTAAATTAAGGATTTTCAAAAATTTGATGTATTTTTTCCCGTATTAATAATTATGGAGCTGTCGTTAGCTGCTTTAGAGCACAGAAATCTCTATTGTTTACATTTAGTTCGACATTAATAGTAGGACTTGTGCTTCACAAGCGGGGATTTTGGGATTTACTCGAGCACGGCATTATAACATAAGGGCCACCTTGTACCTTATGAAGTACTCCCACTAGCATAGGTATTCTGTAAGATGCAATCTTACTTGCGATCTCATTTATTTGGATTTCTGGCAATTAATGTCAAAGGGAGTGCAAGGGGTTCTAAATACACCTGCAAGAACTCAAGCCAACCTCACCTTCACGTGGTGCACCCTGTTGACCAACAGACGAAGCTCTGGCAAACCGACCGATGGCGGTATAACTATCCAACGACGTAGGGGAGGGAAATCTCACTGGTGATGGGCAGCAGCGTCATCAGTGAATCAACCTACGTTCTGCGATCCCCAACCCGCCTGCCCAGCGTGGCGATTACGGGCAAAACCTCTTATGCACAGAAAGCGTTGGGGTAGACGAGTTCTGGAGTGGAGACCGCGTCTAGGCAAACGTAGTGTAGGACGTCCTCAGGCACGGTGGACTGACGTTTTGCGCAAGGTGGCTGGCAGGAGCTGGATGCGAGTAGCCAAGATCTGAGTGGCGTGCAATTGGACAGGCCTATGTCCAGCAGTGGACTAGGATAGGCTGTTGATGAATGTCAAATATCTAATAGTGACTTTAACAGACATAGCGACATTTTGCCTTGTAATGGCGTAATGCTAATTAATGTCTAAAATGGCGGCTACTGAAATCGGAATTAAGATTTTTCTTTACAGAATCGCCGAAACCTTATATCGAACGGCTGGCAGTAAAAAAATATTCAACAATCCATGAATTTTGGCGGCGTCCAAATCGCTAATGGAGGGTTCTCGTAACGTTTTTTAAAATAAATACCTTATTGTTAAGTAGTGACAGTGACAGGTTACAGCTAGGACGATGAATCTCGCTAATACAATGTCTATAGCTATAAACAGATGATAAGAAAGATACACAGGAAGTGTTCTAGATAATACCTTAGAATGATGATAAATCTTTTGGAAATAGTCTTGCATGTTAATACGACATAGAGGACACACAACACAACATGGTTTTGAATACTGAAGATGCTGAATCGCGAATGAGATTAATTTACAGTTTCTCACGACGGAGACTGGGTACATAAGTCCTATGACGTCCTTAATATGCATGAGCTAAGGACATATGATGCATATTTCATTCAATGCATACGTGATTATTAAGATTCCGTTTGCTGGCATAATATTGACACAGAGACAGATACAGGATCTGATGAACTGTACCCTTAGCACGAATCAATATCGAATTCGTAACGATTGTGAGTTTGAAATGTCATTGTCAAATGTGTACTGATTTTAAGTTCTCGTTACGTACTTGGTGGTGCTGCTGTTCAAGTTTTCATACAAAATTTGACATTGACATTTCGCACTCGCAAACTATTTGAATTCAATAATGGTTCGTGCTAGTCGTACAGTACTTCTAGCACGAACCAATATCGAATTCGTATCGTTTGCGAGTCCAAAATGTCATTGTCAAATGTGTACTAAATTTTAGTTCTCATAAGTAAAGTACTAATACTTTATGCCGCTGCTGTTCAAGTTTCCATACAAAATTTGACATTGACATTTCGGTTTGAAAACTTTTCGAATTCGATAATGGTTCGTGCTAGTGGTACAGAATGCAGCTTTTTACAATCAATGCAGTTTGTCCATCGCCGTTGGCGAGTATTAATAATTGAACGCTGACTATTCACAACTGCCGACGAAAACTTGCTTTCACTTGTTTGCCAAAAAATTACAAGAGCTATCAAAGATCTTGCTTGCTCAGAGATACCTGCTCAGCGATGCTCACTTGGCTGTCACTCAGAACACACGCGCGTGCATTTTAACTCAGAACTGCCTTCGCGAGTGAGTGGCGAGTGTATTCGTCCGTCGAACTGAATAAAACTAACAGAACTACACACTCGCTTTCCGCCAACTCGTTTCTAGTTCTACTCGTTTCATGTTAATCATCGGCGGTAGGACAAGAGCGTAAGGGTTGTTCTCTATTGATTAAATTAATTTAAAGTTGTTGCACGACATGGCGTCGGATAAAAATAATATAAATAAAGAAGGTCGAAGTTGCTGTGCTTAGCGTCTGTGTTTAGTCTGCGACCGTGGAATTTAAGAAACTTTCTTAATGGATGTCTTAGGATGCTATTGCTTGAAATAATTAGTTTTTCTTCATTATCATCATCATCAGCCAATATCCCCAAAGGCTTCCCTATGAATGGAATAGGGAGATCGGGCCATGACCCACCACGCGGGCAATGTGTGGATTGGTAGATGCTAACGACTGCAGATGCAGCAGGGACTAACGGCTTAACGTGCCTATCGAAGTACAGAGGAGCTCGAGATAGTAAATTCTTTGGTCACCTATCCAACGACTGACCACTGCGAAAGTTGCTCAACTTCAAAGATCGCAGTCGAACGCGCTGACCACTTGCGCCATTGACATCCTTTTCTTCTATCAAGGTTTTTGTTCTTATTATTCCGAGCTTTTCCCTTCTTCGGCAGGCACATTAAGCCGTTGGTCCCGGCTGCATCAGCAGTTGTTAGCACCCACCAACCAGCACTAGGCCCGCGTGGTTGGTCAATGGATAAGTCTCATTATTCACAGGGAATGTATGGAATCTTGGTTTAAACATTGTCATTATTATTCTTTCTGAATAAAATGTCACTGAAGTCGAATATTTTATTTATTTTACCTACCTACATGTGTCCATTTTATGATATATCAAATGTGCCGTGGAGACAGGGTAGTCGGGCCTGTGGCCCAGGGGTTCCAACAAGAAAGGGCCCCCCCAAATCATAAGTGGTACGGCCCAGATTTAAGGGCCCACTCCTCCACTACTTCGTTGTCCCACACCTCTAAATCCAGCCCTACGTGGAGGTCAGCAGCTAAATCCTCTGTTGTCTTTATTAGGACACAATTTGTTTTCCTATTGCGCTGCGTAGGTTACTGCTGTTTTGTTTCATTAAACTCTATTCTTAGGACAGGAAGCAGTCTTTTATCACATCAGATCTGATTGAGTTGTTTTGTTTGTTCCTTTGATTGTATTAAGTCGCTATTCCCAATTACGTCGCAATGCAAGCATGTACGCACAATCACTCTGTACCTAACCCAAATATTGGTCATTGTATTGGACAGTTAGACTAAACAGTATCGGGCTTTTAGAAAATGCCTCATACAGGGCCGTAGCCAGAGTTGTATTTAAGATAGAGTGGGGCCAAGGGGTCCATACACTTGTTCCTTTTATAAGGAATTAACAAAGAGACTCACCAAAGCGAGTTCTAGTGACAATAAGGCTGGCAGCTATCTTGGTCAGCCTTGCCATTCAACGTGGCAATGCTGTCAGCCTATTGGGCAGCATTCCTGATGGCGGCGCTGGGGGTGACATATTTTTTATTTTGTAAATTAGATATTATTCGTAATTAGGTTAAGGTAATTTGTATTTTAATTTTATCATTAGATTGTTTTTAAGTTGTAGTAATATTATTTTCTATATATCGTAAGTACTAAATAAATAGAAGTACTTAGAAAGAGTGGTAATTGAAAGTAGTCAATCGTTTAAAGTCTATATCGATGGTATTTTTTAAAGTAAGGCATTGCCCCGTAATGCCTCCCTCTCGCCCTAGCTACGGTCTTGGTCTCATAAGTAACTAAAAACACTAGTTACAATTTAAAAACAAACAATAAAAGGTAAATATTAGGCATTTCAATAAGTAATAGCCAATTTTGTTAAATGAATAAAAATTTGTTAATATCAGACCAAGTAAAAAGTAATTCGTTCATAGAACAAAACCGCCAATATTTTTTATAGGTATGTAAAATACCCACTTGATAACAAATCTGATCATTTCTCTTTTAAACGAATGTTAGCTAACGCGAGCGAAATCGTGTGTAATCGTTAGTCTATGATAAGTTTCTTCTAATTTTAACTAATTGAGTAGAAAACCCTTAATAAAAGAAAACGCGTAAGTCAACATCATATTTTTCAAAAAATATCTTATATATAAAATTCTCGTGTCACAATGTTAGTTACCTACTCCTCCGAAACGGCCTGACCGATTTTTATGAAATTTTATGTGCATATTCCGTGGGTCTGAGAATCGGCTACTATCTATTTTTCATATCCTTAAGTGATAATGTTTGTCCACCTGTAACGTAGTGTTCTGAAACCTATAATGCGCCTTCGCGCCAAAATTCAAAGAATTGGGTAATGTAACGTAGTGAGTCCCATATGGGTTAGGAGAATTTGTTTTTGGACAATATTATTTATTTTATAATGTGGTATTAAAAAATACATACAACATTTTCTCTTCTACCACCTGCCCCTATTTTTATGGCGGTACGAAGTTCGCTGGGTCAGATAGTATTTTATAAATATTTTGTGGACCAAAATATTTATAAACTAACTTTGCTAAGGTTCCCAGCTTTGGTCAATAGTTTGTTAGATACCCACCACTATTATTGTTCCAATAAGTGTAAGTCTATCGGAAACCTGCAGCGTATTTCATACATTTGTTTTAAGAAGAACAATGGCATTGTCGCGGCTACATATTTAGCCAGGGTCTGTGCTGACGTCGCGGCTGACGGGAGACGTAAACATTGGCTCGTTCCGCTAGAGGTCAATGTATGTCTGACATGACAACTGAACCATTACTTTTTTATTCTTTATTGTCAAAATTAGCGTCTGAATTAGAACGCTTATTTGGAGAAGAAAGGATTCATTCGTTAGAGCTGCGTCTGTCGAGAATGAAGACGGACTGAATAACCTACAGACGACGTCAGACGTGTGGTCGGCTCGAGGCAGTGCCGTCTTTGGCCTATTGGAGGCCCTGGGCATATTAGGATAATGGGGCCCCCTTTGGTGATTTAACAGGAACTAGGGACTTTGTATTTGATCTGAGGGGGGGCCCTATCGATTGTGGGGCCCTGGGCACTTCCCAAAGTGCCCACTGGGAAAGACAGGTCTGGCTCAAAGTGATGATCCATCTGCTGATGGCATCTGTCGACGTGTAGAGGAGGCAAAAAATGCACTTGTTTGCATTTTGTTTGACTGAGTTGCACACCGTTTCTATTGCACCAGTCCGCAAGATAAGATAAATAAGACAAGAAATAATAATATAAGATCTTCTTATAGTTTCGTAGTGTAGTCTTTTGTTTTCAACTGTACTGCCGTGCCAATCCAAAAGACTGTAAGTAGACTTACAGTGTTTTTGCTTAACAATCGCCAATCGATTTATTTGAGTCTATTGATTACATAAAACCAACTCTCATTTCATTTTGACCCTTATTTTGCAAGATAAAGCACTTAAAAAAACACGGTATTGCATTTAAAATAAGGTATAAACACACAGAAAAACTGTAACAAAGTATACAGTGTTTTGGCTAAACAAAGTACGCATATTGCTAGATAAATACAGTGTTTTGAGCCGTCAAGTAAAAGCGCGTTGATGCTATCCAACCAGCGTAAGTTGAGTCAACAACAATATTGTTATCTCGCTCTTTCTTGTCTAGAAAAGAAAATATAGACTGCAATTATCACAATGAGTATGAAAATTACTTTTCAGATAAGTCAAAGTGAAGGAAATTTCTTATAGACTGCGATAACCACAATGAAAACGGAAATGACTTTCCTGATAATTTGGAGTCAAGGAACTTTATAAGTTCCACTGAGTGAGTCTCAAGTTGATGAATGCCTTTCAGAAGAATTAGGTGAAAGAGTTAACACTCAACTGATACATGCTTTGATTTGTGACAAGACTTTATTAACTGTCTCAAATATTTCTACAGAAGATATTTAGCAATCCAGTACCACCTTGCATCTTCATCTAGACAGTGTTCAGTCTTCTTTACAAATTGCGCACGATGCAAATGTGTCTTTGATTCAATCAAAGATCAACCAAGAATCTATTACAGATACTAGTTCTAAGTATAACTTAAATATTTTATTTTTCTAAAGATCTTGGGCTATACCAATGACGAAGCTGTATAATTGGTCTTGAAAACTAACTATTTAGAGTACAATAAAAGCCAAATGTGAACGCAATGCCTGATCTTCGAGGATGGCGATTTGAACTACCTTATAATTTCTACTAAGAGTATCAAAACCGTTTAGAAGAATTTGTATTAAAATACAAACCAATTTCATCACATTATAACATTAACCATCCGCCCAACGGAAAATATTTGCCAGTCGGAATTTATTTCTCCACTATATATAAGAATTTTAAGCAGCATTGCCAAGACAATAATTTACCATGTTGTGATTAGACTCATTTTCATACTATGATAAAAAAAATATCTATTAATTGCCGAATTACCTCAAGATATTTGCACTAAGTGTAAAAATCATCAAATTACTCATTAAAAACTACCTCTTCCTTGTAATTGTGAAGATTGTATAATCATAGGACAGCACTTAAGACATCTAAATTTAGCAGAATATCTATGTGATAATTCGGAAGGAAAAAAAACTGTATTTACAGTCGATATGCAAAAAGCTATACCAACAAAACTGAGAACAGCATGTGAAGTTTATGATCTGGAGGATTTCGTGACATCAAACAGTCAAGAAAAAACCTGGATGTCGACGTACTTAAACACAAAGATATGCTGATTTTTAAAAACGATTGTAAAATAGCTTTTCCTAGAGATTAGAACATTCAAAATTTAAAATATTATTGAATTTCGAAAAGGGCAACTTTCTCTTTTTGCCAAAACAAGATAACAAAGGGGAGTTTAAGGAAATACATTTTTTAAAGAAAAAGATTGAAGGAGATTTAAAAAAGAAAATAAATGATGAATTATATCTTATAAATATGATAGAAACAGAGAGTAAGCCAAGAGATGTGAGTGAATTTAAGAAAACAGAATTGCCAATACTTACAAAATCTATGCCTGCCTGCTTTTTATGAAGCTCTTGAGGAATGAAATGCACCTGATCTCGATACAAATGTTGATTCAGATTTGTAATCGAGTCAAATGCTTGTTTTTTTTTTTTACTAAATATTAGTTTAGCAAATATTGGTTTTATTATCTTTATATAGTATGCTTCGATACAGTGCTATGGCATAACGAGTTAGCTACGTTCATACAATACTTAACACTGTATTCTGTTTTACAGTGTTTTGCCTCGTTAGGAATCAAATTAAATTATAATAATTGTTTTGTCAATACAAGTTCTTGGCAATATCTTTCATCCTTACTAAAATTATGCCAAAAATACTACTTGGCCATATACTAGTAATGTATATCTTACCATTGATTGCATTGAATTATACAATATTGACCAATAACCTTTAAAAAGGCGAATAATCAATAAAAAATATATTTTGTCAATTATCTCAAAAGTGGTTTTCAAAAGTTACAGTGTGTTGGCTTGGCAGGGCAGTGTAGTCCCAAGTAACATTGAAAAACTATTTAAAAGTGTTCATTACGCTTAAGCATTTTCTATTTTTTCCCCATTAGTCATCAGAAGTGGCTGTTAAATAAGTGTTTCAGCCACGCCGGCTGCGTACACGAGACGGTATTTTGGTACTGTCCACTTACAATGACAAATGCGCCCGCGCTTGCCATACGTTAGTCAAATCACTGCCGCCGACTGGAAAATGCTTAATTGTTTGTGACAGTAGAGCTGCCTGTTATGAATGTTTTAATTGGATGAATGACATTAGTGTCCTCTTGTCGCTCTAGATACGAATTTTCATTTTGTTATATTTTTAAATAATCTTTTTTTTTTAGTTACAATCAAATAGATATTATTTTATTACAATTCTAGGGAAATACTGCTGGCATACAGCGGGACGTATGGCTAACTTATGTGCGTGTTTAGTAAATTTTATGATTGTAATTGAGTTTTAATACGTATTTATTTCTGATTGAAGCATTAAACTGTTTGATTCTTATATCTTCTTACAGTTTCTTTTCATCAATACTGACTTGGTTGAGAATACTTATTCCTATAAGAAATCCTATAAATTTATACCTAACTGATAAATGTAATGGAAAAATTCCGGAAGTCGGGGTCAGCACAAGAAGATGATAAAATAATCAAGTACCCATTTTCTTAATTTAATAACTTGCACTCAATCATAACCACTGATTACTCATTTAATTTGATTACTCTATAAATTACCTGTTTCACAATTACCTACATAGTTATAGTGTACCAAGTGTATAGTTAGTTGACATTAAACTTTGTTCTGTTTATGAGTTTCCTTTTTGTGCATAGGCAGTTTTTGAAGTGAAAACTTCTTTAGCGGCGTTGTACACTTTTTTTGCCTGGTTAAAAAATGGTAAACTCGCTTCAGGTTAAACACGTGGGCTGATCGCATCATGATACACAATAAAATTGGAAAGGTTGTTGACTTTCAATATATTGGACGAAAACTAGGTAAGATTTTATTTTACCGTATTATAATAATAAGTCTCTTTCTAGGACGTCCACGTGGCAGTTTTATTGCGAAGAAAATGTATTTTTTTTACAATAGATGTCGCTAAGTGCGCTTAAACGTGATTTATGTAAGTTGATTTTTCTGAGAGATAAACTTTTATAATGTAATATAAATTGTTATGTTTGTGTACGATAGCGCAATAAATAAATATTGTATTCTACCTCATACATGATAGTACTTTTATACTGATAATTAAAGCAATTCGTGCAAAATTATTCCCTAACCATTCCAAAATATCAAAAATGCACAACGTTAATATTCAAGTTTTCACTTCTGCCGGCATTCCCGGAGTGCAACCCATCGTTTTTTTTTGTAAATACGAGTAGGTCCGATGACTCCACTTCACCTTATGTGACGCTGGAGTCCAGACGCGAATATAACTGGTACAGAAGTTCTACCTGCGACACCGGTCATCCTCACCTTGCCAGCCTGCAAATTGCTTCTTCACGCCTCTTTTAAAATATCGCAGGTTATAGGAGGAATCCGAATACGTGAGCTGGCAAAGCATTCCATATTTGTGTGAGTGCTAAAAAGTCGCGAATATGACACATATGACACGGCGAAAAGGAAAAGTTCCGTTTTGTAATTAACCACGTAAGTCACAAGTCCAACCTTTGTTCTATCAACAGATGTTCTGTGGAGTGTTGTCTGTTTTGATGTCGGCGTAGTTGTAACACATTAAACCGGTTTATGGCTTCAAGTAGGTAACGACTGATCGTTCAGCGAGCTATTATTTACAATTGTTTACAACTGTCGAATCTTCTTTTTAATGAGATTTAAAAATGAGCTTTCTCGTAAAGATAGTGAAGGCGACGGAGTTTTATCCTGTTCGTGTCTTTTTCTGGCTGGACATTATAAAATTATCTGTTGTCGCTCTATGAGTAGTTTATGATCAACAACAAACGAGTGCGTTTGCGCAACAAATAACTTTTTAACTAAAATATTAAACTGTAAAGCAAATATTAAAAAACCATTTTTAAATAACCTTATTGCCTTATTTTATTACTTAGTACTTAAACTAATATAAGTATATAACTAAATAAAGAGTTAGGGTTGGATATTTTTTTCAAATTTATATGGAACCAACTTTGGGGTATGTCCTTTTCAATAAAAAAAGACTTCTCTGTAAAAAGTTATGCGTGGTCAAACATAAAAAAAAACAGTGTGCTTATGACATCACGACTGAAGTGAAACTTCTTTAGCTCCATCTATCTATGTGTGTGTGTATAATATATACATGTCTGTACATATACATATTTCATTTACGAGCTATAAGAGAAAGAGAGAAAGAAAATGTGCGCGCGCACTGTTTTCTCATGCTTATATCCCCCACTCAACTCCCGTTTGCATCGCCTGATCACACTTTTCATAACGCGTTCGCCAGCTTACTCCCCAAATTAAGCGTGCATAAAGAAGTTTCACTTCAATAAGCATTGGAAGTATGCTCATCGACTTGAAAACCTCCTTAATTTTTTCGTCGGTTAGAAGCGCTTCTGTCTCGTATCTAAGCTAACCGGGCGTTCTCAGAAGTAAATTATGTTTACCAAAGGAAAAGGGGAGTCCTAAGTGTATGATATACATAAATTTAAAAAGAATATCTAACCCTAACTCAAATTTATTTAGGTATATACTTATATTAGTTTAAGTAAGTATTAATAAATCGCTTTTGGTTGCGCTGACGCCATAGGCTTCATTTGAGACTCCCTCGAAGGAAGATGCCGCAAAGAAAACCATTAGAGCCACTAAACATTTATCGGGCTTGGGTCCTTTTAGGTTTTCTCTACCCCAAGCTCGGAATGTATCTATCTATTTTTGTGTCGTACAATATATTGTGGTTAGAACTATACCACAAGCGACAGGCGCGGTGCGTGGGAATCGCACCTGTAAAAATTGGCATTGAATTCGGTGTCGTAGTGAAAAAATAAAACTACTACTATTATATTAATAGATTGATATTTCACAGATTTTTTGTCAGTATCTAAATTTTGTAAATCAGGGGAGAAACATATCGTTGTCGTTTGTTGGGTTGTGTATTGTTTTGTATTGTTTTTACATTATTACGTGGTTTTCAATATCTATATACTTATAATAAATCTGTAGAGAGGTCAATTCTGTACATGAAATATATTTTCAAAATAACTATCAGGGGGTGATTAGTGATCGATACTGATGCCAAAAATGCAATCAGTAAAATTTTTGTCTGTCTGTCTGTCTGTCTGTCTGTCTGTGTGTATGTTCCTTATAGAAACAAAAACTACTCGACAGATTTTAACGAAACTTGGTACAATTATTCTTCATACTCCTGTGCAGGTTATAGTATATTTTTCATCACGCTACAATCAATAGGAGCAGAGTAGTGAAGGGAAATGTTGGGAAAACGGGAGAAGTTACTCCATTTTTTAAGCCTCCGTCACGTGCGCAGCCTTTATGGTTAAAGTTACATAGAAATCATGTATGACGGAAATATTCTACATAAAATTGTCTGAAAAATATCTTGCAACAGCATATGTCTATCTTTTATGGTTTACTCACAATAATACGTGTAACTCCTGATAGCTTAGCAGTTCGGAGCATTCTGATTATATTTGTTTACTCTTACGTTTACAATACTCTCACTCATCCCTTATTTAAAAAAGTTAACATTATTACCTATTCAATAAAAAAAGAATCATAAAAAAGAATTAAATAAATAAATTCAATGTGTACAATAAACGCCTGAGAACAAAATCTATAGTCTACACTACAGCTCTACACCGAAGCGAAGCGAGGGCGGGCCACTAGTTCTTAATAAAACAAGATATAGTTATAGTCTATGCTGAAAGAGAATGGGATTTAGATTGGAGGGCGCTGTAGTGCTTTTCTATCGTATTTGTAAGGTTTTACCCTTTTTAGACACAATTAAATACAAAAAACCGCAAGAAATCACAACAACAAACAAATCCGTATCAATACAAAACTTTGACGTTTTACAGATTGCTGGGTTTGATTGCCAAATAAAAATCATAATGTTAGTTCCGTTTTTCGCCACTCCCATTCTCTTTCCGCACAGACTCTAGGTACTGTAACGCCCGTAGCGTTACGGCCTCCTTGCTTGTATAAACTTTTTGCTTATGTAATGCTGGTAGTTGTATTAAAAGTAAATTTCAGAATTTAAAGATTCGAATGTGAGAACATTCTGTCTCATATCGAATATTTTGAGAGATAGATTCAGGCACTGAAAGAACGGTTGATAGGAAGATTATTGTACATAATTTATCTGAGTTTAAATAAAAAAAGTGAATCGTTACAGCATTGTCATTCGTAGTTATTGTAAGCCGCGTCAGCAAGGCTTCCCTTCAGTTAAGGCCCTACAGTACCGTAAAACGTATTATCACGTAATATAGACTTAAGGACAGATAACAAAATAAAAATAGAAGAAGAGTTATTTACGGCAGCTCCAAACTTTTCCGAGTATTAGATAATAAGAATATATCTACCAACTTTTTCTACAGACAGCCACACAGTTTACCTGAGCTTTGTCTTGCTTGATATTCTTAGGTGGTAGTATTCTAAATCGATTATGAAAAACATACATTTTAGTTACTTGTTATTCTTCGGATAAATAAAGACAAACATACAAAACCGGGGGAGAGTTAAAATGAATTAATTGTTTCTCAAAATATTCTTAATAATGAATCACTGGCCGTATATCTAAAGGATTCTATAGCCTGCTTCCTCGCCTGGGAGGAACAAAAAGAAGCCGAAATGGTACCTATCTAAAGGTGCTGTCCGACGGCCTATGTTGTCACGAGCGCGCGGAGTTGTCAAACATACGAGAACTCTAGCGTTTGAGATTTAGCAGTCTTTATACATGATACGAGGTTAATAGAAATCTCGTACACTTTGTGATGGCATAATGAAGCTGTACTTACCGAGCCGATCCTTTGTGGACTGGACATTTTTGTCTGATAATATTTTTGGTTTGTGTACATGTCACAAACAGTCAACATGATTCAAATCTCATATCAAAATGTACTAGGATTTCTATTTACCTCGTACCATGTATACTGGTAAATCTCAAACGTTAGACTTCTCATATGATTGGCAACACCGAGCCGCGGCCGCGCCCGTGACAACATAGGCCGTCGGACAGCACCTTAATAGACAGCTAAAATTTTCCGCTATTACGAGAAATAATGGCTAATGTTATTCTATTCTTCGATGCTAGTATTTTCGGGGCTTTGTATGTGTGTTTAAGTAAGTATAGCCAACACCATTTATTTCTTTTATTGTCACGGTCACGACTATTTGCTTCACGTCGGGAAATGTTTACCGTCGCGTCACTGAAAATGTGATTCTGTGTCTGCGAAAATATGATTTTGTTATGAAACGTCACTCAGAAGTGCGCGTACAATGGTGGACCTAGTACCCTTAGTACAAGTTCGAGCTCACGAAAACTATCATAGTTTTCGCAATTGTAAATTATGTTTCTATGTCCGCTTTGGTGAAAAGTAACCAAATATACTTAAAATTTAAGAAGACGCAAATTATTTAATGATAGAATTTAAACACTGTTTTGTATTGAAACGAAAACAGTAAAATTAGTACCCTTCTTAGTACGAGTGCGAGCTCACGAAAACTATCATAGTTATCGTAATGAGGGCTATCGTTTTTTGTCTCACCAGATGGCGCCACTGTTGAGTGAGGTCCTGAAGTGTAACTTTTAAAGTTAGTAAACACGCTCGTGATATCAAAGTTTACATTTTAATACAAAAGAATCGTATCTTAAACATAATCGCCCATGCCACAGTGTTGCGCAGTCCCGTTTTGTTCGGAAAAAAGAAGGACAATATTTTTTCTTAGCTCCGCTTTTAAATAACTGACAATCATTGGACACGTAACTCATATTTGCCATAATAAGTCTGATTTATTACCAAATATTCACAACTATTATTTTAATTAGAAAAAAACCGCGTAGTCAACCCGCAAGCTATAACATTTGACATTTCGGAGACCTCACGCAACACAAGCGCCTCTAGCGGCGGTTTCAGACGCGATAGCCCTCATTGTAAAACTCGTACTAAGGGTACAGATGTCCTTCACAAGTTGGTATAAGATTGATTACTTTAACATTTTCTTTGGGTGAAAAGTTTTTTCTGATAATTAGATACATTTTTAGAGTTCAGTACCCTTAGCACGAAATATTATCGAATTCGAATAGTTTGCGAGTCGCAATGTCATTGTCAAGTGTGTACTGAATTTCAGTTCTTTTCGTTCGTTTTCTTTTAGTTCAAAATTTGACAATGACATTTCGGACTCGCAAACTATTCGAATTCGATAATGGTTCGTGCTAGGGGTACAGATTACTTATTTGGGGTGGAGATTTGATGTTGATAACTTGGGATACACGAATATTCCTGGTTCAGGTATCAGCCCATCACAGTCAGCTATATTGTACCATTGTTTTATGCAAGCCTTAATGGTGTGGTAAGACGAACAGTACCCTTAGTACGAGTTTTAGAATTACGAAAACTGTGATAGTTTTCGTGAGCACTCTTACTAAGGGTACTGATTTTATTGTTTTCGTTTCAATGCAAATAAATATTGTTAAAATTTTATCATTAAATCATTTGTGTCTTTTTAAATTGTACGTATATTTGGTGACTTTTCACCAAAATGGACATAGAAACATAATTTACAATTACGAAAACTATGATAATTTTCGTGAGCTCAAACTCGTTCTAAGGGTACTGTCGGTGATTTACTCGAACGAGGCAGATTAACATATAGGGGCAACCTTGTACCTTGTGAAGTTCTTCCACCATAACTGAGCCCATTATGTAGAGCCTTACGTCTAGGACAACAAAAAAAAATAACAAAAGACCATGACTGTTAGTCACAGCCAAATCGCAAGTCTTTTGACTTTACGTTTACTCGCTACTACTACTAACTATTCGAATTCGATATTGGTTCGTGCTAAGGGTACAAAAAACTTATATGAATAGTACCTGGGTAGATAATTTAAATATATTTTTTTAGATAAATAGCGATTCGTTAGGTTTTCTTAGTACAACCGCGGCTAAAAGTTATGGGGTTTGGCCAGTTTGGGATTAAATAAATCTTGTTAGTTCAATAGGGAAGATGGTTGGTATATACCACCAGCATGGGAACCTATTATACAAGAGATAAAACCCCAACCCCTAGCACACACTGCAAGACCAACAGATACTATTAGTTCTTTTTGTTTGCATAATTTAACATAAGAAGGAGATAGAAAGCCTCTCTGAGTTTGTTTCGCCGGTACTTCTCAGAAAGGTCTCCCAATTTTGGAACCGGGTAGTTTACGGTAGTTAGGGTCAAATAAATAAACTTAAAATTACAAAAAAGAATTTTAAATAAAGTACTTTATTAACTAAATTAGCTAATAAATTCATTCATATACAATAAAATTTTAAAAACCTTCCAATGAAATATCCGAACGCTCAATAAAAGTTTTTTGAAGGTAGCTCGACAAAATAAATAAAAAAAAATATTATTCTGACGGTGCAGACCTGAAAAGGCTGCGAAACGTCAATAAATAAATAAAGTTCGTGCATTAATCCGTTAAAACTAGTTTTATTTAATGAGTGATGTGCATGAAAACCTAAGAAACAAATACTAGTTGTTAGTTATCCGGAATTTATTATTTACATCAAAACTCCTTTTCTTGATTAACAAACGTGTTGTAAAACCTTTGTTCATACAATTTTTTTATAAAAAATATTATTTCCTGTCATTCTGTGTTGAGTCTGGATGTATAAGGTTTAATGTTGCTTTCCAGTTTTCAACAGAGAACTAAGCCAGAAAAAGTATGTGCACTTTTTGAATATATATTTATATATATACTAGCTGTGTCCCTCGGTGTTACCCGCGGTTTATTAGGGATATTTTCCCGCAGTTAAACGTAGCCTATTTGTTAATCCAGGGTGTCAGCTAACTCCATACCAAACTTTACTATAATCTCTCCAGCCGTTTAGACGTGAATAAGTAACAAACATACAACACTCACAAACTTTCGCCTTTATAATATACTAGCTGTGTTTCGCGGTGTTACCCGCAGTTTATTAGGAATATTTTCCCGCAGTAAAACGTAGCCTATGTGTTAATCCAGGCTGTCAGCTAACTTCATACCAAATTTTATTTAAAATCACTCCAGCGGTTTAGACGTGAAGAAGTACCAAACATACACACTCACAAACTTTAGCCTTTACTAGAGGTCGCCCGCGACTTCGTCTGCGTTAACTTAGTTTGAAAATTCCTCTGGAACCTAACATTTTTTCGGGATAAAAGTAACCTATGTGTTAATCTAGGGTGTCAGCTAACTCCATACCAAATTTTATTAAAGTCGCTAAAGCCGTTTAGACGTGAAGAAGTAACAAACATACACACTCGTGTGAGTTTGTATGTTTATTATAAAAGCTTATATTATAAAAGCGAAAGTTTGTGACTGTGTAGTTTTTACTTTCGCTTTTATAATATAAGTGTGATTAGTGTGATGTGTCGAGTGACGGAAATCCGTCACAAAACCTCAATGATCGCATCTGGCGCACATGGAAGGGCCGCAACATTGTAAAAAACAATAAAAAAATACCACAAATCACCGTAATAATCTGCTCGTGGTTTTTACGTTGTGATCGGCGCGTCGGTTATAGCTAAAAGCTCAATGTTTAGGCGGCCCCGCTGATCGCACGTGCCACAAATACAACACTTTATATTTATACAAATTGTTCAACGTTGACACTTTGTTTCGGTGCGAAGATTCCGATTGACGTCTCGAGACATTTACAGGAAAGTGTCTCGTTAGTGAAATGATCTGTGATTTTCTATACGTCACGGTTGATTTTATACATTGGTTTTACAAATTGGTTGTTGTTTTCATATTTTTAAGGTTACATAGCTAAAGGGTAACCATATGGTCCGCCTGGTGATAAGACACTTATTATCTATACATAAAACTCAAAGGTGACTGACTGACACAGTGATCTATCAACGCACATCCCAGACCACTGGACGGATCGGGCTGAAATTTGGCATGCAGGTAGATGTTATGACGTACGCATCAGCTAACAAACTTTGTCAATTTTAAACCGATTGGGCTGAGACTTTGAATGCAGGTATAAGAAGAATCATGCAACAAGCCTGAGAACTGTAGTCTTCACTTCATTTCTACACCGAAGCGAAGCGAGGGCGGGCCGCTAGTTACAAAATATATCACTCGCGCCGCTGCCTACCCTAACCCAATCCCCTACCGCGTGGAGCCCTGGAACCTTACTCACCGACAGAAATACAACACCATCAAAAGGCAGTGTTATTACTGTGGTCTTCCGTACCCTTAGTACGAGTTTTACAATTACGAAAACTATGGATAGTTTTAGAGGAGCTCGATGGCGCAAGTGGTTAGCGCGTTCGGCTGCGATCGTTGAAGTTAAGCAACTTTCGCAGTGGTCGGTCATTGGATGGGTGACCAAAATTTACTATCTCGAGCTCCTCCGTGCTTCGGAAGGCACGTTAAGCCGTTGGTCCCGGCTGCATCGGCAGTCGTTAGCACCCACCAATCCGCACTGGGCCCGCGTGGTGGGTCATGGCCCAATCTCCCTATTCCATCCTTAGGGAAGGCCTGTGCCCCAGCAGTGGGGACATTAATAGGCTGATGATGATGATGATAGTTTTCGTGAGCTCGCACTCGTACTAAGAGTACTTATTTTACCGTTTTCGTTTCAATACAAAACAGTGTTTAAATTCTATCATTTAATAATTTGCGTCTTCTTAAATTTTAAGTATTCGTATATTTGGTTACTTTGCACCAAAATGGACATAGATAAATAATTTACAATTACGAAAACTATGATAGTTTTCGTGAGCTCGAACTCGTACAAAGAGTACAGTACTGCACACCTAGCACGATATAAAATCGAATTCGAATAGTTTGCGAGTGCGAAACAAGAAATGTCATGTCAATGTCAAATTTTGTATGGGTGCTTGAACGGAAGCGCCATAAAGGACGTTACCAGAACTAATAATAAATACACGTTTGACAATGACATTTCGCACTCGCAAACTATTCGAATTCGATATTTTTCTTCGTGCTAAGGGTACAGTAATTTGGAGGTTGCTCCCCAGACAGGCGCTTCTTACTTACTTGTTACTTGTTGTGGGCCCCCGTTTCCGCACGTAGCCTCTTAGTTGGTCCATTGTGCGTGCAGGGTTGATTGGGCTAGCTAGCACAGCCAGCCCAGCTCCTTCCAGAAGCGCAGTAGTCTCCTGGGACTAGGGTTACCAGATGATAAAATCAAAAATCCGGAGAAAAGGCTTGATTTCCATTGAAAAATCCTGAGATTTTTTACAGTTTGAGAATTTTCTCTGAAACGTACTTAACAATTTAAAAAAGTCGTAATATTATCGTTTGTACTCTGCTTATACTTTTAAATCAATATACTTTGAAGAGCTTAACATGTGGGGCATTATATGAATCCATAATTAAAGAAAAAACCTTACTTAAAAATGTATCTTCACATATTAAGTATGATAAAACTGATTAAGTTAAGATTAACTTGGATATTAAAGTACTGATTTTAATTGTGCAATTATTACCAAAAGAAGATTATTTTTAGTTTGTTTAACTTTTTATTAAAGTGATCTTTAAAACGTAAGCTGTATTCTATTGGAAATTCAAAAAATCCTGAGATTTCATGAGATTTGCAAAATCCAGCCGCAATCCTGAGAAGAGTCCAAAAATCCTGAAATCTCAGGACAAATCCTGAGATATGGTAACCCTACCTGGGATTCTCACAGGCTTCTAGGAGCGTCCTCGACGTCCCGAGGATTGATGCCCGGTGTTCTGCCACGCTCATGCATTCCAGGATCACATGAGCGGCCGTTTCATCTGCTTCTAGACATCCTCTGCACAGAGAATTATCTGTAACACGTATGGTTAGTAAATGCTCGGCGTGTGCTTCATTAGTCCCGTCTAGATAACTAGGTGAATAAATAAATATCAGACAACATCACATACATTGATCTGATTCTGAGATAAGTAGCTAAAGCACTTGTGTTACGGATATCAGAATCAACAGTGGTATTACAAGTATATAAATAAACTAGCTGACCCAGTGAACTTCGTACCGCCCTAAAAAAATAGGGGTTGTCCAGCGGACAAAATTGTGAATCTAAACCATTCTCAAATCCCCTTGAACACACACAAAAAATTTCATCAAAATCGGTCCAGTCGTTTAAGAGAAGTTCAGTGACATACACACTCACAGAAGAATTATATATATAAAGATATATATATATATATATATATTTATACCCAGACACAGAACAAACACAAATGTTCATCACATGAATGTTTGTTCTGGGAGGGAATCGAACCCGCGACCCTTGGTGCGTAAGGCAGGGCCGCTACCAATGCGTCACCGAGTCCGTCAAAAGGTATTGAACACTTGATTTGACATGCTTGATTTATTTCTGGGAGTGAAAGCGTTCACCAAAGAGCGCTAGGAAAGAATTGTAGGTAACCCACACTAGCAGAGGAGGTCGATGGCGCAAGGGGTTAGCGCGTTTGGCTGCGATCGTTGAACTTAAGCAACTTTCGCAGTGGTCGGTCATCTGATGGGTGACCAAAAATTACTATCTCGAGCTCCTCTGTGCTTCGGAAGGCACGTTAAGCCGTTGGTCCCGGTTGCATCTGCAGTCGTTAGCACCCACCAATCCGCATTGGGCCCGCGTGGTGGGTCATGGCCCAATCTCCCTATCCCATCCATAGGGAAGGCCTGTGCTCCAGCAGTGGGGACATTAATAGGCTGATGATGATGATGATGATGAAAGAGCGCTGAATGACTGAGCGCTCACGC
The DNA here is from genome assembly GCA_902850365.2 of Chilo suppressalis. Lineage (NCBI taxonomy): Eukaryota > Metazoa > Arthropoda > Insecta > Lepidoptera > Crambidae > Chilo > Chilo suppressalis. The sequence continues at coordinate 3,627,427 of OU963902.1, forward strand.
TACTCTGTAGGCCCATTCGCTAACTGCTTTTGACAGATGGAAGTGTTAATCACCTAGACATTTTGGGATCCATTAATAATAACTAGCAAACCAGAGAACCAAATGTTCACAAAAAAAAATGTATTTAATTAATTGAGAACTTCGGAGATTTTGTGTGGTTTCGTTTTAAATTCGTGATTTCTCGTAAACCGGAAGTGCTACGTTACTCAAATCCGGTTTGTAGTCTTATCAGACTATTCTTAACTTATAACTTAAATATTCTCTTTATCTATCTCTTACGGTTTGGCCGCTGAAACAGCACCACAGACAGACGGACGGACGGACTTGTCTAATAGATAAGAGATAATAATAAATATTCTTTATTGCACACAACAAAGGACACGAGACATAAACAAATAAAAACAGAAGAAAGAGTACAATAGGCGGCCTTATTGCTAAACAGCAATCTCTTCCTGGCAACCTATGGTGGAAGAGGAATAATAATATAGATAAATATAAAGGGGTGCAAAAGTAAATACAGGTAATAATCCTTACATAAATATTCAAGAGAAGCAAAGAAATGGGATGCTAAATGAATTTAAGAAACGGAAAGGAAATAGCTTTTAAATAGGGGTGATGACGGGGTACAGTAAACGAAATTCTATTAAGTCCGTCAGTTAGATGATCAAAAAATAATGGACACATATTTTTTCTTTGGGCAATCAACCAAAAAATGACAAAGTTATAGCGCGTCAAAGTTTGGGAGTAGGGGCTCGTGACGTCACTTTTGAGTGAATTTTCACTTATAAGTGTACTCAACGTGACGTCATGCGACTTTTCAAATCAATATATCTCTGCAATATTTATATTATGTGAAAAAAGAAAAAATACGTGTCCAATACTTTTTGATAATTTACCTGATAAACGAAGAAAAAAAATAGTCATCATCCCTATTGATCGCTAAAATACATTACTGCTTTATTATAACGCCACTAATATTATTGTTTCAGTTACACACTGAAAATGTCAAAAAAGCTCGCAAATAGGCCGGCTGAACAAAGGTTTCCGCCGGTGTTAATTTTCTTGCACACTAAATACAATAAGTTCCAAAAGAGTATTGATATTTGGTATTGAAGTTATCGTGAATACAAAATTAGTTTTTTATTAAAACAAACAAAATTTTACTAAATTAGTTATCTAAAGAAAAGTTTTACTAGAAAAAAATCCACGCGGACCAGGCAGCGGACGGGACTCGAACTGCGGGTTCGAGTTGCCCTTCGGAATCCGGGCGAATGCACTGACCAATTATGCTACCACGGCCCTGATGGCCGCGTCGAAATTTCCTTAGCCTTAAACTGCAAGGCAGCGCCATCTCTTCGCATTGTAGGTAACCCAAAATAGATTAGAGATTTAGATTTAAACATCTAGCAGTTAAATGCTTAAAACAAAAACATAAATAAGTTATTTTAGGATTATTTGTTTCTTAAGTTTTCACGCACACCACTCATTACGGCTACTGCGTCGCCGCGTCGTCAGAATTATGGAATCTTAAAAGAATGCGAAACGTCATAAATAAATAAATCAGTGCATCTATACCTTTGAAACTTCTTTTCTTTATTTTAGAATTTTTAATATGTCTAGACTTCGTCGGAGGGTAGACCGAAACCGTAACGTAGTAACAGCCTACCCGCAATTACTTATGTTACTCCGTGATCATGGCGCTTGCAACAGTGCCGAAATATCGGAAACTCGCTAATTCGCTACTCGTACTGGTAGCGTGATTGGTCGGTAGTGCAGTGACGCGGATCTCGCCGTTTCGTTCCCACTGCCGTTGAAACTTAACGTGCTGTTTCGTTCGGGTCGGTAATGCAGTGACGCGGATCTCGCCGTCCCGTTCGCGCTGCTGTGGGATCAGTTTTTGTTTGATGCAAGTATGAGCGTACCGTATCTACCCTTTTTGTTTTAATCTAAGTTAATAACATATATTACGGTACTTAATTCCATTATATGTAATTGAATTTCGGGGTAATTTGTAGGGGGGGTGGAGGGGGGGCTCCCCCCGACCCCCCCGCCATAAAAGATTTTTGGCGGAAATGCAGTTTTTTTTTTTTTACCTAACCTAAAAATTCATTAAATCTGTTAAATGTAGTGGAATTTCAGGGGGATAGGTATTAGGGAAGACCCCTCAGAGGGAAGGGTAAATCCCCCTCCCCCCTCCCGGCGTTTTTTTACAGAAATGATAATTATAAAAAATTAGAGGGGTTTTAAAGGTAAAACTGTACTTCCAGGGCCTAGAGATGATATTTGATTTTTTTGTAGAAAAAGTCTCTATTAACGAATTTTTCTTTCTGGCGCTTCGCCGGCCGCTGCCGCGGCACGCTCGCTTCGCTCGCTCGGCTCGCGCGTTAAGGTCACAACACTAACCTAACCTAACCTAGTGTGAAGTATCACCACACAAGCGGCTCATTAGAGTCCAAAACTCGCACTACACTCGACTCTTCAGGCGAAGGGCCAGCAGAACTCGAGGTCGAACGCTTTGAGGATGCCATGGTAGTCAGACGACGTTAATATCAACAGGAGTACGAAAAAGCTCTCAACTGCGACGAACACAAACACTGACTGACAGATCTCATTAATGGCGGTAAATTGTCACATTTTGACAATAGTACCAACATAATAAACTTATATTTGCCATAGACAACGAGAAACATGTTATTTTTGCATAAAAAAAATGGCAAAACTGATCAAAATTGCTGTCAAAATTTACTCATAACCTACAAAAATATTAATTTTCAATAATTTTTTTTTCGAGTTCTATTCGTTTCCGCCTAAAAAGATTTCGTGTACGTGTTTTTAATAGTTAACACTTTGCGTGACAAAAATTTCAGCTTGCAACTCAATTACATATAATGGAAAGCTGAGCCTATATTACTATAATGTTAGTGACCACGAAAGTTTAAAACTATATTTTGAATAATTTAAACAGCGTAGTACAATTTGGATCCAGATTGTCAATAGGTACTGTATGCGATGTTTGTAATCTATATTTGATTGTAACGTGGATCATGAACATTGTTTACACTCTGGGGTGATGTGGCATGGTTGCCAAATTCCATCAATATGACTGTTTGACACTTGAAAACGAACATTGTTCTAGTTTGAATGGAGAAATACTAATACTATCACAACAAAACTGCGGCAGGCAAACTGAAATAAGCGATGTTGAATGTTTAGATCGACTAGGCGAGAATGTCTAGTTTGGCATATTATACACAGTCAGGTCATAAGTATTGTCACACAGTAAAAACTTTTCTTTTAGAATGCTGGCCACAAAAAGTTTATTGAATTCGAATTTCGAATTGTTCATGAAAATAAAAATTTATACTTTTTAGAATTTTACTCATTTTTAAATATGGAGTGGACGCTTAAAGAAGACCGTGTTGCAGTTATTGCGTTGCATCGTTGCGGTTACGCGCCAATTCAAAATTTTGACATACTGAAAAATTTGAATATAACCAAAAGATTCGTTTGTCGTACCATCAAACGATACAATGAAGACTTTAGTGTAGATGACAGGTCAAGAAGTGGCCGCCCTCGGTCTGTTAGGGCTCCAGCAGTGATAAAAGCTGTGAAAGCGCGAATCCAAAGAAATCCCAAACGTAAGCAGAAACTGTTGGCCCTTCAGATGGGGTTAAGCAAAACCACGATGAAAAGGGTGTTAAATGAAGACTTAGGGGTTCGGGCATATCGAAGAAAAACAGGACATCGATTGAATACTCGTCTAATGGACCTGAGACTGAAGAGATGCCGCGCTTTGTTGAAGCGGTACGCGGGAAAAAATATCGGGAAATTCTTTAAGCGGATGAAAAAATTTTTACCGTAGAAGAGAGCTACAACAAACAAAATGATAAGGTGTACGCACACAGTAGTGAAGAAGCGAGCAACCGTATTCCGCGTGTCCAACGAGTTTATTTTCCATCCTCGCTCATGGTATGGTTGGGAGTTTCTTATTAGGGCTTGACAGAGGTACATTTTTGTGAGTAAGGTGTAAAAACGAATGCAGTTGTGTATCAAAATACAATCCTGACGAACCTTGTGGAACCCGTTTCTGTCCAATAACAGGCACTAGGTATTCCAACAAGATTCGGCGCCAGCTCATAGAGCGAAGAGCACACAAGACTGGCTGGCGGCGCGTGAAATCGACTTCATCCGGCACGAAGACTGGCCCTCCTCCAGTCCAGATTTGAGTCCGTTAGATTACAAGATATGGCAACACTTGAAGGAAAAGGCGTGCTCAAAGCCTCATCCCAATTTGGAGTCACTCAAGACATCCTTGATTAAGGCAGCCGCCGATATTGACATGGACCTCGTTCGTGCTGCGATAGACGACTGGCCGCGCAGATTGAAGGCCTGTATTCAAAATCACGGAGGTCATTTTGAATAAAGTTTATTGTCATAAGAATCTATGTTGTGTTAAGTTCATTTTGGTATATAAATGGTTACATAATGAATAAATTTGTTTCAATTATTTTATATTAAACATGTGACAGAATTTATGACCTGACTAGGTATGTTCTTTTCACTTTTACTTACCAAATGACATTATGTTGAGTGTAACCAAAGGGTAACCAAACTAATACCTATAATATAAAGCTCAGCGGCGGTACAGCAAGTAATAGCGTCTTTAAGTTGCAGTTTGCTAGTTAAATCGGTAATAAAATAACATTCCTAGTGTTATAATTTAATTTTATAATTGTATTCCTAATAAGTACGTAATGAACCGCTTTCGTATAACTTTGTTACGGTACATAATTATAACCCTAGTTACGAATTTATCTATCTTACTGCGACATATACACCACCCAACAGTAGCTATACAGCACTCAACTGCCCGACTACAACCAAATTAAAACGTGTGTCGTTAGATGGCGTTTTTACATTTTGTAGCAGTGCTAAAAGGTGATTCTAGATGGCGCCACAATACATTTTATTTGATAGTCTAATCTAATTTCTGAAGTCATGTAATGTAACTTTTTATTTTTCGTATCCTTAGCACCTTAGCATTTCGTGTATTTCCCTGTTATATTCCGGGGCTCAGCAGCTTGTTTGGGCTTGGGAATTTTATTAGATTATCAAATTTCAACATCATCCATGGATCTTTTTTAGCACTACTACAAGATATAACAACACCATCCAACGACACTTAAATATTTCTAGAAGGAAAATGGGAGGATGGACCCAGCCAAGTTGGGTGGTGTATATAGGCTTTAACGCATACACTAGGTATTAGGTAGCTCCATATATAGCTGTCATATATGTGTGTATATAATAAATATATACATGTATGTACATATGCATATTTCATTTACTAGTTATAAGAAAAAGAGAGAAAGAAAATATGCGCGCGCACTGCTTTCTCTTGTTTATACCCCCCACTCAACTCCCGTTCGCTTCGCTCCAACACACTTTTCGTAACGCGTAACGCATTCGCCAGCATATCCCCCCAAGTCAAGCGTGCGTAAAAAAGTTTCACTTCAAAAATAGTTCATATATAAAACCAATTTAAGACTTTTCTTTTGTGATTCTTAATGTGTGGAAATAATGTGGGTCAAATATATATATAGGTATACTTACTAGCTGACCCAGCGAACTTCGTACCGCCATAAAAATAGTGGCAGGTGGTATAAGAGAAAATTTAGGGTTGTATGTATTTTTTAATACCATATGATAAAAAAATAAATATTGTCCAAAAAAAATTTAGGGGTGTGTCACGTAGTGACACTTCCCCGCCCCTAATTATTTTGGACAATATTTATTTTTTTATCATGTGGTATTAAAAAATATCAATTTCCTGGGATAACATTCCTCCTAACCCATATGAGAGCACTAAGTTACAATACCCAATAGTTTGAATTTTGGCGGGAAGGAGCATTGTAGATTTCAGAACACTACGTTACAGGTGGACAACCATTATCACTTAGGGATATGAGAAATAGATAGTAGCCGATTCTCAGACCCACGGAATATGCATATAAAATTTCATAAAAATCGGTCAGGCCTTTTCGGAGGAGTATGGTAACTAACATTGTGACACGAGAATTGTATATATAAAATTTAATATGACACATTAGTTTAAATTACATATTGAACAAAAATAGTACCAACTGAAGTGGATTTTTCTGTTGTGCTACTTATCGTGTCCCATTCTTGCTAACTATGAATGATATAACTGGGCTGCCTCCTACGTATGGGCTATTACGCTGGAAATGAATGTCTCCTGGGCTAAGAATAGCACTCAGACGAGCCCCCTCAATTATAAAGACCCACTATATGGTACAAAGATTATGTCACGACATGTTGGTAGATAGGAAACGTCTGTTTTCAGCGTTACAGCGTACTGTAACGCCCGAGTGATTAACTACATAAAATACTTTGTAAGACTAACGGATATATCGAGACATCAGTCTTGGTTATTGTATCTCTAGCTATGCCCTGCGATGTTACCCGCGGTTTATTAGGGATGTTTTCTCGCAGTAAAACGTAGCCTATGTGTTAATCCAGGGTGTCAGCTAACAACAAACATACACACAAACTTTCACCTTTATAATATTAGTGTGATTATTGATTGTCAACCAATTGTCTACCATCAATATGACGAGTTAAATAAATTTATCACTATCGCAAAGAAAATTACAGCAGCAAGTGCTGTGCTTTTAAAAAATATAACTTCAAATGCATTTTTTTTTCTTTCATAAAAATATAAATTTCCTTTCTGTTCTCTACAATAGCCCACCCAGCCTCCATACAAAGATATAACACGTCCTTTCTCCGAGTGCGGTCAAGTGCGGCCATGCTGAGATTATAAGTACTTTACCCATAATTAAACCCATTTTATGAGTGATTTTTTACATAAATGAAATGGTTTTAAGAACTTTTAGCACGTGATAGCCTGACCGTCTACTCAGGCTATCAAATGTGCACACCCAAAGTAAAAAGCATTTAATTTTACATCATATTTTATTTTTGAAGTACTCACAACTTGTTAACATTTGGCTGGTTGTTAAAATTCAAGGCATTAAACTAGGTAATTCTTACTGAATGGGATATTTACTCTATGACGTTGTGAATACTTCTAGATCATCTAAACAGGATAAGGTCTTGACATGGGCCGCAGCCCGCACTCAGTGCATTTTTATGCAATTGTTGCAGTCACTCCTTATTCTGTCATGCGCATGCCAGGGAATTATTAAGGTTCAATTTAAGGGTTCCTTACCCAAAAGCTAACAAAAGAACTAAGCCTATTCTCTGCCCTCTCGATACATCTCTAATGAACGATACTCCTTATACGAACCAATATCGAATTCGAATAGTTTGCGAGTCCGAAATGTCATTGTCAAATTTTGTATGGAAACTTGAGCAGCAGCACCACAAACGACGTAACAAGAACTACAAATCATTACGTATTTGACAATGACATTTCGGACTCGAAAACTCTTCGAATTTGATATTGGGTCGTGCTAAGGGCGCTTTCAATTTATGCGTTTCTTGACGGCCTGCTGAGGTGCCGAAGCGGTGCGTTTGTCGTACAGCGTACGGACGATCCCTTTTTTTCATACAAAACGCGCGGTGCGGCAACAGTGCGGCGCCGGTACCGCGAACGCTCGACAACGGGACTGTTGCCGCACCGCGCGTTTTGTGTGAAAAAAAAAGTATCGACACCGCAGCATGCCGTCAAGAAACGCATAAATTTTGAAAGCGCCCTAAGGGTACGGAAATAGGTTAGAGCGACAATCAAGGGAAATTTACTCCATCATAGAAAGGAGTTTAATAGTTTTCAAGATTCCTCGGGGTGGAGTACGGGTTAATAAAAGCGTTATTATATTATTTTAGTGGAAAGTTATTTAAATGTAGGTGTTCCGTAACAGAGTATTTAATCATTTAGTCTTTAACTTTCCAAGAAATTACAAATTGGAAGATAGATTTTTTTTTCTTAATTTATGTATGGGATACGTCACAAATCGTACTGCGTTCTTAAGCCTACCACTGTGCCTCGTGTGTTGGTACTACTATACGGGCGATACCAGCGCCAATGAAACGGTAGTTCAATTCGAATCCCCGGCGCGTAAGCAGCTATCAATCAACACTCAAGTTTTTTCCGTTAAACCAAGTGTGAGGACTCTTTCTTCGGAAGATATTGTGACCCCTCTGACCTATGGACTACTTACTATGCGTGATAATTTGCCGGCAATAGTTTCACTAGTGCATTGACGAGCCCCGTTCTGCAGACTAGCCCTCGGTACCCGTTTGCGGTTAATCGCTGAACTCCGGGCTTTTACTCATACAGTAGGTATTGTCTATTCAATCACTTTGGGTAGAGGCAACAATCGTTTTCACACCCTACATATCACTGACAGTGCCCTATGCAGAGCATGCATGAAGGCAGAAGAAACGATGGCATATGTGCTCCTCGAGTGCACTGGTGTCGTCCAGATCCGTGGGGAGAATCTTTGTAAACCGGGAACCCTTGCAGATGCCCTGAGAAGACTGGGTAGACTAATCTGCTTCTGGGTGGAGGGGGGCTGGCTGGAATAACCACCATGGTCCACACACAATGGTCCACTAAAAGGACTAAGTGCGGAAATCTAAACTCCTAACACAGAACAATGGTTTAAGGTCGGCGATGTGCGTGTATTAATGCTTCTTCGCAGTATATTCAGTCTTAATTTGACGCTATTGACCGTTATTAGCTATATGAAATAAAATAAAAATAACGATTCACAAATAGATTTCTTCATAGTCTTTAACTACACCTATATATCTAATATATTAAATTCTCGTGTCACGGTGTGCGTAATTGAACTCCTCCAAAACGGCTCGACCGATTTTTGTGAAATTTTATTTGCATATTCAGTAGGTCTGAGAATCGGACAACATCTATTTTTCATCCCCCTTAATGTTAAGGGTGGTCCATCCAACCTTAAAATTTTTTTTGGTAATTTTTTTTGTTTTTATTTTTTACTAGCTGTGCCCCGCTGTTTTACCCGCGGTTTATTAGGGATATATTCCCGCAGTTAAACGTAGCCTATGTATTAATCCAGGGTGTCAGCTAACTCTATACCAAATTTTACTAAAATCGCTCTAACCGTTTAGACGTGAAGAAGTAACAAACATACACACTCACAAACTTTCGCCTTTATAATATGAGTGTGATGATACATCATACAAAAATTCATACAACCCTAAATTTTCACCCTTCTACCACTAACCCCTATTTTGTATGGCGGTACGAAGTTTGCTGGGACAGCTAGTATATAAATAGATTCCGCTACGTGATGCTACAAAACGAACATATATGTATATATACATACATATGTTTTCAACGCAGTTTTGTAGCCTCACGTGTGTCAATCCAAGACTTATTAACCACCGATCGCCATCTGTACAAAGCAAACGTAAACATTTGAAAAAGCTTCAGCAAGTTTCAGTATACCAGAAGTAATTTCAGTTTTAGTTCTAACATTTTCCGCTACGTGACGCTACAAATCGACTGATTGCGTTGAAGACATATACAGTCTGTGCGGAAAGAGAATGGGATTTATATTTGAGGGCGCTGTATTGCTTTTCTACCGTATTTGTAAGGTTTTACGCCTTTTAGACATGATTAAATACAAAAAACCGCAAGAAATCACAACAACAAACAAATCCGTATCAATACAGAACTTTGACGTTTTACAGATTGCTGGGTTTGATTGCCAAATAAAAATCTTAATGTTAGTTCCGTTTTTCGCCACGCCCATTCTGTTTCCGCACATACTCTATATGATTTACGCATCTCAAAAGTGTCTCGGAATCAAGTACCTACGTGACGTAGGTATATTAAGTAGGTAAATAATTAATTGCAAACAATTTACTTAATTAAGCTAAGGTACTTACAGTGATTAATTTTACTTCTTTATTATACAGAATGTAGAGGTACAGTGTTAACTTATTCATAAAAATGTTTAAGCTTATTTGTTTCTTAGGTTTTCTCGCACATCACTCATTAAATAAAACCAGTTTATTACGGGTTAATGCACGAAAACTTTATTTATTTATTGACGTTTCGTAGCCTTTACAGGCTACGTAGTCAGAATCAAATTTTATTTAACTTTGTTGAGCTACCTTCGAAAGACTTTTATTGATTTAACGCTAAATAAACGTCAATAAATAAATAAAGTTTTCGTGCATTAACCCGTAATAAACTGGTTTTATTCTTACTTTATTATTAAATTTATTTTAAGATAAGTATCTCTTATCTATTAGACAAGTCCGTCCGTCCGTCCGTCCGTGGTGCTGTTTCAGCGGCCAAACCGTAAGAGATAGATATAGAGAATGTTTAAGTTATAAGTTAAGAATAGTCTGATAAGACTACAAACCGGAAGTGAGTAACGTAGCACTTCCGGTTTTCGAGAAACGTGATTTCTATTTCAAACGAAACCACACAAAATCTCCGAAGTTCTCAATTAATTAAATACTTTTTTTTTGACGTGACAACGTCTTAAATTAGGTTGCGGCTGGGAGTCACTTATGAAAAAGTGTAACGCTCGGTAACGTTACGATGAGTCTCTCGTGTTAAGTTTAAGTTTACATGTACAATGTTTTAGTAAACAAAATATATTTCTATAGTTAAAATTTGTGCAATTCTTATTTTCATTCAATTCCTTGTTCCTATTGTGCAATTTAATTATATTCATATCAATAAATATTCTACCGAGAAAAAGACGTTGTCACGTAAAATCTTCGCCCGTAAAACCGACTTTACAGGCAACCATTTTTTGGTGAACATTTGGTTCACAGGTTTGCTAGTGTAAAATAAAGCTGATTGTTCTTTGAAAACCGGGAAACACACACTGAAATCGCTTCCAAATTCATTTAATTTCATGTCTTTCTCGCATGTTTTTCTTAAGTTTTGTTAATATAGTTTAAAATATACTTTTTTGTACATTATTTTTGAAGTAATGTCATCATCAGCCTATTAATATCCGCACTGCTAGATAATAGGGAGATTGGGCCATACTAATGGGCGCGTAGGTAGATTTGCACTAGTATATATTGCATTTTACGGGTGATGTTTCGAGTCTTATTAATGAACTAATTATAAAAATATATACATATTTCAGTAGTTCAATGATGGTAGATTAGTTTTATGAAGTTTTTGATAGTAATTTTATTTAATTCAATATCAAAATACGAGGTAAACCTGCATTATCTTTAGAGAAAACTCACGGAGATTAGATGTTTTTTTGATAATTAATGAGATGGAAAATCAAAATTCTAATACGTTACGTAACAAAAAAACATATTTCTGATGTCGTAGTAATTAATTTGATCTAATTTATTGAACATTATTGAGAAATTGAGTCGTTTGAAGTTGCGCATACTATCGTTTTTTCAGTAAACTAGCTGCAGTAGAACGATCAATACAAAAAAAGGAAAATAGTAATTTCAAATATATTAACTTACAAAAGGAAGAATAAATCTACTGTTTACTTCTATTGGTAATAGTCAAAATCTTTTCTAAAACAAGGCGTTCAAAAATTACGATTTTTTGCAAAAAATGTGAAAGGGCTCTTAACGTGCTTTCCGAAGCACGAAGAAGCTCGAAGTAAATTTTTGGTCACCCATCCGATGACCGACCACTAGGGAACTTGTTCAATTCCAACGATCGCCGCCGAAAGGGCTGACCACTTGCACCATCGAGCTCCTCGAATTAATTTAGTACATATTTAATTTGACTACCATGTTACATTTTCATAATATTCTCAAACGGTACGGTACGGGTGCAGTGTTTATTGTGTTGATCACTGTACCTACCTACACAGCATCAACTCCCACTTGTGTAATTGTCTAATTAGGTCGACAGTTTGTATCGTTTCCTTCTAGGTACTGTCTAGGAGAGAAAAAGTATTGTCTATTGAAGAACAGTACTCCTAGCACGAACCATTATCGAATTCGAATAGTTTGCGAGTCCGAAATGTCATTGTCAAATGTGTACTGATTTTTAGTTCTCGTTCCATACAAAATTTGACAATGCCATTTCCCACTCGCAAACTATTCGAATTCGATAATGGTTCGTGCTAGGGGTACAGGGCAACGTCATCAGAATTAATTGGTAGTTTTCTATGTTATTAGATAGGTACACACGTGTTATAGGAATAAATAAATCAAAAAATAGGATTTAAAAAAAAACGTAATTAGTTCCATGTATTTCAATAAGGTTTCTATAATTTTAAAAGTATCTTTTCGCTTCTTGTACACGTCGAGTTGAGTGTGCGTTAATATCAGTTCAGAATTGTGAAAATCATTATTGAACTATCTTCTGGAAAATGAGAAAAAGAAAAACTGAAGAGCATCTGCTATTTATTAATATCAATCAACCTTTGTTATCAACTAACTCAGGGCACGTTGTTTCATCCATAGTAAATTTGCATATAGTTAATGTCACGTAAAATACATAGTAAATGTGTTAGATTGGCGGGTGCTAACGACTGCAGATGCAGCCGAAACCAATGACTTAACGTGCTTTCCGAAGCACGAAGGAACTCAAAATAGAAGATATGTGGTCACCCATCCAATGGCCGACCACTGCGAAATTTGCTTAACTTTAACGATCGTAGCCGAACGCGCTAACCACCCGCGCCATCGAGCTCCTATTAGTATTTTAACTATAGTCAAATAAAAGGATGAAACAACGCAGCCCTAACTACTCGGAAAGGTCGGTTTCCGTCCTATTTGTGGGGATATTAATAGGCTGGGGGCGATGAGCTCAGACCCAGCCACTACAAATCTGGCTATAGCAAAAATGGTTATACACCGCCCACGACAACGGCTAACTAGAGTCGAGGTGCAAATCTCCGAGACGCCCTCTAGTTGAGCCGACCTCCTCAGGTTCGAGTGGTCTAGAGGCTCCCACCGGAGATGAGACGCCCCCCGTGGAGAGATGCCATCCGTTTGGAATACCTTTAGAGGCACTCGCCAATTTCTCGGCTTGAGGTCCCCTCAGGATCTCGCTGTCCCCAAACATGGTGACGCTGTAAAAGTCATCTGCGATCAACAGCAGACACACTTAAAAAATGGTTATACAATTTTTCTTCAGTAGTTAGAAAGATACTTGCTTGATATTTCTACGATGTTGATTTTAACGTCAAGTCGCAACGGTGTGGAGCTTTGCCTCCCATCGATATTCACTACAGAAACAACACTACACGAAGGATTATTATTACCGTAGCATTACAACCACGTAGAATGGGTAACAAATCAAATGTACAAATATCCGGAGGTGCTTTACTCTTATATTGTTTGCTTTGTGTATGTGCTAGGCATACGTAGCTCAGAGAAACAATGTTATTAATGGCGGTCTGTCCATTAATGGAGTTGGGAGCAACAAAATGGCGGCTACAGCTTCTAGTTGCCGTAATTAAAGCGTAAATGTAGTTACCTATAGGTCTAATAAGACGGGGTAGAGTAACACGATTACTTTGAAAAGTCCTGTGATATCGGAGCCTCAGAGAACCGCTGTACTTTCCGAAGATTGAAGCTTTTTTTTAAGTCTCATTTTTTTTGCCTGCGATCTGTCTTGTCGACATTAAAGCTTCAAGCTCCTCAGAAGCTCTGTTGTCTATTTTGGATAAAATAGTAATTCTTGATTAAATTCCTAATCAAATAGTCCAACTAGCCATTGAAGCCTGTACCGATGCTGAAAATATAGCTATAGCACATCACAACGAACCGTGCTTTAAAAATATACATTCTATTTGTGCTAAAACTAGATCCAATGTACAGAAACCAGATAGCGCTGTTGTTAATTCACATTCTCAAGGGATCCCATGGGTTAAGCTGGATTTTATGAATTTGGAAAAAAAGTTATCGTGCATGGTACATGAGCCAATGATATGCCCATCATTTTGACTTTTCTGTGATTGTGTTAGAAAAGATCTTGAGGAGCACGTCTCTTTAGTCTCTTAAATGTATAATAGTTTGGTTGCTTTTTCATCAAAGTTCTTGCTAGGTAGTTAAGATGATTTTGTATTCATTTGGAATAGGAAAGTAAAGAGTCCTTTATTTCTTCTCTTACAGGTAAGATTTTTAGATCACGGTGCAGGTGATAATTTTTTATATAGGTACCATGGCGCTCCAGTTATCATTCCTGAATGAAGGGTTTGAAAAACATAATTTTTGGTCATGGTCATGCAAAATATTAGCCATTGAGAGCCCTGTTTCTTATCTGCATATGCTAAACTTAAATTAAATCTAAATAACGAAAGTTTATTCCAATACTGTAATATTCTAAATATTTTCGATAAATTTAAACTTGTAACATTAACAGACGAATACCATAATAAACATTTAATCACATTGAGAAACTGATCTAGTAACCTAAGACAACTAGATTATACAGATACCTACATGATCCCAAATTATAATAACTTATATGGAACAAGAGTGTGCCAATATATATTACCAAAAATAATGAACGAGCTACCAACAGAACTACAATTATTGTATAGTACTTGTAATAACAAAATAAAAAGTAAACTTTAAAAACATTTTAACAGTAATTCAGGAGGAACTTCAGCAAATTGCATAACCTAGTAAGCATATAAGATTGAGCAAATTGTAAGATTTAATTTTATTTCATTTATATAGTACCTAAGTAAAATTAAGATCAACATCTATATCTGCAACTTCTGCTACGGCGGATGCTACATATTAACAATCCATTAAGTGGATTAGATATGTATATATATGTAATTTAATTTTAAGCATGTTACAATAAATAAATAAAAAAAAACGTAGTGCGACAATTCCTGTCAGGTATTCACCAGTTGTGCCTGTGGACGTACATGTTAGAGAACCCACGCAAACATTCTTAACAGGCACCCCTGCCTATTTCGTTGGGTCGGTCACACATAAAGCTCCCTTTTGCGGACATGACTCGTTTATTAAGTTTGTAATGAAGTTCTGGGGGTTGACTCTCCTTCTCCGAAACGAATTTTCGGTAACGAAGCTCATATGAAGTTTCATTACGTCAAGAGTTAATCTATATATATAAAAATGAAACCCGTTTTCCGTTGTCACGACATAACATGAAAACGGCTCGACCGATTTGGCTGATTTTTTTTTGTAGTTTTCTAATACTCTGTACAAGGTTTTTACGGAAAAAATAATTTAATTTTTTTTAATTTTTATTTTTTTTTATAAATTTTTTATTTAATAAAAATTAGTAAAGTCCTCAGGTATGGCGAGATCAGGGAAATAAGGATTCATTTTTATATGGATGATATTATAGATTCCAATTCAAATTGAATAGGTACTCATACATAAGATAGGTCAGCTATACAAAATAAAGTAGTGCATCAAAGCTACGCTAAGGCGGTACGAAGTTCCCCGAGTCAGCTAGTTCTTAATATATTAATAAACACTACCAAGTTTTTTTTGGGTAAGTTAAGAGAATCTAAACGAATTATTAGAATTGGGAAGTTTCGATCGATATTTCGTTTTTCGTTGAATTAGAGTAGGCCTCATGTATTGGTGGTATTTTCGTATTGAGATATCCGAATACTTATTTCTCACACACACCTTGCTTGCAAACTAATTGATGGTGTTTTTATTACATACTCGTACCACGTTCAAATATTTTTGTTTTGCGTAACTGGGTTCTTTCAATATGAAATAGGTATACCTTTGCATCTTGTAAAACTTTGCGATCACTTTGAAAAATAGATTGTTTTTTGTGTTACAGAAGACTTATAATTTCTTTTTCTAATAAGATTCTAAATTTTAAAATTAGAACGTAAAACAATAAAATAATTCAATTCTTTTTCCATGTTAAACGACATGCAATCCAAGCTGACACTCATTCAGAAATCTGACTTAGACAATATTATGGGATTTAAAATATTTTTTGACGGAAAGTTGTGATTTCAAAAATTCCACGAGGATTATCAGATGTTTTACGAGCCAGAATTGTAAAGGAGGTCTTGGCGAGCACCTTTGAATTCACGGGAACGTCAGACGGAGATTACAGTGGGCTAGGCTCCGGCAAAACGAAGAAGGCGAAGAGGAAAACATTTGGCAAAACTGCCTCTTCGTTGACGTATCGCGAATCAGTACTCATCCAGATAACCTACGTGTCCGTGTTTGGAGAAGACCTGGAGACTCTGAAAGGCAAAGAACGGCCACAGGAACGGTTCAGCAAGGCGGGAAATCAGTGTCCTTTTGGGGTGGTATTATCATTGGGGCTAAAACGTTTTTAATCCCTTATCAAGGCTTCATGACGGCAGACAGATACAAAACAGTCGCTATTGATGGAATCGTCAGACCTTTCCGAGTAAACCATGGGCACCAATTTGTACTGGTTGACGATAATGCGCCCGCATATCGAGCTCAACTTGTCAATGCTGCTCATCGAGAATACGAAATCACAAGGTTAGACTTGCCTGCCGGCTCTCCTGACTTAAACCCAATAGGATGCTCTTAAACGAGCTGTTTGGAACCGGCAGCCACCACCCCGGACAGTGCCGCAGCTCAGGGAAGCTGCTGTTCAAGAATGGGACAGGTTACCACAAGAAAAGCTGGATAACTTGATCCTCAGCATGCCCAGGAGGATCTCCGCATGTGTTCGAGCCAGAGATGGAGTTATTTTGTATTAGATAAACAACAATTTATTAATAAAAGGTTTTTAAGTTTGGTTTAACTATATTTTTATATCTATCAAAGTTCTATTACAATGGTCTTAGGATTGAACTATTATTTTTTTTTAAATTCAGAAAGTGTATTTTTAAATAAAAAAAGGTATAACATAAACATTTTCTCTTGATTAAGTTAAATTTTGAAAATATATCAGCGTTTGCAAGTGATCTCAAACTTTTTTTGATGTGTGTATGTATTCGACGTCGTTTCTGTTTCATAAGTTTCTTATCCAATTATGCGAGATATTAAATACATATACATGTAATTCTTTTTTGGCCATGAATAGCCAAAAAATATATTAATTAAAATGTCTAATTGAATACTAAATAAAATAGAAGTTACGTATTTTGGGTAGTTCACATGACTTTGTAAACGACTTAATTAACAAAAACATGTATCAAAAATAACTTTAGTGGATGAACTTTAATGGAAATTTCATAAAAAATATATATACAACTATTAAGTATTCGTGTACCAATTATTTAAAGGAGAAGGACGGTCAAAGTGAGGGATAGTAGATTCTACTTACACAAAAAAAAAACAACATAAATATTTCGTTTCACTAGTACTTATTTGAAATCATACAATATTTACAGACGTAAATGAAAAACGTGTTATTTCGTCTTGTTTTCAAAACATCCATATTTTGTTGACTCTGCGAATTTTGGGATAACCTATAAACAGGTGGATGATACTCGACGCACATTTGTTAAAATGAACGCTTATCAACCCTAAAGTAGTTTGTTTTTACGGAGACCTACACTACAATTATGAATGCATTGTACATTATTAAGATATTTCTCAAAAAAGAATGTGTATTAGAGGCCTAATTGTCTAACTGAACACACTCCGAGATCTATTTCATTTAAAATTTACGAAAGAGATTCACATGTTGACTTGCTTAGATTTGAAAGGGAAAGACATATTAAAGTTTCACTGTTAGCCCCATTTGCCAGCTCACACCGTCATAGATAATAATGGTTTTTACTGTCTATCCAAGGAACTTAGCCATGTTTTTGATTTGCTTTTAGCATTTAAGACTTCAATAAATAAATACCGTATTAAAATACTCACAGCATACGCCGCGTATCCACTAGGATACCGGTTTGTGCTATTACGTTGAAAAAGGTTTTTTTTCTAGAAAGTAAAATAATATTCTTGTGCCACTAAAACTTTGATGTAGGTGAAATTTGTACGGTTAAAATAAATAAAAGAAAATGTAAACCAATCGATTGAATATGCCTTATCCGCTGTTTAAGTGGTCATATACCATCTTCGCATCATTGCTATGGTTTGGGGCACATCGGTTCCATTCAACCTACGAGTTAGTCGTTAAAAAAGTTCAATTCAAAGTCAACAAGCTAGTCGCTAAAAAGATTTTTGTGATGGAGACCGTGACCTGTACTAGTGGTTTTTTATTACAATCACCAGCGATCTACAACCAAATAATTACTGTTACTTTAGCTTAGCTACATGTATATTTAGCATTGCTATTTATTTGGCTAGTGGAAAGAAATAAATAATACATATTATTTTACTTTTAAATTAGTTAAAAATGAAATTGGATTTAGGCATGGAATAATAATTTGTAGTTAATTTTTAATATCTATGACTATCTGCTTTTTTATTGGAACGAAGTTCCTTACGGCAGGCTTGGAGGGGATAGGAATTTTGCTTCGCGACCGAACTGAAAAAAATGTGATAGTAAAACCGTAAGAAAAAATCCGTGGAAAAAAGTGCGTGGAATAAAACCGTTAAATGAGACGTGCGCAGGCGCGAAACGAAGTTCCTTACGGCAGGCTTGGAGGGGATAGGGATTTTGCTGCGCGACCGAACTGAAAAAAATGTGATAGTAAAACCGTAAGAAAAAATCCGTGGAAAAAAGTTCGTGGAATAAAACCGTTAAATGAGACGTGCGCAGGCGTTCTACTTCGTTCCTACCTGGTGTTCCACGACACCACATCATTTTTTTATTATGATATTAAAAGTCAAACATCGAAATCACGTTAATTACAATGCAAGTCTTCAAGTAAAGTATTTTCTTTTTACCATCTACGCAGTCATCTTAATCGTAAATGCGATTGTTAGCCGCCCGTCGTTCAAATATCCCAATGTGCGTTGTCCCTGTTTCTTTTACGGCGCGGCCACTTCCCGCTCGCCTCACTGCACTCCAGGCCCTCCAGCAGGGAGCCCGTTAACTGTGTTTACTGATCACACAACGTATTTCCAATCATAACAACACAACGCCAGTGAACTATGGCCGAGACGGACGAAAAAGGATTTCAAGTGAGTGTTTTCACTATCTTAATTTTTCACTATTCCCGATAGTGTTTTGTTTACAATAATTTTCAACTCATCATTTGAAGTTTCGTGGCGTTTCAGCGTTCGATAAATGATATATCGCGTATGAATCGAATTTTCGTTTTATTTATGAGTGGCGTGTCTAAAATAAGCCCATTTTGAAGTTCAACGTTGAATCGGGCGGATGATATTTTAGTTTGTTCGAAGATTTTGGATCGCATGACTGTTTACTCTGTTTCTTATACTCTATTGCACCGAGACAACCGCAGTTTTTTTATTTTATTATTTACAACATCGAGTTTGATTTATAATATATAAATTAACTGGTTATATTAACCCACGATTTTGTCCGAGTCGAAAATTTATTTCCTGTACAAATTATCGTCATTAATTATCTCGACCTTCAAGTTATAATTTTTAAGCCTTTATCGACTTGGAAAGGCATTTTTATCTCTAAAAAAATATTTATTGAAATTGATTCAATGGTTTTGACGTGAAATAGTAACACACAGATCGATAGTAGAAATCGGCATCTATAATATTACGTTTATTCTAATATTCAGATTATTTCTTTCAATTGTGTGCACGTTGCAATCTTAAGCAAGGGAATAAACAATCTAATTGTATGTTTTAAATACCTATAATAAAAAAAGTTTTGGATGTATTTAAGATAAAAAGAAATAGGAGAAAAAGAAATGTGTACATAACGGTGACTTTTCGTTCCAATTGTTGTGCCAGAAAAGGGTAGTGGCCTTTACCAGCTATCTTCGTGTTTGGCCTCTACCACCACATAAACTCAGGTGGGGTAGAGTCATTTGCCTATCTATCTATAAAAAACCGGATAAATGCGAGTCGGACGCTCCCACCGGGGGTTCCGTACAGTAGATACGCAATATAAACGGCCGTATCTTTATTACGTTGTGATTTTTTCACAGCTTTAAGGGACCGTATTTGAGTATATATAGTTAGTTTAAATTTCAAATCGGTACTTCCACTGTTCCCGAGATAAGGGGTTTTGACAGAACGCGATATTAACGGCCGTATCTTTATTGCGTTGTGATTTTTTCACAGCTTTAAGGGACCGTATTTGAGTATATATAGTAAGTTTAAAATTCAACTCTGTACCTTCACTGTTCCCGAGATAAGGGGTCTTGACAGACATACAGATGGAGAACAAAGTGATGCTATAAGGTTTCCGGTTTTTTCTTACAAGGTACGAAACAAAGTCTCCACGTTACAGAAAATCATAGTAAAATGTCTTTTGGTGATTTGTTTATATTGGTAAGGTAAGGTTCCATGGCTCCAGGGGTTGAGGATGGTTCAGGCCGGCCAAATGAGGATGTCAGGAGATACACTATTTCGTTGATTTCGTACTTTTTGCGAATAAAATTATCAATTTGCTGTGCTTTATATAAAAAAGTGATGTTTTCGACGAATAACCTCATTTTGTAGGAAAATAAAATCTGCCAAGTGCGAGTCGGATTCGCGCACCGAGGGTTCTGTACAAACCTGAATTTTCAAAAATATTTTTTAATATTTTTTTTTTAAATTTACGGTTTTCGGAAATTTTCCTTTATCTGTACTATAAGACGTTACTTCGTACCAAATGTCAAGATTCTAAGTTCACGGGAAGTACTCTGTAGGCTTTGATTCCCGTGCGAGTTTCGAAAATTTGCGGAAATTTGCGGCATATACAGCTGTATCTTTTGATTGTTTTGGCTTAGAAGTTTGATTTTTCACAGCTCCAAGGGAATGTAGACCTGAGTATTAGATATGAATTTCAGTTTGATACCTCCACGCGTCCCTGAGAAAAGCGGTCTTGACAGACGGACGGACGGACGGACAACAAAGTGATCCTATAAGGGTTCCGTTTTTTCCTTTTGAAGTACGAAATCCTAAAAAGTATCTAAGATGATATATAATGAAAGATAATTATGAAAATACTTAGATATAATGAAAATGATAAAATATAATCTTAAAAACGCTGAATTCGAATATTTACTCTTCAAACATACAACCGCCCAGGTACATACCCAGATATCTATTGTAATTTTTTTTGTACCTACTTTTGTTGAGCAATAAAATTATTATTATTATAATATATTTCATCATCATCATCATCATCAGCCTATTAATATCCCCACTGCTGGGGCACAAGCCTTCCCTATGGATGGAATTTGCCCATGACCCACCACCCGGGCCCAGTGCGCATTGGTAGGTGCTAACAACAGCAGATGCAGCCCGGACCAACGGCTTCGCGTGCCTTCCGAAGCACGGAGGAGCTCGAGACAGTAAATTTATGGTCACCCATCCAATGACCGACCACTGCGAAAGTTGCTTAACTTTAACGATCGCAGCCGAACGCGCTAACCACTTGCGCCATCGAGCTCCTCGAGTAATATATTTATTCCTATATAATTTAACAGTCAAATTATTCGTTTCCTTCGATTACGCCTATCAATCCAACCGCTCGGTTTTCAAGTGGTTATATAGTGAATCCAGACCTCATTATAATGATTGATCGCATGAGCCCCTTAATATAGCTCCTGCGTAAATTACTAGAAATATAGGATAACATTGTACACATGAATCTATATAACATAGGTAATTAGGAATACCTACCTGTTTAAAGCATCCGTTACTTCTATGCATTCAGAAACAACATAGGCAATAAAATCTTCTATAAGTATTAAAATGTCCGCCTCCGACTCCTCCCACACATGCCACAAACACCAACACTATACAGCTAGCATACTGCACACTAGCTTAGCATTAGGCAGACACCGCACCCGTAGGATAAGAGTGCGAAGACCCGGTCTACACACGACATGCTATACCAGGTACCTGGGCGTTTTTCCCCGCCCCCCACGACAACAGCTAACTAGAGCCGAGGTCCGAGTCTCAGAGACGCTCTCTAGTTATGCTGAACCCCTCAGGTTCGAGTGGTCTACAGGCTCCAGACGGAGAGGAGACTCCCCCCGTGGGGAGATACCATCCGCCTGGAATACATATAGACGCACTCGCCAATTCTCGGCTTGAGGACCCTTAGGATCTCGCCGTCCCCAACCCCGGTGACGCTGTAAAGGTCATCTGCGACTAGGGCTGCCATCCGTCCGGGTTTCCCCGGATTTGTCCTTGTTTACGCGGCGTCCAGGGAGCGTCCGGGCGGGGTTTTATTTGTAGTCCGGGTTTAAAAATTTACATCAACGCATAAATGGCCCTTGGTGTTGCAGGTAGACCGCTAGCTCTTTTGCCTAGATCAACATAAAAAAGTTGATTTGTGATATTTTAACTGTGTTTTATTGGTCTGTCCGGGTTCTAGGCTCCAAAATCCGGGGTTATCACGCGTCTTATCCTGGTTGCAACATTTTAGAGATGGCAGCCCTATCTGCGACCAACGTGCGTGTATGCTACACACAAAAAAACCGATTTGAATTAAATATGTATTTTTGTACATGGGAAAAGTGTGTCAAACAAACATACTGCATCCTTGTTTCATTCAGAAGTAGCATAAATCGTGTATAATATCCCATCCCTGTTTTAACAAAGGGATTTTTATGATATATAGCGTATTTACCTCTCAAGTTGGAGTGCCCGTCCGGGGAAGCGACCTCCATCAGGGCTTTATTAAAAATCCTCATCAAAAATTCCGACCTTTTCAGTGAATTTCTTCTATACAAGTCTTGCCCCGGCAATTAATTTTTAAATTCAATTTACACACAAGTGGAGCACAGTCAGTCAATATAGACAAAATAATACAGTGAGGTCATATATCGTCACGTGGGCTAATACGGAAATTTTAATGCAGAATTTTATTTATTTATTTATTAGGACCACCAGAGAAAGTTACGTAAATTCTTATGTCAACAAATAAAACATTTTTCTTTCAATCCTTTCTTTCTTTTTTTTCTATTTTTAAACATCATAGTAGTGATACATACAAAATGCAAAAATCTGTTGATGGTACGGAATTTCAATTAAAAAACAAGCAGAAAGACAAAGTGAAATAAGATACGAATAATGAAATTTATGATCTATTAGTGGCACCTTTCAATCTATACACAATTTAAAGCACAATTTATATATATATATATATATATATATCTTCGATATAACAAAATTAATGAATGAAGAATACGGAAAGAAAGCAAAACAAATACAAAACTGCATTTACAAATCACAATTGAGGGAATCTCTAATTCACGGAGTAAATATTATTTATGAGAGACTAGTGGCCCGCCCTCGCTTCGCTTCGGTATTTTATCCCCTAGGGGGTAGAATTGATCAAAATCCTTTCTTAGCGGATGCCTACGTCATAACATGCATGCCAAATTTCAGCCCGATCCGTCCAGTGGTTTGGGCTGTGCGTTGATAGATCACTATGTCAGTCAGTCACCTTTGAGGTATATAGTTATAGTATATTTAGACTAATGGGTGCCAACGAAATCGTCTGCGTGTAAAAATTGATTTCTCATACAAACTTTCACCTCCTTTAGCACCCTCTTTAAGAAATATTTTTTGAATCAAAACTATCGTATGTCCTTACCTGGGACTCAAACTATCTATATAACAAACTTCATCTAAATCGGTTCAGTGGTTTAGGCGTGGCGAAAAACAATACACATACTTTCGCATTTATAATATCAGTATGGATTACGAGAAAATTCAATCGGACGAAATTGCCATGAGTATCACTTTTTGTGAGGTCAAATTAGGTGGTCAGAGAATTCCATTTGTCGGTGCGTATTACGCTGCGCCACAAAACGGAGCGGTCGCCATAAAAGAAACGACCCAACGATCGGAAGCAACTTCGCAAAATTAGTTCTCAGCGAGATCCAATCACTACCATTTTGTTATACGCATTTGGTTATTATCAAGGGTTGCCACTGTCATTAATACTACTTTATTTTAAACTAGCAACCCGCCCTCACTTCACTTCGGTGTAGAGCTGAAGTGTAGACTACAGTTTTTGTTCTCAGGCTTGTATTATACACAATGACATTCATCTATGATTCTTCTTATACCTGCATGCAAAGTCTCAGCCCGATCGGTTTAAAATTGACAAAGTTTCATACAAACTTTCATTCCCTATTTTATCCCCTTGGGGGTAGAATTGATCGAAATCCTTTCATGTCATAACATCTACCTGCATGCCAAATTTCAAGCCGATCCGTCCAGTGGTTTGGGCTGTGCGTTGATAGATCACCTTTGTCAATCACCTTTGAGTTTTATATATATAGATAATTGCATAACTGTAAAATATCTCCCACAGATTAGAATTTCTACCTCGCTTGATATAATATTCACGTTTCTGCAATTCTTTTCAACTTTTCCACAATTCACAATCGATGAAATATTTTGACTATTTGTGGTATTTTCTGTGGAAATATTAAAAGTATTTCATTTTAATAAGCTTAATAAGCAATAATCAACAGAATTTGTTTATGAATGTATGTGTATACGTGTGTGAAGACAGGCGACTAAATTTACGATACTACATTTGTACAAACAGCCCTTGTTAGGTATCTCGCCACTTCATCTCAAACCAAATCGAATAATTTATTCTGCAAGGAACACGGTACATACATATTTTATAATTAACAAATCTTATATTGTTATAACTTTTATTTCATAAGCATGTAACTGCTTGATGTTTAAATCTAAAGAAAATATAACTAGAAAAAAATCCACGCGGACCAGGCAGCAGACGGGACTCGAACCCGCACCCTTCGCAATCCGGGCGAATGCACTGACCAATTATGCTACCGCGGGCCTGACGGCCGCGTCGAAATTCTTCTAGCCATTCTTAAGCTGCAAGGCAGCGCCATCTCTTCGCATTATAGGTAACCCACAATGTCAAATGAATACTTTTACAAGTATTAAACATTTGAAAGAAAAAAATAGCAATTATAGTTTTAACTTTTATTTTTTAAGCATGTAACTGCTTGATGTATAAATCTAAAGAAAATGTCAGGTCCGCGGTAGCATAATTGGTCAGTGCATTCGCCCGGATTGCGAACGGTGCGGGTTCGAGTCCCGTCTGCTGCCTGGTCTGCGTGGAATTTTTTCTAGTTATATTTTCTTTAAATCTTATATATTATTATTATTCGCAACATGTTCCACCGCAACAGGTTAGCAGAAGTTTTCTAACATAAAATTTACAATCAAATCCTTAAATATAAAAGTAAGTCTCAGTACAAGATCTTCCGCCGTGAATTGGTAACCGATGGCGTAAATGTTAGACATTCATTGGTGCTTGTGACAACCCTAAACTGAATAATCGATATTGATTTGAAAACTTATTCATTCAAGCGATAAAATAGACACTGGCGGCAACCCTGTAGTCACATCTGTCCATCCGTCCACTCCCATCGCGGAGCAACCGGGAACTCCGCATTATCTCCCGATCCTCTGACCTTTCCCGACCTACATATTAGCCCTTTTATTTCCGCAACGAATTTGCATCTTTATAAAGAAACTTCGGTTTTTATTAAAGTCCTTTCATCTTATCGAGTGCGGCGCGATGCCCTCTTCGCAGTTTCCTTGAGGTTAAGATTTAGCTTTAGTACACTGCTGTTATGTAATTTTCATATTATTGCCTCCTTACGAGTTTTTAGGGAAAAGACGGCTGTCAATTTATATTTCTTTACTGGTATATTTTTTTACCGAGGCTGAAAAATAAAAGTCAGCATAAATAAAAGAGAATGTTCTATGGTTTTGGTCTTAAAAATAAGTTTGAATAAAAACTGAAAAGAAGAAAAAAAACAAGTCTAGTTGTCTATAATTCTGTTAAGTAAGAAACTTTAACAGTTGGGACTCATTATTGCGAAAATTTGATCCATTCTGGAATATCTAATGGGTCCCGACTGTTAAAATATCTTTGTTTCTTACTTAACAGAATTCTAGACTACTGGGCTTGTTCTTTTCTTTTCAGCTTTTATTTTAAGTTAAGGTACAAGTCCGAACTGAACCGCAGACTACAGGCCGCAGCTGCAGACTGCAGGCGACACTACTAGTTTCTATGAATCTCTATGCAATTTATTCCGAGCGCGGCGACATGTCGCGGCTGCACAATGCATATAATGTACGGTCAGCCGCAGTGTCGCCTGCGGTTGTTGCCTGCGGTTGTCGCCTGCAGCCCATTGCGGAATTGTCCATTTAATTTATAAGCAGGCGGTTTTTCTGATATATTATTTTTTTATTTGAACTTAAACCATACAAAATTCTATTGTATTTACGTAAATGCTGGATTCTATTTTTGTCGCCCTCTGTAAAAAAATAAACGATCGTATACTATAGGCCTTTAATAAAAACACGGAAAACTTCACTTTTAATGCATTCGATGTTTTTCTTTACACCGCTCCCGGGAGAATAATAAAAACATACATACAACATAAAAATAACGTCGCACTAAATAATGTTGTTTTTGTAGATCACTAAATTGGGTCACTTTGATGAGGGTAACACTCTTCAGGGAATTTCTTAAAATATCTGTTTACTTATTACTTACGTAATTACCTTTTCCTTTTCCCAGCCAACACAACTTTTTGGTTTAAAATCTTTGAGTAATTTAAGGTCGGAGGAGATTAAAGAAAATGAAATACCGCATTCATAAAAAAAAGGAGTGTCCTTAACTAAAGTGAAACTTCTTTAGCTCCATCTGTATGTATATAAATATATACAAATATATATGTACATATATATATATTTGTATATATAGCTAAAGAAGTTTCACTTCAGTCGCGTACATATATGTATAAAAATACCTGTATGTACATATACATATTTCATTTACTAGCTTTAAAAGAAAGAGAGAAAGAAAATGTGCGCACGCATGCTTTCTCTTGCTTATATCCCCCACCCAACTGCCGTTCGCCACGCCCGAACACACTTTTCGTGACGCGTAACGCATTCGCCAGCTTACCCCCCAAGTCAAGCGTGCGTACAGAAGTTTCACTTCACCAGAAACGAAACCACTTAAAATTGGCAAATAAAACATTCTTTAGTTATATGTCTAAACAGAGGCGGCGTAAGGCATGGGCGACGTGGGCCACCGCCTACGGCCTCCGGTACAAGGGGCCTCGCGCCTCAAATATGTTTATGCATTGCTTAAAAGCGAATTCATTTTTTTCTATTATTTAATTACGGATTTTCCGTCTTCAGGTCGCCACAGAACAGGGCCTCACGAAATCTGTCTTGCCCACATCAAATTTAGGTCTTGCCCCGCCACTGTGTCTAAATTACATTTTTATAGTCAAAATCACACACACCGGATATTGGCCAAATCCTGAGGGAGCAGTGAGAAATTAATATTTGGTATCGGTGCCATGTCAACTCAAGTAGTAAATGGGAACTCAGGTTTATCAGACATGAATGTCTCGACTCCAAACTCCAAATATTAATTCGACTATAAATGTACTTTAGACTAAAGTAATCTCCTCCATTTTGGAGTCGGGTTAAAAGTTGTTTATACCAAAATGAGGCCTATTTTAAGAGAAAGTCACTGCCGAAGTTATGACAGAATATAATATTGAGAGAATTTATTTGAGACCTAGATTAAGTACCTTTCGGATGGGCTCCTACAGAACCATTATAAATGTTCGTTATTTGTTTAATTATTATTATTTATAGTTTTCGTTGTCTGTTTCTGATATCATTAATTGATAACATGAAAAGTTGTTTTACAAAATAAAAATAGGAAAACTAAGTTTGCTACTTTCACATGTAATCTTCTTGTAAAAGCTATCGAATTTGGTAAATACTTTTGTCTCATTTAAGAGACAGCGAAGTTGTACTGTGGTTTACAAGTTTAAAAATTGAATTCTAAATATAAAATAATTTACTAGTCAAAATCTTGTTACCATTATTCAATTCAATATTCACCGGTCTGTGAGATGGCATTTCTGCAAACGTCAAAAAAACCCCGGCGATGGCAGTTAGTAAAAAATGACTTTTACTTACAAAAAAAGTAGGGCATTGCCAATTTTCCGCATTACCTTATTGCAGCATCCGTCGGTGGTGTTAACTACCACCTTACAAAACAGCACAGTCAAGTAAGATTCCAGGGTTCGCAGAAAAGGTTCCAGGACTCCTCTGACTTTATTCTTTACAAAGAATAGGGTCACAGCAGGCAGCGCACGTATGATATACGAGTATCACAATAGGGATGATGCCGAGATAAAGTTTATGAAATTCGATATTCTGTCAGTTAGATTAGTAAAAAATATAGATACACATTTTTCCTTTGCCAATCCGCCAAATGACTACAAAGTTATAGCGCCTCAAAGTTGGTTGGGAGTGGGGACTCGTGACGTCAACGTCAACGTAAAACTGTACCAAGACGTGACGTCTTGCGACATTCCAAATCAATATATACCTGTAATGATTTAATTGTGTGAAAATAGAAAAAATACGTGTCCATTTTTTTTTATAATCTACCTGTTAGACGAAAAAAAAGTTAGTCATCATCCCTGTTGTACACCTAGGGGAAAAACCGGAGACTTCGTTTATGTTGAGACAGTTTTGTTATGATTGGAATATCGCATGTGACCAATGAATGAATTGACGTTTAAATTTAGCGCAAACAGTTCTAAATTTAAATACAATTTTGAAAGATAGTTCAACTCTCCCATCTGGGGCAAGTCCCGGTTTTCCCCTATCTACGAGTATATAGATTGCTAGCTTCCGTCTGTGTTAATTTCAGGTTTTTCAGAATTCCACTGGAACCTCCTATTTTGCTACGTCACAACAACCATGTGTGTGCAAAATTTAACCGTTTTTGCTTGATTGAGTAATAAATTAAAAAAGTTACAAACTTTCGCGTTTAAAATATTAAACTGCTATGGTGTACCCTTATCATCGGGCTGGCCTGACTTGTTTCCTACCCTTTTGACAAACAGATGTATAATCATTATATGAGGCATCATTGTTTGTATTTTTAATTAATTTTTCAGAAAATTTTCAGCCTCCCGTTTATACAGGCTATAAAAAAATAATACAGAAAAGCCATTTAAAAGTTTTCACTGATAGCAAGATAGTTGAATACTCAATTCTTATTACAAAGAGTGAAGGATATCGATTGTAACAGATTTAAGTGTGTTGAACGCGGTCGGCTGTAATAAGGCTTCGATCAATCCCTTAATTAAGGCAGACCAGTGCCGGGTGAGGGCTTATAGTACCTCTATTCGGAACAGGGCTGCCGAAATGTTTGGTAACTATTCCTAGTTCTAGGAATAGTTCAAGAACTACTGTTCAATAGTTGTATTCGGAGGAGGTTGATTTGATTGTTACCGCTTTCGGTCTGCGATCGTGGATGTTAAGCAACGTTCCTAATGGCCGGTTCTTGGATGCTGACTACAAATTCGTCATCTTAAGCTTCTCCGTGTTTCAGAAGGCACATTAAGGCATTGGTCTTGGCTGCATCTGTTGTCGTTAGCACCCACTAACCCACACTAGGCTGCCGTGGTGGATCATGTCCCAATTTCTCTATACTATCCATTGGGAAGGACCTAGCAGTGGGGACATGAATAGGTTGACGATGATGATGAGTTCTGTATGATACAGAAATTATAAACAAGTTGTATTTTAATTCAATATTTTCTTTTGTAATTATAACACAGTGCCTTATACCGATGAACTTACTATACCATACCTAATCGCTTATAAGAATATGGTGTTAATAAATCTTCTTCTCTTGAAACAGTAAAAATCTACAATGATCGGATGACATAAGGTTTTTATATAAGTTCTGTGATTTTTATTATGTTGGTACGTAATTAATGTGTTATTCATTAAACGATCGTACGTTAAAAAACCGGCCAAGTGCGTGTCATGCCACGCTCATTGTAGGATTCCGTAACTGCTCGTCGTTACAATATATTTTGGAAAGAGTCTATATTTTAAGTAATTACTTCGTCTAAGGCATTTTTAATGTTTTCTTCTAAGGATTTTTATTAGGTCAGACATTTTATAACACATAAGTTGAATGACTAATACTCTTAAAATAAGAAATCTATTTGAACCGTTATAGTTTTCCATAATTGTTCATAAAAAGCATTATCATGAATTTTTCTAGGTTTTTCAAGCCAACAGTTTACTTTTAAAATTAGCAATTGAAAGTTAAATATTTTGTGAACCTCGATTTTTGAGGAGCTCGATGGCGTAAGTGGTTAGCGCGTTTGACTGCGATCGTTGAAGTTAAGCAACTTTCGCAGTGGTCGGTCATTGGATGGGTGACCATAAATTTACTATCTCGAGCTCCTCCGTGCTTCGGAAGGCACGCTAAGCCGTTGGTCCGGGCTGCATCTGCAGTTGTTAGCACCCACCAATCCGCACTGAGACCGCGTGGTGGCTCATGGCCCAATCTTCCTATTCCATCCATAGGGAAGGTCTGTGCCCCAGTAGTGGGGATATTAATAGGCTGATGATGATTTTGTAAACCGATCCTTAAATCGAAAAATAGTCTACAACGGAACGGAACTATACAACGATACTCTACACGAAGGGGTAGACGATGAAAAATAAAATCATCTCCAGGTTACATCTCATGACAGCTCTCTAGTGCTAACATTATCCAAGCGAAACCGGAGCAGACAGACAGGCGGACATTCCAAAACTATAAGGGTTCCTTGTCATTACTGCGGAACCCTAAAAGTGTTGTGTTATACGCTACAGCTAAGCGAAAAATAACTGCCCAATACACTCTCTATCAAGGCGCCCATGCTGCGAACTATAAAGGTTGCAAAGTATGCAAAGAAATATTAGTTCGCACAATGCCAAGAGAAATTAGACTACGCGAGATACTAAGGCACTCAAAACGAATGTACTGTTAGAACCGCCTATCACCACCCAACTGAAAGAGCCAACTGAACTCCATCACCCTAGAAGGCAGTCTGAACAGATTTAAACCCACAACAAAATCGAAGAATAACTTTTAAAACAAGCAGATATCGTATCCTACAACAAATGGGTAATCTATTGAGTCTGATAAATACGCTCATCAGTTAGCTCCATTCGCGAGAGATCTCAGGATAGCGACATGGAATATAAATGTACTGGCGCCAAATAAATTAGAACTGGAATTACTGATCAAGGAACACGAACTCGACATTGTGCTAACCCAATAGCCAATGCTTTTAAAACCTTTTTTACTTGTCATCCTGATGGAACCAGTTATGCAGGGACTGTTATCGTTGTAATGAAAACAACAAAACACCACATGATACCACAGTACAAAAATCACCAGATGCCGGCCTTTACTATATCAGTGAAGGACAGATAGTGGTAATGTGCCAAAGCAGGAAGCCATGTTAGAGGGAGAGAATTGATGAGTTCAGTGATGATCACATGCCTTAATTGAGCTAGCTGTCGACATTGTTTGTATGAGTATTGCGGACCAGACAGGAGCACAGTATTCAGCAACAGAGTACAATAGAGAAAGTGCCGACATCCGTAAAACTGTGGCCGAGGCTCCCCAGCTGGTGCCAGTAAGACTTCTGATGATACCCAGTCTGTTCTTGCTTAGAGGTTCTAGCTTTTGCGCTAGGACCTCTTGGTTAGGTGTTGTTTGAAAGTTAGCGATAGGTCTAATATAACTCCCAGGTACTTTGGTCTAAGTGATCAAACAAAAAGTAATGAACCAAGACTTCCAACTATCTCCGCCACCTAAAGCCTTAATTATTAGTAAATTGAAAAGAACAACAAAAAATCTGGAGAACAACAAAGCGCCAAGCTTTGATATAATAACAGAGAAGGTTCTTGAACAGCTTCCAAGAAAGGCACTAGTATTTCTTACTACGCTCGTTAATGGCATTCTTAGGCCAGTATTATAGAAAGATTCTCAGTGATTGATCTAGTCTTGAGCATAGTTAGAAAGGGATGTCGCTATATATAGCACATAGCGATATCCCTTTCTAAGTGTACTCAAGTAAAGATCAACTCTTAGTTGTCATTCTGTAATACAGAGCTTAGATTTCAATATTTTAATAGTCTAAAGTGGGTCTCAGGTGACTTTGATCCACAAGATGAGTAAACCTCCAGAAAACGTTACATCCTATCGACCAAGAAGACTACCATGTCTAAGGTATTGGAAAAAATCTTCCAGAAGCATATATCTCCGATTTGATTTTAGGCTTAAAAACGAGTAAGCGTTCCTACTGTGAAGTCCTCTTGAAACACCAAATCCCAAGAATTGATCTGCTTATAGTCAAGATGGGCTAATCGCAAACAAAATTGTATAAAAAAACGCTAAAGATTTGGGGTTTTAGTGTGTGTTCACAAACATATATTTATATTTATGTTTTTATTTATTTTTAAGCATTTAACTGCTAGATGTTTAAATCTAAAGAAAAGTTTACTAAAAAAAAATATTATTTCTTCTTTCAAATGTTTAATACTTGAAAAGTATTCATTTGACATTGTGGGTTACCTACAATGCGAAGAGATGGCGCTGCCTTGCAGCTTAAGGCTAGGAAAATTTCGACGCGGCCAATAGGGCCGTGGTAGCATAATGGTCAGTGCATTCGCCCGGATTGCGAAGGGTGCGGGTTCGAGTCCCGTCCGCTGCCTGGTCCACGTGGATTTTTTTCTAGTAAACTTTTCTTTAGATTTATATATTTATATTATTAAAATAATATTTTTTCATTACTATGAAAGCCATGTATATGCATACCTACTCAAAACTGCGTTAATAAGTCGAGTAACAGTGCACGTTACCCGACATATTTTGTTCTATATCGTTTAATGAGGCGGTTGTTACAAGTTGTCGTGTTTCCTCAATCCCCGCACGCAGTTTCCGAATACTTTTGATCTTGCCCTTTGCGAACGCGAGATTCGTGTAATAATTCACCAGCACACGTGCCGAGCATCGAAATTGCGATACTCCACGATTTTCAAAAATAAACACGCGATAAATATACCTTTAAGTATTTAAGAGTTTGGTCTTTTAATATAGTATATTAATACGTATGGTAAGGTTGCCTATATTGAACTAGTTAACGAACTATACAAGCTGTCACAAAAACTACTTTACATAAAAGGATTTGCTTACTAGTAATACTACGGTCGTTTTATTGGTGTTTATTAATTATACTTATTGCACAAATGTGTGTACAAGTAGCGGACTTAATGCCATTAAGCATTCTCTACCAGTCAACCGGAGAATTTTAGCAAAAATCTTAAGGTAAGGCAAGGTGTTCATTTTATATTACTAGAAAATGAAGAACTATAAAAAAGCGACAGTTGAAGTTTAAAAAAAGGCTGAATAAAAGTTCAATTTTAGGAAACGGTTTCCTTAATTGTATCTTAGGTATCCTAAACGATTATTCTATATCCTAAATGAACTTCACGATCTAAATGAGATTCATGTCATCATCATCATCAGCCTATTAATGTTCCCACTGCTGGGACACAGGCCAGGATGAAATAGGGAGATTGAGTCATGAACCACCACGCGGGCCCACTGCAGATTGACGGGTCGTTAGTATCCGTAGGGTACTAACAACTGCAGACTCAGCCGGTACCAACCGCTTAACGTGCCTTCCGAGGCACGCAGGAGCTCGAGATATAAGATTTTTATCGTAGCCTTACGTGCTAACCACTCGCGCCATCTAGCTCCTGAAAATAATTGATAAATCAATGTTAATTCAGTAGAATCATACCGGGCAGCCATAAAGATATAGGCTTACCAGCCCTAAAACCCGTAGAAAAGTCCCAAAGTAATAGTTTGCTTCAGGGCCCCTTGATTCTATCAACATAACTTACCGAAGGTTCGCAGTTACTTAACCGTGCTGCGACTGACATAGTTGTATAGGTACTATGGGATACACGGAGTAAGTTGAGCGAAACTTAATTGCAATTTAACGGATGTGTACCTTCTACTTTATGAACACAGAAAATTACCTGAAAAGCAGATTTAGGTTTCTGTGTGATTCTCATGACCGTGTCCTCCGTTCAACGGACAACCTCCTTCTGCATACTCCCGTCCACTCTTCTGGGTTCGTCTCATATTCTTTTAACATCACGGCTGTACGACTCTGAAATGACTTGCCCTCTAATATACGTAAAGCTCCTAACAAACTTGTATTTAAGGGATTGGTTTGTGAGCATTATTTTAATATAATTAATCTGCGTTCTCATATTTGACTGGCATAATTATGTGTATGTATGTATTGTAGATATAGCATATATATTTACATGTATGTAGTGTATATATATTTTAATATTTGTGTATTCTATTGATATATATATTACCTACCTGGTTTACTTAGCATATGTCCTTATTGCACCCCCGTATTTTTATTTCTCACGCTTTTACTGGTCGACTGGTAGAGAATGCCATATGGCATTATGTCCGCCATTTGCTGTTTGTTATGCATTAAAGTATAAATAAGTAAATAAATAAAAATACACGCGGCAATGTGATTCTATCGCGCGCGATATTCTAGTACGGTTTTTCTATAGGTAATAGTTAGTAGACAAGTGGCCATCTTTTTACTACAGCAAACGCTGATGCTAATTTTGAAGTTTAAAAATAAGCAATAATCTATGAAAATAACTGTACAACTGACATGAAATAAAACAAATTGTAAAATGTATAACTCTTGAAGTCGAAAAGTTAATATTACTTATAACTTTGGACGAGAAGAGGACAGTATATTTTAATTCACGATCCAATATAAACCAAGGTTAATATCAACATTACATATTGCACTAGCTTCTTAGGTCAATAAAGGTCACTTCATGAATCATCTCTGTCATTTTTCAACTTAACGACTCTGTAAATAATACAACAGGGAGAAAAAAACAGCCCTTGCTGAGTTACTTACCGGGTCTTCTCAGTACAGGGTCTCTCGCCATAGATTTACGAACCGATGGCGTAGATTCTAGACATTCGTGAGTACTTGTAAAAGTCTAAACTGAATAAATGATTTGATTATGATTATTATGATTATAATATTCAGTTGCATACATGCATTTTGCACAATGCGTTAGCTGTTCGCCAGACACAACGAAATGAACTAAGTTTTATTGAGTGTCTTTCGAAATATTCTCCCGCGCTCGGTTTTTTTGGTTGCATTAGTAATTGTTTTTAATATTCTCCTTGCGTGTTGTCACGATTATTCGGTTTCGGTAGCAGCAGTGATAAATGTATGTTAAATAGATTTTATTTTTATTTATTTATCATCAACAAGTTTCAACAGCGTTTTACACAATATATCTAATATAATTTTTTAAACGGTACTTTAGCCAATTACAGAAACTCACTTTGTATTCAATTCAAAAATTAAAATAATAACGTAGGGTAGATATTAATAATTAACAATAACATAAAAGAAATACCAACAAAGATTCAAATTAATTTTGCGATAAATGTAAATACCTATATAAATCAAAATTATAAATGGAGTATGATAACTAAATTTGTGTAAATGAGTGTGTACGTGTTTGGTGGAGTGTGTGTGTGTGCATACCTTCTGAAAAAAATATCCATATCGAAACGAGCCGGTAAAAACAGCGAAATGTATGAGCCGGAGCCAGTGCGCGCCAGTCGGTTGTGCATATTACGTGTAGGTATCTTATCTCATTTTTCGAATAGATATAAAAAAATATATAATGTTTGATAAATATTTCACGCAGACCAGACAGCAGACGGGACTCTTTTGATTTAAAGATCAACATAAAAAAAATATGTAATAGTACATTATGATATAAGTGCGGTAAGTTGAGAATTACAGCCGAGGCGATATTGTTAGCCCGAGCCTTAGGTACGGGCTATAAGAAGGCAGAGGCTGTAATTATCAAACCGCACGTATGTCATACGACGTTTTATAGCACATTTGCGAGGAAATAATACTACCTACGTACGTACTTTCTGAAAATGAATTTGCACCTTTGTTTGTTTTCCATAAGATGAAATTTTGATACGCTTGACTGTAAGTATCCGCCTTTTTCGACTTCTGGCGGTGTCAAATTAATAAATTCGTTACTACTTGACAATATTTTCAAATAAAAACAATACAGCGAAAAGAAAAAGAAATAACTTTTTCACAGATTAGTGATGCGCGCGCAACCACGTTTTTTTAGGCAAAGGAACAAAAAACAGCCAGTGTTACTAATAAAGTAAATTAATATTTTTGTGAATTTGTTACCGATACATGGTTGTAATTTATTGTCAAAATGAATCAAAGTAAAGAATTAAATGTTTATATATGTATTATATTTTATCTCCCAAAGTAAATTTTATTAAGAAAGTGTTGGCTACCTTTCTGACATAAAAACTCTTTGCTAAGATTAAGAAAAAGTATCGTTCGTTTTTAGACGGAACATTATAAGCCGTGCGCTTTACTTTACACTACTGCACGCTAGAGTAAAGTGATAGATTATGATATTGAAATTGGCGCAATAAGAGACGCTTTACGAGCAAATGTATTATAAATAAACATTTCTTTCTAACACTATCACCATTTAGCCCAGTTAGGTTTGATGGGATATTAGGGTGATACATAATAAGTAGGTATGGTTTTCACTTAAAATATTTACACCGTTTTTTCAACAAATATGTATGACATTCGTAACCTTCACCTTACAGAAAATCACAGATACTTTTTGGTGGTATTGTGTTTCTGTCGGTGAGTAAGGTTCCAGGGCTCCACCGGGTAGGGGATTGGGTCAGGGTAGGCAACGGCGGGAGTGAGTTTTTTCGACCGTGACCATAAACAACAAAATACAACAGTCCATATTACTAGCATTCTTTTTACGGAATATCTATCTTCTATATATATAAAAGGCTCAAAGGTGACTGACTGTTTGACATAGTGATCTATCAACGCACAGCCCAAACCACTGGACGGATCGGGCTGAAATTTGGCATGCAGGTAGATGTTATGACGTGGGCATCCGCTAAGAAAGGTTTTAATCAATTCTACCCCCAAGGGGATAAAATAGGGAATGAAACTGTGTATGAAACTTTATCAATTTTAAACTGATCGGGCTGAGACTTTGCATGCGGGTATAAGAAGAATCATAGATGAATGTCATTGTGTATAATACAAGCCTGATAACAATAACTGTAGTCTACACTTCAGCTCTACACCGAAGCGAATCGAGGGCGGGCCGCTAGTTAATTATATAACTTAATTTTTGAATTACAAACAGATATAATTAGAAAGTAGATTAGTTTGCTAACCGTTTTATAAATAGTATACTACAATCTTGTATATTTTGATGTGAATTACTCAAAAATAAATATGATTCATGTACTACGTAATCACTTTGAAACACTTAACATAAAATTGACGTAAATAATAAAGCATATCCAGTTCAAATGCCTAACTCAATCAAGCTCCAAATACAACAGACCAAAAAAGGGACTTCTCAGCTAACGTGTAACATTAACAATACAATACGAAACTATCTTCATTGTTTTTTTTTGTTTATATAATGATCTGTGTATCAAACGTTAGTAACAAGTAGGTTTAAGTATTTCGAAAACTAAATAATAGCTTAATAATAGAAAAAAAAACAAATTTAAAAAAATAACCGCACTTAGGATCGAACCACCGATCGATATTGAAGTCATTTTTCAATTTGACGACTCTGTATATAATACAGGGAGAAAATAACAGCCCATGCTGAGTTTCTTGCCGGTTCTTCTCAGTACAAGGTCTCCCGCCGTAGATTTGCGAATCGATGGCGTAGCTTTTCGACATTCAAAAGTGCCTAGACTGAATAAACGATATTGAATTTTTAATATTTTTTTTGAATTTTGATCATTTGGTGTCGACCCCAAGACCGGTACCGTTCGGCTATCCGTCTTTTGTAATAATTGATTATAATTACGGATACCTATCTTGTGTCAAATACTCTACTTCCGTTTCATCGAATCTCAAGTTACAACGATACCAAAGAAGTTTTCACTTCATCATCAGCCTATTAATGTCCCCACTGCTGGGACCCAATCTCTCTATTCCATCTATGGATGGAATAAGGAGATTGGGTCATGACCCACCACGCGGGCCCAGTGCGGATTGGTGGGTGCTAACGACTGCAGATGCAGCCGGGACCAACGGCTAAATGTGCCTTCCGAAAGACGGAGGAGCTCGAGATAGTAAATTTTTGGTCACCCATCCAATGACCGACCACTGCGAAAGTTGCTTAACTTCAACGATCGCAGCCGAACGCCCTAACCACTTGTGCCATCGAGCTCCTCAAAAGAAGTTTTCACTTCAAAAACTGTCATCCATAGTTATTTTAACAATGAACTTACCTAGATTTGCAGTTCAGCTCAAACTTTATCACTTTTCCTACGGATCTTCTTAAAACTTTTATCCGTTTCAGGTGTTATTATGAAGTGGGCCGGCTGGGGCATTGTTCTGATGATTAATGGTGCATTTTATAAACTATTGATAAAGTGTCAGTGAAATTGAGATCCGTAAAGACTCGTTCAAAAATATGAAGATATCATATGTACTGTATATGTATCCTATCCGTTACCCTAGTATCCCATAACAAAAGCCTTACAGTGCTTACTCTGGGGCTAGGCTAATTGGTGTAAACAAATATCCTGCTTTTTGTCCGAAGAAATGGAACTGCGCAACAATGTGGAATGGTCGATATGTTTACGCTACGTACGGTTTTATTGTGTTTAAATTTTTTTTTCGTTAAAACTTTGTTTTCGAAATTATAAACTTTATTAGCCACACTTCAGAACCTCAATCAAGTGGCGTCATCTGGTGAGACAAACGGTAGCCCTCATTCGTTACTCATATAAAATTACACCTTCTTCAAGATTAATTTTTAACCGACTTCAAAAAAGGAGGAGGTTCTATGTTCGAATGTATACAGGGTGTTACAAAAATACAAATAAAGCTTGAAGGACGTTGAAGTCATCATATAACGAGTCTTCTCTAATTTTCTTAAAATATTTGCATGAAGTTTTAACTTTTTATAAAAAAACAGTTATTTTTAATGATCCTTGATCTAGTGACATGTCTTAAAATGATCGATATTTTTATTAATCATTAACTCAATTTCATGCAAATATTTTAATGAAATTAGAGAAGACTCCTTATTTATTTATTTTATTTATTTATTTAATTCTAGACCAAAATCCACAGCATTTTCTTAATATAATACAGGTTTTACAATATAGTTTATCTTAATGCCAATTACGGTTTTTTTTTTTAGTTATAGCATAATAGTTTAGAAAACCCTCTACCAAACAAGGGCGAGATGTGTGCAATGCGCGCGCGCTATTGTAAATGTGTGTGTGTGTGTATGTGTGTGTGTTTGTGTGTATATATGTATACATGTGTGTTTCATTTTTGTTTGTATATTACCAATCAACCAACAGATCTAAAAGTTGTTTTTTAAAAGATGCTTTACTTCTGCAAGCAAATATGTCAACAGCCGTGAAACCCTTATTGTATGTACTTTGCGTTCGAAAAACAACTGAGTTCTGTGCATAGTTTGTGCGACATGTAGGAATTGCGAAAAAAAAAGATGATGTATGTCTGGTACGGGTAGTAGGTGTGTAGAGTGTTAAAAATGAAGAGGCAAGCTCAGTGCAGTCTATATTCCCATTGCAAACGTCGTAGAGAAATGCCATATCGAGCATAGTGCGCCTGTCCTCAAGAGGGACCAAACGATGGAAACGACATCCTTCCCTATAGTCCGGACAGTCATTTCTTTTTCTGTAATTAAGATGCTTAACAAATTTTGACTGTATCGATTCTAAGTCATGTTTATAAGTAATGTATTGTGGATTCCAAAATCATGTACTTCAACGTCCTTCAAGCTTTATTTGTATTTTTGTAACACTCTGTATATATATATATATATATATATTTATATATGTCCACCGATTTCTCCGTCAATTGTGGACCGATTTCCAAAATCCTTTTTTTTATTTCGAAAGAGTGCACTTCCGGGGTGGTCCCATTGAAACAAAGTCAGGATCTGATGGTGGAATCCGGGGAAATCGAGGGAAACCTTCAAATTTCAAAAGCACGCACAACGTTTTTTTATGTATGTTCACCGATTTCTCCGTCAATTGTGTTATTGTTTACTTGGGCGATGTAATTTTCACTAAAACGGATGAAATAAAAAAAAAATATCAAAAAATAAAACCGATTTCAAAATCAAAAATGGAACTAGAAGTAAAAAATAATATGTGTTTCATGATTTGGAAGTCGGGCGGGGTCAAGATTGAAACATTAAATAGATTTTCATTTTTGATCGGTATTAATACGTCTTTCAATCTTGACCCGTCCGACTTCCAAATCATGAACCAGATATTATTGAAGTTATACTTCTTTAGGCGCGTTATGAAAAAATGATGAGAGTGAAATTTTAAGATGCGCGCGCATCACTGTAACACAAAAAATTAACAGGACCGCACATTAAGAAAATCTACCAACAAAATAGAAATAGAATCTCTATTTAGTGGGTGCTAACGACTGCATTGTGAAGGCCTATCAAAAGTATTTATTAATCTGTCTTTTCAAAAATCTTTTTTGTAATAAAGTAACAGTTATAGGTATTCATATTTATAATATTTATCCACATGTTTCTAGTTTGTATATTCGGAATACTATATAATAATAATAATATGTGTTTGAGTTTCATACAAGTGCAAATCACATATGTTCTAATAAATTATATTCAGTAGCGATTTTAATTGAATATTTTGATTATTTATTTATTTTTTCAAATTAAAACTGAACTTTATTGACTGTGTCCTTTTCCAGACTTTTTATTAATTTATTGTAATTAATTATTTGCATGCAATTAAAAACTAATTTTAAACGATGCCAAAGAAGGATTACTTCTCACGCGCCTACATAAGTACACGCACCCATTTTTTTTTACTTTTTATTAGTTCCATTTTCGATTTTGAAGTTGGTTTTATGTTTTTCACGACAAAGAGTTAGCCTATGTTCTTCTCTAAGGTCACTTTTATGTCCGTACCAAAAATCATTAAAATCAGTTTGGCAGCTGTTAAAGCGGGAGGCAGAGGCAACAAACAGACAGTTTTTCAGATACAATATTAGTAGGTATGAAATAGAAAAACAACGGAAAATAACTAATGGCTGCGTTAGTTTATAAATTGTGTTTTTTTTGCCTTGTTGTGT
Organism: Chilo suppressalis; assembly: GCA_902850365.2. Taxonomy (NCBI): domain Eukaryota; kingdom Metazoa; phylum Arthropoda; class Insecta; order Lepidoptera; family Crambidae; genus Chilo; species Chilo suppressalis. The sequence goes on from OU963902.1 coordinate 3,668,568, forward strand.
TCTTTGAGGTTAATCGAAATAGACATGTCTCATAAACAACTGATGCGTTGCGATAAAAAAAATGCCACTTATGTGGGCTGGAAATGCACTACCATCAGTACTGTTATGCTACAGTACAGACTCTGTTTACAACAAATTGTAACCACTGGCGAGATCCTAATTAAAATTGTAGTAAAGGGTAAATGTTGAAAACTACACGGAAACGATCTCATATCTACCTTAATGAAAGTAATCACTACCGGTTTCGCCTAAATTGTTTTTCAATGACAATAGCCTTTCCTGAGTGAAGCATATTTCCATCCTTGTCTTTTATCAGTGACTAGCGGCCCGCCCTCGCTTCGCTTCGGTGTAGAGCTGAAGTGTAGACTACAGTTTTTGTTCTCAGGCTTGTATTATACACAATGAAATTCATTGATTCTTCTTATACCTGCATGCAAAGTCTCAGCCCGATCGGTTTAAAATTGACAAAGTTTCATACAAACTTTCATTCCCTATTTTATCCCCTTGGGGGTAGAATTGATCAAAATCCTTTCTTAGCGGATGCCTACGTCATAACATCTACCTGCATGCCAAATTTCAGCGTGTGCTGTGCGTTGATAGATCACTATGTCAGTCAGTCACCTTTGAGTTTTATATATATAGATTGTGTGATAGTAAAGTTAGCGCTCCACTAATTCGATTCCTTAATAAGTATAAGATTGGTACAACGATATTGGATTGGTACGAGAATTCGTACAATGACAACATTGTCAAATTGAAAGATTTATGCTTTGTTTAATTTATGATAGTAATGCATTAGCCAAGTTGGGTTAGAGTTAATCGTTAGGAGGCTAAAGAAAACTACAGTCTTAGCAGGTTACTTTTTAGAAGATGTGGTTATGAAGAATGTATAATGTTCGGCGGAAAAAGATTTTTTACGTAAATTTTCAAATAGAAAAAAGACGGTCTTACATAAGATATATTGTACCTGTGTTACCCGTTTGTCACAAGACTGATGACCGGTCTTGTAACAAAGAATTTAGAGTGTATCAGTGGAAATTTAATCAGTCTCAATTAACAAATTGTTGTTTTAGCAGTCACGCCGGCACGGGCGCCGACACGTTAACATTCGAGCAAGATTTATAGGATATCCTTCAATCGTTGCGTCTGAAAATAACTTGTTTACAAACACAGTCATATCGAGTCATGAGTGCTTGCATATTACGCTGCAAGTGTATCGAATGTAATAGTTGACCTTGTCAGTAATTTAAAATTATGTCTGGATGAAGCAATCATTTTATTTGCTCATTTAAACAAATTGAGGAGTTTGACGCGAGTTATAATAATAATATCATAAATATTTCCAACACTCACACCAATTAGCCTAGCCCCAAAGTAAGCAATGTAAGGCTTGTGTTATGGGATACTAGGGTAATGGATAGAATACATATATTCAACATATATACTCAATACTCAATGTTTTATTGCATTCCATAAGTTATACAAGATGTTACAAAATAATATGCACAATCATGGACCCCGTCGGGCACAGCAATCAATTAATTACAGAGGGAGAGTGACACCTCTGATTACATAATTAATATAGGTAGGTAGGTAAAGCCGTCGATCCAGGCTGCATCAGCAGTCTTTAGCAACCACCAAACCGCACTGGGCCCGCGTAGTGGGTCATAGCCCCATCTCCTTTTTATTCATAGGGTAGGCCTGTGCCCCGCATTAGGGAGAATAATAGGCTAATAAATAAATATTTCCAACACTCACACCAATTAGCCTAGCCCCAAAGTAAGCACTGTAAGGCTTGTGTTATGGGATGCTAGGGTAACGGATAGAATACATATACAGTACATATATAAGTATATTTATATAGAAATACATATTAAAGATCCATGACTGGAGTACAAATGCTCGTGTTGATCACACAAACATCTGCCCCCACCGGGATTCGAACCCGGGACCTCTCGAGTCGGCGACACCATGAAACCCGGCGTACAAACCACTCGGCCACGGAGGTCGTTAATAAGGATAATAAAACGAATTTCTATCCGAAAACTTATTACCTAGCCCGTTTGCTTTGATTTTATTTTACTGTGAGTACACAATAGTGTTGTTTGGACAGGTAGAGGATACTTTTCCGGAAGACTGATCCGAATTGGGGCTAGTATAACCTTCTTTATACATTTGGGACTTCCAATAGTGCTTAGGGCGCCAAAGGGACGTTGCAGGAATATTAAATATATGAATACAATAAATCTATGAATATATCGCTTAAGAGGGTGCGTGGCCGCGCTTGTTTGCAATCGTTTAAGGGTAGGGACAAGCATAGTATTTTGATTTCTCAGTCTGATTAAGACATAGCGGTTTTACCTCCTGTTAAGTTTTTATGCCGCGCCCGTCTGGGGAAGAAAACTCCACATTACAGAAGATCACCATGAAATAGCACTTTTTATTGGTGGTGCTGTTTCTGTTGAGTAAGGTTCCAGGTCTCCACGGGGTAGGGATCGCGTCTGGTACTGCGGCGATCTACCCTGAAGGGGTAGGCCCTGGGAGCGTAACTTTATAAATGAAAACTAATAAGATGTTATGTGTTATTTTATTTGAAATCAGGCGAATATAATAATTGAGCTTAATCTATCAACGCATGGTTTGGTGCCTGAAGTCTATCTCTTGGAACCTTCTATCAAACGACAGAAGATTCCCAATTTCAAATCATTTTTCTGCATTTCGCCATCGTACATCGCGGCAAAAATTTCATCCCCATCATCTTGATGCTTGGCTATCCACAACCGTGCGTTTTTGTCGAAATGTTTTACCACGTACGACAAAACTGTGGAATATTTTGTCACCAGCAGTGTTTCCGGACCAATACGACCCAAGAACCTTAAAAAAAAGAGCGTACTCCTTCCTTAAAGGCCGGCATCGCATTTGTGATACTCCTGGTGTTACAAGTGTCCATGGGCAACGGTGATCACTTACCATCAGGTGAGCCGTCTGCTCGTATGCCCCCTATAAAATAAAAAATAAAAAAAATCTTTAAAAATCTTGACATTACCTTTTTAATACAACTGCCAGCCGTAGGCATTACATGAACAAAGAGTTTACCCAAACAAGGAGGCTGTAACGCAACCGACGTTACAGTACTGTATGATATCGCAAGAGTATAATTATATACGACTAGCGGCCGCCCGCGACTTCGTACGCGTGGAGTTAGTTATTTGCACATACTTTTTGATCCCAAAAGGGGGTTTATTTCTAAAGTTACATTATTAGTACACCTTTACACCATCTATAGAGCATGCATGTTAAATTTCAAGTCTCTTACTTCAGAAAACATAGGACTTTCATACAAACTTCCAACCCCCGTAGTACTCCCTAAGGGGTGGAGTTTCGTAATTATATGTAACCTATATGTTGACCCAACTTCTTTATAATATTCGTGCCAAATTTGAAGTAAATCCATGCAGTACTTTTTGAGTTTATACCGGACATAAATACAGACAAAAATTCTAAAACCTATATTCTTGGTTTCGGTATCGGTTGTAGATCACACCCCAAGTATTCGTTAAAAAATTATTCAATGTACAGTTTTGACTTTCCTACCATTTTATTATATGTATAGCTATGTCTATGGCGTTACCATGAGCAATGGCTCATGTCATTATATAAATAAACGATCAATTATTCAATGCATATTTCTTTGCATAAAATATTTATTAATAACCATTTAGCGGTGTTAAATTCATTAAAAAATTTATCGTTTATTCGCAATTTTCTTACAAGTTGAAAGTCGAAAAGCTACGCTTAATCTACGTACGTGAGAAGAGCCGATAAGAAACTTAGCAAGGGCTGTTATTTAATTCTACATTATCATATCTGTATTATTATGTATTACTAGCGGCCCGCCCTCGCTTCGCTTCGGTGTAGAGCTGAAGATTACAGTTTTGTTCTCAGGCTTGGCAATGACATTCATCTATGATTCTTCTTATACCTGCATGCTAAGTCTCAGCCCGATCGGTTTAAATTGACAAAGTTTAACATCTACCTGCATGCCAAATTTCAGCCCGATCCGTCCAGTGGTTTGGGCTGTGCGTTGATTGATCACTATGTCAGTCAGTCACCTTTGAGTTTTATATATATAGATGTAGACGGCAAATTGAAAAATGATTACAACATGAGTGACCTTCCATTACATAATAAAATTATTAATGAATGTATTTTTAAGAATTTTACTACTAGATGTTTAAATTTGATGAAAATATTGCTACAAAAATCTACTCGGTCAGTCCTGTATGAAACTTGAAACTTGGACCGAATGATTTCTTTTTCAAGCTATAAATTCTTTTTATAGTTTGTTTTTATTTGACAAGCTTTAATAAAGAAACAGAGTAATATAAATACATGCTGACGGTACCGCTCCCTGAGCTCACTATATCAAGTCCCTTACAGGAAGTTATTAGAATTCTGTTCACAAAAGACGTTCCGCGGAAATTGGAGGAGCAAATTCGACAATAAATCGTCATTCTTGTAAGAGTATTATCGTTGTTTGAACGTCAGTGATACTTTTGTTATTTGAACCTAAGGTATTAATATTTGACACATCTAGTTCTTAAAAGGTAGGAATGTCGAAAAACTTAAATTGAGTAAATTATGATTTTATTTATTTTTTAAGCATTTAACTGCTAGATGTTTAAATCTAAACAAAAGTTTACTAGAAAAAAAAATCCACGCGGACCAGGCAGCGGACGGGATTGTGGGTTACCTACAATGCGAAGAGATGGCGCTGCCTTGCAGTTTAAGGCTAGGAAAATTTCGACGCGGCTAATAGGGCCGTGGTAGCATAATGGTCAGTGCATTCGCAGGATGCGGGTTCGAGTGCCGTCCGCTGCCTGGTCCGCGTGGATTTTTTTTTCTAGTAAACTTTTCTTTAGATTTGAGTAAATTAATAAAGAATGTAAATTCATTGGGTGCTTAATAGTCTTTTTAACCGAGGAATAAAACTGTGGAGGTTCTCAAGTCGACGCGTTTATTTTTTTATGTATGACCACGTATAACTTTTTACAGAGGAGTCCAATTTTGATAATTATTTTTTTATACCTTGAAAGGGAACTTTGAAGTTGGTCCTATATGAATTTGGAAACAAAAATCCTACCCTAAGGTTGGGAAAATAGGGGCGAATGTTCACTCACAGATACTGATGCCGAGTTTTATATTACAAAAATTATATTATAGTAATATAAGTTATTTACGGGATTGTTACCATGTACCTTGTTTTTAGCGAGTTTCCGATATTTCGGCACTGTTGCAAGCGCCATGATCACGGAGTCATGTCAGTTACTCCGTGATCATGGCGCTTGCAACAGTGCCGAAATATCGGAAACTCGCTAAAAACAAGGTACATGGTAACAATCCCGTAAATAACTTATATTACTATAATGTTAGTGACCATGAAAGTTTAAAACAAAAATTATAGTCATACAAAATTATGCATGCATGCCTGCTAAATCTAAGTTACCATTTACTACTTTATTTTTAATTCAACAAGCGTTCGTAGGAGAACGCAAATAGCTTTTTAGCAAATAGTTACGCGCCTTGATCTTTACAGCGTAAAATTTGAATGACAATTATGACTTTAAAGAACTAGAAGTGTAATTTATCACACTAGATCAGGAATGGCAATTTTGTCTCGTCTTACTGGTGGAAGGAGTTGGTGACACGTTAAGGAAGAAAGGAAACTTTGTACCCCTTTTTCTAAACTTAAAATGGTTGGATTTCGGTCTATGCGACCACTACTTTATTTTAAATGTCAGAAATTTGAAAAAATGCTGTTCTATAAATGAATCTTGAGTTAAACACCAGTACTGTGTTGTGCCTTCTCTAAAGAACTTCTTTCAAGAATATAATTTTTAACTGATATGACATCACATCAGCTGTGACTATATAAATTGTACTCTAAGGAGGTTGCGGCACAAATACCTGGTCTCGTCCAATTAGGGTTACCATTACCAGATCAAGAAGTCAAACTATCTGGATAACTTTTTAAAATCCTATCGTCTCATCATTTTCCTATCAGTAACATCAGTCTCTCTACGATATTTAAAAAAAATTGTAGGCACTCAAATTTCTCTCGCAATTTCTCCATTCATATATTTTATTTTGTAATTGATTATATTCGTAATACACGCATTATTCAAGAAACTGAGCTTTATTAAAGATTTACGCATTAACAACGAAACATATGGTCCTTCGAGCCGGCTTCTCCTTGCCGCTTATCCTCGTATGACGCCATGGAATCTCATCCGTCAACGTCCTACTCCTCGTTCCATCCTACTCATGTACTATTTTCAAATAAAACCGCGGCACAGGATAAAAGAAAAGAGCATCATCATGTTCGTTTGTAGGGAGATTTCCTTAAATTATCTCTTATCTATTAGACAAGTCCGTCCGTCCGTCTGTGGTGCTGTTTCAGCGGCCAAACCGTAAGAGATAGATAAAGAGAATATTTAAGTTATAAGTTAAGAATAGTCTGATAAGACTACAAACCGGATTTGAGTAACGTAGCACTTCCGGTTTTCGAGAAATCACGAATTTCAAGCGAAACGACAGAAAATCTCCGAAGTTCTCAATTAATTAAATATATTTTTTTTAAATCAGGTTTTGGTGAACATTTGGTTCACTGGTTTGCTAGTCAAATATAATATCCGGGGAATCCAGATGCTTCCCGACCGTCTGGTAACCCTACATCCAATATGCGTAGTATGTCCCACAAACACGCGTGTGTAACGGAGCGTGGGGTCGGCACGCGTAATTCGCGTCTATTTCTGTACCTGCGTTTGTATTGTTGTGTATGATGGCTAGTTGAAAGCTTCATTGCGTTCCTATTGCCGAACCAATGTTTGATTGACTATTTCTAATAGGGATAATGACTTTTTTTCTTCGTTTATCAGGTAGATTATCAAAAAGTATTGGACACGTATTTTTTCTTTTTTCACTTAATATAAACATTGCGGAGATATATTGATTTGAAAAGTCGCATGACGTCACGTTTGAGTACACTAATAAGTGAAAATTCACTCAAAAGTGACATCACGAGCCCCTACTCCCAAACTTTGACGCGCTATAACTTTGTCATTTTTTGGTTGATTGCCCAAAGAAAAAATACGTGTCCATTATTTTTTGATCATCTAACTGACGGACTAAATAGAATTTCGTTTACTGTACCCCGTCATCACCCAGCTATGAACGGTCAAATCAAATTAAATTAAACAAATATTGATTTTCCATCACAACAGAGATCCTAAGTTTGTCTTGTTTAGCAATTACAATGTTGTGGCTCCTCTATTTGTGATAAACTGGTGCCTGAAATAGGTTTCAGCAATAGAAACCTGTGCTATAGGTACCCTTAGTACGAGTTTGAGCTCACGAAAACTACCATAGTTTTCGTAATTTTAAATTATGTTTCTACGTCCATTTTGTTGAAAAGCAACCAAGTATACTTACTTAAAATTTAAGAAGACGCAAATGATTTAATGATAGAATTTTAACACTGTTTATTTGTATTGAATCGAAAACGATAAATTCAGTACCCTTAGTACGAGTGCGAGCTCAAGAAAACTATCATAGTTTTCGTAATTGTAAAACTCGTACTAAGGGTACAGGCCCAATCACAGGTAGCATAACTTCCACGAATGGTACAATACCTTCGGACAGTTGAAATCTATATACCTATTGTTGTTACATCAGCATTGAATAGAGGAAAAAAAGTAATAACAAAAAAAAAATATGTTCTATCTCATAGATAGCTAGAAAATTATCCAGTTTCTAATAATAATAACCAAAAGCTGCGCGTATGTGTGTGAACGGTAGAGCTTTTAAAGTGAAAAAAATATCCTTTTAATATGTACGTAGATTTAACGAAGGTAGTTTAACATATCGCAGAAACTAACACAGCAAAGATCTCTCTTTGTTATACCTACCACTTTCACTGTGCATTCGGCCTTTGGGTTGCTAGTAGAGACGGACTTGCAGAAGGTTTTCATACCGTACGTAACCTTGATAAAAAACACGTTTGTTGTATGGGTAGGGTAAAAATATATTCAATTAAAGTCTTCGAAGGTAGCTCGACAAAATTAAATAAAAAAAATGATTCCGACGACACGTCAATAAATAAATAAAGTTTCGTGCATTAACCCGTGAAAAACTAGTTTTATTTAATGAGTGATGTGCGTGAAAACCTAAGAAACAAATATAAAAATATATTTTCTTGTCATTTCTCGTTTCGGCGGAAATAGAAAACACATTATAGGTAAAAATATATGATGTATGTCTACTTTGCTTACAGACAGACAAACCCATGAACAACACAGATTTAGAAAGTTAGGTTTCCTGTCACAATGTTTGGGTAAGAAACTTGAAAAATAAAGATTCAGAAATAGCCTTTGTAACCATGTCCATATCCATTAGGTACACTGTAATCTGCCAGTATTTTCGAGGACTCCTCAAAATGTCAACCGTAAAAGATGGCGGCATTCACATTTATAGCAGCATTACGCAGTTTCTGCGGTTATTTCACGAGTAAATGTCCCGGCAATTTTCACACTTATATACCACGATGTATACATACTGTATGTATACATTGGGGTGCTCTTAACCCGCAGCGCTTTAGGCAGTGTTTTGTTTTTTCTATCACATGAATAAGTATACGTTTTTGCATCGTAAGTGTATAAACAATGGTGGGGTTGCCTGACAGATGTGGTTCGCTTTTCGGTCGCACGTCGTCACGTCCGGTCGCTAGATGGAGCTATTTATGAACAGTTAGTTAAATTTGATTATAGTGAGTTCCGAGAGGCAAAAATAACCATTTGTCAAAATTTTACACATTTACTAATATGTATTTGAGGTGACATTAACTTAGTAAAGTTATTAGTCTCATTTATTTTTCTACTGTTATATCATATGTTTTTGCTTTGTAATTGTTTGCAGTGTCGTACAGATAAATGACTTTAAGTTTAAGTAAATATGTTGTGGTTGATATAGGTGGTTATGGGTAGTCATGCTCTCTTAAAAGTCTCTTCGGTGGTCTCGTGTGAGGCGGGTCGTTATGTTCCCTAAAATATGGTTGAGCGAAGCGATGGCTGGTTCATGCGTCATGCTCGTGAACGGGTGCTGCCAGCGGAGATGAGTCTGCCCTAACTACTTTGATATTTAAGATGAAAATGTTTAATTACACCTATTATAAATAACTCTGTATTTATACTGTGTGGCAGAGCAATCAAAATACAGGTGAAAAAAAAATGAATAATTTCACATTATGTAATGAAAGGTGATTTCATGAATCATCTCTGAAGTTATTTTTCAACTTGCCGACTCTGTAAATGATTTATCATTTACAGGGAGAAAAAAAACAGCCCTTGTTGAGTTTCTTGTCGGTTCTTCTCAGTACAAGGTCTCCCGCCGTAGATTTAGGAACCGATGGCGTAGCTTCTAGACATTAATATGTGCTTGTAACAGCTTAAACTGAATAAATGATTATGATTATTATGATTACTAACAGCCGCCCGCGGCTTTGTCCGCGTTAACCTTAGTATTTTGGGAATCCCACAGGAGCCTGACATTTTTCCGGGATAAAAAGCATCATATGTCTCAAACTAGGTTAAAAACTAAATGCGTACCGAATTTAATCTAGATCTGTTGAGTGTTTGTTACCAAGGCCGCGTGAGGGATCCTAAATCTGCAGCAAGGCGGCCAGCAGTGCTATACTGTAAGAACAATCAAAATTTTCACCTCCGAGGTTACAGTAGCACTGTACAATAGCACTGCTGCACCCAATCCCTTACCCCGTAAGACTTTGGAAAGTTTACTAACCACAGGAAGATAGAACCACCAAAACTTACCTAGTGTTATTTCACACAAGTCTTCTGTAAGGCGGGAGTTACTTCCTTGGCGAGCCCTTCTGCTTTTTGTGTTGGTGCATATTGTGAACGAGGAGCTCGATGGCGCGGGTGGTTAGCGCGTTCGGTTGCGATCGTTGAAGTTAAGCAACATTCGCAGTGGTCGGTCATTGGATGGGTGACCAAAAATCTTCTATCTCTAGTTCCTCCGTGCTTCGTAGGGCACGTTAAGCCGTTGGTCCCGGCTGCATCTGCAGTCGTTAGCACCCACCAATCCACAGTAGACCCGCGTGGTCTACGGCCCAATCTCCCTATTCCATCCACAGGGAAGGCCTGTGCCCCAGCAGTGAACATATTAATAGGCTGATGATGATCGTATTGTAAATTTATCGAAAATTCGAATTCCAATCCAAAAAACATGTAAGTTGGTATAGTTTCATTGGTTCCATGGTGGTACCAAGTAACTCGTGATTTTTCTTCTCATTCAGAGAAGCCTTGTATGTGCGAGTACCTTACAAATATTTACGCCGAAGTAATTGAGTTAGACAGGTGAAGCGAGGGGCTATTCTGGGCTTTAAGTGACGGTGACGCTCAAATCCACAACCAATCTAATTTAATTGGTTTAAGTCGATTTAAGTTGGTAAATTTAAGTGTACCCACACTGAATGGAATAAAAAATATTTTAAATTACATATTTTGAAAATCTAAATTCATAACCGAACTTTTTTATGAAAAGTATTTAATGAGAATAGAATCATGAATGAAAGTCAGCGCTGGATTCAACCGCTGGACTGGAATGCTACTGAAACATATATGTTACTAGCTGACTCGGCGAACTTCGTACCGCCCAAAAGTAATAATTTGCAATAAATTAAAATTGCGACTATAATTTGAGATTTAAACTATCCTATCTCTCAAGTTGGATCGAACTGCACATGGTGTGCGAATTTTATTATAATCGGTTCAGTAGTTTAGGAGTCCATCGAGGACAAACATTGTGACACGAGATTTATACATATTAAGATATAGTCCGACGAGCTTCTAGATTAGGGCGGTCTGCTGCGGTGCCGAAGCGGTGCGTTTGTCGTGCAGCGTACGGACGATCCTTTTTTTTTCACACAAAACGCGCGGTGCGGCAACAGTCCTGTTGTCGAGCGTTCGCGGTACCGGCGCCGCACCGATGCCGCACCGCGCGTTTTGTGTGAAAAAATAGGATCGTCCGTACGCTGTACGACAAACGCACCGCTTCGGCACCGCAGCAGGCCGTCAAGAAACGCATAAATTGAAAGCGCCCTAAAATTTTTAAAAAATTCAGCTATTCTTTCTCATTTTAATTGTTTTATTTTACCTCTCCTAAGCGTTTTTTTCTGTATTTCATGAATTTTTGCCCAAACTTGTATTTTTTATTCTAAAAGCTGTCTCTTTTGTTCCAGAAATACGTAGTTAGTACGGATCGGAGTGGGGACATCCATGTTCATGTACAGGTGAGGTTTAAAACATAATGGAATGAAATGAATAATGAATGAATGGATGAATAAGGAATAAAAGCCAAAGAAAACCCTCCATCAAATCGATGAGTGGACGACATTAAAGGGACGCCGACCTTAATTGGGTAACTAAAACTCAAGACCAAACTCGGTATAAGAAATTGAGAGAGCTCTGTATTAAGAAATGGACGCAAGGACGCAATATTAAGACATATTAATTTAATGACATATCCGTAACTTACAACATAATAAGACTATTCAATAATATCTTACTCGAAACTATCACTCAAAGGTTAATGGCAAAATGGTAAAGGTTAAAAAGAATTCTATGATCATGGGTTCGATTCCCTTTTAGGCCAATGTTTAAATGAATGAACGACTAAAAAAACTTTATTTAAGTTGACTTTTTAAAAGCTCTTTAGAAGCGTCATTATTATATATTTTTTCCTATCAGCTGTTCAGGACATCTTTTAGCTAACAAGAAGAACAGGCAAACGAAACCTCTTAGCTTTTTATGAAGTAACGACGTTTACATAAAATACTCGACTGATAGGTGTTTGAGAAAGGGATTTCAAAACGACTATACAGAATTGAAAGAAATGTTTCAAACTTTGCAATTTGACCTTGACTGCTAGTATTATGTAGTAATTAATTAAGCACACACGATGCTTGATACTTGTAATAGCGATCTTAATTAATTTGCTGTGAATTAATTACATGGCAGTGAATACATACCGTTGTTTATTGTGGTGATGGTGATTCTGTAGTAAACAATACTAATATATGAAACGTTAGTACTGTTTACAATATAATCAAATTGCTTGAATTACTGGATGGATTTTATTAAAGCGAAACTTTTATGATATCGCTACAAATTTTGTAGTTTATCTTTAGCAAGCATGTCCGATTGCATTTTATAAAGTTATAAAAAAATCAGACTTTATCAACATGCATCGGTGTTTTAGTGGTAGAAAGTTCACTTTGTTACGCGGGCGGCTCGGGTTCGAATCCTAGCCTACCCTAGTCTTGGAAGTGTTTTTTAAATAAATCATTTAATTATCGTTTTATAAAACCACACCGGTTTTGGTAGCTTTTAGGAAATCAGAAATCAATATATCTTTATTCAAATTAGATTGTACAGTACAACTCTTTTAAATCATCCTAAAAATTTGCTTCCCTTACCACTCGTTATTGGACACTTAATATATCCGTTCTTTCAATTTGTGTAACAAGGACTTTAAACTATATATGTATTTATTTTTTGCATGCTTCGATCAGGGTACTATCCCGAGACATGGACAGGTGAGATAAAAATTAAATTATTTATTTTACTTTTCATTTAGGTAAGTGGTGTTTTAGCAGTCATACAGATAAGCGCACAATAATCCGTGTGTCTGTTCAGATTTGAAAACGACATCAATCGTGTCTGAAATTATACCTATAGCATGGACCAATCCATGCCTATAGTAAATACAGGGTGTAAAAAAACCTATAACGAAGTCGAAGGCCACGTATTTTCCACATCATGATGATCATTTTTTTCTTCTGGACCACACCTGGGAAATTTATGGTTATGGAGTGGCATGATATGGTTATGGTCAAAGCCAAAATATTTTTTCAAGATTAATACATTATTTTTTTCAAAACGTTATTTAGAAACTTTTTTATCGACGCACTTACACACACGCACACTCATACACACAACAGGCACATTCTTTGCGTAGCGCCACAGTAAAGCGCCGCGCTATAAATTGCGTGCTGGAAAAAAAAATGTTTTTTTTTTTCACTTAAAATACAATATTTTCCTACCTATAATATTTTGTAACTAATATGACTTGTTTGGGTGTACAGAATGCGTAGTTTAAGTCTTTGTCATAGGTTTTTTTACACCCTGTATAATGGTAACCATTTTGATTATTTATACGCTTAAATAGAGCACTCCAAAAACTACTGAAAAAAACGGCTCGCGTTACGCGCAATGTGTCCGTGACTTTAATGTTAGATTGTATTAAAGCATATCTATCATATGTAGTAGATATTTTTTCCGCTGCTTCCATGCAGTTAAAGGGTTACCATTTGTTTTCAAAGAAAATGTTAGAATTTATTGATATCCTATATCTTTACGCTGCGTTTCGAGCGAAGTAGGCAAAGTGGACAATGGTATCGATTCTGACACGATTCTCTAAATCTAAACTTAAATTTGACAACAGTGTATCCTTGTCATTCTCTATACAAAATGAAAAGGATTGACTGATGTTAAATTTTGTTTTAAATTTTGAGAATCACGTCAAAATCGACACCAATGCCACTATTGTATCTAGTCACGGTGCGTAAGGGTACGGCCAGAGTGCACTCAGATTCAGAAAACAAGTGCGAGAAATAAACAGTGTAGTTAAAGCAGGGTGGCCATAGTGGCAGCAGGCAACCTGCTTAAACTACACTTTATACTTCTCGCGCTTGTTTTCTGAGTCTGAATCTGAATCTGAGTGCACTCTGGCCGTACCCTAAAGGTATACACGCCTCTTAGTTCCATTGCTTTCATATATTTTCAAACTCGCGTAAGATAAACAAATTTCTTGTGACCGCGTACCCTAAACAGGATACGAAACGGGACAATAGTGAAAACATAAAAACAAAATGCGTTTCATAGGTATCCGTTTAAAAAGTGTTTTAATACAATATGATTGGTGTGCGTGAAAACAAAAGAAATGAGAATCTTATTTCCCAACCAATCACATCACTGAATGATTTCCCAGTTGTGTCATTGGTGGTGATAGGTAATATTTAATACATTCTGTCAGCAATTTTATCATCCTGACCTACTTGCACTAACGTGTTTAAATCAAATTTTAAAGTTAAACGTGCGCAGGCCTTTGCACACACACGTGTTCCCTCCATCCTACAATACTCTAACCGTGGCAGTTCTTAACTGCTGCACCAGTTTCACCACCACTCAACATTATGTGGGGTAGACTCAATTGCCTACCTAACTATAAAAATCATTTTACCCCTATTTCATTTCAAACCTTAGATTAAAACAAAAAGGGTAGTAGATACGTCACTCGCGGCTCAAAAGTGATCCGCTTAAATTGTGGTGCATGACCACAATTCGCTGTAGTCACAATTAGACATTCAAACACGTTGCATGTACACTCAATATAACAATATTGCTTATATTCTGTGTTATAAAGATAAAACAATGCCTTCGATGCTTTTATAAAGCACACAAATAGTTCAAAATCAAATAACAAATGCCTCGGCAACACCTCTCATTCGTAAAACTGTAAAATCATTTTTTCTCAAAAATCACGGTTTGTCGTTCGCACTCGGAAGCCGATTTGCCGTTTCGCTCGCTCTGCGTTGAAGCGTACAGTTCTGTCTCGCTCGCTTGATTGAATGTTATTTACAGACGTGTGCATGTGTGAGAGTTGCTTATGTAGTTAAGTCGGATCATATTTTATTTGATGTTAGTATGACCGTACCGTATCTTCCCTTTTATTTTAATCTAAGTTTCAAACAATTGAAAACGATGGATGTGTAAAACAGGATAAGTTTTAATTTTTATACAAAATGTTGGTGCTAGTGGTGCTAAATAACGTTATTTAAAAAAAATATACAAAAATATGTATGTATCGTTTGATCTCATATTACCACAGTAATGGAACTTTTCCTGATATTTCGCTTTACCTTTTCCCCAAAGATATAACCGGCGTGACGTGGCAATGCATGCTATATTTATGAGCTTATACCATATATCCTCGAGGATCACGCAACCCCGGAAGGGATCTCAGGTGAGCCACACTATTCGGATCTGCCATAAATTACAATTCAGTATGGATAGTGTGTAAAATTCCCAGAGCCATAAAAGTCACTTCAAGGATTTTCGACAGCTCGACATTCGATGTAAATCCTTTTCCACCTATAGGGGGCTGACATTATTGATGGTGTTTTTTCTCAGACAAAGGGGATTTTGTTTTTGCGTACACCTTAGATATTATTTTGTCTGATTAATTTATGGCTACAAATTAAATAGGTAAATATACACCGGTGTAAATCGCGAAATCTTGATATCTTATAAATCCTGGAAATATGGGATTTATTCGGGCCTAAAATCTAATCTGGAAACAAATATGATAGCCTTCGACTACCAGTCGGCCATATAATTAATTAGACTTTTACTACATTGATAGTGGAAAGGTAAAGTCGCTTTTACACCACTTTGATCGAAGATGAGGGATATATCATTTGTACCCGATTTTTTTTCTGCGTCGATCAGAACCCCTAACACGAACCAATATCGAATTCGTATCGTTTGCGAGTCCGTAATGTCATTGTCAAATGTGTACTGATTTTTAGTTCTCGTTACGTACTTTGTGCCGCTGCTGTTCAAGTTTCTATACAAAATTTGACATTGACTTTTCGGTTTGCAAACTATTCGAATTCGATAATGGTTCGTGCTAGGGGTACTGTTAATATTTCGTGAAGATTTGAATACTTTTTTAGCGCTTAAACAACTAAATTTTTGGATAATTTTTATTGTTCAAATACATGCATGGACCATGCAAGGATGACACGCAAAATCGTGAAGCGTTCCAAATTTTTTCGTTAAATAAATTGTTGTCGCTCTAATCAATGCGGAGCTAACCTATAAGTGTCTGCTGTAAACAGAAGTTGGTTAATCCAATAAATAAATAAATTCACTATGCTGAAGTAACATACATTTTGGTATTTTTTGAACCAATGGCGCTTACGCCCTACTATTTGGCGTATGATTTGATGTTTGCTTGACAAAAAATGAATGGTGGGCAGAGTGATGTTTGTTTAAGCGACATATAATTCGTAAAGTAAAGGCACTATGAAACTTTATCATAGGAGGATATTTAGAAAATATCATTTTATGAATATATTTTATAATTTTGTGAAAAAAAAAACTGATCCACGTTTCTGTAAAGTTACTATACTGGCATTTAAGCGGTTTGACTTTTCCACTGTCGATATTTGTTTCAATTGTCTTCAAGCACTCCAATCATTAAATATACTTTTGAACAGATAAAACAGGGAGTACATATTTATTTCTATTTTATTAACGTTTCGGGACATTTGCAGGTCCCATTTTCAAAATTACGTTAATTAAATAGAAATAAATATCTACACGCTGTTTTACCTGTTACAAAAGTGTTTAATTTGAGACTTTTACTATTCACAACTATGACAAGCTAGCGCCTCCTATGTTTTTTTTAGCTCCTAGTTCAACAAGAGAACTTGAAATGTCAGTGCAAAAAAACAATGTATTGTTCTCTTTTATAAATATTAGGTGCGTTCCAAATTCCAATCATATACAGAACGTGAAATATTCAAAATTTCAAAATGAAACTTGTTACAGTTTACAAGTTACAAAAGCCATGCTGACATGGATAAGCCCTGCGGTATCTTGAACCTTTTACCCAGCGTTTGAACCCTTTATCTAATTGTGCAACGTTTCGGAAAACACGGTGCCGTTTACAACTACCAAGAACTTTAATTCGCTGTTTTTAAAGCTGATCGATTTATGAAGGGAAAACTTATGATTTTTGAAGTGAAAACTTATTTAGCACCGTTGTAATTTGAAACTCGATGAAACGAAAAACAGCGAAACGAAAAAGTGACAGTATTTGACACAAGGTATTCGTAATTTTGTAACTCTCTGCAAGAGGCAGATAACACGATGCAACGGTCTTGGGGTCGACACCAAATGATCGGTGCTTCGATCCTGAGCTCGGTTATTTTTTTAATTGATTTTTTTTCTTTTATTCAGCTATTATTTATGTTTCGAAAGGTTTCACTTGAATTCGAATAGTCTGCGAGTGCGAAATGTCATTGTCAAATGTGTGCTGATTTTTAGTTCTTTTTACGTCCGTTGTGGCGCAGCGCAGCAATCCTTATGAAAGCTAGATCTCGGCCAATTTTTCTGTAACTTTGGGAGATGATAGCACATGACACGTGGAATAAAAGAAAAGAAAATCCAGAGGCATCCTTGAATAGAATAGCTACATTGAAACTAGAATGAAATAAGCTTTTCCATGTAAGTTCGGCCTCCCAACTTACATGCATACATGTGTATATACATTTTCGACTTTGACACGCTGTAGCTCCTCATCTATGAACTTTTGGCCATTGGGCCCATGGGGTCTTTTATTCCATGTGTCATGAGCTATCATCTCCCAAACTTACGGAAAAATTGGCCAAGAGCCAGTTTCCATAAGGATTCTGCGGGATCCTTTTCACACAAAAATTGACAATGACATCTCGGACTCGCAAACTATTCGAATTCGATAATGTTTCGTGCTAAGGGTTATAGCACATGTCCGTTTATTTGATTCGAGAAAATTTTTGACCTGTCTGATTTTCCTCCCAACGTTAGCTGGTAATAAGGTTGGATCTAGGAAATATTGCTACTGTTTAACGAAATGCTCATATTTGCAATTAATTTTAGTATGCCGACACCCTAGTTCCAAAATTGAAAATTTTCCTGTCTGCTAATTTTTTTAAGGCGTTGATTACCTTATGATGGTTTTGTGTTTCTGTCGGTGAGAGGCTTCTCCCAGGGCTCCTGGATCCCAGGGCTCCCTTCTCCAAGATCCCAGGGCTTCACGGAGTCCGGTATTGGATTAGAGTAGGCAACGGTATGTATGAGTGATATTTATGATATCGCAAGCGTCTATTACATGCCATGGTGGGCTTACCATCAGGCGGGCAACACGCTAGTTTTAATATTAAAACAAAAAACTTATGAATGAACTTCAAAAATCATAATGTTATTCTATCTCTTGTGTTCTGTATAACTTCCTCGTTTTACGTCAGAGCCGCCAACGTCTGTGCGTCCGCTCGCAACTTCTTCTGAATGCAATGTGTATGTACAAACTCAATTTATTTAAAAACATTAATTAAGTTATCCACAGTAATAAACGCTAATATTAATATTTTATTTAAGTATATATGTTTATTTGTATATCTATATAGATATATATGTAGGTTTTGTTTATGTAAGTATTGTATTTCGTTATTTATATTAAGGAGACATACACTGACGGCTTTTTTATGTTCTTTTGTTTCGCGGGCCTGCTGAAAGAAATTTCAATATGAAATAAGCAGTACCCTTGTACAAATTTCTTGTTCTTGTTCTACTTATCTGATTTATTGTGTGTGTACTTAATTAGTTAATAAATAAATAATAAAAAAAACGCAAATTGAAAACTGTATTTCCAATTTCAATTTGACATATATAGCTTTAACAAAAAGCGCCAATCAATCTAATATATAAAATTCGCGTGTCGCGGTGTTTGTGGTTAAACTCCTCCGAAACGGCTCGACCGATTTTCGTGAAATTTTATATCCATATTCAGTAGGACTGAGAATCGGATGTAATCTATTTTTTATCCCCCTAAATGTTAAGGGTAATCCACCCCAAAGATTTTTCAATTTTAGATAAAAAAAAAAAATATGATAAATCATACAAAAATACACACATCCCTAAATTTTCCACTTTCTACCACTAACCCCTATTTTTTTATGGCGGTACTAAGTTCGCTGGGTCAGCTAGTATTAAAATATATTTTAAATCTAGTAATGATAAACAACTACATTATACATGCTACTAACACGTTTTTTTAACGAAACCTGCTAATAAATTTAAGTAATCGCGGGTCATTTATCAGAGAGAGGATCGTAATTGTGTTGCTGTCTTAACGGCAATTGATAGCTTAAACCTTAAGCCCAACATTAATTATGGGATTTGCATGAAAAATACGAAGAAAAGTACTACTAAATTTAGAATGAACCGATGTTTTTCGTATTGAGGTACTATATTAAGTTTAGTAACATTTACTTGGGTCGATGCATATCGAATACCAATTAAAGCTGGAACTTTGTCCCACAGATAAAAAAAAACGACGGGTTGCACTCCGGGAGTGCCGGCAGAAGTGAAAACTTGAATATTAACGTTGTGCTTTTTTGATATTTTGGAATGGTTAGGGAATAATTTTGCACGAATTGCTTTAATTATCAGTATAAAAGTACTACCATGTATGTGGTAGAATACAATATTTATTTATTGCACAAACATGACAATTTATATTACATTAAAAAAGTTTATCTCTCAACTTACATGAATCACGTTTAAGCGCACTTAGCGACATCTATTGTAAAGAAATCAACTTACGTGAATCACATTTAAGCGCACCGAGCGACATCTTTTGTAAAAAAATGCATTTTCTTCGCAATAAAGCTGCCACGTGGACGTCCTAGATAGAGACTTATTATTATAATACGGTAAAATAAAATATTACTATGTTTCGTCCAATATATTGAAAGTCAACAACCTTTCCAATTTTATTGTGTCATGATGCGATCAGCCCACGTGTTTAACCTGACGCGAGTTTAATATTTTTTACCGATACAAAAAAAAGAGTACAACGCCGCTAAAGAAGTTTTCACATTCTAGCTACTAAAGAAGTTTTCACGAAAATATTCATTAGTACGAAACTAATACTTTTTCTAATTATAGGAAATAAACAATCTTGTCAAACGTCTTGATGAAATTTCGTTCTGAAGAGCTTTTCTGTATTGTTTTTTAATTACGTCAACCCTCTAACGTAAAATATTTTACCTGAAAGCTATTCTTGTAGCAATTTCATATGAAATTGAGTGACACTGATGTTTGCAGATACTGCAATCAGGGGCGTGAAACACCAAAACACCTTCTATGTGAATGTGGGTCATACGTAGTATTCAATTGGGACGACATATAATACGCCCAGAGGTTATCAAATCTCTAAAAGCTCGAAATATTTTGAGCTTCTTGGAAGCTGTCGGGCTAAAAGAGATACTTTAACTCGGTGGCGAGTCACAATAGATCCTATAGGTTGCAGTGAAAACAGTCCCATTAGGACTGCATAGCCCCAACAATCTATAATAATAATAATTCACTTGTAGTAGGTCGGGTTCAGAAAGTATTCCAGTCGGGCGAAAATAGCTTACAATATAGCCTATATATACCTATCTGCAGAAAAAATCTAAAATAAAAAAGATATATTGGAATATCTTTAAGATATAAGTACGTATTGTGGGTATTGTCTATTATAAAAGGCGTCCGCAGAAAGGTTTTACAGCCATAGATCGAAATAATACCGCAAGTGTACGCACAGAGCGGTGATCAATGGTCCTCCTTTGACGTTATTATATTTCATAGAGTCCTCGTTTCCGGAACTGAAAACCAATCGTAATTTTTAGAATTGTCTTACTGTGCCAAATTAAGCTGTAAAGACGATAGAATTGAAACGGATGGCCGGGGTCTATGCTTTTCCGCCACCTAATGTGTTATCAAAATATGACGCTCGGTTTTCATACAAGTTTAAGCATCAGATGATGCATGTGTTTAAACCAATAAAAAGATACATAAATCTTTGTCTGTGTGTTCCACACATTTGAAATGAATAGATTTTGTTAGTTCCGTACAATCTGTACCCTTCACACGAACCAATATCGAATTTAAATGCGTACTGATTTTTAGTTATCGTTACGTCCATTTTGGCGCTGCTGTTCGAGTTGCCATACAAAATTTAACATTATCATTTCGCACTCGCAAACTATTCGAATTCGATATTGGTTCATGCGACGGGTACAGATTGTACGGAACTAACAAAATCAATTCATTTCAAATGTGTGGAACACATAGACAAAGATTTAAGTGCTAGGGGTACACTAAAGTCAAGAAAACGTATGTAGCTGTTACTTTACTTTATGGGAAAATCGCATTGCTGCTACTCAAGGAATATTCCAATGTCAATTGTATCCACCAAACAGCAATTACATTTCTAAGATGCGAGTCATCCACATTGTAGTCAGAAGCACTGGACGAGCCCCAGAAAACAATATTGACACCGTTAGGTTCCTTTAGATGCATCATAGATTATAGAAAAAAATGATATATGCAAAACTAGCGTACTAAACTGAGAAATATTGCGAATAGGACCGCAATGGTTTACATAAACACTAGAATAAAACCTTAATTGAAGAAAAGGTTAAAAAGATTGACGATACCTATTTATTTCGTTAGGCCCATTTGCACCGAAGTCCTAAATTCAAATTAAAGAGCTAATCATGTTTAAGCGTTATTCTATCTTTATTTGCCTTTAAACAATTGTTAAAATTGGAGTGATGTGTTTAACGCGATTAAGCCTTAATTTGAATTTATAACTTAGGTACAAGGGGGCTTTCTTCTTCTTCTTGTGCCTTACAGCCGAACAGCGAAGGTTGGCAGTCAGCTCAGCATACGTGTCCTTATCTTAAGCGAGATGAAATAATTCCGCGGCGCTCGAATTATTTCATCTCCTTATAATACAGTCATTTGGTAGTTTTACCTGGAATGTTTTCCGGGAGTTTTGAAAATTGGTAATTTTATACATTTTGAGGTTCTCTTTCCGAATTTCGACTTTGCCACCTTGTATTTTTGCCGCTCGCGCCGCCATATTTAAAAAATGGCGCCTAAAAGCAGTTTTTTGACAATATCTCCTTTCAGACTTTAATATATAACTACAATTATAATAAAAAAGGTAGATACATAACTAGATAAATGCAATTTATATGTATTTACCTATTTTTTTTTCATAAAGTCAATAGTTTTGAATGCACGCATTGGTCATTACTCATTATTCATGCAACCTGTGGCATTTACTTTCAACTCATTATATTTGTGAGTTAAAAATTAATGTAAATCTAAACTATACTGACTATTGATATTATATTATACTATAATAGACCGATGATGTAGATGAAATACCGGTCTGTGTCGTTTCGATTGGTACTACAGACGATGAATTTGCAACACCTTACATCCTGGGATCCTTTACAAGAGGCGTGAAGAAGCAACTTGCAGGCCGGCAGGGTGAGGATGGCTGGTGTGGCAGTTAGAACTGTCGTATCAGCTATCTTCGCATCTGGACTTCACCTTCACTTAACATCAGGTGGGGTGGTGTCATTTGTCGGACCTATCTATAAAAAAAACCTGGTCTATCGAGAACAACAAAGCGAAGGAGAATACGCTACATTTTAACACATTGAATTACATGTGGATTAGGCCTATTGGGTATACCAAGTTAAAAAAAAAACGCGCCACTTACTATATCCCAAGGTGGTGTGGAAATGAGTATTTTTGGCCAAATGCGTGTTGGACTACGCTTTGCGGCGCTTGTACGCCTAAACTATTGACTTTATGAAAAAAAGTGAATACATAAATTGTAGGTAATTGTCTCTAGTTTCATTTTGTATATAACTATTTTTATCGTAAAATGAGTCGGAAAGGAGATATTGTCAAAAAACTGCTTTTAGGCGCCATTTTTCCAATATAGCGGCGCGAGCGGCAAAAATACGAGGTGGCAAAGTCGAAATTCGGAAAGAGCACATCAAAATTAATAAAATTACCAATTTTCAAAACTCCCGAAAATATTTCCGGGTAACCACTATATTTCTCACCAAATGACTGTACTATTAAAGTGGGCTTTAGTTTATCATTGCTCTATTTGTCAATAGCATGCGTGTTCTAAAATGTTTATAAGGAGTTTTATCACGGTCAGTGAATACACGAATCCGTCCAAATATCATTAATGAGATGAAACCTTACGGTTACAGGGCGACCTCAGTCAGCAGGACAAGCGATGCGTCTTTCTGACAGTACACGACCTTGGAACAAACCGTAAGTACTACTGAATACATCGCAAATGCTGTTACATACATAGTTAAGTTGCTCCAACTTATTACCTGTACCGGTTCGATAAAAAAATGGGTTGTACCATTTCAAGTTCAGTCAAAATAAGGTCGAAATTTGACAGTGACAATTAACTGTCCAAGCGAGACCTGTACCCCTATCACGTATTCGAATAGTTTGCAAACCGAAATGTCAATGTCAAATATTGTATGGAAACTTGAACAGCAGCGGCACAAAGTACGTAACGAGAACTAAAAATCAGTACACATTTGACAATGACATTTCGGACTCGCAAACGATACGAATTCTATATTGGTTCGTGCTAGGGGTACTGTACTTTAACTGAACAGTTACAGTTAAAGTAAGTTGGTGCAACTCACACTTAGATGTTGACTGCTATAGCTTGCTTACTAGAATACAAAAAATATATAAAATTAAATTACCAGATATTTTTTTATTGGCATTTTTTTGTGCACGGATCACACATCTGAAGTGAAACTTCCTTCTTAAATAATCTAACATTAGGCGGTGCATAAGGCATATATATATATACATATACGGAAATTCGTCACGAGCGTCACACGACTATATATATAGTCTTTCCATAGAATTCATCTTTTCCATAGAATTTTTCCATTTACATTTTTCCCCGTCCAAAAAAGGAGTTTCACTTCAGTAAAAGATTTTTTTTTTAATTGGAAGAGTTACACACATCAAAAGTGTCTAGGGATCAAGCATTTTTATGCGGATTTCTTGAGATTGAGATGTGGCTTTGTAATAAATTTATGATTTTATAAATTTATATGGATCCTTTTTGGTGCATTTCATAATTTGAATCAGGAACTGTGAATCAAATTCGAGTAAAAGATGAAAATCAGCTGTCAATATTTTCCCTATAAAAACATACAACGCATTGAAGACATTATTAGTGCTACTGTTTCCCTACTACTGATTAAAACCAACGTTATTATGGAGCGGCGACGTCATTTAAGCAGGGAAGAAATGCTCAGAGCCGTGGGAATGATAGAAGCTGGTTCCCGGCAACGTACTGTGGCTTTAGCTCTGAATACAAGTCAGAGTGTTATCAGTCGACTTTGGACACGATACCGAAGCACTGGTACCGTGGCTGAGCGCCATGGAGGACGGTATCGCTGCACCACACGGAGACAAGACCGATACATTCAAATCTTAACTCGAAGAGCTCCAAAAATAACCGCCATGATGTTAGCCGTGAGGCTTCATCACTCTTCAGGGAACTTAATTAGCGACCAAACAGTCAGAAACCGCTTGCATGAAGTGAACCTTCATTCCCGAAGACCGCTACGGGTACCACCTATAGCAATGCACAATCGTAGGATTCGATATCAATGGGCTCTTGAACACAGAAATTGGGCAGAAGAACAATGGCGTTTCGTGTGCTTTTCTGATGAGTCTCGTTTTGGTATGAGACCGGATACAAGACGTATACGACACTGGAGAACCCCTGGACGCCAACAGCGATTAAAATCCTGCCAGGAAGTCCATCCTTATAGTGGTGGAACCATCATGGTATGGGCGGGTATTTGGATCGGCGGAAGAACTGAGTTGATTTGGATCAGAGGCAACCTCAACGCTCAAATTTATGCTGAGACGATTGTATCAGACGTCATCGTTCCTCTACAAGTGCAAATCGGTCCCTTATTTCAGTTAATGCATGATAATGCACGACCGCACACCGCAAGAGTTGTAAGACAGACTCTCGCCGCAGCTAACATCAATGTCCTGCCCTGGCCTGCTCAGTCGCCAGACTTGAACCCGATTGAGCATGCATGGGATATGCTACAGAGAAGAGCTCTGCCGAATATGGAGGGTATCCAGTCGCAAGAAGACCTTTTTTTGTTGTTGCAACGAACATGGGCGGCCATTCCACAGCGTGATTTGGATGAACTCATTTTGAGTATGCCAAACCGATGTTCTTGTGTTGTTAGTGTTCGCGGTAGAAATACGGATTATTAATTGTTTAAGTTACCCAATAAAATTTTAGAGAAAACTGTTATTTCAGTCTTTTTTTCGAACTTTTGTGTTAGTGGTTCAAATGTCAAAAATCCCTTTATTAGGAAAATGGCAAATTTCTTTATTAATGCAAAGGTGACTTGGTTTATCGTTACTGTGACAAACGAAAACACTTTATTTGATGAATCCTTAAAGAAAATTTTAATTAATATCAATCAGGAGAAAAGTTATTGCAAAAATATATGTTGATCCCTAGACACTTTTGATGTGTGTATTTAGAATCTTTAAAGTTAAATTGGTAAACAATTAAATAAGTCGAGCAACTCTTTCTGTGAAGCTAACCGATCTCCACTTTAGTACCCGTAGTAATTTTTGGAATAAGAGTACCTTCTAATCCGACAAATTACAAATCTAAAAATCTATTTTAATTGATTTTATGTGCAAATCAACAGTGACAAGCGTGTCGGATTGCAGGGGGCGCTGGATTAGACTAGGTCCGGATTACCGCGGGTCTACTCTATAGACATAATGACAAACAAAGTTGTGAGTTTGACAGGAAAAAAAGAGTGTTTGTATTTTTCCAGATTCAGCCCTAGTAGATTTCTAACCTAACCTAACCAATCTCCCATTAGTAGGTACTCGAGCTCCTTATATAGACGTCTATATAAGGAGCTTGTCACTATGTAGTGACAAACAAGTTGTGAGTTGATAGGAAAAAAAGTGTTTGTATTTTTTCAGATTCATCCCTGGTAGATTTCGTGACATGTCCCGCGATGTCAGAGATCAAGGAGCGCTCTTGCTTCATCCACGTAGATGTTCCGGGCCATGAAGAGAATTCACCTGACTTGCCCGACTCGTAAGTTCAAAATATAGACCTCATTCGAACACTGTAATAAAACAGGGAGATAAAAACCAGTCTTTGCTTAGTTTCCTATCGGTTCTCAGAACGGAATCTCCCGCCGTAGATTTGCAAACCGTTGGCGTAGTTTTTTAACTTTCTAAAGTTTTTATAAAAGTAAACCCACAAGTGAATAAATAAATGAATACTTATAATCTTTCGTTCGTTCAAATATGAAACGAACCCCAAAAGTTTTAGGAACTAAAAAGATTGTTGACCAAACCTGATGCATATTTATCATAAACAATCAATTGTTTTAAAGTGATTGATCATTTTACAAAATTGCTGTTACATTATGAATGAGCTTTTAATTGAATTGAGAAAAAAATATTTTCTTTTCATAAATCTTTACATTTATAAAAAAATCCTTTAAGGGGTTATTTTCCATCTCTATGTTATAAATCATACGATTTATCTAGTCTTTTATATCACACGTTCATCTTAGCATCATTATTTCCTCTTTAAAATGATCGAACAGAAAAAGTTCTTATTCAATGCATTTGCTCATAACATGCAATTACGAAGGTTGTATACATTGTTCGAAAATTCAAAATTACGAGCCATACAGGGGACATGTGGTAAAATTTATTACGCACGCTCCCGTACATGGCACCGTGCGTATTCTTTACGGTTTTCATAAATTTTCGAACCTTCTCGGAAACGCTTTTAGTCTATACCTATGTCTCACTTTAATATTATCGCATCTACCCTGAGAAGAAGGCGTCTTATTGTACGGAACGCGTAAGGACTGAACTCGACATTTCCAAAGCTTCTATATTACGAAAAATAAACAAATGATGTAGTTCTAATTTTCACCACTCGCACGTGGTGCAAATTTGGAATGGCGCGCCATTTCTTATTAAAAAAAATTGTTTCATTACTTAAGTTTTCTCGAAAATGTGTTGAAAACGTTTTATGACATACGTACGGATTAGTATTACAAACTCGTTACTATGGTATACATTCGTCTACTCGTTTGTAATAACCAACTTACGGCACTAATTTCATAAATAACTATTACTATTGATTTCCAATTTTAAGCTACAAGTATTTTACCTAAGTATTTCATATAAGACGTTTGAGAAGTTTCGACTTACGCTACGAACTCAATTGGCAGCTTCCTTTGGAATGCATACAGCTGTTAATTAACGCTGATCACGTCATCAGTAGACTAGAATACCAAAGACAAACAACTTTATCGCGTGTTCGTTCATTTTTAACCAAACATAAAAGGAAATAACAGTTGTGACGTACCTATCTCGCTTATGGTTTTTGTTC
Organism: Chilo suppressalis; assembly: GCA_902850365.2. Lineage (NCBI taxonomy): Eukaryota > Metazoa > Arthropoda > Insecta > Lepidoptera > Crambidae > Chilo > Chilo suppressalis. The sequence continues at coordinate 3,695,844 of OU963902.1, forward strand.
CTTTTTTATTGTTATATTTGGAAATCTCGTTCAGAAATCTATAACCAGGCGTAGTAATCATTATGGAATTTTATTACGGCTAAGCGAGCTCATCAGGCTAATTAGGTTCATATTGACGATCACTGATCATTTGACGACCTCCGTGGCCGAGTGGTTTGTACGCCGGGTTTCATGGGTGCGCCGACTCGAGAGGTCCCAGGTTCGAATCCCGGTGGGGGCAGATGTTTGTGTGATGAATACGAGCATTTGTACTCCAGTCATGGATGTTTAATATGTAATTCTAAATACACAGTATATGTATTCTATCCGTTACCCTAGCATCCCATAACATAAGCCTTACAGTGCTTACTTTGGGGCTAGGCTAATTGGTGTGAGTGTCGGAAATATTTATTTATTTATTTTATACTTTTTTTAGCTGAAATATTAGAATGAAAAACAGTTTATTTAAAAATTCTACTAGATTGCTGAACACATTCTTTATTTGTGCCATCAATTCACATAAAATTTTGTTGAACTTTCACTTTCATTCATTTTATGAAAACAATACAAAAAAAAATACAACAATAATAGAAAAATCTTCTCTCGATCCGTATCTGGGCTGATATTGAACGGCGCAAGTTCGAGTCTTGTCTGATACCTAGTATCAGACAAGACACAACAAATGATTGAATGATTTATTTAGATTTTGTATTCAGTTCATTTGCATTATGATTGTTTCATTTATAAATCTAGCTTGCAGTTTAAACATAACAATATTAACGATACAATAAGACGATACGCGTCGTAATAGTCTTTGAGAACAACAATAAGTTTTTTTTACTTAGCCAGGTAGGCAAATAACTATACCCCAACTAATGTTAAGTGGTAATAAAGTCCAAACGCGAAGATAGCTGGTACAGCAGTTATAAACTGCCACACCAACCATCCTTACCTTGCCGGCCCGCAAAAATGCTTCTTCACACCTCTCTTTAAGGCCCCTTAAAGTTGTAGGAAGGAGGGAACACGTTATTTTTTTTATTGCCTTCAAAGACGGACGAGCAGATGGGCCACCAGCACCCTATGCGCGAACTTCGCCAGATTCGAATTCGTATCTCCAACGCCAAACTATTCGTGCCTGGGGTACAGATGTTAAGTGTGTAAAGATATTAAGCTCACCCACTAACGGCATTTCCTTTAGTTCATCTTAATCAACACTTGTACCACGTCCACGTCCTTTACAGAATATAATTGCTAAAACTTAAGCCCCCCTGTTAACGATCTACGCTTGTCTTCGACTGGCAACGAATCGATGAGAAGTCCGTTAAAGCAAGAGTTTGATCATCAATCAAATTTTCTTACCTCCATCAGATATCAATTTGCTTCGCTGGAAACTTTGGACAAATTTTGGACTTTGAACCTGATCACAGTGCTGGATTCCTGCATGTACGCTACGTAATTGGATTGGGCGAAGGCACGAGGAGCCAACGTTTTAGCTCGGTGCGAGCTTGCCCACCCATGGCGACTCCTCTAGTTCATCTTAATCACCTGTACCGCGGAGGAGCTCAATGGCGCAGGTGGTTAGCGCGTTCGGCTGCGATGGTTGAAGTTAAGCAACTTTCGCAGTGGTCGGTCATTGGATGGGTGACCAAAAACATCTATCTCGAGTTCCTCCGTGCTTCGGAAGGCACGTTAAGCCGTTGGTCCCGGCTGTTGTTCTGCAGTTAGAAATCGCCAATCCGCACTGGGCCCCCGTGATGGGTCATGGCCCAATCTCCCTATTCCATCCATAGGGAAGGCCTGTGCCCCAGCAGTGGGGACATTAATAGGCTGATGATGATGATGACCTGTACCGCATCCACTGTCTCCTGTACAGGATGTAATTGCAAAATTTTAAGGCCTCCTCTGAAAGACCGTTGTTTTACCGCACACCGGACGGTGTGATATGCTTGTCTTCTTCTACAATGAAAAAAAATTTGATCTCCAATCAAATCATCTTACTTCCATCAGGTATCAGTTCCCTTCGCTGCAAACTTTGGGCGAAGACCTGATCACAGTACTGGATTTCCTGCACGTGCGCTACGCAGTTGGATTGGGCGAAGGCACGGAGAGCCAACGTTTTAGCTCGGTGCGAGCTTGCCCACCCATGGCGACTTCTCTAGTACATCCTTATCACCAGTACCACATCCATTGCCTTCTGTACAGGATGTAATTGCAAAATTTTAAGGCCTCCTGTAAAAAGACCGTTGTTTTACCGCACACCGGACGGTGTGATATGCTTGTCTTCTTCTACAATGAAAAAAAATTTGATCTCCAATCAAATCATCTTACTTCCATCAGGTATCAGTTCCCTTCGCTGCAAACTTTGGGCGAAGACCTGATCACAGTACTGGATTTCCTGCACGTGCGCTACGCAGTTGGATTGGGCGAAGGCACGGAGAGCCAACGTTTTAGCTCGGTGCGAGCTTGCCCACCCATGGCGACTTCTCTAGTACATCCTTATCACTTGTACCGCATCCACTGCCTCCTGTATAGGATGTAATTGCAAAATTTTAAGGCCTCCTGTGAAAGACCGTTGTTTTACCGCACACTGGACGGTGCGATATGCTTGTCTTCTTCTAGAATGATAAAAAATTTGATCATCAATCAAATGTTCTTCCTGCCATCAGGTATCAGTTCCCGTCGCTGCAAACTTTGGGCGAAGACCTGATCACAGTACTGGATTTCCTGCACGTGCGCTACGCAGTTGGATTGGGCGAAGGCGCGGGAGCTAATGTTTTAGCTCGGTGCGGACTCGCCCACCCTCGGCGACTCCTCGGGCTCATCCTCGTCAACTGCACGGCCTCCACTTCCTCCGTCGCTGATGCGTTCCGCACCAGGTTCTCTCGATGGAAGGGCGCCGACATCTCCCAGTCAGAAGAGGACTTCCTCATCTACCACAAGTTCGGCCACGTGAGTTATGAGGAAACCCTCCATTACCACTACCAGGTACTTCTTCTTAGTTGTTGTCGCTAACATCTACTAATGTTTGGGGATCGAGCCTGATGGGAAAATTATATTTATTTATTAAAATATATTTAGTTTATAAAAAAATTAAAGACAATCTGAAGAGATATAACTCTTTAACAGGGTTTCTTACAAAATTACAATGCATCAATGACACCTCGTCGACAATAAAATCGTCTTCAGTTCATTTCATTGATTGTTCAAAATTTCGAAGAACGTTTGATCGACAATGATGCATTAATTGTAATCGATGATATTACGCCAAAATGTAAAGAACGTATAAATTTTCCTTTTTAGAAAAGTGCGAATGATGACTTAATAACCAACCATAAAATTATATTCAATCTACATACTCGAGGTTTGTAAGAGCTCAGCGAAAATTAGTACATCTGGGATTGTTGACGCTTTTGTTTTTATAACTTCGTGTATAAGCAAGCTTGTACAAGTAACCACATTTCCTTTATTTCTGTTTATATTCCTCTTAGTTTTTGTTATTTCGCCTAGATATTACTAACAATACTAACACTTCTTATGTTTTTATAGCGTCGCTTTTAATATACAGCTAGTTTTATATATTTTTTCTGTTCTGTGAATTGTCTCTAACTACTGTGACTTTTAGATTTTGTTTCTGATTTTTTTTTTTATTTATTTGTACGTAGTAGTAGTTCAAGAGTGGAAGTAGTTAGAACTAAAATACTACTTAGTTTAAAATAGCCTTTCGAAGCTTGGAGAAACCACTCATTCTTCTGTTGATCCTTTGATCACCCATTCTTATACCGGCCATTGCGAAAATTGCTCCACTTTCGCAATCGCAGACCGAACGCACTAATCACTTCAGCCATTGAGCTCCTTAATGTTATAGAAGACATATGATTTTACTTGGTAGCAGGTTAGCAAAATATTACAAAAACACTATCATAAAATCTAGATATATAAAACTCAAAGGTGAGAAAAACTGACTGACATAGTGATCTATCAACGCACAGCCCAAACCACTGGACGGATCGGGCTGAAATTTGGCATGCAGATAGATATTATGACGTAGGCATCCGCTGAGAAAGGATTTTGATCAATTCTCCCCCAAGGGGATAAAATAGGGAATGAAAGTTTGTATGAAACTTTCTCAATTTTAAACCGATCGGGCTGAGACTTGGCATGTAGGTATAAGAAGAATCATAGATGAATGTCATTGTGTATAATACAAGCCTGAAAACAAAAACTGTAGTCTACACTTCAGCTCTAAACCGAAGCGAAGCGAGGGCGGGCCGCTAGTTAACATATAAATTTTCTTGTACAGCAAATATCTTCGGATTCGTGCGAGGCTGGCCCCGGCGAGCGCGAGCGCATGCTCACCGAGTACCGCTCGCGGCTGCGCGGCAATCTCAACACGCACAACATCAAGCAATACGTCAGAGCTTTCATACAGTGAGGATCATGAACTTCATTTTGAATAATTCAAATTCTAAAAGGGATGGTGACGGGGTACAGTAAACGAAATTCGATTTAGCCCGTCAGTTAGATGATCAAAAAATATAGGACACGTATTTTTTCTTTAGACAATCAACCAAAAAATGACAAAGTTATAGCGCGTCAAAGTTTGGAAGTAGGGGCTCGTGACGTCACTTCTAAGTGAAAGTTGTACCAAAACGTCACGTCATGCGACTTTTCAAATCAATATATCTCTGCAATGTTTATATTATGTGAAAAAAGAAAAAATACGTGTCCCATACTTTTTGATAATCTACCTGATAAACGAAGAAAAAAAAATAGTCATCATCCCTATACTTTAATGTGAAAAATAGGTTAGTACAGTAAATTGGTGTTAGGTAAAAAGTTTAGGATCACTACATTTCGACCTTATTACAAGGTATACAATATTTTTTATGAAATAATCAGGTTTTACAATTTCATAAAAATCACAATTATTATATTACAATAATTACAATCAAACAAGTCATAGTTAGAATTAAATGTCAAAATATGTTTATGTCAAACTCAAAATAAATAATAATAATAAATTGTGCTTTAATGTATGTTAATTAGGTAATTATGTCCATTTCTTTCAAGGAAGTGTCACTAAGGAACTCTTGTGTATTATATATCTTTAACCGACGAAAAAAACGGAGGAGGTTCTCAAGCCGACGCGTATATTTATTAGGGTTCCATAGTCCTGACAATGAAGCCTTATAGTTTCGTCATGTCCGTCTGTCCGTCCCCGGTTTTGTTGGAGACTATTAACACTAGAGAGCTAATTTTGTGGAGTTATGTATATCGATCACGCCGACAAACTGGTGGAATAAAATTGAAATAATTTTTTTTTTAGGGTAACTCCCCTGAATGTAATCTGGGGATGTTTTTTCATCATATTCCCCATAGTATGGGATATCGTTGAATAGGTCCTTTAAAATTGCTTATGAGTTCCTAAGACTATTTCTCGATTTAGAGATCCGTTTGTGAAAGACGAAAGAATTAAAGACTTTAAAGTGCTAATTTTTGTCCGAGTAGGGTGCCCCCCACCCCCTCTAAAAGCTAAACTATTGTCTTGAAAAACCTGTAAAAATCATGATTATAGTGCTTTTTATGAACTTTAAAGGAAATCCATAGCGGCTAAGATAGATTTGTTAGTTTAAGAGTAATAGTCGTTCAATTTATGTACTAGAAAATTTATGATCTAATAAAAAATCCTTAAAAGAAAATATTAAAACGAACGAATTGCTTAAAATATAGACTGTTTCCAAAATATATTGCATTTTAGATTAACATAAATCAAATAAGGGTTCGAGTCCCGTCTGCTGCCTTTTATATTTTCGATTTTTCCTAGTTATATTTTCTTAAGATTTAACCATCAAGCAGTTACATGCTTAAAAAATAAAAATTATAACTATAAATTAAATAAAGGAGATTGCTCAGCTTCCATACATGTTTGGCCTAAAGACCAATAATCATGAAAAATTGTTTCCTAGATTCGAAATTATATATAAATTACTGTAGAAACGAATATTATTGACGGACACCCCTGAGAACTTCTATAAACCATATACACTGAACATATTAAAATAATAGAAAACAAATAAGTTATATAGTAAACTAGGGAATTCAAGCCTAGTATCGAAATTATGGATTAGATTCAGGTATATAGAGCATGTAGATTAACAGATAGTTGCCTGTTTTTAAAGTTAATGCATAAGAGTAACTTTTTAAATCAGGTGTCATTTCCGGTAATAAGGTACTCTGTGACAGAAACTGTGTGATGATTGTGAATGAGCCACAGATTAGAGAGAATTTTTAAACTCTCGTTAACCAAAGAAAGCTAAGAGATTTAGGTTCATTAGCCATATATTCAGTAGCTTCATTATTTTTGTTATGTTTTTAAGATAACCATATTGTAGATTTTTAGTGTATCACACTCAGACACACACAATTTTATTTATTTATTAATTTATAGTCAGGGGACGTAGGCCCATAGATAGATACCTTAACATATATACAGATTATAATGTGTTTTGCGAAAAATGTATGGCAATAGACTTTATGATGTCGCCTACCATCTATAATAATTGTCTGAGCACATTTGCATCTAGTGAAAATGATAATATAGTTGTGGATATTAATACCACAGTGTAATAAAAAAAATGATTTATTTTTTCTATCTTTACAAAATAGATTTGTTTTTATGTTATATAAACAACTTCGATCAGTCTTTGGCTGAATGTCACTACACCCATAGCCATTAAAAATGATTCGTATGTTTTCCAAGCCGGTAAAATTAAAAGTCTTTTTTAAAGTAAATATATTATACAAAGGTGTCCGTTGAAATCTAATGACTGTAAATTAAATTATAAATTACGCCAAGAATTACCGTGCATGTCAATATTTTTTGTGCATTTAGGCCAATTTGAGCAATCTCCTTTACCGGAATTCGCATTACTACACAAAAAAATTACATCCATCTGAATTTATTTGCAGATTTTTTTGGTAAACAACTAGCTGATCCTGTTGTTCAGGTAGCAAATTGATCCTTTGCATTTTTCTCGCAGCCGCAAAGACCTAATGCTGAAGGGCTGCCAACCTGATATCCTGCTCATCACCGGCATGCAAAGCCCCTACTCCTCGGTCGTGGAGAAAATGTACAGGGAACTGGACAAGGACAAGGTCACCATCCTGAAGGTCGACAAGGCGGGCGACGTACTAGCTGAGGCAGTAAGTAAATCCTTATGATACTGCTCCTTAGATTTATTAACCTATAATAAATCTAAGGAGCTCGATGGCGCAAGTGGTAAGCGCGTTCGGCTGCGATCGTTAAAGTTAAGCAACTTTCGCAGAGGTCGGTCATTGGATGGGTGACCATAAAAAAATGTAAGTACTATGTCGAGCTCCTTCATGCTTCGGATGACACGTTAAGCCGTTGGTCCCGGCTGCACTTGCAGTCGTTAGCATCCACCATTGGGCCCGCGTGGTGGACTATGGCCCAATCTCCCTATTCCATCCATAGGGCAGGCCTGTGCCCCAGCAGTGGGGAAATTAATAGGCTGATGATGATGATGAATAAATCTAAAGTTTTTTTTATTAGCAAAGCAATTACTCGGTAGAGATTTGAACTGCACCGGGCGGACGGACTTACCGGACGGAACTGTAACGGTATTTTTTCTAGTCCACTTTTTTTATAAGCAGTTAATAATTGAGTCAATATCATCACTTTTGATAAGTCCATTAATATCATGCACAACTGAAGCCAGGCTTCTCCTATGGAATAAGCGAGGTTGCTGATGTTTACCGCTTCAGAGGTAAGAAGGACCAAAGATAGGGTTGCCAACCCTACTATATAGTATAGTATCCTACTATATCAGGGTATCAAACACCACATTTCTAAAAAAAAATAGAAACTACTGTATTTTGCTTAAAGCAGACTTTTGCCAGTAAAGCTAGTAAAAGTTACAATAAAAACTGAAGTATTAAGTTATAGAGCAGCAAAAAATATACTCCAAAAATAAAGTAAATATTTTAACCACATACTAGATTTGTTTAAAAATTTTTGTCATCAACTATATTTTTAGAGATAGCAGCTTCGGAAAATACTATATTTGATAGAAAAAAAGTTGTTAATCCTAACCAAATACCAAGGGTATGTAATGTGCTTACGAGCTTTTCATATTTGACGACCTCCGTGGTCGAGGGGTTTGTACGCCGGGTTTCAACGTGTCGCCTACTCGAGAGGTCGGTTCGAATCCCGGTGGGGGCAGATGTTTGTGTGACGAATACGACCATTTGTACTCCAGTCATGGATGTTTAATATGTATTTCTATATAAATATACTTATTTATGTATCAGTATATGTATTCCATCCGTTACCCTAGTATCCCATAATACAAGCCTTACAGTGCTTACTTTTGGGGCTAGGCTAATTGGTGTGTGTTGGAAATATTTATTTATTATTTTATATACATAGACAAAGATGAGATAGAGATAAATGCAAAAAATATGTTGTATATCATACGATGCCCCATCTGGCTAGGGTAAGTAACCCTACTTACTACTTCCAATAATACGAAAGAAAGAAAGAAAGAAAGAAAGAAAGAAAGAAAGAAAGAAAGAAAGAAAAAATATTTATTCAGTACCATGACTATTTTGATAACATACATAATACATAAGATATAGTTACTTACTTACAATACAGATGAAGTTACTTACTTGCCTTCATTTGAGAAAGGTTTACTGATTTCGTTGCTATCCTTTATGTTGACGAAGTCTTCATAAAATAAGTTTTTAAAAACTCAAAATTTCCGGATTAGTATATTACAACCATATCAGGCCAGGTCGCAATTAAATACACCAAGTAAGGAGCCTACAAATAGTTATTAGCAACGTTTCAGAAATGTGTTTTTTATTTATATGTTGCTAAATCGTAATTTGCGATGGATAATCATTGAGGTGGTAACTCAAATGAGTGTTTAACAGATCCTGTTAAACAAGTCTTCGTATAGTGATACTATGTAAAATATGTGAAGAAGGCGTAGAAGATTAAAAATACATCATCCCCGTCTAATTCTTGCATGCCTATAACGATATTTTATATTAATTAATGAAGCAATTAAATAAATAAGTAACTATTGAAATCGATTAAGATTGGCTTCGAAATTACAATGCTACATTGTAAACTTATCAGTAATTGCTATTACACATTCTAGGTAACACGAAGATAGGAATTATTTAAGTAGGTACCTATGTGAGTAATAATAAGTTTGTATTAAACAGTACCGGCAGTTGATTGCAGCATTTACTTTCAATAGGTAGGTATCCATTTATATTACTTGAATTAAAGGTATGTAAGAACTCAAATGCAATAACGTAATTCACCTCCCACCGCCCTGTCGGCCAGTTTACATCGCAACATTGCGTCCGCTGTTGCAGCAGACATCTAAATAATAAACCAGAAACCAGTCAGCCGGTGACCGCGAATGCGTGAACGCAACGAAATCACAAAACAACAAGTTTAAACGACTCCAGACAAAACAAAACTTCGTACCTACTACTCGAATATGCAGTGATTTGTTTATATTGGCATTGGCTTTAAATAAAAAGTCAAAATGTCGTGGAGAATCGTTGAAACCGTTTCGGTTAGTGTATTATTATTTTTTCTGTACACCAACACTTCAATATTTGAAATAATAGCTATAGCCGTAATGATACTTGGACTCTACCAGAAAAACACAAACTTGATGTGCAAATCAAAGAAGATGCTCCATGGAAGAACTGTTATTGTAACCGGAGGTACCAGTGGAATGGGATTGGAAATAGCCACAGACTTCGCTCATAGAGGTGCAAAAGTTATTATAGCCTGCCCTTTTGAAGATGAAGGACTTCAAGCCAAAGAAAGAATTGAAAAGAAAACAGGAAGTGAGAAGGTTATATTTAAACTATTGGATTTATCATCTTTTAAATCAGTGAGAAAGTTTGCTGCAGATATATTGGAAACCGAGGAGAGGTTAGATATATTACTTAACAATGCCGGCGTGGGTATACCGGGGGATTTTTTGTCGTCTGATGGGCTTAACTTCATAATGCAAGTGAACTATTTCGGCACGTTTTTACTGACACTTTTACTCCTGCCGCTTCTCCAGAAGACAGGCCAGCCATCGGAACCGAGCAGGATAGTAAATACATCATCGTTGATGCACAAAATTGGCAATATAGACATTGAGAATTGGAACCGAACGAATTATTGGAGCAAAACGAGATTATACGGAAACAGCAAATTATGCCTCGTGTTATTTACTCACGAACTTAGTAAGAAACTGCAGGGTAATGTCGTTGTGCACTCTGTTGATCCAGGTGTAGTGGGCACTCCTATATTCCGCAGTGTAGGTTTAAGTCTTGGAACAATATGGACATTTTTAATCGGCATACTCTTCAAGAATCCATGGGAAGGTTCACAGACGGCTCTATATGTTTGCTTGAGTGATAAAGTGAAGAAGTCGAGTGGAAAATATTTTAGGAATTTAAGAGTTATGCCACCGGGAAAAGCGGCGTGTGATAAAAAATTATCTAAATGTGTATGGGAAAAGAGTTTAGACATTGTGAAATTAAGTGACGATGAATTAAAAGCTTGTAATTTATAAACAAGAACCGTTGATAATGTTTTTATACAGTGGTGACCTAACCAATTATCATTTGTTAATTGAAAATTTAAATGTTTTAATATTCAATTGATCGTGGTTGGATTTTTTTAAATTACTATGAGGATGAGCAACCAATTATGATAATTAAATTATATGTGGCAAAAGTGAAATATTATTAGCGTGACATTAAAGTTTGGTTGTTATTGAAGAGGTAATAGTTTTGTTTGTTATTTAAAGAATACCCCGAAAATAATATTCGATGTAAGTTTCGCCATGAACGGTGAAGACTGACGGCGTCGGTGAAAGTAAAAACATTTTAACGAGATTGGATTTGGGTTACTCGCCATTTGCGGTAAAGAAGTACCGTAACACATAAAAATGTAAATAACTCGGAACCCTTTATGAGAAAGGTGGAATTAAGTTGTTTTCAAACTTGAAGTTATGTTGTAATGGTTGTAGTCTGAAACGTCAATAACATAAAATAATAATTGAATTTAAAATTTAACTTATCCGGAGTACATCTTAAAACTATTATTTAAAATTTAGTTTTACGTTTATGACTGGAAGTTACACTTGATAAATTTTTTTGGCAAAAACAATCCTTTTCTTTATTTGTCTAAGTACATTGCTAATATGTAGATAATGTGTTTAAAAAATCCTATTAAGCTAAAACAAAAGGGGAAAAAATCTCTATTATATACCTTCATAAGTGACTATTATTTTATAACCACCACAACCTTTGGTAGTTGCTACTCTAAAGTGCCAGTTTAAGGAAAAATAATCCTTTTTTAAATAAAAAATAAAAAAAATGATTCTCCATCGTATATCATCATCATCATCATCAGCCTATAAATGTCCCCACCACTGGGGCACAGGCCTTCCCTATGGATGGAATAGGGAGATTGGGCCATGACCTACCACGCGGGCCCAGTGCGGATTGGTGGGTGCTAACGACTGCAGATGCAGCCGGGACCAACGGCTTAACGTGCCTTCCGAAGCACGGAGGAACTCGAGATAGTAATTTTTTGGTCACCCATCCAATGACCGACCACTGCGAAAGTTGCTTAATTTCAACGATCGCAGCCGAACGCGCTAACCACTTGCACCATCGAGCTCCTCTGCGCCATCGTATATATCATCAATAAATATATACTTGGCTTACAATAATTAACAGAGAAGTAAAAACAAAATTCGCAAATCATTTGGAATTCTGACGGAAAGTTTAATAGTTGCAATAGTACATTACTGCAGTGGCCAGCAAAAGACAAGGGCGGATCCAGCTTTGGCGCCAGGGGGGGTCATATAGTCTGGTCAAGTCACAGTGGGTACAGATTATGAAGTACAGATTGTGAAGTGGGTACAGATGGACCCAGTCCAGGGAGGGGTCATGACCCCCATGACCCCCCCTCTGGATCCGCCCTTGGCAAAAGAGGCATCGAACGTGCATACAAACCATCAATGCCTAGTTGTGGTCAAGGCTTGTACAGTACTCTTCTCAAATCGAAAAACCTTCAAAAAAAGCGTACTCCTTTCTTAAAGGCCGGCATCGCATTTGTGATACACCTGGTGTTGCAAGTGTCCATGGGCGACGGTGATCACTTACCATCAGGTGAGCCGTCTGCTCGTATGCCCCCTATAACATAAAAAAAAATGCGCGGGAATTAAATATAATCAGTACCTATATATTGTTTTAAACTTTCATGGTCACTAACATTATAGATATTAACGGGATTGTTACCATGTACCTTGTTTTTTATGAGTCTCCGATATTTCGGCACTGTTGCAAGCTCCACGATCACGGAGTAACTCTGAGTTACTCAGAGTTACTGTACTGAGTTACTCAGAGTTACTCCGTGATCATGGCGCTTGCAACAGTGCCGAAATATCGGAGACTCATAAAAAACAAGGTACATGGAAACAATCCCGTTAATATCTATAAAATCAGTACCTAGTCAGATTTTTTATTTGAAATACAACTTTTCATAATCAATCTACATAAACTAATATTATAAATCTGAAGAGTTTGTTTGGTTGAACGCGCTTATCTCATGAACTACTGATTCAAATTTAAAAAATATTTTTGTAGTAGATAGTCTATTTATCGAGGAAGGTCATAGGATACTTTCCATCATGACAAGACTAATAGGAGTGGAGCATCAATGAAAAATGTTGCAAAAACGGGGGAAAAAAATCCTTTTCAGAGCTTTCGTTTCGTGCGCTGCGTAAACGGTAAAGTTATACAAAAATGGATGCGTGTAACTTATGTACGCGCGTGAGAAGTTATACTTCTTTAGCATCATTAAAAATATTTTTTAATTGCATGCAAATAATTAATAATTACAATAAAATAATAAAAGGATTGGAAAAGGATAGTTAACACAGTCAATTAATTAGAAAAAATTCCACGCGGACCAGGCAGCAGACGGGACTCGAACCCGCACCCTTCGCAATCCGGGCGAATGCACTGACCAATTATGCTACCGCGGCCCTCACGGACCGCGTCGAAATTCTTTCTAGCTATTCTTAAGCTGCAAGGCAGCGCCATCTCTTCGCATTATAGGTAAACCCACAATGTCAAATGAATACTTTTACAAGTATTAAACATTTGAAAGAAGAAATAGCAATTATAGTTATAATTTTTATTATTTTTTAAAGCATGTAACTGCTTGATGTTTAAATCTAAAGAAAATATAACTAGAAAAAAAATTTAAACATCAAGCAGTTACATGCTTTAAAAAATAATAAAAATTATAACAGTCAATTAAGTTCAGTTTTAATTTGAAAAATTAAATAAATATTCAAAATATTCAATTAAAATCACTACTGAATTTAAGTTATTAGTCCATATGTAATTAGCACTTGTAAGTAACTAAAACACGTTGTGTCTATATAGAAACTAGAAACATGTGGATAAATATTATAAATATGAAAACAGTGATCAGAGGCGACGAGCGTGCCAACATTGTTTTTGACAACGTGATCATCTTATGGAGCTCCGTGGATCGTTCAAAATACCTTTCGAACAGATGTTGAACAGATGATTAGACACTAACATTCATAACGCGCCCGCGGCCAACTTCATGGTGTTACTATTGTGTTACAGTGATGCGCGCGCATCTCGAAATTTCACTCACATGATTTTTTCATAACGCGCCCGCGGCCAACTTCATGCTGTTACTTTTGGGTTACAGTGATGCGCGCGCATCTAAAAATTTCACTCTCATCATTTTTTCATAACGCGCCTAAAGAAGTATAACTTCAAAAATCATCTATGAAGAAATTGTTCTCCTTTAAAAGTCCTAAAAAAGTCTGCGACATCATATGTCTATCTTTTAAGGTTGACAGACTATAAACTTTTTTATGGTACCTAATATTTTTTAGGGTTCCGTAGCCAAATGGCAAAAAACGGAACCCTTATAGATTCGTCATGTCTGTCTGTCCGTCCTTAAACTATAAGAACTATACATTTGAAACTTGGTAAGTGGATGTATGGTGTTAACCGCATTAAGATTTTCACACAAAAATAAAAAAAAAAACATTAAATTTTGGGGGTTACCAATACCCATCAAATAACAAATTACAAGAAAAACTATGTCCATGCTTTAAGATCATCAACATCACCAACTTTGTAATTGCCCTTATTGATAAAAGTAATCTTGATCTGAGATTTAAGTTTAGTCAGTGGAAGCTCAATCAGATTTTGGGGAACTTTATTAAACAATGCAATACTATAACCCAGAAATGAACCTCTTGATTTTTGGAGTCCCAAACATTAAAACAAGCTTGCCGTTCCAAGCTTGTTCTTAAATCTCGTGTTAAAGTTATGGGTTTGACTTTTTTTGCAAATGCATTATAGTTTTTTTTACATATGTTAAATTATCATAAATGTATTGCGACGCCAGTGTTAAAACATTAATTTCTTTAAAATTTTCTCTAAGGGATTCTCTTGCCATTAAATTGTATATGGCGCGAACAGGTCTCTTTTGCAGTATGAAAATACTTTCGATATTTGCGGCTGAGCCCCACAACAAAAGCCCATATGACATAACACTATGAAAGTAACCAAAGTACAACCAATCTTGCCGTTTCCACGTCAGTTAAGTCTTTTTTTTAACAGCGAAAGCTGCAGAACTCAGTCTACTTGACAAGGCATCATGAGGATCCCATTGCAGACGAGAGTATAAAGTAATACCGAGAAACTTTGTAGAATCCACTAACTCTACAGACTGGTCATTTATTTTTCAATTAGTATTAACCTGCCTCACATTAGGTAGAGTAAACTTAACGAATGTTGTAATACTGCAGTTAATTTAAAACATTATATCAATATTTATTAAAATAAAGACGTTATTCATCACTAGTATTTATTTTTAACTTAACAACTCGCATCCAGCGGCTTCCTGCGACTTTTAACAGATCGCCGGTCCATCTAGGGGGGCATTATTTGATGGTGATTGTCATTACCATCACCAGCCTATTAATGTCCCTACTACTGGGGCGCAGGCCTGGATGGAATAGAGAGATTGGGTCATGACATGACCCACCACGGCAGCCCAGTGCAGCTTGGTGAGCGCTAACGACTGCAGATGCAGCTTAACGTACCTTCCGAAGCATGGAGGAGCTAGAGAAGAGCTATAAGTTTTTGTCACCCATCCAATGAGAGACCATTGCGAGAGTTGCTTCATTTTCACGACCGAACCCACTATCCACCTACGCCATTGAGCTCCTACCTTCAAATGGATCACCATCAGATTATGACTAAAACTTTTGTTTCACAGCCCGCCAAAGTGTCGCAGTCCCTGCTCCTGTTCTGCCAAGGCCAGGGTCTGCTGACGTCGTTGCCGCCTCCTGGCGTTGAGCGACGCATGTCCCGCGCCATGTCGATGGAGGAGTACGACAAGCCCAACATCAGGCGGCTGTCCCTCACGCCCAGCGCGTGCGACTCGCCGCCGCCGAGGAAGCTCTAGGAGTTACGTAAGGCCGTCAACTCTTTGCCAGAGTAACGGCCCTTAGAATTTAAGCAGTTCCAGCTACTGAATGTTACTTAGGAACGAGGAGTGTTCACGAATCATACAAAAATTGCGGTGTTTTGGAATCCTCCATCTAGTATTGTTTTGCCTATACCATTTGTCAATACCAAGCTGTCTATACTGGTAGAAATAAAGATATATTTTTCCACTTATCCATATTTTTATAAGGAGAACGTTTTAACAGAAATTACTGCAATTTCTGTTTACCTATTTATTTTTTTCTATAATTAGTTATCAGATACTGAAATATATCAGAAATTATTTCTTTACCTATATATTGTAGTAAAGATTTTCATTGATTGTTCTAATATAACTTGAATATTGAAGAACCTAGAAGTAGGTATTTTGATGAAAGGGGTTTCTGCCTAGCTGTAGTCGTGTAATAAATTAATGTACATTGTGATTAGGTGTGTATTTTGAATAGATTCCCAAGTACTCATGAAAGTGTGCATAATCGTTTATTGGGTGCAATAGAAATACTTTTTGTAAATGTAACGCTTAAAACTAAGTAGGTTTAGTTATTAGGTTCAGATAACACTCAGGTGGATGTTCAATGAACGCACTATGGCATGATGAACATAGGCTGCCTTCCTTTGTAGAAGTTTATAATAAAATTTTATTTATGTGAATGAACAGGGTAAGCTGGCTATACCGTACATGCCATCTCTGCTCTCGGGCCGAATAGAGGATCAAGAGCTTACCCAATCACAAATAAAAAACAGAATTCAGGTACATTTCCGCAATGAGCTGCAGGCGACAACCGCAGGCGACACTGCGGCTAGCGCCTGCGGCTGACGGTGCACTAAATGCATTGTGCAGCCGCGCCATGTCACGGCGCTCGGAATCAATTTAATAGAGATTTATAGAAACGAGTAGTGTCGCCTGCAGTCTGCAGCTGCGGCCTGTAGTCTGCGGTTCAGTTCGGACTTGTATCTTTCACCTTACCTTACCTCATTTAACCTAAATTATTAACGAGAAGTAGTAATAAAGCTTGTTTTTAAGAATCTTATAATATTTTTAAGACATTCGTCAAAAATATTAAACTATTTTTGAATAATTGGAATAAATCTGTGTTGGAATCCTTACCCCTCGTTTACACCAAGGTCAATACACGTGTATTAACCAAATTTTATACAATGTCTTAATTTTTGACATGTATGAAATATGTTGTATAGTATACTATACTTGCATCAAACTTGTTGGAAAAACAATATGTGAAGTAAATTAGTGATTTATACTTGTAAGATACTAGTTGTCTATGCATTGTGAACGAAAGAATGTCTTAAACAGCCACAACAAGTATTCCACAAGTTTTGTTTAAAAATAGTATACGACTTCCTTCTTGGTGGAAACGATGGGTCATAAGTTAAAAAATAATTTGAATATAAAAATATTGTAGGAGACAGTAAGTAATATGTAGGAGACACAGTTTATGTGAAAAAATACTTCAGTAGCATACAAAAGTAGCAGCATGAAGGTTCAAAAAGTATTAATGTGGTATCTATACACGATGTCTTATCCTTATTAATATTAATAAGGAATTACATGTTACAAGTAAACGCTTGTATTGTCGATACCATATGAATGGCCAGTTGCCAGTAATACCACGGGTACAAGAGGTGTACCAGGTTTTCCCGTATTTTCCAATGTTCCCTTGGTGGTACAGTGGAAGATCAATTTTAACCACTCTACCCTTAGCCATGAATCAAAACAATCAAGGGTATACAGGAGAAAGGGTACACAGGAGCAAAATAGTGATCCCAGTAGCCCAACGGAATCTTGAAAAATATAGACGTGAGTGAAATCCCTATGCAGCAGAAGAACAGAAAGGCAATGTTCAGGATTAGCAAAATTGCAAATTAGCAGAAGGATTTGCATAAAAGCAGCAGTACAGACCCATACAGAAAACAAAATAAAATTAGATACGTAGTTATAGACAAATTAGGTAATTCGACTTTGTAACTTTGGCCCAGCGTATCAAAAATCCTATTGCAGTGTCATTTAATAAACCCGTGAAAAAGTTTATATAATAAGATGAAATCGACTTTTGAGATGAGAAAAAACAATGTCACAGACTGACTATTTATAGTAGCCATTTACGTATATAAAGCAAATAGGTCACAAATTGATTATAAGTTTGTACATACATTATCTGCCTTTATGCAAATCTGTCCTCTAATCTGGGATTTTGCTATTCCGAGATATTAATCTGTCCGTCTGCTGTTGGGGGTGGAATAGATATTCCGAATTATATAATACAAAGTCCTCCAGTATGTCTGGATTGCGAAAGAAATCAAAGCGTGTTACCATGATAAGCCCACAACAATAAGCGATGATAGATGTAAGTTGTTTTAAAATATTTTTGTTACTAAATTATTATTGTAAATTAAAGTGGATGCAATTTAAATATATTTTAGCTAGATTTAATAATATGGATTTATTTTTTGTTATGTACAAACTACATGAACATTTTATTACCAAAATAGATTTCTGTAAGTATTTTACCATTATTTAAATAAAAAATATTAGCTGAAAGCCCTATTGTTTTTATGAGAACCCAAAATAAAAATACCAGATAAAATGAACACAATTTATTAAACGCGGACTTGAGACGGTACACTGAAATTTCCACGACACGAATGGACGGACACAAACTACTACACATTTACACTTAATATAGAGTCAAAATTTACCGCACACTGCGCGATTCGCCACAAAACACGTCCAAAATCAATCAAAGATATAAAAAAAAAATCACATTTCTTCGTCCAGCATTTGCTCAAAATTTAGCAAAAACATCCAAAGAAAAAACTATATATAACACGTCGCAAGACTGCTGGACGGAGAAAACAAGCAAGGGAGACACATTTTATAGTCAATCGCTCACTAAGCTTTCCATCGCTCGGCACGAAAATAACTAGTTCACGCGCCTGTCGTGGCATTAAGAATATGGCTCCAGAAGCTTGACAATGTTATACTCCTTTGCCTGGTCGCGGGAAGGCAACTCGCATCGTCCGACCTTGGCGGACATTTTCGAACCTTTAAAAATTTCCACTGAACTGCCATAATCAATATTATCAATGCGGCCGCGGTTTTGTGGCGTCCGCTTCGGTGGCGACGATACAGCCGCCAACTAATATTCGCGCTCAGCCAAATCGTTCGACGACAAGAGCATTATTAAATTGATCTCGATAGAAATCGTGCTATCTCGGTACATGGGACATCTGTTCTGTTCGTCAATACTCAGTTTTCTATGAATCCAGCAGGCAATCGGCCAGCACCTATGTAGTCTTCTAGTTAGCTGGCTATAAATTTCAGGTCTTCTCATTACATAGAGAAAGTCATCTGTGTTGTCACGCCTATCAGCACCTTAGCGGCTTTAATTCATTTCATTCGGTCAAATAGAAATCTGTTCTTCACTTCAGGATTCAAATGGTTGTGAATATCGGTGGGACATGGATATCTCCAGTCCCTTCAGTTAAATAGTTTGAAGTCGGAGTGAATGCTACCACAGTGGCAAAGGCGCGTGTGCGTATAACTGATGACGTCACAACTCGTCGTCGCAGCCAGGCTGCATGTCTGACGTTTCAATGCCTACTTCGTCGTAATCCCGCTCTAGGGCAGCTAAGTCTTCGCGTGCTTCTGAGAACTCGCCTTCTTCCATACCTTCGCCAACGTACCTAAGAAAACCAGAATATTATTTTGAAGAAAGCGGTAATATTGGTGCCCAGAATTATTTTCGTTACAAATAAATCCAAGACTTCGCAATTATAATTGTAGATCAATAACCTAATGTTCCTACTAGTGGTGAATACGCGAATCAAAACATCAGCCTAAGGGCATTAAGTCTTCGATAAGATCAGAATATAATAAAGGAGAAAGGGTCAAACCCACCACCGCTGGCTTAGTGAGGTTTGTTGGGTGTTTAAGAATACAACTGGAGATCAATGATTTAATATGCCGCCTGAAAAACAGTTGTCCAGTCATTGCGAAAGTTTCCTAACATCCCCAATTCGCGCGTATAGTCTTATACGCGTTAATAAAATCGCCACCGATCCTTCATTAGTATTGGTCCAATTATGTAAGAAAAGTGGCAAAACAAGTATAGCCCGTCTGGTGGTAAGCAGCCACTAGTCTATTTACTCATATTCTAATCCCATATCCCTCATCCCGTGGTCTGCGATCAATGAAAGTTAAGCAACTTTTGAAATCGCCTGTCATAGACCAAAACCTTAATATCAAGATCTTTAGCGTTCCGTATGGCACGTTAAGCTTGACTCCGTCTGCATCTGCAGTCTTTAGCGGGTGCTAACGCAATCATTTTGACATTATGAAAGAGAACACAATCGTCTTGTTTATTCATTTTTAGCAGCTTTTCTTCTTTTCTCCTCTCACCGTTGATAAACCGTCCGCTCCGCTTTCTATTTCCCTACCCAAACGACCTCCATAGCTGTATTGACGCGGTCTCGATTCTTCACACCACCACTGCTGCTACACATCAACTCGAAACTAATGTAACAATGAGAAACTCACCAATGCACGAACGCCCGCTTGGAATACATGAGGTCGAATTTGTGGTCGAGTTTGCCCCAGGCCTCGGCGATGGCGGTGGTGTTGCTCAACATCGACGCGGCGCGCTTCACCTGCGCGAGATCCCCGCCTACGACAACCGATGGCGGCTGGTAGTTGATGCCCACCTGGAACGTGTCAATTATGAATTTATATTCATAAAGCTAACAAAGGAGGAGCTCGATGGCGCAAGTGGTAAGGGCGTTCGGCTGCGATCGTTGAAATTAAGCAACTTCCGCTGTGGTCGGTCATTGGAAGGGTGACCAAAAATTTATTGTGCTTCGGAAGGCACGTTAAGCCGTTGGTCCCGGCAGCATCTGCAGTCGTTAGCGCCCACCAATCCGCACTGCGAAGGCCTGTGCTCCAGCAGTGGGGACATTAATAGGCTGATATAATGAAACTAACAAAAATAAAATTTAACGACACTCCAATGGGGTCGCCCCTACTCGAGACGGCAAATTGAATGAAATTCTAAGTTATGAATTAGTTAATGACTGCGATGGCTGCTTTCACGTCCTTAGACACGACGTTCCCGTGGTACAGTAGGCAGCACGCCATATTCGCTATGTGCACGACAGAGCGCCACCTACAATACGCAACTTTCCGGGATTATGCCAAATAATGACATCAGTTTGTATTTTATTGATTTCTAGTAAATATAGTAATATAAAGATAAATAAAAATTAATATATAGTGTATAATAATTTAAATACTGTCGGATTTCAATTCGGAATTTAGTACAGTCAATAATAACTCTTGTATTGATGTAATCTGGACTGAAACACTTGGGCATTGTTGCTTGTACGGTGGCTCTATTCGGCCAAAAGATTAAATTAGCAGTTGAACAAGCTAGATTTTGTAAGATCGAATGAAATATACGTGAGATTGTGGTTTTTTTGTACACCAAATAACACACTCAATGCTGAAAATGTCAAGCCATTTTTCATTTTTATCAAAAAAATCAGAAGTCGGTCTTTAGTGGAAACTGTACATTTTTTCATAGTTAATCTTGTTAATAAAAACTCAAAATTGCTAAATGACACACCAGAAGGATCTAGGAGTTCTTGATCATTTGTTATTGATGAAATACCAACAAATTCTTGACTTTTTGTTTCGGTAGATTGATCCTCATACGATTTTTTGTCAGTGCCACAGCTTTTATCTTTCTTTCTTGAATTATTTGTTATTAAAATTCTTGATGTTGGATTTCAGCATCACAGTGATCACTGTAAATTAATCTAATACAAATAAAAGTTGTATCTCTTAATTTCGATTCAGAAAACATATTGACTTGACATCCTTGATCGATCATAAAAGGTTGAGTTTGATTTAATTCACTCCCTTCTTCAATTATTATTTGACTTGATGTGGTATCTGAGACTTTTGTGGTTCTTCGTTTTGTCAAGCGTGTATATCTAGCTAGGACCTGTGAATCATTAACCTTCCTCTTTCGATATATTTCAGGGAATATCGTAGGAGCATAACTCGGATTTTCTTCCTCGTCTGATTTTTTGTTTCCCATAAAATGTTCACTACAAATTGTGTCGTCAGGTTTGGGATACCATGGCGACCCATCAACACTAAAATAATAAAGACAATAATGAATATCACATAAAATATATAGCGCAAATAAAATTGATCATAATTTAAGGTTATTTCGCTTACTTATTTCTTTTTATGGCATCTATCCATTTATTTCTTTGATTTAATTTCCAGTCCAATGTAGGAAATATATACACAGACTATTTGTGCCCTTATTTTTGCAATTCACAACACAACAACATCTATTAATAGGCATTTTAAAAAAATTTTGTTTATTACGAACTCCGTGCAAATTGACTTTACTTTCCCGGATTGTTGCGTATTTCTGCCACGATAAGCGCTGCGATCGCTTCACTATACCCCCACCATGTACTTCGCACATAGCGAATACTTGCCGTCGCACTTCATATATTTATACTGTTGAATCGTCCTCACATTGAACCGTATTCATGGCCGCGATGTCCACGCGTTCACGTCCTTAGGCACGACATCCCCGTAGAATCAAAATCAGATTAAAACCCAGTGAGGCACCAGTCCTCGAACCGTTTGCCCACCCTGCCCTTCATAATCGCGATTGCCGCGTTCACGTCCTTGGGCACGTCGTCCCCGCGGTACAGAATGCGCGGTCATCGCGGTACAGCAGACAATACGCCATATAATTGCCGTCACGTGGGTAACATTCACTATCTGTTTATATTAGTGTCCTCCTTACCTTGAAGCTGGTGGGGCACCAGTCCATGAACCGTATGCCCGCCCTGCCCTTCATAGCCGCGATGGCCGCGTTTGACTCTTATGACCCGCGGTACAGCAGCGAGCACGCCATATAACACTACCATATGTATATATACTCGACTCATCCTCACTTTGAATCCAGTGGGGCACCAGTCCACGAACCGTATCCCCGCCCTGCCCTTCATGGCCGCAATGGCCGCGTTCACGTCCTTAGGCACGACGTCCCCGCGGTACAGTAGACAGCACGCCATGTATTTGCCGTCGCGTGGGTCGCACTTAACCATCTGGTTCTGGGGCTCGAACAGCTCTGCTGTGATTTCGGATACGGACATGCCCTCGTGGTACGCCTGCAAAGTAAACGTCGTTGAGAGAATTCTTAATTAAGTATTTATTTAGTCAAACCTTGTAACAGAAATTTAAAACAGGCAATAGTAGAGGACCCCAAGCGAGGATTTTGGGATTTACTCGAGCGCGAGGTGGAAGTACTTATAAGGCTGCCCCTCATATGTGATTATGAGGGGCAGCCTTATAAGTACTTCCACCATTTTTGACTCCTTTATATAGGGTCGAACGTATACGGAAACAAAAAAAAAACAATCCGCCATGACTTTTAATCGCATCACAATCGTCAGCCTTTTGAATAGTAGGTACTGGACGTAACGTTTATGATGACAAAAATATTAATATGCCGGTCTGCACGACTTCGTACGAAAGGGTAGAAAATAAGAAAAAACTAATATTTAAACGCGTCAGACATTGAAAATGGATGTTACGTGCCAGTAGTTCCTATTCAAAATATTGACGATTGGATGCGACCAAAAGTAATGACCGTTTGTTGTTGATTTTTTGGTGCCCTAGACGTACAGTCCTACATAGAGGGCTCAGGTATCACCATACCTTGAAAAGGGCCAAAGTTTCCCCTTTGTTATTCTACTCGAGTAAATCCCAAAATCCCCGCTTAAACGCCTACTAGAATGATAAGGGGTGACAAAATTCCCATTCACAAATAGCCACGTGAAGTACCGGTAAATTAATGATTGCACTTATTCTAGATCTCTCACCTTATCAGCAGAAACGACTGGTGCGTACGCGGCGAGCGGGAAGTGTATGCGCGGATACGGCACCAGGTTCGTCTGGAACTCCGTCAGGTCCACGTTCAGAGCGCCATCGAACCGCAACGATGCCGTTATTGACGACACCACCTATAGTTACAAAATTAACAAGATAAAGGTATTGATGTCTCTACTACTGTGACAGGAATCTTCCATATGAAGCAAAAACAGACTGGGTCATGCATGATGTACATTTGAGTGTTGTGCTGAATTTGTCTATTGTATATTATGCTGTGATATGAGCCAGCATGCGATGTCGTAGATGGCCTCGTTGTCCACCATAAACGCGCAGACAGAGTGGCCTTTAGTAACCTGCCTCGTTAGCACAGCGTTGTAAGGCTCCAGTTACCTGTGATATCAGCCTGTTGAGGTTAGCGTACGAAGGCCGCTCGATGGACAGCCATCGGTGGCAGCTGTCGGAGATAGCCTCGTTGTCCACAATTTGCAGTCAGTGTCCTATAGTCCCGTGCGTCGACAACACTACGTTGTAAGGCTCCAGTTACCTGTGATGTGAGCCGGCATGAGATGTCGTAGATGGCCTCGTTGTCCACCATGAAAGTGCAGTCCAGAGTGGCCTATAGTAACCTGCGTCGTCAGCACAGCCTTGGAAGGCTCCAGTTACCTGTGATATCAGCCTGTTGAGGTTAGCGTACGAAGGCCGCTCGATGGACAGCCGCCGGCGGCAGATGTCGTAGATAGCCTCGTTGTCCACCATAAACGCGCAGTCAGAGTGCCCGATGGTCGCGTGTGTCGTCAACACAGCGTTGTACGGTTCCACTACTGCAGTCGATACCTATTACAAAAACAAACTTTCAGTTAACTCTGAACCGTCTTGTTAATATAATGCTTAAGTAACGCTGTCTCATTCTATTGTTAGCGCAAGAAAGTGGCAGCATTAAAAGTGAAATTAGTGTAAATCAAAAGAAGGATAAAATACTATGCTTAAGAAACAAGTATTCTTACCTGGGGTGCTGGGTAGATGGCAAACTCCAGTTTACTCTTTTTCCCAAATTCATCAGAAAGTTTCTCCATCAGAAGTGACGTAAACCCAGAGCCGGTACCACCACCAAACGAGTGGAACACGAAGAAACCCTAAAAGAAATCCAATCATGTAGATTTCCATCAAGAATTACGACGATGAAACTTTGCAAAGACAACAATATAATAACCAGATTATTATACACGGAAAATTACGCTATTTGCGGTTAGCCACATAATTTAGGGTTATGGCTTACCATTTGCTTGTTAATCTTACTGACAGTTCACTTCGCTGAGAATGATATACAATGTCCTGTACTTTACGACCTCCGTGGCAGAGTGGTTTTGACGCCAGGTTTCAAGGTGTCGCCTACACTATGAAAGGTCCCGGAGGGGGCAGATGTTTATGTGATGAATACGAGCATTTGAACTCCAGTCATGGATGTTTAACATTTATTTCTATATAAGTATTCCATCTTTTAATCTAGTATTTAATATTGGTGTGTTGGAAATATTCATTTATTATTTATTTTTAATCATGATATTAATATTCCCACTAGCCAGTGGGGAATATCCTGAATACAGGTGTATTACATAAATATGATCTAATACCTGTAGGTAGTGGTTGGACAGCTTCCTTCACCCGTTCCATGACCTGACCCAGAACCTACCTAGTTATTGGCCGCATCCTCCTTGCCCGTTATCAGCTGCTCCAAATAGTACAGCTGCCCCAGGAAAACTGTATGCAGGGTGAGGATACCTGTAGTCCCGTGCACTGGTCGGCCAGCTTCCTTAATCGCTCCATGACCGGACCAAACACCTCCCTGCCGGTGGAGTAGTGTCCGCGAGCGTAGTTGTTAGCCGCATCCTCCTTGTCCGTTATTACCTGCTCCGGACGGTACAGCTGCTCCAGTAGCTCTGTATGCAGGATGAGGATACCTGTAGTCCCGTGCACTGGTCGGCCAGTTTTCTCGCTCGCTCTATGACTGGACCCAACACCTCCCTGCCGGTGGATTAGTGTCCGCGAGCGTAGTTGTTAGCCACATCCTCCTTGTCCGTTATTATCTACTCCGGACGGTACAGCTGCTCCAGTAGCTCTGTATGCAGGATGAGGATACCTGTAGTCCCGTGCACTGGTCGGCCAGCTTCCTTAATCGCTCCATGACCGGACCAAACACCTCCCTGCCGGTGGAGTAGTGTCCGCGAGCGTAGTTGTTAGCCGCATCCTCCTTGTCCGTTATTACCTGCTCCGGACGGTACAGCTGCTCCAGTAGCTCTGTATGCAGGATGAGGATACCTGTAGTCCCGTGCACTGGTCGGCCAGTTTTCTCGCTCGCTCTATGACTGGACCCAACACCTCCCTGCCGGTGGATTTGTGTCCGCGAGCGTAGTTGTTAGCCGCATCCTCCTTGTCCGTTATTACCTGCTCCGGACGGTACAGCTGCTCCAGTAGCTCTGTATGCAGGATGAGGATACCTGAAGTCCCGTGCACTGGTCAGCCAGCTTCCTCACTCGCTCCATGACTGGACCCAGCACCTCCCTGCCGGTGGAGTAGTGGCCGCGAGCGTAGTTGTTGGCTGCATCCTCCTTGCCCGTTATCAGCTGCTCTGGATGATACAGCTGCCGGTATTCACCGTTGCGGACTTCGTCTGTACGATTAAGATTAGTTTTAACTGAATGAAAGTTGTTTTATGATCTGATTGGTATGTAAAGCGCTTGATGCAGCTACGTAGTTTAAAGGGTTATCACGGAGAATTCAAACAATACGTTAAAAAATCCGAAAATATTTTATAAATAAAAATAACATAGTAACGAGCACAGTCATGTCATAGAGAAACATACAAACTCATTAGCTGTTGTTTTCATCA
This sequence comes from Chilo suppressalis, assembly GCA_902850365.2. Lineage (NCBI taxonomy): Eukaryota > Metazoa > Arthropoda > Insecta > Lepidoptera > Crambidae > Chilo > Chilo suppressalis. The sequence goes on from OU963902.1 coordinate 3,722,273, forward strand.
CAAGGAACTATAAAGATGTCGCAACAGCCCAGGCACCAAACAGCCCGTGCCCATTAGTTACACTGCTTACTTCGTATCTGAACCTTTTTAAATGCCAATTTCACACGCTGTGTGGTCACCAAGGAAAAGAAATTATAACTAGATCCCACAATTGACTCCACCCCACCTGATGTTAAGAGATAGTAGAATGTAGACGCGAAGATAGCTGGTACGGCAGGTTTACCTACCACACCAGCCAACCTCCTTTATGACTTCATAAAGTAATTAAATATACCAACAAAATAATAGCCTACCAATAACAGTAGCCTCCAAATCACGACCCGTGCCACCATCTTGCCGCGGTCGGCTTCAGAGAAGAACGTTTTGAAGCAGGAGTCGGTGGCGTTGACGTCAGTCTCGCAGGCCGGCAGCGTGCCGTCGGGTCGGATGCCGTGCTCAAAGCAGTACAGATATAGACAAATGTGACAAATTGATACAAATAGCTCACCTATAACAGTAGCCTCTAAATCGACCATCACGACCCATCTTCAGAGAAAAACGTGTTGCAGCAGGAGTCGGCGGCGAAGACGTCAGTCTCGTAGGCCGGCATCGTGCCGTAGGATTGGATGCCTCGCTCAAGGCAATACAGATATAGACAAATAGGAGAAATTGATACAAATAGCTTACCTATAACAGTAGCCTCCAAATCGACCATCACGACCCGTGGCACCATCTTGCCGCGGTCAGCTTCAGAGAAGAACGTGTTAAAGCAGGAGTCGGTGGCGTTGACGTCAGTCTCGCAGGCCGGCAGCGTGCCGTCGGGTCGGATGCCGTGCTCAAGGCAGTACAGCTGCCAGCACGCCACGCCCATCTGTACGCCCGCCTGCCCCACGTGCACCGAGATGCACTCCCTCTGCTCGCGTACAAGGTAGCAGCACATTATTCATTAAGTCTCGCGAAAAAAGATTAAGATAGAAAAACATTTTGAAACAAGTTTTTATTTCATACCCATATCATGGGAGCGCGCAAAAATACTAGCCCGATGTTATGGGTCGTTTACAAAAACGAATTCTAAAATTTCATCTCAATCGGTTGAGAATAACTGTTTTAAAATTCAGTTTTAAAATTTGATCCATAAATACATACTTAACAAGTAAAAGCTTTTTAAAATCAAGATAAAAGGTACTATAAGACAAAATTTCCATTCGCATTGAAGTGTCCGCTGAGGTAGTATTGCACTCCAAAGAAATGGAAACAAAATAGCTGATACAAATTCACGGGGTAAGAGAAATAGTATCAAACCGGCAATCAAAGATGCCTCATTACCACAAAAAAGTTATACATGCGTTCAACACGAGTTTAAGGTGCATAATAGTGAATAATATATTAAATAATTATTATTTACATGGTCCAAATTTAGAAACGTCATAGATGACATTTATAAAGATGGCATATTAGTTGAAAAAATCATTTTGAAATTTATAAATTACGTATAAATCTGGATGATTTTAGTATGGAAACTATGTTTTGAAATAGATATAAAACTGAAATGCCGCACATATCGCTCGCTACGTGTAAAACTCTTAGGCTGTTTTTCTTTCGAAATATCATGAAATAATAATGTATAGTTCAGTGGCATCTTAATTAAAGACGAGAACCAAGTTCAGCTGAATGAATTGAATACCAAATAAAATATTGCAAATACAAACTAAAATATCTACTTACAACTCCGTATACATGTTACAATTTAAAATAATAAGAATATTACTTACCATGATGTTCACTGGTAATTTTGAAGAAACCGATGTAAAAATAAATAGAAAAAACTATGAAATCAAAAGATTTTTCGTACGAAAATTTTGACCGGACAAAAATTTAGAAAAAAAATGCGAATCAGAGAGCCCGTCTGCTGGGCTGCTTGGATCGGTTGTTATTTCTCTTCCATTTTCAAATTTTCACGTGATTGGCATTTAATTTTTAAAGTGGCCTGCCTTTTCTTTATAGTTTGCATACCAAATCGAAACCAAAAAGAGGTTGACATGCGTTTGTAATACTATCAATCCTACTTTAATTATAAATGTGAAAGTTTGTATGTTTGTTACTAAATCACGAAAAAACTACTGCACGGATTTTGATTAAATTTGGTACGTATATAGTTTATGACCTGGATTGAGACAGGATACTTTTTATACCGGATTTTCTTATGGCTCCTGTGGAATAAAAAAAAACTAAAATTAACGCGGAAGAAGTCGCCGGTGATCGCGAGAAAATTATCATCTGGGCGTTTGTCACCTAACCAGGGTGAAGATTTAAATTACATGCGCTACACAAGAGGACATGCGTTATTTTTTTATGTGAAACAGATGGCACACGAGTATTATAAGCAAATCCTGGGTTCATGCGCCTAATGGTAAGCGGCCACCACTATATAGGCATAGAGGCTCTATAGGCATAGAGGTTCTATAGGCATAGAGGATCTATAGGCATAGAGGATCTATAGGCATAGAGGCTCTATAGGCATAGAGGATCTATAGGCATAGAGGATCTATAGGCATAGAGGCTCTATAGGGTGGCCAACCAGTCGGTCGCGATCGACCGGTCGATTGCGACTATAAGTTCAGTCGATCGTGGCAAGCCAAAAAAAATAAGTAGAACAGACTGCGCATCGTAATCACAAACTGCTGTACGCATCTTCTTTAACCTCTCCCATTGTGATAATGATGCTACAAAATTGCTTATGGACCACTTTTAATAATGACTCTATGCAGTAATATAAGTAGTTACTAAGGCGCTCGTTCGCTTTTATGTTTGCCCTTTTACTAAAATAAAAAACTACTTCATAATTGTGTACTGAACTGTGCTGTTTCATTTAAGATTTCAAGAAGTATGTAATTGGTAGATTGCACAGGGTTTCGACAGTAAATAGTAGATCTTGGGTCTAATCAAGTCGGCCACCCCTGCTCTATAGGCATAGAGACTCTATAGGCATATAGGCTCTATAGGCATACAGACTCTATAGGCATAGAGGCTCTATAGGCATAAAGGCTTGCGATATTAAAGTTTCCCGATGCCTATTACAAAAAGTAACCTATAATGTTTTCTTACATTTATCTACTTTGCAAATAAAATGCAAAACTTAATGTAAAGTTGAATTATAAAAAAAAAGTTTAATATGAAGCCCGAAATTTTAGGAGGGTGACAAGTACGTTTTGCAAGTGGGGCACTAAGACGGGGTGGACCCCACAACTCGGGGCTATTAGGGGACAAAGGCCCCGCCGCGCCGTTGGGCGGGAATCGAACCCTCGATCGCGGCAGTCGGTAAGTTAATTTGCATTTTTGTTCGACTCGTTAGGGATTTCGCATTGTTTCTGGATTTCATTCGTTCATTTTATTTTTGACAGTTATCGATAGGCTCATAAAAATCAGGAACTGTGTTGTTCAAATGTAATGAAATATTTTATTCGAATACGGTTTTAAAATACGTTAATTTATTTGTTGCTTTGTTAATAATAAATACATATTTACTAGAATCAGAATCCTAGTTGCTTCGTTGTATCAATCTTTTACAACTTATAGTAGAGGCCGAGAATTAGTCAACGTCTCTGTTCAACTCTATGAGACTTTGCAAAATGTAAATTTCAGGCATAAAATGAAATTGTTATAAACTAGTTCAGCATACGCGATTGCCACATAAACAAGTTAGTGGGCTTTTGAAAGGGGTTTTCAGAGTCCTTCTGTATTTCATCCGTTGCCAGATCTGTACCCCTAGCACGAACCATTATCGAATTCGAATAGTTTGCAAACCGAAATGTCAATGTCAATTTTTTTATGGAAACTTAAACAGCAGCGACACAAAGTACGTAACGAGAACTAAAAATCAGTACACATTTGACAATGACATTTCGGACTCGCAAACGATAGGAATTCGATAATGGTTCGTGCTAGGGGTGCTGGTGTCTGGTGCAACCGTAGAACATTAATTTATTTGCGTGCTGAACTGGGAAACTAAAATAGCGGTAATGTAGGTTTCATATATTTTTCATAATATGTTACATCGTTCAAATCTCAAAATTAAAGGATATTTTGGAAGACATAAAATTAGCAGTTTTCTTAATTATCTTATTAAATTATCAGTTTTCATAGAACACTTTCATAGGTCGCAGATTCTATTATGATAAGTGCAATTCTGCCTCTTACATTTATTGCTTATGCATCAAAATTGTGGATGTTTCAGTCTTACCATTCCAGCATTTTCATTCCAGGATTTCCAGGTAGCATTGTTAACACGATTTCCTACGATAACAAGACGAGAACCAAAAATCAGTACGCATTTGACAGTGACATTTCGCACTCGCAAACGTTACGAATTCGATATTGGTTCGTGCTAAGGGTACAGCACCCCTAGAACGAACCATTATCGAATTCGAATAGTTAACATACCGAAATGTCGACATTTCGGTTTGTTAACTATTCCAATGAAATATTAATTTTCTAATGTTTTGTAACGTTTGCGAGTGCGAAATGTCACTGTCTAATGCCTACTGATTTTTGGTTCTCGTTACGTACTTTGTAGCGCTGTTTTTCAAGTTTCCATACAAAATTTGGCATTGACATTTCGGACTCGCAAACGATACGAATTCGATATCGGTACGTGCTAAGGGTACTGGACTCTAACGCATACTGGAATAATGTAAACCGGCTATAAGAGTGAGTTGGATTAATTGTAGTTGCCTTATTTATTATTTGATTTTTATACGTAATGAATTTCACCTGTGCAGCTAAAATTGTAAAGGATGAAATACCTATTACCAACGGACTTTTCGTAGGGTTTACAATTCGTTTAAAAAAACATTTTAAGCGTCGAAACTTTTGACGGTAGCGTATCGAATCAATGATTGCGATTATTTCCGTTTATTTAACAGTACCACAAACACAATGTCACGCAATTAAATATTCAAAGCGAGGAGGGCTTGCTAGCTAGTTGTCACTTTTGGTTTGCACTTGTTTTGCATCACAATGGAGTTATTTCACTGACTATATAAATTGGAAGTGTTGTTGAGATTCGGCTCGGTAGACTGTGACCGGATCGCGTTATAAGGCAAATGTTTTGGCGTCATTAAAATTAAAATATTGTTATGTATGGTTGTTGCTTGACCTATGTGAATGCAGCTTATGCAGCTTATGCAGCTATACGTTTAGGAAACTGAAACCAACGACAATAAGAAACATTTTACCAAAATTTTCACTGCTACAATTGCTAAAAGTTACTTGTTCTGAATTACATTTCATTGACTCAAAATCAGGAAATTCAAGATAGCTTAAAACATGGGTACTGAAAAAATGTAACTGTTGTACCTAAACCGTATGACTTTCCATTTTAATATTTTTCAACACATTTGTCAAAAGAATGAATTTACGGAGGTTGTGTACATTGCACGAAAGTTCAAAATTACGAGCCACGACACGCCACATGACGGAGCTTGCGGTAAAACATTTTACCGCGCGTTCCCATACATGGCGGCGTGCGTATTCTTTACATTTATTTTTTATTTCATTCGAACCTCGTTGGAAGCGCTTCTAATCTATACCTTTGTCTCACTTAAATACTAAAAAGAAAAAGAGACGAACGCTGTAAATCTTCACCACTCGCACATGGCGCTACTAGGAAATTCGCGCTTTTTCCTTTTTAGAAAAATTTCGCTTCATTACTTAAAAATTATACTGTTTTCTTGTAAAGTTTGTCATTTGACTTTCATTTTTTTTTCATTGTCTACTCGTTTGTAATTACCAACTTACCGCACTTATATCATCATAAATAACAATTCCGGTTCCCTTTAACTTTAACCTAGTCCGAATACATAAATACACAGTTGTGAGTACCTATAGTCGGCTTTTAGGACCCTCATTTCAACGCAGGTGTAAAGATGTAATCACAGCCATCTCGATTTTGGAACTGTGACAAATAACTGTCACTGGATATCGAAGGGTAGATCCTTTCAATTGATATTTCCAGGATTTTATGAGATATTTATCTGGCATACAGTCACTAATGTACGCAGATAACATCTTCGAGGGAGATTAAACTCCCTTTCGTATTGAAGTTGGTGACATAAATATCTGACCTATTTGATGCTAAATAATACCCCCTCGGCTGTGTAGCCACCGACTTTGTTTTTCACGGCCGGAAAATCGAAAAGTTTTCCCGTCGATTTTACTCTTATTATTCGAGTTCTAGTGTACACTCAGGCTTCATTTATGTCTTAAATCAGTCCTGAATAGTTTCTCTACAAACGTATCTATATATTAGGTGTGTAAATTTACACATTAAAAACCATTACTAAATATGATACACTGAATATTTATATTTATATAATTTTCTAAATTCATGTCAGATTCATTCACTTACACACACGAGAGTACGTACATTGTACGTAAAGCAATGTGCTAAGCTGTAACACATATTTTTCTTTACTTTAAAAAAAAGTTTAATTTTTTGTCAATAATTCTGATAACTGTGCCTTGTAAGATTTGCCCGAACTTAAAGTACTAAAAGTTGTTTTCAGATACTAAAAGTTCATATCATGTGCTGTGTTAGTAACAGACAAAAATAATATCTTATACCGTTCGAACTGTACAGTCTGATCGTAACGATTTCTCGTAGTGTGTATGGCCGGTATTACATTAATTATATCACTTTTAGATAAACGATAGGTCTCCATTTGTTCGACTGCAGGTGACCAATATACGAGTATCACTGTTGGAGAGTTTTCGAACCATTTTTATGGGTTTTGGTTTTGTTTTCACTGCCCGTTATAGAAACTCACTGTTGCGAAAAGCAATTGCATATTTATATTTCCACTATTTTAGGTTTTCGTCTTTTTTCATAGATAGGTCCGACTAAATGCTCTAAAATTAGAGTGCAAAATTTGAATTAGTTCTGTCGTACCTAATGAATTATCGGGCTGCGTGTCTATAGACGTTAGACGATATCTTGACTAACGATAATTTGGCATGCACAAAAGAGGTTGTGGGCAGCGTTGCCATATTTTTTTTGCCAAGTCGGGATTTAGGAACTTTTTGAGTCAAAAAGCGGGATTCTTTCGTCGAAAGCAGGACATGGTAAAAGATTCGTATATAATCAAAAGTTATTAAATATTTATCTTCATTACGCGCCGCAGACGGCTAGTCCACACTTGTCTGTGCCAACCGGCCGCGCTTTGTCAGTACGCTGCACGCACGGTGTATCAATTTTTTACAACTTATAGTAGAGGCCGAGAATTAGTCAACGTCTCTGTTCAACTCTATGAGACTTTGCAGAATGCTTCTAGCATAACATGAATATGTTATAAACTAGTTCAGCATACGCGATTGCCACATACGGCTAGTCCACACTTGCCTGTGCCAACCGCCCGCGCTTTGTCAGTACGCTTCACGCACGGTCGAGTTATTCCCGAAAAGCGGGATTGAGCCAGTCCCGCGCGGGACATTTAATTTTGATTTAAAAATCGGGACGGCAACGCTGGTTGTAGGAGACGATATATACTCATATATAGCCGGTGGTGATATGGAACCGGGACCGCGGTCCCGAAAGCCCCAAGTCTGTAATTCATAATTATTTTTGAGGCGGCATTTGGGACCGAAGCTGGTGGTCCCGAATGACACCTCTGTTTAATAATAATTTTCAGTGGAAATTTGGGATCACAAATAAAGAAAGAAAAAATGTTTGATTGATAATATTTGTATGTGCATCCGATGAAGCGTACTTAATTAAAAGTTTAAAGGCTAATTTTAGCGCATTTTAGTACCAGAGCTTCGTCACGCACTCGTGGAATAAGCATAAGTAAGACTTTTGACATACATTTACCAACCATGTAATACGTAACATCGTTAAATTTTGCGCATATTCCTAAAGCATTCTTTTTCATCTTTAATAAATAATTAACAACTAAATCAATCACACAGAGCAGTTTTCAAAACTAACGACATCGCAAGCTCTTTAAATTCAACATACATTAATTAATGATCAAATAAGCAGACCCTACTTTTATTTCTATCCCGAAAATCCACGGTGATCCGCAGGGAATCATCATGAATATCAAACGTGCATCGTGTTGGGGTTCCGTGCAGTTATCTGATCCGGATTATGCCGGTAAAAAGCGGTCATTATTCCGCCTCCGTGGGTAGAATGAGATTTTTTATTTTACCCACACCTCTTCGCATTGTCGCGCGACGGATTGTCACTGGCCTGGATAATTCGAAAATCACAATGGAAAAGTAATCAGGAGTAGGCACCGACTCCAAAGCCAAATGGCTCTTGTTTTTATAATAACATTAAACTTGCCAAGAAACTTTGTTTGACAATTCCAATGCAAGACTGCATTTAACTACTTTATTTGTTACACTATCCGTAAATGGAATACTCTACCCGCTTACGCGTTCCCTCCCTTTTACAACTTGGGATCCTTAAAAAGAGGCGCGAAGAGGCAACATGCAGGCCGGCAGGGTGAGGATGGCTGGTGAGGCAGTTAGAACTGCTGTACCAGGTATCTTCGCATCTCGACTTTACCGTCACTTAACATCAGGTGGGATGGAGCCATTTGTCGGATCTATCGCTAAAAGAATAGCAAACAATCCACACGTCAAAGAATAATATCACAATAAAATATTTCCGTTTAATTTAGCTCAATAATAGGTAACTTACCAATAAAACCTAAAATTGGGGCTCTTATTATTTTCGTCAAAATTAAATAGCCCACGATATATTTATTCATCTCGAACATTAAAAGATGTATTCTGCCTATGCAGCCATAAAACCAAACAGTAGCAATAAATCGGTAGCTATAAAGGCTGTAATTAAATCTTACGAGAGTAAGGGCTGGTTGTGTGGAGGGGTGGCGAGCCATTCATGCTGCGATGTATGCCAGGTGCGCGCGTACTTTGTAGAACGAGTGTAGTGCGCCCAGACAAACGCACTCGATGTTAGGCCCGTATTAATAGATCGCTCTCAAATCTGATACTTTTTTAATACAAAACAGCATCTCAATATCGTACTAAAGATCTATTATTACGGTCCTTAGACGAGCATTTTAAGAGCCTGTACGCATTGCGATATTTCACCGCGTGCGATATTTCATCATGTGCTGCTGGAGTGCAGGGGCGTTGCAAGACAAAGGACTTCTCTAATGGGAAGCCCGAAAACTGCCTGCAGTAACGTTCGGAGGGGGACTGCTGAGCTTTCTGGAGGAGCTGGGATGGCAGGACTGATGCCAATCCCCACACAAAATAGGCACTAGATGTAGAGTTGCGGAAACAGCCCGCCGTTCTACTAAGACTAAGACCAAGATATTTCATCATCATCATCAGGTTATTAATGCCTCCACTGCTATGGAACAGGTATTCCCTATGTATGGAGCATGGAGATTGCGCCATGACCCACCACGCGGGCTCAGTGCAAATTAGTGGGAGCTAACGACTGTAGATAAAGCCGGGACCAACGGTTTAACGTGCTTTCCGAAGCACAGAGGAGCTCGAGATAGTAAATTTCTGGTCACACATTCAATGACTGATCACTGCGTAAGTTGCTTAACTTTAATGATCGCAGCCGAAAGCGGCACTTACGCCATCGAGCTCCTCATATGTTGGTTGAAATACATACCTATATTCTTGAATCTTTATAAGAGTAGCCGTAAAATTCGTGTGGCACAAAAATCTATGATTTAATGCAAATTGAACGTGATGCGATGCCGATTTTCTGTTATTGTTAATTTTAGACGTTTATTTAGAGAACCACATTGAACTGACAGAAATCGTATGAAATGTTATTGGCAATGCATCCTAGTTGTAATTCTATCAACAGAATATTATTTGCGATATTACGCATGGCGAAATATCGCAGTGCGTACGCACAAATCCTAAGGACAGGCGGCATGGTAGAAAAATTGCGTACATACCAACTGGAAAAAGCTATTTAAGCAAATTTAATAATAATAATGCTTTATTTCTTCTCCCCACAATCCCATGCACAAAATAATACAAACTTAAATAATTAATTTCCTTTATACAAGATTGTGGAGACACTGGTATCTGAACTAGGCCGCAGACTGTATCTCAGAATTTAGTTCCTTCTTCAAACTTAGAAATAGCCTTACAAGTTACAAACACTATATAAAAAAGGTCCATGGTCACGGATGTTAGACTAAGTATGGACTTTAGTAGAGTAATCGAAAAATAATATAATAATATATATTTATATTCTAAATGATGTAACCTTCCTTTACAGACGTATCTCTGAAGTCATTTTTCAACTTGACGACTCAATAACAATACAGGAAGAAAAAAACAGCTCTTGTTGAGTTTCTTGCCGGTTCTTCTCAGTTCAAGGTCTCCCGCCGTAGTTTTGCGAACCGACGGCGTAGCTTCTTGACCTTCACAAGTGCTTGTAACAGCCTAGACTGAATAAATGACATTTCATTTCATTTCATAAATATTGTCCAAAGCTGCCACATTAAGGAAATTTCTCAATTTTACTTTCACATTTTCAATTAAGTATAAGCGTGCTAAATTAATATCGTTCAATTTTTTATCGGTTACACAAAAATACTTACTGCTTTTTACTGACACGACCCTATTTAAACTTAGCGCACTCCGCTACTCCGTATCAACCAATACACATTTTTCTATTCTTTATTGTCAAAATCCATTTTTTCGATAAAAAAAAAAGTTGTGCTTATGAATGGAACGCATTGTGCTCGGTGCAGCGGTGCATCGCGGCAGATGGCGGGCCAGATAACGGTAAACGATTTGACACCAACACAATCGGTCAAACAGTTTAACTAGGGCTTTTGTGCCCATACATTGGGATGGTGAGGTGCAAAAAAAGAGAGGTATTTCCCGCTCGAATTGGAGCCCCCGTCTGGGGAAGTCACCTCCATCTTACAGTAAATCACAGTAAAGTAGAAGTACCTTTTTAGTATGAGAGCTACTGAACCCTCCGAGTAACGGTCTGTCTGTAAAGCTAGAAATTCTCATGGTGATGAGTCATAGCATGCTTAGTACGGTAAGCATCGCCTGGCACACCTCAGCCCTGCACGTCATGAAGCCGTATAATTTTTGAAAGTGTCAAAAAAATATTTAAAAAAAACTGGTAGCTGTAAGCTTGAATTTTTTTTACAATTTAGTTTATTTATTTTTGTTTCTGTATAAAATAAACTAGTATTAATGATAATTTAATATTAATGAGTTCTAAAAGAAGAGGTTGGAGGTTTACCATATTTTAGTACTTCAAAGTCTAATATAAATAAAACTTCTAATTTGGGACAGCCATTTTTTTTATTTATTTATTTATAAAATAGAACTGAAACTTGTGTTATTTAAAGAGTGGTGTGCTTGAAAAACAATTTTTTTTGTTGAAATGAATGAGTCATATCATGGATTAGTTAGCATAATGAGTTTTTGACAGGCGCATCATTGGCTCCCATCCCATCTCATTGGTCACAGTTTGACTTATGCGTGGGTGTTATGTTACTGCAATTTTGTACCGTGAAATAACGATATTAGTTTTGATTTAAATATAACTACATATTTACAAATCCCACGCTTGTTAGAATCCCATTTCAGATTAGCTAAGGGAGTGCTGCTCAAAAATGTTAAGCTCTATAATTAAGATTTTATTAAAATGAGTAATTAATTAACATTCTTCAAGCATTTAACGGCTAGATGTTTAAATCTAAAGAAAATTTTACTAGAAAAAAATCCACGCGGATCTGGCAGCAGACGGGACTCGAACCCGCACCCATCCCTATACGGGCAAATGCAATGACCATTATGCTACCGCGGTCCTTATGGCCGTGTCGAATTTTCTCTAGCATTTTTTAGTCTGCAAGGCCATCTCTTCGCATCTGGCCCGCGTGGATTCTTTTCTAGTAAAATTTTCTTTAAATGAGTAATGTCAATTAATAAATTAAAATTACTTTAAATAGCCATTATTTAGATCCAGGGTAATAAGTGTGTGATTGTTTTTACAGTGTTAATAAAAATCTATCTCATGATCAAGGTAGGACTGTCTTGCAAACACTTAAACCTTATACAATTGTTACTAGTTTATGAGAACGAAACTGATAATAACATCATAATATTTATTGGAGTGTCCGAGGATGGCGGCGCAGTGTCTCTCCGATTCCGTCGGCCTAGGCGGACCTTTAGAGTGCCCCGACGACGTAATCACCCGCGCCAACGCGCCTCCGACACCTCCCACACAGGTCAAAAACACCAACACTAAACAGCTAGCAAACTTGCACACTAGCTAGCATTAGTCAGACACCGCACCCGTACGACAGGAGTGTGAGGACCCGGTTTACACACGACACGCTAGGTACAGGTTTTTCCTTGCCCCCCACGTAAACGGCTAACTAGAGCTGAGGTTCGAGTCTCAGGGACACCCTCTAGTTGAGTCGACCCCCTCAGGTTCGAGTGGTCTACCTGCTTCAGACGGAGAGGAGACTCCCTCCGTGCGGAGATGCCATCCGTCTGAAATACCTCTTGAGGCAGTCGCCAATTCTCGGTTTGATGTCCACTTAGGATCTCGCCGTCCCCAAACCCGGTGACGCTGTTTAGGTCATCTGCGTCCAACAGCATACACACTCAAAAAAAATGGCGCTGTATGTCATAATACTGATTTTTACTTAGTTCGGTTACATATGCTCTATATGTAAGAACTTCAGAATTTAAACTTAAACACTGCTTCAACAGGTTTGAAATGCGTTTTTGAATATTTGTATCCATATAGTAAGGGATCCGAAACGTACAGATGTGTATAAAAGTATAAAAATCTTCATCTTGATATTTATTTGTTTCTTAGGTTTTCACGCACATCACTCATTAAATAAAACTAGTTTTAACGGGTTAATGCACGAACTTTATTTATTTATTTCTTGACGTTTCGCAGCCTTTTCAGGTCTGCATCGTCAGAATAATGATTTTTTTATTTACTTCGTCGAGCTACCTTCGAAAGACTTTTATTGAGCGTTCGGATATTTCATTGGAAGATTTTTAAAACTTTATTGTCTATGTATGAATTTATCAGTTAATTTAGTTAGTAAAGTACTTTATTTAAAATTCTTTTTTGTAATTTTGAGTTTATTTATTTGACCCTAACTACCGTAATTTACCACCGGTTCCAAAATTGGGAGACCTTTCTGAAAAGAACAAGCGAAACAAACACAGAGAGGCTTTCTATCTTCTGCTCATGTTAAAATATGCAAACCAAAAAAAAATTCGTCATTATTTTGACGATGCAGACCTGAAAAGGCTGCGAAACGTCAATAAATAAATAAAGTATGTGCATTAACCTGTTAAAACTAGTTTTATTATCTTGATATTTTATAATACAAATTTTGTCCAATTCATCTCTGCTTAGTTACCAATAAGTACTCAAGTAATCACTACTTCCATTAGCCTCAAGTTTCAATCACATCATGATACACCATTATAATAACACCAGATTGATACTTGATGAAGCCTTACCCCTAATAAGCCGGATTGCAGTAACCACAGACACGTGGACGCCACGTTTTCACACTCGAGAGCAACACAAGCGGGAATAAATAAATAAAAAGTGTAGTTTAAATATTATTCTTAGGCAGATAGATTTATTTATTTAATTAAAATACATCTATGTATAAAAAATCTTCATTTACTTATCCAATTTCTTTAACCACCCTTAAAAATTCCTCGACGTCACCTCACATACACCATGGAACATTGAAGTAACTTTTGTGACTCGTGACACGTTGTCATAACGTGACATGAATTCAAAATTTTTGTGCGGGCAGCCGGTGTTCATTGATTTAAAAGACGTTATCATGTTAAAAAAACAAACAATCTGTCCAGCTTTATAATATTAGTAAGGATATTATTATAACTAGGTACTTCTTAGTATTAAAATAAGCAATAGTAACGCCGATACAAACTAGGCTACGTTATTCGTAACCGGGTATTAAAGCTTATCCGAATACATCCGAATATATCACTTCTTATTTAAAACTATATGAGTGATATAATTGCGTGTCTAGACCAACGATATTAAAGTCGAGACTCGCGACTGCTCTGAATGAAATGAAATCACTTTAATATTTTGCTTAACATTTTTTGTAACCTATATTTTTTAATAAAAGTTCTTTGCAGACGCTAGTGAACAAGCATACGCCTGCGTCGGTTACTTTCGTTTTAACTTCGGCAATGGACAGCTTGGGCTGGCCCTTATAGGTGACAAAGGACGCATCAGACCACTATACCTCGCATAAAGTTGGTCTCATATCCTATATTGACGACCTCTGTGGCCGAGTGGTTTGTACGCCAGCTTTCATGGCGTCGCCGACTCGAGAGGTCCCGGGTTCGAATCCCGGTGGGGGCAGATGTTTGTGTGATGAATGCGGGCATTAGTACTCCAGTCCTGGATGTTTATTATGTATTTATATATTAATATACTTATATATGTATTATTTCCGTTACCCCAGCATCCCATAACGCAAGCTTTACAGTGCTTACTTTGGGGCTAGGCTAATTGGTGTGAGTGTTGGAAATATTATTAATAGCATCTACAAACATCAAAAGAAATTCATAGAACGTACCAGTCTTCAACCACCTATTGGACAGACTCTTCTACCATATTTAAATTGTTGCTTGGTGACCCACGGCGCTAGAAGCCGTTCGTCGCACATCGTGTAGGAGAGATTCTTGAAATTTCTCTCCCTTCGGATTGGAAGAGATGGCTTCCCAGTCACTTGAATGTCGTAGTCTTGTTGGACCCCCCCCCCCCCTTCTTTTACTTTTTCAAAAGGATTGTCTGATCTGACTGATGAATGGTATATTATTATTATTATTATGGAGTGTTGGAAATATTCATAATATTTATAACAATAATAATAATATTTATATTATAATAATTTTATGTTTAAATAATATCAAAGGACAATGTTAAAATTGGCCTAAGAACCAACACCAATTTGGCATTTATGATAATTCTTAGTATATTTTTTGCGATAATTATCAGTATTTAGATTGTGACGGACACTTCCAGTTAAATAAGCTAAATTAAAAAGTTAAAAAATAATCTGAGACAATAAATACCATTTTATGTGTATAATCTATGGCAGCGCTGCAAACAAAACACTCTTTCTTCCTAATGCCGGCACTTCACTTGGCTATTCGTATTTGCTATTTTGAAACATGACATCAGTCTGTCCTTTTCATTCCTTATTAAGCATGACAAGGACAAACTGTTGTCAAGTGAAGGGCCGGCATAAAACTGTTACTCTGTGGTTGTGGTGCATGCAGTTTGCATTCGTAGTAATCTGTGGCATTCATGCATGCCAAAGAGTAGTATAATAACCGGAAAGTGCATTCTCGTTTCGGATTACCTGTTGTGTGTGTATATTTGCGATTGTTTTTCCTTTAATTTAACTATTTCGGCTATCTAATATGCCATCGATGTAACCAAAAAGCAGAGCCCTTATTACCAAGTGCTAGTGAACCTGTGCTACAACATCCTGAGAGGATCATACTGCTAAATTATTCAAGAACACCTGATACACATTCACGCTGCATATTTACACAATATACATGTGATATACAAATAAATACAATAAACAATATGATACAATTATGTGAAAAATAGTCAATATATAAGAAGCAAAACTACAGTTTTTGTTTTATTCATGATTTCTACCAAACCAAGTTTTTCATAATAGTTATTCTTTAAAATCGCACCGAATAAAATGAATTAGTTGTAATATTAATTAATTCACTTCATACTGAGTTCATACTAAATTCATAGGTTATATGTTTATTTATACCTATGTTTCATTGAATATTAAACATAACCTCAAAAAAGTTTTAGTTTTCCTAATAATTTAAGTTCTCTGAAAGTGTCCGTCAATAATCTTTGTTTTTACAGTCATTTACTTACGATTTTGAACCTAGAAAATAATATTTCATGATTGTTGGTTCTTAGGCTAACTATGTATGGACGCTGAACAATGTCCTTTAACACAAATTATGAAATTCATATCCATGTTGCTCTGTGGTCTATAGCCCAATTAATTCATGTCGAAACAAAAACACTTTTAAAATTTTAATAATAATGACATCGTGGGAATCATTTTTTAACTTACCCCAGTGCTTTGAAGAATACCATACAAATTGTTAAAAGTAAATAAATTTATAAAGCATATCATTTTCGACAGCATGCCTTCTGTGATCCGTGCGAATTTACGAGGACACTCTGTTGTATGTTTGCAAATCCTCTCCTAAAATAACACACTTTGACCACTTATTCGCGGGTCGGTTTTGCTACGCTGCTTGATATTATAAAAAGTGACACGTACAACATCAAGTGGGATAAAATATCAACAATTATGTAACATTTAGTGCACTCTGTGACATGGGCAGGGTTAATTTGCTAAAGAACACCGTGTGAAACGGTGAACTTTAATAGGGATTAATTTTTTTTATGACGATTTCAAGAGTGTATTAAATTGATATAATATTATCATAGTACCGGATTATGTCCGTGGGAATTATTTTGTTGGTAGTGTCGATTTCACACTTAGTTTCTACTTATATTAACGTTTTAAACTATTTTGTGTTAAAATATGCCTTCTCATGATGACTTGACCTTATGATCATGATTATTTTTCCATATAAAATTTTGATGTAAGTTTCTTTTTACTTTAATACTTTTTAAAGCCGAATTTACTACGCAGTACTAAGAGATCTGTTGGCATCTAAAAACAGTTTTAGATGCCAACAGATCTTAGCAGGCGTAGCTTTTCGTATGGGCTTGTAACAGCCTAAAAGTTGAACATAAATTTGAGCTTCACTGATTGATATAAAAAAGTACCTACTTTGCTAATCTTTTTTACGCAGTGCAAACCGCTACTTTCATACGTTGGCACCCTTAAGGGGCACATTAATGAACGGACCTCACGCCGATCCTCTTTCAAGTGTCACGGATGCGAAACGGTGAATCCGTTAAGCAGCCCGCGCGGCTAACATTTTACTATCCGCTAAAAACCCTGCGAATACCTTCTACGCTGTTAAGTCTCCCTCAGGTTCGCGTCGTCTACAGGCTCCAGATGGAGAGGAGACTCCCCCCGTGGGGAGATGCCATCCGCCTGGAATATCTCTAAAGGCACTCGCCCATTCTCGGCATGAGGTCCCCTTAGGATCTCGCCGTTCCCAAACCCGGTGACGCTGTAAAGGTCATCTGCGACCAACACCAGTATACAAAAAACCCTTTTACCCTAAAATTGTTTTTGTTTTTTTTTATTAAGCTACTAGCGGCCGCCCGCGACTTCGTACGCGTGGAGTTAGTTAGAAATAAAGATTCACTGCTCCTTCCTCGTAGGTGACAGCGTGATAATATGTAGCCTATATGTTGACCCGACTTCTTAATAATATTCGTGCCAAAGGAGATTGGGCATCTTAGTATGGAGCTTGGGGACGAACTTAAGATTTTTGTACATCAATCAAATAACCTTAAAAATATTGATTATATTTAATACTTTTAGGATTTTTTATTTCTTCAAAATCCGTACTCTCTGAGCAAAGTAATTGGACTTTAAAGAAATATATCTACATAACCTCTTTCTACGATCCCCGCTACTACTCTAATCTTAATATAACCTACATACATACACATAATCACGCTCATAATCCTAAAAGTGCTGCATTTGTTTACACATTTTATTATTTAGCATTAGGTACATCATTAGCATCAATTTACACGGCAATAGCGAGAAATCGACTGACTGACAGATCTGAGTTCTGACAGTGATCACAGTGTCACTGACAGACACTATTCACATTGACAGAACAACGGTAATTTTTCCAAAACGTATTGCTGTAACCCCGAGTAGATTCTTTTATTTAAGGATTTTTTGTTTTAATCGACTTTTGTAAATAAATCATAGTCACACGAATAATATGTTCTATTATTCTTTGTATATGTGTTTTCGTATCTTGGACTAGTTCTAACAATGTTAATAACATTAATAGGTTAACATTGGAAACCTAAGTTAACGTTTCGGAATGCGCCGTGCGTGCTTATCACATAGGAAATCATTCTACATTTTGAAAATATCGCATATTTTTCTGAGACTACGAAAATTGCTGAAATTTGGTATTCAATAATCAATAATTAGATAACGATTTTTGGCAGTATTTGCATGAGTGTACAATTGAGAGATAAAAATCCCTAAAATGCCCAATCTCCTTTAACTATGCAGTACTTTTTGACCTCTTTCTGTGTTCTGTGTTTTTGACAAACAGACAAAATTCTAAAAACTATATTTTTGGCTTCGGTATCGATTGTAGAATTTGTAGATCACACCCCAAGTATTATTTAAAAAAAAAATTCAATGTACAGTTTTGACTTTCGTTTTTTTTAGAATACGAGCTGTATCCCGCGGTGTTACTCGCGGTTTATTAGGGATATTGTCTCGCAGTAAAACGTAGCCTATATTAAATCCAGGGTGTCAGCTAACTCCATACCGAATTTTATTAAAATCGCTCCAGCCTTTTAGATGTAAAGAAGTAACAAACATACACACTCACAAACTTTCGCCTTTATAATATTAGTGTGATTTAATTTTGCCCAGTATTTTGCAGTACCTAGTCATGAAGGATCTATCGCATGTGAACAGCACATGTACGTTTTTTTTAATCCACCATCTCAATGTGTATACAAATTACCGCTTTATCGTTTACTAAAAAAATCTCTACGTAGTCGCATTAAAAACATTTGGTAGCTAATAAGGGACAGTTGCTTCTGTGTAAGTAATTGATTGGTGCGAAAGCGTGCTGGTCGCGTGGACGACGCGTGCCGTGAACCATGGGGCAAATTAACCAAAACGATGGGTCACCGTGTTATGATACCGTGTAATCTCATCATAACATTTTAAGCATCTAATGGCTGCTCATTGCAATGAAAGTGAACCCGCCTTCTGTTCCAAAAATCTGTGGGTCGAATCCTGAAATAAGTAGTTTCTAAGGTTCCGTACCGGGGTAAAAACGGGGCCCTGTTATTAAGACTCCACTGTCCGTCTGTCTGTATTTCAAGGTTCTCATGAACCGTCTTAGATAGACAGTTGTTCACAGACTATGTATTCCTGTTTTCGCTTTAATAAGAAACAAACACTGAAGACGCTTGAAATATTCACGCAATATTTGGTTGTATATGCACTTTAAAAATAAATGATTACATTAAAATAAAATAAATATTTAAGGTGGGTTCATCCCATACAACTGACGTGATTTCTTACCGTTTTTTGCTTGATATTATTATAATACTGTCTAATGTTGTATAGATATAGACCTTTTTTAAATACTTGAATTTTTTTTAAGACACTTGTCTCGTCAGTCTTGCTACATGTCTGCCTATAAGTTTAATAGTATATTGTATAATAACGTCTTTGCTACCACTGCAGTTAATTATCGCTTTCTTACAAACTTTCATTCCCTATTTTATCCCCTTGGGGGTAGAATTGATCAAAATCCTTTCTTAGTGGATGCCTACGTCATAACATCTACCTGCATGCCAAATCTCAGCCCGATCCGTCCAGTAGTTTGGGCTGTGCGTTGATAGATCACTATGTCAAAACATCCATGACACCGGGATTAGAACCCGGGACCTATCGGGTTGGCGACACCATGAAACCCGGTGTACATACCACTCGGCCACGGAGGTCGTCTCACAGGTCACGAATAAAGCAACCAAAGTACAATGTAAATTTCATTTTTTAAATCCATCTAAATAAATGATTGCAAGTATTTATCATAATGAATTTCTCGAAAATTTCCAAGTACAAAATAGAATGAAAGGTCTCGTAAATAGCATTCAGTACAGATGCACTCTCAACTGGAGTGACGTCACAGTTGTTATCTATACAAGCATACACACAAAGCTCCTAGTTGGTTTTCAATCAACCTCAAGAGGCAAAGGGAGCTACTGCACCAAATGTTGCAAATAAACATAACAAAACGCAACCGATTCTGTGTATAAACAATGCGTTCAACTGCGTTGGATATAGAGTTCAGATTTTAATGTTTTTTTGGCTTATTCACGGGAGCTTTTATTGTGCTATTGTTTTTTAATAAGTACTTAGTTGTTCAGGTTGTTGGAGATACAATTATATTACATAACATTTTTGCTATTAATAAAGTTATTATATTCATCGAAGTTGATTGGTAAAATTGTTGTTATATTTTTATTTTTCCAAGCATTTAAATGCTAGATGTTTCAATTTAATGCACCGACGCTACCGCGCCCAGAGTTTAAATAATAGTAGGTCAACTAACCATATGTCACTGTCATACTGTAAATAAATGTTTTTCCAGTTTAATTTCCTTTAGATTCAAAGATCTAGCAGTGAAATTTTTAAAATAATAATTATAACAACAATGGTTTGGATACTTACAGTTTATGCTCCAACAAGCTGCCATGAATGAAAAATGTTATAAAAAAATTATATGACAAAATCTCGTACATAGTTGTACGAGATGTGTAGTATTCTCGTACCTCGTACGGAAGCCAGAAATCTCGTATTTGTACGAGAATTCTCGTACGGTTGGCAACCCCGATCTAAACAGTTAAACGCTTAAAAAATAAAAATATGACTATGATTGCTTTTTTTTCTTTCCAATGTTAAATACTTGTAAAGGTATTCATTTGACATTGTGGATTGCCTACAATGCGAAAAGATGGCGCTGCTTTGCAGCTTAAGACACACTACAGAAAATTCGACTCGGGCACCACGGCCGCGGTAGCATAATGGTCAGTGCATTCGCCCGGATGGCGGAGGGTGCGGGTTCGAGGACCGTCTGCTGCCTGCTCCGCGTGGATTTTTTTCTAGTTAACTTTTCTGTAGTAAAATGTTTGCTTCATTGTAGTGTTATAACTTTTATAAATAGTCAATGATATATTTCGTTATTAATTATTATTATTTTATATTATTTTTTGTTATTATTTAAGTCGCTCAGCGCGCTATGGAAAGGGCTATGCTCGGCGTTTCTCTGAAAGATCGCATCAGAAATGAGGTAATCCGACAGAGAACCAGAGTCATCGACATAGCCCACCGGATTAGCAAGTTGAAGTGGCAGTGGGCTGGCCATATTTGCCGAAGAACCGATAACCGTTGGGGTAGACGAGTTCTGGAGTGGAGACCGCGTCTAGGCAAACGTAGTGTAGGACGTCCTCAGACACGATGGAGTGACGATTTGCGCAAGGTGGCTGGCAGGAGCTGGATGCGAGTAGCCCAAGATCGATCTGAGTGGCGTGCAATTGGAGAGGCCTATGTCCAGCAGTGGACTAGGATAGGCTGTTGATGATATTTCGTTAATTCAAACATTAAAAACTTAATAGCTAAAAAGAGACCTCTGCCCTATATAGATGGATCAGCGGATATGTAATACTAGTGGCCCGCCCTCGCTTTACTTCGGTGTAGAGCTGTAGTGTAAAAGGCTTGTATTATACACAATGACTTCCTTCATAACTTATAAACCTTCCATTCCAAGTAAAAGATTCGTTGCGTAGTTTAGGACCCGTTATACCGAATGCTACATTGTTCTGCTGTTCCGGTTTGATAAATTCTTATAGTATTGAACAGTACATTTATCGAGGACGGCTATAGGCTATATATTACCAGGCTACGACCAGTAGCAGCGGAGCATCGATGTAAAATGTTGCAAAAACGGGTAAAAATATTCCATTTGTGAGATTCCGTTGCGTGCGCTGGGTAAACGGTTAAAGTTACTCAAAAATCGCGTACGACGGAATTCTTCCCCTTCAAAAGTTATGTGAAAAAGTCCATGATAGCCTATGTCCATATTTTAAGTTTGACTCACTATAAACCTTTTTAATTCAAATTACTGATATTTGGGCTGGTGCGCATTCATTGTTGGGATTTAATGAGAACGGATGCCCTATAAAGAGAATTATTTGAATAACTTTAAAGCGATGGAAGTTAGTAAGGATTAGTAATGACAACTTTACGTCTGCTGTTAAAAATTCATTGCAATTTATTTCAGTTGCAAAAACAAGTTTAAAAAGATTTTTTAATATTAGACAGAAGTAAAAACTTAAAATCAGCAATTCATTTATGTGCCTATCAAAATTATTTTTAACAGAGCCCTAAGGAATTCTAAATGTGTATCAATACATTGAAACTTATTAAATGCACGGAGAAGTTATCTTTCTCTGTCTTTCATTTGCCATAGAAAATCACGATGTTAAGGCAATTCATAACCTATAGTTAGACCGTACAGTTTAATTTCTTTTGTCCATAGTTTTGTAAATACAACGTCAGCTGTAAAGCCAATTTGTGGTTCCGTCAATTCATCTCTCGGAATTGAATGGGATAAATGACACATACGAATTTATTATTGACTAGAATTAATACCGGCAACGGATATTTTATTTCACCATTTATTTTACCCTATCTCTAGGAACAAAAGCTTAGTATTTGGCCAGCTTACAAGTCAGTAAATTTTCATGTTTATTAAGTAAGACCCAATAAATTGAAAGATAAATTGAGATATAGTGCTACTGTTAAAAGATGAGATAAAGAAGAAACTCAAAGTTTTAAAATTAAATAACCTGTCGTACCAGTTTTAATTTAATAAGGGACGAATGAGATTAAATTTTTATTAAAAATTCATTTCGTTATCTTAAAATTATGATAAAACTATCCTCAAACTTCAGTTGGACCAAATTAGACACAATAAGCCAAATTTCACCAAGATCGGTTAAGTGTCGCCGCCACGGCCACACGCCACAGCCACAAACGCCGCCACGAGAATCTAGAAGCGGCTACTAAAGTGGCTGAAGCGCGCGACAGCGGCCTACTAAGGTAAGGGAGAGAGGGGTGGGGAATCGCGCGAGTGACGTGTAGTGGCGTTTTGTATCAGCGCATTAAGTGGCCGGTGCGGGCCACAAGAAGCGAGCAACGACGATTTGTAGCGTGTGGCGGCCACCGGCGTACCGTGTGTGGCGAGTCCATATCTTTATATATATAATTCTTCTGTGAGTGTGTATGTCACTGAACTTCTCTTAAACGACTGGACCGATTTTGATGAAATTTTTTGTGTGTGTTCAAGGGGATCTGAGAATGGTTTAGATTCACAATTTTGTCCCCTGGACAACCCCTATTTTTTTAGGGCGGTACGAAGTTCGCTGGGTCAGCTAGTAAAATATATGAAAACTACAAGAAATATGCCGGTGGCGGCGTTTTGGGGTTGTGGTCGGTGGTCCGTGTACGGCGACACTAAGTAGTTCCATACTTTATTTAAGACTAACCAGAGATTTTCATTTATACTTACAACGACATGCTGAACTGTCAGTAACTATTTAATTTCACGTGTCCATCGAAACCAAACTAATAAAACAATCACAATAAATAGAAGGAAATAAATATTGAATTAAACCACCCTCATAAATAAGAAGTTCTTTTAAAAGTTAAAGCAAACACGCTACTGCCGCTGTGTTGGCTTAACGAACTGAGCAAACACTAGTGGCTGGCCCCGGGGCCGCCTGATGAATTTTAAACAACATTCGTCAAACAAACGGACAGATAAACAGACAACGAGCCAATTAGCCCGCGGCCAACATTCTGGTTATACGACACTGTCATCATTGATTGATATAATGCTAAAACATCCTTACTTATTATGATTTTATTTAGGATACTATTATGCTACCACGAATCCTACTAATATTATTTATTATTAACGCAAAAGTACTGAACGGATTCAGATGAAATTTGTTACGCATATTGTAACGTACCTTAATATGGTTTCGACTCATGGTTTCGATTATCATAGGTTCCATTTCGCACATTTTATCATATAACATCATCGATATTCATCAGGCATCATCATATATTTTATCATTTATTCCTGGAAACACATAATTTCAAAAATATCACACACTATTCATCACTTTGTAAATACGTATAATAATTTCTTCTGTACTGAAAATCACTATTCCAGAGTGCTGGACACTTACCGGCATTTCTCTTTAATCTGTTATTTACTTGTTTTCACTAATTATTCTTTGATTTTATCTATTTTTAATTTATTTATTTTATTGACATTTTATGACAACCTAATGTTTTTTATCCGTTGCCATGGCTACCCATGACACGGATACTCTCTCCAACTACGTCTATGACTATTCAACCTCCACAGACCACTTACTTTGATTCTTTTTGGCTCGATTCGAACCGTGTCTAAATTCAAATGGTTCCGGACCTATAAAAGGCCGAGCCTCCCTGATCATTGATTCAATTCTACGGCAAAAGTTGCCTACTCAACTTTTGAAAGCTCGCTACCGAGCTCTAAATTAATAAAAGGCCTTGTCCCGGGGCCGACTGCCCCGGGACTCAAGAAAGACCTCAAAGCTTTTTAGCACCTATTGGCTCTTTAAACAACTTCCTAACTCCAATACTATACTACTATACACGTTCTCAACCTCATCGGTGGGACTGCGCCTGGTCTCCAGCTTCTTCGGCCAGCCTCCAGCTGCTTCAGCCCGCCTTCTACCGACTCCTGCCGTTTCTTCAACGCCCGCCTCTGGCCGATATACGCCGGCCAAACTACCAGCAGCGCCGCCAGCAACCACCAGGGGAGGCCAAGATCTAAGACGGCTGCACAGGAGCGCTTCTGCCTCCAAGGAGCGCCGTCCATCTACCTGTAGCACGACCTACCGTTCAAGCTGCCCCTGAAGATCGCCGACGACCCACGCCCTACCGTTCAAGCCGCCCCTGAAGATCGCCGACGACCCACGCCCACTTCACAACTCACACTACACACATACTCATATTTTTTTATAAACTGTAAACACTACTTTATCTTGTAAATATATATATCCTATACTGTTCTTTTGATTTTTTTTTCTTTTTTTTTTTGTTTCTATCTAGTTTTATTTTGTCGCTACACGACAATATAGATAATTTGGACCTGGATTGATACATTCATAGTCTTAGTTTTATGAGTAACCCTTAGGAACCTAACAATTTTTCGGCATAAAAGTTCTATGTACTTATTATAATATAGTAATAGTGGCCCGCCCTCGCTTTGCTTCGGAGTAGAGCTGTAGTGTAGACTATAGTTTTTGTTCAAAGGCTTGTATTATACACAATGACCTTCTTCATAATAATTATAAACCTTCCATTCCAAGTAAACGGCCCCCGAGCTACCATCATCCAGCTCGGAGGAAGATCTTCCCCTTTGGCCTTCCTACATACTGATATTTGTACCATATTTGTTACCAGGGCAACGGATAGAATACATTATTGTAGAATACAACGGTATAACAAAACCTTACAGTGCTTACTTTGGGTCTAGGCTAATTGGTGGTGAGTATTGGAAATATTTATTTATTTTATTGTAACACTAGTGGCCCGCCCTCGCTTTGCTTGTTTTTTCGCAGGTATAGAGCTGTAGTATAGACTATAGCTTTTGTTCAAAGGCTTGTATTATTATATACAATGACTTTCTTCATAATAATTATAAACCTTCCATTCCAAGTAAAAAATCGTTGCGTAGTTTAGGACCTGTTGTACCGAATGCAAAATTGCTCTGCTGTTCCGATTTGAAAAATTATTTTTGTATTGGACAGTGCATTCATCGAGGAAGGCTATAGGCTATATATACTACCACTCTACGACCAGTAGCAACGGAAAATCTAAAGAAAAGAAATAGAGAAGAAGAAACAATTTTTAAAATCGGTCCAGTAATTTTTGAGCCAATTCGTTACAAACATACTTACATACAAACTTTTTCTCTTTATAATATTAGTATAGATAAACAGTACTTGGCACATTCTTACTCAGTAAATTAATTTACATCTACTTCGAAATACATTTATCCCTCACGGCTTGCTATTTCACTTTATGGCTTACCATAAACTCAAACTTATTATTATTACATGTGTCATCGTGATTGGATTCTTTCTCGCAGTACGTAGGGGAGTAAACAGAAATTCGTTGAATGTGCAGGATTAGTGGTGACGTTAGGTGGTTGGCAAAACTAATGGCTCGGTGCCGATTCGAAGGGAGATATGACGGAAAATACGATATTTTAGCATTGTCCTGTTAATTTGAGGGCTATCGGTTGAGTCTTCGACAGTTAATTATGTAAAGGAGAGAAATATGAATATATGAATAGTAAATGGATAGCAGGTTATTATTTGACATTGGTGTCGGGAACTATACATTATGGTAATTTTTATATTTGTCCCCGAAAATGATTTGAATTCTAACTAATCTCTTATCTAATAGACAAGTCCGTCCGTCCGTCCGTGGTGCTGTTTCAGCGGCCAAACCGTAAGAGATAGATATAGAGAATGTTTAAGTTATAAGTTAAGAATAGTCTGATAAGACTACAAACCGGATGTGAGTAACGTAGCACTTCCGGTTTTCGAGAAATCACGTGATTTCTATTTCAAACGAAACCACACAAAATCTCCGAAGTTCTCAATAATTTTTTTTTTTTTTTGGTGAACATGTGGTTCACTGGTTTGCTAGTTTCTACTAATATACACAGTCAGGTCATAAGTATTGTCACACAGTAAAAACTTTTCTTTGAGAATGCAAAAAAGTTGGTTGAAAAAGTTGTAGAAAACAAAAAAGTTTATTGAATTCGATTTTCGAATTGTTCATGAAAATAAACATCGTTGATTAGGGCAGCCGCCGATATTAACATGGACCTCGTTCGTGCTGCGATAGACGACTGGCCGCGCAGATTGAAGGCCTGTATTCAAAATCACGAGGTCATTTTGAATAAACTTTATTGTCATAAGAATCTATGTTTTGTTAAGTTCATTTTGGTATATAAATGGTTACATAATGAATAAACTTGTTTAAATTATTTTATATTATTAAACATGTGACAGAATTTATGACCTGACTAGGTATTATTGTTTTAAACATTTATGATCACTAACATTAAAGTAATAGAAGTTATTTACGGGATTATTACTATGTACCTAGTTTTTAGCGAGTTTCCGATATTGCAGCATTAGTGCAAGCGCCATGGTCACTGAGTAACTCAGTTACTTAATAAACTAAATATCGTAAACTCGATAAAAACAAGGTACATCGTAACAATCCGGTAAATAACTTATATTACTATGATTTCTACTAATACTTACTACTAAACTATTATCGCAGAAAGTTCTCTTAAACTTTATTAAAAACTTTTTAAACGGTTAGAAGCGCGGTCACCAAACGGGGGTCGTACGTAGGGGCCCCACTATCCTAATATGCCCAGGGCCTCCAATAGCTCAAAGACGGGACTGTTTCTATCTAATAAAAATCTATCATAAAAGGTTTTATTGAGTTATTGGTGTGTACCGTTTCACATTGACGACATCGTGACATGAAGATGTGGACAGGCACTAAGAGAAGAATAAATAAATACTTACCTAGTTATATTTTAACTTTATTAAGCGTTTTACTGCCTCACATCTAAATCTAAAGAAACTTTTCGAATAAAACGTTCCACGGAGAACAGGCAGCAGACGGGACTCGAACCGGGTGCGGGACTCCGCTATACGGGAGGACGCACTAACCATTATGCTACCGCGGCCCTAATGGCAGTGTCGAAATCTTTCTAGTATTTCTTAGGGTGCATAGTAGCGCCATCTTTCGCATTGTAGCTACCTACTTATTTATTACTTACATTCAATCTTCCAAGCATTCCCAATTTGTCACCAGTGTGGGCCTTAATGTTGTTAAGAAACACAAGTGACAGATATCTTCTTGTATATATCGATTGAGTAAATATTATCTGCGTTCTCCGCACTCAAATTTGTTTTTAAATAAGAAACCAAAACTAACTGAAAGCAATTATATCGAAAAAAATATCGAATAATATGAACTTTAAATCGACAGCATAAAATCTACACAGTTTATGGTATCGAATATGTTTAACAGGGTTGCCAACCATATATTTTTTTTCCTCGTACTAACGACGACTTGAAAAGACATTGAAAATGCATCTACCTTTATAGATTATTAAATAAAATAAAAATAAAAAAGGAAAATCATAAAATCATAATCTTATTTTTCATAACCAAGAAAATTTTTGTTTTCGAAACCAACATATTATTATGCAAAATAACTTTACATCATCTTAATCATCACCTCGCGCCGCGCAAAACTCGCGGCTAACGGCACCTCTAAAGCCTCAACTGGCACCAATATCGAAAAAAGTGTAATGGCCTAATGTATGTTATGATCCTTGCTTGTTTGTTTTTCATATTTTTGAAATTCAACCCCGTTCTCGAGATATCAAAAATTTTTTGTGGGAACACGATTTTTCGGTCGAAAAAAGTCGTTTGCTTTCGATTTCCAGTAAAATTTTCTTTAGATTTAAATCGCTAGCAGCTAAATGCTTAAAATAAAAATTATAATAAACATACCGGTTTGGATACTTTTGGCTTATGCGCCAACATGTTATCTACAATGAAAAATCATGTTATATTCATCTGTCAAAATGTCGTTCATATAAAGGATGTCACAAAAGTCCGAAATAAAACTTTAAGGTTGGTTGTGTTCCTTTTATAGAATTACCTACGAAAGTTTGACGCCTTTCAGACCACATTTATTTTCTAATTAAATTAATAAAAATATCGTTTTACACCTGCCTATGACAACCCTATAAATGCGTACGATTACTACTACCTAAACAGACCCGCCTCCCTCCCCCAGGCGCCCCTGCGCCCCGCTCAGATACCTACAAATTTTTATTTCGGACTACATACCTACAAATTTTATTTCGGAATTCTGTAACACCTTGTATATGTAGTGTTCTCGTACCTCGTACGGAAGATCAAAAATCTCGTATTTGTACGAGAATTCTCATGCGGTTGGCAACCCTAATGTTTACATTAACCTTGGGCCGTGATAATCCATTGGTCTTGGTT
Organism: Chilo suppressalis; assembly: GCA_902850365.2. Classification (NCBI taxonomy): domain Eukaryota; kingdom Metazoa; phylum Arthropoda; class Insecta; order Lepidoptera; family Crambidae; genus Chilo; species Chilo suppressalis. Next base: position 3,751,233 of record OU963902.1, read on the forward strand.
GCATTGACATGGGACCGAACACCGAGCTGAGTGGTGACCGCATTGTTTGGGGTGCATTAAGTTGGTACGCTATTTTAAGTAAACAATCAGAAAGATTTTTGCTTTCATTATTTTCGAGAGAAATTTAATAAAGTAATAAGAAAGGCTGGTGAAAATTGGACTACAAAAGCAAAGGACAGACAGACGTGCAGTAAAATGGAGGAGGTCTTTACTCGTTGAGGGGCCCATAATGACATTCAAGTATTATTTAAAATTTGAATTTTATTATTATTATTATTTGACAATTGTGTTAAATGAAATTATATAATGCTAACTGTAATCTAATTTATAAAATGAATTGTTGTAATATTTTATTATTTCATGCATGTATTTATGATAATTCTATGATATTCTACTTGTTCATTATGGAAATAAAGAGGCTATATTATTGTTATTATTTTCTTTAATTTCTTTTTATGAAAACCTATGCCTAGACAATAATATGAAAAACATTAAGAGAAGTTCATGAATTTTTAGTTTCATGACTACTCCTATGATAAACTCAATTTGTTATTTCATTTAAAATTAACTGCTCGCTTTAGGTTATTTATTTAAAGTGAGTATGAGTATTATTAAGAAGTTTATGGATTTCACTAGAAAAAAATCCACGCGGACTGCACTGACCAATTATGCTACCACGGCCCTTAGGCCGTATACAGAAAGAAAGCCGAAAGCCGATCAGCGCCGATCGGCGCTTATCGGCGCTGATCCTTTTTCTATGGAGTAGCGCCGATATATAATAAATAATTTGTATTTGAACAATTAACCTTAAATTAAATCAATCTAAGTTATAATCTTTATATAAATCTAATAACTTTATCTTTTATTAACTAAGCGCTAAAATTATTTGTTTCGTACTTACCGAATGGTATGGAATGTAATGGAATACAATTTTAATGTAGAAAGTAAGTTTTTGCATGTTATTGCATTTAAAGCTGAATATGTTTATGAACAAAATAATAGAAATAACACCAACAATTATGTACAGTTTACTTGTACATAACAATTTGCTAACACCGCGAACGTCACTCAGGCCACGTCAATGACCCGCGTTTACCTAGAGTGTCATATTATCATAATAATAAAATATTATTTCTTCATTTAAAGACAGTGCAATTAGTAACGCGAACTTATTAACACACATCAGAGACAAGAATAGCCTACACCTTAACTGTAACTTTGTTTACAATATACTTATCTCGGAATTTATCTCTCTTTGATCTTTTTCTCCAGCACTCCAACTAATTCTCATTTTATTTTTTAAACACACCAATTAGCGTAGCCCCAAAGTAAGCACTGTAAGGCTTGTGTTATGGGATACAAGGGTAACGGATAGGATACATATACAGTACATAATTATATAAATGTATTTATATAGAAATACGTATTAAACATCCATGACTGGAGCACAAATGCTCGTATTCATCACACAAACTTCTGCCCCCGACCGGGATTCGAACCCGGGACCTCTCGAGTCAGCGACACCATGAAACCCGGCGTACAAACCACTCGGTCACGGAGGTCATCAAAGTTCCTAGTAGTCAGTTTTTCTGCGGAAGCTCACTTTATGTTATGCGATCGGTTTACAATTTTGTGATTTAGATTGTGACGGAAATTAATTTCCTGTATTGTCGGCATTTAGTAATAATAATGATGCGTGACGAAACACAGATTTTGGATTTATTATATTTTCTTCTGTTGCTATTATCACATGTTATAAAAACATTCAGTTTAAAAGGTTCATTAAAACTAGAATCCAAGAAAATAAAGATAAGTTTATAAAAAAGATGGTGAAAATACCTAGAGCCTGGCAATTGATAAAAAAAAGTTTTTTTTACACAACAAAACAGGAGGTAAACGCAAGATAAACGATACTTTTAAACCTAAAAGCCAACTATATTAAAGAACCAATTTAGAATAATGAAGAAAATGAGAATATAAATATTTAATAGCATGATAATGGCATTTTCTGCTGATCTGTGTTATATTTTCCAAAAAAAAGTGTAAACAAACCATGTTCTAAAATTAGGATCACAATGGTGTCGATTCTGGCATGATTCTCTAACCCTAAACTTAAATTTGACAACAGTGTATCTTTGTCATTCTCTATATATAATGTAAAGTGGAGACTGATGTTAAATTTAGTTTTAAGTTTAGAGAATCACGCCAGAATCGACAACAGTGGCAATCCCCATCAGTGGAGATTTCATGAATAAATGAAATTAGAGTAGACGAATGTAACTGAATATACATATGTTAACATAGTCACGGCTTTGTAAATATCAACCCCGCACGAATGTCATATAATGTTTTTAACACATTTGCGAGAAAACAATATACATACCTAATTGCAGTAATGAAGTAAACTCTTTCTAATTAAAAAATGGCGCGCATTTCCCAAGGGCGCCACGTGCGGGTGGTGAAAATAAGAACTACATCTATCGTCTCTTTTTCTTTTTAGTATTAAATGAAGACAAAGGTAAAGATTAAAAGCGCTTCCAAGGAGGTTCGACCGAAATAAAAATAATACGCACGGCGCCTAAACGGGACCGTGCGGTAATAGTAGTTTATCCTACTGTCATATAAGTCTATTTCTAAGGTAGTCCACTGGTTTAACGTTAATAATTTACTGCTAAATGAAGGGAAAACTAAGTGTTTGAAATTTGTTTTACCTAATGTTAAACAGGTAAAAACGAATGTAAATATAAAGGATCGAAATGTGAGCCTTGTAGATACCACAGTGTTCTTAGGAATCACACTAGATTCAAAGTTGCAATGGGGCCCACATATTGATAAATTGTCGAAGAGACTTAGCTCTGCAGCATATGCTGTAATGAAAATACGTCAGTTAACGGATATAGAAACTGCCAGATTAGTCTATTTTAGTTATTTTCATAGTGTAATGTCTTACGGTATTTTACTGTGGGGAAATGCCGCCGATATTCAAACAATATTTGTGTTGCAGAAGCGGGCTATTCGATCAATTTATAATCTTAAAGTTAAGGACTCTTTAAGAAATAAGTTTAAAGAAATAGGCATAATGACGGTTGCATCACAATACATATATGAAAACTTAGTATATGTCAAAAAAAATATTAGTTTATTTACTAAAAATAGTGAAATACATACACTTAATACTAGAAGTAAAAATAAGTTAACTTTACCTGCTACTAGGCTCCACAAAATTAATAACTCGTTTAGAGGCCTCTGTGTTCGCTTTTACAATAAAGTCCCAAGCAATATTCAAGAGTTGAGCCTGACTAAATTTAAATCGACTATTAAAAAAACTCTTATTAAGAATGCTTATTATAAAGTGTCTGATTATATTACAGACAAAAATGCTTGGGTTTGAACTGTTCCAACCATTCCAACGGGTATTTCTATATGATATATATTATGGATCATGTGTTGATGATACTTTTATTGAAAAGCTGTATTTAAAGCTGATTACGTAAGGAAGAATATCAGACTATTTAAGAAGATTTGAATGACAAAACGGCGTGGTCATGATTTCTCCATTGTTTTTGCTTTGTAATTGTTTGCAGTGTCCTACAGATAAATGACTTTAAGTTTAAGTAAATATGTTGTGGTTGATATAGGTGGTTATGGGTAGTCATGCTCTCTTAAAAGTCTCTTCGGTGGTGTCGTGTGAGGCGGGTCGTTACGTTCCCTAAAATATGGTTGAGCGAAGCGATGGCTGGTTCATGCGTCATGCTCGTGAACGGGTGCTGCCAGCGGAGATGAGTCTGCCCTAACTACTTTGATATTTAAGATATAAATGTTTAATTACACCTATTATAAATAACTCTGTTTGTATTTATACTGTGTGACACAGCAATCAAAATGCAGGTGTACAATTAATGTATAATTTCACATTATGTAATGAAGGGTGACTTCATGAATCATCTCTGAAGTCATTTTTCAACTTGACGACTCTGTAAATGATAAAACAGGGAGAAAAAAACAGCCCTTGCTGAGTTTCTTGCCGGTTCTTCTCAGTACAAGGTCTCCCGCCGTAGATTTACGAACCGATGGCGTAGCTTCTAGACATTCATATGTGCTTGTAACAGCCTAAACTGAATAAATGATTTTGATTATATATTGATTATTATAAGAAGGGGTATTAAAACAAGAGAGTCTGTTTATCGCATGACGATAATAAGTTGACTCGAGTGTTTTAATACTGATACAGATATGCAGTTGCATACACTACTTTATCTTTCCTCGTAGGAAAAATTGAAATTAAACAAACTAACAAAGAAATATTTTGCAAAACCTTTCTAAAATCCCGAAAACAAAACACGATCGGCAGAAAATTGGATGGGAACCGGGAGAAGATTAGAAACGGGCATGAAATATGTTTTAGCAGTAGTTATTAGTGTTTATCACACTCCAACAACGTATCATTGTACAATCGTAAACGTAGAGTGCATAGAAAGAAAAGAAGCTCATTTTGAAACACGAGCAGTTACTAACAAACCGTACTCAAGGTTTTCTTTACTGGAATTGTTTGAGTTATTAAACGGGACTAAATCCCTATTTGTGTTAGCCGGGTGAGCTGCACTTTCAATTGTTTTATTACATTACACATTCCAACTGGGCAGTAAGTTTTATTTTATTAGAAATAATGAAGAATAACTAAATGCAATGAAAATTGTAACAATGACGCATGTTATTCATCACCACACGACATACTGCACAAACTTAGCTCTGTATTCCCTAAATCACAGTTAAAACCATAATCATTCATCGGTTCGATGTTCCGTTATAACGTTCATACAAAAGTACATGACACCCGAATCATTGGAGCAAACACAGACGTCCAACAAAACAACCCGTAACGAATTTCCAAAGTAAACATTAGTTTTCGTAACTCGACCCAAAACGGGTGCCCCTATAAATTCACTACTAGTACCATACACGCATGTATAAACGACCTTATTACAAAGAGGATATAGTTCAAGATGCCCTGCACCGGGATGAGGGTGAATATGGTAGTAGAGCTCAAAAGATTTCGAACAATGCGCCTGCACAGGGGTGCGCATAACATTCACAACTTTTCGCTCTTTAGCCACCATTGTTCCAATTTGATTTATATTCATGATTCTTGCTTTTATTATTACTCGTTGGTAAATCAAGTGCGAATTCAGTTCAGCTTTAAATGGTGGACGTCAAAGGAATTAATTTGACTCCAATAAAAACGAAAATGGTAGGTACCAATAATGTACTACTTTTGAAAGCTATAGCTAAAATTCTAAACAGAATACTTTTTGCAGGATATATGAATAAAAATACGTTGTATAAAAACTATACATCTTTAATTTGAGTACAAAAATGACTAGTGCGTAAACTTTGGCAGGTACAACTTATAATAATATTTTCATATTACTTTTATTGTCTTATAAAAATTCACAATTCATCTATTTAATATATATATATCTTACGTGATATGACTAGATTTAATTTACATAATTCTTCAATATACCTAAATACAATTGACAATAAGTTTTTCTCAAATTTGAGCATTCACAACACTTGAAGATCTATTATAAAAATCTTTATATCTTTGGTTATAATAAAAATTTGTTTGTGGGTAATTCGTATCCGCACCATAAAAGTGTTTATCAGTATGTACATAAGCGTTATTATTAAAATTATTATAATTCGAAGGAAATTCGTTCGTTTTCGGATATTTTCTGTTCTTAGCAGTATCAAAAGCATTCTTAAAAATTTCGTAATTGGTTTGATTGAAATATCCATCGTTGTTGATGGGAATAGTAGCTTCATACGAGTCGTTAATGTTACTACAATTTCCAAAACTCCTTTCGTGATGGTAAAAGTTTTGCTGATTGATATCGTCACCAAAACTCGAAGGGTGGGTGAAGAATCCACTACCCGTAGTTGAAGTTATACAATTGCCTCCTTTATTGTTTACAGATACTGTAACATTTCCTACGTTTATCAGAACACCTTCTGATGTTTGCATGAAGTTTGAGCCGTTCGGGAATGGCTTACTGAATCCTTGGAAATTCCTATAACTACCATCATTATTATAATCGTCACTTTTATTCGGTACCAAAAACATGTCTCTAAATGCATCCTTTGTTATTTTTTCTCCAGCAATAGAATAATGTTGTAGCTTCTCATAATTCAATGTGAACCCTTCGGGGGGTGCATTTCCAGAATTTATATTGTCTAAAGATTCTAAGGTTTCACTTAATGCAAAAATGTAATTGTGAGCAAATCGTAGTGTTTCAATTTTCGTTAGTTTTGTATCTTCAGGAAATGTTGGTAATACGCATCGCAGTTTGTCTAATGCCTCATTCAACATGTGCATTCTATTTCTTTCTCTATCATTCGCCTTCATTCTTCGGTTCCGCTTTATTTTCATAATCTGCGTAGGACTTTTACACCTTGTCACTCTATTTTTTCCATTAGCATATTTCCTTTTTGGCTTATTAGGGTCTTTTGGTTTCTTGGCTTTGGTGGGAGTAGATGTATTATCGACCGGACTAAGGTTATTTTCAAAGGATTTAATATCAACTGGATCATGGACAGGAAATTCATAGTCACCACTAAAAAGTTTTCTTCTCACATTGTTAGATGGCTTATTCGGTGTAAGAGAAATACCAAAATCCGGTGTGTTATATTTCATCGGAGTACTATTCACTGAAGTTGGTGTCGCTGAATGATCTCCATAGGACCTGTCAATGCCTGAATCGTTGCTGCAGATGCTGTCGTTAAAGTCACAGTAGTCTTCGAAGTCTGTGCTGAACATTTTCATGTAATATCTGAAACAACATAAGAATAAATCATAAATAACTTTATTTGGTTAACATTTTCATGGAGATAAAACATTTATCATAATTAAACAATACGATTAAGAATTGAAACTTTTTTTCAGAGGTGAATGTTAAGTTTCGAGCTATTTAAATAAAATATAAGTATTGGACGGTATCTATGGCTGATGAGTTTAGAGTGTAATAAAGAATATACAGTACATATGTGATTTTTCATAATATGTTATTTATTTTACGAATGACGTGGCATTCCTGTTTGAGAAAAGAATTCAATCAAACTTTTTTAAACGAATGAACACACTTAGACTGTAGATTTGTCATATTTGCCTCTAGCCCCAATGCACCCTTATGTTTAATTTAGCTCAATTATCTCACCATGACAGGTGACCGCCTCTGAATCGCGTGACCGGCTGTTACAGAAAGTCAGTTGAACTTTATCACTTCCGACTTCCGGCGTGGGTTCCGATTTGGGACGGCAAAGTGCGTTGCTATTATTATTAGAGTTGAATTGTAATTAGTGCAGTGTTTTGCTGGTTTCTTTCAATTTATTTTGGACGTTCTCATAGCAATATGTTCAAGGTGATGAAGGAGACCTAACTATGCGTGGGTATGTTACGAAAGGAAAAGAGTGGATAGTTTATTGAGACAATAACCATTGTTGAGGTAAAGGATGTGAAAATGTTGCAGACAGATAGTTTCACATTAACACAATCAGTATAGAGTACTCACTCTCATAGTCAGATGCTTAATTAAGACATGTTCATTACCGAATTTAATTTGAACTGTACCTATTGATACGAATGAAAAACGTTTAAAACGATCTTCTCTCTTTTACGTATCGATGGAATGGAGTTTATGTGTTAAGATTTATTGGTCCAAGATTTAAATACAAATTGGAGGGATATTTTAATATAGACTTGTAAATTTAATGGTCTTTTGGTCTAAGTATTTCTCATTTTGTAGCTGTTATAGCCTCGACAATATACTCATCAAAAGAATCTAAGCAACTTGATCATTTTTTAATTTTTAACCGATTTTAAATGTTGTTAATACTTGTATTCTTTTGTTAGTAATAACCAATTTGATTTATTAATGACTAAGGAAAAGAAAGCTTTAGTTAAATTATACATTATTTATAACGACAATACAAAATGGCAAATGTTAAAACTAGCAGTGTGCGTAAATGATACACGTTGCTTAGACTTCTTTGATGTGTATATTTTAATGTAATTGCCAATTGTGAAACATTTAACTTTCTATTTGGTATCAATTCGCTTTTGCCGCGTAAGTGTATTATGGAGTGCGTTAGCGTGACGCCATATTATGACGCCACGCGACCGACACGCGATCTTCATTTGTTTGTAATTTTCCTTGCCGCGTGACGGCCATTTTGTTTCACTACGATTCTATAATGACTGTATCGTACACCTGCTGGAATCTATAGTAAGTTGATTAGGATATTCCTACGTTGTCGTGTTTTATAGTATAGGAAAGTTGTCAAAATTCCGCTTGGTTCTCCATTGCAGAACATAATGTAAACATTAAAAGAAGATTTAATTAAAAAAAGAACATGTACCTAACATGTAGCAGCTTAAAAAATAAATATAATAAACATTGAACGATTTAATAGAATCGTATTTATGTTCGAACTTGATTAATAAGGTAACTGATTGTAGATTGTCGAAAACAGCTGAAATCTTCAAGTTTCAAAGGTCTTCCACTTTGTAAAAAGCAAAAATACCTAGGTATACCTACATCTACTCAAAATTCATTAATAAATTTACCGTAAGAGTATTTCATCGACAGTTAAAAATCTGATCACACAATATTGTCGTAAATAATTAAATATGAAAACAACCCGAGTGATTTGATTCATGACTTTGACCAAATGTTGTGAAATAGCACCTGCAAGTTGGGGTCCTGCAATGGGCGGCGCCCACGCGAGTGAAGGGCGGACGGCGCGTGCCGACTTGAGTTTAACGCCATTTTCATTGTCAAATAAGGTATAGTAATAAGGTATATGGTATCAGTAAAGAAAGATCTTTTCAAAATGGGCAATAATTCACTCATATTACTCAGGAAAATCAAACTGACTTCATTAAAACGAAACCACTAAAATTTATCAAAAGTACAGTTAAATTGGTATTTACATTTTTGTCGATGCCAAACCAAGCAGTAAATGGCAACTCGGATTTATTAAAGTGTATATATTGTACACACATATATATATAATTATATATACAGATGGAGCTACAGAAGTTTCAGTCATGTGGTCATATAAGCACACTCGTATTTTTTATTTTTTTATTTATTTATTCCTTAACAATATGACATTGTGTTCATCATCTACCTTTTTTTAACCGCCTTCAGAAAACAGGAGGTTTTCTATTCAACTGTATGTTTTTTTAAGTCGCTTAAAAATATTAGGCATAGTTGTCGGTTTGCGAGCTTATCTCGAGGCGAGGCGATGCCGATACGATGTTAGTGCGTTTGAACTGGGGATTTCAACAAATAATACTCCAATGACTTTAGATGAAGCAATGATAATAAACCAATTTTGGACTGATTTATACCTTAACTTAAAGCTTGAGACTTACGCCATACAGCGGCTATTATTAACACTAGATAGATTTTTTTTTTATTGCTTGAGAGTTAATTATTTTTGTTTGAGGACCTTTTCTGTAAGTATATAAGTCTAAACTCCAGTTACATAATATTAATGACTTAATAGAGGTTCGCGTAGTGTATATATTCTGTGATAGAGGTAAGCGAGAAATGCGTGTTAAGTTACAGTAAAAACAATCGAAAACAACTAATAAGTAATAAAATTATGCAATACTATAATAAATTATGCAGATGCTTTTAATCGGTTCCTCAGTACAAGATCTTCCGCCGTAGTTTTACGAACCGATGGCGTAGCGTTTGACTTTCACAAGAGCTTGTAACAGCCTACACTGAATAAATGAGTTTGAGTTCAACGGCTTAACGTGCCTTCCGAAGCCCGGAAGAGCTCGAGACAGTAAATTTTTGGTCACCCATTCAATGACCTACCACTGCGAAAGTTGCTAAGCTTCAACGATCGCAGCCGAACGCGCCAACCACTTGCGCTATCGAGCTCATCATTAAGGTGTTAGCACGAAATTTGATAACGGACAATTTTTCCTTTATTTGTAGCAAGGATGTTACGGAGCTTCGACTCCGATTCCGATAAGGCGGAACTTTCGATTATTATTAAACCTTCGGTTCCGACTTCGGCTCCGAAACTTTTAAATCGGAGATTTTAATCAGAGGTCTAAGCATAGCAAATAGCGGCGGCGGCCCGCGTCGACCGTTACGAACTGGTTCATACCCGTCGCGTTGGGAGTCTTTGTTAATATTAAGTAAATTTAAATGAAAAAAGGTTTATTTATAATTAAAATAAAAAAAGTTTGACTGAATGATGTTACTGATGAGATTAATAGGCTGATGATGATGATGAATGATGTTTTCATTTGTTCTTAAATGAAAAATATCTCTCTTGTGACCACTGCTGACTCTGCCGCTGACCCCGACTCTGCCTCCGACTCCGGTTCCGACTCCGATAAATCAAAATTAAAAACTCCGACGCCGACTTCGGTTCCGATGAATTTACCTCCGTTACATCCCTGTTTTGTAGATAGATCTCATTTGTAACCAAGTCGACTAAGTAATTGAGAGGTGGCACGCGCTTGGTGGGCGGGCGGCACGTGCCGGGTTCATCGTGGCGGTAAAATGCTGGAAACCACTTTTTATTCGTCAATCTTTACAGAATAACTAAATAATTGACTACAAGGTCATAATTCATAAACATTAGGTACTATTGAACTAATAGAGTGCCCGATAATTGCTTAAAATTTTACCAAACCAGACAAGTTTTCTCATTTAAAGTATGCGTAATTGCACTAGGACCTTCCATAACAGATAAAACTTTATTAATTTGGATCGAAGATCTTTGAAATTCGACCTTTGTTTTAGATGCAGTAGAACCTCTTTTCGATATAACTCGAATAGTAGTTTGAATTTAGATAAAAATTCAAAAATGTAAATATATAACAGAGACTCTTTCGATTTCTTGACATTGTGAAAAACTTTGGTATATAATAATAATATCTCGAGATATTATTATCATCATCAGCCTATTAATGTCCCCACTGCTGGGGCACAGGCCTTCCCTATGGATGGAATAGGGAGATTGGGCCATGACCCGCCACGCGGGCCCAATGCGGATTGGCGGGTGCTAACGACTGCAGATGCAGCCGGGACCAACGGCTTAACGAGCCTTCCGAAGCACGGAGGAACTCGAGATAGAAGTTTTTGGTCACCCATCCAATGACCGACCACTGCGAAAGTTGCTTAACTTCAACCATCGCAGCCGAACGCGCTAACCAACTGCGCCATCGAGCGATATTATTATAATAAAATATAATAATGTCATTATAAATATCTATGGGCAATCACGTATCTATCCAGAGCTAGGTTGGCAGAGCATAAAAGATACGGCAGCGAGCTACAATAATTACAAGGCATGGACAAATTGCCGAAGTTTGTTTGTTTAGTTCTCGTTTCACAAGTCTATTTAATGATAATAATAAATTGATTGATCCATATTTAAAAAATACTACAAATATTATAAAATGTGAAAGTTTGTATGTTTGTTACTCAATCACGCAAAAGCAGCTGAACGGTTTTTGGTAAAATTTGGCAAACATTGTATAGTTAATTATTTGAATTGATATATAGGATACTCTTTATCCCGAAAAAAAAGGTTCCTGAATGATTCTCAAAAAAATAAAGTTAATACGTCCGAAGTCGCGGGCTACCGTTAGTAAGCTATATTCTTGCTAAATGTAGAAATCAATTTTACCCGTTCTAAGACGGATAGCTAATTCATAATAAAATTATCGACTAGGTAAGTGAAACTTTTGAAAAGTTTTCTAAGATATTTTTTTTAAACATTATTTTGGAGACAGTGTTTATTCATTAAGAATTAGGTACTAAAGATTTATCCAAACCCACATAACGTCTAATTTTTTTATGCGTAATATATATGTATGGTAAATAAATAATGAACTCCATGAACATAAATTAAAAAAATAACTTAGGGCCTAATGAAAGTACACAATGTAACTTTTATAGTTAATCAAGGAACCGATACCGAAAACTTGCTTGAAAAATATTATAGTAAGTTTAAGTAACGTGAGTCGCATAGTGCGTCTCAACTTTAACAATTAAAGTACTATTCGAGAATTTACTCGATCTCACTATGATATCCTTCTCAAAACATCAATTAACTCACAATTAATATTAAAATCTTAATAAAACTTCAACTTACTTTCAAAACACACGTGATAACTACAAATAAGCTTTGTGTATAAAAAATTACAATTTAATAATTCACTGTGCACTAACATCACAACACAGTATGACACATTAAACTAATAACTATTATGTCCATGACTAGATAGATCCTTGGACCACAGTGCACTGCGCCTGCGCGGCTCGCACTGTGGGCTGGGACCACTCGCTCCCTGTTTTATTCCAAACGCCATCAATGGGCAAGCCACTCGAAAGGGTACGCCCATTAATAGTTATCGAAAAAAATATGGAATAAAATAGCATTGCAATTTAAATTTACAAATAATAAGCTAAGATGATATTCAACCGTTTAATTTATGTAATTGATTGATTAAATTAAGAAATTAAATGACGAAAATGTGCATATTATGTTTATTCAAAAAGTTACCTTTAAATGTCATAAGTCCACTTGGAGAAATTTTGCTAAATCTCGATGTAACTTAAACCAGATTTAGGCCATAGAAGAATGTCAAATTGACACTGACGTTTGACATTTTTGTATGAGCTAAATCCAGGTCTAGTCAAAACGAGATTTAACAAATTTGCTACAAGTGGGCCATAATGCATAATTTGTAAAAGAACTTGATGGTTGGATTCGATGTAAAATCGTGTCAGGTCGATTTGATATTTCGTAAGTTTTAAAGATTGAAAACACTTCCATCCTGTAATATTATAAATGAGACAATAATCTTTAAAGCTATTATTTCTTTTGACGTTTTTCTGTGTAAGCTGCTGAACTAGTTTTGGTAAATATTTGGTACGAATCTGAACTTTGTTAAAAATTCTTCCTAGTTCTCTAATAATATATTTTGAAGCAGTGGGATAGCTTTTCAAATTTCACAAAAGCTTTTTAAGCAAAAAGAAAAAATTACAAGAAAAAATAATAAATTGGTCCGCGTGGAGTTTTTTTAGTAAACTTTTCTTTAGATTTATTAGATCTTACTGAAATAACGACCTGTCTACTGACTTTCACTTGCATGTATATAGCATTACCTGTAAGCTCAAAAAGGTATTTCTCTCCCCTAAACGTTCCTTTTCACTTTTATGTAAAAAGATCAGTAACAAAGCATAATGGCTCGCCTGATGATAACCGGCAACTCTAGGCGACTTAAGCGTGGGATCTAACTCAGCTGATAAACTCAAACTCCTAATAATTATTAATCATTAAGCTTACTTTGGGGCTAGGCTAATTGATGTGCGCGTGTGTGTGTGTGTGTGTGCGTGTGTGTGTGTGTGTGTGTGTGTGTGTGTGTGTATGTGTGTATGTACGTGTGTGTGTATGTGTGTGTGTGTGTTACAAATATTCATTTATTCCGCCGTTCCATATATCCCTACTAACATTTATTCCCATTGGTAGGGGTGCTCGGAGATTTTGTCCAACGATTTTGATCCCTACTGGTCCGCACTGGTTCAGATTACTGGATTTTCTTTCATTCAGTCTTGGCTGTTACAAGCTCTTGTGAATATCGATAGCGTTTACCGATAGCATAGTCTAATAGCTCTATATAGAAATTCAATATGTTATATTTCTATTAAGTTTCAGACCTTTGTAAGGTCAGTACTTCCCCATACGGGCGCTCTGAATCGGGATTCGGGACTCGAATTTGCTCCATTCGAGATATCTTAAATAGTCCAAATAAATATTACCAACACCGGCTGTAGAACCAATAAAACGGTTGAATTTATGAATTGTGCATGTCGTTCGACATTTTTTACTCGCCATTCACAACCCTTTGCCGCTGAGCTTTGTCAGTATTGACGTGCAATAAATTACATCAATATTTGATCAGACACGGATGTGATACACTTTTTATTGTGGAAGGTGGCATAAAGGACTTTGTGCCACCCTATGTTTAGCTTAAGAGGAGTCTAAATGTGAAAATAGCTTAAAGTTCGGTTGTGCTTACGAATAAGTTAAAGTAATTCTTATCATTTTTGCATATGGAGTTCTAACAATCATACAATAAATACAATAAACTACAACAGTATTTATTGAACACGGACGCGAGTTGAGAGTTATTTGAGAAATAGGTATTTGAAAAAACAATTACTGTCTCGCTTTGACAAATACCGTGCGATAGAGACAACAGTAGTTAACGCTGAAAATTGCGCATAAAAATTGCAATATTTGAGGTTTGGCTCTCGACGATTTCCTCCTCTAAAATTAGATGATATGTAAAAGAAATTGAGCACAAAGAATAATAAGTGATTATGCTATACCTCTATGTTTTTTTTTTTTGTAAATGCTTATTTCCATACGTTTGTATGGAAAAAATCATTGCCCGCCTCCCCTCTTAAGAGTTCCTACTTTTAAAATGTCCACAAACCCTTCAATGAATATTTTACAAAAAGCTAAGAGATTGTATTTTAATTTGAAGATGAAACCTGCTTGCTGCTTGCATGTGTAATAAACAATCGACTAGAGTCTGTGCGGAAAGAGAATGGGCGTGGCGAAAAACGGAACTAACACTAAGATTTTTATTTGGCAATCAAACCCAGCTATCTGTAAAACGTCAAAGTTTTGTATTGATACGAATTTGTTGTTTGTTCTTGCGGTTTTTTGTATTTAATCATGTCTAAAAGCGGTAAAACCTTACAAATACGGTAGAACAGTACTACAGCGCCCTCCAATCTAAATCCCGTTCTCTATCCCCACAGACTCTATCTTAATTTTCTTCTCTGTAATGAGCAAATCAGACCATGAGCCCATTATTATCATAAGTTGGCTAAATAAATATAAAACAACAAAATTGATAAAGCGTCTCAAAACTTCGTTAAGTTAAGAGAAACGGAGTAGGTAACTTAGGTTTGATTTACAGTGCCTAACTACAGAAAACTACCTATAATGCCCTCTGTCTCCATACAACACT
This sequence comes from Chilo suppressalis, assembly GCA_902850365.2. Classification (NCBI taxonomy): domain Eukaryota; kingdom Metazoa; phylum Arthropoda; class Insecta; order Lepidoptera; family Crambidae; genus Chilo; species Chilo suppressalis. The sequence continues at coordinate 3,766,315 of OU963902.1, forward strand.
AAGAAAGCAATATTGTGTTTAGAATTACCATATAACAGACATTTGTGCCCTAATTATTTTTAATAGTTTCCGGTACTAAACTAACAGAGAGAAATAAAAATTATCACCTTAGTTAACGGATGATTAGTTAACAAATAAACACACAAAGAAACATTTTAACACCAAATGCCGCCCGTTCCACTTGATTGGCAAAACATTGACAAACTCCGTCACGCTACCATCAAAGGGTTACAAAAACTTTATTTTTATTTTTATGCGAGTAACAAAATAACGCAGTTGAATTATGAAATATATATCCTGATTAGTGATTTTGCTTAGATTTTATAAAAAGAGTCTTATAAAAGAGACTTTTTGTCTGTTGAAAAGGAAAAAGGAAGAAGAATGATGAACCACAGGCAACAGATTACTAAATATATTTACAAGATAATTAAAATATTTACACGAGTGTGGGAGTGAGTAGTGTGGAGTTGTTAATTGTGACGAGTGTAAGTCGAAGGCGATCTTCGAAATGACACGATTGCCAAAAGGTCTGGTATCAGATAAAAACGCCACTGAATGGTCCACTCCACGAGTGCACGAGGAAGGCCGCATTGCGGGAAGAATGGCGGCGTATTGTGAAGCGTGCCATCAACCCTGATGTGACGACCATGACCAAGTCAAGAGTGTAGTGCCGAAGAAGAAGAATCTGAAGGTCAGTGCAGTTTGAATGAAGTCCATTTGCAAAGATGTTTATGCAGCAGGCAAAATTGCAGTACCAACCAATCTAACCTACCACCCTCTTGAATAAGATTAATTCCCTACAATTAGCCATGGAGCTTTGGCTACGATAAATAGAGTGCCTGATGGGGCCATTAATGTTTTCTGAGGAGAACTTGGAAGGCTGATCCAAAAATAAAATGAATGCCATTAACTGTATCAAGTACTTGTAGATGATCCACAGGCACATAATGTCCATTCCTCAGCTGTCTACACCAACCGATTCTTATTCAGATCTTGTTAGATTGTGACAGAAAATTAGATTGGATTAGTAATATTTTTGATGTTGCTAGACATACATATAATCCGTAGTTAGTTAGCGATAGACAGTAACCAATATGACTGCTATATTCTTCTGCTTAACATCAGATTGTTCCGCATTTTTAATTTCCTTTTCAATAACATTTTGTTCCAATCAATCTTTTCTAATGTAGAAATGCAACAAGTCAGGTGCGATCCTTCAAATGTGGCGCGGCGAGGCGTCGATCGTCAAATCGCGTCGTTATGGCGGTGCTGGCCGTTTAAAATAATAAATAACAAGTGACGATCGGGGTGCGTTTAGTTACTTTGCCGTTGCCACGCTCGAGAGCCCATGAATGCAATATAACGTGCGTGTACATGCGCCTGTTGAGGGTTACCATTAGGGATGCTGCTTCAAGAAAATAAACGTAATTTTATTAACAAATGCATTGTTGCTTTACCTTTGGCTTCAAAAAAGTTTGAGGCTGAAGTTATTCAATGCAGGATTCAATCATTTTTAATGCTATTATCTACCACAACGTGTACAGCTAAAATTATAGCTATTAACGGGATTGTTACCATGTACCTTGTTTTTTATGAATCTCCGATATTAGCCATAACGTTAGTGACTATGAAAGCTTAAAACAATAAAATGTGCAGCTAAAGTTTTATCAAAGTACGTAAACCTGATACCTACAGTAATAGACACAATTTTGTTTTAAGAATTTTTCTACGTAATATTTTAAATGTGTAATAATTTTGCCTGCTTGCGACATCCCTGTGGAGGTTAACCCTTCAGCGTCGTGCCCCTCGCTGGTCCAAACATCCAGCCACCGGCCCGCGCCGCCACCGAGCATAATTCTGCGGACTTAACCCGTTACGAGACGATCATTACTAGTTTATTTCATAGAAAAATAATGACGTACCCAAACTATTATATTTATTTATCGTGTTCTTGTATCTGTAAGTTGTGTTTATTTACAAAATATTTGCTTATGTGGATTTAGGTATACCTATGTATTTCACTTTTTTCTTTGTGAAACACATTCGTGTTGTTAACTAAAATGTTGAGGAATATAAATTTTAAAATAAGTATAGATAAACATAGCTACAAAATTGCTTTTGCCCTTCTTAATTTTTAAGCTAAGTAAGTTATTTCCAATTTTCTTCTTATGTATAAGCTGATGTCACATTACCAGAAGCTTCGCTCAGAATCAAGTTACTCAATTAAGTTTAATCCCAGTGGACAGACGTATTCTGATATCTACTACTATCGAAGTTGTTTACGGGTGGTTTTCATAATATCATCAGCCAAAGTATCGAAAAAACTCCTGTAATTTTTAAATAAAAGTGAAGAGAAGTTTAGATTAATGTCGATGGTGTACTGTCGATATTGCGTACACTCGTTGTAACGTATCACCGATTTGGGGTACTATCTGTGACCACGAACTAAATCATAGAAAAAGTTTAAATTGAACTCAAAGTAAAATTGGTTATCCTTACGATACCAAACATAAAAGCGATCTAATGTCAAATGCAACCTACCAATACACCCCTAATACTTTTTGGTTGGGTTACACGTATAGTCTAGGCGGAAGTGTACGCTCAAACGACATTACATTATTTCTAAACTTTAATTCTTGTTCTGGGAGTGAAGCGAAGTTTAGAATTGTCGATGGTGTACTGTCGTTATGGCGTAACATCGATTTGTACATCTATTCATCAACTCGTCGATGGAGCGATTTCGATGTAGCGATTGCCGTTGGAGTGATTGTCGATATTATGATTATTAAGCAGACCCGTTGATCACGCATTAATTGAAGCTCCTAGATAGATGCTCTTATTGGTAACTTATCCAAAGTTTAGCACTCAAAACGTGTGCCAAAAATCCACTGTCAATTTTCGTTGACAGCATCGACTACATACTGCTAATACCCATATTATTGTTGGTTGATAAAGATCAGCCAATAATCATATATAACACTGGCTGCATCCGCCTTGTTGCTCTATTACAGACATACTTTTAGGAGTATAGATGAGTCCAATCTCTGACTTTACTGTCTGTCTACTACTACTATATCATCGTCATCGGTACATCTTCATCATCAACAGCCTATCTTAGGCCACTGCTGGACATAGGCCTCTCCAAATGCACGCCACTCAGATCGATCTTGGGCTACTCGTATCCAGCTCCTGCCAGCCACCTGAAGACGTCCTACACTACGTTTGCCTAGACGCGGTCTCCACTCTAGAACTCGTCTACCCCAACGGTTATCGGTTCTTCGACAAATATGGCCAGCCCACTGCCATTTCAACTTGCTAATCCGGTGGGCTATGTCGATAACTCTGGTTCTCTGTCGGATTACCTCATTTCTGATGCGATCCTTCAAAGAAACGCCGAACATAGTCCTTTCCATAGCGCGCTGAGCGACATTAAACCTGTGGACCAGCCGTACCGTCAGTGTCCACGTCTCGGCTCCGTATGACATCGTTTATTGAACATGACCTTGGTTTTATCCAAGTTCATCCGTAGGCCAATGCGTATATCATCTTATGGTCCGTACTCAATTCGGTATTCTCTCGAAAATTTTACTCCAAAATGAGTAAATATAAACGTTTTTACTCCGTTTAGAAAATACTATGGAGTTAGGTGCATATATAAGTACGGATCATATTGCGTTACTTTACTTCCTTGAGGTTCTTCTTATTCTTCTTGCTACGGGCGTTTCCGCAACTCGACGTTCTTATGGCGCCTGTTTTGCGTGAGGAGGATGTGTAGCCGGAATCACTCCAGCCAGTCCAACTCCGTCAGGAAGGCCCCCAAGGCCTTCACATTGGTGTTCCTTGAGATTAATACATATTAAGATGTGCGACTTTATTCAATTGGTTTGTCTTTTTTTTAAGTAATACCTACCTGTGAATAAATATTGACATTTAATCAAGAAACATTTAACCACAAAACATTATACGATTCCCCGGCAGAACCGCTGTTTGCCTAACCAATTTAAAAATTTAAAACTACTTCAACAAATGGAAACATTATAATTCCAACAATATTTGCCTGCTCATTCCACTGACATGACGTTAATCCCTTAAATATTAAAACATTTGCAGGGTGAATTCTACATTATCCTTGGTAGTGAAAAAAAATCAATGCATCATCCATTGTGGGTCGCAGTTTTAAAATGTTAAAAAGGTTTGTTGTTAAGGGCTTATCTAAAGGGTTGTAAATAATGACGGTGCTACTCTTTATAGAAAACTAAACGGTATAAAAATGTGGGGTTGGACTTTTTGGAGAGAACTTCCCTGGTGCTAAGTAGTCTTGTAGTATTTATTTTATTTATGTACTTACTAGAGGCTTTGTCCCCGTTAACTTTGGTTTTTTAATCCCACATAAATCTAACTTTTTCCAGGATAAAAAGTATCCTCTCTCTATGACGACCTCCGTGGCCGAGTGGTTTGTACGCCGGGTTTCATGGTGTCACCGACTCGAGAGGTCCCGGGTCCAAATCCCGGTGGGGGCAGATGTTTGTGTGATGAATACGAGCATCTGTCATGGATGTTTGATATGTATTTCTAAATAAATATATTTATATATGTACAGTATATGTATGCTATCCGTTACCCTAGTATCCCGTAACACAAGCCTTACAGTGCTTACTTTGGGGCTAGGCTAATTGATGTGAGTGTTAGAAATATTAATTTCATTAGGTCATAAACTGAAATTTAGTACGCATTAACAGCCAAATCCGTTTTGTAGTTTTTTTGTGAGTCAGTAATCATACCTACCAACTTTCACGTTTATTATATTAGTAGGATGACAAGGAACTAATAAACTATTTAATATTAAGAAAAAATAAATTTATAATAGTACCAGTCTTTGTTTTATCTATCGTTCATTATGATAGACCCGAATTCCTTCAAAAAGCACATAGCTCTTAGCACAAGCAATAGTTCTTCTATGGCCAATTAAGACTACATTATTTTTGTGACTAACTCTTTTAAAGAAAACTCCTAATGAGACTTTCGTATGAAAAATAAAGGTTCTGTCATAATTGAGCTTGATAAATCTATATATATAAAACTCAAAGGTGACCGACTGAGATTGTGATCTATCAACGCACAACCCAAACCAATGGACAGATCGGACTGAAATTTGGCATGCAGGTAGATGTTATGACGTAGACATCCGCTAAGAAAGAATTTTGATCAATTCTACCCCCAAGGGGATAAAATAGGGAATGAAAGTGAGTATGAAACTTTGTCAATTTTAAACCGATCGGGCTGACACTTTGCATGCAGGTATAAGAAGAATCATAGATGAATGTCATTGTGTAAAATACAAGCCTGAGAACAAAAACTGTAGTCTACACTTCAGCTCTACACCGAAGCGAAGCGAGGGCGGGCCGCTAGTTCTTCATAAATTCCCGAAATTTTAAAAGAATATGCCAGTAATATACCAGTAATATACAGTCCTCCTGTACTGCCTTCCTTTATCTGTTAAGAAATAATTATCCTTTAAAACAATCACCTATAAATGAATAATACTCCCGAGCAGCCATCAGTTGTCTGTTGACGTTATCTTGACAGCTTGACAGGACGACACACCAACATTTTGCTATTAAATAATATTAAACAAGAAATACGTTTCATTATACTTATCAAACATAACATTAATTTGGAAAATATATTACTTATAGGTGGTATAGGTAGGTAAGCGATGTTTTACAGATTTAAATGTAATATTGATAAGTGTGAGAAACATACAGAGCCAAACAGGTGTCAATACAGATAGTAGTTTTATTATTTTTTTGCAGTAGTTGTATCTTTGGACAAATACTAATAAATATTGAAATGGATCAGATTTATTTCTATTCGACATTGCAATATGCGTAGTGATTGATTTTCTAATGCATTGCAAATATTTGTATTTGACTGTAATACCTACTTAGTAAGTTATTATTATTGTGCGATATTAAAATGAATATTGTCGAGTTATTGCAAGCAATGTAATATTTAACAGACCTAACAATGTAAACAGTTCATAATGATTATGCGCGATTTGCTATAGCGGTGCAATTTTGCGTAGCGATCGCGAATGACTCCTATCCCACAAATAAATTAATAGCACCTTAGGTATTCTAATCCGTAAATCAAAATTGAAATGTCGAAAATAATTCGGATAAGATCTATAAATTTGAATATGCCTAAAGTTGATGACTAAGTACCTATCGTTTTTCGTTTACCACATTGAAGTAAAGATATTCCCGGCAAAATCGCGGCCAAGAGCTGGTTATATTATGGAATAAACTAGACAAATAGGCTATCTAGTCATTATGAGATGTAGTCAAATAAAGATCTAGTCATTTTGCGATCTAGTCGTTATGTGATGTGGTCGAATAAAGCCGTAGTCATTTTGCGATCTAGTCATTAAACAATGTAGTGAAATAAAGATCTGGACGAAGTGATATCTATATATAGACATTAATGGGGGTTACACTGCGCCTTAGACAACCTGAGATCAACCCCAGCTACTCTTAAAGTCAATCCTACTCTCCATATTATGTAGTTTTCAATGTCGTAAATTAAAACATGCATTATAAGAGTAGGTACCTACGCCCTCAGGTGCGAAGCAGGTAGAGAGAATTACCATAAAATCACTGAGCAAGCTCATCGCCATAAGGCACAGTTAGTATACACATAATTTAATTCCCTTATATTCTTAGTTCTTTACATTCATCTATGCTGATTTTTACAGCTTCTAACATCCAGCTATCTTCAAAACCCGATCAATTTTATCGTGCAATCCCTCGTTCGCCTTTATTTGAGAAAATCCGTTACACAGACTATTCCGTGGTTTGTTATTGTTTTACTTAAACGCTGGCCAAATCTTATCTAGCCTTCCAGCTGTATAAAGCTCTTCCAAGCCCTAGTATGCCAAGTAAACCAAATAGGCTACTCAAGGCACACAGAGAAATTGCACCATTAAAGGAAAGACTTTTTTTTGTGGAGCACAGCTATCAGTTCTTTTGAACAGTGAGAAATATTAGAGCTACGAATTTAGTAGATGCTCCTTGAATAAGGACACTGTTAAATTAGGCACAAAAATATTAACCTTTTCTATAATTTTAAAATATTAAGAAGGTGCCCCTTTTTGTAACAAATATAAGTAAATACCGACTGTTGCACTTACTACCTTTTACCTACTCAAAGTTTCGTAGTATGCGGACGTAGTATCGCAAGCGCCTGACTCGTAGCGCAACACAGTCAAACGCGCATCAAACTACCGCGCGCGCATAGAACGCTTAAAGCTCATGCGCAGCCGAATGCTAAAAACCCCTTAGAAACAAATCGAAAAATATCACAAAATAAATAAAAAAGGCATAACAAAAAATCGCGTCTGTTTGCACAATTGTTCGCAATTTTCGTGATATCAACATGATGATCGATTTAGAACGATTCCTGGCCACAATAAAATTGATAATAGTGCTAATCCTTATTTACACTGAAGGTGTGTGAAGTGGGTATAATGATAAGCCGACAGGTAGAAAGTATGAACTGTTTTTATTGGTGAATTCGCGTGCTCATATCGAGTCCCCGAGTGAGAACACTGCTTTCGGTCCGGTCAATAAAACCTATTTGGAAAGCTGCTTTTTTCAAATTACAATGAGACTGTATTTGCGAACATATACATTTGTTATGTATTATAAAATTGAGCTTTTAAAAACTCGCTTTTTATGTTGATAGTAGGCTACCCGCGGAAACTAGAACGCAGTGTGTTACTACGGCCGCCGCGCCGAGTCGCCTAAAGCGTCTCATTCATGACGGTTTAGTCTGTCAGTTACAGGAAAATGTGTGTACTAACTATAAAATACATTTGTCATTTGCATTTAGAAAAAAAATTCTAATAACTGAATAGATCTTCATAATATCAACCCAATCACTAGCACGATGGTGAGTGTAAACAGTTTACACATACCATCTCGTGCTAAAGATCAAACTTTAATACCGGGTAAAAGTATTGACAGGTTTACTAAAACACCTAGCAGCAAAAGATTTCTTTGCAAACTATGTACGTGGAGAGTGCAAAACAATTCGAAAAAAGCTTTGACTGGTTAAAATTGTAATGATGTGTGGAAACGATTTGAATTGTTGATTTTTATGTAAAATTAATGCAATTTTACGTACAAAAACCAATTTTAAGAAAGTTATATCGTTCCTCTGTGGTGGATTTGCAATTTTCTATGCTTTTTCTGGTGATGAAAATCGAGTTGTGCGATTAATTTATTGATCGTGCTAAGTATGCAGGTACAAACTGCGTGCAGGTTCACCTGTATTTTCGTTTTTGGAGTTCCGTACTCAAAGGTTAAAATTGGAACTATTACTGCCACTCCGTCTGTCCATATATCACGATCTATTCAAATTTCAGTTCTGTTACTCATTCCGTTTACTATAGAGTAAACGGAATGAGTAACAGAACTTTGGTAAATTTGGTATTTTATGTAGAATGCTTGTCCAAAACCGAGTATTTAGTTATAAAGTCAAATAAACTATTTTTCATTGGGAGTCCCGTACATTAAAAGGAGGTTTTTTTTTCTTTTATAATAATAATAATAATTTATTTATTTACTTGAACAACTATATGGTCCATAAAGCGTTAGTAACAATTTCACTTATATACTATGTTAGTAAATGTTTACAATTAAATCACACTCAAAACATAAAAAATAAAAATTACTATTTGGCCACAATCTGCCTGCCTGTGATACAGAGTTGCACCCATTTCTTTATAATGGGTGAATCATATTTTGTACCTATGGTCTTTAGAATGGAGTTCGTACTAGCCCGCACTCTGTGTAGCATTGAGGCTGCTCTTTTTCATAAAATGGCGTAAAAATCATCGGTATGTGCCTGAGCGAACATGTTCGACGCACTACAATAACGAGCCAGCCCGAACAATACTCTAAATCCATTGTTATACTGGACCCGTAGATCGCTGATGGCCCGCTGCGTATAGTCGGTCCATAAGCTGCACGTGTAGAAAACTTGACAATAAGCTTTAAATAATGTTGTCTTTACTTGCTGGCTACAACGAGCAAACCTACGTGCCAACATATTACTTCCCAGCGCCAGCGCTCTCCGTTCCCTCTCAATATCAGCTAAATCCCTTAGGCGGTCGTCAATAAAATGTCCAAGATATTTAAACTGGTAAACCCGGTTTAGATTATGTCCATTTAGTTTAACCTCAGGTACGATAGCGGGACATTTACCTTTTACCGCCCTAAAGATCATAAACACACTTTTATTAACATTATAAAGTAGGCCATGCCGCTGAGCGTATCGCTCACATATACCGAGTAGCTCTCCGAGTGCTCTGACAGTTGGGCTCAGCAGATCCTTATCGTCAGCGTAACTAATATTGTTGATGCTAACGTCATCAATACGACATCCAATCCGTCTGCTGCTGAGCTCAACTATCAGTTCATTGATATACAGGTTGAACAATCTAGGTGAAGTGATTCCCCCCTGTCTCACGCCACAATTAAGACCGTAAGAAGTTGAATAGTTATAGGCCAACCTCACATTATTGGACTGATTATGATACCAGTACTGAAAAAGACGGAGCAATTCAGCAGGTACGTTTCTCTCCCTGAGCTTCCCCCAGAGTACGTCATAAGACACAAGGTCAAATGCCCGGGAAAGATCTAAAAAGAAAGCATAAATAAGAGTTCTACAATGTGTATAGTAATGCACAGTATTTTTTAGCACCAAGATAGCACTTTCCGTAGAAAGATCTGAACGGAAACCAAACTGAGCATCATGTAAAGAAAGGTAGTCCTTCAACCTAACATCCATCAGACCGTCCAGCACCCTTGCAATAATAATTTATGCCCCATTTATTTCTTTATTTCTCTGTTTATATTTAGGTTTAAATAACTTTTTCGTCAAGATGACATTCCCAAAGGGTTATTGTCATATGACTTTGTAAAAATCACTTTCACTTCAGTAAAAACAACTTAATTGAATTTTTAGAGTTAAAAAATACAGAGCTACTTGTTACACGAATAAGCCACCTAGCGAGCCTCAGGTAGGTCCAGGTCCAAATACAGGGCATAACTGGACCCCGCAGTTACGCCTGGAGGGTGAGGGGTAGATCGGGGAGTTGGTTTACCTGGTAGGTACGGGAGTTGGTTTACCTGGTCAGCTGGCTAGCCTAGCCGCTCGGACTGCGGTCCGTGAGACTAGTCAGTCGTGAACGACGCTGTGAACGGAGAAGCCCAGGATCGGCTAAAGCGGATGTGGACCGGGTTGCCGGTCGGAGGCGGGGTGGTTTGAAGTATACCCGCACCGACTAACGGCCCTCGGGCTGCTCGCCGCTTGCCGCAATTGGCTGCGGTGCGAGAGTTTGTAAACAGCAAACCAACGTGCCATTGGTCATTGTCGTGGATATAATACATTATTTATCCCCAGATCGAAAAAAAGGTCCAAATACAGGGCGTATTTAACCAGAAATACTTAAAACTTTGTACGTTGTGAAGTTCATTGTAGGGAACCTTAATAGAACAAACGAAAATCAATTGTAAGTGTCGCCGCACACGGACCACCGACCACAACCACAAAACGCCGCCACCGGCATATTTCTTGTAGTTTTTATACATTTTATATGAACTCGCCACACACGGTAAGCCGGTGGCCGCCACACGCTACAAATCGTCGTTGCTCGCTTCTTATGGCCCGCACCGGCCACTTAATGCGCCGATGCTCTCTCCCTTACCTTAGTCGGCCGCTGTCGCGCGCTTCAGCCACTTTAGTAGCCGCTTCTAGCTTCTCGTGGCGGTGTTTGTGGCTGTGACGTGTGGCCCGTGTGCGGCGACACTTACTGTAATTGGAATCATAATTGTAGTCATATCAACTTCACGTCACCTATCTAGTGACGAAATCTGAATGTTAGCGTTCTTATCGTTGGTTAGGTTAGGTTAGGTTAGGAGCGCCGTCTGGGGAAATAACCTCCACCTTATAGAAGAAGACAGTAAAATAACACTACCTTTTGGTGGTGTTGTGTTTCTGTCGGTGAGTAAGGTTCCAGGGCTCCATGGGGTAGGGGATTGGGTCAGGGTGAGCAGTGGCGCGAGTTGTATTTTTGGTATCGCAAGCGCCTATAGGCTATGGTGGCCGCTTACCATCAGGCGGGCCATATGCTTGTTTGCCATCCTTTTTTAACATATCAAAAATCCTATGGAAGTTTTCGTTGTTTACAGGCGGAAGACGACCTTCTTCTTCTTCTTCACGGTGGGTGTTTTCCGCAACTCGACACCAGGTGCCTATTTTGAGTGTGAGGATGGCCTTAGTCGTGCCATCCCAGCTCCCCCAAGAAGCTCAGCAGTCTCCTGATGTCGCCGCAGGCTTCGAGTAGCGTCTGCGGGCTGCCCAGGTGTGTCATCCGATGTCTGGTCACGCCTCTGCACTGCAGCAGGACGTGAGTGCTCGTCTCCTCTTCCTCCATGCAGGCTCTGCACAGAGGACTGTCCGAGACACCTATTTTAAACAGATGTTTATTAAAGTGTCCGTGTCCCGTGAGAATGCTCACTATTTGTTTCAGAGCATGTCTTGGTAACTTGCAAAACTTACTTGCTAGCCGTGGGTCTACCTTAGGTATGGCCTCCCTGGCGTGCCAGCTGTCTGCAAGTCCAGCCCAGTATTCGTTGTGTTGTCGCAGGTACCGTTCCCTAATCCAACTTCACAGCAGCCGGTATGGGATGGGTACGATTGGTTCTGGGCCATATACCACATGGTCCGACCCTCTCCTGGCCAGACAATCTGCTGCATCATTGCCCCTTGACCCACTATGTCCTTTTATCCATTGGAGTATGACCTCGTTTTCTCTGCCTACCTCCATGAGTTTGCAGTGGCATTCAAAAACCAAGCCGGACGTCATTACATTGTTGTCTAGCGCCTGAAGTACCGAGGCACTGTCAGAGAGTATCCGGATGTTTCTACCCCTGATTGCACGTTTTGTGATGGCCTCCGCTGCTCTGATAATGCCTATACACTCCGCCTGAAAGACCGTATTGAGGATGCCCAGGCTGTCTGATATATGAATGTTGATATCCTCTGAGAATACACCTGCACCAGTACCTGAGCTGGTTTTGGAGCCCTCTGTGTATACCCTCAGCTCCTTGTGTAGTCCTCGGTCAGGATTGTCTTCATATAGTTGTATTCTATATTTTTTGTCAAATACATACTGTCTAGGGATGATGTCGTTTCTCGCCATGAAGAAGGGGTATTCTTTCTCAATGCCTTTTAGAATACGTGTATGTGACGTATTGTAGTCTCTCCGCAAGCCTAGCATATGGAGCCTAGTAGACGCACATGCTGCTTCTTGCTGGATGCCAAGTACGCCGTAAGACCACTACATTTCTACAGAAATGTAGTGGTCTTACGGCGGAAGACGACCAACCATCACGAAAGTCTCCACAGATATTGACACAACGGAATTCTGAAACCAGCTTTAGGTAAATGGTACACTTTCATGGTGGGAGCTTCACATGTGAACGACACTCTGCTGAGAAGTCACATCGCAGTCTCGAGCTCCTCTGTGCTTCGGAAGGCACGTTAAGCCGTTGGTCCCGGCTGCATCTGCAGTCGTTAGCACCCACCAATCCGCACTGGGCCCGCGTGGTGAGTCATGGCCCAATCTCCCTTATCCATCCATAGAGAAAGCCTGTGCCCCGGCAGTGGGGACATTAATAGGCTGATGATGATTATTATTATTTTTTAAGAAAGCATGTATGATTTGTCATTTTAAGACTCACATTTCGTCCTCGAGGCTGGCATTTGCTACTGCCAGGAGCACGGGTAGAAGCCGAAAAGAGCAAGTTGATAAGAATATTAAGAGTCTTTAATAAAATTATTCTATACTTACTTTTTTCGACTCCTGTCTGTGCCCCCCTATCAATAAGGATAAAAGACAGAAAATAAGTCACGTCCAAAAAGAGAAATAAATTCTGTCGTCACATCGTCGGTAAAATTAGTAGTTAATAAGAAGTTGTGGTTTGAAAATTGCCGAAACAATGGTATGTACAAAGCTCGTTGCACCAAAATGTAAATACAAATGACAAACAGATAAAACAAACTGCATTTCGAATTGAGTGTTCCATTTTTATGTAGTTAGTTTTTTTTTTATTATCTAATTGTCAGTTCCGGATATTTATAGAACCTAGGTAATTGCTAGCTTCCGCCCGTGAGTTCGTCCAGTTAACAATTTTTTTTGACAATCCCACAGGAACATAACATTAATCTGGGATAATAAGTATCTACCTACTTCTTTATAATAATTTCCTACATGATTAGTTTAAACAGAAAAAAACTTTTACTGTTGTAATGAATGTTATCTAAAATGTTTCCTTCGACTGTAAAAAGATTCCATTCCAATTAACGTTTATCATGATTTGACAAAAAGCCGTTTTGACGAACTAGGTACAAACAGCTACAAATCAAGTTATCCCAAACTGTAAAATTTCTCCAACTGGCTTTGAGCTTTATATTTTATCTAGCTATTTTGAAACTGTCGTCCCTGGTTAGGCTGGATTCAAACCGCGCCCTACGCTATCCGGGCGAATGACCAATCCCCAATCTATTGAGATTTGATATTTTTTTGTTATTTGATGCGGGGCAGTCTGGGCATTCTGTACACACTTATATACAGACAACCACAATTACCCAAAACCATAGACTTAGTTTTTAAAGACTGACAGAGTATGGAAAAGAGATCTAAATCATATGACTCTACCCCCACCTGCTGTTAAGTGGTGATAACTTTTACCACGACACGACCAGACGCGAAGATAGCTGGTGCAACAGTTATAATAACTTACTTGACTAATTTCTGACGATTTAAATACCGATTTCAGCAATTTGTAAAGTTTATCTATGCTAAGAAGTCTATTTCGATTTAATCTAAGCATGAAACTCCTTTCCATTTAATGAATAGACGGGTTTACGGGTACCTAGCTAAGAAATCGGTACGCTATATATATAGGTTCTTTACCCTTTTACCTTTTGGACTTTGGACTAGCCTTAATGTATGTAATCTGAACGTACCTACCTACTACGGATTTGGATAACCGAACGTTATCATTGCGGAGTTCTCGGATGATCGGATCTCTAGTCTAGTGTAGTTACTAGTGACAGATTTAATTTCGATTAATCGATAACGCCTAATGGACTATACTTGTAAGCTTAAATAATTACACTTTAATTTCCATTAAATTTACAAAATGTTGCATGCTGTCTTACTTGTTTTCGCTGGCCGCTAAAGAATTCTTATTGATGAATGGTATTCTTATATACACTAACAGTCAATAAATTTTATAATAGTAGTTAAATAAAATAAGTCTGTGCATCGCTTTGTTTAAAGTACAGATTTACCATGAAATGTTACGCAAATTATGTTTTGTGTAGATGTGTAATGTGTTGCGAAAATCAGTAAATATCTGATTATAAAGCTTAATAAATTGAAATAAGGAAATATTGATAAGTTTCAAAAATATTAAATTTATCAATCTTTAAAAGTAATACAGTTTGTCTATAAAGCCGTGACATTAAATCATGGCGCCACTAGTATGCATGTAGCAACCCTATACAGTCTGACCAAAATGATTTTGATACTAGAAGTTCATTCAAGTGAAATAGGTGATTAATAAGACACACTCTAAAGTCGTATTTTGTTTCTGTTTTATATATAGTAGGTACCTATGCTTATAAAAAGTTTAGCCAAGCATATTTAATTGAATCAGAATAAAATTATTCTGATTACCGCTGAGGTGCCATTGAGACCAGAGCCGTTAGGTAATCATCAATACACACAAGTATCATCATACGACGTTTTTTAACACACTTGTTAAGAAATTAATACTAAAAATCATTTTATAGTATATAAAAACTTTATTTAGAGAAACAATTTGTAAATGTGCAGTTAGTAATAGGTATCTTCACTAAAAGCATCTGGCCATGGTTCTTTATGTGACCATTTCTTTCTTTGCCTTGCCTGTTTTCCCAGGAGTTTCAAACTTTTCATCATTCTTAAAACCTTCGTTGACTATCCGACTCTCTGATTTTCCTGAAAAAAGGTAAAAAAATATGTAACGGAATAGAAACAATAACTTATTGTCATGAAGCAATTAATTCAAAATTGGTAGAAAACCTGACCGAGTTGAACCATAATAACGTATCAAAAGAAATGGTCGTACTATAATATTATCTATTTTCAATGTCAATCTAACCTGCAAATAAACTTTCATTTCATTTCTTCATTTCAACCTAAAAATGTGCAATGTAAACAATGCCTTTTTTGGTCTCAAAATAGTAAATTGTACTCAATTTGTAACTTCAGGCAGATTACAAACAAATAGTTACACGATTACATACCCGTCATAGCTGTTCGCCCATAAACATCATCTTAATCCCACAAAAATCGTCCAGCTTGGTAGTCTTCGAAACATCGCTGAAAAACTTTATAAATCACTTCCCGCGTGCCACTCCGATTTCCTTTACTCCTTTTTATACCTTTCTGCGTAGTTTCGTCTTAATTTATTACAGTTTAATCCAAACAATAAAAAATACAAAAGGAAAACTGTTCCACAACTGAAACTCGATGACAGCTGATGTACATAAGTTTGTTGTTACCAGACACATGAATAATGTTAGCTCCTCAAACATTCATGTCACGACTTTTTTTTTTGTTTCCTCCCAGGCGGGGGAGAGGGTGAGAAATCCTCATGGATACCCTACAGCTGGCTGTAAGGTTATGTCAGACTCTTACTGACTAAAAAACACCCTTTAATCATGCTTATTAGGGTGGAGCGTCAATGTATGGAGAAAAAAAAAGTCATCGAATTGATTTTGAATATCTGCAAAAAGTTGCTATTGTAAAAATTATTTATAAATCTAGTTTTATTTATTTATTTTGACATATTTTTTAGCCCTCTACCTAAGCTCAAAGTTGCAATAATTTTATTAAATTAGGTAAACCATTAAACATGCATAGAACATTACAAAAATCAAAATGGTATTATATTTTAGCGTAAAGGTATCAATAAAACATGCATTTTATAAATTATAATATTTATTTAGATAAAAAACATAAAATTTGAGATATTAAATTGAAAGAAAATTGTGTTAAATCGTAAAAAAATCTATAAATTACTACTTTTTTTGTATCTTTAAATCTTTATTTGTTTCTAAATATGGCATAATTGCACGGGATTTTATTTTAGAACGAATAAATCCATATCTTGCTTTTTCGCCAACTACACTAAACGATGCTTCAGACCCCATCTTGATATATCGCTTTACTGCTTGTGTATGACAAGGATAATCCGACAACTCCAATGTAATATTGGAGTTTGATGCAACCACGTCTTCCACTTCGTTGTAACTGATATCTTTTAGCACTAGAGGTGATGTAACTTGTGACTCGCTCCATAAAATCATGTCATTGGCATCAAAGTTTATCTTCAGAACTTTTAAGTATTCTTAGCCCAAGTTTTGAATTTTGTCTTGCTGCGATTATTCGCCTTAATCCCAATTTTTTTACATGTGGCCAATAGGCTAGTTGACTCATGTCGAATTGTATTAAATAAATGTTTATTTCATAAAGTATTTGGTCTAAGGAACCTAAATATATCAATTTCACTTCATAAAAGAAGAAGATTGCTTTAGAAATTTAATTTAAAAAAATATTTTTTAGTCTATGTTTTTTAAACACTAAAAACGCTGTTCGCCACATCCGCCATGATTGTGACGTCTCATATGGTAAACAACTAAATGTCATTCGCGTGTTATTGTGGGTGGATTCTTTCGTCTGACTAAATTTATCATAAAAACACTTTTAACTTTAGAAAAATTTCCGTTTACTGTTTTATTTGAAAAAACTAATTATGGATGCCGGCTTTGTGAAAACAGAAAGCACAAATCTGCCAAGAATTGACGTATTCATGGTTGGTGAATTTATTTCACTAAACCCCGATTTCTGCTCTGCGGAGCAGAGAAACGACAAGGCATCTATGTAAGTACAGTGTATTTAGTATTACAATGTAGTAATAAACATAAAACTGATACAACATATGAATAAGTGTAATAAAGTTGCGTAGGTTAATTTCTTTCGGCACTTTTAATTCACAACTTTCCTGGAATATTCAAGGATGTGTTTTTATATTATCGTACAATACAATAATGATAATTACTTTATTTTTCGATATATTTATTAGAAATCATCTTTTGTTAATTATAAAGTCAGTTATTTTCTTACGAGTTTTTGTTTATTTACCTTTCTCTATGTGTTTACTGCAGTTAACGTCATAGCATAGATAATCTATAGACTAAAATGGCCGATAGCGTTTTTGTATGTCCATGAAAAATCTATTTTAAAATTAAAGATTTGTAGCTTTTTAGGTCTCAAAAAAATACAATACATTTTTTTTCGGTCTAATAGAACATTTATTAACCATTTAAAACCTTTTTCCAAAAAGGGTCAACTAGCCTATTGTCGTAAAGCATAGCTAATAACAGGTTTTCAGGGTGTACAAAAATATAATTTCTTTGTATAACTTAATCGATAATCTTTTTCATGTCGGAGCTCAAACATCGAGAGAAATCAATTAATTTGTAGACGTGAGTTGGGCCTAGTTTAAATGAACTATCTTTCTTTGTATAAAATCATAAAGAAGCATTTACAATATATTCTGTGAGTTTAATTAATTGTCGTGACGAATTCGGTGTGGCCACATATTATCTCAAGATTCTGTTAGCCGTTGTTAACCAACGTGAATGAACCATTTTTCCAGGATTTCTGTTAGACAAAACTTGAGAACATGATCCGCTGCTTACTGCTTGATAGATTTGGTATAAATATTCCTGATCTGTACTCAGACTACTTTCAATTTCCTTCGGTAAAACAGGCACGTTTGACAAGATAGCAGAAAACTTTAAACTTTTCAGTTTGTTTAGATTTTGGATAGCGTAAAAATACAAGTACATATCATAATTGTTTTTAAAAATTTGTTTTACAAGTTGTATGTTTACGATTGGTAAAGAAGCCGTAGTCCACACTTTTATGAGATCAATTGCCACTGCATCGAATACTTTAGAAATAGAAGGCTCTTTGCCATTTCCAAAGAAAAAAAAAGAAAAATGCTACATCAAATGTAAACAGTTCAACTTACAAAGATACTTGCGATTTTTGTTTATTTTCTTCACTTCGACGTCATATTACTATAAACTTTGTATTAAGTTTATTAGTACATTGGCCTTTTATAAATAAAATTTATAAATTTTAAGGTATTACGAGTTACAATAACAATAAAAGAAATGTTCATTTCTTATCATAATGATGCTTCATAAATAACCTTGATTAGATGATTTTTCACAATTTTCAAGCGGCAGTAGAGAGCTAAAAATTGCTTCCAATATTTTTTTTATTATTTTATTTGTATATTTGAAAATGTAATGCAACTTTCTAGTACTATTCAATATTGAAAATAAAAAATATTTTTTGACGCTCCACCCTAATGCTTAAGGCCAGAAGGGCCTTCCAAGCTTCATCTGAAGCGATCATCCCCCGAGAGGGGGATGATGCAGACTTTATATACAAACTGTACACATTTATTAGGTAGGTATCTAATGGTGTCGAGAATCGACACCATTGTGTCTTCAACAGTAGCGCTATCTGTCAACGCATTTCTTATCTAGCAGTAGCGAACACCAACTTGTGAAATAAAAATGTATTTCAAATAAAGCAGAGGGCGCTATTTGTGTAAAATAACGCTTATAGATATATTAAAACTTTAAAAGTTTAATGAGTTTGGTTTTGATGACTTTTGTGACATAAGCGAAATAAAAAAATGAACATGTATCAAGCCTTCGAGCATAATATAAAGCTGAATATCACATCCTCACGGGCAAAGAGTAACTGTTTTAATCGGAGGACTGAACGTCTCACTAAAATTATGTGTGTTCCATAAGCTTTTTCAACCTTAGCAGCAGATAAAACTAAAGAAATATTTTATCATTTAAAGTAAACTAATATGAGAACTTTTGTTTGTTAATAATTTTGTTATACTTATTTCTATCCAGTGACATACCTACCTAATTATTATGTGCGTGTGTTTGATACTTTTCGTATTTTCATTATATTAAAGTCTATTGTAAATTATACACATTGAGAACTACATGTAATGTATTTTTAAACTTAATTTATCTATTTTTAAAAAGATAGTTTCAATAATTATTTAAAGCTTAATCGATTAATATTCCTGTGATCAAGAGAGGTCAATATTAGAGTCCCGGTACATCTCTAGCCAGTCACAGTGACGTCATATTACCGGATTGACATGACAATTGACCAATGACAATGCTTTAACATTTATAAATTAGGTTTTGCTAAGTTTTATTAGGTTTAATTTTTGTTTTAATTAAAGGATATATAAAACAAATGAGTTATACCAAAATAAACAGAAATAATAAGAATGAAATTGTAAGGCTTGCTCACGCTCGCTAAAGATCTTTCATGCTCAAAACATTGTTTTTGGATTTTTATCAATTTCAATTTAAGTGGCAATGTTTTTGATTCGCATGGTACAAAGGTTTCTTCCTCAGGCTAAAAGATTTAGTACAGATATGGTAAGTTGAAATTAATTTCTAAGATATTGTTTCAGTTATATTTTACATAAAAGATTCAATATCTAATTATTAAGATATTGTTTCTAATTAGACTATCTGTTTAAATCCAAGAGCTAGAGTTTTTGTCAATTTATTTATTTTATATAGGTACCTACATAGTTTCGAAGTTTCCATGCTTGAATAATTTTAAATCAAAATGGTTTTCAAAATTGCTTAAAATTTATATAGTTGCGTATATTCTAAAATTGTAAGCCTGTTGCTAAGTATTCTTTTCTTGGTTTGAATTTTTGACAGTAACATCATAAATTGATTGCAAAATGTTAAACTGTAGTTTAAATTATCTTAACAGAAAATCTAGATTAAAAGTAAGAGAAAACTTATTGTATTAAAATAATTTATTTCCAGAGCAATCCGATAGTTTCAGTTAAGCAAGGCAAACTTAAAGGTTCTTCGCAAAAACTCTTTGATGGGTCCACATACTACAGTTTTAAAGGCGTCCCATATGCCCAACCACCTATTGGAAAATTAAGATTTAAGGTAACAATTTTGTGTTGAATTGTATGAATTTATGTTATAAAAATACTTTTTTTATTTTATTATTATACCATTGTTAAATAATGCTGTTTACATTTCTATGTTGGTTTGTACATGAGGCAGACTACTGCCACACTTTGTCAAAGGGCATGGCTCAGAAACTGCCCTTAACGTGTATAAATATTTCGCACTAGCCAGTAACTTTACAATATTTTTTTATTAATTATTACGTGTTTATTATTCTCATACAACTTTCGTGAAATAATCAAATATTTAAAAGTATAAAAAATTTCTTCATGTCTGTTTAAAAAGCTCAATAAAATGTTCCGTTTTACGAAATAAATGTACACAAAGAATATTTGTGTAAGTATATCGAAATAAACAATATTATTTTTAAACTCCTTCAAACTATGACATATTTGGACTTAATTTTTATCAAAGCAAAGCACTGAAGGCCTAAAATAATAGATTTTATTACTGATCAGGCTTGAGACAAGGCTGTATGATAATGAATCCTTTAATTTTTGCAAATGACCAAAATAAAACTTCACAGATTTCCTGTCAAGCCGATGATAACAAATTATTTGTATTTATTTTTGCTTTAAAAAAACTTTTTGTGAAGAGTTTATCAGAGAAATGGGAAGAAAGATTCTAAGAAAATGCAAAATTGATGACTCTGTAAATAATTAGCAACATCTTTTATCAACTGTAGTAAGGTAATGACATAGTAGGAGTTCTCATAATTTTCAAGATTGTGACTTTATCAAAAGTTCCTGAGCCTTTTTTTCATAGAAATTAAAAATATTCAGCCATTTACCATTTAATATTACTAAGTACAGTATTTATACATTGCCAGGGCAGTCGCTCATACAAAACTTTACCATGGCCTTTATTCTAAGCTTTAATAGTAATTAATATTTAAGTATTATTCGTGTTAACAAGTAGCTATGGTCACACTGGCTATTAATTCAAAGCCAATACAAAAGATGTCTAATATGGTTCCAATGTCCTGTTTGGAAGAGCTCGATGGCGAAAGTGATTAACGCGTTCGGCTGCGATCGTTGAAGTTAAGCAACTTTCGCAGTGGTCGGTAATTGGATGGGTGACCAAGAATTTACTATCTCGAGTTCCTCCGTGCTTCGGAAGGCACGTTAAGCCGTTGGTCCGGGCTGCATCTGCAGTCGTTAGCACCCGCCAATCCGCACTGGGCCCGAGTGGTGGGTCAAGGCCCAATCTCCCTATTCCATCCATAGGGAAGGCCTGTGTCCCAGCAGTGGGGAAATTAATAGGCTGATGATGATGATGATGATGTTCTATTTCAGGCACCTCTTCCACCACAGCCCTGGCCTGGAATAAGGGAAGCTATTGATCATGGTCCAGTTTGTCCTCAATTTGATATGACCACATTATCAATCAATGAAGGAAACGAAGATTGCTTATTTCTAAATGTTTATACAAAATCATTGGAGCCATCTTCTAGGTTGCCTGTCATCTTCTACATACATGGTGGAGCATTTATGTCTGGATCAGGGAATGATGAACTCCTAGGGCCTCGATTCCTACTGCAGCACAATGTGATACTTGTAACAATCAACTATAGACTCGAAACTCTAGGGTTTTTATGTCTTGACACACCAGAAGTACCAGGTAATGCAGGAATGAAGGATCAAGTGGCTGCATTGCGTTGGGTTCAGGAAAATATTGAACAATTTGGTGGAGATCCTAAAAATGTTACTATATATGGGGAGAGTGCTGGTGCAGCTTCTGTCACGTATCATTTAATGTCACCAATGTCAAAAGATTTATTTCACAAGGCAATAGCTCATAGCGGAGTGTGTACTAATGATTGGGCGAAAGGTGTCAATGACAGAGAAAGAGCATTTAAAGTAGGAAAAGTTTTAGGTAAAAAGACAAATGATCCTCATGAATTGTTGGAGTTCCTACAGGGTGTGCCCGCTGTTAAACTCATAGCTTTGACAAGAAAAGTCAGAACTGATGACGAGACGATTAGGTGTCTTCCTATACATTTTGTCCCAGTGGTAGAAAAAAAATTTGAAAATATAGAATCGTTTATTTCCGAAGAACCTCTTGATATAATCTTGGCGAAGAAACATAATGATGTGCCTTTACTAATTGGCTACAATTCCCATGAGGGCTTGATCAATTTGAAGCTTATGATAAAAAACGCAGAAATTATTAATAGTAACTTTCACTATTTGGTACCCCGTGAGATGGTCCCAAAGTTGACCCAATCACAACTAAATTTGTTTGGAGAAAGAATAAAAGATTTTTATTTTAAAGATGTCCTTCTCACAGAAGAGAACTCTGAGAAATACTTGACTGATTATCATTTTGCAGTTTGCATACTCAGATTTGCTTATTTCTATGCTGCATCGAAGCAGCCGACTTTCTTCTATAAGTTCTGCATGGAATCTGAATTAAATAAATTTAAAGATTTGATAGGCTATGGACATATCAAGGGCACATGCCACGCTGACGACTTATTCTATCTATTTGATAATATGTTAAACAAATCAATTTATGAAGAACAACAAAAAGCGAAGGAACTTGTTTTTAAAACTACTAAATTGTGGACTGATTTTGCAAAAACTGGGTAAGTGGAATCTTCTGTATTTTTTTATGGTAGTTTGAAACAATGCTTGTACCATAAATTGGATTAGACGGATTGTTGCATATAATTTAGTACTACGAATAAAATTTGAATATTTTTCTGACTTGCCTTTTCCACTTTGGTCACAATTCTAAAAATGAATTTGAATTAATATTAGGGCTTATATAAAAAAAAAGAACTAGAATATGTCAATAAAAAAAAAACATTAAAAACCCCTTAAAAGAGTAGAAAAGGGAAGTGAAAGTTGTTGTTTGTTTGTATTACAATCAAAATGCTTGGATTTTAAAAATTTCTAAATGAATATATTGATATTAAAATAACAAATACGTTTGTTGGTAATTCTGATAATACAGAAAGGGAGGAAAGGGAAGGGACATTATTAAAATGTACATTCTTAATTTACAGAAACCCGACACCAGACAATCATTTCGAGGTTAAATGGCCTCCGTATACTAGAGCCAAGAAGGAGTCCCTAATTATAAGCGACCAGTTAACACCAGTTCTGTATCCAGATAGGGAAAGACACGAGTTTTGGAATAAACTGTATTGTGAAGCTGGCATGTTGAGTTTCACAAAGAGTAACCTCTAAATTCATACATAATGCGTACTATTAGAAAGAAAGTGGCGTAACTCATAAAAACCGTGATTTCTAATTCTGCTAGAAATTGGCGACTCAGCATTCTTTGTATGAATATTTTATATTATATAAGGTATATTTTTTGTAAGCTAGACTTGAGAAAAACAGACTTATAGAAATGGTTTTAATTTTTTTAAGCATTTAACTGCTAGATGTTTAAATCTAAAGAACAGTTTACTAGAAAAAAGTCTACCATAACTATAATTGCTATTTCTTCCTTCAAATGTTTACTTGTAAAAGTATTTATTTGATATTGTAGGTTACCTACAATGCGAAGAGATGGCGCTGCCTTGCAGCCTTAGGCTAGCGAAAATTTGACACGGCGTCAGGGCCGCGGTAGCATAATGCGGTGCGAGTTGGAGTCCCGTCTGCTGCCTGGTCCGCGTGGATTTTTTTCTAGTAAACTTTTCAGACCTATATTTTTTTACTTGGGTCAATTTCATTCTAAGGATGTGATATAATGCTGGCACTTCGCATGGTTATGCGTATTTGCTATTTGTAAACTTGGTAGCAGTACATATATCCTTGTCATGCTCTATAGAAAAAAAGAGTTTGCTTCTGCTGTTGTTTTCAAATGGCAAATACAAATAGCCATGTGAAATGCCGGAAAGATGAATAAAATCTTATCAATTTGTTGTAATGGTGCTTGTAGATATTATTATAGGTACTTAAAGTCAAAGCTATATTTTGATGAAATAATTGAATTTAAGATGCTCATTATACATTAATTTATTTGAATGTCATGATAAACATACTGATCGTGGATTATATACAGGGTGTATATTATTTACCGTATTAACTGCACGGAAGCGGCCCAAAAAATATCTACTACATATAGTAGATATTCTCGTCGCTACACACGCACACATTGACTGCTTTAGTACAATCTTTCTTTTACATGAATTATTTGGATAGCTCTATCTAGGCGTATCGTACTATCCAACTAATATTATAAATGTGAAAGTTTGTATGTTTGTTACTCAATCGCGCAAAAACTACTGAACGGATTGTGATGGAATTTGGTACGCATGTAGTTTATGACCTGGATTGAGACATAGGATACTTTTTATCCCGGAAAAGTGTTAGGTTCCCGACGGATTGTCAAAAAACTAAAGTCAACGCGGACGAAGTCGCGGGCGGCTGCTAGTAAATAAGAAAGATGCTGACATACATTTCAATTTCGTCATATATGTAGAGAAAAGACGTAATAATCATAAAACTGGATGGATTACTGGATTGTCACTAAGTATTAAAAGGTCGAAGTACTTTCAAGTATGTATTCCCAAATTATTTCAATACTCTTATCATCAAATCTAACTACACTAATCAGGTTATTAAAAGTAATCATTAATCTAATTAGAGGCTATTCATTTATTACGTAAGGCGATTTAGGGGGAGAAGGGCTTGATCATGTTTTATTTTTTCTTGCAATGGAGTGGGAGGGTGTCTTAATAGTTCTTATGTTAGATCACAAAAATGCACAAAGTAAAGATTATACTTTGAAAAAGTAGTTTATTACTACCAAAATAATAAAAATTACTAGCACATTTGTAGGTACGAGTACCTAAATATTCCTAAAAATTGGTACATACTTTGAAAATAAACATTAGAATAAATCAAACGTGTAGGTATTCATTGGTGTAGATTCTGGCATGATTATCTAAACTTAAAACTAAAGGACATTGCTCGTTCCCCATACATTGAATGCCCTATAACGCCCAGCAATGAGAACATGCTAGTTGTGTTCGGAATCATTCATAAACTCTAATTAAGCATTTGTGAGATACGGACAACTTGAGGAACCGTGGCCTACTACAGAATGTATTAGATTTTGAGGTTATAATTATTATACTTAATCGTAAAATATGTACACTTTATATATTCTGAATAGATTTAGTTTTTACCTCTATGTAAGCACTTAAATAATATGCATTAAATGAACATTAAATGCAATTAATAATAAAAATAATAAATGCTTATATTCATATTGATTTATGAGTGTTGTCAGTTGGCACCTATGATACCTATACCTACCTGTAGTAATAATAGATTTCTTTTCAAATGAAATGTTCAGTCTTTCCATTTACCTGTTTCTATATTTTACTATCGGTAATTAGGTATGTACCTGGTTATCAATATGATTTTCATAAAAATAAACAGATATTACATGGGATGGGAGTATAAACTATCTTTACATAATTTCAGAAATAATTTTTTTTATAAATATAATATAAATACTAGTAATAAGTATTATTGACTAAGGTACCTAGTTCTATTTTTATGGTCGCCTATATTGCATTTAATAAGGTAAACAATCTTGGCACAACTTTTTAACAGAATCACCCGTTTAATAATAACATATTAACTGTTTCGAACGGCGTCTGTGGCGCTCTTCCCTGTAACCGTTCGAAACGGTGCGGATGGGTGCGGATGCCTATGGGGCTGGCAGCTTCAATGAAATCCCTTTTCTTAGCTTGAGTGCGCTTGTTGCTTGTTGCTTGTTGCATGTGCAGTGGTGTAAGATGAAAGAAAGATGAAAGAGGCTATTTCGGTCACTACCTATGTAGGCCACAAGTGTTCGCACTTAGCGCTATATCGCTGCGCTAGTGCGCCTATCGGAGCAATGTGAGAGGGACAGCCTATAATGCTGTCTCTCTCACGGTGCTATTTCTATTCTCGCTTTGTGCGACGTTATAGCGGCCGTGGGCCTATCCTAGCGCTGTGCGAGAGAGACTATAGTGCTGTCTCGCACAGCGTTGTGTTACTGAATGTGTGTACCTACCTATCGTGAAATGAATGTTGCGCAACTCTTTTATTAAAATAACAATAATTATACATTTCACTTATAACTAACTATGACTACTATTTACAACACAAGATTATTAAATTATTAAATTAGGGCGGCGTCTGTTCTGTACATCTCTCCCGCCGTGCGTCGTCCGCTTGCCGGGCGTCGCATCCAGTTTCTTCACGAAGGCCGCCGTCTTGGTATCCTGGTTCTGTAGTGGGCTGTCCCGTCGGTAGCATGATGAGCTTCTTCACGCCGTCTTGGTATCCTGGTTCTGTAGTGGGCTGTCCCGTCGGTAGCACGATGAGCTTCTTCACCGGTCTTCTGAGTGTGCCGCCTTTGGTGCGCACGTCGACCACCCGTGTGACGCCGTCTGGCCCCGGGTACGTGTGTGTTATGACTCCCCGGGGCCACAGGTTGCGTGGCAGCGTCCCGTCGGCGATAAGGACGACGTCGCCTGTCTTGACGTTCGGTCCCCTTCCACGGGGCTCCCGCCGGTTTTGAAGTTCCGGCAGGTACTCCCGTATCCATCTGTTCCAGAATGCGTTGGCGAGCTGTTGCGAGGCGCGCCAGTGTGTGCGCCCGAGGAGGTCGGTTCGGAAAACTTCCCGAGTGGCGGCACGCGTGCTGAGCCGCCGAGGAGAAAGTGGTTCGGTGTTAGCGCTTCTTCGTCGTCTGGGCTCACCGGCACATGTGTGAGTGGCCGGCTGTTGACTGTGTACTCTACTTCGGCGAGCAGTGTGTGCAGTACTTCTTCCTGTGGGTGCCGTTGATGCAGAGTGGTTGCGAGTGCTTCTTTTACGCTGCGTACGAGTTTCTCCCATGCCCCCCCCATGAAGGGTGCGGAGGGGGGTATGAACCTCCATTCGATTGTCTTCTTTCAGCTGTGGGTTTCTGTCTATTTTCTTTTCATAATTGAGCGGCATCGATGAGTCTGTCTGTTTCCATAGCAACGCCGTCTCGTAGTGTCCGTCTTCTCTCTGTAGCGTGTTTTTCTGTAACGTGTCGAGCGCGCGTTGTTCCTCGCTGTTTCGTGGCTGTTTCGGTGCGATGGTGAGGGAGTCGATTGCGAAGTACTGTCTTAGTTGCTCGTTCATGTCTGCGTCTGCATCGGTGACGTGGTTGACGTAGTTGACGTGTTGACCCAGAGTGCGCGTGTGTGCACCGTGTAGCACCCAGCCGAGTGGTGTGCGGGATGCTACCGGTTGTCTTCGTCTTCCGCGCCGTACTTCTTTGGCCAATAGCAAATGCCAATTGTCTTGTCCGATGAGCAGCTTTGGGACTGCATTTCTGTACGTCAGTCTCTTCTGTATGTCGAGCAGGTGCTGGCATCCTCTCATATCTTCATCTGTTATCTGTTGCGCCGAAAGCTTGAGGTTGTTGAGCGTTCGTGCTTGTATGCTGTAGCTGTGGGTTGATCCGCGGAGTGTAACTGTGACTCGCTTGGACTCGTGGGCTTCTACTTCTGTGTCTCCGATCGCTTCTATATGAAGTGGGTCGACGGGTCCCTCGGCGCCGGCTTGTCTTGCTATTTCGCTGTCTATCAATGTTACTGTGGAGCCATCGTCGAGGAGTGCGTACGTGTTCACGTCGCCCTTTGGCCCGGAGATGCATACCGGGACGATCTTGAGATAAGCTTGCGATTTCGTCGGTGCCCATGTCGAAGTGACGACTTCTGTTTTCTCTTCGTTTTCTTTCTTGCGGTTGAAATGCAGTAGGTAGTGGTGCAGTCTGTCGCAGCCGTCGACGTTGCATTGTTTGCGCTTGCAAGTGTGCTTGGTAGCGCGTGGTCTCAGG
The DNA here is from genome assembly GCA_902850365.2 of Chilo suppressalis. Lineage (NCBI taxonomy): Eukaryota > Metazoa > Arthropoda > Insecta > Lepidoptera > Crambidae > Chilo > Chilo suppressalis. The sequence goes on from OU963902.1 coordinate 3,794,377, forward strand.
CATCTGTAGCACAACGCCTTCGTTTTCGCTAACTGCCATCTAGCGTCGGAGTCCGCTTCTTTGAACTTGTCGCATTTCGTAATTGAATGCTCTGTCTTCTCGCATACTGGACATCGTCGCTCTGGCTTCTGTTCTTCTGTGGCGTATGTTCGCTGAGCCGGTCTTCTCTGAGCTTGCGTTTCGTCGCCGTCTGTGGCGTATGTTCGCTGAGCTGGTCTTCTTTGAGCTTGCGTTTCGTATACTGTGCGCTTGAAGTCTTCGGGCTGTGCGTATGGACCGCACCTGTCTGCTTCGCGTCGTAGGAATCTTGCGAGTTTCAGTAGGTCTGCTTCTTCTGTCTGGTTTTCCGCGGCGAAGTCGAACCATCTGTAGCGTAGCGCAGGCGTGAGCTTCTCTATGGTTTGCTTGGTGACTTCCGGGTTGTATAAGTAGTAGACCCTCTGTAGAGCTTGCAATGTTGCTATGATGTTGCCTACTCTGGTGGCGAAGATGCAGAGTTCCTTCGGTGAGTCTGTTGGCCGTTGGAGGCTTCGTAGTCGTTCCAGTTCGGCGAGTGCGATTGCGTCGGGTCGGCCGAAACGGGATTCCAACGTCTTCATTATTTCTTCTGTTTTCGCGTTGTACATGAGTAGACTTTCCACGGCTTCTTTGGCTGTTCCTCGTAGGCTTCTGCGTAGTCTTGCGAGGTTTTCATATTCGCTGTGCATGCTGGCTGTTTCTGTGTAGGCGGCTTTGAATGAAAGCCATTCTTGATAGGTTCCGCTGTAGCTCGGTAGCTCTTGTATGGAGCGTGGTGCCATCTGTTGACCGGATCTTGCGGCGAGTGCGATCGCGGATGCGAGCTCCGAGATGTTGATCTGTTGCTGTGTAGGCTTTGCGATGGCCATGGTTTCTTCTCCCGCCGGTATTGGAAGCGGGGCTTGATGTGTAGACTGTTGCTCGACGAAGCTCTGTTGCTGTAGCGTGGCTTCGTGCGGCTTTTCGGCGATTGCGATCTGTGACGTGCTGTGGTTCAACCAGTTTGTGACTCGATGCGTCGTTTCCTGTCGAGCTGTGATTGTGCCTTCATCGGAGTCCGGTTCTGAGTCGCTGTTGGCTTCGTCTTCTAATGCGTTGACTCTGGCGGCGGCGTATTCCATTTGCAGACGGAGTAGCTCTTCTTTTGCCTTCTGCAGCCGTTGCGAACGACGAGATTTGACGCTCTTGCTCTTCTGTACTGTGGGGTGACCTTCGGTAGCCTGTTCTGTCTGTGGTGCTTCGGTCGTTGAAGAGAAGACTGTCTGATCCCAGGTGTTCGTTTCGGTTTCCGTCGCGGCGGTGTTTTTCGTAGCCGTCGTCGCTGTAGCAGTTGGTTGTGAAGCCGGTGTTGTAGCGGTCGGTTGCGGAGCTGTTTCTGTGACGGTCGGTTGCGGAGCTGTTTCCGGCAGCGGAGTGGTGCCAGATCTTGACCGTGTGATGGGCATCTTGAAGCTTCTGTGATATCCGGCAATGCGAAGGACCAAATGTTTCGAACGGCGTCTGTGGCGCTCTTCCCTGTAACCGTTCGAAACGGTGCGGATGGGTGCGGATGCCTATGGGGCTGGCAGCTTCAATGAAATCCCTTTTCTTAGCTTGAGTGCGCTTGTTGCTTGTTGCTTGTTGCATGTGCAGTGGTGTAAGATGAAAGAAAGATGAAAGAGGCTATTTCGGTCACTACCTATGTAGGCCACAAGTGTTCGCACTTAGCGCTATATCGCTGCGCTAGTGCGCCTATCGGAGCAATGTGAGAGGGACAGCCTATAATGCTGTCTCTCTCACGGTGCTATTTCTATTCTCGCTTTGTGCGACGTTATAGCGGCCGTGGGCCTATCCTAGCGCTGTGCGAGAGAGACTATAGTGCTGTCTCGCACAGCGTTGTGTTACTGAATGTGTGTACCTACCTATCGTGAAATGAATGTTGCGCAACTCTTTTATTAAAATAACAATAATTATACATTTCACTTATAACTAACTATGACTACTATTTACAACACAAGATTATTAAATTATTAAATTAGGGCGGCGTCTGTTCTGTACATTAACGAAGCCAATAAACTAATAAAATAAATCGTTATTATAGACTGAAACCTATTGAATCTAGTTATCAGTTGATTTTTAATGCTGTATTTTCAATAAAAAGGAGTGCCAAGTTGGATGAACAGACTGTAGTATCTAGTAACAGAACTTTAATTTTTTATTTTCTTAAACAGATTGTCCGTTTACAATGATTAATTGCTAATAACTTAAAAAAATAATAGAAAAATAATAGTGAAGGACATTCTGTTGGGCATGCTAGGGCCGATTTCGTCGATGTCCTTTAACATGTCTTTTCATTCTGTATGTTTTTTAGTGTTCCGTAAACCCTTATAGTTTTGTCATGTCCGTCTTCCTTTCGTCATACATATCTCCACAAAATTACAGCTCTAGTGCTAATAGTCTCCAAGCAAAACTGGGGACGGACAGACGGACAAGAGGAAACTATAAGGGTTCACGGAACAAAGCATGACAAGTATACACTGTTGTCAAATTTAAGTTCAGTTGCCCTAGCACGAACCATTATCGAATTCGAATAGTTTGCAAACCGAAATGTCAATGTCAAATTTTGTATTTAAACTGGAACAGCAGCGGCACAAAGTACGTAACGAGAACTAAAAATCAGTACACATTTGACAATGACATTTCGGACTCGCAAACGATACGAATTCGATATTGGTTCGTGCTAGGGGTACAGGTTTAGAGAATCATGCCAGAATCGACACCATTTATTTCTTAAGATTCTTACGTAATTAATCTGAAACAAAGGGGTGTCTGTTGGATTATTGTTCATGTTTGTTACGAAGAGAAAAAAAAAATAAAGTAAATGAAAAACTACCGAAAATAGTTTTACGTAATACGTAATACTTCGGCCTCGTAATACGGCCATTTACTGTAATTAGTTAGTGATGCAAAGTTAAAGTTTGAGTTGGGGCAAACAAATGATTTATTTATTTATTTCTAACTATTCTTTAAACCTTCCTGTATGTAAGATTAGCTGGTTTACTAATAATACTTAGTATTTTATTTTACTTGTGTATTAATGAAAGGCAAAATTTACATCAACTGTTTAACCGTATTCGGTTTTTTATTTTTATGTAACGATATTTCCTTTTCTTCAATTAAGTTTTTATATTTATTTGTTATTTATTTGAAATGCATTTAAATGTGATTTATGAGGCAAAAAAAATGTTTTGGTCTATTTATCAACTGTTAAAACGCAATAAACATATTTATATAAGTTTTGGGACATGGCCTTTATTACTTGATTATTTAATAGAAAATAACTCTAATTACCATAGCACTGGAAATAATATAGCATTTAATATGATAAACATTAAATATTATCATACAAGAAATATTCATTAAATGATTGACATGACATTAAGCAAAAATTAATAATGTAAGACTTGTACCTATGTATATTAATTTGATGACAAAGTGAGGTTAGTATTAAATTAAATAGGTACCTATGTTAAAACTAACGTGATGAACAAGACAATTTGTACTAGTATTAAAGTGATTTTTCTTCGCAAACTTGGAAGAGATTTAGAAATAAAAGTGTTGCAACTTTGGTCAACGATATGGTAATTATGATTACATATTTAAAAAAAGCTATATTATTAACTAGTGGCCCACCCGCGCTTCGCTTCGGTGTAGAGCTGTAGTGTAGACTATAGTTTTTGTTCTCAGGCTTGTATTATACACAATGACATTCCTCTAATACCTTATTACAATAGGCACGCGCCACCAGGTGTCCCGCCCGGTAGCGTCGGAACCGCTATGTCCCTGCATTTTAAATCTGTAATATCTTCGAAAATATTCATTTAAATTACATGCGTTAAATAGCCAAATTGGTCTATATTAAATGCACAATGTATTTAAGGTACTGAATTGGATAAGGAAGAATGTTATATTGCTGAAAATCGCTTCGTAAATAATCTATTATTTCTCGTAAAAAGTATAGGATATAAAATGGTTATTGTGGGTTATCCCTAAGAGATAGACAGATACCATGGCGGACTTTTTTGTAGACATTTTTAAGGTATACAATACTGTAGTACAATATTTTGATCGATCTCGTAGGGTTCAGCCAGCGTTTGCAATGTAAGCGGAAAAACTGTGTTTATTTACGACCTTACATTAAAAACCTCTAAAATTATCAGTGTTTCCAACCGTTACACAAAAATAATCCTTATAGCATGATTCAGTATTCACGTGCGACGACGCGATGGCTTATTTCATGTATAAGTTTGGTGTTTATATACCGATTTCTATGATTCTTTTTTTATTGAATAGGTAATAATGTTAACTTTTTTAAATTAGGGATGAGTGAGAGTATTATAAACGTAAGAGTAAACAAATATAATCAGAATGCTCCGAACTGCTAAGCTATCAGGAGTTACACGTGTTATTGTGAGTCAACCATAAAAGATAGACATATGCTGTTGCGGGATATTTTTTAGACAATTTTATGTTAAATATTTCCGTCATACATGATTTCTATGTAACTTTAACCATTAAGGCTGCACACGCGGAACTTCTCCCGTTTTCCCAGCATTTCCCTTCACTACTCTGCTCCTATTGATTGTATCGTGATGAAAAGTATACTATAACCTGCCCAGGAGTATGAAGAATAATTGTACCAAGTTTCGTTAAAATCCGTCGAGTAGTTTTTGTTTCTATAAGGAACATACACACAGACAGACAGACAGACAAAAATTTTACTGATTGCATTTTTGGCATCAGTATCGATCACTAATCACCCCCTGATAGTTATTTTGAAAATATATTTCATGTACAGAATTGACCTCTCTACAGATTTATTATAAGTATAGATAACTCATTTTTATGCTTATAATTTATTAAACTATAATGTTTTAGTCTCTCTCAATTAGCCAGTGCTATGCTTCTGCTGAAGTTTTAGATAATAACTATTTTTGCCTAACTTTCTAAGTTTATTTCCAGAACTTTTCAAAGAGAAAAGTTGGAAAAAAGATGTATAATAATAATGAGATTATATTAGTCAAAGTTGTCCTCAAGTTATGACGTAACACGGATTCAATAGTTAAAATTCTATTTCTTTATTATTAATTAGTAGTGAGGAGCTCGATGGTTAGCGCATGCGGCCTGCGATCGAAAAAGTTAAGCAACTTTCGCAGTGGTCTGTCATTAGATGGGTGACCAAAAACTTATTATCTCGAGATCCTCGGTGCTTCGGAAGACACGTTAAGACGTTGAATATTTGCTCCCACGAATCCGCACTGGGCCCTCGGAGTGGGTCACGGTTCATTCTACATATTCTATCCTTAAAGGAAAGGCCTGTGCCCCTACAGTGGGGACATTAATAGGCTGATGGTGATTGTTAAATTTAATTTGCTGAATATATTATATTCATATAATTTTTAATGAGTATATTTTTTATATTTATGCAGTAATTATTTGGCATACTCCCAAGATACTTCCAAAATTACTTTCAATACCATATTAATATGAATTAATCACATTATGTGAAGACAGTGATTTTTTTTATCTACAGAATCATCCAATAGTGTCGATTAAGCAAGGTAAACTAAAAGGTTCGTCTCAAAAACTATTCGATGGCTCCACGTACTATAGCTTCAAAGGAATCCCATACGCTCAGCCACCTATTGGAAAATTAAGATTTAAGGTTCGTGATTAAAGTTATTCAATAATGTTTTTAGCATCTACTTATTCAAACCTAAAGAAAAGTTTACTAGAAAAAAAATCCACGCGGTCCAGGCAGCGGACGGGATTCGAACCCGCACCCTTCGCAATCCGGGCGAATGCACTGACGTTTATGCTACCACGGCCCTATTCGCCGCGTCGAAATTTTCCTAGCTACTACGCATGGATTTTTTTCTAGTAAACTTTTCTTTAGATTTAAACATCTAGCAGTTAAATGCTTAAAAATAAATAAAAACATATGTACTTATTCATTTTCAACTATTTAGACTGTCATAGATAATTAAAAATAAATACCTTTTAGATTCATGGGCGAGAAGATCGATGGCGCAAGTGGTTAGCGCTTTCGGCTGTGATCCCTAAAGTTAAGCAACTTTCACAGTGGTCGCTCGTTGAATGTGTGAGCAAAAATTTACTATCTCGAGCTCATTCGTGCTTCGTTAGGCACGCTTAGCCGTTGGTCTCGGCTGTATCTGCAGTCGTTAGCACCCACCAATCCGCACTAGGCCCTCGTAGTGGGTCAGGTCCTGGCAGAAGTATGTCGAGGTCGTGTCGAGGCCAGGAAGCGGGGTGAGCAACCAGCTGCAGCGGAGATGGAAGCTCTGCGGCGATGGGACGTGGCACTCGCCCATGACAAGGCCGGCCATCGGACGAAAGAGGCCCTTCGGAGTGTTAGAGGAGTGGGTGGGACGCCGGCGCGGCGGCCTTTACTTCCGCTTGATGCAGATCCTGACCGGACACGGACACGGGTGTTTCGGTCACTATCTTTACCGGGTCGCTCGTCGGGAGGTGATGCCACGGTGTCACCAATGCTATGCTCCCGACGATACAGCCGAGCATACCTTGTTGCAGTGCCCGGCCTGGCGACAACAGCGCTGCGAGCTAATCGCGGTGCTAGGATGCGGAGAATAGTCGAGGCCATTCTCTGTAGCGAGACGGCTTGGGAGGTAGCCGCCTCCTTCTGTGAGGGCGTCATATCGCAGAAGGAGGATAATCCTCTGGCCGCTCCCTCCCGCCACATAAGGACAGGTAGGGGAAGGCAAGGCGAATGCGCACCCTGGCTGCGCCCGCCCAGTGAAACTCCTACCTGAGTGATTCTCTCGCTATCGCCATGCCGGTCACCGTCGCGTTCCGTGACGGCAGCCTTCTTGTAGATCTGTCCTACATGAGAGCTGCGGGAGGGCTTGCGAGGGGAACGCCTAAAAAGTCCTTCCGCAGCGGACAGGGAGCGGTGTGGTGGGCAATAGACCGCGCACTATGCTCCCAGTGCTGCACACGTCTGCGGGATCATCCGAGAGAGCCCAGGTGACCCCTGCCTTAGAACTCCAGCTAGGCCGGGTAGCTGATAGGTGCGGAGACGCAGTGAGATCCCTCAACGGGGATTTCGCTGTTCCGCACTTAACAGCGTAGAGGGAATTTGCAGGGTTTTTTAGCGGATAGTATGCCGTAAGACGCGCGGACTGCTTAACGGGTTCTCCGTTTCGCACCCGTGAGACTTGCGTGAGTATTAATAACAAATAACATTGTTTTTGAAAGTCATAATTTTATTCGCTTATTTTCATGTATTGTCAAATATCATCATCCGTAATCGTATCGTATCGTCAAAGTTTCTATGAAAACTAAGCAGTTCTCCTAACAGAAGTAAGAATAAATTGGCTGCTTCCATACAAAATTTGAGATTGACGATACGATTATGGATCTGTCAAAGCTCGTGGGTGTACAGGAAATACACTGAATGATGAATTGATATATTTTTTCTAGTCACCTTTACCACCGCAGCCTTGGCCTGGAATATTGGAAGCCATTGACCATGGTCCAGTTTGTCCTCAACACAATATGATCACATCAAAAACGAACGAAGGAAACGAAGACTGCTTATTTCTGAACGTTTATACGAAATCCTTGGAGTCATGTTCTAAGTTGTCTGTCATCTTTTACATACACAGTGGAGCATTTATGTTTGGATCAGGAAATGATCACTTATTTGGTCCTCGATTTCTACTGCAGCACGATGTGATACTTGTAACAATCAACTATAGACTCGAAACTCTAGGATTTTTATGTCTAGACACACCGGAAGTGCCAGGTAATGCAGGAATGAAGGATCAAGTGGCTGCATTACGTTGGGTTCAGGAAAATATTGAGCGATTCGGTGGAGATCCTCACAATGTTACTATTTATGGGGATAGTGCTGGTGCATCATCTGTCACTTACCATTTGGTATCGCCCATGTCTAAAGGTTTATTTCACAAGGCAATAGCGCATAGTGGAACGTGTTTCAATGATTTTGCGAAAGATTTCAATGGTAGGGAAAGAGCATTTAAAGTAGGCAAGATCTTGGGTAAAGAAACGAATGATCCTCACGAATTGTTGGAGTTCCTCCAAAGTCTGCCTGCTGTTAAACTCGTAGGTTTAACAAGTAAAGTCAGAACTGACGACGAGGAGATCAGATGCTCTCCTGCTCATTTCGTTCCGGTGGTAGAAAAAGAATTTGATAACGTGGAATCGTTTATTGCCGAAGAACCTCTTGATATAATCTTGGCCAAGAAACATAACGATGTACCTTTAATAATTGGCTATAACTCTCACGAAGGTTTGATTAATTTGAAGCTTATCATGAAAAATGTAGATATTATCAATAGTCACTTTCATTATTTGTTACCCCGTGAAATGCTTCAAAAGTTGACGCAATCACGACTTAACTTTTTTGGAGAAAGTATAAAGAATTTTTACTTCAAAGATGCCTTTATCAAGGAGGATAACTCAGAGAAATACTTGACTGATTATCATTATGCAATTAGCATTCTCAGATTTGCTTATTTTTATGCTGCGTCGAAGCAACCCACTTTCTTCTTTAAGTTCTGCATGGATTCAGAACTGAACAAGTTTAAAGATTATATGGGCTATGGACACATCAAGGGCACATGCCACGTTGATAACTTGTTTTATATCTTTGAGAATAAGGTAAACAAATCGATATACGAAGAAAAACCGCACGCGAAGGAGCTTATTTACAAAATGACAAAATTGTGGACTGAGTTTGCAAAAACTGGGTAAATGCAATTTTCTTAATTTTTCGTATTCACTAATGATAGTTTGAAATAAAAGACAAAGAAACTATAAATTACTAGCTGTGGCCGCGGTGTCACCCCCGGTTTATTAGGATATTTTCCCGCAGTAAAACGTAGCCTATGGTAATCCAGAGCTAACTCCATACCATTTTTTTTTAAATCGCTCCAGCCATTTAGACGTGAAGAAGTAACAAAAATGCACACTTACAAAATTTGGTCTTCATACACACTCACAAGCTTTCGTATTTATAATGTTAGTGTGATTAACTCGTTCATTCTAAATATGTTATAACTGCTACAATCTACCCTAATTTCTAACTAGGCTTACCTTGACAGTTGACTTTAAAGAAGGCACGAAGGCGAAGGTTATCCACTGAGCTTGAAGCCTAAATCGGAACGCTCGTCTGTGAGAGAATCCTCCGATTTTTCAGTCGACTGCAGCCAAATAACACAATCCTGAAGTATAATTTCCTGCTGTTAACCTTCCTGTCTTATGGCCAGTTTAGCCAATGGCTTATTAACAACTTAAGCATAGGGAAATAAATTCAGCGAGGCTCTTTCATAGTCGTGTCTTAAGTATGTAGGTAAATAATATTACATGAAATGAAAAGGGCCTTTTTTTAAATGAATTTAAGGATTCTTTGCTTTCTGTGATTGAACAATCCAGTCAATAATTTTTAACTTTTTCTAAAACAATAGGGTACTTATTTACGATGTCTATTTTATAAAATTTCTCGATTTTCAGTAATCCTACGCCAGATGATTATTTTGAAGTCAAATGGCCGACATTTACGCAGACGAAGAGGGAATTCTTAAATATAAATGAGAAGTTAACCGTAGATGTGTATCCAGATAAGGAAAGGCATGAGTTCTGGCATAATCTTTACCGCGAAGCCGGTATACAGAGTTTCACAACGGAAATTTAATGGTGGAATCAATCATTTTGAAACTGTTGTTTTACTAATGGGGTTTGGTATTTGTAGTTTAGCATAATTTACACGATACTCATTAAAAATGGTTCACAAATCTTTAGAATGAGTAAATTTTAACCAGACGCGCAGAACTTCGTACCGCCATAAAAATAGGAGTTGGTGGTAGAAGAGTCAAAATGTACGGTTGTATTTTTTTCCCAGCTGATTCTGAAACCTACTGAATATGGTCAAGCCGTTTCGAAATAGTATGGTAAGTAACATTGTGACTCGTGAATTTTATTATATAAGATAATACGAGATTATGCTTTTCGTCTGAGCAAAATAACTAAAAATAATTTTAACAAGGTTCGAAACAAAATATGTACCTACGTTACGTACAGGGCCGGATTTAGAGGTGTGCAGGCCCCGGGGAACGAAGGGGAGGGGCTCCTATTTTAAATCTGGAACCCGGGCCGATTGGTACGCCCCGCCTGCCCCCCCCCCCAACCTGCTAGCTGGTGACCCTTAAAAATTTTGCTCTGTTGTGGGGGCCCCTAAGCCGCAGCCCCGCCTGAGTTGCCTTAAATCCGGCCCTGTGTACGTTAAATATAATTATTTATACATACCGTGTAATACTCAAGTACACGTAAGATATGCCCCTTGACACGTTCTATTTGAATGCGCTTGTGCACACTATCGATACGACCGCGAAGCGATATTTCACTTCACGCATACACTTTTTTAAAATAATGTTAGTTATGTTGAGTTAATGTTAGGTGCGGGTTCGAGTCCCATCTGCTGCCTGGTCCGCGTGGATTTTTTTCTAGTAATAGTTTCTTTAGATTTAAACATCTAGCAGTTAAATGCTTAAAGAATCCAAAAATATTTATTCATTTACATTAAAATCGTAGGTATATACAAACAAGGTACATGGTAACAATTCCGTAAATAACATAAAATTACTATAATGTTCGTGACTATGAAAGTTTCAAAGAAATAAAAAAATGTGTCGATGTTTCACCAACCGGAGGGGATCCGGCATAGATGGCCCACACCTCTAAATCTGGCCCTGTCTATGGCCTGCATTGCGCGGTTATAAATAAATAAATTAAAAAAAAAATACTATTTGGTGAGGTCTTAAGTACCGGGTTTTATATCCTTAGTAGTAGATCTACGGGGGACCTACTAGCAGCACCTACGGGTTATGCATGGACCATGCACGGACAGAACAGTAAAGATTTCTTATGTCTAAATGTATATGCTTAATACAGTTAGTCGAAATAACATGCACAATAGTAATAAAGTTTTTAAATGTGAAATACACTCGAGAATATGTTTTTAAAAAATATGTTCTTTTTGAGTGTGTATGCTGTTGGTCGCAGATGAACTTTACAGCGTCACCGGGTTTAAAAAATATATGTATGCCAAACTTCGCCTTGGATACTGGAAGAAAATATTAACAGGACGTAGTCTAAGAACATATTCCTACAGCTGTATCCAATAGCCTAAACTTGGCCTTAACACTGCTGCGATCACAGATGTGCAAAACCATGTCAAGTACTTTAAGTTGGAAGCAGCGGTAAGCGCTGGAAGCTGTGGAAGGAAAATTAAGCCGTTGTTGTATTTGTTGCCCTATATATATATATTTAGGTTGGTAACATTCTTTTAAGTATTTCATTTATTTGTTTAGTTTTATTAGGGTATAGAATTCTCTATAGCTTATTTGATAGAACTTTCATCCTAACTAAACAGCAATGGGTGTGGGTTCGTATTTTTATTGTAAAACACTTTCTGAAATCCTGAAAATAAAACACGATCGGCAGTAAATTGTATAGGAAGCGCGAGAAATTAATTTAAAAATTTCGAACGTGTGCGCCTCTTTTTACATTCAGCCTAATATAATAAATAAAAGTCTACTATAATGATATAAAAAATACTTTTCACTTGCTCAAAAAATGCATTTACGGAGGTTGTATACATTGTTCGCAAGTTCAAAATTACGAGCAACATTTTCCCATTCATGGCGCCGCGGCGCCGTGCGTATTCTTTACGGTTTTTTTTATTTCGATCGAATCTCACTAATCTAAGCGGCGCTGTGGGTTAAAGTGAGAGAGGAGCAGTATCTACATCAGAAAGTTAAACTAAATGACCATAGGAGATTGGTAGGTGAAAAAGGGATTGGAGGGCGAAAAGGGGTTGCAGGGTCAAAAGGGAATTGTAGAATGTAAAGGGTATTCGACGGTGAAAAGTTGCTTCCAGTTGGACGTCGATGGTCGTTAAAAAATGTGTCACAGACCTATCAAAGGCACAGCAACTGGTTTCGCCGACCAATAGGGTCGACTAATATTATCTGTCTAGCAGCGCGTTGCGTAGTACCTAATCGTATAGCTTTAGCTGTGTGCGTTAACTTTATCGTAAAAGAAAAATCAAATATTCATTTTTGTAATTAGTTTTTTACTTTCGGTGACATAAAGAGATATCGACAAGTTTGTAATGTAGGTAACATAAAGAGAACACGGAACTATTCGTCTTTGAAAATATTAAGAAAATAAAATGGCAATGGCTGAGAAAATGGTGGAATATATTCCACCAGAAAATACAACCTACGTCTGGTTTAGTCAGTGTAAGTAATCTTAATAATAGAAATTTTCATAGAAAGAAATCAGAAGTGTTTTTATTACTGACCGATAGCGATTACCCCATTAGCTAAGAAGGCTGGTTCGATTCTAGTTTGATATCTCGAAAGACTAGATTTTTATCTATTAATTTTTATTTTTTTCCCTGTTGTTGGGCTCCGGGGCAACAGCCTCGCCTGCCCTGCCTCAAATCTGGCCTTGCTTGTCTTGATGTACTAGTTGACGACATAGCCTTCTAATACAATAGGGGTGATGACGGGGTACAGTAAACGAAATACTATTTAGTCCGTCAGTTAGATGATCTAAAAATAATGGACACTTATTTTTTCTTTGGGCAATCAACCAAAAAATTACAAAGTTATAGCTCGTCAAAGTTTGGGAGTAGGGGCTCGTGACGTCACTTTTGAGTGAATTTTCACTTATAAGTGTACTCAAAAGTGACGTCACGCGACTTTTCAAATCAATATATCTCTGCAATGTTTATATTATGTGAAAAAAGAAAAAATATGTATCCAATACTTTTCGATAATCTACCTGATAAACGAAGAAAAAAAAATTAGTCATCATCCCTATTGAGATGTGAGACGCTGACTAGTTGACAAACCCCTATAACTAAGGGAGGCTCCTCATATTTTTATAGAATACGAAGTATCATAATTTATTATTTTTTATTGCAGTTGATACAAAGGACTATCCATTTCACGATGCAACTGGTCTAATGATACTAATTGTGTTCGCTTATTTATGGTTTATCTTGAAAGTTGGACCAGATTTAATGAAAAATCGCCAGCCAATGGAGTTGAGGAAAACAATATTCGTATACAATTTATTGCAAGTCATTCTATCCACCTATTATACTTGTTTGGTAAGAGATAGTTCTTTGTTTTTTTTTGTCTAATGACGGTGGCAAACGAGCTATGTCCCACCTGTTGGTAAGCGTTCACTGTAACCTATAGACAGGGGCGTATTTACCCTGGAGCCAAGTGGGGGCTGGTATAAAGTCATTCGTTACCTTTATATGTTATTTTCAAATTCTAGGAGGGCGGGGGGGGGGGGGGGGGGGGGGGGTGCCAGTCAATCACTCGACTATGTCGTCACGCTGAGGTGTTTAATTAATACTCTGCTGACCCTCCCCGAACGCCGACAATATTGACGATTTCAAACAAAAATGATTAATGCTGTATTTTTTTATATATAGCCAGTATTTTTCAAATGACTACTCCACCTGATGTCAAGTTGCTGTAAGCTGGTATAGCAGTTACAAACTGCCCCACCAACCATCCTCTCTTAAAGATCGGTGTGAAGACTGGTTGCACATTTGCATCCCTCCAAGTCAAGAGTGTAAGCACGGCAGACAACTTCGCTGTACAATGTTGCAGTACAACTGCTGTGATGTCATCGGGTCCACTTGCTTTCCGGACGGGTCCACTTGCTTTGCCGACCCATAGTGCCATGCTCTGCGTTTGACCACCAATGGTTGAGAGGTTTTAGCCTGTGGCACTTTAGCAGATATCGGGCAATGATCTGATGAACCCAGTGGGGCTCTAACCACGATCCGATACTCCTGCGGATGAGTCGTAAGCAGAAGGTCTAGTGCCTAAAGGAGGCGCCTGTCTGTAGTGGGGGTGCTGTAGGGGGCTATCTACGCTTTGGCACTGAAGCCAAATAAATCTAGAATAATATGAATCCACTAACTGTCGTTTGAGAGTGATGGAAGGTGGGTGAATGTCCCATACATCCAGATCACTTGGAAGTAATACCGGATTTTGCCGCTGTAGCGACCGAGAACCGTAGGTTTCCAATAACGGCGTCAAACACTGGATAAAGCAAAACGCGAAATTTAAACTGGATACTTACACGAACGTGGATAATGTGCAACTGTATTATTTAATTTTTCAGGGAACAGCAATACTCTGGGAAACTGAACTTTTTCCAAAAGTATGCCCCACGTTTGATCCTAAATTCCGAGGAAAGGTAAGGAACCTTATTAAAATATGTTAAGATTTCAAAGTGAGAAACAAATTCCAAACCCAGGGATATCAAGTGTATAAAGTGAGAGTCCAATGGCTAAGAAAGCAGGTTTCGTATTTTTATTATCAAACAAACACACTGTCCTCTCCAATTTTCACTTTCCATTTATAGGGAAGGCTTGTTCCCCAGGGTCAGGAGTTAGGCCATTAATATGCTTATGTCAAAATATTCGAATTACGAAATTAAATATGGTTTATAAAGACGTACTTTATAACCCACATAGATAAAATTAAAACTTAAATTGCTAGCTGTATCGTAAAATATCTTTTTAATCATTATAGGACACTTTTATTTTTTAATTTGTTAAATTAGGCCATGATATTAGGCTGAATGTAAAAAGGGGCGCACGCATTCGAAATTAATTTCCCGCGCTTCCCATACAATTTTCTGCCGATCGTGTTTTATTTTCGGGATTTCAGAAAAGCTTTGCATAATTATTTTTTGTTAATTTGTATCATTTCAATTGTTCCTATGAGTGAAGATAAAGTACTTAGTATAAGCAACTGCATATAATTTAGGTATTAAAACAATCGAGTCAAGCTATTATCGAATTTGAAAAAACAGACTCTCGTGTTTTAATACCCCTTCTTTTAATAATAATAAAATCATTTATTACAGATAGCTAGTTTATTTATAAGAAGATAGCTATTATGAATGAGTTTCAAGCGCGATTCATTTACTTTTTCATTAATCCTGACGTTTCGGGTCTTTCACAGCCTTCCTTACGCCTTAAACCCCGTTAAAAAGTGTTTCTCCAAATTATTATTGTGCGTGTAAGCATGAAAAAAAAACAAAAGAAAAACTATTGAACAAGCCCCTTTTCTTCCAGATATCATATCTTATATACGTTTTCCTACTCGGGAAATACACCGAGTTGTTAGACACGATATTCTTTGTACTCAGGAAGAAGTATGATCAAGTGTCATTCCTTCACGTGTACCATCATTCGTCCGTTGTCTTCGGCACCTACATGTTGTTCCGTTACAGCCAATGCCACAGTTGCGTCTATTTCATCACCGTCAACTCTTTTGTACACATCGTCATGTATACCTACTACCTCGTGTCTGGCCTTGGACCGCAGTTCGCGAAGTATTTGACGTGGAAAAAACACATCACTAATTTACAAAGGGTTAGTAGTTTATTTTTATTTTTAACTATTGAAACAAAAGTTGTAGATTAAGTGATGAGTTCCACCTTGGATTAAGGTCTAAAAGTATTCGAACGATGAACTTATAGTTTTAAATAAAACGATTTTTAGGGGGTGATATGCACAGAATATATTTATCTGACGCTTCGCAGCCTTTTTTTTCTTCTAAATGGCTTCGCACGGCTTGTGCATTTAGCCAATGTCAAGTGTTAAAATGTTTACAAATACTATAGCACTCGTGGTCAAAGTAATAAATCAACTCAAAGTAAGTGGCAGTCGTGTCAATTCCCCTTTCCCTATGTTTCAGTAAAAGTGTGGGGATTTACTGGAGCCTCCCCGTGGACTTCTTGAGGGAACGTCGAAAGACACTTTCCCCTATTTTGTTTCACTTGCCAACACTTGTACATGTTCCTGAACACTTGGTGGTTAATAATCCACCACTATAAGACACTAACATCCGCAACAACACAATTTTTAACAAAAAGAACAAAACTGCTAAAGTGACGCTTCCCGATCCCGCCAAAAAGTCCCCCTTCGCAGCCTTTGCAGGACTGCGTCTTCAGTTTTTTTTTAAGACGGAGGCCTGCAAATGCTGCAAAACGTCAGATAAATTAATTCAGTGCATATAACCCTTAAAATCGTTTTATTTAATGAGTGATGCGCGTGAATACCTAAGAAACAAGTATTATAGTTTAAATTTTTATTGTAGGCTCTTATTTATGAATTGTATTTGTTCTTACGTTAGCTATGTTTATGCTTAGGAGTCCGATGGTTTAGTGGTCAGATCATTTGACATGTGATTATGGTCATTAAGAGTGGAGGCGGGCAATGTTTTTTCCATACAAACGTTCTCGACTGACTCCTCCTTGATTTTTATCACTAAAGAAATGATTTTCATACATAAAATATATGTTTTCCCATTCTATGCCCTTGCTTTTTTGGATAAGTGTTTGTTGTGATAAATCAACAATTTTTTATCACCACTAAAGACGTGTAGGGTGTGAAGATTAAATTAGTATTTACAAAAAAAAGCAAAACATAGAGGCATGGTGTAAGAACTTATTATTCTATGGGTAAAATTGTTTTTAGATACCTCGAATTTTGTAATTTTTTGCGTTTTGCTCCAATGTCTCTCAGCTTGCCTCCGCTCTTAAGAACCGTTTCCACTTGCTTATTATTACTGTCCCTGATATCCTATTTGAAATTTATCTATGCCAGTCAGACTAAAGATTTTGGTTTCACAAGGCTTCAATAGAAAAATCTGACAATTAAGAGTTGCTACACCGACTTTACGTCGTGATATCGTAAGTTCGGAACATAATCGGGAGAGAAAATCTTATCATTATCTAACCACTGCGCCATCGAGCTTCTCTTGTGACTTAATGAAATATATAAATTTAATTAGCCTCTCTGAATGTGGTCGTAAGAGTTTTCCTAATACATCAATATAAATAAAAGATCACATATTTCAAATTTCAGATCCAGTTTATAAGTATCTTCTTGCATCAGATTCTGTGCATTCTCCGCACAAAATGCGAGTACAGCTACGCCGCAATCATATACATACTGTATTCGACTGTACTGTTCTTTAGAATGTTTACCAATTTTTACACAAAATCCTATAAGAAGAAGAAGCCGCCCAAACTTATTAAAGGTGTGCTGACAATGAACGAAGAGGAAGAAAAAGAGCAGTGAAATGTTTACATATTCAATATACTCCATAACAAAGTAGCCCCCGCTGTCTGTACGCCTTTTTTAAACAGTGCTACGGAATTTTATGTAATTTATAATTAAATTTGTACACATTTGCTCGTAAAGCGTCTCTTATTGCACCAATTTCAATATCATAATCTATCACATTACACACGCGTGCGCTAATGTCAAGTACAACGCACGGTTTATTATGTTTGGTCTAAAAACGAACGATACTTTTTTAAATCTTAGCAAAGAGTTTTTATGTCAGAAAGGTAACCAACATTATCTTAATAAAAATTACCTTTGGGAGATAAAATATAATATATAAACATTTAATTCTTTAATTTGATTCATTTTGACAATAAATTACAACCATGTATCGGTAACAAATTCACAAAAATATTAATTTACTTTATTAGTAACACTGGCTGTTTTTTGTTCATTTGCCTAAAAAAAGCGATGATGCGCGCGCATCGCTAATCTGTGAAAAAGTTATTTCTTTTTCTTTTCGCTGTATTGTTTGTAATTGAAAATATTGTCAAGTAGTAACGAATTTATTAATTTGACACCGCCAGAAGTCGAAAAAGGCTATACTAAGCCTCTTGCTCGAAAATCCACGGATAGATAGTACTTACAGTCAAGCGTATCAAAATTTCATCTTATGGAAAACAAACAAAGGTGCAAATTCATTTTCAGAAAGTACGTACGTAGGTAGTATTATTTCCTCGCAAATGTGTTATAAAACGTCGTATAACATACGTGCGGTTTGATAATTACAGCTTCTGCCTTCTTATAGCCAAACAATTTCGCCTCGGCTGTAATTCTCAACTTACCGCACTTATATCATAATGTACTATTTCAGCATTGGATAGAGTGATTCAAGACGAGGGTTTATATGTGTAATGCATGCTTTACTGCAGCGAAGCGAGGGTGCGTTACTAGTATAACTTAACCCACACTATGCTACCGTCGTTTTAAAACAACACGCAGACATTTTTTTTACAAAAGATGTAGGCACGAAAATTATTTTTTATTCATTTTATTTCATAATAAAGTGCTTCATTGACTTATTATAGTCTATGTGTCAATTCTTTTAAATAATAATAATATTTTTCCATGTTATTTGACAGATTTAAGCCTCATGTAAAAAAAATATCACAATCAGACAGGACAAAATGTTTCAGGAGTATATGGGCATGGGTTGATAAAGTGCGATTCAAACTTTGTGAAGTTAGCAGCGATCGCGAATACAGTTTTCAGTTCGGTGACATCCCCCGCGCGTCTTTTCACCCTACAGATCGACCCAAATCTCTATTCCGCTCTGAAGTTGCTTCGCGTAGGTGTGTCTAGCTAGAGACGTGTCAGAACGTACTAGAAGATTGGCGAGATCTGTACATTTCGTTGCCTGCATCGCAACTTGCGTACTTCAATTCATATTCAACTTCATATCACAACCGACATTAAATTTGAATCACACAATAACGAGATGCTGAAAAATATGTTAACATACAGCTGCTTACAAGTATTTATTTATTGGCACTAATTGTCTAATTGTCAGTGAAGAGTTAACCAAATCTAGGTAATACGAACTAACAATTTAAATTAATCCGGCTATCATCATCATCAGCCTATTAATGTCCCCACTGCTGGGGCACAGGCCTTCCCTATGGATGGAATAGGGAGATTGGGCCTTGACCCACCACGCGGGCCCAGTGCGGATTGGCAGGTGCTAACGACTGCAAATGCAGCCGGGACCAACAGCTTAACGTGCCTTCCAAAGCACGGAGGAGCTCGAGATAGAAGATTTAGATTTTTGGTCACCCATCCAATGACCGAGCACTGCGAAAGTCGGTTAACTTCTACGATAACAGCCGAAAGCGCTTACCGCCTGCGCCATCGAGCTCCTCACTCCGGCTATACTTTCTCGTTATTTTAGCGCTCACTGTTATTGTTTTGTGAAATTATGATACAAAACGATACTGGATTGTAAATATATTAAATGCGAAGAAATGGCGCCGCCTTGCAGCTTAAGAAGGGCTAAGAGAAAATTCGACACTGCCGTTAGGGCCGCGGTAGCATTAATGGACAGTGCATTCGGGCGAATTAGGTTAGGATAGCGAAGGCTGCGGGTTCGAGTCCCGTCTGCTGCCTGGTCTGCGTGGTTCTTTTTCTAGTAAAAAAATATTTTGATTTTAACGTCTATTAGTTACCTACATGCTTAAAAACTAACAAATATATCTATAATTGCTATTTCTTCTTTCAAATGTTTAATACCTTGTAAAGGTAATCATTTGACATTGTAGGTTACCTACAATTACTAGAAAAAAATCCACGCGGACCAGGCAGCACACGGGACTCGAACCCCAACCCTTCGCTATCCGGGCGAATGCACTGTCCATTATGCTACCGCGGCCCTGATGGCCGTGTAGAATTCTTTCTAGCCTTTCTTAAGCTGCGAGGACCTACCCCAATAGTGTGAGTGATATTTTGGATATCGCAAGTGTTTATAGGCTATGGTGGTCGCTTAACATCAGGCAGCCCATAAAGGCCGACAAGGATCTTGATGAATGTGGCGAAAATTGGAATCAACGCTGCCGTCTTTGTAAACGTCATATTTTATACTAGTGGCCCGCCCTCGCTTCGCTTCGGTGTAAAGCTGTAGTGTAGACTATAGTTTTTGTTCTCAGGCTTGTATTATACACAATGACATTCTTCTAATACCCAATTACAATAGGCACGCGCCGCCAAGCCCGGTAGCGTCGGAACCGCTATGTCCCTGAATTTTAAATTTGTAATATCTTCGAAAATATTCTTTTAAATTATATGCGTTAAAGGGCCAAATTGTTCTATATTAAATGCACAATGTATTTAAGGTACTTAATTGGATAAGGATGAATGTTATATTGTTTAAAATCGCTTCGTAAATAATCTATTATTTCTAGTAAAAAGTATAGGATAAAAATTGGTTATTGTGGGTTATCCTTAAGAGATAGACATAAACCATCGGGGACTTTTTTGTAGACTTTTTTAAGGTGTACAATACTGTAGTACATTATTTTGATCTATCTCGTGGGGTTCAGCCAGCGTTTGCAATCTAAGCGCAAAAAATGTGTTTATTTACGACCTTACATTAAAAACCTCTAAAATTATCAGTGTTTCTCTACTATATTATGCATGTATTATACATATAAACCTTCCTCTTGAATCACTCTATCTATTAAAAAAAACGCATCAAAATCCGTTGCGTAGTTTCAAAGATTTAAGCATACAAAGGGACATAGGGACAGAGAAAGCGACTTTGTTTTATACTATGTAATGATGTAATTCACGTAGATAGAGGCGCCACCATGAACTGTTTCTCACATTCTTAAAGATCCTTGTCGGACTATACGCTTGTTGCCATTCTTTTAACATAAAAAGAAGACCGACAAGGGGGTAAGTATCTATTTTGTGTCACTCATAAGTTGGAATAGAATGTTGATACGGATGAAAATTATCCAATGAATCTATGTGAGAGTATATCAAAGCTTGTATGCATCTGCACTGACAAAATAAAACAACTGCCTTACAATAGGTTCACAATAATATTGAATAATTGGCTATTAGAGAAATGCTTTTATTCTGTAGAGGATTTTTTAAAAATAAGTCTAATGACCAATTATGCTACCACGGCCCTCACGGACCGCGTCGAAATCCTTCTAGCCATTCTTAAGCTGCAAGGCAGCGCCATCTCTTCTCATCATAGGTAACCCACAATGTCAAATGAATACTTTTACAAGTATTAAACATTTGATAGAAGAAATAGCAATTATAGTTATAATTTTTATTATTTTTAAAGCACGTAACTGCTTGATGTTTAAATCTAAAGAAAATATAACTAGAAAAAATTCCACGCGGACCAGGCAGCAGACGGGACTCGAACCCACACCCTTCGCAATCCCGGCGAATGCACTGACCAATTATGCTACCGCGGCCCTCACGGACCGCGTCGAAATCCTTCTAGCCATTCTTAAGCTACGAAGCAGCGCCATCTCTTCGCATTGTAGGTAACCCACAATGTCAAATGAATACTTTTACAAGTATTAAACATTTGAAAGAAGAAATAGCAATTATGCTGCCTGCTGCCTGGTCCGCGTGGATTTTTTTCTAGTTATATTTTCTTTAGATTTAAACATCAAGCAGTTACATGCTTTAAAAATAATAAAAATTATAAATAAGTCTTTAATATTGAAATGGAGGTCGATTTTGGATAAAACATTATTTTGGATATATACAGGGTAACAGAAAATCTCGGCTTATTCTTTGAAAGGGGTTATACTAGAGTTCATTAGAAATAAATTAAGTCCAGTGAACTAGGGGTCAAAACTGGATGGTTACCGAGTTGTGACAGTCGTTCGATTTTTTTGGATTTTTCTGACTTGCTGCCAAAAAAACTATTATTGGTGAATAAAGTACTCCTCCCTAAACATTAAATTGATACTTTTCTGAAAGCTGAAAAATTAGTGATGAAATAAAAAAATACCGCTTACACAATCACAGAAATAAAAAGGAACAGAAGTAACATTATTTTTTATTTTTTGTATTTACCCTGAACTTGGACGTAAATTATTGGAAAAATAACCGGCACTGGTATAGGCGAGTGCCTCGTCCCATTGGCGCAGAGCTTCTTTCTACCTGATGGAACGGACTTGCCGCAAATCTACTGCAGCCGTTCGCTCCCCCGCTCCCTGTCCTCTGTCCTCGACCCAACCGATGCACGTTAGCGAGAATCTGTGGATCGAGGTCCCACAGCGTCAAACCTGCGAGCACGCAGGCCACCCGCTAGCTGACCTTGCAATAAACTGGCCCGAGTCGCAATAACCCTCCGCAGGCGTCGGTCGTAGCAGGGCTCCCGTGCGGTGCATGAGGCACTCAGCCCAAACCGTAGCTCCGTATAGTGCAATCGACCGTATCACACCGTGATACAGTCGACGACACGCAGCCCCTTTTTTTGTGACGAGGCAAAAACTGTGTTTACAGACGACGCGCCTTTAAGAGGTATACCGCCGAACGGACCTCACACCTGGCTCCCGCAAACCTTCGACAGTGGCCCCCACAGTGGCTGCCCACTGAGGACCCCGTAACTCTTACGGGCGCTTTACGGCATAATATCCGCTAAACCCTGCGAATACCCTCTAAGCTGCTTAGTGCGAAACCGCGGGATCCCCGTTTAGGGATTCTTCCGCGTCTCCGCACCCAGAAGCCTCCCGGCCTAGCCGGGGCTCCACGGCAGAGGTCTCCCGAGGTATTGCGGGGACCCCGCAGACGTGCGCAGAATGGCCTGCGCGTGGGGGCTTAATAAGCTCCTGGGTCCTCCATTTTGAGAAGGGCCTACCAAGTGCGGCTGCAGCGGCATACAGCCGTGGAGTGAAGAGCTTAAAGTGCTCCTCGAAACTCCGGCGGGGGTACAGTATTAGGCTGAGGTACTTTAGACTTTCGTCGACCGGTATTCGGACCCCCTCCACCCGGATACGGAGACCGCTGGGATCCGTGCGGCATGGACCGTGGTACATCGTGGCCCTCGTTTATTCGTCCTCGTCTAAGCATAACGGATGCATTGGCCGACAAGAAGGCACAACACTAACCTAATCTAACCCACTGACAACAAACACCGATTATGCTTAGCGAAATTATGCAGAATAAAATTTAGTCAATGATAATTATGCTTAAAATTCTGACATCTTAAAAGCATACTATTGAGAATTCGGACTTATAAAAATTCTGCCAATTAATAATTATACTAAAAAATATATCATCATCATCATCAGCATATTAATGTCCCTACTGCTGGGGCACAGGCCTTCCCTATTGATGGAATAGGGACACCACGCGGGCCCAGTGCGGATTGGTGGGTGCTGACGACTGCAGATGCAGGTAGGACCAACGGCTTAATGTGCACAAAGCACGAAGGAGCTTGAGATAGTAAATTTTTGGTCACCCATCCAAAGACCGACTACTGCGAAAGTTGCATAGCTTCAACGATCGCAGCCGAACGCGCTAACCACTTGCGCTATCGAGCTCCTCGAAAAATATAAATGCATTACAAGATTCTGCCCGATAGAGGCAGGGTACCTCCTCGGGGCCTCGTAAAGTTGTATCGCCATCATCGTCTACGCCTTTTTGTAACTCCGCTCCGTATCAATCGAGTCTAATTTGATTTACGCTGTTTTGATTTGGCAAACGTTTGCAACGGTTCGTTAGCTGGTTAATGAAACACTCAAATGACCAAATATTTTAAAAAATATATATAAGTAAAATATTTCATTATATACCGCGATTTTTATACCTCTAAATTATTTTTTATCGTGACAATATGATTGACGTTGTAAATTATTCATGACGCGTATGTAAATTTAGTAAAAAAAGGTACTTTTTGAAGGTTTTTTCTTGTTGATGTTGTTTCGATTCACACTTGCAGTAGAGAGAGGGAGTTGTGGACAATTTTATAGGGAAATAGTTTTTTTTTATTAAGATGGCGGCAAAACCGGTGGATTTTCACCAAGACAAGGCGAGAACATACGTCTTCTTAAAACAGTGTGAGTATAAATTATTGTCTGTAATGCCAATTAACAGAAGATTCGGATTACGCATCTTCAGTTAAATAATGTAAACGAAAATAAACAGACTTTTTATGAGCTGGATTTGCTCATTAAAACATTTTCTTTAGTTTCGGTGCCACACCATCCCAAGTATTAAATATGAACTCAGATCTATCAGACATGCATGGCACGATTTGTGTGTGTATTCGTTGTTTATCACTAAAAGTACTCATCAGATTTTCGCTGAATATATACGAAACCATCTCGCTAAGAAATTCTTTCAAACAAAAAAAGATTCATCATAATCCGTCCACTAACTTCGGAATAGCAATAAAAAATATATAATGACGTATTGAGAACCTCCTCCTTTTCGTAGTCGGTTAAAAATATGCTTATACAAACCTTTTGAAGTAATTTCATAAAAACGACATTTATTAGGCCGAAAATATGTTTATAAGTAGTACTTTACCTATTTTATTTACGGGATTGTTACCATGTACCTTTTTTGAGCGAGTTGCCGATATTTTGACACTGATGCAAGAGCCATGATCACAGGGTAACCATTACTTCACGATGATGATCACGGAGTGACTATTGTTACCATGTACCTTGTTTTTAGCGAGTTTCCGATATTTTGGCACTAATACAAGCGTCATGATCACAGGGTAACCATTACTCCGCGATAATGATCACGGAGTGACTATTGTTACCATGTACCTTGTTTTTAGCGAGTTTCCGATATTTTGGCACTAATACAAGCGTCATGATCACAGGGTAACCATTACTCCGCGATAATGATCACGGAGTGACTATTGTTACCATGTACCTTGTTTTTAGCAACTCGCTCGCTCGCCGTAAATAGAATAAAATTACTAAAATGTTAGTGCCCATGAAAGTTTAAAACAATATAAAGTATTATAGATATTAACGGGATTGTTACCATGTACCTTGTTTTTTATGAGTCTCCGATATTTCGGCACTGTTGCAAGCGCCATGATCACGGAGTAACTCCGTGATCATGGCGCTTGCAACATATTATACACGGAGTAACTCCGTGATCATGGCGCTTGCAACAGTGCCGAAATATCGGAGACTCATAAAAAACAAGGTACATGGTAACAATCCCGTTAATATCTATAATGTTAGTGACCATGAAAGTTTAAAACAATATAAAGTATGTTTGTTGAAAAAAACCTGGTCTGGTCACCTTATGTCATTATGCCTTAAAAACACAGAGGAAAGAAATACTGTCATATTTGAGAAGAATTTGAATTTGAATTAAGAAGCCTTGAACGGATTGTTTAAACGTTGAAGTGAGCCAAATAAGGGCAATGACGGGGTAAACGAAATTCTATTTAGTCTGTCAGCTAGATTATAAAAAAATGAAGGCTGTGTTGGTAATCAATCAAAAAATTACATATAATAAGATAAGGCGCGCCAAAGTTTGGGAGTCGGCGCAAAAAAACTTATGTCTGCAATGTTTTGATTATGCGAATAAAAAAAATATACGTGTCCAAGACTTTTTAATAATCTACCCGATTGGGAAAAAATTTCGTCATCATGCAATTATATTACACATTATGGAAAACAATAAAACATTGAGTATTGAGTATATTCTTGAAACCTAACTCTGTTCAGAAAAAATATGTTTTATTTTTCAGTTGAAGATGTGAAGGAGTATCCACTGAGTGATTCGCTGTGCCTAGTTGTGTGCATTGTAATCGCATATCTGTACTTCGTATTGAAACTTGGTCCTCAGTTCATGAAAGATCGCGAGCCCTACAAATTAAAATACACCATTTTGACATACAATGCGTTCCAAGTGATGTTATCTGCATATTTCGTGTATCTGGTAAGAATACGTTCTATAAAGTACCTCCATCTTACTGTAGTCAGTTTTATTGTTACTTTGCAGTAGGTTTTCAAAGGCGTGAGGAGCGCGATGGCACAAGTGGTAAGCGCGTTCGGATGCGTTCGTTGAAGTTAAGCAACTTTCGCAGTGGTCGGTCATTGGATGGGTGACTGAAAATTTATTATCACGAGCTCCTCTGTGCTTCGTAAGGCACGTTAAGTCGTTGGTCCCGGCTGCATCTGCAGCCGTTAGCACCCACCAATCCGCACTGGATCCGCGTGGTGGGTCATCATCCCAATCTCCCTATTTCATCCATAGCGAAGGCCTGTGCTCCAGCAGTGGGGATGATGAGATGATTGACTTTAAATTTATTTGATGCTCTACTAAACAAGCATGTATGTTTGAATATTGTGTTGATTGCATTCAAAATAATAACAACCAAAGCTATGTTTATCTACACCGTCATTTTGTATTGCAGTCCTACGAAATAATGACACTAACAGGGTTTTTGCCAAAAACATGCAGCGATCGGGATCTAAACGTACGAAATAAAGTAAGTTCCTATGGTTATAATTTTATTTTTTAAGCATGTAACTGCTTGATGTTTAAATGTAAAGAAAATATAACTACAAAAAAAATCCTACGTTCCTATGGTTCATTTATATGTTTGCCTTTAAGTCTAGGGTTATACAAAACTTGCGATTTTTCATTATTGAAATCATTTCTTATTGTCGCTTCAATTGTGATTTTTCTCTTCATACAAAATCCAGTTTCATTGACGTTTGAATTTGATTTGAAAACTACATTTTCAGTTAATGATTGATGGTGTTAAAATACTATGGCACTAATATTAGTTTCATCTCGAGTAATCGTTATTTCAAAATCAATCACATCTTTATTTAAATTGGATACCTAATACAACTCTTTTTGATTGAACAAAATGTTTAAAAACTTATTTGTTCCTGTTCCGTGCGTTATTTAATTCCTATAGTATTTAAGGGACCCCGGGGTTATTGTGGCTAGTGGGCAAATGTAGCTGTTTCAAATAACTCGTTTTTAAAATAAGTTACAAATTTGGCTCTGTAGAGTGATTTTTGTCGACCAACATATAAATAGATTTTATTTATAGACATATTTTATTCTCTATTTTTTTCTCATGAGAAAGCTAATAGACCACAGCTAAAAATATTATCAAAATTAAAAAAGTTTAAAGCAATTTTGGAAAGTGTTTTATAGTTTGTCATGATGGAATGATTAAAGGTTAGATATTGTTAATTAATTCGCTTTATCATTTGTTTGAGTCAAGTTTTTTGAGACGGCTACGTTTACCTCTTCTACGTGAGTGGCGTAATTGTAGCTCCTATGGGTTTATATTTAATTTTTTACATTTTATATGAGACTATTAATTCTATTGTGGTAGTGCTTTGTAATCTTAGTTTCTACTTGTATTTTATGGTTATCCAAAGTTATCGAATTACATGCCCTTATTTTTACATTAACATGCACTAATGTTAATGTAAAAAAAATACATTTACCCCCTGATGGGTACTTAAAGTACATCTAACAGAGAGTATTGAAATACAAAATTAGTAACATTAAGTTGGGCCTGACGTTTCCTAACAGGAAGGTTAGCTACATTTGCCCCAGATCGGGAGCAAATGTGACTATTGGAGGCTTTAAGTGGAACATCTTCAATTAAAAATTATTTATTAACTTTCTATCAATCTGAACTCGTCTTCATTATCGTTAATACATGTGTAATTTAAGAATCAATTGTATTTGGTAAATTGTATTAATAATGTGACAATATAAAGTCACAAATTTAACATAAATTTTTAGTAGCTACAATTGCCCCGGATGACCTTACAACAAAAGTGCTTGGGACTAAATAATTATTTAATTGTTGTCAGAATATTTGTTTCAAATTTCAGATGTCTTATTGCGTATACGTGTACTGGTTGGGTAAGATTACCGAACTCCTGGACACCATATTCTTCATTTTGAGGAAGAAGTACAGCCAAGTGACCTTCCTTCATGTATACCACCATGCCTCTGTGGTGTTCTTTACGTACCTGCTCTTCCTATACGCCCAAGGTTCCACGGTCAATCTCTTCATATTTTGCAACTCATTTGTCCACGTCGTCATGTATTTATACTATGGACTTTCTGGCCTTGGCCCTGGAGTTGCCAAATACCTAACGTGGAAGAAACATATCACTAATTTACAAAGGGTTAGTAACTGTTTAATTTCTTATTCCAAGTATCATAATCATAGTATTATTTGTTTCTTAGGTTTTCACGCACATCACTCATTAAATAAAACTAGTTTTTACGGGTTAATGCACAAAAACTTTATTTATTTATTGACGTTTCGCAGCCTTTTCAGGTCTGCATCGTCAGAATAATGATTTAAGTACTTTACTTAATAAAGTATTAGTAAATTAAATAATAAATTCATAGTTAGACAATAAAATTTTAAAAATCTTCCAATGAAATAACCGAACGCTCAATATAATTCTTTCGAAGGTAGCTCGACAATTTTAAATAAAATCATTATTCTGACGATGCAGACCTGAAAAGGCTGCGAAACGTCAATAAATAAATAAAGTTTTCGTGCATTAACCCGTAAAAACTAGTTTTATCATAGTATTAGCTTTACTAATATTATACTCGACATCTAAAGTCCAATCTTCACACACCCTCCTACACACACACATTCACATTCACTTTACACAAAAGGAGGTTCTGATAAACACATAAAATAATTTAATTCTTTTACTTAAATAATATGTTGATTTAACTTTGTTAAGTTAACACAAGAATTGTATTTTTTTTCCTTACATAAAGGTTGTATAACTGGTCCTTAGGGATAAGCGCTGTGTCTGTGATTCAGGTATTTTTGCACTTTCTTGTGCAATAAATAAATATTATTATTATATTATTACTAGCTGTCCCAGCGAACTTCGTACCACCACTTCGTGGTAGAAGGGTGAAAATTTAGGGTTGTATGTATTTTTGTATGATGTATCTTAAAAATTTAAAAATATTTTTTTATCTAAAATTGAAAAAAAATTTAGGGATGGATTACCCTTATCATTTAGGAGGATGAAAAATAGATGTTGTCCGATTTTCAGACCTACTCAATATGCACACAAAATTTCATGAGAATTGGGAAAGCCGTTTCGGAGGAGTTTAACCACAAACACCGCGACACGAGAATTTTATATATTAGATGTAGTTTTGGGAGTGGCAAACATTTTTATATCGCAGATCTATCTTTTACTAGCTGTGCCCCGCGGTGGTACCCGCGGTTTATTAGGGATATCATCCCGCTATAAAACGTAGCCTATGTATTAATCCAGGGTGTCAGCTAACTCCATACCAAATTTGGTTAAAATCGCTCCAGCCGTTTAGACGTGAAGCAACAAACATACACACTAACAAACTTACGCCTTGATAATATTAGTGTGATAACAGTAAGCTGTCCAAATCCCATAGACGATGCAATGAGGCATAAATAATTCCAGGGTTCGAATCCTGATAGAATTTTTTCATTATTTGCTTGAAAAATCTTGCTTTTATATTTTAATATATAAAATTCTCGTGTCGCGGTGTTTGTGGTTAAACTCCTCCGAAACGGCTCGACCGATTTTCGTGAAATTTTAAATGCATATTCAGTAGGTCTGAGAATCGGATGTAATCTATTTTTCATCCCCCTAAATGTTAAGGGTAATCCACCCCTAATTTTTTTTAATTTTAGATATATTTTTTTTTAGTTTTTTTTATGATACCTACATCATACAAAAATACATACATCCCTAAATTTTCAACTTTCTACCACCAACCCCTATTTTTTTATGGCGGTACGAAGTTCGCTGGGTCAGCTAGTAACAAATAAAAACCTGACTTTTCAGAACAGTATGATCATTATGATACTTGTCTTCTTTTTATAAGAGTTTAAATACATTTCTCATTTAATTTCAGGTACAGTTCGTGGTCGTGTTTATCTACCAATTAGTTAATTTCTTGTATACCACGTGCGAGCATAGTGTCCTAGGATTTTTGTATTTTGAAATCTCCCTTGTCTTATTCTTTTATTTGTTTACAAACTTCTACAATTCCAGTTACGAAACGAAAGCAAAAAAATAATAAAATAGGAACTATTATGAAAGCCCTGTCTTGGAAGTAACTGTTTCTAAGTTTATATATATATAGGAATCTCTTGAAAATCAATAAGTACATCTTGTTATCATACTTAGATACAGAAAAGATAATTCGATTAAGGTCCAAATTAATATCAGTATTTCTAAAAGAAAATTGCAGCCTTAAGACTACTCTGTGGAACTTTTTATATAGTAAAGAAAAGGTTCTGCAATATTATATAAAGATTAATAAACATATTTGTTAAAATAATAATAATGCATTCAAACTGGTAATTGTTATTTTTTTCAATGAAATTCATGATACTACCTTCGTCCAACACTGCTGAGACCATGTTGAGATACATTTGTTTTTCCAAAAAAGTTTGAAATTAGCACTAAAGTGAAAAACTAAAGGTCGTAGTGTACCTTACCCATCCGGCACCCGACCAGCAAATTATTCTGTACTTAGCCATTATTAAGCCTTCTGACAATATATGTGCAGGTTCGGTTAGCTATAAATAATATAAAAATTCAATTGTCAGAACTGCACCTTGTTATTTTAACTCAAAACTAGATTCGAAACGTTGCTTTCCGTCGCGATAGCCGCTTCAGCAACTTCTGGCTATATCATCATTTTTTATGTACTTAGCCGTTATTAAGACTTCTGACGATTTATATACAGATTTGATAAGCAACAAATAATATAAAAATGCATTTGTCAGAACTACACCTTGTGGTTTAAATTTAAACAATTTCTTTACAACTTTGTCGACTTCTGACAGTCTTTAAGCCCCGACCTAGACTTCTGACAATAATTTTCCTAGATTCCTACAATTAAAAACTATAACTCTACCAAATTTCAGAACTGCACCTTATCATTTTTTTCTTATTGAAAATTTACGATTTTGTCCGCCCACCCACGCCTTCCGCCTCTGGAGAGAGTTCTGACGGGCCTCGCTCTGTACTTATAAGCTACCAAGGAGAGGTTATATATATAATTCGTTACTACACCTTATCAGTTCACTTTTTCGTAGCCAGCTCTTAGACCATTAATCATCTAACTAATCCAAAAACTGATGCATACATAATGCAGCGTCGTGTGTTAATAGACTGATGCGATATGATGCACCTTGCTTTGCTTTAACATAAATTATAACCCTGACAATTCAGTTCTTCAGTTTAAACTGTTCAGTTTAAAATTTTGTTTAATGGGTTGAGTCCTCAAATACTCAAGCGACGTCTGCACGAATGATGCTTATCAGTAGCTTCAGACCCGGAAGATTGGAAAGTATGAACAAACAAAATTCTGCATGCTAAAATATAGCAATATAAATAAGAACGAAAACCGACTTGTGATATTTTGGTAAACAGTTTAAGAACTTGGAAATTTCTCGGGAAGTCTGTTAAAGTAGCTCAGTTTTTTTACTTACCATAGCCTGTATAATGTCATGACGATGCCAAGAATAATAGCACTTCGCCTACCTTTTATAGGCGAAATGGTCGATAGAGTTACGGGTTCGAGTTAGTCGACTTTTCTAAAGATACAAAATATCACCATTCAAATAGGTTTGGCAAAAATAAACCATCTTTGTTGTACAATATTATAATTGACAATATTTTGCGGTAAACAAATTGCTTGAAGCAACTTTTTCACGTCTAAAATATGTAATAATAATAAAAATAAAGTTTTAGCTAACAAGTATTTTATACTTCAATAAGTAACATTAAAGTTTTATGCTGAGAGTCCTGTATCTCGCTTTGGAAGATTTCAAGTATGACAAATAGTCTATCATACAATATGTTATATAGCCTAGGTTATATACATGACAATTTAATTTTCTTCGCAATGATATTATAAAGTATTCCACCTAGTTTTAAATTCGAGTTATACTGATAAGCAGAATAAAATAAAAGCCAATTTATTCGTACAATATAAACGGAAAAATATTTTTTTACAGTTTTCCGTATATCAAAGTCAGTCGTATCGTAAATATGACTAAATGGGTTAATCTTATAGCTATTAACGGGATTGTTACCATGCACCTTGTTTTTATGAGTCTCCGCTATTTCGGCACTGTTGCAAGCGCCATGATCACGGAGTAACTGAAGTAATAGTGCCGAAATATCGGAGACTCATAAAAACAAGGTACATGGTAACAGTCCCGTTAATAGCTATAATGTTAGTGACCACGAAAATTTAAAACAATATATAGGGTAATCTTCTATAAGTACAACTTATAGTCGAACTAGGTGTAATAAAACCACGATTGAACATACCCCTTAAAAATACACAACTAGTAATTTATATAAAATCTAATTAAAATCAAAATGGTAACAAATCAATATACTGTACTTACAGTAGCAAAGACGTTCAGTTATAGAGATATCATTTTAAAATTGAGCGTTCACCTTAACCATAATGTATTGGTAAATTAAACTGCCTATATCGGAAAGCAGTTTTACAATCGCTAAAATTTTAATAAATTCATTAAACATTCCCAATTCTACTTAATGATTAGTGCAACACTATTAAAAGATAAAACTAGTTTTAATGTATATTTATACAGAGTACGACGCTATTCATAATTTTAATAATATTTACAATTTTCCCCATTATACGTTCTAATCGACTTTTTTGTCGTTACTGACTATACCATTCTTGATCCCATTGGTGGCTTTGTAATTGCTCTTATCGTACTGTTTAGATTCTGATTCTTTCTCTTTACCGTTTGCTTGGTTTTCGACGCCATCTTTTTCCTTTATCTTCTTGTCGCCTGGCTTACCGTAAGCTTTATAGTAGAAATCGTAAAATAGATAGTAGAAAAATATCGAATTCGGTAATGTGAACACAACCGACCACCTCGGATAACCGCAGTCGTAGAACAGGAGTTGAGACGAATGCAGGAACGCTATGCAGAATTGGAGCTGGAAAAAACAAAATTATTGTCAGTAAAGAAAACAATCAAGTCTTCTCATGTAGGTACCTAAATGATGATCATCTGTCTATTAATATCTCTACTGCAGGGGCACAGGCCTCCCTTATAGATGGAATAGGAAGATTGGGCCATGACCCACCACGCGGGCCCAGTGCGGATTGGTGGGTGTTAACGACTACAGATGTAGCTGGGTGTAGGCCAACGGCTTAATGTGCCTTGCAAAGCACGAAGGAGCTCGAGATAAAAATTTTGTCACCCATCCAATGACCAACAACTGCGAAAGTTGCTTAATTTCAGCAAGCACAGCCGAATGCACTAACCACTTGCACCATCGAGCTCGTCTGCGCTCAGAGTTCAACCGATTTTCACAAAAAAAAAATCAAGTTTTCAACACTTACCATCTGCAGCGTGGTTATATGGCGTTTCCAGAACAAGAACTTCTGGTACTGGGGTCCCATCGCCGCTAACATATAATATGTGTACATGATTATATGGACGAATGAATTGATAACCCCTATGAGGGTCCCATGGCCTCCAGGGTAGTACTTCGTCGCGCCCCAGGATATCATGGGCATCACAGTGTGGTGGTACATATGGAGGAATGTGATCTGTCTCTCCTTCTTCCTGATGACGAAGAATACTGTATCTAGCAGCTCAGATATTTTCGCCAAAAAGTACACGTACACTCCTCGAGCGACCTGGAAACGAGAGGGGTAGATTGAGCATTTCGATACAAAAAAAAGAACAAAGAAGAATTAGATTTACAATAAAATGACGAATTTGTTTATTAAAACAATAAGCTAAATAGAACTCAATGAGGGCTACCGTTTTCTGTCTCACCAGATGGCGCCACTGTTGAGTGAGGTCCTAAATTGTAACTTTTAAAGTTTATTAATACGCACATGAAATCAAAGGTTACATTTAGATCGTATTTTAACACAAAAGATTCATACCCTAAACATAATAGGCCATGCCACAGTGACGCCCAGTTCCGTTTTATTCGGAAAAAATGGGAACATAATCATTTTTCTAAGCTCAAATTTTTAATAACTGACATTCATTGCCACATAACTCATATTTGCCATAATTAAGCCGATTTTTTACCAATTATTCACAACATTATTTTAATAAGAAATAAACCCGCGTAGTCAACCAACAAGCAATAACATTTGACATTTCGGAGACCTCACGCTACACTAGCGCCTCTAGCGGGCGGATTCATACGCGATAGCCCTCATTGAATTTTCATCATGGATATCATTGTTCCAGAATCTGAAATACAGATCAAAGCGTTTTCTACACATAGAAGAGAGAGAACGCAGCATGACCTACCCCGAACATCTAGTGTGGAATAGTTGATGTTAACGACTGAGGGTGTAAATAAAAAATAATAAATAAATACATATTTCTTACACACACACCAATTAGCCTAGCCCCAAAGTAAGCACTGTAAGGCTTCTGTTATGGGATACTAGGGTAACGGATAGAAAACATAATATACTGATACATATATGTATACTTATATTTTTGAAAAACATATAAACATTGACTTAGGTACAAATGCTCAAACATTTACCCCACCGGAATTCGAATACGGGACCTCTGAGTAGGCGAAACCATGTAAACGGCGTACATGCTACTCGAGCCACAGAGGTCGTCAAGCCGGAACTAACGGCTAAATCTACTGATTTGCAAAACCAGTGGTTTAAAAAAATCGTTATTTGGAGGTCATAGCTAGTTTTTCCAGGTGTCCCGATTCGCGCCGGACGTCCCGATTTTCAAGGTTGTGGGAACGATTACCGATTTGTACCTGATCGAGACGCTAAATGTTCCGATTAATCAAAAAATGAAAAAAAGATGAATGGAAAATGAAATCAAAAAAAGGTAATTAATAAAATACTATACTTGCACTAGTTTAAAACGCATTAAATTAAACCTATAGTTAAAAACCCCTTGTTTTTTGTTTACTGTCCTGATCTGAAATCTTAAATCCCGATTTTTTTGACCTCAATGTACCGATTTAAAACAAATCGGACCTGGCAACACTAGTCATAGCGCACCTGACCCACCCGGCGCCCAACCAGCTGCCTTGCCTTGCTTGTACGCGAGTAACACAGACTCGATCATTTATTTGTAATTTGGATATTACAATACTTATAAGGTAGGATATTGGAAATGTGTCTCACCCTTATAGCCTCTGGGCTATCCGAGAAGTCCACCGGCTGACACCGCCAGCTGTAGGTCCTCAGCCAGCCAGCGTCCAAACCCTGTAATCGACATATTGGGACACTATTAACTGTCTATAATTATAAAATTTAAATTCTTCGTACGGGAAATGGAAAGAGAAATATTAAATGGGGCATCCAATCCAATGAGGGCTACCGTTTTTTGTCTCACCAGATGGTGCCACTGTTGAGTGAGGGCTGAGGTGTAGTTTTTAAAGTTTGTTATACGCACATAAAATCAAAGTTTACATTTAAATCATATTTTGATACAAAAGAACCATATCGTTAACATAATCGGTAATGCCACAGTGTTGCGCAGTTCCGTTTTGTTCGGAAAAAAAGTAGGAGGTAATAATTTTTCTTAGCTCCGCTTTTAAATAACTGGCATATAATCAATGACAATTAATCTCAGTTATTACCAAATATTCACAACATTATTTTAATTAAAAATAAACCCGCGTGGTCAACCCACAACCAATATTGACATTTCGGAGACCTTATGTTACACAAGCGCCTCTAGCGGCGGATTCATACGGGATAGCCCTAATTCGGTTAAGTCAGGATTGAGGTTAATATTGAAGTGACCTTTATATTCTCCGTGAATTTTGACTCATGGTGGAAGTAATGAACATAATTATTTTTTTTAAATCATCATCATCTTTATACACCTAGTAATTTATGTTGTTTACAGGATTGTTACCATGTACCTTATTTTTAATGAGTTTCCGATATTTCGGCACTGTTGCAAGCGCCATGATCACGGAGTAAAGGATGAGGTACATGGTACCAATCCCGTAAACAACATAAATTACCATAATGTTAGTGAACATGGAAGTTTAAAAGAATATATAATGAGATTTTTTTATTTATTGTTCAATTTTGGACAATCACCTGGACATTCGCTACCTTCGGGTTTTATCGAATAAGGAGTACGAGTTAAGTACTGCATCATTTTTTTTCGAGTGTGTATGCTGTTGGTCACAGATGATCTTTACAGCGTCACCGGGTTTGCTATATCTAGGCGAGATCCTAAGGGGACCTCAAGCCGAGAATTGGCGAGTGCTTCTAGAGGTATTCCAGGCAGATGGCATCTCCCCACGGAGGGAGTCTCCTCTCCGTCTGGAGCCTCTAGACCACTCAAACCTGAAGGGGTCGGCCCAACTAGAGGGCGTCTCTGAGACTCGGACCTCGGCTCTAGTCCAGGTACCTGTACCTGGTATAGCGTGTCGTGTGTAGACCGGTTCTTCGCACTCTTATCCTACGGTTGCGGTGCCTGCCTAATGCTAAGCTAGTGTACAAGTTTGCTAGCTGTGTGTGTAGTGTTTTGGGTTTGTGGCCTGTGTAGGAGGAATCGGAGGCGTTTTCCATCAAATTCAAGGAACGCGAGATATGAAATAGTTTAATGAGCTTTTTCCATCAGCTGTTACAGTATCGTACATACTGATTTACAAAAGAAAAGTGCAAAAGCAAACAAAGACAAGTTTAAAAAGCATGATGGATCATACCTCAAAAAAGAGCCAACAGCTGACCACGACCTGGAGGAAGTTGTAGACGACCAGCGTTTTCTGCAGCTGGAAGGGTTTCTTGTCGGCCATGTAGCGGGGACCCCATTTCAGCACGAAGTACAGGTACAGCCCGATGATAGTCAGTCCAGGTATGGGGCTTTTGATGAGGAACCAGTCGTTGGTGCGGTGGTCTGTAATTAGGAATAAATAAATATTTTAATATTTCTAACACACACATATATATATACAAATCAATTAGTAGTAGAGATTAGTAGTAGAGATATACTGTACATATATAAGTATATTTTTGTTTATACATATATATAAACATCCATGACTGTACAAATGATCGTATTCATCGCACAAACATTTGCCACACCGGCATTCGAACCCGGGACCTATGAGTAGGCGACACCTTGAAAACCGCTGTACATACCACTCGACAATAGAAAATAGACTGTCATTTGTTAAGGAATTTATAAAACGTATGCGGGCGCAGTTTGTTCAAGTGTAAAAGGATAATAGTGTCACATTCGTCATAGTACATTATTGCAGTGGTCAGCAAAAAAGGCATTATCGAACAGAAATATTATAGTTTAAACTGGATATTTTAGTATTTGTTTTTAGGTTTTCACGCACATCACCCATTAAATAATACTAGTTTTTTACGGGTTAATGCACGAAACTTTATTTATTTATGACGTTTGGATATTTTAGACTAAAATCTGGAATGCTTGCCATAGATTATGTTATTTCCTATATTTAGTCCTTACTTTCGCTTTGTAAATGATATTTAAGTAGTAGATCAGTATAGCATTTTATATAAAAAACTATTCAAGTGCAAGTATCACTAACTCACGAAGGGCGCTGTACAATTCGACATGACAATACAGCCATGATGAAGATCCCATTAATTTTTTTCTTTGTTTTTATTGGTTGGTTTTTATAACGGTAACACAAGCATTAATCGTGTGAAAATTTCAACTTTCTACGGGTAGTGGTTCATGAGACAGACGGGCAGATGGACACATAGACGAGTAATGAAAAGAAGATCACAAAAAAAAATGAGTAACTAAAATTTTAGGAGAACCAGGCTCACTTGCGCCAAAGTACTTAAATAAAATTTTATCTTATCATGTTTACACCAAATCCTATCTATATTTCAATTGAAACAATAGGGTATTTGACAAGTTTAAGAAAACGATCTCACGTTATTTACTAATGTTTATAGAGTCCATAAAAAGTGGATATTCATCATTATGTTGGGTATTTCGGTAAAAAAACTAAATTTAAAACTCACTGGTGTGTGACGTCACACGACTGTCATTAAAATGAACTTTAACCGGAAGTTTACTTGCGTGTGACGTCATTTTAGGCTCCACCAATCCCAAGCGTTTTGGGTCACGTGACAAAAGACAAGGAAACTATTTATTATCTTTACCGTGGGTTTTTAAGTAAAATTATGAATATTTTTTCTGTAAAAATAGTAAAAACTCCTGCCAATATTCATTCTAAATACAAATGATAACAATTGGCACTTTGTTTTTAATACTGTCAAATACCCTATTAACAAAGATGAAAATGATGTATTAAGAAATGTAAAATAATATTAGTCAAAGTTTTGTTAATTTGTATCTTTCTTAATCGATCACGTAAAAGCGAATTGTATGAAAAATCGAGGTATACAGAATGTAGTTTGAATACTGGTTTGAGACATAGGATTCAATAATTCATGTTTTGAACGGGTAAAAAGTGCTATTGATGATATTTTTTTTGACGTTTCGAATCCTTAACAGGCTTTTACCAAAGACGGCTATGGCCTGGAGCCTGTAAAGAATACAAAACGCCAAGAATAATGAAAAATGAGAGTGGTAGGGCATAGCGGATATTCCGCTCAAATTGGAGCTCCCGTCTGTTAAAGTAAACATCACCTTGTGGCGGCGACATCTATATGCCCCACATATATACAACAGATGAAGGAAATCATTACTCACCATCCTCAAGAGATGGCGTTACCTGCACTGCGATCATAATAGTATGGAAGCCTACATCGCGCAAATGAAATTCGGAGGCTAACCCTTCGTATATACGATGCCCGACCAACATTAGTTGGGCCACGGCCCCCGAGCTAACATCACCCAGCTCGGAGGAAGATCTTCCGCTTTGGCCTTCCTACAACCTTTACGATGGAGGTGGTGGTGTATTTCTGTCTGTAAGTAAGATTCTAGGGTAGACGGAAGCCGCTTACCATCAGGCGGGCCATACGCTTGTTGGTCACCCTTTTAATATAAAATATTAGTTTCAATTCGTCGTGTCGTTAGCACCCACCAATCCTCACTGGGCCCGCGTGGTGGGTCATGACCCAATCACCCTATTCCATCCATAGGGAAGGCCTGTGCCCCAGCAGTGGGGACATTAATAGGCTGATGATGATGATGATTAGTTCAGAATCTGATATCGAATATCGATATATAGTTTCGATTTGATTTAGAAACATGTGAAGTGAAACTTATTTTCTTAAATAACCTTATATAAGGCGGTGCGTAAGGCATAAGGGAATGGAGCAGTGGACGCACCCACACACACCTACATAGTAATGTGACATTTCCGTTTCATCTTTACCATAGGATTTTCCATTAACGCCTTCACTTTCTGTTAGGTAAATAAGTGTTTTTAACAGATAAAATAATAGTATATGACGGTTTCCCTCACCTGCCAATTCAACAAATAGCCTGTGGTAGGTTCTGGATATGGAGTTGTCTTATTGGTCACCCTTTTAATATAAGATATTAGTTTCAATTCGTGCTTCGGAAGGCATGTTAAGCCGTTGGTCCCGACTGCATCTGCAGTCGTTAACTACTTACCAATCCGCACTGGGCCCGCGTGCTGGGTCATGACCCAAACTCCCTATTCCATCTGAAGGCCTGTGCCCCAGCAGTGGGGACATTAATAGGCTGATGATAATGATGATTAGTTTCAGAATCTGATATCGAAAATCGATATATAGTTTCGATTTAATTTAGAAACATGTGAAGTGAAACTTATTTCCTTAAATAACCTAATATAAGGCTTATGGGAATTGAGCAGTGCACCCAACCCACACACACAAACATAGTTATGTGACATTTCCGTTTCATCTTTTCCATAAGATTTTCCATTTACACCCGCACTTTTTGTTAGGTAAATAAGTGTTTTTAACAGATAATGATTCTAATAATATATGACCGGTTTCCCTCACCTGCCAATTCAACAAACAGCCTGTGGTAGGTTCTGGATATGGAGTTGTTTGATAGTGCCATTTTGATGTATTGATCTGTTCCGAGTTCAGTGGAGAGATGAATACGCCTGCATCGTTACTGCGGTCAGCGGGCCTTGTTATACCTGGAATGTAAAGAACAAACATTTGATTGATCAATAAAAAATATAAAACTTTGGTGACTTAGATACCTATCAGAAATATTTTTGTAAGACGTAAGGAGTTTTTCGATTTGTACCTAAATGTATAAAAACTATGTTCTTTTTAATGTTTTTCGTCAACATTTTGCAGGAAAAATACACACTGTGAATTTTGAGTTACATGAGAAGCATAAAAATCAGGTAATTTTTGTTTTTTTTTTAGTGTGTAAGCACTTGGTCGCAGCGCAGATGACCTTTACAGCGTCACCGGGGGGCCAATCGCCTAACCGGATTGCTTTGAAAAACGTTATCGCTTACGATTTCATTTTGTTATTTCTGACCGCCGAAGGTTTTCAAATGCCCCGCCCTCTTCTTTTTTCTTTTGCTTTGTTAATAACAATATTAAAGAAAATGAGCGTGAGGTATTTGAAAACCTTCGACGGTCAGAAATAACAAAATGAAATCGTAAGCGATAACGTTTTCCAAAGCAATCCCGTTAGGCGAATGGCCCGGGTTTGGGGACGGCGAGATTCTAAAGGGACCTCAAGCCGAGAATTGGCGAGTGCCCCTAGAGGTATTCCAGGCGGATGGCATCACCCCACGGGGGGAGGCTCCTCTTCGTCTGGTGCCTCTAGACCACTCGAACCTGAGGGGGTCGGCTCAACTAGAGGGCTCTGGGACTCGGACCTCGGCTCTAGTTAGCCGTTGTCGTGGGGGGCGGGGAAAAACGCCCAGGTAGACCTGGTCTTCGCACTCTTATTCCACGGGTGTGGTGTATG
Organism: Chilo suppressalis; assembly: GCA_902850365.2. Lineage (NCBI taxonomy): Eukaryota > Metazoa > Arthropoda > Insecta > Lepidoptera > Crambidae > Chilo > Chilo suppressalis. The sequence goes on from OU963902.1 coordinate 3,835,038, forward strand.
CTTACTGCTAAGCTAGTGTGCAAGTATGCTAGCTGTGTAGTGTTGGTGTTTGTGGCCTGTGTGGGAGGAGTAGCAGGCGCGTTGGCACCGCTGATTTCGTCGGCTGGGTACTCTAAGACTTGCTTAGGCCGACGGAATCCGAGGTGAAAAAACATTGTACGACCAGTTTTATATTCCCGCATGATTTTACTATAGTTAAGTATATAAATATATTTTGTAAATGTTATCCTAACAATCAAACTGCCCAGATATGCAATAAAGTCCTGCTGTTGTTAAACACCAAAAACCTACCTAGTGTTGAAAGTGCAAATGTTAAGTAATACGGAAAGTTTCAAAATCAATACCGGTTAGAACACATAATAGGTAGGTAGGTAGGTGGGTCTTTATTCAAATGCAGGCAATTAAAATATATTAACAACTAAAGGACCCAGATAGAGAAATTACGTAAAACTCACACGTACAAAAGTTTATTTCTGGCTGGGGCACAGGCCTTCCCTATAGATGGAATAGGGAGAGTGGGCCATAACCCACCACGCAGGCCCAGTGCGGAGTGGCGACTGCAGAAACATGAGACCAACGACTTAACGTGTCTTCCGAAGCACGGAGGAACTCGAGATAGAAGATTTTTGGTCACCCATCCAATGACCAACCACTGCGAAAGTTGCTTAAATTCAACGATCGCAGCTGAACGCCCTAACCACCTACGCCATCGAGCTCCTAACTATAACACTAAAAAATAATATCTAAGCAAAACTTAACAACAAAAAATAATCTCCGTCAAGGTATACAAGCTTTTTAGATCGAAATCTAGCTAAAATGTTTCGAAAAGTACGGATTTTCATTTAGTTTTCACGATTTTTTAGATATTTTTTCATGAAAAGTTGGAATACATGATGGTAGAGTTAATAACAAAAGTTTGAGAACAAAATCTTTAACCCACACTAAAGCAAAATGAGGAAATCACTATAAAATTTTAATAGTGACATTTGGATGTAGTTTTCTGTAAGGCGGAGCTGATTCTTCAGATAAATAGGCGCTCTATTTCTAGTTGGCAATCTGATGTTTTCTATTTTCTTTGTGGTTTACATTTAGGGATAATAGATACCAAAGTACCTGTAGTAAATAACGCATTTATTTCTGAACAAATTAATCATCCCTTTAACATGACAATCCAATTAACAAAAATGAAAACCTACTTCATAAAAACAAAACCACTAAAAATTAAGAAATAATACATTTTCTTTTGTTAAGTCAAAAGTATTTTTAAAGTAAAATTAAAATTAATTTTATCGAATCTAATTTAAAACTCAGATCTATCAGACATGCATCCAAATATTAATTTTAATTTGTCTTTAAAGGTACTTTTGATTTTATTAAAGAAAATGTGTTATCTACTATATAAAAATAAGTCGGGTTTTCCTTCCTGACGCTATAACTCCAGAACGCACGAACCGATTTCCACGGTTTTGCATTCGTTGGAAAGGTCTCGGGCTCCGTGAGGTTTATAAGGTTTATAGCAAAGAAAATTCAGGAAAAATTAAATAAAAAAACTTCTTTTAATCACCAAACGAAATGTTACATAAAACGAAGCCATCTGGTGGCGAAACGGAGTTCGCCGGGTTTGCTAGTTTATAATATATTTTAATGGTTTTGTTTTTATGAAGACGATTTTATTTTTGCATTTTTATCAACCAGAGCTACTTACTAATTATAGAAAGAGTGGCCTGCAATTTCTCTTTTCAAACACAAATGTGTCCCATTGTACCCTTAGTACGACTTTGAGCTCACGAAAACTATCATAGATTTCGTAATTGTAAATAATGTTTCTATATCCATTTTGGTGAAAAGTAACCAAATATACTTAAATTTTAAGAAGACGCAAATTATTTAATAATATAATTTAAACACTGTTTATTAGTATTGAAACGAAAACAATAAAATCAGCACCCTTAGTACGAGTGCGAGCTCACGAAAACTATCATAGTTTTCGTAATTGTAAAACTAACTAACTAAGGGTTCTGTATCCCTAGCACGAACCAATATCGAATTCGTATCGTTTGCGAGTCCGAAATGACATTGTCAAATGTGTACTGATTTTTAGTTCTCGTTACGTACTTTGTGCCGCTGCTGTGCAAGTTTCCGTACAAAATTTGTCATTGACATTTCGGTTTGCAAACTATTCGAATTCGATAATGGTTTCTGCTAGGCGTACTGTTCGTATTTCAGAGGTTCCGTTGTTTATTTCCGAAAGTATTTATCACATCTTCACAAAGTTCATATGGGACCCTCTCGCTAACAAATTCTTACAACAAAAAAAGAATCATTAAAATCGGTCCACAAACCTTGCAATTCGCGCATATCTCAACAAATAAAAAAAAACAAATATAATGACGAATTGAGAACCTTCTGTTCTTGGAAGTTAGTTTAAAATGCCCCAAATTAAAACATTATTTCAATTTACGCTCAAATAGCATTACTATAGATGTATAGATCTATAGTCTTGTTTCGTGTAAAACAGAATATTTCATTCAACATTTTGCTTACATGAAAAGGTTAAAGGTAAATTGATGACCTTTCCCCATTCATAAAATAGGTCAATCTTTACGTAGGCGTCCTAGATTGAAAATCAGTGATGAAATCAATAAATTTGATACATTATGTAATTTGGTATATTATTTTATAATATTACAATTATATTTACTATTATCATTCACAGCTTTATCGATTTGAAAAATGTAGACAAATTGTTTCACTTTTTAATAATGAGTACTCATTTATAATTTCTAATACGTAATGAAAACTAATGATGATTAAAATTTTAATTGATTAATAATTTTATGATTGTCAAAATATTGGAGAATATGGGAAACGATTGTTATTGCCTATAGTAAAGTACCTTAAATATACATACCAAACTACTATTCACAACGCTGTTAGACTCACATTATTACAATGGAAGACATAATAAAATCAATCTGTCACAACACTACATTGGAAATGAAAAAGCTAACTGGAATGGGGCTAAATCATTTTGTTGCGCGAGACGCGACAGGTGCGCCGTCCTACGCTGCGGGAGCGATACTGACGGAGCAGGGAGCTTTATCCCCTCCATATCCCCTCCCCTCGCTTTGCAGACATAAAGGGTGGGCGTTTAGGGTGAGTGAGAGTCCAAAACGGGCTGCTTGAATTGCTTACTCCGAGTATTTTCGATATTAGAAATACGTACCTACCTATTTCGTTCGACATATTTTAAATACTGTAACTATCCTCAGTCCGGGACAGACACATTTTCGCATTTATAATATAATAATATACAGGGTGTTACAAAAATACAAATAAAGCTTGAAGGGTGATTAACTACATCATAAATAACGAGTCTTCTCTATTTTTTTAAAATTTTTGCATGAAGTTTTAACTGTTTATAAAAACAGTTATTTTTAATGATCCTCGAACTAGTGACGTGTCTTTAAATGATCGATATTTTTAATAATCGTTAAAAATAACTGGTTTTTATAAAAAATTAAAACTTTATGCAAATATTTTAAGAAAATTAGAGAAGACTCCTTATATGTTGTACTTCAACGCCCTTCAAGCTTTATTTATATTTTTGTAACATCCTGTATAAAATTTGCATTGATTACCTATATTTTATGCTCTTGGATGCTCTATCGCAAACGAAAGAAGATTTAATGTATGAAGCAATAATACAGATTACTACAAACTACTTCTTACATTTATGAGAACCTAGACGGTCAGCGATTCAATTAGAATGAAAATTAACAAGGTCGTTTGTTGTTTTTATGTACATAAAATTATAATGCATCAATTTATTTTATGCAGTTGCGATTTGAATATATGGCTTTTGTTTAAATATGTACTTACCTCTTGGCATTGACTTGACATTAAGTAGGAGCATTGACGGATAGGTCACTGCTTCTACTTCATTGAATTTACATAATTTAGGTTAGGTTAGGTAAATTCATCATCATCATCAGCCTATTAATGTCCCCACAGCTGGGGCACATGCCTTCCCTATGGATGGAATAGGGAGATTGGGCCATGACCCACCACGCGGGCCAAGTGCGGATTGGTGGGTGCTAACGACTGCAGATGCAGCCGGGACCAACGGTTTAACGTGCCTTCCGAAGCATGGAGGAGCTCGAGATAGTAAATTTTTGGTCACCCATCCAATGACCGACCACTGCGACAGTTGCTTAACTTCAACGATTGCAGCCGAACGTGCTAACCACCTGCGCCATCGAGCTCTTCAGCTAAATTACTATTACTTAAATTAAGTTATTTTAAGACAGAAACCCCCTTATTAATAAACGCAAAATAAGCTTGGATTAGTTACTTTATGTTTTGTGTCTGTTCATTCTGAATGACAAATGTGATTTGATTGATATGAACAAAACACGACGCAATTTGTCAAAGCTTATTTCTCGTTTATTAATAAGAATTCAAAATTCAATATCGTTTATTCAGGCTAGGCTGTTACAAGCACTTGTGAATGTCGAAAAGCTACGCCATCGATTCGCAAATCTACGGCGGGAGACCTTGTACTGAGAAGAACCGGCAAGAAACTCAGCAAGGGTTTTTCTTCTCCCTGTATTATATATAGGGGCGTCAATTAATAAGTAATGGTTTGTTGACAACTAGGTTATTATCTTTATTACATTTGAGAGCATAAAATAACTCCAAATCATTTTTCCCTACCACCTTGACGAAAATACTAGCCGCGGAAAAAAATGGCCAAAAGAAATTACCTATATATACTTTCGTACCAATTATTCTTTGTTGCACTGCGTTGTTTCAAACTACACGCATTTAATAAGAAATACAACGAAAGGCCATTCATGTGAATGTGAACTTTATTAAATATATTCTATAACAATTATAAGTTGACCAACAAACAAAGATCTACCACACCTTTCTTTACATATAGCTTTTCTTAGAGAAGTGGAAAAGTGCCCGATTCTGCTGGGTCTACAAAACTGGTTGCAGATTTGCCGATGCTAAATACCAATAAACCTTTTGCGATCTATCTGAACTTTGAGTAGTTTACTTAAAGGTGATTTTCGCGTGTCGCTGTAAGGATAAGTTTGTTGGTTTATGTCGAAACACCCTGGCTCAGACGTCCTAAATAACTAAGGCTACCTTGCCTTTCGGAGATCCTATACCATTTACCTACTCTTACTTTCAACTGTTGATCAATAGCATGTTGTATACAATTAAACTAGTTTTGAACGAGTAAGTACTCATTTGATGTCTAAACTTGCTAAAGTAATGACCATAATGAAATACTATAGGTAAAGGAAAATCTACTTTATTTTACGTAAAAGTGTCAAATATTATTATAGTGATTATGCGTAAATCTTTACCACTATCGATTTTATTGAAAAGATATATTTAAAAGTCCCGTCTGCTGCCTGGTCTGCGTAGATTTTTTTCTAGTAACACTCCGGAAATGCCGGCAGTCTTGAATATGAACGTTGTGCATTTTTGATATTTTGGAATGGTTAGGGAATAATTTTGCACGAATTGCTTTAGTTTTATCAGTATAAAAGTACTATCATGTATGTGGTAGAATACAATATTAATTTATTGCGCTATCGTACACAAACATGACAATTTATATTACATTAAAAAAGTTTATCTCTCAGAAAAATCAACTTACATGAATCACATTAAAGTGCACCTAGCGATATCTATTGTAAAAAATACATTTTCTTCGCAATAAAGCTGCCACCTGGACGTCCTAGATAGAGACTTATTATAATAATACGATAAAATAAAATATTACTATGTTTCGTCCAATATATTGAAAGTCAACAAACTTTCCAATTTTATTGTTTTCCTCTACGAATTTTCGATCAGGCCACGTGTCCTGACGTGAGTTTAACATTTTTTACCTATTACAAAAAAAGTGTACAAGGTCGCTAAAGAAGTTTTCACTTCAAAAATTATAAAGATAGTTATATATTTATTGGGCTTTTAACTGGTAGATGTATAAATGTAAAGAAAATTTTACTAGATTAAATCCACGCGGACCAGGCAGCAGACGGGGCTTGAAACCTCACCCATCGCTATTCGGGCGGATGCACTGCCTTACAGCTAAAAAATGCTAGAGAAAATTCGATTCGCACAATTAGGGCCGCGGTAGCATAATGGTCAGTGCATCCGCTCGGATAGCGGAGGGTGTTTTCTAGTATTTTTCTTTAGATTTAAACATTAAGCAGTTAAATAGTTAAAAAATAAAAATATATAACTACTTTGAATAATTTTCTTTAATTTTTATTTAAACACCGTGAATCAACATAGTGCGAACAGTTATAAATAGGAAACTTATTAAAAACACAAAAAAATGATTTATGTCGTTCACAAAATATCGTAAAATAGCACAAATTTGTAAAGTATACTAGTCCTATTTGAATCAATTTATAACAATTAAAATGGTTAAGGTTTCATAATTGCAGAAATAGTGAGTTGAAATAGACTAATTTCCTGAAAAAAAATTTTGTCGCCGTCACAATAGGATGGGGTAATATGCTTCAAATTATTTCAGTTTTTAGAAATAAGCTCCCACGTGATTTATTCATGTGATCTTGGGCGACATTAATTATGATACTGCATATCTGTACAAAATTATTTTTCACTGCGCTGTTGATACACATTTCCAAAAGTCAACTTCATAATAACGAGTAAATTTAACTGTACAAAAATGACTAATACACGTAGTAGATACTGAAAAGACGTGCCGTTTGTGGGTCACTGTCATGGCCGAAAGATCAGCGGACTTACTAGAAGTGTGCCGCGGCTACTTTCAATTTCACGGAGTTGTGTTTTGTTTATTAGGGTACCTTACCATTTTTTTAATTAATTTATTTTCAAAAATAGGTTACATTTGTAAGAGAACCCCTCTCCGACAAACTGTGCTGCAGTTTGGCAGAGTTACAATTTATATTCTAACTCTTCTTGGCAGAGTTAAAATTTAAATAAATAAATAATAAATAAATAAATATTTTCAATACACACAACAATTAGCCTAGCCCCAAAGTAAGCACTATAAGGCTTGTGTTATGGGATAATAGGGTAACAGATAGAATACATATACTCTACATATGTAAGTATATTTATTTAGAAATACATAATAAACATCCATGACTGGAGTACAAATGCACGTCATCACACAAACATCTGCCCCCATCGGGATTCGTATCCGGGACCTCTCGAGTCGGCGACACCATGAAACCCGGCGTACGAACCACTCGGCCACGGAGGTCGTTACTCGTCTTGGCAGAGTTAAAATTTATATTCTAACTCTTTCAAACTGCAGCACAGTTTGTCGGCAGCAGTTCTCTTACAAATTAAAACATAACCTCTATTGCACGCCTCACAACGCGTAAGCGTGTGGGAGTGCTTTACTCTCGATAGGCCGCTATGTGACGATTTTACAATATAAAATCTCTCTCGCTCTTATATCCCAAGTTACACACTAAATCAATAAAAAAGTGTTTTGAAAACAAGACATATTAAATTATAAAGTCAGCGTATTTTTGCATTTATTTTTTAGTATATATAACAAAAAAATGTAGTTAAAAATTATTAGTACTGCTGTCCGTTGGTCTGTGCACTTGTTTGTCTGCACGTTTTAGAAAAATATACGCAATTAATTGTAATAAATCCTTTTGAATTAATTTCCACTTATACTGAGGATGAACCCAATTTCTTATCATTATTGAACTGATAACCGTTTTAAAGATATTAATGAAATTCAATCGAATTTATTTACCGGGTTTCTGTTTTATGAATGTGAGGCGTACACTTTTGGATTTTCCAAATATTTTACATTAAGCCAGAATTCATCATCATCATGTCAGCCGTATGACGCCCACTGCTGAGCATAGGCCTCCCCCAAGGATCTCCACACCGATCGGTCCTGCGCCACTCGCATCCATCGGCTTCCCGCGACCTTCACAAGATCGTCGGTCCACCTTGTGGGGGGCCTACCCACAGAGCGTCGTCCGGTGCGTGGTCACCATTCCAGAACCTTTCCGCCCCAACGGCCATCGGTTCTTCTTGCTACGTGTCCCGCCCACTGCCACTTCAGCAGAGCCATCGTTTGAGCGATATCGGTAACTTTGGTTCTCCTACGGATTTCCTCATTTCTGATTCTATCGCGTAGGGAAACACCAAGCTCTCCATTGCTCGCTGCGTGACTTTGAGCCTTCTTATGAGACCCGCAGTAAAGGACCACGTCTCGCTTCCGTAGGTCATCACTGGCAACACACATTGGTCAAAGACTTTTGTCTTGAGACACTGAGGTAATTTGGACGCGAATATTTTTCGTAGCTTCCCGAACGCTGCCCATCCGAGCTGGATACGACGAGAGGTCTCTTTCTCAAAGTTGGACCTACCTAACTGGACTGTCTGTCCTAGGTAGACGTAACAGTCGACAACTTCGAGTGTAGTGTTCCCAATTTTAACTGGAGCGGGTACTACATGGGCATTCGACATAATTTTCGTCTTCTCAATGTTCATCTTAAGACCCACTTTTTGGGAAGCACTACTAAGATCTTCGAGCATCGTGTTAAGATCTTCCAAGGTCTCAGCCATAAGAACTACATCATCGGCGAAACTAAGGTGCGAAAGGTACTCGCTATTGATGTTAATGCCTCCTTTCCAATCCAGAAGCTTAAAAATATCCTCCAATGCAGCTGTGAACAGTTTCGGAGATATCACATCTCCCTGTATCACGCCTCGCTTCAATTGGATAGGATTGGAGCTCTGGTTCTGTAATCGGACTGACATAGTGGCGTTTTCGTAGAGGTACCTTAATACCTCGACATACCTGTAGTCTACTTGGCACCTTTGGAGAGACTGTAACACCGCCAAGGTCTCAATCGAATCGAACGCTTTCTCATAGTCCACGAACGCCAAACAAAATGGCAGATTATACTCTTCGGTCTTCTGTATAACCTGCCGCAGCGTATGAATGTGGTCTATGGTACTGAAGCCTTTGCGGAAACCGGCTTGTTCGGGAGGTTGGAAGTCGTCAAACCTGCGTGCGAGACGATTCGTAATGACTCTCGAAAACAACTTATAAACATGGCTAAGAAGCGAGATTGGTCGATAGTTTTTCAAGAGTGCATTGTCACCTTTCTTGAAGAACAGGACAACCCCACTTCTGGCCCATGCTTTTGGCGTTCTGCCTTCAAGGATGATGGAGTTGAAAAGCCTCTGGAGGACTTTAAGTATCGGCTTACGAGAAGTTCTGCTGTTGCCGCAATCCAGCAAGCCAGAATTAGTTGCTGTAATATAAATAAACTGCAAATACCTCAGTGACAGTATTGACTATATGCAGCTCATACTTTGGCTTCTATATTGTAATGATGACAACATTGCCCTGCACTGAAATACATATAAAAAAGGGAACCCTATAGCCGGCAAATTTCTTTAGCATCGACCACAGACAAGGAAGCCTGCGTAAGAGCGATTTTACATACAAAAACGTCTACTGCGTAAGTTTATTTGTCTGTGGTTATGCCCAAGAAGTATGCCGCTATCTATAACAGGTTTCCTGTTAAATACATAATAGCGGAGATTTTCGTTCTGTAATGTTACAGTATGAAAAACTCCGCTGTTTTGGCGCAGCCGCAAGACAGCAACAGATTAATTCACTAGTGGTAAGTGGTATGGTAAAATTGTGTGTGTTACTTTTTTGCTATGTGTGGTTTTCCTATTATTTCCGATGGTTTTTTTCTCGTATTCTGCTCAAAATCTTGTATCTCCTGTCTCGTTGTTTGTGCCAAAATGAAAACTGAAAATTTGTTTATTTCTATAAATAACATAATAGTATTATCAGTCGATGAGTCCTCCTCCTAGTAAGTTTTAAATAAAACCTGTATCAGGAGAACCCGCTCTCTCATCACTGCAGGTAAGTATCTAGATGATGCTATTTATACAATAATCTCTATCACATTTTTAAGTTAATATAACAATTTTGAAATAAACAAAAATAAATGCATGTATTTTCTTTCTTTCTTTCAAGTGTATGGTATACGTAAGTAGTTTTGTGGTTTCGAAGATGAAACAATTTAGGTTGTCAATGCGGAGTCTATAGCAATTATGGTTACCGAGACGCTTATTAGTGTACAACTTGAGCTGTTTCCAAGATTAATAACCGTGACTGAACCTCTGTAATATATGCACGTATCTACAGCGAATAAGGGCGCTTGCTGACGAGACGATTGTAAACCGTGTCTACATCCGGTCGTCAGTTAAGTATGGGGCACAATAGAGGTTTGAAAAATTAAAAAAAATACAGTATCCTTTATTCAGTTTAGGCTGTTACAAGCACTTGTGAATGTCGCCAAGCTACGCCATCGGTTCGCAAATCTACGGCGGGAATCTACCTTGTACTAAGAAGAACCTGCAAGAAACTCAGCAAGGGCTGTCTTTATCTCCCTCTATTCTATACAGAGTCGTCAAATTGAAAAAAATCTTTAATATGAGATAGCTCATGAAGTCACTTTCCAGTTTGTTAACGATACCGGCGCTAGCGAGATGGTTTGGGGTCGGTATAAATCGTGCTAGTGAACAAGTTTACCCGGAAGGGTAGAAACCGTGCCTAGAGCCGGCTAAAAACCGGCCGTTATCAACCACCCTAAGAAGTAATATAATAAGGTCGTGTTTCCACCAGCAAGAAAACTTCTGCGAGAAATGTCCGGCGGTCTGTCGCGAGCGTACTTCCTAGTTTTCTTGCAGGTGAAAATGCGGCCTAACTTTTAGCTTGGCGAGTTTCGTCCAGAAGCAAAAAAGAATATTAAGAAATTCTATAGCTACCTATGAATTTCTAAGCACATGCCTCTAACTGGAAATTTAACTTGTTAATTTCACATTATTTCCTCTCGCACTGTTTCTATTTAATCTATTACTTATTTAACACAATCATAAATTGACTGTTCATAAGCTGAGTTTTTTTTCATGTTGCCAATATAGTAGTGTCATACAGATAAAAATTATGAAAGTAGAATTTCATTAATAAACAATTATCTATATGAAGAACCTATTTTTTTACAACAACTTTATTTTTCAAATCATGCATAAATGTCATTTGATTTCATTAACTTACTCAATTGATCTTATTTACAGTAGAAGTTTCATTTAGTACTTTACTTTTGTAATTAATATTATGGAACTACCATGTTTGATTGCAAATAAAGATTAAGTATTTATATTCGTATCGGTATAAAATATTGTATAAAAGTGTGTGTCCGTATAACCACATCGTCATGTCGTTAAAGAATTTTGTCGTAAAACGTAGTGTCAAAGAAAATTTTGTCGGGATTACGACTAACACACTATGCTACTAGGTACGTCTACTATTTAATCGTGGTTTTAAAATAGATTAAAAATACTCAAAACTTTGAATTGAATTTTAAAATGTATTTTGTTATTTTATGAACTGAAACTAACACTTTCTAACTCCTTTTATGCCTAAACAATTGCAATAATACATTGATAGATTTTTACTCAAATAGAGTGAAATACCCTATTTGTTGCACCTCGAATTAAAATACTACTTTTGTGTGTCAAAAACTTACAACAAAACGTCTTGGTTTTCAAATGGGAAAACAAAACAGGGAGAAAAAAATAGCCCAAGCTGAGTTTCTTGCCGGTTCTTCTCAGTACAAGGTCTCCCGCCGTAGATTTACGAGCGTAGCGTTTGACTTTCACAAGAGCTTGTAACAGCCTAGACTGAATAAATGAATTTGAGTTTAAGTAAATATTGTCCATGAGTAAAAAATAATATGATTTACTATATTGGTTGTACTTTTATATTGCATGGAAAATTTACACGTTAAGGTGAAACGGCAATGAGAGCAATGCAATGACACAGCGTTGATTGCAAATGTTGCAATAAAAAAAATTGCAGTCCAACTAAGTTCAACGTGCATTTTGGTAGGTACGTCATAATTTGCATCGCAGTAAAATGTGGGTTTTTAGGTTTTCTCATTAGGTGTCATTAAATCCGCTTTGTCGCACGACTGCAAAAAAGCATAAAAATGTTTTCATGGTCTTGAAGGTATATGCGTTAATTTAATGCATAAATACATAACTTCTGAATGCGTGAAGATATTTTGAGTTTAGGAAGTATTCCGCGCAACTCTTCCGACTATAATGAATTTAAATTATTTTGATTTTTACTTTTTTCATTCTGTGTGTTGATAGGATAGTCGTGTTAGTATTTTTTTTTACATCAGTGCAGGTATATACATGTACCTTAATACTGAATTGGTAAACACTTCTGTCGAAGAAAAATAAAATAGTAGAATTCTGTAATTTTATAGGTGTGACAACAGTGCCCCTAGCATGAACCATTATCGAATTCGTATCGTTTGCGAGTCCGAAATGTCATTGTCAAATGTGCACTGATTTTTAGTTCACGTTACGTACTTTGTGCCGCTGTTGTTCAAGGTTCCATACAAAATTTGACATTTCGGTTTGCAAACTATTGTCCGACCGTCTGTCAGGGGGCTGTGAACCTTAATAGGTTGAAATTTTCACACAAATTAACATTTCGTTAAATTTTGTTTAATTGTTTTGTTTAAAAAAATATACATAATATTATATTGATACGGTGTCAATACAAAAACATATCATCATCATAATTATAGAAAAAGCCTGCCGAACGTTTGGAACAGTTGAAACCCAAGCATTTTTGTCAGAAATATAATCAGACACCTTATAAAAGATTTAGTTAAATTTAGATTTAGCGAAATCGCTGCAAGTGTACCTAAATGTAAATTATTAAAGTAGGTAAGTACCATTGCAAATTGATGAAGCGAACACAAAATAATTGATTTTCATTGCTATATCAGGTGTCTAGTTTCAAAGGTGTTTGAACTCTGTCAGTCTGTCTCTCGGACAGTGAACGAATAAAATTTATAGTTTTAATCAAACATGACCGTGAATAATTATTCTGCAGACAATACATTGACGCCGGATGAATTCAGTGTTAGGAATTATTAAGAAATTTTGTCTCTTCACCCACTAAAGATTGAATACATCTCTATGTTATTCAATATATTTATAATTTCTACTTTTTGACGTGACAACGTCTTAAATTAGGTTGCGGCTGGGAGTCACTTATGAAAAAGTGTAACGCTCGGTAACGTTACGATGAGTCTCTCGTGTTAAGTTTAAGTTTACATGCACAATGTTTTAGTAAACAAAATATATTTCTATAGTTAAAATTTGTGCAATTCTTATTTTCATTCAATTCCTTGTTCCTATTGTGCAATTTAATTATATTCATATCAATAAATATTCTACCGAGAAAAAGACGTTGTCACGTAAAATCTTCGCCCGTAAAACCGACTTTACAGGCAACCATTTTTTTTTCACTTTCTTAAGAATAGATTATATAATATATAATATTTAGAATTTATTTTGTTTTTATTTTATATTTCATATCTATGTTAGACTATAAGGTATATATTTCTATGGGCCTAAGATGCCTGAATACAAATAAATAAATAAATAAATAAAAAAAAAGCGGATTTGCAAATGTGGGAAAAGTTTCGCCCCTTACTTACAAATACATATTTAAATTTTTCATTTTTTTTTAGCCTAGCCCCAAAGTAAGCACTATGAAGCTTGTGTTATGGGATACTAGGGTAACGGGTAGAATACATATCATATTAAACATCCATGACAGGAGTACAAATGCTTGTATTCATCACACAAACATCTCCCCTCACCGAGATTCGGTTCGAACCCGGGACCTCTCGAGTCGGCAACACCATGACACCCGACGTACGAACCACTCGGCCACGGAAGTCCTCAAAGGAGGAGGAGGATTTTTCAACCTTTTGAAAGCTTTGTATAGGATGCTACACCTACCATTATAATAAAAGAAGTTAATTAAAAACCTGTAGTAAGAAATAAATACTTATGCATAAAAAATATCAATCGATTTATTGTTTTAAACTTTCATGGTCACAAACATTATAGCTTTTAACGGGATTGTTACGATGTACCTTGTTTTTTAGTTACTCCGTGATCATGGCGCTTGCAACAGTGCCGAAATATCGTAGACTCACAAAAAACAAGGTACATGGTAACAATCCCGTTAATAGCTATAATGTCATTCGATTATTATTTAAATCTGATCGGTGTTTCGGAAGTTGCTAGTGTTTCTGTCGGTAAGGTTTGTTATGAGTAAGGTTCCTGGGCTGCACAGGGTAGGGGATGGTGTCAGGGTAGACAACTGTGGCGTTAGATAAGGCTCTGGGGGCCATTCGCCTAACGGAAATGCTTTAGAAAACGCTAACGCTTTCGATTTTATTTTGTTATTTGTAGCCGCCTGAGGTTTTCAAATGGCTCGCGCTCTTTTTTTTTCTTCTGCATTGTTAATAACAATATTAAAGAAAATGAGCGTGAGGTATTTGAAAACCTTCGGCGGTCAGAAATAACAAAATAATAACGAAAACGTTAGCATTTTCCAAAGCATTTCCGTTAGGCGAATGGCCCCCTGTTCATTTCATCCGGCCGGCTGAAATGAACAGGGAGGAGTCCCACATACTTTCTTGTCGCTTCCCCAGAGGTTGACGGATGCATAAGGCCGTATACAGAAAGAAAGCCGAAAGTCGATCAGCGCTTATCGGCGCTTATCGGAGCTGATCCTTACTACATATAGGAACTACTCTGCTTTAATCGGCAGAGCAAGCAAAATGTCGGACTCATCGGACGATGATTTGGTTTTGTTAGAAAATGTGTATTTAAAAATGCGAAAAATAGCTACACATCCTATAAATAGAGAAAAGAAACGTTTTGGAGAATACCATCATTTATTTGTAAAAAAAATAAAATTTGATAATCAAAGATTTTATACATACACAATACTTAAGAAACATTTTATTACATTTTGGATTTGGTGAAAAACCGTTTGATGAAAAATTGGTGTAATGGCATAAACAATCAATCCTTCCAGAAGAAAGACTTGTTGTCACCATTCGGTAAGTACGAAACAAATAATTTTAGCGCTTAGTTTAATAAAAGATAAAGTTATTAGATTTATAAAAAGATTATAACTTAGATTGATTTTCTAAGGATAATAATAATTCAAATACAAATCATTTATTATTCGGACAACATAGATCATAATGACCAGCTGACCAGCGCGTGTCGGAATTTGTCGGCGCTTATTGGCGCTTATCGGCGCTGATCGGCGCTGATCGGCGCTGATCGGCGCTGATCGGCTTTCGGCTTTCTTTCTGTATACGGCCTAAGGCTTTTCCCAGACACAAAAAATGGTAGACGATTGCGTGAGTGATATTTTTGGTATCACAAGCGCCTATAGGCTATGGTGGCCGCTTACTAAGCAGGCCATATGCTTGTTCGTCTCCCTTTAAAATAAAGTTTTAAAAATATGTTTATAGGCATCCCAAAAGGAAAAAAAACACAATAAAGTAAAATTCTTATATACCGCACAGGATTATACCTAATCATTTACCTAATGATTGCTTACAGCAAAATACATCAAGGCACGACTTTGCCCTTACTTTGTTGTAAAGGTCGTGTGTACCATAACGTCCCATCACCGCATCATGATGGTCAATGTCGTTCGTATTATTTCCTTATTATCACCATAAAGACCATATTTATAATAGTATTATACTGCAGCTCATCGGCAGTACCTACCTAATGATCAGTTTAATTATTTTTTAACTCTTTATCTATATGAATATTAAGAGGTATACTAGAAAAAAATCCACGCGGACCAGGCAGCGGAATCCGGGCGAATGCACTGATCAATTATGCTACCACGGCCCTGATGGCCGCGTCAAAATTTTCCTAGCCTTAAGCTTTTTTTTTCTAGTAAAACTTTTCTTTAGATTTAAACATCTAGCAGTTAAATGCTTAAAAAAACATAATTAAGAGGTATAGTTTGTGAGTTTGTGACGTTGAAGTGGATAAATCTCTGGATGTACGGCTGATTTTGAGAATCTCTTATCTATTAGACAAGTCCGTCCGTCCGTCCGTCCGTCCGTGGTGCTGTTTCAGCGGCCAAACCGTAAGAGATAGATATAGAGAATGTTTAAGTTATAAGTTAAGAATAGTCTGATAAGACTACAAACCGGATGTGAGTAACGTAGCACTTCCGGTTTTCGAGAAATCACGTGATTTCTATTTCAAACGAAACCACACAAAATCTCCGAAGTTCTCAATTAATTAAATACATTTTTTTTTTGGTGAACATTTGGTTCACTGGTTTGCTAGTCTCTTATCTATTAGACAAGTCCGTCCGTCCGTCCGTCCGTCCGTCCGTGGTACTGTTTCAGCGGCCAAACCGTAAGAGATAGATATAGAGAATGTTTAAGTTATAAGTTAAGAATAGTCTGATAAGACTACAAACCGGATGTGAGTAACGTAGCACTTCCGGTTTTCGAGAAATCACGTGATTTCTATTTCAAACGAAACCACACAAAATCTCCGAAGTTCTCAATTAATTAAATACATTTTTTTTTTGGTGAACATTTGGTTCACTGGTTTGCCAGTTCTTTTACTAATAGTAAGCCACGTCATTTGTGAGTCTCCTAGGTTATATATTAACCAGATAAATTAAAACGGTTCGCTATCGTAATGATTAAGTATATCTGACAAACTATTAACGTTTATTGACTGCATCTTATTTTAATTTGTGATGAGCTAGCATATTTTATACCAGTACCCCTAGCACGAACCAATATCGAATTCGAATAGTTCGCGACTCCGTAACGTCATTGTCATTTTTTTTATGGAAACTTGAACAGCTGCGCCACTAACAACGTAACGAGGATTAAGAATCAGTACAAACTTGAAAAAGGGATTTCGCACTCGCTCACCACTCAAACTCGATAGAAACTAAATTTTTTAAGGCCTATTTTCATCTAAAGAAAATTTTACTAGAAAAATTCCACCCGAACCAGGCAGCAGAAGGGACTCGAATCCGCACCCTTCGCTATCCGGGCGAATGTACTGACCATTATGCTACCGCGGCCCAGACGGCCGTGTCGAATTTTCTCTAGCCTTTCTTAAGCTGCAAGGCAGCGCCATCTCTTGGCATTGTAGGTAACCCACAATGTCAAATGAATACCTAAATAAGTCTTAAACATTTGAAATAAGAAATAGCAATTATAGTCATAACTAGCAAACCAGTGAACCAAATGTTCACCAAAACCTGATTTAAAAAAAAAACGTATTTAATTAATTGAGAACTTCGGAGATTTTGTGCGGTTTCGTTTGAAATTCGTGATTTCTCGAAAACCGGAAGTGCTACGTTACTCAAATCCGGTTTGTAGTCTTATCAGACTATTCTTAACTTGTAACTTAAATATTCTCTTTATCTATCTCTTACGGTTTGGCCGCTGAAACAGCAACACAGACGGACGGACGGACTTGTCTAATAGATAAGAGATCATCATACAGCATTGAAATGCGTTAAAAAAATATATAGCCTATTTTCATGATCAAAATGTGCTATATCATAGGATGATCCGTGTTATGTAACACCACAACCCCCTCTGACTACTCGTAATATACAGTGCGGTTAAGTTCAGTCTCATTGTGGGTCATGCTTAGCGGTTAACGAAAACCTATGTGAAAACCTTCTGCGGTCGACAGATTGGTCGCGCTTTTAGCGGTTGTAATAACTCAAAACCTGTGTGTTATTGACCCAAAACAAGACGATCTGTTGAAACAATAAAAGCTTTTAGGGCTCCGCACCTCGAGAACAAACAAGGGATCCTTAGATAAAGAGTTAATAATAAAGCCATCAAAAACACAACCTGTAAAAAATCGAAGGGTTGCACTCCGAGAGTGCCGACAGAAGTGAAAACTTGAATATTAACCTTGTGCATTTTTGATATTTTGGAATGGTTAGGGAATAAATTTGCACGAATTGCTTTAATTATCAGTATAAAAGTACTATCATGTATGTGGTAGAATACAATATTTATTTATTGCGCTATCGTACACAAACATGACAATTTATATTAACTTAAAAAAGTTTATCTCTCAGAAAAATCAACTTACATGAATCACGTTTAAGCGCACTTAGCGACATCTATTGTAAAGAAATCAACCTACATGAACCACATTTAAGCGCACCAAGCGACATCTATTGTAAAAAAAAAAAAAATGGTTGCCTGTAAAGTCGGTTTTACGGGCGAAGATTTTACGTGACAACGTCTTTTTCTCGGTAGAATATTTATTGATATGAATATAATTAAATTGCACAATAGGAACAAGGAATTGAATGAAAATAAGAATTGCACAAATTTTAACTATAGAAATATATTTTGTTTACTAAAACATTGTACATGTAAACTTAAACTTAACACGAGAGACTCATCGTAACGTTACCGAGCGTTACACTTTTTCATAAGTGACTCCCAGCCGCAACCTAATTTAAGACGTTGTCACGTCAAAATGCATTTTCTTCGCAATAAAGCTGCCACGTGGACATCCTAGACAGAGACTTATTATTATAATACGGTAAAATAAAATATTACTATGTTTCGTCCAAAATATTGAAAGTCAGCAACCTTTCCAATTTTATTGGGTGTCATGATGCGATCAGGAGACCTACTCTATTTCAACGAAAAACGAAATTTCGATCGAAATTTCGCACGTTCCCTACTCTGTTTCCTTTTCATTTCGAAAATTCGTTCGTCCGAAATATTTTGACAATTAAATTCTCCAAGCCTACTCTAATTCACAAAACTTTCGAAGGAAAAGTTGAATTTGACAGATAATTTGTTCGAAATTTTAACCTCAAATCGACGTAATGATAAGTGTTACCTTTTCATTTTCATTTTGAGATTTTTGTTTTAATTAAGCCTAAAATACTTGCAAGAGTATTTTTAATAATAGCTGCTTAGCTCGAGAAACATTTTTAGCATGTAAAATTAACAAATAAACCATTTTTTTATTATTTTTTGTAATTTCGATACTTCAAAGTATTAAACGACAAATTGAGGTTGACATACAGTAGATTGTATCGACTCTACAAATTAGTCGGCTAACACTGTCAAAGAAGGTTCTTTCAATGTCATCAAAAAATTTGCCGTAAACTACCTATATTGTTTCCAAGTAAAAAAACGTTTTCTTAAAAGTAGAGATAAAAAGAACTCAAAAACATGACTCATTCCATTCGTTCACGAAAACTGTTTATGGTTCCGAAGTTAATGTGCCTGTTCGAAAATGAAATAGAGTAGAGACACTGGCGAAATTTCGTTTGAAATTCGTTCGTTACCGAAATTTCGTTTCGGAGAAAGAGAGTAGAGCTCCAGACCACTTGTTTTCAGCCCGCGAGTTTAACATTTATCAACCATACAAAATAAAGTGTACAACGCCACTAAAGAAGTTTTCACTTCAAAAACCAAGTCTCGCAACTCAGTTCTACTTTTTCTACCGTCAAAAGTTGTGAGATCCATGTTATGTCAAGTCAGTTAATTTATTCAGTCCCTACTTAAGGAACCTTCTGTCTTGAGTTATTACGAAATTAGCTCACCTAACAACATCTTATACTGACCATATTAATATTAAAAATCTTGTATGTTTTAAATAAATTAAATTATTTTAACTTGACAATCGCATCTCTCATATAATATAGTAAATAAGATGGTTGAGTGCAATTGCCAAGTCAATTTACTTGGCAGATGGAGTAACTGATACTAATATTAAATACTTAGATCTCACTACAGAACAGGGGGCCAATCGCCTAACGAGATTGTTATGGCTATCGGTATCGCATACGATTTTATTATGCTATTTCTGACCGCCGAAGGTTTACAAATGCCGTCCGCTCTTTTTTCCTTTGCATTGGGAATAACTATATTTAAGAAAATGAGCGTGAGGCGATTGGCATCCAGAAAGTGGTTTCGGTGTTATGTGGATCCAAGGGCGGATCCAGGGGGGGGGGGGGGGGGGGTCATGGGGTCTATTTTGAAAACATGACATCAGTCTGTTCTTTTCATTCCTTGTTATGTTACCAAAGAGCAGAGACCTTATTACCAAGTGCTAGTGAACCTGTGCCATAACATCCTGAGAGGATCATACTGCCAAATTATTCAAGAACACCTGATACACATTCACGCTGCATATTTACACAATATACATGTGATATACAAATAAATACCATATACAATATTGTTAAAAATAGTCAATAAATAAGAAGCAAAACTACAGTTTTTATTTTATTCATGATTCCTACCTATCCAAGGTTTTCCTAATAGTTATTCTTTAAAATCACACCGAATAAAATGAATTAGTTGTAATATTAATTCACTTCATACTAAGTTCATAGGTTGACCTATGTTTCATTGAATACTAAACATAACCTCAAAAAACATTTAGTTTTTCTAATAATTTAAGTTCTCAGAAGTGTCCGTCAATAATCTTTGTTTTTACAGTCATTTACTTACGATTTCGAACCTAGAAAATAATATTTCATGATTGTTGGTTCTTAGGCTAACTATGTATGGACGCTGAACAATGTCCTTTGTTAAGACACAATGCCATGTATCGCAATGTTTAATAAAGAAAGGAAAAAAATGAAATAATCTTTGTGGCTTGATTGCGGGATGAACCAAAAAACTGTTTAATTATCTACAAGTTTGTACGCAACCCTCTCCGTGTGAACTTGAGACTCTCACTTGACACTCGCTTTTTATGTAAACAACTCCTTATATAATTCATAGTGGATTTTTGCATAATTAGAGCTCAGATTGAGCTTACCGCATAAAATTAGCGATTGCCTAAGCAATGCGTAAATTATGACATATTTCAGGTTTATGTTTTTGCAAAAATCAAAGGTTAGTGGAACACCATCTAATCTACATCTTGAAGCCGGAAATATGCCTACTCTTGTTTGGAATAACTCTATCTTCACGTAATCCGCCTTATTACAAAACGTAGGCTAAAGTTAAGCCTGGATTAAAACTGATACTGCTTATTTGCTGAAAAGAAGACAGAGACAACATTAAGTTTGACCATAGACAACTATTTTCTTTAGTGTTTTGGGATTAGGCGGAAGGAGTTTTATAGGAAAAGGTACTATTGGTTTAGACATTTACTACTCGACTCTTGAATATGCAAAAAATGGTATTCAAAAATTAAAATCAATATCTTTTATTCAGTCTAGGCTGTTACTGCACTTGTGCCTGCACTTGTGAATGTCGAATAGCTACGCCATCCGTTTAGTAAATCTACGGCGGGAGACGTTGTACTGAGAAGAACCAGCAAGAAACTCTGCAAGGGCTGTTTTTTTCTCCCTGTATTATATACAGAGTCGTCAAATTGAAAAATGACTTCAATATGAGGTAACTCATGAAGTCACTTTCCATTACAATGCAAATAATAACATAAAAATACCTAAATAATATAAAAATTATGACTATAAAATAAAAAAATATATAAAACGGGTTTAACAAAGTTTAGGAATGCCGTGTCCTACTCTTTAAGCATAAAAAATGATGATTTAAGTTACGTACAACGATTAATAGTACTCAATGTAGCAAGAGCAGACTCACTTCTGCTCTCAGCACCCGTTCACGAGCATGACGCATGAACCAGCCATCGCTTCGCTGAACCCTTTTTTAGGGAACGCAACGACCCACCTCACACGACACCACCGAAGAGATTTATTTCTTATGATTCTACCGGTAGAACTAGGTAATACAAATTTTAGTGCATTTTAGTAACAAAAGCTTCGTCGCGCTGGTGTGGGAGAAGCATTACTCGTAAATTGGCACATAGTGAAAACGAAAAAACAAAAGCCTTATTTCTTAGACCTATGAAACTAAAAATTCCTTTCTTAGAAAATAAAATAAATAAAATCTTTCATCTTCTCATAATTATCAGAACGACCATCTGTTACTGACGGTCTACCTAATAAGGGAAATTAAAAATGTTTTATAGAATCCAACTCATATATTTCTATTTTCTCTCGGAGAAAGTGCATAGACTGCTAATTTTGGATGTTAGTTAATCACTTTCTATATATCTAGAATAGTATAGAGTTTCTTTCCGTTTATTAAAATTGAGGCCTAATATTATTGTTATGTAATCTAGTTACGTTAATTCTTGTTACGTTCGTTGTTGCGCTGTTCAAATTTCCATACAAAACTTCTTGCCATTTGATGCATATTTAGATTGAATTCGACTATTCTAATAAGATATTGGTTTGTGCTAAGGGTACAGAAATAACTACGCATAAGTATTCCTTTACTTATGTCTCTACCATATAATATTTGATTATTAAATGTTTAGATTGAAAGCCTTGGATAGCTCATTTAGTAGAGCGGTGGACTGAAGCCGGCAACAATTGAAATCAAATGTAACTATTGTAATCGACGCGTTTCTGAGACTGTGCTTTATACTACTAATAGGTTATAAAAAGAAAATATATGAATTAATTATTTATTAAAATCTTCTAAAAATCTTAAAAAACAATGTATCTAATAAAAGTTTTTGTGAACTACTAACGCCATCTGTTGAGCTAGACGAGAATTAAATTAACTTTTTTGTTGAAGCTGCTTTTGAATATTTTTGCAATTTAATTTGGTGGTAATTCAAAACAACGCTTTTTTCTGTCGTTACTCAAGGTGAACGCTGTGGTTTTATTTTTTATCCTTTAGTAACTATTTTTTTTATGTTCAAAGGGTAGTAAACTTGCGTGGGCATACGTATTGCCTGGTGGCAAGCGGCCACCATAGCCTACAGACGCTTGCGATACCAAAATTATCACTCGCATCGTTGCCTACCCTGACCCAATCCCTACCCCGTGGAGCCCCGTAACTGATGTTGGTGTTTTGTTTCTGTCAGTGATTTTTTTTTAAATACACCAATTAGCCTAGCCCTAAAGTAAGCACTGTAAGGCTTGTGTTATGGGATACTAGGGTAACGGATAGAATACTTAAACTGTACATATATTTTATATAGAAATACATATTATTTTTTATATAGAAATACATATTAAACATCCATGACTGGAGTACAAATGCTCGTATTCATCACACAAACATCTGTTCACACCAGGATTCGAACCCGGGACCTCTCGAGTCGGCGACACCATGAAACCCGGCGTACAAACCACTCGGCCGCGGAGGTCCTCATTATGGGATATATATGAGGAGCTCGATGGCGCAAGTAGTTAGCGCGTCCGGCTGTGATCGTTAAAGTTAAGTAACTTTCGCTGTAGTCGGTCATTGGATGGGTGACCAAAAATTTACTGTCTCGAGTTCCTCCGTGCTTCGGAAGGCACGTTAAGCTGTTGGTCCCGGCTGCATTTGCAGTCGTTAGCACCCGCCGATCCGCACTGGGCCCGCGTGGTGGGTCATGGCCCAATCTCCCTATTCCATCCATAGGGAAGGCCTGTGCCCCAGCAGTGGGAACATTAATAGGCTGATGATGATGATTATGATAATTTCCCTGGGGAAATTAATTTCCTCTATTCGGGAACTTAGAGGTAGGGCACTCGGGATTTTAAAAGTTATTAAAGCAGTCTTATTCAATTTTTCATGTCATTTAAATTTTTATTAATTTTACTATTAACAAAAAAACAAGGTTTTCACTATATCATATTTTCTAAGCTTTGCTTGATATAACTACAAATATTTACTAACAATAATTATGTGTTTGAATAACTTTCCCCAGATATTGTACTAAGCACACAAAATAAGTTACAAAAAAAATATGGCACACAAAGTCCAATAGTGTGTATTTAAACCCATACAGAAAAAAAGTGTGTTGTGTGATACAATTCATTCTACTAATAAACAAAGCTCATCATCATCATCATCATCAGCCTATTAAGGTCCCCACTGCTGGGGCACCGGCCTTCCCTATGGATGGAATAGGGCGATTGGGCCATGACCCACCACGCGGGCCCAATGCGGATTGGTGGGTGCTAACGACTGCAAATGCAGCCGGGACCAACGGCTTAACGTGCCTTCCGAAGCACGGAGGAGCTCGAGATAGTAATTTTTGGTCACCCATCCAATGACCGACCACTGTGAAAGTTGCTTAACTTCAACGATCGCAGCCGAACGCGCTAACCACCTGCGCCATCGAGCTCCTCAAAAAAAAGCTCACTGAAGTGTAAATAACTTTAAAAAAGGCACGTAAATATTATAGAAAAAAGCTGCTGACACAAGCTTGTGTTAACATAGGTGCCTACTCAGGTCAGAATTGCCGTAAGAATTAGGTAATAGTTAAGAAATCCATTAATCGTGCTTAAATTTATGTATATTTCTAGCTGTGCCCTTGAGCTGTCACCCGCATTAATCTAAGGAAAAGGTTATAGTGGGTCAACCTCAAAAGATATACATCTGATGTTGCGAACTTACTTACATTTATTAATTGTATACTAATTAAAAAACAACCAATAAAAATTTCATGTAAAATGATACCAAGACAAGACTATAGGACTCACACTGTGAAATAGACATCAGATCTCAAGCAAAACCAAGCATCTAACTCTACAAGGCCTAACTTTACAAATTCTACACCTTATTCATTCTACACACGACACGCTATACACGCTGTACAGATACGTACCTGGGCGTTTTTCCCCGCCCCCCATGACAACGGCTAACTAGAGCCGAGGTCCGAGTTTCAGAGACGCCCTCTAGTTGAGCCGACCCCCTCAGGTTCGAGTGGTCTAGAGGCTCCAGACGGAGAGGAGACTTCCCCAGTGGGGAGATGCCATCCGCCTGGAATACCTTTAGAGGCACTCGTCAATTTTCGGCTTGAAGTCCCCTTAGAACCTCGCCTTACCCAAACCCGGTGACGCTGTAAAGGTCATCTGCGATCTACAGCATATACACTTAAAAAAGAACATCATCATCATCAACAGCCCATCATAGTCCACTGCTGGACATAGGCCTCTCCAAATGCACGCCGCTCAGATCGATCTTGGGCTACTCGCATCCAGCTCCTGCCAGCCACCTTGCGCAAATCGTCACTCCATCGTGCCTGAGGACGTCCTACACTACGTTTGCCTAGACGCGGTCTCCACTCCAGAACTCGTCTACCCCAACGGTTATCGGTTCTTCGGCAAATATGGACAGCCCACTGCCACTTCAACTTGCTAATCCGGTGGGCTATGTCGATAACTCTGGTTCTCTGTCGGATTACCTCATTTCTGATGCGATCCTTCAGAGAAACGCCGAGCATAGCCCTTTCCATAGCGCGCTGAGTGACTTTGAACCTGTGGACCAGCCGTACCGTCAGTGTCCACGTCTCGGCTCCGTATGACATCACAGGTAGGACGCACTGATTGAAGACTTTCGTCTTTAGGCACTGTGGGATCGACGATGTCAGGACTTGACGTAGCTTCCCAAACGCTGCCCAACCTAGCTGAACTCTTCTATTCACCGCGTCCTCAAAGTTGTTTCTACCTAACTGCAATGTCTGCCAATAAAGAACCTTATTCATAAATTATGAATAAGGTTAATAAGTATGACGCGATATACCTATTTATGAATCATAATAATATCACTTGACCATTTCGCTACATTCACATGGTCGTAAGGTGAAAAATTTATCCAATGTTCATTACTTCTCTGTAATGCAATAGTTCTTGTCTAAAGAAACGGGATAATTCCGCAGATTCAGGTTGTCTCATTTAAATCGGTCAGTATGGGAAATTCTGAAACTGTAAGTCATACGAAGAACTGTTCTTAGCAACCATGTCATCGATTTTAATAAGAAGTACGAACGAAACGGTTCGAACGGCCCTATCAAAAGGCCCGGAAGGTCGCCCTATTTAACGCCTCCTAACTATTTCTTGTGGGGTTACGTTAAGGATGAAGTGTACAAAACAAGCTCCTGTTGGCCGTAGCAGTGTGTTATATAGCCTTAGCCTTCAATAATTGGACGATCCAATGCCCAACACCAGGGGGTCAATCGCCTAACGGAATTTCAAATACCTTACGCTCATTTTCTTTAATATTTTTGTTACCAATTAGTGATGGGACTTGAGTAGAGTGATATTTTTTCACTTTAGTCACTCGGTTCTGGTAACTTTATCACTCGAATGCCACTCGAGTGAAGATAAAACTCGAGTGATTTTATTGACTCGAGACACTCGAAATATAAAACTCGAGTGACCAAAATTTTCGAACGCAAACACAAACGAATTTTCTTTACTCGAAGAACATGCTTGTGGCGAACTACATTCACCACTGCTATCCTTGTACTGAACTGGATGTTTATTTTTCATGTGAGAAATCAAGTTACCTGTATTACCAAAATTGTAACTTTTTTTGTAAAACTTACATAACGGTTTTTTGTTCTAAATTTTTGTAAAATAATTACCACACAATTGTATTTTCATACTTTTACTCATTTTCATCACTTACTTATAGCACACTGTCATAATTTCGTTATTTATGACATTAACAACTCACACAAACATATTTCTACGTAATTTCAAAGAGAACCTACAGCGGGTAATTTTGTTACAACTTGAATTTCTCACTCGGCTCGGTATAAACCACTCGAGTGGAATGATTCAACTCGAGTCCCTCGTAATTCAAGTCGACTCGAGTCACTCGAAACTCGAGTTGTCAAAAATTATCTCGAGTGCGAGTAATATAAAAACTACTCGACTCGCACGAGTGAAAAGCAACTCGAATCCCATCACTATTACCAATACAAAATAAAAATTAAGAGCGCGGAGCATTTGAAAATCTGCGGCGGTCACAAATAAGAAAATAAAATCGTAATCGATAGCGTAGCCAAAGCAATCCCGTTAGGCGATTGTCCCCAGTTTTTGAGAGCCGGCTCAACTAAACAAACTGTTCAGCTTAATCATGTTTGTAGTTTATATTAAATAAAGATGGATGACTAAACAACAAACTTTGAACATATTAACTACAACATAACATAAGAATATTATAAAATGTATGGGAAAAACCAATGACACTAGAGAAATAAAATCCTTTACTTATATTATTTTATATAAGTTACATTTGATTATTTACATTGTTTAATTTATTTAAGTATAAGATTAGTTTTATAAAAACCTTAATGGCATTTGAAGGGTATCTTTGATCCCCATGTCTGCGAACGAAGGCAATTAGTAGATTTTTTTTCTTCTAAGATTTTCTATTAAATTAAATATCATAGTTAAATTTCTTTAATAACAATGACATGAGTTACATCTGCCTAAACAAATAATGATGTATTTAGAGGAAACCTGTAATTAGCTTTACTTTTAGATTATACTTTAGACCCATGTGGGTATGCATATATACGTTGTAACGCAGTCGGTTTCTAAATAAATTAAAAAAAAACAAATCAAAGTAGAAATATAAATATAAAATTATATAATGAGAATTTATTAGACTATGAAAGAAATGTACAAAAACTAATGATGTATTTAGAAATAACATTAAGAGAGAGATTGGAGAAGAAAAAAAACAAAAAGAAAATTATTACAATATCTGTATTACAGAACACAGAAAAAGGTTAGAAGGGTTATCAAAGACCGTTTGTACGGGAACCGATGCCGCCCACTACACTTCCACCTAATAGATAATAGCCAATCAAACGACGCGACATCAAACAATCGAACCAATCAGCGCTCACACCAGGTCAACGACGCAATCGGCCTTCCCCTCAGGTCTGAAGGCTCCAGACGAAGTGGACACTCCCTCCGTGGGGAGACGCCATCCGCCTGGAATACCTCCAGAGGCACTCGCCAATTCTAGGCTTGAGGTCCCTTAGGATCTCGCCGTCCCCAAACCGGGTGACGCTGTAAAGGTCATCTGCGATCTACAGCATATACACTCAATAAAGAAACTTATTCATAAATTATGAATAAGGTTAATAAGTACGACGCGATATACCTATTCATCATCAGCCTATTAATGTCCCCACTGCTGGGGCACAGGCCTTCCCTATGGATGGAATAGCGAGATTGGGCCATGATCCACCGCGCGGGCCCAGTGCGAATTGGTGGGTGCTAACGACTGCAGATGCAGCCGGGACCAACGGCTTAACGTGCCTTCCGAAGCACGGAGGAGCTCGAGACAGTAAATTTTTGGTCACCCATCCAATGACCGACCACTGCGAAAGTTGCTTAACTTCAACGATCGCAGCCGAACGCGCTAACCAAATGCGCCATCGAGCTCCTCCATATACCTATTATGAATCATAATATATCACATGACCATTTCGCTACATTCACATGGTCGTACAGTGAAATATTTATCCATTGTTCATTACTTCTCTGTAATGCAATAGTTCTTGTGTCAAGAGAGGGAATAATTCCGCAGACACAGGGTGTCTCATTTTAATCGGTCATATGCGACCAACAGCATACACACTCAAAAAAAAAAAGACGCAATCGTCACCAAGTTTTACCTAGTTAAATCTCTTCGTGTCCCGATCTATAGTTAGCAGTTTCTTAACGGATGTCAAAAGATCAACTAAGTTATTATTAAGTGCTTGATTGCTAAGCAGTAAGTGCATACTTACCATTTCTCCTTGCGTTGTGCTTATTTGAAATCCTATATTCTAGGTCAGTCCTGGTTTCCAAACGCTTAAAACAAGTTATACTTATGACAAAATCGGCATGGTACCGATAGAAATGAAAATTATATTTAATAACACTTAAGTAATAAAAATTAACATTAGGTCAAACCATTAATCACTGTCTGTGATTTTTAAACACGTATTCATCTTTTTATGGCGACTTTGGGTACCCCCACTCCCATGAGATTAAAAGTGTGGAAACATAGTGATATTTTCAAAACTGTAGAAATGTGGTAATATTTCAAAAAGTGTGGAAATATAGTGATATTTTCAAAACTGTAGAAATGTGGTAATATTTCAAAAAGTGTGGAAATATAGTGAGTGATATTTCCAAAACTGTGGGAATGTAGTGGAAATATTTCTTCACTTTTTTTATCTTAAGATTTAACGACGCAATGGCATAATGCGGTGAAGGTTATGGTTTTATAGTGAACCTTACAAATATAAATGAAATTGTGTGCTATCATAATTAATTATGAAAATATTCTAGTCTTGATTTTTACGCCCGTTTAAGGATGTTCGAGAAACTGATACTAATGAAAAAGGTGTGGCGAGTTATAAAAGTTGACTTTCGAATATAAATTTTAGATTTTTATATGGGTTTTTTCCACAATCATGATGCCCCTTCACCATTTTATATAATCACAAGAAAATTTTAAATAAAATTCGGCACATGGCAATGCTATGTCCACACTTGCGTGACGTAGATTTTGTACTAAAATGCGCTAAATTAGCGTTCTAAATTAGAATTAGTTCTATCGTGAGTACGTTTTAATTTGAGCTACACGGACGAAATTGATCATATCCCACAACCTCTTTAGCAACAACAACATCCCGATAATTATTACGATAGGAACTGATTCAAATTTCGAACGCTAATATTAGCGCATTTAGTACCTTTTTTTTAACGGCAAGAATGTGTTAAAGCACCGTAGCCCACTGGGCTAGTGAGCGGGGGTGTGTGGGACTCTCCCGGCTAAAGAGATAGCCGGGAATACTCCACTAAACTCCCAGGGAACTTCGAATCGCCTTAATAGAGTATTTGACAGTATTAAAAACAAAGTGCCAATTGTTAGCATCTGTGTTTAGAAGGAATATTAGCAGGGGCTTTTACTATTTTTACCATCAAAATATTCATAATTTTACTAAAAACCCACGAAAAAAATTATAGATTTCTTATCTATTGTCACGTGACCCAAAACGCTTGGGATTGGCGGAGCCTAAAATGACGTCACACGCAAGTAAACTTCTGGTTAAAGTGATATTACATGGTATCGTTTGACGTTTTAATAACAGTCGTGTGACGTCACACACTAGTAGGACGCCATATTGTCCAGAAAAACGTTCCTTTTTTAAAAAGATATATAATGCTTTATATACAAACTCAATGGTGTAACAATATAACAATATAACAATAATAACATTTTATTCACCATCAGAAAATACAAACAGTTGTTAAACAGTGTTAGAATATTTACAGTAAGTTTACATTAAGGTATGCGTAACAACATCAAAGACTGACAGCTACCCTCCGCTTTAGTAACAAAACTGTATTGCGGCAGAGTAGGATCATCGTCGAGTAAACAAAATAGGGTAGATGTCATTTTACAACTTACGACAGGTCGTGATAAAACTGCGAAATTCTAATACTGGACAGTATACGTAAAGTAAAAAGATAAATATTATAAAGATACTAATACACATCAATACCAAAATTAATAATTTATATAATATTAGGTCATAGAACTACATGTAAATTTATATTATGTATAAAATATTAAATAAATATATATTACATATGCATACTCAAATTTTGCCTTCTAATCCTTCAACAAATCCTCAGTACTACTATAATCAAGTGACGCCAAGTATCCGGTAATTATTTTATTACATTTAAAATATGTATTATTTCGAAGTGTGGGAAAAATTCGACTTAACTTGTTGTATAACCGAGGACCTAAATAATAAAAGAATCTACGTGCGAACTTAGTTCTACACGACAGCACCTTATAAGGATCTGGAATGCGTCTTTCTGTGGAATTAGATGTTAGAGGAGTTACAAAGCGATGACACTTTAAAATAATTGATTTAATATAAAGCTGTCTGACTGTTAGAACTTCGAATTCAATGTAAAGCGTTCTGGTTGGAAAGCGCGGTTCTCTAAAATTTGCAACTTTTAATATAGTCCTTTGCCCTCGCTCAATTTTTATTAGATGAGATTTATGAGCACCACTCCAAGCAGTTATGCCATAGTTTATTATTGATTGACACAATGTATAATAGACAGTTTTTATGGTGTTCTTATCTTTTACTTTTCTTATTTTTTTGAACATACATATAAGCTTACGTATTTTACAGCTCAGTCCATCTATTTGTTGTTTCCAATTCAGATTTCTATCTACTAAAATGCCAAGATATTTCATATTTATAGCTTCCGTTAAAGCTGGACAGACACAGTTCAAAGAATCATAGCAATAGATGTAGTTCAGTATAAATTTCCAAATTTAAATCACATTCTCCCTCCTAGAGGATGAATGAAATTCAGTACAATTTTCTTACCCTGTTTTTAACAGATTAAAAATAACTATTGTTGTGTTCGCTTTTTGTGGCATAAAATGCCACTTTTTTGAGCAAGTGGTACGAAAAAACTATTTTTAAAACAATAGACACTTCATAGTACTGTAACTGCAGCTTCTTTTGGTAGAGACATTTGCTATAAACAGTTTGAATTAACAATTCTATCTCGTACATCATCAGCATACACATTCACTGATTTTGAAGCAATTTAGTGTTAAATCGATCGTTTTTAACCGACTTTAAAAAGGAGGAGAATTCTCAATTCGTCAGTATAATCTCTTATTGTTGTTCGCGCATATTCGAGATACGTGGACCGAATTTGATGATTCTTGGTTTTGTTTGAATCAGTTTTTTTTGGCGAGATTGTATTATATTAATTTGGCACCCGAAATACCCTTTTTTATAACGCAAGTAAAAAATCTTTTTACAGACGACGGCGCCTTTAAGAGGCACACCGCCGAACGGACCTCACACCTGGCTCCTGCAAGTCTTACGGACCCCCCAGTGGCTGCCCACCGAGACCCTGCAACTCTTACGGGCGCTTTACGGTATAATATCCGATAAAAAACCCTGCGAATACCTTCTACACTGCTTAATGCGAAGCCGCGGGGTCCCCGTTAGGGATTCTACTACGAACCCGAAATACCCCTGGTGATCCCTGCCGTGAAGCCCCGGCTAAGCAGGGAGGCTGTTGGGGACGCGGTGAAGTCCCTTAACGGGGATCTCGTGGTCCCGCACTTAACAGCGTAGATGGTATTTGCAGGATTTTTTTGAGGATAGTATGCCGTAAGCCGCGCGTACTGCTTAACGGCTTCTCCGTTTCGGTCCCGTGATACTTGCGAGAGGCTAGGTGTGAGGTCCGTTCGTTGGTGTGCCCCTTAAGGGCGCCAACGTCTGTAAATAGAGGATTTGCCTGCACAAAAAAATAGGTTACGTCGGCAGTTGTTTCTTTGGTGATCATCTATCTATGTATAAAATTCTCGTGTCACAATGTTAGTTACCATACTCCTCCGAAACGGCCTGACTGATTTTTATGAAATTTTATATGCATATTCCGTGGGTCTGAGAATCGGCTACTGTCTGTTTTTCATACCCCTAAGTGATAAGGGTTGTCCACCCTTTTTTTTATAACGCAGGTAAAAAACTGCTGTTTACAGACGACGGCGCCTTTAAGAGGCACGCCGCCGAACGGATCTCACACCTGGCTCCCGCAAGTCTTACGGACCCCGCAGTGGCTGCCCACCAAGGACCTCGCAACTTTAACCTTACATATGATGCCGATGCTTAGAACCTTGAAGCGTCAGCTTTATTGAAATTTATTATAATGTCGAGTGATCAATTGCATATTCTATTGACACCTAAACTGAATATGTATGCTCAATATGTTTGAAGTAAACACACTTACATACATACTACATAAGACAAAAAACAAAAGTTTACGCGGACAAAGTCGCGGGCGGCCGAAAGTAAAAAAATATTGCGCGCTGGCTTGCAGCCTAAGAAATGCTAGAGAAAATACGGCACGGCCATCGGGGCCGCGGTAGCATAACGGTCAGTGCATTCGCCCGGATAGCGAAGGGTGCGGGTTTGAGTTCCGTCTGCTGGCTGGTCCACGTGGAATGTTTCCCAGTAAAATTTTCTTTAGATTTAAACATCTCGCAGTTAAATGTTTAAAAAAACTAGAGAAAAACTAGTTATGTTAATATTATATATCTATTTTTTCTCTATCACCCCTTCTAAACCGCTGACAGAAGCCAGTCAATTATAATAGTAAAACCAATAATTTTGCGCGCACGCAAGTTGCGAAGTAAGCAAACACCACTTAGCGTAATGTTCGTTGTAGACGTATCTCTGCAACCCAATATCCTAGTTAAATTGCAAGCCAGTGTACTAGCACCGGCCGCATATTACACCACGCGACATACATAACCTTTATTATTATAGCTCTCCCTGCTAAGTAAGATCTTGTGAAATATTTGCAATATATACTATCTAAATATAGGGAACAAATCATTGAAGTCTTATAGGGTCGAAACTGATCAACATAAATAATAATAATAATTATTAATTATTTTCATTAATTTCCAAAAATCACACCAATCAGCCTAGCCCCAAAGTAAGCACTGTAGGCTTGTGTTATGGGATAATATGGTAAGGGATAGAATACATATGTTGATACAAATAAGTACAGAGAATTTATAGCGGATTTTTATAAGCTCGAAACTGATCAACATTAATCATAATAATAATACATAAATAAATATTTTTATTAATTTCCAAAAATCACACCAATCAGCTTAGCCCCAAAGTAAGCACTGTAGGCTTGTGTTATGGGATACTAGGGTAACGGATAGAATACATATGTTGATACAAATAAGTACAGAGAATTTATAGCGGATTTTTTTTAAGGAGGAGCTCGATGGCGCAGTTGGATAGCTCGTTCGGTTGCGATCGTTGAAGTTAAGCAACTTTCACAGTGGTCGGTCATTGGATGAGTGAACAAAAAAATTCTATCTGGAGTTCCTCCGTGCTTCGGTAGGCACGTTAAGCCGTTGGTCCCGGCTGCATCTGCAGTTAGCACCGGCCGTTCCGCACTGTGCCCGCGTGGTGGGTCAGGGCTCAATCTCCCTACTCCATCCATGGGAAGGCCGGTGCCCCAGGAGGAAATTAGGGACAGCCCGGGAGGTTGACAAAAAAATGCTTCGTCTCACAATTTACGTTAAATCATTTTTTCTAGCAAATATATTGGATCCGGAGTTCTGCTTAGAAGGTGTGTGTGTGGATTATAGAGGTCCTACTGTATTGCATATTTGTTAGATTTTTTTAACACGATAGGAGTTTATGAAAATATGGAATACGAAAGATTTTCACTTATATTCACGTATTAGGTCTCGTATTAGTATATTGTTCCATGATTTCAATAAGGCCTTGTCAATATAAATATATAAGTTTCATTGATCCATTTATTCTAAATTGTTTCCGGTCATCTGTCATCGTCATCTGTCATCACATCATCTGTCTCCGACTGAAGAGAAATAAGTCCGAAACAGGAGGAATGGGATCAAAGCAACTACTAGATGTCGAGACGGATTGAACTAGCCATCGTGGCGAAGAACTCACAGGACTTCCAAAGCACCAAGAAGAACTGAACAACACACACAAATCACAAATACAAAAAGAAATACTGCTGCTCAAAATGAATTATAGCAGGCTGATTTAGAAATATTTGATAACCATTAGTCGCTGCCCAATTAGTAGCGAACCGTTAAAATAACACCTATTTTTATTTGCAAAACGATGTAAACAACAATATAAATGCATTAAAGTTACTTTTCAAGCAGCGTCTATTTGTTTTTTTTAGTATTTGAAAATAGGAACCAATTTTTTTTTACCTTGCCGTCACATAGGTCACGGGAGGCAAAGAATTCTACTTGTATACATACCTTCAATACAATTATCAAGTAAAATATATTAAAAACAATTACATATCTAAAATATATATATATATAAAAAAAATAGAATAGGATGTAATGTCAAGTAACATCCTTAACTATTTGTTATTAAAAAAAAGATTTGATGGTAATTAGAAACCACTTCCCTCCGGCAATCATGTAAATTGACCGTTCAAAATCCTTACTTCTAGTTCAATTCTCTAACATTCTCATAACTAAAATAGTAAGGAGACAGCCTGTGTTATCACGTGGCCATCACCGGCCGTTTAACTTTCGCCTTCTAATTCACTTTCGTTGTAATAACACAAAAACTTAGCTCTATTACGTCTATAGAAAGTCAACAGTATGAGGTATGAGGTCACATTCTTATATCTTTAGAGGTGTGTCTACACTAGATGAACGAACAGATGACGATGAACGGATACACTACGCGCGTGTCTTAACATATTTATCAGTCTAAATCGAGAATACAATTATATTTTTTATTTTTTAAGTATGTAATGGCTCGATGTATATATCTAAAAAAATATTACTAGAAAAAAATTAAATCGCCCTACAGAGCGTAGATCGTATAGCGTACACCCGCCTTAACAATACTATGCAAATAACGTCTTTAATTATTATATTTACACAGAAAACAAAAAAACGTGTTTCGCTAGATATGTACGTTAGCTTAAGAATACCTATATCATAAACCTATTAAAAAAATAGCACTTTAAAGTTCAATATTTTGACCTAATTGATAAAAAAATAGTTATAACTAGTGGCCGCCCGCGACTTTGTATGCGTTAACTTTAGTTTTTTTTTTTGAAAACCCCACAGTAACCTGAATTTTTGCGGAATAAATAGTATCCTTTGTCTCAATACAGGTCATAGATATATGTTTTGGATAAAATTACGCAATTACGCATATAACTTTATGCATTCTTTCGTACCCAATTTAAAACTAATAAACTAAATTTAAACAAAAAAATGTTACGGGAAGAGTTCCGCACTGAAACGAATAATGGTACGGAAAGGGTTCCGTACGGGAACAAATAATGGTACGGTAAGGGTTTCATACGGAAACAAATAATGGTACGGAAAGGGTTCCGTACGGGAACAAATAATGGTACGGAAAGGGTTCCGTACGGAAACAAATAATGGTACGGAAAGGGTTTCATACGGAAACAAATAATGGTACGGGGAAGAGTTCCGCACTGAAACGAATAATGGTACGGAAAGGGTTCCGTACGGGAACAAATAATGGTACGGTAAGGGTTTCATACGGAAACAAATAATGGTACGGAAAGGGTTCCGTACGGGAACAAATAATGGTACGGAAAGGGTTCCGTACGGAAACAAATAATGGTACGGAAAGGGTTTCATACGGAAACAAATAATGGTACGGGAAGAGTTCCGCACTGAAACGAATAATGGTACGGAAAGGGTTCCGTACGGGAACAAATAATGGTACGGTAAGGGTTTCATACGGAAACAAATAATGGTACGGAAAAGGTTCCGTACGGGAACAAATAATGGTACGGAAAGGGTTCCGTACGGAAACAAATAATGGTACGGAAAGGGTTTCATACGGAAACAAATAATGGTACGGAAAGGGTTCTGTACGGGAACAAATAACGGTACGGAAAGGGTTCCGTACGGAAACAAATAATGGTACGGAAAGAGTTCCGTACGGAAACAAATAATGGTACGGAAAGGGTTCCGTACGGAAACAAATAATGGTACGGAAAGAGTTCCGTGTCGGACTCTTGCCCGAACGGTCGTGCGAGAAGCCCACTCGCACTTAGCTGTTTTTTTTAATCATGGTGATCTCATAAAGATTAGGTAGGTACCTCTAATGTTCTGAAAATCTCATGGGAGTGAATATTAAAAAAAAGAAAAGTTTACTGAAAAGTTCAAAACGAAAATTCCCTCATTAAGTGTGCGAATTTAACTGTACTGAAACGCTGCAATTTGAAGGTATATGAGTAAGAACACACCGAATCCTTAATGAAGCGATTAAACTTTAACAAGAAGTTGTAAACAACAACTTTAGACTACCGATGTATTCTTCGAACAATCTTTAAGCAGTTAACCGATCGCTCACTTCAAATACTGGGAAAGAATTAGCCTAAATTTATGTCTCACGAAATCGCTCATTATGTGATGACCAGAAACATTTTGGGGAAAACTTATTTCGCTTCTTAGGCATTCGTCAATCGTTTTTTCTTATTACATTTTGTAATGCGAGACTGGATAAGTTAAGAGGGGAGGTGGACAATGTTTTTTCCATACAAACGTTCTCGACTGATTCCTCCCGGATTTTTATCACTAAAGAACTGATTTTCATACATAAAATATGATTTTACTAACTCTATGCTTCTATGTCTTCCTTTTTCCGATAGCTTGTGTTTCAAATAAAGTAGAAGCCCTCGAAAAAGGCCAAAAATAAACAAATTTTTATCACCTCCAAAGACGTCTAGTGTGGAGATTAAATAAGCATTTACAAAAAAGCAAAACATAGAGGCCTAGTATAACTACTTATCATTCTTTGTGTAAAATTGAATACGAGCATTGGTACTCCAGTCATGGATGTTTGGTATGTATTTCTATAAAAATATACTTTTAAATGTACAGCATATGTATTCTATCCCTTACCCTAGTATCCCATAACACAAGCCTTATAGTACTTACTTTGGGGCTAGGCTAATTGGTGTGAGTGTTGAAAATATTAATTTATATTTATTATTATTTTCGAGGAGGAAATCTTTGAAAACCAAACCGCAAAATTTGCATTTTTTTACGCAATTTTTAGCGTTAACTTCTGTTGTCCTTATCGCATGGAATTGCTCCTACATATTTCTCAAAAGTCTCTCAGCTTAGATACTCAAAAAATAGTTAATTATCACCTAAAAATGGGGCTCTTGCTGCCCTGATGCCAGACTGGGGGGATTCCCCCAAATTTGGGGGGTTTTTAAAGCGATGTGGGGATAATTGGGGGGAAAATATTTTTGGGGTTATTCATGGGGGGAAGAAATTTGGTTTTGGGGGAAATGGGGGGTTTTTAATTACTTTTTTTATATAAAAATAAAACCACTTCATAAACTTTTAATCTGTAAAAAGTCGCGATCAACAGTCTCTCTTTCTCATTCTGTATAGAGCATGATAAGGATAGACTTTTGTCAAATTTAATTTAATTAGGCTTCGAGAATCATGCCAGATTCGGGCCACTGAACTGTGTTCATTCTGTGAGCCCGATTCGGACCCCTAATTCCAAAGCCCACTTAAAAAAGTATTCTTCGGTCCATTCCGTCTCGCTCAGTCGCTCGGTCAGTCAAGTCTAGTAATATTTTATTTAGATTTAAACTATGTATAACCTTTGCTTTGCTAAGTCGGAATTTGGTTGGTCTTTTTAATATTTGCAGCTTGGTGAAATAATAGCATTATTAAAACAAAGTTATGAAATAAGAATAACAAAGGAGTGGGAAAGACGATTATACGGTTGATCCAGTAATCCATTACTGTTGCAAAAATACATATTATGTAGTACATTTACTAGATTGGGCCATTGCCCAATCTCCCTATTCCATCCATAGGGAAGGCCTGTGCCCCAGCAGTGGGATTAATAGGCTGATGATGATGATGTAGTAAATATTGTATTTTTAATAAATATTTTGCATGTTGGGGGGTTCAAAAACCTGTATTTTGGGTGGATTTCGGGTAAGTTTTGGGGGGAAGGCGAAATGGCTTTCTGGTAACACTGTCTTTGCTGAGCGCGCTGCTGCCGCTGCGTGACGTGAGCGTGCGGCACTCACCCATTATAGCCACCAACGCCCACGAGGACTACGTCACATTTTTTTGGAAATATTTAAGTGATACTCAAGAAATAATAAATGATCACATAAAAAGGAGTGGAACTCCTTGCCGAGGTCTGTTTTCCCGGACCAATATAATCTGGACATCTTCAAGGCCAGAGTGAACAGGCATCTTCTAGGCAGGCGTGTACCATCCTAGGCCTCATCATCACTTTCCATCAGGTGAGATTGTGGTCAAACGCATTGCCCATTATGCATAAAAAAAAAAAACAATTGGTAATGGAAATGTTACATTTTTTTAAATTTATAATTTATCTCTCCTCCGATTACAAATACATTTTGAACACTTATTGTATAATTAACTTACGGCAGTTTTATAAATATGTTAGTTTGGTTACAAATTGTGTTTTCTAAGGAACAAGTAATAATTTTTGATGATCATTTAAAAATGTACCTAATTCCTTTCTGTTAATAACAAAAGTATATCGACATAAAGATTGTATTTTATGAAATTGTGATTCATTCTAGTACTATTTTATTGTAAACTGTTTATTTGTTGAATGATTCATTTATATTGACCTTATTCAATTCAGCTACGTCCACCAATAAATTTGCTTCATAAGTTATTTCGGAATTCATATCGCTACATATTTATGATCTATCATAGTATTATATATATGCTTAAAAAGTAATTATCATACAGTACTTTTCCAACAGGAATGATGAATAAATGATTTTCTTCGTGTTTCAGGTTTCATTATCAAGAATGAAGATATGTATATTTATTTTTATGTTTTCACTTTTTCTAAACATTACAGAGATAGGAAATGTCGCATGACATCACGTTTTATTAAAAAAATCACAAAAAAGTGACGTCACGAGCATGCCTCCCAAATTTCGACGCGCTTTAATTTTGTAATATTTGTTCGATTGGCAAAATAAAAAACAGTGTGAATGATTTTTTGATAAATATAAGTGACGGACTAAATAGTACTTTACCTTGTCATTATGTCTACTTGTCGACTCTCGAGATAACCAAGATTTATAACATTAATCAAACTTTAATCATAAAGTGTCATCTTCAGTAGCTTATTAATGTCCCCACTGCTGGGGCACAGGCTTTCCCTATTAATGGAATAGGGAGTTTGAGCCATGACCCACCACGCGGGCCCAGTGTAGATTGGTGGGTACTAACGACTGCAGATGCAGCCGGGACCAACGGCTTAACGTGAATTCCGAAACATGGAGGAGCTCGAGATAGTAAATTTTTGGTCGAGATAGTAAATTTTTGGTCAAGATAGTAAATTTTTGGTCGAGATAGTAAATTTTTGGCCGAGATAGTAAATTTTTGGTCGAGATAGTAAATTTTTGGTCGAGATAGTAAATTTTTGGTCGAGATAGTAAATTTATGGTCGAGATAGTAATGACTGACCACTGCGAAAGTTGCTGAACTTCAACGATCGCAGCCGAACGCGCTAACCACCCGCGCCATCAAGCTCCTCCTCCTAAAGTGTACTTTTATGTATTGTCAATATAAGCGTTACTTTAAACAATGTTCAGAGAAAAAATTTTATCTTCGCCTTGCTAGTATTTAAAAAATCATCATGGTGTTTTTTCTTAGTTGGTTCAAACTTTATATACTCGTAGGTACTTGAAATGTAAACAAAGGAAGATCAAATATTTCGTCAAATATTCATAATATTTAGCTTGCGAACCATTCAAAATAAACTCACTAAGGCTCTGATGTTTAAAAAATAAACAATTGAGTCTCCTTATATAAGGTCCAAAAACTAGAATTAAAATATTTAAATACTCGACTTCTTCCGCGTTAAACTGTAGTTTTTAGAGAATCCCTCAAGAACCTAAAATTATTTTGAGATAGAATGTTTCCTATGTCTCAATCCAGGTAAAAAGTTATTTGCATGTTAAATTTAATCTTAATCTAAATCTGTTCAGCCGTTTTTGCGTAATTGAGTAATAAACATACAGAAACATGAAGATACAAACTTTCACATTTATAATTCGGTATCAAAACACTTCTATTATATGAAAACAATATTTTCGCTAATTTATATATTTGCCATCAATATTGTTTGATTATTGAGGTTAAAACCTATTATGTCAACAATATCATACTCAACAATATCCCAGTTATATAAAAATGAAACAGTATTATTTGCGAGAAATGACAAACATGATTTTAGTTATTTTTAAGCATTAATTTTTAACTATAATTGCTATTTCTTCTTTCAAATGTTTAATACTTGAAAAAGTATTCATTTGACATTGTGGGTTGCCTACAATG
This sequence comes from Chilo suppressalis, assembly GCA_902850365.2. Taxonomy (NCBI): domain Eukaryota; kingdom Metazoa; phylum Arthropoda; class Insecta; order Lepidoptera; family Crambidae; genus Chilo; species Chilo suppressalis. The sequence goes on from OU963902.1 coordinate 3,875,762, forward strand.
CGAAGAGATGGCGCTGCCTTGCAGCTTAAGGCTAGGAAAATTTCGACGCGGCCAATAGGGCCGTGGTAGAATAATGGTCAGTGCATTCGCCCGGATTGCGAAGGATGCGGGTTCGAGTCCCGTCCGCTGCCTGGTCCGCGTGGATTTTTTTCTAGTAAACTTTTCTTTAGATTTAATGACAAACATGTTATGGAGAATGTAATACCAACGGAATACACTTCTCCCATAAAATACCTACTACCTAATTCTTTTGTAGATATCTCCTTTCATAATCATCATCAGACTATTAAGGTCCCCACCGCTGGGGCACAGGCCTTCCCTATCGATGGAATAGGGAGATTGGGACATGACCCACCACGCGGGCACAGTGCGGATTGGCGGGTGCTAACGACTGCAGATGCAGCCGGGACCAACGGCTTAACGTGCCTTCTGAAGCACGGAATACGTTAATAATTACTAATATTCATTCTGAATACATTGTAAACTGTTAATTTGTTAAGTGGCTCATTTAACACTTTAGGCATGCAATTTTGTTAAATCCAACAGTAAATTTGCTGCATCGATTACTTTAGATTAGAAATCGTAGAAACGGTTTCCTTTAACTGGTGTTATGATTACGAATTACGCCAAACGTATTCACGGTAGTCCCTTAGCGTAAACGTGTTACGTTCGGAAACCGTTTGCGTCGCCGCTACACTAGAACTGAGAGCGTGCGTGTCAATTCGACATTGGGTAAGGAGAGATCAGCATTGTTATTAGAATGACGCGAAGATAATTGTACTACGGAGAGGTCAATATCGCAGATGGTACTAACACACCATCATTGTCGCACCCTTGAAATGAATCTGTTAGATTTGTTGGAGGCCGTAAAAATACACTGATATTTTGGTTCATGTTTTTCAACACATTAATTAATATTTGTTTCTTAGGTTTTCACGCACATCACTCATTAAATAAAACTAGTTTTTACGGGTTAATGCACGAAAACTTTATTTATTTATTGACGTTTCGAAGCCTTTACAGGCTACGTCGTCAGAATAAAACTTTTATTTAATTTGTCGAGCTACCTAGTAATACCTAGCCCCAAATTAAGCACTATAAGGCTTGTGTTATGGGATACTAGGCTAACGGATAGAATACATATACTGTACATATATAAGTATATTTATATAGAATTACAAATTAAACATCCACGACTGGAGTACAGATGCTCGTATTCATCACACAAACATCTGCCCCCACCGGGTTTCGAACCCGGGACCTCTCGAGAAGGCGACACAATGAAACCCGGCGTACAAACCACTCGGCCACGGAGGTCGTCAAATTATGATTTGATATTATATTTATTTATCACATATTCACTAACATCACATTAAATGAAACACTGTTTCAGTATAATTATGAGGAAGAAAAAGAATTATAGTAAGGCGTCGTCCTAATTGGCAACGATCGCGCGATGGCGCGATGCGATCTCATCGGGTGATGAAAATAATGTAGCTGTATTAGGACACGTCTGAAGAAATTTGTATGCTTGAAAATATTCGCACGACAAGAACCAATCGTGTCATCGTACGATCGTTGTCAATAAGGATGACACCAGTATGATCTCTTAAGAATGGAGCCTGTTAAGGATCCGAAACGTGGAGATATAAAGGTAAAATATATTAAAAACCGCATCTTAAACCAATTGAAACAGTGTTTGATACATTGATTACATTGAGAACTATTAAATGAACTTGTGTGTGTGTGAGTAAGTTATTAAATTATGTAAGCACATTTAATACATCGTTATGTAACTTGTAATGACTCATCAACACCGGCCTACTTTTTATTTCTTTAAGTCAAAGAGATTTAAGTCTAATGGCGAGTGCTTCTTATAGTCTACTTAGCTTTGTCCGATTAGAATAAAATAATAAATAAAAATCATTTATTTCAAGACATTGGTCTCATATATGTTAGTAACAATTTTTCTTAAGAATACTTGCTTTTTCAAGCAAACTTTCAACCTCACCAAGTTTAAAGTTCGCGGCAGCAAGAAACATGTTATCTCCTTTTCCAAAGCCTTTTTCATCTCTATTTTATTAAGAGCGTACTTCTTCCTTAAGGGCAGGCATCGCATTTGTGATAGTCCTGGTGTTACAGATGTCTATGGGCAACGGTAGTCCCTTACCATTAGAATAGCCGTCTGTTTTTATGATCCATATAATACGTGGGACACTCAGAAAGTTTTGAGAAACTAAAAAACTAACTTCTATGAAAAAATATTCTTATTAAATATTTTCAAAGAACTCTCCACCAGCCTCTATACAAAGTTTCATACATTTTTTCCAGTCCTCCGCAGACACCTCTTCCAGGGCCTTCTCAAACGCTGCTAGCGCTTCTTCCGGCGATGAAAACTGCATCCCTTTGAGCTGATTTTTTATTTTAGGGAATAAAAAGTTTTCAAAATAATTACAAGTGGCCGGTATCTTATACATAAAAACTTTTTTTCGCAAAACTTTCTGAGTGGTCTGGTATAAAAAAAATATTTATCTAACATAAATATTTTTTCGGTTTGAGTTTGACAAACAGTTGTACTGTTCAATATAAAGTAGAAATCATGAAGCCGTTTGCGTAAACCCTATAATTGACGAAAATAATCAATTCCAATGGATATAGGTAAATACCTAAATTATTTAAAATTATCACTCATATTACCATAATAAATCAATTCACTACGTAAACAGCCAGTGTCAATGTCAATTTAATGCAACTACAAAAATTTGCCCTGAATGTGACAAAAGGTCGCTGCTAACGTTATTTTGTAAACATTATCTTTTATTTATTACATTAATATTTAAATTACAAAAGTTTAAAACTAATTATTGTCTAAAAACTTAAAAAGACTACTTAAATAATATACAACCTACAAAATAAAAAATACAACACCCCCAGGGCTGACGTCAGGAATGGTGCCCAATAGGCTGGCAGCATTTCCACGTTGTATAGCAAGGTTAACCCTTTGATCAAGGTCATCAAGGGCCAGCCTTTTGATAACCAGTCACATCGGTTAGTCTCTTAGACAATTTCATAACAACAAACGACACAAATATATAGTTCTCATTGAGAGCTGAAGATTTGCGCCGCTTGGAGCACTCAGCAGAGGCCGCCGCCAAGACCGCAGCAAGGGAGGTATTACCTCTATGGCACGGAACAAGCGTATCCGCGCAAGTTGCGTCCCATAGAGGACGACGCTGCTTCCAAGGAATGAGCTACATTCTGTCAGGTCTCTTGCCATCGTCTCGGAAAATGCCGCTAAGTTCTAGGGCCGCTGGCACATTGACTGCGACAAAAGCTCTGCGGAAGACGTCATTGATGCAGGCGTGGCGAGAGACTCGACCAGCGCTCATTTGGCATGACAGACCATGGTGTCCCATCGTGATGCCAAGTCTAAGTGCTCCTGTCAAGCAAAGTCCTGATATTGGCTGAAGGAAGAACTTGCAACCAGTTACCAGGTTCTGCCTGAAAGACCGCTAGGAGGCGAGCACGCTCAGCTGCGGTTTCAAAGGAAGCTAAAAGATCACTCTGAAGACGCAGACAGAGTGGCTCGTCCCATTGCCTCTGCGAAGATAAGGAGGATGGTGGATCTACTCCTGGGTATGCCCTACACCAAGCATTCCTTGCCTCTGCAAGGTGAGCTAGCTCCACTACGCCTTAAGAAGGACGTAGTATTTTATTAAAGAGCTCGGCTGTACCATGTGCAAAAGACAGAAAAGCGGGAAGGGTAATGTGTGAAATATGGCGGGCATCTACTCCTCCGAAACGAACAGGGAGAGGCCTGCTTCCAAGCGGTATAGGAAAATAAAAAATATAGGATTCTAGAAAACGTCTCGCTGAGTGAACTGTCAATAGATGACAGTAGCCCTGGAAAAAGCCAAAAACGAGTACTACGTAAAAAATATATGAATTTTGGAGCAAATGCGCAAAAACGAATGAAATAGAAAGCCATTTTTAAAAAAAATCGGAAGACTTGAAATTTGAAAATTTGACGACCTCCGTGGCCGAGTGATTTGTACGCCGGGTTTCATGGTGTCGCCAACTCGAGAGATGCCGGGTTCAAATCCCGGTGGGGGCAGATGTTTTTGTGATGAATAAGAGCAATTTGTACTCCTATCATGGATGTTTAATATGTATTTCTATATAATAGTTATTTATTATACAAGAGTGGAAAGTTCCTTTTTAACCGCGTGCTCGATTTGGATGACCGAGCAAGCGAAGGATTCTAAAGTTGAATCACGAGCGCAGCGAAGGTGAAAAATCTTTCCACTCGAGTGCAATACGTAACTTTTCATCCCACCTCAGCGAGGAAATGACAAAATGAAAAAGAAAACAATTTATAATGACAAAATATTTTTATTTCAATTAAAACACATTAAGATAATCTATAAATTGAAGAAAATAATAAGAAGTAGAAAATAATTAAGAAATATTAAATGTAACGTTGCTACAGTTACTTATGTTAAGTTTAATATTTTTGTTAGGTAATGTTATGTTGGTGTTTGTGAATTGTGCGCTGTTTTGTGGTAAACTACTCGTATCAGTAATTTTAAATAGTTGTGCCGATTCATTGGATTCTATTGGCGTAAATGTTGGCGAGAGAGGGCTATTGTTTCCAATCTTATGGGGGCTCATTTTAGATGTAGAAGGGCGAGACCAAGAATCTGACAGAGGTTCTTTCAGCGTTATGGCCTCCACGATACTATTACAAATTTTTGATTTACTTTGGATTGAATCCTCTATGTATCCCTCTACAACCGAATTAGACTTCCAGCCTCCATGGCGCTTAAGCGATAGAAGATCAGCCCCTGATTCGGCCAAAAGTGTGGCTGAGGTTCTTCTAAAACAGTGACCGGTGTATAACGGGGGTTCTAAAAGTCCGAGAAAAGTTGCTATTTCTCGTGGAATACTGCCAATTTTATTCTGACCCATAGGTTGTCGGATACACTTTCCGTTGCGATATTGTAGAAAAAATCGTTCAATTGGGGTGTTAGAAGGACGTAAAGCTTGATATTTCTGAACAATGTTTACATATTCCTTGCGAATAACGAAGTTGCGGTCTTTTTTTGTCTTGGTATTTAGTACATTAATTAATAGCAATTCATCAGAATTATGAGAATATTTTGATACGTTATTGACATTAAGTAGTGTAAGTTCATTTGTTCGACATGCTCCGGTTATACCAATAATAAGAACAACCTGTAACAAAAGAAGTATTTATAATCGTAAATAAATTAATCAAATTAAAAATATTGTAAGTACTATGTACAATTTTATCAACAACAAAAAATTACACGTATTGACTTACTTTTGCCGCTAAATATACGGAATCAGGTGCTTCATTAATAAACTTTGCAATTTCAGATGCTGTGAAAACCTTCGATTTTTTTGGTTTATAACCAGATGAGGCTCTTTTTAAAAATGCCACTAATTTATGATAGGTGTCGATATGAACGTCTTTCTTCATCTTAATTGTTAATTTTAGCATTGAATACGTACTCCATAGCGTGCTTGCTTTCTTGGTCTCAGATAATTCTATAAAATATGCCAGCAAAACGTTTTCGGAGAAAGTTTTTGCTCCTTTAGCTAGTCGCCACATGTTAAATATATCGTACTGTTTCAAATACTTCTCTCGTGATTGCTGAGGGAGAAGGCTCATTTGCGCATTATTAACTGTTTCAGTTAACTCAGTTGGCGTTAGATAAACTTCATCGTCGCTAATGTCACTCATTTTAGTTGATTTTTTTGTACAGTTTTTAGGTTATGTTAATTATATTAAGCAATAAAACGTGAAAAACTAGAATGGCGCGAAGCACGCAAATAAAACAAAGAAACCAAGAAGGTTCCAAATTTAAATTTTTTCACAATTTAAAAAGTTCTAATCATAAATTTGGCACCATAGAGGTTACATTAAATAGGTTTAATGACGTTTTGAATTTACAATTATATTGAGTACTCATTATATGTGATGTTCTAAATTCAAATCTACTTTGCCGCTCAAGCGAATAAAATAGAATTTTCCAGCCAGATTTCGAAGCGCAAAATTACACTTTCCGAGGTGGTGGGATGAAAATATACTTATATATGTACAGTATATGTAATCTATCCGTTACCCCTAGTATTCCATAACACAAGCCTTATAGTGTTTACTTTGGGGCTAGGCTAATTGGCGTGAGTGTTGGAAATATTTATTTATATTTATACGGTAAAAGGTGCAGCCAACCCAACAGCTATAAGGTGAGAGCAATGCAAAGTTAGCCCCGTACAGGATTTCTACAATGTTTTCAGGGACTTCGCCGGATAGCATGAAGTTTACCAAAAGTGTAATAAGACTCTGCCAGCGTCGCCGATTGAGACGGAATGGAGTTCTTTTAAATGTTGTTTTGACAGACCATCTAAACCACTGGCAGAGCCACTTCTAAAGGAGAATACCTCGGCTGAGATGTCAACTTCTACTTTATTAAATAAGGATATTTTGTATCAGGTGGCGAAGGTAGGAGAAGAATCGGTGCTCACGGTTCCCAACTTAGGGGTTTTACCCCCAGATTTAGGGGCTAGAAGTGTTAAAACGGACTTTTTTAGGGGCTGGATTTTTTTCGGGAGTTCTTTTAGGGGCTTTTAAACAAAGCGTGTGTTTTCTTTCAGTTTCGTGCGTACAATGGAACGTACCACGATATGAAACGACTGAACTGACTGTATGGCGGGTTATTACCTAAGGCTGTATGGACTAAAGTTAAAAAACAGCTAAATAAGATTTAACAGCCTGTCAGCTCATTTTCGTTTGATTGTCCTTTCGGAAACTGTATTTATTCAATAAAATAATTTACCTACTGTAACTAAATATATAACGTTTTAATTTATGAACAACGAAAGAATTTGGATAATAAGTAGGTACTTAAAAAATTTAATATTTAGGGGAATTTAAAAAATACTTAGGGAAAAATTTTGGTAAGGGTTGGTAACACTGTCGGTGCTGGAGGTGGGAACGCTTTTCCCTCAAAGCGCTCAGTAGATATTTTACGATTTTTTTATTATTATAATTTAGCAAAACCTATTAAACATTATCATCATCATCATCATCATCAGCCTCTTTATGTCTCCACTGCTGGGGCACAGGCCTTCCCTATGGATGGAATAGGGAGATTGGCCCATGACCCACCATTGGCGGGTGCTAACGATTGCAGAGGCAACCGGGACCAACAGCTTAACGTGCCTTCCGAAGCACGGAGGAACTCGAGATAGAAATTTTTGGTCACCCACCCAATGACCGACCACTGCGAAAGTTGCTTAACTACAACGATCGCAGCCGAACGCGCTAACCACCTGCGCCATCGAGCTCCTCCTCCTCGTATTAAACACAATAATCATAAATAAATCAGTTAATAAAATGTCGGCGTTTTGCAAAAACCGGAGTGCATGAGAACCGGCTTTTTTGAACTCGGTTAATAAACCATCTCCATTATAAAAAAAATATAGACGGTCGGTTAAAGCTATTTGAGACTATATGAAATTTTTGAGTAACTTTCACCTCTCACGAACACACTGAGAACTGAAGCGGCGGACGTTAAGTTATATCAAGTTTGAGTAAGTATAACGAATCGCGAATTTGAACTTAAATCTGATTTACAAGTAAAACTTGAGATTTCGAAATAAAATCTGGTAGTTTGAAAATAATTGAAAGATTATAAGATCAGTCATTATAAAAAGTAGTTTTTATTGAAATTGTGAATTCTTTATTGGCACAAATTAAACTTGCAGTAATAAACAAATCAACTAAATAAAACAAGTTTCAACGGTATAGATACACTGATTTATTTATTTTTGACATTTCAAAATGGAAATTTGGACATTTTTTAATCTCAATAGCCTCGCGCATCATTTTAGGAACGCATCGCTGCTCAGTTGTAAGGACATGTTGTTTATCAAATCTAATGTAATGATTTGGTCCCCCTAATGCATGTTCACACACTGCAGACTTATTTTCGCGCCTAAATTTCAATAGGGAAGATGGTTGGTGTGTACCGCTGGCTTGGGAACCCATTATACAAGAGATAAAATTCCAACCCCGAGCTCACACTGCAAGACCAAGAGATACTATTAGTTCTTTTTGTTTGCATGATTTAATATAAGAAGGAGATAGAAAACCTCTCTGAGTTTGTTTCGCTGGTTCTTCTCAGAAAGGTCTCCCAATTTTGGAACCGTTGGTAGTTTACGGTAGTTAAGGTCAAATAAATAAAGTCTAAAATTACAAAAAATAATTTCAAATAAAATACTTTATTAACTAAGTTGACTAATAAATTCATACATAGACAATAAAGTTTTAAAAATCTTCCAATGAAATATCCGAACGCTCAATAAAAGTCTTTCGAAGGTAGCTCGACAAAGTAAATAAAAAATCATTATTCTGACGATGCAGACCTGAAAAGGCTGCGAAACGTCAATAAATAAATAAAGTTCGTGCATTAACCCCTTAAAACTAGTTTTATTGAATATTTATTATTGTTTATTACAAAACCAATAAAGCATTTTTAAATTATTTTTTTATTATCACGATAGCACTGTACCATCTGCAGCTAGCTAGGTTACCCAACACTTAATCAAAGAGGTCAATGCTGTCTCGTTTTTTGAATTCATAATTTCATATTTAGCAATTTTGAGTTTCCTAATAGCAGCGTCTCTAAAAGTTTACCCACTAAATTAATCGATGTATCTTGTTCTGAAATTAGCTTGAATTGTGCATGAAATTGCCCTTTACGAAACGAAATAGCTTTTACTATGCCAAGCGGACCTTTATCATACTCGACTACGTTTATTTCATACTCATATTTTGAAATTTTATTTTTTTAATAGCAACGTTTGCAAAAGAGTTCCGTTAGCCCGTTATAAATAACCTTTTGGATGCACATTGGATTTTTAGAAAAGAATTTGCCTACTGCAAATTAATATTTAACTTCGGACCGGTGAATACTTAGGCCCACTTGCACGTAAATCTTGAGATATCAAAATAACTTCGAGTTTACTAACTCAAAGTTAATATAACATTTTCTTAACTCAGACTTTATCTTGCACGAACAGAAAATAATCAAGGGTTTACTAACCTAACAAAAAGAGAGAATGATGAATGTCATAAGTATTGTTCTCCCTTTCACACAACAGTATCTTGCATATATCTCTTTCGTAATGTCCAATTTGAAAAGACGTGGTGTTTTTGTGCGTTTAAGTTGAATGACGTCCTGTATTTTGTCTGTCAAATAGTTGTTTGTATACCGATTGCATGGTGTTTTTAAAGTCTAAATCTAATCTGTCTCGTAAGTTTGTATTTTGTGACAACAATTTCGTGCGGTTATATTTTGTAAAATGAAGAAGAAATCTCGTTTACGTGCCCCCGAATTTACAAGTAGTGACAGTTTACTGCTATGCGATATTTTATTCAAATATATAAATATTCGTCAGAAAACAAAAAGTCATCCAGCATTCAGAAATAAATAAAATGTTATCTCTATAAAAACAAACAACACAGCCTATAATAACAATTTTGACGTTTTAAATCTCGAGTTAGCAATTTAACCCTCCAACTTTGGCGGGTTAATTATTTTATTATTTAACCTAAGCTTTAGTGTTAACTCAGGGCAGTGCAAGAAAAAATATTTTTTTAACCCCAGTTCAATAGTTAACTCGGAGATAAATAAACTAACCCTGGAACGTGCAAGTGGGCCTTAACGGACGAACTGTATACCATTTACTGTATTCTAAAGAACCGTATTTGACAATTTTAATGGTTTGGACAACTTACGAACCAGTAAGTGCGGTAACGCTATAGTGACAAAAATCTATACAATCTTAATTTTATTATAATAAAAGGTTTAATATTTGTTGTTTAACGGGACCTAAATGTTTCATCATCATCAGCCTTTTAATGTTCCTATTGCTGGGGCACAGGCCTTCCCTTTGGATGGGATATGGAGATTAGGCATGACACCAAACGCGGGCCTAGTGCGGATTGGCGGATGCTAACGACTGCAGATGCAGCCGGGACCAACGGCTTAACGTGCCTTCCGAAGCACGCTAAAGAAGAAGCTAAATATTTAAACTGTTTTTATATTCTTAGTGATATTAGTCTTAGAGCCGTCCTGCTTTGTGAACTACAGTTTTCTACGTACTTGCTTGAGCTACTCAATTTTAGCTTCCTGGCAATTCTTCTTTATAGCTAGGTAGGCAAATGACTCCACCACCTGATGTTAAGTGATGATAGAGTCCAGACGCGAATAACTGGTACAGCAGTTATAAACTGCCACACCAAATATTCGTATTTGCTTTGGTGGCACGCATTGCACAGTACACGCAATGCGTACCGGTGTTTGTTCTGTACTCTGAGAGCCTTATTTTTCCTGACTCGTCCTTATTTTTTTCCAACACCCTTTAGCTGACATGAAGAACAGGCGAAAGAAACTTCTCATCTTTTTATGATGTAGCAACATTTACATAAAAACATGTGCGATACCAAAACAAGTCTCAAAACAATAGCAATACAGGTTGTCAGTCAAGTTGCTTGTTCAAAGTTTGCTTGTACTATCTTGACTGGACAATTAACAGCAGTGCTATTCTGTAAGAACAAACTCAGTTTTCACGGCGGAATTCGTTGTCTGATTTAAAATAAAATAGGATTTTCAAATCATACAAATTCGTATTCTAAAATCGAATCACACGCAGATTTCGCGGTGATAAGTGAGCTTTGAGGAGCTCGATGGCGCAAGTGGTTAGCGCGTTCGGCTGCGATCGTTGAATTTAAGCAACTTTCGCAGTGGTCGGTCATTGGATGGGTGAGCAAAAATCTTCTATCTCGAGTTCCTCCGTGCTTCGGAAGGCACGTAAAGTCCCGGCTGCGTCTGCAGTCGTTAGCACCCGCCAATCCGCATTGGACCCGCGTGGTGGGTCATGGCCCTATTTCCCTATTCCATCCATAGGAAAGGCCTGTGCCCCAGCAGTGGGGACATTAATAGGCTGTTGATGAAGTGAGCTTGCAATCCAACATGGGACGTGTCCCAGAATATATCGTGATATATCAGTATTTTATAAACATAAATTGCTTTAGTTATTAAATTTTCTTAATCGCTATAAAACATTTTGTATCATTTTATGATTAAAGCAAACAATGAAATGATGTCATAAACACGAAGGTAATCGCCTATATAAAATCTGTAATACAATCACGACAATATAAAATTGCAGCTTGGTACTAGTCGTCAGTATCAATTAAACACAATTAGAGTGAAAAGCCAGCTTATAATAATCAGCGTACCGTATAATAAATAATACACGTGTCTCCAAAGATAACGTTATTTAAATACCTTTTACATTTATATGTTAGTTTAATGCATTAAAATATAACCAAAACTAGATTTTACTGAATTTTCAACAAGTTACATTAAATAAAACTAGTTTTAACGGGTTAATGCACAAAAAAAATTAAACATTTTTTCTAGTAAACTTTTCTTTAGATTTAAACGTGTAGCAGGTAAACGCTTAAAAAATAAAAACAATCTTTTTTTAATTAAAAAAATTAGTGCAATCAGTCGAGAATTTTCGTATTTATAACAATAAAAATATCTTTATAGCGCTCTACTAAAAATGACGTTTATGACTTCAAAAAACTGTCCAAATTATCATTAGTCAATTAGTGTCTCCGTTGCTGTGGGGCATAGGCCTTTCCCATTGATGGGCCATAACCCACAACGCGGGTATAATGCAGATGTACTGCTACAAATGCAGCAGGACGAGAGACTTCTAATCTGACTTCCATCTACTGCGAGATAATAAAAATTTTTGGTCACCTTTTTCTTCTGACTCTAAGACCGGCCATTGTGCTATCGAGCTCCTTACCTAATAAATTTAACTAGCATATAACATTTTATTTGACACAATTCTCAAAAAAGTACCTAAATCTATTTTGCAAGAAAAATTGTGCCTAGAATACTTAGAAAAGTAGTACGCAAAAGCCTTTGATTTATTTTTATATACATAGTTATTTATATAAATAGAAGTTAATTTATTTAAATACATTTTTCATTTATGTTAATTCGAATGAATGAATGATTACTTGTGTAGTAACTAGCGGCCCGCCCTCGCCTCGCTTCGGTGTAGAGCTGAAGTGTAGACTACAGTTTTTGTTCTCAGGCTTGTATTATACACAATGGCATTCATCTATGATTCTTCTTATACCTGCATGCAAAGTCTCAGCCCGATCGGTTTAAAATTGACAAAGTTTCATACAAACTTTCTTTCCCTATTTTATCCCCTTAGGGGTAGAATTGATCAAAATCCTTTCTTAGCGGATGCCTACGTCATAACATCTACCTGCATGCCAAATTTCAGCCCGATCCGTCCAGTGCGTTGATAGATCACTATGTCAGCCAGTCAGACACCTTTGAGTGACTTTTGAAGATATTAAAAAAAGAGTTCAAATAAAATATAGAATATGATAACACAATAGATGAAAGACAGACAGACAAGACAAGTGACATTGCAAAGGTAAAGAATATTCAAATATAGAAAGGTTAACAGAGCTTTTTGTTCGGTACCCATGTAGGTTTAACACATAACTTATTGTACAAACACCATTATATAAGTAGCCATTAATTCATGCGATAAACGGAAATCAAGTAATAATTACATTGCATCATTTAAATGCATAAATGCGTCTGCCTTAGTAGTAAATACAATCCTTTGTATTAATAAATATAAAATAAAATTACATATTCAAACAACCATGCTGTTTCTTGTCTGAGAACATTAATAATTCGTGATTAATGACAATTTGCTATTTCCTACTCGGAAAAAATAATTCATTCATTTGTTCCAAATAGTCTTATATTTATATTTATAATATTGAAAATTTTATAGAACTTCATTGAGTAGTCTAACGTTCTTAGGAAACGCTGAAACTATTTCTCAACAGGGAAAATCAGAAAAGATATCACTTTAACAATAAAACGTTTCATTGAATATAAATGGATATTAAAAGTTAATACAATTGCATCTCAACATTGAATCACCAATATATTTTAATATTGCGGCTTCAGACAGATTAGCATTAAGTGTATACCAAACTAATAATTTTCAAATCTCGCATATTATAATCAAGTCTTCTTTGCCGAAAAAATCTAGGTATCGGGGCTAATTTTATGTTTGTGGCTGCCCAAAACATGTTATGGAATCAAATTTGAATACAAAGCTTTCTTTTTTTTGTCTGTTTATATCTAATGGTTCTCCCATACCTACCGAATAAAAAAGCGTTGAATTTGAATTAGTTCCATCGTAAGTATACTGCTTCAGTTGCACGTATCGTCTCCCACAACCTCTTTAAGGCGTGTCAAAATTTAACAGTCAAGCTTTGTCTAGGGTTTATAGACACGCAGCTCGATAATTCACTACCTGTATAATAAAAATGTATGAATTGCTAGTCAATTCTATGCATGGATCAACCATACCATATATACATTAGATTTTCATCATAAACATTGGTTTCATAAAGTTCGTTTGATCATCGACATGATTATGTTAATTTATACGTAATATTAAACAACTCAAAACCAGATCTTACTCCATATTGATAGAGCTGATGAGTTTATCGAGAGTGGGAGTAACTTTCGATTTATAATTCATTATTTATAGTCATTAAATAACATGATAGCAATAATTTCCATGTGGTTATGTTAGGTAACAAAAATTTTGGTTATTCCTATAGTAAAATCAGATAGTCAGGATATAGAAGGTTTTGCTATTCAATTTTAGCGCCTGTCTAGGATAGAAACTCTTACACTGACAGAAACTAAATACCATCCAAAGGTAGTGCCATATTACTTTGCACTTCTGTAAGGATCTTACTAGTGTAAGAAAGTTCTTAAAAAAGAGCAGAGTAAATGACAGTAACTTTAGATGGTTTTTGTTTCTGACATTAAGTAAGTTTTCAGGACTCTACGTGTGAAGTAAGGGCAGATATCGCGCGAGTGTAGTATCAACAGCGACATATATAGGCCGCGATAGGCATCTTGTTTTCAGGAATCTACGTATAAAGTAAGGGCAGATATCGCGCGAGTGTAGTATCAACAGCGACATATATAGGCCGCGATAGGCATCTTGTTTTCAGGACTCTACGTATGAAGTAAGGGCAGATATCGCGCGAGTGTAGTATCAACAGCGACATTTATAGGCCGCGATAGGCATCTTGTTTTCAGGACTCTACGTATGAAGTAAGGGCAGATATCGCGCGAGTGATATTGATTAGTATCAACAGCGACATATATAGGCCGTAATAGGCATCTTTCTTTCAGGACTCTACGTATGAAGTAAGGGCAGATATCGCGCGAGTGATATTGATCAGTATCAACAGCGACATATATAGGCCGCGATAGGCAAAATATGCTTTTTGCCACCATTTTCACATAAATAATGCCAAATTTTTATCGTTTTTTGTGAGGTTAGTAAAAAGATTTTTTTGGAAAATCCACTAGATATTTTTGTACTGAAATCTCAGTAGTTCCATTTTTTTCATTTGTTAATTGTACCCCAGTGAAGTTGTCCTAACTTTTCTTATATAGAAAATGAAACAATGTAGCACCGTGCACCATTTTAAAATATTTCTGACTGGTTTGGTCGATTGTATTTATTGTTGTTGTTTTCTAGATTTTCAGCATGTGGTAAACACAAACCCAAAACGAAATATTAATACTTCTCCGTATTCGGGCTTTCTCATATTATCTGGAGCCGGTCGTTAAATAAATTCAACAATTTCACAATTTCAATTAATATTTCTCTGAAGCTCTATGCTTTAACGTGGCATTGCAACATCAAACTTGTAGGGCAGTGTCGTGTTCTCAAATAACATAATAGTTAACATAAATGATAAATGTGCACTTAACGCCAAATTGTTGCAAAACTAGGTTACCAATGTTCACACATCGAAACCCTTACACTTTCTAACTAAATAAATAGACAACACTATATAACAAAAAGACTAACCTTATTTCTGTGGCTAACGCAGAAAAAGTTGCTAGCTGAAAAGGTTTTGTTGGTAGTATTAAAAAAAAGAACAGTCACTCGCGGCGCCAAAAAGTCGGTTTCGGAAGAGTGAGCGACCGCACGTGTTCGAGCCGTGGCGATCAGGTTGCAACTGAGGCTTCGCAGTGGTGGCTGCGCAAGCGCAAGCCGCCGTCAAAGCCTCCAGATGAATGGATTTATGTCCATTAAGGCCAACTCCTAGTCGCGTTATTATCGGTCGATTATACCGGATGAGTTATAGCGATTTGTTTTTAGTAAATATATTAGACGACCTCCGTGGCCGAGTTTTACAGGTGTTGCCTACTCGAGAGGTCGGGGTTCGAATCCCGTTGGGGGCAGATGTTTGTGTGATGAATACGAGCGTTTGTACTCCAGTCATGGATGTTTAATATATATTTCTATATATATATACTTATATATGTATCAGTATATGTATTCTATCCGTTACTCTAGTAGGTATCCTATAACAGAAGTCTACAGTGCTAACTTCACAACTTGAGGAGCTCGATGGCGCAAGTGGTTAGCGCGTTCCGCTGCGATAGTTGAATCTAAGCAATTTTCGCAGTAGTCGATCATTGGATGGGTGACCGAAAATTTACTATCTTCAGCTCCTCCGTGCTTCGGAAGGTACGTTAAGCCGTTGGTCCCGGCTGCATCTGCAGTCGTTAGCACCCACCAACCCGCACTGGGCCCGCGTGGTGGGTCATGGCCCAATCTCCTTATTCCATCCATAGGGAAGGCCTGTGCCCCAGCAGTGGGGACATTAATAGGCTGATGATGATGACAGTGCTTACTTTGGGGCTAGGATAATTGGTGTGAGTGTTGAAAACATTTATTTATTTATTAGGACGGCTTTTAAGTTACACATTGCTGCGATAATAACGCGAAAGAAGTGGGACGCTTGCATTTTTCCGACTTGCGATATCACGATATAAGTTCTTCGAACATTATTTTGTATGTGTGGGATCGCATGCGTTCCAATACAAATGTTCTAAGAATTTATATCGGAACTAGCGGTCCGTCCTCGCTTCGCTTCGGTGTGGAGCTGAAGTGTAGACTACAGTTTTTGTTCTCAGGCTTGTATTATACACAATGACATTCATCTATGATTCTTCTTATACCTGCATGCAAAGCCTCAGCCCGATCGGTTTAAAATTGACAAAGTTTCATACAAACTTTCATTCCCTATTTTATCCCCTTGGGGGAAGAATTGATCAAAATCCTTTCTTAGCGGATGCCTGCGTCATAACATCTACCTGCATGCCAAATTTCAGCCCGATCCGTCCAGTAGTTTGGGCTGTGCGTTGATAGATCACTATGTCAGTCAGTCACCTTTGGTTTTATATATATAGATATCGCTGGACGGAGGAACGAAAACTTCCTACATATTAATAAAAAATAGTTTACTACTACCAAAATCAGCTGAGACTATCATTATTAGATGTCATACTAGATTTATAAATAGTGCAGATTAATGGTTTAAATAAAATTAGAAATTCATTATGAACTACAAGTGTAGCTGTTTATTGCATAACAAAATTTAATCAAATTTCAGTAATGCATCACGAGTGTCATCAAATTTTCCTTCACTGGGTTTTTTTATCGTTGTTCGAGTTTTATAGCTGTTGAAGTAGAACTTCATAAAGAGAAAGAAGAAGGAGATGATGCAAGTTAGGCAGAAGTAGTGAAAGTAAAGGGGAATAGGGCACGGGCTCAGCTTATGTTGGTAGTAGAGGTTGGTCACTACTAGGACGAACTGCATCTGTAAACAAAAAAAAACTATTTAATGAGACAACTTTAGGTTTATAATGCGATTCAACTAAGAATAGGACCGACTGGGCGCCATATTGTGATGTCATAGCCTTCAATTCAAACCAAATAGGTAGAGTGAGCAAAAAAAGGTTTTTATTTAATAAAACTTATTAAAGATTGAGAAAAAAATACACCGATTTTTAATAATATTTCTTTATTAAGACTGTGAGAAAAAACATTAATCAGAATCTAGCTCTTCTATTCCGCTCATCTCTGCATTACCACCGGAGTAGTTATGAATAATCATGCACTATTACTAGGTCACATACGAACATGCATCCTTTATGTAAACGAAAGTTTGAAATCGAGTTTCTAAACGCAACTTAAAGTGACATTTGGTTGACGATTTAGATTATCAACCATTCATGGCCAAAGCTCAATAAATGAAAAATTAAATATCAACCGATATTAATTATCAATATTTGTTATTGTTTGTATACAAATGTTTGGTTTTTATTTTTTAATTAGCGGAGTGCTAAAAAAGGGTTCCAAGTTTTTTTTTGCAAACCGTATTTTTCAAGCGTTATTTGACAGATAGAGATTATTGGCTTTCCTATTCTTATTTGAATCGCATTATAGTCACTGAATGTTTTTTAAAATCCAGGGGATAGGTGATTGGGTCAGGTTAGGCAACGGTGCGAGTGATAAATTTTGGTATCGCAAACTTCTATAGGCTATAGAGGCCGCTAACCATTAGGAGATGCATACGTTTGGTTACCACCCTTTCAACATAAGAAATATATAAGTGTCTCCGTGCTTCTGATGGAGACAAATGGGTAACATTACAAAATATTTAAGGGAACATAGTTTAATCAGGTTACGCTTTCTCCCTCCGATTCTGTCGGCCTAGGCACGTCTTAGAGTACCCCGACGACGAAATCACCCGCGCCAACGCGCCTCCGACTCCTCCCACACAGGCCACGAACACCAACACTACACAGCTAGCATACTTGCACACTAACTTAGCACTAGGCAGACACCACACCCGCAGGTTAATAGTGCGAAGACCCAGTCTATACACGACACGCTATATCAGGTACACGCTATATCTGGGCGTTTTTCCCGCCCCCCACGACAACGGCTAACTAGAGCCGAGTCTCAGAGACGCCCTCTGGTTGAGCCGACCCTCTCAGATTCGAGTGGTCCAGAGGCCCCAGACGGAGAGGAGACACCCCCCGTGGAATGCCATCCGCCTGGAATACCTCTAGAGGTACTCCCCAATTCTCGGCTCGACGTACCCTTTTAGGTCCACCACCACACCAGATTTTTTGCACCACATTTTTAAATTCAATTTTAAAATGTATAATTTATAAGTCTTACTTATTGATCTTTGTTAGAATGAAACAATTATCAAAGATGAAATGGTGTGTTAAGGAGAATCTAGCCCTAATTTGAATTAAAAATGTTGGTGCTTGGTGCATATCGCATTTAATTTTTAACTCTTGTTTAAGAAAGAAGTAGTCTTTTGTTTCGTACTAACCAGCTGGACTTTAGTTAGATGTTTCTTCCACCACACATACTTCGCGTACTCCGGCCCCAAGGAGGATATTCCATAATAAGCGTACATGAGCACGTGTACAAAGCTATTGAGCAAGCCGACGAACACGAACTGGTCTGTTGGATGATGCATAAGATGAAGCCAGGTCCAGGCCACCATAGCGGAATGGTGGTACAAGTGCAGGAACGTGATCTGATTATCCTTCTTCCGCAGAACGAAAAACACCGTGTCAAGGAGGTCGATGTGTTTTGCGATGAAGTACGGGTAGATGTCTTTGATTATCTGAAAGGAGGTTGTTATCGTCATCATCGGCATATTAATGTCTCCACTGCTGGGGCACAGGCCTTCCCTACGGACGGAATAGGGAGGTTGGGCAATGACCCTGTGTGGATTGGTGAGAGCTAACGACTGCATATGCAGCCGGGACCGATAGCTTAACGTGCCTTCTGAAGCACGCAGGAGCTCCAGATAATAAGTTTTCGGTCACACATCCAATGACAGGCCATTGCAGAAGTTACTTAACTTCCACAATCGCAAGCCAAACGCGCTAACCATCTGCGCCATCGAGCTCCTGGTAGGAGGTTGTTGTTACTTCTTTATTGGGAAGTTTTAATGAGCATCATCATCAGACTATGTCACGGCCGTTCTTGTAAACAAATGTGATGTGTGATTTCTTGTAAACAGATTGCTATGGCGAGCGGGGATAGCACGAACATGCTCGAGGTAAGTCTGATTGCGAAAATTCTGCAGTGATTAACTGCGAAGTTTGTCGGTAAGTTGTTTAAGAATACAGGGGTTTATTATTATGTATTTTTATTATAACATTTAACTGCTGGATGTATAAATCTAATGCAAATATTACTAGAAAAAAATCACTCGATCCAGGTTTCAGACGGGATTCGAACCCGCATCTTCCACTATCTGGGCGGCTGCATCTAACCAATAATCTACCGAGACCTTGTCGAATTTCCTCTAGTATTTCTTAGGCTGCGAGGCAGCGCCATCTCTCCGCATTGTGACAAACGAAAATACGATAATTGGTTAGTGCGTCCAACGCAAAGCATTTTCTGCGAAGTTTAGTAGAGCCCGAGAATATAGTCATAGGTTTGACATCTAGACGAAAAATCCATCCACTTTGAATTTTTTTCTTATATTAAACATAAAATACCTCCTTTAATTTTAAATGAAATTAAAATTTATTGATATTGTATGACATACTAACAGTAATATTAAGTTTCAAATACTGATTAAAAGTTAGTTATAATTTTAAGCAAAACACTATTTTTTTTGAGCATGGAACTGCTAGAAATCTAAAGAAAATACTAGAAGACATTCCACGTAGACCAGGTAGCATAATGGACAATGGTCAGAGCACTCGCCCGGATAGCGAAGGGTGCGGTTTTGAGTGCCGTCTGCTACCTGGTCCGCGTGGAAATTTATCTAGTAAAATTTTCTTTAAAAAAATCTTTGAATTAAGACATCAAAATATTTTTTATTTGATTTATTTATTTGAAGCAAAAAATGTTAAATTCGATAGGTACTTCACAGAGTTGATTTAATCTTTAGTCATCAGTATAATATATAGTCTAATCTTTCTCTCTCCATTACTATCAAATGATTAAACTTACCAATTCCATCGCCTCCTTGTCGGTGCATTCAGACGGAAATAACCCATTTATTATTAAATACCGGGCATACTGAAACAATAAAAATACACAATTCTAAATATCTTTATATATATAATTCTTCTGTGAGTGTGTATGTCACTGAACTTCTCTTAAACGACTGGACCGATTATGATGAAATTTTTTGTGTGTGTTCAAGGGGATCTGAGAATGGTTTAGATTCACAAAGACGTGTAGACAGGACAACGTCTGTCGGGTCCGCTAGTCTTATATATATATAAAACTCTCGTGTCACAATGTTAGTTACCATACCAAATTTTATGAAATTTTATATGCATATTCAGTAGGTCTGAGAATCGGCTACTATCTATTTTTTATACCCCTAAGTTTAACCCCTAATATTTATTTTTTATTTTTTGGACACAATTTATTTGTTACAATATCTCACTAAAAATACATACAACCCTAAATTTTCACCCTTCTATCACCAGCCTCCATTTTTATGGCGGTACGAAGTTCGCTGGGTCAGATAGCTTCTATATTGACAAATGTTTCCTTGTAAATTCTTAAAATCTATACGAAAAGCTTATTTGCATAAAATTTGGTATCCTTTAAATTACCGTTAGAAATAAAGATAAACGGTATGAATTTATGACCTTTCAGGTTTTTAGATGCACTAAGTTGATGACTCTCGATATTTTTGAGAAAGTTAATGCACTATTAAAAGTAAAAATGAAAGTAGAAGCTGATGTTGAGAATATTGAAAGAGGGTCATTCAAAGACACTATACAGAAACTGATCGAATCTGCTTCGCAATGTGATTATAGCATTTAATCATGCTGAGACTAACAATTATGAATCGATTTTTTACTGTTATAATTATGGGATACCCTAATAAAATTAATGCTTCAATTATAGGTAATTTTCGTCATAAAAGGTAATTCATTAAACTCGTCTAGGTATAAATCTTTATGTGTAAAATTTTAAACTTTAATAAATCATGACTAAGAAAAGGTCCTTATTTAATTCACCAAAGCTTTGAAAAAAATTTTTGTGTTCTTCCTAAATTATATCAATTGACAATAATGATTAATCTGCTTATGATGATTTTATTGCTTGTTATACGTTGTATTACCTAACCAAATTCATACTATTCCAAATTGATACTTTAAAAATCTAATAAAAAAACAGAAAAAAATCTGCTCGGTCCAGATATCAGACGGGATATTTTCGTTATAACTCTTACCAATTGTTAATTTTCTGCGAGTTAACGCTAACGGGTGAAAAATTTCATTTGAAAAATATAAAATTCTACTAATTGGAAATACAACACAGGAAGAATAAAAAAATGGAAGGTTTTTAACATATTGAATTTGAAATAAGTAGAGGACATCGATGTTTGTTAACAAAACCCTTTTTTGTTACCACGCGAGGTAGATTCAGTCGTGAATTTACAAAGACCCACTCGTTCGATGCACGCATTAAACCCAAATTTTGATACAGTTGCCTCCAAAAGTCGAGCAAACCCTGTTCACCGTAATGAGATCACAGTCCGTGGCCCTTACTCGTTTGTGGTAGCTACGTACACTTCCTTACATCAGCTCCATCCGGTTTGTATTGAACCACTTTTTAAAGTGTAACAACTACAGGCTTGAAATTTCGATACGCGTACGTGCTTAATTTTAAAAATCAATCTTTTAGCTTACATGAAGCCTTAACCTTTTGTTGGTACATATCAATAACTAGCGGCTGCCCTCGCTTCGCTTCGGTGTAGAGCTGAAATGTAGACTAAAGTTTTTGTTTTCAGACTTGTATTATACACAATGACATTCATCTATGATTCTTCTTATACCTGCATGCAAAGTCTCAGCCCGATCGGTTCAAAATTGACAAAGTTTCATACAAACTTTCATTCCCTATTTTATCCCCTTGGGGGTAGAATTGATCAAAATCCTTTCTTAGCGGATGTCTACGTCATAACATCTACCTGCATGACAAATTTCAGCCCGATCCGTCCCGTGATTTGGGCTGTGGGTTGATAGGTCACTTTGTCAGTCAGTCACCTTTGAGTTTTATATATATAGATATTATGTTCATTATTTTGTGAGCTTCAAAATCCAAAATATCCAATACACACGTAAATTTATTGTTATCTATCTTTATATATATAATTCTTCTGTGAGTGTGTATGTCACTGAACTTCTCTTAAACGACTGGACCGATTTTGATGAAATTTTTTGTGTGTGTTCAGGGGGATCTGAGAATGGTTTAGATTCACAAAGACGTGTAGACAGGACAACGTCTGGTGGGTCCGCTAGTATAAATATAAGAATCAAATGCTGTTCGTTAGTCTCGCTAAAACTCGAGAACGGCTGAACGGATTTATCTTATCTTGGTCTTGAAATGTTTGCGGAGGTCTAGGGAAGGTTTAAAAGGAGAAAAATAAGAAATATTCGAATAGCTCTACACCGAAGCGAAGCGAGGGCGGGCCAATAGTGCTAAAATAATGTTGCATAGATTAGAACAAATTAAAATTTTGAATCATCGCATGACATCATATCATTTCAATCAGTTTTTTTTCCGCGTCGATCTGTTTATGTTTCGTGAAGATTTGAATACTTTTTTGGCGCTTAAGTAACTAAATTTTTTGGGAATTTTATTGTTCACAACGCTGAAGCGATATAAATTTTGGTGTTCTTTGAACCAATGGCGCTTACGGCCTAGTATTTGGCGTTATATTTGATGTTGGCTTGACAAAAAAATGTATGGCGGAACCGAGTGATTTTCGCTTAAGCGACATCTAATTCGTTAAGTAAGTATAGGCTACTATGTAACTTTTTAAGATGATGTTATTTAGAAAATATTATTTTATGAATCGTCGTTTCTGTAAAGTTACTAAAGTGGCGTTTAAGCGATTTTGCTTTTCCACTATCAATTATGTTCTTCTTTCGAATTTCGGACATATATAAGGATATTCAGATAATAGAACAGAATACCTATCTACTTGGTATGGTATTTTCAGTGAAACGATTTCTTAATTTTGAACTTTGTTTCTCAGAATAACTTAGATTTACAAAAAGGGAAGATACGGTACGCTCATACTAGCATCAAATAAAATATGATCCGGCTCAACTTCTTAAGCAATTCTCTCACACACTCACTTCTGTAAGAAACATTCTAGACAACACCTGTTATGGGGTTCCCCAGGGAAGTATTTTCGGCCCTACTCTATTTTTGTTGTACATAAATGACCTCTGTAATCTGAAACTGGAAAGTGGCAGAATAATTTCTTATGCAGACGATACTCTCTTACTATTTTCTGCAAGTTCTGAATTAGAAGTTCACATATGTACACAAAACGGCTTCAACATTGTAAACAGCTGGCTGCAGCAGCATCTACTTACACTTAACTCCGACACACACATTCACCGCACATTCATAGCAAACCGTGATTTTTGGGAAAAAAATGTTTTTCATAGTTTTATGAATGAAAAGTGTTGCCGTGGCATCTTATTTGATCTTGAACTATTTGTGTTCTTTATAAAAGCATCGAAGGCATTGTTTTATCGGTATAACACAGATTATATGCAATATTGTTATATATATATATATATATTGAGTGCACATGCATCGTATTTGGATGTCCAATTGTGACTAAAGTACAACATAACTTTGTAGAACTCACAACATCTCGAAACACGCACAACAATTTAATTCTTCCTCCTAAAAAAGATTTTTAGGAGGAAGAATACATAAAATATGGTTTTTATTTCTATTTTTTCTGTTAACAACCAAGTACTCGTAAGTAGCCATTTTATTTAAAACAGGTTACAGATATATATATAGAAACTTCAGAACTAGACATTAACTGTTTAATTTAGTGACAAGTAGTCATTTCAATATTTTCTTTTATATTTTTGCAAATGAAAACGTTTCAACAAAAAAAATTCAAAACAATTACCTATCCCAAACTACATTTGGGATACCTAATTGTTTTTTTGAGGAGTTCGATGGCGCAGGTGGCTAGCGCTTTAGCTCAACAAAGCGTCAAGTATACCAGAAGATCACCAGCTGAAATACTCGTACTGGTTTTCACTAGTGGTGAGGTAATATCAATAATATTGCGTGAAAATTTTAAATAAGCTCCTACAATATTATTACGAGCAATATTGCATACTTACAATACTTTGATACAAACGATGTAAATAGAGCAGGCAACTTGACACATTTCAAAACAAAATAAATGAAAAGTTTTTAACTAAAATCTTTTTATTTTATTTATTTCATACTAGTGGCCCGTCCACGCTTCGCTTTGCTGTAGAGCTGTAGTGTACACTATAGCTTTTGTTCTCAAGCTTGTATTATACACAATGACTTTCTTAATTAAAACGTTACCGTGAAAATAAAATATACATAAGCTAGAGTTTTTTTTGAACGCGATAGGATTAGCCGTAGGATCGGAGCATCAATGATAAATGTTGTAAAAATGGGTAAAATACTTAATTTGTGAGCTTCATTAGCGTGCGCTGGGTTAAAGTCACACAAAAATCATGTATCACGAAGTAGTTCCATTTTAAAAGTTCTATAAAAAACGTTCGCGACAACGTAGTATGTAGTTAGACTCACTCACTTTTTCCTTAAATCAACGCGGTTGAAACCGCAGTGGACCTCTAGTTGTGACATAAATGGAACAGTCAGACACAGTGTTGCCAGGTCTCCAGATTTTACAGGAAGATCTCCTGATGATCTCCTGATTCAGAAAAAAAGCAGATGCTTTTTTTCTGAAATTTCTCCTGTTCTACTGTTTTTCTACATGAATCCATGAATCACCTGTTTTTCTTAGAATACGATTTTATTTTTTAAATTGCATGTTGAGATGCATTTTCGGCCATTAACAATGTAGGTAACCTTATTAATTTTAAAATAAATGTAATTGTATAAAAAGCCACAGAAACATATTCGTTACGGGTCTTTATCTTGATTTTATTAACCAATTACAGAGGGGGGGGGGGGGGAGGGGGGTGCAAATCGGAAAAAGTACGCCTCTGCATACGCCTGTTTTTCTTGTAGGTCTTTCCCATACATCTACTGTTCTTTTCTAGAACGTCTCCCGATTTTTTGAAATGGGACCTAGCAACACTGGTTAGACACGGTATCGCGAAATTTTTGTAGAAATTGATGTTCTCTATAAGACTTTATTTATTACATTACTTTGCTTTCTTTATTGTCAATGACTTCCGCAGCGTAGGGTGATATTAGTTTATTGTTTGGTATTTTTTTCACACATTGGGTTACACTATCGTAGTTTTCATACGGAACCCTAACTTTTTTGAAAATACTCTATAGCATACGTTTGTAAGGAATAAAGTAAGATCCTAAATGTGAAAGAATTTTTCAAATCGGTCCAGTAGTTTCAGAGCCTATTCAATTCAAACAAACAATCAAATCTCTCTTAATAAAATTAGTATAAATTTTAAACATAATATTGGGAATGTGAGAAGACACTTATAAATACCCAAAAGTTTTTTAGAACACACACCAATTAGCCTAGCCCCAAAGTAAGCACTGTAAGGCCTGTTGTCTGGGATGCTAGGGTAACGGATAGAATACAATACTGTACTTAAATAAGTATATTTATATAGAAATACATATTAAACATCCATGACTGGAGTGAAAATGCTCGTATTCATCACACAAACATGTAACCCCACCAGGATTCGAACCCGGGACCTCTGGAGTCGGCGACACCATGAAACGCGGCGTACAAACCACTCGGCCTCGGCTCGGAGGTCGTCAAAAAAGTGAACAAAGCTCCTGCAAAATGAATACGACCAATGTTACATACTTACCATAAAAACGATGTAAATAGAAGAGGCGACTTGAAAAGCATTGTAAAACAGAAGAAAATCTTTAAACTTATATGGTTCTCTAGTCTTCATATATTGCGGCAAAATTTTTAAAACTGTTAGTAGATAAAGTGCCAATATGGCGGATATTGCTGCAATGGTTTCGGAAAGATTCCATGTCTGAATGCCATCTGTAACAAAAAATCGGTTTTCTTTTTCTTTTCTTCCAAATTTTTATTGTAAAGGATTTATTTTAATGAAGCTACACTGCTTTTTTAATTTAGAAAGTAGTAATACTAAGAAGTTAAAAATAATATCTGTGGCCAAGGGGGTAGGCTGGATAAAAATTTAGATATTCCTGATATGATTTCGAAGATCCTGATTCTCCTGTGTCGTGTATTCGTGTGTAGTTGTGTATTTTCTAAAAGTACCTAGTAATTGTTTTAAACTTTCATGGTCACTAACATTATAACTATAATATAATCTACTACAACTATAATAATATCGAAGACTCATAAAAAACAAGGTACATGGTAACAATCTCGTTAATAGCTATATAGTCCAGGCAACGAATGCTCAAAAACAGGTATAGAGGGAAATGCTTGGAACACAATTTTTGACTTCGTAACTTTGTTAGGACTAGTTAGGAGGTAAACATATCAAAAGTCCCCGCCCGTAGCCCTTAAGCCGGGGGGGAAGGGGGTGATTGAAGGTCCCATTTTTAGGTTTTTCGCATATATCTCGGAAACTATGAATCCTAGCGACATGAGACTTCGACAAAAGTGAAAGCTGATTAAATTTGCTACAAGTCTTATTCAATCAAGTTTTTTGATATCTTGTATAGTTTTCGAGATATCCGCTCTTGAAAGTCTGTAATTATGGAAAAAAAATTGCTTCATATTTTTGCTCTATCAGATCATTTTATCTCTATAGATATATGCGAAAAACCTAAAAATGGGACCTTCAACCCCCCCCCTTCCCCCCGGCTTAAGGGCCACGGGCGGGGACTTTTGATATGTTTAACTCCTAACTAGTCCTAACAAAGTTATGAAGTCAAAAATTGTGTTCTAAGCATTTCCCTCTATACCTTTTCGTTGCCTGGACTAATAATATAGTACGTAGTAATATTTGCCGATACACCAGTCACCAACTTACCGATATAGTATTGAGATTTGTTTTCCAATGAATGTTTCATTTCTAATCTAACCTATTAACCAACAATTTTCACGTATCACCCAAACGAGCAGCTATTCAATTTGGCTGCTTTATTTAATGATAATTTATTCTTTTAACTTACATTTAATGAACAATTTGCCGTATTTTAAGTCAAACTGAGTCCGGTTAGTAACTGACACTAAAGACTCAATGGTTCTGTACCAAAATCGTGTATTCAAAACATAAACAAACTTTAGTTGTAAAAGTATTCATTTGACATTGTGGGTTACCTATAATGCGAAGAGATGGCGCTGCCTTGCAGCTTAGGAATGGCTAGAAGAATTTCGACGCGGCTACCAGGGCCGCGGTAGCATAATTGGTCAGTGCATTCGCCCGGGTAGCGAAGGGTGCGGGTTCGAGTCCCGTCTGCTGCTTGGTCCGCGTGGAATTTTTTCTAGTTATATTTTCTTTATAATAAAAAGGAGGTTTAAGCTTGATTTAGTTCCAAAAATATTTTGTTTTCCGAATTAACGGCAGCGTTTAATACCATCTGACCCACTAGTTTCACTGTTTTTTTTTTAAAACAAGTTGTTACCTCTGACATACACAGAGACTTTTTATATTCTATTATATATTTTGTATCTTATTCATTTCTAATTAACATCCGTAAGTGTATAAATATATATTAATGTATATTTTGTATTAGTTATATTTTATTATTCGTAAGTAATTAGGTACCATATTTTTTTTAGCTTTTGTTTCTTTCCGTTGCTGTTTTAACAATTTTGACTATGTAGGTATACTATAGTAAATGATTTCTTATATTTTTGTTTGTAAGTTAAATAACTAGTTTCACTGTAAGTGATTAGCATTGGCAGGTATATAATTCCTAGGGAACAACAACGAAAACTACCTTTCTAATGGATACACAGATAAGTGACATCTGGGACTCAGACTATGATCAAAAAGTATACCATTTTATTAATATCTTACTGACCCGGCGAACTAGTTATCTTAAAATGTCAATTCAATTAAAGTTTTACAACCGAAACCGAAATAAATTGATGAATAGAGAGATTGGGCCATGACCCACCACGCGGGCCCAGTGCGGATTGATGGGTGCTAACGAATGCAGATGCAGCCGGGACCAATGGCTTAACGTATATATGTTATGGGCTAAGTAAATAATCGTGGTCCATATAATGGCATTATTAATAATGACCGAGCAATGTGATAAATAGGTGAGTTTAGACTATAATTAATCACTTGGCCCGATATGGCTGGGCATTATTCATACTGCCTGGGCATTATGAATACTGCCCGCATTAATCACTTGGCCCATAACATATATATTGGGTATGCCAACCCAATAAATACTTAAATAAGAAACCGTTCTACTTTATGATTTCACATTACCTTAATTTTATATAAACTTCAAAGTTATTTTCTTTGCGTTACCCCCAAAAGTCAACCGTTATTGTATTCAAATTATGTAATCATTCCACCGCTTCAATAGGAATAATTTCTTTAGCGGGCCAATTCAGTGAGAATCGGCCCACAGCACTAGTTAGCGAGTATGTATATTCATTATACACACTTCAATGTACACACTATTACTATTCGATAATCCGTGTTTTGTCCACGAGAAAATAAGGAATCTCTGAAGGACCTAGGATCTTTCTCTACATGAAGGACACTGGGATCACATACCACCAATAAGTACTGTATAATTTCGAAATATTAACATAAAATAACATGAACCCTAAACGTCACCCAGGTGTTAGCGCGTATACAAGACTCAAATCCCTATGGTTTAGATTTTATAGTGTGAATTTATTGTTATTGTAATTTATTATTTAACTTATTTTATTGGTGTAACTTAGCTATTAAAGTTAACCTACTACGCCATCGAGCACTTCAGCAATATTATTGATGATATATTGAACTTACCTGTGTAATTAAAGTTCACTGTTTATTATACAGGACACTGTATGTACACCGCGACTTATACACCTAGAAAAAGAAGATGATCTTCAGTCGCATGTCGCGCAGTGAGTGCGGGCTACAGAACACAGAAAGAGGTTAGAAGGGTGATCATAGACCGTTTGCACGAGAACCTATGTCACCGGCTCGCCCCCACTACACTTCCACCTAATAGATAATATCCCATCAAACGACGCGACATCAAACAATCGGACCAATCAGCCCTCACACCCGAGAGAAACGACGCAATAGCAACCTAGTTTCGGTCAAGTTATAAGCATTTGCTCACACATAACTGTGGCGCGCTTGCCCCGTCTACAAGGCCCTTCTTACCTCTTTCTGTATTCCTGTTGTGCGGGCGCTTAGCACACGTTAAAATAAAACCATTAGATGCTAACTCTGATGTTGTCATGGTAAATGCACCGTACCATTAAAGAAGGAAAGAAAAGACACCTACGTCTTTTAATAATAAGTGTGAGTTGAAAGCATGGCTACAGGATAAAAACATAACCTTTGGTGAAAGTGAAAGAAACTGTTGAGCTTCTGTATCAAGTTAAACAAATTAAGGATGCTTATATGACATATGGTGTAGACGAAATGGCTCAACAAAAGGGTATCACAGTGTTAAGGCTTCCGCCTTACCACTGTGTATTCACATGTGGACGTCGGCGACATCAAGTGCGCGAGTCCTATTTTAATTAGCAGTAAAAAACCGTTAAATTAAGTGAGCCAAATTATAAAATAACGTATGAGTAAACGAGTTTTATTGTTGATAATCAAATGATGACAAAAAATAATAACAAACATAGAAAAATTACAAAAATAGTGTTGTCAGACAGACGATTTTGAATACCCGTAAAGTACTACTCGCTTCCATCACGCATGTGTTCGAAAATAATAAAAGTCATTATCATCTGTCATTATCAGATGCCTGACAATCTATAACAGCTGAATCGGTGAAACGGTGCATTGACCATGTCATAAAAGACGAACAGAAAATGCTTAAATTGGATGGTATTGTTGATCATGTTGTGGACAGAATTATTAAAGTTGGTGGCAGTTCATCCAGTGAGTGGTCAAACAGTGAATAAATATTACTTTTAAAGTATTATGCTGGTTTCATTTGAGATATACATTCTTTTATTATATTTATCAACACGACAGATTACATTATAATTTCATTATATGTTACATTAATTATATCTAATCATTGACTAGTGGGTACTTTCTGACATTATAAAAGCTTTAGAACCTCAGATTCTTTGTTTACATTTAGTCTCACGCCAATGTGAATAGACTATAGGCTGACACAATCGTGTGTAGTTATTGTAGTGCGTAGTGTAGCAACACGTGGAGATGGCACACGCATTCGATGCAGTACCGGACGGACGCTGGGCAGTTGCCACACCGGCATTGTCACGCTATCTTACACAACATGGTCGTAAAAGACTCTATATTATAATATTAAAATACACAATTCCATAACCAGAATTATCATGTAATGAAGATAAATTACTACAAAAAACAAACTATTTAAGTTATGAAGGTATATTGCCAACTACAAAGTACGTGACCCAATTTTTGTGGTAATGCTATTTTCATTTGGTCTTCGTTCATGATAAAAGTAGGTTCACTTTATTTTTGTGTACTGTGTTCCGTGCACAAAACATTATTATAATTAAAAGGGAAAATGAGGTGTTGGATCTGCCGCCGTTGCCTGCACTGACTGCAAACCCTACCCCGATGTACTTCTCTAATCATCAATAGCAACACAACCGCCAAATGGTTATGTTAAGTATTTCAATGTAGTCCTCTATGATGTAGAAAGCCTCCTTCTGAGATTACTCGTTCCTCACACGGCCGCACCAATTCAAGCTGAAAATCTATCCAATAAGGATTATGATTGACGGGGTAAACGAAAATCTATTCAGTCCGTCTGTCAGATTATTCAAAAATAATGGTCACTTATTTTTCCTATTGCCACACAACTAAAAATGGCAATAAGGCGTATCGTAACTTTTAAGTAAAATTGTACCAAGTGATGACGTCATGCGATATTTCAACACAATACATCTCTGTAATGTTTTAATCATGTGAAAAAAGGAAAATAACGTGTCCAATAGTTTTCGATTATCTACCTGTCGAAGTCGAATAAAAAAAGTTTTTCATCATCCTACCTGTTATGAGCTACCACTCTTATAACTTCAGTATATAAATAAAACTAGTTTTTACGGGTTAATGCACCAAACTTTATTTATTTATTGACGTTTCGTAGCCTTTACAGGCTACGTCGTCAGAATTCTGTAAAGTCTACGAAACGTTTTATTTAATGAGTGATGTGCGTGAAAACCTAAGAAACAAATATAACTTCAGTATAGATAGGTATTTCAGTTTCTCTATGTGAATAGTAAATTGAACACTATCAAATGTTCTAAGTTCTAAGCAAGTCGGAGTATTTTATTTGCATCGATGCGCAAGCGTTATGTGGTAATTCTATAGTGATTTGACTTGGGAGGCGATTGCCACAAAAAAGTCGCTTCGCCCAATACGGTGACCATGATATAGCACTTTCATTATGAATTTGAGTTTGAAATAAATAAATGATTTCTCCATAAACAGAACACTAAGTAAGTACGTTACACATGCAACAATAAAGTCTAAGCAACACGCATCATTCATCATGTATGTTTTATTAATTGATGTTATTTTTTTCTTAGCAAAGTAGACTCGTATATAATCTTTTTAGTTCTCGAAAACATAGTTGGCTGATTTAAAAAACAAAACTTTTCGATTGTAGTTAGAATGGTCTAGTATTAATTAATTACAAGGGTAAAAATCGCTCAAAACTTAAAAACCATACAACATGTTGCTGTCTTTTTAATGAGTTTTTTTTTGAGATTTTTTATGATGTTTTTTTTGGTGACAATAAAAAAATTGAACATTGCCCTTTTTTCTGTTTCTTAAATTAAATTTAAGCTTCATAAACTATTTTTTTTGCTTTAACAAGTGGAGCTTAAGCTTTATTCATAATCAATGATGAATGATAGTCCTTTCCCTTTTATTTTATTTTTCTTCATCAAAAGCAGGCCCCTTAGAGTCATTTAAACACATCGAGCGCAAGAGACTTACTTATGTAATCAATAGGCTAGTTGACCCTTATTGGAAAAATGTTTTAAATGGTTAATAAATGTTCTATTAGACCGAAAAAAATGTATTGTATTTTTTTGAGGCCTAGAAAGCTACAAATCTTTAATTTTAAAATAGACTTTTCATGGACATACAAAAACGCTGTCGGCCATTTTAGTCTATAGATTATTTATGCTATGACGTTGACGGTAGTAAACAAAAACTCGTAAGCACGTAGAAAATAACCTATCTGAGTTTTTATTATTGTATTGTACGAGAATGTAAAAACACATCCTTGAAGACTCCAGGAAAGTTGTGTGGTTGTGTTGTGTGCCGAAAGAAATAACCCTACGCAATACCTGGTTAGAACTTGCTAAAAGTGATCCTGCAACTTTATCGACTCATAGTAAAAATTTATTTTTGCGAAGATCACTTTGATGTAAGTACTCATTGAATAATATTTTAAGTCTCTTCATTTATTATCAGTTTTAATAATACAAGTTTTAAAGTAATGTATGAATGACATTTAGTTGTTTACTAAAAGAGACGTCACAATCATGGCGGATGTGGCGAACAGCATTTTTAGTGTTTAAAAAGTATAGACTAAAAATTATTTTTTTAAATTAAATTTCTACAGCAATCTTCTGCTTTTATGAAGTGAAATCGATATATTTAGGTTCCTTAGACCAAATACTTTAGAAATAAACATTTATTTAATACAATTCCACATGAGTCAACTAGCCTTTTTTTAATTAAAACAACTAAAGAAAGATAACGAAATCCGAAGGGATAATAATAAGTTTCTTGGTCACCCTGGTCTTGCAATGTTCCAATGGCTAGGTTTTCCGAGCATTTCGCACGATAAGTCTGAGGAAATCAAGATTAAGAAAACTATGCAATTTATAGTCATACAAGAAATCTTTGTAGTTGTTAATTCCATATATGTATGAAACATATTGCCCTTTTGGGGTTCCGTAGACCTGACAAGGAACCCTTACAGTTTCATCATGTCCGTCTGTCCGTCCCCGGTTTTACTTAGAGCCTGATTTTTAGTATCAGATACGGTAAATAAGACTTCTGCTCAAATATATATATTGTGGTCACGACAGGCAACTACGGAACTCTACACTGCGTGTGGCACGACACGCACTTGGCCGGTTTTTCTACCGTATCTCCGATTAAATAGCTGCCATCCGTTAAATAAGGTCGGAAAAAAGCATATTCGCTATCGCTACTGCCGAAGGTTTTCAAATGCCCCGCGCCGTTATTTTTGCATTGGTAATAAGTATATTAAAAAAAGGATCGCGATGCATTTGATAACCTTCGGCGGTATCAAAAATAAAATAAAATCGTAAACAATAGCGATAGCCATAGCAATCCTGTTAGACGATTGGCCCCCAGTTCCTAACACTGCCACTTTCTGGCCGAGTACTACACAACCGATTATATTACTCGTACTCGTAAGTGAATGTAGTTGCAAATATTTTTTTTATTTATTTTAGCTGTACTCCACGCAATTGCTAATTTTTATTCGCGTAATCTTATTTCGTCAGAACGAGATGAAGTATGTGTAAAAATATTCGGGTACGAGTTGCGGTATGAGATCAATACAAATGTAAATGATTGATTATGATGATGATAAGATAATTATAATGATTATTGTAAATGGGTAATTCATTCTGACTATTCGTTTTTATACTTAAATCCATAAAGCGATTCCGACGAAGGTATAGCAAAGATTCGACTTCGAGAATATTAAAAGTGTAATCTTATAAATAAAACTAGTTTTAACAGGTTAATGCACGAAACTTTATTTATTGACGTTTCGCAGCCTTTTCAGGCTGCTTCGTCAGAATTATTTTATTTTATTAACCCGCTAAAACTAGTTTTATTTAATGAGTGATGTGCGTGAAAACCTAAGAAACAAATATGTAATCTTTATCTATTATTTAACAAATTTGATCAGGATTGAACTAGGTCGTAGCTTAGAGCAGTGGCGGTTTTATCTAGAGTAATAGCGCGTTTACACTTGGCCATTAGCCCGAATACGAGCGCCAATGGAATTCGGGTAGACTGCTAAATGTAAAGGAACGGGTCGAATACGCCCGTATTCGGATAGATTTTCTTTTGTGTACCCGACACCGTCTCCCAGCCTGTATTCCAGTATAAATACTGCTTCGGGTGCCCGATTTCGAGTAAGTTCTTTCGTGCACTAGAAACTGGGCTAACGATCAAATGTAATTGCGGCATTGCGTGTGCGTAACACACGCGGTCTTAAAAGGTACCTTTTTTATTTATTTTTAAGCGTGTATGCTGTTGGTCGCAGATGACCTTTACAGCGTCACCTGGTTTAGGGACGGCGAGATCTTAATGGGACTTCAGGCCGAGAATTGGCGAGTGCCTCTAGAGGTATTCCAGGCGGATGGCATTACCCTACAGGAGAATCTCCTCTCCGTCTGGAGCCTCTAGACCACGCGACACTCGCCACCATTATGTTTTGATCGTGCCCTTACTAGAGGGCACTAAGCTTACGATTGCATACAGGACATGGGTAACGAAAACATTGTACATCAAAGCGGGATGAGTAGAAAAATATAAGAATATGTTGACGGGTTTTCTTTCTTTTAGTGTGTTTTTCTCGATCCTATGATAGAACACTCTGTGTTAATTATGATGAATTTAGATTAGTTTAAGTGGATAGATTACTTTATATGTAAAAAGGGTGGCAAGCAAGCGTATGGCCCGCCTGATGATGAAAACTGAAAACTTGTGATTAAAAGGTTCCTTCAACATTTACGAAGAAATAAATAATTATATTGAAGATTTTCTGTTAAATAAGTTTTAAATAGTTCTTCAGAATTTGAAATTTCCAATTTCACGGTGGTGAATGTGTGAACGTAACACCAGATGCAAAACCGAAATCTTAAGATCAAAATTTCAGATTTACCTACCTCCCTAATAGCTCAATTACACTTGGTCGTTAGCCCGTATTCGGGTGCATAAAAGAATACTTGAAGAAGAATTACTCGAATTCGGGCATCCGAATCAATATTAACACTGCAATACGGGCTGGAAGACGTTGTCGGGTAACCAAAACGAAAACTACCCGAATACGGCCGAACACGACTCCGTTCATTTAAACTTAGTTGTTTACCCGAATTCCATTGGCATTGGTATTCGGGCTACCGACCAAATGTAATCGCGCCATAACGCTATAGTCTATCTACACTATAAATGATTTATTAAAACAGTGAATTACACTGATTCCAAAGATTTATATATAGTTCCTACTAATATTTTAAAGAGAAACATATTTTTATATTTGTAACGAATAAGCTCAAAAACTATTGGACCGATTTCAAATATTCTTTCTCTATTAATAAATTGTTACATTATCCTTCATGCGTCTACCTTTTCTTCATGCATTAGCGGGCTACGTGTAGTCGATAACTTGCCTGCCGATAAATTAGATATAATGTGTCTCACAGGCAGACGCCACCTGTCTTTATTGGTGGGTCTTGTTTGACCTCTCGCTTACATTGCAAGCGAATACAACCGCCATCCCTTACTCTGTCTGTAAGACACAAGAGGTTGTGGGAGACTATAAATAATTATGTACCTGTGTGTAGCTGAAGGAGCATACTGAATTCGATGTATGAACGCTAACTTTAGCGCCTTTTAGCACCAAAGTCACCCGAAGGCAGAGACACTTACAAAAGGTTGTGCAAGAGTATAAATAACGATGTATCTATGTGTAGCTGAAGGAGCATACTGAATACGATGTTTGAATGCTAACTTTAGCGCCTTTTAGCACTAAAGTCACCCGAAGGCAGAGACACTTACAAGAGGTAGTAGGAGAGTATAAATAATGATGCTATTTGTAA
The DNA here is from genome assembly GCA_902850365.2 of Chilo suppressalis. Classification (NCBI taxonomy): domain Eukaryota; kingdom Metazoa; phylum Arthropoda; class Insecta; order Lepidoptera; family Crambidae; genus Chilo; species Chilo suppressalis. The sequence goes on from OU963902.1 coordinate 3,911,784, forward strand.
CTGAAGAAGCATACTCAATTCAATGTTAGAACACTAACTTTAGCGCCTTTTAGCACCAAAGTCACCCGAAGGCAGAGACACTTACAACAGGTTGTGGAAGAGTATAAATAATGATGTACCTATGTGTAGCTGAAGCAGCATACTGAATTCGATGTTTGAACGCTAATTTTAGTACCTTTTAGCATCAAAGTCACTCGAAGGCAGAGACACTTACGAGAGGTTATGGAAGAGTATAAATAATGATATACCTATGTGTAGCTGAAGGAGCATACTGAATTCGATGTTTGAACGCTAACTTAAGCGCCTTTTAGCACCAAAGTCACCCGAAGGCAGAGACATTTACAAGAGGTTGTGGAAGAGTATAAATAATGATGTACCTATGTGTAGCTGAAGGAGCATACTGAATTCGATGTTTGAACGCTAACTTTAGCGCCTTTTAGCACCAAAGTCACCCGAAGGCAGAGACACTTACAAAAGGTTGTGCAAGAGTATAAATAACGATGTATCTATGTGTAGCTGAAGGAGCATACTGAATACGATGTTTGAATGCTAACTTTAGCGCCTTTTAGCACTAAAGTCACCCGAAGGCAGAGACACTTACAATAGGTAGTAGGAGAGTATAAATAATGATGCTATTTGTAGCTGAAGAAGCATACTCAATTCAATGTTAGAACGCTAACTTTAGCGCCTTTTAGCACCAAAGTCACCCGAAGGCAGAGACACTTACAACAGGTTGTGGAAGAGTATAAATAATGATGTACCTATGTGTAGCTGAAGCAGCATACTGAATTCGATGTTTGAACGCTAACTTTAGCGCCTTTTAGCACCAAAGTCACCCGAAGGCAGAGACACTTACAAAAGGTTGTGCAAGAGTATAAATAACGATGTATCTATGTGTAGCTGAAGGAGCATACTGAATACGATGTTTGAATGCTAACTTTAGCGCCTTTTAGCACTAAAGTCACCCGAAGGCAGAGACACTTACAAGAGGTAGTAGGAGAGTATAAATAATGATGCTATTTGTAGCTGAAGAAGCATACTCAATTCAATGTTAGAACACTAACTTTAGCGCCTTTTAGCACCAAAGTCACCCGAAGGCAGAGACACTTACAACAGGTTGTGGAAGAGTATAAATAATGATGTACCTATGTGTAGCTGAAGCAGCATACTGAATTCGATGTTTGAACGCTAATTTTAGTACCTTTTAGCATCAAAGTCACTCGAAGGCAGAGACACTGACAAGAGGTTGTGGAAGAGTATAAATAATGATGTACCTATGTGTAGCTGAAGGAGCATACTGAATTCGATGTTTGAACGCAAATTTAGGGCCTTTTAGCACCAAAGTCACCCGAAGGCAGAGACACTTACAAGAGGTTGTGGAAGAGTATAAATAATGATGTACCTATGTGTAGCTGAAGGAGCATTCTGAATTTGAAGTTTGAACGCTAACTTTAGCGCCTTTTAGCACCAAAGTCACCCGAAAGCAGAGACACTTACAAGAGGTTGTGGAAGAGTATATATAAATAATGATGTACCATGTGTAGCTGAAGAAGCATACTGAATTTGATGTTTTATGCTAATTTTAGCGCATCTTAGCACCATGAATGACCATGAATATAAATAACATAGGCTTTATTTTATTGCGTTTAAATACAGTTCAAAGTTCGAGTGTGGGAAGCCAGGGCGGATTGATATTGATATTTTATAAGACAGTAGGTCAGATAGGTCATTGAAACCAGCTTTAAATGATACGTAAAACCAAAAAGGACTCGAGTATCTAAGACCACTAGTCACTTCGACGCACCACCACATAGGCATAGGGTTGTGAAACACCAGGCGGCGAAGGCGGCTGCGCCCGGCTCGGTATGCAGTGTAGTCGCCGCGCCGGCTCCGTTGTGTACCGCCAGCCATTCTCCACTCCTGCGCACTCTCGGCGACCTTGGGTGAGTTGCGCAATGAACTTGACCTTAGATATTATCGCTTGCTTATAACGAAAGCAGACGCGTCTGTGCTTTTTGGGTTTGAAGTTTTGGCGGTGTCACTCAAGATTTTTGTTTTTAGTTATGTTTTTATAGCTTTTTAAAGCTATAATGGAACGTTAAAATAGACTATAAGTACTTATTAATTAATCAATAATATTACAACCTTACGAATATTGTAAAAAGTATTATTTTGTATTTTTTGCATTAGCCGAGAGTTTTTGGTGATTATTCTCTAAGCCTTAAACAAAGACAGCAGTTAAATGTGTATTTTTTTTAACTGGTTAGTAGATAATGAAGAGTAGAGACTGCTATCAAATTTAGTTTCAGTATTACAGAACCATGCCATAATTAGGCCAAAATATTGCAATTTAAACATAAAGGATTTTTTAAGACGGATATAATTAAGTATTTTTTTAATCAGAATTTGTTTTACTGAATAGATTATGCATTCATCATGTTCAAAATCGAAGTAATAATAATAATAATCTTTATTGACATTATACTTTTTACAATTTATGTTTGATTCTCCTGTATTCCAAAATAGGCCTTAGCCTGTAGTATGGAATCCAGTGTCAGTGTGAAGTGAAGATAATTGTATTAAAACTCGAGAGTGCAGCGGTCCAATTAAATAATTCTTTTTTGTCAAAAGTTCTGGAATCCAATAATTAGCAGTGATTCGTCCGGAATGTATTATTTTTATATAACAATATTTAGTTATTCACATAAATATATTTTTTTAAATTTGACGACCTCCTTGGCCGAGTGGTTTGTACGCCGGGTTTCATGGTGTCGCCGACTCGAGAGGTCCCGGGTTCGAATCCCGGTGGGGGCAGATGTTTGTGTGATGAATACGAGCATTTGTAATCCAGTCGTGGATATTTAATATGCATTTCTATATAAATATACTTATATATGTACAATATATCTATTCTATCCGTTACCCTAGTATCCCATAACACAAGCCTTATAGTGCTTAGCTTGGGGCTAGTCTAATTGGTGTAAGTGTTGGAAATAAAAAAAAAACAATAATCAATTGACAGTTGAAAACATTTAAGTAAAGAAAAAAATTTTTTTCATACTATAAAGAAATTCCCTTCGCCCAGACATTAGACAGGATCTGTAACTTTCGCTATTATATTATATTGACTGATCTAAAGAAAATTTTACCAGCAAATTCCACGCGGACCAGGCAGCAGACGGAACTCGAACGCCCAGCCTAAGAAACAGTAGAGAAAATCCGACACGGCCATCAGGGCTACGATACTATAATGATTAGTGCATTCGCCTGGTTAGCGGTAAGAAGGGTGCGGGTTCGAGTCCCATCTGCTACCAAGTCCTATCTGCTGCCTGTTCCGCGTGGATTTTTTTCTAGTAAAATTTTCTTTTGAATAAACCTACATACACTCACGATCTTAATAAAACTTTTTTATATTTTATATTCGGATAATCAAACATAATATATTAGGTTGTTGCGACAGTGTCCATCGATACGAAAAACGCAATGTCATTTGTTTATGAAATATTGTAATTATATGTATACGACGCTCAAATGTGATACTTGACCTTAGGTTTTGCAATAGTCCGTAAGTGCGTGGGCGTTAAGGAGTGATCATAATTATATAAAAAGCTTCTTATTGATAGATACAGATAAAAGCGATTGCTTTAAAATATATTGCTTTATGGTCATTTTTTTCATAAAAATAGATCTTATTACAAAAAAATGCACTCACTAGATCCATCATGGATCTGGCCAATTGATCTTCTGAGATTGTTGATCGTTATTTCTTATGATATTAGTAATCCTCTTTAACTTTAAATATATATTTTTTAAGGAGTATAATAAAATACATGAATTTTTAGGCATATGTGCGTCCAATATTCTTTTACAAAGACTTAAGCTCAATCGTTAAGCCAAAAGTAGCGTTTTTAATTTTAAAATTAATGAATATTTATTTATTGGTGGCATAGCTCTTGCATGATTGCGTGTATGGATTAATTTTACGTAGTAGTTATTAAAAATAAATTATTCCAAACTAATAATAAGGAGCTCAATGGCCCAGTTGATAGATAATTTCCATGCGATCGTGGAAGTGAAGCAACTTTCGCTGTGGCCGGTCCTAGGATGGGTGACCGTTGCTCTCGGATGTATCTGCATAATTAGCACCCACCTATCCATACTACCTCCATGCGCGTTCATTCACCCGCTGGGCAATTTTGATAAATTTCGGCATAGACATAAACGGACACTTGGATAATGACATAGTCTTCTCATCAAGAGAGGTAGAGCATAGCGGATTTTCGCTCGATTTGGTGCACCCGTTTAGGGAAGTAATCTCCACCTTCCAATCCAATCTTGAGTAAGGTTCTAGGGTTCCTAGTGGAGGATTTGGTCAGGGTAGGGTCTGAAACAGTTGCGCGGACAGTCGGCAACGGTTGCCGCGACCACACCCGCACTCCTGGCGTGCATTGAGAGGACGTGGCCCTCAGTTCGCCGGGTGACCGGTGCAGGAGTATTGTCTGGTTTTTAGAGGCCCTGTTATGGGCGTTAGGTAGGGCTCTACTCATTTCACCCGGCCCAGGGGCTGACTGTAATGAGCAGGGAGGAGTCCCACATACCTTCTACTCGCTCTCCCGGTAGTTGAAGGATGCGTAAGGCATTTCCCAGAGAAAAAAAAAACAGTTATAAGTGTGCTTATTACCACACGACTGAAGTGAAACTTCTTTAGCTCCATCTGTATATATCGTCATATCGTCACTTCCATAGTAAACTTACGAATTTGAATTTCATAAAGCCTTCTACGTCAAAATTTGTATATTAATTTAGTAAGTTTACTTTGGGTGTATTAAGATAAAATACAGATTCAAACAATCAGACTTTTGGAATCGTCATTGATACAATTGTGTGACTTTTCCCTAGATAATCCATGTCCAATATATATATGTATGTAAATATACATATTTCACTTACTAGCTATAAGAGAAAGAGAGAAAGAAAATGTGTGCGCGCACTGCTATCTCTTGCTTATATCCCCCGCTCAACTCCCGTTCGCCTCGCTCGATCACACTTTTCGTAACGCGCAATGCATTCGCCAGCTTAGCCCCCAAGTCAAGCGTGCATAAATAAGTTTGACTTCAAAAAAAAGAAGGAAACGGTGCAAGTGATATAGTACATTATGATATATGTGCGGTAAGTTGAGAATTAGAGACTGTAATTATCAAACCGCACGTATGTCATACGACGTTTTATAACACATTTGCGAAGAAATAATACTACCAACGTACGTACTTTCTGAATATGAATTTGCACCTTTGTTTGTTTTCCATAAGATGAAATTTTGATACGCTTGACTGTAAGTCTATATCTATCCGTGAATTTTGAAGGCAAAGAGGCTTAGCGTAGACTTTTTCGACTTCTGGCTGTGTCAAATTAATAAATTCGTTACTACTTGACAATATTTTCAAATAAGAAGCGTCACACGACTATATATATAGTCAAGATAATAATACAACCTCTTTAGATCACATTTCATTGGTGCTCTCAATCTCTCTCAATGCTTTGTAATTAGTCCTTCAATCACCGCAACATGTCGAGTCACTCTTAAAATTTGCTTCAGCATAAAGAAGAAAAATGGGTTACTTAATTTTGTATGACGATTCATACAGACAAAGTCGCTGGCACCCGCTATTTACTTGCATAAAAGTGACAGATTGAACTTGACCCTACACTGTCAAATTTCTGTCTTTATTTTTCCTCTCAAGAAATTTTCATTCACATTCAACTTTCCGACCGCTAAATCCAATTACAATAAAAGTCAAATAGAGCGCGTGTCGGGGCGGGAGCATATTTCATTGTTACTCTGAATATCTCTCAATACTTGCTAATTAGTCCTTCGGTGACCGTAACAATTCGAGTCGCTCTTAAAAGGTACAGCAAACTGTTACCCACTGAAAGTTACGTAACTGTTACGTTTAAGTTAACGTTATGAAAGGCAGCCGCGAAATTTGCGACACTAAACAGATAACTACACAGCTACTATTTTGTAGCTTGCCTTTTTTGTTAACTATGGGTACGCAATGGTGTCGATTCTAGCAAGATCCTCTGATCCTCTTTAAACTGAAATTAACATCAGTCTCTCCTTTTGACTAGATAGAGAATGACAGGGATACACTGTTGACAAATTTAAGTTTAAGTTTGGAGATTCATGCCATAATTGACACCAATGTGAAATGAAATTAAAAAAAAACGACGGGTTGCACTCCGGCAGTGCCTGAAAACTTGAATATTAACGTTGTGCATTTTTGATATTTTGGAATGGTTAGGGAATAATTTTGCACGAAAGTATATAAAATTTAATAAAATACCTTTTTAAGAAGTCAAGGCTTTTAGGTGTTATGAAGTAATTCAATTTGAGAGGTCATTTTCAGCGCAGGCAATAAACTTCAGAGTTCGTTATCTATTTGTTCGATTGCACTTTGTTGTGCTAACGAATAGGCTTAGAACTCACGGCGTGATTTTCCGCAAACTCACGTAGAATGTGAATTGGATAAATTATACTTGCACTTTTATACTTGCAGCATAGTAAGGCGTATTTTAATATTTAAGAGTTGCAAATTCCATTTTGTAATTGACCAAAGGCAATGTGATTTAACGGGTAAAATAAATTAAAATCAAATATACAAGTTACAAAGATATCACTTTACGAAAGAGTATGTGCGATACTGAAACAGGTAAAAGACAAAAACGTTAATCGAAATTTGGACTTAACCTAAAAGTTAAAGTTATCATAGTACCATATTTGGTAAAATGGTATTCGCTGCACGATATCTATATCTATATATTATATAAAACTCAAAGGTGACTGACTGTCATAGCACGGTAATAATATCATATATTACCGTGGTCATAGTGATCTATCAACGCACAGCCCAAACCACTGGACGGATCGGGCTGAAATTTGGCATGCAGGTAGATGTTATGGCGTAGGCATCCGCTAAGAAAGGATTTTGATGAATTCTACCCCCAAGGGGATAAAATACCGAAGCGAAGCGAGGGCGGGCCACTAGTTCTAAATAAAGTGTTTTAATATTTGCTTAAATGGCAATTAACAGTCATTATAAGGTGGGGTTATGTTGTGTCAAGGTTCGCGTTACGTCCTTAATGAGAGTACTTATTCTTTGAGTTAATTGTGTTTAAGACTTCCGTAGTCAACAAGAAACTCCTATCGTTTCGGTTTTTCTGTCCGTCTAAAGTTAGCTCTGAGACTATTAGTATTAGGAAGCTGTGATTTGGCATGGATATGCAGTCATATTCATACGTCAAAGAAGTGATACAAAAATCTTGAAAAAGTTTACATAAATTGGTTTTTCGTAGTAGGTAATTTGCAGACTTTTTTTTGTGACATAATTGTCTTGAATGTTGTTTTAATAAAAAAATAACTCAACTTCCTGTAATTACTTAAAGTTACTCAAAAAAGGCTTGAAAGTTGGAACTTTAGTTTTTAGTAGGATTTACTCAAACGTTCAACTTCAATACAAAAATACAAAAAGGAGTTTCCATAGCTTCTGGCTAAAATTAAAAACTCCGCATGCTTCTAAACTACCAAAAATCATAAAAAAAAATGTACTTAATAAGCCTATTTTTGTTGTAATTGGCTTTTGAAGGCGGATAGGCTAAAAATCATTGAAACATGAAGCATTGAAAAATATTTTATCTACTTTTTATCATTGTTATGGTAAATTTAACTGAAACATATAATTTCAAATTAAATCTAATTGAAATTCCTGTAAAATAACTTTAGCATGCGTAATTTTACAATAACTTCGGTTTCACCACTAAGATTTAAAATGCCTACTACGAAAAAAGATAAAAATTTTTGAAACCTCGCTGGTAGAAATCATTAAAAATACACAAAAAAAAAAAATGGTTGCCTGTAAAGTCGGTTTTACGGGCGAAGATTTTACGTGACAACGTCTTTTTCTCGGTAGAATATTTATTGATATGAATATAATTAAATTGCACAATAGGAACAAGGAATTGAATGAAAATAAGAATTGCACAAATTTTAACTATAGAAATATATTTTGTTTACTAAAACATTGTACATGTAAACTTAAACTTAACACGAGAGACTCATCGTAACGTTACCGAGCGTTACACTTTTTCATAAGTGACTCCCAGCCGCAACCTAATTTAAGACGTTGTCACGTCAAAAATTATTACTCGAAAACTAAGAAAAATCGCGGAACATACATGGGGTATTTTCTGATACCCCCAGGTGCGAGGAATCAAAAAAATTTTGTTGACGTCACTAGTTGGACCACCCTATAGTGTCGTGTGACGCTCGTGACGCATTTCCGTTTCATCTTTCCATAGGATTTTTCATTTACACCCCGGACGAAAAAAAAGGTTTCACTTCAAAAAACCGGACAAGTGCGAGTCGGGCTCGCACTTGTCCGGTCCGGCAATTTTGATTTTGTCACAGCTTTATAAGACCGTAGCCCTTTTTTTTTTTTTTTTGTGACGAGTGTGTGGGACTCGCCGGCACGGGAAACAGTGCCGACCCTACTCAAGCAGGACCAGTGCGGAAGGCCACACTGATCCTACTCCACTAAAACCCCCCGGTACCCTCCTACGCCCATATGGGGGCGTCTCGGGGCCGACGCACCTGCGTGCGCCACATCTCCGAGCACGCCCTCGGGCAGGCCCGGCCCAACGAGTGGACCGGGCGACGCGCCTCAGGGGGACTGCGCTAGGGTATTAGGCAGTCCCCAGACGTGGTGGCCTATGCCGGAGCGGCACCTAGGACGCGCGGCTGGTCAGGCCGCGCCCAGACCACCTTAGGGCCGTCGAAGACCGGCAGTCAACCGCTGCCTGCCTTCTTCGGCCCACCCGTCTACGCCGGAGAGGGGCGGCTAGAGCGTCCTCCTCCCGCTCCCTCTCCGCTGCCTCCTTCTGCGTCATCACCGATTCGCAGAAGGAGGCGGCAACCCGCCAGGCTCTCTCGCTACCAAGCATGGCTCTTACCATACTTGGTAGCGTGAGGCCTCCTATGCCGAGCGCCGCGATCAGATCGCGGCGCTCATCTCGCCAGGCCGGGCACACGATCAACGTGTGCTCGGCCGTGTCATCGGGAGAGGCGCAGTGATGACACCGCGGCGTCTCCTCCCGACGGGCGACTCGGTGCAGGTAGTGACCGAAGCACCCATGTCCGGTCAGTACCTGCACCAGGCGGTAGGTGAGGGTGCCCCGCTGGCGCCCTACCCACTCCTCCAACACCGGACGAATCGCCTCGATCGTCCGGTGGCCAGCGGGTGGGTTGGCGAGTGCCTCCACCCATCGGCGCAGAGCCTCCCTCTGCGCCTCGGTGCGGACCCGTTCTATCTCCTCTAGAACGGGTCGCTCGCCCCGCTCTCTCGCCGCGACCCGGTGTTGATGCACCTGGGACAGTACCAGGGTATCAATCTCCCACGGGAGCGTGCCTGCTAGGACGCAGGCAGCCCCGTGGCTGACCGTGGCTGACCGTGCGGTAAGCCCGCACGGCCCGGGTCGCGATGACCCTCTGCGGTCTTCGCAGGAGGGCCCTCGTGCGGGACGAGAGGCACTCCGCCCAGACCGGGGCCCCGTACAGCGCCATCGACTTTATCACGGAGTGATAAAGCCGACGGCACTTCGCCTTCGGGCCCCCCACATTGGGGAGGAGGCGACCGAGTCCGGCTGCGACGCCGCACAGCCGGGGAGCGAGGAGCCTGAAGTGCCCCTCCCAGCTCCATCGGGGGTCTAGGGTCAGGCCGAGATACTTGAGATACATCTCGACCGGAACCCACACCCCCTCTACCCGGGCACGAAGCCCCGGCGGGGTCCTGCATCTGGGACCATGGAAGGCCATGGCCCTCGTCTTTTCGAGGGCCGCCTCCAGTCCCAGGAGGCGGATGCGTCGAACGACCATGGAGGTGCCGACCGACGCAAGGTGGACCGCCTCCTCCCACTCCTTCGCTCTCGCCGCTACAAGGGTGTCGTCCGCAAAGCAGACGACATCCATGCGCGGCAGGAGCTCACCCCGCAGGACCCAGTTGTACCCCAGGTTCCATAGGAGGGGACCTAATACGGAACCCTGGGGTACGCCTGCCTTCACTGGCCACGACTGGACGCGGCCCTCCGCATCCTCGTACAGGACTGACCTGTCTCGCAGGTAGTCCCGGACGAGGGCGCGGAGGTAGAGTGGCACTCGGTGGAACTCGAGCGCCGCCTCTATGCACTCGTGGGGGATGGTGTTGAACGCGTTCGCGATGTCCAAGGACACCGCGATCACCACCTCCCCCCGAGCTGTGGCCGCCTCAGTCCACCTCTTGAGACGGCCAACCGCGTCCATCGTGGACCGGCCGGTTCGGAAGCCGTACTGGCATTCCGCCAGGTCCAGTCCCTCACCCTCGATGTGCTCGATGATCCGGGAGGCGAGAATCTTCTCAAAAGCCTTCCCGGACTCATCGAGCAACACCACCGGCCGGTAGCCCGCTGGGGAGTCCGCCGGGCGGCCTTCCTTGCGGAGAAGGCAGAGCCGCCCCACTCTCCAGCGCCTGGGAAAGCGACCCGTTGCGATGCATGTATCTAGCACCGCGCGGAATCGCTCTCCCAGGGGGCCTAAGGCAATAAGACGTAGCCCTAAGTATATGGTTTATATTTAAACTTGATACTTTTGCGTTCCCGAGATAAAGGTTTTTGACAGACAAACAGATAAATGGCAATATCTTTTTTATTTAGTTTTAAAGTTTTCATGCACACCACTCATTAAACGTAACGTCAATAAATAAATAAATCAGTGCATCTATACTGTTGAAACTTATTTTATTTAATATTAGGTCCTTACATAATTATGAAGAGCTCAGTAAGAGCAAGCGCAAGATGGTCGGCAGGCTTTGTCGTATATCTGGTTGTATAGTTCGATATGACATATTACTATGATTACTAATAATATAAAATGAAGGTATTTTAAAATTAATTTATTCAGCTACTTAAATATGCCCATGTGTCATATCTATTGACTACCAGGATATTTTTTATGGTGTCATGTCTTTTGACTCCCAGGATATTTATTTTCGGTGTCATAATAAAAAAGTCTAGTTTTCCATAGATCTATCGATTCATACTAATTACATTGTTGGTGGAGCTGGGTGCGTTTTGCCCATTGTCCTTTTAACTTGATAACTTTACGCGTTCCCGAGTTAAAGGGTCTTGACAGACCGACATACGAACAACAATGTGACCATAAAAGCGTTCCATTTTGTCTTTTTGACGTACGGAATCCATATATATATAAATATATATTATGTATTTTAACAAATTATTTAATTAAAATATACTTTTTTGTGTGGTTTTATAAACACGTACAGAAAGACAAAGTAATTAGGCGTTAAAATTATTTCAAATTTTTGTAAAATAGTTACTATGACGGTGTCCAATACTTTGATAATATACTATTGGTTTGTAAGATATTCGACACCATCAACTAATACGTCTACTTGATTAATTTGTTTAGAATTCATGTTCAGGCAACAAGTTTTTATTTCTTGTTTAGACTACCTAGATTTCATCACACGGTGTTCAAATATTTATAACCAACTTGATTCGTTACTCTAACATTCACTTCTTTGAACAGCTATCGTGTCATACTTTTCAATGATTAGAAAAATGTTCAAATCTTTAACCTATTTGAGAAATTTATTCTATATTTGGATAGTTTAAGGGTATGATTTTGGATAATCTAGTCTAGAAAATTTTACAAGAAAAAATTTTGAAATTTTCTTTAGATGCTTAAAAGTAGAATCGTCAAAAGTCTTATAGGGATTGCGATTCTGGTAAATTTGATTTAGTGTTCGGATTTCACCATTATTGAGTGTTTCTTTATTATGTAGACTGAATAATTATAATGACTTCATCTATTATTCTTGTGATTAAATCGTAATGTAATTTTTCCAGAAAAAATGTTATGAAATATAATTATCATGTAAACAACTCTAGAACTATTAACAATTACAAACTATTGCCGCCTTATTACAAAAGTTAAATCTCAATGTTTAAACCAAGACTAACTTTAGACCGCGTTTTGGAATAAGACAGTCTATGGTTTCAGGGCAATGACCTCCACCTTCTGGAATACTACAACCATTTAACTCTGCAGTCTTTCGTTCCTATAGCGTGAGTGAGAATCTCAGAGAATCACTAGGTAGGGTATCAGGTACAGACTTCTAAGACGAGGTGTCACTTTCATTTTCTATAAAAAAGTCACTTTAAATTGAAGACTCACTAACAAATGCCACTCACTCAGCCTACAGCTCAGTAGCAAGGTAAATATTCCCCTTTGTATCTTATGGAAAATAAACTCCAGGGTTAGCAAAAACAGGGTATCTGTTCTCCTCCTCTGCTCAATTTACCCAGCCCCAGGATCGGTGATATGAGCAAGGCCCTACCCAGTAAAAACCAGAAATACTCCTGCACCTTTCACCTGACACATATCCCGAGGACCGCGGTCCCTGGCATGGGGGCGGACATGCTATATCTACATGAGACAGTCCATGAGCCCGTCGGTGAGTGTAAATAAGCCTAAGTTTGCTGTGAAGTAAATAGGTATGTTTCGGCAGCGGGGTGGTCCTTGTCAGACTACGTGAGAAAATTGTACTTTGACGACCTCCGTGGCCGAGTGGTTTATACGCCGGGTTTCATGGCGTCGCCGACTCGAGAGGTCCCGGGTTCGAATCCCGGTGGGGGCAGATGTTTGTGTGATGAATACGAGCATTTGTACTCCAGTCATGGATGTTTAATATGTATTTCATATAAATATACTTATATATGTACAATATATGTATTCTATCCGTTACCCTAGTTATCCCATAACACAAGCCTTTACAGTGCTTACTTTGGGGCTAGGCTAATTGGTGTGTGTTGGAAATATAAAAAAAAATTGTTTCGGCAGCGGGGTAGTCCTTGTGAGACTACGTGAGACAATTGTACTTTTTAGTGACTTTTATTTTTTTTCTTTTTGTTTGATGGTCACGGACCGCGGATTCGAATCATTAGAGGTAGCCGTAGTTTGCCCATCCCTGATTTAGAGCCCACGGCGCGAAGTTACGCCGAAGCAGGTAATTACATCTAATCGCTGCGCTGCGTGTAATAGCGCGCAAAATCGCGCCAATACTCACTAATAGCGAAAGGCCAGAGCGGCGATAGCGGAATCCGCCGGTTCCGGAGCGGGCGCACCGGCGGCTGTCGCAACCGTTTCGCAACCAACAAGGTCGTCATAATGTTTGTCTTATATGTTGCAATTGTCGATAATCGGTCGAGAGTCGATCCCAAAGAACGTAGGCACTGTTTGCAGAGTGCATCTTTATGTTTATACTATTAATGATTTTAATGCAAGATACTCGAACTCTGTACTTACCTATGTATTTACATTGTATAATAGAATTATGGAGTACTGAGTAGCTCAATGGCGCAGGTTGCGCGTTTGGTCTGCGATCGTGGATCTTAAGCAACTTTCGCAATGTTCGGTTATCGGATGGGTGACCAAAAACTTTTTGTCTCGAGCTCCTGCGAGCTTCGGAAGGTATTCCAAGCCTTTAATTCCTGGCTGTAACTTCAGTCGTAAGCATCCATTTACCTTTTTTGAGTGTGTATGCTGTTGGTCGCAGATGACCTTTACAGCGTCACTGGGTTTGGGGACGGCGAGATCCTAAGGGGACCTCATGCCAATAATTGGCGAATGTGGGAATCTCCTCTCCGTCTGGAGCCTCTAGACGACTCGAACCTGAGGGGGTACTATTTACCCACAGTACCAACGGGCCAAACAGTACTTGGCCCGTGTAGTCATCATGGAAGACGTTCCCAATGCCATAGGGAAGGCCTCTGCCCCAGGAGTGGGCTAGTAATGATGACGATACGCAAAAAATAGGTAGGCTTCGGTGGACTACTTAAAAAAAACAGATTGAGTTCATTAACATTAATAATAAAAATACATATGTAGATATTTCTGAACTGTCCAGTCAAGGTTATGTACATACATATCTTCCTACATTAGAAATTCGGACGAAGCTATTACGATGTGTGCTACCCAAAAAATTCGACTACGGCAGCCCCCACGTATTCTTTTCTACCATATATGTGATGGAATTTGACATCCATACATATATTGTTTTAAACTTTCATGGTCACTAAAATTATAGCTATTAACGGGATTGTTATCATGTACCTTGTTTTTTATGAGTCTCCGATATTTCGGCACTGTTGCAAGCGCCATGATCACGGAGTAACTGAAATATCGGAGAAATAATAGAGGACGAGGATATAATCCATACATATTTTCAAGATTGAATATCAAATATGGACTTTGCCGAATTTCTTGTCGGTTCTTCTCAGTGCAAGGTTTTCCGCCTCTAACTGATAGCGCAGTTCTTAAGAGCTAAGCCTAACCAGAAAAATTAATTTGAGTGTTTATTTTTATTATTACAAATTAAAATTTTAATTAAAACTAGTTTTTACGGGTTAATGCACGAAACTTTATTTATTTATTGACGTTTCGTAGCCTTTACAGGCTACATGCGTCGTCAGAATCAAACTTTTATTTTATTTGTCGAGCTACCTTCGAAAGACTTTTATTGAGCGTTCGGTTATTTCATTGTTCGATTTTTAAAGTTTTATTGTCTATGTATGAATTTATTATTTAATTTACTTAATAAAGTATTTTATTTAAAATTCTTTTTTGTAATTTTGAGTTTATTTATTTGACCCTAACTACCGTAAACTACCACCGGTTCCAAAATTGGGAGACCTTTCTGAGAAGAACAGGCGAAACAAACTCAAGAGAGGCTTTCTATCTCCTTCTTATGTTAAATTATGTAAAATTTTAAACTATTTAAGTCGCAGACACATTGTAAATTTCACCGTTGTACGTATTAGTTATGGCCGATCTACGTTATGGCGTATTGCATTACCTACAGCTACGTGAAAGTACAGAACGTGTCGAGTTCTTCAACACGACTAACCTTAGTGTATTTCAACAGTTTCAGTACCTTTACCTAACTTACAACATTCGCGGTGCGGCGACTTCACCTTTTAAAAAAAATGGTACTCCATTATAACATTCGTCATCTACCCTTTCACCTTCACCCTTTCAAAAATATTTTGCATCAGGTGAATACTACCACAATATCCATTTTCAAGATCTTTTTTTGCCAATTTGTGATGTATATTGGCTATCAATACAACATCATATTTTTATATTGTTTTAAATTTTCATGGTCACTAACATTATAGATATTAACGGGATTGTTACCATGTACCTTGTTTTTTATGAGTCTCCGATATTTCGGCACTGTTGCAAGCGCCATGATCACGGAGTAACTGAAGTAATTGCGGGTAGATGTTATTGGCAGACATATCGGTCTACCCTCTGACGTCGTCTTTTACTGCGTTCGATACTACCACTACCATTGGTCACATTCTCACTATTCACTCGCATTTGTTCCCGGCACACAATAACATCTACCCGCAATTACTTCAGTTACTCCGTGATCATGGCGCTTGCAACAGTGCCGAAATATCGGAGACTCATAAAAAACAAGGTACATGGTAACAATCCCGTTAATATCTATAATCATATTTTTGTTTTAAAAGAGTGGCAAATAAGCTTGTAATAACCCGCTTGCAAGGGCGGATCCAGCTTTGGCGCCGGGGGGAGGGTCATATAGTCGTGGTCAAGTCACAGTGGGTACAGATGGACCCAGCCCAGGGGGAGGGTCATGACCCCCCCCCCTGGATCTGCCCTTGCTTGCTTGATGGTAAGCGGCCACCATAACCCATAGACGCTTGCGATACCAATACTATAACTCGCACCGTGGCCTACCATGACCCAATCCCCTACCCCGTGGAGACCTGGAACCTTACTCACTAAGAGAAACACAACACCACCAAAAGGTAGTGTTATTTAACTAGCATCTTCTTAAGACAAGCACAAAAAAAAATGTGTGTGTCAGCTCCGACGCACGACCGGAGTTTACACTCTAAAAACGATTGTCTTTGAACAGACACAAAACAAAATCAAATCCGAAGAAGTCGGTTACAAGTAGAGATACCTCAGGAATCGTCCCATGGTTTCGACTATCATAGGTTCCATGTCACACATTTTATCATCTAACATCAGCGATATTCATCATATATTTTATTACGTATTTCTGGAAACACACAATTTCAAAAATATCACACATTAGTCATCATTTTGTAAATATGTATTATAATTCCATCTGTACTGAAAATCACTATTCCAGAGTGCTGGACACTTACCGGCATTTCTCTATATTCTGTTATTTATTTGTTTTCATTAATTTTGCTCCGATTTTATCTATTTTTAGTTTATTTATTTTATTGACATTTGTGACAACTTAATGTTTTTATCCGTTGCCATGGCTAAAACTGAAAGGTGCGCAGATGAGGTTGCGCACAAAAATGTAACGAGGTCATTAATGTCATTCATCGATAGATTTTACTCCTCACATTTTTCTCATACCGGACCCCTTATATGTATATGCAAATCGATTCGTAAGGAGTAAACTCCAAAAAGAAAACAATAGAATGTAAAACAAAAAAAGAATATAAAGACCTGTAACAAAACGGGGATTAATAATTAAAAAAAAAGTGTCATCTTCTGTAAGGTGGAGGTTACTTCCCCAGACGGGCGCTCCAATCCGAGCGGGGACTCCGCTATGCCCTACCTCTCTTAATTATTTCAGCAGTTTAGACGTTAAAGTGTAACCGACACATGGAAAGTGACTTCAGTAGTTCCTCTGAAGTCATTTTTCAACTTGACGACTCTGTATATATCAATACAGGGAGAAAAAAGCAGCCCTTGCTGAGTTTCTTGCCGGTTCTTCTCAGTAGAAGGTCTCCCGCCGTAGTTTTGCGTACCGATGGCGTAGCTTCTTGACCTTCACAAGTGCTTGTAACAGCCTAGACTGAATAAATGACTTTTCATTTCTTTTCATTTCATTTCATTTCATTTCTTTTCATTTCTTTTCATTTCTTTTCATTTCTTTTCATTTCTTTTCATTTCTTTTCATTTCTTTTCATTTCTTTTCATTTCATTTCATTTCATACAAAATTGCATGAGCATAATTTTTAAGTATTAGTACCAACGATATCGCTGATTAGTATGGATCAGTACCCTTAGTACGAGTTTTACAATTACGAAAACTATGATAGTTCTCGTGAGCTCGCACTCGTACTAACGAAACTGATTTTATTGTTTTCGTTTCAATACAAACAAAAAACAATGTTTAAATTCTATCATTAAATCATTTGCGTCTTCATAAATTTTAAGTATATTTGATTACTTTTCACCAAAATGGATATAGAAACATAATTTACAATTCGAAAAGTATGATAGTTTTCATGAGCTCAAACTCGTACTAAGGGTACAGTTATCTTGTTAAATACGTTGAGTAGAATTGATTTTACTCGTTCGTATATAATTAGCTTCGAAACAACAGGTTCCATCTAATTATAGTTTTCTTTTTATGCTTAGGTTCATTTAACCTTGTAACATTTCGTATTAACAAAGTAAAATAGTTAATTATTATTTTTTGGGTCAGTTACAACAAATGCAATAAACAAAATCTTGTTAGATAATGCTCTATGTAAGTTGCTACGACCGGGCTTATTTTTTCTTTTTATATTTTTGCATTGTTATAGTTATAGCAATTGTAACACTATTGCAGATCACTATCAGTGTTGCACACTTGTTGTAACGATTTTTTTTTATCAGCCTCATAAACTCGTTTTTCGTTGTCGTTTTTTGATTCAAAGTCATTTGTAATCATGGTGTGTTTATTTAGTCTAGTTTCTTAACAAATAGTTGCACCCAATACCTATGATTCAATGTTTTCATAACACTTGAACATATTTTTTATGCAGAGATGGAAGATAAACCTATGTGTATCAAATTGTTTTTAGAAAATTATAAGATTCAAATTAATATTATGGTTTATTTTCACAATATCGTTAAGACTGTTATAATGAAATAAATAAAGCCAATTTAAACGGTATAGATGCACTGATTTATTTATTTTAATCTTTTCCTGAAAAGGGGAATAAATAGATCAGTGCATCTATAGTTGACACTTGTTTAATTGATTGAGTGGTGTGCGTGAAAACCTAAGAAAAATATAACGAAATAAATTTAGACATGTGAATATCGTTCTATAAGTTGATTAATGGTACCTATGTAATAATCATTCGATTGTGTGTAGAGGATTGACCAACTAGCTTCCTGTAACGTTATTGTTTACTGATTATATTTAAACTTCAAAGTCTAAGCTTTCAGATTAATCTAATTAAGACCTCTTATCAGAAATCCCTGACCAATTCTTTCTGTAATCATAAAAAACACAGCCGGTTCCTCCATTTTAACCTTACTTGTGACACTGAGCAGAACACGACAGAACACGAAAATTCACGATATATTAATTATCGATTTTTAAGAGTACTTACAGTCCGACACATTTGACATTTCCTTACATCGAAAGATAAATCACCCGATCGATCTAAGAAAGCTATTCGACCACAAACGGCAAGGTCGTGCAAACAAGCTGCTCGACGCATTGCCAGGATTTCGCAAGCTTCCGAAAACTCGGTTCTTGGGTTTGGCAAGTCCAACCTTGGTTGTCTCCCAAGGGCGTTCACTATGGAGCAAAATAAATATAGAAGACCACCCTGACATTTGAACTGCTTATTAGGTTACGTGTTAGGCCTCAAAGATTATTTTAGTGCCTCAACAGTTTCAAAATGTGGCAAATTCTATTTAAAGAGCAAAACAATGTTTTTATTATCATATTCTTAGATTATAATATAAACAAATTTTAAGTTAAGTCTGGCATAGCGGATGTCCTGGGAAAGTAACCTTCACCTTTAAGAAGAACACAGTGAAAAAAAAATTTTTTATGGTGTTGTGTTTCTGGTAGCAGTCAAAAACTTTTGCACCAGCTATCTTCACGTCTAAACTCTACCACCGTTTAGCATCAGATGGGATGTGATCAATTGCCCATTCGCTTATCTTATTAAAGAAAAAAAAGGTTTGGAACAACGTATAATCATCAACATATACCATCTTGTATTTAAAGTAGTTGAGTAAAGAATTATCTTTACACAACGTAAGCCATAAATCGTTCGAGATTCCAAAATCTTGTCCAACTTAATGTCGTACGCTCCAAACCGCTTTTCAGCAACTACTGCCAACGCACTACTACAAAGTAAATTGTCAGTGCAAACAAGTGGCGTATTACAAGATTAACAGATAGTCGCGTATTTACGAGACGATTCATCTTGAGCTTGTGTCGTTTCGTAACGTGAACATAACGCAAAAATCATGTCGCTTTAACCCTGACCTAGTGTCAAGCAGACGTGAGGAATGCGAGTATGGAGCGGACGCTAATAAAACTGTTGTGGTGACAGGTGTCAGTTTTTTGGCGGTTGATCCTTGACCAGGGTTGCCAGGTCACCTGATATTACAGGGGATCTCCTGTTTTTCTGAAATTTCTCCTGTTCTTCTGTTTTTGTACATGAATCTACTGGTTTTCTTTGAAAACGATTTTCTTTTTTGAATTGCATGTTGAGTTGCGTTTTCCGCCATTAAGAATGTAGGTAACAAAAAAAGAACGGTGGCAGAAGCCACGGAAACACATTCGTTACTAGCCTATATCTTAATTGAATTACCAAACCAATTTCATTTCAAATCAAAAGTACCCCCTTTGTATCTACTGTTTTTTCTTGTTAATTTACTGTTTTTTCTTATAATGTAAGTAATCTTAATTATAATAAAATAATCGGACGGCTCTGCGTTTACTGATTTTTTCTTGTAGCTCTTTCCATAAATATACTCCTTTATTCTATACGCCTCCTGATTTTTTAAAATTGGTCCTGGCAACACTGTTCTTGACAAAGGATCAAAAAAAAGTTATGTTAATCTTTTGTTAGTTAGTAGGTAGTTTCTTGTTTTGTGGTATCGAATACATGACGCACCTTTAATTTAAAAGCTTCAACTTTTATGTGGCGTCGTTGGAACTAAGCAATCAAAAACTGCATTTAATTTTTGTAATGTTGAACTTTTGTTGATTTAATTAGTTTCTTTAAATTTTGCTGTCGAATAGGTAACATATCTAACTTATATATCAAAAGCTTAATATTCAATTAGACTATATTGTAATTAAAATATAATAACTATTAATATCGTATATTTATTTTTATATGCGAGTAAATTATCCGAATGAATGAATAACTTTCATTTTACACTATTTATGTAAAGCGTTTTCCTTGCTACTCATACCGGTGTATTTTCTGTTTATATTACACAATCTTTTAGTTTTGAACCTAAGCCTTAACACACTGCCAAGGTTCCAATAAAAAACCTAATGCTCTTTTTATACTTCATTACTCGGAACTTTAAAAATGTCTATGGTTTGAGTATATAGTGTTTGCTTAATAGCCGGGAGCAATTTATCTTGTTAAAGATTAATTTTGTAACTAGTTTCATAGTACCAATCCGTGTGTGATGACAGAATACGTGACTGTGCAAAAATCATTGCTCCTAACATTATTCGTTTTATTATAAGAAGTGGGCAAATAATGACGTATCTACTTAGTACCAATATAACTAATTTTATATTTCTGCGCAATAATATCGTTACAAAATACATTTAGGTAATACCGTTTGACTCAGGTAAACATCCAAAAGTGCTTGTCAAATTTTTATACGAAGGGTCCCGTATCACAACAAAAAAAATTACGAGCAAAACTTGTTGAAAACCTCGCGATCTTGTGTGGTTAAAGGCGGGTCTCCAGCACGTGTTTTACCCTATACGATCAACAAAAACATATAGTCCAGTCAGTATTGTCGCGAAATCCGTTTTTCCTCAAACAGCTGGAACTATGCTAAAAAGTTTCTTAAGATAGTAAAGAACACTTTACATAGAGAAAAAAATGTTTCCAACCCCGGGCAAGGGTGAAAACCACCCTTAATAATCTATTTTTCCAATTATCTCAAAAAGTATACGAGATACGGAAAAAAACTTCAAATGAAAATTGTAGATCTTTTTGAAATCTACAAAACATTATTCCACCCTCTTGCCCCTATTTTCAATAGGGGAGCCAATAATCGAAGTCAAAGATAACTTTTTTAACTAACTTTAACTTTTTAAGTATTGAATCTTTGACTTCGATTATTGGCTCCCCTATTGAAAATAGGGGCAAGAGGGTGGAATAATGTTTTGTAGATTTCAAAAAGATCTACAATTTTCATTTGAAGTTTTTTTCCGTATCTCGTATACTTTTTGAGATAATTGGAAAAATAGATTATTAAGGGTGGTTTTCACCCTTGCCCGGGGTTGGAAACATTTTTTTCTCTATGTAAAGTGTTCTTTACTATCTTAAGAAACTTTTTAGCATAGTTCCAGCTGTTTGAGGAAAAACGGATTTCGCGACAATACTGACTGGACTAATACCAACATTCAACAAAAACGTGTACACAAAACTTTGTTACACTACAAATATATGTTTGCATCAACAAAGTTTTTGCTCTCCGAGCCCAATGGAAAACACGTGCACAATCACCCCCCCCGCGGGTCGAGGGGCAGGGTATTGTTTCATCAGCAAATTTTTGAGAACTGGCTAGCAGGGGCTGCTTTTCAAACCGAGTGCAACTTTTCACTCTGACGTTTAAATTTTGACTTAGATTGTACGAAACTTTTGTCAAATTTGATATTTGTTGCACCTGGATTGTAGGTTTGGAATGCGGCCCTGTTTTTGTATCCCACGACAACGGCTAACTAGAGCCGAGGTCAGAGTCTCAGAGACGCCCACTAGTTGAGCCGACCCCCTCAGGTTCGAGTGGTCTAGAGGCTCCAGACGGTGAGGAGACTCCACCCGCGGGACGATGCCATCCACCTGGAATACCTCTAGAGGCACTCGCCAATTCTCGGCTTGAGGTCCTCTTAGGATCTCGCCGTCATCAAACCCGGTGACGCTGTAAAGGTCATCTGCGTCTGCGACCAACAGCATACACACTCAAAAACCGTCAAGAGTAGACGGCGTGTGTCATCTTTACACCTAGTACCCCTAGCATGAGCCAATATCGAATTCAAATAGTTTGCAAACCGAAATGTCAATGTAAAATTTTGTATGGAAACTTGAACAGCAGCGGCACAAATTACGTAACGAGAGCTAAAAATCAGTACACATTTGACAATGACATTTCGGACTCGCAAACGATACGAATTCGTTATAGGTTAGTGCTAGGGGTACTGTACACTAAAAACAAACAAACAGGTTTTGAAAAACTAGTAGTACTATTGCGTGCTTAGCAAATCTAATTAAAACATAAATTCAAATAAAAACTTAGGTATTTATTGAGGACATAGGTTGTAAATGATAATCTAGTAATAAAAACTAAAAATATTTACAAGAGTGTGCGTGGGTAGGGACTGCTTTGTTAATATTTTATGTTAACTTGAGTTTTAATAAGAAATTCTATCAAAAAACATCAACGCCATCACCAACAAGCTACGCCATCGGTTTGTAAATCTACGGCGGGAGACCTTGTACTGAGAAGAACCGGCAAGGAACTCAGATCGACTTGCCTCTAAGTATTAGTGGGGGATATCAGAAGATCCAGATTAAGAGAGGTATGGCATAGTGGATTTTCCGATCGAATTACAGTGCCCATCAATGGAAGTAACCTTCACCTTACAGAAGATCACAGTCAGGGTTGCCAGGTCTGCCGATTTTATAGGTGATCTCCTGTTTGTCTACACGAATCTACTGTTTTTTTCTTATAATACGATTTTCTTTTTTAAATTGCATGTTGAGTTGCGTTTTCTGCCATTAAGAATGTAGGTAACAAAAAAACCGAGCGGTGGCAGAAGCTACAGAAACACATTCGTTACTGGCCTATATCTTGATTGAATTACCAAACCAATTCCATTGCAAATCAAAAGTACCTATCTGCATCTACTGTTTTTTCTTGTAACTCGTTCCATAAATGACAGTACAATTATTTTTCTATAACGCCTCCCGATTTTTTAAAATCCACACTGATCACAGTAAAATATCACTTAACACTTCCTTTTGGTAGCTAGTCGGTGAGTAAGGTTCCAGGGTTCCACGGGGTAGGTCAGGGTAAGGAAGCGCGTGAGTGATATTTTTGGTACCCACTCCATGATCTAAGTATCGCCGCACACGGGCCACCGACCACAACCACAAAACGCCGCCATCGTCATATTTCTTATACTTTTCATATGGACTCGCCACACACGGTACGCCGGTGGCCGCCACACGCTACAAATCGTCGTTGCTCGCTTCTTGTGGCCCGCACCGGCCACTTAATGCGCGGATACCAAACGCCGCCACACGACACTCGCGCGATTCCCCACCCCTCTCTCCCTTACCTTAGTGTCGCCGCACACGGACCACACGCCACAGCCACAAACGCCGCAACGAGAAGCTAGAACGGGCTACTAAAGTGGCTGAAGCGCGCGACAGCGGCCGACTAAGGTGAAAGAGAGAGGGGTGGAGAATCTCGCTAGTGACGTGTGGCGGCGTATTGTATCGGCGCATTAAGTGACCGGTGCGGGCTACAAGAAGCCAGCTCGACGATTTGTAGCGTGTGGCGGCCACCGGCGTACCGTGTGTGGCGAGCCAATAGAAAATGTATGATAACTACAAGAAATATGCCGGTGGCGGCGTTTTGTGGTTATGGTCGGTGGCCCGTGTGCGGCGACACTTAGTCGGCCGCTGTCGCGCGCTTCAGTCACTTTAGTAGCCGCTTCGAGCTTCTCGTGGAGGCCTTTGTGTGGCCCGTGTGCGGCGACACTAAAGGAATGGGTCCGTTAGTAGTTATATATCTTAAGGCGGAACATACGCTTGTTAAACACCTTTTTAACAAAAAAAATAAGTAAATAATTATTCTATTTTAAGCTATTTATAGCACATACTTTGAAATAGCCTACTGCTTTATAATACTCAATCTGCCTTCATTCAGAAAACAGCAAGATCACGCTAATTTCGCGAATGCAAAAGCTAATGATGACTAATCTAACATTTTGAACTGTCATCATGAAATTATTTGTCATTTATCAAAAAATTATACCTAGCATCCGACCATTGACCCCGGTTTCGGCTACTAGTACTATTAAAAGGCAGGTAAGTACTTCGTAATTCTAAGTACCTATGTTTAGAAAGGTAATGGTTGTGAAAGATCGACTTGCGACACGTTTTACTGAGATGATTCCATGTGCTTTTAGTTTCGGTATCCGAATACGTTTGGTTAACGAAAAAAAGGTACTTCAACGCTAATAAGAGCATTTTTTAAAACCTCTATTAAAGATTCCAAAACAGTTAACTTATTGCCAAAATTAAAACATCCAATGTCCTAATAACCATAATATCATCCGAATGGATGATTGTTCTTAATCAATGTTGTACTAAATTTCATAGTAACACTCCTTCGCTTTTTCGATCCTTTCCACGCAAAGGGTTTACTCATCAGAAAGCCACAATTTTTTCTGCTTGATGCGTGGTTATCGATATGAATTTCAAAAAAAGAACGTCATTCACGCCCGCACGTTGCACTATCACCATATTTTTTTTAATAGATCGGTAGGCAAATGACTCTACTCCACCTAATGTTAAGGGGTGATAGAATCCAGACGCGAATATAGCTGGTACAGCAGTTATAAACTACCACACCAACCCACCATTGCATTCGGGAATCTAAAGTGATGCCCAGAAACTTTGGAGAATTTACTAAAACAACTGGCTCGTTACTTACATTTATATTGATACTAGCTGACCCAGCGAACTTCGTACCGCCATAAAAATAAGGGCAGGTGGTAGAAGAGAAAATTTAGGGTTGTATGTATTTTTAAATACCACATTATAAAAAAATAAATAATGTCCAAAAAAATTTAAGGGGTGTGTAACGTAGTTTTCTATGAATTTCCTGGGATAACATTCCTCCTAACCCATATGAGAACACTACGTTACAATACCTAATAGTTCGAATTTTGGTGCGAAGGCGCATTGTAGTTTTCAGAACACTACGTTACAGGTGGACAACCATTATTACTTAAAGATATGAAAAATAGATAGTAGCCGATTCTCAGACCCACGGAATATGCATATAAAATTTCATAAAAATCGGTCAGACTGTTTCGGAGGAGTATGGTAACTAACATTGTGACACGAGAATTTTATATAAAAGATTCACATTAGGGTATCAAGAGGTATCATCAGCAAATAATAATGTCTCACACTGTCTCACATAAATTCTTGGTTAAGTGAGGAAGGTCATTTATGTAGATAAGAAAAAGTAATGGGCCTAATATTGATCCCTGGGGCACGCCCATAGTAATGGTTGCTCCTGCAGACTCTGCCTCATCAATATTTTTTTTTGAGATCTTGCTGAAAGATAGGACTGTAAGGTGCAGACTTACTTAAATGGGCGTTCCACTTCGAGCGGCAAACATCTATTAAATTTGCTGCCTATCATACCTTCTGAAACAAGAATAAATCGTTATGCAAAATTCTATTCTCTGTAATTTTGTAAGAAGCATGCAAAAATGTGAAAACGCGGAGATGAAGCGTTATGTTTTAAAAGTACATTTTTTAAAGGAAATTTAATGAATGTATTGCTAGATAATAATACGAACATTATGTAATTCCTAAAACAGCGTGTCGTGGATTGAATTGGACTTTAGCATGGCTTGTGGTGAATTCGCCCTATCAAACTTATTAATCAGTATCTCTTAACCTTCATCATTTTAGGGTTCCATATCTTAAAAAGAAAAAACGAAAACCTTATAGGACCACTTTGCTTTCCGTTTGTAAATATAGTCGTGTGAGGTTTGTGTGTGTGGGATGCGCACGCTCTTCCCGATGAACATGAAAGTTGGAGGGTAACTCGGGAAGGCTAAGACGCTACTCTCACGCGATAATATATACAGGATGTTTCAAAAATATAAATAAAGCTTGAAGGGCGTTGCAGTACATCATATAAGGAGTGTTCTCTAATTTTCTTAAAATATTTGCAAGAAGTTTGAACTTTTTATAAAAACAGTTATTTTTAATGATTTATAAAAATATCGATCATTTTAAGACATGTCACTCGTTCGAACGAGTAACTTACTCCTGGTAAGGTGCACCTCGAGGTCATGCACCTTACCAGGAGTAGTAATAAATCTGCTGTATTAAAGAAAATTAGAGAAGATTCCTTATATGATGTACTTCAACGCTCTTTAAGATTTATTTTAATTTTTGTAACAGCCTGTATACAGGAGGATATATATATATATACAATTATACATGTATATGAATGATGCGTGTGCTGCTCCATTCTCCTATGCCTTATGCACAGCCTAATGTTAGATTATCTAAGAAAAAAAGTTTCACGTCAGATGTGTGCTCCGTGCACACTTTTTTTACGTGGAAAAACAAACCCGCCTTATAGTAAGCGGCTTCCATAGCCTTAAAGACGCTTTTGATGCCAAAAATATCATTAGCACCATTGCTTCCCTGACCCTATTCCCTACTCCGCGGAGTCCTGGAACCTTACAAAAGTTAGTTTTGTTTTACTGTAGTCTTCTGTAAGGTACAGATCATTTCCCCTGACAGGCACTCCGATTCTAGCAGGAAATTTACTTTGCGTAGGATAGGATAGTAAACACACAGGTTTCGTTAAGCTTACGTAAAAAGTAGACAACAAACGTTAATATAGCCCTAAATAGGGTATTAGACAAGTTTTATAAAACGATCTCACATTATTTACTAATGTTTATGGAGTCCATAATATTACAAATTCATGGTTCTGTTGCGTATTTCAGTAAAAAAAACTAAATCAAAGATACGATTTTAAAGTTGCCGCGAAAACGTTCCTCTGAACATAATGGCGTCTTACTGCTATGTGATATATGACACGACTGTCATTAAAACGTCAAACGATACAATGTAATGTCACCTTGACCGGAAGTTTACTAGCGTATGACGTCATTTTAGTTTTCGCCAATCCCAGGCGTTTTCAGTCAGTGACCATAGAAAAAAAATCGTTTCTATTAAATGATTTCAGAAAAGTTATTAATTATTTGTTCTCCCCGAATAGTAAAATCGCTGCTAATATTCATATTAAATACAAAATAAAAAAAACAATATCGTTTATTCAGCATAGGCTGTTACAAGCACTTGTGAATGTCAAAAAGCT
Organism: Chilo suppressalis; assembly: GCA_902850365.2. Lineage (NCBI taxonomy): Eukaryota > Metazoa > Arthropoda > Insecta > Lepidoptera > Crambidae > Chilo > Chilo suppressalis. The sequence goes on from OU963902.1 coordinate 3,939,049, forward strand.
AAGCCACCTTTTCGAAAATCTATGACGGGAGACCTTGTACTGAGAAGAACCGGCAAGAAACTCAGCAAGGGCTGTTTTTTTCTCCCTGTATTATATACAGAGTCGTCAATATGAGATAACTCAAGAAGTAAAAATGTAAAAAATGTGACAAAAATATAAAAAATAAACTGATTTAACAAAGTTTACATATGCAACTTACATAATTTTAAAAAAAATATGTAAGATTAAAATTAAAGTTAAATTCAAGTACAGGTGCTATCAACGATGGACTGCAAAACTAAGTGAAACTTATGGAAATAATCGAAATAATGAATAATTTTAATGAAATCAAACCAGCGAACTTGACACAATCACAGCAACTACTATATTATTTTTAAAAGAAACTTACAAAACAATGACATATAAAATATATACAAAAAGTTTCTATCAAAATATTGTTACTAGTTCACAACAGATGCCAACAATTGGAACTTTATTTTTCATACTGTTAAATTCCCTATTCTCACCTATAAAACACAATAATGTATTTTTTTGGAAACTGAATAACTATTTATCTTTAGCATCTACAAGTGAGGAGCTCGATGGCGCAAGTGGTTAGCGCGTTCGGCTGCGATCGTTGAACTTAAGCAACTTTCGCAGTAGTCGGTCATTGGATGGGTGACCAAAAATTACTATCTCGAGCTACTCCGTGCTTCGGAAGGCACGTTAAGCTTTTGGTCCCGGCTGCATCTGCAGTCGTTAGCACCCACCAATTAGCACTGGGCCCGCGTGGTAAGTCATGTTCCAATCTCCCTATTCCATCCATACGGAAGGCCTGTGCCCCAGCAGTGGGGACATTAATAGGCTGATGATGATCTACAAGTACGGAACCCTCGGTAGGCAAGTCTGCTTGGTTATTTATCCGGTTTTATTTTTATTATCACAGTGCAATCTAGACGCTGGACTTCGAGATTAGCGATTGATATTATGCAAAGTGTTTTTTTTTGGATACATTAAGAAAACCAGAAATTTATATGCGGCAATGATATAATTACAAATTCCCCATCCTTGTTATTAGGTTTAAATATGCTAATGTGATTGGTAGTAACGGAATTGTCAAACTAGAATTGTAGATTTAAATTTTGGGTAAACTAATGTCGCCTGAGCTTATAGTAACATTACCTGTTTTTTTTTGTATATCTTATTTTAGTCACTAATAAATCAAATTGGTTATTATTAATAAAAGAATATAAGTATTAAAATATAAAAAAATCGGTCAATAGTTCGCCAAAGTTCATGTTGCTTAGACTTTTTTGAGAAGTATGTTTCTGTATTTTGAATGGATTTAGATTAGTTGTTAAATTAGTGTCCAAAAAAAAATGTTTGAATATATTTTACATGTCATAACGATAGTATAAATATGAACAGACTAAAACACGCAGTTTATGTAAATGATGCATATTCTTTAAACTCTTTTTTTATTCAATTAACGACAAATAATATGCCAGCTTTCCACGTTGGCCATGGTCCCGGCCAATGTTGTGACAAACACATTGCTAATGGGTGACGAGACTGCCACAACCACGCTACAACCCTTACAGTCTCACTTAGAGACGGAAATTAACTTGTAAGTTTCATACAATCCCTTTGTTTGCTATAACAACTGAATGAAGAACAACAACACGTGACTTTAATAAGCACAACTTTAAGTGACGACTACAAGAACGAACGTTTGATCTGCATTGAAAACCCAACACCGAACGGATCTGCAGCCAATGTGTCCACCAATATTTGAAAACTCAAAAATATGCTTAACCAACATGAACCAAGATAAAGGCCTTATCTATTGAGAAACCCACGGACACTAGCAAAAGCCTGCAGCAACATCAGGGGACTGCTGGTCTTTCTGAGGGTGCTAGGATTGCAGGACTGCCACTCCTCACGCAAAATAGGCTCATAGTATCGAGTTGCGGAATCAGCCTACAACATGAACCAAGTAGGCAACGTCGCGAATGATATTCTTTGTATCGCAAGTTTATGCCATTATGGCAATGGGAAATGCTTAAAAGGTAGGGCATAGTTGAATTTGCGCTCGAATTGGAGAGCATGGGGGAGTAACCTGTACCTAACAGAAGATAACACTACCCTTTGGGGGTGTTGTGTTTCCGTCGGTGGGTAATGTTCCACGGGGTAGGGGATCGGTTCAGGGTAGGCATATTTTGGTATAGCCAGAGGCTATGGTGGCCGCTTACCGTCAGGTGGGCCAAGTTCTTGTTACAGGTCGCGGCATGTAACTCTAGCGCTGAACAAAACGCGGAGGGGATAGATGCGCTGTTCATGCAAATCGAGCACATCCCTAATTGTTACCGACGCGAACGCATCTCTTTAGCCTAGCGCCGGAAACGGAGACATGTTAGTTAGTTTCCGATTAGACTCGGCCTGTCTCTCTGGTTCAGCGACGACGCTTAGAGCGAACGCTGTATTTTTCATTGTATCGAAGCGATAACATTTAAGTAGTTAAACGCGAAGCCGCGTATCTATATTACTGTGTGTAAATATATAATTATCAATGTATAAATTACTGTGATGTCACAAAACGAACAATTATATTGTGTGAAGCAAACACGTGTTTCCCTTCAACCACCGGTTGCCATCCCTCTCCAGACAAGGCCCAACCAAAACGATCCCGCATAGCACGATATTAACGGCGGCACGATGGATCGAGTGAGTTACGCAAATAAAGCGAACGACCTCACCGGACTCGCAACATGCGCATGGGTACGACTGGAGAGCCAATCGGCGCAACGCACGCCCACCCGCGCACCTCGTTTCCCCCCAAGACATCTTAATTTTTACTTCTGTGCAATAACGGTCGGCGCTAGAGTTTCGTGTCTTAAAACCACCCCTGTAACATAAGAAAAACATTGATGGCCAATAGGTTTTCGCAATAATTAAGGAAGAAATGCTGGCCAAGGCCGAATATAACTTTTGGATCTTTCCTCATTTTTTTTTAATATTTCCAACACACACCAATTAGCCTAGCCCCAAAGTAAGCACTGTAAGGCTTGTGTTATGGTATGCTAGGGTAACAGTACCTATATAATTATACTTATATAGAAATACATATCAAACATCCATGACTGGAGTACAAATGCTCGTATTCATCACACAAACATCTGCCCCCACCGGGATTCGAACCCGGGACCTCTCGAGTCGGCCACACCATGAAACCCAGCGTACAAACCACTCGACCACCGAGGTCGTACTTATATGATTCGTAATACGTACGTAAAACTACACAACTTTGAAATCCGTGCAATTTTTGTCAATTATTTTAGCAAAAACAAGAGATTTGTAAAAGCAAGCACCTTTATAGGGTTGAATAGCATCGTGTTCATTCATCTTCAATTTCTTGGTAGAAATATACAAATATATTCTAAAGAAAAGTTTACTAGAAAAAAATCCACGCGGACCAGGCAGCGGACGGGACTCGGGACTTTTTTTTTCTAGTAAACTTTTCTTTAGATTTAAACATCTAGCAGTTAAATACTTAAAAATAAATATAATCATAACTACAAATATATTATTAGAATAATGATTACCATATATGTGTGTTGTGATAATATTTTCTTTTAAATCTTTGACAAAATTATAAATAACTAGCTGACTCGGCGAACTTCGTACCGCCCAAAAGTAGTAATTTGCAATAAATTAAAATTGCGACTATAATTTGAGATTTAAACTATCCTATCTCTCAAGTTGGATCGAACTGCACATGGTGTGCGAATTTTATTATAATCGGTTCAGTGGTTTAGGAGTCCATTGAGGACAAACATTGTGACACGAGATTTATATATATTAAGATGGTTACAGTTTAACTCAGCTTTAAAAATTAAAAGGAAATTATTTATCGTTCAATAACCTTTCTTGTCTGGTGGTAACTACACCGGTTTTAGCTTCATCCCCTCGGTCTAAGCGAATAGAATCTCCTGTATTCGAAAATTTACTTCAATAGATGAGCTTCGTAATTTTTTTCAAACTTGCTGCCATTTATAAGAAAACAAAACAGAACACAATCACTGTTTAGCGAAGTAGGGTACATATATAGCCCAGTCAAATTAGCCATTCACCTCGGAATGAGAACACGCAAAAATTTAGCGAAATGGGTGGTGGTGTAGAGTATCTGAGATATTCGAGGTCAAAAAACTACTTTTTCTCAAATATCGCGCTTCCTACTGCTCCTATCACTAACCGGTCCTTAGTTCTGTATGTGATATTATAAAAGGTCAACGTGTATTTGGAGTACTCCGTAATGAATGCTAAATGAAATGAAAACATAAACTTTTATAACATAAAAACTTATATATAACAACAGTACTTATTTTCCAGTGAATGCTTATACAACTGAGTATTGTGCGTTCTCCGCGCTATATACTTTAAGAACGGATAGTCGTTTGAAAGATTTTTTTTACAAAAAAACAGTAAAATCGCTAGTTTAAGAACAGCTATCATTATAGATCTCAACGCAGTTGGAGCATAAATATAAAATAAATAAAATACTTATTTACTTATTCAAAACACATTACACTATTATAACTGTATACCTAATTCAATAATGTAGTCGTCCTGTTAAACAAAACGCAAAATATTTTTTTATAAAATTACATGAATTATTATTAACATTATTATTTCAATACTGTGAACTACAAAAAAAAATGACAATAAATATGTCAATAAAAAAATAAATTAAAAATCAATTTCAATTTAACTAAATATCAATTAAAAACTTAAAATATAATTGTCAATAAAAATATCTCAGCCACGTTATGGCTGCCTCACACCTCACCTATTGTGACCTTTGACACCACAGAACACAGAATGAGCGTCTGCATCAGCGGTCGTAAGCACCCACCAATCCGCACTGTGCCCGCGAGGCGGGTGTTGGCCCAATCTCCCTATTCAATCCATAGGGAAGGCCTGTGCCCTAGCAGTGAGGACATTAATAGGCTGTTGATGATAATGTTAATATAATTGATGTGTTTAATATAATAAATACTAGCAAACCAGTGAACCAAATGTTCACCAAAACCTGATTTAAAAAAAAATGTATTTAATTAATTGAGAACTTCGGAGATTTTGTGTGGTTTCGTTTGAAATTCGTGATTTCTCGAAAACCGGAAGTGCTACGTTACTCAAATCCGGTTTGTAGTCTTATCAGACTATTCTTAACTTATAACTTAAATATTCTCTTTATCTATCTCTTACGGTTTGGCCGCTGAAACAGCACCACAGACAGACGGACGGACGGACTTGTCTAATAGATAAGAGACTAGCAAACCAGTGAACCAAATGTTCACCAAAACCTGATATTATTTAGTTGCGAACTTCACAGATTTTGTGTGGTTTCGTTTGAAATTCGTGATTTCTCGAAAACCGGAAGTGCTACGTTACTCAAATCCGGTTTGTAGTCTTTTCAGACTATTCTTAACTTATAACTTCAACATTCTCTTTATCTATCTCTTACGGTTTGGCCGCTGAAACAGCACCACAGACAGACGGATGGACGGACGGACGGACGGACGGACGGACTTGTCTAATAGATAAGAGATACCTAATTCAATAATGTAGTCGTCCTGTTAAACAAAACTCAAAATATTTTTTTATAAAATTACATTAATTATTATTAACATTATTATTTCAATACTGAAAACTACAAAAAAAATTCAAAAAATAAATTAAAAATCAATGTCAATTTAACTAAATATCAATTAAAAACTTAAAATATAATTGTCAATAAAAATATCTCAGCCAACTTTATGGCTGCCTCACACCTCACCTATTGTGGCCTTTGACACCACAGAACACAGAATGAGCGTCTGCATCAGAGGTCGTAAGCACCCACCAATCCGCACTGTGGCCGCGGGGCGGGTCATGACCCAATCTCCCTATTCAATCCATAGGGAAGGCCTGTGCCCTAGCAGTGAGGACATTAATAGGCTGTTGATGATAATGTTTATATAATTGATATGTTTAATATAATAAATATAAATAAGTATACTACATACCTTGTAGGAGAAGGGCCATACAGCAACACGGCCGACGTGGCCAGGAGGCATACACAGCTTTCCCCTCTATCGAGTTTGGCATACAAATTGGGCATAAAAGTGATACATGTGTGCAAGATTTGGCGAGTCCCTTCAATTTCGTCGGCCTAGTTAGCTCAGCATTAGGCAGACACCGTACCCGTAGGATAAGAGTGCGAAGACCCGCTCTACACACGACACGCTATACCAGGTATAGGTACGTACTTGGGCGTTTTTCCCCGCCCCCCACGACACCGACTAACTAGAGCCAAGGTTCGAGTCTTAGACACGCCCTCTGGTTTAGCCGACCCCCTCAGGTTCGAGTGGTCTAGAGGCTCCAGACGGAGAGGAGACTCCCCCCTTGGGGAGATGCCATCCGCCTGGAATATCTCTAGAGGCACTCGCCAATTCTCGGCTTGAGGTCCCCTTAGCATCTCGCCGTCCCCAAACCCGGTGACGCTGTAAAGGTCATCTGCGACCAACAGCATACACACTTAAAAAAAAGGGATTTGGCGATTTATTGTGTCATTGTTTATGTGTGAGTGTCGTAGTTACAGTTTTGCGTGTATGTTAAACTGCGTTTGTGTGCATATTTCCCCCGGCAAAAGAAGACAGAAACATTTGAATAGTATTATGCAATGGCACCGCTTCTGTCTTCTGTTCCAAAGGTTCGGATCCCCGCAGTGGCATTTATTTGTAATGTGCTTGAATATTTGTTTCTGAGTCATGCATAATTGTTTATAAGTACTATAATTACGAATTATAATACATTATTTAGTTGCCATAAACCAAGGCTTTTTATCTTATGAGACTAAATTATTCTTTGCGCATTGTCTAGAATTTACTGTTATGATAATATTTATCATCATCATCATCATCAGCCTATTAATGTCCCCACTGCTGGGGCACAGGCCTTCCCTATGGATGGAATAGGGCCATGATCCACCACACGGGCCCAGTGCGGATTGGTGGGTGCTAACGACTGCAGATGCAGCCGGGACCGACGGTTTAGCGTGTCTTCCGAAGCACGGAGGAGCTCGAGATAGTAAATTTTTGGTAAACCATCCAATGACCGACCACTGCGAAAGTTGCTTAAGTGCAACGATCGCAGCCGAACGCGCTAACCACTTGCGCCATCGAGCTCCTCCATAATATCCTCCTCATGATAATATTAAAGAAGAGGAATCTAAATTTTGACTTTTTTTTTATTTATCGACAAATAAATATGTACTATCGAATCAACTCACTTTTATTACGAATACAGGTTACAAAGTTGTTACACAGATACATTTTAATACAGTACAGCCATATTCTGCCTTATTGGCATGCATTATAATATTTTTATAAATCATTAATTATTTCAATGTCAAATTCAACTTTATTGTCTAGGCTCCGAATATGATTTTGTCCCATTCGGTGTCGAGACCCTTGGTCCGTGGGGTCCGCGCGCTTTTTTAAAGAAATAGCAAAAAGATGAGTTGACATCACAGGAGATCGAAGAGCTGGCAGCTACCTCGGACAAAGAATTAGTCTAGCTATCCAAAGGGGAAGCGCTGCCAGTATCTTCGGAACCTTGCCTAAAGGGACTCTTTTTAATAATGTATTTTAGTTATTATATTTTATTTTTTAAGGTTTCTGGAGCGACTTGCATATATAAGGGGCCTGGTATGAGAAAAATGTGAAGAGTAAAATCTATCGATGAATGACCTCGTTACGTTTTTGGTGCGCATCCTATGTCGCGCAACTTTGACAAACAAAGATGACGGATTGACATTAATAAAAATTTTAAAATCTGAACTGAATTTAGATATTGTTTCTGATAGAGCAATGGGGACAACGAGGATGCGGTATTTTCAAGATTCATGAACCACGTATCTACGAACGTCCATGTGTCTTATTTTAGTTACCATAAACCACTTGTCTCTGTAATTAATAATGCAGACAATGTTGATTTAATTAATATTTAAAAAAATGATAATAGTCTGATCATAATAATTACATAATTTATCAACATTCCTAATGATATATTTATGCACATCTGAAATTGACTATTGTAAAAAGTTTAATGTAAAATATTTCGTCGATTAGTTATAATAAATGTATATGAAATGAATAAATGTATATTATTTTCATTAATTTATTAATTTACCCTTTCATACAGTATCAATCTTTTTTAAGTTAAATTAACTCTTTTTGCGTCTGGTTAGACTATCGAACTTAAGGAGTAAACTCCAGTCGTGCGTCGGAGCTGACACACACAATTTTTTTTAGTTTTAAGTTCGTTGTTTTAAGTTGTTGTAATACTTTATGTTTGTATGATTCACAAAAAGTCATGGTGGATAGATATAATTGCAATATAATCTTTAATGACAACTTGTTATTACGCACAGTACATTGGACTTCCCCTTCGTTGAGAAAAAACTTAATCTTTTTATCATAAATACCTACGTAATGGCTATCTTGTGTTTTGGTACCAACAACTTATGTTATAGAAATCCGTCTCCCACTATATGTTAAAAAAAAAACATTGAACTATACTGCTTGCTGTACCCTTAGCACGAACCAATATCGAATTCGTATCGTTTGCGAATACGAAATGTCATTGTCAAATGTGTACAGATTTTTAGTTCTCTTAAGGCCCGTATTATAGAAAGATTCTCAGTGACTGATCTAGTCGAGTCTAGGAGCTCGATGGCGCAAGTGATTAGTGCGTTCGGCTGCGATCGCTGAAGTTAATCAACTTTCGTAGTGGTCGGTCATTGGATGGGTGACCAAAAATTACTATTTTGAGCTCCTTCGTGCTTCGGAAGGCACGTTAAGCCATTGGTCCCGGCTGCATCTGCAGTCGTTAGCACCCACCAATCCGCACTGGGACCGCGTGGTGGGTCATGGCCCAATCTCCCTATTCTATCCATAGGGAAGGCCTGTGCCCCAGCAGTGGGGACATTAATAATCTGATGATGATGATGATGATGATGATGATCATCATCATCTAGTCTTGAGCATAGTTAGAAAGGGATGTCGCTATATTTAGCACATAGCGACATCCCTTTCTAACTGTACTCAAGTAAAGATCAACACTTGGTTGTCATTCTGTAATACGGGCTTTAGTATGGTAGTTAGTGGCACAGCTGTTCAAGTTTCATAAAAAAATTGACAACGACATTTCGGACTCGCAAACTATTCAAATTCGATATCGGTTCGTGCTAGGGGTACTGCTCCCTAACTGCAAAACGTGACAGTAACAGGTTGAACAAACTCTCGAGTGAAAAACAAAATAGATTTACAAAAAATCCGCAATCCCTCCCGCCCATAGGCGCGTAGAGTCTGTGCGGAAAGAGAATGGGATTTAGATTGGAGGGCGCTGTACTACTTTTCTACCGTATTTGTAAGGTTTTACCCCTTTTAGACATGATTAAATACAAAAAACCGCAAGAAATCACAACAACAAACAAATCAATACAAAACTTTGACGTTTTACAGATAGCTGGGTTTGATTGCCAAATAAAAATCTTAATGTTAGTTCCGTTGTTCGCCACGCCCATTCTCTTTCCGCACAGACTCTATGTGTTATTGCGATATTTCGTCATACTTGTATTGCGTCGTTATTATAGCAGCAGTGTGTAACTTCGTAGCCGTTATATTTTTCTTTTTTTAAGCATGTTACTGCTCGATGTTTAAATATTACTAGAGAAAATTCCACGAAAAAATTCAGTGCATTCGCCCGGATAGCGAAGGGTGAGGGTTCGAGTCCCGACTGCTGCCTGGTCCACGTGTTTTTTTTTCTAGTAATCTTTTCTTCAGATTTAAACATCAAGCAAAAATGAAAATTATAACTATAATTCTATTTTTTCTTTTAAATGTTTAATACATGTAAAGGTATTCATTGGACATTATGGGTTACGTACAATGCGAAGAGATGGCGTTGCCTTGCAGCTTTAAGAAGGCTAGAGAGAATTCGACATGGCCATCACGGCCGCGGTAGCATAATGGTCACTACATGCTGCCTGGTCCGGGTGGAATTTTTTCGTAGCTGTTCTCATACATAATGTATTAAAACAGACATCTCAATAACGCATCCCATATAATCGACCGGTAATAACGCGCCTATGGGGGCCATAGGCGCGTAGGCTTAATAGGGATGATGACTAATTTTTTTTCTTCGTTTATCAGGTAGATAATCAAAAAGTATTGGACACGTATTTTTTCTTTTTTTCACATAATATAAACATTGCAGAGATATATTCATTTGAAAAGTCGCATGACGTCACGTTTGAGTACACTTATAAGTGAAAATTCACTCAAAAGTGACGTCACGAGCCCCTACTCCCAAACTTTAACGCGCTATAACTTTGTCATTTTTTGGTTGATTGCCCAAAGAAAAAATACGTGTCCATTTTTTTTTGATCATCTAACTGACGGACTAAATAGAATTTCGTTTACTGTACCCCGTCATCACCCCTATTCTCTTAGTCATCATTACCAGAGAGATCATGACGCCAATATAATATTCTGTTCTGTGATATGACTTTTTCCTACTTTTTAATTCAATACTTAAAAATTATATAATATGAAATAGCTAATACTTGTAATTAATTTTAGATACTCGTACTTGTTGTTCAATCACGCAAACCACCGAACATATTTGGATGAAATTTAACATACCCCCATACCAATCCCTACACATATATCATAATTATGAAAGCATAGATAGTCCCAAAATATCACTCAATCACACTTATTTAATTAATCCTGAGTCCCTCGAAAGAAAAATAAAATAATTAACACAAATAAAATTCAAATGCACGCGCGGTTCAAATACCGTCGCTCAGACTTCAATACGTGTGACACTCAGAAAGTTTTGAGAAACTTAAAAACTAACTTGTGTGAAAAAAACTTTTTATAAATCTTTTCAAAGAACTCTCCACCAGCCTCTATACAAAGTTTCATGCGTCTGAACCAATTTTCAAAATATTTTTTCAAGTCCTCCGCAGACACCTCTTTCACGGCCTTCTCCATCGCTGCTGCGCCGCTTTTTCCAGCGATGAAAACTGTATCCCTTTGGACAGATTTTTTATTTTAGGGAATAAAAAGAATTCACACGAAGCCAAATCAGGACTGCAAGGAGGATCTACCAAGACTCTGACTTGTGTGGAGTCCATGAAGTCTTTCGTTTTGATCGCAGAGTGCGCGGGCGCCTTGTCGTGGTGAAAAAGGACTCGCGTAGCCCGGTGTTAGGTCGCTTGTTGCTCATTGCAGATAAAACTTCTGGCAGGCATTTTGTGCTATACCATTCGGCGTTGATGCTGCTTTGGTTTCGAAGTGGAGAAACTAGCGATCAAAATTTTCCCTGCGCTCCTCGATCGTATCACTTTCATAGGCGTTGGTTCACTTTGAAACGTGTTGGTGGCTGCTAACTAGTGTTGCCGATCGATAGTCGACTATCGATGATTAATCGATAGTCTATCGATAGCCAACCAATCGTATGACAATCGATAGGCTTATCGATAGTATCGATTCTATCGATAGCACAGAAAAAGCCAATACTATCGGATGAGTTAAATACTATCGATAGTATTGTAGTTCGTTAATAACAAACTATCGATAGTATCGATACTATCGATTTTATTTGCAACTATACTATCGATAGTTTAACAATTTGCAATAGTATTGTTAACAATTTTCAGGTATTATAGTCAATCACAAACTTTAGTCTAAAACAATCGCTAGTATCGATACTATCGATAGTATTGTTGCAGATAAAATCAACACTATCGATAGTATCGATACTATCAATAGTTTGTTATTAACGAACTACAATAGTATCGGTAGTATCTATAGTATTGCACTCATTCGATAGTATTGCCTTGTTCTGAGCTATCGGTAGTATTGATACTATCGGTTGTATCGATTCTATTGATAGGCCTATCGATAGGGTACATGATTTTCGATGTAAACTGTCGATAGTTTTAATATCGATAGTTTGGCAACACTAGTGCTAACGGCTGCAGTGTAAGAGTATAGATTCATTTACTGAAATATTGTGTCTCGAACTCTAATATTTAAATAACTCAAGTTTCAATGGTATAAATGCACTGATTTATTTATTTATTGACTTTTCTCATCCTTTTCAGGATGCGTCATCTGAATTATGATTTTATTTACGTTGTCGAGCTACCCTCCAAAGACTTTTATTAAGCATTATATTTCATTGGAAGATTTTCGTCTAGTTTGGAAGATTTTCGTCGATTTACGGCTAGTCTAATTTCGGAAAACATCAATATATAAATAAATCAGTTCATCTATAACCGTTCTATCTATAACCGTTGAAACTTTATTTTATTTAATGAGTGGTGTGCGTCAAAACCTAAGAAATCATATAATAATACCTGTATTTAAAGCAACAGAACCTTAATCAACGAACAGCAGTATTGTACGGATACAGAAGTTTGACGTAAATTAAAGTGTAGAGATATTTTTAATGACATGTTTGTTACGCTACAAAATAATGATGTTAACTACAATTGACGTCATGATTTCTCCATTAACTCTGATAATGATGGCCAAGAAAAACATTGCCTCGTGTAAATAATATAAGATAGTCTGGACAAAAAAAAAATCGTGTCAATGGACTGCCCTGTGCTACCAGCTACCAAAATTTTATACCCCTAATGGCAGAGCACTTCATATGGCTGTGTTTGCTATTCGTCATTTTGACAGCGGGTTGTCGTTATCATAACATCTATAGGGAACAAAAAGGAGAGACTATTGTCAAGTTAAGTTAAGTCAAATCAAATAGGAATAGCCATGTGAAGTACTGGTATAAGCTCAAACCAAAAAAGTGAAGATTGTCGACGTAAAAAAATAAATGAAAAGGGGACATAGTAGTTTTTGTTCTATGAAATATTATATCAATAGAAAGGCGGCTCAATGTATTTTATTAGCCCCTAAAAACCACTAGTTAGTTAATGATAAGAGAGTAATGAAACCAAAGAACTAAATATTCACCACACTTTTCTCTTCTCGTCTTTACAGAAAAAAGTTAGAGTACTTGCTTATTCAGTGTACATTGCTCGTATGGGTCGAGGAATTACAAAAATACCCTTTTATCTGCCTACCCCAGGTTTTCGGGCGCGATTCTTGTAAAGGTCATAGCACACATATCAAGCCGGAAACGGATTGACATCGACCATAATCGTCTTGCTGTTAAATTGGCGTCCACTTAACATAAGCATGTGCAGCTCCGAGTACGTCAAATCAGCTACGGATAGGCGACGCCTTGTTTAGGGCTCGCCGAAAGCTAGTTGACGGCTAGACCGGACCAGTTCAATCAGTATGATTCTGAACTAGAGGCTGAAAGGGTGGTTCAGTGCGTTAGGTCTTACTACCGGAATGTACCGGTTTATTAGGTCTATTTCCCTATGATAAACTCCGTGGCCGAGTGGACTCGCCTTCTCGATAGGTCCCCCGGGTATGAATGCTAACACCAAGTCAACCTAAAACCTACGCCTAGAGATAGCTTCTCCAGAACGCCTTTATCACACATACCGAGAAATCGAGAGAGACAGAGTTTTCGGCCGAGTACTCGGTACGTATAAACATAGCGCCGAGTGCTCGGCTGAACGCTCTTACTTGATTTTTTAACTTCCATCACTGTCTCACTAAAAACATTTTACTGCCTCGCCCTTTTATTCGGTACGTGTGAAGGCATAAGGCTGAGCTCTTATAAGGGCGTTTAACCACCTCCACATATATAACTCGGAGAATATCGAGCCTAGAACTCTAGGTTCAAACATCTACACTAGGGAAGTGGATGTTCAGGGAAATAGACTTTCAGGGAAATGGACGTTCAGGGAAATAGACTTACAGGGAAATAGACTTTTAGGGAAATAGACCTAATTAACCGACTGGACATTCCGGTAATAGGAACTAACGCACCGAAAGGTGAGGGAGGAGCGTGGACGAATAGGTGTAAGCAAGAGGTATGGAGAGACGTAAACTAGACTACGGAGAGACGTAAGCTAGGTTACAGAGATATGTGAGCTTGGTTCGGGAGCTCGTCCTTAGGCGAGGCAATAACGTTACGTTTCCGATTAGTGTCCATTGCAGTAGTTTTATGGAAGGGGCCGGCGGCCTCCTTTTTCTTCTTAGGGCCCTTTGCTTTAGGGCCTGCTGCGGCGGAGGCGGTGGAGGCGCCATAGGCGGCCGTACTGGCCCGGTCCTTTTGACCTCCCTTTTTTTTTTATAACGCAGGTAAAAAATCTTTTTACAGACGACGGACCTCACACCTGGCTCCCGCAAGTCTTACGGACCCCCCAGTGGCTACCCACCGAGGACCCCGCAACTCTTACGGGCGCTTTACAGCATAATATCCGCTAAAAAGTCCTGCGAATACCTCTACACTGCTTAGTGCGGAGCCGCAGGGTCCCCGTTAGGGATTCTACCACGGCTCCGCCCCCAGCAGCTTCCCGGCCTTGCCGGAGCTCCACGGCAGGGGTCTTCCGCGGTCCTTTTGACCTCCTTAGCCTTTTTAGGGAGGTTGGCCAGCGGGGCGAGGGTGGTATTCCCCGCTGGGGCCTGCCGCTCCTGGCCGCGGCCCGTTGCCTTGGAGGAGGCTAGGGGCGGTGTGTGGCTCTTAGCTTCCAACAGCCGCCCGTCCACCTCGAGCCCCTCCAGGCGCGCCGACACCATGGTGCCCACCTGACTGAGCAGTGCCTGCTGCATGTGCTCGATGGCCCAGAGGAAATTCTCACGGGACACCGAGTTCGAGCTGGCTCCGCTCTGTCATGAATTGGCGGATAGCCTTCAGCTCGGACTCTATTTTCTCCATTTGGCCACACAGCCATTTATTTTCGGCGCGCAGCTGCCGGACCTCTTCCGATGTAGAAAGGGACGTCGCCTCATGCACCAGCGTCAATAGGGCCTGGGTCTCCTCCTTGATCTGTTTGACGGACGTCCCTTTCAGGTTGCCCGCCTTTTTCACCACCCCTAGGACGGCGTTCGCCTTAGCTTCGGTGACTCCGGGGAGCGTGCCTCTCTATAGTCGTCGGACTCCTTCGAATACCGGCGCCGACCTTTCTCTCGAGCTGATATGCCAGCTACGACTTTTAAGTCAGTTTAGTTGTTAGAAGGAAGTAACACTAAATTACTATATAGTAACTAAATAAATAAATTGCCTTCTTTTAAGGGCAATCCCTTAGTTGTTAACAGGTTTCACAACACATACGAAGGGTTCCACCAATACCGCCGTATAAGGATTATAATATTTGAAATACAGTAATAAATTAAGGTCGAGGAAAAAGCGTCTAAAATTCACGTTTGTGACGACGGTCATTAATTATCGTTATTTTTAATCAACCGAATTAAAAAACCCATACAAGTGCGAGTCGGGCTCGCCCACCGTGGGTTCCGTACTTTGTAGGTACGCAACATAAATGGCCGTTTTTGTTTTTACGTTAACTTAGAATTTTAATTTTGTCACAGCTTTAAAGGACTATAGACCTCAGTACCAACATTGTAAAATTTAAACCATATAGCCATATGGTTATAAATTTAACTCAATACCTCTATGCGTTCCCTGAATAAAGGGTCTTGACTGGCAGACAGATAAACGGCCGTTTTTTTTTATTATTTAACAAAGAATTTTATTTTTTACACAGCTTCAAGATACTATATACAACTGCACACACATTAAGTGTGTGACACTTACTCTTTGTCTAACACAGAGACACACCCACACACATACACACACTTTCATACACACAAACACATACACACACAGTTATACAAATACACCTTTTTTTTGTGACGAAGGCAAAAACTCTGTTTACAGACGACGGTGCCTTTAAGAGGCATACCGCCGAACGGACCTCACACCTGGCTCCCGCAAACCTTACGAGCACCCACAGTGGCTGCCCACTGAGGACCCCGTAACTCTTACGGGCGCTTTACGGCATAATATCCGCTAAAAAACCCTGCGAATACCCTCTAAGCTGCTTAGTGCGAAACCGCGGGATCCCCGTTTAGGGATTCTTCCGCGTCTTATACAAATACACCTGATACTTTAAGAAAATTAGTTGTTATGTGCCCAAAATTTGTTAACTGCACTAGTCTAAGAGCGAGTCATCCCAACACAAGTATTAATTATTACTTTCTGGTTTGGCTCAACTTGTACTGTAAACTGACTCTTTGGGAAATAAAAACCATTTTCATTGCCATTTTCATATACTCTCAAGTCTATAGTCCCTTGTGCATACTCAAGTATATGGTTAAAAATTTCAACTTTATACCTTTACGCGTTTTCGAGATAAAGGGTCTTGACAAAAAGACAGGTAAACGGCCGTATCTTTTTTATTAGTTAGCTTAGAAGTTTGACTTTTTCGCAGTTTCAAACCTTGCATTGCAACAAAATCTAAATAAAACAATTTAAAAGTCACAATAAAATATTGTTAGATCCACAACGCTACCGTGAGTACCAACAGCAACGGCTTCTGAGTTGTGCTAACA
Source organism: Chilo suppressalis (assembly GCA_902850365.2). NCBI lineage: Eukaryota > Metazoa > Arthropoda > Insecta > Lepidoptera > Crambidae > Chilo > Chilo suppressalis. The sequence goes on from OU963902.1 coordinate 3,955,617, forward strand.
TTACGTTTTTATAAAAAGTAAATACTTAAGCACTTTAAATATCTGCGGCTTTATCGCATCATCCCCTTCTCAGGGGGTGGATCTCTTCAGATAAAGCTTTTAGTCAGTAAGAGTGATATAATTTTGCAGCCGGCTGTAGGGTAGCCATGAGGTTTTTACACCCGCTTGAGAGAAAACAAAAAAAACGACGTATTTAAAAATAATAATATCTAATATGGAATTGATTTTGAGTTTGGAACGCAGTGTGAGTTTGATTTTGGTATTTTAGTTGAGATACATAGATTGATATTGGTATCGATTCTGGCGTGATTCTCTAAACTTAAAACTAAATTTAACATCAGTCTCTCCTTTTCATTCTGTATAGAGAATGACAGGGATACACTGTTGCCAAATTTAAGTTAAGCTTTAGAGAATCATGCCAGAATCGCGGCCACAGACTTGAGTAACTATATGGTACAAATCTCGTCTTGATACTTCCACGCATTTTTTCGATAAAGGGTCTTGACAAACGGACATACGAACAACAAAGTGATCCTATAAGGGTTCCGTTTTGACTTTTGAGGCGCGGAACACTAAAAAGGAGCAGGTCCAATATCCGTCGTGTATGTATATTTTTTGTGTGTTCGAAGATATTTTTGTGAACTGTGGACCGGTTCTCGGAATATTTTTTTTATTTGAAAGGTTATGCCCCCAAGAGGGGCCCATAATAACCAAGTCAAGATCTTATAACGAGATCCTGGATTAATACACTAAACTTTAAAAATTATACAACTTTAATTGTAATGTTGAGTCCATTGATTAGACAATTAAAATTTCTAGATTTTTGTTGTAAAATTTTCTATAGATTTATAAATCTAGAAGTTGTAGAAAAATGCAATGACATATAATCTCTTAGGGTAAATGTTTAAAATCATATCTTATCTATTAGACAAGTCCGTCTGTCTGTGGTGCTGTTTCAGCGGCCAAACCGTAAGAGATAGATAAAGAGAATATTTAAGTTATAAGTTAAGAATAGTCTGATAAGACTACAAACCGGATTTGAGTAACGTAGCACTTCTAGTTTTCGAGAAATCAAGTTTTGGTGAACATTTGGTTCACTGGTTTACTAGTATAATATAATTGACTGGTTTTTGATGTCCCATCAATGGACTCAACATTCAGTGTGTAAATTGTTTTTGGTGGTTGCCCACGAGCTCTTCAAGCACATGGGGACTCTATAACTATTTTCTAATTGGGATTGTGAGATTACCCTAGTTTTAAGAGTTCCGTATCTCAAAAGGAAAAAAAACGGTAAGTCCATCTATCTGCCAGACAAGACCCTTTATCTCGGTTACGCGTGGAGCTACCGAGTTGAAATTTAAACCATATACTCAAATCTACAATCCCTTGAAGCTGTGATAATTATGTGTCTAATTTAACGTAAAAAAAGATATGACCTTTTATGTTACGTACTTATAAATTTGTTCCTCGATGGGCGAGTCTGACTTGCACTTGTCCCGTTTTTATAACATTGTCTAAGACAAAAAAACACGCGGTTCTATTGATAGTACGTAGAAGCAGCAGTAACCATGGTCTTTGAATGCCTGCAAAACCAAGAGTATCAAACCCACAGATCACTGAAAGAGGTTAGAAGGGCCTTGTAGTAGGGACAGGCGCGCCACGGTTATGTATGAGCAAATGCTCATAACTTGACGAAAACTTGGTTCTGATTCGTTCGTGTCGTTGCTCTAGGATGTGAGCGCTGATTGATTCGATTGTTTGATGCAGGTCGTTTGATTGGCTATTATCTATTAGGTGAAATTGGTTCCCGTACAAACGGTCTATGATCACCTTTCTAACCTCTTTCCGTGTTCTGTAATCAAACCCCATCACCAACGCTTAAAAAACTTCTTCACGCCTCTTTTGAAGAAACTCATACTGTATTCCTTCACATCCTTTGTTACAGATAAACACCGCAGACTCATCGTTTACTAAGTTCGCGATGTACAGTATCCTATTTTATCTGTCGTACTTCACCGTGTACATGATTCTGCTGGCGTTAGCTGGGCTCTGGTGCTTCGACGAATGCACTCTCACCGAGGAGGAGGAATACGACTTCTACAATTTTCATAGGGCGATGCCGTACTGATCTGTGGTGAGTTTTGTTATATTTTTATGCATGCATTTTGACCTCATCATCAGCCTATTAACGTCCCTATTGCAGGGGAGTATGCCTTCCCGATCACAGAACACAAAAAAGGTTAGAAGGCCTAGTCAGGAGCGCCACAGTTATGTGTGACCAAATACTCACATAACTAGACCAAAACTTGGTTCTGATTGGTTCGATTGTTAGATGTCGCGTCGTTTGATTGGCTATTATCTTTTAGGTGGAAGTGTAGCGGGGGCGAGCCGGCGACATCGGTTCCCGTACAAACGATCTATGATCACCCTTCTAACCTTTTTCTGTGTTCTGTGTTCCCGATGGACCGAATATGGATGATGTAGGGTAAAGTAATGGTCACTTATTTTTTCTTTTGTCAATCAATGAAAAAACATATAAATATAAATCGCGTCAAAGCTAGGGAGTGGCGGTTCGTGACGTCACTTTTCAGTAAAAATTGTACGAAAATTGTCGTCACGACATTTCAAATACCAATCTCTGAAATATTTTGATAATGTCAAAAAAAAACGCGTCCAATACTTTTTAATAATCTACCTGATAGATGAAGAAAAAATAAGTAGTCATCCCTATTAGGAGATTGGGCTATGAAATGACGATAACCAACCACGTGGGCCCAGTGTGGATTGGTGGGTGCTATCAACTGCAGATACAGCCGGAACCAACGGCTAAACGTGCCTTCCGAAGCACGGAGGAGCTCGAGACAATACATTTTCGGTCAATCATCTAATGGGTCATGACGAGAGTTGTTTAACTTCCACGATCGCTGACCGAACGAACAGTACTCCTAGCACGAACCATTATCGAATTCGTAACGTTTGCGGGTCCGAAATGTCATTGTCAAATGTGTACTGATTTTTAGTTCTCGTTACGCACTTTGTGCCGCTGCTGTTCAAGTTTCCATACAAAATTTGACATTGACATTTAGCACTCGCAAAGTATTCTAAATCTCACGTTACGGACTTTCTAGGCAGTGCTTTGCTCTCAGAGCAAAAGGTATCGCTGAGTTTTTGCTTTTCTGTCGTTGCGGCACACAGTTACATATTTAGTAATTAATTCTTCTATTTGTTTACTTGAATTTGTGTGCTGTACTGTATCCCTAGCATTAACCATTATCGAATTCGAATAGTTTGCAAACCGAAATGTCAATGTCAAATTTTGTATGGAAACTTGAACAGCAAAGGCACAAAGTACGTACCGAGAACTTAAAATCAGTACACATTTGACAATGACATTTCGGACTCGCAAACGATACGAAGTCGATATTGGTTCGTGCTAAGGGTACTGATGGGAATAAATGATGTATCTAACTACTTTTTACGTTTTCGATAAGATAAGATAACTCTTTATTATAACACCAATTAAGTTACAATATAAAAATCACATTATAAAATAAGGTAGAGTGTACAAATGGCGTTCTTATCGCTAAAAGCGATTTCTTCCAGACATTCGTGGAAAGTTCGATAGAAACTGAAAGATTGCGATGTTAAATTACACTAAATTATAAACTAAAAATAGAACTATTAAAATTACAATTTGAGATTTACTTAAGACTAATTAAAAAAAACAAAACGGAATAAACATTTAATAAGATATAGTAACATATACAAGAAACAGCATCATCAATATCATAGCTGAAGATAATAGTGCTTCAGCTGGTCTTTGAACATTTTGGATTTCGAATGTATATACAAATTTAAAATAATTTATATAAGAGAACGTCAAACGCTGTGCCATCGGTTCGTTAATTTACGACAGGAAACCTAATAATATATGTAAATATACATTTTTATACGCTACTGTCGCTGTGATAGATACTGTCTATAAATAAGAAAATCAAGATGGCGAAGGCAGGTGGTAAACTGGAAAATTATGTTATTTAAATAATACCATTATGAATATCAAATCGATTGTCTTAGTAAGCTGTTTTATGTAAAGGTTATATAATTCCAAAATTATATAATCTTTACATATTTTAAAAAAAAGATAAGTTTTTATTTTAATATAAGAAATTAACAAAAAAGTACCCTACCATATTAATAAATAGCAAAGAAACATTTTTTTCTTTCAGGAATGATCAATTGTAATCATCATCATCATCATCAGCCTAATAATGTCCCCACTGCTGGGGCACAGGCCTTCCCTATGGATGGAATAGGGAGATTGGGCCATGACCAACCACGCGGGCCCAGTGCGGGTGCTAACGACTGCAGATGCAGCCGGGACCAACGGCTTAACGTGCCTTCCGAAGCACGGAGGAGCTCGCGATAGTAAATTTTTTGGTCACCCATCCAATGACCGACCCCTGCGAAAGTTACTCAACTTCAACGATCGCAGCCAATAGCGCTAACCACTTGCGCCATCGAGCTCCTCACTATATATCAATTGTAATAATAAAGCAAAATTATCTTGTCTTTTGATAAAATTCTTCTGTCTTTACTTAAAAACTAATAGCTGGTACATTTTAAGTTTCCTCCCCGCTGCCAGTCTATCTGGATCTGCATAAATCTGAATCTGATTACAATTCGTTTTCTTCACCAGCGGAATGTTTTCGCTGGTCTTGCATAAAAAAACTACTAAACACAAACGAAGTTTTTAATTAATATTATCGATGTTATTTAGGAACGATCTTAAAACCTATTATTTACAATCTGTGGACTTTGAACTCTTCATCGTTAGAAGTTCCATAACCTTAACTGACAATATCCTCGTTGGCTGCTGACGTTCAATATAAAAAATACATGAAGTAACTCTTGAGACTGGTAGGTAGGTAAGTATTGCACAAAAAGACTAAAAGGAATTCGTTTTAAGCTGTACGGCTACAGGTCCTAATTTATAATGACGCGCGAGTTAAAATTACCCGAATAACTCTATCTTCAAACAGTTTTAAATCGCAGCTAATTTCTTATTGTATGACTATCCAACTTTAATTTTATTTATTTAAGTACTAGCTGACCCAGCTTACTTCGTACTGCTTACAATAATTTGATTTATGTGGACAACTGAAATTGTATTTTTACTACTTTCCTCGCAGATATTTGAATTTTTCTCACCTTTTAAACCTTCCCTAGACCTCCACGAACATTTCAAGACCATGATAAGATAAATCCGTTCAGCCGTTCTCGAGTTTTAGCGAGACTAACGAACAGCAATTGTTTTTTTTTATAAATATACTAGCTGACCCAGCGAACTTCGTACCGCCCTAAAAAAATAGGGGTTGTCCAGCGGACAAAATTGTGAATCTAAACCATTTCATCAAAATCGGTCCAGTCGTTTAAGAGAAGTTCAGTGACATACACACTCACAGAATAATTATATATATAAAGATATATAGATTAACAATCCTTATTCGCCAGTGAACCTCCACCGGCTATTAAAAATTAAATCTTCTAGACCTGTTGTGAAGATGTTAAAAATTTATGATTCAGAATACCGACCAGATTGTTTGACGTCACTAGCTGTGGAGCGACTCTGCAAAACGGATAAACCGTTAGTGTCGCCGCACACGGGCCACACGCCACAGCCACAAACACCGCCACTAGACGCTAGAAGCGGCTACTAAAGAGGCTGAAGCGCGCGACAGCGGCCGACTTAGGTAAGGGAGAGAGGGGTGGGGAATCGCGCGAGTGACATGTGGTGGCGTTTTGTATCGACGCATTAAGTAGCCGGTGAGGGCCGCAAGAAGCGAGCAACGACGATTTGTAGCGTGTGGCGGCCACCGGCGTACCGTGTGTGGCGAGTCCATATAAAATGTATGAAAACTACATGAAATATGCCGGTGGCAGCGTTTTGTAGTTCTGGTCGGTGGCCCATGTGCGGCGACACTTAGCCTCTTATTAATCAATGAGGAATAAGCTTGCACTAGTTACGCCGTGTTTTGTTCATATCTTTGTCGTACTATTCGTAAGTGAAATTCTTTGCCCGCGCAATTGTTCTCTCCTTCCTCCAGATTAGTCCTTTAAGAGAGGCGTGAAGAAGCATTTCTGCAGGCCGGCAAAGTGAGGATGGTTGGTGTAGCAGTTTATAACTGCTGTACCAGCTATCTTCGCGTTTGGACTTTATCACCACTTAACATCAGGTGGGGTAGAGTCATTTGCCTACCTCGCTATAAAAAAAGCGACGGGTTGCACTCCGGGAGTGCCGGCAGAAGTGAGAACTTGAATATTAACGTTGTGCATTTTTGATATTATGGAATGGTTAGGGAATAATTTTAAACGAATTGCTTTAATTATCAGTATAAAAGTACTATCATGTATGTAGTAGAATACAATATTTATTTATTGCGCTGCGCTATCGTACATGAACATTACAATTTATATTACATTAAAACGTTTATCTCTCAGAAAAATCAACTTACATGAATCACATTTAAGCGACATCTATTGTAAAAAAATGCATTTTCTTCGCAACAAAGCTGCCATCTGGACGGCCTAGATAGAGACTTATTATTATAATACGGTAAAATAAAATATTACTATGATTCGTCCAATATATTGAAAGTCAACAATTTCCAATTTTATTGTTGTCGTCTCACGAATTTTCGATTGTCAGGTATCCGGATGCGATCAGGCCACGTGTCATGACGCGAGTTTAACAATTTTTACCCATTACAAGAAAAGTGTACAACGCCTCTAAAGAAGTTTTCACTTCAATATCAACCCGTCATCGTCAAAACCCGTCGTTTTTCTTTAAATTCAAATGTGACTCTGCTAATAATACCAAATTGGGTTTTTGGTGCCATATTCAAATGTAGTTTGAGTCGTTCGTTTGGATCGTAAATTCAAACGATATTTTTTACCTTATACATAAATCTAAACTACTTTATCTTACCAGGTGTCATGGTCGAGTTTAATGACAAACGTTGCCGTTTTACGCAGATATGGATATAACCATACCAATAACTTCTGTAACGAGACAGGTTCTTGACCCTTTATCTCGGAGTTAACATTTAAACCATATAAGTACTTAGGTCTGCGGTTCCTTGAAGCTATAAAAAAAATTACAGTTCTAAGTTCTCTAATCTACTTTGGTGGGCGAGTCTGACTTGCTCTTTATTGCTTAGAAAAAGGAATTATGGAGTTCTATTCTCACCTCTGGACTAGAGCTACCCAATATTAGCTCCTTTCTCTTGATCGGATACAAAACAAGGTGGTTTACGATCCTGATAATTCTGAACTCACCGAGGCGTTGCACTCCCTTAGCTAGCGCAGAGACTCTGCAAGCCAGAAGTTAGAAATTTCAGAAGTCTTTATAACTGAATAGATAACAGGTATCTATCAAATCGCTAACGCTGAATAAGTAAACTTATTTATTGCGTGTGGTAAAGATCGTAAACTACTATGTTTTGCTGTGGACTCAGCAGGGCCACTCACCCTGTTTCTAAGATGGCCCACTTTTAAAATTAAATACTTTTATTAGTTCAAATAACTTTAAATTGCGCCACCGTGATCGGAAATTTCCATAGACACAGCCGAAAGTTCATATCAAAGGAAGGGAACAGCCATCGTTGCATTAGTTGACAGTTTGTCTGTAACGTATCTATTTTTATATTAACTAATGATGTCTAACGAAATATTCGCATGTTTATTGTAATTCTTCAGAAAAACAATATGTATTTCTGTTTGTTTTTAAGATAAAGCTACGGAGATTTATGGACTCTCCTGAAAAACTTAGTGTTGTTTTAATTATTTATTAATTTTCATTTAAAACAAGTAGTTCTTGTTACGGGATGATGTTCCTATACAGGCTCATCACAAGGGTTCCCAAGATAGCCCGTGGGCTTGAAAACTATGATAGTTTCTTTAGTTCTAATAAAAAACTAGAACTTATGTTTAGGAAATACATCCCAACTTTTTTCTTATTAGGTAATTTATGTTTTAAGGTCTCACACCTTCAGTATTGTCAGTCGAATTACTAAATACTTCAAAAGAAAGTAATTTTCACTGTGATTTTTTTAGTATGAAACAATAAAACACGTATGTACTTACTTATTTATTTGAACTTATTTAGCACTTTTGTTTGAGTTTCGAATGTTATAAAAGTCTGTCTTAGCTTATTTTTCCATACGCTCTTTTTTCCTTCAGGAGGTAAATTTTATAAAATATTTTTAGTGGATGCTTACTTTTTATATAAACAGCCAAGATTTAGTTACAATAGCTTGTTTACAACATACAAACATTTGCTTCTACGGGGATTTCAACCCAAGACTTCAAAGAAGGCGGCATCTTGAAAACCGGTTTATAAACCATTCTACGGTTTTTGTTTAGTTTCATTTCAGTATGTTTTGATGTTCTTTGTTAAATATATCTTTTTCATTAAATATGCATGCAGTAAATTATATTTTAATCGTTGTGTTCCTCTCATATTCGCAAATCGTTTGATTCAACGCAAATGTTCATTTAATTACTATGGCTTTGTTTTAATACTTACATGATCATCGTTAAATTTAAGAGAGGTAGGGCACTATGGGGTTTTCCGTAACCTTAGATGACTACAGTCGATGAATTCTGTGCCATAATTCTGTTTTATTGTGTGTTTTTTGCAGGTTGATGAATGGAAATGGAGCTGAGTTTATTAATGAATTTACTTTCAACAGTTTTTTTTAAGTATATCTAAAAGATACACATTTAAATGATCTTCAAAAAATTGTAAATTATATCTTTTTACCAATTTAGAATATCAATTTCTATCAGTCAGGTAGGTGCGCAAAATCGCATTCCAAGCATTTTATGTGAGTGAATAAAAGGTTTAAAACAATGTTTTACACGCATATACATATATCAAATTCTTAAAACAAGGTGTAACGGCCTATACAATTATTTTTTTTACATTTTGAAATTCATATTTAATTTTCATTGAATTTTTGACCATAGTAGTTCTAGTTTTTCTATATATTAACATATTTAGTAATAAATATCAGTTTTTCATTGCCGGGTTCTTCAACGATGTCTGCATAATGTCATATATTTTAATGCGGATGTGATGAATGATTTTATTTGATTGGATTCTTTTATATTGCAATGTTAGTAACGAAGTGTGTCATAAAACAAATATATCCTTTATACAATGATATTATATATAGTTTATAATATATCATTGCCTTTATAGATTTTTTTTTATTGTTATCAGTAAGTTAAGTGTACAATTTAATGCGCAATTTTTGGTATTATTAATATAAATAAAAAATACTAAAAGAAACTACATCACAATATTATCAGTTAATATATGTATAGAATCACCATATAAATCAACATATTTGATAAAATTACTTTAAAAAAGCAATTATTTTACAAATACACATACGAAATTCAGAATACCATATTTTAATGGGTCTTTTTATAATAAACTGTCAAAATAAGCAATATGTTTATTCTAAAATTTAACCTAACATATGACACTTTTAGGTAATCGGCCTGTTACCATATTTTTTTTTATATAAATTGCACGGTGGACCACCATCGTATAATATAAAAAAAAATCAAGATACCGCCTACTTTGAAGTCTTGCGTTCAAATCCCCGTAGAAGCAAATGTTTGTATGATGTAAACAAGCTTTTGTAACTGAATCTTGGCTATTTATATAAAAAGTAAGCATTCACTAAAAAGTATTTTCTAAAATTTACCTCGTAAGGGAATAAAAACAGTGTATGGAAAAATAAGCTATGATAGACTTTTATGATATTCGAAACTTAAACAAAAATGCTTAATAAGCGCAAAGAAATAAGTAAATACATACGTGTTTTATTGTTTCAGACTATTTAAGTTTTTCATAGTGAAAGAACTACATTAACCCGAATGTAACGAAATGCTAAACCATGGAAAAAGTTGGTATAATTCTGTTTTTTTTTTGTAACAACAGGTAAATCATCTCTGTAACTACTGAGCTGATTATGAAAATTCTTTTTTCAGATGAAAGTTACATTATCCTAATTGACTAAAACTACTTATATAATTATGGAGTAAAAATTAATTTAACCCAAGCAAAGCCGGGTTAGGTGGGTAACATTCATATATTGTAGTATAGTAATTAAAAGCCTTTATATACTTAAGGATTTATGTAATATCTGTTAATGTACCTTATCAATATAAAATCGCATAAAAAACAATTTAAACGAACACACACCAGTATTTTAGTGCAAGGATTTTATGTACACTAATGTATTTAATATACCTATGTATTTAACGAAATTCTATTTAGTCCGTCAGTTAGATGATCAAAAAATAATGGACACGTATTTTTTCTTTGGCCAATCAACCAAAAAATGACAAAGTTATAGCGCGTCAAAGTTTGGGAGTAGGGGCTCGTGACGTCACTTTTAAGTGAAAATTGTACCAAAACGTGACGTCATGCGACTTTTCAAATCAATATATCTCTGCAATGTTTATATTATGTGAAAAAAGAAAAAATACGTGTCCAATAATTTTTGATAACCTACCTGATAATAGAAGAAAATAAATTAGTCATCATCCCTATTGTAGTCATGTCTAAATCTACATATATAATTATTGGGTTAAAATTAATTTAACCCAAGCAAAGCCGGGTTAGGTGGCTAACATTCATATATTGCAGTGTAGCAATTCAAAGCCTTTATATACTTAAGGATTTATGTTATATCTGTTAATGTACTTTATCAATATAAAATCGCATAAAAAACAATTTAAACGAACACACACCAGTACTTCAGTGCAAGGATTTTATGAACACTAATGTTATTAATGCACGCATAGATAATTTTTACTATTGTGCAACTAACACGCGGACGTATATCCTATATTCGGAACGTTATTTTGTAATTATTACATATGCAATTAATATTGATTCTGGGTAATTATTAAGGTACTTTTATTGGTCGAACTCTTCATAGAATTCATTTTAAACCTAGCTTGTAATTAATATTTATTTGCTATGACTTTAGATTTTCAATAATTAGACGATTAATCTGTTTTGTTTCTTATACTTTGCAATATTTATCAGAGCTTTATTGCTTATGTATCTCACATTTTAAATCTTAGTGGTGAAACCGAAATTATTATAAAATTCCACATGCTAAAGTTATTTTACAAGAATTTCAATTAAATTTAATTAAAAATTACATTTTTAAGTTTAATTTACCATAACAATGATAAAAAGTATATAAAATATTTTTTAATGCTTTAACCGCGTTTCAATGATTTTTAGCCTATCCGCCTTCGAAGCCCAATTACAACAAAAATGGGCTGATTAAGTACATTTTTTTTCATGTTTTTTGGTAGTTTAGAAGCATGCGGAGTTTTTCATTTTAGCCAGAAGCTATGGAAACTCCTTTTTATATTTTTAAATATAAGTTGATTATTTGAGTAAATCCTACTAAAACCTAAAGTTCCAACTTTCAAGCCTTTTTTGAGTAACTTTAAGTAATTTCAGGAAGCTGAGTTATTTTTTTTTTATTAAAAGAACATTCAAGACAATTATGTCACAAAAAAAAGATTGCAAAATACGTACTACGAAAAATTATTTGAATTTTTGAAACCGCGCTGGCAGAAATCATTAAAAATACACAAAAAGAATATAACTCGAAAACTAAGAAAAATCGCGGAACATACATTTTTATATTATATTTAGTGAAACTTTACAATAATATATTTCATACATAATAATAACATATAAATATGGTGCAATATGAATAAATTTAAGAATAATTAAAACAAAAAATATACTATAACAATGAACCTATAACTAAAAACCTTAAAAAATAAAATATAATAACTAAAATACATTATTAAAAGGAGTCCCTTTAGGCAAGGTTCCGAAGATACTGGCAGCGTTCCCCCTTTGGATAGCTAGACTTATTCTTTGTCCGAGGTAGCTGCCAGCTCTTCGGTCTCCTGTGATGTCGACTAATCTTTTCGCTATTTCTTTAAAAAGCCTTATAGCGCTAGGACCCCACGGACCAAGGGTCTCGACACCGAATGGGACAAAATCATATTCGGAGCCTAGACCCCTGTATTTGCCTGCCTTAACTTTTTCAGCCGCTTCACAAGCCGCACCAGCTCAGTTGTTGGTTCCATGTAGATGGGAAGGGGCCAGCGTGTCTGAACAGGTTGCATCCCATACTAGCACCCGACCCATCTTCCATGGAATCAAACTCATACCGTCCGGTCTCTTGCCATCGTCTCTTGCAATACCAGTTGGCTCAAGTAGACATATATATAGACGTATATATTATATTTTATATTTTCGGACAGCCTCAGGTGCGATGAATCTAAAAAAAATTGTTGACCTTACTAATTGGACCACCTGTACATAGATGAATGATTGGTCTCGCTTCACTCGACTAGATACCGCCGGCGTACTTGTCTAATGCGGCAACAAATACTATGCCGAAATCGGCATAGCTGAGCTTTCACCGAGCCAGTCAACCTGACAGTTGTGTATGGGGTGTACGTAGTGAATGTTTTATTAAAATTTGGTGTTATTCGAAAGTAAAATGCCAGTTTATGTAGTGAAATAATACAACAATAAATAACAATGACGCTGGGATTACATAACATCATTAAGTATACTAAAATTTCGAAATTTCAACATAAAATAACATGAACCCTAAACGTCATTCAGGTGTTGCCGCGTATGCAAGAATCAAGTCCCTATGGTTGAGATTTTCATTTATAATGTGAATTTATTGTTAGTGTATTTAATTGTTGAACCTATGTTATTTAAACTTACTATTAAACTTAACTTATAGTTTATTCTTTTTTTTATATTGCTGCTGTTCCGGCTGCACAGTCGGTCTTTAAACAGACTTCAAAACAGGATATACTCAGTTTGATCTGTATGTATGCATTATTTGACCATGATAATCTCAAAGCTACGGATCCGAATTGGATGGGGTTTTCGCGCATATTAATGCGTAAAGACGCCTTTTCTGAGAAGGTTTTAGTATATAATTTACTAGTAATGTCTCACGGTTTTACCCGTGTGGATCTACGCTTGTACAATTTCCAACTAGTAGCGTATTCTGTGTAACACTATAAATGGGAAAATGAAATAATTTTTAATAAAAATTAAACCGACTTAAAAAAATAATAGATTTACCGCCTGATATACTTGAAGTCGATACCAAGGTATGTGTTTAGCAGAGAGATTATGATAATAATAACGATGACGGTAAATCTTATTTTACATTTTCAGTATTTTTGAACTAGGTTCTATTGGAACGAAGTTCCTTACGGCAGGCTTGGAGGGGATAGGGATTTTGCTGCGCGACCGAACTGAAAAAAATGTAATAGTAAAACCGTAAGAAAAAATCCGTGGAAAAAAGTGCGTGGAATAAAACCGTTAAATGAGACGTGCGCAGGCGCGACAGTCGCATACACAAGCGAGTTTGCAATTTGTGTCGATTCTACATTAGCCGAAGGAACTTCGTTCCTACCTGGTGTCCCACGACACCACATCATTTCTTTTTTTTTTAATTAAAAATTATTCCAGTGCCGTTATTGGACCTGTGAGTGCATTTATTAATAATATTTGCGCAATTTTTATTCAACCCCGCCGTAAATACTTATCGAGGCACGAAACGCGAGTGATAAGCTGTTGCTGCCAGTTGATTTATGAACATATAGTAACTTGACGACATTTCTAAAGCGACGTTCTGATGGATATATTGGCCGAAAGTCAAAAGTATTGCCACCAACCGATTTTGAAAAGTTTTTGAAGGTAGCTCTGTAATGTCAAAATACTTGGCAACAAAGAAAGGTCAGTTGAACTTTATAACAGTTACTAACTACAAGTTTGTTTTTTCGTCGCAATTGTGTTGAAAAACGTCGTATGCAGCTCGTGTGCATTGATCATTACTCACTCAGCTTCCGTACCGAGTTACAATAATATCTCGTTTATAGTGACCAACTTATCACACTTGAACCACTGTTATAATATACAAGTAAATATTACATGTAAATAAAACAAATTGAGGCCTAAGCATTTTTTGAAGAAGAAACCTACGCCTAATCGTTTAAGTACACTAAAATATTGATATATTCGCATTTAATTAATTGCATCTTCTTCAAGTATTTTATGAGCTACATTTATTACCTGGTACATATTGATTATAACCCTCTAATATTTTCCCTATTACTTGGGTAGCAATTGAGCAGCTGGCTACACGATTTATGACATTTGATAGCATCATTGCAAATGACATACACACACTACAATAATGAGTTGCCGCATTTTCGGAGCTGTTGTTTTTTGACAGCGCGGTATCTAGTTGAGTGAAGCGAGACCAATCATTTATCTATGATCCTGTATATATATTTCTCTATATATTCAGTGGTATGAATTACCAAAATTATATTATAAAGTGTATAACTCTAAGGTTAAGAAACGAAGTGTCGACCCTCAGGGTAAAAGTTACCAGTCAAAAGAGAAATAAGACTTAAAAGAGAAGGGTTAAATAAGCTTTCACTTTAATAACATGTTCTTCTGTCAAATATATTTCTTAATACAAAAAGTCTAGAGAATAATTGTAGTCATGACAATAGATACATTTCAATATGAACATCGCCCGTAGTAAATAATGCCAACAAGACTATTTGTACAAATTCGACATAAAGAAGGAAAAATATATGGATTATCTTTAATTCAATAGTTATCGGATACAAAAACTATCTAAAACCATTAACACATAATTTATAAAACACTTACAATGTATCTAAAACATCCTGGTTTATCAACCTGTTTTGATGGAAGGTCGAAAACTGATTAATCTCTCATAGTTTTTACTTCGATAAACGCTATAAATAGCCAATTATTAATTATCTATTAAACGTGATATAAAACTAATATGGATACATCAGAAAAAAAATCATCTATCGAATATTTCAAATTCATTCATTAAAAACAAGTAAAAATACCACCATCTGTAAGAAAGATCATGTAGAGTAATGAAAGTGTCAGAGACTTTTCTATATGTGTTATTCACACAACTTCTTATGACGTCAACGTATATTTTTTATAGTTTAGATGTGTTTGTAATCTTGTGGTATGCAATTAACATAAAAAGAGGTGATGTCATGATAATAATGCGAGGGGTGAAAGAGTTGTTAAAAATTAAGACATAGAAAGAAAGGGGGATAGCAGAGAAGTAAAGTAAAAAGAGGAACCAGGTATATTAAGAAAACAAATAAGCTAATTACTAAAAACATGCATAACATACATAATTACATAAAACATGAATAATTATTAAAGTGCCAAAATATTAAGAGTTTTAAACGAGTTTAGTGTATTATACTATTTTGAATAGACGCTAACATACATGTGTACATAAAAAGCATTGTAATATAAAAAGTTACATTTTCGTAACTAACTTTAAATTGAATAATTAGACTGTGAAAAAAATGAAATTTATACTCTGATGCATTTTACGTCACGGTCACCGTTTGCACAATAAACAAACGTAAACGACGAAATATGTATGATGGAATTCGAACCTTGCAGCCGGATGGAGCAAGGCTGCCACCAATCCCCCCTAACTTCACCTACATTAGGACTAGACGTCTCTGCATCAGTTTATTACTCTATGTCGCCCTGCGCGCACGCAATAATTCGTCCATTGCGCTCTTATTGCGTTTCGAATAAAGTTGAAATTTTAATTTGTATTTGCACGTTCATCTCGCGTAAGGTGCTGTAGAATCGTTTGTATATATGACAAATATAATTCGCGATCGCTTCAGTCGGACGAGGGTCTTTATTTAGATGGTTTTTAAGCGTTATAAGATATCCGCGAGTTTTCTAAAGTGATAGTGCAACGACAATCGTGTGTAAATTATTTATTAACAATGTGTGCTCGACTAGTTTGTGAGAAATAAATTAGTCAGAGAATTGTGATTAATTGGACAGTAATCAAAAGGTATGTCAATTTTAGGTAATGCTTTGTATTAATCTTTTTTATAATAAAAACTTTTTTTTTACAATTACGATGACGATAAAAATACTTAGATAATTTTATATATGAAAAGTGATTATAAATATTTTAGAAACTCATTACTTACTCATTCGTAATCAGCTCTCCACTTGTAAATTTGAATTTAATTTTAAATACAAAAAAGTTAATGCATCCTTATTTGAAATCTATTAACATTTTTTTTAAAACCATTACTGTTGTATACTTAAAGTAATTAATATCATTTGGTGATATTTATATATTTGTTTTTATTTTAGTACATTAAATCTCCATTCCTTAAAAAAAAATATGTCTTTCACATATTAATTCTTCTACAGAAAAAATAACAGCACTAATAGCTAGTCAACAAATTTATTGCTTTTAAATTTAAAACATATTATTAAAATATTTCCCCTTCTCATATATTCCAATTAATTCTTTTGTTGTTTATTACACTTTCACTGAACAATATTTCGATTAAAATGTTTTAAATAAGTTTAATCTAATTTTACATAAATACTTGACGTCTTGGTCTTGGTCTTTTCAGGATTATAAGAAGAAAGCTAAGATGTCAGTCATATATTTGGCCAATAACAATCACTTATATATATTTTATAAATTTGTTTCTTTTATAAGTACATATATGATTTCGTTACCTCTAGTTCACATTCATTAATAAAAGAATCAAATGCGATTTGATTCAAATTCAAAACATTAGTAAAGTTACCTTTTCCGTATGAAGCCACAATCGTCATGACAATAAATACATCATGATCATCATCAGCCTATTAATGTCCCCACTGCTGGGGCACAGGCCTTCCCTATTGATGGAATAGGGAGATTAGACCATGACCCACCACGCGGGCCCAATGCGGATTGGTGGGTGCTAACGACTGCAGATGCAACCGGGACTAACGGCTTAACATGCCTTCCGAAGCACGGAGGAGCTCGAGATAGTAAATTTTTGGTCACCCATCCAATGACCGACCACTGGGAAAGTTGCTTAACTTCAACGATCGTAGCCGAACGCGCTAACCAGTTGCGCCATCGAGCTTCTCGACAATAAATACATCGAAAATAATATATATTCTAAATTCAAAGTCATCGACGACCTCCGCGGCCGAGTGGTTTGTACGCCGGGTTTCATGGCGTCGCCGACTCGTGAGGTCCCGGGTTCGAATCCCGGTGGGGGCAGATGTTTGTGTGATGAATATGAGCATTTGTACTCCAGTCATGGATGTTTAATATGTATTTCTATATAAACATACTTATATATGTACTGTATATGTATTCTATCCGTTACCCTAGTATCCCATAACACAAGCTTTACAGTGCTTACTTTGGGGCTAGGCTAATTGGTGTGAGTGTTGGAAATATTTATTTATTATTTATTTATTAAAGTCATTAATATTATGACAGATGGTAGTTCCTCGTTGCCACTGCAGTTCTTCCAAGGTTTCTTTACTAGCGGAAGTAATTATAATTACATAAAGAAACATCATTTTGAATTAAACCTTTGATATCCGCCATATCTAATAATATAATAAACATGGTACACAGAAACGTTATTATACAATATTGTGATTTTTTCAATTATAAATCTTAAATTAATTTAAAAAGAGTGGAGACAATAAATTAAATTTGATAATAACTTATACTATGGCAATTATTTAAGTACATTTCCTAGATTCTTAATTTCTTAATACCAAATATGACATCACAGTTATGCTAATTCAGAATATAGAATTACGAATCATAAATTAATTTAAAATGATCGAAAGAAACATATATTTGATAATAACTTATATTATGGCAATTACTTAGGTACATTTCCTAGATTCTTAATACCAAATATGGCATATCTGTTGTGGTAATCTAGAACATAGAAATAATATTTATTAGATATAAACAGATATTTATTATATAGTTAACCTTTAAACTCAACCTTCACATATAAATTTGAATATGCTTGGAATATGCACCAAAAATAGTTTCTAGGTTATATTTTTTAACTCACATTAATACTTAGCTTGCAATATTTTGTTAATTTTGTAAACAACATTTTTAAGTAAGTGGACTACAAAGACAAAGTGAAATTAAATGCACAATGCTCCAATATATGTGGTTGAATTTCAATTATTTTTCTGTGCGTAATGAGCCTGTTATGGACATTTCAAAATAGGCGATTATCGGGGACCCTATATCTTGAAATGTCAATATGGCATGTCTAACTAAGGCCAAGGACTATCAATTATAAGTTTTCCAGTGCCCGGGACATAGTTCCGTGTGCTTAACTAACATAATTTGCAGAACAAAAAATTACAATAAAAAACTTAAGTTTCTTTAGGAAACAATAAATTAATAAAAAACTTTTAAGAACATAATAAAAAAGACTTAAAAAATAACCTAATTAAAACACATGTAAATATGTTAAGTACCTGAAAATTTTGATGACTACTTAGAAGACTAACGTGGGTACTTATTTAACTAAAATAATTAACAGCTATACAAAAATAACCATAATTGTAATTAAAAAGTTGAATTTCTACCCCTAGTCTTACTAGTCTGAAAGTCAACGAAGAGTCCATGTTTTTTTAGAGAGTCATTTACAATTATATCAGTGACAATTAAAGTTATATTATGTCTATAATCGAGAAAAAAATTGAATTAATTTTTTCGCCATATGAAAATACTAGCTGTGCCCCGCGGTGTTATCCGCGGTTTGTTAGGGATATTTTCCCGCAGTGAAACGTAGACTATGTGTTAATCCAGGTTACTCCATACCAAATTTTATACAAATCACTCAATGTGAAATCCAGCTTACTCCATACCAAATTTATACAAATCACTCAAACACACCCACAAACTTTCGTCTTTATAATATTAGTCTGATATGTGCATGAAGAACAAATTTATAAGAGAGCAAGTTCAACAAATTTTGTCAACATTTCACACGCTTCAAATCTTTGTTCACAGTCAGCAAAATGAAGCTTCTAAAAAAGATGTCCTTAACCCTCGCGTTTTTCATTCACATTTAGCACGTACTCAACCGGATGAAATATAAGAAAATCTTGGCGAAATAGATTATAGTCGATGACATTATCTTTCTTTTTCTATCTTGTCAGACTTCAAAATCTCGTTGGGTTTTTTTGTGGAAAAACCTGCGTGCGTTCGAAACATATTTACACGAGCAAAAAGCCAAATAATGATTATAAGTATCATGATGTAACTTAAGACATCGCGATCCATTAGCGTTTTTATTCGAAAACTGGAATTAAAGAAAAAATGGAGATGCCGCCAAACCAACCGCTGAAGACAAAGACGTACGTACTTACATATGCGCAAGATATAATTGTAGGAAAATCTTATTAAAACTCATTGCAATATTAAAGTTAGACATGCGAATCTTGAACGTGCATCAAGATTACGAAGACCGGTTGCGTATCATGGAAAATTAATACAGGGTTTCATTAAAAAAATACACATTTTCCTGATTCAGACCGTACACGGATGATTGAACTTTGTTTCTAAACAGTGGAGTCAACTACTCGGTACTTTAATATTAAAATATTTTCTGAAAAGATCTATATATTTTTGTGGCATGTTAGCAATTTGATTGAGTTACCTGCGTAACAAAGTTGTTCGTAAGAAAGAAAATGTAAGTCCTTAATACTACGTTTTGTAGAAAATATTCTAAACTTATTTTAAGTGTGAGTGGAATCCAGTAGTGAAATTAGACGATGCAGCAGGAAATTGTGCCACTCCAGCCATTCTTACTTTGCACACCCGAACCCAATCTCTGGTACTGTGCAAAATAACAGGATCTGCCACTTTTTTAAATTAAAAATAACATTAACTTAATTTGCATAAAATATAAAAAAAAACTTGTCTAGTCGGTTCTTTTTAGGAGGTCAATTCCCTCGTTTCAAAATCCGTTGAACCTCCCAAAGATACAGCTTAAAAACTATATAATTATTCAAAGTTAAAAATAAAAATTATGAAGATGTAATGATAAAATACGTACAAACAAAAACAAAATCATTGTACTCGTAGCATGTGTGCTAGGTAAAAGTGTAAACTTTAATATAACTATAAACATTTTTATAACCAAAAAAATTAGAAAAATATATTTTTTTTGGTTATCTGTTTAGTTGACGACTAACTTTGAAATAAATCAAGATCGGCTCAATCTTATTTCTGTTCTAGTAATCTTAGGTAACTTGAGAATTTAATGCTACCAAGTACACTACACATTGACATGATAAATTCTCAAAATATTTAGTTACCACCACTCAAAATTCAAGAGCTTCTAGACGTATCTTAGTTACCGTAGAACTTTAGCAAAATAACTGTAAACAACTCTATTAGTCCTAAGTTTGACGAAAGTTCAATCAGTTGTTTAATCTTTAGTTAGTACTAAGTTTATTTTTGAATATTTTTGAAGTGAAAACTTCTTTAGCGACGTTGTACACTTTTTTTGGTATGGGTAAAAAATGTTAAACTCGCGTCAGGTTAAACACGTGGGCTGATCGCATCATGACACACAATACAATTGAAAAGGTTGTTGAATTTCAATATATTGGAGGAAACATAGTAATATTTTGTTTAATCGTATTATAATAAGAAGTCTCTATCTAGGACGTCCACGTGGCAGCAGCGAAGAAAATGCATTTTTTTACAATAGATGTCGCTAGGTGCGCTTAAATGTGATTCCCGTAAGTTGATTTCTTTACAATAGATCGTGATTCATGTAAGTTGATTTTTATGAGAGATAAACTTTTTTAATGTAATAAAAATTGTCATGTTTGTGTACGATAGCACAATAAATAAATTTTGTATTCTACCACATACATGATAGTACTTTTATACTGATAATTAAAGCAATTCGTGCAAAATTATTCCCTAACCATTCCAAAATATCAAAAATGCACAACGTTAATATTCAAGTTTTCACTTCTGCCGGCACTCCCGGAGAGCAACCCGTCGTTTTTTTCTATTCCTTTTCGTTACTTACATTTTTATTATTGCAATCATTAATTTTAGTACTTACTCACGTTCAATTCAAGTGAACTTTGAAACTGACGTAAATGCCTTGTGTGTGAGAACGTTGTATCTGCGTAATTATTTCCGTAATTTTCCCAATGCAACCAATTATAATATTATTCATATGAACATTGAACGCGAATATCAAAACAACTTATATCCAATCAATTGATTTATTGTGCAAGTAATATTGTATTTTGCATTTTTCGTATATTGCTAAGACCTTTCTGGTTTGCCATGTAAATATCTAGACAAGAAGAATACCTATTATATTTCATATCTATTTAAATAAAACACAAAGGTGACTGACTGACATAGTGATCTATCAACGCACAGCCCAAACCACTGGACGGATCGGACTGAAATTTGGCATGCAGGTAGATGTTATGACGTAGGCATCCGCTAAGAAAGGATTTGATTAATTCTACCCCCAAGGGGATAAAATAGGGAATGAAAGTTTGTATGAAACTTTGTCAATTTTAAACCGATCGGACTGGAGACTTTGCATGCAGGTATAAGAAGAATCATAGATGAATGTCATTGTGTATAATACAACTGAGAACAAAAACTGTAGACTACACTTCAGCTCTACACCGAAGCGAAGCGAGGGCGGGCCGCTAGTTAAATATAATGATGATTTTATTCTTAATATAGAGTGTAAAATCCAATTTTTTATGATTATTCGTGAAGCTGTTATTATTACTGCAAAAAGTTTAAATAAGAAGTATAACGTCACAAAAACATTTTTTTTACAAATCACACATGTTTTGAATGCACTTATATCTAATAAGAACAAATAGAGATTGAACAAAAAAAGTACAACTGACACACTTTTTTTTTAAACTTACTCGATTACGACCTTAAATTTTAAAGGTATTTTTTTGTGAATCCGCGTAAGAACATCGTTATAGCGTGTAATATTTTACGAGTATTTGCTTAAATTATTGTTAGGTATAAAGGAGAATGCTCATGGATGTATGGACCGCCGTACAATGGTTGCATCAATACCAAACAAATGTTAAATGATCGTTTAATATTCAAATTAGTATGACAAATTGGAATTTTGAAAATAAAAACAGGGGTTTTAATGTTATTGTAAAAAATGTGACATAACCTCAAATCCTTAATAACTCCTATTTAAAGTTGGTTTACAGCTATTTTGGGTACTTTTTTATTCTGTTATTTTTGATCAACTTGAGTCTTTCACTGTTTTTCCAACCTACTGCATAGATTTTCATGACAACACAGATTTCAGTGATGGCAGATTTACGTATAGGTAAATAAAAACATTAATATAGGACACTTTTTATTAGATTACATATATTAATTGTACACATTATATTTGAATTACCAGTATATTTCAAATCAACATAATCTTCATAGAAAAAATAATCTAAATAAGGCGCCAGAGCAGTAACATCATTGTAACGACCCCAACTTAAAAACTGAACTACAGTCATTATGTGGTCCTAACAGCCCACAGGTTGTTCACCAAGGAGACAGCTGCAATAATAACCTTTTATAGCCTCTAATATGTCTGCCAAAGCAGCATCTCTACTGATAAGTAAATATGAGTTATATGTATGCTGCTTAAGTGTCAGGATTTAATCCTACCTCTTAATAAATAATTATTTAGACCTAAAACAAGAGGAATATCATCTACAAACAAACAAATTCAAACAATTTGTAGCTTTTGTCTTACAATGTTCTTATGAAGCTCCTGGATTATTGAAAAGAGTGGCCAATCTTTCGTTGTTATCAGCAGTTCTTAATTTAACTAAATAAATACAAAAGGCTATAGAAGCGTTTGGCACTTGATCTGCTAGATTGGTATACAGTTGAGCAAATTATAAAACTGTTCAGAGTTCATAACAAGTCAATAATGACATAAATGAGGAGACATAATTGAAACATTAGAAAAACCTAATTAGTAATTGGCTGATCGCTGTATCATAATCATTATATTATCAAACTGTGTGCCAGTAAAATCTCTTAATTAATTCAAATTCATTCATTTAAAAATTCATTCCATGAACCATAATTCAAAAAGTGATGACAAACACATGCACCAGCTGGTATGCACAATTTATTATTATACAATAAGAGATCCCTGATGGTAGATGAAATAAGTAGACATTCAGGCTCTAAACAATTTGCAAATACACAGGATACATGTATGATGATGATGCAATTTTTAGAGTCACTTATTGAACTGCTTCTAGTCTTGGTTGTGGCAGAGGAGGTGGCACAAGTATAGAATGATTGCCACTTAATGTAGTATCTACAAGAGTAAGGCGACTTGAGTCATGTTGTTGTTGCCTTTGTACTTGTTCAATCTCCAACATGCAGCACATACATGTTCCATTCTTGAGATCTAAAAAGATAACATTAATAAAAAATAAATAATTAATATGGAAAATTCCTTTCTGTTTATTTTAAGGAATTTCTGTATTCTCTCATCATCTATTACCTGTCTAGTGTCAGTCATCTATTACCTCAATCCTCTGCCCCAATCCCTTGCCCCAATCCCCTGCCCCGTGAAGCCCAAAACGATAGCGCAGTGTTTAGCTGTCATGCAATATGGAAAGCATATGTCACAGCAATAGAGATATTGAAAAGGCCAACAATTGGCCAATAATTATCCCTCGTCATAATTATTATGACGAGGGATTTAAATTAATCATTATAATTTAATTAAGTTTAAGCATATTTCTCATAGAGCGACTTTGAAACTTTGTGAGTAAATTTGGCAAAGTTCCAATAAATCATGCAATCGCCGGGCCGATGAAGGGAAAATCGTCAATTGTAAAGTAACGGTGGAATCCAGAGACAAGCGATGGTAACTGGTACAGAAGTGATATTACCCACATTGCTTCTTCACAATTTGGTATTTAACGCGCATTTGAATTCCCAATTAAGTAATTTGAGACGACGACTAACAATTCCAGCTAGTTCGTTGCTCATTTGCTCATTATACAATTAATCAGTTGAGCAACAACTGCAACCGATGCAACGCTCTCATCTTTGCGACGTTACACAAATTGTCTGGGGATTGTGAAACTATTGTAACATTTATTCGGGTACATTGAAACATTTTGTTTAATTGCATTGTACGTAATATTTTGTGGATGAACTTGAGCAGCATAATGTTACACAGTTAGATCATCATTTTATTCGCCACTAAAAAATAATAAAAGGAATAATAGAAACTTAAATAAATTTAGATTACCGATATCGAAAATGAAATTAGTAGCATCTAGCCCCCATATAATGATGATTAAAATATATAACCATGTCCCTAACTATTTAAAAAACTATAACACACCGACACAATTTATCAAACATTTAAAAGCCTTTCTTATTGCCAAGTGTTATTATGACTTAAATGAATTTTTCAATGACAAATCACCCAGCCAATGGAATGCTTCAGACTCTTAAGAATTTAATTTATAATGAATGTATTTAAATGAAGGATAAATAACAATATTTTAATGAATTTATGGTGTCGATTCTGGCATGATTCTCTAAACTTTTTTACTTATGTATTGGGAATGATAAGGATACACTGTCGTCAAATTTAGGTTTGGGTTGGAGAGTCATGCTAGAATTGACACCAAACACCAATGTATGTAAAGAATGATTAAAACTTAGTTTATAAATTATATTGTGCAATTGTATAATAATATATTTTAAATAGATTATAACCCTCTAAAGTTGCTGTGCCCTTGCAGGGCGTCACATAGTTACTGTATTTGTTATGTACCACCTTATTTTTGTGAATGTGATATGCAATGAATGAATAAATAAATAAATAAATCATTCTGTTGTGTATTTCAGTAAAAAAAAACTAAACAAAAAAAGACAATCTTCAAGTTGCCGCGAAAACGTTTAAGGGGATAGTATAGCTCTTCGAGTTTTCATAAGACGTGCAAAGTCTCTCATAAACCTCATTTTCAAAAACCTTGTTAAATCTCACTATATGTCCTTGTAACCCTTCCATTTTGTTGATCTTAGCTGACTGAATTAGACATAGGTATGTATGTATTTATGTTTATAACTATGCATGAATAAATGTATGTATTCATGTAGGAATATGTATGTGTGTATTGTTTTATATACTTATTTTGATCATATTTGTTTGATTGATTTTTATGTTGTTTTGTGTCGTTAATTACACCGCCGTCTCTCCAGCTTCTTTCTTGGCCTCTCCATCCTAAGGTCCATGGAAGAGATCTCTTAGCGATTAATTGTGTACTTCATGTCTTATGTTTTCTATGGTGTGAAAATAAAGAGTTTTGTATTGTATTGTATAGAGTCGCACTGGCATGTGACGTCACACATTTGTCATCAAAATCTCAAAGGATCCAATTTAATGTCCCTTTATCCAGCGCGTTCAGTTTACTAGCATGTGACGTCATTATGGGCTTCGGCAATCCAGCCATTTTCGGTCACGTGACCATAGAAAAAAATCATTTCTATTTAACTAATGTTTTTTTAGAAAAGTTATAAGTTATTTGTTCTCTCAGCATAGTAATATGCTGCTTATATTCATATTTAATACAGATGCCTACAATTGCTACTTTATTTTTCATTTTGTCAAATAGCTTATTCGTGACCTATAGTTAGACGTTGTCGCAAAATGAACAGAAAATTATCAAAATGTAAGTTTCCTATAACGCTGCGTTTGTTGTGAAAACGCTAAAATGTTGTATTGCGTTGCCGATGAAACTATTAACGCTACCTACGTCTGCACTGCAAATGCGAGAAAGGGATTTTGGGGAAACTAACAAATTGCTTGTCTGTTAAGCGTTCATGCTTTCCCCCCTGAATCGATTGTGATGAATCATTTATCAAAATTGATAATACCTTTATCAACATAGGAAGCATAATACAACTCTTTTGATCTATCCATATTTTTGACCCTGCCACCGTTAAGGACATTTTATAGCTGAGGAGAAAATTGGGCAAAAAAATTAACTATCTCGAGCTCCTTCGTATTTTAGAAGCCACATTAAGCCGTTGGTGCCGGCTGCATCTGCAGTCGTAATCACCCAACAATCCGCACTGGGTCCTCGTGGTGGGTCATGGCCCGATGTCCCAATTCCATTCTTAGGGAGCCCCAGCAGTGGGGGCATATAGGTTGATGCCGATGATGCAGACTTAAAGCTTGTTAGAAAAAAGTTCACCCGTCTTTTGTCGGAAAAAATTTTTATGCATTGCTTAAAAGCGAATTTCTTTTTTTTATTATTTTATAAAGTCCGTCTTCAGGTCGCCACAGAACAGGGCCTCGCGAAATCTGTCTTGCCCACATCAATTTTAGGTCTTTAGGTTTATTTACCACCACTGACTATTTAGGTATATTTATATAGAAATACATTATTATATTAACATCCATAACTTGGGTACAAAAGCTCGTATTCATCATACTAACATTCGCTTAACTGGGATTCAAACCCAGGACTTCTGTGTAGGTAACTCGTCGTACATACCACTCCACCGCGAAGGTTTGAATTTTGTCCTTGTATATTGTCAAGAATATGACATTAATTCATCGCGCTTTCCATTATTGACGTCCATTCTAAACTTAGCAAACTTTAACAAGCATTGTTACTACCATGATGTCAGAACAAAGGTTGCAACACGTTATTCAAATCAAATGTACATTTGCTGGTTTCCAAATCGCACCGCATTTTATGATAGTAGGCCTTGAAAGAATTTGTAGCAATGTTCAGTGAAAGATTTGTCTGAAATGAATGTGCGACATTGAGAGTTATGAAGTGGTTACCAATTACTGACGGTTGCTGTCTTGCTGCTATTATTAGTCAATGTAATAACTATGAACCTTCTTTAATAGTGGAAAATTTAATACGTTTTTTATTTATCAGTATACGTATGTATGCAAAAGTTTCTTTGTATGCTTCGTTTTCATACATTATAAACCGTTAAAAAAAATTAGGTTTGGTGATAATTCTTAAAGCAAAAATAAAAGCAGAACGGATCGAAATATGGGATGAAATTTTGTATGAGAATCAACTATTCGATGCATCTGAAGTAGCGGCACTAACATATATATATTTCTTCGTCATATGAAAGTCAATGATTTTTTGCCCTAAGTTTCCTTATCTATCTATATAAAAAAAAAATCAATTGCTGTTCGTTAGTCTCGCTAAAACTCGAGAACGGCTAAACGGATTTATCTTATCTTGATCTTGAGATGTTCGTGGAGGTCTAGGGAAGGTTTAAAAGGTGAGAAAAATTCGAATAATTGCCGGGAAAATCCTCCTATATTTTACCCCTTCTACCACCAACCCCTATTTTTTTATGGCGCTACGAAGTTCACTGGGACGGTTAGTTCGGAATAAAATTACTAGATTGGTCACCGCAATTAATCTGTATGTCCCCCTAAAATTTGTACCTGCAGAACATAAATCAATGAGGAATTGCTACCTTACAAAGATTTGCTTTGAGACCAACATTTGTTTTCATGATAGGTACTTGGGTAGATTGCTCGAACAATGACCTCACCCCTAGATTGTTAAACCTTCGTAGGCTGACGTTGACTTCACTACGAGAACATAACACAATACAACATAATGAAATATATTCAGCTGCCGTCGTCTTAGCGGTAGAGTTTATTATATTAATCATTTTTAAAAGGGTTTATGAAGTCTTTAGATACTATTTAATTATATTTTCATAAGTATATATTATCTCTCGCGCCCGTACTACCACAACTGGCCCTTCATGTAAAAAAACATCCATTCGATGAGAAAATTCGTGACGCATTATTCCTAAAAATTCTTCCGCATATGAAGATCTTAGTAGAATATGATTAATCTAGCATTACCCGCGGTTTCGCTTACGTTAAATTTGATTTTGAGTGAATAGATAAATGAATAAAAAATCAAATATATCATAGACATATTCTTCACTAATCTAACAGGTATTTGCTTATTAATTTAGTTTAAGGATTAATTCCTCGCGATCTAGGTGCTCCACACAAATTTTGTACACCCGTTTTACCCCTTTAGGGGTGAGTTTTAGAAAATCCTTCCTAAGAGCACTCATATATCATTATATGTATATGTGGACCAAATTTCAGAGCAAATAGGTCAGTGGTTTGAGCTGTGCGTTGATAGAGCAGTCAGTCAGTCAGAAACGGTTGCCTTTATACATACAGAAGATGACCAAAAACGAAATAGGTACAGTATAGAAATTTAAAGAGATAATTTGTTTAGCATCTTTCCTAAACATAGGGCGTAAATATCCCAGCGATAGTTAGGTAAGCGAGGAGCTGGTACATCCGAAGATTGCTCGGAACTGAGTTTTCGATTCGCCTTGAAGCCGCAATATCCTGCCGCTTGCGTGACGCTAACTGCTCGCGCGCTATTGCACAACGATAGCTATGTTCTCTACGGTGCGTACGCGCAAGCGCCTTCTGGAATCGGGGAGGGAAACCGGAAGCCTACTTGGAAGTAACCTTTTGTACTATTGACCCGATTGTTTTTAAAACTTTTTAAACAATACAAGGATTTATCGAGGTGATCACGAACTGTTACTTGAGTAATAATATAATTGATTGGTGATTCACTTTAATTATAGAACAGGGTTTTTATCCGTTGATAAAGAACCTTATGGCATTAAATACAATAGATTATTTGACATTGCAAAAATATTATGAAATAAAATTGAAAACTAAAGTTATGATTATTCATTTCCACAATTAGTTAGTTTAAGTTACAGTTTCAGATGTCAAATTACTTATCTTTAAAGCAACATCCTTTTTCTTTGTTATTCAGGTCAAATTATTTTGAATATTTTTTCCGAATTTTCCGATCTAGATTTACATAAAGGACTTAGGTATAATATTTTTCTCGAAACAACAACAAACAACTTTATTTTTATTACCAAGGCTCGCTTAACTGCATCATTGCGGTCAGGTGGTTAAAAAAACAATAAAAAGTCTGTTCAAAACAGTATTAATTTACTAGTTTAAATAACAACTCGTATAATTTTTTATTTATTTAACCATACAATGTCCTTAGTAGCCGAGGAGGTCGAACTCGGTGTCACCGTCCTTAAATAACCTCTCGGGTTGATTAATTTACGGAAAACCCACTTTTCTGTATTGACGTATAACATAAAAAGTTAAATACTTTTCATCCCACCACCTCGGAAAGTGTAATTTTGCGCTTCGAAATCTGGCTGGAAAATTCTATTTTATTCGCTTGAGCGGCAAAGTAGATTTGAATTTAGAACATCACATATAATGAGTACTCAATATAATTGTAAATTCAAAACGTCATTAAACCTATTTAATGTAACCTCTATGGTGCCAAATTTATGATTAGAACTTTTTAAATTGTGAAAAAATTTAAATTTGGAACCTTCTTGGTTTCTTTGTTTTATTTGCGTGCTTCGCGCCATTCTAGTTTTTCACGTTTTATTGCTTAAATATTTTGTCATTATAAATTGTTTTCTTTTTCATTTTGTCATTTCCTCGCTGAGGTGGGATGAAAAGTTACGTATTGCACTCGAGTGGAAAGATTTTTCACCTTGTGCTCGTTTGTTTCCCTCGCTGACGCTCAGGATTCTAATTTAGAATCACTCGCTGCGCTCGTGATTCAACTTTAGAATCCTTCGCTTGCTCGGTCATCCAAATCGAGCACGCGGTTAAAAAGGAACTTTCCACTCTTGTATAATAAATAACTATTATTTACTATTGCAGTAATTTAAGTCGATAGTAGTAATTTAGGGGCAAGGTAATCTACATACTTATTTCGATTCAGGTGTAGAGTTTGTGAAGTTAGAATGTGTAGAGTTAGAAACTTGGCTCTACATGAGATCTGATAACTTCTTGACAGTGAGAGTCATATGTAAAAAAGCTTATTACAAAGTGTCTGATTATTTTACAGACAAATATACTTGGGTTAGAATTGTTCCAATCATTCCAACAGGTTTTCTATATTAAAAAAAAAACATGATTGTATTGACGTTGTAACAACATAATGATTTGTAAATGTTGTTACATTTTTTAATGTTGTGGAGTTTTTTTCGCTCGTTTTTCTCCGCAGCTAAAAAATATGTCCAATAACGAGTGGTAGGGAAAAAAATGTTTGGACGATTCAAAAGTGTTGTACTACACATCCAATTTGAATAAAGATATATTGATTTCTGATTTCTGATTATGGTCTCCTCTTGGCATCATTTTAAATGAAAATGTTTTTGGTGACATTATTAATGCGTGAAGGGAAACAGTTGTACTTCTTTACAAACACATATTTTGACCCACGAATGAATGTGCTATTTTTGCATAATTCAAATTAATTGTTCAAATACTAATTTCGATTAAAAGGCAATAATATGGTTTAAATATGATATTATAATGAGACTCTTAAGATATACCTGCGAGACATACTATATTTATTACTAGCGGCCCGCCCTCGCTTCGCTTCGGTGTAGAGTTCAAGTGTAGACTAGTTTTTGTTCTCAGGCTTGTATTATACGCAATGACATTCATCTATGATTTTTCTTATACCTGCATGCAAAGTCTCAGCCCGATCGGTTTAAAATTGACAAAGTTTCATACAAACTTTCATTCCCTATTTTATCCCCTTGGGGGTAGAATTGATCAAAATCTTTTCTTAGCGGATCCCTACGTTATAACATCTACCTGCATGCCAAATTTCAGCCCGATCCGTCCAGTACTTTGGGCTGTGCGTTGATAGATCACTATGTCAGTCAGTCAGTCACCTTTGAGTTTTATATATATAGATTTCAACGTTTTAACAAGCCTAGTACGGGGTTTGAAATGTATGTAGTTTAATGTAAATAAACGAAAAGCCTCCGAGACGTAACGCGAAACATTTGATAAACTGTTTGACAAAGAAAATTCCAACTATAGTGCCACCGCGCTTCAGTTAAGTAATTAAATAATGAGTTGCATATGCTTATAATGAATGTTTTTTTGATTACTGCGTTATAACTACCCCGATCTTCATCATCAACCTATCAGTAATGATGCTGCTGTTCAAGTTTCCATACAATATTTGACAATGACATTTCGGACTCGCAAACTATTCATATTCGATATTGGTTCGTGCTAAGGTTACGGTAATACAATGCGAGCGCTTGAGCTGCTCATTATCTATTAATTAACTGGACGAACAATGTTTCCTAATCTTTACT
Organism: Chilo suppressalis; assembly: GCA_902850365.2. Lineage (NCBI taxonomy): Eukaryota > Metazoa > Arthropoda > Insecta > Lepidoptera > Crambidae > Chilo > Chilo suppressalis. Next base: position 3,986,921 of record OU963902.1, read on the forward strand.
CCATACTAGCATCCCGCCCATTATGCTAAACATACGTTTTACTTAGCGTGTGTTCAGTGTGTTGTTTTAAGGGACGTACAAGTACTCGTATGTGCAATTTTTCCGCTTGTTGTGTTAAGAAAGAATTGTTTATTCATTTGACTACAAGAATTTTCCCGCGACTGCGCCAGAGTGAACTTCTGAAATAGAAAAATCTAGAAAGAGTTTTTGATGAACAGAACTCGTAGATGGAAACTTCCACACCGAATACTTATTCTTTTACTATGAGTACGTTTAATAGTTTGTTTTTTGATAATAACACAAGGAACTAATATTTTTATTTTTTATGTGTACTTAAAAACTTTAAATTTTTTTTTGAACATTGAATATAAGTCAATCTCGTCGAATATTTCAATGGAATTGTTAAGTTTTTTTTTTCACCACAGGGTTAATGAGTATGCTTTCTAACAGCATTTTATAGTAAAATCAGAAAAAGGCTATTTTGTCTTAAACTTTCATGGTCACTAACATTATAGGTATTAACGGGATTGCTACCATGTACCTTGTTTTTTATGAGTCTCCGATATTTCGGCACTCTTGCAAGCGCCATGATCCCGGAGTAACTGTTACTTCGTGATCATGGTAACAATCCCGTTCACAGCTATATAAGGCTATTTTGTTGAAATTAACCACTTCCGTTGGCTAATTGACAAGTTTTTGTCAATTTTCATTATTTCATTTTTCAGTGTGTAGTGACTCAATAAAAAGTAGGTATTTATTGTGTTACGTTTATAAATAAAAACTAAAATGAAAATTAGCATATAAATGGCGTGTTTACCGGCAGGTGACAAACCACAAAAGTGAAATACATTAAACTACTTGTATATATAATTGAAAATATTAATAGTAAAATGGTTGCATTACAGCAAATCACAATGAAGTCCCAAGCAATATCCTAGAGTTAACCATAGATTAATTCAAAGACAGTATAGAAAAAGCACTTATTAAAAAAGCTCATTACTAAGTGTCTGATTATATTACAGACAAAAATGCTTGGGTTTGAAGTGTTCCAATCATTCCAACTGGTTTTCTATGTTAAATAAATCATGATTGTATTGACGTTGTAACAACATAATGATTTGTAATTGTTGTTACATTATTCCTTTAATGTTGTGGAGTTCTTTTCGCTCGTTTTTCTCCGCAGCTAAAAAGTATGTTCAATAACGAGTGTAGGGAAAAAAATTTTGGACGGTTCAAAAGAGTTATACTATACATCTAATTTAAATAAAGATATATTGATATCTGTTTTCAGATTTCTGAATTAGGTATCATTTGTATAGCACGAGTTGTGATATTTTTTACCTAAGTATTCTTCGATCTTGATTAATTTCATTATGACGTCTGTTTGCCGTAGATATAACAAGCATTTCAGCATATAAACTTTTATTTATTTATTCAAAACACATTACACTATTTTAAGTATACCTAATTTAGTAGTAAACTATAACAAAATATCAATAAAAATAAATATAATATCAATGTCAATGTAAGTAAATGTCAATTGAAAACTATTACCTTTTCAATTAAAAATACACAATAACATACAAATGTTCCAAAACAGTAAAAAAATACTTAAAATATAAATTTCATTAAAATCCAAAATTCAGAATACATTAAGTACTCAATTATGTATATAAAACATATTCCACTAAAATGTCAATAATTTTATTTAAAGCACAACACCTTTAAAGTTACTTTCGTAAACTTAGATTAATCCACACCGTCCAATGACTTTACAGTATTATAATAAAAAAAAGCTAATAGATTTCATTCTTATTTCCTATATTTTCGTGCATATAATAATTTATTATGTTTCCTGCTTTTCGAGTCTTGTGAACACGAACACTGAAAAGGATTTTAAACATCAATTATTATGTGAATTATAAAAAAATCCAATAACTATAAATTATTTATTATATCCTAGACAACATCTTTGAACAGTTTTTAATATGTTTTGAAACATCGGTAAATGTAAACTAAACAAAGTATGATATGCTCAAACGGTAAATACGTTAAAATTATGGATCGTGCGTTTAAATCAATTTTCGTAGTATGCTACGGTTTCGGTAGATGGCACTCTTCCAACGCCATATATAACCCATAATCTACAGCTATAAAAAGAATCAGATATCAGTTAAAAACATTAACTCATACCTACTCACCGTAAAAGCGCAGAACAATGGCCAAGTATACATTTGGATTAATTACATCACACTAAACTTTCCACAAATTATTGCAATAAATACGTGATAATGTTAAATCTTAACTACCAACGGGTATCATTGACCTCCAAGCCATCATAAATTTTAATATTAAGCCCTCAATATTCTTTCAAGGGCAGCCGTATGTATAGTAGTATCAACATATTTTACTAGCGTGTTTTAGTTACAACACTTGTGTCGCAACGCGGCCTTCCTCGGCGACCGGTCTGGGCGGTCACTGCCGTTCTCGCCGAATAGCCCCCTACCAAGTTTGACCGAACGTGGAGTGTACACTCAAAGAAGTAAGCGGTCTGATAACTTTATGACCGACTAAGGCATCCATTGGACACTCATGCAGCCGTCAGTAAATCCCATCAGTCATTGATGATAAAAAAACAGATGGTGACAGAAAAAAAGTACAGAAAAAAGTCATCAGTCACGCCATTAGACGACACGTTGTCCATTAGCCATAATCTTGACTGTCGACAAACTGACGGCAAAATTTACCGTCGAATGGATGCCTTACGGCCTGGGCTGCGTTAAGCGAGAGCACGGAGCGGACGTCCGTTGTTCCATCAGAGCTAAGCGACAAGTGCGGCAGAAGCGCACCAATAGGGTAAAGTTGTTCAATTAGCCGAGCCAAATCACCCCCCCTGCCAAGTTCGACCGGTTGCACTCGAAGAAGTTCGCAGTCTGATAATTTTATGACCAAGGTCGCTTTTCAATCAGAGCTCGACGTGGATAATCGGCGAGCTAGATAAAATGTCTATCTATATAAAACGTTTCTCTGTCGCTCTCTCTCACTCGTCTCTCTATATATATATATATAATAATTGAACAACTTTACCCTATTGGTTCGCTTCTGCCGCACTCGTCGCTGAGCTCTGATGGAACAACGGACGTCTCCCGCTCCCGCTTAACGCAGCCCAGGCCGTAAGGCATCCATTCGACGGTAAATTTGCCGTCAGTTTGTCGACAGTCAAGATTATGGCTAATGGATAACGTGTCGTCTAATGGCGTAACTGATGACTTTATATATATCTTATTTATACATGAGTCTTAGGAAATTATCCCACCCCACTTGACGTTAAGTGTAATCGGAGTTTATGAAGATAGTATGCCGCTCCAGTCGTCCAGACCTTGCTCACCAACCTGAACCAAACCCCAAACTTATTTGTTTCTTAGGTTTTCACGCACATCACTCATTAAATAAAACTAGTTTAAACGGGATAATGCACGCTACGAAACGTCAATAAGTGCTACACAGTACTGCACACAATGCTACGAAACGTCAATAAATAAATAAAGTTTCGAGCATTATCCCGTTTAAACTAGTTTTATTCAAACCCCAAACTACCCACTGCTTCTCCAGAACCTTATTCACCGCCAGATACACAACGTCACCAAAAGGAAGTGTTATTGCACCGTGGTCTTTTCTGTAAGGTGGAGCTTGCTTCCCCCAAACGAGCGCTCTAATTCGTACCTCTCTAAATCCATTCTTTAGCTTCTCCAGTCAATGCACTGTACCTGCACACCAGCTATGGTGGCCTCATCTCATCGAATTGGAGAGCCCATCTGGGCAAGTTTTCCACATTACCGCAGATCACATTAAGACAATACTACCTTTTTGGTGGCTTTGTGTTTCTGTCGGTTAGTACGGTTCCAGGGGTCCACGGGATAGGGGATTGGGTCGGGGTAGGCAACGGAGCGAGTGTTATTTTTGGTATCGCAAGCGTCTATAGTCTATGGCCGCTTACCATCAGGGGGACCATACGCTGGTTTTCCCACCCTTTTAACATAAACAGAAATCAGTTCTTCAATAGAAATTTTTCATTGGCGTAACTGCTGACCACGACACGCCTAGCTAGCAGGAAGGTCAGGAGCATATTCTGTCTAACACTTCGTAACATTATTTGGCAACTTGGCAATAATGCAACGGTCACTGCCAATAGTGCCCTGAAGAAAGTGTACGCTGAAACCAGTTTTTTTTTCATTCAACGCCAAATGCGCACAGGCACGTGACTATTATCGTATTTGTAATAAATGAATAAACATCACCTACTTTTATATTCCGTTTTATTATTCAAAACTTTAATAAATACTGGTTAACAATAAGTGGAATTTTGAATTGTGAATTTAAAAGCTTCATTAATAAAATGGATTTATCATTTTATCATAACGTGATGGGAGTTTCCATTATTTGAAACAAGAGCAGTATTACCTGATAATAAGTTTAATTGGAGATCATTCGTGAAGAGAGCTAATGCTGTTTATAAGTGTGACGCACCATACACCCTCGTCTATCAGCGTATCAGCCGTAAGACTTACATAGGCTTCCCGCAAGGATCTCCACACCAATCAGTCCTGCGCCACTCGTATCCATCAGTTTCCCGACCCCTCACAAGATCGTTGGTCCATCTAGCATATCTGAAACCAATTCTCTGCTCCGTGAAGCCCTAAAACCTGACTCTTGTTCCACAACGCTTCTTGTTCTTGTTTTTCTTCTATCTTGTTCACGCGGGTTTTGAAGGGAATAAAAACCATTCGATAAGAAACTCACAAATTTTCATTAAATTAATATCATGCACTCATTCCAGCCTTGACAACATGATAAGCGAAGAATTAATCTACTTTAACATATTGTTCGGACTTTCGCTTTTCAAGATGATGTATACACGGTAAGAAAATAAAAATCGCCAAGTATCGGTTCCGTAGTTACCGTAATATATTTATGCAGGAGTATTTATTTTCTGTATCGGAAATTAGAAAAACCAATTAATATCAATATATGTATCTCAACTAAAATACCTAAATCAAAGTCAAACGGCGCCTCAAACTCAAAATCGATATTTTTATAAAAGCACTATTATCATATTTTTTCCAGATTGTTTCAAAATTACAGCTCTCTAGTGCTATTAGTCTCCAATCAAAACTGGGGACGGACAGACGGACACGACGAAACTAAAAGGATTCCCTATCCGGACTACGGAACCCTAAAAACCGGCACATGTTTTTACAAGTAAGAAGCTATGCTTTTATAAAAACACTTTCAAACAAAATAGAAGTAAGAAGCGCTATTTATCGAATTATTTTCATTTCGGAGGCTCCATATTCACAAGACTGAGACGTTGGTAACATATTTAATAATAAAAATGTAAATTTTAGCTGGTTTTCTTTTTATTTAATGTTAACTGGTTATATATATTCAAAAGGATCCGTAATGTCGAATAAAGTAATTCAATAAATCGCTCAAAACCAGTTCAAAAATTGTTTGATAAAATGATTGGTCTACGTGAAATTTAAGAACAAGACATTATTTTTACAATAATTGACCAACCCATAACTGACTCTGACGTCAACAGTCAGAAATGGCATGTTTAGTAGGTTTCGGTGATGGGTTGGTGACCAATTGACCGTAATTATATAATTATGATTTTCTTAGCTACGTCCGTAAGCACTCTCAGATAAGCGCTGAAGTGATGCAGATGTGGCAGATAATATGTCTGTCGTCTTCGACTTGCCGCTCGATAAGGCGATTCTGTAGAACTCATCAAATATCGCTTTCGAGTTCGATAGCTCCAATTTTAAACATAAGATAAATTTTAGTAATGCCATTACTTTTATTTATTTAATTCAAGACCAAAATCCACAGTATTTTCTTAATATAATACAGGTGTAAAGAAAAGTTTTACTTTAAAAAAAAACCACGCGGTCCAGGCAGCGGACGGGACTCGAACCCGTACCCTTCGCAATCCGGGCGAATGCACTGACCCATTATGCTACCACGGCCCTAATGGCCGCGTCGAAATTTTCCTAGCCTTAAGCTGCAAGGCAGCGCCATCTCTTTGCATTGCAGGTAACCCACAATGTCAAATGAATACTTTTTCAAGTATTAAACATTTGAAAGAAGAAATAGCAATTATAGTTATTTTTGTACTTATTTTTTAAGCATTTAACTGCTAGATGTTTAAATCTAAAGAAAAGTTTTACTAGAAAAAAATCCACGCGGAGAAATGGCGCTGCCTTGCAGCTTTAAAATGGACTCATTAAGCGATCGCCGATTTATTTTAGATAATGTTTTCTTGCATAAGCTCGTTAATGGTACTATGGACTGTCCCGATTTGCTCTCAAGAGTATATTTTAATATCCCCTTAAAACTTCCAAGAGGGTCAAGGTATAATTTGTTTGCGACGAGAAGCTCCAGAACGAAACTAGGCTTATTTTCTCCTATAAATAGAATGCTCTCTCAGTACAATTCACTGTCAAAGTCGACCGATATGGAAATCTTCGCGGATACACTGAACAGAATAAAATCTTTATGTTTGGTTGTGCCCACATAGTTTTTTCATTGATTTATTTTTCATTAATTTATTTTCATTAATTTATTATTCACAAATTTATTTAATTGTTGTTATTTAATTGTTCCATAAATTTATTTATTTATTAACAATTTAAAATTTTATTTTTATTCATAATTGTTTTGTACTGAAATTAATGTAATTATCAAAATTTTATAAGATTTAATTGCTAGTTAAGTGTGAATTGCATGTCGTAATCGCCTATAATTAAAGTTTCACTAATAATGTGTCGTACTATGTGTAACTTTGTTGGTGATCAAATAAATAAATAAAAAATAAAATAAAATTAAGGCTAGGAAAATTTCGACGCGGCCATCAGGGCCTTGGTAGCATAATTGGTCAGTGCATTCGCCCGGATTGCGAAGGGTACGGGTTCGAGTCCCGTCCGCTGCCTGGTCCGCGTGGATTTTTTTCTAGTAAAACTTTTTTTAGATTTAAACATCTAGCAGTTAAATGCTTAAAAAAAGTAAAAACATAATACAGGTTTTACAATAAAGTTTATCTAAACGCCAATTACGGACTTTAATTTTTTAGTTATTACTTAAACGTTTAGAAAACCACCATCTACCAAACAAGGGCGAGATGTATATATAATACGCGCGCGCCATTGTACATGTGTTTGTGTGTATATATGTATGTAATACGCCAACGATATTAAAATAACACGGCTAAATGTCATTCTCTTGAATCAGCCACTAAAAGAGATTATTTACAATTTGTCAAAAATCCTAATAAACCCAACAACAAGAGGAATTTTTATTGCACCGTAGTCTTTGGAGGTTACATTGGTACGGAAAATTCGCCGGGGTATCAAACCCGGATATGACGACGATGCGAATACCGACTTGTTTACATTTCATCGCGGAGATAAAATATAGTAATTTCAAAACAACTGACTGCGCACAGTTACTAGAATAATGCTATATAATTATCATTCAACACCACGTAGGCTGCGCGTTGACATAAATCAACATAGTTTCTCAACTGCACAACAGGTATATAAACTTCACATTTTTTTTCGGAAACACAAACAATAAAGCAATCTAATTAAAAGTTGTTAAGATTCATATCCCGCGTACTAAGTCCGGTGCAGAACGTGTCCATGCAACTGCGCAAGAGTTGCGTTTGCGACACCACACGATCCTAGTACTGGTGTAAATTTATACTCGGTGAATTATGATGATAGAATAATGAAAATCCTAGTTGATAATGTGAATATGAAATACAAAGCTTCCTGTGGTGTTCAGACCTGTGACAAACCAAAAAGGTTAAAAAATTGTGTTTAGGCCATAACTTTTGCTCTTTGGCTGACAAAGGTATAATATTATATCTATATATATATAAAAAACTCAAAGGTGATTGACTGACATAGTGATCTATCAACGCACGGCCCAAAACACTGGACGAATCCGGCTGATATTTGGCATGCAGGTAGATGTTATGACTGAGGCATCCGCTAAGAAAGGATTTTGATCAATTCTACCCAAGGGGATAAAATAGGGAATGAAAGTTTGTATGAAACTTTGTCAATTTTAAACCGATCGGGCTGAGACTTTGCATACAGGTATAAGAAGAATCATAGATGAATGTCATTGTGTGTAATACAAGCCTGAGAACAAAAACTGTAGTCTACACTTCAGCTCTACACCGAAGCGAAGCGAGGGCGGGCCGCTAGTATGAAATATAATAGGTATTCTTCTTGTCTAGATACTTATATGGCAAACCAGAAAGGTATTTGTAACTTTTCATTGGCGTTTTTACGATTCCGTACTCAAGTAAAAGCTGTCAGCTGTATTTCACGAACCTTGTTTACTAAACTCGTAACTACTTACTGTAAACTCGAGAGCAATGGATCCGGGTCACATAAAGAATCCTAAAAATCTCGCATACTAAGAATGCTAGCTTAATGAAATAAATTAGGTTTAATAGACAATTAAATACTTGACAATCATTTGACATTGTGGGTTACCTACAATGCGAAGAGATGGCGCTGCCTTGCAGCTGAAGGCTAGGAAAATTTCGACGCGGCTAATAGGGCCGTGGTAGCATAATGGTCAGTGCATTCGCCCGGATAGCGAAGGATGCGGGTTCGAGTTCCGTCCTCTGCCTGGTCCGCGTGGATTTTTTTTCTAGTAAACCTTTCTTTTTCTAGTAAACTTTTCTTTAAATTAAATACTCTTTAGAAGAAAGTAATAACATTTTATTTACATAAAGAAAAAGTCTGCTTGATCTCGCCTTAAAACAAAAATGGGAAACATGACAATTTTGAAAAATATTACGATTTTCTTGAATTTTAAGTGAACCGGATTCATTGCTCTCGACTGTATTTGAACTTTTTACAAACATTGTATGTCCATTGCCATGTTATCAACAAATACAAAATATAACATACATTTACATCTTAATCTATATTAATGGGTGGGGTCAGTAAAGTATTGTTCAAGTTTTTTCAACCTTAATAGCCGCTGTTTTTCTGATGGTGAAGAGTTTTAACAGTGGAAGTTAAGTAAAAAAATCAGAATTTTCTAATCAACATACCTTTGTAATGACCAGGCAGCAGACGGTACTCGACGCACCTTGCAGCCGCCTTGTAGCCTAAGAAATACTAGAGAAAATTCGACACGGCCATCAGGGCCGCGATAGCATAATAGTCAGTACATTCGCCCGGATAGCGGTAGGTGAGGGTTCCAGTTCCGTCTATTGCCTCTGGTCGGCGTGGATTTTTTTGTAGTAAATTTTTCTTTACATTTACAATACAATATTTTGATAAGTTATTAATTCTCATCCCAAATATTAAATTTATTTGTTAACATCCATATAATCCACCTTATTGTAAATGACCTCAATCGATTATATTTTCAATGAGGTGGAAGGTTACTTCCCCGGACAGTCACTTCCTTATATCATATATATTTACGACATAATTATTTCAAAACAACGTCAAATATATTACATTCACAAATTTACTGCAATCATATTATGCTTTTTCCCCATCGGCTAAAATTTTTGTTCCACATACAAATTAGTTCCATCGTAACACATAGGTAAAGAAAGATACCATCGCAAGTACGCTCCTTCAGCTGCATATAAAACTCCAACGTCTCCCACAACCTCTTTTATGCGTGTCAAAGATCGCCATTCAGGCTATCGTCTATAGTCTATTCACTTTGGCGTGAGAAAAAATATAAACAAAGAATCTGAGGTTCTAAAACTTTTATAATGTCAAAAAGTACTCACAGTCAATGTATTAATAATAATTTATGTTACCTCTAATTTATTAGCAACTTAAGTTTAATTTAACAGAAAAAAATAACAACAAACTCAACAAATAAAACAAGGAAATAACAAGAATTTCACAAATATGATAGAATCTGCACGCTCACGTCAACAGGTTGATCGGGAGAGTAAAGATGGCTAACGTAAACCAACCGATTACAAAACACAACCTTTCAACGTAAAATACTTATATCATGTATACTCTTAAATTTTATCGTGTTATAATACGTCTTAAGTTTGGGAATGATTGTGTTTTTAGGTCTTTTTCCATGTCAACTTACGTTGTTAAAATACTTTTATCAGCAAAATAAAAATATACGAATTTATGATGAGTATATACATTAAATATGTGCGAAATATTTCATTTTCTTATTCATATGTATGTACCAGCTTCTAAAATAATTAACTTACTGTTTCCCTGCGTTTCGTATGTAAATAGTATTTAATTTAATCTTTACTCTTGTCAAATGTGACCTTAAAAAGTATCCATTTTATGGTTTGTTTACATTTTTTGTCTCACGCCAATGTGAATAGACTATAGCGTCTACAGATACGCAGCTCGATAGTTCACTACGATAGAACTAAATTTAAATTGCGAGCACTAATTTTAGCGCATTTAGTAACAAGCTTCGTCACACAGGTGTGGGTGAACCATTATAATAAGTCTCATTCATCGGTATTGAGATCGATCTACGAGTATGTATCTGGACATTAATCGCGAGTTTCGTAATGTCCACCGGACTAATGTACAAAGGCTTCGTGATCAATCACTCATTTTATGGAGTTTAATAAATGAAAGAACTCGAATAGATTGACAGTCATAATTTTATGTTTAATGCTTTATTACATACTAGCGGCTTGCTGTGACTACGTCCATGATCACTTTTATTTTTTCATAATCCCACAGGAACCTGTCATTTTTCCGGGATAAAAAGAATCCTATGTCACAATCCAACTCATAAACTATAAGCGTAACAAATTTCTTTCAAATCCATTCAATAGTTTTTACGTGATTGAGGAACAAACATAACATACATACATACAAACTCTCATATTTATAACTAGCGGCCCGCCCGCCCTCGCTTCGCTTCGGTGTAGAGCTGAGGTGTAGACTACAGTTTTTGTTCTCAGGCTTGTATTATACACAATGACATTCATCTTTGATTCTTCTTATACCTGCATGCAAAGTCTCAGCCCGATCGGTTTTAAATTGACAAAGTTTCATACCCTATTTTATCCCCTTGGGGGTAGAATTGATCAAAATCCTTTCTTAGCGGATGCCTACGTCATAACATCTACCTGCATGCCAAATTTCAGCTTGATCCATCCAGTGGTTTGGGCTGTGTGTGATAGATCACTATGTCAGTCAGTCACCTTTGAGTTTTATATATATATATATTTTATTTTTTGTATACCAGAGAGCAGTCTCGATAGCACAATGTTCAAAGAAAGAAAACGGATTGATTCCAGCCTGATAACGACAGTTGAATGTTCTTATACTATAGAAATAAGATTGTTCCTAATTAGTGCATGATGTAATTACTCTTAGTAACACTAGGTGTCTTACTGGACTTTGAGAAAAAGCTCGTAGGGTGTTGGGTTCAAGCCGGCAAGGTGACGATTGCTGGAGTAGAAAACTTTCCGCCGCGTTATTTTTTGATGTTTATGCAAGCAAACGATCTGTCAGTCCACCTGACAGCTCGTTTGCCGCCCATAGACACTTGTAGCACCAAGGGTACCACTCATACGGTGCCGGCTCTGAAGGAAAAGGTTTTTTTTTAGTGTTGGTCGCAGATGATCTTTACGTCACCGGGTTTGGGGACGGCGAGATCCTAAGGGGACCTCAAGCCGAGAATTGGCGAGTGCCTCTAGAGGTTTTCCAGGCGGATGGCATCTCCCCACGGGGGGTCTCCTTACGTTTGGAGCCTCTAGACCACTTGAACCTGAGGTAGTCGGCTCAACTAGAGGGCGGCTCTGAGACACAGACCTCGGCTCTAGTTAGCCGTTGTCGTGGGGGCGGGAAAAAACGCCTAGGTACGTACCTGGTATAGCATGTCGTGTGTAGACCGGGTCTTCGCACTCTTATACTACGGGTGCGGTGTCTGCCTAATGCTAAGCTAGTGTGCGCAACGCAGCTAGCAAACTTTGCTAGCTGCGTAGTATTGGTGTTTGTGTCCTGTGTGGGAGGAATCAGAAGCGAAGGTTTACTGGCCTTTTTAAAAACCGTTAGCATATGCAGAGGGAAAACTGCTGAGGGAAGTTCGTTTCAGATCTTGCTGGTACGTATAGTGCTAGCAAGCTAAGTGTCCAGATGATATTTATCTCAATGATAAATATGAGAAAAATAGACGTACTTCTTAGCAATCCATTTATTCACCGTGCGAGTGCTGGGTCCATCGTGTGGGAGAGAGAGAAACTCTGAACAGACATAAATTAACTATTATCGAATTGATATAAAATTCACACTTCCCATAACTTGCGACAAATGTCAAAGTTTTACACAACACCAATAACTTTTTCGAAGCCATCACATATCAAATATAATTTCATCGACAAATATCCATAATTCGCAGGCTGCAAGGTCAGCTTTCCCAACAAGTTGGGAAATGTCTAGTCAGTAATAAGTAAATATATTTCGCGGCGACCGTTCCAAGGTCGTACTATAAGCCCACAAGTGGGTTAAGGTCCCAGCGGTGCGTAAATTCTTATTTAATTAATATTACTTTTTTATGTGTCGGAAGTTGCATCGTCTTTGCGCGTTTGTGTCGAAACCACTCTTCAAACTATAATTGTTTCTCTTATATTATTGCAATACGTGCTTTTGCCCGCAACTTTGTCCGCGTGGACTTAATAATTCAGGCAGCAAATTTTTACCAAATCTGCTTTTTCATCAATCTGTTTACTCTTTTAATTTAAAAAATAAAAAGTTAGTGGTTTATATTTGACAACATATTAACGTTACAAATTAGGGAAAATTTTAAATTTTAAAATAGCGTGGCATTTCCTGCGCAATACAATGAGTGCAATTCAAGATTCAGTTATATTGTAAAAATATACATAATCCTGACGGGGCTGAGATCGGATTCAGAGTAGAACAGAGAAACTTACAAAAGTATTATGAAAAACCTAAAATGATCGTCTAGGATGGAAGTAGCAGACAGCTTCTTCTCGCTCCCCCGGTGGTTGAAGGATGCGTAAGGAATTTCCCAGGCATATAAAAAATGGAAGTTCTATAGCCAGTAAAAGGATTCCTTATCGATGTGAATATATATATGTATATTTACGTTTTTTGAATGGGAGCCCCCCCCTAAAATATTCATTTTATTCTGTATTTAGTGAGATACGGCCTGGTGACAGACAAATTCACAGACGGACAGTTGAATCTTAGTAATAGGACGAGTTTATACCCTTTGGGTACAGAACCCTAAAAAGAAAAGTCTGCTGTGAAATATAGTTTTAAAAGAGCAGCATGATAACTTAAGGCCCATTAAATAAAAAATATAAATATTTCCAACACTCACACCAATTAGCCTCTAGCCCCAAAGTAAGCACTGTAAGGCTTGTGTTATGGTATGCTAGGGTAACGGATAGAATACATATACAGTACCTATATAATTATACTTATATAGAAATACATATCAAACATCCATGACTGGAGTACAAATGCTCGTATTCATCACACAAACATCTGCCCCCACCGGGATTCAAACCCGGGACCTCTCGAGGCGGCGACACCATGGAATCCGGCGTTCAAACCACTCGACTGCGGAGGTCGTCATTGCATCTGTAATGATAAATTGTATAATAATACTAGCTGTCCCAGCAAACTTTGTACCGCCATAAAATAATAGGGGTTGATGGTAGAAGGGTGAAAATTTAGGGTTGTATGTATTTTTGTATGTCGACACCCTTAACATTTAGTGGGATGAAAAATAGACGCTGTCCAATTCTCAGATCTGCTGAATATGTATATAAAATTTCACGAAAATCGGTTGAGCCGTTTCGGAGTAGTTCAATTACGCATACCGTGACACGAGAATTTTATATATTAGAGAGATAGATTAATGCGTTTTAGCGCTCCTTCCCTTCTCCATATGAACTATAATCATAGAAAAAACTCTAAAAATATGTTTGCCTACCCTATATTAAACGATTTTCTTAACAATATTGTAAGGATTATTTATCCAAGATAAAAAACATTTTTTTTATTCAATTATTAGTTAGTTAAACACAGTTATGAAACGGAAACTAACGAAATAGTTACGCCTCGAAATGATATTGATATATTAAATAATAAATAATTGTGTGATAGGCCTGAAGCAACTTCCTGGCATTGACTCTGAATAAGAAACGAGCACAAGTTCAAGCCTCAGAGAGGCGGTGAAAGCCTCATAGAGCGCCCTCTGTCAGAGTTGTGTGGCACTATCATAACCGACATAACTCACACGGTATTTACTAGCAGGACTCATCTAAATATTTCTCCCTAGCTACTGAAAAGATTTCTTCTTTTTATTATACACGTACAAAAATACTGGAATATACTACATTCAAATAGTGCAATATAAGAAGTTTTATTTTCAATAGTTTTATCTCAATAATCTTAATGAGTATTTATTGTTTTAATAATTAAAATGTTTAATTTAATCGAAAACATTCGCTTTGATTGTTTGTCGCTTTTTACATTTTACTGATAATGAAATACCTAACCATAATCTTAAAAGCAATTCATTGCTTTATGTATTTTTTTTATTTAGTCACATTAAAAAGTAATATACTCTTAGTAATCCAACAATACAGCTCTCGACTTTTACAAGAGATATCAATCTGAAATATCTTTTAAAAATCATTGACACAAAATCAAATGTCAAACATAATGTTGATGTTAAACTAGTATGTCTTTATTCTTTTCTACAATTTAATGTCGTGATATTTATTATCCGAAAATAATTACATTATGACATTCTCAAACACGGCCAAGGCATGATTGTTATTGTAATAAGACGAATATTAGAAGCGCAAGGCTGTCCGAAGGTCCGGGGATAAGTTGCAAAAGGCAATCTCATGTGAACCGGTGCATAGTTTCGGCACTCAATATTAAGACACAAAGATTCTGTGTTGCACAACGTAAGATGAACGCAAAGTTTTATCTTTAAAACTACTTTGTTCTTGAATTTTATTGTTTGTATACAACAATTATATACCTACAATAATAATGTCTTTATTGTTAAATTTTAAAACGTGATAATATTGTAAGCAAGTTTTCTAATAAAACTCTCGACAGTAAAAAATATTAGAATGAATGTTTAACTTAAAGGAGAAGTTCCAATTTCTAGTTTCTTCAAGTAACTTACAAACTAGTTTAATAAAATTACTTATTAATTTAATAACTTCCCGTTCGAAAATTGTGCAATTCTGATAACTCATAAAAGTGTGTTCATAGATGGAAAACGTCCCCGGACTTTGCATCGGTCAAATGGGTCCAGTATGTTAACACGGGCGATAACAATCTTATTTCTATTAGCTCTAAAGTTTAGTTTTTAGTGACGCAAGAGCGGAGGTTACGTCCTTGTAGTCGTGTGGGAGAAAGAAGGCTTCTGATTGGCTGTGTCGCGCGCGATTTTCAATTGCGGTCGGACGAGCGGTCCGCGCGCACTTTCGCACAAGCTCGCTTCAGGTTTTCGCTTTCGTTCGTAGAAATGGGATGCGCGCGCGCTTAAGATCCACGGCCGAGTTTATTTCCTGCTCGGAAATATGACCGTGCTGTCGAACTATAGAATTCGGTAGTGATATATCAAAAATCCGTTCAAAAAAATATAACGAAAAAAAAGCTTTACGTACTTTAATATTTATAAAGGCAGAAAACTTTCGTTCCGCGCAATAAGTGGCGTTGTGTTTTATTTTATGATGTGTTGAACTTTCTATATTGTCATTCAATTGATTAATAAAAACTTAACCATATGTTTTTCTATTTCAGGTGACAGTTTCGAATTGTGTGCCGCCGCGTCGCTAAGTGACTTTAGAATTATTAACGTTTGTTAATAGTGTGAAGTGAGAGTGTAGTGATTGACAAACTATAAGTGTAGTGAGTACGGGACTCTAGCAACATGTCGGGCTTCGTGAAGATCGCTATAGACGACTATTACTCGGACAGCAACTGGACTACGATCATAAACAAGTATTGGATGTTGGCTGAGAGAGTTTCAGGTAAGAAGGAAATCTATTCATCACTTTATACTTATATATGTGTACTTCCAGACACATTTATCGGCTCACTTAACATTATAAGTTTTAACGGTCTATAGCAAACATTTTTTTTTTATATACAGCCAGGTAGGCAAATGATTCTACCTCACCTGATGTTAAGTGGTGATAAAGTGCAAACGCGAAGATAGCTGGTACAGCAGTTATAAACTGCTACACCAACCATCCTCACCTTGCCGGCCTGCAAAAATGCTTCTTCACGCATCTCTTAAAGGAACCCAGATTGTAGGAAGGAGGGAACACGTGCGCGGGCAAAGAATATATGTTCAAGGTGAAGCAAAAATTTTAAAAACACGAAACAAATTAAAAAAAAATTGTTTCAAAACTGCGTTGGTAAATAAATCTCTTTGCTTGTTTAATGTAACATTTATTCTTAGATAAGGACCATCAAAATTTAAAATACTAGGTAGACCGATAGATGTGTCCGGAAATGTATACAAGGAGGTACTCGATTCTGACTCCTTCCGCGTGAACTTCACATACTTTTTGAAGTGAAACTTTCATTACATCGACACTAATATTGACATTCGATGAAGAGCTCGATGGCGCGGGTGTTTAGCGTGTACGGCTGCAATAGTTGAGGTTAAGCAACTTTCGCAGTGGTCGGTCATTGGATGGGTGACCAAAAATCTTCTATCTCGAGTTCCTCCGTGCTTCGGAAGGCATGTTAAGCCGTTGGTCTTGGCTGTATCTGCAGCCGTTAGCACCCACCAATCCGCACTGGGCCCGCGTGATGGGTCATGACCCAATCTCCCTATTCCCTCCATAGGGAAGGCCTCTGCCCCAGCAGGAGGAAGGAGAGGCTGATGATGATAATGAATATTTACGGTCATCTTTAGTACGTGTATTACATTTTTATTAAAAAATATCTGAAATTCTCAACAAGCGTCAGTGGTTTAGCGGTAGAAAGCTTACCTGATACACATGCCGGCGGGCTAAGTTCTATTCCCAGCCTAGGAAAGATATTTTTTCATTAATGATATTAAAAGGTTTACTTGCATCGTGGTTTTTTAATATATTCTGGACTCGTCAAGTAGGAGATTCTTTTGTATTCTAAACTTATTGCGGAATAGCATTTAGCTTTTTTTGTTTTAAACATTCATGGTCACTAACATTATAGTAATATAAATTATTTACGGGATTGTTACCATGTACCTTGTTTTTAACGAGTAGCTGTTACTACGTGATCATGGCGCTTGCAACAGTGCCGAAATATCGGAAACTCGCTAAAACAAGGTACATGGTAATAATCCCGTAAATAATTTATCTCTTATCTATTAAACAAGTCCGTCCGTCTGTGGTGCTGTTTCAGCGGCCAAACCGTAAGAGATAGATAAAGAGAATATTTAAGTTATAAGTTAAGAATAGTCTGATAAGACTACAAACCGGAGTTGAGCAACGTAGCACTTCCGGTTTTCGAGAAATCACGAATTTCAAACGAAACCAAACAAAATCTCCGAAGTTCTCAATTAATAAAATACATTTTTTTTTTAAATCAGGTTTTGGTTTTTGGTGAACATTTGGTTCACTGGTTTGCTAGTATTACTATAATAGCGTGTAGCGTATTGAATATGACAATTTTATCCAAACCTTCATCACGCAATCTTTAACATTTAAAAATAATAATGACATAGTAACACAAAGAAATAGATAGGAGATAATGATGCCCAGATTATACCTAAACTCATCCATAGCTTTGAAATTAAAAAAGATATATTATAACATAATAGTAATATATGGAGAGTATTCATGTGTTTTTACTCATTAGCCTCAACATAAGCCATAATTAAGTAGATACCTAATTACTGTTATGGCGTTGATTATTCTGACAAGTAGTCATGGGTATGGGTCCCGTAACAAGTTTAAATATTAACGGTGTAGACTTAATTTTCTTTTACATTGTACATTAAAAATAATGACACTTATAAAAAACACAGAGTCACCCGAAAATGGCGAATTATTAACAAATGATTGTTTATAAAACAGTTCACTTCACTGTATTCGAAATTATCAAACTGTGGCGGCGACATCTACATGCCCCACATATAATGAACATAGAGGAAATAGTCACTCGCCTCCTTATGAGATGGCGCTACCGGCGCTGCGTACACAACGTATGGAAGCCTACATCGCGCAAGAGTAATTCGGAGCCAAACACTATATATACGATGCCCGACCAACATCAATCGGGCCGCGGGCTCCGAGCTACCATCACCCAGCTCGGAGGAAGATCTTCCCCTTTGGCTTTCCTACAAAACCATTTATTTTAAATACCTTTTAAAAAATGTTCTTGCAATCCCATGAAGGACCAATTACAGGTAGAAGACCAGTCGGAAACAATCGTTCCCAATTTTATTAATATTTGTAAGATAATAAACATATTAAAAGATTCAAGTACTTCATTATAACATGAGAGCCCGCATAAAAACTTTCTAAGAGATTTTGTGATACATCAAAACATTAACCAAGGTAGGAGATTTGCCTTCTATTAATAACTCTTACATACACATATAATAAGTTACAATAAAAACCAATTTTAGGGTTCCATACCCAAAGGGTAAAACAGGACCCTATAACTAAGACTTCACAGTCCCTCTGTCTGTCTGTTATTCCGCTCTATCTCTACAAACGTGATATTTAATTAATTTTCACAGACCATGAATTCCTATTGCCGCTATAAAAACAAACACTAAAAACAGAATAAAATTATTATTTAATTTCTAATGTTTCACACAAAAAATAAAACCTGAAATCGGGTATTTTTGCACATAATATTATATTCGCTGATCAAATTAAACTCTGATCTCATATTCGGATTCAACATCCTTGAAAACATAAATATCAGTCATAAAATAAAATATATACTGTATTTATATTTATATTAAATGTGTTATTTTTGTATGTATTATATTCCTTTTATAGTATGTATTTATATATGTATCTATGTTAATTTGTATATATATTCGTATTTAGCTTTATACCGCCGTTCGTTTTATTTTTTATTTTCCCAAAGGTTTTCTGGGAGAGAATGCTTTTTGCAATTACTCCTCCTTTTGCAGCATTCTTATATATTTTGGTCAATAAAGTTTAAATAAATAAATAAAATATGGGTTGAAAAAGTTAACTCCAAACAATGGTAAAAAAAGACAGGACCAGTTGACTAGCTAAAGACTAGTTCAAAAACCACTCTCACATCCTCATAAGGTATGGAATACTGGTATTGTTCGGAACTATGACATTATCCGGAAATGTAGTGAAAGCTTACCAGCCTATGGCCTTCAAAGTTTACGAAACTGCCTTGTCAGTTGTCAGTCTTTTATTATTTCGTCCATGCGTACATGCGTTTGGAAAGAAAGGCCGTAGCGAATTTTCGCTCGTATTGGAGCGCCCGTCTGGGGAAGAAAGCTCCATTTTACAGAAGAGCACAGTACAATAACACTAATTTTGGTGGTTTTGTGTTTCTGTGGGCGAGTAAGGTTCCAGAATTCCACGCGGTAGGGGTAGAATTGGTGCGCTCGTCGGACACCCACTGTTCAGAAGGCCACAGTAAAATAACACTACCTTTGGGTGGTGTTCTATTGCTGTTGGTTAGAAAGGTTCCAGGGCTCCTCGGGGTAGAGGATTGGCTCAGGGTAGACAACGTAGCGAGCGTTTTGGTATTGCAAGCAGCAATAGGCTATGGTAGCCGCTTAACATTTTGTATCTGTCAATTGTATATTTGGGTCAAGGCGCTATCGCAAAGCGATGGCAATTAACACACTATCGTACGGAAACAATGGCCCGCCAGCTGCGCTACGCACGCGACGCGACGCAACTTTTTGCGAAGTTCAAGTTTATGTCGTTTAGTTGCATTGCAACGTTTCAAGCGCGCGCTGTTTTGTTTAATAATAATAATTACAACTAACGTCAATAAATAAATAAACTTTCGTGTATTAACCCGTTAAAACTAGTTTCATTTAATGAGTGATATGCGTGAAAACCTAAGAAACAAATAATTACAATCATCATTTATTTCAAAGGTTATATTCTCCATATTACAGTATATATATTATTGTCCATTGTGTTAGTAACAATATTTCTTAGGTCTAGTGTTAGTATATAAAGAAATCACTGTTTTTTTTTTAATTCACATTATTCATGGGTGTGAAGGAGGAGCTCGATGGCGCAGGTGGTTAGTGCTTTCGGCCTGTGATCGTTAAACTTAAGTGACTTTTGCAAAAGTCGATCATTGGTTGGGTGACCATAAAAATATTTATAATATAATTATACACATATAAAAATCGTTAGTGTTTAGCATCCACTTGTCAGATAAAGGACCCAGTTGAAAACCAGCGCCAGTGCATACAGCACTGACATTATGCTGAACTGGGCCCTTTTCAGCGCAGCCGTGGATACGGAGTGGTATCAGTCACTTTGTAAGATTTAACTATAACAATTTTATCTGTATCCGTGTTCTGTACTGAATAAACGATTTTGTTTGTTTGTTTGTTTGTATTTTTATTTTGTTATGGTACGCCAACAAAATGCATACATTACATTATTTTAACAACTTTATTAAAGAAAATACTTTGTATGATTTTAATAATAGGTATACTCAGTCATTCCAATTAACTTTAGAACAAATGCCATCTCTAAATGATAACTACGTGCGAGCTGGATGATAACTATGTGCGATGTGTGTGGACTGTATGATGTGGTAGACTTGGCATATGATGAAAAACACGGTCTTCTCAAGTTAACAGTTTATTCGCGACTTGCCCTGACATAAGTACTATCAAAATACACGTCATATGAAAGAATATAAAATACAAAGATAAGGTTCTATAAAAGAAATCGGCCAACACCAGCCAGTCGCCAACACTAAATAACATCTTATAAACTACAAACACAACCAGTGTGTCAGGCTGTCAGGTACACAGCAAGTCGACACTCACAGAGTAATAACCTGTAAAACTAAATAGGATGTATCGTGCAGTACCAGTGTCTTGCACTTGATTGGTGAATTGTAAGTGTCAATCCGTCACGACTTCGACCACTGAGCTAGAATCTTGAGTACTTTTTGGCGGTAGCCGTGAAAGTGTCAAATTAATCATATGTGAATTTTATTTACGTTGAAAATAGTTAAATCTTTTATGTTTAATAACTAACCTCATCAGTACCTAAGTTCAGTTCTTCTACTGCTTCACACACAAAACTGGTTGGCTGAAAGAGATCTCTTTAGAGATTTTGGTAACTATGTATTTGACTATGTTTTTATTTGATTCAATAAAGAGCATAATAATACATGTTTTTTAAATGTGTGAAAGCTGTTGCCAAAAATATCCAGACTAATGCAATAAACATTAATAATTTAGTTATGTTTTATGCATTTACGATTAGCTGGAGAACTCTTGCCAAGATTGGTTCGACATCGATGAATATAAAATAAATCCCTACAAATGTAATGGGAATTAGGTAGGAGAAAATTTTCTATAGAGGACTCTGACTCAACTAAACAATTTAAAAGTTTTTGTAAAAAGCATAAGTCGTGGAGTTCTTTAGTTTCAAAATATTGAAAAACCTAGTCCCTCTTCATACGAGTGACGTGTAGTTATATCCTTGGAAGTGAACGCTTAGTATCGGGTAAAGGAGCGATTGATTTGTTCAATTTTGTCAGAGTGGGTACTCTTGTATGGGTTCCAGATGATACTTGCATATTCAATAATGCTTCTTACTAGGTTTTAAATTAATATCCTGGAATCCGCCTTACGGAAATCTTTAGTGCTCCATTTAAAAACACCTAACGTACGATAAGCACGATTAACAATATTATCGTAATGACACCTAAAAGGCAAACTGTCATCCAAGCACACTCCCAGATCTCTTACCTCTGTGATTTTATTAATTACAGTACCGTCTATACTATAACTTGTATCAAAAGGAAGTTTTTTTTTCGGTAATGTGGTCGAATCAAAAACTAATATTCACGCAAACAGTGGTTTTTTATATTCCTTTTTATAGTTTTACGAATGAGAAGTGTTGCCGTGGCATTTATTATTTGATCTTGAACTATTTGTGTTCTTTGTAAATATGATAACATTTGGAAATATTGATATGCATTTATTTTTATAGTATCAGTCATGAATAGAGGCAAGATCGCTCTGTAACAGCTGACAGTCATCGTCACCTCTAATGTTCTTGTATACCTTCATGTCATCCGCAAACATTAAACACTGGCTATACCTAATACAACCCATAACATCATTGACGAAGAGAACAAGCAAAATAGGTCCAAGATGGGATCCCTGAAGCACACCCGAAGTTGACTTAAATAACTGGGACTCATATCCTCCAGCAATCGCACTTTGACAACGTTTAGTGAGATACGACCTAAACCATGATAAAAGGGGCTCAGCAATTCCTTAAGACTTTTCTAGCTTGCAAAGTAGGATACGATGGTCAACTTTGTCGAAGGCACTGCTAAAATCCGTATAGATTGAATCTTCCTGACCACCATGATCCAATACTATACTTAAAGTATACCATACTTAAATATTATCTTGAGCTCCTCCGTGCTTCGGAAGGCACGTTAAGCCGTTCCGGTCCCGCCTGCATCTGCAGTCGTGAGCACCGACCAATCCGCATTGGGCCTGCGTGTTGGGTCACGGTCCAGTCCCCTAAGGGAAGGTCTGTGCTCCAACGGTGGGGTCATCAATAGGCTGATGATGATGAAGGGTGCGAAGCATGTATGTGCACCCAGCACTCCAACATTGGACTGTCCTAGCGTACCGCCAATGTTCTCAGGATGCCATTAGAGCTCTAACGTAGGCTCCTCAGCATGGATTTCTCCTTATCACGTGAAAGCCATCTATTATTTAGCTCCGGACCTATATGTCCAAATTAGTGCTTTAAACACGATGAAGCCTTAATTTGAATTTGTACAAGTATGTGTAGACTTGTGTCTGGAACGCGTTGATGTCTTTTTCTTGTAAACAATGGCAATGCCTGTATTAATATTTAATAGCGCTAATTAACAGTATAAAAAAACAAGTAGGATTTTTTTTGTAC
This sequence comes from Chilo suppressalis, assembly GCA_902850365.2. Classification (NCBI taxonomy): domain Eukaryota; kingdom Metazoa; phylum Arthropoda; class Insecta; order Lepidoptera; family Crambidae; genus Chilo; species Chilo suppressalis. The sequence goes on from OU963902.1 coordinate 4,010,103, forward strand.
TACATGCAGCACCGCAACGCTTTGATTTATTAACTTTAAGTGAATTTCAGTTGCGAATATTGCTGCTGCAGCAGACAATTTGTGCTGCTTCCAACGATATTTAATACCTTCAGTCAACTCCAACTTGCCGGCCTGTTATATTTTATCTCACTTCCGAGTTCGGTTGTTTCAATTTGGGACACCAGTCAATAGTACATTACTGCAGCGGCCAGCAAAAGGGCCATTGATGGACGATCTAGAAAATATACATAAGTCCTTCAATGCCTAGTAGTGGCCAGGGCTTGTATAGTACTTTTCTCAAATAATGCGCGGAAATAAAAACGAAGTACATAGTCACAACTTTTTATTCGAATAGAAAACAAATGAATACGATGACGATAAAGTATTCATTTGTTTTTCTTTATTAAAAGCTTTCTATTGACGAGTAAGATCAAAGTAGGTATACTGCGTCTCGGGACGCACGACAGAAGTGATAACTTTAACTAATCTAAGCGGCGCTACGGGTTAAAGTGAGATAGGCGGAGCCTGCTTACCGCTGCCTTATGCGTGAGACAAAGGGAAGCCAGACATGCTGGCGCCGTAACGCGTTGCGTAACGAAGTTGGTTTACCCTCCCATAAGAAACTCTTCAAAAAAATTTCTGGCTCTTGGCCGCGCTTGAAATCACCGCGAGTAGTATCTTCGTCGCGCCTCCTACTCGAGAAGTCCCAGGTTCGAATCCCGGTGGGGGCAGATGTTTGTGTGATGAATGAGCATTTGTGCTCCAGTCATGGATGTTAAATATGTATTTCTGTATAAATCTACTTATATATGTATCAGTATCAGACCCGTCTTTCCCAGTGGGCACTTTGGGCAAGTGCCCAGGGCCCCGCGATCCATAAGGGGCCCCCTCAGATCAAATACTAAGTCCCTTGTTCCTGTTAAATCACCAAACGGAAGTCATAGGGGCCCCATTATTCTAATATACCCAGGGCCTCCAATAGGTCAAAGACGGCACTGATCAGTATGTATTCTATCCGTTACCTTAGTATCCCATAACACAAGCCTACAGTGCTTACTTTGGGGCTAGGCTAATTGGTGTGATTGTTGGAAATATTTATTTAATGTCTGCCTCGATCGCTTGCCGCGGTGAAGGGGGACTTTCTGTCCGTTTTATGGTGCAAACGTGACTATAAATAATATATGCGCAAGCGCATGCAGTTTCGGCTACCCAGCAGCTAGCAACACAAATTAATTATGTGTAGATTTTCTTACTATTTTCACTTTGCTAATGCAGACTTTTTTTTATTTTTTTTTTACACTCACACCAATAAGCCTAGCCCCAAAGTAAGCACTGTAAGGCTTGTGTTATGGGATACTAGGGTAACGGATAGAATACATAATACAGTACATATATACGTATATTTATATAGAAATACATATTAATCATCCATGACTGGAGTACAAATGCTCGTATTCATCACACAAACATCTGCCCCCACCGGGATTCGAACCCGGGACCTCTCGAGTCGGCGATACCATGAAACCCGGCGTATAAACCACTCGACCACGGAGGTCGTCAAAACTTCAATTTTACTTAAGCTAGGAATGTTAACGCCTTGTTATTAATTAATTTCAGCATTATTGACCTTCATTCATTTGTCATTCAAACCTTATGTAAAAAATTTACGCGCAGATCCACATTTAATTCAAACGTATTTTTTTTTCCGTTTTGACGTAAAAGCATAAGACAGGCAGAATAAATGAATGCTTCATTGTACACTATAATAAAAATAAAGGGATATTTAATATTCAAAGGAAAAGGAACAGACGGATAGACTTTCGTTTGAAATTATAATGTTGGTATGGACAAATTCGACAATAAGTAGTTATTATTTAATACAAAGTCAGTACACAATGACTATAAATATCAGCTGAGCTGTAATGTAATATTTTTAATGCCATATAATATACAGGGTGTTACAGAATTCCGAAATAAAATTTGTAGGTGTGTATTCCGAAATAAAAATTTGTAGGTATCTGAGCGGGGCGCAGGCGCGCCTGGGGGAGAGAGGGGGGTCTGTTTAGGTAGTAGTAATCGTACGCATTTATAGGGTTGTCATAGGCAGGTGTAAAACGATATTTTTATTAATTTCATTAGAAAATAAAAGTGGTCTGAAAAACGTCAAACTTTCGTAGGTAATTCTATACAAGGAACACAACCAAACCCTAAAGTTTTATTTCGGACTTTTGTCACACCCTGTATAGTGTGCTTCGGAGTTACATAACTTAAGTCCACCTTCACGTTTTTACCACAGAACCACCAGAGTGACGGCAAAACGCCACAGATATACCGTAGAGGTCCCGCAAACTCGTAATAAGCGGTTTGCTTCCACCTATATCGTCAGAACAGCTAGGTTGTAGAACTCTTTGCCGGAATCTCGGTTTCCAGTCACCTATAATCTGGGGCTCTTCAAGTCGCGAGTGAATCGGTTTCTTCTAAGCAAGCGCGTCCCACCTTAGGCTGCTACGTCGAACTTCATCAGTGGCGTGGCCATCAAGCGTAAGCCTAAATAATGTAAAAAAAATGCATACTTAGCATTCCAATGCTAAGAAAGAGTAAGCTCTTCTTTGAATTCTAAATCTAAACTAACTCTTTCTTTAAAGACCAGCATCGCATTTGTGATAGTCCTGGTGCTTAAGTATATAAGCGACGGTAAAAACTTACCACCAGGAGAGCCGTCAGCTCGTATGCCCCCCATAAAATATAATATTTGAGGCTATATAATAAATTAAAATAAAATGTAACTCAATTTAGTGTTTAATAAATATCTTTTAATTGCGTTAATAATAAGTTGAGAACAAAGATAAACAGATTCTTTTGAAGACAGAGAAAATAAATAGACTCTTTCTGGATAAGCTCCCACATCTCGCTCGCTCTCCGGTTGTATAGAGATTCAGGAAATTACCCATTATTAAATATAACAAATGTTGAGAGATGTGCTAATATTGTAAATCAGTTACCGTGTTGAGCATGAGCACCACAATTTACATTATATCAGTGTCAGTAATATGACAACTGAGCGTTATTAAAACGAGCTATATATAGCATACCTTTTAGGAGCTCGATGGCGCAAGTGGTTAGCGCGTTCGGCTGCGATCGTTGAAGTTAAGCAACTTTCGCAGTGGTCGGTCATTGGATGGGTGACCAACAATTTATTATCTCGAGCTCCTCCGTGCTTCGGAATTCGTCATGGCCCAATCTCCCTATTCCATTCATAGGGAAGGCCTGTGCCCCAGCAGTGGGTACATTAATAGGCTGATGATGATGATGATATATCATATCGCGGTGCCCATGCTAGGCCGGGAGATTGATTCCCTATAGACTTCAGATCCTACAAACAGTCCAACTATTACCACGAAAGATGTAGGAAGTACCATTTTCTGCCGCTAGAAATAAGACGTAATATCAGTGACATCTGCTTTCTCATAATTATTGTGTAAGAAAACTCCTTCATAAACCAACAAATTATTTATTCAACTCCAAATTATCAGTTCTTAAAATAACAATTAGAGACGACACATCCGAACACTTCAGGGGCTATCAACAGAAATGTTCCCTGTCCACTCTCACTGTCTCGCCATGATTCAGTCGGCCATACTACTTTCGCGTTCCGGTTTTAATTACCTTTAATATAACGATCGATAAACTAATTTTAAACTTATAACATAACTAGTGGCCCACCCTCGCTTCGCTTCGGCGTAGAATTGATCAAAATCCTTGCCTACGTCATAACATCTACCTGCATGCCAAATTTCAGCCCGATCCGTTCAGTGGTTTGGGCTGTGCGTTGATAGATCACTATGTCAGTCATTCACCTTTGAGTTTTATATATATAGATGATTTGATTAATAATTTGGTTGGTAAAATTAAATTGAACCTAATATTTGCCAATGGATCAGCTGACTGTCCAGAATTACTGTCTTAAGTAAATCTAATAACTATCTTATTAAGGTTTAGATATCGGTCTGTTTTGTGCATACACCCAGCTAAAACCCTAAACAGATCGAACAATTTTTAATACGTGCATGTAATTCATTTAATAAACTACTCAAAAATATTGACATATTTTGTTCCAGCATATAGATATTGCAATCCACGAAAACGTGCCCCACTATTCCTCCTAACCGTTTATAATAAATAAATGTGTGCCAGCTTCCGCTTATATTTGAGTGTTATTGGTACACACTAATTATCTATGATAATAATAAATAAAAATATGATAAATATCTAATTATGTTTTTATCACTATCTTTTGAACAAAAATTGGTGGGGCGCATCTTCGTGGTTTGCACTATCTGTACCTTCGGTTAGAAAACTTATTAGCAACCAATTCTTTTCCACATGAATAATTAGTTGTCCTCCACCATATAATTTAAACCTACTGGAATAAACTTCAAAGCTCAATTGATATTTTTTTATTGTTTTGTCATTAGGTAACATCTTAAAGAATATGTTTTTTTTTGAAAATGCCTCACTCTTAGCGGGGTGCAGTTAACTAATTTTGGGCACATAACAACTGATTTCTTAAAGTATCAGGTGTATTTGTATAAGTGTGTGTGTGGGTGTGTGTGTGTGTGTGGGCGTGTGGGTGTGTGTCTATGTGCATATGTATGAATAATATTTAACTTACTTAATAACCTATTTGTGGAGATTTATAAATAGCATTGTTCATTCAATTTGATTAGATAAGGTTGACAATTGTCTGTTAATCTTCCAACAAATAAATAAGCAATATCCAATGTAATGAATCGCGGTGCATTGTTGATTAATGAACGAGTCATTTCTTCCAGATCCGAGGGTGCAGGGATGGTTCCTCTTCGACACGCCGCTGCCGACTCTGGCAATGGTCGTGGTATACCTAGGATTCGTGATGGTGGCCGGCCCACTGTGGATGGCCAGCAAGAAGCCGTACCAGATCAAGAATACTCTAGTCGCTTACAATGCCTTCCAAGTTCTGTTATCACTATACATGTTCTATGAGGTGAGGATTGAACAATTTTAAGGATAATGAAAAATTATTATCTCTTATCTATTAGACAAGTCCGTCCGTCCGTCTGTGGTACTGTTTCAGCGGCCAAACCGTAAGAGATAGATAAAGAGAATATTTAAGTTATAAGTTAAGAATAGTCTGATAAGACTACAAACCGGATTTGAGTAACGTAGCACTTCCGGTTTTCGAGAAATCACGAATTTCAAACGAAACCACACAAAATGTCCGAAGTTCTCAATTAATGCAAATACATTTTTTTTTTAAAAAGAAGGTTTTGGTGAACATTTGGTTCACTGGTTTGCTAGTTAGTATTTAATAACTATTATAATTATTATGTAAATAAAATATATGAGGTATGAATTAACAACAAATGAGGAAATACCAACTAGGTCCCCACCTCGACAAAATGTCATCCTACTTATATTATAAAATGTTTGTACCCCAATCACACAAAGACTACTGAATGGGTTTGGATGAAATTTGGTACTCATATATTTTACGACCTGGATTGAGACATAAAATAATTTTTTCCCGAAAAACTGTGAGGTTCCTGAGGGATTTTCGAAAAACTCGGTACAGATACGAAAACGAAATGAGCCCGCACCGACCCAGTGAGGAAAGCGCCTAATAAAGGCCAACGCCGATCGACGCGAAGTTAATAAGTTCGACGAAATACGCCATTTGAATTTAGCCTCCAATACGTCAGTTAGGGCTTACCCGCGTCTTGACATGCTGAAGTCCTAGCTCTTTAGAATATATGTCGGATGATCGACAGGTGTATTATAATAATAATAATAATTGTTTATTCAAGGCTTAAAAACCCCAATTAAATGTCATATACAAAATTCAATTACAAAAAAGTAAAAGTGTAAACAAAATAATAATAAAAAATACATGTGTCACTCGGAGACTGCCACGGTAAAGCGTGGTAAAGCTATTGCATAGCATTTTTATCAGCTTATGCAATTTTAATTATTTATTTATTTTATTTATGCAGTATTTTTTTTTTGATATTGATTCGTTTTTTCTTTGATATTAATAGATGATGAGGCAGGCCTTATGATATTTTATTAGGCAAGCACAGCAAACAGCAGCATTGTCCGGTGCCAAAAAATTTCCGCAAGCTCCACAGTTTAATATCTTTAGTCCAAAAATTTTAATTATAATTATAAAGTCTAAATGAAAGGGAGACAAATAAAAATAAGAACAGGTGCTGGGGTCTAAAACAAATATATAAAAAACGAAAGAAATAATAATAAAAAAAATACGAGTGCGGGATTTGAACCGACGACCGCGGTGATGCGTCAAACGTTGGTCCCGTGGCAAAAATACAATACACTGCACCGTTTAGATCGATATTAGATTGACGAAAATTGTGATATGTATATAGATAGGTCCAACAAATGACTCCACCCCACCCGATGTTAAGTGATCGTGAAATCCAGACGTGAAGATATGCACTTTCGTAAGGTTTTTTTCGTTACGGAATTTCTTGATTCGGTCGCCGCGCTCAAAGCCCGCGATAAAAGCTATACAATAGCTTAAAAAATTGGAAAACAGTAAAAGTAAAACAGGAAATACGAGTATAACAATAACTACGTCATTTTAGGTTCTCACTCTGGAGCACTGAAATCCAGTATTTAAATAAAGGATTATCTAGTCATTTGCATATAGATTTGATTATGCTGTTATGAGAAAGACATATTCATGACCAAAAAGAGGCTATAAGTCTTCTCATAACAGCATAAAAGTCTGATATACGAGCTTCTGAAAACTATATTATCTATCCTTTAAGTTACTTCGTCCATTTTGCCTAGCCCTGAGCTAGACGCATTAAGAGCCCTTTCACATTTTTTGCAAAAAATTGTAATTTTTCAGCGCCTTATTTACCCCCTTAGAAAAGATTTTGATTATTTCCAATAGAAGTTATCAGTAAAATTATTCTTCGTATTGAAAGTTAATGTAGAATATTTGCAAATACTATTTTCCTGTTTTTGTACTGATCGTTCTACTGCAGCTAGTTTACAGAAAAAACGATAATATGCACAACTTCAAACGCCTGAATCTCTAAATAATGTTCAATAAATTAGATCAAATTAATTACTACGACATCAGAAATATGTTTTTGTTGTAACATAATGTATTAGAATTTTCATTTTCTATCTCATGGATTAACAAAAAAAAACATCTAACCATGAGTTTTCCCAATAAATAATGCAGGTTTACCCCGTATTTTGATATTGACTTAAATACAATTCCTATAAAAAAAATTCATAAAACTAATCTACTATCATTAAACTACTGCAATATGAATATATTTTTTATAATTAGTTCATTAATAATTATTTTTTAAGACTCTAAACATCACCCGTAAAATGCAATATATACTAATGCAAATCTACCTACGCGCTGATTAGTACAGCAGCGGTGCAATTTTGTAAAAGGGCTCTTAAGTGGAGATGAGTCCGCACATATCTTCGTCTGCATCTCCCGGTGACGGGTGAAGGTGTCATGCCTTTTCCTGACATAAAAACAAGTCACAGAAATGCCAAATTGGATCGATGCAGTACAAGCCAAAGGCGTGTCCAAGCGTTCAAGTCACTTTGATTTAGTTTCTATTTGCCTGTGTCATCAAACTTTAATAATATAAACGTGAAGGTTTGTTTGTGTGTTAATAAAAAGTTCTGAACGAATCTAAAGAAAATATAACTAGAAAAAAATCCACGCGGACCAGGCAGCAGACGGGACTCGAACCCGCACCCTTCGCAATCCGGGCAATTTTTTTCTAGTTATATTTTCTTTATATTTAAACATCAAGCAGTTACATGCTTTAAAAATAATAAAAATTATAACTTCTGAACGAATTTAGATGAAAGGTACACATATTGTTTATAACCTAGATAAGGACGCGTAAGATGCTTTTTAGTTAGTGGTTCGGGGAAATATTTGGCCGCGGTATTTTTAATCCGTCATGTGCGTTACTCGATGCAGTTTTAAGTGATCTATTACGGCGGCCAAAAGTCCTCCGCGGACAAAAGTCCCTTGTCTGCGCAGGCTATAAAGGGAATGAATTTGTCAATAAGAGTAATTTCTAAACAGTAAGTAACCAAAGAAAATATTGCTAGAAAAAATCCACGCGGACCAGGCAGCAGACGGGACTCGAACCCGCACCCTTCGCTATCCGGGCGAATGCACTGACCGCGGCCCTGATGGCCGTGTCGAATTCTTTCTAGCCTTTCTTAAGCTGCAAGGCAGCGCCATCTCTTCGCATTGTAGGTAACCCACAATTATATTATCATCGAGTAGTTCCATGCTTAAGAAAATTAAAAAAATAAATAAGTAAGCAGTATTTCTTTGTTGCGTACAAACTACAGACCCTGTTTGTTAACAAATCAAGATAGTTTTCCGATGTCAAGGAGCACCATTAAATCCATTTAGTCAGTCAAGCACCCGTGACGTACTGTCTCGTAATCAAATCTAGATTTTAAAGTATACTAGGTAAGATATACATTTCAAAATGCAAACTGAAAAAGTACATCTGATTTACAAACTACATCTTATTCCAGAAGATTATAAGATTAATATCTTTTAATTACCATTCTTTGATCTAAATTACAATCAGTCAACACAGTTCTTGGTACACTTTTGATACGTATTGTTCTTATTATTTATTAACTAGCGACCACCCGCGTATTCGTCCACGTTTACTTTAGTTTTCTGAAAATCCCTCGGGAACTTAAAATGTTCCAGGATAAATAATATCATTTATCTCAATCCAGATAATAAGTAAATGTGTGCCAATATTTCATCCAAATCCTGTCAGATATTTTTGTGTGATTGAATACCAAACATACAAACTTACATTTATAATATTAGTTAGAAGTTATGTTAGGATTCCCATGTTTTTTAGCATAATTGAAGCTTCATTTAAATTTAATAAAACAAGTTTCAACGGTATGGATGCGCTGATTTATTTATTTATTGACGTTTCGAATCCTGAAAAGGATATTAGGATGCGTCCTATTAGGATAAGTCCTATTAGGATACGTCCTATTAGGATAAGTCCTATTAGGATACGTCCTATTAGGATGCGAAACGTCAATAAATAAATAAATAAGTGCATCTATACCGTTGAAACTTGTTTTATCTAATGAATGGTGTGCGTGAAAACCTAAGAAACAAATTCATTTAATTTTTTTCCTTGACAGCACCTGATGTCGGGATGGTGGGGTGACTACAGCCTCTCTTGCCAGCCGGTGGACTACAGTGACAGTGAAAAAGCGAGACGGGTGAGTTTTCCAGACGTTTTTGCCCCTGCATGCACAAGGCTACACAAATCTTCGAAACCTAGGAGCGAGTGATTCAAAACTCGCCTTGCGTCGAACACTCGATTTCTACTTATTTTCATTCGAAGTAATTAATACAAATAACCTAAACCTACTTATGAATAATATCTAAAATGTCAAATAAATAAACTCAAAATTTCAAAAAAGAATTTTAAATATAATACTTTATTAACTAAATTAAGTAATAAATTCATACATAGACAATAAAACTTAAAAATCGAACAATGAAATAAAAGTCTTTCGAAGATAGCTCGACAAAATTAAATAAAAAATCATTCTGACGAAGCAGCCTCAAAAGGCTGCGAAACGTCAATAACTAAATAAAGTTTCGTGCATTAACCCGTGAAAAACTAGTTTTATTAAATGTTAACACTGTAGATGAACGATTCAAAAATACGGAAAATCAGTATCATGCAACTTGGAAGTTGAAAGTGACTTATGTCGCATTCTACGATACTATGTCAGGCGAGCGAATCGAAAACAGAGCTCCTGACGACTTTCGTCTTCAAGCGACTACCGCAATACAAATTCATAGAAGTTCGTGCACATACACGCGTTGTCGACAATGTGTTTTGTATTGGCCGAAGCTTAACCGTAGCTTCTGCGACCAAGGTTGTGGCAAAACAGTATAACAACAATCTCTCATATGACATTGTGGGTTACCTATAATGCGAAGAGATGGCGCTGCCTTGCAGCTTAAGAATGGCTAGAAGAATTTCCGGATTGCGAAGGGTGCGGGTTCGAGTCCAGTCTGTTGCCTGGTCCGCGTGGAATTTTTTCTAGTTATATTTTCTTTAGATTTAAACATCAAGCAGTTACATGCTTTAAAATAATAAAAAATATAACAATCTCTCAATCAAAATACATCTAGTATTATTTGTGAATACAAGTTCCTGACAAAGTTGGTATAGCATCGAATATAATAAGAACCGGGTTTGTTAGGTCTAGGTATTTTTGTCTAGAACGGGTTCTTCGATGTCATCGTAGTTTCGCATTCACTTTTAACTGGCGAACAATGTAAACTTTCATCTATGACATGAGAGATTTTTTCAAACCAAGAATGTAGAGATAACATTAAGAATCACAAAATATCTATTTACATTATCACAGTTAGGATTTTTATATTCGCTGGACAACAAAACGTACTTTAATATATTTTTTTTAATCTTTTTAATTGCATCTTTGTTTTAATCGGGAACCATATTTTTAAGACTAGACCGAATGATATTGAAGAATAAATGGTGCCCTATTGGTAACCCTCCGCTGTCTATGTGCTGTACACCCACCTCATCTTATATATAAAATTCTCGTGTCACAATGTTAGTTACCATACTCCATCGAAACGACCTGACCGATTTTTATAAAATTTTATATGCATATTCCATGGGTCTGAGAATCGGCTACTATCTATTTTTCATATCCTTAAGTGATAATGGTTGTCCACCTGTAACGTAGTGTTCTGAAACCTACAATGCCCTTTGCGCCAAAATTCAAACTATTGGGTATTGTAACGTAGTGTTCTCATATGGGTTAGGAGGAATGTTATCCCAGGAAATTGATTGAAGACTACGTTACACACACCTTAAAATTTTTTGGACAATATTTTGTTTTTTATAATGTGGTATTAAAAATACATACCACCCTAAATTTTCTCTTCTACCACCTGCCCCTATTTTTATGGCGGTACGAAGTTCGCTGGGTCATCTAGTATAATATAACGGTGATGCTTGTCCCACACCTGCGAGACAAAGCCTTGGTACCAAATACGCTGAAATTAGCGTTCGAAATTTTAATTAGTTCTAACGTAATGTTACTTGTGTTTGTTACTTTTCTTATACTGTTATTGTTACTAAGCAAAGGACGGTAGGCCATACATCCTTTCAAGTAATAAAATTTTAATTTCCTTTTTTTGTGTCACTAAACAGGCCCTGCCAGAATAACAGCAGGCCAATCGCGCTATTTAATATTTTGAACGATCCGCTTAAGTTCAATTAAGTTTCAATCTTAGTCCAATTCCAATTTCAACTCAACTTTATACGAAATCGGTATCGCGCTAATTATCATCTGTTAACTGAACTGCAAACGAAGCTGGGACGAAGATGTGTTAGGAACTCTAGAGATGTCCCATAGTATTTCAAATGATACTTGTGATACTTACTATTTGAGTAAACAATTGGTATCGATTCTGGCATGATTCTCTAAACCAAAACTTAAATTTGACAACAGTATATCCTTGTCATTCTCTACACAGAATGAAAAGGAGAGACTGATATTAAATTTAGTTTTAAGTTTAGAAAATCACGCCAGAATCGACACCAATCAGAGCTCGACTAAGTAATTTTACTACATCACTAGTCTTTTGATTTTGACAGATTGTTGAGTTGCTGTCAGTAGTGTCAGTCAACTGAAAAGTCCGGAGTTTCTTTGTGTAGACAAAAATTAATAGTAGATTATTCGAAGAGGAAATGGAAGAGCGCCGCCGTATCACGACCGTCCGCCAGCTAGAACTCCTAGTGGAATATCTTGAAGCCCACAAAGATCTCGCTCTTGGCAGGGTCCGGTCAAAAGAAGCTCGTTCCGTTGCATCAAGACTTTGGAGGGAAGCTTCCGAAATTTTAAATGCCGAAGGGCCTGCAAGGACTGCCAAGGAGTGGTCCAAAGTTTGGAACGACCAAAAATGTAAAGTGCGTGCAAAATTAGTAAATATAAACGCTAATAATAGAGGAACAGGAGGCGGACCGAATATTGCACCCACTTTAACGGCCATCGAAGAAAAAATAGCAAACATTTTAGGTAGGACTGTGGGGCCTCTGCCCGGTGTTAGCCAGGACCAATTGGGGGACATTATGGTGATCAATGAAGAGGTGATGCAAGACATTGCGGCAGAAAATGTTGTGGGTGAAATAGAAGTGGCAGAAGAACCGGTAAATATTTCACCCACAATAAATCAAGAACAATCGATCTTATCGCCTTCACCTAGCCTGACAGGGCAAGTGCCATCACCGCCCCCGCTCACTGAGAGACGTACAATAAGAGGTTGCAGAAGATCCCAGTTAGCAGATCGGCCACGCCGAGAGCGCCCATCAGTCTCTAGATCAGCTCTAGAGGAGTCTAGAGCTATGATTCTAGAAATAGAAACAATAAAAGCCAATGCCTCTTTAAAAAATGCAGAAGCACTGAAGTGTTTGGGTGATTCGTTCAAATTAATTGCTGAGAGCATTGACAGGATGAGCCGCAAATTTTGCCAGGAGTAAATTAATATGGGTTTATTAAAAGATGATTTTATTTTGTTTTAATCTTTAATAAAACATATTAAAAATATTTTTGTTTTTCTTAATTGACAGCCCTGTCTAACCACAAGCGGTTTATGAGAGCCTCTCGGCGCGCACGGCCTAATTCTAGGTCTGTCACAGAATAAGCATTTCTTATATGAGATTCTCTCACACTTGCATGCTGAGTCAGTCTGCGCTCACGAATTGCTTCTTCGGCAGTAAGGGGAGAGAACGAAATATTTTCTCCATGTGCTATATTGTGTAAAACACAGCATGCATTTGCAATTCTTGCTGCAACACCTGGAGAATAATGTAGCTTCCTATCAACCAAAAGGCACCTGTAAAAAATATACAGTTAAAACTCCTTAAGCTAATTCATTGCCGGATGTTAGTAATGTAGGGATGTAATATATGATAATAAAAATTACAAGTCACATCTGTGTCGGATGGTTGGGTTTAGTAGGTAAATTTGTTTAAGATTTTTTTTTTAAAGTCTGTTAAAGACCCAACTCCTTAAAACTAAAAATGAAATAATGATATTTGAAGTTGATGTCAAGCCATGTTTAGCAGGGTGATCATGATAGTATAGATAGTATCTATTTCAAATATAAGAGTCAGTCAATCTATGTTTATTTTTTGAACTTTGTTCTATTTTTATTAAAAATTACTTTATAGTAATATAATATTTTATACTAAGTTTGGGTTTGTGGCAATGTACCTTGTTTTTAGCAAGTTTCCGATTAGTGTCCATGAAAGTTTAAAACTATTTATTTTTCTATGTTTAGCGTATTACAGAATATGCTACAGGTTGATATTTGGGACACTGCTAGTATATTATGTACTAAAACCTTCCCTGATAAATACGTATTTATATACCGAAAACCCCATCCAAATCGGATTAGTAGTTTTTTAAATAATTAAGGACAAACTTACATACAGGTCAAACTGAACTCGTTTTTTTAATTCTTTTAAAAACAGTTTAGTTTCAGCAGTTTGCTGTACTATTGTACCAACTCAGTACCCACTACATACAGTATAAATGCTAGTTAGTTGGCACACTTACTCCATGTGATATGTATATTGTATATCTATTATATTATTCATGCAGATCTGTCAGGTAATTTTATTATCAAGCCACCTTATAGGTATTTATCTGTCTTGGATCACTTACACCTTGATGCACTGCCAACCCTTTAAGACAGTATGATCCCATAAATAGTTTTTTATTGCAATTAAATTGACAGTGATTAATACAGTTATAGAATACCTGAAACGGGCTTTTAGAACTCCTATACAACGCTCAACAGTGTTTCTCGCACTTAAATGTAGTTTTTGATAGTGTTCCTCAGGAGAATTTGGTTGAGGGTTTGATAGTGGTACCATCATAGTAGTTCTTAATGGATAACCACTGTCTCCTGAAAATTAATTGAAGTTTTTTATAAGTAACATTGCTTATATATGTATATAGCAGTTGTTGCAACAGTAGTGATCAAGCCTTCATCACCACAGATCCTGCATTCTAAACACTAGTAGGGTCATTTGTTACTGTAATGAGCACAAATATGTATTTCTGCATCATGGATGTAAAAATAAATTCTTATATAGTTTGTATTATAAACATTATATAGTTTCCACAGTAAAAACCCCTATTTTTATTTTAATAAATTCCAGACAACTCCCAAGAAAAAAACAATTAACAATTGTTTTTTTCTTGGGAGTCATCTGGAATTTATTATTTATAATCATAAAATACCTACTCAAGAGATATAAATCCTCTCCAGATATAGTGTGAAGTGTTTCTATATAAGCTCTTAGTGGGTGATTAGCCCAAACAACACTATCATGTGTAGCACCAGGATAACTTGCATCTACACTTATAATATTAAGGTTGGAATCACATATCTGTAAATAAAAAAAAAAATGTTCTTTTTATCTATAAAATAGAAAGGAAACCAAATCTTTATCTTCTGAATAAAGTTACTCACAATCAAAACATTTAATGAGTGATATCCTTTTCGATTGTAAAACCTCTCCTCATGTTCATTAGGTTTAACAATTGCCACATGTGTGCCATCAATGCAAGCCATCAAACCAGGCATTCTAAATTTGCTGTAAAACCTGAGATAAGAATTATATTTAAACAACATAATAATTGAGTAATGTGGTGTACCTACTATCACAATTTATTGTTAATCACTTACTCTCTTTTTAATTGTTCTCGCTCTTGCAGACGAAAGGGGAAAGAAATAAATTTATTAAGTATATTTCTATTATTTAAGGCCATTGTAACTTGCTTTACAGCTTTGGAAACACTGGATTGAGATACACAATGCCTCCTGCTGTCTCCAACTATGGTCTGGTAGGATCCAGTAGCAAAAAATGCTAATGCCACCAAAATCTATCATGTAAAAAAAGGAAAAAATATTAAATTTAGCTGTTGCACAGTTAAATGTAAAAGAAACTTGGGTTTTCAAGTAGAAAGTTATAGGTCCTCACAAATATTTTATGCTTACCTTAGTTTCAATATCTAAAGCGTCCGATCGTAGAGTTCGTGGCATATATGGTGTTATTTCAGAAACTAAATTGTGAAAAAGATTTTTCGACAGGCGGTACCTTTTTATAAATTGCCTATCGCTCATGTTAAATGCTCTATTTCTTATTCTTGCTCGAGCATTTCTTACTTTTGCTCGTGCTCGAGACAATGCAACATCATATTCATGAGCCCTCTCGATTAAATCAATATATGCATTAAGCATTTTTCTTAAAAAACAAAACTTTATACAGAAATGGTCGAGAAATAGTTGGGTTTAATCTACTTTATGTTTTTGACTGAAGTTCACTGGAGTGCGGTCCAATCGTGATACATTTACAACTCAACTAGCTGTCAAAACTTTAGCGCGATACGAAATGTCATAAAAAGTTGCGGTTCATTTACGGTTCAATGCCTTTTAGTCATTTGACATTTAGCGCGATCGGCCCGCAGCACTCGTGCGACATAGTATCGTATCAGCTAATGCTGAGGCAGGATCCTGATTAACCCTGAGATTTTTGAATTTGTATCTGTAAATGTGTAAATGAGGGTTAATAAAATATATTCTATTCTATTCATTTCTAATGAATTATTCGACTACGTGTCTATAAACGATAGCTCGACTTAGTGATTTCCTACACGCATAAAAGAGGTTGTAGATCGTAATGTTGTTTGTAATGTGCAGCTGAAACAGCGTACTTGCGCATACGATGGAACTAATTCGCTAATTTCAACACAATTAAGCGTACCAAATCTTCGTCGCGCAGTTGTGGAAGAAGCTTAAAGAAATTTTATTTGTAACAGCATGTGTAAGAAAGATAGTCAGTGATAATTAGCTAAGTACATAACATGTTGTGCCAATATCGCATATAAATTAATTATTATTTATATTCATAATTATTATTCTAAGATTCAAATTATAAAAATTATAATGTCAATACAATAAAAAATAACAATAAATTGGGCAAACACTTTAAATAATATGTCAATACTTTCAAAACAATTATAATCAAATATCAGTAAATTGGGCAGAAACTGTTAATACATGTCAATAATATCAATTCAATAATTAAATGTCAATAAAATCGGGCAACTAAACAAAATGTCAATACTAGCATGCTACAAAATCAAAATGTCAATACAATAACTAAATGTCAATACAACAACAAAATGTCAATAAATTGGGCAAATACTTTAAATAATATGCCAATATTTTTAAATCAAATATCAGTAAATTGGGCAAAAACTATTAATACATGTCTATACTGGCAATTTAGTTATCAAATGTCAATAAATTTGCCATAACTATGAACATAATAGAATAAAAATAAAATAAAATCACAATTTGTCAGTTAAAAATATAAACCATTGAATTTTTCATAGAATATTTATTTCCGTTGCCGCGACAAATTGTAAAGGTAAATTTTAATTTAACAAGGCGTTGCTATTTATTAATTACCTAGCCAACGTGATAACCTCTGAAAACTCACATATATACTAACAGAATTATTCTCTGAATGTCTTAGTTCCACTAAAACGGCACCATATCTCTTTATTTTAATGTATTGTAATGCTTAGAAAGCGAGCACGAGCTTCGAGTCACCGCAAGATAACGGACAAAGACGAATTATTACGCAGATGTTACATAAACTCCCTCTTCGATGTCTAATGGCTAACTTTTTTTACTTTCACGTCTTTAATGTTACTATGCGCTCGTATTCTCGCCACAAATTGCAGTCTAAAAATAGACTCACTAATATCGTGTGTTCTTAATTGCCACCCATCTTTGCTATTTGTGTAATTATATTTTGTTGTTGATACGCAAGCTACGGCAAGTGATTACTTGAGAAACGAGGTCTCTATAATTGAAACCATGTAACGCTGTTTTGATGCGGCAAGAAGCTTCATGGTAGACCCATAAGTAACATCCATATTTTGTAGATACTTAGTCTATATTTGTCTGTTTATTGAAGTGAAACTTCTTTACGCACGCTTGACTTGGGGGGTAAGCTGGCGAATGCTTTACGCGTTACGAAAAGTGTATTTGGGCGAGGCAAACGGGAGTTGAGTGGGAGATTTAAGCAAGAGAAAGCAGTGCGCGTGCACAATTTCTTTCTCTCTTTCTCTTACAGCTAGTAAATGAAATATGTATATGAACATACATGTATGTATTGTATGCATGTAATGAGCTCCACTTAAACTAAAAGCGATAATAAATAAGATTGACAAAATGTGCAAAGATACTACGAAATTATAAAATATTAAAATTACTCGATTTCCGATACAACAACACCTTCAACAACAGATTTCAGCAAATAATACCCCATTCAGTACATCTTTTTTTTTTGTATTTTAATGAAAGCTTATGTAATCGAGCAGAGTTTAAAGTAAGTCAGAAGTTATGGAACATCTATTTTGATTTTACTTATAAAACTACAAGCAATAGGCATTTTGTTAAAAAAAATATCGAACTTAAAACAACGAAAAAAAAATCTAACTCGAAAACTACGCAAAATCGTAGAACATACGAGTACATGAGGGTTAAATTGAAAGGTATGGTACTCCGCTATCAGCTCGCACTCGCTTGACACCCTAGAAGAAACAGCCTGTATATATATGTCTTTTTCGAAGTTCATGCTTAATTCCAAGAGTGGTAATCAATTTAGGCATGAAACGAGACGAGTGCCGTGACGCATCTGCATAATCTATTCTCTGAGATCGGTCAAGTTCTCAAAGACACTGCCTCTACGACACACTTCGACGACTTTCCAACGAATGCCACCGGTTCATTGTATTTATAGTTAGGAAGATTAACTGTATTTTGGTGACTGAGCTAAGTGTAGGCCTACGTTTTTAATATCTACTATATAAAAATAAGTCGGGTTTTCCTTCCTGACGCTATAATTCCAGAACGCACGAACCGATTTCCACTGTTTTGCATTCGTTGGAAGGGTTTTGGGCTCCGTGAGGTTTATAGCAAAGAAAATTCAGGAAAATTAAAAAAAAAACTTCTTTTAATCACCAAACGAAATGTTACATAAAACGAAGCCATCTGGTGGCGAAACGGAGTTCGCCGGGTTTGCTAGTTAATTAATAAAAATCTGTGAATAAAAATCTCAGCATCGACTTGTTTCCTGTCGTGTTTTTTCATGGTTATTTTCTTATTTATTTAATTATACATTTTGTACACATAAATAGAAATGGACAGTGAAACAAAACATGATACTAGTACAAGAGCACAGCTTATCTCAATTCGATTTTTTTCCAGCAGTCCCGTAATAGTAAATCACATTGAAAAGGCAGTCAGTGTGTACACCTAATTTTGATTAAACGTTATTATTGAATAAAATGAAATCATACTTAATTTTGAAGTAATGCAGCTAAGAGAAACCAGAGTTATTTATAAGTCAATCCGTGCTCTTATTAGTTATATTTTAAGACACTTTCCAAATTCTAATTTAAAGTTATAATTCCGTCCGCTGTATAATCACCAAAAGGTTCGCATCTCTAATCAAAAACTTTTATCTAATCCGTGTTAATAACCAAAAGGTTGAGTTACCAACCAGTTGTTCAGATCATAATTAATTGTCGCTATAACCACAGATTAAGTCATCGTTACGAGTTTAATATATATTTAAAAAAAAATATTTAACGTTGTCAATGAGTATATGCTATTGTCCTATGATCCAGTATTTCTATAGGAATATTATTGTTTTTACATAAAAATAATATTCTATTTCATTACTAATTTGAAGAACAATCATAATTTATCCTTTCATCAATTCGTTATTGTGTATAGCCTAGTAGATAGATACATTATATATATTTTTAGCCTAGTGTGTCGTATTACTTTCACTTACACACTAGGCAACACTCCTATCGACAATATATTCCACAGTTTTATCGTAGATGACCTCCGATTCCGTCGGCCTGGGCACGTCTTAGAGTACCCCGACGACGAAATCACCCGCTCCAACGCGCCTCCGACTCCTCCCACACAGGCCACAAACATCAACACTACACAGCTAACATACTTACACACTAGCTAAGCATTTGGCAGACACCGCACCCGTAAGATAAGAGTGCGAAGACCCGGTCTACACACGACACGCTATACCAGGTACAGGTACGCTGGACGTTTTTCCCCGCCTCCCTACGACAACGGCTAACTATAGCCGAAGTCCGAGTTTCAGAGACGCCCTCTAGTTAAGCCGACCCCCTCAGGTTCGAGTGATCTAGAGGCTCCAGATGGAGGGGAGACTCCCCCCGTGGGGAGATGCCATCCGCCTGGAATACCTCTAGAAGCACTCGCCAATTCTCAGCTTGAGGTCCCCTTAGGATCTCGCCGTCCCCAAACCCGGTGACGCTGTAAAGGTCATCTGCGATCAACTTATCAACTTGTGTATGCACACTCAAAAAAATCGTAGGTGGTAAAAAAATCGACTGAGTTTGAGAAAATGAAAGGGGTGACATTTTTGTATCAATTATTTAGCTACATAAATAAATAATAAATAAATAAATATTTCCAACACTCACACCAATTAGCCTAGCCCCAAAGTAAGCACTGTAAGGCTTGTGTTATGGGATGCTAGGGTAACGGATAGAATACATATACTGTACATATATAAGTATATTTATATCGAAATACATATTAAACATCCATGACTGTACAAATGCTCCTATTCATCACACAAACATCTGCCCCCACCGGGATTCGAACCCGGGACCTCTCGAGTCGGCGACACCATGAAACCCGGCGTACAACCACTCGGCCACGGAGGTTGTCAAAATTAAATTGCTGTGAGGTTTAACTCGTGAAATTACTTTCACAAAGGGAGCGCCATGAACTAGTTATTCAGAGGCACACATATCAAACTGCTTTTAATTAGTAGGGTTCTATAGTGAAATACTTTTTTTTAGTTTGGAAACTTCAAAACTGGTTTCTATGCAAGTTTCACTTTTATACATATTCTGATTCACCAAATAAGCCTTTGTTTGTTGAACAAACTGGTTTCCAGAAGTAAGTTAAGGTTAAAGAACGGATGTCTTGATATAAGTATTTTTTTTTAGTTAGTAAAATAGTAATATTTCATAACTTAACATAAAACATAAACATCTTATTAGTAAAGGTAAAGTTTACTGATAAGCGATTTATTTTATACTAGCTGTGCCCCGCGGTGTTACCCGCGGCTTATTAGGGATATTTCCCGCAGTAAAACGTAGCCTATGTGAATCCAGGGTGTCACAATGCCAAATTATATTAAAATCACTCCAGCCGTTTAGACGTGAAGAAGTAACAAACATACATACTCAGACACACACAAACTTTCGCCTTTATAATACGAGTGTGATGTGATTTATGAGTTTAATGTAGAATTCATATTTTGTGGTGATGCACTTCACTTCATGGGCGTCTTTACAACCATCAGTTTAATTTCTTAAGTGAAGTGTTGTTCTTTTCCAAAGTTCCGCTATCTTCGGTTCAAATTGGTGAGATATATCGGAAGTTACCTTTGAGTAAATTGATCCAGTGATGTCATACTGACGTATGTAATGGATGATGGCGCTATGATGAATAAAGTTTTGGTCACACAGGTTTGCTTCATAGTCTTAGTTCACTTGCACCAAAGTTTGTAAATTACATAAATTGAAAAACTAATCATGTTTATACCTCATTCTATACGACTGTAAACAACTGATAAAGATAGAATGATGATAATTGACGACCACCGTGGCCGAGTGGTATGAACTTCCCCGGGTTTCCGAGAAATCCCGGGTTCGAATCCCGGTGAGAGCAGATGTTTGTGTGATGAATACGAGCATTTGTTCTCCAGTCATGGATGTATAATATGTATTGCTATATAAATAAATAAACATAATTACTTACACATATATGTATCAATATATGTATTCTATCCGTTGCTCTAGTATCCCATGACATTGCTTACTTTGGGGCTAGGCTAATTGTTGTGAGAGTTGGAAATATTTTTTTATTTATAGAACGATATGTTAAACAGGTAAAGCTTGAATTTAATTGAAGAACTTTGGTGCAAGTACCCGTTACTAATGCTCGGAGCTAAATGGCGCAAGTGGTTAGCGCGTTCGACTGCGATCGTTGAAGTTAAGCAACTTTCGCTGTGGTCGGTCATTGGATGGGTGACCAAAAATTTACTATCTCGATCTCCACCGTGCTTCGGTAGTCACGTTAAACCATTGGTCCCGGCCCGCGTGGTGAGTCATGGCCCAATCTCCCTATTCCATCCATAGGGAACGCCTGTGCCCCAGCAGTAGGGACATTAATAGGCTGATAATAATGATGATAGCTACTATTAGTTTTAAGATCGTACCTATCTCATTCCTTTTATCCATGAATGCTTTTGTTAGTGCCAAGATTGAATTGATTGATAATTTTAGTTCCTTGGAATACATAACAATGCAATGTATTCAAATATATCCTGGACAGTTTGCCACTCAGTATGTCAGGAGTCGGCAGCATCACACACTTTTGGCTGATCAATAAGCCTAAGTGTTGAAATTCCAAAACAGCATCTTTTTGAAATCACATAATCCACTCAGTTACAATATATGAATTAGTAAAACGGAAGTCTAACCGCACTCCACAAGATGGTGGTGGCAAAATTTTCCCACAAGTGTCCTAACCACAGAATCTGTCATTCATTCAGTTTCTCAAATGGTGATCAAATACTCATTAAGTACCCCCTTTCAAAGTGTACGTGTGGGTGTGTGTTAGAGACGCAGAAACTCGGTGGCAATGTGGTTAGTATTACGTTCAGGCTAAATAAATAAATATTTCCAACGCTCACACAAATCAGCCTAGCCCCAAAGTAAGCACTGTAGGCTTGTGTTATGGGATGCTAGGGTAACGGATCGAATACAAATACTGCACATATAAGTATATTACATATTTATATTATTGACTGGAGTACAAATGCTCGTATTCATCACACAAACATCTGCTTCCTTCGAGATTCGAACCCGGGACCTCTCGAGCAGGCGACACCATGAAATCCTGCGTAGACACCTCTAGGCCGCGGAGGTCGTCAAACTAACTCACGGCCTCACGGGGCGATTTTTATCCACACCCACTAGAGGCCGCCGCAGAGCTGTGTTTTATTTCAAACATCAAGAGACAGGACCGCAGCTTTCTGCGGTCCCGCAGTCGCCCCGGCCCCAGATTAGTACTACGTGACAGACAAATAACTCCCTACAAAAATTCATATACCTACAGCGATAATAGTCTACTTAAATAAATTATGCCTACTACGCTCGTCTTTAGAGTTATTACCGATACGCAGCCGCACGGCATTGCTGCAATCGTAGGTGATGTGAGGGCTGCTGGTACGATAAAAATATAGTTCACACATAATAATTTATACCTAAATGGCTTGTGTAAGATTTGTAATGTAAATTTAAATGAATGAAAACTACAGAATACAAATTATTCGATGTTTTACGATGCAACGAAGAGCAAGCGATAACGAGCGTTTGCGACAGCCCACTGACTTTTTGATCATCGAAGATCAACCGCTCGGTAGGTAATTAAGGCGGGGAAACACACCGCGTCTGCGGGAAATCGCGTCCGCAGCAGATGCCGCAAACACCCGCGTTTTACTTATAATTTCACATTGTATGCGAGTTACGGTCTCACAGCCGCGGCGGGGGCGAGAGAAAATCACACCATGTGTAGCCCCAGTCTGCAGTCTGCGGTCATAGAAGTGAATCAAGTTTCGCAATTGCCAGTCATGGGATGGGTGACCGAAAAAACATTATCTCGAGCTCGTTCGTGCTTTCCGTCTGCAGTCTTTAGCACCTACTAATCCACACTAGATTCGCGTGGTGGATCCCGTTTTCCTTATATAGGAAGGTCAAAGGGGAAGATCTTCGTCCGAGCTGAATAAATAAATAAATATTTCCAACACTCACACCAATTAGCCTAGACCCAAAGTAAGCTATGTAAGGCTTGTGTTATGGGATACTAGGGTAACGGATAGAATACATATACAGTACATATATAAGTATATTTATATAGAAATAAATTAATAAACATCCATGACTGGAGTACAAATGCTTGTATTTATCACACAAACATCTGCCCCCACCGGGATTTGAACCCGGGACCTCTCGAGTCGGCGACACCATGAAACCCGGCGTACGAACCACTCGGCCACGGAGGTCGTCTTGATGATGTCAAGAGGTCGATGATGATCTCTTGGGCGCCGCGACCCGACTGATGTTGGTCGGGCATCGTATATAATGGAGTCTTAGTCTCCGAATTTTACTTGCGCGATTTAGGCTTCCATACGTATTGATAGCAACGCTGGTAGCGCCATCTCTTGCGGAGGCGAGTGACTATTTCCTACATGTTGATTATATGTAGATGTCACCGCCACACTTATATTCCATACATAGGCAAAGCACTGCAGTAAGGAAATCAGTATACTAATAATGATGTGTGTGTATAATCTTAAAAGCATCGGGACATCAAAAACGTGAGTCATTAAATGTAATTTAATTCTTACTTTCTCGTGAAGCAACTGCTTCGCGTAATAATGAACTGTAATTTAATTTAAGGTTTTCCGGAATACGTATCCGAGTGAATCGCATTAGCACAGTTTTTGAACGAAATATACTTAAACACTTAGATTAATGAGATTCAAAAAATCTGAAACTAATTCGAAAGCGGATTAGTAGTTTACTTGCAAGCAAGCAAATAAGCATATGGCAATCCTGATGGTAAACGCCCACCATAGCTAAAGACGCTTGCGATACAAAAAATATTACCGCACCGTTGCCTTCCCTGACCCAATCCCCTACCCCGTGGAGCCATGGAACCTTACTCACCGACAGAAATGCAATACCACCAAAAAATTTAGTTATTTTATTGTGGTCTTCTGTAAGGTCTTACTTACCCTGACGGCCTCTTCAATCCGAACGGCAAATGCCCTGTGCATTCGCAGTTGTGATCATCCAAAAAATCGCTCTGTTCACTGTCCTCTCACCCTGTTTCATCCTTCCTGCCTAATACTGTTTCCTATGTATATATTTAGTATTAAATATAAAGTTAACTATAAAATTATTTATATTTTAAATCAAGCTTTACAGTGCTTACTTTGGGGCTAGGCTAATTGGTGTGAGCGTTGGATTTATTATTTTTTAATGGAAGGTGACTTCAGACGTATCTCTGAAGTCATTTTTCAACTTGACGACTCTGTATATAATAATACAGGGAGAAAAAAAAGCCCATGCTGAGTTTCTTGCCGGTTCTTCTCAGTACAAGGTCTCCCACCGTAGTTTTGCGAACCGGCTTAGCTTCTTGACTTTCACAAGTGTTTGCAACAGCCTAGACTGAATAAATGACATTTTCATCCCACCACCTCGGAAAGTGTAATTTTGCGCTTCGAAATCTGGCTGGAAAATTCTATTTTATTCGCTTGAGCGGCAAAGTAGATTTGAATTTAGAACATCACATATAATGAGTACTCAATATAATTGTAAATTCAAAACGTCATTAAACCTATTTAATGTAACCTCTATGGTGCCAAATTTATGATTAGAACTTTTTAAATTGTGAAAAAATTTAAATTTGGAACCTTCTTGGTTTCTTTGTTTTATTTGCGTGCTTCGCGCCATTCTAGTTTTTCACGTTTTATTGCTTAAATATTTTGTCATTATAAATTGTTTTCTTTTTCATTTTGTCATTTCCTCGCTGAGGTGGGATGAAAAGTTACGTATTGCACTCGAGTGGAAAGATTTTTCACCTTGTGCTCGTTTGTTTCCCTCGCTGACGCTCAGGATTCTAATTTAGAATCACTCGCTGCGCTCGTGATTCAACTTTAGAATCCTTCGCTTGCTCGGTCATCCAAATCGAGCACGCGGTTAAAAAGGAACTTTCCACTCTTGTATAATAAATAACTATTCATTTCTGCATTCTTCCCTTCTGCTTCCTGACTAGCGACTGAGCCGAATGCGCTAATGCATTATTCGCGCATAAATATAATTTTTCATGTTTATGGTTGATAAATCTTATATGTTGGCAAAGAAACGCCTATTTATCCATCCCGTTGACAGAGTATTTTTGAAAATACTATTGCATGGGCGATGGATCAGAAATATGGCACTTTTTGTCCAAAAACAAGAATTCAAATACAAAAAATAAGTTATGTTTTCTTTTCAGGTGTGGCTTTTGGCTATTTGTGTTACGAGTGTTACGAGCAGCAGTGCCATTCCGTAAAATTTCCGATAGGATAGGATCCGCTGTGGATCCGCTTAGTTCCGATATATATCTTGTTCATGCTAGTCCCATGTAGCTGTGGAATGCTCTACCACTCAACATTGGTAGCTCTAACAATAAGATGGAGTTCAAAAAACTAGTGCGTGAACACTTCCTGACCTGACTACGCAATCTCTTCTTTATTTTGTTATTATTTATAGTTTGTATCTATTATTATATTATATTTATTGTATCTTATGTATCTTTATATTCATATATATATTATTGGTGTAGTTTATGTAAGTGTATTAATTTGGTATAAAATATTAATATAATTTTATCCGCTATCATTTTCTAAATGTTTTATTATAAAGCATTTTGCCCTATCGCCATACCATTTGTCTCTAACACTCGTTCAGGTTGACTGGTAGAGAATGCCTATAGCATCCAGTTTGCCGTTTGCATATGTATGGCAATGAAGTTTAAATAAATAAAATATAACACTGCTGGCCTTTAGGAGATCGGACAAGGTTTGCTTCGCTGAAAGCAAAATTTGACGATTTATCAAAAGTTATTAATTTTTGTAATGATTTGTGAATGATAAACAGTGACATGCATTGTTTTTATAGACGCATTACTATTGATAAAAACTAACATTCCATTCCTTGTGGAATTTCCACTCTTGTGTCGAGTTATTTTATTGAAGAATGAATACAGAGACAGTAAAAGGAATGAACTGTGAATGAACTGTCGCTGTTTAGACGTTTCACTTGTCGTTCATTGGCAGATGCATGATCGATGCGAGTGAAAACAATCGGGAGCCGGAAGCTTTCATCGCGAAGGCACATTCCGATGGACGTCAATTTAGACATTTCGTATACGGTTTTCATCGATGAAGCATCGAAAATAAAAGCAAAAATTAACCATCTAATTTCACATCTATTAATATTAAGTTAGGATGTTAGGAGTTGTATTGTATTACAATATTTTCATTGTAAATTTGCATAGCTAGTTCGTCTTGTGCCACTGTAGCCTCCATGCTGTCAAACTTTGATGTTCATCGGATCTAAACGTAATATTATTCATTATAAATATAAATCTAACATTCCCGAGACTGTTGATCAAATATGAAGCATTTCAATAAAACTAAAAGTAATCAAAGCAACAAGTCTAACGATTAAAGACAAAAGTCGGTTAACAGATATTTTCTTAATGTAACAATCGATGACAGCACTTGCTGATCGCATTCCAAGTGTATATAAAAGCACCGCTCTTGTCAATTTCACTTTCAAAACCGCGTAGCGTGTGACGTAACGCGCCGGTTGACCCATAACCGAACTTTCACTGCGCGCGCGCAAGTTCATTGCCCACGTAACAGTGTCAAGAACGATGCTGCCCTTGTCCTTCAGATTTTAACAATACATCTGAATCGCACGATTGGAAAACCTAATTTGTTTGTTTTTGAAATGTACATCATCATCAAGCTATTAATGTTCTCGATGTTGGAGCACAGGCCTTCATAGGAAAGTGTAGGAAGGCCAGAGGGGAAGCTCTTCCTCCGAGCTGGGTGATGTTAGCTCGGGGGCCCGGCCCGACTGATGTTGGTCGGGCATCGCATATATGAAGAGTTAGCCATTTCATTTGCGCGATGTAGGCTTCCATACTAATATTGATCGCATTGCAGGTAACGCCATCTCTTGAGGATGGTGAGTAATGATTTCCTCCATCCGTTGTATATATGTGGGGCATATAGATGTCGCCACCACAAAAGGATGAAGGAAGGGAAGTAAGGATGAAACAGTGTGAAAGAACAGCGAACAGTGCAGTTTGGTGGATGCTAACAACTGCGAATGCTTGGAAGAGGTAGAGCACAGGCGATTTGCTCTTCGGATTGGAGCAGCCGTCTGGGGAAGCAACCTCCAGCTTACAGAAACACCTGCACAGTCAAATACCGCTACGCTTTTGGTGGTGTTGTATTTCTGCTGGTTAGTAGGGTTCTAGGGCTCCGTGAGGTAGGGAATTTGGTTCAGGCCAGCCCACCTTCGGCCGCATCATTTGAATTCGTTACTGAACTCCACTTACACTTAAGATTAGGTTACATCCGAAGCACGTAGGAGCCAGACCATTGCAAAAGTTTTTTGACTTTCACGATCGCCAATGAAACGATTATTTCCAGTCCACATGATATTATGTGTGATCTGATCATTCTCAAGTGTGAAGCCTACTGGTATTCCACTGTCCAGTTGCGGTAGGTCGGTACCTCATGCGGTAGAAACTTGCCATTGAACCACTTTTAATTCGGCAACCTGAATTTCATCAGCTTCATTTCATATGTTTTCACGCACACTTTTGAATTTATAAATAATCGTTAATTGATTATCAAGAGCATTACACATTAATTATGCCTAGAGTTATCCATAATTCCATACTCCCCGTCTTTAAACATATATCTAGCTGGTAAATTATTTAACGGACATCAATATCTTTTTCTCTGTCTTGAGTTCATACAACCTAGCGGATTTAGACAAGCATTCAAGGTTCTTACACCTTTAAAAAAAATCTTATTGAATAATGCGGCGTAATAAATATACTACAATGTTTAACACACATCTAAGAAGCTTTCCTTGTGAAACTTAGTTTAACACGAGATATTAGGTTCTCTAAAGTGAGACGTCAAGTCCCCTCAAACAGGCAATCTAGAAAGATATAAAAATCTACTTTACAATATTGAGGTTTATAAAACTAGTTTTCCGCTTAAGCAGTTTTTTATGTCATGCACATCTTTTTCCAATATTGATTCTAACAATATTAGATAAACAAACCCATAATAATTTGATGCAATGATGTGTTTAAAAAAGGTTCCCTAATATAATGAAAGACTGATTGCATTTTGAAGAGTCCCGGGGACGATCAAATCGACTTGATTGAAGGCGAATATTGATCGCTGTTCGCGTTGACTTAACGTCAATCAACGTGGTAAACGATCAATATTCGCTTATTGACGTTAAGTCAGCGCGGTAAACGGTCAATATTTGCTGCAATCAAGTAGACTTGACAAGTCGACTTGATCGTCTACGGGGCGTATAATCCCTTGAATAAGCATTACATCTATATATTAGGGTAGAGATGCATGTGTGTACATAGCATAGGTACGCACACTACAGTATTTTATCTTATTAGTACCAAAAAAACGGAATAAACGAACTGCTTTAATTTGGGTGTAATAACAGTGTCCTGGGCAATCATACATAATATTGATCATTAAAATAAAGAAATCGAAAATCATTTTTGGGCCCGCGCCTACTTTCTCTACACGTCCTACGTTCCGTCTTATTATACATCATATCACATTCATATGTATTGAGAAACAAGCAATGACCTTTTGATAGTAAATAATAAATCTATTGCAATCTCCAATACTGGTTTTATAGTAGTGCGAACTTGACTTTTAAAGTAAACGATTCAAATTCTTCAATACTTTTTAGTACCTACCTACCAATATAACTCTTCTTCTGATTTTTCATAATAGCTATAACATCTTCTAAAGGTTTTTTAAATGGGTTTCAACTGTGCTTTAGCATATTTATAAACGTTCTCGTGAGAACAGAGCCTGTAAAGGAATCGAAACTTGGGGGAAACATAAAAAATATCCATAATATAAATATATATATCTTTTGCAGATGTTACACCTGTGCTGGGTGTACTACTTCTCGAAGCTGTCAGAGTTCGCGGACACGATGTTCTTCGTGTTGAGGAAGAAGAAGAGCCAGATCACGTGGCTGCACCTCTACCACCACTCGCTCACCCCCTTCGAAGCCTGGGTGCTCGTTAAATTTATTGCTGGTAAGATTCTTCATCATCAGCATCATCTTCATGAGCCCATTAATGTCCCCGCTGCTGGGGCACAAGCCTTCTCTATGGTAGGAATAGCGAGATTGGGCCATGGGGTGGGTACCCCACGAGCCCAGTGCGGATTGGTGGTTGCTAACGACTGCAGTTGCAGCCGGGACCAACGGCTTGACGTGCCTTCCGAGGCAAGGAGGAGCTCGAGATAGTAAATTTTTGGTCACCTATCCAATGACCGACAACTACGAAAGTTGCTTAACTTCAACGATCGCAGCCGAACACGCTAACCACTTGCACCATCGAGCTTCTCGGTGAGATATTTATTTAAAACTATTCATGTAGAAACCAGATTTAAAGCAAGATTTAGATCAACCTCTACCAATGTTTTTCTTAAGTAACGAAGTTAATTAGAATGAATCAAAACTATAAATAAGGAGACGTTCTGTAAAATGTTATAAAAAACTTAAACTTAACAACTCTACTATTCTCAGATATACCTCGACGTTGAATTCGACGGCGAGGGTGTTCTTAAGCTAACTTGACAGCTTTATCAGAATTCTCTAACTCATGAAACCCTTGCACCTTTCTCTCCAACAGTTTATTTATATACAAAAAATGAGAAGATAGTTGGCGTAGCAGTTTTACCTGCCACGCATTTCTTTTAAATGACCAACCGAAATACACTATCAAAAAGGAAGGTAGAAGAAAGAAAATCATTTATTGACCTAGTACAGTAGTCTAATTTAGTTCACGTGTATAATCCTTAATGCCCTACCTCTCTTATATTAAAAATGTTTTATTAGCTTTAAAAAGGATATCTTCAGGAATGTTTTATTACGTAGTTCTTGCATTTATCAATGTTATGCCACCCTATACAACATTTGGCATTTACGTAGCTATCTTAAGATCTTATTAAATACAATGCTGCATTTATTTCACAATGGAATTCTAAAAACTGTAAATTTTATAATTTTGATGTGCATCAAACCCCCACTAAAATGTATACTTCATTTCTCATACATCAATGGATCTCTGAAATGTCTAACTTTATTGGTATGGTGATCCTCAAACCCTCATTCAAAATATATAACTCATTTCCAGGCGGGCACGGTACATTCTCCAACATCGTGAACAACCTGGTGCACATCATCATGTACAGCTACTACATGCTGGCCGCCATGGGACCTCAGTACCAGAAGTATCTCTGGTGGAAGAAGCACCTCACCACCCTTCAACTAGTAAGTACACTTGTTGGATGAAATGAATATTAGAATTACCTCCTCGTTGCACAATAGGATACTTGATCACGTTGTAGCTAAAATTTTGGTGCCTAAATTGTACGTAAGTATCTCTGTCCAAGGCACAGATAGATATTTGTCACGATCGGAAACTCTATGATAGTGGTGATATTTTTATATTTTGAAAGAATTGCAAACAAGCGTTTGACATTCCCTATTACGATAAACTAGTAGAGCGAGTTCTCACCGGCAATGTGAACAGACAGCGATCAACTATTACGATCTTTTGTTTACACTTGGTTTGGAATTTAAATTTATCTATTGTACGTTTCTTGAGCGAAAAAATAGCCGATAGTCTCTTCCTCGCCGGCGATCAGCAACTGCCTTATACCCGTTCATAAAGTGTTTAATTACATAAGTACTACTATCTCCGTCAAAAAGTTAACAAAAGCCTTTGAATTTTTGTTTTAAACTTACCTGTAAATTGTACGTTGTAGTGCACCGGATATTTAGTTTGCACTTTAACATCGAGAAAGAAGATGTCTCCAAATACAGTATGCTAATATTATGGTAACC
Source organism: Chilo suppressalis (assembly GCA_902850365.2). NCBI lineage: Eukaryota > Metazoa > Arthropoda > Insecta > Lepidoptera > Crambidae > Chilo > Chilo suppressalis. Next base: position 4,041,174 of record OU963902.1, read on the forward strand.
TTTTCCTCGTCATTTTCCTGAATAGAAGAATTTTTATGCAGCGAGAAAATTTCGTTAATATTTTTCTCCGTATTAAGTAACATTCTGTTAATATATAGAAGATAACTATATATATAAAATTAAAAGGTGACTGACTGACATAGTGATCTATCAACGCACAGCCCAAACCACTGGCCGGATCGGATTGAAATTTGGCAGGCAGGTAGATGTTATGACGTAGGCATCCGCTGAGAAAGGATTTTGATCAATTCTACCCCCAAGGGGATAAAATAGGGAATGAAAGTTTGTGTGAGACTTTGTCAATTTTAAACCGATCGGGCTAAGACTTTGCATTGTGTATAATACAAGCCTGAGAACAAAAACTGTAGTCTACACTTCAGCTCTACACCGAAGCAAAGCAAGGGCGGGCCGCTAGTTTTATTATAATAGTAGTATTACAAAAAGACATTGAGTTACATCGAGAACTACCTTTGCTCACCTTCATGGCTGATCATTATCCTCTCGACGAAATAATTGCATCTCAAATATTAGCCAACATCAGTGTCAGTCAACGAGATTACCAATATTTTTCTATGTCAATAAACATCTTTCTGCAGATGCTAAAGATGTTTAGTGCTGAAGTTAATACGGAATACATTAAATGAACAGATTCATTAATAAATTAATCACTGATGTGAATATGTTTAAATATTTGAAAATTTATAACACTGAAAAGTCTAAAGGGCAGTTGTGCGGCCGCCAAGCCAGGTCGCCCAAACCTGCAATAACAGAGAAAAGGAGAATTCAAAGACTGGAATCGGAAAAGTATCTAAAACTAAACACGGCTAAGGCGGTACCTTAAGTTTTCGTTTGTAACACACGTAGCACAGTAACAGCAGTCATTTTGGAAATAAGGAATACATTATTTTGTTTTTTTAATTGAATTCTGAAATACCTTAGAACATTCCATATTTTCTAACTAGCGAAGTATCGAAAGGTGGAAAATATTGAGAATCACATATTCACTAATTGTCTTCCATAAGTTTTATTATGTAGTAAAAAAACGCAGGAACCGATCCAATCCAACGAGAACAAAACGATAAAATTGAAACGTAACTGACTCGCGTTAAAACTATTGAAATAGACAAAGCTTAAGCAACTTCCTTAGAAGAATACCCAAGGACGTATGAAGTAACTAGTAAATGCATTTCACAAATATTCTCGTACGCGCACTTACATCTACAGCGCCAATAAGGATATTCCGTACCGCACCTCAAATGCCATTCGACAGGGATCAAATGTTGCGAAATCTGTTAGGATATTCTATCGATTAGAAGGCTTGCATTACTGCGAACCAACTAGGGCGCCTTCCACATCGGGTCGGTGCGGGCTTATTTCTTTTTAAGCGACTTCATTCTTTTCTGTACCGAATCTGGAGGCTTACTCTTATTCAACGAAAAACGCAATTTCGATTGAAACTTCGCATTATTTCCTACTTATTATGTTTTTGGATCGTTTTTAATTATAATAATAATCGTCGTCGGAATTTAGATTGAGGGTGTAGATTTTCTAAGCCTACTCAAAGAAAACTTCCATTTGATAGTTTATCAACTTTAAATTGGCGACATTAAATTTCGTTGAACTTCGTTATCGAAAGTTCGTTTCAGAGAAAGAGAGTACCTGTACAGATTCTTTACCAAAAGGCACTTATTAACTCTGTTTCGGTGCAGTATCGTTTAGTTTACTGCTTTTTTTGGGTGTGTCGTGACAGGCGCGTTGAATGGTTCGGTAGGATTCGGCAGCCGTGTATATGCTTGATAAATAATCTGTCCCGAAACTACTCAGTGAGGGGAATCTCTCATTTAACTATATGCACTCGGTTAATAATCTGTACAGAATCGGTACAGAAATGAAAACGAATCGACGCACCGGCCCGGTGAATAAGGCGCCTAAGCATATGCAAAAAGTAGCATAATACCGCGTCAGGGCTCTACCACTGTGTTCAACTTTGATCTCTTTGTTTTTCTTTATGGCATTGTAAGAGGTTTATTGCGCCAGGTGCTAAAGCAACGCAATTAATCGTAGTACGTGCTAAATAGACGATAAGTATCTACGTAAAACAAAAAAAAACAAGCCACGGGTAACGGATTACAGATCGAAATATCTCGTAATGTTTTGAAGTTGTTTGCGTAAAAATAACATAAGGACCTAGTTTAAAATCTTAAATAAAGCATTGTTAAATAATTATTTTATATAATGTAATTTTTGACAACATTTTTTAAAAAGCAAGTTCGTCTTATTTTGTCTTCGTTTTTTGAGCAGCGTTGTGATTTCCTCTAGATGAAGACGCCAAAAGACGCTTACTGTCTAAAAAAAGAAAAAAACAGTTAATAGTGTTGAATTATTAGCCATCCTCTTCGTTTCTCTCACGGCTCAGTTTTACTTTTCAGTTGCATATCCCAAACGCAAATTCCCATCCCCATGTCTAAGGTTAGGGTGGACGGCGTCGGCAATAATGATAAATGGAAAGTCATCTGTAACAGGAGTTAGTTTTATTCCAACTGACGAGGTCGCTCAATGTGGTTCATCCTTACCTCTTTATTAAGGATCAGGAACACGTTTTGAACAACAATAAAAACCGACTTCATAAAAAAAAACACAAAAAGTAAGATCACATAATAAAATACAATTTATGTTACTAATTATGATCAAACACTCAGAATTTTGTCTGCAGTCCTACAAATTACTTACTTTTAAATCTTACATTCATCAAAAATGTTTAAATTGGTCAGTTAATAAGAAAATTGAGGCGTTTCGTCTGAGACCCCACATTCGGTGAGTCATAGCGTTCGACTTACAACAGCTACAAATTTATCCTTTTGGCTACAATTTTTTTAATAGGTCTTGCTAAATCTTTATGTATCCGAAACCTACGTTTTCCACTATGACCCCTCGGAGGGCATGCACATCAGATTTACCAACATGCATTACGCTGACTCTAAATATTAGTAAAGCTATACCTTTATAATGTACCATACCTTTTATAATTTTATTTATGTAAAAAATAGTTTTTATTTTCCACTTTTTATAGGCCAGAGTTACATCAACTAACCTGCCCTGCATTATCTCCTTCATATCTCTTAAAATAAACAAACATGAATTAAGTATTATTTGTAATTGATGAGTTCCATTTTTTCTCCCAAAGTACTCATCAGATTTCACCAAATTATTATGAGACTATCATGCCAAAGAACTGATTCAGATAACAAAATAATCGTTAAAGTCAGTCCACGAATCTGTGCGGTATAATCGAACAACAATAAAATAAAATAATTACTGACAAATTAATAACCTCCTCCTTTGAAGTCGGTTAAAAATTTAGGATGGACGGCGAAAACAATCACTATAAATCGAAAGTCAACTAAAGGCGCTGGTTTTGCTCGAACTAAGAAGGTCACACATTAAGATGAAAGAAAAAGGCTCGCGCAGTAGGACGATTGCCATTCACTGCCCTGTGGCCTACGCGGCACAGCACATTTCCATTGTCGCATGTCGTCACGACAGATTGTCGTGCAGCTAAGATCGTCTTGGCTTGTATATTTAAATGAAGGTATTCACATGGACGAGACGAGGACGACACGATTTTTTTTTTGTTACTGACGAGAGATTCTAAAGGTACATCGTAACAAAAATCGGTTTGCCGTCACGATTAACTCTTTTTTTGTGTGTATAATAAGTTTGTCGCAGCTGATCTTTATAGCGTCGTCACCGGGCTTGATGGCAACATGAATCGTCGACTGTCTGACTGTCGCGAACCGATAAAATAAATAATTATTTATAACACTCACACCAATTAGTCTAGCCCCAAAGTAATCACTATAACCATATTTTTCAACGGATCCATGTTAAACTGCATTTATGTGCATATTCCCACGCAAATACAGCAGAATGCAATATAATTTATATTATATTGCTATGAATCAAACTCAGACTAATTTATTCAGTTTAGGCTGTTACAATCACTCATGAACGTCTAGAACCTACTCCCTAACTCCCTACCGTGTTGCTCTATGGCTAGATAATACATTTATTTTTATTTGAGTGTGTATGCTGTTGGTCATAGATGACCTTTACAGCGTCACCGGGTTTGGGGACCGCGAGATCCTAAGGGGACCTCAAGTCGAGAATTGCCGAGTGCCTCTAGAGGTATTCCAGGTGGGTGGCATCACCCCACGGAGGGAGTCTCTAGACCACTCGAACCTAAGGGGTCCGGCTCAACTAGAGGGCGTTTCTAAGACTCGGACCTTGGCTCTAGTTAGCCGCTGTCGTGGGAAGGGCGGGAAAAAACGCCCAGGTACGTACCTGTACCTGGTATAGCGTATCGTGTGTAGACCTTGTCTTCGCACTTTTATCCTAAGGACCGCACCCCTTCTGCTAGTGTGCAAGTATGCTAGCTTTGTATAGAGAATACAGTGAGCCACCGACAAATAAGCCGTCACGATGAAGTGGGAACGCGCGCTAACTCGCTCAAGCAACATTTAAGAGTGGTAGGTAGATTACGACACCGGCCGGCCGGCACTCCGTCCGGAACGCCATATCCTTTCTCTGCAACTCAACGCGTTCCGTTCGACGTGCTGAAATTAATTGCCTTACCTTACTTAATGCTGCTGCTGCCTACTTGTTAGTACATATACATATAGTTATCTGAAAGTAATTTATATGTTTCAATGAATCGGTTAATAGTCATCATCATCATCAGCCTATTAATGTCCCCACTGCTGGGGCACAGGCCTTCCCTATGGATGGAATAGGGAGATTGGGCCATGCAGTCGTTAGCACCCACCAATCCGCACTGCTATTCAGCAGTTGCATTGAATTATAATCTGTTTTTCTGATTTTAGACTTTCCAGTATCATTATTTATAATATTCCAGGTCATTTTCATTTTGTCATTACTAATTTTGATTTTTGGGCTCAGATATTTGGACTTGGCTATTCTACAACCTTTTTTAAATTATTTTGAGTAACTCTGTACCACTTGTTTACATTGCTGGGAAAAAGTGTCCATCTGGCCACAATGATCAGAATCTAGTTGACTTATGATCTGTTTTGAAAGTGGTACAAGATCTGTATAGACATTGTCAATAGAAGTGGCTGAAGTAGCAATTATTCTAGTTGAATCCACAAACAAATTCTTTAGATTGTATGATTGATATAAGAATTTAATGTTTGTATACAATAAGGAGAATTTTCTAAAAAAATAATATTGAAGTCACCACAGACTATCAACCGTTTGCCTGTAGTGTGGACTTCTTCACTGTCTTTAATGTTTCGTCCATAATAATTTAAAAAAATATACGACCATGTTCATCCAAGTTAATCACGATGTAAGGTTTAATTTTATTGCAATTAAAATAATGTTTCAATATTAATTTTGTTCTGAAGTTCAAGGTGTAGCAATGAATATATGAATGTTACGGGCAAAACAAGAAAATAAAACAGCCAAGTGCAATTCGGCCTCAAAAAGGCTACCGTTTCCTTGTACATACATATAACATTTAATACACAGAAGTAGAGCAAACAATTATTGTCGCACAGCGCAGTCATGAGTAATGTTTTTTTTAAATATTTTTATTTAGTAGATTGCATCCCCTATGAGGAGCTCGTTGGCGCAGGTGGTTAGCGCGTTCGGCTGCGATCGTTGAAGTAAAGCAACTTTCGCAGTGGTCCGTCATTGGATGGGTGACCAAACATCTTCTATCTCGAGTTCCTCCGTGCTTCGGAAGGCACGTTAAGCCGTTGGTAACGGCTGCATCTGCAGTCGTTAACACCCGCCAATCCGCACTGGGCCCGCGTGATGGGTCATGTAATAATCTCCCTATTCCATCCATAGGAAAGGCCTGTGCCCCAACAGTGGGGACATTAATAGGCTGATGATGATGATGATGATCCCCTTTATACAGTATAAAAAAACAATGTCGAAAATATATAAAGTGTCTAAAAAAATGTTAAAATTAGCCACTTTGCACGTGCAGTATAAAAGCGCTATTTTGGAACGTTTGGATGTGACGTCACGATTCATTAAACCTGCAAACAAGATCAATGACCTTACAAGATTCTGACATTTTCCTCTCCATACCTTCACTACGGAAGGAAGTTGAAACCTACGTCAATGAACTAGACATTATGTTTAATACATTTTTGGTTAGAGTCTGTGCAGAAAGAGAATGGGCGTGGCGGAAACGGAACTAGCATTAAGATTTTTATTTGGCAATCAAACCCAGCAATCTGTAAAACGTCAAAGTTCTGTATTGATACGGATTTGTTTGTTGTTGTGACTTTTTGCGGTTTTTTTTTGTATTTAATCATGTCTTAAAGGGATAAAACCTTACAAAATTAAATACGGTAGAAAAGCACTACAGCGCCCTCCAATCTAAATCCCATTCTCTTTCCGCACAGACTCTATAATTTAGATTACCATATTGAATAGATGCACTCGGTGTCTAGGTGGAACGCGGCTTTGACGCACGCGCACTATAATCTCGTTGACAATGGCATATTCTGTGAATCATGGAGGTTAGAGAGTAGCAGAACGATCGCTGTAGAAAATAGTGTCCCAGAAATATGGACAAAATAAGTGAGGCGCTGCAATCGCTAAGTTGTCTCAAATAAAAGCGGGCTGTTGTGCGGTAATTTGAAATCTGAACATTATTCAACTAACTTCATCTACTTGTCATACACATCTACTCATAAACGGCTAATTTCACAGATACTACTTACCGACGGCAGCGCGGCTGGTGGCTGAGAAATGAACTATAAATTCTACAAATTTTCAGGGGACACGCGGGCTAATGTTTTATCATGTAGCGATCGTTCTCCTTCTCTGTAACCTCCATGTTGTGAACATCACCTCTAGTTCAAGATCCCAAAACCCTCAAACCTACGTCACTTTAGCAAAGCTAAAAGGAGATTGCTCAGCTTCCATACATGTTTGGCCTTAAGACCAATAATCATGAAAAATTGTTTCCTAGATTCGAAATTATATATAAATTACTGTAGAAACGAATATTATTCACGGACACCCCTGAGAACTTCTATAAACCATATACACTGAACATATTAAAATAATAAAAAACAAATAAGTTATTATATAGTAAACTAGGGAAATCAAGCCAAGTACCGAAATTATGGATTAGATTCAGGTATATAGAGCATGTAGATTAACAGATAGTTGCCGTAACTTTTAAAATCAGGTGTCATCTATGCATTTCCGGTTATAATAAGGTACTCTGTGACAGAAACTATGTGGTGATTGTGATTGAGCCACAGATTAGAGAGAATTTTTAAACTGTCGTTTAAAAACCTCTCTAACCAAAGAAAGCTAAGAGATTTAGGTTATATAGCCATATATTCAGTACCTTCATTATTTTTGTTATGATTTTAATATAACCATATTTTAGATTTTTAGTGTATCACACCTTATAATTTTATTTATTTATAGTCAGGCAACGTAGGCCCATAGATAGATACCTTAAAGTCTAAACAGATTATAATGTGTTCATGGAGGTGTTTGGCAAAAAATGTATGGTAATAGACAATACAAAATAGATTTGTTTTTATGTTATATAAACAACTTCGATCAGTCTTTGGCTGAATGTTACTACACCTATAGCCATTAAAAATGATTCGTATGTTTTCCAAACCGGTAAAATGAAAAATCTTTTTTAAAGTGAATATATTATACAAAGGTGTCCGTTGAAATCTAATGACTGTAAATTAAATTATAAACTAGCAAACCAGTGAACCAAATGTTCACCAAAACCTGATTTTCGAAAACCGGAAGTGCTACGTTACTCAAATCCGGTTTGTAGTCTTATCAGACTATTCTTAACTTATAACTTAAATATTCTCTTTATCTATCTCTTACGGTTTGGCCGCTGAAACAGCACCACAGACGGACGCACAGTGTTTTATGGAACCAAAAAAATTTACATGTTCAGGTTCTTACATAAATAGATTATTTATACCCTAAAAAAGGCATGAGTTCAATTTACAGAAGTCTAACTCAAATACTTTTTGAGAAAAAAAAATCATGAACTTATCGTGACCTTTGACCTATGAAATCTAGAATATTTTTTTATAAAGTGAATATTAACAATATATTTTTTTAATAAATATGTGTCAATCGGGCATAATCAGAGGCGTATAAACGCGTTTCTTTAGCTTAAAAAAATGCATTAGTTTGGGAGCAGCATTTTTTTTTTTGTATTTCGTATTTATTGTTTTTTCTCCCTAAAAACGAAAAAGTGGAACCTAGAACTTAGATAGAAATAAACCTACGGATGTGGTCTATCATACATAAATAAGCCACGTGTCACTTTTGCGGCGTTTAGAAGATATTAATTTTTAAATTTTTATGCTAGGGTTGACACCAAGTGTTTTATAGAACCAAAAATATTTACACCTTAAGGTTTTTGCATAAATCAATTATTTAAACCCTAATAAAGGCAAGAGTTCAATTCCCAGATCACTATTTTAAGTAAAAAAAAAGATATGAAGTAGCAAAGTTTTTAAAATTTGCGCATGAAAAAATTAACAATTTAATTTCCTCAAACGACGGTTCCATATCTGTCCATGAGATATTTGGTGATTCTCAGTTAAGAGGTATGTTCGACGGCTAAGCCAAAAAAAATCATTATATTTGGAAACTATGGTCTAAAATCTTAATAATTTCAATTAACTAAATGTGTTCTAAATTGTCACTTAAAATTATATTCTAAATGTGCATAATTTACTTACAATAACAGCACAAAGAGAAAAAACATCTCTCCCCTGGGTTGTTTTTTTTCGCAAATCAGTAATTTTGAGTCCATTGAAATTTAATTATTACTTTTCTATCGGTAATAACATGAACCCTGATAACTTAGTTACAGTATGTAACCATTAAATTCATTTATATTTGCACTTTTTATAATAAATATTAATCGCAAAAGGTGTCCTCCGAGTTTCGTGTCTCGCCCCCTGGCCTTAGGTTTAGTTAAAAAATCGTATTTGTTTACCATAGTCTGTGGTAGTTTTGACCTTGAAGAGACCGAGAGTCACTTGAAGTTAGCAGCAAGCGCTGCACAAACCATCCGCGCGGCAATTTTTGTGGCCATTTGCGCAACAGTGCTCGATAAGTGCAGCCATGTTGAGTGATCGAAGTATTTACCCTGGTAATTTTCTTTTTCGTATTTATGTGTTTAAATACTACAATATCTATATACATTTATTTTAAATAGTGCTGCAAACCTTTTATTTATTTGTAATCTTTGTAAAATTAGTAGTTTTACGGCAATTTTAGATTTTTAACGAAAATGTCTCTCCCCTGCCATATTTCTCCTGGCTCATAATGTGCCAGGCTACTAACAGAACCATAAAAACGATGCAATAGCTCAATATCAGCAATGATAATTTATTAGAGAATGTACAATTGCATATATTTTAGATAATTGTTTCGCTTTATATCGTTATTCCACTAAAATCTGCTTGCACGGATAAGTACTTAAAGTGCATCCTAATATGCGCTCTAAGCGCATTGCAATAAAGTTCATCTTGTCTCTACCCTGTACTCAGTATCTCCCCTGGTGTCTCGCAAAACGAGAATTAATAAAAAAAATGACTGATCATCTTAAAATCGTCTGTCTTGATAAAAGTAGTGATATAGTTATATAAATATCTACACTTTTTGCTGTGCCACTGCTTCCATACAACCGATTACCTCTTAACTGAGAATCACCCATTTGCCACTTGCTAAGGAATTATTGATCGCATAATTTTGTAATTTTATTTTATATATAAGTGTCCTAGTTTCCAAGAAATATAGTTTTTGAAGTTATACTTCTTTAGGCGCGTTATGAAAAAATTATGAGATTGAAATTTTAAGATGCGCGCGCATCACTGTAACACAAAATTTTAACAGCATGAAGTTCATGCGTTTCTTTTGTGTTTACCGCACATTAAGAAAATCTACCAACAAAATAGAAATAGAATCTCTATTTAGTGGGTGCTAACGACTGCATTGTGAAGGCCTATCAAAAGTATTTATTAATCTGGAACAACGGAACCAAAGCGCGATTCAGGAGACTACAGCGACATCTCTTGACCATTGGTGTAGTAGAACCAAAAACCACATCTTTATTTTTTGTAATAAAGTAACAGTCATAGGTATTCATATTTATAATATCAAAAGTATTTATTAATCTGGAACAACGGAACCAAAGCGCGATTCAGGAGACTACAGCGCCATCTCTTGACCATTGGTGTAGTAGAACCAAAAACCATATCTTTATTTTTTGTAATAAAGTAACAGTTATAGGTATTAATATTTATAATATTTATCCACATGTTTCTAGTTTGTATATTCGGAATACGTGTTTGAGTTTCATACAAGTGAAAATCACATATGTTTTAATAAATTATATTCAGTAGCGATTTTAATTGAATATTTTGATTATTTATTTATTTTTTCAAATTAAAACTGAACTTTATTGACTGTGTCTTTATTGATTGTAATTAATTATTTGCATGCAATTAAAAACTAATTTTAAACGATGCCAAAGAAGGATAACTTCTCATGCGCCTACATAAGTACACGCACCCATTTTTTTAAATTTCGATTTTCAATTATTTTTCTCCAAAAATCGGCAAAAGTGGAACCTGGATTTAGTACAGAAAGGTTCTATAAGCCAAGTTCTATCACCCATAAAAAAATAAAATTTCACTTTTGCGGTTATAAGAAGATATGACAGAATTTAGATAAAGGTCAACTTTCATGATCTAGGGTTGAAAAATATGTCCGTTTTTATAGTTGGCACCCGGTGACAGTAACAGTTCATAAAATCTAAGCTCTTACAACCAATTGATGCAGATCGATTGCCGTTATCAAAAATTAAAATCCTTCCCCCACAGGACAGGCTAAGCCTAGTGTGGGGGCTAGAAATCTGTAAAATTGTTGTGAAATTTGGAAATAAATTATTATTATTATTATTATTCGAAGCAGAGGAAGATGCTGAAGATGAAGATTTTTCGAACGTCGCAAATGAAAGCAACCTAGAATTATTAAACGAAGATGATTTATTTGAATAAAAGTTAAAGCAACACCTCTATGTTGCATAAAGAAGGTGTCGGCAGGTGATGACACTATCCTAGATTGATTTTAAATGTGAATGAATTTCTAAATCCAAAATTTCATCACAATCGTTAGATCCATTTCCGAGAAACCAATTACATACCAAAATATTTATATAGGTACATACAATAATTGCTCGTTTATAGTATAGGATGTGTGTTAATTTTTTTCAAACAACATAGTTTATTTTTTCGTTGCCATTTAGCGTGTAAGGCAAAATTAAAATGTGGTCGTCAAAATTAAAACAAAGTATTCCTACATTATCACATCTACATTAGGTAGGTAGTATATGTAAGTATATTGTATTCGTCTATAAGTATAACAATTATTTAATTATAATATAATATAATTTATTCAATTGATTGACGGTATTAATAACAAAAAAATTTAACATTTTCATTTAACTCATAGTTGACCTTTGTGACAACCCTAGATCATGAAAGTTGACCTTTATCTAAATTCTGTCATAACTTCTTAAAACCGCAAAAGTGAAACTTGATTTTTTTATGGGTGATAGAACTTGGCTTATAGATCCTTTCTGTACTAAATCCAGGTTCCACTTTTGCCGATTTTTGAAGAATAAAATTAAAAATCGAAATTTAAAAAAACTTTATTTCTTGGAAACTAGGACACTTATAAATAAAATAAAATTACAAAATTATGCCATCAATAATTCCTTAGCAAGTGGCAAATATCTCATGGACAGATATGGAACCGTCTTTTGAGGAAATTAAATTGTTAATTTTTTCATGCGCAAATTTCAAAAATTTTGCTACTTCATATCTTTTTTTTTACTTAAAATAGTGATCTAGGAATTGAACTCTAGCCTTTATTAGGGTTTAAATAATTGATTTATGCAAAAATCTTAAGATGTAAATATTTTTGGTTCTATAAAACACTGTGCGGACGGACGGACTTGTCTAATAGATAAGAGATTACGCCAACAATTACCGTCTATGTCAATATTTTTTGTGCATTTGGGCCAATTTGAGCAATCTCCTTAGGAGGACTTCTAGTCTTCTATGTAGTTAAGACAGTATGCGTACTTACTAGCTCGAAAGCGGGGCCCTTTCACAGGTGGCGCGAACTAAAGGTGTATGCGCTCATATTTAAATATCATTTTAAGAATATTACCAAAAATTGATATTTATTAGTGCCAGACCATTTCCGGGGGCCATTACTTCCGCCAGACCTTATAAAGATTACTTAAAAATTAGGTAAACTACGTTATACTAGCAAGCCTACATTTTACATATATTACTGATGGTACTATTTCAAGACCCTTTGTTAACAGCCAGACCAATCCGATGGGCCAATCCTTCTCCCAGACGCCTTAAAGCTTCCCCTGTGAGTGCAAGCGAGCCTGTTAAAGGCGGCCCGGGTTCGAATCCCAGCCGAGAAAGATGAAGACTTTTTCTTTCTATTAATTATTTTAATAGTTTCGCTGGCATCGTGATTTCATAAAACCATACTATTTAAATCTAAAGAAAAGTTTACTAGAAAAAAATCCGCGCGGACCAGGCAGCGGACGGGACTCGAACCCGCATCCTTCGCAATCCGGGCGAATGCACTGACCATTATGCATTAGGGCCGTGGTAGCATAATGGTCAGTGCATTCGCCCGGATTGCGCCCGCATTGCGAATGCACTGACCATTATGCATTAGGGCCGTGGTAGCATAATGGTCAGTGCATTCGCCCGGATTGCGCCCGCATTGCGAATGCACTGACCATTATGCATTAGGGCCGTGGTAGCATAATGGTCAGTGCATTCGCCCGGATTGCGAAGGATGCGGGTTCGAGTCCCGTCTGCTGCCTGGTCCGCGTGGCTTTTTTTCTTTTTAAACTTTGCTTTAGATTTAAACATCTAGCAGTTAAATGCTTAAAAATAAATAAAAACATAACCATACTATTTATTTCAGCTATTTGAGGATTATCAAGTAAAAATTTATCTTTAGGTTCTCACGTGGTCTGTGCATGTTAAAACTGGAATGGAGATCAAATATATTATATCTGATCGTTAAATCTTATTTTCATGTTCCCCTTTATATTCGTGATAAGATTAATTATGAATCAACTGCACAGAACAGAATCATGGTCAACAGTTTTTTTATTATCCGGAGTTATGTTCATCGCGGCGGTTATTAAGCAATTAATTATTCACGTATACAAATTTGCTATAACATTGACACAGATATTATAGATTTTTCTAGTGCCCTAAAAAGAATAACTTAGTTATAATTTTTATTATTTTAAAGCATGTAACTGCTTGATTTTTAAATGTAAAGAAAATATAACTAGAAAAAAATCCATGCGGACCAGGCAGCAACGGGACTCGAACCCTCACCCTTCGCAATCCGGGCGAATGCACTGACCAATTATGCTACCGCGGCCCTCACGGACCGCGTCGAAATTCTTCTAGCCATTCTTAAGCTACAAGGCAGCGCCATCCCTTCGCATCATAGGTAACCCACAATGTCAAATGAATACTTTTACAAGTATTAAACATTTGAAAGAAGAAATAGCAATTATATTTATAATTTTTATTATTTTAAAACATGTAACTGCTTGATTTTTAAATCTAAAGAAAATACAACTAGGAAAAATTCCACGCGGACCAGGCAGCAGCTGGGACTCGAACCCGCACCCTTCGCAATCCGGGCGAATGCACTGACCAATTATGCTACCGCGGCCCTCACTAAGAATAACTTATGTGAGAATTGGTTAACATAAAGAACATACCCAAAAAAGCACATATTAGAAGTCAATTAACTTATAAGTATGACTAAAGTTGCTGCTGGCACCACCCTTAGAATTTCTACTTGACTTGATTGAATTCAGATTCGAAGTAAGCTGTCGCGATAGAGAATTTATGGTCGTTAGTAAAATTTTGGTTGACTATTAATATAATCCATACTATGTATTATTTCAAATGCGATAGTGTTTCTGTGTGTCTGTTACTTCTACACGCTTAAACCACTGAAGCTATTCAGATGAAAGGGTCCATTATGTTCTCCATTCAACTCAGATCAATTTTGTAGGTACCTATAGTATTATCATGCATTTATGTGTAAAAAAATACGCAGAATTATTCAAAAATATAAATGGATTTTACTATCCATTTGTACCACATAAAAATGTCGTTCAAACATTTAAATTAATGGCAACACAGATTATATATTATGGTAAATATGCATTTCAACAGTTAATAGCAATTAAATAAATGTTTTTATTGTATTGTATCAATACAAACAACAGCTACAACCAATCACAATCAAGAAAATGAATTTAAACCAATAATATCAGCTGTCATTTGTGAGTCAATGACAAATTGAAATTGCGTCTAAGTGATAAAGCTTTTAATAACTTCATGCGCGAATTTCCTATTTTAATTAGTATTTTCAGCAATTTCTATTGAATTTGTTTGAGATTTTGATGAGTGAGTCATTATAAGTATATTTTTAGATGTTTTTTGTGAAAATTTGTAGCAAGGTACGAAATTGGGCAAAATCGAAGATCTCGTTTGGTACAGAGATAGTTTGAGCCCCGGAAAATGACATTTAAAGGATATCATCATCATCAGCCTGTTAATGTCCCCACTGCTGGGGCACAGGCCTTCCCAATGGATAGAATAGGGAGATTGGGTCATGACCCATCACGCGGGCCCAGTTCGGATTGGTGGGTGCTAACGACTGCAGATGCAGCCGGGACCAACGGTTTAACGTGCCCTCCGAAGCACGGAGGGGCTCGAGATAGTAAATGTTTGGTCACCCATCCAATGACCGACTACTGCGAAAGTTGCTTAACTTCAACGATCGCAGCCGAACGCGCTAACCACTTGCGCCATCGAGCTCCTCACTTTAAAGGATATATATAGTTTTAATCCCCTAGCATGAGCAACACGATATAATATATGTGTATAACGTGTTTTTATCACGATCAACTGTTAAATTACCATGGAGTTTGATAGTAAGACGCAATAAAAAACGTGGTATAATTTAAATTGTCGTGCTCATGCTACGGGAACTGAAATCATCGTTTAAGGAAAAAAATGGGTGCGTGTACTTATGTAGGCGCGTGAGAAGTTATCCTTCTTTGGCATCGTTTAAAATTAGTTTTTAATTGCATGCAAATAATTAATTACAATAAATTAATAAAAAGTCTGGAAAAGGACACAGTCAATAAAGTTCAGTTTTAATTTGAAAAAATAAATAAATAATCAAAATATTCAATTAAAATCGCTACTGAATATAATTTATTAGAACATATGTGATTTGCACTTGTATGAAACTCAAACACGTATTCCGAATATACATGTGGATAAATATTATAAATATGAATACCTATAACTGTTACTTTATTACAAAAAATAAAGATGTGGTTTTTGGTTCTACTACACCAATGGTCAAGAGATGGCGCTGTAGTCTCCTGAATCGCGCTTTGGTTCCGTTGTTCCAGATTAATAAATACTTTTGATAGGCCTTCACAATGCAGTCGTTAGCACCCACTAAATAGAGATTCTATTTCTATTTTGTTGGTAGATTTTCTTAATGTGCGGTAAACACAAAAGTAACAGCATGAAGTTGGTCGCTAAAGTGACCAACTTCATGCTGTTAATTTTTGTGTTACAGTGATGCGCGCGCATCTTAAAATTTCACTCTCATCATTTTTTCATAACGCGCCTAAAGAAGTATTACTTCAAAAAAAAAGGAGAGTGGAAGTTTGTATGGGAAACTTATAAAACATAAAAGGTGTGGATTATTTAAAAATCAGATGAGCCATTTGTACAGATAGTGTTTGCTGGCACGTTAAAAATTAAAAGGAAATTTTCATTAACTGACAATCGGTTTTACAATTCACTTAAAATTTTTAATTAAAAATTCCTCTTTTGTCATCTTTTCAGATGCAATTCTTCATGGTGCTGTTCCACTCCATCAGCGCTTTGGTGTACGATTGCGGCTATCCAAAGTAAGTTAAACATTTAATCTGCGTCCTGCAGTTTTCACTACTAACACTACAACTATTTGTGTGACAAATCAACATTAATGTAGTTTCAATACGATATAATTAAAATAATAAGAAACCTTAATTATAATCACATAAGTACCTAATGCATATAATAATTAGCTCAAGCATAATAAAAAAAAGCTAATCAAATTAGATATATCAATGATAATAGTTCAAGGGCTTTGCATGGTAGGGTATTGGGTTCCGGCCAGAAAGGTGAAGATGGCTGGAACGCACAGCTTCTGCCGAGTCATCTATCTTGGCGACTCGAATCGACTTACACATGACATCAGGTGGGGTGGGGTAATTTGTTGCGCCTCGTAAAAAAAGTGTAATTCTAATTATAATTTTATTGAAACACGACTAGAAAATGTTCAGAAGAAAATCTTACATGCACAGTTATTGCATTGGCCTGAATATTGCCATAAATTTTGTAAGCCTGAATGCAACCTGCAACACCGAATCAGAGGCGACCATGTAGAACACTGTCACAACTTTATTAGTCTAAGAACCAATCTCTCAGGCGCTGATTTCTGAGGCAACACTAACAGTGCAATACTTATGGTTCTTACTAAATACTAACGCACCAATCCCAAATTTGACATAACCAAACTGAGATCTTGGTTTGCTCGTCACAACATATATACAACAATTCCTGTATTGAATAGATTTAAAACACTAACGAGTATAACTATAATTTGATATAAAATAAACGATTTTTATTCATTTATCGGCATAATAGTTATCAAAATCAATTTAGTAAAAATTGTACTAGAGACAATTTGATACTTGATGAATTTCATTAAACGAGTATTTCATACGATAGGATATATGTAAAATCTTTATAAAACAGCTGTTTAAATTTTAAATATGTACCCGAACAGAAATATTTATCGGGTATTACTGATCTAAAGTAAGGATAAGGAGGAGGAGGAGGATTAAAGTCTAAAAGTTGCCAAAAGGTAAATCTTTACTAATCCTTCTAATTGTTTCGATCAGGATCATCGCA
Source organism: Chilo suppressalis (assembly GCA_902850365.2). NCBI lineage: Eukaryota > Metazoa > Arthropoda > Insecta > Lepidoptera > Crambidae > Chilo > Chilo suppressalis. Next base: position 4,058,336 of record OU963902.1, read on the forward strand.
TCAGGCCTCATCCTGCACTCGACGATATTCATCGTGCTGTTCATGAACTTCTACATACAGGCTTACAAGAAAGATAAGCCCAGAGCTGCCAAAGTGACCACCAACAACAATAACAACAGCATACCGAACGGTCACGCCAAGACGAACGGACACATGAACGGCGAAGCCAACGGCCACATCAGAGCCAACGAAGACACCAACAAAGCTAATGGATACACGAGCAACGGTATCGCCAAGTGTGAACTCAACGGATATGCGACGAGCTCAGCGATCATCACAGATAAAGAAAAAGTCCATTAGCCAACCGAATTCAAACCATCTGACAAGGCTGAAGAGAGTTGAAGTTACTCCAAACCGTACCGTGAATCATGGGATAAACCAGTGAAAGTTCAATAGCTGGAGGCTTATAATAACCTTTTATTGACACGTTCGCATACTCAGAGAAAAACATTATAAATTACCACTAATCGCCGATGGAGATATTCCGTTGACAATTTTAAGATGTCAATGTTTACTAAGTTTCAACTCTCACAATGTAATTAATTGTACATTGATAAGATATTGTACAGTTGTTTTTAAGTAATAAGATCACAATGATAAATTATATTCCACTGAGAGCTATGTTCAATTAAGATATAATTAAACTTGTAAATATTTTTTTAAAGTCTTCCAGCCTTGTTCGAAATCTTAAATACATTTTTGACAATTCACATGTGAAGTAAGTTAATTTAACTCATTTGGAATTCGTTAGAGATTTAGATTCGCGTGTTAGATCAATGATTGTTTCGAACAATCAGCAGATTAATGTATGAACTACCTCATAACCGATTCCCTCCTAAGTCTTACTCTTCCGTCCATTCAGCTTTATTTAGTTTTAGGTAAAAATAATTTGTAAATATGTTAATTTTTAAATTATTTTTGTTCATGTACGTGGATGAGTGGTGTCTTTTCAATCTTTTCCAATGCCACAAAAGTGATATGCATAGAATTCATTTACAAAGTCATAATAATAATACAAGGTAAAATACATTTTTGTCAAGGTAAAGATCATTGACACAGTTACATATAAACAAAGATTCGCTTTGTGGTATCAATGTCGCTTTTATACTTTCGATTTGTTTTTATTGTAGATTCTTGCCTCATTGGATATCTGGTCACTTTCCAAATTAGTAAACCTTCAAACGGCTATTAAACAAAACGAGTTTGTGTTATGAATATTGACTGATAACTTTACTCTATGATGTTTCATAGAGAAAATTTGTTAGTGTATATACATACTCTCATACACTTGTAAAAAACAGTGTGCGAATAAGATCTAAACATGCAAGCTTAATTGTTTGACTTTTGTGAATTAAACAAACCTTCAAATAATAATTGAATAAATGTTTTGTACTCACTGAAAAAGTCGACCTTCAAAACATTTATTTGATTGCATTTTGTTATTTCTCGTTTCTAAAACGTTAAAAACAAAGATGCGTGATATTATGTATGCTTTGTGTGATCCTTATTTGTAATCGGATTGTAAATTCTATTAAATTGTGACATAGCATGACGAAACTATAGCTCATGGTGGAAAACAGGAAGGATGTCGCGTGTATACAAAATGCCAATGTTATTTACATACCAGTCAATTTTAGGAAAAAATGTATTTGTATAGATTAATTTTATATAAGTACATATTTTAGATATGTAAATAGTTTTTAAGTATGTAATGAAAAGTGTAACGTACCCTTTTAATTATAAATTATAAGAATATTATGAATATTCCGAAATTTGATTGATTTTATGAAATATAAAAAGGGATCAATATATACTTTGTTTTAATCGACCAAAACTTTTAGATGCGCAATGGCATAGATTCTGGCATGATTCTCCAAACCTTAACCTAAAGACAGCAGTGTGTTCTGTCAATCTCCATACAGAATGAAAAGGAGAGACTAAATAAATATAAATAAATATTTCCAACACTCACACCAATTAGCCTAGCCCCAAAGTAAGCAATATAAGGCTTGTGTAATGGGATACTAGGGTAACGGATAGAATACATATATACTTTACATATATAAGTATATTTATATAGAAATACATATTAAACATCCATGACTGGAGTACAAATGCTCGTGTTTATCACACAAACATCTGCCCCGGGATTCGAACCCGGGACCTCTCGAGTCGGCGAGATGAAACCCGGCGTACAAACCACACGGCCACGGAGGTCGTCAAACTCGGTCGTCGACTGATGTTAAATTTAGTTTTAAGTTTAGTGAATTATTATGCCAGAATCGACACCAGTGTATATGTAACATTATACTCCTCTACTTAAAATTATACTCAGATTACAGGTACCTTTAAGTATTCCGATAATTACAAAATATCTAATCGTTAGACCGGATGCAATTTTCCATCTGAGATTTCTCTGGTTATTATGTATAGGGGAAAGTTTTGACGTTAATGCCGTTATACCTATATTATTATGGAATTACTTATAGTATACCCAGCACACTGCTCCTTACATATGCTCTGCCCGCTTACGTGCTCGCTCCCTCTTACAACCTGTAATCCTTTAAAAGAGGCGTGAAGAAGCAACATGCAGGCCGGCAGGGTGAGGATAGCTGGTGTGGCAGGTAGAACTGCTGAATCAGCTATCTTCGCGTCTAGACTTCACCATTACTTAACATCAGGTGGGGTGGAGTCATGTTGGACCTACATATAAAAAAAATGAAAAATTGACCATCATTTATTATTTAAGTGGCTATTATTACCAACCACTACATTTTCAATACTAAAGTTCACATTGTTCTCAAAAACATACTGAAGAGATTTTCATATGGTTTTCACCATCCCTTAGCTCGAACCATTATCGAATTTGTAACGTTTGCGAGTGCGAAGCCTTCGGGCAGGCTCTGCACCGAGAGCTGTCAGAAATTCCTATATTACAAAGGTGTTTGTTGAGGTCGTCGTGACCCGTGAGTATACCCACGATTTTCTAGGTAGTCTGATTAACTTACGTGATAGCTGCAGGTTTACCTTAGGAAAGGCTTACCTAGCTTGCCTGCAGTCCGTAAGTTTTGCCCAGTATTCGTCGTATTGACATAGACAGCGCTCCCTTATCCAGGTTCTCAGCTGGCGATAGGGTATAGATACAATTAGCTTCAGGCCAATGGCCGTCCTGCTGGACCCTTCCCTAGCTAAGCAGTCCGCTGCATCGTTGCCCCTTGAGCCGCTGTGTCCTTTAATCCATTGTAGGGTCAGCCTATTGTCATTACAAATATTATTCAACTTACAGTGGCATTCCTAAATTAAGCCTGATGTCATTATATTGTTGTCCAGTGCCTGTAGGACAGAAGCGCTGTCAGAGAGAATACGAATATGTCTTCCTCTTTGAACACTGGTGTGAATGTTTATTCAGAAAGAAAAGTTTATTCAGCTCAAAAATACCTATCCAACGATGTAACACACGTAGCTCTTGGAAGGTGGGACCAGATTTCATACAAACCTTGGCATCATCCTTTCAAATCGCACTCCGGATTCCGCGGTTAAAACTGATTTTATTTTTTACAGATAAGTAAGTATAAGTACTACAAGCGGTGAAACTCGTACTACATTGCAATCGACTTAATGATAATGTTGCGCCGTCGACTCGGCGAGTACATTGTATAAATATGGTCCAACTTCAGGACTTGAAGATAAATTTTGTTGCGTCATTGTGATTATGCTTCAGGGCGCGGGGTGAGGGGGTAAGTTTCAAAAATCTTTAGATTTATTCGTACAAGTTCCGCTCTTTCAACAATTTCTCATAGATCGACATTTTTATTTATCACTTTAAAAAAGTTAACTCTGCTAACGTATCGCGCTGATGATGTATGGATTGAGGAGCCTGATTTTTGACTCCTGATTTTAGTGCTTAAATAAAAATATCATAGATAAAAATATTTATATCGTCCTACCTTTATTCAGCGCTATTTTTCAACCATCTTAGTGCAGGCCAACCTCAACAATTTCCATCCACTGCGTGCTGCAGAACCCTAAGCACGAACCAATATCGAATTGGTATCGTTTGCGAGTCCAAAATGTCATTGTCAAATGTGTACTGATTTTTATTTCTCGTTACGTACTTTGTAGTACAGTCAATCTGTAGGTTGAGTGGTGAAAAAAAAATTAAAGGTAAGTCTTATTTTTTCTGTTGCCAAATGACGTCAGTAAGCCACCTTGGCGATGGGCATGTTCAACTCGTAGGCGTTTTTTGAAAAACTCAAAAAAACCGTCAAAAATTTTTTGAAACGCATGATTCTTGTTTTGTATGCATTTTAGAAACTTTTTTTTCGACCATAATTGTAGAGGGCGTTGAGTACTACAATTTATGTCAGTGTTGCAATCTCGTACAACAAAAAATGCGCATTGTAGGTGGCGCTAAAGTCTCAAAAAAGTGTTTTTTCACTTTTTCACCCTGAAAATATCATTTGAATGGAAAACTTTAAATGGCTAAGTTGTTTCGTACATAATTACCAACAACTTTTGTATAAACAATTTTTTTGTATTACTTACCGTTTTCAAGTTATAAATTGCGCAGGTATGAAAAATCCAATAGAGCGGTTTTGGGCAGTTCAAGTACACATTTGCAGGTCACATTTCAATGTACGTTTTACAATTTTTTATTGTTTTTCATGATTGAAAAACAAAAAAAAATGAAAAAAAAAATAGTAAAAACGTACATTGAAATGTGCACTGCAAATGTGTACTTGAACTGCCCAAAACCTGAACTGTCATTTGGCAACAGAAAAAACAAGACTTACCCTTTAGGTTTTTTTTTCACTGAAACGATATTTTTTTCGACAGATTGACTGTACTATTGTGCCGCTGCTGTTCAAGTTTCCATACAAAATTTGACTTTAACATTTTTCACTCGCAACTATTCGAATTCGATAATGGTTCATGCTAGGGGTACTGTGCTACCTGTGTAATATTTAAAATGTTTTTTGTTTATTTGTAAAATATAATGAGGTCTTAATGTAAACTAAATCGTTAATAAAAACTGTAAGACGACTTATAAATGTAGAGTTCACAACGGAAACATCGAGTGACATCTGTTGAGCTTTGGTAGTACTACGCCTCAAAGAGAGGGCTCGCTTGAGCTTATGAAGAACAACCTGCTTTACAGAGTGATAGGGATATGAAAGTTAACCAGATGGCGCTACATGTCTGGACCTAAATGACATAAAATTAGTTTGGTGTTTCCGAGTATGGCTGAAAGCAACCTATTTTAGTATACATATTATTATATTATTTTTTTAAGCTAGATATTTAATAAATAAATTTGAAAATTTTACTAGAAAAAATTCAACTCGGACTTAGAAGGGATTGTAATTCGAGGATTCGGCCTCCGCTATCCGGGAAGATGCGGGTTCGACTCCTGTCAGAGACATGGATCGAGTTGTTTTTTTTTTCTATAAAAAAATCTTTATATTTAATTATAGATTTTCCCATAACTATGTCTTCACCTACACGACGGCACTTTCAAATTACTTATAGTTTACTTATTATTCGGAAACAAAAGTAACAAATAGCCAGTCCAGAGTCCATCGCTTATAGATTTAGTGCGTAAATTGAGCTTTTAGTAGGAATCTGTTAGGAAAAGTCTTCTTCCCTTCTAGTCCAGCTAGAAGATTAAAAAAGTGTAACTGAATAAAACAAATACTACATTTATAGTAAATTGAGAATTCCCGTGCAACTCACTCATTCACCGACGTCTAGGTGGTTACGGTTCAAATCCTGATAGAGTCAAATAATTGCACCTGAATCGTGGCAATTTACATAAATTACAAAAGTATACCCACTTATCTATGTATCAAAGCTTGTACTTCTATCAGTTACCCTACCTTTTTTTTAAGACGCTGACAAAACCTCTATTTACAGACGTTGGCGCCCATAAGGGGCACACCAATGAACGGACCTTACCCCTACCCTCTCGCAAGTCTTACGGCTTACGAGCGCTTGCGGCATACTATCCGCTAAAAACCCCTGCGAATACCCTCTAAGCTGTTAAGTGTGAAACCGCGAGATCCCCGTTGTGGGACTTCACCGCGTCATCAGTTACCCTACCATTTTTTTTGCTAACGCAGGCAAAACCTTAGTTTACAGACGACGGCGCCTTTAAGAGGCACACCGCCGAACGAACCTCACACCTGGCTCCCGCAAGCTTTACGGGCTCCCGCAGTGGCTGCCCACAGTGGACCCCGTAACTCTTACGGGTGCTTTGCGGCATAATATCCGCTAAAAAACCCTGCGAACACCCTCTAAGCTGCTTAGTGCGAGTCAGGGGTCCCCGTTTAGGGATTCTTCCGCGTTTATCAGTAACCCTACCTAGCATCCCTTAGCTCAAACCTTGCAGTGATTACTTTGGGGTTATGCTAACTAAATTGTAAGCGTTTAACGGCAAGATGTTTAAATCTAAAGAAAATTTTACTAGAAATAATTCCAAGCGGACCACGCAGCAGACGGGATTCGAATCCGCACCCTACGCTATCCGGCGGATATAGCGGATGCACTGACCATTATGCTACCGCGGCCCTAATTGTCCGTGTCAAATTTTCTCTAGTATTTCTTAGGCTGCAAGGCAGCGCCATCTCTTTGCATTAAAAGATTTACCGACTGCTTAATATATCAGTTGGTTAATCCTTTTTTTTAATTTTCAGTCTTTTAAAAGTCGGGTCTATTTTTATTAAAAAATATTTTATTTAAGACAGTTAAATATTTTTATTGTCTTAACAAAAGTCAGGGCTTAACAAAAGAACTGCGGAAACCAGATCTATAAGTTTACTTCAACATTCTCATTAATATAAATGTCGAAGGTTCTAAGATCATTACTCAATAATACACGCAAAAACGGCTGAGCAGATTTGGGTAAAATGTTGCACACTAATATTTTCTTATCTGATACCTTTTTATTAGATTTTTTCTGTATTGATGCTTATAATGAGTAACAAGGGAAAGGTCAAGAATATTCAAAAACAGCAACAATATTTATATAAAAGAGGTCGGTTCCACCTAAAAAGTATCGTCATCAGCCTATTAATGTCCCCACTGCTGGAGCACAGGCCTTCCCTATGGATGGAATAGGGAGATTGGACATGACCCACCACGCGGGCCCAGTTTGGATTGTTATTGCTGACGACTGCAGATACAGCCGGATACCAACGCCTTAACGTGCCTTCCGAAGCACGGAGGAGCTCGAAATAGTAAATTATTGGTCACCCATCCAATTCCCGACCACTACGAAAGTTGCTTAACTTTAACTATCGCAGCCGAACGCGCTAACCATTTGCGCCATCGAACTCCATAATGACATGTAGTTTAATGCAACATAATTCCGTTATAAAAATAATATAATTCAAGATGTAAAATAATATAATTATTCAGAACGTAGATATTATCATATATAGAAGAAATGCTTAAGTTTTACAAAGGTGCGAGTAAAAACTAGTATGTAATTAAAAATCTTTTTATTCATAAACGTAACGGGTATTATGACCTTACCACTTCATCAATTGCTATTCCTAAAAACTTTCAAAAGTAGAGTTTCAATAAAACTACAGTTGATTTAATGGAATATTTATAAATAAAATATACCTATGTACAATTAAATACAATTAAAATTCGGGTACTCATGCCATTTGTAAACATCAATGCTAAATGGGCCGTGCTCACGACAACAAGAAATTAAACTCTCGTTAAACAAAGAAAGCCCATAAAAATTAGAAATCCCTTACTACCTCATTTGCGAGCCAATTGGAACGAACTAATTGAAACGAAAATCCAAAGCTTTAAAATTTAACGGTGTGTCGATAACGTTCGGAACCCCTCACTAAGCCTTAATTATCGCCCGACAAAATGTCAATAAACCTGACGTTCGAACGTTTTTTCTCCCCTTTCTAATTTGTTAGCCCTAAAATCGCAGCCCTACATTTTATGTAACTACCAGTTTAAGTGGACATGCCAACCCTCTCCCGCTTCATATTAAAATGAAACATGTTAGTAGCGGGCCGAGCGATTGTAAAGCTCTCGTTAAACTGGGCGGGGTAACCGTACATTGGGAAGGGTAGCACAAAGTTAGCCCGACTTGGAGCATGCACCGCACTGTCACCTTTGTCTGCTATCGAGCAAAAGAGATGGCGTTAGTGCTGCCAAATTTTGCCACGTGTTCCGTTCTACGCATACATTCTTAACCAAGCAATTTATTTTTTCGTTGTGAAATAAAACAAGGAATATTCAGTACCCCTAGCACTAACTTCGACAGAATCGTATTTACGTCTTAATTTTTTTTATGGAAGGAGCCAGTTTGTTCTTGTGCCCGGTAGGAGCGCTGCTTAGTTTCCATACGAACTTTGACAATGCGATGCGATTACGCATCTATCAAAGATCGCACTGAGGGTACAATCTACTTATCTTGATTGAAATAAAATAAATAAATAGTGAAAATCCTATTTTTTTATGCACACAGTAATAATAGTAAAAATATACAGCGTAGACAAGTAACAAAAAAGCTACCAGAAACTGAATTACAGACTACAATATCACTGTCATAGAAACAATTCTATGACAGTGATATTGTCGTACACAGTACAAACCAAATATGATTCTCAAAAATATTTCACTGCTTACTAATCAATAGTTTACGTGGAACGGAACGTGGCTCACCGGCCGGGACGACAACGCTTGCCCGGGGTATCCGTTTAGTCGTGTGCGCGCAACCGACGCGCCTACATCGCGCGTCACCACGCCGCTTCACCACACAACAAAATAACCAATCCATCACAATAACCTACCCTTATCACTACAGCAATGCATATTTGTGTATGAAACAGTGTCTGTTTTCAAAGAAAAAAGTGTATCCACTAGTGCCAGTGATGATTACCGTGGAGTTTTGCGCGGCGTCGTAACGTGAATAACGATATAAAACAACATTTTGTACGATAAATCGTCAGCGAGTGTGGAAGCTTAATCGGTAATGTGTTGTCAACATTAGGTCTGATAGTGATTCCTTGGAATAAACCTCGCTACCGCAAAGGGGTGGGTTTCCTATGGAATATGCTAATCAGCAGGTTTCTTTTCACCCGCAAACAAAAAGCTCTGCACTAGACACTGCAGTGCCCATTTGTGTTGCAAATTTTTTGGTTCGCATGCTTATTTTGATTTACGACCGCAGTGTAATCGTTTCGGTGTTGTGATGCAACGGGTTTTTCGGTAGAAAGGGTTCACTGGCGATACCATCCCTTCTATTGAATGATATAAGTAAACATTGCAACTATTCTTCGTTATTTCAATCGATTTACAGGATTCTCTTTGTTTTTAAAAATTTTATCTTGTTAGATCGTTACTTGGATAAAACCTTTTGTATTTTCCGTTTCATTGATATTTTTTCCCTATGTAATCAATACAAATCGAAATTTTTCTTCCTACAATTGCAGATTTCCATATCATACTTTGCTGACCCACTTTTAGTCAATATTCCTTGTAAATAACACAATGCGTTTGCATTTGTTCTAAAACATGACAATTCTATTATGCACATGAATATTGTCCTCCCCCCAGACTGGGACTAAACTGCTATTTCCTTTGTGCAGATGAGTCTGTATGAACTAATTTCCTGCTCTATTCCAGTTATTAACCTGTCTGGCTTTGGTCTAGATTTAGATCTGCCGAACTTGTCCCTCGAGTCGACTTCGACTATTGTTGGTTAGCAATTATATGACTCTATAATACAGCTTTAAGTTTCATTGGAAATGTTAGAAAGCTGATTTATCATTTCGCTTTAATGTGATCCGAATTCAATTCATAATTAAACTAGAATCAGACTAAAGTGAATGACATTCAAAGATCTAATGATGATAAAATAGCTTTGAAAATTTATAGATTTAACAAAAAACATAAACATGAATTTCTGACGAGTCCAACTACAACAAGACTCATTTTTGCCATGTTTATACATCAAAATTCTGTGATCGTTATAAAATATATATTTACACAAAGAGAAACAAGTTACAACTTTTTACATTTTAATGAATCTTTTAATTTAGTAACCAAAAGCTTAGTGGTCGATTATTATAAGGATTCCCTGTCCTCGCCTTTCTTGCCTTTATTTCAACAATTACTCCTACAAACGATGTAATTACATTCTTACAAGACACATAAAACTCAATATGGATAACAGATCATTTGTGCCTTTCGCCAAAATCCATCGATTATTATGAAGCAAAATAAAACTTCAACTCGCCGCCGCCAGAAGGACATTGATATTATAATACCATTACGGTGCCCCCATTATACTGTCTGAATAACGCCAGTCAAACCAATTTCTTCTCAGGCCGAAAGTTGGTCTGCTTTAACTGTCAAACTTGTATTCATTGGTGGTATAAATCATACGATAGCTGGCTGGCTGGTAAAAAACTGAACTTAGTAAGGGTTCCCAGATTTATCGGCGCCGCGAGCGAGTCATCTAAATTAATAGATTTATTGCAAAACAACTTCAGTCGCTTTATAATGGCTCCTTTGAACCCCTAAAGATAACACATTTCTTAGAAGATGGATTTCTTGGCACATTACATTTATTAATTCAACTGAAAGAAAACACTTCTTATTGTTCTATGGTACAGTGAAACAAATGGCTTCACTTGATATATTAGTACTTGAAAGAAATATAGCTGTGTTAGCTATACTGTCCGTATATAGAAAATTATTGGCGCAGAACTAAGGAAACCTTCGGAACAAAAATAGAAAATGGTATTACAACTTCACCAACAAACATTCAGTTGAGAATATACAAACCCAAATTCTGAATTCGAGCAGCCAGTCGAACAATGAGCAAGCCGCAATAAAAATAATCCTTCAAGAAAATCCAATACCACGCCAGCGTACTGAGCCAAAAGAAACGAAAGCATGTGAACCCAACAAAAATAAGAGTTGAAACTATCCCGTCTACGACTTATTTCTTGCTCCGGAAGTTATCAGCGTTTCGACCGGTTTCTACGGCTCTCACAATCAGAATCCGACCGCTTTACATTTGTTCATCTCGACGCCAAGAATTCATTATAATATTTGATCGATCGTAAACTTGGATGGACGATAATGAACTCGTAAAAAGCTGCACAAATAATAACACTCGAAATGTAAACAATTTGGATAGACCTTTGAGAGAAATACGATTTTAAGATTTGATTTAAACCAATCAATTTACTTAATGGTGTTGACATATAATTTGAAGGAGTTGGTTAGTCAATTATTCGTTCATAAATTGCTGCCTCCGAATCCAATTACCTGCCAATAATTGATTGTTGACCCAAAATCTATTTCCGAACTATAAACCTATTTATTTCTATTAACTGCCATCCCTTCAGTCCCTAAACAGGTGTGCGATCAACCGAAAAAGTGGGCCTACGGCTGGTTGACACTTCATTCGTGACTGACAACTTGCAATCTATACTTTGACAGTTTTTTACGCAAAAGGAGTCGTCCCCAATAGGCCCTATTCCGGAGCGGTACGGTATAATTTATAATTTAAGTCTGTGAGACAGACGGCGGCCTGCCACGTGTCACGCCCCTAAACAAAGAAACATCAACTACTGCAAACAATTCATGCGTATATTTCTTTCGCATGACCGAGGGTGATTTAATTGTCTTTTTTCTCACTGAGAATCGACTTTGTTTAATTTTAATATTTTTTTTATATCGTTGCTTTCAAAGAGGTAAAAATAGTTTAAATGATGATTACATAAAGCATCATAGCTAACTACAATAATTTTTGGTTTTTTGTTTCATAAATTTCAAAAACGTTATTTAATGTCAAAGGGATCTTAACTCCACACGCACAGTCCCATTATGCCACGCCATAAAAATAACTTTCACAGATAAAATCTATATCACCACGAGACATAAAAAAGCTGAACATAAATTAGTACCGCAGTTACTGCAATGTAAATAAAACAAACAGCGTCCGTTTAGAAAGGTCCCCACTAAACAAATAATCAAATACAAACAAACCAACATATCCTAATATATTGCGGTTTCCAACACAATGTACACTCGTAACAATAGTCAAACAGAGCGATTAGTTAGAGAAGGGTACCATTAAATCTGAACTGACATAGCAAATAGTACACGATTTGAATAAAAATAAAGGAGATTGGAATACGTTTTAGTTTTGGGGCCATCATTATGCCACAGAACAACTGCAAAGTTACTGCAATTAAATTCTGAAACTAAACAAAACCAAACTAATAAATATTTATGAACATCGTAAACATCCATTATTCTTGATTCATTGGAGCTTAAATGCTTTCGATGTAGTATAATTCTGTTATTGTATATCTATATTAAAGAAACTTGATGATACCGGATTGCGGATTGGCAAATTAATATTGAACCTAACCGTTGGCAGCTCGACATGAGAGCCATTCGGGCACCAATTATAAAAAAAAAAACACAATATCATTACAAGCGATATACCATATAACATAAGACACTCTTAAAATCATACCATCCATAAGCTATTAATAAGCAACTCAACTTCTTGACAGTTCCACAGTACCTAAGTAATTCGAGACTTCAGACATAACCCTTGGATGATTGACGTCCCCTATCTATAACTAACTCTCGTCAGAACTGTCGCAGTATCCCCTTAAATGTAATGATTACTATAATCACTTTAAACGACGTATTATCTTACAGATGTGAAGTCCTGTTTCGATGGATCCAATTTTGTTCTACAGTCTGATGTAGACTGGAATTTTGAGATATTAGTTTTTTCAAAGTGTCTGTGAACATACAAGCTGAACATAATGTTCAGTAAATTTAACATAAAATAAAGATGTATTCGCTGATCGAACAAATAGTAAATCAAAATACTGTTTAGGATTATAGCCGCCGCCCGCGATTTCGAACGCGTGGAGTTAGTTAGAAATAAAGGGTCACTGTTCGTTCCCCGTAGGTGATAGCGTGATAATATGTAGCCTATATGTTGACCCGAATTCTTAATAATATTCGTGCCAAATTTGAAGTAAATCAAAAAAAAAACAATATCGTTTATTCAGTCTAGGCTATTACAAGCACTTGTGAATGTCGAAAAGCTACGCCATCGGTTCGCAAATCTACGGCGGGAGACCTTGTACTGAGAAGAACCGGCAAGAAACTCAGCAAGTGCTGTTTTTTGTCGCTGTATTATATACAGTGTCGTCAATTTAAAAAATGACTTCAATATGAGATAACTCATGAAGTCACTTTCCATTACAAATGTAAATGATAAAACAATTATGACTATAAAATAATTTTTTTTTTTTTTAAAAACAAGCTTTTATTTAAATGCGCTAATTTTGGATATGACGCCATGTTATATTTAGAAATCCATGCGGTACTTTTTTAGTTTATCCCATACATACAGACAAAAATTCTAAAAACTATATAATTTGGCTTCGGTATTGATAGTAGATCACACTCCAAGTATTCTTTTAAAAAAAATACAATTTTGACTTTCCTACCATTTTATTATATTTATAGATGTAAGTCCAATACAATTTGCGTAGTCTCAAATAAATCTTGAATAATGATAATTATTGGCAAAACTTCTTAAATTGGACGGAGTTGTTCATTTCCCGTTTGCTCAGTGAGCAGCAGTGAGTGAGGTGATCGCAGTTGTGTCTGAACGAGCGCTTCGCTGTCACTGTCACGCGGCACGCTTCAATGGAACAGGGCCTTATTACAAATTCATCATTATCAAAATTGAGCAGTTACCGAATATTTCAGTAAAAAGGAGGTTGAAGGAAATCTTACAAGGAATTTATTGGAAATCTCTCTGATGTATGCGTACGTTGATAAGAAAGTGTAGTCGAGTGTAATTTATTAAAGTTGCTGCCTGGTCTTAAAGCCGTATTAGACTACATTTTATTCAGTACATGATAGACTAAGGATGACCTTACACAGTCTGAATCAAAATCTGGATTCATAAAATGAATTCATATTTACTAATTAAGTAAAAATTGCGCTTGACAATCCGTACTCGATTCCTTAAATCCAAAACTAAATTTGACAACAGTATATCCTTATCAGAGAATGAAGTCCAGTGGTACGAGTAGTACTGTGCGGTTCGACTCTACATCACCCTCGACATAGCATGCTGTAAAGTATGTGATAGAATACGAGTTACAATAGGAATAATCAATCATGTAAAATGTATAACTAATAAAATTTAAATCAATTCGTATAGACATTTAAATAAAAACAGTTAATAAAAATTCCGGGGGGCCAGATAAAATCTATACCGATCTAGAATACCGAGTGACCCCTGCGAACAGATTCGTAACCGATAGAGAAATAAAATTTACATTAAAAGAAACGGCCCGATAGAATCAGAATTCAAATGAACAAATTTCTGTCGCTGCAAAATCCAATCAGGGTGCTGGCCGGCTGCAGAGACTATTAGCTGGTGTTGTCATAGTTTTATTACTGCTACAGAACAATTTTTATTGACTACAAAACTTGTTTCGATTCTTCGGCTTTTATCGGTGGAAATTTTATGTTTCTTTGCTGTTGTTAAATACCGTGTTGCAACTTTGATAGACTGGTTAATTACTTTGCTCTGTTTTAAAAATAAACTACCTAGTAGAAAGGCTTTTGTAGCAAGTTTGTTTTCTTAAACTAACAAATGGTTGGTGTTTTTGATTGTTCAAATATTGTCATGAAACTTCACAGTTGCGAATCGAACTTACACTTTTCTAACAGTATGAGAAATTAATTTGAAAGTTATTTACGCTAAGCTAACAATTTAATGGTCACAATAAATCTAATACTTACTGATTACTGAGCATGAAAAAAATAAAACACCGTGACGTTTTCTACTTTAACCCGTTTAGTAGAGAATCTTTTACTTTATACCCTTCCGCATATACAGCCAAATCACAGTGGAGCTACAGATTGATCCTAATATTAATTTCATCATAAGCTTCTTCCAAATCCCAGCTAAACTGAGCCCCGCGTTTTATTCCAAGCTTGTCCCATGTCAGGAGCCGATCGTTGTGTTTGATCGACTTATTTCCGAATGGATTCACACCCTTAGCAACGATAAGGCATTACTTATGGCAGTGACTTGATGTATTCCCGTACCAAATTGTATCGTATTTTCTTTGTAATGAATGAAGAGAAAAAATGTTATCGTCAGTTATTTAAATATCATTTATAACACTTATTAATGTCCATTTGCACAATGAATATCTAATTTAAGAGACGCATTTTTTTATCATATATCTGCCTTTTCTTAGTGCTAAATATTTTCAACAAATATGACTACTTACATCATATAGGTACTTGAGATGACAGAAATCGATGTAGTGTTAATAAGTAAGTAAATGTGTAACTTATTATACTTTGGGATAAAGAAAATTCGTTGCACATTTTTTAAATAACTAATATTTAAGATATAATAAAGATACAGAATTATGTTTTTAGAATAGCCTTAATTGGTATTAAATCTTTTCAAAAGTCTCAAACAGCCTGCGATTAGAAAGAACAATGAGATAGCGATGTTTCCAGTTAAATACAACGTGAAATGGAGAAACCAGCAATCAGACAAATACCTTAACATACCGTATTCAACAGTAATAAGAGTCTTTTTAATATGCAGCTGTTGATATCGACGAACCAAAAAGTATGCAATCAAGTTACGTATAATGATACATCTTGATACCGTGAACAACTCTTGAACAAGTAAACCACAAACATCTGCTACCTTGAATAAGAATAAAAACGGAAAAGGTCCATTATTTATAGTGGGAAGCGAAAAAAGAATCCCTATGTTATTTATGGTCTGTAATAGCCTGTTATTTTTCATAAATATTTTTCAAAACAAGGTACATGGTAACAATCCCGTTAATAGCTATAATGTTAGTGACCATGAAAGTTTAAAACAATATATTAAAATAATTTTTGTGAGCTTATTACTTAAGAAATAGAAAATGAATAATTCCATGGAAGTTATAAGATCAGCTAAACCATGAATGAAGTCAATATCTTCAAATTAATTTTATAGACCTTTTACATTAATTTTTATCAGCTGTCAGTCATCAATTTATATCGTCACTAATAATTTTGGGCAGATGTTTGAACACTAATGAAGACTATAGTTTAGATAAAATTCTCTACCATTCAGATACACCTGCTTGTATCAGAACATCCAAAACTAATAAAACCACTGTGCACCACACAAAAACCAACAAAGGCGAAGCTGAGGTAAAAATGGGAACATTAGAAAAGAGTCCACTCTTGGGTTTTGACAAGCAATGAATGGGCATGCGAGGCATGAAATGCGCGGCCAGATCTTTTGTGCCCCAATCCGAGCTTACCTGGCTATTCGGACTCGTCAATAGGGTATTTTTTTTCTCCCAAGGGCTACGAAGACTCTCCTTGTTTCGTAATAAGAACTGTTTTCTAACGATTCGTGCACGTTTCATACGAGCGCAATCGTACTTTTTATTGAGACACTCTGATTTAAAAACCAATTAAGCTGTAAAGGTGTTTCGTATGTCTAGAGCGCCATTTACAGGATGATGTATACAGAGAGACGTTGAAAAGTTTTCGCCTTTGATTAGTAAAGGAATAAGTATATTTATATTCTGATGTTTTGCCTACTGTGCAGACTATTTTCATTGAGAGACCTAAACATAAGGAGGTCGATAGCGCCAATGCGTTCTGCGTTTGCAGGGTTTATATAATTTATTTCATTCATTTGCTTTAAGGGTGATAAAAAAATCTATTAAAACGACCTGCGTGTTCGTAAAACAGGATTAACTGAACACCAGTCATTAACATCCGACAATCCATACTCATTTATATCCTAGTAAATATCCCGGCTTCCCATTTCCATATTTTCTGGTCTCGTTTGCTCATACGCTGCGAAGAGGGGATTAAAAGGCTGCTGATAAAAGAGTTCAATTTAAAAATGACCAAAAATTTACGCTCAACAATACGCCAAAGGATAATCAAACATAATCCGATTCAATTTCGACACACAATCCAATAGCACCGCAAGCTCACAAATCGCCCGAATTCTGCCCCATTTGCTTAGGCAGCACAAAATTTACTGCATTCCCCTCAGGATGACCTAGAAACGGTCACGAAGCTCCCAAAATTTATTATCATAATAGCGAAATGATTGAACGCGATCATAGGTCGCGCTGCTGGCTCCGTTCATGGGCTAATAATGTTATTTTTGTTCTTCCAATAAGCAGATCGCGTGTCGGTGGAAATTCTCGTATACGTCATCGCTTTGTAACTTCTATTATGAGGTAGTAGGGTGGATGTTCGGTTGGTGTAATTGATAAATTTAACAGTTTGCGTGGGGTCGCCGGTGGGTGGCGGTGAGTTATCGTGTCCACTGTCATTAGCGTTTAGGAGTTTCGCTGATCGAGTGGCTCCTTGTTCAGAATGTATCATGTAGTGGGTGTCATTGCCAAAATTAAACTCAAATTTGTCGACAGTATATCCTTGTCATTCTTTATACAGAATGAAAAGGACTGATGTTAAATCTAGTTTTAAGTTAAGAAAATCACGCCAGAATCGACACCGTTATAGCCTTAAGCTTTGCGAAAATCAAGGCTTTTTATTTATTAATTATGTGGTTTACCAGTGTTTGTTTACACATTACGTAAAACTATTAACAAGATTAACTAGACACTCTAGTGAAACAATCTATTGAGGTAAACACCGCATGCATTAAAGAAGACGCTAAATGTAGACATTAAGTTCATTACAATATTATTGTCATTATTATTTATTTTCTAAGTTTTGACGTTGTTCTTTTTAATTATAAATTATAATACAGTTTTCATATAAATATCAAGCTTAATAAGTTAGTTTGATGCCATGTTTGGGACAATATTCTTTTGAGCTTAGGAAGTGAATCAATAAATATATCAATATCCATCATACAAGGTTAATAACACGGGATGTTGTCATGATTAGAGCGTACTTTTATCTAAAAACCGTTTACACCTAATCGTTCGATACTGCCTCTGAAAACTATTTCACCCGATCTGATTATACGGCAGCAGAACATACCGCTGAACTTACCTCTTATCCTAAAGCGATAAGAAAACCTTACTCTTATAACATCACCAAATAAAAGTGTTTCATTGTTAAGCTCCATCATTCTAAGACTTCACATATCTTTTCGTATTTGCCTAAACTTTTAACAGCAGTCTCTCTTTATCATTCCCTGAAGAGCATGGTAAGGATATAGGTACTGCTTTAAAATTAGACAAGTATAAATAGCCATGCAAGGAGCTTAGCATATGGTGATGGTGCTTATAGTCTTTCCCATCACTAGATACACCAATAAGTAGTTGGTAGAAAAAATTTTGCTCTACTCAAAAGAGTTGTCTAAACTTCCAATTTGAATAAAAATATTCTTAATTTTATTTATTTCAAGTTGAGTGGAAAATCTACTATGCCCTACCCCATTTTTAAAAACAATTGTGAGAATGAAAAATCAACAAAGAATTACAAAGGCAGAATTATCTGTTTTGACATTTCTTGTTTTTTCGGGGCGTTTTATTATAAATTTCGGCGATATTTTTGTGCTTTTCCTTAAAGGTAAAAAGGCAGTTGAAAGCTTAATTTAAGGGGCAAAAATTTAATTATCACACTCCCCAATCCGCCACTTTCGGTGTCGTCAAATCTGTTTGGAGTAAAACAATGGGAATTATTGAAGCGCCTTCGTCGTTCATATCAGAACACGCTTCGTTGATATTTCAACTCGCGAATTTCTTGTTAGAAGAAGCTGCGCTGTTGTCTTCGTGTTAAAAAGTATTAATAATTATTTGATGGGTTTATACTGGCACCTGTCTGCTAATGGCTTCGTTTATTCATTATTTAATAAAAATAATTTGCCTATGCTGCCACATCTTACCAATTTCTTTAGTGAAAATAACAGCAATCATGGCTGTGTTCGCCTGATAGTAATAAGCCACCAATAGTCACTTTAAACAAATAAGAGCTTGTACCCTTGCAACATAAGGGAGTATCATTGCCTAACTTGAAATCCTTACACTCCGACAGAGACACAGCATCACCAAAAGCTTGGTTTCTTTCACTATGGTCTTGTTTACGATGAAGGTTTCTGCTCGTGACGAGAGCTGCAATGCAACCACTACGAGTGGGAAATCAAATATGCCCTAGCTATCTTATTCTCCTTTTGTCTTTTGAGTAGTTCTCTTCCAAAATTTGTGTTTAAGCATGTGGGAAGGCCAAAGGGGAAGATCTTCCTCCGAGCTGGGTGAGGGTAGCTCGGGGGCCGCGGCCCGACTGATGTTGGTCGGGCATCGTATATATGAACTGTTGGCTGCCGAATTTCGCTTGCGCGATGTAGGCTTCCTTACGTTGTGAACGCAGCGCCGGTAGCGCCATCTCTTGAGAAGGCGAGTGTTTATTCCCTCAATGTTAGTTATATGTGGGGCATATAGATGTCGCTGCCACAAGCAAAAGTAATATTATGTGAGTGGTGTGGTACCCGCGGCCGGCAGGTAAGGGCGAGGCGGCCTCGATAAATCAAAACGCTCAGATTGTCGATAAGCAAGCTTTTAAGTCATCATGGAAAGTGACTCTGATTTTTCTATTCCATTTCCTGCGCCGCTGAGAAATGGACGTGAAACCTTTCAGATGTTTGCCATTCGAATGATAGGGTGGGGGCAACTCTACATAGAATTCGTAATGAAACTGTTTCGTCAGTTTAGTAAGAATTCATACAAAGGTATGGACTCTAAGATTCTCACGAGATTTTTTTAAGCTTACATTATTTTCGAAAACTTAAATGTCTTCATTAAGGCGATCGCACATATGCCCGCACCATACGCGGCGCACACGAGCTCTTCGGCTGTCTACGAAACCGTAGCTTCGATGAAGGAATTATTCTTCTTTGCATGAAACCTCGGTTACGTAAAAATACGATATTTTTGTTTTTTTTTTGACCTAATAACTTTGTTTAATAACGACTACGATTTGCGACTCTCATATTTTTATACAGTTACAAATTTTTTATACATACGAACCACAGGATTCCAGACACTATACAATAAGAACCCGTCCTCACGATTGAAATTTTTATGTTTTGTTATTTCATTCGCTTCCCTGACCAATTTAGGTATGTAGTTCTGTTGGGATAATCTGTGGGTTGAGGAACTCAATCCAGTGGTTAGGATCAGAATTAATCAAATGTTCCGGGATGTCTGATTTATGCGTATCGTTGTTTGATTGCTTGATGCTCGCTAAAAACAAGGTACATGGTAACAATACCGTAAATAACATAAATTTCTATAATAGTTAATAACTCTAGTAAAAGATTCTATTCTTCTACTTCTAAGTAAGTGCGTGAAATATATATATTTATATCGATGCTATTACCTAACACGACGAATATTCGTAAGCGTCATGGCTTTATTGTACTCCGTAGTCTGGTACTGAAAGAAAAATATACAAAGCGTCAGCTGTTGTATTTCCCGCGCAAAAAAGCCTTACAATAAGCAGTGATTAGTAATGTCTAAAACTGATATTGTCAGTAATTAATCTATAATAATGGGTGATCAAACAGTCTTTATCAGAGGTGTCTTGATTTAAATCTTAACAGACATGCGTTTTATTTTTACTTTATATCACATTTTTTTTATTTATTAAATGGGGCTTCATAAAAATTTCAAAGCTACATAAAGAAGTAATACGAACGTTTAATTTTTTTTAATTTGAAACATTGCTTCTTTCACAATTGACGTCTTTTTACATCCGTCTTCTGAAATTAAATATACATGTGCTGTCCACCTACAAAAACCGGCCAAGTGCGAGAAGGACTCGCGCACGGGCTTACATTAGAAAGAAAGAAAAAGATTTTTACTAACCCCCATAATAATAATATTATATATAATAAACCCAATATAAACAACCCCATAATAAACATACACGATCAATGGTAAAAAAGAAAGGAATATAAAATAGCAAATATATTTATCATTGTTTATTTTTCGGTTATCACTACAATTTTCTACAATCCTTTTGGTATTGACCAAGACAGTCATTGTTCGGCTATCCGTCTCTTGCAACTTATTACAAAACTACGGATACCTAACTCGTATCAAATACTCTACTTCATTTTCACTTTAAAAAGATAGCCAACGCCTATTTTAAAAAGTTCTAATTAGAATGAAGTGTGTTTATTGTTTCTGAATGTTTTAGTGTAATAGGCAGACCCGTCTTTCCCATTAGGCACTTTGGGCAAGTGCCCAGGGCCTCGCGATCGATAGGGGGCCCCCTCAGATCAAATACAAAGTCCCTAGTTCCTGTTAAATCACCAAACGGAAGTCGTAGGGGCCCCATTATCCTAATATGCCCAGGGCCTCCAATAGGTCAAAGACAGCACTGGTAATAGGTATCAACAAAGCAGTGCGG
Organism: Chilo suppressalis; assembly: GCA_902850365.2. NCBI lineage: Eukaryota > Metazoa > Arthropoda > Insecta > Lepidoptera > Crambidae > Chilo > Chilo suppressalis. The sequence goes on from OU963902.1 coordinate 4,079,807, forward strand.
ACCGTAGAAATTTAAATAAAATAAGATCTCAAAGACATTGACAACACATTACCATTAAGTTAAAAATTTACAAATTGTCATTTCAGAGCTTTTGATAACAACAGTGTTGAGCGTAATTTAATGCTCTAATTGTGTATTTTTAATCTTTCACTGCTATAATGACAGTAGGCAATTGTTGCCAACTTTCCGAAGCTCGCGTTTACTGTTGATTGGTCGACAAATGAGATTGGACAAGCGGTGCCAACCGTCAGATGTGAGGTGTGGACCATGGGTCGCCCGCGGTGCCGGCCGACTGCCAGACACTTCCACAACCAGCCCGAGCTGCGAGGCTACGGACTCATGCTGAGGTGGATCTTGTTCGTGTGGCTCGCCAGCTGCGGACCTTTGGGCAACACCGTCAAGCAGGATGGTGAGTAATTTGGCTTTTTATTTGAGTAGTTACGATAACATTGCGACTTTTATCTAGTAATTTTTTCAGCTTTTTTCTAATACACATGAAAAATTGAAATGTAATTTTACCTGATTAAGTCTTAGATTAAAACAAAAAAGCCGGTTTTATTGTTTTAATCTAAGGCTTAAGTTAAAGAATATAAAAGATCACAACTACGTTTTGTGTATTGTGTTTTCTAAAATGATTCGACAGGTCTATGAAAAGAAGATTTGCTACTGTATTTTACGCAGTTAGTAGACATTTTACATGATGATTGATGACCTTATAATTTGGGATTATGATTTCTAATTTGAAGTAAGATTGAGTTTTACTTATTGAATACTAATAAAATGTAAACATTTGCTAAAATATTGACACTGTTACCAGCGATAATTCAGGTTAAGGGAAATGGTCCTCCAAGATAATGTTACACGTATGCTATTATTTAAATAATATAAGTACTTAAAAATAAAATGACTAACAAAAAAGTGGAACAAATAGTTTCAGTAATATCTTAACGATCCAAGAAATCTTCAACAATTTCAAAGGAGAACGGGCAGAAATAACAATAATAATAATATAATAATAATTATTTCATTTATTTCTCTCCACAAACATCAAACGGATCATAGTCAATATAGGTTATTAATATACATACATGAACGTGTCTGTGGGAGACTGGAGTCTAAACTAGGCAGTAGTCTAACTAAATGTTATAAGCCTGCCTAGGAACCAATACAACATGCGACATATCATTGAAAGGATTTTTCTATGTACTTTAACTCTTGTTAAGGCGGAAAGTCCCAAGGAACTGTGTGAAAAAAGTTATGACGCAATAAAACCAGGCTTAATTCGCAAAAATATAAGTGTTTAATTGTATAATAATCATCAGTTGATTTTAGTTTATTTTGTAAAACTAACTATAGTGAAATATCAAAAAAAAATTAAGTGCGATTTTCACTCGCACACTAAAGGTTCTGTACATATCTATTCTTTAGCACCTGATGCTTTCACATGCTGTCGGTCGAATCTCACAGCACTAGTTGCATAAGATAGCGATACATGTCAAATCTAAATGACAAATCTATATCATTTTACCAATGTGTATCTGTCACATGATTAAAAGGCGTATGCCTTCCCACGCCTAGATACCACACAATAGAAGTTATGTGGGCACAACTTCCTATTGTCCAGTGCCCTGTCAAACAAGTGCAATATAGTGTCAATTACATTTACATCCCTCCTAACCAAAATGTAACAAATATTTTCTTGTCTTTACATGGCGATACGGCTTCTTATCGACCATACATTTTGAGGCATATTGTACCGGTACAAATCTCCAATTAAATTATCTGTTTTCGCTTCAGTTAATGTATACAGGCCATTGTGCAAATACTCTGCTCAATATGATTTGGCTAGTTTGAATAGATATGATCCAAAATTAAAGAGTTTTAAATTACTCTCTGGCTGGCTTTATTGTATCATACCTTTTTTCACATAATAACAATTAAAGTATATAAAACCCTTCATCGCATATTGTTACAGGTTCCTAGGCAAAAATTAAGATTGACTGTGAAAAGGATACGATGTAAAAAACTCAGTGTGTGATAAGAAGAGTGAGTGCTATAATAAAAATGATAAAAGAAATAAAGCAAAGTGCAGATGCTTTTTTGCATGATGCTAGCTCGAAATTTGAGGAATATTCTGTACCTGGCGAGCTAAATGGAATTTAGCAAACCTCATAGATAAACATAAAATATATATAAAATATATATAAAACTTGATTCATAACTGGTCAACTAAACAGTGTAGCCAGAACAATACATGCACCTTAATACTAAAGAGAAATAATTCTAGTTGAAGCCACGTTTGATGCTGTTAGGGGTAGAAAGAAAGACCTCTAAACCTAAGGAGAGCTTTTATATATTTGTATTGCAGAGAAAGAAAATGTAAATCATATTTATGATACTTGTGCGAAGACGTATCATACAGTTTTTCCTTCTTTAATATATATATAAAAATCTAGCACTTTTAATGCATTTACTAAAGAAGATACGGTATAATGGAGAACCCCTCCCTTTTTTTGAAATCGTTGAGAAGTTATAAACCTCCATTCTATTCCGGGAGTGCCCGATAAAATATACGCAACACAAATAATATATCCTGTCACAGAACCAAATCTTCACTTTCGTTGTAGGCAAGTATCGAAAACGAATTTCATAATTTGTCTTTATATTAAGAGCTTTCGAGCCACAACCCAAGCCGTCAGGCGTCACAAATAATCCAATAAGTCGAAGCACAATTAACCAACATGGAAACTCGATTCGGAACGTCCGTCGTACATACGTATAATATAAATAAAGTGTGTTTGTCTTCGTTCCTGTCTCGTGTCGTGTCACAAATGGCCGACGCGAACTACGGAATTTCTTTATTTATTGTTTTATTACCATCCGTTCTCTTTTATGAGATCGTAGATCGTACTTTTAGCTTTTTTTTTTGTCTTCTTCTGCGCAATCAAAACATCTGTGCCAATATTTCTTCCGCTAACTATTTGTGTGTCTATAAATTAGGACTTATTGGAACGAAGTTCCTTTTAGGTCCTAATTAAGGCTAGGCTAGCAACGATATTCAATACCCTAGATACAACATCACGAACAAAATCGTGGCCGAAACCTATCCAAAAGGTACACTGGACGATACACGGAGCTCCATAAGATGATCGCGTAGTCAAAAACAATATAAGGCATTATTTAAACATTCAAAGTCACCTTTACTGCATGCAATAAGGTCTTAATTAAAACGCATTCGTCAAAGAGTCATGACAGATCAAAATGCAAGCTCATAAAATTTTACGACTTATACTACTACAGTTTATAGTATTACAACATAATTTGCTTCAAATGCGTTAAATTAACAAACATTTATTAGATACTTGTCGAAAAAAGGACAATTTACATACTATAAGTATTTATTTCGCATTTTTTCACGGAGCTCTACCGTAGCTTGACTTTTCAGCGGTCCGCGCGTGACTGTGAACCAAGAAGTGTTTGAGTCGTGTTCAAGCACTTCTTGATTGGGACACATTTTGAGCGCACATGGTGTATCTAGGGTATTTAATATCGTTGTAAGCTAGACGAAAATTTACCCGTCACTACCTAGCGAGGCAGCTAGCTAGGCAACTGGGCGGGTAGATAGATGGGTAGCGAAGCGACTTGGTTAAAAGTTTTGTTTAGTGAGTGATGGATTGGGTACGGTGGCTATGAACCGGGGGCGTCCACACTGGGCCCGGTCCGCATTCGGCCCATTCCGCTCCAGGCCCAGCGCGGATTGGTGGGTGGTATACTAATATTTTTAACTTCGTCCCAACTGAGTGTTTCACGACAATCTCGCAATTTCCTTATGTTTCTCATTTTTATTAACGAAATGTATGAAATTGTGATCCCTATCAGAACCTTTGACAATCTCGCAACGTATAGAATCAATACAGAGAACTAAAACGACAGGTAAATTATAACTTATACCTACGTACCTATATCTGAAAATACTAAAACAAAGTGCTTCAAGCAAGAGGCAGTCACGATCAAAATTTATAGCGCAACTGTGCGTAGCAAAGCTTTTAAAACTGCGCACCCTTGAGAAACTTGTACGCCGTACACGATGTGCTGAAATGTACGTTTCAAAGGAACGTGTAAAACTGTTCGTTAGTTGAATAGGCTATTTGACTGTGAGGAGCTCGATGGCGCGGGTGGTTAGCGCGTACGGCTGCGATCGTTGAAGTTAAGCAACTTTCGCAGTGGTCGATCATTGGATGGGTGACCAAAAATCTTCTATCTCGAGTTCCTTCGTGCTTCGGAAGGCACGTTAAGCCGTTGCTCCCGGCTGCACCTGCAGTCGTTAGCACCCGTCAATCCGCACCGGGCCGCGTGGTGGGGCATGGCCCAATCTCCCTATTCCATCCATAGCGAAGGCCTGTACCCCAGCAGTGGGGGCATTAATAGGCTGATGATGATGATGATATTATGGCTCGATTTCATTTGGTCGTCAGCCCCTATTCAGGTGTACGAAAGACATTAATCAAATTCGGAAGAAAACAGGACCCCAACAACAACCGAAGCAATATTTACACTGGAATACAGACTGGAAGACGGTGTCGGGTAACCAAAACGAAAACTACCCGGATACAGTCACATCATACACTCGACTTCGTTCATTTACACTTAGTCGTTTACACGAATTTCATTGGCACTTGTATTCGGGCTAACGACCAAGTGTAATCGCGCCATTAGAATCATTCATTTATAATGCGATTCAAATAAAAATAGGAAAGAAAATGACCTCCATCTGTCAAATGTCGCTTGAAAAGTACAGTTTGCAAAAAAATATCGGAACACTTTTTTAGCACTTGGCTAATTCTAGAATAAAAATCAAACATTTTTAAAAGAAACAATGACAAATATTGATAACTAGCGGCCCGCCCTCGCTTCGCTTCGGTGTAGAGCTGAAGTGTAGACTACAGTTTTTGTTCTCAGGCTTGTATTATATACAATGACATTCATCTATGATTCTTCTTATACCTGCATGCAAAGTCTCAGCCCGATCGGTTTAAAATTGATAAAGTTTCATACAAACTTTCATTCCTTATTTTATCCCCTTGGGATTTTCTTTATATTTTTTTCCGTAAGAACCTTGTACAGAGTATTAGAAAACTACAAAAAAAAAACAGCCAAATCGGTCAAGCCGTTTTCATGTTATGTCGTGACAACGGAAAACGGGTTTCATTTTTATATATATAGATTAATATAGGTTGATATTTTTTCTCATTTATTTAGCTTTGGCTTTGAATGGTTGATAACCTAAATCGTCAACCAAATGTCACTTTATGTTGCGTTCAGAAACTCGATTTAATACTTTCGTTTACATATAGGATGCATGTTCGTATGTGACCTGCATGATTATTCATAACTACTCCGGCGGTAATGCAGAGAGGAGCGCAATTGAAGAGCTAGATTCTGATCAATGTTTTTCTCACACAGTTTTAGTAAAGAAATATCATTAAAAATCGGTTGTTTTTTCTCTTAATCTTAGTAAATTAATTTTATTAAAAAATCTAATGTTTTTTCTCACTTAATCTAAGTAAATAATTATGTTTTTATTTATTTTTAAGCATTTAACTGCTAGATGTTTAAATCTAAAGAAAAGTTTACTAGAAAAAATCCACGCGGACCAGGCAGCGGACGTCCGCTAGAAACTGGTTGATCTTCTACCACTCCTCCTCCTACCCCCTACCCCGAGCACACACTGCAAGACCATCAGATACTATTAGTTCTTTTTGTTTGCATAATTTAACATAAGAAGGAGATAGAAAGCCTCTCTTGAGTTTGTTTCGCCGGTTTTTCTCAGAAAGGTCTCCCAATTTTGGAACCGGTGGTAGTTTACGGTAGTTAGGGTCAAATAAATAAACTCAAAATTACAAAACAGAATTTTAAATAAAATACTTTATTAAGTAAATTAAATAATAAATTCATACATAGACAATAAAACTTTAAAATCGAACAATGAAATAACCGAACGCTCAATAAAAGTCTTTCGAAGGTAGCTCGACAATTTAAATAAAAGTTTGATTCTGACGACGTAGCCTGTAAAGGCTACGAAACGTCAATAAATAAATAAAATTTCGTGCATTAACCCGTAAAAACTAGTTTTATTAAATAAGTTTTATTAAATAGAAACTTTTTTTTGCTCACTCTTCCTATTTGGTTTGAATTAACAGCTATGACGTCGAAATATGGCGCCCAGTCAGTCCTATTCTTAGTTGAATCGCATAATATTACTAGCGACCCGCTTGGCTTCGCACAGGTGCATTATATAAAATGAGAAATCGAGAACCTTGAGATTTATTGGTATTTAGACAGCGGCATACGTAATCGTACTGTAAAAACACCGTTTGGCTACCAAACGCGACCGTAAATACGCCGAATACCACGTGACATTTATTTGACAGCTCTTTTGACGAGACCCTCGCGTTTTCAAGAAATCCCGGGGGTGTCTTGACAAAATGGAAATAGCAGCTAGATCTTGAGCTAGATTTATGTCAGCGGAAATTTGTTGTCCTTTTTTGCCAAGTTAGTACCTAGATGAAAAATTTAACAAACTGCCGAACATTTTTGAAAAATAAAATTCAACTTGTTTTTGATGTTAACTTTATAGATAAGAATCTAAGATAAATCGTTTCAATTTCTGTAGGTTTCCGGTTTAGGTATTTGATGAACAAATTCTGCTCAGAGAAAAATCCACGCGGTCCAGGCAGCAGAGGGACCCCGTCTGGAATTTCTTCTAGTAAACTTTTCTTTAGATTTATTTTTATATTTTTTTTTTTTTTTTTTTTCTTTTTTTTTATTTTTTTATTTATTAAACAAATAGCAGTTAAATGCTTTTAAAATAAAAACATAATTTCTGATTTTATTTTTTATTTTTTGAGCATTTAACTGCTAGATGTTTAAATCTAAAGAAAAGTTTACTAGAAAAAAATCCACGCGGACCAGGCAGCGGACGGGAACATAATTTCTACTCAATCAAATTTCTATCTTTAGATTCAAATTCGACACAAACCAGAAAATATTTGAATCAATTCGATTCCGAAATATAACAAAATAATATGATTCAATCTGATTAAAGTGCGAAGGTAACAAAGCCATCGGTAACAAGATCCAACAATGAAATATTCCGTTGAGGCTGTGTTTTCATAAAATTATAGGATTGTCGATTCGATTCCGTCGAAGTTTGGCTTTTGTGTCTTAGCGTCTCTCCAAGTTGTCTTGTTATTTAGTTCCGAATTTAGCGCTTAGCCGACCGTCTGTCTGTGGATTTCACTTCAACTATCAACGCTTAATGCTGTTAACTGTTGATAAAATTATCTTATTCAAATTAGGATAAACTTCTTAATTTTAGCGATTTCTGTTCGTTCGATAAACCGAAGTTGGAGATGTTCTCCCAGCATAATTTTATATTATATATTTTCACATGTCATTTTATCCTACTCCCTACTAGTACTATAAATGGGAATGTATGTTCGGATGTTCGCGCAATAACGACTGAACAAATTCGCAAAAAATATGGCACTCAGTTTATTCCCTGAAAGTTCCAGTTATATCCATGGAAACGTAAACTTCCTTCGGGATCGTCAAGATACTAGCTAAAAAACTATTGATCTGAGGGTAGATTTGCTTGAAGTTTTATCCCCAACACAGGGTGCCTTAGGGATTCCTGGAAATCTAAATAACACTAGAACGATATCTAGAATATCTTCAGTCTAGTAAATAATAAAGAAACCAGAAATCGTTAAAATTCACGGTAATATGAATGAGGTTTGCAAAAGCACCTTGAATCTTCGTTATATTGTATCGAGTCACTGCCGGAATAAATCACAACGATTATTCGTCATTATTATTAATGTAACGCGAATGAGTGTACTATTCTGTAAGTTCGAGTTCACTTTCCCATATGGGGGCTATAATACTAGCTAAAAGACTTCTTCATTTAGTAAGCAGTTACGTATTACGACTTTGACTTGGGTATGTGCAGAATTCCCTACGTACCGTTCTTGCAACACAACTCTAAATATACGAGAAGCCTGTGCTCCAGCAATAAGGGTTAGGATGATAGTCTGATAATGATGCTAAGCACCTATAGTATTTTTTTAAAGCAGGTCTGATGCTGGTTAAGGCGCTTTACAGACGGCGGGGCGGAGCGGGTCGGTCAATTTTGCCGCGAACGATAGCACAAAGTGAATCCTATACTACAAATGCACACAGTGGGCAAAACGACCGCGGGCACTGGCGGCGCGGCATGACCGCGGCTGCCCGCCGTGGATCATACAAACCAGTTTATATGCAGTAACGCGGACGGCGGCGCGGGGCGGCTAGCTCAGTCCGCGCCACGCGCTTTTTAGTGATGGACTATTCACTAGAACGAACGTCCTGAACTGACTGCCTCTGCCCGTCGTGTGTTTTGTGTGGCGCGGCGAGGGCAGCCGCAGACATCGACGGGCAGACGCGGTTTTTATTGCTTCGTGGACAAAAAGCCCGCCCCGCCCCGTCGTCTGCAAAGCGCCTAAGTGGCCAGGCCAGTCCTAACGGCGCGCTACGAACCCACCAGCACTTTCGATGCGAATTCGGTGGAACTTGGTCCTTAAAGTGCGTGTTGGGTGCAGGAGTATTGTCTGGTCTTCACTGGGTAGGGCCCTGCCTTTTCATCGACCTCACGTGCTGTATAAAATGACTAGGAGGAGCGTTCAGAGCCCTTCTCACTTTTCTCCCGGGTGGGCTAGGTTGCGGTCACGTTTTTTCCAGACAATCATGAAAAAAGTCTGATGATGGCTACGACGTGACCAGTCCTAACGGGGCGCCACGGCCACTTAAACGCCACATGAGGGAGCTTGGTCCTTAGAGTGCGTGTTGGAGTAGAAGTATTGTCTGTTATTTTAGTAGGTAGCTTATTTCGCCGTGCGTGGGCTGAACTGGACTACATGATGATTGGGGAGAAGTCCTTATATTTACTTCGTTGTAACTATCAGTACGAAGAAGGCGTCACGGCTCTCCGCAATACAATAATAATAATTCATTTATTGTGGAGCATAATGGAGTGTTACATCAGTGCATAAAGTTCAGCTATGTCCTACCATAAGGCGTACAATTACATAACAAAATTAGATGTCATAATTTAAAATTAATATTATTATAAATGTCAATTAAGTTTATTTCCAATTCTATTTATTCAATTCATATTACTTATCAATACCAAGTCTAGACAACAAAATTATTTACACATATAAAAAAAATGTCAAGTGTTACTAAAAGTCTCATTTTTAAATTTCTTTGTCACATAAGACAAAAGAAGGTTTTTTTTATGGTTAAAGCCCGTCTGATCGTAAGTCACCACCATACCCTAGTAATGCTTGCGAAACCAAAAACATCACTTGTGCCGTTGCCTACCCTGATCTAACCCTCTACCCCGTGGAATCCTGGAACCTTACACACCGACAGAATCACAACATTATCCAAAGTTATCGTGTTATTTTACTGTGGTCTTATATAAGATGGAGTTTACTTTCCCAGATATGCGCTCTCTTAGAATGATGCATCATTGTTGATTCCCAATTCAATCAGCTTCTGTAGCACCTCTTTATAGCCGTGCACCGTCCACTTAAACTGTACCTATAGCCACCCTACCGATACTCGAGCGAGTGTAAATTCCGCGACGATCGTAAACACGTCATCTTGTTCGGTGCAGCGCCTCCGAACCCGCGGCGCACAACAAATAAAACATAGATTAACTGCCTCAGACGCCCGCCGAGCTAAGGGAACGTTGAAATAAACTACTTCACTAAAACACACTTTGAATAAACAAAACGTATACTGGAATACCAGAGATTCTGATCTGTAAATGGTTTGTAAGTGGAGCGCTTTTCAATTTACTCCAAACGGGTACTTTACGAACGAAACGCAAATGGATCGAGTTAATTTTGCAATAAAAATTAGTCAATCAATATTGTCGAATATGGTAGTGCAGGTTGGCTTTTTAAATACCTTCCTGAAAATAAGCAATCATCAAACCTCTTCATTTGGTTAAATAAAGAAAAAAAAAATCTCTCACAAATGGAATATTTTTACCCGTTTTTGCAACACTTAACATCGATTATCCGCTCCTACTGGTCGCAGCGTGATGTTATATAGTCTTAAGCCACCTTAAGCCTTCCTCAATAAATGCACTATCTTACACAAAAAGATTTTTTCAAATCTGACCACTAGTAGTTCCTTCCCAAAGAATTATCTAAGTGTCTGGATATGAAGTCCTATCACAATAAATTGCAATTTTATACGGATTCAGTATAACATCCTTTAAAATACTAGTGATTTAAATATATGAATATACACACATCAAAAGTGTCTAGGGATCAAGCATTTTTATGCGGATTTCTTGAGATTGAGATGTGGCTTTGTAATAAATTTATGATTTTATAAATTTATATGGATCCTTTTTGGTGCATTTCATAATTTGAATCAGGAACTGTGAATCAAATTCGAGTAAAAGATGAAAATCAGCTGTCAATATTTTCCCTATAAAAACATACAACGCATTGAAGACATTATTAGTGCTACTGTTTCCCTACTACTGATTAAAACCAACGTTATTATGGAGCGGCGACGTCATTTAAGCAGGGAAGAAATGCTCAGAGCCGTGGGAATGATAGAAGCTGGTTCCCGGCAACGTACTGTGGCTTTAGCTCTGAATACAAGCCAGAGTGTTATCAGTCGACTTTGGACACGATACCGAAGCACTGGTACCGTGGCTGAGCGCCATGGAGGACGGTATCGCTGCACCACACGGAGACAAGACCGATACATTCAAATCTTAACTCGAAGAGCTCCAACAATAACCGCCATGATGTTAGCCGTGAGGCTTCATCACTCTTCAGGGAACTTAATTAGCGACCAAACAGTCAGAAACCGCTTGCATGAAGTGAACCTTCATTCCCGAAGACCGCTACGGGTACCACCTATAGCAATGCACAATCGTAGGATTCGATATCAATGGGCTCTTGAACACAGAAATTGGGCAGAAGAACAATGGCGTTTCGTGTGCTTTTCTGATGAGTCTCGTTTTGGTATGAGACCGGATACAAGACGTATACGACACTGGAGAACCCCTGGACGCCAACAGCGATTAAAATCCTGCCAGGAAGTCCATCCTTATAGTGGTGGAACCATCATGGTATGGGCGGGTATTTGGATCGGCGGAAGAACTGAGTTGATTTGGATCAGAGGCAACCTCAACGCTCAAATTTATGCTGAGACGATTGTATCAGACGTCATCGTTCCTCTACAAGTGCAAATCGGTCCCTTATTTCAGTTAATGCATGATAATGCACGACCGCACACCGCAAGAGTTGTAAGACAGACTCTCGCCGCAGCTAACATCAATGTCCTGCCCTGGCCTGCTCAGTCGCCAGACTTGAACCCGATTGAGCATGCATGGGATATGCTACAGAGAAGAGCTCTGCCGAATATGGAGGGTATCCAGTCGCAAGAAGACCTTTTTTTGTTGTTGCAACGAACATGGGCGGCCATTCCACAGCGTGATTTGGATGAACTCATTTTGAGTATGCCAAACCGATGTTCTTGTGTTGTTAGTGTTCGCGGTAGAAATACGGATTATTAATTGTTTAAGTTACCCAATAAAATTTTAGAGAAAACTGTTATTTCAGTCTTTTTTTCGAACTTTTGTGTTAGTGGTTCAAATGTCAAAAATCCCTTTATTAGGAAAATGGCAAATTTCTTTATTAATGCAAAGGTGACTTGGTTTATCGTTACTGTGACAAACGAAAACACTTTATTTGATGAATCCTTAAAGAAAATTTTAATTAATATCAATCAGGAGAAAAGTTATTGCAAAAATATATGTTGATCCCTAGACACTTTTGATGTGTGTATTTCAAAAAGAACAGTTAGGCGATTCTGTAATTTAAAATCTCACTTCCTATTTCAGTAGCTGCCATTTAAGACATTAGTTTTATATACATTACGCCATTACACAGCAAAATGTCGCTATGTCAGTAGAATCAGCCAGTATTTGATATTTCACATATGTCAGAAATTCGAATAAATGAGATCGTAAGTGGAATTGCATCTTACAGAATACCTATGTTGGTTTAACTTTCATCATCAGGAACGAAACATTTTGCCGGGGTGAAAAGCATCCCATGTCTGAATCCAGGTCATAAACTATGAACGTTCCCGCAGGAACCAATCATTTTTCCAGAATAATAAGTATTCTGTGTCTCAATCCAGGTCATAAGCTATATGCGTGCCGAATTTCATGCAAATCTGTACCCTTAGCACGAACCAATATCGAATTCGAATAGTTTGCGAGTGCGAAATGTCATTGTCAAATTTTGCATGGAAACTTGAACAACAGCGACGTAACGGACGTAACCAGAATTAAAAAATTAGTACACATTTGACAATGACATTTCGTACTCGCAAACGTTACGAATTCGATATTGGTTCTTGCTAAGGGTACAGTACCCCTAGCACGAACCATTATCGAATTCGAATAGTTTGCGAGTCCGAATATCATTGTCAAATTTTGTAGGGAAACTTGAACAACAGCGACATAACGGACGTAACGAGAATTAAAAATCAGTACACCATTGGCAATGACATTTCGTACTAGTGGTACAGTTAAGTGGTTTATGCATGATGCCGTAACAAATAAACTCACTTTCGCATTAATAAATATTATTAATATTTATTTATACCTTAATATTCATTAGGATATTTGATTATAGTAGAATATTTTAAGTTACTTAATTCAGTTGCCGTAATCAATCTCTGAAAAAGATCACGAAGCCTCAAAATATCAGCACACCATCAGTCTCTACCTATTAGTATTTTAAGAAATGATATATTTCTTGTGAAAATTAATAATAATTAATGATGGTGCTTACAGTACAGAAACATTGAAACTTTAGAACAACACCTGGGATTCTTCCAAACAAATTTAATACAACAAGTTGTTTATGAAATTATTACTTCTCTTTCATTCATTTATTTTCGCTTAATTATTAACATTCAGTTATCATTACTTATAATATACTGCAGTATAATAATGGACTTTATTATTGTTTCCTATTAAGGTAGCGGCACCAATGGTCAACACTGCCTTCTGTTTTCAATGAAAATAAGAGTAGGCAACCGAATACTAAATAAATAATAATAATAAATAAATAAAGATTTCCAACACTCACACCAATTAACCTAGCCCCAAAGTAAGCACTGTAAGGCTTGTGTTATGGGAAACTAAGGTAACGAATAGAATACATATACTTTACATATTATAGCTATTAACGGGATTGTTATAAGCGCCATGATCACGGAGTAACTCCATTAGTTACTAAACTAATACTAGTTCTAGATCACGGAATAACTAGCTCCGTTAGTTAATCCGTGATCATGGCGCCTGCAACAGTGCCGAAATATTGGAGACTCTAAAAAAACAAGGTACATGGTAACAATTCCGTTAATAGCTATAGTGTTAGTGACCATGAAAGTTTAAAACAATACGTACAAATGCTCGTATTCATCACACAAACATCTGCCCCCACCGGGTTTCGAACCCGGGACCTCTCGAGTAGGCGACACCTTGAAACCCGGCGTACAAACCACTCGGCCTCGAAGGTCGTCAAAAACATGCGTAACACCGAGCTTCTATAACTCGGTGTTACCAAAAAAAAAAAAATGGTTGCCTGTAAAGTCGGTTTTACGGGCGAAGATTTTACGTGACAACGTCTTTTTCTCGGTAGAATATTTATTGATATGAATATAATTAAATTGCACAATAGGAACAAGGAATTGAATGAAAATAAGAATTGCACAAATTTTAACTATAGAAATATATTTTGTTTACTAAAACATTGTATATGTAAACTTAAACTTAACACGAGAGACTCATCGTAACGTTACCGAGCGTTACACTTTTTCATAAGTGACTCCCAGCCGCAACCTAATTTAAGACGTTGTCACGTCAAAAACTTTATTCCAAATATTTTTTTGTTTGAACAAAATTAGAACTGCTCTCATATAAGCTTACCCTGTGCTATGAGAAGCAGGCTCATCCTTAATCTATAAATATAAAATTAAAATAAACATGCAATTATTACACATGTTACTTGAAAACTACAACACACACACACACTACCACATTTAGCAATTGGCTACGCACTCTTATTTTCATTGATCACAGAAAAATGTTGATCACCGTCTCCTGTCATTGGTGCCACTACCTTACAAAGTATTTAGTTAAAAATAATAAAAAATAATGAGGACTATAATGACTGAGGTAAGGCTGAGATTCTGTAAAATAAAATCTCACTTCCGACTTCGGTAGCTGCCATTTTAGACATTAGTTTGACATGCATTACGCCATTACACGGCAAAATGTCGCTATGTCTGTAAAAGAAGCCAGTATAAGATATTTGCCTATTGTCAGAAATCCAAATCAATGAGATCGTAAGTGAGATTGAGTCTTAGGCCCGTATTATAGAAAAATTCTCAGTGATTGATCTAGTCTTGAGCATAGTTAGAAAGAGATGTCGCTATATATAGCTAGCTAATAGCGATATCCCTTTCTAACTGTACTCAAGTAAAGATCGACACTTAGTTGTCATTCTGTAATACGGACCATAGAGAATACCTATGCTAGTCTGCGATCGTTAAAAGGAATCATTTTTCGCAATTGAATCCCTTAGACAAAAATTTTAAGAAATTAATATTTTAACACTGGCGTCGCAATACATTTATGAAAATTTAATGTATGTAAGAAAAAACTATGATGAATTTGCAAAAAAAAGTCAAACTCATAACTTTAACACGAGATTTAAGAACAAGCTTGCCGTTCCATGTTTCAGACTCCAAAAATCAAGAGGTTCTGGTTTTATTTATTTTAAGCATTTCTAGTAAACTTTTCTTTAGATTTAAACATCTAGCAGTTAAATGCTTAAAATAAATAAAATCATAACTATAATTGCTATTTCTTCTTTCAAATGTTTAATACTTGAAAAAGTATTCATTTGACATTGTGGGTTACCTACAATGCGAAGAGATGGCGCTGCCTTGCAGCTTAAGGCTAGGAAAATTAGGCGGCTAATAGGGCCGTGGTAGCATAATGGTCAGTGCATTCGCCCGGATAGCGAAGGATGCGGGTTCGAGTCTCGTCCGCTGCCTGGTCCGCGTGGATTTTTTTCTAGTAAACTTTTATTTAGAATCAAGAAATGCAATACTACAACCCAGAATTGGACCATTTCTGGGTTGTAGTATTGCATTGTTTAATAAAGTTAACCTAGATCTGATTGAGCTTCCACTGACTAAATTTAAATCTCAGATCAAAAATACTCTTATAAATAAGGGCTATTATAAAGTTGATGATTATCTAAATGATCGAATGCATGGACATAGTGTTTCTTATAATTTGTTATTAAATGGGTATTAGTCATTTTTCATAACAGTAATATTGTACCTATCTAATGCCGCTTCCTATATACTAAATATAATGTTTACTATAAAATTAATTGTAACTATATATTTGTATTCTAAATGATGTAATGGAAAGTGACTTCAGACGTATTTGTGAAGTCATTTTTCAACTTGACGACACTGTATATAACAATACAGGGAGAAAAAAACAGCCCTTGCTGAGTTTCTTGCCGGTTCTTCTCAGTACAAGGTCTCCCGCCGTAGTTTTGCGAACCGATGGCGTAGCTTCTTGACCTTCACAAGTGCTTGTAACAGCCTAGACTGAATAAATGACTTTTCATTTCAATGCCCGTTCATAGGATAGCTGTACCCCAATCCATAGTCAAAGTTTCTACGGAAGGAGCTAGTTTGTTCTTACGTCCGGTGGGGGCGCTGCTTAATTGCCATAGAAACTTTGACGATGACGATACAAATACGGATATTTGAGCTTCTCCATACTGCGGAAGGTAGGTTATGCTGTTGGTCAAGGCTGCATCTGCAGTCATTATCACACCTCCGATTCCTGCCACACAGGCCACAAACACCAACACTACACAGCTAGCAAACGTGCACACTAACTTAGCATTAGGCAGACACCGCACACGTAGGATAAGAGTGCGAAGACCCGGTCTACACACGACACGCTATACCAGGTACAGGTACGTACCTGGGCGTTTTTCCCCGCCCCCCCACGACAACGGAGGCACTAACTAGAGCGAGGTCCGAGTCTCAGAGACGCCCTCTAGTTGAGCCGACCCTCTCAGGTTCGAGTGGTCTGGAGGCTCCAGACGGAGTGGAGACTCCCCTCGTGGGGAGACGCCATCCGCCTGGAATACCTCCAGAGGCACTCGCCAATTCTCGGCTTGAGGTCCCCTTAGGATGTCGCCGTCCCCAAACCCGGTGACGCTGTAAAGGTCATCTGCGACCAACAGCATACACACTCAAAAAAAAATAAGTCATTATCACCCACCAATCCGTACTGTGTACATTAAAAATTATCTAATCTTTGAAATAAAAAGCATTTCTTGATAAAAACTAAATCGAAATTTCAAAAACATATTGTGTTAAGATAGTACTTAGTACAAATATTATAATAATGTAATAGTTTGTATGTTTGTTACTTAGTCACGCAAAAACTTCTGAACGGCTTTACATGAAATTTTGTACCTACGCATATAATTTATTCAGTTTACGCGGACGGCCGCTAGTATAGGAATAATATTAGGGTATATTTTGATCCCCTACTCCCAAAATGTTAAAAGCTAACACACAGCTTTTTCAAACCGCAAACAAGTTCTGTCACAATATTTCCTAGCCTACTTTCGTCATAAAGGCTGTGTAAGTAGCTCCCACAATGGCTCGGGAGTACGGCACAAAATAAAATCATCGATTCCGAGTCGCGGACCGTGACGGGGGGTTCCGTACGAATAATAGTTCCGAAAAAAACCCTCCATTGTTTCTCCCCTCGGAACTCTGACAGCAATTAATGTTCCTTATACAACGATCTAATAGAGACGTCGCGCAGTGTAGCTCATTTCAGTATGAAAATATGAGGAGATGTGCGTGAAAATCTAAGAAACAAATAATATTAATATAATTGTAGATATTTTTTTTCTATACGTCTAAAGCAATTTAATAAGGATTTTGGCAGTCCACGTAATCGAGTATCCATAACAGAGTATCCATGTTGTGGAAAAACTGTCTGAAACATTTCTCCCTCAAAGTATATTTGAGCACCTTTCAAAGGACAGCAGCCAAATACAATTATCATCAGCTTCTTATCAATTCGCATAGGAACAATGGAGCAGAAGCAGATCCACAACTAGCAGTTTGGAGTGTCTTCTTAAACAAAGAGGAAATCTAAATAATTAAAAATGATTGGCTTCTCGAAAGTTGTTTAACCTCAACAATCGCAAATCTAATATGCTCCTAAGTATTATCATCATCAGCCTATTAATGTCCCCACTGCTGAGGCACAGCCCTTCCCTAAGGATGGAATAGGGAGATTGGGCCATGACCCACCAAGCGGGCCCAGTGCGGATTGGCGGGTGCCGGCTGCATCTGCAGTCGTTACTGCAGATGCAGCCGGGACCAACGGCTTAACGTGCCTTCCGAATCACGGTGAAATTCGAGATAGAACATTTTTGGTTACCCATTCAGACCAGACCACTGCGAAAGGTTATTAAGATCAACGATCGCAGCCGAACACGCTAACCACCCGCGCCATCATGCTCCTCCCAATTAATATAACGCCATATATTACATATTTCAGTAAAGAAGCCATCGAGCTCCTCCTAAGTATACTGGCTATTTATGTTCACTATGGACGCAGCTATCCACCTGCCGGAGATCGGAAAACTGGGGCATTTTTTAATAACCTTATTGCGGTCGTGATTTTGAGTTTCATAGCTCATCAATTATATTTATTTTGAAACGGAATATACGAGTATAATATGTTTACTTCTTCATTATTTTTTACCTGCATATTAATTTAGGACTTCATCGACGCTACGTTGAAAAAGGAGACTTAATAATCTCCTGTAATAGATTGAGAGAGGGAAAAATACACAGAAGGCGTCAGCTTTTTACTTTCCCAGGCTGGAAATCTATAATGGAATATTCTTTATAGTTTTGGGAATTATGAAAGGTGATGGCGGTATATCTGTCTTGCTCTTAATAGTAATCTCGGTTCAATGTAGATTCGACCGGAGAATCTTCTATCCTAGTTTTAAGGGGAAACTTTTTACATTGCTCGAAATTTCTTCGTTCATCTTAAGTGTAATCAAGTTGAGGATGGTTGGGTACAGCAGTTATAAACTGCCACACTTTGGACTTTATTACCACTTAACATCAGGTGGAGTAGAGTCATACACATATGCCTACCTGGTCACAAAAAAAACTAAAAAAAAGCATCAAGCATTACGTACATTTTTTATTGTTATTAAAATTTACTTTATTAACAAGAATCGGTGGTTTAGTGGTAGAAAACTCGCCTGCCTGGCGGGTTCGAAGAGTAGAAGTGAAAAGACTTTTTTTTTATTATTAGCTTCAAAAGTTGCTCGAAACAAAGAGTACTTACTCACCCCTAACAAGCTGACATTGTTATTAAAGGTGATTTTGTAACTATTAAATTGGATGGTTGGATCAATAATAGATGTTGAATAATTTTAATAATATAGCTAATGCTATCAGCGGTTATTTTCATATGCTAACCAATTTCGTTTCAGTTGTCGGTGTATTGATTTGTTATTTTAACCTACTTTGGTTATTTTTACGGTTACGTAGAGTAGGTACCTTAAGTGTGACAACGGAGCATTATTGCTGATTCTTTACGAAGCTTTCACAGTCCGTCCGTTTGTCTGTCAGCGAGCTGTTACTCATAATTTACAGCTCGTTGACAGACAGATGTACGGACGGAATACCCATGGTATTCGAAATTTTTACGTTTGGATTTCTATTGCCGTTATTTAAGGAAAAATTTTTTTGGCTGTCCGACCTTTGGCGCTTTCGCCCTCTCATATCAAACTAAACGTGAATTTAAGCTTTGGTCTCGCTCACCATCATCATTTTTCATAACGGTAATGCGGTCCCGACTAAGTACCCATATACTGGGCAACTTCACCCTCATTCTCTAAAGTGAAGGTTCTACGGAATCCCTCGTAACTAGGAAGAGAAAATGCCGTATTACAATTAAATAAATAAATATTTCCAACACTCACACCAATTCGCCTAGCCCCAATGTAAGCACTGTAAGGCTTGTGTTATGGGATACTAGGGTAACGGATAGAATACATATACAGTACCAATATAAGTATATTTATATAGATATACATATTCAACATCCATGACTGGAGTACAAATGCTCGTATTCATCACACAAACATCTGCCCTGCCTACCTCTCGAGTAGGAGACACCATGAAGCCCGGCGTACAAACCACTCGGACACGGAGGTCGTCAATTAATATATTTGGAAAAATTTACATCCAAGTTGGACAATACCGCAGACGTTATTTTGATACCGAGTAAGGTATCACAAGTCCTTTTGTTGGTATCACAACGAGACAATAGAGGTACAGAAAAGATAATTTTCTTTATTGACCAAAATTTGATACCTGTGACATTAACAAACGCACTCAGGTATGGTACATATTTAAATTTGATTCTTCGCAATGGTATGCGAAGAATCAAAATTAATATAATGTAGTAAAAATTCGCAATATAATGTATTCATATTTTAATATGTTTATGAAAAAAGAAAGAAAGTTATGACAACAAAAACTTAATCAAATTTAAAAATTGGTAAATTCAGGAGTCCGTTAGACTCTCAACTAAATAGGTCATCAATAAAAACGATGCAATCAGATATTGATTATAGAAAAAAAAACATAATTAATAGCCATTTCCACAAAGATGAAATTCCCACATCGAAATCGTTGAAACACAAGGAAAAAATATACTCGCGGTAAGAGCAGGGAAACCATTGAAAGCCCAAGAGTTTTTGTGGAGTGCTTTAAAATAAACTCGATGGAAACTTCACAGACGGCCAAGTTGGCAACTTGCTAGTTAAAGGTTATTCCTGGCGTGAAAGACGCTGGAACAATAGCCGCGACTCGGGTGGTGGACTTGTCGATATCTGCACCGCTATAAAGAGAGATGTTCAAAATATTTCTCCGATAAACTCACGCGCGTTAAAACACTTTGGCTTGTTTGTTTTGGAATTCTGAATGTTGTCACTATTAAGTTATTTGTGAGGGTTTGCTTGTTCATTTTTAAATGCTGAATATTGTGTCAGTTTAGTCTATGTTTAGTATTTTGTAAGGCTGGATCGAACTGCGACTTTATTTATAAAACTAGCGGCCCATCCTCGCTTCGCTTCGGTGTAAAGTTTCATACAAACTTTCATTCCCTATTTTATCCCCTTGGGGGTAGAATTAATCAAAATCCTTACTTAGCGGATGCCTACGTTATAACATCTACCTGCATGCCAAATTTCAGCCCGATCCGTCCAGTGGTTTGGGCTGTGCGTTGATAGATCACTATGTCAGTCAGTCACCTTTGAGTTTTATATATATAGATGATAAAACATAAAGTCTCCAAATCTAATAAAGACATATGTTATAACGTAGAATTTTCCCTATATTTTTATTTAACCATCGGGTTTAAGAAAATTTTCTCATGTGACGTACAGATAAAAAAGATGAAAAGTATGGATTGTATATTGCTTGAAACGTTAATTTTCACTCGTATAGTTGTACACGAATATCAGTTCCAGGATCGAAGTAAGATGTCTCGGGAATCCGGTGGAGAGGGTATTTTCGGTATACGATATTCGGTATCGAGTGGCGACGCCGGGACGTTGGCAAACACAGACGTGAGTTAGTATTGAGTGAGAAGTGCGGTATCGATAGGTTTCTCGAGGGTTTGTTTTCCGATAACGATAGTGTTTTAGGGTACGCCCTGTATCATGTCGGATTATGTCATATTTTTGATCGGATAATGTAATCAGCTTCGTCTGTAGATTTGTACTTTGGCTTAGTCAAAAGTCAAAATATCTTTATTCAAATTGGATGCAAAATACAACTCTTTTGAATCGTCCATATTTTTGCCCTACTGCCATTTTTGCCCTACT
The DNA here is from genome assembly GCA_902850365.2 of Chilo suppressalis. NCBI lineage: Eukaryota > Metazoa > Arthropoda > Insecta > Lepidoptera > Crambidae > Chilo > Chilo suppressalis. The sequence continues at coordinate 4,100,935 of OU963902.1, forward strand.
GCCAGTTAAGGCACTTTTTTAGCTGTGGAGAAAAACTGCCAAAAAAAACTTCACAGTAGTTAAATAATTATGTAACAATATTTACAAAATATTATATTGTTGTATTTAAATGTGTCAATACAAAATAATTTCATTTTCATCATAATTATAGAAAAAGCCTGAACGAAAAGAAACAGTTTAAACCCTATCATTTTTATCTGAAATATAATCAGACACCTTATAAAAGGGTTTATTAATAAGAACTCTTTTAATAGTAGTTTTTGTTTTACTTCGCATATCAAATAACATTTTTCTGAGATTTTTAATGCATGTCGTTGCTATGTAATCACAGTTGATAATTATTATCATGGCTCACTTCAAGGACTTTTTCGTTTCCTTTTCCTGTCTTGCTTTGATCCTGATATCATGAAATCAAAAACAGATTTAATAATTAGAATACTAATTTAGTCTACTACATGTATTTTTCATAAGTGGAAGAGCACAGATATCTGTTTCAGATCCTGATTCTTATGTGGTTGTTAAATACGTTTCTTATTTTTTTTAGTTACTACGTTGTGTCAATTCCACACCAACCACCAATTACATGCACTTAAGACCTAACAACACCAAAATTATCGTAAAGCACAAAGTAATATACTGAAGAATCTTAAACCTCCCCGTTTTTGAAGTGGATAAAAATATTCTGATTAATTGAGAACCTCCTCAATATTGAAGGCCGTAAATGTATGCAATGGGAAGATAATCGAAATATCTACTTGTATATCATTGGAACTGTATCATTCGGAATCAATAATGACAGTTAAATTGGTGTTTTTGAGAAAACCTCACATCTACATTAGTGGCATAATTATGGATAATAGTATATAATACAATACTAAATTAGCTGAAAATTATAGACTTGTCTTAGACAATAAGGGCTAATAAAAGAATAGTTTATAAATATACTTCTTCGCGTTACTTTGAAGACTTTAAAATTTTGTTGAAGAAAATTGACGACTATAAAACAAGTGGCAAGCTTTTTGTTCGTTAGAAAGTTAAATTAAAAGTTTTAAAATAAAATAAAGTGCTTCATGATTCCAGAATATAAAATAGTAGAAAATATCCCAATAGATTAGCAAATTTTTAGCAAAACAAAAAATCTAATGTATTGTTATTTTGGCGTTATGATTATTTAAAAGATTACATTCTGCTTGCATGACATTATTAAATGTACTATTTATTTATGGGAAGTCGCTGATACCCAGTGCTGCCAACCCGAATTTTAGAAAATTAGTAGATTATGTGCCAAATGTTGGTAGAAGTTGGTAGAATGTAAAATGCAAAATTGGTAGATCTACCACCTCAATTTAGATGATTTTTTAAGATTAAAAATGCATGCAATGCAATGCAGAGCACACTTCAGATCACACCTACATGATTTGCAATAAAAATATCCGTCACCGTTAGTAATTTCTTAAAGCCAACCTGCAAATTCCTTGTCTTTCTCCCATAATTTCGAATATTTTTGGTCATAGTGCCTTTTTCTAGGTTTTCGTGGCGAAGTTCCTAACCTAGAACTATATGCATCGCTTTCGCTGCTGTCAGAATCCATTATATAAATAAATGCACGCAACATAGAACAAACAGCAATTAGCACCGTTAATACGCAGTTAATTAGTTTTTACAATAAAACAGGAGCAAAGATTCAACATTAATTCCGCAACAAACCAACCGGGAATAGGCCATAATAGGAATAGTAAAATATGGGCGCGAAATGGTGCGAACGCCGAATTCATGGCGAACTGTTACTTTTTTTTGTGGTTTATGGCCTGGACTCTATGTATGCTTGACGCATCGTTGCATGACTCACGCAATACATCGCAACGTCGCTCGTCGATATAAGAATAATTCAAAGTGGTGATATGTCAAACTAATTAAAAAATAGGTAGTTTTTAGGTCTAGGGTGGTAGATAGGTAGACTGAAGTGAAAATTGGTAGATCTACCAAAAAGTTGGTAGATATGGCAGCACTGCTGATACCTGCCATACAGTTTATACTAGTGCAGATACCAACGCTCCAATGAAATGTAATTGTTGTTTAATTAAGTAAAAAATAAAAATTTAAATATATATATAATGTACAACACGTGAAATGAAATGAATAAATTATTATATTTAGTTAAGAGACTCACCGAAATGACTGGTGACCAAAAGGCTGGCAGCTATCTTGGTCAACGGATCAGTCTTGCCATTCGACGTGGCCATGCAGCCAGCCTATTGGGGACCATTCCTGATGGCGGCGCGGCGGAACCCTATAGATTCTTCATGTCCTTCTGTTTGTCCATCCCCGGTTTTGCTTGGAGACTGTTGTCATTAGAGAGCTGTAATTTTGTGGAGGTATGAATTCTGTGTATTTTGTGGTTTCTACTACAATGTTTGCTTATTTTAGCTACGCCCATTGGAGCATAATCAGTAAAGTTTTTGGTTTTAAGATCATATGTTTGACTCTCTGTAAATCTTTGTTATTAGTTGTCTGAAGAGCCTTAATATTTATTATATTAAATGGTTGTTTACATTTTTATTCTTACGTTAAGTATTATGTCTACTTTATTAAGTCGACATGACATAGCACTAGACATTATAGTAATATAAGTTATTTACGGGATTGTTACCATGTACCTTGTTTTTAGCGAGTTTCCGATATTTCGGCACTGTTGCAAGCGCCATGATCACGGAGTAACTGAGTAACTGAATGTGAACAGTGGTACGGGTCGCAATAAAAGACTTCGTCGGAGGGTAGACCGATATGTCTGCCAATAACAGCCTACCCGCAATTACTTCAGTTACTCCGTGATCATGGCGCTTGCAACAGTGCCGAAATATCGGAAACTCGCTAAAAACAAGGTACATGGTAACAATCCCGTAAATAACTTATATTACTATAATGTTAGTGACCATGAAAGTTTAAAACAATATATAGCACTAGACAGTTTAGAACTAAATAATATTTATGAGTTAAGAGAGTCTGAAATTATTAACCCAATAAAATGAAAGCAAATATAATACACGCACTTAGTTATATAATATACTTATCAAATACATAATTTTGCGAATCCAAAGTTCCGCAATTTATTTCCTTCGCAAACGGAGCAAATATCCGTTTAATCCGGCAAACATTTGCCCCCGACCGGAACACTCGCGTACTCATTATACAGTGCAAATATCGAAATGCTATCATCATGGAAAAAAATACTTTCCGTTCATTAGGTATTAACGTCAAAGTTTCACCGCTGACCATACCATCTATATATATAAAACTCAAAGGTGACTGACTGACATAGTGATCTATCAACTCACAGCCCAAACCACTGGACGGATCGGGCTGAAATTTGGCATGCAGGTAGATGTTATGACTTAGGCATCCGCTAAGAAAGGATTTTGATCAATTCTACCCCCAAGGGGATAAAATAGGGAATGAAAGTTTATATGGAACTTTGTCAATTTTAAACCAATCGGGCTGAGACTTTGCATGCAGGTATAAGAAGAATGTCATTGTCAAGCCTGAGAACAAAAACTGTAGTCTAGACTTTAGCTCTACACCGAAGCGAAGCGAGGGCGGGCCGCTAGTTATATAATAAGGTTGCACCATCAAACTAACAACGGCTCCTTAGTTTATAAGGGCCGGTTTTTATGACGTCGAGTTGGTGAACTTAACACATTAAGCTTGTGTGTACTCGTGAGTGTTACAAGGCTTGTGAAACTGTGTGTGACTATATAAGTCGGTGACTTAGTACCGAGAAGAAATGGTCTCTACTCATTGTCCATTAGCGAGTTTCAACTAAGTTTATCCTTTGCTACTTCCTGCTTTACTTACTATAATTATAAATGAGAAAGTTTGTATGTTTCTAAGTTCTTTATTAAATTTTTCAATTAAAAATTTTTCTAAACAAAAGTTTACTAGAAAAAAAAAATCCACGCGGACCAAGCAGCGGACGGGACTCGAACCCGCTCGAACATTTGAAAGAAGAAATAGCAATTCTAAAAACATAACTATCATTGCTATTTCTTCTTTCAAATGTTTAATACTTGAGAAAGTATTCATTTGACATTGTGGGTTACCATACAATGCGGATAGATGGCGCTGCCTTGCAGCTTAAGGCTAGGAAAATTTCGACGTGGCGAATAGGGCCGTGGTAGCATAATGGACAGTGCATTCGCCCGGATTGCGAAGGGTGCGGGTTCGAGTCCCGTCCGCTACCTGGTCCGCGTGGATTTTTTTCTAGTAAACTTTTCTTTAGATTTAAACATCTAGCAGTTAAATGCTTAAAAAATAAATAAAAACATAACTAAAAACTTTTTATTAACACAAAAATTCAACCGCCGAAAAGCAAAAAAAATAATAAACCTTTTTTATCTTTATCTTTGGTCAAATTAATATTTGGAGTAGGTGCTAAACCCAAGTAGTAAATAGGAACTCAGATCTATCGGGCCTGCATGGCACCGACGCTAAATAATAATTTGACTAAAGATAAAAAAGGTTTATTATACTTTACTTTTCGGCGGTTTAATTTTTTTGTTAAAAAAGTTTGTATTTTATATTTTTCGAGATCAAAATAATCAGCATTAAAATCTGTGAGTGAACAGTCACCTCTATTTTCCCACCCTTAGGGTGGTTTTTTATTCCAAATTCATGTGAGATTTATCACAATCGGTTAACTCTGTAAAAAGTTATGTTTGGTTATACATCACAATCAGTGAGTAAACAATCAATCATCCCCTGATTTCATACCCTTATGGTTTGTTTTTTTTTCAAATTCATATTGAACTAACTTCGGGGTAAACCCTTTCCAAATAAAAAAAGAATTATCAAAATCGGACTACTATATAAAAAGTTATGCGTAGTCATATATAAAAAAATTAATATACGCGTCGACTCAAGAATCTCCTCCGTTTTTTCCGTCGGCTAAAAATGGAGCGAATCGATTTGGGTGAAATTTTGTACTTAAATAGTTTATATTGTTTTAAACTTTCATGGTCACTAACATTATAGCTATTAACGGGATATCATCTACCCGCAATTACTTCAGTTACTCCGTGATCATGGCGCTTGCAACAGTGCCGAAATATCGGAGACTCATAAAAAACAAGGTACATGGTAACAATCCCTTTAATAGCTATAAAATTAAATAGTTTATTATCGGATGTTAAGGTTCCTGTGGTATTCTCAAAAACTAAACTGCGAAACTGGCCCAAAAGCTCGCGAGTAGATTTTCCGGAATACATTTCCCATTAATGGTTCCCTAGTGATATTTTTAATTTGAATTGTTGAGTCACTGCGAAAAAATTCAAGATCAGTTTGCGGGAAAAATCTAGTAGAACATAAAATAAATAATGTGAAACCTTGACTGATTTTAGAATATATTTTTATTAGTAAAGAAGATAGTGAAATCGAGTGATAGAAGATTGTAAGGAGGCCACAATTCAAAGCTGCATTTAACGTCGCTTCACTCTAAAATTATTATCTTATATGGGATACAGTTTATTGGAAACAATAGTTTTAAGTTACAGTTTCCGGGAAGCTCAAAATGGTTACCAAAACCACACGCCTGCATGAGTAAAACAAGGCAGTCCGAATTTTTCGCAACCGAAATAATGGAGACGAGAAATCATTTCAGTAACATAATTAAATAAAGAAACGACGAACAAATTTATCAACACTCCCACAGTAAAGCAACTCCGCTCAAATCTCCAAGTATCAAAGCTGTACAAGTCCAGGGGCAAGTTAGGAAAGTATCAAGAATAATACACACGGCCTGCGCCTCCCCAGGGCACCATACATTGATATTAACCGTCGAAACTCGGTTCGCATCGTTGTTATTATTATGTTATGAAACGGGGCAACTTTTGATAAAAACGACCAACGACCACGACCAAGTATTGTATACTTGGTAAGCTAACTTTGGCTTTAGTTAGCATATAGGCGCCTGTATAGGAGCTCGATGGCGCAGGTATTAGCGCTTTAAGCTGACTATTGTGGAACTTATTTTAAGAGAAGTAATAATAGAGGACAATGTTGTACATATCATGTAGGGCGGGTTTGGACCATAACCCACCACGCTGGTCCAGTGCGGGTTGGTGGGTGGTTTCGTCAAGGCCTCGTCTGTTTTACAGCAGGACGCACCGCATGCAGGGGAGGTTGACTTGGGACCCGAAAGATGTTGTGTGGGCCCCCATTGCTTCCCTTATCCTTGATGATATTCGTAGGCTGTCTGGAGTGGACTGGATGAGAGTAGCACAAAATCGGGAGCAGTGGCGCGCATTAGGCGAGACCTATGTCCAGCAGTGGACGAACATGGGTTGATGATGATGAATAATAGAGGATTTCCCGCTCTAATTGGAACGCTCGTCTGGGGAAGAACCCTCCATCTTACAGAAGATCACAGTAAAATAACACTACCTGATGGTGGTGTTGTGTTTCTGTCGGTGGGTAAGGGCTCCACGGGGTAGGAAATTCATTCAAAATTATCAGGGTAGGCGACGACGCGAGTAACAATTTTGGTATCGCATGCATTTTTAAACTTTGGTGGCCGCTTACCATTAGGTGGGCCCAGACCCGTCTTTCCCAGTGGGCACTTTGGGCAAGTGCCCAGAGTCCCGCGATCAATAGGGGCCCCCCCAGATCAAATACAAAGTCCCTAGTTCATAGGGGCCCCATTATCCTAATATGCCCAGGGTCTCCAATAGGTCAAAGACGGCACTGGGTGGGCATTATGATTGTTTGTTACACTTTAACCTAAAAAAAACTTCCGTTCTTGCCGGTAATAGGCTAGTTGACTCATGTCAAATTGCACTATACAAATGTTTATTTCTTATAATGTTTGGTATGAGGAACCTAAATACATCGATTTCACTTCATAAAATTAGAAGATGGCTGTAGTAATTTAATTTGAAAAATAGTTTTTTAGTCTATGCTTTTTAAACACTAAAAACGCTGTCAACCATGATTGTGACGTCAACATAATACGTACAACTAAACTTTGTTTTAATCTAAGCAACTAAACGTCATTGTCGTGTTACCGTGGTTTCTTTCGTCCGACTAAAATATATCTAAAAACTCTTATATCTTGAAGAAAATTTTCCGTTTATTGGTTTTCTTGACTAAATTAATGCTGGGCGCCGGATTTGTGAAAGCAGAAAAGACAAAACTCTTTGACTTAGCAGGTACATTCATAACCTTAAAAATTGAAACCACAACATTTCTGGGGTTTTTAACGATGTGTTTCTTTATTCTCGTATAATACAATCATGATAATTACTATATTTATCATGATATCTATTAGAAATCATGGTTTTGTAATGTAAATTCAGATAGGTTATATCCTACGTGCTTGCGAGTGTTTGTTTACTATTGTTCCCGTCATACCATAGATAATCTATAGACTAAAATGGCCGACAGCGTTTTTGTATGTCCATGAAAAATCTATTTTAAAATTAAAGTTTTGTAGCTTTCTAGGTAAAAACTTACAACACATTTTTTTCGGTCTAATTGAACAATTATTAACCATTTAAAACGTATTTCCAAAAAGTGTCAACTAGCCTATTGGATAGTTGTCTAAATTTTTGTTGCAAATCTTGAATTTTGCCCGTCGTTGCGTCAGTGGTTTGCATCAGTGAATAAAGTTCCATGGCTCCATGAGGTAAGTGTTTAGTTTCAAGCCGACAAGACAATGGTGGTTGGAGAGGCACATTATCATCATCAGCTAACTTTGCGACTGGTTTTCACGTACACCTAACAACAGGTGGGGTGCGGTAATTGCCTCTGTTTTCTATAAAAAGTGTTCTAGAATATGGACTTACATCAATTAATTATTTTGATTGTAAAAAATCACTTGCATTAAATCAAATGCAAAGATTGATCGTGCGCAACGTCGCATTTGCTCCTACACAGAACCGTCACAAATGTGTCACTTGAAAATTGTTCCATCACGAGGCGGCATTTGTAAGGGAAAGCAGCCCTTAGGGCATACGCTGTGCTGAGCGGGTGCCGAGCGCGGGCAGCAAGACGGCGTGTTTTCAATTTTTATGATTATAAAATCTAGGAGCAAAGCTACTATGTGCCGCTTTGCTCCTTGAGGATTCTGTCGTAAGTGGTGCGAGTATGTACTTCTGTCTTTATTACTATGCAAGTCAAACTTTTACTAACTAAATAAAAAACAAACTCAATAACTAAATAAAAAACACTGACAGCTGGCCTGGTCTACTCTCTTTCTCCGAAATGAACTATTTGCAAGGAATTTAAAAAAAAATCGTTAATTTGAAGTTCACTTAATTGTAAGGATAAACTATCAAACTGAATTTTTTAAAGAGTAGATTTAGAGAAACTAAACGCCAATCTTTTTCCAGGCGAACGAATATTATACTAATTTGAAACGAATAAGAAATGTGCTAAGTTTCGATCGAAATTTCGTTTTCCGTTGAATTAATGTAGGTCTCCTGGTCCGAGTGAAGTTATACCAATATTTGTTTTTATATAAAAAAGTAGCAGTCTATTTCTTTAAAAAATATATTTTTTAAAATAGCGTGTAAATCATGACATCACATGATGACACACACACGCATACTGTCAGAAACGTTAGCGAATCTCCTTTTAGGTCTCTGTCCACTATACCGTTGGAAACCACAACCCTGCTGGACCGAATCATTTATCATAGGACTTGCATGGCGATGGATTGGTCTAGTGGGCGTTGGTTCATGTAAATTGTATGAAAGAATATTTTATTGAATGTGCCGGTACGGTTACAGTCATGATACGTATCGTGTACAGTCGTGTTTGATGTACGGTGTAGTGAGTAAAGACTTTGATCTGCTACCGAGCGTTCGGCGCTGTCGCCTGCTTAACGAAGCGACCGCCCTTCCTCCGTCCCGCATAGACAGAGCCCCATCGAGCCCTCTCCAGTAGCCATTAAGGCCCGAACTTGCGACAAAAAGGAATTGCACCTGACGTCGGTAATTGATATACAACGTCATTAATCAACTCCGTACACAATACGGCTTGATATATTATTAGAAAAAAAAATAGCTGTATACTTAGGGTATAACGTACAAAAATACACAAACAACTCTATTGCTAAGAATTTCTAATAAGAAGCCTCTCAGTTTTGTTTATTTCCGCTTTCATATTTCTGATAAAATCTAGGAAGTCCATATAAATAATAGTAGATTTTATATGTTTAGGTATTTCCGATAATATTTGCAGATTTCTGAACATCGAATCATGAAAAAATACTAATTAGGTAATTATTACACGTACCGATATATTTTACGGAACTAATATCTTGACCGGTCGGCAGATGTTCCATGGACAAGAATAGTTGTTTTTTTCAGTGTGTATGTTGTTGGTCGCCGATGACTTTACACCGGGTTTGGGGACGGCGAGATCTTAATGGGACCACAAGCCGAGAGTTGGCGAGCGCCTCTAGAAGTATTCCAGGTGGCTGGCGTCTCGCCACGGGGGGAGTGTCTCCTCTCCATCAGGAGCTTCTAGACCACTCCAACCTGAGGGGTTAAAAACAGATGAATGGATTTTAGATATATTTGGTACACTCTTAGTTTGTTCCGGGAAAACAATAGTATGGTATTGCAAAACCAAGATGCAAGTGAAACAATTGAAATCATTCATAAGGAAAGTCCTTAATCAGTTGGGATTCGAACCCGAGCCGCCCGCGCAGAAGGCGAGCTTTCTACCACTGAACCAACGATGGTTGTTGATAAGGTTTTAATTTATCAATAATAATTATAAATGTAATGCGACATGCAAAATATGAACGAATGAATAAATATGTAATAAAAGCTTCACTTTAAAAATCCCCAAAGATAAAACACTGAACGGGCGAAGTTGGTACACAAATCCACTTAAGTCACTTTAACATATACGAAATGAAATGAAAAACCTTTATTTGCCATACAATATATTTACAATAAAATATACAATAAAAACCTACTAAAAGAAACAGCAAAAAAAACTTAACCTAAGAACAAAAAAAATATCACTAAAACTAAGACGGCTAAACATATACACAAATGGCAGTGGCAATCGACGTTACCTGATTTGGAATAGCATTCATTTACTATGTTATCCGTCAATGCAAGTTATCCTTCAAACATTTCCTTATCTTAAATATACCAGCTCGTTCTAATATCAACACGCAATCTGGAATACAGTTCGCAGCCGATTTCTCCCGCCAAAGTTCTGATAAAGCCCAACCAGCAAACAAAATCAGCGGAGCATAAAACCGCTCCACACTAACCTTAGTTCAACAAATTAGGTTAACACGCCAGTCGGCGGTTCACTTTGAATGTTAACGGAAAAATTGGAACGCGCCGGCTTCGGCGCTAGTTCAGCGAAATTAACCTTAATACACGGGAAATATATAGTTACTTATTGCATATTAGTCTTGTAAGTCAATGACGTATAATAAACCCACGATAACGGCTAACTAAAGCCGAGGTCCGAGTCGCCGAGACGTCCTCTAGTTGAGCCCCTCAGATTCGAGTGGTCTATGTTTTATATCAGGGATCGAGGAGCTCGATGGCGCAAGTGGTTAGCGCGTTCGGCTGCGATCGTTGAACTTAAGCAACTTTCGCAGTGGTCGGTCATTGGATGGGTGACCAAAAATTACTATCTCGAGCTCCCCAGTGCTTCGGAAGGCACGTTAAGTCGTTGGTCCCGGCTGCATCTGCAGTCGTTAGCACCCACCAATCCGCACTGGGCCCGCGTGGTGGGTCATGGCCCAATCTCCCTATTCCATCCATAGGGAAGGCCTGTGCCCGAGCAGTGGGGACATTAATAGGCTGATGATGATGATGTTTTATATATGTTTTTATTTCCGCTGTTTGGAATTATATGATTGTGTTTTTATTGGTCAATAAAATGGTTCTCTCCCTCTCTCTATGCTAGACTACGAGTTAAGAGGAAACTAAGAATCCACGACAACGGCTAACCAGAGCCGAGGTCCGAGTCTCCGAGACGTCCTCTAGTTGAGCCGCCCCCCTCAGATTCGAGTAGTCCAGAGGCTCCAGACGGAGAGGAGACTCCCCCCGTGGGAAGATGCCATACGTCTGGAATACCTCCAGAGGCTCTCGCCAATTCTCGGCTTGAGGTCCCCTTAGGATCTCGCCGTCCACAAACCCGGTGACGTTATAAAGGTCATCTGCGACAAACAGCATACACACTCAAAAAAAGACGTATAATAATATAGACAGATTATACGCCAACATCGAGGAGCCCGATGGCGCAACTGGTTAGCGCGTTCGGCTGCGATCGTTGAACTTAAGCAACTTTCGCAGTGGTCGGTCATTGGATGGGTGACCAAAAATTTACTATCTCGAGGTCCTCCGTGCTTCGGAAGGCACGTCAAGCCGTTGGTCCCGGTTGGTCGTTAGCACCCACCAATCCGCACTGGGCCCGCGTGGTGGGTCATGGCCCAATCTCCCTATTCCATCCATAGGAAAGGCCTGTGCCCCAGCAGTGGGGACATTATTAGGCTGATGATGATGATGATGATGATACGCCAACATTATTGCATTTTAAAAAGGTACAAGTGATCTCCGCACTTCCCTTGACAACAGCCGCCAATAGAGTACACTAAAGCAGTCTTTCACTCTCATGCATACAGAAGATTACATCTCATTCTTTAACCTTCACGTGTCAACGGTGTCAGCAACTGTCAAAATAAGTCATCTCTAAATATTTTTACATTAATTACTTTAAAACTGTACTTACGTATGAAATTACATGTTTTTATTGTCTGTAGTAGTTCCCGTCTAATTTTCTCCTTTTTTAATTGAATGCCTAAATAAATATTCGACTTTAAGCAAGGATTCTACACAAAATACCAAAAAAAACAGTCCTGTACCTCATTCCGTTTACGATCTAGGGACCCGTGACATACGATTACGATCTAGGGACCCGTACGAACCCCATACGAACAGACAGACAGGCAGACGAAAGTAAGTGGCGACTATAGTCCAGTCGGGAAAATAGTCGTTGCGACAAACAACCTACCAAATCAGCTTTGTGCCCAATTTTCCTTAAAATAGGCGGAAAATCAACATGTTGTACCATCCAAAAATACTTTACGTCATTACTAATACATATAACATCTTTGGGTTCCCACCGACAGGGCAAAAGTATAGAAGTATAATTGAAAAGGTTTTTTTGTACAATTTGTATCGTTCTTTCAGACTAATTCACAAGTCGACAAATAAAAAAAAAAGTCTGGCATTTAATGACTATTGTCTGATTCTTTACATCGATCGAGAATCGATAAATAACCAGAAACCTCATTTTTATTTCAAAAATGTTGCTTTTGTACTTTGTACAATGATAAATAAAAATGTATGAATTTCGTACAAGACTGAGGGACTTCTGCTTTTTAAAAGCAAATAAAGGAGTGCATCAGTATATCAGGTATGGAACAGGAACCAGTAGAGCAGTCACTCAGCGTGTGAACATACATTTTAGAGAAACGACGTATTTTATGAGTTTATGGCAGTATAATGCGATTCAACCAAGAATAGGACCGACTGGGCGCCATATTTTGACGCCATAGCTGTCAATTCAAACCAAATAGGTAGAGTGAGCAAAAAAAGTTTCTATTTAATAATAGTTATTTATTATACAAGAGTGGAAAGTTCCTTTTTAACCGCGTGCTCGATTTGGATGACCGAGCAAGCGAAGGATTCTAAAGTTGAATCACGAGCGCAGCGAGTGATTCTAAATTAGAATCCTGAGCGTCAGCGAGGGAAACAAACGAGCACAAGGTGAAAAATCTTTCCACTCGAGTGCAATACGTAACTTTTCATCCCACCTCAGCGAGGAAATGACAAAATGAAAAAGAAAACAATTTATAATGACAAAATATTTTTATTTCAATTAAAACACATTAAGATAATCTATAAATTGAAGAAAATAATAAGAAGTAGAAAATAATTAAGAAATATTAAATGTAACGTTGCTACAGTTACTTATGTTAAGTTTAATATTTTTGTTAGGTAATGTTATGTTGGTGTTTGTGAATTGTGCGCTGTTTTGTGGTAAACTACTCGTATCAGTAATTTTAAATAGTTGTGCCGATTCATTGGATTCTATTGGCGTAAATGTTGGCGAGAGAGGGCTATTGTTTCCAATCTTATGGGGGCTCATTTTAGATGTAGAAGGGCGAGACCAAGAATCTGACAGAGGTTCTTTCAGCGTTATGGCCTCCACGATACTATTACAAATTTTTGATTTACTTTGGATTGAATCCTCTATGTATCCCTCTACAACCGAATTAGACTTCCAGCCTCCATGGCGCTTAAGCGATAGAAGATCAGCCCCTGATTCGGCCAAAAGTGTGGCTGAGGTTCTTCTAAAACAGTGACCGGTGTATAACGGGGGTTCTAAAAGTCCGAGAAAAGTTGCTATTTCTCGTGGAATACTGCCAATTTTATTCTGACCCATAGGTTGTCGGATACACTTTCCGTTGCGATATTGTAGAAAAAATCGTTCAATTGGGGTGTTAGAAGGACGTAAAGCTTGATATTTCTGAACAATGTTTACATATTCCTTGCGAATAACGAAGTTGCGGTCTTTTTTTGTCTTGGTATTTAGTACATTAATTAATAGCAATTCATCAGAATTATGAGAATATTTTGATACGTTATTGACATTAAGTAGTGTAAGTTCATTTGTTCGACATGCTCCGGTTATACCAATAATAAGAACAACCTGTAACAAAAGAAGTATTTATAATCGTAAATAAATTAATCAAATTAAAAATATTGTAAGTACTATGTACAATTTTATCAACAACAAAAAATTACACGTATTGACTTACTTTTGCCGCTAAATATACGGAATCAGGTGCTTCATTAATAAACTTTGCAATTTCAGATGCTGTGAAAACCTTCGATTTTTTTGGTTTATAACCAGATGAGGCTCTTTTTAAAAATGCCACTAATTTATGATAGGTGTCGATATGAACGTCTTTCTTCATCTTAATTGTTAATTTTAGCATTGAATACGTACTCCATAGCGTGCTTGCTTTCTTGGTCTCAGATAATTCTATAAAATATGCCAGCAAAACGTTTTCGGAGAAAGTTTTTGCTCCTTTAGCTAGTCGCCACATGTTAAATATATCGTACTGTTTCAAATACTTCTCTCGTGATTGCTGAGGGAGAAGGCTCATTTGCGCATTATTAACTGTTTCAGTTAACTCAGTTGGCGTTAGATAAACTTCATCGTCGCTAATGTCACTCATTTTAGTTGATTTTTTTGTACAGTTTTTAGGTTATGTTAATTATATTAAGCAATAAAACGTGAAAAACTAGAATGGCGCGAAGCACGCAAATAAAACAAAGAAACCAAGAAGGTTCCAAATTTAAATTTTTTCACAATTTAAAAAGTTCTAATCATAAATTTGGCACCACAGAGGTTACATTAAATAGGTTTAATGACGTTTTGAATTTACAATTATATTGAGTACTCATTATATGTGATGTTCTAAATTCAAATCTACTTTGCCGCTCAAGCGAATAAAATAGAATTTTCCAGCCAGATTTCGAAGCGCAAAATTACACTTTCCGAGGTGGTGGGATGAAAAACTTATTTACTTAGATTAAGTGAGAAAAAACATCAGATTTTTTAATAAAATTAATTTACTAAGATTGAGAGGAAAAACAACCGATTTTTAATAATATTTCTTTATTAACTGTGTGCAAAACATTAATCTAGCTCTTCCATTCCGCTCATCTCTGCATTACCGCCGTAGTTGTTATGAATAATCATGCAGGTCACATACGAACATGCTTCCTATATGTAAACGAAAGTTATAAATCGAGTTTCTGAACGCAACATAAAGTGACATTTGGTTGACGATTTAGGTTATCAACCATTCAAAGCCAAAGCTAAATAAATGAAAAAAAATATCAACCAATATTAATTATCAATATTTGTTATTGTTTGTTTAAAAATGTTTGATTTTTATTCTAGAATTAGCTGAGTGCTAAAAAAGTGTTATGAGATTTTTTTGCAAACTGTACTTTTCAAGCTACATTTGACAGATGGAGATCATTGGCTTTCCTATTCTTATTTGAATCGCATTATAAAATTCCTTCCAAAATGTCTAAAAAATACATGGACTCTGTTTGATTTATTTGCGCACACAGCGGATTCAGACAAAAAAAATGAGTTTGTTCTTAAAGAATAGCACTGCTGAACTGAACACCTACATTGAACACGAAAAAAGTATCTACTCCAATGAGCACTCCTAATCAAAACACGGGGGGCGCAGATTAAAATCGATGATCAATCTTATCTGCCGGCTTTCTTAGTTCAAACTTCATTTTGTAAATTGTTCTAAATAGGTGGCCAAACACTGCTGAAGAATAATAATGGCTCGCCCGGCCCCAAAGTGCTTTGCGATGTCACCATTCATCATTGTTCCAACAACTACATTAATATTAAGACGGATAGCGTTTTGTCCTCTCGCTCGCACCACCCTTCTGTCTCGCTCTGAGGCGCTGTTATCAGTATGACGAATTTTCGGGGGCGGTTTAACGGTTAAAATTAGGTGTTTCATTAAGATAAGCTCTGTCCGAAATATAATGTTAACCTTTATAAAAGATGATTCGCTATTTGCATGATTTATTGTGTTACACAAAATGAGGGCGACCCCGCTTAAGTAAATACTCGGTACAGTCGTTGTTAATGGGCGGTCACCTTTATTTTGTTTTAGTCGTTTGATAAAAGGACTACTTTGCCCCTTTTAATAAACAAATGTTTGAAATAGTTGCGCAATGATTTGTTCACATTACTGATGATCAAAAATAAAAAAGTCCTCCAAAGAACCATCGAACAAATTGATTCCTGACCCACGTTCTCATTAATTCGCTTAAATATGTTAAAACGGTCAAGTTTTCCTTTGCTGAGAATGCGTTATTGTACTTAGGACCTTCTTATAACAAGGAAACTGTGGTAATATGGATCAATGATCTTTGAAATTTGGACTTTGTTATCAATGCAATAAATCAACCCATCTAAAGATGATATTGAAATACTAGTTGAATTTTTTAAATCACTTTGAAAATCTTAAACTCTTTTATGTTTAGGTCCACTATAACTCGACCTCGGTGCCCTAACCGATAGTCATGAGGGGTCAGCCTACACTGGTGTCAATCGACGATTTCATACCACTTTACTTTCCATCCGATATAAGTTGAACTCCCTCAGACAGAAACAGTAAGCATTGCGGGTTTTTTTGTTATTGTTTTTGTTTCACTTTAATCACTGTTGGTATAACACGAATCGTGACAATCTCTCGCAAATCCTTAGTCTATGGGCAAAACTTCAAATAATTTAACGTCAAAATTATTTCACAGGAAGGCGGCAAAATCTGTCACGTAAAATATGATTGTTCAAAAAATATAATTTCTTTTACATTTCTACATTTTAGTAAAAATCTATTATTGTTGGTCAGGAATTAAATTGGCTGATAGTACTTCCACACCAGACAATAAATTATTCTCATAGAAATATAATCCTTTATACCCATTCCAAAACATCCTTCATATTGTCGAATTTTATGTATACAGTACACGCACACCTTGGTACTCTTCCAACTGGATCTTCCATCAATGTAACAAAATCCCTCTCAGTATTTATGACATTGGTCGGTGGTTAAAAATCACCGTTTATTTAAAACTCGTGACGAATCGTCTCCCTCCTAACGAACCCCGTAATCGTATCGAGTGGTCGCATTAATATTCGGTCTCTGATCGAATGTGACCTCGGATTGTTATCGGCTGCTTTGTTACACTTGTAGCCTAGAGTTTGTACCTGGCTATTTAAATTAGGGTGCACAGTTTTCACTCTATACAATAAACCCGCTCTAAAATAACGGGAAATTTTAATATAACAACTATGTTTGCTAGTCGACTATATGTTACTACTAGTTTTCTCTAAGTCTAGCTCTGGCCAAGTTAACTATAATTATATTTATACAAGAAAACGAGCAAAAGAAACGCTTTTTGACGTGACAACGTCTTATTATTGGATGGAGCCGGCTGCACGCACGAAGAAACATGACTCATGCGGCGTTACCTTGCTCTGGGGCGTTCCATTTAAGGCTTCAAGTGCAAGCGAGAGCGCGCAACGAGCGACAAAGAGGCACAATCGGCCTCCGCGTTCGACATCTGTCTCTCTCCTACTTGAGTAGTGGACAGCTGCTATACATTAATACATTTATTTTTTATTCAGTGAAAAGTGAATGTGGTGTCAATTGTTAATAGCAACTATAATTGCGGCGATAAAGGTAATGATCTCATACATGCTTCAAAGTTGTAAAACAATTGCTCAAAGCACATTCATATTTGTAAAAACTATGTACATTGTAAAAAAAACGTTGTCACGTTTAACTATCGTCAGTAAAAACCGAATTTTTAAGCGTTTCTTTGGTCGCAAATGACCTTTACAGCGACACCGGGTATAGGGACGGCGAGATCCTAAGGGGACCTAAAGCCGAGAATTGGCGAGTGCCTCTAGAGGCATTCCAGTAAAATATTGGAGGCATTAATATAAGAGGCATTATATTAAAACATTTGGCATATGTAAAAGTAAGCAGCACAAACATTAATAATCCGAACCAAGTTATAATATTGGTCAATCAGCCTTAGTATAATGCTGCCGTGACATGCACCTAACTAAACGTGTCACTGCAATGCTGGTATTCTGACAGGGCCTGTACGGTGCACGGTCTTTCAGTATACAAATATATAGAAAAACACGAATAGATTTACAGTTAAATAAATAGAACTGAAATCTAAAAAAAACCTGTGGCACTCGGGGTCTGTCGCGGTAAAGCTATTGCATAGCATTATTTATCAACTTATGCAATTATATTTATTTATTTTATTTATGCAGTATTTTTTTTCTTTGTTATCAATTCAAGTTTTTTCTTTGATATTAATTGATGGCGAGGTAGGCCTTATGATATTTCATTGGGCAATCACAGCAAACAACAGCATTGCCCGGCGCCAAAAAACTTCCACAAGCTCCACAGTGTACCAAAAATTTAAATTATAATGTCTAAATAAAAGGGAGACAAATAAAAATAAGAACAGGTGCTGGGGTCTTAAACAAATATAAAAAAGGAAAAAAATAAAATAAAAAATACGAGTGCGGGATCTGAACCGACGACCTCGGTGATGCGTCGAACGTTGGTCCCGTAGCAAAGATTTAACACACTACGCCGTTTCGATCGATACCGGAAAGGCGAAAATTGTGTTCTTAAGCACTGTTGTCAGGTTATTTTCGTTACGGAAATTTTTGATTCGGTCGCCGCGCCCAAAGCCCGCGATAAAATCTATGCAATAGCTTAAAATATTAAGTTAACCAGTATAATTAAAATTTGGTTTCTCTAATTGTGTCAAGAAAACAAATGCAAAAAATGTTAACCTGTGACTTGACTTTTCTGTCACTTTTCTCTATTTAAATAATTAGGTACTCAAAATGAGGTTTTGTTTATATAGGTACAAGTATTGAGTGAAATATTTCGCTCATGGTTTCATGTCCCTGCGTGTGTTTCTATTGAAATGATTTTGCAATAGATGGAAAAGTCGAGATAAGTTTCAAAATCGTTGCACGCATTGTAATTTCAGGAACTGTCGCTTCAAATTAATCTGCAACGTGTGTTTCGATTAGGAGCATAGGAGATGATTAATTATTTTACTCTATAATAGATACATTTTTACAAATTGATAGATGGAATTCTATTTAGGAAGTTGACATCAAGAAATGTTTTCAATTTTCGATGTCATCTTTTAATTGACGATACTGTATGAAACAAAACAGGGAGAAAAAAATAGCCCTTGCTGAGTTTCTTGCCGGTTCTTCTCAGTACAAGGTCTCCCGCCGTAGATTTACGAACCGATGGCGTAGCGTTTGACTTTCACAAGAGCTTGTAATTGTAACAGCCTAGACTGAATAAATGAGTTTGAATTTGAGTTTATTGGCGGCAATTTTATTTCTTATTCAATGGTAAAAATTACAGACCCCACCTACTTAGTTTGTGTAATTCTAATCATTACAAACGATTTCATATCTCCAAAAATGGTTTCATATCGGCGGACTGCGCGCCCTGTTGCGTGCGATCGTTCAGATTACAATCGGGAGGGTGCATTCCGGTGTCGCAAGCAGAAAACACATTGTTTCCCCACACTCGCTCGTTAGGAAACTCTGCGCCACTTTTTTGACGTCTGCCGTACTAACTGTAGGGGTCTCCAGCGGTTCGAGTGTTTACCCCTGCAAACAGTGTTCTGCACTCGCAAACGCACACGCCTCTCCTAAAACGAGAACAGTAAGAATCAAAATTGAAGAAACATTGTTGCGTTATGAAATGATTTTTAAGACGCCCTTACAACGTCGTGAGCGAAGCGTACGCTTAATATTACAGCAGTAGAATCCAAAATCGTACGGCTAGTGTCACTGAAATTTGAAGGTTTGTTTGTCTACGTGTTATAATATATTTTTGTTCGCGCTTCCTATCTCTTCCAACTCTTCAGATGAGTATCCGGAGCCTTCCTTATGAGGGGAATGTATTTTTTTTACAAAATGATTTGTCCGACGCAATAAAGTCTCACAGGGGTTGGATATAACCCATCCCTTTCCACATTTACGACAACATCGATAAAACTGAACACTGTATCGTTTTACTGGGAAAATATTAAATATAATGGTGGATCATAACCGTGCAACGGAGACGTTTCCACTGCGTAAAATTGATTTTTAAATTCTTCACCAATACGCTTTTTTAGGTTAAGCTATGTATGATAATGTTTTTATTTATTTTTAAGCATTTAACTGCTAGATGTTTAAATCTAAAGAAAAGTTTACTAGAATTAAATCCACGCGGGCCAGGCAGCGGACGGGACTCGAACCCGCACCCTTCGCAATCCGGGCGAATGCACTGACCATTATGCTACCACGGCCCTATTCGCCGCGTCGAAATTTTCCTAGCCTTATGCTGCAAGGCAGCGCCATCTCTTCGCATTGTAGGTAAAAAAGTGCATTCGCCCGGATTGCGAAGGGTGCGGGTTCGAGTCCCGTCCGCTGCCTGGTCCGCGTGGTTTTTTTTTCTAGTAAACTTTTCTTTAGATTTATGTATGATAATGTTATAACTACGCCGATCTTCTCTGTGGTTTTTTATGTTAGTTGACTTATTTCCTAGAGTCTTTTCACATTTCTAAAATAATTAATTATTCTCCGAAATAATTAAGAATAGAACGTGTAAAACAAAAATGTAAATACCTACGAACATAAGTTAATATTTTTTGTATTTTAAAAGTACCCGTATAACGAAAATTAAATACGTGACCATTGATATGGGCGTGGTTTAAGATATCGTATTGCACCGATATAATATTTACATTGATTTTTTATTCGAATCACGAAGCCTCCACCCCAACCACACGACTTTTGACAGAGGTGTAACATTAGCCAAGGTAGAAGAAACCAAGATACAGTATATACGAACTAGCAGAAGGTCATTGAGTGATCCTGCCTGTTTATGTGGTCATTAGGAACGTACACAATAATTATTTGATTCATGTTGTCAATTTTAGAACGGAAACGTCATAATGGAAAAAAAGTTTGTGTGTCCTATTTGTTCATAGTTTTCTATTGATTAATAATTTTAAACATAATAAATGAATGGTCTGCTAGGTTGCTGTTTCTAAAGGTTTCATTTATATTGGGATCATAAAGTTTTAAACTTCAAAAAATCCGTGATGATAAAGATAAAATAATGATGGTGACATAACATCAGACATGTTTTATTTGGCTAGGAAAATGCCATAAAAATTCATCAGCTTAGATAACTCGTTTCAACAGTATAGATGCACTAATTTATTTGTTTTTCGACGTTTCGCAATTAAATAATGTATTTTATTAATTAAATTAGCTGATAAATTCATACATAGACAATAAAGTATTAAAAATCTTTCAATAAAATAACCGAACGCTCAATAAAAGTTTTTCGAATGTAGCTCGACAAAGTAAATAAAATCAAAATTCTGACGACGAAGGCTGGAAATGATGCGAAACGTCGAAAAAGAAATAAATTATTGCAAAGTCCGATGATATATATATATATAATAAATTAGTGCATCTATACCGTTGAAACTTGTTACATTTAATGAGTGATGCACCTGAAAACCTAAGAAACAAATTAGATAACTCGGATTACGGAAAGCAAAGATTGGAATCACAACCAATATACGAGTACGAAATATTAAATCAATTAATATTGAATCAGTTAAGTTTTTATATAAAACTTTTTTTTTTCAAAAGACCAATGTAATTCTTTTGTGTCAGTCGTTAATACGAACTTGCACTACTGGATTTAAGTTGGTAAACTTATGTGGTTTATATCAGGAGTGGCTCGATGAGACCCTCGGGACCCGGGGTCGAACATCGGACTCCACCTGTCCAGTTCCGAAGTTCGCTAACACATCCTAATAAATTATAAGCCTTCGTTTATCAAGCACTACATAAGTATAGCTATAGTTAGATAAATCGAGGATCGATGGTGGAGCTCGATGGAGCGAAGTCTGCGATTGTGGATGTTTAGGATTTTCTGGTCTTATGCTATATTACTTATTAAGTATTATGAAATTTCCACTATTTTCCTGTCACGTACAACTGAAAACAATTTAAGGTTTTTGTACTTTAACATAATAGTTATAAAAGCTAGCCAGAATAACAAGCAATAACTTTAAAAAAATATACTCTTAAGTTCATATTAAATTATGTATGTTGTTAATTTTATGATTTGATAAATCGAATTCTCGCGAAAATCCTAGGGACTTTGCGAATCGCGATGGCGATGAAACTTCTCAATCTTACTGAATAAACATAGGATTTTTGCGAAAACGCGAGACACTACAGTATGATTGCGATAAAAATATTTGGCTTATTAGAAATATTCTTAATTTTTTAAGATCTCGTGCATATACTAGGTTAGGTGAGTAAGGCGATGGCGGCCGACAAAGCGCCAAAAAAATCGTTAATAGTAAGATTGAGCAATGTCATCGCTATTGCGTTTTCGCAAAATCTCTAGGATTTTCGCAAAAAAAATTATTTATGTGATTAGCAAAATATCATATCATTTTACTGATCGAGATAGCAAAACCTGTCTCATACCGCAAACCTTTAAAAACACATATAGCAGGCGGTTCAGGTACGAACATTTTATTAAATTTCAATAATTAGTTAGGAACTTGTGAAATGAAACTTAATTTCAAATGTCTATAAGTGTGTTAACGATTCAATACACATTAATCCCATTCAACCGAGCGGCTCTAACAGATGGTGTGGTGGTCGGCATTAGAATGAAAAGCATGACCATTAACGAAACAAAGTTTAATTGACGTTAAAAACATCAATCTATCGGGGAAGTTTAAAATCGGCCGAATCTATCAACCGAACAACCCAGAGGCTACGCAGTGCGGTCAGGGCTGCCAACTTTAAGGTATGACCCTGTATTTTCAAAAGAGTACATGGAACTTCAACTTTTGAAAATACTGATAGGTTGGCAAACAAGCATTATATCCCGTTCAATGATACCAACCTAGGGCTGCCATCTCTAAAATGTGGCAACCAGGATAAAACGCGTGATAACCCCGGATTTTGGAGCCCAGAACCCGGACAGACCAATAAAAAATAGTTAAAAATATCACAAATCAACTTTTTTATGTTGATCTAGGCTAAAGAGCTAGCAGTCTACCTCATAATAAGTGGTCACTGTTGCCCATGGACACTTGCAGCACCAAGGGCCACTCATGCGTTGCCGTAAATTTTTAAACCCGGACTACAAATAAAACCCCGCCCGGACGCTCCCCGGACGCCCCGTAAACTAGGACAAATCCGGGGAAACCCGGACGGATGGCAGCCCTATGCCAACCCGAACACTTCTATTATTTAACCTAAAAGTTTGGATTTTAGACAGTGCAAAAAACACCTTCTCTACTTTTGGATTACGGCACATTATGAAAGATACTCTCAATCCATGGCAAAATAAACTAAAATGAATTGATTAGTTTCAGAATGATACGTCTGATAGCTTGTCGGGTGGGTGGGGTCCAACTTTTGTACCTAAAGTGGAGCTAACCAAATTGTATCATGTATATAGAGCGCTTAAGGAGCGAACAGACTAGCGCTTCAATGGACAAGAAATCTGCAAAATTTGGTCACTAGTAAGTTTAAGTCAGTTTTGGGTCAAGCGATAACAGCGCCATCTATGTAGAGCTTTGCGTATACTTCTCCATTCAAGCAATTCTAACGTCACTTGATTTCCAAAAAGCTTCATTAATCGAAAATCTGTAATTATATTGGAAAACCACCTTATTTTATATTACAGCAAACTTTCCAACTAAAACTAATCTTGATCGAATCTTAACATTTCAGGGGTTTGTACAAACCAGGATAAATAGCAGCCCTGGTGCGGTCGATCCGACCGACGGCGGCGTGGGTAGCTCCGATAGCGTAATCCGAACATTTTTACCCTCCGTAGGTTTGGGTTAAGCAACTGTCCGAATGGATATGAATATGAAAATTCAAACCAACCCTAGCTAGCTACTTAGCTGACTTGAATCTAGCCAGCTCTGAAACCATGTAAGATCTAGAATCGTGCATCCTTTGATAATAAATACACCTAGAGTTGTTACTTGTTGTGGGCACCCTTTTGTACTGCGTATTGTGCGTGCAGGGTATGTTGGGCTAGCTAGCATAGCCAGCCCAGCTCCTTCTAGAAGCGCTCCTGGTACTCTCACAGGCCTCTAGGAGCTTCCTCGGCTTCCTGAGGATTGATGCCTAGTGTTCTGCCGCGCTCATGCATTCCAGGATCACTTGTGCGGCCGTTTCGTCTGCGTCCAGACATTCTCTGCACAGAGAGCTATCTGTTTCACGTATGGTTAATAAATTCTTGTTAAATAGGCAGTGCCTTGTTATGGTGCACAGCATTAATACACCTATATAGAGCCATCCAAATAGACCACGCACGGAAAATGGCTTATTTGACCTGCAATGTGCGCGTTTTCTCAGATATCAGATTGTTTGAAAACAGTCAATGTGTGCGTGTGTACCTTATATCGCGTACGCTGCTCAAGTCATTGTCAATAGAGCAAAGTGATATACTAAAGTTTTATAGAGGTACCGTATGTGTAACTAACTATCACAGTTAGGTCACAACTAGAGCTCCCCTGCTGTTTCACCCGCGTTAAATTGAAGAAAAAGGTTATAGTCAGTCAAATTTAAAATACGGACTTTTAAAAGGGAACAATTCCGTCGCACATGATTTTGGTGTCACTTTAAATCTCATCGGTATCTCACAAATGTAATTTTTTTACCCGTTTTTGCAACATTTTCATCGATGCTCCGTCGCTACTGGTCTTAGCCTGATGTTATATAATAGCCTAAAGCCTTCCTCTATAAATGCACTATCCAATAAAAATCAAAAAACGGTACAACAGAGCAATGGTGCATTCGGTAGAACGGGTCCTAAACTACGCAACAATTTACTATTGTAATAGAAAGTTTATAATAATACTAGCTGAGCCAGCGAACTTTGTATCGCCATAAAATTATGGGTGGTAGAAGGGTGAAAATTTAGGGTTGTATGTATTTTTGTAGGTTGTATCATAAAAAAATAAAAATAAAAAAGGGGATGAAAAATAGATGTTGTCCGATTCTCAGACCTACTGAATATGCATATAAAATTTCACGAAAATCGGTCGAGCTGTTTCGGAGGAGATCAATTACGCACACCGTGACACGAGAATTTTATATATTAGATTAATAATACACTTAATTTTAGTGCACCACACAGGATACAAAAGAAACAAAACATAAAAGACAAAAAGTACACAATATAGGCGGCTTTATTACTAGGCAGCAATCTCTTCCAGGCAACCTATAATAGAGAAATAAATAAATAACAAGGACATAAAGAAGAGGTGTGCCAGTAACAGTAAATAATAATAAGGGAAACCTATATATAAGGGAATGAAACATAAAGAGTGAAAGAAAAAGTTAAACTTTAATGTTGGGACAGGAAATAATTCCGAGCTTGATCTCTAAACGAGTTCAGAGTACGAGCCTTTCGAAGGTTTTCCGGTAATGAGTTCCATAGAGACAGCACAGAGAAGGAATAGGAAAAGAAATCGGTTGTATGATGTGGAATTTCAAGAATGGGGTTAGAAGAAGAGCGCAGAGTACGATGTGAAATAGATGAAAGAAACGAGAAGCATTCTTTTAAGTAATTATAGTAATATAAGTTATTTATGGGATTGTTACCATGTACCTTGTTTTTAGCGAGTTTCCGATATTTCGGCACTGTTGCAAGCGCCATGATCACGGAGTAACTGAAGTAATTGCGGGTAGGCTGTTATTGGTAGACATATCGGTCCACTGTTCAAATTCTCACTATTCACTCGAAACTTTTCTCGACACACAACACTTTATCTGATCGTACAGTATCTTTTAAGTAATGCGGAGAAGTAGGTAGCAGAAGTGTGGAGCAAAGGAGTGTAATGGTGTGTAAGTCCCTGCGCCGGCGAATACGGAGCCAATTAAGTTTAGCACGGAAGTGTGAGACATGGTCGTACTCACAGAGCTTAAAAATAAATCTTATAAATAAATTTTGCAGACGTTCCAGTTAATTTAAGAGTTCCTCGGAAAGGTCGGTGTAGCAGGCATCAGCATAGTCAAGGAGAGACAGTGAAAGAGTCTGCGCAAGACTGATTTTGGTACTGGTGGAAAAAAAGTTGCGTAAGCGGTTAAGTAAGCTGGATGCAGCAAACATTTTCTTCCTGACAGCGTCCACCTGAGGCCTCCAAAGAGAAACATCGGAAAGGTCGGTGTAACAGGCATCAGAATAGTAAAGGATAGACTGTGAAAGAGTCTGCGCCAGAGTGATTTTGGTACTGGTGGGAAAAAAGTTGCGTAAGCGGTTAAGTGAGCTGAATGCAGCAAACATTTTCTTCCTGACAGCGTCCACCTGAGGCCTCCGAAGAGAAACACTGAAAAAAAACTACTCCAAGATTTTTCACAGTGCTTGATAACAGATAATCCCATCAAAGGTAAATGTTCAAATCGATCCTTGAAATGAAGTAGGAGCTGCCAATTATGAGAGCTTGCGTCTTTGTGGGGTTCTTAGTAAGGCCGAATGACTTACTCCAGGAACAAATTAAAGCCAGTTCAGAGTTACTAATCGCTATGGCATCTGTGGTTAATTATTATTAAGAAAATAGTCATTTTGTATAATACAAGCCTTTGAACAAAAACTATTATCTACACTATAGCTCTGCACCGAAGCGAAGCGAAGGCGAGAAACTAGTATATTATAAATGTGAAAGTCTGAATGTATGTTACTCAGTCACGCAAAAACGGCTGAACGGTTTTGTATAAAATTTAGCACACATTTTATTACCTGTATTGAGACAGGATTTTTTTACCTCCAGGGAAATGTTAGGTTCCTGTAGGATTCCCAAAAAAATTTACAGTAACACGCACGAAGTCGCGGGCGGAAGCTATATTGTATTAAATAATAAATTAATGTTTCTCAAGAACAGTAAAATAAAAATAAAAAAATGTGACCACGGACCCTGAAAAGACTCCATCATAGTCGTATGAGTCTCTGTCGATGTTCTTCTTATATATATATATAAAACTCAAAGGTGACTGACTGACATAGTGATCTATCAACGCACAGCCCAAACCACTGCACGGATCGGGCTGAAATTTGGCATGCAGGTAGATGTTATGACGTAGGCATCCGCTAAGAAAGGATTTTGATCAATTCTACCTCGTAGGGGATAAAATAGGGAATGAAAGTTTGTATGAAACTTTGTCAATTTTAAACTGATCGGGCTGAGACTTTGCATGAAGGTATAGGAAGAATCATAGATCAATGTCATTGTGTATAATACAAGCCTGAGAACAAAAACTGTAGTCTACACTTCAGCTCTACACCGAAGCGAAGCGTGGGCGGACCGCTAGTTTAAAATAAAATCAAACCATGACAAAAAGCACAACTAATCAATATTATGGTTTGAACACGAATATTACTCTTCGTAATTCAATAGAATAACAATAACAAAATACCGTAATACCGACGAAGACGTCGCCCGAGAGAAAATATTTGACTGGAGTGATACCAGGATGCGCTGCACGGCTCCAATTTCACACGTGATATAATCCGAAACTCATTAAAAGCGATAGGTACTTGCTGAGACCATAATTAAAAAAAAGTTTCAGGGTGAAGTGATTTGCCATCAGTCAGCGCTGTTTTTCTAGCGCCTGTACTAATAATACAGAAGAGAATATTACGGGTTCTATTCCCATCCAGTGAATCTTATTTTTATTGCTATATTCTTTCAAGTTACACCTTATGAATCTGTACTAATATGGAAGATATGATATAATGTAGAATCTTATTTTTATTGCTATATGTATACTTTCGGGCTATGGATTTATGAAGAATTTAATATTTTTGAAATTAAGAACCTTTGTTAAAGAATTAGAAAACTTTAAGGAAAAAGCAACTAGAAATTGGTTCGGAAAAAGAAAAATGACCAACGGAAACAGGGATTCGTTTTTATAAATAAAGATTAGGTATTTTATCAGTCTGCGACAATCTGACGATATTTGACAGAGCTCCCGCGTATACTGTATGTGTGGAGGTACACTGGACTGTTAGGCCTCCGTCCCATAGTCGTATTATTATCGGTCGATAATGTCGGATGCGTTATTGCGTCATCTGTTTTAAATACAATATGTATTAGGACGACAACGAAGTTACACACTGCTGCGATAATGACGACGCAATAGAAGTATGACAATCCCAATCCCAATAACGCATCCAATATTGTCGAACGATAATAACGCGTCTATAGCGGGAGGCTTCAACGTCTTAAAAGCCGTGTCGCATGTAACCGTGCAAACAAGCTGTTGTACTATAATTCAACGGCGGCGTAGGTGTCTGAGAACTAATACGCGGCGCGGGAATCGGTTACCGACCGGTTTATATTGATATCCCGCATTATATTGCGCACCACGTTCGCTAACAAGCCAGTTTCGATCTTACTGCTTACAATAATAGCAGACAAATTCCTGTGTACAACAAACTCAGATTTAGTAGACAGTGTTGTTCCTTGCTCTCAGTTCTCAGTACTGGAAATATAAAGTCGAAATCTCCGTATAATGTTACATTAATTCAATGTTAGTTACACCGCGATGGAGACTTTAGACCCCCCGAAAGTGGACTCGTTTTTTTAATCTTTGTTTTACAAATAATTATAATCGCTTCGATGATTGAAAAATGACGCTCCATCGGACCTGCTCCGTTTGTTAGATAACAATCAAATTGACTTTTAATTGATATTAAGTATAGGTCCGAGATACTCAGGTATGATGTATTCGTCAAAGTGATTGCTCCAGCAATTTTAAAGTGGATATAAGACATAAAAAAGGTAGTTATTATGATAAACGCTTTAGATAAAGAAAATGGTTAAACAGAAAAAAATACAGCCATGTCTCTATTGTCTTTGATAGTTTACCATCATTGACCTTTGAAATCTATGACGTGGTTCTTGTCCGTATGTACTTCGGGAAATTGTCCGTAAAAATTAAATTTGGAATGTATAGATTCATGCCAGCATGCTTCAAATAACATACATCGTCAAATTCCCCGTTCGGTTTACTTTGGTTTGAAGTATGAACGCATTTAACAGAGCACATTTGAAGAATATAAAGCAATATGGTAGTTTATTTAATAGACATAACTACTTTAATAAAACATTTATTTTACAAAAAAGTCTTGAAAAAAGAAACAATGGTCCTAAGTTTCCTTCATGGCTTTTCCAAAATAGTTAAAAAAAATCACTAGTTCTTCTGGCTGGTAAGGAGAGGAACAACCATGTCGCATTCTGCAGTCCTGTCCTATGGTTGGAATAGCGAATAGGCTTAGATTAAAACAAAAAGGGTAGATACGGTACGCTCATACTTGCATCAAACAAAAACTGATCCCACGGCAGCGCGAACGGGACGGCGAGATCCGCGTCACTGCATTACCGACCCGAACGAAACAGCACGTTAAGTTTCAACGGCAGCGCGAACGAGACGGCGAGATCCGCGTCACTGCACTACCGACCAATCACGCGATCAGTACTCGACGTCACTACCGAATAAGATTCAAAACAAACAGCATTTTTTATGAATAAATATATTTTATAGTAGTTACGAATGAAAAGTGATGCCGTGGGTTTTATTTTTAGGTTTTGAGCAATTTGAGCACTTTTTAAAAACACACTTAGGCATTGTTTTAAATATAAACACAAAATATTAGCAATATTTACGACCTCCGTGGCCGAGTGGTTTGTACGCCGGGTTTCATGGTGTCGCCGACTCGAGAGGTCCCGGGTTCGAATCCCGGTGGGGGCAGATGTTTGTGTGATGAATACGAGCATTTGTACTCCAGTCATGGATGTTTAATATATACTTCTATATAAATATACTTATATATGTACAGTATATGTATTCTATCCGTTACCCTAGCATCCCATAACACAAGCCTTATAGTGCTTACTTTGGGGCTAGGCTAATTGGTGTGAGTGTTGGAAATATTTATTTATTTATTTAATATTTCTTTTTGGCGTTCACATGTACGTCGTTTGTATGTCAAGTTGTGACTAAAGCGATTAGGGTCGTGGACCACAATTTATGCAGATCACTTTTGTGAGACTAGTGCCCTCTACCCTTTTTGTTTTAATCTAAGCGAATAGGCCATGAATATACGGGCTTAGATTTTCAATAAATGTAAGATGTTAGGAGTGGACAGCTAAAAAGTTTTTAGTCATCGACATTTTGACACAATACTAGAGCCACTGATTTATTTGATGGCAACATCAACACATGCTGACTTGGGACCGATTTGAGACAAAAAAATATGTGTGTTTTGTTCTGTTTGTTGTGTGTGTGTTGTCTCAAATAAATTTATTTTTCTTTCTTTCTTTTCTTTCTTATTTATTTATTGACATTTCGTATCCTTTACAGGATGAGTCGTCTAAATAATGATTTTATTTACTTTATCGAGCTACCTTCGGAAGACTTTTATTGAGCGTTCGGATATTTCATTGGAAGATTTTAAAACTTTATTGTCTATGTATGAATATATTAGCTAATTTAATTAAAAAAGTACTTTGTTTAATTATGTTTTATAATATTGACTTCATTTATTGTAAATTAATGCATCTATACCACTGAAACTGGTTTTATTTAATGAGTGGTGTGCGTTAAAACCTAAGAAACAAATACAATACTAGAGTATAATAGGGGTGATGACGGGGTACAGTAAACGAAATTCTATTAAGTCCATCAGTTAGATGATCAAAAAATAATGCAAACGTATTTTTTTTTCTGCAATCAACCAAAAAATTACAAAGTTATAGCGCGTCAAAGTTTTGGAGTAGGGGCTCGTGACGTCACTTTTAAGTGAAAATTGTACCAAAACGTGACGTCATGCGACTTTTCAAATCAATATATCTCTGCAATGTTTATATTATGTGAAAAAAGAAAAAATACATGTTCAATAATTTTTAAAAATCTATCTGATAAACGAAGAAAAAAATTAGTCATCATCCCTATTCATACAAATTC
The DNA here is from genome assembly GCA_902850365.2 of Chilo suppressalis. NCBI lineage: Eukaryota > Metazoa > Arthropoda > Insecta > Lepidoptera > Crambidae > Chilo > Chilo suppressalis. The sequence continues at coordinate 4,131,661 of OU963902.1, forward strand.
TCAAACTTACATAATCAGTAGAAGTGATTGTGAGTGAAGTGATATGCAGTATTGATTTATAGGCCATGGGTATCGAAAGCTTTGTGTGAAGTGAAGGCTGATCGGATGTCTCCCGAAACATAATAGCTTGATGTTGCCAGTGTCTTGTAACCGAGTCTATTATTAGTGTACAGACAGCCACCCAAATCTGTCAAACTTCCAACTGACATTAAGCTTTATAGGGCTTTATCTAAGATTCAAAATCTATTAAGAAAATCGAGAATATTGTGGTGTTACGAAGTTTGGCTGTCCGTAACAGTGATATTTTATATACGATATAGAGTCTGTACAGAGTAAGCGCATTTTACTGTATCGATAGGCAAACAAAAATATCGATTCTGGCAGGATACTCTAAACTTAAAACTAAATTTGACATTAGTGTGTCCTTTTCATTCTGTATTCATCGACAGCCTAATAATCTCCCCGCTGCTGGGGCACAGGCCTTCCCTATGGATGGAATAGGGAGATTGGGCCATGACCCACCACGAGGGCCCATTGCAGATTGGCGGGTGTTAACGACTGCAGATGCAGCCGCGACCAACACCTTAACGTGCCTTCCGAAGCACGGAGGAGCTTGAGATAGTAGTTGGTCACCCATCCAATGACCGACCACTGCGAAAGTTGCTTAACTTCAACGATCGAACGAGAGCTCCTCATTCTGTATAGCGAATGAAAAAGATACACTGTTGTCAAATTTATGTTTAGCTTTAGAGTATCATGCCAGAATCGACACCAAACTATTGTTATACTAGCGGCCGCCCGCGACTTCGTACGCATGCAGTTAGTTATTTGCGCATACATTTTACCCCCTTTTGGGGTTTATTTCTAAACTTACCCCAAAACAGGGTTTATTTCTAAAGATACACTATTAGTACACCTTTACACCATCCACCATCTATAGAGCATACATGTTAAATTTCAAGTTTTTTACTTCAAAATCATAGGACTTCCAACCCCCGTATTACCCCCCCTAGGGGTAGAGTTTCGTGATAATATGTAGCCCATACGTTGACCCGACTTCTTAATAATATTCGTGACAAATTTGAAGTAAATCCATGTAGTACTTTTTGAGTTTATCCCGGACATATATAGAGACAAACAAAAATTCTAAAAACTTTATTTTTGGCTTATGTATCGATTGTATATCACACCACACCCCAATTAGTATTCTTTTGAAAAAATATTCAATGTACAGTTTTGACTTTCCTCATCATCATCATCATCATCATCATCCTATTAATGTCCCCACTGCTGGGGCACAGGCCTTCCCTATGGATGGAATAGGGAGATTGGGCCATGACCCACCACGCTGGCCCAGTACGGATTGGTGGGTGCTAACGACTGCAGATGCAGCCGGGAGCAACGGCTTAACGTGCCTTCCGAAGCACGGAAGAACTCGAGATAGTAAATTTTTGGTCACCCATCCAATGACCGACCACTGCGAAAGTTGCTTAACTTCAACGATCGCAGCTGATCGCGCTAACCACTTGCGCCATCGAGCTCATCCGTTTTGACTTTCCTACCTTTTCATTATATGTATAGATAAAGGCAGTGTTCTCCCCTTTTAAATAATTATAGAGCATGATAGACTGTTGTGTTTGTTCTGTAATTGGGCAAATATTTGTGTTGTGTAGTAAATTCCGTAGTAGAAAATGTAAAAAGAAAAACTGTTTACTGTTTAGCGCATGATGAGGCCATCTTTAATTACAGTTATATTATATCCTAATACGTAAGCATATGTGTAAGTTTGTTTGTATTAATATAGCTGTGTTGATGGTCCATAAATAAATAAATAAATAAAATAAATAAAGTGTTCTGTGCTTCAGAGGAGCGTTCGTTCCTCCTTGCCCTACATCATGGAAGGCGACGGATTGACTGATGTTAGCCGTTTATCGATTGAACCAATATCTAGATAAGCTTACCAATATTGGTGGAGCTGACATTTTTGTATTATTTTATACTAGAGAGTAACCGCGACTTCGTCTGCGTGGAAAAAATGGTTTCCCATACAAAATTACCAACCCTTTTCACCCCTTGAAGAGTGATTTCTAGAGTAAAAACTACCCTATGTCCTTTCCCGGGACTTAACCTATCCGTATACCAAATTTAGAGGAGCTCGATAGCGCAGGTGGTTAGCGCGTTCGGCTGCGATCGTTGAAGTTAAGCGACTTTCGCAGTGGTCGGTCATTGGATGGGTGACCAAAAATCTTCTATCTCGAGTTCCTCCGTGCTTCGGAAGGCACGTTAAGCCGTTGGTCCCGGCTGCATCTGCAGTCGTCAGCACCCGCCAATGCGCACTGGACCCGCGTGATAGGTCATGGCCCAATCTGCTTATTCCATCCATAGGGAAGGGCTGTACGCCAGCAGTAGGGACGTTAATAGGCCGATGATGATACCAAATATCATATAAATCGTATCAGCGGTTTTACCGTAAAGAGGTACAAGACTCAATTTCGAATTTATATTTTTTTTTAACAAATCACAGATTAATGAGAGTTTCTTAAAATAAGTATGTTTCTAGAATCTGCTCTAAATTGTGTATATTAAAATGAGGTATAATAAGTTCCACTCGGTGCATGTTTCAAACGGGAACTTTGGTGGACAGTGAAATTTTCTAGTAAAATCTTCTTTAGATTTTAACATCTAGCAGTTAAGTGCTTAAAAAGTATAAATATAATATATACAATTCAATTAGTCGAAGAGGTCCATGGTGCAGTGGTCAGAGGGTTCAGTTTGCAACTTCGACTGTTTTGCAACAGTCTTAGGATGAGTGACCAAAAATTTACTACATCAAACTCATTTGACCTTTTAAAGGCAGGATAACCTTTTTTTTTGAGTGTGTATGCTGTTGGTCGCAGATGACCTTTACAGCGTCACCGGGTTTGGGGACGGCGAGATCCTAAGGGGACCTCAAGCCGAGAATTGGCGAGTGCCTCTAGAGGTATCCCAGGCGGATGGCATCTCCCCACGGGGGGAGTCTCCTCTCCGTCTGGAGCCTCTAGACCACTCGAACCTGAGGGGGGCAGGATAAGTTGATGATTCTCGATGCATCTACAGATGTTAGCACCCATCAATGCAAACTAGGTCATGGCCAAATTTTCCCTGTTACATTATTAAGGAAGGCGTTTTGCAATATTAATAGGCCGGTGACGGTTGGTTATGTTGCTCTATGGCTGGTGATGATAAGGTAAAATTTGATTCAAGAAACGAAGCTCACACTCAGACACCCATCATGTTAAAATGGCAAAATGTTTTTTTGAATGAGTATGTAAGTACTTCTGTTAATTCAAAACTTAGGTAAACCTGGTTAGCTTTGTCAATATTTGGTCTTTTTAATAAGTATAAAAATACTTCTGTTAATTCAAAAACTTAGGTAAATCTGGTTAGCTTTGTCAACTATTTGGTTTCACGTGAGTAAGCGGTAGCGAGAGAACCCGAAAATATCATCGAACTAAAGCTAAACCCGATCCACATACGGCGACGTATTTAACTAACAAAGGCAGCGTTTGCCACATCGGGCCAGCATAATCCTCTTGGAAGGCACATCGCCAATGTGACTGGACACTCGCTACTTGTCAGATGCACACTAAACGCAAATATGCTTCGAATTTTCGAGGATTGTCCTGCTGCAAATTAGAGTATCTGACAAATTACGTTTTCATCAAAACATGTAAGTTAATAAAAATATACTGTTTTTTTTTATTTTTCACATACAATACCGGTAATGTATTTATATAGGTAGCTAATTCGCCAGCAGGGTTACCATCCTTTCTGCTTGTCTACTACCAACGGCTGGCAGCTAAACTTTATAAATAATATTATAATTTGTAATAAATAACATAATATAATTGACTATCAATATAAAATAAGTCAATATTATGTTCGCCGCCGAAATGATTACGAAACGATTGTGTTTTGAATATAAAATCATTGATAAAAAGAGAATGATATAAGAATATACACAACAAGTACAAGAAACCTGTGTTTGATTACAAACGCTCCTGCCTCCGACGCTGCGCTGCCCAAGGATTCTCCATAGGAGGAGAATCTCCACAGTACCTACCCTAATTTTTGTATAAAGTTACAAAATTCGGTTACCATCATCAATAAAATATTGTTTTTACGACATTTTTTGTGAAGTTCTGATATTCTCCAATAAACCATTTCTCATCTCAATCTGATAACTTTATCAAATTTAAAAATAACTTATATTTAATTAGAAATATGTATGATGAATTGCTTAAAACAGTTTGACGTTTTTCAACGTTAAATTACTCGTGATTATTATTATTTTATTAAACGGTTCTAACGGAATTAACAACAGAGTTGTAATAAAATAAATTGATATATTCCAGGGCTCATTAGTATACGCAACGTCTTATTTATGTCATAATATTAATAGTGCACTTTTTATGTATAAATATGTATCTATATCAAGATATACTATCAAGATTTCGACTTTACCATTTTGCACCTTTGACACTCACATAAACGCTAGAAAATGTGTACGTGACGAATTGATAACCTCCATAATTTTTAATTTAGTTAGAAGGTTTAGTTTATTGTTTCGCACACTAACGACAAAAACGACCCACGAAAAATAGCTGAAAAAATAATTAAGCGAATAATAATTCGCCTGTTACATCATTATTGCTGCAAGCAGTTGACTCTCGTCTGATACTACGATTGGCGTTACCCGCTAGCGGCCAGAGTGTTGATCACAACCGACGGATTCAATCGAGTCTTCGTTCGATACCTACGACCATAGGAATAAGTACGCACCGAATGGAAACTGAAGCAGTAATTGAGCGATCAATGTGATATGGACGTTCGCCGACATTACTGTCCGACACAGCAATCAAAATGTGAGTGGACGTTAACGAATCAATACTTCGAAATAACTATATCGGATGCAACATTATTTTATATAAAAAAAGCTATTTTTGTTAAATGCGATGATGAATTTCTTACGCCCATTCTTCTTATCAGCTGAAAGGTGTCCTGAATGGATGGTAGGAAAAAAATATTGGACGAGTCACGAATAAACTATAATTTTATTTCATAATAAGACTAGCGGCCGCCCGCGAATTCGTATGCGTGGAGTTAGTTATTTGCAGATACTTTTTGACCCCAAAAGAAGGTACACTGCTCGTTCCCCGTAGGTGATAGCGTGATAATATGTAGCCCATATATTGACCCGACTTCTTAGTAATATTCGTGCCAAATTTGAAGTAAATCCATGTAGTACTTTTTGAGTTTATCCCGGACATACATACAAACAGACAAAAATTCTAAAAACTATATTTTTGGCTTCGGTATCGATTGTAGATCACACCCCAAGTATTCTTTTAATTCCTACCATTTTATTATACCTATATGTATAGATGACATTGGTGTTAATTCTGGCATGCTTTTCCAAACTTAAAACTAAATTTAACATCAGTCTCTCCTTTTCTCTGTGTAGAGAATGACAAGGATACACTGCTGTCAAATTTAGATTTAGGTTTAGAGAATAATGGCTAGTGAGGGAATAAACACCTTTTTTTTTTTTTTGATACGCTGGGGAAATGCATTAAATTGCATACCACATGGTGGTTATGTGGGGCTCTCCTCCCCAGAAGGGGGAGGCCTACCCACTAAAACCCCAGCGATGGCCGCCATCAGGCATTGTACGGGGCCTCAGGATCGAGTATCGCGTCTGAGGACCCGCAGCCTTTGTTCCCCTGCTTCCTCCAGGGGAGTTCTTCTCGGGGGAGTGTTCGCAACCTCCCCCATCCACCCTCCTACGACGACACCCCCCGGCCATGCGGGGGTGTCGTCCCTCCCAGGTCACTTCCATGAGCTCTGTCGTGCTCACCAGCGACCCGCAGCGGCACATCAGGACATTATCTGACCCGACGCCGCCTTCTTCGAGCGGGATCGGCCCTCTCCCGATCCCGCTCGGCGGCCTCCTTCTGGAGCATCACCGCTTCACAGAGGGAGACCGCAGCCTTCCAACCTCCCTCATCCGCCAGCATTGCCGCAATCAATGCTGGCGGAGACAGATCCTGCCCGATTTCTCCGACCAAGACTCGGCGTTCGGAGTCCCAAGCGGGACAATCCGCCAGCGTATGCTGGGCCGAGTCTAGTTCGGATGCGCAGTGGTGACATCGTGCCGTGTCCTCCCTCCCTATTCGACTCAGATCAGACACCTAGTATCATCATTTGTTAAATCTGCGCAACATTATTTCCATTTGATAATAAAGTCGAGTCTCCCTACAATCCGCCAGTGGTCGACTTTTACACAATCGTCTTTATTTCAAGACGAAGCTAGCTAAACGTAAACAAGAATTCCCCTTAACAAAGAACTGCAAGCGCACAACACTACTGAAATCAAGAAATATTGCGACGGCGGTGAGGAACTAAAACCTCCTATGTACGAAAAGATAACTTTACAGTAGAGAGAAAAAACTGTTACATTTATTATATCATTGACTAAAGAAAATAAATACGATAAACTGCGTACACTTTGTATAGTTTCATTAAGCTTATCAGTTTTGTCATTATTAGCAGAGTTAGGTGTTAAAAGTAGGTAAGGTTACTAACAGAAAAATGGCAAATCAAAAATATATAATTTAGAATTGCCTCATATATATATCCCTTTGCATATTTAATTAGTATAAATATTGCTATGAGTGTTGTTTCTTTTAACCTGCGTGTGACATAAAATTGTTTCTAGTTATAAGAGGAATTGTTACTCCGTGATCATGGCGCTTGCAACAGTTCCGAAATATCGGAGACTCACAAAAAACAAAGTTCAAGGTAGCGATCCCGCCGATAATCATAATGTTAGTGACTACGAAAGTTTTAAAAACAATATATGAAAACACTCAGTTGTAAGATAGAAGGTTTTAATTCTTTAACGTCGATTGGTTGAGCAAGGTGCTCACAAAATCTCGTCTGAGTGCAGAGTACCTTTGCGGAGTCAAGTGGCGTGTTGAAAAATGTTTCTTCTACAAATGAAATTAACAAGTGCGCTCTCAACGTCACCAGAGTTAGGTCGCGAAGAGCCCTGGAACTGGTGACTCAGTGGTCTCATTTAAATACAATATTATCTTAGCCAATTGACTTAATTCTAGAGGTGAGTTTGTTGGGTAAAATGTATACAGAGAAAAAAAAATATGTTGCTAGCCAGTGTTAACTGAAGTTATAGCTATTTAAAAAAAAGTACGTTAATGTAATTGAATATATTGGGTGATGACTTCAGGAGGCAAATAAATATAACAATAAATCCACACAGCCGAAGATCATTAGTATAATTTTATTTATTTTATGTATGTGTTCTGTACTACGAACGTCATGGCATACAGCAGCTTAGTTAGAATGCTTTTTACCCGGCTGCGCAATGCAAGAGCGCGAAGCGCGACGCGCAGACAGGGTTATGTGTTTAACAGTCTATATATGTATGTTTGTTCCTTTGTGGCACACTAGAGACCAAACGCCTGGGCCGATTTTGATGATTCATACATCAATCGATTCGTCTCAATCATGGGAGTGCTACAAAAGATATGATAGTAATCAAAATTCAATATGGGCAAAATTAGGCGCCATATTGTGACGAAGTAAAAAAAAAGTTGACAAAATATGTCGAGTGGGGTATCACTGTCTAGATAATCAAAAATCATATTTAGGTTCCTAACACCATTTTTCATTTTATATGATTGTTTAGGATCTACAACGCTTTTAAGTTGTATATTAACCACTTACGCTTTTAATTTTAATCTTACGTTTGTATGGATCTTTGTTACTCTTTCACCTAAAAACTACTGAATGGATTTTAATGAAACTTAACAGTAATATAGCTCATATATGATAATTACATATATATAATAATTTATGTAGTTATTGAGTGAATTGGTTAATATATAGCAATAAGTGTCACTTAAGACGGAAAAAAATGTCCCATCTGCGAGCCATTTTGGCCTGCACTGCAAAAACAATAAAAGTTACATGAATACATTCATGTAACTTTTATTACTCTCTACATTACAATGTAGAGTGAAAATGTATCTCTTAAATAGTTCTAAAAAAAAGTCCGTGACACCATATATCTATTTTTAATGTGTAAGTCATTACCGCTAAAATAGTGAATCAAAACTAAAATATTATTTGATATCTATTTCCAAAATGCACATTTTGTATTAACAAATCATTTTTTATCAAAACAAATAAATTAAAGACGATAAACTTTGCTTTTTACCCTATGTCATTTCGACAAATATTTAAAAAGTTACAACGATGACAAAGTGATAGCGCGGTGTACTATGTAAAAGAAAAAAAATAGGGTATTCGCAGTATCTGATCTTATACGAATAAGTACTAACATTAAAACTGTAATACAGTTCCTTCCTATTAAATGATGAAAAATATATTATCATAATAGGTATTTATGATTATTGATTATTGAAGAATTTTACTGTTTTTCATTTTTTTTAACGGTATTACTTAAGGTTACAAAAAAGGTTTACTTAATATAATGACAAATAACCCATTTTTCGCTAGTAAATACATACTTATTGGAATCCCTGTATTTATTAATCAGCTCGCGATAATATTGGTTTTGTAATAATTCTGCAAAATTCAAAGTAAATAATGTAGATTTTTATAGGTAAATCACCCCTTTCATCACACTACGCCTATAAGTATTGCGATGTTGTAGCTAAGAACCAAGTTCCCATCTACTTCTATATGGGAATTCATTATATACGATCTAGCTATTAGGGCACGGAAGCGCAACAAACAAACTCACTTTCGCATCTATAATATTATATTATACTTACTAGTGATCCACCCGGGCATTGTACGCGCGAAATTTATTTATCGGGATAAAATATAGCCTATGTCACTCGGACAAAATGTATTTAAATAAAGAAAAATGTTATAATAAATAATGTAGCTACCTTATGATGAATTAATATTTGAAACCGGTTCAGTAGTTTGACAGATTATTTGTTACAAACATACAAATCTTGCCTCTTTATAATATTAGTGTAGATAGTTAGGATAAGATAAGTATTTAATTGATGAAAAAGATTTAAAAATAAAGTAAGTAATAGGTTTATTTGATTATATTTGTAAAAGTTACTTAGCATTTGTGCTTAACAGTGATACGTTATTCGATATTTTTATAACAAAAAAAATTTGGAAAATAATTGCCATGATTGCACTACTGGGAGTACTCTTCATTCGAGCTTTACTCTACCAATAAAAAAGGGTCGAACACAAAGTCTTTGACCTGTTAAATATGAAAGCTTTAAAAGAAAACTACAAAGAAAACTATAAATTGATAATAAATGAGATTGCTATGGTGCTCTGCCTAACGTTATGAAAATTTTATTATGCGCCTTTAGTATAATCAAATATTATAAACTTTGCTTTGGTGATTGCATAATTATTTAATTTAGTGATCTAAGGCAGTTGCCACCATTGTCCAAAACAACAGACGGGAATTACTGCCTTCTTCAACCTGCGACATAAATGTCATTGATTGGTATTGTATATAGGGTGATTAAAAACATTTGAAGTTAACTTCTGGCATCTACATATTGGGTTTCTGTGAATTATGTAGGTATATCAAATTATGAGACTAGGGGCGGACACTGAATTTGTGTATATCACAATCTTAGACGTCCGGCATTGACATGACAATGCAGCCACTGCCAATTTTAAATAGTCGACGAATAAAAGTAAATGAATTTTATATTTACTGCTAAACTATTAAAAAAAACACAACAAAAGATGACTTTTTGAGTAAGTGCTAGTTTACTATAAAATTTACATACATTAGAGATATTTATGTAACGACTTGATTTAACTTCACACATTTTTGTGAAAATTGAGGCCCATCTGTAGCCTTGACCCCGCTGGTAAAGTCTTTATATGTCTTAATAAATCAATCTTTTAGACCGACGCAAGGTACTTAATAATTCCCGCGATATTAATTCCCTTACTGAAATAACAAGACTACGGTATATACCGTCTTAAAATACTAACTAAAAAGTGTGAAATAAAAAAGGTAAATTTAAAAAATCAAAAAACCCGACTGCTTAATTATTCTTCAAATAAAAACTGAAAAGAAAAAAACAAGTCCAGTAGTCTATAATTCTGTTAATAAGGAACAAAGCTACTTTAACAGTCGGGACCCACTGTTGAAAAATATTATGTATTCTTGAATATCTAATGGGTCCCGACTGTTAAAGTAGCTTTGTTCCTTATTAACAGAATTATAGACTACTGGACTTGTTTTTTTCTTTTCAGTTTTTATTTGAAGAATAATTAAGCAGTCGGGTTTTTTGATTTTTTAAATTTACCTTTTTTTTATATGAGGCTCATCAAATAACCTCACCCTACCTGATGTTAAGTGTAGGTGGAATCCAGTCGCGAAGATAGATGATGCGGCAGAAAGTGTGCTGCTACAGCCATCTTCACCTCGCTGGCCTGAACCCAATCCCCTACCCGCGAAGCCCTGGAATCCTAATCACCAGCAGAAACACAACACCACCAAAAGGCAGTGTTATTTAACTGTGGTCTTTTGTAAGATGGAGAATGTTCCCAGCGAGTGCTCCAATTCGTCTGAAGTCAGAAGCGAGTCAGAATAAACATCGCTAATTTCGTAAGCTTCGTCAAGTCTTCTTGTCACCCATGCCTCAATGTCTCAAGTCGAAAGTCTTCGATCAGTGCGTCCTCCCAGCTATGACAAATGGCGCCGAGACGTGGACACTCACGGCTGGACGATTCCACCAGTTTAAAGTCGCTCAGAGAGCTATGGAAAGGGCTATGCTCGGAGTATCCCTGAAGGACCGCATCAGAAATGATGTAATCCGACAGAGAAGTCAATGTCAAAATCGCCGACATAACCCACCGAACTAGCAAACTGAAGTGGCAGTGATGGCCGTTGGAGCCGGAAAGTTCTTGAGTGGAGACCACGACTCGGTAAACGTAGTGTAGGATGCCCTGCGACAAGATGGGATGATGATATTCGTAGGCTGGCTAGAGTGGGCTGGATGAGAGTAGCACAAAATCGGGAGCAGTGGCGTGCATTAGGGGAGACCTATGTCCAGCAGTGGCCGAACATGGGTTGATGATGATGATGATGATATCTGACCAAATAAATCAACCCAGTTATGGCTTTTGCTGAGACAGAGTCCTGATTGACCACCACATACAGTTTAATGCTCTAACTGTTTAATCTATTTATTTTTAATTTCTTTTCTAAGTCTGCACCTATTAGTGTTTCTCGTCAATAACTAAGTTTTGTGCGGTCAATAAATGTTTTAAGTTTCAATTCGTTCAACAATAGATAACCAAAAACCGAGTACTATGTTTACACGTGTAAGCATGGGGTCCTGTTGGCCACTGCTATATACACATACTTATAGAGGAGCACGGAGCACTCCTGAGACAGATAAGCCCCCTCCGAGCTGTCCACCCTCTTCAATCATCATCATTGGGCCTCAACGAGACGAGTCAGAATTATCCTAATCATTTTGTTTACCACATTTGAATGGAGCTAATGCAAACATGAGCTGTTACGTTGAAGAATTATTTATGATTGTAGGCGGTCAAGAGATCAAGGGCTCGCCACCCTTAGTATGCAAAGATAGTGTACTATCAAAGCTGCTTACTTATAAAATGTAAATTTTCTGAAAACAGTAAATTCATATGAAATGTGCTTCGCACGTACTGTATGCTGATATGTGTACACGAAGTTTTATTAGAAAGCAGCTGTATCACGTTGTTTCTATTAATTTTAAAGTATATGGTAAATTCGCTTCTTAGTACGAGTTTTATAATGGATCTGTGACATTCAAATGCTGATCTTAAATAAATATATATAAATATTTCCAACACTCACACCAATTAGCCTAGCCCCAAAGTAAGCACTGTAAAGCTTGTGTTATGGGATACTAGGACAGAATACATAAATACTGTACTTAAATAAACATATTTATATAGAAATACATATTAAACATCCATGACTGGAGTACAAATGCTCGTATTCATCGCAGAAACATCTGCCCCCACCGACATTCGAACCCTGGACTTCTCGAGTCGGTGACACCATGAAACCCGCCGTACAAACCACTCGGCCACGGAAGTCTTCAGAATGATAGATAGATAGAGATAACGTTATCTTCCGCACCAATCGGAGACGCCAATCAAATTGTTTGGGTTAAATAAATCATATGTTAACTTAATCTAATACTATATATTGTTTTAAACTTTCATGGTCACTAACATTATAGCTAACTAACAAAGTAGACAGGCAACCACTATTTTTGCCATATATCAAAGGAGTGACAGACAAGATCTCGAACATACTTAATAAGTACTCACTGAATACTGTCTTCACTCCTTTACAAAAAGTGTCACAGATTCTACGGTCTCCCAAAGACAACTTCCCCTTGGAGAAACCTGTTGTATACAAGATTGATTGCAGCTGTGGTAGTTCGTATATTGGCCAAACGAAGCGGACAATGACGTGCCGAATGAAAGAACACATAAAAGCAGTCAGAAATAATGATACGCAAAAATCAGCCATCGCGGAAGATTCGGGTCCTAATCACTGGATTGAGCTCCATAATCCACAAATTATTTCGACAGAAATAATTTGTGGATTACCACTACATACCATGATTGGTCAGAGAAGCGATTGAAAAAACCAAACACAAGAATTTCAATCGCGAGGATGGGTTTAAATTGTCAAATGTTTGGAATCCAGTGGTTCGTATGTGTAACAACCGCAAAAATCAAAAAAGTGTCGTTCCGCGATCTGATACTGTGAGTGTTGTGTGTCGGGAACAAGTGCGAGTGAATAGTGAGAATGTGACCAGTGGTACGGTATCGAGCGCAGTAAAAGACGACGTCAGGGGGTAGACCGATATGTCTGCCAATAACATCTACCCGCAATTACTTCAGTTAGTCCGTGATCATGGCGCTTGCAACAGTGCCGAAATATCGGAGACTAATAAAAAACAAGGTACATGGTAACAATCCCGTTAATAGCTATAATCTAATACTATTGTAATCGTTAAGAAAATGACAATAGAGAGTTGGGAGTGCCCGCCTGAGCAAGTAACCTTCACCTTACAGAAAATCACAGTAAAATAACACTACCTTTTGGTGGTGTTGTGATGGTTCCAGAGCTCCACGGGGTAGGGGATTGGGTCACGTAGGCAGCGTTGCGAGTGATATTTTTGGTATCACAAGCGTCTATAGGCTATAGGGGCCGCTTACCATCAGGCAGGTTATAAGATTTTTTACCGCCCTTTTTACATTAAAATCAACTAAGTCCTGTACTTTACAACTCAAACTCAACTCAACTCAAACTCGGCTGTTACAAGCTCTTGTGAAAGTCAAACGCTACGCCATCGGTTCGTGAAACTACGGCGGGAGACCTTGTACTGAGAAGAACCGGCAAGAAACTCAGCAAGGGCTATTTCTTTCTCCGTGTTTTGTTTCATTCAGTGTCGTCAATTGTAAGATGACATCATAAATTGAAAACATGTGTTGATGTCAACTTCTATCACATTGATATTATTAATTAACAATAGTTAAGTACGATTACGATTACGATTTACGAAAGATAGTTAAGTAACACGATACGATCTGAGTGGCGTGCAATTGGAGAGGCCTATGTCCAGCAGTGGACTAGGATAGGCTGTTGATGAGTTAAGTAGAAGTGGCGATTAAAAAAATTTCTACCAAATTAGCAAAGCAAAGTTTTAGCCGCAGCAGGTGTTTTTCTACCCTTTTCTTCTCCAATAGGCTGCTCGCTTCTCGGCTCCTTGATACTTTCAATCTCATGCCTCAAATACATTACGTAGTTAGCCCGTATGTGAGAGCACGAGTAGTCGTGCACTCTTGACAGAGTGGTCGTGGTCATGTCTCGGTCGATTCTTGTGCTACTGATGCAATCGCTCGATGCTTTGCAGAGCGAGAACAATCATTTACGCTAGAGTGCGTCGCCGATTCAATAAGGTCTGTCCACCTTGTTGGATAGCGCCCGCGAGACCTTTTCCTCTCAACTTTCCCTTGCACCACCAACCGTTCCATAGAGTTCTCATTGTGAGTAATATGCCCGAAGAATTTGACGATTCGTTCCTTCAGGATTGAAACGTTGGTACGGTGCACAGTCCACGGAATGCGTAGCAAACGTCTCCAACACCACATTTCCAGAGCGTCAATCTTGTAACGGTCTTTCGTTTTAAGTGTCCACGTCTCAGCTCCATACAGAAAGATTGGAAAAACCAAGGATCTCATTAGCCGAACCTTTGTGTATTTTGGTTATCCTACAATTAGTCGTTTACCCGAATTCCATTGGCACTCGTAATCGCGCCATAAGTCAGTCTATTTAAATCGCGAGAGAATAGGTTCCTTCTAGACAAACGTGCTCCATCTAAGTCTGCTTTTCATCAGGCTGGCGATTACTGTTAAGTTAAACTAATAATCGTGTAAATCTAAAGAAAATATAACTAGAAAAAATTTCACGCGGACCAGGCAGCAGACGGGACTCGAACCCGCACCCTTCGCAATCCGGGCGAATGCACTGACCAATTATGCTACCGTGGCCCTCATGGACCGCGTCGAAATTCTTTCTAGCTATTCTTAAGCTGCAAGGCAGCGCCATCTCTTCGCATTATAGGTAAACCCACAATGTCAAATGAATACTTTTACAAGTATTAAACATTTGAAAGAAGAAATAGCAATTATAGTTATAATTTTTATTATTTTTAAAGCATGTAACTGCTTGATGTTTAAATCTAAAGAAAATATAACTAGAAAAAAACTTTAGAAAAAAACGTTCGAGTCCCGTCTGCTGCCTGGTCCGCGTGAAATTTTTTCTAGTTATATTTTCTTTAGATTTAAACATCAAGCAGTTACATGCTTTAAAAATAATAAAAATTATAATAATCGTGTGTCAATGGTGTTTCAGTGGTTTTAATTTTCAATACAGTTATTGTAAGTAAACACACAAAATAAGAATCGTACTTGCTTACTTATCTGTTAAAGTTATATTTTATGTTTAAATCATAAGAACTGTGTCAAAAAGAGATACTATTGAATTACTGTTGAGGCACAAATTTTACACGCGCTCATTCCAATATAAAAAGGAACTTGAAAGTTAATTATAAAAATATCTGAGAACAGTCATTAGTCTTGAACAAACGTCATATACACTACGCCTGACGATAAAAAATATATGAAAGTCTCATCAAATTAAAAACTGAAACCGGTATGAACAAATTAGTACACAAACAAGCAAAGGCCGGCAACAAGAACAATTTCAAAAGAATAAACAGGCAGTGGTAAGGGCCGCTCTGCTCGCTGGATGTGGATACAGACTGGCAAAGTTTTCTTAATCCTCGGGAGATGAAAAAGTAAAAAGGATCGGTATAAAAGCCAGTGGCGAATGGAATCGATCCCGGGGTAGAGTTCGAATTCCGACTGTGAAGTAGTAGTGCAAGTCAAAGGCGGTTATCTAATCTGTTGTCCGAAATATGCAAAGTACCCTTATCACGAACCAATGTAGAATTTGTAACGTTTGCGAGTTCGAAATGTCATTGTCAAATGTGTACTGTACCACTAGCATGAACCAATATCGAATTCGTATCGTTTGAGACTCCGAAATGTCATTGTCAAATGTGTACTGATTTTTAGTTCTCGTTACGTACTTCATGCCGCTGCTGTTCAAGTTTCCATACAAAATTTGACATTGACATTTCGGTTTGCAAACTATTCGAATTCGATAATAGTTCGTGCTAGGGGTACAGATTTATAGTTCTCGTTACGTACTTTGCGGCGCTGCACTCGCAAACTGTTCGAATTCGATAATGGTTCGTGTTAGGGGTACTACTGTCCGAAATATGCTCAGGTCAGGCGTCATCGGCAGATTGAGTCAAACGTTTATAAGTATGAAAAGGGTATTTGACAAGGTTTGGAAAAAGATCTCATGTTATTTATCAATGGTTATGGAGTCGATGAAAAGATAGATAATTTTAATTCTTTTGTGTAATTTAAAAAGAAAACGTAAATTAAAAGTTACATTTTCAAGTTGCCGCGACAGCGACGCGAAACGCTTCTCTGGACATTATGGCGTATCACGGTTTACTAGCGTGCGTAATTTTAGTTTTGGCCAATCCCAAGCGTTTTCGTTCACGTGACCATGGAGCAAAAAATCTAAGTTTAAAATAGATTGTGCAGCAATTAATAAATGGTAGGTAGGTAGCTCTCGTCTTTCGTTTCTTTTTTTGTAAGTAATCAAAAAAAACGCGTCTATATATAATCACCGCATTTCCCCCGAATTGAAGCTCTTCCCACACATACCAAAAATCAACTTCGCTTTCCCCCAAAGTATGGCGAATTCTCCACAGATTTGCCCTGCCCATATTATCATGCTGTATTTAAACAACAAATACTGAAAACGCCGATTCCTGCCTTACTGCCTGAAATAGTCGAATAATCTATTACCGTCAGTCTTCATTTCATTAAAAGTTTAGTGTTAATGAGATGGAAAATAATTGTATTGACTTAGCTACAGGTAACAGGCCCACACAAATACACTTTACTAAATTAAATTTGACCAAAATTATTACATTTTCAGTTCAAGTTTCCTTAGTTTTTTCATCACATGATACCTCTCTTTCTAGCAATAAGCGTAAGTAACTTATTATATTTTTATTTTAATCATGGAACTGGTACATGTTAATTTTATAAAATATTATTATTAAACTAAAGAAAAATCTAATAGAAAAAATCCACACGGCACAGGTCTCTCCTCACCTCCCGTCTGAAACTTGGATCGAGCGAAATTTTTCTAGTAAAATTTTCTTAAAACCTGTTTTACACTGCTACCGATTATCCCGCTAATTCCTATGAATTGTGCCAATCTCCAGACAAGTTGACTGAGACCCCAGAAGTTCGACCTTTGAATACTCTTCGAACCCAAAGTAACAGATGGATTCAGTAAATGATGGAATTAATTCTGTCACTTATTAACTTCTACTTTAACAATTGGTTACAACTCTGTCTTGCGTCGCTTCCCCAATAAATTGTTTTTGTAGCGTTTGCCGTTTCTTGTGTCATAAAATGAACAATGACTTGCTTGTTACGCGTGTGTGATGTGAAATTTACATTATTTCGAAACAATGGACGAGAATGTATAATTTTTAGAATCAATGGACGAGATTGCCCACTGAAACGTTGCAATCTCCTTTTTTACGCAGGCAATACCTCTTTTTACAGACGTTGGTGCCTTTTAGGGGCACACCAACGAACAGACCTCACGCTTCGCCTCTCGCGAGTATCGCGGTTGCGAAACGGAGAAGCCTTTAAGCAGTCCGCGCGGCTTACGAGCGCTTACGGCATACTATCCGCTAAAAACCCCTGCGAATACCCCTACGCTGTTAAGTGCAGAACCGCGAGATCCCCCTTGAGGGATTTCATTACGTCTCCGCACCTGACAGCTTCCCGGGACGCGTTGCAACCTCTAAGCTTCCGCAGCGACGTTGCGTCTTTGTGCTTGTTGAACTTACGTTGAAAGGAATTCTTCAATCTGGTGTCAGCGGCAGTGTTTCCACAATGAGGGGAAATTCCCCTTTTAAGGGGAAATTAGGGTCCAGAGGGGAAGAAAAAGGGGAAAGATATGAAATGGGGAAATTATGGGTAAAGCCTAGCCTAAAATAATGCTGCACGGAACAAATTTTTTATGGACTATTCCGTGGACTAGAGTGTTGCCGTATAAAAGAAACTATGGCAACACGTGTAGATTTTATATATTTTATTTATCTGTTATAAAATAAGATAAAGACCTTTTTTTCTTTAGTTACAAACACTAGTGCCAAATCTAAAAACTACAGCAGATAATTTTTGAGGGGAAAAATGTTCTAAGAAGGGGAAATCTGCATTGAGGCGTGGGGAAAGGAAATCATTAAAGTGGAAACACTGGTCAGCGGCCAAGTTCCTTCACCGCACCACACGCCGCAGAGAAAAATTTCAAACCTATCATCTAGTGCTTGGCGTTCTAGCACCATCTAGCGTTAATCGCGTTCCTTATTCTGCGTACCAGTAAGATCTGGAACAAAGTTCGCTCAGCGGTTTTCTCTCTTAGCCATGATATGACGGTATTCAAAAGGCGGGTTAACCTTTTAGCTTCAGAGCCGGCAACTAATGAGAGGTAACTTTGATGCTACAAGTGTCCAAAGGCGACAGTTACCACTTACCATCAGTTGGAATACCAGCTAGTTTGCTTGCAAAAGCACAAAAAAGCGCAGTCGAGGTACTTGACAGAAATAACAAAAGTAAAAAAAAACTCAATAGTCAAAATCTAGTGTAATAAAATATGTATTACACATTATAATCACTTGAAAATCAATGTAAAAATGAATGACTTACGTATCATAATTGTTTGCTAGTTTTTTTTTGCGCTCACAAAAGCTGTACGATTACTAATCTTTATAGGAGACCAGTCGAGTTTCCACAATAAAGATTAAAATCGGTGCGGGTGTCACTTTCATGATCCTCACTCTAGATTTTGTTTTACGATTCGTCGCCAAAAATAAATGCCCGCTCTTCGATAAGAGGCGGTGAAATATATCACTACTTATTTCTTGCGGGAATTCTGATTAATCGTCAACGTTTTAACGAGTTTTTTACTAAATTTCATTTAAGAAGTATGACTAAGGCCCACTTGCAGCAAATTTGTTAAATCTTGATTAAACTAAAATTAGATTGAACCCATTTGAAAAATCTCACTGCCAATTGACATTATTTTTTTTTTTTTGTAACAACACACACCAATTAGCCTAGCCCCAAGCTAAGCACTATAAGGCTTGTGTCATGGGATACTAGGGTAACGGATAGAATACATATACTGTAACATATATAAGTATATTTATATAGAAATACATATTAAACATCCATGACTGGAGTACAAATGCTCGTATTCATCACACAAACAGATGTTTGAAGAACACAAGAAACACAATAAATAAGTAGGGGCAGATTGCCCCCACCGGGATTCGAACCCGGGACCTCTCGAGTTGGCGACACCATTAAACCCGGCGTACGAACCACTCGGCCAAGGAGGTAGTCAAAGTCAAGTTTGGAATATATGTATCTATTTTTAATTAAATTGAAATTTGGCAAAATAATATATTTTAATTTATCTTAATGGATTCGACTAAACCAAGTATATCATGCTAACCATGTCAATTTGACATCATTCTATGGACAATATCTAGTTTTAATTAAATTGAGATTTAGAAAAATTACTGCAAGTGGCCCTTAATTTGCAAATTTTCCATTTAACTAAAACATGATTTCATCCATAGAAAAATGTCAAGACGTCAATGTCAATGTATGGGCTAAATCTAGTTATAGTTAAATTCAGATTTAACACAGACGCTGCAACTGGTCCCGCCAGTCGCAAGTTGTTGTTTTATTCTTCTTCAGGCATCGTGAAGAAAGTGACAGGATTAACTTATATCAAACTTAGTTGTGCACCTTATGAATAGATAAATATATGTAGCAGTAAATTTTCCTCAAATAGTACCTCCAATGGCAAAATGTTTTCCTCATATCGACGTCAAAAGTAGCTACTTTTGACATCGATATGAGGAAAACTGTTTTGTACAGACATAATAGTGATGAGTTGAAAGCTCGTAGCCCACAATATCCAAGTTTTTTGGAAGTGAAACTTCTTTCCGCACGCTTGACTTGGGCGGCAAGCTGGCGAATGCATAACGCTCTACGAAAAGTGTGTTCGGACGAGGCGAACGGGAGTTGAGTGGGGGATATAGGCAAAGAAAGCAGTGCGCGCGCACATTTTCTTTCTCTCTTTCTCTTAAAGCTTGTAAATGAAATATGTATGCGTACATAATTGTATAAAAAAAAAAAAAAACAACTCTCACACCAATTAGCCTAGCCCCAAAGTAAGCACTATAAGGATTGTGTTATGGGATACTAGCATAACGGATAGAATACATATACTGTACATATATAAGTATATTTTTATAGAAATACATATTAAACATCCATGACTGGAGTACAAATGCTCTTATTCATCACACAAACATCTGCTCCACCGGGATTTGAACCCGGCGCACTAACCACTCGGCCACGGAGGTCGTCCTGTCATATATACAGTATGTATATATAATATATACAGGTGGAGCTAAAGAAGTTTCACTTCAGTCGTGTGGTCATTCGTTAGCACACGCGTTTTTTTATGTTAAAAGGGCAGCAAACAAGCGTTTGGCCTGCCTGATGGTAAGCTGCCACCATAGCCTATAGACGACGATACCATAAGTATCACTCGCAACGTGGCCTTTCCTGACCCAATCCCCAACCCCTTGGAGTCCTGGAACCTGACTCACGGACAAAAACGCAACGCCACCAAAAGTTATTGTTATGTTACTGTGATCTTCTGTAAGGTGGAGATTACTTCTCCAAATGGGCGCTCCAATTCAAGCGGGAAATCCGCTATGCCCCTACATCTCTTAAGTCTTATCAACACCTCTATTGATTGATTGTCTTCTATTATGTACATGATAAATAAATAAATTAGTATTTCCAACATTCACACTCTTTAGCCTAGCCCCAACGTAAGCACTGTAAGGCTTGTGTTATGGGATACTAGGGTAATGGATAGAATACATATACAGTACATTCTAATATATAAAATTATATATTAGAATGTACTGTATATGTATTCTATTTTTCATCCCCCTAAATGTTACAAAAAAAGGGCAATCCACCCCTAAATTTTTTTTTCAATTTTAGATATTTTTTTTTTAATTTTTTTATGATACATGATACAAAAATACATACAACCCTAAATTTTCACCCTTCTACCACCAACCCCTATTTTTTTATGGCGGTACGAAGTTCGTTGGGTCAGCTAGTATAAGTATATTTATATAGAAATGCATATTAAAACACCCATGACCAGAGTACAAATGCTCGTATTCATCACATAAACATCTGCCCCCACCGGGATTCGAACCCCGGACCTCTCGAGTCGGCGACACCATGAAACCCGGCGTACAAACCACTCGACCACGGAGGTCGTTATAAAATTAACACCTGATGAATTCCACGCTTTTAATACTTTAACAGCAGAATGTCCGTCCCTCAAGACATACATTCTAGTATATAAAGAAGTAAAGGAAGTGACTTTTTGACGTAGAGAAAAATATAGTCGCAGCCCGGTCGGTGTCCAGCCAAGTGGGCGACGGGCAAAAGCAGGTCAGCACTGTCTGTAAGGGTTATCGCACACAATCAACTCGGTATCAGTAAGAAAGAAAAAAAAATTGGCCATATATATTAAAACAACTCGAGGAGCTCGATGGCGCAAGTGGTTAGCGCGTTCGGCTGCGGTTGTTGAAGTTAAGCAACTTTCGCAGTGGTCGGTCATTGGATGGGTGGCCAAAAATTACTTTCTCCAGCTCCTCCGTGCTTTGGAAGGCACGGTAAGCCGTTGGTCCCGGCTGCATCTGTAGTCGTTAGCACCCACCAATCCGCACTGGGCCCGCGTGGTGGATCATGGCCCAATCTCCCTATTCCATCCATAGGGAAGGCCTGTGCCCCAGCAGTGGGGACATTAATAGGCTGATGATGATTAAAACAACATTAAATATAACGATAAAATAAAGATAACAAAACAGAAAACAACAATATGGAGAAAATATGGTCAATCAGGATCTTGTCTCAGCTTCATGCTCTTAAAGTGGGAAGGAAAAAAAAATATTCCTTCCATATATTCAATAGCGCTTCAGATCAATGTCGTATTCATCAATATAATCATCAGAAATCTATTAATGCCCCCACTGCTGGACCATAATGTTCGGTATTGTTTGTATGAAATTCCCTGCTGGAACACACGAATGATCAACAGTATAACTGTATCGTATCACCTCGCCTCTGGATAAGCTGATAAGCTAAGCTGGATAAGACGTCAAACTCTAATCTGATCAGTTCCTCGTCATAGCCATCATCGCGCTTACATCTGTTTGTCACTCAGACTAATAACATAACATAATATAAACTACATTAATCTGAGGTTTCTCATCACACTTCTGACCATCGAAGCGGGAATCTTCGTCCAATCTTCTAGCCGTCATCTAGATTACGTCTGCATGGATTTGTTTGAAGATGTAATAGATTCACTTCTGTATGTAATTTATTATATTTTTATATCAAGCATTAAACTGTTCGCCTTGATTTGCCATACCTTAACCAAATAGAATGGTTTGTATAAGTAAAAAAGATTGAAGTCAAGACAACAGCATATAACAATGTTAAGACGATTTGTCAACCGGTCAGTTGCTGTCATCGAGTCGAGCGTCACAGGGACCGGTTGTTCGCTGTCCCGGCTACGTGCTTACATTTGGTTGACGACACGAGGTCAAAAGCTAGGCAGTGACTGTCCATTACTTAGCTGACCATAATCTCAACCTCTTTATGCTCACGACTAGACTATGCTGGAGATTTTCTTAAAGATCTTAATAAGAAAACATCTTGTACTACACCTATACACTAGCCAAAGATCGTCAGTCTACTTGGTAAGAGATCTTCCATTAAACTTCCACGTTCTCCTTCACACTTCGCATTTTAGCACCATGCGTCACGCGCGTTCCTTTTTCTTGTGTGTCAGAAAGACTCCCCCAGATCTTCCCCCAGAGACTATTTCTCTTAACTATGATAGCCGGTCTTCAAATGGCGGGTAAACCTTTTCCTTCAGAGCCGTCAACGCATGAATGGTACCCTTGGTGCTGCAAGTGTCCATGGGCAGCAGTAACCACTTACCATCATGTGGACTGCCAGCTCGTTTGCCTGCATAAACATAAAGAATAACACCACGAGCTAGCTTTATTTGGCTATGGTTTTGTGAACGATGGAGGTTTACTTCTGGAGGCGAGTGCTGCAATTCACCCCGCTGCAAGTGGCAAATCGGCCATGCCTCGTTCTTTTTGTTTTGTTTTTGTTTTGGCCATGACCTCCGTGGCCGAGTTTGGGGTTTGTACGCCGGGTTTCATGGTGTCGCCGACTCGAGAGGTCCCGGATCCGAATCCTGTTGGGGGCAGATGTTTGTGCGATGAATACGAGAATTTGTATTCCAGTCATGGATGTTTAATATGCATTTCTATATAAAAATATACTTATATATGTACATTATATGTATTCTATCCGTTACTCTAGTAGCCCATAACACAAGCCTTACAGTGCTTACTTTGGGGCTAGCCTAATTGGTGTGATGTTGGATTTTTTTTTTAAGTAGTGTGCCACAGTGCGGTGATTTATGAAAACTTCCGCCCTAGTGGAGATGTTCTTCTGCCTATATGACCTTCCTACTGCAACTTCCGCTACTGAGCTAATATGTGTGCTGTAACCCTAAAACGTCCGAGTTTGCTAATGAGGCGGGAAGCTTTTAGGCGACCGTCCCAACACGCCGCGCCATAATGCACTACCCTGCCGTATAAATAAGAACGGTCTTTATTCTTTACACTTTGATACAATGCCTTAATGCATTCTCTAGCGTCATAAGGTTCAGAGGATGCTGAATGTTTGCTGTAATGTCTCCCGGTTAAGTCGAAGTATTCTTTCCCAGCATTTCCATTTCGGTAAGCAAATTTTCATTCATACGAAAACTGTATGTAATAAGTGGTCATCCATAAAGTAAAACAAACAACTTTATGGATGACCACTTATTACTTACACATTTCGTCGACCGTCTTAAGTTTCGTGATGTCACATTTCAACTATTATCAAAAAACATTTACAACTGTATCTGTACGGGTTTTTAATTTATTTTGATGGCCAAGTTTCGGAATTAGTTTCGGAATTGCCGTTTTAATGTTAGTAATTTTTAATGCAAAATATGTGACGTCACACTAGGGACCCCCCTCCATATGTAATGTGACAACTGTGACAAGGATGGCGGAGGGGTCAAAAAATCACGAAAAAATCTAAAATTGAAAAAAAATAAAATTAAGGATTTTATTACCCTTAACATTATGGAGGATGAAAAATATATGTTGTCCGATTCTCAGACCTACCCAATATGCACACAAAATTTCATGAGAATCGGGAAAGCCGTTTCGGAGGAGTTTAACCACAAACACCGCGACACGAGAATTTTATATATTAGATAATATAATATAAACTTATTTATGTCTAGGAGAGCGTGACTTTGCTTATGACGTTAACATACTACCAAGCTAAGTTAAAGCAATAATCGTGTCCCAGTGTTGTATCAGTAGTTTTGATTTTGACACAGTTATTGTCCTAAAGTGGTTAATAATCCACCATTATTATTTTTTGTATGATGTATCATACCACCAAGTGGTTAATAATCCACCATTATTATTTTTCAAATTAAAACTGAACTTAATTGACTGTGTTAACTATCCTTTTCCAGTCCGTTTATTATTTTATTGTAATTATTAATTATTTGCATGCAATTAAAAAATATTTTTAATGATGCTAAAGAAGTATAACTTCTCACGCGCGTACATAAGTTACACGCATCCATTTTTTACTAGTTTTATTTATTAAGTGATGTGCGTGAAAACCCAAGTAACAATATTTGTTACTTAAACATAAAATAAAAAATTAGGCGTAGATACAATAACAAATGAGCAAACACATTTATTTTTGTTTTTTTTAAGTTTTAGTAACAATAACTGTTATAATTTTGGATATTTTAAAAATTTAACTGCTAGATGTTTAAATCTAAAGAAAATTTTACTAGAAAAAAAAAAGCGGACCAGGCAGCAGACGTGCCTCGAAAAAGTCAGTAAAAATTTCTTTAGAACAATAACTGTGTCAAAATCAAAACTACTGATACAACACTGGGACACGATTATTGCTTTAACTTAGCTTGGTAGTATGTTAACGTCATAAGCAAAGTCACGCTCTCCTAGACATAAATAAGTTTATATTATATTATCTAATATATAAAATTCTCGTGTCGCGGTGTTTGTAGTTAAACTCCTCCGAAACGGCTTTCCCGATTCTCATGAAATTTTGTGTGCATATTGGGTAGGTCTGAGAATCGGACAACATATATTTTTCATCCTCCATAATGTTAAGGGTAATCCAATCCTTAATTTTCTTTTTTCAATTTTAGATTTTTTTTTTATTTTTTTTATGATACATCATACAAAAATACATACAACCCTAAATTTTCACCCTTCTACCACCAACCCCTATTTTTTTAGGGCGGTACGAAGTTCGCTGGGACAGCTAGTATGTATATAATAAGCGTTTACAATGTAACCTCGGCAACAAATCCCATTTGTTTACCAACCGTAGATACAAAGGTGTGTATGGTTAACGGCGTATTTCACCGAAGCAGGTGGCACGGTGGTGGCTCGTTATGTCATTACGGGCCCGAAATATTCGGTTCATTTCGCGCCATCACCCGTCAAATTGTTGCAAACCGCGGTTTGGTCCGCTGCGTTGTTGCCACTAAAATGACGCATTTCCCCCATTACTGGGTAATTGTAGGATGATTGGGATACGTGCTGGCAAGGATGTAAATGGACGGATTGTGTACCTACCACACAAATTTGCGATTGCAGTTTGCGGTATGGAATTATTGACAAGCAGACCGATTGTGTTATATTCATTAATACGTTTATCACTTTATATATAATACAAGCTGACCCAGCGAACTTCGTACCGCCATAAAAATAGAGACTGGTGGTAGAAGGGTGAAATTTTGGGTTGTATGTATTTTAATTGCCACAATATAAAAAAATAAAATTTTGTACTAAAATGAAAATGTTAGGAGTGGACAACCCTTATCACTTAGGGGTATGAAAAATACATAGTAGCCGATTCTCAAACCTACTGAATGTGCATATACAATTTCATAAAAATCGGTCAAGCCGTTTCGGAGGAGTATGGTAACTAACATTGTGACACGAGAATTTTATATATAAGATAACAAACAATAAGAAATTATAAATTTTATTTTCCTTACAAATTTTAATATACATATATCCTTTTGAATCTTGATTTACTAAGTCAAGGCTGTCATTTTGCTATTTCATAGAAAATTATAATTTCAGTTTTCATACATTAATGCTGTTATTAAAAAAGTACCTTAGTGAAACTTATTAAAACTTAGGCTGTACGGCGACCAATTATAAACTATATATGACTAATTATATGCTATTTCTTCTTTCAAAATGTTTAATGCTTGTAAAAGTATTCATTTGACATTGTGGGTTACCTACAATGCGAAAAAATGACGCTGCCTTGTAGCTTAAGAATGGCCAATTATTTTTACCTGAAAATCCGTGTGTCAGGATAAGTGACTCTCACATGTGGTTATATTATGCCTGTTTTCCAACCTTTTGTTTTGTCTGACGTAAGTTCATTAGACAAATTTTGAAAGTGCTTTTTAGAAAATGCTTAGATAATAAATATTATGAATAGTAAGTACTGTTGTGTTTCTGCACCGTTTTAGCGCTCACAAAATGTTTTAATTGCTAGATAGCATGAACTGATAGATGCTACTCATTATTATATGGAATGATGACGGCCTAACGACAGCGTTTTAAACTTCGATTAAGTTTTCGTTACTTTAGAAGTAAAACTTTTATAATTATAGTCTTTTATTGATTACAATTGAGCTTCACAAATGAGTATTTTCTTTAAATTTGTTAAGTTATATAAAATTAAACACTCTCATGCATATAATACAATAGCGTAAGGTACCTTTCGTAAAACCACTTGATTACTTTTTTTACTTTTAAAGAAAAACCAAAACAGTATCCAGGAATACTTTTTGTTACGGTCCCCCGCTGCGTATTTACGCAGCAGACACATTTGTGTCTGCTACAATATCTGCTAGTTTCAGCTTCATACTACAAAGACGTGACGTAATTGCCATAAGCGGAACAAAACTAAAAGACATTTTTGAAGTTATACTTCTTTAGGCGCGTTATGAAAAAAATGATGAGAGTGAAATTTTAAGATGCGCGCGCATCACTGTAACACAATAACTTTTGTGTTTACCGCACATTAAGAAAATCTTCCAACAAAATAGAAATAGAATCTCTGTTTAGTGGGTGCTAACGACTGCATTGTGGAGGCCTATCAAAAGTATTTATTAATCTGGAACAACGGAACCAAAGCGCGATTCAGGAGACTACAGCGCCATCTCTTGACCATTGGTGTAGTAGAACCAAAAACCACATCTTTATTTTTTGTAATAAAGTAACAGTTATAGGTATTCATATTTATAATATTTATCCACATGTTTCTAGTTTGTATATTCGGAATACGTGTTTGAGTTTCATACAAGTGCAAATCACATATGTTCTAATAAATTATATTCAGTAGCGATTTTAATTGAATATTTTGATTATTTATTAATTTTTTCAAATTAAAACTGAACTTTATTGACTGTGTCCTTTTCCAGACTTTTTATTAATTTATTGTAATTAATTATTTGCATCCAATTAAAAACTAATTTTAAACGATGCCAAAGAAGGATAACTTCTCACGCGCCTACATAAGTACACGCACCCATTTTTTTTAGGATTTAACTTCTACATATTTAAATCGAGGAGCACGATGGCGCCAGTGGTTAGCGCGTTCGGCTGCGATCGTTGAAGTTGAGCAACTTTCGCAGTGGTCAGTCATTGGATGGATGACCAATAATTTACTATCTCGAGCTCCTCCGTGCTTCGGAAGGCACGTTAAGCCGTTGGTCCCGGCTGCATCTGCAGTCGTTAGCACCCACCAACCCGCACTGGGCCCGCGTGGTGGGTCATGGCCCAATCTCCCTAGTCCATCCATAGGGAAGGCCTGTGCCCCAGCAGTGGGGACATTAATAGGCTGATGATGATTTAAATCTTTACATCCCACTCTTTATGTTAATTGTCAGCTGCTAAATTTGATGACCGATTTTAGTTCTGTTTCCACAAAAATGTCTTTTTATAATTGGACTTTCTTAACAGGACAACTTTAAATGCTGCCTGTTTCAAACTTAAGCAACTAAGTACCCTATTCGACAACTTCCTATTCATGATGTTACTAACTTGTGCATCTCAAACTTCATACGTAACTGCAAAGAGTTAAAGTTACAACACAATAGTACAGACCTACTTCTGTAATTGTGAAGCGCTTTTAACTTTAGTTCAATAAAGTTATAATTATTATATTTGTTTCTTAGGTTTTCACGCACATCACTCATTGAATAAAACTAGTTTTTACGAGTTAATGCACGAAACTTTATTTATTTATTGACGTTTCGTAGCCTTTACAGGCTTCGTCGTCAGAGTAAAACTTTATTTAATTTGTCGAGCTACCTTCGAAAGACTTTTATTGAGCGTTCGGTTATTTCATTGATCGATTTTTAAGTTTTATTGTCTATGTATGAATTTATTATTTAATTTACTTAATAAAGTATTTTATTTAAAATTCTGTTTTGTAATTTTGAGTTTATTTATTTGACCCAGCTACCGTAAACTACCACCGGTTCCAAAATTGGGAGACCTTTCTGAGAAGAACCGGCGAAACAAACTCAAGAGAGGCTTTCTATCTCCTTCTTATGTTAAATTATGCAAACAAAAAGAACTAATAGTATCTGATGGTCTTCCAGTGTGGGCTCGGGGTTGGGATTTTATCTTCTGTTTAATAAGTTCCCAAGCTGGTGGTATATACCAACCATCTTTCCTATTGAAATTTGGATATTTTTTAATCTCAATAGCCTCGCGCATCATTCGAGGAACGAACCGCCGTTCAGCTGCAAGGATCTGTGGTCATAATTATTGTTTCATTGATTAACTTGAATGCACCTCACACATCCTGTTATTTCTATTTGTAAACTAAACACGGACTCTTTAAGAGAATTTTTTAAAGACATCGATATAATGACTGTTGTGACTGAATGCTTCTCAGTACATTTATGAACATTTAATGTATGTTCGTAAAAATATTACATTATTTCCTATCATCATCAACATCATCAGCCTCCTAAAGTCCTCACTGCTGGGGCACAGGCCTTCCCTATCGATGTAATAGGGAGATTAGGCCATGACCCACCACGCGGGCCCAGTGCGGATTGGCGGGTGCTAACGACTGCAGGTGCAACCGGGACCAACGGCTTAACGTGCCTTCCGAAGCACGGAGGAACTCGAGATTTTTTGGTCACCCATCCAATGACCGACCACTGCAAAAGTTGCTTAACTACAACGATCGCAGCCGAACGCGGTAACCACCTGCGCCATCGAGCTCCTCATTATATTTCCTATAAATAGCGATAAGCACTCGCTTAATACTAGAAATAAAAATAAATTTGCTGTATCAATTAGAAGGCTGCACAAAATCAAAGATTCATTTAAATGTGTTTGTGTACGCTTCTACAATAAAGTCCCTAGCACTATCCAAAAATTAAGCGTCAATAAATTTAAAGCTACTATTAAAAGAGTTCTTATTAATTAAGCCTATTATTATAAAGTATCTTATTATATTTCCGACAAAAATCCGGTACCCTAGCATCCCATAAAACACAAGCCTTGCAGTGCTTACTTTGGGGCTAGGCTAATTGGTGTGTATTCGAAATATATATTTATTTAATATATTCATAGTAAGGCCTATGCCCCAGCAGTGGGGACATAATTAGGCTGATGATGAAATGAGATTGTCTCTTATAGAATGGACATGCTCACTGCGCCTGTTTCTATCTATGCTGTGATACAGGCATTAATCAAGCCGACATCGTGTCCGTCTTGACATACCAAATTAAAGCTTGCTATCCTCCACCACACGCTACAATGACACTGAAGCTACGCGGTAACAGACTTATACTTAGATCAAATGTCATTATGTAAACCTTAATGATAAAGATATCATTTTTTTTATTCACCTTAATATTTAAAAATAACCGACTCTAACCGCTCAAACATGGCCATAAAATGAATTTCTTTGACATAACCTAGAGTTGAAAAGTTTTATAGCCTGCTTGCTCCGCTGACTAAAATAATTTTGCTATTTTTTGGGTACCGCACCGAAATGGTTTTATACGGAACCCTATAAATTAAAAATAATAATAAGTAAATGAATAAATATTCCCAACACTCACATTAATTAGCCTAGCTCCAAAGTAAGCACTGCAAGCTTGTGTTATGGGATGCTAGAGTAATGGATAGAATACATATACTGATATATATATACTATATATATATATATACTAGCTGACCCAGCGAACTTCGTCCCTCCATAAAAATAGGGGCTGGTGGTGGAAGGGTGAAAATTTACGGTTGTATGTATTTTATAATGACGAACTATAAAAAAACGAAAATGAAAAATGTTGTCCAAAAAATAAAATTTTAGGGGTGGACAACCCTTATCACTTAGGGATATGAAAAATAGATAGTAGCCGATTCTGATACCTACTTAATATGCATATAAAATTTCCTAAAAATCAGTCAAGCCGTTTCGGAGGAGTATGGGTACTAACATTGTGACACGAGAATTTTATATATATAAGATGTTTTTAAATAGAAATACACATTAAACATTCATGACTGGAGTACATATGCTCGTAATCATCACACAAACCGACACCCCACAGGGATTCGAACCCATGACCTCTGAAACCCGGCGTACAAACCACTCGGCCACGGAGGTCGTCAAGAAGCCTTCATTTTCTGTCTTTATATTAACACGGATATATCTTCATTATTGCAATAAGCAGACACCAGAATTTTATACTAAAAGCATGTCACTGTTGCTTTCCCTATTAAATAAAAAAAAATCGGGTCTTCACACAAAAAAGGTCGACATGATACGCTCGACCAAGTTTTGAATATTATACTGGAGGTACATCATACGTTGGTTTTTCATTTACAGAATTTGAAACTTACCTAAATTACATAGTATGTTTTTGAATGTACATTTATGAAGCGATAACTTCAAGCTACCGCGGCTATTACTAATGCAGGTCTGGCGTCGCTTAAGACAACCAGTAATTTTACCTGTAACAGTCTTAACTTCCCAGGGCATTACAAATGTCTGGGTATCAAGTAATATACCTATTATGCAATTTAGCTTACTTATGCTTCGTCCACATTTGAAGAAGACAGAGTAATTTTATAGTGTTTATTATGAAAAGAGACCATAATCGTCTTAGTGAATTCATGAGTTATCTCATATTCAAGTCATTTTTCAATTTGACGTCTCTGTATATAATACAGGGAGAAAAAGACAGCCCTTGCTAAACACTCTTGCCGGTTTTTCTCATAGTCTCCCACCCGTAGATTTTCGAACCGATGGCGTAGCTTTTCGATGTTCACAAGTGCTTGAAACAGCCTAGACTGAATAAACAATATAGAATTTTGATATTTTTGAATTCAATGATAAATAAGACAATTTCAAAAGTCAATACTATCACTCCGAACATGGAGTGAAAGAATAACAGAGAAAGCAACAGCAACTTGCTTTCCAGTGCAGTTCGTGTGGGAAATATATAAAGAATACCTGTGCCCCAGCAGTGGCGATATTAATCGGCTGATAATAGGGGTGATGATGGGGTACAGTAAACGAAATTCTATTTAGTCCGTCAGTTCGATGATCAAAAAATAATGAACACGTATTTTTTCTTTGGGCAATCAACCAAAAAATGACAACGTTATAGCACGTCAAAGTTTGGGAGTAGAGGCTCGTGACGTCACTTTTAAGTGAAAATTGTACCAAAACGTGACGTCATGCGACTTTTCAAAACAAAATATCTCTGCAATGTTTATATTATGTGAAAAAAGAAAAAATACGTGTCCAATACTTTTTAATAATCTCCCTGATAAACGAAGAAAAATAGTCATCATCCCCATTATGATAGTAGCAACAATAGAATTTGTATAGCATGGTCCCGTTGTCTTCAAATGAGGGTAAAAAAGAATATTCCACGAAAGGCAGCAGCATGGCTGTGTCACTGCTGATGTCCATGTGCAGTGGTGATCACATAACATTAGGTGGCTCATCTGCCTTCGATGGCAATAGAAATTTGAAGTATCTTCTAAATTCGCTTCAGGAGATACAACTCGCTGATATACAGACGGACAGTCCAGAAAAAGGATTTCTACCTAATACGGTTTCGTTATAAACCTTTAGGAACGACCGGGAACCCTAAAAACGTATTTTCAAAAGCACATCTGCAGATCCAAAGTTATTTAATAAAAATATATTTCACCGCAAGAATCCCGGGATCCGGGAATGTAGCGTCCCGCGCGGGATTAGGCGCCGCCAGTTAGGCGGGGCGTGCGTACCAATTTCACAGTTTTTGATTCGATTTATTTTAAAAGGAATATATATGGACGTCTGGTTTTGGCTTCTTGTCGCGCCCGCGAATTTGGGTAGCGTACTTAACGGCTTATTGTAATACTGAATGATCTGTGCGAGTGCTACTGCCATAGTCAGCTGTAGAAATAATATTTTTAAAGATTTCTTGGTTCGCTAAACAAGACTGTTTGTACTCATTATTCAAAAACTGTACCTGCCTGCGACATTGGCTTCATATCACCGCGCGGGAGGTAGTTCCGCGCGGTCGTATGAACATCTACAACAGAGTTCCCCAAACTTTTTTGTGCCGTAGACCCCTTGCCATGTTTTTCCGTGTTGGGTAGACCCCCTACTTACCTGATATTGATTTTTTTTCGCTGACGTAGACCCCTTGCAGGTTGTCATAGACCCCTAGGGGTCGATATAGACCACTTTTGGAATCACTGATCTACAAGATCAAAACAAACATCGTCCACATATCCGCGCGGTACTCTACGGCAACGCGCGCCGCGCTTTGACTCGCGCGCAAGGTCTTGACCCGCGAGTCAATGCGCGGTATAACTCGCGGCATGAAACTCTAGCGCTGACCGTTATTGCGCAGAAGTAAAACTTAATATCTCGTTTACATGCAGCGCGAGTAAGGAGGGAAGTGGGCATGAAGAGTATGTAAACACGATACTCGTCATGCCACTGTCATTGCCACTCGCGCTGCCCGGCGCTTCCCAAAAGAGCGGTTTTTTGTGCGGAAGTCAAAGGACCGGCAGCGCGAGTGGCAATGCGTGTTCACACTCTGTGCGTCGCTTAGTTATGTGGATTGGTAGCTACTTACAAAGTTCTATTACTATGGATAAATAACATCCACCATCTTCTACGGCGAACTTTCTTTTTTTGTACTTAATATATTTTTAAATTTCGAACATAATTATGGATTGCAAAAAGACACAGCGAGGCGCCGCTGTAATTACTTCGACGTCCACCATTGCCGAAACTCTGAAGCGAAGTGAGAGGTAGGGCAGTATGTAAACACATACTGCTCTCAATCATGCCGCAGCAATATTTAGGGAATTATTGCCGGCAACGCGAGGGGCAGCAGCATGGGCATAGTCTAACCGAGGTATAAGATGTCTTGGGGGGAAACAAGGTGCGCGGGCGGGCGTGCGTTGCGCCGATTGGCTCTTCAGTCGTACCCATACGCAGCTATCCCCTCCGCGTTTTGCTCAGCGCTAGAGTTGCGTGCCGCGACCTGAACTTACTCATTCAATTGAAATAGTTTTTACGCACGCGCGTTGTTTGTCCCCAAAACATCTAAACTTTTTATATTGTTTTAAACTTTCATGGTCACTAACATTATAGTAATATAAGTTATTTACGGGATTGCTGTTGTTAGTCAGTTACTCCGTGATCATGGCGCTTGCAACAGTGCCGAAATATCGGAAACTCGCTAAAAACAAGGTACATGGTAGCAATCCCGTAAATAACTTATAGGTATTACTTTAATCTTAACTTTTACTTCTCCGCAATAAAGGTCAGCGTTAGTTTCGTGCCGCGACTTATATCTCTGTAGACTGCATTCATAGTGAGAGAGAATTAGCACCAGCTCATTAGCAGCATAAACATTTGCTGTTTACAAGGCTGACGGCAGAAGCGGATAATTTTAATAACATCTTCATTATTAATAATTACTTTGAGTGCTACGGTAGTAGTTTTTGTACATTAAAATGGCTCAAAGGCGTCGACGACACAGATTATTAAAATGATAACACAAATCTGCTGTAAAAGATCTCGATAGTTTTAAATGTAGCCTTGTTTCACTAAAACAAATCTACTTGAAAGTTTAATTTCATCTTATAGGTATTTAGTTTACCCAGTCATCACGCCTATTTATTATCTCCCACGAAACTGTTATAATCAAAAACGGTACTTTTCGTAAAATCCTTAAGTAAATTGACTTAAAGCGATTATATTATTAGGTCTTGTTTCTTGTTCAAAACATTAACCTAAGCATGTAACGATAAAACAAAAACAAAAACGAGTTCAACAGCGAAATAAAGGGACACGAAAAATAAAAATGGCGGCTGTGGCCCGCGCGGGCTGGCGAATGAGTTACATCTGTTGACCCCGCTTCCTGTACTAGAGTAGGGCAGTAAATTCTAAATAAGCAATACCCACTGCTATGTTAGTTTCCTGTAATGTAAAGCGACCGTCGTTGCTTATGGACAACTAAATATAATTTTCTTTTTTGGGTTCCGTTTGGGTCCAAAATGGTAAAAAGGGAACCCTTATTCTAAGTCCGTCCGTCTTGTCAACGCGTAGTATCTTCCGAGTCGCATTAGGTACTTGAGTATAAAAATGTTAAAATGTTAGTAAAGCCTCGATGACACGGGGCGAGTTACAAGCTACAAGCCAGCGAGTTTACTAGCAGCTTTATATATTAAATACTAGCAAACCCGGCGAACTCCGTTTCGCCACCAGATGGCTTCGTTTTATGTAACATTTCGTTTGGTGATTTTTTTTTAATTTTTCCTGAATTTTCTTTGCTATAAACCTCACGGAGCCCGAGACCTTCCCAACGAATGCAAAACCGTGGAAATCGGTTCGTGCGTTCTGGAGTTATAGCGTCAGGAAGGAAAACCCGACTTATTTTTATATAGTAGATTATTTGTTAATAATTCACCATTACGCAATATTCGATAATATATTGCGTAATGATAATGCTGAATAACATATACTTGTATTAGTATTTTATTAGGTCAATTATTGGATGTATTTGAGAGTTTGTCAATAAAATGCTGTTGGAGTTTATATTTGATATTTTGTCGGTTTAGTCTAGAAACCTGATAGCATGATCTAAATTTTTCATACTTAAAAGTATACTTTAAGGATTAATACTTCACAAACAGATACCTAAATCGAAAAGTAACTCGCCGCGTGTCATCGGCTTTTTTACCATCTGCTACTCGATGATACGGGGCGAGTTTGCAAGCTACTAGCGAACTCGCTGGCTTGTAGCTTGTAAACTCGCCCCGTGTAATCGAGGCTTATTGTATATTTTTATAGTAGCTATAACATCAAAGAGAGAGATGAGGGTAGCGCCTAACGGATTTTCCGCTCGAATTGGAGCGTGAATCTGGGGAAGTTCCTATCAGCTTACAGAAGGCCACAGGAAAGTACTATTTGGTGGTGTTGTGTTACTGTCGATGAGAAAAGTTTCAAGGTTCTTTTCCTGTAAAATATCCTGAAGTCCCCATTCGCGAATGTCAAAATTTTTGCATCCGTAACGAACCTGGGGGCCATTCGCCTAACGGAAATGCTTTGGAAAACGCTAACGCTTACGATTTCATTTAGTTATTTCTAGCCGCATGAGCGCGCTCTATTTATTTTCTTTTGCATTGGTAATAACAATATTAAAAAAAAATGAGCATAAGGTATTTGAAAACCTGGAGCGGTCAGAAATAACAAAATAAAATCGAAAGCGTTAGCGTTTTCCAAAGCATTTCCGTTAGGCGAATGGCCCCCTGGTCTATACTTATTTGCCACACTTTTAAAACGGTAGACTGTGAGAGATTCTCAATATTAAGAAAAAAAAAATTATCAACTTTATCAGGAACTAGCGGCCCGCCCTCGCTTCGCTTCGGTGTAGAGCTGAAGTGTAGACTACAGTTTTTGTTCTCAGGCTTGTATTATGCACAATGACATTCATCTATGATTCTTCTTATACTCGCATGCAAAGTCTCAGCCCGATCGGTTTAAAATTGACAAACTTTCATACAAACTTTCATTCCCTATTTTATCCCCTTGGGGGTAGAATTGATCAAAATCCTTTCTTAGCTGATGCCTACGTCATAACATCTACCTGCTTGCCAAATTTTAGCCCGATCCGTAGAGTGGTTTGGGCTGTGCGTTGATAGATCACTATGTCATCTTTGAGTTTTCTATATATATAGATTTCAATAAAATTCAAGAAAAAACATAGCAGTACGGAGTTCGCCAGGTCAGCTTTTAGTAATTAATAAATAAAAATATTAAATTTTTCTTTCCTTACCAACGTATGGCGTTCACAGTTTACGCAACTAACTTTAATAATAATCATTCTAATTAGTGTTAAACCTCGCCAGCCCCCGATCGAGTGCCCCCAGAGACTGGCCCTCATGAAGCGCCTATTTTAATTACCAATTAAAATGGGTCCTCGATTACTATATTCTGCCTACAAGTTGGAAGTTTTTAAAATACTTTTTTTTGTGCCAATTAGTGCTAAAACGGGCTTAATGATATTCTGTGTTGTAAGATAATTATTGGTAAGAGTTTGAGGATGAACATTGAGATTTTATTTTTAAAAGTTGCCATTGCAAAATAATATTTTTATAGCTATGTCAAAGTGGATAATGGGATGGAAATTTGATTTAAAGCATTCATTACCAAAAATAGTGAAATTTTGAAATTCGTTAATTAGGTGTGTAATTAAATTTTAAGTAACAAAGCGCTTTTTTCTGTGTCTTCTATGGTTTTTTATTAAAACAGAATGATCAACTCATTGTAATCAAAAATATTTATCTTTCACATTGATAATAATCCTTAAACTATCATAACTACAAAAAAAGTATAAAAAATCAATCAAACAAAGTTATTGTCGTGTATTCTTGACCTAGAAGAAAGTAAACATGAAAATTCAGCTTTAACGATTGTAAAAGGAAACGATAATTTGTTTTAACACCACCACGGAACACACGTGTCGTGGCTATTCTCGACACCCACACATTAAGTATTGATCAGTCCCATCAAGAATACGTACAGACAATTATCCAAACTAAGAGTTTTCACTATTGCAGCACAAATAATGGAACACAGAAAGCCGGCTCCCGGTGATTTCTTGACTTTGACTCCCCTTTCCCTTCTCTCAGAAGTGGCCGTTCAGAGATGACGTCATATTCTTATTACTGACTCCGCGGGGTAGACAATTGAGTTCAGACCGGCAAGGTGAGGAAAGCTGGAGCGGCTCACCTTCATTCATATCATCTATCATCATAACAGGACTCCACTTACACTATATAATAATAATAATGTAATAATAAACGTTTATTGACTTAAAGCAAGTTACAATATAAAATGATGGAGGAGCGCGATGGCGCAAGTGGTTAGCGCGTTCGGCTGCGATCGTTGAATTTAAGCAACTTTCGCAGTGGTCGGTCATTGGATGGGTGACCAAAAATCTTCTATCTCGAGTTCCTCCGTGCTTCGGAAGGCACGTTAAGCCGTTGATCCCGGCTGCATCTGCAGTCGTTAGCCCAATGGCCCAATCTCCCTATTCAATCATAGGGAAGGCCTGTGCCCCAGCCGTGGTGACATTAATAGGCTGATGATGATGATGACAATATAAAATATTTTTAAATTAATAAGACAAAAATTCGTGACAAGAGGCACATTGGAGCCTAAATATTGTTAAAGGTGACTTCTGTTGCCAGTGGTAGGATAACCTGTATTAATTATTACACTTAACATCTTCTTAATAAATGGTAGGGTAATTTGTTGCGCCTCCTATAAAAAAGTACATCAAAATGCGTTAAGTGCTATTGAAAGCTTAAGCAGCGCATTCTCTCCGAGACACTTGTACACGTACGGCTGTGTAGTTGCGCCTGTTCCGCTCGTAATGTAACTAAAGAAGCTGGCTTTCTGTTTTCATTTATTTTGTGGGCTCCGAGTGATGCTAGGGCGTGCTCAGATGAGCAATAACAATAAATTCGAGCCGGCTATTTAAACATCGTTGTATGAACGCCCTAATGGCCAAAGCGTGATAGAAGCGGGCCCTTCGACGTCATTACTTGGACATTAAACCTAGAAATATATTTAATGATCCTCTAAACAATCAACTTGGAATATTCACCCGAGAGTAAACTCGCCGGAAAAGAACGGGCAATTATTATTATTACTTTGATGTCGTTTATTTTGATGCTTTTGGAGATTTTACCTGTTGACTTCATTCGAGGTAATGCACAAAGGATAAATGTTATTATGCAGAGGAAAATGTAAAAAAAACGACGGGTTGCACTCCAGGAGTACCGGCAGAAGTGAAAACTTGAATATTAACGTTGTGCATTTTTGATATTTTGAAATGGTTAGGGAATAATTTTGCACGAATTGCTTTAATTATCAGTATAAAAGTACTATCATGTATGTGGTAGAATACAATATTTATTTTTTGCGCTATCGTACACAAACATGAGAATTTATATTACATTAAAAAAGTTTATGTCTCAGAAAATCAACTTACATGAATCACATTTAAGCGCAGCTAGCGACATCTATTGAAAAAAAATGCATTTTCTTCGCAATAAAGCTGCCACGTGGACGTCCTAGATAGAGACTTATTATTATAATACGATAAAATAAAATATTACTATGTTTCGTCCAATATAATGAAAGTCAATAACCTTTCCAATTTTATTGTGGTTCATGATGCGATCAGCCCACGTGTATAACCTGACGCGAGTTTAACATTTTTTACCCATACAAAAAAAAGTGTACAAGCCGCTAAAGAAGTTTTCAATTCAAAAGAAATTTGGTGACTCTTTTCTTTGTCGTACTATTCGTAAGTGGAATTATTTACCCGAGCACGTGTTCTCTCCTTCCTACAACCTGGGATACTTTAAATGGCGTGAAGAAGCATTTCTGCAGGCCGTCAAGGTGAGGATGGTGTGGCAGTTTATAACTGCTGTACCAGCTATCTTCGCGTTTGGACTTTATCACCACTTAATATCAGGCGGGGTAGAGTCATTTGCCTACCTCGCTATAAAAAAAACACAACATATTAAACCTTTGAACATAATTCATCATTCGAATAAGCGTTCTGAATAGTTTTTTTGAGTTCTGAACTTAGAGCATTTACGATTATTTTGTATCACATTTTGTGAACATTCTTCTTCTTGTTGCTACGGGTGTTTCCGCAACTCGGCGTCCTTATGGCGCCTGTTTTGCGTGAGGAGGGTGTATGGCCGGAGTCACTCCAGTCAGCCCAGCTCCGCCAGGAACGCCCCCAGGGCCTGCACATTGGTGATGCCTCTTGAAGGTTTCCTGGTGAGCTAAGGTATTTCGCCCTTTGTGAACATTATTTTGTCGTAAATGCTCTCAGATTCTGAAATGCATAAAAGTAGAGGAAATCAAGACGTGCCTCATCATCATCATCAGCCTATTAATGTCCCCACTGCTGGGGCACAGGCCTTTCCTATAGATGGGATAGGGAGATTAAGCCATGACCCACTACGCGGGCGCAGTGCGGATTGGCGGGTGCTAACGACTGCAGATGCAGCCGGGACCAACGGTTTAACGGGCCTTCCGAAGCACGAAGGAACTCGAGATAGAAGAATTTTGGTCACCCATCCAATGACCGACCACTGGGAAAGTTGCTTAACTTCAAAGATCGCAGCCGAACGCGCTAACCACCTGCGCCATCGAGCTCCTCAGACGTGACTATCTTTTGTTTGTGTTAAAATAGTGGCAAGCAAGCGTATGGCCCGCCTGATGGTAAGCGGCCACCATACCGTAGAGACTAGTAGACTCTTGCAATACAAAAAATAACACTCGCATCATTGCCTACCCTGACCCAATCCCCTACATCAGGGACGGCAAACCAATGGCACGCGTGCCCTGAATAGCACGTGACTCAATATTTTGGGCACATCACTGATCACATAATTCATTATGCACTTATTACGTAACTTCTATTAGGAATAGTCCCCCTTTTCACCCTACTTTAAGGATGTTTTAGGGATAAAACTATCGTACTTATGTTCTTTTGATCTGAGTCGATTCAGCGATTTAAGCGTGGTAAGGTATACAAACAGACACACTTTTGCATTTATTATATTAGAGTGGAAGTATGGGTTCTTATTTTCCCAATAATTACAGAGTCAAAATTATTTAATGGCACGTCTATGACCTCATTAAACATTTTTTAGGAAGGTAACACGTTGATCGTAAAGGTTCGCCATCTCTGCTCTACATCGTGGAGCCCTGGTACCTTACTCACCGACAGAAAGGCAAAACACTAAAAAGTTGATGTTATAAATTTTATTTTTAAGCATGTAACTGCTTGATGTTTAAATCTAAAGAAAATATAACTAGAAAAAAATCGTAATCGAATAGAATTTTTTCTAGATATATTTACTTTAATTTAATGTTATTTTACTCTTCTGTAATGTTAAGGATACTTCCCCAGACGGGCGCTCCAATTCGAGCGGAAAACGCTATACCCTATCTCTCTTAAAGAATCTGTATATTTTAATATGAGATATACGTCATTATGTATTCGACCAATATGAGAATCATAGCCTTTTTTTTGTGACGAGGGGAAATGCAGTTACGCACCATAGCGTGACGCTGACTAGGCGCACAGCGTGTGTGGGACTCGCCGGCACGGGAAACAGTGCCGACCCTACTTAAGCAGGACCAGTGCGGAAGGCCACACTGATCCTACTCCACTAAAACCCCCCGGTACCCTCCTACGCCCATATGGGGGCGGTCTCGGGGCCGACGCACCTGCGTGCGCCACATCTCCGAGCACAGGGGGACTGCGCTAGGGTACTAGGCAGTCCCCAGACGTGGTGGCCTATGCCGGAGCGGCACCTAGGACGCGCGGCTGGTAAGGCCGCGCCCAGACCACCTTAGGGCCGTCTACGCCGGAGAGGGGGGGGGCTAGAGCGTCCTCCTCCCGCTCCCTCTCCGCTGCCTCCTTCTGCGTCATCATGAGAATCATAGCCTGGCACCGCTAACACCCGCCACAAATTATAAATATGCATTATATCTAAGCCCGTCAATCCCATACAATAAACGTGATTATATCGATTTTATCTTCATACCAAACATATCAGATTTCAAAGTCAATTTGAGTCATTTTTAACTACCCATCGAAAATTGACAAAAGGCCCATGCCATGACATGAGTGGAAAAACGCGACGAGTTCAATCAATAACAAAAGTTTTATCAAATCCAATAGAATAAATCGCTTACGTGAGTGTGTCTGTGCGTTCTGTCGCCCCAGGGGTATGTTCGCCTGGTTGGTACGAATGGAAAAATTGATGCACTTTGGAAAACTAAATATTCAACGTTGCCTGCATCGGACTGGCCGGGGCCGCGTTAAAAAACAAAACAAAACACGGTTGCAGATTGTAAACCACGCGGGAACATTGTGGTTTTTGTTGGTTTATGCAGAAGAGATACCGAATTATTTCTTTACAGCTATTAACGGGATTGGTACCATGTACCTTGTTTTTTATGAGTCTCCGATATTTCGGCACTGTTGCAAGCACCATGATCACCGAGTAACCGTGTTCAGTTCCACCGTGATCACGGCGCTTAGAACAGTGCCGAAATATCGGAGACTCGTATAAAACAAGGTACATGGTATATTAGTGTTTAATATTATTGTTAATAAAATTAGTTTTCCAATAATGGGTCTGGTACGTGTTCTCCCCTTTTAAATAATTATAGAGCATGATAGCCTGTTGTGGTTGTTCTGTGATTGGGCAAATATTTGCGTTGTGTAGTAAATTCCGTATGTAGAAAATGTAAAAAAAACTGTTTACTGTTTAGCTTTATATCCTAATACTTAAGCATATGCGTAAGTTTGTTTGTATTAATATAGCTGTGTTGATGGTCCATAAATAAATAAATAAATGGTAACAATCCCGTTAATAGCTGTAATATTGGTGACCATGAAAGTTTAAAACAATATATCAAATTATTTCTGCCTATTGAGAAAAACGAGGAGCATAATGGCTCAAGTGGTTAGCGTGTTCAGATGCGATCGTTAAAGTTAAGCAACTTTCGCAGTAGTCGGTCATTGGATGCGTGACCAAATAAATTTACTAACTCGAGCTCCTTCCTGCTTCGGAAGGCACGTTAAGCCGTTGGTCCCGGCTGCATCTGCAGTCGTGAGCACCCATCAATCCGCGTGGTGGATCGTGGCCCAATCTCTCAATTCCATCCATAGGGAAGGCCTATTCCCCTGCAGAGGGGACATTAATAGGCCGATGATGATTGAGACAAGCAGGGAGATGTTGTAAGATAGAATCTCAATTTCGAGTTCTATAGCTCAAATTTTAGAAATTAGTTAAATATGCATTACGCCATTACACGGCAAAAGGTCGCGGTGACTGTTAAAGCAGCCCGAAATAGAGATTTGACAAATGTAATAAAATTGAATGAATGAAATCGAAAGCGAGATCGCATATACAGAATTGACGTGTAGATGCGAACACATTTGGAGCCATTTGTTTAAAAATGAATAGTTCCAACGAATTAACTACTAACTACCAATTTTCCTTTTCTACATTTTTTAAAACTCACAAATTTGTTTTATTTCTGCCTCCATTCATCATCATCATCTTCATCATCAGCCTATTAATGTCCCCACTGCTGCGGCACAGGCCTTCCCTATGGATGGAATAGGGAGATTGGGCCATGACCCACCACGTGGGCCCAGTGCGGATTGGTGGATGGGTTTTGTCAGATGCAGCTGGGACCAACGACTTAACGTGCCTTCCGAAGCACGGAGGAGCTCGAGATAGTAAATGTTTGGTCACCCATCCAATGACCGACCTCTGCGAAAGTTGCTTAACTTCAACGATCGCAGCCGAACGCCTTCACTTATGCCACCGAGCTCTCACACTACCTCTATTAATACAGTTTAACTATATTATGTTTTCTTTATTGTTACAGGTGGTAAGTCAGCATCAAAAATAATAAAGCCGATTTCGGGTATGTTACGTAACAGAAGGTGCTAAATCATGCCAAACAATACATTTTTGCCCTTTATTTTACTGAGTTATGTACTTGGGATTTTAATCAAAATAAGAAGAAGCAAAAAAGATCATCAGAAATTAAGTAAAACTGTAATTGAGTCACTATAGTTTCCATGATACACTATGTTGAGTGGCCGCCATTACTCCAAACTCCAACGCCAAATTATCATAATAAATTCTTGCAAGTTTTTTTAATTAAGTTGCATTGTTCGGGCGCAAATAGTGATCGTGAAAATTTAACAGGAATCGGTACAACTCACATACGTGTAGATACTACATTCATTACACCATAAAAAACGTGGATTTACTCTCAGAAATAAACTTTTTTACCAGCAACAACTATGGAAAACAGCCAAATCACATAGCAGAAGTGTTTTTACTCAAAATGTTCCAT
This sequence comes from Chilo suppressalis, assembly GCA_902850365.2. Classification (NCBI taxonomy): domain Eukaryota; kingdom Metazoa; phylum Arthropoda; class Insecta; order Lepidoptera; family Crambidae; genus Chilo; species Chilo suppressalis. The sequence continues at coordinate 4,175,221 of OU963902.1, forward strand.
AACTGTTACAATATAAAAGCACACCTGAAGAAGAGACATTTTCGCAGGCCAGCAAGGTGAGGATGGTTGGTGTAGCAGTTTATAACTGCAGTTTATAACGCGAAGAAGCTATCTTCGCGTTTGGACTTTATCACCACTTAACATGAGGTGAGGTAGAGTCATTTACCTACCTGGCTATATAAAAAAACTGCTGATGAAAAACAAACAAAAAGCTAAGTTTTAAACTGTTAGCAATTCTATAAACATCCCAGTAGGTAGCAAATTATCAACTTAATGTATTTATTAACTTTATTTTATAATACAAGATCCAGTGAAAACCTGTTTCCGTAATTACTAGGCTGAAAACTGTAATGTTCGAGCGATCGCGCATGTGGTCGTCGTTAAGGCGGTACCGTTTCGAAATTATAAAATTAAAATCGGCCACATTAAGGCTCTGCAAATCGTTAGTCTTAATTTCAGTTGCCCGATGAAGCGATTCGGTGGCGCAGTGGAAGCTACGCTATAACCTATAAAAAAAATAAAACGTGAGTCATCCAAACTTAATTAAATGGAGAAAAAAATGTGTTAAGAAACAAAGTAAATCTTAAAAACTAAAATGTTACCAAAATCTGTGCTTGCAGCATGTTTCACTGACTTATTAGACCAACTGAGCACTTACCAACGCTAACTTTCAGCAAAAAACTTTTCAGCAAAAAGAAAGGAGTAAATCTTAAATCTCGATGGCGCAGGTGGTTAGCGCGTTCGGCTGCGATCGTTGTAGTTAAGCAACTTTCGCAGTGGTCGGTTATTGGATGGGTGACCAAAAATTTCTATCTCGAGTTCCTCCGTGCTTCGGAAGGCACGTTAAGCCGTTGGTCCCGGTTGCATGTGCAGTCGTTAGTACCCGCCAATCCGCACTGGGCCCGCGTGGTGGATCATGGCCCAATCTCCTTATTCCATCCATAGGGAAGGCCTGTACCCCAGCAGTGGGGACATTAAGAGGCTGATGAAGATGATGAAGAAATCTTAAAAACTAAAATGCAACCAAAATATGTATTTGGTTCATCTGGCACTCACTTATTAGACCAATTGAGCACTTACAAATGCTAATTATATCAAGCATATTAAAAAGTTGCTAGTTCACGTTGTTGGTTGGTATTTCAACAGACGCTGTCATAACCGCCGCAATAAATGTTTCTCTTCAAAATTATAGCTGGACCTCAAAGGGCGATCTTATATAACAAATGTAATATTAAATTTATTATTAATAAGCTCGCTACACCGTAGATCCCATAACTGTTCTCGGAGCAGATAGAAGCGCGCTTGCATTGTTACGCCTAAACTTCAAAAAAATGTTGTATATAGTAGATTTTTGTCCATTAAGACCAAAAAAGTGTAAAAATTCGAAGTTGGACCAATTTTTTTTCTATATTTATGGGTATAAACAAATAAAAAAGTCGGTTCTTCTTAAAATCTTTAAAGTTTTGTTTTGGCCTCTACATTATTATTTGTTTATAGGTATCAACAAATTAAAAAACGGTTCAACTTCAAAAGTTTAAATTTTTTTGGTCAACGAAGGTGGGTTGATTTTTTAATTTGTTTGTTTATGGGTATAAAAAAATATTTTAAAATCGGTCTAACTTCGAATGTTTACATTGTATTATGGTCTTTTAGATATAACATTTGCTTATAGATTGGGTGTAACAATAACAGGCTACCCGCGTAAAATGTAAATAATCAAAGCATTAAACATAGTATTAAATTCATAATCATATTATTTTTATATCACTGGAATGAACTTTAACTTCTTTCTCGGATTGCTATTTGCACACTACCGCATCTTGTTCGATCCAAACATTAAATATTTAAGTAAATAATTGCTGTAATTTCATGAAATTTAACTTTGATAATCATAAATAAAAATAAGTCGTTTTTCGGCTGGGATTTGAACCCGGGATGTAATGTAATATAATGCAATGCTAAAGATGAACGAAAAAATTGTAGCTATGTAATAATACCTAATAGTCTCACTTTAATAATAATAATTACTATTATAATAATAATAGATAATCGCATCGCTTAGCTTCAGATGGAAAACCAGATTAATATTGAAATGCGCAGTCAGCTTTCGGAGCGTGATTGACGAGCGGCCGCGGCAAGCAAATACGATGTCGGAGCAGATCCGTTTACAACACACGATATAAATATACATTTTTATATTGTTCCATCCAAATACGACCTTTTCAGTAATAATAGCAGTAAACAGAAGAGACGAATAAAATATATGGCATGACATTCGTTCACCTATATTGTCCTCATTCGTCGCGAGTAAGTGCAATCCCGTATTTTGTACGTACAAGAATGTTGTCTGTTTGCGACAATAGGCCGGAACTGGGAAGTTAAGTGTTGTGCAATTAATATTACTTTTTATACGGGACGGGCATTTGGCTTCATACAGAATGATGGAAGTTAGCTACCAGATTACTAAAGTGCCCTGAAACTTGTGAGTTTATTTTTTTAAGTATCATTACTTGCCTTGCATGGCAATAGAGTGGCATGAAAAAAAATTTTTTGGTTACTACATTAATTAAATACTTTAGTATTAGCGGTTATATAAAAGTTATCTTTAACATTACTTAGGTACTAAAATAACCATTAAACACGCTATTACAACAATAATTTAACAACTAATACTTTTCTTTGCATTCTCTCTTTGACGTTGATTCTTAGTAACAATTCACATTGATATAAATCACGAGTAATTGACTACATTTCAGAATTAAAACAATATAAAAATACATTTATACAAATAAAAACCTACTCACACCTCAACTATGCCTGTCGTAGCAGTAATATCGATTCAATATGTCTATTATCCATCCCGATTGCCGGACTGACAGCGCGCGAAATTTGTGTCTAAAGCCATTCCACAAATCAATAATACCGTACCCCAAAATCCCCTCGTGTAAACGCCAAACGGCAGTGAGTTATTAAATTCTCTCACACATCACTAATTATCGGACCCAGACGGCTGTTTATCTACGGATGTGTATTATGCCGAACAAAGCGACTCATGTTCATTGTAAATCACTTTCTGCCAGCAATAAAAGGCAAGCATGACTATTGTATATTGCGGTTATTGTTTTTGCTACAGTTTGCATTTGCGCTAAGCGAGTATCGTGAGGTGTAAACGGCGCTTTTGTTTTATTAAGTTTCAGTGATTTATGCAGACGTATTAATATATTCGCTAATATGTTTATAATGTTTAAATAGGTGGGTGTGTTTTAAATACTAAGTAATTATAGAAATATAGTATATAATTAAATATCATGTAAGATTAGTAGAGTGTCAAAAGTATAGTATATGAAATAAATATGTATGTAATCTCAACGGTGCCGTTATGGATTTTTTGAATCCACATGTGTCGAGAAATTATATATTTTTTTAAGCAAATCTTGGAAAATGACTTCTTTCTGGTATTCTAGTTGTTTGATTAACAATTTAACAGATGCATTAAGAAACACACATTAAAAAAACATACAGTCGAACTTTGAACCTTCTCCTTTTTGAAGTCAGTTAGTAAAATAAAAGATTTTTAAGATGCTAAATTATCATATCTACTGGGTTTCTGTGCAAAAATATTTTGTACGTAACAATTTAAAGGCACTAAATCTTGGTTTTTTTTTCTGACACGCTTTCGTAGCGGCTCTCCGTAGCATTAACGTGCTACAGTGCCGTAGTCACGTAACGGTTCGTAGCTACCGCTGGCTAATAGCGCTCTTGTAATTTTCTATTTAATACACTAGTTCTAGTTCTAATAAGCCATTTCTACTATAAACCATCTCAACCATCAGAGAAGCTCGATGGCGCAAGTTTTTAGCAACTTTCGCAATGGTCGGTCATTGGATGGGTGACCAAAAATTTACTATCTCGATCTCCTCCGTGCTTCGGAAGGCAAGTTAAACCGTTGGTACCGGCTGCATCTGCAGTCGTTAGCACCCACCAATCCGCACTAGGCCCGCGTGGTGGGTCATGGTTCAGTCTCCCTATTCTATTCATAGGGTAAGCCTGTGCCACAGCGGAGGGGACATTAATAGGTTGGTGATGATGATGATAAATCGAAATCACGAATAAAACAGTCCTTATGAATGCCTGCAAGATCTCCTTAATTGGAAAATTCCTTTCATTATTGCGTTATGAAATTTATTAAGACACACTTGAGTACAAAAACAGCAGACTGCATCAGTGTTGCCAGTTCTCCCGATTTTACAGGAGATCTCCTGTTTTTCTTGAAATTTCTTCTGTTCTACTGTTTTTCTTAGAATACGATTTTCTTTTTTAAATTGCATGTTGAGTTGCATTTTCCGCTATTAATAATGTAGGTAACCTTAATATATAAAATAAATGTCACTGTCTTAAACTTGTCGTTGTTTTTCCTTATTGGCCTATATCTAAATCTTATTATTTTTATCACGTAATAAGACATTTAAAATGCTATGTTATTTAGCAAAAAATAATCCTTATAATTAACCCTTTCAATGGTTATCATAAAATATGCTGTGTTTATTTTTTCGAAATTTCACGAGTTTGATTCCCAGGTATAGCAGGCGATTTCAAAAAAATCTGTGAATGCAGTTCTTATTATTATTAAAAATAAAACGATGTCTTATTTCTGAAAAATATCCTATCTTCAATATTTAATATACTTTCTCTCCGTGTGAGGTAGCCTTGGGACGCCCTGTATCTCTTATCTATTAGACAAGTCCGTCCGTCCGTTTGTCTGTGGTGCTGTTTCAGCGGCCAAACCGTAACAGATAGATAAAGAGAATGTTCAAGTTATAAGTTAAGAATAGTCTGATAAGACTACAAACCGGATTTGAGTAACGTAGCACTTCCGGTTTTCGAGAAATCACGAATTTCAAACGAAACCACACAAAATCTCCGAAGTTCTCAATTAATTATTATTTTTTTTTAAATCAGGTTTTGGTGAACATTTGGTTCACTGGTTTGCTAGTATATATATATATATATTCTAGTAGCTCGTTCCATACATCTACTCCTTTTTCTCTATAACGCCTCCCGATTTTTAAAAATCGGACCTGGCTACACTGGACTGCATACGCCTACGATTGTACATAAGTAATTATTATTGGCTACAATTGATATTGATGACGACGCCACACGGTCAGATAGACAACGCAACCCCGCCATAACACATCGTTACCCTTTCGGGAAGGAACCCCGGAAAGGGTGCACCGTCGCCATTACAATTTCATCTCACAAACCCAAAGTGAAGCTCAATAAAACTATCAAGAGGAGTAGGTACGTATTTATTCTATGACCTAAGTCGCAATTTCCATATGCATGAGTGGCAGATTTATTTATACATATGTGGGCCTGTTAAACATTGCACCCTATTGCGGTGAGTTAGAGAGGATTATTCAACGTCAGTACCCTCTGGAGTCTATTTGACTAGCACGCATTAGTAAAAGTTCCCGAGCTCCCTAGATAGGGTGACCATAACGATGTATGTATACTTAAGACTTGTTTTGAACTTAGTAAGAATTAATGTATTCTGTGTACGTACTGTGTTTAATAAAAAAAATAACTTAAAGACAGAGATGGACTTACGATAAAATACGTCGTATAGATTTATTGTCTAATTATAACAAAATTCAAAATTCCTCTTTTTTATAATTAGACAATTAATTTATACGACGAATTGATAATGTTTCACAAATATTATCGTGTTCGCCGATAGTTTTTTAATTATTTATGTGGGAATAAAATTAAAATATAGTTCATAGACTGGAATTCGCATTATATTTTAGGCATCAACATATGGCGTAAAAATAATATTAAATTTTGTGGTTGAAATATTCACTGTTCGCGACTGGAATAAACCACCGCACAAAAGGAATTATTTAATGTCGTTTTAAATTTTACCACACTTATTGGTTTTACTTTCAAAAACTATTAATATAATACATTCGTAATTTTATGAATTAATTGCAGGCATCATTAATGCGCGTCAAAACTCGTGAACAACCTCGTAAGGTTAACACATACCTTGTATATTACTTTGTTAATGATTAAGATTTTGTCCTTTTTAGGGTTTCGTAGTCCTGACAAGGAACCCTTATAATTTCGTCACGTCCGTCTGTCCATCCCCGGTTTTACTTGGAGACTATTAGCACTAGAGAGCTGTTATTTTGTGAAGATATGTATATCAATCACGCCAAGAAAATAGTAGAATAAAATTTTGAAAATTATTTTTAGTGAAAGGTCATACAGGTAGCTTCGTTAAATAGGTCCTTTAAAATTACATCACATTGCTTATGAATAAAATATCTGACAAACTATTACAATAGTTTGTCGGCAGAGTTCCCGTGGATAATGATTAATTACAAATTACTTACAATGTATTTTTCCTATTAAACAAAACAAATTAGTAGGTACTATTATTAAGATACATTATAAATATATTATATATATTATAAGGAACAACTTGCTAATCCGGCAGTGGGCTGGCCATATTTGCCGAAGAACCGATAACCGTTGGAGTAGACGAGTTCTGGAGTGGAGACCGCGTCTAGGCAAACGTAGTGTAGGACGTCCTCAGGCGCGATGGAGTGACGATTTGCGCAAGATGGCTGGCAGGAGCTGGATGCGAGTAGCCCAAAATCGATCTGAGTGGCGTGCATTTGGAGAGGCCTATGTCCAGCAGTGGACTATGATAGGCTGTTGATGATGATGATGATAAGGAACAATTTATTTGACCTTACAAAATATAACATCATCAATGCTAGGTCCACAGCACGAACCATGCATGCGCATATTGTAATATCCTGCTAATCTTATAGATGCGAAAGCGTGTGCAGATGTTTGTCAATCTTTCAAGCCAAAACGGCTGAAACGGATCCAGATGAAATTGAGCACTACTATATTTTATAACCTAGAAAACCAACACATATTCTCAAAAAAGTCGCAGAAAAGTCGCATTTAAATAGTTAAAATATGTATTTTTGTTAATCAATCACGCAAAAATGGCTGAACGGATTTAGATGAAACTAGGCACTTATATAGTTTATGATCTTGAATGAGATTTAGGATATACCTACTACCGAAAAAATAGTAGGTTCCTTAGGGACTTCAAAAACACTAACCATAACGCGGACGATGTCAAAGGCATAAGCTAGTACACTACAAACCTTTATATTTATTTGAATTCATACATCATACACACACGCATGCATACACACAGAAATACACACCTGCACGAGCTACGGAAACAGTGCCAGATAATGTTATCGTTATATTTTTTTGGCTAAAGTTTTGTTATTTCTTTAGAACATTTATTAAGAATCTTCTGAGGTTGGCGTAACCTATTTTCTTATACGTTCACCGTAATAACAAGTATATTTCCTTGAAATATTAGTTATCTTTACTGTACAAAACAATGGGTAAAGAAAATATTTTCTCTACATTTAAAACTGTCCGGTGTTAAACAGAAATATGGGTCACCGCTCTTCTCACTATCAGAAATAAAATATTTATAGAAGAGAGCAGTTTTTCTCTTTGATTCAGTGGTTTTATTGGGCCTGCTGTTTCGCGGTAATAAATGTGCCTGGGGTGGTGGGCAATAAATAAAATTAGTCACAACGAATGAGTCCTTTAAGCTGAGAGCGTCATAACACTGATGTAATGCTGATCTATACATTTTCTTCACTACTGGGAAGCAAGGAAAATGTTTTTTATATTGGTGTATTAAAACTTACAATACACACAATGGCGGCTGCACTCAGAAACGTCAATGAAATTGTATATTCCGGATGCGTTATTCAATTTTAATTATATAGGTATGTGTATGATTTTTATTTTTAGAAAAGCGATTATGACCTAGTTTATAAAAAAATATGTAACCTAATTTATCATTTATCAATCAACAAAAAAATTACAAATATAATGCTTGTGAAAGTTTGGGAAACGGGGTTCTTGGTGTCACGTTTTAATTAATATATATTTGTAATGTTTTAACTATGTGAAAAAATAAAAAAACATACCTTTTGGAAAAGTACTTGATAAACGAAGAAAAAAAAGTTAGTCATCAACCTATTACTCAGTACAACGTCTCCCGCTATAGATTTACGAACCGATTTACGTAGCGTTTGACTTTCACAAGAGCCTAGACTGAATAAATGAGTTTGAATTTGAGTTTACTAGTAATTTTTTTTTGTGTTAAAATTTTACTTTAAATATAAAAATGAAGCAGTGAAACGGTTAATAAAAATAAGATTACATGCTTAAAAGTCAGAAAATAAGGTTATTTTAAGATAAAAATACAAACAACCGTATTAGCATTTGCAGATACGGCAAAAAAATTAATCCAGTGTAAAAATAAATTCACGGCAATTGCGAATACAACATAGAATTCAGTCGAATAACTTGAATCGGCCTCAAGTTTTATTTATCTTCCATTATTTCCGTATGCGGCAAAATGAAGTCTAAATTGACATTTAAATAAACATATAAACAAGCGTGTTTGTCCGTCTGTTAGGATTGTTAACAATGAACCCAAATGAATCATTGAAATTCTGACAAAAGATGTATTTCTTTTTCCGTTAGTACGAGAAATCATACAGGATTAAGAAGTACTGAAACAAGAAATTTGACTTTTGACGTTAAATAAATTTGTTAAATGGTATAATTGTACTATTGCAAACGTTTAACGGGCTGTTACTATCTATTATAATAAAGGCGATGAATTGTAATTGATACTGTAATAATATAATATTTTGTAAATATTGTTACAAGATTTGAACGTGTGAAGTTTTTTTCTCGATGGAGCTCGATGGCGCAAGTGGTTAGCGCGTTCGGCTGCGATCGTTGAACTTAAGCAACTTTCGCAGTGGTCGGTCATAATAATAACAACTTTATTTGGAACAAGTGCAATATACATAAAATTATGAATCTGCTTTAGTTTTACAAAAACTGAGTGTCTGTCAGGTCATTGGATGGGTGACCAAAAATTTACTATCTCGAGCTCCTCCGTGCTTCGGAAGGCACGTTAAGCCGTTGGTCCCGGCTGCATCTGCAGTCGTTAGCACCCACCAATCAGCACTGAGCCCGTGTGGTGGGTCATGGCCCAATCTCCCTATTCCATCCATAGGGAAGGCCTGTGCCCCAGCATTGGGGACATTAATAGGCTGATGATGATGATGAAGTTTTTTTCGCCCGTTTTCTCCATAGCTTAAAAATGTCCTTAACGGGAGGCAGGGACACAAAATATGGACGATTCAAAAGAGTTGTATTATGCTTCCTAATTGAATAAAGATATTTTGAATTGAATTGAAAAACATAATGGTAATAATCTCAATTCGCTAAGTTTTTACAAGCTACATAATTCTTTATACGTTGGTGTACTCAAAGCTTTAAGAAACGCAGCCAGTATGTATCACTGCTGAAATCTTCGAATATAAAACTCACAACAGCCACAAAGGTCCTACTAGAGTATAATTCTGGTAAAGTACTAGGTTAGTTTATACCAGCGCGTTCAGCAGGTAGGTCAAGCAGATTTCCGGCTGCAAACTTCTGTGGAAACATGCCACTCTTGCTCACGACCAACGCAAAGTTACGTAAGAGTTTACAAGCTGTTGTAAATTTCATGTTAGTATACTTCATATTATATAGGAAAAAGTTTCCATTCGATTTTAATGTTTACTTTTTCCTTTTAAAATTGGTGTCTACTTTTCCAGCTAGTCCAGCAGCTCAAGGACTGGACTGGTGTTATTAATATAAATCAGATTTATGTACCCAATAGAAGAAAAAAAACACAGATCTCGTGCTATTTATTGAAAATGAATCTACCTATTATAGATTATTAAAAAAAACTTTTTTTTTAAACCAAAAAGCTTTTTTTCATAACCAGCTTTTACAAAATAGTAAATCTTAAAGCCCTTTAAATTCCGCGTCTTATGAACACTCATACGTCCTGCGCTCGCTGCGTGATACGCACATCGCGCCGTCAGTAATATGATGACCTAAAATGTTCCTTGGTTCAATACCGAGGTATTATTTTTGAAATTCGGCCCCGTTCTTGAAATATCGAAAATTTTCTGTGAAAACACACGATTTTTCGGTCAAAAAATGACGGTTTTTTTCGAATTCCAAAAAAGTTTTACACTTTTCCAAAATAATTTATACATTTTCTTAAAGCCCTTCGAATTCCGCGTCTTTTGAGCCCTAAATGTCCTCGTGGCCCTAAGCCTCGAGGTATCACGGGTGAGTCGCACTTTCTGCGAAAATTGGGGCCTACTGGAGCGAACGAAAAAAATTGAATGTTTTTTCGGATTTTTCAGATGCAATAAAATTATCCTCGCAGCTACATTTTCATGTATTGTTCAAAACATATTTATAATAAGCTCCCACACACCACAACACCAACTTCGTTTATACCGCCTGCAGTAACGTTAAATGCCAGTTTTTCGCCATTAATGCCAGGCAACAAAACACGATCTGACCGCCGAACTAATTTCGCGTCACGCGACGTCAACAAAATGTCGCGAGAGTGTTGCACGGGAACACGCGACGCGACGGGATTAACCGTCGGGCTTATTTGTTCGCAGCTTTGCGCATTTGCGTGGTGAAATTAATGTTGTTTATTAGTTTGAAGTCTAAAAAGATTCTTGGAAACTGGTAGGCTGAAAGACACAATTTTTATTTTAATTGTGTACCTAGTGATTGTGAGTCATTACTGATTCGTTAAAATATCGCAAGAGTGATGCACGGGAACAGATGACGCGACGGAATTAACCGTCAGACTTATTTGTTCGCAGCTTTGCCCATTTACGTGGTGAAATTAATGTTGTTTATTAGTTTGGGGTCAAAAAAGTTTATTGGAAACTGGGAGGCTGAAAGACGCAGTTTTTATTTTAATTGTGAGTCATTACATATTCGTTAAAATATCGCAAGAGTTGTGCACGGGAACAGATGACGCGACATAATTGACCGTCAGGACGCTATTTAGATTAAGAAATATCCAAATTTCAGTAGAGAAGATGGCTGGTATACCACCAGCTTGGAAACCCAATATACGACAGATAAAATCCCAACCCGAGCATACACTGCAAGACAAACAGATACTATTAGTTCTTGTTGTTTGCATGATTTAACATAAGAGGGAGATAGAAAGCCTCTCTGAGTTTGTTTCGCCGGTTCTTCTCAGAAAGGTCTCCCAATTTTGGAACCGGTGGTAGTTTACGATAGTAAGGGTCAAATAAATAAACTCAAAATTATAAAAAAGCATTAAATATAGTACTTCATTAATTAAATTAGCAAATAAGTACATACATAGATAATAAAAATTTAAAAAACTTCCAATGAAATATCCGAACGCTCAATAAAAGTCTTACGAAGGTAGCTAGATAAAGTAATTAAAAAATCATTATTCCGACGACGCATTCATTCCTGCAGAGGATGCGAAACGTCAATAAATAAATAAAATCAGTGCATCTATCCCGTTGAAACAAGTTTCAATATATATATATAGATTACTTAAAGGACGCAGTTTTATTTTAATCTGGTACCTAGTTATGGTAAGTCACAGCAGATTCTGCAAAATATCGCAAGAGTGGTTTTTTTTTCGATGACGGGGAGAAAAAATGTATTATATCCACGACAATGACCAACGCCACGTTGGTTTGCTGTTAACAAACCCTCGCGACGCAGGTAATTGCGTGGTGCATTCGGCAAGCGGCGAGCCGCCCGAGGGCCGCTAGTCGGTGCGGGTATACTTTGACGTGCACTTACGCAAGCGCGGCATACGTCAAACCACCCCGCCGCCGAACAGCAGCCCGGTCCTCATCCGCTTTAGCCGATCCTGGGCTTCTCCGTTCACAGCGTCACCTGGCTAGTCTCACGGACCGCAGTCCGAGCGGCTTGCCAGTCGACCAGCTCCCGTACCTACCAGGTTAACCAACTCCCCGATCTACCCCTCACCCTCCAGGCGTAACTGCGGGGTCCATGGTTATGAGTCGCCGCTTGGTTTAAGTTGAACCTAATAACCACTATCTCACAAAGAAATAAGGTTAGTTAGGTTATAAATAACAAAATGTTATTTCGCACATACGACCTTTTATCATTTAAAACCAAGTCTTGATCCTTTTATAAATCATATCTGATACTTGTAAAAAAACGATAAAAGGAAAATGTGAAATCAACCTTCTGACACACAAAATAAAATATTTTTACCAGTCATTGGCTAGCGAGTTACTTCGTTTTGTATTAACCGAACTAATTTAAAATAAGATCTCATGCCTCAAGTGAGGCTATATTTACCGAGATGGATTTTACGCGCTGACCCTTTATCTATAGAATTGTTGATCGAAGGTATAAAGCTTCTTAAACATAAAAGGTTTTGTAGCTGCATATGTTTAAACATTTTTAGCTTCGATTTTGTATACAACCCCTTATCTATAGAATTGTTGATCGAAGGTTTAAAGTCATAAAAGGTTCTTGAAAACGAGTAGCGCACCACACTTTGTACTTAAGTTAAGTACGCTGGAGAACGCATTTTCAATTTTAATTTAGTGGTTATGGTGAGTCAAACACAATAGACTCTGCAAAATGGCGCGAGAGTGTAACACGGGAACACGCGACGCGACGAGATTAACTGTCGGGTTTATTTGATCGCAGCCTTGAGCACATTTTAAGAAAATACGTGGAGAAATTAATGTTATTTATTAGTTTATTAACAAATAAAAGTGCTAGGAAACTGGTTGGTATTTTTATTTTTTATTTAGTGGTGATAGTGAGTAATATCAAATAATAGATTTTCTAAGTCGACGTAGCGATAATTTCAGCAGTAGGACTGCGTAGCCATAAATTCTATTAAATATTGTTTTTAACTGTCATGGTCACTAACATTATAGAAATTTTAGTTATTTACGGGATTGTTACCATGTACCGATGTGTCGGCACTGTTGCAAGCGCCATGATCGCGGAGTAACTCAGAAATATCGGAGACTAGCTAAAAACAAGGTACATGATAACAATCCCGTAAATAACATAAATAACTTAAATTCTATTGTCTACTAAAGAATACATGATAAATTAAGTTATGCGTATAAATGGGTAGAAATAAATCGGAATTTTATTGATTTTTTCTATTAAATATGAATATTTTTACATATATCTTAATATCTTATAGCCTCCTTAGCGAATTAGCAGGCACACCAGAAATATATTTAAGCCATCTACTAGGAGGCTAGGAAGGGAGTAGCCATAATGATATTATACTACTGGAATCATTCTGCCGATTTTTGCAGGGGGAGGAATATGTACACGAATGCAGTCCAACATACTTTTGCAAAAACGAAATTGTAATTACGACACTCACACATAAAAAATGATAGCGCTAGATCGAGCATAGATGAAACTAAAGGCGCGCTGGCCTACGTTGCCATCGTCTTACTGTGGCCACAATTCCAACGCGTACAAAGAAATTTGGTGACTCATTTCTTTGTCGCACTATCCGTAAATGGAATGCTCTGCCCGCTCACGTGTTCCCTCCCTCTTACAACCTGGGATCCTTTAAAAGAGGCGTAAAGAAGCAACATGCAGGCTGGCAGGGTGAGGATGGCTGGTGTGGCAGGTAGAACTGCTGTATCAGCTATCTTCACGTCTGGACTTCACCTTCACTTAACATCAAGTGGGGTGGAGTCATTTGTCGGAGACCTAAAAACACTTAAGATTTTTTATTGATAGATTTGAAATTTATACTGGCGAGTCGATTGTTTTGCCAGAAAAGTCCGATCATTGAATTTTAACAAAATAATATGAATTTTGTGTTTAATGGTGGTGAAATAGAAATATTATGTTAATAATTCTACTTGTACTGCGAAATTTTACACCATCCTTTTGTAAGTTTAATATTCCAGATATGTTTTACAGCAAATTACATAACATTTTGGCATTTTGGATCTCGAACATATACTCGCGCGACTTGACTCATTCTAGTGAAATATGCGAGCGTTTTTTTTTGTTTCCTCAGAGCGCAACTTTGTTTTGTAGCTGGCCCAACAGCGGGGGAAAATCGACAGTGGGAAACGCTGTAAATGCCGACTCCGCTCCTGGAGGGCATTTGCCTAACGGAAATGCTTTGGAAAACGCTAACGCTTTCGATTTTATTTTATTATTTCTGGCTGCCAAAGGTTTTCAAATACCTTACGCTCATTTTTTTTAAATATTGTTATTACCAATGCAAAAGAAAAAAAAAACAGCGCGAGGCATTTGAAAACCTCAGGCGGCTTGAAATAACAAAACGAAATCGTAAACGTTAGCGTTTTCCAAAGCATTTCCTTTAGGCGAATGGCCCCCTGGCCGCGTCGGCTGCGTTGTTCTATGTATCTACTTCTTATCAAATCACATTAGTAATGAACGTTTCACACTGTACCTATATTTAGTGTTGTTTTACATAATACAAAACATGAACTTTGCTTTTCTTTTCACACCGATTTCTTTTATTTGAACGATATAAAAAAGACCTCTTTTTGTGTTCTCTGGTAGAATTCAAGCCTGTTCGATCGATGTTGAGACCAGGGCCCGATTTAGGATTGTGGAGGCCCCGGGCCACTTAGGATTTGTCTGCTTATTGACCCATCGAAATGTTGTTATTTCTTAAGCTGTTGTGGAGGCCCCTGGGCCACAGCCACACCTGCCCTGCCTTAAATTCGGCCCTGGGTAAAGGTAAAAGAGCAAAAAAAATATCAAAGGAAAAGATGTTTACTAGTGTTTACTAGTTGGAATTTGAAAGATTTTTTTTCCGAAGTCTCTATTGTGGGGGCCCCCCGTTTGTGAAGGCCCCGGGGCTTTCGCCCCGGTTGCTCTTCCCTAAATTCGGCAGTGGTTGAGACTGTTACTTTTGACATTATTGTTTTGAATTTATATACATAACTTGTATATTCATACAACTTTTAGATTATCGTCACGGGACTTTTCTATAATATCATCAATGCAACAGAGTTTTTGCAAAGCTAACTTCATGTATGATTTGATAACAAGGGCACGATGCCAATTTGCATGCGATTTTAATTCCGACGATTCCCAGAACACTGTAACAATAATGTATTTATTTTTTTTGTTACAAAGAGCTAAGAGCTCACACATGTTTAGAATGTTAACTCATAAAATACGTCACTCATTTATCACGCCAAACAAATTGAGCAGCTTAATAAACCCTTACAATATTTTAATTCTCCTTAACACTACATAAAGTTATTATCTTAATGCGTTCATATTTACTTGCCTGCGTTGGATTACGGTGTGATTAATAACTAATTTAATACAGTGGCAGAGAGTTTACCCTAAGAGCATTATTAACAGGGTCATATTTTTAAAACGCCAACAACGACCGAACGGATTTCAACCTTACGCCGTACACGGTAAGGTCAATTCGACCTGCCCTCATGTTTTTCTTAAAGGATTATTGTTAATGGGCGTGCGACTGAAATAGTTTTTGTGTTAAACTACACGTGTTTATAACGACGCTTAAGGAAGTTTATATTTTGTGGCGGAATAAAGTATTTGAGCGGGAGCTCTTAAGACTGCCCGTGTCATGCGGCTAATTAGGGTCAAACCCTATTTGTTCAACGCTTAAGTCTACATTATTTTGTCTAGTTCTGAACACATGTTCGCTTTATGTGATGTCCTTGTTAATATTAGACAATGTTAATGATTGGCGGGTAATTAATGCCTCCTTTTGTTTTTGTTGTAGTTTGTAATATAATTATGTATACGGTTTTATAGCGTTTATTCATTCATGGTTTTTTATTCTCATATTTTCTTGCTATTCAAACACACATTACGTATTTTGAGTTGTTCTTATGTATGGTATATCAGTTATCATATAGGTTTATTATATAGATAGATATATGTGATTCTTCTGTCATATAAGGCTGACAATTTTAAAAGCGTACCAGAGATGTGAATTATATGAAATACATATATTTGAAATGCAAATACAAAATACCTATTTTTATTTTATATTTGAAATACTTTTTTTCTTAATGTATTTTGTATTTTATTTGAAATCCTTTATATACATATTAAGTATTTATAAAAAAATGGATGCGTGTAACTTATGAACGCGCGTGAGAAGTTATACTTCTTTAGCATCATTAAAAATATTTTTTAATTGCATGCAAATAATTAATAATTACAATAAAATAATAAAAGGACTGGAAAAGGATAGTTAACACAGTCAATTAAGTTCAGTTTTAATTTGAAAAATTAAATAAATATTCAAAATATTCAATTAAAATCACTACTGAATTTAAGTTATTAGTCCATATGTAATTAGCACTTGTAAGTAACTAAAACACGTTGTGTCTATATAGAAACTAGAAACATGTGGATAAATATTATAAATATGAAAACAGTGATCAGAGGCGACGAGCGTGCCAACATTGTTTTTGACAACGCGATCATCTTATGGAGCTCCGTGGATCGTTCAAAGTACCTTTCGAACAGATGTCTAATAATGGTGGATTATTAACCACTAAGTGGTTCATAATCCACCATTATTAGACACTAACATTCATAACGCGCCCGCGGCCAACTTCATGGTGTTACTATTGTGTTACAGTGATGCGCGCGCATCTTACAATTTCACTCTCATCATTTTTTCATAACGCGCCTGCGGCTAACTTCATTATGTTACTTTTGTGTTACAGTGATGCGCGCGCATCTTAAAATTTCACTCTCATAATTTTTTCATAACGCGGCTAAAGAAGTATAACTTCAAAAAATGTTTTGATACATTTTTAATTCATTTTTCCTATTTTTTATTCTTAAATCCATGATTACCTTATTTGATCGTGATCGTAGTATTGTCATTGTCAACTACAGTCTTACAAGACTTTTAAGGCACGTGAATGACATTGACATGAGGGCGTGGGTGTGAAATTAGGGTTACCAGCTAACAAAATCACCTTCGTTTTAGGAAATTGTATATATGCTATCTCCCTCGTATTCATTATAAACTTAGAACATTTTTGGATAATAATTCTAATATTACTATATTTTTTAATATGGATATATTATATTAACATAATGAAAATAATAATAAAAAAAATGTAAATACTGATATGTAATTTTATTTTGTGTAATCTACAAAAAATATACATTCGTTCAAAGTCCCCATTTCGGTGAGGTAATTTTGATACCGAGAGTCACTATGACAAAAAGAAGGAAAGGACAGAATCTTATTATATGTTTGTTGAGGACTCTGATTCTTCACCAGCCAGTGATAATGTTAATTTTGCTACAATAGGTCTGGAAACTCTACAATATTTAAAAGATGAAGACAATACCTTAGAATCCTTGAACAAGTATCCAAATGTAAAAAAACTCTTCCTTAAATATGATACCTGCTTACCGAGTTCTGCCCCTGTTGAACGACTATTTTCAATTGGTGGAATGATTATGAGGCCCCATAGGCGGAATATGAAAGATTAACTCTTTAAACAAATACTAGTTTTTAAATCAGTTAAATAAAAATAAGTGTTTATGCTTTACAAGGTATTTTATTTTCAAAATCTATTTTCAAAATAAGTATTTTGCATTTCGTATTTAAATACTTTTACTTAAGTATTTTTCACATCTCCACATATAACGAATTTAGTTATACATGTAAGTGCGCAATATTGCGTATTACTTACAAAGCGCAATTTACCGAAGTTCGTAAGTATATTATAATATTTTTTTATATTTTACGACTCGCTATAATAAAGTTACGCAATACTATATAATCCCCAGAGGCGTGCAACATAATCGAAACGTTTCTAACAGCAAAAAGGAGTCCCATTTTAGAGTCACTCGTTTATCTCTAAATATCGACTTATCAGTGTCCCTTCACGCCAATTTTCAAATTGAATTCGCTTTTTATGCAAAAAAAGAAAAACCACAAAATTCCTTAGCTATGTAAAAAAATACATTCATATATATATGTACATTCAGTTGAAAAATGGTTTTGCTTTTCCTAAAAAGAACGCGCTCATATCCATTCTACGTTTATATCTGAAGAGGCTTAGATCAGTTGCTTTCATTTAAACAAATTTAAACACAACGCGTTATGTCTAAAATGAAAATCAAACAAAAAACGATAAGCGAACGTTTCAAAAATAGACTCCCAGTAGAGCTCGCGGTCCATTCGACCGCAGGCTCGCGATAGGGTTAAAATGATTTCCGTGTCCGCCCGTCACGGCTGTCACCTGGCGTCGCTGCCGGGCGCCTACCCTATTAACCTTACCTAAAGTACCCAACGTCATCCCTATTCACGTTAAAAAATATTCTGTTATATTTTTATAAATCAAATTTATTTAACGACGTAATCTAAATTAACTTTAAAAACAGCGCCCATATTGCGGAAAGCGCAGTTTTGAGTCCCATCTGATACCCAGGCATTGGATTATTGAATTGTGAATACACACACACACACGCGCGCACACACACACACACACACACACACACACACACACACACACACACACACACACACACACACACACACATACACATGCACAAACACTCCGCTTAGTTAATTTTTTAGTAAATTTAACTTTAACTAGCTCTGTGGTGTAACTTACACTATAATATAGTTAGACATAATTAAGTGAATGAATGACCTTACCATAATGTAACTCATGCTACGGAAGAGTGGTTCTTTTTGGTACAGGTGTCTTTACAATTAAAAAAAAGAGCCTACCTTTATCTATGTAACCAGATGTATGGTAAAGAAATAAAACAATTTATTTAATTTATTATTTATTTTTTGTAGTAAAAATTTACTTTAGATTAAACCTGCGCATTTCCGTAATCTGGGCGAATTTTTTACGTGGTACTGCAAATTACCGCACCACAACAGATGTTAAGTGTAAGTGGAGACAAGTTGCGTAGATGGATGGTGCGGCAGAAGATGTGCTGCTCCAGTCATCCTCACCTTGCCGGCCTGAACCCAATCCCCTTGGATCCCTGGAACCCTACTCACCAGCAGAAACATAACACCAACAAAAGGTAGTGTTATTTCACTGTGATCGTCTATAAGATGGAGGTTGCTTAGCCACACGGATGCAACATATAAGTGTCGCCGCACACGGGCCACCGACCACAACCACAAAACGGCGTCACCGGCATAATTCTTGTAGTTTTCATACATTTTGTATGGACTCGCCACACACGGTACGCCGGTGGCAGCCACACGCTACAAATCGTCGTTGCTCGCTTCTTGTGGCCCGCACCGGCCACTTAATGCGCCGATACAAAACTCCGCCACACGTCACTCGCGCGATTCCCCACCCTCTCTCCCTTACCTTAGTCGGCCGCTGTCGCGCGCTTCAGCCACTTTAGTAGCCGCTTCTAGCTTCTCCTGGCGGCGTTTGTGGCTGTGGCGTGAGGCCCGTGTGCGGCGACACTAAAGCGAAAAGTCTGCAGTACCCTACGTCTCTTAAAAAATCTATATTAACAATACAATAAAGTAAATCAACTTTTTTAATTAAAAAAATATCTAATGTATAAAATTCTCTTGTCACGGTGTGCGTAATTGAACTACTCCGAAACGGTTCGACCGATTTTCGTGTAATTTTATATCCATATTCAGTAGGTCTGAGAATAGGATAAAATCTACTTTTCATCCTCCTAAATGTTAGGTAAGAAATGGAGCAAGTCATACTGATGAGTGTACTACTGATGATTTTTCTTTAAAATTGATATGTGCTTAGTATACCATTTTAAGTATGTATATTTAAATTTATCTAAGCATGCTGAAGTCGGAAAGCCTAATTTTTGGGCGAGAGTAGAATAGCTTCGCTTATGTAAAAGCTAATAAGTTGGTACTGTAGTCAGTAATTTAGGTTCGATTTCATCAAATTATATAAGTTTTTTGGTAATAATTATTGGTTATCGTTTGGTTAGGTTAGGTTAGTCTGACAGGAACTAGGGACTTTGTATTTGATCTAAGGGAGGCCCCTATCGGTCGCGGGGCCCTGGGCACTTGCCCAAAGTGCCCACTGGGAAAGAGGAGTCTGATGATACATGATACAAAAATACATACAACCCTAAATTTTTAACCTTCTACCACCAACCCCTATTTTTAATGGCGGTACGAAGTTCGCTGGAACAGCTAGTATTGTTATAAAATAAACAATCGGTTTATTTATTCTATAGTCTGCTCAACAAATCTATCTTTCAATAAGCCAATTATATTTTGATAGACCTTCCAGACAGCCCGCATGTCTAATAAAGATCTAATACAACTCCAAACTACTAACACAGAGGACATACGCTAATAATACTTTGGAAACCGAACCTTTGTCGTCTGCGGTCGTATTAATTTCGATTCATGAAGCCATTAATCCTAAAGCGGTCCGTGCGCTACACGAGCTCTGTTGTTCAGCTCTCGAAAAACGCCTACATCTGACCTAGTTAAAGTTTCATGGCTGAATCGCTAGTTGTTGCTTCAAACATCGAACGCTGCAGCGCTTTACTTGCAGGTGCATAGCAATTTTAAAAATGGAACGTTGCATAGGGGTTTCGCAACCAAACTTTTTCTTTTTAAGGTGCCGTACCTGTACCAGACGGGTGACGAGTACTTTCTCATATACTCGTATTTATAAACAAGTAATTCCTTGTAGCTAAAACACCAAAGAGCTCGATGGCGCAAGTGGTTGGCGCATTCGGCTACGATCGTTAAAGTTAAGCAACTTTCGCAGTGTCGGTCATTGGATGGGTGACCAAAAATTTACTATCTCGAGCTCCTCCGTGCTTCGGAAGGCACGTTAAGCCGTTGGTCCCGGCTGCTTCTGCAGTCGTTAGCACTGGGCCCGCGTCGTGGGTCATGGCCCAATCTCCCTATTCCATCCATAGGGAAGGCCTGTGCCCCAGCAGTGGGGACATTAATAGGCTGATGACGATGATGAGGATGAAAACACCAAATTTTTTGTTGGATTCTTCAGTAAAACAAATGGTCACTAAGCAAAGAAAATGGTTTCTATGGTTCGGTTGAGGATTCTTATTTATGACAGTTCTTACTTCGTTATATTTTTATTTTTTAAAGCATTTAACTGCTAGATGTTTGAATTCAAGTATTTTGATTCGAGTGGGTTACCACGTCCACCCGCCCTCCTGACACATATGCCAGGCACCGCGGTCCTCGGGATATGTCTTAGGTGAAAGGTGCAAAAGTATTTTCTGGTGTTTACTGTGTAGGGCCTTGCTCATTTCGCCGAGCCTCTGAGGCTGGGTGAAATGTGCCGAGGAGGAGTCACAGATACTGTTCTTGCTACCCCCGGGGGTTCAGGGAGTCGTAAAGCCTTTTCCAGAAATGAAAAAATAGTATTTCTGACAGCCCTCTGTGCAGAGCCTGCTTGGAGGAGGAGGAGACGAGCGCCCATGTTCTGCTAGAGTGCCCTCTGCACTCTTTTGAGTCTTTTCTCTTTCGTTGCAAGACAAAGGACTTCTCTAATGGGAAGCCCGCGGACACTAGTAGAAGCCTGCAACAACATCCGGGGACTGCTGAGCTTTCTGGAGGAGCTGGGATGGCAGGACTGATGCCATCCCCACGAAAAATAGGCAATGGGTGTCGAGTTGCGGAAACAGCCCGCCGTTCTACTAAGAGACTAAATGAAAAAATAGGGTATGCGATGATGCGAGTGATATTTTTGGTATCGCATTGTCTATAGTCTATGGTGGCCGCTTACCATCAGGCGAGCCATACGCTTGTTTACCACTCTTTTAACAAAAGAAAAAAACTTGCTTTTTTCTATCCTAGGACATTTTTTTTTTTAATAAAGTGGCTCAGAGCAACCTAATTAATGATTATTGATGTAAAAAAATGTGAACTCGGGATTTATTAGCTGCAACGAACCACGGATGTTTTTTTATAATTTGTTATAATTACTGTCACCACTGTATCGCATAATCAACGTTGTATTTACGTTTACATGAATAAAAACGATTTGATTAAACAAAAAAAAGTACACTTTGATTTAGTAAATACATAAATATTTTTTTTAAATTTGCACGTTTTGAAACATTTCAAAATGTCAAAGCTAGCTATATCTAATTTTAATTTAATTGAGATTTAGCAAAATTTGCTGCAACTGGACCTAACTGACTGAAATTGAAATAATTTTACACAAAGGTACAAGAAGGTACAGTGGGGTAAATACCCCACTGTACTGTAGGTATAATGGTTTTTGCTACCCAAGTTTGTAGTAAGGTATGTAATATTGCTTTAAACGTATCATAGTTACGACTCCCAGCATTCGAAAGGTATAATTTTACGACTTACTTTATTTTATGTTAGTAGTTTTTAAGTTCAATAACAAGACTAACATCTAGTTACGACTTAGTGCAAAGTAACAACTCAAATAATGATGGGGAGTATAAACCATTATTTAAAAAAAAAATGTTGAAAATCCACACTAACTTCTAAACTAAAAGACTGACAATAAAATAAGGCTTTCCATTGCAAAACAAAAAACAAAAAAATAACAAATCTCAGTTAATAGGGTCAATATAACTATAACAACAAAAAGTTATAAGCCAAAATAAATAAATAAATAATAAATAAATATTTCCAACACTCACACCAATTAGCCTAGCCCCAAAGTAAGCACTGTAAGGCTTGTGTTATGGGATACTAGGGTAACGGATAGAATACTTAAACTGTACATATATGAGTATATTTTTATATAGAAATACATATTAAACATCCATGACTCGAGTACAAATGCTCGTATTCATCACACAAACATCTGCCCCCACCAGGATTCGAACCCGGGACCTCTCGAGTCGGCGACACCATCAAACCCGGCGTACAAACCACTCGGCCACGGAGGTTGTCAAAAGATGTTTTGGGTTTTAAGTTATATCGCTACCTTTGTACCCCAAGGTAGCGATATAACTTAATACTCCTAAACTACTTAACCGATTTTAATCAAATTTGCTCACTGTGTGCAGTTTAATCCAACTTGAAAGATAGGATAGCTTACATCTCAAATTATTTGTCGAAATATTATTTTATTGAACATTATTACTTTTGGGCTATACGAAGTTCACCGAGTCACCTAGTGTATATATGTATTATCCTGTGTGACGCTCGAGACGCTCGTAGCGTTTCAGCCTTCGCCGAGAACATTATTTATTTATTTACTCTTTATTGTCATTTTACAACAAATGGCGGACTTAATGCCACATGGCATTCTCTACCAGTTAACCTTTCATGCTCGTTGGAAAGAGCTGCACACGCTTCACACACACACTCACATACATATGTGGAGGCGACATCTATATGCCCCACATATAGACAACGGATGGAGGAAATCATTACTCACCATCCTCAAGAGATGGCGTTACCTGCACTGCGATTAATAATAGCATGAAAGCCTACATCGCGCAAATGAAATTCGGAAGCTAACTCTTCATATATACGATGCCCGACCAACATCAGTCGGGCCGCGAGCCCCGAGCTACCATCACCCAGCTCGGAGGAAGATCTTTCCCTTTGGCCTTCCTACACATACATATATCTTTTCTATAGGAGAACAATCGAGTGAAGTTGTAACCAAGGTCCGATTTATACACGTCGCGACATAACCATTGCAATTGGCATTGAATACAGTTCACCTTTCAACTACCAAAGAGGTAAATTCAATAAACCTTTATAACCTAGCCGGGTTACTACTATTAACAGCTGGAGAGTTGAATGGTCCCTTGATTCTTCACTCCGCTTTGATTCGCAAACATTCAAACTCTTTAGTGAGTAATCATCAATCAGCGAGGAATCGCTTTACGTTCAAACCGAAATCCAGTGCGAGCACGTACGATGCAACCGGCCAAAATATTAATATTCGATGCCTTTGACAGGGCTGCCAACATCCGTTTTTTACAAAAGAGAACCGATCAAAAAAAAAAACATAAAGGTTGTGCCCATAATCGAAAATCATCTGTTTTGTGAAACTTCTTTACGCACGCCTGACTTGGGAGGTAAGCTGGCGAATGCGTTACGCGTTACGAAAAGTGTGTCCGGGCGAGGCGAACGGGAGTTGAGTGGGGAATATAAGTAAGAGAACAGTGCGCGCGCACATTTTCTTTCTCTCTTTCGCTGATAGCTAGTAAATAAAATATGTATACGTACATACATGTTTATATTGTACACACACACATATATGCAGATGGAGCTAAAGAAGTTTCACTTCAGTCGTGTGGTCATAAGCACACTCGCTTTTTCTATATAGGAGGCATACGATTGAAGAAGAAATTTGGTGGTGACTCACTTCTTTGTCGCACTAGCCGTAAATGGAATGCTCTACCCGCTCACGTGTCCTTCTTACAACCTGGGATCCTTTAAAAGAGGCGTGAAGAAGCAACATGCAGGCCGGCAGGGTGAGGATGGCTGGTGTGGCAGGTAGAAATACTGTACCAGCTATCTTCACGTCTGAACTTCACCGTCACTTAACATCAGATGGGGCAGAGTCATTTGTCGGACTTTTATATAAAAAAGGACGAGTAAACGGCTCACCTGTTGGTAAGTGATCACTTTTCGCACTAAGTCATTTGTAGCACCAGAGATATCGCAAATACAATGGCGGCCTTTAGGGAACTGCACTCTTTTTTGGTGGTTTTCGGGTCGTATTTCCTTTAATTTCTCATCAACCTCCTTCTTACAACCTGGGATCCTTTAAAAGAGGCGTGAAGAAGCAACATGCAGGCCGGCAGGGTGAGGATGGCTGGTGTGACAGGTAGAAATGCTGTACCAGCTATATTCACGTCTGAACTTCACCGTCACTTAACATCGGGAGGGCGGAGTCATTTGTTGGACTTATCTATAAAAAGAACGAAAAAAAAATACGAGCAGACGGCTTACCTATTGGTAAGTGATCATCTTTCGCACATAAACATTTGCAGCACCAGAGATATCGCAAATACGATGCCGGCCTTTAGGGAAGGATTACCTGCGCTCTTTTTTGGTGGTTTTCGGGTCGTATTGGTCTGGAAAAACTGCTGGCGACAATATGTTACACAATGTTGTCCTACTTACTTGCGAAAAACGAACGCGTTTTCTCATCGACCTTAATACGAAAATACTAATTCGAAGACGAAATTTTTGTCGCGATGTACTGTACAGTGGCGGTAAGCAACAGCTGGAATTAATCAGAGCGATTCCTGAGAACACTCCTGTTTGATTGATGTAGCTAAATAATTTTCTTGTAGCGTTGTGTTCCTACTGTAAGTTATGTTACTAGAGCTATAAGGCATAGTGTAGGTATATTGTTAATAAGACAACCACTTTCTATCTGACTAGTGGCCCGCCCTCGCTTCGCTTCGGTATTTTATCCCCTTGGGGGAAGAATTGATCAAAATCCTTTCTTAGCGGATGCCTACGTTATAACATCTACCTGCATGCCAAATTTCAGCCAGATCCGTCCAGTGGTTTGGGCTGTGCGTTGATAGATCACTATGTCAGTCAGTCACCTTTAAGTTTTATATATATAGATTTTTGTATAAGCATTGAAATGAAATTAAATTAAATGAAATTTTTATTATTGGTCATCATAATAATAGCATAATTATGACAAGAAAAAGTTCATCTATAGACGGCCAACCAGGACCCTGCCTCAGCATAAGCTGCCATAGTGAGAAAAGAAAATAATTCTATCACCATGTCGGAGCTGGTATCCTGGCAGGGCCTGTGCAAGGTAGCTTTAATGTTTCGTAAAACATTGAAAAAACCAAGTAAACCCGAAAAACAGAACAATAAAAAAAATATGATTTTTTGAATAACAAGTAAAATGAAAGACCAACAAATGCATTATGCATTTAAGCATTGAACAATACAAGGAGTTCGGAGGCTTACTCGGTGCCAACCCTGCAAAACCCAATACTTCGGGATGCTATTTATTTACGTGGCTATTACAGGGTTAAGTATAGGTTACGTGAAATTTATACCACCTCCCTAGTTGCCGTGTTTTCTTTTTAAATATCGATGGTAGGTATTTTTAACGTCGTGTTCATTTTTACAAATTCGTCGTGTCAAGGTAATTAAATGGTTTGGGTCAAAGGGTCAAACGGTTTGGTCAAAAACAAAAGCCGGCGCAAATCCACATTGCATTTTTGGTCCAACTTTTAGTTTTGGCAATAAAGGTGTTTATGGTTACTCCGGTGGGTACATATCATAGCTGCTGTATACAAATCAAAGGTGCCGCCTATCATAAAAAAAAAACCATTTTATATTTTCGAGAGGAGCATCTTCTATCTCGAGTTCCTCCGTGCTTTGGAAGGAACATTAAGCCGTTGGTCTCTGCTGAATTTGCAGTCGCTAGCACCCGCCAATCCGCACTGGGCTCGCGTGGTGGGTCAACCCAATCTCCCTATTCCATTCATACGGAACGCCTGGGCCCCAGCAGTGGCGACATTAATTGACTGATGATAATGATGATATTTTATGTTTAATGAAACCTATTTCTGTTAACAGTATTTCCCATATAAAACACGAAAAGACCGTGAAATTTTGACATCTGAAAAAGTTTGTAATGTAAAAATCAATCGATTTGCATCACACGATAAAAAACTCAACAAAACTTAGATTGACGACTTTGACCACCTCCGTGGCCGAGTGGTTTGTACGCCGGTTTCAAGGTGTCGCCTACACGAGAGGCCGAATCCCGGTGGGGGCAGATGTTTGTGTGATGAATACAAGCATTTGTACACCAAGTCATGGATGTTAGATATGTATTTCTATATATGTATTAGTATATGTATTCTATCCGTTACCCTAGTATCCCAAAACACAAGCCTACAGTGCTTACTTTGAGGCTATGCTAATTGGTGTGAGATTTGGAAATATGATTTATTTATTTACACAAATATAAGAAGGGTAAGGAACATGCTATTCACGCAATCTGCAAGTTTGATCAGTTGATGATTTACATTATAGTTATGAAATGTTAAATGCATTCCAAGGTTTTTTTGCTTTAGTCTCTAATATAAGAAAATATAAGCGTTAAAAAATATAAAAAAACGACGGGTTGCACTCCGTGAGTGCCGGCAGAAGTGAAAACTTGAATAATAACGTTGTGCATTTTTGATATTTTGAAATGGTAAGGGAATAATTTTGCACGAATTGCTTTAATTATCAGTATAAAAGTACTATCATGTATGTGGTAGAATACAATATTTATTTATTGCGCTATCCTACACAAACATGACAATTTGTATTACATGAAAAAAGTTTATCTCTCAGAAAAATCAACTTACATGAATCACGTTTAAGCGCACTTAGCGACATCTATTGTAAAGAAATCAACTTACATGAATCACATTTAAGCGCATTTAGCGACATCTATTGTAAAAAAAATGCATTTTCTTCTCAATAAAGCTGCCACGTGGACGTCCTAGATAGAAACTTATTATTATAATACGATAAAATAAGATATTACTATGTTCGTCCAATATATTGAAAGTCAACAACCTTTCCAATTTTATTGTGTGTCATGATGCGATCAGGCCACGTGTCCAACCTGACGCAACGCAAGTCTAACATTTTTTACCCATACAAAAAAAAGTGTACAACGCCGCTAAAGAAGTTTTCACTTCAAAAATCAGTCGAAAGTTCATAAAATCACACGTTTCTTGGACTCTTTTGATGAGTGTATACATAAACCCCATTGTTAGTAAACGGAGAATAAGCTTGGATTAGTTACTCTATGTTTCATCTCTGTTCATTAAATGACAAATGGCATTTAAGTGATATGAACAAAATACGGCGTAACTAGACCAAGCCTATTCCTCGTTTATTAATAAGGGAGTAAAAATTTAAATAAAATTCAAATAACCTTTCCCCAAACCTCCAACTTACAAGTCTTCAGCGTAATTCTAATCATGCCTTCTAGTTAACGATGCTTAAACTAATTGTAACTCCGATATTGAGCCACTCTAACATTCAGGGCTCTCAAAATTAATGCCGCCCGCCCACGCACTCATCAGAAATGCACCCACAGAATTATCATACAAATATTTGGACATAAGATTAAGCGTTCGACAGATAGGAAGCATTTTATTGTAACTGCGTATTTAGTGACCGCAACTGTCTATTTTCAAAAATAAAACAAATATGACAAAAAACCGGCCAATTTCGAGTCAGACTGGCGCACGGTGTGTACCATTATCTATACAACATTAGACACTGTTTATCAATTTATGTTTTATTTGAAAGACCAACAGCTAATTTAGAACAGAAAATATAACTACAGTAGTAACAAATAGCCAATTATAGGTCCTCGCAGATAAAAACATATTAGTTTATTAAGGACGCACTGTTTAAACATCTGCACGCACACTACTTGCCAATATTCGCTACAATACAGACTACAATAGTTGAATAATTTTCAAAATTCAACATTTGTCAAAAAACTTAATAAAAAATTAATAATACTTATTCTGAGACTGTACTTATTATTTATAGTAGCCATTTATATATGTATGTGCATAAAATGTATAATAAAATAAGACAAAAGTCAATAATAAATACAAAGTGCATTTACAGGAGACAAATTACAATTAAATAAATGAATGATAAGCAATGGTCACTCGAAACTTCTGCCAATACCCTTAGAAGGCAAAACTAATGATAATAAAACAAGGAATAGAATAAATCAAACCACGAAATACATTAATATACAACAATAGATGCATAGCGCATTTAAAAATTTATAAACTGTATTAATTAATGCATTATAATGTAATATATGCGTAGCGTAACTCAAAGTAATCATTTGTAAATAATCCTGTCTAAAAAGTAATACGAAACGAAGCTGGCAGATAAGGCGTTTAGAGTCATATAGAGATAAGCGACGCGGCTCAAACGCGCTGCGAATGAATAGAAACCAAACTCGCAAAACCAGTTTCGAACAAGTCCAGAACAATAGCGAAGCATCGGCGGTGCAGGAGGCTAAGCAGCAGTTACAAACCTTTTAAGCATTAACAGTGAATTAACAGTAATATACACCAATAAAACTAAAGTTAACATATAAAAATATTTTAAAGTTAATATTAAATGAAGTGACAGCACTTGCAAGAGAGAAAAATATGTGTAGAAATAAATTAAACAATCCTGTTTAAATCACTGCCGTTGGATATGATCAACACACGCGAAACTTTGTCCTTCAGAACATGAATTTTGCAGTATTTCACCTACACGCAAGTGCAGCCCATAGCCCTTAGCTTTGGCCACAGACTTGGTCTTAGTGAGCAGGTTCTTATATTCCGGTATCAGGTGGTCGTTTACATAAATACGTTATGTAGTATCCGTCAGCAGCATTCACATCCTTCTTTGCACGGGCCGCAAACAGAAAATCTTCTTTTATATATCGATTAAGCAAAGTGATAATAATCGACTTTTATTTTTTGTTATAATATCGAACAGGAAACGGCAAAAAAATCACGACTGTTGTACGGGGGGTCCCCCTTAAATATTTATCTGTTGTTATAGCGGCAACAGAAATACACCATCTGTAGAAATTTCAACTGTCTAGCTATTATGATTCATAATTTACAGTAGATTCTTATTAATAGGGTCCCGTTTTTCCCCTTTGGGTACTGAACTAAAACGCTCCAGAATCAAAGACGCTTGCAGGTGACTTGGCTTATGGGTATATTATTGCCATGTTGATTGTTAAATATTTAGTGCGCAACGAATGATATACTGGGTGTGATGATAATGCTTTTGATTATTGCTTTAGTACTTGCGTATGGTGGAAGAGATTAATAAGAAAATAAATTGATAGTTATGCCCACTACAGTTTCCTGGGTAAGCGAGTCACCCATCCATTCCAGACATAATCTACGTTATAGTGGCCAAGCGCAAATCTATTTCGTAAAAAAAAAAATTTCACCTACTATCTTCATAGGTACTCAAACTTACTTTTAGCTTAACATCAGGTTGATACTCGTTCCCTAATAACATTTGTTAATTCTGCCACTCCTTAATAGTTTGGGTTGCTGAGTATGGCAGAAAGAACCTAAAAGTAAAATAAACGCAGTCGAGATGCGAATGTTACGTAATTTTCGCAGACCGCGTTCGTAATGTGGAAGTTAGAAAGAGAGTCGCTGTGAAAGACAAATATACGATGCAATAGTAAGATAAAAAAGTTGAGGAAGGCCCAGACTCACCTACTGCGATCAAATTTATCGCAAATTGAAGGTAGGTGGTGGTGGTAGGTCAAAAGCATGGAATAAAATTCTCCTTGGTCAAAAGCCCCAAAAACCGACGATGAGATGTATCGAATGTGAATGGCGCGAAAGATGTGTCTACGGACCGTGTCTTAACTCTATTCTCTCTGCCTTCCTTATCCGGGACTCGGCGTGTACATAGATAAATAGATCTTTAATTATTATTTTTATACTACACAGTAAATCAATTCATATATCACCATTAGATTTCATCAGTCAGGCTAAAGCGGATAAACACTTTAATGTACACCAGAAACAGTATTCCTTCAGGAACTTTTAACTAATAAAAAAATACACGTCTATTACCACGCAAAAAAATTATAGCCTTAAAGTATGTATGTACTTAAAATACACTCCGCTTTTGACGTATAACCTTAAGATGGATAACAATTTACAAGCGAGCGGTTGGTAAGCGGTTGTAACGCAGCCGCGCGACGTGTGACGGGGGCTTAAGTGTTAACATCGCGAGTGTCACTTACGTTTTAATGCACTCGATTTTTTACAATCATGCCGGCATACATCACGCCCTCTGGGGGACCGGGAGAAGTGTTTTCGAATGAGAAAGGACTCCATAGTTTTATGTTCTTGTTGATATATTCTTAAGGGAAACTTGTGATGGGGCAATAGCTGAATTTTATGACGCGTATCACTGTGAAATAGATAAGTGTTAGTGTTATTAAATCAAGTGAATAAACACTTGAAAATATCACCTACACTGATCTGTAACACGCAACATCATATGTTAAGATTTAAATAGACAGAATTATGATATTTTGTTAAATATCCATTACATCGTTACGGGGCAAAATGTCGCAATGACCTTTGATGTTTGCCAGTAATGGATGTTCCAGAAATGTCAAATACTCGAACCTTATTTTGAAGATAGGTAAAGCAAAGCGGATAGGAGAACCCGCCGGGGGGAGGAAACTTTTAGAATAAATAATCAGTAGAATTACCACCAACTTATCTTTAAGAGGTGCGCTACCTGCGCGTAGCTTATTTCACGTTTAAGTTGGAGTGCTTGCCTTAGGAAGAAACCTCCAACTTACAGAAGACCGTAGATAAATAACACTACCTCTTGGAGTTGTTACCCAAGGCTTCTCGAGGCAGAGAGTTAGATTCCGGCCGGAAAGATGAGGATGGCTGGAGTGCACACCTTCTGCTTGATTATCTATCTTCGCGACTGGATTCCACTTACACTTAACATCAGATGGAGCTGGGAAATTTGTTGCGCCTCTAATAAAAATAAATGAATGAAACAAGTTAGAAATTGTAAAATCGCTCATACAAGCTGAATATAATACAAGCTTAGGTGCCGAAGTCGGCGCGGCCATAACCTAAGTCCAGTTACCAATAAAACTGATTTAATATCCCATAACTTTATCTGGGACACGCCTTAAGCTTAATGCCAATGCCAACTGAAAATAAGGTTCTTCTTTCCTATAAAAATGTCAACGAATAATAATAATTGTTTTCTTTTGCGGGATCGTAGGCAGCAGGTAAAAGTTGGTGGTTATAAGAGTGACGAGTCTGGGGTCTCTTTAGGCGTACCGCAGGGTAGTGTTTTTGGCCTGTACTTTACTCCTTATATATTTAAGGTAATTTGGATTCATTTTTTTTTTACATTAGGTAGTTTTTAAGTTATTGTATTTTGAAAACATTTTACTCGGTCCTTAGCCGGATAATAGTATTCTGTCTGTTTCTACATTTGATTCTTATTTTTATAATATTTTAACTGTCCTAATATTTTATTTTGCACTAGTTTGGGCATTTCTTTCCTACACTATAATAGTTCAACGCTTTTTTAACTTCACATTCAGATTTCACAACTGTGTTTGAATAACGTGATTTTTATTTTACTTACACACTTGAAAACTTCATATTGAATTGAGACCTTGGCTCACCTATCAAGGACTAATCACAATAAAAAAATAATCCATTAATGTCATAGCTTACAATAGTTAAAGAAAACCATACATGCGCTGTTATAAGAGGTCTAAAGATTATATGTAATAAAAATAACTTATCCAAGCATTCTCGCTAGCTATAATGAAACTTGAGTTACAACAAAGCACCCCACGCTTTTTGTGTCCTCACTGCCAATATAATTATATTTTCTGAGAAAAAGTCTTTAAATACTTGTATCGCCTACTAGCCCTGTTAATTAATCATATGTACCCACTGTCAAGGTAATCCAGGACTCTTAGCATTTAATATTCTCCGTGCTACGCAGAGTAACGCTGGAGCTCGTAAAGTAACGAAATGGCGTCTATAAAAAAAAAGGAAAAGAAAATGGCCCACCCACGGAAGTCAGGTGGTCGGGCACCAGTCAGCATCATTAATTTCCATTCAGTGTCGAATAGGCCCAAACATATCGCGCCAAAGAACCGACTCGCGGAAAGTCGTTCTTCACTTGTTTTGTGTGTGTTTTTTACACTATTAGTTCTATGGCGCTTCGACATTGTTTTGTTTTTCTTTTCAAGAAATCGAAAATATCGGTTTTTTCTACTTTCGCAAGTGTATCCATTTTCATATTTTTTTAGTCAAGGCTACGACATTTAAATGACCAGCTCCTTAATTGTCTGTCTTCGAACTTCTATCACGTTTTCTTTCGATTAAAAATAATACTTTACGAAGTACATTGCGTTCATATTCGAAGCATTATCGAAAATGGCGGAAACACTGTGTTTGTAGATTCAAAGAGGCAGAAATTAATGAACGCGAAAAGTTCTTCAAGCAAACAAGCGAAAACCCGTTAACACTATATTTGGAGGCGGAAATTAATCGACGCACACTTCTCAACACAAACAAGCAATATGGCGGCCAATCGTTCAAAACATATTTAAAATATCTATAAAAAAAACTATGTATCTAGAGGATCTGAAATAAACATTATTATTTTTAAATACTATTATAAAACCAATAAAACATATTGTACCGCTCTTAGTCTAGATCTTAAGATTCTTTATTCGCTGCATACTTCAAAATCTAACGAACTTTCACAGATTGTACCACAGTGTTGGTAATACCACGGGTTGGGCAACACCGTAGACTGGGCGAAGTCACGTTCTCAAGAAATCATTTCATGATTCTGTAGACAACAAGGAACTCATATTGGTCCATGGCTGCACCCATACACCAATGCCGGTCATTGATTCATCCCAGACCGATTGGTCTTATATATCTCTGTCCATTTAAAGGAAACCCTATGGTCCCCAGCAGTATGATAGTAGCAACAGTTAAATACATTCTGGGAAAATGCAATCTCCTTACCACATAACAGCGTCTGTACCCCTAGCACGAATCATTATCGAATTCGAATAGATTGCAAACCGAAATCTCAATGTCAAATTTTGTATGGAAACTTGAACAGCAGCGGCACAAAGTACGTAACGAGAACTAAAAATCGGTACATATTTGACAATGACATTTCGGACTCGATACGAATTCGATATTGGTTCGTGCTAGGGGTACTATTCTGCACACTCCTCACTGGTGAAGTGACTGACACTGACAGACAGATGAACGTCCAACTCAGTAATGGAAAAAATCTAAATTCAATACGCTTTATTCAATTGAATCTGTTACAACTTAGTATGAAAGTTGATTATCTATGGTATCGATTCACAGACCAATGTCTTTTACTGAGAAAAAACTGGCCTGTGTAAATCATAGGTATACAATAAGGACTCTACTATTTATTCAATTAATTTTCCATTCCCACACGTGTACTGATATTCACATCGCAGCGTTGGTCGACGAAAATATCATTTAATGGTCACTTGATACGCAATTAATTTGTTATTTGTGAGCAAATCGATGTCATAATGGGAATTCATTATAATCGCCTTTGTCGCAATACCGTTGTTGAACCTACCTACATGATATATTTCTGTAGTAATTATGGTCTATCCATCTTATAAGAGAATGCGGTCTTAATAATCATCATCTTAAACAGCCTATATTAGTCCACTGCTGGACATAGGCCTCTCAAATTGCACGCCTGAGATCGATTTTGGGCTACTCGCATCCAGCTCCTGCCAAACACCTTGCGCAAATCGTCACTCCGCCGTGCCTGAGGAGTGCCCACACTACGTTTGTCTAGACGCGGTCTCCACTCCAGAACTCGTCTACCCCATCGGTTATCGGTTCTGCGGCAAATATGGCCAGCCCACTGCCACTTCAACTTCCTAATCCAGTGGGCTATGTCGATAACTCTGGTTCTCTTTCGGATCACCTCATTTCTGATGCAAGCCTTCAGAGAAACGCCGAGCCTGACCATAACGCGCTGAGCGACTTTGATCTACATAATAGTAGGGAATATAATCGAAGACTTAAGTTTTGGTAAAATAATTCTACCAAATTTCTTTACTAAAATCCTAATTTGACAGCAATATTACCACGCTATAGAGAGAGCGAATAAGAGAAACTAGCAATTTTGGGGCTAAATAACAATTATTTAGTGTACAAGCAAAGCTCTTACGATATAAGTGTATTACATTTTATTCAATTTCAATTACAAAGCAAAGCTTACTTCATCTTTTTTTCTCATATAACATTAATGTAATAAAGAACATAATAGTCTATTTCGACATCAAAAAAGGTTTCATATCGATCCGCAACATTAAGGTAAAAGGTACAAGTCTGAACTGAACCGCAGACCACAGGCCGCAGCTGCAGACTGCAGGCGACACTACTAGTTCCTATGAATCTCTATGAAATTGATTCCGAGCGCGGCGACATGCCGCGGCTGCACAATGCATATAAAATGCACGGTCAGCCCAGGCGCTAGCCGCAGCGTCGCCTGCGGTTGTCGCCTGCAGCCCATTGCGAAATTGTACCTTTAGTTTGAACCCAAGTACTAGGAAATGTTTAAAATATCTTTAATCACAAAAGAATGCACTAAAAACTCCAACTGCAAAGCCAATCAAACTCTCTCTCTCTCTCATGGTATTGAAAAAGATCCATTGTAGAATGTGTTGCTGTTATATTTTTTCATTCAAGGATTTTCTTTTTTAATTATTTGGTTCTTAAGATACAAGAGCCATTTTCTGAAATAGAGTTTCTATATTGGGCTTTCGTCATCCAGTCATAACCTGCGTGTGCTTTTTAACGTCGTCCACTCATTCATATCAATGGACGGCCTTGTAGTATTTTATTCTGTTATGGCCTTCTCACGAGGATCCTTCTGGTCCATCATCTTTCCATGTGACCTAATTATTGTGTGATCAATACATATACGCCAGAAACTGGTATTTATGTATGTTTATCAGATGTTTAATAGCTCATACCGACTCACTGCTATACCAGCTATCTTCACGTCTGGACTTCACCGTCACTTAACATCAGGTGGGATGGAGTCATTTGTCGGTCCTATTTATAAAAAATAATAATAAATATCCGAATCACTGCACAAAGCGAGCATAAATTAACCAATTGTTTCGGACGGACATCGCGATCACAAAAAATACATCATATCCTGCAACCGGCCAAGGACGAAGCGTATTCTCATTGTTCCCTTCATAACCGAACCTCTCGGATTTACATTTATGGAGATTAAATGAGTCATTGCAAATTGAATTATTCATATATTCGGTGGAAGTATTCGTTGTTCGTTCGTTCGCATTGACGAAAGAGTCGAGTCATTTCTTCTCGAGTGCTCGTACTGTGCCTACAGTAAATGAAGGCCATGCCACTGAATACACAGGCACATTGAATACAGATCTATTGCTTTATAAGGGGGCGTCCATAAATAACGTGAGATGTTTAAGGGGGGGAGGGGGTCAAGTCAAATCTCATCTAATCTTACGTTGGAGAGAGGGGGGGTCGAGTCAAATATCACGCAATTTTTTTTCTGGTTGAAACAAAAAAAATATACTATTTTGGTCCATTTATTCCAGATTGTACATGCTTAAAATTTAATCATAAGCGTAATCGTAATACGATTAAGATCATTCACTATTTCGTTCGAAAGAAATAACTCTCAGCAATATTGATGACTAGTCTTAACTAGTTGTAAATAAAAGCACGAAGCATTTTTTTTTCTTTTAACAATAACAATCCAACGCATTTAAGTAAGAAACCCACATTTTGAAAAATCTCACGAGATTGGGGGATGGGGGAGGGAGGGACAGATAATTAAAAAAAACACCTCACGTAATTTATGGACGCCCCCTAATAAACTTGAAAAACATTCATAGACTACTTACATATAAACCTAGTCATATTAAATGGTTTTTCTTAATATTAACTTAAACAAGAAAGGAAAGTAGATAAGTTTTCTCCACTTTCCAAGAGACGGAGACAAAGAACTACATTATATTACTAGTTTTAACGGGTTAATGCACGAAACTTTATTTATTTATTGACGTTTCGCAGCCTTTTCAGGCTGCTTCGTGGCGAAGACGTTAAAACTAGTTTTATTTAATGAGTGATGTGCGTGAAAACTTAAGAAACAAATATACCTACATTATATTACATTCTGTTACCGAATGAGTGAGGCTAGTCCCTTGAAATCAGCTTGGCTACCAAATACTAGAAAGCTACACATTTCCGTGTACCTACATAATGACCTGAGTATTTTCAAGACATGGAGTGATTAAGCTTCTTCTGGGAAACCATGTCATTCCATAAACAGAGACAAAACAAACAATTCTGTTTGTTAACTTAAAGTCTACGCTGTTTTTAAACATACACTTGTTGTAGATCTGGTATAACGTATCAAAAAATTTCTTAAAAACAATCCCAATAATGCAGTTGTTAAATATTAATCTTATCTTTCTGCCAAAAACGGGAAATATATCTATACACCCAGAGCGCTCTCTCCCAGTGGGCACTTTGGGCAAGTGCCCAGGGCCCCGCGATCGATAGGGGCCCCCCTCAGATCAAATACAAAGTCCCTAGTTCCTGTTAAATCACTAAACGGGGGTCGTAGGGGCCCCATTATCCTAATATGCCCAGGGCCTTCAATAGGTCAAAGACGGCACTGTATACACCGTGCGCAGACTTTATTCTTCCATACGCCGTCATGCCATTCCATGCAACAAAATTAGCGCTGCAAAAATTACTGGAAACCGGAGGATACGAGAGGAAAGGCATAGCGGTTTTTTCGCTCGAGTTGGAGCGTGGAGTGTGGAAAGTAACCTCCACTTTATAGAAGATCACAGAAAAAATACACTACCTTTTGGTGGTGTTGTGTTTCTGTCGGTGAGTAAGGTTCCAGGGCTCCATGGGGTAGGGGATTGGGTCAGGGTAGGCAATGGCGCGAGTGATATTTTTTGGCATCGCAAGCGTCTGTAGGTGGTGATACCATCAGGCCACGGTAATATGGCGGACCATGAATGAGTGAATCAATTGAACGAATGAATGAATGATTTATTTAATCACCAAAAATAGCGTACAATAAGTTCTTATTTACAAAATAGTCCATCTATTTTGTTTCCATCTGGCATGTGATTATATTATTTCTTTAATTTTAATAATATTAATTTACATACAGTTTATTAATTAAAAGTGGTCAATGATTTATTAATAAATATTATATACGAGCAGAAATGATAATACATACTAATTTATTTAGTCAAATGAATGTCCAAGAATCACAATTAAATTAAATCAACAATACCTAGTTTTGTTTCAAGGTATTCCTTAACTGAGTAAAAGCATTTATTTAATAAGAATTTAAACAATTTTATTTTATATAATGTTAGAAGGAGTTCTTTTGCAGACAGTGGTAACTTATTATAAACTCGTGTACAACTTGGGTAACACTTTCTTTTTTGCCACCTTTTTAACATATTGTGTATTATTATTATTATTATTTATTTATGTATAAACCTCCTCAAAATTTAAAACTATGCTTTTAGCCATATAGTTTAATTACATCATGTGCAACAGTTAGCGTGTTATTCATAATCGCTCATATTGTGCACTGTATCCTAACCTTATTATGGTTGAATGTCTAATGACCTGGCAAAATTATGTGGACCAGGAATAAACGGCGTCCCAATTTGTAACCTTGGGGTATTCGTACGGAAATTATTGAAGCGCTTGTGGTAACGTTATGGCTGCATAGATTCGATCAATTTGCGTCACAGTATAATTATAATACAGATATATATGCGGTTACATAGGCATATATCTATCTTTTTCAAAAAAATTATGTCTATTTAAGATAATGCATATAAAGCATATAGTTAGCATTATACTACAAGAAAAAAGGCCATCCCGAATACTTGTACTTATGAGGGGAGGCGGGCGTTTTTACCATACAAACATTCTCAACTAATTTCTTCTTGATTTTTATCACTATAGAAATGATTTTTATACATCTATATATATAAAATTCAAAGGTGACTGACTGACATAGTGATCTATCAGCGCACAGCCCAAACCACTGGATGGATTGGGCTGACGTAGGCATCCGCTAAGAAAGGATTTTGATCAATTCTACGTACTACTCGTCTGACATAGTATCGTCGAATGCGACATAAGTCACCTTCGACTTTCAAGTCGCATAATATTGATTTTCCATATTTTTGAATCATTCGTCACCGGTGTTACCTGTTTAATACGAAATATAAAATTTTACTCAGTTCACGCAGAATAAATAAAAACCGGTAATTACCGCAATGAAAACCGAACAAAAATTCTCGTTGTCGTTTCATATAAAGCATGACAATAATAGATTATCGTCGTCTAATAGCACAAAAAATTTGACAATTATTCTATCATTCGCCTCCACCATTCGCCATGCAGCGAGTGGTCTCACCCATTCGTTGCACTCGAGCGATTCAAAAATACGGAATTAATTATGTCGATAGAAATTTACTTAGAAATCGAGCGTTCGACGCAAGACGAGTGATTCAAAAATAGAGCTCCTGGTCCGCGTGGATTTTTTTCTAGTTATTTTTTCTTTAGATTTAAACATCAAGCAGTTACATGCTTAAAAATAAAATATAACAACAATCTATTTGCTAAGGAAAGAAAATAATATCAACAATTAACTACACATACGTACATTTTCTAGTAAATGATGCGCGTTGCTTAGCTACTTTTGATGTGTGTATCTCTTATCTATTAGACAAGTCCGTCCCTCTGTCTGTGGTGCTGTTTCAGCGGCCAAACCGTAAGAGATAGATAAAGAGAATATTTAAGTTATAAGTTAAGAATAGTTTTAGGATTTGAGTAACGTAGCACTTCCGGTTTTCGAGAAATCAGGTTTTGGTGAACATTTGGTTCACTGGTTTGCTAGTTTTTATTTAATGTTCATTTCTCATGCTGCAAAAGTTTTTTTTCACTAATTGGAATCAAACAAACAGTTTCGCAATATATATTAGATCTAAGTATATGTAAAAGTTATATTATTCATTGTAAAACCAACACCGTTAACCACAATTTAATATCTAAATTGACAGTTTTCAAGATAAGAGAACAGAAATAATAATCATCTTATGGTAAACTACTTACGTTACGTAATTGAACTCTCTAATTAGGACGTCTAGGTGGCAGCTTTATTGCGAAGAAAATGCATTTTTTCATTTTTTTTACAAGTATATAAAAAGATAAACTTTTTAATCTATACTTATAATAAATCTGTAGAGAGGTCAATTCTGTACATGAAATATATTTTTAAAATAACTATCAGGGGGTGATTAGTGATCGATACTGATGCCAAAAATGCAATCAGTAAATTTTTTGTCTGTCTGTCTGTCTGTCTGTCTGTCTGTCTGTCTGTGTGTATGTTCCTTATAGAAACAAAAACTACTCTACGGATTTTAACGAAACTTGGTACAATTATTCTTCATACTCCTGGGCAGGTTATAGTATACTTTTCATCACGCTACAATCAATAGCAGCAGAGTAGTGAAGGGAAATGTTGGAAAAACGGGAGAAGTTACTCCATTTTTTAAGCTTCCGTCGCGTGTGCAGCCTTAATGGTTAAAGTTACATAGAAAGCATGTATGACGGAAATATTCTACATAAAATTGTCTAAAAAATATACCGCAACAGCATATGTCTATCTTTTATGGTTGACTCACAATAACACGTGTAATTATATAAATAAAGTCATTGTTTATAGCACAAGCTTAAGAACAAAAACTATAGTTTACACTACAGCTCTACACGAAGCGAAGCGAGGGCGGGCCACTAGTGTTATATAAATTGTCATGTTTTTATAAATAAAAACCAACACCGTTAACCACAATTTAATATCTAAATTGAGAGTTTTCAAGAAAAATGAGGAATAATAGATAATCTTATGGTAACTATTCGAGTTACGTAATTGAACAGGACACCGTCTATACACAATACTTGATTTATTTCCACACAATACACGAATAAAAATACGCATTATCAAAAGGAAAACTTGCGGACATTAACGAAACTAAAGTCATTATTCAGTGAAGTGTCTTGAGAAGTTCGGTCCCGCCTATTTACTTAATGTTTATGCCTCTCTTCGGTGCTGTTACCTACAATTATAGAAGATATGGGGTGACTATAATATCTGGTTACTTAACTTAATACCAAAAGGTTCTTGGTTCATTTGTGGGTCAAGGTATATGTTACTATAATAAAATACCAAAAGAAATAATTAATTTACCTTTTAATAAGTTTAAAGTGTGTATAAAAACATGTCTCCTTAAGAAAGGTTACTATACTGTAAAAGATTTCATAAATGATAAGTCACCTTGGGCTTAACATAATAGACTGTCGTTTTACTTTGCTAATTTGGTTGAAAATTGTTTAATTGCTACTTCTAAATTTAAAAATGGTACCTAGTTATACTTAACTTTTGTTAATTAATAATATTAATGTGATGGAAGTTGACATCAACACATGTATTCAATTTTTGATGTCATCTTTCAATTGACGACACTGTGTGAAACAAAACAGGGAGAAAAAAATAGCCCTTGCTGAGTTTCTTGCCGGTTCTTCTCAGTACAAGGTCTCCCGCCGTAGATTTACGAACCGATGGCGTAGCGTTTGACTTTCACAAGAGCTTGTAACAGCCTAGACTGAATAAATGAGTTTGAATTTGAATTTGAATTTGGTGTTGTGACAAAGACTTAGAAGCAGAATCATAGGAATCCATTATAGGTTAAATCTAAAGAAAAGTTTTACTAGAAAAAAAAAACACGAGGACCAGGCAGCGGACGGGACTCGAACCCGCACCCTTCGCAATCCGGGCGAATGCACTGACCAGTTATGCTAACGCGGCCCTGATGGCCGCGTCGAAATTTTCCTAGCCTTAAACTGCAAGGCAGCGCCATCTCTTCGCATTGTAGGTAAACATATATATATATATATACTAGCTTACCCAGCGAACTTCGTACCGCCCTAAAAAAATAGGGGTTGTCCAGCGGACAAAATTGTGAATCTAAACCATTCTCAGATTCCCTTGAACACACACAAAAAATTTCATCAAAATCGGTCCAGTCGTTTAAGAGAAGTTCAGTGACATACACACTCACAGAAGAATTATATATATAAAGATATATATATATATATATATATAGTCGTGTGACGCTCGTGGCGCATTTTTGTTTCATCTTTTCCATAGGATTTTTCCATTTACGAAAAAAGTTTCACTCCAAAAACAAGGTATGTATATAGAAGCAATTCCGCTCGAAACTATAATGGTAGGGACCCTAAAAGTATAATCAATGTATCAAAGGAATCCAGTTTTGAAGAAGAGAGTGGTACGAGAAATTAGGGTGTATAGAGAAAATTCATAATGGATGACAAATAAGCAGATGGCACACCTGATATTAGGATCTACGGCCACTATAACATACAGACGTTACGAATGCCATAGCAGGTATCACTCTCGCTTTTATATAATTTCCAACGTGGACCAGTATCATTTACTAAAGGGTAGTATTTAAACGAGCGACGGAAAATAAAAAAAAATACGTGTATGCTTATGACCACACAAATGAAGAGAAATTTCTTTAACTCTATACCAGCTCTATATCTTAGAGTGTGTGTGTGTGTTTGTGTGTGTGTGTGTATGTGTGCGTGTGTGTGTGTACAATATATACATGTCGGTATGTACATATACATATTTCATTTTCTAGCTATACGAGAAGGAGAGAAAGAAAATGTACGCGCGCACTGCTTTCTCTTGCTTTATATATCCCCCACTGAACTCCCGTCGCCTCGCCCAATCACAGTTTTCGTAACGCGTTCGCCAGCTTACTCCCCAAGACAAGCGTGCGTAAAGAAGTTTCACTTCAATAAAAAATATTGTCAAAAATAATGAATTTGGCTTGACATCATTGTTATACTGAATAATCATAAAAACACATTTGTAAAGTTTCTTCGCCATTCGCAATTTGGTTGGTTCTCAAGGGTAGAGCGTTGTGCTTCAGTTTTTGGCAACGAACTGACGTTTTATCGGCGAGCCCGCTTACGCTTGACGCTTTGGAGAAATTGCATACGAAGCCAAACGCTGAGATAAACGCCGCCCAACAACTTTGCCAAAATTAGCGATTAATCTCACGATAACAGCGCAGCCTCCTGGGGGCTTTATTTTGTAAGTGTACCATCCGTTACGACTTACAACCCCTCGTTCGATGGGGTGTTTAATTGTTTAGTGCATAAACATTGGTTGGTCTGTGTTCTGTGATAATTATGGATAACCATCACCATTACACGAGTTACAACATAATCGAGTTAGATCATAATTGCTTATGATCACCGTTTCAAACGCCACGATCATGGTGTTAGCCGAATTATTCTAGACTCACAAAAATCAAGGTATTGTAACGTCCGTTACGTTACAGCCTCCTTGTTTGGGTAAACTCTTTGTTCATGCAATGCCTACGGCAGGCAGTTACGAATATATTAAAAAGTTAATGTCATGATTTTAATATTTGAAATAAGGAATCGTCTGTCTTTTGATAGAAGGTTACACATCATATGAACATCAGGCATCAAACCATGCGTTAATAAGATTAAGCTCATCTCTTATCTAATAGACAAGTCCGTCCGTCCGTGGTGCTGTTTCAGCGGCCAAACCGTAAGAGATAGATAAAGAGAATGTTCAAGTTATAAGTTAAGAATAGTCTGATAAGACTACAAACCGGATTTGAGTAACGTAGCACTTCCGGTTTTCGAGAAATCACGTGATTTCTATTTCAAACGAAACCACACAAAATCTCCGAAGTTCTCAATTAATTAAATACATTTTTTTTTGACGTGACAACGTCTTAAATTAGGTTGCGGCTGGGAGTCACTTATGAAAAAGTGTAACGCTCGGTAACGTTACGATGAGTCTCTCGTGTTAAGTTTAAGTTTACATGTACAATGTTTTAGTAAACAAAATATATTTCTATAGTTAAAATTTGTGCAATTCTTATTTTCATTCAATTCCTTGTTCCTATTGTGCAATTTAATTATATTCATATCAATAAATATTCTACCGAGAAAAAGACGTTGTCACGTAAAATCTTCGCCCGTAAAACCGACTTTACAGGCAACCATTTTTTTATTTGGTGAACATTTGGTTCACTGGTTTGCTAGTATATTATATTCGCCTGAAATC
The DNA here is from genome assembly GCA_902850365.2 of Chilo suppressalis. Taxonomy (NCBI): domain Eukaryota; kingdom Metazoa; phylum Arthropoda; class Insecta; order Lepidoptera; family Crambidae; genus Chilo; species Chilo suppressalis. Next base: position 4,219,034 of record OU963902.1, read on the forward strand.
AAATATAAAAAATATCAAATCAAAGTTGTTTCAATTATAGAGTTACGCTCCCAGGGCCTACCCCTTCAGATCGCCGCAGTATACAGTAGCAATGCCGCTAGTAATGTTTTGAAAAAATAATAATAACTGTATCTTTACAATGTTGCAGAAAACTATAACATCAGAATGTTATCATTTAATGTAATATGTAGTTTAAATAATGTATAGGTAATTGAAGTAATGTGTGTATGTGTGTGTGTGCATGTGCGTGTGCGTGTGCGTGTGCGTGTGCGTGTGCGTGTGTGTGTGTAGAAGAGTGTGTCATGTGCAAGGATGCAGAAGATCTTCAGTCTCGTTATATTTTAACGTATGTAAAAAAAAAACCCTTTTTACATCTGTATTTGCTATATTGCAATATGTTAATTTTTTTAGTGTAATAAGTTATATAATAATGTTAAATTATAACAATGGATTTAACAGAGTCACCTCGGCTTACTTAACTACTTACTATTTACATTACAAACGTCAGAGCCATTAAGTGCTTAGCTTACCCAACGCTTTAACTGCGATTAAATGAGCGTTGGCAACTTATACAAAAAACATTACCCATTATGCAATATTCCAGTAAAAAATAATTAGATGGCCACAGGATAGCAATATTGCGGCATAATGGTGCTTTCCAACGCAACACACTCTCTCGACTCACACCCGGCCAACTTTGAAGGGCTCCCGTGCCTGCCCTGACAAAACAATCGGATGTATATTCAAATCGGCGGGGTAGCGTTAATAACTTAATTTCGTTAAGGCGGTTTTATATTAACATATTCCTGTGATTATCGTACCGTGACAAATTGCTTTAGGCGCCGTTACGAATTTCTCCAACTCATGGTGTATTAAAATTTTTAAGCATCTAACATAACATTGTTCGTCTCAAACAAACCATTCTTCTATTCTTCCCGTAGCAGCGGCACAGTTAATTAGTAGTTTTAATTAATTTCGTGTTACAGTCAGTTGTGCTGTTGAATATCTCATTCCCAGTTAATGATATCGTTAAATGTCAAATTTAACATTGTAACAGTAATAAAATAACGTTACAAATTTTAGTTTTTGTTTAGTTAATTAATGTGTTATCTCTCACATCTGAACGCGTAGTTGATTTGATTAATATTAACTTGTTAGTTATATTACCTTCCATGGTGGAATAAGAGGGAATAAAAGGCATAGAATGCAACAGCTGTTCAGTTTCCCGAGCCAAAAATATGACAAGAGGCAGGAGACTTTCGGAAATTATTGCAAACGATGCACCGTATAATGCGATTCAACTAAGAATAGGACCGACTCGGCGCCATATTTTGACGTCATAGCTGTCATTTCAAACCAATTAGGTAGAGTGAGCAAAAAAATGTTGCTATTTAATAAAACTTATTTACTAAGATTAAGTGAGATAAAACATCAGATTTTTTAATAACATTAATTGACTAAGGTTAAAAGAACACAACCGATTTTTAATAGTATTTCTTTATTAAATCTGTGTGAAAAAAAACATTTATCAGAATCTAGCTCTTCAATTTCGCTCATCTCTGCATTACCGCCGGAGAAGTTGTGAATAATCATGCAAGTCACATACGAACATGCATCCTATAAGTAAACGAAAGTTTTAAATCGAGTTTATGAACGCAACATTAAGTGACATTTGGTTGACGATTTAGGTTATCAACCATTCATAGCCAAAGCTCAATAAATGAAAAAAAAGCAACTAATATTAATTATTATCAACATTTGTTATTGTTTGTTTAAAAATGTTTGATTGTTATTCTAGAATCAGCTGAGTGCTAAAAAAGTATTCCGAGTTTTTTTTTGCATACCATACTTTTCAAGCGATATTTGACAGATGGAGGTCATTGGCTTTCCTATTCTTATTTGAATCGCATTATAACTATAGTTTCTCACTAAACCGATACCACTCGACTACCAAGGCACTGCGTACTGTTAGACGGAGCACTTAGTTTGATTTAAAAAAAAAGCTTTATTTGCTCACAATCATTTTATTTGTATATTTACGTTTGTTATTACACTGCTATCACTTTTTTGTTCACTACTACTTATTTTTTAGTTTTAAGGATAACGACTCGCGACGGGCTAGTTTACTAGGCCGTTGAATAGTTCGACAGAGTTTCTTTGCTGAAGGCCAACCGGTAGGCAGAGACCAGATCCGTTGTTGGGCAGCAATTTTCAACTTGACGACTCTGTATATATCAATACAGGGAGAAAAAAGCAGCCCTTGTTGAGTTTCTTGCCGGTTCTTCTCAGTACAAGGACTCCCGCCGTAGTTTTGCGAACCGATGGCGTAGCTTCTTGACCTTCACAAGTGCTTGTAACAGCCTAGACTGAATAAATGACTATTCATTCATTCATTCATTCAATTAAACAAATCAGAACAAGACTGATTGTAATATTGAAATCGCGGGTTTTTATACAAAAAATATTGCTGATCACAAATTTAATATTGGAAATAATTATTCATTATAGTTTTCCTAAGTCAGCAACATTTCTGTAGTAGGCATTAGGTAGGCAGGTTATAACAGTACGAAGTCGTCAAATAACATGTACAAATTAATATTGATATAAATATTCAAGGATAATAACAGTGTAATAATCTTTTTAAACATCTAGAAATTTAGTTTTTAGGTATTCATCTCACATACACGAACGACCACTCAACTTTTCTTAAAACGCACACACTTTTATCCACCGTCGGCAAATTTGTCGATGTGCATCAATGGAATACAGTTTTGTCTAATATCACTACACTTAACAAAATAAAAAACGGAGCTACGTATAAAACAACAATACAAATGGTAAAAGACTACTTTTCACGAAAGAACCTTTTATAATTTTCGTACAGGTGGCGATACAGCACGAGCTGCACTTTAAACAATTTTCGATATTTAAGATAGAAAGTACTTTAATAAATAATAAAATTCACGATAGTCCAATTCAAACTACGACAACACTCTGGACCACTACAACATGGTGTAGAATTACTTCCGTAAAGTGTTTTTTTTTTGTTATAGCGAGGTAGACAAATGACTCTACCCCACCTGATGTTAAGTGGTGACAAGTCCAAACGCCAAAGTCCGACCTATCGTGAAACTTGATTCGTAAAAAAACATGTTTATGAACAAAGCAAATATAGAACGTCCAGATTTTTTTCTGTCAGTTAAAGAAGGACATTATATCTAAAAATCTCACGCATGATCCTGCTTATGTGTCACAAGTAAACGGCTCGCTCGTTAAAAGATCATTGTTGGACCATTAACATCGAGCGATAGCAATAATCCCTCTATTACAATACAATAGCAACAGCAGAAGCCGCAAGGGAGCTTACCCGTTGGAGAGTCTGTTTCGATCTTATTGCCTCTCGACAAGTGTCAATTTTGTGTTCCATTTTAACACGACGTGCTGTCTATTGTGCAGTGTTTGATCAGGCCCAATCTTGCCACTGTGATGAATAAAAATGAGCTTGGTGACACAAAATTTAACCTCACCCGCCGCCCGGCGACTCTGCGACATTGAATGGCAGTGACGTTACAAAAAATAAATTAATCCAATTTACAATATTCGAGCAACTGCCCCGCCTCGTGAGAAAACAGTTTACACTTATTGATAAAATGGGGCTGAGTCTGGCATATAATTGTCTAAATACAAGTGACAACAGTGTATTCCTGCCCTGCTCTACAACATTCAAAGGAAGGTCCATGGGAAAGACTGTTATCAAATTTGATCTTAAATCATTAAGTTTCAAATAATCATGCCAGTATCAGGCTGGACATTTATAGACATAAATTTTATTTAAGAAAACACTTATTGATCCGCGTATGCAAGACCACCAAGAACCTGTAAAGGATCCGAAACATTCAGAATAATGAAAAATTCCGTTCAAATATCGTTTTATTAAATGATTAGTGTCCGTTTAATCATAAAAATAAAAACATGTAACCAATGTTTTCTCATCCCCAGGATGCACATTCCCGTCACGCTGGCACGGGCGCTGGTTCCAATCCGGCGTGCTCCAGCCTATCCTCATCGAGGGGGACCGCCTCTCCAACAAGGGCAAGTGCGTCTCCTCCGAGGGGGACAAGTTCCTCATTGTGGATGAGTAAGTTGACAGTAAAACAAGTTCTGCAGTATATTAAAGTTCATGGTTCCAGTCCGGCGTGTTCCAGCCCATCCTCATCGAGGGGGACCGCCTCTCCAACAAGGACAAGTGCGTCTCCTCCGAGGGGGACAAGTTCCTTATTGTCGACGAGTAAGTTGACAGTAAAACAACTTCTGTAGTATATTATAGTTCATGGTTCCAGTCCGGCGTGATTCCAGCCCATCCTCATCGAGGGGGACCGCCTCTCCAACAAGGGCAAGTGCGTCTCTTCCGAGGGGGACAAGTTCCTAATTGTTGACGAGTAAGTTGACAGTAAAACAACTTCTGCAGTATATTATAGTTCATGTTACCAGTCCGGCGTGATGCAGCCCATCCTCATCGAAGGGGACCGCCTCTCCAACAAGGGCAAGTGCGTCTCCTCCGACGGGGACAAGTTTCTCATTGTTGACGAGTAACTTGACAGTAAAACAACTTCTGCAGTATATTATAGTTCATGTTACCAGTTCGGCGTGATGCAGCCCATCCTCATCGAAGGGGACCGCCTCTCCAACAAGGGCAAGTGCGTTTCCTCCGACGGGGACAAGTTTCTCATTGTTGACGAGTAACTTGACAGTAAAACAACTTCTGCAGTATATTATAGTTCATGTTACCAGTCCGGCGTGATGCAGCCCATCCTCATCGAAGGGGACCGCCTCTCCAACAAGGGCAAGTGCGTCTCCTCCGACGGGGACAAGTTTCTCATTGTTGACGAGTAACTTGACAGTAAAACAACTTCTGCAGTATATTATAGTTCATGTTACCAGTCCGGCGTGATGCAGCCCATCCTCATCGAAGGGGACCGCCTCTCCAACAAGGGCAAGTGCGTCTCCTCCGAGGGGGACAAGTTCCTTATTGTCGACGAGTAAGTTGACAGTAAAACAACTTCTGCAGTATATTATTCATAGTATAATAGTCCGCCGTGTTCCAGCCCATACTCATCAAGGGGGACCGCCTCTACAACAAGGGCAAGTGCGTCTCCTCCGAGGGGGACAAGTTCCTCATTGTCGACGAGTAAGTTGACAGTAAAACAACTACTAGAGTATATTATTCATAATAGTAGTCCGGCGTGATCCAGCGCATACTCTTCTAGAGGGACCGCCTCTCCAACAAGGGCAAGTGCGTCTCCTCCGAGGGGACAAGTTACTCATTGTTGACGAGTCAGTAAGTTGACAGTAAAACAACTTCTGCAATTTATTATAGTTCATAGTAGTAGTCCGGCGTGATCCAGCGCATACTCATCAAGGGGGACCGCCTCTCCAACAAGGGCAAGTGTGTCTCCTCCGACGGGGACAAGTTTCTCATTGTTGACGAGTAAGTTGACAATGAAACTTCAACTATTGCAGTATATTATTTTTTGTAAATGTTGCTGTTTCTGTTAGTTTAGTTAGTTTTTTGGTTGCAGAGGGGGGTGAAAAAAATACGTCTCTGCGTCTACTGTTTCTTCTTGTAGTTCTTTTCATACATCTACTGTTGTTTTCTTTAACGCCTCCCGATTTGTAGGGGCCGTTACTAGGACCCTAACGACTGTCAATATGTCAATTAGTCACGGGACGATTGTCAGGAGATTAAAATACGTCAATATGATGTGAATGCCTTTATTGCACTGTCATATAATGTAAAATATTGTTCTTAAACCAATTAGTGGGTCAACTGTGTCAGCAGTTTAGAGTGCATCGACTCGGAATGCAAACTTAATAAAATATAATTAAAATGGCTTGTAAACGATTATTACTTGACACAATTTGTAATCGCTTCAAAATCAAATATTATTAATAAGTTACAATTGATGCTCCTAGTCTACAGTGGGAAACAAAAAACTTATTTGTAATTTTTGAAAGCAGTTAAATATAACATTGATATTAAATTAAATTATAGTAATATAAATTGCACTTTAAACGTTATTAATTTAATTAAATTTAACCTATCATAAATTTTATTTGACTAACATTATGTTTCTTTTGATTACAGAAAAGGCTGTTACCGTTGTGTTGTGATGCATGAAAAACATCAAAATGTTCTGCAGTATAAAGAAAGTAAGTAGAATGTTAGTAATATATCTAAGTATAAGTATCTACTTTTGTACTTAAATACAGAACAGGGAGGAGCTCGATGGTGCGAGGGGTTAGCGCGTTCGGCTGCGATCGTTGAAGTTAAGCAACTTTCGCAGTGGTCGGTCATTGGATGGGTGACCAAAAATCTTCTATCTCGAGTTCCTCCGTGCTTCGGGAGGCACGTTAAGCCGTTAGTCCCGGCTGCATCTGCAGTCGTTAGCACCCGCCAATCAGCACTGGGCCCGCGTAGTGGGTCATGGCCCAATCTCCCAATTCCATCCATAGGGAAGGCCAGTGCCCCAGCAGTGGGGACTATAGGCTGATGATGTTGAAAATGGCAGAGCAGGTACAAAAAACTTTGCTTTTATGGCAATTCACTCGAAAGATCTATTTCAGAGATAACCATAATTTTTTTTTTTTTTTTTGTTAAAATACCTTATTTGCTGTGACCAAGGGTTTATCAATAAATAAATTAATACTTATAACCTACACTAAAGATTGGATGGAATATTTAAGCATCAAGTAGGTATAAGAGCTTGAATCTCACAATTACTATACAGGCTTCGAACCCTGTACCTCCTAAACATAATGACTATCTTTGCTCAAAAACTTTAATAAACAAAATCATCATACTTATTTTTTATTTTTAAGCTTTTAACTGCTAGATGTTTAAATCTAAAGAAAATTTTACTAGAGAAAAAAGTCCAGGCAGACCATGCAGCAGACGGGACTTGAACCCGATCCCTCCGCTATCCGGGCGAACGCACTATTTTGCTACCGTGGCCCGAATTGCCCGTGACGAATTTTCTCTAGCATTTCTTAGGCTGCAAGACAGCGCCATCTCTTCGCGTTGTAGGTAACACAAAAAAAAACATTATTCATTAACACACGCACAAATTGCGCACAAACATTTAAATGACAGCTAAATTATATTTGGATAAAGTATTCTCGCATAAAATTTACGTAAGCGTTAATAACGCAACTTAGTTTAATAACAGTGTCATTTTCCGAAGCTCCCGGTTTAATTTAGATAATGTACTGTCAAGTGCAGGGTTTTAGAACCAATTTATTATCTACAACAGGGTATTATTGCGGCACTATACCAGTCGCGTGAAAATTCTCTACGAGAAAAACCATAAATTTAATATGCTATCGCGTGTTCGTTCGTACTTCGATAAATTTACACACACATACATACATACGCACACATTGTTTCATTATAAGCGAGAAAAATATTACTTTTGGCTATCTTGTTCTGTAATACGAAGACTTCTTTATAAAGAATAAGATGGTAAATTATGCAACTAAATTAAGTTCATTTGTACATTTCATTCGATTTTATTTAGTGTACATTAAAGATGTGAATTTTCGAACACAGTTAGCAAAAAACAGGCCATGTTAGGAATTTTGATGTATCGAAATGAGTAAAACTACATTGAGTTTATTTGTACATTTCATTCAGTGTTATTAAGTGTACATTAAAGGTCTAAATTTTCACGAAAATCAGGCCATGTTAGGAAATTCAATGTTTTGAAATGGGATCGTTGAAGTTAAGCAACTTTATGGATTGAGCTCCTACCGTGCTTTGGAAGGCACGTTAAGCCGTTGGTCCCGGCTGCATTGGCGGTCGTCAGCACCCATCAATCCGCACTGGGCACGCGTGGTGGGTCATGGCCCAATCTCCCTATTCCATCCGTAGGGAAAGCCTGTGCCCCAGCAGTGGGGACATTAATAAGCTGGTGATGATGATGATATCGGACATTCATAACTTTTGGATCACGTTAGGAGTACATTACAGAATACAGAAAGAGGTTAAAAGGGTGATCATAGACCTTTTATACGGGAATGATTTCGCCAGCTCGCCCTCACCACACTTCCAACTAATAGATAATAGTCAATCAAACGACGCGACATCAAAATGTCGAACCTATCGGCGTTCACACCCGAGGGCAACGACGCAATCAGAACCAATTTTTCGTCATGTAATGAGCATTTGCTTACACATAGCCGTGGCGCGCATGCCCCGCCCACAAGACTCATCTAAACTCTTTCTATGTCCTGTGGAGTAGATGTCCATAGCCCAAGCATAGGGATGATGACTAAATGTGTTTCTTCATCTCTCAGGTACGTTATTAAGAAGTATTGGGCGTATATTTTTCAAACAAACATAACAGAGATACATTAATTTGAAATATCGCATGACGTCACATCTTGGTACAATTTATACTTTCAGAAGTGACGGCACGAGCCCCCCCACTCCCAAAACTTGACGCGCATTATCTGGGTAATTTTTTGGTTGATTGCCAAAAGAAAAAATAAGTGTCCATTATTTTTTGACGATCTAACTGACGGGCTTAATAAAATTTCGTTTAGTTCACCCCGTCATCATCCCTATTTGAAAATGAAAAGATACCATCCATCTTTAACAAATCCATACACAATATTCATACAAAATTGTAATTTACTTTGATTACAAGTGACAATCCTTATTAATGGAAGCGAATGCATTATTCTGAAATTTCAAGCCACCTGAAAAGATATTGCGTATCATCCTACTTTTGATCTAGAAGAATGGTTTTAGGTTCTCGCTTAAGTACTCCCTATTCACTGCAAAGATACCAGACACATTAGACTTTAGCGATCGGAAAATTACATTATAACACTAGCGGCCTAATCTAAACTTATTCCAGTATAAAAAGTATTCTATGTCTCAGTAACTGTAACTTTTTTGTTTGATATTTACGAACAGAGTAAATATCAAACAAAAAAGTTATTATATCTTTACGAGAACACGAGCTTTAAAAAAAACATGTTATAAATAGTTATGATTTTATTTATTTTTTAAGCATTTAACTGCTAGATGTTTAAATCTAAAGAAAGGTTTACTAGAAAAATAAATAAATAAAATCATAACTATAATTGCTATTTCTTCTTTCAAATGTTTAATACTTGAAAAAGTATCCATTTGACATTGTGGGTTACCTACAATGCGAAGAGATGGCGCTGCCTTGCAGCTTAAGGCTAGGAAAATTTCGACGCGGCTAATAGGGCCGTGGTAGCATAATGGTCAGTACATTCGCCCGGATAGCGAAGGATGCGGGTTCGAGTCCCGTCCGCTGCCTGGTCCGCGTGGATTTTTTTCTATGTTATAAATAGTATTAATTCTATAAATTTTTCCAGCTTTCTGTTACCGGAGAGATGCGTTGCCTCATCTCTGTACACTCATCACTGGAGACGCATTGCTGTATTCCATGTTCAGAGAAAATGCAGACCCTGTGGACTGCCCCCTCAAGGGGCCGTTCTCCTTCACTTATAACAGGTAACTATACTTCTTTAAAAAATCGAAATAAATTTGAAAATCATCTGTAGTACAACAAAATAGTTTACAATGTTTGAAACCGTGTCCTTTTTGTATTAAGAAAAACTAATAAGTTTTGCAATTGTTTCGTTCTGTGTGTAATCTCGGTTGAAATAAATTATTTTTATAAAAGTCCACGAAAATACGGTTACAAATTGTGCTTACGAAACTAAAATTCAAATAAAGCAGATTCTAGCTGAAAAACAACGTAATTACTCATTACTTTAGGGTTTCTTTCCGAAAACTCGTTGATTCATATTCTGACGTGAATCAAAATTACGCAACAACTTAGCGTGAGTTGCACCAACTTACTTCACTTTAACTGTTCAGTTAAAATGCCTGTTAGGTAAAAAATAGGTTGCGCTATTTAAAGATAGTCAAAATCAGTACCCCTAGCACGAACCAATATCGAATTCGAATAGTTTGCGAGTACGAAATGTCATTGACAAATGTATGGAAACTTGAACAGCAACACCATAACGGACATAACGAGCACTAAAAACAGTACGCATTTTACAATGACATTTCGCACTTTCAAACTATTCGAATTCGATATTGGTTCGTGTTAGGGGTACTGTACCCCTAGCACGAACCAATATCGAAATCGTTTGCGAGTCATTGTCAAATGTGTACTGATTTTTAGTTCTCGTTACGTACTTTGGGCCGCTGCTGTTCAAGTTTCCATACAAAATTTGACATTGACAATTCGGTTTTCAAACTATTCGAATTCGTGTAAGGGGTACTGATTTTGACTATCTTTAAATGGTGCAACCTATTTTTTACCTAACAGGCATTTTAACTGAACAGTTAAAGTGAAGTAAGTTGGTGCAACTCACGCTAAGTTGTTACGTAATTTTGATTCACGTCAGAATTTTTGTATGGAAACTTGAACAGCAGCGCCACAAAGTACGTAACGAGAACTAAAAATCAGTACAAATTTGAAAAAAGACGTTTGGACTAGCAAACTTTACGAATTCGATATTGGTTCGTGCTATGGGTACAGTTGAGTCAACTTGACTTTTTGAACGTATTAGTCGGGCAGCAGATGACGCACAGGAGCAATTTCCCAATGCGGAATTAATCTTTTTGGAGGACTTTAATGATCACCACAGTTTGTTAGGTTATATAACTTTAACTTTGACGACCTCCGTGGCCGAGTGGTTTGTACGCCGGTTTTCATGGTGTCGTCGACTCGAGAGGTCCTGGGTTCGAATCCCGGTGAGGGCAGATGTTTGTGTGATGAACATGAGCATTTGTACTCCAGTCATGGATGTTTAATATGTTTTTCTATATAAATATACTTATATGTACAGTATTATGTATTGTATCCGTTACCCTAGCATCCCATAACACAAGCCTTATAGTTTGCTTACTTTGGGGCTAGGCTAATTGGTGTGTGTTGGAAATATTTATTTATTTATTATTATTATTTATTAACTAGCTTTGTGATGCAACTCACACTTAGGCCGTCAAACAACGCACCGATTGCGAATGACACGTGGAAAATCAAAGCCCCGACAGGCTCCGGCAGACGCCATTGATAGATGAAGCGCGTCACGCAGAAATCCTATCAACTACTATAATCGATGGACCCCCTAATTTCACTGCAAGCCTTCAATGTGTCATCGAATTAGTAGACTGGATAACTTTACTAACTATTATACAGGGCGTGAGAATTATTATTTCCTAAATAGCATAGCATTTTAGATGTAAGAAAAATCACGAAATTTGACTTTTTTTTTAATAATTGAACACAAACTACAAATAAAGAAGAAACGTTGCTAGGTTTGTTTAGGTATTGCTTTATTTATTTTTTCACGTACTTACAATAAGCTAATCCTGTTTTATTACGCGAGTAGGTACTAGTTAGCATTTAGTACACACAGGACCTTTTGCTATGGCCGTGAAAGTGTACAATAAAATTCCCGAACATATAAAAAATGAAAAAAACGCAGTCAAATTTAAAAAACTACTGAAATCATTTTTATCAAAGACCAGCTTTTATTCGATGCAAGAGTTTTTCAATTTTAAATAGTACCTAGTTAATTTAAGCAAGACCTTATTTATTTTTTATGTTTTTTAATGTTCCTACGTAATTTTATTTTATTTGAAATTATTATGATTGTTATTATTGAATGCTATTTGTCAGCGTTATTAATTATTAGTTAATAATTATGTTCAAGTTAATTTTAATTAAATTTAATTGAAGTAATAATAATAATCATTATTATTATTTAATTAAGGACATTTTAAATTAAATTGCTATACCCTTTCAGGGTTCATGTGTCTGTATCTAATCTTTATGTAACATCTGTAATAACCACATGAGTGCAATAAATAAATAAATAATTTAAAATAATAACATTAGCTTTTCCTTTTTTTCTTTATGACTTCGCACGGTTTGTGCATTTAGCCAATGTGAAGTGTAAAATGTTTACCTATTCTATAGCACTGGTGGTCAAAATATTAGTCAAGTCAAAGTAAGTGGCAGTCAAGTCAGTCCCCCTTTCCCTATGTTTCAGTAAATATGTGGGGATTTACTGGAACCTCCCCGTGGACTTCTTGAGGACACGTCGAAAGACACTTTCCGCTATTTTGTTTCACTTGCCAACACTTGTGATTGTTTCCGAACACTTAGTAGTTAATAATCCACCATTATTAGACACTAACATCCGCCACAACACAATATTTAACAAGAAAAACAAAACTGCTAAAGTGACGCTTCCCGATCCAGGCAAAAAGTCCAACATTAGCTGTAGCACGGAAAAATCTCTTCCACTTAGTACAAAGTCCTTATAAACATTTCCATCAATCAAAATCTATTTTTTTTTTTTGTTAAAAATAAGTATGTAACAAAAACTAAATTGGATAATTACTTTTGCGCCACCCTATATAAAACATAACACAAGTATACTTAATTCATCATTTTCAGCCTATTAATGTCCCCACTGCTGGGGCACAGGCCTTCCCTATGGATGGAATAGGGAGATTGGACCATGACCCACCACGCGGGCCCAGTGCGGATTGGCGGGTGCTAACGACTGCAGATGCAGCCGGGACCAACGGCTTAACGTGCCATCCAAAGCACGGAGGAACTCGAGATAATAAATTTTTGGTCACCCATCCAATGACCGACCACTGCGAAAGTTGCTTAACTTCAACGATCGCCGAACGCGCTAATCACTTGCGCCATCGAGCTCCTCTACTACTCCTATACTTAATTATATGAAAAGTTAATGTTACTTACTAATTACGAAGGTTGTTTTAAACGTAATTGTAACAGTTACACAACCCATTGTAGCGGGTAGACGACAGATTACTTATAACAAGTATTAAGGCAGAGGATTATCCAGTTTGGGGACTTGCTTCCTGGTTAATCCCCCTTCTTAAGCACTGTAAAAAGTTGAAGAAGATGAATTATATTTACTCAACGTAGAGTCTCTTACACATATTATTATACATCATTTTAATGTACACCAACTAGATATCTTCTTTACTGAAACATGTATTATATGGTGTTATATTAATTGGGAGCGCGTTCGGCTGCGATCGTTGAAGTTAAGCAACTTTCGCAGTGGCCGGTCATTGGATGGGTGACCAAAAATCTTCTTCGTTTGTACATTTCATATAATAATAGTCTTAAATAAATGTAATTTAAAATTTCATAGTGTACAATGATTTGATCATTCATTTATTCATAGAATAGATGAATGATCACGTTATTGTACACTAAGACCCGTATTATAGAAAGATTCTCAGTAATGAATCTAGTCTTGAGCATAGATAGAAAGGGATGTCGCTTTATAGAGCATATAGCGACATCCCTTTCTAACTGTACTCAAGTAAAGATCAACACTTAGTTGTCATATACGGGCCTAAGAAATTTACTTGAGATGGGATTCTCAGGCTTGAATTCAGATACAGAAGATGTCTTTAAAACAACACTAAAAACGTTTTCATTAAAATTTGTTACCTCAATCTCTTTATCTTCTTGTGGGGTTATTAATTACATCTATACTGTAACATTTTAAGATAAGAAACTATTGAGAACTAATTATAATTTCTTTCTCCTTACACGTTTCTACGTTTTTGAAGTATCCACGAGATACACCCTCGCATACTCCACCGAATTCATGGTTATTCAGAGCCTTAATTACAAAAGTGGATGAATATAATTAATCACCACTTGACATCCCTAATGGAGGATGGAGTGACGAGTGAGCGGCGTTACAAGACTTAATTAGTGTCCGAGGGCAGTCGTGCGTCGCCAGTAGTTGGCGAATATGTATTAACAATGAAATAGGCTCATTTTTCGGTACCGACATATTCGGAAACGTCAGTTTTTGGTATTCATTGATTACTGCCTCTTTTTGACGTGACAACGTCTTAAATTAGGTTGCGGTTGGGAGTCACTTATGAAAAAGTGTAACGCTCGGTAACGTTACGATGAGTCTCTCGTGTTAAGTTTAAGTTTACATGTACAATGTTTTAGTAAACAAAATATATTTCTATAGTTAAAATTTGTGCAATTCTTATTTTCATTCAATTCCTTGTTCCTATTGTGCAATTTAATTATATTCATATCAATAAATATTCTACCGAGAAAAAGACGTTGTCACGTAAAATATTCGCCCGTAAAACCGACTTTACAGGCAACCATTTTTTTGCTATATCAATAGAGTAACGCATAGTTTCGACAATCAACTTCCAGTAAAAGTTAAGGATAATCTGATTCGGTTTCTTGGCAATAGTTTTTGAAGTGAAAACTTCTTTAGCGGCGTTGTACACTTTTGTTTGTAATGAGTAAACAGGACACGTGGCCTGATCGCGTTATGACACGTGGCCTGATCCCGTCCGGACACGTGACCTAATCGAAAATTCTTAAGACGAAAACAATAAAATTGGAAAAGTTGGTGACTTTCAATATATTGAACGAAACATATTATTATAATACGATAAAATAAAATATTAATAAGTCTCTAAATGAGATGTCCAGGTGGCAGCTTTATTGCGAAGAAAATGCATTTTTTTACAATAAATGTCGCTAGGTGCGCTTAAATGTGATTCATGTAAGTTGATTTTTCTGACAGATAATTTTTTAATGTAATATAAATTGTCATTTTTGTGTACGATAGCGCATTAAATAAATATTGTATTCTACCACATACATGTTAGTACTTTTATACTGATAATTAAAGAAATTCGTGTAAAAATTATTCCCTAACCATTCCAAAATATCAAAAATGCACAACGTTAATATTCAAGTTTTCACTTCTGCCGGCACTCCCGGAGTGCAACCCGTCGTTTTTTTTTATTTAAAAACAGGCAAACGAGCTGCCTGTGCACCTGATGGTATGAGTCAGTGCTGCCCATGGTCACTTGCAAAACCAAGGATACCACTCATGCATTACTGGCCCCAAAGCAAAAGGTATACCCGCCTTTTGAAGATCGGAAAGTTGCATCTGAGAGATTCGACAGACGGGAAAGCTGTGTGTGCCTACTCCCCTTATGTTGCCATTTGCCAGCCGTGGTGCTCTATGGCTACTCTGACTGAGACTTCAACATTGATTTAAACCTTAATACGATTAATTAAATTCCAGTTTCGTTTGTAACTTTCAGGGGTCACGGCGATTGCAAGAGTCCGGTGTCCTCTATCGAGAGTTGCACCGAGGACTCCCGGCTACTCCTCAACTACCAGGCCTGTCCTGACGTCCACGGGTCCGAAAGCACTGGTAAACTATGTGTTTATTTCATAATCATTAGCCTTATAATATCCCCACTGCTGGGGCACAGCCGTCAACCAGCGGACGGCGAGCCGTAAGCGCGGCGTCACCTAGCCGCAGCCCAATCGGAATGTACTGCTACTTATCCGCTTTGGTAGACGCCTGTTTGACGGTGTAGCAGCACACAATAATAACACAACACAGAAGTTAATCCTCTTATTCAAATGACGAAACACCGTCCAGGAAATAGTGATGCTGAATAATTATTTGGTTACATAGCTCTGAAAAGAGCTTTCGTGCGAAACACAGTAGATTCTTTGGCAACAGCTCTGAAAAGAGCTTTCGTGCGAACCAACGCTTCACTCTCGGCCATCACTGCAGCTTCACTATCACCGCATCTCTTCAAGCAGCCGCTGCGGCACGCGGCACGCCGCCTGCGCGCCTTCCATCGCAGAGGCCTTCAGACGGCGGTTTTGTTGACCGACGCGCACGCATCCCCGCGCGCCGCTTTCCTCACGCCGGGTGCGAGCGAAAGGCGCAAACCTACCTCTCCTGCTCGCACATCACTCATAATAATATTATTAACCTACCCAATTTATCGTCAATTAAATAATTCTAAATTTTGTATATATATAAGATGATTTCTCAAATAAAACGGTAAGCTGAAAGGCGAGTCGGTATCGATCCCTTCCCATCATGATCATAAGCTTATTGATGTCCCCATTGCTGGGGCAAATACCTTCCCTATGAATGGGATAGAGAGATTAGAACAAAATGCTTATTACAATCTCTTAAGCATCCAATTACTTAAGCACGGAGAAGCGCGAAATAATACATTTTTGGTTACCCACCATATGAGCGGCCTTTTGTGAAAACTGCTTCTGCTCCACGATCGCAGACACAAAAAGCTAACCACTTGCGACATCGTACTCCCGTTCATTTACACTTTACGATTAATTAATCGTCATGCTTACTACTTTTTTTTCTTTTTTTATTTAGAGGCTTTTATTTTATGAATATGCCAGCCTCATCGTACCCTAACCAAAACATACATAACTAATTTAATTTAAAACATTGGAGAGGGCGAGCTATTCTTACTAGCGAAAACCATATCAAACATCGACTTTGCTGCATCTGAGTTTGGTAGTGTTAATATTTCCACAAACTTTAAAAAACAAAGTTTTCTGCCGCGTCTGACTGTATCTTTTCTATCTTTTTCTTTGAAACGGGTGTTATAATGTTGTACTAAATTTCTAAACCCACATTCGTATTTTAATACCCTCCGTTATACAGTTACATAAATAACTATTATTTATGTTCACTATGACCTCATTAACTAAAATGAACGGATTTTCATGTGGTTTTTACCAGTAGTCAGATAATTTATCTTGGAACATTTATGCCTATAATACAAGCCCGAAAACAAACACTATGTAGGTATAGTCTAAGCTTAGTGCTCAGAGAGCGGGTTTTTAACTCTCAGGAGTCTATACGTATAGTATAGAGACAGGGCCGGATATATAAGGCAGGGCCCCACAACAGAGAGAAAAAATCTAATTTCGACGGGTTACCAGACCATGGGGAGAGGGGTGCAATTTGTATGAGGCCCGGCCCAGATTAAGGGCCCTCCACTGCTTCGTTGCCCCAGGGCCCACACACCTCTAAATCCGATTATGTATAGATATACACTTTCAATGTTAGTGTTCATTCATTGTTCTGTTTTTATATAAAAACTAGCAAACCAGTGAACCAAATGTTCACCAAAACCTGATTTCTCGAAAACCGGAAGTGCTACGTTACTCAAATCCGGTTTGTAGTCTTATCAGACTATTCTTAACTTATAACTTAAATATTCTCTTTATCTATCTCTTACGGTTTGGCCGCTGAAACAGCACCACAGACAGACGGACTTGTCTAATAGATAAGAGATAACACCATAACACCATACACAAACTAAATTGGGATTTCAAAAAGTTTTCATGAAAACTAATCGTTGATAAAAATCAAGGAGACTCTATACACTTTCATTATCACCACACGTTCGCAAAAACACTTTCTTCGTAGATGAATAGTCGTCTAAAGGTTCTGTCCCACGATGTGTATTATCGCGGGCGAGGCCGCACCGCGCAGGGTTGCCAAACGTATTAGAACTATCGTTCCAGATTTAGCAGTATCTATACATGATACGAGGTGATGATACGAATAAGGATGCATTTAGTGATGGCATAATGAATCTGTAATTACTGAGACGATCCATTGTGGACTGTACATTTATATATTTTTTGATAATATATTTGGTTTGAGTAAATGACACACATAGTCAACACTGTTCAAATCTCATATCAAAGTATACGAGATATCTATTTACCTCTTATGATGAATAGATACTCGTAAATCTCGAACGTTAGAGTTCTCATAGGTTTAGCAACCCTGCGCGGCGCGGTCTCGCCCGCGACAACACACGTCGTGGGACAGCACCTTTAGGGAAATTGTTCGCAAATGAAATGGGCAATCTTCCAGAGGCGCGCCCGGTCGGGTCCAAGCACCCAGCTCGTTAACGGCGCGCGAATTAAAATAACTGACTGCGAATTGTTAAAGGGGAATTTCGATTGTGCAAGCACCTCTTATACTTGCTAACGCAAACTTGTGAAGGTTTCTGTAATTATTAAAGTAAAACTCTTTTTTTCAATACAAAAGTCTAAATATTAGATTTGAATGGAAGGGAATCCTCTACCTCCTTTGACAGACCGAGGATATCATCAGCTGATTGTTATAGGGGAATTCGATTGTGTAAGCAAATATTATACTTGCTACCACAAACTTGTGAAGGTTTTTGTAATTTGTTCAAAAGTCTAAATATTAGATTTGAATGGAAGAAAATCCTCTACCTCCTTTAACAGACCGAGGATATCATCAGCGGATGTTATAGGGGAAATTCGATTGTGTAAGCACCTATTATACTTGCTACCACAAACTTGTGAAGGTTTTTGTAATTTGTTCAAAAGTCTAAATATTAGATTTGAATGGAAGAAAATCCTCTACCTCCTTTAACAGACCGAGGATATCATCAGCGGATGTTATAGGGGAAATTCGATTGTGTAAGCACCTATTATACTTGCTAACGCAAACTTTGTGAAGGTTTCTATAAAGAATAAACTAAAAATCTTTTGAAGTTATACTTCTTTAGGCGCGTTATGAAAAAATGATGAGAGTGAAATTTTAAGATGCGCGCGCATCACTGTAACACAAAAAATTAACAGTATTCATGCTGTTACTTTTGTGTTTACCGCACATTAAGAAAATCTACCAACAAAATAGAAATAAAATCTCTATTTTGTGGGTGCTAATGACTGCGTTGTGAAGGCCTATCAAAAGTATTTATTAATCTGGAACAACGGAACCAAAGCGCGATTCAGGAGACTACAGCGCCATCTCTTAACCATTAGTGTAGTAGAACCAAAAACCACATCTTTATTTTTTGTAATTAAGTAACAGTTATAGGTATTCATATTTATAATATTTATCCACATGTTTCTAGTTTGTATATTCGGAATACGTGTTTGAGTTTCATACAAGTGCAAATCACATATGTTCTAATAAATTATATTCAGTAGCGATTTTAATTGAATATTTTGATTATTTATTTATTTTTTCAAATTAAAACTGAACTTTATTGACTGTGTCCTTTTCCAGACTTTTTATTAATTTATTGTAATTAATTATTTGCATGCAATTAAAAACTAATTTTAAACGATGCCAAAGAAGGATAACTTCTCACGCGCCTACATAAGTACACGCACCCATTTTTTTCAATACAAAAGTCTAAATATTACATTTGAATGGAAGGAAATTCTCGAGCTCCTTTAACAGACCGAGGCTGATAAACAGCTGATTGTTATATGGGAAAAAGGATTGTGTAACTCACCTCCTATTGTACTTGCTGATGCGAACTTTTCAAGCTTTCTGCTAAGAATCATAGGGTTCCGTACCTCAAAAAGAAAAAAAGGAACCCTTATAAGTTAGGCTTATGTTGAACAAAACTTATTTTGATTTTATTTTATTTGAATGTGGCAAAGCATTATTAAGTATTGTCTCTGATCTCGAATAAGCAATTCTATTCACGGATATTCAAGTCGTTGATGTACCTATATATCGAGGCTCTATCGGAACAATGTAATACATATTTTATTCATATCGTGAGACTGCATCACATGTTAGATGTATGATATGTTTAATGTAAATAGGACTTTGATACATAGCTCCGTAATAGTGGTACGTTTGACATTGCTTATTCACTGGTTTATTTTCGTTTTAGCGACTCCAAGTTTACGAAACTGTCCTAGCAGATAACAGATACCGAAACCTTTTCACTACTTAATACATAAAAAAATATAAGCGAGCAAAGTCAACTAGTCGGTCTGATATTTTGTTATATTTGAGCACGTAAAGCTCTATACCGATTTTAATATATTCTATATTCTAGAGCAAGGCTGCTCAACTTTTTGAAGAGTCGGGCCAAAAGGTGGATTTAGTCGTTAACGACGGGCCACTTACATTCCTATTTCAGTTACTCTCTGGACAAGCGCAATAAAAACTTAATTATTATGAATATAAAATTGAATTATTGTTTATTAGGAACAAAGAGAATCTTATTCTAAATATTATTATTATTAAAAAGAGAATCAAAATTTTAATTAAGTTAGTTCCTATGTCTGTTTCTTCTCAAATCTAAATCAACTTTTTGATTCAAAGTCAAAGTCAAATTATTTATGCAGTTTTGATATTTACATACTCTTATGAATGTTCCATTCACTACCAGGAGGCCTTTTTCTGAGAAGAACGGGCAAGAAACTCAGCAAGTTGTTTCCTACCTTTACAAAAAAATTGTTTGAAAAGTTGTTTGAAAGATTTTACAGTGTGCAATTGCCAAGAAAAATGCTATTGTCAATATTATACAAAGACTTTTACAAACTGTTACATATTCCTAATAATAAAACTAATTAATATTTACTTTAACTTTTTAATACAATCAATGTGACTTCTGCCATTGTTTGTCTTTTAATAATTTACTTATATTTGGCGACAAATCCGATGTTAGCAGTAACAACAAGTCACAAATATGTTGCTCGGGCTGTACTGTGCGCGGCGGGATTTTTGAATTTGGTGCGTATTTTCAACCATACTTGCGCGGGCCCCTCAAAATTCTTTCGCGGGCCACACTGTGGCCCGCGGGCCTGGGTTGAGCAGCCTTGTTCTAGAGTATAGTTTGTCTGTGAACACCTTACTAATAATAAATCGAAGCCAAGGACTTTGGAAATGCCCAGGAGCTCGATGGCACAAGTGGTTAGCGCATTAGGCCTGCGATCAAGAAAGCCAAGCATCTTTCGCAATGGCCGGCCATTGGATGGGTGTCCAAAAACTTTGTATCACGAGCTTCTCCGTGCTCAGGAAGGCATGTTAAGCCGATGGTTGCGGTTGCATCTGCAGCCGTTAGCACCCACCGATTCGAACTGGTCCCGCGTGATGGGTCACGGCACGGCCTAGACGTCCTATTCCATCCATAGGGAAGGCATATGCCCCTGCAGTCTGTCCATGTCCCCACATTAATAGGTCATGATCTGATAAAGGCCTTTAGAGCAGAGGCGACGCAACCTTCGCACCAGTCCTCATAAAAAATACACTTTTTCATTTCAACTTTTCCACATCCACAGTGGAAGAGCTGGAGTGTCTCGCCACGTGGAAAGAAGGCAGCCTACGGTTCCTCGTTGGCAAGCTGCACCACAACCACGCCACCAGCAACGAGGACCGCTACCGCTGCTTCGTCTACGAGAAGACAAATGGTATTGGTAAGACTTAGCACATTAGTTTTAGCTTAGAGCTTGAACCGGACATTGGTCTGATTTTAATCCACCAAAATCCATTGGTGCGGAGTCGCGGAGGAATCCCTAAACGGGGACCCCGCGGCTTCGCATAAAGCAGTGTAGAAGGTATTCGTAGGACTTTTTTAGCGGATATTATGCCATAAAGCGCCCGTAAGAATTGCGGGGTCCTCGGTGGTCAGCCATTGGGGGCGCCGTAAGACTTGCGGGAGACAGGTGTGAGGTCCGTTCGGCGGTGTGCCTCTTAAAGGCGCCGTCGTCTGTAAAAAGATTTCTTACCTGGGGATTAAAAAAAAAAGGGCTTGGCGGCCATTTGGCGATTGGTTTTGCTGTCAGTTTGCTGGCAGTAAAAGTTATGTCATGACTGATGGATAGCCTGTAGTCTAATGGGATGACTTTTCCAGTCACAGATAGTGAGTGATAGATTTTTATCAGTCATGACTAGTAGAATGACGGCTGCATGAGCGTCTAATAAGCGTGAAATGACTCAACGGCTTTTATTTGTGGTCCTGTTGTGACAGCGATATCTATGAGCCCCACACAACATAAAAGGCGACAAACCTTACACTAACAGACTTTTAGGACTTCTATGCGAAATTGGGTAAATTGTATGGGTCATGGCCCAATCTCCCTATTCATCCATAGGGAAGGCCTGTTAGTACAGTCAATCTGTAGGTTGAGTGGTGAAAAAAAAACCTAAAGGGTAAGTCTTGTTTTTTCTGTTGCCAAATGACGTCAGCAAGCCACCTTGGCGATGGGCATGTTCAACTCGTAGGCGTTTTTTGAAAAACTCAAAAAAACCGTCAAAAATTTTTTGAAACGCATTTTTCTTGTTTTGTATGCATTTTAGAAACTTTTTTTTCGACCATAATTGTAGAGGACGTTAAGTGCTACAATTTATGTCATTGTTGCAATCTCGTACAACAAAAAATGCGCATTGTAGGTGGCGCTAAAGTGTCAAAAAAAGTGTTTTTTCACTTTTTCACCCTGAAAATATCATTTTAGTGGAAAACTTCAAATGGCAAAGTTGTTTCGTACATAATTACCAACAACTTTTGTAAAAACAATTTTTTGTATTACTTACCGTTTTCAAGTTATAAATTGCGCAGGTATGAAAAATCCAATAGAGCGGTTTTGGGCAGTTCAAGTACACATTTGCAGTGCACATTTCAATGTACGTTTTTACTATTTGTTTTTTCAATCATGAAAAAAAATAAAAATAAAACTATTTTTTTTTATTTTATTTTGTTTTTCAATCATGAAAAAAAATAAAAAATAGTAAAACGTACATTGAAATGTGCACTGCAAATGTGTACTTGAACTGCCCAAAACCGCTCTATTGGATTTTTCATGCCAGCGCAATTTATAACTTGAAAACGGTAAGTAATACAAAAAAATTGTTTATACAAAAGTTGTTGGTAATTATGTAAGAAATAACTTTGCCATTTAAAATTTTCCACTAAAATGATATTTTCAGGGTGAAAAAGTGAAAAAACACTTTCTAGAGACTTTAGCGCCACCTACAATGTGCATTTTTTGTTGTACGAGATTGCAACAAGGACATAAATTGTAGCACTCAACGCCCTCTACAATAATGGTCGAAAAAAAAGTTTCTAAAATGCATACAAAACAAGAAAAATGCGTTTCAAAAAATTTTTGACGGTTTTTTTGAGTTTTTCAAAAAACGCCTACGAGTTGAACATGCCCATCGCCAAGGTGGCTTACTGACGTCATTTGGCAACAGAAAAAACAAGACTTACCCTTTAGGGTTTTTTTTCACTGAAACGATATTTTTTTCGACAGATTGACTGTACTATGTGCCCCAGCAGTGGGGACATTAATAGGCTGATTATGATGATGATGCGAAATTGTTTTGGTAAATTATAACAGTCAAAAACTGTATATAATAAAGTAATTAATGCTACGTTGTACTTACTTTGTTTTTCGCAGTCTCCGATATTTTGGCACCCTTGCAAGTGCCATCATCACGAAGAAAACTGTACTGTTTTCCGCTTCATCATCATCAGCCTATTAATGTCCCCACTGCTGGGCCACAGGCCTTCCCTATGGATGGAATAGGGAGATTGGGCCATGACCCACCACGCGAGCCCAATGTGGGTTGATGGGTGCTTACAACTGCAGATGCAGCCGAGACCAACGGCTTAACGTGCTTTTCGAAGCACGGAGTAACTCGAGATAGTTAATTTTTTAACATCCATCCACCGACGACTGCGAAAGTTGATTAACTTAAACGATCGCAGTCGAACGCGCTAACCACTTGTGCAATCGAGCTCTTCGACTTAATACTCTAGTTTTAGTAACCTAGATCGAGAAAGTTTAAAACCAAATATAAACCGAAGATACTTACCTTGACCATTAACAAGGTTGAGCTTTGAAAAGATGTTCACTCGCATGGTAAATTAACAGTGGGTCCGATTCTGGCATGATTCTGTAAACTTAAAATAATTTTGACAACAGCCTTTTCGTGTTATGCTCTATACAGAATAAAGGGAGAGACTGCTGTCAAATTAAGTTTTCAGTTTAGAGAACTGTGCCCACAGAACGAGGTCAGAAGGGCTTTGTGGGCAGGGCAGGCGCGGCGCGCGCCACAGTTATGCTCATAATTTGACCAAAACTTAGGTCTGATTGCGTCATTGCTCTCGGGTGTGAGCGCTGATTGGGTCGATTGTTTGATGTCGTGTTGTTTGAATGGCTATTATCTATTAGGTGGAAGTGTAGTGGAGGCGAGTCGGCAACATCGGTTCCCGTACGAACGGTGGTGTGGCGCGTGTAAATAGCCCACACCTGGGGTGGATTACACCGAAATGATAAATTATGTGGTTCAATACCAGGAAAAAAGAAGCGCACACTTACCTCCAGGACGATGGGTTGCGTGATCTCCGACGGGCGTAACTTGAGGTGGTTGGACCCTGCTTTGCCGTCATCCCAGAAGGCGCATGTCACAATTATATTTTATACACTCTCACGAATAATTTAATAATCTTATCGAATCCGAGAGAAAAGTCGCATTGACAATTCTTTGAAAGAAGAGAGTAAGTCACTTTTTTGCATGAAAGGCACCATAAACAATGTTTGTTCCGGTAACCAGCCAGTAGCCTCAGCCTCGACGACATCAATCCCACAGATAAGTGGGCGCGAGAAGTTTTCCTGGTATATCGCCATACATAACAGAATAGAAACATAATTTTACCAATTAAACTAAAACCATCCTTATGGCGCTCGACCAAACGGTGTATAAGCCATTCTAACCTCTTTCTGTCCATTGAGTACATAATTGAAACGCTGCTTTGGCCAAAGAAAATAGAACTCTACTTTGTCGCTCATACGATGTTTTTTTCTGTTACAGCTTCAGGGAACGGTGCTAAGGAACCTCCCAGCAATGCAGGTGGTGTAGAGTACAGAGTAGCTCAGTCCGGTGACGCCACGTGCAATGGCCTGTTTAGTGCGACGGAAGGATCTAGGACAATGGCCCTAAAGCGAGGTAAGAGACTTAAGAGAGATTTTTTAATACATTTCAGATCTATTGAATATTTGAATACATATACAAAATATCCTGACTTAGAACGTGAAAGTACCTATTTATTTTTGGTCTCAAAGAATAATCTACCTTCTGAATATGCTTTAATTCAACCTGTATCCTTTACGTATTGTGAATTTTAAAATAACTACAGCTTATACGGTTATCATTTCTTATTCGAATTTAGTTGAAGTGACTACAAGGCGTCCACGCTCGCTCCATCCTGCTGATCGAGGTATTGGGTCGGCTGTGTAACTATCTTGAACTATAGTATCATTTATATACCGACAATTGCTGGCAACTCGTAAAGGGAAGGAGGGAAGGGTAGAATGGAACATAGTCTTATATAAATAATTATTAATTTATTATCTTATAAATAGGACACATAAGTTTTGATGTGTAGGCCCAAGCTTTTCCCTAGTTATCGTGCCGAAACACGAAAGTATCAATATAAATGTTTTTTTTTAGTGTCGATGCGCTTCAACTGCCAGTTCCCCGCGTGGATGACGTTCTCGCATACATGGCACACATTAGACTTCAGCAGCAACTACACTTTCTACCAGCGGAACGCGACTCTACGCATCACCAATCAGACTGGCGCCGACATCAAAGTGTACTGCGTAAACGTGAAGGCCAGCTCGCCGAGCGGCAACTCTGTAGCGTTGGTCGCTCATTGGCAACATCATTGGTAAATAAATGATCTCACACTAAATACATACGCTAGACTTCAGCAGCAACTACACGTTCTATCAGCGGAACGCGGCGCTACGCATCACCAACCAGACTGGCGCAGATATCAAGGTGTACTGCGTCAACGTCAAGGCCAGCTCGCTGAACGGCAACTCGGTCGCTCATTTGTAACATCGCTGGTAGTTAAATCAAGACAAGAAAAGGCTTTGATAGGACATAATAATACGATAACATACTTGAAACCAAGCTTTCTACGTATATTGCTAGACAGCTGCGGAAATCCGATCAGATAGGATTCAAATGCCATGCAATCAAAATCATCATCAGCCTATTACTGTCTCCTCTGCTGGTGCACAGGCCTTCCCTATGGATGGAATAGGGAGATTGGGCCACGAATGACCATGACCCACCACGGATTGGCGGGTGCGCACGACTGCAGATGCAGCCGGCACCAACGGCTTAACGTGCCTTCCGAAGCACTGCAGAACTCGAGATAGAAGATTTTTGGTCACCCATCCAATGACCGACCATTGCGAAATCAACGATTGCAAACTTTGCCATGCAAACCTCGTTTAATTCTAAATTAACAATACTTAATCGCGTTTTCAGCGTATCCCGGTATGTGTGCGTGGTGCTTTACCGTCGCGACACGTACATCGCCGAACTACAACGAGGCGCGCCCACCGCCAGACCCGACGACGCCTGTTCCCCCCATCACTTCAACGCCGTCACCGCGTCCTACGTCACGCTAGTCGGTGCGTCACATGTCACAATATAACCCTTATACCGCCAGACATGATAGCGTGTCACATGTCACAATATAACCCTTATACCGCCAGACCCGAAGACGCCTGTTCCCCCCATCACTTCAACGCCGTCACCGCGCCCTACGTCACGCTAGTCGGTGCGTCACATGTCACAATATAACCCTTATACCGCCAGACATGATAGCGTGTCACATGTCACAATATAACCCTTATACCGCCAGACATGATAGCGTGTCACATGTCACAATATAACCCTTATACCGCCAGACCCGACGACGCCTGTTCCCCCCATCACTTCAACGCCGTCACCGCGCCCTACGTCACGCTAGTCACATGTCACAATATATACCTTCTCACCCTTCTGTCTTTAAACTCGTACGTACATATTTTAGGTCCGTAGGTCGCTGGTTCAGATCCGGCTCGAAGGACCGAAAATTTTTCCAAGAAGGTTTTTTGCACCTTTTATAATAAAGAGAGAGAAAAGAAAATCTGGATATGAATAAATGATACAACAAACTGATAATTACGAAACTAAAATGATATGACTGTTAGAACGCATGGTACGAATACACCCGGCACCCGACAGTAAATTACATCCACTGCACTTCAACTAAAGTTCTCACTCAAAGATGGCGTTATTTCCTAGCTTCATATTTTTTCCATCATTATGCGATGATTCTTCGTTTATAACTTTTAACATAGCAAAGCAAAGCTAACAAAAACTTCTCTCTTTTTACAGCCAGCAATCCAGAATCTAAAGAATGCCCGTACTCCGGCAAATACAGTATACAGAACAGCCGGCACCAAAGGAGCGTGCGGTCCTCAGAATACAAACAGATACATAGGAATAGGCGAGAGAAAGCTTCGCTCTCTGAACATAATCGTAGGCTTAACGGTACTAGGTTGTTCAATTTTAGCGTAAGGAATATGTCGGAAGCTCCCATGATGCGGAGCAGGCGACAGGCGGAAGAGGATATGGGATGCGCGGTCAGCGGATACACTCGACTCGAGGTCGGATGCAATTCGGTGAAGAATATGGAGTTCTATTCCACATGTGAAAACAAGGAGCTGATGACGGGTGAGATTTGATCAATTATTTTGTAACAATATAAAGCTAGATTTGCAGTTCGTTTTGCCTTAGCTTGTTAATTAATTTCTATTTATGTTTTAATTTTTTAAGCATTTAACAGCTAGATGTTTAAATCTAAATAAAATTTTACTAGAAAAAATTCCACGCAGACCAGGCAGCAGACGGGCCTCGAACCCGCACCCTTCGTTCACTACGTAATTTCTACTTTTTTCCGTAGGCTTTTGAAGTACCCATAAATTTAGTTGAATTAATAAATAATGAACAGGCAGATTTTTTCCATAGACACAAGCTTGCCTTCTTTAAGTATTTGTAGTGCTTATATTTTAGTATTTCAAAGTTTTAACAAAAGAAAATTGCGTAAAAAAATATGTTGTCTTTTTTATTGTTATGCCTTTCCCACATCTGCATGTATTGCCACGAAGCTTTGACACAGATCTTTAGTTTTAAAACATCCTGTGCCTGTTCTTTGTTAAACTATATTGTAATAAAAAATGTGGGAATTAAAATCACTATTTAATTTATTAAACGTAGGTGTACAAAGTCATTAGCAGCTATCGTAACGAATTATCGAGCTCATCATCAGCCTATTAATGTCCCCACTGCTGGGGCACAGGCCTTCACTATGGATGGAATAGGGAGATTGGGCCATGACCCACCACGCGGGCCCAGTGCGAATTGGTGGGTGTTAACGACTGCAGATGCAGCTGGGACTAACGGCTTAACGTGCCTTCCGAAGCACGGAGGAGCTCTAGATAGTAATTTTTGGTCACCCATCCAATGACCGACCACTGCGAAAGATGCTTAAGTTCAACGACAGGCGAACTCGCTAACCACTTTTTGCGCAAAAAGTAGCCGAATCTTTGTTGTGCAAATGTACGAGAAGCTTTAGGTATACTCAGATAATGTTTGAACGTCGCAGCGTACACGTGCCACGGGGGCTGGTACGAGAACGGCGTGTCGTTCGTGGTGACGACACCCGTAACGCGCGACAGCACCGCCGCGCGCCGCTACTGCTTCGTGTCGCGGGAGTCGCGGGGCTCAGCGCTCGCCGTCGCGCGCTCGCCCAACAACTGCGAGCGGTCCCCCGCGCCCGCCGCGCCGCACGCGCTACTGTTCCACGCCACCGCCACCGGTGAGAACCCCGCTGACACACATACACACACACAGGCTACACCACGCGCGCGCTCGCCCAACAACTGCGAGCGGTCCCCCGCGCCCGCCGCGCCGCACGCACTATTGTTCCACGCCACCGCCACCGGTGAGAACCCCGCTGACACACATACACACACACAGGCTACACCACGCGCGCGCTCGCCCAACAACTGCGAGCGGTCCCCCGCGCCCGCCGCGCCGCACGCACTATTGTTCCACGCCACCGCCACCGGTGAGAACCCCGCTGACACACATACACACACACAGGCTACACCACGCGCGCGCTCGCCCAACAACTGCGAGCGGTCCCCCGCGCCCGCCGCGCCGCACGCACTATTTTTCCACGCCACCGCCACCGGTGAGAACCCCGCTGACACACATACACACACACAGGCGACACCACGCGCGCGCTCGCCCAACAACTGCGAGCGGTCCCCCGCGCCCGCCGCGCCGCACGCACTATTGTTGCACGCCACCGCCACCGGTGAGAGCCCTGCTGACACATACATACACACAGGCGACACCACACGCGCGCTCGCCCAACAACTGCGAGCGGTCCCCCGCGCCCGCCGCGCCGCACGCGCTACTGTTCCACGCCACCGCCACCGGTGAGAGCCCCGCTGACACATACACACACACACACACACACACAGGCGACACCACACGCGCGCTCGCCCAACAACTGCAAGCGGTCCCCCGCGCCCGCCGCGCCGCACGCGCTACTGTTCCACGCCACCGCCACCGGTGAGAGCCCCGCTGACACATACATACACACAGGCGACACCACACGCGCGCTCGCCCAACAACTGCGAGCGGTCCCCCGCGCCCGCCGCGCCGCACGCGCTACTGTTCCACGCCACCGCCACCGGTGAGAGCCTCGCTGACACATACATACACACAGGCGACACCACACGCGCGCTCGCCCAACAACTGTGAGCGGTCCCCCGCGCCCGCCGCGCCGCACGCGCTACTGTTCCACGCCACCGCCACCGGTGAGAGCCCCGCTGACACATACATACACACAGGCGACACCACGCGCGCGCTCGCCCAACAATTTTTGCCTTAATTAGATCGCCATTGCTCCAATAAACTAATTTAACTACAAAAGCCTCCGTACATACGCTTACAGAGCGTCGACTGAGCTCCCTTACTGCCTACAGCTATTTCACTACCCGATCGTCAGGGAGTAAAGGAGATCGGATCGGACCGATCACCCTAGATCGGGACCCTAACTCATATCACACCACCCTTAGTAAGGGACCTTTAAAATTGGATAGTCTAATAGGTGCATGACACATACATACATACAGGCGACACCACGCGCGTGGGTCGCTCCTGCTTCGCGCAGGAGACACGCGACTTAGTTCTATCCTTTAAATAATTAAAAGCTCATGAATCTTTCAACATACAGTAATTTCCATATAAGAAACATAAAATGTGTGGAAATTTAATATTGTTGGAACAGCTATCATTGGATTTATTTCGTACATTAACTTTGCCTTACAATCATTTGATACTCGTGTTATGAACCGTAACCACACTACAGTCTGTTTTGGTCCTTCGAGCCGGATATGAAACCGGCACTTATGAATTACACAATAACCAGGCGACAAACCGTATTGCAACTGCTCCATGTCATTAAATTTCGATAAAACCTATCTTCTCGTCCGAAAACCTCACTGGCTGAAGACCAAGGGGTTAACCTGTATTTGTTGCTAGTAATGACTGACTGACAATAACTACTCTCGGTCCATTCAGAGGCATATTTTAGAATCTGACGCCCCGGGCCACTTACGGTTTGCACCACCTCAACCCCTCCTAAAATTGGCTAAACAAAAGAGGAAAATAGGTCAGCAACAAATGCCTTTTTATGGCTTCTGCCGCCCTTCAGCCGGCCCTCGCAGCCTGCCACCTCGGGCCATGGCTCTTTTGGCCCTAGGATACATACACCCTGAGTCTAATACAAGTAGAAAGCCCTCAATGGCCCAAATTGGCATTTTAGTTAAATACAGTTTTTGTTCCAGGCGAGTGTCAAGATCTAACCAATAGCCAACCGATGCTGAGAATACCTTCTCTGTTCGTGATCATCACGACGATCCTCACACTTCACCACATCATCCCCAGATGATTCACCGCGCAACCAGCGTAGATAACTAGCCCATATTGTATAGCACTCAAGTATACCTACACAGGCTTACGAACAAAATGTAGACTTTGTATTATTATGTAACGTTTCCCAACTAGCACACAAGCTGATTAGATAGATATTGTTCAGCTTAGCTGAAGGTATAACAGCTATTTAATAGCTCTTGTATTCTTTTTAAGCGGTCTAACGGTGTATTATAACGCTCTACAAGATATAGTCGTTAAAGAGGTACAAGAACTATCACAAGGTCTCTGGAATAGACATTTGATCTAAAATTAAAAAATCTGTTGTAATTCTATTGAACCTAGAAGTTGACATGTTAAGGTAAGTGGTCTTGAGGAGTTAAAAACCTCTTTTGTAACACTTTATGAAGTATAATCATGTATTCAGACCTAATTACTCTATAGTACCATTGGCAACCCGCCTTCATAACACTAGGTCCTACTGTAGCTTACTCTACCTCTTCCATACCACTAAAACTTACATTATACAACTAAATACGGGAGTAAAGCTTTATACATAGCTATTATACTTATAAAATTTCAAATCTTATCAATATCGTCACTATGACACTGGAGGTGATTTAAGACCTACAAAGGAGCTCACAATGAACAAAGAACTAGAGTCCATCTGTAATTGTATTTGTACCCTAATATATCACTATTGTAAACCCTTATTCACTAATGCAAAGAATACCATATTGTAACAACACGTGCATATTTTGCGGGGGCGTGAAGAATTTCAATAAAATTTATACATATATTCACATGAATCTGGCACTCGCATTAATATTTCCTTAATTACGCTGACCCTGAAGCTTATAAAATCGACTTATTATGATATGAAAATACAGTAACAATCCTGTGTAATATCTCGTCATGTTTTATTCGTCACTCTTTCAAATAGTTTTTCTATTGTTAACCAATTTTAGATTTATAAAGATGGAAAACATACACTAAAAAGGTACAAAGGTGCATAAATAGAGGCAAAGTTGTACAATCGCGCTATGAAAGCTTCTTAAAAATGATGAAGTATATTCCTTCACTCTTAGAGAACTTTTATATCGCCACCTTAAATCGTTTGGACAGCCACTATAAAGCTCTTGTAGATTAGTGAATTTTTGCCCAATTTAAAAGGACCAAAGCTCTATAGCCGCTTATAAAAATACTATAGAGCTTCTTTCAGTTTCCATTAAATAGCTGTTATATCGCTGTTTTATACAGTTAGTGTGTTAGTTGGGTTATTATTGATTTGTTCAGAAAAGTTGTGTTAAACTTCTGTATAATATTTTAATTGAATAGATAAACTGAAATACCTACCTGTAACAACAGACTGACCGGAAAAATAGTCTTAAAAACTTTCTCACATCTAAAGAAAATTTTACTAGAAAAATACATAAAGCAGTTTCATAGATGCATGAAAAAAGAAAAGACTTTCTTACATTTTTTGGCTCAAATAAATTTAAATAAGCCCGTATTCGGGTACACGAAAGACTAGTGTCGATTCTGGCATTATTCTCTAAATTTAAAACTAAATCTCTCCTTTTCATTCTGTATATAGAATGACAAGGATACACTGTTGTCAAATTTAAGCTTGGGTTAAGAGAACCCTGCCAGAATCGACACCACTGTGCCCCTTGTAAACACCACACCACATGACCCTATATTTACCTTTGCTATATCATCATCAGCCTATTAATGTCCGCAGTGCTTTGGCACAGTCCTTCCGTATGGATGGAATAGGGAGATTGGGTCATGACCCACCACGCGGCCCCAGTGCGGATTGGCGGGTGCTTACGACTGCAGATGCAGCCGGGATCAACGGCTTAACGTGCCTTCCGAAGCACGGAGGAACTCTAGATAGAAGATTTTTGGTCACCCATTCAATGACCGACCACTGCGAATGTTGCTTCAACAGTCGCAGACGAACTGGCTAACCAGCCGCTCACCTCATCTTTACTATATAACACTGCAAAATAAACATCATAACACTATATTTTTTATTATTTAAAAGCATGTAACTGCTTGATGTTTAAATCTAAAGAAAATATAACTAGAAAAAAATCCACGTAGACCAAGCAGCAGTCGGGACTCGAACCCGCACCCTTCGCAATCCGGGCAAATCACAACACTAGTTTAGTTGAGATGATATTTTTCTTTTCCGGTCAGTCTTCACATTACTATATCATAACCTAGATAGTCCCAATCGCCTGAAGCTCTTCAGAGAAATAAATAAATGCTAGGCATAATATACTTATAACACGGTGTTCTTTGTACTTTGGATGTATTTATTTTAATACAAAATTCATAATTATTGTATATTTGTATATATTAACGGTTAAAACTGCAGAGAAATCGTTGCACGACCGCTTTTTCCCGCCGTTGTCGTTTAACTTTAAACTTAGAACTTATTTTTATGTGATCGCTAGTGTTTTTTTACCTCGTTTTTTATCGACCGTGACTCCATTTATATTTAAAGTACGTTGGGCGTTGGATAAATAAATATATTAAATATAAAAAGGATAAATATTGGCTTAGCGAAACCCAGTTCTCAAGAAAGGATTTCTAATTAGTTAAGTTAGATGCTAAAAATTCGCCCAAGCTACACGCTAAAACTCGCGCTACTGCCTAAAATTGAAAATATCAGTAAATACCAGCAAGCAATGCTGGCTGATAGACAACGGATCCAATATCAGTGATATTTTTAATTATTTTTTCATAACTAACAAAGTCTTTGCATATTAATAAACTTTTTTTAAATCATGACATAACCAAAAATAACAAAAGAAAAGTTTTATTAGAAAAATGCTAACACTTTTACACAGCTAAGATGTGGTTGATCGGATGCTCTGTGATTTTACCCGTAAACTATACAATCTGTTTAGTTAACTCTAAAAATAAGTGGTAAGTTTATATGCACAAAATATGCACAAATACCCAAATACCTTTGTAATCTCTGTAATTTCGCTCGATTCTGCATTACCTTTTAACACCTATCTTAAAAACGCTTTTTTCTGCAAATTTGCTATACTGCGATGGATCTAACCTAAACACCTATAACTTGCGCAGACGAGGGGCTTTTTTCCACCACGGACAAGTCTCCTAGGGATTGTCACGGACTCTACGCACACGTATAGGTCATGGCAAGGGCGGATCCAGCTTTGGCGCCAGGGGGGGGTCACATAGTCGTGGTCAAGTTAACAGTGGGTACAGATTATGAAGTACAGATTGTGAAGTGGGTACAGATGGACCCAGCCCAGGGGGGGGTCATGACCCCCATGACCCCCCCTCTGGATCCGCCCTTGGGTCATGGCACGTAACTCTAGTGCTGAACAAAACGTGGAGGGGATAGCTGCGCATGGGTATGACTGAAGAGCCAATCGGCGCAACGCACGGCCACCCGCGCACCTCGTTTCCCCCCAACACATCTTAATTTTTGCTGCTGCCCAATAACGGTCAGCGTTAGTGTCGCCGCACACGGGCCACACGCCACAGTCACAAATGCCGCCACGAGAAACTAGAAGCGGCTACTAAAGTGGCTGAAGCGCGCACAGCGGCCGACTAAGGTAAGGGAGAGAGGGGTGGGGAATCGCGCGAGTGACGTGTGGTGGCGTTTTGTATCGGCGCATTAAGTGGCCGGTGCGGGCCACAAGAAGCGAGCAACGACGATTTGTAGCGTGTGGCGGCCGCCGGCGTACCGCGTGTGGCGAGTCCATATAAAATGTATGAAAACTACAAGAAATATGCCGGTGGCGGCGTTTTGTGGTTGTGGTCGCTGGCCCGTGTGCGGCAACACTTAGAGTTTCGTGCCGCGACTAATAAGCGTCTCTTTTGACATACAATACAAAATGTATCGACGGTTAGTTCCTTGTATATTCAAAATTAGTGTATGCCCCCGATTCGTAGTAGTGGTCAACGTTAATTTTTAAAGTAAACCTTCCAACTTACCTTTGATTTTTATTGTTTCCATGTTCATTATTTCAAGTAGGTAGGTAGGAATCGGGCTTAATTGTTTTCTTGACAACTTTTTGTGTTCTCAAGCTAGCAAATGAATGTTCTACTTAACTATTTTAATATCAAAGCGACCACGAGTTTCACATAATCGCTAAAGCTATAATATAAATAAAAATATTACAATGAGTAGTTATATTTAATTTTTTAAGCATTTAACTGCTAGACGTTTAATTCTAAAGAATTTTTTATTTTGATTTCCATGAGTAGTTAAAAGAATTTATTATACTCTAGCACGATTTGTGTATACGCCTCTATTGATTAAACCATCGAAAAACTATTAAATTAATGTAACATACGTTTATTAATTGAAATCCCTTTTAATTTTGTTCTTTTCCAAGGGATTCTGATACGAACGAACAAACAAAAACTATTAGGGTTCTGTTCTGTACAATGAACCTGTTATTGAAGCTACCTAATCAGATCAGTGGAATAAAGAGAAGAAATAAATATAATAAAAAAAATATATATCACTTAGTTATGACATAGTTCATTTTCGAGCTAGACATCTCAATTAACCGCTAAAGGACAAATCATTTGTTTGTTTTCGTCACAACTTACAAAATCCATTATGAATCGGCGTTTTCAGTACTTGTTGTTTTAATACAGCTTATAGAACATCATTATAACAAAATAACACATTCTAAGTAAAGTTTCGATAGAACTCGTAAAGGCATAGGTTATTTTCACTTACACTCAGAGCGTAAGTAACAGGGTGCAAAAACTATAAACAAAGACAAAACGCAGTCAAAGTCCGTAAAATAATTTCTTAAAATTTAATTCTGAATATGGAACGTCGATTCCGGACAAGATAATCGGCTTCTTTAATTGACAACACAGTTTGTTTGATCGTCCGTCGTCAGAAACTTAAAGATATACATAATTTTAGGTGTATTTCCAAAATATCTTTGTGTATTTCATCACAAATAAAAATACTTATACTAGTTAAATCTTTGTGGTTGAAAGTCATGAAGAAATCGACGATGGTTGATAGATATGATGCGAATGGTTGTGAAAAATGTTTCTTGTTGCAACACTTTTATATATCGATGATTCGAAGCTCTATATTTAGTAAAAACCGTTACAACTAGAGTGTAGTGTTTGTTAAAACTTTATAAATACGTATGTGCTGTAATATCACATCTACAATATGTCTATTGAAATAGAAACTACTATTTTGTTGTGTATTTCTCATCTAGATAGAGACTTCTTCAATTGAGTAATAGTCAATTCAAGACCATCTATATAAAATACCTAATGAGTACATGCGACTTCTTCTGCATGGAAATATTGGTGGAAGTTTGTATGGGAAATTAATTATTACAAGCAAACGAAGTCGCACCCACTATAAATCTGATAATATCTTCTGATTCAGACATAAACGATCAAATATACTATGTTCGAATAAAATAAACTTTATCTTGTGAAGCCATACGGTGATTAAAATAAATTAAATCTTTATTTATATTTCATTTATTTTAATTACCTATTGAGTTTTAAACACTACACTCACAACGAATATATTGTGCTCTCTGTTTAAAACTAAGCAAAGAGATTGTAGTCTGATAGGTTTTATTTGTACTATATATAATTATATATTGTAAAAATAGCTTAAATCGATAGAATTGTTTTTTGTATCCTAAAACAAATATTTATGTAATTTTTAAAAACTAAATGAAATATCCTTATTAATTTTATCAAAGTACAATTATTAATTAATATATTAAGTTCGCGTTCTTCTTATTTGACGTTGTTTAAATAGGTATTTTCTAACGAGATCAAATATTTACTACTTCTTCACTCAACTAATCGAAGCTTAGAAATATGTACAAACGTATCGTAATTTGTCATTTGGTAGTTAGTATAATTTAGTGGTTCGAATTTAATTTGTTTGATACATTTTCAATTAATTAATTATTATGAAAAAATAGTACACAAAAATAGGTGCCTCATCACTTTTTACTATTTAATTAATGTACATTTGTAATATCTGTATATTATTGTTTGACAGCTATCGTGTTTATTTAGTTTTGTCGAAATGCACTTTTCTATTACTGCGAGTAAGTATACATTGTTACATGCGCGCCATCTAATGGTTGCAAATAAAATCTTTGTTACAACAATTTTCGTGGGATCACCGTGTCCCTAATCAAGCAATACTAATATTATTAAGAATACCTAGTTAAGATTAAATTTAGATAAGCGAAAGAACGAATACTCAATTTTGAGAATCTGTGTAACGTAGTTAAGATCAAATTAGTTATAAAATCGCGACAGCAATAATATATTTGTATTTATAGCTATTGAGCGTTAAATTTTTAATAGTTATTTAGACAGTTGTGAATAACGGAGCGAGCGGTTGTTATTTTATATTTGAATCAAAGATATTTCGTGGGAAACAATGCCAGCGGACATCGGGCTGGACGAGTTCGAGGATACAGTATAGTTTCCATTGTGTGATATAGGTACATTTAATTAATTAAGAACATAGTCGTCAGCATTGATTACAATAAACAGCGAAAAACATTTGGGCTTTTATTGCATGTTATGTTGCACCTAGACATTCCTTCATTACAATCAGCTTCGTATCACGTAGTAAAACAGTGAGATGAAACACGTCGCGTAGTAGAAATGCATATACAAAACTCTCATTATCAGAGAACATAATACCAGAGAACGTAACCACAAACTGTAGTGATCATTAAAATCTTCCCAAGACCAATTCCGCATTGGGATATTGTTCCTATGCGTCATCTGGTGCCCGACTAATAAGTACAAAAAGTCGAGTTGTCTCAACTGAGCTCAAAAGAGCTCGATAGCGTAGGTGGTTAGCGCATTCGGATGCGATCGTTGATGTTAAGCAGCTTTAGCGGTGTTCGGTCATAGGATGGGTGACTAAAAATTTATCTCGAGCTCCTCCGTGCTTCGGAAGGCACGTTAAGCTGTTGGTCCCGGCTGCATCTGCACCCACCAATCTGCATTAGGCCCGCGTGGTAGGTCATGGCCCAATCTCCCTATTCCATCCATAGAGAAGGCCTCTCCCGCAGCAGTGGGGACATCAATAGGCTGATGATGATGAGAGGCACACGTAGACTCTAGCTAAAGGACCGGATTCGTCGTGTACCCCAAATATGGAGAAAGAAATATCTTCTAGGCAGGCAGCGGAGACGGCGACAAAACATACACTCGAACATACAGACACACACCGGCTTCCGCTAT
This sequence comes from Chilo suppressalis, assembly GCA_902850365.2. Lineage (NCBI taxonomy): Eukaryota > Metazoa > Arthropoda > Insecta > Lepidoptera > Crambidae > Chilo > Chilo suppressalis. Next base: position 4,256,834 of record OU963902.1, read on the forward strand.
GCCGGGATAATTTAAGAAGCCTAATTTAAGAAAATACTCTTATTAGCCGACTTCAGAAAGGAAGGAGGTCCTCGATTCGTCAGTATATTTTCTTATTATTGTTCGAGTATATCTCTGAGATGCGTGGACCGCCTTTGGCGCTACTTTTTGAAGTGATAACCTCTTATGGCTCTAAAAGAGAACCAGTAGCGCTTGATGATGACTCCAAAAGATTAACTTTAGACGGTGATGGCTCCGAACTGAAAGTGGCACTGTAGGACTACCCTCAAGCGGAGTAATTGATATTATATTTTCTTTTAAGAGTTAGATCCAATAGATATTGACAAAGTCAAGAAAGACCATGTATATATTATTATTATACTTAAACTGGGATATTGACAGTCGTTAGATAATGACTTTGTTAGGTCACCATTTCCACTAAAATCTGTTCATTAAGTTTAGCTATTATGTGTATAAAAGTCTCTTATTGTCTCTATGATATAAATATAAGAAGTTTCAGTGTTCAGAAGTACTGCCTTCTGCATCTGACTTTTGACCCAACCACCTAACGCGAGCCTCTTGACTATCAAACCATGGGCAGATATGACTATCGGCACAACAATTGCTGAATCGATGTCCCACATGTCGACAATCTCGCGAGCTAAATCAAGATATTTGTTTACTTTATCTTTTTCAGCTTTTACAAGGTGGTCGTCATGGGGGGCAGCGACATCAACAACTACTGCACGGCGTTCGTGTCGATCTATCAATACAAAATCGGACATAACAGCCACAATAGTCCTCTCTGTAATGATAGATCGATCCCAATACAATGTGGCATGGCTATTTTCAAGAATCTGTTCTGGAGCATACCTGTAGTAAGGAACCTCGGATGCTAAAAGATTGTATTCCAAAGCAAACTGTTGGTGTATTATCCTGGCCACTTGGTTATGTCTGTGCAAATACTGGCCATTTGTGGCACGAGAACAACCGGAGATTATATGCCTAAGGGATTCACCTGGGCGATGGCATGCACGGCAAACATCCAATGTGCCATCCTTCAGTATAAACCTCCGGTAGTTCTTCGTCATCACAATTGACAAGACAAAACCTTCGGTTTCACCAAAAAGGTCACCGAAACGTATCCAGGACACTGATGCTGATAAATCTACGTCAGGCCCATGGAGAGCCCGGTAGAATCTGCCATGCAACTCCTTGCTTTGCCATACAATGCTACGATGCAAAGTACTAAGTACTACAGGCTTGCGCCAGTTTTCTTTTGCTAAAAATAGAGGAGTGAGTCCATTGTCAACAGCAACTACATCTCTATGAATCCCCATATCGACGTTAAGAAAATACTCCCTAAGATTGTTTATCTCGCGGTTATGTATGGTGTAGAATGTCTTGGCATTTAGGAAGCCACGACCACCACACTTCCGCGGCATATACAATCTCATAGTCGAGGAGCGTGGGTGATGCATACGGTGTGCTGTTAACAATGTACGAACTTTTCTGTCCAAGGCATCAAGTTCAGTTTGAGTCCATTTAAGTATGCCAAAGGAATACATCAATAGCGGCATTACCCATCCATTATATGCACGAAACTTGTTTCCGCCCGACAAAAGACTTTTAAGAACTTTTGACAGGCGCCCCAAGAAACGCTCAGGTAATGACTGCTTCATGTCAGCATCGTTGATGCCTAATACCTGTTACATACCTAAATATTTATAGGTTTCGTTTACGGAGAGAGATCTAAGGTGAACTGAATCCGAGAGTTGTATACCCACGGATTCCACTACCTGACCACGCTTTACATGCGTGACTGCACATTTGTCCACACCAAATTCCATTCTGATAGCATTACTGAAATCTTCAGTGACTTTCAGTAAGGCTGTCAAATGAGAACTGCTGTGGGCAAACAGTTTCAGGTCATCCATGTATAGCATGTGTGATATTACTTGACCATTTCTCCCTAAACGATAGACTAAACCTGAACCCTCGAGTATGATGGACTCAGGCCGTCGGCGTCGCCCTGGAAGATGCCTCGCTCTATTTTTATAGGATCGCCGTTACCCAGAGTCCGTCGAGATTCTGGATAGAATAGGACCGCATTGTTATTATTTAATAGATTTGTGCGTTTGCCAAAACGATGATAAATAATATCGTCTTTCATAAAAAATCATAAATCACTCATCACTTCATAAAAAAAATATAAAAACCAGAGCTGTACGAATAAATAATACCTACCTACCACTTATTTTGATGTAAGGTTTTAATAATACAAGCTTTAAGTTTAAGTATTTAATGACATTTAGTTGTTGACTACCAAAAAGACGTCACAATCATGGCGGATGTGGCGGCAGCGTTTTTAGTGTTTAAAAAGTATAGACCAAAAAAAAGATTTTTTAAATTAAATTTCTACAGCAATTTTCTGCTTTTATGAAGTGAAATCGATATATTTAGGTTCCTTAGTCCAAATACTTTAAGAAATAAACATTTATTTAATACAAATCGACATGAGTCAACTAGCCTATTGAGCGAACGAGAAAAATGGCTCATGAGTAGTGTTGCCAGGTGTTCCGATTTGCGCGGGACGTCCCGATTTTCAGGGTCTGGGGACGCGTCCCTGATCGTACCTGATCAGAATGCTAAATGTCCCGATTACTCAAAAAATGAAAAAATTCAAAAGTAAACGCAGTAAATTAAACCCAGACTAGAGCCTAGAAACACTAAGAAACATACCCATGCACACACACTACACCTACACGCTCATACAATTTCACACACACATACACTCACACCCACATTTACACTTACGTAGGCATAAACACCTAACTTCTAAACTAATTAGATCTTTGTCATAGTTTGTTGGAATTTATTGGAATGTTATACTATCTATTTTAATGAAGAGTAGTATCTCCTGACACAGGCTATTTAAGCTTAAAAGGAGATGCTGGTCATTAGTTTAAGATCAAATTATTGTTCAAGCCAATAAAAAATATTATTATTATGTCGGTACGCTTTTCAGCCATGGGTCCATGGGGACCCGGTCCTTTGAGGCGTTCACGGGGCCAAAGCCAACATGAAGAGGCCTTTTAGTACCTTTTCCTAAAAAGTAAGATGGCTGCAACTATGGAGGTCTATCCCTTAATGTACCATAATGGGGTTATGGAGTGAGATACGAACATCTACCTAAAAATCTCTCACAACAATTTTACCATGGTAGATGGTGACTTGCTACTCGTTGGCTATACAGCCTGTGGGCACCCTAAGTAGCCACGAAGATGCGGCCAGGGCGCAACACAATGTGAGCAGCTGAGGGTTTCTCCATCACGGGGCTTACCCCCGAGAGCAGGTTTTCCCGTTATTACGCCATTACGTGCAATACTCTTCCACCCTGGAGCGTATGCTCTGCTCTTGCGACTCCAGTCAGGCCGGCCGGTTAAGGCAAGACAGGCGGGGGTGTGTAACTGTGTGTATGTGTGTGTCTTAGCGCATGTGTGTATGATCCCCCTGGAAGTATAGTACGTGGTGTCGCCACTCACCAACAGCTCGCCACAAGCTGCCCTGCGTTGACTGACTTCACTGGGAACCAGTGGGCGATGGGGTCGTCATGTCCCGACGCCATTATTATTATAGACTTAAAACCCCTTGTTTCTTGTTTACTGTCCTGATCTGCAACCCTAAATCCCGTTTTTTTGACTTCATGTACCGCTTTAAAACAAATCGGACCTGGCAACACTACTCATGAGTCATGCATGTTTCATGGCTCGATTAATAAATGGCACTATTAGTAGTTGATAATGAGCCTGAATCTGGAAAATTTTAAGTTTAGAGAAATAAACTTGTCAACAACCTCTTCTTTTATTTATTAGAGCATAACAAGGAACAAACAGTCATAGCAAATTAAATGTAAGTTTAAGAGAAACCTGCCAAAGTCGGGACCAGTCCAGTATTCGATTTTCTGATAATTTTCCTACTAGATTTAAGTATATATTATTATATTATATTATATTATATTATATTATATTATATTATATTATATTATAGTATATATTTCGACATAGTTATCTCTAGAGATTTTCAGTAAGAAAACGTAATAAATAAGAATATTTGACATCTACCGAGATTTCGTGGTATTCCTAGAGATTTTGTAAAATCACTGTTTTCCTTCTATTCCTGCAACTAAACAACTCGCTCAATCAAACTTACGTGAGAACTTTGTTTAAATTAATTCGAATGGCTAACCATTTATAAAAAAGCAAAAAAATACGATTTCGCTTACTAAGATGAGAAATAAACTTTGTAATACCGACAAAACAAAGTAAAAAAGTAACATTCCTTAGGCTAAATGAATTAAGTTAACTTTGCTTTTACAATAGGAGAATTTACAAAAAAAATTACAGGCATGGACGAACAATTTCCGCTCAGGCTGCGTTCAATCAAAGACTTTATATAATACCTATAAAGAGTCTTTGCGTTCAATACCTACGTAAAGTCAAAGAGCGGAAAATTTAAAAATTCTGTAGCTGTAAACACTAATTTAGATACTTAAAATTGGTGTCGATTCTGGCACTATTCTCTAAATCTAAACTTAAATTTGACAACAGTGTATCCTTATCATTCTCCATACAGAATGAAAAGGAGAAACTGATGTTAAATTTAGTTTTAAGTTTAGAGAATCACGCCAGAATCGATACCATTAACAGATTTATTAAACATCATAACCCTCATTAAAAAAAAGTGGGAGGTACTCAATACGGCTATATAGGTATTTTTATATTTGTTAAGTACCTCATAACTCTAAAATTTGCAGACTGTATTTGATAAAAATGATTTTAATAAATAACATAAGTACTAAACTTGACAACAATTAAATATTAACAGAATCCCTTTTTTCAAAATATTTTGTTTCGGATTTTCACTAATTTGTATTAAAATTGAGATTTTAATGAGTGAGCCTTTTGAATTATAATTTAAGATTGTTTTGTTGAGATAATTTGACCCATGTTACAAAATTGGGCAGAAATCGAAGGTCTCTTTTGACATAAAGTTTCATTCATTTTAATTTTAATGTCAAAATTTAAACGTCAGGGTAAAAAGTTGCACTCAGAGTGTAGGTTTGGAACACAGCGCAGTGAACCTTCCTTGAACGTACTTTAAACACAGAGCTGAGTAAAGTCCTTTTCGTGTTGTCCAGGATATAGGATAGCGCTATATACGTTAAGGAGATTGAGATACATATCTTTAAATTAGTGTAATACACGTGTATGTTGGACAGCGCTATTTATACACGTTGTGTATAGATAGCGCTGCCCACATGGTGAATCCAGTAAAATGGACAATACATAGAGCACTTTATATTAATAATAACACTGTTTTTTATATACTTATAAAACACTCAAGTTCATTTTACTTTGCCAGATAGTCAGATACAATACAAAGAGGGGCAATAGGCCCTTTGTCTAGAACTTAAATTTAACTTACTAGTCTAAAAAATAAAAAACAAACGTGAGCGTTTTGGAACACTATTTGGATCCATATATTCGATCGAAGTTAAAAAACGTCGTGTCGTGACTCAATTTTAAACAGGGCGTGAACGCATCGATATGAACACGTGTGACAACTTAAAAATAAAAATTATACATTGTACCAACATCGAAAAGAGTAATGTCATGTGTAGAGAGGGTATTGCTTGCTTGGCTTGCTTGCTTGCTTGCTTTCTTTCTTTGCTTGTACGCGCGTTGTCGTCGGTCAATTGGATTGTTTATAAATGAAAGAAACACTTAGCCGCATGACATTCTTATTTGAAAAATAAAGTGTAGTGCTCGCAAGTAATACAAGGAAACCATAAAAACTGTGCCAACCAATCTTGAATGTTCAGAAATATGTGAAAGTGACAGTCGGAAATCGACTTTGTTTTTTGCTGGAATAAAATGTTATTTTGCATTTGTTCAAATACCGCCGAATATTAAAGTATTGTGAACATTAGAAATGTTACGGTCGCGGTATCTTCCACGCATAGAGGACACTTGATCGCGGACACTATGTTCGATGCGGGATAGACGTGGTATACAGCGTTACCATCAGCTTTAATTCGACTATAATGCAACACGGGTGTTTGCCGGACGGGGCCAGGAGCAGGTACGAGAAGCGTAAGCCAACCAAAGTGCTGAAGATAGCGGAAAGCTTCACGAATTTGGATGAGACTGCGAAGGCTGGTCGCTACGTGCGAGGGCCTCACCATTCAAAGAATGGCAGGAGGTATCGAGACGGGTTCGACAGCGGCAGCAGGACTAAACTGGGAGTGTGTTGTGATGATGATGATGATTGTGATAAGGAGTCCAGTGTTAGTGAGGAATCTGAGAGACACGGTGATAAAAGAGTAACAGGATCATCATGCACAGCCTTGCGGACTGCGGTTGCTGCTCTGTATCCCTTCGATGACTTCACATTGGAGAAGATTGGTGAAGGATTCTTCTCCGAAGTTTTCAAAGTAAGTGTTTCATTTGACTATTTACAATTTAAATTCCAATTCGCCTCTTATATGAAGACAATTAATTAATGTTTTATTTATTATTGTGTTGTAAAATTCTGTAGTGATTTTACAGAGCAAACTCATATACAAGAACAATTTCTATATTATTCTACACAAGCTAAACAAAATAAATAGTAATGGTTTCTGATGACACATAAGGAATACCTAACAGTGTTCCAGGCTGACTGTCATCAATATCCCGTATTAATGTTTTCTCAATCTCATAGACATGATAGTTACAGTATAAACTATTTCATGGTACAGCAAAGAAATTTGATAGAGGGAGCTAAAGTAACAAAACTCATAATTTCACTTCATTAAACATGTTATCTGCAATTAAGATTTATTGTGAAACTTAACAATTAATTCTGTGTATTACCTATATTTTGCTTGCATTACATTGTTTAGAATTCTTATTAACTTATTGTCTTGTACTTATGTATATCGAAGTTTTACGGGTTATATCTTTAATGCTCATTTGCATGACCTTGAAACCGGGCATGCAACAATAACATGGCATCAGTAATTTATTGAAATGGAGAGCACTTATCATAAAGATGTTATACAATTTTTTTCCACTTTTGATGTTGCTACATTATAAGCATTAAATATTTTGTTTTTAAAAAGTTAACTCGTTTTTTGAGTTGTGTCTGGTAGATCTGAACATAAAAAAAATCCAATTACCTAATTAGTTACCAAATGACATATTTTCAAAATTTATTATCCCAAATTATTTCTAGACTATTTTCTGAAAATTATGATATATCATCGTTTTCTTACCATCTACCAACTTCTTAGTCAGTGTAGCTAAATTTGTTTGCTGTGAAGGTTTTTGTTAACACAAGTGATACTTCAAAAGGAAACCATATTTATATACTGACGTCATTGTTCTATGGCAAAGGAATTTTCTTTGCATTTCTAAATAGTTTATTCTTTTGTTCATTTTTAATAAGATATTAAATTATATTAATTATATCCAAACATTGTCGAGTAAATTTACATGTCAGTTATTTAAGTAATGAAATTACTTAATCCATAGATTCTCTGTGCTGAGCTATGTCTATATCATTATGCTATAGGAAGAGCATAGAACTGTTGTCGGTCTTGTTTGTGGTATAAGTTCCAAAGATAAATTCCTCATCAGCGTAATAAAATTCTTTCAGCTAAGAAAATATTTTATAGAATTTCCATGATGAATGAATCTTACAAGTACACACTGGCAATATTCTTAAGCAACAACTAATACCAATTATTTTTCTTTTGTATTGTTAACAACAATATTAAAGAAAATGAACGCAAGATATTTGAAAACTTTCGGGGTCAGAAGTAACAAAATGAAAACGTAAGCAATAGCGTTAGCCATAGCAATTCTATGAGGCGATTGACCCCCTTGTTTGTAGCAATTTTCCATACAAAAATGTGTTTATTTGTTTATTTGTCTGATTTTTCTCAAGAAGTTTGCTGCTACCTATAATGTGTATGACAAGCGTTTTAAAATAGCTTCTCTAGGTTAGTTATTTCATGCAATAAAAGTAGAACCTTTTTAATACATATTTTTTTTGAAAAGCATTGTTAATTGGGCAGGAATCAGATAAACAAGCATTTATGTTGGCATATGATTTTAAACTAGTGACCAGCCCTTGCTTTGGTTGGTTTAGGGTATTGTTTTTTAGGCATACTAAATAAACCTTTTGTAAAAAAATATAATATCATTCCTATGTGTTTGATAATAAAATTGCCAATTTAGGTCAGGATTAAATATTTAGTGTTTTATGATAAAAAAGCCAAAATAGGGAAAAAAAATATTGAAAGAACATGCACTTACTAAATATAGTCGGAAACATATTCCATATTGATGTTCCGCTGTTCTATTAATAAAATATAATAAGTGAATTTATCCTACCACCTCTATTTATAAAAGTTAGATTGGGTATAATAGGTAGGAATAATGTTTTGTGTTACAATAATTTCATTGCTAATATACTTTTGCATCACTTCTGACCATTTTCTGATACATTACCCAGACTTTATCCTTAAGGTTCTATAACTGAACTGATCTAAAAATCTTCTGACTCTTACAGATCTAAGTTCTATAACTGATACACATTTTACTGCGTGAAAATAAACTGCAGGGAACATCAAGCCGGCCAAGCTAGTAATAAATATGCCAAAAAACAAATTATTTTGCTCATTAAAACTAATAAATATAATCCCTGAATAATATTACAAATTAAAAGCCTTAAAACCTTAAAATAATACATGTAACACCATGTTACATAACCTGAGTTACAGGTTTATTTATGCTAATATTAAATAACCGACATTCAAAGGTTAACATAAAACAAGAAATAAAGGATATCCAATTTAGCTTTTCCGAGATCAGCTTTTGCTGTAACAGGTGTTACAGTAATTTGCTCAACAAGAACTCTGAAAAACTACAGTTGAAAGATCTTGAGATGCATCAGTATCTCATAAAAACACTGAAACACTTTGGTACAACAAAATAAATAAATAACGAAGTAATCTGTTCTTCTTTTGTATATGAGGAGCTGGAACAAAACGGTATAATTATGCAGATGCATACAAACAAGTCAAACTACTCTTTTTTTTTACAGTCTAGAGATTCGGGCCCATTGAATTTCAAAAAAAATTATTCAATCAAAACGACCTAAAGCATTGTTAAAATTAATAAATTTATAAATTAAAAAGCACATGAACGCACTCGAGGTATGTCATTCAATTTTATACAGTTCCTGAAAATTTTAATTTTATGTACTTATACCATTGTCACCAGCTCCTCATATGTACTTTTATAAATTAACGGTCAGTCAATCTGTCTATCAATTTGTGATCAGGTCAATTTGTTAAATTGTGACAATTGTATCAAGTTGTTTATCAACTTTATGTTGATTTTTGTGTATGCTTATAATTGGCCTGCATATTAGCAAAATTGTACAATAATCCTAATCAATCATTAATGTATGAATATGTGTGAGTGTGACTGTTAGCATGCCTAAATAAATAAATAAACTTTCAATTTCAAATTATTTTAAAGTTTTCATTGTTATTTATTCAGAAAGTAAAAACACCAACAAGACAAAACATTTCGGTGTTACTTTACCTATTAGAAAAATGAATAAAACTAAACTTTATATTAATTTGAGCTATAGATTGATTAAATATTCACCAATTTTAAAAACTGGCAAAAGTCCCGTTCTACCTGGAGTGACCCCTTATCGGCTCTGTATAAATAATTATAAATATATGTATTATAAGTCAGCTATTTGTATGATTTTTTTGCAATGAAGTTTAAATAAACATAAATAAATAAAGCCAACAACATTGACAAATGTACATTCATTATGAGAATTTTCAAATAATTTTTATTTTTGCACTACCTGTGCTGAAACCAGAAATAAACTAAGTTTAAATATCCTTTTTTAAAAGGAGATTTAGAACAAACATAAGAAATGCCTGTACAATTGTTGTAAACACTGTCAGTTTCATTGAAATAATAATACAAACTCTATTGTGTTTTATAATTTATGTCAGAGATGCTCAATTAGGTAATCTGGAATCCTATATCAGGACAGGTGTTTAGCATTATAAATGAATTGTAGTTCCTAAAAGTCATGAATGATTTATTTCCTCTTCAAAGACATGTCATGTGGAGGAAATGTCCCTAGGAAATGTACTGGGATTAAGAGCCTATTGTTGTTGAAGGTTAGATGTTTCGACGTTGGCCATAATCGTCTTGTTGCTTGAGGTTGAACTGAACATGCATCAAATTTTTGCCCTATATATTTTCCTGCTTGATAGTGGTTCCTACTTTTATTGAACTTATGTGAACGGGCCTTGGTGAATGTAACCTATATCAAATGCTGAAACTTTAAACCTCGGTAAAAAGGAGATTTTATACCCACATGAAATTTCAATTGGGTACTTTTGAAAGTACCTTTACAAGTGTCCTTGAATAAACTTTTTATCAAGCATGACCGTTATGGGTCATCAATCACACGGCGTCAAGTTGAGAGAAAGATTAAAAGTTTTTACGCACCAGCAAAAAGTTAGCACGCGTCAGCCTATTAAAGGAAGACATTTATTTTATTCATCCATGTAATTACATAATAGTGGCCTGTTTAAAATCACTTTGTTCGTTTTTCTTCATCATCTCAATGAAATTACTATATAAGAGCAATGTACTAGATAGAATTTCGGGAACTCCATAGCGCGTTCGACTGCGATCGTTGAAACCTTCGAAGTGGTCGGTTATATGGGTGAACAAAAATTTATTCTAAGAGCTCCTTCTTGCTTCCGAAAGCACGTTAAGGCGTTGGTCTCGGCTGTATTTGCAATCGTTAGGAGCCATCGATCTGCTCTAGGCCCTCGTGGTGGGTCTTATTCCAAACAACATTACTGGCTGGCTACGTTGTCACCGTCTAACTGTGGCCACAATTCCAGGGGGCCATTCGCCTAACCGAAATGCTTTGCAAAACGCTAACGCTTTCGATTTAATTTTGTTATTTCTGACCGCCGAAGGTTTTCAAATACCTCACGCTCATTTTTTTAATATTGTTATTACCAATGCAAAAGAAAAAAAAAGAGCGCGAGGCATTTGAAAACCTCAGGCGGGTAGAAATAACAAAATGAAATCGTAAGCGTTTTCCAAAGCATTTCCGTTAGGCGAATGGCCCCCTGGTATTAGTTTTAGGTTCAAATTTAAGGTTTCCGCATTTAGTCCTTAAAATGGACTCTTGTGCGTGAGCCATGGCGGCCGATTATTCCAGTCAGCCCACCTGCCTCCAAAAGCAGATCAGTCTAGTCCAAGTCCAAGAGCTGCCCCGCGGATCTGGGTGACACCAGTGGCACATGTACCACCGTTTCCTCTGTCTCCATGCATGCTCTGCATAAGGGAAGGTCAGTGATACCTCGTATAAAAAAATTAAAAAATAAAGGACTGAGGAACTCAAGATACATGGTTATCTAAAATTTGTTATCATACGATAGACGATACAAACCTATAGCGATACCCACTACCACACACATAGATTCTCGTGTTATCTGACCTCTTTAAATTAACCTTTTTCCTAATGCGGCAGTAGGAAAAAAATATATCTTTGCCAAGCCAAGGTTCATACTTCTAATTGCTAACATCGCCATGTAGCTCGCAAGAAATGCGCTAAATATGAACAGGAAAAATATGAATTGCTCACAATAAAGATATTCATTATAGATATTATACGATGTTATCAGAATTCAGATAAACGTGATTCGCCGTTTTGATAAACTTGTTTGAGTTGCTGTTTACGAGTATATTTTTTAAGAAAATATTACCTACGAAATTACCAAGGCGCTCGCGCTGTTAATAAAATAAACACGTTCAACTTTTTATTAATATTTTGTTCTGTGCATGTCTCTCTGACTGCCTTGTAACTTTATTTACTACTAGTCCAGTCAATGAAATCTTAACTTTACTATTTTCAGTTGATCACCTGCAATCAACGCGAAAATTTCCGTAAGGGTTCTTAGATTAATATACTAAAATTGCAGGGTGCTGCATTGACGGCAAAGGGTGCAAAAAAATTTCGAAATAGTGCAAAAACGTTTTTTGTCAATATCTCGCGACTGGTTGGGAAAATAGAAAAAGTTCTTTCGCGTATCTCCCATAGTTTTTGCACAAAATGCAATTAAAGGTGCAAAATACAAAAATAAAATATTGTTAATTGTATTTTTTTTTCCATTTTAAAACGATCCTACGGGTTAAATTCAACAATCACCATTTACTGAAATATTTAAGGATAAGTTTTCGGGAGTCCATTAAAATGAAAAGTGTCTACCGAAATGGTAAAAAAATTACCACCGAAATGATACAGCCAAGAACATCGCCTTGGTAATAAAAGGTTTCCCTACTTTGAATCTAAATAAATTTGCTTATTCTTTATAAATATTTTTGTTCGTTATTTTATAATAAGTATTAATTAAGAATTAATTAATTGTTACTCCTATTAATTATTATTATTAATTATAATACATTTTAAAATAACGAACAAAGCGCGTTTAGAAAGTGAGAAGTGTATTAGTTAGTAAATTTCATACAAATCCGTTCAGTAGTTTTTGCGTGATTGAATAACAAACATACAAACTTTCACATTTATAATATTAGTAGGATATACAGGGCGTCCCAGGGCTACCTCACACGGAGGGAAAGTATATTGAAGATAGGATATTTTACTGAAAGGAGACATCGTTTTATTTTTAATAATAACTAGAACTGCATTCACAGATTTTTTAAAAATCGCCTGCTATAACTGGGAATCAAACTCGTGAAATTTCGAAAAAATAAACACAACATAATTTTATAATAACCATCGAAAGGGGTAATCATAAGGATTATTTTTTGCTAATTAACATAGCATTTTAATGTCTTATTACGTGATAAAAATTATAAAATGATACACAAACTGTAGTATGTATGCATTTCTTTTTGAACTCACAATTACAATGCGATTAGCTGAAATTTGGAAAAATAATAATTTAAATTTTCAAGCGTCTGTTCTTTTGTTTTTTGTAAGTTTCATTTTCGTTTTTTTGCAATTTTTTGTTAATTTACTCACCACGGGGTATCAAAATAAAATGGATTTAATGGAAGCATACTTTATGAACAACAATAACATATTAGCTTTGCGGTGGTACCGCGAAAGATATCCTGATAGAGACGTACATTCTCGATATGTGTTTAAAAGGTTAGTGGATACTTTAAGAAATTTATGACGTTTTGATATGCGCTTAAAGAACCACAGCAGCGGATGATAAACGTCAATGATGATGAACTCAACATTTTAACTTACTTTTTTTTAAATTAGTATGTGTTAAATAATTTTAAATAAAATGTTAAATTAAATTACTTTTCCTTCATTTAAATGCTATGTTATTGAGCAAATAATAATCCTTATGATTAACCCTTTCGATGGTTATCATAAAATATGTTGTATTTTTTTTCGACATTTCACGAGTTTGATTCCCAGTTGTAACAGGCGATTTTTTTTAAATCTGTGAATGCAGTTCTAGTTATTATTAAAAATAAAATGATGTCTTCTTTCAGTAAAATATCCTAACTTCAATATTTAATATACTTTCCCTCCGTGTGAGGTAGCCATGGGACGGCCCTGTATAGTGTAGTTAAATTACGAAAATCTCCAAAAATTTACATTAATTCTTATTTGATGCTCAAATGCTATGATGCTAAATTAACCAAACCCACATGTCTGGTAGCGTGATGAACCCTTGATGTATTTATACCTATTTCTTCATTTTGGACTTTAAAATTTCACACGTGTCGCGTTTGTAAAATATGTAGTATCAACAAGTAAACAATATAGTAGAAATGATAAATATCGGTAGGTAGGCCCGTGCGATATGAGTCATTCGGATGCAGGATGTAACCTTCGACCACGCGCAAGGTTCGCCAGTTCGTAAACAGTGTATAAATCACTTGATTATGATTGTACTTGGCGATCCTCGAGTGGAACATGGAGTTGCATATAAAAAGGAAGTAAGCCACAAGAATGCCGTTGCACAATTTTTATTCCCAACTATTTCTATGGGATTAATTACCCCCTCTGCTAAGCTCTTACTCCCCCCCCCCCCCCATGCTTACGTAAACATTGGTACTTATATGCATTTTACTTTTCATGTATTCTACAGTAGAATCCGTTTATTATGACTTCGAAGGGCATCGACAAACACGTCATACTAAGCGGACGTCATACAAAGCATTTTTCTGAAAAAAGATTATGAGATGAGTTTCATTCTCCATTTTCTAATCAGTATATTATTGCACCTTTTTTCTCAGTCGTAAATGCTTTACGACGTTGAAAGTCATTTTTTTGAAGTTATACTTCTTTAGGCGCGTTATGAAAAAATGATGAGAGTGAAATTTTAAGATGCGCGCGCATCACTGTAACACGAAATTTTAACAGCATGAAGTTGGTCGCTTTAACGACCAACTTCATGCGTTACTTTTGTGTTTACCGCACATTAAGAAAATCTACCAACAAAATACAAATAGAATCTCTATTTAGTGGGTGCTAACGACTGCATTGTGAAGGCCTATCAAAAGTATTTATTAATCTGGAACAACGGAACCAAAGCGCGATTCAGGAGACTACAGCGCCATCTCTTGACCATTGGTGTAGTAGAACCAAAAAACCACATCTTTATTTTTTGTAATAAAGTAACAGTTATAGGTATTCATATTTATAATATTTATCCACATGTTTCTAGTTTGTATATTCGGAATACGTGTTTGAGTTTCATACAAGTGCAAATCACATATGTTCTAATAAATTATATTCAGTAGCGATTTTAATTGAATATTTTGATTATTTATTTATTTTTTCAAATTAAAACTAAACTTTATTGACTGTGTCCTTTTTCAGACTTTTTATTAATTTATTGTAATTAATTATTTGCAGGCAATTAAAAACTAATTTTAAACGATGCCAAAGAAGGATAACTTCTCACGCGCCTACATAAGTACACGCACCCATTTTTTTTTTTTCATTGGATATCACTAAAATAATGCGTAATGTTCAAATGTAAATTACTCTTGAGATTCAAAACATAAACGAGCCACGTGCCGAACGTTGTCGGGAATCAACGAACATTACCGTAGGTGTAAAGAACAATGTCGGTCACTATAAACGGACGAAATTTATTAAAAATGGGTCCATAATAAACGACATGTCACTGTAAGCGAAGTCATTATATCCGACATTGTTACAATGAATTTTATATGAAAACCAAACTTCGTTGTGTAATTACGTCATAATAGGCTGTTGGTCAATATAGGCGGAGTCATAATAAACGGATTCTTCTGTATTTTGTTTTATTGATTCATGAGCTTTCATGAGCAGCAGTACTTAAATTTAAACAAACTCTACTATTACGAACAAAACAAACTTCTTTCGAATTTTTGGTATACATATTAATTCCAATTAACAGTCTTCAGTCCATGGCACCAGAATCCATGATGCTGACGTAATCACTATCTCGACCCCCCACCCCCCATGTCATCAAAAATAAGCAAAGCAAAGACCCCCTGCCCCCCTATAGTGCTTACTTAATACTTGAACGGCCCCTATAACAAAACGCTGACTTAAGTTAAACCTGGTCTCAACCTGATGATCAGTGCCGTCTTTGACCTATTGGAGGCCCTGGGCATATTAGGATAATGGGGCCCCTATGACTTCCGTTTGGTGATTTAACAGAAACTAGGGACTTTGTATTTGATCTGAGGGGGCCCCCTATCGATCGCGGGACCCTGGGCACTTGCCCAAAGTACCCAATGGGAAAGACGGGTCTGCTGATGATGTCACTTTTGTTTGATAAAATAAGACAGAGACAGCATTAAGTCTTCGTTTTGAAATAAGGCGGTTAGTATTCAAAATACAGCAGGGAGTCGTTTGTTAAAGCAAACACACTACCATGAACTTGAGAAATTTTGAAGGTTTTTGGGTTTTGTAATAAATTCAAAATAGACCACGTCTTTCTCGGCCTGGTTACGATCTTTAAATAAGAAGCCATACTATTAAAGAAATGATAATAGGCTTGTGTCCACTAACAATAAATCGGATGGCTAACAGTTTCTAAATTTGAATTACGATATACAGATAACGAAAAATAAAGCTATTTATCATAATAATTAAACATTATTATTATTTTTATGAAATAAATTCGGTAATAATAGGCATAAGGTTACGTGATAGTAAACACCAATCAGAAAGACTGACGTCACTCCGTGCAAAACATTACTTGTGGTTAGAGTTTTCATAGATTTTATTGATTTGTCATTCATGTGATTGTTACTTTGATACACTTTATCAGTTTGTTCTTAGATAATTATTGTAAGAAAGCCTAATATGTATAGCCATCGGGAATTACCAAAGCAAATAATAATAGTTTATCCAAAATAAAAAACAAACCTTAATATGATACTTGGTATAATTAGCATATTATTAGGCAACTAGAACAAGAATATGAAATGTGTTTATTACGAGTAATACGAATAAATATACTTAACTCTCAAATTGACTTTAAATCATGCCATAAAACTAAATTTACTTACCTAACCTCAACCTATTGTCATTGTTTTATCAATTTAATGCAATATAATTTATCCAGCTTGTGTAACATTTAGATTACCTAGATTATGCTATGTTAAATACTTACATCAAAAAGATCTTCACAAAAATACATTATTTTCTTTGTTGATAAACAATGAATACCATCCCTTCTTGTAAGTTCTAGCCATTTTTACTGCTTTTGTGAGTTGTTTAAAAGGTATATAAATAATTTGTCTGGCGTTTTATGCTTGTACTTTTACACTGGGGCACTATACAGTACTTGAAATACGATGGATTCATTTTTAATGAAATAATTCTATTAGTCAACGTACAGCATACTATTTGTTTTGCACGGCGTGACGTCATTCAAGACGCCATGACAGTCATGAGCGTTTTAGAGGGATAATTAAATATTTTCGTTAAAATTCAAAATACATATATTTAAAATAATATTTTTTTGGGGTAAAATAAACATCAACGTATATGATTAACCATTTTTTAAAATTTAGGCAACTAGCCTATTAACTGAACAGATAGGTACTACAATTTCACTCAATGTAGATTATTGTGATATCTGGCTTATCTAACCACAACATAATATCCCTATTATTTATTTACCAGTGAACCGAATAGCACTAATGAACGGAACAAATTGATTACGACATTATATTACAAATTCTTTCAGTTGACATAATTTTAATATCGCGAGCAGATTAGTAGGGCCGCAGTTACAATATCAGCCGCAAGCCACAACAATGGCCTGCTATTTTAACGGTTGACCGCTCAAGGTTGCTTAGAAGAGGCAAATCAGTGCATAAAAATACCATAGAACCGGCAATAGTAGCCTCGTGACCGTCATAAAGTCGCCTTCTCATTCTCACATATGATTATACCTAGTTAATTGTATGTTCCTATTAACAACATTCAAGAAAGTGCAGTTTTCCGGTCTGTGGAATTTACGTCCACCTTACAGAAGACCTTACAGCGTTACGCGACAGATAATACGCGACGTATTTTCGGTCAGTACCCCTAGCACGAACCATTATCGAATTCGAATAGTTTGCAAACCGAAATGTCAATGTCAAATTTTGTATGGAAACTTGGACAGTAGCGGTACAAAGGACGTAACGAGAACTAAAAATCAGTACACATTTGACAATGACATTTCGGACTCGAAAACGATACGAATTCGATATTACGAATTATATTAGTAACAGATATGTACCGACACTAAATACTTGCTTAATGTCTATCGTAAGACTTTGTTGTTAATAAACGATTTACCACTCCCATTACTAATATTGTAAATGCAAAAGTTTGTTTGTCTGTCTGTTACCTCTTCACGCTTAAACTGCTCAACCGATTCAGATGAATTTTGGTTGGAGACCAACTTTTCTGCCCACCCACTAGTTTTTTTATAAAATCTAAAAGACGACCCGGATATAACGAATATATTACCCAAGAAACATTTTGAAGGCAATTTAGAAAATTAATTTCGGCTAGTTGAAGATTGAAGTTGTGTTGTTAACAAGATTAAGAAGAGATTAATTTATCCGAAGGACGACCTCGAATTAAAAGCCGTAAATGTGTACTAAACCTGGATTAACATCGTCAGCAATAAACCACACTTATTTATTTTTATTTTTAGCATTCACCCGCCAATACATCCGCGTTACCTTTAGTTTTTTGAAAATCACTCAGGAACCTCACATTTTTTCGAGGTAAAAAGCACAGAAAGTGGTTATAAGGGCCTTGTGGGCGGGGCAGGCGTACCATGGTTATGTGTAAATACTCATCGCAATTTGACCAAGGGTGTATTCCGAAATGTACATCAGTATACTGGCCAGTGGTAATGACGTCACTAATCCGACGCCATATTGTACTGGTATGCTACCATATTTTTACCGGGAAAACGAATATGACGTATGACCGAGCGTGCATGAGATGCATTCGAATTTTATTTCTTTTGGAAGTTATAGTTCTTTAGGCGCGTTATGAAAAAATGATGAGAGTGAAATTTTAAGATGCGCGCGCATCACTGTAACACAAAATTTTAACAGCATGAAGTTGGTCGCTTTAGCGACCAACTTCATGCGTTACTTTTGTGTTTACCGCACATTAAGAAAATCTACCAACAAAATAGAAATAGAATCTCTATTTAGTGGGTGCTAACGACTGCATTATGAAGGCCTATCAAAAGTAAATACTTTTGATCTGGAACAACGGAACCAAAGCGCGATTCAGGAGACTACAGCGCCATCTCTTGACCATTGGTGTAGTAGAACCAAAAACCACATCTTTATTTTTTGTAATAAAGTAACAGTTATAGGTATTCATATTTATAATATTTATCCACATGTTTCTAGTTTGTATATTCGGAATACGTGTTTGAGTTTCATACAAGTGCAAATCACATATGTTCTAATAAATTATATTCAGTAGCGATTTTAATTGAATATTTTGATTATTTATTTATTTTTTCAAATTAAAACTGAACTTTATTGACTGTGTCCTTTTCCAGACTTTTTATTAATTTATTGTAATTAATTATTTGCATCCAATAAAAACTAATTTTAAACGATGCCAAAGAAGGATAACTTCTCACGCGCCTACATAAGTACACGCACCCATTTTTTTATTTAAAGAACAATAATGGCATCCGAATAAAAAGACTTCGTTATAATTGATGAAGTGAATAAAAAATCTTATTTATTCGCACTATTTTTAATATTTTGTCGATTTATGACGTCAGTGCACTGGCCAATATATTTCGGAACAATTCACCAGTATATCGTCGATCCATGATGTCATTAGCACTGACCAGGGGGCCAATCGCCTAACTGGATTGCTTTGGAAAACGCTATCGCTTACGATTTCATTTTGTTATTTCTAACCGCCGAAATACCTCACGCTCATTTTCTTTAACATTGTTATTACCAATGCAAAAGAAAAAAAAAGAGCGCGAGGCATTTGAAAACCTCAGGGGGCTAGAAATAACAAAATGAAATCGTAAGCGATAGCGTTTTCCAAAGCAATTCAGTTAGGCGATTGGCCCCCAGTATACTGATATATATTACGGAATACACCCCAAAAGTTGTTTCTGATTGCGTCGTCGCTCTCGGATGCGAGCGCCGATTGGTTTGATTGTTTTTTGTCGCGTCGTTTGATTGGCTATTATCTATAAGGTGGAAGTGTAGTTGTAGGGGCTAGCCGGCGACATCGGTTCCCGTACAAACGGTCTATGAGCACCCTTCTTTTCTCTTTCTGTGTTCTGTGGTAAAAAGTATCCTGTTTCGATTTAGGTAATATACTATGGGTCCTAAGTTTCATCCAAAGCCGATCAGCTGTATTTGCGTGATTGAGTAACAAACATACATATTCCACATTTATAGTAAGTATAGTAGGATGTTTACACCACAGTATAAATACTAGTTGTCAAACAATGTTCTTGCTTCGAAACAAGCTTCTGCGTAAGTGGTTTAGTTTCTTTAATTGTTATGATGTACGTTTAATAAAGACCTTGGCTGAGTCTAGTCGGGACTGGAATGCTTCGCTCGGCACTAATGTTTTTAATTTTATATTCCTCAATTCGCCTATAAATTGCCGTAGACAAGTTAACCTAGTGCGCAGTAACTTTAGATTCAATCTTAAGAGTTTAAGACCGGTCTTTTGTTACGTCAGTACGGGTCACATAAAATGTCTGGGTATAGACAAACTGCTGCTATTAGGTGAAATAATTAGTATAATAAAACGCGCACTGTCTAATCTTGCAGTCAAAACGAATTGTTTTATGTTATGTTTCCGGCGACTCTGCAATTTATATTCACCATTTAATTGCACTCCATCGAGAATGAAGTTATAAAATGACGCGAATACTGGAAGATCTTCATTAAACGTTTAAAACCAGATGATCACCATCGCGCCTGCCGCAACAGGTTCTTAAGCAGAGCAATTATGACTGCTCAAGAGCAGTGTTGCCAGATCGTACCGCTTTTTGTACCACCCTTTTGACAATGGATCGGCGTTACTCTTTTTTTTCGAATCTACTAGAAAAACCTCTATTTTCCTTATGGCGGCTGTACGATGCATCTTATATTTTACAAGCGGCCCGCCCTCGCTTCGCTTCGGTGTAGAGCTGAAGTGTAGACTACAGTTTTTGTTCTCAGGCTTCTATAATACACAATGACATTCATCTATGATTCTTCTTATACCTGCATGCAAAGTCTGAGACCGATCGGTTTAAAATTGACAAAGTTTCATACAAACTTTCATTCCCTATTTTATCCCCTTGGAGTGTTGATTGATCAAAATCCTTTCTTAGCGGATGCCTACGTCATAACATCTACCTGCATGCCAAATTTCAGCCCGATCCGTCCATTGGTTTGGGCTGTGCGTTGATACATCACTATGTCAGTCAGTCACCTTTGAGTTTTATATTAGACTAACCAATATTTTGTTTTACGAAATAATTAATTTAATTTCTCATTAGGTGGTGCAAATCATTATTGCCCTAAAAAAAACATTTTTTTTAATCCTCGCTTGTTGTACCCACCTTACCGCGTTTTTAATTTCCTCACCTGGCAACACTGCTCAAGAGGCATAATTAATAGCCTGACATTTTCATAAGGCTCGTGTGAGTAGTCGCACCCACTGAACCCTTTTTAACATACCTGGGCTTTTTGGGTTAATAGCTCTTTAGGTCGTCGATATCGCCTGACCTTGCCGCGAAGGTTTTTCTCCTTATCATTTGTTTCTTTAAATGTATTATATGCCGACTACGTAATGAAACATTTTATTGGTTCCACAGCATACATTAAAAAGAAAACAGAATAGAAAAACATAACGACAAAGACAAGAAAACTAATTTTAGGTGCTGCTGTTATGCTACTGTGGTAGCACTGACTAACATCGGATTGACTAGTTGCTAAGCTGACTAACTATGTTTCAAACGATGATTACTCACTCTGTGATTTATTTTCTACTACTGAGGCTCAAGCACGAATTTTGACAGCGCCGTAAACAAACGTATCGCATCGTCAAAGTTTATAAGAAATAAGCTGGCTACAAAATTTGAGGATGACATTACGATTATGGAGCTGTCAAAATTTCGCGCTAAAGCCTCTGTTACTCTGGCTTGCCAGATGGCCAGGAAATACGGGATTGTCCCGGAATTTCGCGTCTTGTCCCGTGTAATAATAAATAGACTTTGTGTTCCCGGATTCCGATAATGTGCTAGTTTTGTAACAAAATAAACTAATAACGAATGAAACCGCTGGCCTGCTTATTGATTTTGAAATGGGAGAAGGGGAGGGGTGATGGGGGATTTGATTATCGACACTTATTCTATTGTAATAAGTGTCGATATTGTCTTAAATAAATATTTTTTCCAAAACTTCGCTGAATCGCGTTTGTTATTGGCAATTATAGATGATTAGTTCTCTAATCTTATTTATGTTGAGCGCAAGATCCATTATTATCGGAGAAAAGTTAGTGTTTATCTTTTATAATTATTAAAGATCCCTTTCCGATAAACTTCATTAATAATCTCCTCCATAATAGACTTTATATAAACACTTTATCTTATTTTGACGAAGCTACTTTATTAGAAGAAAATTTAATAATTAAATAGGACGAAAGTTGAGTCCCGCTTCTGAAGCAGCCAAATGAAGGTCACGAGTTAGTATCAGTCTGAGATCGTCCCGATCGATTTGTTTGTTATGACTACATCTAGACTAGACTCTTCTTAAATATTAACACACAAAAGCCAGGTACACGTGAATAATTCTATTTATAACTCTGGCATGGTTCCACTTGGCTAAGCTAGAATAGGTATTTTGTGGTTTTTGTAAGATTACAGAACATTTTTTGTACCAACAATATTCAATTTTCTTTTTATTGCATATCACTTTAATAAAAGTTGTGACAGCTTTTGCAACCAACTAGGCTATTCGAGCTATTAACCCTTTGTTATACGGTTTGATAGGCGTGTGAGACTTGTGGCCAAAATAAAGCTCAGCTGTTCAAACCGTCACTCATAACGAATCTGATGTAATTATAATAATATAGCACCCGTTAATATCGAAGCAGCTATGGCCAACGTCTCGACCGCTGATGGACCGAACTGACTGTCCGATATTTTTATATTCTTTTAATTACCATCGCAATGCTCATTATGGTAAGGGGTGATTAAGTAAGAGTTAATTATCGAATTCCTTCCTTGAAAGGTGTTGACAAGGCCTGAGTGGCGACATGCAAAGTAATAAAGTAACAGCTCAATACGCGCAACTGGCATGCTTTAAATATGCCCTTGGAACTTGATGCTATAAAAAGATACTTAAATTAAATGCATTGAATGCGTTTCTGTATTGGCCAAAATTTATATTGATATTTTCCCGCAGTAAAACGTAGCCTATGTGTTAATCCTGGGTATCGGCTAACTCCATGCCAAATTTTATCAAAATCGCTCCAGCCGTTTGGACGTGAAGATGTAACAAACATACACACTCAGGCAGTCACAAACTTTTTCCTTTTAATATTAGTGTGATTTTCATTGGAAGGTGATGCCTAGATTCTGTGCAGAAAGAGAATGGGCGTAGCGAAAAACGGAACTAACATTAAGATTTTTATTTGGCAATCAAACCCAGCAATCTGTAAAACGTCATAGTTTTGTATTGATACGGATTTGTTTGTTGTTGTGATTTCTTGCGGTTTTTTGTATTTAATCATGCCTAAAAGGGGTAAAACCTTACAAATACGGTAGAAAAGCACTACAGCGCCTTCCAATCTAAATCCCATTCTCTTACCGCACAGACTCTAACAATGTTTTGTGACCAAATTAAATTATTATCAAATGTTTTTTTAAAAGAGGTTTTAATTTAAATGTTTCATTGATATTGTAAATTATTATAGTACAAATATTTGTGTTAACATTTTCTTAATTATTCATAAACAAACAAAACGTGACTTTGAGATCAGTCGACTCATCTGAATAAAACATTTGAAAGTACATACAAGTAATTTGCGCTAATTTTGTTTGAATAAGGTAACCATTCTGAACTATTACAATTTATGACGCGACGGCAACCGCCAATTACGAAACATTATATGAATGTAAGTATTGTGTACTGTACATAGAACACATTGAGAGCTTCTATGAAATCACGTTGTGTATGTAATTAACCATTGCCGAGTTTGAAAATAACATTTTGGTGTACCTATTCTTATGAGGTACAAATTGCAAGGCCGTCGTATATATTTTTCTCATTTTGAAATATGTATACTCCACATATTATGCGACCTGCGTCATTTGCAGATTGTTTCGGCGTAAACAAAAAGATTATGTTTAGTCATGTCCTTTTTTATTTTATTTTATTACAACTAAAGTACTAGAGATACTTGTATAAGTAGGTATAAACCACACGTGAAATGAAATGACTATATACTTTACTACCTACTTCTACCGAGAATCGTCCTATATTTTTGTCAATAGAAACTCAATTTTTCAGTGATATCAGTAAAATCTGCGGTTATGTAGCTTATTGATTTCGTAAATATCATTAATATAGACTGTATCGCAGCAAATATTTATTCTGTGCACGCGTACAGCACAATGGGGGGTACATTCGAACGAAATTAACGAATAGGGAGATGAAATATCGAAATGAACGTACCGAGTACACACTTGAGGAAATAAGGGTCCATTGGAGATGGGGGAACCTCGAATCAACAAAGTGATTATCCATGAATAGCTTTACACTCACTTACATTTTCTGGATAGTGTCCAAACGAAAGGAATTTTCCATTTCTTTTGCTGCGTACGGTTGTGTTGTGCGGTCTTACTACGAATGTGAGGTAAACAAGATGCCATGTCGGTCGGCTTCACTTCTTGAACATGTTTATTTATGCTTGCGTTGCACTCGGTAGGTAGCAACGTTAACGGAATACCAGATTTCGGAATGCAATTTACTAATAACCAGACTTGTAAGTCACCAATGAGTATGGATGAGAAAAAGATAAAAGAAAAAGAAAAGCTTGAATTATAAGTGATTAAGAAAATATTACTAGAAAAAATTCCACGCGGACCTGGGGGCCAGTCGCCTAACGGAAATGCTGTGGAAAACGCTAACGCTTTCGATTTAATTTTGTTTTTCCGAAGGTTTTCAAATGCCTCACGCTCATTTTCTTTAATATTGTTATTACCAATGCAAAGAAAAAAAAAGAGCGCGAGGCATTTGAAAACGGCTAGAAATAACAAAATGAAATCGTAAGCTTTAGCGTTTTCAAAAGCATTTCCGTTAAGCGAATGGCCCCCAGGTAGCAGACGGGCTTTGTACCCGCACCCTTCGCTACCCGGACGAATGCAGTGACCAATTATGCTATCGGGGCCCTGATGGCCGTGTCGAATTCTTTCTAGCCTTTCTTAAGCTGCAAGGCAGCGCTATCTCTTCGCATTGTAGGTAACCAATCCGTTCGAGTCCCGTCTGCTGCCTGGCCCGCGTGGAGCTTTTTCTAGTAATATTTTCTTTAGATTTAAACATCGAGCAGTTACATGCTTAAAAAAATATAACTATAAATGACAATATTAATAATGTACGAAACTTCCATTTTACAAAGACCACACAAAGAAAAAATCAACTTTTCTCATAAAGACTATAAAATAAACACCTTTGTTCTATAGGTCTAAGCCTTACACGTTATTTGTTATTGCTTTACGCCGCCAGAGCTTTTAAATTCTACTGTGAGTATTCACTTCACAACCGAGATAATTCAATACAAAATCGGCTGCGTAGTAAATAAATTTATTACAACGCGATATATTTTAACTGGCATCAAAAGACTATGAAAATTATAGTTTTCTAAGTAGAATTTCCAGAACAAAGATCTGTCAATTACACGACAGAACACTAAGGCGACAATTTAATTAACTACTGAATAGCCTTACAATATCGAAATAATTCAAACAGGTACCACGTAGAGATTTACTCAAAAACTTTCGCGAGTTGAAAACATGATTGTGCATGACACCGCGTATTCACAATACGCAAAGAATAGTTTTGCACATCTGTATTGGAAAGTTGTCAGAGCAATGATGGAAATCTCGGTTTTTGCAGCGAAAGTGCTTGATGTTCGTTACTACGATAATTTTTATTAACATAATAATGTAACATGTGGAACTTAATTTCCCTAACGTGGCCGAAGCGGGGAAATCATTAAGGTGTTCATTTCTTATCTAGACTCTTTTAATTTATATTCCAGTACTAACAATGGAGGAGTTCGTGTCGTTCGTTATATCTACATGAAAGTATCGTTAAATACTTAGGTGGTGTTTCTAGAGAAAATCTTGTAAAACTTTTTTAAACATAAATTTGTTATTGTATCCTAGCTAAAAAAATGTAAATCGTTGCAAACTTTATCATATTATTAAATAATAGTGAGGGAGCAAATTCTTATATATGTAACTTAATATTGCTCCAGTTCATTAAAATTATATCAATTTGTATTCAAACATACATTATACGGTATTCAATTAATTTCCTGCTTTATTTTTTCCGTTATATCATTTATGATTCAGTCTCGCTCATCTCAAAGGCACCAGTAGAGTCAATTACCCAAATTGATGTGTGCACAGCACATAGATCCCGTCAAACGAGCGAGGGTCCCGTCGTCGGTTAATTCAATCAATTTCTCGTACACAATAAAACAGAGCTCATAACTTCCTGCATTCGTTGGAGCACGTAACTTGTTTTCAAAAAAATACGATCAATAACTAACTACTGCATTGCAAAGTTCCACCACGTAATGGCTAATGACTAACCTTTGCTTATCCGTGAGAAACGCACAACAATGACACCGCCGATCTTTGGCTTCATTAACTACTAATTATACAGTAATTACTTAAATGGTTTTTCGAAACAGACTCTGATAGAATGACAAAAA
Source organism: Chilo suppressalis (assembly GCA_902850365.2). Lineage (NCBI taxonomy): Eukaryota > Metazoa > Arthropoda > Insecta > Lepidoptera > Crambidae > Chilo > Chilo suppressalis. The sequence continues at coordinate 4,283,411 of OU963902.1, forward strand.
GTCCATAAAGTTATTTTGCTTTGCAATTAGGTACTGTGTTCTGGAACTTGTTTCTTTTGAATCGCTAATAAGCTGATTTACATTTGCAGGTTAAAACTCTTTTATTAGTTTTGTTTCGTTTTGTCCTTAAGGCGTTTTGATTATTTAAAATCTAAATGTTTTAGTAAATTGTTAGACTTTCATTCTCTTGAAAATGTGTCAAACTATCTTTCTTAAATTTAATGTCTAAAGATAACATGTAAGTTATCTATTCCCACCCAATCGTGTCGGATCATCATCAACATATCTCATTAGATGGTGAGCTAGCTCAGCTCGCGGAACTGTTCTCACCGCTTCAATGGACGGTTTTCAATGACTGGCACAAGACGTATACACAATCAGCATTGCATAAGCAACATTTTTGTTTTGCGCGAGCACCAACACTGACATCATCAATCATGTTTCGTATATTGCGAATCACTTGTTACCTTTGTATTGTACAAACATTATGTAATATCTAATTTGTTCAATACCTGTGATGGCAGTCATTTCACTGTAAATATATAACGATACTTGAACTCTACCTCTACTCTACCTCTACTCTACCCTTAAATTGGCTGAGTAATACGGAGGCTTGTTAACCGCAAGGTTTGTAACTACATGTTCTCTACGAGTCACCAGATCCAACTTCATGATCAAATGTTGTGGTTTCATTGCACAATACTTGCTGGTTTAACGTAACGAAATCTGGTGTGTAACGTAACGTCGGTAATATACTGATGCAATTATTTAAAACATGCAATGATAAAAAACAACTCTCTATATAGCTGAGTTGTATATTTTACAATCAATATTTCCATTTAATAGGATGTCAAACAAGCATGTACATCACCATGGCTATGGCTTATAAATGTTGTGATTAAAGCGAAAATCTGTAAAATATATCTAATAAAAATGCTAGTTGACATCAACAGGATGATTGTACAATAAAATACAAGTAATGTTTACACGTCAATGAAAATTAACATACTATAATAAACTAGAATTACAACTTGAAACGTACTTTAACACCGCAAAAAGTACAATACACGTGGGACCCCCTGTTGAACGTGTGTAGAACTTTCACGCGGCACTCTCGTTAGACTTTCGCCACTAATTAAACCAACTGATAGAACAATAGCAACAAGCAAAGAAGCAGATCTCGAACGTACACCGATGCTGCCATTAATTGCCGATGGAATCGCCTGCGCTTTCACACATCGTACCAGTCAATACGTAACTCGTGATTTCCACAGCGAAAAACATATCGACAATGACAATGCAGATGGTGCGACAGCGATTACACATTATGGTAACAGCGCGTCTGAAAAACACAAGTGAATCGACGATAACCTGCGTGCGGACGCAACAATGGAGATTGCATACAAAAAAGAAAAGCACGCGTAGAAAGCGGTGATCGCCTAAAAGTACGCGAATTCGATACAATGGGCAATTTGCCAACGGATTGTTTAGTAGGAAATACAAGCGGCCTATTTAATCTATAAATAAAATGTGCATCAAGGTTCAATGGAATAATATAGAGCATATAAGTACAAACAGAGTCGCTGTGAATGCATTGCCTATCGATAATCTTGTTATGAATCACGATCACATCGTTAGAAGTGGAGCGACGTTAATGCTGACATAAATGTAATATAACAAACACAGAAAAAAAAATATACTGTATCTAATGGAAGTGTATAAAAGATACTAATTAAGCTAATAATAAAGCTATAGACACAATCGTCTTGATCGTGTCAATCTGCAATCCTTCCCCTGCTACCCCTTTATTTATTTTAAAAGAGCATGGAATAAGCATACATGTTGAATAAAGGTTATAGTGGTGAGTACCTAGTCCACCAAAGCCTCTAAAGCCTTTATAGGTTTACCTACTCTCAGCGCATCCTCTATTCCTGTAACATTACTGGCCTAGCTTACCACCCCTGATAATAACCTCTCATAATAATTATTTGTCTGCAGTCTTCAGTGTTACAACGTGAACGTAGGACTCATATTCCAGCCAGCACCCAATTTTAACGGATATTAATAATCAATATATCGGTAATCTTGTAAGAAATATCATTAACATAATTAGGGAACTTCTTAGATCATTAAAAAAACGAGATAATTTATATATAAATAATTCTGGAAAGAAGAAAGTCCTTAATTTTATGTCGTAATTAGTGCGACAATTTGTACAAGTAAGAATGGAATATACCAAGAAGATTGAAGAAATCATAGTTGTCAAAATAGGTGGAGCTAAATATTTATTTTTAACGTTTATTCTATATTTGAAGTCATTAGCACTGTTACCAAAATTACGATGAATATAGGACAACAAGTCAACGGTAATGTCGTTAGGCCTGGAACCTGAATAATAAGAAAATGGAATACGTGTCTTATTTCAATCTTAATACGAAACATAATTTATGAAGTAATTTATATTTTCTTTTCCAACGCCAACATCACTCTTAGATTTATCAAATCACGTGACGTGATGCGTTTCCGTGTGTACGTGAGGGGAGTCAACGTCTCTTCTGTATGCTTTTCATGCGCACGTGAAATAAATAGTCTTCTTGTTAAATGGTATGCATAAATTAAGTCCGATGAACACTTACTAATTATACACAATTCACACTTTCCATAAACATTACGATGCGCTAACGAGTGGTAAATAAAATATTATTTATAGCCTAGTGTTATTGTTGTTTAGTTCCAAATCTTTTAATACAGAAACTTATGTATCAACCTTGAGGGACCTTTTTTTATTCAAGGATAAATTACTTTTCTTGTACCCAATAAAAGTAGTGGAGGTTCTAAAGTCGACCTTGAGGTACACATTTAATACTGTTTCTTCGGTTAACCTAAAAATTGTGCCTAAAGTTGATCCTTGGGATATACAATTATTTACTATGCTTTTAAAAACTGTTATCTTACCAACCATTTTAGCTTTGACCTTGAAACCAAACATCTAGTGTAGTAAACATCTAGCAAGCCCATAGACAACAATAAGGCCTGCGCTGGCGGCGCTTAGCCGGTACTGAGTTTGTTGACCCCAAGCACGGGTTAAAGCCGCGAGATTTCTTAAACCGATCCGCTTATTAAGTACTTACCTACTTGCTCCTCTACGCTTTCGATGCTGAAACATTTATTCAGCTACATGACTTAGATTTACATCAAGTACTTGTGTATTCTTAAAGGTGTCTTTTAGAATTTATTTATACATCCACTTTATTATTGAAACATACTACACTACTATAAGTGATTCGATTTCATTCACTCCTATTAAATTTTCCCCGAAAAATATATTCATATTGTTGTCTTCAAATTGTTTGCAAGTTTTCATTGAGATTTGTGCATGATTACAGATTGTTAGTGTAATGCAATCCTATTTTTGGAACAAAATTACTTTAAATTAAGTAGGTACAAATTGTTTGCATACTTTTTATTCTGTACCTGTAGACGGTGTGAAAAAAATTGCGTTTACGTAATTGATTTTGAATCGAGGCCGATGAAGGAATTCGTTTTATGTATTATATAACTAGCGTGTTTATTTTGTGTCTTTACTTAGCACTGACTGATTTAGTGCTTAAATTTAACGAACTTTATTTCGTAAACCTTTCACTACCTACTTGATTAAATATGTCTGTGCTGTGTCGAATTGATTTAATTCAGAGTGTAAAAACAACTTGTCTCACAGAGTTTTTTAATGTTTCTCCTTTTCAATGATGCACTTCCGAAATTGTATCTTTTTCAGTCGTTCAATTATTTTTATAAAAGTTGTTTTTAGGAACTGCTGTTTCTGTTGAGTCATTAGTATCTTCGAAATCTAGTATACAGTGTGAGTCTCTAAAAGTTTAATGCCTCCACAACTATCATAATAGATATTCCGGACTCCACTTGGAATCTGACAAGAGATGTTCTTATTCATCTCCTGACCATAACTCACTACTTTAGATTATAACAATTCCCCTTTTGTGTCGCCGCTCAAAATCCATATGTTGGGTCAACGACCCGCGGACGAGGCTTGCGGCGCAGCAAAGATTCAACACCTTGTCGAGATAATTTATCGCTTGTAAGCATTTAAACCTTAGATCGCGTGGGGTTATCAATAAATATACCAAATTCTTTCTTTATGTCAGTAACTGTCACTGTTGCGACGGGCATTCTTCAATCTGGAAATATTGGATCGATGCTTGTTTAATTTACAATATTAACTTGGTAGTAGTTGCCGCTACTTTGCGGACTTGGATTTCAGAAATTAGCAACTAGAACCATTACATTTGACCGACGTTGTAGTATCCAGCTGTTGCTTGTAATAAACTTCTTGTTGTTGCTCTCAAATCTGAGAGCGATCTTGAGATGCTGTTTTGTATGAAAACAGTATCTTAAGATAGCAGTCTCAGAGTTCAGAGCGATCTATTAATACAGATCTAAGCTCCTGTTACTTAACAAACTTAATCAACAAAGGCATTAATTACTTTTTGACAAACAAACCTTAATACTTTAGCATTCATAATATTAGTATCTTCTGAGATTGCGTGAACTTTATACATCTCTAACACACATTACTTGCTTCAAATGGCGTCGGTTTCATTAATTGCAAGATTTCATTCGCCATTTTATTTCAATAGATACACAGTGATAAAATTTCAAGCTTTATTTCGTTATTGCTTGCTAGATGCAATTACCAATTGGTTACTTAGAATATTTGATCCGATCGTTCTCGATATCGAATATTACATCGACCAATTTATCGCCATCGATAACTAGGCGAATAATAAAGATGTTATCGATACCTATCGAAGATTTTTCTTATAAAATTGAGTTATGTAATTGCGATGCAGGTTGTGTAATTAGCATATCTTCCTTTATTGCTCTTAAGTTATTTCAATAAAATCGTTAATAATTACTATAATGGTCTTGAGATTTTTATATGTTTCGAAATACTGTCGTCTTAATGTATTTTTAAACGCTTATTATTTCGATATGTCTCGTTTACGATTATTTTATAACATCATAATTTTTATTAATTTGAACTTCTCGAGCCAATCGCGTCGTATCAACTGTGTTTACTGTAGTTATTTCTTTATTTAATTTTTTATCTCTTGTTTGCTTTTTACTAAGTAAGTCGTGAAATGGTAATTTATTGCAATTATATTGTTGTCTATTCATCGTAGGACAAACATACCGTAACCAACCTATCTCGTGAGGATTGGTGAGTAGTGACCAACTGCTCATAATAAACAGATTTCCAATAAGAGGTGATTTTACAATTATCCTCATAAGACTAAATAGTACTAACATTTTACACAATTGTTTTTTTTAATGTAGTTAAAAATACTGTCATTTTTATATTGAATGCTGTGTACACTTGTAAGTGGCAAACATATAATAATTGTGTTTATGTTATTAATCACTTTGTAATGTATGATATGCATTGCTGTATGTGTTCCTAATCAAATAAATAAAATAAAACATTTTTAACATAGTTGCATATCTGCTGCCGAGCTAGGCAAAATGTCTGTATTTCGGCACACAGTGCCAAATACCCTTAGTACTCAACATCATTAGTACAGAAACCCAAAACTGCCAGACCTTACTTATTTTTACATGAACAATATGGATAATCGAATAGTATTAGTGTGTACAATGAACATACACATACTCGCTAATTTGTGCTGTGGGCCAATTTTCAGGTATCGGGTGGCAAAAGCACAAGCAAAATTTTACTTACCTTGATTCCTACGTATGTTGTAGAGAATATTGTAAACAATTTCAAATTCATACTGCCAGACACATTCTGTCAGCAATTTATATTGCCAGACACTTTTTGTCGAAAGCAAAATACACAAAATTCCTTATTTTCTGCAATGATTTTGTTATTTAAAGAATAAGAAATTATTTAATTATTGTAAAATGCTTATTGTAAAACACTTAAAACATAAGATAACTTTAATGAAGCTGTATTAAAGAGCCAATTAATTACCATAAGCGCACCTTCTCTCACAGTGGCAGTTTAAATAAGCTTAGGAATTTTTTAACCTCTAAGATTGGTCTGGCAGCTTACAGAATATAACAATAGCCCCCTAAATATTACAGGTAAATATCAGGTCTCGGACTTTGTTTTTTGCTTTCGACATTTAAAATGTTTGGCATTAAATACTGCGGACAGAATGTGTCTAGTAGTATTAATTTCAAGTTGTTTACAACATACGTAAGAATCAGTCTTCAGACTGTGAGGTAAGTAAAATTTTACTTGTGCCTGTGCAACCCGATACCTGAAAATTGACCCACAGCTTAAGTTAGCGCGTATGTGATGTTTATTGCATACGATTATCTTTTGATACCAAGACTGTAAGTAAAGTCAGTAAAATGTTTACGTGCCTCTACCGCCTGATACCTGAAAGAAAATTGGCTCACAGCACAAGTTAACGAGTATGTATACGTTTTTTTTCACACTAATACTACTTGATTACCCATATTTTGTCCATGAGAAAATAACTAAGATCTGGCAGTATTGGGATCTTACCCTATAAGTCCATTACATTTAAAATAAACAAAATAAAAACCTAATATGTTAAAAATTTCAGAGCAACGAAAGGGTTCACATTAAATCCTTTTTGGTTATCCATCCGATCGCCGTCCATTGCGAAAACCGCAATCGCATACCAAAAGTGCTTGCCGTTGCGTTACTGAACACACCTAATACATATACGAATGAGTATGTTTAAAAAAAGAGAGTTCAAGATTGAACATGCAGGTTAATGCAATATCAGGTATGACACTGGGGATGTAATTCTCGTAACTTGGCGGTCAGGTAATGCTGGCCTGAGGTGAACTGACCGGCACCGGGGCGACATTCCTACTCGGGCACAACGAAAACGAGAGTCGAGTCGACATCGAGACGCATACGCAATCGCGGACGAGCGAGGACCATACACTTGCGATGCAAACCAACCAATGCTAAATGTTTAAAAATAACCAATAGGACTTTCGTTGATTTCAATATATGTAACAAATAGCATTATATTTAATCAACTTAAGGAAAGTATTAAAGAAGGAATTCAGATGTACCATTATCCATGTGACATAATTCGGAAGATAAAAGAAAGGCTTTTTTTAGTATAATTTTACCTTTTGAAAATGATTTAACCCTACAAAATACACACACATACCTACACACATGCACACACGCACACACAATCACAAACGTACACACATGCACACAACGACGCTTTTATAGATGTTAATGATGGTATTTTTAGTGTTTATTGGTTTATTGTTACTAGTTATTATGTTCGAGGTGGGGCGCTAATAACTGCGACACAGTCACTGACTAATGTAGTTATTAACGTTTTACATTGTATCTGTACAAATTATTTAATCTCTTATCTATTAGACAAGTCCGTCCGTCCGTCTGTGGTGCTGTTTCAGCGGCCAAACCGTAAGAGATAGATAAAGAGAATATTTAAGTTATAAGTTAAGAATAGTCTGATAAGACTACAAACCGGATTTCAGTAACGTAGCACTTCCGGTTTTCGAGAAATCACGAGTTTCAAACGAAACCACACAAAATCTCCGAAGTTCTCTATTAATTAAATACATTTTTTTTAATCAGGTTTTGGTGATCATTTGGTTCACTGGTTTGCTAGTTATTATTTATTTTATAAACGAATGCAAAATAAATTTAATGTAATCGGATTAATTAAAAATGTTTTTATCAGTGCTTATTAATAGCATGTAAAATGGGGTATTTCCGTCGTTATGCCCGGGGACTGGGCACTGAATGATAAAAATACAGTTAATGCAACAAACAAGTTGTAAATTCATGACGTACCCAAGTCTAAAAGTGCGGGATCTGGTCAACCTACACATATAATACAAGCGATTAAACTAGTTCGACCATAATGTGTGAAAGATTATTTTAATGAAGTAGTTCAACCCGATTAAGAAATAAATACATAATCCAAAAGTCGAGCACGCAATACGCTGAGAAGAATGTGAATGCCTCCACTTACCAAAACTCGAACAAACGTTGCATACTGATAGTATTAAATAATGAGAGTGTTGTGAAAAAACATACCTAATGAAATGCAATACGGCATAACGTAATAGAAATTAAGAAGACAAATCATCTAGGGTGAGAACTTCATTCATGTTGTTTACGCGAATAGATAAATATTATATGAATTTTATATAATTAGTTCAGACTGTATTCATTCATAATCGCTTTTAATTTTCTCGTAAAATACTAATTTCCAACTCCGCGGTGTCAGAAATTAATTTGTTTTCTAAAATTTTCAATACGAATTCTCGCGGACATCCAAAATATTGAATTTTGTAATCAGACTAGATAATATATTCAGCAAACCTTATCCAGAATACTCATTTTGCAATTAGTAATAATCGATTTATAATAATGATAATGTATATTTAAATACATTGGATCAAAATAGATCACACGTACACCACAAAAAATATAATTATTCTTTTATATCAAACAATTTTTGAAATAAAAACTCAGTCTTTAAATGCCAATATGATTAAACTGTACGTACGAACGTATGCTTTACAAAATAGTAATTGTAACTTCGTATTTAAAATAATTTCACTCTTTTAATCTACAAAATAATGTTTTTCTTTCTTATCATGCGATGGATGTATCGTTATTGTCAAATTAATAACGATTGAGATTGATACATATATTGTCAAACAATGAGTGATTTTACTAGGACAGATCTAAATCGCTGACGAAAAGATCATGATGATTAAGACCGTGGAGTGTTCCATCAGTTTATAAGTGACTAATATCAGCTGATATCTCCGTTACTTTTTGAGTAATCACGCTTAATGTACTTGGCACCTTTAACGCACCAAGGATCTTGTTTAATTATATAATTGCCAGAACAATACCACTTTTCAACCTTTGCACATCTTCGAGTCATTCAATTAACACAATGGCCGTTAATTCTTATATTGTTACATAAATATTTGCCAACAACCATTGCTTGAATGTAATGTTTAATTTTGTAACTCGCAACAGTAAATTGGGTCTCGCCACTTCGCAGGTTACCTGACCAAATGCTGCATTAAGCATTTTCCGTATCACTTGCTTGGTGTGTATTCTGCCGTGTGACCTCAGAAAATGTACTGGCCTATCTAACCCGAATGTGTTGAAATTATGCTGTTAGTTGGTGTCAAAGTGCAACATCCCAGTTACGACCAGCTTATTATTAAGCATTTCTTCACTTTTATTATCTAGCACTTAGGACTTAATCGCCTTCAAAGGTGCTATTATAATATACCTATTGTGAAATGTTTGTTTATAAACATACTATATTTGATTTATACTGCGAGTGAATTGTGTATTGGCTATAATACTGTTGATATCTTTACTGTTTGTTAAAAGTTATGAAATTTATTGCACCCATTCTTTTCAACGTATACGTTCTAGTTGATCAGTGAGCAAGAACTATTTGAATAAATTGACCCTGTCAATATAATAAAAATGTAAAATAGCATCGTTATATTTATCGAAATTTAAAAATGTATTGAAATCAAATAATAAAGTACCATCCCGTTTAGTTATTAGAATAACATAAATTATATTTATTGTCAATTCAAAATATAATACTTCAATGAATTCATAGTTTTCATAACATTTATCAGATCTCCTTGTTCGTTTGAATGTAGGTAATATATAGCTCTATAACACGGAAAATACGAATCTGGTCATAACAAACACTTCCCGAGTTCACACACCAACTGAAAGCTTTGTTGCCATTAATGCTCTTGTTTTAACTCTTAATCGCGTGTAAGCAAATCTCATTTCGAGTTCCGGCTACACTCGCAGATGCTGATGTTATAATTCCGTGATATAAATCTACCAAATTGGCTGCCACAGCAATTACTTTCGGCTAGTTTTAAGTTTATGGGTGTTACGCGTGCACATCTCATGCTTTATGTAATACGTCCATGTGTTTAGATTCTTCTTACAAGTTAACGTTTAATTGCAGTCTATTAGACCTTAGGGAGATTACCACTGTCCGTCCGTTGAATATAACAAGATTTATTGCCACTGCATTCTATACTTAATTGGTATTTAATATTTTAAACGAATCCAATATCAAATACGTTTAATCCAAAAGCAACTGTTAATTAACTTTTCCACAATATTTTATTTCGTTTATTGTCAATACTAAATTTTATTTTCGGTGTTAACGTGATTTGTAATTAATTTTCGAAAGTGTGTTTCGTAAAAGGTCACCAAAACTTATCCGTAATCTAATTTAACGATGGCAATTTATCGGCTTACAGCCAAAGCTGGTTAGCCAGCACGTGATAGGGGCATACAACTAATGCTGTACTAGTATGTACTCGAAACGTGAGTGGTGCACAAAGCAAACATAGATCTATTCCAAATACCACTAATTGGACACAATGAAGCAATTACATAGATACGCAGCCTTCTTAACCGCCGAACGTGACAACCGTATTGGTGCTGTTCCAATAATTACCCAATATCTTATATTATTCTGGACATTAAAGTTAGCTCACACACAGTGAGAAACAGTCACGAATGCGACGTCTTCTCAATTCATTTTAGTTCAACGGTGACTCACTGCGGCGTTAATCGATCGAAATGACTGTCGACCGCATATGAATCACTTGCTTACTATGCGCGACGAGAAGGACCACAACATAACAGCGTAATCTGCACCGGCAACAAGGTCGTCTGAAATAACATCAGAATTTTAAATCGCCGAGGAAAGCGACTCGGAAGTCGCGTGCTCGAAACTAGTAGAAAGTGCAAGTTGGTATAAAATTTACCGCCCGTGGCTCTATACCATAACAGACTATGTTAATTGAAATCACCAATTACTTGGGCGCTTTCTACGAGGAATCGTCCCCATATGTAACTGTTAATATCTGAGAGGCACGCCAGATAGAAGAATTGATAATACCCAATGGTTTGGTATATATTGCCGTGACCATACTGGATCGAATGGAATTGGCTACGGAAAGGTTAAAACGTTACAGTTATTGTTATAGCTTTACATTATACCTTAGTGGTCGGTTACGTTGATGCAAAATTACACGTATATAACAATCACTATTATTTTCATGGAAATATGCTGCGAAATAGATACCACATAATAGACGTCAAAGGAAGTCTCGTCGAGTGCGAAGTTGGAGCTCGTTGTCGCATATGGTTTCCTACAAATTAAAATGTAAATTAACCTAATGAAAGTTCGTATCGTAAAAAATAGTTCCATAACGATTGACTGACTAGGAAAAACGATGGCGATATATTTTAAATCCATATACGCGTTGAAAGAAGTAAGAATTATATTGTTCGAGGTGTCGTAAGCGTAAAGAGTACTGTATAACTGCGCTGTGGGTGTAAAAAAAACGTAACACGTTCGAGTCTGCTGCCTCTGGCGTCCCACTTGTGTAAGTAAAATCTAATGAAGGACTGCGGCTATGGTAAGAAAATCAGGAAACACGATCAGCCTCTTTTGTGGCGTTCAATTTGTTGAAATAAAAAATGTGATCCATAAAAACGAAGATCGGACAAAAAAATAAATGAAATGAAGATGCGTTTCCGGGACTGAGTCTGTGAGTCGCGTGCGCACGGGACACGCGCCTCGCTGTTGCGCAACTGGCTCGGAAATGCTGCGCCGCGAGGGCGCAAGACGGGAACTCGATGTAGAGTAACTGTCTCTATCGTCAATTCAATACTGCAACAATCCAATGCTTTTACACACATGCTAGTCTCTTCCGGCAATTATTGCATTATCATTTTGTTGTTCCGGTTTACTTTGTTTTCATTGCAATTATAATTTGAACTGTCTATGTCTAATGCGAGTCGATATAGTTTTTTTTTTCTTTTTCAAGAAGCTGATTATGAGATGAGAGTACATTGAACTATATTAATGATCTCATTATTATTGTAAGAAGACACGTTCGATGTCAGTGATCTCACTACGTAACTGTTTTCGTATAATAATTTCTAGGCACATCAATAATTTTATGAGTTACAAATAATTTATCGCAGCATCATCAAATTATTGTGAATGGTCGAGATGATAAGTAAAAATGTAGTAGTTATGAGATGTCGTTTTTTTCTTCGTGCAAAATATTTTATGCAACAAGCTTTCCGGTTATGGTCACTATACACAATTATGCATTTTATTTTGTGCAAGTACATTCACTTACGTAATCGTGTTTAAATATAAAAAACAAGTTTTAACAGCTTTTGTAAAAATTAATGTGTTGGAGTTTGAGACCAATATAACATTTTTAGCCACACACAATAAAAAAAATACAGTGAAACGAATCATATTTTGTTATGGTATGTTTGATCATTACAATCAGTACAGTGATATAGACATGTCTTCTTCTCTTCGCAAATTTAAGTCTGCTCTTTTAGACTCCTTTGTACCCACATAGATCAATCATATTATTGTTAAGCATACCGCCACAACGGCGTCGATTTTGGCAGCGTTCTCTAGGCCTAGACTTGGATCAGGCGGCAGTGTATCCTTGTCATTCTCAATACAGAGTGCAAGTGAGGGACTGGTGTTGGATCTGTTTTTGAGTCTGGAGATTGATGTCAGAATGGATATTAATATGTATCTAATATTTAGTTTTATAGTTTTGAAGTGTTTGTACTAGATTCTCTTATTTTTGTTTATCGTAAATCTACTTCGTAAGTAAATTTTTTACGCATGCAGTGGCAGCCTTTAAGTAAGGCAGCACTAAGAATTGTTTTCTTTATTGCTTTCTCAGTTTGTATTTTTATTTGGTGTTTGTTTTGTTGGCTGTCCTTAATAAATAAATAAATTACGAATTTTTTTATATATCCATCCTTGTTCCAAGTGTTTTCGTATGACTAATTGTCTAATAAGGTACTGGCAATGTGTTCAGTCGTTGTAAAACACTACAGTTCACTGACTATTCTGCTTGAATTTCAATAATTGTTAAACAACTGTTATAAAACTGTTAGCCTCCAGCTCTATACACATAAATGCCTTAGAAATAGGGAATAATTAAAAAAAAATCACCGTCTTCATTATAACATTAACCGTGACGGACGAGTAACTGCGAATCTTATATTGATGTATTCAATTATACTTGGAGCTCGATGGCGCAAGTGGTTAGCGCGTTCGGCTGCGATTATTGAAGTTAAGCAACTTTCGCAATGGTCGGTCATTGGATGGGTGACCAAAAATTTACTATCTCGAGCTCCTCCGTGCTTCGGATGCCACGTTAAGCCGTTGGCCTTGGCTGCATCTGCAGTTGTTAGCACCTACAAATCCACATCCTACAAGGCCCGCGTGGTGGGTCATGGCCCAATCTCCCTATTCCATCCATAAGGAAGGCCTGTGCCTCAGCAGTGGGGACATTAATAGGCTGGTGATAATGATGAATTATACTTATGTTCCACGCATATTCTAAACAGTTGGTTGTATAAAAACTATGTTGCTAGACCAAATACATTAGTAAAATTAATCAGCTTTTGACCCGAATGAGGCGAGTCTTGTTTTGTGGACATTCCTCTGGCTTGTTGCCTGGCACGAATTAGTTACAATTTTCAGCTACTGACTGAACAACTGTTAGGTAAAGATGTCTAATTTGTTGTTACTGGCTGTACTCGAATGTGGGTTAACACCCGCTTAAAATAGATCGTCGCCGTTCCCCACGAGTGTGAACTGGGATTCCTGCATTATGGATGCGGTTTAGGGACATGCGTGATTTAAATTTTCGGAAAACAAATCTGTTTCATTTTGCATACGAACCGTTCAATTCGGTCAACCTAACATGTTTAGGAAGCTTATAACATTTGAGTCATAACATTTCATTTCAAGCGATTTATCTGTGATTGGAAAGTTCGTTTAAGTTTCGATATTTTTGATTTTAACAAATTCTTTTCATATCACCTCGTACTTTGATTTTGACTTATGTGTAATAAATGATATTATAAAATATGTATCAACTCATTCTCCTCATTTATCTACACCTAAAAAGAGCAGCATCACAACAGCCAAAATCTTTTAAATTGTTTCGCTTATTTTAAAATCTAAGACAGCTGTATTTATTTGTTTCTTAGGTTTTCACGCACATCACTCATTAAATAAAACTAGTTTTTACGGGTTTATGCACGAAAACTTTATTTATTTATTGACGTTTCGTAGCCTTTACAGGCTACGCCGTCAGAATGTGTCAAAATGTCATTCTGACAGCTGTATTTATTTAGTTCAAAGTTCTTTTTCGTTTTGTGATTGATGACGTGTTTAATAGCTTCCTCCGTTCCTCCCTCTTCTGCTATTACCAGTTTTCCACAATTTTTTTATAGTACGCAAGTATTTGTATCAAAATTTATATTTAAAATTGTGCCATCTCTCCTTCAAAATCGTTCATCCATGACCAACGTCCGCCGTTAGATGAACTCGTATCCGCTACTGCAAAATACGTCAAAAACAATATAGATTTCAATGTTTATCGTGTTATGTCACATGATGCAGTTTATGCTAACATCATGTGTCCCACTCTCCTATTTTATCAGTTTCACAATTCGTATAAATGCGTTCAATGCTCACTTCCCAGAATTGCATAGCTGTGTTAACATAGTTTCGTTATTCGAAAGATGTACCTATTAATATAGAGAACGACTTTACATAAGGAGCCGTAAAGAATTTTACTCCATTGCCTAATTTGCGAACGTTTAATATGTTAATATACACATGTTCCACGTTCTAAGTCGAAAGTGAAATTACCAAATTCACGCAATACGTTAAGTGCAGTAATTAATTTGAATTTTAAATAGCCTCTGTGGTTAAAATTTATATACACAAATCTGATTGTTATTAATTTGATTTATTTTCGTTGATAGCAAGCTTTATTTTAAAGTCTCATCAAACATCTTACGCAGAACCTATAACGGCGAGACCTCCTTTTATACTTGTTATAGTCTGTCCGACATTAAGATTGTGTTACGGACTCTTTGGAGTCTTAAAATGGCGGTCGCCCCTGGTCCCCAGGTGCGGCGAAGCGTGCACAGACATCGTCTGTCGAGCAGGTGGTCCTTCGAGGAGGGAGCCCGCCACCCATCGCGTGCCGCCAGATCATATGTACCTCGCAATTTAATAGCTCGTTAGAAGCCCCTTCAATTTGTCTGCTTGATATGTCACTTAATGATGTTTAGTTACCTTACCTCTTGCATGTTATTACGACTCATTTATTACTTGGCCTAATACCATTACCAGTAATCAAGGCTTGCCTTCAATGCAAAAAAGGGTTCAATGCAAGCAAGCATTTATATTATCTCTTTCGTGTATAGTTTTCTTGGCTAATACTAGTTTAGTCAACCTTGTTATCTCTCTTTGTCCATTTATTAATATCTCATCCATTAAACTCGGCGTTGAATACTGTGGGAATCGCATATTGTCAACACTGAAATTTTACTACAATCTATACATATAAATAAATTTGGAGTGTATGTTTTTTATATTGAATAACCGCTTTTTACTACATGCATATGAATATATATACGGTACATGCACCAAAATATTTTTATTTACTATTTATTGTCTGTCTGTCTTGTCTACTTGTTCCGGCTAATCTCTGAAATGGGTGGACCGATTTTGGCGGGACTTTTATTGGCAGGTAGCTGATGTAATAAGGAGTAACTTAGGCTACCTTTATTTAGAAAAATCTTTTATTTTAGAAAAAAAGTAAAGGTTAACGCGGACGAAGTCGCGGGCGGCCGCTAGTTAATATATAATAAAGGGAAAATAACATCTTTATATATATAATTCTTCTGTGAGTGTGTATGTCACTGAACTTCTCTTAAACGACTGGACCGATTTTGATGAAATTTTTTGTGTGTGTTCAAGGGGATCTGAGAATGGTTTAGATTCACAAAGACGTGTAGACAGGACAACGTCTGTCGGGTCCGCTAGTATATATATAATAACACAATTCGAATTTTGAATATTATGAATCTCTGAGGTATGGTTAAGGATTTTTTTTAAATGTACTCACTCTGTGTCCTAGATTTCTCAGCAAGCTGACCAAATTCCATTGTAGATTTACGTTAGGCCTCTCGAAGAGTAGACCTGACTGAGGTGGCGCTTAATCGAGGCCACACGGTTTCACGTCTGTTTTTCTTTACGCTTACGCTCATTCCTATGTGACACATGTTGCCTCTAATGGATCATTTGCATTCACTGTCCACTCAACATAACGGCTAGAATCACTAGTCATATATTTCTACGATCCAATGCAACTTTATTTTCATTTTACACGCTTCAGTAACGATGAATCGTTTATCAAGATGTCAATTGTGCTCAACATAAGAAATCAAATACGGTTCCGCCCATTGAACATAAATAAATATTCTAGGAATGAGGATGTTAAACCATTGTCTGTCAATATTTAAATAATGAAATTAACAATGCCGCTATATGCCATGTAACTGTCTGCAATAAATTACATCTAAATTGCGACGTTGTCTTGTTATGATGATTTCATTCTTTGCCAATTTTTCTTTATTGGTGAATATCATGTTTAAAATATTATACCGTCTACGAACGTGTATGTTAGTTATCTAGAAAACCGAATTCATTTAATAATTAACAACTCAACAAATGTACAATTACTTTTATCTTGACTACCTTTCTTTCTTTATCAGTTTTCTCAAGCAAATAAAACCCAGAATCTCAATGACAGAGATTCTTTGTAGAATATGCATAAGATAAGAGCAAAATTATAACATTGCTATGAATCGCGACCGATGTTTTCGAATTAGACAAAGGAGCATTTTCAATGCCTGGATTATGTGAATTAGTTTATAAGCATGAAAGAAAATGGTCTTTTACGGCGTGGTCTCACTGAATAATGATAAATCATTTCCACTTTTGCTTAGTAAATGTTCAAATGAAATATTTTTTAAATCGTGTACATTGCGTAATGATAGAAAAATTCACTATACAGGATGGCTAGTCCAGTGACGTCTAAATATTTTACGCATCCTTATATCAAGAGGTTTTTATGGATTGGAAAGGCATATTGATACTATAACAGGATTTTTTTATACCTAGATGGAGTCTTTAAAAATATGTGAAAAAAACTGTAAGTGATTTATAATTATCCTAAAATTTTGTTGCATTAAATTGCGAACAATAATAACTTAAGAGATTAATTTGCTAAGACGGCAAAATTGTTTGGTGAGAACCAAAAACAATTTTGCAGTTGCTAAGACGAGACCATATGACTCGCACTGTCAAAAAGTTATCAGATCTCATGAAGAGCCAAGCTTATAACACCTAAGAGTAGAAGATCCGAACCTAAATCTACCGAGTTTACCGAGCTGATAGAATGACACATATTTTATCCTGAATAAAGTAGACCGATTAGAAAATATATTAAAAATGGGTTGGCTTGAAAAATCTGGACAACCTATTTTAAATTATTAAAAAAAAATTAAATCTCAGAAACGACGAAAAGCTTCGAGAAAAGGTAGGTAGTACGCTTGCGCTTCGCTTGACTCGTCTTTTCGTCTTGGCGTAAATAAAAATAAAGTATAAATAAAATCCGTTCTTTAAAAATGTAACGATCATATCAATGGAGCCGTGGGACTATTTGAATCGACACGAAATCATAAAACTTGTCTGTCATAAGAGGCGCCAACAGCCGACCGCTGGAAAATAACGCGGACCACGGCCTGACAAGTGAATGACGCGCAAATAATTTACGATCTCCGGCACAAATAAATTAATCATGGGCAGCCATTACACCATTTGGAACAATGGTCTTAGACTCCGGCGACCTTACATAATGGCCGCTTAATGGACTACTGCGTGAGAAAAAAAGTCGTGGCATCCAAAACTATGAATTCCGAAATAGAAATTCTTTATGACGCTTGTTATTGTAACTTGCTAATGAGATCTTGAGATCGACAGTAATCTGCAAAATATTTTTCCGACTTATTTAAAGTAGTTCATTTGTTAAATTAAACTTGCTTGTCTTCGTCTGACATCACACACTTGTAGGGTGGAACAGGTTATTTATGTCAATTTTTCTAAAAAAACATCTCACAGACGACAAATTTGTCATTATTTAGACCTTGTAGTACTAAAAAAACAAACATGAGAACCTATAAAATTATTCTGTGGACACTGCGACCTTCGCCTTCGCTATACCTTAATCAAATTTGGCTGACTACTAACAACAAATTGCTACCGAGGTCTTCCTCGTAAACTGCCGGTTCATGGCCTTTATTGTGCATGCAAACCTTATTTAAGGTAAACATTATTCTATTTTATATTCACAAGTAGGCTACTCGTAAACCTTGTCGTTTTATAGCTTTATATCTAGCTACTGCTAACAAATTTCAACAACGGAAGAGAATACTTTATAACGAGCAGTTTGCGTATAACATTCTCTTATCTGGTGTACCTTTCTATAAAGAAGAGCAGATATTTGTATAAACTTTCTTAGTTTAAGATCGAGATAACAACCGCACAGTATGACGGATGGGCGAACCATGAGGCGCGTGATTACATAAAACGTGAAAGTATTATGTCGACCAATTGGAAAGATCAAGAGTTAAATACCCATTTCACCGGTACTCTACCGTTTTTAATCTCGCAAGATATTACCGTGTCGGTGGATAGATGCCCCGTGAAGGAAACGTATTGTGTATGCATGATGCAGCAATAATAACGCAAATGGTTGGTGGTACACCTCAGCAAGTTTTTGAAAAGCGGAAAATGCTGAATAGTCTTATAACTTTGAACGGTTCGTTTCAGAGCTTTTCGATGTGCGCTTTCAAAGGAATTTTAATCGCACCATGACAGATAAACGTTTCTACAACCTTTTTTAACCGGGCATAATGACAATATCATTGTGAAATGGATATTTTCATCTTCAAGTGTATTTTCATTACAATTCATGCACGTCTTATTACTTATAGTGTTATATTCAGTATCTAAAATGTAGAATGTTACAAACTGATAATCTCATGAATACACAGATGATGTAGATCGCCAGACCACCACGTTGGAATGTCTCGAGCTATGATCTGAATACTTTCCCACGAATGAAATATGCTTACATGAGCATTATTTCGTTTGTGTTAAAGGAACGTGACAAAATGCTAAACATTTCGCCCTATACAAACTTTTTCTAAACAGCTACCAATCTCTCACATTGTAAATTGTTCAGCACACAAACTGTGGTTCTTTTAAATCCGAAAATGCCGTGAAGTTCTGTTAATAAGTACAAAAAAAATTATTTGGTTGCAAAATGCTTTATCTGCGTTAAAATAGCATTCGAAAGCAAGGACGGGTATGCATTCGCGTCAAATTCAATAAAAAAATTGGTAAACAAGGAAACCAGAGTAATGAAATAATTCTCCGTTGATTCCAGGAACTAGAACTTTCGTTTCGAGTGTAGCAAATCAGAATTTGATCAGGTCTCTTTTCTTCAGTTTTTTTTTGTTCTGATGCTCGCAGGCCAGTCTGGTCATCTATTATTATTTTAAGTTTACAAACCTTATTCGTCTATTCTTGAATTTTATTGTGATTTGTGATTTTAATTTATTTTATTGCTAATCGATTCGCAATTCCAAAATTGATTCATATTGTTTTAAACGGGAAGTCCTCTCGTTCAAATAAAACTATTTAATTTGTAATCGGACCGTGATCCAGGATTGAATTTTAAGAATGTCGAAAATTCATCATAGCATACACCTTCATATAAACGTTTTTTTTTTACATAATCGCATTCGGGTAGTTAATATATGTATTATGTTGCCTAGTGCGACCTTCAAATTCAATTGTTCAGAAAGTACACAAGCTCGTTATTAAAGTAAACCACTATTGAATGAAATACGCATTGCAGTGTCGCGGGATCGACCTCGAACTCATCAGCTGTAACTAATCGCTAACTCGGTAGAATCTGTAGCAAACACCACAGCCTTGCGTATTTGTATCGGCTTCAATAGCTGAACAATCGCACACGCACGAAACATTACTTTTGTAATGGCTCACATCGCCATGTGAATGGAGAGCGTTTCTGAATTGAAATCCACGTGGACTATAAATATTTCCTTTTACAAATATTTATTTGCATTCTACTATTAGATTTGACCATCGCATCATCATAAATAACATTTTTAATGTTATCTATTTAAAGTTCTTAGCACATTCAGAATTCTTCTTTGTATGTAAGCAATTTTTTTTTTAATTGCAATTGGAGAGGCCTATGTCCAGCAGTGGACTAGGATAGGCTGTTGATGATGATGATGAATTTATATTAATGTGATCATCATTTTCAAGCGGAAGAGAATATTAAAAGCTGTACTTTTACTACAGTGATGCAATTAAGGAAACCACGATGACATTGTGTATTGTATTCTCAGTCACTGCGTGGAAATTGCAATAAGCGCGATATTATTACGCATACATTTTATTTATTTTAATTTCACAAAGTAGGTTGTGGTGTAAAATGTATACCGGATTCTTGGTGCAATTATCCGGTATGTTTCACCTTCTAAATTGAAATTATCAGCCGATCGGAACGGATGAAATGTAAACCCATTTATGGAAACGTAATCGACTGTAAAAACTTCGAAGTTTAAAGTCGTTATCTTATTAAAACTATAACCGCATTTAACTGTTAAAAAGTTGAACGAATTTTGTTTGCACAGTGTAAATTTGTTGGTATATTGCCAATACAACATTTAGTGAGAAACACGGCTTAACGTAAGTACTAAATAATAGCCATAATACTATGATTTTTACTTAATTTTAGCTACTAAAGCAATGTCGCCTTCATGGGACAGTAATTAAACATAATATGAATACAACATAAATAATAAACAATAGCTTTAATTTCCTTAATATAAAGAAAAACTTGAATAGGTAAAACAATTCGCAAACATTGACACAAATCAAATTTTGTTAATCCGCTTCTGCCATAGATGCTTACCAGATGGCCGGGAAATCTGGGATTGTCCCGGAATCCCTAGTACCAGTTTTTTTCACATTAGTTCTCTATTAATACCTATTACCTACGCACAGGGATGTTCTATTTGGGATTGGGCTGCGATTTTGATTTGATGTTTTATTTCTGGGGGCACCCCCCTCGGGTGCAAATGTCCCGGAATTGTAAAGCCAGCATCTGGAAACCCTAGCCATAGACCAGCTTATGCTTTGACATATATTTGACTAAAATGAATTATGAGAAAACTGAGAATTAAAAAAATATTTACAAATGTGACGTCACAAGAAAACTCAGTAGGCTTTGTAAATTATATATAAATAAAATAGCGGAGCATTAAGGAGTGAAACATGCAATGGCATGCGACACGTCTGCTAAACTAGTTCTTTGATACACCGCGCGCTTTACAGTCGAGCCACTGACCCCAATGCAAAAAAAAACATAAACAAACAATCTATTACTTCATAATGGTTTTATGCCTATTATCAAACTGTTTGACCTTGCCACGGTTTGGCCCGATACCAAGTGGCGATGACTCCTCGGAAACTTTCTACGTGGTTTTTATCGTTGTTTTTGTTGGCTCGTTGTACATTGATGATTTTGTTGTCTGCTCCTTTATTAACAATAGTCATTGCTATAGGCGGATGACGTCTTTAGCAATTTATATGATTAAATATGTTATTTATAGCAATATTATTCATTCGCATTAACTTCGCATTTTTCATTGTTTTCGTAACACCTTTTATATTATTAATTTTGCCACATTTTTGCTTTCATAATACATGCATTTTTGAAATACTTAGATCATGAGTGTTAATTAATGTTGATCAAATGTGACCTGTAACTCGTTTCTAGTCATTTCAAATCCAAAAAAATTCTTCGTGCAATCGTGCCTAATTGCTCATGACCGCGTAATTAGATGGTGTTTGTATAAATTTTGCTAAATATACTTGATGTCAATTATAAATACTCTAGGCATATAATTGCTAAATGCTAAAGTTTTAAATTTTGTACCGTTCCTAAAGTATCCTATGAGGACATAAATAAAATAAGGTTATGCATTATCTAATTCTAAAATAATACTAGAATGTAAATTATAACGTACTAAATTTGAATAGCCAATGAAAGTACCGAACAGTCTGGAATGGGTAACACAAAAGCAATTCGAATGCCAGGTGTTAAAATTAATGCGCTGGCGCACCTGTCGGAGCATGTTCGCAGTTTCAGTTGAGAATGTAATACCAAACCATACATCTCTGCCAAATAAAACTACTAATATGAACGCAACGTAAGTGTAGTATATTTATTGATTATCACTTTTAATAGAATTCACTGTGATTAAGATACCTACTTAGTAAAAGTTAGAATGTTAAACAGTTGCTGTGATATTCACTCAATACACGTTTTTAAAAAGGGTTTTTAGTTTAGTAAATATTTTTACAATAACTCATAATCAGTCAATTGTGCAACGGCAGCAAACTGGCCTCCTGCTCTAAATCATGGTAGGGCTTAGAGGCATATTAAGTATTATGTCCGTTATTTAGTATTCGAAGGTTAAATTCCAGAAAGTTTATTACAACAAAAATATTTAAAATCCTTTGATATTTAGGATTCATTTATATATTATATAAATATTGCATCTGCTTTATACAAAATCAAATGTTTTGTGATAGGCATTATCTTATTGATAAGTTTGTGCGCCAGCGTCTTGCCACCATAAATGCCTTCGCTAAAAGTAAAGATGTACTCTGTTATCGCGTATTTGTTTATTATATTGTGATCTCTTTTAATGCAATTCAATAATCCGTCTCTATATCATTCTTGTTTAAACGCTATGCTTCTTTCACTGTGTTTAGTAGAATTTTCAATCAAGATCAAGAATATTATTCAGTCTTCCTGCTATATGAATCTCACAATAGATCAGACAAAATAAATAATTGTAATTCTCTCTGAAACAATATAAAGGATCTTATATCTTCAACTTTAAAAATATTAAATAAACTTTTTTGTTCTTTTTATGAACCAAACCATACAATAATTTTATCATGTAATATTACGGACGCTATGTATTGATTAATATAATTAATACCATTGTAATTAATTTATATATTAAATAGGCGATATACGTGCCAAGTGTACGTACCCAATACTTGTCGCCATAATTTCTCAAGATGTTTGCATACATTTCTAATGGCTGACAGTTAGAATGGCTATGGCTTTGAAATTTGTCATTCATAACGTTTTATTGCTATCTAAATTGTACATTCGTGTTCACATAACGGATATGATCTAATTTGCTATCTAGTCTTTTTCCTTTTGTTTTGCAAACATGATATGGACGTTTTTATTTAATTTCACTTCTCTTCTCATATTAATAAATGTGCCTTTTATATTTTTCGTGTATATATATGTATACTACAAATATTGTTTAAATGTCGATATTGCTTTAAAATTGAAGCATTGATTATCAAAACTATCTCCATCAATCCATCAACCTTATCGTCATTCCGTCTATGTATATTTACTTATCATAATAATATATACTTTCTCATAATGCAACTAAGATAAATTTCATAGACGCAACTGGGTATAAATCCCGCTTAGCTACCCAGACAAAATAACATTTTTGTAAAGTAAATGAAATACTCTTTAACCTTGTGGATAATTTATGGGCAACATTTCTCATAATTTTGCTTCAACCTATTCCGTTCCTTATAATTATGTATTCAACTGTTTAAACATTTTTTCTGTCCAAAAAGCAATGATCGATTCAATTTATCAATGGGTGTTTCGACAATTCGTGGGTGCGAGGAAGTTGCAACAGTCAGAAGCACCTCGACAACATTGTGGAGAGCCCACGTTCGTCCCACTTTGCGAACGAAGGGGCCATGATTGGCCCTTTGTGCTGCTTGCATTGCAAGAACGACTCCTAGCGGCCAACACTTTTTGTGCTTTCTTGACACACATGTACGCCATCTGTCCGATCTATTGTTCTATTATTTTGTTCAAAACGTAAAATCATTATCTCACAAGAAACTTCGGAATCACTTATTTTAGAAAATATTATACTCTCAAAAATGCATGTTACACCAAGTTTAGTGTGCTCACTCATTCCACAATTAACTTTACGCTTGTTTCTTTTTCAGGTAAGTTATCCTTTACGTCTACACTTGAGGTGTTTCGCGTGCAGTAAGTATTTTCCTTAGTTTGACCGTTAACTTTAACAATTAAAAATGCACACTCAATAAAAATACATGTATAAATTGTTTCTTGCTTATCATTAAAAGAGACAAAACCTCGATCCAATTATACATGGCTATTAGCAAGTGTTGAAGGACAAGTGGTATGGAAATGCAGGATGCGCCGGCGCTGACGCACGGGACGACTTCGATCCGTTCCACTTCACACGGCTCGGTACTCGGGAGATTAACTATGTGGAATCTTATTTATAGAGTGGGTAAGCCCTTTGGTATTTGGGCGTATACCCGGAGCAGATTGTTTTTTTTTTTTAATATTTTCAAATAGCTATTCACGACATATTTATCATAGAATATAAATTATCGTTAGTCAAGTCGATGTCATCGAATGTCCAGAGGCTATATTAATTTTGATTATTTTAGCCAGACTGATTAAAATTCTAGCCAACAAAAAAATGACAACACATTTTATTTATGTTAATGTTAAGGATAACATAAATAAAATATTTTGTTCTGTACACAATTTTGAAAACTATTCCTGCTTGACAAGCATTTTTAATAATCAAGCAACATAATATGTAGGCAAAATAGTTTAGGTGAATCAACAGTTGTGTGAAGATCGAAATTTATCTCAACTAGTTTGCAAGAAATCTCTATAATATAAAGCTTTCTGGCAGACTCACTGAGATAAATTATAGAGCGTTATTGAAGTCAACGTGATCTCTAAGGTTTTGCGCGCATTGCGGCGTCTGGACGTGCGTGGCGTAAAACAGCGCACGGCGAAATACCGCCATTTTGAGTAGTGTTTGTTTTAATTACAAAAAGGTGCCCTCAAAATTCTGCGTCCGATCACAGATTATCGGCGGCGCGGCAGCTGCTTTGTAGTTGTCGCGGCAAAACACCAACATTTCAAGTCAATCTGCTGAGAGCGTTGGATCAGAAAGTTACTATTCTCCGTTTTGTTTGCTGGTAAACAAACATGTTTAAGTGATTATAAAGTTCGTCAAAATATTCAATGCTCATTCTGTAGTGTTTATAGTATATTTTTTTGGGTTTTCTCTTAATCCACAATACACTTGATAATATTAACCTTTTATTAATCTATAGCTCACCAAAGAACGCACCCAAGCAATCTGTATTTCTACCTCTTTTTTATTATTTTGTAACATTAGTATGTATTTACGAAATCCATTTTGCTTGTATCACTCACGGCAAAGAACGCCTAGTGCGCGCAACATAATGCGAAATGCTGAGGTGTTTTCGCCGCTCCGACCAATGCGCGCATGGGCTAAGTTTTTTGACCTTGTCATGCTTTTCTATTTTTTATATTAATTTTCACCTTCCATAGTTTTACGCCATTCCTTTGCAGGAGCAACGGAGGATAAAATTTGTAATTCCATCAAACCTATGGAAATATTATAGTCCACTTTGTGAGACGTTAATGGCCTATTTAAATTTGATTGTTATAAAAATAAAAATGTGATGCTACGAAATATCCTTCTCATACAAAAATAACATAATGAATAAATAAATGGGTATCTCCAAACTTTGCTGTGATCCTCACTCAAACAGTGCCTTGGTACTTATTTTATAAAAGTACTTATAAATCCCCGAGATAATATCGTGTTTTATATTGCCGCTACAAGATATCAAATTCAGGATCTTGAGAGACAACTATGGTACATATCTGATTTAGTTATTATTTTTACTAAGCTTAATGACTATTTTATTTATGATTCACGACCACTGAGTGACCGAGACAATAGCCATTCAATAGCAGATCATCGAAAACCACATAATGAAGTCAACAAATAAAATAAAACAATTCAAACACAATAGTTTTTCAATCAGAATCGTTCTCGAAAGTAGAATCGAGATCATTCTCAAATCTATCAATACGGATTGTTTGTCCATTGTTTGTATCCAGCCGGAACAAACAAGGAGCTAACTATTAACAATACGAAAACGTTTTATTACTATAACAAAACTTCTATTTAACGTTTCAGATTAAATGGTTTGGCCCCTTATAAAGCTAATGATTTCATTTATATAATCCTCAACTATTGAGATTATGAAAAACAAATTAGTAAGCAACATGGACTAGCATCAAATGGTTATTACGTACTTAGTTCTTTCATATATACTAACGTCCCAGCGCATATTATTACTTATACTTGCGACATTAAAGAGTATAAAAGTAACTCAAAGCTCGCAGACCGCACTTAAAAAATAAACCAGTTTGTAACAAAAATAATTTCCAGCCACCTATTTGTCAACTGCTGACCTAGTTGTGATATTCATAATGATCTCAGTTTTTTACACAGACTTTTCCTCGTCTATCATTAATTGTTTTCAAAATGCCATAGCAACCTATTCAGTTCTATTATTTTATCTGGATTATATTAGAATGTTAGTTTTATTTTTTAATGATTACTAAGTGTATTCTTATTATAATTTCTTCCATTTCCGTTTTTGTAGTTTAACTTATCTCTTGATGAAACTCATTAAATAAATAAACTAATTTATCGCGGCTGGACGTCTTGTTATTGTAAATTATTGTTTCCGCTTTGTCACCGAAATAATTTTGTCAGTTGTTCACACTGAGGCTAATCACACGAATCATTGTTCTTTTCGCAACGGTTCATTTCATGGGAGCGTGACCACTCTGAATGATAAATCCAATAGGAAGGTGAGCGATTCTCTCATCACCCGCTGAGCGTGTATTTATCGCGAAATCACTATCACCATAATTTCCCCGATCGGTATCGCTATCGGCATTTCTAAAACGGTCGGCCTTGGTATAAATTCCGGGACAGTTAGTGTTACCGCTCGGTCTCTATTAAGCTGTCGCGTTACCGTTCCTCTGAAATTAGCCCCCACTGATATATCGAGTGATGCGAGTAACGGACTGGGTATTTGTGTCGTGCGGACGATTGCATTTCACGTTTCAGCAAAGCTCGCTAAACTGACACCGTCACAGATCGGTCTAGAATACTTGTAATCGAGCCGGATTGCAGGATGTCTTGTTAATTTTTATAAGCATCCCTCGCGTTGTGCATTTCGTAGTCCAACGTTGTGTTATGTACGTTGTGTTGATCTCAATCTGCATTTCATTTAACATCTATAATTAAATCTGCAAACACACGATAGCCATTGTCTTGCCTGACTGAACTGATTAAAGTAATCGTTGGGGTAATAAGAATTGTAACATTGCCTTTGTCAGTCTAATTTCTAAGAATAAACTCGTGCACTAAGAATTTTTAATTAAATTGGCTAGTTGGAATATTATAGAGCGATGTGCTGTGAAAACGTTTTGTTAAGTATGTTGAATCTCACGACGCCAATTTTCATTTCATGCCGTTGATCAAGCGAAACTGTTTGTCTTCGGCGATCAACACAAGAAAGTAATGGTATTGTCGAGATAGCTACAGGCTCGGCACAACAAATGCATTGAAAGCGTCCACGCAAATTCCCTGACATAAAGGAATGCGCCGACCACTGCAGAGGTCGCAAGCCGATGCAGAACTGAGAATGAACAACGGTAAAATCTGTCGTAAACTTCATTGTTTACGCAAACCCTCTTGAAAATATATAATCTACGTTTGAAAAAAAATGTTATAAGAACCGATCCAAAGCCTACCAAATTGCCAAATTTATATTTGTAGTTGAAAACATTTAAAATGTTGTAACACCGAACGTTAGTTTTGATATTCATTTTATAAAAATGGTCAGAAATAAATTGATTAGCCACATATATCACTGCAGATAATCTTAAAGCCCAAGGCAGTAGTCTGATAGACACGCTTGGTTGGCGGTCCACCTTATCGTAATTTTTCAGATATTTATCTCTCTTTAAAAATCTATCCTTGTCTTGATAAAATAAAGCGAAATATCATGTGTGTAGATATATAATTGGACTGAATGATTCTAGGTATATTGGCAAGTATGCTACTACTATCAGTGTCAAACACCCACAGTAGACTATAATAATCTGCACGTGTACCTTCATTAGAAACTCAGTGGAGACTTCCAATCAACTTTTCCCTCGGTTCACATATGATACGACTGGTCACGTACTTACATGGACCTCTTCAATATTTAGCAAGGTGCACAAAAAGCGCGCCGGCCGCGCCATCTTGGATGCCTGTATTTTTAGTCGGACACAAATAGCATCGTGTCGTTCCAGATGCATTATGTATCGGCGGAAGGGTTCCAAATAAAAACGAGACATGTAATCTCGGACGTTTCGGGAATCCTGGTCCCATAGGAACGGACCGATGCCATCATTCTTATTTCAGATAATTGAACCGGGGCTTCTGTTGATTTATTATCTTTGGGATTCATTTTACCAGTTTTATTGCCACTAAGAATGAAAACACGCTACTGTTTATATCTATCAACAGTAACATTACACTGATAATTACGGCACACTTCATCACTTAAAGTAAATAGTTAAAGTCACTCCATCTGTGATCTTATTTGACGCTCTTAGCTTTGTGTGAATCATCATCAACTGTTACAGTACTAAAAGAATCCTAAGTAAACATGTGGTAAAAAAGCGTTATTTATTCAGTGAAACACCGTAACCAAAAAATGACTGACCATAGCAGGCAGCGTTTGATGGGATATCCAGCAAACAATTCAACTTTATGTTGAAGCTTCAATAGAACTTTGCTTAGGAAGGATTACTTTAATTAGGCTATGCTTTATTTTGTTATTGATTTCAATTTCAAAGTTAATAAACTCAATCAAACTTATGGGACCGATTACTAAATAGATTTTACTTCTTACGTTTCACTTTCATTATAGCATTTTACTAATATAATAAATTTTAATTAACGTAAAGATTTGAAGTATTTGTCTTCAAAATTTAAACAGTTAACATAATAATCGTATTTTTGTAAGCGAAAATAGCTAGTTGGACGGCAACTTATGATCAGCAAATAATCATGACATGAATTGCAGATTAATTTAGAGTCTGCAATTTATGTCATTCTGAACAGCAGTATAAATTAATGTACAGCCGAAAATATATAAAAGCTGCAGTGAGTGACCCGTATATAATAAAATTTTAGTAAGCACTCCGAGCGTAAACAAAGAATTCAATCGTGTACCGCTAATATAATAGGGATGATGACTATTTTTTTTCTTCGTTTATCAGGTAGATTATCAAAAAGTATTGGACACGTATTTTTTCTTTTTTCACATAATATGTATAAACATTGCAGAGATATATTGATTTGAAAATTCGCATGACGTCACGTTTTGGTACAATTTTCACTTAAAAGTGACGTCACAAGCCCTTACTCCCAAACTTTGACGCGCTACAACTTTGTAATTTTTTGGTTGCTTGTCCAAATAAAAAATACGTGTCCATTCTTTTTTGATCATCTAACTGACGGACTAAATAGAATTTCGTATACGTCCTCCCCCCGTCTTCACCCCTATTCTATCAAAAATATTTTCTAAAAGGTAAAAATATAGATTATGGTCCGTCGATTTAAGGGAGGGGAGGAGAAGCAGATTACCCCTCTTCCCCACCAAAAGCAAATACATAGAATTTTGAAAGAAAGAGAAAGAAAGAAATAATTTTATTTGAGACATCAAAACAAAACAATAATATAAATAATAAAATAAAACAATGAAGTCTCAAAACGGTCCCAACTCAGCATAGTGCTAATGTTGCCATTAGCGCTGGTCTTCCGTTGGAACCGGTTTGGTGTCGCACGAATTAATAACATCAAGAACATAAAAAAAAACATAAATAGAAAACAAAACAAAAAAAAACAGGAATAAAAATAAAAAACAAAACATGCTTGGCTGAACATATCACAATATCTTTGCCACAGCCATTTAAAAAGAAAGAAGAGAAATAAAAAACATTTCTCTCTCCCTGTCCCCACACGCTATGGCAAAGGACATTTCCTTAAAACAAGATAAACAAGTTAATACACACATTACACAGATTCTGTCTGCATCAACAAATAACAAAAACAAAAAAAAGAAAAGCAATAAATATAAAGGGTGGATATGAAAATACAATTTTGGATATTATACGAAAAACAAACCTCGGACATACATGCAAGGTGAGACTAAATTGCGTGTCATGTAATAGTGTTTCCTGTGATTTTTGATGTGATTCTAGTAAATTTCGCACTTTAAATCTAAACAATTTGACGTTTTGCAGGTCCCTTAATGGTGGAGGTATTTTCAAAGATGAACAACCCTCACTCCATCACACCCTTGTTTTTCTGGCTTTTTGCCTGTCGCTGGGGCGGCACGCTCGCTCTGCTCGCTCGGCTCGCGCGCTTTCGTCGGAACACTTACATCAGAATCAGAAATTATTTATTGTACATAAGCCTTTACAGGCACTAATTGATGCCATCTATAGGAACAAAAATATTATTTTAAAATAATAATAGTAAACAATGTATATGAGTAGGTACCTATATTAATTAACAGCCAGTGCATTGCTAACGCAGAGTTAATCTAATTCCATGTACATTTGTCTGTTATATAACCTTCAAATTTGTAATAGGCCTTGCAAAGTAGTACTTTTTTAAACTTTATGTCTGTCAAGGCAACGACATCGTCAGCTATTTTCTTATAAAAGATAACACTAAAGCCTAGAAAATATATGCTGTTTGTACTGAGCCTAAATTTACGGATTATTTGATTGATTGATTTTTGTTATTTTTATTCCTAGTATTCAAGTCATGAACTTCTTAACACTTTTTGAAAAGAGATGTTGATTTTTTCGTACAAACATAATGTTTGTAAAAATAATCAAGGAAGGTAACATAACCTAACCTACTGATTTTTGTATTTAATATGTACTCTATGGTAATAAGAGAAAGTATCTTCTTATCTTTCTCTCTATGGTAAGAAGATTTTGAAATAATAGCTCAATTGCAGCGCTAACCTAAATTTAAATAAATATGCACACCAATCAAATACACTGCTTAATGAAATGTTTTCTCTGCTGTCCATTTCTATAATCTTGCTGCCCAAATAATTATTTCGCGGTGCGACTGCTTATTTTGGAGATACATGATAAAACAAGCTATATGTTTAAATTACTGACCATTATCATGATTGTTTACAAAACAAGAATTGCAGCCTGATTTTTATTACTGCTAACAAAGTCTTTGTATGCTGGCCAAATAATTACTTCTCTTTTCAAACTATTGTACGTATGGTAGGTACAAAGTAGCTTAAAGAATCCAAGTAACTGGCAGGTATTTAGAGAACGCAGGAAAGTAGAGCTGAGCTGTTAGAAAACTAAATTACTTTGCAAAGTTTATCATCTCATTTTGGTTCTTTAAATCTGATTGTCTCGACTCTTGTGCAGGAAATCGGTAAAAGGAAGATCCAATGTTTTATTTTCGCGCCAAGTCTAACTTGATTTGGCATTCGTGCAAATAATAGAGAATATTTTATTTATTTATTTATTTTGGTTACATAGAAGACCAGCAGCTTATCTTAATAAACTGGAAATAAATAGTAGCGACAAAGAGACAATTACAGGTCCTCACATCTAGAGTTGTTTTTGTTTCTTTGGTAAATGCCGGGCCGGATTTAGAATTGTGGAGGCCCCGGGCCACTTAGGATTTGTATGCTTGTTAACCCATCGAAATTTTGTTATCTTTTATCCTGTTGTGGAGGTCCCGGGCCACATAGGATTTGCATGCTTGTTGACCCATCGAAATGTTGTTATTTCTTAAGCTGTTGTGGAGGCCCCTGGGCCACAGCCCCACCTGCCCTGCCTTAAATTCGGCCCTGGCTGTAGGTAAAGGTAAAAGAGCAAAAAAAATATCAAAGGAAAAGATGTTTACTAGTTGGAATTTGAAAGATATTTTTTTCCGAAGTCTCTATTGTGGGGGCCTCCCGTTTGTGGAGGCCCCGGGGCTTTCGCCCCGGTTGCCCTACTCTAAATCCGGCAGTGGGTAAATGTTATGTTCCCATACATCCCTTTTGAGGTGACTGTGAAAATTAAATCCTGAAAAGAGTCACCATGTTCGAATAAAATCTTGATGTAATTAATTAGAGTAAGATAAATGCCACGACTTTCCACTCCAGCCAGATAGTGTTAAGTATTTAGAGCAAGTAAACAGATCTTTATCGGTAAAACACTTAAACTGCTATTGTCTCACAAACGCTATTCATTTGACACGTATAGAGAAGTTGTTATACAGAGAAGATGGTATTATCATTTTCTAATCACATAGAGGTAAATCTCAGGTATAATAATATTTGATTATGCTGTTAATGTTACCGCCTACTGTGATAAAAGTCCAATTTAAAGTACTTTAATTGTTTATATATATTTCATTAGGAGCTCGATGGCGCCAGTGGTTAACGCGTTCGGCTGCGGTCGTTGAAGTTGAGCAACTTTCGCAGTGGTCGGTCATTGGATGGGTGATCAATAATTTACTATCTCGAGCTCCTCCGTGCTTCGGAAGGCACGTTAAGCCGTTGGTCCCGGCTGCATCTTCAGTCGTTAGCACCCACCAACCCGCACTGGGCATTCGTGATGGTTCATGGCCCAATCTCCCTAACCCATCCATAGGGAAGGCCTGTGCCCCAGCAGTGGGGACATTAATAGGCTGATGATGATGATGATGATATATTTCATTGACGACTTCCGTGGCGCGAGTGCTATGTTGCTGAGTTTCAAGGTGTTGCCTACACAGAGGGTCGGGTTCGAGTCCTGGTGGGGCAAATGTTAGTATGACACAATATGTACCTAATCTTAAGCTTTGCAATACTAAAGTTTTTGTACTAGGTTAGATAAATAAAACTAGTTTTATTGGATTAATTTTGCCGAGCTACCTTGACAAAGTAAATAAATAATCATTATTCTTACGATGCAGACCTGAAAGGGCTGCGAAACGTCAATAAATAAATAAAGTTCGTGCATTGATCCGTTAAAACTAGTTTTATTTAATTAGTGATGTGCGTGAAAACTTAGAAATAAATAGGTTAGATAATTTAAGTTATCGTAAGTCTGCTTATTAAGTATTTTTTACGCATTCAGCAGCTTTTAAGTAAGGTAGCACTAAAAATGGTTTTTCTTTATTTTTCATTCTCAGTTCTTACTATTATTTGATGTTTGTCTTGATGGCTGTCCTTAATAAATAAATAAACAGAAATAAATGACGAATACGAACATTTGCACAAAAGGCATGGAGGTTTACATATCTTTCCAGATAAATATATATAAACATTTGTATCAGTATTAGGTATGTTATTTTATCCGTTACTCTAGTATCCCTCTGCAAGCCTTTCAGTGCTTATTTTGGGGCCAGGCTAATTGGTGTGTCATAAATAATTATTATTTATTTTAGTTATTCCACTATATCGAACAGACGATATGGTTTTTTCTAGAATTTTTACATAATCCTAATCACTCTTATGAAATGAAAATTTTCTTCATTCGTACCTAAATTAGTATTGGACACAATAACGTCAGAATTAATAAATTGTTTTAATCTCAACACGATTTACTGAAGCACTTGTGGCATAGAAACGATGAGATATCACAAGCACCCGCTTACAATAAAGAATAGTGAAAATTCTATATTACCTGGTGTTCGTATCCATGATCTTAGAGATGGAGACACCATTAAAGTTGTGTGCTAACAAAAACAAATATTGCAGACATTGTTGCATACACGACGATATCACATTTGTCATTGGACCGTAATCAATGCCAAAAGCAAGCAAAGCAATAGTGAAAGCAACATTTTGGATGTTAGCCCATCCATCTTCTACCATAATTGGAATTCCTCATTCGCTGATATAGTCCAAGATCAGCATGCCAAAGTTAATCAACAGTTTATTTATGTTTTTATTTTGCTCACAATGTGTAGGATGAGAGCTTTATTGTAGTGTAGGTTTTGATTTAAAAACATTACGAGAGTGTGTTTCATTTTGGCTAGTGAAAATACGAACTAAGTGAACGTAATGGGGTATGAATTTAGTACATGCATGGAGTTATGGACAGTCTACCGTGCGAAATCCGAGCGTGCTCTCCATTTAGGGATTAGACGAACTATCGAGATCGTGTCTGGCAGATTTAACTTGGTTCTGGCTTGACTTGTCTCCCCAGCTTGTTCAGCGATAACCGCCCCACTTAACATTAACAAAACTACTTTGGTATAAATAAATGTCCATCTATCAATTGTAATTACTAATCTTTATAATTACACAATACACATTGAAAATCAGAAACAACGACCAAATACAAATAACAATCATACAGAATGAAGAAAAGAGCTAGAGACCAAACACTACCGGGAACGGATAAATAGATAATAATTTTGGGTATAATAAAACAACGACCTTTGTTAAAATAAATTAATACTTTAAATAAATTATTATCACTATACTAATTTTAAGCACTTAGATAACCTTTAAAAATGTACACAATTATTTTTTGATACGAAAGCTAAAAATAAAGCAGTATAATATGAAATGCCAACAAACGATAACAAAGGAAAATATCAAACATTAAAACTTTGTGTGTGACGCTTTGTCAGTCACGATCGCCCTGTTTTGTTTCTCCAAACGAGGACTATTGTCGTACTCCGATGAATTTATTAATCCATTGTCCCGAAAAATCATTATTCGTAATTATTGTGAAGTGGTCATTGTTACGTATTATGCTTTGGTTTGGTTGCTATTAGACGTGCTTTAAAAACGTTTGGAACTTCACGCTCATTGCCTTTTTGGTTCTACGCACTTCGATCGAATTCTTGATAGTCTAAAGTGATTTTGTTTATTTTTACTACGTTGGTGATACTTTTTTTGTTGTTTATCGTTTTAACACGTTGTTCCGCTTGTAATTTGACACAACATAATCGTAGAACAACTTGTAAAATTGATATATTAATTCATTCTTACCCACGTTAATTATAAATAAATAATCTTCTTGTTTGTCTCACACTATTCATTTGAAGTTTTTGCAAAATATGTTTGCAGATGACGGCTTGGAATTTATCGAAAACGTCGCTAGTTGGCGATATACGGGATATATGAACGGAACAACCTCTTCCCGGAGACGCTTATTGAATGTGTAGTCAAATCACGGCAATTTTCAACGAATCGTGCGAAAGGCTCGATAGGATCTCCCGTCCATACTTGGGCAGGACATTACGTCTCGGCATGGGGTCATAGTGAGCCCTTATTACCTCGCGACTCGGCGATGGAACTTGCCGCTTTTCAAGGAAGCACAGATATGGAAATCTGAACCACGACCAGGTCTTCAGATTGCGCAGTGTTAAACTTTTGTTGTTAAGCTGTTTTGCAAATAGGGAACAGTTATGTATGTTGAAGCTATTAGCGAAAAACAATTATTTGATAGAATGACCCTTAATAACATTAATACAAAATGCATGAGGCGACAGGTTAGGAATTTCTTTTTTGTATAGTCATTTTCATTCAGATTTCGTGGGAAATTATTCCAATGTAGCTTTAAATTCACAATCTTCTAAAAACACTTTATATACAATCGAAACTTTCAAAACCTATTAATCTCTTAGAAACAGTAATGATTGTTATAAGTTTCACGTTATTTTACGCTATAATAATGCAAACCATTAACATGAAAGGAGAAACTACGAGTACAATAGCTGTGACTTGCTGTAAATCTTCTAAATTAACCTTTAAATTTATTACAAACTTTTCATACCTTTCAATTTTTGCGATAGCGTTGTACTATTTTGTTGCTCTTAGGTCGCGTTGTTTGATACATAGTTAAATTTGATTATCAGTCAATGTCACGTCAAATACCTAGTATAATCTGTAAAATTTCAACAAGTGATTATTTTCCCATAACTATTTTTACTATAGTCAAATTAAAATATGTATAATACAACGCGGCCTTAGCGTCAGTTGCACCAACTTTAACTTTAGTTGAGCAGTTAAAGTACCGCTTCGGTAAAAAATGGTCAGCACCGTTTGATGATCCAGTCAAAATTGGGTTATAATTTGACAGTGACAATAACTGTTCAAGCGAGGCCAGATGAAGAAGTGTTATTAAGTAATATTACCGCGTATAAAGGTAGGTACGTACTGGTTCGCGAACGACTACATACAGTACCGCACCTGTGTAATGACCATACGTTTATAACCGGCTCCAAGCCCCGAGGGCGGTGATTCTGCTTCTTTTTTCGCAACTACTTGTTAAACAACATCCCCGCTGATGCTGATAGACTATTAACTTATCGATCCGGTATTTGCGCGTAATCTCTTAATTTGTCCCATGCTATGTTTTCTCGGAATCTTCGGCATTTGTAAAGGGACATTTCTAACAAGAATTTCTAGCTATTTTCATAAATTTAAGACTCGACAACAATTTGCGTGGTTGGGCCAGAATTTTCTAGGTATTTTATTTATTTCCAAGACAGCTAATATTTATTCCTTTTCGAGATGAAAATTTCCTTTGTTGGTTTTTTTTGTAATCTTCCGAAAAAGGTTTCTGAGAAATAAGCCGAGCCACGTGTAATCTCCATAAAGCTAACCGGAGTCATCGTCTCGTTAGGAGGGTCGTGTCAAGTACGAGGCGGGCGCTCCGGCGACCTAACTAGCGATTATGGAAATATAATTTCTCGCACAGTGCTGTGCTTTTACGATAGACGTTATTTCTTATTGAGGAATTCGGCAAACAGATTTTAAAGAACCATCAAGGCATAAATGGCATAATTCATCATGTTCATCTTTAATACGTCCATGACTTTAACATTTCATTGAAGTACTATTATTCTTTTTATTAGTGTAGAATTTAAAAAGTGGGTATCGTATATTGTATTCCACTTTTCAGAATTACATGAACAGCAGAGAGGGTAATTGTGTTGATTTGATATTTGGAAAATATTTACATATTTAATGGAACAGTTTCACAATTTAACATTGGAAGTTTCATTTAATCATTCCGCCTTACCTTCTCTCAGTTCATTTATCGGACGATGAAATTAAACTTATAAATTCTTACTTCTGACTAATTAACTTTTACCCTATGGAGCTGACATCTATAAAATACCTAAATGCAAGGTTTATTGATAGAGATGAATTTAGGTAATTATTAAGGGCAGTTTTTATATAAGTCCGACAGATGATGATGTTAAGTGACGATGGAGTCCAAACGCGAAGGCCGAAGATAGCTGGTGCAGCAATTCTACCTGCTACACCAGCCATCCTCACCTCTGCTTCTTTTAAAGGATCCCGAGGATTTGAAGTTTATCGATGTTACTGATTCATAAGCTTTTTTTTAACATAAACTATCTCTAGAAATCCAAAGCCTAAGAAGAATTTCGGGGTCCATATTAATTGCTTTTAGTAGGTCACGACGAGCTTAATTTCAAGATAGAGCAGGTATTGAGCCAACATCGATCAGTGGGTGGTAAACACTGCCATCTTGCGACATCTTATGACAAACGGCAGCCTTCGCATAGTTTTGGTTCGAATTTCGTGTATTTTACCAGACCGGTCAGGATACCCTGATATAATTTACAGATGGCAATCAATATACCAAAAAATAACTCAGAACCAGGGTTACAGTGATAGGTGCTGAGAGAGAAATATCCCTGTATATACCTGCGAGTCGCAGACTGTGACACAGTCTGACTAATTCAGTTATTGACGAACTAATCTTGTTGTATGACTGTTTTAAGACCCTAACTCATACCTAAAGTTTGCAATTATTCGGACGTATTAGATATTATTTGTTTAGTTTTGGACTGATATTCGAATAAAAAGTATAAATAAAAGAATACATCATTTTATGAAATTTTACTAGAATAAATTCTTCGCAGTCCAGGCAGCAGAAAGGATTCGTACCCTCAGTATCCGCTATCGGGGCAGATGTACTATCCTATTTTATTCTAGTATTTTTTTCTTTAAATGCATAAATGTAGCAATTAAAATGTTTAGTGCATCTACAAGGTCTAGTGCATTTTGTTTTCCTTCAAACAACAACACTAATTTCCTCTAGGCGTAAGGGGAACACTACAAAAGATCGCTTTTGTAGTGTTCGCCTGTTGGCTGTTGACCCAACGACGACAAATCGCTTATTCGTGCCCACAATCGAGAAGGAGGTTTCATAAATAACCAACGGTCGCCTTCCAGAATAGAACATATTGAATTGTACGAAATTAGTCCTCACTATGATATATTTAAATCTACTCGTTGCCATTGGTCGTATTATATTTCAGTCTCTTTTTTAATTTTCATAGTGTCCGTTCTCCGCATTAAGCGCCATTTACACGACGCAAGTTTCTTGTAACATACAAGAGCATTGCATACAATTAATGAGGCGCAATAATTGACTTTCAAGAATTGTAAGCAACTGTTTATTAGGCATGCGTCCGATATATCAAAACGAATCCAAAATCCGATTTCAAACACAAATCGATACCGAACGATTTCTCAACAAGAAAATCCGATTTCAGAAATCTAACCGAACCAAAACGCTAGCGATCTAATACCACCACAAGTATCCAAATGTAAATCGGATTCGAAATTCGTGCTTTCGTTTTCGGAAGTCAGATTTCGGTTTGCTGTTTACGGAAATCTATTGTTCTTCTCTAAGGCGGGATTATTTATTACTGAAAAAAGATGTCTAAAAACATCAAAAGTCGAGCAACTGACATTTTTTTGAACGCTAACCTGAAGTAATTAGGTTTGATTTTGTAAATGGTTTGAAAAATAATAAAAACAAACAGAAAAACCAAAAAAAATACTAAAAAAATATGTAAAAAGAAATCATTTAACATAAGCCGATTTTTAAATGCGCCGCAAAAGTTTTACTCTTAACCGTAAAGATAACTTTTCTGCTAGTCCTAAGCCACAGAATATATACTCTTGCCTAAGCCTAGATTTAAAGCATAAAGGAAAATCGCGCAAATCTACGAGTATCCTTGCTTCGTACAATTAATTGTTTGTGATTGTCGTTAGCTAATAAAACCA
This sequence comes from Chilo suppressalis, assembly GCA_902850365.2. Classification (NCBI taxonomy): domain Eukaryota; kingdom Metazoa; phylum Arthropoda; class Insecta; order Lepidoptera; family Crambidae; genus Chilo; species Chilo suppressalis. The sequence continues at coordinate 4,322,605 of OU963902.1, forward strand.
AATCATATCACAAACTAGTGAATTGGCTTAGTTCGGCACATCTGAAATCGGATATCTAAAAACGGATTTTAAAATCGATTTCGAAATCTGAAATCCGATAAATATCCGTTTGCGTTCAAAACCAAAAACGCCCATGTCTACTGTTTATACGCGAAAATAGTAAAAAGGTTGCATACAATTATTGAATGCCAGTTTTGTTTTGACAAAAAAGTATTGCAAATGTCTTTCGTTTACACCAATATAATTATTGTAAGGAGATTATTGCTTTCAAGTATTGACATATCTAAACAGACTTATGTGCGTGTACCATTTATTTGACAGTTGCTTCCAGAATTGCACGTATCGTGATGTACGTAATGCTGCAGCTGCACTACAGCGATTTGATCGGGAATTTGGAGTTGATGGATTCGGAACAAGTAATAATAAGCAAAAAAAAATGCGTGAGTGTCGTGGAACACTCGGTTGGAACGAAGTTAATAGGAGATTATTAACTAAGGTAGAAAATAATAATTATGAAGGCGAGAGCGTTTTTTGAATGTAGTGTAGGATTTTGTAGATAAAAAAAACCTGTATCACATTTTTAGCATAATTTCATTCTCATTACAAGAAGAAAACATAATTGTTTTTTTAATTCCGAATTTCAGTACCTAATAAACAAATGAACGAGGGCAAAAGATATTTCGCGTGTTTGTACTTTTTCTTACTTTATTTTTCGCTATTTAGGTCCCTAGGGATTAAAACGCTATGTTGGTCTCTGTAAATAGAGAACAAACTAGCTCTTCGAATAGATGTGATAAAAATATTTATACAACCCACCAATCCGAACTGGGCCCGCGTAGTGTGGAGTCATGGCTCAATCCCTATTCCATAAAAAAGGTATCCTACTCACCAACCCCAACTGGGCCCAGTGCGGAATGAACCGAGTGCGGACCGAAAAATTGGAGAGTCTGCCATCGCAATAAAATTGTCTATAGGTTGCCGTGGTCGGTTACCTTCAGGCTATTTTCTGACGACATGTTTAGATATCCCAACAAATGGCAAAAAGGTTCCACTTTTAAGTGTACCTATTTAAGTGATATGTATTTAGAAGTTTGCCCTTAAGTCTTCTACATTTCGGTGCACCTGTATTGCTCTGTCACCCCCGCAATAGGTATAGCGTGAAGTTATTTACATTAATGTACTTAATTATAGTTACAACATGTGCAGCAGCAATTGACTTAACTCGGTCGCTTGTTTACTTGGCGATGAATGTGTGTACATCGGTCAGTTCTTATCGATGAATGTGTGTACATCGGTGAGTTTTTTATGCACGCGTAGGCGACGGAAACAGTTATTTATTATAGTTGCTGGGAACTGTCCGGCATCCGAATTAGGCAGAGACAGTGTTGCCAGATCGTACAGCTTTTCAGCTTTTTCTGCCGCCTTTTTGATAGCAGAACTCGAGTTCCGTTTTTGACCTACGCTTTTCCGATTTTTTCGAATCTACTAGAACAACCTCTTTTTTATCAACCTTATGGCGGATTCATTCCTATGAATCAAAATAAAGATTAGTAACCTATGTTGCAAATTCGTTTTTTTTTTGTTGGAAAATTCGCGTTTTTGTACCCACCTTACCGGGCTTTAGTTTCCTCGTCTGGCAACACTGGGCAAGTCCCGAGAAGCTGCCGTGGGAGTCGACAAACATTGCCGAATGCGAAACTGGTTCTGCTTACCTTTGCTTTACTTTGGTGGACAGAGAACTATATCGCATTTAGGGCAAACTGTATCGAACTTTTTAGCTGTCCAGCTGGGCTGTTCTATTTGTTTTGATTTTTTAACAATGTCAAAGGCGAAAGGAGAAATGGTTTTGAGGTTACACACTTCACTTCTTGGAGTTAAACGATTCAAAAGAGTTTTCAATTAGTCAGTTTGAAATGTATAATTTTATTTCATTCATTCACTAGAGATTCTTCGATTCTTCTTCACTGCAGACTTTGATCTTCTCTACGAATTTTCAGTTAGGAATGCATTTTTGTCGTGTGTTGGTTTGATAATTTTTATAATGTCTCTGCTATTATTCATTTTATTGCTTTCACTCTTTAAGTATTGAATAGAGTCTGTATGATATCATTATTAATAGTGAATGATGTAAAAATATAAATACATACTTTCGGTGATTAATTAATGATACTTGCATACGTTCAATAAAATTTGCGGATATGGCCGGCAAAGTTATAAGCATACAAATTAGACATGGGCGTTTTTGGTTTTGAACGCAAACGGATATTTATCGGATTTCAGATTTCAAAATCGATTTTAAAATCCGTTTTTAGATATCCGATTTCAGATGTGCCGAACTTAGCCAATTCACTAGTTTGTGTTATGATTTGGTTTTATTAGCTAACGACAATCACAAACAATTAATTGTAGGAAGCAAGGATACTCGTAGATTTTCGCGATTTTCCTTCATGCTTTAAATCTAGGCTTAGGACTAGCAGAAAAGTTATGTTTAGGGTTAAGAGTAAAACTTTTGCGGCGCATTTAAAAATCGGCTTTTATACAATGATTTCTTTTTACATATTTTTTTAGTATTTTTTTTTTGTTTTTCTGTTTGTTTTTATTATTTTTCAAACCATTTACAAAATCAAACCTAATTACTTCAGGTTAGCGTCCAAAAATGTAAGGTGCTCGACTTTTGATGTTTTTAGACGACATATCTTTTCAGTGATAAATAATCCCACCTCAGAGAAGAGCAATAGATTTCCGTAAACAGCAAATCGAAATCGGACTTCCGAGCACGAAATCTGACTTCTGAAAACGAAAGCACGAATTTCGAATCCGATTTACATTTGGATACTTGTGGTATTAGATCGCTAGCGTTTTGGTTCGGTTAGATTTCTGAAATCGGATTTTCTTGTTGAGAAATCGTTCGGTATCGATTTGTGTTTGAAATCGGATTTTGGATTCGTTTTGATATATCGGACGCATGCCTAATACAAATACGGTACAGTGGGCCAATCGCCTAACCAGATTGCTTTGGAAAACACTATCGCTTACGATTTCATTTTGTTATTTCTAACCGCCGAAATACCTCACGCTCATTTTCTTTAACATTGTTATTACCAATGCAAAAGAAAAATAAGAGCGCGAGGCATTTGAAAACCTCAGGGGGCTAGAAAAAACAAAATGAAATCGTAAGCGATAGCGTTTTCCAAAGCAATCCAGTTAGGCGATTGGCCCCCAGGTTTGTTTTTACGGTTCCGTAGTCCTGGCAAGGGACCCTTATAGTGTCGTTATGTCCGTCTGTCCGTCCCCGGTCTTGCTTGAAGACTTAGCACTAGAGAGCTGCAATTTTGTGGAGATATGATATCAATCACGTCTACAAAAAGAAAAAAAAAATTTTTTTTCAAGGTAGCTCTCCCACATGTAGCCTGGGGATGACCTTTTATTTTCATCTTCTACCCTGTCTTGTGGGGTATCGTTAAAATTACTTAGGGCTTCCTAAGTCTTTTTTTCGATTTTTCGATCCATTTGCGAAATATTTAACTTTAAAGTGTTAATTTTTGTTCGAGTAGTTCCCCACAATAAAACTCCGTACGTCATTACACTATGAAAATAACTAAACTACACTAATCTGGCTGTATCTATATCCGTTTACTGGCGTGTAATGAATAGTATAACAGTTAATAAGATAAAAGTAATAAAATCGTTCAAGTTAGGTTTAAGCAAATTTCTTACCTATTGAAAATCCCTTAGAAGAAAACATTAATAGTGACATAGATACTTTACACTGCGCGTGGCATGACCCGCACTTGGCCGACTTTTTCTAGATTATAAACGCGGATTTTCAAAATAAAGTGGACAATCCATGGAAACAATAAAGAATTGAATTAAAAAGTAATCCCCAAAACCTTTCAAATCATAAATTTATTCTATACCTATTCCACCTATACTTTACGTGGTCGTCGTCGCGTCGTCGGCCATATTAAACGACATATCAGCGTGCACTCTAACACCCTCCGAGAATCGGAAATGGCACTCGACAAGGTTAACACCTCTATATAAATTGCATAAAACGATTCCCCAAGTCACAAAAACGCACCCAAAAATTTTCCCCACCCACCCCTAGCGGCTCGTTCATGAGGGGAAGACCGAACCCAGTGAGTAATGATCGTCCATTTGGAAACCGTGATAGAGGGACGTTATGTTGCCTTGCCAGTGTTATTTTTAGTGATGTTACGGTCTTGAATTTTGTCAAACCGGATTTGATCGGTTAGTAATACATGCAAATCGGTTTCCGAACCGAATCGCCAAATTTTCAGTAAACCGCGGTTTGAACCGGTTTGAACCGTTTGACGAGTTGACGAATGAAACTTACGAAACAACAGGTGCTATTTTTTTTAATTCTACATATTTTGTTGATATTACATCGTGCAAATATTTAAAGGTAATTGCAAAATAACAATTAAAATATGAAAACAAATAATAATAATCAGAATTAAAAATGTCAAAATAAAAATAAACAAATATCTATGTAATACCGTGTTTAAAAAATTACAAAAAAATATATATAAACTATTAATTACAAAAAACCGTACTTCTTAACTTTGAGAATAAAATACAATTTTAATAATCAACATTATAATAAATACGTAACTTATTTTTGTAAAATCATTTGAGTCGTAGAAACTTAATTTGGTACAAACAACTTAATTAAAAAGTTTTCTTACAACTATTTAGGAATAATATTTGGTCTTTTTTTTAGAAGCTGGGCAATTACGTCGCATATTACATAATAATGAAAACAAAATTACACCGTCAAGTCAGTCAAATCTACCAGAGTCCGTTTCATTTCGGTTCGGTCGGTAAGTCGGTTATGGCTGTTGTATTTTAATTGACGATGCGCGCTAACCGTATCCTCTGCTGTAAGTCGGTTCGTATTGGTCGGTCAAGTTTTATTAGGGTCGGTAAAGCACGTCAGGAGCTGCACGCGATTTGTGGATGGCGGCATAAACAAGAATTGACAGGCGCGCATGCGCGCAGCGCGACACGAACGAATGCCACGGTAGAACCGGTTTACGAAGACGTTAACCGATTCAACTCGGTCCATGCTCAAACCGGTTTGAACCGGTTTGAAAAGTCGAGTCGTTACATCTCTAGTTATTTTAGACATTGTCACGAAAATGTAAACTGGAAATGGTACTACGGTATTAATGTAATATGTTAATGGAATAATTGTATTAGTTCCTAATTCCTTAATAATATTCAAAACGGGAAAGGTAATAGCGGAATTGTCGCTCCAGTTAGAACGTTAGTTCGGGAAAGGAAACCTCACTTTACAGACGGCCCCAGGAAAATATTTTGTCGTATTTCCTCCATCCTACAATCTGGGGTCCTTTAAAAGAGGCGTGAGAAGCTTTTTTGCACACCGGCAAGGTGACTTCGCGTTTGGACTTTATCACCACTTAACATCAGGTGGGGTAGAGTCATTTGCCTACCTCACTGTAAAAAAAACACTATTTTTTTATGATGTGCGTTTCTGTATGTCATTAAGGTTTCAGGAGTCCACCGGTTAAGGAATAAGTTCATACCCGTCATGGCATTATAAAAATACGGTACAGGTTAATTTTTCTAGATTATAAACTTGGAGACTTATTTTTTTTTTTCAATTACTGTTTTTTTCTTCTTTTTGATTTTGTTTTTGCGATAGCGATAGTATAGAATAGTACAGACAACACGTATACCAACGAGAGTTAGATACGAAAATTGAGTCTGGATTTACTAAATACTTGTCTTTGACATTATTTTGTCTACTGGCGACCTTTTCCATCTTTAATATAAACAGTTTCACCTACAAAAGTCCAGACGCTAGGAATAGGTATTATAGGTACGCGTACCTATTTATACTCAAACGTGCGTGCCTTTGAAATGTTCCTTTGTATAACGTTATGTTATTGTAGCGACTCCGACGGATTTCGTCTGGAATATTTGGATAAATCAAAACATAATCCATAGAGTTCGTTGAACCTCTCCTTCATTCAGCGCGTAAATTGACGGAGACGGGAGCGCGTTCAAGCGCTTACTAAGCTACTTTCAGACTAGTATTACATCAAACATAAAATGCTGTTATAGTGTAAGTCAATCCTATTGAAGATTTGAAAAATTAAATATGTTTATAAATTTTATTATTTTTAAAGCATGTAACTGCTTGATGTTTAAATCTAAAGAAAATATAACTAGAAAAAATTCCACGTGGACCAGGCAGCAGACGGGACTCGAACCCGCACCCTTCGCTATCCGGGCGAATGCACTGACCAATTATGCTACCGCGGCCCTCACGGATCGCGTCGAAATTCTTCTAGCCATTCTTAAGCTGCAAGGCAGCGCCATCTCTTCGCATTATAGGTAACCCACAATGTCAAATGAATACTTTTACAAGTATTAAACATTTGAAAGAAGAAATAGCAATTATAGTTATAAATTTTATTATTTTTACAGCATGTAACTGCTTGATGTTTAAATCTAAAGAAAATATAACTAGAAAAAATTCCACGCGGTCCAGGCAGCAGACGGGAATGGCGCTGCCTTGCAGAATGGCTAGAAGAATTTCGACGCGGTCCGTGAGGGCCGCGGTAGCATAATTGGTCAGTGCATTCGCCCGGATTGCGAAGGGTGCTGGTTCGAGTCCCGTCTGCTGCCTGGTCCGCTTGGAATTTTTTCTAGTTATATTTTCTTTAAATATGTTTATTTTCTTTTTTTGTATTTATTAACACTTTTGGTACACTCCTTTTAAGTATAGCTATATTTGTAGCAGAAGCCACCGCTCTTCCTTCATCGTTACAAGATTAAACTAAACGAAAACAATCAGAAAGACCTTACATCAAACTAAATGAAACTAAATCTATAGTTGTATGGAAGGGTGCATATGTGTGTGTGGATGTGTGTGTATCTATAATGAGTAAGTGTTTCCATTTCTTTTTGTATTACTTTTCACTACAATTACGCCGTGATTTAATTATATTGCGTGAATCGCGCGCCGATGTTTATGATGTGCGTATTATGTTTTGACAAGTATTTTTTTGCTTTATTTATTTATTTCTAAGGGGCAGTCGTTCTGGCTTTTATTGCTACAGGCGTTCTGTATTTTGTTGCCCAGTTCCTACAACCTGAGGATCTTTAAAATATATTGAAGAACAGCAGCAAAGTGAGGATGTTGCAACGCGTTAGTCTATTGCACAACTACTAACTCACCACCTGCGTCTCAAACATCATTATCACAATAGTAACAAAGTACCTACATTATGTAGGTAACAAAAGAAATATTATTTATCAAAGATACAGGTATACATAAATTAACGCGGCACACAGCTAGTATAACATAAAGCATAATATGCTTATTATTATGGGTTCTATAAAGATTACTCTGTATTTGTTCTCTTTATCAGAGAGCCTTGAAATATCTGGAATTCCTGATAAAAGTATATTAATAAGTGTTGTTTGACAACAGCACGCTTGTCCGATTGTTCTGCGGTCGTTATCTTCAGGCGCAATATTAACCCGCCGGTGATAAAGTTGTTACTTGTTATTAGCATTTCTTTCGTTCCTTTTTTGTTTGATAAATTTAATTTCACGGCTACAGCCATATGAAAAGTATGTCTATTCCTTTCGTAGTATATATTTATATATGCGTATATGTCAATTCGTATATATTCTTAATGTTTTTATTATATCAATATGTATGTGTGTGTATATTTTGCTGCATACCGCCGCGCGCCGTTCCCTTTTTTCCCAAAGGTTGACTGGGAGAGAATGCTATTAGCATTAAGTCCGCCTTTTGTACCATTCTCTTGTATTTTGGTCAATAAAGTTTAAAATAAATAAATAAAAGTTGGTAACTAAGTACATTATAAATTAATATTTCCGACACTCGCACCAATTAGCCTAGCCCCATAGTAAGCACTCTAGCTTGTAGGCTTGTGTTATGAGATACGAGGTTTACGGATAGAATACGTATAGGTACTGATACAGATATAAGTATATTTATATAGAAATACATATTAAACATTATATGGAACAATATAATGACAACAATATATAGACTACATAAAATACTCGTATTTATGACACTGCCCCCACCGGGACTCGAGCCCCTCTCGAGTTGGCAACACCTTCAAAACCCGGCGTACAAACCATTCGGCAACGGAGGTCATCATAATATTTATATGCTTAAGACAATATTTAATGAAAAATCACATCTCGGTACAGGTTTCGGACTGGCAATGTACTAACGTCTTTCTCTATTGACTATGGATGACGCGTTTCGGAACGCACCCGGTGAACTTGTCAATTTGTATCAGCTGGTTTTAAAATTATAAATAATTAGGTTTTTCGTTTTATTTCTATTTAAAAATAGATTCACAGTGTAGTTTATATAGTAAATATTGTGTGGAATTGTTTTCTCAAGAATTGGACAGTAAACATTTAAAATACTGCAACACAAATATTGTAACGACTACCTACTTGTCAAAATCAAGAAGAAAAAGTTGTAAAATTCAAGAATAATTACGAAAAAGGACAATAGTGTGACATGCTGCATCATAAACCGGGGGAGTACATCTTATTTTATCAGTATTTTCTTTAAGAAAGAGTGTCATTGTCGATTAATGAAAGTGTATAATTTAGTTTTTCAATTCGGAAAACCTCAACAAATTACTGCACATAACTCACTTAATCAGTGAGTAACGTCACAATTCAAAACGAATAGCACAGTAAACCTCTCTTTGCTTGACATAATAGTGGAAGCAAAATTTGATGGTGACCTTTTGCTCCAGTCATACACCATACTCTTACTCTTCACAAGCTATACACTAACAACAGTACATTTGAAAATAACTGTCTGAACCCTATTGCTGTGTAATTTGTTCTTATATCATAGTACTTGCTGTTATTAATATCTTTTGACACTTCTGATACAGTATTGTTCTCAATATTTATTATGACAACGTATTACAACAGCAAAGTTTGAACAAATCATACTTACTTTTTATTATACTTTGCTGCTAAGTTAAGTTACTATTTAAGATTTGGGAAATTAAATCCTACATAGTTATTAGGTGTAAAAGTATTAAAACTTGATATTGGTCTTAAAAATATTATATGATATTAAGTTGATCAATTTGAATTAATCATTTTTAAAGTAGTAAAAGTAAAATTTAATACATATTTTATGTATTATTTTCTACCCTCTTTTTAATATCTCTATCTATTTTTGTTTTCATATTCATTTAAACTCATTAATTACTCTATTTGCTTTAAATATTACTATAAAAAGAAACTTATATTCTTTTATTAATTTCAGCTTATTGAATTTTTATACACAAATAACAATGATGACCCGCAAAGCTGCAGTTCAAAGTACAGAGCTTAAATTGAAACAAGCCCTGGAAGAACTCAAGGTAACAAAAGAAACTTGTCGCCAGCTACTTCGTGAACGTGATGAGGGTGAAGAGGAAATTGAGAAAAATATTCAAAGGAACACCCAGCTCAAGAGCGAACTATCCCAACTTCACTCGGAACACATGGAAGTGATTCTTCAACGAGACCATCTTAACGACACTGTCAACAGCTTTGACCAGCAGTTCAACACATATGAGAGGGCTCTTCAACGTATCACAGACCTAGGTCTGTGATACGTTGAAGAGCTTTACTTTACTTTTTCTAGAAAAAGAACTTATTGATGCAAATAACCAACTAGCACATTATAAAGAAATTCAACAACTCCAGGAAACAGCACATACACAGAGCCTTTTTGAGGAATTAATGGCATCTCCCGGAGCGCCCTTGACACAATATCAACAGCCTATTGTTTATGAGAACACTGCTGTACAAAACTGTGTAACTGGCAAGAAAAAACTAAAAAAGTATATTCGCATTAGTAAATTTATAAAAAGAACAGGAAAGTTAATTAAGAGAAATAATTGTTTTCATAAAAATATAGCATTAAGGAAGGAAAGAATGGACCTTATTGATTCTATAGATATATATAGTTCAAAGTTGACTGAGAGTAGGCAGGTGTACGACAGTGATACAAAGAAATTACATTTAGAGATTCAATATTTACATGAGTCACTAGAAACATTATCTAACAAATATTCAAATGCACAAAAACAAATAAGTGAGCATATAAAATCAGCTTCAGAATTAGTTGAACTATGCAACTACAATGCAGAACGTTATGAGTCTTTAGTAAAAAATCAATTAAGTAGTTCTTTAAATCAATCTTCCTTGCAATCAACATCATCTGAAATTATAGAGGTTGTTAATAATAATAATAATTCTCAAACAGTTAAAAATTTTGGTGGTTCATCTGTCTGTTCTGGGTCAACTTGCAAAACATATAACAACTCCCCTGTGAGGTCAATCTGCACTACATATAGTACCTCTCCTTTCAAACCAGTGCTATCTGAGAACACAACTAGAAGTAAAACAATTATGTTCTCGGATAAGTTAGGATGCGGCTTTGGATTAATGTTAAGGAATTATTGTAATGAAAGAATTACTAATATATGTATGCCAGGTAAATCAATAAATGACATTATAAGTGAACTGAATCAGTATGATGCGGACAGTTTGACAAACATAGTTATTATGTGTGGTGACAGCTCTAAAATAAGAGCAAGAGATATGTATAGAAATATAGAGGTGCTACTTAACTATCAGTCTAGGTGCAAGTGTAAAATAATAATAAGCGCTTTCCCATATGCAGAAAATTTAACTAGGGAACAAAACAAGCGCATCTTTAATTTGAATTTAATAATTTATAATTTATTAAATAGTCATAGTGACAATTTTTTATATTTTGATATAAATAAATATATTAGTAAATTTAAGTTGACCACAGATACTATGTATCTTGCAAAAAAATATAAGACTCAGATAGCTACTTTGTTAGCTTTTAATATACAAAACTCAGTTATACATGGTATAACAAAGTCTATGCAACTGGATTGTTTTAGTGTCAGCACTAATAAAATTATTAATTTAGAAAATAGGGTGACCAACTCAAATTTAAACTGAGGGGTACGACAACAGCCAAATCCAACAAAATTAATATTATTTATCAGAATATTCAAGGGTTGGCTGGCAAAGATTTAGAATTAGAACTATTTGCAAAGAGCCAGGATATTCATGTTATCTGTTTATCTGAACACTGGCTTAAGTCTTCTGAGGTGTCTTTTAGCATAAACAATTTTCAAATGATAAGTGCATATGTTCGTACTGCAGCTATACACGGTGGCACATTAATTTTTGTAAATAAAAATATAAAAACTAGGGATAGGAAGGACATAGTTGGCCTCTCAGTAGAACGTATTATTGAGCTATCCTGTGTTGAATTCAGTGAATTTATTATAGTATGTGTATACAGACCCCCTCTAGGCAACATTAGTGTTTTTGAATCAGTGATGGAGAATGTTCTAAAAAAGTTAAAGTCTAAAAATAAGTTTTTGATTGTAGTTGGTGACTTCAATATTAACATTCTTGAAAATAATTCAATGTCAATTCGCCTAACATCACTATTCAAATGTTTTAATTTGGTACATCAATTTTTTGAGCCTACTAGAGTAACATCTCATTCAGCTACTTGTTTGGATAATATATTTACTGATTATAATCCAGTTAGTAAATCAATTATTAATTGTATCACATCAGATCATTACGGCTTAAAAATAACATATAATACAAATGACACTACTAAGCCCAAATTCATTGAATTAAGACCAGTAACAAATAAACGTTTAGAAAATTTTCAAAACAATATTGATGATAAAATGTTTCTAATGCCATGGACACATGAGGATCCTAATATTCTTTACGGCAATATGTTCACTTTGGTTAAGAAAGAATTCGATAAGGCTTTTCCGCTTAAAACTTTGAAATTAACTCAAAAGTTGAACTTCTGTGACTGGGCTACGTCTGGTATTTATAAGAGCAGAAATAAACTTTATGATTTGTACTACTTAAGGAAGTACAATCACTCTCAGGGTTTCATTGATTATGTTAAAAGGTACTCAAAAACATTCAAAAGTGTATGTGCAACAGCCAAATCCAATTACATAAAAAATAAAATCATAAAATCTAATAATAAAATTAAAACGACATGGAATGTTATTAATAGAGAAACTGGTAAAGAAAGAACCCTCGATGATGGGATCGCACTTAAAGTAGATAATATTCAAATTAAAACAAAAGAACAGATTGCCAATACTTTTAATGAATATTTTGTTAATATACCATTAATCACTACTTCTAATTTGAATTCGACGCCAGCGGGTGCTAAGAGTTTGCTAGAGACGTGTGTGCCTCGGTGTAATAACCTGTTTACGTTTAAACATGTTGATTTTATGGATATTATAAAATGCTTTAACTCACTTAAAAAGAAAAATACGTGTGATTTGTTTGGAATGTCTATTAAAATTACTAAAAGTATAATAACAGTTATCGCTCCTTATCTTGCAGATATATTCAATAAGTGTATTGATCAAGGTGATTTTCCAGACCTTATGAAATATAGTAAAGTTATCCCTCTCTTCAAAAACGGCATAAGAGATGATCCCGGTAATTACAGACCTATATCAATATTACCGGTATTAAGTAAAATTTTCGAAAAAATTATTTTAGATCAATTATTATCGCATGTCAGTTTGAACAAACTGTTACATAATAATCAATTTGGCTTTACTAGGGGTAGATCAACAACGGATGCGGGTGTTGCACTTATAAGACATATAATGGAAGCCTGGGAGAAGTCGCAGAATGTTCTTGGGGTATTCTGTGACTTATCCAAGGCGTTTGACTGCGTTGAGCACCAGACGCTGATGTTAAAATTAAATCACTATGGAATCAAAGGCGCAGCCCAAAACTTGCTACTATCGTATCTCAGTTCCAGAGTTCAAACTGTAGAGGTAAATGGTGTTAAGTCATCTGGATCTTATGTGAAAATGGGCGTTCCCCAGGGATCGATTTTAGGTCCGTTTCTATTTTTATTGTACATAAACGATTTGCCATTTTTTGTGGAAAAATTGTGTGAGATCGTATTGTTTGCTGATGATACTTCTTTATTATTTAAGGTTGACCGATACAAGAATAACTTTGACGATGTAAATAATGCTCTCTCACAAGTATTGCACTGGTTTAATGTAAATAACTTAAAATTAAATGCAAATAAAACCAAATGCATTAAATTCACTTTACCTAATGTTAGAAGCGAAACCATTAGAATTAAACTAAACAATGAAAACCTAGATTTAGTTGAGTCAACGATATTCTTAGGTATAACCATAGACTCGAAATTGCAATGGTATCCTCATATTTCTCTGCTAGCTGGTAAACTTAGTTCAGCAGCCTATGCCATACGTAAAATAAGACAACTTACTGATGTAGCTACTGCTAGAACTGTATACTTTAGTTACTTTCATAGTATTGTATCCTATGGTATTATTCTCTGGGGATCAGCAGCCGATATTGAAACTATATTTATCTTGCAAAAAAGAGCTATAAGGGCTATTTATCAACTTAGTTCTAGAACATCTCTTAGAGAAAAATTTAAAGAAATCGGGATTTTGACTGTTGCTTCTCAATTCATTTATAATTGCATACTTTTTGTTCGAAGCAATATTAACTATTATCTAAAACACAGTGACATACATTCTTTTAATACAAGGAATAAAAATAAACTCAAGATACCAAATTACAGGTTACAGAAGGTTCATAAATCATTTATGGGTCAAGGTATACATTTCTATAATAAGATTCCTATTGATATCCTTGATTTGCCTCCTCATAAATTTAAAATACACATTAAGAATTGTTTACTTAAGAAAGGATATTATACTGTCAATCAATATTTGAATGATAAAACGGCCTGGTTGTAATTTTACTTGTAGATAATTTTTCAAAAGTTATATTAAAACTAAGGCTCCCAGTTATAGAAAGAGTTTTGAAGAGAACCTTGCACTTACTCCCTTTCATATACTTGTTCATTTTATTTTGAAAATTGTTTCTTGCTATTTTGGGACTTATCTTTGCAGTTATTGTTAGTAAATTCATTGATTGTTACATATTTGACATTATGTGATGGAAGTTGACCTCAACACATGTTTGCAAGTTTGATGTCAACTTTCAATTGGACGACACTGTATGAAATAAAACAGGGAGAAAAAAGCAGCCCTTGCTGAGTTTCTTGCCGGTTCTTCTCAGTACAAGGTCTCCCGCCGTAGTTTTGCGAACCGATGGCGTAGCTTTTCGACATTCACAAGTGCTTGTAACAGCCTAGACTGAATAAACGATATTGAATTTTGAAATTTTTTTTGAATTTTATTCGGGCGATTGAATTGACCACTGAGCTACAGAGAGAGACCTTTAACGAATTGAACTTTCGATTTTTTTCAATTTCTTCTAGTCTAGAGTTTTATGTTTTGTGTTCAGAGCATAATTGGCATTCAAACCGAAACGTACTTTTATTAACACTTTTTTCTTCTGATATTTTTATATTTCTTTAAAGGACATTTTAAAATTTTGTATGAGCGACTGCCCTAGCAATGTATAAATATTTTACTTAGTAATATATAATGCAGAATTGCTGAATATTTATAATTTCTTTGAAAAAAGGCTCAGGAACTTTTGATAAAGTCACAATCTTGAAAATTATGAGATCTCCTACGACGTCATTACCTTGCTACATTTGATAAAAGATGTTGCCAATTATTTACAGAGCCATCAAATTCGCATATTCTTAGAATATTTCTTCACATCTATCTGATTAACACTTCACAAAAAACATTTTTAAAAGTAAAAATGAATAAAAATAATTTGTTGTTGTCGGCCTGACATGAAATCTGTGAAGTTTTATTTTGTTCATTGGCAAAAATCAAAGCATTAATTATCATACAGCCTTGTCTTAAGCCTGATCAGAAAAATAAAACCTATTATTTTAGGCCTTCAGTGATTTATTATAATAAAAATAAGGGCCAAATATGTCATAGTTTTTGGAAGTTTTGAATTAATATTGTTTATTTCGATATACTGACAGAAATATTTTTTAGTATACATTTGTTGTTCATTTATTTGAGTAAAACGGAACATTTTCCTTTTGAAACAGACATGAAGTAAATTTTTTACTTTAAATATTTTAGTATTTCACGAAAGTTGTATGAGAATTTTAAATACGTAATAATTAAAAAAAAATATTATATAATTATGGGCTAGTGTAAAATAATTATACACGTTAAGGGCAGTTTCTTAGCCATGTCCTTTATCCTATCCCACAGATGTTAAGTGTGAGTGAAATGCATTTGCGAAAATAGCTGGTGCGGCAAAAACACGAGCCACTCCCAGACACTCTCACTTTGCCAACCCCTGATCCCAATTCTCTAACCCATAGAACCATAGACAATTACTCACCAACGGAAACACAACACTGCCAAAACTGTTAGGTGGATATTTCTTCCTCAAGCGGGTGCTCCAATTCAATGATACCCTCTTAAATTATGTTTAGCTGATGGATAAAATACCACACAAAGTTACCACAAGTAATATGCAAATCATTTGGCATTGATTTAATTACTTATTTACATCCGTAGACGGGAAAAACATACTTAGCTACAAAAAATCAATTCGTCAAACAATAAACTGACAACGTAACCAAAAGTAAGTTAAAATGTAGCTTAATTTGGTATGAGTGCTCTTGATACTTATATAAACTGCACGTTTCACGATTCTCTTAACGAAGTCAAGTGTTCTTAAGTACTTACTTGGAAAAAATAAGTTTAATTGCACGAACAGCCTTTGCTTCGCTACCCACGCAAGATGTTACAAAGTTGGCGTGCGTTAATGCAAATACCACAATATGTAGAATCTAGAAATCCGATCTCGTCTGGAATACGTGTTGACCTACATCTGACCAGCTCCTGGCAACACGCTTATTGTTTACTTCATTGCAACGATGCAAATAAAGTTTCGCTTCTGGTGGTTTACTGCTTGTATTATAAAGGGTTGAAACACCATGTCAAAATTCACACCATGGTAATTTTAATTCAATGATATTACTTCCTATATATATTCAGAAGCCTATGAAACACCCATTTCAGGCAAGATCGTCATCGGTAGAAATTTTGGAATTTTGGAAGTTTTCATTTGCTCCGCTCACTGTACCAAGGGTTCCCCAGGTAGTTGTAATTACAGAGTTCAATGGGGTAACCAGAGTTTATTGCAATTTAAAAATAATTCTGCAAAGTAATATGTTTGCAGAGTTTCGCGGGTAGAGAAAAAGCTTTTTGGCCATATCAGGATTGTGGCAAATGAAGTTGGTGTATGCTGCACCAACTATCTATATTCGCTACTAGTTTCCACTCAAATATATTATTATTTTGATAGGCCTTCTATAAAAAAGCAGAGTATATAAGTAGAAGCATATTTAAAAGTCCTGTTGACGCATGTATACGCATTTATGAAAAATATCTACCATAAAACTATTTAGGAATATACAAGTTACTTAACTGCGATGTGAATTCCCCTGTTTTAAGTGACTAATTAATTTCAGGCCTACCCTTGTTAGGGTGACTTGACAAAATTGAAGAGGCTTCGTCCTATCTACCACTGATCTATTTACCGTATCCTAATTATGTTTCAAAATGAAATTTTGGCTCAGTGCTAATTCTCGGTCAATAAGTAGGTATCTTATTTGTAGAAGCAAATTGTAATTAACAACATACCATTTCTAATAAAAATATCGTATAGTTGTATTTTGAGGTATTTAATCTGTTAATTGTTTAAATAATGCCTTACTGACGGATGAAATACTAATGCGCGAACATACATCACATTATCGGCGTTATTTAAGCTATCTGCATATTTATGACAGTCTTCAGAGAGTTCCGGAGTTTTACCAATCAAATAAATTAGAACAATTTAAGAACCGCACCAATGATTTGAGATCTGTTCGAGAATTAAGAAACTTTGCTCTGCTCAACTCTTCTCAAATATTCAATAATATGAAGTATTCTATTTATAAGTAAGTTAGTTTCCTTTTCCTTGCTATCTTTTCAAGATATCTCTTTTTTAGATGTAAAGAATAGTGTATTATTACATTTATAAAATACGATTTCTCCTTGTCGTTAAAATGTTCCAGTTTATTAACAATCCCAAGAAATTATAGATGGCTAGATTTATAGGATAGTCGACTAATATGACTTGAAGTGAAATTCGAGACCGAGATGCTTCTGGATGTAATAAAGATTACAAACATTTGTATACATTTATGTGAAGCAACTAAGATAAATTACGTAATCAAACCGCAAGTACGCATTTGGTATCAAGAGAGTGATCACGACATAATATCCGATAACCTGATGCGGAACATGGTGCTATCTTTAATTATAATTGTATGTTATGTAATAGACGATGGTGTATTCACCTAAAGAAAAAAATTAAACAATAGGCAAAAATCAAGTTGTACCAAACAGTAAAACATGTATTTTTTGTAAAAAAAAGGTTACAAGTAGGCAACTTAATGATGGTGTTGATATTATTGATTTTTGACCAGTATTAACAGTTATAATTTCTAACAGATACCGATCAGATAACAGTCAGAGCAAAATCGGTAATCCCTTTTCTTCTGACGTACTAACTCTATCTTCCTAACCTAAATCCTTCTAACTAGGCGCAATGTTTGGCCCATTGAAGACTTGAATAAGAATTGTCGTCGAAGTGCCCCACTTTGATTATAACAATATCCACGAGTCCAAAATTTTAACCGTACGTTGTCTTTTCCAGGTGACACATAAAACGTCCGGCAAAGTGATGGTGCTCAAGATGAATCAACAGCGGGCGAACCGACCTAACATGCTCCGGGAAGTGCAGCTCATGAACAAACTCAAACACCCCAACATCTTAGGGTAAGTCCTGCCCTTAGGATAGACTCTTTTTCACATGAGCGTCTAATTGGTTATCTCCGAGTGCTTAAACCTATGGAGATGGCTTAGTATTCTATATGAACAATCAGTTATACAAACATGATTGATATCGACATTGTACTCATGAACTTGTAGCCATCTCATTTTAACTAACCTACAATACTCCACGCGAAAAGAGAATTATATTTGCCTGAACTAATAAGGGCAACATTATAAAGTGACTTCATTTAAATGCCTATTTGCGGCCGGTCGCCATTTTGAGTTCCTATTATGATCAGGTACATAGCTTGTCAACGTCTGTTGTATTTACAGTGTTTTGTACCAAAAGTGTTGGTAATTTGTGACTTTATCAATTCAAATTCTTCCAGCCGTTTAGCAGGAGAGGTAATAAACACACAAACTTTTGCATTTACAACATGATATGTATTGTGTGATATCCTACCAATATTAGAAAAATCTCAATGTCAAAAATCACTTTTATAAAATATCAAAATATCGTCACAAAATTACTTGCGTTAATAAAGATATCGATATTCAATGGGGCAGCACTATGTAAAGGTGCCATTTTCGTTTCCTAGATAAACACTTTTTTTTCGTAGGTTTGCCATCTCAATAGGTTTCATTTATGAAGATGGAGACCAGGACCACATTCGACGGAAAAGGTGATGTAACCGATTTCTTTCGTCAATTTAATATCATCGCCGCCATCAATAATTTCAACGAGGATACAAAAAGAGTTGTGTTGTCGGCATATTTAAGTGGACCTGCATTGTTATTCTATAAAAAAATTAATGAGTCTTGTGAGAATTTTCAGATTTTAGAAAAGAAAATTTGTGAGGAATTTCCATCATCGATAAATGTGTTGGAAAAAATTTTCTCACGAAGACAAGGCTTGTCAGAAGAGCCATTGACCTTTTTTTATATATTGGATGAGCTGGCCACAAAAGCGGGAGCTGTCATCGATGACAAATGCTTCATTAGACAGTTCTTGAAAAATGCGAATTTAAATACAAAAAATCTTTTCGCATTTCAGTTATATAGTGATAAAACACATTTAAAAAATATTTTACGTCAAGCACAGGATATTTTCGGAGACGAGAGTGCCGAAATTTGTTGGAATTTGCCGATCCAACCATCGTTTGTTACACCAATGACAAACTTCGAAGCGGCGAAAATTTCGATGTAACGTCCTTGACGTTGCAGCCTCCTTGTTTAAGTAAACTCTTTGCTTTTGCAATGCCTACGGTTGGCAGTTATATTAAAAAGTTAATGTCATGATTTTAATTTGAAATAAGGAATCGTCTGTCTTTTGATAGAAGGTTCCATTGATTATTAGATCTTCAGGCGCCAAGAATTCCTCTCGTATTTAGATAAAATACTTTTATATTAGCCTGAATGATAAAACGAAATAAATAACTTATCTCTATCAGTATCTTTCAATTAACATCTACGCTCCCAGGTTCTATCCCTTCTGGGTAGAACTCTATTTCAGTACTCAGATGTTGTTACGCAATGTTTTATTTTCTTCAAGTGCAACTTTTATTTATTTGCGTATTAACTTGCGTATCTATAAATATTTAGGAAAAACTTCTCTTTTTTTAATTAAAGATTCCAGTTGGACTGTGCAATGTCATTAACGTTTACATCTCATATATTATACAATAGAAAGTATGAAACAAAGTTACTTTCCGCATCTGTTTGTATATCTGCAATCGTGTCCTAAACTACCAAAGGTATTTTAATGCGTTTTTCACGCCATAATACTGCAAAAACTACAGTTTAGAATTTAAAGAATTGTTGGGATATTATTTCACTGTAGCCAATCCGTAAACCTCCTACTCTCCAATTTCATCAGTTGCACACCTTGATGGCCAAGAGGTGATCATCTTATAGGTGTTACCTTCATGTGTTTTGTTTACTTTTAACATATTTGAATACTTTTTGCGAATGAAATAAAGCTCATGATATCTAAAACGCTGAACTTTGATGTTTTTTGTTATCACGATTTGTAAGTTTATTTTGTCCCCAATTGTTTTTCAAGATAATGAAATACCCATCTCTGTGAACAATAGTTATTTATGTTTTGGAATGACGTCAACGATCATACATGGCGTCTCGCCTTCAGGACACGCGGTTGACTGAACAATACATGGCTATTTTTGTAATAACACCATATGAAGTAGAAACAACGTATTGTTTTCTTTTATTTTGGTATTCTCTGAGCATTGTTACTGACAAATAAGGTAAGATTATATTCAATTCTTTAATTGTCATTAGTTTAGAATTATGGCCCTCGATGACCTTTAAGAAAATATACTCAGATGCTATTCACTACAGTTTCTTTGCAAGATGCGTATCTTTGATCGTGGTTCACATAATAATTTCACTAAATACTTTTGACTTCTAAAACCTTCGTCTATTGAAAGAGTGATAAAATTTTCATTACATTAAGGTCCACTTGCAGCAATTTTGGTAAATCTCAATTTAACTAAAATTACAGTTAGTCCATAGAAATATGTAAAATTGATACTGACGTTTTGACATGTTTAATTGAGATTTAAGGAAATTCTTGCAAGTGGACATTAGTAATTGTTTTTTAGACAGTACCGTTTATTTGAAAGGAAATCTTTTGATTCTTTCGCTTATTCCGCTTTAATCTTTACAAAATGAAGTGAAAAGATTCCAATCAGTTAAACAAAAGCCACTGAAAGTTTTTTCATTTACTTACAATGCTGCCTTTTCAAAGGCTTGACACCCATTCAAATCCGTCAATAAAATGAGGAAAACAAATAACAAAGGGTTTTTGGACCAGCACTCTTGATGCCTACAAATATTGTATTGCTACTATTTACATTACATTCGACCAATCTCTCTAAGTATTTCCACTCAGTACCACTTGATTTTGAACCCTACCAGTCCTGTTTTACAGTGTCGTATTATTAATTATTATCCATAGGCCGAGCAAAGTTCTGTATTGGTTCGCCAAAAACTCAACGTTCATGGCCAAATACGAAGTTGGTCGTGTTTTGTTTTCAATTTGTACTTCTGAAGCCGGTTCCAGGACCATATTGTTAGGCTTACGTCATCAGGACGAGAGGCAGTTGGAATGAGGGCAGAGCTTATCACCACTCTAAATTAAACTCATATTAGGATACGAAACTCTATCTTTAACAGATTATCATTATTAGATCAGGTTGTTAAATTGATTGTGTTGAATAGCGCCATTCATCTTCGATCTTTAAACCTCTATTGAAATCTCATCCTACTTTCCTCAGTGGCTACTCAGGCAAGTCATCTAAATGTTCTATGTTACGTGTTGTCTTTCACTGTAGTCAACGCAAAGAATATTTTTTAATTTTCAACAGAAGAAAAAAAAGGGAAGTCGTTATCAAGCCAACGCGTATATTTTTTTTATGTATTAATTTTTACAGAGCTTTGTACGCATTACTTTTTACAGAGGTCTGATTTTGAAAATTCTTTTTTTATTGGAAAGGTATACTCCGATGTTAGTCCTATATAAATTTAAAATAAAAATCGTTTTGTAGGGTTCATGTAAAGTGGGGGTGAATATTTTTTTCACCGTCTTCCCCATCATACGGCCTCCTCCCACACCATGCAAACCGGCTGATTTATATTTTCCAGTAGGTCCTATTCAAAAGACTGACGATTTGAATGCGACTGAGTGCCATGGCCAATACTTGTTTTTTTTTTTGCTGCCCTTGACGTTCGACCCTATAAAGGGTTCAGGTATGGTGGAAATACTTCACAAGGTGCCAGGTTCTTCTGCCGTGTTCGCGTAAATGCTAAAATTCCCACTCGGGCTTCTTAACGTTAACAAAATCTGATAATCAAAATTATATGTCACCCTCATTAGTCGGCATTGTGTTATATATCTAGGTCCCCTTTATCGCGGTCTCTTTGTGCTAGCGTTTGCGTTTCAATTCTCCAATCACGACACAATATTTTGTCATCCTGAAACAACATTTGCGTAATATAACATTATGAAATCAAAACGGTTTAACAATAGTCCGCTGTCCTGCATTTCGTTGCGTTTCCTGTTTGCTTCTCTTCTTATATAAAAAAATACAATGCATCCACTGTTGCGATTGTTTCACGATTCACATGCAAGTGGGACGAAAAACTAGTTCGCCTGCATTATTTCCTACGTCTTACCGAGCTGAAGCGACAGAAGAAAAATTCACAAGGACTTTTGCTTTACTATCATATTCTTTCATAACTTTTAGCAATGTAACTCTAAAGTTTTGTTTACCGGTTACACAATTGCAATGAATCACAGCTCCTTCATCTTTAGTGCTTATTTAATCAAGACCTACCAGCAGTTTTATTGTGTTGTCCAGATATGCTTTAGCACGCAATGTTTTAATTATCCGTTTGCATTCAGCGGCGATTGCTTCACTTTTTAGTCCTTGACAGTTGTCACATCGCGTGCTAATAGCAGTAAACATCTTTTAAATTATCTCCTCTTGTGCAATGTTTACCATTTTCAATTCAATATTTAGTTTACTCTTCATATTGCATGAAATGTTGTCGTTGGCCTCAATTACTTGAATGTAAAAGTGAAAAACTGCTATTAATATATTATTGTTCAATTTCAATGAAGAACACTAACGATTGGTTTAGTAACAATTGCTCTGTTAGGTCAAATTAACATTGTTACAAACTGATCGAAGCTTGCGTGGTGTGTTATAAATTATTTTTGTTATTACTTCACAAAGTCCGTCGTGCTGTTCTTCGTAAAGGCTACATTCGTCGGCCATAATTAATCATTTTCTTTCGGATATCTGATGGTGAATCAGTCGACTGGCTTGTCTAAATTTATCATACCACATAATTTTATGGGCACACCATTAACATTAAAATACATTACTTGCATTTTTTCTTCTTGTAAATGTAACAGCAATAACAAATTCTTAACGAACAATATTGAGAATTCAATGTAAATCAGATTTGACAGATTCATCACCTTCAATGACTCTGTACGGTATTGTGTCATAGTGGTCGAGGGTCATTATTGAAGCAACGTCAATCTATTTCGTATTACACACGAGATTGTGGGCGCTCTGCTTTTCAAAGCCTTACAAAATAACAATATGACAATTAGATTGATGGGATAACTTTGTCATTTCTACCTACTTTTTAAGGATCGTAAATAGTTCATAATTCTGAATTGAAGACATTAATATACCATACGTACAGGACGAGAAGATACGTTGCAGTAATAACAAGACGTTTCTTATAAATGTATGCTGAATACTAAATATAATCAAGTTTTTTCTAACGATATAAACATTGAATTTTGGTTTGGCTTCAGTATAGTTGTTAGGGTGCGGTTATACGATTGCGATAAATCACACAATGACAGATTTCAGCAGTATTTTCATTTTATTGTAACGGGCGATTGTATTTCCTCTGCCTGTTTATTTGCTAACGTAACTCGTCATGTTAACTTTTTAGAAAAAAATATGCATACCTACATGAAACATTGGCGGGCTATGTAATTTTTCCTTTCCAATTACAAAAGTGGATGGTAATTATTTAAAGTTAATTGAGGTGCGTTGAAATATTATCTTGGTTGACGCACTCGTGATTTATATTGCGATTGATCGAAGGCACACGCTAATTACAAGTTTCTCCATGCATGATGGCACTTTCCACGGTTTTTCTTTTGTGCGGTTCGAGCCTTCCATTGCGATGGAATTTATTTCACTTTCTCTCTGAATAGACAATTGTTGTGTACAAACATACGTTGATATGTAAGATATTACCGCTAAAATAGTGAATCAAAACTAAAATATTATTTGATATCTATTTCCAAAATTTATAATATTACTAGGAAATGGAAAAATATAAATCTCTATCTAATTACATAATTACTCTATATAAGTATAGATATATATATATATATAGTATATATATATATATATATATATATATATATACATCTTGCTGATCATGTTGCGTCTTATATGGCGATTTTTGCTATTGATCCTGCGTCCGACCGACTTGATGCGTCCGGTATACGGACGCAAGATTAACCTAGCCTCATTTTTGGTGTAAAGACGTCTTTTCATGCATAGAGTGCATGGGCAAAAATTTGGCGTGGACTCAATTTCATCACCAGAATGCTTTTTAACGTATTTCATAGTGCAACCATTGACCGTGCGGAATTTGGAGGGCGCTACCGTGCAGTGTATATTTTGCAATGTATATTTCGGGTTCAATTTACAGATTTTATTGCGTCTTCCTGTATATATTTAAAAAAGTTTTTATCAATTCTCTACGATGATTATCTTGCATCCAGTAGGCATCTTAATTTGCGAGAGCGCGCGACACCTGAGGGGCCCGTTTTGGGTGCATGGGAGAGACGAAACTGGGCGTCCTACGGGTCGCGTGTGTTTGTATACAGATCCGTGCTCCGTGGACGCAAACTTATTACCGGAGTGAAATTTATCGTATTATTTGATAGAAGTAAATAAACGTAAAACAATGAAGAGATTTTTTTTATTTTAGCAAATTTAATATTTTATACCATTGATAACTATTAGGATATTATTGTTTTGTTTCCGTTTTCGATTTTTTATAATGTAGATACATAATGAACCTACACGATTAATCGATATTAATGATCGAGAGAAGTTTAACAACGTTAATTATTAGCCCCTATTTTATTAAGAATGTGATTCATTTGTTATTTTGTGGTAATGTACCTACCTACAGAGAATTCTTGTGAGAACTGTTGCTTAAATTGTTAAGTATACAGTATTGTTCAGCCTTTGTTATGGTATTTATAATATCACATCTAGAAAACTTGTTAAATATGTCACTGAAGTTAACTCAAGCTTATTTCTATGCACTATTTGCTAATTTGTATCATTGATTTTTTTTGATATCCCAATTAACCTGACCTCTTCACTATCACTTAGTATGTATAAATTCAAAATTCGAATTCAATATCAACGCAACCGTGCCCCCCACCAACACGACAAGACGAGCCAAGCAAAGTGCAAGGGCTCCACGTAACTTTTCCTGAAGGGCTTCGTCATTTTAGTGGACCTTTATAAGTAGGGTTTGGATTATCCACATAAAAAAATCTCAAGTTATATAAGTAACGGTGAAGTCCAGACGCGATAGCTGAAACAGCAGTTCACCTGCCACACCAGCCATCCTCACCCTGCCGGCCTGCATGTTGCTTCTTCACGCCTCTTTTAAAGAATCCCAGGTTGTAAGAGGGAGGGAATACGTGAGCGGTCAGCGCATTCCATCTATGGATAGTGCAACAAAAAAATGAGTCAACAAATTTCTTTGTACGCGTTGGAATTGTGGCCACAGTTAGTCGGTGACAACGTAGGTCAGCGCGCGAGGTCCAATGAAGGAAAGGGGAAGGTGGGATAAGAGAGAATAACTCCTCAGAACACTCGCCGTGGTACGATAGCGTTCTATCGTCTGTACCACGGCGAGTGTTAGTGACGCCACGTCACGGCGTAATTGTAGAGGCTCTAGGTGTTTAGTCACCTCTTCATTGCCTATAATAAGGATCGCGCGCCGCTGTAACCCATCCAAGGTATCGACAAGTACTTGGTGGAGTCATCCCAGAGTTGCGAGCAATTTTCCACGCAAGACCGCACCTGCTCCTTATACAACAAGCACAGTTAAATTGCTCGGGCGTGAAAAAACGCCGAAAAAAACCTTGAAATAAACCTTGTTCAGGTCTCCAAGACATGAAAGGAATGGCAACGTTTTTGCCGTGAAAGCGCAGACCTGGGTTCCTCAACCAAACCTGGTACCCCATTCAGAAATATGGTCCAAAGCCTGAGCCTGAATTCAATGACAAGATTCTCCCGTTTCTCCTTGGTAACCGCCTGCCCAGCCGCTGCTTGTCCGAGATACCCCGCATGCACTGTACTATCGTATGCATCGCAATGAATATTCCCAAAAGGAATTTTAGTCATTGATATGCAGCAGAAAGATAGTGGGGAATAGGACGGAGCCCTGAGGAACGCCGTCATTCACTGACATGAACCGCGAACTGTTACCATTCGTAAGGACACGAATTCTACGTTCATGCAGGAGCTACCCAAGAACAGATCTGTGCCGGCAAACCGTATGCCGGAAGCTTGGAGAGAATGCTTCTGTGCTAGACCCTGACGAACGCCTTGGCTGTCATGTCAAGGCATGTCAAGGCTGATAACCAACGACTTGCCCCGCTTGTCGATAGCCTCACCCCAGATATGAGTCAAGTACGCTAGAAGATCACCCGTCGATAGTTTGGGTCTAAAACCATATTGAAGATCATTAATCAAGGATTCATCCTCTAGGTAGTGGGTCAGATGGTTGTTAAGAACCTTTTCTAGGACTTTATATAATACTGGGGTGACTGCTATTGGCCGGTAGTTTACCGGGTCTGAGGGATCCCCTTTTTTGGACACCGGTTGCACGTTGGCATCTCTCCAAGTCTCCGGCACACGCCCCAAAGAATACGAGTATTGGTACAAGCGCGTGAGAGCCGAAGACAACTCCGCTGCACATTTTTTTGGTACTACTAATGGGATGCCATCAGGTCCACCAGCTTTCCGGATGCCGAGTGATTGCAATTCGACACGAACCTCACGCTGCCTGATTTTAATATCAGGCATCGTTGTGCCACAATGAGGTAATGATGGTGGCAGTGCATTGCAAATATCGAGTCTGGAGTTAGCCGCAAAGAGTTTTGCCAGTAAATCGCCTTTCTCCCGTGGCTTATGAGCTAGTGTTCCGTCAGGGCATCTCAGAGGTGGCAGCGAGAGCTGGCAGAAGTTCTTTTGCACGGCGTTATAAGTTCGTGACCAACATGTGCAACGCGCTGGGCATCCGCTGTAATCCTTCTTACAGGTCTTGAAAGCAAAATTATAGGCTGCTTTTAGTGAATCACCCCGGGATCCTTAAGAGCACGGCCTCAGATCCAAGCACGATATGCCGCTTGCTTACGCGAAACAGCTTCAGCACAGTGGTGATTGAACCAGAGGTTACGTGTGTCCTTACTGAAGAGATTGGAATGAGTAATATAGTACCATTACAATCTCCTCAGAATAACAACGGCGCTGGCAGATAGGTTCTTGTCACTGAAGCAGCGCTGCTTCTAAGGGACGGACGCAAAGTTGTCACGCATACCGTTCGAATCTGCCGACCCATAGTGACAGATCCGGCGTTGTACCACCGTTGGACGCGCAGGCTTGGCCTGTGGCGCTTTGGTAGATAACGGGCAGTGATTCGAAGAGCCCAGAGACCGCTTACCACAACCTGACAGCTCTGTGGATGGGTCGTGAGCAGAAGGTCCAGTAATAAAGGTGATTGACTTGAAATATCTGGAATCCTGGTGGGCTGATCGACCAGTTGCTTCAAGTCATGCGTGAGCAGAGCCCTGCATGGTTGGTTTTCGAGGAACTTAACCACAACTTAAAATTGTGGTAAGCATTAAATTCCCCCAAAAATACCAATTCTGCTTTGGGAAATTGTTCTTGCGCGTCATCTGCTGCCCGACTAAGGTGTTGGAAAAGTCGTGTTGTCTCAATATCGCGAGTATGGGATCTGTAGAGGCACACGTAGATTTTGGCCTGGGGACCAGAGTCGACGTGTACCACCAGCATGGAGTAGGAGTGATCTTCCAAGCAGCGGAGACGGCGACAACAAACATTCGCCCGAACATACAGGCATACACCGGCTTTCGCTTTGAAGGACTCTTTAAACACGTAGCCGGGATAGTTAAGGTAGCCTGTGTCAGCAGGCAGAAGTATTTGTGTCTCCGTCAACAATGCTGGGCGTGCTCTTTCAAGATAGTGGTGGACAGCGTTGAGGTTAGAGTGGAGTCCGCGTATGTTGCCTGGGGGTATGCACCGCTATACTTAGTTGTTTTAGAGGCTGCCATGGTGGAATTGAAAAAGAGACGTGAAAATGAGCGGGCGGTGTCGCGAAGAGTCCTGGCAAATTAGGAAGATTTGTTTTCCCGATAGAAGCATTTCTGTACTTGCGATCTGATAACTTTTTGTCGTACGAGTGATACATGATCCCGTCTTGGCAACATTTTCCATGAAAATGTTTTGCAGAGATCTTTTATTCAGTTCAGGCTTTCAGGCACTTGTGTACGTACCCCATACAAATCTACGGCGGGGGGCCTTGTACTAAGAAGCGGCAAGAAACTCAGCAAGAGCTTGTTTTTTTACCCTGTAGGTTTCAGAGTCATCAAATTAAAAAATGAGGACAGAGATAATTCATGAAGTCTTTTTCCATTACATATTTTTATTCTTTATTTCGAGCTTGAGTTTCGAGCCTACCTACTTCGAATTAATCTATTTACACCAACTTTTCTTATTGTCTAACTATTATTATCTTTCCTAGGTACAACAAGGCTGGGTGGCTTGTATTGCTTTCAGATTACCTTTATACAAGGATTTATTATGGATACCCACATTAACCTGACTAACTTTTACATTGCGAAAATGAATAATACACCTAGACTTGCGGCCAATCTTAGTGTCTGATCATAAGCCTACCCACTAAAAACCTTACAGATCGCCATAGGACATCTCTTGGCAGTACCAGCATCAGGCAAGACACCGGAACAGACAGTATTCTAAGTTATCCTTGGTGGATCCCTTCGACTCCGTTGTCGACGATGTACACAGAGTACGACTATATGGTCGTTGGGCCCGTAAATTACAGGGTCAAAGGACAACCAAGCTCGAATCCCACCGGTACTCTTGAAATTCCAGACCAGCCGAGCTAAAAAAGTTATCTTAAATATGATCATGACTTTAATAAATAAAAATATAAAGACAAAAAGGTACGGACCAATGTAAACTTTAAAATATAATAAAAAAAGAACTTCCCTGTCTACCCGACTGATCTGTGTAAAACTCAAAAATAACGATCAAGCTTTGAACATAAATAAGTAATTGTAGGTACTGTGACGTCCGAAACGTTACAGCCTCCTTGTTTAGGTAAACTCTTTGCTTTTGCAATGCCTACGGTTGGCAGTTATATTAAAAAGATAATGTCATGATTTTAAGATTTGAAATGAGGAATCGTCTGTCTTTTGATAGAAGGTTCCATTCAAGATTAGATCTTCAGGCACCAAGAACTTCCTCTCGTATTTAGATAAAAATTCTTTATAATCGCCTGAATGATAATATAAAATAATAACCATCGTCTAGTTGTTTTACTGAAGAGTCACGTCCCCAGGTTCTATCCATTCTGGGTAGAACTCTATAGTACCTACAGGTACTACATAGGTATGTACTACTCCAAAGAGAAGAGTGCTGGTGTACCTGGAAGCCGGTGGACTAGCAGGATGAATATTATTGATATACAGTACCTACAGTATCCGGAACTAACATATCTCTTTTTAAATTTGAGGGACGTAACTTTGTAGAAATAAATCGTATTATGCAGAATCAATTTAAACATAAGTTTGGACGGAGGTAGGAGCATTTAAGCAGTGCATAGAAGGTATACGTAAATATTCAGTGTGCTGTATGGTTACGGTGGTGAACGGATGCGCCAAATTACCGGGAAATATTAAAATCGAATATTGGCATTTTATATTTTATTGCAATTTCGCGTAGACTCAAGGTATTATAATATTAATAGCTACTTAAATACGCATTTAAAACATTCAAAATCGCGTCGAGTACAGTGGACGCCGCAGGGTGGCAGTTTGTAAAGATGCAAGAAGTCTTAGAAGATGTAAATATATATATATATATATATATATATATATATATATATATATATATATATATATATACTAGAACAATAAAACTAAAAACCTTAAAAAATAAAGTTAATAACAAAAATATATTATTAAAAAGAGTCCCTTTAGGCAAGGATCCGAAGATACTGGCAGCGTTACCCCTTTGAATGGCTAGACTAATTCTTTGTCCGAGGTGGCTGCCAGCTCTTCGGTCTCCTGTGATGTCGACTAACCTTTTTGCTATTTCCTTAAATAGCCTTAAAGCGCTAGGACCCCACGGACCAAGGGTCTCGACACCGAATGGGACAAAATCATATTCGGAGCCTAGACCCCTGTATTTGCTTGCTTTTTCAACCGCTTCACAAGCCGCACCAGCTCTGTTGTTGGTTCCATGTAAGATTGAAACAAATGACTGATAGTAATGCATTTAACTAACTCGTTCCAATCTCCGTTGACATCTTTTGAAATTACAATAAAGTTTAAATTAACATGAATATTAGTTTTTTCATTGTAATACCTTACTGTACATGTAAAAATGCAATATACTATGTAGTTTCCGATTAAGTTTAAAGATACATACTTTAAATTTGAAGATATGGTTGGGTGATAACGAAAGCAACACATGAACTAACATTTGTTAAGTTTTCATTTACCTACTTATCAGTTGCTGCTTCTGGCAATACGCCCAGAAAGTTTAGTTTCCGTGTACAATAACTTATCAAGATATAAACGAGTCTCAGTCTTTGTTTTAAACTACATTGTTGCATGATAATCTTGTCGGTGGTAACAATTTCGTCTGCTAACGTTTGCACTTTTAAAATAGAATGAAAGTTATTTATTTCGGACAACAGCAGCCCATATCACCCATTAAAAAAAACTAAAAAACAAACAATCAATTAACATTAAATTAAATAATCATCATCAATAATAAATAAATATAACAAGTCAATATTTACTATTAGTCAGTACATGAACCATGCAACAATGACGCATGTATTTTTGTATTAGGTAATTAATTTTCTAATTTGTCTTGTTCTCTGACGTTACTACTAATTATGCTAAATATTCAATATTTAGAAGAGATAAGTCTCTCATCGTAGACTGATAGCGATTTAAAGATGAACTTAAGAACATGCTACATTTCCAAAGTCTTCAGAAAGCACGTTAACAATTGGCACCTACTGTATTTATAGTGTCTAGCACCCACCAATCCGCACAGTACCATCGCTGATTGATATATCTCATGCCATTCTCGCTGTGTGGTTCCAAGCCTTTGTCCCAGAGCGGAAGATATGACCGAATGAAACTATTTATTTCCTATGCTTTCACGCAACTACTCATAAAATAAATCACTTTTTACATTTCGGTTCCCTTACAGGCTCCGTTCTCAAGAGAAAGATTTTAAATAATTTTGTAGAGCAACATTCATTCGAAAATCTTTAATTGGATTTTCAGATCTTAATAACAAGATTATTGAAAATGTTGATTGTCTTTGTATGACTAATTAATTTATTAAGTAATTTTTGAACAATGAACTACTTTGTTTGATTTTTGTGTTTAATTTATTTGACCCTAACTACCGTAAACTACCACCAGGGGGCCATTCGCCTAAAGGAAATGCTTAGGAAAACGCTAACGCATTCGATTTTATTTTGTTATTTCTGACCGCCGAATGTTTTCAAATACCTCACGCTCATTTTTTTTTAATATTGTTATTACCAATGCAAAAGAAAAAAAAAGAGCGCGAAGCATTTAAAAACCTCAGGCGGCTAGAAATAACAAATGAAATCGTAAGCGTTAGCGTTTTCCAAAGCATTTCCGTTAGGCGAATGGCCCCCAGTTCCAAATTGGGAGAACTTTCCGAGAATAACTGGCGAAAAACTCAAAGAAGCTTTTCGTCTCCCTCTTATGTTGAATCATGTAAGTAAAAAGAACAAATAGTATCCGTTGATCTTGTAGTGGGTGTTCGGGGAAGGAACTTATCTATTGAATAATGGGCTCCCAAGTTGGTGGATCTCTCTATTTTAAAATTTGATGTTTTTTAATCTCGCGATAGCCTCGCGTATCATTCTAGGAATGAATCGTTGTTCAGTTGCAAGGATGAAACTATATTTTATTAAAATTGTCAAATATTCTAGTTTGATTATGATTATGATTATCGTTTGGCTGATATGAAGAATGCGCGCAATAAATACATCATCATTTCACATTCACAGAAGTAGCAACTTAATTAACATAAAATGTCCTTATCAATAACTAGTGGCCCGCCCTCGCTTCGCTTCGGGGTAGAATTGATCAAAATCCTTTCTTATCGGATGCCTACGTCATAACATCTACCTGCATGCTAAATTTCAGCCCGATCCGTCCAGTGGTTTGGGCTGTGCGTTGATAGATCACTATGTCAGTCACCTTTGAGTTTTATACATATAGATAGTGATAGTATTGGTGTTCTGTGTTCAGGTTCATGGGCGTGTGCGTGCACGAGGGTCAACTGCACGCGCTCACGGAGTACATGGAGGGCGGGTCGCTGGAGCAGCTGATCCTCGGCCGGCCCCCTCAGCCTCTGCCGCAGCAGCTGAGGATTTCGCTGGCGGCAGACATAGCCGCCGGCCTCAAGTACCTGCACGCGCTGGGAGTCTTCCATAGGGACCTCACTGCTAAGGTAAAGGTGCCGGCAATTTTCTTGAGCAAAAACACAGACTAAGAAACTTGAACAGTAGCCCCCTTATTAATAAACTAGCGGCCGCCCGCGACTTCGTACGCGTGGAGTTAGTTAGAAATAGAGGTTCACTGCTCAATATTCGTGCCAAATTTGAAGTAAATTCATGCAGTACTTTTTGAGTTTATCCCATACACACAGACAAACAGCTTCGGTATCGATAGTAGATCACATCCCAAGTATTCTTTCAAAAAAATAATAAAATTTACAGTTTTGACTTTCCTACCATTTTATTATATGTATAGATGTAAGTCCAATACAATTTGCGTAGTCTCAAATAAATGTCTAGAATCATAATCGGGTCAACACGATTTCTTAATAATATTCGTGCCAAATTTGAAGTAAATCCATGCAGTACTTTTTGAGTTTATCCCGGACATACAAACAGACAAAAATTCTAAAAACTATATTTTTGGCTTCGGTATCGATTGTAGTACACGCCCCAAGTATTCTTTTAAAAAAATATTCAATGTACAGTTTTGACTTTCCTACAATTTTATTATATGTATAGATAAGGAATAAGCTTAGAATAGTTACGCCGTGATTTGTTCATGACACTCAAATGCCATTTGTCATTCAATAGACAAAGACAAAACATGGAGTTACTAATCCAAGCGTAGTCTTCGTTTATGATAAGGGGGTAAATATAAATTAAATCTATACTTATAATAAATCTGTAGAGAGGTCAATTCTGTACATGAAATATATTTTCAAAATAACTATCAGGGGGTGATTAGTGATCGATACTGATGCCAAAAATGCAATCAGTAAAATTTTTGTCTGTCTGTCTGTCTGTCTGTGTGTATGTTCCTTATAGAAACAAAAACTACTCGACGGATTTTAACGAAACTTGGTACAATTATTCTTCATAGTCCTGGGCAGGTTATAGTATACTTTTCATCACGCTACAGTCAATAGGAGCAGAGTAGTGAAGGGAAATGTTGGGAAAACGGGAGAATTTACTCCATTTTTTTAGCTTCCGTTGCGTGTGCAGCCTTAATGGTTAAAGTTACATAGAAATCATGTATGACGAAAATATTCTACATAGAATTTTCTAAAAAAAAATTCTGCAACAGCATATGTCTAATTTTTATGGTTGACTTACAATAACACGTGTAACTCCTGATAGCTTAGCAGTTCGGAGTATTCTGATTATATTTGTTTACTCTTACGTTTATAATACTCTTACTCATCCCTAATTTAAAAAAGTTAACATTATTACCTATTCAATAAAAAAAGAATCATAGAAATCGGTATAGAAACACCAAACTTATACATGAAATAAACCATCGCGCCGTCGCACGTGAATACTGAATCATGCTATAAGGATTATTTTTGTGTAACGGTTGCCGCGCTCGACACGGGTCGCGGCGGCGGTAGGTATAAGAAGAATGTCATTGTGTATAATACAGGCCTGAGACAATAACTATAGTCTAGACTTCAGCTCTACAACGAAGCGAAGCCAGGGCGGGCCACTAGTATTAAATAAACTTGTACAGTAGTCGTTTCCGTATCCAAACTTGCTTCTGCGCAAGCTTCCTTGTCTATGATCGATGCTCAAGTATATTGCCGGGGTGTATAACTAGATGCATTTTCGCTGCTGTCCTGCTAAGCTGCCACTTCACCTGTCTGTTATCGATTCTGTCAAATGTAAATCTATATTTATCCTCGAATCTTGTACCGTTGCGAATTTTCGGTAGTATCACCTTTCTGCTTCCATGACACGAGTAACTTAAGCTAAGTTACAACAAATTAAATTTTAAACATGTTTTTTTATATCAATAAAAAAATAAAGTGAAGCAGCTTGTTTTATATCATAACTGTTTGAGTGATGCCATGACAGCTTTTAATTGATTTTATGGAAAACCCTACCAAGGTAGTAGGTATATCCAACCCACCTGTTATTGACGACCTCCGTAGCCGAGTGGTTTGTACGCCGGGTTGTGGTGTCACCGACTCGAGAAGTCCCGGGTTCGAATCCCGGTGGGGGCAGATGTTTGTGTGATGAATACGAGCATTTGTACTCCAGTCATGGATGTTTAATATTTATTTCTATGGAAATATACTTATATATGTACAGTATATATATTCTAACCTCTCTTCATTCAACTTCTCCGTAACCCTACTCCCATAACACAAGCGTACAGTGCTTACTTTGGGGCTAGGCTAATTGGTGTGAGTGTTGGAAATATTTATTATTTATTAGGTAAATTCAGTCCAATTACGAAGAAAACAAACATATTTCTTTATTTGTCGCACAACTACCTTTATATTACGTACCCTATACCCCAGAGTTCTCAAAACCTTCCTTACCTCAGGAAGCACAGTAATTTTTTTGTTGTTTGACTCCAAAACCTCTCTATAATTTGAAAGATACTAACTCGTCTCCCTCCAAGACGAGCTGAAAATAGATTTTTTATCGGAAATCTACTTTGAATATCCGTTAATACTCTGCGGTCTGCACCGACCTCTACGTAATTTTCAAGTGCAGGGTTTTAGCACAGTTTATAATATAGAAAGTTTTATCACAAAATTATACAGCTCACATTTTAAATCATAGTGGTGAAACCGAAATTATTATAAAATTCAACATGCTAAAGTTATTTTACACAAATTTCAATTAAATTTAATTTGAAATTACATTTTTAGGTTTAATTTACCATAACAATGAAAAAAAGTAGATAAAATTATGTCTAATGCTTTAATCGTGTTAATGATTTTTAGCCTATCCGCCTTCAAAAGCCAATTACAACAAAAATAAGCTGATTAAGTACATTTTTTTATGATTTTTGGTAGTTTAGAAGCACGCGGAGTTTTTAATTTTAGCCAGAAGCTATGGAAACTCCTTTTTGTATTGAAGTTGAACATTTGAGTAAATCCTACTAAAACCTAAAGATCCAACTTTCAAGCCTTTTTTGAGTAACTTTAAGTAATTGCAGGAAGTTGAGTATTTTTTTATTAAAACAACATTCAAGAAAATTATGTCACAAAAAAAGACCGTAAAATACCTACTCGAAAACTAAAAAAAATCGCGGAACATACATGGGGTATTTTCGGAAACCCCCAAGTGCGAGGAATCTAAAAAATTAATGTTGAAGTCACTAGTTGGACCACCCTGTATAGACTCTATATATAATACCCTCTCTTCTCTCTCCCTCTATTACTCGAAACAAATCTTGTAGCCGCCTCTTGTTATTCTTGTATGTATGTATTTATATACTTGTATTTAATTGCAATGGCAATGCTTCTGTACTTCATTAAGAAATCTTTTGTAATTAAAACAATAGATGTTCCATGTGTCTAAAATTCTTTCTTCACGTTTTTGTGGCTAGTTATTCGTCCTCAGCCATTTTCTCCGGTCGTTGCGTTTGTTTACTCTTTTAAATATGCTCTGTTATCTCAGTTACATCAGCAGCTATTCGTCCGGATTACGTTACGAAGTTGCATCGAACGAATCCGTAATAAAGCCAAGCGGGTTTTTTTATCATTAGCGTGACATTGGAATTCGATCGACCTCTTCTTACTGCACCAAATTAGTGGTGATAAAGAATTTCACGACTATTACGATCCATGCCCACGAGATGGTTTATCGGGCTTAGCTTCGGCGAAAAACCGTCGAATGAACCCTTATAAGGTACTAGAATAAGCTGTTGGTTATTCGATTCTCATTTGTTTAACGGATATTAGTAAAGTCAAGTAAGTAATCGTCTCAATTTAACATGTTTCTTACACAAACATTATCTCGTCACTGATATATATGTATAATAGGAACCCGAAGTGGCAGGTTTATAAGTAGGCCTATTTCATGTTTAAATAAGATCGCAAAATCGCTTTCCTTCCTCCTAAATTGTTCATCAAGTGCCAACGTTTTTATTGAATTGGAATTTCTTTACCCTAATTTAATATGAATTTTCATTAAATGTGGTAATTTTTCTGATTTCAGAATGTATTATTAAGAAAAATTGGGGACGACAGCTACTCAGCGGTGGTGGCAGATTTCGGACTCGCCGCTAAAATACCTCATCCTGTGTAAGTGTATTCGTATTTACTGAAAGTATTAAGTAAAAAGACTCTTTGAACACACAAAAATTAAAGTAATAACAAAAATTAAACAGTAAAATATCAAGGCAGTGATTATGCTACAGGGGAACTTTAAAAAAAACTTTAACCAAACAAATACTTTGTTGTATAACTTGATTCCACTTTTAAATAATATTTGACTGCTGAGTTTCAAATATACTCTGGAGTCATAAGTTTTGTAATTGTGTTAACTATGGTTATAATAGCGATTATTCAACCTTTTCTTTGAAAAAATGTCGTCTAATTACTGAAACCATTAGTATAAATTAAAATTCGGTTGTTAATAATAGGAATGCAGGTAATATAGGTAACTAATTTCCATTAATAAACAACACAATTAGCGATACAAGGCACGCCAGCAATTTATATGGTAGCGGGTAGCGGCATCTTCAAAGATATTGCATATTGTCACACTCAGTGAGAAACGGTTAATATTCATAAACAAGGTAATTAAGTTAAAAAGGGGCAGTGCGAGCGAGCGGGACGACAGTATATCACGCAATTTCGCGTGCCACCCGCAGCACTGTGGGTCATTTGTAAACATCAAACTTTTTGTCGCATCACTAAAGATATGAACGAGGTTTCATTTCAAGAATTGAATCTTACGGTTACAAAAAAGGAATAACTTGGAAGTGAAGACCTTTTAGAATTTCTTCTTACTGAATATATTGTGATGAATAATTTCGAGTTAGATCTTTCTAGAGTCGTAACCTCATGCTGTAGCTTTACATATATTCGGGATCCATTATACATGCTACCTTATGGTGAATAAAAAACCGTAAAACGCAAAATTACAATACTATCCCGACATGAAACGATGTAAACGAGTTGTCGCTTTAATAGGCTACTTGACACTTTTTGGAAATATGTTTTAAATGGTTAATAATTGTTCTATTAGACCGATAAAAATGTATTGTATTTTTTTTGGACCTAGAAAGCTACAAAACTTTAATTTAAAAATAGATTTTTCATGGACATACAAAAACGCTGTCGGCCATTTTAGTCTATAGATTTATCTATGTTATGACGTTAACAAAATTGTAAACAAACATTCAGAAGCACGTAGGAAATAACCAGAATCTAAATTTATATTATAAAACCATGATTTGTAATAGATTTAATGATAAATATTATAATTATCACGATTGTATTATACGAAACACATCGTTAAAGACTCCAGAAAAGTTGTGGTTTAAATTGCCTAGAGAAATACACATACCTACACATGAACTCACAGTCATGTTTAAAACTTGCTTAATCCTGTAATTTTACCGTCTGAAAGTCTTTTCTTTTAGCAAACATCACTTTAATGTGAGTACTCATTGAATAATATTTAAAGTTTAAAAATACAAAGAGTTTTGTCGTTTCTGCTTTCACAAATCCGGCGTGCAGCATTAATTTAGTCAACAAAACCAATAAACGGAAATTTTTCTACAAGATGTAAGAGTTTTTAGATATATTTTAGTCCGATGAAAGACACCACACTAACACGATAATGATGTTTAGTTGTTTATTAGCACATTTACTAATTTGTTGACGTCACAAACATGATGGACAGCGTTTTTAGTGTTTAAAAAGCATAGATTAAAAACCATTTTTCATATTAAATTAGTACAGCCATCTTCTAATTTTGTGATATCGATGTATTTACGTTCCTAACACCAAACATTATAAGAAATAAACATTTGTATAGTGCAATTTGACATGAGTCAACTAGCCTATTGACGGCATTGTAACAAATGACAAACACCGTAGCAAACAACGATACCACACCGAAACTGAGCCGGGCATGTAGTGGTTCTCGCTAACGAATCTGTACAGATATGTACCGACATAAACGGAAACAAAACGATCCAATGAGGAAGGCGCCTTGATGCGGTTGACTTAACTACAAACCGACGGTTGTGCGACTCTGACGCCTGCATAGGAAAGCCTTGTTTGTATATATATCCGAGAGTCGCGACCGCCAGGATAGGTGACCCCCGTAGATCAGCAAACCGAAGGCGTAGTTTTTTTGACAATTATGTGTGCTTGTAGAGAGCGAATCAAACTTTATGTCATCTGTGAAGTTAGCGGAAAAGGAATCGTATATATGCGCCTAGCCTTACAGCCTACTGAATAAACAATTATACGGTACTGAATATACGGCGTTGTGTTGCAGGGGATACCGGCTGCCGTCGGTGGGGTCGCCATGGTGGATGTCGCCCGAGTGCCTGCGCGGCCGCTGGTACGACCACCGCTCCGACATCTTCTCCTACGGAATCATCCTGTGCCAACTCATCGCCAGGGTGAGGCAATGCTTCCTTGACTTGTTTGTTTAGGGGCTATCATCAGAGGCAGCTATACCTACGATATCATCCTGTGCCCACTTATTGCCAGGGTGAGCCATTGCTCTCGTGCCTTGTTTGTTTAGAGGCTATCATCAGAGGCAGCTATATCTACGGGACCATCCTGTGCCAACACATAACCAGGGTGAGACACTGCTCCCTCGACTTATTTGTTTAGGGGCTATCATCAGAGGCAGCTATACCTACGACATCATCCTGTGCCCACTTATTGCCAGGGTGAGCCACTGCTCTCGTGTCTTGTTTGTTTAGAGGCTATCATAAGAGGTAGCTATACTTATGGGATCATCCTGTGCCAATCCATCGCCAGGGTTAGTGAGTCACTGCTACCTTGACTTGTTTGTTTAGGGGCTATCATAAGCGGCAGCTATACCTATGGGATCATCCTGTGCTAACTCATCACCAGAGTGAGTCACTGCTACCTTGACTTGTTTGTTTAGGGGCTATCATCAGAGGCAGCTATACCAACGGGATCATCGTGTGCCAACTCATCGCCACGGTGAGGCATAGCTCCCTTCACAGCTTTCCTTAGGCGTTGAATGGGCGGCCGTGATGGTTCAAGGCTAAAGGTCTTAGCTCATTTATATGATTCTGCTCCAACACCGCTCTAAACCAAGGCGACCGCTCGCAGTCCACGCGGCGACAGCTAGCAGGCACCAAGCTATCTATGCGCCGACAACTAACTGTCAACGGATTGCTTGGTAGTTACGCGAAAATGCCCTTCTAGCAGTCAACGAATGGACACCGCGTGCTAAGCGAGGCGTCAACTACCTAACAGTCTGACGGTGGTAAGCTCACTGACAGCGCGTTTTCTGCATTTTTTTTATATCTAGGTAGGCAAATGACTACCCCACCTGATGTTAAGTGGTGTGGAAGTCCAGACGCGAAGATTGCTGGTGATGCAGTTACAAACTGCTACACCAACTCTTCTCTACTTGCTGGCCTGCAGAAATGCTTCTTCACGTTTCTCTGAAAGGAGCGCAGATTGTAGGACGCAGGGAACACGTGTGCGGACAAAGAATTCTACTTACGAATAATACGACAGAGAAATGAGTTACAAAATTTCTTTGTTCGTGGAGGAATAGTTCGAGCACAGTAACTGCAGCCTTCACATCTTTCCTTAGGCGATGGGTTGGCGTGCTGGGTCAAGGCTTAATCTCCCCATTCCGTCCATAATGCAGAGGCATTATGGACGGAAGTGATCTTAGCCTGGGGATCGCGGCTAAGAGACCACTCAGCTAAGATATTGTTCGAGCTCTGTATATGTAATGTAGTTGTGTGTACTTGTCGTCAATTTGATATAGCCATCATTGAGAGCTACACTGCTAGAGCCATCTGTTGAAAAAGCGAATGTTATGTTGCTCCGTTTTAGTTATACGTGGGATATCCTAACTCTGTGATAGTCTATGGTTTTTTGATTCACAATGATACAAAAATATATGTGACAAACTTAAAAGTTGTGTATGTGACTAACACATACACAACTTTTAAGTTTTATTTTCAAAATTAATTATTTTTTTCTTATATGGTCCTTCGAGACGGATTTTGGCACATACATTTATGAGCGGTAGTGATTGTACAATAAGAAAACAAGCCATTTTAAATGACACCGACACACATTAACAGGCTGATGATAATGTTGATGCCAGGTTGATGCCGATCCGGACGTTCTCCCACGTACGGACAACTTCGGCCTCAACTACATGGCGTTCGTTGATCTATGCGACGAGGACACCGTGCCCGGCTTCCTCAAGCTCGCATTCAATTGCTGTATCGTGAGTATCTGATATGTCTTCTTGACTCCAGTGGTATTTTTTTTGGTAACCATCAAAATCCGTGGCCGGGTGATTTGTACGCCGGGTTTCATTGTGTCACCGACTCGTGAGATCCCGGGTTCGAATCCCGGTGGAGCAGATGTTTGTGTGATGAATACGAGCATTTGTACTCTATTCATGGATGTTTGATATTTATTTCTATATAAATACAGTATATGTATTCTATCCGTTACCCTAGTATCCCATAACACAAGCCTTACAGTGCTTACTTTGGGATTAGGCTAACGGGTGGAAATATTTATTTGTAATTTATCAGTTAAATCGGTATTATTATCCTCTCGACAGTTTGAACCGAAGGCGAGGCCGCTATTCCCCGAGATAGTGAGCAAGCTGGCCGAACTCAAGGATGGCAACGACGACGTTTCATGGGGCTGTCACACGCCCAACAATAGCTACGAGAGGTAATTTATATTAAAATTATATAATAGACTTCTCTTAAGATGCCATGATGGTGATTATGAATCACATAATAACACTAGCGACTAAATATTTATTTTTGTGAATCCCTCAAGAAACTAGCATTCGAGTCGGGATAAAAATTATCCTTTTCCTCAACCCAGGTTATAAACTATATGTGTGCTAATTGTTATCCAAAGTCGTTTAGCTGTGTTCCGATTTAATCTAGCCCCACAGTAAAATATGAGGAACTACTACCTTCACCCCGTTAGGGGTAGAGTTACAAAGAACCCTAGTATGCTATTCTTTATTTCAGGTCCCAAGTGTAAATACTGAGTTTGAGTTAATCTAAATGCGCGTTTAACTTCATCCATATAAAAACTTCGGCACCCTCCAAACCCCTTTAGGGGTAGTGGGAAAATGTGACAGTTAATTAATTTCGAATCCGGCTTTATGAAAATAAGAGCTCAATGACGTAAATGGTTAGCGCGATCGTTGAAGTTAAGCAACTTTCGCAGTGGTCGGTCATTGGATGGGTGACCAAAAATTTTCTATCTCAAGTTCCTCCATGCTTCGGAAGGCACGTTAAGCCGTTGGCCCCGGCTGCATCTGCATCTGGAGTTAGCACCCGAAAATCCGCACTGGGTCCGCGTGGTGGCTCTTATCCATCCATAGGGAAGACCTGTGCCCCAGCAGTGCGGACATTAATAGGCTGATGTTGATACCGTTGAAACTTGTTTTATTTAACTAGCAAACCAGTGAACGAAATGTTCACCAAAACCTGATTTAAAAAAAATGTATTTAATTAATTGAGAACTTCGGAGATTTTGTGTGGTTTCGTTTGAAATTCGTGATTTCTCGAAAACCGGAAGTGCTACGTTACTCAAATCCGGTTTGTAGTCTTATCAGACTATTCTTAACTTATAACTTAAATATTCTCTTTATCTATCTCTTACGGTTTGGCCGCTGAAACAGCACCACGGACGGACGGACGGACTTGTCTAATAGATAAGAGATGATGATAACATTTCCTTTGCAGCGGCGAAGAAGCGGACGCGTCTGGCCCGCGCTCGTGCCCCGGCCTCACCGCGTGGAGGCGTGCCCGTCCGCACTCGAGATCGCGTACGTACATACATTCTATTCATATACAGTCAAAGCCGAATATAATGACATCGTTTATAACGACATGTCGGTTATTACGACCAATTGGCAAGGTCCCGACCGAAACCCTATGTAAACCCTTAACTAAAAAACCGCCTCTAACAACACCGGATATAGCGAAATACCGCTTAAAACGACTTATAGCCTATGAATATTGATAAAGTTCATATCGATATTCATCGGCTATAACGTCTAACCATTTTTCTTGTTCCACCAAAACAAAATATACTGTAGCTATTGTGGGTTACCTATGATGCGAAAAGATGGCGCTTAAACCGGAAACCGGATATGACGCGGTTTCCACTGTATATGTAAGTGATTAAGAAATTATAGTAGGTATAATGAATGTACGTGAAACAATAGGAGCAAAGAAATAAGAAAATGTAATAAAAAATGGTTGCCTGTAAAGTCGGTTTTACGGGCGAAGATTTTACGTGACAACGTCTTTTTCTCGGTAGAATATTTATTGATATGAATATAATTAAATTGCACAATAGGAACAAGGAATTGAATGAAAATAAGAATTGCACAAATTTTAACTATAGAAATATATTTTGTTTACTAAAACATTGTACATGTAAACTTAAACTTAACACGAGAGACTCATCGTAACGTTACCGAGCGTTACACTTTTTCATAAGTGACTCCCAGCCGCAACCTAATTTAAGACGTTGTCACGTCAAAAAAGTAATGTAATAGAAATAAGATATTGAATAGAAAAGCGCTAATGAAAGAAAAAAACAGAGGTGTAAAAAAATTTGCACCCAAAGAGGGAAAAGAAAAGACAGACAGAAAAGCATATAAAACAGAAAGAGAGATATTATTATTTATTACATTTTCTTACATATAAACATCTAACAGCTAAATGATTAAAAAATGAAAATATAATTAACACATTTGTTCCAATTAACGCGTTATGTCGTGGCAGTAAGGTAGGTGTGTATAAGTAGATATAGCGAGAATTTTTAAACACGACTGTTTGAAAATTACGCACAATAGACGAATGTGCGTGAGTTTGCGTCCGACACTATTTAAAAAAATATTCGATATTTCAAAAGATCTATCAATAATTAAATTTGAATAAAGTATAATTTTAATTTCATTACATTTGTGTGCCTGAGAGTATCCGGACATTTTGACAATGTTACGATGTCCTAAATAGACGATCTGCTATACAGCCTATTTGAGTGTTGGACGTTTTGCTAGAGGGCGTATTAATCAACCGCTAGAAGCGCTTGTGTAGCGTGAGGTCTCTGAAATGTCAAATGTTATTGCCTGTGGGTTGACTATGCGAGTTTATTTCTAATTAAAATGATATTGTGAATATTTGACTTTGGCATGGCCGATTACGATACGGTTCTTTAGTATTATAATATGATTTAAATGTAAACTTGGATTTAACGCTCGTATGAACTAACTTTAAATGCTACACATCAGACCTCACTCTACAGTGGCGCCATCTGGTGAGACAAAAAACGGTCGTCGCGCTGTTGGATGTTTTGCTACTTAGACCTTCCGTTCGTGAAGCTTTTGTTTGACAGTGTGACGAGATGGCGCTGCCATACAATACTAGATGAATTTCGATATGTCCAGGTGGCGCCATCTGGTGAGATAAAAAACGGTAGCCCTACTGCTCATTAGACAAAAAACGGTAGCCCTACTGCTCATCATTAGACGTTTCG
Organism: Chilo suppressalis; assembly: GCA_902850365.2. Classification (NCBI taxonomy): domain Eukaryota; kingdom Metazoa; phylum Arthropoda; class Insecta; order Lepidoptera; family Crambidae; genus Chilo; species Chilo suppressalis. Next base: position 4,366,517 of record OU963902.1, read on the forward strand.
CGCTGTTGGACGTTTTGCTACTTAGACCTTCCGTTCGTGAAGCTTTTGTTTGACAGTGTGACGAGAAGACGTTTCGCGCTGTTGGACGTTTTGCTACTTAGACCTTCCGTTCGTGAAGCTTTTGTTTGACAGTGTGACGAGATGGCGCTGCCATACAATACTACATGAATTTCGACAGGTCTCGGTAGTATAGTTGGTTAAGTGCTAGCGAAAGGCGCAGGTTCGAATCCTATCTAATACCGAGCGAAACTTTTTCCTAGTAAATTTTTAATAAATCTGTTTATTTTTTGACTCATATTAAGCTTGGAATGCTTAGTATCATATGGAGGTCTTTTATTCGAAAATTTGTTATAGTAAGGTATAATGATGCAAATCTCAAAATACCAAGAATGTCCGTAGCAGGTATAATTTTGACAATGACGTCATTTAAATAACAATCCCTAGTTCGTTTGGGTTTAAACATAACATAACTTGATGAAGAATTTACCTATTTCACTATATTCAATACATTGTAAAAGGTTCTGAGGAAAAAAAATAAGAAAATTGCGTGGACGAAATAAAATTGCTCTCTGTTTGCGTCGCCTGGCACATACGATGCTACCCGACATTACGTTATGTTGACGCGACTTATGTTGGTTGGTTGCGAAATTAGCAGCGAGCGCAACATATTTATATTATTTCAGTTCGTCTACTGCGCCGCGACTTGCACTAATTTCACAGCCGCTAATAAGTTTGAACCGCACTCTACGCGTTCGGTTTTAAAGTGTCGGTATTATAGGTGGTTATAATATTCGTAATGAATGCGCACTGTCTTGCGCGCTAGGCTTTAAAGCGCCAAAGACACTCTTTCCCAAGTTTTTGATCTCTTGCTTATTATGTCGAGTTATGTGCTGGGAATTTAGTTTATACAGTGAAACCTGGTTAAGTGGGACCTGGATAAGTGAGTAACCTCTATTATTGAGAGTCGCAATGAGGTTCCCGGTTCTTTTTCATTAAATTACCTCTGTTAATGGGACTTTTTGAACCTGGTTAAATAAAATTTGAATTCTAAGACTCTTTCGATGTTTACCTCTATAATTGAGACTGTAGCTCAATTACCTGTATAAATGAGACTAATTAATCAGGTTGTAACACGTTTTGACATGTTTGTTTACATATTTCGCGTCGTCTTCCGCGCATGCTTTGTTTGTCAGTACTATAAAAAAGGAATAACGGCACATTTCCACCTCTGTAAGCGGGGGCCTCTGTAAATGAGACAACTATAATTTTAAAACTGTTTAATTGGAAAACTGGATTATTGGATACCCTCAATAATTGGTACATATATCTTGGTCCCTTGAGATCCCAATTAACCAGGTTTCACTGTATTAAATATGTTTGTGTGTTTAGTCCACCGCCGGTCCCTATCCGAACTGGAATGGGTATCAGAAGGGGGTTGCGGTGCTTCCATATCTTCGCTCCGTTTGCGTCGTCTGGCACACACGATGTTACTACGCGACACACACGCGTTAGCCGCGGCGCCTTCAGTCCGTCGGCCGCTGCACACGTTCCGAGGCGTTCACAAGATCCTGGAACCACCGGCTTCGTGTCTTGAGCTTCCTTCACCGCATGATGATGAAGACGAGCCACGCTGTGCTTCGTTACCAGCATCGCCGGTGCAGAGTAGAAGGGGATCGCCTGATAGGTGAGTGTTTAATGAAACAGCAGATTTTATTAACATGCACAAGATTCTGGCACCGCCGGCTTCGTGTCTGGAGCGTCCTTCACCCACTGTGACGAAGATAAGCCACGCTGTGCTTTATTACTAGCATCGCCGATGCAGAGTAGGAGAGGATCGCCGCATATGTGAGTGTTTGATGAAACTGTAGGATCTTATTACCATTCACAAGATTCTGGAACCACCGGCTTCGTGTCTGGAGATTCCTTCACCGCCTGATGACGAAGATGAGCCACGCTGTGCTTTGTTACCAGCATTGGGGATCGCCTGATAGGTGAGTGTTTAATGAAACAGTAGGATCTTATTACCGTTCACAAGATTCTGGAGCCACCGGCTTCGTGTTTGAAGCTTCCTTCACCGCTAGATGATGAAGACAAACCACACTGTGCTTTGTTACCAGCATTGCCGATGCAGAGTAGAAGGGGATCGCCTGATAGGTGAGTGTTTAATGAAACAGTAGGATCTTATTACCGTTCACAAGATTCTGGAACCACCGGCTTCGTGTTAGAAGCTGCCTTCACCGCATGATGATGAAGATCAGCCACGCTCTGCTTCGTTACCAGCACCGCTAGTGCAGAGTAGAAGGTGATCGCCGGATAGGTGAGTGTTCCATTGTTATAACTGTGTACAAGATTTTGTACCATGGTGCCTGGAGCTTCCTTCACCGCACAATGATGATCACGAAGAAGGCCTGCGTCTCCAAATTGGTAAAAACCCCTCTTACATAATACAAAATTAAATAGTTTAATAAATTGACACTTGATTTTCAGAGTCAAAAAAATATCTTTATTGAAATTGTATTCATTGTACAACGCTTTTGATAACAATATAACCAAAAAAATAATGCATGTGTGCGTATCGGTGCTGCTTTAAGCGGGAGCAAGGAGCGGGCGTCCGCTCCGCGTGCAGTTTTTATGTCATCGTGAATCCCGTCTCACGCAGCGCTGCTCTATGAAATTACATGTAACAAAACCGCCGAGCGGACGCCTGCTTAACGCAGCGCGGGCTCTAAAGTGGCGATAGTTAGTACTAAAGTTATAATGCAATCTTTAGACTATTGATGGGCTAAAAGTGATATGTTTATGTGTACAGGCCACGTCGCCGTGCGTCGTGCGAGAGCGGCATATTCTCCGTCGCGTGCTCGGAGCTGTGCTGCCGCTCTCTGGACGAGCTGCGGGCGCGTGTGTGCGGCCGAGACGCGTACAACGGTGAGCTGGGTGAATGTGGTGTATGTGTGTGTGAGCGTGTATGAGTGTGTGTATGTCTGTGTGTATGAGCGTGCATATGTGTGTGTGTGTGTGTGTGTGAGAGAGAGGGTGTATGTGTGTGTGTAAGGGTGTATGAGTGTGTGTGTGTATGTGCGTGCGTATGATGTATGTGCGTGCGTGTGATGTATGTGCGTGTGTGTGTGAGGGTGTGTGTGTGTGTGTGTGAGGGTGTATGTGTGTGTGAGCGTGTGTATGTGTGTATGTGTGTGTGAGCGTGTATATGTGTGTGTGTGAGAGGGTGTATGTGTGTGTGTGAGGGTGTATGAGTGTGTGTGTGTGTATGTGCGTGCGTGTGATGTATGTGCGTGTGTGTGAGTTTGTATGTGTGTGTGCGTGTGTGAGGGTGTGTGTGTGCGTGTGTGAGGGTGTATTTGCAACCAAAATGAACTCATTGCCAAATGGAGAAGGTCATTGCAGCCAGCGCGGTATGCCGTGTAAACGCAACTCGGCTGGTCGCAGCAAGCTAATAAAACCGACTTCTCTTATCTGTTTCGAGATGAATAAGAATTTTTACTTAGTGTGGATAATTTGACGCAATTTAAACAGATGCTTTAACAAAACCTCGGCCAATCTTGGTTTTTTATAATCAGGTGATAATAAAGAGAGTTGAAGTGAAAGATAAGCAGTAACCGCTATATTTTTACGGTAAAACTATTCAGTGGCAGTAATTCGTTAAACAAAAAAAACCTATAAAATTGATATTTATCGAACACACTTTGTCTACGCTAGTCTCACATTGATTTCAATTCTGGCAAGATTCTCTAAACTTAAAACTAAATTTAAAACCAACTCTCCCTTTCATTCTGTATAGAGATTGAGAAGGATACACTGTTGTCAAATTTCATTTAAGGTTTAGAGAATCATGCCATAATCTACACCATTGTCCTTTAATATGACATTATCGTCATGGCGTCCCACGGCATTGTCACACGGAGGGAAAGTATATTAAACATAAAAGATAGTATATTTTACTGAAAGCAGACATCATTTTATTTGTAATAAAAAAAATCATGATCTTCCTTTCATTAAAAATGCTATGTTAATTAAAAAAAATACTTATAATTTACCCTGTCGACGGTTGTCAAAAATACATGAGTTTTTTTTTTCATATTTCGGTTGTTGTAGACAATTTAAAAAAAATCAGTGAATCCAGTTCTACTTGTTATTAAAAATAAAATGATTTCTTCTTGCAATAAAATATACTATCTTCAATATTTAATATACTTTCCCTCCGTGTGACAATGCCGTGGGACGCCCTGTATAAACTGAAAACTTTCTTAGCTATGCAGACTGCAAAAAATCTCTACACCTTGTAATATTTCCGTTTCCTGTTCCCAGTATGCGCCGATTGCCGCGCCACCTACCGGTCGAGCGTCTACACGGACAGTTCCGAAGACGCCGCTTCGCTCGCCGGCTCCGATAGCCTCTACTGCGACGATCGTTTACCGAGCCGCTCCGCTCAGATCGCTCGCATAGTCGACTATTTCGAGCGGAAGGGCGGCGGCGAATTCGCCTGCGAACGCTCGTGGCGAATGAAAAAGTTGGCCGATTCACGCCGGAGCACGAACCCGGATCCGCGGAGGACGCTGCTAGTGTGCGAAGGCGCTGTCAGCTCTAAACTACCCATATTCGATAAGCGCGCGTGATCAAAACTACCTTCAGAGACTTTCATATGTCAACGTTTGACGTAATACGAACTGTGTCGATGATATTCGTAAACTCCGTCCCCCTTATTAATAAACGAAGACTACGCTTGGATTAGTTACTCCATGTTTTGCCTCTGTCTTTCGAATAACAAATGACATTTGAGTGACATGAACATAACACGGCGTAACTAGTCTAAGCTAATTCCTTGTTTATTAATAAGGGGGCGTAAGTTTGCTAACAAATTACCTGTATTAGATAAGTGCGTGATCAAAACTACCCTCAGAGACTTTCATATGTCAACGTTTGACGTAACACGAACTGTGTCGATGATATTCGTAAGATCAGTAAGTTTGCTAATAAATTACCCGTATTATTGATAAGCGCGCGATCAAAACTGCTCTCAGAGACTTTCATATGTCAACGTTTGACGTAATACGAACTGTATCGATGATATTCGTAAAATCTGTAAGTTTGCTAATAAATTACCCGTATCATTGATAAGCGCGCGTGTTCAAAACTACCCTCAGAGACTGTCATATGTCAACATTTGACGTAATACGAACTGTGTCGATGATATTCGTAAACTCCGTAAGTTTGCTAACAAATTACCTGTATTAGATAAGTGCGTGATCAAAACTACCCTCAGAGACTTTCATATGTCAACGTTTGACGTAATACGAACTGTGTCGATGATATTCGTAAACTCCGGTACTTCACATGGTTATTCGTATATCCTATTTGCCATTTTGACAGCAGGTACTCCTTATCACACTATAAAAAAGGAGAGTCTGTTGTCAAGTTTACAAATATTAAATACGAACAACAATGTAAACATTATGATAATGCGACCGGGATGAGTAAGATGTAAATGTCTCGAGTATACCAGCAAACCAAACACTCCCATTAGAGTACGCATTACTTAATTTTTGTTTGAAATCGTAAGCGGCATGCGGGCAGTGTAGTGTAAGCCGCGATTTGATTGGCTACGTCAGTGTGACGTCATGATGACAGATAACAAATTAGTGTAACGATCTTCATACCGGTTAAAAAGTGACTGTTAACCACAGCTCTAATTATTACGTCAACCTTTTATACATATTTTTAATCGCTAATGTACTTATATCGAAAGTATACATTTGTCAAATTGAGACGAAAGACGTGCGTTGCTATTAAAATGGCATAAATTGCAAATTGGCAGGAGGAAATCCTCCGCGTGTATCTAAAATAAGTTTAGCTAAATATTGGCCATTTTATAGAGAATTGTTTGATGTTTAGATGAAAATATGAGTGTATAGTTATTTAAATAATTATATTCGACAAAATAGCGTACATTATATACAAAAGCGTGCGTGTGAGTCAGAGGCAGTGTCGCAATGTGTTTTATGTAAAAATTGAAGCAATATTATCAAGGCTAGTGCCAATCGTCCATATATGCGACGAACTTTGAAAAGAAATTATGTCTAGTTATCTCTAAGAATCGCCGTAGACCAAGTGAAGTTAAAAGCAACACCTTATTCTGTTAATACTTTAAAATTGAACCTATAGTCATGTTTACAAAGTGAATAACGATTGAGTAAACATTGAAACACAACCTTCAAACTATTATCGACCTTATTAATGTGGCAATAGACATTAATATTGGAGTATCATCGGGAATCGCTTTTGCGTCTTTGGTCTACGCTGAACCTAAGACCTTGACCGTTAGATGTAGATATCAAAGCTGTAATCACGAAAACCTTTTTTATAATTCACTACGAACTAAAGTCTATTTAGAAAATGTTTACTTCAAAGAAATACTGTAAATGAGGGTGTTCAAGAAAGACGGGCGCTAGGTGGCAACACTGAGCCGAAAAGTCTTCTTATCCCTCAAATCGCGTATGACGTCATAGTCTATAGATCGATTTAAATGCTCGTTCCATTAATTCGCGCCAAAATCTTGATACGAAATACCTCACGCCACAGCGGAGCCACAGAACTGGTGACGTGAATTTTCGTAATCACCCTTATTAATTAACAACAGCATAAATGAAGTTAAAATAACTTTTTAAATTTTCAACAGCTAAATAAATCCGTTTTTGAACGGCAGCTTCTATCTCTAACGATCACTGTCGATAAACAAAAGTTTAGCATCACTTAAAAATATACTATTTAATATGTTTAACGTTGGACGCAACCACGATCCAAGGACGCGACTGAGTAATTATTAGGCATTTCGTTTTATTATATTTTCTGTAAATGAATGAGATTAACGTCGATCGGTTGTAATATATTAATTTTAACGGCTATGATGTGTTCGGGTGTAAATTCCAGAGGCCTATGTGAACTAGTCCATTCTAGTGTCTTTGGTTAAAGAAAGGCCCTTACGAAATAGTCCAAGGAGAAAATGCTAGCGGTTGAAGAAATCGTGTCCATTTTATTCAACAAGTTTTTTTTTTATAGTAACTTTTATAATATTTTTTAAACAGATATCATTATTCAACTAATATTTAGAACTGAAATAAAACATCTTGAAAAGATGGTTCGATTTCTTTGTCCCCGAGTGTATATTCGTTCTGCATTAGCATGTAATGGTTTAACAAGTGTAAATATGTTGTAGTGTAATTGTTTCATTCGTGTTTTATAATTTATATGTATTTATGTATACAGTATTACGTTACTTCAGTACTTGCCAGTTCCGTTTTAAGTATGTAAATATGTTTCATAGTTTTAGTTTCTAAATAAATGTCATAATATTTGATTTTGAACTCTACGGAAGTAGAAATTAAGTACCTTCCTCCTTGATATAGCAGATATATTTTCATTTTAGAAAATAACTATATTTACTTATGCAATCTTGGTTTTTATGCGACAAAGTCATAATTGAGTTTTTATTTATAGTGAAAAGAGTTTCATTTATGTCATTATTTAAAAGTTAGTACCTAATATATAGATTTATTTATATCCATTCGTGTCTAACCATCATTTCGTGTATGCGTAAATACTAATGGTTAATACAATATAAATTCGTCCTAAATTATAAATCCTATTTACGTAGCAGCTGCGTGTTGCTAGTCCTTCTAAGGCATGAACATTTCTTTAATAAAACACTCTTTTCGGCGGCTTATAAAGTTAGGAGATTTCAATTTAACATAACAAGTGATGTCTATGACTGACTTCTGGCACAGTATAAGGAATTATTCCTAAAGTAGTCTGATATCTATGAATAATTCCCTTTACTGACCATAACCAGTATGGGAAACCTCGGTGCCTCTGTTATGTCCAATTAAAATATGGCGGCTTTATTACCGTTTTTGGAGTATTTATCAAGTTGTGTTACGAGAGCAGATGTAATTATAATATGTTTATCAATCATATCAAGCCGTCTTTGGTCATTATGTTGATGCGGTTTGATGAGAACACAAAGTTTTTACAATATGCGCAGTACAAGTTATTTTTTACTATACCTATATTCGGTTTTCTCCTTGTCGCTACTATGTCACATCATCCATCACATTATTAACTCAAAAGCATATCCTAACCAGGTTAATGCCCAATAGGTGATGTAGTTGCTCCATGGATTAAAATCTAATACCCTTGGTGTTATTCATTGGAGAAATAAAATCGAATCGAGACGGTTAATGAAGAAAAAGTATGTACTTATATTTCGAAAAAAAATCCAAATGCAAAACAAACATAATTCGTTTAAGATGAGTAGGCAAATTTTGCTGTCGATTTAATTTTTTTTTGCTGAGAATGATCATAGTTATTATATCACTTATTGAAGTAGATAATGACATTGGAAGCATGTTTTTGGCTCATGTTATTATTGAAAAAGATACATTTTTTTTGTTGCATACCCCCGGTTACAGATCTCCAGACTCGTTGAATTAGACGATTCATTTATCGGAGTCGATACTATAACGACGTTATCGATGAGTATGACATTGTGTTCCTCACTGCCCAGTATCCGAGTGCAAGATAGACACCGAGTCAGGTTATCCAAAACTCCAATTTCCCCATTTATTTTTAACCTAATGCGGGTTGGCATAAAGATCAAAATCGTTTCTGACATACTAACACTTTTTGATAATCTGACATGCTGTGTCTTCTTTACGGTAATTATTACTAAGAGATGGCCAACATAATATACAATCATCCATTTTGGCAATATAGAAATGTTATTTTTGTTTTAATGTCTATACTATATCAGTGTACAAATATGTGTCAAATGATTCATTGAGGAAGTGTAGCAAAATAACTGGCGTGGTTTTAATGACATTGGCATGCATCAAGCAAGCAGAAATAATTGTTTTTTGCTTATTGTAAGTCTTTATGACACATGCAAAATGAACGTGTATTTAAAATCAGAAGCCTTAGCACGAACCAATATCGAACTCGAATAGTTTGCGAATGCGAAATGTCATTCTCAAATTTTGTGTGGAAACTTTAATAGCGGCGCCACAACGGACGTAACGAGAACTAAAGTCGGTACACATTTAACGTATAAAATAGATCGAATTCAACTATACAAATTCGATAATGGTTCGTGCTAAAGCTATAATTATCGTAGTTAACAATTTTACCTTAATATCTTGAATGACGAAGTTTTTTGTAAAAAATGTGCCGTATACTTTTATAGCATTACTACACTGTTTAGCTTAAGATAAATAAGGCCACATATTGCCAGTGTCATTATAATCAACTTAACAGCGATATAAACATAGTAAGCCTTACTACGAAACGGTGATTAAATTAGACGAAACCCATGCTGTCGTTTCCCTGTTTCGTCAATAATACTGACAGCCTTTAAAAGAGGCGTGAAAAAGTAACTTGCTAGCCGGCAAGGTGAGGTTGGCTGGTGTGGCAGGTAAAACTGCCGTACCAGCTGTCTTCGCGTCTGGACGTCAACATGTTGGACCTAGCTATAAAAAAGCCGACATTATCAGAAATTTTCAGCTTTTACCATTGTTTCGTGGTATGTTACAATATTTTTGTAAATACAGTATTAAACGTGTGTTTATCTTAATATTAATCGGCAGCGTATGTTTCACTTTGTTAAGAGTCAGGGTATTGATATTGTAAATAAATAGGCGAAGTGAGCCCAATCAGATTAAATCATAAAGATAAACGAAAAGTCCTCAGATCGGAGTTGTGACAAGTAACCTACCTAATAATTACGTTAAAAAATGGATTCAAATAATCACTCTAATGTACACTGTTATAAAGTTCAAAATCGAGAACACCGTAGACTATTTTTCATATAGACAATTCCATATATATGAATTGATAAATTAAATCTATTTATACCCGTAATTTATATAAAAAATCGTATGACAGATGATGATAAAGCAAGCTGTTATAATACCAGTGCCAAAATATTCATTCCCATTATTATTGTAACGATAATATTTACATATATGTATGTACATGTTATTATTTATGAAAACTGTGTGAAGCGACGCTTTCATTTTTCACTGATTTAAAGATTTGGGTTTTGGTGTTGAAACATTGCTTGGTTATGAAGATCAATTATTGTGTCCGTCCATACATGGCGTTTTATACTTACAGTCTAGTTGAAATAAGGTCCTTATTCGTATATGAATACGATGTCTAAAGTCCTTTGATGCTCCGCCGGTTGTTCGTTACATGATATTTATATTAGAAGAAGTAAGCAGACCGATTGAAGACTGATGGCAACCTAATATGCAACAAGATACCATTTAAGTCCCATATGTGTTTGCAACAGTTATAAAAACTAAGTTCCTTGTTATCACCACGTATTAATATTCAAATAAATGTTTGTAGAAAATAAATGCTAGATGTAGAATAATAGAACTCTCGTGGTTATGACTTACAGACGATCGTCCAAGTACGAAAGTGAATCAAATTCGTCCCAAAGTGGGTTTTTTGTAAGAGCTTTGTTTTAATGTATTTTCTGAAAAAATCACAAGAGCTCGTGAATTTCAAACCTAATATCACAACAGCAAGAATACACAATTCTTTTCTGGAAAACGAGCATTTTCACAAGACATTGGTGTCGATTCTGGCATGGTTCTCTAAACCAAAACTTAAATTTGACAACAGTGTATCCTTGTCATTCACTATACAGAATGAAAAGGAGAGACTGATCTTAAATTTAGTTTTAAGTTAAGAGAATCATGCCAGATCGACACCATTGAACATTATTTTCAAGTAACGTGTAGAAACCTTCCTACCTAGGCTAAAAAAACGAGCGAGCCTTACAGTAGTCGAGTATGATGTGTAACATCTGCAACCTCACCTTATATTAGTAAAAAAAGAAATAAAACCTACTACAAATAAATAAGCCATTTGAACATTATGTTCTAAAACCAAATCAAATAGTGCGCGCTTCCCAAACTTCCTGTTACACACTTTCGTCCCACTTCACGTAATCACTCCCACAAATTGCACGAAAGCAAGAGGAAAGATGTTACACATTAATAAGAAACTGGCGTTAATTATTTTCACTTTGCGAAACGCAAAGAACTCTGAAAGAAGCAATTTTTTAGAGAATAATGTGTGGTGCTTTTGGAAGGTACAGTCAGTACACCAGATTGTTTCTTTGTCGATTATGAACATTTAAGTCAATATTTACTGTCAATAAAATATGGAGCAGGTGTGCGCGTGACTGTACTTTTAGAGCATATTATGATATCGACGTCAAAGAATGTTTCAGCACTGACCTGTATTCTTGCCAACATATGTTTGGAGGCAAAGTTTCACCACTTACGCATATCAGTTCGAAATGATTAGATAATTAATAGGTTTTTGATAAATGTAGATTAGGTTGCATCTACGCACGAAGCATTACAGTATTACAATACAAAATCTTAAAAAAGCTGATTGTTGATTAGTATTCAATTTAGACTTTAAACCAAGCGAATAAAGATCAATTTATGTTTAACGTGATTCTGTTATTATCAACATTCAAGTATGTACCTATATAGTTATTCATTTCTTTAAAGTAGAAACAACAAGTGTCATTCATTCTTCTAGGCAAGAATGAAGTGGTTTATCTGAATACTAAAATGCCTCGTGTGTTGACCCTGTGTTATCTGTATAAGTTTTTCTTGTACATAAAATAAACCCTAACGTTCCTTGTTTTATAAGGCACTAACGACTAGTACGTTTTGTTAATGCGGTTGTGTCTTTACATGCCCAGACTTATATTAGTTGTAGTAGGGATGAGCTCGATGGAGGCAGTTAATAATTTGTAAAACGAAGGTGGTATTAAATATATTTTGTTTCAATATTTGTTTTTTATTTTTGTTGTAATAAGGTTGACTGCTGTTCGGCAGCATAATGGCGCGATTACACTAGATCTATAGCCCGTATTCGGTTATACTAGAGACATTACTCGATTTCGGGCACCCGAAGTAATGTCTCTAGTGCACCTGACTAGAGATTTCGGGCACCCGAAGCAATATTTAAACTGGAATAACTAGATCGATAGTCCGTATTCAGGTGCACTAGAGACATTACTCGATTTCGGGCACCCGAAGCAATATTTAAAAGTTGCTGCCGAAAGTTTAGTGATACCGCTCTGCATATTGTTCAGACGGTCACTATCTGAGGGAACTGTTAAGATAAGATATGGAAATCGGCTTTCATTACACCGATATTTAAAAAAGGTGACAAAAATAATGTAGAAAACTATCGCCCAATATCAAAATTATGTTTGTTTGCCAAAATTCTTGAAAAACTAGTTTACCAAGACGTCTACTCTAGCCTTAACATTTTATTTAATGAAGAACAACGTGGGTTCCTTCGAAAGCGCTCTCTACCAAACAGCAACCATTTAGTAGCGAATGAATTTATCACCGAGGCAATGGAGAATGGTGCTCAAGTAGATGTTGTCTATACCGACTAACAAAAATGTTTTGACAGAATAGATCATCAAGTATTGCTCTCCAAGCTCCATTCTGCAGGCATACATGACAATTTACTTCGTTGGTTTACGTCTTATATTGAAAGTCGTAACCAAGCTGTAGTCCTTATGTGTCGAGGTGGATAAATATACCATCTGGCGTGCCCCAGGGGTCGATTTTAGGTCCACTTTTATTTGTCATTTTTATTTTAGTTCTTAATAAGTTTCCTTTTTTCTAAAATCCTTTAATTTGCGGATGACATGAAGGTTCTTAAAGTAATTCGTAGTTCATTGGACAACAAGATCTTCAACGGTTTGAGAAATACTGTATTCTTAATAAGTTGGATCTTAACGTATGAAAATGTTTTCATATGACTTTCACCCGAAAAACGCATAAAATAGAATCTTATTACAGATTTTTCAACCACAGATTAACCCAGGTTAACAATATTAGAGATTTAGGTGTCGAACATGACTCCAAACTATTTTTTAATGATCATATTGATCATATTACTAGTAAGGCTTGTAAACCTTTGGGGTTCGTAATGCGTATGTCCAGCGACTTCAATTCTATAAAAGCGATAAAAGTATTGTACTGTGCCTTCGTACGCAACCACATGGAGTACGCCTCGCAGATGTAGAATCCGATGTACAATATTTATTTTACGCGCTTGGAGAAGGTACAAAAAAGATTTCTGCGATTTCTCGATTATAAAGCCCGACAGTATTCTATAAGTTACGAGCATTCTACAAGTTGCAAGCGTTATAACTTTCTTCCTCTTCAAATTCGCCGTGAAGTAAATGACGCTTGTTTTATATCTTTAATGGCAGCATTGAGGTAATACGACCAATTTTATCGGTTTTGATTTTTGTTCTATAATGGGTTCAAAGTAATTTTTTCACCTAAATTTAGGAGAAAATATTAATACAAACAAACTCACAAGGTATAAAGATAGGTAAAAATAAAGACAATAAGAAAGTTTTGGAATTTTTTTAATAATCACCTTATTTTCGGATATCAACTATGAAATGGCAAATCTTAAATCTTGTTTTTCGGATGTTCCATTTACATATTGAGAAATTACCCCAGCGCACTAGTCGTCTGATATCAAAATCTCTGTAAAAATAAAGGTCTTCAATTTAGTTTCAATATGGTTCCGGTCTTATGTTTCACAATATCAGTATTCCGCAGAAAGCATATTTAAGAGACGGGGATTTCCTCCCACATTCGGCTCACCTAGGGACTTCCCCAGAGTAACAATTTATATCTGTGGACAACCACAATGGACAGAGGCAAAGCACTTAAAGGCTGCAACTGTATAATCATAATGTTATATTCTCAGATTCCAGAACAAAAGGGTTCTATTCTTTACAGATAATAATTATACAAAAACAACAAATACATTTACAAATGCAGTACTTCATTTTAAGCATGCTAACAGATGTGAAACATCCATGTTACTTAAAACATCTTCACATTATTTAAAAGAAAAAAAGCAAAAGAAATAGTGTAGAAATCGTGTAGAAAAAGTAGTAACACATCTCTTCAAATAATTTATTAAAATAATTGGAAAAACTGTAATTTTAGGCAAACTGTGTGCTTATTTATATCACAGCAACCAGTATATATTGACATATATTGTTAACAACATTATTTGATGTGTGTTTAAATTGAAGACTGCACTAACCTGCCACCTTTCTACTTTCATCGCTTAAGAAATCACTGTCATTCACTCACTACTCACTATGGCTACGGTATCTGCAGTGATGGAGACCCAGAAGACCATAGAAGCAACTTTATTTGCCAGAATGGATGATTTTGAGGCACAGCTGAAGTCGGCGTCACCAGCCAGTGATGGAAAGGATGGGATCTTGCAGCTTCAGAGTGATTTTAATGCCTTCAGGGAGCTGGTGTGGAACATTTTGTCACTTTTGAGGCAGCAAATTGCTCAGCTCCTTGGAACTGTTGATGACATGGTGATGAGGCATCGCAGGAAATTCCTCTTGATAAGTGGCATCCCGGAAAGTGAAGATGAGGACCTGAGCACTGTTGTTGCCACATTAATGAAGAAGCATCTTGGTATTACCGAAATCTCTACTTCATCCATCAAGGCATGTTTCAGACTAGGATCGGTCACAAATAGACGTGTAAGGCCTGTGGTGGTGCGCTTTGTTGATGCAGACGTACGTAATGATGTTTGGAAAGGCAAAACCAAACTCAAGGGCACTTCATTGGTCATCTCGGAGTATCTAACGAGAAGTCGCCAGGGTTTATTTCAAGCCTCGCGTGAGCACTTTGGAGTGAGGAGAGTGTGGACTGCCGGGGGCAATATCTACATTAAAACCCCTGATGGGAGTCGTCAGCAGGTGCGCACACCAGCAGATCTGCAATTATTAGCTGATCGACATCCGAAGCCCACGAGCGAGCCCAAATTATCTGATGAGCACCCCCAGTTATCTGCTGAGCCGGATGCAGATATGAAGGGCACCACCAATATGTCACCGAAGGCAGCTCCTGTGAGGTCTCGACGAGCGGTTCAACAAACTAATAAGCCTGGTAAATTTGCTAAAACCACTAAATAACTTTCTTGCTCATATCTATTGTTTTGTGCTTGCTGCTTTGCTATCTTTTGTCTTTGAGGTAATGCTTTTATTGTCATAATTCTGAGATGTATCCGATTAGCTAATAGCATTAGGCATAAACATAATTGCTAGTGCTGTAATTGTGATGGTTGCGCTTGTTATTTAGCTCTTTGATAATTTTTTTTTTTTGCTTTTTATATGTCTAGAGAATTAACGCGTCGGTACCTACTCTTAATCTTTAGTAAAAAATACGTAAACAAACTTGTGCGACATCTCGTCTGACATTACCTTTTGTTTTTTTTATTGTCGTTCACATTATTTTTGGTAGGCAAAGGTCCAGCCATACAGCCATTAATGTCTGACACTGGTGTCGATTCTGGCACCATTATGTTTATGTTTTTGACGTTTTTTTTTATACTTTTATTTATGTCAACATAAAGGCAATGGCTACACCTATACAGCCTTTTTTGTTGTTATTCTATGGTTTTGCTAGTATTTTGGTGTAATTATTACGTTTCATTGCTTTTAAATATATTTATTTTCTTTTTATAATTTTATATGTGCCAACCTGTCGTCGTTTTGCTGATCGATGTATTGTTATGTGTTTGTAGTGATAAATTTGCTTAAGCCTTTTGTTATCTCTAACAGTTGCTTGGTAAGGTGTGCAGTTTCTTTTATTGGTTATTTGTCTTTTTTTTTTTAAATATTGTTATTTATAATATAGTATTTTTTTATATTTATATATATTTAATAGTTATGTCAGATACAGATGATTTTTACTCATTACATGATAGTAGCTCGTCGTTTCACTCCTTTAATTCTTCATTAGATTTCTCTTTGAAACAGGAGCTCTCACATGAACTAATCGATTTCGCCAAATGTTTTAAAGCTTGTCACATAAATGCACAGAGTATTCCCTGCCATATAACAGACTTTCTCGATACCTTCTCTTCGGATACAGTGCACGCTGTGCTTGTATCTGAAACCTGGTTAAAGCCATGCCTTAATTCCGCCTTGTACTGTCCACCAGGTTTCGAATTATTCCGCAATGATCGCGTCGGTAAAGGCGGTGGTGGTGTGGCTATCTACTTGTCAAGCCGCATACCAGCCAAAATTTTATATTCATCCTTTTCGCATCATGGCTGCATGGAACATTTGTTCCTAGAAATTGATATTAGGGGTACCAAAGTCATCCTCGGAGTCGTATACTGCCCTCCTTCGATTGATTACTTTTCTGATCTTGAGGTCTTGATTGATTCTTGTGCCATCGATTATAATCACCATATTATTATGGGTGACTTCAATACAGACCTTTTGATTAATTCACCCTCTTCACGAAAGCTTCGTTCTTTAATTACGTCGGCAAACTTCTCCTTTTTACAGCTTAATCCTTCTCATCATAATCTCAATACATCCGATACGTGGATTGACCATATCATTGTATCTTCCTCAGATCGTGTCGTTAAATTCGGTCAAATCTCTGCTCCTTGCTTCTCCAGACACGATCTTATTTATATTGCATACGATGTGAAGCCTCCCAAATCGAAGCCTAAAATGATCTCCATTCGGAACTTTGCGAGGATGGATACGGAAAAGCTTGAGCGTGATGCGAGTTTAATTGATTGGTCTCCTATTCGAGAAATGCCCTCTGCCAACGACATGGTCACCTACTTTAACACGGAGGTTCTTAAGTTATTTGATAGGCACGCTCCTATAAAAAAGGTCAAATTAAAACGTCTTCCGGCGCCCTGGATTACACCTGGAGTGCGTATGGCCATGCGAAAGCGTGACAAAGCTTTTCGCATTTATAAAAGATGCCGTACTGATTTGCATTGGAATGCTTTTAGAATTGCTAGAAATCGTTGCAATCAGATGGTGAGAAAAGCTAAACGCCATTACATTCATAAGAATATCCTGGAATCTTCTCCTGCGGATACTTGGAAGTTTCTCCGTACCCTTGGCATTGGTAAATCACAACTTCGGCATAAGCCGTCTTTTCCGTTAGATGAGCTAAATAAACATTTCTCTTCTATTAAACCTCTTCTTACCAATGTCAAATTTTCTACTATCTCTGCTCTTTCTTCCAAGGTCCCCTCAACAAATTCAGAATTTTGTTTCAATTTCTTAACTGAAGATGAAGTCCGAAAGACAATTCTATCCATTAAGTCTAATGCTGTGGGCTATGATAACATTAGTCGAACTATGATCACTTCAGTGCTAGATTCTGTACTTCCTGTCTTGACTTATATACTTAATTTCTCCCTTACATCTGCATCTTTTCCTGATCTCTGGCGTAAAGCCTTAACTATCCCTCTACCTAAAAACAAAAGTCCCACTTTGCTTAGCCACTATAGGCCTATTTCTATTCTACCATTCTTATCAAAGATCATTGAAGCCGCAGTCCACAAACAACTTACTTCATTTATTAATTCTCATAAACTTCTTTGCCCTTTTCAATCTGGTTTCCGTCCCGGCCATAGTACCACTACTGCTCTCACCAAAGTTCTTGAAGATGTCCGGGATGGCCAAGAAAAAGCTCGTCTGACACTATTAGTTTTAATTGACTTTTCAAACGCTTTTAACGCTGTCGATCATGATATTCTCATAGCTGTCCTTTCTCGACTAGGATTCTCATCTTCAGTGCAGAAGTGGTTTACTTCTTATCTTCGAGATCGCTGGCAGGCTGTTCGTTTCGACCAGGAGTTATCCGGTTGGCGCGAGCAGACTGCTGGTGTTCCACAAGGCGGTATTCTTTCTCCTTCACTCTTTTCTTTTTTCATAAATACTCTCACAGAACTTCTAACTTCTTCTTACCATCTGTATGCGGACGACTTACAACTGTACGCCAGCAGTGACAGCCATCATTTGAATGAGGCTGTCGCTAGTCTAAATCGCGACCTCAGTGTGATCAATGACTGGTCAGCTTCTTTTGGTATTTCAGTAAATCCTACTAAGTGCCAAGCTATCATTGTTGGCAGTTCTCGTCTGCTGACCCAAATTGACCTTACTAGGATTAATTCATTATCTTATGATGGAGTTGTTATTCCTTTTTCGACTCACGTGATGGATTTGGGTTTAATTATCGATGACAAACTTTCGTGGATAGACCATGTCGATTTCGTCTCGCATAGGGTGACCAATTCTTTGAGATCTCTATACAGGTTTAAGTTTTTTCTGCCTATTCGCACCAAGATTGCTCTTGTTCAATCTTTAATTCTGCCTATTATCGATTATGCCGACGTATGTTATCCAGATATTAATGAAAATCTTTTAAATAAGTTGGATCGTCTTCTCAATAACTGCATTCGCTTCATATATGGCTTACGTAAATACGACCATATCTCACATTTTCGTCATCAACTCAAATGGCTTCCTATTCGTGAGCGTAGGAACCTAAGAGTTGTTTGTGCTCTTTTTAATCTTCTTTACGATCCACATACACCAGCTTACCTGAAAAGCAGATTTAGGTTTCTGTGTGATTCTCATGACCGTGTCCTCCGTTCAACGGACAACCTCCTTCTGCATACTCCCGTCCACTCTTCTGGCTTCGTCTCATATTCTTTCACCATCACGGCTGTACGACTCTGGAATGACTTGCCCCCTAATATACGTAAAGCTCCTAACAAATTTGTATTTAAGGGATTGGTTCGTGAGCATTATCTTAATATAATTAATCTGCATTCTCATACTTGACTGGCATAATTATGTGTATGTATGTATTGTAGATATAGCATATATATTTACATGTATGTAGTGTATATATATTTTAATATTTGTGTATTCTATTGATATATATATTACCTACCTGGTTTATTTAGCATATGTCCATATTGCACCCCCGTATTTTTAGTTCTCACGCTTTTACTGGTCGACTGGTAGAGAATGCCTTATGGCATTATGTCCGCCAATTGCTGTTTGTTTTGCAATAAAGTATAAATAAATAAATAAAATAAATAAAAATAGATGTAGCCCCTAGAAATCTCTTTACCTGTATAATGTAAACATGTTTATACTTTTACATAATGTAAACTTTATAATGTAAACATTAATTGTAGGAATGTAATTTTAACCTAACGGATGCACCTAGAAAATATCTCTGCAGGTCAAGAGCAGCTGAACTGCGAGGATTTAAAGGCATTCCTTATGATTATGACGTAAGCTCTACCTATATTTCGTTTTTGATATTTACTTATTCTAGGGGTGGTGGTGGTGCTGGGGGGGGGGGGGGTCCAGGGCGCTAGATACTATAATATACCCTAGGAAAAATCTCCAGCTACATTCATGGGTCCATATTATCTGCTCTCTGCTCAAGCTTGTGAATTTCGATAAAAATCCCGACATTTTAAAATGTTAAGGCTTCTCGATCAGGCAACCATTTTGTTTTTAACGGTGGCAAATGCATTACGCATACCCCGCGCTTTGGGGTATGCGGGGTTATGTCGGACTCTCCGCGGCTTCTGGGGGCACACAGAATACCCCCAGAAGGTGCAGCACCGCGGCCTACCGACTAAAACCCACCGATGCCCCTCACATACGCCATGGCGCGAGCACGCCCATCACCGCCGCATCCTCATCGTCCTCTGACGAAGAGGACACGTCGGGGAGGGACGCGTCGCTGCCGGACAAGGTCATGGGAACTCGTGAGAACACATCCACGACCTCGTCGGCGTCTGCTCGCCTATGGCGAGCCCCACTCACCCCCCAAAAAGGGAGGACCGGTGATCCCCCGGGGCATCCAGGGGATCAGCGACTGGCGGCAACCGATGCAATGTAGGGCCCTGGCTTCCCGGGCCTGGACCCGGCTGGTTACCATCAGGAGGAAGTAGGCGGGCGTACATCCGCCTTCTCCGCCCCATCCTTCGTCGGCGGCAACGAGCGGCCTCTGGGTCTTATTCCCGGGCCCTCTCCGCGTCCTCCTTCTGCGTCATGACGTCGACACAGAAGGAGTTCACAGGTTCACCCGTTCACTGATGTTCCACATCAAATCATCAAAATCCGCTCTATAACACTTGAAGGTTATAGATTCAGAATTAAGCTATGGTTTTTATGGACACCTATTTACTAACATAAACTTAGTAACGTAGGTACCTACATAAATATTCGAAGTAGGGACTTAGCGGTGCGGACAACAACACCTAATACCTACAGCGGTGCGGACAACAACAATATTATAGAAATTGAATGGTATTGTTGATGATGTTGTGGATAAATTTATTATTAAAGTTGGTGGCAGTGCATCCAGTGAGTTGTCAGACAGTGAATAAATATTATTTGCAAAGTATTATGCTGGTTTCACTTGAAATACACATTCTTTTATTATATTTATCATCAAGACAGAATTCATTATAATTTTAATATAGGTTACATAAATTATACCTAATCATTGACTAGTAGGTACTTTCTGACATTATAAAAGTTTTAGAACCTCAGATTCTTTGTTTACATTTTGTCTCAAGCCAAAGTGAATAGACATAGGTAAGTAGGTAATTACATAGGTTCGTACTACTTAAATCTACTAATCGCATTGCCTTCGTAAAATTTTCAGAGAAACGAGATAAGTAAACGAGTATTCTTCCAAGAATAACACAATCAATCAACGTTATGAAATCATTCTTTGTTTCAGTTATCTGGATACCTACCCATAATATTATAAATGATGAAATAGATAAATATAAGTGGGTGAATCAACTTCTTTTTGTTTTTCTTTGTCCCAGGAGTTTAATTATTTTTTTACACATGAAAAAGAGAAAATTCTATATCTTTTTTATGGTTAATATTGACTTAGATCAATGAACAATAACTTAGGAATCAATAATAAACATTTACATTTATTTCTTGTGTTTTTTGGCTGGGTACCCAGAGGACATTTTCGGGGTCCCATACAACAATCTGCTGTCCCCACAGCAACTTGACTTTACATTACGAACTCTGATTTAAAAAAAAATATGACGACCTTCAAGTGTTATATTGCATCATAAACAAAAAAGTCTATTGTTCTTAATTTATGTAGAAACAATCAAGATATTTTTTTATTTATTTCATCAATTACATCCAAGTCTCACTATTTTTTTGTCTTTGTATTTTTTTTTTGTTTTATAATCTCTTTTGTAATTTCTACCGACTGGACTAGATTTATGTATGTATTTGTTTATACGTTTATATATATATGTATATATATTTATGAATATATAATATATGTGTATTTGTTTGTGTATGTATATGTTTATTATATTAATAAATTACATTAAAATTTATGCCGCCGTCTCTCCCACTTCCTTCTAATCCTCTCCATCCAAAGATTGTCTGGAAGAGATCGCTTTTAGCGATAAGGCCGCCCATTGTAACACTTAATTTAAATGGCTCTGTATTTATTGTAATGTTTTCTGTGCTGTTCAATAAAGTGTTTTGTATTGTATTGTATTGTACATCCTAAATATACTCAACATTTAGAGCGTATTAGGAAGTAAAATGGCACCACAGCTGGTTAGACCAATCAAGAAGCGTTCTAGATCTAACGTGATCCAGGTTGTGATCCCCATGACTGTTAATTAACTCGGCCATTTCGCCCGCGGTCAGAAGTGAGGTCGGGGGTGATTTTTGCTGTTCCGCTGGGAGACGACGACGTACTTCCTTAAGTATTTCGAACTTTTAACACATTTTGAACTGAAATATAACAGGATTGTAGTCTAATACGACGTGTCAATATGAATTTAACTAATTTGACAGCACAGATATAAACATTTTACGTTTATTGTCCCCTTGATCACTGGTCTCCTTAATCACTTTTCAGGTGACCCCAGAGACGATTGCAGTGACTCAGGAGACGAAAGACGTCTGCGAGAGGATTTAATGTTGAAAATAAAGAAAATTATGGAATATGCTGCGGTTTTTCTTGATTGTTAATGTGTATGCTACGAAAGGTAAGATGAATAAAAAAATGTGTCATTTATTTCTAAAGTTGACTTTTACAATTACTATAGCTGCAATTTCGGTGCAAATTTCCCGTAATATAGTTGTTTATTAGCCTAACTATGTCTCCTAAGTAACGTATGTATCTCCTGACAAACCAAATTGTCCCCCTGATGTTGTGCTGATTCTTTTAATTTATTAGTTTGACAAGCATTGCTATGTTGTAATTTTTATGTAGCTAGTTTTTATTTAATGGGAGAAGCCCGCCCATGTTTATTTACGAAAAATCATTTTTTTTAAGATTATGAAGAAGTTTCAGTGTATTTTTTCAATTAGTGACTCCAGAGACATAGTTTTGAGAAATTCCATGAAAGACTTGGTAGTTATTTAATATGTGAAGGATGATTTTGTATTTTACTGTATACTTCTTAAAATTACAGTAATTTATTTATCATATTTTTAATGTTTCATTTACCAAACTATCAGTCACCCGGGGGACCCGTTTTGAGACCCAAATTTACTTTGAACCTAATAACTAGCTAAATACGTACTAAAGTTTGAGGCCCTCTTAGAATATTAAAGATCAATAAATAAGGTACACATCATAATTATTATTAATTAAAATAATAAATATGGATCTAAAGAAAATATAACTGGAAAAAATTCCACGCGGACCAGGCAGCAGACGGGACATAAAGCAGTTACATGCTTTATGTATTTGTATTTATACTGTATGACACAGCAATCAAAATGCAGGTAAACAATTAATGTATATTTAATAATTATGTAATGAAAAGTGACTTCATGAATCACCTCTAAAGTCATTTTTCAATTTGACGACTCTGTAAATAATAAAACAGGGAGAAAAAAACAGCCCTTGCTGAGTTTCTTGCCGGTTCTTCTCAGTACAAGGTCTCCCGCCGTAGATTTACGAACCGATGGCGTAGCTTCTAGACATTCATATGTGCTTGTAACAGCCTAAACTGAATAAATGATTTTGATTATGATTATGATTATTATGATTATGATTAAAATAATAAAAATTATAAGAAATATGGATATTTTCTATTTCTAAAAGATTTTCACTTCTCTACAAAAAAAAGTTGATTCACCAAGTAGCAAAATTATAGAATTTTGGGCAACAACAAACATAACAAGTCTAAACTCGATTTGTGTAGAAATAAAGATAGGTAGGTAGGTATGCTGTTTGGTTATCAATTGTATATAAGTATGTTGTATGAAACCAAGATTCAAGTGAAATTCTTTAGTGTTTTTACATCGTGATTTATTTTCTTTATTTTTTTTCGGGTTGTTGTAGGTTATGTTATTCCGGCTTAACATGAAAAGTTGACCTAGATATTTTAAGATATTATTATTTAGGTCATTGCTGATAGATTTTACCCTGACCAGCTGTTGAAAAATTAACCGTTTTTAAGAAAAAAACCTATTTTTTTTCTTAAAAGTAACCATACCTATTACCACTTTTTATCTATTTTTTTCGTATCTTGGACTTTTTACTGTTTTTTTATGTAGAAGGCATGCCATCTACTACTTTTGCGCACCAAAGATTTCGTTGTAACTTGCAAAAATGGCAAAGATACCCTTGTAGGTTGAGCTGAAGTTGGCGTATTTCACGGCACTACATTATTTTTTGGAAGTCATAGTTTCTTGTTGTTTACATTACAGCTTACAACAATCAACATCTCACTACAAAGGAATTATTATTAAGACGAAATGTTCCTGTTCTCATATTACACACTTTGCGTTCCGAAGAAACAAAGCAGGCAAAACATATTAGTACCATGAAACCGTCCCATCTATACCAAATACTAGGGCTTAGCTGGAGTCGTATTACAGCAAAGTAAGAAGGTAGGTAACTTAACACGGCTACTTAGGCGCTTTGCAGACGACGGAGCGGGGCGGGCTTTTTGTCCGCGAAGCAATAAATACCGCGTCTGCCTCCGTCGATATCTGCGGCTGCCCGCGCCGCGTACACAAAGCACACGGCGACGGGCAGTGGCAGTCAGTTCAGGACGTTCGTTCTAGTGAATAGTCCATCACTAAAAAGCGCGTGGCGCGGACTGAGCTGATCGCCCCGCGCCGCCGTCTGCGTTACTGCATATAAACTGGTTTGTATGATCCATGGCGGGCAGCCGCGGACATCCTTCTCTTCGGTCTTTTTGCCCTCTGTGTGCGTTTAAAGTATAGGATTCACTTTGTGCTATTATTCGCGGCCGGCCGGCCCGTCCCGCCCCGTCGTCTGCAAAGCGCCTTATAGCACAGATTACTAAAATACCTCATTTAAGTAACATAAAACCCGGTGCCTGGAACAGGAACCGTTAAACATAAACATCACTGGCGAACGTCTATTGTTCGAATCACGTTCAATATTTTTCAGTCGTATTTTATTGGTTCATGCTTGGTTCATGATACGATTAATGACTAGGTGCCCACTTATAGAACCAACTTAAAAAGGTACAGCCAAAAAACTTATCCCAAATTAGGTATAACAACGCAAATTATTTATACATATTTTCATTTGGATTTTATTTTCCAAATTAACATTTGTCACACGTAACAACTAATCGAAATTTTTCAGTTACCTTCCAAAACTCTTAATTTAACACCTGTCTCTCCTTTTCATTCTGTATAGAGAATGACAAGGAGACACTGTTGTCAAATTTAAGTTTAGATTTAGAGAAACATGCCAGAATCGACATCAATGTTGTCAAAGGAGATTGCTCAAATTGGCCCAAATACACAAAACATATTAAAATATACGGTAATTCTTGGCGTAATTTATACATTATTTTACAGTCATTAGATTTTAACGGACACCTTTGTATAATATGTACATTTTAAAATGGACTTTTAATTTTACCGGTTTGGAAAACATACGAATTATTTTTAATGGCTATGGGTGTAGTAACATTAAGCCAAAGACTGATCGAAGTTGTTTATATAACATCAAAACAAATCATTTTGTAAAGATCGATAAAATAAAACTTTTTTTTGTTACACTGTGGTATTAATACCCTCGATTAGGTATTAATCGAGGAGCTCGATGGAGCAGGTAGTTAGCGCGTTCGTCTGCGATCGTTGAATTTAAGCAACTTTCGCAGTGGTCGGTCATTGAATGGGTGACCAAAAATCTTCTATCTCGAGTTCCTCCGTGCTTCGGAAGGCACGTAAGCCGTTGGTCCCGGCTGCATCTGCAGTCGTTAGCACCCACCAATCCGCACTGGGCCCGCGTGGTGGGTCATGGCCCAATCTCCCTATTCCATCCATAGGGAAGGCCTGTGCCCCAGCAGTGGGGACATTAATAGGCTGAAGATGATGATGATGATGATTAATACCCTCAACTATATTATATTGACGACCTCCGTGGCCGAGTGGTTTGTACGCCGGGTTTCATGGTGTTGCCGACTCGAGAGGTCCTGGGTTCGAATACCGGTGGGGGCAGATATTTGTGTGATGAATACGAGCATTTGTACTCCAGTCATGGATGTTTAATATCTATTTCTATATAAATATACTTATATATGTACAGTTTATGTATTCTATCCGTTACCCTAGTATCCCATAACACAAGCCTTATAGTGCTTACTTTGGGGCTAGGCTAATTGGTGTGAGTGTTGGAAATATTTATTATTATTATTTATATTTTTTACTACATGCAAATGTGCTAAGACAAGTATTATAGATGGTAGGCGACATCATAAAGTCTATTGCCATACATTTTTCGCCAAACACCTCCCTAAACGCATTATAAGGTGTGATACACTAAAAATCTAAAATATGGTTATAATATAAACATAACAAAAATAATAAGCTTTCTTTAGCTAACGAGTGTTAAAAAATCTCCCTAATCTGTGGCTCATTCACAAATATCACATAGTTTCTGTCAAAGAGTACCTTATTATAACCGGAAATGCATAGATGATACCTGATTTTAAAAGTTACTCTTATGCATGAACTTTCAAAACAGGCAACTATCTAATTCTACATGCCTTATATACCTGAATCTAATACATAATTTTGGTACTTGGTTTGATTTCCCTAGTTTGCTATGTAACTTATTATTTTTTTATTTTAATATCTATGTGTGTTTGCAAACATATCCTCAAAATCATTCAGTGTATATCGCTTATAGACGTTCTCAGGGGCGTCCGTCAATAATATTCGTTTCTACAGTAATTTATATATACCTAATTTCGAATCTAGGAAACAATTTTTCATGATTATTGGGTTTTAGGCCAAACTTGTATGGAAGCTGAGCAATCTCCTTTAAGTTTAGGTTTAGAGAATCATGACAGTATCGACACCATTGTTTAACAAATTAATAATTAGGTACTTGATCATTTTTAATTCCAATTAATAATACTTTCTACATTATTTAGTCAAGTTTGCCTAACATATTCTTTCAAAAAAAGTTCATTTCTGGCGCTTCATAGGCCGCTGCTGCGGACGGACGTTACCCTCAATTCTCAAATCCTTTAGAATAGCTCAGAAAGAAGACTAGTATTTCTATGATTCATTTCTTGACTATTATAATCAAAGGATTCCTTCTATCATAAACCGTTACACCGAATTTTAATGTGACAAATGACTCACTTTATTCGGACCGTTATTCCGCGCGTCGCACTCTTCCTCATCTTCTTCCTCTTCTTCCACTTCTTCCTCTTCTTCATCATCATCATCATCTAGAATTACTCCATATTCATCTTCCTTCAACTCGCATTCGTCGTCCTCCATCCATCCATCGTCCTCATACGATGTAGCTCTGACGACATTGCAGTAAGATGCAATACTCTCTCCTATGTGGCACAGACAGCAGTGCAACGGTCGAGCCCACCCTTTTGGATCAGAGCCGGTCTTCGCGAGGAAACCGAGAAGCGCCATTAACAATGTCGCTCCGACCACTGAGCCCCAACCGGGAATGCTGGGCTGGTTAGCGGTCGAAGGTCGCCTTACAGTTAAAGAAGGTCTCGAGGTGTCTGCACTATGCCTCATGGCCACTGGACCCCCGGTTGAAGGGACGCTAGTGGCTCCTTGTTTTGTAACTTTGGGAGCACGTTTATAAACCATCGAACGTGGAGCGGAGTTTCGAGGCGCGTCCGCAGAACTCCGACGCGCGTCCTCAGAATTCCGAGGCGCTTCAACAGATCTGCGAGGCCCGTTCGCAGCACTTCGAAGCACGTCCGCTGCACGCCGCCGTGGCTGGCGTCGTTGGCCAGCTGAAGCCGCTTGGGCAGCTCTTTC
Source organism: Chilo suppressalis (assembly GCA_902850365.2). NCBI lineage: Eukaryota > Metazoa > Arthropoda > Insecta > Lepidoptera > Crambidae > Chilo > Chilo suppressalis. The sequence continues at coordinate 4,393,770 of OU963902.1, forward strand.
TTGGTCTACAGCTCTTTCTTGGGCTGCAGCATTTTCTTGGGCTGCAGCGGTTTCTTCTGCCTCGCGCTCCCTTTCTGCCTGTAAGCGCCGCTCCTGCTCTTCTGCGCTGAGTAGAGAAGCGAAATATGTTCAGTTAGCTACACTAAAAGAATTTTCAGATTCACGTGGAAGGCGTTGGACTGAGTTAAAGTCGCTCAGCGTATGAGGTATTTTATTCTAAAGACAGCACGCAATATCAGTAGGTTAGAGCAAAACATCAGTAGCTATCAGTAGAATTAAACAACACGTTACTTATTAAAAAAAACTGTCTTTTGCCGTAAGTGCAGCCACTAGAAAATCATCGCAAGAGTGAAAAGTACAATTATTGATTATACTACTATTTACTTACCTACATGTATTATGTATCCTGTGCTATAAGTAAATTTTATTGCAATAATAATCTACATTTTCTTTTTTCGTTTCTTTTTCAACATAATTGGCAATATTGAGTTACTGAAGTCTAAAACTGCCATAGAATATATAGTGTTAAAAGCTGCCTAGATGATCAGAATGGTGTTTATTTAAATAAGTACATACCAATCACACATAGCTCCAAATGATGTTTTATGGTATCATAGGTAAATTTTGCATTTTTGCCGGTTTTGATTTGGTTTTATTCCTAATATTTATTCCTTTTTATGTTAACATTTTCATTTTTTTACAATAAATAAATTCCGTGATCATTTGTTGTGTTTTTACGTCTTCCGTTGACATTGTCTCAATTCTTCTTTTTTCATTTCTGTCTATGTCACTATTCCCCATTTTTGACATGAAGTAAACACTGAAAAATTATAAAGACTTTATTGATGACTAGCAGTGCCCCGCGGTGTTACCCGCTGCTTATTAGGGACATTTTCGAGCAGAAAAACGTAGCCTATGTCAGCGTATCCGGGTATCAGCTAACTCCATACCAAATTTTATTGAATTCGCTCCAGCCGTTTAAACGTGAAAAAGTAACAAACACACACACTCACAAACTTTCGCCTTTATAATATAAGTGTGATTCAGATGGGTTCAGGCCTTCCGCCCATAAGCGAGTTTTTATCGATCGATAATGTCGGATGCGTTATTGCGATATTTAAACTTCCATGTCTGACACACGCAGTCGCGAAAAAACTATGCTTAAAACTGCAAATCTCCGATTAAATTTCCAAGTGACATATCGTCTCTTACAGGAGGAGTGCGCGGTTTTCCGCACGTGCAGCCGAACGGGGCGCCTTGCTGCTGGTTGAGTTTCCGGCAGCCGTCGCCGGTGAAGAAGTACTTGTATATGAGAGCCAGCGCGCCCACCGCCACTGCCGCTGCGGCCGCCGCCGGCAGCCAGTCGCGACCGCCGCCGCCACTGCCACCGCCGGCACCTCCACTCACACTACGACGACTACTCATCACGCGCGCTACACAACTGCAACATTATGTAACCACTACACAACTGCAACATTATGTAACCGCTACACAACTGCAACATTATGTAACCACTACACAACTGCAACATTATGTAACCGCTACACAACTGCAACATTATGTAACCGCTACACAACTGCAACATTATGTAACCACTACACAACTGCAACATTATGTAACCACTACACAACTGCAACATTATGTAACCGCTACACAACTGCAACATTATGTAACCGCTACACAACTGCAACATTATGTAACCACTACACAACTGCAACATTATGTAACCGCTACACAACTGCAACATTATGTAACCGCTACACAACTGCAACATTATGTAACCACTACACAACTGCAACATTATGTAACCGCTACACAACTGCAACATTATGTAACCGCTACACAACTGCAACATTATGTAACCACTACACAACTGCAACATTATGTAACCACTACACAACTGCAACATTATGTAACCACTACACAACTGCAACATAAATAAAAACTTTTTAGCAAAAAATTAAACCACCGAAAAACAGAGAATCAGAAAAATAATAAACCCTTTTTATCTTCAGTCAAATTAATATTTGTAGTTGGTACCAACGATGGTGGCTGAAAAAAAATACATGTAGGTGAGCTACCCTAAAAAGAGGCTTTTTACCAAATTGATATGGGATTAATTTCGGAGTAAATTCGGAGGAATTCCCTTTCCAATAAAAGAAAATCAAATCAAATATCAAAATCGAACTACTCTTTAAAAAATTAAGCGTGATCTGGAGGCCATTGGCCTAACGGAATTGCTTTAGAAAACGCTATCGCTTACGATTTCATTTTATTATTTCTAGCTGCTAGCCACCTGAGGTTTTCAAATGCCTCGCGCTCTTTTTTTTCTTTTGCATTGGTAATAACAACATTAAAGAGAATGAGCGTGAGGTATTTGAAAACCTTCGGCGGTCAGAAATAACAAAATGAAATCGTAAGCGATAGCGTTTTCCATAGCAATCCCGTTAGGCGAATGGCCCCCTGATCATACATAAAAAACAAATACACGCGTCGAATTGATAACCTCTTCCCTGCTCCTCCGTTTTTTTTTGTCGATTCAAAAATAAATAACCACTGCTGCAATACTGAAACAATATGTAACCTACGCAATAGGGATGACGACAAATTATCTTTCTTCATCTATCATTCAGCGCGCAGACGAATTCCGCTGATTATTATCAGTTCAGAAGAAAGGACATCGACGAAATCGGCCCTAGCTTGCCCAAAAGAATGTCCTTCACTATTATCTTTCTATTATTTTTTTAACATATTAGCAATTAATCATAGTAAACGGACAATCTGTTTAAAAAAATAAAAAATTAAAAGTTCTGTTACTAGATACTACAGTCTATTCATCAAATCTGGCACTCCTTTTTATTGAAAAAAACAGCATTAAAAATCAACTGATAACTGGATTCAAAAGGTTTCAGTCTATAATAACGATTTATTTTAATAGTTTATTGTCTTCGTTAATATTTTATTATTATTAAATGGGTGATTCTGTTAAAAAGTTGTGCCAAGATTGTTTACCTTAATAAATGCATTAGAGGCGACCATAGGTATTTATCAAAAGAAAAATAGAGATACCTTAGTTAATAATACTTATTACTAGTTGTACGAGTCACGTACAGTAATATTGTATATCTGCAGAGCAAGCATAACCTACTTTAATCACGTAGATGTATCTAAGAAATGCATCATATTACGTCATTGTATTAAGTATATAAAAACATTTACTTTTCTTAATAAATCAATGCTCGTCATGCATTCAACAGTAACAGTTGTCTTTCTTCCTTTATCCTAATATCATTAGGCAGGGGGTCACCCCTACAGTTTGGTCCTTTGAGTTATCAAAATATGAACCTTTCAACATATACGGTCCTCCGAGCTTGGAAAAGCGGGATCAATTCGCGACAGTGACTGTTCCTGTGTAACCTGGCCATGGATATCGACAACACTAAGGTACTTATCATAATATATTATTTTTCATCAAGGAATATTTTTGACAGTGGCGAATCGATTCACCCGGCCTCCCACAAGCGGGTCTCACTGGCTGAATTGAGAAGGCGCATACACTGTGATGCAAGTAGATAAACGAAAGCTGCTTTATAGCAGCTTAGCATCTTATCACATACGATCATGGTTTTACACGAACGTCGAGAAATATCAGGAAGGAAGGGCACTCGATTACTCTGTGAAGACAAGACATGGAGCGCAAGTTAACGTAATAATTTACAACAACAGGAACACCATTATCACCATTTGGTGCGTTTGGGTCATTTAAGAAGCAGCATCCATATCAGTATCAACACCGTCTTCATCGCTGGTGAAATGAAGCCGCAACAACTTCGTCAACTTGCACAGGAAGTAGTATCGCGGAACATAACAAGGTTTGAGAGTTCTAGCATTAGCAGAACGGCTAGGTTTATCATATGACTCAATTGACACGACAAACAAGAAATGATCTTGTTTTAAGTATCTTCTAAGGAGTAGATTATTATTAATGAGCAAGCATATATCATATCATTGATTAAATTTAGTATTTAAGTATCAATTAAACCAATGTGGAGACAACCACTGATATCATTTATATCATTGAGGAGATATCCTATACTTATAATATCAAGCATTTTTATAATTTTTATCAATTGTTATATGTAGCAGAAGTTCTATATAACAAATAAATTAATTTAGGATATAAGTATCAATTATGGCATTTTGGGACATACTTTATATATTTATTTATTCAATTAGCATTTTTTATCAATGAAAACATTGTGGAGACATCCACTGATATCATTTATATAATTTTGTAGCATTAAGGAGACTTGCTATAATTAACATATCAACCAATTCTATTTTTTATGAATCGTAACTTGTAGCAGACATGCTACGTTACAAATCAATTAATATAGCTTTGTTAAGTATCAATTAAAACATTGTGGAGACATCCACTGGTATCATTTTTGTTAGCTCTATCATACGAATCAACTATCATTTCTTGTATTAAGTATCATTTTAGAAAGAGAATGTTATTGTGTTACACAAATATCATATTCATTAATTGAGCATTTTTTATCAATTTAAACTGTGGAGACTTCCACCGAATATCATTTTTCAATATCAATCAATTTAGCAATTTTTACGTTGTGGGACCACCCTACATAACTTAGCATTTAATTAGCATTATTTATCAATTTAAACATTGTGGTCACATCCACTAATATCATTTTTATCAATCATTAAGATTAAGGAGCACCCTAGACTTAGATCATTTTGCAACAAGTAAGTAAAGTTCGGAAAATGTGGTCTAACTAAGTTTTTAGTATAAGTCATAACATTGCTATCTTATTATCAAGAATGCAACAGACATATAATGTTTCATAATAATGTCGATCAATTCATCAGCAAAAATATGCTGTTATTTATATGTTATAATGTCATGTCAAGATTTATCAAACAAAAACCGAATTGAGCAAACAGAGATTAATTTGTAAAAAAAAATGCATAGCAAGTCGGAAGAATATGTGCAAGTAAAAATAATGTGTGTCACATTCGTATGGGTAAAGTGCTAGATCATCAATCATGTGCTCGAGTCAATGTAACTACTATGAAATCAAATTTAATTATAGCTGTAATAACGACTGTTTAGATCTTAAGTTATAAGTTTTCATTGAAGGCATAAATAGGTAAAAAGCTACTTTCTTTGTAATTGTGGTTGTAAAAATTATTTGTAAAATAATATTGTTTCAAAATTGTATATCTTTGTGTTTTAAAATGTGAAAGGATGTTAAAGTCGAAATCAATGAGTTTATTATTTAAAATGTTTCTAAAACAAAGTGAACTGCATTTAAGTTAAATCAAAATATATTTTATAATTTCATACATAATTTTACTCCTAAAGATTATTTAGGTAAATGATAAAATGGAATAATTGTAGGTTATTAATTCAGTAAACACTATCATGAGGAATAGAAAAGGGAGCACCTTCGAGCCAGCACAGGCTTATGTATCATGCAAATAAATGGCTTTTACGACACATAATTTTGGTTTGTATACACATACGAAATCTTATCAGAATCAAATCAAGTTGAATAAATACCTATTTGTCAAATTTGGAGTTCTTCATAAGGTAGATCAATTAATAAATGTATAGTTTGATTAGATATTTTGACATTTTGTAATCATGCACTTTGATGTGAATATGTATAAGATTTCTGGTATTGTATCATTGTTTGTTTTTCTTTTCTTTTAAATTGGCAATATGTACGAGTCACGTACAGTAATATTGTATATCTGCAGAGCAAGCATAACCTACTTTAATCACGTAGATGTATCTAAGAAATGCATCATATTACGTCATTGTATTAAGTATATAAAAACATTTACTTTTCTTAATAAATCAATGCTCGTCATGCATTCAACAAGATCAGATGTCCTTCTTTCTTTATCCTAATATCATTATGTAGGGGGTCACCCCTACACTAGTATTATATTTATAGAAAGATTATTTCTGAAATTATGTAAAGATAGTTTATACTCACATTCCATGTAATATCTGTTTATTTTTATGAAAATCATAATGATAACCAGATACATACCTAATTACCGATAGTAAAATATAGAAACAGGTAAATGGAAAGACTGAACATTTCATTTGAAAAGAAATCTATTATTACTACAGGTAAGGTATAGGTATCGTAGGTGCCAACTGACAACACTCATTAATCAATATGAATATAAGCATTTATTATTTCTATTATTAATTGCATTTTATGTTCATTTAATGCCAATTATTTAAGTGCTTACATAGAGGTAAACATTAAATCTATTCAGAATATATAAAGTGTACATCTTTTACGATTAAGTATAATAATTATAACCTCAAAATCAAATACATTCTGTAGTAGGCTACGGTTCCTCAAGTTGTCCGTATCTCAACAAATGCCTAATTAGAGTTTATGAATGATTCCGAACACAACTAGCATTTTCTCATTGCTGGGCGTTCTAGGGCATTCAATGTATGGGGAACGAGCAATGTCCTTTGTGCATTAAGTTGTGGAGATAAGGGTGCTGCAGCAGCTGTTAGGTTTCTGAATGACTGACACTTCGATGCGCTTCGACTCTGAGAGGTGACTGCGTCTCGTGGCTTGACTGAGCCACTAGTGGTCGCGTTTAGTGGCCGCCACTAGCGACAATGTCCGCTTGCTCTAAGCGTCCAATATGTTTTGACAATTTTACTGACAGACTAAATAGAATTTCGTTTATTTAACCCCGTCGTATTGCAACATTTGAACTTTCATGGTCACTAGCATAATAGTAATTTATGTTATTTCATCATCATCATCATCAGCCTATCAATGTTCCCACTGCTGGGGCACAGGCCTTCCCTATGGATGGAATAGGGAGATTGGGCCATGACCCACCACAGGGCCAGTGCGGATTGGCGGGTGCTAACGACTGTGCCTTCCGAAGCACGGAGGAACTCGAGATAGAAGTTTTTGGTCACCCATCCAATGACCGACCACTGCGAAAGTTGCTTAACTTCAACCATCGCAGCCGAACGCGCTAAACACCTGCGCCATCGAGCGCCATCGAGCTCGAGCGCCAATTTATGTTACATATTTACCGGATTGTTCCCATGTACCTTTTATACCCACCTATACCCATGTTATATTTCGGTACTGTTGCAAGCGCCATGATCTTGCAACAGTGCCGAAATATCGGAAGCTCGCTAAAAACAAGGTACATGGTAACAATCCCTTAAATAACATAAATTACTATAATAAATAAACTTGTCTACTAGATTTTGCCCACTTCTTCATCCGCTCGTTATGATTACATTTTGAGAATTCCACAGGAACCTTTTTGTAGGATAAAAAGTGTCCTGTGTTAATTAAAGTGATAAAATACATGTATACCAAATGCCATACAAATCCGTTCGGCGTGAAAAAGTACACAAACATCCATAGAAACTTTCGCTTTATATATTAGTAGGATAGGATAGCAGGATATGTTATAATTACTACACAACTGCAACATTATATAACAGTGCAACATTTGATCGTCACGCTACACGAGTATCCTATCCTACTCAATCGAGACGAGCATCGAAGTCAAAGCAAAAGTATCATCTGGCGAGACCCCGTCAATTTGTCACTTTAATTATTTTTCATTCCTTGTTACCTACAGTACAGGTAGCAAATTTATATTGCTTTATTACTCATCCAAACCGTATAACAGTATTTGAAAATTAGTACGCTCAAAAACTAGGTTCTGCAATTTTGTATTCAAACTAAGGAATATACACACTCACATTGTTTCTTAGCATTGCAATGCAACAATGAAATTACATTCTCTTACCATTGTGATTCTTTAAAATGCCTTTCTGTTAGTTATATCAAAATTATTTTTTATATTTTGTTATCTAAATGTTGTCTTCGTTTAATTCGCTGGAATTTTGTTATCTACATCCAATTCTCCACGCTCCACGCCACTTCTTATCAATTTGTCTGACAATCGTGTACTGTCTTGTCACAAAAAAAGTTTGAATAGACTACTAAGAAAAGGTACCCTAAACCATTTGTTATATCTCTTAAAATTGCCTGTAAATTTTGAAAACATCAGTCATTGCTCTCCACAGAGTACAAAAGTTCTATGGTTGATCCTTGCATTGCTTTAAGCTGGCTACTCACATTTCCATGGGGCCATCCCGGGTGTAAGGTTGGGATTGTCCCTTAATTACCTCGTTAATTGTGATGTTTGTGCTTACGCGCTTAGGCAAGCAAGGGCAATTTCAATGTAAAACGCAACGGTAACCACCGCGGGAGAAGACAACTCCACGATGCGAGGCTTGAGGGACCACCTTTAATTATGGCTATGTTTAAGTTGTCGATATTTTTATTTTTTTACAAATTATCTACTAAAACTTAATGTAGAAAAAGTAAGGTTTCATTTTTTCGTTCGGTAATATTCACTAAAATACTAATAATCGTTCTGAGGGACCACAGTTTAGACGTTATATTTTTTATCCCTATCATGGATTGTGGTCTGTGATTTGGTGTACATCTGTACAAAATTTCTACTAAATGTCTGTAATCACATTACCTCAATTTAGTAGATACTTTCCGAGATCTGACTGATGACATGTGAGAACTGAGGAACCACATTTAAAGGCCGTTTTTAAATATTTTTTTAGAATTTTTTTTTTCGGACTCGTTCTACATATATTGTTTTTAGACTTCTATTAAATCCTGATAAGAGATCCTTTGAGAAATTAGATCTGGTCTCTCAGTTCACTTCACACGTGTCATGTACGTGTGAAATGAACTACATAGGTGCCATACATTTTCATACACTGACTAATCGCATCAGCCACTTGCTACCATTCACAGGCGCGCCCATCCGCCGGATTTGTCGCTGGCGACAAGTCCGCCCACAAATCCGCGTGTGAATGTATTGGTGAGTTCGGCTCGCGGCTTGTCGCGGCGCTCGCCGTCAAGAGACGCGAGCGCCGCGCCGCACCCCAGCCGCGCCGTACAAATCCGTACGTGTGTGTGCTTGCACAGATTTATCGGTGAACTTGTCAGTCATTTGTAGTGCATGCACGCAGAACGACCTCTTAACTCGTTAATTCTGTATCACGTCTCGTTAATTCTGTATCACGTCTGTATCACTTTTTTGACGTTTATGCGGTACTGTTTCAAGTCAAAAAGTTGAACATAATACTCATTTAAGTTGATATCAAGTTAATATCATTTTAAAGAGTTGATCATAATACGCTTAATTTGATGTCATTTTGATATCGCATTTTTCGGAGAGCATAATACGTAATGTGAAATTGACATCAAAAGAATATCACAATTAGCGAACATAAAGAGCTAATTGTATTTCTTCTACAAGGGGTTTATCTCTTCTACGCATGTCTTCGGCATGAGCTCGTTCTAAATAGTCCATTACTAACCCGAAACGAGCCATTTTACTCTTTTTTATTAAAAAAAAAAAGGAATTTGATACAGAAAAACCACCTCCTAACTTGTTAAGTCTGTATCACTTTTTTGACGTTTATGCGATACTGTTTTATGTCAAAAAGTTGAACGTAATACGCATTTAAGTTGATGTCATTTTAAAGTTGATGTCATTTTGATATCGCATTTTTCGGAGAGCATAATGAGTAATGTGAAATTGACATCAAAACAATATCACAATTAGCGAGCATAATTGGCCTGCAGTTGTGTTGTTTGTATCACGAACGAGTAAACGAGATTATTAATAACATGTCGTTCGGCGATCATAAAGAGCTTTGGCAAGAATTTATCCTGCTGTTTAAAGAGAAAACTAAAGAGAAACAGGTGGTTTACAGGTCTGAATGCATTGCAGCAATTTTAAATGAGTATATTTTGTTCGTTCTTTCAGCCATTCCTTTGTTCAAACGCGCTTTTTTTTTATTCTCCGTTAAAAGTATTGCACCGACTACTAAAGCGACTTTTGTGCGTTTGGAAAGCACCGGTGGCATGGTAGGGTAGGGAAGAACGATACGCGCGAGGCTCACCAAAGTACACAAGCGACTGGACTGCAACTCGACGCTCGTGTAGTGTGTGGGCAATGACGGATTTGTCCACGGATGGGTACGGCTCGGGGTTCGGGTGGGGTGCGTGTAGTGCTGTAGTGAATGGTGGGCTTTAAGCTATTAACAGACGTTCCGATTTGGTTGGTGCCAACCACCCGACCACGACCAAAACGGAAAGTGTGGAGAGCGGTCGGTCCAACATAATTATTATTATTATTGGTTGGACGTGGTCGGATCGCCAACGCATCCGACAAGCCGACCGTCCAACCAAATTGGAACGTATGGAAGCTACGTTCCGACCAAATCGACTCAATCGCACTCGCTACGCCGGCGTTGTAGGACGTCAACATGAACGCCGAGGGAGTGACGGTCACCGAACGTGACATATTAATAAAGTTACTAGAACTTTATAAAGACTTTCCCTGTTTGTGGGACTTAAGTCACAAAGATTACGCCAATAGAGATGCCAGAAATCAAGCGTATTTGATAATGCTGAACGTTTTTAAAAAAAATGACAGTGCAGCTACTTTGAAAACGTTGAAAACTAAGTTGGACAATATGCGTACATCCTATAAGAGGGAGCGAAAAAAGGTAAGCAAATTCAAGTCTAATAATCTGTTGTGTATATAAATAAATAATGTGTAAGTTGTGAGTATTTTTGTAAGTTGTTACATATTTATAATACATTGTTGTAAGTATGTTACATATTTATAATTATTAATATTTGTGTCTTCAATACATACTTTTGTTGTACTTATTCTCTTTTCCTTATTTATTTATATATTTCATTTTTAACTACCTTACAATGCTTTCGGTTTTTATTCTCAAGGTTGACTGGGAGAGAATGCTTTTAGCATTAAGTCCACCTACTGTTAGCTCTACGGGCTCGAAAAGTTAAATAAAAAATAAAATAAATAAATAAATAAAAATTACGTTACATTAAATACATGTATTTAATGTGACGTAATTTTTTCATTTCATAATGATATGACTGCTAAAGGATTTCGCCCCTTCCCTCTACCTGCTTCTACAGTTCAAGTGACATAGCGGTATAATTGCTACATCAAGTCATGTTTTGACAATATTTATTAACAAGTAAAAAAAAATTACATATTCAAAGTACTTCATTGAAGAAATAACACAACTATGGGTTTCAATAAACTCTAGGATATTGTACATATTTTTAGGTGGAAGCTAGCAAGACTAGTGGTGCTGGAAACGATGAAGTGCATTTGCCATCACTATGGTACTACGAACATCTCTCATTCTTGGACGAAAAAACCACACCGACGACAGAGGTTATTGACAATATGGATACGAATTCTTCCCTGTCAAATAATGATGGGGTAAGCTTTAAATATTTAAAGTATTAATCATTCTTTCTTGAAAATGTACCCGGCCCTGATTGTTAAAATATTCAGTGAATATTTGTCTAACAGAATTACCATCAGCAGTACGTTGCCTTTCTGTTCTGTTAAGACTTACTGAGTTGTCATTTAATCTCCAGTCTCCTGGCCGAAAAGTACATGTTTCAGTATCCTCGGTATCAACACAATTTCTTGTTATATAGTTCGATGACTTTTTTCTTAAATAATTGTGCAGTGCGCATGAAGCCATTACAACTTTGGGTACATTATGAACATTAATTTGAATTGGTCTTTTTAATACTCTAAAACGTTCAGCTAAAATGCCAAATGCATTTTCGACAATTCTTCTTGCTCTGGAAAGTCTATAATTGAAAATTCTTTGATCATGTGTCAAATTTCTTCTTGGATATGGTTTTAAAACATTTTCATTAATGGCAAATGCATTATCTGCTACAAAACAATATGGGGCGTTAACATTTGTTTCCGGTAAAATAGAAGGTGATGGTAAATTTAGTTGTTTCGATATCAATTTTTCATGAAAAGTTGTATGTTTGAATATTCCACCATCAGAAATACTGCCATTAGAACCTACATTTACATAAATAAACTCGTAATTTGCATTCACAATACCAAGCAGGACTACACTGAAAGTTCCTTTATAATTATAGTACAATGTACCCGATTTTGGCGGCTTCTCGATAATAACATGTTTGCCGTCAATAGCACCCAAGCAATGATTAAATTGCCATTTTGTTTCAAAGTCTTTAGCTATTTGTAACCAGTCATTTTCTGTTTCAGGAACCTGCAACAAAAAGAGAACGCGTTACGAGAAAAAAGCAAAATGATATTTTAAAGAAACAGTCGGAATTACTAGAGTCTGCAAAAATATTAATATCAGGCGACGGCACATCAGCTGATGCTTTTGGGAACTCCGTGAGCTCTCAACTCAAGGAGCTCCCAAAAATACAAAGATGCCTAGCCGAAAAATTAATAGGCGAAGTATTGTTCTATGCAAAACTAGAAATCCTTACTTTTGAAACATCAATAAATGTAAAAAGAAGTTCAGAACAATCTTTTGGTCAGCGGTATGCGTATCAGCAGCAGGTGCCAAAACCATCACTAGCACCATCATCACAGCATCACCAGCCATCACCATATGTACCATCACCAACACCATCACCATCATCACAGCATCACCAGCCATCACCATATGTACCATCACCAACACCATCACCATCACCACAGCATCACCAGCCGTCACCATATGCACCATCACCAACACCATCACCACAGCATCGTCAGCCATCACCATATCAATCGTCACCATCACCATCACCACAGCATCGTCAGCCATCACCATATCAATCGTCACCATCACCATCACCACAGCATTACCAGCCGTCACCATATGCACCATCACCAACACCATCACCACAGCATCGTCAGCCATCACCATCACCTAAGTACTCACATACAGCACAATCTCAACCGTCACTTCAACACAGTCAGCCATCACCATCAACATTACCTCAGCTTCCACCATCATCACACTCGTACCAACACATAGTGTCCCCTCAGCTTACATCGGATGACTCATCTTCACAACTAATCTATGATTTGCCACCAATCCCATTAGATTCCACTTCATTGATTAATGACTACCCAAACACTTCTTTTGAATTAAGCAGCAATCAACAACAAGTATTCAGAGGAAAGGCGAAGGAATTAAACAAATATTTGATTTTTAAAAAGTAATTTTTCGAATTGATATTCGTAGGTATTTTTTCATTTTCATTTTTATGATTTCGAAAGTAAGGATACACCCAACAAATAATACATTAAATTTTTTATACTTGCTAACAGAATCACCATCGTCATGTTTGTTACTATAGAAAAAAAAATATAATTTTTTTAAATAATTAAAGTTGTTTTATTGAATACATACCTTTAGGTAATCGTTGAGTACTCTAATGATAGCTTCGCAGGTCTCTGGTATTATCTCAGACAGTAGTTGTGGTGATATACATGTGCTTAATTTAAGATCTTTATATTCTCTTCCTGACGCGAGATATTTTAAAGTTGCCACTAATCTTTCTTCGGCAGTTACAGCTCGCCTCATAACTGTATCGGTTTTCGTTATATATTTTTTCACAAAATTTAATATTTCAACGAATGATTCTGGAGTCATTCGAAGATATGTTCGGAAATCTTCATCATCCAATTCCTTAAGGAGCCGCATATGGCTGTAATATTCTCTATTCCTATAATAGAATTTAGCCCATTCGCTTCGTTTTTTCCTTTGTTCCTTTTGTAGCGGTGATGTAGCAGCAATGGTTGCTGCAACCAACGCTATTTTAGCATTTTTAGATAATACCGGTGGCATGATGTTTATGCATCGACGATCGACGGCATCAGGTGGCAAGACGTCCGTTCACTACTTCATAGCAAAGTAAACTGACGGTTGGAAGGCCGACCGTCGGAACGTCTATAGCAATGTTGGAATGGTTGGTACATCGGTTCCAATTTGGTTGGCACCAACCAAATCGGAATGTCTGTTAATAGCTTTAGTCGCACGCACTCGCACGCGACCGCTCGCGCGCGGCTGCGTCCAGGCGCGATGCAAGTAAGGCTACCTTCACATCTTAAGAGCCCTTTCACATTTTTTGCCAAAAACATAATTTTTGAGCGCCTCGTTTACCCCCTTAGAAAAGATTTTGACTATTTCCAATAGAAGTAAACAGTAGATTTATTCTTCCTATTGTATGTTAATGTAGAATATTTGCAAATACTATTTTCCTTTTTTTGTACTGATCGTTCTACTGCAGCTAGTTTACGGAAAAAACGATAATATGCATAACTTCAAACGCCTCAATCTGTCAATAGTGTTCAATAAATTAGATCAAATTAATTACTACCAGATCAGAAATATGTTTTTGTTGTAACATAATGTATTAGAATTTTGATTTTCCATCTCATTAATTATCAAAAAATAACATCTAACCTCCGTGAGTTTTCCCAAAAAACAATGCAGGTTTACCTCGTATTTTGATATTGAATTAAATAGTATTACTATCAGAAACTTTCACAAAACTAATCTACCATCATTGAACTACTGAAATATGTATATAATTTTATAATTATTTCATTAGTAATTATTTTATAAGACTCGAAACATCACAAGTAAAATACAATATGTAGGTACTATGCAAATCTACCTATGCGCTGTTTAGTACGGCAGCGGCGCAATTTTGTAAAAGGGCTCTTAACGTTTGAGTAGGTACCAGTACCCCTAGCACGAATCAATATCAAATTCGTATCGTTTGCGAGCCCGAAATGTCATTGTCAAATGTGTGATGTTTAGTTCTCGTTACGCACTTTGTGCCGCTGCTGTTCAAGTTTCCATACAAAAATTGTCATTGACATTTCGGTTTGCAAACTATTCGAATTCGATAATGTTCGTGCTAGGGGTACTGTTGATAAAACTAATACACTTTCATGCCACAAACATCGTAATGTAAATTCGGCTTATGAACGAAACGATGGCTGGTTCATGCGTCATCGTAGTGAACGGCTACCAGTGTAGATAAGTCTGGTGTTATTGTATTATTTAAAGTATCTAACTTTAATTGCACATTATCACTCTGCAATGCATGACACGGCATTTTCAATCTATGTGTTTAAATTAATATTTCATTGATGTCGATTCTGGCATGAATCTCTGAAGCTAAACTTAAATTTGACAACAGTGCATCCTTGTCCTTCTCTATACAGAATGAAAAGGTGAGACTGACCTTAAATTTAGTTTTAAGTTTAGAGAATCACGCCAGAATTGACACCATTAATTGTTATAACAAAATTAAATATTTAATGGAAGGTGACTTCAGGAATCGTATATTGAAAATAGGTATTTTACAACTTAACGTCTCTGTGATTAATAATTATTTTTTTATACATGAAGAACTCAACACTGCTAGTGTGACAACTCAGACCAAATAAAAAGTAAAGACGGAGTCTGCCGAACCAAAAAGTGAAGCCGGTTTTTTATGTATGTAGTGCATTAGCCAGTGTTACCATAGTTATATAAAACACCCCAATATTAGAAAAATCTAATAACGTTATTCCATAACGTTATTAATAACGTTATAAAATATTAGAAAAAAATATCGTAAGCTTATTCTCTAAACCTCTCGTGAGCCAAAGGTCATGCGCCGTTCTCACCTACAAGTGCCGGACTTCTTTATGGACCGCCCGCCCGTGGGTGGGAACGATTGCATTGTTCTGCCGATTTCATTGTTATTTTGTAAAAATACCCTTCACAAACGTATATTTGGATTCTCCATAAAATTTTCAATAAAACAGTGTGTACACAATGCGTCATGTCTATAATTTATTTTAATTACATTATGGTAAACTCAGGAAAGATAAAAAAAGTCGTTTAAATAGGTAAAATGAGGTATATTTTCAAAATTTGTAAATTATAAATCCAGGTTTTTGTACATATAGAATGTACTATATATAAATGAATGTATATAATAACTTACCAAATATAATTATAAAATATAACACGCAACAGAAAAAAAAGGGTCGTGTTTCAAGTGTTGATAAAAACAAATGCGAGATCCAAGTGCCTTGATTTATGTGTTGACGTTTAATTATGTTGGATTGTTTATTTTACTTTAGTTACAAGTCTCGGATGGAATAGGTTTGTACATTTTATAGTTTCAAGCACTCGCAACAAGGCACTTGAAATCGCTACCAAATCAGTCATCTCAACTTTATGTCGATAAAACGAAAAGCATATACAAATGTTGATAAACAGTTTCTTTTATTAAAATGTACATAAAATTTTCTATAGAATACACAAAATATAATCACTAGTTCCTATACAAGAACATAATAAAATAAATCCACAAACATCGCGAATTTCGGGTCAAAAAGGCCATTAAAAAGTAGATGCATCTTAAAACGGTGTGCACATTAGATGAGGCATTTTTCTAGTGTGCACAGTTGCGGTCAAGGATGAGTTTAAAATTAGCTAAGTACCAAATTAACATTATTTTTACTATTGTACTAATACTTTTAATGAACAATGATACTTAATTCAAGTAAGTTCGCTTTAATTTAGTAGCATAATACGGCAAAATGGGGAAACTGAAGCAAGTAGTTCTACCACAACATGATAGATGGTGGGACTTGTACAAACAATAAGCAGTTAGCAAATAAATTATTGGAATCTTTAAAATATAAATTAATCTAAGTAACCATAATAATAGTAAAAAAAATACCTTTGGATATGCATTTTGTTTTACACGACGTAACCCTTTTGTTGTGTAGTACAAATCGTCGCTCTGAAAATGAGTCGAACAAACCACGCTGCGGGAAGCTGGTTGCCACAATGGTTCATTTCTACTCTTACGAATGACTGCAATCCACTTCTCTTTTAGATCTTGATCTCGATTAGGAAATCTTAAAAAAAACGTATAATATATAATATGTATTACATCCCAAAAAAACGAATACATAAAGAAAAAAGATGTTTCGTGTAATTGTTTATCCATGCATTACAATATTCGAATAATATAAAAGTATGCCACACAATGTATTTAATAAAATAACGTTACGTTATATTTCACGCTACCCAACAAAAGGGTAAAACTGTAACGAATAATCATGGCAACATTTCGTTCAGGTTTTGTTTACAAAGCGACAACCTCAAATTTGATTTTGATTAATTGAAAATAGCAGTTTATAACTTTACTTACGTATAAAATGTGATTCCATCCTGTTTTTTATTCTTGGAAGATTGGTTTTTACACGTTTTCACTACACAATTCGGCATTTTCTCTAATAAATATTGTTATTTATTATTACGTCACACTCCGCGCGTCGGGATAGCTCGACTGAGAATCCAAGGCGTAGTTTCGTTGCATGTGTGTGCGTGTAACTGTGTATGTACACGGCGAGGCGTAGTTTTATCGGCTTCACTTTTTGGTTCGGCAGACGACGTCTATACTTTTTATTTGGTCTGAGTGTGACAATGAAAAAGAAATAAATCTTAAGACTTTTGTGCTCTATTAATGTTTATTTTCTTACTATTTAATGCTTATTTATACCATTAGACATTTTGTTTATGATTTATATAAGTTTATGATTATAGACACAGTTACTACGTATTACAACATGAATAGTCAACATATAATAAATGAATTTGTGCTTCTCTACAGTCAGCTCGTGGACGTTGAATAGACGCCTAGAAATGTTTCAATTCCTCAGCGGTGAGCAAATAATTCGCTACTTTCATGTAATCGTTGGGGCGTTCCAAAATCTCCACTAGGTTTTTGAGAGTGTGCTCGTATATCTTGAGCGTCGCAAGATCGATTCTTTCGAGCAAATTGTTTTTCTTGTTCCAGTAATATGGGATTCTATGCTGTTTTACAGCTAAGTACAGTTTATTAACTAGCACCTTGAAAATTATCGCCGGGCTCTTTGTCCAAAATGATGGGTCATTCCGTGCGTCAATCTCCATGAATACCAATTGCTTGATGAAATAGCTTACTATCAAATCCAAACGTTTGGTATCGCGCAACTTTTTTAACTGAAAAACAAATGAACATATTCGTTAGAGAAGGGAAATACCAGTAGAGTACCTTGTTTCAATTTGCTGTTTCGATGGAATATTTATATATCACCAACTTTACTGTCCTGGGGGCCATTCGCCTAACGGGTATGATTTGGAAAACGCTATCGCTTACGATTTCATTTTGTTATTTCTAGCCGCCTGAGTTTTTCAAATGACTGGCGCTCTTTTTTTTTCTTTTGCATTGGTAATAATAATATTAAAAAAAAAATAGCGTGAGGTATTTGAAAACCTTCGGCGGTCAGAAATAACACAATAAAATCGAAAGCGTTAGCGTTTCCGTTAGGCGAATGGCCCCCTGAATACGTGTTTTGTAAAATTCAATCTCACTTACGATCTCTATATACGATACTGGGCTGCTTCTATAGACATGGCGACATTTTTCCGCGTAAGGGGGCGTCCATAAATTACGTGAGATGTTTAAGGGGAGGAGGGGGTCGAGTCAAATCTCATCTAATCTTACGTTGGAGAGAGGGGGGGTCTCGGCAAATATCACGCATTTTTTTTTCACAGTAGTATCTATTAAGTATTCTATTGTTAATTTTTTATTACACTTATAACTCTCAGCAATATTAATCAATATTGCTGAGAGTGTGTAGTCTTAACTAGTCGTAAATAAAAGTACGAAGCATTTTTTTTTTTCTTTTTACAATAACAATCCAACGCATTTATGAAAGAAACCCACATTTTGAAAAATCTCACGTGAGACTGGGGGATGGGGGAGGGGGTTGAATAAAATCTCACGACATCTCACCAGGGGGGGAGGGAGGGACAGAAAATCCAAAAAAACACCTCACGTAGTTTATGGACGCCTCCTAATGGCGTAATGCATATTAATATCTAAAATGGCAGCTACCGAAACCGGAAGTGAGAACTTATTTTACAGAATCGCCCTACAGATAGTGAAATTCTATTGACGGTCAAGGTACTTCTTTACTAGGGTCGCCACCTTATTTTTGTCCAAATAAAGAACATCGAATGTTAATGATGATTAATGAGGAGCTCGATGGCGCAGGTGGTTAGCGCGTTCGGCTGCGATGGTTGAAGTTAAGCAACTTTCGCAGTGGTCGGTCATTGAATGGGTGACCAAAACATCTATCTCGAGTTCCTCCGTGCTTCGGAAGGCACGTTAAGCCGTTGGTCCCGGCTGCATCTGCAGTCGTTAGCACCCGCCAATCCGCACTGGGCCCGCGTGGTGGGTCATGGCCCAATCTCCCTATTCCATCCATAGGGAAGGCCTGTGCCCCAGCAGTGGGGACATTAATAGGCTGACGATGATGATGAATATTAATGGTAGAAAAAAAAGTACTTTGTGTCTAAAATAAAGTACTTTGTATTCCGCTTTATAAATAAGCTTACAAAATATTTTACGGTGCTTCGAGCAACTTTTAATAAATAATTTGTGGCTTCTAAAAATCTGTATATCTTTTGCTCAATGGGAAAGGTCATGGTACCTTTGTACCATGGCTTTCCATACAGCCACAAAAACGATGCAGGAATGAGCATAACATATTCTACATACTGTCGGTCCGTTTTATGCAAAAAATCTTCCTATTAATCTCTTTTTGTATATGAGGTTATATAAAATTAATTAGCGAGTAATCAAACCACAATAAATAAAGCTTTTTCGCGTACTTTATCGTTGGCATAAAGTATAGAGTACAATTTACTTTATAATAAAGTACGGGTGGCAAGTGCCAACCCTATTCTGTACCCTTAGCACGAACCAATATCGAATTCGTATCGTTTGCGAGTACGAAATGTCATTGTCAAATTTTGTATGGAAACCTGAACAGCAGCGCCACAAGGTACGTAACAGGAACTAAAAATGAGTAGACATTTAACAATGACATTTCGGACTCGCAAACTACCTATTCAAATTCGATATTGGTCCGTGCTAAGAGTACAGGAAGCTATTGAGGACTTCCGATCAATTTAACTGATCTGACTTGCGTACCAGGCATTATTTGTTTTCGGAAAAACAACTCTACTTTCTTGAAGTGCGATTTTGAGGTTGATATACAATATAAACCACCGATATTAAATACTATTGTTCATTCATATACAGTACCTAATAGCACCTTCGACCTGGCTTCGTATTCGCAAATATAAAAGAGGAAATGTTGAGATTTCAATACAAAGTATTCAAGTACCTACTACCTATCCAAATTATGTGATCTTTCGAATGCATATTTTCTTTTCTACCGCTCCTTTCCTTCCAGTCATCAAAATTTAGAACACAAAAGAAACAATCAAGCTTAAAGCAAGATTAGTAGAACTTTTCTATATTAATGTATATAATACAGTTAGACACAACACAGAAAGAGGTTAGTAGGGTGATCATAGACCGTTTGTACGGGAACCGATGTCGCTGGCTCGCCCCCACTACACTTTCACCCAATGAATAATAGCCAATCAAACAACGCGACATTTAACAATCAAACCAGTCAGCGCTCACACCTGAGAGCAACAACACAATCAGAACCAATTTTTGGTCAAGTTATAAGTATTCAATCAATCAATCATTTATTTATTTTTCTCCCACATGAAAAAAATAGTTTATTGTGGTATACCACTTGTGGGTTACAATATGTTATAGTATTGTGAGAGACTGGTGCCTGAATTAGGTTTCTATAGTTTCTATAGTATTTACTCACACATAACTGGCGGCTCTTCCAACCTCTCTCTGTGTTCTGTGGTTATAGATTATAATACCGCTGGTAGGTACTATTGGTTAGTAGGTTAAAGGTTTAAGGTTTGCTTCCTAGTATTTTAAAGTCGTTTTCAATTCTGCGCTGTAAATGTGTGAAAGGCTGAATTTTCGTTTACTGCGGCTAAGAATTGGTTAAAACAGGTGCATAGATTAAATCAGTGATTCCCAAAGTGGTCTATATCGACCCCTAGGGGTCTATGACAAACTGCAAGGGGTCTACGTCAGCGAAAAAAAATCAATATCAGGTAAGTAGGGGGTCTACCCAACACGGAAAAACATGGCAAGGGGTCTACGACACAAAAAAGTTTGGGGTACTCTGGATTAAATACTCACAAGTCTTATAGCCTGCCTCAGGTTGTAAGAGTTGTACATCAACTCCCGCTCTTGCTGTGGCATCGCCACACGCCATGATCGAGCTTTCACGGCTTCTTTTCTATATTTGTTCGGTTTGGGTACAACCATCCAAAAATCTTTCCTACAACGTTTCGGAATTTTCACATAATCAGGACTCGGAGGCCACAGTTTCTCAGAAAACTTCAAAGCTGGCACAAAGTCCACATCCATTCGAAATCCATCCATACTCTCTATATTGAGAGTGATCGCGGGCCCTGCGTTACTAAGTGCCACTGTATATTTTTTCCCATCTACTTGGAAAACAGCGACATGCGAATTATTACTTTTGAATTTATTTAGCGCTCTCGCCACCACGCTTTTGAACCAATCAGAAAACAACGAGCGCCGCAAATATCCACAGTCGTCTACCCAGTCCAAGACCTTTTTGTTTCTAACTGAATTTGGACCAGATTTCAACACCCGCCTGCATTCTTCGCCCAATATAATGTACACAAACGCGGCTTCTTTCCCTCTTATTTCAAAGTCGGGAGAGTTGACGACCTCACACGGCAAAACAATAACATTGAATATGTCAAATTCGTCGGGTTTCTTGATGCGCAAGCGGTCATAATGGCTCCCCATCGCCTGAACCTGAAATGGAAACGTTTAATTAGATAGGTAAGAGGTAAGTATAAGATTTATAAATCACACAGTATCATATGGATACGTTCTTATCCCAAAGTAATTAATTGGCTCATGTTATTAACTCATGTTATCGAAATCAGAAACAGCAACACAAACCGGCCAAATGAGAGTAAGCGCTCGGTGATTCGGTATTATAATGCGATTCAACTAAGAATAGGACCGACTGGGCGCCATATTGTGATGTCATAGCTGTCAATTTAAACCAAATAGGTAGAGTGGGCAAAGAAAAGTTTTCATTTAATAAAACTTATTTACTAAGATTACGTGAGAAAAAGCATCAGAATTTTTTATTTACTAAGATTGAGAAAAAAAACCACCGATTTTTAATAATATTTATTTTTTAAGACTGTGAGAAAAAACATTAATCAGAATCTAGCTCTTCTATTCCGCTCATCTCTGCATTACCACCGGAGTAGTTATGAATAATCATGCACTATTACTAGGTCACATACGAACATGCATTCTTTATGTAAACGAAAGTTTGAAATCGAGATTTTGAACGCAACTTAAAGTGACATTTGGTTGACGATTTAGGTTATCAAGCCTTCATGGCCAAAGCTCAATAAGTGAAAAAAAAAAATGTGTGTGTCAGCTCCGACGCACGACTGGAGTTTACTCCTTAAGTTCGATAGTCTAACCAGACGCAAAAAGAGTTTATTTAACTTAAAGCTTGATACTGTATGAAAGGGTAAATTAACAAATTAATGAAAATAATATACATATATAAATATATATTTATTCATTTCATATACATTTATTATAACTAATCCACGGAATATTTTACATTAAACTTTTTACAATAGTCAATTTCAGATGTGCATAAATATATCATTAGGAATGTTGATAAATTATGTAATTATTATTATCAGACTATTATCATTTTTTTAAATATTAATTAATTCAACATTGTCTGCATTATTAATTACATTAACAAGTGGTTTATGGTAACTAAAATAAGACACATGGACGTTCGTAGATACGTGGTTCACGAATCTTGAAAATACCGCATCTATGGTTGTACCATACCCCGTTGTCCCCATTGCTCTATCAGAAACAATATCTAAATTAAGTTCAGATTTTAAAAAGTTTATTAATGTCAATCCGTCATCTTTGTTTGTCAAAGTTGCGCGACACAGGATGCGCTCCTCACATTTTTCTCATGTACCAGGCCCCTTATATATGCAAATCGATTCTTAAGGAGTAAACTCCAAAAATATCAACCGATATTAATTATCAATATTTGTTATTGTTTGGTTTTTATTCTTGAATTAGCGGAGTGCTAAAAAAGGGTTCCAAATTTTATTTTTTCAAACCGTACTTTTCAAGCGACATTAGACAGATGGAGGTCATTGGCTTTCCTATTCTTATTTGAATCGCATTATATATTATAATACAAATTAAAATATCTATAACTATCATCCAGCAAATAAAATAATTATAAGGTGTCTACTTTTTTCTTATCAAGATAAACAGTCAGACGGAATGATGGACAGTGGATTTTCTAGTCACACAAACTTTCGATCGGTAAAAAACATACCTGATGCATAGGACTAGGTATACCTAGATCCGTAGAACACAGAAAGAGGTTAGAAGGGCCTTGTGGGCGGGGCAGACGCACCACAGTTATGTGTGAGCATATGCTCATAACTTGACCAAAACTTGGTTCTGATTGCGTCGTTGCTCTCGGGTGTGAGCGCTGATTGGTTCGATTGTTTCATGTCGCGTCGTTTGATTGGCTATTATCTGTTAGTTGGAAGTGTAGTGGAGGCGAGCCTGTGACATCGATTCCCTTACAAACGGTCTCTGATCACCCTTCTAACCTGTTTCTGTGTTCTGTGCCTAGATCCACTTAATAATTTAAAAAAAAGTGCAAATAATTAACAAACAAGTGCGAGTCGGGCTCGCCCACCAAAAATTAGTAAGTACTCAAGTTGTGTAGTATGTGACTGTATCTTCTTTTTACGTTAATTTAGAAGCGTGTTTTTTCACAGATTCAAGGGACCGCAGACTTGATTTACTCAAATCCTCCCAAGTTTACTTAAGTTGACGACCTCCGTGGCCGAGTGGTTTGTACGCCGGGTTTCATGGTGTCGCCGACAGTGTGGGGGCAGATATTTGTGTGATCAATACGAGCATCTGTACTCCAGTCATGGATGTTTAATATGTAACTTTATATAAATATACTTAAATATGTACAGTATATGTATTCTATCCGTTACCCTAGTATCCCATAATACAAGCCTTATAGTGCTTACTTTGGGGTAGGGCTGCCATCCGTCCGGGTTTCCTCGGATTTGTTCTAGTTTACGGGGCGTCCGGGGAGCGTCCGGGGGGGGTTTCATTTGTAGTCCGGGTTTAAAAATTTCCTGTTTTGGGTCGCCAACTAATCCGTCAATTTAAATGTCTTTGAAAATAAATAAATCTTTTCTCTTTCAAAGATCAGCTCTGTCGCTCACGCTGTACGCAATAACAGCATTCGTTGCTATGTGGATGACAGCACTGACACTTTTTACACTGGTCGGTTAAACATCCCTCGGATGGAAGAAGACCGAGATTGAGATGTTACTGGATCAAGTCTAAATTGGAGCCAACAAAACTTGATTGGATTAACCCAGCAAAGACACAAGTTTGTGTGAAAAAGCTTGGGTGCTTAATAGATCTAGTAAGTACCTCAAGCCTTAATATCGGGTGTTACTTTACAAAGCACTGGTCTGCAGCACCCCAATACCAGCTACTTCCTCTTGACCGGATACAAAACCGGACAGTTTGACTTATCGATGATCCTGAGCTCACTGACGCGTTGCAACCCCTTAGCATGCGCAGACGGTACAACACGCACAAGAACG
Organism: Chilo suppressalis; assembly: GCA_902850365.2. Classification (NCBI taxonomy): domain Eukaryota; kingdom Metazoa; phylum Arthropoda; class Insecta; order Lepidoptera; family Crambidae; genus Chilo; species Chilo suppressalis. The sequence continues at coordinate 4,418,422 of OU963902.1, forward strand.
CAACTGCTTATGCGTGTTGTACCGTCTATACAACGGAGAGTGTTCCGAGGAATTATACAAAACGGATGCCAGTGGCCAAGTTTCTCCACAGCACCACACACCGGAGAGAAGTTTAACGCCCCCCATCTGGACGCCTGGCGTTCGAGCACTATGTGTTCCTTTCTTTTGCGTACCAGTAAGATCTGGACCGAACTTGCCTCAGTATTTTTTTATAGCCATGATATGCTAATCTTAAAAAGGCGGATGAACCTTTTCGTTCAGAGCCGGCAACGCATGAGTGGCCCTTGTTGCTGCAAGTGTCCATGGACAGCAGTGACCACTTATTATGAGGTGGACTGGTAGCTGTTTTGCCTACATCATCATAAAAAAAGTTGATTTGTGACATTTTTAACTGTTTTTTTATTGGTCTGTCCGGGTTCTGGGCTCCAAAATCACGCGTCTTGTCCTGGTTGCCACATCTTGGAGATGGCAGCCCTAATTTGGGGCTAGGCTAATTGGTATGAGTGTTGGCAATATTTATTAATTTATTTATTATACGGAACCCTAAATAGAGAAAAAGTGTACTAAACTTTTACCTCCACATTAATAAACGAGACATAAGCTTAGACTAGTTACCTCATGTTTTGTTCACACCACTCAAATGTCATTTGTCATTAAATGAACACAGACAAAACATGGAGTAACTAATCCAAGCTTAGTCTCCGTTTATTAATAAGGGTGTTAAGGCTGTAGTGTGCAATAGGTAGCGTCCGTGAGCTTAAATTGAAATAAGTAATTTTATTCTATCATCTATACTTATAATAAATCTGTAGAGAGGTCAATTCTGTACATGAAATATATTTTCAAAATAACTATCAGGGGGTGATTAGTGGTCGATACTGATGCCAAAAATGCAATCAGTAAAATTTTTGTCTGTCTGTCTGTCTGTCTGTGTGTATGTTCCTTATAGAAACAAAAACTACTCGACGGATGTTAACGAAACTTGGTACAATTATTCTTCATACTCCTGGGCAGGTTATAGTATACTTTTCATCACGCTACAATCAATAGCAGCAGAGTAGTGAAGGGAAATGTTGGGAAAACGGGAGAAGTTACTCCATTTTTAAGCAGCCTTAGTGTGTAGTAGCCAAGCAGTGCAGCCTTAATAAGTTACATAGAAATCATGTATGACGGAAATATTCTACATAAAATTGTCTAAAAAATATCCGGCAACAGCATATGTCTATCTTTTATGGTTGACTCACAATAACACGTGTAATTATATAAATAAAGTCATTGTTTATAACACAAGCCTGAGAACAAAAACTATAGTTTACACTACAGCTCTACACCGAAGCGAATCGAGGGCGGGCCACTAGTAATCTATATATGTATATAAAACTCAAAGGTGACTGACTGACTGACATAGTGATCTATCAACGCACAGCCCAAACCACTGGACGGGTCGGGCTGATATTTGGCATGCAGGTAGATGTTATGATGTAGGCATCCGCTAAGAAAGGATTTTGATCAATTCTACCCCCAAGGGGATAAAATAGGGAATGAAAGTTTGTATGAAACTTTGTCAATTTTAAACCGATCGGGCTGAGACTTTGCATGCAGGTATAAGAAGAATCATAGATGAATGTCATTGTGTATAATACAAGCCTTAGAACAAAAACTGTAGTCTACACTTCAGCTCTACACCGAAGCGAAGTAGTAATAGTATAAAACCCTTTTTTATTTAATCTAAGGTATGTATAAGAGCACGCAGGTATTCAAACCATAGCCCTTGATTTATAAATGTTTCAGTAAAGTGTCTCAGATCTTTTAAAATACTCAATGGATATTAATGCAGATTTTATGCAATATCTAGAGAATAGAGAATTAAGACTATAGTCTTCACCGAAGCGAAGCCATGGCAGGTCACTAGTCATATTATAAAAAGGTTAGATTTGTAAGATTGCACCGAATAAACTCAAAAACTACTGGTACGATTAAAAAAAGTCTTTCACCATTATAAAGCTACGTAGGTACATTATTCCTAAAAGCTATATTTCATTAAATAAGTGGATCGCTCACGATATAATTATATGTATGTACATATTGTGTAAAATACGTTGTTAACCATTGTTTTTCTGGACAATTCGCAACAGTGATCTAATCGCAAACTAAGCATAACTTGTAGGTACTAAACTCTCTAGAACTTTTACTATGGCAACTTAAAGTTGTACATATACTAGTCAAAACAAAATAAAGGCCACAAGTAAATTTAAACATCTGGACTGTTTTCGTTAATTTAAAGCAATCTTAAACGTTCATATCTTTTGTGTGGTATTTCCTGAAGTGTTGACAATCATAATGTGAGGTTACCATTTGCATATTTTTGTAAGTGGGTGCTTTGGTACCTACCTCTTTTTGTAACCACTTGAATTTACCCTATTTTAAGACGAATTCATAAGTCATTTTTCTTTATAAAAACAGTCTTACATTTGCTTAGTTAGAACGTGGATAATCATTTTAAAAGCACTATGCCGAGGATTCGTAGACATATGGACCTGCAAACCGCAACTAGAGCCATCACATTGATCCAAGAGGGACATTCGCAGCGTTCTGTAGCTTTAGAAATGGGATTTTCAAGGCGAGTAAACCAGAATGCATGGAATCGGTTTCAAGAGACTGGGAGTGTAACGAGAAGACGGGGTTCTGGCAGAAATCGATCAACAACCTCACAGGAAGACCGCTACATACGTTTGACTGCGCGAAGAGAGCGAATCGTCACCGCCCGCAACTTACAAAATCGCTGCGCCAGGCGACCGGTACCCGCGTGAGTGACCAAACTATTAGAAATCGGTTACATGAGGACCAGCAGTTTTCTAGAAGACTCGTAGTGCGGATTCCATTGACTAATTTACACCGTGCAAACCGATTATTTTTCGCAAGGTTGCATCTTCAATGGGACATAAGTGAATTGAGCACAGTTTTGTACACTGACAAGTGTAAAGTGTCATTTTTAGGGATGATCGTCGCATTAGACTATGGAGATGAGAAAGTGAGCGATTTTCGGATGTTTGTATCCATGAAAGTGACAGATTTGGGGTTCCCAATGTCATGGTATGGGGAGGAATCTCTTTATCAGGTCGAACCGAATTCGCAATAGGTACTCATCGGTGGCACGGTAACGGCTGCGCGTTACATTGAGGAGATAATAAGACCTCATGTGGTGCCATTTGCACAAAGAACTGGTGCAACATTCACCTTAAAGCACGATAATGCCCGCGCTCATACAGCTAGAGCTACTAGGGAAGCTCTACACGAAGCCGGTATACGTGTCTTGCCGTGCCCTGCCAACAGTCCGGACCTGAACCCCATCGAACACATGTGGGATTCTATTTTACTTCGCAGTAAAAAACCGTGAAATTTAGTGAGCCAAATTAAAAATAACATATGAGTAAACGAGTTTTATCGTTGATAATCAAATGATGACAAAAAATAATTACAAACATAGAAATTTACAAAAATAGTGTTGCCAGACAGACGATTCTGATTACCCGAAAGTACTACTCGCTTCCATCACGCACGTGTTCGAAAATAATAAAAGTCATTATCATCTGCTTAGCTTTCTCCACGAATTGTTCGGGGTCGGCTTCCTAAGCCAGGCCAGGAGAAACGAAAATAAATAGGTAACTTGTAAAAAAATTTTGCGAGGCCCCCTCAGGCGCGAGGCCGTCGGCGGTGGCCGACGTTGCCGACGCCTAGCGCCGCCACTGGACACACGATACTAAAGCAATGCAAAAAAGACAAAAGTCCTTCAACATGTTTGTTTTAACCCTTTGTTTTTTCTAAGTGTATTTTTTTGCTGAAATTGCATTTTTTACAAATAACCCCAACATATTGATCTTTTCTTACCAATACATTTAATTTTAAGGTTTTTGAATTAAAAGTAGGCTAAATAATTCAATTTAATTATTTATTTACCCTTAAACCCAATACATTGCATGCAAACGGAAAAAACACGGTGGCCCTTATTTTGTTTTGACTAGTATATAAGTATCAATACTTATTATAAATGTACAACCATGACTCCAGAAGTCAAGATCAAATACATAATTTTGCTCATCACATCGCACAAATAACTGCCCCTACCAAGATGCGAACTTAGAACCTTTTGGAGCAGAAGTCTTCCGTTGAACCAACCGGTTGACCCATAGAGGTTGACCAAATAATATTAAAATTAAATAAGAAATATAAAAATTATAAATCTATAGGTACTCTAAATATTTTGGAAAGTTAAAGAAGAAATTAATTACTATCAATGTGACAAAATCTTCTGTAGGGGTACCTATCTGCTTAAATTAATATATCGCAAGTAAGTTAGGAGGAGCTCGATGGCGCAAGTGGTTAGCGCGTTCGGCTGCGATCGTTGAAGTTAAGCAACTTTCGCAGTGGTCTGTCATTGGATGGGTGACCAAAAATTTATTATCTCGAGCTCCTCCGTGCTTCGGAAGGCACGTTAAGCCGTTGTTCCCGGCTGCATCAGAAGTCGTTAGCATCCACCAATCCGCACCGGGCCTGCGTGATGAGTCATGGCCCAATCTCCCTATTCCATCCTTAAGAAAGGCCTGTGCCCCAGCAGTGGGGACATTAATAGGCTGATGATGATGATGATGATAATGAAGTTAGGCAACTGACTTAATCTATACATATATAATAAAATGGTAGGAAAGTCAAAACTGTACATTGAATATTTTTTTAAAAGAATACTCGGGGTGTCGTCTACAATCTACAGCAAAGCCAAAAATATAGTTTTTAGAATTTTTATGTTTGTCTGTATGTATGTCCGGGGTAAACTCAAAAAGTACTGCATGGATTTACTTCAAATTTGGCAGAAATAATATTAAAGAGTCTAGTCAACATATAGGCTACATATTATCACGCTATCACATCACGGGGAACGAGCAGTGAACCTTTATTTCTGACTACGAGTAACTCTACGCGTGCGAAGTCGCGGGCGGCAGCTAGTATATGTATAAAAGGAACACCAGAAAGATTTTTTTAAAGTAGATTAGCTAAAGAGATAATTATTCAACTTACCGTACTGGAATAATAATTGTAAAATTGATCAACTTCTTTCATCTTTTCGCGAAGTTGGCGGCAAATCACATCGAAAACTCTGTAATGCAACCTGAAGTCACCCTCTTGGATTTGTATATAATTCCTATAAATGTATGTCAGTAAGGAATCTAGATTTGTTATATTTTTGTTTCCTTGGTTAACGCTCATTTTGATTTGTATAGGTAAATGGGGGTCACTAAAGTTTGAATGACGTAAGTTCGTATTTTATCCTATTTTACGGTCGCGACCGACACGACGGCACGTTACTGCGCACAACAGTACACTGAACTCTGAAGAAGCGAAATAAGCGAATACATACGCTTTTTCCCAGACCGGAGCTAAATGTTTTTGTTGTATCGGTGTGTCGTATTATTAAATGTGACTCATTTTTTTTATACAATAGGGGCACAGAATATATACACTACGGTCGGGGTATGCTTTCGACTTGGCCCGAACCGAAGTATTATCATTTTCATTTATCATAATTGTGTGCTAGCGAGAGATAGGAAAATGTCGACATTACTCTGACTTAAACCCAATAGAGCACGAGTGGGATGCTCGTAAGCGAGCTGTATAGAACCGGCAGCCACCACCCCAGACAGTGCCGCAGCTCAGGGAAGCTGCTATTGAAGAATAAGACAGGTTACCACAAGAAATGCTGGATAACTTGATCCTCAGCATGCCCAGGAGGATCTCCGCATGTATTCGAGCCAGAGGAGGAGTTATTTTGTATTAGATAAACAATAATTTATTTATAAAAGGTTTTTAAGTTTGGTTAAACTATCTTTTTATTTCAATCAAAGTTCTATTACAATCGGCTTAGGATTGAATTTTTAAATTTTTTATACTAAAAATAAAATTAGTTATATTTTTTAATTTCAGAAAGTGTATTTTTAAATAAAAAAAGATATAACGTAAACATTTTCTCTTGATTAAGTAAAATTTTGAAAATATATCAGTGATCTCAAAGTGATCTCAAACTTTTTTTGATGTGTGTACCTAAAGACCAGCTGTCATCAACTTTGTAAAAAATCCTATGACAAAGACTAAAACTACGCATTCTTACATCCAAACAAGTAATATTATTAACTTTTTAACACATAATATGGCAACCCACACATTGTCTATGGAAACGCATTTTCAGGGATTCCCACAAATAATGAATACATATAGTAGGTACCTATTTGCTTAGGGTAACCGAGTAGGGGAATAAAGTTTCAGTTTAAATGAATATTATGTGTAAATCCATTTTCTAGAATTATAACTGCTGCTCTTGAATGATTAAAAAAAAGAATAGGTATATTAAAAGAAAATTAAAAAAACCGAAGAGCCTTCCCCTTCCCTTCTAGTTTTTAAGTAGGTAGTAATTCATAAATATTGTTTTTAATATTTTTTTGCATACAGAAAGTAAAAAATAACAATTTGACTCAAATTTGCCTTAAAAAATACATGGCGACAGGGCGATTGAAGGGTGCTTGCTTAACTATAAATACTAGTAAAAAAATGGGTGCGTGTACTTATGTAGGCGCGTGAGAAGTTATCCTTCTTTGGCATCGTTTAAAATTAGTTTTTAATTGCATGCAAATAATTAATTACAATAAATTAATAAAAAGTCTGGAAAAGGACACAGTCAATAAAGTTCAGTTTTAATTTGAAAAAATAAATAAATAATCAAAATATTCAATTAAAATCGCTACTGAATATAATTTATTAGAACATATGTGATTTGCACTTGTATGAAACTCAAACACGTATTCCGAATATACAAACTAGAAACATGTGGATAAATATTATAAATATACCTATAACTGTTACTTTATTACAAAAAATAAAGATGTGGTTTTTGGTTCTACTACACCAATGGTCAAGAGATGGCGCTGTAGTCTCATGAATCGCGCTTTGGTTCCGTTGTTCCAGATTAATAAATACTTTTGATAGGCCTTCAAAATGCAGTAGTTAGCACCCACTAAATAGAGATTCTATTTCTATTTTGTTGGTAGATTTTCTTAATGTGCGGTAAACACAAAAGTAACGCATGAAGTTGGTCGCTAAAGCTAAAGCGACCAACTTCATGGTGTTAAAATTTTGTGTTACAAAGATGCGCGCGCATCTTAAAATTTCACTCTCATCATTTTTTCATAACGCGCCTAAAGAAGTATAACTTCAAAAAATATTTCTTTATTATGTATATTAACTAGGTGTTACATGTTACCCTAAAATTTTTTTTTTCTAAATTTTACTCTACCATTTTGTCGGCTTCATTGATATACATAATTTCACAAAATTACAGCTCTAGTGCTTACAGTCTCCTAGTCCTAGCAAAACTAGGGACGGACATGACCAAACTATAAGGGTTCCTTGTCAGGACTACAGCACACTAAAATGGCAAAAAAATAATTTTGTTGTATGGGAGCCCCTCTTAAATATTTATTTAGTTCACGAGATACAACCTAGTGTCGGACAGACCGACGGACAGCGGAAACTTAGTAATTGGGTTCATTTCCAACAAATATATTGCTGTAGCGGTATTTATGATTGTTAATGCAATCGCCCTTTTGTTTTTGTCTGCATACCTACTACTTTCTTTTAACAGGAGTTCCTTTATTATTATTATATTATGATATTAATAATAGAACAAATCACGCTCGGTAATAATGTCGGCGCTTTTCGCCACTGTCACGTTTAGATCGTCATTCTTCAATGTTGCGGCCTCAAATGAGAAAAACTTGTCAATCAATTTCCATCAAGTCACCGTCAATCAAAATTATTGTCAACTAGTGGCCCGCCCTCGCTTTGCTTCGGTGTAGAGCTGGAGTGTAGACTATAGTTATTTTTTTTTAAGCGTGTAACTACTTCATGTTCAAATCTAAAGAAAATATAACTAGAAAAAGATTCCACGCAGACCAGGCAGGGACTCGAACCCGAACCCGCAACCTTCGCTATCAGGGCAAATGCACTGACCAGTTATGCTACCGCGGCCCTGATAGAGTGTAAACTATAGTTTTTGTTCAAAGGCTTGTATTTTTGGTATTTTTTACACACATTATTGAAGTTTTCATACGGAACCCTAACTTTTTTGAAAATAGACTATAGTTTATATTAATCAGTGATAATGTAGACATCAAAGTCGTGAAAGATTTTTTCAAATCGGTCCATTACTTTTTGAGCCAATTCGTTACAAACATACTTACATTCAATTCTTTCCTCTTTAAAATACAACAGAAAACCCCGTTTAACCCCTTACCGCATACGAAGCCATTGGTGGCTCTAAAACTTTGGCAATTTTTTTTTGAATTCTATTTTATTTTTATTTCAAAACAATTGTTATAAATATCTTATAAATATTTTCGTGTAAAGGAACGTATTTTTTATTGGTCTATGGTTGGTGACATTTGTTAAAATATTTGAAGTTATGTGCAGCGCGGCCCACCGTTCGGATGCAGAAATGTAATGTTAATTTTATTTGTGAAAAGAAAGTAATAAATCGGTAAGTTAAAAATCCTAGAATTTTATATTGTGATATATATATATGTGCTATAACATGAAACAGGTGCTTTTTTGGTATTTTATTTTGTTTTACTTGACTTATGGATCCTTTTTTGAAATTGCCTTTTTTGGCTTCGTATGCATTCACGTTAACATTTCTAACGCTCATATATGGCTTTGTGTGTTTTCATTTACCTTTTTTCTTTCTTTGCAGTAATGAATCCTTCTCGCTTTTATGGTACTTCCAAGCATGTTAACCCTATTCCTGGCGATGGCTTTATGAGTGACGATGAGCTTTCATCTGACAATTTTGACCACTTTCCCGAATGGAAACAAAATCGACAATTATGTCAGGGATGTTCAAAATATCGATCATTCACTATGTGTGGAAAGTGTAGAGTTTATTTGTGTTACAATGATAAACGTAACTGTTTTAAATATTTTCATAAGATATAAGTTTCTATAATGTTCCTAATGCATACGAAGCCATATATGGATATCTATTATTTCACTAGACTGCATACGAATCCATATATGGCTTTGTGGGCTAAATTCCAAAATAAGTAAAAAAAATTTTTTTGAAGTTATACTTCTTTAGGCGCGTTATGAAAAATTGATGAGAGTGAAATTTTAAGATGCGCGCGCATCACTGTAACACAAAATTTTAACATAATGAAGTTGGTCGCTTTAGCGACCGTTACTTTTGTGTTTACCGCACATTAAGAAAATCTACCAACAAAATAGAAATAGAATCTCTATTTAGTGGGTGCTAACGACTGCATTGTGAAAGCCTATCAAAAGTATTTATTAATCTGGAACAACGGAACCAAAGCGCGATTCAGGAGACTACAGCGCCATCTCTTGACCATTGGTGTAGTAGAACCAAAAACCACATCTTTATTTTTTATAATAAAGTAACAAAAAGTATTTATTAATCTGGAACAACGGAACCAAAGCGCGATTCAGGAGACTACAGCGCCATCTCTTGACCATTGGTGTAGTAGAACCAAAAACCACATCTTTATTTTTTGTAATAAAGTAACAGTTATAGGTATTCATATTTATAATATTTATCCACATGTTTCTAGTTTGTATATTCGGAACGTGTTTGAGTTTCATACAAGTGCAAATCACATATGTTCTAATAAATTATATTCAGTAGCGATTTTAATTGAATATTTTGATTATTTATTTATTTTTTCAAATTAAAACTGAACTTTATTGACTTCGTCCTTTTCCAGACTTTTTATTAATTTATTGTAATTATTTATTTGCATGCAATTAAAAACTAATTTTAAACGATGCCAAAGAAGGATAACTTCTCACGCGCCTACATAAGTACACGCACCCATTTTTTTATTATTATTAATTTCTTAATTAAGACTAATAAAAGATACAATCGCTAAAATTTTTGTTTTATTTCATCCGTTTTATAATTCATGCAATAAGGGGTTAAAACGATTTCACAGGGACTCAACCAAAAACGCGTCTTAAGCGGGAAAGCGTATTATGCGGGATAGGGGAAAAAACGTACCACATATTAATATTTATTATAATATTCTATTATTATTTCGAATGTAAGTAGTGAGGTATAAAATGAATATACAATATTTAGGAATTATGTAAGTTATAAAAAAAAATGTTTTTTATTATTACGCTTTTTAAAATATTCACTTATTTAAGTTTGACAAAAAGATTTTGAGGCATTAGCAATTACAAGATTTACAACATCATTTAAATTTTGCAGCGCGTCTTCGCTTTGATTCAAAGAAGTTCTATAGCGGCAGCATGATCACCTAGGGCCTCTTCTTGCGTGTCATCAGACCCGTCTTTCCCAGTGGGCACAGGGCTCAGATCACAAATACAAAGTCCCTAGTTCTTGTTAGATCACCAAACGGGGGTCATAGGGGCCCTAATATCCTAATATGCCTAGGGCCTCCAATAGGTCAAAGACGGCACTGTGTGTTATTAAGAGGTAATATGTGTGGTACGTGTTGGCGATTTAGGTGTATTAAACGGGATGACGAATCGAATCGTATTAAGCGTTAAGAAATGTATGAAAACATGTCTCAAGTTGCAGGGACTGACGCAAAATGGCGTATTATGCGAGAAATCGTATTAAGCGGGTTCTACTGTATTAATATTATATTACTATAGATAGATTGTGATCAAGCCCATAGTACGCTTCACGGTAGAGTCATGTCAACGCGGTAAATGATCAATATTCGCTTAAATCACGTATACTTGACAAGACGACTAGATCGTCTTCGGGACCAATAACAATGTCAGGGATCCGTTTGCGAACAAACGTTCGGTCGATAAAAAGTAATTCGGACTAATATTAAAATGCATCTGTTATTGCGTTCAATCGTTCTCGAAAAGCCTTATATATGTTGTGTGTCGACTCGAACACTCGACCGAACGGGGATTCCTAATTTACAAACTTTGGTGTTGCCTCTATTAAAAATATTAAAATGTGCACATACGAAAATTCATAGTATGAATGCAAAGTCAATTCTACGTCTTACAGAAATAAAGGATACTTTTCTATTAAAAGTACACCAAATGATTGTGTCGTTGCATGTACCCGTAATCTCAATATAAAAGTGGTCGGTGATTTCCTTCGTAACATATGTGAATCCGTGTTTCGCCTTATCGCACATTTCTTTGTTTGTAGTACCTATTTATCTTTGGTGACAAATTGACTTGTCTAATATCACAATCGAGTAGTGATCTACTTGCCAGCGAGTGAACGAGTATTTTTTTAATTTCTTTGTATCGATTCGAAATATGGAACGGAATCGGAGAAACAGCCGCGAGGAAGAGGAGTCGAGTACAAACTGGGGTTTGTGGGGTGGTATCGGTGTCGGTGTAGCGGCCGCTGCGGGCGCATTGTACTATATTGCTACTAGGAACAGAGAAACTGTGCTTGAGCAACAGCCAGATCAGCGGCGGCGCCTTGAGGCAATTGATTTTAGTCAACATCAGCAGCAGGTCCCTATGATTCGTTACGAAAGTGGGCTACAGTAAGTGGCTATTTACATCTAATGGTATTATCGAAACTAATATTATAAATGCGAAAGTGGTACTGTCTGTCACATTTTAAATAGAGATACTTACCTAGTTTGAGTCTCGCGAAATCATGTTATGAACGAAATTTTGGGGTTTCTGATCAAAAAACCGCGACAAGTGGTGTTGACAACCAAAACCGCTACTACCATCTTCTTCCGGCCAATATTACTTCCTAATTCTAACAAATTGAGAAGATTCTAATAAGTGATTTTGGCAGTCCTTTCGTGGTGTTAACCCATGGAGCACTGTTAACCTGACGCTGCCTAAAGAATTCTGAAGAGACCGAAACAGGTGGAAATCTGTACGTGCAAGATCAGGACTATACGGCCGATGCATTAACACCTCCCAGTCAAACTCCCCTTATTTGTATTGATAGCTAAAGATGTGCGAGGTCTAGCGTTATCATGATAAAAAAACCACCCCTTCTGTTGATTAATTCCAGGTGCTTTCTCTCAACTTCTTGCTTTAATCTCATCAGTTGTTCGCAGTAGAGTTCAGAATTAATTGTTCTACCTGGCGGTAACAGCTCATAATGAATAATCCTTTACAATCCTACCATACACACAGCATCATCTTGTTGTGAGTTAGCCCGGGTTTCGCCAGGGAGGTGGTCCAAGAAGTACAGTTTTACTCATACATGAACATTGATTACACCAACTTATTAAACTCTTTTTTTAGGCAGTCTCTCAAAAACATCAAAATTGGTTTCAACGATATTTGGCAAATTCCGATAACGATAACAAAACCTGTGTGTGACGCGCGATTATTATTCAAATAGATTACAAGATATTTAAAAATAACTTCACTAAAACAGATTTCAAATACCTATATACACACATCAAAAGTGTCTAGGGATCAACATATATTTTTGCAATAACTTTTCTCCTGATTGATATTAATTAAAATTTTCTTTAAGGATTCATCAAATAAAGTGTTTTCGTTTGTCACAGTAACGATAAACCAAGTCACCTTTGCATTAATAAAGAAATTTGCCATTTTCCTAATAAAGGGATTTTTGACATTTGAACCACTAACACAAAAGTTCGAAAAAAAGACTGAAATAACAGTTTTCTCTAAAATTTTATTGGGTAACTTAAACAATTAATAATCCGTATTTCTACCGCGAACACTAACAACACAAGAACATCGGTTTGGCATACTCAAAATGAGTTCATCCAAATCACGCTGTGGAATGGCCGCCCATGTTCGTTGCAACAACAAAAAAGTCTTCTTGCGACTGGATACCCTCCATATTCGGCAGAGCTCTTCTCTGTAGCATATCCCATGCATGCTCAATCGGGTTCAAGTCTGGCGACTGAGCAGGCCAGGACAGGACATTGATGTTAGCTGCGGCGAGAGTCTGTCTTACAACTCTTGCGGTGTGCGGTCGTGCATTATCATGCATTAACTGAAATAAGGGACCGATTTGCACTTGTAGAGGAACGATGACGTCTGATACAATCGTCTCAGCATAAATTTGAGCGTTGAGGTTGCCTCTGATCCAAATCAACTCAGTTCTTCCGCCGATCCAAATACCCGCCCATACCATGATGGTTCCACCACTATAAGGATGGACTTCCTGGCAGGATTTTAATCGCTGTTGGCGTCCAGGGGTTCTCCAGTGTCGTATACGTCTTGTATCCGGTCTCATACCAAAACGAGACTCATCAGAAAAGCACACGAAACGCCATTGTTCTTCTGCCCAATTTCTGTGTTCAAGAGCCCATTGATATCGAATCCTACGATTGTGCATTGCTATAGGTGGTACCCGTAGCGGTCTTCGGGAATGAAGGTTCACTTCATGCAAGCGGTTTCTGACTGTTTGGTCGCTAATTAAGTTCCCTGAAGAGTGATGAAGCCTCACGGCAAACATCATGGCGGTTATTGTTGGAGCTCTTCGAGTTAAGATTTGAATGTATCGGTCTTGTCTCCGTGTGGTGCAGCGATACCGTCCTCCATGGCGCTCAGCCACGGTACCAGTGCTTCGGTATCGTGTCCAAAGTCGACTGATAACACTCTGACTTGTATTCAGAGCTAAAGCCACAGTACGTTGCCGGGAACCAGCTTCTATCATTCCCACGGCTCTGAGCATTTCTTCCCTGCTTAAATGATGTCGCCGCTCCATAATAACGTTGGTTTTAATCAGTAGTAGGGAAACAGTAGCACTAATAATGTCTTCAATGCGTTGTATGTTTTTATAGGGAAAATATTGACAGCTGATTTTCAACTTTTACTCGAATTTGATTCACAGTTCCTGATTCAAATTATGAAATGCACCAAAAAGGATCCATATAAATTTATAAAATCATAAATTTATTACAAAGCCACATCTCAATCTCAAGAAATCCGCATAAAAATGCTTGATCCCTAGACACTTTTGATGTGTGTAGTTTAAATGTTTGTTTAAATGTTTGATTAAAAGGTTTAAAGGACATTGTGCAAAAATGTTCACTCACGTCCATCAATCATCATCATCAACAGCCTATCCTAGTCCACTGCTGGACATAGGCCTCTCCAATTGCACGCCACTCAGATCGATCTTGGGCTACTCGCATCCAGCTCCTGCCAGCCACCTTGCGCAAATCATCACTCCATCGTGCCTGAGGACGTCCTACACCACGTTTGCCGAGACACGGTCTCCACTCCAGAACTCGTCTACCCCAACAGTAATCGGTTCTTCGGCAAATATGGCCAGCCCACTGCCACTTCAACTTGCTAATCCGGTGGGCTATGTCGATGACTCTTGTTCTCTGTCGGATTACCTTATTTCTGATGCGATCCTTCAGAAAAACGCCGAGCATAGCCCTTTCCATAGCGCGCTGAGCAACTTTGAACTTGTGGATCAGCCGTACCGTCAGTGTCCACGTCTCGGCTCCGTATGTCATCACAGGTAGGACGCACTGATTGAAGATTTTGAGACGATGTCAGGACTTGACGTAGCTTCCCAAATGCTGCCCAACCTAGCTGAATTCTTCTATTCACCTCGTCCTCAAAGTTGTTTCTACCTAACTGCAATGTCTGCCCGAGGTATACATATTTTTGAAAAACTTCGAGAGCGGCACCGTGTATTGCAATCGGTTCCGGTAGAACATGTTTATTGAACATGACCTTGGTTTTATCCAAGTTCATCCGTAGGCCGATGCGTATAAAAGACTCAGCCAGATCATTCAGCATTTTTTGTAGGTCCTGCAGGGTTTCTGCCATGATGACGATGTAGTCGCAAATCGCAAGTGAGAGATGCGTTCGCCATTGATGTTGATGCCATGTCCTTTCCAGTTCAGCGTCTTGAACATATCCTACATTGCATTAGTGAACAATTTCGGGAAAATAACGTCTCCTTGTCTCACTCCACGATGCAACGGTATGGGACTTGCTGATTCTATACTTGGACCGACATGGTGGCGGCTTCGTAGAGACATCTTATCACTTGGATGTATCGCCAGTCGACTTGGCAACGCTGCAGGAACTCCAGGACAGACCAGATTTCAATCGAGTCAAAGGCCTTCTCATAGTCCATAAATGCTAGGCACAGGGGCTGATTGTACTCCTCAGTCTTCTGTATAATCTGCCGTACTGTGTGGGTGTAGTCTATGGTGCCGTATCCGCTCCGAAACCCAGCCTGTTCCGGTGGTTGGAAGTCATCAAGTCTTCGCGCAAGCCGGTTCGCGATTACTCTTGAGAACAGCTTATAGACGTGGCTTAGAAGGGATATGGGTCGATAGTTCTTAAGTAGGGTCTTGTCCCCCTTTTTAAAGAACAAGACGACCACACTCCTACTCCACACCTCCGGAGTTCTCCCTTCGAAAACGACAATGTTAAAAAGCTTTTGGAGCTCCCTCAGTACGGGTTTACCTCCAGCTTTCAAGAGTTCTGTTGTAACACTATGCTCTCCAGGGGCTTTTCCATTTCTGAGCTGCCCAAGAGCAATCTCGATTTCGCCAATACCGACTTCTGGCAGGTCTCCGGTGAAGTGGCGTGTTTATGTGGTTCTAGAATCCTCATTTCCGGGACCGGGTCGAGATGCATGTGATGCGTACAACTGGCCGTAGAAGTTTTCCACTTCCGAAAGGACTGCCGGCTTTGAAGCATTAACTTCCCCACTTGTTGTGGTCAGCTTCGTCAGATGGCTCCTTCCAAGAGATTGTACGAACACTATGGAATTTCGATTCTGCTCGAGAGAGTATTGTAGCACCGGGGGTCGTGTCGTATGTGCTTACTGATCTCTTGGTTTAGAGTCCGATTTGACGACGAAGTGACGGGTGGATTTTCACGTCGTTCCTTCATTAATCCTAAAGTCTCTTCCGAAAGCTTTGACTTCCTGCCCTTACGCTGCGTTGCACATAATCTCGTACTCTCTTCCCTGAGGATGCGAACCACATTTTCGAGGTTTTTCTTTACGTCTGATGTGGTTTCCACGGCAGCAAATCGGTTCTCCAGATTTGACTGGAACGTTTCAGATACTGTTGCAGATTGGAGCAGAGTAGGTCGGAGCCTTGATTTCATCAAATGGACGCGCTCGGCCTTAAAGTTAATATTCAGAGAGCCCCGGACGAGCCGGTGATCACTACTGGTATTGAACGTATTGATCACGGAGACGTCTCTGAATATATACCTCTTGTCCGTCATGATGAAATCGATCTCATTTTTAGTCATAGTGCCACCTAATCTTCCCAAGTTCCACCTCGAGTTGCGCCAAATGCGAGTCAAGCCGTAGCGTGCGTCCGTTGTACGTCGCCAGGGTCAGTCTATTGTGGTGGACTCCCGTAGCCCGGAGATTCTTAGCACCCCCCGCCCCGCCGTTACCGTGGTCGCCACCCTAACCAGGAATAGCGGGGCTGCCGGGAACGGGGGCCGTGACTTGTGATCTGTGTTCATTGGAGGTAATGCCCGTAATCGCCACGCTGGGTAGGTGGGTTGGCGATCGCAGAACGTAGTTTAATTCACTGATGACACTGCTGCCCGTCACCAGTGAGATTTCCCTCCCCTACGTCATGGGATGGTTATACCACCATCGGTCGGTTTGCCAGAGCCTCGTCTGTTGGTCGACAGGGTGCACCACGTGAAGGTGAGGTTGGCTTGGGTTCCCACCCACGTCTGTCACGGCTTAAACTACATTTGTTTCAAAGGTATTATAGTCATGATCATCTGTGCCAAAGCGCATCAAATTCCATCCTGGGGGACTTTAGTTATTTTAGGTTAAATAGGTACAAGTACTATAACGAACGAACATTAATAAAACAAGGGAATTAATTTAGTTACTTAGTTCGACCCTACATAGGGGGTTCAGGTATTATGGGAGTACTTTACAAGGTGCAAGGGTGCCCCCTTATGTTATTCTGTGGCGGTAGAGTAAATCCAAAAATCCCCGCATGGGTTGGGGTTTTTTCAAAACATTCTGTTCGTTATAGTAAATTGTCTTCTATCTATGTAAAATGGAGCGACCACAAATCACACAAACTTGTCCACGCTTTGGAGAAAACATGATTTCAGTTCATCCATACTAATTGACAAAACCGATAATCGTGTTCCAATGTCCAAAGTGTGTCAGATAAAAAACAATCTAGTGACAGGGAGCGTACAATCACAACGAAGTAGGACAAGTCGAGTATTTGTAACTGCAAGTCCTTCAACCCCCGTAAACCGTTTTGAGATGTCTCAGTAAGTGCAAGCGCAGGATGGTCGGCAGGCTTTGTCGTATATCTGGTTGTATAGTACGATATGGCATATTATTATGGTTACTAATAATATAAAATGAAGGTACTATAAAATGAACTTATTTAGCTACTTTAATATGCCCATGTGTCATATCTTTTAACTACCAGGATATTTTTTACAATGTCATATCTTTTGATTACCAGGATCTTTTTATACGGTGTCATAATAAAAAAGGCTAGTTTTTCATAGATCTATCGATTCATACTAATTACATTGTTAGCGGAGCTGGGTGGGTTTTGCCCATTGTACTTTTTATGACTAATAGAAGCAGAGATAAATTATTTATCAATCATTACATTATGTTATTCTTTTCTGATTCCAGGTTACAAGGAGACCTGCCAGGCAATCAAGGGATTAACAATCTGAACTCCCTGCTGAACGATATATACGTAAGATACACAGGGGTGAAAAAAGACGACTTCCAATTGCATTACAGTGTCTTTTATCGTATCTTTAATCGTCTCCATCAAAAGATGAAGGATGTTGACAAATATTATAACCGCTATTCAAGCACGGTGAGTTTCAGGATATTTTGTAATATCATAGTACATATAATTTACTTTAAGCATTTAACTGCTAGATGTTTAAATGTAAAGAACTCATAATACAGGTTGCGGCACGTAACTCTAGCGCTAAACAAAACGCGGAGGGGATAGCTGCGCATGGTACGACTGGGGAGCCAATCGGCGCAACGCACGCCCACCCGCGCACCTCGTTTCCCCCTAAACACATCTTAATTTTTACTTCTGTGCAATAATGGTCGGCGCTAGAGTTTCGTGCCGCGAATTATACGTTATATTCAGATTTACCTGAAGACAGTGGAGGTCTTAGGGGGTGGCGAACAGGGCAATCGCCCGGGGCCTCGCTCCTACAGGGGCCTCGCGCAACAACCCAAGCAAATTTTAAAAATATAAAAAAAAATACTATTTTTTCAATGACACAAGATCGGCTTTCAGCCCTCGCTATTCTTTCAATCGAAAATGACGTAGCTTATTCGTTAGATTATTGTGCTTTAATTAAAGATTTTAGTCTTAGGAAAAGCCGCAAACATCAATTTTAAAATTTATCATCTCTGTATTTGTTAATTTTGTGAATCTTTCAATGTAAAATATTTTAAAATTCAAATTTGATTTATTTGTACAATTTAAGCATTTTTCCTTAAACATGACAAATACCTAAACCAAACAACCAGACCTACTTTCGCATCACATACTTTTCACGAAGGACAAAGGGCCACGCAAAGATCTGCCGCCCGGAGCCTCGCAATCGGTAAGGCCGCCTCTGCCTGAAGATAACTCCTATATGTATATACAGAGATTAATATCAGCGCCTCGTTATGCAGAGGCAGGGCGGGTCCTAGTTATCCTTTTCTGTTATAAAAAGTATATAAGTTGTGTGGAAATATATAAACTAACGATATTAAAAACCTATAGTTTGTATAAGCCAATTAAGTTTTTTTCTTTCAACACAAAAAGTAATTACACCCGACCAGCAGACAAATGCTATTCCGTAAAGACACAAAATTAGTACTGCAGTAGTGCTATTCGCGTACACGCGTTCTGCAGTGATATTCAGTAAAGACACAAATTGTGTCAATTTTGTGTCTACTGAATAGCACTGCAGAATGTAGATAGACATGACACACAAATAAATTAATATTTTACCTAGCTACTCTTCCTTTCCTTTTCTATTTCTGCTTCCTTTCACAATCTCCGTCCTCAATCGTTCTTCTTCTGTTCTTAGCAAAATATCTTTTTTTTTTATTTTCAATGTTACAGTTACTAGCACCAACCTAGGTACTTCTTTGAATGTAATTACCAATACTTTTTTTATTCACAGATACTAGCCGAGTCTAAAATAGCGAGTTTGCATGTTCATAATAATTATAATGTTCGTACTCATATACGTTTAATTTTTAACTGCCCCTGGGGCTTGACTGTGTTGTACTTACTCCAGTTAATGTCAGCTCCTTTTCTCGTGTGACGCAGTTTTAAATCCGTGCCTTTTGTGGTAGCTGTGACTTGGCTTGGCTGTGACCAAGCGGTTAGAATAAAGAAAGCGCTTTCACTAATTTTATATTTTCTGTGAACAAAGTACCTACCTATAGCGTTTGGCTCGGTTTTGGTAATAAATTTAATAATGTATATTTTCTACAGGTGCAAATTACAGGTAGTCACTCTGACAAATTACGTATTAAAAAACCAGACGAATTCGACATGGACATTGTGATCAAACTGCCGCTCAGCATCAAACAGAACCCTTACAACGTCAACGATAGCGACTTCATTATAGAACCTAAAGATGCCGGTTTCGTTTACCTTAAAATGGGTGTCCAATACGATAAGTTGCCCATGAGGGACGGCGGCAGCAACTGGGATATAAACAAAACGGCATACAAATGGAGCGATGACTATGGATATTTGTTGCGCTCGAAATTTACTGACTGGTTTAAAGGAGTCGTGGTGAAAGCGCTGAACCAATTCGAGAAAAATGAGAATGGGTATACTGTTTATGAAGTTGATGGCGTCGAATATTCGATCGGAAGGTCCGAGTCGGGACCGGCAGTTACGCTCCACATATTCAACAGATTGAGAAAATTCAAAATGGACGTAGACCTTGTGCCGGCGTTAAAGTTCCCGGAGGAACGATGGCCTCCGGGGCCAGATTATCGTGACATCCCGTATAACTGTAGAAAGGCTTACTGGATGGTAGTGCCCAAGCCGAACAAGAGAAGTCAATAAATATGAAGCGCCTCAAACAAGATCTTGGCGGATAGCGATGTATAATCAAGAGAGTGAATTGCTGAACAACACAAATCACTTGCGTCAAGCTTTAAAACTGGTTGGTATCTCTATTCATACATGTAATATGAAAATGAAACTTAGGTATTCTATTCCACTCGAGGTTAAGTGTGAGTGCCACTCCACCTAACCTGATCCCTGACTTTGGTGATATAAACTTACAAACGCACTGTAAAACACTCTAGAAAAGAAGTCTACTCGGTAGACTCGATTAAGTAGGTAGTTACCGGCTTTTGTAAAAGTACCTAGTTTTTGTAAGAATTGTTTTTTTTTTCAAAGTAATGGTAACTATTCGGAGAATATGGGGTTGGGAATAGAGAATGCTCAATGCATAATATGTAATTCACAACCATAATTATGAGTATCTCCTCATTCATCTATAGGGAAGGCCTGCGATGCTATTGCAAAGACTCATAAAATGTAAGGATCCACGCGTGAAAATTTTGTGAGACTTAACTGAATATTATTTCTGTATACCTAGCAGGTACTCGCGTACTCGAGTATATAAAATATTAAATTCGGATCCACAATACTCGAACACAGGTTTCGAGACCTAACGTATTGTATTCGATTCCTAAATCGAGTACTAGGGGCAGTTCAAGTATTACGTAAACAGATTTATTACAATTATTTACCCCCTCCTCCCCCTTGTCAGCAAAAGTAAGCAAAGCTTATTCCCCCCCTCACGTGCTTACGTAAACATTGATACCTATATGCATTTTTTCCTTTAATGTATTGTTTTTTTTGAAGTTATACTTCTTTAGGCGCGTTATGAAAAAATTATGAGAGTGAAATTTTAAGATGCGCGCGCATCACTGTAACACAAAAAATTAACAGCATGAAGTTGGTGCGGTGTTTACCGCACATTAAGAAAATCTACCAACAAAATAGAAATAGAATCTCTATTTAGTGGGTGCTAACGACTGCATTGTGAAGGCCTATCAAAAGTATTTATTAATCTGGAACAACGGAACCAAAGCGCGATTCAGGAGACTACAGCGCCATCTCTTCACTATTGGTGTAGTAGAACCAAAAACTACATCTTTATTTTTTGTAATAAAGTAACATTTATAGGTATTCATATTTATAATATTTATCCACATGTTTCTAGTTTGTATATTCGGAATACGTGTTTGAGTTTCATACAAGTGCAAATCACATATGTTCTAATAAATTATATTCAGTAGCGATTTTAATTGAATATTTTGATTATTTATTTTTTCAAATTAAAACTGAACTTTATTGACCGAGTCCTTTTCCAGACTTTTTATTATTTTATTGTAATTATTAATTATTTGCATGCAATTAAAAAATATTTTTAATGATGCTAAAGAAGTATAACTTCTCACGCGCGTACATAAGTTACACGCATCCATTTTTTTTTATTGATTCTTGAGCTTTCATGAGCTTCATGAGCAGCAGTACTTAAATAGGCTTAGGATAGAGGACTTACACTTATTATTCATTTAAAGAAACTTTATTGACACAGTATTCAACATAGAGTAAGGTACTATTACGAACAAAACAAACTTCTTTCGAATTTTTGGTATATGTATACAGTCTTCAGTCCATGACACCCGAATCCATGATGCTGACGTAATCACTATCTCGACCCCTCACCCCCCCCCCCCCATGTCATTCAAAATAAGCAAAGCAAAGATCCCCTTGCCCCCCTATAGTGCTTACGTAATACTTGAACGGCACCCTATATTCACGCTGTTAATTTCACATAAACTAAATACGTCAATGCAAGGCCAGTTTTAGAAGTGTCGGGGCCCTGAGGCTACGATTTGCACCCTCTCACCCTGGTTTTGGTGTCACAACAAAATTTTGTGTTTATTTTTATCTGTAACAGAGCTCCGCTTGCACTGCCCTATATTCCCTGAAGTCGGGTCCTACACCCATGTCCAAAGGTTGTCCAACATTGGTGTAAATAATTTAAATTTCCGCAACCTTCAGTGCTATTCTGTAAAATTTTGACGGATCGCGCGGATTAAACGCAGATTTATATCGATCCACATTGGATCCTGCTTTAATAGCACTGCTTATAACGGACACTACAAAAAGCACGCAAGATCCCATTTACCGTTCAACTCTTCTCACATTAATGTACTAATGTTATTTTAAATAATTCTAGGTGAAGAAATTCCGCGACGCACAAAACATGGATCCTATTGCCAGTTACTACATAAAGACTCTAGCATTTTGGGAGATAGTAAGTATCCAAGACAATGATCCTTGGTATTGGCAAAGAAGTCCAGCAGAGATTTTCAAGTTATTTGTACAAAGATTCCACGAGGCGATGGTTAAAGGCAGCATTCCATACTTCTGGAACGAGAACGAAAATCTAATAGGTGGCATACACCGTCAAGCATTGAACATGTTCGCTGCCAAGCTTAGAAGGTTCATCACCGTTCTAGACAATCTAAATTATAAGGAAGTTGCTAAATTTCTGCTAACAACTGAGGAGTTTGCAGAATATGAAATATATCTATGAATATTTAACTTAAACCCCATAACATAAAACCCAGTTATGGTTTTGCGGAAAGGATCATAGTTTAGGTTTAAAGATTGGTTCTGTGTAGGTTACGTGTTGTGTTTTACGCATTCTTCAAACGATGATAAATCTGACGAATCTACTTATTTGTACTATTTTGTCATTTATAGTTTTAAAAAAAATGCAACAGTAAATGTACAAAACATGCAATCACCCTATTATGAGCACCGCGATTTGATATATATACCTACTAGCTGTGCGCCGCGGTGTTACCCGCAGTTTATTAAGGATAATTTCCCGCATTAAAACGTAGCCTATGTGTTAATCCAGGGTGTCAGCTAACTCCATACCAAATTTATTGAAAACGCTCCAGCCGTTTAGACGTGAAGAAGTAACAAACATACACACTCACATACTCACAAACTTTCGCCTTTATAATATTAGTGTGATAGCACGTTTTATCACGCTCAATTGTCAAATTATTTTGGAGTTTGACAGTTAGACACGATAAAAACGTGATAAAATGTATAATGCAGTGTTCATGCTACAGGGACTGGACACCACATAATAAAGTTTAAAAAAAAACAGACATTAGAGACAGATGTCTATGATTTGTATTATGCTAATGAAATAAAGTGATTTTATTTGAAAATAAATATATAATCCAAGAACATTCCCTAAGTAATTTTATTTCTTACGATCTAATATGATATGAGTAAAAAGTGAGAAGCTTGATGGCGCAAGTGGTTAGCGCGTTCGGCTGTGATCTTCGCAGCGGTCATTGGATGGGTGACCAAAATTTACTATCTCGAGCTCCTCCATGCTTCGGAAGGCACGTTAAGTCGTTGGTCCCGGCTGCATCTGCAGTCGTCAGTACCCACCGATCTGCACTGGACCCGCGAGATCGGTCATGGCCCAATCTCCCTATTCCATCTATAGGGAAGGCCTGTGCCCCAGCAGTCGGGACATTAATGGGCTGATGATGATGAAAGTAAAATCTAACAAACATTTGTTTACTTTTTAAAGTCATAACAAATCTATGTTTATTATGTAAAGCACCTTTTTAAGAAGAAATTTATTGAAAATATTTTGTACTTGTGTAAGTACATTAGGTTTTCACACCGTGTAATAAAACAATGTAAAAGAAGTTAAAAAAAATATTTAGTATCGAAACAAAACATATTTTTCCTCTTAACATCATTTTATTACAACGTAAACAATCTTCATTAAAAAAACAATTAAAAACTCAGCCTCAATGACAATTTAGGCCATTATCTTATCTTAATCAGAGAATAACGGCATCACTATACCTACTTATTAAATAAAATAGAAAACGCTGTAATTCGCAAACAATCTTCCTTACATACTACTTATATGACATTATATAGCGAAATCACAGTCAAGTATAAGAGATCAAAATAAATGGTATAATTTAACATTTTTGTCAACTGAACACGACAAAAATAGTTTTAATTTTAATTTTCTAGGAGATGAACTTGTAATATAGACCGAACGTACCGCCACAAGTACAAATTATAAACACTTATTTATGTAACAAACTCCTAACGTACCACGTCAAGTACATATTATTTTGACCGATCAGAAATCTCCTTAAAATTACAGTCATCTTTTATTTTGTTCATTTTAAAATATTCAGAATTTATATACACTAATTCATTTATAAAACAAAAGAAAAATCAAATGATTTATTGGATATAAACAGATAATCTTACCTCGTGCTGGTCGTCGTCCCGACCGCGTAGCCATCTTGCGAAAAAGTGACACTGACACTGTCAGTTGACGTTACCTGTCAAACAGGGCGGAATCGACCATGCAATACAGAATGAGAATGACTGTGTCTGTGTTGCCGTTGTAAAAAAACTACCCGGTAAATGGGGAATTAAAAATTTGTACTTCGGCAAGTACATTAGGTACGCACTCCATATATGTAGTTAAAATATCAGGTCTGAACTACTATCCTTTATTTGTACTTATACAAGTACGCGGGGACTTTATATATCTTTAGTTATTTCTAAAATTAAATAATTTAGGCGTTGAGCAGACGACGGGGCGGGGCGGGCATTTTGTCCGCGAAGCAATAAAGACCGCGTCTGCCCGTCGATGTCTACGGCTGCCCGCGCCGCGTACACAAAGCACACGACGGGCAGAGGCGGTCAGTTTAGGACGTTCATTCTAGTGAATAGTCCATCACTAATAAGCGCGTGGCGCGGACTGAGCTGACCGCCCCGCGCCGCCGTCTGCGTTACTGCATATAAACTGGTTTGTATGATCCATGGCGGGCAGCCGCGGACATGCCGCGCCGCCACTGCCCGCCGGGCACCTGCGGCGCGGTCTTTTTTGTTTGAAGTATAGGATTCACTTTGTGCTATTATTCGAGGCGAAATTAACCGGCCCGCCCCGCCCCGTCGTCGTCTGCAAAGTGCCTTATTGTAAACAGAAATCGAATAAACATTTATTATTATTATAGACATTAGGAATCATCATTTCAGAAGCACTTTTCATTTTTAAACAATCAGAGACTAAGGCCCGTATTACAGAATGACAACGTGTTGGTCTTTACTTGAGTACAGATAGAAAGGGGTATCACTATGTGCTAAATATAGCGACATCCCTTTCTAACTATGCTCAAGACTAGATCAATCACTGAGAATCTTTCTATAATACGGGCCTAAATAAAACTGTAACAAATAAACGTCGAAAAGAATGGTCAGAGCAATAAAATGAGATTGCTCGAGATACTTTAATCTTCAGACGCATTTCTTCTTCTACAGACGCTCGTCACCACCAGCTTTGCCCTCTCCGGTGACGAGAGGGAATTTTCTATCAAAAAATCCCATCCATCACTCTGTGTTGCAAATGGGACTTAGGAAAAATGTCAGTTGTCACCAGTCACCTCAATAGAAATCAACGTGAAAACTTATTATTTTTGCATCTGAAAAGGGGCTTCTTGATTTGTTAGGGTTCCGTACCTCAAAAATAAAACACGGAACCCTTAGGCGCTTTGCAGACGACGGGGCGGGGCGTGCCGGTAAATTTCGCCGCGAATAATAGTACAATGTGGATCCTATACTTCAAACGCACACAGAGGGCAAAAAGACCGCGCCTTGGGTGCCCGGCGGGCAGTGGAGGAGCGGCATGTCCGCGGCTGCCCGCCGTGGATCATACAAACCAGTTTATATGCAGGACCGCAGACGGCGGCGCGGGGCGGCTAGCTCAGTCCGCGCCACGCGCTTTTAGTATGGACTATCCTGAACTGACCGCCTCTGCCCGTCGTGTGCTTTGTGTACGCGGCGCGGGCAGCCGCAGACATCGACGGACAGACGCGGTCTTTATTGCTTCGCGGACAAAATGCCCGCCCCGCCCCGTCGTCTGCTAAGCGCCTTAGGCGTTATCCACAGTGCATTCGCCCGGATTGCGAAGGGTGCGGGTTCGAGTCCCGTCTTTTTCTAGTTATATTTTCTTTAGACTTAAACATCAAGCAGCTACATGCTTTAAAAAAAATTATAACAAATTTCCAAGGCAATCAAAAGATACAGCCGTTTATGACGCAAATTTTCGAATCTCTCACGGGAATCAAAACCTACAGGGTATTTCCCGTGAACTAAGAATCTTGAAATTTGGTACGAAGTAACGTCTTAAAGTACAGGTAAAGGAAAAATTGCGAAAACTAAATTTTATTAAAAAAATATTTTTGAAAACTCAGGTTTGTACGGAACCCTCGGTGCGCGAGTCCGATGCACACTTGGCCGGTTTATTTTATTTAAGTATGACCGAGAAAGCTAAAAGACATTGCTCATATTAGATTTGGAGGTTATAAATATTATACTTGATCGTAAAAGATGCACACTTTATATATACTGAAAAGATAGTGTTTACCATTATGTAAGCACTTAAATACTATGCATTAAATGAAATGCAATATTAAGTATGACAGAATAGACACCATGAAATGGAGATGCATCTGCGGGACACGGGTGGGTACGACAAATAAAAACAAACTAGATTTAATGATTTTTTATTAGTCAAAAGAAAAGATCTTTACCAACTAAACGGAGCATTCTCTCTGAATATACCTTCATATAAGCACAAGGAAGCACCGTGTGGCAGCTTTACACAAGTAAATAACGCCAATAAACTAAACAAATCCAAAGATTCAATACAATCATAAGAAGCTTTTACTTTTATTAATATATCAATAACAATAACCGAAGTCGAGTCCGAAACAAAATATAGATTTTTTTTAAACCCTGCGATCGCGCGTCTAAGGAAACGGTCATAACATAAACAGGCTTCGTTGTTTAAACAACTAAATAGCAAGTCAAAAACGTACGCAGATTACATAAAAAAAATGCCAAATAGGCTTTAAGTGAAAATAAAAACATCAAAAGAATTAGTCCTAAGATAAGTAAATAAACTAAAGGTAAATATATCTCTCTAACAAGTATCGTCGCACAACCCCAGCCGACAGTTTGCAAAATTGCCATTTAATTCCATCAGGAATAGTAAATAGTCAATTACGCAAAAAGCAGCTCGCCTTACACTAGACGTCAATATGAAAAGAGTCTTTTATTGGCTCAACAATAAAGGACGAGTTTCATTGAAATCAAAACAAGTCATACCGCTCTCCTATAGTAGGTAACCTATAAAAATCGTTTTTTCAAGAGTCCGCCGAAGGCATTCGGAAAACTTATTGAAAACCATGAAAAATAATGCAGACAACAGATTATATAAAGCTTTTTATCCGGTCGTTATAGTTTAGCATTGTGGGTAGTGCAATTCAAAATGCATGGCGCTTGTGAAGTCGGCAACGAGCGAAACTATGGGCAGGTTTCAGTATTGACATCTCAAATATCATCTACAGTGCGATCAAGATCCTGTGGAGCTTATAAGGCTGGCTAAATATTACATTTCTATTGGCCAAATATAACTGGAAACAAGTTCGTAAAATCTTGTTACAAATATATAGAAGGCTTAATTACATTTCCATTTAAATAAAAGGTTTTTTATACCATGCTTTAATTAGGTTAGATTTTGGCCACACGCCAAAAGATCTAGGATTACTGTCGCCAACTTCACAGCCGCTGTTAAGTAGGATTGCGATGTGGAGTGGTTCAGACGGTGCGCCAGAGTGTGGGGGGCGGCAGGGGCAGCGGCGCGCGCCCATACATCGGCATCAGCTCGCATGGCACCACGCCCATCCCTACCCCGCCTAGCGTACCGACCCCGCCCATTCCGTACACGGGCTGCACAGTCGGCGCAGAGCGCTGGATGACTTCGCTGCGCAGCATCTGAATACAAAAACCAGTTTATAAGTAATCTTGGTAAGAGTTTTACAATTAGGAAAACTATAATTTTCGCGAGGTCGCATTCGAAGGGTACCGATTTTTTGGCTTTCGTTTCAATACAAATAAACAGTGTTTAAATTCCATCATCAAAACATTTGCGTCGTCTTAAATTTAAAGTATATTTGGTTACTTTTCACCAAAATGTGAATATCTGGTAACTAACATTGTGACATAAGAATTTTATATACAAGATAATTGCAAACATGCTTATGGCCCGCCCGATATGCTTGCGATACAAACAATACAACTCTCGCCATACCCCGATCCCACTCTTCTACCCCATGGAACCTTACCGATAGAATTACTACACCACTAAAAGGTAGGTTTATTTCAATTTGGCCATCTGCAAGGTGGAGGTAACGTTGCTTCCCCAGACGAGCGCAATAAGTAGAATTATGGTCGATACGTACTTTGATGTAATGCAAGGCGTTCTCGGCCGCCTCGACGTGCGCCTGGTGCACAGAGTGGCAGGCGCGCGTGTGCAGCGGCCCCACGCGGCGCGGCGCACCCAGCAGCGGCGGCCCCACCAGCGGCAGCTCCACGCGCCCGACCCACTGCTCCGCTCCGTCAGCCGATATGTACTTTTGGTAGTCGTATACGGGGGGCGCCCACATGTACCTGCGAAACGAAAACTCGCATTACCAATAAGTTCCTTACTGTCACATCCAAGCAGAATCTGTTTTGTTGAAAACAGTCCTACAAATCTATGAACACCCCCCACCCCTTTCGCTCCAAGAGTACCTCGCTCATGCGGAGGCTAACTTGGACCCCAGTAGAGCTACAGAGGCGTGCTTAGGCTCAAACGAACCGGAACAAAATGCCCGCCCGATAGAAAGTAACCATTATAGCCTACGGCACTGCGATAGAAAATATGTTACTCACGCCAGTACCTACCCGAAATCCAGCCCCTACCCCATGCAGCCCTGAAACCTCACTCGCCAACAGAAACAACCGACAAAAGCTTATATTATCTTGCCGTGGTCTTCTGTTAGGTGGAAGTTAGTTCCCCAGATGCGAGCTCCATTCGAGCGGAAAATATGCTATGCTCTACCAATCAAGGCTTTACATGTCGATCAATTTCAAGCAGAATTTATTCATGCCTAGCAACAAATGCTTTCAAATGGCAAGAGGAGTTCCACAATATAGTTTAGCAAGCTGAATATGGCTTCTTAAATTTTGCTGCTATATAGGCAGTCTGCAACTGGACTCAATACAATTAGCATCAGGGGTAGAGTAGTAGCAGTACCACCTTGCATAAATAAGAAATGGCTAATGAAAACATTTTGAAACACCTATGTAGGGATGACATCAAAAGACAAATTAATCATCTTCTACACCATCATCATCAGCCTATTAATGTCCCCACTGCTGGGGCACAGGCCTTCCCTTTGGATGGAATAGGGAGATCGGACCATGACCCACCACGCGAGCCCAGTGCGGATTGGTGGGTGCTAACGACTGCAGATGCAGCCGGGACCAACGGCTTACGTGCCTTCCGAAGCACGGAGGAGCTCGAGATAGTAAATCTTTGGTCACCCATCCGATGACCGACCACTGCGAAAGTTGCTATAAATTCAACGATCGCAGCCGAACGCGCTAACCACTTGCGCCATCGAGCTCCTCCAAGAGTAATTACTAGGGTAAAAAAAGTAGTTACCTTTTGCACATGGAATCCAACTTAGCAGGAGCCAAAGTGTAGTTTTCTTTGGGTGGTGAATACTGAAAAGTAGAAGATTTCGATTCAGTCGGTGATCCGCATGTCGAATCGCCAGCACATGCAGATGAGCCAATCCCTTCATCATCCTTAGGAGAATTAGCATATTCTTTTTTATCCAAGTGCTGTTTGTAAAGCAGCAGAGTTTGGTTAAAGTCAAGGCTATTATTAAACTTCGCATTGCCATGGTTCATCTTCTGAATACGATACAATTCACGATCTACAGGCTTAGCCCATCTTATTTCAATAATACTGCCATCAATATCGGTATTCTGAAGTTTAGTCATTGCAAGCTCAGCATGTTCACGCTCATAAAAATGTATAAATGCATAGTCATAAATTTTTTTTACTCTCTCAATTTTATTTTTAATTGCATTTTCGAACACCGATTGAATGGTTTCTGGTGTTGTTCTTATCAAGAAGTTCCTTACATACAGCACTTTAACCTGCAATAGATAAAAGTAAAATCAAGGGACTAGGAACTTCATAATAAAATCTTATCTGTAAACAGTCAGGTGAATATGCTATATGGAAGGATTAATATCAAACAGTGTAATAGCACTCCACAATAAAACCATCATAACATTTGTAACATGAACACTTGACAAAACATTTAAGCAAAGCAACACATAAACAATTGTGAAGACTGTTCCCATTGCAGCTTTTTAGATAACAAAAAAAAGCTCAAGGTCGTTTTTAAACTTTTTACACAAGATTAAAAGTTTTAAGCGGGCATATCGAAAAGCTTCGCATTTAGTAGGGGGACTGCAAGAGAATTAAAATTATTGGCTTTTGGAAATTATAAGAGCTACGATAGCAACCTGAACCTGACCAATACAAAGTTAACCAGAAGTGTTCGCTACAAATAATCGTAGACTCGCGCAAGTAAGTAAATATTCGAATTACGAATTCCGCTCAGCAATCATACTGATAAAAAGGATTAAAAATGGAACTTACCCTCTTCATTTGATCTTCGTCAACGTCTGGTTCCGGTTCGGCCCAGTCCACCATGAGCTCCTGGTCCCATATCTTGACACAACCAGGAACAAGTGCGCGACGCGCCATCGCCGCGGCGCGGTGCGAGGTGAACTCCACGAACGCAAACCCTCTATTCATCCGGCGGTCGAAGCAATTAGTGTACAATATAACGTCCACTATACCATTCACTCGCTTCGACAACTCGACTTTAATCTCCTCCTTGGTTTTAGTCTTCGGCAGCCCGCCGACGAACAGGCGGCAGTTATCTACAGACTTCACGACACCGATGTGCCTGCCGGCTCGTATTTCGTAGCCGTTCAACTCTTTGACCGCTTTGTAAGCCTCCGCCTTCGTAGTGTACGTCACGAAAGCGTAACCTCTGTTTGAGCCGGAGAAGTCCATCATCAGACGCAGCTCGTAGATTTTGCCCACTTTAGAGAAAATCGGCACCAGCTCATCTTCGAATATTTCCCTTGGCAGCTTACCGATGAAAACTTCGCAGCCTCTTTGCGGCGGCGGGCCAGTCCAGTCTGGTGGTGGACCGAATTTCCTCTGTCCGTTGTGCTGAATTATGGAATATCCAGTTTTCTGCATCAATTGCAGCAACTTGCGCGTCATAGCGTTATCCTCCATTGTGAATAATTTCGATCAAAACAATCACTTGCTGCAGTCACACGCGCCAGCCTCAACGATTGGTGAAAAAGCGGCGGTTCAAAGTGGCGGCAGCCTTTATACTTTGCCGACAAACAGGCGCGGCGGTTGTGACGTCACATCACTTCGATAGAAATGGCGGTAGTTTTCGCACTATTATCATGCTTCTTTTAGCTTTGTCATAGTTAAATATTCTGTACCTATATACAATAGCTTTCTAAACATTATAATATTTTTTATATGATAGTGTATGCATCCTACAAAATTAGTTTTGTTGATTAAAAACATTTAAAAGAATTAAAACAACAGAGCGTGTGGCTATGGCGTGCGGTTAAAAAAGTTAAATTAGAGTCTTTACTTTTTATTACGAAATAAATCCCTCATTTGTTATTTGGATTATTAGAAATATATTATTTTATGATTTTTTTATGTATTCATTTGTCTTCTTTCTAATATCTATCACAGCTGATTATGAAAACAAAGTACCTAGGTAGATACTTACCGTTATTGAGAAACAAGTGATTTTTTATTACTATTTAAATTTTTAATAGCACAAATCAAATTAATTAAATGTTAAAAGTCAGAATCCGTATTTTATTGAAAACCAATGAAAAATATTATAGTGCAATTACAAGTTCCATAAATATTCATAAAAAGGCACGAAAATTCAAATCAATAGCGAGCGCAGGATCAGCAGTGCTTAAAAATTATTGTATTTTGTAATAATGTTAATTTAATTTCAGAAATATTCATTTTAAATATCAAAATTATTAAATTTAAATATACCAAAGCTTATAAGAACTGAGCACAGATGGCGCTGATTTAGATACCGAGAAATATGAAAATTCATGAAGATCAAGATGACGGGACCCAGCCAGGTTATTCAAATATAATCTGATTAAGATTTAAAGCAGAACTTAGCAGCAGCTATTTTTACATTCATTGAAAAAATCTAGACTCAAAAAAGTTCAAAATATTTAACTAAGAAAGTGGTCAAGTTATTTTGATATCAAAATGATGGAACCATTACATAATTAATGAAAAACACAGCGTAATCTTAAACTGATCATCCCTTATTTTAATGCGACTACGTTCGATTAATAACTATACTTCTAAAACTGAAATATCAATACAAAAAAGATATTTTATTTAAAGTAGTATGCGCCTGAAGAAAAAATATCATTAACACACTTTAGATCTCTTAGAATTGGTTAAGGTGTATCCTACTGTATATTTAATACCTTTTTTGTAGTGAAATTACAGTTTTAGATGTATAGTAATAAATCGAACGTAGTCGATTTAAAATTAGGAGTGTCCCGCTTAAGATTATTAATTAACAATTTGCTGGGTCTTTAATAACTATGGAATTTCTATGGAAGTATAAAATAGCAGAAATCTGCATTAAATTTTTCACTTTATATTTGAAAAACCTGTCATCTTGACGTTCATGAAAATTCTCATTTTAAGGAGTGTCATTTATAATAGTAGGGGAACCCAAGCGGGGATTAACATATGGGGAGCAACCTTGCACCTAGTTAAGTATGTACTCCTACCATACCTGAGAACTCTATGTAGGACCGAACGCGTCAGACATTGAGAAGGAATGTTACGTGAACCCTCCAGTAGCTCCTATTCAAAAGACTGACGATTTGGACCCGATCAAAAGTCATGGCCGTTTGTTGAAATTTTCGCGCTCGAGTAAATCCAAAAATCCCCTTTTGTGCTCCCCTACTATAACAATCAAAGTAAATATTATCAACATTGACTTGAGAACTATGGAACGACGGTCGTAATTTATGATCTCTCAAACTCAAGACAAATCAATACCTACCTTCTTCTTTAACCTTTGTTCTATCTTTAGGGAAGTAAGCAATAGTGGGGTTTCTGTTTGAATCGGAGCGTCCGTCTAGGGAAGCAACATCTACCTTACAGAAGATTACAGTGAAGTACCTTTTGGGGGTGTTGTGTTTCTGTCGAAGAGGTCAGGTCTCCACGGGATGACGCGGAAGAATCCCGCGGTTTCGCACTAAGGAACTTAGAGGGTATTCGCAGGGTTTTTAGCGAATATTATGCCGTAAAGCGCACGTAAAAGTTACGGTGTCGTCAGTGGGCAGCCACTGTGGGGGCTCGTAAGGTTTGCGGGAGCCAGGTGTGAGGTCCGTTCGGCGGTGTGCCTAAAGGCGCCGTCGTCTGTAAAAAGAGTTTTTGCCTGCGTTACAAAAAAAAAGGTCTCCACGGGATAAGGGATAGAGTCAGGGTATTCTGGTAACGCAAGCCTCTTCAGGCAATGGTGACCGCTTATCATTAGGCGGGCTAATATGCTTATTTGCCGACTTCTTAGGGTTCCGCACCTCAATTGGCAAAAACGGAACCCTTTTAGGATCAATCGGTTGTCTGTCTCTCTCTGTATCACAGTCGATTTGCTCGGAATGTACTAGAGCGATCAAGTTGAAATTTCGTACATGTATGTCTGTGACCTGTGATGCAAACACGACGAATAAAGTCAATAAATAAATTTAAATAAGGGGGGTGAATTAGAAAATTGAAATTTTGCTAACTGTACCGTGTTATAATATCATTACGTGCCCTAAAAAATGGTTGAGCGAAGCGATGGCTGGTTCATGCGTCATGCTCGTGAACGGGTGTTGCCAGCGGAGATGAGACTGCCCTAACTACTTTGATATTTAAGATGTTAATGTGTAGTTACACCTAATATAAATAACACTATTTGGATTTAAACTGTATGGCACATCAATCAAAATGCAGGTGAACAATTAATGTATATTTCACATTAAGTAATGAAAGGTGACTTCATGAATCAACTTTGAAGTCATTTTTCAATTTGACGACTCTGTAAATAATAAAACAGGGAGAAAAAAACAGCCCTTGCTGAGTTTCTTGCCGGTTCTTCTCAGTACAAGGTAAATTAACGAACTGATGGCGTAGCTTCTAGACATTCATGAGTGCTTGTAACAGCCTAAACTGAATGAATGATTTTGATTATAATTATTAACTTATAGAAAGGAAAAATCATTAACATCTTCAAGATATACAACAAAGCTTTATTGATTACAGTTATACAAAATCGCTCGGATTCTTTACACATACACTTTCATACTTACATAGCAACATCACATATTTTTTCATTTCTTCGCTTTTATCAACAATCTATTTACAAGAATATTTATACAGATTTAAAATTGCCATAAAATACATATATTTATTTTATTTTATATCACATTGAATTTGTGTTTTGTGTTAATAAATTCCTTAAGCACTAAATATATTTTATTATTTTTTCTATCAGATCCATCTACTTAAAAGCTATGGACAATATTTTTATACAAAAAAAATATTTAGTTTCCTTCAAATAACAAAACCCTGTTTTTATATCGAACAAAATATACACAAAGAAATGTTATAAATAACATAATTTCAAAAATACTGAATGTTTTAAGTACAAGTCAATTCAAATATGGTTAAGACAACATATGCATCATGCTAGTGAACGGGTTCAGTACCCTTAGCACGAACCAATATCGAATTCAAATAGTTTGCGAGTGCGAAATATCACTGTCAAGTGTGTACTGATTTTCAGTTCTCGTTACGTCCATAGTGGCGTTGCTGTTCAAGTTTCCATATAAAATTTGACAATGACATTTCGTACTCTAGGGTAGTATAGATATAAATGTTTGGTTATACTTAACTAATCAAAGTACTTTGATCTTATTCGTATAAGCACTTTAATATAACAGACTTGTAACCCATATTAAATTTGTGGTCAAAGAAATACATTGCATGGGTCAGCTACTAATATTAACACAGTGAAATATATAAAAATCCACGCGGACCAGGCAGCGGACGGGACCCGAACCCGCATCCTTCGCTATCCGGGCGAATGCACTGACCATTATGCTACCACGGCCCTATTGGCCGCGTCGAAATTTTCCTAGCCTTAAGCTGCAAGGCAGCGCCATCTCTTCGCATTGTAGGTAACCCACAATCCGTCCCGTCCGCTGCCTGGTCCGCGTGGATTTTTTTCTAGTAAACTTTTCTTTAGATTTAAACATCTAGCAGTTAAATGCTTAAAAAATAAATAAAATCATATATAAAAATGTCGCATTTGTTATAATAAGGAGTCTAAAAGAGCGTAATTTTCAAACAGTAGTAAACAATAGTTTTCGATCACGTGACTATAGAACAAAAACATCGTTTCTAATATTTTTTTAAGAAAAGTTATTATTGATTTATTATCTTAGAATAGTAAAATCGCTGCTAATATTTTATTTTTATTTAAACTTTATTGCCAAACATAAGTAAACAAATAGTCTATTGACATTGAATCTTAGGGTGCGGCCAGAGTGCACTCAGATTCAGATTCAGATTCAGATTTCGAAAACAAGCGCGAGAAATAAACAGTGTAGTCGAAGGGTACGGCCAGATTGCACTCCTGATTCAGATTCAGACTCAGAAAACAAAGCGCGAGAAAAAGCAGGCAACCTGCTTAGACTACACTGTTTATTTCTCGCGCTTGTTTTCAGAATCTGAATCTGACTCTGAATCTGAGTGCACTCTGGCCGCACCCTTAGGCCGTATACAGAAAGAAAGCCGAAAGCCGATCGGCGCTTATCGGCGCCTATCGGCGCCGATCCTTCCTACATAAAGGAAGCCGATTAAAGCAGATCAAGCAAAATGTCGGACTCATCGGACGATGATTTGGTTTTGTTAGAAAATATTTATTTAAAAATGCGAAAAACAGCTATGCATCCTATAAATAGAGAAAGGAAACGTTTCGGAGAATACCATCATTTATTTGTAAAAAAAAAAAATTTGATGAACAAAGATTTTATACATATACAAGAATGATTCAAGAAACATTTTATTACATTTTGGATTTAGTGAAAAACCGTTTGATGAAAAATTGGGGCAATTGGCATAAACAACCGATCCTTCCAGAAGAAAGACTTGTTGTCACCATTCGGTAAGTACGAAACAAATAATTTTAGCGCTTAGTTAATAAAAGATAAAGTTATTAGATTTATAAAAAGATTATAACTTAGATTGATTTAATCTAAGGATAATAATTCAAATACAAATTATTTATTATTCGGACCAGCGCGTGTCGGCGCTTATCGGCGCCGGTCCATAGAAAAAGGATCAGCGTCAATAGGCGCCGATAAGCGCCGATCGGCGCTGATGGGCGCCGATCGGCTTTCGGCTTTCTTTCTGTATACGGCCTTACTGCCACGAAATAAAGTGTTAATTTGAACAAATGTGTTAATGTCATCTGAATATGTTCATATATGTATAACACAGCGCCACTAGGACGATTTTTGATGCACTTTTGCTAGGTGATTGGGTGTCAACATGTTTTTATACCTCAATGGTGTCAATTCTGACATATTTCTCTAAACCTAAACTTAAATTTGACAACAGTGTATCCTTGTTATTCTCTATACATAATTGAAAGGAGAGACTGATGTTACATTTAGTTTTAAGTTTACAGTGGAATTTAATTGAATTACTTTTTCATTTTATCTACATCACGTTTTCTTATATGTATTTCCAAAATTGTCCCAAGAGAACAACGAAGGGCCAATAGACATTAAATAGAAAATAGAAAGACAATTTTTGTTGTTGCTTGATAAAGAGGATTCGTACTCATAAAATAAAAGTTCAATGTATAACATTTACAGTTAAATGAAAAGATTTTAAATTACTTGTTGTCAGAAATGCATATTGGTTTTAACAGAATTTTCAACAGATAACTTTTACATTTCCGAACTGTACACCCGGTTTCTCAAAAGCTTTTCAAACCATTATTCAACTAGCATGCCCTTAAAATTTAACAAAATCAATTTGTTTCCGAAAGAAAATACTTATAGATACTTTCGATCTAGTAAAAAAAGGTACGAAAATATACTTTAATTCGTCGCCATAAAGAACTGACATGACCCGTCAGCATTGTAGTTAATTTTATCGTTGAACGGCCTTTCAGAAACCGGGTGTTACTTTATAAGATTTAACAGAATTGTCTAATAGATTATTATAATTTTAATTTTAAGCTTAATCAAAATTTACTTGAAAAAATTCAACTCGGATAACTCTAGTACAGTTTGCAACCTCGAGCGAGTTGAATTTTTTTTCTAGTCAAATTTCCTTTAGAATATTCTACAGTAAAAGTTCACATTTCCGAGCTATAGTCTAATGCATTATTGTCATGCCCAGCGCTGGGCGTGGGCGTCAGTACCCAGGGCTGTTTCTCGGCCGAGCATAGAATCCCGTAAACTATGGCCCCGAATAGATAGATGGCGCTTGATATGAAGAAAACTATACGCCACTGCTCCGCACTCTGTGAAATCACAATGTAATAATTAATGTCAAATTCAATAAGCAAAATGATCACCTCCGTGGCCGAGTGGTTTGTACTCCAGGTTTCAATGTGTCCGCCTCAACGATATTAGGTACCCTAGATACACCACATGCGCTCAAAATGTGTCCCAATCAAGAAGTGCTTGAACACCACTCAAACACTTCTTGGTTCACAGTTACGTGCGGACCGTTAAAAAGTAAAGATGCTGCAGAGCTCCATGAAAAAATACGAAAACAATACTTATAGTACGCTAAGTGTCGTTTTTTCGACAGGTTTTTAATCAATGTTTGTTAATTTAACGCTTTTGAAGCAAATTTTGTTCAAATATTTACCATAAACTGATTTAATTGAAAATATTTGTGATATTCAAATGCATGGTCGGTAATATAGCCTTCTTTTTTCTCGCGGTTCTTGACTGCTATTTTGCTAATAGGGCATGCAGAATTGTGCGTAGAATCAAAAGAATAAGGTCTATATTCTCCCGCATATAGCAATAAGTCGTAAAATTTTATGAGCTTGCATTACGAATTGTCGTATCTCTTTGACGCATGCGTTTTAATTAAGACCTTATACAATATGCATTAAAGGTGACTTTCAATGTTTAAATAATGCCTTATATTGTTTTTGACTACGCGATCATCTTACGTAGCTCCGTGGATCGTTCAATGTACCTTTTGGACAGGTTTAGGCCACGATTTTGTTCGTATTGGTGTATCTAGGTATTTAATATCGTTGGTCAGCCTACCGAGAGGTCCCGGGGTCGAAACCCAGTGGGGGCTGATGTTTGTGTGATGAATACGAGCATTGTTCTCCTGTCATGGATGTTTTAATATATATTTCTATTTAAATATACTTCTATAAATATCGGTATAGTGCTTACTTTGGGGCTATGCTGATTGGTGTGTGAAAAAAAACGATCCTCAAAAACTGGTAGGCGAATGGTGTGTGGCATGATTCTCTAAACCTAAACTTAATTTGACAGCAGTGTGTCCTTGTCATTCTCTACACAGAAAGAAAAGGAGAGACACCATTGCTTATTTACCTAAAAATATAATTGGTAACCTAAAGGTTAGTTTAAATATAGGTGACAGGGTCATGGTGTAGGCGATATATTTATAAATTTACGTTGTCTGTGGTAAGGTTGGAGATGCCACCAGTCTTTTGTCTATGGGTACTGTGTATGGTGTACGGTTATAATCATTGTTAAGACGATAGATATACTGATAATAAGCGCGTTCGGCCTGTGATCGTGGAAGTTAAGCAACTTTCGCAGTGGTCAGTCATTGGATGGGTGACCAAAAATTTACTATATCAAGTTCCTCCCGTCCCGGCTGCATCCGCAGTCGTTAGCACCCACCAAACCGCACTGGACCAACGTGGTGGGTAATAGCGCAATCCCCCTATTCCATCCATAAGGAAGGCCTGTTCCCCAGTAGTGGGGACATTAATAAGTTGATGATGACTATGGTATTCTATAAGGTGTAGTATAATTAGTGTGAATGTGCGGAATATTTATTTATTCACCAGCCGACCCAGCCAGCGTACTTCGTAATGCTTACAATAATTTGATTGATTTTTTTTATTTTTTACACCTTCTAAATCTTCTCTAGACCTCCACGAACATTTCAAGACCAAGATAAGATAAATCCGTTCAGCCGTTCTCGAGTTTTAGCGAGACTAACGAACAGTACCCTTAGTACGAGTTAGAGCTAACCAAAACTATCATAGTTTTTGTAATTGTATATATGTTTCTATGTCCATTTTGGTGAAAAGTAACCAAATATACTTAAAAATTAAGAAGACGCAAATGATTTAATTATAGAATTAAAACACTGTTTATTTGTATTGAAACGAAAACAATAAAATCAGTACCCTTAGTACGAGTGCGGGCTCACGAAAACTATCATAGTTTTCGTAATTGTAAAACTCGTACTAAGGGTAGAATCTGTGCGGAAACTCGGAAAGAGAATGGGATTTAGATTGGAGGGCGCTGTAGTACTTTTCTTTGTAAGGTTTTACACCTTTTAGACATGATTAAATATAAAAAACCGTAAGAAATCACAACAACAAACAAATCCGTATTAATACAAAACTTTGACGTTTTACAGATTACTGGGTTTGATTGCCAAATAAAAATCTTAATGTTAGTTCCGTTTTTCGCCACGCTCATTCTCTTTCCGCACAGACTCTACAGCAATTGATTTTTATATAAATAGATAGATATATTTACGTTGTCCGTGACTATGGCGCCGGCAAGGGGAGGACTCACGATGCCCGGCAGCGTGGCTATGGTGTTCGAGATTCCCATTAATACGCTCGCGTGGGGAGGTGCGATGTCCAAATGGTTCACACTGGAAGTTAATACAGAAAAGTTTAAATATAAATAACATAATATTTTTATTTTTTTAAAGCATTTAACTGCTAGATGTTTAAATCTAAAGAAAAGTATTTAAATCTAAAGCGCTGCCTTGCAGCTTAGGCTAGTATAATGTCGACCATCAGGGCCGTAGTAGCATAATTGGTCGGTGCATTCGCCTCGATTGCGAAGGGTGCGGGTTCGAGTCCCGTCCGCTGCCTGATCCGCGTGGATTTTTTTCTATAAAAACTTTTCTTTAGATATAAATAATATGTTATATTTTTGGATTTCTTTAAGTAAGTATTTAATTGCTAATAGGGTATTAGACAGTTTTAAAAATAAAGTGCCAATTGTTAGCATGTGTGTTTACAATGATTATTGGCAGGGGTTTTACTATTTTTACAAAAATAAAACATAATTTTAATAACAACCCACGAAAAAGATAATAGTTTTCTTATCTATTGTAACGTGACCCAAAACGCTTGGGATTGGCGGAGCCTAAAATGTCGTCACACGCGTATCGTTTGACGTTTTAATAACAGTCGTGTGACGTCACACACTAGTAAGACGCCATATTGTCCAGAGAAACGTTTTCGCGGCACCTTGAAAATGGAGTTTTTGATTTGGTTATTTTTACTGAAATACAACAGAATGATAAATATCCAGTTTTTGCAGACTGCATAAACATTAGCCAATAACGTGAGATCGTTTTCTAAAACTTGTCAAATACCCTATTGTTTAGTTTTTCTAGTATTTTCTTTAGATTTAAACATCTAGCAGTTGAATACTTAAAAAATCCAAAAAAATAACTATAATTGCTATTCCTTCTTTCAAGTGTTTAATACTTGTAAAGGTATTCATTTAGCATTGTGGGTAGCCTACAGTGCGAGGGGATGGCGCTGCCTTGCAGCTTAAGGCTAGAGAAAATTCGACGCGGCCGACAGGGCCGCGATAGCGTAATGGTCAGTGCATACGCCCTGATAGCGAAGGGTGCAGGTTCGGGTCCCTTATGCTGCCTGGTCCGCGAACCCGGAATTTTTCTAGTAAAATTTTCTTTAAATACATAAATTAAGAAAATTACAGCCATTATTATTTATCATTATTTCAGAGCTATTCAGTCATAATGGAATTGCAGTCACTGCGCCTTAAAAGATCTATTGTGACTCGCCATCTGAAATCAAAGTATCTTTTTAACCCGACAACTTACAAGAAGATCATAACGGTTCTAGTTTTTAGAGATTTCATTTTCTCTGTGCGTTTTTTATGTCGTCCTAGATGAATACTACGTTTATGGATAAGAGCAATTGGCATCTGTCGAGAACAGTGAAACAAACAAATCGCGAAGAACGAATAGGCCTTTGGTCTCCTTTTTGTCACCTTTGGTTCTTCCTTCCCAGAGAAGGCTCTCCCTTTTGGAAATATGTTCCTAATAATGTACCTATATATTTCTATTTGAATCTATTAAATGTTAATTGAAAATAATTGACACGAAGAATATATTTTAATTGTCAATATAATCAATGTGGCGAATGATTTGATAATTTAAGAATGATTTATTAATATACTAATACTACTAACATAGGATAAGCCCGACATTGTAACTAACTTGAACTAATATTTTTTTATATTTCAGATAAACTAATGGATGTTTATCTGAAATAAAAAAAAAACGAGCGAGCCTTACAGTAGTCGCGCATGATGTGTAACATTTGAAACCTCACCTAATATTAGTAAAAAAAACTAATACAAAATAAAACAGCCATTTGAAAATTATGTTCTAAAATCAAATCAAATAGCGCGCGCTTCCCAAACTTCCTGTAACACACTTCCGTCCCAATTCACGTAATCACTCCCACAAATTGCACGAAAGCGAGAGGAAAGATGTTACACATCAAAAATGATTATTATTATTATTATATTGCTCCCTCTGTCACAAAGTAATAAGGTCAATAATTGCACGCTCACCTGAACCCAGCCCACGAGAAACCGCCGAGCCCCACGGCTACGGTGAGGAAAGCCACGCACGAGGTATCTATTTCGATCTATGTCTGCGCACGGCATATTGCTCCCTCTGTCACATAGTAATAAGGTCGATAATTGCACGCTCACCTGAACCCAGCCCACGAGAAACCGCCGAGCCCCGCTGCTACGGTGAGGAAAGCCACGTACGAGGTATCTATTTCGATCTATGTCTGCGCACGGCACATTGCTCCCTCTGTCACACAGTAATAAGGTCGATAATCGCGCGCTCACCTGATCCCAGCCCACGCGAACCCGCCGAGTCCCACGGCTACGGTGAGGAAAGCCACGCACGAGGTATCTATTTCGATCTATGTATGCGCACGGCATATTGCTACCTCTGTCACAAAGTAATAAGGTCGATAATTGCGCGCTCACCTGAACCCAGCCCACGCGAAACCGCCGAGCCCCACGGCTACGGTGAGGAAAGCCACGCAAGAGGTATCTATTTCGATCTATATCTGCGCACGGCATATTGCTCCCTCTGTCACATAGTAATAAGGTCGATAATTGCACGCTCACCTGAACCCAGCCCATGCGAAACCGCCGAGCCCCACGGCTACGGTGAGGAAAGCCACGCACGAGGTATCTATTTCGATCTATGTCTGCGCACGGCATATTGCTCCCTCTGTCACACAGT
Source organism: Chilo suppressalis (assembly GCA_902850365.2). Taxonomy (NCBI): domain Eukaryota; kingdom Metazoa; phylum Arthropoda; class Insecta; order Lepidoptera; family Crambidae; genus Chilo; species Chilo suppressalis. The sequence continues at coordinate 4,461,184 of OU963902.1, forward strand.
AATAAGGTCGATAATGTCGCGCTCACCTGAACTTTGCTTACGCGAACCCGCCGAGCCCCACGGCTACGGTGAGGAAAGCCACATACGACGTATCTATTTCGATCTGTGTCTGCGCACGGCATATTGCTCCCTCTGTCACACAGTAATAAGGTCGATAATTGCACGCTCACCTGAACCCAGCCCACGCGAAACCGCCGAGCCCTACGGCTACAGTGAGGAAAGCCACGCACGACGTAGCCGTAGTCGCGTACGCAGCTAGAACCATGAACACCGTCTGAAATAGTATAATAATAATATCTTAGTACATTTTAATGTAATGAACAATCTGGAAAGAGACCCAGACTCCTCGATTTACTCGCGACCAGTACCCCTAGCACGAACCAACATCGAATTCGTATCGTTTGCGAGTCCGAAATGTCATTGTCACATGTGTACTGATTTTTAGTTCTCGTTACGTACATTGTGCCGCTACTGTTCAAGTTTCCATACAAAATTTGACATTGACATTTCGGTTTGCAAACTATTCGAATTCGATAATGGTTCGTGCTAGGGGTACAGAACTTCTTAAATACGAAGACCGAGTGTTGCGGTCCATTCAGATATGAGCCTTAACAGTGCGGCGTACGGGTGAAGGTGCAATGAAAGCTGCATAACATAAATCACATTATCGGCGTTATTTGAGCTATTTGCATATTCATGACAGTCTTCAGAGTTCCGGACTTTTACCAATCAAATAATATAGTAATAATAGTGCCATACAATATAAATACAAATAGTGTTATTTATATTAGGTGTAACTAGAAATTTACATCTTAAATATAAAAGTAGTTAGGGCAGACTCATCTCCGCTGGCAGCACCCGTTTCATTATGATATTAGGGCGGTAAGCCGGTTATTACAAACGAGTAGACGAATGAACTCATGGTTGCTACCTACGTATTGGTACTCGTAGGTACCAGAGAATTCTCAATGAGGGCTACCGTTTTCTGCCTCACCAGATGGCGCCACTGTTGAGTGAGGTCCTAAATTGTAACTTTTAAAGTTTATTAGTACGCACATGAAATCAAAGGTTACGATTAGATCGTATTTTAACACAAAAGAACCATATCCTAAACATAATAGGCCATGCAACAGTGACGCGCAGTTCTGTTTTATTCGGAAAAAATGGGAACATAATCATTTTTCTAAGCTCAATTTTTTAATAACTGACATTCATTGGAACATAACTCATATTTGCCATAATTAAGCCGAATTGTTACCAATTATTCACAAAATTATTTTAATTAGAAATAAACCCGCGTGGTCAACCAACAAGCAATAACATTTGACATTTCGGAGACCTCACGCTACACTAGCGCCTCTAGCGGCGGATTCATACGCGATAGCGGGCTCATTGAACTAAACTAGATTTATCTAGAATGCGTTGATGAGCGTATTTAAGGGCGCCCGGCTCGGCGAAGGGAAAGATATGTTATCAAAGCGATTACGAAAAGGCGATAAATGTGCAAGTAAAGTGTTGGTGTGGAAGACTTATAAAGTGTACAGTTTTGACGACCTCCGTGGCCGAGTAGTTTATACGCCGGGTTTAATAGAGTCGCAGACTCGAGAGGTCGCGGGTTCGAATCCCGGTGGGCACAGATGTTTCATGATATGTATTCTATCCGTTACCCTAGTATCCAATAACACAAGCCTTATAGTGCTTACTTTGGGGCTAGGCTAATTGGTGTGAGTGTTGGAAATATTTATTTAAGTGGGGGGTAAATAAAGCATCCAATCGGCGAGATGCCACAATAATATCTACATTATAACACACCTGTGGGGATATAATGTCTACGTTATAGCACACCTGGGAGAGGAAGGCGCCGCAGTTGAACAGTTTCCTCAAGTTGGTCCGGGAAATGCATCCCCGCTGCAGCATCCAATCGGCGAGATGCCATAATAATATCTACATTATAACACACCTGTGGGGATATAATGTCTACATTATAGCACACCTGGGAGAGGAAGGCGCCGCAGTTGAACAGTTTCCTTAAGTTGGTCCGGGACATGCATCCCCGCTGCAGCATCCAATCAGCGAGATGACCGGCCACTTGTAAAACGATTGCCATCGCTAGGTAGGGAACGGCCGATAGAAAGCCGGTCTGCGATGTCTCGTAGTGGAAGACATCTGGCGGGGAATAATATGGGTTAATAATAATAATAATAACTTTATTGCTTAAAAAACTGTGTACAATATTATGTTATTAATAATTTTAAACATAAATTAAAATTATGGCTCATTGACAGAACCTTTTATAGCGTCGATAAATTTTTAAATGATAGATCCTTGCATTAATTGGACTGATTAATTATTTTTTTATAATATCGAATGACTATTGGTTTATTAATTCATTTTTTTTTGTTTTATTATTGCTATTTGACATTTGTATTTTGACATATTTGTATTTGACATTTTGAATTAATTGAATGATTACTTAGTACTTTATATATTTCTGTTCTGTTTATTATTGACGTGTACTTTATTACGAAATAAATGATTATGATTATTAAAACGTTTGAGATACATTTCATAAAATGTTAATATCTCGATTTAATAAAGGTATTATGTAAATAAATAACGGCTAAGACGAACTAAATAGATCAATCAAAACACTAGCTCAAATTCCAGACGGACTTACAGGGCTAAAATTTGGTATGCAGATAGTTTCTATGACGTAGGCATCAGTTAGGTAAATTCACTTAGTAAGAGGTAAAGTTTGTATGAAACTTCTCGTCAATTAAGAAGAAAAGGACGAGACTTATTTCATCTAATGACTTCAGCGTGTCAATTAAAATGATCGCAAATTCATTCATATTATTTACTATAAAAGCTGGAATTCTTACAGAGAAGTGAGAGCTTATTGTATGTTGCTAAATACTTTAGAAAATGTTAAAATGGATCAACGTCAAACCTTTATAGGGGTCATCCATAAAGTCATCATCATCATCATCAGCCTATTAATGTCCCCATTGCTGGGGCACAGGCCTTCCCTATGGATGGAATAGGGAGATTGGGCCATGACCCACCACGCGGGCCCAGTGCGGATTGGTGGGTGCTAACGACTGCAAATGCAGCCGGGACCAACGGCTTAACGTACCTTCCGAAGCACGGAGGAGCTCGAGATAGTAAATTTTTGGTCACCCATCCAATGACCGACCACTGCGAAAGTTGCTTAACTTCAACGATCGCAGCCGAACGCGCTAGCCACCTGCGCCATCGAGCTCTTCATCCATAAAGTACGTCACACAAATTCCATGATTTTAACCCCCTGCCTCCCCCCTTGTGTAACGTCACATATTTTGCTATTTTGTATCTAGAAATTATTTAATTAGAAACAGCAGTTCCGTAATTAGTTTCGAAAAATAGGCAAAAAACAAATTAAAACTCATACAGATACAGTTCTCTAAATATTTTAAAGTTTTTTGATAAAGTTCGAAAGTATTAGATTGTGAAATGTGACGTCACTTAACTCAGGAGCCCTTGTCACACTTCGTCGACCCCTCCCTCCCCCTTAACGTGTGATCTATGAATGACCCTTCGTCTGAAATTACCAAGGTTAACAGCAGAGTAAAATTAAATCTAGTACGACAGCACTTACCTTTCATGAAGGTGGGTAGGAAAGTAAGCAGCGTGTAGAATCCCCAGTTCTCGCTGAAGTGGGCCACGATTATGGCCCATACTGGCCCGGAAGTCAGCATGGCCCGCCACGGGTGACGGATCTTGTTGCCTTCTATCAAGCTTCCTCGGGATTCCTACGGATAAGTCATTTTATAAAAGAACTTATACTTTTTAATTGGACCACGACTATCGCCCAAATTATATTGGCCCGGAAGTTAACATGGCCCGCTACTGTATTTTTTTTAACATTCACCCCAATTAGCCGAGCTCCAAAGTAAGCACTGAAGGCTTGTGTTATGGCTTACAAGGGTAATACTGTACATATATAAGCATTTTAATATAGAAATACACATTAAACATCCATGAATGGAGTACAAATGCTCGTATTCATCACACAAACATCTGCCCCCACCGAGATTCGAACCCGGGATCTCTCGAGTTGGCGACACCTTGAAACCTGGCGTACAAACCACTCGGCCACGGAGGTCGTCAATATTCATTATAATATGCAACGTATAGAAGTCCTTAGTGAGTATTTTCAATAAGGACCACCTTTGAATTACAATTTTACTAAACTACATTCTACCGAAAGAGCCTAGGGAGTGCATTCGCCCGGGTAGCGAAAGCGGCTGGTTACTTAGTGTTCGCGTCGTGAAAGTAGGTGCAGATATTGGTAAAAATAATAATACCAAACTAGTAAAAATGTGCTTTTGTAATTATTACAATCGCTGCCTGTATTATGCCCAAAAAGTTAGAAAATGGAATGTGTCAAATTCTAATTTCGCGGTACTATGGAGCAGACCGCGCTCTGCGTTGGTGTTGTCAGGCGTGCGCCAACACTAAGACAAAGCAGCAAATTTTGAGCAAAAAATTAACATAGACACTAACTTGCACAGCATTGCTAATGTTTAAGCCCGTAAAAATACTAAAAGCTAAAAATTACTATTTTGCCTATGGTTATGGTATGGTTAGATTAGACCTGGATTACCCGGGTCAAGAAGATTTTATCTAGTAATTTTCTTTATATATAACGTTTTTAACTTTAAAATATCCATAAAACGATGTCAAACATAATGTTTAAAACCAATTCTTATATAATACTTACATGGACAGGATCCTCAAAGTGAAGAAAAGAGAAGGGAAGCTACCTACTTATTTGGTTCTATTAAAAAGGAATAAGTGATGTGCATGAAATATAAGAAACAAATATAAAAACAAACATCCTAAATAAAAATATAACGAAACTGGGTGTCGATTCTGTTACACTAACGTAAAAATCGGGTGTCAATAGCTTGTTATTAGTATATAAAATAAAAAAAAAAAATATACATTTTACAAACAAATGAGTTAGCAAACAGTTGTTTTGTGATTCAGTAACAGTAAACAATAAGTAAATTTTACTAGAAAAAATTACATGAGGACCAGGCAGCAGATGGGACTCGAACCCGCACCCTCCGCTTTCCGGGCGAATGCACTGACCATTATGATACCGCGGCCCTAATGGCCATGTCGAATTCTTTCTAGTGTTTTTTAGACTGCAAGGTAGCGCCATTTTATTTATATTGCGACATCTTTAAACACAGTTAAATGCTTAATAATTCTTTGGAAATTATGCCTTACCTGTATGTATTTAAGTTCAGCGGGTGAGACGAGGGGGTCCTTCTCCGGAGATTCTTTGACTACCAACCACCAAATCATCGTCCAAACTAAGCCTAGTATCCCTGTAAAACAAATGACGTTTAGATTGATACTACTTTCTATTTAATAGAAGTAAATTTGTAGTTAATGCTAAATGAGGAGCTTAGGAACAAAAAGCGTCATTTACAGTTTTTAATTTTTTGAGTAAATTGAGAAAATAAATATTCAAGTTGATCTAAGCAATTTTTATTATTTTTTATTAATCATTTATGTGCCAATTATTGTATAAAACTTAATGTATTATAATATTAACTTGCTGGTTTTGAAATTTGGAAAAAAAATAATAAAATACATATCAAATGTCACCCTTTGATCCTATAGCTTGTAAATGTACCTATTTGATCCAATAATTTTGTAAAATATCACCTTTTGAAACTTACTGTCTAAAAATTGTTACTTTATAAAACTTTCAGTATGAAAATAAAAGTAAAAAAAGATTCACAGAAATCAATTTTATTTACTAACATTAGTTTTTAAGTATAATCTGTTTGTTACTAACCTACTATGGATCCTTGTTATCCGAAAATAAATGATTATTATTATTATTATTATTAATATATGTAAATCTCCATAATCAGGTTCCAAACAATCACAATGATTTTCATTTTCTTCATTTTTATTTCCATCTACATGACTTTCATACAAAATATTACAATACTATTTTAATGAAGGCTCATTTTTCCAGTCTTCTCCAAACTGCTTTTTTAATAAACTTTCAAGATCCTTCTTTTTAGCACCTTTGATAGTGTCCCAATTCCTTCTCAACTAAGTTAACATTGCTTAGGTTAATTTTCCGCTTTAAGAGATTTATACCCTTTTCTTCTGTACTACTTTGAAATCTAAAGTTTTGAAATTTTTTAACTATTGCTTCAGTTCCATTTCTTGTAATCTGGGACTAAACTAGATGAATCAGTGTTGTCAATGTACAAAATTATTTAATAGGTAGCACTTTAACAATATTTTAAAATCGATTAATTTTTTTGGGTTAAATGTACCCGGTTTGAACCGACTAAAGACGCTTCAAACATATTTCTTAAGAATATGTCACTTTTGAATTTGAATCTTCAAAATCACTGTGATTGAATAAAAATGTAACTTTTTGTTCCCAAAGCAGCACATCGATTTTTTTTTTGAAACTACTGACTTTTTCAACAATTACTTGGAAGTTACATATAGTATTTAACATTATGAGCCGATTAAAATAAAAAAGCCGAATTGAGCAAAATACGTAAATGACGCTTTTTGTTCCTAAGCTCCTCAAATGTAAGAAACAGTGATGTCGATTCTAGCATGATTCTCTAAAGCTAAACTTAAATTTGACAACAGTGCGTCCTTGTCATTCTCTATACAGAATGAAAAGGAGAGACTGATGTTAAATTTAGTTTTAAGTTTAGAGAATCACGCCTGAATCGACATCAATAACAGGGTAAATATGACATGCAAAACCAAAAACAAATAAAAGGTGAATGTTGAAAATATCACCGAAAAATGGTCTACTTGCAGCAATTTTGCGAAATCCCGACTTAACTGAAATTAGATTTATGTCATTGCAAAATGACAAAATTTCAATTGGTCATTGACATTATTGTATGGCTTTTTAATTTTCCTTTAGCAAAATTGTTGCAAGTGAATCTAAAAGCGTAAATTAATTATTATAAAGTACAGTCAAGTTTATACTATAGTAGTAATTATAGTTGTCGTCTCGAGAAGCTAAAATTATGTAAATAAATATTTAGGGGTTCCAAATATTCAAATAGGATAAAATTATAAAATGAACCATGCCATAAACTTCAGGCATATGTATCAGGCATTCAAATGAAAGTGCTTAATTTATATGTATGTCGAATCTAACGTTTACAATCTCTATAAACTTGAACCGCAGCTAAATCCTAGAGCAATTCAGGACCAAGAAACTTTATCTTGACTAAGTGAAATTACTCGTTACTTAGTATTTGTACATCATTTTAAGTCTATTGGATTAAATTAACTCGCAACTCATAATTGACATGTTTTTAGATAAAGAAGAATGCTCATCGTAATATTGGCTGTAGTATCGCTACCAATAGTTTTGTACAATGATGATTTTCACCATATTCTGTAGGTACCTATGTGTGGAGTCAATAATTAAATAAATAAATTCTAGCTCGACGGGTAATACGAAAAACGAAATAACAAAGGTCATTATATTAATATTTGCTCCCCATTTTTTAAGTTTATCTATTTAAAGAATGGTCGGATCATATCAAAAATCAACTCGAGGTAAAGGAAAAATATTATCAAACGATATGAACGAAAATAGATAGATACGAAACTTATGGCTGGTTAACATTATCTTATTGTTTAGTAGAGTAAAGCAGGTGTGTGCTTTAGAAGAGTTGGTGCCATTCTATTTCGTCACCAAGATGGATGAGCTGCATCGTGCAATACGCGCTATTTTGTGCAATATACTGGGTATTGTAATGGAAAAATAGAAGAAGAAATTTTATTGGAATAAATAAACCAAAACGTGTATGGGTGCGCAAATAGATTAGTTGTAGACCTACACTTGGAGCAAATACCTTGTTGCTGAAAAGAATTAGCTATTGAAGACCGCAAAGAGTATCGCGATTCAATAAGAATGACGGAACAATGACAATCACAAATTTCAGAGTCGTATCTTCTAACCATTTCGCAATGTTAATTAATGCCCGTGTCCACCTGCACTAATGCACTCTACTAAACTGTTGACTAAATTGTCCTTTTACACACTGCCAGTATCAAGGATAATAAAGCGCGGGGGGGATGAGTGAGCGCGGGAGGGGTGCCACTGGAAACAGAAATAGAAACCGATCCTATTTTGTTTCTATTTGAAAGGCGAGTGGAATCGTACTAAAGAGAGTCACTGGAAGCTACAGTTTACATGTTTCTAATAAATTACTCTTCTAAAGCACTCAACTAAACACTAAGATAATGTTAACCTAATCGTAGGCTAAGCGCTTTAATATAATAAGTTTTCTTTTAGCTTGATTTATTTAATAAATATATTTGTTTCTTGATTTATTTAATTAAATATGTACTTGATAATATCTTATTTAATTGATTTGCTAATGTTTTGTTTTTATTGTAATGCAATATAATTTCATAAATGTAATATACTTAAATCAATTGTAAGTAATTTTATCTAATTTATAGTATTTAATTTGTTTTTATTATTAATTCAGTGCAATGTAACAGTTAATATCGATATATTGTCCTTTGTTTTATATAACGAATTTTTTTGTGTATGCATGTTAAGTGTTGCAATCTTGATCGATTCCTCAATTATTAATAAGTTAGTACTTTGTTGATTGTAACATGTTATGTATACCGAATAAATTATATAAATAACCAGCCATTAGCCTCTCGCGAGGGCGACTGAAAAACTAACTAAAATGCTCACCGAACACGTAGAAGATGCCGGGCCAACCGGTGTAAGCAGCCAGCAAGGAGCACAGCGGCATCGACACCACGGTGCCGGCGTAGCTGCCGCTGAACGCGAAGGTGGCCAGCCGCGCCCGCTCCCCGGCCGGCGCCCAGCGCGACCATACCGCGTGGATGCACGGGTACGTCGCGCCCTACACAAAAAAATACTTAAGACTAGGCTGTATGGGCATTGTTTCCTTTACCTTCCTTAAAAGGGGAGAATATTTAAAAAAATGTATGAGCTCGGTCCTGTGTGTAGACATAGAGGTATAAGAATAGAATAGGGGAGATATAGACTCTACTACGAGTGGAAGTGTCCCTATAATAGAAAGGGAAAGATGATGAGAGGCCGCTAGCTTTCTCTCTCTCCTGTGACGCATTGCATCCAATGGCACCACATCGAAATAGTAAGATTCGGCATGGACACCACGGTGCCGGCGTAGCTGCCGCTGAACGCGAACGTGGCCAGCCACGCCCGCTCCCCGGCCGGCGCCCAGCGCGACCACACCGCGTGGATGCACGGGTACGTCGCGCCCTACACAAGGACCCATAGAGGTATAACAATAGAGTAGGGGAGATATAGACTCTACTACTAAAATATACGCGGTCAAGTGGTCGTGAGAACTTTATTGTAGTGTTGATTATCTCACAGAAGCTTATAGAAAAAGCTGACCCGATTCATTTCGTGCCAAAGACTCCAAGAAACATTAGAATGAGTCACATTGTCATTCAAAAATAAACTTAAGACTAGGCTGTATGGGCATTGTTTCCTTAAAAGGGGAGAATATTTAAAAAAATGCATGAGCTCGGTCCTGTGTGTAGACATAGAGGTATAAGAATAGAATAGGGGAGATATAGACTATACTACAAGTGGAAGTGTCCCTATAATAGAAAGAGAAAGATGATGAGAGGTAGCTAGCTTTCTCTCTCTCCTGTGACGCATGGCATCCAATGGAATCACATCGAAATAGTAAGATGCTTACGGTTACCAATGCGCATGCGCGATTAGAGAGAGAAAGCTAGCGGTCTCTCATCTTCTTTCTTTTTCTATTAGAGGGACTTTTCAAGTAAGGCAAAGGGAACAATGCCCATACAGCCTAGTCTTAAGTTTTATTAATCTTTTTTTTTACATTAGATTGTCGGTGTGACTCTTTCTAATGTCTCTTGGAGTGTTTGGCACGAAATGTATCGAGTCGGCTTTTACGATAAGCTTCTGTGAGGTAGTCAACACTACAATAAAGTTCTCACGTCCACTTGACCGGAATAGCGTATATTGTAAAGATACCACTAATTATTCAGTTGTGCAGACGGTTGAAACACAAAATCACACCAATTTTATTTCACAATATCCACTATAAACGAATTTAAAAACAATTAATATAAGACGCCACCGGCACTCGATGAAATCGCGCCAAAAACTCCCCGCGCTCATACACTGAGAACTAGGGGTGGGCGTTTTTAGAATAACGATGCGCGATAACGATGGATGCCGTTATTGGACGCCAATGCCATCTAGTTTTTGTCAACGTTACTATAGCAACAGTGCCACAAACTTATCTGTGCCGGTGGAGATGTCGCTAGCGGTGAACAAATATGTCATGAAAATGTCGAAATGCTATGGATAAATTGTAGTTCAAATTTTTACCATCGGCACAGTTTGTGGCACTGGACTGCGTTCAAAACCCATGCTCCGAGTGCAATTTTTTATGTTATAAATTTTGCCAGTATTCAATGTTTTCAGTTACCATACCGAGAGTAAGTAAATGGTTTCGATTACATTTTCAAGTCATGGATTCATGGAATCGAAGAGACACACCCACAAAAAACACGCATTTGTCGTAATTGTAATCGCATCGTATCCTATGATAATACGACACTACATTCAATTGGCATCGATTTTATAAATTTGTAAAAACGCCCATCTCTTCTGAGAACTCACGGCGAAAGTTTCTGCGGCTGCGAGACCGCAACTCCCGTAGAATGCGAAATTGAAGGTAAAATATGCAATTTGCGCCGGCAGAGCGCACCAAAGTGCAGAGTGGTTTTAGGGGCACCCGCTGCGGGCGCGCGCGGGTTTTCAAACGGCACGATTTAATTCGAAGTATGCGCGGGCGCGGCAGCCCAAGTGTACTGGAGCTACGGTTGCCAGATTGACTGGACTTGGCTGGATTGTCCAGCTATTTCACACGTTGTCCAGTGTCCCGGTTTTAGGCAAAATGTCCAGCTAAAATGAAGATGAAATTTAAAAACCACCAGTGTTAGTGGTTTTTCCACCGAGTTGGCAACACTGGCTCCGCTGCGGCCTCTTGCTATCTATGCCCGGGATTGAATTCAATAAATCGATTGAACTTTGACGAAACTTGTACTAAATTTAAATCTTTTCTAAATACAGATAAAGGTTCTAAAATGATAAATGCGGCTAAAGGAAATGCTAAATATATGTGGCAGAAAAAGTGATTTCATATTAATTTTGTTTGATTATGGTTCCTCTGTTTTGTAATACTAATAAAAAATATGATAATGCTGATTAATGTATGTGGCAAAAAAGTTATTTCATATTAATTCTGTTTTGTAATAATAAGAATTTTTTATAGTCATGCTGATTTTTTTTGTCCAGCCAAAAATCCTAATGTCCAGATATTTTATAATATTGTCCAGAAATTTTGATTTCTCAATCTGGTAACCCTAACTGGAGCCCTTTATGTAAAGCTGAACGTCTAGGCAAGGAAAAAAAAAACAACAAGACAAAATGACTTTTGGTTCCGTCCAAATCGTCAGTCTTTTGAATAGGAGCTACTGGAGGGTAGAGTGGGAGTAGTTTACTAGGTTCTCTTATATTATTCTACCGCGCTCGAGTAATTTTCAAACGGAACGGTGTTCATACATCTGTTCAACCGATAAGAAAAAAAAAACTGTCTTACTGTAGGACTGAACAGTTTTTCTCGCGACTCATACCTCGAACAGTCCTTCGACGACTCGTACAGCAATGAGCAGGGCCGTACTCGTATACGCCAGGGGTGGCGTCAACAATGTTAGCAGCGAAGTCGCCCCGATGCCGATCGCGAATACCCTGAAAATTAAAAAATAAGGCATTTAAACAAAGATGCTCCAGCCAAAGACATGAGGATTGAAACTGTTTTGGTAAATGGTAAATATAAAAGTTGTGTAAGGAAGTAGGTATTTGCGAGATACACAAGGTTAGATGCATAAAAAATTAACAAATTAATTTGGACTTGTTCTAAGATAGCATAGTTTAGTTTATATGAAAACTAAAATGCAAACATGTTATTTAATTTGCATCTAACATTTACCTACATTTTATTTTTAGAATTGGTTATTTTGTGGGCCAGTACTTCTACCTCATTTACAACGCCATCTGTTGCCACCAGATGGTACAATAAATTATTATTGGTTAATACTGTGACATATTATGGCCAGTTTCATTAATGATTTTCCAGTGAAAGATAAGACACGTTTTAACGTCCGTCTGTCAAACTCAATAGTACAGACAGCCACACATCGAGTTAACTCAAAATTGCAAATGTTCTCGATTAATTAAATAAGCTAAAAAATATAATTGTTCAGTATTAGGGTACCATTACCTGTGGCTATCTGTACTATGGAGTTAGATTTAATAAAAATGTGATGAATATATTTCATATCGCGGTGCTCATTCTAGGGGGAACGTTACAAAATCTTAGGTCTCCCAAATAATTAATATTTGTTGGCTTCTATATGACCCGGTGTACCTCGTATCACCTATAGGATATATGAGGAGCTGGCGAACAAAACGGTATAATTACATAAAATTTAATTTTACAGGAGTTGTATAAAACTGAATGATATACCTACAGTGAAATTTTGGCATGGTTTTCAATTAATAAATTTAGTAATTTTAACACTGTTTAAGGCGGTTTTGACTGAAAATTATTTGAGATTCAAATTAAAAGGGTCCGAAACCTCTAGACTGTAAAAAATGGGGCCCGAAACCACTAGACTGTAAATGCGTAATTGTACCGTTTTGTTCACCAGCTCCTCATATCGTAGATAAGTTTATACCTATGGCAAAACTAAATTGTTGTTTTTATTATCTTCCTCGCAATTTTCCTATTTTCTCACCGTTTAAACCTTCCCGGGACTACAACAAAACATTTTAAAACCAAAATCAGCTAAATCGGCCCCGCCGTTCTGGACAGAATTTTTATTAATTGTTTTATTACATTGAAGTAGCTGCAATAGGTCAGAAACTTATTGATAAGCGCCATCTAACGTTGGTTTGCAGTACTGCTATGCTATGTCAAAAGTAGCTGATGGAATTTTAATAAAAAAATATGAATTATTTTCACATGTTCATACCTCTGGAGACATCTAGTGAGCTGTAAGTTAATTAATTTTGATATACGCGTTTGGGATTGCTAGTCCTTATATTATGGTCCATGGCCGTGTGTAAATTTGAAAATGTTTTTTGCTGTTTATTATTGATGGCTGTGTTTAAAACATGTGATATCTTCATTAAGACTAAAAACCCGAGCGCCTTAGACGCTTGAGTTACCGTAACACTTAAATCATTATCGAAAAGTAATTAATTATCAAAGGTTAATACTAGGCCTCGTATGGTGGAAACTCGAGTAATATTAAGTACTAATACACACATGAAAAGTGTCTAGGGATCAAGCATTTTTATGCGGATTTCTTGAGATTGAGATGTGGCTTTGTAATAAATTTATATGGATCCTTTTTGGTGCATTTCATAATTTGAATCAGGAACTGTGAATCAAATTCGAGTAAAAGATGAAAATCAGCTGTCAATATTTTCCCTATAAAAACATACAACGCATTGAAGACATTATTAGTGCTACTGTTTCCCTACTACTGATTAAAACCAACGTTATTATGGAGCGGCGACGTCATTTAAGCAGGGAAGAAATGCTCAGAGCCGTGGGAATGATAGAAGCTGGTTCCCGGTAACGTACTGTGGCTTTAGCTCTGAATACAAGTCAGAGTGTTATCAGTCGACTTTGGACACGATACCGAAGCACTGGTACCGTAGCTGAGCGCCATGGAGGACGGTATCGCTGCACCACACGGAGACAAGACCGATACATTCAAATCTTAACTCGAAGAGCTCCAACAATAACCGCCATGATGTTAGCCGTGAGGCTTCATCACTCTTCAGGGAACTTAATTAGCGACCAAACAGTCAGAAACCGCTTGCATGAAGTGAACCTTCATTCCCGAAGATCGCTACGGGTACCACCTATAGCAATGCACAATCGTAGGATTCGATATCAATGGGCTCTTGAACACAGAAATTGGGCAGAAGAACAATGGCGTTTCGTGTGCTTTTCTGATCAGTCTCGTTTTGGTATGAGACCGGATACAAGACGTATACGACACTGGAGAACCCCTGGACGCCAACAGCGATTAAAATCCTGCCAGGAAGTCCATCCTTATAGTGGTGGAACCATCATGGTATGGGCGGGTATTTGGATCGGCGGAAGAACTGAGTTGATTTGGATCAGAGGCAACCTCAACGCTCAAATTTATGCTGAGACGATTGTATCAGACGTCATCGTTCCTCTACAAGTGCAAATCGGTCCCTTATTTCAGTTAATGCATGATAATGCACGACCGCACACCGCAAGAGTTGTAAGACAGACTCTCGCCGCAGCTAACATCAATGTCCTGCCCTGGCCTGCTCAGTCGCCAGACTTGAACCCGATTGAGCATGCATGGGATATGCTACAGAGAAGAGCTCTGCCGAATATGGAGGGTATCCAGTCGCAAGAAGACCTTTTTTTGTTGTTGCAACGAACATGGGCGGCCATTCCACAGCGTGATTTGGATGAACTCATTTTGAGTATGCCAAACCGATGTTCTTGTGTTGTTAGTGTTCGCGGTAGAAATACGGATTATTAATTGTTTAAGTTACCCAATAAAATTTTAGAGAAAACTGTTATTTCAGTCTTTTTTTCGAACTTTTGTGTTAGTGGTTCAAATGTCAAAAATCCCTTTATTAGGAAAATGGCAAATTTCTTTATTAATGCAAAGGTGACTTGGTTTATCGTTACTGTGACAAACGAAAACACTTTATTTGATGAATCCTTAAAGAAAATTTTAATTAATATCAATCAGGAGAAAAGTTATTGCAAAAATATATGTTGATCCCTAGACACTTTTGATGTGTGTAGTTCGTGGCATAATTATTACCTTATATACTAGTATATGCTTTATGTAGTTACAGTGAATTTCGGGACAACAAGATCCTGCTAGATAGAGGGAACCTCTTGAATGGTGGGAATAAAAAAGGCACATACATATATGTTTTCCCAATCAATAGGGTATTTAACAGTATTAAAAATAAAGTGCCAATTGTTAGCATCCGTGTTAAGAATGAATATTGGCAGGGGTTTTTACTATTTTTACAAAAGATAAATATATTCATAATTTTACTAAAAACCCACTAAAAATATAATAGTTTTCATATCTATTGTCACGTGACCCAAAACGCTTAGGATTGGCGGAGCCTAAAATGACGTCACACGCAAGTAAACTTCCGGTTAGAGTGACATTACACTGTATCGTTTGACATTTTAATAACAGTGGTGTGACGTCACACACTAGTAAGACGCCATATTGTCCAGAAAAACGCTGGCGGCAACTTGAAATGGAGTTTTTGATTTGGTTATTCTTACTGAAATACATAACAGAATGATGAATATCCACTTTTTACGGACTTCATAAGTATTTACATTAATTGTAAATACTTAACAAAGACGTGTAGTCTTTACAACCCGATTAAAAATACTAATTTTACTACTTGCTTTTTCATTCATAAACCTATCATCGATGTTATATTATTTCTATTGATATTTTACGTGCACATTACGTTTAAAACCTGTTCCAACTTCAAATGTTTTCTTGTGCACAGAGTAACATTTATAAGTCGTCAAGACGCTCCAATAAGGATGATGACATTTTTTTTTCTTCGTTTATCAGGTAGATTATTAAAAAGTATTGGACGCGTATTTTTTCTTTTTTCACATAATATAAACATTGCTGAGATATATTGATTAGAAAAGTCGCATGAAGTCACGTTTTGGTACAATTTTCACTTAAAAGTGACGTCACGAGCCCCTACTCCCAAACTTTGACGCGCTATAACTTTGTCATTTTTTGGTTGATTGCCCAAAGAAAAAATACGTGTCCATTACTTTTTGATCATCTAACTGACGGACTAAATAGAATTCGTTTACTGTACCCCGTCATCACCCCTATTGGGCTGTTTTCGCATCTTCTTTTGCTTAAGACATATCTGCTCTTATACATATAATATTATTGCCTACCATTAATTGTTGCCCTCATCTGCCTCAGTGTATGTGTGGTGTGCGAACCTTAACAAACCTGTTACCTCCTATTTTAGCAGCGAGCCAGCCGCCGGGCAGCTGCGTCACCAGGTACCCGTAGAAGAAGGAGCTCAATATCAGCCCCTTGGTCTGCGAGCTCCAGTCGAATTCCGGCAACTATAACAATAGATATTAAGAAAAATATTACTTAAGGTTTCCAGAGTGCCACGTTGTAGGGTATTTGAAAGGCAAACAGGCCAGGTAATTGGGATATGCAACACCAGCCCCATTATTAATAAACAAAGAATAAGCTTGGATTAGTTACTCCATGTTTTGTCTTTGTTCATTGAATGACAAATGGCATTTGAGTGATAGGAACAAAACACGGTGTTACTAGTCTAAACTTATACCTCGTTTATTAATAACGGGGCAGTGCTATAATGTGTCTATATAGTCTGGGGTAGGGTAGTTGATTACCATCATTCGGACAGCAGCTACTGAACCGGTCTTGTTTTAGATTAAAACAAAAAGGGAAGATACCTCACTCGCGGCTCAAAAGTGTACCGCTTATATTGTGGTGCAAGACCACAATTCTTTTTAGTCACACACAATAGGCTAGTTGACCCTTTTTGGAAAAAGGTTTTAAATGGTTAATAAATGTTCTATTAGACCGAAAAAAAATGTATTGTATTTTTTTGAGACCTAAAAAGCTACATATCTTTAATTTTAAAATAGATTTTTCATGGATATACAAAAACGCTGTCTGCCATTTTAGTCTATAGATTATCTATGCTATGACGTTAACTGCAGTAAACACATAGGAAAGGTAAATAAACAAAAACTCGTAAGCACGTAGAAAATAACTTAACTGACTTTATAATAATCAAAAGATGATTTCTAATAAATACCCCGAAAAATAAAGTAATTATCATTATTGTATTGTACGAGAATATAAAAACACATCCTTGAAGACTCCAGGAAAGTTTTGGATTAAAAGTGCCGAAAGAAATTAAGCTACGCAACTTTATTACACTTATTCATATGTTGTATCAGTTTTATGTTTATTACTACATTGGTGTCGATTCTAGCATGATTCTCTAAACCTAAACTTAAATTTGACAGCAGTATCTCCTTGTCATTCTCTATACAGAATGAAAAGGAGAGCCTGATGTTAAATTTAGTTTTAAGTTTAGAGAATCACGCCAGAATCAACACCATTGTAATACTAAATACACTGTACTTACATAGATGCCTTGTCGTTTCTCTGCTCCGCAGAGCAGAAATCGGAGTTTAGTGCAATAAATTCACCAACCATGAATGCGTCAATTCTTGGCAGATTTGTGCTTTTTGTTTTCATAAAGCCGGCATCCATAATTAGTTTTTTCAAAAAAAAAACAGTAAACGGAAACTTTTCTAAAGTTAAAAGTGTTTTAAGATAAATTTAGTCAGACGAAAGAATCCACCCACAGTAACACGCGAATGACATTTAGTTGTTTACCATAAGAGACGTCACAATCATGGCGGATGTGGCGAATAGCGTTTTTAGTGTTTAGAAAATATAGACTAAAAAATATTTTTTTAAATTAAATTTCTACAGCAATCTTCTGCTTTTATGAAGTGAAATCGATATATTTAGGTTCCTTAGACGAAATACTTTAAGAAATAAACATTTATTTAATACAATTCGACATGAGTCAACTAGCCTATTCGACATTCAAACATGCTGCATGTACACCAATATAATATATTCTGTGTTATAAAGATAAAAAAGTGCTTTCGATACATTTATAAAGAATACAAATACATAGTTCAAGATCAAATAACAAATTTCATGGCAACACTTTTTATTCGTAAAACTATAAAAACTTTTATTCTCAAAAATCACGGTTTG
The DNA here is from genome assembly GCA_902850365.2 of Chilo suppressalis. Classification (NCBI taxonomy): domain Eukaryota; kingdom Metazoa; phylum Arthropoda; class Insecta; order Lepidoptera; family Crambidae; genus Chilo; species Chilo suppressalis. Next base: position 4,479,217 of record OU963902.1, read on the forward strand.
CCATGAATGTTATTTACTTATTCGCCATTTGTTATCAAGAAAAGAATAACAATACAGCTCAGTTGTTTGTAGAGAGAGAAAAGAATACGCAGTCGGTTGCCAAGCGACGCGGACCCGCCGTTTCGCGAACCTCGATAATGGTTCGAATCGAATATTTTGCAAACCGAAACGTCAATGTCAAATTTTGTATAGAAACTTGAACAGCAGCGGCACAAAGTACGTAACGAGAACTAAAAATTAGTACACATTTAACAATGACATTTCGGACTCGCAAACGATACGAATTCGATATTGGTTCGTGCTAGAGGTACAGCTCTGTCTCGTTCGTTCGATTGAATGTTATTTACAGAAGTGTGCATGCGTGAGATTTACATATGTACTTGAGTCGGAGCATATTTTATTTGATGCTATTATGAGCACCGTATTTTCCCTTTTTGTTTTAATCTAAGTGCTAACTTATAAAGCGCCGCTCGTGAAAGTCCAGAGTCTACATTGATACGAGTATGTATGGTCGTAATAAAAAGTTTTCATGCATGGTTTTGGTTGCAATTGGTACCTATTACAAGTATTATTTCATATGCTAAGGACGGAATACTTTGTGTATTTTGCGCTTGGATGGATTTTCTTTATAAAAAAAAATGTTTTCGGGCTTATCGGACGTTCCTCCTGGCTGCTAGTTTTCCAACGCATAATTATGTTAGAAGTCTAATTTCTGTTCAGTGTGTCTAATAGACAGATAAAGTAAGTTTGAAATTACTCGACTTAACTCAAGACAAAGGGCATTCAATCTGGCACCATGGTTTCCGAAAACCAAGTAGGTACTTAACTACACACAAATGAGGAGCTGGCGAACGGTATAATTACATAAAATTAAATTTTACAGGAGCTGTATAAAAGTGAATGACATACATACAGTGAGCTTTTGGCATGGTATTGAATTTACAAATTTAGTTATTTTAACACTGTTTTAGGCGGTTTTGATTGAAAATTATTTGAGATTGAAATTCAAAGGACCCGAAACCTCCGGACTGTAAAAAGAAGTAGTTTGACCAGATGCGTCGCAGATGCAGAATTATACCGTTTTGTTCGCCAGCTCCTCAAATAATTCAATACTTACCTGATTGGTAATAGGTAACAAGGCTTTATACTAAAGAATGAAATCAAATACGCACAAATTTCATAGGAGCCTATTACACTATACTGGAGCTCTACTCTCTTTCTCTGAAACGAAATTTCGGCAACGAATGAATTTTAAACGAAATTTCGCCAGTCACTCTATTTCACCTTCGAACATGCACATAAAGTTCGGAATCACAGTAAATTATCGTGAACGAATGGAATGAGTTATGTTTGTGAGTTCTTTTTGTCTATACTTTTTAGATAACTTTTTTACTTCAAAACAATATTACTTGTATGACAACATTTTTGATTACATTAAAAAAAACCTCTTTTGACAGTGTTAGCCGACTAATTTGTAGAGTTGATGCAATCGAATGTATGTCAATCTAAATCAGTCGTGTAACACTTTGAATTATTGGCAATACAATAATAAACAAAAATGATTGATTTATTTGTAAATTTTTCATACTAGAAATTGTTCCTCACGTTAAGCAGCCTTAATTAAAAATACTCTAGTAGTAATTTTAGGTTTAATTTAAAGAAAAATCCCAAAACGAAAATGAAAAGGTAACACTTTTCATTTCGTCAATTTGAGATTAAAACTTCGAACAATTATCTGTCAAATTCAACTTTTGAAACTGAGTAAGGAACGTTCGAAATTTCGTTTTTCGTTAAAATAGAGTAGGCCTCCTGCTTGTTCTTGTTCTTTGGACAGGGCAGCAAGTATGTTATAAATAATAGTACTTTATACTTTGTCACGTTTTATATTAAATATGTTTATACAGGATAAACTTTATGGCAAAGAAACGAGTAGTTTTCTTTTCACACCCTCACCCATATCACTTGTATAAGAGGTTGACAAGTTATTAAATATCACAAGTGCTTATTAAAATAGTCTTTGTGCTAACGGGATAAGGCTCTCGATATCGATACAAAAACACTAGCTTGTTGCCATTATAGGTACTAAAACTTGGTCCAACGGTTAAATCCACGCAAATGAGTCATCTTAAATCGCCTTTGTTCCTTCGGTATAAGGTTCAAGTTAGGTAAGAGAAAAGGAAAACTTTTTACACACCGTTTCGATATTAATAAAATTTTATATTATTGACTATAGGCCTAGTTTTCTACATGGGTCGCTGTAGGGCAATAGGTTAAGGATCTCCAAACAGAATTTTGTTGACATAGTTAATCATGTAATAACAGTAATAACCGATACCCCGACATTATTAGATCTTTATTAATATTGGCGTTTTTTATAGATTTATAGTAGAGGAGCCAAAGCGCGGATTTTTGATTTACTCGAGCGCGGCAGATTAACATATGGAGTTATGTAACCTTGCCCCGTGTTATGTATTCCCACCATACCTTTGGACTTTTGGTCGCGTCCAAATCGTTAGTCTTTTAAATAGGAGGTACCAGAGGGTTCCCTTAACTTATCTTCTCCGATACCCAACATTATTAGACCTTTATTAATATTAGCGTTTATTTTTATTATAGTAGGGAAACACAAGCGCTGATATTTGCATTTACTCGAGCGCAGCAGATGAATATATGGAGGGAAACCTTGCCACTTGTGAAGTACTCCCACCATACCTGAGCTCTCTATGTAGTGATAAACGAGAAGGTCAGCAAAAAAAAAAATTAAACAAACTGCCACGGACTTTTGGTCGCGTCCAAATCGTCAGTCTTTTAAATAGGAGGTACCAGAGGGTTCCCTTAACATATCTTCTCCGATACCCAACATCATTAGATCTTTATTAATATTGGCATTCATTACAGTAGAGGAGCCCAAGCGCGGATTTTTTGAATTTACTCGAGCGCGGCAGATCAACATATGGAGGGAAACCTTGCCCCTTGTGAAGTACTCCCACCATACCTGAGCCCTCTATGTAGTGACGAACGCCTAGGGCAGCAAAAAAAATATTCAATAAACAGTCACGGATTTTTGGTCGCGTCCAAATTGTCAGTCTTTTGAATGGGAGGTAGGAGGTACCGTAGGGTTCACGTAACGTTTCTGAGGAGGGAATAAATATTAATCTGGTGGATGGCTGGCTGGTACGGCTGCAAAATTGCAAATACCTACATCCGGGAAATTGGAAATTGCTACTTGCTCTGTTACAAAATCGGGAAAAAAGAAGAGATAACACAAGCTTAAAAACGGGAACGCACTTGGAATAACTTTAAAGTTGTATGTAACCAAAATATCTTAAGGAATATTATTATTAATATTACTTACCTACGTAAACGACCAATATACGACCCTCTTAAAAATAAACGAAGAATAAATAGTTACGCCGTATTTTTTTCATACCACTCAGACGCCATTTGTAATTCAATGAAAAGTGACAAAACATTGGTGTAACAAGTCTAAGCTTATTCTTTGGTTATGAAAATAAAAATGTATACTTTTTAGATTTTTACTCATTTTTAAATATGGAGTGGACGCTTAAAGAAGACCGTGTTGCAGTTATTGCGTTGCATCGTTGCGGTTACGCGCCAATTCAAATTTTTGACATACTGAAAAATTTGAATATAACCAAAAGATTCGTTTATCGTACCATCAAACGATACAATGAAGACTCTAGTGTAGATGACAGGTCAAGAAGTGGTCGCCCTCGGTCTGTTAGGACTCCAGCAGTGATAAAAGCTGTGAAGGCGCGAATTCAAAGAAATCCCAAACGTAAGCAGAAACTGTTGGCCCTTCAGATGGGGTTAAGCAGAATCACGGTGAAAAGGCTTCGGGCATATCGAAGAAAAACAGGACATCGTTTGAATGCTAGTCTAAAGGACCTGGGACTGAAGAGATGCCGCGCTTTGTTCAAGCGGTACGCGAGAAAAAAATATCGGGAAATTCTTTTTTCGGATGAAAATAAATTTACCGTAGAAGAGAGCTACACTACACAACAAAAAAAATGATAAGGTGTACGCACACAGTAGTGAAGAAGTGAGCAACCGTATTCCGCGTGTCCAACGAGGTCATTTTTCATTCTCGCTCATGGTATGGTTGGGAGTTTCTTATTGGGGCTTAACAGAGGTACATTTTTGTGAGAAAGGTGTAAAAACGAATGAACGATGAAATCGACTTCATCTGGTACGAAGACTGGCCCTCCTCCAGTCCAGATTTGAGTCCGTTAGATTACAAGATATGGCACGTATATTAAGCTAGCAGACCATGGTCGCAACGCGCACATCTAACCTACTGGGTATTTAGTTGCTAATCAGTTACACTATTCCCGATTTAGTTGCTCAACACCTGTAAAAGATACATGCGATCTATTAGATTAAGTCTTAACCTAGCAGACCACAATACTGTATCTTCGGTTCTCGTAAAGATATCGAAGTTCTGCAAACGGCATATTTAGTTGCTAATTAGTTACACTATTCCCGATTTAGTTGCTCAACACCTGTAAAAGATACATGCGATCTGCTAGATTAAGTCTTAACCTAGCAGACCACAATACTGTACCTTCGGTTCTCGAAAAGATATCGAAGTTCTGCAAACGGCATATTTAGTTGCTAATTAGTTGCTGTAGGACAGCATTATTTGTAATATCCCCCCATCATCCCTTAATTGCCGCACCAGCACCCACACTACCCCCGAAATACGATAAAATTAAAAAAAGCTCATCAGAGAATATAAACTACGGCGTATTTCGTTGTTAATTAGCTGCAAAATAGCGTTGTTTAAAAAATTTAATTATCAACCCTTAACTCCAGATCATCCCTGCAGCCACCTCAGAATAGGACGATATCGGAAAATTCTCGTAGGTGGAAAATAGACGCGGGATATTTAGTTGCTAATTAGTTGCTCGTCAAAAACGCAGATAAGAGTATTCTACAAACATCCCCTAACCTCAGATGCAACCCCTCTACTCACTTAGAAACAGTAGATGGTTGGAATTCGCACGCAGATGTTTAAAACTGCTGGATGTTCTGTTGCTAATTAGTTGCTCGCCAACAACGCAGATAAGAGTATCCTACAATCATCCCCTAACCTGAGATCCACCCCCTCTACTCACTTAAAAATAGTAGATGGTTCGAATTCAAACGCAGATGTTTAAAACTGCTGGATATTTTGTTGCTAATTAGTTGCTGCAAAAAAGCGTTGCTCTTAGTATTTAACTATCAACCCTTAACTCCAGATCAGCACTGCAACCACCCCAGAATAGGACGATATCGGAAAATTCTCGTAGGTGGAAAAAAGACGCGGGATATTTAGTTGCTAATTAGTTGCTCGCCAAAAACGCAGTTAAGAGTATTCTACAATCATCCCCTAACATCAGATCCAACTCCTCTACTCACTTAAAAATAGTAGACGGTTCGAATTTGCACGCAGATGTTTAAAACTGCTGGATATTTGCGTGGGTGCTGGTGCGGCAATTAAGGGATGATGGGGGATATTACAAATAATGGTGTCCTACAGCAACTAATAAGCAACTAAATATGCCGTTTGCAGAACTTCGATATCTTTTCGAGAATCGAAGATACAGTATTGTGGTCTGCTAGGTTAAGACTTAATCTAGCAGATCGCATGTATCTTTTACAGGTGTTGAGCAACTAAATCGGGAATAGTGTAACTAATTAGCAACTAAATATGCCGTTTGCAGAACTTCGATATCTTTACGAGAACCGAAGATACAGTATTGTGGTCTGCTAGGTTAAGACTTAATCTAGCAGATCGCATGTATCTTTTACAGGTGTTGAGCAACTAAATCGGGAATAGTGTAACTAATTAGCAACTAAATACCCGGTAGGTTAGATGTGCGCGTTGCGACCATGGTCTGCTAGCTTAATATACGTAGATATGGCAACACTTGGAGGAAAAGGCGTGCTCAAAGCCTCATCCCAATTTGGAGTCACTCAAGACATCCTTGATTAAGCAGCCGCCGATATTGACATGGACCTCGTTCGTGCTGCGATAGACGACAGGTCGCGCAGATTGAAGGCCTGTATTCAAAATCACGAAGGTCATTTTGAATAAACTTTATTGTCATAAGAATCTATGTTTTGCTAAGTTCATTTTGGTATATAAATGGTTACATAATGAATAAACTTTTTTAATTATTTTATACTAGCTTTTGCCCGCGACTTCGTCCGCGTTTTCGTCGATTTTCGTAAAAAAGTAGCATATGTCCTTCCTCAGGGTTCCGTGGTTTTGATGTGACAGACAGATTAACTTTCGTATTTTAGTAGGGAAATATAATATGTCAATCCACAATACTGTTAAAAATATCGCAATAAGGAACCGCAGAATATTATTATTATCACTGTGCCCCGAGACCATCAGCGTGTGTTATTATGTTAATGTATTGATAATATTGTTTAGATCGCTTTCACATGAGGCTTAAGTACATATAGAATGAAAATACTTCAGCGCAAAGCTTCCGGGTAAACTACGTTGAAAGTTGACCCGTCCGGCACGTGAACATAAAAATTTCTAGGACTGCTAACACGGGAAAGGGCGACATAACTGACCATGTCAAAAACAACTGACACCGAGATCTACTCCAGCAACACGAAAAGTCTGCCCTTGAGCCTTATTTATTGTCATTGCATAACACACCGATACTGGGAATTGCGTTCTTTTAAATTGGGATGGAAAATTATTTGGTATTATGGGAATTCTGGGAATAAAGATGGTTTCTCCTGCACCGCAACCTGTTAAAATTTGAGCCTCGATTACATTTTGTTGCAACTGGCTTACTTCAACCCGAGTTCCATTGCAAAGTTGTGGTGGTCTTAAATTTCGGAGCAGAATAATCGGAATGCCAATTTTTAAACATATTTCATGAGAAGGAAGTCCGGGCATATTTAAAGAATTTAAAAATTCTATCGGGTAATTAGTGGTTTCTGTTCATCGGCCATTCTATTTATTGAATTATAAACTTTGCTTTCCCCCTGGATATTCGACAGTATTTTATTATTAATCTCAGATGCCTGGTCATTGCGCGGAGTTAAAATGGACCTTTCGCATAGTCAAGATTTGTCCTTATTTAATATATTTGTTACGTCACCGTAAACTGACGATGTAAGATGTTGTTGGGATTGCACTATACAACATAACTCAGGCGTCAGAATAAGTTTTCCTTGGTGTAGCAGTGGATAGGTATCTTTGGTGAAGGTATTTTCTTTAATAATATATCAGAAAATTCACGATCATCCGGGTTATCTACAGTTCTCACTCGCATGTTTATAGTTAAATGCACCGATTGTATATCACGCCACAAATAAGAGCTTTTCAGGCAAGCCCTAACCTCATCAGCTCGGGTTCCCCGTGGATTACCGGTAAGGTTTGTCGGAAATCACCACAAAATAAAACTGTGATACCGCCCATTGGTCGATCATTTTGTCTTATATCCCTTAAAGTTCTGTCTACCGCTTCTACTCCTTTTCGATGGGCCATCGTACATTCATCCCATATGATTAAATTACACTTTGAACGAATATTTAAACACTACCAAAACAACTAATACGTGGTCCTAACTTTAGCTACCTTACACTTAAAATCTAAGTGACTATTTAAACTAAAATATTCTTATAGAATTATAACCAGAAATATATACAACTCACAACAAAAAAGAAATGAAAATAAAGCTGAAACGCCTGTGCAATACTATCTACCTATACCTACTTCACTTAAAAATAAATACTTTAATTAATAAAAGTACCTACGCTTAATAATTTTAATTTGAACGAATATTTAAACACTACCAAAACAACTAATACCTATTTTACAAAATAACAACAAAAGAAATTCAAATAAACTATTTAAAGACTAAAAGTCGCGCTGATAAGCACGGTTTCTCAATATTTCTCAATTATTGTCTGTCAATAAGGTCGAACGCTCTGAACGCATCAACAGCAAAGTATTGAAGCTCGCTCGCTCTCTTTTTTTAATTTTTTTTGTTTCCTCCCAGGCGGGGTGAGCAGGTGAGAAATCCTCATGGATACCCTACAGCCGGCTGCAAGGTTATGTCAGACTCGTACTGACTAAAAAACACCCGTAGGGGCTGCCTCTGGCCGGGAAGGCCTCTAAGGCTTCATCGGAAGCGATCGCCCCCAGGGGGGGAGCGACGCGGAGTGCCACGTCGGAAACCTCCTCGTGTGCCCGGTCCATTTCTTGTCCCTTGGCAGTCATGCCAGGGGAACGGAAATGGATTTGGGACGGTGCACTCTGGGCGCCTGCGTAATGTCTCCCACTGAGGGTGCTGTTACGGAGGTGTCGGATATCCGACAAACTCGTAACCCCGTACATGGTGCGGGGCCGAGGGCCGCCAACTTTTTCGGAGGGCAGGGGGCCGCGAGGAAGAAAACCTCTCTAAAAAATTACCCGGTGGGGGGTCACCAAGTGGCCCCGGAGGGGGAAGGCAGTTCGCTGCTCTGGAGGAGCTCGCAACCCCGTACGTAGTGCGGGACCGAGGGCCGCCATCTTCTTCGGAGGGTGGGGGCTGCGAGGAAGAAAACCTCTATAAAAAATTACCCTGGTGGTCTCGGCTGGTGCCCTGGGCATCCTGGGTAGCAGCAGCCGAGTCAGCAGAGCAGGGAGCTCTGCTCGGGGGGGGGGGGGGGTCTGAATCTCGGACAGGGCGATTGTGATGCAGCGGCACCACATTCGGCCATCCCGTAGTCCTGCACGTGGTGTGGGAATGGGGACCGTCACTCTGAGTGAGGGTCATGAGGAAGGACACCTCTTTAAAAACCACCCTTAGTGTTTTGTGTTGTGGGGCTGCCTCGCCCCTAAGAGGCACCACCCAAAATGGCAAGTCTGAATACACGTACAATTCCCCAGGTGGGTACCTGCGACTGCGGGGAGGCCCACCCGGGAGCCAAGGCTCCCGGCAGCTCCAAGAATCCTGGGGGGAGCAAGACCTGCCCATCGGCCAACGCACTGAGGCCGCCTCTAAACTGTGCAAAAGGGGGGGAGGGGGTTGTTGAAGGTGAGGAGAAGAGAGTAGTTGTAGAAAGTGAGGAAATGATGGGGGTAGTAGAAAGAGAGAAGGGGGGGGTGATAGAAGATGAGGTAAAGAGAAGGGTTGAGAAAGAAGGAGGAAAACCCGAGAAGGTCGGGGAAAAGGACGAGACCGGACCTGCGGATGGGCTGAAGCCTACTCCGACGACCTCGCAAAGCCAGGAACCTACTGCGAGTCACGATTTTGTGAGGCCCTCAGCGCCTGGAAGAGAGATTAGGACGAAGAAGGGAGAAAGTAGGAGTACAGTGGGGAGATGGGACTCCTGTGAGGGGAAAGCGAGAAGCAGAAGCAGGAGTAGGAATAGAAAAGGGGAAGGCTTGTACCTCACAAGCTCGGAAAGGGCAAGTGACAGAGAGGAGGAGCTAATCACGGAGAGGCTCACCAGATCCAAGACGAGAGCCAAAATTATGGCCGGCAAAAAGAGGCCAGGCGAAATGGACGCTCTGGACGGAGAAGCATTAGATGGTGTTTCTGCTGCACTACCCAAAATACATTCTGCTGGCAGGGGTAAAAAGACCGGACAGCACGTTGGCATTATGGGAGGACGCAAACTCGGCAAGAACTTAGAGCTGAACGAGCATATCGAGGAATACGACCGAGAGATGGGAGGCAACGGATTCATTGGAATAGCAGTCGGAACCAGCGAGGAAAGTGAGGAAGATGAGGACGAAGAAGGAGAGGACCCTAAAAGGAGGATGGGGACGGTTGCAGGGACTGGAGTAGAGCAGGGAAAGGTGAAAAGGATGGCTAGAGGACTTGACGAGTCTGCCAAGAGAGCGAGCAGCTCCCGCAAGTTCTTCATGAAGAGAACTGGAGAATCCGAAACCGCGAGGAACCCGTCCGCGGAGGAAAAGCTAGAGGCGGCGAACGCTGAAATAGCGAAACTCAAGCACTCCAACCAACAGATGAGGGACGAGTTGGAGAGACTCAAGTCGGAACTAACTGGGGTAAAGAGGGCGTACGAGGCCAGAAATAGGGAGCAGAATGAACAGGATAATATAGCGAGGACATTCAAAAGGCTCAATATCCCTACTGAGCCAGAGGCATACCTGGACTGGCTTAAAAACATAGTCCTGCAAACCGCGCACCCGCAAATCAGGGCAATGGTGGATGGAGTAGCGGTAGATTATCAACTAGGTCCGAAGAAAAGCACCGCACCACCACTACGCGCGAGGCGCGCCTACGAGGAGAATGCCCCTACCCCTGCCCCTGCTCTTATATACAGTCAGGCGGTAGCGGGACCCGGAAAAAAGAAGGGAAAGAGTCCGGGACAAGGAAAGGACAACCTTTCTCCTGGGCCAGCACTGCAACCCAGGAGAGAACAAGAACTAGAAGAAGGATGGGAGTTGGTACAAAGAAGGGGAAGGAAGGGAAAAGGACAGGGAAAGGGGTCAAGTAACCCCGAGCGGGCCGCCACCGCTGAGGATACAAGGACCACGCAGGTGGAGCCTGTGCGGAGGAAGGAGGCTTCCACCACAGTAAGAGGGCAACGCAAGCCTGCGCCACCTGGGAATGTCTCGAAGTTGAAGATCCCCCGATCGTCGGCCATTGTGGTGACTATACCACAAGAACAGATCGAGAGGGGTCAAACATACGTGGGGGTGATCCAACGGGCTAGGAAGGAGATAGATCTCAAAGCCCTGGGAATTTCAGACATTGATATAAAAAATTCGATCGCAGGGAATAGAATCATTGAAGTCCCCGGGGCTGCGAACTCGGAGAAGGCCGACCAACTTGCGGAGAAACTTCGCTCGCTATTGGGTGACACGGTCAACATAACGCGGCCAATAAAATGCGCCGACCTGAGAGTCACCGGGATAGACGACTCTGTTGAGCAAGAGGACCTCAGGGAGGCTGTGGCGAGGCTGGGAGGATGCTCCGCGGAGCAGATCAGGGTAGGAGCCATATTTCAAGGTCCGGGCGGCCAGGGGATTTCAACAGTAAGGTGCCCAGTATCGGCCGCCAAGACAATTGCCAAAGCAGGCAAAATGAAGGTAGGGTGGAGTCTAACTAAGGTCCGGCTCTTGGACGTTCTCCCCATGCGCTGCTTTAAGTGCATGGGGACGGGCCATACACGTCAGATGTGTAAGGAGAAGGTGGACTACAGCAGCTGCTGCTATAGATGCGGAAAAACGGGTCATAAAGCAGCTAGCTGTAGGGCCCCACTTAAATGCAGGGTATGTGCAGAGGCCAACCTACCCAGTGGCCACCTAATGGGAAGGAAGAACTGCCGGCCTCCAGGAAAGAGACCGAGACACGAGGTGCCCGTAACAGGGCCAATTATGGAGGGGGTAGAGATAACGCCGCAATGACAAGTAGGGACCAGTGCAAAATCATTCAGGCAAACCTTAATCACTCCGCCGGAGCACAGGACCTCCTCCTACAGTCCGCGACGGAGTGGGCACTTGACGTTGCAGTGATTTCAGAGCCCTACCGCGTGCCGTCTGGATCAAACTGGGTAGGTGACCTAGACGGCACAGCGGCCATTGTGGCACTAAATCACGGGGGTCAGTCACCCTCTCTAGTTGTGAGGGAAAGAGGGAGAGGGTTCGCGATAGCCACATGGGGGGATTTCACCTTCGCCGGGGTATACTTCTCCCCCAACCGAACCACGGCACAGCTAGAGGCATGGCTAGATTCCCTGGAGGCGGCGGTCAGAAGGGCACCAACTGACAGAATTGTCGTACTCGGGGACTTCAACGCCAAACATATGGCGTGGGGGTCCCCGATCACGAATCACAAGGGAGAAGCTGTACTGGACTGGGTAGCAAGACTGGGACTGGTCATAGCGAATAGGGGCACGGAATTCACGTGCGTGAGGCCACGGGGAGGTTCCATAGTGGACCTGACCGTCATGTCGCCCGCACTTTCCCCTCGCGTCCAGAACTGGAGAGTGGTGGGAGAGGTGGAGACGTTATCGGACCACCAGTACATCCGGTTCCGAATCTCCCCCCCGCCACACAGGCAGGCACAAATGTCCCAGGACAGACGGGCGCACTTCCCGCGGTGGGCAGTCACCCGGATGGACCCTGACAAGGTGGAGGAGGCAGCAGCGATTCAAGCCTGGAGTCTGGACGCTGATGACTCCCAAGGAGTGGAAGAGCGGATGGCAAGGTTTAACCGGGCGCTCAAAGCAGTCTGCGACGCTGGAATGCCACGAGTCAGAACCCCCTCGACCAGGACTCAAGTTTATTGGTGGTCAGGGGAGATTGCCAGACTGCGGGCGGCATGCCTACAGGCAAGGACGCTCCTTCGACGATGCCGAAGAAGGGCGAGACGCACACATGGGGAGGAGGAGAGGCTCAGAGAAGGCTACAATAACGCGAAAAAGGCCCTCAAGGAGGAAATTTGCAGGTCCAAGACTCAAGCCTGGGAAGAGTTCCTAGCAGACCTGAACAGGGATCCTTGGGGGAGGCCTTACCGCGTAATAAGGAGTCGAACCAAGCAACAGGCCCCCGCTACCGAGACGTTGGATCCGGAGCTACTCGAGGGCGTCGTGTCGGCGCTGTTCCCGGCAATAGTGCCGGAAATAGCGCCACTGATGGCCCCTCTAGAGTTAGCGGACCCGGACCAAGCGGCACCGGCCATATCGGCAGAGGAGTTAAGGAGGGCAACTGACAAGTTGCGTACCAGGAGAAAGGCCCCGGGCCCAGACGGTGTACCGGGTCGCGTCCTCCTACGGGCATTGAGTCACCTGGGCGAATATTTCACTTCGATACTGGACTCATGCCTGCGGGAGGGCCGATTCCCGGCGGCCTGGAAGAGGGGTAAACTTTGTCTCCTACACAAAAAAGATAGACCACTTGATTCCCCGACGGCTTATCGCCCGGTGGTGCTGCTGGATGAGGCGGGAAAGGTATTCGAGAGGATTCTCTCGGACCGCATCGTCCAGCATCTAAACACCGTGGGCCCTAATCTGTCGGGGAACCAATACGGTTTCAGGAGAGGGCGCTCCACCATCGACGCCGTAATGGAAGTTAAAAGGGAGACGCAAGCAGCGGTTGGCAGAGGGGAGAGGGTTGTCGCGGTGTCATTGGACATCAAAAATGCGTTTAACACTCTCCCCTTTGAAGTTATAAAAGTGGCACTTAGGTACCACCAGCTCCCCGCCTACCTAGTAAGGGTAATTGAAAATTACCTAGAGGAGCGGGTGGTACAATACGTGCGGGCGGACGGCTCTCTAGCGTCGAGAGGGATGGCCTGTGGGGTTCCGCAGGGGTCGGTCCTGGGACCGCTCCTGTGGAACATGGGCTACGATTGGGCTCTCCGTGTGGCCCTGGTGCCCCGGATAAGAGTGCTCTGCTATGCAGATGACACTCTTGTCCTTGCCCGGGGCCGGGACTACGGGGAGGCCAGCCGTTGCGCAGCGGTAGGGGCTTACATAGCCATTGCGCGAATCCGCGCATTAGGACTAGAGGTAGCGGTCTCTAAGACTGAGGCCATCATGTATTATGGCCCACAGGCCAGACCACCCGCAGGCGCGAGAGTACTGGTGGACGAGCAGTGGATACCCATAAAGCCGCACATGAAGTACTTGGGGCTGGAGCTCGATGGGAAGTGGCGGTTTGACTACCACTTTAAGCTCCTGACCCCGAAGCTGGTAAGTGCGGCGGCGGCATTAGGTAGACTGCTCCCAAATGTGGGGGGACCTGGCGCCAGCTGCCGAAAGCTGTACGCAGGGGTTATAAAAAGCATGGCACTGTACGGTGCGCCGGTGTGGGCGGACAGCCTCAGCGCGGTCAACAGAGCAGAGCTCAGAAGACCGCAAAGGCTGGTGGCCATAAGAGCGGCACGGGCGTACCGGACAGTGTCATATGAGGCGGCATGTATCCTCGCAGGGATGCCCCCCTGGGATCTGGAAGCACTCGTGCTTGCAGAAGTGTACCAGGGGAGGATCCAGGCGAGGGAAAGGGGAGAGCGTGCCACAATAGAGGAAGTAGCAGGCATACGCAGGGAGGCAGAAGAAGCGCTCAGGAGAGGCTGGAAGGAGCGACTCGACAACCCGACGGCGGGGGGGAGAACAATCGGAGCGATTCGGCCGGTATTCAGAGAATGGTTGGACAGGGGGAGAGGGGACGCTTACCTTTCGATTGGTGCAGGTACTTTCCGGGCACGGATGTTTCGGAAAGTATCTGCACCGGATCCAGAGGGAGGCGGACTCCTCATGCCATGAGTGCGGCGATGCCGAGGACACGGCGCAGCACACTCTAGAGGTGTGCTCGGCGTGGACTCGGCAGCGTAGCACTCTGGCGGAGACTGTAGGGACGGACCTCTCGCTGCCCGGCGTGGTAAAAGCCATGCTGGATAGCGACGGGTCATGGCAGGCGGTGGTCTCCTTCTGCGAGGATGTCATCTCGCAGAAGGAGGCTGCGGAGAGAGTCCGCGAGGTGCAAGCCCTCGCGGGCTCTCTTCGCAGCAGAAGGGCGAGGGGGAGGAGAGGCAGGCGCACACTGGCGCATCTTCTGCCACCCTGACAAAGGGGATAGCCCGCAGAGGGGCAAGGGGGGGGGCTGGGTCACGTAGGGACCCTAGGATGGTCAGCACGTCGAGTGCTGAACACCGATCAACGGTCCTTTTCAGGACCAGGGTAGGAGCATCACCCCACAGTGATTCTGATCATTGCGATTGGCGGTAGATGCTCAAAAGGCCCTTCTTAGGGCCAAGGGGGGCGGGAGAGGGACGGAGAGAACTACGCTCTCCCTCCCACTCCTGTGAGAGCCGCGAGTCTGCCCTGGGGGGGGACCGGCCTGCATTGCACAAGCTCTCTTGATGCTGGTGCCCCTGATACTCCGGAGCACCTTCATCGGGGTGGGTCCGTTCGCGGACAATCACCTTGCGGGTGCGCGGACAGTCGGCAACGGTTGCCGCGACCACGCCCACACTCCCGGCGTGCATTGGGGGGACTGCGGTCCTCAGAATGTACGCCGGGTGACCGGTGCAGGAGTATTGTCTGGTTTTTAGTGGCCCTGTTCAGGGCGTTAGGTAGGGCCCTGCTCATTTCACCCGGCCTAAGGACTGGCTGAAATGAGCAGGGAGGAGTCCCACATACCTTCTTCTCGCTCCCCCGGTGGTTGAAGGATGCGTAAAGCATTTCCCAGACAAAAAAAAAAAAAAAAAAAAAAAAAAAAAAAAAAAAAAAAAAAAAAAAAAAAAGGGGGGGAGCGACGCAGAAAACAGATTTAGACAGCTCGCTCTCGGACCTCCCGCCTTTTGATACCCTACCGCGCCGCCGCGACCCGTGTCGAGCGCGGCAACCGTTACACAAAAATAATCCTTATAGCATGATTCAGTATTCACGTGCGACGGCGCGATGGCTTATTTCATGTATAAGTTTGGTGTTTCTATACCGATTTCTATGTTATGTTTTTATTGAATAGGTAATAATGTTAACTTTTTTAAATTAGGGATGAGTCAGAGTATTATAAACGTAAGAGTAAACAAATATGATCAGAATGCTCCGAACTGCTAAGCTATCGGGAGTTACACGTGTTACTGTGAGTCAACCATAAAAGATAGACATATGCTGTTGCAGGATATTTTTTAGACAATTTTATGTAGAATATTTCCGTCATACATGATTTCTATGTAACTTGAATCATTAAGGCTGCACACGCGACGGAAGCTTAAAAAATGGAGTAACTTCTCCCGTTTTCCCAACATTTCCCTTCACTACTCTGCTCCTATTGATTCTAGCGTGATGAAAAGTATACTATAACCTGCCCAGGAGTATGAAGAATAATAGTACCAAGTTTCGTTAAAATCCGTCGAGTAGTTTTTGTTTCTATAAGGAACATACACACAGACAGACAGACAGACAGACAGACAAAAAATTTACTGATTGCATTTTTGGCATCAGTATCGATCACTAATCACCCTCTGATAGTTATTTTAAAAATATATTTCATGTACAGAATTGACATCTCTACAGATTTATTATAAGTATAGATTAAACATGTGACAGAATTTATGACCTGACTAGGTATATAGAGAGATGGAGCTAAAGAAGTTTCACTTCAGTCGTGTGGTCATAAGCACATTCGGTTTTTTTTTCATATCGATCATGACGTGGACACAAGTCGAAGACCTAATCATTGTGAATCTCGTCTGAATGACGTTCAAACCTGTTTTAGTATAGTACCATTGAACCATCTAACTTTACTGGTCATATAAGAAAAAATAGTCATTTTTTAGGGTTCCGTAAAAAAAACAGGACCCCTTTTTAGGATAACTTTGTAGTCTGTTCTTCCGTCTGTATAGAATTTTTGTAAAGAATGCGTGAAGATATCAACCGAAAATGAATAGCAACAAAGAGTAATGAAAAACTTAAACTTTTACATCGACCAAAACAAAAGCCTAGGCCGTTTGTGGTTCTTTAGTTTGACACTCGCGCCCGAGCGCTAGAGCTCTGTGACGTCACAGCCAACACGCGGCCAGCCGAAAATTCGTTTAGTAATTTGCCATAACTTCGTCAGTATTATTCACAGGACAAAAATTTAACCACTGTATTTTATGGAATCTTTAGGTTTATAAATCTACATTCTCAACTTAAATCGTTATGATTACTCCCTTGTTATGTTTGTTGATCCGTCGAAATTTGTTTCTTTTCTCTGTTGCCCCTGGCCCACAGCCTCGCCTGCCCTGCCTTAAATTTTGGTTTAAACCTAATACTATCTCTTTCTTCTCTTTAACAAAGGTGAGAGTATTATTAAAGAAGTCAAAAGCTAACGTTTTGTAATGACATAAATCCCGTTGTTGATCTAGAATCATAAAATTTCGTTAGAAGCATAGCCTACTTGGCTATGCATACATACACATATACATATATATACATACACAAGTAATGTAATCATTAAAAAAACGGATATATATCTATCTATATCTATTCAATTCCCGTTCAATACGAAGAATTATTTCTATTTTGCATCTAATAGTTTGTAAGGAAACTCGTTGCGCTAGCCGGTCTCGCACTTGACTTTTATGTCTCAGGGCATACATGTTTTTGCTGTAACTAGTATGAAAAAAAACCAACACTAAACTAATCAGGTTCAAAGCGGACACAAATCAGTCCGTTCGTATTATCGTTCAACATGTACACTTGAATAAGTAATATTAATCATTACATTAGGGTATCACACAAATAGATGGCAAATTTAATCTACTACTAAAATGAAGTGACTCTGAACATAACCGAAAAAAAAAATTGGAAGAGCAATACTCTACTTGGAAGACATCGACTAGATCTAGACAACCCAAATAATGACAAAATAGCGTTTAATGATTGGCTAACGAAAGGCAAACTCTTCCTAGAGACTAAAGGGTTTATGTTAGCTTAACAATATCAAGTAATTGAAACCAAACATTAGAGAAAACATATTATCAAAGATAGCACCGTGCATTCAGATCTATGTCGACGATGCCATCGCAACTCGGAAACACATACGCATGCCCCTCAGTAGCCCAAACTGATTACAAACATCGTCATGGTCAAGTTGCTGCCATCGTACTTAAACATCTTGCATTTAAATATGAACTTGTTCCTGACAAAATAGCATATTATAAATACCCACCGTAAGCGGTTCTTGATACACAACATTGGGTTAGACAAAACATTACACTACAATAGAGCAGATATAACTTTCTACGACAAGATCAAGGTTGAAGTGATCCTCATAGGTGTAGCTATTCGAAAACTCAATCTTAATAACATCTACACTGAGAAAAGTTCGAAATAAACTCAGTTGAGGTAATCCGATATTTTTTTAAGCCCAGGAATTATACATAAATCCACCAAGGCTACAGACAGGTTCACTCTCAGGGCATAAACGTTGAAGGCGAAGATCGCAAGCAGCGGCGCTGCTGCTAGAAGCATAGTCTACATCACACCATAACCACAGTCCAGTTTGATCTCCACGGGTTCCGAGATGGCGATCACGGCTACAGACAGGTTCACCCTCAGGACGTACACGTTGAAGAAGCCAAAGAACACCAGTAGCGCCACCACGTAGCGCCGCTGCTGCCAGAATCATAGTTTACATCTCACCATAACCACAGTGCCGTTGTCCAGTTTGGTCTCCACGGGCTCTGTCATGGCGATCACGGCTACAGACAGGTTCACCCTCAGAGCGTACACGTTGAAGAAGACGAAGAACGCCAGTAGCTCCACCAAGTAGCGTCGCTGCTGCCAGAATCATAGTTTACATCTCACCATAACCACAGTGCCGTTGTCGTACACGTTGAAGAAGCCGAAGAACGCCAGTAGCGCCGCTGCTGCCAGAATCATAGTATACATCTCACCATAACCACAGTGCCGTTGTCCAGTTTGGTCTCTACGGGCTCCGTCATTGCGACCACGGCTACAGACAGGTTCACCCTCAGAGCGTACACGTTGAAGAAGCCGAAGAACGCCAGCAGAGCTACCACGTACCGCCGCTGCTGCCAGAACCATAGTCTTTGGCTCGGCTCTTTCTCTTTCGTCCGATCCCTGGGAAAAAAATAACTTTATTTGAAAAATTTGTCGATCTGATGTAAGCACCTACTAAAAGCTTCCGAAAAACGATTTTTAGCTCTACAATCTTAATATTTTTTAATGCAAAGCCATGATGATGTCCGATGGATTCTAACGACAATTCTATCGAAGTAGACCGGAACCGTTCTATCAGTAGAAATAATATTTCGGGTATTTAAATAGATGTTATGTTGGGATAAAGAAACGCGCACTCTTAAGTGCAAATATAGATAAATCTCTAAATATGTAATACTTCATTCTTTGATAAGTCGTTTAAAAATATCAAAGCGGAGCAACCTCGAGGAAGGCTAATCCTTGGTTTCCCACTACCACTGCTTGTTTTTTTCGTAATAATTTTGCCGATAAAGTCCCGATTTATAGTTAGCCATACAGTGGACGAAGCTGAGGAGCTCGATGGCGCAGGTGCTTAGCGCGTTCGGCTGCGATCGTTGAAGTTACGCAACTTTCGCAGCGGTCGGTCATTGGATGGGTGACCAAAAATCTTCTATCTCGAGTTCCTTCGTGCTTCGGAAGGCACGTTAAGCCGCTGGTCCCGGCTGCATCTGCAGTCGTTAGCATTCGCTAATCCGCACTGGGTCCGCGTGGTGGGTTAAGGCCCAATCTCCCTATTCCATCCATAGGGAAGGCCTGTGCCCCAGCAGTGGGGACATTAATAGGCTAATGATGATGATGATACAGTGGGCATAATCCTGACACGATTCACTAAACCTAAAACTAAAGACAACAGTTCCTCCATTTAAATCAATATACCTATGTATAGCATGACAAGAATACACTATTGTCAAATTTTAATTTTAGGTTTAGAGAATCATGCCAGAATTGGAGCCGTTAAGTTACTACAAAATGAGGAATTTCCTCAATCGATTTATTAATCGAAAATCAAGCAAGATTAAGGTCAAAATCACATTTTGACCGTTTTGGGTGACAGGACCTGTCACTGTTTGTAAATAAAAGTAATTTCCGTCCTGTCTTTGTACGAGTACTTACGGATCGCCACGTGGACGGTTCGTTTAGTTTATTATAAAAATACTATAACTGGAGATATACATCTTTTCAATGACACAAAGAAAACTACAATAAAAATATTTCCGCCCGCAGAGTTGCATGGTGGAATACTTAGAAGGAGATCTTTTATCGCCCCGACTTATAGTCACCGGTTTCCGTGATTATGGAACATAAGCCAAAGAGGAAAGCCGTGTACTTTAAGTGAGGTGTTCCGGGAAGATCCTTACTCGTATTTTTTACAAACTCGACAAATAAAAGCGTCATATTCTATTAAAACACTAGCAGCGGCCGCCCGCGACATTGGCTTGGCCGCGTTAACTTTTGTTATTTGAAAATCCTACAGGAAACTAAAATATTTCCGGGATAAAAAGTATAATATATCTCAATCCTGGTCATGAACTACGCGTACCATATTTCATCCTAATCCGTTCAGTAGTTTTTGCGTGATTGAGTTACAAACGTACAATTTTTCACATTTATAATATAAAAGTAGGAAATAGGATTGGATATCTATCAACAAATGCGTTACATGAAACAGAGAGAAAAACTTTTGTATCTTGATTTTAGTTATGGAGAGTGTGCCCTGCTCTCCCAAGAAGTAAGATAGCGTAAAATATAAAAGGTTAATTGTTATTTTCAATTTGTAACCAAATTGTAGTAGTTATACATATGACCATATACCAGCTGAAAGACATTGAACTATTTAATTTCAACATTATCATGAGTTGGACATATTATCGCGAATAATATCACGCCGAGATTAATAATTCAAACTCAAGTGGAAATGCGTCACCACCACTAAATACTTAACATCAGGAGTAATTAATATGCTCTCTAAATTGCAAGAGCTTGCAAGAGGAACATTTTAAAATCACCAAAATGGTCATAAAGGACAATGTTAAAATTGGCCAAAGAACCAACACCAATTTGGCATTTATGATAATTCTTGGTATATTTTTTGCGATAATTATCAGTATTTAGATTGTGACGGACACTTCCAGTTAAGTAAGCTAAATTAAAAAGTTAATAAATAATCTGAGACAATAAATACCATTTTATGTGTATAATCTATGACAGCGCTGCAAACAAAAAACACTTTCTTCCTAATGCCGGCACTTCACTTGGCTATTCGTATTTGCTATTTAAAAACATGACATCATTCTGTCCTTTTCATTCCTTATTAAGCATGACAAGGACAAACTGTTGTCAAGTGAAGGGCCGGCATAAACTTGATACTCTGTGGTTGTGGTGCAGGCAGTTTGCAGTCGTAGTAATCTGTGGCATTCGTGCATTCTCGTCAAAGAGTACTTTTTATAAACGGAGAATTCTCGTTCGGATTACCTGTTGTGTGTTTATTTGCGATTGTTTTTCCTTTAATTTAACTATTACTATTTCGGCTATCTAATATGCCATCGATGTTATCAAAGAGCAGAAACCTTCTTACCAAGTGCTAGTGAACCTGTGCCATAACATCCTGAGAGGATCATACTGCCAAATTATTCAAAAGCACCTGATACACATTCACACTGCATATACACACAATATACATGTGTTAAACAAATAAATACAATATGATACAATTATGTGAAAAAAAGGTCAATAAATAATAAGAAGCAAAACTATTATATTGTTATTATTTTATTCATGATTCCTACCTAACCAAGTTCTTCCTAATAGTTATTCTTTAAAATCGCACCGAATAAAATGAATTAGTTGTAATATTAATTTACTTCATACTAAGTTCATAGGTTGACCTATGTTTCATTGAATATTAAACATAACCTCAAAAAAATTTTAGTTTTCCTAATAATTTAAGTTCTCAGAAGTGTCCGTCAATAATCTTTGTTTTTACAGTTATTTACGTGCGATTTCGAACCTAGAAAATAATATTACATGATTGTTGGTTCTTAGGCTAACTATGTATGGACGCAGAACAATGTCGTTTAAATTTATTATACGTACATACTTAATATTTATGTGTCTTAGTTATTTCATCATTTACCGACTGTGTGATTAAATTTTGACCACAGATAATTTACAAGTAAACTTACTTCGGCTTTGCTTGGGTAGTTCAGGCAAAGCTGTAGTCAGCAGGACTGATTGGCATGAATTTAAAAAAAAACCTTTATGTAGTCTGTTTGCGGTTAAAAGTCTACAACTTACTGATTAAACAAAAGATACAATGAAATAATTTAATGATAATGATGAGAAATTTTTGTTTAAAACTTTTTAAATCTTATATTTTTATTTTTTATTATTTTAAAGCATGTAACTGCTTGATGTTTAAATCTGAAGAAAATATAACTAGAAAAAATTCCACGCGGACCAGGCAGCAGGCGGGACTCGAACCCGCACCCTTCGCAATCCGGGCGAATGCACTGACCAATTATGCTACCGCGGCCCTCACGGCGCCCGGCCCGGATTGCGAAGGGTGCGGGTTCGAGTCCCGCTTGCTGCCTGGTCCGCGTGGAATTTTTTCTAGTTATATTTTCTTCAGATTTTTAAATCTTTATATAATTCACCAGATTTTAAAAAGAAAACCTAAATACATTGATTATGTTTTGTCGAGATTTCATTTTATTTAAAGTCGACATTTTTAGTTAAGTGATAATCACCAATCAAAATATAATTCATAAAACGGCCAGATGAATGAAAGAATAAAATACTGCAATTGTATGAAGAGCAATGCTTTTTAATGTCATAAAAAAGGTTGATTCGACACCGGAACGTAATTGTTGTTTTTGTAGCGCCCAAGCCAAGGCATCATCTAGACGGATCTATGACGGGGCAGATCATGTGATGATTACGTGTAAAATCTGATATTGATGCCTAAGTTAGTATAAATAGGAATTTGCTATTAAGCTTGCAATGTCGGAGTTACTTGCACGTTAATATTAAGACAATTATAGGTACAAGCATTTTCTCAACATAATCTGATATTTGATGCGTAAGTTAGTGTAAATAGTAATTGGTTATTAAGCTTGTAACGTTCAAGTTACTTGCACGCTTATATTATGACAAGATACAAGGATTGTATCCACATTATCTGATATTAGATACCTAATTCAGTTTGAACAGGAATTTGCTATGTACCAGCTTGCAACGACCGAGTTACTTGCACGCATATATTATGGACAGCTTATCATCAGGAACAATAGAAGGTCGAAGAAGACATTTACTTTGAGTTCAACCAACTTACTTCAACTGTTCAACTGACCATAGTCAGAATAAGGTCATTATTTGACAGTGTCTATAACTGTCCAAGCGAGAACGGCTAAAGTTACAGAAAAATTTAACTGTCTCTGTGGTGTAACTCCCACTTTGTAGTTAAACTTCGAGACAGGTACTACGGACGGAGTACGCGATAAAAATTCTTTTCCGGGAACAGCTTTGTAGTTAAACTTCGAGACAGGTACTATGGACGGAGTACGGGATAATAATCCTTTTTCGGGAACAGCTTTGTAGTTAAACTTCGAGACAGGTACTATGGACGGAGTACGGGATAATAATCCTTTTCCGGGAACAGCTTTGTAGTTAAACTTCGAGACAGGTACTACGGACGGAGTACGGGATAAAAATCCTTTTCCGGGAACAGCTTTGTAGTTAAACTTCGAGACAGGTACTACGGACGGAGTATGGGATAAAAATCGAAAATTTTAAAGTATAAATAGCAGTTATTCTTCCTTCCTAAAACCCCGTTCGCCATCGTCGTCAGCTACTCAATTAATGTCCCCACTGCTGGGGCCTTCCCTATGGATGGAATGGGAGATTGGACCATGACCCCCTACGCGGGCCCAGTGCAGATTGGTAGGTACTAACGACTGCAGATGCAGCCGGGACCAACGGCTTAGTGTGCCTTCCGAAGTACGGAGGAGCTTGAGCTAATAAGTTTCGGTCATCCATCCAATGACCGACCATTATGAAAGTTGCTTAACTTTAATTATCGCAGTCCAAACGCAATATCCACCTGTGCCATCGAGCACCTCAACCTCCGTTAGTAGAGGGCATTGTAAGAAGAAGAAATTATGCAATATATAAGCAACTTGCACGTATCACAAGAGAACTTATAAAATCAAGTGTTTAATTTGAGGGGGTTCACTTCAGGTCGGGTAAATATTCATTATTCACCCGATATTCATTCATTCTACTTCTTCGTTCAGGTTAAAGATCCACAATCAGTTTTGTTTGAATCTAAGATTGTCCTGCCTGTTCATAAGCTTAACACGATACTTATAAAATACTCATATTTCGTCTGAGGGAACATCTAATAATACTTTTGCATAAAATCAAGTTGATTGAAAGACATGGTTCTGACGTTTCGCCTTTGATGGTAAACAAATGATGAACGGTCACTGAAAGATCAACAGCTCAACGATTTATCAGCTCCGTGGGATGATCGTTAACGGAACCCTCGGAGGTGCTATTACGGAATCCACCGTAGCCGCCGCGGTGACATCCGACCTAATTAGGTTGTGACCCAATTGGAACATTTGAGATGCCAAAAACAAATCACTTTATTTTGACGATTAATGGCCTGCGGATCACTGCACTGGTATGGTTGCGACGACGAGCGAGGGGGACATTGATTTTGATTTAGATAGAAAAGATGTGATGCTTTTAAGATAATGTAGCATTGACCCGTGAATTCACTGAGTATTCATGGTAGGAACCAGATGATAAAAATTTACTCAATGACACTTCTAAACTTATGTGTTCCAATTATGTTTTCTTTTATATCAAATTAGAAGTTGCTTAAGAATAGTATTTGAGGGCAATTACTTCAAACAAATATATTATTAATAAAAACTTAAGGAATATTTGTACCGTAAAACAGGCGCAATTATCTATGATATAAAGGAATCAATTTGGTGACATTAAAAATATTTCAAAACAGATGGAGAATTTATTAATAAGAATAATTGTCATCTATTTAAAGCACTTGATTTGCAAAGATTTACAAAATATATTTTAATATGTATTATAAATCATATAAAACTGGTGCCGGCTGATTTCGATAAGTATAAGTTTCACATAAAGTAATTATTATTAACGATCTATTTTATTACCTTTCACGAGACATGTTCCGTTAACTTCCAACATGTATCAAAAATCTAGAAGTTTCATAACCACTTTTCATGTCGCATAAAGTTTTACACTTTTCACATAATGTTAACCATTTTAATATCGCAGAAATTTAACTAACAACTGCTCCAGATGTAATAAAAAACTAAATTTGGGTTCTGGATCTTAATCAAGGCTAAGAAAACGAAGAATTTTCGTAAAGAAAACACTGCTCGTGTAATCGTTGGCGAAAACTAATTGTTGACGTTATTTAAGTCCATGGCAACCGTACAAAACAAAATATGATTGAATTATCACCAGCTACGGCTACACGCAACCCACATAAACGGATATCAGTTTCAGCTTCTGACGTAGTTACAATGAAGAGAAAGTTCTGTATCCACGCTGTGAAGATCTATAACTGCGACCGCAATATAAAAGTTATACTTCCAACTTTCATCAAAGCAAATCAAACACGTCAACACACACATTATCTTTAATGAATTGAGTCCAGTACCCCTTGCACGAACCAATATCGAATTCGTATCGTTTGCGAGTCCGAAATATCATTGTCAAATGTGCCGCTGCTCAAGATTCCATACAAATTTTGACATTGACATTTCGGTTTGCAAACTATTCCAATCCGATAATGGTTCATGCTAGGGGTACAGATCTGTAGAAACATTAAAGAGGTTGTGAATATAATTAATTTGTTTATTGAAACTATGCTACATCTGGGAGTGTCATTTGAGATTTCCTTTCATATTTTTGTCTTCCACATAGCACTACTCTTCTCTAAGGGATGTTAGTTAATTAATTAACATCAAGCTATCCTGCGCTGTGTTGTTTTGTGCGCTATTTATTACAACTCGCTCCGTTTAAATTTAGGATTTGAGAAAACAAACAATTAATACTAACGTGCTGTGCTTCCCTATGACTTTCGATCTAGACAAAGAGAAGTCTGAAAAGTGCAAATTGGGTGTCCCAAACGTCTTTAGCTGTGTAAACGCCTATATCTTGGCCTATCTCCGTTTAAATTTAGGATTTGAGAAAACAAACAATTAATACTAACGTGCTGTTCTTCCCTATGACTTACGATCTAGTCAAGGAGAAGTCCGAAAAGTGCAAATTGGGTGTTCTAAACGTCTTTAGCTGTGTAAACGCCTATATCTTGGCTTATCTCCGTTTAAATTTAGGATTTGAGAATACAAACAATTACTACTAACGTGCTGTGCTTCCCTATGAATTTCGATCTAGTCAAAGAGAAGTCCGAAAAGTGCAAATTGGGTGTCCCAAACGTCTTTAGCTGTGTAAACGCCTATATCTTGACGTGAGCGCTTACTGCTTGTAAAAATAATATTACATTTGTTGCCTAGTAATTTTGTAACTTTGTTCTATAACTACCAGATAAAAATATATGCACCTTCAAGTACTTTTTATTTGACTGTATATGACCTCAAAGTGTAAGGTGCGCAATTCGAGCCGGCCTCTAAATATACGAAAACGTACGAACCATAATAGAACCTTTTAATACTTTTACACATTAACGCTATGTTATGCGGAAACAGGAAGAGATAATGTAAAGTCATGCCGTTCATTTACACGGTCCAGCATATTTAATTAGGTATCACACGGAACGATTTAAATCGATTTTTGTTGGATAGACCGTATAACCTTATATAATTTTGTCACACGAATGTGTTTTTAGTCTTAGGATCTCATCTAGGTTTCCTGTGTGCCTACATTTATTAAATAATTACCTACTTTCAATCTTCAAGGGTTAATTTTGTAAATGTAACATCTTCTAAAAATAATATAAGCTACTCCCAAATCATAAATCTATTATTTCTAAGCGTCCAAAGAATCGAAGTGTTAAGATGGAACACAAAGTACTTACATTAAAATTTAATTACAAGCTTTCTCAATCAGGACATTTAAGTAAATGACATCAAATGTTTTGGTTATTTAAAGATTATATTTTAATCAGGATCGGTCGAGATCGAGAGAGTGAGTCTCACAGGACCAAAACTTGATAATGGTGCAGGTGTGAGACAAATTTCAATTTTCATTAACGGAGATATGGAATTCGGCGCGCAAGTACCTATACCATTCACTTCACCATTCGTTGTTTTTGGACCAAAATGGAAAAAAACATGTCAGTCACTGCGTGACAGCCTTTTTTATCGGAATGTTTGTTTCCTGATTTGAATGCCGAAACAATGCGACTGCACATTTCACCTGATCTGATCACTACACTACCATTACATAAAAAAAAGAAATTCCAAAATTCGTTAGTTGACGGCAGAATCAGATGTAATGCAATTATTTTCTCTGATGCATGCAACATGCACAACATTGGACTTGAACAGTCGCTTTAAATGCAATTTCAATTCAAAGGTCTAGACTAGACTGTTGAATTTAAAAGAAACTTGATTAGCTAGCGTCTCTGGCTAAAAATAACTTGGGTTTTTAATAAAACGCTGTCTCCGTTTGCCACCGTTTGAAAAAGTATCATATTTTGTTTGTAGTTCTATCGTTATCTTTGAATCTAATAACATATAAAAAACAATATAAACCTAAAGACCAGTATTAGGCTTGCATGTATAAAATATCAACTTTGTTTCACTGTGGCACCATGTTTTTCTGATTTAGTGTGATGATTTATAGAATTTTATCAAATCCAGTTTGCGCACTTGTTGGCAGGACATTGTAATTTTTGTTTTATTATTTTTAATAAAACGCTGTCTCCGTTTGCCACCGTTTGAAAAAGTATCATATTTTGTTTGTAGTTCTATCGTTATCTTTGAATCTAATAACATATAAAAAACAATATAAACCTAAAGACCAGTATTAGGCTTGCATGTATAAAATATCAACTTTGTTTCACTGTGGCACCATGTTTTTCTGATTTAGTGTGATGATTTCTAGAATTTTATCAAATCCAGTTTGCGCACTTGTTGGCAGGACATTGTAATTTTTGTTTTATTATACTAAAAGAAAGTATTACTAGTACTAAACTGTGTTGTTGTATGTATCTATGATGTGAAAAGGCTAAAGTATTCATTTATTGTTATGCTAGCTAAGTATGGTTTAGTATTGATAAAACATTATTCATATGCTAAAGTGTTTCTTCTATTTTTTTTATTACTAACACTATCATTATCTATCTATTTTAATTTTCTGCCTAAGATTTATTAAGTGTCTTAGTTAATTAAACTTTTACTATCTTTTGTGTTATTCAGTGCACACAATTATGTATGAGCAAAAAGCGTGATAAGTTCAAGTGGAATTTATCAAACATAATCCTTGCGATATGCTCGCTCGAGCCAATGCATTCTACAACGGCATTGTGAATTGTTACATGGGTACTTGGTTCATAACAACGAGCATTTGAAAGTAAAACCGGACAAATGACAGACAATACCGGTTGTGCATAACAACAAGCCAATACACCCATTTGCTGTGGTTTACGTAACAATAATTCACTTGATACAACCAAGTTTTGTAAGTTCACGACTTTTGGCGGTAACTTAGTCGGTGACCAGATGCAGGGTTTTATCTCGTATGTTAAAAAAATACTTGTGATAAAATATATTGGAATATATTGAGTACCTAATCTTATCTTAATGAAGTATCTCAATTTCATACGATAGGGCAGTATCATCATAAAAATAATGTCGATACTGCTGGGGCACAGGCCTTGCCTATGAATGGAACAAGGAGAAAGGGGCCTGATCATTCACCCAGATTTGATATCCCCCGATACCCAGATCAGATGAGATTGGGTATGATGTAATTCAAGTAAGTCGCGAGTCAATCGGTTTCTTCTAGGCAAGCGCGTCCCACCTTAGGCTGCTACGTCGCTTTCCATCAGTTGCGTGGCCGTCAAGCGTAAGCCTATTTATTGTAAAAAAAAAAAAAAAAATCCTAAAAAGTATTATGCATTTACCGATCAGGCACGGGGTTTCTGTAGGCCCATACTAATATTATAATTGCGAATGTAATTCTTTCTAGTTGTCGTTCCATTACGCTTTTACGCTTAAGCACTTAATTGATAGAGAGAAAGACATAGGCATAAAATTAAATTTCCTAATATTTTCGCTAAATAAGTTTGACGTTTTGCCGCATTATGCCCGAGCAGCGGCGACATTACTAGGCTGATGATGATAATGCCCTATGATGGCAACTCCTTAATGAAAAAAAAACCACTGTATTTCTTCGAAATAATGTTATTTCATCGCCTTGCTCCTGTTTCCAATTACATGGAATTAGTTGAGCTTGCTTCTGATCTAGAGAAGGTTTAGGCACGCTTTGTGATCTGCAGTTAGAGTTACGTGTGTGATAAATTGAATCTTAGCCAAATGTGACACCAAAGATTTTGAAAGTTTGAAGAATGAATTTATAGAAACAATGTTAGAATAATTACATCTTATTCGAAAGTGGCTATTTCACTTCTAATAATAATTAATTAACTCAGTAGCATATTATAATGATGTTCTAATTCAATAATATGAAAAATTTGAACGAGACTGCATAGATCAACGGTCCCACTAAAATTACTTCAAGTAAATCAGTGTCTTCTTTGGAAAAACAGGTTGCCGTTACTTCTAGTATTTAACCCTTTCAGACCTATTGCTTCTTAACGTCGCTCGTCGTAACAAAATTATAAATGTGGTTACAATTGTCAGGTTTTTAACTATTCATAAAATTCAAATAGACGCTCAAATAACCTTGCCGCTTCCTGTTGTTATACGTATTATATTATGGACAGTCGTATGCAATTATTTACATTGTTACAACAATATATTAAGGCTGTGAATGGATAGATAGTACGAGCGGAAATTCTCTAACCGTTTGTATTTAAGTAACCAAATAACTCCAGAAACCCACGGTCGTAGATTCCATTACTTGTTAGCATTCATTTATTTCATTTCATGATAACAATGAGTTTCCTAGATAATTATGTGGACATTATGTACTTGGTGGTCAACAAATTTTTAATGGTAATGGTCATAGTTTGCGCTCGATCTCGGCAAAGATAAGAATCTTACAACAATTTAAAGATGCCATCTAGAATGACATTTTACTCTAATGCTTGTTATAATATCAAAATTTGTTATTTTTTTGCGGCTTTAGCTTTAGCTCACATGGCAATAGCGAAACAAATCAGAAATCAATATATCAAATTCAAATATTGACGGCATCCGTGGCTGAGTGGTTTGTACGCTTGTTTTCAAGGTGTCGCCTACTCGAGAGGTCCCGGGTTCTCATGGTTATCTCTTCCATAGTAGGGTAAGTCATTAATATAAATTAAAAATAAGAAAGGACCAAGGATTGAGCCCTGCAGAACATCCATCTTAACCGGCGAACCCGGAGACTTATTGCCTACCCTCTGAATCCTATCCCTCAGGGATAATTATATTATACCTGAGAGATAGGATATTATATTATTTTTATGGTATGTAATTATATATGTATCTATCTTTCTTTTTGTACATACAGGATGGTCCAACTAGTGACGTCAACAATTTTTTTAAATTCTTCGCACCTGGGGGTATCCGAAAATACCCCATGTATGTTCCGCGATCTGAATAAGTACATTTTTTTATGATTTTTGGTAGTTTAGAAGCATGCGGAGTTTTTAATTTTAAGGAGAACCTATGGAAACTCCTTTTTGTACTTCTAAATTGAAGTTGAACGTTTGAGTAAATCCTACTAAAAACAAAAGTTCCAACTTTCAAGCCTTTTTTGAGTAACTTTAAGTAATTGCAGGAAGCTGAGTTATTTTTTTATTAAAACAACATTCAAGACAATTGTGTCACAAAAAAAAACACTGCAAAATACCTACTACGAAAAAAGATAGGAATTTTTGAAACCTCGCTGGCAGAAATCATTAAAAATATACAAAAAATAATTATAACTCGAAAACTAAGAAAAATCGCGGAACATACATGGGGTATTTTCGGATACCCCCAGGTGCGAGGAATCTAAGAAAAAATTGTTGACGTCACTAGTTGGACCACCCTGTATATTCGTATTTAGCTTTATACCGCCGTTCGTGTGTGTTTTTCATTTTTCCCAAAGGTTGATTGGGAGAGAATGCTTTTAGCATTAAGTCCCCCTCTTGTCCCATTGTTATATATTTTGGTCAATAAAGTTTAAAATAATAAATAATAATAATGCAATAAGATCCAGATCGGTATCTCTAAATCCTGATTTACACTTCGGTAAGTACAGTAGCGACTTTAGAAATCGGACTGTACTTAACTAGCAAATCCCTGACAAAACGATGATAAGAGCTTAACTTGCCAAGACCGTAAATTCACTCGCTACTGTACTTACCGAAGTGTAAATCAGCCATAAGAGTTATTTTCAAATATAATAATATTTCTTAAAATTTTCTTCTTTCTTTCAGTGTGTTAAAATCACCATCAATAGATGAGTTATGAAATGAATGGTAGACGGGCACTCCGATTCATTTGAAAACCCACTGTTCCACTAGATGGTTGTTATACTAGGTGTATAGGTCCCTTTGTATTAATAAGGGAACAAAAACAAAACTAGTAGGTATTAGACTAGATAAACCCCTATGACCTATAAATTGTCCCGAACACACTCTGATAAGAAAAGTTTGTACCTAGTTACCGCACAGTTATCTACTTTTCTTTTTCGTTCCATATTCAAGAACAACATAATTTAGGAAAAGTTAGTAAAGGTGAATTACTGTTTACTGGCCAAGTACACAACTGACTTATAAATAAATATTTCCAACACTCACACCAATTAGCCTAGCCCCAAAGTAAGCACTTTAAGGCTTGTGTTATGGGATACTAGGGTTACGGATAGAATACATATACTGTACATATATAAGTATATTTATTTAGAAATACATATTAAACATGGACTGGAGTACAAATGCTCGTATTCATCACACAAACATCCGCCCCCACCGGAATTCGAAACTGGGACCTCTCGAGTCGGCGACACCATAAAACCCGGCGTACAAACAACTCGGCCACGGAGGTCGTCGTAGTAAATGAGGTCAGAAATGCAGTAAATTGTACAATAAAATACAAACCAATAATTGTCATACTAAAGGCGTAACTTGAGAACAAGTCTTGTGGCAAGTAAGTAGGTACAACAGCAGTTTATTGATCATTGAGCGCAGTTGAATTTGCAGTTGTTAACGCTAAACTAAGTACGAGGTTGTTTAGGTAGTGCATAAAACTTTAGTTCATCTTTAATACATCTTGGTTGTTGCGGTTCTATCTGATAACCAGTATACTTAATACTGAAATTAAAATAGATTTAATGTTATACACAGCAAGGGCGGATCCAGCTTTAGCGCCAGGGCACCTGAAAAACGTTTAATACTTAACTATTCAGGTATTGTAAAATACTGGGCCAATTTAAATATTCTATACTTAAATTATTTCGAAAAATTAATAACAGTTATAAAAAAAAAAAAGCTCAGATTCGAACCACCGATCATTTGGTGGCGACCCCAAGACCGTTACCGTACGGCTACCAGTCTCTTAAAGTAATTGTTAAAATTACGGATACTTATCTTGTGTCAAATACTCTACTTCTGTTTCATCGAATCTCAAGTCACAACGATACTAAAGAAGTTTTCACTTCAAAAATAATTTGTGGTACTTAACTGTTTCAGTCGAATATAAGATCCTACGGAGGAGCAGAATCGCCCAACACAATCATTACTACATGCTTCCTGGGTAGTTCTGGCCACAGAATAATATTGTAAAATAAGGTGAACGAAATAAACTATTTTTTTTAAACTATTTCATGTATGGTATTGAATTGTATTAAAGGACAGGAAAGGACCTTAAGACTACAAATTCATATTATAGCTGTTAGAAAAAAAAACGAAACGCGTGGTTCCTGCTTACTATCCAACTGAAAACTAAGAAAGCTTCGCCGGCCACGTGAAGCTGGTACACAATCCGGGATAGTAAAATCAGTGGTGGAGGGCGTTACTAGCCTAGAATAGTTTAAAAAAATAAAAACACGCTTTTACGCTCCGATTTCATTGGGGCCTTAGAATAAGCCATGTTTATAGTTTATATCTAAAAAGCGTGGGGCGCTATTCATTGCAATATTTATCAAATCAATTAATATATTACGTTACTCATAATGCTTAACGATTCAATTAAATTGTTTTAATGTTCTATAAACATGGCTAACTCCCTAATGAAGTGAACAGATAGTATACATTGATATTTTTTGGCTTTTTAGTGCAGTAAATAAAAGCGTGTTGTTAGTTTTTTAAACTATTAATTTATTTTTCTCTTTTTAGTATTACAATACATAGAGTTTATTGCAATATTAAGACGACTATAATGAGTCCAAGCTCGATATGTTTACTAGTAAGCAGTCCAGGGTTCATCAGCCATCTTCCAGTCCATCGTCAGCTTCTCATCATCAGGAGAAATGAACAGAATATGTTAAGACGAATCTAATGAGCCCAAACTCGATATGTTTACTAGTAGGTAGTCCAAGGTTCCATCAGCCACTTTCCAGTCCCATCAACGAACCAGCTCGATGGTATCATAATACATACATAGTTAGTTCGTTCGTTCGTTACAAGTCGACCTAATAAAAGCGTGTTAAAAATAGCACACCATCCTATTAAAAACTGCCTTGGCTTGTGAACTAGCTTACACGAGATATGAAACTAGTTTTGTCTACATAAAGCCAGAAGTATAAGCTTGCTAGCTTATTGTCACTAGCTTGCTATGCTAGCTTGAGAAACTAGCCTCGTGTAACCCGGGCATTATGGTCTGTACTCACATATGAAGAGCACAGTGAAAGAACAAAGTCACCCTAAAACTGCTTTGGGGTTAATAACGCCATCTAGTTCGTAAGACGCAAAGCTTGCCTGTCACTAGGCATGAAAAAAATATAAACGTATAAAATCACAATAAATCAAGTTTTATCTTTTACATAAAAGTTATTAGTGATCATAGTCTAAGCGGTTAAAAGTTAAAAACAACAAGAGTCCGTGGACTTTGATCGTTCTTACAAGTTTTCGAACGAATAGTCAAACGTCAGTTGACGTTCTCTTGCTCTCGGCCAACATGCAAAAAGAAGAATTCAAGAAACTGATGGATCTGAGATATCTTACAGCGAGCTAATTCCAATTAAAAAGGCTCTGTACAGTGATTTACAACATTTGAAACAATTTTGCTTATAAAAACTCAAAATTATTTTATTAATCTGCCACAATTACAGTGACTTTGATCATTTTTGAATATTTCCGCTAAGACTTTGATCATTGATTTGGGCCTGAACTTGAAAATATTAAATAATTCTCATTAAAAATATAAAATATTTTCATTTTTTAGTAAATAATGAAACCAAAGTATTATCAGTGATTTTATGACAGAAATTATTATTATTGTGTCATATCTTCAAGTACTTACGAATCTTCTAAGAAATCATTTATCTTCTAATTTTTAAAAAAATCCCTGTACTCTTCATATGGTGTTAGTCGATATTTTTACTCCAATGGCGCAATTACACTTGGTCGTTAGCCCTAATAAGAGTGCCAATGGAATTCGGGTAAACGACTAAGTGTAAATGAACAGAGTTGAGTACACCGTAACGTAATCGGGTAGATTTCCTTTTGATGACCCGACACCGTCTTCTGTCTGGCCCGTCTTCCAGTGTAAATATCGATTCGAGTGCCCGAATTCGAGTAATGACTTTCATGCGCCTGAATACAGGCTAACTACCAAAAATTTTGTATTGACAGCGAATTTACCAATAGCACTTCTATGTTATAAAAATATTGTATCAAACACTGATAAACACAACACGTGTACGCTTTCCTATACTTACTATCCAATACATATTAACTGTTGTGCTAAGATAAGAAGGACACTGCAATTCCATGGAAACTCCCCATTCCCCAATTACTTTTCCATCGGGGCTTAATAGCCTCGAGCCAGTTAACCTAACCCCACAGGACTGTCCCGAGGCGAGTGTTCACAAATAGCTTTTGCCATTTTCCTTACATAATTTTGCGAAGGTACGACATGATGACACGGTGTATTGATAAAAGAATCTTGTTAACATTTATCGACAGATGTTTTGGCTCTTAGGTCCATTTACAAAGTTCTTTTATTACTTTAATTCCCTTTTTAAAACGTAGACAATGCTTGGATTAGTTACTCCATGTTTTGTATCTGTTCATTGAATGACAAGTGGTACTTGAGTGATGAATCAAAACGGCGTAACTAGTCTAATTATTTCCTCGTTTTCTAATAAGGGGGTATAAGTTTATCATGTTTAAGCATCATTCTATCTCTGACTTTAAACAGTTGACCAACATGAAATGATATCTTAAACATGATTAAGTCTTAATTTGAATTATGAACTTTGGTGCAATTAGGGCTTAGAAAATAAAGAATATGCTTTTTGTTAACACACTTAAATAATTTTTTTAATATGGTAATAAAGGAAAGACATTGGTAAGCGTCTTAAAGCACATTTTGATTAAGAAGGCGTTAGATAGATTATATGAAGAAGGACTGCAGAACGATAATATTTTATTTAATATAATGTAACTTGATGTCAAATCTAAACTTTGCTTTGCCTTTGAATAACGTTACAGAAAAAAGTATTTTATTTAACTCAACACTGATAAATGATTAAAACTGAGAGAGAGCGTAGACACAATTGACGTGTTTATTCGAAATTTCAATCGAATATTTCTTGAGTGACATGCCACGTCCGTCGTGGAATACAGATCAAAAATCGTGAAAGGAATAAAATTGAATGGTCACGATTAGAATAAGTATGTAAAATAGACAACTAAATGTGAACTATTATGAAGCTGCTGGCTAGACGATCTGAGAATCGCGTGGAATACTTTAATAAGAAGAAATACTTTACAGGTACCAATAAATATTTCCGAGACATGAAGGTCAGAAGTCACATGTGCCTTCGGAGTGTACTTTTGTCAAAGAATAAAGTGTATTTCATTCTCTAAGGATAACTTATAAAAAACAAAGATATAAATAAAAAATACGAGTGTGCTTATGACCACACGACTGAAGTGAAACTTTTTTAGCTCCATCTGTATGTATATATATATATATAAATATATATACATATTTCATATACATATACATTGTACACACATATATATATATATACTTATATATGTGTGTACAATGTATACATGTATGTACATATACATATTTCATTTACTAGCTAAGAAAATGTGTGCGCGCACTGCATTCTCTTGCTTATATCTCCCACTCAACTCCCGCTCGCCTCGCCCGATCACACTTTTCTATATAAGAACTTTATCTATAGTCAAAATAACTTGGAAGATTCAGCGGACAAGTGCGATTTTTAAGGAAAATCAAATTAAAAAAAAACGATATCAGGTATAAGTATATAATACTAAGAAGAAATAGAGATATCAGATATAATGTAAGTAGATAATAGATATAAGAATCTTTTTAATTAAGAGCCCTTTCACATTTTTTGCAAACATCGTATTTTTTGATCGCCTTGTTTACCCCCCTAGTAAAGATTTTGACTATTTCCAATAGAAGTAAACAGTAGATTTATTCTTCTAATTGTAAGTTAATCTAGAATATTTGCAAATACTATTTTTATTGTATCGTTTTTTTGTACTGATCGTTCTACTGCAGCTAGTTTACGAAAAAAAAACGATAATATGCACAAATTCAAACGCCTCAATCTCTCAATAATGTTCTATAAATTAGATCAAATTAATTACTACCTCATCAGAAATATGTTTTTGTTGTAATATAATTAGAAATTTGATTTTAAATCTCATTAATTATCAAAAAAACATCTAACCTCCGTGAGTTTTCCCTAAAAATAATGCAGATTTACCTCGTATTTTGATATTAAATTAAAAAGAATTACTATGAAAAACTTTAAAACTAATCTATCATCATTAAACTACTGAAATATGTATATATATTTATAATTAGTACATTAATAAATATTTTATAAGATAAGAAACATCACCCGTAAAATGCAATATATACTATTATAATATATAATAGTATATATTGCATTTTACTATATAATAAAATGATATAATATAATATAATAAATAATAATATAATAAAATGGCAAAACTGTGTGACATTAAAACAGCTACATTAAAAAGCTGAAGTGCATGACCTACCTTCAAACAGAGGACCTTATTAAGCACACAAAATAAGACCAACATCTCATCGATTCCTATCCCAAACTATATCTATTCTTCTCCACATACACACACACCAACACACACACGCATGGAAACACACATAGACAGACATACACATACATACAATATTGATTTTAATTCAGTATTTATAATTGATTTCATTACGTTTGTTTTGTTACAAATAATAATTATATATAAATTATTAATGTGACGCCATCCTATTTATTATATTAGGGTGCCCACGATACAGGTTTCTCCTAGTGTGGGACCCACAGTAAATGCTACAGTATTGTTACGTTTAGTCAAAAAACAAAAATAAAATACACCTTTTATTATCTCTGTTATGTATCTACGATTGTTTAAAAACTTGAAGAATTTGATTAATTAATGTGTTCATGATGTAACAACTTATTGAAAATATAATTATTATTATTATTATTATTATTATAGTGGCGGCCACTAAATGCGTCCACAAGCTGCGGTCGGGTTTTTTCATATATTTTGTCAATGACGTATAATATAGTATAGACAAGTTATACGCCAACATTATTGCATTTTAAAACGCCCCAACTTCCCTTGGCAGCAGCCGCCAATAGAGTGCACAAAAGTAGCCTCTTTCACTCTCATTCATAAAGCAGATTATACATATCTCGCTCTTTAGCCTCTATGTGTCAACAATGTCAGCAACTGTCAGAATAAGTAATCACTAAATATTTTTATTAATACGTTTTTCTTGTCTGTAACAGTTCCCGTGTATTTTGTGTACTAGTATCTAAAAACACACATAGGGCTTTTAGTTTTGAAAAACGTAAAATCGAGAGAGCATACCCGAAGGAATGCAAGTCGGGCAAATACCTGACTTTCGTATTGATAAATTAGAAGCGTGTGACGTATCCACAACTTCAAATCGTCATAGTATTTTGTATAGTTTCGGCGCAAATTCAAGTGGTGTTCCAGTGGCCGCAACTAAGCCACTACTGGCGGCGATTGGTGGCTGCGTCTAGTGGCTTGACTGAGCCAATAATGACCGTGTTTAGTGGCCGCCACTATTTGCTCAATATGCGCTTACTCTTACATTTGTAAATTATACAGCGTCCGTTTAGATCAGTGATTCCCAAAGTGGTCTATGACAACCGGCATGGGGTCTACGTCAGCGAAAAAAAAATATGGGGGTTCATGAAATGAAAATGGGGGTCCACAATAATAGATCTCAATATACACTGATAGTACTTATTTACTTGTATTATGCTATCTTCTATTAAAAAGACATACATTATTTATAAAAGTACCTATGAAATAATAAAAAATATTATATACCTATATGTTTATAAAATTTTGTAAGTTGTAAGATGTAGGCATTCGCTTTGTGATCGCAATACATTTTGAAGTTGTATAAACCTGCACATAATGATAAACCAGTATCATCTTGTTACACTAACTTCCCTCCAGATAGAAATTTACAAAAAATCAATATCAGGTAAGTGGGGGTCTACCCAAAATCTAAAAACATGCAAAGGGTCTACGACACAAAAAAGTATGGGAACCTCTGGTTTAGATCTGCTAACCTTACAATGAATAGCGTGAAGTTGTTATTAAACAACATTTTATACACAGTTATTCTCACACATAAGTGTAATTAGCTAATTAACGTAATTTGATGTCAGCTTGCAAATTTAAATTTTTAATATAGTGTGCTACTTGTGCTTAGTGCATAAAAAAGAGTTCACACTAGAGTGCCAGTTGTTGTTGTGTATGGGTACTGTTGCGTGTCATTCCTGGCCCTTATGCTGGGGCCTGGGTTAGGATTACCAATTTTTTTTTCTATCAAATATAGTATTTTTTCAGCTGATACCTCTAACAATATAGTAAACGGCAAAAAAAAACAAGAAATATAGTATATATATATATATGTAGTTAAATTGTATACTTTATTTTGGAAATGAATTTTTTTTGCTGCTCTATGCCTTAAGAAATATTTTTTTATAAGAAAACTTTTACTGGCAAATGTCTACTTTAAGCGAAATCAAGTAGACGTCTACTATATTTTTTTAGAAATATAATATTTGATCCCCTAATATAGTAGGATACTGTATTAAATAGTGGGGTTGGCAATCCTTGCCTGGGGCCGTTAATAGGGAGGATGACGGGGTAAAGTAAACACAATTCTGTTTAGTCTGTCAGTTAGATTATCAAAAAAAAATGGACACAATTATTTTTTCTTTTATCAATCAATTACAAAGATAAAGCGTGTCAAAGTTTGGAAGTGGAGACTCATGACATCACTTTTAAGTAAAAATTGTACCAAGACGAAAGTCACGCGTTTTTATTGTTTCGGTTATGTGAAAAAAAGAAAAAGTAGGTGTCCAATAACCATTTGATAATTTACCTGATCGCGATGATGAAAGTTTGACGTAAAATAAGGGCGCGATCTGAGTGTAGCTCTAAGGTATGTGTCAATGCGTTATAGTTCAAAAACACAGTTTCAGTTATATAACCAGCCAGTTACAGCTATTACACAGCAGGAGAGGTGCTTCCGTCCCGCAACCTCATACCCCATTGCACTCACATCGAGTTCGTACTATACGTTTAAAAGTCCATCATCGCGATAACTAGGACATTTCCCGTTAGTGTAGCTCCAGTATTACAGTCGTTCTCCGGGACATCAATTTAATTCACACCTTCATTAGCTCGAGTTTTGTCTTATTGTATTCGTATTCTTTGTTTGCTTAGCTGGCATTAGGATGTGGCTCTTGTAATCGTAAGACTATCAGCTCAACTTGGGTGGCCAACTGTTTGGTCAACAAAACATATAATAAAATAAACGCGCCCGTAAAAAATAATAGTAATCGACAGGGTGTTTATTATCTACAAAAAATATTATTCTTAAGATGAAGTAAGCAATTGACAAGTTTCACTTTTAGCTTTCGCTTTCAAAAGACACGCACAGACAGATTTACTATGACGCAAATTAAGTAATTTATCACGCTTTATTTTTTATATTATTTTAAAAAAATGCGTTGGAGACCGAACCACGCTGACGAAGTCGCGTTTATCTGCTAGTATATAATATGGGGACTACGAATTTGAGAATTTTATTCATTAATTTATAATTTGCATATAGAACAGACGCCTTATTAAAATTAATGTAACCTTTGCATTGATATATCAAAACTTACATATATTTGGTTTACCACGATTGACTAGGATAAAGCCATGACTGACCGGTTCGACCAGTTACTTAATAAAATGTATATATTTAGATCTGTAGGTATAATAAAACCAGTGCATTCGCCTGGACAGCTAATCATGTTCGTGGGATTCCAGTCTGATACCCCACACAGTAAGTGTATAACCATACTGCCGTCCTCAAGCTTAAAGGGCTAAATGACAAAACAAACTTTTGAGATATGGACAAAAACAATTCGTAAACTTTAAATTATTGCTATTTTGTAACCCTTCCTCACATGACGGATTTTTAGACTCAAAGTATAAAGGATTCGAAAACTTGTTAAAGACAGATCGATGGAGAATTAAAAACTGTATAAGATGCAATTGCAATGCAATACACACATGGTCCAATCTCCCTATTCCATCCACAGGGAAGGCCTGCGCCCCAGCAGTGGGGACATTAATAGGCTGATGATGATGATGAAGATGCAATTTAGGATTGAAAATCGACCACGTCATTTAGCCGCACTTTAGTTTAATGATGGCAGCAAAGAAATCCATACAAAAAATTTCAACCGCACGAGTTGAGGCAGTGCTGCCGGCCTATTCGTTGACTTTTTGACATTTACAGTGTGTAGCGAGTAAAGAGAAAATCGCATATCCATCAATGCTTTTCAGAACAAGTTTCTTGTATCTTAGTGGCGTTATAATAAAGCAGTAGTACCCCCTAGCATGAGCACCGCGATATGATATATAGCACGTTTTTATCACGCTCAATTGTCAAATTACTATTGAGTTTGACAGTTAGACACGATAAAAAACGTGATAAAATGTATAATGTAGTGCTCATGCTACAGTGACTGGATCACTAAATAGCTCTGTGATTATCACTTCCATCTGTCAAAAGTTGTTAGCGAATACACCCTTAGTACGAGTTTTACAATTATGAAAACTATGATAGTTTTCGTGAGCTCGCACTCGATTTTATTGTTTTCGTTTCAATACAAATAAACAGTGTTTATATTCTTCATCATTAAATCATTTGCGTCTTCTTAAATTTTGAGTATGTTTGGTTACTTTTCACCAAAACGGACATAGAAACATAATTTACAATTACGAAAACTATGATAGTTTTCGTGAGCTCAAACTCGTACTAAGGGTACTGGGGGCCATTCGCCTAACGGAAATGCTTTGGGAAACGCTAACGCTTTCGATTTCATTTTGTTATTTCTGACCGCCGAAGGTTTTCCAATACCTCACGCTCATTTCCTTTAATATTGTTATTACCAATAACGAGGCGAATGGCCCCCTGGTCGGGTGCCGGGTCGGTATAATGAGTTGTGACCACAGAACTTATAATTATAAGTTCTGTGGTTGTGACCTTAAGGCGCTATAATCACCGGCTCATTTGGTTTTTTTTTCTTTAGCAAATATGTACAGATTCCTTATCGAGAACCACTTCTTGACCGGCTCGGTATCGTTGCGTTTTGTTTGCGGAAGTGACGGGACGGACGGTAAGGTTCGATAGCATTCGGAAGCGCTCGGCACAGAGAGCTGAGTGTCCTCGATAAATTCTGTACCAATACTACTTAGGTACTCAGTAAGGAAGCTCTCATTTAATTTTATGCAGTCTGTAAAAAATGTACAGTTTCGGTACAGAAATAAAAACGAAAAGTACTCGCATCGACCCGGTGAGGAAGGCGATCGAAACTATTTTACTAGTAAAATTAAGTTCCTAAGATAAGTATTAAAATATAAAAAATGAATGAAATAAAATAAATATTTCCAACACTTACACCAATTAGCCTAGCACCAAAGTAAGCACTGGAGGCTTGTGTTATGGGATACTAGGGTAACGGATAGAATACATATGTATACTGTACTGTGTATACATAAGTACATTCATAGAGAAATACATATTAAACATCCGCGACCGGAGTACAAATGCTCGTATTTATCACATCTGCCTCCACCGGGATTGGAACCCGGGACCTCTCGAGTCGGCGACACCATGAAATCTGGCGTACAAACCACTCGGCCACGGAGGTCGTCAATATTGAACTAAGATTCTTCTTTAAAATTTTCCGTTGTAACTATAACAATTAGTTTTTAAACTTTCCCCTAATTTAACTATAAAAGTTTCCGTTCCCGTAGTAACAGGCTGTTGTTCATGTCGCGGTACATTATCTGTTTATTTTTATTAAAGTTTTACCTATATTTTTGCCTCTGGTAATTATTATGCGATTCAACTAAGAATAGGACCGACTGGGCGCCATATTTTGACGTCATAGCTGTCAATTCAAACGAAATAGGTAGAGTGAGCAAAAAATGTTGCTATTTAATAAAACTTATTTACTAAGATTGAGTGAGACAAAACATCAGATTTAATAAAATTAATTTACTAAGGTTGAGAAAGAACACAACCGATTTTTAATAGTATTCCTTTATTAATACTGTGTGAAAAAAAACATTAATTAGAATCTAGCTCTTCAATTTCGCTCATCTCCGCATTACCGCCGGAGAAGTTATGAATAATCATGCAGGTCACATACGAACATGCATCCTATGTGTAAACGAAAGTTTTAAATCGAGTTTTTTAACGCACCATAAAGTGACATTTGGTTCACGATTTAGGTTATCAACCATTCATAGCCAAAGCTCAAAAAATGAAAAAAAAACAATTAATATTAATTATCAACATTTGTTATAGTTTGTTTAAAAATGTTTGGTTTTTATTCTAGAATCAGCTGAGTACTTACAAAGTGTTCCGATATTTTTTTGCAATCCGTACTTTACAAGCGACATTTGACAGAAGGAGGTCATTGGCTTTCCTATTCTTATTTGAATCGCATTATAATTGGTTATAGCACCGGTATTGCATAACTAATATAGGTAGTAAAACTAGACACTTGCCTATAGGTACTAATAGGTACACTGATGAAAGTATGTACAGACAACAACACATAAAATAACAAATATCAATCGATCATGAATCTAATATCAAAGCGAGATAAAGCCCAAAGTTACTTGGTAAAATTTTACAGAGCTGATGTTGACAGTACCTATGGAAGTATGTACCTATGAACATTTCATTTCACAATTGGTACCTTATCGGAATCTATTAAGTATGAGCAAAATTAAACAATTAAGTTGCTATTTCAAATATGCACTTAAGAATTTAAAAGCAAATTACCGTTCGCAATTAGTCTATAAATTTATATTAATCGGAAACACGCAGTTTGAAAACATTTCGAGGGTAGATTTTTGATAAAATAGCTAATAACAGAGAAAGAGGTAACAAAAGGCATGTTTATATATAATAATAACGATCTTAGAATAGAAATATTTAGATTCTTAAAAGATATAAATAAAAGACGATATTATTGACTAGCGGCCCGCCCTCGCTTCGCTTCGGTGTAGAACTGAAGTGTACACCATAATTTTTTTTTCTCAGGCTTGTATTAAACACAATGACATTCATCTATGATTCTTCTTATACTTGCATGCAAAGTCTCAGCCCGATTGGTTTAAAATTGACAAAGTTTCATACAAAGTTTCATTCCCTATTTTATCCCCTTGGGGGTAGAATTGATCAAAATCCTTGCTTAGCGGATGCCTACGTCATAACATCTACCTGCATGCCAAATTTCAGCCCGATCCGTCCAGTGGTTTGGGCTGTGCGTTGATAGATCACTATGTCAGTCAGTCCCCTTTGACTTTTATATACATATATAGATAAAAACGGTCATTTTTATTACCTGTATGTATAATCAAACTAAAATTCTCATATTTACGTTATATAATCGGGATGCTCCGAACTGCTAAGCTATCAGGAGTTACACGTGTTATTGTGAGTCAACCATAAAAGATAGACATATGCTGTTGCGGGATATTTTTTAGACAATTTTATGTAGAATATTTCCGTCATACATAATTTCTATGTAACTTTAACCATTAAGGCTGCACACGCGACGGAAGCTGAAAAAATGGAGTAACTTCTCCCGTTTTCCCAACATTTCCCTTCACTACTCTGCTCCTATTGATTGTAGCGTGATGAAAAGTATACTATAACCTGCCCAGGAGTATGAAGAATAATTGTACCAAGTTTCGTTAAAATCTGTCGAGTAGTTTTTGTTTCTATAAGGAACATACACACAGACAGACAGACAGACAAAATTTTTACTGATTGCATTTTTGGCATCAGTATCGATCACTAATCACCCCCTGATAGTTATTTTGAAAATATATTTCATCTACAGAATTGACCTCTCTACAGATTTATTATAAGTATAGATAGATAATCATGATTTTGAACCTCGACATTTCAAATGTACTTACGTCAACGCAAGGACCATATTATTATTATTATAGAGGTCAATCATGCACATAGAATTTCTCTAGGAAAAGGGAATGAAACAGATGTTACATTTGAACCTAAATTTCTGTACCTAAGTATTTCTTCCTACTTTATATCCGTGAAGAAGGTACCTAACAAAAGTTTCTAAAGAGAACTGAATATTCTCAGCAGACGAAACCGCGGGCTAATATTTAAGCAGGTAAGTAACTACTAC
This sequence comes from Chilo suppressalis, assembly GCA_902850365.2. Classification (NCBI taxonomy): domain Eukaryota; kingdom Metazoa; phylum Arthropoda; class Insecta; order Lepidoptera; family Crambidae; genus Chilo; species Chilo suppressalis. Next base: position 4,523,854 of record OU963902.1, read on the forward strand.
ATATTTATAAACCATACCCGTTCTATCGCGGAGATATGACACAAACAACATGAAAGCGACCAACCAAACAAACCTTTCAGTTGTATTGTAGAACATCGCAGCCTGCCTTTTCATATCCTCCGCTACAGAATTATCCTCGTTCATATTTGCACCGCACTATACACGAATTGGACGCGTGTTATGGGGTCACTGTTTCACAATAAACGGGCGAATTGGAGGTTAATCTTTCGGGTGTTAAAGTAGGTTTTCGGTTGCGCGTTTCGCGGTTCAAAGGTGATGTCGGTTGGTGTTTAGAGGACGCCAAGTCGCGACGCCCGCGCCTCTGCACTCTCTGAGGCGGTCGATTCGAGCGCCCACTCTCGCGATCGCGACAACCCCCCACTTGTTATTAAAACGCGACCGCGTTTCCATTAACACACGGCTTCTCTAAGCGACCATACATAATATTCCGCACGCGTTAACCAGTCAAAGTAGTGTGTAATGTAATAAGAGATTTTGGTTTGTATAGTTTGCCTTACTAGGTAGTTTATTTACACTAAGTCAATCTCTACATGGCAAATTAGTTTTTTGTAGTCTAGTATTAGTTATACTCTAAGTCAGTCTTGATATCGTAATTTAGCTTTATTTTAATTACACATGAAGTTGAATACAGAGCTGCTTTTGAACATTTTTCTACCAAATTTAATTAACATTGACTCGTTTTTGTTCATAGGTAGGTGCTGAAATATTTATAAATAAATAATAACATTTATTGTCTCCTGATTGTGTAAAACTGACAATTAAATAAGTGTAGACAAGAACTATGTAAATAAAAACTAAGTTACAATACCATAAATAAATATTAGTCAGCAACATGTAAAAAAATATTGCAATAATGCTTAAGTGAAGTGACTAAGTATTGTGTTAAAGTAGTTTGATCATAATTTTATTGTGGAAAAAATGCAATAAATAAGTTAACTAAACTACAAACTAAAATATTTTTTAACAAAATACTCAATATTTACTTAGATTAAATACTAAAATAAAATACTAAATAGATACTAAAATATTTTTTAACAAAATACTCAATATTTATTTATTTTTACTACGTAAAATAATTAAAATAAAAGAATGCCTTTATTGATACTACCATTTATTAAACAATGATTAAAAATTTGAAAATTTTGTCATGGCAGTAACACAAGACCTCCAGCCTCTACAGGGTGTCTAGTTGATGTTCCTATCTTTGTAGAAATGCTGTCTTCTGCATGCTTAGTTTGGTATAAATGTGTATCTGATAATTAATTTACTATTTAAGATTTTGACAAGATATTTTTATGATTTCAATTTTGATGACACAGACATGCCGTGTATAGGTAACAAACAGTAATATGGTCATTCAAGTGGGAATCTAATGGAAACAAATCCTTATCAGAGGCACACAGGTAGTAAGCTGATAAGTTAGACCATGGCATACCTAAGCTAAAGCAATGTTTGTTAGAATTTGTTAATTAATCAACATTTTATTTGTTCACTCTGTGAATAGCTTGGAATGACACATCTGTGTAAATGTTGTGATGGCCTTGAAAGGCACAGGTGTGTTTTATGTTTATGCATTCGGCTGCAGAGCTACTGATAAAATACAATTTTTCAAATAATTTTCAATGTAAGGTTCAAAACATCACAATTTTTACTTTCTGTTAAAATTAAATTTATATATAAGATTTCTTAGCCCTCCGCTCAGGTATTTAAAATATTTCTAAGTCAACCTGCCATTTTGATTTATGATTTTTCAATTGAATATCTGCTTTTTCTAACTAAATATATCGAACACAAATAACAAAAGGATTATCCAATTTGATACAGTCCTTCGGAATTTATGCGTGTTATGTGCATACACAAATTCATTATTTCTGTGATTTATTTTCATAAATAAAGATGGATAATGAGAGTTATTTAAGAGGAAATGGAGTATCCTGAATCACAAAGTTTGATTTACTATTGTCATACTTTACATATATACCTACGTATATACATCACGCTTGATGACAATACATCATCTATTATTAAAATTCAATCACACAACTCATAGGTACACATTCACAAACTATAAATGCAGAATTGAAAATAGTAAATTTATAGTTACTTTGTAGATTTACTGAATATTCAGATAATTATTATTAGTAGTTATGGAAGAGCAAAGTCACCTGGCACTGGTATATTTTGCTTAAAAGGTGACTTCAATCACTTTTCAAGATGATACAAACAAAACATGCTATAAAAATTAAAAAAACCAGCGAGCCTTACAGTAGTCGCGTATGATGTGTAACATTTGAAACCTCACCTTATATTAGTAAAAAAAGAAATAAAACCTACTACAAGAGGAATAAGCCATTTGAACATTATATTCTAAAGTCAAAGCAAATAGCGCGCGCTTTCGCGACTTCCTGTTACACACTTCCGTCCCATTTCACTAAATCACTCCCACAAATTGCAGGAAAGCGAGACGAAAGATGTTACACATCAATAAATTATTATTACATGTAATTTTCTTAAACTGAGTGATGAGTCTGATGACTGTAACAAATATGCCTCATGATTAATACACATTAATCAAAATGTTGTTGAATAGAGGACACTTGAACAGACAGTTTAGTCAGTGTTAGTGCATTAGTCACAAGTGCATATTCGAAAGATTCTGAATAAATAAAAATGTTTTTGTATCCAGTTAGTAGAGGAATCTACCAAAAAGTAATATTTTTATTAATAGGTACGTATTCCTCTTGAATTATTGACAAGTAATACCCTAGATCTAGAAATCAAAATGGTTAACCATAACGTATCGCCTGCATTTGGTTTAATAAGCAAGAAGAGAAGATATGGTATTAGCTAAAAGTTCCAAGTGGAAATTAGAACACAATTAATTACTAAGACTTACCAGTTATTAATCCATAAAGGAGTGTAGCTGTATTCATAGCCCCGTTTGTTAACCATTTTAATAATAATTATCTAAATGCACTAAAACATTCTAAAGAAATACAAAGTTTTTAAAACTTTCTATCAACAAAAACAGTGTGACAGGTATTTTTTTTTATATTCCCTTTCTAAGAAGGCAAAGGATGCTAAGTCTATACAGTCTCGTTTTAAGGATTTTATATTTTTCACATTATTTTACATAACACTGCGGGTGCCTTTTGAAATGTAAAATGCCGCCCGCATTGTTATGTTAAATTGTTTTATGCCTACTTTGATTGGAAAAAAAATGGTTTGCGGGAGTCTTTTACAAACTCTGACGGGTTTATCTAGTCTGAATAGCAGTATCAGGGGCGTATCTTGAAACCTGGCGCCCCGGGCCATTTACGATTTGCTTCCCCTAGAATTAGTAAATCAAAAACAACACAAAATATATTTCAGTAGCGAATACCTACGTATAGCTTCTGCCGCCCCTTTATAGCTCTTGCAGCCGCTCCTCGCAGTCTACTGCCACGGGCCATGGCCCCTTTTGGGCGTAAGGCAAATGCGCCCCTCAGCAGTGTCGATTAAGCATGGTGGTTTTTTGATATCAGCCGCCAAATGAGCCATATATGTCCTAATACATAGATAAAGATAGATATGGTAAACCTGATGGAAGCCATGATTCTTGCGCTTGCACGCGCTCTCCCAATCATTGTACGTGGGTGAATCCGTGGGGCACTGCTAGTAGGTATATTATATACTAAAACCTTCCCAGATAAATACGCATTTATATCTATATGGAAAACCCCATCTAAATTGGATCAGTAGTTTTTGAGATAATCGTATACAAACATATTTACATACAAACATACAGGTCAAACTGAGAAAATCCTTTTTTGAAGTCTGTTAATAAAAAGACTTTATAACGCAGTGTTTTTTAAGATGCGGTCTTCTGTAAGGTGGAAGTATAACCTATTATTATTGGTCTATTGTGTAGGTAACTCTCCCCGATGGGTGTTCCAATTCTAAAGTAAGTTCCCGTGTAGGTGTACTTTCAATCTGGTCTTTCAAAATCTTCAAAAAATAACTTTTAACGAAATAAAATACAAATGACACTTAGACTTGGGCGTATCGTCATCAGCCTATGTATGTTCAGGGGAGTATTTTGAAAACTAGCGCCCTGGGCCACTTACGACTTCCTTACGTTGCTCTTGGTTTTGAAGTATACGTTTAGTTTCCTGCTCCTTCTTGAGCTATAATCATTAATTGTATATTGACATTATAAATAATTTAGCCGCGCATTCTTTACAAGACCTTTTTTTGGATAGGTCCGACAAATGACTCCACCCCTCCTGATGTTAAGTTACAATGAAATCCAGAAGTGAAGATACCTGGTACAGCAGTTCTACCTGCCACACCAGCCATCCTCACCTTGCCAGCCTGCATATTGCTTCTTCACGGCTCTTTTTAAAGGATCCCAGGATGTGAGAAGGCGGGAACACCTGCGCGGGCAAAGAATTCCACTGACGACAAAGAAATGAGTCACCTAATTTCTTTGTTCGTGTAGAAATAGTGGCCACAGTAAGTCGGTGGCAACGTAGGCCAGCGCGCGTGATGCTCTGAAGAAAAGGTGATGGAGGGATAAGGGAGAATAACTCCTCTGAACACTCGCCGTGGTTAGTCGGTAGAACTCACTTAGTGACGCCACGTCACGGTGTAATTGAAGAGGCTCGAGGTGTTTAGTCACCTCCTCATCGCCTATTATGCGGATCGCGTGCCACTGTAACCTATCCAAAGCATCGAGCAAGTACTTGGCGGAGCCATCTCAGAGGTGCGAGCAATATTCCACGCAAGATCGCACCTGCGCACAGTTGGTTTCCTGAGGCTATTTTTACCACGGTTTCTATGTAATCCTTTGGATTTAAGTCACAGCCAATTTCCATACCGAGCATGGTGATACTGCTATCGAGCTCGTGTTAAAGAAGGACATGAAAGGAATGGTGTGATTTTTGCCGTGAAAGTACCTACAGACCTGGGTTTTCTTAACATTGAACTCAACCAAGTTCTTGGTATCCCATTCAGAAATGTGGACCACATTTCTGAATGGGGTACCAAGAACTTGGTGGCCTAGACACAGTACCATCGTACAACATTAGATAAATAAGTAGATACCTAATACCTAGATAGATATTGGAAATTAATTGTCGAAATAAGTAGTTTACAAAACCAAAAGTGAAACTGCATTTACAGAATCATTAAGAGGCACTAAAAAGTTAACAACTGACATCATCATTGAGAGATTAGTTAAATAAGCTCTTCCCTTAAAACTAGGTAGCTGTTCAAATAAAATGCCAAGCATTAATTGAGGCATTTTCATTGAAAACGACTTTAATTTATAGCCACTGATTAATGTTTGGGTTGATCGTATTTTGCAATTGTAGAGACCCATAAATTTCGGACCCTCCAGTACAGGACAGACGCTTGTTCCAAATGTATAAATAGGGAAATTCTGCTTTTGTTTTCAACAGCTGGTCAATTTTGAAATACCATGTAAAAATACGAATTGATCGAAAGACGCTTAGGTCAAGGTCACAATGTCAACGTCAAATACATGGTACAATGTGTAAAATTTTGTCAAATGGTTATAATGCGGCTGTAGTCACTTAGAAAAATTCTTTGCCACGGAACTTACTGCGATACTAAGTAATAATAGTAATAAAAGTAAGCTATTATTCGATGACCATCTAAATAATGTTTTTAACAAAGCTACCAAAGTCCTTGGATATTTAATTCTGAACTGCAAAGATTTCAAAAACTTGAAAACGCTGGTACGCAGTCATCTACGTCTATCGTAAGAGTATGATATCCATATAAGAGAATAAAAAATGTCCAAAATAAGTTTTTTAACTACTTATGTCACAAACAACATTTTCGAAGATTGTTATTTAATATTAATTATTTATAATATAAATATTTAACTTACAGATGTGTAAATCTTGAAAGTTTTACTAAGAAAAATTTCAAGGTTTTAGTTCCCGTCTGAAAGCAATCACTCGTAGCAACATTGTTGCCTTACGTTAGTGTCTAAGGTATCTTAAATTAGAACGTCGTTTTTAGGGTTCCGTCGCCAAATGGCAAAAAACCTTATAGATTCGTCATGTCCGTCCGTATGTTACAGCCACTTTTTTCCGAAACTATAAGAACTACACTGTTGAAACTTAAAGTAGATATTTTCTGTGTACCGCATTAAGTTTGTTGTTTTTCACATAAAAATAGTAAAAAGACAAGAAATTTTGGGGGTCCCCATACTTAGAACATAAACTAAAAAATTTTTTTTTCATCAAACCCTATCTTCAAAAATGATATTGAGGTTTCTAATATATACTTTTTTAAACTGAATAGAGCGCGTGAGACAGTTCCAAAGTGGTTCCCCTCCCCCTGTAACTTCTAAAATAAGAGACTAATAAAACTAAAAAAGGTACATGATGTACATTACTATACAATCTTTCACCGAAAATTGGTTTGAACGAGATCTAGTAAGTAGTTTTTTTTAATACATAATTATTAAAACATCGATCAAAGTTACAACGAACTACAAGAACTTATTATTATTATTATGTTACTTGCTGCTACGGAACCCTTTATGGGCGAGTCCGACTCGCACTTGGCCGCTTTTTTCTGTTTTATTTTTAAGTAGTTTTTACTGGGAAGTTAGTGCGTCTCTTCGCAGTGTTGTCTTAAACTTGGAACGAACTGTGAGTAAGCATATATTTTTAATATTTTAATTATGTTGTAATGACTTAATTCTTTAATGTAACAGAATATAATTACCCTTCGCAGTGATTATCTAAGAAATATAATTGCGCATTGTGTCAATTTGTAATTACCTTTAAGTCTACGTTTAATTTTAAACAACAGTCGAGTGTCATTCACGATATCCTATCTCGTGATTATCTCTAACAAAATAGGTAAGTAATATATTTTTTTAATTTAAAATTAATAAAGGATCAAGGATGGAACTCTCAGGAACTGAAAATGCATTATCTTTCCCACTTCCGCTGTAGGCAAGTACATAAAACAGCAACTTCGTCAGCTCGTTTCTAAAAAAAATTAAATTCTCCATTATTCTTAGACGGCAACACAAGGATGACAATTTTAGGGTAATAACACGGAATCGACAAATTGGTCTCGACGGCGCTATCGGTATGTGGGTGACCTAATTTTTTGCCAAAGTTATGGCTCAACTCATTATGGGGGTACGTCACCCCAAAATCCCCGTAGATTTACACGCATCTCGCCTGATGGAACGATGGCACCATGGGCTTGTGGATTGAAGAGGCGTAATTTGCGAGTTTTTCTGCTTGACTTGATTGAATATCGACAGTTCTTTGGGATTGTGGATTTGTCGACAACTAAATAAGTCACACACACTTTAATATTACCCCAGAATGGCAGAGCATGTCGAGTCCTTGCCTACATATCTGAGCGAGATGCATTCATAGGAGAGAATTTTTTTCTGTACTTTAAAAATAAATAAAACGCAATCTCTCTTTTGTCAGTTTGTCAGTCCGTGTGTCCCTTAAGAATTGTAAGCCCTTTTTGACAGAATGGTGTATAGAATCTCGAGTGCCAGAGAAAAAAACAAATTTCTACGTCAATGCTATTAAAATATAAGGCTGTATACTTAGCACGAACCAATATCAAAATCGTTTGCGAGTACAAAATGACATTGTCAAATGTGTACTGATTTTTAGTTCTCCTTACGTACGTTCAGACCCGTCTTTCCCAGTGGGCACTTTGGGCAAGTGCCCAGGGCCTCGCGATTGATAGGGGGCCCCCTCAGATAAAATACAAAGTCCCTAGTTCCTGTTAAATCACCAAACGGAAGTCATAGGGGCCCCATTATCCTTATATGTCCAGGGCCTCCAATAGGTCAAAGACGGCACTGCGTACGTATATGGCGTTGCTGTTCAAATTTTCATACAAAATTTGACAATGACATTTCGGATTCACAAACTATCGTTATGGGTAATTTGTGTCGCATCTTTCAACACTCGGCAAGAGATGACAACCTATAAGGCAGGTACATACTAGTATCCTTAGCACGAACCAATTGAATTCGAATAGATTGAGAGAGCGAAATGTCAATATCAATTTTTGTATGCCATCTTGAACAGCAGCGCCACAAAAGACGTAACGAGAACTAAAAATCAGTTCACATTTGGCAATGACGTTTCGGAGTCGCAAACTATTCGAATTCGATATTGGTTCGTGCTAGGGGTCATAATAGTACCAGGTATATGCTTGCTATTGACCTAGAATCCTCAATTTAACAAGAAGAATTGTGACGTACTTAGCTCTAGCAATGGAATAATTAAAAATAACAAAAAAGTCTGAAATAAAGTTTAGGATCGATGCTCATGATGAACGAATTATTTACCTTTCACCAAAGGAGATTGCTCAAATTGGCCCAAATGCACAAAAAATAATGACATACACGGTAATTCTTGGCGTAATTTATAATTTAATTTACAGTCATTAGATTTCAACGAACACCTTTGTATAATATATTTACTTTAAAAAGGACTTTTAATTTTACCGGTTTGGAAAACATACTAATCATTTTAAATGACTATGGGTGTAGTAACATTCAGCCAAAGACTGATCGAAGTTGTTTATATAACATAAAAACAAAGCTATTTTGTAAAGATCGATAAAATAAATATTTTTTTTATTACACTGTGGTATTAATATCCACAACTATATTATCATTTTCACTACATGCAAATGTGCTCAGACAATTATTATAGATGGTAGGCGACATCATAAAGTCTATTGCCATACATTTTTCGCCAAACACCTCCATGACACATTATAATATGTATATATGTTAGACTTTAAGGTATCTATCTATGGGCCTACGTTGCCTGTCTATACATTAATAAATAAATAAAATTATAAGGTGTGATACACTAAAAATCTAAAATATGGTTATATTAAAAAAATAACAAAAATAATGAAGCTACTGAATATATGGCTATATAACCTAAATCTCTTAGCTTTCTTTGGTTAACGAGAGTTTAAAAATTCTCTCTAATCTGTGGCGCATTCACAATCCATCACACAGTTTCTGCCACAGAGTACCTTATTATAACTGGAAATGCATAGATGACACCTGATTTTAAAAGTTACTCTTATGCATTAACTTTAAAAACAGGCAACTATCTGTTAATCTACATGCTCTATATACCTGAATCTAATCCATAATTTCGGTACTTAGCTTGATTTCCCTAGTTTACTATATAACTTATTTGTTTTTTTATTATTTTAATATGTTCTGTGTATATGGTTTATAGAAGTTCTCAGGGGTGTCCGTCAATAATAATCGTTTCAACAGTAATTTATATATAATTTCGAATCTAGGAAACAATTTTTCATGTTTATTGGTCTTTAGGCCAAACATGTATAGAAGCTGAGCAATCTCCTTTGTACGGAACCTTCGGTGCGCAAGGTGCGCAAGTTCGATTTGTATTTTTACACTCAACCTTAGACTTATTAGGTTATCGAACGTCTCATAGAAATAGACATAAGAATGTTTTTCGGTTATAATATTATATTAAACCCAAAAAATATAACCATCCTTCTATCTAAAAAGGATCTTCAAAAGCAAAGGCCCCGATTCCCGATAACACTTCGCCCACGCCAGGGTTGAGTATATCCCGCGTGGGATGGAAGCCTATAAATAGAAACACGTGATGATATTAATTACGAATACCATTTGACAGACAGGCGTTCGTTAAGAATTTCCGTAAAAACTTTTCGTACGCAAAATAGCTAGGTATATTTATCGAAAGATCGTCATTTGTCACGTGTCATAGAGTCGATATTTCGCAATTTGGCTGCATGACTGGCGAAATGCATTATTGCGGTAGCGATATTGCAAATTTGAACGTTCCTACCGAGTGAAACGTTTTAGGCAACTTCCTCACCGGGTCGGTGCGGGCTCGTTTCATTTTCATTTCTGCCTGTACCGAATCTGTATATAATGCGATTCAACTAAGAATAGGACCGACTGGGCGCCATATTGTGACGTCATAGCTGTCAATTCAAACCAAATAGGTAGAGTGAGCAAAAAGAAGTTTTTAAAACATTAGATTTTTTAATAAAATTAATTTACTAAGATTGAGAAAAAACACAACCGATTTTTAACAATATTTCTTTAATAAGATTGTGTGAGAAAAAACATTAATCAGAATCTGTCTCTTCAATTCCGCTCATCTCTGCATTACCGCCGCCGGAGTAGTAATGAAAAATCATGCAGGTCACATATGAATATGCATCCTTTATGTAAACGAAAGTTTTAAATCGAGTTTCTGAACGCAACATAAAGTGACATTTTGTTGACGATTTAGGTTATCAACCATTCATAGCCAAAGCCCAATAAAAGAAAAAGAATATCAACCAATATTAATTATCAATATTTGTTATTATTTATTTAAACATTTTTGGTTTTTGTTCTAGAATTAGCTGAGTGCTAAAAAAGTGTTCCGAGATTTTTTTGCAAACCGTACTTTTCAAGCGACATTTGACAAATTGAGGCTTTCCTATTCTTATTTGAATCGCATTATAGATTCTTTACTGAGTGCATATAATTAAATGAAAGCTTCGTCACTGAGTAGTTTCGGTACAGAATATTTATCAATTTGATGCATCTATCTCGTCTCTATCCGAGTGCTACCAAAGCATTCACCAGTCCCGTCACTTCCTCAAACAAAACGAAACGATACCGCACCAAAAATGAGTTAGTCAAGAAGTGGCTCTCGGTAAAGAATCTGTGCAGATTCGGTACAGAAACGAAAACGAAACGACCCGGCGAGAAAGGCGCCTTACGGAATTGTGGAGGTTTTCCGCTTCCCAGTGCGTTAACAAACATAACTTAAGTAACACTAGCAATATAATGTTTGGTAGGGGTATATTGTCATTTATTAACACACAACTATTGAATTTTTAATGAATTTAAATTGGCAAAAATTAATCTATTTAAATTAGTATTCCTTTTGTAATAAAAAGAAAGTAACATTGCCAAAGTATACTTGTTCATTCAGTCTTAACTCATTTATTTCATTCGTTCGTTCAACCCCCACTCATTCGATCATTCACGCATTCAGTTCACTTAGGGTGCGGCCAGAGTGCACTCAGATTCAGACTCAGATTCAGATTTCGAAAACAAGCGCGAGAAATAAACAGTGTAGTCGAAGGGTACGGCCAGATTGCACTCCTGATTCAGATTCAGATTCAGACTCAGAAAACAAAGCGCGAGAAAAAGCAGGCAACCTGCTTAGACTACACTGTTTATTTCTCGCGCTTGTTTTCAGAATCTGAATCTGAGTGAAACTAGCTTTACTTTGTATTCTGCTGTGCTAGGAGTCAGTCGTATCCGCTTCCTAGTTAAAATATATTTCACAGAATATAAGTATATCATTCGTCACTGTGATTCCGTATTTTATTTAGCTCCTCTGACCTATAAAATCTACAACAACTAGGGTTACTATTTGAAAAGTCATGACAAAAAGCCGGACATTTCGATAAAAGTCCGGACATTTTAGTCACAAAATGCAAACATCACCCACTTAGTTACAGTGATATAATACGCGTGGTAGCGGACGCTGGCATCGCGAGGGGGGTCTCGTTGTTGATTTTTCAAGATAATTTATATTTTGTTTTAAATAAATGAGAACTTAATAAAGATAAGTTGACTTATTTGATATAACTTAATAAGTAGTTTTACTCATATTCCGAGGAGCTCGATGGAGCAGGTGGGTAGCGCGTTCAGCTGCGATCGTTGGAGTTAAGCAACTTTTGCAGTGGTCGGTCATTGGATGGATGGCTAAAAATCTTCTATCTCGAGTTACTCCGTGCTTCGGAAGGCACGTTAAGCCGTTGGTCCCGGCTGCATCTGCAGTCGTTAGCACCCGCCAATCCGCACTGGACCCGCGTGGTGGGTCATGGCCCAATTTCCCTATTCCATCCATAGGGAAGGCCTGTGCCCCAGCCGTGGGGACATTAATAGGCTGATGATGATGATGATGATGACTCATATTCCATCTAATCAACAAAATCCGGACAAATTAAAATGCCGGACAAAGTCCAGACGGATGGTAACCCTACACACAACAGATGGTGTGAGTGAATTTGGTGCTCAATATGTTAAAACGAAAAAAAACATGATACATATTTTTATCTGAAGAAAATTGAAGCTCAACAGTTTTTTTTTATATTAGTGAACTAAAACACTTAATGCTTCAAATATAGTATTTTATTTTTTTGCAAAAAACGGCTATTGAATTCACAAAAGAACTAAAAATACACCTACTTCGACTTAAACGAATCATTCTGAATAAAGTAGACTTCTACTTATTTCAAAACGAATCATTCTAAATAAAAATAACTTCTATTTAGTGTTTTTATTCATTTAGCGCAAACCTAAGCGGTTTAAATTATATACAGTGTAAGTACTTAATCCTATAAAAAAATGTATTCAAATTATTTTCTTATTTTTCAAAGCCTTGTATTTAGTACATTAGTAGCGGCTTCAGATATTATGAGAAGTCTAAGTATATTGCACACTATAGGTATTGGGGCAGCCAACTGACAGCCACAGATGGTAATGCTATTACAAATACAAAGGAAATTATAAGTAGCTGAAAACTGGGAGACTTGCCCAGGTGGGAGCGAAGAACCATATTTGATTATTGTATTTAAATTCAAAGCAAACAAACCGTCACTACAGTACCCCTAGCACGAACCAATATCGAATTCGAATAGTTTGCAAGTGCGAAATGTCATTGTCAAATGTGTACCGATTTTTAGTTCTCGTTACGTCCATTGTGGCGCTTCTGTTCAAGTTTTCATACAAAATTTGACATTGAAATTTTGGACTCGTAAACTATTCGAATTCGATATTGGTTCGTGCTAGGGGTACAGTAAGTTTACTGGCCACATGGGTTCAATTCTCCCAACTGGGCAAGTCTGCTGGTTTTCCCCTACGTACTAGGAAAAGTTAGAACACAATGAAACAAAAAAATAGCTATTATATCCATAATTAATATTATTAAGCTATTGCATCGGTTTTATCGCAGGCTTCGAGCGCGGCGAACGAATCAAGAAATTCCGTAACGATAATAACCGGACATCAGTGCATATTACACAATTTTCACTTTTCCAGTACGGATCGAAATGGCGCAGTGTGTTAAATTTTCGCCACGGGAACAACCTTCGACGCATCACCGCGGTCGTCGGTTCAAATCCCTCACTCGTATTTTTTATTATATTTTTTTTCCTTTTTTATATATATTTGTTTTAGACCCCAGAACCTGTTCTTATTTTTATTTGTCTCCCTTTTATATTGACTTTATAATTATAATTTAAATGTTTGGTCTAAAAATGGTAAACTGTGGAGCTTGTGGAAGTTTTTCGGCGCCAGGTATGCTGTTGTTTACTGTGCTTGCCCAATTAAATATCATAAGGCCTGCCATCGCCATCTATTAATATCAAAGAAAACACTTGAATTAATATCAAAGAAAAAAAACTGCATAAATAAAATAAATAAATAATTATACTTGCATAAGTTGATAAATAATGCTATGCAATAGATTCACCGCGGCAGTCCCTGAGAGCCAGACGTATTTCTTTTTAGCCATGCATTTATCAAAATTCATAGTAATTAATTTAGGCATAAAACCGTATTAAAAAAAAATCGCATAATATTCATAATAAGAAACTAGTTAGAATCGGTTATCTCATTGTCTGTGATGCCCTGACAACCTCACAAGAGATTATTCCTAAAGTTATTTATGGCTGTTAGAGTAAATCAGGAGAATTGAAAGGGTTGCGTGTAATTGACGAGCAGTGATTGAGTAGCAGACATAGCAGATTCTAAACGCTCAAATCTCACTTCCCGTCCGAGAATGAAACCTCCGTTTACACTTTCTATATATAAATAAATAAATATTTCCAACACTCACACCAATTAGCCTAGCCCCAAAGTAAGCACTGTAAGGCTTGTGTTATGGGATACTAGGGTAACGGATAGAATACATATACAGTACATATATAATTATATTTTTATAGAAATACATATCAAACATGACTGGAGTACAAATGCTCGTATTCATCACACAAACATCTGCCCCGACCGGGATTCGAACCTGGGACCTCTCGAGTCGGCGACACCATGAAACCCGGCGTACAAACCACTCGGCCACGGAGTACTAGTGCAAATCTACCTACGCGCCGATCAGTACGGCAGCGGCGCAATTTTGTAAAAGGGCTTTTTGTCCCCACTGCACATGTTCAAAGCTTTGATTAAATACTCCAGTATATATAATCAAAGGTTCAAAGCTACTATATATTGTCTACATGTTGATAAGACAATAGACAGTGAAAGGCTGTGCTCACAACATTCACAACGTAGATAAGTGTAGTTTAATTGGATCGATAGTGTTCGTGGAATATTTATACTCAGAGGGGTTTGTCTTGTACGTATGTACCTACATAGTTACTTACCTTCGATCTTAAAGTAAATTCAAAAATAATGATCAAAGCTGTACAATCCTTAGCACTCACACAATTAGAATTTCCAGGTATCGGTTTATCAATTCCACCGGAACATTTATTTCGCTCTGAGCCAGAGTCGGAACAAACAAAACAAATTACAAACAGAATAATTCATTGGAAGAAAAATGGGAGTGACTTACGTATTTGATTTATTTTTGTCGACCCCTCATTATTTCAATTGATTGAATCGATCAGCTACATCTCAGTTTTTTTAGTCAGCTATCCCAGTTTTGTTACAGGTCTTTTTTATTTCAAATTCAGCGCTGAAAGCGCCAAATTGTCAGCTGCGACGTCTTCTTTCAGATGGTTTTGGGAGTTTTATCAGGAACTCCCTGAATCCTGGCCCAACAATTCTGAAATTCGCCTGGCAACTTCTTCTTATTAAATAAGGTCTTCCTACAGGCCAAGATTGATAGGTCGTCGCTATTTTTTTCTAGTTATGGCTCCCTAAAGTTCAAATTAACCTTAATTTTGTTGTTTTTGCCGGTTTTTCAGTCGTTTTTCACTACGCAGAATAGATACTAGATCATCAAAAAGTATTGGACACGTATTTTTTCTTTTTTCACATAATTATGACATTACAGAGAATTATAGAGGTTATATTTTTATTTCTTAAGCATTTGAAGCAATATTTTTTTTTATTTCTTAAGGAAATGGAGCAATCAATATGTTTGAATGTAAAGAAAATTTAACTAGAAAAATTTCCACGCGGACTAGGCAACCACGGACGGTTTAGAAAATTGTGGGTTACCTACAATGCAAAGATCTGTCGCCGCCATACAGCCTAAAAAATACTAGAAAGAATTCGACTCGACCATTAGGGCCGCGGTAGCATAATTGTCAGTGCAGCCGCCCGGATAGCGGAGGGTGCGGGTTCGAGTCCTCTCTGCTGCCTGGTCCGCGTAGAATATTTCTAGTAATATTTTCTTAAGATTTAAATATTAAAGAGACATATTGTTTAAATCTAAAGAAAAGTTTACTAGAAAAAAATCCACGCGGATTTTTTCTTTTAAACTTTTCTTTAGATTTAAACATCTAGCTGTCAAATGTTTAAAAAATAAAAACATAGATATATTGTTATGAAATGTCCCATGACGTCACGTCTTAGTTCATTTTTACTTAGCAGTGACGTCACCAGCTCCCGATTCCAAACTTTGACGCGCTGTATTTGTGCTTTTTCTTGGATGATTGACAAAAGAAAATGTGAGTGTCCATTATTTATTTATAATCAAACTGACGGAGTAAAGAGAATTTCGTTTACTTCACGCCGTCATCATCCCTATTGGAGATGACAAGTTCACCCTTTGTGAATCTATCTCGAAGAAAAAGGTCTATATATATATTCCATCACTGAGGGCATTTACAAGCTGATGTTTATTAATGTTTTCTTGGGTAGCTTTTCTTGTGGTTGTTAAGAATTAAAGTCACGTACTTGCAAAGCTGTCCTTTTATGGGCATCCCACGGGGGTAAGTTTATATGCGGTCTTATGATGCAGCCCGAAATTTAGCCTTTACCCTACATAGAGAATTAAATTAAATAGAAAATTTTTTTTGCTACTATCGTTACATATTTCGTAAGTTTTCTATGAAAGCATGGATGACGTCAATAAGTGCTTTTAAAGACTTATGTTGAATAAATAATTTAAGATTCTGATATCTATCTTGTTAAATATTAATGTGATAGTTTTTTTTCCAGACAGTCTGGAGGTTAGACCTTATACATAGTAAGATTTCTAAGTAGTCTGTACAAACAAAGTGGTAAAAGCACCCAAAGAAAAGTGTTTGTTGAGTGATCATTTATTGTTTTTCTTTCATTTTAATAAATTTCGTTTCATAGTGAAGGCATTTATAAACGTAGTAAGATGAGTACAAAAAATATTATGCTACGTCCACTAGAGCTACAGCCGACAAAACTTTTGCACAGTTTGGCAGAATAGAAATGTCTTGTACTTAAAATTTATGAAAAAATTAAAAAAAAAGATGCGCCGAGAAATGATTGACATGACTTTTTGGCGGGATCGGGAAGCGTCACTTTAGCAGTTTTGTTTTTCTTGTTAAAAATTGTGTTGTGGCGGATATTAGTGTCTAATAATGGTGGATTATTAACCACTAAGTGTTTGGGAACATGCACAAGTGCTGGCAAGTGAAACAAAATAGCGGAAAATGTCTTTCGACGTTCCCTCAAGAAGTCCACGGGGTGGTTCCAGTAAATCCCCACACATTTACTGAAACATAGGGAAACGGGGATTGACTTGACTGCCACTTACTTTGACTTGATTTATTACTTTGACCACGAGTGCTATAGCATTTGTAAACATTTTAACCAATGTCAAGCATTGGCTAAATGCACAAGCCGTGCGAAGCCATTAAGAAAAAAAAGAAAGGGCCATACCGTGCATGCCATAAAAAAAGAAAAAGAAAAAGAAGAAGAAGGGTCATACTTTTGAACTTTCTTTAACTTGTGGTTGAGCAATATATACGCTTGGTCACGTACTCTTCGGATGTCTTGCCAGCGTTTTTATCACGCCAGCGTGTTCGTAATGCCGGCCTGCGATGTTTCAGATGGCGGTGTAAGTTTTATCGCATGTTTAACCTACATTATTTAATTTCGTAGTAAAAGAAGAAAGTGTCATCATCTCAAATGATAGAATGAGAGCTAATGGAACAAGCTGCTGTTGGTATTTTTTGTGCTTCATTTTAAATCCGATGAATATGCTGATATAATTTATTTAGTTAAACGAGAAAGTTTTTCTGTCTAAACTCATGGTAAAAAAAAAGTAAAAATATCTTTATTCAAATCGTCCATATTTGTTTTCTTACCATCAGTTAAGGACATATTTTGGTACTTAATTCCATTATATGTAATCGAATTTCGGGGTAATTTGTAGGGGAGGGGGAGGGGGGGCTCCCCCCGACCTCCCCGCCATAAAAGATTTTTGGCGGAAATGCAGTTTTTTTTTTACCTAACCTAAAAATTCATTAAATCTGTTAAATGTAGTGGAATTTCAGGGGGATAGGTATAAGGGAAGACCCCTCAGAGGGAAGGGTAACCCCCCTCCCCTCCCGGCGCTTTTTTTTACAGAAATGATAACTATAAAAAATTAGAGGGGTTTTAACTGTACTTCCAGGGCCTAGATTTTTTTGTAGAAAAAGTCTCTATTAACGAATTTTTCTTTCTGGCGCTTCGCCGGCCGCTGCCGCGGCACGCTCGCTTCGCTCGCTCGGCTCGCGCGTTAAGGTCACAACACTAACCTAACCTAAGCTAGTGTGAAGTATCACGACACAAGCGGCTCATTAGAGTCCAAAACTCGCACTACACTCGACTCTTCAGGCGAAGGAACAGCAGAACTCGAGGCCGAAGGCTTTGAGGATGCCATGGTAGTCAGACGATATAAATATCAACAGGAGTACGAAAAAGCTCTCAATTGCGACGAACACAAACACTGACTGACAGATCTCATTAATGGCGGTAAATTGTCACATTTTGACAATAGTACCAACATAATAAACTTATATTTACCATAGACAACGAGAAACATGTTATTTTTGCATAAAAAAATGGCAGCACTGATCAAAATTGCTGTCAAAATTGACTCTTAACCTACAAAAACATTAATTTTCAATAATTTTTTTCTCGAGTTCTATTCGTTTCCGCCTAAAAAGATTTCGTGTACGTGTTTTTAATAGTTAATAGTTTGCGTGACAAAAATTTCAGCTTGCAACTCAATTACATATAATGGAAAGCTGAGCCCATATTTTATTTGTTGTGGAGAAAAACTGGCGAAAAAAATTATGTAACAATATTTACAAAACATAGTATATAATATAGAACACAGACACATAGTTCTATATAATAACGAACACAGAAACTGTGTTCAGATTGGATCAGGTTAGATATTTTTAATATAGATATAAAAGGGACCTTAAAAGTAAATATAGATCAAATGTTATTATTCGTAAAATTTAATTTAAATTTTAAGTCTATCCTATAAGAATAACAGGCCCTATAAGAAGAAACTTGAAACTTTACCAACAGAAACATAATATAGAAATTCCATTGTAATTAGACAAAACTAGTGGGTGCTCGTGACTTCGTCTTCGTGGAAAACATAGTTCCCACACGTATTTCCACCCCCTACTCTATATCTGTACCAAATCTTATCTCAATAGATTCATGGATTTAAGCTTGAAGAGGTAAGAGACAGACTTGGAATCTACAACGTGGTTCTTGTTATATGCAGTTAACACGAAACCACGTTATAAATTCCAAAACATAAACTATCAAACACAAAAATAATGATTATGCTAAATTGATTTAAGGTCCGTTGGCTTTGGTCCGTCGGAAGATAACGGGCTGGCTTTACCCGTACAAGTTAAAAAAAAATAAAAAATTCCAACACACACCAATTACCCTAGCCCCAAAGTAAGCACTATAAGGCTTGTGTTATGGGATGCTAGGTTAACGGATAGAATACATATACTGTACATAAAATAGTATATTTATATAGAAATACATATTAAACATCCATGACTGGAGTACAAATGGTCGTATTCATCACACAAACATCTGCCCCCACCGGGATTACCTCTCGAGTCGGCGACACCATGAAACCCGGCGTACAAACCACTCGGCCACGGAGGTCGTCGAACAAGTTCGTAATTCGCTCATTAAAATACGGAGCCCTACATTGTGCGGGGCATGAAACGCGCTTGGTCGTTTTTTTTTAATTAAAAAAGTATTAGTATGTACGCTTCGCTGAGTTTCGTGCCAGTACGTTTAGGCAGTACGTAAGCACTTGAGTTTGTTAACACCCCAGACAAAATTAACCATTTCATTAAGCTTAAAACGTAATTTCTCACTTGGCAAAAATGTGTTTTTTTGTTTCTCCATTGCGGTACTTGAATGTCTAGAAGGGAAATTTAATTTTCCAGTTGCGTGGAAAATTAAAACGACGAGTCTCGTTTTCTGTATATTTTTTAATATTTACCCCAAACAATATGCAAATATTGTGATCCTTTCGCTGGACGTAAAAGCTCAGGCCTTTTTTAGGCTTTTTCTATGTGGATGTGGACAATACCGTTTTCAGTTGAGTTTTTCAACTATGTAATTTGAAACAATTAAGCCTCCCCCCCATAGGCACGGTCATCATTATCATCAGCCTATTAATGTCCCCACTGCTGGGGCACAGGCCTTCCCTATAGATGGAAAAGGGAGATTGGGCCATGACCTAGCACGTAGGCCCAGACCAGATTGGCGGGTGCTAACGACTGCAGATGCAGGCGCGGTATTATCGGTCAATAATACCGGATGCGTTACTGTGATATCTGTTCTAGTCTTAGATTAAAACAAAAATTTAAAAAATCAAAAAACCCGACTGCTTAATTATACTTCAAATAAAAACTGAAAAGAAAAAAAACAAGTCCAGTAGTCTATAATTCTGTTAATAAGGAACAAACCTACTTTAACAGTCGGACCCATTAGATATTCAAGAATACATAATATTTTTCAACAGTGGGTCCCGACTGTTAAAGTAGCTTTGTTCCTTATTAACAGAATTATAGACTACTGGACTTGTTTTTTTCTTTTCAGTTTTTATTTGAAGTATAATTAAGCAGTCGGGTTTTTTGATTTTTTAAATTTACCTTTTTTATTTCACACTTTTTAGTTAGTTAGTATTTTAAGACGGTATATACCGTAGTCTTGTTACTTCAGTAAGGGAATTAATATCGCGGTAATTATTAAGTACCTTGCTTCGGTCTAAAAGATTGATTTATTAAGACATATAAAGACTTTACCAGCGGGGTCAAGGCTACAGATCAGCCTCAATTTTCGCAAAAATGTGTGAAGTTAAATCAAGTCGTTACATGAATATCTCTAATGTATGTAAATTTTATAAAACTAGCACTTACTCAAAAAGTCATCTTTTGTTTATGCTTTTTTTAATAGTTTAGCAGTAAATATAAAATTCATTTACTTTTATTCGTTGACTATTTAAAATTGGCAGTGGCTGCATTGTCATGTCAATGCCGGACGTCTAAGATTGTGATATACACAAAATCAGTGTCAGTCCCTAGTCTCATAATTTGATATACCTACATAATTCACAGAAACCCAATATGTAGATGCCAGAAGTTAACTTCAAATGTTTTTAATCACCCTATATACAATACCAATCAATGACGTGTCGCAGGTTGAAGAAAGAAGTAATTCCCGTCTGTTGTTTTGGACAATGGTGGCAACTGCCTTAGATCACTAAATTAAATAATTATGCAATCACCAAAACAAAGTTTATAATATTTGATTAAACTAAAGGCGCATAATAAAATTTTCATAACGTTAGGTAGAGCACCATAGCAATCTCATTTATTATCAATTTATAGTTCTCTTTGTAGTTTTCTTTTAAAGCGTTCACATTTAACAGGTCAAAGACTTTGTGTTCGACCCTTTTTTATTGGTAGTGTAAAGCTCGAATGAAGAGTACCTACTCCCAGTAGTACAATCATGGCAATTATTTTCCAATTTTTTTTTGTTTAAAAAAATACCGAATAACGTATCACTGTTAAGCACAAATGCTAAGTAACTTTTACAAATATAATCAAATAAACCTATTACTTACTTTATTTTTAAATCCGTTTCATCAATTAAATACTTATCTTACCCTAACTATCTATACTAATATTATAAAAAGGCAAGATTTGTATGTTTGTAACAAATGATCTGTCAAACTACTGAACCCGTTTCAAATATTAATTCATCATAAGGTAGCTACGTTATTTATTATAACATTTTTCTTTATTTAAATACATTTTGTCCGAGTGACATAGGCTATATTTTATCCCGATAAATAAATTTCGCCCGTACAATGCCCGGGTGGATCACTAGTAAGTATAATATAATATTATAGATGCGAAAGTGAGTTTGTTTGTTGCGCTTCCGTGCCTTAATAGCTAAATCGAATATAATGAATTCCCATATAGAAGTAGATGGGAAGTGGTTCTTAGCTACAACATCGCAATACTTATAGGCGTAGGGTGGTGAAAGGGGTGATTTACCTATAAAAATCTACATTATTTACTTTGAATTTTGCAGAATTATTACAAAACCAATATTATCGCGAGCTGATTAATAAATACAGGGATTCCAATAAGTATGTACTTACTAGCGAAAAATGGGTTATTTGTCATTATATTAAGTAAACCTTTTTTGTAACATTAAGTAATATCGTTAAAAAAAATGAAAAACAGGAAAATTCTGATTTTTTTATTAAAATTCAATAATCATAAATACCTATTATGATAATATATTTTTCATCATTTAATAAGAAGGAACTGTATCACAGTTTTATTGTTAGTACTTCGTATAGGATCAGATACTGCGAATAGCCCATTTTTTTAATTTTTTTTACTTAGTACACCGCGCTATCACTTTGTCATCGTTGTAACTTTTTTAATATTTGTCGAAATGACATTGTGTAAAAAACAAAGTTTATCGTCTTTAAATATCAAAAGCGATAAAAGTATTTGTTTTGATAAAAAATGATTTGTTAATACAAAATGTGCATTTTGGAAATAGATATCAAATAATATTTTAGTTTTGATTCACTATTTTAGCGGTAATGACTTACACATTAAAAATAGATATATGGTGTCACGGACTTTTTTTAGAACTATTTAAGAGATACATTTTCACTCTACATTACATTCATGTAACTTTTATTGTTTTTGCAGTGCAGGCCAAAATGGCTCGCAGATGGGAATTTTTTTTCCGTCTTATGTGACACTTATTGTTAAATATTGGCCAATTCACTCAATAACTACATAAATTATTATATATATGTAATTATCATATATGAGCTATATTACTGTTAAGTTTCACTTAAATCCATTCAGTATTTTTTAGGTGAAAGAGTAACAAAGATCTAAACGTAAGATTGAAATTAAAAGCGTAAGTGGTTAATATACAACTTTAAAGCGTTGTAGATCCTAAACAATCATATAAAATGAAAAATGGTGTTAGAAACCTAAACATGATTTTCGATTATCTAGACAGTGATATCCCACTCGACATATTTTGTCAACTTATTTTTTTTACTTCGTCACAATATGGCGCCTAATTTTGCCCATATTGAATTTTGATTACTATCATATCTTTAGTAGCACTCCCATGATTGAGACGAATCGATTGATGTATGAATCATCAAAATCGGTCGAGGCGTTTGGTCTCTAGTGTGCCACAAAGGAACAAACATACATATATAGACTGTTAAACACATAACCCTGTCTGCGCGTCGCGCTTCGCGCTCTTGCATTGCGCAGCCGGGTAATAATTATGCAATCACCAAAACAAAGTTTATAATATTTGATTAAACTAAAGGCGCATAATAAAATTTTCATAACGTTAGGTAGAGCACCATAGCAATCTCATTTATTATCAATTTATAGTTCTCTTTGTAGTTTTCTTTTAAAGCGTTCACATTTAACAGGTCAAAGACTTTGTGTTCGACCCTTTTTTATTGGTAGTGTAAAGCTCGAATGAAGAGTACCTACTCCCAGTAGTACAATCATGGCAATTATTTTCCAATTTTTTTTTGTTTAAAAAAATACCGAATAACGTATCACTGTTAAGCACAAATGCTAAGTAACTTTTACAAATATAATCAAATAAACCTATTACTTACTTTATTTTTAAATCCGTTTCATCAATTAAATACTTATCTTACCCTAACTATCTATACTAATATTATAAAAAGGCAAGATTTGTATGTTTGTAACAAATGATCTGTCAAACTACTGAACCCGTTTCAAATATTAATTCATCATAAGGTAGCTACGTTATTTATTATAACATTTTTCTTTATTTAAATACATTTTGTCCGAGTGACATAGGCTATATTTTATCCCGATAAATAAATTTCGCCCGTACAATGCCCGGGTGGATCACTAGTAAGTATAATATAATATTATAGATGCGAAAGTGAGTTTGTTTGTTGCGCTTCCGTGCCTTAATAGCTAAATCGAATATAATGAATTCCCATATAGAAGTAGATGGGAAGTGGTTCTTAGCTACAACATCGCAATACTTATAGGCGTAGGGTGGTGAAAGGGGTGATTTACCTATAAAAATCTACATTATTTACTTTGAATTTTGCAGAATTATTACAAAACCAATATTATCGCGAGCTGATTAATAAATACAGGGATTCCAATAAGTATGTACTTACTAGCGAAAAATGGGTTATTTGTCATTATATTAAGTAAACCTTTTTTGTAACATTAAGTAATATCGTTAAAAAAAATGAAAAACAGGAAAATTCTGATTTTTTTATTAAAATTCAATAATCATAAATACCTATTATGATAATATATTTTTCATCATTTAATAAGAAGGAACTGTATCACAGTTTTATTGTTAGTACTTCGTATAGGATCAGATACTGCGAATAGCCCATTTTTTTAATTTTTTTTACTTAGTACACCGCGCTATCACTTTGTCATCGTTGTAACTTTTTTAATATTTGTCGAAATGACATTGTGTAAAAAACAAAGTTTATCGTCTTTAAATATCAAAAGCGATAAAAGTATTTGTTTTGATAAAAAATGATTTGTTAATACAAAATGTGCATTTTGGAAATAGATATCAAATAATATTTTAGTTTTGATTCACTATTTTAGCGGTAATGACTTACACATTAAAAATAGATATATGGTGTCACGGACTTTTTTTAGAACTATTTAAGAGATACATTTTCACTCTACATTACATTCATGTAACTTTTATTGTTTTTGCAGTGCAGGCCAAAATGGCTCGCAGATGGGAATTTTTTTTCCGTCTTATGTGACACTTATTGTTAAATATTGGCCAATTCACTCAATAACTACATAAATTATTATATATATGTAATTATCATATATGAGCTATATTACTGTTAAGTTTCACTTAAATCCATTCAGTATTTTTTAGGTGAAAGAGTAACAAAGATCTAAACGTAAGATTGAAATTAAAAGCGTAAGTGGTTAATATACAACTTTAAAGCGTTGTAGATCCTAAACAATCATATAAAATGAAAAATGGTGTTAGAAACCTAAACATGATTTTCGATTATCTAGACAGTGATATCCCACTCGACATATTTTGTCAACTTATTTTTTTTACTTCGTCACAATATGGCGCCTAATTTTGCCCATATTGAATTTTGATTACTATCATATCTTTAGTAGCACTCCCATGATTGAGACGAATCGATTGATGTATGAATCATCAAAATCGGTCGAGGCGTTTGGTCTCTAGTGTGCCACAAAGGAACAAACATACATATATAGACTGTTAAACACATAACCCTGTCTGCGCGTCGCGCTTCGCGCTCTTGCATTGCGCAGCCGGGTAAAAAGGGAAGATACGGCACTCGCGGCTTAAAAGTGATCCGCTTAAATTGTGGTGTGTGACCATAATTCGCTTTTGTCATAATTGGACATTGCATTGTCATGCAAACACGCTGCATGTGCACTCAATATTGCGTATATTCTGTGTTAAGAAGATAAAACAACGCCTTCGATGCTTTTATAAATAAAGAACACAAATAGTTCAAAATCAAATAACTAATGTCTCGGCAACACTTTTCATTCGTAAAACTGTAAAACATTTTTTTCTCTAAAATCACGGTTTGTCGTGAATGTTATATACATAATCGCCATTTTGTATCAAGAAAATGACAGCAATATACTGATTAAATGTTTATATACAGACTTGTGCGTGTGTGAAGTTGCTTATGTAGTTGAGTCGGATCATATTTTATTTGATGCTAGTATGAGCGTACCGTATCTACCTTTTTTGTTTTAATCTAAGGTTTTAGTACATTATTTATTAGGACAGCCATGAAGTTACGCACTGCTGCGATAATAAAGATGCAATAGAAGTAGGACGCATTATCACAATAACACATCCGTTGTTATCGATTGTTAGGCTCGTATTATAAAAAGATTCTCAGAAATGAATCTAGTCTTGAGCATAAATAGAAAGGGATGTCTCTATATAGAGCACACAGCGACATCCCTTTCTAACTGTACTCAAAAAATCAACACTTAGTTGTCATTCTGTAATAGGGGCTTTAGTCTTACTTTTAGCAGTACGGCGGGCTGTTTCCGCAACTTACACAAAGTGACTATTTTGCGTGGGGATTGGCAGTAGTCCTGCCGTCCCACCTCTCCCAGAAAGCCCAGCAGTCTTCGAATGTCGCTGCAGGCCTCTACTAGTGTCACGTTTTAGTACATCTTTACTTAGAAGTGACGTCACGAGCTCTCGATTCCAAGCTTTGACGCGCTTTATTTGTGCCATTTCTGGGATGATTGACAAAAGAAATTATGCCTGTCCATTATCTCTTATCTATTAGACAATTCCGTCCGTCCGTCCGTCCGTCCGTGGTGCTGTTTCAGCGGCCAAACCGTAAGAGATAGATATAGAGAATGTTTAAGTTATAAGTTAAGAATAGTCTGATAAGACTACAAACCGGATGTGAGTAACGTAGCACTTCCGGTTTTCGAGAAATCACGTGATTTCTATTTCAAACGAAACCACACAAAATCTCCGAAGTTCTCAATTAATTAAATACATTTTTTTTTCTTTTTTTTTTTTGGTGAACATTTGGTTCACTGGTTTGCTAGTTTTTTTATAATCAAACTGACGGAGTAACAAAAATTTCCTTTACTTGACCCCTTCATCATCCCTATTGCACTTGCAGGCCCTGTCAGAATACCAGCGTTGTCGTGACACGTTTAGTTACATGTCACGGCGGCAGCATTATGCTGAGGCAGGGTCCTGATTGACCAATATGATGGCTGTTAGGTTTATAAATGTGTATAATGCTTACTTTTTATATATGTTTTTTATTTTAGCAGTTTATAATTTACATGTTTCTGTTTTATTGGTCAATAAAATGGTTCTCTCTCCCTCTCTCTATTGGAAATTACCCTGAGCCTTTGTGAATCCATATCGTAGAATTAAAGTCTATATTCCATCACTGACTGAGTCTATATTGCATTTACAAGCTGATGTTTATTAATGTTTTCTTGGGTAGCTTTTCTCGTGGATGTTAAGAATTAAGGTCGCAAACTTGCAAAACTGTCCTTTTATGGACATCCCATGGGGGTGGGTTCCTCCCCTAGAAAGCCCAGTAGTCCCCGAATATCGCCGCAGGCCTCGACTAGAGTCCGTAGATTTCCCAGTAGAGAAGTCTTTTGTGTTGCAACGCCTCTACACTCCAGCAGAACATGGGCGCTCGTCTCCTCCTCCTCCAGCCAGGCGCTGCACAGAGGTCGGTCAGAAATACCTGTATTACAACGGTGTTTTTTGAAGTAGCCGTGACCCGTGAATATACCCACGACTTGTTTTAGGGCTTGTCTAGGTAGTCTGATTAACTTACGTGATAGCTGCAGATTTACATTATAAACGGCTTCCCTAGCTTGCCTGCAGTCCGTGACTTTGCCCAGTATTCGTCATGTTGTCTTTGACAGCGCTCCCTTATCCAGGTCCTCAGCCGTCGTTAGGTTATAGGTACAACGGCTGTTAATAACGCGCCTATTGGGGGAAGGCTTTAAGTATAATTTTCTATTTGCATTATTGTGTGTTTTTTGTGATTAAATTTTTATATGTCTTTTTCTATTGTGTTAGGAAAATAAAGCTAGTTCAAGTTACCATCGTGAGGATTTTTGTATAAAACTGGTCAGTTATTTTATTCTTATTAGATTTTCATACTATTTTCACTGTCATTGAGATTATAATCATGTCACATAAATTTAATTTTAATGATAATACTTCTCATTCTTATCTGTAAGAAGGAAAAATTCCTCAAATCGATTTTGATTGAGTAAACTTGAAACTAAATCCTTCGACAAAAGGCGATTATACCAATTCAAGATCCACCATAATATCCATTTTAAACAAAGCATTAGTACCTACATTATTGTGAATTTACCAGTGAATACTAGGTACCTATTGGGATTATCAATTAGTGCGAGCTCAGTAGATTTGTTCCTTGTTCTAATTCGTATAGGGCTTAAGAGATTTAACGAAGTGGGGAGCACAGAGGATTATCCGTTCAAATTAAAGAGCTCCCCTGGGAGCGTGTTAAAGCTATAATTAATAATAGGAAATATTGGAAAACTCACTATTTACATTTACTTCAAAACTAAGAAGATCATTTATCATGATATACTAAATTACGTATAAACTAGCAAACCAGTGAACCAAAACCTGATTTAAAAAATGTATGTATTATCTATCTCTTATCGTTTCCAAGATATAGAAATCACGTGATTTCTCGAAAACCGGAAGTGCTACGTTACTCAAATCCGGTTTGTAGTCTTATCAGACTATTCTTAACTTATAACTTAAATATTCTCTTTATCTATCTCTTACGGTTTGGCCGCTGAAACAGCACCACAGACAGACGGACTTGTCTAATAGACAAGAGATACACACAGACCACAGTAAATACGTAAAACCACTTTTGAGGAACTAATGTTAGTGCTCGTCACACAAATAAGTGCTCTTACGAAAATTGGATCCGTAAGCTCGGCATGCCATACAGAAGATTGCAGCTGTTGAATATTATTTTGTAGTATTACAGATAACAACGTATAATGCAGTAGTGCGAACATGTAGGCGCGGCATTCTTAAACACATTCTCCCTTATCTATACTTATAATAAATCTGTAGAGATGTCAATTCTGTACATGAAATATATTTTCAAAATAACTATCAGGGGGTGATTAGTGATCGATACTGATGCCAAAAATGCAATCAGTAAAATTTTTGTCTGTCTGTCTGTCTGTGTGTATGTTCCTTATAGAAACAAAAACTACTTGACAGATTTTAACGAAACTTAGTACAATTATTCTTCATATTCCTGGGCAGGTTATAGTATATAGTAGTAGTGAAGGGAAATGTTGGGAAAACGGGAGAAGTTACTCCAATTTTTTAGCTTCCGTCGCGTGTGCAGCCTTAATGATTAAAGTTACATAGAAATCATGTATGACGGAAATATTCTACATAAAATTGTCTAAAAAATATTCCGCAAGAGCATATGTCTATCTTTTATGGTTGACTCACAATAATACGTGTAACTCCTGATAGCTTAGCAGTTCGGAGCATTCAGATTATATTTGTTTACTCTTACGTTTATAATACTCTGACTCATCCCTAATTTCAAAAAGTTAACATTATTACCTATTCAATAAAAAAAAACATAGAAATCGGTATAGAAACACCAAACTTATACATGAAATAAGCCATCGCGCCGTCGCACGTGAATACTGAATCATGCTATAAGGATTATTTTTGTGTAACGGTTGCCGCGCTCGACACGGGTCGCGGCGGCGGTAGGATATCAAAAGGCGGGAGGTCCGAGAGCGAGCTGTCTAAATCTGTTTTCTGAGTCGCTCACCCCCCCCCCCCCCCCCTGGGGGACGATCGCTTCCGATGAAGCCTTAGAGGCCTTCCCAGCCAGAGGCAGCCCCTACGGGTGTTTTTTAGTCAGTACGAGTCTGACATAACCTTGCAGCCGGCTGTAGGGTATCCATGAGGATTTCTCACCTGCTCCCCCGCCTGGCAGGAAACAAAAAAAAAAAAAAAAGAGAGCGAGCGAGCTTCAATATTTGGCTGTTGATGCGTTCAGAGCGTTCGACCTTATTGACAGACAATAATTGATATTGAGAAACCGTGCTTATTAGCGTGACTTTTAGTCTTTAAATAATTATATCTTATTTGAATTTCTTTTGTTGTTATTTTGTAAAATAGGTATTAGTTGTTTTGGTAGTGTTTAAATATTCGTTCAAATTAAAAAATATTAAGCGTAGGTACTTTTATTAATTAAAGAAGTTATAAGTATTTATTTTTAAGTGAAGTAGGTATAGGTAGATAGTATTGCACAGGCGTTTCAGCTTTATTTTCATTTCTTTTTTGTTGTGAGTTGTATATATTTCTGGTTATAATTCTATAAAAATATTTTAGTTTAAATATTCACTTAGATTTTAAGTGTAAGGTAGCTAAAGTTAGGACCACGTATTAGTTGTTTTGGTAGTGTTTAAATATTCGTTCAAAGTGTAATTTAATCATATGGGATGAATGTAATGATTGCCCATTGAAAAGGAGTAGAAACGGTAGACAAAACTTTTAAATATAAGACAAAATGATCGACCAATGGGCAGTATCACAGTTTTATTTTTTGGTGATTTCCGACAAACCTTACCGGTAATACCACGGGGAACCCGAGCTGATGAGGTTAGGGCTTGCCTGAAAAGCTCTTATTTGTGGCGTGATATACAATCGGTGCATTTGACTATAAACATGCGAGTGAGAACTGTAGATAACCCGGATGGTCGTGAATTTTCTGATATATTATTAAAGAAAATACCTTCACCAAAGATACCTATCCTGCTACACCAAGGAAAACTTATTCTGACGCCTGAGTTATGTTGTATAGTGCAATCCCAACAACATCTTACATCGTCAGTTTACGGTGACGTAACAAATACATTAAATAAGGACAATTCTTGGCTATGCGAAAGGTCCATTTTAACTCCTCGCAATGACCAGGCATCTGAGATTAATAATAAAATACTGTCGAATATCCAGGGGGAAAGCAAAGTTTATAGTTCAATAAATAGAATGGCCGATGAACAAGAAGCCACTAATTACCCGATAGAATTTTTAAATTCTTCAAATATGCCCGGACTTCCTTCTCATGAAATTTGTTTAAAAATAGGCATTCCGATTATTCTGCTCCGAAATTTAAGACCACCACAACTTTGCAATGGAACTCGGCTTAAAGTTACCCAGTTGCAACAAAATGTAATCGAGGCTCAAATTTTAACAGGTTGCGGTGCAGGAGAAACCATCTTTATTCCCAGAATTCCCATAATACCAAATAATTTTCCATTCCAATTTAAAAGAATGCAATTCCCAGTATCGGTGTGTTATGCAATGACAATAATCTGATGATCTCGGTGTCAGTTGTTTTTCACATAGTCAGTTATATGTCGCTCTTTCCCGGGTTAGCAGTTCTAGAAATCTTTATGTTCACGTGCCGGACAGGTCAACTTTCAACGTAGTTTACCCGGAAGCTTAGCGCTGAAGTATTTCATTCTATATGTACTTAAGCCTCATGTGAAAGTAATCTAAATAATATTACCAATACATTAACATAATAACATACAAGGAGTTACACGCTGATAGTCTCGGGGCACAGCTATTAATAATAATATTCTGCGGTGCCTTATTGCGATATTTTTTAACCGTATTGTGGATATTTCCCTTCTAAAATACGAAAGTTAATCTGTCTGTCACATCAAAATCACTGAACCCTGAGGAAGGACATATGCTACTTTTTTACGAAAAACGACGAAAACGCGGACGAAGTCGCGGGCAAAAGCTAGTTAATAAATAAAGAATAAAATTTGATTAGTTAACTCCATGTTTTTCATTGGATGACAAATAAATAAATAAATATTTCCAAGACTCACACCATTTAACCTAGCCCCAAAGTAAGCACTGTAGGCTTGTGTTATGGGATACTAGGGTAAAGGATAGAATACATATACTGACACATATATATGTATATTTGTATACTATATTAAACATCTATTACTGGACTACAAATGCTCGTATTCATCACACAAACAATTACCTTCACCGGGACTGGAACCCGGGAACCTCTCGAGTAAGCGTCATCTTGAAACCCGGCGTAGAAACCACTCGGCCACGGAGGTCGTCTAATGGAATTTGAGTGACGTGAGCAAAATACGGCGTAACTTGTCTAAGCGTATACCTCGTTTATTAAAAAGGGGTTATTAGTTTAAGATCCCAAACGTTATTATTTTTTTGACTCTATTTTTATTGCCTAAGGTAAGCAACTGTAATAGTATACTGTGTGTAGAGGATTTGATCCCGGGATCCCGGGATCCCGGACATATTTTAGTCCCGAAATTTTCGGGATTATAAAATAAAAAATAAATAAATATTTCCGACACTCACACCAATTAGCCTAGCCCCAAAGTAAGCACTGTAAGGCTTGTGTTATGGGATGCTAGGGTAACGGATAGAATACATATACTGTACATATATAAGTATATTTATATAGAAATACATATTAAACATCCATGACTGGAGTACAAATGCTCGTATTCATCACACAAACATCTGCCCCCACCGGGATTCGAACCCGGGACCTCTCGAGTCGGCGACACCATGAAACCCGGCGTACAAACCACTCGACCACGGAGGTCGTCAAAATGTAATGAATCCCGGGATTTTCGGGATTGATATATTTTTTATATAAGTCAGTAAAAATGTGCGTGAAATGAAACTTGACTTTCTTTCATTTGACGTTTTGACGGCCATCTTGTTTACACAGCTGACTTCATTTGTTTTTGCTAACGACCGGTACCGGATTATGTGTAAAAGTGTGTAGAAATTCCACTTCACGTCGTGTGAGTAATGTTTTTTTTTATTTATTTACTCTTTATTGTCATTTTACAACAAAAAGAAGCATTTTTTCAGGCCGGCAAGGTGAGGATGGTTGGTGTGGCAGTTTATAACTGCTGTACCAGCTATCTTCGTGTTTGGACTTTATCACCACTTAACATCAGGTGGGGTGGAGTCATTTGTCTACCTGGCTATATTTAAAAAAAAACTTTGGAACCTTACTTATCGACAGTAATACAACACCATCAAAAGGTTGTGTTATTTGATTGTGACTTTCTGCAAGGTAGAAGGTTCTTCGAAAGACGGGCGCTTCAATAAGAGCAAATTTTAATCCGCTATATATAAATAATAAATAAATAAATATTTCCAACACTCACACCAATTGGCCTAGCCCCACCCCAAAGTAAGCACTATAAGGCTTGTGTTATGGGATGCTAGGGTAACGGATAGAATACATATACTGTGCATATCTAAGTATATTTATATAGAAATAGATATTAAACATCCATGACTGGAGTGCAAATGCTCGTATTCATCACACAAACATCTGCCCCCACCGGGATTCGAACCCAGGACCTCTCGAGTCGGCGACACCATGAAACCCGGCGTACAAACCACTCGGCTACGGAGGTCATCGTCCCGGCTATGTACTTTCTGTACATCGGTTGAATCTCGAACGTGGAAGGCATGAAGATGTTAATCATTACAGTAATTAAAGAGATTGCTACCATGCTCCATGTTTTTTATGAGTCTCTGATATTTCTACACCGTTGTCAGTGCCATTAAGGTGTAACGTGTAACTAAAATGACTGCGGGAGATGTAATCAGCAGATATATTGGCTCTCTGGCAGAGTATTTTACTTTGCCCAAATGCAAGAACAAAACGAGACTTGCCAGTCTTGGTCTTGCGTCTAGCGCCAATACGTGGTCTTGGTCTTGGTATTGCACTTCCAGTCTTGGTCTTGGGCAAGAGTCTCGCAGGTCTCGCAAGTCTCCCTATTAACTATTAGCCTTTTGCTATTTTTATTAAACGTTACTTAGGATCTTAGAACAACGTAAAGTACGAGTAGGTACATTTTGAGTTTGAATTATTTAATCATAAACCCTTTTTGATTCCGTATTGCTTTTTTGTTAGGCCGGACGCCTGACAACACTATATGGAACCCTAAAAACATTTCCACGGCCAGTCCATAATTATTATTAACCTAGTCAGTATAACGACGTGAGTAATGAAGAAAAGTTACTATATTGATAGCAGCAGTTAGCTTAGGGAAAGTTGGTAGATTGACATCATTTTGTTTGATGGCATAAGTCTTAATACGCCGCCGTTCAGTGCTTACATATCGCAGAGTAGCGATCGCTGCAGGGGTCAGAAGTGTTTAACCTCGATAGGAGCGGCTGTAGTACCCTAAAATCTGACCCAAATCCGATGACAATTTGTGATATTGTGTTATAAGAGTACTCGAGGCTTATAAAGCTGAACAAGATTTTTCGGAGAGAATTTTCAAATCATCCAGGTTAAGATGTATGAGATTGTCACTTGTAGCAAGTTCGTCCAACGCAAGTTTAGGTTGAAAATTTCAAACAAAAGTCTTAAAACAATCACAATGGTTGTTTTTTTTTTCCTTTCCTCCTTTTTTGGGTAATTTTTTTGTCGACGTTCCGAATTAGACTTTTATCAATGAAAACAATCTGAAAACAAAATTTTCTACTCTGAAACAATCATCATTGTACAAGTATTTATGAAAATCAGATTTTCTCCTTCCGTTGTTCGGCAGCATAGGTAATATTGATATCAATCGGTCCGTTTGTTTAGGCTCTTCGCAGGGGTAAACAATGCAATCAACCAGCAAATTGAATGAACAGATCAATGTGAATATTGAATATTGTGAGCATTGGCTTTTATTTCGAACGGGTCGTTGGGTCTTTGCATCGAATCAGCAAACACAAGGAAGCGTTAGAAAAAGCCTTTTTTCGACGTTTTTTCCGTGATTGTAAGCACTTGTGATTTACGTTTCATTCTATTGGTTAGGTGGACGAGAGACTGGAATGCTAACCTCTTCATACTTGAATTGCCGCATACCCCTTGCGGAGTTGACTGAGCATAATTCGTGGACCACACTGAAAGCGAAATGAGCTAATTTTAATCCAGATTTAACTTTAGTCAACGTTTTGTAATAAGGCGGATTAAGTCGGAAAGGGATCGTCACCTTCTCGTACGCGAGATGTCCGAGGCCGATTCCGTTACGATTTCGATTAGTGTGCGTTGCAGTAGGGAGTTTCATAAGAATACTAAGCTGAGGAACAATTCTGTAAAATAAAATCTATTTCCGAATTCGATAACATCAATTTAGACAGTAGTTTGATATGCATTACACCATTAAGTGACAAAATGTCACAATGATTTTTGAAGCAGTCGGTATTAGATATTTGACAATTGTCAAAAATATGAATCTGGGAGATTGTAAGTTTTTTTTATACACCAAAAATAACAATTACAGAGTTAAAAAGCACGCAAAACATTTGTCCGGTGTGCTAAGTACAAATACGGTTCTATATCAGTGATACTTTTTTTGAAGTTAGGATCTAAATCATTTAGCAAGCAGGAATTAAGTATTGCATATTTCTTTTCCCATAATTATACATTATTGTAGTTATAAATGTTGTTAAGTTTTGTATTGTAGCTTATAGTGTGTTAATTTTATATTGATATCTGTGCTGTAATGTTAGATTAAGAAATTGTTATTTTAATAAATTATAGTGTAATTCATATTGGATGGGTAAAATATTGCATTGCTTAAAAAGTTTGTTATCATCGTTTCTATATAGTTTTTATTTTATGAGATACAATTAGTTTAATATTCTAATTTGTAATATATTTATGTTGTTAAGATAAGTTTTGAATGTTCTACCGTAACTAGTAATACCGTAATGTACGACGAAACGAATTCTATTACCTCGTTTAGACTATGCCCATGCCGCTGCCCCTCCCGTTGCCGCCAATAATTCCTTAAATCATGCCGTCATCATCTCTATAATATAAGTATGATTTGGAAGGAATTATCTTCTTGATAATCAATATGAAAACTCTACGTTCATAAACAAACAAACTGTACTTATATGAGGCTGCCAATTGAAATAGCAGTCTACAATCAACCAGCGATAAGTATGTTTATCTACTATTTCAATACTAGAACATTTGCATTGCTGTATATTCACGTGAAGACTGCTGTGGTTATGAGCTTTTAACCTATTATTTGTTTCGCATTACGTCTTTGTGAATGCTGATCTTATCTGGACGATTTTCGTTTTACTAGCATTAATTACAATTCCGTTGTCATGGCACCCTATATTTAATAAATCAAAGTCCTGTTGCATTTTTTCAAGAGCACTGTTCATATCATTATCTGCTATTATAAGGCAAGTGTCATCTGCATATTGATAGGATGAACAGTAATTAAATAAATTATTCAGGTCTTTCACGAAAGCTATGAAATGTAATGGGCAAAGCACCGAACCTTGTGCTGTACCCTCAGTAACAGGTATAATATTACTTTTGAATCTCTAATTTTAACAAAGAATGATCTATTTTTTAAATATTCTTTGCACCACATCAATACAGGACCTATTATACCTGTGTTACTGAGCTTTTCTACTAATATACCATGCTCAAGGGTATCAAATGCCCTTGAAAAGTCTATAAAGAGAGCTAGAACATGTTTCCTATCATGCAAATGTTATTATTTCATCGGTAAACTTCGAGAGTTGAGAGATGTAGTACTTTTTGTTGGCTGAAATCCATACTGATTTGTGATTTTTATCACCACTTGGTCCAAGATTTGATCACAACAATTGCGCAGCACAACAATTTTTGTTCTAATTCATTGACATTCCATTGCCGATACTCGGAGCTCCAGATTTTTATTTTTATTTAGTAAATCGGTGTTTTTATTCACTATCGATTTTATTGTGTTTTCCTGCTTCTTATCGATTTCCTCTTAGTCGCCGATTTGCCCACTTATATGATCCGTGGACATCGTGTCGCTTAACTCTTATTTATTATCTTCTGCATTTCTCGTGTGATCATCATCATCAGCCTGTTAATGTTCCCACTGCTGGGGCACAGGACATCCCCTTGGGTGGAATAGAGAGAAGGGTTAGAGAACTCCCTCCGAGTTTTCTCGTGTGATACTCGCAATTAATTTCTTCTGATCTACTACAGTGGGGCGATCATCCTCATCGTCACTATCTTCAGGTGGCGCAAAGAAGGAGGAGCGCCTGGATAAGTTTTTGAGACATTCTTCGCAGCTCCATTCTAGTCCATCCGAGTTTCTTAAGGCAGTTTGTTGGTCAACTTGGCGCAGGTAGTTGAAGCGTGAACACTTTTTTTGCATCTGCTGCATTCGAGACCCGGAATCTTTAGAGTTATGTTTTTATTACAACACATACACTTGTTTGGTGCCATCACTTCCGGAACCGAAGGTAGCTAAAAACTATGCGATATGAAGTGAGATTGAATTTTACAGAATCGACATGCTGAGCTCGATACGGCAACTAGAATCTTTAACGTGTTATCACACAGTGATAGTACTGATGGGTCGTTCCCAATATCTGTACAAAGATGACAGGTATCTTAACATTATAAATCAAAAGAGGTTTCAAGGGAGGTATGGCATAGCGGAATTACCGCACGAATTAGAGCGCATGCCTGGAGAAGGAACCTCCACATTACAGAGGACCACAATAAAATAACGCAACTTTTTGGTGGTGTTGTGTTTCTGTCGGTGAGTAAGGTGCCAGTGCTCCACGGGGTAGGGTATTGGGTCAGATTAGGCAAGACGCGAGTGAAATTTTTTGTATCTCAAGCGTCTATAAGCTATGGCGGCCGCTTACCACCAGGCGGGCCTTATGATTGTCTCCCACCCTTTTTATCATCAAAAAAGAAGTTCAAACAAAAATGTGTATCAAATTAAGATGTATATCGATGTAGTAACCTGGTAGACTCTTATAATTAATAGTTCTTTAGAAAACTCCTCTTTATAAAGATGGTACATTATGCGAATCACATAAAATTCCTTTTGGTAAAAACATTTATCATGACTTCAGAAAAAGACGGTCGCGTTATGCTATTAAACTACGCGCTCCGCTCTGGGGACCCTTTAAAAGCCATTCTGGAGGTGATAAATTACAATGAAACCGTACAAAAAACAATTTCATAACTTCCGCATCCGTCTGCGTTCAATAAAAGGCTTTTCCCTTAAAACTATGTCGACGCGGTGTTAAATAACACCGGGAAACATTTTGTCGACATTTATTGTGATTACAATTTCAAATTTAACAGGTAGAATCTAGTCTATATTAGTAGATACTATAGTTAGTCACGATGGCGTAGATTGTTAGGGCATTAGGCCTGCGATCGTGAAGTTACACAACTTTCACAATGGTCGCTTATTGGATGGATGATTAAAGACTTACTACACACATCAAAAGTGTCTAGGGATCAACATATATTTTTGCAATAACTTTTCTCCTGATTGATATTAATTAAAATTTTCTTTAAGGATTCATCAAATAAAGTGTTTTCGTTTGTCACAGTAACGATAAACCAAGTCACCTTTGCATTAATAAAGAAATTTGCTATTTTCCTAATAAAGGGATTTTTGACATTTGAACCACTAACACAAAAGTTCGAAAAAAAGACTGAAATAACAGTTTTCTCTAAAATTTTATTGGGTAACTTAAACAATTAATAATCCGTATTTCTACCGCGAACACTAACAACACAAGAACATCGGTTTGGCATACTCAAAATGAGTTCATCCAAATCACGCTGTGGAATGGCCGCCCATGTTCGTTGCAACAATAAAAAAAGGTCTTCTTGCGACTGGATACCCTCCATATTCGGCAGAGCTCTTCTCTGTAGCATATCCCATGCATGCTCAATCGGGTTCAAGTCTGGCGACTGAGCAGGCCAGGGCAGGACATTGATGTTAGCTGCGGCGAGAGTCTGTCTTACAACTCTTGCGGTGTGCGGTCGTGCATTATCATGCATTAACTGAAATAAGGGACCGATTTGCACTTGTAGAGGAACGATGACGTCTGATACAATCGTCTCTGCATAAATTTGAGCGTTGAGGTTGCCTCTGATCCAAATCAACTCAGTTCTTCCGCCGATCCAAATACCCGCCCATACCATGATTGTTCCACCACTATAAGGATGGACTTCCTGGCAGGATTTTAATCGCTGTTGGCGTCCAGGGGTTCTCCAGTGTCGTATACGTCTTGTATCCGGTCTCATACCAAAACGAGACTCATCAGAAAAGCACACGAAACGCCATTGTTCTTCTGCCCAATTTCTGTGTTCAAGAGCCCATTGATATCGAATCCTACGATTGTGCATTGCTATAGGTGGTACCCGTAGCGGTCTTCGGGAATGAAGGTTCACTTCATGCAAGCGGTTTCTGACTGTTTGGTCGCTAATTAAGTTCCCTGAAGAGTGATGAAGCCTCACGGCTAACATCATGGCGGTTATTGTTGGAGCTCTTCGAGTTAAGATTTGAATGTATCGGTCTTGTCTCCGTGTGGTGCAGCGATACCGTCCTCCATGGTGCTCAGCCACGGTACCAGTGCTTCGGTATCGTGTCCAAAGTCGACTGATAACACTCTGACTTGTATTCAGAGCTAAAGCCACAGTACGTTGCCGGGAACCAGCTTCTATCATTCCCACGGCTCTGAGCATTTCTTCCCTGCTTAAATGACGTCGCCGCTCCATAATAACGTTGGTTTTAATCAGTAGTAGGGAAACAGTAGCACTAATAATGTCTTCAATGCGTTGTATGTTTTTATAGGGAAAATATTGACAGCTGATTTTCATCTTTTACTCGAATTTGATTCACAGTTCCTGATTCAAATTATGAAATGCACCAAAAAGGATCCATATAAATTTATAAAATCATAAATTTGTTACAAAGCCACATCTCAATCTCAAGAAATCCGCATAAAAATGCTTGATCCCTAGACACTTTTGATGTGTGTAGTTTGAGCTTCTCCGTGCTTCGAAAGGCACGTTAGGACGTTGGTCCTGGCAACTGCAGTCGTTAGCATCTACCAATCCACACTGCCTCTCTATTCTATCCAGGAAAGGCCTGTGCCCCTGAAGAAGGTGCCCCTGAAGAAGGGACAATAACAGGCTGATGATGATGATGATAGTCAGCCACAATAATCTAAAACATAATCTAACAAACATTTAGCGTTTCTCATGGGTCAGTCATATCTGAACTCAATATAAAACAACAAACGACAGCGCTTTATCGAAAAAAATGAACCCGAGTTATTGAAATTACTTGTTAAAGATCGTAATACCCTTAATTGTATTATTTATGTATTGTTATATTATTATTATCATCTAATTAAAGCCCCACACTGCTAGGGCACAGGCCTTCCCTATGGATGGAATATGGGCATTCGGCCATGACACGCGTGCCTAGTGCTATAAAGACTGCAACTGCAGCCGGGACCAACGGCTTAATGTGCCTTCTGAAGCACGGAGGAGCAGAGGGTAATATGTTTTTGTTTACCTATCTAATGACCGGTCGTTGCGAAACTTCCACAATCGCAGTCCAAACGTGCTAACCATCTGCGCCATCGTGCTCCTCAATCTATATTGGTTATGGTTAACAAACACTTTTACTCAAGTTTTGTGGTTATAAATAATTCGGTAGGGGATTGTGGTGTACAGATTTTTCAGGTTCTCAATATTAACGATACAAAGAGGTATCCCATTACGAATTGTTTATAAACAACGCAATTTTTATGGGCCTCCTTGAAACAGTGTTGGTTTAAAATAAAACGGATTTTGTCAGTTATTGAATGGGTATCAAGTGACTTAGCACTGAAGTTCGTAGAAGGTTTCCTTGTTCTTATTAATTGTTGTACGTCAAAGGCTTTTAGGTGAAGGAAGAAAATTATATTGAGATGTATTTTTGGTTGAATTTTCCGCCTCGTCGCAGTCTCTAAGGGTTTGATATCTGGTTAGAACAATTTACATTGTCAAGCGGATTTCCATAGCTTCTTTGTTCGTAGTTAGCCTTTTGAACAGCACCTTACAGTGTTTATATACGTTTTGTTAAATATGTTTATCAATCTATAAAAAAATGTAGCGCTTGTTTTATTCACTTAGAAAGGGAGAAGTTTTTTTTAAAAAAAAGGGTAAGTGGATTTTGCAGATGTCGTACCACAGGAATGCAAACTACTGGCATTTTTCCTGAACACAAGATTAGGATTTTACGTTTGAAAATTTCACATTAAGCTGGATGATTGAATATGAAGTTTCGGCGACCTGCAATGTGTGAAGTGTCACCGTCTATCTAATTGGTTGAAATTTCAATAAGGTAATTTCCTTATTACCCAATATGCATTAGCTGTAGTATTTCCTTAATAAAAAGCAGCCCTTGCTGAATTTCTTGCTTCCCACCGTAGATTAGCTTAGCGTTCGACTTTCAGATGTGTTTGTAAAAGCCTAAACTAAATAAACAAATTTTAAATTGGAATTTGACTTATTGGATCAATCACCCACCCTAATGCAGAAAGTGCTTACCTTCCTCGATCGCAAACGCACTAAAACAAAACATTTTAAATGAGATATTTGATAACAAAAAATTGCAATGGTCGGTCATTGGATGGGTCAACAAAACCTTATTATCTCGAGCTCCTTCGTGTTTCGGACGGCACGCTAAGACGTTGGTCCTGGCTGCATCTGCAGTCGTTAGCACCAACCAAACCCTGGACCCATGTGATGGGTCACGGCCCAGTCTCCCTTTCCATCCATAGGAAAGGACTGTGCCCCAGCAGTGGGGACATTAATAGGCTGATGATGATGAGTTGCTAAAAGAAGCTGCGCGTCTTTAAAAATTATCGCTTGCGAAATTTTCTTATAAAGCTCACGCACTAAGTTATTTTTAATTAAGATCTTTAAAATACTTTCCGTTTTCGACCCTTAGCCATCCGAGGGCTGTTTCCGTTCTGTGACTAAGTATTTAATTAAGCTTGTTAATGTACAGAGAATGTTACAAATTTGGGTTTCCAATTATATTGAGGATATTGAAAATAGCAGTAGGGCGATTCTGTAAGATAAAATCTCAGTTTCGATTTCGGTATCTTCCATTTTAGATATTAGTTTGCTATGCAT
Source organism: Chilo suppressalis (assembly GCA_902850365.2). Classification (NCBI taxonomy): domain Eukaryota; kingdom Metazoa; phylum Arthropoda; class Insecta; order Lepidoptera; family Crambidae; genus Chilo; species Chilo suppressalis. The sequence continues at coordinate 4,565,067 of OU963902.1, forward strand.
TAAGGGGCAAATATACGGAACGATTGATCTGTACGATCCGTCGTTTTAAACCGATCGTAACGATGGATCGACAGTGTATGTCAAGATCGTTAACGATATACTTAATCGCAGACGATATCGGAGATCGCAACAAAAACCCATGCAATCATGAATATCGTAAACGATCGATCGTCAGTGTCCCATATACGGTACGATTGATCTGTACCAATTGTCCGTATTGATCTTAACGATTTCCTTCAGATCGATCGCAACGACGAACCGTTTACGATCAATCGTTTCGTGTATGTAGTGGCATTTCTGAACGATCGATCGTTGACGATTTCCTTCAGATCGATCGCAACGACGAATCGTTCCGTACATGCTATGTCTGTAGAAGCAGCCAGAGTTAGATATTTGACACTAGTCAGAAATCCATATAAATGAGATCGTAAGTGAGATTGCATCTTACAGAATACTAATGCAGGACTTTAGATGAGGGTTCGGAAAATTACGCCTTACCGACCTAACTTTGCTCTCGCTGAGTGGAGCGATGCGTTTTTACCCGGCTGCGCAATGCAAGAGCGCGAAGCGCGACGCGCAGACAGGGTTATGTGTTTAACAGTCTATATATGTATGTTTACCCGGCTGCGCAATGCAAGAGCGCGAAGCGCGACGCGCAGACAGGGTTATGTGTTTAACAGTCTATATATGTATGTTTGTTCCTTTGTGGCACACTAGAGACCAAACGCCTGGACCGATTTTGATGATTCATACATCAATCGATTCGTCTCAATCATGGGAGTGCTACTAAAGATATGATAGTAATCAAAATTCAATATGGGCAAAATAAGGCCCCATATTGTGACGAAGTAAAAAAAAAAGTTGACAAAATATGTCGAGTGGGGTATCAGTGTCTAGATAATCAAAAATCATATTTAGGTGTCTAACACCATTTTTCATTTTATATGATTATTTAGGATCTACAACGCTTTAAAGTTGTATATTAACCACTTACGCTTTTAATTTCAATCTTACGTTTGTATGGATCTTTGTTACTCTTTCACCTAAAAAATACTGAATGGATTTTAATGAAACTTAACAGTAATATAGCTCATATTTAATAATTACATATATATAATAATTTATGTAGTTATTGAGTGAATTGGCCAATATATAGCAATAAGTGTCACATAAGACGGAAAAAAATGTCCCATCTGCGAGCCATTTTGGCCTGCACTGCAAAAACAATAAAAGTTACATGAATATAATGTAGAGTGAAAATGTATCTCTTAATTAGTTCTAAAAAAAAGTCCGTGACACCATATATCTATTTTTAATGTGTAAGTCATTACCGCTTAAATAGTGAATCAAAACTAAAATATTATTTGATATCTATTTCCAAAATGCACATTTTGATTATCAAATCATTTTTTATCAAAACAAATACTTTAATCGCTTTTGATATTTAAAGACGATAAACTTTGCTTTTTACACTATGGCATTTCGACAAATATTTAAAAAGTTACAACGATGACAAAGTGACAGCGCGGTGTACTATGTAAAAGAAAAAAAATGGGATATTCGCAGTATCTGATCCTATACGAAGTACTAACATTAAAACTGTGATACAGTTCCTTCTTATTAAATGATGAAAAATATATTATCATAATAGGTATTTATGATTATTGAATTTTAATGAAAAACTCAGAATTTTACTGTTTTTCATTTTTTTTAACGATATTACTTAAGGTTACAAAAAAGGTTTACTTAATATAATGACAAATAACCCATTTTTCGCTAGTAAGTACATACTTATTGGAATCCCTGTATTTATTAATCAGCTCGCGATAATATTGGTTTTGTAATAATTCTGCAAAATTCAAAGTAAAAAATGTAGATTTTTATAGGTAAATCACCCCTTTCATCACCCTACGCCTATAAGTATTGCGATGTTGTAGCTAAGAACCAAGTTCCCATCTACTTCTATATGGGAATTCATTATATTCGATTTAGCTATTAGGGCACGGAAGCGCAACAAACAAACTCACTTTCGCATCTATAATATTATATTATACTTACTAGTGATCCACCCGGGCATTGTACGGGCGAAATTTATTTATCGGGATAAAATATAGCCTATGTCACTCGGACAAAATGTATTTAAATAAAGAAAAATGTTATAATAAATAATGTACCTACCTTATGATGAATTAATATTTAAAACCGGTTCAATAGTTTGACAGATTATTTGTTACAAACATACAAATCTTGCCTCTTTATCATATTAGTATAGATAGTTAGGATAAGATAAGTATTTAATTGATGAAAAAGATTTAAAAATAAAGTAAGTAATAGGTTTATTTGATTATATTTGTAAAAGTTACTAAGCATTTGTGCTTAACAGTGATACGTTATTCGGTTTTTTTATAAAAAAAAAAATTTGGAAAATAATTGCCATGATTGTACTACTGGGAGTACTCTTCATTCCAGCTTTACACTACCAATAAAAAGGGTCGAACACAAAGTCTTTGACCTGTTAAATGTGAACGCTTTAAAAGAAAACTACAAAGATATATATATTACAATCTTAGACGTCCGGCATTGACATGACAATGCAGCCACTGCCAATTTTAAATAGTCGACGAATAAAAGTAAATGAATTTTATATTTACTGCCTAACTATTAAAAAAAACATAAACAAAAGATGACTTTTTGAGTAAGTGCTAGTTTACTATAAAAATTACATACATTAGAGATATTTATGTAACGACTTGATTTAACTTCACACATTTTTGCGAAAATTGAGGCCCATCTGTAGCCTTGACCCCGCTGGTAAAGTCTTTATATGTCTTAATAAATCAATCTTTTAGACCGACGCAAGGTACGTAATAATTCCCGCGATATTAATTCCCTTACTGAAGTAACAAGACTACGGTATATACCGTCTTAAAATACTAACTAAAAAGTGTGAAATAAAAAAGGTAAATTTAAAAAATCAAAAAACCCGACTGCTTAATTATTCTTCAAATAAAAACTGAAAAGAAAAAAAAAAACAAGTCCAGTAGTCTATAATTCTGTTAATAAGGAACAAAGCTACTTTAACAGTCGGGACCCACTGTTGAAAAATATTATGTATTCTTGAATATCTAATGGGTCCCGACTGTTAAAGTAGCTTTGTTCCTTATTAACAGAATTATAGACTACTGGACTTGTTTTTTTCTTTTCAGTTTTTATTTGAAGAATAATTAAGCAGTCGGGTTTTTTGATTTTTTAAATTTACCTTTTTAATCTTCTCTTCGATCCACATACACCGGTTTACCTAAAAAGCAGATTCAGGTTTCTGAGTGATTCTCATGACCGTGTCCTCCGTTCAACGGACAATCTCCTTCTGTATACTCCCGTCCATTCTTCTGGCTTCGTCTCCTACTCTTTCACTGTCACGGCGGTACGACTCTGGAATGACTTGCCCCCCAATATACGTAAAGCTCCTAACAAATTGCATTTAGGGGATTGGTTCGTGAGCACTATCTCAATAGCATTAAACAGCGTTCTCATATATGACTGACATAATCGTATACTTATGTATGTATTGTAGGTATGTATATGTGTGTATCTATGTATATATATATATATATATATGTATGTATGTAGATACAAAAAAGTAGATACAAAGTACATATATGTATGTATGTATGTGTGTATTCTGCTAAGAGTATTTGTATCCTTGGTTTATCTTACATTTGTCTTTATTGCACCCCCGTCATATTAGTTTTTTTCTCACGCTCTTACTGGTCGACTGGTAGAGAATGCCTTATGGCATTATGTCCGCCATTTGCTGTGTTATGTTGCAATAAAGTTTAAATAAATAAATACGGCTTGGAAAACAGTGTCGGGTAGCAAAAACGAAAATAATCCGAATACGGGTGAACTCGACTCCGTTCATTTACACTAGTCGTGTACCCGAATTCCATTGGCACTCGTATTCGGGCTAGCAACCAAATGTAATCGTGCCATTACTTTTGTACAGGGACGGCTCAGTGCATTCTCAATGTGTAAAGTTCAATGGAACTTTTAATTGCCTTTACCATCGCTAAAGCCGCCCACAGAGCATAGCTATGTTCTGTGAAGCCGCCCATACTGAGTGGCCAAGTGAAGGCCAATACCTATAGACAGAAATACTTATAGACAGAATAGTTGTCTTGCCTTGGTATCACTTGCCTAATCATCCTAGGAAAGGGAAGCGAAAAAAATTTTTGGGGATTAGACTTTTCAGATCTTCAAAATGTATGACCCATCCTTCCTTTAGCCATATCCTAACGACACCATAGTTGGTATTGGTTTGCAGCCAATTGAAATAGTTTCCGAATACCCATATCCGGTCTGATGACAGGCAAAGGCCAGTAGGAAGCCATTTAGCTTCTTTTTTTTTAATGCTTAATAGGCAAGGCGTTTGACCACAATCTCGCCTGATGGAAAGCGATGATGAGGCCTAGGATGGTACACGCCTGCCTAGAATAGCTAAGCTACTAATAATGTAAATACTTTGGGCAAAGGACATAAACACATAATTCAAATAAAATAGGAAATGCAGACCGATGACGGGCCAACAAAGGATTTTATCTAGAATCTTTCCAGCGCCTGTCTCCTATAATTCATATCGTGACACTACACCCACTACAATCCGAAGGCGATATATCACATTTCTGTCAGGACACTTTATTTATATTTTTCAATGTGGTTCGTAAAAGCAATTTACTTCGTTTTGTTATCTTAGAGATGAAAAATGAACTTATAAATTCAAGGAAACTCGACCCAGTTTCGAGGAATCTTCGAGTCAGGCAGAATTTGTGGAGTTAGATCCATGCATTACGTTACCGTTATCGCAGTGTCAATGTGTCTGAATAGATTTTAAAAATAACATGTATACCTGATAAGGTTAAACGTTATTTTGATATAGTTTTAAATAAATTAATGTATTTTTTGTTGTATTTACTGTACTTTTAGTCCATCTAGTTCTACTAAATTGTTCTATTGATAGAATAGAACGGAAAAATATTGTCACAAACGCTCTCGAAACAAAACCGCGAAAATACTGGAGACAGATTTTGCCGGAACACCGCGGTCGCAACGTGAATGATGTTCGCAATAAAGGTTGAGTAGTGCAATTCATTCTAATATGAGCCTTATGCAGTGCAGTATAAAAAAAAACAAAAAAGTTTATTACGATCCCACATTTGTTGTACACCAAACCAGGGTGGGTTCCTTTTATTAAGTGTTTAACACCTGTTTCAGAAGGAACCACTCTTCCATAGCATCCTTAATATATTTTTGGTAAGGTCTTAATATTATTTCATTATTTTTTTAAAACATTATTAAAATAAATATAATTTATATATGTTATATAAGCGGTTGCGTGTGTGTATGTGTGTGTGCGTGTTCGTGTGTGTGCATGTGCGTGAGAGATTGTGTATACAAATGCTCTTTTTATCCGCTAGTAAGTAAAATTAAGAAGGCTCTCAGTTTCATTATAATTCAAGGCTATGACCTTGAACCATGTTATCAGTTTGAGCTTGCACTCCCGGTAAGTTAAAGGGACATATTTAAGATTTTTTTATATGTTTATAAATGATGGAGGAGATGTGAAGGTACTGATTGCGAGCAAAACTTGTGTTAGAGCACTGAACTAATGCTACTATGTCTCCTGTTTTTTCTACAATACTAGGATTGTAAGAGAGTGTTGTGTGTTTTCGTAATAGAGCATGTAGAATGTATAGCTTTCTGACAGTAAATCTGACAGTGCAGTGTAAGGGAGAAAGTGCAAAGACACCTGCACTTGTTTACAACTTATGCGTGTTACCTACGTATAAGTACTACGCACTCGCGGGTGCTAGTTAACTCTCAATTTTATGGGACTTTGAGAATGCGTCTATTAGCGTACATAAGAGCAATCGGCGCCACGCAGCGGACAGCAAGTTTCAACAGCGATTTCTGAAAGAATACAAAGGCGATCAAACTGCAAGAAAAGTGTTCAAGTGCGATTTTTTAAAGACTTGTATAGTGAAGTACAGTGTTTAGTGATTAACATTGTATGTTTACTGTGTGAACTGTGTGGTGAATAAAGTACTGTCAAGCGTGAATTGGCATATAATTTCGAAAACCCCATCCCGACACGTAACAATATATATAATTCTACGGTATCTATACAAATATATTTGAACCTTCGTTGATTTCTCAATCTTTAAAAGCATCGTTCCAATAAAGTTTTAATAAATATTAACTATACGAACCAGGGCCGGATTTAGGATTGTGGAGGCCCCGGGCCACTTACGATTTGCAAGCTTGTTGACCCATCGAAATGTTGTTATTTCTTAAGCTGTTGTGGAGGCCCCTGGGCCACAGCCAGGTGGGACTCTGCCGTAAATTCGGCACTGGAAAAGATGTTTACTAGTGTTTACTAGTTGGAATTTGAAAGATTTTTTTTTTCCAAAGTCTCTATTGTGGGAGCCCCCCGTTTGTGGAGGCCCCGGGGCTTTCGCCCCGGTTGCCCTCCCCTAAAACCGGCAGTGATACGAACTCTTATAAGTTTTATATTTTTAAACATGTAACTGCTAGATGTTTAAATATGAGAAAACATTGCTAGAAACAATCTACGCGGACCAGTCAGTAGTCGGGACTCAAACGGGCGAATGCCCTGACCATTATGCTACCGCGGCCCTAATAGCCGTGTCAAATTCTCTCTAGCCTTATAACTAACAATTCTTATAAGTTTATTAGCTGTCCCAGCGAATTTCGTGCCGAAATAAAAAAATTAGGGGTTGGTGTTAGAAGGGTGAAAATGTAGGCTTGTATGTATTTTTGTATGATGTATCATAAAAAAATAAAAACAAAAAGTCATGTTAAAAAAAATATTAAGGGCGGACATTAACATTTAGGGAGATGAAAAATAGATGTTGTCCGATTCTCAGATCTACTAAATATGCCTATAAAATTTTTGGCTTTATTTCGGAGTAGTTCAATTACGCACACCGTGACACGAGAATTTTATATATTAGATAGATTAAGTTTTAATAACAAACGATAGTGACGTCAATTTAACACTAACTTGGCTTAGGTTTTTACTGCCAAGAAGTTTTCCAAAAGCTCAATAAACTCTATTTCCTACACCCACTCTTCTCTCTTTGTCAGCGGTGTACCTTCCATCCATGCTTAAACCACATCCGAAATATACTATACCGTATTAATCTTTATATATATTTAATTTATAAAAAAAACAATAACAAATTTAAATTTTAAAACAAATGGCTAAATTCAATTTGGGAATTGTTTAATTCTATTAAGAGCTACAAACTTACGGACTACTTGAGCTTCAGTGATTTCAGTAAAACCCAATATTGTTTTAGCCAAGGCTATGTTTGATTTAGTGCAATCGCGTTCCCCAATGTTATTTATTACCCTCCACGGAAACAGTTTAATGATAAGAGAGTGCATTTGTCTGGTGCACACAGTAAGAAACGTGTCGAGACAACCGTGGGACACTATTTAGGAATCGTTCTTCTCCCGTGGAGGATTCGATTCCTACAGATTGTCATTTGACATAAAAAATTCGCTATTTTTGATTCGTTTAACTACAATGAGTGCTTTCTACCACTCGTCGCTAGGTCAAGGTTCTAAGCGGCTTAAAGTTAAAATTAAGTCTTAATTCTGTAACATCATTCCGTCTATGTCAATCGTTAAAAGTTAAATAGATATAAATTGACGCTTAAACTTAAGCTTTTAAATTTGATTTAATAACTTTGGTGAAAGTGGACCTTGATAACATTGTAACCGCATCTAGTTTTCTTCTCTTTAATATTTAAAATTTCGCAAAATGCAGGTAGCACTCATCAAACAATTCGAAACAATTCGTGGCACTCGACTCCTACGTCGTACGACGCCACGTTCTTGACGAAGTCCTATATTACGGTGATGCATTTTCTAACGAGCGATTCAAAAATAGGTCCCACGGTGAATCCGCCGTGGATTTATAGGCACATCATGAGCGCTCTGACGATATTCGAGGTGAACTGATTGATTATTATAGTATCATTGAACCGTGACTCACAAGTGTTTACGAAAGCCAATATGTTGGGATAGTGTTCCGGAAATATTGGAGAGAACACTTAAGAGTTGTGGCAAATAAATCGCCGGTTATGTGGAAGATTCTTACGATGTAGATTCAGAATAGCGTGGCGTCGAATACCTTGTTAAAAGTTGTGTGGGAGTATTAACGATTCAACTTTGTATACTTCGAGATCATTTACATCCATATGGGTAAGTATAGCTTTAAGCCTTGTTATGATATATTGCTTAAGCTGATATGTAGCTAAAAGTTCCCTTCCCTTGAGAAAAGCATGAAAAGTGCCGGGGGCCAGATTAATCTTTGAGTGTAATTCATGAATACTGTTCTCAAAGAGGCATTTTACAATCACACAATTATTAAACACACATTAAACTTTGTTGGTTTTTTAAATGTTGTTTGAAGATGGTAGAAGCCATATTTGTAAAATTCACAAAATTAAACCACTACCTACTTTAAGAGTCCTCATAACTAGGGGTGATGAAGTGGCAAAGTAAACTTAATTCTCTTTTGTCCTTCAGTTAGGTTATCTAAAAATATAGGCCACTTTTTTATTTTATAAATCAACCAAAAATTCAAAAGATAGAGTTGTTACAGTGTGGCAGAGCCGCAACCATTCTCATTGTTTATTTCCTCCATTTTCTTTTGTAATTTATATTTAGTTTGGAATTCAATTCCGGCAAGTCTGTCAAAAAAATATTACTGTCTATCCAGCAACAAAATCCGTAAAAGATTTATAATATTTAAATGTTTTTTTTCCTTTGAAATAAGTTTTGAAATAATTAAAATTGTATTTCACATTAAATGGTAATTTATCTCTTTACTGGACTACCGAAATGTTTTAAGTTTATAACTTCTTTATTACAGTTTTTTATTCGTACCTTAAATAGACATTTCAAGCTTATTGTTGGCGAGTCACTTAGAATTTTATTAGCCCAATGGTAACTACAATGTCAAATTTGATACAACAAGTCCGTATCAAACTATCGGAAGAAGAAATAGCAATGCAATGACATAATTATATTTCAGCACTTAGCTGCTGGATCATTCAAACATAAGCATGAAGAAGGGGATTACTTAAAACAACATTAATAAAAATCTTATTAAATGGCATTGTATTAAGTAACAACAAAGATGTAAGTGTGTAACTTTTGATGTGAAACATTGATAGGCACACGTAAAACCTGGCGTGGCGACTCATGCCGTGGCGCCGCGTCGCCACGCTATATGATTTTATATACATACTAGCTGACCCAGCGAACTTCGTACCGCCCTAAAAAAATAGGGGTTGTCCAGCGGACAAAATTGTGAATCTAAACCATTCTCAGATCCCCTTGAACACACACAAAAAATTTCATCAAAATCGGTCCAGTCGTTTAAGAGAAGTTCAGTGACATACACACTCACAGAAGAATTATATATATAAAGATATATACAGTGTATATGCGGTAGTGTGTACGGTCTGGCGACGCGTCGCCATTCGTAATCGAATTCGAGTTTTATATTTAATGAAAATTAATGTTTATTAAATAAACGGTCATCATTTTCTGGGAAAAAACGTAATATTTTACTTTATCATTATGCCATATTTAGTTCCTATCGCAATCTGTTCTATTCTGCATATTACTTTTACAAAATAATGTTGATGTTTCACATCTACCAGTCGTCCCGTGACGGCTCACATTTTTTTGTTCTTTCAAGGGAAGAAAATTGTCCGACCCTGCCGTTTGCGCCGCCCCTTAGTTGTCATTTACCCGAATGAATACCAACAAAAAGCAGTACGTGGTCTGGCCACACCACCCATCCATCCAGAACACCTCCCTACGTGCCCCGTGTGACTTATGGCCTCTCCGAAATAGTATGACATTAGGGAATTGGACCATTTACGCTTAATGATCATCACATTACTTTGAGATCTCTCACTAAGATACACGTACTGTTGTTTCAGAAGCAAGTTGAATATTTGGTTATGTGTTATACTCATTTTGGTTGAGATTAATTTCTTAATTCAAGTTAATTATATGAGTAAATATATTGGTTGTCGAAGTTAATATAATCAATATGACAGTTTACTGTGCAATAATTTCCATATTTTTTTTTCTTAAGGGAAAAACAGACGTAAACTTAGCATTTTTATCTTATTGACATGTTGTCCGATGGTTTGAAATTAAGATTCATGTTATCTAAATTGTATTGCGTGTTAGTAAATTCTACCTTTTTAAAATTCCGACTAGAATTTGGGTTAGCATTGAAATATACCTCGATTAAATCGTTTTTTTGGTTTGATTCGTGAAACCATAGATCAATACGGCCAAGTTCGATAACTCGGACTAGCCGTTGCTTGTTTCTGAACGTCTTTGAAGCTTCTGCTGTGTGACTAATACTGTCCATTCTCTATACAGGTCACGGCACGTAACTCTAGCGCTGAACAAAACTCGTCAGGGATAGCTGCGCATGGTAGGACTGGAGAGCCAATCGGCGCAACGCACGCCCACCCGCGCACCTCGTTTCCCCCCAACACATCTTAATTTTTTCTTCTGCGCAATAACGGTCATCGCTAGAGTTTCGTGCCTTATACCAATTTGACTCTTTTGATTCTAAGATAATATTGTCCAATAACTATATAGGTACAATGATTTTAAATTTGTAGGTAAACTAACCTTGCAAAGAATTAGAAACTATATATCTTTTAGTAACTATATGATAACTAGCGTCATTTTGAGACATCGTCCACGGTAACTTGAGTTTTTTTGAAAGTTCCTCTGCTATCTAACACTTTTCCGGGATGAAAAGCACCCTCATGTCTCAATTTAGACAATTAATTATACGTGTGCCAAATCACATCTTAATCTATTCAACCATTTAGCGTGATTGAGGACCCAACAAACTTATAAAGTTTCGCATTTATAATATTGAGTAGGATGAGGTAACATACACTCTCTATAAGAATTTCGCTTATTCGATTCCAAGATAAATTTATCCAATATACCTTATATTTTTTAAGAATACCTTATATTTTTTAAGAATTAGAAGTTATGCTACTTTTAGTAACTATATATTAATCATGTCAGAATTTCTATAAATGAACGTTTCCGTATATCTTTATTTTGATGATCTCATTGCATTAGCAGAACAGGGAGTGCAAATAAAACAGCTATATTTTCCGATGTAATAGAATCTGCAAACGAACACACTATGCCCTTAATACAAATAAATTGCGCACATGTGGAGAACAACAAACATGCTAACAGTATAGACACAGAGGAGATCTGTATGGGGGTATGCGCTATGTTAAATTTAATTGACTGAGCGCGTGAACAGTATGCACTTGAAGGCTCGTATTACAGAATGACAACTACGAGTAAGTGTTTATCTTTACTTGAGTACAGTTAGGAAGGGATGTCGCTATTATAGCTATTATTCAAATTCAAATACAATACAAGTGTTGTGTTCAAGTATACAAATTATATTATGTTCAGCCATATTCTGTCTTGTTGACATGCAATGTTATTTCATTTAGTTCATTATTCATTACATTATTCTAACAATGTCAATTAAGTACTTATATTAATCTAAATTGAAATTATAATCTGAAAAATGAGATGTCTAAGTCACATTTTGAAAATAATAATAATAATGGATACATACAAAAACGTTACTATAATGTCAAATTAGAATACATGTCAAAATGAAGATAATGTCAAACTACAAGATAGGTCATTTAAATAAAATAACAAAATAGGAATACAAATGGATTACAATATTATTTTAAAATTTATAAGTCATATATTTGTCAACTGTATAGTAAGCTTTTCCCACAAGTAATTTCTTAACTCTCAATTTAAATGTTTGGATATATTTCTTTTAAGCATTCTGGTAATTTATTGTACAGTAGTGGTGCCTATTATATATTATTATAGCGACTTCCCTTTCTAACTGTACTCAAGTAAAGATCAACACTTAGTTGTCATTCTGTAATACGAGCCTAAGTTAAGATGATGGGAAGTGATAACACTTAGCCGCACTTCAATATATGTAGTATTGCTAATAACGCTACGCAAGACAAGGGTAGGTATATCGATATGTATGATGTTGCTTTGTCTGTACCAAAGTGGCGGATGTTGACTATCTTGTTGTAGTTTACTCCTTAAGAATCGATTTGCATATATAAGGGGCCCGGTATGAGAAAAATTAGAGGAGTAAAATCTATCGATGAATGACATTAATGACCTCGTTACGTTTTTGTGCGCAACCTCATCTGCGCACCTTTCACTTTTAGCCATGGCAACGGATAAAAAACATTAAGTTGTCACAAATGTCAATAAAATAAATAAACTAAAAATAGATAAAATCGGAGCAAAATTAATGAAAACAAATAAATAACAGAATATAGAGAAATGCCATGTAAGTGTCCAGCACTCTGGAATAGTGATTTTCAGTACAGATGGAATTATAATACATATTTACAAAATGATGACTAGTGTGTGATATTTTTGAAATTGTGTGTTTCCAGAAATACATAATAAAATATATGCTGAATATCGCTGATGTTAGATGATAAAATGTGTGACATGGAACCTATGATAGTTGAAACCATGGGACGATTCCTGAGGTATCTCTACTTGTAACCGACTTCTTCGGACTTGATTTTGTTTTGTGTCTGTTCAAAGACAATCGTTTTTAGAGTGGAAACTCCGGTCGTGCGTCGGAGCTGACACACACAATTTTTTTATATTTTTTAAGCATGTAACTGTTGTTTGTTCTAAGGTTTTCACGCACACCAATCATTAAATAAAACAAGTTACAAACGGTACAGACGCACTGATTTATTTATTTATGACGTTTCGCATCCCTTTCAGGCTGCGTCATCAGAATAAAATAATGATTTTATTTACTTTGTCGAGCTACCTTAGAAAGACTTTTATTGAGCGTTCTGATATTTCATTGGAAGATTTTTAAAAGTTTATTGTCTTTGTATGAATTTATTAGTTAAATTAATTAAGAAAGTACTTTAATTAATTCTTTTTATAAGTTTATTTCATCATCAGCCTATTAATGTCCCCACTGCTGGGGCACAGGCCTTCCCTATGGATGAATTAGGGAGATTGGGCCATGACCCACCACGCGGGCCCAGTGCAGGTTGGTGGGCGCTAACGACTGCAGATGTAGCCGGGACCAACGGCTTAACGTGCCTTCCGAAGCACGGAGGAGCTAGTGATAGTAAATTTTTAGTCACCATCCAATGACCGAGCACTGCGAAAGTTGCTCAACTTCAACGACTGCAGCCTAACGCGCTTATCAGTGGCGCCATCGAGCTCCTCCTTGAGTTTATTTATTTGACCCTAACTACTGTAAACTACCACCAGTTCCAAAATGGGATACCTTTCTGAGAAGAACTGGCGAAACAAACTTAGAGAGGTTTTCTATCTCGTGCTTACGTTAAATCATGCGAACAAAAAGAACTAATAGTTCCCATAATATAAATACTACTCTTTGACTAATAGTATCTGTTGACTTGCAGTGTGTGGGTTCGGGGTTGGGATTTTATCTGTTGTATAATAGGATCTCAAGCTGGTGGTATATACCAACCATCTTCCGATCAATTAACTGTTAATTGTCTCCGCGTTTAACTTGATATCTCCACGCTCGTACATTCCCGATACAAAGGGTTTTTTCATCACAGCTTTAAGAGACAGTACATCTGAGTAGGTATGTATATAGTTAAATTTTATTCGATACCTTAACGCGTTCCCGCGATAAAGGGTCTTGAAAGATAGACTGACAACAAAGTGATCCTAGAAGGGTTCCGTTTTTGACATTTGTGGTTCAGAACTCTATAAAAAAACAAAACGCTTATATTTTAGATATAGATCCAAACATCTGATTCTCTTACTCATATCGATTCGACATTATATAGTAGTGGCCGTAAACCAGACTGCGAATCGAACTCAATTCTATCCATTTGCAGAGTTCCAACGAAAGCTGTACTCCTCGACAAGCGTGTTATAAGATTCATTGTAATTTGTTTTATGAGAATAACAAGGCCGGGAACCTTTGTAGCAATCTGATGAGTGCCCTAGATTTTTTATGTCACGAGGCTGGTAAACACGTATAAAGATACTTAGTGGTAAACGGCTCTGATGGCCTATACTTAATCGTCTTATCGCATATAAGCGTCTAGTCTAGGCGCTTGCAAGACCAGAGCATCACACGCTTGTAACCTACCTGATCCCATTCCTTATCCGAGGAATCCTGTCTCATCCCCTAATCTTGGAACCTTGTCCCATCCTCTACCCTTGGAACTCTGACCCCATCCCCTTTTTTTTCGTCAGGACAATGCTTGACGTATACCCCGCCACCTGGGAGTGGCAACGGGGTTATGTGGGACTCCTCCCGATGCTCAGGCAGTTCAGGGACTGCTCACGAGGGGGGCCCTACCTACTACACCTGACGATGCCCCTCACCTCACTCGGTCCACGGTCCCAACCAGCGTGGCTGAGACAACGGCACTGGATGAGGCCGAGGGAACCCTTACGGAATCTTCCGCACTGACCCCATCCCCTACCCGTGGAACTTTGAACACAGCAGGACAACAACGCTATAGAGGTGTTATAATAGTTGTATTAATTTCATTTCATGAATTTATATACTTATAATTGTTTAATTATAGAAACAACCAATGATTAGATTGTCAAATAGGATTCTCTTAAACGACTAGATTTATAGTATTTTAAACTTCTTTAAAATATTTATGTTTAAATTAAATCTACTTTATAGAACAGCACGGGCATTTTACCTCCTAAGAAATAAATATACAAGGGATAGTATGCATGCCCCTTACACTATAGAAAGTGTATGTTCAGAGATGTATACTGTTTGAAAGTACACTATGGTAAGACATTGGAAGTAAACAGCTGCAGATTTCTTTATGTAACGCATTTCGACGAATGATTGCTAATAAGTGTTTCAGCTTATCCCTTTAACGTTCCATTCTATGTTACAATAGAACATTTACATATTCTGATTAAATTTATTAAAATTCAGTCTTTGTCAGTCGTTTGGCAGATGTGACTTTAAAAAACATTATGTTTTAAACGTTATGTTACAATGACTTTGATTTTTCATGAGGTATAATTAACTTTCTAGTTAAAGACTATATTTCTTTACTCAGAGGTCCTCGTTTCGAGTCCCGATAGGGCGAGTGTCAGAAATATTTTTTTTTATCTATTTCCTTGCTTTAAAATCTCTTATGAAGATTTAATAACAGTTAGCTTAATGCTAATATAAAGTCAGTCAATGTATAAAAAAAAAACATTAGTTTGGGTGTTATAATGCGATTCAACTAAGAGCCCAGTCCTATACTGGGCGTCATATTTTGACGTCATAGCTGTCAATTCAAACCAAATAGGTAGAGTGAGCAAAAAAAAGTTTATATTTAATAAAACTTATTAACTAAGATCAAGTGAGAAAAAACATCAAATTTTTGAATAAAATTAATTTACTAAGATTGAGAAACAAAACAATCGATTTTTAATAATATTTCTTTATTAAGACTGTGTGAGAAAAAACATTAATCAGAATCTAGGTCTTCAATTCCGCTTATCTCTGCTTTACCGCCGGAGTAGTTATGAATAATCATGCAGGTCACATACGAACATGCATCCTTAAAGTAAATGAAAGTTTAAAATCGAGTTTGACGATTTAGGTTATCAACCAGCCACAGCCAAAGCTAGCAATAAATGAAAAAAAAAATAGCGACCAATATTAATTATCAATACTTTTTATTGTTTGTTTAAAAATAATTTGTTTTTAATCTAGAATTAGCTGAGTGCTAAAAAAGTGTTCCGAGATTTTTTGCAAACCGTACTTTTCATGCGACATTTGACAGATGGAGGTCATTGGCTTTCCTATTCTTATTTGAATCGCATTATAGGTATAACGTTGCTTTTTTAATTTAATTTCATAATAAAATTTTTCGCTTTTTAAATCTCTTTCGCGGCTTACTCATCAGACAGCCACAATTTTCACTGCTCGTTGCGTGGTATTATGAATTTCAATAAGAGAACATAGTCATTCACGCGCGTTCACTACAACTACAGCACCGAAACATTTCATGAAATTTAAGTTCTTAGAACGACCAATGGTTTCAGAATTTTATCATGGGTGTAATGAAATGAAATGAAATTTATTTGCATTAATTGTGGTTACAATGATGTTTTTAAATGATTAGGTCAGAGCGCACAATTAGCCGTTTCCAGCATGCAAAAATTAATTGAAATGTAGATTTAAATTTATGTTATGACTTATTTGTACTTAGAGCATATCTTAGTCTATGTAAAATACTTATTTGCAAAATAAAAAAATCTAATACATTGATAAAATAAAATGTCAAAAGAAAATCACATCACATATTCAGTAAGTACAATATACGTTAATTTCATGTAAGTCAACAACTTCATTTTACTATTTGAATTGATTCACATAGCCTTAATTAATAATTTCATAATAATTTGTATTTAGTATGTATATTAAGTCTTGTCTGCAACTGTTCTAATTAGGTATTAAAACCCTCATGTGATAAAGCCACTTTCGTGTTTTTATACCCCTCATTATTAAACAGTTGCATAAATAATTATTACATACTTAAACCTCGATGACATGGGGCGAGTTACAAGCTACAAGCAAGCGAGTTTGCTAGCAGCTTGTAAACTCGCCCCATGTCATCGACTTTTTTACTATCTGCTACTCGGGGCGAGTTTACAAATTATAAGCTTAGATTAAAACAAAAAGGGTATACCTATACGGCACTAGCCTCACAAAAGTGATCCGCACCAATTGTGGTCCACGACCCTAATCGCTTTAGTCACAACTTGACATGCAAACGACGTACATGTGAACGCCAAAAATAAATATTGCTAATATTTTGTGTTTAAATGATAAAACAATCCCTTAGTGTGTTCTTAAAAAGTGCTCAAATTGCTCAAGAACTAAAAATAAAACCCATGGCATCACTTTTCATTCGTAAGTACTATAAAATATATTTTTTCATAAAAAATATTGCTTGTTTTGAATCTTATTCGGTAGTGACGTCGAGTACTGGTCGCCTGATTGGTCGGTAATGCAGTGACGCGGATCTCGTCGTCTCGTTTGCGCTGCCGTTGAATCTTAACGTGCTGTTCCGTTCGGGTCGGTAATGCAGTGACGCGGATCTCGCCGTCACGTTCGCGCTGCCGTGGGATCAGTTTTTGTTTGATGCAAGTATGAGCGTACCGTATCTACCCTTTTTATTTTAATCTAAGGCTATAAGCCAGTGAGTTCGCTAGTAGCTTGTAAACTCGCCCCGTGTCATCGAGGCTTTAAAACTGACGCGTGACGTCGTACCGTACGCACACTGTCACCTGTGGTGAGCGATAAAAGTTATTGAAAGAAATTTAAAGTGACGTGTAAACACTGTAATATACTGAATTACGAGATTCTAGCTTTCATTCAGTGCAAATTTGATGTAGTAGACGAGCAAAGTATAGTACATTTGTACATAAAAGCTTTCGCGGAGAAAAAAATTGAAGTGGCGAAAGATTTGTTGTATGATTCGCTGATCGCAGTGAAGCAAAACAATCAGAAAAGGAGAGGAAAAATCCAGCGTAATCTTGAAGATATAATCAGCGTCTTAAAAGGAGCAGATCCTGAGAAGACTCCGATTTTGGTGGCTAAAAAACTACACCGCATACCTTCAATTATCTTCGATCATATCGATGTTACCGGGTTGTTAAAAGACGTAATTTAACTGCAAAATGAAATAAAATTGGTTAGAAACGAGTTGGCTACAGTACAGCAAGATAACCAGTTACAGTTTGAACTTGGTAATATGAAACAAGCATCAATCGTCAATAATTTTGTGAACACCAAAAGAGGGGGGTATCTGTTGAATGATCTCTAATGGGCCTAATCTTGAATGATAAATAATAGTGACATAAAAGGCGACGATTCCTCATCCATTTGTTTGAATTGTACAACAATTATTAAAACTTCGAAAAAACAGTGTGTTACCGAAGTAGCTTTGCAATCGAGATCGGACGGGTGTGATAATGAAAATCAATACAGCGAGCCTGCCTTCGAGTGTGATTCGATTGTTACAACAAAGCAGACTCGACCGAGTCAGCTTGTGCTGTCCCGAAGTCCCCGCTGCTGCCGACTTTATGTGATAACAGCAATATGCAGTTAGGGTTGGGTTTAGAAATAAGCTTCCTCGTTCTGGGAAAACTGACGCCGTGGGGGGGCGTTTTCTTTCATTTTTGAGTGAAACGAAACGAATGTAGTGAGAAATAAAAGTAAAATTCCCTATGCCTTCCCTGGAAAGGGAGAACTAAAAAAAGGTAAAGGGATAAAAGTAATGTTCATTCCGTTGCTTCCGAGTTTCCGTGAATGTTCTGTGCTTCCTTTTGTGTGATTTTGACCCTTTTTACTGACGTTGGCGCGCCTCCCGGACTGATTGTTGGCCTTAGGGCTAAACTGTACTTCCAGGGCCCAAGTGGTGATACTTCACACTAGGTTAGGTTAGGTTAGGTTAGTGTTGAGACCATAACGCGCGAGCCGAGCGAGCGAAGCGAGCTTGCCGCAGCAGCGGCCGGCGAAGTGCCTGTTTTTTTTTAAAGAGACCTTTTTTGTCATAAGAAAGCTTTTGTGGGGTTTGTGCACTCTCCACTAGCGTTTTTCCCATAAGCCTTAAGCTAACAAGTCATCTCTCTCTTGCTTTTTATGCATATTTTATTTTTAGGTTATGTTTACAATTTTTTTTTCCTGTAAAAACTACGAATATCTGGCGGACGGGGGTTGGATAGGAGGGTTCCCCCCGTATCCCCCTCACCCCTCCGCAACCCCCTAACGAGGAAGCTTATTTCTAAACTTTAACCTGCAGTTACCGGGTACAACTTCTCCCCGAAGAGGACCCTCTATAGCGGAGGTGGTGCATAAGGAGAATGTAAGAAGTAATCCAATAAATAATGACACTGAGTGGACTATAGTGAAGAAGCGGCGTAAGATTACGATAAGTATAACTTTGTGGGAAAGGTTGGGCAGGCATCATTTAAGTTTCGTTATACCCTTTTAATAAAAACAATACGGTAAGAAAAACAAGTTCAACTTAATAAGTACAAACATGTAGGACCTTTAAAACTCTTTGGGTGCTGTTGATGTAAGGTGAATTTTTCATTGTAAACCATACCTTACTAAATTATCATACTTCACTAGGTACCTCAGACAAGTTCTATGAATTCAGTACACTAGTCATATATATTTATTTAATCAATAATTAATGGTGCAAATAATCGAATAGCGGACGAGCAAATAATTGTATCCTCATATCGGAGATGTGGAGAAAACCGCACTCCGGGTCGTCCCCACAAACATGTCCTGAATAGATGCGTAAATTGAACATGAAGATTATTGAATCGCCTTCAGTTTAGGAAGTAAATAGTTTAATTATAGGTCAATCAAGATGTACCACTTCGCACACTAAATTCGGATAACCGACGATAGTTTTACGCGATAATGTCATAAAGAAACATTGATGAAAAATTATCGTGCGTCTCTGTCGCTTGTTCCGCGCTCTCGCTTGCACGCTTAGACTCAGGCGGAACGTGACACTTTTACGTGCGTGCAGCCTATGTTCAACGATTTATAAGACGTTATCACGTCAAAAGTATAGTATATTTCAAGTGTTCCAATGCTTTTTCTACACCTGGTGCTTCGGGTGGCTTTAGCGTCAGTAGGAATATATGAAAAGTGGTGAAAATTTCATTTATTAGTTCTATCGTGATAGAGATGAGTTATCAGGCTGCATGTCTATAGACGCTAGACGATAGCTTGACTAGTGGTGCCACTTGACTTGACACGCTCAAAGAGGTTGTGGGGGATGATAAATTTGTACGTGCAGCCGAAGCAGCGTATTTAATCCAAAGTTTGACATACTACTTTTAAAAAAAATTAAGTACCAAAGAATGAAGAAAAGAATTGACCGCAGAAAACTGGGAAGGCAACCCATGCGCTGGACCAACGAAATCACCTAGGTAGTGGGCAAGACCTGGATGCGGGTAGTGAGGAATCGGGTCGCGTGGAGAAACCATGAAGAGACCTATACCCGAAAATGGGTGAAGCCAGGCTTATGAAGAAGATAAAGAAGAAGAAGAAGATCCAAAACCTCGTCACGCTGGTGTGACATAAGCATTACCGTGTCTTAGAACAAAAAAAATCAAACGTTATATAAAAGAAGTTTCTTGGTTGTAACTTGATCTTTTCATTGTTTTCTCACAGTTTCCAGCTATTTATCCACCTCTCAGTCTGATAGAGTATCACAAACTTAAGAGCAAACCATAAATAAAGTTACTCCACCCTCGTATTTAAATCTTGTAGACGGCGGCTAATTTTGTTTTATTAATAACGACATTTCAGCTCATCTCAACTTACGGATAACGCCTACGCTGCCCTGCCAAGCCAACACACTGTAACTTTTGAAAACCACTTTTGAGATAATTGACAAAATATATTTTTTATTGATTATTCGCCTTTTTAAAGGTAATTGGTCAATATTGTATAATTTAATGCAATCAATGGTAAGATATACATTACTAGTATATGGCCAAGTAGTATTTTTGGCATAATTTTAGTAAGGATGAAAGATATTGCCAAAAACTTGTATTGACAAAACAATTATTATAATTTAATTTGATTCCTAACGAGGCAAAACACTGTAAAACAGAATACAGTGTTAAGTATTGTATGAACGTAGCTAACTCGTTATGCCATAGCACTGTATCGAAGCATACTATATAAAGATAATAAAACCAATATTTGCTCAACTAATATTTAGTAAAAAAAAAACAAGTATTTGACTCGATTACAAATCTGAATCAACATTTGTATCGAGATCAGGTGCATTTCATTCCTCAAGAGTTTCATAAAAAGCAGGCAGGCATAGATTTTGTAAGTATTGGCAATTCTGTTTTCTTAAATTCACTCACATCTCTTGGCTTACTCTCTGTTTCTATCATATTTATAAGATATAATTCATCATTTATTTTCTTTTCTAAATCTCCTTCAATATTTTTCTTTAAAAATGTATTTCCTTAAACTCCCCTCTGTTATCTTTTTTTGGCAAAAAGAGAAAGTTGCCCTTTTCGAAATTCAATAATATTTTAAATTTTGAATGTTCTAATCTCTAGGAAAAGTTATTTTACAATCGTTTTTAAAAATCAGCATATCTTTGTGTTTAAGTACGTCGACATCCAGGTTTTTTCTTGACTGTTTGATGTCACGAAATCCTCCAGATCATAAACTTCACATGCTGTTCTCAGTTTTTTGGTATAGCTTTTTGCATATCGACTGTAAATACAGTTTTTTTTCCTTCAGAATTATCACATAGATATTCTGCTAAATTTAGATGTCTTCGTGAATTACGTTTATTTTCCAAGTGCTGTCCTATGATTATACAATCTTCACAATTACAAGGAAGAGGTAGTTTTTAATGAGTAATTTGATGATTTTTACACTTAGTGCAAATATCTTGAGGTAATTCGGCAATTAATAGTTTTTTTTTATCATAGTATGTAAATGAGTCTAATCTCAACATGGTAGATTATTGTCTTGGCAATGCTGCTTAAAATTCTTATATATAGTGGAGAAATAAATTCCGACTGGCAAATATTTTCTGTTGGGCGGATGGTTAATGTTATAATGTGATGAAATTGGTTTGTATTTTAATACAAATTCTTCTAAACGGTTTTGATACTCTTGGTAGAACTTATAAGGTAGTTCAAATCGCCGTCCTCGAAGATCAGGCGTTGCGTTCACATTTGGCTTTTATTGTATTGTATTGTATTGTACTCTAAATAGTTAGCTTTCAAGACCAATTGTACAGCTTCGTCATTGGTATAGCCATTGGCGTCATTGGTATATCTTTAGAAAGATAAAATATTTAAGTTATGCTTAGATCTAGTATCTGTAATAGATTCTTGGTTGATCTTTAATTGAATCAAAGACATATTTGCATCGTGCGCAATTTGTAAAGAAGACTGAACACTGTCTAGATGAAGATGCAAGGTGGTACTGGATTGCTAAATATCTTCTGTAGAAATATTTGAGACAGTTAATAAAGTCTTGTCACAAATCAAAGCATGTATCAGTTGAGTGTTAACTCTTTCACCTAATTCTTCTGAAAGGCATTCATCAACTTGAGACATACTCAGTGGAACAATAGGACTTATAAAGTTCCTTTACTCCAAATTATCAGGAAAGGCATTTTCGTTTTCATTGTGGTTATCGCAGTCTATAAGAAATTTCCTTCACTTTGACTTATCTGAAAAGTAATTTTCATACTCATTGTGATAATTGCAGTCTATATTTTCTTTTCTAGACAAGAAAGAGCGAGATAACAATATTGTTGTTGACTCAACTTACGCTGGTTGGATAGCATCAACGCGCCTTTACTTGACGGCTCAAAACACTGTATTTATCTAGCAATATGCGTACTTTGTTTAGCCAAAACACTGTATACTTAGTTACAATTTTTCTGTGTGTTTATACCTTATTTTAAATGCAATACAGTGTTTTTTTAAGTGCTTTATCTTGCAAAATAAGGGTCAAAATGAAATGAGAGTTGGTTTTATGTAATCAATAGACTCAAATAAATCGATTGGCCATTGTTAAGCAAAAACACTGTAAGTCTACTTACAGTCTTTTGGATTGGCACGGCAGTACGGTGAAACAGCTCACTATACTCATAGGAAAGTTAGCTGCTGCGTTTATTTTTCACTGACACTTTTTTTTTAATAACTAAAAGCGATTTAATTTTATGACATGTTGAAGTGAACAACTGGTGATTTTTTTTATATCATTCTAGCTCAACCGTATGATCATGAAAAGAAAAAATGAAGCATTCAACTTCAACTGCAGTGAACATTAATTTGAATGAATCGTCTGATATCACCTTAACGCATCGTTTTTCGTCTTAGGGATAGAGTGAGTTTAATACATGATTAGTTTTTCATTTTAATTTAGGAATTTGACTGCAAGTGAATGGGCAACCTTTAAAAATTTATCAGGATTTTTTTATCACAGGGAAATTCCAAGTAAGCGTTATACATAATAACAATGGGAAATAAACGTAATGGCTACCAAATAAAGCGATTACAAAGGGAAATGCACATTAATAATGAAGTGTATAATTATTTGCGTAGCGTTTGTGAATGAATAAGTACCAAAGATTTCTTAGGGTAAGAAAAATAATGAGATCATATCTAATTCGTAGTGTGAGAAAAAAAAACAAAAATTAATGGAAAATTTAGCTTGCGACGTACGTGTACGAAGGCCGGGTACTCATTAGTGCGTGATACAGTAACCTTAGCACGAACTAATATCGAATTCATAACGTTTGCGAGTCCGAAATGTCATTGTCAAATATGTACTGATTTTTAGTTCTCGTTACGTACTTTGTGCCGCTGCTGTTCAAGTTTCCATACAAAATTTCACATTGACATTTCGGTTTGCAAACTATTCGAATTCGATAATGGTGCTAGGGGTACGAGGTTCTAGTGTGTACGCTTGTAGCTCAGCTGTAAACGTCGGCTCGCCGCAAACTGCACGCGTACCGCTCGCAGCAGGTTAGCGAACCACGTACACACTATTCTTTTTTACAGTGCTTGCAACGGTTACGGTTATAGCTCACTAAAGAGTACCCGGCTAAATGAGTACCTAGCAAGGAAGTTATATGCCTAACATGAGTCTTACAATATGTCAAATAACATGGTCAAAAATATTATTATTATTATTTAAAAGATTTGACACAGAGACTGAGTCGATAAAGCACTTTATTATCAAATAACATGAATAAAAATAAATTAAAGTGTCTACATCTGTTGTAATACTTTTCTTTGTGTGTTGTTTCAAAACGACTGTAGTATAAAGTGGACTAAGCGCTGCTTTCGCAGTCATGAAATTATAAGAGTAAATTGTGTTTTAATCATCATCATCAGCCTATTAATGTCCCCACTGCTGGGGCACAGGCCTTCCCTATGGATGGAATAGGGAGATTGGGCCATGACCCACCGGGCGGACCCAGTGCGGATTGGTGGGTGCTAACGACTGCAGATGCAGTCGGGACCAACGGCTTAACGTGCCTTCCGAAGCACGGAGGAGCTCGAGATAGTAAATTTATGGTCACCCATCCAATAACCGACCACTGCGAAAGTTGCTGAACTTCAACGATCGCAGTCGAACGCGCTAACCACTTGCGCCATCGAGCTTAGTGTTTAAATACTAACTATTTAATCTATCAAAATTAGCGGGTGGGCCACTTGCGCAGTCCAGAGTTAACTTATTTATGTCCATGTTTAATGTTAAATCATGTATAAATATATAATAATCGTCTTGTGGTTTAGAACAGAAAAAATCTGTGCTTAAATACTTTTTAACTCGTCGGAATTGGTGGATTAAATTCATCACCTCAGATGCACCTATGTGTCACAGTGAGATTAGTTCGATTATATCTAAGGCTTGTGCTCTCTTTGTGCTGTTTTTTGCGCTCTAGTGACTGTAAATTATAAACGATAGTAGAGTCTGTGCGGAAAGAGAATGGGCGTGGCGAAAAACGGAACTAACATTAAGATTTTTATTATTTTGGCAATCAAACCCAGCAATCTGTAAAACGTCAAAGTTTTGTATTGATACGGATTTGTTTTTTGTTATGATTTGCATGACGCATACCCCGCCGCTGGGTAAGGCGAATGGGTTAAGTGGGACTCCTTCTCCCGTACACCCACTCAGCCAACCCATAGGGCTTGCTCAGTGGCTGCTCGGGATGGCGGGGCCCTACCAACTAAAACTCCGGGATGTGCCCTCCTCTGCCGGATATGACGGCGTGGGTCCTTATTGGGAATCAAACCATGCCATAACCTCGTACAACTTAAGAACACTGTAGCACTAGCATACTTTTTATGGTTGGTAATATTAATGTAAATATAAACGTGACATCAAAATAATGCATTTTTTTTATAAATGGTAAAAATTAATGCCAATTCGTTAAAATTTATTTTTATATGGAGCATCGAAGTTAATATATCTGCTACCATTTTTACCACGACTTAATTACCAGAGGACCAAGCACGAAATTTGGCAGCTGCATGCTCCGTAGCAAGAGCACCACAATTTACATTATATCACGTCCAAGTGTCAAACTCCAAAGTATTTGACAATTGAGTAAAATCTAGTTTAAAAGAAACTATTAAAAAAAATACGTGTGGCACTCGGGGATTGCCGCGGTAAAGCTATTGCATAGCATTCATTATTTATCATCTTATGCAATTATAAATATTCTTTTATTTTATTTGTGCAGTATTTTTTCTTTGATATTAATAGATGGCGAGGCAGGCCTTATGATATTTTATTGGGCAATCACAGCAAACAAGAGCATTGCCCGGCGCCAAAAAACTTCCACAAGTTCCACAGTTTACCATCTTTAGTCCAAAAATTTAAATCATAATTATAAAGTCTAAATAAAAGGGAGACAAATAAAAATAAGAACAGGTGCTGGGGTCTAAAACAAATATATGTATAAAAAAGGAAAAAAAATATAATAAAAAATACGACTGTGGGACTTGAATCGACGACCGCAGTGATGCGTCGAACGTTGGTCCCGTGGCAAAAATTTAACACACTGCGCCGTTTCGATCGAAAATTGTGTTCATATGCACTGTTGTCAGGTTATTTTCGTTACGGAATTTCTTGATTCGGTCGCCGCGCTCAAAGCCTGCGATAAAATCTATGCGATAGCTTAACAAATATTTTCTTAATTTACCATACAGAACATAAAGACTCCTGTTTAAATATATTCTCTCGTGATATATATACCCGCGTGAGTTAGGTCCTTACTGCTGTAACTTCCATAGAAATATCTCAATTCATTTATTTTATTTATGGGGCCTAAGTTCAATATGGAAACAAAAGTGACAGTTTGACAACCCTTTCGATAAAATAGTTTCCGAAGCAGCTCAGGATTTTAATTCTTAACAATACAACAATATTGTTATCTGCTTTACTCCAATTAGCGATAAGAACATCAGCCCATAGGGCCTATCATAGTTATTGAAATTATAATATGTTACTGGATTTTTGCCGCGATTTCTTCGTCCAAGTTCTCCTGAGTTATTTGAAAATTATAAAGTAATATACTCAAGAGTTAGTTAATATAACCTATATATACGAGTAGGTATGCCTAATTTCATACAAATTCGTTCAGATGTTTTTACGTGATTAAGTAATAAACATCCAAACATTTTTTTTTGTTCTGCGGCTGTTTCCGTTTCACACAGAAATTTCGCCAATATCCCGTAGTGATCCAAACTTAATATTTATAGTATTAGTTGATGTCTTTTTAAAAACTTTTACTTTCTATAGTTATTTATTTTATCCTTCTCTTTTTTGTATTTTCTTCTGCTTCTTTTACGCTCATTTTAATTTTTAATTTTAATTGTAATGACTAATGCTTGCAATTATTTGAGTACCTACAGTTAATTATGTAGCCAAAATTCCAAAATTACTTAAAATATCGTCACGGAATTCTTATCATAATTCTAACTTTCCTCGAGGAAAAGTCAAACCAATGGAAGACGGCATCTATTCATTCCTGATTTTATCAATAATTTGGATCGAAAATCGCTTTTCGCAACAGCTATTTATTCAAATGATATCATTTTTATAAAAAAATACAAACATTGTATATTTTAAGCTGTCCACGGTTGAAAAGAATTTACAGATATTATTCAATATTGGTTGCCACGTGATCGTATTGCTATCTAAGGTTGCTATTTAAGGAAAAACGCAGTAAAACGCTAAGCTTTGGCATAATATATTTTCGGAGGTAATTTGGGCTCTGTCTTAAAACATATAACTTGAATACTTTCTGTGCCGGATAGCGACCACCGGTACTTGGTTTCGTATAGTCGTAGCTTAGCTACAGAGTTTGAGACTAAGATTTTGGAAGTTTAAATAAAAGATATGCTACCTTTGAAATTCTTATAGCGTGTCTAATAATGCCTTAAAAATGACATATACAAAATTCGAGGAAGAGGGGTTGTGGACAATATTTTGCGACCAATGGCAGCGTCGATTTGATTATCGCGTTATGTAGCACCATACGAATTGGTGACCGAGCGGAACCTTTAACTGGTGGTGGCATTAGCGTTCCGTCTTGCATAGAAATTCCAAATACTTTCTTAACTTTAAATAAGTAGTTATTAAATTATTTATTTATTTATAAACTGAAAAATTACATGAGGCCGTCAGTGGCTTGAATGGTATGTATGCCGGTTTTCAAGGTGTCTCGCCTATTCAAAGGTCCCGCGTTATTTAGTTAGAAGTTTTATCTTTTAGAAATAAATAAAAGAATAAAAACAATAAATATCACTCCTGGCTACTTATTTTGGAGTGAATCACAAATATCAGTGTTGTGAACAAAAGACTGCGTAACTAGTAAAAGCTTATTCTTTACACTAGCTGTGCGTTTTCACGCATTTTACCCCCGGCACAAAAGATTTATATACTGTCACAAACGCTCTCGAAACGGAACCGTGAAAGTGCTAGAGATCGAATGTGCCAGAGCACCGCGGGTCGCGATAGAGGTCGAGTAATGCGGCTCATTCTAAAATGAGCCTAATGCAGTGCGGCGTAAGAGAGTAAGTGCAACGACTCAACGAACTCTCAATTTAATAGGTACTTTCTAGAACGCTTCGATCGGCGTGTATAAGCGCGATTGGCGCCGCGCAGACAGTTGAGTTTCAACAGCGATTTCGGAGCGAATCCAAAGGCGATCAAAGTGCAACAAAACAAGTGTTCAAGTGCGATAGTTTAGAGACTTGATAGTGAAATACAGTGTTTAGTGAGTGTTTTGTAGTTAACATTGTGTATTAATTGTGTGAACTGAGTGGTGAACAAAGAACTGTCAAGCGTGAACTGGCATATAATTTCGTACCCCATCCCGACACGTAACACTACCTAGTCCAGCCATAACTTCTGTTACAAATGAAAATGCATTTTTTGTAATGAAGTAATGTAACATTATTAAAATTTATAACTACATATTTATTAAAGTCTCTGCAAAAAAAAAAGAAATGACCACCTTTGGCCTTTTTACAATTTGCCTTTAATCTGTTTGGCCACGAATCTATGAATTTACGCACTGTTTCCAAGGGAAAGGAGAATGGGCAAATCCGCCTAGATTGCGCTTGACGCATTTATGTATCAAAAATCTTCTTCTGAATTATCATTTCATATGTGTGTTTATTATGTAAATATTATGCGGATATTTAAAATAATAAATAAATGGCTATTAAACTGAGTAAATAACCAATAACCATAGATAAAAGTTGTATCACCTGGTCGATACTATCGATCGTAGGAAAAAAAATCGATTATATTTCTTTATTTAAATATTCTTAACATAAAAAAACGAGTGTGCTTATGACTACACAACTGAAGTGAAACTTCTTTCATTTACTAGCTGTAAGAGAAAAAGAGAAAGAAAATGCGTGCGCGCGCTCTTGCTCCTACACTGTGATACAGACAAAAGGCTTGCACTGTGCTTAGATATACGGAACGTATTTGGCTATGAGAGGAAGAGAGAAAGAAAATGTGCACGCGCACTGCTTTCTCATGCTTACATCCCCCACTCAACTCCCGTTCGCCTCGCCCGAGCACACTTTTCTTAACGCTTTCGTTCGCTAGCTTACTCCCCAAGTCAAGAGTGCGTAAAGAAGTTTCACTTCAAAAAGAAAAAATAAAACGTTTATTATAATTGAAAGCATAGAACAATTGTAAATAGCCTGAAACATTTTTACCAAACACCGTAAATGACTACGAAATAATGATCATTCGTTAATTCGTAGTCATTTTTTATTTTGAGGTCTTCGATGCGAGTTGTTTGATTTTTGTATGGATCGATGGATAGATTATTTTCCCAAAATCGCCTATTCAGAGGGCCTGGTTTCGAATTCCGGTGAGGCAAATGTTTGTATGATGGATACGAGCATTTTTACCAATATTATATCATGATAAATAACATTAAATTCATAAAGTTATCATTTGTAAGACCTGTGTTGTGACAATGTCACTGTACCTACCAGGGATTGCTCTCTTTCATTGCATCTAAAAACTAAAAGGAACTTAATGGGCTGCGCAAAAGAGGATTTTTTGTCTGCGGACTATTTTGTTCATCAAACAGTAGATCGCATACAAAAACTTTTATATGTGTACTACATATTCACATCTTAGATTAAAAAAGGGAATATATTTTTGTTTAAATTATCAGTTATGTTATATATAATTACTTAATCATATATAAATTAACTCATGGTTTGAACATTTTAAGCATTTGCATTGAAAAATAAAACATTTATTAATCGATCGTGTAGGAATCGATTCCTATAGAATCAAATCGAAATATATACCATAGGCAAGTGAAGTAGGTAGCTGTCAACTTGTTGTCAACGTGTTTGTGTGGGAGTTTTTGGCGGGATTCCATCGAGTGCGGTTGGCGTCTTATTTTATTTATTCTTAAATTTGTTCATAGTGGATATTGTCAAATAAAATTGGTGTGATTTTGTGTTACAACCGTCTGCACAACTGAAGAATTAGTGGAATCTTTAAAATATACGCTATTCCGGTTAAGTGGACGTGAGAACTTTATTGTAGTATTGACTACCTCACAGAAGCTTATTGAAAAAGCCAACTCGATATATTTCGTGCCAAACACTCCAAGAAGCATCAGAATGCGTCACACCCACATTCTAATGTAAAAAAAAGGAAGAAAAATACAAAAATAAGACGATGGCTGCATGGCTTTGCCTTTGCCTTTCTCAATAGAGAAAAATAGAATCTAAAAAAAAAAAAAAAGTGTTTGTTGTTTGTTCCGGTGCAGTTTTCAATTTTAAATTGAATTTGTGTTTTCAGTGGTCTATTGTGGCAGAATAGTTTTAATGTTGAGTTGAGTAATCCTCCGTTAATAACTGTTTTTTTGGGAAAGAGAGCATTGGACTCGTTGATTTAGTGTTAAGTTACCTTTAGTGATTCTAACAGAGATATTTGGACTCTTAGTTTATTGTAATTATTTTTGTTTACAATGGCATCTGGTGTTACACAAGAAAACGCAGGCAGTATGCAACGACGTTGTATTAACTGTTGTATATCAGTGCCACGACGACAGCCAATACATTCTTTGGACATGCTATCCAATTCAATGCTTAATGTTTTAAGCTCATGGATCGCACCTGATTCTGTAAGTAATTATTTACTTATATTACTAAAAATATATCGTAATACAATCGCAACCGTGAGATAATGTTTTAATTTCATTCACATGTCAAATAAATATAAATATTTTTGACTTGTTATAGATATTGAATGGGGGCATAGTGTGCAACGAATGCTTTATGCTACTACAAGCTAGTGACACCACCGAAGAAGTACCTGCACCACAATATGACCATCAACAAGTCTGTTTTGGTTGTGGAAAATCCATATTAAGAAGTCGATCGTACAGGGTTTCACTACACTGTCCAGAAAGAAATATTATTCTTAGATGGACTCCAGCATATCAGGTATGGTATAAGATATTATTATCAATAATAAATTATTAAAATTGATTTCAATGCTAATTAAAACATGACTGTGACATTATTATTATTATTGCATTGCATGATTGAAATGTTATATTAATAATAATTTATTTAAATTGATTTCAATACTAACTGAAACATGACTGACATTTTTTTTACATTGCACAATTGTCATGTAGTATATTAATGAAATTGATTATATAATAACTAACTCAATCATGACTATGGTATATAAATAATATATATAGTTTTTAAAGATTGAGTTCTGGATAATACTGTAACTACCTATAAATATTTGCATGTTGATAAAAGCGACAGGTCATGTTGGTTATATTTTTGAGATCTGTATAATTTACCATATCTTGTCAGATAAATGATTTATTATTATTATTATTATAAGAAATATATTTCTATTGCATAAAATAGTTGTAGATGGATTTTCATTAAATTCAAGTTCACTTATCTTTTTTTTATAGGTGTCAAGAATTTCAAGAGTTTGTGCTGCCTGTTGGCAAGCAGCTAATAGGGAAGTGCAAAGGCAACATTTACATGATGCGAATCGGTCATCAATTGAACAAATTGATGTAGAACCAACAGAGTCTGTACCAGTGATCCCAGTACCACCACCATTTCCCGCTGGTCTATTACCTGTTCAGCGCTCAAGACCTGTTATACCTAAGATACAGTCATCAGTATATAAGCGTGCTGTAGCCGATCTAGCCGATCGAGTTGTCTGTTTTCAGGATGCCGGGAACAACAATGTTTATTAGTACCCAGAGTAATAAGAGAAATGTTATTAATACATAATAAATTCTATGTTCCCACATGTTGTAGAATATGTCAACATCACTTGAATAATGGGCGTTGGAGTGATTTAACATCAAATCTGCAAGATTTTACTGGTGTACAGTTTGATGCCATTTTGAATATAATGCAGAGAGCAGTTTCCCATTGTTTCGACTTTGAAAATATTTCTGCAATGGCTCCTTTCTTATGCCATTATTGGCTGGGAATGAATGCTGAACAGTTTGATGAACTCTTGGTATGTGTACCAAGCTTATTACAGAGTGTCAAAAATCCCCGTTTAGCACTCTGTATTTACATAGTCAAGTTAAGAACTGGGGACAGCAATGAACGATTAAGTTCCCTCTTTCAAATGTCTCGTAGGACCTTGGAGAGAAAAAAATGAATATAGCTAGAAGTTGTTTAGTTGAAGATTTTGTGTCAAGACATTTGGGCTTTGGTCATGTAACTTTGTAAATGTGGAGCAAGTGGCCAGCAGAAATAAAATAATCCCGGAGGGATTGTTTGGTAATCCAATCTTACCAAATGATATTAAACCCGCTATTGTTATATATTTATCCACAGCAGCAGCAATTATCGTTTTCAAAAAGAATCATATAGTTTACAAAAATCTGATAATTTAGTTAAACCTTTTATGGTTGTGTGTTGTGATGGATATATTATAGATTGTATGGGTCCCTATAAAGCAACCACTAATGATGCTTCAATAACAAGGCATGATTTAAATAATGAAGAAGGAAAACTGCTTTCATTTTTCCGGCAGGATGATGTCTTTATTCTGGATAGGGGGTTTCGGGACGTAATTGAATTTATGGAGGATCTTGGTTTTAAAGCTTACATGCCTGAATCATTATTAGATGGTGAACATCAACTCACTACCCTTCAGGCTAACAAATCTAGATTTGTAACAATGTGTCGCTGGGTGGTTGAAATAGTAAATGGACATATAAAACGAGATTTTAGATTGTTCAGGCATGTATTTAATAACAGAGCTGCAACTCATTTAAAAGATGATTTAAGAATTGCATGTGCTCTGTTAAATAAGTTTCATCCCTTAATACAGGATCCTCCAGAAGCAAGTGAGTATGTAGCTATTGCTCAAAATCGGCTTAATGAGTCCAATCATTTGGCCGAGTTTGTAGAAACTCAAAATCTTAACAGAAGATTGGTACCTTAGCTGGGGGCGATTTAACGATACACATGCTCCAGCTACATTTTCAGATGAGGTATTTGAAGAAGGTATATAAGTCAATTCTTTTTTAAAAAAAGGCAATATATAAACCAGGACTAGAGCACGCTTAATGTATATAAACTGCTGTGTTAATTGAACTTAGCAGAGCTTTAACTGGATATTTCAAACTAAACAGGACATGGTGGCGAGTTACAAAAGATATTTTAGGCGAAGTCACTACAGTTCCACTGGATACGGCATAACCCCAAAAATATAAAATAAAAATATCACATTAATAATGTCGATTTGGATAAATGTGTTATCAATAAATGATTATCATTATTAAAATATTTTGTCTTATTTATTTTTGATTCCTAAACCTTAAATAATATTATATCCATTGTTGGGTTAACAGAGCATCAAAGGTGCAGCTTGAGCGTAAAGAGAATAAGTATAAATAGCACTAATATAACCGCACCTCAACAACGCCACATTTATTGAATCTGAGATGTTTGGAATAAATAGAGATAGATAGCAGCTCACCAACGCAACAGTTTACAAATATACGCTGCCCGTTGATAAGATTTTACGAAGTGCATTCAATTTTTGTTTCACTCCCAGTCCAAAATCGAAGACAAAAGGTCACAACCTAATTAAATACAGTTTAAAGTAGTATACCTAGTAATAATTAAGTATGGTATAAATATCGAATTTAATCGAATCTAAATATGACATAACCTTAAAATGCTTACGTAATTTAATATTTTCTTTAAACCACTACTTAAGTTTCTAATGATATTTTTCCTACGCAATATACACCTGATTCCCTATTGTTGTACACTTATTCCAATAAGACGCAATGAAAAAAACTTAGCCCAACTCCCAAAGTAAAATGACCATTCTCCTTTCGTCACTGCTTGCTCCAATGTTTTTTTAAAAGACTCAAAGTCGCCGTGTTGTTTAGAGCAGGCCATGTCCTCTAAAACTGACCATAGTCTGAGGAGCTATTCTCGCTTATCCCTCCATCACCTTTCCTTCAGAGGACCACGCGCGCTGGCCTACGTTGCACCGACTTACTGTGGCCACTATTCCTACATGAACTAAGAAATTTGGCGACTCCTTTCATTGTCGTACTATTCGTAAGTGGAATTCTTTACCCGCGCACGTGTTCCTTCCTATAATCTGGGGTCCTTTAAGAGAGGTGAGAAGAAGCATTTTTGCGGGCCGGCAAGGTGAGGATGGTTGGTGTAGCAGTTTATAAACGCTGTACCAGCTATCTTCGCGTTTGGACTTTATTACCACTTTAACATCAAGTGGGGTAGAGTCATTTGCCTTCCTCTATATAAAAAAGGTACCTACCTACCCAGTATTTTATTTATCACCTTTTACCAAATAACAAAATGTCATTCAAGTGTGATAAAAATGATAGTACTTAGAAACACAACGTAACTTTTTAAAACTGTTGTGGAAAATACGTGCTCCTGTATAGCTAACTTTTAAGCGCTACTGATATAAGGGCCAGTCTTTAGCTCTTATAAACTCCGGAACGTTGGTTTCAAGCCAGGTTTAGGTAGTTCGTGCCTCGTGACCAGGTGCTGCTTACTTTGGGGTTAGGCAAGTTTGGTGCGAGTTATAATATTTTTATTTTAAAACGTTTAACTGCCAGATGTATTTTTAATCTAAAAAAGCAAAAAAGTCATTCGATATATCTACAATTGCTATTTATTCTTTCAAATGTATAATACTTGTAAAGGTATTTCGTTTGACATTTTGGGTTAACTACAACGCGAAGAGATGGCGCTGCCTTGCAGTCTAAAAATTATTAGAGAAAATTCGATACGGCCATTGACGTCCCGGTAGTATATTTGGTTAGTGCGTTGCCCGGATAGCGGAAGATGTGGGTTCGAATCCCGTCTGAATCCTGGACCGAGCAAATTTTTTTGCAGTAAAATTTTCTTTAGATTTAAATATCTACCTCATTATCACAAAAGCGTTCAACAAGCGTAAAAAATCTAAACAAGGTTTGAAACCGAGTCTAATTTTTTTGTAGTAGGACCCCTATTAGTTAAAAAATAACAATAAAGTAGTCTACAATTGCTATTTCTGCTATATTCTTTCTAGGCTTGTTGAAAATATATCGATGTATCGATATATCGATATTTTTTGCCGATATATTTTGATTCGATATATCGATACATCGATACAAAATAACCAATATCGAAATTCGTATCAAAAACGATATTTTTTTAATTATTAGCGGCATAT
Source organism: Chilo suppressalis (assembly GCA_902850365.2). Taxonomy (NCBI): domain Eukaryota; kingdom Metazoa; phylum Arthropoda; class Insecta; order Lepidoptera; family Crambidae; genus Chilo; species Chilo suppressalis. The sequence continues at coordinate 4,600,060 of OU963902.1, forward strand.
CACGATCTAACTAAATTCGTATCTGGAAAAATCGTAACTGGATCTCAGATTAATGATATACAACATATCTATGATCTGTGCGGTATTTAGTATTGTCTATGTCATCATTCGAAAATAGGGTCTATTTTTAGGGAGATAATTTTCGTTCCATTATTATTCCGCGTGTCATATTTCGTGAGCGATATTTTTGGGAAAATTGGTCCGATATATCGATGTTTTTTTCGCGATATATCGAAGCCGATATTGATATTTTTTAAAATATCGATGTATCGATATATCGATATTTTTTTCAACTTTCGACATCCCTAATTCTTTCAAATGTTTAATACTTGTATTTCGTTTGACATTGTGGGTTAGAGTCTGTGCGGAAAGAGAATGGGATTTAGATTGGAGGGCGCTGTAGTGCTTTTCTACCGTATTTGTAAGGTTTTACCCCTTTTTGACATGATTAAATACAAAAAACAAGAAATCACAACAACAAACAAATCCGTATCAATACAAAACTTTGACGTTTTACAGATTGCTGGGTTTGATGATTGCCAAATAAAAATCTTAATGTTAGTTCCGTTTTTCGCCACGCCCATTCTCTTTCCGCACAGACTCTACCTACAATGCAAAGAGACAGCGTTGCCTTGCAGCCTAAAAAATATCAGAAAAAGTTCGACATGGCCATTAAGGTCTCGGTAACATAATTGGTTGGTGCGTCCTTTCGGATAGCGGTAGATGTGGGTTCGAATCTCGTCTAAAGCCTGGACCTAGTTGATTTTATTCTAGTAAAAATTTCTGATGATGTGTGTGTTAGAAATATTGATTTATTTTCTTTGATCCATATTGTTTATGATTATTTTATATACTGTTTTTAATTGCGTTATGTTACTATATGGTTACAATGGAAACTAAAAAAAATGTTGATAACTCTCGAAAAAAATCAGTTATTTTACTTAACAAGATATATTTTTATTTAATTGTAAATATCTTCCCCAAGTATCAGAATCATGGTCATCAGGGATCAATTAAATTTAATGCCTTATTAAGTCGCTTGCTGTCTTATTCTGTTCTTATGTTAAAGAAAGTGACAGTACCAATTCTCTTCAAACTTAAAAGTTGATTTAAGTCGCCTAGTGTGGCCGTTAATGATGGTTTTAAGGAAATGTAACTAAGTACCTACAATAACAAAAAATACAACTATCTTGAAAATAAAAATAAATCGTAATAAACTGTTCCAGAGCGCCCGTTGATGCGTGGATACCGCATGGACAGTTCATACGGATTAACCGGGTAATACTAACCCATTTTGTAAACTCATTTTAGGGTAGAAATTTAACATGTAAACTCAATTTAATTTGACATCCTTGGTCATGTAATCTGTATTAACTTTGTTACAAGGGAATAAATAATTGTGAACATTTAATGTGTGGACATTTTTATTCCATCTGAAATCGTTTGTTACTGTGTGCATGGCGCCTCATATATAAGTTTTGCGCACAGTACTCCAGGCACGGTCTTAATAAAACCCGCTCCCTATTTAACATGCTCAACCTCTAGCCAACTGTTCCAAATTATCAGTAGCCGGGAAAAACCCATTACAAAGTAAAATAACAATCAAACAAAATCCAATCACAATCAAGGAAATGGATTTAAACCAATAGTATTATGTGTAATCTGTCAACCAATGACAAGTTCCGTTAAGGTAGTAACGTTTCTTTATATGCAGATTCTTCAATATTAACGAACACGGCTCATTAATTTCTTAGATGACCTTATTTAAAACTTAAATGTCAGTTGAAATAATTTTAAGTCCCTCTTGATAACTTATAATTATTCAGGGCAGGACAGCCATTAATTACGCCTTAAAGTAGATTCCTTATAGGACCTTCGGTAGAAATTTAATGACCACAAAGGCGAATTATGTAAAATGATAAACTGCTTTTTGAGCACTACGTCACTCTATTTAAAGAATACTAGCGGATAAATAAAGAATGTAATTTTTTGCATGCCGGAAACGGCAGAATGTGAGAATGACAATTATTAAGTGAGCATCTGTATAGAACCACATTTAAGGAGGATGAAAATGGGGGTGAAACTCTGTATGAGAAACCAATTTTTTCACGCAGACGAAGTAGTTCCCTTTGAAATTGTATTACCCAAAGTCCTATGTATTAATATATGAAAGGTCACTGGTATTACCTTTTCCCTATGCATGGAACAGGTTTTCCAAAATCTTAATTCTGATTCATGAAAAGTTAACGGAACAATTAATCTTTTGTAATTGTACCTGAATAGAAAAACGCACAATACCAAACAGTGTTTAGACAAATTACTTTTTATTTAGTTTAATACATAAAGGAAAACGGGTTTCCTCTATCTGGCAGAATCTTGTTGCTCTGAAATTCATTTGCCATAACATACTTGATATATATAATATTCTTTAAACGAATATTTGTAATGTTTTAATTATAAACGTTATTTGTCCGAATGTGTGTAATATGTCCGAATTCACAATGGCATTCTTTTAAGATGGCAGAATTTTATTAGACACTAGCGACCGCCCGCGACTTTATCCTCGTTCAAGTATTTTCATTTTTCGGGTTTAACATACTTCTTATGACACTCACATATACCGTGACTGTCTATTGGGAAAAAGAATTTTTAAAAATCGGTTCATTAGATTCCATTGATTCCCTTACATTACAACCTCACAATCACAAACTTTACCTCCTTATAATAATATTAGTACTGATATTGCATTTGACAAAATTATTCGTGTTGTGGTCAGTGGGTTAGGTTAGCGTGGTGTCCTAAACTTAACCTAACTAAGGCGCGAGCCTTCATAGATAAATAAAGAAAAAAATATTAAATATTCGTATGCTAAAAGACGATTCAGACTATAAACTTCGTTCTGATTTTTGATTATTGTGGATTTATGCTCACGAGAAAAGAGAGATTGAAGAGAAGAGGTTTACAAAATTATAAGTTTTGAAAGACTGACAATTGAGTTAGTGCCAAATGATTTTCTGCGACATGAAGTTGATGCAATCCGCTGATATTCATTATAATATTTTAACATTAAGAGTTCTGCGATAAAAGGTAGAGCTGAGAAAAACATTTATCTACAAATGATTTCATGCGGTCATGAATCCATTCATTCAATAGAGTAGAACGGGACTTCCGGAAGTCGGAGTCAAGTCCATCATTTGTCAAGGCGGCACTTCAAATAAACGATGTTCCGCCAAATTCCTTCTGAAATACTTTTTAGTGAGCAATTTCTGGAGACATTTTATCTTTCGTATATATCTATTTTATGATTAAGAATGTAATGTATATGAACACAGATGAATTTATTCGTATTAATGCGAAATATGTAGCTAAAATTTTTTTGATAGTGTGATAATTGTTTGATAAAAATATTCTTACCCGTTTTCTTCATTTAGAATTAATTCTATTAACGTAGCCTTTTCATTTTCAAAGTGCTTCTTACAGGTAATATACACTGTTTGATAGGTTTTTCAAATTAATTTTAAAACAAACATAACCTACGTGTATTAGGTAGTCAGACTCAGTTCGGCTAGTTTTAAGAACGGACCAAATATTCGGATCTGTAAGACCGGAGGGGAAATCAGCCAACAATACTAATAATATCGACAATCTTCAGAATCATCATCATCAGCCTATTAATGTCCCCACTGCTGGGGCACAGGCCTTCGCTATGGATGGAATAGGGAGATTGGGCCATGACCCATCGCGCGGGATCAGTGCGAATTGGTGGGTTCTAACGACTGCAGATGCAGCCGGGACCAACGGCTTAACGTGCCTTCCGAAGCACGGAGGAGCTAGAGATAGTAAATTTTTGGTCACCCATCCAATGACCGACCACTGCGAAAGTTGCTTAATTTCAACGATCGCAGCCGAACGCGCTAACCAAATGCTCCATCGAGCTCCTCTTGCGCCATCGAGCTCCTCTATCATCGAGATCTCATCGAGATTTTCAGAATCATAACTCCTAAATGCTCTTACGCGTCTGGCGTAGTCCTTGTCATACATGCGCCGGCCTAATTTGGCACCGGCTCACTGTGACAACGATTTCTACGCGAACAAAACGATTTGGTGACTGACTCATTTCTTGGTCTTGGGTACTTTTCCAAAATGGAATTAGAGTAACCTGTAAATTGACTACATCCGTGGCTCGAGTGGTATGTACGCAGGGTTGCAAGGTGTCGTCTACTCAGAGGTCATGGGTTCGAATACCGGTGGGGCAAATGTTTGCGTGATGAATACGAACATTTGTACCAAAGTCCTTTATATGTATTTCTAGGTCAAGTATATTATGATACGAAGAAAATGTGTTAATATCTTAACAAAGAATTATTTCAACTCCACCGGGAAACTTCAGGGGAATACGTTGACCGCTTTCTACCGAGATAATAACGATCCTATCAAATTTCGTCTAGTAAATATTAGGGTGGAAGGCAAGATAAACGTGTTTATTTCTTGAAGGCAGAATACATAAGATTTATGTACGACTTAATCTCTTTGTTGGTTCGGTGACCTGAAGTGGATGTTAGCCTCTAAATTTAAACACCCGTAACGCTCGAGTTACGAGCTTACGAGTGTGATGCCAACATATCCTATACCCTTCTCAAGCTGTGAAGTGTGGAAGTACAAAATAGATAGTACAGAAGGTAATCTACATACAGAGTACGCTCGAGTAACCCACACATAGACACGATATCTCCGACTGCTTGCGCCAACTGTGAGCGCGAATTACATCCGCTAGAGACACGCGTCTGTGAGCTTTTTTGTGCAAAAGCAGAGTAAAAACAACAAAGTCATAGGAACTCTTCAGTCGCCGGTCGTTTGAACTCAACATTACACAGTGATTTGTGTTTTTTTTATTTGTACCCAATATAATAACTCCTGTACATGCTACAACATTTTGTAGCCGTTCGTTTTCAGTACAAGCGGTACATCTGTGGAATTCTCTCCCAGTAACCATACGACGCGACGTGTAAAATCTATTCACGCTTTTAAAAACCTTGTAAAATCCCATTGTCTGTCATTTAAATTTTTGTTCTTAATCTTATTTGTGACTACTAACAACTGAACTAGATATCTTTATTTATGTGTATGTATGTATTTATTTTATATATATTTATGTATGTATATAATTGTATATATTATTACCTAGATCTCCAGTGATTTATGCCGCCGTCTCTCCCACTTCCTTCTAGTCCTCTCCATCCAAGGGTTGTCTGGAAGAGATTGCTTTCAGCGATAAGGCCACCCATTGTTACACTAGTTTTAATTGGTTATGTACTAAATATAATGTTATCTGTGCTGTACAATTAAGTGTTTTGTATTGTATATTAATAACATTAGAATTTAAATACTTTAGTTATTACTGGTTTATATTTCCAGCCTTCCTGTTTTATTCTCAACAATAAATCAAACAACGTACGAGTTTATTTTTTTGCACAAGCAAAAGTTGACAATCCTAGCGCGACCCACGAGCTTAGGTTCACAGCGCAAGAACAACGCTACTAGGTTGTGAGTATAGTCGCTTATGGGGAGTTTGAGCCTTTTGTAGCATAAAAAAAATGTGATATAGTATTATATGTCAATGTAAATGTGTGTCTGTAACAATAAACGTCTGATTTATTATTATAAATAAATAAATAAATAGGTATTTACAACACTCACACCAATTAACCTAGTCCCAAAGGAAGCACTGTAGGTTTGTGTTATGGGATACTAGGGTAACGGATAAAATACATATATTGTACGTATATAAGTATAATTTCTGGCACAAAGACTGTCTATTGCCATCTAGCGTGGCAATGTTGCAAGCTTAATGGGCACCTTTGAGCCAGAAACGATACGGGGTGATATTTGACGATGTTTGTATGTATTCTTGTACATAATGGTTATTTTAGCTATTTAGCAATTAATTTATACTTAATTCCTAATTTTCATTCCAATGTTTTGTATATTATATTTTATTGGTATATCCAGTCGGTTCTATATAGAAATACATAATAAACAACCATAACTGGAGTACAAATGCTAGTATTCATCACACAAACATATGCCACCATTGGGATTCGAACCCCTCTGGAGTCGGCGACACCATGAAACCCGGCGTACAAACCACTCGGCCACGGAGGTCGTCAGGTATTAAATTATTAGGTGTGAAAAAAGAAGTACATACTTGAGATTACCTTCTGTACTCTAGATTTTATGATGGTAGGGCCAGTACATTTTCCACTTGAGTCGAAGCATACGTTTGAGGGTACAACGGATTCTCTATGAGACTGATAAGGATACGTACCTTCATCACACGTTTTTCTTCTTTATTCATACTTAAGTTTGAAATATTGGCTTGGGTTTCTGCTTACTACAGTATCATTATATGAAATCAAATATTTATAAATACCTCTGTTAAAATTATTTAAAAGAGGATAACCTAGTACTTAGTATTACGTAACTTGTTCTTTATGGTCAATAATATTTCAGCATTATGTACTAATAATTGTAAATCTATTTTAATTTATTAAATAAATAGGAATAATCTATTACATACTTTCTTCGAGAAATTATTTTGTACTGTAGTAGTAAAAACTAAAAACCTTTTTACAACATCACCAATTTACAAATCAGATGTTGTTGAATTCAAAAAAAACGACGGGTTGCTCTCCGGGAGTGCCGGCAGAAGTGAAAACTTGAATATTAACCTTGTGCATTTTTGATATTTTGGAATGGTTAGGGAATAATTTTGCACGAATTGCTTTTAATTATCAGCGTAAAAGTACTATCATGTATGAGGTAGAATACAATATTTATTTATTGCGCTATAGTACACAAACATGAAAAATATTACATTTAAAAAGTTTATCTTTCAGAAAAATCAACTTACATGGTTCACGTTTAAGCGCACTTAGCGACATCTATTGTAAAGAAATCAACTTACATGACTCACATTTAAGCGCACCTAGCGACATCTATTGTAAAAAAAATGCATTTTCTTCGCAATAAAGCTGCCACGTGGACGTTCGAGATAGAGACTTATTATTATAATACGGTAAAATAAAATATTACTATGTTTCGTCCAATACATTGAAAGTCACCAACCTTTCCAATTTTATTGTGTGTAATGATGCGATCAGCCCACGTGTTTGACCTGACGCGAGTTAAACGTTTTTTACCCATACAAAAAAAGTGTACAACGCCGCTGAAGAAGTTTTTACTTCAAAAACAACTGTTTCATTAAATGAAGAATAAAAGAGCCGTTTTTTTTTATTGATCGCATTAGAAAAAATGGTTGCCTGTAAAGTCGGTTTTACGGGCGAAGATTTTACGTGACAACGTCTTTTTCTCGGTAGAATATTTATTGATATGAATATAATTAAATTGCACAATAGGAACAAGGAATTGAATGAAAATAAGAATTGCACAAATTTTAACTATAGAAATATATTTTGTTTACTAAAACATTGTACATGTAAACTTAAACTTAACACGAGAGACTCATCGTAACGTTACCGAGCGTTACACTTTTTCATAAGTGACTCCCAGCCGCAACCTAATTTAAGACGTTGTCACGTCAAAAAAAAATACTGTTTATTTATTACCTTGCCATATATCTACAAAATGTCATAGATAAAGCTCAGCTTTTTTGTATTGTTTGAAATTCTTCTGACTCATATTGAGGACCACTTGTATGTTGTTGAAAATCGCTCCCAACGGATTTTGCTAATTTTTAGATAGTGTATGGGGAGTCCGCTATTACCTGTATAATTTTCATTGTTTCTATGTTCGAGGAATCCGCGGATGTACAAAATTACGAATTGTATTCTAATTCCTAATCACACACGGATACCGCGGTGAAAAGTGAGTTTGTCTTTAAAGAATAGGACTGTACCCTTAGTTAGTTCCATTTTTGCCGTTACAACATTATGCTGAGGTGGGGCCTAGTTGACGATGGACCTTTTGTTTTATGTGTATTTATTGTAATTGTTAATGTATGTCGTCAATAAATGTTTTTCTTTCTTTCTTTCTTTCCTTAGCACGAACCAATATCGAATTCGAATAGTTTGCGAGTATGAAATGTCAGTGTCAAATGTGTACTGATTTTCAGTCCTCGTTACGTCCGTTATAGCGCTGCTGTTCAAGTTTCCATACAAAATTTGACAATGACATTTCGTACTCGCTAACTATTCGAATTCGATATTGGTACTAAGGGTACTGCTTTCAATCATCGGTGAGATGACTGGTGATCAAAAGGCTGGCAGCTATGTTGGTCAACGGGATGGCCTTGCCATCTAAAGTGGCAATGTTGCCAGCCTATTGGGCACCATTCCTGACGGCGGCGCTGGGGTTGACATATATTTTATTTTGTAAATTATATATTATTTGAGTAGTTAAGTAGGTTATGTTAATTTGGATTGTAAATTTTAGTCATCGAGTAGTTTTTAAGATTTTGTTATTTAAATGTGTGTATTGTTTAAGTAAATAAATAAACTATCGATGAGATTTCAAACAAAATTATTGAAGCTTTGAATGTTCAACAAAAGTTAATAATACTTAATTATAATTGAAAATTTTAAAATCATAAGAAAAATTTCACTAGAAAAAATATCTACGCAGTCCAGGAAGCAGACGGGACTCGAACCAGCACCCTCCGCTTTCAGGGCGGATGCAGAGAACAATTATTAAAAAAATGATAAAATTTTGCTTGCAGGTGCTTACCTGAATATTTATAGAAATACTAGCTGACCTAGCGAACTTCGTACCGCCATAAAAAATAGGGGTTGGTGGTAGAAAGTTGGAAATTTAGGGATGTATTTATTTTTGTATGATGTATCATAAAAAAAATAAAAAAAAATATCTAAAATTGAAAAAAAAAATAGGGGTGGATTACCCTTAACATTTAGGGGGATGAAAAATAGATGTTGTTCGATTCTCAGACCTACCCAATGTGCACACAAAATTTCATGAGAATCGGAAAAGCCCTTTTATTAGGAGGTGTTTAACCACAAACACCGCGACACGAGAATTTAATATATTAGAATTAATTATTATTTTTTTATTTCAGGCGGCAAGGGCGGACTAAGCTACGCTGCGCCACCGAAACCAGCACGGTTAAACACAACGCTCTCAGCCGGCAACATGCCTACAGCAACAAAGTTTCCTCTGTATGCTTTGGCATACCATAGCATAACAAAAGCGCGGGTCCCCCCGTCACAATGCACGTGAACACACAGAAGCTACGGGGAAAACGATAACATTTGAAGAACTCAAATTTCATGAATAGTTAATAATTTTCACATTTTAATTTGAAGCTATTTAAATTTATATACACTTTATCATATTTATTGTAGCTTAATATTATTTTAAAAACATTTTACATTTTATAAAATTTATTGTAGGCATAAAATTTATTATAGAATTATGTTTTATATTTTTTTCAAATTTACTGTTGTTGTCTTGTTTTCTTTTTGTTTGAATTGGCTGGATGTGCGAGTCATCGTACTAGTTAAGCTAACATACTTTTAACGCAAACATAGCAATAAATCATTATGTTTTGTATACATAATTATTGAAATAAAATCAGTGCGAATGACGCATTCATCAGCATCGCGTGTATCATTTAACCTTTATCATAGATCAATATCGTATCAATTTAATATCATTCAAATATCATTTATTTAATATCAATATCATATTAAGTGTAGGGAGCACCCTACACCCTGCCCTCTTCTTAGTTGGTCAAACTTTGAGATCAAGAGCGAACGAAATATAGGGACGCTGCTTAATAGTTGTGTTTATATTATGTGAATATATATTTGAAATAATTCTGGCTGGTGTCAAAAGTCAAAATATCTTTATTCAAATTGGATGTACAATACAACTCTTTTGAATCGTCCATATTTTTTCCCTACAACCAGTTAAGGTCATTTTTTTAGCTGTGAAAAAATCTTCACAGCTTTAAATAATTAAGTAACAATCATCACCAGCGCTTATTGGCCCCACTGCTGGGGCACAGGCCTTCCCTATAGATGGAATAGGGAGATTGGGCCATGACCCACCACGCGGGCCCAGTGCGGATTGGCGGGTGCTAACGACTGCAGTTGCAGCTGGGACCAACGGCTTAACGTGCCTTCCGAAGCACGGAGGAACTCGAGATAGAAAATATTTGGCCACCCATCCAATGACCGACCACTGCGAAAGTTGCTTAACTTCAACGATCGCAGACGAACGCGTTAACATTTACAAAATATTATAATATTACGGTGCCAATACAAAATCATATCATCTTCATCATAATTATAGAAAAAGCCTGCCGGATCGTTTGGAACAGTTTCAACCAAAGCATTTTTGTCTGAAATATAATCAGACACTTTATAATAAGGCTTTATTAATAAGAACTCTTTTAATGGCAGTTTTAAATTAATTGACGCATAATTTTTGGATATTGCTAGGCACTTTGTTGTAGAAGCGTACACAAAGACTTTTAAATGAATTATAGATTTTGTGGAGCCTTGTAATTGGTACAGTTAATTTATTTTTATTTCTAGTATTAAGCGGGTGCTTATCACTATTATTCATTATATCGATTTCTTTAAAAAAAATCTCTTAAAGAGTCTCTAGTCTTAAGATTATAAATTGATCGAACAGCCCGCTTTTGCAGCACAAAAATAGTTTGAATGTCGGCAGCATTTTCTCACAGCAATCACAAGAAAGTGTGTTTCTGATTATCAGATTTCGTTGGTGGTATGGTGACGCAGCTGAGTCCTGTTCTGTGAAATGTAAATTAACGGTTGTTACGCTTCCAATTCACATGAATACAGCAAATCATAACTATACCTTATCTCAAGATTTCCCATATAAGTATTTTATTTATTTCTTACTAGCGGCTGGCGCGGCGACTTCGGCCGCGTTAACTGTAGTGGTTTGAGATTTCCACAAGACCTTATATTTTCCGGGATAAAAAATTAGGATACTTTCTATTCCGGAAAAATATTAGGTTCTACATACAACAACTGACAACTTTAGACAAATATACTATCTTAGATTTGCAGAGCACATACATGGGTGCAACTGTGTGAGACAAAACTTTTTTTATTGAAGATTTAATTTTCATTTTTTATAAGCGAAACGTCTACTTACAAAATATCCTGTCCGGCCTGTAATCTCTTTTTCATATTTCGTAAAATAACCAAAAACGATTATGTACTATTCGTATTTGAGTAGTTCCGTTGTTTATCTTCAAAAGTATTTATCAGATCTTCAACAAAGTCTTCCAAACAAAAATCAATAAAAAAAGTCAATCGTCAAAATCGGCCACCAACAAACGACTGAGATATGCGCAAACAACAATAAAAAAAATATAATGACGAATAGGGTATTTGACAGTATTAAAAATAAAGTGTCAATTGTGTCAAATCTGTGTTTAGAATGAATATTGGCAGGAGTTTTTAAATATTCATAATTTTACTAAAAACCCAGGAAAAAATAATAGTTTTCTTATCTATTGTCACGTGGCCCAAAACGCTTGGGATTGGCGGAGCCTACAATGACGTCACACGCAAGTAAACTTCCGGTTAAAGTGACATTACATTGTATCGTTTGACGTTTTAATATCAGTCGTGTGACGTCACACACTAGTAAGACGCCATATTGTCCAGAGAAACGTTTTCACGGCAATTTGAAAATGGAGTTTTTGATTTGGTTATTTTTACTGAAAGACACAATAGAACGATGAATATCTACTTTTTACGGACTCCATAAACATTAGTCAATAACGTGAAATCGTTTTCTAAAACTTGTCAAATACCCTATTGAGAACGTCCTCCTTATATTTTTTTTAAGCTTTTAACTGCTAGATGTTAAATAAAAATATAACTAAAATCGCTATTTCTTCTTTCAAAGGTTTAATACTTGTAAATACATACATTTGACATTGTGGGTTACCTTAAATGTAAAGACATGGCGCTGCCTCGCAGCCTAAGAAATGCTAGAGAAAATTCGACACGGCAATCATAGCTGCGGCAGCATAATGGTCAGTGCATTCGCCCGGATAGCGAAGGGTGCGGGTTCAAGTCCCGTCTGCTGCCTAGTCTGAGTGGTTCGTTTAGATTTAAACGTTCTTTTTTTTAGAAATCCGTTAAAAATTACGTGTTCACGAACCGACCTACTAGTTTCATCATCATCAGCCTATTAAGGGGGCGTCCATAAATTACGTGAGATGTTTAAGGGGAGGAGGGGGTCGAGTCAAATCTCATCTAATCTTACGTTGGAGAGAGGGAGGGTCTCGGCAAATATCACGCAATTTTTTTTCACAGTAGTATCTATTAAGTATTCTATTGTTAAATTTTTATTACACTTATAACTCTCAGCAATATTGAGTCTTAACCAGTCGTAAATAAAAGCACGAAGCATTTTTTTTCTTTTTACAATAACAATCCAACGCGTTTACGAAAGAAACCCACATTTTGAAAAATCTCACGTGAGATTGGGGGATGGGGGAGGGGGTTGAATAAAATCTCACGATATTTCACCAGGGGGGGAGGGAGGGACAGAAAATCCAAAAAAACACCTCACGTAATTTATGGACGCCCCCTAATGTCCAGGATGGAATAGGGAGATTGGGCTACGACACAACACGCGGGCCCAGTGCGGATTGGCGGGTGCTTACGGCAGGTGCAGCCGGGACTAACAGCTTAACGTGCCTTCCGAAGCACAGAGGAACTCGAGATAGAAGATTTTTGGCCACCCATCCACCGAATACTGCGAAAGTTGCTTAACTTCAACGATCTTAGCTGAACGCGCTAACCACCCACGCCATCGAGCTCCTCATCGAGCTACTATTTTTAAATTTGCCAATATATCCACAATCCAATGATTTTGATACATTTCTGAGGTAAATCTCATATCAGAAGTGCTGAAATATTCAGCCGTATTCATCATGGTATTTACCCCGAATTTTCCTCGAATTTTTCGTTCGCGCGCGGCAATGAACTTCAATTCACGCCGAGGGCGTTCACCCTACATATGATTACTTACTTACTTTGGTACAAAACAACATTCATACTTATTAGATAAGTACCTAGTATTTGCCACCGACTTCATCTACGTTAATTAGAGAATAGGCTTTTTGACTGTATGAAAATTAAGTACCTGGCATGTGTACATACGTAAGTGTCGCCGCACACGGGCCACACGCCACAGCCACAAACGCCGCCACGAGAAGCTAGAAGTGGCTACTAAAGTGGCTGAAGCGCGCGACAGCGGCCGACTGAGGTAAGGGAGAGAGTAGTGGGGAATCGCGCGAGTGACGTGTGGCGGCGTTTTGTATCGGTTCATAAAGTGGCCGGTGTGGGCCACAAGAAGCGAGCAACGACGATTTCTAGCGTGTGGCGGCCAGCGGCGTACCGTGTGTGGCGAGTCCATATAAAATGTATGAAAACTACAAGAAATATGCCGGTGGCGGCGTTTTGTGGTTGTGGTCGGTAGCCCGTATGCGGCGACGCTAGCATGAATATTGGGAGCGATTACATTGTTCTGACAAAAAAAGTTGTGAATCATATTACTAGAAGTATTAAAAAGAACAGCATTTTTTGATTTATTGTCATGAGACCAAAAGCGCCTAGGATTCGCGGAGTCTAAAATAACGTCACCTGCTTGTAAATGACGTAACATGCTTTCAAAGTGACATTAATTGTGTTGTTTGACGTTTTAATGAGTGCCGTGTGATGTTATCTGCCTCTAAGGCGCCATATTTGATAGAGAAACGTACCACAAGAGACGTTGTACTGCTTAATAAAAATATAAAATGCCTTGAATAGTTTCGCATTTTTTTTTAATTTTCTGCTCAACTTTTTTAAACTACAAACTATTTCCGTAAAACCCTTTTCCAAAGTATTACAAAACTATAGAAAAAGATGAACGAAATCAGTAAATTTTTTCTGAAGATATGGCGTGACTAAGAAATATAGGAATTCATTTTTATACAGGTTTAAAGAATATACATAAAGACGATTAACGAACTAAAAGCAATTTAAATTACCAAACGAAACTCATCGCCTAACACCTATGAGTGATTCCATTAAGTGTCGTACTAAACTTATTCAATGAATTGGTTTCTTAGGTTTATTTTTTATTTACTTAGTCGAGCTACCTTCGAAAAAAAGGTCGTAGACAAAGTAAATAAAAAATCATCATTCTGACGATGCAGACCTGAAAATGCTGCGAAACGTCAATAAATAAATAAAGTTCGCGCATTAACCCGTTAAAACTAGTTTTATTTATTCAATGAAGCTTTTGAAAAGTATTCCTTTATTGTCCGTTAACGATGATCCGTTAAAAGAAAGTGAACTTTGCCACAACTGGCGGCCGCTAAATTTAGAACGACCGAGAAGGTAATAGTATCTTAAACCAGTTTCAATTCGTTGTTGGTTGAACTAGGTCAAGCTGGTAGGAATGATTCCCTTTGGCCAAACAAACTTTAACAGCGACAAAACAAATATTTTAAAGTGAAACTTTTATAACATAGCCAATTTTTACGTTCATCTTTAGCTTGACCTTCAGAAGCGCTTGTAACAGCCTAGACTGAATAAATGATTTTTGATTTTAATTTTGAGCATGTCGCATTACATTATTCATTGTTTTGAAGAAAAAAAAGGTACTTTTTTTTACAATGCACACCAATAAAATTAGCTTCGTTTTAAACTTTCATGGTCACTAACATTATAGTAATATAAGTTATTTACGGGATTGTTACCATGTCTGGAATCCTGTGGTTCGTATGTGTAAAACCGGAAATAATCAAAATCAAAGTGTCGTGTCGCGATCCGATGCTGTAAGTGTTGTGTGTCGAGAACAGTTTCGAGTGAATAGTGAGAATGTGAACAGTGATACGGGTATCGAACCACAGACCAATAAGAGAACAATATCGAACGCAATAAAAGACTTCGTCGGAGGGTAGACCGATATGTCTGCCAATAACAGCCTACCCGCAATTACTTCAGTTACTGTGATCATGGCGCTTGCAACAGTGCCGAAATATCGGAAACTCGCTAAAAACAAGGTACATGGTAACAATCCCGTTAATAACTTATATTACTATAATAAAATTAGCCTAACCCCAAAGTATTTTTTTGTTTTTTTTTTGAGTGTGTATACTGTTGGTCTCAGAAGACATTTACAGCGTCACCGGGTTTTGTAGGTCTCAGAAGACATTTACAGGTACCCCTAGCACGAACCAATATCGTATTCGAATAGTTTGCGAGTCCGAAATGTCATTGTCAAATGTGTACTGATTCTTAGTTCTTGTTCGTGCGCCATGACGCTGCTGTTCAATTTTCATACAAAATGAAACAATGACATGTCAGCCAGAAATATGCTAAAATAGTATCATATACATATTAACTGTATAAGTTATATTTCTAGCTCAAAGCAGATTTGACTTGAATTTGACTTTATGTTGATACTTCAAGTGTTGGTACCTTAAACAATTGGTCCTTCAGATATAACTACAGCTGTTATAAATATCCACCCATCAGCATAGAGTTCTGGCTATTGAGTTTATTTATTTTTAACAATAAACTTTATTTTTATATTATTAGTAAGAAGGGTGCTCATAGATCGTTTGTACGGGAACCAATGTCGCCGGCTCGCCCCCACAACACTTTCACCTTATAGATAATGGCCAATCAAACGACGCGACATCAAACAATCGACCCAATCAGCGTTCACACCCGAGAACAACGATGCGATCAGAACCAAGTTTTGGTCAAGTTATGAGCATTGCAGAATTAGCCTATTAATGTCCCCATTTGTAAGCACAGGCATGCCCTATGGATGGAATAGAAAGGTCGGGCCGTGACCCACCACGCGGGCCCAGTGCATATTGGAGGGTGATAACGACCGCAGATGCAGCCGGGACTAACGGCTTAACGTGCCTTCCGAAGCACGGAGGAGCTCGAGATTGTTAATTTTTGGTCACCCACCAATGAACGACCACTGCAAGCCACTAAGTTGCTTAGCTTCAACGATCGTAGCCGAAAGTGCTAAACACTTGCGCCATCTAACTCTACAATCTTGAGCATTTGCTCACACATAATGGTGGCACAATACATACAAGACCAGTAGCGTAACTCAGCCGTTTTCTTGAAATAGATACCTACGACTGAGCGGAGCGCTAGGGTTGGTACCCACAAAATGTAAAACAGATTTGTGTAGATTTTCATTGTATGTGTATAGTTACTATTGCCACGTTACGGAATCGAAACGGACGCAGACGGCGCGGGCAGCGCGGCGCAGCTAACTACTCGGCCAACGACCAGTCTCAGCGGCGCGCGACGTGGCACTGCGTAGATTTGTCTTGCCAAGATTGGTTAGCGGCCGCGCGCCTGCCCGGCCCACAAGGCCTTTCTTAACCTCTTTCTGTGTTTTGTGGTAAGGCCTATGCCCTATTAAATAGGCACATTAATAGACTGATTTTGATGATAAAAACGAGATAGTTAAATGTAATTTTATTTAGTTGTTTAACTGGGCCCGAGTCGTGGGTGACCTTTATCTTTGTCCGAGCGGTGGAAACACAAATTGATTAATGATGAACGATGATTTAACTACTAAATTTTTACATAGGTATATATTTTTTTTGTGTCTGGGAAATACCTTACGCATCCTTCAACCACTGGGGGAGCGAGAAGAAGGTATGTGGGACTCAGGCGTGGTCCGAAGGAGGGAGGGGGGGGGGGGGGTACACAGGGGACATGACCCCCCCTCCCAAATCTAAGGTCATATTGAAAAATCTCAACAATTTCGCAAATAATAAAAGAAAATTTCTAGCTATCCCCTAACAGCGATAAATTTATAGTTTGTTGACATCTAGCGGTGTTTTTATGAACTACATACGATGGCCAAAATAACTTGGAAATGACATCTAGTACTAGTTTAAAAACAAGGAACTAAACTATGTAGTTTTGATAATCCTAGCAAAATCGATAATTATGCGTCGTTATGATAAAGATTGTATAATAATATTTTAATAGTAATGTATAAAATAAAATTGTGTCTTGTGCAATAATGTTTATTTTATTCCTGATACTTATTTTTTATTAGTGTAGTGTAGTGAGACTTTTGGAGGGGGTCTCCAAAAGTTCAGGCTGCGACCGCGCCTGGTGGGACTCCTCCCTGTTAATTTCAGCCAGCCCTGTGGCCGGGTGAAATAAACAGGGCCCTACCTAACGCCCTGAACAGGGCCACTAAAAACCAAACAATACTCCTGCACCGTCACCCGACACGCACTATGAGGACCGCGGTCCCCCTAGTGCGTGCCGAGAGGACAGGTGTGGTCGCATTTCCCGTTTCCGAATGACCGCGCGATACGTAGGTATATTGAAAATATTTCTTAAGACATAACTGTCATAATATAAATGTAGCCGTTATATACTTTGATTCCAAAAACACTAACATAATTTCCGATTCTCTGAATCATATTTTTTTTGTATTTAGTGCCAATATTTGTGGTTTGCAGACTTAGCTCAAGATAATCTGTAAAATATATACAATACACATAAAGGTAATATATATTCGTTTTGGAATGTGCTCATCGAACCCTCTGCACGTAATAAAATAGAAATTAAAAAAAAATCTTTTGAAATGTTGATTAAAAACAAGGCGTTGCTCCGTAGAATTTGGGATGATATAATATAAGGAATATTATTTATTATTAGCTCGATATCTCTCTTTTCAAAAACAAAAAAATATATGTATTTTTAGGCATTTTGCTGCTGTATGTTTAAATCTAAAGAAAAGTTTACAAGAAAAAAATCCACACGGACCAGGCAGCACACCTACAATTCGAAGAGATGGCGCTGCCTTGCAGCTTAAGAAACACTTGAGACAATTCGTCACGGCCATTAGGGCCGCGGCAGCATAATAGTGCCTTCGCCCGGATAGCGAAGAGAGCGGGTTCGAGTACCGTCTGCCGCCTGGTCCGCGTGGAATTTTTTGCAGTAAACTTTTCCTCAAAAATGTTTTTCTACAAAATAACTGTAATCTGTTCTTTAGTCAACAGTATGATTGGATTGTTACAACGTTATCGGTGAAATCTGAAGAAAGTAATCACATAAATTGATTCTCCCCACAAATAGAATATTAGACGAAAACACATCACGGGGAACAATGAAGAAAACAAAACAAAAGAAATTATTAGCCGAAAAAACGAGTAAATAAATATATCGAAATGAAAGCAATCGGTAGATAAATTGAAATCACTCCGAAGTTAAGTATGTTACCACATAAGTATTCATAATATCGTAGAATTAGCTTATTTTTTGTATAGAATAGAATCTATAAATAAATCCGTCGAAATATCAATAAGCATCGACTCGCTTTTCACCGCGGATTTCGCTGGTGTGATAAGATTTTTTTCAAAAGTTCCATGCCCCGGTAGCCAAATTAAGCCGTTGGACCCGGCTGCATATAAAAATAATAAATAAATATTTCTTAATCTCACACCAATTAGCCTAGCCCCAAAGCGAGCACTATGAGGCTTATGTTATGGGATACGTATAGAAGATATACTCATATTTTATCTACAAATACTTATAAGTATCGATGACTGTGGTACAAATGCTCGTATTCATGATACTAACGTGCTTAATAAGGTCCTCTGTTTGAAGGTAGGTCATGCGCTTTAGCCTTTTAGTAAGCACACGTTTGGTTTGTTACAAATAATAAGTACATATAAAGTCGCCATCCTATTTATTATATTAGGGTGCCCACGATACAGGTTTCTCCTAGTGTGGCACCCACAGTGAATGCTACAGTATTGTTACGTTTAGTCAAAATAAAAAATAAAATACACCTTTTATTATGTCTGTTATGTATTTAAGATTGTTTAAAAACTTGTAGAATTTGATTAATTAATGTGTTCATGATGTAACAAGTTATTGAAAATAAAATTATTATTATTATTAATAATAGGCTAATAATGATCTTGAATATGAAATTGGCTTTGACCGCGTATTCGGTCGCATCGAATTTACAAATCAAATCTCTAACTGAATCGCTAGGGAACCTTTAATGGCGATAAAAAATAATACCTATTATGTACAGCCTAAAAAGCATCCCATGGCTCGATCCACTTAATTATCTATCTATGTGGCAAACTTTTATCAAACTGTCAAACTCAAGTTTGAATTCGTCCGCATCTGTCCAGCCTCCGTGGTTGAGTAACACAACCACTACAAACATAAGCACTTTTTATTACGAACTAGATGAGTAGGGTGTTATCATGATCATCATCAGCCTATGAATATCCCCACTGCTGGGGCACAGGCCTTCCCTATGGATGGAATAGGGAGATTGGGCCATAACCCACTACGCGGGCCCAGTGCGGATTAGCCGTTGCTAACGGCTTAACGTTCCTTCCGAAGCACGGAGGAACTCGAGATAGAAGATTTTTGGTCACCCATCCAATGACCGACCACTGCCAAAGTTGATTAACTTCAACGATCGCAGCCGAACTCGCTAACCACCTGCGCCATCGAGATCCTCCTAGGAGCGTTATAGCGAGGAGTTTATGACTATTACGAGTTACATGTTACACTATTACACGGTCAAGGTCACGACACGATGTCAGTGTTTAAAAGAATAATAATAAAAAAAAAACGCAAAACTGGCCAAGTGCGAGTCGGACTCGCCCTCGAAGGGTTCTGTACAATTTTCTATGAAACGACGTTATATATTATACTAGCGGCCCGCCCTGGCTTCGCTTCGGTGTAGAGCTGAAGTGTAGACTACATTTTTTGTTCTCAGGCTTGTATTATACACAATGACATTCATCTATGATTCTTCTTATACCTGCATGCAAAGTCTCAGCCCGATCGGTTTAAAATTGACAAAGTTTCATACAAACTTTCATTCCCTATTTTATCCCCTTGCGGGTAGAATTGATCAAAATCCTTTCTTAGCGGATGCCTACATCATAACATCTACCTGCATGCCAAATTTCAGCCCGATCCGTTCAGTGGTTTGGGCTGTGCGTTGATAGAACACTATGTCAGTCAGTCACCTTTGAGTTTTATATACATATTATATAGATTATAATTTCGAGCAAAAAACACGTCTGTTGTACGGGAGCCCAACTCTTTATTTATTGTACTTTAATTATTTATTTTCACAGAGATTATACAAGTTAATACTATATTTTTACAGAGAATATACAAATAATATACAACTTATATAGATTTCAAGCGTCTACCTGTTTCAGTTTTCACACTAATATTATAAAGGCGAAAGTTTGTGAGTGTGTATGTTTGTTACTTCTTCACGTCTAAACGGCTGGACCGATTTTAATAAAATTTCGTATGGAGTTAGCTGACACCCTGGATTAACCACAAAAGCTGCTGCGGGAAAATATCCTTAATAAACCGCGGGTAACATCGCCAAAAACATTCTCGTTTCTTGTATGGGAACCCCACTTAGATATTTATTTTATTCTATTTTTAGTTTTCGTTGTTAAAGCGGCCACAGAAATACATCATCTGTGAAAATTTCAACTGTCTATTACGGTCACGGTTCATGAGTTATAGCCTGGTTACAGACAGACAGACAAACATGACGGACAGTGGAGTCTTAGTAATAAGGTCCCGTTTTTACCCTATGGGTACAGAACCCTTAAAACTTGCACTATAATTAACGTTTTTATTACTACGCATTAAAGTTGTAAGCATGGTGTCCTTCAACGTCTTAGAGCATTTATTTATATTACATTCATAAATTACCGAAAATCATAATAAAAAAAAAAACAGCTGTCTATAGTTTCCACAAAAATGTTAAAAATACCTTTGCGAGTATTAAACTTTTTTTTCAATATAAGTTGAATGTTTTTATGTTTAGTTTTGGTTTTAAAAAGTAACTTTTTAATAAATTTTAGGCTACTCAATATAAGTTTTACTTAAGAATTCTAATCTTTTATATAAAATTCTCGTGTCACAATGACGAAACGGCCTGACCGATTTTTATTAAATTTTATATGCATTTTCCGTATATGCATATCTGAAAATCGGCTACTATCTATTTTTCATATCCATAAGTGATAATGGTTGTCCACCTATAACGTAGTGTTCTGAAACCTACAATGCGCCTTCGCGCCAAAATTCTAACTACTGGGTATTGTAACGTAGTGTTCTCATATGGGTTAGGAAGAATGTTATCCCAGGAAATTGATAAAATACCACGTTACACACCCCTAAAAATTTTTTGGACAATATTTATTTTTTTATCATGTGCTGTTAAAAAATACATACAGCAATAAATTTTCTGTTCTACCACCTGCCCCATTTTTTATGGTGGTACGAAGTTCGCTGGTTCAGCTAGTAACATATAAAATAAAGCTGGAGACATATACAAAAATAGTATAGATACAGATAAGTGTAATCCTTTGTATCTATGTTAATTCCTATATATTTTTAATATTATTTACTATTTCAATATTTATGTGTATATTTAGCTTATACCGCCGTTCGCGTTTCTCTTTTTTTCCCAAAGGTTGACTGGGAAAGAATGCTATTAGCATTAAGTCCGCCTTTTGTACCATTCTATTGTATTTTGGTCAATAAAGTTTAAAATAAATAAATAATCCGGTCAAACCAACAAAAGACAAATCTGAAACATAAGTGGCAAACTTCATAGAGTAACGATGTTTTCTAATACGATTGCTTAAGTTAACATATAAAGAACAACGTATTGAACTACTAACTTCTACGTAAAAACGTTCCCTAATGGGGATGCCTATGGCTCCGAAGATTTGCAAGCAGGACTCCGCTCATTCACTATTCGACTACGCTCCGCAGAGGGCGACCGCGTCATTCGCGCGTCGACACACTTTCGCGTTTCCCGCCAAAAACGTTTGAATAAAAAAAGAACGAAATTAAAAAGTAAAACAACATGTTTCTCAGCGCGGTGACCTGAGTAAAACTTTTTTGACCATCTCGAAAGACTTTCGGAACTCTTTGTTAACAATTTTGGCAACTTTTAAACGAAGAACGATGTTTGATTCGGAAAGTTTGTGTGTGTAAAGCTAAAGCGTAGTTCGTTTTTTAAAATTTTAAAAACTCGCTTGTGCGTATCTGTAATCAAGGACATTCGACGCATTATCTGGTAAGTACTTATAATTACTATTTACTACTATCTACAAATATAATAGCAACACGTACGTCATAATTATGAATATCGCAGTACTTGAACTCCTTGGAATATATTGACACACTCATAATTGTGCTTGCATGGCACCAAATGGTGTCTCGTAGTCATAATTTACCTATTAAGTAGTTAGATTTATATTAAAATATTGTCAGAGAGAACTTGAGAACTTAAACATACTCTATATATTTAACTTTGTTTTACACTAAACTTGGTACAGCTTATTATCCAATATTGGCTTAAAAACTTATTTTAATTACAGAACGACATTAATTGATACTATATTTTTGTCTTGCTATTCACACTTGTATTTTCAATACAAATTTCTTTCCTATAATCACACAATACCACCATATTAAGCTAAATAAACCTCTATTATCAATTTGACTAACTTTGAAGTATTTAATTAAACTTTTATTATAATTTTAAAATATTATGTACTTATATCATTTATTTTAAGATATATACTTACAACACACTACAGTCTAATTGAAAATTTACTTGAAAGGAAAAACCATTATTGACTGAAAAAAATATCTCTAAACGGATAAACCAGAGGAAAATGAGAAGAATTAGGTCAAGTTTATACTCTGTTAAACTGCCTATAAAAGACTCAAAGCTAGGGTCGCTCTTTTTCAATTAAATTTCTATTAGTGTAGCAGTAATTAATAGTAAATATATTAAGATTAACGCAGACGGGCAAAGTCGAGATCAAGTTTTGAAACCGAAAACTTTATTATGAGTTCCGAAGAGGAGTTTCTTAAAATAGACATTGGTGAAAATGTAATACCAACTTTTGAGACCAGAAGTGGAATTTTAAGCTTTCGTCCATCCAAAACTTGTGGCTAATCATAACCAACGGCTGTTATTAATAGAACAGATTTCTTCTAATTAGGTAGTTTAGTGGCATTCATTATATTATAGTTATTTATGTTATTTACGGGATTGTTATACCATGTACCTTGTTTTTAGCGAGCTTTCGATATTTCGGCACTGTTGCAAGCGCCATGATCGCGGAGTAAACAAAATACATGGTAACAATCCCGTAAATAACATAAATTACTATAATGTTGGTGACCATGAAAGTTTAAAACGATATTTTATTTATATTGCCGCCCATGCTGAGCTTTGAGCGAAATTTAAACATCAGCCTATTAATATCTCTCACTTCTGGGGCACAGACCTTCCCTATGGATGGAATACGGAGATTGGGCCATGACCCACCACGCGAGCCCAGTGTGGATTGGCGGGTGCTAACGACTGCAGATGCAGCCGGGACCAATGGCTTAACGTGCCTTCCGAAGCACGGAGGAACTCGAGGTAGAAGATTTTTGGTCACCCATCCAATGGCCGACCACTGCGAAAGTTGCTTAATTTCAGCGATCGCAGCCCAACGCGCTGACCTCCCGCACCATCGAGCTCCTCAACATACACCGCCTTATTACAAAACTTAGATTTAGGTTATACTTAGACTCAAACTGATAATTGTCACTTTTGTTTTCTAAAAAGAAGACAGAGGCAACATTAGGTTAAAACCAAGGTTAAGTTCAAGCCTTCGTTTTGGAATAAGGCGGACAATTTACCATTTATTGATATTTTTATATAAGTATAGGCCGCACTGGGCCCGCGTCTTGGGTCATGGCCCAATCTCCCTATTCCATCCATAGGGAAGGCCTGTGCTCCAGCAGTGGGGGCATTAATAGGCTGATGATGATATAGGTATAATGAGCATGTAGTAATTACATTTTATATTTTTTAAAGCATGTAACTAACAGCTCGATGTTTAAATCTAAATAAAATATTACTAATTTCTTGCAGCTTAAGAAAGGCTAGAAAGGATTCGACACGGCCACCCGGGACGCGGTAGCCTAATGGTCACGTGGAATATTTTCTGGTAATATTTTTTTCAGATTTTAAGATCGCCCAGTTACATGCTTAAAAAAATATAAATATAATTGCTATTTCTTATTTCAAATGTTTAATACTTGTAAAGGTATTCATTTGTCATTGTGGGTTACCTACAATGCGAAGAGGTGGCGCAGCTTAAGAAAGGCTAGAAAGCATTCGATACGGCCATCCGGGCCGCGGTAACATAATGGTCAGTGCATTGCAATTCGCCCGGGTAGCGAAGGGCGCGGAATCGAGTCCCATCTGCTGCCAGGTCCACGTGGATGTTTTTCTAGTAATATTTTCACGATTCAAGCACGTAGTAATTTAACCGACTTAAAAAGGGCAAAGAACACTCAAAGACTGTAAATCTGTCATTTTTAGGATTCCGTACTCTGCCTTTTAATTAATTTTTGAGCGGGCTTTACTGAAGAAAAGTAATAGATAGATAGAGTCTGTGCGGAAAGAGAATGGGATTTGGATTGGAGGGCGCTGTAGTGCTTTTCTACCGTGTTTGTAAGGTTTTACCCCTTTTATACATGATTAAATACAAAAAACCGCAAGAAATCACAACAACAAATAAATCCGTATCAATAGAAAACTTTGACGTTTTACAGATTGCTGGGTTTGATTGCCAAATAAAAATCTTAATGTTAGTTCCGTTTTTCGCCACGCCCATTCTCTTTCCGCACAGACTCTAGACAGTAATTTAAAGAATAATAAATAAATAGAAGAATAAATACAGGACAATGGAGCAAAAATAATGTTTACCATACAAATAAGGATAAAGCAACGTATTCTTTTCAGCATTTTTTGCTGAAACTTATCTATTTGTAAAGTTACCTTAGTTACGCTTTGTGTACGGATACCTAAGTTGACAACTTCGGAAAATCATTCTCAAATAATCTGATATCGCGAGGAGAAAGTTGTAACAAATAACAACATGCATTTTTATTTTTTTTGAAGTGAAACTCCTTTACGCACACTTGACTTGGGGGGTAAGCTGGCGAATGCGTTATGCGTTACGAAAAGCGTGTTCGGGCGAGGCGAACGGGAGTTGAGTGGGAGATATAAGCAAGAGAAAGCAGTGCGCGCGCACATTGTCTTTCTCTCTTTCTCCTATAGCTAGTAAATGAAACTCATAATGAGCAAACTTGGTTTCCTGTTCGTTTTGGATATCAGTGTAATTAAAAAAGCGAAGCGACCACAGTCCTTTAAACGGGCTCAAAATATTAAGATTTTTATTAAAAAATATAATAAAAAAATGGTGTGATTTTAAGAAAGTAAGCTAGTAAAAAAGGACCAAAATATTTTTATAAATAGTAAAGATAATAATTATACTGGATCGACACAACTTAGAAATAGATATAGATTTGTACTATCAAAAACTACGCTATCAATAGTTGGATCAGTACCGTTAGCATGAACCAATATCTATATCTATACAACCTGGAAATAGATATAGATTTGTACTACCAAAAACTACGCTATTAATAGTTGGATCAGTACCGTTAGCATGAACCAATATCTATATCTATACAACCTGGAAATAGATATAGATTTGTACTACCAAAAACTACGCTATCAATAGTTGGATCAGTACCGTTAGCATGAACCAATATCTATATCTATACAACCTGGAAATAGATATAGATTTGTACTACCAAAAACTACGCTATCAATAGTTGGATCAGTACCGTTAGCATGAACCAATATCTAATTGGAATAGTTTGCGAGTGCAAAATGTCATTTCCAAATTTTGCATAGAAACTTGAACAGCAGCGCCATAGCGGACGTAACGAGAACAAAAAATCAGTACACATTTGACAATGACATTTCGCACTCACAAACTATTCGAATTCGTTATTGGTTCTTGCTAAAGCTCCAGGGCCGTATTCAATGGCGATTAAATTGTAAAACGAGTTACCAAAGCATATTAGGCAGATAGACGAATACGATAAGTTTGTTACAACCTTAAATAATTACCTTGTTAATAAATCTTTATATATATAATTCTTCTGTGAGTGTGTATGTCACTGAACTTCTCTTAAACGACTGGACCGATTTTGATGAAATTTTTTGTGTGTGTTCAAGGGGATCTGAGAATGGTTTAGATTCACAATTTTGTCCGCTGGACAACCCCTATTTTTTTAGGGCGGTACGAAGTTCGCTGGGTCAGCTAGTGTTATTATAAATTAGGTGAATACTATAGGATTATTAAATAATTTCAAATATTAAAGATACCTGGACATGATTATTATTATTATTCTTAATTCTGTATTGTTAGAATTGACCTGATATTTATTTGATAATTGTTGCTACTTACAATGTTAACGGCCAGATTTGTGTACTTTACTTATTTCCATAGTGTAATGTCGTATGGAATTTTATTGCGGGGAATTGCCGCCGACATTCAAACTATTTTTGTGCTGCAGAAGAGAGCTATTTGATCAATTTATAATCTTAAAGTTAAGGATTCCTAAAGAGATAGGTTTAAAGAATTTGGAATAATGACGGTCGCTTTACAATACATATACGATAATTTATTACTTGTAAGAAAAAATATTAATTTGTTTCTTAAAAACAGTGATGTTCACACACTTAATACAAGAAACAAAAATAAACTAACTTTACCTGCTACTAGGCTTCATAAAATTAATAATTCATTTAAAGGTCTTTGTGATCGCTTATACAATAAAGTCCCAAGCAATATCCAAGAGTTAACCATAAATAAATTCAGAGATAGTTTAAAAAAAGTACTTATTAAAAAAGCTTATTACAAAGTGTCTGATTATATTACAGACAACAATACTTGGGTTTGAACTGTTGCAATCATTCCAACAGGTTTTCTGTATTAAATAAATCATGATTGTATTAACAACATAATGATTTGTAAATGTTGTTACATTATACTTTTAATGTTTTTTTCCCTCGATTTTCTCCGCAGCTGACAAATATGTCCAATAACGAGTGGTAGGGAAAAAAATGTTTGGACGATTCAAAAGTGTTGTACTATACATCTAATTTGAATAAAGATATATTGATTTCTGATATAAATTTAATTTTAGCTATAAGCTCAAAATTGTTATGTCCTAACAGGACCCATGTGTTTGTACCTCATTATAATGTGGCCTTACATTGTTATAAGGTACAAACACATGAGCCCTGTTAGACACCAACAGTTGTTTACCACATGAAAAGCAATAAAAAATTCTGATTTCTGAAACCACGATTCAAGTGACTTTTGAAAACATTACAAAAAAGTCCTTCTGAAAACTTGAAATCGAACCGGGCCGCCTGCGTAGATGTTCGTTGATTAGGTCTGCATTATTTGCAACGTCACCACGCGTTATTTAAGAATAATACTTAACACATTTCTAAGAATGTTATATGCTTTGAAGAGAGGAACTCGTTGAAGTAGACATGGGCGTTTTTGGTTTTGAACGCAAACGGATATATATCGGATTTCAGATTTCAAAATCGATTTCAAAATCCGTTTTTAGATATCCGATTTCAGATGTGCCTAACTTAGCCAATTCACTAGTTTGTGTTAAGATTTGGTTTTATTAGCTAACGATAATAACAAACAATTAATTAACGATATTTTGAAAACCAACACAAAACTCGTCTAATCAATTAAAAAGTCAACAGTTAAAAAAAAACAAATTAAAAATTTCAATAATATGTGGGTACACAATTTACTAAGTTGACTTATTATTATTATCTTTATGAACTCTGAACTCCAATCCAGTCTTAACAAACACGTAATTAATAATTATCTAAACCCGGCAAACAAAAATCACTGACTGACATGCGTGCACTTGCATATCAAGGTCAAATTTGCATCTAAACAAAAGCACCAAGTTTTTGTAGTAAACAAACGCACGCTAAGATATAAGCCAAAATACATCACCTCACAGCCTAGTCACGCAAATATAGTCTTTAAGTACTGTGTCGTAAGACTATATTGATCGCACATATTCAATGGCAATAGATTTCCGTAAACAAGAAATCCAAATCGGACTTCCGAAATTCGCGCCATCTTTTTTACTCCGCTTTGTTACGATTGGTAAGAAAGAGACAAAGCGAATTTTACTGACGTTCGAAATTGTAAACAAATTCGCTTTCTCTCTTTCTAACCAATCGCTACAAAGCGGAGAAAAAAAGATAGCACGAATTTCGAATCCGATTTACATTTGGATACGTGATCGCTAGCGTTTTGGTTCGGTTAGATTTCTGAAATCGGATTTTCTTGTTGAGAAATCGTTCGGTATCGATTTGTGTTTGAAATCGGATTTTGGATTCGTTTTGATATATCGGACGCATGCCTACGTTGAAGTTAAGCAACTTTCGCAGTGGTCGGTCATTGGATGTGTGACCAAAAATCTTCTATCTCGAGTATCTCCGTGCTTCGGAAGGCATGTTAAGCCGTTGGTCTGGCGGCATCTGCAGTCGTTAGCACCCGCCAATCCGCACTGGGCCCGCGTGGTTGGTCATGGCCCTATCTCCCTATGCCGTCCATAGGGAAGGCCTGCGCCCCAGCAGTGGGGACATTAATAGGCTAATGATGATGATGCTTTGATGCACCTCCACAGATACCGTATTAACTGCACGGAATCGTCCAAAATATGTGTACTACTTAAGGGAGATACGCTTATCGCTACTTACGGACATATTGACTGCTTTTAAACAATGTGACATTAGAGTCATGCATACATTGCGCATAACATGAGCCATTTATATATATATATATATATATATATATATATATATATATATATATATATATATATATATATATATATATATATATATATATATATTTTAAGCATGTGACTGCTCGATGTTTTAATCTAAAGAAAATATTACTAGAAAACATTTCACGCGGACCAGGCAGCAGACGGGACTCGAACCCGCACCCTTCGCTATCCGGGCGAATGCACTGACCAATTATGCTATCACGGACCTGTCAGCCGTGTCGAATTCTTTGTAGCCTTTCTAAAGCTGCAAGGCAGCGCCATCTCTTGGCATTGCAGGTAACCCACAATGTCAAATGAATACCTTTACAATTATAAATCATTTGCCATCTTCTTTATTATACTTTTTATTGCATCATATAGTTTAAAAAATATAGTCAAATACATAGTAAGCAAAAGTGGGCTTATCTCTAAAAGAGATCTCTTCCAGCCAACCTGGGTGGTGTCGGAGATTCAAAACTTAGCGGGAAACAGAAAGTGCAATAAAATATATACTAAAAATAATTTATTACTACTGTTGTAGGAAATAGACTTAATAAATAATAATTCTTTGTGTGGTTTATTTGGCTATCTAGGCGTGTCCTTAATCAAAGTTTATAATATTATGACGTAACTAATAAAATACTTTTTAAAGCGTGTAGTTGATTGTTGTATGCGACATAAGCATTAATATCTCACGTAAATCGTCCAATATATATCGGAGTAACCACTTTACCACAATATTTACACTGACCCCCGATGTCCGATACGTGCTCGACGGATCCATATCCCTCGGGATCCTGCACCGGAAGATAATTGCACTCCAAGAGGCTTACTCTGTCTATTCCTTGACACCCGACTCGTTCTAATGGAAAAGTGAGATACTTTTCCATCTATCTTATCGTAAATAACATTTAGGTAATGCGAAAAATTCTAGCCACTGAAAATGGAGTTTGCCATAACAATTTTGAACTAATTTGACAGCTGTGTCAATTGACATAATGATAAGTTGATTTTTTATATTTGTTTCTTAGGTTTTCACGCACATCACTCATTAAAAAAACTAGTTTTTTTTACGTAGCCTGTAAAGGCTACGAAACGTCAATAAGTAAATAAAGTTTCGTGCATTAACCCGTAAAAAACTAGTTGATTTTTTATTTATAGATAGGTCCGACAAATGACTCCACCCCACCTGATGTTAAGTGAAGGTGAAGTCCAGACGCGAAGATAGCTGATACAGCAGTTCTACCTGCCACATCAGCCATCCTCACCCTGCCGGCCTGCATGTTGATTCTTCACGCCTCTTTAAAATTATCCCAGGATGTAAGAGGGAGGGAACACGTGAGTGGGCAGAGCATTCCATTTACGGATAGTGCGACAAAGAAATGAGTCCCCAAATTTCTTTGTACGCGTTGGAATTCTGGCCACAGTTAGACGGAGTCAGCGTAAGCCAGCGCGCGTAGTCCTCTGAAGGAAAGGGGAAGGTGGAATAAGAGAGAATAACTCCTCAGAACACTCGCCGTGGTACAGACGATAGAACGCGCTTAGTGACGCTACATCATGGCGTAATTGAAGAGGCTCGAGGTGTTTAGTCACCTCCTCATCGCCTATCATGCGGATCGCGCGCCGCTGTAACCTATCCAAAGCATCAAGAAAGTACTTGTACTTGATTGACTGTTAACGTTAGATTTGACGGTTTGTTAGTTAATTTTATCACTGGACACCCATTCACAGGCCGGGTGTAAGAGTCGCGGCACTATTGTTTAGTAACATAATATGTGTAATAGATGAGGTAGAATTAAATAGCAGTATGATAAATAAGAAAAAGTACCTCCCTTTTCACACTGGTGTGACAACTTGGTTTGACCAAGAGACAGGAATGGAAATTTGTTTGGTAATTATTAGATAGATTCGAATACTTTCCGGCATGATGCCGCAATTATATACTTGATCGTTAGCTCGAATACAAGTGCCAATGGAATTCGGGTAAACGACTAAGTGTAAATGAACTTAGTCGAGTACGCCCGCATTGGAGTAGTTTTCGTTTTGGTTACCCGAGACCGTCTTCCAGCCCGTATCTCAGTGTAAATATTGCTTCGGGAACCCGAATTCGAGTAATGTGTTTCGTGCACAAGACTATGGCTATAATCATAACGGGCTAACGACCAAATGTAATTGAGCCATGATGTTAGTAGGTGGAGTGTGTTGGTATTAAAATAAAGCAAATATCTATAATTTGGTTTCGCACAGAAATGGCACCAGAACCATAGTATAATGCGATTCAACTAAGAATAGGATCGACTGGGCGCCATATTTTGACGTCATAGCTGTTAATTCAAACCAAATAGGTAGAGCGAGCAAAACAATGTTGCTATTTAATAAAACTTATTTATCAAGATTAACTGAGACAAAACATCAGATTTTTTAATAAAATTAATTTACTAAGGTTGAGAAAGAACACAACCGATTTTTAATAGTATTTCTTTATTAAGACTGTGGGAAAAAAAACATTAATCAGAATCTAGCTCTTCAATTTCGCTCATCTCCGCCGGAGAAGTTATGAATCAGGTCACATACGAACATGCATGCTATATGTAAACGAAAGTTTTAAATCGAGTTTTTGAACGAAACAAAAAGTGACATTTGGTTGACGATTTAGGTTATCAACCATTCATAGCCAAAGCTCAATATGAGAAAAAAGAACAACTAATATTAATTATCAACATTTGTTATTGTTTTTTCAAAAACGTTTGAATTTTATTATAGAATCAGCTGAGTGTTTTCAAGCGACATTTGAAAGATGGAGGTCATTGGCTTTCCTGTTCTTATTTGAATCGCATTATACACAGTATTTTTTAAAGTGGAGCTAATTTACCGTAAGCTTTTATCGAACCCTCTTTAACATATTTATTTAATATAACAAGAATTCCAGCTCTTTCGTGCTTTGCTCGTGTTGGCCTCCGCTGCATCTGCAGTCGTTAGCAGCCACTTATCTACATTGTTCCAATCTCTTTATTCCATCCTTGAAAATGTCTGTGCCTAGTAGTAGGAATATAAACGCGCTTCTGATGTATACTTATATTTTTTTTAATGTTATAATACGTAAAATGTTATATAGTAATCAGTAAGTTTTCACCGCGGAATCTGCGTGTGATTTCAATAAGAATACAAATTACAATCTTGTGAAGGCCACGGGAAGCCTATAGATGCGAGTGGCGAAACACCGATCGGTGCGGCGATCCTTGAGGGAGGCCTATGCTCAGCAGTGGGCGTCGTACGGCTGACATGATGACAAATTTCAAATCCACGATTGAAAAATGAATTTGTTCTTACAGAATGCACTGACTACAAACAGAAGAACAGTGGATTGCCCAGTAAAAGCAACCGTTAACACCCTTTTGGTGGGAACCCTAAAGATGAACATAAATTGTTTTCAAAAATTAACAAGCAAAAAGTTTTTAAATATTCTCCGTGACCATTGCTTAAGATAAGGAATGGAAATTTGCTTACATTTATTTCTTAGAAAGACGCAATTAAAACAAAGAAAGTTTTTTTTTAATTTTCTTAAAATAGGAACTTTTCGTTAATTGTGGAAGTGTATCCTTCCTTTTCAAGACCCAGAAATAAAGTAGAGACTCCATTAAAGATGTATGAAATTTAAAAGAAATTTTTGAAACGTCTTTTCGTGTTTCTTACCGAATTATCACGTCTGGTGCCGGAAACATGCCAATCATTTTTTAAAGGAATAGGCAAAATGTAAAATTTTAAAAATTACGCGAAAATAATTCAGCATTGGAAAAACTTTTGTACGCCTTTTATAAATTATACAGATTGACTGTGTGAAATTTTGCATTGTTTAATTTCGCATAAGAATAACTGATATTATGGTCGTTGTCCTATCAATTAACTGCTATGTGCAAAATATAAACATAATATAGCAGTTATATTGAAAATATTCTGGCTGATGCACATTGTAGCATATTTTTTAAGAAACCTCTGATGGGGAGCTATGTACGTGATGGCGCGGGTAGTTAGCGCGTTCGGCTGCGATCGTTAAAGTTAAGCAACTTTCGCAGTGGTCGGTTATTGGATGGGTGACCACAAATCTTTTATCTCGAGTTCCTTTGTGCTTCGGAAGACACCTTTAGCCCGGCTTCATCTGCAGTTGTTAACACCCGCCAAACCGCACGGTTCCATATTCCATCTACGAGTATAGGGAAGGCCTGTGCCCCAGCCGTGGGGACATTAATAGGCTGATGATGAACCCCTGATCACCGTTACAATGCTTAAGATTCGCAGCGCAGTCTTTGTATTCGAAAATCGGTTAGTATACTATAATAAACTGATCATAATGACGAAAATGTCGAAATCTCTAAAAAGTGCACAGTACAGATATTATACAGTTTGACAACGAATTATTACATCTTATAAGTATCGCACTATTTCATTATCTGAATTTCTATACTTACATATTCCGAAATAGGAAAAAAGAATTCCACACGGAATTCCTTTGTATCATTCATTTGAATAGCTTTCACTGACACTAAAGGGTCCTCGATGGTATGTTTTTGTTTTCTTTTTGCAAATTTCCGAGTCCTTTTTT
The DNA here is from genome assembly GCA_902850365.2 of Chilo suppressalis. NCBI lineage: Eukaryota > Metazoa > Arthropoda > Insecta > Lepidoptera > Crambidae > Chilo > Chilo suppressalis. Next base: position 4,633,498 of record OU963902.1, read on the forward strand.
CGTTTATTTCCAACAAAATGCAGACCAATTGAATATCCCGCCAGGTGCCTTTATATGGCTGCTGAAAATTCAGGCGCTCTCTACGGGATAGTGTGATGGTGAACACCGAAGGACACCGTATAAATTATGTAAAAGGTAGCAATTTCATACAGAACACTAGCTAAGACACAAAGTAAGTGTACACAGAAGGCCGGTTCATTTCCACACATTGCAATGTGTGTCGTAGCGCAGATCTACAGACGCGCATGATCACACTAGCTACTTTCAGTTTTGATGCTTTGATTAAACATTAAGGAGCTTAATGGCGTAAGTGGTTAGCGCGTTCGGCTTCGAAAGTTGAAGTTAAGCAACTTTCGCAACTTTTCGGTGTCGGTCATTTGATGGGTGACCAAAAAATTTACTATCTCGAGCTCCTTCGTGCTTCGGAAGGCACGTTAAGCCGTTGGCCCGGCTGCATCTGCAGTCGTTAGCACCCGCCAATCCACACTGGGCCTGCGTGGTGGTCCATGGCCCAATCTCACTATTTCATCCATAGCGAAGGCCTGGCTCCAGCAGTGGAGAAATTATTAGTTGATGATGGTGAAATAAAAATTTCCTTCTCATAAATCATATCATATTCCCCAACGTGTAAACGTTTATCTGTTTCCCTGATACTTATGGAGCCTGTCTTCTGTGTTCTTCTGTGTGTGTTTATCGGCGGATTCCTGGCGGAGATGTTTGTGTTTATATTGTTCGATGCCAACAAATGAAACAAAGATTAGACGCGTAAACGAATTTCAATGGTAGGGGTGTATACCCTACGTACTCTACACATAAGCTGATATTGTGAAAAATTTTGGTGGAACATTAAAACATAGTTGTTCGTCCATAGAATACTGTAATGGTGAAACTTTAAAAGTTTTTATAGGTGTAGTGGTTAGCTAACGCGTCATGCTCGTGAACGGATGCGAAAACAGAAGGTGAATTTGAATTATGTCGTTTAATAATGTCACACGGTATTCGAATTGGATGACGCTAATTGATTTAAAAATTGATTAACAATCTTACTAATATTATAAATGTGAAAGTTGCTTAATCACGCAAAAACCGCTGAATAGATTTGGACGAAATTTGCCACACATTTTTTTATAGATAGATTCGACAAATGATTCCGCCCCACCTGATGTTAAGTGACGGTGAAGTCCAGACGTGACGATAGCTGGTACAGCAGTTCTACCTGCCACACCAGCCATCCTCACCTTGCCGTCCTGCATGTTGTTTCTTCATGCCTCGTTTAAAGGATCCCAGGTTGTGAGAAGGCTGGTACACGTGGATTCTTTACTACCTAGATTGAGACATAGGATACCTTTTATTCCGAAAAATGTAAGGTTCCTGGGGGATTCGCAAAAGTAACGTAGATGGAGTCGCCGGCGCCGGCAGTTTTAATAAATAAAAGAAATTGTAATGCAATATCTTTCCATATTAATCATTTCGGTTATTTCAATAACTCAGCCTTATATAGACCTTACACAGAGACCAGAGGATTGTAATTTCTTTCAATGAGTAACAATATTACTACCTTATAGAGGTTTAAGTAGGTCATTCGTTCTTAAAAATCTCTGCGGTGGTGTCATATGAGTAGAGTCGTTCCGTTGCCTAAAATATGATTCTGTCAGCAATGGCTGTTTCATACATCATGTTCTTGAACAGTTAGAATTTCCAGTGATGATGAGTCTGCTCTATACCACTAGACTCATATTTAATCTTGACTTTTGAAGTTGCATGATTATTGTTTATACTATATAACTCTGAGGAGCTCGATGGCGCAAGTGGTTAGCGCGTTAGCCTGCGATCGTTAAATTTAAGCAACTTTCGCAGTGGTCGGTCATTGGATGGGTGACCAAAAATCTTCTATCTCGAGTTCCTCCGTGCTTCGGAAGGCACGTTAAGCTGTTGGTCCCGACTGTATCTGCAGTCGTTAGCACCCGCCCATCCGCACTGGGCCCGCGTGGTGGGTCATGGCCCAATCTCCCTATTCCGTCCATAGGGAAGGCCTGTGCCCCAGCAGTGGGGACATTAATGCGCTGATGATGATGATGATGATGACTATATAACTCTGCTAAATCATGTATATCATCTTCCATTACAATTTCAAGATTAATTTATAATTATAATAGGAAATCATTACAAGTTTTATTTACAGTTAGTACAATCAGACAACGATTCTCATTATAAGTCACGGCACGAAACTAGCGCTGACCTTTATTTCGCAGAAGTAAAAATTGAGATGTCTTAGGGGGAAACGAGGTGCGCGGGTGGGCGAGCGTTGCGCCGATTGGCTCTCCAGTCGTTCCCATACGCAGCTATCCCCTCCGCGTTTTGTTTAGGGCTAGAGTTATGTGCCGCGACCTGTAACAACAGCTCTGTATAAAATATAAAGTGGGGTAAAAGAAACAACCCTTGCTGAGTTTCTTACAGTTTACTAAACGATTTTTTTGAAGTTATACTTCTTTAGGCGCGTTATGAAAAAATGATGAGAGTGAAATTTTTAGATGCGCGCGCATCACTGTAACCCAAAAGTAACAGCATGAAGTTGGCCGCGGGGGCGTTATGAAAAAATCATGTGAGTGAAATTTCGAATTCGCGCGCATCACTGTAACACAATAGTAACACCATGAAGTTGGCCGCGGGCGCGTTATGAATGTTAGTGTCTAATAATGGTGGATTATTAACCACTTAGTGGTTAATAATCCACCATTATTCGACATCTGTTCGAAAGGTACTTTGAACGATCCACGGAGCTCCATAAGATGATCGCGTTGTCAAAAACTATGTTGGCACGCTCGTCGCCTCTGATCACTGTTTTCATATTTATAATATTTATCCACATGTTTCTAGTTTCTATATAGACACAACGTGTTTTAGTTACTTACAAGTGCTAATTACATATGGACTAATAATTTAAATTCAGTAGTGATTTTAATTGAATATTTTGAATATTTATTTCATTTTTCAAATTAAAACTGAACCTAATTGACTGTGTTTACTATCCTTTTCCAGTCCTTTTATTATTTTATTGTAATTATTAATTATTTGCATGCAATTAAAAAATATTTTTAATGATGCTAAAGAAGTATAACTTCTCACGCACGTACATAAGTTACACGCATCCATTTTTTTTATTTATTATTTAAACTTCATTGCCATACATATGCAAATGGCGGACTTAATGCCATAGGCATTCAACCTGAACGAGTATTATATACAAATGGTATGGAGATAGGGCAAAATGCTTGGCGATATGAATATGTAAATTCTTTATTTCAATATTTGTCACGGTTAATTAGATACTTTCCGCTGACAGACGGACGGACGGACAGTAGGTGTTCGAAACGAAAAATGGTTTCGTTGTCACCTTTAAAATACGCAACCCTAAAAATAAGGAAGCAAAAGAAATTACTCCACCCACTGAGAAATTAAAATAATGTACACAATCAAGAATTTTCAATTACTGTGTTTGTTTTAACTTAAAACTTGTGCGATTTCGAAGTATCGGAGCAGTAAAAGTGTGTTAATTTCAAGTTATACATTAAAACCGCACTTTATGCCATACAGGGCTTGCTGTAATAAAGTACAAGTACATATTCGAACTTTACCTTATTGCAAATACACACATCAAAAGTGTCTAGGGATCAAGCATTTTTATGCGGATTTCTTGAGATTGAGATGTGGCTTTGTAATAAATTTATGATTTTATAAATTTATATGGATCCTTTTTGGTGCATTTCATAATTTGAATCAGGAACTGTGAATCAAATTCGAGTAAAAGATGAAAATCAGCTGTCAATATTTTCCCTATAAAAACATACAACGCATTGAAGACATTATTAGTGCTACTGTTTCCCTACTACTGATTAAAACCAACGTTATTATGGAGCGGCGACGTCATTTAAGCAGGGAAGAAATGCTCAGAGCCGTGGGAATGATAGAAGCTGGTTCCCGGCAACGTACTGTGGCTTTAGCTCTGAATACAAGTCAGACTGTTATCAGTCGACTTTGGACACGATACCGAAGCACTGGTACCGTGGCTGAGCGCCATGGAGGACGGTATCGCTGCACCACACGGAGACAAGACCGATACATTCAAATCTTAACTCGAAGAGCTCCAACAATAACCGCCATGATGTTAGCCGTGAGGCTTCATCACTCTTCAGGGAACTTAATTAGCGACCAAACAGTCAGAAACCGCTTGCATGAAGTGAACCTTCATTCCCGAAGACCGCTACGGGTACCACCTATAGCAATGCACAATCGTAGGATTCGATATCAATGGGCTCTTGAACACAGAAATTGGGCAGAAGAACAATGGCGTTTCGTGTGCTTTTCTGATGAGTCTCGTTTTGGTATGATACAAGACGTATACGACACTGGAGAACCCCTGGACGCCAACAGCGATTAAAATACTGCCAGGAAGTCCATCCTTATAGTGGTGGAACCATCATGGTATGGGCGGGTATTTGGATCGGCGGAAGAACTGAGTTGATTTGGATCAGAGGCAACCTCAACGCTCAAATTTATGCTGAGACGATTGTATCAGACGTCATCGTTCCTCTACAAGTGCAAATCGGTCCCTTATTTCAGCTAATGCATGATAATGCACGACCGCACACCGCAAGAGTTGTAAGACAGACTCTCGCCGCAGCTAACATCAATGTCCTGCCCTGGCCTGCTCAGTCGCCAGACTTGAACCCGATTGAGCATGCATGGGATATGCTACAGAGAAGAGCTCTGCCGAATATGGAGGGTATCCAGTCGCAAGAAGACCTTTTTTTGTTGTTGCAACGAACATGGGCGGCCATTCCACAGCGTGATTTGGATGAACTCATTTTGAGTATGCCAAACCGATGTTCTTGTGTTGTTAGTGTTCGCGGTAGAAATACGGATTATTAATTGTTTAAGTTACCCAATAAAATTTTAGAGAAAACTGTTATTTCAGTCTTTTTTTCGAACTTTTGTGTTAGTGGTTCAAATGTCAAAAATCCCTTTATTAGGAAAATGGCAAATTTCTTTATTAATGCAAAGGTGACTTGGTTTATCGTTACTGTGACAAACGAAAACACTTTATTTGATGAATCCTTGAAGAAAATTTTAATTAATATCAATCAGGAGAAAAGTTATTGCAAAAATATATGTTGATCCCTAGACACTTTTGATGTGTGTATTTAAGAAACGACTATATGCGAACCATAAACGATTGTATAAAATACACAGTGAGTTTCGAGTTACCAGGGAAACCTTTCTAGCTCCATCAGAAAATGATTAAAGTTATTTTATATTTCCGCTTATATATTTATATAATATGTCATATATTTTTTTGAAGTAAAACTTTATTTCGGACCGGGTGTAAATGGAAAATCTTATGGACACGGTGAAACGGAAATGCGTCACGAGCGTTACACGACTATATATACGTGTGTGTGTGTGATGCGTTGGCAGCTCTTCCCGAAGAGCATGAAACTTAGAAGGTAACTCGGCGAAGGCCGAAACGCTTCGAGCGTCACACGCGACAATATACACGCATAGCATATATATATATATTTTGAAGTGAAACTTATTTACGCACGCTTGACTTGGGGATAAGCTGGCGAATGCGTTACGCGTTACGAAGTGTGTTCGGGCGTGGCGAACGGGAGTTGAGTTGGGGATATAAGCAAGAGAAAGCAGTGCGCGCGCACATTTGCTTTCTCTTTTTCTCTTACAGTTAGTAAATGAAATATGTTTATGTGCAGATATGTACATATTGTACTGTGGTGGAGATGGAGACAGATGGAGCTAAAGTTTCACTTCAGTCGTGTGGTTATAAGCACACTTGTCTTTTTTTTCTTAGCCAAAATTTTTCGAAAAATATCTCCACGTAAATGTACGAACTAATTGTGCAAATAAGAACCTTGACAAATTTAACTGTCATAAATTTGATTCAAATAACACTACTTTGAGGATCTACGCACTTACTGTAAACGTATAATAACATGTTTATGTATAATATCCATAATACGTATCTTTTTTACAAGTTTGTGCCGTTTTAGGATATTTTGCTCGCACTATTTTTATTTACACTATTTTCAGGTTTCTCATTTAACTTAAAATTCACACCCTGCTACTGGGATTTGCAAAGATGCCTAAAAACCACGTTTCATGAGTTTTAATAATATTGGAAGGCAAACAAGCACACGATCCTCTTAGTGGTAAGCGCATAGAGAAATTCACTCTGTTTTAGTTAAGCCGTCGCCGTGGCCTGACTGAATCACTAAGGCTGGCATTACACAGTCTGAATCTGAAACAGAATTCAAAATATGAATTCATGATATGAACTCCGGTGCTTTGACTCTTATAAATTACGTTAGATTTATGGTTTGACCAGTTGTTTTGCGAACGCCTCTAAATAAGTTTAATGTAAAATGTCAATCACACATTAGAGAGATTATATCATCTGACAATACGTTATCTGGTTTCGTATATGTGTGCTAGTCTTAGATAATGTATGAAAAGAGGAGCGTTTGGATTTTTTTCTAATATAAATAAATAAAATAATAAATAAATATTTCCAACACTCACACTAATTAGCCTAGCCCCAAAGTAAGCACTATAAGGCTTGTGTTATGGGATGCTAGGGTAACGGATAGAATGCATATACTGTACATATATAAGTATATATATATATATACATATTAAAAATCCATGACTGGAGTACAAATGCTCGTATTCACCACACAAACATCTGCCCCCACTGGGATTCGAACCCGGGACCTCTCGAGTCGGCGACACCATGAAACCCGGCGTACAAACTACTCGGCCACGGAGGTCGTCGAATATGAATTCATAGCGTTTGTCGGTTTCATTCTGTAAAATTAATGTGACACATTTATAATTTTAAATAATCAGAATGTGTGTGGATAGTAGTGTATGCGATTCCGTGCGCTCCGAATTAATAATATGAACCCAGATTCTGATTCAGACTGTGTAAGGCAAGTCTAAGAGTATATAACTATTACACACAAGCTTAAGAATACCTACACACACGCCTTACTGAACCTATTTTGTATTTTTTTTTTATTATTTATTTATTAAGCAAAAAAATTACATGCAAAATTACATTATATCTGCCAAACTGCAACGCAGTTTGTCGGCAGAGTTCTCGTAGAAATATTATCATGTTTAAAATCATCACACTATAATGGATTGCGTAAATATGACCGAGTTTCTGCTTTTCGCTCTCAATTGAAATGGCTTCCCATTCGTCTTCGACGTGATATGCATATCCTATCATTCTTGTTTAAAATCCTCCAAGATCCTAGTTCTCCTCATTACCTTGTTTCCCGTTTCAAAACGCTTCCTCCTCCTACTCGTCCTAAAAGGTCTGCAAGACGAGAAAGGTCTTACACGAAGACACTTGAACTACCAAAAAGTAATAACAACTTCTTTTTCCATTCCTCTTCTGTTCGTGCTGCTTTACTCTGGAACAGACTTCCCTCTAATATTCAAGACTGTCCTTCTATTGTCTCTTTTAAAGCAAAGGTCAAAGAGCACTTTCTGGAAGTAAATTCCCACTCTTAGTTGTCTATTTATTCCACTCTTTGTTTTATCTTAACATAATTTCATGTAATGTGTATTTATTATTTTATAGTGTATGTATGTATATGTATATATATGTGTATATGTGTGTATGTATGTATTTATTGTAAGTATTTGTGTATATAAATATGAATATATATTTATGTATGTAGTCTTAGATAGGTATATAATCTGCAAGTAAGTACTTAGTGCACATCTCTACACCCGCTTACTTTTTTCTCTCACTAAACCTTGGTTGGCTGGAAGAGATCTCTCCTAGAGATAAGCCCTCCTTTGCTCATATATTTATGTTTTGTATCTTACAATTTTTGTGTGCAATAAAGAGTATATATATATAACCATAGATAAATGATTGGTCTCGCTTCACTCGACTAGATACCGCCGGCGTACTTGTCTAATGCGGCAACAAATACTATGCCGAAATCGGCATACCCGAGCTTTTGCCGAGCCATTCAACTTGACAGTTGTGTATGGGGTGTACGTAGTGAATGTTTTATTAAAATTTGGTGTTAATCGAAAGTAAAATGCCAGTTTATGTAGTGAAATAATACAACAATAAATAACAAGCAGGCTGGGATCACATAACATCAATAAGTATAGTAAATTTTCGAAATTTCAACATAAAATAACATGAACCCTAAACGTCATTCAGGTGTTGCCGCGTATACAAGAATGAGGTCCCTAGGGTTGAGATTTTTATTTATACTGTAAATTTATTGTAAGTGTATTTTATTATTGAACCTATGTTATTTCAACTTACTATTAAACTTGCCAACTTAACCTAGTTTTATATTATTCAACGTTTATCTTTGTAATTTACCTTTTATTCCTATGATATTCTGTATGAAACACATAAAGTACACTAAAATATTGATATATTCACATTTAATTAAGTGCATCGTTTTCAAGTATTTTAAGAGCTACATTTATAACCTGGTACATATTAATTATAACTTACAATATTTTCCCTATTACTTGGGTAGCAGTTGAGCAGCTGGCTACACGATTAATGACATTTGATAGCATCATTGCAAATTGACATAAACACACTACAATAATGAGTTGCCGCATTTAAGGAGCTGTTGTTTTTTGACAGCGCGGTATCTAGTCGAGTGAAGCGAGACCAATCATTTATCTATGTATATAACTTTCTTTGACAGAGAAACAAAAATAATAAGAGAAAAGAGAAAACAATCAACCAAATTTTTTCTTTCTTCTTAATATCCCTTTGGTAGGTACTATATTTTAACGAAACTTTAATAACCTTCTATAATAACTTTCCGTACCGCAATGCAAATGAATGGACAATTAATTATATTTAACTTATTTGTTGTTATAGCGGCAACAGATATACCTACACATTATTATCATCATCAGTCTACTGCTGGACATAGACGTCTCCCATGGCACGCCATTAAGCTTGATTTCCAGCTCTCCTCATTCAGTCATCACCCGCTGCTCTCCGGATATCGTCGCTCTATCTAGCCGCAAAACGCCCCACATTACGTTTACCAATTCGCGGTCTCCACTCCAAAACTAGTCTGCCCTTTTTTTTCTTTTTTTTTATAAGCAGGTAAAACCTCTATTTACAGACGTTGGCGCCCTTAAGGGGCACACCAACGAACGGACCTCACACCTGGCCTCTCGCAAGTCTCACGGATGCGAAACGGATACGCCGTTGAGCAGTCCGCGCGGCTTACGAGCGCTTACGGCATACTATCCGCTAAAAACATCCTGCGAATACCCTCTACGCTGTTCAAGTGTCCGCGTCTCCGTACCCAACAGCCTCCGAGCCTAGCCGGGGCTCCACGGCAGGGATCACCCGGGGTATTTCGGGAGATCCCGCAGACGTGCGCAGGACTGCCCGCGCTAGGAGCTAAGTGCGCGGCCCATTGCCCACCGCACCGCTCCCCGTCCGCTGCGGAAGGGCTGCCTAGATGTTTCCCTCGCAGGCCCTACCGCGGCCCTCTAGAACTAGTCTGTCCTACCGCCTATCTGTTCTACGGCATATATGGCTAACCCACTTCACTTCACTTGCTAAGTCATTGAGCTATGTCAGTAACTTTAGTTCTATGGCAAATTACTTTGTTCCGGATCCGAATTATCAGAGAAATCCTTAGCGTAACTCTTTCCATAGCATGATGAGCGACCTTGATTTAGTGGAATAGCCTTAACGTTAGTGGCCACGTCTCGGCTATGTATACCATCATGAGAAGGACGCAGTGATCATAAACTTAAGTTTTCAGATTTTGTTATACGGGCGACGAAAATACTTGACGAAGTTTTCCAAGCGATGCCCCCAGGCCAGCTGTATCCGTCGCCTTTGTGTACAGATATACACGTTGTGTGAAAATTCAACTCTCCATATTTACATCTTATAAATAAAATTCTCGTATCGCGGTGTTTGTGGTTAAACTCCTCAGAAACGGCTTTCCCGATTCTCATGAAATTTTGTGTGGGTAGGTCTGAGAATCGGACAACATCTATTTTTCATCCCCCTAAATGTTAAGGGTAATCCACCACTAAAGTTTTTTTTTCAATTTTAGATATTTTTTTTTAAATATACACAAATACATACAACCCTAAATTTTCACCCTTCTACCACAAACCCATATTTTTTTAATATCTTCTCACGTCAAATCTCCATATTTACATAGGTATATAATATACAATACATACATACCGCTAACAGACGCTCCTGACGTCCATAGGAGGCTTAATTATTACTAATAGGTCTATTCGGTTTCACGACGGCTAGTAGATAGTAAGGGTTTAAATAAATCCGCAACAGTTAAGCTTGAAACGGTGTACTTAAATGACGAAAATAAGGTTACTGTAGTAGAAACAAGTATCTATAAATAAACAATGTAGTCCAGTAGATACATGTGTACATTTTTATATTGTGGCAAGATTGTGGTGAAAAATATACTCGTAGTTGAATTTTACGCGTTACGGATACCTTGTGGCATAGAATATAAGTATAAAAGATTAATATACTGTGCTTGTGATCAGGCAATCAAAAAGATATCGAGCGATATCTTCTCACGTCAAATCTCCATATTTACATAGATATATAATATATAATACATACATACCGCTAACAGACGCTCCTGACGTACATAGGAGGCTTAATTATTACTATTAGTCCTATTTGGTTTCACGACGGCTAGTAGATAGTAAGGGTTCAAATAAATCCGCTACAGTTAAGCTTGAAACGGTGTACTTTAATGACGAAAATAAGGTTACTGTAGTAGAAACAAGTATCTATAAATAAACAATTTAGTTCAGTAGATACATGTGTACATTTTTATATTGTGGCAAGATTGTGGTGAAAAAAATACTCGTAGTTGAATTTTACGCGTTACGGATACCTTGTGACACAGAATATAAGTATAAAAGATTAATATACTGTGCTTGTGATCAGGCAATCAAAAAGATATCGAGCGATATCTTCTCACGTCAAATCTCCATATTTACATAGGTATATAATATACAATACATACATACCGCTAACAGACGCTCCTGACGTCCATAAGAGGCTTAATTATTACTAATAGGTCTATTCGGTTTCACGACGGCTAGAAGATAGTAAGGGTTCAAATAAATCCGCTACAGTTAAGCTTGAAACGGTGTACTTTATTGACGAAAATAAGGTTACTGTAGTAGAAACAAGTATCTATAAACAAACAATTTAGTCCAGTAGATATATGTGTACATTTTTATATTGTGGCAAGATTGTGGTGAAAAATATACTCGTAGTTGAATTTTACGCGTTACGGATACCTTGTGACACAGAATATAAGTATAAAAGAGTTATATACTGTGCTTGTGATCAGGCAATCAAAAAGATATCGACCGATCAATAAGCGAGACGTTGAAGAAAACCTTCATTGCGAACAACGAATTTTATTTCGCCATGAATATTCCATTTTATGTGGATATATGCGTACAATTGTGCAGTGTCGTGTTCGAAAGTATTTAGAAATTGACAACAAGTAGTAAATACTTGTGTATTAAAATTATCTACTATAAAATAAGTACCATTTAATTTCGTGGGTTATAAATAAATAATGGGACTTTCACATTTTATAATGGGGCAGTTGACTATATTTAGTTTCGCCTAAACATTTAAAGGTCTCACTTTAAAATTCAGGAAATTAGTGTGTTTAAATCCACTACCCTAACTTACATAATTAATGTCGTATAGTGGGACACTTCACACGACACAACGAAGTTGTTCACGATATATTTATTTTAAGGGAATAACTATAAAAAGGAATCACCCTAGAGCTTATGCTTTTTTTTATTCTTTTCTTTTATTTTGCTATTTCTTCTTTCAAATGTTTAATACTTGTAAAAGTATTCATTTGACATTGTGGGTTACCTACAATGCGAAGAGATGGCGCTGCCTTGCAGCTTAAGAATGGCTAGAAGAATTTCGACGCGGCCATCAGGGCCGCGGTAGCATAATTGGTCAGTGCATTCGCCCGGATAGCGAAGGATGCGGGTTCGAGTCCCGTCTGCTGCCTGGTCCGCGTGGTATTTTTTCTAGCTATATTTTCTTTAGATTTAAATATGAAGCAGTTACATGCTTAAAAAATAAAAATTAAAATCAATATGAGACTTTTTAAAGTCAAAACTTCTTAAAGCGCGTTGAGCATTTTTGGGATGGGAAAAATTCATTGAAAATAGCGAGATTGTATCTGTGATGTTGCTCAGGACACATAATATTGAATTTTTCAAATCTTAAAATGACAAGATATTTTACGAAGCATCAAATCGATGACCTCCGTGGCCGAGTGGTTTGAACGCCGGGTTTCATGGTGTCGCCGACTCGAGAGGACCCGGGTTCGAATCCCGGTGGGGGCAGATGTTTGTGTGATGAATACGAGCATTTGTACTCCAGTCATGGATGTTTAATATGTCATCATCATCATCATCATCATCAGCAGCAGTCTATTAATGTCCCCACTACTGGGGCACAGGCCTTCCCTATAGATGGAATAGGGAGATTAGGCCATGACCCACCACGCGGGCCCAGTGCGGATTGGCGGGTACTAACGACTGCAGATGCAGCCGGGAGCAACGGCTTAACGTGCCTTCCGAAGCACGGAGGAACTCGAGATCGAACATTTTTTGGTTACCCATCCAATGACCGACCATTGCGAAAGTTTCTTAACTTCAACGATCACAGCCGAACGCCAACGAGCTCCTCCGAATCGAGAGTTTAATATGTATTTCTATACAAATATACTTATATATGTACAGTATATGTGTTCTATCTGTTACCCTAGCATCCCATAATACAAGCCTTATAGTGCTTAGTTTGGGGCTAGGCTAATTGGTGTGAGTGTTGGAAATATTTATTTATTTAAATTAACCCAATATTAATTGGAACGTCAATATTGGCAGCTTTGTATGAGAATACGTGAAATGGCCAACTTAATTCATATAAACTTACAGAATTAAATTATATATATGTGTATTTTAGATGTTTCATTAAATATTGTCATTTTACACGCCAGGGCCCAGGTGAACCTTCTGCTCGTATAAAATGAAAAGAAAAAATGCTGAATGTATGATAACAAAATCGAGGCTTGCTCATTGTTAAGTAACAGATGTTGGCATTTTATTATCCGTTAGTCATACAAAATATTGCGTGTATTCGGCGTCCAATATATTTATGATGAGTTATTACTTATCGCGAAAGGGATTGGTGTGATAATTTGCGAGCCCACCCTTAACCGGTCCATCAACCTTCCTATGAGGGTACGAAATTAATTTATCGATTCACCCAAAACATTATTGGATTTCTTTGATTGGACGGAATAAACATTCCGTACACCTTTTTAAGCACATTCTGCACATGGAAGAGTGTGAGATTTCATCATAATTTTCTAGATATATAAGTACATGGATAAACATTGAAAGTTAGTACGAGAGATGAGATTACAATGACTGTACAAAGTAAAAATATTAAACGTCACTTCACTATTTTTAAAATGTATCATCGGATTTTTTATTACTATATTTGTACAAAAATGTTGGAAAAATATAACTATTACTATTAAATAAATAAATATTTCCGACACTCACACCAATTAGCCTAGCTCCAAAGTTAAGTAAACATCCATATTTATAATTTAAAGCATGTTACTGCTTGATGTTTAAATCTAAAGAAAATATAACTAGAAACAATTCCACGCGGACCAGGCAGCAGACGGGACTCGAACCCGCACCCTTCGCAATCCGGGCGAATGCACTGACCAATTATGCTACCGCAGCCCTCACGGACCGCGTCGAAATTCCTCTAGCCATTCTTAAGCTGCTAGGCAGCGCCATCTCTTCGCATTATAGGTAACCCACACTTAATAATTGGTCAGTGTATTCGCCCGGATTGCGAAGGGTGCGGGTTCGAGTCCCGTCTGCTGCCGCTGCTGCTGAGTTATATTTTCTTTAGATTTAAACATCCATATGTTTTTATTTATGTATCAGTATATGTATTCTATCCTATACCCTAGTATCCCTTAACACAAGCCTACAGTGTTAACTTTGGGGCGAGGCTAATTGGTGTGTTGACGCGGTGAAGTTCCTCAACGGGGATCTCGCGGTTCTGCACTTAAACAGCGTAGAGGGTATTCGCAGAATGTTTTTAGCTTAGATTAAAACAAAAAGGGAAGATACGGCATTCGCGGCTTAAAAGTGATCCGCTTAAATTGTGGTCCACGACCACAATTCGCTTTAGTCACAATTTGACATTCAAACACGCTGCGTGTACACTCAATATAACAATATTGCGTATATTCTGATTTATGAAGATATAGCAATGCCTTCGATGCTTTTATAAAGAACACAAATAGTTCAAAATCAAAAGCCCCGGCAACACTTTTCTTTCGTAAAACTGTGAAATCATTTTTTCTTAAAAATCACAGTTTGTCGTGAATATTATTTACGTATTCGTCGCCATTTTGTAAGAAAGAAAAGGACAACAGTACACTGCGTTGAAGCGTATAGTTCTATCTCGCTCGCTCGATTGATGTTTATATATACAGACGTGTGCGTGGCGAGAGTTGCTTATGTAGTTCAGTCGGATCAAATTTTATTTGATGCTAGTATGAGTGTACCGTATCTACCCTTTTTGTTTTAATCTAAGGTTTTTAGCGGATAGTATGCCGTAAGCGCTCGTAAGCCGCGCGGACTGCTTAACGGCTTATCCGTTTCGCACCCGTGAGACTTGCGAGAGGCCAGGTGTGAGGTCCGTTTTTTGGTGTGCCCCTAAAGGGCGGGCGCCAACGTCTGTAGAAAAAAAGGGCTAATTGGTGTAAATGTTGGAAATATATATTTATTTATTAATTTAATAAGAAAAGTTTTATTATTCTTACATTTTTCTATAATAAAGTAATAAAAAATCCGATAATATATTTAAAAACAAATAGTGAATTTACATCCATAATCTTAAAATGTATTTCTATATAAATATACTTATATATGTATCAATATATAATAATAATAATAATAATAATAATAATATTAGTATTCATCACACAAATATCTGCCTCCACCAGGGTTTGAACCCAGGACCCTTCGAGTAGGCCACACCCTGGCGTACATACCACTCAGCCATGGAGGTCGTCATTATTTACTTCAAATATAATCAAAGCTTATAATAATGGAGAAGAAGTTCAGAATGAAACATTACACACCCAACTATACGTTTGTACCATACAGAATCACTCTCTCAGGCAAAATAAACCAAAGCAAACACTATTACTATAGACAAGTGTCCATTTGTCCAGATTTTCAAATCGTCGTCTCTGTTGTGCGACTCTCACAAGTGCTGTGGCTCTCAGAGTGGCTGTCTAACCTAAATAAATTATATTGAACTATTTGAATTAAATTGACAAGATATTTTACGACGCATCAAATGAACTCAACATTAATTGGTACGTCAATTTTGACAGATCTGTATTAGAATACGTGAAATGGCCAACTTAATTCATATAAAATTACAGAATTAAATGATATATATATATGTGTATTTTAGATGTTTCATTCAATATCGTCATTTTATACTCCGGGCCTCAGGTGAGCCTTCTGCTCGTATAAAATGAAAAGAAAAAATGCTGAATGTATGATAACAAAATTGAGGCTTGCTCATTGTTTTGTAACAGATGTTGGCATTTTATTATCCGAACGACAAACAAAATATTGCGTGTATTCAGCGTCCAATATAATAATGATGAGTAATACTCCATAAACAACCATACGTTTGTATCACACAAAATCACTCTCTCAGGCAAAATAAACGAAAAGCAAACATTACTATAGACATTTATCCAGATTTTCAAATCATCGTCTCTGTTGTGCGACTCTCACAAGTGCTTGGCTGTCTAACCTAAATAAATTATATTGAACTTAGTTTCTTTGAAAATCTTACATGATGATGTCATATTTAAGGAATAAAAAGTATCCTTTGTCTCATTCCGACTCATTGTCTTGTCTCATTGACGACCTCCGTGGCCGAGTGGTTTGTGCGCCGGGTTTCATGGTGTTGCCGACTCGAGAGGTCCCGGGTTCAAATCCCGGTGGGGGCAGATGTTTGTGTGATGAATACGAGCATTTGTACTCCAGTCATGGATGTTTATTATGTATTTCTATAAAAATATACTTATATATGTACAGTATTTGTATTCTATCCGTTACCCTAATATCCCTTAACACAAGCCTTATAGTACTTACTTTAGGGCTAGGTTAATTGGTGTGAGTGTTGGAAATATTTATTTATACTTATTCCAGGTCATAAACTATATATGCATACCAAATTTCATTTAAATCTGTTCAATAGTTTTAGCATGATTCAGTAATAAATATACAAACACACAAACATACAAACTTTCACATTTATACGACTAACATTAGTAGGACTAGCGGACGCGCACAAAGTCACGAGCGAAAGCAAGTAAAAAAGGAAGCTTTACTATGAAATGACATTTAACAATTTGTACCACTTTCCATTTATCTGTTTTAATTACATTAGCAACTTCCATAGCTACAACTCCCAAAATTTTCAGGTTCCTAACCAAACATTTTGAATCCGAATATATACCCTATCAAGATAAGAGATTATCTAACTCTATACAAATTTGAACCCCAATCTAATATTTTCCTAAGATCCTGTCTTAACTGATGTCCCCCGTCTCGAATTTTGTCTTCATAGGTCAATTTATTATCTAGATTTCTTAATTAGAGAGTGATTGAATTAGTTACCTCTTGCTTTGAATTAATTGAGATTATAATCTTTAATACGGAATGAAAATGAATGATGAATGAATTAGGTATACCTTATACTTAGCGGCGACTCATAACTGGATCCCGCAGTTACGCCTGGAGGGTGAGGGGTAGATCGGGGAGTTGGTTTACCTGGTAGGTACGGGAGCTGTTCGGCTAGCTAGCCGCTCGGGCTGCGGTCCGTGAGACTAGTCAGGTGACGCTGTGAACGGAGAAGCCCAGGATCGGCTAAAGGGGGTGCGGACCCGGCTGCCGGTCGGAGGCGGGGTGGTTTGACGTATGCCACGCTTACGTGAGTGCACGTCAAAGAATACCCGCACTGACTAGCGGCCTTCGGGCTGCTCGCTGCTTGCCGAATGCACCAGCACAAGAAATCTGTAAAATTTTCCCACTAGGGGCGCTGTAATCGCTTGACCCAAAACTTCTATCAAATACATACCTATTAGCTTATATTCATTTTAAAGCTTTTTATTAAACAAATTACAAATGCCGCATTGTGCAATTCCTGGTTGTTGTGCACGAAAACTGCACGCTTCCCGACTAAAATATAATTTTATGTTGCTTTGAAGGGGGGTATGTATCTGGGACAGGTAATTGCATCGGCATGTTATCATTTTGATCAGAAAAAACTGCACCAAAATTAAAAATGCAGTCATATGCCTCAAGTCTGTAAAAAAACCCAGTGTTATACTTCCCATTTTAGCCAGAAGTAACCTAACTCTATGTGATGTCTGACTGATGCAAAAATATGATAGATTTGACTAATGAGCCCGCTAAAAGTTACCGAGATCCATGAGCTATTAAAATAATCATGAAAAATGCATCTATGTACCGAGAATGAGAATTCTAGCATAATAAGAGGAGTGCCTTTCTATTACAGATGCTCCTCTCCTTTTCAACTCTGTTTCCAGCTATATTACAGACCATGTTGAATACACTTTTACCACTTATTTAATATTTTTAACAACAAGAAACACGTTTAAAAATTTAACAGCTGCAATATTCAGCTGTGGTTTGGGTCAAGCGTTTGCAGCGCCATTATGTCGAGCTTTGCGTATACTTCTCCATTACCTGCGTCACGAGAGTTTGTTGACAGCAAACTAACGCGGCGTTGGTCATTGTCGTGGATATAATGCATTTTTTCTCCCCGTCTTCGAAAAAAAAGGGTATACCTTATACTTACTTAGGCATACAACTATGTCTGACTTCAGATTTTGCATTAGAGATCCTTTCAAATGTCTTGTATGTCTATTCTTCCTGTGTACTAATTTTGATTTATATCTGCGCAACTGTTTTAGCGTGATTCAGTTAATAACATCAGAGTATACCAATTTCTTTTAATGATAAAACAGTGTGCGCGTTTCTTTCCAATTTCGATAAAAAGTGGAAATGGAGATTAAGATGGAGCACGCACCGACAGTAAATGCCTGTTTACTTACGTCTTAAAGCTACCCAAGTTATAACGGTCAAGAAAAACAGACGCAAGGAGGTTCGTTCCACATCCTAGCCGCGTTTCAGAAAGCTGGAAGCATTTTATGTATATTGGTCTGTGGTATATAAATGTTCTAGGGATGAAAATTTTCCCCAAATCTGTCCCGGTACCATGAGCACCACAATTTACATTATATCACGTTTTATATCGCGCATAACTGTTGAATTCTATAGTAATTTGATATATCATTTGGTTTGATATATAGCAGATGTATCTCTGAAGTCATTTTTCAACTTGACTACTCTGTATATAACAATACAGGGAGAAAAAAAGCCCTTGCTGAGATTCTTGCTGGTTCTTCTCAGTACAAGGTCTCCTGCCGTAGTTTTGAGAACCGATGGCGTAGCTTCTTGACATTCACAAGTGCTTGTAACAGCCTAGACTGAATTCATGTTTTTTATTTTGATTTTGGTGGTGCTCATGCTGGTAGTCTGGTGGTAGAATGGCGATAGGAGCAACAAGATCCCGAAGCACTTGGACATACTCGCCATAATGTAGCATATACCTAATAGACTCACCGACAAGGTACTTTGTGTCGGTGTTCTATATGATAACGCAAAGATTTGCGTTGTCGCGAAGTCTGACCATACTATTCATACTAATGCAAATGTTTATCATGATGAAAGTGGATTTCTCGTCGCTGTCGTTAAAATTGACGAGAACATGAATGTTACAACAAACCTTAAGGTAATCAATTATAATATAACCTACTTATAACTTTAAATAGATACAGAAAAAACGGGCCAAGTGCGTATCGTGCCACGCACAAAAATTAGTTCTTTAAAGTTTAATATTTTGCAATCGGATCCCTAAATCGAAAAACAGTCTTAGAAACCCCTATGTAATTTTAAAGGACCTATTCAACGATACGTCATACGATGGAGTAGAGTCTACTCCGTCGTATGAAGTATCGTATGGAGTAAAAAATATAACTAAATTAAAACTTGATAAAATTAGATCTCCAATTTAATATTTCATTAAGAAGTTTTATAATTTTAATAACTATATATTTCAACTATTGAAATCATAAAATAATGTTACTGTAACTGAAAATAACTGAGCTTATTATTTAGACACGCGGCAGTGTGTCAAGCCAAGTTAAAGCACAGGAACTGGCTAGCCAGCGCCGAGTGTAATATTACACGAACCACTTGGTGCCACTTTTAACCCTTCTCTAACTCAAAACCTCTTTAACGTAAACACATGAAACTACGTGTGTTTATTTGGGAGTAGGGGCTCGTCGTCACTTTTGAGTGGATTTTCACTTATAAGTGCACTCAAAACGTGACGTCATGCGACTTTTCAAATCAATATATCTCTGCAATGTTTATATTATGTGAAAAAAGAAGAAATACGTGTCCAATACTTTTCGATAATCTACCTGATAAACGAAGAAAAAAAATTAGTCATCACCCTATTGTTATAGGTATCCATAAAGCAAAGAAACGAAAGAAAGAAAGGTTTGATACTTGTTCATAATGTTATTTTGTTCCTATAAATACATATTTGGTATTTGTATAGAACTTGGCACCCATTTAGATCGCCATTCTTTTTTCGGCGAAGCCCACAGTCGAGCATAATTTTTGTATTGAACTTGGTTCTCCTTTTTTACATTTATGTTTTTGGTGGGATTTAATATTCATAAACAAATTTAGATTTCATATTTACTTCGAGGTCATCCTTTATGTCCATAAAGTTATTTTTATATTTCCAACAAAAATGTATTTTGTAAGATTGTATGTCTTAAATAAACACCCAAATAATATAGAGCCATGAATTTCTAGTTTTATTTTTCTTTAATCTTCTTAGAACGGCGTCACATCAAATACAGATTATAAATTTTCTTAATTTAGAAAACGCTAATGTTTTCCTTGAGGAAAGAACCATAGATACATTATTCTAGAGAAGGACCCTCCAATGCCGGTGACACTTAAAATTATCTACGACCAACAGCGTACACATTAAAATCACTATTTTCTTTCACTTTAATTATTATTAGAAAATTATTTTTTACTTAGATCAAAGACTCCATCATTCATTGAATTTATTTTGGATTACTTCATATTTATCCAAGTATGAAATAGCTAGTAGGTAGTTATCAGGAAATATCAAATTTGTAGTAATAGCCGAGGCAACACGGTAGGAGATTGGATTCAGTCCGGCAAGATAAAGATGTTTGGAAAGGCATACCGCATCTGCCATTACCACGAATGACATTTACTTCAAACTTAGGTGGGGTGTGGTTATTATCTGCACCTTGCATCTGTATATTTCTCAGTACAAGGTCTTCCGCCTTAGATTTACGAACCTATGGCGTAGCTTCTAAACATTCATGATTGCTTGTAACAGCCTAAACTGAATAAATGATTTTGATTATGATTATATCAAGTATCAGGTCAAGTTACAGACGAAATTAGCAAATTGTTTACTGTTCAATTCCTATCTTTCAAAGCCGAATTATTTGATAAAATAAATGGCCTCACAGGAAGAATTTATGGACAAGAGAGTAAAATAATAGACATCCAAAGAACAAATGAGGTTGATGATAAAAGCGAAATGAGCGAATGAAAACCTAAAAAACCAGCGTTAGTTACTGACTGATATATCAAAGCTCAGCTCGAACCACTGAACGGAATGCGCTGAAATTTGGCACGCATTATGATATAGGGATCTCTAAAGGGGTAAAAGGCGGTCTCAAAATTTTTATGGGAAACCAAAATTTCCACGTATACTAAGTCGCAGGCATCTACTAGTTAACAATTATATATGAAAACGTAAAAGTGCAATAAGTTCAAGATGAAGTGGTGGTTATGCAGATGAGTTTTACTAAGGTAGGTTAAAGTATTTTAGTTACATGTAATTAGAGCCAAAATTTTTACTCTAAATTTCTAATTCCAAGTTTGCTTCTGGTGTTTACTTTAGATCATAATTTCAGTTGAATTAGAAAATAAAGGGTTCAATTATGTGCATTCGTCCAAGCCATCTTCATTATCAATGATGAATCATTGTATTGACAAATAATTAAGTACTAATATTTTCCTTTAATTAGTCTTGGCATTGCGTTTCAATATAGATTTTCTTGGTTGAGAACGTTTTTTTTTGTACAGAGTATTGGCCGCATGATCGCTTCGTTTCTCTCCCACTTTCCTTCAATTTTTTATTTTTTAAATTTGACAAGAAATGCTTTGTCTATTTTCTATGCACATGGATATCATTAACCGCCTTATTCCAAAACTCAGAGTAAAGATAGTTTTGGTTTAAACCTAATCCACCTTATTACAAAGCGTAGACTAAAGTTAAACTTGGGCCAAAATTGGATGCTGTCACTTTCTTTTGCTAAAAAGAAGACAGAGATGGTATTCCGCCTTACTCCGGTTACTAAAAAATCTTACCCCAGTTTTTTTGGTATTCCACTCTTAATTTCCCAGTAAGCCGTAGGGTCGACTAAATGACTAGGGGTTTGGTTATTTTTGGAGAAATACCATGCAAATAATCTTAACGCTTTTGAATATGCCTAAGGTGTCGAATCTAGCGTGATTCTAAAACTACAGTAACTAACTAAATTAACACAAGAAGTCTCTCCTTTTCATTCTGTGTAGAGAATAACAAGCATACACTGTTGTCAAATTTAAGTTTATATTTAGAGAATCATGCCAGAATCGACACCTAAGTAACCTTAAGATAACCTTTTGTATCTATCCAATTAGAATTTTTCTTTTAAATTACAATTTTAACTGTTTTTATTTGAGTTACTTCAGAGAACTATTGAGAAGAAGGTTGGGTCGAAATCGAAGGTTAGGCGTTTCGGAGGCGCAATGATTTATTGCTGGAGATTTCTGACAAGTACTGGCAGTCATTACAAGATCGACTACTGCCAATGAAATAAACACTCGCCTCAAATTATCGAATCTGTGGCGCTTTGTAAATAATTTCCAGCTTTCAGCAAACATGACAGTTACATTGCTTAGCGATCGATCTGTTGAAGATGTCCAAATTGCTTTTAATTTGATCTCATCTAAAAGTAATGTCATTAACAAAATATTCCCGAACATCCTTTACAATAAAAAAAAAAACAGGCGGGAAAGTCATATATGTGGATGATTTAAGGTTCTTAATTCAGGAACACGTCGTTGGTCGTTGGTAATGCGGAAGCATTCATCGTAAAACAGACGAAGTAGTGGCCATCAATTTATCAAATTGACTTTTAAACTCCTAGAGAAGTATCTGGCTGGTGTCTCCTAGAGAAGTGTGTAGAGCACTACTAAATCTGAAGCTTAGCTCGGTGGTGATCAAGCCTCGAAATATACACCAACCACGTAATAGAACACGTGTGATAATAAGACTTTATAACACAGATTATGGGATTCTTTTGAAGTTTCATTTTCTTTAATACCTACGAAAATGTTGAACTTATTTTTTTTTAAATCTAAAAGTTACATTTCCAATAAAAGCTGTGCGAAGTTCGCTGGGTTAGCTAGAATTATTAGAAATACTACTGAAAAGTTTACGTTTGTAGTATGTGTAGTAACTATGTATCAATAGTGCACACACTCATCTGCGCCCCATATATAGAAAAGCCTTATAACCCCAGTCACTCTAGCAATCGTTGCGCCTACAACAACCATTATCGCATAGCGACCCTGCCAGGATATATACACTTGTGGACACATCTATTGGCCCTCCTTAGAGTTTAGGTTTCGATGGCCCCTACCGAAATATGATTGCTAGATTGAACAAAAACTGTTGATGCAGTTTTAAACCTGATACATTTTACCATCTTTTTCGATCGTATTGTTTTAAATTTGAATTCAGAATACCATACGACATGGAGCTACGCCTAACAAGTCGGATATGCGCCTTATTAAAGGCAATTGATTTTTGAATAAAAAACATGTTTTATCAAATAAAGGTTTAATTTAATAACGCGTGTTGCCTCCATGGGCATCTACCACAGCTCTCATACGATTAGGCATAGAGTTTATCAACCGCTCTATGAAATTTTGAGGGATCATCTCCCATTCCTCTTCTATGGCAGTTTTCAACTCCTGCATCGTCTGGGCAACTGGCTGACGAGCCCTAACACGTCTTTTTAGCTCGTCCCACATGTGCTCAATGGGGTTCATGTCTGGGGTTCTGGCTGGCCAGTCCATAACTGTGATGTTCACATCCCGAAGATATTCCCTGACGATGCCGGCCGCATGGGCTCTTGCATTATCATGCATAAAAAGGAAATTTGGGCCCACATAGTCCGCGTATGGTATCACGTGAGGTTCTAAGCACTCACGAATGTACCTTTCAGCATTTAATGTTGGCAGCCGTGGTCCCGTAACAACCTCAAGTTGAGTTTTGCCGTTCGCGGATATACCGCCCCAGACAGTCCATGAGCCACCGCCATAAGTAACCCTCTCTTCAAAGCAGCATTGTGCGAAATGCTCTCCCTTACGTCGGTAGACCTTCTTCCTTCCATCATTGCCATGTAACACAATTTTAGACTCATCAGAAAAGAGTACACGGCTCTAATCTTGCTGTGTCCAATTTAAATGACTGCGTGCGAAATGAAGGCGCGCTGTTCGGTGGGCTCGCGTTAGTTTGGGCCCATTAGCTGGCTTGTGTGGTACCATATCGCGTTCTTTTAACCTTCTCCGAACAGTTTGAACGCTCACAGATACTCCGTGGAAGTCGCGAATTTGTTTTTGTATCTCAATGGAGGTCAGGTGACGATTTCTGAAGCTGGTCGTCACGATGAATCGATCCTGCCTTTCAGTTGTGACCCGAGATCGTGGCCTTCCTTGGCGACGAACAAAGCCGCCAGTCTCTAGGTACCTCCGATAAACATTTCGGACCGCAGATCGACTTAAATTAAGTTGAGCACTCACGTTTCTTTGGCTGTGTCCGGCCTGAATAAGTGCCACAGCTTGGGCGGCGACTTCAGGTGAAGTATCCATAGATTATTGATAGAACCTCACCTTAATGTTAAGAATAAGTAATGTTTGTTGCAAAACCAAAGATATCAATCACTTTTTCAAGAATTAAATCCAAGTAAACCAAAAAACCAAGTTTTCTTAGTATTCGATTGTTTGATATCAACAAACAGGCTCCAAATTGTCTTTTGTTTCTTTAAATTCTGTGTTCGAAATTCAAAAAAAGACTATTGAATGAAATTGTGAATGTGCCAGGTTCAAAACTGCATAAAAACTTTTGCTCGACCTAATATAAAATTTAGCTAGGACTAAACGAAACTGAAAATACAAGGTGGGCCAATAGATGTGTCCAGAAGTGTAGTTGATATATCATCATCATCATCGACCCATGCTCATCCACTGCTGGACATAGGTCTCCCCTAATGCACGCCACTGATCCCAATTTTCTGCCACTCTCATCCTGCCCACTCCAGACAGCTTACATCATCCCATCAGTTGATATATAGTTTTGACGTATAGTTACTACCCACACAACATATTTTAATTACAAGCTTTTATGGATCTTGCACTGTTCGTATGCAATTATGTTGCTCCAGGATTTGTAAACCATTTTTCGACCACTTCTTGTTAACTGATTCAGCTGAAATTTGGTATACTGATGTAAGTTTGGATACAATACGATAATATGGTATCATGTAGCTGTTCTGATGATGGAGCTGGAAGGTAGCCATAGGAATTCTATAATGAATCGAAGGAACCCCATCAACTTTGAGCTCGTTTGATTTGTCTTGACGAGTGCTTTGTGCTTTGTGCTTTGATAGTATCCAAGGTCTGATGATTAATCTGGAAGGTGGCCATAGGAATTCTGTTATGAAACGTCATAGCACCATCGAGTTTGGACTCATATGATTCGTCTTGAGGAGTACTTTTTCTCTAGATGTTATCCAGGGTCTGATGGTGGAGCTGGAAGGTAGCCTTAGGAAGTCCGTATTTAAATGACACACTCGCATCGAGTTTGGGCTCGTTTGATTCGTCTTGATGTGTCCTTTGGTCCTATATGGTAACCTGGATCTGATGATGAAGCAGGAAGGTGACCATAGGATCTTCGAAATAAAACAACGTAACCGCATCATGTTTGGGCTAATTTGATTAGTCTTGATGAGTACTTTGGTCCTAGATATTATCTGGATGCAATCCCATCAGATTCAGACCTCTTTTAGATGCACCGTTTATGTCATATTGGGAACAATTAATAAAAAATAAACAACTACATCAAGAAATCGAGGTAGGCGAAATATTTTAAATTCCGAATCATAAATACCAAAAAGTTGAAAATAAATAAACTAAAAATACATTAAAAAACAAGCTTTTTTGCTTGGTAATAAAGAGAACTAAAAAGTTGAAAATAATTTAAGTCTAATAAGAAATATACCATTTTACAGGTACATTACATCCCATTTTTTTGCGCGTGTAAGGCGCTGTCTTGAACAGACAAATTATTTTTGTAATTCAATAATTTACAATTTTAAAAGCATAGTGGTTTAAAAATCCCAAAACTTACACCCTACTTTCATCGATTAAATTATACATTCATTGTTTTGCAAACTGTCTCAATAATTTTAATTCAATGAAGCCACGTAATGATCAATATGTCACCATTCTTGCGTGTATTCATGTAAGAAAAGTGTCTCTTGAAATCTTTTAAATATCCTTTTAGATTGATAAATTCATTCCCTTTCTTTCTGAATCACTCTATGTCACCCTGTCCAATCCAGTGTCTTTAGGCGTTAACGTCATACCATTTTTGAAGAACACCCGATCGTATTACTTTGTATTCCCAGTGCTCCTTATAAGTATTTCTGAGGCGAAAAGGCTTTGTTACTTGACATCAAATGTTGGTTGTACTGTGGGCGATATTATAACAACGAGTTCAGAATGTGCTTTGCACGAATCGTGACTATTTTTTTAGCTTCAATTTTTTATATCTATATTTTGTCAGTAATATCTTAAAGTTATATTTTTAGGACAAGCATCCGCACAGATAGCGAAAGATGCGATTTCTCATCCCGTCCGAAACCTGGTCCGAGAGGAATTTCTCTAGTAAAATTTTCTTTAGATTAAAACATCTAGAAGTTAAATGCTTAAAATATAATTAGATAAAGGAATGTCATAAACAAGTTCAAGATTGAATTTGATTGAAGTACTTTGGTGAAATGCAAGTTGCTCTAAGTATGTGAACTTACGCGTAATACGAAGCAACTAGAAAACAAGACTCACGTAGAATTTAAGTCAAATTTGTAATTAACTTATTAATAACATAAAGTTTGAATTAAAGCGAAGTTCAAAATGAAAATAATATAATATTTTCAATATTTTCGGTAATAATTTCCGAAAATGAACTTTTGAAAACTTTAAGCGGAGGCAATTTCATGATGAAAAATTGGGTTCTTTCTATCTGGCAGAATCTCGTTGCTCCGAAATTCATTTGGTATAATCTTTTTTAAACGGAATATGTTTTAAATTAAGTTTAAATATTAATGTACGAATTCAAAGTAGCTTACTTTTAAGGTGGCAAAATTTCGTTCTGCATAATTTCGCTAAGCATAATCAGTATTTGTGGTCAGTGGGCTAGGATTTTTTTTTTATAGATAGGTCCGATAAATGACTCCACCCCACCTGATGTTAAGTGAAGGTGAAGTCCAGACGCGAAGATAGCTGATACAGCAGTTCTACCTGTCACACCAGCCATCCTCGCCCTGCTGGCCTGCATGTTGCTTCTTCACTGCATGGAAACGGGTTAAGTTAGTGTTGTGACCTGGTTTTATGCCCGGGTTACACGAGGCTAGTTTCTCAAGCTAGAATAGCAAGCTAATCAAATCGAATTTTAGTCTTAGCGTGCTTTTAATAAAATTCAACACCATACAATAAAATGACAAAGTTATTTATGAAAATTACAGTATATTTTATTTTATACACAATGGTGGTGCTTTTGGGGTCTGTCTGATCAGCCTTGGTTATTATTATTTTACATTATTGGGGCTATACAGTTAAAATTAACCAAAGTAATTATTCAAATTCTTTAAAAAAATTAACTCAAAATGTTAGGAGCATTAACCGAAATTTTAACTCATTCAAGGTGCTTCTCTCAAGAATTAATATAGCATGTGACCTATTCGCTATGTGCACGACAGTAGCGCCACCTACAATGCGCAACTTTCCGGGATTATGCCAAATAATAACATCAGTTTGTATTTTATTGATTTCTAGTAAATATAGTAAGGTAAAGATAAATAAAAATTATTATATATTGTATAATAATTTAAATAATGTCGGATTTCAATTCGGAATTCAGTACAGTCAATAATAACTCTTGTATTGATGTAATCTGGACTGAAACACTTGGGCATTGGTGCTTGTACGGTGGCTCTATTCGGCCAAAAGATTAAATTAGCAGTTGAACAAGCTAGATTTTGTAAGATCGAATGAAATATACGTGAGATTGTGGTTTTTTTGTACACCAAATAACACACTCAATGCTGAAAATGTCAAGCCAGTTTTCATTTTTATCAAAAAAATCAGAAGTCGGTCTTTAGTGGAAACTGTACATTTTCTCATAGTTAATCTTGTTAATAAAAACTCAAAATTGCTAAATGACACACCAGAAGGATCTAGGAGTTCTTGATCATTTGTTATTGATGAAATACCAACAAATTCTTGACTTTTTGTTTCGGTAGATTGATCCTCATACGATTTTTTGTCAGTGCCACAGCTTTTATCTTTCTTTCTTGAATTATTTGTCATTAAAATTCTTGATGTTGGATCACAGTGATCACTGTAAATTAATCTAATACAAATAAAAGTTGTATCTCTTAATTTCGATTCAGAAAACATATTGACTTGACATCCTTGATCGATCATAAAAGGTTGAGTTTGATTTAATTCACTCCCTTCTTCAATTATTATTTGACTTGATGTGGTATCTGAGACTTTTGTGGTTCTTCGTTTTGTCAAGCGTGTATATCTAGCTAGGACCTGTGAATCATTAACCTTCCTCTTTCGATATATTTCAGGGAATATCGTAGGAGCATAACTCGGATTTTCTTCCTCGTCTGATTTTTTGTTTCCCATAAAATGTTCACTACAAATTGTGTCGTCAGGTTTGGGATACCATGGCGACCCATCAACACTAAAATAATAAAGACAATAATGAATATCACATAAAATATATAGCGCAAATAAAATTGATCATAATTTAAGGTTATTTCGCTTACTTATTTCTTTTTATGGCATCTATCCATTTATTTCTTTGATTTAATTTCCAGTCC
Organism: Chilo suppressalis; assembly: GCA_902850365.2. Lineage (NCBI taxonomy): Eukaryota > Metazoa > Arthropoda > Insecta > Lepidoptera > Crambidae > Chilo > Chilo suppressalis. Next base: position 4,662,135 of record OU963902.1, read on the forward strand.
AATGTAGGAAATATATACACAGACTATTTGTGCCCTTATTTTTGCAATTCACAACACAACAACATCTATTAATAGGCATTTTAAAAAATTTTTGTTTATTACGAACTCCGTGCAAATTGACTTTACTTTCCCGGATTGTTGCGTATTTCTGCCACTATAAGCGCTGCGATCGCTTCACTATACCCCCACCATGTACTTCGCACATAGCGAATATATACTTACAGAAACATGGAATGCTAACACAACCTCATTCCCTAGTCTGTACAACTATGACACATATTTTACAAAAAATAACAAAAACCAAAATGACGGACTTGTACTCTTTATTACAAATGCATTAAATTTAAGAACCACCTCTTAATGAAGCCACGGACCTTTCTATAAAATGAACGCAAATTCTGTCATCATCGCCATTTATCGATCGCCGTCATCTCGAAATACTTCGGGGTTCATAGTCTCTGTACAAACTACTATCATAATATAAATCTTATCATAATATTATTATCATAGGATATGTAAACATTGACGTAAAAATAAATAATGAAGATAACAACTCGGCAGAATATATGTTTACACATATTTAGCTCTCATGGTATCTTGAGAAGCTATGCTTATCCAAATAGGGGTAACAATTGTATTGACCATGTTATGGTAAACTCAAAAACACTTGTAATCATCCTCGCCCATGATGCTCCTTTGACGGATCATTCGCCAGTGTTGACATGTTTAAAAAAATGGTTGCCTGTAAAGTCGGTTTTACGGGCGAAGATTTTACGTGACAACGTCTTTTTCTCGGTAGAATATTTATTGATATGAATATAATTAAATTGCACAATAGGAACAAGGAATTGAATGAAAATAAGAATTGCACAAATTTTAACTATAGAAATATATTTTGTTTACTAAAACATTGTACATGTAAACTTAAACTCATCGTAACGTTACCGAGCGTTACACTTTTTCATAAGTGACTCCCAGCCGCAACCTAATTTAAGACGTTGTCACGTCAAAAATAATTGTAGAACAAACTCCAAAGAAATTATAACTAAAAAAAAGCGGACTATGCTTTTTTACTTAATACACTATTGTCTGATATAAAAAACGTGAACTTTGATTTCATACTTAAATCGAATAATGCCACTTGGGCTGCCGATCAACTAGCAAATTTACTCTCGACTTACCTTATAAAATATACCAATAAAATCCTAGTCCCCAAAAAATATCAATGTCTTAAGCCGTGGATTACACCAGGACTTGTCCGATGTATTCGAAATAGAGATCTTATGCATTCAAAATGTAAATCTGATCCAAACAATGTTATTTTAGGCATCACATACAAACGGTATATAAACCACTGTAATGATCTGCTAAAGAGACTTAAAAGAATACATGAACAAACAGAACTTAAAAAACATGCCAAAAATCCAAAAAAGCTCTGGAACACCGTTAAAAGTATAGTGCACATTAACAAACAAAACTCTGTACCAAGTGACCTTCTACGAATAGCCGACACACCACAACAATCTGTAGATTTTGTAAACAACTTTTTTCCAATGTAGGTAAAAACTTAGCCGATAAAATATCTCACAGCAGACAAACAGAAAGTCGATTAAATTGGAATACCAATGGGATTTCTTCCTCTTTCCAATGCATGGCTCTTTTTGAAACCACCGAAGACGAAATAACGACCATCATCCGTAATCTTAAAAACGACAGTGTAACTGAATGGGATGGGAGATCCAATACTAAAACGGGCGATCAAATACCTTGTCCCTTCCATCACACACATTGTTAATTTATGCTTAAACAATGGAGAATTTCGTGCTATTTTCATAATCTCAATCATCTACCCAATTCATAAAACGGGTAGAAAGACTGCGTTCAAAATTATCGCCCAATACTGATATTGCCTGCACTATCAAAAACAATAGAAAATATAATGAATAAGCGACTGCTGTCTTTTCTAGAAAAAAGAAAACTACTTTCTATCAACCAGTATGGATTTAGTTCAGGAAAGTGAACTCCTGATGCCGTAACTGATATATCAAATTATATTGCTCAACACCTTGATAATAAACATAAATGCGTTGGCATATTTTTGGATCTCGCGAAGGCGTTTGATACCGTTTCTCTAAAAGTCCTATTGAACAAAATGGAAAAGATTGGCATTCATGGGAAGGCTCTTCAGCTCTTTTCTAGCTATCTCACTCACAGAACAAAAAGAGTAAAAGTTGGTGATCTGATTTCTGGGGACGCAGAAGTAACTTGTGGTGTGCCACAAGGGAGTGTCATTGGTCCTACCTTCTTACTCATTTACATTAACGCACTCTGTTATTTAAAATTAGAAAACTGTAGAATATTTACTTTTGCTGACGATACGGTCATGATATTCTATGGCAAAATGGTTACAGGTTAACATCTTAACTTTAAATGAAACTAAAACTAAGTTTATAACTTTTGGTATATTTAAAAACACATTGCTAGACAGTAGTTTTAATATAAAAGCCCACTTGTGCGTAGATAGTTCTGCTCAATCATGTAACTGTACTGAACTAGAGAGGTTGTGTACTATAAAATACCTGAGTGTTCAACTAGATCAAACCCTTTCATGGAAACCACATATTATTGAATAAATTACCGAAAGAGTTTGAAAAAGTTATATACATTTTTAAAGCTCTTAAGCTCTTTAATGTAGGAGATTCAAAAGTTATTAAAACTATTTACTACTTTCGTACTGCCTGACAGCATGGGGTGGCGCAAATAAAACTAATATGATCACCGTAGAAAGAGCACAAAGAGTTTTGCTGAAGGTTATGACATACAAGCCGTATCGTTTCTCAACGCGAGTGTTGTACGCACAATGTGGTGTGCTCACTGTAAGACAATTATTTGTTTTACAAACTATTCTTGAACAACACAAAAAACTTCCATACACACACATATTGTAGCGCGCAGAAGCAATAGAATTTTTCTACAACTAAAATTTAAAACAGCTTTCATTAGAAGGTTACAGTGTTTTATCGGCTCATATTTATTTTTTTATACATTTTATAGAACAAAATTAATAAAATTATTAACATATATTCTCTTAACCATCACATTTGTAAACAAAAAATGAGTAATTGGCAATAATCTCAATCTTACGATGAAATTTAAAATGTCTTCAAAATACCTAAATGAAGTATTTTTTTACCCATATCGAATTTTCCCTTTCCCGATATTAAGTTTCAAGTTTCAACCAAATAAAATACTAAAACCAAATATAAGACAATAACATACCCGCCCGCACCCACTCTCACATACGTACACAAACTACAACTCCCACGCAATCCCGATCGAGAGAGATACACACAGTATAATTGTTTTTTCGCGGGCACTAACAAGTTATTACGTATCACATTCAAATCATACATTTTGGTGTGATGGTTTAGTAAATATATAATTATTGTTATTTATAGCTTGGAATATTATTGTAAAAGTATTTTTTATCATTTAAATTAATTGCATCATTAATCACTACCTATATTTATACAAGTAAATACAGTATCTCGTGATAAACACAGAATGAAATAAATAAAATTAAAAAAAAAGTTAAAGCTTATATATAATAATATTCCTTCATTTTGACCTATTTTGGAGCCACCTATAAATGAGATCGTAAGTGAGATTGCATCTTACAGAATAGCTATGCTGAAGTTCTATTAAAATGCAGTCATTTTCTAGAGTAGTTTTAATCAGTTGTTATTGAAATTCAACAGAGGTAGGTAAGTACTTCAAGAGCTTTTAAGACCTTTTTACTTTGTATTTACCGATACAGATTTTGCCATTATCTAACGTTCCATTAGAACTTCGATACTAAATGATAGCCTTATCATAGTTTAGTTACTTATCAAACCTTCGTTATTAGTTTGTTTGATGAACAAAACATATCTAGGCATTTAATATAGAGTAAGAACTATCAAAAGACAATCTTTCATTAATGATAGCATAGATGATAGATGAAACTAAGCAACTTCTTATGTATGAAGTTATGGGCGTTGTACCAAATGCACCGTTGACTTGCAACATTAATGGTGCAAATGATACAGATCGGTTTCATTTCCACCATTAATATGTATACTACTATTTCTGCTTTAAACTTTCATTGTAACGTACCTCAGGGATAATTCTTTTATTTGGCGATTATAGATTCCATTTCACATTCTGTCATCCATATGGTCATCACTTTCAGCATACTATCATTATTTATTCCTGGAAATACACAAATTCAACGACATTGCACACTATTTATCATTTTGTAAATACGTATCACAATTCCAACTACTAAAATCGCTATTCCAGAGTGCTACACACTTATCGGCATTTCTATATATTCTTATATTTGTATATAGTATTATCACCATTTTCTTTTTCTCCGTTTTACTCCGTTTTCATTTATTTTTAGGTATAATTATGTTTATTTATTTTCCTGACATATTTGATATCCATAAGTTTTTCACCGTTGCCATGGCTCTCCATGACACGGAAACTCTTTCCAATTGGCTTTATGCCTAACCAACCTCCACAGAATACCTTTTTTTAATTACTTTTAAGTCAATTCGAACCTTCTCTAAATTGAAATGGTTCCGGACCTATAAAAGATCCTGCAAGCACTTCTTCGGCAAAATTTGCCAAGCTTACTTTTGTTAGCTGGCAACCGAGCTCTAAATTATTAAAAGGCCTTGTCCGGGTCGGCTGCCCCGGGACTCAAGCAAAGACTTTAAATCCGTACTTCACCCTTTGGTTATATAACGTTCTGTTTTACTGGACTGCAAACCACTCTACATCGACGGACACCTATCGCCAGCTGTATCGCTGCTTCGGCCCGCCTACCAGCTGCGCCTGTCATTCCACCAGATCCAGCCGTCCTACCTCTGCAGCGACCACCAGTAGCGCCGGCCGAGAATCAAAAGCGCCGCCCGGCCAGGAGCGCTGCCGCCTACCAGGAACGCCGCTCGTCTAGCTACGATACGACTTGCCGACCCTCAAGCCTCCACTAAAGATAGCCGACGACCCACGCCCACTACGCCCACTTCACTTAACACTACACACATCTCCACCCTTTATACTCTCGCACTTGCACTCTTTTGTATTCTTTGTTTACTGTATTTTTTTTGATCTTGTAAATATACACTCTATCACCTTTTCCTGCTGTTCTTTAAACCTAAGATTGGCCGATTGCGATAACAACCATAGAAAAACACTAACCATATCACTGCTCATTATCATCATCATCATCGGCCTATTAATGTCCCCACTACTGGGGCACAGGCCTTTCCTATGGATGGAATAGGTAGATTAGGCCATAACCCACCACGCTAGCCCAGTGCGGATTGGCGGGTGCTTACGACTGCAGATGCAGGCTTAACGCGCCTTTCGAAGCACAGAGGACCTCGAGATGTAAGATTTTTGGTCACCCTGACCGACCTCTGCGAGAGTTGCTTAACTTCAACAATTGCAGCCGAATGCGCTGACCACTCGAGTCATCGAGCTCCTCTCGCTCTCTCCAAAATCGCTGCTCATATTCATAATAAATGCAGATGCCAATAATTGGCATTTTTTTCATACTGTCAAATAGCCAATTAGGTACTATAGAGTTCTACCCAGAAGGGATAAAACCTGGGAGCGTAGACGTTAATTGAAAAATACTGATAGAGATAAATTATTTATTTCTTTTTATCATTCAGGCTAATATAAAAGTATTTTATCTAAATACGAGAGGAAGTTCTTGGTGCCTGAAGATCTAATCTTGAATGGAACCTTCTATCAAAAGACAGACGATTCCTCATTTCAAATCTTAAAATCATGACATTATCTTTTTAATATAACTGCCAACCGTAGGCATTGCAAAAGCAAAGAGTTTACCTAAACAAAGGAGGCTGCAACGTCGAGGACGTTACATCCCTCCGGCACCTCTAAAAAAAAAATTGTTTTGTCATACCAGATGACCGAACAAAATTTTTTTTCCTACCTACTACATCAAGAGGGTTCGACGGTCCTATCTAAAATCCCTACCTGCTTAAGGACATAAATACAACTGGGAGGTGGCCTTTACTACAGACTAGCCCTCACAATAAGTTTGCAAAACTTGCAAAAAAAACTTTACGGGAAAAGAACCCTAACTGTTTGCAAAAATTTATTGCAAAGACTTTACGGGAGCAAAACCTTAACAAAATCCCTCGTACATCTCCCTCCTAACCTTAACTTTACTTTACTTTACATCGACATCAGTCGGCAAAAACAAAAAAACAAAGCTAACCCTAGCTATAACTTAAATTACCCAAGCAATTTTTTATTTTATCCCATCTATCAGCAAAACTTTACCCTATCCCATTTATTAAACCATTAAATATCAAGGAAATTTATATTTTGAAACTTCATTACTTCCCATACTAAGTAGATGTACGAAACGAAATTCAAACTATTTCCTAAGATTCGTAAACATTAACTGGATTTGAGCAAAACCTAAAAGAATTTATAATTAATGTTTACTTTCGTACATCTTTAATAAAGATACAGACGTGGTCCACCACTTTATTGTCTTGTACTTTATTAGACACCCATGATGCGCAAACGTAATAGAAATTTTGGGTAAGGACATCTAGCATCAAACAAGATTAAACCCAATTCCCATGGGATACTAAGGATTCCCTACCCCCAAGTCAAACTACTACAAGTGACGATTTTGACGAACGCGATGCGACCAAATTGAAACGAAAACGACGCGAATTCGTAGAGGGTGTCTCCATCATCTTCAGGGTGGATCATCGTCAGTATCGCTGACGTCTGCATGAGCGCCAGCCTGCTCTCTCTCGGGAAGTCCGCATCATGTGGTAGTACATAAAACAATCAAGAAAATATTAGTAAAATTCTTTACACCATTTTTCTTCAGTCGGGTAAGTTAATATTCAAGAAAACATTTATGATAAATCTTTATAGCCTCTTTTCCATAGTTGGATAAATTTTCAAAGTATAACATTATTATTCATTTATTTATTTTTTTAACCTTACAGGGAATCGAACCCGTTTCCTTTTTTATAATAAGGGAATTTTCTTTATGGACCTATATTATCCTATTATACATTATTAACTATATATATTCTATCCTAATACTGAATTAATCCTATCTATGATCATATTCAAAGTCAATTGAATAATTCCAAGTTGAACAGAGAATCGAACCTGTTACCTATCATTCTTATGGTTATTACCATATCAATAATCCATCTACTCAACAAATTACACTAAAGCTAACAATTAAAAGAAATGAAAATACTTTAATGAAACTACCTATTGATCTGTCATAAACAAAATGTGTAAAAGTTCCTTTTAATATGTATATTGAAAAAAATTTCTAATAAAATGACAAAGTTATATTTAATATGCTTTTGAAATAAAATTCTAAAATGACTATTGTATTGAACCTTATTTACATACCACCATTGCTTTAAAACATTCATATAAACAATAAACTGAAATAAAATCTCATTAGTAACACAATATTATAATTGTACTATCAACCTATTCGGCATAATATAAATTTTCATCATACACCGAATTATCACTATTCCTTTCATTATTCTTTTGTGTATATTGTCTTTTAAACTTGCACTTAATATGTTTGATTATTAATTGTTCATTATAAAAGTCTACTATCGCATTATTTCGAAGTAAGAAATCCTGTCCTAAGATGAGGTTATGCCTAATATTCTCTACCACAAGAAAATCGTGAATGAATAACACATTGTCTATCAATAATTTAAGGTTAACTTTCCCTATAACAGACAATTCTTTACCATCGACAGCTTTCAACTTCATATCGCTTTCATCAATTCGTTGATGAATTCTATTAACTGTGTCCTTCGACACCAGACACTGCAGCACCACTATCAATGAGCCCTACAAACTTCTTATCACGACACGTTATATTAATTAATGGTTTGGACTCACTTGTATATTGATTGTTGTTTTCTGACGGTTGGGAATGAAAATCTTGTCCATCAGCCATCGTCATAACATTTTCTTCATAAAAAATTTTCTTTGGATGCTTCTTCTTCTTTGATTTATACTTCTTTTTGTTCGTGTTACTGGAACAAAAAGTGCGGGGAATCATATGTTCGGGAGGGACAATGGGATGAGAAAGGACACTTTGGGAGGAAATGAAGTTGATTTCCTTCTCTTGTTCTTCTTCATGCCTTATTATAGGCGAAATTTTCGCCGCTTCGAAGTTTGTCATTGGTGTAATAAACGATGGTTGGATCGGCAGATTCCAACAAATTTCTGCAAGTGCTTGACGTAAAATATTTTTTAAATGTGTTTTATCACTATATAACTGAAATGCGAAAAGATTTTTTGTATTTAAATTCGCATTTTTCAAGAACTGTCTAATGAAACATTTGTCATCGATGACAGCTCCTGCTTTTGTGGCCAGCTCATCCAATATATAAAAAAAGGTCAATGGCTCTTCTGACAAGCCTTGTCTTCGTGAGAAAAATTTTTCCAACGCATTTATCGATGATGGAAATTCCTCACAAATTTTCTTTTCTAGAATCTGAAAATTCTCACAAGACTCATTAATATTTTTATAAAATAACAATGCAGGTCCACTTAAATATGCCGACAACACAACTCTTTTTGTATCCTCGTTGAAATTATTGATGGCGGCGATGATATTAAATTGACGAAAGAAATCGGTTACATCACCTTTTCCGTCGAATGTGGTCCTGGTCTCCATCTTCATAAAACTACTTCTTTCTTGATTTAAAATTATTTTTCACTCGCGGTACTTGAAGCTAACGCGGCGCCTCCACCATATAGAGTTCTACCCAGAAGGGATAAAACCTGGGAGCGTAGACGTTAATTGAAAAATACTGATAGAGATAAATTATTTATTTCTTTTTATCATTCAGGCTAATATAAAAGTATTTTATCTAAATACGAGAGGAAGTTCTTGGTGCCTGAAGATCTAATCTTGAATGGAACCTTCTATCAAAAGACAGACGATTCCTCATTTCAAATCTTAAAATCATGACATTATCTTTTTAATATAACTGCCAACCGTAGGCATTGCAAAAGCAAAGAGTTTACCTAAACAAGGAGGCTGCAACGTCGAGGACGTTACAGTACTGTGGTGCGTTTGCCAAGGTGCTAGTCTATGGTGCATTCGATACAACGGGAAATTATCAAGGCATCAAAACTCTACAGTTGAGACTATCAGAAGCCTATCTTTTATGATGATACTCACTAAGTAACTTTTGTATATTTTTGAGATCTGTAAATAAAGGGTGACAATGGAACGAAATTCAGAAAAAAGAATATGAAAGCAAATATATAATCACATATTGTTTTGGATGCGGCCATTATGTGAATAAACGATTTCATAATATTTATTTTTAAGCATTTAACTCCGAGATGTTTAAATCCAAAGACAATTTTTACTAGAAAAAAGTCCACGGGTACCACACACAGCAGACGGGACTCGAATGGTCGAACTTCCTTGATTTTGCAGATCTTAATGTTTAGTTACACTCAATATTAATAACCTTGTATTTATACTGTATGACACAAATAATGTATATTTAATCATTATGTAATGAATGGTGACTTAAATGAATGTTCCTTGAATTAAATTTTCAACTTGACGACTGAAAATAATAATGCAGGGAGTAAAAACAGCCCTTGCTGTGTTTCTTGCCGGTTCTTCTCAGTACAAGGCCTCCCGCCGTAGATTTACGAACCGATGGCGTAGCTTCCAGATATTCGTGAGTGCTTGTAACAGCCTAAACTGAATAAATGATTTTGATTATTATTGATTATGACTTTCAAATATGCAAGTTAAAATTTTCGTTTGATTGAAACAATTTCATTTCGGTGAATCCAGCGATGGAAAACATAAGCAATGAACAACGCACAAAAAGCAGCATTATAATATACCAGTGGCTGCGTTTACGTCTGCGGTAAATGTTTTTTTCATCCCACCACCTCGGAAAGTGTAATTTTGCGCTTCGAAATCTGGCTGGAAAATTCTATTTTATTCGCTTGAGCGGCAAAGTAGATTTGAATTTAGAACATCACATATAATGAGTACTCAATATAATTGTAAATTCAAAACGTCATTAAACCTATTTAATGTAACCTCTATGGTGCCAAATTTATGATTAGAACTTTTTAAATTGTGAAAAAATTTAAATTTGGAACCTTCTTGGTTTCTTTGTTTTATTTGCGTGCTTCGCGCCATTCTAGTTTTTCACGTTTTATTGCTTAAATATTTTGTCATTATAAATTGTTTTCTTTTTCATTTTGTCATTTCCTCGCTGAGGTGGGATGAAAAGTTACGTATTGCACTCGAGTGGAAAGATTTTTCACCTTGTGCTCGTTTGTTTCCCTCGCTGACGCTCAGGATTCTAATTTAGAATCACTCGCTGCGCTCGTGATTCAACTTTAGAATCCTTCGCTTGCTCGGTCATCCAAATCGAGCACGCGGTTAAAAAGGAACTTTCCACTCTTGTATAATAAATAACTATTTTCAATCCCACAGCAATCTGTCATTTTTCCGGGATAAAAAGTATCCTATGTCTCAATAGGGTATTTGACAAGTTTTAGAAAATGAGTCCGTAAAAAGTGGATATTCATCTTTCTGTTCTGTATTTCAGTAAAAATAACCAAATCAAAAACATCATTTTCAAGTTGCCGCGAAAACGTTTCTGTGGACAATATGGCATCGTCTAATGTGTGATGTCATACGACTGTTATTAAAACGTCAAACGATACAGTGTAATGTCACTCTAACCGGAAGTTTACTTGCGTGTGACATCATTTTAGGCTTCGCTAATCCCAAGCGTTTTGGGTCACGTGACAATATATAAGAAAATTATTATCTTTTTCGTGGGTTTTTAGTAAAATTATGAATATTTTTTTTGTAAAAATAGTAAAAACCCCTGCCAATATTCATTCTAAACATAGATACTTACATTTGGCACTATATTTTAATACTGTCAAATACCATAGTCAGGCCATAAACTACACGCATACCAAATTTCATCTTAATCCGTTCAGTAGTTTTTTCGTGATTGAGTAACAAACATACGAACTTTCAGATGTATAATATTAATATTCTTTAATATTAAGACAGTGTAAGAGTATATAAGTACTACTAAATATATAGAGAGATATATGAGAAATGGAAAATTAAATCGATTTCCCACGAACTTGTTGCTCGTCAACTATTGTGGTAGTTTTAAAAGTGATGGAAAGTTTCATTGTGTCACTACGTCTCGCAGTCCATAAGTATTCTTGTATTATTGTAGATAAGCGATGCGCTACTTCGAATAATAATAATACTAATCATTCGACTAAGTCGACTGCGCTTTATATCATTGGACTGGAGTCGAAGGTATCGGGCGGTGCACATCGAGTACTAATGTTAAATTATAAAAAAGTATTGGACACGTATTTTTCCTTTTTTCACATAACACACATATAAACATTGCAGAGATATATCGATTTGAAAAGTCGCATGACGTCACGTTTTGGTACAATTTTCACTTAAAAGTGACGTCACGAGCCCCTACTGCCAAACTTTGACGCGCTATAACTTTGTCATTTTTTGGTTGATTGAACAAAGAAAAAATACGTGTCCATTATTTTTTGATCATCTAACTGACAGACTAAATAGAATTTCGTTTACTGTACCCCGTCATCCGACGTACACTTAATAGTGAAAATTCACTCAAAAGTGACGTCACGAGCCCCTACTCCCAAACTTTGACGCGCTATAACTTTGTCATTTTTTGGTTGATTGCCCAAAGAAAAAATACGTGTCCATTATTTTTTGATAACCTACCTGATAAACGAAGAAAAAAAAAATAGTCATCATCCCTATTACGCAGTTATAATACGCTGAGATCGGAGGCACACATTTACCTAGTTTATTACCTGAATTGAGACATTGGATACTTTTGCATTTTTTATTTACTTTAACATTAGTACTACTAATTAGTAGTCGTTATTCGAATAATGACATTATTATACTACTAATTTGCCTTTCGAATAGCCGAATGAGTAGTTACGAATTAGTCGAAAGGTAAAATCATTCGTAGTCGCGCATCGCTATTGTAGATAAGTCGACGAAGATACGATGAAAAGGAAATAACAGAATTACACGTTATACAGAATAAGTGACTGAACTTGATGTTTGAAAGTTTCTCTCGCCTGATTGACTCGAGTAATGAGCCTGAAGAAGAAATGATTGCCCATAAAACTTTGTTAGAATAGAATAGGAGAAGCGAATGAATCAGAATAAATAAAGTTATAGAATGAGCGAAAATCTTCAAACATAAAGAAAATATAACTAGCTGCCTTGCGGCTTTAGAATGGCTAGAAGAATTTCGACGCGGTCCGTGAGGGCTGCGGTAGCATAATTGGTCAGTGCATTCGCCCGGATTGCGAAGGGTGCGGGTTCGAGTCCCGTCTGCTGCCTGGTCCGCGTGGATTTTTTTCTAGTTATATTTTCTTTAGATTTAAACATCAAGCAGTTACATGCTTTAAAAAAAATTATAATCTTCAAACATGATTTTAAAAAGTATGGTAGGATCAAAACGTATGGCTATGGAATGATATTTATGATAATATAAATAAAAAGGATTTGAACAAATATATTTTAACTATAAAATCCAAACAAGCATTATCTTAATAAAAAATCATAAAAGCGTTTGATGGCATAAATAGGCAAGAAATTACGTAAACGTTTATTTTGTGATCAGTGTTAAAATAAAAAAAAATGTATGTTTTATTATAAAGTTTGAATTATTATTTTTAAATGAGCATTAATGATTTTAAATCAAATGATTAAACACATTTTGAATGGAAGTGTCTAATACGCCAGATTTATAAGAGAATGCGTAAAAGGACCACTAAGGCCCGTATAATAGAAAGATTCTCAGTGATTGATCTAGTCTTGAGCATAGTTAGAAAGAGATGTCGCTATATATAGCACATAGCGATATCCCTTTCTAACTGTACTCAAGTAAATAAATAATAAATAAATAAATAAATATTTCCAACACTCACACCAATTAGCCTAGCCCCAAAGTAAGCACTATAAGGCTTGTGTTATGGGATACTAGGGTAACGGATAGAATACATATACTTTACATATATAAGTATATTTATATAGAAATACATATTAAACATCCATGACTGGAGTACAAATGCTCGTGTTCATCACACAAATATCTGCCCCCACCGGGATTCGAACCCGGGACCTCTCGAGTCGGTGACGCCATGAAACCCGGCGTACAAACCACTCGGCCACGGAGGTCGTCATGGTAAAGATCAACACTTAGTTGTCATTCTGTAATACGGGCCTTAGATGTGTCATACAAATGTCTCCATTTTATGCCCACCTGGTTGAAGCATCATAAATATAATGAGAGGAGCTCGATGGCGCAGGTGGTTAGCGCGTTCCGCTGCGATCGTTGAATTTAAGCAACTTTCGCAATGGTCGGTCGTTGGATGGGTGACCGAAAATTTATTAACTCAAGCTCCTCCGTGCTTCGGAAGGCACGTTAAGCCGTTGGTCCTGGCTGCATCTGCAGTCGTTAGCACCCACCAACCCGCACTGGGCTGGCGTGGTGGGTCATGGCCCAATCTCCCTATTCCATCCATAGGGAAGGCCTGTGCCCCAGCAGTGGGGACATTACATGACGACCTCCGTGGCCGAGTGGTTTGTACGCCGGGTTTCATGGCTGTCGCCGACTCGAGAGGTCCCGGGTTCGAATCCCGGTGGGGGCAGATGTTTGTGTGATGAATACGAGCATTTGTACTCCAGTCATGGATGTTTAATATGTATTTATATAAATATACTTATATATGTACAGTATGTGTATTCTATCCGTTACCCTAGCATCCCATAACACAAGCCTTATAGTGCTTACTTTGGGGCTAGGCTAATTGGTGTGAGTGTCGGAAATATTTATTTATTATTTATTTATTATTTTATTATTTATTTATTAATAGGCTGATGATGATGATTTATAATGATTGCTTTACCGACTTAATTAAAAGGAATGTATTTTTAGGCACTTGGTCTAAATCTTGATCTTATGTTTGTAAATACATACTTTGATTCGAACGTATCGTTCAACCATTCGCTTCCTTATTTCTCACTGCGATAAAAATATGCAAGACACTAATATGTCGGCATACCAACACTCTGTTGCGTCATGTTTGAAGAGGATCAAAAGAATCGAAAACAAAGCTATAAAAACGCGGAGATTACTTTGTGAATTTTACTGTCGGAGTATGGTTGGTGTGGTTTTAACTCCTAACTCTAAATTCGTTACAATAGTTGCGGTTAAACAACCGCTCAATACAGAGGGTATATCCGACTGTCCCAGTTGTAGTTAAGCTGCACTATTGAGACCTAATTGTATGGAAACGACCTATACACAACACAGAAACCTCTTCTATCTAAAGAAAAGTTTTACTAGAAAAAAAAACCACGCGGACCAGGCAGCGGGTGGGATTCGAACCCGCACCCTTCGCAATCCGGGCGAATGCACTGTCGAATTATGCTACCGCGGCCCTGATGGCCGCGTCGAAATTTTCCTAGCCTTAAGCTGCAAGGTAACGCCATCTCTTCGCATTTTAGGTAACCCACATGTCAAATGAATACTTTTTCAAGTATTAAACATTTGAAAGAAGAAATGGCAATTATAGTTATGTTTTTATTTTTTAAGCATTTAACTGCTAGATGTTTAAATCTAAAGAAAAGTTTTACTAGAAAAAAGTCGCAGCAGACGGGACTCGAATCCTCACCCTTCGCTATCCGGGCGAATGCACTGACCATTATGCTAACGCGTCTCTGATGATGTCCAATTTTCTCTAGTGTTTCCAGAGCTGCAAGGCAGAGAAAACACTAAAGAAAAATCGACACGGATTCGTGGTTTTTTTGTCATAATTTTTTTTTATACTAAAACTATGGAGGTTTGTTACCGGCACCGGCGCTAGCGATGGTTTGGGGTCGGAAAAAACGTAGAAACCGTTTTCATGAACAGACGGCACCGACCCGGGTAGAAACCGTGCCTTGACCCGACAGAAAACCGGTCGTTAACAAGCACCTCTTAAGAGGTGCTAATTTCACGACCTCTCGCAGTCCGTCTTTTGTCTTAAAAGCGATCAACCAAAGTATTAATTTTAATGTATTCCAACAGGCGAACCAATTTGACTTGTTGACATTCGTGATTTGTTATTAATCTGACAGCTTATTGGAATGGCCTCTGTAAAGCTTTGTTAAGCACTCTAGTGGCATTGGAAAATTACCTTTTGGAACTATTATTATTGGAAAACAAATAGATAGGCAATTTATCAATGGCGAGTTTTAATTAATTTCCAATTTGTTTTATCCATTCGTTTTTGATAAATATTTACATGGTCTGACGAATATCATCGTTATGCTTCACGTACTATGTGTGTATTTACTATACTAATTTTTATGAAAACAAGTAATTATTTATTTGTTATTACGGAACATTTCTTTAAAATTACAACCCCCACTTGCACAGTATGAATGTAAAAGATTTTTCAAAGATTTTTGGAAATCGAAGCATTATTTTGACAATCTTCTTCGAGCTAAATTGAAATTGTTGTACTGGCCACATACATGTGAGCAGCGGCCAGCAAAAGTTGTAAGAAAATCCAATCCATATCTGTCGTGGTCAAGCGGCCAAATAAATTACATGAGTATTTGTTTCTTAGGTTTTCACGCACATAACTCATTAAATAAAACTAGTTTTTCACGGGTTAATGCTATTGAGATTAAAAAATATCCAAATTAAGGGAAGACGGTTGGTATACACCACCAGCTTGGGAACCCATTATACAGGAGATAAAATCCCAACCCCGAGCACACACTGCAAGACCAACAGATACTAATAGTTCTTTTTGTTTACATAATTTAACATAAGAAGGAGATAGAAAGCCTCTCTTGAGTTTGTTTCGCCGGTTCTTCTCAGAAAGGTCTCCCAATTTTGGAACCAGTGGTAGTTTACGGTAGTTAGGGTCAAATAAATAAATTCAAAATTACAAAAAAGATTTTTAAATAAAGTACTTTGTACTTACTTTTAAGTACAAATAAAGAACAATGAAATAACCGAACGCTAAATAAAAGTCTTTCGAAGGTAGCTCGACAAAATTAAATAAAAAATTGATTCCGACGACGCAGCCTGTAAAGGCTGCGAAACGTCAATAAATAAATAAAAAATTTCGTGCATTAACCCGTGAAAAACTAGTTTTATTATTAAATTACATGAGTATATTACACTCATTTCTGTCGTGTAATTAAAAAATGGAACATTCTTTTACTCCAAAACATGGCACATAATAAAGGTTTTATATAAATTTCGAACTCTATTGCAAATTGAAAGCTGTTTATTGAAAGAAAAAATAACAAAGGCACAGTTTAAAGCGAGAAAAAATATTTTTGTTCGTTTTTAGTGTTCCGTAGTCCTGATAAGGAACCCTTTTAGTTTCGTCATGTCCGTCTATCCGTCCCCGATTTTGCTTGGAAACAAATAGCACTAGAAAGCTGTAATGTTGTGAAAATATGTATATCGATCACGCCGACAAAATCGTAGATTTAAATTTATATTTTTAATATTTATTATATGTGAAAAAAAAAATTTTCTTAGGGTAGCTCACCTTAAAAAATGCCTATGCCACCCTAAATGAAACCTGGGGATGATTTTTTTTTCATCCCATCAAGTGGGATAGGGTTGAATAGGTCCTTTAAAATTACTTAGGGTTCTTAAGACTATTTTTCGATTAAGGGATCCGTTTGCGACATATTTAACTTGAAAGTGCTAATTTTTGTTCGAGTAGGGCGTCCCCCAAAAAAGCTAAACTATTGGCTTGAAAAACCTGGAAAAATTTATGATATTAGTGCTTTTCATGAACTTTTAAGGAAAAATATAACGGTTACGATAGATTTGTTAGTTTAAGAGTAATAGTCGTTCAACATTGGTTAAAAAGAAATCATAACTATTGAAAATTCCTACGTTTTAGAGGTTAGAAGAAAACCTCCTCGCTTCGCTTCGGTGTAGACTATAGTTTTTGTTCTCAGGCTTGTATTATACACAATGAAATTTTATACCTGCATGCAAAGTCTCAGCCCGATCGGTTCAAAATTGACAAAGTTTCATACAAACTTTCATTCCTATTTTATCCCCTTGGGGGTAGAATTGATCAAAATCCTTTCTGCATGCCAAATTTCAGCCCGATCCGTCCAGTGGTTTGGGCTGTGCGTTGATAGATCACTATGTCAGTCACCTTTGAGTTTTACAAATATAGACTAGTGGGTCGCCTTATAGCTCTACACCGAAGTGAAAAAAGCTGTAGTGTAGACTATAGTTTTTATTTTCAGGCTTATTTTATACACAATAACTTTCTTCATATAATTATAAACCTTGCATGAAAATTTATTCAACTGATAGTGAAAATTTTGATGCGTAGTTTAAGACACGTTGTATAGAATGCACCATTGCTGTGCTGTTAAAAAAATGTGTCCCCCTTACCCAATGGTAAGAAGTAATAGTATATATAAAAATATATACTATTACTTCTTACCATTGGGTAATAAATTCAAATCTAATATAATTAAAAATAAGGGCATGGACCAATGTCCATGCCCTTATTTTTAATTGTATCTAGTGACGCACACAGCCAAAACTTTTGTCAATATAATTATTGCACTCCGATGTTTTTTATGTGATTCTGATCATAGAAATTAGTACTATTGATTTGTCTCAACACGCGTGGCGTCGCGTTTCATAAGTTCGATTCGGCCACACTGGTTTCATGAAAAAAGCGGGTAAAAATATTCCATATGTCAGCTTTCGTTGCGTGCACTGGGTAAACGGTTCAAGTTACACAAAAAACATGCATGGCGGAATTGTTCCACTTTACAAGTTCTATAAAAAGTCTACGACAGCATACGTCCATCTTTTGAGTTTGTAGTGAGCCAAAACCTTTTTTCCTAAATTAACGCGAGTGAAACCGCAGAGGATCTCTCGTTATGACATTGTAATACTTAGGACATTTGGTATTGTGAACTTTTTTGTAGATATTGATGTACTCTGTAAAACTTTAGTACATCACTGCTCTATTGTTAATGACTTCCGCAGCGTTCGCGACATAAGATTATTTTTTGGTATTATCTTCATACATTGGGTTACATTATCGAACTTTTCTTACGAAACCCTAACTTTTTTTAAAAGCCTTTGTTCATCACAGATAATGAAGGATTCTCAATGTGAAAGAATTTTTCAATATCGGTCCAGTACAAACAAACAATCAAATCTTTTCTCTTTGTAATATTAGTATAGACAAGACTTTTCTGGATATAGCGGAAGGAGAAAACGTCAAAACACAAAATTGAGACGACACTCAGAGGCCATTACGTAAGTGCTTTAACGTTATGAGTGCCAGGGAGTAAGCTGCTTCTACGATAATTCGATTCATTGATAATCATCAGCCTATTAATAAAATTGCTTTATTAGGTATCTTTTCATTTGAGCTTTCTTATAAATAGAGGTTTAAATGAAAATTCAAATCTGCTAACAGATAATCAATGTACGAAAGATGCAGTAAAAATATTTAAGAACAAAGTAAAATATTTAAATGCTATAAATATAGACAACAACGGCACGTTCTGCCAGAACTACCCACATAAAATCTTACGACCGAGCGCCGTATTGTTAAAATTGTTCGATACCTGCTGATTACAGCAAGATAATTCAAATCATTTTATAAAAAATGCCCGAATGACCATTTATTTTACTTTTTAATTTAGAGATACCTATTACAAAGGTATGAATGAATAAGTCGAGAGAAAATATTACTAGGTACTTATAATGTTAACAAATATACTTACGAGTGTCAAAATTTAAATCAACTATACTTATATTTTTTTTTCTGGTCTAGTTCTATTTTAAAACTTATAAACTCTATTTAAAATCATAATTAAAAACTTGTTAAAAAAAAAAACAATTTTTCGAATCACATCGACACCTTACAGAAGACCACAGTAAAATAACACTACCTTTTGGTGGTCTTGCGTTTTTGACGGCGAGTAAGGTTCTAGAGCTCCACGGGGTAGGGCGATTGGGACAGGGTAGGCAACGACACGAGGGATACGGCTAGATGTGGACACACACACACACCCACCAACCCACACACACACACACACGCACACACACACGCACACGCACACACACACACACACACACACACACACACGCACACACACACACACACACACACACCCACACATACACAGACACATACACCTACACATCATTTCATACATAAATATTAATTTATATATTATACTCATAGATGCCTTTCTTTCAAAATAAGTATTTAGTCTAGTTTAGTATTCTCATGTCTCCCACAGACATATATAGGTTTATACAGGCCTTGCGTATTTCAGCAGCAGAGGCTAATAAATTATATTTTCTGTATAACCAGTGCTAAAATTGTTTCGAAATCTGATTGTACTGATTTTTTGGTCAATAAAGCTTATTATTATTATTCAACTAAATCTAGCTTTCCATTGTTCAATTTAATTTCAACTGGTTCGTTTCTAACATTTGGTAAAGCGAATTTTATGCATTTATTTTTAAATTATTTACATAAAAGCAGTGCAATACTTGTGAAAGAGCATCATTTACATCCTCATAGTGGTTTTTGGACCATTCATTCAACCTTTAATTATTAAGATGTTTCATCAGCAAACAATACAATTTCACAGAATTTCTCCACGAATATGGTGGCAATCGTTTATACATACACAATAAAAATGGGGAAGGACCTAGAATAGAACCCTGGGAAACGCCCATTAACACATGAGAACCAGATGACTTGATACCATTTACCTCTACAGTCTGAACCCTAAAACTGAGATATGATAGTAGCAATTTTTTTGCTGCGCCTTTGACTCCATAGTGATTAGCAGCGCCTGATGCTCACCGCAATCAAAAACCTTGGACAAGTCACACAATACTCAAAGAACATTTTGCGACTCTTTCCAAGCCTTCAATATATACCTAATAAGTGCAATACCCGCAATAGTTGTAGATGTACCTCTAGTAAAGCAAAATTGATTTGTATCTAACAGTTTATACAAATTGAAATGTGATGTTGATCTAAAAAAAAATAAATTTTTACTTTGTACCGGCAATATCGAGGTCTGTAATTACCGCGGTCTTCTTTATTTCCAGATTTAAAAAGCTGTATAACTTTACTATATTTCATGAGGTCTGGAAATACTCCCTGATCGATATGATTATTAACTTTGTATATATGTATCTGCAAGATAAGATGCAATGACTATTATTATGCCAATAACAATTTTTATAGATATTGCCCATAAATCACACTTCTTTAATAGTGATTTTAAAATTATGATAATATCCATTAATTCAAATGGGGTATCACACCGAGGCACACACGTCTCCAAGAAAGTCTTAGCAGCCACCGGCGATGAACTCAAATTTAAAGTTGTAGTTAGTGATATGTTAACAAAGTAATCATCAAAAATATTAGCAACCTGTTCTTTCGATTTTATTTCAATAGGTATTAATTTTAAGTGAAACACCGGCATCACGTGTTCTGTCTTTACCAGTTTCACAAATTTCCTTAAGTGATACAATTCATAAAGCTTGTTTCTAGATTTATAAATACCAGTGGAAGCCCAGCCATATAATTCCAAGTTCTTAGAAATATAGACGTCTTGAGTCGGAATGCCATATCGAATTCATTCTTAATGCAAAGGGAAAAGATCACCACAAAGAATATTAGGATCCTTATGTTTCCATGGCATTAGAGCAATCTTAACATCAATATTTAATTTTAAATTGAAACGTTTTACTCGCTCGTCCCTGACTGTTTTATTATTGTTATAATTTTTATTTTTTTAATAGCATTGCCATTTCTTATTTCAAATGTTTAATACTTGTAAAAGTATTCATTTGACATTGTGAGTTACCTATAATGCGAAGAGATGGCGCTGCCTTGCAGCTTAAGAATGGCTAGAGGAATTTCGACGCGGTCCGTGAGTGCCGTGGGCGCATAATTGGTCAGTGCGTTAGCCCGTCCCGTCCCGTCTGCTGCCTGGTCCGCGTGGAACTTTTTCTAGTTATATTTTGTTTTATTTTTATTATTTATATTAAAAGGGTGGCAATCGAGCGTATGACCCGCCTGATTTTAAGCGGTTACTAGTAGTAGTGTCTATAACACTAGAACACAACACCACCAAAGCGTAGTGTTGTTTTACTGTGATCTTTTTTAAAGTGAAGGTTACTTCCCCAGACGGGCGCTCCAATTCGAGAGGCAGTCCGCTATCCTCTTTCAATTTGGGACAGCCCGTTCATTATACTATTGAAGTATGTTACATGTCTCATAGTCATAATATAAATTTGGCGAGAATTAAGTAAACTAAATCTATTTCAGAATTTACCGTTTGTGTTTACTGTTCATTGATTTATAATAGAACGCAAATAGAAATGGCCTTTCTGTGGGAAAATGTGTATATAATATTAGTATTGTGAACATTATTGTTTTGAATCGGGTAGAATCTCCTTATGATGAGCATTTTAGACAATGTGTTCGGGTTGTAGACTAGCAAACAATACACCGATCTATCCTGAGTTGGGTAAATGTATATCAAAATAATGTTACATTTTCAAGATATCAGAGGGAATACCATACTCTAATAAATTTACATAATGGACATTAAAATGTTTGTAATCTACTCATCTAAAAAACTTACTACAAATTAATGAGTTAGAGTCATTAGTGATGCGCAGAGATTTTGGTTTCCAGCACGTATTTCACAGGCTCGTCAGTTGATACCCACGTCACGGCACTATTTTACCACCGCACCACCCGTCATGCGTCGAGTTCACCCATATTACCTGGAAAGACTAAAGTCCACAACTATTTGGACGTTTTCAGAGATCTATTCTTCAGCGCACAATAAAGTTATGGAATGAACTCATCTCCACGGTGTTCCTTCAGCTATATACAGGGCGTCCCACGGCTACCTCACACGGAGGGAAAGTATATTAAATATTGAAGATAGGATATTTTACTGAAAGAAGACATCATTTTATTTTTAATAATAACTAGAACTGCATTCACAGTTTTTTTAAAATCGCCTTTTACAACTGGGAAGCAAACTCGTGAAATTTCGAAAAAAAAACAACATATTTTAAGATAACCATCGAAAGGGTTAATCATGAGGGTTATTTGTTGCTAAATAACATAGCATTTTAAATGAAAGAAAATTAATTAAATTTTACATTTTATATCAAATTATTTAACACAAACTAATATAAAATCGGATACGCCTCAAAGTAAGTAAAAATCTTGAGTTCATCATCGCAGTCGTTTATCATCCGCTGCTGTGGTTTCTGTAAGCGCATATCAAAACGTCCTAACTTTCTTAAGGTATCCACTAACCTTTTAAACACATATCGGGAAGCCAAATCTCTATCAGGTACCATCGCAAACCTAATATGTGTTTGTGGTTCCTAAAGTATAATAATAATAATAAAAGCCTTTATTCACTGACCAAATACAGTTTGACTTATTTGCTATGGATTTTAAATCTAAATATTATATAAAAAAAGTATATTATATTTAATAGTATTCTTCAGCAACCAGTTTGTTGGTCAGGTTGTCCTATGACATAGGCCTCCCCTAGTTTCTTCCACTCGTCTCTGTCACGAGCTAGCCTTTTTCCATCCTTTTGCCAAATCGTCTTCCCATCTTTTAATTTGCCGTCCTTTTCGCCTTTTTCCATTCCTAGGATACCATTCCATAACATCTTTCGTCCATTTCTCCTTGTTTGTTCTCATGATATGTCCAATCCAGGTAAATTTAAGTTTTTTAACCTTTTGTAAAATGTCGCTTACTCTTGTTCTTTTCCTTATTTTTGAAAATTTCCACCTGTTCTGGAGCTTTATATTAAGCATGCTACGCTCCATGCTGCGTTGGCAGGCTATCAGTTTTTGGTTATTGCTGTTTGTAGATGGCCAAGTTTGACAACCGTAGGATAGACATGGAAGTATACATGCATTGAACAGTTTACTTTTAATTGGCATTAACAACCCCAATCCGGCTGGTCACCGTGGGGTTGACAGACCCCCCCCCCCCCCCCTAAGTTCCTAAAGTAAGCTTCCATTAAATCCATTTTATTTAGATGCGCAATGGTAAGTAAATTAACAAAAAATTGCAAATAATTGAAAATGAAACTCACAAAAAACAAAAGAACAGAACGCTTGAAAATTTATGTGTTCCATTTTGGAATTATTATTTTTATAAATTTCAGCCAATCGCATTGTAACTGTGAGTTCAAAAAGAAAGCATACGTACTACAGTTTGTATATCACTTTATTATTTTTATCACGTAATAAGACATTCCTTTCATTTAAAAGGCTATGTTATTTAGCAAAAAATAATTCTTATGATTCACCCTTTCGATGGTTATCACAAAATATGTTGTGTTTTTTTTTCGAAATCTCACGAGTTTGATTCCCAGTCATAACAGGCGATTTAAAAAAAAACTGTGAATGCAGTTCTAGTTATTAATAATAATAAAATGATGTCTTCTTTCAGTAAAATATCCTATCTTCAATATTTAATATACTTTCCCTCCGTGTGAGGTAGTCGTGGGACGCCCTGTATATGCTATAGCGTGGTCTTCTTCAAACGAGGCTTAAAAAGAGTTTTCCATAAAAGGCAGCGGCGTGGCTGTGTCCCTGGCATTGCTGATGTCCAAGTGCGACGGTGACCTCTTAACATCAGGTGGCCCGTTAGCTCATCTGCCTTTTGAAGGCAACAAAGAAAGCGCAGTCGCAAACAAAAAAAAATGCAAGTCTCCAAAAAAAACACTGAAAAGGTAACGGAAACCTATTGCTTTCATTATTTTTAAGTTATATAAACAAAGTGTAAAATACAAAAGTTTACAAAGTTTACAAAATACAATTTTTGCCTTTGATTTTTTTTGATAGGGGTTGTAGTTTTCCCGAAAATAGCGATAAACCAGTTTCCTTCTTTAAAATGTTACCACCCTTTCTGACCTCAAATCGCCTTTGAGGGTTCCTTCATGTCCGTCTGTTCGTCCCTGATTTTGATTGTAGACTTATTAACACTAGGAGAGCTGTAAATTGTGGAGATATGTATGTATATCAATCACGCCGACAAAATGATAGAATAAAATTTTGAAGAATATTTCTTTTAGGATTGCTCCCCTACGTGTAACTTGGGGATGTTCTTTTTCTTCATCTACCCCATCGTGTGGGATATCGTTGAATAGGTCCATTTAAATTACTTAGGGGTTCCTAAGACTATTTTTTGATTTCGGGTTCTTTTGTGAAATATTGTGAACTTTAAAGTACTAAATTTTGTTCGATTAGGGCGTAAAAGCTAAACTATTGGCTTGAAAATCCTGGAAAAAATCACGATAATAGTGCTTTTAATTAACTTTTAAGGAAAACTATAATGGTTCAGATATATTTTTTAGTTTAAGAGTTATATTGGTTCATCTGTGGTAAAAGAAAGTATCTTACCTATTGAGAATTCCTTCGAAGAAAACATTAATATAGACGTAGATGAAGTTAAAGTAGCGTAAAACCTTGCATTTAAACAACAAAAAACTTTTTAAAAATCACAATAAAATGTCATTAGTTCCACAATGCTACCGCAAGTACCAACTGCAACGGCTTCTGAGTCGCGCTAACGTTATGTTTTTATAATAAGTATATGAGCACTTGAAAAGATCAGTGATTACACCTATTGTACCGCATCATCCCCTTCTGAAGGGACGATTGCTTCAGATTAAGCTTCTGGCCATAAGCATGAACTACGGGTGTGTTTTAGTTAGTAAGAGTCTGATATAATAGGAAGAGTTTGAAGACCTCCGTGGCCGAGTGCTTTGTACGCCGGGTTTCATGGCGTCGCCGACTCGAGAGGTCCCGGGTTCGAATCCCGGTGGGGGCAGGTATTTGTGTGATGAACACGAGCATTTGTACTCCAGTCATGGATGTTTAAATATGTATTTCTATATAAATATACTTATATATGTAAAGTATGTGTATTCTATCCGTTACCCTAGTGTCCCATAACACAAGCCTTGTGCTTACTTTGGGACTAGGATAATTGGTGTGAGTGTTGGAAATATTTATATTTATTTTATTATTATTTATAACCTTGCAGCCGGCTGTAGGGTATCCATGAGGATTTCACACCCGCTCCCCCGCCTGGGAGAAAACAAAACAACATAGGCGGCTATAATTATATAAAAAAAAAATCGAATTGATTTTGAGTTTGAGACGCAGTTTGACTTTGATTTAGGTATTAGTTGAGATACATAGATTGATATTAATTGTTTTTTCTAATATCCGATACAGAAAATAAAGACTCCTGGTGAAATGTATTGTGGTAAGTACAGGCAACTACGGTGCACTACACTGCGCGTGGTAGGACACGCATTTGGCTGGTTTTTTAAGGTGTTCTTGATTTTTTGCTCCCAAAAATTAAGTGTATGAATTAAAGAAAGGAGAAGAAACAGCATTTGCTGAGTTTCATACCAATTCTGCACAGTACACGTTCACCCGATGTTGATTTGCGAATCGATTAAGTAACTTTTCGAATTTTATTATGTGCTTATTATAAAAACTTGACTGAATAAACGATAATGGAGTTTGAATTTTGCTGTAAAGTTAAAACTTAAAACGAACCAAGATGAGCATTCATGAAAAATCACACATCAAAGGTGTCTGTTCTAGGGATCAAGTAATTATAAAGTAATCACTGCTCGTGCGTCATCGAAACCGCTGTTAACTTGGGTTAATTTCCCGGAAATGAAACTGCTATTTTCCTTATTGTTTACTAAATGTAGAAGTAGGTACGTTGTTAACTTAGTACGGGGAAAGATTTGATAAATATTGATTAGATATTTTTATTGCAAAAATTTTGTTGATCTTTATTATTTGTATATTTTTCCAAAAATGTTTTGGTTTGTTTTGAGTGACGCCGGGAGAAAGAGTATCATCGCTTTAAAAAAAATGTAACTTTCTTATCATCCGATATTAATTTCTCAATATTTGGCATACCTTTTTCGAGGCGTTTTCAAGCCTGTCTAGATTTCCACGAAAACGGAATTCCTATCAAATTTCAGCGTTTTTATAATTCTGCATTCTTTTTATTTTGGTTTCTCATCACTAGAAAAAAAATAACTCTTTAAGCAAGTAGGGTAATTACTTGAGATATGCTCTCTCTTAGTGGCGTAAACAGATAGTCAGAACTGCAATACTTCAGCGCACTAAAACAGTAAAAAAATTCGTCGTCTATGTCGTCGGTAATGCTTTTTTTTATGATAGGTCCGACAAATGACTCCACTCTACCTGATGTTAAGTGACGGTGAAGTCCAGACGCGAAGATAGCTGATACAGCAGTTCTACCTGTCACACCAGCCATCCTCACCCTGCCAGCCTGCATGTTGCTTCTTCACGCCTCGTTTAAAGGATCCCAGGTTGTAAGAAGGAGGGAACACGTGAGCGGGCAGAGCATTCCATTTACGGATAGTGCGACAAAGAAATGAGTCACCAAATTTCTTTGTACGCATTGGAATTGTGGGAATTGTGGCCACAGGTAGACGGTGACAATGTAGGCCAGCAGGCGTGGTCCTCTGAAGAAAACGGGAAGGTGGAATAAATGCTTATATGCCCTATATTTGGATGCTCGCAAGGCCTAATAAAAACCTATAGATCCGACGTGAGGTCCACTAGGGTACTTCCCGTTAACCTAAAACTATGAATTTTGAAAAGAAGCTATTGTCAAAGTCATGTAGTAGGTACAAGTAAAAAATAAAAAAAATAGAAGTACCGAATTAAAACTTGTAATAATTTTAATGAAAAACTAAAAAAAAACTTCAGGTGTCAACGGATTAAGCAATTTAAGAGGAGCTCGATGGCGCAGGTGTTTTGCGCGTTCGCCTGAGATCGTTGAGGTTAAGCAACTTTCGCAGTGGTCGGTCATTGGATGGGTAACCAAAAATCTTCTATCTCGAGTTCCTTCGAGATTTGGAAGGCACGTTAAGCCGTAGGTCCTGGCTGCATCTGCAGTGGTGGGTCATGGCCTAATCTCCCTATTCCATTTATAGGGAAGGCCTGTATTCCAGCAGTGGGGACATTAATAGGTTGATGATGATGATGAATCTATTAATATACGTACGATGTTGTGATACGGGATCCTTGGTGCAAGAGTCCAACACCCACTTGGCCGTTTTTATTACAAGCTTTTATTTAACTTGCTATGTATGTTTGTTACGGTCAAATCTTACAACTCAATTTTAAAGCACTTGCCCTCAGTTCGGATGACAATGCATGATTAACAGTGTGACGTCATTCTAAATCCAATATGGCGGCATACCCAAAATGGCGGACCAATCATTTTTAAAGCATTCCTACAATATGGGTATCAAATTAAAGGGCTTGCTGAGAGTAACTCGAAAAAAATGTAACGTCAGTCTCAATCCAATATGGCGGACTTTTAAACGCGTTCAGTTTGTTTGACAATGCATAGTTAATTGTGTGACGTCATTCTAAATCCAAGATGGCGGAACACCCAAAATGGCGGATAATTTTTTTTCTTTTTAGCGCATTTGGATAAAAGCTTGTTTTTAAAAAGGTTTTTTTAACCTTAATTTTATTCTTATCATACCCTTTACCTGTGCATTGAGCTGGTGTCATGTTTGTTTAGTGTCGTATCGCGAGTACCTACACGTATTGCGACATCAAACGACTAATGAATTGAAACTAAATTAAGCCGTGAACGTTCAATAGTTGTTGCATACCTAAAATAGTTGCCTTTACCTTTGGCACTGTTTTGTAGGTAATTAAGCGGTGAAATTAAATTTGTTGTGTATATAGGCCTACTGCGCTCTGGTGTTCGGGATGTTTGTAATGTATAATTTATTTCGCGTGAGCCCCCCAGTTATTGAATTTTGATCAAGTGTCAAACAGTTTTGCCGTAATGTATTCAAACGTTATTAATGGTGTACGCTGAACGCTTTGATTCTTGTCTAAATATAACTTACTTATAATAGAATTTTGAAACTGTTTTAAGAGCGATGAAGAAGAGTTATTAATTTCTTAGTATTCCGTGGCCTGTGAGTAATCTGGTGTTTTAGGAAACGTTACTTGGCTTTACTTTAAGATTTTTTTTATATACGACATTCAACTGGGCTCAAGTTACGAAATAGCTAAGTTCTTACATATATTTATAATGGTGCAAAACATTATAAACAGATCACAGAAATAGACGAAATGAAATATATATTATTGAAGCTATTCTACTAAACTAAACTATTAACCTTTGCGAGTACATTGAAGTTCCTTAACATGCAAAAAACAAACAATATATATATGTATATATTTTTTAAGTAAATTTAAATTAGAGAATGATTTAAATTTAATTTAATAAACTATTAAATTAACTTATCATTTAAATGTGAATATTTTATATGTGTGTGCATGGGTATGTGTGAGTGTGTATGTGTGAGTTTGAGTGTGTTTGAATGAGGGTGTGGGTGTGTGTGAATGTTTTATCTACAGTAAACTACTCAGAACATCTTCTATCTTCTAATAAGTAAGAGTATAAAGTCAATTGTCAACCAAAGTTTTATATTCTTTCAAAGAAAGCCTGTAAATGTCAAGTATTCTATTTACCTAGTTGTACAATTTTGGGCTAAGGAATCTATACTGTCGACTCACCACACTAAGGCTGTAGATTTCTGAGTTGCATACGCTATCAGATCGACGTTCTTATTTTGTCAAGTTGGGGTCATACACCAGGCTAGCATGTTTACGCAGCGCAGTATTTAACACAAAAGAGTGTCTAACCCTTGGTAAATTACAAATAGCGTACAAAGTATTTTGCGGGAAATAAAGGGGCTTACGGGACATAACTTTTAGTACAGCACTTTGAGCTCTTTCCAATCGAGGAAAGAAATTCTTACCAGCATTGCCTCAAACGGTAATGCAGTAGGTTAAGATAGGTTCTTAAATCAGCGAGACTTCGCAAATTTCTGAACACAAAAATTAGTTTTCAATACCTTGAAACGAGGGAGTCGTTTTGTTTTTGATTGTTCCAAGAGAAAGTTCTATCTATTGACATGCCAAGGTATCTTATGTTATGAGTTCTAGTAATATTAGGTCAGCCACAGACTTCGTCCATTGTCCTGTTGCATCTGTGTGCAATCAATGCAAAGGAAGAATCCGGCTGGGATGCAACTCTGGGAGCAAAAGTAATGTATTCAGTTTTCTGGGTATTAAGTGTGATAATTTTTCGAGTTTTTTAATGATATCATACATAATCATACATAGGTCGTCAATGTACACCAAAAACAGGTGATATACAAAAATATAATAGCAAATATGAGATGATAAAATATTATATGATACAATAGACTTGGACTGGATATTTTGATCGTACAATGGGCTACTGAAAAGGAAATGATGCATTTTTTCCTGGAAATACTTGCAGAAAATCTTATTTATTGTCGGCAATACTCAACATGGTATGATAAGGTTAGTTGATGAATTTCGCTTGTTGGACTTCCAATGGGTTGCGTACCAACATGAAATAAAATAAAGAAAATAAAATAAAACAAGAGAACCATATTATGTTGTTAAAAAAAACCACCAAAAAAAAACTGAAGAGCAAAAATTTATATAAACCTTATTTATCTAAAGTCATATTAATATTTGGTGTCGGTGCCATGTATATATGAGAGATCTGAGTTCCCATTTACTACTTGGGTTGGCATGGCACCGACTTCATATATTAATTTGACTAAAGGCAAAAGGTTTATTATTTTCTTTATTTTTGACTTAAAAATTTTATTTTATAAATTTTGTGGCTTTAATTGTTCTAATATACAACTCGACATCAAAATATGTGAGTGAACAATTACCCCTGTTTCACCACCCTAAGGGTAGGATTTTTGGTTTCCAAATTTATCTAGGACCAACTTTGATGTATAGATATCCAATAAAACCGGCCAAGTGCGTGTCGTGCCATGCGCAGTGTACGGTTCCATAGATATTTTATTGTGTTTTTCTAAATACCTAGTTTTTAATTGATGTTTTTCAATTCTAAATTTTACGCGATATAAGCAAGCAATTACTTAATTTAAGTCACTTTTAATGAGTTCTTCTAAGGAATTTTACATAAGTTGAAAGACTTACTCATAAACTAATAGATCCATCTTAACTGTCAGAATTACAGCACCATTAATATGATTTTTTTCATATTTTCAAGCCCATAGTTTAGCTCTTAGAGGGGCTTGGGGCACCTACTTGAACAAAAAATAAAGGACCTATTCAACGATACTCCACCCGATGGGTAGCCAATGAAAAAATAATTTACCCCACTTTACATGTAAGGGATCTACCCTAAAAAAAGGTTTTTGTTCTAAATTTAAACCAGAGGAACCAGCTTCAGAGTATACACTTTCTTTTCCTTATTCTTATCAGACTTCCCTGTAACGCGACGATTTGATAACCTCCTCCGTTTTTTTTCGGTGGCTCATAAAACGCGCTTTGCCTGGGGTTGGATTCATTGCACAATTTTCGTTGCTATTCAAAACCGGTATCTTGGCATTGGGAATAGTACCTACCATTTACGATTAAATCTTTATGAAGTAAAATAAATCCTTTTGCGCCGTAATTAATAAATGCAAGTGACGTTTTCTTAGTTAAACTGTCGTTCGTAGAACATAACAAATAATATTAAGGAAGGACGGCCTTGATAAATGTCCATAGGTACGAAATTCGTGGAATACCATTTTGGAAAGAAAACAAGGTGGCACTTTAAATGAGAACACACCGGCTGTGCGATACCTACCAGGAAAAGTGTGAAAATATAAAAAAAAATACAAATATACTAGAGAGCAATGAATCCGGGATACTCCGCTAACACCGGCCTGTTTCCAGCATTGTTAGAATTCTGGAACATTCTTCAGGTGTATACAGGTTCATACAATGGAACTCAGACGAGTTCCATTGTATTGGAACACGTGGAGTAAAACAACAGTTCATAATTTTGACGAGATTTATTGCAAAAGGTTTTACTCTCTTAACAAAACTATAATATTTTTACAGCTACGTTTAGGGTAGATGCATAATAATTATTTAATCGTACTTACTTTCAACAGTTCGGTGATCCTTTTACACTTTTAAGTATTGTAACAGTATCACTTTACGAGACGACCGTCCGACACCGTGTCACTCGAAAGAATGAATCGCCGATGGCTGAGCGAAAGGAATTTCACTGCACCGCGTGAGCGAACGCAAAGGTTATAAGCATTCTGCCAACCATAGACTAATTTTACACTTAACAAAAGAAGATAATTATATTTTAAATATAATTCAAGTATGAATCAATCAATATATTGTAATTCCTTACAATTGGCACTCATATTCGGGCTAACGATCAAGTCTAATCGCGCCACTAAGCCGTTTTGATGACCGGGAAACTTGAAAAAAAGTGAAGGGAAATAGTTATAACCACAACCGTAGAACCTTTACTTGATCGTTATGTCCACTGGTTTATTTTTCACGCGGCATCATGTGGGTATCGGCAACATGGAAAAGCGCTTAGTTTGCCACTACGTCCGAGAAATTATAACTTTTATTGCCCATAGAACCTTTGGTAGCGACACGTGGCCGGTGTCAATACTGTTTACGCACTAACGCTTTGCCGCTTTGTGAAATAACAAGAGAATACCGCGGTTTCATCTGCGTATCATAATTCAATTAAAAAAAAAACCTTTAAATCTAAAGAATTCATTCTTAAGAAGGCATTCGCCCGGATTGCGAAGGGTGCGGGTTCGAGTCCCGTCTGCTGCCTGGTCCGCGTAGAATTTTTTCTAGTTATATTTTCTTTAGATTTAAACATCAAGCAGTTACATGCTTTAAAAATAATAAAAATTATAAAAAAAATGGGTACGTGAACTTATGTAGGCGCGTGAGAAGTTATCCTTCATTGGCATCGTTTAAAATTAGTTTTTAATTGCATGCAAATAATTAATTACAATAAATTAATAAAAAGTCTGGAAAAGGACACAGTCAATAAAGTTCAGTTTTAATTTGAAAAAATAAATAAATAATCAAAATATTCAATTAAAATCGCTACTGAATATAATTTATTAGAACATATGTGATTTGCACTTGTATGAAACTCAAACACGTATTCCGAATATACAAACTAGAAACATGTGGATAAATATTATAAATATGAATACCTATAA
This sequence comes from Chilo suppressalis, assembly GCA_902850365.2. Classification (NCBI taxonomy): domain Eukaryota; kingdom Metazoa; phylum Arthropoda; class Insecta; order Lepidoptera; family Crambidae; genus Chilo; species Chilo suppressalis. Next base: position 4,694,548 of record OU963902.1, read on the forward strand.
CTGTTACTTTATTACAAAAAATAAAGATGGTTTTTGGTTCTACTACACCAATGGTCAAGGGATGGCGCTGTAGTCTCCTGAATCGCGCTTTGGTTCCGTTGTTCCAGATTAATAAATACTTTTGATATTATAAATATGAATACCTATAACTGTTACTTTATTACAAAAAATAAAGATGTGGTTTTTGGTTCTACTACACCAATGGTCAAGAGATGGCGCTGTAGTCTCCTGAATCGCGCTTTGGTTCCGTTGTTCCAGATTAATAAATACTTTTGATAGGCCTTCACAATGCAGTCGTTAGCACCCACTAAATAGAGATTCTATTTCTATTTTGTTGGTAGATTTTCTTAATGTGTGGTAAACACAAAAGTAACGCATGAAGTTGGTCGCTAAAGTGACCAACTTCATGCTGTTAAAATTTTGTGTTACAGTGATGCGCGCGCATCTTAAAATTTCACTCTCATCATTTTTTCATAACGCGCCTAAAGAAGTATAACTTCAAAAACCTTTACCTAATAATTAAAAAATATAGATATTAAACACTCACTCTCTCTAGTATAATTGCGACATAAAGCCTATGTTCCTCTTTGTATTCTATGTATACTTTGTTTTTATATAACAAGCTCTCCTTTGTTTGAGAATGGTACCCCTAGCACGAATCATTATCGAATTCGAATAGTTTGCGAGTCCGAAATGTCATTGTCAAATTCTGTATGGAAACTTGAACAGCAACGTCACAAGGGACGTAACGAGAACTAAAAGTCAGTACACATTTGACAATGACATTTCGTACTCGTAAACGTTACGAATTCGATATTGTTTCGTGCTAGAGGTATTGTTTACGTTATTTGTATTTTTTTGGAACAGCAACAAAGCTATTAATCATAAAATTGTAGCATTGCTTTGACTACAGATTGTCAACTGAGAAAAATACGAAGAAAATATAACTAGAAAAAAATCCACGCAGACCAGGCAGCATACGGGACTCGAACCCGCACCCTTCGCAATCCGGGCGAATGCACTGACCAATTATGCTACCGCGGCCCGGATGGCCGCGTCGAAATTCCTCTAGCCATTCTTAAGCTGCAAGGCAGCGCCATCTCTTCGCATTGTAGGTAACCCACAATGTCAAATGAATACTTTTAAAAGTATAAACATTTGCAAGAAGAAATAGCAATTATAAGTATAGTTTTAATTTTATTTTTTTAAGCATTACATGCTTAAAAATTAAATAAAATATAACTAGAAAAAATCCACGCAGACCAGGCAGCAGACGGGACTCGAACTCGCACCTTTCGCTATCCGGGCGAATGCACTGACCAATTATGCTACCGCGGCCCTGATGGCCGCGTCGAAATTCCTCTAGCCATTCTTACAAAAATACATTAAACTGATAAAAATACATTAAACCAAATGAAGCATCTCTTGGATAACATCATCTCTGAATTCATTTTTCAACTTGACGACTCTGTAAATAATAATACAAAGTGAAAACAGCCGTTGCTGAGTTTCTTACCGGTTCTTCTTAGTACTACGTCTCTCGCCGTAGATTTACGAACCGTAGACTTAGGTTCCAGAAATCCATAAACGCTTGAAACAACCTAAACTGAATAAATAATTTGAAGTTTGAGATTGACTCTCATTAATATTTTATTTTTTTCATTTTTTCCAGTTTCTATTATCATTATTTGGATTGGTTGAGTCTGGTTTTGAAGGTTCCGGAAATGGTTATTATAATAAATGAGAAAGTTCCCACTTAGATGATGCTGCTCTTAAGATAACGGTGCGGTTGAGGCAGAGTTGATAAGTATCGACATGAATGTTATGACGAAACAACGCCGGCGCTAGAACGTGAAACAAGGCGAGAAATCCACGTGATGATATAACCAAGACTGTGTGCTTTTGTATTAATAATATAAGAGGTAAATTTCACAAAAGAAAATTTTGGTGGTGAAAAAAACGTAACTTATTATTTTTTGAAGTGAAACTTCTTTTCGAACGGGTGTAAGTGGAAAAATCCTATGGAAAAGATGAAACACGACTATATATATATATATATATATATATATATATACTATAGTCATATGACGCTCTTGATATATATATATATATATATATACCAAGAGCGTCATATGACTATAGTTTTACTTCAGATACGAATAAGATACGAGGTGCAACAAATTAAACCATCTTATCTGATGAAATGAATGAAAAAACCTTTATTTGCCATATTACACAATACTAATACTATAAATAAATATAAACAAAAAATAAAAGAGGAACTTAACCTAAAAACAAAAAATAAAAACATAAAGGCAAGGCTAAGACGGCCAATCAGGACCCTGCCTCAGCTTATGCTGACACAGTGGTAGAATATCTCTCACTGTATCAGCGCTGGTATTCTGGCAGTAAAGTTGTCATGTAAAGTGTAAGTGGAGTCCAGTCGCGAAGATAGAAGCGACAGAAGGTGTGCCGTGCAGCTCCAGCCATTGTATCTTCACTTTGCTTGCTAAACCCAACTCCCTACCTCGCGGAGCATTGGCACCCTACTCACCAGCAGAAACGCAACACCACCAAAAAGTAACGTTATTTTTACTGTTTTTTTTGTAAGGTGGAGGATGCTCCCCCAGACAGGCGAATCTAATCCTCTGTGCCCAATCTCTCGTAAAATTATATTTCGCGCGCATTGGTGGCGATCGGCTGATGGATTATACCGTGTTTTTACTAATAAGTGATTTTTAAGCTATTCTACATAACGTAGGAAGACATAATTACAACGTTGTGCGATGTTTTTTTTACGCCTTCGTAAGTAAGATCAAAGTTTTGTTTTTGTTTTAAACACACACCATTAAACCACTCGACCACGGAGATCAATTGATGTAAGTGTCCATATTTTTTAAAATTCATAAAAGAGCATCCGATCTATTACAACTAGAGGCTTAATTCCGAAATATTCATATCTTCGCCTAAACCATAAAATAACGAAGATAATCTTCAAACAGACACCGTTCACGGACACGATATCTGGACCTATTCTTTCCCCTTCGCTCGCTTCAGCGCAAGAGCAACATTATCATGCTCGGTATGGAAGTTCGCTCAGACCTGAATCCAAAGAACTACATCGAAACCTTGATCAAAACAGCTTCATGCAAACTCGGAGTCCTGAGCAACGTGCGGCGTTTACCACGCCTGATCAACTGTGCTTGTTGTATAAAACGCAAGTGCGGTCCTGCGTGGAATATTGCTCGCACCTCACGTTTACTTACTCGATGCCTTGGATAGGTTGCAGCGGCGCGCTGCTCGCATCATTGGCGATGAAGAGATAACTAAGAAACTCGAGTCTCTACATTACGCCGCGATGTGGCATCATTAAGCGCATTCTACCGACTATACCACGGCGAGTGTTCTGAGGAGTTATTCTCCCTTATTCCTCCTCCCCTTCACAGGACCACGCACGCTGGCCTACGTTGCCTCCGACTTACCTGCCTGCTGTACCAGCTATCTTCGCGTTTGGACTTTATTACTACTTAACATCAGGTGGGGTAGAGTCATTAGCTTACCTGGCTATAAAAAAAAAAACATTCTTCCTGTTTCATTCTCAACAATTAATCAAATAAATAGATACCTGCGTGCACCCACGACTTTTTTGTGCACACGCCGAGCTAAGTTAACAAAAGTGAAGTTCATACATGAGATACCTTCTGTACTATCTATTTTGGGCCATAACATTCGCAGAGGTTACACGTGCGTATCGCATAAGGTGGCATATTTCCTAACCGGACTCAGTTGCGTATAATGCCCCCATTTACAAACACGTTCCGAGCCATTCCGTCCCGCCCTGTCCCATCCCGTCTTGTCCCGTCGTCACGGTGTGGAGGGCGCATCGGGCAATTGTAAGCACGGCCGCATCAGGGCCGCGGTAGCATAAGTGTGCAGTACAACAATGCATTCAGGGTGCTGATGGGGCTGCCGCGCTTTTGTAGTGCCTCGGGCATGTTTGCGGAGTCCCAGATAGATGGATTTCACGCGATAATGAGAAAAAGGTGTGCATCTATGCTAGGGCGACTGCGCGCCAGCTCCAACGGCATCCTGAGAACATTGGCGGCACGCTGGGACAGTCCAATGTTGAAGCGCTGGGTGCACCTACATACTTTAAACCCATGAATATTGTCGTACCTATATCTATTAGTTGTTAACTTAATTTAATTGACATGTACAATAGATTATAATTGTGAATATAATTAATATGGATAATTTGGTAATGATTGATTAATTAATATACTAATACTACTAACATAGGATAAGCCCGACATTGTTACTAACTTGTACTAATAACTATGGATTATAATTCTATAATTATCTGAAATAAATGATTATTATTTTTATTATTATAAGTGTGGTGAAAAAGATATATTTAGTGAAAAATGCATGTATGCATGCATTTCAACTTTTTTAAGCCAGAGTTTTATCAACTTTCTAAGTATAGAAACCTGGCCTGTATTTTTTATTTAATTTATCCTTAAATAACCAAACTCTTATCGAGTACTGCTTGTAATTGAAGGGATCCATTGATTTCTCCTGAAGCACTGACCAGATCTTTACCAAATGAATATGGGCTTCTTTCGCCAAAAAGCTGATTCAAACGAAAAAATAATCATTAAAATCGGCCTCGATCTCCTCCTTTTTGTATTCGGTTAAAGCGACTTCTGTACCCTTAGCACGAACCAATATCGAATTCGAAGAGTTTGCGAGTACGAAATGTCACTGTCAAATCAAATCTTGTATGGAAACTTGAACAGAAGCGCCATAACGGACGAAAGCGAACTAAAACTCAGTACACATTTGACAAAGACATTTCGCACTCGCAAACTATTCGAATTCGATATTGGTTCTTGCTAAGGGTACTGATGACAAACTGACAACTAAACGATCCTATTTATGGGTTCCCTTTTTAAGAACGGAACTCCAAAAATTACAATTACGTAACACGGTGGAAATTCTTTTTGTCTACAATCTAATAGTGATAATACGATGCTAGGGTAAATAATATAAGTATAATTATTGCGATGATTGTTTTTTGCATTTTTAATACATTGTACAAAAACAAGGTACTCGTATTATATCATCATCATCATCATCAGCCTATTAATGTTCCCACTGCTGGGGCACAGGCCTTCCCTATGGATGGAATAGGGAGATTGGGCCATGACCTACCACGCGGGCTCAGTGCGGATTCGTGGGTGCTAACGACTGCAGATGCAGCCGGGACCAACGGCTTAACGTGCCTTCCGAAGCACGGAGGAGCTCGAGATAGTAATTTTTGGTCACCCATCCAATGACCGACCTCTGCGAAACTTGCTTAACTTCAACGATCGCAGCCGAACGCGCTAACCACTTGCGCCATCGAGCTCCTCATTCGTCGTATTATATCGTTATTACTAAATCAATTCTTTTTTCATACATTAATCCATCCATCCTTATAAGTATATCATTCATTGTTCTGTCTGATCTCAGTGTGTGTTGAAATAAAATTATTTACAAAGGCTACACAAACAGGCTATACAACAAGTTAGTAGGTTTCAGTCAGATTAAATTCTTTTCAGTAAATTTAACATGTTCACATAACATTGCAAATAGTAGTTTCTACAAATGAAAAGCGAATTTTGTCAGTGGAGGTAGGTACTTATATTGTTTTAGATACTGTGCCTTATAAATTCCATTTAGGCTCAGGTTAGTATGTCTTAAAGCCATAACTCATGGTTACTTAAGTACACATTCAAAATGAGTCCCTCAGCTCTTTTAAGTAGACTTGCTGATTTAATGAGACCATAAAAACTTTTTTGAAATGCTTTTGAATTTGTGGGTGTAATTTCTACCTTAAAGTTTGTTTACATTGTTGGTTTTTTCAGAAAACGAAATATTTTTTCTGGCTTCTCCATGATCATAACACTAACCTAACTTAACCTCTGTGAACCTAAGAACCGAAAAACCCAAGAATATTTATAAAAAGCCAACGATTCTTTTCGATATCTTACGCAGGCGACTCGCGTTTTCCCAAAGATCCCATCTTATTTCAGTAAGATTCAGAAATGCCATCGCTGTCGTCTATTTTTAGCGTTTTTTCGAATAATCCTACGTCATCGATATTACGTATTACTGAAATCATTGTGCGTATCTACAAACACATTATAAGAAGACCAGTGATCCATTCAAATGGCAAGTTAATCAAATAACCTTTTCAGGGCCTTTGATTTTATTGTTTTCACCGTCCGGTCCCTATAATCCATAAAGTATCAACTCAAGCACATATTTAGTTGCGCATGCAATAAAGCAATAGAACTACCGGTGTTTTATAAAATATCAATTTTTGAAGTGAAAACTTCTTTAGCGGCGTTATACACTTCTTTTTGTATGGGTAAAAAATGTTAAACTCGCGTCAGGTTAAATACGTGGGCTGATCGCATCATGACACACAATAAAATTGGAACGGTTGTTGACTTTGAATATATTGGACGGAACATAGTAATATATTATTTTATCGTATTATAATAATAAGTCTCTATCTAGGACATCCACGTGGCAGCTTTATTGCGAAGAAAATGCATTTTTTTACAATAGATGTCGCTAGGTGCGCTTAAATGTGATTCATGTTAGTTGATTTCTTTACAATAGATGTCGCTAAGTGCGCTTAAACGTGATTCATGTAAGTTGATTTTTCTGAGAGATAAACTTTTTTAATGTAATATAAATTGTCATGTTTGTGTACGATAGCGCAATAAATAAATATTGTATTATTCGTGCACAATTATTCCCTAACCATTCCAAAATATCAAAAATGCACAAAGTTAATATTCAAGTTTTCACTTCTGCCGGAACTCGCGGAGTGCAACCAATCGTATTTTTATTATTATTTAGTAACATTGTTAACATTAAATAAAACAAGTTTCAACGGTAAAGATACACTGATTTATTTATTTATTGACGTTTCAGACGACGAATAATAAAATAAATAAATAAATCAGTACATATACTTATATCGTTGAAACTTGTTTTACTTAGTTTTAATATTGTTCAGATTTCTACGTTAAAAGGTTCTATCTAATGAAAATTTTACCACATGCGTCCTTGGGCTGTACCTGAGCTTTTAAGCATGAGTCTTGAGGGAGTTATATGCTCATCAGAAAGTTGGTACGTATAACTTTTATTAAAACCAGCTGCTTCCGACAGACATCGGCAAATATCTTCAATACTTTGCGGCTTAGATTGGGAAAAGATTTTGCACGAATGCAACTTTATTGTGAAGAGCAAAATAATAAAGGGACTTGAATAAATTTTAAAGATGGTAACATGATGTGTTACGTTAGTATAATAAACTAATGTGTACCTTTATTTAATCATCATCATCATCAGCTTATTAATGTCCTCACTGCTGGGGCACAGGCCTTCCCTATGGATGGAATAGGGAGATTGAACCATGACCCACCACGCGGGCTCAGCGCGGATTGACGGGTGCTAATGACTGCAGATGCAGCCGGGACCAACGGCTTAACGTGCCTTCCGAAGCACGGAGAAGCTCGAGATAGTAAATTTTTGGTCACCCATCAAATGACCGACCACTGCGAAAGTTGCTTAAGTTCAACGATCGCAGCCGAACGCGCTAACCACTTGCGCCATCGATCTCTTCCCTTATTTACCCTTTTTATGAGAAGTTCTAAACGGATATACGTCATCTGGTGAAGAAGCTGCAGAAATATGTTATACTTATTGTAGTTTACAGAACTTGCTCCACCCCTGCTGTAATTAAGTTTGCACGAGTTCTATTTATCTGTAACTGGTATGGTGTTTTCCTTTTAATTTAAGATAGGAACTGATTAAATTATAATGTTGTTGACCTGGTATTTAAAACAAGCATATCTTTCTTACCACAAAAGCAGTTTTACCTAACACAACATTTATATACATATAAAACTCAAAGGTGACTGACTGACATAGTGATCTATCAACGCACTTTCCAAACCACTGGACGGATCGGGCTGAAATTTGGCATGCAGGTAGATGTTATGACGTAGACATCCGCTAAGAAAGGATTTTGATCAATTGTACCCCCAAGGGGATAAAATAGGGAATGAAAGTTTGTAAGAAACTTTGTCAATTTTAAACCGATCGGGCTGAGAATTTGCATGCAGGTATAAGAAGAATCATAGATGAATGTAATATGATCAAAGCCTGAGAACAAAAACTGTAGTCTATACTTCAGCTCTACACCAAAGCGAAGCAAGGGCGAGCCATTAGTAAAGTTATATGATTCGTTTAACTCATGTAAAATCAGTTCAAAGGACATCGACGAAATCGGCCCTAGCATGCCCAAAAGAATGTCCTTCACTATTATTTTTCTATTATTTTTTTAACTTATTAGCCTTATTACTTATTAATCATAGTAAACGGACAATCTGTTTAAAAATTAAAAGTTCTGTTACTAGATACTACAGTCTGTTCATCCAACTTGGCACTCCTTTTTATTGAAAATACAGCATTAAAAATCAACTGATAACTGGATTCAATAGGTTTCAGTCTATAATAACGATTTATTTTAATAGTTTATTGGCTTCGTTAATATTTTATTATTAAATGGGTGATTCTGTTAAAAAGTTGTGCCAAGATTGTTTACCTTAGTAATGCAATATAGGCGACCATAGGTATTTATCGACATAAAAATAGAACTAGGTACCTTAGTTAATAATACTTATTACTAGTATTTCTATTATATTTATGAAAAGATTATTTCTGAAATTATCTAAAGATAGTTTATACTCCCATCCCATGTAATATCTGTTTATTTTTATGAAAATCATAATGATAACCAGGTACATACCTAATTACCGATAGCAAACTGTAGGAACAGGTAAATGGAAAGACTAAACATTTCATTTGAAAAGAAATCTATCATTACTTACTACAGGTATCATAGGTGCCAACTGACAACACTCATTAATCAATATGAATATAAGCATTTATTATTTTTATTATTAATTGCATTTTATGTTCATTTAATGCATATTATTTAAGTGCTTACATAGAGGTAAACACTAAATCTATTCAGAATATATAAAGTGTACATCTTTTATGATTAAGTATAATAATTATAACCTCAAAATCTAATACATTCTGTAGTAGGCCACGGTTCCTCAAGTTGTCCGTATCTCAACAAATGCTTATTTAGAGTTTATGAATGATTCCGAACACAACTAGCATTTTCTCATTGCTGGGCGTTTTAGGGCATTCAATGTATGGGGAACGAGCAATGTCCTTTATAATTTTGTGCTCGTGGCGTAAACCCGCAAAGTAAGGGATCACGTCACGATACATGCGCGGATAAAAACGGGAAATAACTTCCCTTTACCCGTTAAATATAGTTTTTTCCCAAAAGGTTACACAATATTATTCTGACACAAACGGCTTATGGGGGTAGATAGAATTGATACCATAAATCATGATAGTCTAGTTTTACTGCGCCTCGCCGGAAGTTATCGAAGCTTCCGTCTTACGAATTTATGTGATATAATTGGAAACGCCGTTCGCGTTAAATGAAAATCGTAGTCTCATCAAATTGGATCGCTGCTTTGACGAACAATTTCAAAATGTCGACGAAGAGCTGCTTTCGAAATCTATGTCAATTTATCTAATTTCGGGAGCCGGCGGTGACCTCCGATGAAATGTGAAATCGATTTGTTGAACTATTAATTATAGTAACTGCCTGCACGTGCGTAGGAAATTATGTATGTAAATAAATCGATTTTCCAATTTATTCAAGAAGTTTTTTTTTGAGGGTGTATGCTGTTGGTCGCAGTTGACCTTTACAGCGTCACCGGGTTAGGGGACGGCGAGATCCTAAGGGGACCTCGAGCCGAGAATCAGTGAGTGCCTCTGAAGGTATTCCAGGCGGATGGCATCTCCCAACGGGGGGAGTCTCCTCTCCGTCTGGAGCCTCTAGACCACACGAACCTGAGTAATTTTTGAGTGAGTTAAGCCAAAGCGGGCTTCCCGCTCGAATTTGAGCGCCCGTTTGGGTAAGTAACCCCCAACCTTAGAGAAGATTACAGTAAAATAACACTACCTTACTATGGCCACTACTCTTACATGAACAAATAAAGTTGGTGACTTATTTCTTTGTCGTACTATTCGTAAGTGGAATTCTTTGGCCGCGCACGTGTTCCTTCCTTCCTATAACGTGGGGTCCTTTAAGAGAGGCGTGAAGAAGCATTTTTGCAGGCCGGCAAGGTGAGGATGGTTGGTGGGGATTATAACTGCCAGTAACTTCGCGTTTGGACTTTATGACCACTTAACATCGGGTGGGGTAGGTTATTTGCCTACCTGGCTATATAAAAAAGAACCTTTTGGTGGTATTGTGTTTCTGTCGGCGAGTGAGGTTCTAGGGCTCCACAGGGTAGAGTTTGGGCCCACCATTAGGGTGCTTGTTTGCCACCCTTTGAAAAAAGTTTTATTTTATATAATTACGAAAATCAATATTGTTTATTCCCTTGCCACTCAAATGATGGGATGAAAGTGAGAAATAGAATGGAATATCCAAGTGAGTTATTCTTCCTCCTTTTTCTTGTCTGGGAAATGCCTTACGCAGCCTACAACCACCAGGGGGGGAGCGAGAAGAAGGTATGTGGGACTCCTCCGTGTTTTAAAAGGTAAGTTGAGTGGTTGGTCCCGTCTGCGTTTCCTAACAATGCGCACTTAGACCGCGTGGTGAATTTTTAAATGAATGATTGAATATTCTTTATTGCACTATTACACAAAATAGAAACACAGGAACGTAAACACAAAAGAAAGAAAGAAAAATAAATTTATTTGAGACAAAACAACAGTAAAAAATAAAAATATATAAACAAAACATACACATAATTTTTTGTCTCAAATCGATCCCAACTCAGCATGGTCCGGAAGTTGCCATCAGCGCTGGTCTTGGAAAAGGCGGTCTTATTGCTAAGGTAGCAATCAATCTACCAAGCAACCTTATTTTTTTAATCATCTTCGTATTCCATCCATAGGGATTCATCAGCAGTGAAGACAATAATATGGTAATGATAATGATTGTCAACCAGACGGCATACAGGTTAACCTTTACGCATATCAGATAAAAATAAGTGAAACGATCACACTCTGCGTCTCGTATTATTCTTTTATTAGAGTTTTCAACGGTTATGCTCTCCTTTCAAATGGGAGTTTTATCTATGCACGTGGCGGATGGGCCAATCTAGATTTTATTGCATGAATGCAAGGTTGGCCAGTGATATTATCTACAATCAAAGCCATATACTTAAAAACAATGTTTTCTTTGACTTTTTGAAGGTATTTTATTAAATTATAGTTTTAACTATTATGTCTGTGACTATGAAAGTTTTAAACAATATATCGTTAATCTGTACGAGCAGAATATGTACAGCAAAGTTTATGAAAGAACTTAATCGCACGCGGAAAAGTGTGCATGTTTAAGAAATCTCTATCACACCTAGTGAACTGTTGTTATTCGGAAATAGAGGTGATGACGGGGTACAGTAAACGAAATTCTATTTAGTCCGTCAGTTAGATGATCAAAAAATAATGGACACGTATTTTTTCTTTGGGCAATCAACCAAAAAATGACAAAGTTATAGCGCGTCAAAGTTTGGGAGTAGGGGCTCGTTACGTCAATTTTAAGTTAAAATTGTACCAACACGTGACGTCATGCGACTTTTCAAATCAATATATCTCTGCAATGTTTATATTATGTGAAAAAAGAAAAAAATACGTGTGCAATACTTTTTGATAATCTACCTATATAAGTGTTAGGTTAAACCACGACCAGACAATCATGGTTCCACCAGTATTGTGCCTCAAGAATTCTCGAGGCACTAATTCAAAGTATTCGAGGTATCTTTTTCCGCGTAAAATTGTCCACGCTCACTGTGAGCAAGTTATTTCACACACACACCTTAAAAATTATTTACTACAAATTAGTAGAGCCACATTAATTTGTTATTTACTTAGTAATCATTTAGAGGTTTTTTCTTTAAATTTTATTACTTATTATAAGCAAATTATGTCTGCTTTGAAAGACTCGAGAAGAATCGAGAATTCGGCCTCGAGAATTCCAAAGCCTCGATAAAGAAACTTGTTCGAGAAATCAGAAACCCTATGCATGATTAACGGCAGTTCCCAATGTTCAAACTATGTGTCTACTTTTACTACTGAAAAAAATCTCTATTGTTGATTTATCATTGAAGTAAACAAATGGATATACATGCTCCACCCAGGTGTGCTATGTAAGTGGACCATTAACAATAAACGAAAGTAGAGAATTATATCTTAGCAAAATAGATTTCGATTTGGTTATGAAATTTTAATAAAAATGTGCCAACATACTTAAATAAAACATTAGTATTTGTAAGCCCCTTCTACATTTAATATGTTCTGTACTGTTTTAGGCCCGTATTATAGAAAGATTCTCAGTGATTGATCTAGTCTTGAGCATAGTTAGAAAGGGATGTCGCTTTAAACAGCACATAGCGACATCCCTTTCTAACTGTACTCAAGTAAAGATCAACACTTAGTTGTAATTCTGTAATACGGGCCTTAGAATGGAACCAAGAACGTTCTTACAAAGTAAATTGTCCTCTGAAAAAATCCCAAACAATTTTTTAATGTCGTCTTTTTCGACATTTTTTCTCATCCTATTCTTGTACTGTTTTACCCCATAAGTTTACGCTGAGTATAGGAGGATGAGTAAAAAAAAACACAGAATGAGTCAGCTGCAAAGTTTGTCCCTCAGATGGCAATAAACAAATCAACGGAAAGAGCATATTCGGAAACTTTTACCCCCTTATTAATAAACGAAGACTACGCTTGGATCAGTTACTCCATGTTCTGTCTCTGTCTATTGAATGACAAATGACATTTGAGTGACATGAACAAAACACGACGTAACTACAGATATTGCAATCCACGAGGACGCGCTCCACTATTCCTCCTAGAGTCTGTGCGGAAAGAGAATGGGATTTAGATTGGAGGGCGCTGTAGTGCTTTTCTACCATATTTGTAAGGTTTTACCCCTTTTAGACATGATTAAATTCAAAAAACCGCAAGAAATCACAACAACAAACAAATCCGTATCAATACAAAACTTTGACGTTTTATAGATTGCTTCATCATCATCATCATCAGCCTATTAATGTCCCCACTGCTGGGGCACAGGCTTTCCCTATGGATGGAATAGTGAGATTGGACCATGACCCACCACGCGGGCCCAGTGCGGATTGGTGGGTGCTAACGACTGCAGATGCAACCGGGACCAACGGCTTAACGTGCCTTCCGAAGCACGGAGGAACTCGAGATAGTAAATTTTTGGTCACCCATCCAATGACCGACCACTGCAAAAGTTGCTTAACTTTAACGATCGCAGTCGAACGCGCTAACCAGTTGCGCCATCGAGCTCCTCTACATATCTCCTCTGCCTCTATAGATTGCTTGCTGGGTTTGATTGCCAAATAAAAATCTTAATGTTAGTTCCGTTTTTCGCCACGCCCATTCTCTTTCCGCACAGACTCTAACAGTTTATAGTAAATGTGTGTCAGCTTCCGCCAATATTTGAGTGTTACCGGTACACACTAATTATCTATGATAATAAGAAATAATAATATGATAATTATCTTATAATCTCTTTATCACTAATTATACTGCAACCAAAAATTGGTGGGGCGCATTTTCGTGGATTGCACTATCTGTAGTCTAAGCTTATTCTTTTTTATTTGTTTCTTAGATTTTCACGCACATCACTCATTTAATAAAACTAGTTTTATCGGGTCAATGCACGAACTTTATTTATTTATTGACGTTTCGCAGCCTTTTCAGGTCTGCATCGTCAGAATAATGATTTTTTATTTACTTTGTCGAGCTACCTTCGATTAAGCGTTCGGATATTTCATTGGAAGATTTTTAAAACTTTGTTGTCTATGTATGAATTTATTAGTTAATTTAGGTAATAAAGTACTTTATTTAAAACTCTTTTTGGTAATTTTGAGTTTATTTATTTAACCCTAACTACCGTAAACTACTACTGGTTCCAAAATTGGGAGACTTTTCTGAGAGGAACCGGCGAAACAAACTCAGAGAGGCTTTCTATCTTTCATTATTTCACCGGTTCCGCGGTATGGGTGAGGTGAGGTCAAGGGGTCCCTTCGACCCGCACTCGCCCTGTCCCTGATTGCATTTTCATCTGATTTAAAAGCTCAATTGAAAACAGGAAAGGGTCATATTTAATTTACAAGATTTTAATTATCGAGAGGCATAATTATATATAAACAAAAACTTATGTTTTGGGTTGGTAAAATAATTAAGTGTCTCACAAACAAAGGCGGCCTGCGGCCGCGAGCCGGGTATTGGCCGGCTGTGAGACCTTTTACGATTCTATATTTTTTGAAACGAACCGTTTCTCGAGATCTGTAGGTACTTCTTACCCACCTATCCTGTGCAACAAAACACATAGTAAGGAACATATATAATACCGTGAATAAAATAGAGGTATGTTTTTTATAAAATAGAGGAGCTCGATGGCGCAAGTGGTTAGCGCGTTCGGCTGCGATCGTTGAAGTTAAGCAACTTTCGCAGTGGTCGGTCATTGGATGGGTGACCAAAAATTTTCTATCTCGAGCTCCTCCGTGCTTCGGAAGGCACGTTAAGCCGTTGGTCCCGGCTGCATCTGCAGTCGTTAACACCCACCAATACGCACTGGGCCCGCGTGGTGGGTCATGGCCCAATCTCCCTATTCCATTCATAGGGAAGGCTTGTGCCCAGCAGTGAGGACTTTAATAGGCTGATGATGATGATGTTTATTAGTATATTTGAAAAAAACGGGTCGCGGATCCATTGTCAAAAAGTTGGGAGGAAAACTGGAAAAGCGGTACGTTCTGGCAACACTCGTGGTACGGTAGGGTGCGGCCAGAGTGCACTCAGATTCAGAGTCAGATTCAGATTCTGAAAACAAGCGCGAGAAATAAACAGTGTAGTCTAAGCAGGTTGCCTGCTTTTTCTCGCGCTTTGTTTTCTGAGTCTGAATCTGAATCTAAATCAGGAGTGCAATCTGGCCGTACCCTTCGACTACACTGTTTATTTCTCGCGCTTGTTTTCGAAATCTGAATCTGAATCTGAATCTGAGTGCACTCTGGCCGCACCCGTAGCTAGCAAAATGTTTTCGGCGCCGGCTCGGAATGTCGAGTGCTTTCCGTGCTTTTAACTTATCTAAACTACTGCCAAAATGCTTTTTTCCATAGCACTTATGTGAAAATGCTGATATGGCACTGTCCATAGCTACTGGGATTTATTATCTACGCTTTTGCATTATGATAATGATTTATTGTTAAAAAGTATTCGTGGAAATTTCATGGGCGCACGGATGATGAGCAAAACTATTTTAACTGAAATATTTCTACAATAGGTTATTTGACAAGTTTTTGAAAATGTTCCTACGTTATTTATTAGGTTGGATATTTAGAATTCTGTTGCATAAATCGGCAGAAAAAATAAAAAATACGTTGTCAAATATGCCACGGACACGTTTCTCTAGCAAATATGGCGTCTTACAGGCAGGTGACGTTACACGGCTCACATTAAAACGTCAAACAGTACCAAGTAATGTCATTTCCATGCTTCGACAATGTCATTTCCTTAGATTTTAATAGCATGTTTACAAGCAGGATACGTCATTTTAGGCTCCGCCTATCCTATGCGTTTTCGGTCATGTGACAATAGATCAAAAAAATTTTTTTTTTCAAGATTTTTAGTAATATTATCAACTTTGTTATGCTAATATGGCATTGATCCGATTTTTTGTACTTACCACACCGGACTAATTCTTGCGATTTATGGCGTGCTTTTATCTACGTAATTGCTATTTTTGATATGAATTAAATAAAAAAAAAACACTAGTTTTTTTCTAATTAGTACTTTATCTTTCAAGCTGTCAAATAGCCGTTTGCAGTAGCTAAACATCATTTGCGACGGCTGGTCATACATCGAGTTCTCGAGTTCCTGCTTTGAAAGATAAATGAATAAATATTTCTAACACATATACCAATTATAGAGTGGTAAGATAAGCCGTTAATCATCACCACCAGCCTATTAATGTCCCCACTGGTGGGGCACAGGCCTTCCCTATGAATGGAATAGGGAGATTGGGCCATGACCCACCACGCGGGCCCAGTGCGGATTGGTGGGTGCTAACGACTGCAGATGCAGCCGGGACCAACGGCTTAACGTGCCTTCCGAAGCACGGAGGAGCTCGAGATAGTAAATTTTTGGTCACCCATCCAATGACCGACCACTGCAAAAGTTGCTTAACTTCAACGACCGCAGCCGAACGCGCTAACCACTTGCGCCATCGAGCCCCTCGTTAATACCATCTTGTTATTCGTTCTCATTAGGTAAACAAGAGTGCATGAGATTACTACCCCTCAGGTTCGAATCGTCTAGAGGCTCCAGACGGATAGGCAAATTCCCCCGTGGGGAGATGCCATCCACCTGGAATACTTTAGAGGTACTCGCCAATTCTCGACTTGAGCGGTGCCGGTACCGCGAACGCTCGACAACAGGACTGTTGCCGCATCGCGCGTTTTGTGTGAAAAAAAAGGATCGTCCGTACACTGCTGTACGACAAACGCACCGCTTCGGCACCGCAGCGGGCCGTCAAGAAACGCATTAATTGAAAGCACCCTAAAGGCGATGTCGATGCGTTAAAAATCCACAAACAATTTTCATACGAAACGCGGACAGTTTTTGTGTTGCATAATATCGTTTTTGAAGTTATACTTCTTTAGGCGTGTTATGAAAAAATGATGAGAGTGAAATTTTAAGATGCGCGCGCATCACTGTAACACAAAAATTAACAGCATTGTTACTTTTGTGTTTACCGCACATTAAGAAAATCTACCAACAAAATAGAAATAGTATCTCTATTTAGTGGGTGCTAACGACTGCATTGTGAAGGCCTATCAAAAGTATTTATTAATCTGGAACAACGGAACCAAAGCGCGATTCAGGAGACTACAGCGCCATCTCTTGACCATTGATGTAGTAGAACCAAAAACCACATCTTTATTTTTTGTAATAAAGTAACAGTTATAGGTATTCATATTTATAATATTTATCCACATGTTTCTAGTTTGTATATTTGGAATACGTGTTTGACTTTCATACAAGTGCAAATCACATATGTTCTAATAAATTATATTCAGTGGCGATTTTAATTGAATATTTTGATTATTTATTTATTTTTTCAAATTAAAGCTGAACTTTATTGACTGTGTCCTTTTCCAGACTTTTTATTAATTTATTGTAATTAATTATTTGCATGCAATTAAAAACTAATTTTAAACGATGCCAAAGAAGGATAACTTCTCACGCGCCTACATAAGTACACGCACCCATTTTTTTTTTGAATGTGCATGCTGTTGGTCGCAGATGACATTTACAGCGTCACCGGGTTTGGAGACGGCGTGATCCTGAGGGGACCTCAAGTCGAGAATTGGCGAGTACCTCTAAAGTATTCCAGGCGGATGGTATCTCCCCACGGGGGAATTTGCCTCTCCGTCTGGAGCCTCTAGACGACTCGAACCTGAGGGGTAGTAATCTCATGCACTCTTGTTTACCTAATGAGAACGAGTAACAAGGTTTTCTGTGGTTTAGTTAACTTGTATACTAAAATATCCTTTTATTTGCACTGCATATAGTATAGTTGAAGGCGCATAGGTGGATATATTATTATACGTTTATACAGGTTTTGTTTCCGAAAATTAATAAAGACGGCGGCTATAACACAAGTAGGTAAATGTCAAGCAACTTTGTTAATATAAGTATCTACACAATTAAAATACACACATCAAAAGTGTCTAGGGATCAAGCATTTTTATGCGGATTTCTTGAGATTGAGATGTGGCTTTGTAATAAATTTATGATTTTATAAATTTATATGGATCCTTTTTGGTGCATTTCATAATTTGAATCAGGAACTGTGAATCAAATTCGAGTAAAAGATGAAAATCAGCTGTCAATATTTTCCCTATAAAAACATACAACGCATTGAAGACATTATTAGTGCTACTGTTTCCCTACTACTGATTAAAACCAACGTTATTATGGAGCGGCGACGTCATTTAAGCAGGGAAGAAATGCTCAGAGCCGTGGGAATGATAGAAGCTGGTTCCCGGCAACGTACTGTGGCTTTAGCTCTGAATACAAGTCAGAGTGTTATCAGTCGACTTTGGACACGATACCGAAGCACTGGTACCGTGGCTGAGCGCCATGGAGGACGGTATCGCTGCACCACACGGAGACAAGACCGATACATTCAAATCTTAACTCGAAGAGCTCCAACAATAACCGCCATGATGTTAGCCGTGAGGCTTCATCACTCTTCAGGGAACTTAATTAGCGACCAAACAGTCAGAAACCGCTTGCATGAAGTGAACCTTCATTCCCGAAGACCGCTACGGGTACCACCTATAGCAATGCACAATCGTAGGATTCGATATCAATGGGCTCTTGAACACAGAAATTGGGCAGAAGAACAATGGCGTTTCGTGTGCTTTTCTGATGAGTCTCGTTTTGGTATGAGACCGGATACAAGACGTATACGACACTGGAGAACCCCTGGACGCCAACAGCGATTAAAATCCTGCCAGGAAGTCCATCCTTATAGTGGTGGAACCATCATGGTATGGGCGGGTATTTGGATCGGCGGAAGAACTGAGTTGATTTGGATCAGAGGCAACCTCAACGCTCAAATTTATGCTGAGACGATTGTATCAGACGTCATCGTTCCTCTACAAGTGCAAATCGGTCCCTTATTTCAGTTAATGCATGATAATGCACGACCGCACACCGCAACAGTTGTAAGACAGACTCTCGCCGCAGCTAACATCAATGTCCTGCCCTGGCCTGCTCAGTC
Source organism: Chilo suppressalis (assembly GCA_902850365.2). NCBI lineage: Eukaryota > Metazoa > Arthropoda > Insecta > Lepidoptera > Crambidae > Chilo > Chilo suppressalis. Next base: position 4,713,533 of record OU963902.1, read on the forward strand.
GCCAGACTTGAACCCGATTGAGCATGCATGGGATATGCTACAGAGAAGAGCTCTGCCGAATATGGAGAGTATCCAGTCGCAAGAAGACCTTTTTTTGTTGTTGCAACGAACATGGGCGGCCATTCCACAGCGTGATTTGGATGAACTCATTTTGAGTATGCCAAACCGATGTTCTTGTGTTGTTAGTGTTCGCGGTAGAAATACGGATTATTAATTGTTTAAGTTACCCAATAAAATTTTAGAGAAAACTGTTATTTCAGTCTTTTTTTCGAACTTTTGTGTTAGTGGTTCAAATGTCAAAAATCCCTTTATTAGGAAAATGGCAAATTTCTTTATTAATGCAAAGGTGACTTGGTTTATCGTTACTGTGACAAACGAAAACACTTTATTTGATGAATCCTTAAAGAAAATTTTAATTAATATCAATCAGGAGAAAAGTTATTGCAAAAATATATGTTGATCCCTAGACACTTTTGATGTGTGTATTTGAAATGAAACTAGGTTATTACCAATATTTCAATGAGACACTAATACCTAGTCAGGTCATAAGTTCTGTCACATGTTTAATATAAAATAATTGAAACAAGTTTATTCATTATGTAACCTATTATATACCAAAATGAACTTAACAAAACATAAATTCTTATGGCAATAAAGTTTATTCAAAATGACTTCCGTGATTTTGAATACAGGACTTCAATCTGCGCGGCCAGTCGTCTATAGAAACTCCCAACCATACCATGAGCGAGAATGGAAAATGGCCTTGTTGGACACGCGGAATACGGTTGCTCGCTTCTTCACTACTGTGTGCGTACACCTTATCATTTTGTTTTTGTAGCTCTCTTCTATGGTATTCTTTTTTCTTTTTTTCCCAAACCGCCGCTTACCGCTTCAACAAAGCGCGGCATCTCTTCAGTCTCAGGTCCAGTAGACGAGCATTCAAACGATGTCCTGTTTTTATTCGATATGCCCGAAGCACTAAGTCTACATTTAACACCCCTTTCCCCGTGGTTCTGCTTAATCTCATCTGAAGGGCCAACAGTTTCTGCTTAGGTTTGGGATTTATTTGAATTCGCGCCTTCACAGCTTTTATCACTGCTGGAGTCCTAACAGACCGAGGGCGACCACTTCTTGACCTGTCATCTACACTGGAGTCTTCATTGTATCGTTTGATGATACGATCAACGAATCTTTTGGTTATATTCAAAATTTTCAGTATGTCAAAAATTTTAATTGGCGCGTAACCGCAACGATGCAACGCAATAACTGCAACACGGTCTTCTTTAAGCGTCCACTCCATATTTAAAAATGAGTAAAATTCTAAAAAGTTTAATTTTAACTTTTTAACAATAATTTTTTTGTGGCCAGCATTCTAAAAGAAAGGTTTTTACTGTGTGCCAATACTTATGACCTGACTGTGTATATATATTAATAAAGATAATATCAAAAAAGCCAATTGTATCTGCAACAGAGATTACAAAATTATCTAATCTCATTTCAAATTTTCTGTACTCAGAAGTTAATTGAGATATTTTATTTCTAAGCGGGGATTAACAACCTTTGTACTCAACCACACGATCGTGTCAAGAGTCTTTGCACCGGTCGACCACTCCTGTCTGTGATTCAAATTTGGATTTCGAAATGACATTTTTCAGCAGGTACAAATAAATTATTTATTTGCAGCGCACTGCTTAAAGTCTTTAATAAAGCTGTTGTTATACTTATTGTAATTTTTATTCTTGAATTTTCAAGTTCATGGGACCATATTACCAACCGAGTTTAGTGCCCTAAATAGAAAGTAGAACCTATATGTTTTCACAAATTGACTCGTAGCAGATATTGTGATTGCGAAGTTGGCAGTTTTGTGCTTCAAAATTCACATAACTGGAAAATAGCCAGATTATTAATAAAAGTATCTTTATTGAAGTAGCGGGTGGTGGTATATTTAAGCTTCTTTTTATAAAAATAATTGATGTTTCCTTTTTATTGTCTTAGTCTTCAGTCTTTATCGTTGGCCTAAGGAGAATATTCTAATTGACCCTCTTAAATTTACGCTAAATCATAAAGAAATTAATAAATAAAATAATAAACATGATATCTTTTAAAGAAAAGAAACATTTTTAGCTTGTAAAATTAACAAATAAACCATTTTTTTATTATTTATTATAATTTCGATACTTCAAAGTCTTAAACGACAAATTTAAGTTGTCATACAGTAGATTGTATCAACTCTACGAATTAGTCGGCTAACACTGTCAAAGAAGGTTCTTTCAATCAAAAAATTTGCCGTAGAATACCTATACTGTTTCCAAGTAAAAAAACGTTATCTAAAAAGTAGAGATAAAAAGAACGCACAAACATGACTCATTCCATTCGTTCATGAAAACTGTTTATGGTTCCGAAGTTAATGTACCTATTCGAAAATGAAATAGATCTACTCTATACGACAATTTCGTTTAAAATTCGTTCGTTACCGAAATTTCGTTTCGGAGAAAGAGAGTAAAGCTCCTGATTCATACGTTGCTTACCCAAACCGTAACCTCACCAAACAGGCGCAGCAATTCAAATACACCTCTTATTGAGGACAACAATATTTTTAGATTTTTGGGTTTTCTCGCATTTATAACTTTAGGTAAATAGTTTTACTAAATAATCTAAAATTCAAAACCTTTATTAACACGTATAAATATAAATTGTGGATAGCTTAAATCTGTTGTTGAAAATAAACAAGTTCTAGGAATCAATTCGTATTAAATAACATGTAGTTGATAATACAAATTTGAACGTAACACATTTCCTGGAACTTCGATGTTTTCCATGCTCAATATATTAATATGTTTATTATATATAATATGGAGCCACCTCGCCTTTCGATGAAGACTTTATTTATTTATATTTAAATACATTGTAAATGTTCCGTAAAATTATTCGATAAATATTGGTGAACACAAAATGAAAATGCGCGCATTATTTTTTAGACTGGGCGCATGTACGGTTTCCTAATCCGAAATTCCGAGCACAGACGTTTCGGTTTTCGAATTCGAACCGAAAATTAGGTTTTTTCCAGTCTAAAAAAAAACAGAACAGAGTGCGCCTCGTTGAACATTTTGTATGTAAGGACGTGCATTTAGATTTCCGAAGCGGAATTCCTGATCAGGAAACCGTACGTCTGCGCCCAGTCTAAAAGATCATCGCGACATCCAGATGGGGCTGGCGACTTAGTTTTATAATATGTAATGGAGTTATCTATTTGCCTTATATTTAGCTAAAGAGATACCTAAAGTACGAAGAACGTTACTATTTGTCACGAAAGAAAGAAAGAAAGAAAAACGTTTATTGGTCTAAATACAGAAAACATTTACAGAACAACATAAATTAAATAAACAAAGAAAAAGTAAATAAATAGTAAAAAAAAATGGGTGCGTGTACTTATGTAGGCGCGTGAGAAGTTATCCTTCTTTGGCATCGTTTAAAATTAGTTTTTAATTGCATGCAAATAATTAATTACAATAAATTAATAAAAAGTCTGGAAAAGGACACAGCCAATAAAGTTCAGTTTTAATTTGAAAAAATAAATAAATAATCAAAATATTCAATTAAAATCGCTACTGAATATAATTTATTAGAACATATGTGATTTGCACTTGTATGAAACTCAAACACGTATTCCGAATATACAAACTAGAAACATGTGGATAAATATTATAAACATGAATACCTATAACTGTTACTTTATTACAAAAAATAAAGATGTGGTTTTTGGTTCTACTACACCAATGGTCAAGAGATAGCGCTGTAGTCTCCTGAATCGCGCTTTGGTTCCGTTGTTCCAGATTAATAAAAACTTTTGATATTATAAATATGAATACCTATAACTGTTACTTTATTACAAAAAATAAAGATGTGGTTTTTGGTTCTACTACACCAATGGTCAAGAGATGGCGCTGTAGTCTCCTGAATCGCGCTTTGGTTCCGTTGTTCCAGATTAATAAATACTTTTGATAGGCCTTCACAATGCAGTCGTTAGCACCCACTAAATAGAGATTCTATTTCTATTTTGTTGGTAGATTTTTGTGTTACAGTGATGCGCGCGCATCTTAAAATTTCACTCTCATCATTTTTTCATAACGCGCCTAAAGAAGTATAACTTCAAAAAAATATAAAGAAAAAGGCCAATGTAGGTCGGTGCCTCAGCTTAAGCTGCTACGAGACTTGACACAAGGCCGCAGCAGCGCTGATATTCTGACAGCGCCCCTCTGAATTTTTTTTCAAATATAACAAACGAAGCCGCGCTCAACACCCACAAGCAAGATGCTACTCCCCACCCCAAGCTCAAATCCCGATACAGTAATGAAGGAGAACTATGCCAAATCCGACACAAGCCGCACAAGTAGCGCGGGCAAGGAACGCAGCCCAGGGGGCCATTCGCCTAACGGAAATGCTTTGGAAAACGCTAACGCTTACGATTTCATTTTGTTATTTCTAGCCGCCTGAGGTTTTCAAATGCTTCGCGCTCTTTTTTTCTTTTGCATTGGTAATAACAATATTAAAGAAAATGAGCGTGAGGTATTTGAAAACCTTCGGCGGTCAGAAATAACAAAATGAAATCGAAAGCGTTAGCGTTTTCCTAAGCATTTACGTTAGGCGAATGGCCCCCAGGGCCGCGCTTCACACCTGCAACCAAAAACCAGACCCGACACAACCCCCTCACATCCCTGTCTGTTTTTTACGCAGGCATAACCTCTATTTACAGACGTCGGCGCCTATAAAAGGCACACCGACGAACGGACCTCACAAACCAACTCAAATGAAGGGGCTGTCGATCCCTAAGTATAAATTAATCCGGAACGACGGTGCCAACGCGCGCGGCGGCACCGCAATTTACTATAGACGCAATTTACACTGCACACCTATACCCACTCCCGCGCTCACAAACATGGAAGCCACCATCTGTAGGCTGGCGATGACAGGACACCAGTCCTTAATCATCGCCTCAGTCTACATTAGATCAGGTACACACCCTCACCGCGCAGACTTCGAAACACTCACTTCACTAGGTACATCAGTCATAATGTTCGGTGACTTTAACTCCAAACACACCGACTGGACATGCGAGACCACCACCACCTCTGGCCGCAGATTACTACACATCACCGAGGAGCTTGGCTATGATGTCATATGTCCCTACGCGCCCACCCACTACCCAGACAATGTACAAAACCGACCCGACGTCCTGGACTTCGCGATCCTTAAAAACGTGTCGCTTCGCCTCAGCTCGATCGAAACACTCGACGACCTGGGGTCAGATCACAGACCGGTGTCTCTAGTTCTAGGTCCCCAAGACCCACTAGACGCCCCCGCGCCCCCTAAGAGGCTATTCACCAACTGGGACGGATACCGCTCCGCTCTCGAGACCGCTTTAGACTCCCCCGAGTCCCCGTTCCCTAACTCACCGGACAGTCTCGACAGCACCGACAAGATTGACGAAACTATAGAGTCTTTAACTTTACTGGTGACCGAGAAGGCGAAGGAGAACTCGCGGGAGGTTGAGCTGCCAAAGCCCAAGCTCCCGCTGGCCATCCGGAACCTAATCCAAGCCAAAAACGCCGCTCTCCGGAGAGCCAAATTATACCCCACCCCCGAGTATAGGGCTACAGCTAATCGCCTTCAGCGACAAGTTAGGTCCCAATTAGCCGCTCTGAGACACTCCCGTTGGGAGGAACTCATGGCGGACATTACCCCATCCCATCTTGCGTACTATAGAATCGCGAAAGCGCTCCGTAGCGACGTCACCACTCACACCCCCCCGCTCACTCGCCCCGACGGCACCGTCGCCTTCGAAGACGACGAAAAATCTGAGTGTTTTGCAGACAGCATAGCGGCGCAATGCACGCCTAGTACGCAGGAAACTAACCCGCAACATATTCGCGGAGTGGAGGAGGAGGTCCGCCGGCGGGCCGCCCTTCCACTCATTGACAACCCCCTAGACCCCGTCACGACAGACGAACTCAGACAGACCATTAGAAACTTTAAGCAACGCAAGGCCCCGGGCGCCGACGGCATCTCTAACAAGGCGCTCAAGCATTTTCCCATCCAAATGCTAACCTTGCTTGCAATTCTCTTTAACGCATGTTTTGATCTGTGCTACTTCCCAGCCGCCTGGAAAGAAGCAATAGTGATAGGCATCCCCAAACCCGGAAAACCCGCGCACCTCCCCAGTAGCCATCGCCCTATTAGCCTCCTCAAGGCAATGGCGAAACTTTTCGAAAAAACCATACTGACCAGACTAAGAGAGCACCTCCTATCACCATCCGATCCTATTATCATTGACCACCAATTCGGCTTCAGAGCCAAACACTCCTGCCCCCAACAGATCCATCGCATAGTGGAGCACGCCCTAAGCGGCTTCCAACTTAATAAATATAAAACTATTGCAGTCTTCTTCGACGTCGCCAAAGCCTTCGACAAGGTTTGGCACGACGGATTAATCTTTAAATTATATCAATTAGAGTTACCTGACCGCCTAGTTAGGTTAGTAGCCTCTTTTCTATCAAACCGCACCTTCCGCTATAGATACGAAGGTTCACTATCAACGCCCCGCCCACTACGAGCCGGTGTACCGCAGGGGTCCGCTCTCTCCCCCCTGCTATACACAGCGTACACCAATGACATCCCTCAGACCAAGGGTGTCGAGCTCGCTCTCTTCGCGGACGACACGGCCCTCTACTCTAGGGGAGCCAGTACCAATCAAATCATAGCCAAGCTCCAACCGGCAATCACAACACTTGGGAATTGGTTCCGCGATTGGAGAATCGACGTAAATCCGGACAAAAGTTCGGCCATTTGCTTCGATCCCAAGCGCCGCACCAAAACCATACAACACGGTGCGCGGTCTCTGCGAATGCAAGGCATAGCAATACCGTGGCACCGCACAGTCAAATACCTAGGGATCACACTAGACAAAAAACTCACCTTCCGTGCACACATCACACGCGTAGTCGCGAACGCGCGCTTTTATATGAGCCGCCTCCACCCGATGCTCGGTAAATACAGCAAAATGTCACTTCGTAACAAGCGAACGCTTTACAAAGTTTGCATACGCCCGGTCCTCACTTACGCGTCACCAGTGTTCGCACACGCGGACGAAGCGATTTTGAACAAACTTCAAGTTCTTCAAAATCGCTTCTGCCGCATAGCCACAGGGGCCCCGTGGTACGTCCGCAACGCGGACCTCCACAGGGACCTACAACTCGACACAATTCAAACACACCTCACAGAGTGCTCGGAACGGTTCTTCAAAGCTGCAGAAGAGCACTCTAACACACTCATTAGATCGGCGTCGGGATACGCTCCACACACTCCATCTCGATTCAGGCCCCGCAGGCCCAAACACGCACTCACAGCCACACACAATAAACTCACGCGCGATCTCGCGGCCCTCTTGGCCGCTGAGGATCCAACACCCGCGATGAGTCCCCCCCGCCCCCCCGACACAGAGAGGTTCGATTCCTCTCAGTCCCCTCCCGTTTCAAGTGCACATCTGAGTGCACTTGTCCTCTAAGCGCATTTTGCGTTATTTTAAACTATGCACTAGTTTAAACTAACGCAGCGCCGCATCATCCCCCTCTCGGGGGGTGATCGCTTCAGATGAAGCTTGTAAGGCCCTTCTGGCCATAAGCATGAATAAAGGGTGTTTTTTAGTCAGTAGGAGTCTGACATAACCTTACAGCCGGCTGTAGGGTATCCATGAGGATTTCTCACCCTCTCCCCCGCCTGGGAGGAAACAAAAAAAAAAAAAAAAAAACGGACCTCACACCCAGTACTCGCAAACGTCACGGGCACGATGGGGCTAACCCGCGCCATTTACGAGCACGCTTAACGACGTACTATCCGCTAAAAACCCCCCCTAAGCTGCTTAGTGCGAAGCCGCGGGTTCCCCGTTTAGTATTCTTCCGCGTTTCGCATCCCCCGCCTGAACCTAAACGCTCCAGAGCGACAATCTACACCCGGAGGTAGGTACGGAGTGTAGCCCTCATGAACAAACATGGAGATATGTTGCATGTTATCTTAAAAAAAATGTCTAAAATATAGGCATATAATAAAAACCATATTATTCTCAATACTCCCTCATTGGTTAGTTCATTGTGTCATATCTGCATAAATATATTCATTATATTTCACGTAACGAAACGAATATATATATTTCACGAAAATATACTTTAAATAGGTTATATCGGGAATAAGAAATCAATTAATCCAGTCAGATGAGAAGAACGTAAGTTAGGCCTTTAGTGACTTTAGTAGCAGTAGAGTAGTCCGGTAGTTTTTCGAAGTACTGAAACTTTTCAAGTGTACACGTCACCCGAACTATTGAGCCTCACCTTGTATCAGTAGTTCTGTGTTAATGGATAGCTGTTGTTTGTGATTGTCCTTTAGTACGGTCGACCAAACTGACGAGATTTTTCATTCTTCGGTAATAGTTTTACATTTCTGATGATAAGCACTGAGTAGTAGAATTATAGAAAAAAACGAAAGAAATATTTTATCACTATGACAAATACTGAAAAAAGGTTCATTAACTAGTATATAAAAAAATCTCTCACGCTACCCTCTCACCATCATCGTGGCAATCAACGCCAATATATACGCCAATACAGGAGAACTATGTACCCGATTCGGCTGCGATCGTTCATTCGATGGGTGACCAAAAATTCTATTCTCCGTGCTTCGGAATGCACATTAAGCCGTTGGTCCCGGTTGCATCTGCAGTCGTTAGCACCCATCAATCCACACTGGGCCCGCGTGGTGGATCATGGCCCAATCTCCCTATTCCATCCATAGGGGAGGCCTGTGCCCCAGCAGTGGGGACATTAATAGGCTGATGATGATGATGTACCCGAACTGTCCTTGGTCCGAAAATAGGTCCATTAACTGATATATAAAAAAAACTCTCACGCTACCCTCTCACCATCGTCGTGGCAATCAACGCCAATATATACGCCAATACAGGAGAACTATGCATCCGAACTGTCCTTGGTCTGAAAATAGGTTTAACTGATATATAAAAAAAAACTCTCACGCTACCCTCTCATAATCGTCGTGGCCATCAACCCCAATATATACGCCAATACAGGAGAACTGTGTACCCGAACTGTCCTTGGTCTGAAAATAGGTTCATAAACTGATATATAAAAAGAAAACTCTCACGCTACCCTCTCATAATCGTCGTGGATATCAACGCCAATATGTATGTGTATATACGCCAATACAGGAGAACTATGTACCCGAACTGTCCTCGGTCTGCGTTCCAGTCCACTTTGACAGCCAGAGAGACCCCGACAGAAAGGTTTAATTTCACGCGCCATTTCATCGGGAAGCTGTCAGGAACAGCTATTAACGTCACTGGACGGCGATGCTTTTGCCGAATGATTCACTTTTCTGCATTATTGTCAGATACTGCCAGTATAATAGAGTTGAGTAAATATATTTAAGCGCTTTATACTAAAAGCTATATATTTTTCATGTCCGTCTGTCTGTACGTCCGTATGTCACAGCCACTTTTTTCCGAAACCATAAGAACTATTCTGTTAAAACTTGGTAAGTAGATGTATTCTGTGAACCGCATTAAGATTTTCACACAAAAATAAAAATAAAAACCATTAATTTTGGGGGTTCCCCATGTTATAATAATTAGCTTTATCTATGTAACTATTTATCTATTACTACTCTGTGGTTATTAATAGTCTCTAATGTCAATGTTTTCCACCAATATCTCTTATCTATTAGACAAGTCAGTCCGTCTGTCTGTGGTGCTGTTTCAGCGGCCAAACCGTAAGAGATAGATAAAGAGAATATTTAAGTTATAAGTTAAGAATAGTCTGATAAGACTACAAACCGGTTTTGAGTAACGTAGCACTTCCGGTTTTCGAGAAATCAGGTTTTGGTGAACATTTGGTTCACTGGTTTGCTAGTTTTATACTACTGTCAACTCTTCACATCTCTCTGCTAGCTAAGCTTCCAATACAAACCGTTTATGATTGTAATTAATAAAACAACTATATAAATCATAAAACTATTTTATTACGAAATAGCAGGTTATGAGCCCAGCACGCTTCCACCGCGCTATATACTTAGAACTGAAACTCAAAAAATGAAAATAAACATAAAATACGCGGGGCGCGTGGCTTGATCGGTAGCGGGTGCAGAGCGCGCTGAGGGTAGGTTTTATATTATGTTACTTGCTGTTACGGAACCCTTCATGGGTGATTCCGACTCGCACTTGCCCGCTTTTTTAGAAAAAGTTAGTGAAAGTAAAAGAGGAGCTCGAGGGCGCGCAAGTGGTTAGCGCGATTGGCTCTATTTTTTAACCGACGAATAAAACGGTCTAGGTTCTCAAGGCGACACGTAATAGTTATTTATTATACAAGAGTGGAAAGTTCCTTTTTAACCGCGTGCTCGATTTGGATGACCGAGCAAGCGAAGGATTCTAAAGTTGAATCACGAGCGCAGCGAGTGATTCTAAATTAGAATCCTGAGCGTCAGCGAGGGAAACAAACGAGCACAAGGTGAAAAATCTTTCCACTCGAGTGCAATACGTAACTTTTCATCCCACCTCAGCGAGGAAATGACAAAATGAAAAAGAAAACAATTTATAATGACAAAATATTTAAGCAATAAAACGTGAAAAACTAGAATGGCGCGAAGCACGCAAATAAAACAAAGAAACCAAGAAGGTTCCAAATTTAAATTTTTTCACAATTTAAAAAGTTCTAATCATAAATTTGGCACCATAGAGGTTACATTAAATAGGTTTAATGACGTTTTGAATTTACAATTATATTGAGTACTCATTATATGTGATGTTCTAAATTCAAATCTACTTTGCCGCTCAAGCGAATAAAATAGAATTTTCCAGCCAGATTTCGAAGCGCAAAATTACACTTTCCGAGGTGGTGGGATGAAAATATTTTTTTTATGCATAACTTTTTACAGAGTACATATTTTTATTTTTTTAAGCATTTAACCGCTAGATGTTTGCTGCCAGGCCAACCTAAGTAGTAAATGGGAACTCAGATCTAGCATACCTCCATGACACTGGCACCAAATAATATTTGACGAAAGATGAAAAAGGTTTATAATTTTTTACTTTTTGGCGGTAATTTTTTTTGTTTAGAAGTTTCATATATGCCTAGATAGAGCAATCCAAATACACCACGCAAAAATACGGCTCATGTCAGATTGTAATAAAGCATTCAATGTGTGCGTGTGTAGCGACGAGCATGTCTACCATATGTAGTAGATATTTCTTTCGTCGCTTCCGTGCAGTTGATATGTTATCAAGGGTGTATATAATCAAAGGCATTCGGTCTGCGATCATGAAAGTGAAGTAACTTTCGCAATGGCCAGTCAACGGATGGGTGACAAAAACTAATTTGTCTCGAGCACCTCTGTGCTTCTGAAGACACAATTAGCTGTTGGTCCCGGTTGCATTTATTCAGTCTAGGCTTTACCTTCACAAGCACTTGTGAAGGTCCAGAAGCTACGCCATCGGTTCACAAAACTACGGCGGGAGACCTTGTACTGAGATGATTCGGCAAGAAACTCAGCAGGGACTGTTTTTTTCTCCCTGTATTGTTATAAACAGAGTCGTTAAGTTGAAAAATGGCTTTAGATACTTCGGAAGTCAGAAGTTCAATTGTTGAAGATATCATTTGCACTTGTTACCACCTTTCATTCTGCAGTAGGCCCACGTAGGGCTAATGGTCGAATCTCCCTATTCCAGCCATAAGGTAGGCCAGTACTCAAGCAGTGGGGACATTTAACGTGAAACGTGTAAAAACTATATTTTTCATACTGAACTCAAATCACCAGCTTTGTTTACTTTACAAAAATGCTCAAAAATCGAGAATTAAAAAAAAATGTGTGTGTCAGCTCTGACGCATGACTGGAGTTTACTCCTTAAGTTCGATAGTCTAACCAGACGCAAAAAGAGTTTATTTAACTTAAAAAATATTGATACTGTATGAAAGGGTAAATTAACAAATTAATGAAAATAATATACATAGATAAATATATATTCATTCATTTCAAATACCGCATCAATGGTTGTACCATACCTCGTTGTCCCCATTGCTCTATCAGAAACAATGTCTAAATTCAGTTCAGATTTTAAAATTTTTATTAATGTCAATCCGTCATCTTTGTTTGTCAAAGTTGCGCGACATAGGATGCGCACCAAAAACCTAACGAGGTCATTCATCGATAGATTTTACTCCTCACATTTTTCTCATACCGGGCCCCTTATATATGCAAATCGATTCTTAAGGAGTAAACTCCAAAAAAGTTCTCAAAATTGCAACATAATTTTGAAGATACTATCGAAAACGTTATGATTCATAAGTGCTACAACCATACGAGGAATCATATATATCATGCAATGTAACACATCTATGCTAGCACTATCGAGGAGCATGCATCGCAAAGATATGACAGATTAGGTGTGCGTACACACACCCTTTGTATTGTAAAAAAGATCTAATCGCGTTCACGTAAGTTCCAAAATGTCTAAACAAGCGAATAGTTATTTTTACAGTTCAACACAACAAGACGAGCTTTTCATATCAGTCATCATCGCGTGCTATAAATTTGTACACTTCATATTTAATATATTTTTATATTTACTGCGGACACGGTATGAATAGTTCTGCGTTTCTAAACAAGACCAAGGTTGTTATTAAAAGAGGTAAACAAAAAACGGGCCGTTTAAAGGAAGATTGGGAAACAGTGTATGAAATAACGCTAAAATTGTTTGTATAAAGCGTCATAAATAACTGTATAATACTATGTCTAAACTATAACAGTTCTGATTTAAAGATATAACTGACTTCTTAATATGACTAGTCATAAATTAAAGAATATTGTTGGATTCTGTATTCAAAGAACGCCAACAAAATCCTGTTATTATGCCATGCAGGCCTTTTTTGTGTTTGGAAAATGCTTGACTATAACCGTTACGCACCGAAAACATGCACGCACAGGCTCCGTAGGCTCTTGACATTTCATCCAGCCTCCAAAGCTCGATGTAATAGCAGGGCCATAACCGGTGCGGCTGGGAGGGGGGAGAGGGACGGGAAGAACTACGCTTCCCCTTCTGCTCCCCCCTCCCAGGAACGGCGGCCCCTCTCTTGTAGTTTTGTCCAACAAAGGGGGGCGGCGGAGGGCTGTTTGGACGGGTACGTAAACCAAGAAGCCCGCCGTAGCGGACAGGGGAGCCCCGGCTAGGCCGGGAGGCTGCTAGGTGCGGAGACGCGGAAAAATCCCTAAACGGGGATTCCGCGGTTTCGCGCTAAGCGGCTTAGAGGGTATGTGCAGGACTTTTTTAGCGGATATTATGCCGTAAAGCGCCCGTTAGTGTTGCGGGGTCATCGGTGGGCAGCCACTGGGGGGTTCGTAAGATTTGCGCGAGCCAGGTGTGAGGTCCGTTCGGCGGTGTGCCTCTTAAAGGCGCCGTCGTCTGTAAACAGCATTTTTTACCTGCGTTATAAAAAAAAAGGGCCATAACCGGTAAAAATCAGACAATACTCCTGCTCTTTCACCCGACGTGCAATACGAGGACTGAAGTCCTTAGTGCATGCCGAGAGTGCGGGAGTGCGTGCCCTTGTGTTAGCACTTCGCCGGAGCCCCGATGGTGATTGTCCGTTGCGTGGGTGAGTCCTCACCCTGATATGCGGTTCCCCTGAGCATCAAGGGCACCAAACATCACAGGCACTGTGCAATTCGGGCTGGTGTTCCCTGGCCAGCCCACTGGTTCCCGGAGAACGCCTCCCCATCCTCAGTGTCAGCGGGAGCGCATCACAAATAAACTTCACGATCAGACATTTTCATACGATATTCCCTCTTCCGGGCGGGGAGATCACACCTGGCCTCTTCAAAATAGATTTTTGAAAGTTTTACTCCTTTTGCCCACCCCGAAGGTTGTTGGCTCCCGTTCCCACACTATTTGTGGGGTTACGGGTCGGCCGGAGGTGGTTCAGAGTTCGCGCCATAACCGCCCTCACCAAAGCAGGCGTTTCCGCCCCTCCAACAGTCTCGGCTGCCGCTATCCAGACTCCTCAGGACGCCAGTCGAGACTCTCAAGGGTTTTTTAGAGAGGTTTCCTTCCTCGCAGCCTCCACCTTAGGAAGAAGGCGGCGGCCCTCGGCTCCGCACTGCGTACGGGGTTACGACCACCTCTAGGGCAGGACACTGCTCCTCACCTCCGGGGCCACTTGGTAATTTTTTAAAAGAGATTTTCTTCCTCGTGACCCCCTGCCCTCCGAAGAAGGCGGCGGCCCTATACCCGAGGGGTTACGACACCTCCGTAACAGCACTCTCAGTGGGAGATATCACGCAGGCGCCTGGAATCCACCGTCCAGAATCAATTTCCGCTCCCCTGGCATGACTGCCAAGGAACAAGAAATGGGCCGGGCACCCCAAGCCATGCAGGCCTACCCTTTGTATGGATAGAGAGATTGAGCCATGACCCACAACGCGAAATCTGTGCGGTTGGTGGGTGCTAACAAATTCAAATGCAGTCGGGATTTAAAGGCAAAACGTGCTTTTAAACTAAACTAATTTCGGAATCAAATTTATTTTCTGAAGCTAGAGAAAATCCGTTCATAAACGGCCTGTGCCCCAGTAATGGGCTCATTTATGGGCTGATGATGTTCTGATTACGTCATTACATTAGGTATGGCTGCGAAGACGAGTCTGCATTTAAGTATAATATCCAATATGCCGTTTGCCCCTAAATATATATAGAAAGATTCAATCTTTCCATCTCAGAAACGCTGAAACTTTGCGGGAAATGTTGTTTTCTTTGCCAATCAGTACCGAACGTTCCTTGTGAAGTAGATACGAAAGAAATGATTTCACAGTTCATTTAGGTATTGACTGAAACACCCAAGTGGAAACCGTATGCGGACCGCTAATATTTTACTTACTTACTTTAAAAATATTATTATACATGCTTATGTTTATGTTTCGGTCAATATTACGTTTCTGTATAATAAAATTCTTAAGACATTAGCTTATAGAGGACACTAACATTGTTATATTTTTTTAAAATCTAACCTCTCCTACACCTGCGCGACGAAACTATGACTTATTAAAATTAGCGTTCAAATTTTCGCCATTAAAGGCGTTGTTGTACGCTCTATCACCTGCACAGTCATTTAGGCGCTTTGCAGACGGCGGGGCGGAGCGGGCCGGTCAATTTCGCTGCGAACGTTAGCACAAAGTGAATCCTCAGGTGCCCGGCGGGCACTGGCGGCGCGGCATGTCCGTGGCTGCCTGCCGTGGATCATACAAACCAGGTTATATGCAGTAACGCAGACGGCGGCGCGGGGTGGCTAGCTCAGTCCGCGCCACGCGCTTTTTAGTGATGGACTATTCACTAGAACGAACGTCCTGAACTGACTGCCTCTGCTCGTCGTGTGCTTTGTGTACGCGGCGAGGACAGCCGCAGACATCGACGGGCAGACGCGGTTTTAATTGCTTCGCGGACAAAAAGCCCGCCCCGCCCCGTCGTCTGCAAAGCGCCTTAATGTATCGTTTCATCGTCCCCAACAACTCAACCCGACAGTTCGTTACGATAAATATCTATCAAGTTGCGTGACGATAGACGCTAGACAATAGCTCGACTGGCGGATTTTTACACATATCATCATCAGCCCAGAGACATTAGTCCCCACTGCTGGGGCACATGCCTTCCCTATGAATGGAATAGGGAGATTGGGCCATGACCCACCACGCGGGCCCAGTGCGGATTGGTAGGTGCTAACGACTGCAGATGCAGCCGGGACCAACGGCTTAACGTGCCTTACGAAGCACGGAGGAGCTCGAGATATTAAATTTTTAGTCACCCATCCAACGACCGACCACTGCGAAAGTTGCTTGACTTCAACGATCGCAGCCGAACGCGCTAATCACTTGCGCCATCGAGTTCCTCCTTTTTACATATATCAAAAGGGTTTTAGGGGACGATGAATTAATGTGTGCAAGCTAAGGAGCGTACAATCACGTCTTTAGTCCCGAAAATTTCAATGCAAATTTTAGCGTAATAAGTAAGTAGTTAAAGTTACGTCGCGTAAGTGTGAGAGAAGCATAACCCCTCGTTTCCACCAAGAAACAAGTCATGTACTAGTTTTTAACAAAACTTGTAGATTACTTGTTGTGGCTGTTTGAACTTTCGTTTACACTGCATTGACACTAGTATCTTACAAGTATAAATCGCTTCTTTACTTCACACTTCACTTTCTTTGTTTATCCAACAAGTTTAATACGAGTATTGTATACTACATGTTTTATACATGTATGTAAGAGTAAACAAAAAAATTAACACATTGTTTAACATTTGTTTAATACATGTTTTATACCTTGGTGTAAGGGAAATCTTTACTTCTAAAGTATCTTACAAGAAAATTCATTTAGTGCAGTCGATGCCATTTTGTTTCGTACAACTTCAAATTACGAAAGAGTTAACAAAAGACGGCGTGCGCAAATTCTCTCGGGAAATGGACTGATAAAGCGCCAGGAATTCGGCAATCAGCAGACCCAACGGATGCCGACAAGCAAGTATTGAAACAATCATTAGTTCGTCTGAAAATAAACCGACTCTGAGGTCATTCACCCGATTGCAGACACATAGGTATTTTCATTTAGGTTCCGTCGAGAACAATTTTAATGGGAGAAGTTTCATTATCAATTAGTCACTATCTCCGGAAGCACAGTTAAACGTATTGTTACTAAGTAAAAGACGTTTGAAACAAGACATTCAGGACTTCAGGTAATTAAGTTTAGTTCTTGCTTAAAACACTTATACTTAATAGTTCTTCTTTGAGATTTAAACCATTCGAGAACTTGTGATTTTTTTACTTTTGGGCGGGTTGAGCGCTTGACAATTAAACATTAAGTAATTGAACATAACATGCCAATCACTATTCAAAAAAGTTACAGAACGACTATTTATAACGCCTTGATCACACGTACCAAATAAACGGGCGAGACAGTAAAATGTTTCTCGGCCGAGACAGTGATGGAAGTTATAATGCGATTCAACTAAGAATAGGACCGACTGGGCGCCATATTGTGATGTCATAGCTGTCAATTCAAACCAAATACGTGGAGTGAGCATAAAAAAGTTTATATTTAATAAAACTTATTTACTAAGATTAAGTGAGAAAAAGCATCAGATTTTTTTAATACCATTTGTTTACTAATATTGAGAAAAAAAACCCACCGATTTTTAATAATATTTGTTTATTCAGACTGTGAGAAAAAACATTAATCAGAATCTAGCTCCTCTATTCCGCTCATCTCTGCATTACCGCCGAAGTAGTTATGAATAATCATGCACTATTACTAGGTCACATACGAAACATGCATCCTTTAGGTAAACGAAAGTTTGAAATCGAGTTTCTGAACGCAACGTAAAGTGACATTTGGTTGACGATTTAGGTTATCAACCATTCATGGCCAAAGCTCAATAAGTGAAAAAAAAAATATCAACCGATATTAATTATCAATATTTGTTATTGTTTGTTTACAAATGTTTGGTTTTTATTCTTGAATTAGCGGAGTGCTAAAAAAAGGCTTTCAAGTTTTTTTTGCTTTCCTATTCTTATTTGAATCGCATTATAAAAAGTCATATAAGAGCACTCGGTCGCGCACTCGGCGCTATGTTTATACGTACCGAGAACTCGGCCGGGAGCATTGTCTCTTTCATTTGCTCGGTACGTGTGCTTAAGGCATAACTTGCACACTATTGAATTACTATGCTAGTAGCGGCAGTGCCATTATCAACTAATCTGTCGCATGCATTACACACTCAGTAGGTGATCAGGTAATGGTGTAATGTATCCGATACTGTGGTACCGCTAGCGTGTATAATTAATGGAGCGCCTGGGGATTTATACCTCGGATTTTCGAAACAGTGAATGAAATTAAAATAATCTACATGGAATGTTCCGCTCATAATGACGACCTCCGTGGCCGAGTGGTTTATACGCCGGGTTTCATGGCGTCGCCGACTCGAGAGGTCCCGGGTTCGAATCCCGGGGGGTAGGTCATACGCTTGTTTGCCAATCTTTTAACACAAAAAAGCACACTAGTTGAAACCAAACTCGGCCAAATTTCAAAACGTAATCATGAAAACAAAACACAACGATGTGTGTGACGTCATAAATTATTGATCACGCTCGCGAAGTTATTACAGCTACTTAGTACTTCTCTTTTATACGAGCACCAAGTATTCTAAATGTAAACTGATTACCATTTCAGATGTAAGTCGAAAAGCAAACAAAAAGTCCATAATTTTTCTACCTTTCTCTTCTTAAAAAGAAAGTTGAGTGCGATTTGAATTCGTATACAAAGTATTCGCGTAACTAATGTAAAAGTATTTTAATACAGCGATTTTGAATCCTAAATTGATTCCATTAGAAATGTCAACTCGTCAGCACATTTTTTGACCCAAAGACTCCACTAGCTATGCAAATTTTGCTTTCAATGCACTTTAGATATCAGTGTTTATACAAAAAAGATTACCTGCTGATCGATAAAATCTCTCTCACACTCAAGAGTAGCAAGTTATCGTATCCTGGAATAAGCACCCACCTAAATCCTACAAAAATGTTAATTTACGGACACACCCACTTACCAGTGTAGTGTGGAGTGCGGTACCACTCCAGAAGTGCCAATAGAAAGTTATTTCTACCTACATAAGCGTTATGTGCCTTCTTCACCGGATCGGTACATGTACGTTTTGTTTTTGTTTCTGTACCGAATCTGTACAGATTCTTTACTGAGAACCACTTCTTACGCATACACACCTCTCTGTACTGAGTGCATATAGATGTGACAGCACTATGAGGCGCCTTTTTCACAGATCCTTAAGTTTCGTTTCTGTACTTAATTTGTACAGTACTTAATCTGTACCCATATTTGTTTGTAATCCTTTCAAATAATTAAAAAATAGTTTAAATAGGTAATTTTACCCTTAGCACGAACCAATATCGAATTAGAATAGTTTGCGAGTGCGAAATGTCAATGTCATATGAAAACTCGAACAGCAGCGCCATAATGAACGTAACCAGAACTAAAAATCAGTACATATGTGAAAATGACATCTTGTACTCGCAAAGATACGAATTCGAAATTGGTTCGTGCTAAGAGTAGAGAGATAGATAGATAGATAATGCGTTTATTTTTTCTTCAACATACATATACATTTACAGACAGAGTAATACAATAAAAAAAAAGATACAAGAAATCAGCCATGAAATAAATATCCATATGTATGCTGCAGAAAGCAAAAGGCTAAGGCTCGGCTAAACATTTGCCAGTTTTAAGGCAAAATACCGATTTTCAGCCTTTATGAGTGAGTAGACTAGCTTAATTTATAATAAACATTTAAAAGATTTTGCAAGGAGAAAAGAGAAAAAGCCATGACAGAGTACTGATTCTTTACCCAGAACCACTTCTTGATCGGCTCGGTTACCGCGCGGTATCGTTTCGTTTTGTTTGCTACAGTTTATGTCATTTGTTAGAGAGCTTCCACACTGAGTCGTTTCGGTACAGTATCTTTACCGAGCGCATTGTCAACTCTCTACCCGAATCCTGGCGAACCATTTAACTCGCCAATGGTATTAAAACAAATTAATGACAAACACCGTGACAAAACAAAAAACGAAACGATACCGAACCGAATCCGAGCCGGTCAAGAAGTCCTGGGTAAAAAAAATGTACAGATTCGTTACAGGAACAAAAATGAAAAGATCTGTAAGAATGGCACCTTATAGTGCTCTCGCGTCAGAAAGAGAGCACCCTTAGCACGAACCAATATCGAATTCGATCGTTTGCGAGTCCGAAATGTCATTGTCAAATGTGGAGTGATTTTAATTCTCGTTACGTCCTTTGTGCCCCTGCTGTTCATGTTTCCATACATTTGACAATCACATTTCAGACTCGCAAACTATTCGAATTCGATATTGGTTCGTGCTAGGGGTACTGAACTGCGTGTAGGTATATTGACGTCAGTGACGTGTATACGCTCGATAAATATTCTGTACAGAAACTACTCAGTGAGCAAGTAATTATTAAGGTAATTATAAATGCGCACTCGTTAAAGAATATGTACAGATTCGGTATAGAAACGAAACCGTTACTAGGACGTACAGGTCCTATGAGAAAGGTGCCTAAGCGTTATAGTTAATAAATGCACGATTGACCCCTATTTTCTTGGAAGCTTATGTTTCACGGAGCGGGCTTTCCCTTGGTTTATGTTGAGCGCAATAGTTAGCTGAGTCAACACAGTAGGGTTTAATAGTCAGTAAGTTAAACCAACTTGCATCATAAGTCGAGTTCTGTTGACTGTGTGCAGGTCTTCTTAGTTCCACTTGTAGTGTTTGTTTTTAAACAGAGCGTGACACTGACACACGTAGGACAGCTGTTTTGTCTATGATAGCGAACCGCTTACGTCAGCGTAGCTGTCAAACTTCATTGATTGGGTTGGTAGCCTTGAGGGAAGAGTCGATTTTCCTATTCGACTAAAATATTCGCCTTGAGACTTATAAAAAAAAAAAAAAAAAAAAAAAAAAATAATCAGGCGGGAATCTCTGTGGGGGCGCGTGGATGAATGGATGGAGTTTGACAGTTGTTGAATTTTGAATAGTCTTTCCCAGATCGATTTGAGTCCTCATTATCGGGTGCTGTTTTTAATCGATTTTGAATTTTACTCGAAATTGAATTTCCTCGCTGATTTGGGTAGATATTCCCTTTTCCTCAGCTTACGGCGAGCGTAGGTATATAGTTTTGAGTTTATTCTTCGGTTCGTCTCGAATGCGGCGGCTGTCTGTTTGACTGTGGCCTTTGCCTTCAGTTGAAGTGGGAAACAAATCATAGACACATGTTGGGGAGTGAACGATCCTTCTATCATCTATGAGCAATTGTCAAAACAACTTTTAAAATTTCACAATCTGTTTGTGGTACAGTTAACTTTTCATCTTTTCTTCTGCCCAAAGTATAATAAACGGCATATTATTGTCGTCGAAGTCGTGAGATAGATCCGAAAGGTTTATATCCCGAGGGATATTGGCGGAAAAAGCGCGGAGTCGCTAACCGAACTGAGTTTCGTAGGTATATTGGAGTGGCTCTCTTTTCCTACATAATTTGCAAGTTTGGGCTGTGAAAATAACCTTTCTGTTGATATTCTGTATCGTAGGTGGACGAACACGAACCTTCGCAAGGCAATTGCAACAATAAGGCGGTAACTCGTGATAGGAAACAAAATACTTACGGATAGTTTCATATTTCGAACGGTAAGCTATCCTCTGACCTCATATTTATTCTCCTAGCACTAATTGAACTGCATTATGCACAATACAGTGATTCTTGTCAGCCAATATACCTAATCATTCTTGCCAAGTTAGTGAACGTGGAATTGATTTTCTTCACACCGGGTGGGACGGACCCCAGTCCTGTATTGATTCAAATTTTAAAGTGTAAACATTGACCGTGAATATCCCTCACTCCCTCACCCACCACAGATGTGGTAATCTATGTATTTTCCCCATATCTGATCATTCTTTTCAATGTGAACTTCAGGCTTGTACGTTCCCCTCAAGAAATACTGGAGGACTAACAAGGAGACTTTTGTTCTGTGCACGGACCAGAAGGGGCGCGGGAGTTTATTTGCCAGCCGCTCTCCGGTTTTATGTAACCCGGCCGAACAGCAGACAGATTATACACAGCTTAACCTATCATAATCAAGGTATTTCTCTACTAACCCCGGGTGAACGTGAAAAGGAAACAACAGGCGAGGTTGGACCCCGACTTACCCATTTCCATATATTTACATATATCTATATAGCTGGTTATCTCACTGAGAACTAGAATTAACTAAGTTTGTCACCAATATCGATCAAACGAGCCGTAGAACCTCTGAAATCCACTCAATAGCTTATTCAGTCTAGTCTATGTGGTATTTGTGGATAAAATATATTAGTAAGGATTATATTGTAAGTACATGGTAAAGTGTTATGAATGTTTGATATTCATATAATTATAACCTTTCATGACAACTTGTTGGTTTATATACACATTAACTTTGAACTACTGTATTCAGCTTAGTTATTTATAATTAGTGAAACATAGTTATTATATAAATAATAAACATAGTTGGACTTGTTGATTTATATAAGCAATAACTTAAAACTACTGAATTCCTATGCTTTGGTATCTAAAGTGGATAAAATATACTTATAACATTATCTTAATTTTTGGTTTTCTTTTATGGTTCCCCCGGTGCTCTGAGTAAGCTAGTAAAGAGCTGTGGAGGGGTATTTAACATCACACACTTTAATATTGGAAATGTGAAAGTTTGTAACTCCATAACGCAAAACGGCTGAATATATCAGGATGCAATTTGGAATACAAGTACTTTATTACCTGGATTGAGACATAGGATTCCCTTTATACCGCAAAAAATTTAGACTCCTATAGGATTTTAATAAACAAACAATTACGCGGATGGAGTCGCAGGCGAAAGCTAGTGTTTCATCATGAAAGTCTTCAAATATACACATCTCATCTGTCAAGAAATCAAACAGACACTTAAACAACAACATAACTTTTAAACTTTTTCATTTAAATTAAATTTAAAAGACGATATGATAGTGTTTTTGGTAAAATATACATTGTATTTTTATAAGCAATTAATTGATTACAAGACACTTTTCATGTGTGTATTTGATTTCAAGCGAAGTTAGCGTCCTCTATTTCTTATACATTTGTTTTATTTGTTTCAGGTTTGAGAGATTATAAGCTTTGACACCGGACAAGAAAATTTAACAAGGTAAAAACTTGTTTTTTAATCTAACTAACGATATGTCATGAATATTTAATCGACCTTTTAAAAGACGCCGTTCTATTCAGATCGTCACTAGCAGTTACGTTAAATAGAATGCCTCAATACATAAAATAGAATCCACGGGGTAGGGGATTAGGGTAGGCAACGGCGTGAGTGATATTTTTTGTATCGCAATCGTCTATAGTGGTGGCCACTAAAGATCAAGCGAGCCATACGCTTGATTGCCACCCTTTTGACATTATTTTATTTTGTATCGCAAGCGTCTATAGTGGTGGCCGCTTAACATCAAGCGAGCCATACGCTTGATTGCCACCCTTTTGACATTAAAATTTTTTGTATCGCAAGCGTCTATAGTGGTGGCCGCTTAACATCAAGCGAGCCATACGCTTGATTGCCACCCTTTTGACATTAAAATTTTTTGTATCGCAAGCGTCTATAGTGTTGGCCGCTTAACATCAAGCGAGTCATACGCTTGATTGCCACCCTTTTGACATTATTTTATTTTGTATCGCAAGCGTCTATAGTGGTGGTCACTTAACATCAAGCGAGCCAAACGCTTGATTGCCACCCTAATGACATTAAATTTTTTTGTATCGCAAGTGTCTATAGTGTTGGCCGCTTAACATCAAGCGAGCCATACGCTTGATTGCCACCC
This sequence comes from Chilo suppressalis, assembly GCA_902850365.2. Taxonomy (NCBI): domain Eukaryota; kingdom Metazoa; phylum Arthropoda; class Insecta; order Lepidoptera; family Crambidae; genus Chilo; species Chilo suppressalis. The sequence goes on from OU963902.1 coordinate 4,737,091, forward strand.
TTTTGACATTATTTTTTTGTATCGCAAGCGTCTATAGTGGTGGCCTCTTAACATCAAGCGAGCCATATGCTTGATTGCCACCCTTTTGACATTATTTTTTCAAGCGTTTCTAGTAGTGGCCGCTTAACATCAAGCGAGCCAAACGCTTGACTGCCACCCTTTTGACATTATTTTTTTTTGTATCGCAAGCGTCTATAGTGGTGGCCGCTTAACATCAAGCGAGTCATACGCTTGATTGCCACCCTTTTGACATTATTTTTTCAAGCGTTTCTAGTAGTGGCCGCTTAACATCAAGCGAGCCAAACACTTGATTGCCACCCTTTTGACATTATTTTTTTTTGTATCGCAAGCGTCTATAGTGGTGGCCTCTTAATATCAAGCGAGCCATACGCTTGATTGCCACCCTTTTGACATTATTTTTTCAAGCGTTTCTAGTAGTGGCCGCTTAACATCAAGCGAGCCAAACACTTGATTGCCACCCTTTTGACATTATTTTTTTTTGTATCGCAAGCGTCTATAGTGGTGGCCTCTTAATATCAAGCGAGCCATACGCTTGATTGCCACCCTTTTGACATTATTTTATTTTGTATCGCAAGCGTCTATAGTGGTGGCCGCTTAACATCAAGCGAGCCATACGCTTTGTTACCACCCTTTTGACATTTTTTTTTGTATCACAAGCGTCTATAGTGGTGGCCGCTTAATATCAAGCGAGCCATACGCTTGATTGCCACCCTTTTGATATTATTTTTTTGTATCGCAAGCGTCTATAGTGGTGGCCGCTTAACATCAAGCGAGCCAAACGCTTGATTGCCACCCTAATGACATTAATTTTTTTTGTATCGCAAGCGTCTATAGCGGTGGCCGCTTAACATCAAGCGAGCCATACGCTTGATTGCTACCCTTTTGACATTATTTTTTTTGTATCGCAAGCGTTTGTAGTGGTGTCCGCTTAACATCAAGCGAACCATACGCTTGATTGCCACCCTTTTTGACATTTTTTTTTGTATCGCAAGCGTCTATAGTAGTGACCGCTTAACATCAAGCGAGCCATACGCTTGACGTGGCAGTCAACCTCCTTTCTGTCTGTTTAACAATAAATAAATGCCTTGCTTTATATAGACCCGCCGGCGTGTACTCAAAAAAGTTCCAACTTTAAATAGCAATAATTTAACAACCCTCCAAAACGGGCCAGTACATAAAACATCACGTTTATTTCCTTATCTTGCAGCAACAAAATGTTGTTGCGGATCGCGAAAACTCGACCGAATTGTTATACCTCACCCACACCTGCAAAGATGAAATTTCGACTACTTATTACGCTATAAGAAGCGTCCAGATTTTTGGCCGTAAAAGCATGCTTGTACGCTCCTTCACATGCATATTCAAATTTATAGTCCTCAAAAATCACTTTTTTTGTGTCGAAAACTGGCAGTCAAGCTTTTTTCTAGAGGTTAGATAATAGCTTGACTGTTTTTTTTTTAATTCTAGCATATAGATGCAATGTGAATGACAATAGTGTCACGCAGCTCGATAGTTCGTGCGTTTATCGCGATCTTAGACGAAGCTTCGTGGCGATAGGCGCAGGTGCGGGAGGGGCATTACAATGGCGATGTCCCGCGCTGCGCCCGAATCTTTACGATGTCGTAAACTTATAAATAAAGATTTTAACAGTGCGGTTCATTCGCTGCACATTTGTTTTGTTCCGTACGTACGAAAGTATTATTGCTTTCCTTGTTGCGTCACGATGTTTACCACGCAAGGTCGAGCGTTTTGATGCCGTTTTATTTCATTACGGAAATTGTATCTTTCAATTTTATTACAATTTTAAGGCAGGCACATATACCAAAGTTCCTATATCAAACTTAAAAGCTAATCATATTTAAGCCCTAATTCTATCTCTCATTCACTTTATTAAACCATTGGCAAAGATGGAATGATGTGTTGAAAATGATTATTAATTTTGGAGTACGTAAGTAGCTCTTAGGCCCGTATTACAGAATGACAACTAAGTGTTGATCTTTACTTAAATACAGTTAGAAAGGGATGTCGCTATGTGCTATATATAGCGACATCCCTTTCAATGTATGCTCAAGACTAGATTCACTACTGAGAATCTTTCTATGATACGGGCCTTAATGTTTTATTCTCCGAATTTTAATTATCTTCAACTTATTCTTTCACAGTTGATTAAGAAAGGATTTGGCTACGATACGTAATATCCAAGCCGCAAGTTAAAGATTATGTTGAGAGTGCATGGGTGTTATTAGCTGCAGGAGAATTCTATTTTCATGTATCTTCTCTTAGTTCTTAGTTTAGAAACATTAATTTCTTATGTAATTATCTCTTTTATTTTATATAACATTTTGTCAATAATGTAACTATTAATCTTGAAAATAGAAACATAAAGAATTCAATGGAAAGACGTTGTATTTTTAAGCAAATACATTTGTTCTGTTGAAATTTAAATACTAACAGAAGATAGATGAACAATGATTGAACAAATCATAGAAAATCCAAACTTGACTTTAGTTGCCAAACATTCTTCAAAGTGATCATTTCTTTTCATTACTTAAATAAGTAGTGGATGTAAAAGCTTAGCAAACAACCAAGTTGTAGACAAAGCTTTTGTTGGCGTGAGACTGAAATTGTTGTGCAAACGAAAATAAAATAACATTATCTTATGCTCCAAGTTAACTTTAAGAGTGTATTGAATATCTGTCCTGGGACGTTTAATACCTACCATCTGTTTCAATGACGACATTTGAGCAAAGATTGTTTTTCTTCACCTTTGCACTGGACTTAACCATTACAGACATTGGGTATTTGACCTTTGTAGTAATAGTCTCATTCGCTGGACTAGGAGCGAGAAATAAAAATATAAAAAGCGCTGAATACTGATTTTACTGAGCTGATATTAACTATTCTATTAATGTTTCTATGGGGTCATACTCAAAGGGTGATAACGGAACCCGTTGTCAGTCCGTCTGTCAGCTAGCTAAATCTCATTTACCGTAATACGTAGACAGTTGAAATTTTCACAAAATGTGTATGTTTCAACTTTTTTGCTCTGCCTTGGTGTTTATTATTATAATTAAGCAAATGACTCTACTCTATTCATCCTACCAAATGATAAGTGGCAGGGTTCAAATGCGAAGTGTAGCAGTTTGAATTATATTAATGTTGGATTATATGGCCTATGCCAGCAGTGTCTCTCATCTGATGATGATTGGCTTATAAAGATTTACCGATTTAGCTGAAAATATACCGCATTTGGCTCGGCTCATATTTTAATACTTGGAAGACTCGTAGACACACGTAGCAAAACTTTGCATTCGTAGCAAAGTTCCACTTATAAATTAATGTAAGTGTATAAAGTGGCCGATCCAATCTGTATAGGTAAGATGCAATCTCACTAACAATCTCATATTATTGTTACGTGTCGGGATGGGGTTCGAAATTATATGCCAGTTCACGCTTGACAGTTCTTTATTCACCACACAATTAACACACAATGTTAATTACAAAACACTCACTAAACACTGTATTTCACTATAAAAGTCTCTAAACAATCTCACTTGAACACTTTTGTTGCACTTTGATCGCCTTTGAATTCGCTCCGAAATCGCAGTTGAAACTCAATTGTCTGCGCGGCGCCAATCGCGCTTATATACGCCGATCGACGCATTCTAGAAAGTACCTGTTAAATTGAGAATTAGCTAGCACCCGCGAGTACAAAGTACCTACTTATACCTACGCAGGTAACGCGCATAACTTGTAAACAAGTGCAGATGTCGTTGCACTTTCTCCCTTACGCCGCACTGCATAAGGCTCATTTCAGAATGAGCCGCATTACTCGACCTCTATCGCGACCCGCGGTGATCTGGCAAATTCGATCTCTATCACTTTCGCGGTTCCGTTTGGAGAGCGTTTGTGACATTATAAAAATCTCTCATATGGATTTCTGACAAATGCTAAATATCTAATACTGGCTGCTTCTATAAACATAGCTACATGTTGCCGTGTAATAGAGTAATGCATATCAAACATTGTATTAAATGGCAGCCACTGAAATCGGAAGTGAGATTTTTTGATTCATTTCACTGAATCAATCAGCCCTACTGATGTTAAAGCGGGTTGCTGACCGAAAACTAAGCTATTCCGAAGCTAAAATAAGCCAGCTAAGCTAATTTAAGCTAAGATAAACTAATAATATAGTAATAGTTCCCGTGTACCGTTACCAAGAACTAAACGAAAGCTCAGCCAGTGCGAAGAAGTTCGATTCGACTGGCATGAAGGGGGTATATTTTTTTTATTGATTTTCTAAGTACAATAGTTTGTCGGCGGAATTCTCGTGGATAATGACTAATTACAAATTATTTACAATGTGTTACTTCTGCTATAGCTAATTAAACAAAACATTATGTGAAAAATATGTTGATTATGTGAATAAAGAAAAAATACATGTCCAATACTTTTTACTAATTTATCTGATAGACGTCCCTATTGTGTCGGTAAATATTGTTTGATTCGCCGTTCTATGTTCTGCGATTCATAATTGTGACCGACGCGTAATTATGATTGAACAAAGCAGTTTCAGTTGTGAATCTGTTGTCTTGATCAAAGCCGATGTTATTTGAACGTGGTATGTCTATTTGGGAACTGGATTGAAAATATCGAAATTTCAATATTAGCGATGTCATATAAATCACTCACCAGAGAAAAGTTTTGCCCGCACCCTTACCAGACTAAATAGGGACAAACTTCGCAGGATTATAGGATCTCTGACTGGTCATTGTCCCCTAAACAAACACCTATATACAATAGGAGTGACGGATAGCCCCCTATGCAGAGGATGCCTGGAGGCAGAGGAAACGCCACAGCATGTTATCATGGAATGCAGGAGTGTGGCCGACCAACGGGCACGACTTCTCCAGTCACCAGAATCGTTTCCAGAAGCTTGCAGCAGTCTACCAAGGTTGCTTTCCTTCTGGACCGATATAGGCTGGCTGGAGTAAACGGGAATGTTTTGAGACACGCACAATGGTTCAATAATTAGGACTAAGTGCGGAAACCGCCCTGAAGAACTAACTAACTAAGTCACTCACCAGATAAAAACATTCCTTGGTTTATTGCTGTTCTTTAAAAGTTTGGTTTTTAGAATAGGGATAGTGACTAACTTTTGTTTTTCGTCTATCGGGTAGATTATCTTCTTATAATTATATAAAATTCTCGTGTCACAATGTTAGTTACCATATTCCTCCGAAACGGCCTGACCGATTTTTATGAAATTTTATATGCATATTCCGTGGGTCTGAGAATCGGCTACTATCTATTTTTCATATCCTTAAGCGATAATGGTTGTCCACCTGTAACATAGTGTTCTGAAACCTACAATGCGCCTTCGCGCCAAAATTCAAACTATTGGGTATTGTAACGTAGTGTTCTCATATGAGTTAGGACGAATATTATCTCAGGAAATTGATAGAACACTACGTTACACACCCCTAATATTTTTTTTTGGAAAATATTTTTTTTTTATTATGTGGTATTAAAAAATAATACAACATACAACCCTGTATTCTCTCTTCTACCACCTGCCAGCCAGCTGAAAACCAGCACGGAGGAGCTCAAGATATTAAATTTTTGGTCACCCATCCAATGACCGACCACTGCGAAAGTTGCTTTACCTCAACGATCGCAGCCGAATGCGCTATCCACTTGCTCCATCGAGCTCCTCATTTTGCATGACAAGCATCATCCCTAATCGTTACGCTTTATGCAAGTTTTTGATTACGTCGACCTTTCGATTCTGTCGAATAAATTGTTGAACGTAAAATAAACTAGCATTCAAGCTGTCACAGTACCTATTCCAAGTTATCCAGAATGTTTTCCCAGAGGATAATGATGCAGATGTCTCCATTTGTTAGTGACAATAAACGAACCTGAAGAAATATAGATAAACTAGCTAGCATATCGCACGTCACAAACAAAAGGGTTATTATCTTCAAGTTTAGTTATTGTATCAATACTAGTTTTTATTTTAAAAGTACTTTTATGTGACTGGGTAAAGAGAATACCCTATAAGCAGTTCAAATGGCTCATGTTAAAATTACAACTAGTATCATTTTAAAATAGTTTCGTTGAAAATAACATATTAAATAAATCTGAATAGGCCAGGGGGTATTATTTTAAATAAAACTTCAAACTTGTATTAATCTGAACGGGCAATAGGGTATTAACTTAACTTAATACTGTTTAGAATACTCACAATCATAAATTTTGCCTAGAAATTGACGACATGTGTTGCTATAATTCAAAAACTATTTCGAATTAAAATGCAATTATCTTACCAGTTTATAGGGAAAAAAGTGTAGATTTCGAAACGCAAATAAAAAAAATGGTTTTGCCGACTTAATACCCTATTGTTTGTGACGTGCGATATAAACAAGAATGATCAAAAGTATTAGAGAAAGTTGAATAAAACATACACATTGATGAAATAAATCTCTTTTTATTTTCGCCCATTGTGTTTGACACAACAGCGAAAGTAATTATGAAGTTATTGTGCTTCAAGGAGAATGCTCTCTAATGGTCCCCCTTTGTTCAGTGAACGTTTTTTTTTTTAATGTCGATTGTGGTTACCACAGCAATAATGTCAATTAATACTCAATCAATACCAAATACTGCATGTACTTAAACTTATATTGTACTGGTGCATTGTCCGTTACGACGTTATATAATTTACTATTTGTCGAATATACTTACTACTAATAATAAAGTAATTTGAATTTAAATATGTATTGCCCCGCGATGTTACCCGCGATATTTCCACGCAGAAAAACGTAGCCTACGTGTTAATCCAGGGTGTCACCTAACTCCATATCAAATTTTATTAAAATCGCTCCAACCGTTTAGACGTGAACAAGTAACAAACATACTCACTCACAAACTTTCGCCTTTAATAATGTATGTATATAGTAATTTATATACATACATTAATTATACTTTTATATTGGTGTTCTTAAATATATATGTTTTTTTTTTATTAATAATAAATATAATCTTACTAATGTCATAAATGTGCAAGTTTGTTACTCAATCACGTAAAAACTGCTGAAGGGATTTGGATGAAATTTGGTAAACATACAGTTTATGACCTCAATATGATACTTTTTATTCCAGAAAAATATTAAAACCCTGTAGAATTTATAAAAAAATCGAGTAGGAGAAAGTCCCGGGCGACCGCTAGTAAACTAAATAAATTAGTTTATTATATATATGTGTATTTAATTGTTACTATTCCAACGCGTACAAACAAGTTTGGTGACTCATTTCTTTGTCGGACTATCCGTAAATGGAATGCTCTGCCCGCTCACGTGTTCCCTCCCTCTTATAACCTGGGATCCTTTAAAAGAGGCGTGAAGAAGCAACATGCAGGCCGGCAGGGTGAGAATGGCTGCTGTGGCAGGTAGAACTGCTGTATCAGCTATCTTCGCGTCTGGATTTCACCGTCACTTAACATCAGGCGGGGTAGAGTCATTTGTCGTACCTATCTACAAATTAATATAATTTATACTTTTTTTTTTAATGTGTAAGTATGTAGAAGCTTTTATGATGATTTCTCTTTCTCTTTAAAATTCCATTATTAGATACGCCACTTATATTTTGTTAGCCCGCAATGAATTAACTCACACGTTTGCATCTGTCATAATAACACACCACACATACATCATTTCTTCGTACAGAGCGAAGATATTATGATTTAGTGTTGCCATTTCACATCAAAACATCCAACCAAAATAGAATCTTATTAAGAAAAAACGCTCTAGTTTCAGACCAGTTATTCGGGTTAACGGATAAAAATGGTTTCAGCTATTGGGATTCTTGTATGTGCGTGCATTTGCTAATAATCTTTTATGAGCTGGCAATACGAAAGTGTTAGGGTTGTTTGCTAATGAATAAAAGTGCAATAAATAAATAAATAATAAATAAATATCTCCAACACTCACACCAATTAGCCTAGCCCCAAAGTAAGCACTGTAAGGCTTGTGTTATGGGATGCTAGGGTAACGGATAGAATACATATACTGTACATATATAAGCATATTTATATAGAAATACATATTAAACATCCATGACTGGAGTACAAATGCTCGTATTCATCACACAAACATCTGCCCCCACCGGGATTCGAACCCGGGACCTCTCGAGTCGGCGATACCATGAAACCCGGCGTACATACCACTCGGCCACGGAGGTCGTAAAAATTTGCAATGAAGCACAAAATGTTTTTTAAGAATGTTAAAAGATAATTGATAACTTAAATAGTATGAATTTATCGTCACCGAAGTTGCATCGAGTTTCGTCATGAAGTTATTGTAAAAAATATACATCAGATGATGATTTTATTTTTTATTGAGGAGCTCGATGGCGCGGTTGGTTAGCGCGTTCGGCTGCGATCGTTGAAGTTAAGCAACTTTCGCAGTGGTCAGTCATTGGATGGGTGATCAAAAATCTTTTATCTCGAGTTTCTCCGTGCTTCGGAAGGCCGTTGGTCCCGGCTGCATCTGCAGTCGTTAGCACCCGCCAATCCGCACTGGGCCCGCATGGTGGGTCATGGCCCAATCTCCCTATTCCATCCATAGGGAAGGCCTGTGATCCAGCAGTGGGGACATTAATAGGCTGATGATGATGATTTTCCTAAAAAAAAATTGGTTAATTTTCAACAATGTTCTGGTTTAGTTTCAATGAAACAAACTTATTTTAGACGCCATACGGTAGCATGTCGAGTTTGACATCACAACTTCAACGAATCTATCCGATTAAAATCAAAGTCAGCCTTGATAAAGTTTAATTTGATCACGAATTTTACTGTTTATGAATATTTTATCGTTTAAAATACGCAATTTAATAATAGCGCAACGCATTTACCAATAAATGAAAAGGTGTGTTTTTTTGTTTACGTTAAACAAGCCGCTTATATTTGCAAACAACTGGAATCCCAACGCCGAGAACAGATTGCCAACATCTCGTTCAATATTTGCAAGTGACAATTAACGAGGCAACGTGACAATGGAATCGAGAATTTTATGCCATCGCCAACCCTAGGCAGTTCGCGGAGAAATTCTGGAATACAAAAGGCGTACTACTTACTTCGTCGCCCTACGATCTGGAATCTGGTAGTCGTGTCGTTATTTGAATAAACTCTGGAATTAACGTGCAATAAAATTCCTTCTTGTATTAGGTAGGTACTTGGTGCACAGAATGACGTGCAATAATTATCAGGGAATTAACATACTCGAGGAGCTCGATGGCGCAAGTAGTTAGCTTGTTCGGCTGCGATCGTTGAAATTAAGCAACTTTTGCATTGGTCGGTCATTGGATGGGTGACCAAAAATTTACTACTTCGAGCTCCTCCGTGCTTCGCAAGGCACGTTAAGTTGCTGGTCCCCGCTGCATCTGCAGTCGTATACCAACCAATCCACACTGGGCCTGTGTGGTGGGTCATGACCCAATCTCCCTATTCCATCCATAGGGAATGCCTGTGCCCCAGCAGTGGGGACATTAATAGGCTGATGATGATGATGATGAAAATTCCTTTCTTGTATTAGGTAGGTACTTGGTGCACAAAATTTCGTGCAATAATTATCAGGGAATTAACATACATCGAGGAGCTCGATGGCGATGGCGATCGTTGAAGTTAAGCAACTTTTGCATTGGTCGGTCATTGGATGGGTGACCAAAAATTTACTATTTCGAGCTCGTCCGTGCTGCGGAAGGGACGTTAAGTTGCTGGTCCCCGCTGCATCTGCAGTCGTTAGCACATACCAATCCGCACTGGGCCTGTGTGGTGGGTCATGGCCCAATCTCCCTATTCCATCCATAGGGAAGGCCTGTGCACCAGCAGTGGGGACATTAATAGGCTGATGATGATGATGATGAAAATTCCTTTCTTGTATTAGGTAGGTACTTGGTGCACAAAATTTCGTGCAATAATTATCAGGGAATTAACATATATCGAGGAGCTCGATGGCGATGGCGATCGTTGAAGTTAAGCAACTTTTGCATTGGTCGGTCATTGGATGGGTAACCAAAAATTTACTATTTCGAACTCGTCCGTGCTGCGGAAGGCACGTTAAGTTGCTGGTCCCGGCTGCATGCAGTCGTTAGCACCCACCAATCCGCACTGGGCCTGTGTGGTGGGTCATGGCCCAATCTCCCTATTCCATCCATAGGGAAGGCCTGTGCACCAGCAGTGGGGACATTAACAGGCTGATGATGATAACACACTATTCCGATAATAACATTCTCTGTGACATGTGAAGACTCTTAGTTGCTAGTTTTGGTTTTGATCCCCGTAATGTTGGACTGGGAGAGTGTAGAATGTATTGGCTGCTTGCTTTCTGATATCCTGCGCAGATGAACGATTTTTGTCCGTGGAATACAAAGTCCCTAAATCGCGAAGAAAATGAAATTGTAGGTACCTAAATGTGGCATCGTTGAGTGTATGATGCCCAAGTTTTTTTAATTCTTAAGTTTTAGGAAAAAAAATTATTCAATCAGAGGTATGTATGACGTGAAAGGATTTTTTTCCGGTGTTAAAATTTGATAAAAGTTTTTATTTATTATAAATATTAGCATAAGAATAAAGGCGCCAGATTCAATATCCAAAAAACAACATATAATTTTTACCCAGGTGTCAGGCTGGATTACTATTTCTTATTTCGAAGATATGATACTTAAAAAGTGATCTCATGTAATATTGTTGTTGCTGAAACGTGAAGAAGTGGCGCTGCCTTGCAGCCTAAAACATACAATACAAAAAAATCGAGACGTTTTAGTAGCAGCTGGGCAAAGTTTAAATTTCTTTGCTTTTATTATATTTTTATTTACTCTGAAAAGGATGTCAAGCAATTATATTATTATGGTTCGCCTGATAAAAACTGCCATTAGTCTTGGTACCTAGAAAATCATATCCATGTCTTGTTAGTGAGTAAAAAGAATTTGTTTAACTCATATTTCACTTCTTGTTTCAAATAGAAGAATTGTGACTCTTGAAATAAATGGCAAAGATTAGATTTTCGCTATCTCATGTAAGTTCGTTTTCTATATTCAGTATTTCTACGTTCATTCGTACCGCGTACTCTACAAAGAATTGGAATCAATTGGGTTAAATTCTTAAGCGAAAGACCTTGAGCGTCCCTTTACATCGAAAGAATAGTTTATTGTCAGAAAAAGTTATAGGAATAAGTAGAATTGTAACAATATACTTGAAGATAACAATGCGGAGATCAAAAATATAGAAGGAATTTTATCGCAGCTTCATCGTATGAGTACTTATATATTTTTATATACCTATAAAAAGGTTAATAAAAAATAGATATGTTCGGCCAGGTTTGAAATGAGTTCTGTATTGTAGTTATGATGTGGTATTCAGAAGCTTATCGAAAAAGCAGACACGTAAAACATCGTGTCAAATAATCAAAGAAACATCATATTGAGTGTGATTAGGAAGGAGCAGCTTCCAATACTGTCTGAAACCCGGTTCGAGTGTTTTTTTTTAGTAAATATTTATTTTTCCGCTGTTGTGACTTCTAATGCTATGATAATGAATTTGCTAAATTAAAAATTGTTACAGTCAAATTCTTTTTCAACACATTTGCTAAAAAAATGCGTTTACGAAGGTTGTATACATTGTTCGTAAATTCAAAATTACGGGACGAACAAAATTCATTACGCACGCTCCCACACATGGCACCGTGCGTATTCTTTACGTTTTTTTTTATTTCGATCGAACCTCCTCAGAATCGCTTTTAGTCTATACCTTTGTCTCACTTTAATACTAAAAAGAAAAAGAGACGAAAGATCTACGTCTAATTTTTACCACCCGCACGTAGCGCCATTTGGAAATGCGCACCATTTTCTTATTAGAAAATATTTGCTTCATTACTTAAATTATGTATAATCATTTCTCGCAAATGTGTTAAAAACAGTTCTTTGACATTCGTGCGGATTAGTATTACAAACTCGTGACTATGGTAAGACACGTCTGTAATAACCAGCTTTTTTTTATATATATATATATAGAGGTAGGCAAGTGACTCTACCCCACCTGATGTTAAGTGGTAATAAAGTCAAAACTTACCGCAATTATATAATAAACTAGCAGCCGCCCGCTACTTCGTCCGCGTTAACTTTTAGTTTTTTTTTCTAAGTTACTCCTTATTACATCAGCTATCTGCCAATAAAAGTCCCGTCAAAAGCGGTCGAGCCATTTCAGAGATTAGCCAGAAAAAACAGACAGACAGACAAAAATTAAAAAAAAAAATGTTCTTTTGGTGTATGCACCGTAAATATAGTCATATGCATGTAGTAAAAAGCGGTTATTTCAATATTACAGACACTCCAATTTTATTTATATGTACAGATGTATAAATAACTATTACGCCTCCGAAAATACTAATTCTGAGCTCATTAAGATTTTATTATTATCATCAGAATATTACGTTACGAATTCAATCGTAAAATCAAAAAATAACATTGTGGCTTTTTTATTGCCTGTTTTATGTCTGAAAAGTTATAAATTAGCAATTTTATGTTTAAATTTGCTGTTAAACATTTCATCTGTTCTCTCTGTCGTTTTCCTCAGAATTGAAGTAATTACCAATAATAAAATTACTATAAACTATAGGTTTTAGTATAATATATCAACCAGTGCATAGAATAAAGTTACATATGTAAATGTTATCAAATTACTTTTATTATACTTTTAAGTGAAACGGACGCATATATTTTACTGGTAAAAACATTTATTCTAAAACTTATATAACTTTGATGATAGCAATTGAATAAAGTTATATGTGATTTTTGTTTCCGAAGAATATAGAGTCAAGAGCACTAGTACCTTTTGGATAGACAAGAAAGCAGCCGCACGGCTTCAATTTTGTTACAATTTGAGACTTTTTACTAAATGTTGATTCTATTCTTCTTATTTGCCATATTATCATAATGTGATGCGACAGGACACATATTTCATAAAACAAAGAACACATATTTATAAAACAAAGTTATATCTTTACATAATATTGACACGTTTCCCAAGCATAAGGTCTGATATGCATATATAACATAAAGATGTCCGTAGTAAAATGTCATATAATCACATAAGATACCCTTATATGACAAAGTATGAGCCGTAAATGTAGTTTTTTTATATAATAAATGCGTCATAATAAGATTGGTAAAAACAAACAATTGATAGAAAAATACCAATACAAATTGAAGCAAATTTTACATCTTACAAACTTTAAATCGCTCTACTGTAAAGTAGGGATTATGCAGAAGTAGCTTTATCCTATGGATAGGTCGATATACATATTTGTGTAGGTATATGTATATTTCTTTCTTTTATCATGCTGGCATACTACAACTTCCACTTCGATTAGCTTCGATCCTTTACCGCAAAGGTTGTCTGGAAGAGATCGCTTAAAGCGATAAGATCGACTTTGTTCACATTATGTTATTCACTTTTTTGTATTCTTTTGCGTGTGTGAAATAAAGAATTTATCTATCTATAAACTGTAAATAGTAAGAAGAACGGGAAATAAGTAGATAAGTTCTTTTTTATAGATAGGTCCGACAAATGTCTCCACCCCACCTGATGTTAAGTGAAGGTGAAGTCCAGACGCGAAGATAGCTGATACAGCATTTCTACCTGCTACGTTACTTCAAGTAAATAGATTTAGAAAAAGAACTGCTTCACCTTAAGTTACCGAGTAAGTAAAGGATTATTTGAGAGTTTATATCAAACCCGTTGTCGCATAATCATTTTATTACGGGTTTTCCAGCAATTTATTTTCTTGAATACTGAAGACAGTAAACATTTAAAAAAAAAACAATGAATTGAAATTATTTTCGACTGATAAGTAACCAACAGTATTTCATTCTATTTATTATATACTAGCGGCCCGCCCTCGCTTCGCTTCGGTGTAGAGCTGAAGTGTAGACTACAGTTTTTGTTCTCAGGCTTGTATTATACACAATGACATTCATCTATGATTCTTCTTATACCTGCATGCAAAGTCTCGGCCCGATCGGTTTAAAATCGGCAAAGTTTCATACAAATTTTCATTCCCTATTTTATCCCCTTGGGGGTAGAATTGATCAAAATCCTTTCTTAGCGGATGCCTACGTCATAAAATCTACCTGCATGCCAAATTTAAGCAAGATCAGTCCAGTAGTTTGGGCTGCGAGTTGATAGATCACTATGTCAGTCAGTCACCTTTGAGTTTTATATAATTAGATTAGTAGCTGACCCAGCGAACTTCGTGCCACCATAAATATAGGGGCAGGTGGTAGAAGAAAAAATTAAGGGTAGTATGTAAATGTTTTAATACCACATTATAAAAAAATAAAATTGTCCAAAAACAAATTTTAGGGGTGTGTAGTAGTGTTCTATAGTAGTGTTCTATCAATTTCCTGTGATAACATTCCTCCTAACCCATATGAGAACACTACGTTACAATATCCAATAGTTTGGATTTTGGCGCGAAGGCGTATTGTAGGTTTCAAAACACTAAGTAACAGGTAGACAACCATTATCACTTAAGGATATGAAAAATAGATAGTAGCCGATTCTCAGACCCACGGAATATGCATATAAAATTTCATAAAAATCGTTTTATATATAAGACTCTTATTTGTTTCTTAGGTTTTCATGTGCATAATTTAACATAAGAAGGAGATAGAAAGCCTCTCTTGAGTTTGTTTCGCCGGTTCTTCTCAGGAAGGTCTCCCAATTTTGGAACCGGTGGTAGTTTACGGTAGTTAGGGTCAAATAAATAAATAAACTCAAAATTACAAACAAGAATTTTAAATAAAATACTTAATTAAGTAAATTAAATAATAAATTCATACAAGACAATAAAATTTTAAAAATCTTCCAATGAAATAACCGAACGCTCAATATAAGTCTTTCGAAGGTAGCTCGACAATTTTAAATAAAAAATCATTATTCTGACAATGCAGGCCTGAAAAGGCTGCGAAACGTCAATAAATAAATAAAGTTTCGTGCATTAACCCGTAAAAACTAGTTTTATTTTATAAGACTCTTCTTCGCAAAAAAAAACTCTCGACTGTATTATCTTATCAAACGAAAGAAGAGCGAATGATTTTTTAAAACCAGTTCAAACGTCGTCAAGCTTGATTAAGTATTTATCACAGTCCCATCAGACTCAAACGAAATCTCGATATTTTGTTTTGTTTTTCTTCGAGTAGTCGAATTGTGAGATAACAAAAGATGGACGATTTTGTTATTCAAGAACTTGGGATAACAAATAATGTTTATGCAAAAGTGATATGTACACAAAAAAGTAATGGATAAAACACATCGCGCCTCTTGAAGAAAAGGTAACCAGCCCTTGAACACGGTTACCCAATTGATCCCTGAAAATAACTACCCAATTCATCCCTGAAAATAAAACGGACCGGACAGGCAAGGATCGGCATTTTCTGAGTAACTGTCGAGGGATTAGTCGGGACATTTCAAGTAGAACCAACTTTATTGCATAATTTTGGTCATGTATACATCATGGAGGAGCTCAATGGTACGACTGGTTAGCACGTTCGGTCAACGATTGTGAAAGTTAAGCAACTTTCGCAATGGTCGGTTACAGGATGGGTGACCAAAATATGCTATCTCCAGCACTAAGAACAGTGCTTTGGTTCGGTAGCATACTGTCTTTAGCTCCCCCCAACAGACCCGCGTGGTGGTCCATGATCTAATCTCCCTAATCCATCCATGGCGAAGGGCTGTGCCCCAGCAATGGGGAATATTATTAGCCTGATGCTGTTTCTTCAAAGTTAAATATCAAGTATTGCCTCTGGAACAAAATTGGTAGTAAGAAGCTTAAAAAAGGACGATGTTTGTTTATAATTGTCCAAGGCTATGTTTTTTTTTATAGATAGGTCCGACAAATTACTCCACCCCACCTGCTGTTAAGTGAAGGCGAAGTCCCGACGCGAAGATAGCTGATACAGCAATTCTACCTGCCACACCAGTCATCCTCACCCTGCCGGCCAGCATGTTGCTTCTTTACGCCTCTTTTATAGGATCCCAGGTTGTAAGAGGGAGGGAACACGTGAGCGAGCAGAGCATTCCATTTACGGATAGTGCGACAAAGAAATGAGTCGCCAAATTTCTTTGTACGCGTTGGAATTGTGGCCACAGTTAGACGGTGAAAACGTGTTGGAAAGGTTTCCTAGATCTTGTACCAGCATTACCATGAACATTACATTTAACCTTTAGATGGAACAGATTGTTATTAATAATAGTCAGGGCCGCGGTAGCATAATGGTGAGTGCATCCGCCCGGATAGCGAAGGGTACGGGTTCGAGTCCCGTCTGCTGCCTGGTAAGCGTGGATTTTTTTCTATTAAACTTTTCTTTACATTTAAACATCTAGCAGTTAAATGCTTAAAAATAAAAACATAACTATAATTGCTATTTATTCTTTCAAATGTTCAATACTTGTAAAAGTATTCATTTGACATTGTGGGTTACCTACAATGCGAAAAGATGGCGCTGCCTTGCAGTCTAAGGCTAGAGCGAAGATAGCGAAGGGTGCGGGTTCGAGTCCCGTCTGCTGCCTGGTCCGCGTGGAATTTTAACTACTAAACTTTTCTCTGCATTTAAATAATAATCTTTCCATGAATTTTTAATATTTACAAAGTATGGAACGTCATCATCAGCCTATTAATGTCGCCACTGCTGGGGCATAGGCCTTCCCTATGGATGGAATAGGAAGATTGGGCCATGATCCACCATGCCGGCCCAGTGCGGATTGGTGGGTGCTAACGACTGCAAAAGCAGCCGGGACCAACGGCTTAACGTGCCTTCCGAAGCACGGAGGAGCTCGAGAGACTAAATTTTTGGTCACCCATCCAATGACCGACCACTGCGAAAGTTGCTTAACTTCAACCATCCTGCGCCATCGAGCTCCTCGTGGAAATAGAACGTACCATCACACATATGGCTAAACTGAAAAAAGCCTGAGTAACGATGTATCAATCAATACTTAGGTGCGTAATAAATCAATGTCTTGAGAGATGAATTGTGATCTTACAAGAAAGCAAGTCGGATAGTTGAGTTAATGATGGGGTGTAAAAACCCCATACATTGGTTACATTAACGTTAACTATAATGGCTTTTTCGCGTGTAAGCAATAAAAGCTTTTTTTTTCTTTTTTTACAGCTGACTTTAAGGGTTGATGGTTGGATGAGTTTCTATTGAGTAACGACTCTTCATTAATTAATTAATTAATAATAATAATAAGCCTTCTATCCGTCCATTCAGAAGGCGTAGGTACTCTTAAATGTCAAAGTCTCCCTCTCAAATTTATTATAATAGATTTCGTCGTATCGTATTATATCGTAGCGTAGATGTGACTTTTTATCTCTATAAACTTTACTATGAGTTATCTTTTAAACATCTACATCCTTATCTATCTCATTAAAAAATACATGTTTAAAATACATTAAAAAAACATTATTTAGGCATAATCGATTTACATTTCAAGTTTGGAACGAGTTTTGAGATGTTTTAGATCTAAGGGCTCCCATATACCTTAAATGTGTGTTGTATTGCATTCTTGTAGTTAATAATACTTTATGTGGTAAGGGGCTTAGATTAAAACAAAAAGGGAAGATACGGCACTCGCCGCTCAAAAGTGATCCGCTTAAATTGTGGTGCATGACCACAATTCGCTTTAGTTACAATTGGACATTCAAACACGCTGCACGTTCACTCAATAACAATATTGCGTATATTTTGTGTTATAAAGACAAAACAATGCCTTCGATGCTTTTGTAAAGAACACGAATAGCTCAAAATCAAATAAATAATGCCTCGGCAATTCATTTAATTCGTAAAACTGTAAAAAAAAAATGGGTGCGTGTACTTATGTAGGCGCGTGAGAAGTTATCCTTCTTTGGCATCGTTTAAAATTAGTTTTTAATTGCATGCAAATAATTAATTACAATAAATTAATAAAAAGTCTGGAAAAGAACACAGTCAATAAAGTTCAGTTTTAATTTGAAAAAATAAATAAATAATCAAAATATTCAATTAAAATCGCTACTGAATATAATTTATTAGAACATATGTGATTTGCACTTGTATGAAACTCAAACACGTATTCCGAATATACAAACTAGAAACATGTGGATAAATATTATAAATATGAATACCTATAACTGTTACTTTATTACAAAAAATAAAGATGTGGTTTTTGGTTCTACTACACCAATGGTCAAGAGATGGCGCTGTACTCTCCTGAATCGCGCTTTGGTTCCGTTGTTCCAGATTAATAAATACTTTTGATAGGCCTTCACAATGCAGTCGTTAGCACCCACTAAATAGAGATTCTTTTTCTATTTTGTTGGTAGATTTTCTTAATGTACGGTAAACACAAAAGTAGTCCATAGTAGTAGTAGTAGACCAACTTCATGCTGTTAAAATTTTGTGTTACAGTGATGCGCGCGCATCTTAAAATTTCACTCTCATCATTTTTTCATAACGCGCCTAAAGAAATATAACTTCAAAAAAAGTCATTTGCCTACCTCGCTATAAAAAAAAAACTAAAAAATCACAGTTTGTCGTGAATGTTATTAACTTAACCGCCATTTTATTATCAAGAAAAGGACAACAATAAACTGAGTCGTACAGACTAGGAAGCGGACTCGCCGTTTCGCTCGCACTGCGTTGAAGCGTACAGTTCTGTCTCGCTTACTCGATTGAATGTTTACATACAAACGTGTGCGTGTGTGAGAGTTGCATATATAATTGAGTCGGATCATATTTCATTTGATGCTTGTATGAGCGTACAGTATCTTTACTATTTGTTTTAATCTAAGGGTAAGGGCTTAATTAAACTCTTGGGTTTCAATCATAGAGTCGGGTGAATAAAAAAACTTTCACAACTATTATTCAATCGGTTGTATTTTAGTACCTACAATGTGAGTGTTGAAATCATGAAATTATTTATCAAGATATTACGGAACGTGTATAGGTAAATATAAGCTGGAGGCATTGACGATTTCCAAGTAAATTCTCTCTCATTAAGAGTCACTTTTCAGAATGTCTTAGTTCATAACTCAAACAAACAAACTTTGGAATTAACAGAACAAATTCATACACGAGATTGAAATATACCAGATTTTCAGTTAATTTTCCACAAGAATGATTTACTTTACAGACGTAAAGTTGTGAATGACACCATTAGGACTAATTAGTTTTAACTTCAAATGGTATTAAGGTGTCATTAGACGATGATGCATGTCATGCTGACATGCATTTATTTAAATAGGTCGGTTATGTGAATTATATAGGTTGTGGCAGACAATCGTACTTGATGCCGCGATTTTGATGCACTTAGGAATGTCTAAATGCTACGCCATCGGTTTGCAAATCTACAACCGGGGACCTTGTTATGACAACATGCCTTTTTCACTGTATTATTAGTATACTATGTGTCGCGCCTTCGTCTGCGTGGAAAAATTGGTTTCCTATACAATTTACACCCCCCGCTTTTACCGACTTATAAGATGATTTTTGCTATAAAAATTATCCTACTCGTATGTCCTTTCCTGGGACTCAAACTTTCTCTTTACCAAATTTAACCTAAATCAGTTAAATACAACAGACAGACACACTTTTGCATTTATAATATTAATTAGTATTGTATCCATATACGGAGACGTCAAACTGCAAAATTAATTCATTATGAGATAGTTATAAAACCACTCATTATAAAGCTTTGAAATTTGACGACCTCCGTAGCCGAGTGGTCTATACCCCTGGTTTTATGGTGTCGTCGCCTCGAGAGGTAAAAGAGGGGGGGGGGGGGGGGGTGTTTAGATGTTTGTTTGTGTGATGAATACGAGCATTTGAACTCTAGTCAGGGATGTTTAATATGTATTTCTATATAAATATACTTATATATTATGTACTGTGTAAGTATTGTAACCGTTACCCTAGTATTCCACAACACAAGCCGTAAGCACTATAAAGTGCTTACTTTGGGGCTAAGCTAATTGGTGTGAGTGTTAGAATTTTTTATTTTATTTACAAAAAATGACGCATTGCATTTCTAATGCTGTGTCATACAACAGATATATATACAAATTATGTAATAATATTAGTTGATCACGTCGATAACAACTAAACGCTGCGGTGCGGTGTGTACTCCGCACCAAAGTTCGGTCGTCTGTAACAGCCTTTATACTCCGTGACAGCGCAAAGTATGCATGTCACTCACATCAATCAATACAACTTATCGCTCATACATACACAACAGTGCGTAAAACATGTAACATAGAAAACACCTTTCTCAACTCAAAACAACTTCAAAACTCCAACCAGAAGTTTTTGATTCTCAATTGAGTGTGACAAGGTATTAATTCCATCGATCGGCGAGATTTTCTCTAATGCCTAGGTCATACTCACCACTGTCATCTCGCAGAAGGATGCTGCAGAGAGGGTTCACGAGGAGCAAGCTCACGCAGACTCTCTCCGCCGTAGGAGGGTGCGGGCAAGGAGACGGGGGAACCCCCGTCGTCTTCAGGCTCTCCCCGGCAGAGGCCTAGGGGGTTTGGACTTGGGAGGTTCAGATCCTGCCTTGCACAGGTCTTTCCTGATGGCTGGGGATGCCCATGATGCTCCGGGGCATCCCCAACACTCCCCTCTTCCGGGGGGAGAGGAGTGTGTCCGTTTGACTCGGACGCTCACTGGTGAGTTCGTAAGGGTTCCCGTGGCCTCATCCAGTGCCGTTGTCTCAATCACGCTGGTTGGGACCGTGGACCGAGTGAGATGAGGGGCATCGTCAGGTTTTAGTGGGTAGGGCCTCTCCTCTCAGCCAGTCCCAGAACTGGCTGAGCGGACGGGTAGGACGGGTCGGGAGGAGTCCCACATAACCCCGTTGCCACTCCCAGGTGTTGGGGTATGCGTCATGCATTTTCTTGACTAAAAAAAAAAGGTCATACTCGCCACGATAGCCTGATGCGATGTAAGGTTTGGTTCCAGATCGTGCCTATCTTCTCTCTCTTTCGAACATTGTACAATCGGGTCGCAGTAACAACAGACATGTACTTATCTAGAGGGACATAGATTGTTTATACGACTGTACAAAACTTCAGAGCAGGCTAGAAGTTTGGCGCGAACTTGAACCAAATCTTCGCGATGACGTATCAGAAAAACCTGTCCTTTTAAAGTGTAATTTAGATTATAATCGAGTGAACTCAACAGGTACAGAAAATTTAGAGTTTCCAGTATTTTTGTTCCATTGTGATCAAACTTCTGACGCTGCTACTAATGAGGCTCAAGTCTTATCTCCAGACAGAATTACACAGGAGAGGATTGCTAATATATAAGTTTATTCGGGATCGTGCCGGTGTGAGAAGAATTCTTAATGCGTTTTCTCTCAGATAAATAAAAGTTACAATAAGTAGCGGTCCTAAGTGGTCTGCGGAAATAACCCAACGTCACAGAACACTGGAGGCAAAATAAAATTACACTTTATCTGGTGTTGCGGTTCTGAAGTGCGAAAAGTTGGTCCTCCCTCTACCGGGTTTGAATACGAGGACAGATAAGGAATGCTAGTTCATTCATTGTCCACACTCGAGTAGCTTTGAAAACTTACCAACAAAAACATTACAGCATTGAAATAGTGTTATTTGTCGTGGTCTTTTGTAACCAACTTTCCTAGACAGGCGAGTAGAGCTGACTTCCGCAGACAAGTGATCTTCAGTTTTCGTTTCCACGCCAATAAAATCAAGTCTTGTTTCTTAAATAATCAAAATTACAAATTTCCGCCAACAACATTCAGGAATGTAAGAATGTCTCTTCAGAAATGGGTCAAAAACAAAACACATGATTTGTGAGAAAAATAAATTTTCGCGTGACGAATGCTGAGTACTTTGGCAATGACACAAAAAATCTTTACCGCACTAAATGGAGAATAAGTCAAGAGTTAAATACGACACTGTCCACAAGATTTGAAAACCTAATAATAGAGTGGATAGATTCAGAGAGGTAAGGCATAGCAGATTTCCCGCTCTAATAGGAGCGTCTTTCTGGGAACGTAACCTCCGCCTTACGGAAGACTACAGTTTAATAACACTAGCTTTTGGTGGTGTTGTGTTTCTGTCGATGAGTAAGGTTCCAGGGCTCCACGGGGTAGGCGATTGGGTCAAGGGAGGCAACAGGTGATATTTTTTGTACCGCAAGCGTCTATAAGCTATGGATCAGATAGGCCTAATGATTGTTTGCCTCCCTTTGAACATAAAAGGTTAATTCAACGAAGTCTCAATCAGTTACACGTAAAATCAACATGCTATACTAGTTATGACCGTTTTTTATAGCTTTATCATAATAGGGAAGATGCAAATATAATATTTATGAAAATTTTATGATTAAAATGTTAAAAAACTATAAAAGTTAGGCCACTGCAACGTTTTTATTTTACATAATTTTATTTTTTAACAATAATTACGAATTAAAAATGACTTGAAAAAAACGTATTTTAAAACAACAATCAGCGTTTAGTGACGTCACTCCTGTTATGACAACTTATTTGAGATTATGGTTATAAAAGTGAATATTATTTTATGGGAATATTAATTGCGTTTTTTAATAAAAATGGAAGTTGGGTTTATCAAAGCAGACTCCAGGAAATTACCAAGAGTTAGTGTTGACATGGTTGTAACTTTTTTTGTCCAATGTGCAGAGTTTTCAAGTGTAGAAATGAAAGGGACTAAATTACTACGTAGGTATAAATCATAGTTGTTAAACTTTGTATTTTATTCAGCGGCTTCTACACATAGCAGTTATTTCAGCTCAACAAGAGAATCTTACGGCGTAAACGCAATCGGCTATGTCCAAATTAAAAAAGATGGAGTATTATGTACAGTAAAAAGTCGAATTACTCCGGAGCATAAAGTACGTAAAGAAAGCTATCGTATTACAGTTATTTTAAATGAAACGCAAAGCTTGGTTCAGTCCTGTCAATGTGAAGATGGTGCCACTCATTTTAAACTTTATCCAATTTTTGACGTCGTTCTCCAACTGTAAAATTAAAAATATGTTATAGACAGGTTTTGTAAGTATACGCGTTTTTACGTTGTACGTAAAAACGCGTTAGTAACCTACCAACGTTTTACGTCTTTGGAGAATAATTGTCATTTCTCTTCGCAGCTTGAAACCACTTTTTTCTCAATTTTGGGTCAATTAAATTAATACAATCAAAAGTCAAAAACAATTTATTTGGATACTTTGTTGAAGTAGATGGACACATTGGCACAAAACATGAGTCAACACGGCTTTTTTTCGGAATATTAGTGGTATTGTTATGATCACCTGATGTTGATGGATAGTCCATTTTAATTTTTTACAAAAAAATATCACGAAAGTCGAAAAAATATGCAAAAGTATGAAAATTGAAAGCCAGCGACGAACAAGTACGACGAAGTACATAGGCGCGAAAATGGAAACTGTCAATTTAAAACCGCATTTTTTTCCGATAAATTACAATGTTTTATCTTTTTAATATATCTGTGGTTTATTCTACATGGTATTCTTTAAAATGAAAACAAAAATAAAAATATTGCATCTTCCCTATTATATTGTTATTGATTAAAATTCTGGTCCATGAAAGCCGGCCAAATATACAGACAGTCAAAAAACTATACTTTCAAATTTATATTATCTATCTTTATATATATAATTCTTCTGTGAGTGTGTATGTCACTGTACTTCTCTTAAACGACTGAACCGATTTTGATGAAATTTTTTGTGTGTGTTCAAGGGGATCTGAGAATGGTTTAGATTCATAATTTTGTCCGCTTGACAACCCCTATTTTTTTAGGGCGGTACGAAGTTCGCTGGGTCAGCTAGTACTAATATAATAAAGAGGAAAGATTTGATTGTTTGTTTGTTTGTATTGAATAGGCTCCGAAACTACTGGACCGATTTGAAAAATTCTTTCATATTCAAAATCGTACATTATTCCTGAAGAATATAGACTATAGAATATTTTCAAACAAGTTAGGGTTCCGTATGAAAGTTTTGATTATGTAACCCAATGTGTGAAAATAATAAACCAATAAATAACCTTATATCGCGTATGCTGCGGAAGTCATTGACAATAGAGCAAAATGATGTACTAAGCTTTTATAGAAAACACCAATACCTACAAAAAATCCACAATACCATATGTGTAACTAATACAGTTATGTCACAATTGGAGATTTCTTCCGGTTTTACCCGCGTAAATTTTAGAAAATAGGTTATAGTGAGTCAAACATAAAAGATGGGCATATGCTGTCGCGGACTTTTTTATAGAACTTTTAAAGGGGAACAGTTATGTCATACATAATTTTTATCTCAATTTAACCGTTTAAGCAGTACACGCAATGGAAGCTCACAAATGGATTATTCGTCGTAGCGTGTTGTAATAGGGATGATGACTATTTTTTTTTTCTTCGTTTATCAGGTAGATTATCAAAAAGTATTGGATAAGTATTTTTTCTTTTTTCACATAATATAAACATTGCAGAGATATATTGATTTGAAAAGTCGCATGACGTCACGTTTGAGTACACTTATAAGTGAAAAGTCACTCAAAAGTGACGTCACGAGCCCCAACTCCCAAACTTTGACGCGCTATAACTTTGTCATGTTTTGGTTGATTGCCCAAAGAAAAAATACGTGTCCATTATTTTTTGATCATCTTACTGACGGCCTAATAGAATTTCGTTTACTGTACCCCGTCATCATCCCTATTAAATAGGAAAAGTCATTGTGCATAATACAAGCCTGAAAACCAAAACTAAAGTCTATACTAAAACTCTAAACCGAAGCGAAGCTAGGGCGGGCCGCTAGTATATTAATATTATGTGATATCATAATAAAAAGTTAAAGATAATTAAATATGAAAGTCTTGAGTAACTCCACACATTTATTATGACTGATGGTGCGATGCTGTTGGAGCATTATAATAAGGAAGATTGAACAATTAATATTTGTGTTTCAACATTTTATATAGCCCATAAAACCTTTATAGCATTGTCTCCGCGTGTGATATTGTGAATGTTCAAAATGAACTTTTTTATGGTCATATTAAACACGGATTCGGAAACAACAATATTTAAACACCCAGTAACATTAAGTTTGTTGCCTAATTATTTTTTGCTAGCCTAATTGATATACGAAAGTAATAGCAGCTTGCTGAGTTTCCATTTAGTATTTTTGTGAAAAAAACAGTGAAATAACTGTATTTCATGTTTCAAAACAGTAATCAAGGTGTATGTAAGGGCTAATGCGTATGCCTTCGTACGTTTAATCATCATCATCATCAGCCTAATAATGTCCACACTGCTGGGGCACAGGCCTTCCCTATGGATGGAATAGGGAGATTGGGCCATGACCCACCACGCGGGCCCAGTGCGGATTGGTGGGTGCTAACGACTGCAGATGCAGCCGGGACCAACGGCTTCACGTGCCTTCCGAAGCACGGAGCGGCTCGAGATAGTAAATTTTTGGTCACCCATCCAATGACCGACCACTGCGAAAGTTGCTTAACTTCAACGATCGTAGCCGAACGCACTTACCACTTGCGCCATCGAGCTCCTCCGTACGTTTAATAGCAAAATGATAATTGATACTGATAAGTTACAACTATTGGGTGATGATAAATAAAACCGTCCCGTTAGAGTAATGTAAGTTATTTACGGGATTGTTACCATGTACCTTGTTTTTAGCGAGTTTTCGATATTTCGGCACTGTTACAAGCACCATGATCACGGAGTAACTGAAGTAATTTCGGGTAGGCTGTTATTGGCAGACATATCGGTCTACCCTCAAACAAGGTACATGGTAACAATCCTGTAAATAACTTCATCATCATCATCAGCCTATTATTGTCCCCACTGCTGGGGCACAGGCCTTCCCTATGGATGGAATAGGGAGATTGGGCCATGACCCACCACGCGGGCCCAGTGCGGATTGGTGGGTGCTAACGACTGCAGATGCAGCCGGGACCAACGGCTTCACGTGCCTTCCGAAGCACGGAGCGGCTCGAGATAGTAAATTTTTGGTCACCCATCCAATGACCGACCACTGCGAAAGTTGCTTAACTTCAACGATCGTAGCCGAACGCACTTACCACTTGCGCCATCGAGCTCCTCCGTACGTTTAATAGCAAAATGATAATTGATACTGATAAGTTACAACTATTGGGTGATGATAAATAAAACCGTCCCGTTAGAGTAATGTAAGTTATTTACGGGATTGTTACCATGTACCTTGTTTTTAGCGAGTTTTCGATATTTCGGCACTGTTACAAGCACCATGATCACGGAGTAACTGAAGTAATTTCGGGTAGGCTGTTATTGGCAGACATATCGGTCTACCCTCAAACAAGGTACATGGTAACAATCCCGTAGATAACTTATAATAATAAATATTTAATAATATTATATTACTATAATGTTAGTGACCATGAAAGTTTAAAAGAATACGTCCCGTTAGAGTGCTAAATTGTTACTGTTTTATTTCATATAGGTAATTAAACATGATTATTGTACAAATTGCACGCGCTTACAAAACGCGGCGGCGCGAGTTTAAAAATATTTACACATAAACAAAAACCTATGTACGATCTCGTACATAGGTATACTCGTACATTTTGCGCCTCCAGGAAATAGGACATTACAAGATGTTATAATTAGCTAAAGTCAACTAGGTTGAATCGACGAAGCAAAATAAGTACATTATTTAAAATAGTTCATTGTTTCGTCCCGCGGGCACAACCATCACCGGACCGAAACGATGAAAGACCCCTTTGTTATTGATGCCTAACTTCGCCATTTTGATTTTTATTTTCTTAAATTTATAATCAGAGGTCATCATGAACGGCAACAATAGCCGCGACCACACCCGCACTCCCGGCGTGCATTGGGGGGAATGCAGTCCTCAGAATGTATTTTCTCCCCCGGTGGTTGAAGGATGCATCCTTATGCATGCATCCCAGACAAAAAAAAATAGGCATTTAACTGCTAGGTAAATTTATAATTCACCGAGCTCCGTGGCCGAATTGTATGTACGTCGAGTTTTAAAGTGGGGGCAGATGTTTGTGTGATGAATACGAGCATTTGTACTCCAGTCATGGATGTTTAGTATGTATTTCTATATAAATATACTTATACAGGGTGTTACAAAAATACAAATAAAGCTTGAAGGGCGTTGAAGTACATCATATAAGGAGTGTTTTTTAATTTTCTTAAAATATTTGCAAGAAGTTTGAACTTTTTATAAAAAAAGTTATTTTTAATGATTAATAAAAATATCGATCATTTTAAGACATGTCATTAGTTCGAGGTCATGCACCTTACCAGGAGTAGTAATAAATCTGCTGTAATAAAGAAAATTAGAGAAGATTCCTTATATGATGTACTTCAACGCCCTTCAAGATTTATTTGTATTTTTGTAACACCCTGTATATGTATCTGTATATCTATATTTGTAATATATATATATATATATATATATATATATAATTATATAATATATTTACCTTGGAAAAATCCCCTTGTTCCAGGTTTCAAACTGGATTCGATCCTTCCACACCTTCCTCAATCCGGGCGGATAACCCGTACATTAAAATTTGTTCTGGAATTTAGGGGGGTTCTGGTAGAATAGAGAAATGCACGAAAATTCCTGGTCCGACCTCACTTTGCATAACTGTGATTTGCAACCGCAAATTGTGTGAACAGGCAACCACTTAAAAACCTCGTAATATCTTACCGGGGAATTTCAAAGGCATCCCCCATTGAACCCCATTAGCGTTTTCGTCCCATAAATTTGTATGCCAAATTGGAATTATGTCAAAATTATGGACGTTATAAATATTTATAATGTGCACAGTTTAGGCTTACGACAGAGGAAGCGACTGCACTAGCAATATGAATCTTATTCCACTATAATAAAAGCGCTGCGAAATTTCGCAATGTTTTCCATTGATTTAAAGGCGGTCTCCAGCAAAAATTTGTGAAAACATTCAACAAAAACACATACACAGAACTCTGTTTCTGAAACATGATTCTCCACACACGCCGTCTATTGCTCTCGTGGCTGTCGTACACAAAGTTTTGATGGCTTTTGTATGAAAATAAATAGAGGCTGAAACAAAAATAAACAAACTAAAAATAAGATTGAAAATCTATTAGATCAAGTCAATAATTCAAAGTTATCTGATGTACTTACAGCTGTTTACTTTGTATATGTAAAAAAAAATATAGGAAATTGTTTGGCATTTCTGTGCGAGACGAAACGCACCGTGTAAAGGTTCGGCGCGGTTACCAATCCGTATGGTGCTACATGACGCGATACCAAAATCGACGCTGCCATTGGTCGCAAAATATTGTCCCCAACGCCTCTTCCTCGAATTATGTAACAGCAATTTTTTGAATACAACATACGCTTTAAGACTTTCAAAGATATCACATCTATTATTTAAATATCCAAAATCTCAGTCTCAAAAACTCTGTAGCTAAGCTATACGAAAACCAAGTACCGGTGGTCGCTATCCAGCACAGAAATGAACCTTCGAAATAAACTAACAACATTACTTAAAATAAATCTGCGGAACGAAAGGCTCTGGTGAAATATGGTTATACTTCGTGGTCATTATTTCCATAATATGGAAGACCAGTTCTTCAGGTCACAAAAAAATTATGCTAATGTTTTAGTTATTTATTCTAAATTTTTCTTTGAATTTGCTAGCTATTAATAGTAGCGGTAGGTTGATTTTTCATTGCCCATTGCAGATGAGCATGAAAATGAAGTCAAACAATTTGACGACATCCGAATGGTTTGTACGCCAGGTTTTTATGGTGTCGTCTACTCTAGAGGTCCTGGGTTCGAATCCTGGTGGGGGCAGCATGTTTGTATGATGAATACGAGCATTTGTATTCCAGTCATGGATGTTTAATATGTATTTCTATATCAATATACTTATATGTACAGTGTATGTGTTCTGTCCGTTACCCTAGTATCCCATAACACAAGCTTACAGTGCTTACTTTGGGGCTAGGATAATTGGTGTGAGTGTTGGAAATGTTGCAGCAGGCGATATTTAAAAAATCTGTAAAAGTAGTGCTACTTATTATTAAAATAAAATGAAGAAAAGTTTACTAGAAAAAAAATCCACGCGGACCAGGCAGCGGACGGGACTCGAACCCGCACCCTCCGCAATCCGGGCGAATGCACTGACCATTATGCTTCACATTGAACTCAAAATAATATTTGTTGTCGGTGCCATGCCAACTCAAGTAGTTTTATATTTATTTTTTGAGTGTGTGTTGCTGTTGGTCGCAGATGACCTTTACAGCGTCAACGGGTTTGGGGACGGCGAGATCCTAAGGGGACCTCAAGCCGAGAATTGGCGAGTGCCTCTAGGGGTATTCCAGAAAATGTAAATACTACCAATTTTTTTTACTAATTTGGTTTTATGAAGTCGGTCTTTAATTGCTTGTTAAAACTTTTTTGTTTTTCACTTTTTATAAGAGCTATAGAGTCTGGACTGCAATCTCTCTTTCATATTTCGTAAAATGACCAAACACGCTATGTGTACTGTTCGTATTTCAGAAATCCCGTTGTTTTATCTCCGAAACATCATTAGATCTTCACTTAATTGACATCCCTAACAAATTCATCCAAAAAAAAAGAATCATCAAAATTGGTCATCAAAAATCGTAGATATGCGCGAACAACAATAAAATGATATATAATGATAAATTGAGAAAAACCTCCTTCTTTTTGAAGTCGGTTAAACATTCATAAAACGATTTTTACGAACTGAAGACATTTTTATTGATACATACTCACATGCAATATAAACCTTGTGAACGAATAACTTAGCAGCGGGATGCTAACTGTCACAATCAAAAAGAAATTACATTCACCAATTGAATTTTATTGCTTGGTAATAAGCGCTACAATATATCTCCATAATATTCGCGATGACACATGCCACACATGTCTTGAAAATATATTTCTTTTGAAATTTTCTCTTAAACTCCACTTTCACTTTAATTTAATGTAGAGTTTGATGGTGCTTACCATCGTAAGCACGTTCGGTCTGCAATAATGGCGGTTCACTTTCGCAATGGTCGCTCATAGGATGGGTGATCATATTTTTTTAATTCGAGCGCTTCTAAACATGTTCTGAACAGAGGCGTCTCTAGGTTTTTTAGCGTTCGTGTGCAATCACTGACCTAGTCTAGTAAGTGCGCGGCCAAAATGTAGTGATGGGGAGTAACACACCCCCCCCCCCCCCCCCCCCCCCAATGACAACGACTGACTAGAGCCGAGACACGTCCTCTAGTTGACCCGACCCCCTCAGGTTCGTGTGGTCGAGAGGCTCCAGACGGAGAGGAGACCCCCGTGGGGAGATGCCATCCGTCTGGAATAACCTTAGAGGCATTTACCAATTCTCGGCTTAAGGTCCCCTTAGGATCTCGCCGTCCCCAAACCTGGTGACGTCGTAAAGATCATCTGCGACCAACAGCAAAATAAAAGCTCGGCGCCCCCTGAGACCGCTGCACCCATTTGAAAAGCACACCCTGCACCATAGGTAAAGCCACAGCACACAGAAAGTGGGCCTTGTAGGCGGGAAAAGCGCGCCACAGTTATGTGTGAATAAAAGCTGACTGAGGAGCTCGATGGCGCATTTGGTTAGCGCGTTCGGCTGCGATCGTTGAAGTTAAGCAACTTTCGCAGTGGTCGGTAATTGGATGGGTGACCACAAATTTACTATCTCGAGCTCCTCCGTGCTTCGGAAGGCACGTTAAGCCGTTGGTCCCGACTGCATCTGCAGTCGTTAGCACCCACCAATTCGCACTGGGCCCGCGCGGTGGGTCATGGCCCAATCTCCCTATTCCATCCAAAGGGAAGGCCTGTGCCCCAGCAGTGGGGACATTAATAGGCTGATGATGATTATGATGATGATGAAAAGCTGATCAGTTGACCAAAATTTGGTTCTGATTGCGTCGTTGCTCTCGGGTGTGAGCGCTGATTGGCTGGATTGTTTGATGTCGCGTCGTTTGATTGGCTATTATCTATTAGGTGGAAGTGTAGTGGGGGCGAGCCGACGACATCGGTTCTCGTACAAACGATCTATGAGCACCCTTCTAACCTTTTTCTGCGTTCTGTGGGTAAAGCCACCTCTGCTTTTGAAGGTGCCAAGACGTTGGTTCTGGCAGCATTCGCAGTCGTTAGCATTCATTATTGTGCAGTAAGCCTGCGTGGTTGGATGGCTTTTCCTTAATAGTTTGAAATACAGACACATGTTGAAAACTTGAGCAGAACGTGTTTTTATATTATAATAGAAATGTGATAAGTACAATATAATAAATTGTATTATGGGATTTGGTAAGTCGATTTTTTATACAATTTAGACAATAGCGATGACATTGTTGTTAATCTTGCTTAAAAATATAAGATTTTTGGAAAAACGTGAGTCGCCTCAGTAAGATTGCAAAAAGAATCGTTGGCTTATACAGGCTATGGTTGTGACCTCTTTCTGTGTTCTGTGGTTGTGACAATAAAGCGAGAGTCGAGCGAGCGTAGCAAGCGTGCCGCGGTAGCGGTCCACGAAAGCGTCTGAAAACAATTTACAGTAACATTGAGCAATATCATCGTCATTATCTAATTATCCGTGTTTTTGCAAAATCCTTAGGATTCGCGAAAATTCGTTTTATCGGAATTGGTGTCGCATGCTAATTTAATTTGACATTTGTGAATTAGATAGATGCTGAGTACAAACAGACAAGCAATAGAGCACGATACTCCGCAGGAGCGTGAAAATTTGTGGATTCAACTAGACGGTGTAACTTCACACAGCACGGTTTAATTTTGGCGATTTGAAATGGCTAGTAAATCTCCCGATTTAACCGTCCCAGAATTATTTTTTTAGGGCTATTTGAAGTCTCGGGTTTATGCCAACAAGCCTCAGCCCTTAAAGAGACATTAACTATTCGACAGAATGCGAACAGTTGTCATCATAAATCATGGAAAATGAGACAAAACAGACACAAAATGTGTATCAACACTAGCTAGTTGACGTACCTTCTTTTCCACTACAGAAGAACAAATAAATAAAATCCCTTAAGTGTTTTAATAAGGATTTCAATTAGTTACTAAAATCTTATATTTTTTATTTAGTATACAAAAACCGGCCAAGTGCGTGTCGTGCCACGCGCAGTGTAGCGTTCCGTAGGTGCCTGTCATTACCACAATATATTTGAGTAGGAGAGTTTATTGCCTCTTTCGAAAATTAAAAAAATCAATTATAATCAAACTATGTATCTCAACTAAAATATCTACATCAAAGTCAAACTGCGTCTCAAACTCAAAATCAATTCGATATATATTTTTTTAATACGAATGATAAGCGCCGGTCTTTTCAAGTGCTTAAATATGTCACCTGAATATAATACATTATGTAAATATAGCGCGATTCAGAAGCCGTTGCTGTAGGTACTCGTGTCTCAGTAGCTTTGTGGAAATAATGATATTTAATTGTAGTTTTTAAATATTTTTGTGTAGATTTTGTTTATTAACACTTTAAAGTTCAATATTTCGCAAACGGATCTCCTTGTAATCGAAAACGTCTTAGAAAACCCTAAATAATTTTAAAAGGCCTATTTAATAATACACCACACGAGGGTACAAGGTGAAAAAAAACATCCCCAGGTTACATGTAGGGGAGCAACCTAAAAAAAACATTTTTCTAAATTTTATTCTACCATTTTGTCGGCGTGATTTATATAAATATCTCCACAAAATTACAGCTCTCTAGTGCTAACAGTCTTCAAGGAAAACCAGGGACGGACAGACGGACATGACTGAACTATAAAGGTTTCTTGACAGACTACGGAACCCTAAAAAGTTATACAATAACAAAATCAGATGATTACTTTTACTCAACCCAGTATTATGACAAAAAGTAAGAAGAATGAAACACGTTTTTTACGATTACAGACGTGTGTTACGTGCTACATTGCGATGTGTTTGGAAATAAAGTTTCACCTTGCAGTAATAAAAGTGTGAAAAGAGCGGCCAAGCGAGACTCAGACTCGCTCATGAAGGGTACCGTAGCAGCAAGTAACATAATATAAAAGTTCTTGTAGTTCGTTGTAACTTCGATCGATATTTTAATAATAGTGTTTTTTTTAAAAGTAAATTGTGGATTACGATTTATGACGTATTAAAAAAACTACTTACTTCTACTGAAAACCAGTTTGAACGACATCTATCGTACAAACCAATTTTCGGTAGAAGTTTGCATGGTAATGTTCAGTATGTTTTTTTTTGTTTTAGCGCAAATTTTACCACTTCGTAAGTGTCTGTCGTGCAAACTATTCAGTTTAGAAAAAAAAATATTGTAGAAACCTCAATATTATTTTTGAAGACCTATCCTTATATACCCGACACGTATGTATGGGTTTGATGATTTTTTTTAAATTTCAATTCTAAGTATGGGTAAACCCCAAAATATCGATTGAATAGGTAAGTAAAGTCGTTCTCTACTTTTGTTTTGACAAACAAAAACAGGGATTTAAGCGCGAAGAGGTAAAAGAAATACAGGCAGACACACTTTCGCACTTATAATATTAGCTTGAATATAAAGATTAAATATTTAAATAGCTGATTCCATTTTCATCATCGATAATATTGTATTACAAAGAGAAAACGTTGAGTGCTACGCACGTTGTTTTGAGTAGGCAGAACAATGTTTACACTCCTCAATCTATTTATAATATCAAAAAAATATTTATTCTCTAAGAGCATCGCTTACGTAGATGCATAAATATAGGTAATCAGGGAACCGCAGCCCCGGCGCTGTTTATGCGAGTACACCAATACAAAACAAACAATATATTTTCCGGGTAACAGAAACTACCATCAAAGCTTATCTTATCATAACCATTTATCTTTCGTATGGGCTTATAAAGATGAGAAGAGACTTTTTATGGTTAGCCAAAGCCAATGTAGGTAACAAACCATAATAATAGCAATTGAAGATTTTAAAGAAAATACAGAAAATTGTTTTGTAAACAAACTTTCTTATTAGGTTATACTTAACTAGCAAACCAGTGAACCAAATGTTCACCAAAACCTGGTTTAAAAAAAAATGTATTTAATTAATTGAAAACT
Source organism: Chilo suppressalis (assembly GCA_902850365.2). Taxonomy (NCBI): domain Eukaryota; kingdom Metazoa; phylum Arthropoda; class Insecta; order Lepidoptera; family Crambidae; genus Chilo; species Chilo suppressalis. The sequence continues at coordinate 4,771,360 of OU963902.1, forward strand.
TCGGAGATTTTGTGTGGTTTCGTTTGAAATTCGTGATTTCTCGAAAACCGGAAGTGCTACGTTACTCAAATCCGGTTTGTAGTCTTATCAGACTATTCTTAACTTATAACTTAAATATTCTCTTTATCTATCTCTTACGGTTTGGCCGCTGAAACAGCACCACGGACAGACGGACTTGTCTAATAGATAAGAGATAGGTAGGCGCGCACTGGCGCATCTTCTGTCACCCTGACAAAGCCTAGCCCGCACAGGAGCAAGGGGGGGACTGGGTCACATAGGGACCCTGGGATAGTCAGCACTTCGAGTGCTGAACACGGTTCAACGGCCCTTCTCAGGATCAGGGGAAGAGCATCACCCCACAGTGACTCTGATCATTGCGATTGGTGGTAGATGCTCAAACGGCCCTTCTTAGGGCCAAGGGGGGTGGGAGAGGGACGGAGAAAACTACGCCCCACCACTCTTGTGAGCGCCGCGGGTCTGACCTGGGCGGGGACATTGCACAAGCTCTCTGGATGTCGATGCCTCTAACACTCCGGGGCATTTTCATCGGGGTGGGTCCTTTCGCGGACATCACACATCACCTTGACATCACCTTGCGGGTGCGCGGATAGTCGGTAACGGTTGCCGCGACCACACCCGCACTCCTGGCGTGTATTGGGGGGACTGTGGTCCTCAGAATGTACGCCGGGTGATCGGTGCAGGAGTATTGTCTGTTTTTGTTTTAGGTAATATATATTAGGTTACATATGTAGAACCTAAAATAATATTCTAAATGGCAATACGTCGTTTTCTTAAACTTTTCAAATCAAAGCATCACTATTTTTGATTCCTCGCTAAAATGTTGGATGTGAAGTAGGACCTAAGCTGTTCTTGTCAAGTCCATTCAAACGAGCCAAAATTAGAAAGGCTTTAAAAAGGTGTGTGTATTCCATCCTGTCATAAATGTATGTATTGCTTCGCTAGAATATAGAAGTAAGCTGTAATTTTCCGGTAACCATCACTGAATGGAATGGAATGAATTTAATCCGATTTGTCCCTTGAATAACATTTCTCCTAGTTATTAGGAAACATACCTATTTTGGGTAAAATGATTTATCAATTTCATAATGCTTGGTTGATTTGTCTGTGTCGAATCAGGTATATCGATCTGTTCCCTTCGGCCGTCTACGAAACCGTAGTTTCGTAACTGGCTTCGTTTTATGTATAGTAGAAGCCTTGTGGATATAATTTAACGTTCACACAGAAACACTAACAATATTAGGGTTCCGGAATCAACTAGGAACCCTTATTTATTTATTTTTACTTTAATTATTAATATAGAAAGAAGCACGAAGAAATAGCAATTACAATAATTAAAGGCACATATTAAAAAAGTGATAATAAACACATAACAAAAAACGTATTAGACTCAGACATCCCTTTCACAATAGCGCAAGCATTCTGACAATATTCTGAACCACGCATCTGCAAACAGGTCATATGTGGGGTTGGAGGCCAGTTATAGTTCCGCCATGTCCGCCTATTCCGTTCCAGATATTTCCATAATTCTTTACATAGAAAAAAGTGCAGATTTATTGCATTATATCATTAAAAATTGATTAATACGCTAACGAAGAACTTTTAATTTTAAGGCACATTTTGCTCACGAAGGAGTATGAGAGTATGTTGAGCATAACACGAGGATGTTAAGGCCTTTGTTCGGCCTTTTCGTAAATAGGGCCGAACAGAGAGTCAGTAACCATAAATTTATAGAAAACAGCATCTTAATAATACAATGATGTAGATTCTGGCGTTATTCTCTAAACTTAAAATTAAATTTAATATAAGTCTCTCCCTCTTATTCTGTTGCTAATGACAAGGATACACTATTGTCAAATTTAAGTTTAGGTTTAGAGAATCATACCAGAATCGCCACCACTATATTCTCAAGTGTTGTGATCCTGGATTGAGTATTTTCCAAAGCTCCACGGGATAGAGGATGTAATGCGGGTCGCGCGTTTTATTATCTCTGGTATCAGAAGCTTTTCTAAGTTCTTTGCAGACTCTAGCCCTTGTAGTGCTCTTGTGCAATCATTAACATCTATCAAGCACGCGGTGAAAATGTAATGTGGCGAATGACGCTAGGCTCCCCCTGCACTCCGTGCATCATAGGTAAAGGCGCCTCTGGTTCGTTGTACAATTCATCATCATCATCATCAGCCTATTAATGTCCCCACTGCTGGGGCACAGGCCTTCCCTATGGATGGAATAGGGAGATTAGGCAATGACCCACCACGCGGGGCCAGTGCGGATTGGCGGGTGCTAATGACTGCAGATGCAGCCGGGACCAACGGCTTAACGTGCCTCCCGAAGCACGTAGGAGCTCGAGATAGTAAATTTTTTGGTCACCCATCCAATGACCGACCACTGCGAAAGTTGCTTAACTTCAACGATCGCAGCCGAACGCGCTGCCACTCCTAAACCGCGCCATCGAGCTCCTCCTTCCTCCTTCGTACAATTACACGGAACCATTACTGTGCGAGTTGTAAACGCTCTTGGCCGAATTTACCAAACTGTAACCTGTAACTGAGACCTAACCAATGCGAAATGTCGTGGTAAATTTAAAAGGTACCATATTTTTTATCTGAGTTTTTTTATACTGCCACGCTTTTATGCTCTGTCTACCTTGCAAAGAAAAGCTAAAGTAATCGCGTAACTACATTTGAACCTTTGATGTCATGAAACCGCGTTCTCTCAAAACGTGCGTAAAAGTCTTTATTGAATATTTTTTATGAGAAAACGGCGGGAAATCGGTAAAAAGATTACGACTCGCCGAAATTGATCAGCTTCCCAGACAATAATGATGTGTCAGGGTCGAGTACACTGACCGACTGCCTTATTAAACACGGCTGTAGACCGAGATATGAGGGTAATTGGATGAATGCCATTGTCTTATGTAATCTTTGTTTGTAGTGACTGAGTAAATTGACTGCTTTTGTTTTATCATTTGATAAAAGATTAACAGAAAAATATTAACCATAATTGAATTATCAAACGAACTTACTCAAGTGAAGATCGATCTGAATAGGGGTGATGACGGGGTACAGTAAACGAAATTCTATTTAGTCCGTCAGTTGATCAAAAAATAATGGACACGTATTTTTTCTTTGGGAAATAGACCAAAAAATGACAAAGTTATAGCGCGTCAAAGTTTGGGAGTAGAGGCTCGTGACGTCACTTTTGAGCGAATTTTCACTTCTAAGTGTACTCAAACGTGACGTCATGCGACTTTTGAAATCAATATATCTCTGCAATGTTTATATTATGTGAAAAAAGAAAAAATACGTGTCCAATGCTTTTTGATAATCTACCTTATAAACGAAGAAAAAAAAAATTAGTCATCATCCCTTTTATCTTGTTATCGCTGAAGAGATTTATTTTTCTTTATTATGCAGTACTCTCAGTACGACCACCCAGTCTGCAGACACGTTGGAGAGTAGTAAAAAAAGTGGGAGGTATCCCCCCTCTTCACCATGCCCTGCCGCCGCTACTCGTCGGTTCGATGCTCATTCCTTTGAGCGTGAGCGCCACGACTGCACGCAGTCTAATAATAATCAGTTCAACAAAAAATATTTCCAACACTCACACCAATTAGCGTAGCTCCAAAGTAAGCACTGTAAAGGCTTGTGTTATGGGATACTAGGGTAACGGATGGAATACATATATTGTACATATATAAGTATATTTATATGAAATACATATTAAACAGCCATGACTGGAGTACAAATGCTCATATTCATCACACAAACATCTGCCCCCACCGGGATTCGAACCCGGGACCTCTCGAATCGGCGACGCCATGAAACCCGGCGTATAAACCACTCGGCCACGGAGGTCGTCAATAATGTTCAATGAACAACAAAATGATGTAACGAAGTCATTTTTTGAACATGCGAATGTCTGGTACCGACATTCGCGAATGCGAATATTTAGTTTTTTTTAAATTAGCGCCAATTGTCTATGGCATGGTGGCAGTCTCGTTCGAATTGCCGAGTTGATATGAACTCATCTGACTGAAGTGTCATTCCGCTCGCACCGGTCTTTCCGTAAACAAAACAAGGGAATTTTGAGGTTAGTGATTGTGAGTGGTAATAGTGATTTATTTATTAACACGAGTAAATCGAATTCTAGTGAAACATGGACTTATTTCACACTTTGCAATGCTGAACGAGCTAAATGCAAACTGTGTAACAATGAATATTCAAGGAAAGGCAGAACTACAACTTCTTCAAATTGTTTTTTTCTAATATTCATATTCGCAAAACATTCGCAGATATTTTGCGAATGCGAATGTGAATGCGAATATTCAAAAATATGCGATTATTCGCGAATGCGAATGCGAATATTCGTTACATCACTAGACTCTGAACGTAGCTAAAATTAGTAGTAACGATTCAGAAAAATGTGAAACAAATCAGTAAAAGTGGCTTTATTATTACTTGGACCATATTTTGGTTAAATGAAGGTCAAATATTGAAGTGATTGAAATATGCCGTGAAAATTAACAACATTGACCAACGTTTGAAGGTCATACACTCAAGTGATTAAAACATGACGTAAAAATTAACAACATTGACAACTAATTTTTTTGCCCAAGTTAACACGTGATGTTAACCAGTGCTACTTTTGCTCCGAATTTTAACCCAATGTGCAAAGCTAATACGATATTTATTAACCATTGAGTTAATGTGATTAACTAGTATTATTTTTAATTTCAAGGTCAAATATTGAAGTGATCATAATATATTAAGAACCGTGACCAACGATATTTTTTGCCCGAGTTAACACGCGACTTTTGTTATATTGAGTGCACATGCATCGTGTTTGGATGCCCAATTGTGACTAAAGCGAATTGTGGGCATGCACCACAATCTAGACGATCACTTTTGAGCCGCGAGTGCAGTATCTTTCCTTTTTGTTTTAATTTAAGGTCACAGGCAAGTCTCGTAGAAATTACGGTAAAACTATGATTACCTTCGCAGGAGCACAATTTTCCAACAGATGACCCTCACAGATAAAAAGTGTGAACTCGTTTAACATAAAACTAACTATAAATAACAAATCGTAAATAAATACGTTAAACTAGTCTTTTTTAAATAAATATGTAGGTTTGTGTTGTGATTTTGGTGTTATTTTTTTGCGGCGGCCATGAATGTACTACTATTTATGTGTATACTATATTCTTTTTGAGTAGCCCGATAGCACAGGTGGTTAGCGCGTTCGGCTGCGATCGTTGAAGTTAAGCAACTTTCGCAGTGGTCGGTCTTTGGATGGGTGACCAAAAATCTTCCATCTCGAGTTCCTCCTGCTTCGGAAGGCACGTAAAGCCGTTGGTCCCGGCTGCATCTGCAGTCGTTAGCACCCGCCAATCCGCACTGGGCCCGCGTTGTGGGTCATGGCCCAATCTCCCTATTCCATCCCTAGGGAAGGCCTGTGCCCCAGCAGTGGGGACATTAATAGGCTGATGATGATGTATACTATGTTCACATGTAAGCGCCGTTTACCTTTTGTGAGAATAAATTTCACTTTACACTCAGTCAGTCTTTGAGCTTTTGCATGGTCAGACGCGTATTCGATTTTCTAAAATTCTTTAAAAGTTACTTCATTACGTTTTGTACTCTTTACATCTTTATAATAGAGTGGGAATTGTCTAAGCCAGTAATAGTGTACTACTTCATCGTGTGTGTGAAACGGATAATCTTTCATCTCAATAAGCCTAAGCTTCGTGAGAAATCGTATCATTTCGCCGTAAGCTCATCACCATCAGGTGCGTAAGTGCAAAAAGGACAGAAGCTTTTCGATCCTGTCGTCGGTTGCAGCGTGACTTGCAAAAGCTAACTACGAACTTCATTGCAGTTAACAAGTACCGTACGCGGCCAAAATTAAATATGAGCGTAAAAAGAAGTCCTCCTAATAAAGGCACTGGATCGCAACCTGATTTAGCTAAATTACGGGATGAAAGCACTATTAATTTATTCATGCATAAAAAGAGAAAAGTGTCAGATTGCCAATGCGATTACCAAGATATGTTTCAAGAATTTCAGAATAAAATCATGGCTTCTATAAGTTCTACCCTGGAGATACAAAGTCAAAGTTTAAAGGGCACCCTGGATGCATTACGCGATGATTTTATTACATTTAAACAAGAAATACGTGACCTTAATGAAAAAGTTATAACAATAACTGCAGAACAGTTGGACATTCAAAAAAATCTGAGCGAGTTGTCATTGACAAATGAAAAAAATAATCACAAAGTTGATTCACTCACAAATGATGTTATTGAATTGCGTTCTACTATCAATACTTTAACTGAACAGCTTCGTGTAAAAGATCAGCAGGGGCGTATGAACAACTTAGAAATTTCTGGTATACCTATTTTAAAAGGTGAAAATTTGCACAATATTTTACACAACATTTCTACAAAGATAGGATTTCATCTAACCCCCTCCGACATTGATTATGTTCAACGAGTTCGGCGTTTCAACTCAGGTAAAACGAATGAATCATCCAATTCAGCAGACGCTCCGAATCGCGATACCACTGCAATACCGAATATTATTGTTAAATTCACACAGAGGAAGCGTAAAAGCGATATGCTAGCGGCGGTGCGTGAGCGAAAAGGCTTGACTACCTCCGATGTTGGATTGGATGGACCAGCCAAACCTATATTTATTAACGATCATTTGACACCTTCGAGCAAATTATTATATAAGCAAGCCAGACTTCTCGCAAAAGAAAAGGATTATAAATACATTTGGTTGTCTGATTGTAAAATTCTTTTACGCAAAAGTGATGCATCCAAAATAGTGTATGTTATGAATGAAGGTGATCTTTCCAAAATTAAATGACTAATTTTATACTTCCATCAATATCCATCCATAATTAATTATTTATATATAAGATTGTTTTCTTTAATTGTTTATAAACGCCTATATTACACTTGTCACAATTTACTTATAATAAGATCATATCATTTTGTCACTAAATTACACTTACACATTGTTTTTAATTACGTCGGTGGAACTATTTTAATTAATATAATAATATTTATTATTAAAATTCGATAACGATAATTTAACAATATACTATCAAAACGTGAGGGGTTTACGCACAAAATCACATTCTTTTTTTAACGCCATTCTAACTTGTAACTTCGATATTATATGTATCACTGAAACTTGGCTTAACAACAACTTTCACGACTCGGAATACTTTGATAGTAGATACGATTTGTTTAGATGTGATCGTAATATAGCTGTAAGCGGACATGAACGTGGTGGCGGAGTGCTGATAGCGGTGCGCCGCGACTTGTGCCCGTGGCACCGCGGCGACATGCGTGCATCTCCGCCAGCTGAGGAGGTATGGGTGTCGGTGCCGCTGCGCTCGCGGCCGTTGGCTCGCGGCAGCGTCCCCTCCACCACCGTTGCTGCATCAAAACACGTTCCACAATACTTACACGTTATAACCACCTATATTGCTCATGGTAATAATCATAGCACATTGCTCAAATCATTTTATGACAGAGCCAGTGATTTTATTAATCGTAACTCTGAAGATATATTTTTGATACTCGGCGACTTCAATATTTCTAACGCACAATGGATTTACGATACAACCAGCAATTCTATGCAAATACAAACAAATAATGATAATTTAGCTTGTCTTACCGCCGATTTTATGGGAATATCTTTATTATCACAGTATAACAGCCAATTTAATCAAAACAGTAAGCTTTTGGATTTAATTTTTTGTAACGATTATTGTCAAGTATCACTTAGCAGCCACCCAATGGTGCCATGTGATCCTCACCACCCCCCACTAGAATTAGATTTCAAATTAATGATTAATGTAGCACTACAACCTTCAAATTGCATTAAAAAACAATTCTTTAAAGCCGATTTTGACTCCATTAGGGCAGCTCTAAATAAAATAGACTGGGAGAAGTCTCTGGTGGGTGATGTAGATTCTATGACAAATTATTTTTATAATATTTTGAATAATTTAATAGAGAAATATGTGCCAAGTTACAATATAAAAACGAAGCATAAATATCCAGTTTGGTTTACTAAGCCCTTGATAAAATTAGAAAATGAAAAATGTAAATTTCACAGGAAATGGAAGCGTTTTGGTAACATATGTGATTATAATATATACTCAATGTTAAGGAGTCGGTTCAAAAGGATGTCGGCGGACTGTTATAAAAAATTTATTAAGTATTCCGAAGATAATATTAAAAAAGACCCGAAATCGTTTTGGTCATATGTTAAATCAAAAAAATCTAGAAATGATATCCCAGCCAAAATGGTTTATATGGGCAAAACAATTTCTTGTGGTAAAGAAATTTGTGAGTCATTTAATACATACTTTAATTCTGTATTTATTTCATCTACCGGTGATTCTTCTCAAGTCAATACACATAGAGATAGTTTTTCTACTCTTGACCTTAACTCGGTAAATATTAATCTTGATATTGTCTTAAAAGAGTTGAAAAATGTCAATGTGCACAAGGGGGCTGGTTTTGATAATATTCATCCTATTTTAATTTCTAAGTGTGCTATAGAACTGGCAAAGCCTGTCACATTGTTATTTCGTGCTTCTCTGGAGAATGGAGTTTTTCCAGAGAAATGGAAGTATTCTCTCATCACTCCCATTCCCAAAAATAATAAAAAGGATATTTTGACAGAATACAGGCCGATTTCTAAGCTTTGTGTTTTGGGTAAGATTCTTGAAAAAATAATAACTTCGCAAATCACAGTAGCTGTTCGTAATTTTATATCTCCCCAACAACATGGGTTTTTTAAGCATAGAAGTGTTGATACAAATTTGATCACATTCACTGATTACTTATTACAAGCAATGGATGAAAATTCCCAGGTGGATGTCGTGTACACCGACTTTTCCAAAGCGTTTGATAAAATTAGCCATAATCTGCTTATTGATAAACTAATGAGGGCCGGTATACACGGCAACCTGCTGAGATGGATCGAATCTTATATTAAAAATAGATTTCAAGCAGTTTGTATCAAAGGTTATACATCACAATTCCTTCCTGTACCTTCAGGTGTACCGCAAGGTTCTCATTTAGGCCCTTTACTCTTTTCTTTGTATATTAATGACATCGGTGACGTTATCAAACATAGTCAGCACTTACTATATGCAGATGACGCAAAAATTTTTAAGGTAGTGAAATCTATGGATGATTGTAAGAAGTTGCAAGAAGATTTGGAAGCTCTGAGTAATTACTGTTCATCCAATCAATTGTTTTTAAATATAAATAAGTGTTCTATATTATCTTTTACCCGAAAAAAGAAACAGTACAACTTTCAATACACATTTGAAGGCAACAATATCAAGCGCGTCACTAAAATTAGAGACCTTGGTTTGATTATGGATTCGGAACTAACTTTTAATCCTCACATAGACCACATATTAAACTTAGCATTTCGTAGATTAGGATATATACTCAGAATATGTAAGCCTTTCAAAGAAATTATCACCCTTAAAATTTTATATTTTTCTTACGTCAGGTCTCTTCTAGATTTTTGCAGCACGGTTTGGAGCCCATGTTATCTAAAGCATGTGCAAAGACTAGAAAGAGTGCAGGGTAAATTTATTAAATCTCTTAACTTTCGCAACAATGTAGCCGATGAATCATACAGTGAAGCTTTGGTTAGATATAAACTGCTTAGTCTTTCTAATCGTCGTAAAATGTTTGACATTATTTTTCTTTTCAAACTCTTAAACTCACAAATTGATTCGTCCATTCTTCTCAGCAAAATTTCCATTTTAGCACGAGTTCGTCTCCCGGTGCGCTCCTCACGTAAATTGCAATTTTTTGTTCCTTCGCCGTTACGCAAAAACTATACACGTAATTCTTATATGTGTCGTTCCACCAACGTTTATAACAAAGAGTTCTCCGATTTGGATCTTTGTAATATATCTATCAATAGTTTAAAACAAAAACTAAATTATATATTGATGGAAAAACCAAAAAAAGAGTGTTTATGAAAATTTCTATTTGTGTTATAAGTTGTTAACTTTTAATGTCAATAAATTGTTAGCATTAGATGAATACACGTGCAAATCTGACTATGTTGAGACTCTATTTGCTGCTATAAATGTAATAAACTTTGGGCACTGTTTGGTCTATTAATATTAACATATATGCATGTACTTCAATATTATGTAAATGACTGTTTGTTGCCAAAATAAATGAAAAAAAAAAAAAAAATTCTAAGCACAGAGGAGCTGGAGATAAAAAAATGTTTGGTCATCCATCAATGACCGTCCATTGCGAAAGTTGCTTAGCTTTGAAGATCGCAGGCCGAATGCGCTAACTACCTGCGCCATGGAGCTCTTCAGTTAGCATCCTATAATAATAAAAAAAGTGGTCAATAAATCACTCAGTTTCAGCAAGGTCAATGTAAATTTACTTTGCAAATAAGAAAGAAGGAATTTAATACAATTTGTTTACTTAACCGCTTCCGAAGATATTTCTGTTACAATTTTGCTCATACGAAATCTGTAAACAGTTTTATTGTTTGGATAAATAAACTGACTGTTTCATTCATTATAATGATAGCGGAAATATTGTTTGCGTTTATGATATAGAAAAAGGCTACTCAGATAAGACAAATGGTTGTGAGAAAATAAACTTACCTATATTAAAAGCTTAACCGCAGCCGTCGGCATCACAACTGCAGCCGTCGCCTCCTTTCTGCGCCAGTTTACATTAAATCACGTTTTTATCGCGCCTAAATGTCAAACGCGTAATTTGACAATTGAGCGTGATAAAAACGAGCTATTTATCAAATCGCGTTGCTCATATTAGGCAGGCAGTAGTCAACCCGCTGACGGTAGCCGTCGATCTTTATCGTCAAATGGGCGACGACCGCCGCCGACGAGTCACCATGTCGATGGCTGCCTTAGGCGGGTTGACGGCAGGTCGACCAATTCTGCCGTAAGGTGCCAACGGATGCAGGTGTGATAACGTCGACTGCGAACCTCTCGTATATATGAAGACTAACTGGCGTCCAAGAACGACTAGCACTATTTTCCTTTACATGTCATAGTCAGAAGTCGTGATGGTAATAGTCTTTATTCGGTGTACGCAAGATATTGTAGTGAGAGGGGAGAAAAAAACTTTAATCGCTGTTGGAAGAGCTGACGGAAATGTAAGAAGAAAATATACTTATAAAAAAAGAAATGTTTCCGAATAAGAAAAAAAAACTGATGAAATAAAAGAAATAAGAATTTCTGCTTTTGAGATTTGAAAAACCTGCGGAACTCAAAACGGCTTTGAAAATGACACATGGATTTAAACGAATTTTTAATGTCGAAAGGGTGGCAAAGAAGCTGTGATGGCCGCCTGAAGGTAAGTGGCCACAATAGCCTATGTTTGATATCACTCGCACGGTTGCCTACCCTTACCCCGTCCCCAAGCCCGTGGAGCCCTTAATCACCAACAGTAACACGACACCACCAAAATGGTAATGTTTGTGTGTGGTTATCCCCATACGGGCGCTACAATTCCAGTGGAAAACCCCCTATGCTCTACCTTTCTTAAATGAGTATAGTATAGCGAAGTTGCTCTACAATGAAGAGAGAGATGGACCACAAACTGACTTGGCTTTTTAGGTAAACTGCTGGCGTGTGACGGTGCAGGAGTATTGTCTGGTTTTTAGTGGCCCTGTTCAGGGCGTAGGTAGGGGCCCTGGGGGCCAATCGCCTAACTGGATTGCTTTGGAAAACGCTATCGCTTACGATTTCATTTTGTTATTTCTAGCCCCCTGAGGTTTTCAAATGCCTCGCGCTCTTTTTTTTTCTTTTGCATTGGTAATAACAATGTTAAAGAAAATGAGCGTGAGGTATTTCGGCGGTTAGAAATAACAAAATGAAATCGTAAGCGATAGCGTTTTCCAAAGCAATCTGGTTAGGCGATTGGCCCACAGTTCACTTCAACGAGCTCCAGGGCTGGCTAAATGGGACAGTTAGGGAGTCCCACATACCTTCTTCTCGCTCCCCCAGTGGTTGAAGGATGCATAAGGTATTTCCCAGGCACAAAAAAGGTAAACTGTACTGTGCACCGATTCCATAATAATTTCTTCTTTTTCTTCACCAGGTTAATGCCCCCACGGTGTTCTTTATACATTGAATAGTGGGGACGGACCATAACTCACCACATGGACCCAGTGCAGATTCGTGGGTGTTGATGACTGCATATGCAGCCGGGACTAAAGACCTAACGTGCGTTCCGGAAGAAGTACGGAAGCTTAACTTCTACTAATCTAACACAAGTAATAACACTTGTGTTAAGTTAGACTATGCAGATGACGCGGTAAAAACATGAGTATTTTTATTTGTTTTACATTTTCATCGATTTACCGATTAACTCCAAGCGGAGTCTATATCATTGACAGATAACACTTACCGTGAGTGCGAGACCGCGTTTTGTTTTTACTGAACACATCAATTCAAATCAAATACGGATCCGATGAATTTAATTCATAACCTCCAATGCATAATCCTTTTTTTTTATTAATATTTATTTATAATAATCGTATGAAACAAAACGTACGCAGTTTCCTTTAAAATAATATATGGGTTACCAATCCAATTACATTACAGTCAGACCAGAACTGTTTACTGTCCTTTAAATCAGACGAATCAGGAGAACACACACGTTAAGTATATAGCGTATATTTTTAGAACAGCTTACGAACTCTTTTGAGATTTGAAAAACGAAACGGATTTACATGTTCCGTGTTCATTTTTTAAATTTGGAGCAAAGTTTAAATGCTAACAGGAAAAAGGCTGTGACTAGGACGTATCTCCATGGACATAATAATATGACTTTGCTCTGCTGCTTGGTCCATGTTACCCTAGTTTTGAAATTAAAACGTAGATAATAATATCTTGATGATACAATGAAAATGGGACTTGATAAAAGCGGATGATAAATTAGGTATTTTATTTAATGCTTACTTACAGTGGCCACTATTCCTAAACGAACAAAGAAAAGGTGACTCATTTCTTTGTCGTACTATTCGCAAGTGGAATTCTTTTCCCGCGCACGTGTTCCCCCCTTCCTACAATCTGGGGTTCTTTAAGAGAAGCGTGAAGAAGCACGTTCTGTGGGCTGGCAAGGTGAGGATGGTTGGTGTGGCAGTTTGCTGTACCAGCTATCTTCGCGTCTGGACTCTATCACCTCTTAACATCAGGTGGGGTAGAGTCATTTCCCTACCTAGCTATATGTATAAAAATCTCTATTTAGAAGAATTTTCTTTCCCTGATTTTATAATTTCCACCAAATGCTAATGTTTTCATTGAGGAGCTCAATGGCACCGGTGGTTAGTGCGTTTGGCTGCGATCGTTGAAGTTAAGCAACTTTCGCAGTGGTCAGTCATTGGATGGGTGACCAAAAATCTTCTATCTCGAGTTCCTCTGTACTTAGGAAGTCATGGTAAGCCGTTGGTCCCGGCTGCATCTGCAGTCGTTAACACCTGCCAATCCGCACTGGGCCCGCGTGGTGGGTCGTGACCCAATCTCACTATTCCATCCATAGGGAAGGCCTGTGCCCCAGCAGTGAGGACATTAATAGGCTGATGATGGTGATGGTGAACAGTTTTTCAATGTGAACTGCAAAATGTAAGCTGCAATTACAGGCTCGAATACACGCGACCAATAAAGTTCCTCTGAGAGTAATGGTGTACCTAAAACGTATCAATGTTGGTTGTACTCGACTTGTTTGCAAGATCAATGCGTCCCAGTTGAGTTGTGTGTTACTATATGAATATTTCAATACTTTCGTGTACCTGAGTCGCCCTAATGTTAGATAAGGAATGAGATGTCAGTAACGAGATGCTGTTGTCCCCGGAGTCTTTGGGTGATATTCTTTTTTTGAATATTTCTTTGGGAAAATGTTAACCTAACCTAACCCATTGATCATAAACACCGTTATGCTTAGATAAATTATGCAGAGTAAAATTTTGCTAGATGTAAATATGCCTAATATAATTCTGCCAGCTAAAAAGTAAGTATGCAATTTTGAATTTGGACATATAAATATTCGCTCATACAATGATTAGGTATATTTAAAAAACTAGGATGCAAGTGACCCTTTTAAAATCATTAATATTTATATAAGTCCTTCCTTGGCTGGGAATCGAAATTAAAAAAAAAGCTTTACAAATATTCGTTCAAAGACAATGATGTCAAATGTGTTGTGCCAAATGCATTTCGGAGCAACAAGATTCTAGAGAGCCAACCTAGTATCTAAAACTGAGCTTAAAAATAAAAATATGCAAAGCACTACTTGCAAAGAATTCAAACATTGTGTAAGGTTAAAAGTTAAACAAATTGGCGATTGTTGCTAAATCTGATTGTGGGTGGTAATGTAATGGTCATTTTAGTAATCAGAAATTCTGCTTGCATAGAAACACCGCTCAGAGTAATCTAATTTGGTTGGAACAGAGACAATGGTCGCATAAATCACGTTCTGTAGGTTAAGTAAGTAGTTGATGACTTTTATAATCAGTTGGCATAGACAATGAAAAGTAAAACAGACCGTGAAGTAGTATGTTCACATCATTATTTTGAATTTAATTGTATTTCATCATTAGCCTATTAACTGTCCCCATTGCTGGGTTACAGGCCTTACCTTTGGATGGAATAGGGAGATTGGGTCATGAACCACCGGGCCCAGTGCACCGGGCACCGGATTGGAGGGTGCTAACAATTGAACCAACGGCTTAACGTGCCTTCTGAAGCACTGAGGAACCCGAGATAGAAGATTTTTGATCAACCATCCAATGACCGACCACTGCGAAAGTTGCTTAACTTCAACGATCACAGTCGAATGCGCTAACCACCTGCGCCATCGAAATCCTTATTGTATTTATTTAGTAAGTATTCTAAACATTATTTTATTGATCAAAATTGATGATCTAAAATAAGCGATCAAGATTGCAACAATAAACAGACAGTAGCGTAGCGTGAGTTTCAACCAGAAAGGCCCAAACTTTGACAGATCCTTAATCGTCATCGTCAAATTTTGTATGGAAGAACAACAAGAAAATCCAAACACGTTTACTGGAACGTGAAAGCAATAATCGCTTTCACGTTCCAGTAAACGTAACTAGATAAATTGAACAAAATTTCACAGTGATAACACGAACTGGAAATCTACAAATAGACCAGGACGCCGCGGTATAAGTAACGGCCAATAAATCCATTGAGAGTCACACGGACGGCGTTCATATTGGATTAAATTTCGCAAAACCACCCGAAATTACCATTGCTAACACAGATAATGGGCGCAAGGTTGATGGCACCGTAAATTCGTTAGGCTGCACAATTAGTATGCGAGTAGCGCCCTCTATTAGCTAAACGAGCCAGATTACACCTTTACCGACAGACCGATGTAGGCGAGAAATGAATATACTTTTTTACTTTAGAAATTCCATGCGGCGAATGTGAGTGAGTGTTTTGTTCCTAATTCATTGTTATTTAAAACAAAAGATGAAGCGGAAGCGGCTAGCGTCGTTAATTTATTTTTTTGGAAGGGAAAACTTCTTTAGCGGCTTTGTACACTTTTTTTGTATGGGTAAACAATGTTAAACTCGCGTCAGGTTAAACACGTGGGCTGATCGCATCATGACACACAATAAAATTGGAAAGGTTGTTGACTTTCAATATATTGGACGAAATATAGTAATATTTTATTTTATCGTATTATAATAATAAGTCTCTATCTAGGACGTCCACGTGGCAGCTTTATTGCGAAGAAAATGCATTTTTTTTACAATAGATGTCGTTAGGTGCGCTTAAATGTGATTCATGTAAGTTGATTTCTTTACAATAAATGTCGCTAAGTGCGCTTAAACGTGATTCATGTAAGTTGATTTTTCTGAGAGATAAACTTTTTGTGATTCAAAGTTCGAACGCTAATTTTAGCGCATTCTAGTACCAAAGCTTCGTGACGTAGATATGGGAAAAGACTGTAAGCGGGTCGCTTAGTGTTGCCGCACACGGGCCACACGCCACAGCCACAAACGCCGCTACGAGAAGCTAGAAGCGGCTACTAAAGTGGCTGAAGCGCGCGACAGCGGCCGACTGAGGCAAGGGAGAGAGGGGTGGGTAATCGTGCGAGTGATGTGTGGCGGCGTTTTGTATTGGCGCATCAAGTGGCCGGTGCGGGCCACAAGAAGCGAGCAACGACGATTTGTACGTGTGGCGGCCACCGGCGTACCGTGTGTGGCGAGTCCATATAAAATGTATGAAAACTACAATAAATATGCCGCTGGCGGCGTTTTGTGGTTGTGGTCGGTGACCCGTGTGCGGCGCCACTTACAGTCGCTACAGCCACTCAAATCTTCGTCGCACAGCATGTCGATTCTTCAAGATATAACTCACAATTTCATTCATTTGGATTTTTGACAATTGCCAAATATCTATTATTGGCTTCTTCAACATTCATTGCGACATTTTGCCGTGTAATGGCGTAGTGCATATCAAAGTATAAAGCATATTTCTAAAATGGCCGCTACCGAATTCGGTAGTAAGATTGATTGTAAAGAATCGCGCTGCAGGTGTGAGAGAAGTATTACAGTCTTTCGGTAACAAAGAAATAAGTCACATCAGTTACTCTTTTTTAGTGACCTGTGAACCCTTTTCTCCTACCCGTGGGTAAAAAAATATCGCAAAGTAATACTGTTATTGGCTGTGGTCTTTTGTAAGGTCGAGATTAATCCTCGGACTCCGATTGCGAGATGATAAGTTGGGCCAACAATAATCCGAATATAAATATCTAAATCTGATAATTTTCAGGTACATTATAAACAACAAAATATAATAGTTTATTAGAACGACAGGTTCATCATCATCAGACAATGGACTTCCACTACTGGACATAGGCTTCATCTAAGGATCTGCCTTCAAGCACAATAGTCCTGCATGCAATTGGTTCTATTAGCCCAGAAATAAAAACTGTAATATACACCGAAGCGAAAGTGAAACGGGTTACTAGTGGAAAGTTATATTATGTTATGTATGTTCATACAGACACGTTAGCATTTAAGTCATTAAATAGTTTTTGGAGGCTGCAGAACTAGTTCTTTTTTTCTCAAAAAGTTTTGCTGAGGCAGTGTTTAGTTAACTACAAAAGAAATCTCAGGCCCACTTCACTGAGTATGTGCCTATTGCAAGGAATAGGGTATTTGACAGTATTAAAAATAAAGTGTCAATTGTTAGCATCTGTGTTTAGAATGAATATTGGCAGGGGTTTTGACTATTTTTACAAAAAAAAATATTCATAGTTTTACTAAAAACCCACGAAAAAGATGATAATTTTCTTATCTATTGTCACGTGACCCAAAACGCTTGGGATTGGCCGAGCCTAAAATGACGTCACACGCAAGTAAACTTCCGGTTAAAGTGACAATACATTGTATCGTTTGACGTTTTGATATCAGTCGTGTGACGTCATACACTAGTAAGACGCCATATTGTAGAAAAAAACGTTTTCGCGGCAACTTAAAAATGGAGTTTTTCATTTGGTTATTTTTACTGTAATACACAACAGAATGATGAATATTCACTTTTTACGGACTCCATAAAGATTAGTCCTACTTAGTACTTAGGTTTGTACAATGTTGTACAGATCGGTAGTGTGTCGAATAGGGTGGCGTACCTTATACTCAGAATCACCAAACGGTATTCGTTGAAGGTCATACAGGTATACGCTCCGACCTCGACGCACCCCGACGAGGAAGTGGAAGTCATGTATGAGGATATTTCTCGGGCAATGCATGCTTCCAGGACCCATTACACCGTTGTCATGGGGGACTTCAACGCAAGGCTGGGCAAACGTGGCGATGATGAGTTGAAAGTGGGGCAATTTGGAGTTGGAATCCGGAACTTCCGAGGTCAAATGCTAGCCGATTACATGGAGAAGGAAGGACTCTTTATGATGAACTCCTTCTTCAGAAAACGGCTGCATCGAAAATGGACCTGGAAAAGTCCGGATGGCGTGACAAAAAATGAGATTGACTTCATCATGTCGACTAAGACTCGGATATTCAATGATGTCTCAGTGATCAATTCGTTCAATACGGGAAGCGATCACCGAATGGTAAGAGGCACATTGAATCTAAATGTCAAAGCCGAAAGGAATCGACTGATGAAGTCCACGCTCCGTCCTGAAGCCATCCGGATCCAAAACCCCGAGCGCTTTCAACTCGAACTGCAAAATCGCTTCGATTGCCTAGAGAGCTGCGTAGACGTGGACAATTATAATGACAGGTTTGTTGAAGCTGTCCTTACGGTGGGCTCGAAGTTCTGCAAGCCCATCCGTATCCCAAGATCTCGGAGCCGACTCTCAAGCTCATGAAGAAAAGGCGTGAGATGGGTCTGCAGTCCTCTGAAGATGCACGTCGGCAGCTCAATAGGCAGATTTCGAAGTCTCTGACTCGCGACATACGCCGCTTTAATACTGATCGTATTAAGGAGGCCATCGAGCGGAACAAAGGCTCGAAAGTGTTCGCAAGAAATCTGTCTCTTGGACAGAGTTTGCTGACGAAGCTGAAGACAGAGGACGGCAGAATCATTTCGTCGCAACCTGAGCTTATGGCTGAGATCGAAAGCTTCTACGGACAGCTATACGCGACATCACGAGTACCTGTCACAAAGGCGACCGACCCAAGAGCCAAATTAACCCGACACTACACCGAAGATATCCCGGACGTCAGCCTGTACGAGATTAGTGTAGCTCTGAAACAGCTCAAAAACAATAAGGCGCCGGGTGATGACGGAGTTACAGCCGAGCTTCTGAAAGCAGGTGGACGACCAGTCTTGAAATCTCTTCAGAAGCTATTTAACTCTGTCATACTCGAGGGCAGAACGCCTAGCGCATGGCATAGGGGAGTGGTGGCGCTTTTCTTCAAGAAGGGCGACAGGGCCCAATTGAAGAATTACAGACCCATCACGCTCCTGAGTCATGTATACAAGCTGTTTTCGAGAGTCCTCACGAATCGTCTCGCGCGCAGGTTTGACGACTTCCAGCCTCCCGAACAAGCCGGATTCCGAAAAGGGTTTAGTACCGTAGACCACATCCATACGCTGCGGCAGGTTATACAGAAGACCGAAGAGTATAACCTGCCATTATGCTTGGCGTTTGTGGACTACGAGAAAGCCTTCGATTCGATCGAGACATGGGCCGTGCTTCGGTCACTCCAAAGGTGCCAAATAGACTATCGATACATCGAAGTCCAACTTCCAGAAAGAGGTTAATCGACGAATCCAACTCGGCTGGGCAGCGTTCGGGAAGCTACGTAGCATCTTCTCGGAACATTTACCGCAGTGCCTCAAGACGAAAGTCTTCAATTCGTGCGTGTTGCCAGTGATGACATACGGAACCGAGACGTGGCCGCTTACAATGGGTCTTGTAAGAAGGCTCAAAGTCACCCAAAGGGCAATGGAGAGGGCTATGCTCGGAGTTTCTCTGCGTGATCGAATCAGAAATGAGGAGATACGCAAGAGAACTAAAGTCACCGACATAGCCCACAGAATTGCAAACCTTAAGTGGCAATGGGCAGGGCACATTGCTCGCAGGACCGATGGCCGCTGGGGCGGAAAGGTCCTCGAGTGGCGACCGCGTACCGGGAAACGCAGTGTTGGCAGGCCCCCCACAAGGTGGACCGACGATCTGGTAAAGGTCGCGGGAAGCCGCTGGATGCGGGCAGCATGGGACCGATCGTTGTGGAAATCCATGGGGGAGGCCTATGTCCAACAGTGGACGTCTTTCGGCTGATGATGATGATGATGATGAAAGATTAGTCAATAACGTGAGATCGTTTTCTAAAACTTGTCAAATACCCTATTCACTTTTATTCAGTGGGGTGGGGTACATACTTGGGACATTTATCTTCATAGCATAGCTATTTTTTTAATATAAACTTTTTATTATTTCATTCAAAAGTTTACAACGTAACTTCTTTTTGTATCGTGATTATAGACATGATTTCATTAATATATAGGTACCTTATTATAAACAATAGTCACCAAATTCACGAAACTTTTTAGAGCAAAACAAACTTCCCAGACGTTGTTTTGATTAAAATATTAGCAAAATATTGTAAGATTATGGAGAAGTTCAGAATTAAACTCTTATAACTCAAGCCGGTGGTGATAATCAAGGACTTAAGCAAACGTCCTATTCTCTAATTCATGGGTACTTCATCGTTGAATTCGACGATGAGAATACTGGGAAATCAACATTGCGCTTCAACCTATGTCATAATTTTTTTACCTTATTGTCAGCTTTTTCATTGTTATTAAATAATTTTCATCACCATGCGTAGCAAAATTTATGAAAGCTCAAGTCCAATTGGCAGTGGAGTCCTAAGACAAGGAATTCGTATCATATCTCTTCATATCTGGATTGACTCCGGGAACAATAGATTCTACTATAATACGAGTCGACCAAACAAGATTATATTTTTTCTTCCCCGGCCTACGCTGTTACTAATAAAATAAACTATGTATTTCTCAGATACCGCAGCTCAGCAGAAGTAATGAACCAGGCATGGAGGGCGGTCGCGGTAACTCGCTTGACACCGCAGCGTTGCAATTAAAGACGCATGCGTTAATAATAGCTCTGCCGAAGTTAACCACTGGGATTTCATGACACATGGGATCTCGTTAGCTACCGCAGCGTTGTAATCAAGGATGTTCGCTTGGAGAATAGTTCAGCAAGAGTTAAGCGGCAAACGGGGCGGGTATTGTAACGCACGTGGGAACTCGCTTAACTGTCGGCGCGACTCCGTGAGAGACTTGCTAATGAATTGTGAAAAGAACTGTTATAAAGATGAGAACGAGATACTGTGACATAATTAAACAGACGACTCTCAAGCGAGCAGTAAATAAGGGCATGTTTAATTTAACTCTATGTGCTCTTGGCGCTTGGAAATCTATTCTAGTTTCAACAGAATTGTAGTCATGTCATCAGTACAATCTCTCTGTAAGATCAAAATGAACAGCATTATCACAGATGCTAGTTTTACTATGGTAGAAAGGATTTATTTCGTTATGGTCGTTTATATATCTATATATATATAAAACTCAAAGGTGACTGACTGACATAGTGATCTACGCACAGTACAAACCACTGGACAGATCGGGCTGAAATTTGGCATGCAGGTAGATGTTATGTCGTAGGCATCCGCTAAGAAAGGATTTTGATCAATTCTACCCCCAAGGGTATAAAATAGGGAATGAAAGTTTGTATGAAACTTTGTCAAATTTAAACCGATCGGGCTGAGACTTTGCATGCAGGTATAAGAAGAATCATAGATGAATGTCATTGTGTATAATACAAGCCTGAGAACAAAAACTGTAGTCTACACTTCAGCTCTACACCAAAGCGAAGCGAGGGCGGGCCGCTAGTTAATAATAAAGTCTAGACTATTCACTTCATTATTATATTTAAGTCAGCATCAAAACAATATTGATCCATCTGCGTCAAATTGACAAGGTAAAAAGCTTGACAAGGGGGGTACCCTAGGAATTAAATGATCGCCAGCGCGAAGTATACGTCGAGTTGTGCCTTGCACTGCTCAATAAGCACACAAACAAAGGCATATTGAATTGCATTGTAACTTGCGACGAAAAACGGATTCTATTCGACAATCGCAAGATCTCAGCAAGTTGGTTCAACTTTTAGCAATATTTGCATCTGAAGATTCAGTGAAATTGCTTATGCTTATGCTGATAGTCTTCGCAGAGATGGAATTACCATAATTTGTATCACTTTCAATCAATAAGATACTCTCAATTAATCAATATGAGAGCTTGCGTCTGATACACGAGAACTGACTCATTAAATATCTCACTCATGTGAGATATTTAAAAAACAATTAGTTACGACAAAAACTAATGAAGAACTGTAATGTTTCATACTAAAATCAACTATTTTAAACCGAAAAATTATGAAAGAAGTGTGCTATATTAGTAAATATAAACTATTTTATCATTGCGTTTATGCGGTTTTTCCATGATTCTTATGGGAATGCGAACTAAATATTGTGCGAAATACACAATATTAGTATTACATAAAATAAAAATAATATAACAAATGGGTCAAGAGCATTTATTTAAATGTCCGTGCTGAGAAACCCGAAATCAGAAGTCTCATTAAACGTACTTAAATATATATGTTTCCACACGCTGATATTCTAAGAGATTTGACAATGATACGCACTGAAACTGAAAAAAAACATTGTTGCTGTCAAATATATTATCAAAGAAATAATACAGCAAAATAACTTCGGCAAGCTTCGGCAAATATCAAAATTCCAACGGAAAGTTTAAGAAACAAAAATAGTACACTTTATGATATACATTTTATAAATTAATATTAAAAATACTGCATTTATTTTAATTTCAAAAAAAGAAGATATTCTAAGCTTTCTAAAATGGTATGACACTTGTATGACTTCTTTTGTTATGATACTATAAAATTATACAAAACTAACTGAAATCATATATACCAAGCCACTCAGAAAGTTTTGCGAAAAAAAGTTTTTATGTATAAGACACTGGCCACTTGTAATTATTTTGAAAACTTCGATTATTTAAAATTAATCTAAGTTTAAAAATAAAAATACCACTGTTCAATTTTCAAATTTCCCTCCGCATTTTTCGAAGGCCAATTAATTTTTACTTGTCTCGTTAAAAAATGAATCTACATCGTGAACATTTTCGTGCTTTGATTTTTTACGATTTTAAATGTGGCTTAAAACCTGATGAGTCATTTGATCGACTTCGAACTGCTTTTATGGATGAAGGACCTTCAAAAGCAACCATCTACCGCTGGTGTAGCGAGTTCAAACGCGGAATGAACAAAGGAGTGATCGTCCTACGACGGCTGTCACCGAAGAAAGTGTGCTGGCAGTAAAAAAATTAATTCAAGGAAACAGACGAATTACGTATGAAGAGATTTAGCATACTTTGCAGATTGGCTTAGGAAGATTTTGCACGAGCACCTTTGCGTAAGGAGGATAGTTTCGCGCTGGGTGCCGCACAACCTCACCGAAGCTACCGTCGCGTTTACGATATTGTGAATCCTGGATTTATCAATACGATCCAGAAACAAAGCGTCAGTCGACAGTTTGGCTGTTTCAAAATGAACCAACGCGCAACGACTTCGAAAGTGAAGCGATCTAGGAGCGCAGGGAAAATTATGATGGCTAGTTTCTTCACTTTGACGGGGTACCTCATTTCAATTCCTTTCGAGACTAATGCAGGTTTAAAATCGCTCTGTTTTAAAATATGCTGTAGGCAAATTGCCGATTTGTTCAATTATTAATTTCGATATTGATTGTTATAGTAAAGTAACTATCATAAAATATAGGTTGTACAAATCAAACTTTATTTCAGTTGTTGTTGGCACTTCTAAAGTAATTAAACAAGTTATTTTTGGTCCTTTACGCCGGGCCTGTGGGGTTTTACGCCGATTGGATTGTCTATCAAATGTTGTGGCATATTAAAAAGTAAAAAGACAATTTAAATTTTGCCTTCGGCATATTTTAAAATAACGAGCGTTTTTAAACGGACCACGCCGTTTGTATGATGCGAAATCATTCAAATTGCCTGCGACAGATATAATGCATTATTTCGCCCCATCATCTAAAAAAAGGTACTACATCTATTTTAAATGACTATTATAAAGAGAAAAACAAAAACTTAATATCCCTCTTAGTATGTTTCCGAAAAGCAAATTGCTTTTTAATAATATATTTGGTACATCAATCATCGCAACGAGCCATAAGTAACGAGTAAAACAGCTCACCAGAAACTGAATCGCAGTAAAACAGTAAAACTTTTCTCCAAGAACATTTAAAACAACATAAGCATTGATTCGAGTGATTTACGGACGCTCATTTCGTTCGCAGAAATCTTTTTGTTTCAGTAAATCTCGGAGATTTAGAGGTGCCGACGAACAGATGGGCCTTTGGAAACTTTTGATCGTATCCATGTCTTACAATGGACGTACCCTAGTGACCAATATATCGTTGGCACCTTTTTTGATGTTTGAGAACTAAGCACTTATTGGCACAGTGTTATTGTGTGTTAAACGACTAATTGGACATTTTATCTTTTGTTTTGTTTCCTTGTTCTATATTTTTATAGCTGTTCAGTTTAGCTCATTCTCTAGTAAAATATGAAGATCGGGCGAGAAAATTATAAACACACTTAATTTACGTAAGCCGGTAACGTTTATAAATAACGCTTAGGTAGGGATTGCAAAAAAGGATTTGTTATGACTTTAAAAAAGTAAACAAATGTTTGTTAGATTTTACTTTCATTATCATCAGCCCATTAATGTCCCGACTGCTGGGGCACAGGCCTTCCCTATGGATGGAATAGGGAGATTGGGCAATGACCCACCACGCGGGCCCAGTGCGGATTGGTGGGTGCTAACGACTGCAGATGCAGCCGGGACCAACGGCTTAACGTGCCTTCCGAAGCACGGAGGAGCTCGAGATAGTAAATTTTTGTTCACCCATTCAATGACCGACCACTGCGAAAGTTACTTAACTTCAACGATCGCAGCCGGACGCGCTAACCACTTGCGCCATCGAGCTCCTCATTATTTTAATTTGCATTTATTGTTTTTCGCGAGATGGTGAGCGGGGAAGCGGGCGGGCGCAGCATTCCAGCGAGGTGCAAACTTAGCTTGGTGGAGTTGTAGTGATGAAAATAATTGATGGCATTATTTTCTAAGGGGATGCCCTTCGAATTGTTCTGAGAAAATATAATTACGTACTCATAATATATTAACACTTTTAAAATAAAGTAAGTGATCGCAAGAAATTGAAAACGAGTCTACTAATGATTTAACGTTTTTAGGCAACACTAAGCAATCGGAATATAAAGCAACTTTAAATATATGTCTAATCCCAATTCACAGAACTGTTCGGTGAAGTATCGTAGAGTCCCTAAATAAATACTTTCCGTTTATAAGCAATAATGGAGGAAAAGTTAATACCGCCCAAGGCGTATTTTGAGCAGACTTGGAGTTCACATAGTATATCTGTACGGGCTTACGAGGGTAAATGCTTTTTATTATTGAGGGCAAGCCGGTAGAATTCAATAAGATTTTATCTATCAAGATTCCCGATGTACTGACAATAACATGTAAATATTTCTCTCGGAACAAATTTTTACGCTCATTCAAGAGAGCTTTGTAAAGTTTAGCTCTTTACGCTACGGCTGTTACTCAAAAGCTATTTACATTTAAAAATATATTGTAGATTAGATATATATATCGATAGGTACCTCCCACGTAAGTTGTTGTATGCCACAAAAATGACGTTTTTACTGTAAACAATCCTAATTTGCATCATTTAATGCATTTAAAGTAAAAAAAAATAACGAGAACTCATATTTACCGGGATTTTCCAGGCGTATTTTGTTGTATCTTTCAAACGAGAACGGACTAGAACATTATAATAGACTTTTACAATAGTTTACGTGGGGTCCGAGGCGGGGAGAATCGGTCACATGCAACAGACTACGCCGAAATTTCATCCGCCCATTCGTACGTAGGAAGCGCTTATGTTTTTTCGATATTAATTTACATAGATAATTGAATTACTTCAAATTAATAAAGAAACGTAAAAATTCTTAAGCATCATGATTCATCTGTTTTATTTTAATAGCGCCTATAAGGTTTATGGTGATACCAACCTAAAATGTTGTATAGACTACTTACAACAACGTCGTTATGCGTTCATTAAAAATGTTGTATGTAATACATATACCATTTTACGTTTACATAAATAAAATGTATGTAAAATTAAAACATTTTACTTCGGAAGTTGTTATTTAAAACTTTGTACTATTATAACAAGCTACAATTTATTAATATAACATGAATTAGACAACACGTGAAAAATAATAAATACAGCATTTATTTAGCTTTTCATTAATTTGTGATTTCTGAGTACGGCTGTGTGCGGCCTCAAAATGGTTTTGTTGCGTTTTCCAATAAGTGATATATCATTAGATTCGGCATAATTTATTAAGCTTATGTATGTAGAATCGCGACGAAAAAAAGCTGAGGAGAAAAGATATTTTGCTCTGAACATTTATTGGTTATGTTTCATTACTGAAATTGATTTTTTGCACAAAAATTATAACAATTATACCAATATCACAGATAAATTCAAACTATAGTAGAAGCCATTTGATATTACTACCAAGCCCCCTACGATTTAGTATGGACGCCCTACAAAGATCCGGCTAGGTGGGTACCTACTACTGCAGTGCAAGAGAGGTATTTTCCCGTAAAATAGTAATCCTTTTGCATTACTGTGTTTCGGAAAAAGGGAACTGTAGCTAATGAAATTATTGGGTAAATATTTCAAGACTTACCAATTAACGTCTCGGGTGACGTTCGCAGGCCATTGTTGGATAGTAGTAGTAAAGAGGGGCATCCCAAAATGTTTTAAATGTAAAAACCCACCTGTGCGAAGCCGGTACAGGCGGTTTGTTATATTAAACGTAGGTATTCCATTATTGATCAACAAATACAAGTAAATGAATTGGCTTTAAACCAATAAGCGCGGACCTAGGACTGGGCACAATCAATAGCATACGCGCTTAGTCAACATATTATTTTTGTAATCGAGTCTTGCTATCTTGTATTTAAAAAAACAGTTATATCGCGACGTAGTTTACCTGATTTTTAGTTAAATCGTGTTTTAGTTAATCTCATACCAATTATAAATAAAATGATATTTTTTAAATTGTTTTCTTATGTTGATTTTTTTATGATTCTATTAAACCATTAGTATTAGGTACTTTAACCGCAACATTCATAAAAACGTTGTCTATAAATATCTCTATCTGAATGTTAGAAAATTATTTTAGATTATAATATTTATTTTGTGGTGCTTAACTTAAAATTTCTTCACTATTAATAATACATATTTCATTTTGAAATCAGTGTTTGTTGTTGTAACTACACACATCAAAAGTGTCTAGGGATCAAGCATTTTTATGCGGATTTCTTGAGATTGAGATGTGGCTTTGTAATAAATTTATGATTTTATAAATTTATATGGATCCTTTTTGGTGCATTTCATAATTTGAATCAGGAACTGTGAATCAAATTCGAGTAAAAGATGAAAATCAGCTGTCAATATTTTCCCTATAAAAACATACAACGCATTGAAGACATTATTAGTGCTACTGTTTCCCTACTACTGATTAAAACCAACGTTATTATGGAGCGGCGACGTCATTTAAGCAGGGAAGAAATGCTCAGAGCCGTGGGAATGATAGAAGCTGGTTCCCGGCAACGTACTGTGGCTTTAGCTCTGAATACAAGTCAGAGTGTTATCAGTCGACTTTGGACACGATACCGAAGCACTGGTACCGTGGCTGAGCGCCATGGAGGACGGTATCGCTGCACCACACGGAGACAAGACCGATACATTCAAATCTTAACTCGAAGAGCTCCAACAATAACCGCCATGATGTTAGCCGTGAGGCTTCATCACTCTTCAGGGAACTTAATTAGCGACCAAACAGTCAGAAACCGCTTGCATGAAGTGAACCTTCATTCCCGAAGACCGCTACGGGTACCACCTATAGCAATGCACAATCGTAGGATTCGATATCAATGGGCTCTTGAACACAGAAATTGGGCAGAAGAACAATGGCGTTTCGTGTGCTTTTCTGATGAGTCTTGTTTTGGTATGAGACCGGATACAAGACGTATACGACACTGGAGAACCCCTGGACGCCAACAGCGATTAAAATCCTGCCAGGAAGTCCATCCTTATAGTGGTGGAACCATCATGGTATGGGCGGGTATTTGGATCGGCGGAAGAACTGAGTTGATTTGGATCAGAGGCAACCTCAACGCTCAAATTTATGCTGAGACGATTGTATCAGACGTCATCGTTCCTCTACAAGTGCAAATCGGTCCCTTATTTCAGTTAATGCATGATAATGCACGACCGCACACCGCAAGAGTTGTAAGACAGACTCTCGCCGCAGCTAACATCAATGTCCTGCCCTGGCCTGCTCAGTCGCCAGACTTGAACCCGATTGAGCATGCATGGGATATGCTACAGAGAAGAGCTCTGCCGAATATGGAGGGTATCCAGTCGCAAGAAGACCTTTTTTTGTTGTTGCAACGAACATGGGCGGCCATTCCACAGCGTGATTTGGATGAACTCATTTTGAGTATGCCAAACCGATGTTCTTGTGTTGTTAGTGTTCGCGGTAGAAATATGGATTATTAATTGTTTAAGTTACCCAATAAAATTTTAGAGAAAACTGTTATTTCAGTCTTTTTTTCGAACTTTTGTGTTAGTGGTTCAAATGTCAAAAATCCCTTTATTAGGAAAATGGCAAATTTCTTTATTAATGCAAAGGTGACTTGGTTTATCGTTACTGTGACAAACGAAAACACTTTATTTGATGAATCCTTAAAGAAAATTTTAATTAATATCAATCAGGAGAAAAGTTATTGCAAAAATATATGTTGATCCCTAGACACTTTTGATGTGTGTACTATAAACAACGTCATGTAAACTCCGCGGTATAATGTTGTAAGCAGGAGATACAATAACTGGGGCAGCCCGTAATCCACAGTAAAATGTTAGATATATAAAACAAAACAAAACTCAAAAACTATGCATAATCGTACTTTTTTAAGTCATCTTTTAACATAGCCAAGAATACTACACGTTACATTCACAAACCAAATTTCATAAAGATACTTCTATCAATGTCAATTATAGCAAAACTTGAATCTTTAAAACGCTCTCCTGTGAAATTGCAGTTTTTGGAGGTATCGATATTTATTAAGTATTTAATTGCTAGATATTTCAATCTAAAAAAAAATACTAGAAACATTCCACTCGCTGTAGGTTTCAGACGGGTTTTGAACCCGCATCTTATAATGGTGTTTATTATCCGCTATTAAACTTTGTTCCAATGAATAATAATATAAATAATAATTAAAACTAGTTGTAACGGGTTAATGCACGAAACTTTATTTATTTATTGACGTTTCGCAGCCTTTTCAGGTCTGTATGTATATGTATGGATTTATTAGTTAATTTAGTTAGTAAAGTACTTTATTTAAAATTCTTTTCTGTAATTTTTAAAGGGTCAAATAAATAAACTAAAAAATTACATAAAAGAATTTTAAATAAAGTACTTTATTAACAAAATTGACTAATAAATTCATAAATATACAATAAAGGACAATGTTAAAATTGGCCTAAGAACCACCACCAATTTGGCATTTATGATAATTCTTAGTGTATTTTTTGCGATAATTATCAGTATTTAGATTGTGACGGACACTTCCAGTTAAGTAAGCTTAATTAGAAAGTTAAAAAATAATCTGAGACAATAAATACCATTTTATGTGTATAATCTATGGCAGCGCTGCAAACAAAATACTCTTTCTTCCTAATGCTAGCACTTCACTTGGCTATTCGTATTTGCTATTTTAAAACATGTCATCAGTCTGTCCTTGGTTGTTTTCCAATTACAGAGCATAATGCGACTCAGTGGCGCACAATGCCGAATTATGCTGATGCATAATTGGAACGTGAGTTAGTTTTCAAATGCACCAGCAGAGTGCGCTAAGTTCACCATTGAAAAAAAAGTCAATGTTTGTACCTTCATCCATACTTATATTTATTTTTTTAACACAGTTTGAATTAACTTTGATTATTTAAAAAAACTATAATGAAACGAAAGCTTTAATAAATTTTCAACAATAAATAATATTACTATAATAATATTTCGATCAATGCCAACTTAAGAAAAAAACACTTGTTAATTTTCTGTCACTGAGTTGGTACGATTGCACGCATCACACGAAAGCATTACTTTTGAGAGTGCTCGATTGTGCGAAGCGTTGCTGTAGTTGAAACATTCAACGTTAAGCATTATGCCGCATAATGCGCTCTAGTGCTGTAATTGGAAAACTACCCTTTTCATTCCTTATTAAGCATGACAAGGACAAACTGTTGTCAAGTGAAGGGCCGGCATAAAACTCGTTAGTCTGTGGTTGTGGTGCATGCAGTTTGCATTCGTAGTAATCTGTGGCATTAGTGCATTCCAAAGAGTAGTTTATTATACCGGAAAGTGCATTCTCGTTTCAGATTACCTGTTGTGTGTGTTTATTTACGATTGTTTTTACTTTAATTTAACTATTTCGGCTTTCTAATATGCCATCGATGTTACCAAAGAGCAGAGCCCTTATTACCAAGTGCTAGTGAACTGTGCCACAACATCCTGAGAGGATCATACTGCCAAATTATTCAAGAACACCTGATACACATTCACGCTGCATATTTTCACAATATACATGTGATATATAAATAAATACAATATACAATATGATGCAATTATGTGAAAAATAGTCAATAAATAAGAAGCAAAACTACAATTTTTATTTTATTCATGATTCCTGCCTAACCAAGTTTTTCCTAATAGTTATTGTTTAAAATCGCACCGAATAAAATGAATTAGTTGTCATATTAATTCACTTCATACTGAGTTCATACTAAGTTCATAGGTTGACCTATGTTTCATTGAATATTAAACATAACCTCAAATAAATAGTTTTCCTAATAATTTAAGTTCTCAGAAGTGCCCGTCAATATTCTTTGTATTTACAGTCATTTACTTACAGTTTTGAACCTAGAAAATAATATTTCATGATTGTTGGTTCTTAGGCTAACTATGTATGGACGCTGAACAATGTCCTTTAAAAAATCTTCCAATGAAATAACCGAACGCTCAATAAAAGTCTTTCGAAGGTAGCTCGACAAAATTAAATAAAAACTCAGTATTCTGACAATGCAGACCTGAAAAGGCTGCGAAACGTCACTAAATAAATAAAGTTTCGTGCATTAACCCGTTAAAACTAGTTTTATTTAATGAGTGATGTGCGTGAAAACCTACGACACAAATATATAATAATTCTAATAAGAAATATTTGGTTCTCAAAATGTATATCACGTAGGTACCTAAGTCTAACATCTGTCATGTTTAACGACTAATATCATGCGATTATGAGATTTAGGGAACGATTTCATGAAACCTATTTGCGAACATGTTCTTACAGCAGATGGTGGGTACGTAATTTTTACTATGGAAATAAAATTACGTTTAAGATGAGTATAATTCTGATTGATTCTCTGCACCGAAACTGAGTTTCACCGCGGTATTTCTTTATCATTCCATTAAAATAATGAATGGCAGAGACTGCTGTCAAACTACATGCCAGAATTTGGCCTAAACATTTAACGTAGTGTGGGACGCCCTGAGACAAGATGGGATGATGACATTCGTAGGCTGGCTGGCGTGAGCTGGATGAGAGTGGCAGAAAATCGGGAGCAGTGGCGTGCATTAGGGGAGACCTATGTCCAGCAGTGGACGAGCATGGGTCGATGATGATGATTTTAATACTCTCTCTACTGCCAAGTAGTTTAAAAATAAAAAGAAAATCAGTAATTAACGTAAGATGCTATTGCTCTATTGATGTTTTTAACCTTGTACAGACAGCCACAGGGCAAATTTTTGAAATTGACTTATATCGCTTGATTGTATAGTTCACAATATATTGAGAACTCTATTTGAGTCTAGTATTTGAACTCGTGCTTAGCCAGTTTTTTCGAAGTGAAACTTCTTTACGCACGCTTGTGTTGGGGGGTAAGCAGGCGAATGCGTTACGCGTTACAAAAAGTGTTCGGGCGAGGCGAACGGGAGTTGTATGGGGGATATAAGCAAGAGAAAGTAGTATATATATATATATATATATATATATATATACACACACATACAGATGGAGCTAAAGAAGTTTCACTTCAGTCGTGTGGTCATAAGCACACTCACATTTTATAAATCTTTTATCCTTTAATGATAACAATAAATCAAACTGCTTACTTGGCGACCGTGACTCTATCGTAGCGTTTCCGTTGAAATGTACTCTTCTAAAACTGTTCTCATAAGCGGACTTATCTCCCTCCCCGTCCCTCGCCCCAAACGGATATCACATTGCATTTACTACATACCCTACGTCCTGCATTTTGATGTCGACACGCATTCAGTGCGGACGTGTCTGCAGAGGAAGAATCGCAAGGCACTTAACTTTTAAATTATAGCTAAGAAAATAGCTATTGATGTCGATTCTGGCACGATTCTGTAAACTTCAATCATAATCACACTAATATTATAAAGGCGAAAGTTTGTGAGTGTGTGAGTATGTGAGTGTGTATGTTTGTTACTTCTTCACGTCTAAACGGCTGGAATGATTTTAATAAAATTTGGTGTGGAGTTAGCTGATACCCTGGATTAACACATAGGCTACATTTTACTGCGGGAAAATATCTTATTTCCATGAATTTTTCATCTTTCCATTCCAAATGAATTTTGTTTAAGTAGGTACATATTTTTTGACATTCATGTCAAAGCTATTTTGATAGATTAATATTTCATACATATTTCTAGGACAACGATATTATTATAATTTTTTGTGTTTCTAATTATGACTTGCAAACGTTATCCAAACCGTTCACAGAGCTCACAAAGAGCTCCATCCATGAAAATTGCAAGACAGCAAGAATCTACTTATGATACTGAACAGCGCAGTCGTGACCCAGCAACACGTCAGGCAGAAGTCAGAACTGGAGAAACTTTTGCGCAAGCTAATGCTCGGCGTCTGGAAAATCCTATCCGCATAGCTAATCAGCGTGCATTAGAGACACCTGAAGAAGCAGCTACTCGGCGTCAAGAAAACGCACAACGTTGTCCGTTCAGCGTGCCATTGAAACACCTGATGAAGGAACTTCTCGACGGCGAGAGCATGCCCAGCTTATGGCTAATCAGCGTGCATTAGAAACACCTGTAGAAGCAGCTACTTGGCATCAAGAAAACGCATAGCGTATGTCCACACAGCGTGCCATTGAAACTCCTGATGAAGAAACTTCTCGACAGCTAAATCATACCCAGCTAATGGCTAATCCGCGTTCTTCTGACACAGTAGATGAGACAAATGCTAGACGACTTGCAGTCGCTCAGCATCAAGCAGAGCGCCGGCAAACATTTACCAGAAATGCTAGGGGATTATTTGAAAAATGTGGTTTTGAATATGACTCGACATTAGATTACAGTGGCCACAGGCTCATTAAAATTTGCAGTATGGAAAGTGTGTGTCACCATTGTGGGGCATTAAAATGGAATGAGGAAAGAGCGTGAATGTGTTGCTCTGGGGGCAAAGTAGCCATTCCTATTTTAGAAGAGCCTGTGGAACCCTTAAATACATTATTAACAGATGAAATTGATGAATCTCGACGGTTCTAAAACCGCGTAAAAAATACAACCCATGCTTTGACGTCATTTGGGGCGGACAAATTCTTGCAATGCCTGGATTTTCCCCAACGTTCACAGTGCAAGGTCAACTACATCATAAAATGGGATCACTGTTGCCACCACCTAATGAACAGCCACAATTTTTACAGGTGTATTTTATGGGAGACGACTACGCGGAAACTGACAAACGGTGTCTTTAAAAACTTTTTTAATGAACTTGAACTAATGAACTGCTGGCACAGTTGTGCAAAGACAAAGTGCTTGCGCTGGCTGTTGCGTCCTCCGGATTAGCAGCAACCAGGCTGAGTGGTGGCAGAACTGGACACTCAGTATTCAAGCTCCCGCTGAACCTTGCAAGTGAAGAAACGCCCATTTGCAACATCAGTAAAAGTAGAAGCCGCGGTGCTCTATTACAATGGTGCAAATTGATCGCATGGGACCGAATAGAATCTTGATTGGTGGAGTGGCCGTCTTGCTGGCAGATCATTCAAGGTATGGAGCGAGCAACTGCGCCAGGGAGACGAGTTTGCTCGCACGTTGCTCTATGTGGAAGTGCCAAGGTATTACATGTGGAATGAGTTACGAAAAGAATGGAACGTCGCGTGCAGGGCGCACCCGTCGACGGTTGGCCTGGTGTGAAAGCCTTAGATGCCCTCGGTAGATTTTATACCGTACACATAACACATTTTGAGTGCTATTATGTACGGTTGCTGTTGACTAGAATCCGGGGTCCTATCAGTTTTCAAGCGCTCAAAATCGTCGATGGGCAGGAAAAGACCATTTTCCAAGAAGCATGTGAGGTGATGGAGCTACTTGAAGACGACGGCCACTGGGACGCAATGATGGAATACGCAATGTTGTGCCGGTCAGCAACTACGTTGAGAGAGCTCTTTGCGATTATGATAAGCACCTGCGGACTCTCCAACCCCCGGCAATTGTGGGACAAGTATAAAAAGCGCTTTATCAGAAGACATTGCTCGCCGATACCAAGGGATACACTAGCCAACGATGACATAATTTTTAACGAAGTGCTGAAAGTCTTTTTTTCTTGGGGGCACCGGCAAAACTTTTTAATGAACTTGCTGCTGGCACAGTTATGCAAAGACAAAGAGCTTGCGCTGGCTGTTGCGTCCTCCGGAATAGCCGCAACCTGGCTGACTGGTGGCAGAACCGGACACTCAGTATTCAAGCTCCCGCTGAACCTTGCAAGTGAAGAAACGCCCATTTGCAACATCAGTAAAAGTAGTAGTCGCGGTGCTCTATTGCAATGGTGCAAATTGATCGTATGGGACCGAATCGAATCTTGATTGGTGGAGTGGCCGTCTTGCTGGCAGGTGATTTCCGGCAGATGCTACTGGTTATAGAGCGAGATACCGCGGCAGATGAGATGAACGCATGCCTCAAGGCTTCGCCGGTGTGGGCTTATACCTATATCATGTAGAGTTCTTAAATTCCCTCGACCTGTCAGGGCTGTCTGTCTGCCTGTCATACTGATGCGTAACCTGGATGCGCCCAGACTGTGCAACGGCACTAGGTTACGCATCACGGAGTTGAGACGGCACATCGTCCAGGCCACCATTCCTACTGGAGGGGCCAAAGGAGAGACGGTATTGATATCTAGAATCCCTATAATACCCACAAACTTATCCTTCCAGTTCAAACGCCTACAATTTCCTATAAACGTAAGCCACATTTATTACAACAAATAAAAGTCAAGGACAAACTCTAAAAGTAGCCGGCATTCACCTGGGCACCCCCTGCTTCTCCCACGGACAACTGAACGTGGGTTGCTCGCGTGTGTCGAGAGCAAGAAATCTTTTTATTTACGCAGAAAACAATAAGTCCCGCAATGTTGTTTACCGGGATGTGCTGCAGTAAAATGATTTCTAGGTCTCGCTCTACGACCCGAGACAAAAAACAATTACATAAGACAGCATAATCAACTCTCCCGTTCTGTCAGTCATCAAATTTTGTAAATTGATCTTTCCGATGTTTAAGTTTAAATTAATTTGCTTCTAAAAATGTGAATAGTCATTGTTTTTACTGTTAATACACAATTTATTTTCCCTAATAAGCTGCGGGTAACACCGCGGGGCACAGCTAGTTTAACATAAGTCTGTCCCTTTCAATCTTTACGGAACACAGACTTACAAGAATGACAAAGATACACTGTTGTCAAATTTAATTTAAGATTTTAGAGTTGTAGAGTAAAGCACCAACTAAGTACATACAGTAATATTAATACTAAGAAGATAAATCTGCGTCTGCTACCCGTATGGTACGGCAAAATAGTATTAATTTTTACTGTAAGTATTAACTAGACATGGCTATACTGCACTTACGAGGGACATATTATTTTCGTGTATTACGGGCGAGACATGCCGACTTGTCATTGCTGTATGTTCTACACTCATCATCAGCTTAATAATGTCCCCTCTGCTGGGGCACAGGCCTTCCCTATAGATGGAATAGGGAGATAGGGCCATGACCCACCACGCGGGCCCAATGCGGATTGGCGGATGCTAACGACTGCAGATGCAGCCGAGACCAACGGCTTAACGTGCCTTCCGAAGCACGGAGGAACTCGAGATAAAAGATTTTTGGTCACCCATCCAATGACCGATCACTGCGAAAGTTGGTTAAATTCAACGATCGCAGCCGAACGCACTAACCACTTGCGCCATCGAGTTCCTCATGTTATGTTCTACACTACTGGGATAATATTACATACATAATGCAATTTATTTTTGACGTGTAGTGTATACTGTTTTTACCATTCGAAGCACGGAGGAGCTCGAGATAATAATTTGATTGACCCATCCTAATGTTATTGCCAAAGTTGCTTAACTTCCTTCGCTAACCTCCTGCACTATCGAGCTTCACAAGGTGCAACTAACGATAAAAAAAAATGAATAAACATCACTCGTAGTCCTAAAACTTTATAATCTCGAGCTTCGCTGTGCAGGCAGGCAGCTTAAGTCATTGGGTCCAACCTGCATCCTGCATTAGCACCCAACTATCCGCAATGGGCTCGAGTGGCGGGATAGTAACGTAATGCGTGAACTAAAATAAAACAATGCAAAACTAAAGTAGCCTTTACAGGCTACGTCGTCAGAATCAAATTTTATTTAATTTTGTCGAGCTACCTTCGAAAGACTTTTATTGAGAGTTCGGTTATTTCATTGTTTGATTTTTAAAGTTTTATTGTCTATGTATGAATTTATTACTTAATTTAGTTAACATTAGTAAGCATTAACTCGTAAAAACTAGTTTTATTTAATGAGTGATTTGCGTGAAAACCTAAGAAACAAATATAAAAAACTTAACGTCAAGAAGTGAACATAACGCACATTCGTTCATTCATTCAAAGATTGATATTATTAAAACGCTCCGTAAATCTAGTAGGCCGTGCTTTGCCATTGCGCGCCAAACGCCGCAAGTCGTAGATATTCAAATTGAAAATGGAGCATTGGTATTTTTTAATTTGTAGAGGCTGATTTAATGCTGTTATTTTTAATATTATTTTAACGTCTCATGCTTATTTGTGAGGTTACCTACGTAAAATTATTAGTGTAGGTAGGCAAACAATAACAACTCTCGAAGACCTAAAAAGTAACATAAGACACGTCATCAATGATGAAGAGTTACCGTTTTGTCAAATACTGAGCCAAAATTGGACCTTTTGTAGGCTGGGCGCATATGTACGGTTTCCTTTACCTTTAGTATGAGTTTTTTTTAATACGAAACGAACGATCGTCTTTCTCGTTTCGATCAAACAATACGTTTTCGAATTGTGTCGCTAAATATTGTGCCGAAAACGTTATTAAATCACATAAAGACTTCGCCCAACACACTTAGTCACTAACCTCCTTATTAATAATCATGTCACTCAAATGCCATTTGTAATTCAATAAACAGAGACAAAACATAACTAATCCATGCGTATTCTCCGTTTATTAATAAGGGGTTGAAAGTTTCTAATCGAGTGACGATACGATCAAACGTCGTAGTATACTCATGACGCGCTGTCAAAGTTGTAACTTGTACTGCCAAAATGCAAACGACATACGAAAACTTTGGTAGTTTTCGTTTTACGAGGACTCGATGAAACTCATACTACTGATTTTTGATTTTGATAGATAACGCTAGGGGCGCTGCTTGCCAAAGTATGGAAACGAGACGATACGATTAATGCAAACGATTAAAACTCATACTAGGGGTACTGTACAGGAATTCCGATTCGGAGACCTGAATACACGTCCTTAAATACAAAATGTTGAAAGAAGCGTACATTATTCTTATTGTTTCAGAATCGAAAAAACCTAACGTTCGAATTAACTGCCTAATCAAAAAAACGAAAGGTCTGCGTAGGTTCACGGAATTCCGAATCTGAATTCTTGATCAAGAAACTGTACATACATGTGCGCCCAGCCGTATTCACGATAGCATACGAAACCGAGGTCATACGATTTGCATGCATTATGTTAAAAAGTAAGCTTTTAAAAAATACTATTTAATCTGATTGTAACAGCTGCTATTAAAAACCCTTGATATCTTAAGAGCCCTTTCACATATTTTGCAAAAAATCGTAATTTTTGAGCGCCTCGTTTACCCCCTTAGAAAATCATTTTGACTCTTTCCAATAAAAGTAAACAGTAGATTTGTTCTTCCTATTGTAAGTTAATGTAGAATATTTGCAAATACTATTTTCTTTTTTTTGTACTGATCGTTCTATTGCAGCTAGTTTACGGAAAAAACGATAATATGCAAAAATTCAAACGCCTAAATCTCTCAATAATGGTCAATAAATAAGACCAAATTAATTACTACGACATCAGAAATATGTTTTCGTTGTAACATAATGGATTCTATTGATTTTCCATCTCATTAATTATCAAAAACAACATCTAACCTCCGTGAGTTTTCCCAAAAAATAATGCAGGTTTACCTCGTATTTTGATATTGAATTAAATAGAATTACTATCAAAAACTTTCATAAAACTAATCTACTATCATTGAACTACTGAAATATTTATATATTTTAAGAATTAGTTCATTAATAATTATTTTATAAGACTCGTAACCTCACCCGTAAAATGCAATATATACTAGTGCAAATCTACCTACACGCCAATCAGTACGGCAGCGGCGCAATTTTGTAAAAGGGCTCTTAATATTGGCCCTATTCTTATAAGATACCACCCACATAAGGTTATTCTGTTGTTAAGCCAACTACCGCCGTTATATGAGCTGTATGGCGTAATGTGTCGAGGAAAGAAATTATTTATTTTCATTCAGGTGTGTTACTATGGGGATCAACGACACGAAGCCTTCTCAACCCACCCAACCTTATTCTGTGGCTTTAATATAACTTACTCGTTGGAAATCAGCGAATAACGTGAATGCGGACTAAATGATTTTTCATACGAATAAGCTTACCTATGAAGTTGTAATATTATTTGACAGGTATTGCCAGGCGGGCGGTGTGGAAAAACTGATATTTATTATTTTTTCTTTAAGGTAGAACGAGGTAATATTTCCAGTGGATTTCAATTATATCTTTTGACGTGACCATTGTTGTTCCCGTTGTATCTCGGATTCATTTGTTATTATTATATTTTTATTTAATTTACGCTGATTACAATTTTTTGTCCCATATTTTACCTTACATTACCCTTTTAAGTCCCATTTATCTCAGTATTAAAAATTATCAAAGGTTCATCGGCGTCAATCCATTTTATAGGTATGAACCAGATTCCCGCGCTTTTGATTAAATGAAGATGAGGTTACCATTAATCTCTGAGTAGGTATAATCTCCTTATATGATCTAAGGGCGTGATCTTATAATGTAATGGAATCGTTTTTTATTAACTTATATGTAAAGATTACGTTGCTTATATGAAAAATAAGTTTTAGTTAGATACATAATTATCCTCTATAAAATTAATAAATGTCAAGAATTCAACTATATAACAGACTGAAACAAACGAAAGAGTTGTTATTGCAAAGTTTGAACCCGATTATTTGTTTATGTTTTTTGAATCTTTATTTGATTTTATTTTATTCAAAAGTACGTACAGTGAGTACTCAATTTAAACTCGCTGACATGAAGATTTCAATGCGATTTAAATAGAGCAATTACGGCAATCCGCTGCATGACAACTTTGTTTACAACAGGAATGTAGAACACAATGGAATTATTGTTATTTATATTGGTATTTTGCACTGTTTAATTAGCTAAGTACAAAACCACACTACATTCATGGCTTACCTACATAATAGAAAAAGTTGTCCTGTGGCGAAGTCACGGGTTGAAGTGAAAGAGAATAAATTTACATTGTGTCACGTCTCGCCACAAGAGAAACCGCAAACGCACAGTTTTTATTTGTGTTTGAGCTGCACATTATTCTTAAGAGTTCACAATGGCCGTCCCTTATAGTCCAGAATAATTGGTAAGATAAAAGGGAGTTTTTGTTGTTCGCAATCGGAGCATTTTCGACTCAAAGTTGCGTGATATATTGCGAGAATTGTGTTTTTGTGTCATTCGTAATAAGGACCATTGTGCAATCCGCTGATGGCTGAGAATAATGAGATTGTCGTTTGTCACATTATTTAATGCTGGAAAACAACCGGAAGACGTTAACATATTAAACAGTACACAGGTTTTGTTCAAAATGACAAATATACAATTAGGTAGGAACTTGCCCAGGTGGGAGAGATGAACAATCATTCAGAATATTATTAAATTTAACGCAAACTAAACGTCAATTTGTTCATTGGTCACATGAGAGACGCCAATCACAACAAAACAGTCTCGCTCGTGACCAATGACAAATTGACGTCTTACATTAATCAGGAAACTACGCCACTATGGATTAAAAGATAGCACTCTTGATCACATTGTGTCATATTTGAGCGTTAGGATCCAGAGAGTTGACATCAATAACAAAGATCTCCTGGATCGTTAGTAAAGATTGGTGTTCCTCAGGGCTCGATTCTTGGTCCTGTCTTGTTTTTAATTTATATAAATGACCTACCTTACTTTGTAAGGGATAATCACGAGATACTTTTGTTTGCAGACGTTACTTCAGTTTTTTCACAGCTAAAAAAACATCCTTAACTGGTGGTAGGAGAAAAAATATGGACGATATAAAAGAGATGTATTGTGCACCCAATTCGAATAAAGATTTTTTGACTTTTGACTTATATCAGACGTAGCAGGAAAATCGGCCAATGACAGGAAAGCTTAGGTTTTACTCAGGAAAGGTTAGCTACTAGCTCGTTTTAGTGAATAGATTAGTTTATGTTAACTGTAATTTTCTACAGATTAAATTTAACTTATTATCAAATGGTTGTCTAATTAGCTAAGTGATTTTTGCAATGGTCAGTGATACGATTTGTAACCAAAAATGTACTATCTCGATCTCCTTGAGCAATATGGTTGCGCATGGTGGGTCTTAGTGGCGCCTCAATTTCATCCACGGGAACACAGGAGTGGGAATGTTGATAAGCTGACAATCATAGACCTAGATTAAATTAGACACCGCATGTACTTTATATTGTATGGAAACCGAACGTGTCAGATTTTAAGTGCACGAGAATAAATTTGTGGTGAAAAAGCATGGGTCCCGGTAAACTATTAAAATTATGTAGTTAATGCAGCTTTATATGACAAAGTTAGAAATTTTTAAATATTACGATTAACGATCGGTATTGACGCGAAGAAATAAAGTAAATTTTAAAGGCGGACCATCGGTCACCCTTTTGGCACGCGAAGTTCATACATTATATGTATGCTGATAATGATGATGATAGGATTACGATAAAAAACAAATGAGGAACAACAACGTTTTACTAAAACATTTATTAGTACAGCGTCAGTCAGTGAAATTACACGACAATGAATTTTTAACAGCCAAAGCTTTCATGATGACCTTTAAAAAACAACATTAAACGGGCAGTTTACAATTATTGACCCATAAAATGAAAAGGTATTATTGCTCATAAGATTTTGTTATGAAAATTGATTAATTTTGTTTGACTTTGGGTTTGCCTCTGTATGGCAGAATAAGTGGATTAATTACGTGCTGGTATCATAATTCCTTTTGCGACGACTTAATTTAGGATTATTAACCATTATGTGTTCTTAGATTAATTATAAGGAAAAAGATCTTTCTTCTATTAAAGCCCTATAGAATAACCTATTTTCTAATATGAGTTCTGATTATATTAAGTCGCTCAAATGGGTTACTGTGTTAACTAGACTCGTTATAAACAACTGATCCTAATTTGTTTTGCCATGCTCCTAACATAAAAATATTGTCCCGACAACCTCATTATTTTCGCAATATTCTAGTTTGGCCTGAAAATTTAAAGCCTTCGCTTCGTATCTATAAGGGTATATTGAATGTGTAGAAAATTTTGCCTCAAATGCATTTCTCTCTTTTATTGATATAAATAAGATTTCTCCATTCGTAGCTTTTCTAATTTCATGATGTCAAAGTCTAAATTTAATAAATCCATTTGAGTTTCACTTAACTTTTCATTTTGTAAAGAAAACTACTGTATCTTTCGCTGTAACAATATTGTTTTATGAATTTAATTACGAATTTGTTTTATCCTACGAATAATATAAATGTGAAAATTTGAATGTTTGTCAATTAATCACACAAAAACTACTGAACGGATTTGGATGCAATTTAGTTCTCATAAAGTTTATGGAACGAGACGAAGGATAATTTTTATACAGGAAAATTTTCAGGTTCCTGTGGGATTCTCAAAAAAACTAAGTCGCGGGCGGCCGCTAAATAATTAACAAATATATGTTTATTGTTTTAAACTTTTATGGTCACTAAAGTAATGTATGTTATTAACGGGATTGTTGACTGTAGATCACTATATATTGATGTGATTAAATATTATAAATATTGTACTGTCAACGGGCTTAAATTGCGTTTTTAAATACTTTTATGGTAGCCATACACACTACGAGAAATCGTTACGATCAGACTGTACAGTTCGAACGGAACAGTTTATCGTACGTGGCGTACGTATAGGAAACTGTGCAGTTTTATAACATACACGCTACGATTTATCGGCACCGTTCGAATTGTACAGTCTGATCGTAACGATTTCTCGTAGTGTGTATATCTACCATTACACATACTACTAATTTTCTCCACAACACCCTATGGATGAGTGGTAGAAAATACCTACGACATTAAGTCCGCTAGTGTTAGGGTCTGGTGTAGTTGTGCATGAAGAATAAAATAAATATCTCTATGATTCGGTTTTAATTTAAGTTGATTTGCGAACGGAACCTGTAAACGTGCAATGCAATTTCTTGCAATTTATTTATCTGTGGCTTTGCTCAGGAAGTTTGCCGCTACCTTTAATAAATACTAGATAAAGTAAATAAAAGCATATTATATTTATTTGACATTTGATTATCGCTAGTAAAAATAGCTCGCCCTCTCCAATGTTTTATATTAAATTAGTTGTGTATGTTTTGGTTAGGGTACGATGAGGCTGGCATATTCTTAGAATGAAAGCCTCTAAATAAATAAAGAAGAAAAAGAACAAAAAGACATTTCGCATCCTTTTCAGGATGCATCGTCGCAATAAATAAATATAATCAGTGCACTATACTTTTGAAACTTGTTTTATTTAAAGAGTGGTGTGCGTGAAAACCTAAGAAACAAATACAAGAGCAAAGCGAGTAAAGCTCGCAGCATCATCGGCGTTGACTATAGATTTAAAAACCAGTGGGCATATGTACAATAGTTACCTACATGTTTTTAAGAATATGTCTTGTAGTTAATTAATTTGATAATCCAAAAGGAATCACTCTTTTTCCGGGATAAAAAAGCATTGTATATTTCAATCTAGGTATTTTATTACGTGTGAGGAAAATATCTGAGCACTTACCATAAAAACTCCAAGTCACTAATATTAGTAGAATAGGTAAAGTCAGACGTGCACCGTATCAAAACAAGTATCGGCACAAGTAAATAAATACAAAGCTAAAAGAAATATACGAATCGAAGCAGTTAGTACTGTGACAAACTTAATCGTTTGCCGGCGATCTTAAGAAGAAAACCGAATCAATTTTCAAGTTAACAGAAATCGCGAAGCAACACTTTTAATTCCGTTGAGAGAACGCAAAAAGATTTTGCAGTTTCATCTCTGAGAGTGTCTGTGCAATATAGAATTTTAATTCTGAAAAGGAATATATATTTTACTGTACGGTTTTTTTCGACATATCATAATTTATGGGTCCTTTTATTACATTGTAGCTGGACTAAATGAAAACATAGCATATCAGACCGACAATATTTTGACTTTGGAAATATGATACCCGCCTAGAGAAGTTACCAAAACCCTATTTATGGAAGTTCTTCTATCTAGTAAACAAAAATAAACTCATTTTAGCGCTAC
The DNA here is from genome assembly GCA_902850365.2 of Chilo suppressalis. Lineage (NCBI taxonomy): Eukaryota > Metazoa > Arthropoda > Insecta > Lepidoptera > Crambidae > Chilo > Chilo suppressalis. Next base: position 4,815,244 of record OU963902.1, read on the forward strand.
AGCAGAACCACTAAGTGGAACTACCGGTAACTAAACAAACGAACATACTTTATCCCACCAAAAACATTCAGTAAAAAACTAGCCAAGTCTCGACGGAGCTGCTTGTTTATCTCTCAAAAGTAATGAAATCTAGACAAAGTCGTGCTAAGTCTAAGGTGCCTTACTGCGATTTCTTTATTATTATAGTTAATGTTGTGTGGCTTGGCCATTGAAGGATACACAAGGGTACAAAACCAGGCGCTACATGACACCATTGCACTGATGCATTCATACGTGCAACATTACGTGTAAACGCAACTTTTTGACATCAATTAAAGGGGCCCACCAAATTGAATATTTTTTGTAAAGGCGGTATGTCGATCTCTTCTAATAGTTTGGTTGAGTTTTTGTGTTTTCTAATCAGGGTCACCAGGTATTCCATATCTTAGATTATCCTAGTTTTTATAGTTTTTATTTTATGTGGCCATTAAACCCTAACTCTGTACCAAATTTCAGCTTTCGGAGTTTATCGGAAGTACTGGTTCTATTCTGATGATCATGAGTGAGTGAATGTCATAAATGCGAAACTTTGCTTTCGCTTAACGTCGGAACTAAATGACCTACAGACTTGAAATTTTGGATTTTAAGTATGTTATTATAGCATACTGGATGACAAAAATATCTGCGTTGTGGTCTTATCCAGAGGTTCTCAATTAGGGGCCTGAAAATACGGCGAAATGGTTCCAGTAAAGGATGGTACGGCAGTGTTTGCTTCGCGCTCGATTTGGCGGGGGCACTACCGTGCCCCCCGATTATAAAGTCTGAAGAATTGCTATCCTTTTTAGTACTGAATTCTAAAAACCTAGTATCTTTTCTTAAAGCTTACTTATCTATTGCAATCCTGTTCGAAGAATTTATTTCTTACTTTTAGTAGGTGAGCTTCGCACCCGTGGCTTAAGTTATTTGCATGTAAATTAAGGCAACTCAATATCAGCAAAAACTGATCAGGGATGCAAAGTCCATGCTAAAGCTTATGTAGATATTTCTTTTTGAGATAGTGAGATACAAAGGCATTTAAACAAACTATACTTGTAGGAACCGAATCAATAACAAATCTAATGTAGGGGCCTTTTCACACAAACCCGCGGCACTGAATAAAGCTTATAAGTAGACTAGCGGCCCGCCCTCGCTTCGTTTCGGTGTAGAGCTGAATTGTAGACTACAGTTTTTGTTCTCAGGCTTGTATTATACACAATGACATTCATCTAAGATTCTTCTTATACCATGCAAAGTCTCAGCCCGATCGGTTTAAAATTGACAAAGTTTCATACAAACTTTCATTCCCTATTTTATCCCCTTGGGGGTAGACTTGATCAAAATCCTTTCTTAGCGGATGCCTACGTCATAACATCTACCTGCATAGCAAATTTCAGCCCGATCCGTCCAGTGGTTTGGGCTGTGCGTTGATAGATCACTATGTCAGTCAGTCACCTTTGAGTTTTATATATAATATATAGATGAAAGTTTTGTTAGTTGTAAATATTATTTTATTTAATATTTCTAGAAAATATTCTGATACCCCTACCTCTACCAGGAACTTTTCCCGTGAAAACGCTCAAATATTTTTGTTTCGGTTCATTATTATTTGAATCTTGTGTGTGACCTCAGTAATTTATTTTCTCTTTGGACCACAGAATCTAAAATCCGTCCATAATATCAACCAAAATATTTTTTTTTAAATACACAGTTATTAAACCATCTTAAAGTATTTAATTGAATAAATACCATTCTGAATTCACTTTGCTCCTGCAACAACATAAAATCCGTCCATAAAGTCGGGTGTAAAAGTTGATTCCTTTCGATACAAAAATTCAGCATTTTAATTCTTATCTAAATAAAAAAGAACTGCTTTATATGATGTCAGAAACAGAATCCAATAATATCAAATAACCAATGAAAGGCTTGTTTTAAACGTTGGAACAATAATGTGTTACTTTATACAGTATGCGAGAATTTGTTGCAAAACTAAACATTTACAACACACATCCATTATGGTATCAAATTTCCTTATTGTTTGTGAGAACGTTACCCTAGCGAGAGAATTGAGTGCAGATGCTAATGGTAATTATATGGGCGCTTTTGTTATACCATTATTAACATCTGCTATCTTTTCCTTTCGTATTCGTATGATAGCACTCAAAGGAATGTTAAATCCTTCTTATATAGCTATATGACGTTTATGTCTGTAGGACGTATCATTAGGAGTCATTTGAAATTTGTCTTGAGATGTTTGAGTTTTAGAATTGGGGGATTCTGTAGATATACTGCAGATTAAATCCAAAATCATTCTTTTAGAAATAAAATATTGATTGCACTTGTCGTTGAAATTAATGTGCAATAATTTACAAGCACACTCAATATCTTTTTACGAATCCTTAATAAGTTCAATATTTCTGGAGCTCCATAGTGTAGAGGTTGGACCAGAGTGATATTTTTTGTATGGAAGTGGCGTTTGGCGGGCCATAATGATTGTTTAACACACATTTCATCATCATCATCATTGTCGACCCATGTTCGTCCACTGCTGGACATAGGTCTCCCCTAATTCACGCCACTGCTCTCTCGTCACCCATCCCTCAATGTCTTCGAAAGTCTTCGACCAGTGCGTCCTCCCAGTTATGACATACGGCGCCGAGACGTGGACACTCACGGCTGGATTGGTACACCAGTTTAAAGTCGCTCAGAGAGCTATAGAAAGGGCTATGCTCGGAGTATCCCTGAAGGACCGCATCAGAAATGATGTAATCCGACAGAGAACCAGAGTCACCGACATAGCCCACTGAATTAGCAAACTGAAGTGGCAGTGGACTGGTCACATTAGCCGCAGAACTGACGGCGGATGGAGCCGTAAAGTTCTTGAGTGGAGACCGCGACTCGGTAAACGTAGTCTTCGCGACTCGGTAGTGTGGGATGCCCTGAGACAAGATGAGATGATGACATTCGTAGGCTGGCTGGAGTGGGCTGGATGAGAGTAGCAGAAAATCGGGAGCAGTAACACACATTTAGCATAAAATATTTTTTTAAAATTAAAGAAACCATATGTGTAGAAGAATGTGGATAGGTAGCGCAAAGAGTAGTATTTATATTGTAGGATGAGGTAGCGTTTGCTTTTGTTTTATATTCTCATCAAAAAATCAACATCGTTTATTCAGCGTATAGTGCCACAATTACTCTTGAATGTTGAGAAGCTATTCTACTACAACGGGAGACTTTGCACTAAGAAAAATCGGCATGTACTCGTTACGGGTTATTTCTCTCCCGGTATAAATAAATAAATAATAAATATTTGTTTCTTAGATTTTCCCGCACATCACTCATTAAATAAAACTAGTTTTAACGGGTTAATGCACGAAACTTTATTTATTTATGACGTTTCGCAGCCTTTTCAGGTTTGCTTCATCAGAATTGCTTCTGTCTTTCTTATTTAAATAATAAATATTTCCATCACTCACGCCAATTAGCCTGGCTCCAAAGTAAGCACTGTAAGGCTTGTATTATGGGATGCTAGGGTAACGGATAGAAAACATATACTGTACATATATAAGTATATTTATATAAAAATACATATTTAACATCCATGACTGGAGAACAGATGCTCGTATTCATCACACAAACATCTGCCCCCACCGGGATTCGAACACGGGACCTCTCGAGTCGGCGACACCATGAAACCCAGCGAACAAACCACTCTGCCACGGAAGTCATCAAATTGAATGCCTCATTAAAGGATATGGTGAATGTAATGTATTATTACGTTTATATTATAGAGCAAGCTTGAGCATAATAAATTCATTACCAAGACCTTGACCATGAAAAGTATGCAATCCCGAATAGAAGTTCATTCGTGGTTTAATCATACTTATATTATTACGTCAAAAGGGTCTTTTTCTCCTTGAGCAATTTGATTACTTGGAAGCCATGGCAGTTGATTCTACATAATGAATGACTGTCATGAATAAATTAGGTTTTCCGATTTGTCATACTAAAGGTTTAAATGCTTATTAATTAGTACTGTTAAGGTTTTAATGCTTACTAACTGTAGAGGAGCTCGATGGCGCAAGTGGTTAGCGCGTTCGGCTGCGATCGTTGAACTTAAGCAACTTTCGCAGTGGTCGGTCATTGGATGGGTGACCAAAAATTACTATCTCGAGCTCCTCCGTGCTTCGGAAGTCACGTTAAGCCGTTGGTCCCGGCTGCATCTGCAGTCGTTAGCACTCACCAATCCGCACTGGGCCCGCGTGGTGGGTCATGGCCCAATCTCCCTATTCCATCCATAGGGAAGGCCTGTGCCCCAGCAGTGGGGACATTAATAGGCTGATGATGATGAATTAGTACAGTTATGGGTTATATCCGCTGAATTAGGGGTTGGAAATAACACAAATGAATTCCCAGATATTTAACGTATTTACAAGGCAAGCCAAGACACAAATTAAAATAAACCGCCTTACTTTATTCTCCCGAACGGATGCCCATCAGTTCTGAAAACACAGTGGCTAGACACACACGGACTCACAGTTTCTTTAGTATTTCACAAGTGATAGCTGGTACACATAAATTTCACAAAACATATTTATTTATTTATTATTACGCTAGTTTGCCGTCCGTCAAACATAAAAAAACAAAGAAATAGCATATATATATATATATAGCTAATAACTCCGAAATGTGGCAGTCTTATTAACTCATACTAAATGAGCTTAGAAAGTAATTTCATCTAACTGCATCCACGAATGGTTTCATGGGTTAAAATGATAAGTTATTTCACAACATATAAATCTTGCTACGACACTGTCGCTCCGTTAGCAATAAATCAATTAATTCGACGATGCGTTAAATCCACTTCCCGAAGAACAAATTACTAAAGAAATGGTCGAACTTTCAAAATACAAAAGAAATTAAAAGATCATTTACGAAAGTTTGTATTTAAGTACATTAATTTAATTTCAATGCAAGTTTGATACTTTTCAACATATATTTAATGTTATAATGAGGATGTGACGACCTCCGTGGCCGAGTGGTTTGTACGCCGGGTTTCATGATGTCGCCGACTAGAGAGGTCCCGGGTTCGACTCCCGGTGGGGGCAGATGTTTGTGTGATGAATACGTGCATTTGTACTCCAGTCATAGATGTTTAATATGTATTTCTATATAAATATACTTATATATGTACAGTTTTTATCCGTGCGGTGACGGAGAAAGAATACAACTCACCGCCCCTTTTCTTCCCGTGGGTGTCGTAAGAAGCGACTAAGGGATGTCGGAGCTTCCATCCGCTCTTCTGGTGGTAGGGTGCCTAACACCCGCCTGGTTTGTTACCACCGTGCGCATGGTGAAAAACCCGTGAAGTGCTTCTCGCGCGTTTCGGGATCAGCCAGCGTACAACCAGAGCTCGAGTGGAAGTTGTCGCGAAGGATTCGGTCCAGGGGAGGCATCCGTGGAACCGATGCCGGGAGGACTGCATCGACCCGTCGGCCAGGGAGACCCGTAGAAACGGCTGTCCCGCTGGCCGCCCGTGGCACAGTACAGGGGCCCAAGCGTTCCTAACCAGTTCGCGAGGCTGCCCCATCATGTCACGCATAATCTCGGGGTGGACGGTCGTGCCGGTTGGTGACCGGGGCGTGGGGTCCCGGCGGCCACTCCCGGGGGGGTGCGGGGGCCCTTCCGTCCGGCGGGTCGGCGCATTTCCACTGCAGGCGGGAAGACAAACCCCACTTATTTGCCCGGACTCTTCGCGACGGCGTCCGCTCGTTTTCGCGTCTCTTTTTTTTTCACTTCCACCATGGGAGCCTCAATAACAAAGTTTGGACGTACAGCGGTGCACACCCCCACGCCTTCAACGCTGTTTGAGGTCGAGTTCTGCAACATACGCGGACTCCACTCTAACCTCAACGCTGTCCACCACCATCTCGAGACAGCACGGCCAGCATTGTTGTTCCTGACGGAGACACAAATACTTCCGCCTGCTGACACAAGCTACCTTAATTATCCCGGCTACGTGCTTGAAGAGTCCTTCAAAGCGAAAGCCGGTGTATGCCTGTATGTTCGGGCGGATGTTTGTTGTCGCCGTCTCCGCTGCTTGGAAGATCCCTCCTTCTCCATGCTGGGGGTACACGTCGACTCTGGCCCCCGGGCCAGAGTCTACGTGTGCCTCTACAGATCCCACACCGGTGATGTTGAGACAACTCGACTTTTTGAACACCTTAGTCGGGCAGCAGATGACGCGCAGGAGCGATTTCCCAATGCAGAATTGGTGTTTTTGGGGGACTTTAATGCTCACCACAATTTGTGGTTAAGTTCTTCCAAAACTGACCATGCAGGGATCTCTGCTCACACATTCGCTCTCACGCATGACTTGAAGCAACTGGTTGATCAGCCCACCAGGATCCCAGATATTCCAAGTCAAGCGCCTTCTTTACTGGACCTTCTGCTCACGACCCATCCACAGGGCTATCAGGTTGTGGTAAGAGCCCCCCTGGGCTCGTCCGACCACTGCCTGATATCTGCCAAAGCACCACAGGCCAAGCCTCCGCGTCCAGCAGTGGTCAAGCGCCGTATCTGGCATTATGGGTCGGCAGATTGGGACGGTATGCGTGATTACTTTGCGTCCGTCCCTTGGAAGCAGCGCTGCTTCAGTGACAGGGACCTATCGGGCAGTGCCGTTGCCATTACTGAGGAGATTATAATGGGTATGGAATACTATATTCCTCATTCTGATCTCATCAGTAAGGGCACACATAACCTCTGGTTCAATCACGACTGTGTTGAAGCTGCTTCGCGTAAGCAAGCGGCATATCGTGCTTGGATCAGAGGCCGCGCTCTCAAGGATCCCGGGGTCGATTCACTCAAAGCAGCCTACAATTCTGCTTCCAAGGCCTGTAAGAAGGCTTACATCAGAGCGGATGCCCAGCGTGTTGCACGTGTTGGCCAGGAACTTATAACGCATCCTGCGGGCTCCCGTAGCTACTGGCGTTTGGCCAAGGCCGTGCAAAAAAACTTCTGCCAGCCCTCGCTGCCACCTCTGAGATGCCCAGACGGAACACTAGCTCATAAGCCGCAGGAGAAAGCCGATTTACTGGCAAAACTCTTTGCGGCTAACTCCCGAATCGATGATTGCAATGCACTGCCACCATCATTACCTCACTGTGGCACAACGATGCCTGATATTAAAATCAGGCAGCGTGAGGTTCGTGCCGAATTGCAATCACTCGACGTCCGGAAAGCTAGTGGACCTGATGGCATCCCAGCAGTAGTACTTAAACGCGCTTGTACCAATGCTCGTATTCTTTGGGGCGTGTGCCGGAGACTTGGAGAGATGCTAACGTGCAACCGGTGCCCAAAAAAGGGGATCGCTCAGACCCGGCAAACTATCGGCCAATAGCAGTCACCTCAGTTTTATGTAAAGTTCTAGAAAAGGTCCTTAATAACCATCTGACCCGCTACCTAGAGGATCACTCCCTGATTAATGATCGTCAATATGGATTTAGACCGAAACGATCGACGGGTGATCTTCTAGCGTACTTGACTCATATCTGGGGTGAGGCTATCGACAAGCGTGGCGAGTCGTTGGCTATCAGCCTTGACATTGCCAAGGCGTTCGACAGGGTCTGGCACAAAAACCTTCTCTCCAAGCTTCCGGCATACGGTCTGCCAGCCCAGTTCTGTTCTTGGGTAGCTGACTTCCTGCATGAGCGTAGAATTCGTGTCCTTACGGATGGTAGCAATTCGCGGTTCATGTCAGTGAATGCCGGCGTTCCCCAGGGCTCCGTCCTATCCCCCACTCTCTTTCTGCTGCATATCAATGACTTGATTCCTCTTGGGAATATTCATTGCTATGCAGACGATAGTACAGTGCATGCGGGGTATCTCGGACAAGCAGCGGCTGGGCAGGCAGTAACCAGGGAGAAACGGGAAAATCTTGTCATTGAACTCAATCAGGCTTTGGACCACATTTCCGAATGGGGTACCAGGAACTTGGTTGGGTTCAATGCCAAGAAAACTCAGGCTTGCGCTTTCACGGCAAAAACATCGCCATTCCTTCCCCTTCCATCTCTTCAGGGCACAACACTACCGCTGCAGAGCAACATTTCCATGCTCGGTATGGAAGTTCGCTCAGACCTGAATCCAAAGGACTACATCGAAACCGTGATCAAAACAGCTTCACGCAAACTCGGAGTCCTGAACAAGGTGCGGCGTTTTTTCACGCCCGATCAACTGTGCTTGTTGTACAAAACGCACGTGCGGTCCTGCGTGGAATATTGCTCGCACCTCTGGGATGGCTCCGCCAAGTACTTGCTCGATGCTTTGGATAGGTTACAGCGGCGCGCAATCCGCATCATAGGCGATGAGGAGGTGACTAAACACCTTGAGCCTCTTCAATTACGCCGTGACGTGGCGTCACTAAGCGCGTTCTATCGTTTGTACCACGGCGAGTGTTCTGAGGAGTTATTCTCTCTTATCCCACCTTCCCCTTTCCTTCAGAGGACCACGCGCGCTGGCCTACGTTGTCACCGTCTTACTGTGGCCACAATTCCAACGCGTACAAAGAAATTTGGTGACTCATTTCTTTGTCGCACTATCTGTAAATGGACTGCTCTGCCCGCTCACGTGTTCCCTCCCTCTTACAACCTGGGATCCTTTAAAAGAGGCGTGAAGAAGCAACATGCAGGCCGGCAGGGTGAGGATGGCTGGTGTGGCAGGTAGAACTGCTGTATCAGCTATCGTCGCGTCTGGACTTCACCTTCACTTAACATCAGGTGGGGTGGAGTCATTTGTCGGACCTAACTATAAAAAAAAAAAAAGGATATGTATTCTATCCATTACCCTAGTATCCCATAACACAAGCCTTATAGTGCTTACTTTGGGGCTAGGCTAATTGGTGTGTGTGTTGGAAATATTTATTCATTATCATTTATTTATAATGAAAGTGAGAATGTGTCAATGAAAAGTGTGAAAATCTAATTTGATTCGATATTAACAAAAATATATTCCTTTTTACCTAAAATGGAATTGGAACAAGAAAATGGATTAATTAAGTCCTGGAAACGATTTCTTAGGATTTTTGCTTTCACTGTATTCTTTTATGTCGTGTGATATTCTGATGAACTAGATTTTTCATGTCACAAATACGTCTTTTATTTTACGTACCTTTCTGATTTCATGTTTTGCTTACTCTGTGCAAATCTATTTCTATGCACAGCACTGTAATTCTTTTCACCTCACTCCATAAAAAAAAACAAAGGAATATTAGAACAACAGGTTCCAAATTCAAAAATAATATTACTAGCAGCCGCCCGCAACTTAGTCCGCGTTAACATTGGTTTTTCGAAAATCCTTCGAGATTTTTCGAGATAAAAATTATCATATGTCGCAATCCACTTAATAAACTGTATGTGTGCCTTTCATCCAAATCTATTCACATACATATTTACAAACTTTCACATACAAAATATTAGGAGCATTGTTTGTTTGAAGCTCGATGCCGCGGGTGGTTAGCGCGTTCGGCTGCGATCGTTGAAGTTAAGCAACTTTCGCAGTGTTCTGTCATTGGATGGGTGACCAAAAATCTTCTATCTCGAGTTCCTCCATGTTTCGGAAGGCACGTTAAGCCGTTGGTCCCGGCTGCATATGCAGTTTTTAGCACCCGCCAATCGGCACTGTGCCCGCGTGGTGGGTTATGGCCCAATCTCCCTATTCCATCCATAGGGAAGGCCTGTGCCCCAGCAGTGGGGACATTAATAGGCTGATGATGATGATGATTGTTTTTAAAGCCAGGCTTTGTACAAATTTATTTTCTTTGCGTACCATTGTAACGGTTCTAACGATTATGATTTTATTTATTTTTTAAGCATTTAACTGCTAGATGTTTAAATCTAAAGAAAAGTTTACTAGAAAAAAACTAGTAAACTTTTCTTTAGGTTCTAACAATATTTGATGATATTGTATTTAGGTTAAAGATTTACTTTTTCTTGCTTATTATAAACAAAGAATAGGTTTGGATTAGTTACTCCACCTTTTGTCTCTGTTCATTGTATTCAATATGTAATTTCAGTGATATATAGAAAACATGGTGTGGCTAGTCCAAGCTTATTCCTCATTTATTAGAAGAGGTAAAAGTTTAGCTATATTATAGTAGTATTTCTTGTGAAAACGGAATACGAAAGTACTAAGGAAAGCTGGGTCGTCTAGATAATCCGCTAGGCAACGAATTCAAAAGAAAATTACGCGAATCCAGCGAATGAGGTCGCGGATAAGTCTACCAATAAATAACTAACAGACTTCAAAGACGATTATTTCATGATTACTCAAGATACAATTTCCGAATGAATCTATCATTTGGAGTTAATATATTCTTTGCATAAAACTTTTTATCGACAGTTCTCCAGCTAATACTTAAGAGCCCTTTCACATGTTTTGCAAAAAGTCGTAATTTTTGAGCGCCCTGTTTACCCTCTTAGAAAACACTTTGACTATTTTCAATAGAAGTCAGTAGATTTATTCTTACTATTGAAAGTTAATGTAGAATATTTGCAAATTCTATTTTCCTTTTCTGATCGTTCTACTGCAGTTAGTTTACGGAAAAAAACGATAATATGCACTACTTCAAACGCCTCAACATCATAAATACGTTTTTTTTGTAACATAATGTATTGTAATTTTGATTTTTCATCTCATTAATTATCAAAAAAAGCTTCCGTGAGTTTTCCCAAAAAATAATGCAGGTTTACCTCGTATTTTGATATTGAATTAAATAGAATTACTATCAAAAACTTTCATAAAACTAATCTATCATCATTGAACTACTGAAATATATGTATATTTTTATAATTAGTAAAATTTAACTTTTACTTTTAAAATTTAAAAGTAAAAGTTAAATTAATGCAATATACCCTAGTGCAAATCTACCTACGCGCCGATCAGTACGGCAGCGGCACAATTTTGTAAAAGGGCTCTTAAGTTAAAGCCCGTAAGCTTGAGTCTTCTTAATGTTAAAAGGGTGGCAAACAAGCGTATGGCCCCGCCTGATGGTAAGCTGCCACCATAGCTTATAGACGCTTGCGATACCAAAAATATCAGTCGCGCCCTTGTCTGCCCTGAACCAATCATCCAGCCCTTGGAGCCCTGGAACCTAACTCACCGATTGAAATACAACATCACCAAAATATTCCCTAGACGGGCACTTCAATATCATTTGCCAAGTTTTAAAAAACGATCTCACGTTATTGACTAATGTTTACGGAGTCCGTAAAAAGATATGGATATTCATCATTCTGTTGTGTATTTCCCAGTAAAAATAACCAAATCAAAAACTCCATTTTCAAGTTGCCGCGAAAACGTTTTTCTGGACAATATGGCGTCTTACTAGTGTGTGACGTCACACGACTGTTATTAAAACGTCAAACGATACAATGTAATGTCACTTTAACAGGAAGTTTACTAGCGTGTGACGTCATTTTAGGCTCCGCCAATCCCAAACGTTTTGGGTCACGTGACAATAGATAAGAAATCTAATAACTTTTTCGTGGGTTTTTAGTAAAATTATGTATATTTTTTTGGAAAAAATCGTAAAAACCCCTGCCAATATTCATTCTAAACACAGATGATAACAATTGGCACTTTATTTTTAATACTGTCAAATACCCTTTTCTTGCGTCAAATCCGCTATGCTTACTTCTTTTGAGTCTTGATGTATAATCGCCAATGTCTGTTTTATCTACAGGAAAATGGATCCTGACCTAATGAAAGAAGAGCTGACCTTGGACACGTCTACCAGGACATCACGCTTCACGACTATCTTCAGTACAGAAGATGAGCACTCTAGTATTCAGAATACTTCAAATATTACCACCATTGGTGGAAACGACTTGAATTACTACTACTTCTATGACGTAAGTTTGATTATAGTTTATGTTTATACTTACTACTTGCGTGGGCGATGCTTAATATTGGTATATTTAGATAGACTGTAAATTTAAAAAATTCCATGATAATCAAAGAAAGGAGATTTCAAACTGCTTGGGATAAATGGAAATAGTTCTAAACCAATTAAGAAGGTTGCACAATACCTTGTATCAACGACCAGTCCAGAAGCTCCTGAGGTAGACGCGTCGAGCCGGCTATCCAAAACCGAACCTGTTATCGCGGCCGGTTGGTATTCTTATGGGTAAATGGATAGTCTTGCACTTCTGTTTTCACAATGAGATTCACTCGAACTAAGGCTATTGTTTATCAAACGAATTCATTAAGAAGAGCGCGATTTATGGCAGCCATTAACAAAAGGTGCTGATTTGCTAAGAAGGATGTTAACTTCAACACCCGCTAGACTTGTCGACTCGCTCTTGCAACTGATGATGAGATTGAGGAAAACCTGGAGAAAAACAACTATTTTTCGGTACCCATCTTCATACTATCGTAAGGAAGCGAAATTCACTAACTTTAAAAGTCACAAAGATCACTGCGTTACAAACAAATAATAATTAGTACTTACCTCATGAGGAATTAAATAAAATATAATAATATAGAAATACGTTTATGTGCCAAGTTTCTATCACGTGTAGTTTTTTAGGTAACCGTAACTGTCAATTAATCGATAAATTATTCCATATATTTCTTTCTTAGGTTTTCACGCACACCACTCATTAAATAAAACCAGTTTCAACTGTATAGATATAGCTACCTTCGAAAGAACTAACTTACTTTCAAATATCGCCCATGCTAAAGATGATCGCGTATTTTAATATTAAATATTTTAAATAAAACATGTTCAACGGTATAGATGCATTGATTTATTTATTTATTGACGTTTCGCTTCCTTATGCGAATTTCGTATTATGTCGTTGAAACTTGATTTATTTAACCCTTCTTCACATAAATCATCAATAGTTCCGCATTTTCAGGTTTGTGATTACCTTCAGTGCCTTATATCCCACTTCTTCCAAAGCTTTTAAGCAATGATGTCCATGTACATCTCTCTGTCAATTAGTTTTCGGTCTGAGATCTATTGATGAGGTTAATGACTTATTTATGTTAACGGTTGCTTATGCAAGTTTGTTGCTATATACGGTAAAAGTGATAAATAAATTTTGATGATCCCTCTGTTTATTTTTATATTTACATAGAGATATTTAAATTACAAAAGCTTAAAAGCTTATTATTTTAATGATGACATTTTAGTATATAGGTATGGGTAGAAATGTTCGTAGATTCAATTACTTTAGTACGAAATAATACAGGTTTACACCGATATAAGAAGCATTAATCACAATTTAGACCTACCATTCGAGCTGAGCCAACACAATAAATCCATTCAATTCATTTGGATTAAGACTAAAATGTTCACTTAATTATAACCATTACCTTTGTTCTAACAGGGAAATTAAACGGGATTGGTGTTTGCACAAAACATTATTTTCAGCGTATAATAACAGTACAATGTACGTGCTCGGTTCTGAATCGTTTGTATATTTTTTTGCGAGGCGGGAATTTTAATATTTCAACGGCTGTGATGTTTGGAATATTTATCTGTGCAGCATACAGATTTTATGAATAGGCAATGTTGATTTTTGTGTTTTTATAATGTTTTATCTTCCTAAAATTCCAATTTAGGTATTTATATAAAACTGTAATACATATATATTACAGTTTTATATAAATACCTAAAACTAGACAAAACTTAAAACTATGAACAGGATAAAACAATAGTCTTCTAGTCTTCCCCGCCGGCAAAAGTTCCCAGTATGCTAGCGGCATTTCCCCGCTGAATGGCGAGGCTTATGCGCTGGGCGAAATAGCCGCCAGCTCTGCGGTCTCCAGTGGTCTCCACCAATCTCTTCGCAATGTTTTTTTAGAATGTTAGATTATTCAAATTTTCATACAGAACGGTGGTGTTGTGTATTTTAGTGAGTAATGCTGCAATTACGTAAGACATTACTTGATTTCAGGCACCCGAAGCAAAATTTACATTGGAATACGGGCTGGAAGACGATGTTAAGTAAACAAAATGAAATCTACCCCAATAAGGGCCTATTGAGGAGCTCGATGGCGCAAGTGGTTAGCGCGTTCGGCTATTTACTATCTCGATCTCCTCCGTGCTTCGGAAGGCACGTTAAGTCGTTGGCCCCGGCTGCATCTGCAGTCGTTAGCACCTACCAATCCGCACTAGGCCCGCGTGATGGGTCATGGCCCAATCTCCCTATTCTATCCATAAGGAAGGCGCTGTGCTCCAGCAGTGGGGACATTAATAGACTGGTGATATGTGAAGTGAAAGGCGTACTCGACTCCGTTCATTTATACTTAGTCGTTTACCCGAATTCTATTGGCACTTGTATTCGGGCTGTCGGCCTAGTGTAATCGCACCATTACATCTCTTTACATTCTATCTTGATGTCAGTAAATGCAGGAATTCTTTGAACCATTAGGGTCGAGTGTTTTAAAGAAGCCTTTTTGCTTTAAAATATCAGACACCAACGTTTTTGTTTTTACGATTATATCTTCACCTTACGGAATAACACAACGTTTCATTAGTATATTTCGATTGGTTATTAAAGTTACAGGGCTTTCTCTCTTTAACTTCTTTTGAATTTTTACAACTTAAAGGCTTACAACATACTTTTCGGATTTTAATCTTCCCTGACCGGTAAAACTAAGTAACACATTTTTTTTTTATTTTCTAAACTATAAAAATCAGTGATTTAAAATCAAAGAAAAATTTAATAGCAATTTTTATCAGCTTTCTTTAAAACGTAAGCACAAAATTAAACTCTTTTTCGAGTCCTTTTAATATAGAAAGTTTATTTTGTGTCCTTAAAAAGTTATTGCAATTTTAAAAGTGTGATACTTAGTTTTGCAGGTCAGTGTATATCAAAATTTATCGGCGTCGTAGTGTTATATTAGTTCTTAATCAAGTTATTCAGCTTAAACTGACGGGGTCAACTTAATTTTCTAAGTTAACGGGTGAATTTTCTCCTAGCTCCTCTAGGTAATCAAGTAGATATTTCTTTTTATTAAATCGGGACCAAGTGTTTTTTTTAAAGTAAAATTTACTCAAGATTTTACAGAAAATTATTTTAAATTAAATACCTAAACAATATTTGAAAGGTATCTCGGATTTTGTTTCTATTTTGTTGCTATAACAAATGTAGGTAGGTATAAAATCTGTATCGTAAAGTTTTGTAAGAATACAACGCGAAAATGCTTTAAAAACTTTCAGTTAAAAATACTTTTTCGTAGAGATCCGGAAGTAGAAAATCCATAAAAACAATGTTTACATGCTAAATTGAAAGCAAAATTAGGTTGTCGACATAATCAAGGTGTCCGATAAGGTTTTATCATGGCGAACCTCTCCTAAAGATAGTGGTTACATCGACCTGTCCATTTGCACGATTAAAACCTTTCAGCTTTTATTACGCGGGTAATCCGCGTGGAAATGTGGTGGGTGTGGGTAGATTCACTCGCATGCACGTGTCGAAGCTTTGATACTAAAATCCGCTAAAATTAGCGTTCGAAATTTAAATTAGTTCCATTGTAAGTATGCTCTTTTACTTGCGCAAACAAATGTATCGTCACCCACAATCTCTTTTATGCGTGTCGAAAATCGTCTAGCGTCTATAGCAAGCAGCCCGATAATACATTACGATAGAGCTAATTTAAATTTCGTACGCTAATTTTAGCACATTTAGTACCAAAGCCACCGAAATCGTATCCGCGCGTGAAAATTTTACAAGAAAGCACTGCAGGTGTGGTGGAAGCATAATACGCGATACACTGAGAATATTGTAACTGCCACTGCTACATAGACCCACAAAGTTAGAAATACATTATACATACCTTTAATTATAGGGATATGTATTATGCTAATGTCTTGCATTGTATTTTTAAATCTTGCATTGAATTGAACCCGAACATACATTGCAAGATAAATAAAATATTAGTAAGAGCTTATAAAAAAATAAGCAATAACCAGTGAAATTACTTACAGTATGCTTTGTTTGACATACATTTGGTTTTTGTGTTTAATTGAGAAGTTTGTGATATACCTATTAATCATTTATTGTGATAATTTTGTAGTTAAATGTAACAGCTGATGTTCACTCGTAAATAAAAGGCATCTGAACTTTAAAATCGCTTTATCGAAATTTTGATATAATGTCACAACGATCTGTTGAAAATCGATTTATTGAAATTTTGATTAAAATTTGTTTTACCACTTCACAGTGGGTTAGGTTAGGTTAGGTTGTGTTGGTGTTGCGAGCCGAGCGAACAAAGCGAGCGTGCCGCGGCCACCTGACAGATAATAGATAAATAATTATAGATAATCGATAAATAAAACATAGAAAAGTCGACTCGCTATCGTTTTTTACACACACTGCCGACTACGCATTCGGCATTGTATAGAATACCTAGGCAAAGTATAAAATGAATAATATTTCATACATTGCCTTGACATTTTTGGCATTTTATACATTGCCTAGGTCATCATCATCATCATCATCATCAGCCTATTAATGTCCCCACTGCTGGGGCACAGGCCCAGGGAGATTGTCCCATGACCCACCACGCGGGCCCAGTGCGGATTGGTGGGTGCTAACGACTGCAAATGCAGCCGGGACCAACGGCTTAACGTGCCTTCCGAAGCACGGAGGAGCTCGAGATAGTAAATTTTTGGTCACCCATCCAATGACCGACCACTGCGAAAGTTGCTTAACTTCAACGATCGCAGCCGAACGCGCTAGCCACCTGCGCCATCGAGCTCCTCAATATTGCAATAATTGCCTAGGTATTGCATAGAATCATACAGATTGGCGGTAACATATACATTATACTCGCAGTTCTCTGCGGTGTGAAGCCGCCGCGTCTGCGGGTATTCATTCGCGTACAGGGTGCAGCAAACAACTGCAACCGTAAATTGCATAAGCAAAAGAGGACGGGCGTTTTTGCCAGGGAACCAATAACAACATGCGATATATCATTAGAAAGGGTCTTTATGTACTTTTGTTGTTTTTATGATAGGTTATGAAATGAAATGAAAAGTCATTTATTAAGTCTAGGCTGTTTTACAAGCACTTGTGAAGGTTAAGAAGCTACGCCATCGCTTCGCAAAACTACGGCGAGAGATCTTGTACTGAGAAGAACCGACAAGAAACTCAGCAAGGGCTGTTTTTTCTCCCTGTATTGTTATATGCAGAGTCGTCAAGTCGTCAGAAATACGTCTGAAGTCACCTGTTAAATGAAAATACTGTAATATGACTGCTTTGTTTTAATATATTGGAATTTTTGCATGCTATTAATATGGCTAAATAGGTTTATGTTTCTTAGCTTAACATATGCTTAATATTCTTATCTATTCTATTCTATGACGGAGTGTCTCAAATAGCTGTGTGAAAAGAGTTATGACACAATAAAGCCAGACAGAAAATAATATGAAGCTTTTACTTAAGGATCTAAACTAGCCAAATCATATTGTGTGGAGCACTTGCACAATGGTCTGTATATAATTGAAGTGAAAAGAGATGATTAAATAAGAGATTTGCATCGGTACAATGTGCCTCAAAATGGAGGCATTATTTATGTCAGTGGCCGTATACAGTCCCGCCATGTACGGACAAGAAAATATTTATGTTACATTTTGTTTAGCAGGGATGTAATTGATATTACATTGGACTTGTTTGACAGCGCGCCGGACAATAGGAAGAGGAAGTAGGGTCCATATAACCTCTATTGTGTGGTATCTAGGAGTAGGACGGCAAGAGCCTTTTAATCCTCTCGCCGGAGATTTAATCTTTTATATAAAATTCTCGTGTCACAATGTTAGTTACCATACTCCTCCGAAACGCCTTGACCGATTTTTATGAAATTTTGTATGCATATTCCGTGGGTCTGAGAATCGCCTACTATCTATTTTTCATATCCTTAAGTGATAAGGGTTGTCTACCTGTTACGTAGTGTTCTACACTTACAAAGCGCCTTCGCGCCAAAATTCAAACTGTTGGGTATTGTAACGTAGTGTTCTCATATGGGTTAGGAGGAATGTTATCCCACGAAATTGATGGAACACTACGTTACACACCCCTAAAAACTTTTTTTGTAATAAAAAATATTTATTTTTTTATTATGTGCTATTAAAAAATAAACCCTAAATTTTCACTCTTCTACCACCTGCCCCTATTTTTATGGAGGTACGAAGTTTGCTGGGTCAGCTCGTAATATCATAATAGGGGTGATGACGGGGTACAGTAAACGAAATTCTATTTAGTCCGTCAGTTAGATGATCAAAAAATAATGGACACGTATTTTTTCTTTGGATAATCAACCAAAAAATGACAAAGTTATAGCGCGTCAAAGTTTTTGAGTAGGGGCTCGTGACGTCACTTTTTAGTGAATTTTCACTTAAAAGTGTACTCAAACGTGACGTGCTGCGACTTTTCAAATCAATATATCTCTGCAATGTTTATATTATGTGAAAAAAGAAAAAATACATGTCCAATCCTTTTTGATAATCTACCTGATAAACGAAGAAAAAAAAAATTAGTCATCATCCCTATTGACGAAGATTGAAATGTACTTTTGATACCATGTCGAATCAGTCGATATGTTTCCATAACATTTTACAACTGGTAAAAATATATATATATATATATACAATTAATGTATTATATAATCCCGGCCGCCGGCAGAAAACTGCGGTCTCGTGAGTTTTAAAATAAACCAGTTCTGTGAGTTCTTAGTTCATGGCGGTCGAAGTTAGCTAGCAGCGAGCGCAACTATGCACAGGTTTCAGTTCAATAACATCCCACGCGCGCCTACGAACGTAAACGAAATGTAGGGTACATTTTATTTAGGTACTGCGCCTTGACTAGCGCCCGATTCACAGCCGCCGTTAAGTGTGAATCGCTCTATACCTTATAAACCTTACTAAAATCTTTTGTTTTTTGATTGCAGTCGGTCCAGTTCACGGTTATGTGGGTGTTATTCGTGGCCATCGTTGTGTTGAACGCTTCTGTGATAGCTGCCCTGCTCTGCACCAACGCCAGAAAGAGTCGCATGAACTTCTTCATCATGCAGCTGGCGATAGCTGGTGAGTTGATTTTCAAAAATGTGAAGGAAAAAGTACAGTTGAAGATAGAAGCTATGCTAAGCTGCCTGAAAAGTCGTCTTTTTAATTTCCAAAAAAGTTTTCGACTTTTCCGAAATATAGGGGAAACTACCCAATCATTGGCACTCTTCCTATTATTGGCACTTTTGAGTTTAATTCGGAAAAACAAGGAAACAATAGATTATTCGAGGTCGTTACATATTAAAAAGAAAAACCTAGTATGGTTTCGAAATTTGAAAATTGGCAGCATTATTCCTACAATCTATTGTTTCCTGTTTTTTTTTCGAACTAAACTCAAAAGTGCCAATAATAGGAAGAGTGCCAATGATCGGGTGGTTTCTCCTATTTAAGATCTTCGTAAAGCCCTTCAAATTCTGCGTCTTTTGAGCTCTCATACGTGCTCGTGACCCTAAACCTCGGGGTATCACGGGCGAGTCACACTTTCTGCGAAAATGGGGGCCTACTGGAGCAAACAAAAAAAACTTTTTTTATTTTAAAACTATTAACAGCCAGCAGTAGTTAAGTTACTAAGAGAGGTAAGGAATAGAGTCTGTGCGGAAAGAAAATGGGCGTGGATTTTTATTTGGCAATCAAACCCAACAATCTGTAAAACGTCAAAGTTTTGTATTGATACGGATTTGTTTGTTGTTTGTGTGATTTTTTGCGGTTTTTTTTATATTTAATCATGTCTAAAAGGGGTAAAATCTAACAAATACGGTAGAAAAGCACTACAGCGCTCTCCAATCTAAATCCCATTCTCTTTCCGCACAGACTCTAGCTGACTTTTTGCGCGAATTGCAGCGCCCGCCTGAAGAAGTAACCTCCACCTTACTTCTTGGTCGTGCTGTGTGAGTAAGGTCCCAGGGCTCCATGGGGTAGGGAATTAGGTCAGGGAAGGCAACGATGTGAGTGATAGTTTTAGTATTGGAAGCATCTCTATAGATGCTGCTCTGCTCACCATCAGTTGACTGTTTGCCACCCCTTCAACATAAAAAAAAAGTTACCATAAACTGTCCTTATTTCTTCAGAGCCTGTGAGCAATGTAAAAGCCAAAATAAATTGGATGTCGATCAGGATCCATTCCTAATTTTGTACCTCAAGAATTATCATGCATTAATGGGTAGAAAAATACGCCGAATTTATCAAAAATATAAAAATAGAGTTTACCAGGCCACTCAGAAAGTTATGCGAAAAAAAGTTTTTATGTATAAGACACTAGCAACTTGTATTTATAGAATTGAAGGCCGAAGAGTTGTCTGCAAAAAATATTTTGAAAATTGGTTTAGATGCATGAAACTTTGTATGGAGGCTTATAAAACTTTGTATAGAGAACTTTGAATAGAAGTTAGTTTTTAGTTTCTTCAAACTTTCTGAGTGACCCACGTATTATCCACCTCTAACACATAAAAATGTTGTTTAAAGATTTAACTTAATGACAACACAGAAAATATATTGTAGTAAATGTGCATCTATAAATTAATAACAATTAGCTACGGATATCGCGTGATACAACCAATCACAACCAAGGAAATTAATTTAAACCAATAGTGTTAGGCTGTCATCTGTCAATCAATGACAAATTGTGTTTAAGTAATTACGTTTCTTTATACGCAGACTCTTTTTTAATTCAGATTTTCAGAATTTCATATAATTGAATTAATTTAGATTTCGATGATTGAGATTCTGAGTCTTCTTAAGTTTAATTTTAGATGATTTTTAAGATAATGTGTACAAAATTGGGAGAAAATCGAAGGTCTCCTTTGGCAAATTTGGGTAACGTGAACTGAATGTGTGTATATATACTCATTGGTAAAGATAAGAAAAAAATTCAACATATTATGCTAAGCTACACATCAATAAACAACGTCTCTTTAATAAAAAAAAAACCCCTATAAAAGAAAGCTGTCTAAAATTTTGATGTAGTTTCACTCAATTTCGGGGTTGTCTTAACTTATATGTTATGCACGAAGTTTCACGTCATTCTGCTATATTATTAAATTGTCCGTGGAAACGGCTCGTCTTCACGTCTTCATATATTATATTAGATGAGAATCTCCTTGCAACAGCTTCTTTGTAGCTAGAGAACCGCGATAACTTTTTGTGAGTCAAATAGGCTTCCCTTAATGACAACTCGGATCTTTTGTCCCCGTCTCATCTGCTTTAGCATATAAATGGAAATAGGCAATATGTAGGCAGTAAAGAGGCTTTAATTAATACTATGTTTAATTTAGAGAAAGACGTAGGCAGATACTTTGTGCGTCTTTAAGACTGAGTGATCATTAGGCAGATGACTGAGGTCCTCACTGTTGGGCTACTGGCGTTCCCAAAATCACACTTATATTATAAAGGCGAATGTTTGTGAGTGTGTGACTGTGTATGTTTGTTAGTTCTTCACGTCAAATAGCTGGAGCGATTTTAATAAAGGAAATTGCTCAAATTGGCCCAAATGAAAAAAATATATTTACAAATACAGTTATTCTTGGCGTAATTTATAATTTATTTTACAGTCATTACATTTTAACGGACACCTTTGTAAAATATATTCATTTTAAAAAAGACTTTTAATTGTACCGGTTTGGAAAACATACAAATCATTTTTAATGGCTATGGGTGTAGTAACATTCAGCCAAAGACTGAGATTTAGATGTTATATAAAAAACTCAAAGTTGTTTATATAACATCTAAATAAATCTATTTTGTAAAGATCGATAAAATAAAACAATTTTTTATTACACTGTGGTATTAATATCCACAACTATATTATTTCTACATGCAAATGTGCTAAGACAATTATTATAGATGATAGGCGACATTATAAAGTCTATTGCCATACATTTTTCGCCAAACACCTCCATAAGCACATTAAAGGATACACTAAAAATCTAAAATATGGTTAGAATATAAATATAAGAAAAATAATGAAGCTACTGAATATATAACTTATTTGTTTTTTATTATTTTTATACCTATGTGCCTATTTGCAAACATAACCTCAAAATTATTCAGTGTACCTATATGGTTTATAGAAGTTCTCAGGAGTGTCCGTCAATAATATTCGTTTCTACAGTAATTTATATATAACTAGCTGTTACCCGCGGCTACGCTCGCGTGGTTTTCCTATTTGAGGCTATCATCCTCTTTTGACATAGTGAGTAAAAAAGTAGCTTATAGCAACCCAAAGCTTCAACCTATTAGTGCAGTCATTGAAGCGAAAAATACGGTCTAACCTCCGAATTTTTTTACTGTGAACCGTTTTGCATGAAATTTTGGAATTAGGCTCACCTTACCCTTAACTTCAAAAGTGAAAATGATCTGAACTCCGCCTATTATTTTTAAGGGGTGTGAACAACCCCTTAATGGAAAAATTGACATTGAGCCATTTTATAGCTAGAAAACATGTCTAATAGTAAGTGATGAAATTGTAAAGTATTTTCTAACATAACTACCCCATATTAAAATCATTTTCAACCCCTTGAAAATCTTACAACCCTTGCAAACAACCCCTAAATTGAAAAAATCACAAAAAAATACTTTGGTATGACATAAAAAGATTTTGTATTAGAATGCATAAAATGCATCTGCTCGCCGCTAGATGGGATTGACCACATCGATTAAATTTCAGACAAAATAAAAAACGGCTTTGATCTTTGACATCTAGCTTAATATTGCACTTAGAATATTCTATAAAAAAAACCAAATTGTTCATTGTTTTACCTGCTACAATTATGTTCTTTATAAAATTTTCGATAAAACTTACATTTTTGGAGATATTTGCAATGAAAAACCGATGAAAAACGGGAAAAAATTTCGAATTTTCAATTGCCAATAACTTGAAAAGTATTGGATTTTTTGAAAAACTTTATAGATGATTTTTTGCTTAAAATTTATTACAATACTTATTTTGAAAAAAAAATCACCCCCCAGAAGGGGTGGCAACCATCATTTTCACTTTTGAAGTTAAGGGTAAGATGAACCTAATTCCAAAATTGTATGCAATTCGGTTCACAGTAAAAAAAATCGGAGTAATAATGCTTCAATGACTGCACTATATATACTTACCAAATTTCAAAGTGGTTTAGGCTTCGAGGAAGGATAAACAAAACAAACACTCTCATAATAATACCTAATACTACTATGGATAGTACGTAATAAAACTTCAAAATGTAAAAGCATTAATATTATTAGAATAAAGGGTTTAATTATTTTAAACACATAGCAGTACTATTTAAGTACGCTACTGTACACGATGTTATGTGTTTTTCCATAATTTTTATCAGTGAGTCAATTTTATACATTCGAAGAAACTACCAAAATACCTACCTAATTCATTTAATGCACAACAAAACCAAATCACAAAGGAAAACAAAAACAGATATGGTACCTTGGTAAATCGTATTTCTTTAAAATCAATCAAGGTAGGTAGGTACCTGCTGCTGCTTGCTGTTGCTTACCTGCTGAAATGGCTCAATGTCAATTTTTCCATTAAGGGGTTGTTTACACCCCTTAAAAATAATAGGCGGAGTTCAGATCATTTTCACTTTTGAAGTTAAGGGTAAGGTGAGCCTAATTCCAAAATTTCATGCAAAACGGTTCACAGTAAAAAAATTCGGAGGTAAGACCGTATTTTTCGCTTCAATGACTGCACTAATAGGTTGAAGCTTTGGGTTGCTATAAGCTACTTTTTTACTCACTATGTCAAAAGAGGATGATAGCCTCAAATAGGAAAACCACACGAGCGTAGCCGCGGGTAACAGCTAGTTAACAATAAATATTAAAAAGTCATGTTCATAAATAGCGCGATCTGAAAAAACGCAATATCACAACTCAGATTTTTAAACAATTAAAAATACTCATTTTAAAGACGGGTGGTGCCATCTATTAAGTTACTCAAAAAATATTATTTCCAGAGAGACTACTCGGTTGAGTTGGTATTTATAATCACTCGAAAATGATATTTTTATATTATAAATTTAGAGTAGTATTTGCTAGAAATAATTTTAAAAATGAGATTAGAAAGAAATTGCGTAAAATTACCTCGATTTAATAAATGAAACACTAACACAAAATACTCGGTATTGAACACGAGTGGTGCCATCTCGTATTAAGATAGCAACTTCCACATTTCAAATTTAATCTGTCTTCGTGACAGTAGCGCCATCTCTATCGGGACCAACCATGAAAATGATTAATTTAGTTGAAAATTATGTAAATTCGAATATATAAATTAAAAAAAAGTAGCCTATAGCAGTCTCATAAGTTCAAGCTATACATTTACCAAATTTCAACACAATCGGTTCAGCGGTTTAGGCGTGAAGAGAAGACAAACAAACAAACAAACAAACACACTTTCCCATTTATAATATTAGTATGGATTTCGAATCTAGGAAACAATTTTTCATGATTATTTGTCTTTAGGCCAATCATGTATAGAAGCTGAGCAATCTCCTTTGGTATTGAGTTAGCTGACACTGGATTAACACATAGGCTACGTTTTACTGGGGGAAAATATCCTTAATAAACCGCGGGTAACACTGTGGGGCACAGCTAGTCTTTTACAAAATAAAAATAATGAAAATATAACTAGAAAAAAAACCACGCGGACCAGGCAGTAGACGGGACTCGAACCCGCACGCTTCGCTATCCGGGCGAATGCACTGATTATGCTACCGTGGCCCTGATGGCCGCGTTGAAATTCCGCTAGCCATTCTTAAGCTGCAAGGCAGCAAGCAGTTACATGCTTAAAAATTTAAAGTTATAACTAAAAATAATGACTTTCTTGCAGTAGACAGTCCTTAGCCAAGTACAAAATAGAGCTTGATTCTTCAAATAAATTGACATGATTACTCGAATTAAGTGTCTAGACTAGATAGCGATGAGCGAAACTGAATAGTCTCTAAGTATACAAATCCCGACTTTGTGATAAAAGTTAATGTGAAGATTAGGTGCTTTAGTGGGTATGACTTGAATTTATTTCAATAAAGACCCACTCAGGGTGGCGGGATTTGACAGAAAGTAGGTCAGAAGATATCAGCTCCCATGCGTACTTTCAACTTGTGTGTGAGACTATTTGCAGGATAACTTTGGCGATAATTCAATTAGTGGCTTCGGGCGATCTTGAGTTGTAAGTAGGTACTAACATTGCTCTAAATTAGCTACTTTTAGGTTATTGTAAACTTTGTTTCACATAATGGTAATGTTTGGGTGATTATTAGTTTTGCTACGTGAAAAAGTTCGCTCGCCTGATGGCAAACGCCAGTATTTCAAAAAGAGCGACGAACAACCTTTTTGGACCCCATAGCGATGATGAGGGCGAATGGCCGAATAGTGTTTTTTGTCTAATATTCATAAATTTAAACTGAAATTCGTTTAAAAACATACTTACTGCTATTATAATGCTTCAGCTGCATTATAGATCGCGTATTTGTGTTAATACTTTTTAATAATTAAATATAAATATTTCCAACACTCACACCAATTAGCCTAGCCCCAAAGTAAGCACTACAGTGCTTACCAGTGCAGTGCAGGCTTGTGTTATGGGATACTAGGGTAACGAATATAATACAGATTCTGTACATATCCATACTAATATTATAAATGGGAAAGTGTGTTTGTTTGTTTGTCTTCTCTTCACGCCTAAACCGCTGAACCGATTGTGTTGAAATTTGGTAAATGTATAGCTTGAACTTATGAGACTGCTATAGGCTACTTTTTTTTAATTTATATATTCGAATTTACATAATTTTCAACTAAATTAATCATTTTCATGGTTGGTCCCGATAGAGATGGCGCTACTGTCACGAAGACAGATTAAATTTGAAATGTGGAAGTTGCTATCTTAATACGAGATGGCACCACTCGTGTTCAATACCGAGTATTTTGTGTTAGTGTTTCATTTATTAAATCGAGGTAATTTTACGCAATTTCTTTCTAATCTCATTTTTAAAATTATTTCTAGCAAATACTACTCTAAATTTATAATATAAAAATATCATTTTCGAGTGATTATAAATACCAACTCAACCGAGTAGTCTCTCTGGAAATAATATTTTTTGAGTAACTTAATAGATGGCACCACCCGTCTTTAAAATGAGTATTTTTAATTGTTTAAAAATCTGAGTTGTGATATTGCGTTTTTTCAGATCGCGCTATTTATGAACATGACTTTTTAATATTTATTGTTAACTAGCTGTTACCCGCGGCTACGCTCGCGTGGTTTTCCTATTTGAGGCTATCATCCTCTTTTGACATAGTGAGTAAAAAAGTAGCTTATAGCAACCCAAAGCTTCAACCTATTAGTGCAGTCATTGAAGCGAAAAATACGGTCTTACCTCCGAATTTTTTTACTGTGAACCGTTTTGCATGAAATTTTGGAATTAGGCTCACCTTACCCTTAACTTCAAAAGTGAAAATGATCTGAACTCCGCCTATTATTTTTAAGGGGTGTAAACAACCCCTTAATGGAAAAATTGACATTGAGCCATTTCAGCAGGTAAGCAACAGCAAGCAGCAGCAGGTACCTACCTACCTTGATTGATTTTAAAGAAATACGATTTACCAAGGTACCATATCTGTTTTTGTTTTCCTTTGTGATTTGGTTTTGTTGTGCATTAAATGAATTAGGTAGGTATTTTGGTAGTTTCTTCGAATGTATAAAATTGACTCACTGATAAAAATTATGGAAAAACACATAACATCGTGTACAGTAGCGTACTTAAATAGTACTGCTATGTGTTTAAAATAATTAAACCCTTTATTCTAATAATATTAATGCTTTTACATTTTGAAGTTTTATTACGTACTATCCATAGTAGTATTAGGTATTATTATGAGAGTGTTTGTTTTGTTTATCCTTCCTCGAAGCCTAAACCACTTTGAAATTTGGTAAGTATATATAGTGCAGTCATTGAAGCATTATTACTCCGATTTTTTTTACTGTGAACCGAATTGCATACAATTTTGGAATTAGGTTCATCTTACCCTTAACTTCAAAAGTGAAAATGATGGTTGCCACCCCTTCTGGGGGGTGATTTTTTTTTCAAAATAAGTATTGTAATAAATTTTAAGCAAAAAATCATCTATAAAGTTTTTCAAAAAATCCAATACTTTTCAAGTTATTGGCAATTGAAAATTCGAAAATTTTTCCCGTTTTTCACCGGTTTTTCATTGCAAATATCTCCAAAAATGTAAGTTTTATCGAAAATTTTATAAAGAACATAATTGTAGCAGGTAAAACAATGAACAATTTGGTTTTTTTTATAGAATATTCTAAGTGCAATATTAAGCTAGATGTCAAAGATCAAAGCCGTTTTTTATTTTGTCTGAAATTTAATCGATGTGGTCAATCCCATCTAGCGGCGAGCAGATGCATTTTATGCATTCTAATACAAAATCTTTTTATGTCATACCAAAGTATTTTTTTGTGATTTTTTCAATTTAGGGGTTGTTTGCAAGGGTTGTAAGATTTTCAAGGGGTTGAAAATGATTTTAATATGGGGTAGTTATGTTAGAAAATACTTTACAATTTCATCACTTACTATTAGACATGTTTTCTAGCTATAAAATGGCTCAATGTCAATTTTTCCATTAAGGGGTTGTTCACACCCCTTAAAAATAATAGGCGGAGTTCAGATCATTTTCACTTTTGAAGTTAAGGGTAAGGTGAGCCTAATTCCAAAATTTCATGCAAAACGGTTCACAGTAAAAAAATTCGGAGGTTAGACCGTATTTTTCGCTTCAATGACTGCACTAATAGGTTGAAGCTTTGGGTTGCTATAAGCTACTTTTTTACTCACTATGTCAAAAGAGGATGATAGCCTCAAATAGGAAAACCACGCGAGCGTAGCCGCGGGTAACAGCTAGTATATGTATATTTATATAGAAATACATATTAAACATCCATGACTGGAGTAAAAATGCTCGTATTCATCACACAAACATCTACCCCCACCGGGATTCGAACCAGGGACCTCTTGAGTCGGCGACACCATGATACCCAGCGTTCTAACCACTCGGCCAAGCTGCCGTCCTCAAGCTAAAATGCGGCTAAATGACAAAAACAACTTTTGGTATACGGCTAAAAAACTGCAAGTAAACTTTAAATTATTGCTATTTTGTAACCATTCATCACATGACGGATTTTTAGACTTAAACTATAAAAGATACGAATACTTGTTATAGACAGATCGATAGAGAATCAAAAACTGTATAAATTGCAATTTAAGACTGAAAAATCGACCACTTAGCCGCATTTTAGTTTGAGGACGACAGCAAGGAGGTGGCCAAAATTGTTTTTAGGTACATATACCATAAAAGTCAAATACTCTTTTTTGAAATGTTGTTGTGGCCCTCTTATGATGAAAGATGTTAGAGCACTACCGTTCAGAGGAATAGGCTTCAGGCGGGCGAGATGAGATTGTTTTCATAATACTAAAATTAATAACTTCCAGAAATCTCAGAACTCACAACAAATATTATGTTTCCATATACGAAATTCATATTCTTTAGTCTGATGGAAAATTAAGAAAACGGCAAATAAAAAACCAATACCTGCGTGCCTTCTACACGCGATTAGAAAACATGACCCTTAAAACGCTTACAAGTGGAAAACATTCCAGCATTATTAAAAAAAAACCGCAAATGAGGAAAGAAAATCGAACGGTCTACCCACTCTAAATGAAATTCGGAAAGGTCTGCATTTTGAAATTGGAAACATCGGCAGAGGTTGAATGTAAATGATTTATTTGGGCTACACGTAATGATACTAATAATTAATTTGTCGAAACTTTTCGTTATTTATTCATTGGTTTGTACTATTTGGAATAATAAATTGAGCCACGTTCCCTCTGTTTCGCAAATTATTGAGTCCAATTTATTTACATTGAGCACGCGTCCTTTCTAACACAACAATGATTTGGTACCAACTTTGTATTATGTGGAATATCAAAATTATTTAATTATTAATACATAAGAATAATAAAAATATAATTCGGTTTTTTGTATATATGTTAATAAATTATTTATTGAAAAAAAGAGCACCTTAAATATAGAAGATTTTATTTACAAAAAAATATATATCCTGCTAAATGTAAGGCGCGGCACACACAGTAAAGACGTAAGATGCAGACGGGGCGCGGACATTGACAGTTTTATATAGAATGTGAAAAATCAAAGAAGTCTCGTGTCCGCTCCTTGTCTTTTGACACGCGATGCTTCTATACGTTTTGTATGAAAAGGATCCGAAAGAGACATACGAGGGCTATTCAAAAAGTATGAAAGCTTTTGTTATTTTTCAAAAAGTTTTCATTTATTCATGAATATATATTTGGTTCCATTCAAAGTAATTCCCCTCGGAAATAATAACCGATACAAAAGTTTTATTTTATAAAAGCATCGACATTTTAAAAATTCATTCTTTTTAATCTTGTTGAGTTCCTCCTTCGATGCCGTCTTTTTCGTGTTCGTCGTGGCGTAGCATTGTCTTTTCATGGGCTTCCTCTGTTTTGAGCTCAGGAGAAGACACAGGGAGCCTGATCTGGGGAATACGGGTAGCTGTAGCTTCATTAGTGTGTTGCTTTTGGGTAAAAAAACGCGCACAAGCCACTGAGAACAGCAGTGTTATTCTGTAAAACAAACTCCGTAGTGAATACGGAATCCGCGGTATGATTTGAAATTAGAATGAATTTCAAATAAATTTCAAATTACACCAGCGAATTCCGATGTGAGTTTGTTCAATCACAGAATAGCAAAGCGCGTCCGCGTGTGTCCCGCGCCTAAGGCTCGGTTCCTTATACCGAAACCTAATCCCAAAAAACTTTGCCCCAATCATGTAATCCGCCATCCCTTTTAAATCTGGTTTAACCCTTGTTTTCGCCGTCACGGTGGGAATTTCATTCGAGTTGACGGTGGCAAGATTAATGTCGGCCAAAATCGTGGCTATCGGCCGATCGACGCTGTTTCCCTTAATTTAGTCGATTCCTATCGACTCCAGGCAGGCAACCCATGAATGATGGGTTTCAGAAGAGATATACTTTTTTGTTTGTTTTAAAGTTAAATCCCTTGTGGATTTATGATATTTTTTGTGTTTTTTTACTATGTTTTTATTTTATGCACTGACCATATTAGTAAAAATAATAATTTAATTCGGTCCAGTTGTCAGGCTAGATGGCTCGTTGTCTTGATGAGTTATTTTGTCTTTCCGGTATTGTTTTGTTTCTTGTTGCTTCGACTGCTTTTCTGACTATTTGCTCTCTTCAACTTTGTATTAGAGTATGCCTTTGACATTTTAGTGAATTAAATTTCGCAAAGTATTTTATGTGAAAAATTCAGAATAATAAATTTAGGTATGTTTTTGTTAGTTGTTTTGTGTCAAAGTTCGTCCGAAGCCGTTCAGCTGTGATGGAGTATTTTTTTTTAATCTCTTCAGTTGTGATTGCATAACATATTATTTTGTTTGTTTGTTTTTTTTTCAATTTGACGATCTCCGTGGCCGAGGGGTTTGTACGCCGGGTTTCAAGGTGTCGCCTACTCGAGAGGTCCGAGTTCGAATCCCGGAGGGGCAGATGTTTGTGTGAAGAATACGAGCATTTGTATTCCAGTCATGGATGTTTAATATGTACTTCTATATAAATATACTTATATATGCATCAGTATATGTATTATATCCGTTAACCTAGTATCCCATAACACAAGCCTTACAGTACATACTTTGGGGCTAGGCTAATTGATGTATGTTAAAATATATATATATATATATATACAAAGTTGGCTAGTCAATCACACGATTGTTGTTTTATCCTAAGGGCAACAGATTTTCATTTAATTATTCCTACTTTTGAAAAGTCTTGTTAAGTTTCCTTCTATTGCAGTTATCGTTACGTTTGATTTCATTTACTTTTGTAACAAAATTCATTAAAATCGATTCTGCACTTTTTTTTTTTAATAAAATGTAATATCAATAGGAAAGTAACTTATTGTAGACTACAAGACTCCTTTTTTCCATACATTTACTAATTATGTTGACTGTGGCACTGATGCGCTGTTTGTGCCAAAATTGTCAAAGGTTTTAAAAAGTTATCCTGAGGTGACATTAGGCTTGCAGCCAACTTTCAGTCTAGAACGGAAATTCGCTTTACCGAGTCCTAATGAAAATGCAGTCTAGTGAAATAAAATAGCTTAACTAGAAAAGCTTTTGTGGGGTGACGTTAAATCTGTTTGAGGTCTTTTTAATTTTGCACTAGTCTTTGAGCGTGTAATCGTTAACTTGGATGTTGGGGTTGAAATTTCTTTTAAAGTATAGTGTCCATAGATCTTAGCCGAAAAAGGTTTTACTGCGTGCGTTACGTGTTTCAATACTTCAACGCATATCTTGGGAACAACTGTTATTTTTCCACATCTAACGACAATCATGGAAAAACGTACCTTTGATCTCGGGAATAAGTGTGCATTTCTTTCGGTATAATTCTATATTTGTGATACGAATTATGTGCGATTTATGGAGCCACTCCTCCGAATGGTTTGTGACATTTACCGTTTTAACTTAATAACGGGGAAAAGCGGTTTGTTTGTATGGTGGTTTGTTTATTTTTAGATGCAACGTTTAGCTAATTAGGCGGTGTTTGGTACACGCAAAATATTTCGTTACGTGGCAATTTATAATTTTATTAATTATTATTTAGTAAATATGTAATTTTATTATCGTAAGCAAATCAGTTCACTTTCGGACGCCATATGTACCGCGTGTGCTAATAAGCATAACAGTTTCAACATAATCAGTGTTATCAATTTATCACCAAGCTATCATTTAACAACATCATCTCGAAATTGTAGAGGGAACTCAATATCTTTATGGTTCTTCGAGCCGAAAACAAGACTTAGTGTCGCCGCACACGGGCCACCGACCACAACCACAAAACGCCGCCACCGGCATATTTCTTGTAGTTTTCATACATTTTATATGGACTTGCCACACACGGTACGCCGGTGGCTGCCACACGCTACAAATCGTCGTTGTTCGCTTCTTGTGGCCCGCACCGGCCACTTAATGCGCCGGTACAAAACGCCGCCACACGTCACTCGCGCGATTCCCCACCCCTCTCGCCCTTACCTTAGTCGGCCGCTGTCGCGGCGTCAGCAACTTTAGTAGCCGCTTATAGCTTCTCGTGGCGGCGGTTGTGGCTGTGGCGTGTGGCCCGTGTGCGGCAACACTTACACAGACTTGTAAGAGACAGACTTACTGTGCCGTTAAATCTGGAACGCTTGTCTAAATTAAAAACCTTTGAGTAATTTCTCCATTTCATTGTTCATCCTGTACATATCATGATGAGGATAATACAAAGTACTAACAAAAACAGGCAGTAAGAGGCTTATAAAGAATTGCTTGTGCCAGAAAAGTCTAATATCTATTGAGATTTTTGATTATTTCGACAAATTAATTCATCCTGCCCCGTCGTCCCGTCCGCATCGTATCGCAAAAAGTATGACAGCAGGAGATTTTGATCTACAATTTCTACTTATCTTATGTGAGAGCCAGTAATTTAATAGGTAGATGACTATTAAAATAGTTTGGTCATATTGATTTCCCGGATTTGTTTAGCCTCTAGGACTTTTCAATTTTATAGTCCAAACAGATGAAGTTGCGAGCAAAATCTTGTATTAGATTTACCCTTTTAACAGTTTCCATTCGAATAAACAGGCTTTGCTAGGGTTTCTAAACTTAAAGTGTATCTTTATCGGAGCAACCCGTGTGGCCTCTGGCGACCTTCAACCGGATATTTGTGGCTCCAAAATGAAAAAAAACGAGTGTGCTTATGACCACACGACTGAAGTGACACTTCTTTAGCTCCATCTGTATGTATATATGTTACGCTCAAAGATCGAAAACGCTCAGTGAGCGGAAAAAAAAATACTCTCATAAACATAAAAGAAATGAATAAAACTGATGTTTCAATGCGTCTTTGCACCCGCCGAGCCGACACCGACAAGTTACAAGCTGTCCGTCGTGATATGGTTAAAACAATGCTCAGTACGCGTCATGGTTTTTCTTAATTGCCAGTTGAGATCGAATAGCATGTCAGCCACGACACGAATTTCGCTATTTGGTCTCTCTGTGATTGCCACAACGCGTCGTGCGCGTTTTCATTAGAGCCATAACACGAATTTCGCCATGTGGATGTTTTACTGTGGCCACAACGCGTTGTGAGCTATTTTTCCACTCACTGAGCGTTTTCGATCTTTGAGCGTAACATATATATATATATATTAGCGGCCCGCCCTCGCTTCGCTTCGGTGTAGAGCTGAAGTGTAGACTACAGTTTTTGTTCTCAGGCTTGTATTATACACAATGACATTCATCTATGATTCTTCTTATATCTGCATTCAAAGTCTCAGCCCGATCGGTTTAAAATTGACAAAGTTTCATACAAACTTTCATTCCCTATTTTATCCCCTTGGGGGTAGAATTGATCAAAATCCTTTATTAGCGGATGCCTACGTCATAACATCGGTTTGGGCTGTGCGTTGATAGATCACTATGTCAGTCAGTCAGTTACCTTTTCGCCAGTTTTATATGTATATATATATACATGCATGTTCATATACATATTTCATTTACTAGCTATGAGAGAAAGAGAGAAAGAAAATGTACGCGCGCACTGCTTTCTTTTACTTATATCCCCCACTCAACTCTCGTTCGAAGTTTTCACTTTTCGTACACTTTTCGTAACGCGTAACGCATTCGCCAGCTTACAAACCAAGTCAAGCGTTCGTAAAGAAGCGTTTCACTTCAAAAATTAAAACATTTCATAAATATAAAATAACACTGATTTCCTGAGAGTAATTTAAGTAAGTACGTAACGGTTCTATACAATCTTTTGTTCCAAGAAAAACTAAATTGTTTAACGGAGTAAATTTCTCCAACGTTGGCACGGGGGCTGGAGGAAATCATTGATGCCAGGTGTTCACTTTCCCGCGTAGATATTGAAGATCTATCAGCGGACACGATATATTTGCTACCTATCGTGGGTGGGTGATAGACTAATAAGTTAGTACGAGTATGTTTAAGGCGGGACTTTTCTATTTGTCTTGTTTGTTTGAAATAAGCCAAATAATTTGTGGAACCTAGCAATATTAAAATGCTTTATTGTTACTTGGAAAGTGAATGATCTCAACTCAGTTAAAATTAGATAATACATTTTTTCCTATGTGTCTGTCTGTCTGTTAGCTAGTAGTTACAAAGCCACAATTCTAGCTCCAAGTCAATAAGAGACTACCAAATAATTAGATCACCCGTTTTATAATTGACTTTACCAGTTTTGAATCAAAGATTTCTTTAATCAGTGAATTTGGGTAGGCAGTCGTTTTTTATGAATTGTTTCAAAACCGTTATAATATTAAAAAATTTAAGCCTTGAGACACTTATCTTGATGTAATACATCGCAACTATGACATTACCAGCCTACTAACGTCTCCATTGCCGGGCCACAAGTCTCCCCTATAAATGGAATAAGGATATTGGGCAATGAGCACGTGGGCCTAGGAGGATTGGTGGGTGCTAACGGCTACAGATGCAACCGGGATCAGCGGATTTACGTGCCTTCGGAAGTACGGAGGAGATAGAGATAATAAGTTTTCGGTCACCCATCCATGATCGACCATTGTGAAAGTTGCTTAACATCAACGATCGCAGGCCGAATACGCTATCTACCTGCTCCATCAAGCTCCTCCGACAATATGACATTATTTACGTTTATGGTAATTTGGGTTAAAACTTTGAAGTATTTTGTCTTAAACTTAATATACATAGTTAAAGTAATTTACGATAAGAGGTATAAGTATTTGTTTCTCAGGTTTTCACGCACATCACTTATTAAAAAAAAAAACAAGTTTCAACGGGTTAGATGCACTGATTTTATTCATTTATTGACGCTTCGCATCGTTTGCAGGAATTCGTCGTTGGAATAAAGTCATCGTCATTATTCTGACGCATTCCTGCAAAAGATGCGAATCGTCAATAAATAAATAAAATCAGTGCATCTAACCCGTTAAAACTTGTTTTATTTAGGCAAAGGTTACTTTATCCCGGAAAATGTTAGCACCCTGTGTGATTCTCAAAAATGTGAGGCCCGTATTATAGAAAGACTAATGGCCCGCCCTCGCTTAGCTTCGGGGTAGAATTGATCAAAATTGATCAAAATCCTTTCATAGCGGATGCCTACGTCATAACATCTACCTGCATACCAAATTTCAGCCCGATCCGTCCATTGGTTTGGGCTGTGCGTTGATAGATCACTATGTCAGTCAGCCACCTTTGAGTTTTATATATATAGATTCTCAGTGATTGATATAGTCTTGAGCATAGTTAGAAAGGGATGTCGCTATATATAGCACATAGCGACATCCCTTTCTAACTGTACTCAAGTAAAGATCAACACCTTAGTTGTCATCCTGTTATACGGGCCTTAGTGTGTAGTGAATAAATGTATGTAGGTCTTTGTATTCTCTAGCGTTAACCTAGCTTATTAAACTTCTTACACGACTGCCCAAATAAAGAGTGTATTGTTTTATATCTTTTCAGATCTCCTGGTTGGCTTGATAAATGTTTTTGTGGACATCATACAGAGGATCACGATAGCGTGGCTGGCGGGCGAGTTTATGTGCAAAATTGTCAGATTCCTCCAGGTAACTGAACTAATTTAATTTAATATTGAATCCCAATCCTACTGTTATAACAAAGGGTGTATTCCGTAATATATACCAGTATACTGGCCAGTGCTAATGACGTCATGAATCGACGCTATACTGGTGAATTGTTCCGAAATATACTGGCTAGTGCACTGACGTCATAAATCGTCGAAATATTAAAAATAGTGCAAATAAACAAGATTATTTATTCACCTCATCAATTAAAAGGAATTCATTTTGTTCGGATGCCATTGTTGTTCTTTAAATAAAAAAGAAATAAAATTCGAATGCATCTCACGCACGCTCGGTCATACGTCATATTCATTTTCCTGGTAAAAATATGGTAGCATACCAGTACAATATGGCGTCGGATTCGTGACGTCTTTACCACTGGCCAGTATTAAAGTCATATCATAATAAATATATTATTAAATTTTTCTTTCATAATAAACCTTTAACAAATCAAATCGGTTGAGGCCTCTATTTATGCAAACTTTGGTGGCTCTGATTTTCCTTAAGTAATAATTTAATTTAGACATTTTTTTTTGTTAATATACATTTACCTGTGACGCAATGAGTGGTTGGTGCATTCGGTTTGCTATTGTGAAGGTTAACTTTTGCAAACTTTCGGTTACGATCCCGTAACGTAATTGACCAAAAATTTATTATTTTGAGCTTCGGGACGCTGTTTCCGGCTGCATGTACTGTCGTTAGCACACTTTTTATTTTTTTTACTAGGCAGCGGTGGGGAAATTAATAGGCTAAAGATTATAAGACGTATAATAATTCCTCGTTATTGCTTAAATGCGGTAAGCTTTTAACAATCAATCATAAAGCAACACGGAAAGGAGTAGGTATAGCGACGTAATACTTTTTAAATCATTCTGCTAGTTTCTGCGATGCACACAAATGCATTATTGGTAACCTCACATGCGTAAAAAATAAAACTGTTATTACGACACGTATACATAATGACCTTAGATTAAAGCGGGCTACTGACATCCCTGCCACAAGGATGATCTAGGGTGTAAGAGTGGGGATGACCTTTAATTACCTCCTTAATTATGATGTGTGTAAGCAAGTAGGGGCGATTTTCTAAATTGGCCCTGCGCGGCAGGGTGGCAGGGCCGCGAGACCACCCTTGGTTCCTAGATTGCCCCGGCCGCCTTGCACCTTTCCGCGTGTGTACCGCAATCGGGGTAATTTCTCAATCAGTTGGTTGGTACTGGTGTTGATTCTGACACAATTCTCTAAACCTAAACTTAAATTTGACAACAGCGTATCCTTGTCTTTCTCTAAACGGAATAAAAAGGAGAGATTGATGTTAAATTCAGTTTTAAGTTTAGAGAATCACGCCAGAATCGACCCCACTGTCACACGGAGCGCACGTATTTCTATCAAGATGGCGTGGTGATCATAATGAGCATGAAGTTTGGTCTCGAGTGATAGAAGTATAAAAAGATCGGCCCCACATGTTGGATAAAAAACACAAACATTATTTATTTACAATACATTTTTTTCTGTTGCCAATTCTTCACCCAGTATTTTCTTTTTCGCGCTAACACCATTGAAGGAGCCAGGGCCCTATCTACCGATCTTCTGATTTTTTGATAATACTGAGGTCATTATCAACGCGTGTATTTAGCTCAACTTATACCCGAATACTGAATAGCAGGCATGTGTATAGCCGATATTGCCCCGATCGCGCCGTGCGGCCTAGATTGACCCTGCGACAGGGATGTCAGTAGCCCCTTTAAAACAAAAACTTTTTGTTTTAATCTAAGACATTGACATAATACACCGCCAAATCCTTCACACTAATACATGCAGCGCGAGTGAGGAGGGAAGTGGGCAGGGAAGTGGGCATGACGAGTATCTAAACACGACACTCGTCATGCCGCTGCCATTGCCACTCGCGCTGCCCGGCGCTCCCCAAAAGAGCGGTTTTTTGTGCGGAAGTCAAACGACCGGCAGCGCGAGTGGCAATGCGTGTTCACACTCTGCGCGTCGCTTAGTTCGCGCCACGCGCTTGGTGGAGAAAGACGTCAAATTAAAAATTATTAATTAATTGAATATGATTAATAATTAATATTTATTAGGCAGCAGACGGGACTCGAACCCGCACCCTTCGCAATCCGGGCGAATGCACTGCCCAATTATGCTACCGCGGCCCGCACGGACCGCGTCAAAATTCCTCTAGCCATTCTTAAGCTGCAAGGCAGCGCCATCTCTTCGCATTATAGGTAAACCACAATGTCAAATGAATACTTTTACAAGTATTAAACATTTGAAAGAAGAAATAGCAATTATAGTTATAATTTTTATTTTTTTAAAGCATGTAACTGCTTGATGTTTAAATCTAAAGAAAATATAAGTAGATTTTTTTTTGCGAAGGGTGCGGGTTCGAGTCCCGTCTGCTGCCTGGTCCGCGTGGAATTTTTTCTTGTTATATTTTCTTTAGATTTAACATAAAGCAGTTACATGCTTTAAAATAATAAAAATTATAACTAATATTTATTAATTTATTTATATTAAAATTATTAATTATTTAAATTTCTAACATAATTATGGATTGCAAAAAGATATAGCTCGGCCGCTGTTATTACTTCGACGTCTGCCATTGCCGAAACTCTGCAGCTAAGTGAGAGTTAGGGCAGTATGTAAACACATAGTTCTCTCAATCATGCCGCAGCAATATTTAGGGAATTATTGCCGGCAACGCGAGGGGCAGCGGCATGGGCATAGTTTAAACGAGGTAATAGATTGTTTGTATATCCAATTTACAGGGAAAGCTGAGTATGCTTACTCCTCTCCTAGCCGCGTCGGTCGTGTTGCTCCATACAACCAACATAACGCTACTTTAATGTACCTATCTACTGAAAATCTAATTTAAAAGAGAAAATTATTAGTCTTAATTACAAACAACTCCAGATGTAACAAACTGCCTGAAAACCACTTTATTACTTAAGTTTCAAGAATACTTTTACCAGATAAAGTTTAACCCGGCCAAGCTATTAGGCTTTGTAGGAAATTTTCTAGAAAAAGTCTTTAGTTAGTTAATAAAAATGAAGCATTTTAATTCTTAAAGAATTAATTAAAACTACTTGAGTCCCGTCTGCTGTCTAGTCCACGTGGATGTTTTTCTAGTCAACATTTTCTTTAGATTTAAACAACTAGCAGTTAAATGCTTAAAAAATATAACTACTTAAGTTTATTGAAAGGACACAAAAGGAATTCTTAATTTTATGAAATAAATGTTAGTGCTGGATTTGTTAGATCAAAAGCCAATTGATATTTAAGAATAAATCTTTTTGCTTCGTAATTAGTTGCGAACTGAACTTGTTTTTTAGCCCTACCCACTAAAACTCCAGGATGTGCCCTATTTGCCGGCGGTGGCGGCGTGGGATCCTTATTGGGAATCAATTACGCGTCGTTGCCTTCTCTGACCCAATCCCCTATCCCATGGAGGTATTATCTATAATGAATTATTCTTAAATAATACAAAACAAAGTCTCCCTGAGCGTGTATCCTAATTTATATTCGTGATAATCTCAGATACAACTAAACAGATTTTCAAAAAGTTATCACCATCAGTTTAATAATTCACTGAAAGTTTATAGGTATATTTAAGTATAATAAAATTATCAGTAACCAGCTGTGCCCCGCGGAGTTACCCGTGGTTTATTAGGGATATTTCTCGCAGTAAAACGTAGCCTATGTATTAATCCAGGGTGTCAGCTTACTCCACACCAAATTTTATTAAAATCGCTCCTGCCGTTTAGACGTGAAATCTCCAAACTTTCGCTTTTATAATATTAGTGTGATGTGTTATATGTCTAAGCAAAAACTATAGTCTACACCGAAGCAAAACGAGACCGGCGAGTGACATAGTGTAGTAAATACTTACATTAAAAACCAACTGTGGCACAGCTATTTCCTGTCTCAATTGAGGGATTCGGACCGACCATTGGCCACATATTAGTAGGTCCCAATATTTGTAAATACAACTGGGATTCAGCTACAATTTTTTTTAGTGTGTATGCTGTTGGTCGCAGATGACCTTTGCAGCGTCATCGGGCATGGGAAAGGCGAGATCCTAAGGGGACTTCAAGACGAGAATTTGCTAGTGCCTCTAGAGGTATTCCAGGCGGGTGGAATCTCCCCACAGGGGGGAATCTCCTCTCCATCTGGAGCTTCTAGAACACTCGAACCTGAGGGAAGCTTAGCTAGTGTACGTCTCTGAGACTCGGACCTCGGCTCTAGTTAGTCGTTGTCGTGGGTGGCGGGGAAAATGCCCAGATACGTACCTGCACCTGGTATAGCGTGTCGGCAGCATACAATCAGAAGTAAGGACTATATATTATATGATGGTCACCCAACCATGACCAACCTTCCGATCTCTGTTTCCCCTTTTGACGAGCAGTGTCTTGGAGCAAAGTTTCGCCTTTCACCTCGACTTTGGTCACGGGGTCGTTTATACGAAATGTCACAGCTTGTCGGCCGCGCGGCGTCCGCGCGGTCACTGCCTGGTGGTCCCGCCACTGCAAATCCGATTCATTTCCAGTTGATCTTTGTCTTTCTTAAAAATCACACGTGTTCGTTATGGGCTATTTGACTATAAATAGAATATAAGAAGAAGAAAATCATGATTGCATATTACTTGTACCGACAAAGCAAAAAAGAAAAAAAGAAATGTAGAAGATTTTGGTTTCATTCTATTGTAGCACGGCGAGAAGAGTTTGGTGAATTTCATATGCTTTACAACCAACTGCGAGAATATGAAAAACAAATCGCATATTATTTCCGAATGGATGTTAAAACATTTGATACACAATTTGATTCACATCACACAAGACATGGGATGTTAAAGCATTCGAGTGATTCGAGCGAGACGGCCGCGCGGTTGCCGCGCGGCGGCCGCAAGAATTTTTTCGCGTCTTCTATCTGCAGCCTTAGGTCACCTCTTCACACTAAAGGATTGGTCAGACATGTCAGTGTTTGTCCTTTAAAGGTCATTTCCCTTACGAGGGCCAGTTTGAAAAGTTTCAATGGGCTTTGCAACGACTATTGCAACTAAAAGGGTCTTTTCCTAGCTGAAAATAGCTTAACGCGAATTTATCACCTCACCAACATTATATTTTCTGGATAATTTTATTTGTTTACTTTGTATTATTAAATAATCAAACTTCAATAATTTTGTGTTTACATTTTCATAATTGGCTTAAACATTTCTTTGAATAAAATTGAATACGCGCTTTGTTACATCTTCATCATGTTTACATTTTGTTGGTTTACTTCGGCGGCTAAAACGATAAAAGTTTACCGAAACGATCAAAATTGCTTCGTCGAAATGAAATCATTGCCCTCATTATTTTGTTGCGTAACTGAGAACTTCGGAAGTCGTAAATATTACAGTGACCCAACTCGCGGGCTCGTATTTACCAGATATAATGAATTATGGTTTTATTTGAAATACTGATACAGGAGTTTAAAATATGATTTCTACAAGCATTCCTAGATAATTAAAAAAAAAAAAAATATTTCCAATAATCACACCAATTGGTTTAGCCCCAAAGTAAGCACTGTAAAGCTTGTGTTATGGGATACTAGGGTAACGGATAAAATACATATACTGATACATATATAAGTATACCTATCTAGAAATATATATTTAATAAACACCCATGACTTACGTACAAATGTTCATATTCATCATACTAACATTTGCCCCACCGGTATTCGAACCCAAGACCTCTCGAGTAGACGACACCTTAAAACCCGGCGTATACCACTCGGCCATGGAAGTCAATGACAAGAGGTTCCAATTACTGTTTCGTGGGTAACTTGCTTAGATTACCTGCAGTTATTTTTATTGGAACGCGAACTTTGGGATACCATCAGATTGAGGAAGGTTGCGTATCTAGGGCACGTGATGAGACACGAAAACTACGCCCTTTTACAATTAATAATGATGGGCAAAGTTTCTGGAAAGCGAAGCGTCGGTCGCAGGAAGAAGTCTTGGTAGAGGAACCTACGAGAATGGACTGGAATCTCGAGCGCCGCTGAATTATTCCATCTCGCTAAGGTTAAGGAGATATACGCTAAGCTGACTGCCAACCTTCGCTGTTGGGAGAGGCACTAGAAGGAGAAGATTTTTATAGGACAAGTTGAACCTACGAGAATGGACTGGAATCTCGAGCGCCGCTGAATTATTCCATCTCGCTAAGGATAAGAAGACGTATGCTAAGTTGACTGCCAACCTTCGCTGTTCGGAGAGGCACTAGAAGGAGAAGATTTTTATAGGAGAAGTTGAACCTACGAGAATGGACTGGAATCTCGAGCGCCGCTGAATTACTCCATCTCGCTAAGGATAAGGAGACGTATGCTAAGCTGACTGCGAACTTTCGCTGTTCGGAGAGGCACTAGAAGGAGAAGATTTTTATAGGACAAGTTGAATCTACGAGAATGGACTGGAATCTCGAGCGCCGCTGAATTATTCCATCTCGCTAAGGATAAGGAGACGTATGCTAAGCTAACTGCCAACCTTCGCTGTTCGGAGAGGTACTAGAAGAAGAAGATTTTTATAGGATAAATTGAATCTTTAAAGTTTATAAGCATCAAATATATACCTACATAAATCAGTGAAAATAGAATTGAAATAGGTTTTTATGATATTAGTGCGGTAAGGTGATAATTACAAACGAGTAGACGAATACAAATTCCGATACTGTCATGCAACGTTTTTAACATAATATTTGCAAGTAGACAACAACAAGCAACAGTATCTATAATACCTAATTTTAGTATAATAATAAAGTAAACTTTTTCTAATAAAAAAGTGCGGCACGTGC
The DNA here is from genome assembly GCA_902850365.2 of Chilo suppressalis. Taxonomy (NCBI): domain Eukaryota; kingdom Metazoa; phylum Arthropoda; class Insecta; order Lepidoptera; family Crambidae; genus Chilo; species Chilo suppressalis. The sequence continues at coordinate 4,857,898 of OU963902.1, forward strand.
AGGTGGTGGAAATTAGGAGTACATCTTTTTAGACATAGGTATAGATTAAGAGCACTTCCAAGGAGGAGAGAGTATGGAAACGTGCGGTAAAACATTTTACCATACGCTCCGTTGTGTGGCCTGTAATTTTGAACTTTCGAACAATGTATACAACCTCCGGAAATGCAGTTTTTTAAGTAAATGTGTTGAAAGGGTTTCGATTGGTATTTATTTCTTATTAGGGAAATAGCTTACCGATTGTGCCGTCCACTTGCAGTTAGCGCGTCAATAGTACAAAAAAAAACAGTTAGGCCTCAGTTAAGACGCAGACATGGATCCAGAGACGAACATGACTCATTAAAATTATAATTTATCTCTTTTCAGGCTGTGGTGATGTACGCGTCAACTTATGTACTGGTTGCACTTAGCATAGATCGGTGTGACGCCATCACTAACCCAATGAACTTCTCTGGGAGTTGTAAGTATTATTAAGAAATTATTACTAGAAAAAAATCCTTGCAGTGCAGGCACTAGGAGGAATACGGACTCGCACGAATTTGAATGCTTAAAATTAAAAATGTATCAAACAGGTTAATATTTACAACTTTTAATATTAACCTAAATTTGATAAAATATTTTGGTTGAAATAAAACAATAATAGATTGTGGACGCCGCCCGCTCATTTGTTTTTTGTTAAAGAAAAATAACTTTCATTTTAATGAAGAAAGAAAGGTAGAAGAATCGTTTTTTTTTCCCCGACTGCGCGATGTTGGTTGTGTGTTTATTATAAGTATCAATTACATTAATAGCTCACCGATAAATAATATTTTTTATTTTATTGGAATTGCATCGCATGAAAGTATTTTGAGGATACCGATATCATCAACAATTTTACGCATAAACGACAAGACGTGTAAACACGTGAAATTGTTGATGAAATTAATGCCAACGGAACTTTTTTCATGCCCTTAATGTAAATTCGACTTTAACAGTATAGATGGCCCAGACCCAAAACCATAAGGCTGATTTTGACTCATGATAAGTTTTATTTGCAACTAGCTTTTGCCCGCGACTTCGTCCGCATTTTCGTCGATTTTCGTAAAAAAGTAGCATATGTCCTTCCTCAGTGTTCCGTGGTTTTGATGTGACAGACAGATTAACTTTCGTATTTTAGTAGGGAAATATAATATGTCAATCCACAATACTGTTAAAAATATCGCAATAAGGAACCGCAGAATATTATTATTATCACTGTGCCCCGAGACCATCAGCGTGTAACTCCTTGTATGTTATTATGTTAATGTATTGGTAATATTGTTTAGATCGCTTTCACATGAGGCTTAAGTACATATAGAATGAAAATACATCAGCGCAAAGCTTCCGGGTAAACTACGTTGAAAGTTGACCCGTCCGGCACGTGAACATAAAAATTTCTAGGACTGCTAACCCGGGAAAGAGCGACATAACTGACCATGTGAAAAACAACTGACACCGAGATCTACTCCAGCAACACGAAAAGTCTGCCCTTGAGCCTTATTTACTGTCATTGCATAACACACCGATACTGGGAATTGCGTTCTTTTAAATTGGAATGAAAAATTATTTGTTATTATGGGAATTCTGGGAATAAAGATGGTTTCTCCTGCACCGCAACCTGTTAAAATTTGAGCCTCGATTACATTTTGTTGCAACTGGGTTCCATTGCAAATTTGTGGTGGTCTTAAATTTCGGAGCAGAATAATCGGAATGCCAATTTTTATCAAATTTCATGAGAAGGAAGTCCGGGCGCATATTTAAAGAATTTAAAAATTCTATCGGGTAATTAGTGGTTTCTTGTTCATCGACCATTCTATTTATTGAACTATAAACTTTGCTTTCCCCCTGGATATTCGACAGTATTTTATTATTAATCTCAGATGCCTGGTCATTGCGAGGAGTTAAAATGGACCTTTCGCATAGCCAAGGATTGTCCTTATTTAATATATTTGTTACGTCACCGTAAACTGACGATGTAAGATGTTGTTGGGATTGCACTATACAACATAACTCAGACGTCCGAATAAGTTTTCCTTGGTGTAGCAGTGGATAGGTATCTTTGGTGAAGGTATTTTCTTTAATAATATATCAGAAAATTCACGATCATCCGGGTTATCTACAGTTCTCACTCGCATGTTTATAGTCAAATGCACCGATTGTATATCACGCCACAAATAAGAGCTTTTCAGGCAAGCCCTAACCTCATCAGCTCGGGTTCCCCGTGGTATTACCGGTAAGGTTTGTCGAAAATCACCACAAAATAAAACTGTGATACCGCCCATTGGTCGATCATTTTGTCTTATAACCCTTAAAGTTCTGTCTACCGCTTCTACTCCTTTTCGATGGGCCATCGTACATTCATCCTATATGATTAAATTACACTTTGAACGAATATTTAAACACTACCAAAACAACTAATACGTGGTCCTAACTTTAGCTACCTTACACTTAAAATCTAAGTGACTATTTAAACTAAAATATTCTTATAGAATTATAATCAGAAATATATACAACTCACAACAAAAAAGAAATGAAAATAAAGCTGAAACGGCTGTGCAATACTATCTACCTATACCTACTTCACTTAAAAATAAATACTTATAACTACTTTAATTAATAAAAGTACCTAAGCTTAATAATTTATAATTTGAACGAATATTTAAACACCAACCCATCACCACCATTACCAAAACAACTAATACCTATTTTACAAAATAACAACAAAAGAAATTCAAATAAACTATTTAAAGACTAAAAGTCGCGCTGATAAGCACGGTTTCTCAATATTTCTCAATTATTGTCTGTCAATAAGGTCGAACGCTCTGAACGCATCAACAGCCAAATATTGAAGCTCGCTCGCTCTCTTTTTTATTTTTTTTGTTACCTCCCAGGCGGGGGAGCAGGTGAGAAATCCTCATGGATACCCCACAGCCGGCTGCAAGGTTATGTCAGACTCGTACTGACTAAAAAACACCCGTAGGGGCTGCCTCTGGCCGGGAAGGCCTCTAAGGCTTCATCGGAAGCGATCGCCCCCAGGGGGGGGGGAGCGATTTGATACCCTACCGCCGCCGCGACCCGTGTCGAGCGCGGCAACCGTTACACAAAAATAATCCTTATAGCATGATTCAGTATTCACGTGCGACGGGCGACGGCGCGATGGCTTATTTCATGTATAAGTTTGGTGTTTCTATACCGATTTCTATGTTTTGTTTTTATTGAATAGGTAATAATGTTAACTTTTTAAAATTAGGGATGAGTCAGAGTATTATAAACGTAAGAGTAAACAAATATGATCAGAATGCTCCGAACTGCTAAGCTATCGGGACTTACACGTGTTACTGTGAGTCAACCATAAAAGATAGATATATGCTGTTGCGGGATATTTTTTAGACAATTTTATGTAGAATATTTCCGTCATACATAATTTCTATGTAACTTTAACCATTAAGGCTGCACCCACGACGGAAGCTTAAAAAATGGAGTAACTTCTCCCGTTTTCCCAACATTTCCCTTCACTACTCTGCTGCTATTAATTGTAGCGTGATGAAATGTATAGTATAACCTGCCCAGGAGTATGAAGAATAATTGTACCAAGTTTCGTTAAAATCCGTTGCGTAGTTTTTGTTTCTATAAGGAACATACACACAGACAGACAGACAGACAGACAGACAAAAAAATTACTGATTGCATTTTTGGCATCAGTATCGATCACTAATCACCCCTTGATAGTTATTTTAAAAATATATTTCATGTACAGAATTGACATCTCTACAGATTTATTATAAGTATAGATTGTGAATCACAATTTGATATCTTTGCTTCATTTCCAATATAATAATGATAATGAAGTGAAAATAATTACAACAATAAAGTTAAAATAAGCGATTACTTTTAACATTTTATTGATACAATGTTTTAAATCTTCTAGGTTTTATTGTCATTGTAGTCGATTTCAATATTTAAGAATAATGATATTGATAGAACAATTTAATATGACAATGTTCTATGTTTATTTCAGGGAATCGCGCAAGAGTCCTCATTATATCAGCATGGTTCATCAGTGTTATATTCTCCATTCCAATATTGATACTGTACGAAGTTAAAGAAGTTCAAGGTGAGTCAGATATTACAGCTCCAAACTATTTCTTCTCAGCGTTGTTTTCAATATGTATTTCTTATTATAAAGCGGTAGAACACATTTTAACATTCCTTGGATTAGATCTAAGAAGTTTTTGAATTTGATAAATCGCCTATAATAGTCTACTGTTTATTTTCTGTTTGTTTTTTGAAGTTATACTTCTTTAGGCGCGTTATGAAAAAATGATGAGAGTGAAATTTTAAGATGCGCGCGCATCACTGTAACACAAAATATTAACAGCATGAAGTTGGTCGCTTTAGCGACCAAGCTAGGCGTAGTCTAAGCTTATTCCTTATTTAGGTACTTAGGGGTACAAGATGACTTTCATTATATACGTAGTCGTCATCGTCGTCGATCCTTTTCTTGTTTGCAAATAAGGATCGCTTTTATCTCCCTCAAGCTGCTTCAATTTTTTCTTCCCTTCAAAACCAAAATTATGCTGGCGCAATCACTCCTTATCCCCATTTTCGACTACGCCGACATTTGCTACTTGGATGTAACTGAAGATCAATCGAATAAGCTAGAGCGTCTCTAAAATCTTGCAATTCGTTTCATATTCGGATTGCGTAAATATGTCCGAGTTTCTGCTTTTCACTCTCAATTGAAATGGCTTCCCATTCGTCTTCGACGTGATATGCATATCCTATCATTCTTGTTTAAAATCCTCAAAGATCCTAGTTCTCCTCATTACCTTGTTTCCCGTTTCAAAACGCTTCCTCCTCCTCCTCGTCCTAAAAGGTCTTGCAACACGAAGACACTTGAACTACCAAAGACCTACTTCTTTTGTGCACATCTCTACACCCGCTTACTTTTTTCTCTCACTAAACCTTGGTTGGCTGGAAGAGATCTCTCTTAGAGATAAGCCCTCCTTTGCTCACATATTTATGTTTTGTATCTTACAATTTGTGTGTGCAATAAAGAGTATAATATGATTTTAATGATATAGTATAGATCATGACACGACAAATTACGATAAATCAAATTATTGATATTAAGAGTAGATACAGACTATGTGCGGAAAATTTTGCAGCTGGCGCATCCTGTGCATTTTTTAAGGTTCAGCATTAATATGATGATTAATTAGAAATTTACTTTCAAATTTCAAAATTTTCAAGATAAATAATAATTCATAAAACCAAATTAAATTTGATTTCAGGCCAACTCCAATGCTGGATAGAGTTGGGCACTCCACGCCGTTGGCAAGTGTGGGTGACTTTAGTTTCCGTGATGATCTTCGCGTTACCGGCGTTGGCCATCGCTGCTTGTTATGCTGTCATAGTCCTGACCATTTGGACTAAGAGTAAAGCGGTCGTCATGAGTCCACCTATCAACTCGCGAAGATCTAAAACCATGAGAAACGGCAAGTTTAATCTTAATAAAGCATGCGTTTCAGTGTGTAGAAATATAAAAGGATTTGATAAATATTGTTGGATGAAATCACTAGCTTACTCAAGAGATGTCGTTTCGGGCGGTGCACTCAATAGTAAGGAAAGCCTACATCGCGCTAAAGAAATTTGGTGCTTGCAATGCTTACACATCATATAGTATAACATTGCCCGACAAATATCTTTGGGATCTCGCCGACCCCAAACCTGCTGACGTTGTAAAGGTCAGCTGCGACAAGGGTTACCATTTAAAAATTTGAGAAGTCCTCACAAAAAGTCGGACATTTCGATAAAAGTCCGGACATTTTACACACAAAATGCAAACATCACCCACTAAGTTACTGTGATATTTTCTAGGGGGTCTCGTTGTTGATTTTTAAAGATAATTTATATTTTGTTTTATTATTAATGAGAACTTAAAGATTATTTGATATAACTTAATAAGTAGCTCATATCCCATCTAATTAAAAAAAGCCGCACAAAGTCCGGACAAAGGGCAAAAAGTTCGGGCATGCCCGGACAAATCCGGACGGATGGTAACCATGCTGCGACCTACAGTATACACACTCAAAAAAAAACAGTCGGGCTGCGGCCCCTGAGCTAACATCACCAAGCTCAGTGAAAGATCTAACCCTTTGGCCTATAGATGAATAGATATTAAATTAAAGGATGGGCCTCGTTGCTTGCGACGTCTTTCTACGTTCGAGGCTTTTATAAAAATAGATTTCATCATATTATAGTTGCCTGCTATGTCGTTTAGTACTGACTATTTGGACAAGAGTAAAGCAGTCGCCATGATTCCATCTATCAATTCACGGAGATCTTAAAGTATGAGAAACCGTAATATAAGTTTATTCTTGATAAATCATGCGTTTTAGGATGTAGTTCATAAACATATAAGTTCATTAAAAGTAAAAAGATTACCTCGTTAACGTAAAGCAGCTTTTCCTTGCGACACTTGTGAGTCTACTATAACAATATCTTTTCATTAGGTCAAATTTATTCTGGTCAAATAAAATTTTCTTAGAATAGCTTCAATTGAAATTGCAACAAGAAATAAATGCTAGTGTTGATGTTGTGACACTAATTAAACTTTCTTGGTATAAGCTTAGGAGGCGACAGTAACTAGTAATGATAGTTATATTCGTGAAACTATTTATGGGTTCAAATAAAAGGTTAAATAAAATAAAAACACGACTTCCCTGCCAGGTAAACGAACTAAACAGCTGATGAGACTCAAATAAGCAATTGAGCAAAAACGACAGGAATTAATCGGATACGGTATTTTTAATAATGAAAACGTTAGGCCGTTGACATCTTAGGTATTCAGCAAAAAATTAAAGTTTGGCTAGGCAAAGTTAATGCATTCACCGTGTAGCCCTAATCTAGGCTCACCAGAATAAATACCTTAACAGATTTCCACCTGTTGCGGTCCTTTCAGAATTCTTTACATAAAGTCTGGAGATCACGTTTAAGCTATTTCCGTATTTACCGACTTAGTATTTCATTACCATTTATCTTTGATTCATATTCTATGGTTATGTTAATATTGCTGCTACCCTACATTTTGTATAGCAACCCCAGATCTAAATTTTTACTGGTTTGGGTGACAACATTATGGAACTTTCTTCACAAGGAGCATTGCTCCAATAACGAGCTGTTTTAAATTATTATCGTAAACTTGCCAGACATACATACTTAACACAAGTGATGTGATTACTCTTACCCCCCGTTTACACCAAGAAACAAGTCATATATTAGTTATACACAAAATTCGTGGAATACTTGTTGTGACTCTTTAAAACATTGCTTGGTTTACACTGCATAGTCAACTAGTGTCTTTACAAGAATAAATTACTATTCACTTCACATGTTTTGTTTATCCAACTAGTTTGTTGCAGGTATTGTATAATACATGTTTTATACATGTATAAAACATAATTCTGTATATTAGTATGAACAAAAAATAATGACATTATATAAAACTAGCAAACCAGTGAACCAAATGTTCACCAAAACCTGATTTAAAAAAAAATGTATTTAATTAATTGAGAACTTCGGAGATTTTGTGTGTTTTCGTTTGAGATTCGTGATTTCTCGAAAACCGGAAGTGCTACGTTACTCAAATCCGGTTTGTAGTCTTATCAGACTATTCTTAACTTATAACTTAAATATTCTCTTTATCTATTTCTTACGGTTTGGCCGCTGAAACAGCACCACAGACGGACGGACGGACGGACTTGTCTAATAGATAAGAGATTTGTTAAAAACATGTATAATACCTAGGTGTAAACCAGAGGTTAAAACGGACTGCTCTATTTTTCTGTTTCAGGCCATATAGAAAGTGATCCAGACTCGAGACGAGCCAGTTCTAGAGGTCTCATACCGAGAGCCAAAATAAAAAGTGTCAAAATGACATTCGTCATCGTTTTTGGTAAGTTACCTATAATCTTATATATTTTACACTACGCTTCACCTGAAGATGTATCTTCGTACAAGAAGTTAGTAACAAAATGATACATATTTTTAAGGAAAGCTTAAATGTAAAAAAAAACTGGCCAAGTGCGAGTCAGACTCGCACACGACTCGGTTAATTTTCTGTGAATATTTCAAGTATCTACCTGTTGCCATAATTAATATAGAGCAAAGAACAGCAAAAATCACGTTTGTTGTATGGGGATCCCCCTTTACTATTGCGTTTTTTTCTGTTTTTAGTATGTGTTGTATAGCGGCAACCGAAATACATCATCTGTAAATATTTTTAGTATGTAGCTATCACGTTTCATGAGATACAGCCTGGTGACAGACAGACAGATGGACGGAACGAATGGAGTCTTAGTAATAGGGTCCCGTTTTTAACCTCTGGGTAGGGAACTCAAAAAAGTAACAAACACATTTTTATCATTTTCGGGTGTCATTTATTTACTTATTTTATTCATCAAAGTATTTCATAAATAGTTTTACTTTAATAACTAATACTTTTCATTTAGTTACTGATTATTTAATTTGATAACTCATTTTATAGTAATATTTTTATATTTTAAGCATTATCTGCTATACGTTAAACTATTTTCGTAACAATTGAATTAAAATTAACTTCATTTTTAACATTTCCAATGGTTAATTTGTCATTACAGTGTTCGTACTATGCTGGTCGCCGTACATTGTCTTCGACCTACTCCAAGTTTATAACCACATACCACCGACGCAGAATAACTTAGCGATCGCTACTCTTATCCAGAGTTTAGCGCCGCTAAATTCAGCTGCCAATCCGCTGATATGTTGCATGTTCTCACCACATATTTACAGCAGTTTAAGGTAAAAAGGCACTAGCATTCAAGTTTTAATTATTTGGATGATTTTATAATATTCAGTAACGATTTCGAATGACATAGTTTAAATAATATTTAGTGCCTGTTTCACAATCGCTGAGTAAAGTTTTATGTATGTTAATTTGCTCAGTAAAGAATAGAGATGTTGTAATTTTTTGGAAAAGCGATTTAAAACAAGCATATACCCTGTCAAGGTCTAAGTCAACATCTCTATTTGTTTACTGAGCTGATAAGTTCCAAGTAGCTTATTTAGAACTATACTCAGCGATTGTGAAACAGGCCCTTAATTATAGAAGTTGTTAATTATGTTCTCAAATTTATTATCAATTTATATAACGGCAATAATTGTTATTAAGAGTTAACCAAATTAATAATATTTTAAGTAATTAGCACGGGATAGTATTATAGGTAATACAATCAAACTAGCAATGAAAATTATTCATGTTACGATATACCTTAGAGCTCTGTTTTTCTAATTTGTAGTGCAGGGTCTCAGATATGAATCCAAGTTAAAACATGATCATTTGAAAGTACAAAAATTATGCATGTTTGTGGTTCATTGCTGTTTTCATGAATTCGGTTATAATAATTATTTTTTAATTCAAATGTAGCGCTCCTCTGAAATTTGCGAACGGCGACTACACAACTATTGTTACTTACAGTATAGGTATATATGAAATGAAACATTCACTTCAGCTCTGTAAGTTAAAGGTCGAGAATTTATCTGCGCTTCAGCTATCTTTTCAAAAAAAACTTCTTTATCAGTTGGGATGACGTAATTTCTTGCGCTTTGTATAAAATAAATATATTTCATATGAACGACTTTCCGTAAAAAAAATATAGTTTGTGGTCACTTATTATTCTGGAAAAAGTGTTATTATCTTTTAATTAGCTTTTAAATGCGACTGTTATGTATTTTATTTTATGTGCTTACTTAACCGCGGTCACGCGTCGATGAGGAGCTCATTGGCGTAAGTGGTTTGCGATTGATGAATTTAAGCAACATTCAACACAAACTGCAGAAACTTTTTTAGCTATTGTCTGACTTATGTTAATTTATTTATATGTATAATTATGTGCTTTAATGGCCTGCCTGGTGGTTCATGGCTCAATATCTCTATTCCATCCACAGGAAAGGTTATGGATGGAATAGGGATGGGGATGATGATTATGAAGCGTTGATTTCTATAGACTGTTAATTTTCCCTGCGCAGGCCTTTCCTATGCATTGAAATAGGGAGGAAGATCGATTAAATAGGTAAAAGTAAATGAATTGTTAATGTTTTTGCAGGAGAGTAGCACCGTACCGCTGGGTTTGCGGGCGTAGACGCGGGCGGGCGCGCGGAACACTCCGCTCCCGCTCTGATTCCACCGCGCACTCTGACTTGCTCAGCTCGACGCACGCGCGCCGCTCCCACTCCGTCGCTACAGTTAGTATTATATACCGCGCACTCCGAACTGCTCAGCTCCACGCACGCGCGCCGCTCCCACTCCGCCGCTACAGTAAGTATTATATACCGCGCACTCCGAACTGCTCAGCTCCACGCACGCGTGCCGCTCCCACTCCGCCGCTACAGTAAGTATTATATACCGCGCACTCCGAACTGCTCAGCTCCACGCACGCGTGCCGCTCCCACTCCGCCGCTACAGTAAGTATTATATACCGCGCACTCCGAACTGCTCAGTATTATTAGCGGACGTGGCGCAGCACCCATACATTTATGCCTAATATCCTTTATGTAGTCCTATATTTATTGGAAATTTTATTGGTTCCCCTATCCCCTGGCCAGTCAGTTCGTTACTTACCAGTTATTAAGTCTTTCTTAATGTACCTTTGTGTTGACAAAATTCTACATTGTGTTATGGTAGTGGAGCACAAGCGGGGATTTTTGGATTTACTCGAGCGCGACAAAATAACATGATGCCCCCCTTATGACAAGGTTCATAGAAGCACTTCCACAATACGTAATAGAGGGCCTATGTAGTGCCGAACGTATAGGGCAGTATAAAAAAAATTCAACAATCAGCCATGATTTTTTCTTTGCTTCCAAATCGTCACGTAACATCCCTTCTCAATGTCTGATATGCACGAATATGTTTTCCCTATATTTCATGCAAATTGGCAGATCAATATTTTTTCCATCATCATATACATGACGTGAACCTTTTAGTAACTTCTATTCAAAAGATAGACGATATGGACGCCACCAAAATTAATGGCTTTAATATTTTTTGCTGTTCTAGACGTTCCCTACATAGAGGGCTCAGGTATGGTGGTAGTACATCAGAAGGTCCAAGGTTGTCTTTTAATTTTTAATTCTAAAATCCGTAGTAGTCCTGGTTACGATTGCTCATCGTGTTGTATGGTATCAAAAAACTTACTAGATTCATCGTTTGTCCGACAGATACTAAACCGCACACGTAGCGGAAGCGTATCGCATGCGCAACAGGAGCAGCGGCGGACGCAACTGCTGGTGCTAGTGTCCACGCGCGACTGACGGTGCGCCCGCCAGCCCGCACGTGACGTCATGCTCTAGCGCACTCTATAGTCACATACTAGAATACAGAACACTTCTACATGGTGCTGGGGACGCCCGCCAGCCTGTGCGTGACGTCATGCTCTAGCGCCATCTACAATCACACACTTGCATACCGAATACTTCGACACGGTGCTGATGTCGCCCGCCAGCCCGCACGTGACGTCATGCTCTAGCGCACTCTATAGTCACATACTAGAATACAGAACACTTCTACGCGGTGCTGGGGACGCCCGCCAGCCTGTGCGTGACGTCATGTTCTAGCGCCATCTACAATAACACACTTGCATACCGAATACTTCGACACGGTGCTGATGTCGCCCGCCAGCCCGCACGTGACGTCATGCTCTAGCGCACTCTACAGCCACATACTAGAATACAGAACACTTCTATACGGTGCTGGGGACGCCCGCCAGCCTGTGCGTGACGTCATGCTCTAGCGCCATCTACAATAACACACTTGCACACCGAATACTTCGACACGGTGCTGATGTCGCCCGCCAGCCCGCACGTGACGTCATGCTCTAGCGCACTCTATAGTCACATACTAGAATAAAGAACACTTCTACATGGTGCTGGGGACGCCCGCCAGCCTGTGCGTGACGTCCATGCTCTAGCGCCATCTACAATCACACACTTGCATACCGAATACTTCGACACGGTGCTGATGTCGCCCGCCAGCCCGCACGTGACGTCATGCTCTAGCGCAGTCTACAGCCCCACACTTGAATACAGAACACTTCCACACGGTGCTGGGGACGCCCGCCAGCCTGTGAGTGACGTCATGCTCTAGCACCATCTACAATCGCACACTTGCATACCGAATACTTCGACACGGTGCTGATGTCGCCCGCCAGCCCGCGCGTGACATCATGATCTAGCACACTCTACAGCTACACACTTGAATACAGAACACTTCCACACGGTGCTGGTGTCGCCCGCCAGCCCACACGTGACGTCATGCTCTAGCGCACTCTACAGCCCCACACTTGAATACAGAACACTTCCACACGGTGCTGGTGTCGCCCGCCAGCCCACACGTGACGTCATGCTCTAGCGCACTCTACAGCTACACACTTGAATACAGAACACTTCCACACGGTGCTGGTGGCGCCCGCCAGCCCGCACGTGACGTCATGCTCTAGCGCACTCTACAGCCCCACACTTGAATACAGAACACTTCCACACGGTGCTGGTGTCGCCCGCCAGCCCACACGTGACGTCATGCTCTAGCGCACTCTACAGCCCCACACTTGAATACAGAACACTTCCACACGGTGCTGGTGGCGCCCGCCAGCCCGCACGTGACGTCATGCTCTAGCGCACTCTACAGCCCCACACTTGAATACAGAACACTTCCACACGGTGCTGGTGTCGCCCGCCAGCCCGCACGTGACGTCATGCTCTAGCGCACTCTACAGCCCCACACTTGAATATACAGAACACTTCCACACGGTGCTGGTGGCGCCCGCCAGCCCGCACGTGACGTCATGCTCTAGCGCACTCTACAGCCACACAATTGAATACAGAACACTTCCACATAGTGCTGGTGGCGCCCACCAGCCCGCACGTGACGTCATGCTCTAGCGCATTCTACAGCCACACACTTGAATACAGAACACTTCCACATGGGCTGGTGTCGCCCGCCAGCCCGCACGTGACGTCTAGCTCTAGCGCAGTCTACAGCCCCACAATTGAATACAGAACACTTCCACACGGTGCTGGTGGCGCCCGCCAGCCCGCACGTGACGTCATGCTCTAGCGCACTCTACAGCCACACTTTTGAATACAGAACACTTCCACACGGTGCTGGTGGCGCCCGCCAGCCCACACGTGACGTCATGCTCTAGCGCACTCTACAGCCCCACGTTTGAATACAGAAATTTAAACATTATAATGATTAGATTATTTATATTCTTTAAATACTAAATTAAATTTAAGAAAATTATAATAAAAAGTCCCGCATGGTCCAGGTTTAATACGAGATAGATAACTCGACTAGCGGAAAATACGGTTTCGAGTGCAGTTTTTTATAGTAAAATTTTCCATTGTCTCCGTTTGAATTAACAGCCCAGTTTGGTATAAGAATATACTGTGTGATGCTATATTCATTATATATTTTAGTTTAAGGATGTTACATTCACACCAACATTACCATTTGGAGTGAAAATGACGTTTATGTTTTCCTAGTCAAAATAATATTGGAGAAATCAATCAATCAATTGTACTTTAAACAATTTAGTATAAGATGTAAATAATTGAAAAATATGAATTTAGATACGCTTGTATAAATATGATACGGAAAAAGTAAGGCCAAACATTATGAGTAAGATTAGAATCAATACTACAACTCCCTTATTAATAAAAGAGAGATAATCTAAGACTAGTTACGACTTGTTTTGTTCCTATCACTTAAATGCCTTTTGTCATTCTATGAACAGAGATAAAACATGGAGTAACTAATCTTTAAATGTAAAGAAAAGTTTTACTAGAAATAAATCCACGCGGACCAGGCAGCGGACGGAACTCGAACCCTTCGCAAACCGATTATACAAATCCAATTATGCCACCAGAGCCGTGGTAGCATAATTGGTCAGTGCATTCGCCCGGATTGTGAAGGGTGCGGGTTCGAGTCCCGTCCGCTGCCTGGTCCGCGTGGATTTTTTTCTAGTAAAACTTTTCTTTAGATTTAAACATCTAGCAGTTAAATGCTTAAAAAATAAAAACATAAGTAACTAATCTTTCCTAAGTTTATTCTTCGTTTGTTAATAAGGGGGTCAACGTTCACTTAAGTTCTCAAAAGTGTTGCTACAAAAACTAAATACTACCAAAGATTAAATAATATATTAGGAAAAGGGCTTCTAATATAATATTATAATATTTTCTGTCCAATGTCAGCAGCCAAAAATAAGTTGGAAATAGAAGCTCGTTTCGTTTTCGTTTATGTACCAAATCTGTACAAATTCTTAACCCAGAACCCCTTCTTCACCGGAATGGTTTTGGTGCAATATCCGCTTTTAAATAACTGACATTTATTGCCACGTAACTCATATTTGCCATAATTAAGCCGAGCCATTACCAAATATTCACAACATTATTTTAATTAGAGATAAACCCGCGTAGTCAACCCACAAGCAACAACATTTGACAGTTCGGAGACCTCACGCTATATTAGCGCCTCTAGCGGCGGATTCATTATATGCACTCCATAAAACAGTGTTACCAACCCTTACCAAAAATTTAAAATCTTTTCTTATTACCCAAATTCTTTCGTTGCTAATAAATTAAAACGTTACATATTTAGTTACAGTAAATTGTTATATTAAATAAATACTGTTTTCCGAAAGGACAATCAAACGAAAATGAGCTGACAGCTGTTTTTTCACTTTAGTCTTAAGATTAATATACAGCCTTAGGAAACCACCCGCCACACAGTCAGTGCAGTCGTTTTATATCGTGGTGCGTTCCATTCTACGCAAAAATTGGAGATATTTTACGGTTTTGGATTATTTGATTTGTGACTGTCTCACAAATTAGTTTTTCTTGTTTTTGTATCAAGCATTCATCATTGTGACCTTTCCAGTAGTGCCATGAATCTTTATTTACCCGTGGTAATGTTTAAATGCTCTTGATCTTTTAGGCTATGCTCTTGCGTACCAAAAATCTCAAGAAGAGAAATGATCGGAAACAGGAAGCAATTTTAAAACATATATGTTTATTTGCGAATTCTGTTGATTGTACAGTTGACATTTAAAAAAATATTACCTGGTCCCAGCCTACTTAAGATAAGAAAAATCTCTTAATTGTACAATACAGTTACAAAACAAGTAGAAAATACAATATTGCACAAAGATTAAATTGTATCTGCTATTCATAAACATAGATTAAATTTAAAAAGGAACCGTAAGTAATTTTGGAATGTACTCTAGGAAATTGGTATTTTTTTTTCAAATAAGAATTCTTAATGTGGTAATACGGTTTCTATATTATTTAAATACTAAAGTAACTTGTTTTGTCACTTTTTAACGAGGTATTGAATGTTATCTTTACCTACTTGAAACGTAACTTAATGTAAAAAGTCTATTTATAACAAGGATTAATGAAAATGTATTAGATTAAGTTAATAAGTAAAGATTTTGTATAGAATATGTTATAAGAAAGCGTACAATATTATTTTTGTACTATTCAATTATTGTATATAAACCCACAAAACATAAAATATATTCAAAGAAATTATACTTAATAAATGTATTCAGTTATAGTTTTGTTTTATTAATATCATTGGAATTAATAGTGCATGTTAATAAAACATCTACCGATGAGTTATACTGTTTTAAGATTTTGTGGTCACTAACATTATAGCCACCCCCCTCACCTCAGGTGCGGAATCGTCACGAAATCTGAATTTTCGCTGACCGCCTTAGGGATGTCGAAAGTTGAAAAATATATCGATATATCGATACATCGATATTTAAAAAAAATATCAATATCGGCTTCGATATATCGCGAAAAAACATCGATATATCGATATATCGGACCAATTTTCCCAAAAATATATGTAGCACAGTCAGCCTAGCACAGTAATAATAACAATACAAATTATAATTAAAGAAAGAATTAGTACCTAATTGCCGCTACACTACATGACAGTACAGTATCTCACGAAAGACGACACGCAGAATAATAATGGAACGAAAATTATCTCCCTAAAAGTAGACCCTGTTTTCGAATGATGAAAATGATTGCAGGGCCTCTCAGGTGCCATCTTTCGTAAACAAGACTGGACAGTCACCCACTTCCACAGAATATAATGGAATTCAACAGCGAAACAGATTTACAAATCATAGACAATTACACTTCAGTTCAATGTCCGAAGACATTCATATAACAATGTAGTATAGCTTGTTGCTAGGAGTACCTTCGTCACGTTTAGAGAATATTAAAAAAAAAAGCTATGTTATCTGTCATCTGTCACCATCTGTCAAGTCATTAGTTTTTTGTGACGGATACCTTCAACACGTTATTTATAAGTTTTCAGGTAAAAAATATATTAGTTTACATATAACGATTTAATTTACGTAAAAATAGAAGTATACAAACGATTAATCATGTGATTAGTGGTGTCGCAGTTTGTGCAACAAGGTGAAAAGAAAATCAAGGAGATACTTTAGAGTGAACCACTCGATAAAACTGTACTTCCTGGGCCCAAGAGGTGGACGAGGATTGTGTTCATGAATAAGTAATAAGGATATTGTCCTAGAACAATTTTTTGTATAAGTAAGTACACAAAGAAATGTACGATTCCGAATGTCCCAAACTTACTACTATCCTTTAGTAACCTATCTGTTTCTTGATGTGGCAGTACTTGATGCTGTCCTGAAACAGAGTACCTAATGTTTCTTGATGTGGCAGTACTTGATGCTGTCCTGAAACAGAATACCTAATGTTTCTTGATGTGGCAGTGCGTGATGCTGTCCTGAAACATAATTACTTTCTTCCTTAATGTGATACATACTGATTGATATTATCCTGAAAGAAAGCACCTACTTGAATATACCCTGATCTTTAATAAATAGATCAATATATCATGGTCATTTAAGTTAAACCACAAGAATGTCGTTGTTGCCAAAATATCAGACAAACAACTATGACCAGGGCTCATTGTGAGAACGGAATATTTGAATCTATACCAGCGGATAAAACATAGAGGTAATACTGATCTCTGCTTTTCAAAAATATTATTAAATTTCTCCAAGCAGTGGTATAACAACTTTAACAAAAACTCAAACAGTATAGAGAAAAGATGTAGTCTCTAAACTTGGGGAAATCTATATCCAGGTAGTACCTGACTATTAATCTTATTAAAAGATTAATATTAATTTAATGATTAACATTCTCTTATGATTATTTGAAAATACTTATATATGCAACAAAGCAACTTCTAAATTAGCAGATTACTAACTTGGGTTAGTTAATATGGAAACACCATGAGACAGATTTTATAAATAACAATTCTAATATTATCATAATAGTGGCATTATTTATGGGACAACAGAAATTTATGGTATACTGATACCGGAACCACTAGAAGTGCCTTGAAACAGATAAATGTATATTATAAAAGAAATATCATTTTATTGAGACACCATTATTAAACTATAAAGGAATGTATTTCTTGTTGAAAGGCTAAGCTAAAATATTAGAAACTGCATTTTTGTTGAGCATGGATTAATAATAAGGAAAATGACTACATGCTTAAAAAATGCTGAACTGCATTTTGCAAATAATCAGAACTATGTTCAAAAGCTAAAAATGGAAGCACATACCTAATCAATAAAACATCATTGCTACACACCAAATATACAATAAGAATTCCCAGTCTGCTGCTTCCACAATCACTATTCAATAATGATATAGTAAGTATAAAATATGTATAGAGGTAACTCCTTCAACTTGCAAACACAATGCTTGAAGTGAGTGTTAAAACAGTCTTATATGATGGAATCCATTAATGTCAAAAGTAATAAAATTAACAATTAGCAAAACTATATTAGTTCACAAACGAATGTGAACCTGGTTAGACACACCAAAACAGTCTGTTTCTGTTTTGTGTCGATATATTAAATTTAAATAATGGGTGCTTTTAATAATCGCCAATTACTCAAAGGTATAACTAGTGGTTAATTCATATATTGACTTTCACAATACATAAAAGTGGTATGTGCACCACTTACACCTAACAAAACAATATTTATATTTTTTTCTCTATAACACTTAGATGACAACACAATTTTTTAAGTATTTATCATATTGAGACCATACTTTTCAAACAAGGACATATAAAGAGCATGTTCATGTGTATTTTGGTATCAAATCCAAAGAAGGCGATTCATGTGAATTTCGGTCAAATACTATTTGACAAAACTTCGTAACTAGGTTATTTATATTAAAACATACTAATATTTCAGGATTGACATTATAGTATCTCCTTAAGAATACATTTTTATACAACATAAACAATTATGTTGTCATGCACCTTAACTGATAAAAGATTAACATTAATGTTAGGTAATTTTAAAGGATATTATGCTGTGATAAGTATAATTACTTCTGTAAGAACAACAATTAAAATATAAGCATTTTCAATGAAATCATGCACCACCAAGTTTGCTATTTTTATATTATCTTCATGAAATCTGATAATGTATTGGTCTTGCTGTCATTCAAATAATTGATAATAAAAAATAAAATAGAAATAATAATATTTGATTCATAATTTAAATGAAGCTAGTAATAAATTAACATAATAACTATTACCAAACAAACTCTTCAATGATTGATAATCCTTATAATGTAGAAAAATTTTAACTTATAAGATCACAACACCATATAAAAATATATACATATAAATTAACAATTTTATAAAACTATTCTACATAGAATGTGCAATGTGTGTTTTGGTACTGATCTAATTAAATTGCCAACCTTTGTTCCTGTGTGATCTCATTAACCTTTTGAACGCCACGGTCGGCACTGGACGACAAATGAAAAAGTGCCCAACACGCCACCGTCGTGTATGGCCGACGAGAAAACGACATTTTTAAAACACAAAATAAACATACTAAATCAACTTTTCTGTGTTTCTTTTTCCTATTATTTAAAAGTACTTTAATGATGTATTGTAAAATGGCACGAAGATATATCCATCAGTTACATTTCACTAGCAAAAATTATCACTAAATATTGCTAACCGAAATGGTGTTCTCCTCACGCCACAGTCGGCAAGACACGACAGCTAGTGATGGGTAAGTTAGGTAAATTAAATTTTGAATTTATGAAATATTTTATTGAAAGCAGCTTACTACTACATCGATAATTATTTTTTAATAGCAACTATTTGTATCTGAATATTCTTAATGCGTAATATTTATGAAATTATTGAAAAATGATTACTATTTATATCTATCGATCGATAGTTAACTGTTCACTCTCGCGCATCCCTACGGAACAGCGCATAGACAGTTACCTGTACGCCACAGTCGGGAAGACACGTCAAGCGGTGACGTCATTAGCGCTACGGGAGACTGCTAGTGATTTCCTATCCTATTATAATTTATAACGGGGAGTGTAATATGAATAAAAATGGATAGCAGTCAAATGACTACCGAAGAACTCCTTCGTGTGTTAGGAAGTGTAGAAGAGGATGATGAATTCTCTGAAACCACATCTCTACACGAGGATGATTTAGAGGTGAGTTTTATTTTGTTTTAAATCTTTCTTTAATTGATTTAGGCGGACTTTCACCAACACACGCTAAACGCGTTTAAGACTTAAATCAATTTAGGCAATCATGCCATCTGTGACATTTATTTGAAATTGACAGTGACAGAAGTAGGATTTAAACGAGATTAGCGTTAAACGCGTTTAGCGTGTGTTGGTGAAAGTCGGCCTAAGTATAGTACCTACGTACCAACAGTTTTTGTTTAATAACATGTAAAACTAGTGGTTCTAGAACAGTTAGACCTCGCTTTGCGTTAGATAAAATGCTTTAATGCAAATTTTAATTAGGTACATTCGAACCAATTGAATCATGACTCACTTTGCTGACCATTCCTTTGTAATCATAAATGTAGTTAAGTTATCTTCGCTATTATTCATGTTGCACTTAGAACGTTTTCAATATGAATAAAATGCGGTATTACGGATCAGATATGTATGCAATTTTAACCTTTGTTATTACTGCATTAGATATGCTTTAGACAAAACAGATCAATTTGAATTTCTATTAAGATGTCATTCATAATCCAAACTCTTTTCACTACGGAGAAAAGGTATTATAATTTAAAAAATAAAGTGACTAGCACTAATAAATAAACTTTGTAGGTAGATGTATTCTAGAAACAGCTTTTCAATTTTTTTACGATACTAAAAAAATAAAAAAATAAGGGGGGGGGTTCCTCATACATGGAACTGAAACTATTTCTTTTTCATCTAACCTTTTTTTTTATTCTTGACGGGGAAACGCTTAGCCTTCATCATAACTGATGTTAAGTATTGATAAGGCTGAAGATGGAATCGCGTTTCTCCCGGAATCCTCAACCACTGAGGACTTGGCTATCTTATCTCTAACTGTCGAAACACAACAATGCTGAAAACATTGTTGTTATGGTTAACCTATTCGTGTGGGGTGCCTATAGATAGGTCTTAGATTTATTAGACTGGCGTGGACCAGAGAGATTGTAATGAGCGATGACCATAATTTGTACATTATATAAAAAAAGCCAAACATTATTATACTCCTCCAGCAGCGTCGTAAATAGTAGTTAGCGATTCGCTTTTGTTTACAGTCTATCACGGATAGTCAAGAAAGAATCAATGTCTCACCTGTCCTGCCATCAACATCTCACACCGGCCAAGAAACACCTGACTACAATAGGGCCTCAACATCTGCATCATCATCAACAACCCACCGTGACCGTCGTCGAAGCCAAACCGAGACGTCCTTCCAGTGGACTTCAGCACAATACGTGGCTGCATTGACTAGCTTTGATGAGTTTGCGTCAGGTCTTAATTTTGAAGTAACAGAAAATATGACTGAATTAGATACTTTTTTAAAATTTTTAGATAAAGACTTTATGTCGTTCATTGTACAAATGACAAATGAGTATCACTCACGTTTTGTACTAAACGTAGACCTTCGTATTCATTCTCGCCTACAAAGGTGGCATGATGTATCTATTCCAGAATTGTACATATTTTTTGCTATATTAATGTTAATGACTCGAAATCGTCATCTGACTATAGAAGAGCACTGGAGTACAGATTTGTTGTTATCATCGCCCATTTTTTCTCAACTTATGCCTAGAAATCGCTTTTGCACAATTCTAAGCATGTTACATTTTTCACGGCCAAGTGAAGAGACTAATGTATTATCTAAAATCAATACTTGCATTAATCACGCTAAGGAAAAGTTTAAAAAAAATATAACACCGTATAAAAATCTATGCATAGACGAGAGCATCGTTCCCTTCAAGGGACGATTATCAATTAAGCAGTATTTGCCAATGAAAAGGAATCGCTTTGGAATAAAGTTGTTTGTAATGTGTGATGTAGAAACAGGCATTATCATTGATTTTATTGTTTACTGTGGCGCAGCTACTCAAATAATAGATCCTTGTAATTTAGGTGTTGGAGGCGCTGTTGTCTCAACTTTAATAAGGGATTATTTCGGTACTTATCGTCATCTATATATTGACAACTGGTATACTAGCCCGGCATTGTTGAATTACCTCCACGAGAATAATATATACGCGTGTGGTACTGTAAAAAAAAACAGAATCGGTATGCCACGCTTTAATACTCTTAAGCCTGGGGAAGTCCAAGCGCAGTATTCTCCTCCAATGACAGCTCTAAAATGGCGAGACAAAAAAGATATATTTCTTTTGTCAACGATTCATAGTGATGTTATGGCGCCGTCATTAAAAGAGGACAGAGCGACGGGGCTCCCAGTTATGAAGCCACAAGCCGTTTTGGATTATTCCAAAAATATGGGAAGCATTGACACGGCTGACATGCTACTGTCTTCTATACAGTGCATAAGGAAAACCGTAAAATGGTACAAAAAGTTGTTTCTGCACATAATTGATATGCACGTATTGAATTCTTTTTTCAGTTTTCGGCAAATAAAAAACATGCCAAATTTACATTTTTCACAATTTCAGTTGAGTCTTATTCGCCAAATTATAGAAAATTTTCATTCTTTCAATACTTTACCTTCATCCATAAGCAGCAGCCACAACAATCCACTGCGCATACTACCGAAAAACTACAACGATCACATGCCGACCCTTATGGGCAAATACCAACGCTGTAGGCAATGTGCAATTAAAAAAGAGAGAAAAGAAACACGGTACACTTGTAAAATATGCAAAGTGTATTTATGTGCTGCTCCATGTTTCAAAAAATATCACTCTTAATTAATTATTCTGTTTATTTTTAGACAATGATGATCATTTTAAATTTTTTGTTATTTTTTTGCATTTACAATGCTATTCTGTCTGGAAAATAATATACCAGAAAAAAACAACCGGTCAACCATGGAGCTCAGCTGGGATTCGAACCCAGAACTTTTCGCTATCCGGGCGACTGCTCTAACCATTGAGCTACCGAGGACCTAGCTAAACTCGTCGAATTTTTCCAGTATATTTGCACTTCAACGTTTAAGCCAACGTTACAACGTTGGGTTCGAATCCCAGCTGATGAGCTGAGCTCCATGGTTGACCGGTTGTTTTTTTTTTCTGGTATATATTTTCCACAATGATGATCATATTTTTTAAATACGCTTTTTTAAAACGTTTACTTTTTTATAAGTACCTACAATACGGAATTTTGAAATATATTATTTATATTTATGTTACAATCTAGTTTTACCAATGTTTTGTTAATTTGCTGTGATAAGATAATTTAAGATTAATTACATAGGTTACAAAACAATCGATATCGTGTCCCGCTTCACTATTTCGCGATTGGTCGGCGGCGGCCGAGACTCGCTCGCTCGACCGACAGTATTCGGCAGTGACGAGTGTTCGTGACACGTGTGTAGAATTAATAAGTGGATTATTACCTTTTTTTTGAGTTGAAATGGCGTCCAAGAGTATGTGGCCTTCGAAACGCTATTTATTTACGGCAAGTTGTGATTTTATTACATAATACTTACTGTTATTTGTTTTAAATTTATAGGAAAAATTGACGAGAGCCAGTCAATTTTGACTACCGCTCACTATAGCCAAGACGAAGTAGACGTCATGGACTTGCCATCAACAATATGCGATAGCGAATATCATGCCTATTTGCCAGAGTGTCAGTCGCAGTTACGAAGCTGCGATAGTACGCCAGATCTTTATAGATCTACTGGGACACAAACTTTATTAAAGACTACAAATAAAAGTACACAATGCGAGCGAATTGTAAGTCCAATCAAAGAAACTGCACAAATTTTGGCTGACGGTTATTTTGCTGGAGATGAAACTCTTAAAAAGAAGTTTATCGAATGCTACATAAATGTGGTCTCGTCCATAATTCGTGTCATCGATAAATAATATTTTTACAGTTTAGTTTAATAAAAAATAAACCTCTAATTTGTTCGACTGATTATAATAAATAAGAATTGTTCTGCGATTATTTGACTGATGTTATGTTAATAACAAGAAATGATAGCTGTGATTACTTAATTGCTTATATAATAAGTAGTAGGTAAAAGTTGTATTTGTGATAATTTAACTGATTTTACAATAAGTATTAAGAAGTTGTATCTGTGATTATTTGACTAATGTTATATTAATAAGAAGAAATTATATCTGTGATTGATTACTTGACTGATTTAATAATAGTAAAAGTTGTGTTTATGATAATTTAACTGATTTTACACTAAGTAATAAGAAGTTGTATGTTTATTTGACTGATTTTATATTAATAAGAAGAAATTATATCTGTGATTGATTATTTATCTGATTTAATAATAGTAAAAGTTGTATTTGTGATAATTTAACTGATTTTACACTAAGTAATAAGAAGTTGTATGTTTATTTGACTGATTTTATATTAATAAGAAGAAATTATATCTGTGATTGATTACTTAACTGATTTAATAATAGTAAAAGTTCTAGGTATGTGATTATTTTACTGATCTTATTAGGCTGTAGAAAATTGTGTTTGTGGTCAATCAATAAAACTTTCAAGATCTGAACGCTTTTGTTTCATTGGGTTACCAAAATACCTACTTATATTAGAAATTTCATTAAGTGCGCGAAGGCACTTTTGAGCTCCTAGATTGAACTACTGTTCTAAACAAATGAAATTAAAAAAAATAGAATGTTATCTCTTAAATAGTCGAATAGTTCGTAGCGGCCTCTGATTTTTTAGATGTCATTGATTTTACTTAGAAATTATTCTAAACCAAAAAACGTCGAAAATCGCTTTAAGATCGCTGTGAATCTCACCTATACGATAATATTATTGAACAAAATTTATACCAGAATAATTGTTACTTCATAATATTTTATAATGAATTTATTATCTTATTTCGATAAAAACTATAAATACAACTGCAAAATTACTACAAAATATGTGCCGGCCGTCCGAACTCAGCTTTTTCTCGCAGAGTGAAAATTTGTTATACTAAGCATGAATTTATTATCCTATTTCCATAAAAACGATAAATACAACTGGAAAATTACTATAAAATGTGAAAAGGGGCATTTTACGCAAAAATCATGATCGAGATGTAACAGGCCTCTTTAAGTAAAAACGGAGAAAATCAACTAAAGCTAAGTAATTAATTAGTACTCTAATAGACAACCCTTTCTTTACCTTGTTGTTTATAATTTATAATAATAATTATAAGTTTACTTGAAATGTCACATCATTACCTCGCACGCAAGAAAGCTGTCAAAGGTCGTGCCAACCACGCCAGAGTCGGGTCTTCCCGACAGCGAATGCCTACACGAACGAGATTAGTGATGTATCTTATTATTACCTGATTTATTCGTTTGTAGTTCTAATGTCTACTTTTACTTTGTATAGAATTTTGTAACTGCTGTTAAATAATACGAAATCAAAAAAATATATTTTATTTCAAAAATATGTGACGAATAGCAGAGATTAAATCGGTTATTGACAACTTATCGATAACATCGTTGGCATTCCTATTTTATTTGTAGGTATTTGCTCTGAATTTATGGCTTGGCGTGGGAAGGGCGCCGATGCGTTTGAGCTCTGGCGTTCAAAAGGTTAAGGAATTATGATAAGTCAATAAAACTTACACCCTTACCACATTTTATGGTGGAGTCATAAAATGTTTCATCCCTTAAACAATGTGTACAAATATAATAACAGGTTTTTTTTATCATACTAATAATTTTAAATTTATTATTAATTTTATTATAGACAGTAATATGCAGATACTCTTATCAAATTGACATGAATTTCTGTGGACACCAAGTCAGTTGAAACCAGCCATGCTTGCTTATATTTGGAGGACATTAGAGTACATTTTCTTACCCTAATAAGTTTATCTCCTACTTAGGTACTTTATTTACTAGTAGTAAATATCATAGCATATAATATTACTCATGCTGTAATATTGAAAACAAATTTGTATTCCCTTATTTTACAAGGGATAGTTTATCTTAACATTTCACCAATGCAAGAATCTCTTATAGATGGAATAAAAGCATTCACATTGTATAAATAGTAATTCATCAATGTATCTCTTTGCAGCTTAACTGGATTAATTAATTTTGTGAAACTATATAGTAGGTAATGAAGAATTAAATCAATGAAACAGGTTTCATAAGAAAAAGGATAATAGTCTCAATTACTCTTATTTTAAAATATCTTCTTTCCATATATAGTATCCTTTAAAGCAGTTGGATCACATTTGATAACAGTATATGTGTGCACATAAGTGAGTATGGGGATGGTTTAGATTCACAATTTGTCCCGAAAGATGGTACTGTAATTGGACAGGATAACGTATGTAGACTCTGCTAGTAGTTTTGCAAAATAGTTTTCTAATTTCAACCAACTGAAGCTTAGTTGGCATCTTAACTTAACATTAGCTCTTTAAGTTCTTACCACAAAGGTTCTAGGCATAAATAAATGATTGCTCTCGCTTCACTCCACTTATCTAAGGTTCTAGGTATCCTATCTACTCAAAAATAATACAACCATTATCACTTTCATTTAATATTGATGTAGGAGCGGGTATGCAATAAGATAGCAACAACAACAAAAACAATAATAAAACACTAATTATCTAAGGTTTTAACACAATTGCCGTTAAATAAATAGTTTAGGTACCTTACTTACCTTACTATCTTTAAGGTACTTGTGGTTGAGTATTGTTCACAACTTCCTAGCCGTTTGTTTCTTTTACAATAATCGATGCTAGGTATAGCAAGTGACGTTAATAGTGGAATTAACAACACTCTATTACCGCAACATGAAAATATTAAGTCAATATGAAGAGCACGAAAAAATTACTCTTGTTAGCGATAGGTAGGCGTTAATAAGTATTATTTGTGGTTCTTATTTTCGACTAAAGTATTTATTGTTTTCATGTTCATGTTTTTTACTCATTTTAAGCATTTCACAATAATTATAGTGATATGAATATGTTGTGTGTTCCCTTTACCAATATGTTCTCAGAATACCAGATATGCAATTACTATCATCGTCATATATCTCAGCTCTATAGGACATCAAGAAGACACATTTTCATAATAGAGCTGGGAAAGGTTATGGCTTCGCGACCTCAAAGGACTTAGAACTGGATATTCGGTAACAAATGTAAACCTTTAAGTGGGTAATAATATTTTTCCTTACTTAATTATGCAAAACATAAAGAATGTTTTCATAACACAGATAAGTAATGGTCTTTATACAATTGCATTAATTTAATTTGAATTCATTTGCTTATTGTTATTTATTACTTGTCTTGTACAAGTACTTTTACTTCTAAGTACCAGTAACACTACCTACTGACATTGAATCTATCTACTTATAGGTAGAAGTAGGTACTTGCTTAAAGGTAGAGTGAATTTTTGATAGCTGGCAGAATTTCATAAAAACAGTAAAGCAATATGCATTAATTGTAATCAATAAATGATATGCCCCATTTTACGTTAACCAGGCTCTTAACATCTACATTGTTATATGAATGTCTTCGGACATTGAACTGAAGTGTAATTGGTGGTTAAAGGAACTTACCTGTAAGTGAAGTTCAACCACAATTATACGAAGTTCAATGTCCGAAGACATTCAGTACCCTACCCACCCATAATGTAACATCAGCTACAATAATCCCTGTAACGTAAATTGGGTCATTGGTACAGTCACCAGCACATAATGTATTAGTTAGTTTTTTTTTAACCCAATCAATACATCACACTATAGACGTATATACCCCAGAATGGCTAAGAAAAAATATTAGGAACTGGGCATCATAATGCGCTGTTGACAGTACTTATACTCTAAAAATAATGACTTGACAGATGGTGACAGATGACAGATAACATAGCTTTTTTTTTAATATTCTCTAAACGTGACGAAGGTACTCCTAGCAACAAGCTATACTACATTGTTATATGAATGTCTTCGGACATTGAACTTCGTATAATTGTGGTTGAACTTCACTTACAGGTAAGTTCCTTTAACCACCAATTCTAAATACACAGATCATAGATATGTTAAATATCATTAATCTGAGATCCAGTTACGATTTTTCCAGATACGAAATTAGTTAGATTGTGATATGCCGTTAATAATTTAAAAAATATCGTTTTTGATACAAATTTCGATATTGGTTATTTTGTATCGATGTATCGATATATCGAATCAAAATATATCGGTTCAAAATATCGATATATCGATACATCGATATATTTTAAACAAGCCTAGACCGCCTTACCCCCCTTAATGGGACTGTTACTATTTACCTTGTTTTTTATGAGTCTCCGATATTTCAGCACTGTTGCAAGCGCCACGATCACGGAGTAAACTGTTACTCCGATATTGCGGCACTGTTGCAAGCGCCATGATCACGGAGTAAGTTATTACTCTGATATTGCGGCACTGTTGCAAGCGCCATGATCACGGAGTAAACTGTTACTCCGATATTGCGCCACTGTTGCAAGCGCCATGATCACGGAGTAAGCTGTTACTCCGATATTGCGGCATTGTTGCAAGCGCCATGATCACGGAGTAAACTGTTACTCCGATATTGCGGCACTTTTGCAAGCGCCAAGATCACGGAGTAAACTGTTACTCCGATATTGCGGCACTGTTGCAAGCGCCATGATCACGGAGTAAACTGTTACTCCGATATTGCGGCACTGTTGCAAGCGCCATGATCACGGAGTAAACTGTTACTCCGAAATTGCGGCACTGTTGCAAGCGTCATGATCACGGAGTAAACTGTTACTCCGATATTGCGGCACTGTTACAAGCGCCAAGATCACGGAGTAAACTGTTACTCTGATATTTCGGCACTGTTTCAAACGACTGGTGAGGGTCTACGGACACTGCGCTTCCCCGTGCGAGGTCGCCATTGAAACACCTTGGGACCCCAAAGTCCATCGGTTCGCCGAACAATGTGCCCTGCCTATTGCCACTTCAGCTTGGCAATCCGTCAAAGATATGTCAGTCACTCTAGTTCTTCTACGGATTACCTCATTCGTGAATCAAACACGTAGAGAAACACCGAGTATAGCTCTTATGAGAATAAATAAATGACAGTAATTACAAATTCATTCTACTCAATAGAATTAAAAACTAGCCATCGTAATATAAAAAAAAATGTGGAAACTCGATATGTTACTGACAAAGTTGGAGTGTTAGTGTGCCGGATAGCTACAGAGTTTTTGAGATTGAGATTTTGGATAATTAAATAATAGATGTGATATCTTTGAAAGTCTAATTGCGTTTATTGTATTCAAAAAATTGCTGTTACATAATTCGAGGAAGAGGGGTTGGGGATAATATTTAGCGGCCAATGGCAACGTCGATTTTTATATCGCGTCATGTAGCACCATACGGATTGGTGACCGAGCCGAACTTTAACTTGGTGCGTTCCGTCTCGCACAGAAATGCCAAACAGTTAGACAATAACAATTTTTATTGAACATTACATTCAAACCGGAATATGTCGGTTACCACAGAGCTACATTTACAAGTAGACGATGCATTTGCGGCATATTGTATCAAACGGTTTGTATACAATTTGCGTATCATATTTTGATGGCAAATTAAGTGGTGGAAAAAATGGGCACCGGCAATCCGTTTCAATACTATCCTTTTTACAGAGTATAATGGTACAATTAGAAAAAAAATTGGGATTGACATCCGTACGTTCCGTACCAAAGACGGCAAAACATCACGTTTGTTGTATCCGAGCCCCCCTTAGTTACATATTTGTTGAATGGAAGTCCCTCTTAAATATATATTTTAATCTAATTATTTATTTTTAAAGTGAATATACAACTCAATATTTTAAGTGTCTTCCTGTTGCCGTTACTAATATAGAGCAAAAAAAACACATTTGTTGTATGGGAGTCCCCATTAAATATTTATTTTATTGTTTTTTTAATATTTGTTGTTGTTGCTGCAATAAAAATACATATTTAAAAAAAAAGCAACTGTTTAGCTGTAACGATTCATGAGATACAGCCTAGTGACAGACAGACGGAGAGTGGAATCTTAGTAATAGGATACCCTTTGGTTACGGAATCCTATAAAGCAGAAATAGAAGATGTTTGGTCTTTTGGCATGTTTTTCGCGCACGAAATACACACACATTCACACACATAAACACACACACACACACACAAACGCAAACACACTTACACAAACAACACACATGCACCCACAAAAACACACACACATACATACACACTGGCGGTACCTATATCGATCTATGTCTATGTCAAATATTTATCTCTTACAAAAAAGAGTACTTAATGATCCAAAAGCTTGCCTCATCTAGAATTACATATATCACTTAATTGACTACATTTATCAAATCCTGCTAATTGAGACGGTCATTGTTAAATTTCCTCTTTCAGGCCCGTATTATAGAACATTTCTCAGATAGAAATCTAGTTTTAAAAGTAATTTTAAGTTTAGAACGTTTTTTTGAAATTTAAACATTGATCAAAACTCAGCTGGGTATTTGCTTATTTTAGATGGCCATTTACGGCGAAATCTACATTATAATATAACTGACACGCGGTGACTTGAGAGAGACTTAAGGAGTTCGATGGCGCAAGTGGTTAGCGCGTTCGGCTGCGATCGTTGAAGTTAAGCAACTTTCGCAGTGGTCGGTCATTGGATGGGTGACCAAAAATTTACTATCTCGAGCTCCTCCGTGCTTCGGAAGGCACGTTTAGCCGTTGGACCCGGCTGCATCTGCAGTCGTTAGCACCCACCAATCTGCACCGGGCCCGCGTGGTGGGTCATGGCCCAATCTCCCTATTCCATCCATAGGGAAGGCCTGTGACCCAGCATTGGGGACATTAATAGGCTGATGATGATGATGATGATGATGACTTGAGAACCTCTTTCATTTTTTTCATTGATTAAAAAGTAGAATATTCAACCTGAGAGCAACACTATTTTAAAACTCGAGCGACGTATTTCGAATTAATATGCAGCACTATTACTATTTCAAACATAATTTTGCTTAACATGACTATGCATGTATGCATACACGTATATGCTTTGTGTAATGACATTACACATGCCCCTCTAGCATGACCACTGAAACGGGATATGATAAAGCGATATATTGGCATTAACTGTCAGACTACTATGGAGTTTGACAGTAGTCTGACAGTTAATGTCGATATATCGCTTTATCATATCCCGTTTCGGTGGTCATGCTAGAGGGGCTGCTATGTATAATGTTTCTGCTATTTGGATACCGTTCATAATTTTTGTGTGAAGGAAAAATTCGCCGGCGAAATAATGTTTGCAGAAAAGCAAGCTTTTGATCCTAAAATAAAAAAAATGGGTGCGTGTACTTATGTAGGCGCGTGAAAAGTTATCCTTCTTTGGCATCGTTTAAAATTAGTTTTTAATTGCATGCAAATAATTAATTACAATAAATTAATAAAAAGTCTGGAAAAGGACACAGTCAATAAAGTTCAGTTTTAATTTGAAAAAATAAATAAATAATCAAAATATTCAATTAAAATAGCTACTGAATATAATTTATTAGAACATATGTGATTTGCACTTGTATGAAACTCAAACACGTATTCCGATTATACAAACTAGAAACATGTGGATAAATATTATAAATATGAATACCTATAACTGTTACTTTATTACAAAAAATAAAGATGTGGTTTTTGGTTCTACTACACCAATGGTCAAGAGATGGCGCTGTAGTCTCCTGAATCGCGCTTTGGTTCCGTTGTTCCAGATTAATAAATACTTTTGATAGGCCTTCACAATGCAGTCGGTAGCACCCACTAAATAGAGATTCTATTTCTATTTTGTTAGTAGATTTTCTTAATGTGCGGTAAACACAAAAGTAACGCATGAAGTTCGTCGCTAAAGCGACCAACTTCATTATGTTAAAATTTTGTGTTACAGTGATGCGCGCGCATCTTAAAATTTCACTCTAATCATTTTTTCATAACGCGCCTAAAGAAGTATAACTTCAAAAATAATATTATTTAATTATTAGCAAAGAAAGTCCAGTATGATGCGATATTATTATTGTATTGCGGTAACAATATTTATGCTCTTTTTAATAAGCATCATAAACCAAAAAAGCGATAAAAGCCTGAATAGTGATTGTCATAAAAACGTAATGAAATTAACGGCGTTGATACGGTAACGAAGCGAAAACCCTCACAGAGGTGCCGGTGCAGAAAAAAAAAGTTCTGGCTCATCCACATTTATCTCGGCAGACCATTAATATTATTTTTTATACCCTGTTCCGGACCTACGATTGAACGGATCTAAAAATCGTGAAGAACTAGAAGTGACTTTTGGATCGATTGATTTTTCTTTATTAATTGT
The DNA here is from genome assembly GCA_902850365.2 of Chilo suppressalis. Lineage (NCBI taxonomy): Eukaryota > Metazoa > Arthropoda > Insecta > Lepidoptera > Crambidae > Chilo > Chilo suppressalis. The sequence goes on from OU963902.1 coordinate 4,889,890, forward strand.
TGCGACTACCGTAGGAAATGACGAAATGTATATGGAACTATTTTGTATCTAGGTTGATTTAAAACTGGTCAAGTTTGGCAAGTTTAACATGTATATCGTAAGCGTCTATATGCTGTGACAGTCTGTTATCAACAGCTTATATGCCTCTATCAAATGCTGGACAGCATAAGATATATATATATATACAGGTGTTACAAAAAATACAAATAAAGCTTGAAGGGCGTTGAAGTACATCATATAAAGTCTTCTTTAATTTTTCTTAAATATTTGTATGAAGTTTAAAATTAAAAAAAAACAGTTATTTTTAATGATTAATAAAAATATTGATCTTTTTAAGACACGTCACTAGTTCGAGGATCATTAAAAATAACTGTTTTTATAAAAAGTTAAAACTTCATGCAAATATTTTAAGAAAATTAGAGAAGACTCTTTATATGACGTACTTCAACGGCTTTCAAATTTATTTTTATTTTTGTAACACCCTGTTTATAGAAGATATTTTATAATAAAAAAGAAATTATGTGCACGGACCACATATCGGAAGAGTAAAACTAATTTTCTGAAATAACCTAACATTAGGCGGTGCATACGGCATAGGGCAATGTAGCAGCGCACGCATTACTCATATTTATATCGCGTGTGACGCACGGGTCGCATTTCCGTTTCATAATTTCCATAGGATTTTCCCATTTACACCCCGTCCGAAAAGAAGTTTCTAAGGATGCGAGTTCGAATTCCGTCTAAAAATAAGGAAAAAATTAATTACGCTTAAATCTTCCCACGTTTCTTACTATGTTTTTCATTTTTCGTTTCTAAGTATATATGTTTGCCCGCAAATAGATTGAGGTTTAGATTCTCTAAGCCTACTCCATAAAAATAATTATGTATATAGTTTTTTATTAAAATTAAGTTTAACCTTTGAAGGTACGAAGTTCGTTTCGGACAAAGAGTCTAGAGACCACTTGAACAGAGTAGATTTTTCTGGTAAAATTTTCTTTAGATTTAAACAACTAGCAGTTAAATGATAAAAATAAAAAAGTAACCATTTTCAATTGATAATTCTTCTTTCAAATGTAATGCTCGTAAAAGTATTTCGTTTGACATTGTGCGTTACTTACAATGCGAAGAGATGACGCTGACGAAATAATAAGTAAATAATAATATATATTTCCAATACTCACAGTAACCACTGTAAGGCTTGTGTTATGGGATACTAGGGTAACGGATAGAATACATATACTATACATATATAAGTATATTATATAAAAATACATATAAAAACATCCATGACTGGAGTACAAATGCTTGTATTTATCACACAAACATCTGCACTTCACTGGGATTCAAACCCGGGACTTCTCAAGTCGGTGACACCATGTAATCCGGCGTACAAACCACTCGGCCACGGAGGTTGTCGAACTACAGAGGAACTTCGACGCGGCTATTGATCACGACACCTTTATCCACCAACAATTTGTATCTATTATAGCTATTAACGGGATTGCTACCATGTACCTTGTTTTTTATGAGTCAGTTACTTCGTGATCATGGCGCTTACAACAGTGCCGAAATATCGGAGACTCATAAAAAACAAGGTACATGGTAACAATCCCGTTAATAGCTGTAATGTTAGTGACCATGAAAGTTTAAAACAATTTGTATCTAAGTAAATTCGAATCCCATCGTAAAGATGAAGGAAATTATAAGTACAAATTCTGGATAATTTTATAAGTAATGTGTGTTTTGATGTAGCAGGAGACTGGGGTAAAAAACGAGAGACAAAATTTATTGCTTTTTTTAGGGTTCCGTAATTCTTACAAGGAGTTTTTATAGTTTCTTTATGTCCGTTAGTCCATCCCCGGTTTTGCTTGGAGACTATTAGCACTAGAAAGCTGTAATTTTGTGGACATTATGTATATCAATGACAACAACAAAATGGTAGAATATTTTTTTAGGATAGCTGCCCTACATGTAACCTGGGGATAAATTTTTTTCATCATCACAATAGGGTAGCTATTGTGTGGGATATCGTTGAATAGGTCTTTTAAAATTACTTAGGGGTTCCTAAGACTATTTTTCGATTTAGGGATCCTTTTGCCAAATATTGAACTTTAAAGCTAATTTTTGTTCGAGTAGGGTGTCCCCCCCCCTTCTAAAAGCTAAACTATTGGCTTGAAAAACCTGGAAAATTTCATGATAATAGTGCTTTTCATGAACTTTTCAAGAAAACTATAACGGTTTAGATAGATTCGTTAGTTTAAATGCAATAGTCTTTCAACTTTGGTGAAATAAAATTTCTTACCTATTGAAAATTCCTTAAAAGAAAACGAGTGATATAGATGAAGTTATTATGGTGTAAAACTTTGCATTGCAACAAAATCTAAAAAAAAAACTATTTAAAAGCCACAATGAAATATTATTAGTTCCACAACGCTACCGTGAATATCAACGGCAACAGCTCCTGAGTCGCGCTAACGTTAGGTTTTAATAAAATATATAAAAGCTTGAAAAGATCGGCGGTTATACTGCATCATCCTCTTCAGAGGGGATCGTCGCTTTAGATAAAGCTTTTAGTCAGTAAGACTGATCAAACCTTGCAGCCGGCTGTAGGGTATCTATGAGGATTTCATACCCGCGCCTGGGAGGAAACAAAAAAAAAACGGCGATTATCATTCGCATTAAAAAAAAATCGAATTGATTTCGAGAAACTGCGTCTCAAGTTTCAATTTAATTTGGGTATTTTATTTGAGATACGTAGATTGGTCTTAATTGAAATTCTAATGTCCGATGTAGAAAATAAAGAATCCTGCTCAAATATATTATGGTAACTACATGCACCTACGGAACCCTACACTGCGCGTGGCACGACACGCACTTGGCTTTTTTTTTATTTTCAAATAAGTTTCACATTTAAGGTAAAATAAAACAAACACATTAAAACTATTTTTATTAAACATTTATTTTTTTGTATAGATATTACGTAGATATTTAAAGTAAAGTTATGATGCAGCCTTTAAACTTTCTTTTCGGTCGAGAGACATGACAAGCAACTGAGACTTTGGTACAATTTTTCGAAAATATATATGTATTTAGGACTTAGCTAATTTTTAGTGTCATTTTAGAAACCATTTAGCTGTAAAGTTTCGATTGTAAATCAATATAATTTTCCCACGAAAACTATATAAAATATGGTGAGCCGCGGAAAATTCCCTTGTGAATAGAACCACCCATTTCCTACAACTAAAGTTTGCAATTTATTTTTATTACATTCGTAAATAAAAAAGATACTTACACCTAGTTTACCCTTTGCCATTTCATGAAGCGTCGAAGTTTCTCCACATTCACGTGCTATTGTAAAAATATAAGTTGAAAATATTCTCCTAGTGCGAGATGCGTGCAACTATTCACACATTTTATGATGGTGCAAGCGTTTTTAGTGCATTTTAATCCTATAGAATAGACTGACAAAAGTCTAGACATCCACACTGGAAACTTTTAGAGGTCGTAAAAACTGATGGAGACACCATTAATCCTCATAGAAAGAGGACAAATAATGTAGTTTTTCATTTCTCTAACTTCTATTTTATTTACTTGAAATGAAATGATAAATAAAATAAAAAATCTTTCATTGGCCATCTTACTAAATAAAAAACCTATGAATAAAAACAGACAATAAAAGAGACACTTAACGTACGAGTAACTTAATTCATAGGTTTGGAACAATACTTTTTTTTGTGACAAGCCGAGAGTAGAATAATAATTTATACCTAACTTACCGTATAGTAATAGTATAATAACTTGCCCGCTTGTTAATAAACAAAGAATAAGCTTGGATTAGTTACTCCATATTTTGTCATTTCATTCAATTTGGGCTACCGCGTATGAATCCACCGCTAGAGGCGCTAGTGTAGCGTGAGATCTCCGAAATGTCAAATGTAATTGCTTGTAGGTTGGCTACGCGGCTTTATTTCTAATTAAAATAATGTTGTGAATATTTGGTAATAACTAGGCTCAATTATTATGCTCTACTTTTTCTGAAAAAAACGGAACTGCGCATCACTGTGGCATAGCCGATTATGTTTAGGAAACGGTTCTATAGTATTAAAATATGACTATGAAAATCAGAATCTAATGTGAATCAACTTTTCTTAACTTTGTTTTTCACCTCCCTATTTTCTTGTATACCAACTTTTATCTTTACTATCCTTCTATGCTTCCTCTTTCAGACTTCTGCCCGTGCCCCTGGCTGTATCTAATAGCAGCCTCGAGCACGGACAGTATATTAATAAACACGTTGAAATTTGAATAAGAATAACCTAGTTAAAGAGACATGTTGTAAATAATTTAATAAAATAATTATGAAAAAAAAAAGATTTTAATGTAAACTTTGATTTCACGAGCGTATTAATGAACTTTAAAAGTTACAATTGAGGACCTCACTCAACAGTGGCGCCATCTGGTGAGACAGAAAACGGTAGCCCTCATTACAGACGACATTTATATGTCATAAACAAAACGTGGCGTAACTAGTCTAAGCGTATTCTTCGTTTATTATTAATAAGGGGGTTAAGGTATAATAGGGTAATCAAATCAGCGTATTTTAAGAAACCGTGCTATCACTACAACATGCTTAAACTTCGAGGCTAAATACGAGAACGATATCGTGAAAAATAATTATAATACATGTCGAATGAATCTGAGTTACCATTTACTTCTTGGGTTGGTATGATATATTTTGTTTTTGTGAATGTCATCATTAAATAACTAAAGAAGCAGGTAGTTGTCTACTTTCCAGTTTTAATAAAATATAAAGATATGGATAGCAAATCAGCGCAGCATCAGTTTTTTTCTTTAAGTATAACCCATTTGTAATTACATCATTTGTCATCATCAAAAGTATAATGATCAGAAGTTTATTAGTAATCCCCACTGCTGAAGTATAGGCCTTCCCTATGCATGGAATATGGGAGATTGGGCCGGGATCAACCACGCAGGTTCAGTGTGGATTGGTGGGTGCTAACGACTGCAGATGCAGACATTAGCACGGGTAGGAGATATTTAAAAGACTGATATGATTTGGAAGCGACCAAAATACATGGCCTAATGTTGAATTTTTTTTACCAACGTGTCTTCCGAAGTACGAAGGAGCGCGGGGTAAAAAGTTTTGGTCACCCATCCAATGACACACCATTGCGAAATTTGCTAAACTTCCACGATCGCAGGCTGAACGCACTAACGAACTCCTCAATTTGTAATTTATTTTATTAAATGTTAGTAGGTACACATTATTCGAAGTTTTGCTAAAAATAACCAATAAAATATGTTAAATACCAACAATAATTTTTCACTTCACAAATTAATCGCGAAATAAATGAAAAGATTAAAAGCTTAATCGTGTACTCAAATTACCCGCATGAATAAAACACCTGAGCCACGTCACAGTGTGGTCAGCCATTCGTGGATAATTAATTGCTGACGTATATCGACCAATCTTGGTTGGCACCTGCATTCGTCCAGAGCAGCCAAAAACGGACTTAAAAAATCTAAACAGCAGTCTCATTGGGAAGGCTAAAAACTCACGACACAATTTTCTCCCGTGCCCCGCCGCGGCTGCGCGCCTTCAACTCGCTTAGGAGTAGATAAAACACAAAAGTAAAACTCACGGCGAAATTTGCGCCCGCAGAACGCGCGGTTGTTTACGGCACCCGCTGCGGGCGCGCGCAGTACGCTATCACACGCGGACGCGGTGAATTGCACCCGATATTGCAAGCCCCAGCGGCTGCGGGACCGCAGAAAACTGCGGTGACGACCTCCGTGGCCGAATGGTATGTACGCCGGGTTTTAAGGTGTCGCCTACTCGAGAGGTTCGAATCCTGCAATGCTATTCTGTAAAATTCACTCGTTTCACATGCAGATCCGATGTGTATGTGCGCAAATGTATATGGGAAATTCTACAGAATAGCACTGCTGGTGGGGGCAGATGTTTGTGTGATGAATACGAGCATATACATATTAGACATATCGCACCCCCGGTGCGACACTGTCACTTATGCAAAAAAAAACATTTTTTCAGGAGAAGCGTTTAAAACTTTAACATCCCAAAACATATATTATATACAATATTTAAAGTTTTTTTTTTAATTTTTATTTAGATGAATAGCTAAGCTGTATAAGCTTTTCATCACGTAAAAATATTTAAATATTGTATGTTTTGGGATGTCAAAGTTTTAAACGCTCATCCTGAAAAAAATTTTTTTTTGCATAAATGACAGTGTCGCACCGGAGTTGCGATATATAAATAGTACATGTATTCTATCCGTTACCCTAGTATCCTATAACACAAGCCTACAGTGCTTACTTTGGGGCTAGGCTAATTGGTGAGAGTATTAGAAAACAATAAAACAACTCTGCGGTCGTTCGCGGCGGGTGCGGGAAAAATACCGCTCCGTGATATCTTAGCCGAAGGGTCAATGTAATCTGGTTTCCGCTAAATGGACTGTCGGCAGCACTTTGGCGAAACTCCAAAGGGGAGCAGTGTGTTTTTCACAACACGCAAATTTATTAAGCAGCACGTCATAAACCGATGTCTTTTATGCGACATAATTTGATGTGATTTTCGAGGCTGAAGCTTATTTTCCCCACAGGTTTATGTTATGCAATTTGCGAAAGCGTGAACGATAACAGGTTGGAGAAACTAAGTTAAATTTACTTTTCAGAATACTTTAAAGGTTTTCTACACAATGGGTAACAACGCAATCCTATTTTGCTCAACTTTCACCTTTGTACAACGGTACCCTTAGCACGAACCAATATCGAATTACAATAGTTCGCGAATCCGAAATGTCATAGTCAAATTTTGTATGAAAACTTGAACAGCAGCGTCACAACGGAAGTAACTAAAAATGAGTACACATTTGAATTGTCAAAACATATGTCATCATCCTCATCAACAGATTATCTTAGTCCACTGTTGGACATAGGCCTCTCCAAATGCACGCCATTCACATCGATCTTGGGCTACTCGCATCCAGCTCCTGCCAGCCACCTTGCGCCAATCGTCACTCCATCGTGCCATTACAAAACATATGTTATATATGAATAACGTACATTTCGCACTGGCAAACTATTCGAATTCGATATTAGTTTGTACTAAGGGTACTGTACATAGTCTTTGACGTACGGGTATAAATCCTTATTTTGTCCATTTTCAACAAATAATAAATAAATAAATATTTCCAACACACACCAATTAGCCTAGCCCAAAAGTAAGCTCTGTAAGGCGTATGTTATGGGATACTAGGGTAACGGATAGAATACATATGCATTACATATATAACTATATTTGCGTAGAAATAAATATTAAACATCCATGGCCGGAGTACAAATATTCATCACATAAACATCTGGATTAGACACACCGGGATTCGAACCCGGGACTTCTCGAGCGGCGACACCATGAAACCCGGCGTACAACCCACTCGACCACGGAGGTCGTCAAATCTCTACAAATAAATCATTAATCTACTGTACCAGGTTATTTATAATATTCCAACTTTCCGCAATGATTTTTTTGAAGTGAAAACTTCTTTGCCGGCGTTGTACACTTTTTTTTGTATGGGTAAAAAATGTTAAACTCGCGTCAGGTTAAACACGTGGGCTGATCGCATCATGACACACAATAAAATTGGAAAGGTTGTTGACTTTCAATATATTGGACGAAACATAGTAATATTTTATTTTACCATATCTTCTTCTATACTTATAATAAATCTGTAGAGATGTCAATTCTGTACATGAAATATATTTTTAAAATAACTATCAGGGGGTGATTATTGATCGATACTGATGCCAAAAATGCAATCAGTAAATTTTTTGTCTGTCTGTCTGTCTGTCTGTCTGTCTGTCTGTCTGTCTGTCTGTGTGTATGTTCCTAATAGAAACAAAAACTACTCGACGGATTTTAACGAAACTTGGTACAATTATTCTTCATACTCCTGGGCAGGTTATAGTATACTTTTCATCACGCTACAATCAATAGGAGCAGAGTAATGAAGGGAAATGTTGGGAAAACGGGAGAAGTTACTCCATTTTTTAAGCTTCCGTCGCGTGTGCAGCCTTAATGATTAAAGTTACATAGAAATCATGTATGACGGAAATATTCTACATAAAATTGTCTAAAAAATATCCCGCAACAGCATATGTCTATCTTTTATGGTTGACTCACAGTAACACGTGTAACTCCCGATAGCTTAGCAGTTCGGAGCATTCTGATCATATTTGTTTACTCTTACGTTTATAATACTCTGACTCATCCCTAATTTTAAAAAGTTAACATTATTACCTATTCAATAAAAACAAAACATAGAAATCGGTATAGAAACACCAAACTTATACATGAAATAAGCCATCGCGCCGTCGCACGTGAATACTGAATCATGCTATAAGGATTATTATTTTGTGTAACGGTTGCCGCGTTCGACACGGGTCGCGGCGGCGGTAGGGTATCAAAAGGCGGGAGGTCCGAGAGCTGTCTAAATCTGTTTTCTGCGTCGCTCCCCCCCCCTGGGGGCGATCGCTTCCGATGAAGCCTTAGAGGCCTTCCCGTCCAGAGGCAGCCCCTACGGGTGTTTTTTAGTCAGTACGAGTCTGACATAACCTAGCAGCCGGCTGTAGGGTATCCATGAGGATTTCTCACCTGCTCCCCCTGCCTGGGAGGAAACAAAAAAAATAAAAAAAAAGAGAGCGAGCGAGCTTCAATATTTGGCTGTTGATGCGTTCAGAGTGTTCGACCTTATTGACAGACAATAATTGAGAAATATTGAGAAACCGTGCTTTATCAGCGCGACTTTTAGTCTTTAAATAGTTTATTTGAATTTCTTTTGTCGTTATTTTGTAAATAGGTATTAGTTGTTTTGGTAGTGTTTAAATATTCGTTCAAAGTGTAATTTAATCATATGGGATGAATGAATGTACGATGGCCTATCGAAAAGGAGTAGAAGCGGTAGACAGAACTTTAAGGGATATAAGACAAAATGATCGACCAATGCGCGATATCACAGTTTTATTTTGTGGTGATTTCCGACAAACCTTACCGGTAATACCACGGGGAACCCGAGCTGATGAGGTTAGGGCTTGCCTGAAAAGCTCTTATTTGTGGCGTGATATACAATCGGTGCATTTGACTATAAGCATGCGAGTGAGAACTGTAGATAACCCGGATGATCGTGAATTTTCTGATATATTATTAAAGAAAATACCTTCACCAAAGATACCTATCCACTGCTACACCAAAGAAAACTTATTCTGACGCCTGAGTTATGTTGTATAGTGCAATCCCAACAACATCTTACATCGTCAGTTTACGGTGACGTAACAAATATATTAAATAAGGACAATTCTTGGCTATGCGAAAGGTCCATTTTAACTCCTCGCAATGACCAGGCATCTGAGATTAATAATAAAATACTGTCGAATATCCAGGGGGAAAGCAAAGTTTATAGTTCAATAAAAAGAATGACCGATGAACACAAAACCACTAATTACCCGATAGAATTTTTAAATTCTTTAAATATGCCCGGACTTCCTTCTAATGAAATTTGTTTCAAAATTGGCATTCCGATTATTCTGCTCCGAAATTTAAGACCACGAAAAATTTGCAATGGAACTCGGCTTAAAGTAACCCAGTTGCAACAAAATGTAATCGAGGCTCAAATTTTAACAGGTTGCGGTGCAGGAGAAACCATCTTTATTCCCAGAATTCCCGTAGTACCAAATAATTTTCCATTCCAATTTAAAAGAACGCAATTCCCAGTATCGGTGTGGTATGCAATGACAATAAATAAGGCTCAAGGGCAGACTTTTCGTGTTGCTGGAGTAGATCTCGGTGTCAGTTGTTTTTCACATGGTCAGTTATGTCGCTCTTTCCCGGGTTAGCAGTCCTAGAAATTTTTATGTTCACGTGCCCGACGGGTCAATTTTCAACGTAGTTTACCGGGAAGCTTTGCACTGAAGTATTTTCATTCTATATGTACTTAAGCCTCATGTGAAAGCGATCTAAACAATATTACCAATACATTAAGATAATAACATACAAGGAGTTACACGCTGATGGTCTCGGGGTACAGTGATAATAATAATATTCTGCGGTTCCTTATTGCGATATTTTTAACAGTATTGTGGATTGACATATTATATTTCCCTACTAAAATACGAAAGTTAATCTGTCTGTCACATCAAAACCACGGAACCCTGAGGAAGGACATATGCTACTTTTTTACGAAAATCGACGAAAACGCGGACGAAGTCGCGGGCAAAAGCTAGTTATAATAATAAATCTCTATCTAGGACGTCCACGTGGCAGCTATGTTACGAAGAAAATGCATTTTTTTACAATAGATGTCGCTAGGTGCGCTTACATGTGTTTCATGTAAGTTGATTTCTTTATAATAGATGTCGCTAACTGCGCTTTAACGTGATTCATGTAAGTTGATTTTTCTGAGAGATAAACTTTTTGAATGTAATATAAATTGTCATGTTTGTGTTCGATAGCGTAATAAATAAATATTGTATTCTACCTCATACATGATAGTACTTTTATACTGATAATTAAAGCAATTCGTGCAAAATTATTCCCTAACCATTCCAAAATATCGAAAATGCACAACGTTAATATTCAAGTTTTCACTTCTGCCGGCACTCCCGGAATGCAACCCGTCGTTTTTTTAATGTTAAAGGGTGGCAAGCTATAGCCCAGCTGATGGTAAGCGGCCACCATAGCCTAAAGAGGCGAGGAGGTTTTTTTTTTGATAATTAATGAGATGGAAAATCAAAATTCTAATACATTACGTTACAACAAAAACATATTTCTGATATCGTAGTAATTAATTTGATCTAATTTATTAAACATTATTGAGAGATTGAGGCGTTTGAAGTTGTGCATATTATCGTCTTTTCCGTAAACTAGCTGCAGTAGAACGATCAGTACAAAAAAAGGAAAATAGTATTTACAAATATTCTACATTAACTTACAATAGGAAGAATAAATCTACTGTTAACTTCTATTGGAAATAGTTCTTTTTTAAGGGGGTAAAAGAGGCGCTCAAAAATTATATTTTTTTGCAAAAAACGTGAAAGGGCTCTTATGGATATTTTCCCGCCGGCAAACGTAGCCTATGTGTTAATCCAAGGTGTCAGCTAACTCGATACCAAATTTAATTAAAATCGCTTCAGCCGTTCAGACGTGGAAAAGTAACAAACATACACACACACTCACAAATTTCGCCTTTATTTATTGTTATATCCGTCAATAATCCAGTGTGGAGTGGTGTGTCTCTACTTAGTAACAAGCGGGAGTTACCGAGAAATCTTTCATATTGAGATGATGTTGAGTTGTTTTGTGATCATCGCGAATATACAGACATATTTTTTAAGGGTTCCGTACCCTAAAAACGGGACCTTATATACTAGACTCCACTGTGCGTCTGTCTGTCTGCCTTTCTATCATCAGGCTCTATGTCCTGAACCGTGATAACAAGGTAGTTGAAATTTTCACAGATTATGTTTTTCTGATAGAACAACAAATTATAAATACGAAACAAAACGCTATTAAAGCAGAAAAAGGTATATGTTTCATTTTGGAAGGGGCTCCCGTACAACAGACGTGACGTTTTTACACTCCTTTGCTTGACATTATAATAATTTTGGCCGTACCGCCGTTTGTACGCCGGTTTTCATGGTGTCGCCGACTCGAGAGGTCCCGGGTTCGAATCCCAGTGGGGGCAGATGTTTGTGTGATAAATACGAGCATTTGTACTCCAGTCATGGATGTTTCACATATTAAACATATATTTCTATATAAATATACTTATATATCTACAGTATATGTATTCTATCCGTTAACCTAGTATCCCATCACACAAGCCTTATAGTGCTTAGCTTGGGGCTAGGCTAATTGGTGTACAAAGAAAAGAAAATGTGGCTTATGTTGTATATTATATGTAAGTAACCCTTCGCTTTTTATATTTAGTATTTGTAACACATAGTTAATGATTAAAATCACGCAAAAATTGTTAAGAATAGTTCGATAACAGTAAATCATTCACAATTAGACAACAGAGTATTACAAAGGAGTTGTTTACAATTTTAAATCATACCAACTTGTGTACTTGCCCTAAATCTGTCTTCTATTCAGTACTCACGTAAAGGTCGATCTATCAAAGCGAATTGTTTAAAACAAGATCGAATGAGTACATTACTCGGAGATAAATCGAGATTCACGTCGAAAAATAGTCTGTCCGTCGGTTATCGATTTGAATGAATAGACGGTCCAGTTTGATATTAGGGTTCCCTGTGCTAAATCAATCATTGTGAAAAGTAGATTATGTAAATCTATCATTTTTTTCTTCTTTCGGTTTAGTAATGCTACGCGATAAAACTAGTGATAAGGGATGAAAAAGGTGATGCAAATGTAATATTTTCTATGTATAGCTACTTAATTTTCAGAACCAGAATTATATTAGTAATAAAATAACTTATTATTATTGCTAGGTACTGTAACGCCCGTAGCGTTACGGCCTCCTTGCTTGTATAAACTTTTTGCTAATGTGTGCCTAAGGACAAATGCCTAAGGCTGGCAGTTGTATTAAAAAGTAAATGTCATTATTTTCAAGATTCTAATATGAGAACCGACTGTCTCATATCGAATATTCTGAGAGGTAGAATTCAGGCACAGACTCGATCGGTTGATAGATAGATTATTGTTATTTCTCTGAGTTTAAATAAACAAAGTAAAACATCTCGAGCTTTATCATTTACAGTTATTGTAAGCTGCGTCCCCAGGGCTTCTCTTCAGGTTAAGCCCAAAAGACAGTACCAAATTCTCTCTCGCTTCAAAAGATGGCTTTTTGTGCAAAATACGAGTAACGCTAAACACGCAAACACTATGCCTTATCTCGTAAGCATCAGGCTATTATTATTCCTACTACGGAGGCACAGGTGTTCCTTCTTATCTTCATAAGAAACAGAGAGAACGAGCTATGATACCTATCACGTAAATCCGGTTGCATTAGCAGTGCTAATCTGTAAGTATAAACTCACTTTTTACTTCGGAATCCTTGGTGTGATATAAATTTGAATTTCGAATAAATTTCAAATCATTACTTTGAATTCGAGTGAAAAAGTTAGTTTTTTCTTACAAAATAAGACTGCTGCAGCAAGTCATTGCATCCACCAATGCTTGCGCCCCACGACAACGGCTAACTAGAGCCGAGGTCTGAGTCTCAGAAACGCCCTTTAGTTGAGCCGACCCCCTCAGGTTTGAGTGGTCTAGAGGCTCCAGGCGGAGAGGAGATCTCCCGTGGGGGGATGCCTTCCGACTGGAATACCCTTAGAGGCACTCGCCAATTCTCGGCTTGAGGTCCCTATATGATCTCGCCGTCCGCAAACCCGGTGATGCTGTAAAGATCATCTGCGACCAACAGCATACACACTCAAAAAGAAAAAAACAATGGTTGACCAATGGTTTTGTTTGCTTTCCGAAGCTCGAAGAACTTCAAGAAAATTAATGTTCTATCTCCCGTTGACCGGTCATTACAAAAGTTGCCATTACTCATACGGAACACTTTAAACCTATTTTAAAGCGTAGTGAATTTTTGTAGATTGATGTGGCTCGGCGGGTTACAAAACAGTTTTTAAATTTGTTTGCTTATGTTCAGATACACAATACGAAGCGGATAGAATTTACGCAAGTGCTAGCAGTGTTTGTTTAGCATCGTGTTACTTTTTAAAGCTCGTCATTATTATAAACTAGTCTTTTTTTATATGACTTTGGCTGTATGGACTAAGAGAATTCCGACTTCTAGCTTCAAATAAGCACACTTTGGTTGCATTAAATTCTTTGGTATGTTATTAAGATAATTATCAATGATCTGCCTATCACGCATAGATCATGATCATTTTCATTGTTTTTTTGATGATTATTTTTGTTTATTTAGTTTTTTTCTTGATAACATAAAAATTATAATTCCCACAGAATAAAATATGCTTCAATATCACCTTCCTATTTTCCAATATTCATCATCAAAAATTTTTTAATACAATGAGTATTTTAATGGATAATCTGGGCCGGAATGCGGCTAAACAGCGGCGGTTACGCAGGTCTTTAGAAATTGTATTTTTTTTACATTATTGGTAAACCTAACAACATGCAAATTGCAATTTATTGCAACCTACGATATCTTATTATATGACTGGCATAATATATAATAAATAAATCAAATATATTTGCGCGAAACATCCTTGATTCAATTTGTTTATGCACAAAGCACATGCAAATAAAGTGTTACGAACAAATAGAAATTGCTCTGCTGGTAGACATACAAATCAACACAAAGTTGCTTCCATAGGGACAAGGAACTCGGATTTTCTAAGAAATTACGCCCTCAGAATATTATTACATCCAAAGTTTCTTTATGTGACGTATTGTTGTAGAAAAGAGCACCAAGGAGTTTAGCTGCTGAAACAGTGTTTCTCTCGGGAAAAGGAATTCAAATCACGCAGGTTAGGAATGACAGATTTGTAAAATCCGTTTTAAAATATTTCGGGATGGGCATGTAAATTGTTTTAGCGCCATCCACGATGAATAAGCTTGGGCTCACATTTTTAATATACATGATACAATGAAAAAAATATACAGTGGACAGTCTCACGAGTAGGAATAGTAAAGGTCTAAATAAATTTAAATAATCATGAATTTGAACAAGAGAAAATTTTACTGTAGTACCTACCTACTATTGAATAGCTCACAAAAAGTCTGCCAAGAATTCCTGTATAATCGATGTAATAAAACTAATAAGAGGAGCTCGATGGCGCAAGTGGTTAGCGCGTTCGGCTGCGATCGTTGCAGTTAAGCAACTTTCGCAGTGGTCGGTCATTGGATGGGTGACCAAAAATTTACTATCTCGAGTTCCTCCGTGCTTCGGAAGGCACGTTGGTCCCGGCTGCATCTGCAGTCATTAGCACCCGCCAATCCGCACTGGGCCCGCGTGGTGGGTCATGGCCCAATCTCCCTATTCCATCCATAGTGAAGGCCTGTGCCCCAGCAGTGGGGACATTAATAGGCTGATGATGATGAAAACTAATAAACTGCCAGTTGTACGTATGCATGACGTCACGAATCTGCCGAAAGTCTTTTATAGTGATTTTTGCACCAAATCTATGAATCAAATATCATTTTCATGCTATATAAGATTCGAATATATCACCTCTCAAAATAAAGAAAATCTCAGCGTTGTGTGAAAAGTTAAATCATTACTTTTTCTTACATATAAGGTAGGTTATTTTACGCCTGGAGCTATGCGGGTTTCCGGTCATGGTACTATTATCCTTATCTATGCTTCGTCTCACAAGAGGGCTTGCTTAGTCGGCAATATTTTTATAAAGGTCCACTGAGGTCCCTGTGACCTTGCCTCTTATAGCATATTCATAACTCAAGTGGTACAATGTTGCCTCACCGCATTGTTGGATTTTTTCATAAAAGTTTGTATTGTAAGGTGTAAGTTGAAGTCGCAGGAGGAAAACTAAAAATAATGGGAAAACAGTGAGTAAAGGAAATATTTGATCGATTGTTAGACACAAAATCGGAAATAACATCTGTTTGAGTCGCCACAAACGGGCCACACGCCACAGCCACAAACGCCGCCATCGCCACGAGAAGCTAGAAGCGGCTACTAAAGTGGTGAAGCGCGCGACAGCGGCCGACTAAGGTAAGGGAGAGAGGGGTGGGGAATCGCGCGAGTGACGTGTGGCGGCGTTTTGCATCGGCGCATTAAGTGGCCGGTGCGGGCCACAAGAAGCGAGCAACGACGATTTGTTGCGTGTGGCGGCCACCGGCGTCTCGTGTTTGTGTGTACCATATAAAATGTATGAAAACTACAAGAAATATGCCGGTGGCGGCGTTTTGTGGTTGTGGTCGGTGGCCCGTGTGCGGCGACACTTTGCTTCTCCGGTCCGTTAGCTGTTTAGCATGTTAACTGACGAGTTAAACTCTACTGAAATCAAACTCTGTCATTGCAATATATTATTCGGTCCTAATATTGGCTTCTGAGATGCCTGTTTGCAGGAAAATAAAAAAAAAATCGAAGGCTCAAGTGGTTAGCGCGTTCAGCTGCGATCGTCGAGTTAAGCAACTTTCGCAGTGGTCGGTCATTGGATGGGTGACAAAAAATATTCTATATCGAGTTCCAACTTGCTTCGGAAGGCACGTTAAGCCGCTGGTCCCGGCTGCATCTGCAGTCGTTAGCACCCGCCAATGCGCACTGGGCCCGCGTGGTCGGTCATGGCTGAATTTCCCTATTCCATCCATAGGGAAGGCCTGTGCCCCAGTAGTAGGGACATCAATAGGCTGATGATGATGAAGTATTAAAATTTAGGGTAAGTCCCTAATAAAAGGAAGGAAAGAAAGTTAATTAAGCATTATCATTCCACCTAGATTCACTGTTAGTTTTTCTTAATAATCGTATTATAAATTATGCTAATAAGGAAACATTACTCGATTAAGAAAAGTTTTACTAGAAAAAAAATCCACGCGGACCAGGCAGCGGACGGGACTCGAACCCGCACCCTTCGCAATCCGGGCGAATGCACTGACCAATTATGCTACCACAGCCCTGATGGCTGTGTCGAAATTTTCCTAGCCTTAAGCTGCAAGGAAGCACCA
The DNA here is from genome assembly GCA_902850365.2 of Chilo suppressalis. Classification (NCBI taxonomy): domain Eukaryota; kingdom Metazoa; phylum Arthropoda; class Insecta; order Lepidoptera; family Crambidae; genus Chilo; species Chilo suppressalis. Next base: position 4,906,604 of record OU963902.1, read on the forward strand.
TCTCTTCGCATTGTAGGTAACCCATAATGTCAGATGAATACTTTTTCAAGTATCAAACATTTAAAAGAATAAATAGCAATTATAGTAATGTTTTTTTTAAGCGTTTAAATCTAAAGAAAAGTTTTACAAGAAAAAAATACACGCGGAACAGGCAGCGGACGGGACTCGAACCCGTACCCATCGAAATCCGGGCGAATGCACTGACCAATTATGCTACCACGGCCCTGATGATTTTTTTTTCTAGTAAAACTTTTCTTTCGATTAATTAAATTTAAATAAACTCCTTGCAAAAAGCAAAAATAAAGCTCACGTTATACAGCTACATTAAATCTACTTACCTTCAGAACGTGTATGTAATAGTACATTACGATACGCGTGACCTAAGTTGTCTATTACTGCTGTATCCATGAACGTTTATTCCTTGATTGGCATAACAATATATTAAACAACGGGAATGAGCTTTATTTTTTGTACTCGTATAATTCAAACAAGAATTCCTAACCTATCGCTAATTTGTCATTTGTTTGCTGTGAGTTTTTAAGCTCCAAATGACATTTAAATGTGTTTCCTTTTGTTTTTTCTACATGAGTGAAGTTGGTCAATTCATTTACACACCGTGCAGAAATAGGCAACTTAGGTCACGGAAAAGCGTGCGTAAAGTGCGGGTTTAGGTCACACTGTGCTATAAAGTATTTAAATACCTACACAAAATGTTTTCAAACTCCTCTTGCTCAGCAGTAAATGCAGTCTTCTATTTAACTGTGTGTAAACTTCAGACTTTTATACGACCAATTTGCAACCAGTCGACTTTATTGAGTCGTATAATGGCGGCGGAGAGTGTGAACAGTGATCACCGATTGATCATCCCTTATCTCCCTTCCGGCAGAAAAGCCAAGACAGTCTCGTAAAATATTATTATTATTTGCCTCAAACCCAAGCTAAGCAATCCCGCATGTCGATAAAACCATTGCGACATACAAAGCGATAGATATCTGAAGAAAGCTATAAAATCTTTTTGTCATACTCTTAACTGAAAAATCAAAATAAAGAACCGAATCTGTTATTTTAGAACATAATAATATTTTGTGAGTATTAATATATACACCCACTTGCAGCAAATTTACTAAATCTCGATTCAACTAAAACTAGATTAAACTCAAAGAAAAATGCCAAAATATCAAATGTGAATTTGACATTATTGTCTGGGTTAGAGCTAGTTTTAGTTGAATCAAGATTTAGCAAATTTGCTGCAAGAGGGCCTTTAAGTAATTCTCAGGCTTAAACCAATCCAACAAAGTTTATATAAAGCCGTAGGTAAAAGATATTAAGAAAAGTGAGCACTAAACATAGTAAATGCATATAAAACCGCTATAATATAGACCATAGTAATAGTCAATATCGTTATTATACGTAAATAAAGATATTGACGGAAAATCCTTAAAAAAAATACCTCTAACTGGATTTGCATCTTGAAGCATGAATTTTGTGTTATTATAACTCTAAATCAGATATCGGAAGTTAAAGTAAGTGCGTAATATTGAACAAAAGTTAATTATTACTTTTCTTTATAGCATGATTTTCATAATGACAGTCATAAAAAATAGAAATAGAATGATTAAAACGAAGAAAATTTTCAAACGAAAATTATTCGAAAATAAAGTAAAATTTTATAATTTACGAAATTCATCAACATCAGCTGCTGGGGATCAGACCCATTTCCTACGCATGGAATAGGGAGACTGGGCCATGACGCACCATGCTGTTCCCCTGCAGTTTGGTGGGTGTTAATGACTGCAGATGCTGCCTGGACCATCGGCTTAACGTGCCTTCCTAAGCACAGAGGAGCTCCAGGTAATAAATTTTTGGTCTCCCATCCAATGACGACCACCGCGAAAGTTAACTTCAACGATCGCAGTACTCGACCTCCTTCGAAATTACTAAGTAAGTTCTTATAGCTTAGACTAAGATGACCTCCGTGGCTGAATGGTATGCACACCGGGTTTCAAGGTGTCGCATACTGTGTAATTCCGAATGTTTGTGTGATAGATACGAGCATTTGTACTGTAGTCAAATATAAATATACTTTTTTAAATAAGTTAAGTTATATACTACCAGCTTGGGAACCCATTATACAGGAGATAAAATCCCAACTCCGAACACACACTGCAAGACCAACAGATACTATTAGTTCTTTTTGTTTGCATAATTTAACATAAGAGGGAGATAGAAAGCCTCTCTTGAGTTTGTTTCGCCGGTTCTTCTTAGAAAGGTATCCCAATTTTGGAACCGGTGGTAGTTTACGGTAGTAAGGGTCAAATAAATAAATTCAAAATTACAAAAAAGATTTTTAAATAAAGTACTTTATTAGCTAAATTAAGTAATAAATTCATACATAGACAATAAAACTTTAAAAATCGAACAATGAAATAACCGAACGCTCAATAAAAGTCTTTCGAGGTAGTTCGACAAAATTAAATAAAAAATTGATTCCGACGATCGTCGAAACGAAACGTCAATAAATAAATAAAGTTTCGTGCATTAACCCGTTAAAAACTAGTTTTATTTATACTTTTTTAAGTTTCAGTATATGTATTCTACACGTTACCCTATATTCCATAACACAAGCCTGCGGTGATTACTTTTGGGTTAGGCTAATTGGTGTGAGTTTTGGAAATATTTAACTTATTTATTGTTTTATCTTACGCTGGAAGACTTACCTTAACATTTGTCGGTTTTGAGCTGTGTGAGTATGTGATAAGCGGGAAAGTGCAAGATTTGTAGCATTGGCAATTTTCAGGTTTCTGCTTCGTTGGCTAAATGAATTCCGAGAATAATTATTAAAAAAAAAACGATTTCCACTGATTGAATGGATATCAAACCCATTGTGAAAATTCCAAAACAATATGTTACAGACCGAATCTGAGAAAAGATACCTAAACTTTTGAATGGAAACATTTTGAAAACATTTTGGTATGTTCAGCCTGTGATCGTTCAAGTTAAGCAAATTTCGCAATGCCTAGTCATAGGATGGGTGACCAAACATTTTTTATGTTCGGCTGCATCTGTGTTCCATTGCATTTCGTCTGCGCCCCAGTAATATGGGTAATATATTAGGCTGATGAAGATGTTAAATTAAATTCCGGACAAGTGAAAGTAAGAGACACAATCACTGTTTTATTTTCTTAGTCCATCAGGTACATTAATTTAAAGTATTGGACACGATTTTTTCCTAATTTCACTTAATTTCTTAATCAAAACATTACAGATATAATTATGTTGATTTGAAATATCGCATGAAGTCACGTCTTGGTATAATTTTTACTTTGAAGTGACGTTACAAGCCCCCACTTCAAAGCTTTGACGCGCTTCAACTTTGTAATTTTTTGGTTGATTGAGAAAAGAAAATATAAGACTCCATTATTTTCTGAAGATCTAACTAACGGACCGAATAGAATTTCGTTTACTTCACCCCATCTATAAAAAACCGTAATAACAATATATTTTGCTTCAACTTTAACATTTCCCAGAACTGTGTTGTTTTTATTTATAAGTGACGTGCCATTCCATTGATAATAAATAAATTCAAGGCGAAACAATTACATTGACATTCCGTCTTTGATTCTATGAAGTCATTTTTCAATTCTTCATTTATTGTCTTGGATTAAAATTTCGATGAATAAATATCTGTATTTTAATATAATTAAGACTCTTAATTACCCCTGTTTATTTTTGTAAATGAGTATATGATTAAGATATTGTAAAGGCTGTTGGAAACAATTAGTGTAATATCTTAGTTTAATAGGAAGGACATTTCAAAACAGTTTCAAATATACTACCAGCACCTTTATTGGCAAAAAATACAATCCCAATATCATTGATTTCACTTACAGAAGTTCCTGCCTACTTACAAAAAATAAATGTATCATTCGGCAAGATGAGTGGAGCTAGAACAAACAGGATTATGCTTCAGTATCTCCTCATGTGGATTGGACTTAATTAGTTAACGTCTGGGTGGAACGTGGACATTTGCTCACTTTTCCAAGACTAAAAATAGCTTCAGTAATTTGATATCGATTTGTGGGCTTAGCGGTAGGGCCTTCAGTTTATAGATTTATAGAACCAACCCAAATATTTTCCTTCTCCAGATTTATCCTATGCTCTGACCTGATTTAAAATTCGGGTGTAAAAACATCAATAACAATACTAACCTATAGAAGTAACTACTACGAACAACAACAGCGTGAAAATCGGCTAAGAGTTTACAAAATTACATTTTTATCTCTTTAATATTTTGTCACAACTTTCCCACCTAAAAGCATGTCAATAAACTCTTGCGGCATCAAACTCCTTAATCCTTTGCTCAATCCAGTTGTTTGTTTATTGAAAAACTTGTTTTTGGCGGCACCGCCGGAAACGGGATCAGGCGAGCCGTAATAAAATCAGACATAAAACCTGTTGGTACCACGGGTTCCGAGTCAAGGTCGGACAAGGTTAGGGACAATGCTTTCGCCAAAGGCGAATGTGAGGAAACGGCGTTAGGGACTGATAAGATGTTTGGGGAATTGGAGGTCATTGATTTTTATTCCTCCTACTTCTTTACGTTGAGTAGGATTGGAGTGATTGGATGTCTCAATTAGACTCTGACTGGGCGGTCCGTTGAATGCGATGTTGTTTGTCTGCGTCGGGAATCGGACGATTCAACCCAAACTCGATTTTTGAGCTTTGTCACTGTCACCCGTTTGAGGTTTGACAATGAAGATACATTAGAAAGCGAAACTGAATCCATTTAAAGCCTTTTGAGAATTCCCGAGGGACAGAAATTGCTTCAGATTGTTTTTTTATTACACATAGGTACTCGTTGTTAAAAATATGATTTTGAATATCTATGTGAAAATCATAATATGATTCATGCATGATTAAATGAAGACCATACAATAAATAACTGCCGGGTACTTCAGCTTAGGCAAGGTCTCAAGTCAATAGGTTTTGTGAAAAAATTACGACCATGCCTGTAATAAACTCTGGTACATTTGGGCGCTTTGCAGACGACGGGGCGGGGCGGGCTTTTTGTCCGCGAAGCAATAAAAACCGCATTTGCCCGTCGATGTCTGCGGCTGCCCTCGCCGCGTACACAAAGCACACGACGGGCAGAGGCAATCAGTTCAGGACGTTCGTTCTAGTGAATAGTCCATCACTAAAAACCGCATGGCGCGGAATGAGCTAGCCGCCCCGCGCCGCCGTCTGCGTTACTGCATATAAACTAGTTTGTATGATCCACGGCGGGCAGCCGCGGACATGCCGCGCCGCCAGTGCCCGCCGGGCACCTGCGGCGCGGTCTTTTTGCCCTCTGTGTGCGTTTGTAGTATAGAATTCACTTTGTGCTATCGTTCGCGGCGAAATTGACCGGCCCGCTCCGCCCCGCCGTCTGCAAAGCGCCTTACCATCCGACGGAGCACACTCTTATTATTCTTCGAACTACTTTGTCCTTTCCAAATAAACGTTACTTAAAATAATTGAATCAATATCAGCAGACGATTGTCATCAACTATGAAATTGGAAGCCTTTGTATGTTCACAAGGCAATTTAAGTAATCCGATTGTTTGGACAGGCTAGCTTTCATTATTTAAAAATATCATGAAGTAAAATAAGTAAACAACAAAAGCCCAAAGGTTTTCATTCCCAAAATTTTGCTCGGTTTAATAATATATAATAGAAACAAAAGAATAGAGATGACTACGGAGTGAAGTAAATGTAATAACATTAAGTCTGTCAGTTTGACTATCGAAAAATAATAGACACTTATTTTTTCTTTTGTTAATGTTAATTAACCAAAATAGTTGCAAAGATTAAGTGCATTAATATTTGGCAGTCGGGGTTGGCTCGTGACGTCACTTTACGTAAAATTGAGGTTAAAAATAATGTTTGCTATAAATAGTCAATTTGAGATCTTTAAATAAAAAAAAATACAGTCAAGAATAATACCTTTTTAACACTCCTTAAACATACAAATATTTAAACAAAAAACTGAGTACAAGTATAAAATGAACTATCTAATAATTTTCAAGTGCTAGTATCGAGTTACAACAACCCTTTACAACAAGAGTTAACAACTAAACAAACTTGTGCATTAGACATTAAAAAGTACATTTTAGGCATTTCGATTTGTAGACGAAATAACTCATTTAGGCAATTACAATGTCTAGGCATTCATGGGTAGGCAATCTGCTTCTTAGTTTACTGGCGTGTGAAGCCTTTTTGCTGCAGTGGTATCTTGCATTTTAGACACTGTGCTCATAACCGAAGACGTGACATCTGTGACATTTCAAAACAATCATCATCATCATCATCAGCCTATTATTGTCCCCACTGCTGGGGCACAGGCCTTCCCTATGGATGGAATAGGGAGATTGGGCCATGACCCACCACGCGGGCCCAGTGCGGATTGGTGGGTGCTAACGACTGCAGATGCAGCCGGGACCAATGGCTTAACGTGCCTTCGGAAGCACGGAGGAGCTCAAGATAGCAATTTTTGGTCAAAGTTCAACGAACACAGCTGAACGCGCTAACCACTTGCGCCATCGAGCTCCTCAATATATCTCTGTAATGTTTTGATTAGGTATATGAAGAAACAAAAAACGAGTGTGCTGATGACCACACGACTGAAGTAAAACTTTATTAGCTCCGTCTGAAGAGAGAAAGAGATCTTATATCCTCCAGTGAACTCCCGTTCGCCTCGCCCGAACACACTTTTCGTAACGCGCAACGCATTCGCCTGCTTACCCCCCCCAAGTCAAGCTTGCGTAAAGAGGTTTCACTTCAAAAATGCGCATTGAATATTTTATTTATAATCTACCTGATGGAAGAAGAAAAATTAGCCTACGTCACTGCTATTGTATGCATAGCAGTAACAATCAATCAATACAAAAAAAAACAAATAACAATATTCTCAGATTAATGTTTCGAACTCAAGTAGAACACAAAACAATGTAGAGAGACTCAAGTGAATTCTAAAATGTTTATTTACGACGTTACACAGTACTTATTTGGCGGCGTTATATCGCATTAACCGCATCGCAAGCAAGCCAGATTCATAAAAACCCTTACAAATTACATCGGGGGCGATGAACCCTGACGATTTATTACAAGCAACTTTTACTGCTCAATAAAATTTTTCGCCCATTCGCCAACAATTAGGGGGAAATGCTTCAAAGCGGTGTAGGTGTAAGTTTATTGTTAGGTGATAGTACACCTCAACGCCAGCGTTAAGAAGTTAATATAACAAGACCAATAAAAAGCGGCCAACTGCGAGTCGGACTCGCCCATGAAGGGTTCCGTAGCAGCAAGTAACATTAATATAAAAGTTCTTTCATTTTTTTATTTATTTTTAAGCATTTAACTGCTAGATGTTTAAATCTAAAGAAAAGTTTTACCAGAAAAAAATCCACGCGGACCAGGCAGCGGACGGGACTCGAACCCGCACCCTTCGCAATCCGGGCGAATGCACTGACCAATTATGCTACCACAGCCCTGATAGCCGCGTCGAAATTTTCCTAGCATTAAGCTGCAAGGCAGCGCCATCTCTTCGCATTGTAGGTAAGCCACAATGTCAAATTAATACAAGTTCTTGTTAGGGTTAGAAAATAATGGTTCACGGTTTATGCATAAGGTTTATGTTTATGAAAGTAAATTCTTTTTTTTATGATTTGATTTGATTGGATTGAGTTGATTGAATGAAACGTAAATTGCGGTTTACGATTTATGACGTATAAAAAAAAGTGCTTACTAGATCTCGTCCAAACCAATTTTCGGTCTGCATGGTAATGTACACATACCTCATAATTTTTTTTAGTTTTATCATGCTCTTATTTTAGAAGTTACGGGGGATGGGGCACATTTTACCACATTGGAAGCTCGCGCAAACTATTCAGTTTAGTTTTTTTTTTTTTTTATATATTTATGTGTGAAAAATTTAATGCGGTTCACAGATTGCATCTACTTACCAAGTTTCAACAGTATAGTTCTTATAGTTTCGAAAAAAGTGGCTGTGACATACGGACGGACAGACAGACAGGCAAACATGACGAATCCATAAGGGTTCCGTTTTTTGCCATTTGGCTACGGAACCCTAAAAACAAAGTCTAAAGAGTAGGGCTGGGGCGGATTAGTGCTCTTGTACACGAGGCAGCCACCGGAGTTGGACATTTCACCCCTATTTTTATTACCTGATAGCTATTTTAAGGTCTTAAAATGAATAATATGCACAACAGAAGTAGGGCGGAAATAGCGGACTTCCCGCTCGAATTGGAGCGCCTGTCTGGGGAAGTAACCTCCACCTATCAGAAGACCACAGTAAAATAACACTATCTTTTGGTGGTGTCGTGTTTTTGTATGTGAGGAGCTCGATGGCGCAAGTGGTTAGCGCGTTCGGCTGCGATCGTTGAAGTTAAGCAACTTTCGCAGTGGTCGGTCATTGGATGGGTGACCAAAAATTTACTATTTCGAGCTCCTCCGTGCTTCGGAAGATACGTTAAGCCGTTAGTCCCGGTTGTATTTGCAGTCGTTAGCACCCGCCAATCCGCACTGGGCCCGCGTGGTGGGTCATGGACTCATGGCCCAATCTCCCTATTCCATCCATAGGGAGGCCTGTGCCCCAGTAGTGGGGTCATTAATAGGATGATGAGGCTCCACAGTGTAGGGGATTGGGTCAAACGAAAAAGAAATAGCGCGAATGATATTTTTTGTATCGCTAGCGTCTATGGGATGTGTTGGCTTCTTACCATCAGGTCGTTCATAAATGCTTGTGTTCCACCCTTTCAACTTAAAAAAAATATACAAAGTTACGCAGTCATTTTAAGTCAGTTAAAAATGGATTTAAAACAAAATTGCAACGTGGTTCATCCTTTGGTGGTCAGCGATAAAAATGAATCCTGACGTCTTCTCAACCCAAAGGTTGCCATCAGCGCCATAGAAATCCTGATGTCTTCGCTAGGGGGCCTCACTTCAGAGGAGACAACAGACCGACATGACATCACGTAGCACATTATAAAACATCAGATATACTTCACATTTATAAAAAAAAAAACACCATCACAAGTATTCAGGAACGCCTAGTTAATGACATAAAGATACCCTGAAATACTTATCCCGATAAATGGAAAAAAATATCCAATTATCCCTACCAGTGCGGATTTCGTCAGTAGAGATACATAAGGGGCTTGAAATAACCATTTCTGGTTTAGCCACTTCTGCTTAAGACTACCTCGCAATATGACCGTTTTTGGATTCGACCATTTAGTTTTTCCAATACAAAAATCTACCTATGAAGTTATGTTACTGATATAATAATTATTATTATATTACGATTCTTAGAGTTGTTTTTATTTAATGGCTCTTGTCGAGTTACGCTACACACGAGGACATTCCAGTTGTAATAAATGTATTCATATAAGTTGTCAAAAGCAGAAATGGTCAATACAAGAACTAGAATTTACATCCAGAAAAAGACCATTGAATTAGTAAACTTTAAAATAAGCAATGCGAATTTATTTATTAACTTTAAAATCAGGTAAAAAACCTGTTTACATATTTCAAGCAAAATAACATCGAAGATCTTTTGTGCTACATCCTATAGCCATAAATCTTCGACAAACAATTTTGCTGTAACTTCCGGTGCTATAATAAATATTAGCTTTGTGCTAACCAATTCAAACATTATAAGTAATAGTTCAACGATTGCATATATATAAATATTAGGAAATAAAAGTTACTTTCACAATAGATTAGTCACTTTACCGTCACGGTTCATTTTCTTAATCTATTGGCAAAGTTCCAATAATGTGGAAAAAATAAAATAATCTACCAAGCTGCTGGCCATGGCCAATTCAAGGGCCATTAGAGAGATTCTTGCGAAGAACTGGTAGCCCAATTAATGCTATACTCTATAGTGCCCTATACCCACAAAATTCTTATAACAAATTTATGACACACTCTCGAGAAAAAAGAGCTTTGGTGACTCATTTCTTTGAAGATGTCTTAAAACTTTGGGCAATTGGAATTATTTGCATAAGCACGTTTTTTCTCCACCCTAAAACTCAGGGTCTTTCAAAAGAGGCGTGAAGAATCATTGCTGCAGGTCAGCTAGGTGAGCATGGTGTGGTACCAGCTGCTACTAACAAAACTGCTGTACCAGCTATCTTACGTCTTAACGTCAACGTAGTCAACCACGACTTAACGTCAGGTCCCCACCCGTTGTTAAGATGTTAGTTTGGTGGAATAAGTCATTCAATAAATGATGTTGATGGATCTCCCTTGTCCGGGGGTCCTAATTAGACCATTTTCGAGGGAGCCTCTAGGAAGGCTATGATGTTTAGGATGCATTGTGCTCTGCAGTGAAAAGTACCGGCAGATTCTCAGATGGTAAGTAGAACAGTCCGGTGTGCCAGTGAAGGTCAATTAACAGGATTTCGCTTAGAAGCTATTCTGTTGCCCAAGGTGAACCGCGAGGTAGTTCTTGACCAGGTCCCACCCCTCTCTCCGACGCCTACGGCCATAGAATGGTTGAAAAACTTAAAAATCGACAGATTTAGAATGTCGCAGTTCCATCGACCATACGCTATGATGATGATGGATCCCCCTCAACTAATGTTTCTCCATTTGGAGTGATCTCAAGTTCAATGCAGGGTGGGCATAACAATTTGAGAAGTTTACCAATAAAAACTGCGAAGAAAGTAGGTTTCGTGGACCCGCAACTTGCCTCTTATTGATACTTAGAGTCAACTTAACGAGTTTTGATGTTATCATCCATTTTACTGTCACAATTTATAACGCACACGAAGTAGATGATTTTATAAAATGGATATATAACGAAAGAGTGATTTATTCCCAAACTAAGATGTTTGGAATCGTTGAGAGATAAGGTCTTACTACGAAAAAGTTAGTCACTATTTTAAACCACGTTTAGACATTTTTTTTTCTTAAACCCATGTTCAACGCATATCTTACCTTTTGTGGTAATAAAGTTAATTGTGATACTAAGGTTAATTTTAAATAAATGGTACTCTAAAACATGTTATCACATTTTCCGTGGAAACTATATGGATCCGAAACAAAATAAAATCGTCAATTCTTTGATTGTAATTGCGTTGTTACGTTTTCTTTATAAAATCTAGCTGATTCGTTGACGACCGTTCCGTATAACGGGATGTAGGGGTTCATTTGAGCACCTAAAATTGTGTCGTGTTGTGAAGTTTCGACGGAAAATTATGTAAATGATTTCATTTTATTTCTAGAACAATTTCGCACGGTCTTTCTTTAAACACAGCTTTCGAGTGTTTAGTAACCATTATAAACAAGCAATAAAAGATTGTTTTCGTTTGCCTAGTAATCGTTGAGAATGCAAAAGTGTTATAGCGTGTTTTTCTTGCATTCAAAACAATAGCCGAAAATCGTGACTAAATCAATTCTTTACGACCTCATAATGTTTTCTTACGATAATAAATATTCTTCCAAGCGGAAAAAATACATCTTTAAAAAAGTTTGGATACAAATATAGCCAATGATAATATCATTATGTTCTTCACAACATTTTAGGTTCTTCATCTATGCTAATGAAAGTCTGCTAGAGTCATTAAGTTGTTAAACGTTTGACAGTTCTCAATGCCATCAAAATAAAAAAAAGTCTTATAATATTTATGATGAAGCAAAGCTGCCCAATAAGTTTTACCTGCACTTTGCTGGTGTAATCATTATGAATTATGTGCATAGCGTAAATACTACGTACTATAGCGGAATTTTGCGCTCTGTCACTTGGCGAACAAAATGCTTTGAACGGTTTTCTACAGTAGTTTTTACTACGCCCCGCCTTCGCGTCGGACGCGCCAATCCCGGCCGCCGCACAAAAGTAAGACAGAGACCATTTCATTGATTGAATAATGAATAGAATTGCATTTGTTTTATATCTGTATATCATCATCATCATCAGCCGATGGACGTCCACTGCTGGACATAGGCCTCCTCAAGGGATTTCCATACGGAACGATCCTGCGCTCTCCTCATCCAGTGGTTCCCCCCGACTCGCTTGATATCGCCATCCCACCTCATGAGCGGTCTGCCGACATTGCGCTTCCCGGTGCAAGGTCGCCATTGAAGCACCTTGGGCACAATCCTTGAGACCCCAACGTTCATCGGTTCGCCGAGCTATGTACACTGCGTACATATGTTGTATACTATGTTCATATAGTTACGTGTCGGGATGGGGTTCGAAATTATATGCCAGATCACGCTTGACAGTTCTTTATTCACCACACAGTTTACACAATTAACACACAATGTTAATTACAAAACACTCACTAAACACTGTATTTCACTATACAAGTCTCTAAACATTCGCACTTGAACACTTTTGTTGCACCTTGATCGCCTTTGGATTCGCTCCGAAATCGCTGTTGAAACAAATGTCTCTGTGCGGCGCCAATCGCGCTTATATACACCGATTGACGCATTCTAGAAAGTACCTGTTAAATTGAGAATTAGCTAGCACCCGCGAGTGCAAAGTACCTACTTATACCTACGCAGGTAACGCGCATAACTTGTATGCTAGTGCTCTCTCCTCTAGCTATGCTAGTGTGCAAGTATGCTAGCTTTGTAGTGTTGGTGTTTGTGGCCTGTGTAGGAGGAGTCGAAGGCGCGTTGGCGAGGGTGATTTCACCGTCGCGGTACTCTAAGACGTGCTTAGGCCGATGGAATCGGAGGGACGTGGGACATACGCGTACGTTTGCCACCCTTTTAACTTAGAAAAACCGGCCAAGTGCGGGTAGGACTCGCGCACGAAGGGTTCCGTACTACAAACCGCGAAAGGAAAAAAACATTTGTTTGTTTTCGTCACAACTTACAAAGTTCATTATGAATCAGCGTTTACAGTATTTTTTGTTTAAATACAGCATATGGGACATCATAAATGACAGATTCCCAACTGGTTTCTATTTTAATATAGACCCCGCAACAAAAATGGTCTAAAAATGACAACGTTGATGGCCCTCCATTTCTTTGTCCCTGACGACCTCCGTGGCCGAGTGGTTTGTACGCGGGTTTCAAGGTGTCGCCTAATCGGGAGCTCCCGGGTTCGAATCCCGGTGGGGGCAGATGTTTGTGTGATGTATACGAGCGTTTGTACTCCAGTCATGGATGTTTAATACGTATTTCTATATTAATATGCTTATGTATGTATTCTATCCGTTACCCTAGTATCCCCCCATAACTGAATCATACAGTGCTGACTTTGGGATAGGCTAATCGGTGTGAGTGTTGGAAATATTTATTTTATTTTATTTTTATTGGTAAAATAAAATTTATTTTTATATCATACTCAACGAGTTCTAGACAATGATGTCTGACATACTGGAGTAAAAAAGAAAAAAAAACGTCTCTTTTTCCTATATCATGAAAAATATTATTTTGATCGAATTTTGAACTAAATATTCAGCTTAAGTCAAGCTTTCTACATAGATTACCAAAATTTTAGTTCTGTTACTCATTTCGTTTACGATCTAGAGACAGATAGACAGACAGACTACAAATTGATACCAAAACTTTTGGGAAATTCAAATATCTGAAACGCGACAATGAGGTTGTTACGTACCGATACATAGCAAAAAATTCATAAACAAGCGCAATGTTCATAGGATATGTCAAAATCAAAGAGACCTAGTGCAAATGCGTAGTGCGCGTGCACATAACCTATAAGTACTTCAAACTGTAACGTCACACTACATGTTCAAAAAAAGCGCGCGTTTATAATGATGGGTGTTATAAACGCGCCCTATTTGTATAATAACACAGGGTGTAAAAAAACCTGTAACGAGGTCGAAGGCCACGTATTTTCCACATCATGATGATCATTTTTTTCTTCTGGACCATACCTGGGAAATTTATGATTATGGTGCACGACGCACTTACACACATGCACACACATACACGCAGGCACATTCTTTTAGTAGCCCCACAGTAGCGCGCCCCGCTATACAGTGCGTACTGAAAAAAAAAATGTTTTTTTTAACTGATAAATACAAATTATTCCCACGTATAGTATTTTGTAATATTATTTGTTTGGGTGCACAGAATGCATAGTTTTAGTCTTTGTCATAGGTTTTTTTCACCCTGTATTATGTACATATTATAAATAATACCTGTGGTTTATTAGTTTATTTTATTGATATTTTCCCACAGTTAAACGTAGCCTATGTGTTAATCCAGGGTGTCAGCTAACTCCATGCCAAATTTTATTAAAGTCGCTCCAGCCGTGCAGCAGTAACAAACATACACACTCACATACTTTCGCCTTTATAATATTAGTGTGACACTTAGCTATTTTTATTATTATTTTTAGACACATTACAGTATTTGTTTTTCAACGTTGAATTTTTTTATACTATTTTAAGGGAATGTTAACGAAGAAAAGAAAATATAAAAAAATAATGATGCAAATTCTCCACTGGAACCAAGTAAAATGGCCAAACATTTTTTATGCGATGTAAATTCTAAAGAACCAGTTAAAAAACAGAATAAATCATAGCTTTCGTAACTTTGTCGATTGGACAAACACGCTTGCGGTGAACTGCGACGATCTAAAACTAGCTGTTTCAAAAACACACTGATTTATAAGACAATTTCTAAGTAAGTTAGTACCGTTGTTGAATGCACGCCAAACTTCGGAATTGGCCAGTTAGCAGAATTGTAGTCGGCGGACGACAGGCAAATTGCTGTGGTTGAATCGAAATATACGAGTGTGTGCTCGTGAATTAAATTGGTGTGATATTTCGTACACTAAGGCGTTTTGCAGACGACGGCGCGGGGCGGGCATTTTGTCCGCGAAGCAATAAAGACCGTGTCTGCCCGTCGATGTCTGCGGCTGCCCGCGCCGCGTACACAAACACGCGTACACACACGACGGGCAGAGGCAGTCAGTTCAGGACGTTCGTTCTAGTGAATAGTCCATCACTAAAAAGCGCGTGGCGCGGACTGAGCTAGCCGCCCCGCGCCGCCGTCTGCGTTTGTATGATCCACGGCGAGCAGCCGTGTATTTTTGCCCTCTGTATGCGTTTGTAGTATAGGATTCACTTTGTGCTATAGTTCGCGGCGAAATTGACCGGCCCGCCCCGCCCTTTCGTCTGCAAAGCGCCTAACACAACATCACCTTGTTTACTCGTTTCATTGTATTCAACAATGATTGCAAGAATGTAGATAAGTCTAAAAGTTAAATAACACACGCCGCCAATGTACTAACTTGTTTTTTTGCTTTTTAACTTCCATACCTGTCTAAAATATATTAGAATAATCAAGGTGTTGGGCTGTTCTATTTAAATTAAAAAAAAATGAAGCAGTTTAAAAGGTAAGGAACATAATATCATCCTATCCTTTTGTGGTCGATGACGGAAAGAAAATATTTGATTGTCCTATAACATCACAATGCACTCCATCTGATTTGTGAAACAAACATGCAGTTTACGATCAGTTTACTCACATTCAGCATCTGGCTGTTTTGACTTTGTGTCATGCCATCCGACTTTTCCATGATTTACTTGTCCTGCTTTATGGAATTGGTAAGAGTCTGAAAAACTCCCGGGGTAATCTAACCTTAAGATCTATATTTTTTCTGCAGGGCTTTATAATATTGTTCTTTGTAAGTACATTATTTAGGATGTTTACATTGCAGAGTAATTTAAATTTAAGGGGCAATGTTTATGTTCAAAACCAACTTCTGTTAAAGTTGACATCAAGATTTGAAGTGAACAAAATCTGTCCATAAAATTTATTACAGCTTCAAAGCTTACTCTAATTTTGTATGCAAAAGTGAAACAGCTTACAAATAGTAAAATTAAACGTAGAGTTTGACGATATTGATTTTTTTTTATTTCACTAGATTTTACTATGCAGACGTTTGAAAATGTTATAAATTTTGAAATAAAACATCGCCAGGTTTCCTCTACTAGCACCTGGACCGCATCCTAATATCTACGCCCTAGTGAATGTGTACCAATGGCCGGCACGACCTGGTTAGCTGTTATCACGACTCGTACAAGGGAAGAGCACCTTACGACTGCTACACACGATATCTAAGGGCAATTACGCTGTCTCTGTAAAGCTAATGGTTTGTTGCCATTGCTGCCACATTCGACTGCAAAATCGAGATTTTTATAAAAAACATGTTCAACATCTACCATGTGATTGATGAGCTTTACCCCAAGCATGAACTTTGAAAGCGCCGTATTCGTATAGCCATCAATCGTCAAAGTTTTTAAAGAAAATGTCTGTTTGGATTCCATAGAAACTATGAAGTTGACGATACGACAACGGATCTGTCAAAGTTCGTGCTTGGGGGGGGTACTGTTGCGATCTAGAAACATGTTACTAATGGCACCATTGCATTGCCGCCGTACCTCTACTTTGTAACTGGAATAGCAATGTTTTTAAGCAGTATTGAACAGCCGCTGATGACCTAGTCCGTAAAAGGTATTTCGTATGATTTCTGAAAACATTGTTGGTTGGATTGCAAAGGTTATAACCAATGCAACGGAAAAGGGAACGAAATTGCTTCTTGTCAATTAACCAATTAGAAGTAACTAACACTAAACATGGACCCCCTTATTAATAAACGAGGAATAAGCTTAGACTAGTTACGCCGTGTTTTGTTCTTGTTTGTATAATGTTAAAGATAAACAAGTCAATGCTGTAAGAGAAACAGACGTGATTGTGGGTATAGATGTAGATTTTATAGGTCAGAGGAGCTGAATAAGATACGGAATCACAGTGACGAATGATACTTATATTCTGTGAAATATATTTTTACTAGGAAGCTGATACGACTGACTCCTAGCACAGCAGAATACAAAAAGAAGCTAGTTTATAAGTGAACTGAATGCGTGAATGATCGAATGAGTGAAATATTTGAGTTAAGACTGAATGAACAAGTATACTTTGGCTTTACCTAGTCATGTTACTTTCCTATTATTACAAAAGGCATAGAAATTAAAATATATATAGATTATTTTTTGCCAATTTAAATTCAATATAAATTCAACAATAGATGTGTCTATTCGCCATGTTTTTTCAGCCAACAACGCGCCATTGTAAAGTGCAGGGTGTCACAGTCATTTACTATGTAACTAAAATGTTTATCTTCTTAACCATGTGGATATGCAATAGATAATTTGAATTGAGTTGAGCACCATGAAGGGTCAAACGCTCTCATTCATTCATCATTGTAAAAATTAAGCTCAAAGTTTATGTATTATTGTCTTCAGGTGCAACAATGCTTTTTGAACAAATTAACTATTGTAAATTTGCAAGTATTGCAAAAAACTTGATCTATGTGCTTAATATTTTGAATAATTAGTGTTCATTCACAATCTGTCGATACAGATGGACAAACTCCTACTAATATTAAAAACCAGAAAGTTTATATGTTTGCTGCTCAACACGCAAAATACTACTGTACCTCTAGCACGAACCATTATCGAATTCGAATAGTTTGCAAACCGAAATGTCAATGTCAAATTTGTATGGAAACTTGAACAGCAGCGGCTCAAAGTACGTAACGAGAACTGAAAATCAGTACAGATTTGACAATGACATTTCGGACTCGCAAACGTTACGAATTCGATTTTGGTTCGTGCTAAGGGTACTGAACTGGATGCAATTTGGTATGTATATAGTTTTTTTAATCTGAATTGAGGCATAGGATATTTTTATCCCAAAAAAACAGGTTGATGCGGAATTCTCAAGGAAATTTTGAGTTAACGCGGACGAAATCGCGGGCGGACGCTAGTAAAGAAATAAAGTTAAGTAGCCGTAGGTACTTTATCAATATAATCAAAATATAATCAAGTATTCACGGGTTCTTATTTATTTACAGGCGCTGTACACATCCTTCGGGGAAATTTGATTTTCATTCGTTTCGGTCTCGAGACCTACAACTGAAAGATAAATGTAAATTTCATATATTTTTTTACAAGAAATGGAATATAAGTAGTTCCTCGTAAGATCCAATATTGAGAAATGATATCTGGTGACATTTCGTTTCTACGAAATCCCTAGCACGTAGATACTTCGGTGGCATCTGAATTATTGCTAAAAAGTGTTTTCAGGCTTTGAGAAGCAACATTGCGGGGGTGGAGTTTAATACTATCTTTTAAGAGATTTTCTATGTCGCTGTACGTGCGTACCAAAATACCACATACCAAATTTTATTAAAATCGCTCCTGCCATTTAGACGTGAAGAAGTAACAAACATACACACACACTCACAAACTTTCGCCTTTTTATTTATTTATTTATTATTTAAAAGAAAATCTTACTAGAAAAAATTCCACGTGGACCAGGCAGCAAAGAGAGTAAAATTTTCTTTAGATTTACTCATCTTCATCCAGCAGTTAAATGCTTAAAAAATCAAAACATAAATTTAATTGTTATTTCTTCTTTCAATTTTTTAATACTTGGAAAGGTATTCATTTGACATTGTGGGTTTACCTACAATGCGAAGGGATCGCGCTGCCTTGCAGACTAAGAAATACTTGAGAAAATTCTACACAGCCATCAGGGCCGCAGTAGCATAATGGATAGCGAAGGGTGCGGGTTCATCCCATCCCGTCTGCTGCCTAGTCCGCGTGGAATTTTTTCAAGTAAAATTTTCTTTAGATTATTTATTTGAATACTTGAGAGTTGATTTTCGACCAAATTCGAGCGCGTGAATATTAAAACAATAAAATATTTTATGTAAGGACACGTATTTCTTGTAATACGTATCTAATACTAAGACATAATCTGCTAGGATTGCTCGTCATGTGTCGTCGACTCAGCTCGTGAGCCACTTCGCAGATCTCCACACGGATACCGGCCATTGTGACCACTGGCTGAAGATTGGAAATTCCTCGCGAATCAGAAGAAAAGCACCGCAAAATGGACAGTACAGAAGGTTCTCTACATACTCAGTGCGCTCGAACGAATGCACACATAGACACCGATCACCGACACGATTTATGTCGGACCAGTTGAGACCACTACAAGCGCAAGTTCCATCCAATTGAGACACGCGTCTGTAAACTTTTTAGTGCACAAAATGGAGCAACAATAATCAAGTAAATATATTTGTTTAGTAGACGGTTCTTTAAATTCCTCAATAAACGGTGAATTGTCGTTTTTTTTTCTTTTAATTGATTTATCAATAACAATAAAATTTAAGTGTTTTAGTGATTATTTGTTCACGTTGTAGGAAGGCCAAAGGGGAAGATATCTTCCTCCGAGCTGGGTGATGGTAGCTCGGGGGCCGCGGCCCGACTGATGTTGGTCGGGCATCGTATATATGAAGAGTTAGCCTCCGAATTTCATTTGCGCGATGTAGGCTTCCATACTATTATGATCGCAGTGCAGGTAACGCCATCTCTTGAGGATGGTGAGTAATGATTTCCTCCATCCGTTGTATATATGTGGGGCATATAGATGTCGCCACCACAATGTGTTCGTTCTTTCTGTTTCTTTCTTGACAATAAATCAAATAACTGGATAAGAGCCGCTATCGCGATATTATCTTGTGTATAAGCCAATGTTGACAATCCTATCGCAACCGCCGAGTGTTGTAAAGTGAAGTACATACTATCACCACTAATATTATAAAGGCGAAAGTTTGTGAGTGTGTATATTTGTTACTTTTTCACGTCTAAACGGCTTGAGCGATTTTCATAAAATTTGGTATGGAGTTAGCTGACACCCTGGATTAACACATAGGCTACGTTTTACTGCGGGAAAATGTCCTTAACAAACCGTATACATACATATAAGATATCTACATAAGATTACTTTCTGTGCTCTCTATTTTGTGATATCACTGCACAGCGAGCACACAATCATCCAGATCCCTGGCAATACTATTTTCACTCGAATCCTTTGCGTCTGTTATTGTTATTAAGATCTCTTTCCATTTTATTTATGTTCCAACTTGCAAGATGACGTGCTATTATTTGGTTTCACTACAACTGAATTAGGTTTTGGTAGCTTTAAAGCTCGTTGGAACAAAACAAAACAGATTTTTGTAAAGGCGACTTATATAAGAGTGCGAAATTGCATTACCATCCAATGGAAGGCTATTGAAAAGTTGCTTCGCCATCATCAACCTATTAATATCCCCAGTGCTGGGGCACAGGCCTTTCCTATGGATGGAATAGTTCGGCCATGATCCACCACGCGGGCCCAATGCGGATTGGACGACTGCAGATGCAGCCGGGACCGACGGCTTAACGTGCCTTCCGAAGCATGGAGGAGCTCGAGATAGTAAATTTTTGGTCACCCATCCAATGACCAACCACTCATAAGAGCAATAGCGCATTACTACGAATTAAAAGATGTAGTTTAAAATCACAACCAACGACTCAGTTCATTGTTGTCATATAAATAAAGTCACTTCATTTATTACGCAAGTTAAATTCAGCTCTCAATGAGTAAGTACTACATATTTCTGCCGTTTGGTGTTGAGACTATGGTCCAATGGGGTTCAAGCGCTCGTTCTCACTTTAAGGAACTGTCAAAGACGCTAAATGGGGTGACTGGTTATCAAAAGGCTGGCAGCTATCTTGGTCAACGGATCAACCTTGCCATTCAACGTGGCAATGCTGCCAGCCTATTGGGAATCATTCCTGACAGCGGCGCTGGGGGTGACATATTTTACATTTTGTAAATTATATATTATTTAAGGAGGTTAAGGTAATTTGGATTGTTATTTTTCATCAACAAGTAGTGCATAACTTTTTGTTATTATATGTATCCATTGTTTTAATAAATAATTATATTTTCATATACATCGTGAAATCTGAGTTACCTGAGAAACTTGAGTGTTTAAACATAGTGCGAACAGTTATAAACAGTCAACGTACTACTCTCCCATATAAAAAAAAATATATCGGTTACAAAATATCCTTAAACGGCGCATATTTGTAAATAACATGCCTATTATGGAATTATTATCTATTTGAAGTATGTAGATTCTAAAAATAGTTTTATTTTAATCTTATATATTAAATTCTCGTGTCACAATGTTGGTTACCATACTCTTCCGAAACGACTTAAACAATTTTTATAAAATTTTATATGCATATTCAGTAGGTCTGAGAATCGCCTACTATCTATTTTTTATACCTCTATCTTTAAGTGATAGGAGTTGTCCACCCCTTACATTTTTTTTATTTTTTATGATTCATTATAAAATATATACAACCCTAAATATTCACCTTTCTACCACCAGTCCATATTTTTATGGCGGTACGAAGTTTGCTAGGTCAGTCAGTCGATTTATATCAATTAAAATTGATAAGTTTTCATAATTACAAAATTAGTGAGTTAACGTCTACAATTTTTTGAAAAAAATTAAGCAAAGTTTTTTTTTGTAAAAATGTAACCTAAATCATTCAAAATCAAAAATCATTCAGTATAAGCTGCTAAAAGCACTTGTGAAGGTCCAGAAGCTCTACTACTCATATTATACTTTACTCGCAAAACTACGGCTGGAGACTTTGTACTGAGAAGAACAGGCAAGAAACTCGGCAAGGGGTCGATGTCTGAATTAGCTTGTAAAGTTTCTCAGTTAACTCAGAATCACGGTGTATATATTATGCAAATCTTCATGCTCCATAACCACACAGTATAGTTTGTTTCAAGCAAATCGCAGTCAGTATATTGTTAGCGGATTGTTTGTTAAGTTATGTGTGAAAACGTATAGCATACAGAATTTTTCGCTCCGCTCCATTTTAATGTAAAAAAAGTTATCATCATCATCATCAGCCTATTAATGTCCCCACTGCTGGGGCACAGGCTTCCCTATGGATGGAATAGGGAGATTGGGCCATGACCCACCACGCGGGCCCAGTGCGGGTTGGTGGGTGCTAACGACTGCAGATGCAGCCGGGACCAACGGCTTAACGTGCCTTCCGAAGCACGGAAGAGCTCGAGATAGTAAATTTTCGGTCACCCATCCAATGACCGACCACTGCGAAAGTTGCTTAAATTCAACGATCGCTGCAGAACTCGCTAACCACTTATGCCATCGAGCTCCTCAAAAAAACTCCTCAAAAAAAAGTTATAAACCATTCATATTATAACTCAACGCATATGGTTTTGAGCATATACCACCTTTTTTTACAGTCGGAGGTTTGGGGCCAGCTGAATTTGAATTTCAACTCATTGTTAATCAAAAATAGTGTTAAACTGACTAAATTAAAATTCACGCCAAACGCTCACTGTAGGTATTTCATTAAATTTTTTATTGCTCCTGTAAAATTTTATTTGATGTTATTATACCGTTTTGTTCGCCAGCTCCAAGTTCTCTGACAAATTACCAAATTTTTTCACAGTCCTACATCACTGAGGAAAATACGCTTAAGGAAACTCAAAAGTTTTACAATGAGTTCGCATTCACCAACTTTACAATTTATTGCAAGTTAAATTGTTTCGAAGGCTGAATTATGTGAACTAAATGTAAGGATTTCAACAATAAATTTATCATTTGGACTGCGACCAGTAAAAGTTCTGCACTGAATCAACATTCCCTCTTTCCGGACAAGTAAGGTTAATATAAAAGATTTACGATTTGTTAAGGCTAATGATTTAACGATGTGATTTCCCGTGAGATGATAAATGAGTTTTCATATTGATTAAGTTACTTACATAATAGTAACACTGACAAGCTAATAGTTATGTATGAATAGCCTATTTCTAACCAAATTTATAGACAACTAGTAGATACCTGCGACGTCGTCTGTGTGTAATTTTTTTTTTCCGTATCAGTACAGCGGTTTAATCGTGAAGAGGTAACAGACCAAGAGACAGAAAGACACACTTTCGCATTAAAAGATAAATTCTGTACCTCAGCTATCTTTATAAGAGTAATAGAAATAACTGCTTAAAGCACTCCCGCGAAAGAAGCGGTTTAAGTAAATCGTCGTTTCGAAAATCAACTTTCCAAGCACTCATTTCGTACTAAAGTTTAACAAGACCCCAAAACGAGGTCGTCGCGAAATCTCCTCTGTTTATTTAATTGAATTTTTAAAGGGAACGCGGTACTCGTAAAAAGTAGCTGCCGCAGCGATATTGTGACCGCCTCGTTCGGATATCGTGGCAGTAAACATTTCCTCATCTATGGCAAGGTCAAGATCTGGAGCTCGGCCCGGTGAAGGTCGAACAGGGTCCCGTGCGTTGAACCTTTTACGGGCTCAATGATTCCGACACTCGTAAAAAGATGATAGGGCGGATGTTGCCGAGAAACAATTGAACGCGAAAACCTATACAAGATAATTGAGGGTATTTTGTCTGAAGCTCAGAACAAGAATATAAGCAAAGAAAGAGTTTAAATTCAACTCATAATGTCAACGAATATGGTTATTTTATTTTTACTTATTATGTAAAATATGTTTCCCGCTAAGTTTTGAATCTCCTTCCAGCCAACCTAGTTGATAGATCTTTTTTACAGATAAGTCCATCTTTGCTATTTGACTTTCTGTTTTAAACTATTTCATGCAATAAAAGATATAATAAAAATAAGATAGGAAAAATTCATAATAACATATTTGTCACTTTTTTGGTCTAATATGGATATCATGTTGCTATGAACTGCGTGTTTACCACTATACAAACGTCAAATTGAATGCCTTTTTCGGTTTGTATGCCTTGTAGATAGAAACCTTGGTTACCTTTACGATACCGAATCAAAAAGCGATCTAATGTCAAATGCAACCTGCTAACATTTTTTAAAATATACTTTATAGATGGTGTAGAGATGTACTAATAATGTATCTTTAGAAATAAATCCCCTTTTGGGGTCAAAAAGTATGTGCAAATAACTAACTCCACGCGTACGAAGTCGCGGGCGGTCGCTAGTAGAACATAAATGCAAATGAACATAAAAAATATGTGGATTTAAGGATATTGAATTAAATTAGGAGTTCGATTACCAAAACGTTAAAAATATTTGATCCTTTTTTTTACTGAGAAGTACAATTTAAGTAGTCATTTATTCAGTCTAGGCTCTTACAAGCACTTGTGAAGGTCAAAAAGCTACGCCATCGGGTCGCCATACTAGAGCGGGAGACCTTGTACTGAGAAGAACCGGCAAGAAACTCAGAAAGGGCTGTTTTTTTCTCCCTGTATTGTTATAGTAGTCAGAGATACGTCTGAAGTCACCTTCCATTACATCGTTTAGGTAATAATATACAGTTACAATAAAATTTACAGTTAACTTTAAATTTAGTATATAGGTAGCGGCATTAGATAGGTACCATATTATTGTTATGAAAAATGAATAATACCCATCAAATAACAAATCCAACACACACACATTTAGATAATCATCAGTGTTATAATAGCTCTTATTCATAAGAGTATTCTTGATCTGAGGTTTAAATTTGATCAGTGGAAGCTGCTAATATTAAACATTAGCGTGAAGAAGTTAACTTAAGTCGGAAAGATCGTGTTAAGTGAGCGATGTTTATTAAGAGCCCTTTCACATTTTTTGCAAGAAATCGTAATTTTTAAACGCATTATTTCCGCTCTTAGAAAAGAATTTGACTATTTCCAATAAAAGTTAACAGTAGAATTATTCTTCTTATTGTAAGTTAATGGAGAATACTTGCAAATACTTGCAGCTAGTTTACAGAAAAAACGATAATATGCACAACTTCAAACGCCTGAATCTCTCAATAATGTGCAATAAATTAGAATTAGAATTAATTATTACAACATCAGAAATATGTTTTTGTTGTAACATAATGTATTAGAATTTTGATTTTCTATCTCATTAATTATCAAAAAAAAACATCTAACCTCCGTGGGTTTTCAAAAAAAATAATGCAGGTTTACCTCATATTTCCATATTGCATTAAATAGAATTAGTATAAAAAAAAACTATAACTAATCTACCATCATTGAACTACTGCAATATTTATATATTTTTATAATTAGTTCATTAATAATTATTTTATAAGACTCTAAACATCACCCGTAAAATGCAATTATATACTAGTGCAAATCTACCTACGTACGGCAGCGGTGCAATTTTGTAAAAGGGCTCTTAATAGTTCAATTATTTTATTATAATACATTACAATGAAATGGATAAAAGTTTTACCTAAATATTCTTCAAATTCACAAACGCCGATAAGGTATATTGGGAGATATATTCACCCGTTTACGTATATACTACTTTCGATTCATAGATTCAAATGTGTATGTTCGGAACGATTTCAATTCATTGCAACGTTGCAGCAATAAAAATAACCAATACGAGGACAGTGAACGATAAGCGCGATCCTTTATTTTATAACCGCAACAGGCGATACGTTTCAAGATATTTTACACCACAAACTGAGTCTAATATATTTATACGGAACGATAAACCTCTAAATGCGAATATTTTCAAATGTGTTTCGTAATTAACATCAAGTGAAAAAAATATAGCGAAAATTGCGAGGAGCTCGATGGCGCAAGTGGTTAGCGCATTCGAAGTTAAGCAACTTTCGCAGTGGTCGGTCATTGGATGGGTGACCAAAAATTTACTATCTCGAGCTCCTCCGTGCTTCGGAAGGCACGTTAAGCTGTTGGTCCCGGCTGCATCTGCAGTCGTTAGCATCCACCAATCCGCACTGGGCGCGTGTGGTGGGTCATAGCCTAATCTCCCTATTCCATCCATAGGGAAGGCCTGTGCCCCAGCAGTGGGGACATTAATAGGCTGATGATGAAGAGAATATAAGCGCTAGGGTGCACGAGCAACTTTGTTTCCGCAACTATTTTGTCACTTACAACAAGTCTACGGGTTAGGTTAGGTTAGGTTAGTATGAATGTTCGCACATGAAGTGACGCGACTCCTGGAAAACTTTTTTGTCCGCGACTTTAGAGACAATCACGGTAAGATATAAATTTCCGGTCAGCCAGTTGCCAATAGGCCGCTGCGGCAAAAGTGTGTCTTTATAATAGCCAACGGATAAATCCACGTACATACCTACTGTTGTGTAACGGTGGACTGTAACTAAGTTAAATGGAAATAATGCAGGAAAACGACATATAGCAGTAAATAAAAATATAATCCGTGTTCACAATAGTTCGTAAGCAATAATGACAAGACAAACAAAATATCATATATCAACAAAGAATGGTGTCAAATAGTGACATAGAAAATTAAAGGATTTAAAAAATACACAGTTATATCAAAAGAGTTTAGTAGCCACAGCCAGTCGCCAACACCTACAAAAAATTATGTCGAAAATGCCATATTTGTATCTTCATTATCGATGCCAGGTGGTAAAATTCTGCACGAAACTTTCGACCCCTGTTTTGAATTATCTGTTTTTTTTTTGGAATTATGCTCTCAATTTCATAAGCATTGTAGTAAAGTTTCCTAGTGTCAGCATAACTCCTTTATGGACTTATTGCTTTTTTCGCTGTCATCTTTGTTTTTTAAAAACAAGTGCACCGACCGCAATTGTCTCTTCGAAATCCATGTTGATAACTGCGTAAAATTATTAAGAAAATTAAAAATACAAGTGCGGGATTTGTACCGACGCACGACCGCGGTGATGCGTCGAACGTTGATACCGTGGCAAAGATTTAACACACTGCGCCGTTTAAATAGATACTGAAATGGCGAAAATTGTGTTATGTTGGTATATGCACTCTTGTAAGGTTTTTTTCGTTACGGAATTTCTTGATTCGGTCGCCGCGCTCAAAGCCCGCGATAAAAGCTATACAATAGCTTAAAAAGATGTGTTTCCGTCGCTCTCGTGTTCGCAACTTTCAAATCGCGGCGAGGAGATGGTGACAGAGACGAACTAATTCCCGTGTAACAAAGTAGCTAGTGCGCGCTAGCTCAAAATTTTCCTAGAATAACTTAGGTAAATGTCTCAGAAAATTAGTGTAGCGTAATTATTAAAACTTATCACATTAGACTCCTACATCTTAGACTAGTTCCTTGGATGGATTAGTTTCACAAATGGACCCAATAATAGGCGCTGCAGTTAACTTTCAGATTTTTTTATAACCTTATCAGGCCAGATATTTTTTTTATAGCTTGGTAGGCAAATAACTCTACCCCACCTGATGTTAAGTGGTCATAGAGTCCAGACGCGAAGATAGCTGGTACAGCAGTTATAAACTGCCACACCAACCATCCTAACCTTGAGGGCCTGCAGAAATGCTTCTTCACGCCTCTTTTAAAAGGACTGAACACGTGCGCAGGCAAAGAATTTCACTTGCGAATAGTACGACAATGAATTGAGTCACCAAATTTCTTTGTTCGTGTAGGTCTGACATGACGGGTCCACTAGTTTAACACAATTTTCATGAGACATATTTATATATGACTACTGTGAATATTTACTTTGCGCTTACAAGAAAGGTGTTTTAGAGTCAAAGGAATTATTCAGAGGGATCGGAAAGGAAAATGTATTAAATAAAGATAAGAGTATAAAGTGCCTATTTTATCATTCAAATATGGACACATAAACTGAGTTCTTGACTGCGCAACGTGAGAATAAAATCTTTAAATTACGTTTGAGTAAAAGTAAAAAAAAAACTTAGTGTCGCCGCACACGGGCAACACGCCACAAACGCCGCCACGAGAAGCTAGAAGTGGCTACTAAAGTGGCTGACGCGCGCGCGCGACTTCGGCCGACTAAGGTAAGGGAGAGTGGGACGGATAGCGCGAGTGACGTGTGGCGGCGTTTTGTATCGGCGCATTAAGTGGCCGGTGCGGGCCACAAGAAGCGAGCAACGACGATTTGTAGTGTGTGGCGAGTCCATATAAAATGTATAAAAACTACAAGAAATATGCCGGTGGCGGCGTTTTGTGGTTGTGGTCGGTGGCCCGTGTGCGGCGATACTTACTTTCTTTTCTATTTAATACTAACTAACCCGGCAAACTTCGTATCGGAAATGATACACGTTACTTATTTAATAAAAAAATATTCCATTTATAATAGAATTTATGTATGAGCTTCTATTGAATTTTCTTATAAATAGTCTGTTTTGTTGTTTCTCACTTCAAATCGATGTGAGTTCCTCCGAAGCCGTTTTGGATCTCGCTTGAGAACTTCTCATTGTCTCGAAGATTGCAAGTTCGACTCGAGTGACGCGTACGCCGACTGATATTACTGGTGACATTTCATAATATCAATAACGATGAAAAACACGTCGTAAAATCTCCAAACGCAATCAAAACACACGTAATACCATCGTAAAACAGTTTTTCTTTTGCAAAAGAAGCGGGGTGGTTGTATTTAACATTATGCCGTCAATCTTGACAGTCAGCTTCTTTTTAACCTACGTAAAAAAACCTTTTTTTCGCTTGTATTTGTCAATTTATTTTTGTCATATTATAATGTCTAAAATGAAATTTCGTACGGATTTTTAGTTCCAGCCAGTAATTTTACATAAGTTTGAACGGGTTAATGCACGAACTTTATTTATTTATTTATTGACGTTTCGCAGCATTTTCAGGTCTGCATCGTCAGAAAAATTGAAAAGGCTGCGAATCGTTCTAAAATCAATAAAGTTCGTGCACTAACCCGTTAAAACTAGTTTTTTTTATTGAGTGATGTGCGTGAAAACCTAAGAAACAAATATAGTAACTTTGCATTAAAATTTATTCAAAAAATAATACAAACTTTGTCCTGACAATAACGAAAACAAAAGAATTAACCAAGTTGTTCAGTCATTTGGAATTAATGCGCGTACCTAAATACTTATATATACGAGTATATATAAGACAAGATGTACATTTTCTGTTAAGTATCCATTGGCAGAATGCCAAACTGCAACACAGTTTGTCAACAAAGTTGGATGTTATAAAGTAGTTTAAATCAACTACCACAAAATTCTTGTCAGAAATGCCTTCTAACATTAGCCCTATCAATGCAAGAGGCAGGCATAGCTGAGTTGATTTAAATAAGTAATAATAATTTCACTTTCATGTTTTCGTTTACTTTCATTTAAAGTAACGTTAAGAAAATGAACGCTATTATTATATTCAACACATTTAACAATGTAGGAATGTCTACACATGCTGTGATTATCCGGACCGACACAGGCACGTACGTACCTTTACATTATTCTTTCGATTATTCAATAGTAGCAAACCAGTGAACCAAATGTTCACCAAAACCTGATTTGTCGAAAACCGGAAGTGCTACGTTACTCAAATCCGGTTTGTAGTCTTATCAGACTATTCTTAACTTATAACTTAAATATTCTCTTTATCTATCTCTTACGGTTTGGCCGCTGAAACAGCACCATGGACAGACGGACTTGTCTAATAGATAAGAGATTCCAACTTGTTGTTTTAGAAAAGAAAAGAAAACATAGCAATAAACAAGGCAGGCTCTTGACTGCCCCATAAAAAATCAGATATACTGTTGTCAAACCGTCACATTGACTATAAATAACTTCATGATCCAAGTTGTGTTCTGTTCGCCCTATTTCGTTTATATTATAAAGCAAAGGGTTTCCCAGTTGTGGGGACATAAATAAGATAATGATAAAAATAAAGTATACAGTTAAAATTCTTTTTTCTAATTCTTTATTCATGGAGCAACGAACAATGAGCGTGTTCTTCTGTTCTTGAGTTGTAATTAAAAACTTGGGGAAAAAGTAACAAAAACTCCTTTTACATATTACTAGCTGACCCAGCGAACTTCGTACCGCCATAAAAATAGAGTTTGATGGTAGAAGGGTGAAAATTTAGGGTGGACCTATGTATTTTTAAATGCCAAACAATAAAAAAAAATGACGAAAAAATAAAAAAAAATTGTTAGGGGTGAAGAACCCTTAACACTTAGGGGTATGAAAAATAGATAGTAGCCGATTCTCAGACCTACTGAATATGCATATAAAATTTCATAAAAATCGGTCAAGCCGTTTCGGAGGAGTATAATAACTAACATTGTGGCACGAGAATTTTATATAATACTAGCTGACCCAGCGAACTTCGTGTCGCCATAAAAAATAGGGGTTGGTGGTAGAAAGTTGAAAATTTAGGGATGTATTTATTTTTGTATGATGTATCATAAAAAAATTAAATAAAAAAAATTATCTAAAATTAAAAAAAAATAGGGGTGGATTACCCTTAACATTTAGTGGGATGAAAAATAGATGTTGTCCGATTCTCAGACCTACCCAATATGCACACAAAATTTCATGAGAATCGGGAAAGCCGTTTCGGAGGAGTTTAACCACAAACACCGCGACACGAGAATTTTATATATTAGAAGATGAAATTCCTGCCAGGTTCCTAGCATATTCGCGTGCATGGTACATGAAATTTAACGGTGTATGCGCTCTCCCACATATTCTGCATGCATTGTTGCACACACTTATGAACTTTATAGCAGAATCCCAAACTCGGGTTGCAGTTATATAGGATATTACACAGTGGCAATATGTTTTAGTGACAGGTAGGTAGCGTTCTTGGCTTCCCGATTTTGTGCAGGTATAATTATTATATTTCATGCGCAAGTCAGAATTTAGTAACCAGAAACTTTATATTTGTAGGTGTTTTAAGATAATATTATACTGAAACTGCAAACATGGTTGGAATGCCTTATATATGGCTATCAGTTTTTTTTATGAACCCTCAATGTAGGCGCCTTCAATGAGGGCTACGGTTTTCTGTCTCACCAGATGGCGCCACTGTAGAGTGAGGTCCTAAATTGTAACTTTTAAAGTTTATTAATACGCACATGAAATCAAAGGTTACATTTAGATCGTATTTTAACACAAAAGAACCATATCCTAAACATAATAAATAGGCCATGCCACAGTGACGCCCAGTTCCGTTTTATTCGGAAAAAATGTTAACATACTCATTTTTCTAAGCTCAAATTTTTAATAACTGACATTCATTGCCACATAACTCATATTTGCCATAATTAAGCCGAATTGATACCAATTATTCACAACATTATTTTAATAAGAAATAAACCCGCGTAGTCAACCAACAAGCAATAACATTTGACATTTCGGAGACCTCACGCTACACTAGCGCCTCTAGCGGCGGATTCATACGCGATAGCCCTCATTATTAGACCATTGCGGGCGGATCCTAACATAAATACTCCACTTCATACGCAAACAATTCTGGTTGTATCTGTCAGTTTTATGTTATATTTCAGCTCTCTATCAGGTCACAGTCGTAAATCTTAATACACAATTATGGCCCTAAATACTTGTGACGTTCGTACCAAAGCTAAACTTCTTAGAAATAATAACCAGAGCGAGACATTCATAGAAAAGAACTGTTCTGTAAACAGCATTTGCCACCGCTCTGGAAACGGGCCAAAAATAGTCTCTAGCGCACATAAATTACCATTGTCCGTTTATTTGCATGACAAAATGGCTGGATTGGTAATAGTTCTGGATTAATATGATTCCTATGCAAACGCTCCCGAAGTATTGTCACTCCAGGAAATTTCGCTATGCTAGAAAGGTATCATAAAGATAAATTAATGATCGCAATAGTTTTTGTCAAGTGATTGGATTCTCCAGATTATCTTTATCCCTAAAAATTAAAAAAAAAAAATACAAATACATTTTTTTTAAATTATCTATCATATTTTTGCTATTTGCTGTCCCTGTTTATCATAGAAAATTTTATTCAAAATCACATTTTGAACATAAAATGGTTCTCTCTCTCTCACTCTCTCTCTCTCACTCTCTCTCTCTCACACACATCAAACATATAGTACTATTAGTACGAAATTTTCCTAGCCTTAAGCTGCAAGGCAGCGCCATCCCTTCGCATTGTAGGTAACCCACAATGTCAAATGAATACTTTTTCAAGTATTAAACATTTGAAAGAAGAAATAGCATTTTTTCTAGTAAACTTTTCTTTAGATTTAAACATCTAGCAGTTAAATGCCTAAAAAATAAATAAAATCATAACTATAATTGCTATTTCTTCTTTCGAATGTTTAATACTTGAAAAAGTATTCATTTGATATTGTGAGTTACCTACAATGCGAAGGGATGGCGCTACCTTACAGCTTAAGGCTAGGAAAATTTCGACGCGGCTAATAGGGCCGTGGTAGCATAATGGTCAGTGCATTCGTCCGGATAGCGAAGGATGAGGGTTCGAGTCCCGTCCGCTGCCTGGTCCGCGTGGATTTTTTCTAGTAAACTTTTCTTTAGATTTAAACATCTAGCAGTTAAATGCTTAAAAAATAAATGAAATCATAAAAACATGTTTAGTTCTCATTTTTAAAGTTAATATTGATTAAAGAATGTTGGTGCAAGCACACAGGTATCACTATCAAATTTTAATGCCTCCACTGCCAGGGCGCAAGCTTTTTTTATAGAGGAACTTTTTATAGGGTGCCTGCGACTTCTTCTGCGTTATAGTAACAGTAATAGCAATATTTGTTTGCATAAAACACGGTATATTTAAGTTCTTAAATGATTTCAGTTCATACATGCGTGTTTATCGACATATCGAAAGGCAAACTTTCAATCTCGTCATGTCCTTAACTAAATATAATTTAACATTTTTCCATACCTTAAAGCAATTTTCTCAACAGATCAATATTTTAGTATCAATTTAACAACAAGAAAAATAACACAAATAATAAACTTTCACCATAACTTTGTCAACAATTAATGCAGTGGATGTCAACGAATTACATGTCAAAATTTAAAATGTCAATAATGTACTAAAAGGACTTTTTGGCGGGATCGGGAAGCGTCACTTTAACAGTTTTGTTTGTCTTGTTAAAAATTGTGTTGTGGCGGATGTTAGTGTCTAATAATAGTGGATTATTAACCACTAAGTGTTCGGGAACATGTACAAGTCTTGGCAAGTGAAACAAAATAGCGGAAAGTGTCTTTCGACGTTACCCCAAGAAGTCCACGGGGAGGTTCCAGTAAATCCCCACACATTTACTAAAACATAGGGAAAGGGGGATTGACTTGACTGCCTTTTACTTTGACTTGATTTATTACCTTGACCACGAGTGCATAGTATTTGTAAACATTTTAACCGTTAAATTTAGCAGTGCGAAGCCATTTAGAAAAAAAAGTACTAAAAGCATTAAGCATTCATAAATCCTTCACACTTTTACTAAAGTGCCCATCACGGCAAAACTTTATGAATTCCTCAGTGTCATACAAACAATTATCAACAAGGATAAAAACTATTCGTTTGAAAATTTTAAATGGAATGTTTAGTTATTCAGACAAACTTTAAACCCCCGTTTAACCTTTTTAGGGGACGAGTTCTGGAAAATTCTTTCTTGGCACCTACCTACATCATAATAGCAATATTTGTGGCAAACTTCAGAGCAACCCGTACAGTGGCATGAGCTGTGCGTTGTTAGGATAGTCAGTCGGTAGCGGTTGCTTTTTTTAGTTAACAGATAGAGAGCGGATTGGTGGTTGCTAACGTCCGCATAAGAAGCCAGAATCAATGGCTTATAGCTCAATTACACACGGTCGTCAGCCCGTATTCGGGTGTACCAAAGACGTTACTCGAATTCGGGCACCCGAAGCAATATTTACAGCACTGTAATACGGGCTGGAAACTTAGATTAAAACAAAAACGGTAGATTTGGCACTAGCCCCACAAAAGTGATCCGCATGAATTGTGGTCCACGACCCTAATCGCTTTAATCACAACTTGACATGGAAAAGACGTATATGTGAACGCCAAAAAGAAATATTGCTAATATTTTGCGTTTATATAAAAACAATGCCTAAGTGTGTTTTTAAAAAGTGCTCAAATTGCTCAAGAACTAAAAATAAAACCCACGGCATCACTTTTCAGCCGTAAGTCGTACTATAAAATATATTTTTTCATAAAAATTGCTGTTTGTTTTGAATCTTATTCGGTAGTGACGTCGAGTACTGGTCGCGTGATTGGTCGGTGCAGTGACGCGGATCTCGCCGTCTCGTTCGCGCTGCCGTTGAAACTTAACATTCTATTTCGTTTGGGTCGGTAATGCAGTGACGCGGATCTCGCCGGCCCGTTGCGCTGCCGTGGGATCAGTTTTTTTTATACAAGTATGAGCGTACCGTATCTACCCTTTTTGTTTTAATCTAAGGCTGGAAGACGGTGTCGAGTAACCAAAACATACTACAAAACTACCCGAATACGCACGTACTCGACTCTGTTCATTAATATACACTTAGTGGTTTACCCGAATTCCAATGGCACTCGTATTCGGGCTAGCGACCCAATGTTATCGCAACATTAGTGTGCCCTACGAAACACGGAATAGCGCGGGAAAACAAGTTTTTGGTCACCCATCCAATTACCGGTAATTGCGAAAGTTTCTCAACACGATCTCAGACGTACAAACTACGATTAGATGAACTCCTCACTATCACACGCTATAA
Organism: Chilo suppressalis; assembly: GCA_902850365.2. Lineage (NCBI taxonomy): Eukaryota > Metazoa > Arthropoda > Insecta > Lepidoptera > Crambidae > Chilo > Chilo suppressalis. Next base: position 4,941,008 of record OU963902.1, read on the forward strand.
CACAGGTACAGCTACGTACCTGGGCATTGTTCCCCGCCCCTCACGACAACGGCTAACTAGAGCCGAGGTCCAAGTCTCGGAGACGCCCTCTAGTTAAGCCGACCCTCTCAGGTTCGAGTAGTCTAGAGGCTTCAGACGGAGAGGAGACTCACCCCGTGGGGAGATGCCATCCGCCTGGAATACCTCTAGAGACACTCGCCAATTCTCGGCTTGAGGTCCCCTTGGGATCTCGGCGTCCTCAAATCCGGTGACGCTGTAAAGGTCATCTGTGACCAACAGCATACATACTCAAAAAAAAGAGAATGCTCACAATCAATTGCGGTTTCTTAAGAACTCCAAACGTTTATCGACGATGACGCAACTTAAACTTTTATTAACTGAATTAAACTTAGCGTGCTATCCCGCACTCTTGCTGCTTGTTGCTTGAAGTTTAGGAGTGGGACACCAAACTGTGTTACGAAGTTATTCCAATGGAGCTGCTAGACTTAGTATCGTGTGCACCTAAATCAACCAGGATGTTGTAAAAAAGGAGAAGATAGTTCAAATCTTGAGGAAATATAACTAGAAAAAATACACGCGGACCAGGCTGCAGACGGGACTCGAACCAACACCCTTCGCTATCCGGGCGAATGCACTGACCATTATGCTACCGCGGCCTTGATGGTCGTGTCTTTCTAGCCTTTCGAAAGCTGCAAGGCTGCGCCATCTCTTCGCATTATAGGTAACCCACAATGTCGAATGAATTTACAAGTATAGAAGATAGTGGCTTGTGTTACAACCAAATTTATTAGGAACTAGCTTCAGCCCTCGACTCCCCGCGTTATAGTTAGATTTTTGCAGATCTCACAGGATTCTAACATTTTTGCGGAATAAAAGTATCGTAAGTTTAAATTCATCGAATCAATGTGTGCCATACTTTATATAAATCCGTTTAGACGGTTTTGCGAAAGCAAGTGGGTCAACTTTTTAGATATTATTAGGGTTCCTTATAAAAAGTGTTATAACGAAACCTAATCACTATCTGTCACACATCAAAGTTTTCTAAATGCACTAGAATTACTATATCTAGTGCATTTTGGAAACTAATTATAGGCATGATGACAAACTTTTTGTCTTCGTCTATCAAGTACATTAAAAAAAGTGTTAAACACGGCATTGTTTCTTTATTAACGTAATCAAAACAGTACAGAGATATATTAAATTGGAAATCGTTTTGGTACAGTTTTTACTTAGAAGTGACGTCACGAAACCCGAAAATTTTCCGCGCCTTATCTTTGTCAATTTTTGTTTGATCGACAAAAGAAAAAATAAGTGGTCACAATTTTTTCATAATCTAACTGACGGATTCAATAAGAAAAAGTTATTATGATGATATTTAAAAACGCTGCTTGCTTAAGGTTTCCAAATCCTGGCAACGCGATTCCGTCAGTTTACCGATAGACGCGGAAGGTGTCGACTTTAATTGAAATTCCGTGGAGTCTTGCACTTCTGCATGCAACTTTAACCGATTTAATAAGACAGCTATGCGCTCACATAAAAGATCGTAAACGGAAGAGAACCTCATCCATGTTTTAGGCAATGAAGGCAAAAATCAGCTACAACCTCCGATTTCGTAGAACCGCCATCGATTTTCATGAAAATTGGCGAGTAGGTGGGGGGATACCTTAAGAATATACATAAAATGCATCGGTTTTTCAAAGTAGGGGTTTGTTTGTTTTTTTATTAGCTTCAATTTTGATAATAATACATTTTTTGTAAAAACTCATAGTTTTTGAGTTATTAATGAAAAACCGCTTTAAAACATGTATTTTTATCACGAAAAATCACAATCTTTGATCTTTAATAACTCAGAAAGTATTGATTTATTCGACAAATCTTATATTACAAAATTTACTTAGGATTTTGTCTTTCTATCGATTTCTGGAGTTGTTTTTATTAAAATAATTTTCACCCCCGGGAAGGGGTGGCATCTACCTCCAGGGCAAAAGCGCAAGTTGACACTATATCATTTTTGTTTCTTAAAGTATCCCCCACCTACTCCCCAATTTTCATGAAAATCGATGGAGGTTCAAAGAAATCAGAGGTGAAAACCTTTATTGACTGGACTAAGTGTGCTGTATGTACCCTTAGCACGAACCAATATCGAATTCGAAAAGTGGAATTTGATCTTTCTTATACGAAAAAATTATCATCATCATCATCATCAGCCTATTAATGTCCCCACTGCTGGAGCACAGGCCTTCCCTATGGATGGAATAGGGAGATTAGGCCATGACCTACCACGCGGGCCCAGTGCGGATTGGCGGGTGCTAATGACTTCAGATGCAGCCGGTACCAACGGCTTAACGTGCCTTCCAAAGCACGGAGGAGCTCGAGATAGTAAATTTTTTGGTCACCCATCCAATGACCGACCAATGTATACAGATTTTTATTTTTCGTTACATCCGTTGTGGCGCCGCTGTTCAAGTTTCCATAGAAAATTTGACATTGACATTTCACAGTCGCAAACTATTCGATTCGATATTAGTTCGTGCTAGGGGTACTCTACCTTTAGCAATAACCAACATCGAATTCGAATAGTTGAATTCAATCTCGACATTTGACGCGTACCGTGGAATGGGGCGAGTTTCAAGTGGCGGGGCGAAATTGATGATAACAAAAAATATTTGGATTTTATGTAATATCTTTACTAAAACGGAACGCACCAAAATTTTTTTTTTGTGTTGGTAACATTGACAATCCCGCCATCTTGTCACGTGGTGAAAGTGCGTGTGCGTCGCTCCTCAGTGCAGAAAAAATAATTTTATTATTACCCTTTCTGAAGGTAAGAATACATGACTCTGAAAACTTCTATTATGCAGACCTAACCCTGAACAACAGGAAGATGATGCTCATATATCTTAATTCTAGTATCAATGTACATAAATATAAATTGACCTTTGTCCTACTATCCGCCATTTTGAGGTTGGAACATATTTTATTCCCGGGGTTACTTTGATAAATTTGGTGGGTCGACATTGATAGTTATCAAAGTAGCCCCTTGCAGCAGTGAAAAGTATAATGAATGTAAATTGCTTGGTTATCACACTCGCCCCACATTGTTCACAGAATAAAATGTCAAGATGGTGCGGACTTACAAAAAGACACCCGGCACGCGAGCTTACAAAAATTATACTGCAGGTGACCTTGAAGAAGCTCTTCAAAAAGTCACAGATGGAGATTTGTCTATTCACGCCGCTTCAATACAATATAAAATACCTTTTGGCACACTGTATAACCGGTACAAGGGATTACACACAAGAACTGTTGGTGGTCAAACAGTATTTACCCACGCTGAAGAAAAAGCCCTGCTAAGAGCAGCAGCGACATGTGCGGACTGGGGTTTTCCATTGACGGCGTTAGACTTACGCATGATTGCTAAAGCGTATTTGGATAAACAAGGCAAAAATATTACAAAATTTTCTAATAATTTACCAGGACACGATTGGGCTCTCAGCATTTTGAAGAGACATAAAGATGATTTCAGCCAAAGAGATGCTTCAAATATAAAAAAAGCAAGGGCAAAAGTTGGGCCTGATTCGGTAAACGAGTATTTTGAACATTTAAAGACCGAAGTTGAAGATACTACCTTCCAACATCTTTAATTACGACGAGTCTAATTTATCAGATGACCCCGGTAAGAAACGCTGCATTTATAGACGGGCCGTGAAATATCCAGAGAGGGTGAAATTTCGCGTTGTTGAGGATGATATATCAATAATTGAAGAACCAGATGTAATTATGTATCTTCCACAGCCTGAATTAGAACGAAGTGTTTATGTTTTTCCCTCAGATATTAATGTTGTAGAATTATAAGTTTCAGTCAATTTGTTTAAATAATTTGATCTCAAATATGATTAAGACAAGATCTGTGATGATTAATTTGATTCCTATTGATATAAAGAAGTATATCTCATGTTGTTATTTAATTTTGTTTTATTACTGATTTAAAAGTCATGTTTATTTTTAAGTCTAATTAGAGGCAAATCTGCTGCATTATTTGATTATTAAGTTCGTTTTATTTGTTATCAAATTCTCCCCCATTATCAATTTCTCCCCAAAAATCAATAATACTCCATAACTTTGTGGTGCGTGGCCCAAATTTTTTTTCTTTTTTGTGTTCTGCTTCATTATGGGGTTACATTGGATTTAGATACTAAAAATATCAGCTATCAAAGTAGCCCCATTTCATGTATGAAGTTGATAGCATGGTTTTTATTTTTTTTCTTTAAAACCAGTGAGTCAATGTTTTTAAATTTTGAGGTATTCAATCTACACAAAATACCGAAAAATATGTATTTTTTTGAAGTTAAAATATCAATTATCTTAAAAGTGACAGGAACTTGTTTGTCAAATTTCAATCAATTTAACCCCATTCCACGGTATGTCAATTTCTAAGAAGATTTGTTTGGATGACTTTTAATTCTCGTTGCGATCGTCGTGGCGCTGTTCAAATTTCCATTCAAAACTTCTCGACATTTGACGCGAATCGAGATCGAATTCAACTATTCGAATTCGATATTGGTGATTGCTAAAGGTAGAGTACCCCTAGCTTGAACCAATATTGAATCGAATAGTTTGCGACTGCGAAATGTCAATGTCAAATTTTCTATGGAAACTTGAACAGCAGCGCCATAACGGATGTGACGAAAAATAAAAATCAGTTTAGGTACATTTTTCGTATAAGATAGATCAAATTCCACTTTCGAGTTCGTTTCGTGCTAAGGGTAACGGTTCGAGTTGCTAATTCCATACCCTTAGCACGAACCATTATCGAATTCAAATAGCTGAATTCGATCTAGATATATAACGGCAAAAGTGTACTGATTCTTAGTTCACGTTACGTCCGTTGTGGCGCTGCTGCTCAAGTTTCGATAAGAAATTTGACACTGACATTTCGCACTCGTAAACTATTCGAATCCGATATTTGTTCGTGCTAAGGGTAAAATTACTTATTTAAACAATTTTTTAATTATTTGAAAAGATTACAAACAAATATACTACACTCGAGAGCAATGAATCCGGATCACATAAAGAATCCAAAAATCTCGCAAACTAAGAAGAGAATGCTAGCTTAATGAAATAAATTCTTATTAATTGACAATAAAATACTCCTTAAATAAAGATATAAAAATTTCTTAGTTATTTTAAAGCCTATCATGAAAAATAAAATTTGAAAAAAGGGAGACTTTCGAAGATGGAACTACGAAATTACTGCATTTGTTTTTGCTTTTATTGTAATATAATCGGTCATTTATTACAAACCATGCCATTTACGAAGCAAACCAAACAATTAATATAAACCATGTCGATAGTGTTCAATATTAACATTCTTAGAATGCAAGATTTTTAGGATTCTTTAAGTAACACGGATTCATTGCTCTCGAGTGTAAAATCTTAGAGGCACACCACAAAGAATAGATATACTACAGAGATGACACGTTTGGGAACATTATTTTAACACAGTGATTTCATTACGTTTTCTCATCATTGTTCGATGGTAGTAAAGGAGCAATCAATTCAAACTTTTGGTAAAACAATTTTCATAATTTGTCATTCAATAAATTCTGAAGTAGTAAATGAGTCTATATTTGGACAAAAAATATACTAATTACAGAAATAATTAGTTTCCTCATCAAAGAAGTGAGAGAAATTTTGAGTAAAAGGCTCGACGTGACCTCTTTGCTCTTAAAACCTATTTAATAAGTAGGTGAGCATATTTTCTTTGGAACTGAAAGGTGTAATAAAATATGAACCACGGCGCGAAGACAAACAAACTTATAAAGTAGCCCGACATTAAGTTCTGGCAAACATTTAAAAATATCTTCGCAAGATAATAATAAGACACCATCAAGTTTGTAATTAAGAAAATCTATGGCGCTTTCATATTCTGTCTTGGTACAGTTTTGGCAAAATGTTCGTTATAATGATTTATGTTCTTATTAATGATACGTTGGCTTTGATTTTCCAGTAATTTATTTTTTAATGGAATTTGGAAATAAATAATGAAGTTACATTTAATAAAATTTTACTGTACTGCGTCAGATAATTGTTTGTACTAACATCTACAATTATAGTAAAAAAACAATACTTAAATGAACACAGAATACAGGACGAATCTCATCCAATAATATATGATGTTGCTTTATACTTTAGTAGCTTACTAATTGTTCACGTTTGGTAAAACCTACATATTTTGTATAATAAACATTAAGGACTTTAAAACCACTCAATAATATTGGAAATCTGCAATGGTTATGCTCTCATCATCATCATCATCATCAACCTATTAATGTCCCCACTGCTGGGGCACAGGCCTTCCCTATGAATGGAATAGGTAGATTGGGCCATGACCCACCACGCGGGCCTAGTGCGGATTGGGGGGTGCTAACGACTACATATGCAGCCGGGACCAACGGCTCATGCCTTCCGAAGCACGTTATGCTTTCAATTATAAATAAATCTAAACACTTAATTTTTTCAATTTATAACATTGGCACATTTTTTTGCTTTCATTTTAGCATGTTGCATTAAATTTTTAATCTTTATTGAAAATTATTAACAAACATCGTTGTTTCAGTGGTCGAAAGTTTTCAGCCCGAGTTCGGTTCCCAGCCGAGTAATGATTTTTAATAATGATTACAAAAATTTCACTTACGTCGTGGATTCATAAAACCACGCCAATTTTTTTTTACTAATGGAAGATAGAATTATCGTTAACAGGATTAAATTTATTTTATTTGAAATAAATTCCGACGAGCTTTAATACTGATGGCGCATTCGACTTTATCTCATTACTAGCAGCCGCCCGCGACTTCGTACGCGTGGATTTAGTTATTTGCACATTCCAGTGAATGAAGGTTTTCACCTCCGATTTCGTTGATCTCCATCGATTTTCATGAAAATTAGTGAGTAGGTGGGAGATAACTTAAGAAACAAAAGTGACATAGTGCCAACTTGCGCTTTTGCTCTGGAGGTAGATGCCACCCCTTCTCTGGGGTTAAAATTATTTTAATATAAATAACACCAGGAATCGATAGAGAGACAAAATCTAATGCAAAATTTGTAATCAAAAGTTTTTAGAATAAATCAAAACTTTCTGAGTTATTAAAGATCAAAGATTGTGATGTATCGTGATGAAAATACATGTTTTGAAGCGGTTTTTCACAAATAACTCAAAACCTATGAGTTTTTACAAAAAATGTATTATTATCAAAATTGAAGTTAATAAAAAAACAAACAAACTCCTACTTTGAAAAATCTTCTAATATTAATTGAAAGTGAGATATAGGTAATTGTATATATTTTTTTTTCGGCGAGTACTTAAATCTAAGTATTCAAACCTAAATAACGGGAAACCGATGCATTTTATGACATATACTTTCGGAACACTTTTTAAAGTACTTGAAAATAACTTTTTAATGAATACTGTGAAAAGTTAATAGCATCAAAATTGAGCAAGTTATGATAAAACTAAGATGACACTTATTCTTTTAAAAAAATATTCAATGTACAGTTTGGACTTTCCTACCAATTTATTATATGTAAACATAACATTCTTTGTATTCCAAATTCCCAATAAGCGGATATTGAAAATAAATTAGAATTCGTTCGTAGAATGACAACTTAATTATTTAGGATTACATTATATTACACAGGACGTTCCGCCTGCTGCCTGGTCCGCGTGGAATTATTTCTAGTTATATTTTCTTTAGATCAAAACATCAAGCAGTTACATGCTTAAAAAAAACAAATTTTAACTTAATTATTACTTCCAATCTATGTTTATTTTTGTGTTATGTACTTATGTAAACACGATTTGAAAAATAAGTTTTAAGTGATCATTGTAAAATGTACATATAAAAACTTTATTGACACTAAACTAACATACAAAAAACATATGTGTATAGTCGCCCCAAAGAAGAATCCTTAGATCCATCTGTTCGAAGTCAGTTAAAGTAAGTAGCTACTCATCAGATCTTCCCCTTTATTTGGGGCCACTTTGATAGAAAACTTATTTATACCGGATTGTTAATATGTTCCTTGTTTCTTATGAGCCTCCGATATTTTAGCACTGTTGCAAGCGCCATGATCACGGAGTTACTGAAGTAATTGCGGCTAGATATAATTGGCAGACATATGGCAATTATATCTGACTGAATCTTTTCTCAGTTACTGCTATAATATCTATTCATAATTTGTGAAATAAGTACAATCATTATAATTTACAAAACACACTCGAAATCCATCCTCTTTTTTTTATTTAAGGTTGGTTAGAAATAATACTGATTTTAGATAGGGAGTTACCTGATTTTACATCTACTGAAGCTTTCTCTAAGAGCTCAATGTAAGCCACGGTTTTAATTAAAATAAATAAACTTCTAGACTAAGTCTGCACACGACTTTGTCCATTTTACGAGCTTCATTGTCTGGGCCAGACTTCTAGCAGCAACTGAATTTATGATCAGCTTAGCACTTTCTCAGTAAAGTATTTTAGATTTAAAAGTTCATATAAATTTACTGATAAATAAAGTGGTTTTATTTTACCTGTCCATAATTAATAATATAATGTTAGTGTAACGGCTGAAATTACACCTTTTCCGTATTATTATAACACGTAGATTAAAGTTATACCTGAACTAAAACTGATGCTGTCACTTTTTTTTGCTAATAAAGAACCAAATACAACATTAGGGTTTAAACAAAGACTAAGGCGTTTTCGTAAAACGGGGTTAAAGTTTTTCCGTCAAAGAGTCACTGTGAGTTTGTGTGTCAAACGCATGGTTTATTTTACTATTTTTAATGTTTTATACATTGTTTTTATAAAAAAAATCGCTTTCTGCAATCCTTCTCCATAAAAAGGTTTAGAAAAGAAAGAAAAATATTCTATTTTTGGTTTCGCATTTTTCAAGCCCTCATGCATGACTTACTGTCCTGTAAAAGTTATCAATTATTAATAATAACTTAAAAACCTAGTCACAAAATCTGAAAAGCGAGAAGGCGCATTCGTTCCGAAATCTCAACGCTTCTCAGTTATTTCTTTGTAAATTGTATTAGTTCAAAACCGGGGTGGTTCGCTAGTGTGTCAAATACATGTATAATAAACCAATACTCGGGAACAGCTTGATTAATTTACGAGAATATAGATTGGTAATTTTAAGATATTTTTGAAAAATCTATCAGAAATCGGCAATAGTATGTATGTATATTTTCGCATTAAGACTCAACATATCTTTCGTCAAATGTGTACTGTATACCCTAGCACGAACCATTATCGAATTCGAATAGTTTGCGAGTCCGAAATGTCTTCGCCAAATTTTAATGAAAACTTAAAAATTAGCGCCATATCGTATGTAAAGAACGTTCGTGAGAACAATGGCATTTCTTACTCGCAAACGATACGAACTCGATATTGGTTCGTGCTAAGGGTACTGATTTTTAGTTCTCGTTACATACTTTGTGGCGACGTACTTTGGTCATGTCACTGTCAAATAGAGAGGGAGAGAATAAAATAAAACTAGTTTTTACGGGTTAATGCACGAAATTTTATTTATTTATTGACGTTTACAGGCTACGTCGTCAGAATCAAACTTTTATTTAATTTGTCGAGCTACCTTCGAAAGACTTTTATTGAGCGTTCGGTTATTTCATTGTTCGATTTTTAAAGTTTTATTGTCTAAGTATGAATTTATTATTTGATTTACTTAATAAAGCTCTTACATAAATAAAGGGAGAGAATTACACGAAAAACATTCTTATCAACTACTTGCTTTTGTGCCTGAATTCTATCTGCTGGAATCTTCGATAAGAGACAAAAGATTCCCATATTGAAATCTATTAAATAATGACATTTATTTTTAATATAAGTGCCAACTGCAGGCATTTACACAAGCAAGGAGGCCGAAACACAGTATCTGAGCATATATAAATGAGGTCCTAGTTTCGGTGATATCTTTGGTCTTGGAAGTTGATATTGCGGGCCACATTCATCATCATCATCATGTCAGCCGAACCCGAAGAACATCATAGGACTCCCCCAAGGATCTCCGCATCGGTCCGTCACATTAGTGTTACTTAATTGGTATTTAATGGAACATAGAATTTCATAGTATACATATAACTCTATCCAATAACGATTACGAAAGAACGGTTAAATTGTTACGTAGTTCGCCGAAATATCTGTACGAATTTGGAAGTTTCACAACGAGATTGTAATCTGAATATAAACATGCGTGATCTCTTTATTTGGGTACATGGTAAAGTGATCCGATTAGAAAGAAGGTCTTCAATCTAATCAAACAAACTTAGGTAAAGGCTAATATTTACAAAGTAACGGTCGCAATCAAATAATATTGAAGGACTCGAATTTCCTACCCGCTTTTATATATCCTAACGTTCATAAATATTTCAGTCACTGTCAGAACCATCATCATCATCAGTCTATTAATGTCGTCATTGCTAGGGCACAGGCCTTACCTATGGATGGAATAGGGAGATTGGGCCATGACCCACCACGCGGGCCGTGTGCGGATTGGTTGGTGCTAACGACTGCAGATGCAACCGGGACCAACGGCTTAACGTGCCTTCCGAAACGGAGGAGCTTGAGATAGTAAATGTTATGGTCACCCACCCAATGATCATTCACTGCGAAAGTTGTATAACTTTAAAAATCGCAGCCGATCGCGCTATCCTCTTGCGCCATGAAGTATCAGACCATCGTCCAGTAATAAAAACACCTGGAACTTTGAATTGTAATTTTTTTGGATAAAGAAATCAACTTGGAAAAAATGCGAATTTAAACTATCTAGATATTGTTTCTAGATCTAGATATGGTTTTCACGCACATTACTTATTAAATAAAACAAGTTTCAATGGGTTAGACGCACTGTATTTATTTTTTTAATGATCCGTGATTGGTTTCGCATCCTTTGCAGGAACCGACGACGCATTCCGAAGCGTCAATAAATAAATAAATTTTGTATGGAAACTTGAACAGCATCAAGTTTCCATACAAAATTTGACAATAACATTTCGGACTCGCAAACTCTCCTAGAGTAATAAGGTTCTGAACGCAAACTTCGATAATGGTTCGTGCCAAGTGTACAGTTGTCTTATCTGACATATTATAAACAATGCATAAAGGGTGTTTGTCACAGCAACGTATTTGGTGAAAATTATTAAGTCTAAATTAATATGACCATTATTTTAATATATTAATTTACCCGTTTATGGTTGACCATAAGCGGGACCTAAACAAAAATAACATGACTGTATCATACTTCAATCAGAGCACCACCTTCGTCATTTGTTAATTTTATTTAAACTTAGTGTCGCCGCACACGGGCCACACGCCACAGCCACAAACGCCGCCACGAGAAGCTAGAAGCGGCTACTAAAGTGGCTGAAACGCGCGACAGCGGCCGATTAAGGTAAGGGAACGAGGGGTGGTGCATCGCGCGAGTGACGTGTGGCGGCGTTTTGTGTCTGCGCATTAAGTGGCCGGTGCGGGCCACAAGAAGCGAGTAACGACGATTTGTAGCATGTGGCGGCCACCGGCGTACTGTGTGTGGCGAGTCTATATAAAATGTATGAAAACTACAAGAAATATGCCGGTGGCGGCGCCGGCGTTTTGTGGTTGTGGTCGGTGGCCCGTGTACAGCGACACTTAATGTTTACCTTAATTATTACCTTATTATTTTTATCCGAGGGGAAATTAACAGCTTGCACTTTAATTAATCTAAGAAATTATTGACGTCTTTAGCGGCTGTAAGTAAAAAGTATAAGAGTTTCTTAATTTTTAATAGATTTTCTTTCACCTAGATGTTATTTATGTTAATTGGGTTTTATTTTGTAGTCAGAGTAACATTATCTGATTAGTGATTATTTAAAACTATCATAAGAAACTTAAAAAACAGTTAGTGTTACGTCTATTTCTACGCTTTATGCATAAAAAAATAGTAATGTATTCTTAGCCAACTTTAATGTCAGCTTTGCAATGGCAAATAACTTTGAATAAACTCGAGCAACATTCCCTTGGAATATATACCGTGAAACTTTGCTGCTCATAAAATGGGGTGATTTATGAAATGTCCGTATAGTTTTGAGACTTTATAATTTCTTTTATTGTTCTGATGGGGTTTCTTGATACTTTTTGTCAATAAATGTAGAATACTTTAGTATTAAATAGTTGTTTGTAAGTTTGCTTGGGTTTGTAACGATGGCTTTAAATTGGTTGACAAAGATTTTGTGGAAAGAAAATAAATTATATAATACCTCACGATGAAAGTACAATAGATTTCAGGTACACTTGGACAGCCTTCAATTCGTACAATTACTGTACACTCATTGTGTTTAAAAAAAAAACACTTTTTCCACTATTCTGTTATTTTTAAATCATTCATTAGCGAGGTTTTATTGAAAACTAGCATGACCATGTATTCCATTTTGGCCACACAGATCGCGCGATGACATAATAAATAGCACTGCGCACCGCACATTTTCAAAGCATCTTGTTATGTAATGATTTACGTATATTTGGTTATGAGTATTGTCTGGATTTTAGGCATTTCCCAGACATAAAAAAGGTATCTATACCTTTTTTATGTCTGGGAAATGCCTGGATATAGTATGTCTAATTGTGAACATTTTCTAGGTACGTAAATTTACTATTATAAACTTTATCTATGCTATATCAAATCATAGTGAAAGTGATTTAGATTATTTATTTATAGTCTCATAGAACGCACACTGGCCTACTTGCAGCAAATAAAACCCATACAAAAATGTCAAAACGTCAATGTCAATTTTACATTCTCTTAGTGTCGCCGCACACGGACCACTAACCACAACCATAAATCGCCGCCATCCGCATATTTATTGTAGTTTTCATACATTTTATATGGACTCGCTATACACGGTACGCCGGTGGCCGTCACATGCTAGAAATCGTAGTTGCTCGCTTCTTGTGGCCCGCACCAGCCACTTAATGCGCCGTTACAAAACGCCGCCACACGTCACTAGCGCGCTTCCACACCCCTCTCTCCCTTGCCTTAGTCGGCCGCTGTCGCGCGCTTCAGCCACTTTAGTAGCTGCTTCTAGCTTCTCGTGGCGGCGTTTGTGGCTGTGGCGTGTGCCCGTGTGCGGCGACACTAAATTGAAATTTAGCAGCATTGCTGCAAGTGAACTTAATGGCGCAATTACGTTTGGTCGTAAGCCCATATTCAGCTGCACGAAAGATATAACTCGAATTCGGACAACCGAAGCAATATTAACACTGAAATACGGGCTGGGAGACGGTGCCGGGTAAATAAAAGGAAATCTACCCGAATATGGGCGTACTCGACTCGGTTCGTTTACACTAAGTCGTTTACCCGAATTCCATTGACACTCGTTTTCGGGCTACCGACCAAGTGTAATCGCGTCATAAGTCCCGTACCGTCGATAATAAAAGAAAAATTGACCCCGTCCACAAATATGTCGAAGGAAGTTTATGTGGTAATTGTCTCCTGGCAAATATTGGAACAGGGGTCGTCTGACTCAAGTTGTATAAACACCCAAAGCAAATGCATTAGTTGACTTCAGTAGCCATATAGAGTGACGTCATCTGACGGGTGTATGGGATGAGTTTCTCATTGACTCGACCTGAAAATATGGGGTTGCATAATAGCGTAAAGTACGTAACCGCCACGCCGCGCTGTTAAGAGGACGGCGGGCAATGTCTTTCCATAAAAAGATTTTCGACTGATTCCTCCTCAACTTCTATCCCTAAAGAAATGATTTTCATACATAAAATATAATGTTACTCATTCTATGCTCCTATGTCTTCCTTTTTTCGATAACTTATTTTTCAGAGAAACTAGGAGCCCTCAGAAATTCTAAAAATAAAAAAATGTATCACAACTGGATACAGCTAGTGTAAAGCATAGAGGCTTAGTATAACTAAGTTTAGTATTTCATTATAACTTACTCTTTAAAATTCTAAATTCGAAACGGAAAATAATGCGGATAACAACAATTTTATCTGTGGAATCGTTACCAAGTCATTACCTACTTCTGCGGTCGGTCACATTGAAGGCCCCTTACATATGCAGGGGGCATTTGTAGTTTACCATAAAACGGCAGTAACTTGCGCTCCTATTACGACGAACAGGAGTTTCATCCTCCCACACCCCATACGTCATTCATAGAGACCGAATCAATGACCTCTGACTGAGATCGTGTTCCAAGTTCGCTTTCCGGATCATGCTACAGATAATTATTATTAATAGAGACTGCTGTTCAAATAGCATTTTAATCACTAAACATTTTAACGACAAAGTAGATTTTTGACGTCAAATCTTCATTTCGGACAGGGTGTAAATGGAAAAGATGTAACGGAAATGCGTCACGAGCGTCAAACGACAATATATGTATGAAAAAAAAAATGAAAATATATTTATTGGAACTAATTAAGGTTACATGTATAATTAGGTTCGTTAATAGCTATATTAGTTTCTAGAACTGTGTTACAGCTATTAGCGCCCACCTCCAGATACAGAGACGTGATACATAAATAAAAATTACAGTTCATATCTTACCATTTACTTAAAGATAAAAATTATGTACGTGTGTGTGTTTGTATATATGTGTGTGTGTGTGAGTCTGTATATGCGTGTGTATCTGTATGTGCATGTGTGTATGTTTATGAGAGTGAGAGTGTCCGGTTGTACTAAAATGATAGTTACATGTGATTTCACATGTATATCCGTGTATTATTTGATGACCTTGAGTAAGCTCTCCGTTTCATCATATGAAAGGGAATGCAACCACTGCCTAGCAACCGTCTTACACTTATAAAGGGTAAGTGGATATATGTCAATGATTTTGCTGGTCCGGTTATATAACAAAGGAGCAATGTTTGTATGTGTGTGTGTGTGTGTGTGTGTGTGTGTGTGTGTGTATGTGTGTGTATGTGTGTGTGTGTGTGTGTGTGTGTGTGAGTGTGTGTGTGTGGGCTCTTCCCGACGAGCAGGAAAGTTTGAAGGTAACTCGACTAAGGCTGAAAAGCAACGAGCGGCACAAGCGACAATCTATATATGCGCTGCTCCATTCCCCTTTGCCTTATGCACCGCCTTGCCTTATGCCTTAACACATTCTTTTTTAAATAACCATGTTAGGTTATTTAAAAAAAGAAGTTTTACTTCAGACGTGTGGCCCGTGCACTCATTTTTTTTATTATAAGAGACTGCTGTTTGAATAGCATTTTAATCCTTCAATATTTAAACGACAAAGGTGATTTTTTAAATGTTAAAATGGTGACAAACAAACATATTATTATGGTCCTCCTGATGGTAGGTAGCCTCCATAGCCTATAGACTCTTGCGGTACCATTCCACCTGCATTATTGCCAACCCTGACCCAATCTCCTAACACGTGGAGCCTGGGAACCTTACTGACCAACAAGAAACACAACACCACTAAAAGCTAGTGTTATATTACTGTGTCTTCTGTAAGGTGGAGGTGGAGAGAAAAATCCTTTTTGCCATACCTCTCTTAAATAGTTATCCTCTCTTAGTATAATATGTATATTCTATCCGCGGAAACTATTGATTGGCCTTAAACATAAATATTATACAGAATAGCAAGTAAGAGAAACTAGCTGTAAGTTTCCCAAAAACTGTAAAAATAAAAATAAAATAAAATAGTATTTTTTTCTATATATATAAACACATTGTAGTTGTTTTTTTCTTTTTTTTGACAATTTTGTCATATTGGTCTTATTCCTGAAATAAAGAAATTATTATTAAATATATTTTGATTTTATCCTTTACACAAGATAGAGATATCACCACACAAATAAGTTTATTTCTTTGGATATCACTACATAGCTTTAAATTGAAAAATAATAAAGCTTCTGTCCTACTAGACAAGCAATGGCTGATTCATACATCATACCTACTCTTGATAATCGCTATCAGAGATGAATAGGTATGCTTGGCTATTTGGAATATTTATAATCTGCTTCTTTATTTTCTTGCTTTATATAAAATAGTAGATAACTCGGACAGCCGTCGCATCCCGTACCGTCTGCTGCCAGATCCTCGTGAAATTTCCTTAAGCATCTTGAATAATAAGTTTCGCGTGTTTATAATTTAGACTATACATATATTTAGTTTAAAAATGTTCCGCTGGTTGCCGGTTGTATAAAAATGTTCTTTGAAATAAATAAAATTTGGAAGCGAAACTATGCTTTGCAAAAATACTTTGCAGGCAAAGTATATCTTCCCGTCTTTTGTTAGTTGTGTCAATTTAAGGTTCATTCATTCATTCATCATCAACCCATGTTCGTCCACTGCTGGACAAAGGTCTCCCTTAAAAGTAAATTGAAAGTAGTAGTTAAATACTTAAAAAATAAAATATTACTGATGTTGTGTAATTACTTTGCTAGTTCTTCTCCACAATTAAAAGAAATCCAGAAGCAGTAGTAGAAAAAAATCAAAGATAAATTCTTATAATTTTTAATAAAAAAAAAAGCTTTATCTCAAAAATATTGAATTGCTAAAGAAAACAGTAAGTAAACTAGAATTCTGGCCCGACTTTCCAATTTTCTTTTCATTTTCGTGTTTCAGTATTAATTTAGGGACGTCAAAAAAACTTTCACTTCCCTTGTTTCGTCGCTAGCACGCATAAGCCCTCCCCTCTCCAATGTCACAGTCAAGGTTGGACACTTGGGTTGACATTATGACGTAGATAAAAATTTATCGTCACTCCAGCCCGGCTGACGACACGAAGGGCGTACCGATTCTGGATTGACGTCGAGAACACACATCACAATTGGGATGATTTTCTATTCATTTTCATTGTGAGTTGTGTTTTTCAACTGAGCATGTTTGTCGGATTCTCCTATCTCCAATTTTCATGAGTAGGTTCACATACACAAAAGTATCTAGATAAATAAAACAAGTTTCAATGGGTTTCAAAATCATTGCATCTAATTTGATTTATTTATTGATGCGTCGTCGGTTCCTGCAAATAATGCGAAACCAATCACGGATCATTAAAAAAATAAATACAGTGCGTCTAACCCACTGTAACTTGTTTTATTTAATGAGTGATGTGCGTGAAAACCTTAAAAACAAGTATCTAAACAGTTTAAATTCGCATTTTTTCCAAGTTGATTTCTATCCAAAAAAATTACAATTTAAAGTTCCAGGTGTATTTATTACTATCGTCTAGTCTGATACTTCATGGCGCAAGTGGATAGCGCGATCGGCTGCGATTTTCGAAGTTATACAACTTTCGCAGTGAATGATCATTTGATGGGTGACTATAAAATTTACTATCTCGAGCTCCTCCGTTTCGGAAGGCACGTTAAGCCGTTGGTCCCGGTTGTATCTGCAGTCATTAGCACCAACCAATCCACACACTTGACCCAATCTCCCTATTCCATCCATAAGGACGGCCTGTGCCCCAGCAGTGAGGACATTAATAGGCTCATGATGATCATGGTTCTGACAGTGACTGAAATATTTGTGAAGGTAAGGATAAATAAAAGCTGGTAGGAAATTCAAGTCCTTCAATATTATTCGATTGCGACCGTTAGACACATTAGCAACCCTTTCTTTGTAAATATTAGCCTTTACCTAAGTTTGTTTGATTAGATTGAAGACCTTCTTTCTAATCGGATTACTTTACCATGTCTTTACCCGGATAAAGAGATCACGCATGTTTATATTCAGATTACAATCTCGTTGTGAAACTTCCAAATTCGTACGGATATTTCGGCGAAGTTCGTAACAATTCAACCGTTCTTTCGTAATCGTTAGTGGATAGAGTTAAATACTATGAAATTCTGTGATGCATTGAATACCAATTAAGTGACACTAATGTGACGGACCAATGCGGAGATCCTTGGGGAAGTCCTCCTTGGGATTCTAAGAAAGGTTCGACTCAGCGGATCTTTCTCACGAATTGGAGCGCCCGTCTGGGGAAGTAACTTCCACCATGCAGAAGACCTCAGTAAATAAACACTACTTTATGGTGACGTTGTGTTTCTGTAGGTGAGCAAGGTTCCAGGTATCCACGGGGTAGGGGATGAGGTAGGGTAGGCAACATTGCGAGTGATATTTTTGCCTACCTATGCATAAAATAAAGTTACATATGAAAATGTTATCAAATTGCTTTTATTGTACTTTTAGGCGAAACGGACGCATATGTTTTACTGGCAAAAAACATTTATTCTAAAACTTATATAACTTTGAAGATAGCAATTGAATAAAGGTACATAGAGCCAAAAGGACAAGTACCTTTTGGATAGGCAAGAACTATAAACTGAGACTTTTAACTAAATGTTTGATTCTATTTTTCTTGTTTGATCGCTTTTGCCGAATTTCGCCATATTATCATAATATGACGCGACAGAACATATAAATTACGTAAAACAAAGTTATATCTACACATAATATTGACACGTTTCCCAAGCATAAGGTCTGATATGCATATATAAATAAAGATGTCCGTAGTAAATTGTCACATAATCACATAATATACTCTTAAATAACAAAATATGAGCCGTAAAAACTACATTTAACAAGAAGTGCGTCATAATTTGCTTCTTAATGCTTTATATGATTGGTAAAAAAAAAACTAATGCTAGAAAAAAGTACAAGTAACATCATATTTTACATCTTAAAAACTTAAAATCGCTCTACTATACAGTTGGGATTATGCAGAAGTAGTTTTTTCCTATGGATAGGTCGGTATGTTCCCAACCCTTTTAACATAAAAAAGAAATATGACTAGAAAGAAAATAATAGTTGCTAGTATAGAAACACAAACTTCGAAGAAATATTTGTCAAGTGGCACATAATCATAAATTATTGCCAAACAATTGGAAGCTCTTTTCCTTTTGTCATAGTTACGGAAATCTACTTATAAATACGAGTTTCCTCATTGCTTTATTGAAGTTAGCCTGTTATGGTTCTCTCCTTTGTGAGTACCACTTGTCATTGGAAAATGAAAGGGGAATTTATCATGCCTATTATTATCATGTAGATCAAACGCAGTCAGTGCAGTCTACTCGTATTTTTGTGATAATTCATAAATTTTGCATGAAAATTCATCCTCTCTCAAGAGTTCCGTATGCATGTGCACTATATATTTAAGGGTTCATAATAACGGCACTTCACTTGACCATTCGGTGCTTGTGTTTTTGTGCACAATTATTTGAAGAAGTACTAAGAACGAATAACCACAGATTAGTGAAGATAAACACAAATATTACAAACATTTGTGACCAAGATGTCGAAACTTCAAAACATTTACAAAGTGGCGGATAAATTAGCTCTTGCAGCGAGATATTTTTTATATAATTTCCTGTTGATATTATAAGTGAGACGAGAAAGTAACAAAATTTTGTGTAGTTGTGAACCTTGTTAAGTTTATTTTTAATTTGTTTCAACCGAGTGTTGCCCACGTTTTCTTTTTTATTACAGCTAGTGTTTAGTAGGATCCTCGGCATAAATTTGAACTATCCGGCATAATTTTTAAGTATTAGTACCTATGTATAAATTTTGTATGTGTTAGTCCCCTAATCATAAGTATTTAACGTATATAATTATACACACCGACTGCCTTTTCAATGTGTTTTCCTACAACAGGCCTGCTAGAAGAAATTTCAGATTGAAATAAGCTGTGCCCTTATACTACTATCTTATTTTGTATATTCTGTCTATTTATATTCGTGTGTACAAAATGTATAAATAAATAAATAAATATCCTCAGCGCATACATATCACCACACCTTTCGTGGAATATATGGCGTGGATGAGTGTAGGTGAAGAATGGCAGTGCATTCCGGGGTTGATAGAGCATCAAAGGCCAAATATATAAAGAACAATACAATAACCACACCTTGACGACGACACATTCGTTAACGTTTGGAACTTCAGGCTCAGAAACATTAGTAACAGGTTGCCAGACTATCAATTCCAACAGTTTCCAAGAAGGTATATTCATTGTTAGAGAGAAAGAGAATGGGATTTAGATTGGAGAGCGCTGTACTGCTTTTCTACCGCATTTGTAAGGTATTAGCCCTTTAAGACATTATTAAATACAAAAAACCGCAAGAAATCACAATAACAAACAAATCCGTATCAATACAAAACTTTGACGTTTTACATATTGCTGGGTTTGATTGCCAAATAAAAATTTTAATGTTAGTTCCGTTTTTCGCCACGCCCATTCTTTTTCCGCACAGACTCTATTAGGCTTTTAATTATATTGAATGGAAAGTAAGCACCTATGCCGTTCTGTGCCTTCCTTTCACTCATAGTCCATCATCAAAATTAAGTATATACTTCATTGTAGTTAACATAAGTATTTTTTTTTATTGGAATTTTATGATTTTTGCCAAATGAACTTACCGTACTTGGCCACAAATATTCCAATAGCAAAAACCATAGACTTACTATTAGTCCAGGCAACGAATGCTCAAAAACAGGTATAGAGGGAATTGCTTAAAACACAATTTTTGACTTCGTGACTTTGTTAGGACTAGTTAGGAGGTAAACATATCAAAAGTCCCCGCCCGTAGCCCTTAAGCCGGGGGGAGGGGGGGGGGGGGGGGCTTGAAGGTCCCATTTTTAGGTTTTTCGCATATATCTCGAAAACTATGCATCCTAGCGACATGAGACTTTCACAAAAGTGAAAGCTGATTAAATTTGCTACAAGTCTTATTCAGTCAAATTTTTTGATATCTTGTATAGTTTTCGAGATATCCGCTCTTGAAAGTCTGTAATTATGGAAAAAAAATTTGTTCCCATTTTTGCTCTATTTGACCGGATAACTCTTCAACAATGCACCCACAAAATAAATGCCGGCCGTAGGGTTGTAGAGCATTAAATTATCTTCAATAATAGAAACAATTGCCTTTTTTTTTTATTTAAGGACAAAATTGTTAGTGTAGTAGACGTATGGGGGCGGTACGGTGGGCACTAGGCCGCGTACTCAGCCCCCACGCGCGGGCCGTCCTGCGCACGTCTGTGGGGTCCTCGCGATACCCCGGGAGACCCCTGCCGCGGAACCTCGGCAAGGCCGGGAGGCTGCTAGGTGCGGAGACGCGGAAGAATCCCTAAACGGGGATTCCGCGGCTTCGCACTATGCAGCTTAGAGGGTGTTCGCAGGGTTTTTTAGCGGATATTATGCCGTATAGCGCCCGTAAGGGTTACGGGGTCCTCAGTGGGCAGCCACTGCTGGGGCTCGTAAGGCTTGCGGGAGCCAGGTGTGAGGTCCGTTCGGCGGTGTGCCTCTTAAAGGCGCCGTCGTCTGTAAATAGTATTTTTTGCCTGCGTATAAAAAAAAGGGTAGTAGACGTATTGACTAAAGGGGGTGTCCTGCGTTCCTGTTCCCCAGCGTGCCAAAATTGCCAGGGGAACTGCTTGAATGGGGTCCCTCAAGTTGACTCCGAAGGTGAAGAAGAACAGGAGGATCCTCTGACCGTTTCCCTACAGGGTTCCGATGGAGAAAATGACACAGACAAAGAAAATGTAAACGAAGACGAGGATCAAGGTCCTTCCCACCCCAAAAGAGCAAGAAATTAACTATATTGGATTTTTTTACAAATCTCTTTTTGCACGTCATAGTGAATTGTATCGAAAACTGCTGCCGTATTCGTACCTGTATAGCCAATGAGAACCGGAAAAAAACCAGAGGCACAGGGCCCTACCGTCTCAATTTTTTTTAAAGTCCAGTTTTATAATTTTAATCATTCTTAATACTACTTTTTGTGTTGAGCTGGACCAATACAACACCAGACAATCTTATCATTTAAATAATCATCTAATTTATAATAACCTTTTTTGCATAAAGTAGTTAACTCTTGCAGTTTTTTTAAACTTATTTTCTGGATTGTGTGAAGAACCTGGTCAGTGGGCCAACAAGTACATATTCTAAAATGAGCATGTGTGCTATTTAGACATCGGTGCATCGTTAAAGAGTTATCCGAGAGTTATCCGGTCAAATAGAGCATAAATGTAAAGCATTTTTTTTTCTATAATTACAGATTTTCAAGAGCGGATATCATTATTACAGATATTATTATTAGATAATTACAGTTTCTCAATGACACTAATTTACTTTCTTTTTTACTTATGGACCTCACACCTGGCTCCCGCAAGCCTTACGAGCCCCAGCAGTGGCTGCCCACTGAGGACCCCGTAACCCTTACGGGCGCTATACGGCATAATATCCGCTAAAAAACCCTGCGAACACCCTCTAAGCTGCTTAGTGCGAAGCCGCGGAATCCCCGTTTAGGGATTCTTCCGCGTCTCCGCACCTAGCAGCCTCCCGGCCTTGCCGAGGTTCCGCGGCAGGGGTCTCCCGGGGTATCGCGAGGACCCCACAGACGTGCGCAGGACGGCCCGCGCGTGGGGGCTGAGTACGCGGCCTAGTGCCCACCGTACCGCCCCCATACGTCTACTACACTAACAATTTTGTCCTTAAATAAAAAAAAAAGGCAATTGTTTCTATTATTGAAGATAATTTAATGCTCTACAACCCTACGGCCGGCATTTATTTTTTGGGTGCATTGTTGAAGAGTTATCCGGTCAAATAGAGCAAAAATGGGAACAATTTTTTTTTCCATAATTACAGACTTTCAAGAGCGGATATCTCGAAAACTATACAAGATATCAAAAAATTTGACTGAATAAGACTTGTAGCAAATTTAATCAGCTTTCACTTTTGTGAAAGTCTCATGTCGCTAGGATGCATAGTTTTCGAGATATATGCGAAAAACCTAAAAATGGGACCTTCAAGCCTCCCCCCTCCCCCCGGCTTAAGGGCTACGGGCGGGGACTTTTGATATGTTTACCTCCTAACTAGTCCTAACAAAGTCACGAAGTCAAAAATTGTGTTCTAAGCAATTCCCTCTATACCTTTTCGTTGCCTGGACTATATACTTTATCTATTTTTAATGGAGAGAAACCAGCCACACGTGGTTCCAAATAACGCAAAACCACAGATTAGCGGGATGACGATAATTTATCTCATTGTCAAATATGTTGATGTTTGTCAATAAATCAAGTGTCGATCAAACTACAATGTCGAATTTGTCAAATATAACAAAAAGGCATATACGAATAATGAAGTGAATTGCCAGCATTATGTGTCAATTATTCGTAGTTATAACGCTCTCTCATTCTACATATGTCGACAGTCCAGGGGGTCATAAATGACGAGATGAAATATCTAAATATTTTCATTTCAAAATTCTTCAATTCCACAATAATGACTCCTCTCATCTCCTGATGATTGACGACCTCCGTGGCCAAGTAGTTTGTACGCCGGGTTTCATGGTGTCGTGGGGGCAGATGTCTGTGTGATGAATACGAGCATTTTGTACTCCAGTCATGGATGTTTAATATGTATTTCTATATAAATATACTTATATATGTACAGTATAGGTATTCTATCCGTTACCCTAGCATCTCATAACACAAGCCTTACAGTGCTTACTTTGGGGCTATGCTAATTGGTGTGTGTTCGAATTAAAAAAATCCTTGCAGGCTTAACAAATGATTAAATAAAAAACTCATCAAAATGAATATTTTAATAATATGGATTACAAAACATATGTACATGATCTATAATTTGTTCGTCCATCCTTGTATAATATTCTTTTTATTTGTTGGTAGTCTAGACGCACTTTTATTTTGTCACCTGTTTGTGCATGGAATAAAATAAATGATTTTGGGATTAGTTAAGGCTATAATAATAGAAAAAAAAGTATAAGTGTTTCAGGTGTTGTTGTCCGCCCAATGCCTGTAACATTTACATTTTACATTAAAACGTTTACATTTTCTCTGTATTGCTTTTACTTCTTATAATACAATAATACTTTCGTAATATGAGATTAAGTCGTCTTTAAGAGTTAATCACTCTTTTTACTGTTTTTTTTACATAGATAGGGCCGACAAATGACTCCACCCCACCTGATGTTAAGTGACAGTTTAGTCCAGAGCCGAATATAGCTAATACAGCAGTTCTAACTGCCACACCAGCCATCCTCACCCTGCCGGCCTGCATGTTGCTTCTTCACGCCTCTTTTAAAGAATCCCAGGTTGTAATAGGGAGGGAATACGTGGGCGGGCAGAGCATTCCATTTACGGATAGTGCAACAAAGAAATGAGTCACCAAACTTCTTTGTATGCGTTGGAACAGTTAGTCGGTGATAAGGTAGCTCAGCGCGCGTGGTCCTCTGAAGAAAAGGGGAAGCTGGAATAAGAGAGAATAACTCCTCAGAACACTCGCCGTAGTACAGACGATAGAACTGTACCCGTAGCACGAACCATTATCGAATTCAGATAGTTTGCAAACCGAAATGTCTTAAGAACGAAGAACTTAAAATCAGTACACATTTGACAATGACCGAATGAATTCGATATTGGTTCGTGCTAGGGGTACTGTACCCTTAGTACGAATCATTATCGAATTCAAACCGAAATGTTAATGTCAAATTTTGTATGGAAACTTGAACAGCAGCGGCACAAAGTACGTAACGAGAACTTAAAATCACTACACATTTGACAATGACATTTCGGACTCGCAAACGATACGAATACGATAATGGTTCGTGCTAGGGGTACTGAACTGTTGTAAAGTAAATAAGTTTATCGAATACCCAAAATGCTACTTGATATTTATCGTAATCGAAAACCTTAGGTGGTCAATTATAGTAATTATCGACGAAGCGATTGCACAAAATGGCAGTATTTCGGAGCTTTATGTCCAATAAAGTTGAAAGTAATGTTCCTCTTATATCTTCAATATAGCTAGCGACTTTCGATTGGACGCCAAGCGTTAAACAATTAAGATAAAAAGTCCACCTTCCCTATATATTCAATTTATTATTATAATTGAAACAAAGAATAGACTGTTAAGTGGGTATTTTGTGGTGATCGCATTTTAACGATACAATCCTCAGAAAGACAATATACCTATGAGGGAAAACTTTTTTGACAGTTCACTTTACTTGGACAACGTAAGGGTGAATCTCCACTTAAGTTAAGTTACATACCAGATAGAAACATTAGGATGCATATTAGTAGCACTTTTTCATAAATCATAAGTTTTTATAACTAGAATAATATCATTAGATTTTAGTCAAAAGTAAGGCTCAACAGTAAGGTACCATTTGTGCGGTGGTATAACAAAACTGTTTGAAGTTTAGTCAATATGCTGTTTTAATTTATTTTGTTTAAATAGTGCTTGGAAACTTGCTCAATTTATTTAGACATCTACACATCATCATTAGCTTATTAATGTCCCCACTGCTGGGGCAGATTAAGAGGTGTGGAGATTTCACACCTCTCTAGTTGATGACCCGTAGATTTAATATACAGGGTGAAATTGAATGTTTCTATGAAACTTCGTGAGATTGTTGGGTTACGTGTATAGAGGATGCCTGATTTTTTCGGATTTTTTTGAAGTATATTTTTTCATGTATTTATTAATAATTTGTGTATTTTTATGTCCTTTCCTTCTTTTGAGTAGTTATTCATTTTAAACAAACAAACTTACATATCCAGTGAAAAACAACTAATAAATAAGCACTTCTAAAAAACGGAAAAACATTAAAATTCCACCGCGGTTTAACGACCGACCGCGCCCGCCAACCGTTGAGTGAGTAGGTACCTCTACACAGAGCTCAGCTGACTCCTTTGATTCCACACAATACAATAAAATCGTCTTAGATGCCTTTATTGAAATTGAAATAATAAGCACAAATGTCATCTTCTCTTAAGCAGAGAAAAACTTTAAAAGTTAACAATAATTTTGTCACGATTGGAAATAGGCAAATGTTAAACAAAAAGAAATACTTATTGCAGTTCAATACTTGGGTCAGAATGAAATTTATAACCAGGATTCAAAAGTACTTACGAGACCGGCGATGTAGGTAGGTACAACGAGGAACGAGGAACATATTCATTTTTTTCACTAGAACTTTTTATCACTGGTAGTACACAATAAATTGGTTCTAATAAAAAAGTATTTACACTAGCAATAAAAAGAGACTTAAATTATTATCTGCAAAATTGTTGCTCTAAACCACCATTTTGCTGCAAACAAAGGTAGGCACGTTTGCGGACGTATCTTTTCACCTTTTTTAAAGTGTCCCTATCACTACTCACTGCACAAAATGCAACTTCTATGGTTTAGGGACTCATTCGTAATCCAAACCTACTTCGTCACACTCGCGATAGCAGTACACCATCTCTAAATATTCTTGGTTCGTATAATAGGCATAATGAAATTATCACAGTGTATGTCACTAAGTCAAAAGATGCGCACGCCCACAGGCGATTGATATACTTGCGACTGCGCTTTGCATGCAATCAAAGCAAACCACCGCGTGCGGGGAAGACGGGAGGTGGGCGGAATTCACATCATAAAAGACGCCGCAACCGGCGCCAACGCTGCATGTTTCTTGCCAGCGTGCGGCGCGCCGCCCGCCCGTGCTTGCCGCAAAACAACATATTATTATGTGTGTGTGTGTATGTGTGTGTGTGTGTGTGTGACTGTGGCTGTGATTAAATGTGTTCGGAATTTCATGACGTGGGCAAATCAGACACGAAGAGTTCCTTCCTTCACTAAGCTCGTAAGTTATACCGATTTGCTCTGTATGATTTTTCCCAATTTTAAATAAGCCGTTTGTGCTTAAGTCTTAATTAAACCAGGCAACTAACATTAACAATAAAATTCTTACACTAACAGACAGGCTTTACCGATTTAAAATCGTGATAGTCATATTAACTTTATAGGATTTTTAATTGCTCTAACAGAAGATTTATTCTATTGATTAATTACCTGTGCTTTATGAAATAATATTGTGTATCAGTGAATAAATAATTATAATATAGCGTCACATTAAGTGCTGAGGTGTTGTAATTAAGCACTTTATTGTAAATTTTTCTACTTATGTGAAGAAATAAATAAAGAATTTATTATTATTATTATCTAAGACTATTTTATTGTAATGTTTTTAAATAGTGTGGAATCAAAGCGGAGAGTAGGTAAGCGCCGAGTCATCTGTGCGTGTAGTAGGTACCTACACAGGCGGCCGCCGGTCGTAACCCCGGCGGCCGGCGCTGATCTCGACTGAAGGCATTCATTAAGTTTCCGTTTTTTAGGAGTGCTTATTTTAAGTTGCTTTATAACTTCTATGTAGACGTATTTAAAATGAATAATTACTCATAAGGAAGAAATGACAAAAAAATAACCAAATAAAAAATTAAAAAACGAAAAAAATTATTTTAAAAAATCCGAAAAAATCAGGCATACTCTATGCACGTAACCCAACAATCTCACGAAGTTTCATAGAAACATTCAATTTCACCCTATATATAAATATCTTTGTTGTAGATCTGCCTCACAGTTCTGCCTGTTCTGCCTTAAATACGGCCTTGGGCATAGGCCTCTCCTATGAGTAGAAAAGATAAATTAGATCAAATCGGTGTGCACGGAAGCGGGTCCGTCCAGCAGCTTGGTATGCTGTAACTTCCTCTGGCCATCAGGTTGCTCCTATTACGTTGTGCGGATGCGATGTTGGTGACCTGGCGAGTGCGTCACTCGTAAATCAAATGGCATGAACAGTGGGTAACGACTAATAAATAACATACTTATTTAAGGACATACTTAATATATAATAATCTTATATATAAAATTCTCTTGTCACAATGTTAGTTACCATACTCCTCCGAAATAGCTTGACCGATTTTTATGAAATCATATGTACATATTCATTAGGTCTGAGAATCGACTACTAGCTATTTTTCACACCCCTAAGTGATAAGGGTTTACCACCCCTAAAAAAAAATTATTTTTTGAACTATTTTTTCTTATAATGTGGCATTAAAAAGACATACAACCCTAAATTTTCACCCTTCTACCACCAGTCCCTATTTTTATGGCGGTACGAAGTTCGCTGGGTCAGCTAATAATATATAACATTTGTTTCTTAGGTTTTCACGCACATCACTCATCAGAAGATTCTGACGATTAACGTTAATGAATAAATAAAGTTCGTGCATTAACCCGTTAAAACTAGTTTTATTTAATCTATATATAAAACTCAAATGTGACTGACTGACATAGTGATCCTGAATTTTGGCATGCAGGTAGATGTTATGACGTAGGCATCCGCTAAGAAAGGATTTTGATCAATTCTACCCCCAAAGGGATAAAATAGGGAATGAAATTTTTTATGAAACTTTGTCAATTTTAAACCGATCGGGCTGAGACTTTGCATGCAGGTATAAGCAGAATCATAGATGAATGTCATTGTGTATAATACAAGCCTGAGAACAAAAAAATGTGTCTACACTTCAGCTCTACACCGAAGCGAAGCGAGTAATACATAAACTTAATACTTAATATATGAACGTATAATTTTGGTGGTGGCATAAATGAGAACCCACCCTTACACTCGGTTATAGGTCGTGTATTTGTTTGTCGCCAACCCCAACGATTGCTATTGGATTGAATTATTTATATTATGCCGGAATACTCATGGGTTTCAGAACCAGTGGGCGACATATTCATCGCAGTATTTTATTCATAAGAACCCTATGAAAACATGAATTCGTAATTCTTTTGTAGTAAATTTCTTCGTTGGTTTACGGCGAAGTTTGTCTCTCTTGTATTTGGTAGATTATTTATTTATAACATTGTAAATACTCATACCCGTACTCAGAAACGTCAATAAAGTTGAATTGTTAATGACGTGTTGTCTATATCTGTTGATATGACGTCTTTAGCTGTTAGGGCAATTTTCATGAAAATGAACTTTACTGTGAAATTGACAAGCAAGTGATAGGTTCCCGGGAGGACCTTTTGCGATTGTCTTAATATCAATGTATAGGGTTAAATTTTCTTACTTGACACAACAGAGGATTCATTCGACGATTGCTTTCTGTTCAATTGTTTAGACAGTCACAGCTGAAGCGGTCCCCGACTGCAATAACTTTTTTGAGCTTAATTTTGACTTTGCAGCTCTTTTTTGTAACCATTCAACACCTAAATAAACTGTCCTGTTTCTGACAGCGGCATATATTTTGTAGACCTAGGACCTCAGGTCTTTAGACGTG
This sequence comes from Chilo suppressalis, assembly GCA_902850365.2. Lineage (NCBI taxonomy): Eukaryota > Metazoa > Arthropoda > Insecta > Lepidoptera > Crambidae > Chilo > Chilo suppressalis. Next base: position 4,970,170 of record OU963902.1, read on the forward strand.
CACTAAACTTAGTCATGTTACACAAGAATTTTGTTTCTGCAAAATCTTAACTTATAAATATAAAAATAAATGAATATTTCCAACACTTACACCAATTAGCCTAGCCCCAAAGTAAGCACTATAAGGCTTGTGTTATGGGATACAAATACTGTACATATATAAGTATATTTTTATAGAAATACATATTAAACATCCATGACTGGAGTACAAATGCACGTATTCATCACACAAACATCTGCCCCCACCGGGATTCGAACCCGGGACCTCTCGAGTCGGCGACACCATGAAACTCGGCGTACAAAACACTCGGCCACGGAGGTCGTCTTACTCACTTAGTTATGTTATTCAAGAATTTTGTTACTACAAAATCTAACTCAATTATGTTATCCAAGAATTTAGTTTCTACAAAATCTTAACGTAGTTATGTTATAATTTTTATTATTTTAAAGCATGTAACTGCTTGATGTTTAAGTCTAAAGAAAATATAACTAGAAAAAATTCTACGCGAACCAGGCAGCAGACGGGACTCGAACCCGCACCCTTCGCAATCCGGGCGAATGCACTTTTCGTGCATCATGCACATCATGCGTTATATTTTCTTTAGACTTAGTTATGTTATCCAAGAATTTTGGTTATATATATATTACAAAAGCTAAACTCAGTCATGTTATTCAATGATTTACTAATACAAGAATAGGCAAGAGCACAATTCGTCGTTTAAATCGCCGTCTTTCAAATGTCAGTGGTACGACGGCGTCCTAAATAAATAAGAATTTAAATAATACCCAGTCTGAATTGTTGATTTTTTCATTTATTAAAACACCTAGCTACATTTAAAACGTAATTAAATAAAATGGGAATAAAAATAACTTTGGGATTGTTTATCGTGGTTAAATTTATATTAAATTCTTTTTCGTTTGGATGCTAATGTATTGAAATACAATAAATCACACCATGGGATGAATGAACAAAAAAATATTATTTCTACTACTCTTAATGACTTATTTCAGGTCGCCATGGCGGTTTTCTATGCACACATGGCCATATTTAATTCCTCATACTACATAGAACTAAAATTTCGCTATTCAAATCTTTTAACTACACGTTTGTAAAAGCGAAAATTTAGAGAAGTCCTAATAAGCAAATTACTTCATCAAAACTCATTTTAAGTGTTTGTGAAGTACAGAGTTGGCTGATGCGGTAGAGCATTTATTCAGCGTCAGCCATCTTTAACTCTTCAAGAGGAGCTCGATGGCGTAAGTGGTCAGCGCTTTCGCCTGCGATAGTTGAAGTTAAGCAACTTTCGCAGTGGTCGGTCATTGGATGGGTCACCGGAAATTAACTATCTCGAGCTCCTCCGTGCTTCGGAAGGCACGTTAAGCCGTTGGTCCCGGCTGCATCTGCAGTCGTTAGCACTCCGTAATCCGCACTGGTAATGAGTCACGGTTCTATCTCCCTATTCCATCCACAAGGAAGTCCTGTACCCCAGCAGTGGGGACAATAATACACTTATTTCTATGCCATGAAGATTTTACAACGATACACACACACACTGATATAAACACAAAATTACAGAATACCGTGAGCTATGATACACATCATATTGGACTACTGTCCATCCATCCATCAGCCTTTCTCCATCCACTGCTGGGCATAGGCCTCCCCCATAGAACGCCACAATGCGCGGTCCTGCGCTATCCGCATCCAGCGGCTCCCAGCACATTTGACGATGTCGTCAGTCCACCTTGTTGGGGGCCGCCCCACGCTACGTCGTCCGGTACATGGTCGCCACTCGAGGACCTTTCTTACCCAACGGTTGTCAGATCCTCGAGCGATGTGACCAGCCCATTGCCACTTCAGTGTACTAATTCTTCGGGTTATGTCGTACACACCGGTCCTTCTGCAGATCTTCGTATTTTGGAACTTATCACGTAGGGAAACACCGAGCATAGCCCTCTCCATAGCACGCTGCGCGACTCTGAGTTTTGTTATGAGGCCGACATTCAGAGAAAATATACTCGACTACTGTAAGGCTCGCAATCTGCTCGGTATATAAATCTAAATAAAAAAATAATTCTAGGCACAACGCGAACCAGCGACTTCTGCTCTCCGGGAAGATAAACTAAGGTAACGGTAGCATAGTGGTTAGTGTGTTCGCCCGGACAGCAGAAGACGCAGGTTCGAGTCCTACCTGAAACCTTGACTTCAATTGAAATTGAACCTTGATCTGAGTTGAATTTATTGTAGTAAACATTTTATGTAGGTTTTTAAACCGAGCAGATTAATGCTTAAAATAAAAGAGCGAGAATTACAGTAGCTGCGTATTTATGATGTGTAATATTTGCCATTCCACCTTGTTTATATGTTTAAAAATAATCTAGGCAAATCTGGTGTGATTATACAGCAGTAGGATAACGAGGAATTAGGCATTTAAAATCTATATATATAAAACTCAAAGGTGACTGACTGACATAGTGATCTGTCAACGCAAAGCCCAAACCATAGGACAGATCGGGCTGAAATTCGGCATGCAGGTAGATGTTATGACGTAGGCATCCGCTAAGAAAGGATTTTGGTCAATTCTACCGCCAAGGGGATTAAATAGGGAATGTAAGTTTGTATCAAACTTTGTCAATTTTAAACCGATCGGGTTGAGACTTTGCATGCAGGTATAAGAAGAATCATAGATGAATGACATTGTGTATAATACAAGCTTGAGAACAAAAACTGTAGTCTACACTTCAGCTCTACACCGAAGCGAAGCGAGGGCGGGCCGCTAGTTTAAGAATATAACTCCGCAGTAGGGCCACGAGGAATAGGGCTTCCTCGTCGACCTACTTCTGGGAAAAAATAGTAGGACCATGAGGAAACGGGTAAAAATAATACGTTTTGATCACTTTTAGGGTTCCGTACCCAAAGGGTAAAAACGTGACCCTATCACTAAGACTCCGCTGTCTATCTGTCACCAGAGTATTTCATGAACGGTGATAGCGTGACATTTGAAATTTTCACACATGATGCATTTCTGTTGTCGCTATAACTACATATACTAAACATAGAATAAAATAAAAAAATAAATAATAAATGTTTATTGAATTTCAGTTTACAATAAATTACTTAATTCTAGTAATAACAAAAGATATGTCACTTATACTATAGCCTGAACTAGGTAAACCTGTGTTTCAGGCAAAAGTTTTCTACATATAATAAATATTTAATGAGGCTCCCATACAACAAACGTTTTTTCCCTCTATATTAATAACGGCAACAGGTCAACGCTTTAAAATATTCACAAAAAAATCAGTTGTAAATTTATTTAAAAACTAGTCGCCCGCCCTCGCTTCGCTTCAGTGTAGAGCTGAAGTGAAGACTAAATGACTCTTCATATTATTATAAAAAAACTGAAAACAGCATATTTACCTCTTCCAAACATCTATTGACATCACGTTACTCAATTGTTTTGCCTTCCCTGAACCTCTCCACTAACATTTGAAATTTATAGTATGGTATTAAAGTTCAAATTGACTTTTAAGTATTACGAGTATTACGAATCGTTAGTATGAAAGTATAGAAAAGTGTAGTTTTTGGACTTTTTTTTTAATTTTCTCTGCGTAAGAACCATCCTCGTACTTCAAGAAATATTCTAAAAAAAGAATTATCAAAATCCGTTCAGCTGTTCCCGAGATTTGCGCTTAGCAACAGATTCAGCGATTCATTTTTATATTAAAGATAAACTTTTTGACGACCTCAATTGCAGAGTGGTTTATACGTCGGGTTTCAAGGTGTAGATAACTTACTCGAGAGGTCCCGATGAGATGTATGTGTGATGAATACGAGCATTTGTACTCCAGTCACGGATGTTTTATATGTATTTCTATATAAATATACTTATATAAGTACAGTATATGTTTTCTATCCGTTACCTTAGTATCCCATAACACAAGCCTACAGTGCTTACTTTGGGACTAGGCGAATAGGTGTAAGTGTAGGAAATATTATTATTATTTACAATTCAATAAAAATAAAACCAATATTTAATCGGGTTCCCATACAACAGACGTGTTTTTTACCGTTTTTTTTTTTGGTACGGAACCCTACGTGTGGGAATCCGACTCGTACTTGACCGGTTTTTACATTTTACTAATATTCAGGCTTTCACTGCAACTACGAGGATATAATATTAGCTGTCTCAGCGAACTTCGTACCGCCATAAAAAAATAGGGGTTAGTGGTAGAAAGGTGATAATTTGATAATGTAGGGTTGTATGTATTTTTGTACGATGTATCATAAAAAAATAAAAACAAAAAAAAATTGTCCAAAAAAAAAATAATGGTGGACCTTAACATTTTGGGGGGGATGAAAAATAGATGTCCCATTCTCAGACCTACTGCATATGCATATAAAATTTCACGAAAATCGGTCGAGCAGTTTCGGAGTAGTTCAACTACGCACACCGTGACACGAGAATTTTATATATTAGATATGCGACATGATCAGAAGTTGCGTAGCCACTGAAAAAAAATGAGAGATAATCTCTTGTGTTACAAATTGTGTGGGTTGGACCTTTTTAACCTTTGGGTTCCATAAGCTTTTATTCACAGCTTCAGGCGCAATTTAGATCTTTTGTATGACCACTAAAAAGTTTTTTATCGTACCTATTAGTGATTTACGTCTACATTAATTTAATGAACATGAAATCTGGATGAGTTGATTTTTATTCTCTAAATATAATTTATCTTTAATTTTGAAGTGCAAGGCTTTTTTAGGCTTGTTGGGTTTTTCATTGAGATGAATTTTTTTTTTTTAGTTTTGTTGAAAATTTTTCTCATATTTCCAACCATGTTTGAGAAAATATCTGCTACAGCTTCACGGTAAAAAAAATTGGAGTCATCACGCAGTAAACCTGATTTTGTCGGTGTTTTTTACTTAAGAGCCCTTTCACGTTTTATGCAAAAAAATGCAATTAGTGAGCGCCTCTTTTACCCCCTTAGAATTTTTTTTGACTATTTCCAATAGAAGTTAACAGTAGAATTATTCTTCCTTTTGAATGTTAATGTAGAATATTTGCAAATACTATTTTTTTTCTACTGATCGTTCTACTGCAGCTAGTTTACAGAAAAAAACGATAATATGCACAACTTCAAACGCTTGAATCTCTTAATAATGTTCAATAAATTAGATCGAATTAATTACTACGACATTAGAAATATCTTTTTGTTGTAACATAATGTATTAGAATTTAGATTATCAGTCTCATTATTTATCAAAAAAAAAATATCTAACCTCCGTGAGTTTTCCCAAAAAATAATTCAGGTTTACCTCGTATTTTGATATTGAATTAAATAGAATTACTATCAAAAATTTTCATAAAAATTATCTACCATCAGTGAACTACTGAAATATGTATATATTTTTATAATTAGTTTATTAATAATTATTTTATGAGACTCTAAACATCACCCGTAAAATGCAATATATACTAGTGCAAATTTACCTATGCGCCGATTAGTACGGCAGCGGTGCAATTTTGTAAAAGGGCTCTTAATTATTAGTGTATTTCATAAACCAAACCCTTACTACGATAGTACGGAACCTATTGTGTGCTTACTATTGTTTTATTTCAACGCGTGAATATGAAGGTATTTTGTAACATAAAAGCCCTACAAACATATTATGTGTCGGCATTTACACCATGAAATAACACCACGAGTGGGAAATGTAACATCTGCGTGACGAAGAAAAATGAGCATTCCGTATGGACGCGATTCGTGAATACCATTGGAGCAAATTTGACGCTGTACGCAAACAAAATGCGCTATCCTATACTACTAATAATATAAATGTGATAGTTTGTATGTTCGTTACTCAATCACACAAAATATATTTAACGGATTTGGAAGAAATTCGGTACGCAAATAGATGGATGGATTTTGATTTTATTTATTTTTTAAGCATTTAACTGCTAGTTGTTTAAATCTAAAGAAAAGTTTACTAGAAAAAAATCCACGCGGACCAGGCAGCGGACGGGACTCGAATGCACGGACCATTATGCTACCACGGCCCTATTAGCCGCGTCGCGTTTTTCTAGCAAACTTTTCTTTGGATGGATTTTTTTTTGTGTAGCATACACACAAAAAAAAAACGTTGGTCGCAGATGAGATAATACAAGCGGATGGCATCTCCGCACGGGGGAGTCTCCTCTCCGTCTGGAGCCTCTCGGCCACTTGAACCTGAAGGGGAGTTGGATGGATAGAGGCGTAGGATACTTTTATCCTGGAAAAATGTACGGTTCCTGTGAGTTTCTCCAAAAATCTAAAGCAACGTAATACTTTCGGTATTGTTTTAATAAAGAGTTCTTATTGGAAATACTTTTTTTCTTTACTAGTTTTAAATATAATTTCTGTTTATAAAATAAAGTTCGAGCTCGAGTGGTTAGCGCGGTCGGCTGCGATCATTGAAGTTAAGCAACTTTAATAGTGGTCGGTCATTGGATGGGTGACCAAAAATTTTTACCATCTCGAGCTCCTCCGTGCTTCGTAGGGCACGTTAAGCCGTTGGTCCCGGCTGCATCTGCAGTCGTTAGCACCCACCAAACCGCACTGGGCCCGCGTGGTGGGCCATGGCACAATCTCCTTATTCCATCCATAGGGAAGGCCTGTGCCCCAGCAGTGGGGACACTAATAGGCTGATGATGATAAAATAAAGTCGCTCCTGTTGCCTTTACGCTAGGTCTTTAAAACTACGCAACCGATTTAATTGCAGTTCAGCAATAGATAGAGTGATTTAAGGTGAAAGCAAAAACTATAGTCTGATATCTGGACTGAGCGAATTTTTTCTTCTATTTTTTTTGTAAATCTAGCAGTTTCAAAAACTAAATCATAAATCATGATCTTATAGAAATAATTAATTTTTAAAAAAATAACCACGAGTAGTCTTATATTTTAATTTAAGCATTGAACTGCAAGATGTTCAAATCTAAATAAAATTGTATTAGGAAAAAAATTCACGTGGACCAGATAGCAGACGGGACTCGAACCCGCACCCTTAACTATCCGGGCGGATGCACTGACCGTTATGATACCGCGGCTCTAATTTATCCGTGTCGAATGTGAACGAGTAGTATTGATAGAAGACTTTCAATAATGTTCAAACTTAAAAAGATCCCACTTCTGCCTTTTTTGACCTTAATATGTTTTAATTATAACATTTAAATTAATCAAAAGCGTATGGTTTTATTATTTTGTTCTTTATATTTTACTAGTGGCCCGCCCTCGCTTCGCTTCGGGGTAGAATTGATCAAAATCCTTTCTTAGCGGATGCCTACGTCATAACATCTACCTGCATGCCAAATTTCAGCCCGATCCGTCCAGTGATTTGGGCTGTGCGTTGATAGATCACTATGTCAGTCAGTCACCTTTGAGTTTTATATTTATATATTTTAACTAGTAGTACAGTCAATCTGTAGGTTGAGTCGTGAAAAAAAAACCTAAAGGGTAAGTCTTGGTTTTTCTGTTGTCAAATGACGTCAGTAAGCCACCTTGGCGATGGGCATGTTCAACTCGTAGGCGTTTTTTGAAAAACTCAAAAAAACCGTCAAAAATTTTTTGAAACGCATTTTTCTTGTTTTGTAACATTTTTGGAAATTTTTTTTCGACCATAATGTACGAAACAACTTCGCCATTTAAAGTTTTCCATTAAAATGATATTTTCAGGGTGAAAAAGTGAAAAAACACTTTTTTTGAGACTAGCGCCACCTACAATGCGCATTTTTTGTTGTACGAGATTGCAACAATAACATAAATTGTAGCACTCAACGCCCTCTACAATTATGGTCGAAAAAAAAGTTTCTAAAATGCATACAAAACAAGAAAAATGCGTTTCAAAAAATTTTTGACGGTTTTTTTGAGTTTTTCAAAAAACGCCTACGAGTTGAACATGCCCATCGCCAAGGTGGCTTACTGACGTCATTTGGCAACAGAAAAAACAAGACTTACCCTTTAGGTTTTTTTTTCACTGAAACGATATTTTTTTCGACAGATTGACTGTACTATAGCGGAGCCCACAACTTTGACCACGTTGACTGTAGTTTCTTGAAAATCTTTCAGGAACCTCTACCACACCAATCCTATCTCCCTTTCCAGGTTATAGCTGTTTGTGTGCAAATTTCATACAAATCCATTTTTGCGTGATTAAGTAATAAATATTTTCTTTTTGAAGTGTAAACTTCTTTAGCACCGTTGAGATTTGAAACTCGATGAAACCAAAACGCAACAGTATTTGACACAAGGTATGCGTAATTTTGTAACTCTTTGCAAGAGAAAGATAGCCGAACGGATAAGGTCTTGGGATCAACACCAAATGTTCGTGTAATGTATTTATTTTAGAAACAATTTATTATAGGTTATACTTTTATGGCATGTGAACAGAACATGCCTATTTTTTATATTTTTATAATCTGCAATCGGCTCGTAAATCTGCTCCGTGATTACAATATTTGAGGCGACATTCCATTGAATGGTACTGTAACGTCCGTTGCGTTACAGCCTCCTTGTTTGGGTAAACTCTTTGTTCATGCAATGCCTACGGCTGGCAGTTATTTTAAAAAGGTAATGTCATGATTTCCAAAGATTTGAAATTGAGAATCGTCTATCGTTTGATAGAAGGTTCCAAGAGATAGACTTCAGGCACCAAACCATGCATTGATAGTGTAACCTCAATTATTATATTCGCCTGATTTTAAATAAAATAACACAAAATCTAATTAGTTTTCATAAAAACTACGCCCCCAGGATCTATCCCTTCAGGGTAGATCGCTGCAGTACCATTGAGAGGAAATAAAATTTAAATTATATGAGCAGTCTTTTGTCTCTTTAGGTGTTTCACGTTGTCACTTGAATTCAGTAGATCTTTTGTCAGTACATTGCTGTGATTCTCCAATCTCTCTTTGTATCTCTTGCTATTTTTGCCAATTTATTCCTTAACAGTGGGCATCTCTAGATATTCATGTATCTCCATATTACCCACGCACCAGTGTGCGACGCCAAATTAAAATAGCAATCCCAAAATATATAAATAAATTGCCGATCCCAAGTTTTTCGAAAGTCAACCCATTGATTTATTAATTGGGGCGGACATATTTTGGGATTTACTTACCGAGCGACAAATGCGTTTACCGGCTGGTCCCTATCTTAAAAATACAAAGCTGGGCTGGGTAGTATCTGACTCCGTGAGTAATACTGCAATTAAACAAAATGCAGTACAATGTAATTTTACGCACACGTCGAGTTTACAGTCGATTGATAAACAATTGCGACAATTTTGGGAAGTCGAAGAGTCATTCACTCAGACTAGACCGAATGATGTATTTTCTAACGAAGAAACATTTTGTGAAAAATATTTGAATGGCAAAATTAAACGTGAGATCGATGGTAGTTTCTGTGTGAAAATTCCCTTTAAGCAAAGTCCAGATACATTAGGGAACAGCTTTGCACAAGCGGAAAGCCGATTTTACGCATTAGGAAAGCGTATTGAACGCAACCCAAATTATAGAAATTAAATTACAATTAAACTTTAACTAACATACAAACTTTCACATTTACAATATTTTTAGGATTTGTCACCTTTAAACTATTCAAATTACGATATTGATTAGTTCCCGAAAATTTGCTGTTACCCCAAGCATTATCGTCATTAACATAATGACGTTAAATAAGATAAATCTATCCGAAGATAAAGTTATTTACAATCGAACCTCGTAAATTCTGGAGAAACTAAATTACGCAGCATCAAACCGCTTGCAAATTAATTTATGCTTGAAGCCATTTCAGAGCTGAGTTCAGAAACGGAAGCATTATAATTATAAGGCAACGAATTTTAACGTCGCTAACATAACACATAATATTTACAATGATTTATTTTAATTACGTTTTAAACCAGTGCCATAATATTTATTTTATATAAGAAGCATCAGGTTTTCAATTTAATAATCCCACTAATATTATAAATGTGGAAGTTAGTATGTTTGTAGCTCAATCATGTGCATACGGTATGCTTAAAGTTTTTGAACTGCATTGAGACATAGACTTTTTATGCCGGAAAAATGTCACGTTCCAGAAAGAATCTCAAAAAACTAAAGTTAACACGAAAGTTGCTAGTTTACCATAAAACTAAAACCCCAATGCCCTAATATTAAATATCTATTTAAAAAAAACATAAAGACCGCCTTATCACAAAACGTGGACGTAAGTTAAACCTGGACTAAAACTAATACTGCATCTTTGTTCGCTAAAACAAAGACGGAGACAACATAAGTTTAAAGCAAGACTAACTTTAATCCGCGTTTTGGAATAAAATCAACTCATCGAACAAAGAAAAAAGGAAAATAATAATTTTACGAAAACAAGTAACTATAAGTCCTATTTCCCAATACTAAATACCAATAGCCTTAATGCTTCATCAAGTCACGTGTAGTAGTAGCTATCGCAGAGCTTCAACATTAGTAAAACTTATAATTCGATCGACTACTTTGAATCAAAATCAGAAATCAATATATCTTTATTCAAATTGGATGTATAGTACAACACTTTTGTATCGTCCAAACATTTTTTTCCCTACCACTCGTTATTGGACATATTTTTTAGCTGCGGAGAAAAACGAGCGAAAAAAACTCCACAACATTAAAAGCATAATGTAACAACATTTACAAATCATTATGTTATTACAACGTCAATACAATCATGATTTATTTAATATAGAAAAATAAAATATAGAATGTTTCCGTATCGTATAAAAAAGCCAGTCAATTCTATTTTTGTATCGAACGACAGTGTTTTTTACTTACAACTTACAACGACTCTGTTATTTGGTTCAAATCAATTAGTTTTCCAAAGAGTTTGAATATTTCTACCGTCTGATGATTAAGGGAAATGTGTAGCAGACTTGAAGTCTGAAACGCCGTAGCCACTATTCAGATTTCAACCCCTACTTATGTGATTCGCACGGTGGCGTCCCAGCGCGTCGCACGCACGCTTGGCATTCGGTCGCGTTATTTCGTAGTAACTACATCGAACTTACATCTAATGAAAATTTATTAAAAGTAAACATTATTTGAAATTGCAATATGAAAGTTTGAAAAAAGAATGTTGTGCGTCAAAAGTGACTGAATACCGTACAGTTATAAATTCCGGTCATTGTTTTTTAAAACTTTTTGCTGTGCGATTCGAAAGATAGTCGATTCACGTGTGTTTGTTTAAAAGTGGCAAGTAAAAAAGATTGTCGAAAAAACGATTAAGGTAAGTCAATTAATTACCGCAAGTAATTACCGCAATTGTTCTTTTTTCTAATAAAAAAGTATAGGTATTCCAAAACTTTTCGCTCCGTCAATATTTTTAGGGAGACATTATTCGAGACAACTTTTCACAAACCGTTTGTAATTACAAACTTTTCATCTGACTCGTTTGACAAGTTGTTTCGTAAGCACCTGAAGTTATTTCATTATGAAATATATTCATCAGGTGCTTGCGTTATGAGAACCGCAGACTCGTAAAGTGACGGTTTTAATAATATGTTGTAAGCGTGCTTGAACATTTCAATATTGGAGAAAGCTTACGGCTGGTAAAATATTTAACAGTTGTAGTTTTTAATATTAAAACTTGAAATATTTTGATCTCTAACCTTTTAATAAAACGCATGGATTGTAATTAAATACTTTACATGAAACATAGCTCGAAAATCAGCAAGAAGGGATTTTTTGTTATGAAATTACACGTACCAAATTTTACACGGCTTGTAATAAACAAAATGGAAATGTGTCCTACTACAGAAACAAATCAATTATTCTCAAGGAACATTCAATTAAATCACCTTCATCTGTTCCTTTTAGTTATCATCATCATCATCATCATCAGCCTATTAATGTCCCCACTGCTGGAGTACAGGCCTTCCCTATGGATGGAATAGGGAGATTGGGCCATGACCCACCACGCGGGCCCATTGCGGATTGGTGGGTGCTAACGACTGCAGATGCAGCCGGGACCAACGGCTTAACGTGCCTTCCGAAGCACGGAGGAGCTCGAGATAGTAAATTTTTGGTCACCCATCCAATGACCGACCACATGCGAAAGTGCTTAACTTCAACGATCGCAGCCGAACGCGCTACCCACTTGCGCCATCGAGCTCCTCAGCTCCTCTTTTAGTTATATTTCTCTTTATTGAATTTTAAATAATTTGAGCAATCGTTTACATTGTCTTATTACCTTTAAATACTTTGCTTTTGATAGGATTTTTGTTCGATAATAAATGTTCAAGTTACGTTTTTAGACTTCAATACGTCAAATACCAAAAATGGAACCCTTATAGGATCTCTTTGTTGTCCGTCCCTAAGTCTATCTGTCAAGTCTCTTTATCTCAGGAACGCGTAAAGGTATCGAGTTTATCCTTATACTTAGATCTATGACCCCTTGATTCTGTGAAAAAATCAAACATCAAAGTTAACATAAAAAAGATGCTGCCATGGAATCTGTCTGTCTATCAAGACCCTTTTATCTTGAAAACGTGTATTGGTACCGAGGTTTTTATATTTCTTGTATTTTGGCAACAAACAGTCATATATTCCACAAAAGTAGCTTAAGTTAAATATTTTATATGCAATAGTCCAAACAGTGCTTAAACACAATATGAAAACAGACCTGAAGGTCCGACATTATGATCTAATGAAAATCCAAACTCAACCGTTACAGTACACAATTGTATGACGAAATATTTTGGACTAAAGTTTAAACCATATATTATTATTTAGGTCTAAAGTCGCTTAAACTTGTGAAAAAATCAAACTTTTAAGTTAAAATAAAGATACCCGTTATGTTGCGTGCCTACATACAAATTTGTACGGAACCCTAGGTGGTTTGAGTGTAAATAGTCTAATGATAATTCGTAGATTGGGTAAGGTTTCCTCGGAACCACGAGGTAGGAGCTGGAATCAGCGAATGCTTAAGTATTCATGTGTCGCAAGTGCTTTATAACTATAGGTCTTTACAACTAGGTACTATGGTGGCTACTTACGGGCAGACTTTCGTTACAAATTCAAAATACCTTTATTCAAATTTGGAAACATAAATACAACTCCTTTGAATCGTCCATGTTTTTTTCCCCCACCACCCGTTAAGGACATTTTTCAGCTGTGGTGAAAAACGGGTGAAATTATTTACAAAATATATTAATGTTACAGTGTCAATTACAAAATTAGGTCATATTATGCTTTAAAGAAGTTACGTAAAAATATCATTATTGGTATTGATTTAGTTATGGGGATATCTTAAGTATATTGGGAAGATAGGTACATACATATTTTGTACACATTATTTGTTTTATATTTCTGTGGTGTGAAATAAAAAGTTTTTATTATTTTATAATAAATTATAAATAAATAAATAAATATTTCCAACACAATTAGCCTAGCCCCAAAGACAGCACTATAAGGCTTATATTATGGGATATAGTCGAAGCAGTTAGCTCCAAAGTAAGCACGACAAAGAAATGAGTCACCAAATTTCCTTGTTCGTGTAGGAATAGTGGCCACAGTAAGTTGGTGGCAACGTAGGCCAGCGCGCGTGGTCCTATGAAGAAAAGGTGATGGAGGGATAAGGGAGAATAACTCCTCAGACACTCACATATAACATAAAACTTCAAGTATAAATAAAATCATAACTATAATTGCTATTTCTTCTTTCAAATGTTTAATACTTGAAAAAGTATTCATTTGACATTGTGGGTTGCCTACAATGCGAAGAGATGGCGCTGCCTTGCAGCTTAAGGCTAGGAAAATTTCGACGCGGCTAATAGGGCCGTGGTAGCATAATGGTCAGTGCATTCGCCCGGATAGCGAAGGATGCGGGTTCGAGTCCCGTCCGCTGCCTGGTCCGCGTGGATTTTTTTCTAGTAAAACTTTTCTTTAGATTTAAACATCTAGCAGTTAAATGCTTAAAAAATAAATAAAATCATAACTATAATTGCTATTTCTTCTTTCAAATGTTTAATACTTGAAAAAGTATTCATTTGACATTGTGGGTTGCCTACAATGCGAAGAGATGGCGCTGCCTTGCAGCTTAAGGCTAGGAAAATTTCGACGCGGCTAATAGGGCCGTGGTAGCATAATGGTCAGTGCATTCGCCCGGATAGCGAAGGATGCGGGTTCGAGTCCCGTCCGCTGCCTGGTCCGCGTGGATTTTTTTCTAGTAAAACTTTTCTTTAGATTTAAACTTCAAGTAATTTCTGTTATTTACGGGATTGTTACCAATGTACCTTGTTTTAGCGAGTTTCCGATATTTCGGCACAGTTACTCCGTGATCATGGCGTTTGCAACAGTGCCGAAATATCGGAAACTCGCTAAAAGCAAGGTACATGGTAATATTCCCGTAAATAACACAAATTAATGTAATGTTAGTGACAATGAAAATTTAAAAGAACATAATATTTGTTCCTTATGCGCATACAATAAATAAAACACATTTAAACTTTTTTCTCAATCTTCTGAAGAGGATCCGACGCTTGTTGTAACTCTTATAAGAGGAATAATAACGTACTTATAAAACCTACCACCTACTTATACTTTTAATGTGGAATTTTGTATGTTTGTTACTGAGTCGTGAAAAACGGCTGAACAGATTTAGATGAAATTTTATACAGAGACAACTTATAAACTAGAAGAAGACATAGGACGCTTTTTATCCCGTAAAGTGTTGGGTTCCTGAGGGATTTCGGGATTAACTGAAGTTTACGCGGACAAAGTCGCGGGCGGCTGATGGTTATATTAGTTATATACAGGGCGTCCCACAGGTTTGTCTCACGGAGGAAGAGTATATTAAATATTGAAGATAGGATATTTTACTGAAAGAAGACATAATTTTAATAATTAAGTAACAGTTTGAATGTAGAATCCCACCTACCACTGCTACTATTATTTGAGTTTCAAGGGATTTTTATAAAGAACAAACAAATGGTTTTGTACAAATTCCTATCAAGAAGTTTCGTACAGGTTCTTAATGAGATGTTTAGTGTAGATTAATATCAAAGAGTTTTGTTTGAAATTTAAATCTGTTTTGTACAGATTCATTTCAGATCTTTCAACAATAGCATTACAACTTTGTTCAGAACTTTCATCATTAACATTTATGTTCAAATGAAATAAAATCACAAATCATTTATTCAGTCTAGGCTGTTACGAGCACTTGTGAAAGTTGAGAAGTTACGATATCGGTTAGCAAAACTACGGTAGGAGACCTTGTACTGAGAAGAACCGGCAAGAAACTCAGCAAGGGCTTTTTTTCTCCCTGTACTATTATATACAGAGTCGTCAAGTTGAAAAATTACTTCAGGGAGAATGCTGAAGTCACCTTCCATTACATAGTTTAGAATATAGCTATGTACAATAAGTTTTATAGTGAGCTTTACATTTTTAGTAGGTACTAGTGGCCCGCCCTCGCTTTGCTTCGGTGTAGAGCTGTAGTGTACACTACAGTTTTTGTTCAAAAGCTTGTATTATACACAATGACTTTGTTCATTATAAGATATAAGGCTATTTTTAGGTATTTTTTACACACGTTCGATAATGTAACGCACATTATCGAAGTTTTCATACGGAACCCTAACTTTTTGAAAATACGCTATAGCCTATATTAATCAATGGTAATGTAGCATTCAAATGGTAAAAGAATTTTAAAATCGGTCCAGTACTTTTTGAGCCAATTCGTTACAAACATACTTACATACAAACCTTTCCTCTTTATAATATTAGTATAGATATAGGAAGCGGCTTCAGATACCACATTAAAGTTATGAAAAATGTCTATGAAAATAGTTATGAATTTTATAATAGCCCTTACTCATAAGAGTATTCTTGATAATAGATTAAATTAAATTTGGTGAGAAGAAGCTAGCTCAATGAGACCAGGGAACTTTATTAAACAGTGTATTGTTATTTGTACATTAAACGAAAAAGACTTACAACTTACACAAATACAAAGAAGAAGAATTGGTTCAGTTTAAAAGTGCATAACCTAAGAAATATAATAAATGAAATAATCACCAGTCAGAAAGTTTCAATGACTTTTTGATGGTATCACCAAGTTAAGTCATAACAATAATTAAGTCCCTTTTGGATTTCGTAATTATAGCAACATTGTAACTTTTTCAGTAAACAATTTCGAGAACGCTATGTAAAACAACGAGACGGGACGCTTTGATATTATTATCATACCAAATTCTTATCACCATTACAATTTATGTTGTTTTCGGTTAAGTAAATGTATTTAGAACAGTAAGACAGTGTCTGCGTACTTTCTAATAGATAATAATAAACATAGTCGTTAAATATATTTTACATGAAGATACACAGTTAAATAGCTAATTGAAAAACTTTTTTAAGGAAAATAAAAAACAAAATGTAAAAATAACAC
This sequence comes from Chilo suppressalis, assembly GCA_902850365.2. Classification (NCBI taxonomy): domain Eukaryota; kingdom Metazoa; phylum Arthropoda; class Insecta; order Lepidoptera; family Crambidae; genus Chilo; species Chilo suppressalis. Next base: position 4,986,621 of record OU963902.1, read on the forward strand.
ATATTATTTACTTATATCTAGGAGCTCGGTGGCCTAAGTGGTTAGCGCGTTTGGCTGCGATAGTTGAAGTTAAGCAACTTTCGCAGCGGTCGGTCATTGGATGGGTGACCAAAAAATTTACTATCTCGAGCTCTTCCGTGCTTCGGAAGGCACGTTAAGCCGTTAGCACCCGCCAATCAACACTGGGCCCGCCTGGTGGGCCACGGTCCTAACTCCCTATTCCATCCATAGAGAAGGCCTGTGCCCCAGCAGTGGGACATTAAAGGCTGATTATGATGATGATGACTTATATCTAGAGTACATTTAAAGTCAAATTAACATTTGGTGTTCACAAACAGAGCAGTAAATGGTATCACAGATCTATTAACAAGAGTGGTACAGACTCTAATTGCAATTGTTAATTTGACTTGCATTGACCCCTGTATTTGCATGCAAATACAGGGGTCTAGGCTCCGAATATGATTTTGTCCCATTCGGTGTCGAGACCCTTGGTCCGTGGGGTCCTAACGCTATAAGGTTTTTTAAGAAAATATCAAAAAGGTTAGTCGACATCACTGGAGACCGAAGAGCTGGCAGCTACCTCGGACAAAGAATTAGTTTAGCTATTCAAAGGGGGAACGCTGAAGTATCTTCGGAACCTTGCCTAAAGGGACTCCTTTTAATAATATATTTTAGTTATTTTATTATCTTTTTTAAGGTTTTTAGTTTTAAGTTCATTGTTCCTGTATTGTAAATATCTTACAATTTAAGTTTATAAGCATTATAATTAAATTTGACTTTAAATTTACTCTACATATTAGTAAAGAGTATGTATTATCTCTCAGATGAATTCAATTTTTTATTTTCGTTGAAAAAGTTCTTATTTTCCACTTCTTATAAGTCGAAGTAATGTGAACTAAGTTTACTACTAGTGGGTACTGACACATAAACTTAATTACATTTCATAAAATTGCAAAACACGAATTGAGTAGGTACTGCTTGTAATTGAGGCGTTTCATTGTCTGTCTCCGGAAGTACATCAGACCTTCGCCAAATTAATATGGGACCATCTCGCAAAAAGACTAATTCAGACAAAAAAAGAATCATCAAAGTCGGAAATCTCGGAAATATGCGCGATTAAAAAAAATATATAAAACAAATACAATGACAAATTGAGAACCTCCTCCTTTTTAATGTCTGTTAAAAAGTTCATTAAAATTCAAAGTACGCTTTTAAAGTTCAATTAAAATTGACATATGAAGATACTGTAACACTCCGATGGGAAGGTACTTTTATTGTAGTATATGACAATACATTTTTTAACAACGGTGCCTGTAAACCTGCTGTAAACAGATCATTGAATATAAATATAGTTTGAAAAGATAAAGAATCTTTCGGTAAAAAGTATTTGTAAAAAACTGTTAATACTGTAACATAAAAGAGAGTATCTTAATGACGATTGAATTCAGTCAAGTGTTCATCTATGTTGTATATCCTCAGAGTATAACCGCAAATCTTCTAAATCTTTACAAAAGCTTCATATCGCGTTGTGGATACGAGATTCTTACAGAAAATGATAAAAAAGTTATAACAGACTTACATCTCGTATATGTTACTGGTAATGTATGTAATCCGGGCATTTTATAGAACGCCTATATCTTTCAGGCAATATATGAAATATAGTATTTTATTAAATAATTATTCTAGGAATTCTATACAATATAATTCCCAATGCTTCCGAGGTAATATATTATGTACGCTGTTCGCAGGTCAACTGAAGAATGCGCTGACCAGCTGTAGCTTGAATACATTGCTGGCAGGTTTTTCATAATACTGTGTCCAAATTTTTCATTATATTACCTTATGTTACGTTTCCTTAATCAAAAATCAAATCAAAGCTAAGTTTAATTTTTATTCCATAAATTACTTCAGGAAAAATATTCTAATCGATAAGATAAAAAAAAATTGTTCCCAATTGTCATGTTCCGTAATGCATATATTACAAGTTTTATCGTGGTACGCTTGCTTCGTCCGCTCAGCTCACGCTAAGGTTAAATTATAGGTACAAGTTGGACCTTAACCCGTAATAACAATAACTGAGCATTTTAAATACACCATTATAATTCTTTTAAGGCATTCAATTTCGACTATGATATTAAGACGATATTACGACGGAAAAGTTTATGATTAGGTGAACCAAGGTATTGCAGAAATAAAAGTTGTTTCCTGATCACCTATTGTTTTATTATATAGAATACTAGCTGACCCAGCGAACTTCGTACCGCCATAAAAAAAATTAATTAAAAAAACATTGTCCAGCGGACAAAATTGTGAATCTAAACCATTCTCAGATCCCCTTGAACACACACAAAAAATTTCATCAAAATCGGTCCAGTCGTTTAAGAGAAGTTCAGTGACATACACACTCACAGAAGAATTATATATATAAAGATTGACAATTGCCAGTACGAGCTAGAAAGTGTTAAGAATGCCCGTAGATAGACTTTGACAGTTACATATAAGGGTGACAAAAACTCGTGGTAGAACTTCGTTGGGTGGATCGGTTCTGTGTATAAAGTATGATTACAAAGCTATATTTAGATATAATCTTTCCATTGTTGTAGGAACAGTCATGTACTTCCTTTAAGTATAGCTATAATGTAAAGAAAATTATACTAGAAAAAATATACTCGGTTCAGGTATCAGGATTAGTCTGATACTTGGATCGAGTGGAATATATTCTAGAAACGGATACAATGTTTTTTATATTTTTTTTATTTTATAGTCATAATTTTGATATTATTTGCATTTGTAATGGAAAGTGACTTTATGAGTTACCTCATATTGAAGTCATTTTTCAATTTGATGACTTTGTATATAAGTAATACAGGGAGCAAAATACAGCCTTTGCTGAGTTTCTTGCCGGTTCTTCTCAGTTCTTCTCACAAGTGCTTGTAACAGCCTAGACTGAATAAACGATATTGAATTTTGTTTTTTTTTATTTTTTTTTTGAATTTCGTGGTTAGAACATCCAATAGGGTCAAACCATGTGAAATAAATAGTTGACTTTGCGTGAGTCATATAAAAAATGTTATTTTAGTTGTGTTGGGTGTTAATTTTATAACAAGTGCAGAAGGAGCGCGACTAGTAATTTCGCTGTCTATTAGCGCACTATCAAAATTTAATGAATTTATTTGAATGAATTTTATTATATTAAAAACACGTTCTTTGACGTACCATGAAAGATGCACAACTATTTTTTTTTAAAACCAAAGTCCTTTAGTCGGCATTCTTTACGTCAATCCATTAAGCTGCGTCCATTTTGTTCCTCCGTCCTATATCAGTCACTATTTACTTTGAGCCATCAGTCAGTGACAAGCGAAAAATGTTTTTGGGCAAATGTGTCTGAAACATCTGAAGCCGGTCCGAAGGCGTCGGTAGAGGCGGGAACTTTTACTGGACTGTACGTTTCTTTACTCATGCTGTTACTATTAAACCCGTGACGTCATTAGTGAGGTCCACTTGACAGGCACCTGAAACCGACAGACATTCATGCGACGATTGATGAACGGTGAAGTAGCAAAAAGAGTGCGTCAGAGCTGTAGTAAGTGAACTGCGTATCTGCTTACACAGATCCGAAGTCATTATTTATATAGGATTGGTCATCGTATAAAAAAATGTCTGAGTCATTATTACAATTTTTGCCTCAGTGATAGGAATGATATGTCTAGATCTCGGATCCTAAAATTCCCATTCAAAGTTTTCATTTTTGTACCTGATGATTTATTGCTGTCATCATCAAGTTTTTAATCGCTCAACGCTTAGACTCTTAGGGTCTGTGCATAACACGTTTTTTAAACGCGCTATCGACGCGAGTTTTAGAAACGTTTATCCTACAATCCTACAATGCAGTTGGTTTTTGTTTGTATCGACACACACGCGCGTTAGTATCGCGTCTGATTAGGTTCAAACGCGAATTACGGAATTGAGCCGTCAGGTAGGGTTTTTAAAAACTTAACTTTAAATTATTACTTTATTTATTTAAATGTTATACAAAATTACTTATATTAATTGATCCCGATGATCCGGTCTTACAAACTATACGTCAAGATTCTTCCACGATTGAAGCTCAAGCAACTCCCAAAACTGTCCGAAGGTTTTACATGAACGAAATCTGTCTAATAAGCACTTTTCAACACGATTGCTCAATCGAGCCACCTGCACTTGGGAAACACATAATGTACGCGTGAAGTATGAGTGACGTATGAGTGACGTATGAGTGACGTAAACGAGTCTTGTACTCGTAACACGCGCGACACCAGCGGTCTGTATCAATATACACCACGTTTTTTAAACACGCCGTCCATCGACGCGCATTTTAAAAACATACGTTGACGGCGCACTTTTATCCTACAAAGCAGTTTGTTGTCTTCGCTTCGATTCGCACGCGCATTAGCATCGCGATTGTATCGCTACACACGCGAGTCTGTATCGATTAAAATGCGTGTTTGAATTTACACGGGCTGCGTTTGAGTGGCGTGGATATTGCGTCTGTATAGCTCTAAAAACGCACGTAGACGGCGTTTTTAAAAATGTGGTGTGCATATAATAAATAATCCCTTATGATTCAATTTTGATGTTATATCATGAGATTTTCTTTATATACTAACTTTAACTAGTTTTCTTCATATTTATAAATCTTTTTTTCTTTATATTTATAAATCTAGCAGTTAAATGCTTAAAAATATAATGATCTGCTAAAAGGAATTTTTATTATTTAAACGAAGATAATACATTAAAATAACGCAAATTTAAAACTATATAATTTAACCTACTTCTCTACATAAATAAATAATTTACAAAATAAAAAATATATCACCCCCAGCGCCGCCATCGGGAATGGTGCCCAATAGACTGACAGCATTGCCATGTTGAATGGCAAGACAATGATCTCAATCATTGTCGTCTTTTGTTCTACATAGTTTTTAATGATGTAGTACGACAAAACCCGACGTAACGGAGTTATAAACGATACTTACATCGAATATGGATTTAAGAGTAAGAAGGCCTCCGTGGCCGAGTTGTTGAGGTCCCGGGTTTGAATCCCGGTGGGGGCAGATGTTCGTGTGATGAATACGAGCATTTGTACTCTATTCATGGATGTTTAATATGTATTTCTAAATATATACTTATATATGTATTCTATCCGTTACCCTAGTATCTCATAACACAAGCTTGACAGTACTTACTTTGGGGCTAGGCTAATTAGTGTGAGTGTTATTTTTTAAATTTGAGTAAGTATACCTCCTGGCTTTAACCGTCGCAAGTTAGTTTTAACAAATTTGTTCAGTTTATCTTGTGATTTTGCACAATAATCTCAGAAACAATTTCCCGGGATTTTAAAGCGGTTTTTGGTGGTTAATAAAAGTTTTCTGTAACGCACTTCTAACTTTTACCGCTTTGAAATCATACGTGATATAATAGAAAGTTCATTCGTTTGAAAGTTCGTTCTTTTTTCTAAATTTTGAGGAAACACGCAATTAGCACTATCCTAACTAGGCCCGAATATGAATTTTCGTAGTTGCATTGAACAATGACCTTTCAAATATCCACCGACAGATTACAAGCGCTAGATACATTTAATATGATACATTTTCTTAGAAATATTATATTATGCGTTAGGTTCCTCGGATATTAGGTTCCCAAGGTTCAGAGAAAGAAAAATGCCACTCGATTTGGCACGAGTTCACCAATTTTTTACTGATCGCCTCTCTGTGGATTTTGGGATGTTTCGTCGGCGAAAATAATGTCGGTTACATGCAGGCTGTAGTTCAATGTAGACTTTTTCCCTTTCCGCTTGACAAATGGAACTGTCGTTTGGAACAAATGCACCATAAGCGACATATTTTTGTTAATACGTTAGCAGTTATGACAGTTTAAAGTTATTATTAGATTTATTGGACTCTTCTCCCGTGACTTTGTCCGTATGGATTTGAATTAAATAAATCCTAAGGAACATAATCTTATTATCGGCCGATCTCACTCGCCGAAAGTGATAGAAGATAATATGTCAATGATATTACCAACATTTTGAAAGTTTTTACTCGCGTAATATCTTGTTAATATGATTGAATCATATAAAAAACTTTAAGTTTGATAAAAAAAACCTTTGACGTGGTATAAAAAAGAATTTTTAATAAAATTTATTATATTAAACCAACAGCATGGTATTTTCTGCGAATAAGCATTTCAGTATGATGTTTGCTATTTCTTTGTAATATAAAAATCTAGACTCGAGGGGTCTTATTCTGAGCACTTGGAATTCTGAATGATTTTAAAAGACTAAGACTGCTAATTTTAACTTTAATGAAATAATTCTTAAAGCAATTCCTAGAGCAACTTCATAAGAAATAGATTAATCTGTTTATACTCTTTGATTACCTCTTGAATCTAGTATATTGCATCATTTTAGATTAGTTTTAAGTTAATTATATGTGTAATGTTTTACCAAATTTACTGTAATTTACCATAAATAAATACACATGTTATTTTAATGGAAATTAATCGCCCGTTTCCGCCTGAAACACAGGATTTTCTTAGTTCAGGCGCATGTTTTGTTATACCTAAGCTGAAATTGTACTTTTAAGTTATTATTTTTGTACTAATTGTTAAAATAAAATTTTATTATTATTATTATATACTAATAAGAAAATGCTTGTTCATGCTTTAGTTCCTTTCGGTTAATACGCGTTTTTTAGCAGTTTCAGAACTTTGTCGCACTATTTCTTTTTCTAAGGAGATAAAATATTGTTAGAAAATTGTAAAGTTAAGTTTGAATGTTCTAATTGAAGCAATCACTTTTTTCTTTTAATATGCTATAATTTATTTTCATTAGACATTTTAAGAACACAAACTTAAAAACTATATAGCTTAACCAACTATCCTACTTATATAAATAATTTACAAAATTAGATCAGGAATGGTGCCCGATAGGCTGGCAGCATTGCCACGTTGGATGGAAAGGGCACGGTAATATTATCTATACAGTATTCTATCTTCATACAAACGGTCGGAAAGCGTGTCATACCTACGCCACTCGAGTTCGCGCGGCACCCGGTGGGCATCCAGTCGCGAATGCGCCGCAGCGACGACTGAACGGTGTGAATTGTTTATTAAGCAGTTAGCCGTGCTCAAACGTGTGATTTTTATTGTGCATATTTGATTGAATTAAGTAGATATCTACATAATTTAATATGGCAAAGAGCAAAAGTCGATATTGTGCTGCTTTTGGTTGCTTGAACTCTTCAATAATTCAACTTTTCATACGAATGCGTATTTATTATACTATCAAATGTAATAATAAAGCTTTCCGTACGTCTCAGTCGGCGTAAATATTTTTCTGTCTCAAATCTATATATTTTTTTTATTCAATATTACACTAAAAATAACAAGTATTTTATGTAACACTTCCTAATTCATTCTCAACTGTTTTTTACATATGAAATAAAATATTTATTATCACAAAACTAGAAAGAAACTTAATTATGTAGATGCAATTAAAATACTGTAGGCGGGCAGCCCTACCGCGTGGATACGCCCCGCTCGGCCGTAGGCAGTTATTTCAAGGACAGAGCCGAGTCACAATACTGCATAGATAATATTACCGTGGCAAGGCTTTGACCAAGATGTCTGCCAATACCTGAAGCAATCAATTATGTTACGGGCAATCACAAGTTTATTGATGAAAATTCGCGAAAGTAACGCAACCTTATTCAAGTTTGTTAAGTTCTATTTTTTTAAGAATTCAGTGTTTTCATGCACTTTGAAAAATACGGGTTTAATCAGACGCGCCCCTTTGCATAGGGAATTTCTCATACATGTTAAGTTTATCGACTTTAAAGCTACACAGAAAGCAAAACCGTTTCAAAATTATTAAAAAAGGCGTCTACACATTTCCAGAATAGTAACCTAAGGCTTACAAACTAACGTGTAGCCCTCATAAAGTTATTGTACAAATGTATACGAAAGAGAATTTCGTTTATTTCAGCTATTCTTATCGCGGGTTAAATGTCTGCGTTGGCTTTATTTCTACAGTGATACTTTTTGACAATAATATGCATTTGAAATAAGAGATTTTATCAAGAGCTAAAGTTGTGTTCATAGATCAACGTTATGGAACTATGAAGAGAATAATTTTATTTTCAAGTAAATAAGTTTGCAGTTTTCAAGATATCAGAACAAAGAATGGAAGAACAATCAAAATTTAACATAAAGTTTTTTTTTGACTAACTATATAGATGGACCTAACTGAAAAAAGATAGTTAATAAAAAGGTGAAAATACTATGCCATATTATTTGTTTTTACAACTGAAATTTTTTTACCCAATTACTTTTCGAAAAGTACGTCATACTTTTTGTCGCTGAAAAACATTAAATTCTTCTGAAATTTTTCAAAAATGGGACCTAAATTGTTTGAATTAGCAGAAAAAAAATGTGCACATACATCAGAATTGAAACTTCTTTTCTTAAATAACCTAACATAAGGCGGGAGCATAAGGCATAGGGGAATAGAGCAGCGCACGCATCCCTCATATATGTGTATATGTATAGATATATTGTCGCTTGTGACACTCGTAGCGTTGCAGCCTTCGCCGAGTTACCCTCCAACTTTCGTTAACCTCTTGACGCATTTCCATTTCACTTTTCCATAGGATATATAAGATATTTTCATCTACACCTCGTCCGGAAAAAAGTTTCACAAAAAAAACCGTACAAGTGCGAGTCGTACATGCCCACTGAGTGTTCTGTACAAATATCAAATCTCTTTTTCATCCCACCACCTCGGAAAGTGTAATTTTGCGCTTCGAAATCTGGCTGGAAAATTCTATTTTATTCGCTTGAGCGGCAAAGTAGATTTGAATTTAGAACATCACATATAATGAGTACTCAATATAATTGTAAATTCAAAACGTCATTAAACCTATTTAATGTGACCTCTATGGTGCCAAATTTATGATTAGAACTTTTTAAATTGTGAAAAAATTTAAATTTGGAACCTTCTTGGTTTCTTTGTTTTATTTGCGTGCTTCGCGCCATTCTAGTTTTTCACGTTTTATTGCTTAAATATTTTGTCATTATAAATTGTTTTCTTTTTCATTTTGTCATTTCCTCGCTGAGGTGGGATGAAAAGTTACGTATTGCACTCGAGTGGAAAGATTTTTCACCTTGTGCTCGTTTGTTTCCCTCGCTGACGCTCAGGATTCTAATTTAGAATCACTCGCTGCGCTCGTGATTCAACTTTAGAATCCTTCGCTTGCTCGGTCATCCAAATCGAGCACGCGGTTAAAAAGGAACTTTCCACTCTTGTATAATAAATAACTATTACGTTATCTTAGAAGTGTGATTTTTTGACAACTTCAAGGGAGTGTAGACTTGATTATGATGAGCCAGGGGGCTGGTATTGTAAGGTAGATATTAAATCACGAAATATTAATTAAAGATGAGTTCACTTGCTTCAAAGTCTAATGGCGCTATCACACTTAGTCGTTAGCCCGAATACGAGTCAATTCGGGTAGTTGACGTTTGTTTACCTGTCACCGTTTTCCAGCCCGTCATCATCATCATCATCAGCCTATTAATGTCCCCACTGCTGGGGCACAGGCCTTCCCTATGGACGGAATAGGGAGATTGGGCCATGACCCACCACGCGGGTCCAGTGCGGATTGGTGGGTGATAACGACTGCAGATGCCGGCGGGACCAACGGCTTAACGTGACTTCCGAAGCACGGAGGAACTCGAGATAGAAGATTTTTGCTCACCCATTCAATGACCGACCACTGCGAATGTTGCTTAACTTCAAACGATCGCAGCTAAACGCGCTAACCACTTGATTATCATGTAAAGTTAGATAATCGTCTAACTGAGCATTAAGCAGACTATCAATCACTTACGCTACAATAGTTGCGAGTGAGATAGGCCGATAATTAGATGGTGTTCCCTAGGATTTATTTATCCATTCAGACAAAATCGCAGAAGAAGAGACCAATAAATCTAATAATAATAATAATAATTTTTATTCATGCCAAAAAACATAAGGTACAAAATTTTTACAGCTGTTAAATTTATAAGACAAAGTACTGGAATTTAGTTTTATTATATTTTCTTACATAAGGCTGTAGTCTTAAATGAACAAGTACAACCGACCCTAGATAAGCTCTAAATATAGCCTGTGTTTATTCAGACCCTTCCAATAGGTTCCTTAAGATGACATAAATTGTTAAACAGGATAGCGAAGCAGATCAGATCTAATAGCCGGGACCAACGGCTTAACGTGCCTTCCGAAGCACGGATGAGCTCGAGATAGTAAAATTTTGGTCACCCATCCAATGAACGACCACTGCGAAAGTTGCTTAACTTCAACGATCGCAGACGAACGCGTTAACCACTTGCGCCATCGAGCTCCTCCAGCCCGTATCCCAGTGTTAATTGCTTCGGGTGCCCGAAATCGAATAATGTATTTCGTGCACCCGAATACGAGCTAACAACTAAATGTAATAGAGTCACTCTAAGACAAGGGACGGTTTCTATAAAAAAAAAAGGTAAGTTTTTGAAGTTATACTTCTTTAGCCGCGTTATGAAAAAATTATGAGAGTGAAATTTTAAGATGCGCGCGCATCACTGTAATACAAAAGTAACATAATGAAGTCAGCCGCGGGCGCGTTATGAAAAAATGATGAGAGTGAAATTTTAAGATGCGCGCGCAACACTGTAACAGAAAAGTAACACCATGAAGTCGGCCGCTAAACCGCACATTACTTGTAAGTCTCGAAAAAAAGCTTCCAACAAAATAGTAATAGGATCTCTTAGTCGCACATGTTGGGACGCTCGTCGCCTCTGATCACTGTTTTAAATTCCTAAAGTTATAATAATTCCAAAAAGAAGTATAACTTCTCACGCGCGTACTTAAGTACACGCACCCATATTTTTTTTTTTAAACTAACGTTGTGCGACCGACATTTCGTTTCAGCCAAGAACACTAAAGTAACTAGTGCCTATATTATTACCTAACCTAAACTCTTTTTAAGTAGTCTGTAGCCAGTTAGTCGTCTAAACGATCCCTTTTTAACCTTTGTGTATGTGAAAGAGCAAATCTCTGCAATTTGTTTCAGGCTTATGACGCCAAATTCATAATTTTCTTTTGTGAGTCTCACTCGCCTTGACATCTAAATCCAGTACATTATTTTGATCACAGCAATAGTCTTTGAGAAATTCGCTACGTAATAACTGCTAACTTTTGTGATGTTGCATTTTTTTGGGTAGATAATGTTTTTGAGGGTGATTACGTTAGCTTTTGATGTGAAAACTTCTTAAGGACCTTTGACGACCTCCGTGGCCGAGTGGTTTGTACGCCGGGTTTCATGGTATCGCCGACTCGAGAGGTCCCGGGTTCGAATCCCGGTGGGGGCAGATGTTTGTGTGACGAATACGAGCATTTCTACTCCAGTCATGGATGTTTAATATGTATTTCTATATAAATATACTTATATATGTACTGTATATGTATTTGATCCGTTACCCTAGCATCCCATAACACATGCCTGTCAGTGCTTACTTTGGGCCTAGGCTAATTGGTGTGAGTGTTAGAAATATGTATTTATTTATTTAAGGATCTTTTGGCATGGTGTTTTTCACGGCATTCATCTAAATGTCCCGGTTAGATAGATTTAACAATATGTGTATATTAGGTCTTTACCTATGAAATTGCCGCTCTGCCGTACTGGCTATTTCAAGTCCGCCCATGCCAACATTGCATTCATATGCCCATGCCAACTTTTGCATTCATTTCAAATTCCGAACTTACCCACCTTTTGTTTTAAATGCGATCGTTTGACATACTGCTGCATTCTAGAGTCTTCGAATTGACGGTGACTCTATCTGATGCGTACTTCACTGATCCCGGTCTTCCGCTTCTAGAACCTTCAAAACGTTGAAGGGATCTCCCGCTTTTAACAAGAATTCAGATTCAGATTTGATTTGCGTTGAAGCATTGTGAAGTGCACGTTGATATCGCCCGCTAACCTGGCTGATGCCAGTGGTTCTCCGTGAAACCCGCTCCATCGTCGAGGGCGGTTGAGGAAGAGGAAGAAAGCATTATCCGGGTAGTGCCGGGCCAGTGCTGCTGAAGAAAGTGGGTTGCTGTTTACTTCTGCAGTAGTGGAATGCAGCGACTCCCGTGAATTTCCCTCTTTCTCCACCAGATGATGGTTAAGAATTTAATAAACTTACGGTGATAAACTAATATTACTACATTAGCGCCCACAGAGTCCGTTTTTTCCTTTTTTCGGTAAGAATTCCAAGTTCAAATTATTTTTATTTTTAAAATGTGAAATAGGTTGGAGTCGAGTCGTACAGGGTAGTCAAAGAGTTGGCGGAGAACAGAGGGAGATGGCGGGCGATCCATTGACTGCACTGACAAGAGCATTGCTGTTAAATTTAGAGAGAGAAATTCTTTGTTTTTCGTCATCATGGATACGTTAAAAATTCAAGTAATTTAATAAAGTAGGAGTTATGAGAACCGTCGTAGCAGCGAAGCGGCAGAAGCATCACGCAACATCAACGACATAAACGCACTGAACATTACTAACAATCGCACCACTAGTTACTGGTTTTCCCGCTTCCGTACTGGAAATTTCGACCTAAGAAGTGACCCCGTGGTCGACCGAAAACTTTAGTCGACATCGACGAATTAAAGGCGATTGTGGAAGCTGATGAGCTTCTCAGTCTACAGCTGAATTAGCAGCAGCTAGCAATATTGCCGAATTTGCGTCAAATTGGCATGGTAAAAAAGTTCGACTAATGGGTGCCCCACGAATTGAATGATCGCCAGCGCGAAGTACGCGTCGAGTCGAGCCTTGCACTGCTCAACAGGCACACAAACGGAGACCATTTCCAGAATTTGGAAAACTTCTTAGCGGAGAAAAGATTCAAGGCAGTACAAAAAGCCTTTGATGAATTTTTTTCCTCGTCTCCAGCAGACTTTTTCAAAAAGGGCTTCAATAAGCTACCACTGCGTTAGCAATATTGCATTGATTGCATGGGTAATACTTTATTTAATAAAAATAAAAAAAATATAGAAAAGGGCTTTACCTTTTTTCATGAAAAAAGGCAATTTTATAGGTGAATACTAATATAATACAATGTAAAACACTAGGTACAATCATAGCCTTGTGAAACCAAAAGGGTCAAAAATACCGAGATTGCATTCATTAATTTCATTAATCATATCTTGTAATGAATTTTAAATAAATCTATATTGCATGAAATATGAAATCCCTTAATGCTCGGTGTAGGGGATTGGCTCAGGGTAGGCGCGAGTGACATTTTTGATATCGCAAACGTCTATAAGCTATGGCGGCCGCACCATCAGGCTAGCCATATGCTTGATTGTCACATTTTTATCACAAATAATTCTCAAATTTGTGACTTGTGTTAAATTTGTCAAACGAATCACTTACCTATCCTGACCCCATACTCTACTCCGTTCCCCGTGATCTGTACGTCTGTTAAGCTAGCATGACAAAGTGAGCAGAATCGCTTAAAAAAAGTGAATCAATTGGTGCCAATTTAGTGCTAATTTAGTGCCAAAACCTGAAATTTAATGCTCTCATAGTTTCGCGAAAAATTAGAACACTGCCAGCTTTTAATTAAGCTAGCAGTATAATACCTGAAACGCCTATATTAATGCAGTATAGAACTAAAGCAATGCATAGGGAATTTAGTGCTTAATGAGTGCTGGCAGTATCTGATAAAAAATTCGAAAAAAAAACAAAAATTTTTTTGCAATAAAACTGCTAGTAGGGCAATCTGCGCAAGTGACCGGGTTGAAGACATCACTCTGGATCGAAGATCTATGATAATCAACGATTAATAATTTAGTGCTCAATGAGTGCTTGCATTGTGTGATAAAATTATGGAAAAAAATAAAATTCAATCGAAACTGCTAGTATGACAGTCTGAGCAAGTGACCGGGTTGAATACATCACTCTGGATCGAAGATCTATGATAATCAACGGTTAATAATTTAGTGCTCAATAAGTGCTGGCATTATGTGATAAAAAAATTGGAAAAAACGTTTTTTTTCCAGAGATGTATTCAGACTTCGCTTGCAGTCGCTTGCTCAGACTGTCATACTAGCAGTTTTGATTAATAAAAAATAAAAATTTCCAAATTTTTATTACATACTGGCAGCACTCATTGAGCACTAAATTATTAACCGTTGATTTATTATAGATCTTCGATCTTTAGTGATGTATTCAACCCGGTCACTTGCTCAGGCTGTCATACTAGCAGTTTTGATTATTAAAAAATAAAAATTTCCAAATTTTTATCACATACTGGCAGCACTCATTGAGCACTTAATTTATTAATTGTTGATTGTTATAGATCTTCGATCTTTAGTGATATATTCAACCCGGTCACTTGCTCAGGCTGTCATACTAGCAGTTTTGATTATTAAAAAATAAAAAATTCCAAATTTTTATCACATACTGGCAGCACTCATTGAGCACTAAATTATAAATCGTTGATTATCATAGATCTTCGATCCAGAGTGATGTATTCAACCCGGTCACTTGCCCAGACTGTCATACTAGTAGTTTTGATTAATAAATAATAAAAATTTCCAAATTTTTTATCACATACTGGCAGCACTCATTGAGCACTTAATTTATTAACTGTTGATTGTTATAGATCTTCGATCCAGAGTGATGTATTCAACCCGGTCACTTGCTCAGACTGTCATACTAGCAGTTTCGATTGAATTTTATTTTTTTCCATAATTTTATCACACAATGCCAGCACTCATTGAGCACTAAATTATTAATCGTTGATTATCATAGATCTTCGATCCAGAGTGATGTATTCAACCCGGTCACTTGCGCAGATTGCCCTACTAGCAGTTTTATTGCAAAAAAGTTTTTGTTTTTTTTTTCGAATTTTTTATCACATACTGCCAGCACTCATTGAGCACTAAATTATTAACCGTTGATGATCATAGATCTTCGATCCAGAGTAATGTATTTAACCCGGTCACTTGCTCAGACTAGCAAACTAGTCAAACTAGCAGTTTTGATTCATAAAAGTTTTTTTTTTTTTTATAATTTTTTTATCAGATACTGCCAGCACTCTTTAAGCACTAAATTCCCTATGCATTGCTTTAGTTCTATACTGCGTTAATATAGGCATTTCAGGGAAAACACTGCTAGCTTAATTAAAAGCTGGCAGTGTTATAATTTTTCGCGAAACTGTGAGAGCATTAAATTTCAGGTTTTGGCACTAAATTAGCACTAAACTAGCACTAATTGATGCACTTTTTTTTAAGCGATTCTGCTCACTTTGTCATGCTAGCTTAACAGACGTGTGATCTGTAGCCCCAGCACGAACCATTATCGAATTCGAATAGTTTGCAAACCGAAATGTCAATGTCAAATTTTGTATGGAAACTTGAACAGCAGCGGCACAAAGTACGTAACGAGAACTAAAAATCAGTATAGATTTGACAATGACATTTCGGACTCGCAGACGTTACGAATTCGATATTGATTCGTGCTAGGGGTACTGGTCGTTTTTTATATAAAGCGACCCCCTTGATTAATACCTCAACTTTGGTCCAGAATAATAAAAGTTGTCATTCACACGTTCAAATACAAAGTTCAAGTAAAAGGTTCGTTTAAAAATCTGATTAATTGCGAAAACCTTTGGCGCCGACCGTCGCTACCCAAAACTTCAGTGATAAAGGTTTATGGCGAGTTTTTTAGGTTCTACACAGGTTTCAGAAGGGATTTTCGGATCAAATGAATCCCAGTATATTATATCCTATTAATAATAAAAACAGCGGCTGTCCGTGACTACGTCCGCGCTAACTTTAGTATTTTGAAAATTGCTCAGAAACCTAAAAGTTTTCCAGGATAAAAAAATGTCCCGTCTCGTTCCAGGTAATATATGTATAAGCTGTAAGTTTGAAACAAAGATGAAAACTCTCATTTATAATATTAGTACGACGTGAAAGTATTCATGTTTGTTACTCAATCACGCAAAAACTACTGAACGGCATAAGATGAAGTTTTTATATGCATATAGTTTATGACCTGGATTAAAACATAGTTTTGTGTATTAATTGTTACCTATTTCACATGGTATGTGATGGAAGTTTACCTCAATACATGTTTATAAGCTTCATGTCAGCTCTCAATTTGACGACACTGTATAAAATAATACAGGGATAAAAAAACAGCCCTTGCTAAGTTTCTGGCCGGTTCTTTTCAGTACAAGGTCTCCCGCCGTAGTTTTGCGAACTGATGGCGTAATTTTCGACTTTCGCATGTGCTCGTAAAAGCCTAAACTGCATAATTATATAAATATTGAATTTGAATATACTGTTTATCAAGAAAAAAGTTAGATTCCTGTAGAATTCTCAAAGTACTAGAGTACTCAAAGAAGTAGAGTACTGCTAAAGTTATAGTGGACGAAGTCACGGGTGATCGCTAGTACATAATAATGGCCTAGTGTTTTCAGTAGATAGACCTTCAATAGTGCGACAGGATGAAATAAAGGACAATATACAAAATTGGATCGGCTAGTCGCGTGAATAAGGTGTTCAGTAAAAATATATTTTTTAATATTTTTTTCTGAAATGTTACAGCTAGATCAGGTTTATGTAACAAATACATGACAGTGAACGTGATTTATTCCTAAACAACGTTTGTAAACGAAAGAAACACTATGTGTTTTCATTTCTAATTTTGGTAATAGGCTAATGACAATACTAATTTAATTATAATTATTGATTTTTTTTAAATAGTAATATTTTATTTTATCGTATTATAATAATAAGTCTCTATCTAATTACATAATTACTCTTTATATAAATACTAGAACAATAAAACTAAAACTAAAAACCTTAAAAAATAAAATTAATAACTAAAATATATTATTAAAAGGAGTCCCTTTAGGCAAGGATCCGAAGATACTGGCAGCGTTACCCCTTTGAATGGCTAGACTAATTCTTTGTCCGAGGTAGCTGCCAGTTCTTCGGTCTCGTGTGATGTCGACTAACCTTTTTGCTATTTCCTTAAATAGCCTTAAAGCGCTAGGACCCCACGGACCAAGGGTCTCGACACCGAATGGGACAAAATCATATTCGGAGCCTAGACCCCTGTATTTGCTTGATTTTGCTTTTTCAGCCGCTTCACAAGCCGCAACAGCTCTGTTGTTGGTATCATTGAATTGTTTTATTTTAAGCCATCATCGAATGAATCACACTAAATACCTTTAGATAATCCTATATAAAGTTACCATATTTTGCGTTTAACCGCCCACGCAAAAAATATTGTGGAGGAAATGAGCCAGATAATTTACATAAATCGACCCTGTATCGAATATACAGTGGAAGTCGGCCATTTATAACGTTCGCTGCCGTCGGCGAGGCAGCGGGAAAAACCTTTGGAGTCTATGTGTGGACCTACTAAAAGTAATTGCATTTGCCAAAGTGGAAATTCTGATTTTATTAACCGTTATCTGTTGTACCTACGCCTATTGGTTTTTCGTTAAATCTAAGTTAATATAAGAAATTCTTTATTGAACATTGGAAACATAATAGAACTCCTTTTAAGGGTTCCTTACATAAAGGGTAAAACTTGACCCTATTACTCAGACTCTACTGTCCGCCTGTCTGTCTGTCACCAGGCTGTATCTCATGAACCGTGATAGCTAGACTGTGAAAGTTTTCACCGATGATGTATTTTTGTAGCCGCTTTAACAACAAACACTTAAAACAGAATAAAATAAACATTTATATTTTTGGAATTTTTAAGCATTTAACTGCTAGTCTAAATCTAAAGCAATAGATGTTTAAAACTAAAGAAAAAAATTACAAGAAAAAAAAATCTTTAAAAAATAAAATTTTATACGTGGACGGACCCTCTCATACTCGTACAACAAACGTGTTTTTTTTCTTTATATTAATAACGGCAACAGGTAGACGCTTGAAACATTCACAGAATTTTTACTTTAAAATAATATGAAATTAAAATGAAACTAATAATAATCATCGGCAGAAGTGATTTTTTGCCATTTTTTGCTCAATGTTGTAATAATACAGAGCCTACTGTTGTAAAGATAATGCTAAGGAATTCTTCGTGTGCGAGTCTTGGGGGCTATTTTTTGTCTTAGTTAATTCTTTTTGTCGTATCCTTTAAAGATAAAAGAAAGTGTTATAATCTGACATGTCAATTTATTTCCGAAACAATGAAATGAAGGAGAATTTAAGCGGCCGCCGTAGCCTTCAGATTGAGATACCCATAAGTGTTTTTTATTTATTTTTAAGCTCCATACGGGTTTTTGTATGTATGCTATATCACCTGGAAGAAAAGATATTTTTTTATTTTTTATCTTAATAAAAATCTTTTGTAATAAAAACTTTTGAAATAAACATGTTTTTAAGAATTATAATTAGATGCTGTCTTATACCTAATAATAACCTTTTTGAATCACGCGCATTCAAATCTCATAAATTTTAGTGCGCGGAAGACTGCGCCAGAGGCAACAACATCACAACAACAAACAAACAATTACTTATTATTAACAACGACGCAAAACGTTATGTTCTTATGCATGGAATCAACGTACCTAAAGGCACAATTACACTTGTTCGCTATCCCGAATAAGATTGCATTTGGATTAATGAACGGTGTAGAGTACGCCTATATTCGTTATGGTTCCCCCGATCTGCGATCACTGAGGTACGTTCCAACTATATCGCGGATGCATGGTCATTTGAAAAGAATGTAATGGGCGCCCGAAGCAATAAGCTTAGGGCGCCCGAAATCGAGTAACGTCTTTCGTGCACCCGAATATGGGCTAACTGCCAAGTGTAATTGCGCCTTAAGGGAGAGTACGCTAATAAAACCTATAACCTAGTTAACTCTAATAACCTAGTTGTCCGATAAATGATTCATAAAGCTAGTTTTAATAATTGCAAATTCGAACACCTTTTCCAAAATGTATGCAGTCTGCAGAACACCCAGAGATATGCTTTTTTACAAAGAGGTTGGACATTCAGTAGCCTTAGCACGAACCAATATCGAATTCGTAACGTTTGCGAGTACGAGACGTCATTGTCAAATGAGTCGGTACTCATCATTTTTATTATTATATTTTTCGTTACGTACTTTGAGGCGCTGCTGTCCAAGTTTCCATACAAAATTTGACATTGACATTTCGCACTCGCAAACTATTGGAATTCGATAATGGTTCGTGCTAGCGGTACTATACCCTTTGTTGACGCTATGAAATTATCAAACAATTTCATTGTGGTTTCACATTCCCTTTGCTTCCAATATTGTGTTGGTTGCGTAAAATAATTACACTCGGAAATCAGTCATGCGAAGGATTAATGTATACGTTCGTATATGTATATGTTTGTTATGATTTCACCAGAAAGATACAATATCTCTATTGTCTGTACCACGGCGAGTGTTCTAGGGAGTTATTCTCTCTTATTCCACCTACCCCTTTCCTTCCGAGGACTACGCGCGCTGGTCTACGTTGTCACCGTCTAACTGTGGTCACAATTCCAACACGTACAAAGAAATTTGGTGTCTCATTTCTTTGTCGCACTATCCGTAAATGGAATGCTCTGCCCGCTCACGTGTTCCCTCCTTCTTACAACCTGGGATGCTTTAAAAGAGGCGTGAAGAAGCAACATGCAGGCCGGCAGGGTATGAGTGGCTGGTGTGGCAGGTAGAACTGCTGTATCAGCTATCTTCGCGTCTGGACTTCACCTTCACTTAACATAAGGTGGGGTGGAGTCATTTGTTGGACCTATTTAGAAAAAAAAAACAATATAAATGGTGTAAGCTATATTTGTCGCGTTCAAATAACTTTCAGCCTAGCAAGCAAAACTGGGGCGCATTGTCTGTTTAATATAAATACAGACCCCTGATCTAATATAATATAGTATTGCTATATCTAGCTATAATAGAAAAAAAATAAGTCTCAGTAATATTTTATCTACTTTATTTTTATCAATATTCCAGTATTCCAGGCTTATCCAATATAAAGAACTATGCCTACTAACCATGACAAAAAATAAACAGGAATATTTTTATGTTACACCAGACGTCTAGAATCGAATCCGTGTACCGGATAATCCAACATATATATTCAGTTCCTATTATATCCAAGATTACTCTTCGTTTCCTGTTGTAGGGATGCTGAGCTAATCTCGAGGACGAAGCATGAAGTATAATTTGAAAATATTGTCTGTCCCTATGAGAGCAAAGTTAAATACGCTAAACTCGCAAACTATTGGTGAGTAATGTGAGTCATTAATTGTAGATGTTCTAAATTAATTAATTTATCTGGATTATATATTATTATTTTGTTGTGTATAAGAATTATATAAATTGTAATTAAGTGACAAGTAAAAAAAATAACATTTTGAATGTGCGTGAAAACCTAAGAAACAAATATTTTGAATATTACTTAAGATTGAATTGACTAAGCTTTGAATGACAACTAAATTCAACTATGACAACTAATTCAACGCTTTCATTTTCTTAATATATTTAACATTTATTGTGTGTAAGAACAATATAAATTGTAATTGAATGACTAGTAAAAAAATGACATTTTAAATATAACATTACATTGAATTGACTAAGCTTTCAATGACAACTAAATAAATTGACATTGTAATTAATATATTTAACATTTAATTGGCTATTAATAATTGCATTGCTTGTACAACTAACCACAAAAATTTGACGATGGGTAGGCTTAAAACCAGCTGAGCTGTGCCTATTCCTATTTCCAATTCATAATTATTAGTTATATATAAGGTAATAATAAGATATGGAAATAAAGCACTTGTATTTGTATCTGTGAATTTATATAAAAATCTCAAGTAACATACAATTTGTATACGAAGTAAAAAATAGAAATATAGGTACTTGTATGTCTAGATGATTCTTACTGACATATTTGAGTCATTTCAGTTGTGAAAATTTTGATGTATAAAAAAAATCTGATCATATAAATAAATCAAAACAACTGTAATAAGGGTTAATTAATTTGAAGATTTCATGAAATTTGCATAAGGACTTCATGAATTAAAAAAAAACATGTAACTTGGTCCTGTTCATATAATGATCGAAATATAAAGGCGTTCATAAAAATACTGCATTAAGCAAAACGAACCATTTCTGTATGTTCTGTATATTAGAGTATCTTAAATCAAATCCAGAAGTTACAAGAAGTAAGTACGAATAATTAAATTGTGTTTTCATACTCTCTAAATGATAACTTTTCTGACTTTCACTAATACAGATTTAATCTAATAAGACTTTATATCAGTTCTCAGTTTGACTTCGAGTTGTGGATTGCGTAAATCGAGTTTCGTCCTCACATAAGCACTAGTTATGTAGGAAATCACTGAATTTATGTTCCGCGCTTACAATACTTACCAAGCGTCTTAATCTCTGGAGTTCTCGCGGTAAGCCTGAGTAAGTTGAGCTGGCGACCACAATAAACTAACTGAGTGTTCTTCTCTCTTGATATGTTTTATTTATTTTGCTGAGATTTTTCTAAGATAAAGTTTGGTAGTCATCATCGCGCCACGCTTTCATTTTCTTAATTATGAATAAAAATCTTTATTGAACGATCTACCCCGGCCTACGTTGCCACCGACTTACTGTGGCCACTATTCCTACACGAACAAAGAAATTTGGTGACTCATTTCTTTGTCGTGCAATTCGTAAGTGGAATTCTTTACCCGCGCACGTGTTCCCTCCTTCCTATAATCTGGGGTCCTTTAAGAGAGGCGTGAAGAAGCATTTTTGCAGGCCGGCAAGGTGAAGATGGTTGGTGTAGCAGTTTATAACTGCTGTACCAGCTATCTTCGCGTTTGGACTTTATCATCACTTAACATCGGGTGGGGTAGAGACATTTGCCTACCTCGCTATAAAAAAATAAAAAAAAACTCCGTGGCCGAGTGGTTTGTACACCGGGTTTCATGGTGTCGCCGAGGTCCTGGGTTCGAATCCCGTTTGTGTGATGAATACGAGCATTTGTACTCCGGTCATGAATGTTTAAATATGTTTTTCTTAACAAATAATAAATATACTTATATATTTATATAAAAAGACATATTACCCTAGCATCCCATAACACAGGCCTTACAGTGCTTACTTTGAGGCTAGGCTAATTTGGTGAGTGTTGGAAAAAATAATCAGTACAAAAGGCGACCTTCATGCTAAAGCGTTGTCTGAAAGTCAATATTTGGAAAAAAATATAGACGCTTAGGCGACAAAAGCTCATGCATAATAATAAATTACATAAAATACAATAAAAAAGCACGCAATCTTTCCTTTACAAGTCCGAGGTGTGTATGTTTATGTATATGTTACCGGCTAAACCCGATTTCAGGACAAACTAGTTTTGCCTAGGCTAAACTACTTGTTCCTATACACGATAGGATTAACTAGTATAGCCTAGTCCAAACTAATTTCTCCTAAGCCCGATAGGATAAACCAGTTTAGCCTAGGCCAAACTAGTTGATCCTGATATAAATACGCAACTCTAGGATAAACTAGTATAGCCTAGTCTAAACATTATAGTATATCTAGAAAGTCAAAATAAATAATTAAACTGAATAAAATACTCCGTAATTGGAAAATAATATTTTTTATTAAAACGATTCATCGTTAAAAGTTATGGATAATTAGTAATACAAACTATTATACTATAACAAATAATATGTGTTTTTTTAATAGAAGCAATAATCATATCTCAATTATTGAAATTGTTATTTAATTTTACGTGGTGTGCTTTGGAGGCACTTACAATTGTAGAGTATCATTGCCTTCTTGCCTTCTTGAATTGCAGAGTATCATTGAGTTAAGATTTTATTTATTTTTTAAGCATTTAACTGCTAGATGTTTAAATCTAAAGAAAAGTTTACTAGAAAAAAAAAATCCGCTGCCTGGTCCGCGTGGATTTTTTTCTAGTAAACTTTTCTTTATCATTGAGTTTGTGGAACATTTTTGTTGCAGCTGCATCTCACAAAACATAAGGCCTAATACTTATGTGTGTGAGTGTACCCATAAGCATAAACAATCCCTCCACTTTCTTTCAGTGTTCTTTTTACATGACGCGACCTGTACAAGACCTGACATGTCTGTTCAATTACTTTCGACTCTGCTAAATTGGTTTACACTAGGCCGTACTACTTTATCCTAGCGTGTGAGTATTTATATCAGGATCAACAAGTTTGGCCTAGGCTAAACTGGTTTATCCTATCGGGCTTAGGACAAATTAGTTTGGACTAGGCTATACTAGTTAATCCTATCGCGTACAGGAAGATCTAGTTTAGCCTAGGCAAAACTAGTTTGTCCTTAAATCGGGTTTGGCCGGTAACATATATACATAGTTATGTATAATGTGTGTATTCTGTTAAGAGTATTTATCCCTTTTTTTATACGCAGGCAAAAAAAAATACTATTTACAGACGACGGCGCCTTTAAGAGGCACACCGCCGAACGGACATCACACCTGGCTCCCGCAAGCCTTACGAGCCTCAACAGTGGCTACCCACTGAGGACCCCGTTAGCCTTACGGGTGCTTTACGGCATAATATCTGCTAAAAAACCCAGCGAATAGCCTTTAAGCTGTTTAGCGCGAAGCAGCGGCATCCCCGTTTAGGGATTCTTCCGCGTCTCCACACCTAGCAGCCTCCCGGCCTTGCCGGGGCTCCGCGGCAGGGGTCTCCCGGGGTATCGCGGGGACCCCGCAGACGTGTGCAGGATGGCCCGAACGTGGGGGCGGAGTACGCGGCCTAGTGCCCACCGTACCGCCCCCCGTCCGCTGCGGAGGGCTACTTGGGCGTGCCCATGTAGCTCCCTCCGCCGAAGAGTATTTATCCCTGGTTTATTTTACATATGTCTTTATTGTGCCCCCGTCATATTAGTTTTTTACTCACGCTTTACTGGTCGACTAGGAGAGAATACCTTATGGCATTATGTCCGCCATTTGCTTTGTTATTTTGCAATAAAATAAACTATATTAAAAGATAATTATGATAATCTTAAAAATGTATTCGTTATCGTTGCTGATGTTATAAGCGTAAATTATAAAATAACATTTTTTCATTTTATACCTAAGCCGAATAAAACGCCTGCGTCCATAAATCTTTCCGTAAATATTCACCAGAAAAATAACCTTTGAATTAAAATTACACTTTCAGAAATCAACATTATATATATTTTTCCATTGAAAAATGAACCTTGTTTTGCAAACGTCTAAAGATTCAATAAAACATTGACAAACAGTATTTCTCCAGTGATGTTATGCTAAAAATAATTTATTCTTCTAATTATAACTTTTTCGAATTGCTTTATTAATTTTAATTAGAAAACATAATTCCGGTATAGTGAATAGGCATGGAACACGAAACGAACCTCCGACGTCAATTAGCATGTTGTTCTTAAAATAGATAGTATTTATAAACGTTTAACGGAATTTTATTTAATGAGAAATAAAATTATTTTAAGGAAGAGTTTTTATTATGTTAAATATGTGTTAGACAACCGTATGATAGTACACGGACACAATAGCCTTTATATAGACGCTTGCGATACTAAAATATAACCCGAGCCGTTGTCTACCCTGACTAGGGTTACCATCCGTCCGGATTAGTCAGGACATGTTCGGACTTTTAGACTATAGTCCGGATGTCCGGATCTATAAATTTTCCGGATATTTTAAATTTCATTGAATATGAATAATAAAAGCCAGGTTAAGTCAGGACTTTTGAAATTCCTAAATAGGAACCCTAACCCTGAGCCAATCCCATACTCTACCCTACCCTAGTCACCAACAGAAACACATCACCTAAAGGAAGTGTTATTTTAGTGTGATCATCTGTAAGGTGGAAGTTACATCCCCAGGCGGGCGTTCCAATTCAAGCGGAAAATCCTCTATGGTCCACCTACCTCTCATATTGTGTATGGTATAGTGAATATCGCGTTCACCGTGCGATCGTATTAGTTAGCAATTTTCACAGCCAATCCTAGTATGGGTGACCAGAATATTATGTTAAGCTCCTTTGTGTCTCGGAAGATAAAGATTTTGTATTTTATATTATACAATACTAGAAAAAAAACATAATTACAACGGATAGATACCATAATAACCAATCTCCATTCATATATAAGCTGATTTTTATTACATTTCTTAACAGCAGTTTTTATTTTAAACTTATGGCGCGATTACTCTCGAAAACGACTAAGTGTAAATGAACGGAGTCGAGAACACCGGCGTATTCGGGTAGATTTCCTTTTATTTACCCGACACCGTCTTCCAGCCCGTATTCCAGTGTGAATGTTGCTTCGAGTGCCCAAATTCGAGTAATGTTTTTCGAGCACCCGAACAGGGGCTAACGACCAAATGTACGGCATTAGGGCGCCTGATCGGGTCGATGCGGGCTCGTTTCGTTTTCTATTCTGTACCGAATCTGTACAGTACCCTTAGTACGAGTTTTACAATTGCGAAAATTATGATAGTTTTCGTGAGCTCGCACTCGTTGATTTTATTGTTTTCGTTTCAATACAAATAAACAGTGTTTAGATTCTATCATTTAATTATTTTCGTATTCCTAAATTTTAAGTATATTTGGTTACTTTTCACCAAAGTTGATATACCTACCAATGGACCAATACCAATGGACATAGAAACATAATTTACAATTACGAAAACTATGATAGTTTCCGTGAGCTCAAATTCGTACTAAAGGCCCAGAGTCTTTACGGAGAGCCACAGCTTGACGCTCTCTATTTCGGTGCAGTATCTTTTCGTTTTGTTTGCTACGATTTTGTTTCTGAGAATGACAGGTCGGGCGAATCGAATAGTTGGATAGCATTCGGAAGCACTCGATACAGAGAGCTGTGTATCCGACCGATAAAGATTCTGTACCGACGCGACTCAGTGAGGAAGCTCTTATTTAATTATATACGACGACAAATATTGACGACCTCCATGGCCGAGTGGTTTATACGCCGGGTTTCATGGTGTCACCGACTCGAGAGGTCCTGGGTTCGAATCCCGGTGGGGGCAGATGTTTGTGTGATGAATACGAGCATTTGTACTCCAGTCATGGATGTTTAAATATGTATTTCTATATAAATATACTTATATATGTACAATATATGTATTCTATCCGTTACCCTAGCATCCCATAACGCAAGCCTTACAGTGCTTACTTTGGGGCTAGGCTAATTGGTGTGAGTGTTGGAAATATTTATTATTATTATTATTTTTAATTATTTGCGCTTGGTAAAGAATCTGTACAGATTCGGTACAGAAACAAAAACGAAATGAGCCCGTACCGACCCAGTGAAAAGGCGCCTAATTGAACAAAACATCTAGGGTGCTTAGCAGTCAAAGGACTTTCTATTAATCAGAAATCAGAAATCAATATATCTTTATTCAAATTGGATGTATAGTACAACACTTTTGAATCGTCCAAACATTTTTTTCCCTACCACTCGTTATTGGACATATTTTTTAGCTGCGGAGAAAAACGAGCGAAAAAAACTCCACAACATTAAAAGCATAATGTAACAACATTTACAAATCATTATGTTGTTACAAGTCAATACAATCATGATTTATTTAATATAGAAAACCCGTTGGAATGATTGGAACAGTTCAAACTATCTAAACAACTTATTACAAAGAATACCTACCTTATAAAGCATATCGCAGTATTCTTATTTTATGATGTAGGTACTGTACCGTTTGAATCTTAGATTTAAAACAACGCAACCTTCTTTTAACAGCCATCACAAAAATCGTGTCTGATATTAGACGAATACCCTATAACTCTAAAATGGCAGAAAGGCACAAAGAGATCGCAATCATGATTAACGCATAGTAAGTATTCATCCCGGTAAAAGGTTATCCGGGTACTGATGTCCGTGCAGATAATGCCCTGGGTAACAGCTTGTAACAATGTTAAAATAGATAATAGAAAATATATTCCAGCTACTATCTGATACATTTTTAAAATAAAATATGTTTGGTCTAACGATATGAGTTAACAATTACTGTTTTCGCGCTGGGGTTTTTTGTATTAGAAAATGAGCAAATGACCGGAGGACAGTGGAATAAGGGAAGGACTTACCCTTGTCGCGCACGTGCTCCGGGCAAACTTTCTTCGATAAATGTTTAAGTTCCTGTTTTCTTGTCCTGGAGGCCTCCTTGATTGGACACACTAGCACTATGCAACTTTAATATATAATAACACTGATAACTTAAGGGACCCGAAAAGACGGACACGTTGATTTTTCACCGGCGCATTGACAAGTGAAGCCATTAAGGATCGGGGCAAGAGAAAGGTATATACACTCAATGAGTGCGAGGGAGAAAGGATTCATCTGCTCATTTGCGTTTCGATAACATCAACTCTTATTAATATAGCTTAATCATGCCCCTCGGGTTGACAGGATATAGTCCTTTCAACGATAATCAATTTTATTATTCTAGTTTAAATAATATTTATTAAGTTTATGCAAAGTTTATCTATTTTACTTTAACGAATAACTTTAAAACTATTTTTCTTAGCAAGTATTGACAATATTTTAGTTGTATTATTAGGTAACGTAAACAATAGATATTAATTATAATTTAATCTAAGTGGACTGTATAAAAGATATTATTGTATTATTGATTAGGCAGAGGAAAGACCTTCACCACTGGTCTACGGTAGAGGCCAGTTTTAGTTCGAACCTCTACGACGCGAACCACATTATCCTTTCCTGGGAAAGTACGTTCTATAATTCCTAAGGGCCAATCCAAAGGAGCGCTGCTATCGGACTTGAGTAAAACAACAGTTCCAGGTTGAATAGAATTGCCATGATTTAGCCATTTGTTACGGACCTGTAAAGTATTTAAATATTCAACCTTCCAGCGGTTCCAGAAGGTTTGAACCAACTTATCAATTGCACGTTTCCTTTTGAGAAGATCGACATTTATGTTATTTAAGTCTTCGGAAGGAAGAGACTTCAATGGTGTAAACACTAAAAAATGAGCAGGTGTCAAAGCTAGTGGTTCAGAAGGGTCACTGCTTAAGACTGACAAAGGACGTGAATTTAGCACTGCCTCAATTTGAGCGAGAACTGTCGTTATTTCCTCAAAGGTAAGCAAATGATTCCCTACTATTTTAGAAAGATGCGTTTTGATACTTCTAACGTTACTCTCCCATAAACCTCCGAAGTGGGGGGCCGAAGCGGGATTAAATTTCCAATCAATAAAATTGTCCCGGAGTTCATTAGCAAACTTTTCTTGATATTTCGTAGATTGTAAAAGTTGATAAAGATTGTCTAAATATGATTTGGCACCAATGAAATTGGTTCCACAATCAGAATAAAGCACCGATACGGGACCTCGCCGCGAGATAAAACGCTTTAAAGCATTAAGGAAAGCTTCTGTACTCAAGTCCGAGGCCAATTCAATATGAATGGCCTTGGTAACCAGGCAAACAAACAAACAAATATACGCCTTATGGGTGCGGACACCGCGACGATGGTATGGTACAATCTGTAGAGGCCCTGCATAGTCAACGCCGGTATGGCAGAACGCCTTTGCCTCTTGAACACGACATGCCGGCAGATCAGCCATTATTGGAAATTCATTTCGAGGGTTTACCTTGAAACAAGTATTGCACTGATGAATTCGTTTTCGAACTATATTACGAGCAGAAACTATCCAAAATTTTTGCCTCAAAATTGACATTAACAACTGTGGTCCAGTATGTAGGTTTCTTTGGTGATAGTAATCAATTATTAAATTGACAATATGGTCTTGACGGGGTAACAACATGGGATGTTGACTGTCATATGTCAAATTGGCATTATTTAACCTACCACCCACTCTTAATATACCGTCCTTAATGAAAGGATGTAGCTTTAAAAGAGATGGGGGCCATTTTCCTCCCGAACAAGCCTTATTAATCTCATTCGAAAAATGTACCTTCTGCAAGTCGATGATTATCCGCCTTTCAGCTTGCTCCAAATGAGTTAAATCAAATTTTTTGGGTATTCGTTTAACAAACCGAAGAACATAAATAACTATCCGTAACAATTTTGGCCACGAAGATGTTCTTCTACCTAACTCATAAAAGACAGGATTTGACGTTACTGGTTCCGGTAAGGTGGCCAGAACATTAACCTTGATTTCAGGTATTTCATTCACCGAGGAGGAATCAAATTTACGCACTGGCCACTCAGCCATTGGCAACTTAATGAAAGGAGGCCCATTAAACCACAAAGGGTGTTCCATCGGTTGTGAAGGTGTTAACCCTCGCGATAGGCAATCAGCAGGATTATCTATTCCGGAGATATGGTGGAAATAATGAGGGTCCAAAGCACTATGAATTTTTGCCACTCGATTGGCAACAAAGGTTTGCCAACGCGAAGGCGAAGAATGAATCCATGCCAACGCAACGGTGCTGTCAGTGAAAGCAAACACATTAGAAATACAACACCTAGAAGAGTACGCATCAATGACAACCCGCATTAATTTTGCTAATATTAAATTAGCACATAACTCCATCCTGGCAAGTGAAATCACCGTTTTGGAAGGCGACACTCGAGATTTCGCACATATTAAATTGAAAAAAGTATGGTCAGAACCTGGCAAATATACGTGTAAATATACAACACCTCCATAAGCATTTTCAGAAGCGTCGGCGAAACCCAATAATGAAATGACACATTCGTCATTAATACCAAGATGACGTTGCAGTTTAATATTTTTCAATAAGGGTAATTCAGCTTCAAACTTTTGCCAAAGTTTTACGATATTAGAAGGTGGACACTCGTCCCAACCTATGTTATTTTTCCATAAGGATTTAATAATCAATTTTGCTAAAAGCGTCACTGGTGCCACAAAACCCATTAGGTCCCACAATCGAGCAACGGTAGACAAAATGTTACGCTTAGTACATATGCGTGGCTGAGGATTAACGCAAAACGTAAAAGCGTCCTCCGCTGGCATCCAATACATGCCTAATATTTTTAAATGGTTTTCGGGACTGAATTCGATTGCCTCAGTGACACGATTAGACGGCGGAATTTTTGCCATAACCTCAGGTATGTTACTCGAGAATTTTACAAGTTCAAACCCTCCAGCGGCAAATAAATTAATAAGCTGATTGGCAAGAACTGTTCCTTCCTCCACAGAACGGCATGACGCCGTAAGGTCATCCATATACATATCACGTTCGGCAACAGCAGCCGCTTCAGGAAAACGGCTTCGTTCGTCCTCGGCCAGCTGGCGAACTGTGCGTATGGCTAGATACGGACTGCAGCATAAGCCAAAGGGGACCCGCGTCATTTCAAATACTGTAATAGGTTCCGTGGGACCAAACCGATATAACAGCCGCTGGAACTTAATATCATTTTCATCTGTCAATATACGCATGTACATTTGTCGGATATCCGCACTTATAGCCACGCGAAACAGACGAAATCTTAACAAGATATGAAATAAATCATTTTGAATGTTTGGACCAGTATACAATAAATCATTTAAAGATTTACCGGTAGATGTCGCATTACTCGCATTTAGTACTACGCGCAGTTTGCTAGTACTCTTATCAGTGCGAATCACCGCATGATGTGGGATCACGTATTGATTCTCAATATTTTTAAAATCAGAAATAATACCTACAGGTCTCAAATAATTCTTTTGTAAATATTCTTTGAAAACATTGTCATAATCTCTTTTAATATCAGGATTAGAAAGTAATTTATACTCCAAAGATAAATACCTACGCTCTGCGGATATAATTGAATTACCTAACTTGGAAGTATCCTCTCTGAATGGAAGAGAAACGATATAACGACCACTACAATCCCGACGCACTGTATCGCAATAATATTTCTCACATTTGCTTTCCTCCAATGTCAACATTTTGGAAACGTCAGGGACCTCCTCCAACTCAAAAAATCGATTTATGCGATTTTCGAGTTGTTCATCGGTTGTACAAAAAGTACGCGCGATATTACGAACAGGATAAACCACGGGAGCTTTCCCTACTATAACGTAACCTAATAAAGTTTCGATTGCCACGGGTTCGCCAGCCGCACGCGCAATAGTATTACTACCTAAAATTCGCGCGAATAAATCAGAACCCAATATGAGGTCGACCTTAGCAGGTATATAATATTTATTATCCGCTAAAGGAATATCACTCAAGTAATCTAAGCGACTAGTATCAATGTGAGCCGTCGGTAGTTCGTTTGTTATACGATTCACCACCATTGGTTGAATAGTAAATTGAATCGACTTATCAAACCGAGATGAAATCGTTAAACAAGTTACGCCTTCTACGGGGTTACTAATATCACCCACACCCGACACAAACCTATTTTGTGGTAATAGCAACTTTAGCTTAAGTTTCTTACAACATTCCATTGTAATTAAATCCTTTTGAGATGCGCTGTCAACAATAGCGCGCAAAACAACAACGTTCCCGTCCGCGTCTCTCGCATGACATTGGGCAGTGCCTAACAAAACGGACGAGGAAGACACAGGCGCTTGCGACAGGCGCGCTTGCCCCAGTGTACAAGCGTCTGCGTCTGCCGCGGCCGCGCACTCTCCGACGGCGCATAACGAGACAGCGTTCTCGGGCCGTTCGGCCGCCACACTTGGGATGGTTTCGGTAATTATTGCGGTAGTAACGGACTGACCTTTATACCTACTAGTATGAGACACGGAATTATTATTTGTTGGAAAATGTAACAAACTATGATGACATTTTTGACATTCGGTACAACGCGTTGATTCCGTACAATTTAAAATATTATGTAAGTTACTTAAGCAATTAACACATAATTTACGATTTTTAACAAATTTAAATCGTTCACTAGGGGTCCATGATAGAAATTTAGGACACTCAAATAATTGAGTATGGTCAGTTTTGTCACAAGACAAACATTTCATATTCTGTTGAACATTAATAAATGTTTTGACGTTATTATTGTTTACTTTAGAAAAAGACGAACTAGAACTGGCTGAGTGCGAGTAATTATTTTTACGCGCCTGATTGCTTATCATCTTCGCACTTACAGTCGAAGAAAAAGACATTTTTTGAGCACGCTGCAATACGTGAGCATGCCCCCGCACGAATGTAATGAATTCCGTACACGTAGGGAACCTCTCACTACTATTAAATTTTAACTCGAACTCCTTAATTATATTCAAATTCAATTTTTTAGATATAATATAAATGAATATAAAATCTTGCAAGTTATCAATTTTCAATTGGTGTAATGCTGAATGTATTGAAGAAAATTTGTCAATGAATTCTTCTAAATCGGTACACGAATTTTCGTTGACGTTTGGTAAATGAAATAATTTATCGAGATAAGACGCAGCTAGTACTCGTTTGTCATTATATTTTGATACTAACGCATTCCATATAATTAAATAATTGTCTGCTGAAGGTAATATACCTTGGCACAAGTTTAGAGCTTTTCCTTTCAGTTTACCAATTAAATACTGAATTTTCTCCCCATTAGTGAGGTCAGTATTTTCATGAATCACCGATTTAAAGGTCTCGTAAAAAATTGGCCATACTTCGCTATTACCATCGAACGAACAGAGCTCCAATGTTGGCAACTTAAGTGAAGGTCTTTTCTCACGTTTAACCAAAGAACCCTGATTATCGCGACCCGAATTAAAAGCCGATGTCAATTGATGCACTTTGTATTTGATTCTAGTGAAAAGTTCGTCAAATGCTATTATTGAACTGTAACTAGGGGGCGTCTCCTTCAATGTAAGTTGGTACTGATTTCTTTCTTCCAATGTGACGAGAAATTCATTACGAAGTGTATCAATTGTAAACGTATCCGCCAGAAAATTATCGATTATTATCGGTTCACTGTCAGGCCCTAAAGAAGACATAGAATCGTATATTTTTTGCATTCGTCCGTACAAGGCACTTAATTTATTTTGTAACAACATAACTTTCAATTCATTAGTATTGTTAGTTTGCGATTGCGCCGATGCCGCCGGCGCCGAATCATCCGACTGTTTGTCGCCCGGCATTGTGCCAATATGGCGGCTACTTACGCGTGCAAAACTGAACTAAAATTTGAAATAAAGTTAATTAATCGCGGCCGAAGTGACCAAATGTTTTCGCGCTGGGGTTTTTTGTATTAGAAAATGAGCAAATGACCGGAGGACAGTGGAATAAGGGAAGGACTTACCCTTGTCGCGCACGTGCTCCGGGCAAACTTTCTTCGATAAATGTTTAAGTTCCTGTTTTCTTGTCCTGGAGGCCTCCTTGATTGGACACACTAGCACTATGCAACTTTAATATATAATAACACTGATAACTTAAGGGACCCGAAAAGACGGACACGTTGATTTTTCACCGGCGCATTGACAAGTGAAGCCATTAAGGATCGGGGCAAGAGAAAGGTATATACACTCAATGAGTGCGAGGGAGAAAGGATTCATCTGCTCATTTGCGTTTCGATAACATCAACTCTTATTAATATAGCTTAATCAATTACAAAAGCTTAAAACTACCTAATGTCTAAAAACGTAAAAACCAGAAATAAATAAGAACTTAAATAATATACAATTTACAAAATAAAAAATATATCACCCTAGGGGTGCCGCTGTCAGGAATGGTGCCCAATAGGCTGGCAGCATTTCCACGTTGGATAGTGAGGCTAATCCGTTGGCCGAGGTAGCTGCCAGCCTTTTGATCACCGGTCACCTCGGTGAGTCTCTTAGACAATTCCTTAAAGAAGGAACGAGCGCTTGGACCCCATGGTCCCATAGTCTCCACACCAAACGACACAAATAATATAATAATATTATTTAAAATAATAATAATCTTATTAGGAAAAAGAAAAGTTTTTTATTAAACCACCCTTCAAGTACAAACTTTTTGTTTTTTCCTGTCAATGAATAAATTTCCGACGAAATTGTACGAAAATAAATGCGAAAAACACATGGTCAGTAGCTATATAATATCATGTTTGGTTTCTGTGAGCCTTTCTTTAGGCACATAACCAATCCATGTACCGATTTTAATAAAACTTGTAGTACTCTACAGTCAATACTATGTCTTTGTGAGTGACGCTCTAGACAGACCGACTGCATTTCAACGACATTTCGACTGCAACATTGCAGCTCAAATGCAGCGATGTAACTGCCAACCACTCGTGCTGAAAACTACAATCAGACTGCACGAGTAGTTGGCAGTTTCATAACAGCCGTGCCATCTACATTTCAACTGCGTTTGAACTGCAATTTGGCATTGGGAATACCATTAAAATGCAGTCCGTTTGTCTAGAGCCTTAGCAATTCATTTTTTTTTTCAAAGCGCCAATATACAGGTATCAGCAGACACAATGTCGTGGCAGAATAAGACACAGACACGTGGCAGACGCAAACGGCTGCAACTCGGCCCCAACCACGACAAGTGGCTGAAACTTGGCCGCAATGGCCAGCTAAAGTTAATCTCGTCGTTGCGGCCGCTGGTCGTGGTCGTGGCAGTGCGCGAGGTATCGAAACAATAATTCGCCTTATCGATACACATTTTAATGGTTGACCTATACATATAGCAGTCCACAGAATAGAGTAGGACAAAATAAGCCAAATATATCTTCATCAAGCCACATTTGTCACTGCACGGAAATTGGTCTTCCGTTTGTGAATAAATGGATACCTATCTCTCCCGTTTGATTTATGTTTACTTACCAAGTAACTATTCAAACACCCCGGATTTGCAAGGTGGCAATTTACAAATGTATAAAATAAAAAGTACTGCGAATTAAACATAACAAAGACAGCATACTAATTTCCGAATTGCTTGAGGGTTTCTGGTAATTTTCCAAAACTATTAATAAATAAATAAATATTTCCAGCACTCACACCAATAAGCCTAGCCCCAAAGTAAGCACTGTAAGGCTTGTGTTATGGGATGCTAGGGTGACGAATAGACTGTAGATATATAAGTATATTTATATAGACGTACATATTATTCATCCATGACTGGAGCACAAATGCTCGCAAGCTCGGAGCGCAAATCACAGAAACATCTGGCCCCACCGGGATTCGAACTCGGGACCTCTCGAGTCGGCGACACCATGACATTCGTAATGTTCAAATTACAAGTTCAGAACAAAACATAATCAGCCCAATCGGTTGAGACATTTTCGTAGTGAATTTTTAGATACATGATTTTGGATTCAGACATTTATAGCGGTGAGATTGAGCTGTTGAGTGGCGATAATAGCAGTAGCAAATACCTGCAAGTTTAAGAAGCGAGTTTATAATTGTACATTAGCATTTGGTCAACAATTGTGTTAATAATGGTCACTCAGAGAGAATGCAACCATGTCTCCATTCGCTATGATTTTTGTTTAAGTTCTATTTTTATGAATATACTCGTACGTACTAGGTAGATGTCCTCTGTAGTTTTACTCGAGTTAATTTGAGGAAAAGGTTAACGGTGAGTCAAACTTCAGGCTGCCCGTCCACTGAAGCTGATCGAGGCTGCGAAGCAGAGAAACGGAAAAATATTAACCAATAGGAAAGATGGAACATATGTGGTTGCAGACTTTTTTAAAGAACTTTTAAAGGGTTGTCGTTCCCCTAAAAGTTATTTTAAGAAGTCTGAGATTAGCGCATTCAACCAAACAAACAAAAAAAAACTCTTTAGCTTTATAGTAGTAAAGGAAACATTATTCATTCTATAGAACTTTTTATTTTAAACAAGTTTCGATGTTTCACATCATCCAGGCTCATTTAATTTTTTACACCCTACTTGATGTTAAGTGTAAAGTCGCACAATCACTGATATTAAGGCAGAAAAGAACGCCACTCTAATAAAGATACTTGTAGGAAAGAAATAATTATATGCATTTACAAGCACACTTACCATAACTCATAAACCATATCAGACAACAGACAACACCATCTATATATATAAAAGTCAAAGGTCTGACTGACTGACATAGTGATCTATCAACGCAAAGCCTAAACCACTGGATGGATCGGGCTGAAATTTGGCATGCAGGCAAATGTTATGATATAGGCATTCGTTAAGAAAGGATTTTGACCAATTCTATCCACAAGGGGATAAAATAGGGAATGAAAGTTTGTATGAAACTTTGTCAATTTTAAACCGATCGGGCTGAGACTTTGCATGCAGGTATAAGAAGAATCATAGATAAATGTCATTGTGTATAATACAAGCCTGAGAACAAAAACTGTAGTCTACACTTCATCTCTACAAAGACGTGAAGCGAGGGCGGGCCGCTAGTATCTTATAAGTTATTACAGCAATAGGAGGCAATCATAATAATAGCAAAAAAGAAAATATTTTGTTTTTGCGTATTTTTTTTTATGATATTTTTAACTAAAATATAAAAGGTTTCCACGAATTCCAATTCCTTTAAAATAATTAAATATAAAATACCTATCTACCTTTGAAATTACTGAAACGGCTGTTTATATACATATTATTAATTAGGAAGGAAACCATTTACAACTGTATCGTTACAAGAAACTAATTTACTCGACAATGTGAGACCGAATCAGTTGTGGGGAAAAATTCCAAGGAATTTCGCCAAAGATTCTTGAGGCGTTCTCGGCCCAATTTTGTCAGGCGCAAACTTTTCTAAGTAGTCCGTATCACCAGCTCTTTCAACTTTTATAACGTAGTTTGCTCCCTTAAATGTGCACGGGTTTTTTGAGATACTGTCATTTATTAAATATTATTATTAAAAATCACGTATCTCTTTTGTATTAATAAATAATGGGTATAACGACATTTGTCATTCGGTTTTGGTAATTCGTCAAATCCTCTTTACATTAAATAACTGCTTTGTAACAGTCGTACTTGAAGAGAAAAATTATTCGTAGTTGTATTTCTTTTGCCAAATAAAATATTAGGATTACAAAACCGCTTAAAAAGTAGAAATCCATCAGCTATTTTAATATTTACGCTATGAAGCAAGCATAATATACATATTATATTTGTACTTTCTCTCCAGGAGCTTGTTGGCGCAAGTGGTTAGCGCGTTCGGCTGCGATCGTTGAAGTTAAGCAACTTTCTCAGTGGTCGGTTGGATGGAGATTGGATGGGTAACCAAAAATTTAATATCTCGAGCTCTCCTCCGTGCTTCAGAAGGCACGTTAAGCCGTTGGTCCCGGCTGTATCTGCAGTCGTTAGCACCCGCTAATCCGCACTGGGCCCGCGTGGAGGGGCATGGCCCAATCTCCCTATTCCATTCATAGGGAAGGCCTGTGCCCTAGCAATGTCCTGATGATGATGATGATATTTGTACTTCCTCATTAACTCTGTTTATAGCTTAATTGTTAATGTGCAATTGCTTTGATCATAGTCAGTAAAAGGGTTCTGGAGTATCCGAATCCTTTAAGTATAAGAAGAAAAAAACACACATTTAATGCCCATTTACACACCCGATTTTCCCTTTACACCAATAAGCATGAAAAAGGAAACATCTTCTTTCGCTAAAAAAAGTTTTTACAGGAAGTTGAATTAAGCTGCCACACTTTTGTCATTGATGAATCGATTCCTCCAAGTTTCAAAAGCAAATGTCACGATTGTCGCAAATTCATTACGTTTTTTTTATTTAATTTATTACCTTTCAATGTTGACCAAGGAAGCTATATACTTAGTATTACGTAACTTCTTCTTCAACTTCCTTGGTTTTAACCTTATGCCATTAAAGATATTGACGTGGAAATTATATAGCAAGAGATCCCATGTCAAATTGCCTTGTGGTGTGTCTGAAAATTTAGTTTTAGGATCGAATTAGCATAATACGAAGGTTGGTAAAGTCAGTGCTTTAATTTGGATCCAACTAAGGTTGAGAACTGGACAGCAAATAGTCATATAGTCAATAACGGTTACAGTTACGGACCTGAGAAGTGAATGGTTATTTTTGTTTTTTGCTTGAGTCTCCTGAAACATTCGGCTGGAACGAAGTTAAAAATATATGTATACCACTCACCAATCCGCATTGGACCCACATGGTGAGTACTGGCTCAATCTCCCTATTCCATTAAAAATATCCTAACTACCAATCCGCATTGTGCCCAGTGCGGAATGGCTTCAGTGTGGAATGGGCCTAGAGCGGAATGAGCACAGTGCGGATTGAGGCCAGTACGGATTAGCACAATTGCGGATTCGGTCCAGTGCTCTCCCTTATGACATTGTTACCCAAGGGAACTTCCACACCACTTTAAATCCATTGGATTTAATTTACAAACACGTCCTCGAGCCTCGACTTCTTCCGTGCGACTAAATAATTTGCGAATGTCTGGACGCGCGCACAATCATCGGCACGCATACCTTTGATGTTCCGACAATTTACCGATAACTTACGATAACAGTCAATGATGGCCACTCATGGACATTATGCCCTCTACACAATCATGGGTGTCTATAATCGCCCATCATGGGCCATTGTGAAGAGGGGCCATAATATGTGTTTGTATATATGCTATTGTTTATCAAAGCTTTGTTGATGCAGCCTTGATTATCTTGCGTGCATAAAGGAATATGACGTGATGCTATACAATATACGCAACACGCAGTCAGTACTGTAATCTGTACCATTATAAATAGCTACTTACTTACTGTTTTTCTTAGTAAAAATATTTCTGGCAACACTCACGCACCGAATAAAAACCGAATCAAATCGTAAACAGAAAGCTATTATTATTGATTTATAACGAAAGATATGAATTGAAGGCCGAACATGATATTCCCTATAGTTTGGTTTATTTCCAATCTAAGTCTGTGGTTTATTTACTAGCTGGTCATAAATACTGTTACAAACTAAAAAACAACGTAATATTACATTTGAATTTGGAACCTATCATTCTTATATGAATATTCATTGTTTTTTCTCGCTTTCGCGCCAAACGGTGTTGAATTAATTTGGAGTGAAATGATAAAGCATACAAATGGAATCCATTCTTGCAAATTGTATCGCAAGAAACTTTGTTGTCTAGGTACCTACTTCGAAAATTATCCCTCCCTTTTAATTTAGTGGCCAGCTTCACTGAACACTCCAATAATTTACAATTAGAACGCAACAGCCAAGATCCTCCGCGCCAACTCAACCATAGAGGTTTACATAAATCGAATTAAGTGGTGCTCCGATAAACAAGAGGTACCTAATAGCCTTCTAACATTTCGAAAATGGAGTAAATTGAGACGCGTCGCAATTATTCTCAGCTTTTTAATTTACAGAAAAGACATTATCAGGACACAAATTAAGCAAAATTCAACTCAACTGTAAACAGTGTTAAATCATAACAACACAAAAAGAGCACATTACTGCTAGGTATGTGTATTATCTATTGTGGAATTTATTAACAAATGAAAATCTTATTATGGTTTCCCAGTAAGAAGTGACACGTAGACAAATATTCCCGTAGCCACGCTATATCGACGCTCTAAATAACATTTTTTTGGTTGCGATAAAGAGATCTAAAATAATGTCGACATTTGCCTATTAATGTCATTACTGCAGGGGCACAGGCCTTCCCTATGGATGGATTACGGACATTGGGTCGTGGTCCACTAACTAACTAACTACGTACGAAGCCATACAGGCCGTTGTTAAGCTTTACGATCTTGGTAATTCAGATAGTTGTTTTTATTTTGCTCCAGATTTACCAACACTAATCCGTTGAGAATTTATTCATAAGAGGGCTGCACGTTTTTCTATTTACTATAGTTACTCGATTTTTCTTTTCTTTTTATTCTTAGGCGTTTCATTTCTTGGATTCGAATACCTTACCTTGTGTAGTAGGTGAATGTTAACTGAAAGAATGAAAGTTTAAAAGTCGCCGGAATATATACCAACTAAACGGCATTGGATATACTTATTCAACTAATTAAATTTGTTATTTGAAAGAAAAGATTTTTATGTTTCCATGCTTAAAACTGATCGCAACTTCGTCTAGATAGAGTAGTCACCTGGACTATATTTTTCAGAGAAGATTTATAATACCTATGTATTTGTCCAGGTTATGGACCTTTTGTCCGTCCAATTTAAATCTAAGTCTGTGTTCTGTTGTCTGTTGGTCCATGATTTAGTAACAAACATGCAGACATACAAACTTCTACATTTTTTTGTCGTGAACGTTGTTTATTATATTAATTTAATATCTACCTATAACGCTATTTGCGCAATCTCCTTTATTTCTGTAGCTGAAACCACTTCGGGGGAATTAAGTACAGACAATAAGGTCCCGAGGGATCTCCTCGCGACGGGAATGGTTCTTTCTTCCCTTCTACAGAGTCGCAAATCATAAATCCTGTTTGTTCAAGTGGTTACTCTCACATTGAGAGTAATATTGACAAATATTGAGAAGACCCTATTTCGAAATACGACCTTTCTTCTGTACATTAAACTGTTAATGATAACAATTTTTTGTCACTAACCTGATAGTATTAATAAAGATTAAGAATTTATATAATACTTTCTTTGACGACCTCCGTGGCCGAGTGGTTTGTACGCCGGGTACAATCATGGCGTCGCCGACTCGAGAGGTCCCGGGTTCGAATCCCGGTGGGGGCAGATGTTTGTGT
This sequence comes from Chilo suppressalis, assembly GCA_902850365.2. Lineage (NCBI taxonomy): Eukaryota > Metazoa > Arthropoda > Insecta > Lepidoptera > Crambidae > Chilo > Chilo suppressalis. Next base: position 5,027,311 of record OU963902.1, read on the forward strand.
GATGAACACGAGCATTTGTACTCCAGTCATGGATGTTTAATATGTATTTCTATATAAATATACTTATATATGTACAATATATGTATTCTATTCGTTACCCTAGTATCCCATAACACAAGCCTTATAGTGCTTACTTTGGGGCTAGGCTATTTGGTGTGAGTGTTGGAAATATTTATTTATTTATTTATTTCTGTACCAGTAAGTTACTGCAAAGCCTTTTTGAATACGTAGAAATTTATTCCCACAGCACAAATTACTCAAACAAATTAATTCACTTATAATTTAAATTAATTAAGAAATATGTCTTGAAATGTTTTGTTGTAAGACAAGTAAAGCAAAATAATTTCCCAACCGAGTAGGTTTTTCCAGAAGATCTCTGTGAAGCCATGAAAATGAAATTGTTAAAAAAATACTGCGTAATTCTGCCACCCCTTTTTAATAAGCCCTTCATATATTAGGTATAATTTGACGCTGCGTGAAATTGTAAAACATTTAACATTTAGAAGCCAGCGAAAGAAAAAAAACCTTTGGAATTTCATCTCATTGAAGATTTGACCCCTTAATTCTCTCAATTGAAGTGTCTCTTAATAATGTGATACTCGGAAATTTTCGAAATTATCGTACAAATTATTTAATTCAACACAAACATTGAATTCTTTCATGAGTATTTTCTCTCAATAAGTTCTTGTTTCAGAATACCTACCGAAGCGCTTCCCAGTATCTCTAAAACCGTCTCCCGAATTAAAATATACTGGCTGAATTAATGAAATTACTACCTTATAATTGTCTGTGTTTTACCGCGCTTAAGGACATTAAAGGAAAATTTACTATCAAACTGTTGTTGAACTTTAATGTGATACAGGTTTATTTGTATCTTCTCAGAGTACCCAAACTCAATTATATTATTATTAGTAATAGGCCACTGTCCATTCATCTGTCTGATAACAAGTTGCATGTATATTATTATAAGAACGTAGGAGAGGAAAACTCAGTGGATAAGCTACAAGATATATAATGTATGAGAGATATAAATAAACAAGCCATATGAAACGAGTAGATTAGAGAGAAGAGAGTATCAAACAGACAGACTGACGTATAGAAAATAAAAATATTTATAAAATAAAGACACGTCAAATAGGTGCCAGTGTTTAAATTAAAAAGTTATAAAGAAAGGTTTGGCCAAACAATTTAGAATCGTAATAGCTTGTTAGTTGAAAGATTCACAAAAATTATATTGGTATTGGCACTGTAATGATATTATTAATAGAAGAACTTCTTAAAAACTTTCATTCAAGGAACGCTTTCTATTTTTTTTTTCAAAATTCTATATCGTTTATTCAGTCTAGGCTCTTACAAGCACTTGTGAATGTCGAAAAGCTACGCAACGTCTACTAGCTAGCTACGTCATCTCTGTCTTGGACATTTAATGGCCATTATTAATGCCCATTATTTTTTTTATGATAATATTCGCAACCGAAAGTCGGTGCATTAGCACCACAAGTGCATCCCAGTCGAGTATATGTAGAAAACTAACCTTTCTACATTGACTCGGGCTTGGGTGTGTGTGTGTGTGTATGTGTGTGTATGTGTGTGTTTGTGTGTGTATGTGTAATAAGAGTTTAGGTAACGGGTACTTATCATTATATAATAACTAGTGGCCCGCCCTCGCTTCGCTTCGGTGTAGAGCTGTAGTGTACACTAAAATGCCTTTTCATATAATTATAAAAAAAACTGAAAATGGTATATTTTTCTCTGCGTAAGAACCATCCTCGTACTTCAAGGAATATTCTAAAAAGAAGAATTATCGAAATCGGTTCAGCTCATTTCAGCACATTCAGTGATTCATTTTTATATTATAGACTAGCTGACCCAGCGAACTCCGTACCGCCATAAAAATAGGGGCAGGTGGTAGATGACAAAATTTAGGGTTGTATGTATTTTTAATACCACATTATAAAAATATAAATATAGTCCAAAAAAAATTTTAGGGGTGTGTAACGTAGTGTTCTATCAATTTCCTGGGATAAAATTCCTCCTAACCCATATGAGAACACTACGTTACAGTACCCAATAGTTTGAATTTTGGCGCGAAGACGCATTGTATGTTTCAAAACATTACGTTACAGGTGGGCATCCATTATCTCTTAAGGATATGAAAAATAAATAGTAGCTGTTTCTCAGACCCACGGAATATGCATATAAAATTTCATAAAAATCGGTCAGCCCGTTTCGGAGGAGTATGGTAACTAACATTGTGACACGAGAATTTTATATATAAGATAGATTATGAGGTAACTTTGAAATCATAATAAATGTCAATCATTGTCATTTATATGTATTTCAGCTTATGCAACAATTACATTTGGTGGTTAACGTATTTGAGTGCACGAAAGACATTACTCGAATTCGGGCACCCGAAGCAATATTAACACTGGAATACGGGCTGGAAGACCGTCCGAAGACAGTGTTGGGTAAATGTACCCGAACACGGAAGTAGTCGACTCCGTTCATTTACACTTAGTCGTTTACCCGAACCCCATTGGCACTCGTATTCGGGCTAACGACCAAGTGTTATTTATATATATAAAACTCAAAGGTGACTGACTGAAATAGTGATCTATCAACGCACAGCCCAAACTACTGGACGCATCGGGCTGAAATTTGGCATGCAGGTAGATGTTATGATGTAGGCATCCGCTAAGAAAGGATTTTGATCAATTCTACCCCCAAGGGGATAAAATAGGGAATGAAAGTTTGTATGAAACTTTGTCAATTTTAAACCGATTGGGCTGAGACTTTGCTATGGGTATAATACAAGCCTGAGAACAAAAACTGTAGTCTACACTTCAGCTCTACACCGAAGCGAAGCGAGGGCGGGCCGCTAGTCACGCTATAAGAGTGTTTAGGCATCTTCTAGACAAGCAAGCTCCGCTATCATCATGTCACTACTTTGATAGTCATGTAGGTATGAGAATCACTACTCCACTAGAATATTAACGTATCATTGAAAAACAAAAACCAGCCCGGCTCTGATACTGCGCGTGTCGTGTCGCGCGCACTGTAGTTCAGTATATTTGAGCAGGAGTCTTTATATTCTTTGTCGGAAATTAGATTAACCAATTAATATCAATCTATGTATCTCAACTAAAATATCTAAATTAAAGATCCTCATGGATACCCTACAGGCAAGGTTATGTCAGACTCTTACTGACTAAAAGCTTCATCTGAAGCGATCATTTCTTGAGAAAGAGATGATGCGGTATAACCGCCGATCATTACAAGTGCTTATATACTTTTTATAAGAACGTAAGCGTTAGCACGACGCAGAAGTCATTGCCGTTGGTACTTGCGGTAGCGTTGTGGAACTAATGATATTTTATTGTGGTTTTTAAATAGTTTTTGTTTTATTTTGTTGCAATTTTATCTTTTACGCTACAATAACTTCACCTCTGTCACTATTAATGTTTCCTGCCAAGGAATTTTCAATAGGTAAGAAATTTTCCATAACCAAATTTGAACAGCTATTGCTCTTAAACTAACAAATCTAAAAAAAGCCTGAAGCCTTGCAGCTTAAGAATGACTAGAGGAATTTCGACGCGGTTTGTGAGGGCCGCGGTAGCATAATTGATCAGTGCATTCGCCCGGATTGCGAAGGGTTCGAGTCCCATCTGCTGCTTGGTCCGCGTGGAATTTTTTCTTTAGATTTAACAAATCTATCTTTACCATTATAGTTTTCCTTCAAATTTCACGAAGAATATTATCATGAATTTTTGCAGGTTTTTCAAGCCAATAGCTTTCCCTTTAAGGGGGGGGGGGGGTGTCATTGTCAAGACTACGGAACCCTAAAAACGTATTCCGAATTCCTAATCAGTTTCTAATGAAGTGCAACAGCTGTTTCCCCTCAGGGTGGTTTGTGGATTAAAAATGATAAATTATGTCTTTTTCTCCGGCACCGATTGAAAGAGGAGCTTATACTTTGATAAATCATCCAGTTTTCTTTTTCTACCTTATCAACAGAGAATTTTGATATTTAACTATAGAGCCAGAAAGTCCATATTAGAAGTTGGAGTAAATCATTCGAACGGCACACTCACCTGGAATATTATTCACTGAATCTATTATCTCTCAAATGAAATATCTGGCCGCGTGAATAATCTTTATATCTGTATCAATTGATATTTATGAATTGTTATGACTCATTATGGTCTCATTTTCAACTTCAATGCGAGAAGGATATTGGATTTGATTTGCTGATATAAAATAAATGAGTCTTTTTCAATATCTATATATTTGAAATAAAAGGGTAATTTATAATTAAATACGATGTTTCGTAATCTTTTCTGAACTAGAGTTTATAATAACATAGACGAAGATCAAAGTGATGGTTATGCATTATTATCAGCATGGTAGTTAGAATAGAATAGAATATATTTTATTAACCCTCATATTACAGATATTACACATTTACAGATACAAATTCAAAAAAACAGGGCTAACCAGGACTCTGCCTCAGCATTAGCTGATGCGACATTGTATCGCACCAGCGCTGTTATTCTGGCAGAGCCTGTTTAGTGACACAAAAAACATGTTAGTTATTCTTTTCTTTTTATTACTTGAGAGGATGTATGGACTAAGCATCCTTTGCTTTGCTTGCAGTTATGCATTATGCATTATTATGGTGGTTATGCATTATTTATAATCATCATCAGCCTGTAGTGTGTGTACTAGCTATATGTGTGTGTGCATATAGCTAGTACACACACTACAAGCCTATTGATTTCCCCACTGCTGGGGTACAGGCCTTCCCTATGGATGGAATAGGGAGTTTGGGCCATGACCCCCCAACGATTGCAGATTTAACCGGGACCAACGGCTTAACGTGCCTTCCGAAGAACGGAGGACCTCGAGATAGTAATTTTTGGTCACCTGTCCAATGACCGACCACTGCGAAAGTTGCTTAACTTCAACGATCGCAGCCGAACTCGCTAACCACTTGCGCCATCGAGCTTCGCATTATGCATTATTATTAGCATTTAAACTTATGATAACTTAGGAAGGTTGGTAATAGTCGCTCGTCTCAAATGTTACTATGTTATTACAAGTTTCTGAGGCATTCCCTAAAATAGTATACCATCGCGAGCTTAGAAGTATAAGTAGCACAATATGTCACGGACAGCGGTCGATGTGACCGCTTAGTATTCTTTCACCGCTGCGGGTTGGAGTCGGATGAAAAATGTGTATTATGTGCGTGCGTCACAACATACTTTGGTATATGTAAAAACTAGAAGTTTGGGATTAGAAAGCCCTCTGTTTTATAACGACAGGCTTAGATTAAATTGTTTGTGTTTGAGCTTGCTAAACAATAGGGTATATAGATTTTGTGTAAGACTAATTATTAGCTTTACTTGTCTTTTTAAAAGTAAGGTCCACTGGTTGATATCTTTGACAATAAATCACTGCTTGAAGAATTGGTAAAATAGCAAAGTTACCCAGTGATACATAAATTCTTAAAGAAATGGACACATGTGATTAGGCAATGATGTTTGTAATGCGTATATCGGTCTTAGTTGTCCATATTTAAAAGAGAAACACAAACATTAATTCGAATATCTAATTGAAAGTCTTAACAAAAATATACATCTACTAGCTGACCCAGCGAACTTCGTACCGCCATATAGGGGCAGGTGGTAGAAGAAAAAATTTTGGTTTGTATGTATTTTTTAATGCCACACTATAAAAAAATAAATATTGCCCAAAAACAATTTTAGGGGTGTGTTGCGTAGTAGTAGTGTTCTATCAATTTCCTGGGATAATATTCCTCCTAACCCATATGAGAACACTACGTTACAATACCCAATAGTTGAATTTTGGCGAGAAGGCGCATTGTAGGTTTCAGAACACTACGCTAAAGGTGGACAACCATTATCACTTAAGGATATGAAAAATAGATAGTAGCCGATTCTCAGACCCACGGAATATGCATATAAAATTTCATTAAAATCGGTCAGGCCGTTTCGGAGGAGTATGGTAACTAACATTATGACACGAGAATTTTATAATAAGATTAGCTTTAATATCACAAAGGCCAATGAGTAAAACATTCTTTTCTTCTTTGTTTGAAAAGTTTTAATACAAGAATTCCACAATCCATCATCCTTAAGCGAAGCAATATGAGAAGCTGGCGAACAAAACGGTATAATTACGCATATGGTTTTGACCATTTATAATACTTTATTTTAACAGCCCGGAGGTTTTGGGCCAGCTGAATTTGAATATCAACTCATATCAATCAAACTGCCTAAAATGGAGTTAAAAGTGCTAAATTAAAAATCACGCCAAAAACTCATTGTAGCTATGTCATTTAGATTTTTAACAGCTCCTGTAAAATTTAAATTGATGACCTCCTTGGCCGAGTGGTTTGTACGCCGGATTTCATGGTGTTGCCGACCGTCGCCACCGGGCAGATGTTTGTGTGATGAATACGAGCATTTGTACTTCAGTCATGGATGTTTAATATGTATTTCTATATAAATATACTTATATATGTACAGTATATGTTTTCCATCCGTTACCCTAGTATCCCATAACACAAGCCTTATAGTGCTTAGCTTGAGGCTAGGCTAATTGGTGTGAATGTTGGAAATATATATTTATATATTTAATTTGATGTAAATAAATATACCGTTTTGTTCATTTTATCTCCTCATATTATACTTCTCTACTTTTAAAGTATGCTCTTTTACAATTCCCAAATAAAGCTTACTTGCAGAAATTGTTCAACGCTACAAATATCCAGGTTAAATTTTAATGTGTTCTAGATTAACAACATTATTCCATTAACGCATTGTGTCAGCAAATTACTTTTAATTCAACGTTCATGTTTTTCGGGAAAACTTTCTCGTGAACACGGAGTCTGTAAAAGATCCGAAACTTCGGGTATGTGTGTGGTAATTAAAAGCACACTTGAAACGCGATTAAATATTTATTTAATGACTGGTGTGCGTGAAAACTTATGAAAAACCATGTATCGTCGTGCTAGTCCGTGGTGTTTGATATCAAATTCTGATTCAGGAAACACAGGGGTCTTTTTTTGTGGTCCACTAAAAAAATTGGTGTTATTTAAAAAACAAAAATAAATGATTTTTTTTGCTGACTCTGACTCTACTCGCCATCCCTCGTCATATGAAATTTAAAAAAATGGATTTTTAAATCAAATTATTATTAAAAAAAAACTATTTTTTAGGGAACCCTGACCTCTCCCCTCACTGTGGGTTCCCGCAAATGGCCCTAGATTAGGATTTAGCGACCACAACTTAGTATATGAACAAGTTTCTAGGCCTAAATCAGAAGACAAAACAAAAAAAAATGTGGACTGAGGGACAACTCCGTGCAGAAATAAAGACAGACACGAACCACGTTATAGATTCTAAAGGTGTATGATAGACACATTTATTGTGTTTAATACGAGGTCTAAACAATCTCATGACAAAGACTAAAACTACGCATTCTGTACACCCAAACAAGTAATATTACAAAATATATCATATATCAAGAATCATTTGTATTTTATGTTAAAAAAATACATTTTTTTCTAGTACGCAAGTATGTATAGCCCGCCGGCGGCGTACTGTGCGCTACGCAAAGAATATACCTGTTTGTAAGGGCGTCGATAAAAAAGTTTCTACATAAAGTTTTGCAAATATTGTGACTTAAACCTTCAATATATCCATAGCCATAAATTTCCCAGGTTTGGTCCACAAGAAAAAAAATATCATCATGATGTGGAAACTTCGTGGTCTTAGACTTCGTCAAAGGATTTTTTACACCCTGTATAAACTATTAAACAATAAATCTTTTTACTTGGTTACTGTGTACATGGTCAAACAAATATCAAATAAATTGAGATATTGAGAAAAGATTCCTATTAGCATTCAAATTAATAACGAAATCGTCCAGGTCACCATCTCTAATTAACATTTCAAACGAACAAAAGGCGTCGGAAACACAAAAGCGTAATAAATCACCCATTGACTCCCTTTTTCAACCCGTACCACCCCGGCACACCCCACCGGACCCTGAGATTGCAATGCGAATCTAATGTTTTCAAAATGCAGAATACATTGCGAGGCAGCTGTGGCGCGTTAATAGAATTCAAAAAGTTCCCAATTAGAACTCAGAATCTACTTTTTTTAGTTTTAATTTTTTTAGATTCACTTCTGTTCAACTATGCTTCGAATATCAAAAAAAAAATTAGTGTTCATTTGTTATTAAAATGCTAGCTGACCCGGCTAACTTCGTGTCGCCTAACAGTCAATAAATGTGGTTATCATTAAAATTATAAGACTTAAAATAATTAAATTGATTTAACAGCTGCCATAAAACACGTAGGTACAAAAAAGTTCCATCAAACGATAATAGATATAGAGAAATTGAAATGCCAAAAACGTGTTCTTCAATTGCGTATCAGCGAAATTTAAAAACAGGGTCATAAAAAGTTGAGTTTCCACCTCGAGAGAAACACTACTTTTAAATCTTGAGTGACGTACCCACCTTAGTAAACAATCTAACTAATATTAGTTAGAGAATTAAAACAGGGTCATAAAAAGTTGAGTTTCCACCTCGGGAGAAACACTACCTACAAAGCTCAAGTGACTTACCTACTTTGGTAAACAATCTTACTACTATTAGTTAGAGAATTAAAATAGGGTCATAAAAAGTTCAGTTTCCACCTCGAGAGAAACACTACCTTTAAACCTACCTTAGTAAACAATCTAACTACTACGAGTATTACTTAGAGAATTAAAACAGGGTCAAGAAAGAAGAGTTCCCAATTCGAGAGAAAAACTACCTATAAAGCTCAAGTGACGTACCTACTTTGGTAAACAATCTAACTAATATTAGTTAGAGAATTAAAACAGGGTCATAAAAAGTTGAGTACCCACCTCGGGATAAACACAACCTTTAAATCTTGAGTGATGTACCTACTTTGGTAAACAATCTTACTACTACTAGGTACAGAATTAAAACAGGGTCATAAAATGTTGAGTTTCCACCTCGGGAGAAACACTACCTATAAAGAACCACACCCCCCGAACACACACTGCAAGACCAACTGATACTATTAGTTCTTTTTGTTTGCATAATTTAACATAAGAAGGAGATAGAAAGCCTCTCTTGAGTTTGTTTCGCCGGTTCTTCTCAGAAAGGTCTCCCAATTTTGGAACCGGTGGTAGTTTACGGTAGTTAGGGTCAAATAAATAAATTCAAAATTACAAAAATGATTTTTAAATAAAGTACTTTATTAACTAAATTAAGTAATAAATTCATACATAGACAATAAAACTTAAAAATCGAACAATGAAATAACCGAACGCTCTATAAAAGTCTTTCGAAGGAAGCTCGACAAAATTAAATAAAAAATTGAAACGTCAATAAATAAATAAAGTTTCATACATTAACCCGTAAAAAACTAGATTTATTTAATTAGTAAGAGAATTAAAACAGGGTCATAAAAGTAGAGTTTCCACCTCGGGAGAAACACTACCTATAAAGCTCAAGTGACGTACCTACTTTGGTAAACAATCTAACTAATATTAGTAAGAGAATTAAAACAGGGTCATAAAAAGTTGAGTTTCCACCTCGAGAGAAACACTACCTTTAAACCTTGAGTAACGTACCTACCTTAGTAAACAATCTAACTACTACGAGTATTACTTAGAGAATTAAAACAGGGTCAAAAAAGAAGAGTTCCCAATTCGAGGGAAAAACTACCTATAAAGCTCAAGTGACGTACCTACTTTGGTAAACAATCTAACGTATATTAGTTAGAGAATTAAAACAGGGTCATAAAAAGTTGAGCTTCCACCTCGAAAGCTCGAGTGACGTACCTACTTTAATAAATAATCTACTATTATAGTTACAGAAAATCACATGAAATTATAAAATAAAACGAGCGTTAAACTAACTGAGCGTGTTTATACTTTAACTATTAGAACATTAACTGTTGACTTTATCAAATGACATGGTTCACACAAATTCCGCCCGATAAAAATGCTAAGTTAGGCGTTAATAGTATAAAATAAAGCGTACCTTGACACTTAATAGGTTGTTCGCATTTCTATAAATTCTCTTCAGGTTTTTTGGTTCAAAATAATTTAGGTTAATACCGCGGTAAGTACTACGTCTCATTTCAATGAGTATCTGAAATTATATGCAGAGTTTTTTACAGAACTTTTCATGAACAGCGATTATGATTTAAGTAGCTTTATTTATAATAAGCTAGCATGTGAGACAGAAATGATTATAGTCTAATGGCGTGATTACACTTGGCCGTTAGCCCGAACACACGTGCCAATGGAATTCTGGTGAATGACTACGCCCTCTATAGGAGCGCTACGTATTCGGGTAGTTTCGGTTTTGGTTACCCCGTCTTTCAGCTCGTATTCCAGTGTAAATATTGTTTCGGGTGCCCGAATTCTAATAATATCTTTCGTGCACACGAATACGGCCTAACGACCAAATGTGATTGCGCCTTATCAGTCATAACCAGTTATAACCACTCCATTTAACACGAAAGCAACTAACTTGTAATAAAACACTACAATTTGCGTCACTTACAAAATAATAGCTTTGTGCTGAAACTTTTCATCTTGCGACCACTATGAAATTTAATCCTAGTTTTAATGTCATTATGTTCTGAACTCGAGCTCGCTGAATAAAGAATTTATTTTTAATGGTAGGCTGTTTGTCTTTATCTTAATAGCATAAATATAGCTTGTAATAATATTTAGTAGTACCCGTGTAGATTCCCTGATTCTGCTATCTTACCCTTTTTCACAGAGTTCTTTTTGCAATGATGGACAGAAACTACGCAATTGTCCCTTGTCCCAACTATCCATAAATTTGGTAATCAATTACCTGTTTACTAAATCTATCTTTTAAATATTGAAAAGACTGTCCATGTTTCCGTCTGCTGCCTGGCAAGCGTAAAAGTATTTCTAGTAAAAAAAAACTTTGGATTAAAACATCTAGCAGTAAAATACTTAAATATATATATATTTAGCGAGGTAGGCAAACGACTCTCCTCCACCTGATATATAACAATCCCTGTTTATAATCTCTTGTCTATTAGACAAGTCCGTCCGTCCGTCTGTCTGTGGTGCTGTTTCAGTGGCCAAACCGTAAGAGATAGATAAAGAGAATATTTAAGTTATAAGTTAAGAATAGTATGATAAGACTACAAACCGGATTTGAGTAACGTAGCACTTCCGGTTTTCGAGAAATCACGTGATTTCTATTTTGTAATTATCACAATTTTAATTAACTATTTAAAGGTTATTTTTTTGTTTAACTAAATAATTTCAAACGAAACCACACAAAATCTCCGAAGTTCTCAATTAATTAAATACATTTTTTAAATCAGGTTTTGGTGAACATTTGGTTCACTGGTTTGCTAGTTCTTATATATTGTAGGCAAAAGTTTATCTAATTAATATTATCATGAATACTTGAAATATTCCAACGCTAAAGTCCTTAGTTACGAAAGGAGGTATCTTAAAATGTATCATCACTATTGTTCCAGTCTTTTCCATCTAACAACCATTAACAATGATAAAGGTGTTACCGTGTCGTGTCGAAATCTGTTACTCAAGTTGCCTTTGAAATTGAAATAAGACCCTTAATTTATTCAAACAAAAGACTTTTACAGGAGACGGAGATTTATTTGTGAAGTGTGCGAGTTTGTTGAGTAGTTTATACTTGATGGTGCTTGAGACGAACTACCAGGGATTTGCAGTATTAATTTCAGATTGTCTACAATATTCTGTACGGACTGTTTCTAGTCCTTATACTGTAAGCAGAGTTAGTAAAAAAATTACGTACACGTGACACCTGATACCTGAAAATTAGCCCACGGCTCAATTTAGTGAATATATATATATGTGTAGCGAGACCGGCTATATCCGCAACATTAGGGGTTGGAAATTAAAATGAAAAATGAATTCCCAAGACGTATAAAAGAGCAATCACACAGACAGAAAATAAGGAATATATTAGCCGCCTTACCTTATTCCCTCGAACGAATGTCCCTCAGTTCCAAGATACACTAGAAAACACTGCACAGTATTTTTGTGGTATTTCACAGGAGATCGCACACGTAATAATTCACAAAATTATAGCTTTTCTAATCACATATCTAATATACGAAAATTCGTAAGACACCAACCACCGCATTCAACAATTGCAGTGCAGATACGAGCGCATCGCTAGTGCGGTGCGCACACGCAGATCACATACGATGGGCGATATCGATTTTATTCGAATGAGTCCCTAATATACCCACCCAAGTAGACGGCTTGTATGTTTGTGTACATAATTAACCATTATTTTCTTCCATGAATAATTGCAAAATTAAACGTCTTGGGAATGAAAATGTCGAGATGCTCGGTGCAAAGTAAAAAGGGATACGATCACGATACATACCGCCCACCAAAATACACGAAAGTTGTATTTTTAAAGAAAATATCTCTAAAGAAAACGTTCGAATACGAACGAATTAACGATTTACTCGTTGCATATTAACGGTATGAATAGGAACGGAGATGCTGATATGCATGAATACGATTAACATCTAGTTATGGATACTAAAATCCTAATATATGAACAACATTGTATAAGTTTCGATTATATGAATACACTAACCTAATGAATAGAGAAAATAACGTTTAATTACGATTCTAATCCGTTTGGTCCGGTAATGGACACACTTTCGTTAATGGTCGTGTTAGAAATGAACCATTTGGCAAACGCAGCTTTGCGATGCGTATTACTCCATCCGGACTACTGTGCAGCTCTTCGACTCGAGCTATTGGCCAGTGAAGAGGTGGAGTATCGGATTTGATAACAACTACGGAACCGATTTTTAATGGTTTTGAGTGTTTAGTCCATTTCGCCCTTTGTATTAGAGATTGAAGATACTCGTTTTTCCAGCGCTTCCAGAAGTCTTGCTGGAACCGCTGTATAAGTTGCCAACGACCTAAACGCGATAAGTTTATGGAAGTGACGTCCTGATCGGGTACGGCCGTCAGGGGTTCTAATGTTAAAAAATGCCCGGGTGTGAGCACGGACATATCATCGGGAGACGAACTTATACTGTAGAGAGGTCTTGAATTAAGCATAGACTCAATCTGAACGAATAATGTAAATAGTTCATCTAACGTTAGCGATTGATTGTTAACGATACGATATAAAGTAGATTTTACAGCCTTAATCTGTATTTCCCATACGCCACCCCAATTGGGACTAGCTGGGGGGTTAAATTTGAACTCGATGTTGTCAATATGACAAGCATGTTTCATATAAGAATCGAGTTCTCGTTGCGCCCCCACAAAATTAGTACCTCTATCCGAGAAAATAGTTTGAACTCGACCTCGGCGACCAACAAAACGCCTTAATGCAGCTATAAATGACTCCGATGTCAACTCTGTAGCAACTTCCAAATGAAGTGCTTTAGTGGTAAGGCAGACGAAGAGACACAGATAAGCTTTCGTGATCTTCGCGCCTCGATATTTACCAGATTTAATTCTGAAAGGACCTCCGTAGTCCACGCCTACCATGCTAAACGGTTTTACTTGATTTACACGGACAGCAGGCAAGTCACTCATAAAGGGTTCGAGAGGAGTCGGATTGGTTTTGAAACATTTAAGACATTTAGAAACACAATGCCGTATTGCGCGCTTAGCTGACAAAATCCAGAATTGTTGAGTTATTAAATAATGTAACGTATTGATTCCAGGGTGACAATTTTCACGATGGAGCGCATCTATAATCATATAAGTTAGTTGAGCCTGTCTCGGGAGTAAGGCGGGATGTTTATGGCTGTATTCCAGTCCGGAACGTGACAGTCTACCGCCCACCCTGAGAACACCCAGGCTGTCGATAAAAGGAGAAAGTTTTCTCATTTCTTTAGAAATTAGTTTACCTTCTTCCAGACGTTTAAGATCGTTTGAGAAATAAAGAAACTGAGTACGTTTCACTACTGCCAACAACGCGTTGTGAAGTTCTGTACGATTTAAAGGAAGATCAGAACGACGATTAGTTTTACAACGTAAATTGTTGATGTAGCGAAGCCATAAACCTACGATACGTTGGATTTTCCGGATTGAAGAATATCGAGTCATCAAATAGTCGACAGGATGTACGGGAGCACCACTTCCGAGAAGAACCTGAATCTTCTCTTCAGCATGAAGTTCATCCTGGGAAGTATCATAGATCGAACAAGGCCAGGTCTGCATCTCTTGAGAAAGCCAACTGGGCCCCGCCCACCATAACGAATTGTTAACAAGTTCAGCTGGCGTCTGACCACGAGAAGCAATGTCTGCGGAGTTATGTTCCGATTTTACATGGCGCCATTGTGCGCCTGGAATCGCATCCTGAATATGACTGACCCGATTGGCGACAAACGTTTTCCAACGTGAGGATGGTGATCGGATCCATGAAAGCGCTACTGTCGAATCAGACCAGGCATATACAGCTGTAATAGGTAGATGAGGTTGATAAACCTCGTTAACGAATTGAAGCAAATCTGCAAGAAGTGCACAACCACAAAGCTCCAGCCGAGGCAGGGAAACGACCTTGATAGGGGCTACCCTTGCTTTTGATAACACGAAAGAAACTTTGACCTGACCATGCACATCAAGAGCTCGGAGGTACACTACACCTGCATAACCACGTTGAGAACTGTCTGCAAAACCATGAATTTCACATGAAACTATGTCAGACACGGATAAAAAACGAGGAATTTTTAAGTTTTGGATGAGATTCATCTCGTCAGTGTAGGACTTCCATTGTTTTTGGAAATCTTCTGGAGGGAGCTCGTCCCAAGATAGACCGAGAATCCACAGCTTCTGCACCAAAAACTTTGCGAAGAAAGTTATGGGAGAGAGGAAACCACACGGGTCATAGATCCTGGCGAGTTCGCTTAGAATGGTGCGTTTACTGCATACACGAGTCTGTGGCTTGACTTCGAATGTGAAATTATCCAAGCCAGGCTCCCACCTTAGACCTAAGATTTTAAGAGTATCCGATGATTCTTTGTCTAAAGATACAGAATCTGTTAGACAGTGTTCTGGAGGAAGGTCAGCGAGCAAACTGGGTTCATTACTGGCCCACTTTCTTAGCTCCATATGACCACGTTTGAGGAGCTCTGTCACTTCTAACTTGGTTTGGATAGCCTGATCAAGACTAGAACAGCTGGTAGCGACGTCATCTATATACACATCAGTCCGTAAAACAGCTTGACCGAGTGGGAGGTCATTGCCTTCATCATCAGCCAGTTGCCTGATAGTGCGACAAGCTTGATAAGGAGATGACGAAACACCATACGTGACGGTGTTCAATCTATATTCTGAAATTGGCTCAGAGGGATGGTATCTCCAAAAGATTCTTTGAAAGTCACGATGGTCTTCACGTATGAGTATTTGACGATACATCTTGCACACATCGGCTGTAAATACGACACGGTGAACGCGAAATTTAAGAAGAATTTCCAAAATGTTAGCTTGTAACTTTGGACCAACTAATAACGTGTCATTCAACGATTGTTTTGTGATGGCGTCACGACTTGACGCATCAAAAACGACGCGAAGCTTTGTAGTACTGCTGTCAGGTCGCAGAACACAAAAATGAGGAATGTAATACTTTCCTTTTTGTATATCTCTTGTGGACACATAAGTCATGTGACCACATTGAAGATATTCAGCCATAAAATTCGAATATTGTTCCTTTAGAACTGGATCTAAGGAAAGCTTACGTTCTAACGAATAGAAACGCCTAAGAGCTAGATCTCGCGAACCTGGGAAAGACGGTTCTTTGTCCTCACAAAAGGGCAAAACGACACTATACCGTCCCGTTGCATCACGAGTAGTTGTTTTACGGTAAATTTGTTCACAACGTTCATCTGCCGCGCTCAACCTTTTGACACACGGAAGATTATCTAGTTCCCAGAACTTCTTGACTTCCTGAAACAGCTGATCATCTGTGACGAATAACGAAGTGGTTTTGTATCTGTCTTTACTATCTTCAGCACTTCCTATAAGAAGCCAACCAAACACAGAAAAGGCCGAAGGTTGGTTCGATTCCCCGGTGACACTTCCGGGAAGAATGAGAGATGGAAAGATTTGAGCTCCTAAAAGGATATCTACCGGACCCGGTTTGTCACAGTCTGGATCAGCAAGGTTAAGACCACGAATGTGAAGCCAAGATGATTTATCGAGTCTTACGCTAGGCATATTTCCGCAAATGTTAGGTATAGTCAGCGCTTCTATATTGAAAGCCACTTGACCATTTAACCCTATTTGAAGTTGAACAGCTCCAGAGATGGAAGCTGACGATTGACCTACACCCCTAACCTGGCGTGTAGTCACACGTTTGTCAAGTCCAAGTCGCTCTACTGCACGCTCTGAAATGAAATGGGCTTGACTACCAGTATCGATTATGCAGCGAAATGGCTGGTAGGAACCCGACGAATCACGAATATATATAACGGCAGTAGATAGAAGAACAACCGATGAATCGCCTACACTTCTCAATACACGAGTAGTTTCACTCACAGAGGGTTTATGTTCAGAAGAATCCACATCACTCTCCTGGTGAAGAAGAGTATGATGCTTTTGATGACATTTCTGGCATCTGAAAATGGATTTACAATCGCGCACGACATGTGAAGGCCGCAAACAAATGAAACACCAGCGATTGTTTTTCGCAAAATCGCGTCTTTCCTGAATAGATTTACCAGAAAATATCTTGCAATGTGAAATCGAATGAGTTTCTGAACACGCAGGGCACTTAGAGGCCACTCCAGGGACAGTAGTCGAAGAAACAGACGATTTACTGACTTCTATCCGGTTTGTTGTCTTCTCTGAATTGGATAATAATGAAGAAGTAATTTTCTTGTTATTATGATTAGACTTGACAGAATTTTTAATAGATCCACTAGAACTACTAGTAGACGGTTGATCACGATTAGTCGAGAAATGGGTGTCCCGGACGAGTGCGTCACATTGACTTTCTAAAAATCCTTTTAGCACAGAATAAACGGGTAACTCTGACGTCGGATGAGCTTTTTCAAAGGCGCAGCGAGTTTTCGAATCTAATTTCGAAAGCAAGTGATAACATAGGATAAAGTCCCAATGTTCCGTTGGTAGCTTAAGACTTTTTAGAATTACTAAGTTTTCGTTAAAAAGGTCCAAAATGCGTCTAAATTCAGTTGGTGAGTTAACTTTTAAATTTATGTTTTGTATTTCTCGCCAGCACGTAAAGGCGAGTTCACGATTATCACGATAACGAGTTACTAAAGTATTATACGCTTCCTGATAGTATTGACCTTGACTCGGAAAAGTTCGAATAAGCATCACCAAATAAACTTGCTCTAAGGTATTGCATTTTATCTGAGTCCGAAAGTAATTGATTAAAATGAATGAGAGAATTAAAAGCATCAAAGAACATATTGAAATCCTTAATACATCCTGAAAAACGCGGCAAATCAATTTTCGGCAGTCTTATCGCTGAAGCAGGTGGAGCACTCGGTACAGAGGGCGCTATAGTAGAGGGCGCAAGCTTCCGATGCAAAACAAGTATTTTAAAATTAATGTCGTCAAAATCAGAACGAATTTCATCCTCGGCCTCCATATCACAATCTTCCACGATGCTTAAAATATCTAAATGTGCTTCTTCAAAATTATTCGCTAACTTTTGCATTGAAGAATAATGTACGATAAATTCGTCTAAACGAGAAGCATCTAACTCCGCTGCTAAAGCAATTTCCAAAATTTTGCGCAATCGATTTAATGCTAATGTTCTTTTACGACGCAAAACAGGCAAGTCCGCGTACGTAAAACCAACAGGTTCAACTGATTTAGATTTGCTCAATCTTTTACCACGTTTGACATTAAATGCCATGTTTGTATCAATATACGAATGAAAATTAATCGAATAGAAAAATAATCGGAATGAAAATAATCGGTTTGAAAAAATCGATTTCTATCTCGAAATGTTATGTCCCCACACTATTCGGACGGACCAGATTTTTATTACAAGTCTACCCTCGAATTGAATGATAAAAATTGCACTGAGCTAAAAATAGATTTAAGGAATTTGTTATTACGTAATGTTTACAATTTACAGTTTGAAACTTTTACAAATAAATTTATTTTTATTTGTTACGTATGGATACAAATTGATATGTGAATATGAATGTGATTAGAATTTCCGTTATGATAGATTTGTATTTACGAATACGAATGGATTTAACAAAGTATTTACGTGAAATAAGTAAATAAAAATGTTCGAGAACTTAATTGTTGAGACGATAACTATACACATTAGCACACGTACTGAATATGTACGAATAATTTACGTGAACTAAAGGCGTACGGAGCAACAAATGTTCAGAATGAATTTTAATACAAATCATCGAATTGTTAAGTTTATGAAAACTATGGCTATGAATTGGCAAGATGAAGTAATAAGCAAACAAAAAAAAAAATATTTTCTTACGAATATGGCTGATACGTAAATGTACGTTCACGGATGAGAATGGAATGTTTGTTACTTTCTTCACCAAAATGCGATCTCGAGCATAAATAAGGATAAAGTAACAAGCAGAATATTGTTTTCTAACGTGTTGTTCATATATTTCGGAGAAATATTCATTATCTAACGTGATTTGAAGCGATAAATAACGGTCTCGATACACGGTCGGCCATTGAACAAAAGACGAAAGACAAATGTATATTTTTTACGATTAACTACTTATGAGAGTACTCCCGGGTTTCGGCACCAGAACAATGTAGCGAGACCGGCTATATCCGCAACATTAGGGGTTGGAAATTTAAATGAAAAATGAATTCCCAAGACGTATAAAAGAGCAATCACACAGACAGAAAATAAGGAATATATTAGCCGCCTTACCTTATTCCCTCGAACGAATGTCCCTCAGTTCCAAGATACACTAGAAAACACTGCACAGTATTTTTGTGGTATTTCACAGGAGATCGCACACGTAATAATTCACAAAATTATAGCTTTTCTAATCACATATCTAATATACGAAAATTCGTAAGACACCAACCACCGCATTCAACAATTGCAGTGCAGATACGAGCGCATCGCTAGTGCGGTGCGCACACGCAGATCACATACGATGGGCGATATCGATTTTATTCGAATGAGTCCCTAATATACCCACCCAAGTAGACGGCTTGTATGTTTGTGTACATACTTAACCATTATTTTCTTCCATGAATAATTGCAAAATTAAACGTCTTGGGAATGAAAATGTCGAGATGCTCGGTGCAAAGTAAAAAGGGATACGATCACGATACAATATGGTTTCATAGTACTCACTAATACTTCTCGATTATTCATATTTTGTCCATCAGAGAATAAGTAAGGTCTGGCGGCCATGGGATTTTAGACAATTATGCGCGTACATTAATTATTGCAATTCATTTTCATACATATATTGATGAGGGCACACAAACATTATAAAGACGTTCAAACTAAAAAATGTGACACATGTTAGATACCCATATATCATGAGACAAATTTCGATTGTAATTTAATAGGTAATTCAATACACATAATATTATCTATGTTAGAAAAATTGTATTAAACAGAATTATTAGTATTAATTTGTGTAATCGGTTCCTTATTGTGGTTTAGTTTTTTATTTCTTTCTGCCCACCCTATCGGAAATATAGCGTGAAAAAAGATAGATCCAAACATGTTCTCCAATGAAAGCGCTCTATTCATTACCTTATCCATCTCTCAATATTAAAGGTTCGTTTTCTTGTTCCACAGTTGCGTGGTAGACAAGATGTGAAGCATCAAGGTCATGGAGGAAGCGGAGTGCAGCAACTGCAGCGTCTACGCTGACCTCAACGACACTCTCGGCCACGGCAATGCCTCTCACATCAACAAATTCTATTTCTATCAGGTAAGTGTAAACATAATCTTTCTTGCATAAACTGTTATAGATTTTGCATCGTTCGCTTATCTTCTTCAACTTTTATCTACCCACTGCTGGGCATAGGTCTATATATATATATATATATATATAGGTTATCATTTGCTTAGGCTGTTTCCAAATTCATTTAAAGACATCAAAATTTATATTTTATATCCCGTAATGCTTAACCACCTTGCATTTGGTTTATACCAATCATAAATAAATTCCTATCTCTTCTTTGGTATTTGTCTCCCTCTATACTCACTTCAATGCTAATTTCACCTCCCTAAAAACTATATAGACTGTCTTATTTAATTTAACTCTCCATGAAAGCTTAACAGATTATTACACCCAAAAGCTATTAAAAATAAATGGAAACTAATGTCAAAGATAGCTGCTGCGGTAGAGAAGATTGCTATAACACCACACCCGGGGACATTTCAAATGGCAAGCTTATAGTCAAGCTAAAAACTATGCAAGTCACGTACCTAGCCGCGTGGCTTACGGTGTGGCCATCTGCGATAATCTGTGGATATAATATGAATTATCTCGTCAACAGTAGATTGAATCTTAGGATCAACAGCTTTCCTAACGAAAAATTAGCTGTGCGTAGAAAAAAACAACTAAATCTACGTATCAGACTGGATTAGAACTACCGACGATATCACGGCAAGTGTTTTCAGGAGTTATTTTACCCTATCCCAGCTTCACCTTTCCTTCAGAGGACCTGGCGTGCTTGCCTACGTTGTCACCAGAGAACTTTGAGTCTGGACTTTACCACCACAAACCTTAGGTGAGATAGAGGCCTTTGCCTACCTAAATATATAAAAAAGTGTCCTTTACATCCAGGCGAATGAACGTAAACAAGATATATGCTAATTTTTGAAAAATACCAATTGATGACAGACACCTTTTTGAAAATATTTATAAACCAAACTACTAACAGCATAAGCTAGCTTGCTGCTAGTTGAGTCAGCGTTTTAATTTATAAATGCAACCCGGTATCTGCCAATAAAGTGTCATAAGTCAATGTCCTGTCCCGTCGGCGTACTGTATCCTTTAAACTGTGTGATTATACTGCGGCTGCGACCGTGGGGCCAAGTTAATTGTGTGAGAGGATCACCCTGAACTATGGGTCTAGACGTGGCGTATTCTAATCTCGACCTTCTAACGGTGCAAGTTACAGGAGTATTCCAAACGAAGTATACAGAGAGTGGAAAAGATCAAATAAGAGTTCTTGTAAATATACACTTTGTAAAAGCGAAGTTTTTGGCATTCGATCTGTAGTTTTTATTATCTTTAATAATTTTACTCCGTCTTTTACCGTTGTCCGTCTGGTCCAGTCGTGTTAGTGAGGTCCAATAGGGGTGATGACGGGGGGAATTTTCACTTAAAAGTGTACCAAAACGTGACGTCATGCGACTTTTCAAATCAATATATAATATGTATATCTCTGCAATGTTTATATTATGTAAAAAAAGAAAAAAAACGTGTCCAGTACTTTTTGATAACCTGATAAACGAAGAAAAAAAAATAGTCATCATCCCTATTATGAAGATCCATTGGGTACCAAGGAGGTGGTCGAATAACTCTTATCGTGTAGGTAAGGTCTTATCATGAAGGTCCAGTAGTGCAAGACCGTTTTATTTAGCACTGAGAATAAAAAAAATCGAACAATACAATAATCAACTAAAAATACTTCTAATTAAAAATTAGAAAAATTGTTATACGGACACTGACCTTTTTTATAAATAAAACCTTCATTAGTACTCAATTTATATTCAAATTGGTCACACAGAACCTTAAAATGTTATGGTAATCGGATACCAAAGTAACCAGACGAAAACAAAAGTCCCTTTACCCTCTCCATTTCTGTGGTAGAAACCATCCATTAGGACGCAGCATTATTTAAATTCCTCGGACTCGTCTGGAATAACATTTATGGGCGTCATCCAAAAGGATTCAGTGTCATATTATGAGCATTAAGATTTTGGCTAATGGACACTTTCTATATTCGTGAGACGAATATAATATCAGTATAATTTTAAAGTATTAGACAAGACCTTTTCTATTTTCTTTGCCGTTTCTTTACGAATAAGAAATAGTTTATTATAATTTACTCACAAATCTGTTATGTTAATGTTCTTTTTTATACGAGGCTCGACATAATACCCCACTCCACCTGATATTAAGTGTAAGTGGAGTCCAGTCGCGAAGATAGTTGATGCGGCAGAAAGTGTGCCGCACCAGCCAATCTCACCTTGCCGGCCTAAACCTAATCCCCTACCCCGTGGAGCCCTGGAACCACAACTACCAGCAGCAACAAAACAACTTATAAAAAAAAAGTTATCTATCTAAGTTAGATAGCTTCTTGCCAAATCTCGGGAGCGGTAGGAAGAGAGTATATAGAGACATACGACATAACATATTGCACGGTCCGTAAACTTATATTAAAACAAAAAGGGTAGATACGGTACGCTCATACTTGCATCAAAGAAAAACTGATCCCACGGCAGCGCGAACGAGACGGCGAGATCCGCGTCACTGACTACACTACACTACCGACCAATCACGCGACCAGTACTTGACGTCACTACCGAATAAGATTCAAAACAAACAGCAATTTTTATGAAAAAATATATTTTATAGTACTTACAAATGAAAAGTGATGCCGTGGGTTTTATTTTTAGTTCTTGAGCAATTTGAGCACTTTTAAAAAACACACTTAGGCATTGTTTTATCATATAAACACAAAATATTAGCAATATTTCTTTTTGGCAATCACATGTACGTCGTTTGCATGTCAAATTGTGACTAAAGCGATTAGGGTCGTGGACCACAATTCATGCGGATCACTTTAGTGAGGCTATTGCCGTATCTACCCTTTTTGTTTTAATCTAAGTCCGTAAACACATCTTTATATCTCACATCACGTATCAACATTTTTGTAATAATCATTATATCTAATCAATTAATTACTTATTCTGTCTTCGACAACATACATCCGTCTATATATAACTTCAAGCTTAAGTTAAAAGGCTACAATGCGTTTAACTCTCAATTTAAATTCCTGGAGAAAAATCTAGCAGCCTAGCAGAAAACCTCCGCTGAATTACATTTTAACAACGAATATTGTAAAAATCAAAATTAAGCATGTTAAAAGGGCATACACGAATATTACTCGATGTCACGAATTATTTCGGATTGAGATAATTCTCTATCACGAGCTCATTAATGTCCTTACTGCTGGAGACTGGTATTAATTTAATTTATGTTAAAAGGTTGGCAAACAAGCGTATGAGCCGCCAGACCGTAAGCCACCATAGATTATAGATGCTAACGGTAGATGTTAACGGTTAATATCCCCACTGCCGGGGCACAGGCTTTCCTATGGATGGAATAGGGAGATTGGGCCAGGACCCACCACGCTGGCCCAGTGCGGATTGGTGGTTGCTAACGGTTGCAGATGCAGCCGGGACCAACGGCTTAACGTGCGTACCGAAGCACGGAGGAGTTCGAGATAGTAAATTTTTGGTCACCCATCCAATGACAGACCACTGCGACAGTTGCTTAACTTCAATGATCGCAGCCGAATGCGCTAACCACCTGCGCCATCGAGCTCCTCTCCTACAGATGCTTGCGGTACTGAAAAAATAACACTCGTATCGGTGCCTACCCTGACGAAATCCCTACCCCGTGGAGGTGAAACGCATCACCATCAAAAGATAGTGATATTTTACTGTGATCTTTTGTAAGGTGGAGGTTATTTCCCCAGACGGGCGCTTCAATTCGAGCGGAAGATTTTCTATGCTTCTATTCTATCTTCAAAAAACCCTCTCTACACGAGAGAGGGCCCTGTCTTAAATAATTTAGTATTAAAAAAAAATGGGTGCGTGTACTTATGTAGGCGCGTGAGAAGTTATCCGTATAAGTTCTTTGGCATCCTTTAAAATTAGTTTTTAATTGCATGCAAATAATTAATTACAATAAATTAATAAAAAGTCTGGAAAAGGACACAGTCAATAAAGTTCAGTTTTAATTTGAAAAAATAAATAAATAATCAAAATATTCAATTAAAATCGCTACTGAATATAATTTATTAGAACATATGTGATTTGCACTTGTATGAAACTCAAACACGTATTCCGAATATACAAACTAGAAACATGTGGATAAATATTATAAATATGAACACCTATAACTGTTACTTTATTACAAAAAATAAAGATGTGGTTTTTAGTTCTACTACACCAATGGTCAAGAGATGGCGCTGTAGTCTCCTGAATCGCGCTTTGGTTCCTTTGTTCCAGATTAATAAATACTTTTGATATTATAAATATGAATACCTATAACTGTTACTTTATTACAAAAAATAAAGATGTGGTTTTTGGTTCTACTACACCAATGGTCAAGAGATGGCGCTGTAGTCTCCTGAATCGCGCTTTGGTTCCGTTGTTCCAGATTAATAAATACTTTTGATAGGCCTTCACAATGCAGTCGTTAGCAGCGATCAACTTCATGCTGTTAATTTTTTGTGTTACAGTGATGCGCGCGCATCTTAAAATTTCACTCTCATCAGTTTTTCATAACGCGCCTAAAGAAGTATAACTTCAAAAACATTGTATCGGCGTTATGCGTTCTCTTTAATAAAGCTCAGTTGTTTCTTGAATAATGCGTATATTGCGAATATAATTACAAAATAAAATAAATAAAATGAAAATTGCGAAAGAAAGTTGAGCGTACAAAATTTCAATTGCGTAGAGAGTGCAGTGTAGAGGGGTTTTTGATCAGGTGGGTCAAAGTTGCTTCTACTGGTAGAAATGGAGCGACGTTCCGGTGTAGGCAGAACTTCTTAATCATGCGTTAACAAACATCTACCATCTATTATAACGCTAAAGGGAACTGATTATTTTGTAAACAAATAAATGTAATGTATTCACGGCATACTTATTCCAAAAGGGTTATGGTGGTTTTAGCATAATTTGATTTTAATGATATATGTAACATACAAGAACTGTATTTTCTGACAGAAAATCTATGTATATCAAATGCCTATTTAATGTGTTGTCGTTGATAACGTGTTAAGAACGACAATGTTTTGATTATACACAAGGGAACATGGATAAATTATTCAGATAATTACAAATGTATGCATAATGATGATTATTATACTAAATCTTATTCAGGGGCGTATTGTCCCTAGCTCGGAGGGGCGGCAAAAGCTATATAAAGGCATTCGTTACTTAAATTACCTATATTTTCATGAGATTTACTAATTCAGAGGGGGGTCGTATATCGTAAATAGCCAGGGGTGCCAGATTTCAAAATACGCTCTTGATCGTACTCCCGCCAAAATGTCCTTTGCAAAGTTATGCGTTGAGTTGAGAGAACGAGTGCTGAGGCGGAGATGAGTCTGCCCTAACTTCCTTAATATTGAAGTTAATGTTTAGTCACACTGAATATAAATAACACTATTTGTATCTATACTGTATGACACAACAATCAAAATGCAGGTAAACAATTAATGTATATTTAATAATTATGTAATGAAAAGTGACTTCATGAATCACCTCTGAAGTCATTTTTCAATTTGACGACTCTGTAAATAATAAAACAGGGAGAAAAAAACAGCCCTTGCTGAGTTTCTTGCCGGTTCTTCTCAGTACAAGGTCTCCCGCCGTAGATTAACGAACCGATGGCGTAGCTTCTAGACATTCATGAGTGCTTGTAACAGCCTAAACTGAATAAATGATTTTGATTATGATTATAGTAGAAATTATCCTTTTCATCACCAAAAGGAACTTACCTGAACTACAGTTACCAAAACTGTTAAACACCAAACTATCAACGCAAGGCCATTACTACTGAGGAACTCGATAGCGCAGGTGGTTAAGGCATTCGGCCTGCGATCGTGAAAGATAAGCACCTTTCGCAAAGGTCGGTCTTTGGATGGGTGACCAAAAAGTTACGATCTCGAGCTCCTCAGTGTTCGGAAGGTTCGTAAACACGGTGGTCTCAGCGCTGTCTTCCTATTCCATTCATAGAGAAGACCTGTGCCCCAGCAATGGGGACATTAAAAGGCTGATGATGATGATACATCTACCACTATTACTTCATACGGCTAAACCAATGCTAGCGAAAATTAGCTTTATGTTTCAGAAACGGCACTGCATTGGTATTATTCAACAGACGAAAAAAGACAGAGGATCAAGTCGCCGCGTATTCTTTTTTAAACTCGTACATGATCACGCAAAACTTTTTGCAGAGATGTCTGATTTTGATAATTCTTTTGGCGTTCTATACCTTCTGCCTACCCCACCCGGAATATGGCGTGAACTCGGAACATGGATATTATTCATAGTTTGCCATAACACATTATTTTGTTTTGCAATCATTCAAGCAAATTATGCACTTTATAATGTCGGCTACTTTATACAAAAACATATACAGCTGAGATGAGATCAATTAAGTTTTATTAAAAAATAATAAGTATAAAATGTGAAATAAAACTGTGTCATGCAAGTTAATAGAGAAAAATACATATAAATAGAATGCCTGTTTCCTTTTAAAAAAAAACCTTTTGTTTCAGACAGCCCAGGTAGCGGTCCTATGGATGCTACTGGTGGCCATCGTGGCTGGCAATGCCACGGTCATACTGGCACTGCTACTCACCAAAACAAGAAAAAGCAGGATGAATTTCTTCATCATGCAGTTGGCCATATCTGGTGAGCTACCGTAAATATCGTAATTTTTAATTTAAGGATAGAGGATGATATAAGATTATGAAATTCAGTCTTTAAGGCGCAACGCACACTGAGAGAGGCGCGGTGACTCCGAGCGCGTCTTAGAGCCACGGAGCGGAGCTATCGCGCGCAGACTCCCGTGAGCGCTTCGCAGCGCTGTGAGCCGCTTGGGTACGGTTTATGTTTGCCATGAAATATTTTAAAATAATAATATCAATTTAAATTATAATATCTTCTAAGTCGCTATCTTCATTGCTGAAAGTCGTGTCAGGCTTGTAATGTTGACCACCTGATGCACTATGCTTCTCTACGTATACCTG
Source organism: Chilo suppressalis (assembly GCA_902850365.2). NCBI lineage: Eukaryota > Metazoa > Arthropoda > Insecta > Lepidoptera > Crambidae > Chilo > Chilo suppressalis. The sequence goes on from OU963902.1 coordinate 5,054,379, forward strand.
TCCTCTGCAGTCCTTATAGCCTTGGTTATTGATAGGCCAGTGAGCGACTTTACTAGGTCTGACCAGCGGGTAGGTGACCGACAGCCCGATCCAATCACCATCTGCTTCTCTAGGCTGACAGAGTTTCTGCGAGCGATGTGTCCGAAATACTTTAGTATACGCTGGTAGCAGATAGTGGAAAATCTTGTAGTGATGCCGAGTTCCTCAAGTATGGACACATTGGTCCGGCATGCAGTCCATGGAATTCTTAGCATCCGCCTCCAACACCACATCTTAAAAGCGTCGATCCTTGCCCTTTCACTCTGTCTTGTGATGAGCTTCAGATTTTCGGCAATTATATAGTCACTTCCGGCCGATTTATTATTTTTGAGCTTCTTCAGCGCAAATTGGATTTCGGATCTCAATATATCGGGTTCCTTAGGAACATCAGTCAGGCTGTGTCGTAGGTTTATTGGTTTCGCTGTCTTGTCTGCGTACAATTCTTTGCAATAACCTCTCCACCTATGTACTACCTTATTAATCTCTGTAAGCAACCCTCCGTTTTTGTCTTCTACAGCCAACGTTTTTGCATTGAAGTCCCGCGTTATGGACTTTATTTTCATAAAAAGATCGCGAGTGTGCATCTTCTGGGCGTGATCCTCAATTTAAGAGCAGAGGTTATTAAAATACTAATGTTTATCTTGCCTAGATTGCTGCTGTTTTTTTTTCAAGAGAGCCCTATATTTTTCACGGTTATCGCCTTTTCAGAGATTTTTCAGTATATCTTTCTTCCGGTTAATAAAGTCCCATGTCTCATCTGATAACAATGAGCTGCGGGGTGAGTCAAGACTTTGAACTTGGCATTCTTTGTAAGTTGTGAGCAAGTTCTTTGAACTTTCCCCAACCCTCGTTCACATCAGAGCTGTCATCCATTTGTACTCAAATTGTCAGTTTTTGCTAGATTCTGACTTTGAAATTCGTTTGTTCTCCAGGTGTGAGTCTGCGATTCTGTTTATCGACAAGACGATAACACCTTTTCAGTTTTATGATTATTTTTGCAACCAGCAACGAATGATCAGTGCCACAGTCAGCACCTGGGTAAGTCTTTGTATATAATACGCATGACATCCATCTTTTCGGGACCGCAATGTAGTCAATTTGGTTTCTGTTACGATCTCCTGGCGATTTTCATGTATACAGTCGTCGTGGATGGTGTTGGAACCAGGTGTTCATTATGGACAAGGAGTTAGCTACACAAAATTGTAGCCATCGGTCTCCTCTCTCATTCCGTTAACCTAGCCCAAAACGTCCCACAACATCCCTCAGATGGTTATCGTGTTCCGTACATCCAACTTTAGCATTAAGATCTCCAATCAAGATATTCACTTCTCTCTTGGGTAGCGAGTTATATGTATGAGCTGGTTGTAAAATGCTACGAGTTCCTCTTCAGTAGAACCACTGTTCGTAGGCGTGTATACCTGTATAATGTTTATACGAAATGGCCTAGTGTTGAGTTTTAGGGTAATTATACGGTCGCTAACAGGATTATATCCCAAAACACATTTATCGATCTGGGGTGTAACAGATATAGCCACGCCTTTGCTACTCTCATTATCAGGACCAGAAAAGTATACGGTATGCCCTCGACTCGTTTTATATAACCCTGTACCTCTCATGTGAGTTTCACTGTGGCCTAGAACATCTAGTTTATAGGCCAGCTGTTCCTTGTCAATACTGAATGTATTTCTTGACAACAGTAATCATGCCACGGACATTCCACGTAGCAAGTGCAATCATCTTCCTCAGTGATCGCTGGATCGTTAATGGCAATGTGCCGTCACCAGTAGCATTTTGTCCACTCTGAGCCTGGCGAGCCACCACAGCGTGGCCAGTAGCATACTTCACACCACGAGACCGGAATCATTTCTCTGTGCGTTAATTTCATGCTAGATTTCTTGGGAAAATAGTGCAGTGGTTTCCCGTTGCCTTCTGCGCCAGACCTTTCGGGGAGTATTTGGTTCCTTAGGCTGCTGAACCAGATCGTTGTTCTACTGGGTGTAAGGGTATAACGCCTTTGCTCGGTCGCCATTGCCTCGTCTCTTGTCTAGCAGGGAACATCACGACGACCCCTAGGTCGCCGCCACTAGCTATTCTAATAAGAACCACTGGCGCGGGCAGGTGAGGATGACTATTGGGTCGGAAAAGATGTTAAACTCCGTTCTCCCCTTACACCCCATATAAATTATAATATAGGAGTCAGGATTTAACTCAGTATTTTAACTTAAATTCTGAAATATCAGCATCATCGGCATGCCTGTCCCGGTGTGCGCTGTGCCTTAGCCCTCCTCTTGATGCTAATGACACTGATAAAGACTTATTATGGCGTTGCATTTTTGATACTCGGCAAAGCCCCGAAAGACAATCTATGTATAACGTAATCCTAAAATCGATAGTCATCACACAAAGAAAAAGTTCGAAAAAAAAACCAGCCTGAAACTCATGAATAATACGAGTCTGTGCCGTATGATTGATGAAGTTAACGATTTTGATAAAATATGTTTTAACATCTGTCGTTTTCTAAAAATTAAAATTGAATGACAGTTTTATTACAGCTCACGCCAATCACACTAATCTCTCTTTTTATAATAACATATTTGAGAAGATATTTGAAAACATATCAATTACAGATGACGCGTCTACCGAATTAGATGTGGCTTTATGAAGCACTAATAATTTCTAGTAAAAAAATAACAGTTTGTTTTTCTTTCAGATTTATTAGTTGGATTAATTAGTGTACTACCAGATTTAATTCATAGAATAACTATAACATGGCTTGCGGGCTCTATAGGGTGCAAGCTAATGAAATATTTACAGGTAAGTTGCTTTAAATTTGTTTAAGATAAGGAAATAGGACTACAGAATTACCTTCTTTGGCGACAACCTTTAACAGAGGTAGGGCACAGCAGATTCTCCGCTCGAATTGAAGCGCCCGGCGCCCATCTGGAGAAGCTTTCTTCATCTTACAACAGACCACAGTAAAATAAAGGTACCTTTTGGTGGTGTTGTGTTTCTGCTGATTAATAGGATTCCAGGGCTCCGTGAGGTAAAGAATTGGGTTCAAGCCGGCTAGATGAGAATGACTATGGAAGAATGGCACACTATCTGCCGCATAATCTATCTTCGCGACGGGACTCCACTAATTACCTATTACTGTCTCTCGTTAAGAGTAACAAGGTAATATATATATATATATATATATATATTTAAAACGTCATTAGAAGACCATGTTTAACTTTTGAAAATAAATAACGTCTTATAATTATAAAAAAAAAAATTTAAAACCCAACTGCAATGACATATACTGGATAAATCTATTCTATGTGTTCTAAGATTCAAAGCTGTAGGATTTCAGAGATATAGGTAAGCACAGAATCCAACACAATAATTATTTATACTAGTTATTTGTCGTAGGAGAAAATTCTGTGCCGAAAACGTGGATGATTAGACACTGCCTTGATGAGCACTGGCATGAGCTTGCTCAGTCTTTTCTGGCGTTTCACCGGGAAATACCGTGGCACGCTCGCTATGCTCGCTCGCCTCGCACGCCACAGTCACAACACTAACGTAACCTAGTGTGAACCCAAGAACACAAAAATATTTATAATAAGCCTAAGATTCTATTCTCAATTTTACTGGGGCGACTCGCGTTTTCGCCAAAGTCCTATCTTTTTCAATAAGATTCATAAATGTCATTGAAATTGTCTAACTAGCCGCATTTTTGCAAAATGCCTAGGGTTTTCGCGAAAGTTTGAACGAATATATAAGATAATTATATAATTCAACGCATTTTCGTCCTTCACGCTTTGCTGATTCTATTTAGGATATTGCGTGATGCTTTAGCATTTTAACTTAATTAATTACAATCCAATAATTGTTTCAGGGTGTAGTTACTTATTCGTCTACTTATGTATTGGTCGCACTTAGTGTGGACAGGTGTGACGCCATCACGCATCCAATGAACTTCACTGGTAGTTGTGAGTATTGATTTGTTTATATTTATTACCAGCGCTTTATTTAAATAAAGTTAAACAGTTATAACAATGTCTGGTAAGGTTGGGAGATGACTGAATACAAAATTCATAATATACATCTCATTCTTCTCATAAATGTCCAAACTTTGGCGATGATAAGAGTTATTAGTCCTACTATCGTACTAATATTTATAATAGGGGTGATGACGGGGTACAGTAAACGAAATTCTATTTAGTCCGTCGCGTCAGTTAGATGATCAAAAAATAATGGACACGTATTTATTCTTTGGGCAATCAACCAAAAAATTACAAAGTTATAGCGCGTCAAAGTTTGGGAGTAGGGGATCGTGACGTCACTTTTGAGTGAAAATTGTACTTGTTTAATTGTAAAACGTGATGTCAATTTTCAAATCCATATATCTCTGCAATGTTTATAATATGTGAAAAAAGAAAAAATATGTGTCCAATTCTTTTTGATAATCTACCTGATAAACGAAGAAAAAAAATAGTCATCATCCCTATTATGAAAGTTTGTACGTTGTTTTTTAGGAGTCTCCAATATAAGATATACTCTATCATAGAGAAGGGCATAGTGGTAGGGATATCGAGCGCGATAAAAAATGACGTCAGAGGGTAGACCGATTAGTCTGTTACTTAATGATCATGGCGCTTGCAACCATGCCGAAATATCGAAGACTAATCGATCGAATCGAAAATAAAAAACAAGGCACTTGGTAACAATCCCGTTAAAGTAATATAAGTTATTTACGGGATTGTTACCATGTACCTTGTTTTTAGCGAGTTTCCGATATTTCGGCACTGTTGCAAGCGCCATGATCACGGAGTAACTGAGTGATCATGGCGATAACCGTGATCATGGCGCTTGCAACAGTGCCGAAATATCAGAAACTCGCTAAAAACAAGGTACATGGTAACAATCCCGTAAATAACTTATATTACTATAATGTTAGTGACCATGAAAGTTTAAAACAATAAATCCCGTTAAAAGCCATAATGTTAGTGACCATGAAAGTTTTAAACAATATATTTGTATGTTTGTTACCCCAATCACGCAAAAGCGGCAGAACGGATTTAAATGAAATTTGGCACACATATAGTTTATAACCTGGATTGTGGCAGGGTTCTTCGTATCCCTATTGTCTAGTTTTTACGGTCGCCCTTGCGGCGGTCGCCTTCTTGGCGAGGTAGGGCCCCGCTTGCTTCTCGGAGCACTTGTGTTCCCTGAAGCGGCGGAGAGGAGTCCCCGATAGCTTCGTCCGCAACCCTCGGTTGGCGAAGTATGCGTAATGCATTTTCTAGACATTAAAGGGTTCTTCGTATCCCGAAAAAATGTTAGGTTCCTGAGTGATACTCAAAAAATTAAAGTAAACTTGGACGAAGTCGCAGGCGGCTGTTAGTTATAAATGAACATGATGGACATAATTAACCATGAATAGACGCAGGGTATAAGAGGGTAGAGCATAGCGGATTTCCCGCTCAAATTGAAGCACCCGTCTGGGAAAATAACCACCACCTTCAGACCCGTCTTTCCCAGTGGGCACTTTGGGCAAGTGCCTAGGGCCCCGCGATCACTAGGGGCCCACCCCAGATCAAATACAAAGTCTTGAGTTCATAGGGCCCCATTATCCTAATATGCCCAGGGCCTCCAATAGGTCAAAGACGGCACTGACCACCTTACAAAGACCACAGTAAAATAACTACAATTATTTGCAGTATCTTGTTTCAGTCGGTGAGTAAGGTTACAACGGTGTGAGTGATATTTTTGGTCCTCATTATCCTCATCAGCCTTTTAATGTCCCCACTGCCGGTGCACAGGCCGTCCCTATGGATGGAATAGGGAGATTGGAAACAGACTGACTGCGAAGTGCTAACGATTGCAGATGCAGTCGGGACCAACGGCTTAACGTGCCTTCCGAAGCACGGAGTAACTCGAGATAGAAGATTCGGTCACCCATCCAATGACCGACCACTGCGAAAGTTGCTTAACTTCTCAGCCAAACGCGCTAACCACCCGCGCCCTCGAGCTCCTCATAGCTTTGGTATCGCAAGCGTTAACAGGCTCTGGTGGCTGCTTATCATCAGGCGGGCCATAAGCCTGTTTGCCACTCTTTTAACATAAAAAAAAAGTCCGAAGAAGAGATGGTTAGAAGTACTATTGTTGTAGATTAAACCGCATAGAAATGACCGTACGCCGGTTTTGAATAAAACAAAAAAAAAACACGACAGAGACAAATAAATGACGAGTCAGTAAAATTTCAAATGAATGGAAGCTTAATAGACCAAGAGCTATTGAACCCTCCGAGTAACGGTCTGTCTGTAAGGCTAGAAATTCCTATGGTGAAGAGTCATAGCATGCTTAGTACGGTAAGCATCGTCTGGCACTCCTCAGCCCTGCACGTCATCAAGCCGTATATTTTTGAAAGTGTCAAAAAAAAAAACTTGTTGCTGTAAGCTTGAAATTTTTATACAATTTATTTTATTCTTTAAAAATGCCAGGCGTTTAAGATGAGCACAAATACCTGCCAGGCGAACCGGAAGGTGTGTAATATATACATAAAAATAAACTTTATTCTGAAACGATGAAATTTATATATGTGTTTGTTTAAGCGATTTAAAGTAAGTAGTTATAATACCAGCCGGTTCTGGCTAGCACAAGTCCTTGCCAGGCGAGGGGAAAGATGCTGCGGCAGTGCGAGTAAGAGTCGTAGTATGAAAACTTACATAACTTAAAACTGCTCATAATTTGAAATTAATTACCGTTCATTAATATATATTTAGTAGTGTGCATATTTCTGTGATGTAACCGATTCGAAAAAATGCAACTCGATACTTAGATGAATCCTAATAAAGAATATGTAAGTTCATAAAAAAATACCCGCCAATGATGCTGGTCATTGGATGAAGTCGATGTTTTGTTCTGGCAATATTTTTTCATTATACCAAGAAAGTTTTTGTAACACTTCACATGATAACCTGTATTATCATGAACTTCCTCTGGCAAAGAAATGTCATTAAATTTTAAATTATGTTGTTTTCTAATTTTTAATATTGATTTGCTTTTGTCTAAAGTACTTGTTGTAAATTTTACAGTTTTGTCATCAATATCTTGTTTGCAAATCACACAAACAACGTGTGCAGATTACATTTTACTCACTTGAGCAGTTTTAGGTTATGTAAGTTTTCATGCTACGAGTCTTACTCGCACTGCAGCAGCATCTTTCCCCTCGCCTGGCAAGGACTTGTGCTAGCCAGAACCGCCTGGTATTCTAACTACTTACTTTAAATCGCTTAAACAAACACATATATAAATTTCAACGTTTCAGAATAAAGTTTATTTTTATGTATACATATATTACACACCTTCCGATTTCGCCTGGCAGGTACTTGTGCTCATCTTAAACGCCTGGCATTTTTTTAGTAAACTTAAAAATGAATAAACTAAATTGTATAAAAATTTCAAGCTTACAGCAACAAGTTTTTTTTTAAATATTTTTTTGACACTCAAAAATATACGGCTTGATGACATGCAGGGCTGAGGAGTGCTAGACGATGCTTACCGTACTAAGCATGCTATGACTCATCACCATAGGAATTTCTAGCCTTATAGACAGACCGTTACTCGGAGGGTTTAGTAGCTCTCCTACTATAACTCTACAGAAGTTATAATTTACATGCTTTTATAGATACTGAAATTTTTATATTCAGTAGAACTATTTCATCAAATTTAATCTTCGTTTACATCTTTTTTTCTTGGGAAGGTTAAATTTAAAGAAGCGTCCTAAAATGCGCGATTTTAGTACATTTTTTTTTTAAATCAAAAGCTTCTTTAGTTATAGTCACATTTTTAAGCATTTAACTGCTAGATGTTTAAATCTACAGACAACTAGGACCGCTATAGCATAATGGCCAGTACATCCACCCGGATAGCGTAGGCTATGGGTTCAAGTCCCGTCTGCTGCCTGTTCCAACTCTTACTTTGTTTTTTTTCTTTTCTAGGGAGAAGAGCTCGTGCTCTAATACTGGGAGCATGGTTTATCAGTTTTCTTTTCTGTGTGCCTATGTTAATTCTATTTGACGAAGCTGACGTTGGTGAGTACCCGAATGATTTTGTTGTTTTGAATAGTATTTCCAGAGTATATCCAAATTACCCTTTTCGAATGAATAACGAACGACCTCCGTGGCCGCATGTACTATCGCGGAATTTTGCGCTCTGTCACTTGGCGAACAAAATGCTTTGAACGGTTTTCTACAGTAGTTTTGACTACGCCCCGCCTTCGCGTCGGACGCGCCAATCCAGGCCGCCGCATAAAAGTAAGACAGAGAGCATTTCATTGATTGAATAATGAATTGAATTGCATTTGTTTTAGTTGCAATTTGTCATCCGCATCATGATCGCGACAGCGCTATACGAAAAAGTAAGACAGCGATAATTACATGTCTATGAATGAATTTTTACTACGCCGCTACCGCAAGCGATTATAGCATTATGGGTGACAGAGCGGGTCTTTCCGCGAGTGTACCACCGTATGGCCGTATGTACGCTGGGTGTCATGGTGTCGTCTACTTGAGAGGGTTCGAATTCTGGTGGGGACCGATGTTTGTGTGATTAATACGAGCATTTGTACTCCAGTCATGGATGTTTAATATGTATTTCTATATAAATATACAATATTGTTACCTTAATATTTGCCATAGTCATAATCGTAATTAAGTTTAAAGTCCCGAAATGCGTATTTAAAGAAAAAGATAAAATAAAATTTTCGAAATTAGAAGTTAAAAAAAACATATTCCCATTTTGTAAAGTACTGATTTTCAGCCTTACTTAATAAGCTTTACAAAGCAATGCTTAGGGTACACTATCAGATTATTACACCAAAAGACTTAAAAAAGTTTTAATTAATCCTTTTCATGTTAAATCTGTTTCTTTTCCTAGTTCTTAAGGACAAATAGCATTTAGTAATTATGATTATGTTTATATTTATAGTAGGTACTCTAAGGTTCCCGAAAGGAGTTCGGTGCAACGTAATTCTCGTACTTTTACCCAATGAAAGATGGCTTATTTCGTTTTATATTGTATCTCAAAGAATTACATTACTATCAATATGTTTTTACGCCTACGCCCGTTTTCATTCTGCCATCCATTATCGAATCTAGACAAAATGCAAACATTTTTTTATATATATAACCAGGTGGGCAAATGACTCTACTCCACCTGATGTTAAGCGGTGATAAAGTCCTAACGCGAAGATAGCTGGTACAGCAGTTATAAACTGCCACACCAACCAAACAAATTCTATAATTTTAAATATACCTTACATTTTTAAATATGAATGCCAGCCGTAGGCATTAGACAAGCAAAGAGGCTGTAACGCCGCGGACATTATAGTAGAGTCTGTGCGGAAAGAGAATGGGCGTGGAGAAAAACGGAACTAACATTAAGATTTTTATTTGGCAATCAAACCCAGTAATCTGTAAAACGTCAAAGTTTTGTATTGATACGGATTTGTTGTGATTTCTTGAGGTTTTTTTTGTATTTAATCACGTCTAAAAGGGATACAACCTTACAAATACGGTAGAAAAGCACTACAGCGCCCTCCAATCTAAATCCCATTCTCTTTCCGCACAGACTCTACCTACATAGTATGTATGTTTTACAGATTATATTTTTCAGGTATGCTCCAATGCTGGTCGAACCTCAGCAAAATCCAATGGAGGATATGGATGACGAGCGTATTTCTATCGCTGTTCGTCATACCAGCGCTTATAATAGCGGCATGCTATGGTGTCATAGTGGTCACCATAAGACATAAGAGCCAGAGGGTGCTCGGCAAGAAAGCCACTGTCGCGAGACAATGTGAGTTGAATATGGTTATTTTCAACACACTTGCTCAAAAAATGCATTTGTATACATTGTTCCAAAGTTCAAAATTATGAGCCATCCCACGGAGCGTGCCGTAAAACATTTTACCGCACGCTACATTTTTTTATTTCGGTCGAATCTCACTAATCTAAACGACGCTGCGGGTTAGAGTGAGAAAGGAGGAGTATCTACATCAGAAATTTAAACTAAATGAGCACAGGGGAGTGTATCATAAAAAAATACGTGTGGCACTCGGGGACTGCCGCGGTAAAGCTATTTCATAGCATTATTTATCAATTTACGCAATTATAATTATTTATTTATTTTATTTATGCAGAATTTTTTATTCGTTGATATTAATAGATGGCGAGGTAGGCCTTTTGATATTTATTGGGCAAGCACAGCAAAAAACAGCATTGCCCGGCGCCAAAAAACTTCCACAAGCTCCACAGTTTACCATTTTTAGTCCAAAAAAATAAATTATAATTATAAAGTCTAAATTAAATGGAGATAAATAAAAAGCAACTGTTCTTATTTTGCTAGGGTCTAAATCAAATATAAAAAAAAAAGAAAAAATAATAATAATAAAAAATGAAAAATACGAGTGCGGGATTTGAACCGACGACCGCGGTGATGCGTCGAACGTTGGTCCCGTGGCACAAAATTTAACACACTGCGCCGTTTCGATCGATAACGGAAAGGCGAAAATTGTGTTCATATGCACTGATGTCAGGTTGTTTTCGTAACGGAATTTTTTGATTCGGTCGCCTTGCTAAAGCCCGCGATAAAATCTATGCAATAGCTTAATAACTGGTATGATATAAATGCAGTAAGTGGGTTTCTACAAACGAGTAGGCGAATGTAAGCATTGTAAGCCTGAGACGAAGTCGAGGGTTTACCATAGTCACGAGTTCGTGAATACCAATTCCGCTCGAATGAAAGTAAACTTTTTATAATAAGAAAATGGCTTGCATTTCCAAATGGCGACATGTGCAGGCGGTGAACTTTAGATTTACATGTCGTCTTTTCTTCTTTTTAGTATTAAAGTGAGACAAAGGTATAGATTCAAAAAGCTTCCAAGGAGGTTTGTCCGAAATTAAAAAAAAGCATGTATGGGAGCGTGCAGTAAAATGCTTTACCGCACGCTTCGTTATATGGCCCATAATTTTGAACATTTGAACAATGTATACAACCTCCGTAAATGCATTTTTTTTTGCAATAGTGTTTAAAGGTCTTTTTCATCATCCGGCTGGTGCGCTGCATGGATGCAATTGGGAGAATAAGGTTATTTAATGGGTGCTAACGACTGAAGATGCAACTGGCACCGATGGTTTAAGAGCCTTCTGAAGCACGGAGGAGATTCTAATAGTAAAGTTTTGGTCACCCATCCAATGACGAAATTGTTTGTTGATGATGAAAGTAATTTAACTTTCTCGATCGCAAATCGGATGCGCAACTAAGTGTTGATCTTTACTTGAGTACAGTTAGAAAGGGATGTCGCTATGTGCTATATATAGTGACATCCCTTTCTAACTTTGCTCAAGACTAGATCAATCACTGAGAATTTTTCTATAATACGGATCTTAGACACCTACCGATGTATTACTGTTCATTAACTCACGGTAGTACCTAAACTTATTCCTCGTAAGAAGATAAGCTTATGAGAACATATTTAACGTTGATATATGATGAACTGGCTAACTGATACCTCGACATTAGTTTTCATTCGTGGGGGCATAATATCAGGGCCGGCAGTTTCTTTTTATACCTCAATGGCTGGCAGTTATTTTCTTTGAAAAGGTACAGATGTATGATGATATGAAGTTGTAATTAGTACCTACGAGTACAGCTGAGACAGCGACATGTTGACCTGACACAGCATATTAGACATTGGTTAGTTTTCTGTTACTTTTCTGTTTTCTTCTTTTAATGTTTTCTATCTTTTTGTTTTCTTGATGTATTGCTGTCAAGGAAAAATAAATATTTTCTTTTTGATTTTTCAAATTAAGTAAAATTGTTGACCCATGTCATGTTACATAATTGAACTCGCCGTTTTATATTTAATTATGTTTCACATTGTTTTATAATTCATGTTAGGAAATATGCAATTTGTAATATAATCTAGATAAATCTAAATAAAAGCATGTCGGAAGTATAATCAAATGATAATTCAACAAAGTCAAATAATACTTGTTTATTATATTTTCAAGTCTTTAACTGCTAGCTTTATAAATCTCTTGAAATAATTTACTCGTTTTTTTCTAGGAATCCATAATACTTGTGTTAAATATGTAAATTATTAAATTAAAACAGCCTTATAGATAAAAGCAAACAGAAACAGTTACCAGTACTTTCTTAAGTACTCGTTCATGATTTCAATCCTCCTTCTTGAGTCGCATTCCTCATTACTGAGGGTCGTGACCTCGCTTTTGTATCACTTTCTTCCGTATGATGATCTTCCATCTGTTCCTGTCTTTAGCGGTGTGGAGGGCATTGTGGACTGTCGAGTCTAGTGCGGTGCGAATCTGTTCAGACCAACGTATTGGGCTGCGTCCACGCGGTCTTTTTCCCTCTACTCTGCCTGTCACAATCAGCTTCTCGAGGTTGTCATTGTCCTTCCTTGCAATGTGGCCGAAGTACTCAAGGACTCTGCGCAAACACTCGGATGATAGGCGTGAGGAGATTTTGAGCTCACGCAATATGGAGACGTTAGTCCGGAATGCTGTCCAAGGGATACGGAGCATCTTTCTCCAGCACCACATCTCAAAGGCGTCGATGCATTTGCGACCTGCAGCTTTCAGGGTCCAGGTCTCAGCGCCATACAAAAAAATCGAGAAGACTAGAGTCCGTACCAGTCTGGTTTTGGTCTTTACGGATATGTTGCAATCTCTCCAGATTTTGCCAAGCTGAGACATGATTTCTATACTTTATCGTTATTCTTTTATGTACCCTCTCGTAACTAAATAAAGTGTTTACAAGTAACAAAAGAAAATCCGCTTCGGTTTCATCGGGCGACGAACACGTAGATCGGGAGAAAGAAAAAAATTAACATTCCCCCCGCCTTACACTTCATTTGCGAAATGGACAAGTGAGTAAATTGATGGCTAGAAAAACTGAACGAACGAATCGCACCAAATTAACGCCAACGTGACTTAACTAAGAAAGGCTCTCGAAAAATGCGAAAAGGACCAACAACTGACAGATTTAGTTAAGTGTCTGTTGAACAAGTGATTTTTCATTCGAGCAAACACATTAGAATTCCAGAATACTCCTTTGCCCGTGTTTGAATTTTTCAAGATTTAACACTAAAATACAGTCAAACTTCTTTCATTAGTTCGAAGTATTACTATCAAACGTCTTACTGAAATTTTTAAGGTACCAAGCGTTGTTGTTTTGATGAAAGACATTAATCTTGAGTTTTAATATAGCTAGCTTTGATAATTAAAGCGCTCTTTGGTGAATTCTATTATAAAATAAAGATAAAGGAATGGCTATATTAAATAATATATTAAATTCTAAAAGGAAATATATAAATTAGGTAGTCATGATTACAGAGTAAGTGAGATCCATCCATCCATCCACCAGCCTTTCTCCGTCCACTGCTGGACATAGGGCTCCCCCATAGAACGCCACAATGCGCGGTCCTGCGCTATCCGCATCCAGCGGCTCCCAACACATTCGACGATGTCGTGTCCACTCGAGGACCTTTCTTACCCAACGGTTGTCAGATCCTCGAGCGATGTGGCCTGCCCATTGCCACTTCAGCGTGCTAACCCTTCGGGCTATGTCGTACACACCGGTCCTTCTACGGATCTCCGTAAAGTGAGATAGCTTTAAAATATAATAAACACGACCTTCAGTGTTAAAAACTCACTTGCACCAAGCCCATCACACTAATATTATAAAGGCGAAAGTTTGTGAGTGTGTATGTTTGTTACTTCTTCAAGTCTAAACGGCTGGAGCGATTTTTATAAAATTTGGTATGGAGTCAGCTGACATCCTGGATTAACACATAGGCTACGTTTTACTGCGGGAAAATATCCCCTATAAACTGTGGGTAACACCGTGGGGCACAGCTAGTTATACCATTAAGTTAAAGCGATATCCTGTTTATAATATCACTATTAGGGTTCTTGTATAGATAAATTCGCCAAAAAGTTAATTTGTCATATTGTTGTTTACTTCATACATTGATTGAATGGGAGCTTATCCGCCACTGTGGCGAATATACACATACCACTTTTTTCCATACAAATTTATTTTACGATGAATGTAGTGGAATTGTTTCACTACTACCATTCTCATTTGTTAAAAATCAAATAAAGATAGAATGAAGTTTAGGTACCCGTTGACCTTCTCTACATGTTGTTTTCGTTTTCAGTTCAGAACTTTAGTACAAGTTAGCCTTAATTAGCTTTCTTAAGCATTTAACTGCTAGATGTTTTAAATCTACAGAAAATATTCACTAGAAAAAAATCCACGCAGTCCAGGCAGTAGAAGGAATTCTAACCAGCGTCCTCCGTTATCCGGGTGGAGGCTCATGCAGCGGAGTAGACCATGCGGTCCAGACAGCAGACGGGACTCGAACCCGCAAGTTTCGAGTCCCGTTCCTTTTTCTTTGTTTTTTTTTTTGTTAAATTGTCTCATCATCATCATCATCAGCCTTTTAATGTCCCCACTGCTGGGGATCAGGCCTTCCCTATGGACGGAATAGGGAGATTCGGCCATGACCCACCACGCGGGCCCAGTGCGAATTGGTAGGTGCTAACGACTGCAGACACAGCCGGGACCAACGGCTTATCGTGCCTCTCGAAGCACGGAGGAGCTTGCTTGCGAAAGTTTCTTAACTTCAACGATCGCAGACGAATGCGCTGACCACTTGCGCCATCGGGCTCCTCAAATTGTCTAGCTCAGATTAATCGAAACAGAAGCTTAATAATAAAATTACTACTTTCCTCTTAAATCGTATTTTGCGAAGCGCGAACATAATAAGTACTTAAAGTTCGCAATTTTTCACTCACGCTAACCACCCGGCCAGCGCGCTTCAAATTCAATAAAAGTTTTTTAATTAAATGTCGAGTTGCATTAATAGAGTAGTCGCGAGAATCTAGCTGACAAATGCCGGAGTGGAGTGAAATTATTCCCGCAGCCGAGTCGGATGGGTTGTAATGATTTATCTCGTTCCAGACAGTGACGATCTGGACACCCGCCGAGCGAGCAGCCGCGGCATCATACCGAAAGCAAAAATTAAGACGGTCAAGATGACTTTCGTTATTGTCTTCGGTGAGTACCTATCTACTTTGTAAGCTTTCTTACAATTTGGTCTGTTCATAAGTATTAAAAATTCTAAGCAACACGCATCATTTACACAAACTGCATGTTTATCAGTTGATGTATTATTTCAAACCTATTTTTGCTTTCATCATTAGCCTAATAACGTCCTCACAGCTAGGGCACTTCCCTATAGATGGAATAGGGAGAGTAAGCCTGACCCACCACGCCACGACATTTTTACTAATAAAATTGGTTATATTAAAAGAATTCAAGAATTAAAAAAAACGACGGGTTGCACTCCGGGAGTGCCGGCAGAAGTGAAAACTTGAATATTAACGTTGTGCATTTTTGATATTTTGGAATGGTTAGGGAATAATTTTGCACGAATATCTTTAATTATCAGTATAAAAGTACTATCATTTATGTGGTAGAATACAATATTTATTTATTGCGCTATCGTACATAAACATGACAATTTATATTACATTAAAAAGTTTGTCTCTCAGAATTTCTCATTTAAGTCCGACATCTATTTAAATAAAAATGCATTTTCTTAGCAATAAAGCTGCCACCTAGACGTCCCAAATACAGACTTATTATTATAATACGATAAAATAAAATATTATTAGGTTTCGTCCAATATATTGAAAATCAACAACCTTTCCAATTTTAATGTTTTCGTCTTACGATCAGGACACGTGGCCTGTGATGCGATCAGCCCACGTGTCATGACGCGAGTTTAACATTTTTTACCCCTACAAAATAAAGTGTACAACGCCGCTAAAGAAGTTTTCACTTCAATAATGATATATGTATGATATAATATGTTGCTTACTCTTTTGATCAGTATATTATAAGGATGAGTGGGTATTAAATAGTTAAGTTTCATTGAAGAGCGTAACGGTTATGACGCATTATGCCTGCTATTCTAATGCCTACCAAAGTTGGCTGAGTGGTTGACGGGACATCACGAACACCCAGATGCATCTCGAATTTTCCTAAGATGAAAAAGGATGGGTGACCCAAAAATTATTATCTCTCACGGGCTTGTATGATGGACTTTGGCCAGATCGCCCTACCTCGTATGTCTACATCTAACAAAGAAAAAGTCATTAGGCTGATTAGAGATGTAATCTTACTATCAGCATTAGGCTGTTATCACCTGCTCCAGTGTGCAAAGTTGAGGTTTTTGTTAATAAATAATTCACCTCATGCGAAAGCGCGGTGTTGTTTGTGGCAAGTACTGAGCGGTGCTTGAATACAAATAAATAAATAAATATTTCCAACACACACACATCAATTAGCCTAGCCCCAAAGTAAGCACTAAAAGGCTTGTGTTATGGGATACTAGGGTAACGGATAGAATACATATACTGTATATACACATATATAAGTATATTTTTTTTATATAGAAATACATATTAAACATCTATGACTGGAGTAGAAATGCTTGAATTCATCACACAAACATCTGCCCCCACTGGGATTCGAACCCGGGACCTCTCGAGTCGGCGACACCTTGAAACCCGGCATACCACCCGTACATACCACTTGGCCACGGAGGTCGTCAAATCAAGATAAGCACTGCATACAATGAAGAAGTCACAGGAGCGTAAACCAAATTACATCGCCGATGTTGTGCTAATCGCCTTACGCACCCCATAAAGACAAAAACACATCAATCAACACATTTATTTTCGTTATACGTCACACAAGATGAAACGTTATTGATAAATGTTTTGCCTATCATGCCGAAAAGTTTAAGTATAGCATACACAATCAAACTTTTTCCCTGATGATCTATCTGACTATCCTTTTGTGTTTGTTCTTGAACACAAAATAATTGAGAAGCTGGTGAACAAGGTATAATTACACATAATTATGGTTTTGATCATATAATACTTTATTTTTACAGCCCGGAGGTTTTGGGCCAGCTGAATTTGAATTCCAACTCATGTCAATCAAAACTGCCTAAAATAGTGTTAAAATTACTTAATTAAAAATCACGCCAAAAGCTCACTTTAGGTATGGCATTTAATTATTTACTGCTCCTGTAAAATTCATTTTGTTGTCATTATACCATTTTGTTCGCCAGCACTTCAATTCGTCTTTAGAATGACAGGTCACAGTAAATTATTAAGAGCTTACTTGAAATTTACTAAAGACTACAACTTACTACGTATTTGTAAAAAAAAAATTGTTATTGCCAAGATCGCTTGAATTCCGCGTAATGATATCATGATATTGTAAGACCCTCAAGAGTATGTAAACACCAAAGGTAACCAGCTCCAGGAAAATATGCCACGAGAAAGAACAAAAACTTAAGGGTTATACGTATGATGCGATTCAACTAAGAATAGGGCCGACTGTCAATTTAAACCAAATAGGTAGAGTTAGCAAAAAAATGTTTAAATCTAAAGAAAAGTTTACTAGAAAAAAAATGTTGCTTTTTAATAAAACTTATTTACTAAGATTAAGTGATACAAAACATCAGATTTTTTAATAAAATTAATTTATTCAGGTTGAGAATGAACACAACCGATTTTTAATAGTATTTCTTTATGAAGACTGTGTGAAAAAAAACATTAATCAGAATCTAGCTCTTCAATTTCGCTCATCTCTGCATTACCGCTGGAGAAGTTATTAATGATCATGCAGGTCACATACGAACATGCATCCTATATGTAAACGAAAGTTTTAAATCGAGTTTCTGAACGCAAAATAAAGTGACATTTGGTTGACGATTTAGGCTACCAATCATTCATAGCCAAAGCTCAATAAATGAAAAAAATATCAACTAATATTAATTATCAACATTTGTAATTGTTTTTTTTTTAATGTATGCTTTTTATTCTAGAATCAGCTGTGCTAAAAAGTTTTCCGAGATTTTTTGTAAACCGTACTTTTCCAGCGACATTTGACAGATGGAGGTCATTGGCTTTCCTATTCTTATTTGAATCGGATTATATTTTCATTCATTTCATAATCGCATTTCAACGACATCAGCCAATGCATAATATAATGAGTTTAGAAATATCTAGCAGCAACGTCTCTTTGTAAGATGAATTTCATACGAACAAGTACATAATTCTGGCCTCAGGGCAAACCTCGTGTGTATTACGGATAAAACATGATTGTCTGCCCTATGAGATGAAACGGATGGCTGACTAGCCTGATAGCTGCTTGTCGATCTTACGGTCAACCGGCGATAGCGTACTTTAGCTTTTTATAGTTATGTTACTGGTAACATTTCTTTTTTTTACCAAATCTCTTTAAATAGATTTTCTATTTTTGGAATTAGAATTTCCCCACTTTGGAATTTTTTAGCCCGCGCCGATTTATTGTTTTACTGATTCCTAGATATTATTTAAAATAAAATGAACATTTTTACTAAGTTTTTATGACCCTCTAAAGATGATTTATTAAAATAATTGAAAGTCATTCGTAATTTTAAAAGTGTTAAAGTTTTTATTAAAGTTATTTCTATGAAAAAATTGGCTAGTTTGAAATTACTTAGCGAAACATTAAGAACAGATTGTATACACTATATATTATCTAAAAGGAGTTCGAGAACTTTCATGCCGGCCATAAATATATTTTACGATCACATCAATCATAATATAAACTGGCAGAATTGTTATTCTTTTAGCCTTTACATAAAATGGCCATCAATAAACTTAAGACTTGTGTGACCTTTTATATCAATTGTTCCATTATCTACCCATATTTATGCAGTTTCAATACTAGTATTATTAGTATTTTCATTTAATTTATATGTTCTATTTATTGTTCTGAAAAAAAAATATTACTAGCTTTTGTTCGTAAGTAAGCTTTTATTTCTGCACTGGAAAGATAGCATTTTATCCTGGTCCAGCATGTGCATTTTTCAAATAGTCTGTTATGACAGATTTTTTCGTGTATAACTAAGAAGCAGCCTCTTGTTTTATTATCGGGTTATCAGTTAAAATTCAGTTACATAGTTTCAAGGTTACTATTGACCCACCCTAGCTTTGCTTTGATGTTATACTACAGGTTTTGTTCTTGGGCTTAAAATAATCTCAAGGCATAAAGGGTTTCGATCTAATCAAATTTGGTGTTGTGGCGTGGCGAAAAATCATAACGTTAGGAACGAAATTTAGTACTGCACTTTTCTTTTATTATACTCAGCTCTTATAAAAAAAATCAGAATTATACCTGTTTAAGATTTTAACGTAGTCCTTCGTGCTGCATAAAACACAGATGTGATTAATAATACAAGTAACTCGCCTGAGACAGGAAAAACCCTAAAAAAACACCTTAAAATAAGTGTTGATAAGTATCACTATCCATTTATCCATCGTGTCCATTCCAAGACCAGATATTTAGTAACTAGCGGAAAAAAAATACCCGACGGCGACTCAACAAATTTCATAATAAACTGAATTGGTTGAACACGAATCGATTACTTTTCCAATCTTTCACAAATCGTTCCTTTAGCTTCTTTATTACTCAATACCATTTTTATCGAGATTTTGCATATTGAATACTATTTTAAGACAGAAAATTTCTAATATCGATACAGATGTGGTATGCTTTAGAGTTTTAATAGAACAGTTGACAATCGAGACATATAGTAAATATTGTTTTATGATATGATATTTGTTAGCTAAATCGTTTTCGTGGAATTCTATTGCCCGCGGCAATTTCGAGAAACCTCTCCGCATTCATGCTTGGTTGAATCATAAAATTAAGTCTAATTTCTAATTTCAACAAGCGGTAGGTATATTTCAGTCTCACTAATATTCTCTGTTTCGTCAATTTTAACTATAAAACGGTAATCCGTCAGTTCATTCACTAACACATTAAAATATTTTCATCTTAAAGCTTTTTGTTAATAAAGACGATTTTTCGTCGTTTTTTCAAACAAGTAACCAGAAAGGTCCAAAATAAGACACCGTTAAAAAGTGTGCTCCCGAATAATTTTATCTGACTCCAGAAATCAGTCCATAAACTAGCACCTTCGTTGTAAAAAGAAGGGGCGAGGTGACAGCATCGCCACAGACAAACAAACATTTAGTCACAAAACATAATGCAGTATGTAAAGGGTGGTCATACACAACATCATAACACTTCACTTACAGATCTTTTCATTGCAGTATTCGTCCTATGCTGGTCGCCTTACATGATCTTTGACCTACTGCAAGTGTATGGGTACGTTCCTGATACGCAAGTCAACATCGCCATCGCGTCGCTTATCCAGAGCCTCGCGCCACTCAACTCCGCAGCGAACCCTGTGATCTACTTCATATTCTCTAGCCGGATATTTTTAAGTCTCAGGTGGGTAAATTCGTCATATGTCGACAGTCCAGGGGGTCATAAATGACGACGGATGTAATATCTAAATATTTTCATTTCAAAATTCTTCAATTCCACAATAATGACTCCTCTCCTCTCCCGATGATTGACGACCTCCGTGATAGAGTGGTTTGTACGCCGGGTTTCATGGTGTCGCCGACTCGAGAGGTCCCGGGTTCGAATCCCAGTGGGGGCAGATGTATGTGTGATGAATACGAGCATTTGTATTCCAGCCATGAATGTTTAATATGTATTTCTATATAAATGTACTTATATATGTACTGTATATGTATTCTTTCCGTTACCCTAGCATCTCATAACACAAGCCTTACAGTGCTTACTTTGAGGCTAGGCTAATTGGTGTGTGTTGTTTAAAAAAAAATAAAAATAAAATGACGTCTCATCTATGTGGCCATTTTACGCATTTCGTTTCATCTAAAGTTGATTATGATGTTTTAATCTAGAGAAAATGCTTAAAAACTAAAAAAAGACAATTAACTTCATATTCTGTTTTTTTATGATAACGAGTCATTTTAAGATTTGATAAATGAAACGTATTAAGAACCATTTAAAATTCTGATCCCATATCCCAATAGGAAAACGATCTAATTTCACGCTTTCTGCTTCATTTTCGAATGCGCTGTCTTGAATCCCCGTCAATAAAGTATTAAATGGCCATTATTTAGGAAAGATTCCTAAAGAGCATCGTCATGTGGAAAAGACGTCCATTAATGTGACGACATTACGCGACAGCGCTTTTTGAACCATAAAAAGAGAACATGCGCTTTTACGCTACCCTGTTGCTTCAATGCGCCAATTCCAGCATCGGATGTACTTAAAAAGCTACTTAAGTGTCGTAAGTTTAAAATCATAGCCGCTTATGATGTCACGTAAATTGTTCTCTAATACTATGCACAGAAACTTACGAGGATAAAAAAATATTCTAAATTATTTCCGAGGCTTCGCTTTCTTGAACTCTGTACTTTTGTTAATATTTTTGAACTAGGTATCCAGTTATTTATATTTTAACTACAATAAAGCAAGCGTTTTGCTTACTAAATATTTTTATTCTATCCCCTATGGACCAATTTAAGTATCTCCTGTTTCCCCTCTCTCTCTGTTTTTGTTTATTTTTTAAGTTTTATGTTGGCTATCTCAGATTTCATCAAGTTTTTTGAGTGTTTTATATGGATGATCTTTTAAATTAGCTACTCAGATATGTTGGTCTGTACGATATTTTTCCTTCCATTTCAATCTCATCGTTTGTACGATTTTTTTTTCGATATCACAGAGAGAATAAAACGTTTGATAGAAAACAACATAGTGACGCAGGTTTACAAGAATCATAATTGAAATTTGCAACCAGACATTTAAATGTGATTGGAAACTCGGTTGTAAATTTTGCTTTGGCTGTTTTCGATTTTGGGGTTTATCTTTTTCTAGCGTTTGTAAATAACGAAGACACTTTGAAATTCAATCAGATTGAATTGGCTCTTATTCAAATTTTGACCATCTTGAACTTTTCTCATTCTTTAAATTGTGTTATCGAATAACCATTTGTAATAAATTAAACTTTAAATAAAGTTTGCTTTATTATAGGTATATGTAGAAAGTGTCTACGGGTCAAATACACAATGTTAATATTTTCCAGGACTTGCATGTAAATATTCTATATTTATACAAAATGTGTTAAGTACATCGTTGATAAATTTATATAAATTTAAGCAAAAAGTCATTATGGATGACGGAATTTTTATGATAGAGATGGATTATTTTTATTACAAAACAAAGACGTCATCCTTAGAACACTTTTGGTTTGATTATATGAGGACTCTCTAATTTTTTAAGAGGCTTCACAAAAAATTATGTTCTCAGTTTAACCTGTTTGTATATATGTTTGTTCTTATGACAAATGGAAGGCAAACAAGCTCACTATATAGGTATTTGAATGGAAAATATTTTTTGGACAGGAACATCCCACCTTACAAATGGTTCTGGTGTTGGATGAAGTCGAACGAGAGTCCCGCCGGCAACGAGTCGCGTGCGCATACAGAGCTGCTGACGTCATCACACAGGAGGACCAGGCGGGATCTCACTGTCAAGGTGATTGAAGTATACTACACTTGACTGTTCGCC
Source organism: Chilo suppressalis (assembly GCA_902850365.2). NCBI lineage: Eukaryota > Metazoa > Arthropoda > Insecta > Lepidoptera > Crambidae > Chilo > Chilo suppressalis. The sequence continues at coordinate 5,077,014 of OU963902.1, forward strand.
GTAAGTCCACAGATACTCATGGTCAACACAAGTGGTTATGGTGCTGAATAAAGTCGAACGACAGTCCCGCCGGCAACGAGTCACGTGCGTACACAGAGCTGCTGACGTCATCACACAAGAGGACCAGGTGGGACCTCACTGTCAAGGTAATTGAAGTATACTACACTTGTCTGTTCGCCGTAAGGCTTTAGATACTCATGGTCAACACAAATGGTTCTGGTGCTGAATAAAGTCGAACGACAGTCCCGCCGGCAACGAGTCACGTGCACACAGAGCTGCTGACGTCATCACACAGGAGGACCAGGCGGGATCTCACTGTCAAGGTGATTGAAGTATACTACACTTGACTGTTCGCCGTAAGTCCACAGATACTCATGGTCAACACAAGTGGTTATGGTGCTGAATAAAGTCGAACGACAGTCCCGCCGGCAACGAGTCACGTGCGTACACAGAGCTGCTGACGTCATCACACAAGAGGACCAGGTGGGACCTCACTGTCAAGGTAATTGAAGTATACTACACTTGTCTGTTCGCCGTAAGGCTTTAGATACTCATGGTCAACACAAATGGTTCTGGTGCTGAATAAAGTCGAACGACAGTCCCGCCGGCAACGAGTCACGTGCACACAGAGCTGCTGACGTCATCACACAGGAGGACCAGGCGGGACCCCATTGTCAAGGTAATTCAAGTATTCTTTACTTGACTGTTCGCCGTAAGTCTTAAGATACTCATAGTCAACACAAATGGTTCTGGTATTGGATGAAGTCGAGCGAGAGTCACGCCGGCAACGAGTCGCGTGCGCACACAGAGCTGCTGACGTCATCACACAGGAGGACCAGGCGGGACCTCACTGTCAAGATAATTCAAGTATACTACTCTTGACTGTTCGCCGTAAGGCTTTAAATACTCGTGGTCAACACAAATGGTTCTGGTGCTGAATAAAGTCGAACGACAGTCCCGAGGGCAACGATTCACGTGCACACAGAGCTGCTGACGTCATCACACAGGATGACTAGGCAGGACCTCACTGTCAAGTTAATTTAAGTGTACTGCAGTATTCGCCGTAGGCTATAGATGAAATCTATTAGATGCCTTAAATTTTATTGTTCCTGGCTTTCTTTGTTAGTTAGAGATTTGACTTTTGCTACAAATTTCATTTAAAATGTATTTAAAACAATTTTATTTAAAATTATTTAAAACCACTCTTGTTATAGGAAAGCAGTCTCAAAATTTATTCATTCAAGATAAATTAATAAATTCAGAATAAGTGCAACTTAATTGTCGGCTACAATATCCACGCTTGCAAACAGTGTTTATTCCATTTTGTTTCTTCACACAACCTACCCAATGCAATACCAAAAGCTTATGAAAGAATGAATAAAATATGCTACAAATGGACCTATCGAAATCTTCTGGTAAAACTTGGGCTAACTCTAACGATAGTTCCAGGTTTTATTAAAAATGTAAAGAGTTTTTTTTTTCTGCTATTCCCAAGGTCAAAGAGCAGGACAGCATGGTGTTCCCGAAGCAACGAGTACACCAATGCAACAGCACGAACTCCAGAAAAGTCCGCCTCCAGCTTCCCGAAGACCATCAGATGAATAACAACTGTCATCCTCAAAGGAGACGGGACGACACGTTCTTGTAGTGCATGATTCATTACTGTACCCTTAGCACGAACCTATATCGAATTCGAATAGTTTGCGAGTGCGAAATGTCAATGTCAAATTTTGTATGGAAACATGCACAGCAGCGCCACAAAGTACGTAACGAGAACTAAAAATCAGTACACATTTGACAATGACATTTCGGACTCGCAAACGTTACGAATGCGATATTGGTTCGCGCTAAGGGTACTGATTATGAAACATAACGAGATTTCTATTACGAATTTGACAACGATTTTACGAAATTATATTACTTTCAAAAACATTTAAAATTCAATATCGTTTATTTAGTCTAGGCTGTTACAAGCACTTGTGAATATCGAAAAGCTACGCCATCGGTTCGCAAATGAAGGCCCGCCGTAGCGGGAGTCCTTGTACTGAGAAGAACCGGCAAGAAACTCAGCAAGGGCTGTTTTTTTTTCCTTGCTTTGAGAACGAAGTTCGGCTGTACCTAAGTACTCAACATTGGTTTGAGTTTTAAGTAATTAATTGTAAAATAAAATGGTTCAATTACATTTTTGTTTAGCCAGTAAGTTGCAAAAAGGTATGTATCAAACGCACGATAACGTCTAAGAAGAAAACAAACATTTCACTACAGTAATACAGATATTGAAAGAAGTAGTACATTACTGCAGTGACGAGCAAAAAAGGCATTAATGAAAAACGTGTAAATGTTGGCTGAAGCGAACCGAGGATACATACGTAAGTCCATCAATGCCTAGTTGTGGCCGTGGCTTGTATACTGCCGTCCTCAAACTAAAGTGCGGCTATCTGACATGTGGTCGATTTTTCAGTCTTAAATTGCATCTTATACAATGTTTAATTCTCTATCGATCTATCTTTAACGAGTGTTCGTATCTTTTATAGTTTGAGTCTTAAAAATCTGTCATTTGATGAATGGTTACAAAATAGCAATAATTTAAAGTTTACGAGCCGTTTTTTGACCATATCTAAAAAAAGTTGATTTTATCATTAAGCCGCGTTTTAGCTTGAGGACGGCATTATAGTACTTTTCTCAAATAATAGGTGGAAATAAAAACTAAATAGTCCCTATTTAGGCAGAACTTGTTATCTCAAAATTATAAAAATTAGATAACTGCCTACTTTTTAACATCAATAACGAACATGAGTTTGGAATAATTTGCATTTTTTTACCTGATTTTAATAATAAGTAAAATAAAACTAAGCATTTTTATTTTTATTTTTTATGTTTTTAAGCATTTAACTGCTAGATGTTGAAATCTAAAGAGAATTTTACTAGAAAAGATTCCACGTGGACCAGGCAGCAGACGGGACGTAGTATTTTACTAAGCAGTTTTTTTTATGTTACTTCATCGCCTTTCGAAGTTCGTGATCTGTGAGACTTGTAACATTGTAGTGTCTCTTGACTTAATAAAGAAATTTGGTTTATTTGCAACCATAAATTCGACAAAGATCCCGTCAAAACACTGTTTAATGTATTGTTTACATTCCAACAATGTGACACAAACCATTACATTTCAGAGGGGCGACGGATCATGTTCCTTTAACAAATATTATTGTTATTTAAATTAAGTTGTTTTATAACTATTTTAAAAACAATTTGCATTTATTTTGTTATATTCATAGTGTCATACTGATGCATATAAATTTCAATATAAGTATAGTAAGTAATGTGATTATATAGATAAAGTTGAGAAATTTTAAATTCCTTTTAGTAAACATTGTTTAGGTACATCAGTATAATATCAGAACCCAATCAACATCAAGCAAGTTTCAAATTTACTTATGAAAACATATTTTTTTCATAAACAATTTTATAAATAAACAAACAAGAACAAAAACACACTCATTATCTTTATATTGATCCAATGTTCATCTGAGAAATTTTTATATTTTTTTATATTGCATTAATGATTATTGTTTAAAAAAATATATAACGTCTAATCTAATATAAAAATGGGATCAAATTGTTTTCGAAAAAGAAAGTTATACGAATAAATGTATTTATCTGTAAATAAGTGAATGTAACACAAAATATTACAAATTAAATTTAATATGGTAATCAAAACCTTATTATTTTCTTGGTAATGTATTATTGATCTGTTATGTTATTTGATCTCTTCTGTATGGTGGGCCCCGGGCATCAATTGTACCCTGGCTGTCAAAATAGCACTCTGGTCTAAATTATAATGATTTTCTTGGGTGATTACGAAGTCGACGAAAACCCACAGCTTTGTTTGGGTAACAAATAGGGGACATTAATATCGAAGTTATATAAAGGCTGTACTCACACCGAGTTAGCGGCTGCGAGTTACAATCTCAATCAGCTGTTTTATATAGTTAGCGAATATTTTATAAATAAGGGATAATTTTAAACTGTTGCTAAACATCGGCAACCGTTGGAGACGCTCAAACAATTGAGGCGAACTTTTAATTTAATCCACAATCTTTTTTTAAGTAACTACAATTACTACAATTGCTTAAAAATATGTCTGAACTTTGACAAACGTCCCAAATCTTTCTTTTTCTGAATTTGATGTCAAATTAAATGTCTTTCGCTAACTCCAGTGTGGAAGCCGCCCTATCTGTCAATGGCAAATGCTTGCCTCAAAGTGGTAATTTGTTTCAGTGGAAAGTACTTTGTGACGGCTTAATTTATGTTAGAAGTGAAACTTCTTTACGCACGCTTGCCTATATGCGCGCGCACTGCTTTCTCTTGCATATATACCCCACTCAACTCCCGTTCGCCTCGCCCGAACACACTTTTCGTAACGTGTAACGCATTCGTCAGCTTACCCCCCAAGTCAAGTATGCGTAAAGAATTTTCACTTTTAAAAAGTGTGAGCAAAGGTATTCTGAAATAGGTACTGAACTTATGAAACTGATCCTGTAACCATTAACCAATTACAGAGCATCCAGGAGGGGCGTACGCATATACAGATTTTTCTCTTTATTGGAAACGCTTCCCTTTATATGGTATACAAAAATATATATATATATATATATATTAAATCGCAGACTATCAAATAAAACAGTTGAATCAAAAACTTGATAAAAAAATGGGCCTATAAACAATGTATGTGTGCAAGATTTGGCGGTGCATTGTACCATTGTTTATGTACGTGTGTCGTAAATACAGTTTTCATTTTTACGCATGTACGTTAAACGGCATCAATTCTTGTGTAACATGCACTAAATGGAAGAATGATTCGAATAATATTATATCACTCAATATCTAAAAAAGAATAATGTTTTAAAACTAATACTAGTATATATAGATAAAAATCAATTGCTGTTCGTTAGTCTCGCTAAAACTCGAGAACGGCTGAACAGATTTATCTTATCTTGGCTTTGAAATGTTCGTGGAGGTCTAGGGAAAGCTTAAAAGGTGAGAAAAATAATTATATAGTGACTATAGTCTGCCTACACTACAGCTCTACAGCGAAGCGAAGCGAGGGTGGGCCACTAGTTTTATATAAAGATGAATACATACAACAGTAGGTGTAGAACTTCAAATTACATTATTTATTGGAATTCCATATCGAATAATTTGTCTGAAAACCAATCCATCTTTTCTTTCTGATGTTTAGATTGAGTTTCCTGAGATTCGATTTCCTCTTTAATATCGAATACTATGTGTAACATAATTTATATTGAGTACTAGTGTGTAACAGATTTGTGACCTATTTTAATACTTTTCATGTAAAAGCAAATTAATACAGGGATTAAATATATAAAAGAAAAATATTTTACGAAAACATCACACAAATCTTTAAAAAAAATATGAGACGATCAGCTTTTCTTACTTTTTAATATTAAAAGAAAAAAAATGATGATAAATTTAATAAGTATATATTACGTACTCACATTTTATTTTTATACAATGTATTTTTTCTGATATTTTTTGTAGCTGAAATCATATATTTTCGCAATTTTAAAGATACAGAGTAAACAAATACACTGTATTATTAGCAGCTAAAAAAATCTTTTTTTCATGGATCATTATTGATAATGTCATCATTGTTTTCAAATTAAATGATAATACTAATAAACCAAAGCATTTAAGTAATACTGAAGTTAATATAAGCTGTATAATTACTAAGTAATTTAAGTGAATGTGTTGTTGGTACCGGTGCCAAAATCGATGGGAGTTAAACTCGAGTCATTCGATGTTAAAATTAAAATATTTATTATAAAATAAATGTTATAGCTATTAACGGGATTGTTACCACGTACCTTGTTTTTTATGAGTCTTCAATCTGATACTGTGAGTATTGTGTGTCGGGAACAGGTGCGAGTGAATAGTGAGAATGTGACCAGTGGTAGTGGTATCGAGCGCAGTAAAAGACGACGTCAGCGGGTAGACCGATATGTCTGCCAATAACATCTACCCGCAAATGCTTCAGTTACTCCGTGATCATGGCGCTCGGAGACTCATAAAAAATAAGGTACATGGTTACAATGCCGTTAATAGCTAAAATGTTAGTGACCATGAAAGTTTAAAACAATATAAAGTTAAATGTGTCATGTAATGTAAATTACTATTTTAAGTATTGAAAATTTTAATAAATTAGTTTAATGTATTGTAAGCATTTTGTTTTATTTGAATGGCATGATCCAAAATTTAATTAGTCTGTGATTGTTCCTAATATAAATAACAGAGAATTATTGAGAGCAATGATATGATAAATTCTTAACTTAACATTTTTTGAACACATAACTATAGCGGTTTGCACATTGCAGTCCTAAAGTGTCTTCCAAAACTTTATAATAAGTTTTATTAGTAACATAATAAAATTAAAATTAGAACAGGCCACAGGCCAATTTTATTTGAGGTAAAAAAAATAGAAAATACAGATTAAATACAAACTTATGGTTTGAATCTTGTTTGACGTGAATTTTTATTGAATTAGTTCGGACATAGTTCGGACGGCCGACCATCTGTCAACATTCAAGAAGGAGGAATCGCGGACGAAAAGCTTTGTGTAACTTAACTGCGTAAGTATCTGAGCTTTAATGAATGATTCGTATTAACTATACCGGGTACAGATGTATCTAAACCATTTTGTAAAGCACTTCATAGTTTACCGTGTGGATTAAGGTCTCTGCCCACTTCACAGTATCATACCATGACCGTGCTATGAACGTGTCAGGCAAAAAAATATTCTTTGTATAAAAAAGTATAAGACAATGCCTACTAGCCCGTTCCGTCACCGACCAGCACCGTCGCATGACATGCACGGAGCGGCTACTATTGTCGGCGAGAATATTTTGCCGGTGCCGATACGCTCCGCGCATAGCACGAGACGTTGCAAAACCGCGCGCATAGGCAACAAAACGGTGACTTACGGGTTAGAACTGCGTAATATGATGACCGTTATATAGGCGTCTTAAACGCCTGAAGTACTGAAAGAACTTTTCTACATCATAGGACACGTTCATTGCACGGTCATGGTATGATACTGTGTAGTGGGTGTAAACCTTAACAGTTAATGTTTTAATAGACATACCTATTGTATTTAAAACTTAATAGCACTCCGCAAACGTCCATTCATTACCGATACACATGTAAGAATGAAACGGCTTCTTATCGATTTTGGTGAAGACGTCATACAAATTACGCAAAGGCAACATACGGGTTGCATACGGGCATCATACGGGGTGCATACGGGCAACATACGGGCATTATATGCCGTCGATCCATTTCAGTGGGCATAGCAAGCCGTTTCGTGTCAATTTCCGTGTTTGATACGGTCCTAGCACGTTCATGGTATGAAACGGTGTAGTCGGCAGAGACCTTTACGCCTTTTACTCTGACATCGCGACACGCGGCGAAACTTCTGTAATCTGTCCTACACTATGAATTTATATCGCTTACGTTTCATCTTGCTCTGTCTTTCATTTCCTATCTATGCTACCACCGCCACCGCGGTACCACGGTAATATTATCTATACAGTATTTTGACTCGGCCCTGTCCTTGAAATAACTGCCTACGGCCGAGCGGGGCGTATCCACGCGGTAGGGCTGCCCGCCTACAGTATTTCAATTTCATCTACATAATTGAGTTTCTTTCTAGTTTTGTGATTGTAAATATTTTATTTCATATGTAAAAAAAATGTTGAAATGAATTAGGAAGTGTTACATAAAATACATGTTATATTAAGTGTAATATTTAATAAATTTAAATATATAGATACAAGCAACCAAAAAAGGCACAATATCGACTATTGAACTTTGCCATATTAAATTATGTAGGTATCTACTTAATTCAATCAAATATTCACAATATTAACGTTTAAGTATAGATAATATTACCGTGGTGGTACCGTCATTTTAGTGACGCGCGTTTCAGAACTCGCGTCACTCACGTACGTACTTGGTTTGTCTTTTCTGACAGAATATCGCAGCGAAACAAGATGGTGGAGGCAGAAGCCGAGAAAATTATAGATGAATTGTGTATGCCCGGAAAGATTCTCTTTGTCATTTGAAATCTGAATGCAAAGGTCCTTTTTTCTTCTTGGTGCAGAGAGTTTTTGTAATAGTAACCTTTCTTTTTTTCTTCACTGGTATACTGCGTCGTCCTATTAATAAATGAGGAAAATGCTTATAATAATAATAATAATAATCATTTATTTTCGGATAACAAGGATCCATAGTGGGTTAGTAACAAATAGATTATACTTAAAAACTAATGTTAGTAAATAAACACAGGTGGTTTGATGTCACCCTACGATGCCCCCGCCTATACGACTGCATGCAGTCGTATCCAGCGAGCTAGCATCGGAGAGTCCCACCGTTCCACCAGCGCCCTCAGGATGGTGTTGGGGCTGCCGCGCACCCGCCCAAGTAGCGAGGCGCAGCGCTTACGCATGATGGCCGCGAAACCATCTGTATGGGCCTCGGCAAACATGCCGGAGGCACTGCAGTGACGCGGCAACCCCATCAACACCCTGAACGCGTTGTTGTATTGTATTCGAAGGCCGCTATATACCCCCTGCGTATACTTCACCCACAGACCGCATGTATAAAAAGATTGGCAGAATGCTTTAAAGAGTGCTATTTTAACCGGCTTGGTACATTTTACGAATCTGCGAGCTAACATATTACAGCGGACAGACAGAGACCTCCGTTCCCTCTCAATATCACAATTGTCATTTAAATCTTCTGTTATCCAGTGACCCAAGTACTTAAAGCGTTCAACTTTTTTCAACGGAAAGCCACAGAGTGTTATTTGCGGAATATTAGTGTAACGAATGCGATCGGGCTTAAATATCATGATGTCACTTTTACTTGCGTTGTACTTGAGCCCCTGTGCCGTTACATATGACTGGCAAACACGTATTAATCGCTTCAACGCGCCGGTTGATGGACTCAACAGTACCATATCATCTGCGTAGTTGATATTATTAATACATACGCCGTCTACGTGACAACCGATACCTGTACTGCCAAGTTCATCAAGCAGCTTGTTCATGTACAAATTGAACAACGTTGGCGAGCTTAATCCTCCCTGTCTCACACCGCACTCCAGTCTATACTCATCGGAGAGAACACAAGACCATCTTACATTATTTTTTTGGTTGCTATACCAGTGCTTAAAGAGAGATACAATTTCCTCTGGGGTGTCAGTTTCTGATTTCATTTTATTCCAAAGAATGTCATAGGATACAAGGTCAAAAGCTTTAGATAAGTCAAGGTAGCAAGCATACACTGGTGTTTTTCTTGCATTGTAGTAATGGACTGTCTGCTTGAGACACAAGATGGCACTGTCAGTGGAAAGGCCAGGTCTGAAGCCAAATTGCGAGTCATTAAGCGATATATGTTCCTCCAGGCGCCTAGCAAGCAGACCGTCCAGTACCTTCGCAATCACAGTAGCCAAGGAGATAGGTCTATAATTGGTTACATCTGCCAAATCTCCAGTTTTGTTCTTTGGTATAGGAACAACAATAGTTCGCATAAGATTTTCGGGCAGATAAGAATGCCCAATACAAAAATTAAAAAACAAGGATAACACTCTTGGCAGATGAACTCCTGCATGCTGCAGATGCTCGATACTGAGGTTGTCATGTCCCGGGGATTTGCCCCTCACCATGCCCTTAATCACTTTTGAAACCTCCTTGGCTGTAAAGATAACACTACGTTTGGGAAATTTGGACTTATCCGTCTCAGCATCGATCACCGGCTTCCCTAATGGGGATTCCACCCTAAAATATTTTTTAAATAAATTAGCTATGTCTTTCGGCTCATGGTATCCATTCATACTCACGGGAAGGCCCGACCTATGCTTCATTTTGTTGGTACTTTTCCAAAACTGACTGAATTTCTTGTTTTTGTGGTATTCAGCAATAATATCAATTTTTATTTGTTGCTGATTGTTTTGGCACCATTTAAGTTTTGCTTTAAAAATGCGCCTCGTTTCACACATATCATTATAAAAACAACCAGATGTTGGTTTGCCATGAAGTAACCACATACGAAAACAAAGTCGAGCCCTGTCGTGCGCGTTATGAACGTGTTTGTTCCAGCCGGGTAAGTATTTGCGTTTTTTACTTTTTTTAACTACGTTACTACAAACTGCGGATTCTGAAAGTATACATATTATATTATCATACATTTTATCTAATAAAATTTTGTGATAGTCATTACTACAAAAACCGTCACAACAGTTAATGAACTCTTTAGGAAAATCTACTTTTCTTAATCTATGATGACATTCACTGTGATAATTTTCTATTTGAACCATGCCACGTTCCCCCCATATTACCTGATTTACAAAATTATATTGTGTCGCTGACTTTGATCTTAAAATAACACTTAGATTACACTCTACAAAAACAGGGTAATGATCAGACCAGTAGGTGTCGTAAATTATTGACACAGAATGAACGGAGAGCCGGGCCGCACTAGTCACTAAGCAGTGATCAAGCCAGCGGCGGCATCCGTGCGCATCACTCACAAACGTATGACTATCCGATGGCAGTAATTCCATGTCCACACAAGACCATAACTGTTCAGCACAAAACGATAACAGTTCCTTATTAAAAGAGGCTCAGCTTTCCATTATATGTAATTGAGTTGCAAGCTGAAATTTTTGTCACGCAAAGTGTTAACTATTAAAAACACGTACACGAAATCTTTTTAGGCGGAAACGAATAGAACTCTAAAAAAAAATTATTGAAAATTAATATTTTTGTAGGTTATGAGTCAATTTTGACAGCAATTTTGATCAGTGCTGCCATTTTTTTATGCAAAAATAACACGTTTCTCGTTGTCTATGGTAAATATAAGTTTATTATGTTGGTACTATTGTCAAAATGTGACAATTTACCGCCATTAATGAGATCTGCCAGTCAGTGTTTGTGTTCGTCGCAGTTGAGAGCTTTTTCGTACTCCTGTTGATATTAACGTCGTCTGACTACCATGGCATCCTCAAAGCCTTCGACCTCGAGTTCTGCTGGCCCTTCGCCTGAAGAGTCGAGTGTAGTGCGAGTTTTGGACTCTAATGAGCCGCTTGTGTGGTGATACTTCACACTAGGTTAGGTTAGGTTAGTGTTGTGATGTTAACGCGCGAGCCGAGCGAGCGAAGCGAGCGTGCCGCGGCAGCGGCCGGCGAAGCGCTAGAAAGAAAAATTCGTTAATAGAGACTTTTTCTACAAAAAAATCAAATATCATCTCTAGGCCCTGGAAGTACAGTTTTACCTTTAAAACCCCTCTAATTTTTTATAATTATCATTTCTGTAAAAAACGAAGGAAGGGGGGAGGGGGATTTACCCTTCCCTCTGAGGGGTCTTCCCTAATACCTATCCCCCTGAAATTCCACTACATTTAACAGATTTAATGAATCTTTAGGTTAGGTAAAAAAAAAACTGCATTTCCGCCAAAAATCTTTTATGGCGGGGGGGTCGGGGGGAGGCCCCCCTCCACCCCCCCTACAAATTACCCCGAAATTCAATTACATATAATGGAATTAAGTACCTTAAAAGTCTCACCCGGATGTGCGTTGTAGTCCCCCAACATAAACACTGACTCCACATTGTGGCTCTCAATGATAGCAGTCATCTCACTTAGACATTCTATAAAATCAACTAGATTTTCACTGATATCTATAGGCATGTACACCGAAAAAACCATCACACAACGATCACTAAGCGTGATTTTTATCGCAGCAAGCCGAACACTAGTACACTTTACTATAGAAACCGTGGAAAACGCAGCCTTTTTCCAAAGTAAGGCCACTCCGCCGTATGGCCTCCCACGAAGCACTCCTGCAGTAGTATCCACGGCAGAGGTGCCGGTGAAGGCGAAGTCGTCGTCAATGGTCCCCAAATAGTCAAGATCATGCGGCATCAGCCAGGTCTCTTGCAAAGCTATTATGTCCGCCGAACGGCATAGGTTACGCACACACTCTATGGATCTAACTACATTTTTGCAGTTAAAACTCACTAATTTGACGTTACTAATCATTGAGAATTTTTAAGATTATTCCCACTGGCGCGTAAAGCCCTCCCATTGGTACGGTGTTTAAAGTCAATAAAACGCCTAAACGCAACTCCCTCCGGCCAGAAGTCTTGTGACATAAACAAATGTAATTGATGTTTAGGTATAAATATTTTGTAGGATTCGTAGTCCTTTGTCACTTTCATGTTCATCTTTTCGACATTAACGTCTATATTTGTCTTATCCTTGATATATGACGTAATATCACACACAGACACTCCCTTTGATACATTATATATATATAAAGGAATTTTAATTTCTGCAGCCTTAAAATTATTTCCAGACTCTAAAATAGCTTTTCCTTTATTTCCAATTAAGCGATTACGCAATCTTTTTATTTGCACGAGTATCCAGTCCTCACTTTGTTTCCGCGTTTTCCATTCTCCTTCCCGTACTATTTCGGCCATAGATTTAGCTGTCTCAGTCACTTTTTCGACACTAGGCACAGGAATTGTGTGTCTCACGTTCTTATCAAACCGGTTTGTAGTATCAATAGACAACTGCGGCCGATGTTCGATCAGCTGGGCCGGATGAGTCATCGCTGCCGCCTGAGTTTTTTGCTGTGTAACTGTTTCGATTCGAGGTGAAGAATAACTACCCTCACTTGAAAAAATTGTTTGTCTCATATCCCGATAAGATAAATTTTGCTGTCTGTTATCTTCACTAACGGCAGGTAATCCCACAGGATCACTCTGGCATTCAAAACTGTCATGTAAACAAGCTCCACGCCTCACATTCACCCTTTGTTTATCGGTGTTAACAGTAGAAGTGATTTTGACTGTCTCAACCTCGGACTTTAATTGCTGTAGATTCTCCATGGTCGCGTAGTCTATCTTAATCATGTTAATATCTTGCTGCATTTTTACTATTTCCTTCAAAAGTCTTGTGACGTCTACATGGTCAAATAACACGGGGGGCAGTTTCTCAAGATCACGGGCCACAAAAACTGGTATTTCCTCTGGATCAGCTTCTCGCAAAAGGCAGACAATGTCGTCAATATCTCTCAACGATTTGCCGGCCCTTTTACGATTTATCTTCCGCCTCGTAGTTGGTAGCGAGTTGAATAACAGATCCTTGGCAGTTAAAATGTCACTTTCTGTAAACGCACTAATACATATCTTGATAATACTTTCATCGTCCATAACCGAGATCTTATTATTCACAAACGCAAGTAATTCGTTTATAACTACATTGCAGTTAACACATTTTACGACTTTTGAGGTCATTATTAATTTTCCTTAGTACACGAAAACGCACGCGCAACCGAATCGCTTCGCGTGCGGCACACTTTCTTAGACTATTTACATCCTGTTTTATTCATATCACTTGCTCTAGTTTCAATACAAGTAATCACGCTAAAAAACCACTTTGATACCTTGCAAAGTAGAGAAGAAGTACGGAAGGATAAAAATAGCTAACAAACAACTATTTAGTTGTGTTTTATTTTTTTGTATTTAACTGCTGGATGTTTAAATCTAAAGAAAATTTTACTAGAAAAAAATCCACACCGACCATACAGCTGACAGGACTCAAACCCTATCTATCCCGGCTATCCTATAATGGTTGATGCATCCGGCGGGTTCACCAACCATTAAGCTACTTTGCCAAATTGTCCGTGTCGAAATATTTTTCTCCTTCCGTAATCTCTCTTATTTCATTATCGGGTCGTAAATTATAAGTCCAAATTGACACTTTTCTTAATGTTTTGAAGGGAAATGTTTAAGTTTCATAATCAACCCCAAGTTCCAGTTATTGTTTCAATCTATTGTGTTACGCGAATTTTTTTTTTTTTTTTTATAGATAGGTCCGACAAATGACTCCACCCCACCTGATGTTAAGTGAAGGTGAAGTCCAGACGTGACGATAGCTGATACAGCAGTTTTACCTGCCACACCAGCCATCTTCACCCTGCCGGCCTGCATGTTGCTTCTTCACGCCTCTTTTAAAGGATCCCAGGTTGTAAGAGGGAGGGAACACGTGAAAATGACAAAATTGGACTCTATTATGTAGTTGTTAAGAGTAACACTACATCGAATTACCAATTAGTAACTTACATGAAGAAGGAGAAAAAATGTACCTTTATAAAAGAATACGATAAAGCAAAATTGATATTTTTGTCATATGCCTAAAAACCTATTCAATTTAGAATAAAATTATATAAGGACGTACGTACTTAAAATTTGTTTGCCTTTTAGATAAAAAAAGAAATAAGAAAGTTAATGTTATTTACTCTGAAGTTCTTAAATACTTAACTATATTATTGCTTAACTCGACTACATCTATAAATACATAAAACACCTGCAAAAACAGCAAAGAATACTCGAATTTTTTTCTTAAGGTTGTGAAATCATAAGAGTACCGTCAGATATTATTCAAACATTTTCTATTTCATAACATTCAAGAGCGTATAAGACAATGGACACGAGCAATCGACAGAATTTATATCTCACATAAAAGCAGTTTTTGCTTACCGCACTATGAAAACCCACAAACGGGTTAGCCCACGCACAGATTTTACTATCTCCACCCGACCCGAAAGCCCTTCATCAAATTTCCGTCGACGAAAATGTGACTATTTTTTTGAAGAAAAATCTACTTACTATAAAGCCACGTGCAGATATTGTGCGCATGATTGATAAACGATACATGATTACTCGTTTGTTTGTTTAGCAAACATTTTATAACTACACTGTATTTTTTTTTTTCAATGTTAAAAGGGTTGCAAGTAAGCGGCCACCCTAGCCCTTAGACGCTTATGATGTAAGAAATATTACAGATTGCTACTTATGATGTAAGTATTTTACAGACGACGGCGCCTTTAAGAGGCACACCGCTGAACGGACCTCACACCTGGCTCCCGCAAATCTTACGGACCCCCCAGTGGCTGACCACCGAGGACCCCGCAACTCTTACGGGTGTTTTACAGCATATTATCCGCTAAAAAAGTCCTGCGAATACCTTCTACACTGCTTGATGCGAAGCCGCGGGGTCCCCGTAAGGGATTCTACCACGGCTCCGCACCCAGCAGCCGTGAATATTATAGCAGAGATCTATTGTCACAGCCAATGCAGCGATCGAATCGCTATAAATCTGAAATTGCGAAGTCGCATGATTGTCGCATGGTTGCTATGTAGACGGGGCTGGATATTGAAATAGCGGAACAACTTTAATATTTTCGGTCGTTTGTGAGTATATATAGAATTATACTGGGATTGACCATCATTATGAATAGTAATCAGTAAAGATTACTTAAATAGACATTTGGAGTCATAAAGTTGTGAGATTTTAATAGCACAAATTTTATTTAATATTTATTGTCATTAATACTTGTCATTTATGTTAACGACTTCGCAAACGGCATCTTTCTTTGGACATAAAATCGAGCTCAAGCAAAACAGTAACAGCGGTCACCGGTTAGTACCATGAATACTGAGAAATCGCTACAATGCAGACCCAAAAGTCATAAATCGTTCGCGAGTCACCGTCGATCAAAGTCACTACGTGGAGACCCAGGTTAAGATTCAATACAATATCATAAAAAAAAATCTTAAGCACTCTTTTTTACGTTAAAGTCTCAGTGGAGGAGGTAATACATACTTACTTCATTTTGTTGCGAAAAAAAATACAGCCTGTATGGGTTAAAAATTCGGTATGAACTTTTGTATGGGATACAAATTGAACCTGAGCCGATGAAGTCGCGGGAAATTTTTTGTGGGAATTTCAAAGATTTTTTTAACAACAACGAAACAAAAGAAGAAATCCGGTCAGTTGCGAAGTGGACTGGCCCAAAATTGTAGGTACACAACATAAATGGCCGTATCTTCTTTTACGTTCGCTTAGATGCTTGATTTTTTGACAGCTTTAAGGGACCGCAGACCCTGAGTGTATTAATAATTTCAACTTGTACGAGATAAAAGGTCTTGACAGACGGACGGACAACGGAGTGATCCTATTAGAGTCCCGTTTTTTCCTTTTGAGGTACAGAACCCTGAAATTTTTATGACCAATCCTAATAATAATCCAAACCTAAAAAAATGTTTTGAGGTGTTACGACATAAAGATTACCGTATAACAAAGAGATTAAGTACGACTATATTAAAAAAATATGCCTCGCAGTTGAATCGTTAAACTTATGTACAAAGAATTATATTATTATTATTTTGTGCTCATAATACAAAAATGAAAATGAATCCTCATTTTTATATTTATATATATTACCTTGGTTACACGCACCATTAACTTGAGAACGATATCCAAGATTCTCTTATATCTTGGGAAGGTTCTTAGAGACTCACCCACCTAGGGTTCCGTACAAATTTATAGGCACGCAACATCTTTTTTTGGACTGAAGACGAGAGTATATGTTTTAAATGTCAACTCGATATACGTTCCCGAGATAAATGGTCTGACACGGGGCGAGTTTTCAAGCTACTATTAAACTCACTGGCTTGTTGATATCCAACTTGTTAACCTGCCCTGTGTCGCTGAGGCTTATAAAAGGTTCAAACTTTGTCTTTTGAAGAGGAACCCTAAAAATTAAACTAGCGCAGAAAATAAGAATAAGTTTAAGAAAACTTAACAAAACATACAACTCTATCCCATAATAACTCACTGAAGTAGTTATTTTCATTTTTATATGACACGACAACGTCTGTCGGGTTTATTAAGTAGTTTATTAGACTTTAGCAATACAAAGTGAATTAATTTGCAATACACATTATTTCTAAACTATTTAGTTGGTTTCAGGTTTTGCTTTGTCCAACCGAAAACGCACTGTTTGTAACTTCTAACTTATTTTAACTTTGGACTTAACGCAGAGATGATTTACATTAACCAAACGAGTTAGCGTAAAAGGTTCCAAATTCGACCCAGCTTTTGTGCAGGAAATTGGCAAATTCAACTGATTTTCCTTTAGAGAGCTTTTCCTATAAAAAGCGTTATAGGTAAGTGAATTTTGTTAACAATACTCAATTTACCTTAAAGAGGTCGTTAAAGAGTTTTCTCACGGTATAAGATAGTTAGTTTCATAATTTAACGAGTTTAATTATTTTGTGTTTTAACCATCCTGAAATAGCGAGCAAAACAAAGAAAAGTGTATAATGAGTTCGCAAGTTTATTAACTAACTGAAAGGAGAGAAATATTAAATATACTTAAGGCTCTTGTCGCAACGCCGACGATTAACGAGTAGCGAGTAGAAACGAGTTGACGATAAGCGGGAAGTGAGTTTGTTTTTCCGATTGTTTTGTCGCTGGGCTATAAGCGATTGTGCGAGTAAAGTGGGCTATTGCTGACGCCACTCGCTCGTGGAGGTAGACGACAGTGAAACTGCGCACACGATCTGTCTCTGTTCTCAGTAGACTACCAAGGTAATGACCTCGATTGAATTTTCTTTATGTCTATTCTCCTCATATTGTTTTTTGTATTTGTTTTATTTTGTTTATTAATTTTATTTATGCAAAAATTTAAAGATCACGTAGTTCATCGATTGTTAGGCGGTACGAAGTTCGCCGGAACTATATAGCTGGATCTCCAGCGCGTGTTTTTTCCCTACACAATCAACAAAAACGTCTACACAAAACTTTGTTTTTCTACACATATTTTTTTGCATCAACAAAATTTTTGTTTTCCGAGCCCGATGGAGAACACGTACACAAATCACTCCCGCGCGGGTCGAGGGGCAGGGTATTGTTCCATCGGACATTTTTTTGACAACCGCAAACGAGGGCTGCGTTACAAACCATCGCTCCGAGTGCAACTTTTCACGCTGATGTTTCAATTTTGACATTTAATGAACGAAACTTTTGTCAGTTTTGACATTTGTTGCACCTGGGTCGTAGGTTTAGAACACAGCACTGTGTATTATGTGTACGACAGCTACGTAAACAGTAGACGTCGTGTGTAGAGAAACATATTTTAGAAACAAAGTTTTGTGTATGTGTTACTGTTGAATATTTTCAAAAAAAAAAATTGCGGAAGTCTCGTCTTATTTGCACCGTGAATTATGAGTTACCTGAGAAACTTTAGTAGCTAATTCAGATGTCGATTTAGATTATATCTCCGCGAAAAATAATTGATTTTATTTAATAATTTCTTTTTCTATAAATGTCTCCACCTTAACTCACTGATTTTGTAATTATGAACCATACCTTAACAATTCAATTGTTATAAATTGGTTGGCCTACTTTAAGAATATACATACTTTTAATGAATAATAATTTCAGAATAAGTAGGTCATTTATAAATATGCGACGTTTTAGCATATTTTGTAACCGATATAAGTCTAAAATGTTGTATGGGGGTAACTGCTCGCACTATTTTTATTTATTCGATTTTAAAAAAAATCAGGTAACTCAAAATATACGGTGTATATTATGTAGCGTCGATATTATAATTAGTCCGTTAAGTTATATTGATACTTGAATATTTATCTTTTATGTTTACCTAATATATAATTTTGCCCGTGGGTATACTATTTTGCTAATGGATGTGACTAGGTCGTTTTATAATTATTTAAATTTAGAGAGTGTTTCAATTTCAAGTGTTAACTTTTGCTACAAATATAAGCCTATAATGCCCATAGGTTAACTTTATTGCCATAGAAATTTTAATCGAAATCGTTTTAGCGATTAGTCGTAAAACACGACATACAAGAAGAACATGCAGGCCGGCAGGGTGAGGATGGCTGGTGTGGCAGGTAGAACTGCTGTTTCAGCTATTTTCGCGTTTGGACTTCACCTTCACTTAACATCAGGTGGGGTGGAGTCACTTGTCGGACCATACTATAAAAAAAAAATACACAAGTAAATATGTATGTATTTTTGTATAGGCTCATTTTATTATTATTATTTTTTTATTTTAAAAAACAACACACCAATTAGCCTAGCCCCAAAGTAAGCACTATAAGGCTTGTGTTATGGGATGCTAGGGTAACGGATAGAATACATATACTGTACATAAATAAATATGTTTATAAAGAAATACATATTAAACATCCATGACTGGAGTACAAATGCTCATGTTCATCACACAAACCTCTGCCCCCACCGGGATTCGAACCCGGGACCTCTCGAGTCGGTGACACCATGAAACCCGGGGTATAAACCACTCGGCCACGGAGGTCATGAGATGTAAACAAATATATTTATACTTTCTAAGCATTATTCATATTATGAAAATGTTAATAATAGTGTGTAATGTAATGTGTCTGTTCAGGAAACTCAATCAAAAAAGATCTTATAAATTGATAAAAATTTACTCGAAATACTTTATACAGGATATTCAGAATACATATTAATTAAGGAAACGATCAAAAGAAATAACACGGAAAACTGTTTAATTGACTTTTCAATTTCAAAAGGGTTCATTAATTCAAATCCAGGGTCGAGATTCAATTAATCCAAAAGAAATTGGCTCGTTTCCGCTAGGGCTTCGTCTGACAGTTATTTTTTAATTTCTCGCCAGCCGTAGTCAGTTTACTTGTTCGCTCTGATAAATGATTGGTCTCGCTCGCAGGAAGACCAATCATTAATCTATGCTTCTCTGAAAGATCTGTTTTATCTAAAAAAAAACTTATCAAACTGCAGGATTGTCCCTTTTTTTGAGAGTTCCTAAATATAATTTCAGTGATGGTATTCGTGCAGATTTTCAAATTAATAAATTATGGGTATTCGATCATCATCATCATCAAGTCAGCCGTAAGACGCCTACTGCTGAGCATAGGCCTCCCCCAAGGATCTCCACACCGATCGATCCTGCGCCACTCGCATCCATCGGTTTCCCGCTACCTTCACATGATCGTAGCTGCTACCGTGGCCTAGGACTAGCAGGGCTGTCGGGACTAGGGGTCGATCTTTACTTGTGCTAGACATCTTGGGAGGTTTTCAGAATCAGAATTTTATTTGTGAAACATAGGTTAGTATACATGATATATAAAATTTTTGTTAGTATCACCACATTTCCATCTTAATTAAGGTATACAAATAGATATGGACCTATGAAAGAAGTACTATTATTTTTACATTGGAATCACAATTTATGAATATAATTTGAAATTGTCTATTGTTACATGCATGTCAAAGTAGATTATAAATTAATTATAAATTCGATAAGCCATAAAGTTGTCATAGTAAGAGTCAAAATTTTAATGGAAAAATAAGCAAAATGTCCAAAATAGCAATAATTACACATTTCCTGGATTATCAATTTTAATATGTCTAATTTTTATAATAGAGAACTGCTTTTATAAAAGGCTTGCCCGACTTAATTACAGGATTTGTCATTTAAAAATTCCTCAGCTGTATAGTAGGCTTTTTCAACTAATAATGCTAACAGACGCTTCTTAAAAGTATTTATCGGTAGTGATTTAAGACAACTCGGAACCTTGTTGAATATTCTGTGAGCCATCCCAAAGAAGCTACTACTAACGTGTACGGTTTTATAAGAAGGAGCGCAAATCCTATTCCAGTGACGATGATTTCTTTCAGGGTTCCTTTTTGAGAGTGTCGGAAACAGAGAATTGTTACATAACACAAAAACAGCTACTTCATAGAAGGCATAGTCAGGATTTGCCATAATCGCCACGCTTGGCAGGCGGCTTGGCGATCGCAGTACAGCCAAGATATTGCAACAAGACGCTGCTGCCCGTCTTCTGCTAGCTGTGCTCCCTTAGTCGCCTTTTACGACACCCATGCGACGAGAGGGGTGGTGCTATTTCAGATAGGCACACACATGTTACGGGTAATCGATCGACTATTATTTATTCTATTATTAAAATTGTATTACCGAATACCTGTTTCCGGAAGGATTATTGTGAGTGCAAGATGTAAATATACACCGCGGCGAAATTTTCGAGCATCGACCATAGACAATGACGCTTGCGCATTAGCAATTTTATATACAGAAACGTCTACTACGCAAGCTTACTTGTCTCAAGGTTTGCTTAAGAAGTTTGCCTCTATGTATGCTTAAAATGCTTAGTTAGAATTTTGGTTCAGAATGCTTCTACTTGCAATGGGTATTTCCGCAACTCGACGTCCTTATGGCGCCTGTTTTCGTGAGATCCTACAGAATGCTTTATTTCTTGTTTATTATTTTTAATTCATTAAAAAAACCTCTCTTCCTGTACTTTTATTAGTCTAATAGCAGGTACCCGCGATTTCGTTCTCGCTAACATGTTTTTAGAATATCCCACAGGAACCTAAGATTTTTCCGGGTCGCAGGAGGTCGCAACTGCTAGAGCGGTCTTTGTATGTGTGTACGTAGTTCACTGTATAGTTAATGCAGTTCACTGCAGTCGGGATGGACTGCTTCAAGCTGCCCGTGCATGACTGGCGGCTTTGAGAAAGTTTTTGATTACCTACCTCTTTGGTATATTTTTTTTTGCGTTCGAATTTCGAATGGGACTCGTCGACGCTCGGATTCCTGTCACTGTAGAAATTTTTATTGTTTTTTTTTGTCCCTATAACATTTTATAATTATATCAATAATTCGTAGTCAATACAATTGTATCAATGTTACTATTTCAATATAGTCAGTGTCATGGTATGCGTTTTATTATTTCACCGTGTACAATTGTTATAACACATCGGCGACGCGTCTGCGGCAACTATGTAACGACCAAACGGCAAGTATCTCCCATCGAATAAAAAAAAATACTCAAAGCAGATAGGATAGGAAATCTTTAAGTAATCGGTGTACATATGAACAAAGTTCCGTGAAAATTACATGGCCCATGTAACAAAAATGCTTATATAATTAAAAATATCCGAACTGGATATTTTTCTAAAGAACAAAATGGTAACTATTCCTCATCAAACAAAGAAGAATCACGTAAGTTGGATCAGAAATTTCGGTGTAATCTGTGTCCATACTTATAAAAACCTACCGACCGAATTAAGAACCTCCATTTTCCTCTTATTCCTCCTTTTTGAAGTCTACTAAAAATACTATACCTATATAAGAACGTTGAAAGTTCTTTACTTTCGTAATTAATTTGAAATTCCTTCTAGTTATTAAGTAGGTTTGCCCCAATTTCAGGGATTGTTTTAAATATATAATGAATTTAGTCATTAAGCGATTAAGACATTTTCTAATACGTTTTATTACAGATTAGTTATAAAAAATGATGAATTAAAGAATTATACCACGCTACCATAAAAGGATATCAAATAATAAGATAGTAATGAAATGGTAAGCTCAAACTTAACTTCCACAGAAGTTTTATTATAATTTTATTGGCCTTTTTATAGACGCTAAAGCAAGACTTTGCAGTATAAGGCTTGTGTCAATCGAAACGTTTGAGAAAAAATGGTTATCTGTAAATTCGGTTAAGGTACGATAATTTTAGGTGATAACGTGTCGTTCGCTAATTTCATCTGGGTCGTTTTGTGGGGATTTTTCTTCCGGTTCGTTTTAGCCTAAGCATGCCTCTGTAGCACTAAAGGGGCCCGAGTTAGACTCCGTGGGGGTGAGGTACTCTTCGAGCGGGAATGGGGATCGAAGGAAGCCCTCGATTTCACTTCACACACACTTTGGACATCACATGACGTGACTCGTGACATGACGTCACACTTTTTCGTGAGTGTAGCCGGTGTTCATTAATTTATAAGAAGAAATGAATATGCCTAAATGCTATGATTATATACACGACCAAGAAAACGGAAGCCCAAAAAATATCTACTACATATGGTAGATACGCTCGTCGCTACACACGCACACATTGACTGCTTTCAAACAATCTAGCATGAGTCACGCACACATTGCGCGTAATATACAATTCTGCAAGTCTCACAACTTACAATCATTAACTAAGAAAATTATAAAACGGATCAAGTCCAAAATTCTCGCATATAACTCAACTACTACTGTAAATAGTTAAAAACCTTAAACCTTGTTATGATATTTTTTTCTTTCGGGATGAAGAATCTAAATATTCTGATGTAGGTAACAACTATTATTTTAGTAACGAAAACAAGTTGCGAGTAAGTAATAACACGGTATTAATAACAGACTGTTTACAAAGTCTCGACGTCTGAGAGCAAATAAGGGTATAACACTCCCACGCAAGGGACAGTCGGCAGCAGCAAGAAATCAAAAATTATTAAATATGTAAAACCAAAATAAATGATGATATATTAATATATCTAAAACCAAAAGTATTTGAAAATATAGTAAATTTTGTTATTAGCGCAATTGCCACCATGTACCTTGGGTTTTAAGACGCCTAAAACAAGGTACATGGTAGCAATCAACACAAACACAAATTACTATTATTTTAGTGACCATAATTTTAAAACAATATAATATTATGACAAGTCATATAAAATATTAAAGAAACTTCAAACTATTAAAGAACATAATTCATTTAAAAGTATATTGAAAAAATAACCTTAATGACAATAAATCATTTAAATAGATAACCGCTTTGCTAGATAAAATATATAAGGACCTACCACTTGCAAGTTTCAATTTATATTATTTTTTTATTATAAGCATTATGAATTTGAAGAAATGTTCACTAGGAAAATTCAAATTTCAATCCTATCTGCAGTGCTATTCTGTACAATTTTCACGCGCGGATCCGATGTGGATCCGCCCGAATCTGTATGGGAAACGCGCGGATCCGACGCGGATCCGCGGGTGATAATTTTACAGAATAGCACTACTGATGTCTGAACCGCATGGTTTTTATGCTAATATTGTGTTTTAATTCTTTTTTTTTTACTTTGGAGATATTTTTTCTTTCTGTATTTATTGCTGTTGGCTGTACGTATACAAGTAGGCATCATTGATCATATAAGTAGCCCAACCCATATATTGGTTGAAATAAACTGATCGGTGTTTTATAAAAATGACTAGAATTTGTCGACTAGAATAATTAAAAAATTATAAGTAACGTCTTAATCACGCAATGGCGAGCGCGTTCGATCTACGATCTTAGGATGGGTGATCAAAAATCAATTATCCAGGTCATCCGTTCTTCAGAACGTATGTGAAGACGTTGTCCCGGCTCCATTTGTAGTGAGCCTGCTTGGATCATGGCTCAATCTCCCTAACCTAACATAACAAATCTAACACATAGGGAACACCTAAGTCCCATCAGTGCGGACATTAATAGGTGAATGTTGATGAAGGAGTGGGTTCTTATCGAGTTTTCGCCATAGGGTACTGTGTTCAAAGGGCGGTAACTTTACTCTATTACTTATCCTCCAGTGTGACAAAAACAAGATCGATCCCCCACACTCTTGAAAAAATATTGTGTGTGTCAGCTCCGACGCACGACTGGAGTTTACTCCTTAAGTTCGATAGTCTAACCAGACGCAAAAAGAGTTTATTTAACTTAAAAAAGATTGATGCTGTATGAAAGGATAAATTAACAAATTGATGAAAATAATATACATATATAAATATATATTTATTCATTTCATCCATTTATTCGTACATTAATAACTAATCGACGAAATATTTTAAATTAAACTTTTTACAATAGTCAATTTCAGATGTGCATATATCATTAGGAATGTTGATAAATTATGTAATTATTATTATTAGACTATTATCATTTTTTTAAATATTAATTAAATCAACATTGTCTGCATTATTAATTACAGTGACAAGTGGTTTATGGTTATTAATGTCAATCCGTCATCTTTGTTTGTCAAGGTTGCGCGACATAGGATGCGCACCAAAAACGTAACGAGGTCATTCATCGATAGATTTTACTCCTCACATTTTTCTCATACCGGGCCCCTTATATATGCAAATCGATTCTTAAGGAGTAAACTCCAATAATTCGGCTACACATACCAATATTGACAATGACAACCTGTGTTGTATATAGTACTGCGTGAAAATGTTCGTAAGCCTATCGTCAATGACGTGTGCGTGTCATGATTTGTTTTGAGCCAACTCTCTGCTTGGGCGAGCCGGTCACGTCCTTTGTGGTTGAATCTTGTTGTATTGAGCCGCAACTACAACGCAATCTGGCTCTAGCTTGACTGGGGTTTTATTTTCCCCACACTCATACCAATTAGCCTAACCCCAAAGTAAGCACTGTAAGGCTTGTGTTATGGGTTGCTAGGGTAACTGATAGAATATATATTTGATACAAAATTCAATATCGTTTATTCAGTCTAGGCTGTTACAAGCACCTGTGAATGTCGAAACGCTACGCCATCGGTTCGCAAATCTACGGCGGGAGACCTTGTACTGAGAAGAACCGGCAAGAAACTCAGCAAGGGCTGTTTAAATACATTTACATATATAAGTATATTTATATAGATATACTAGCTGTCTCAGCGAACTTCGTACCGCCATAAAGAAATAGGGGTTGGTGGTAGAAAGGTGAAAATTTAGGGTTGTATGTATTTTTGTAATATATATCATAAAAAATAAAAACAAAAAAAAATACCAAAAGAAAAAAATTATGGCTGGACCCTTAACATTTAGGGGGATGAAAAATAGAAGTTGTCCGATTCTCAGACCTACTGAATATGCATTTAAAATTTCACGAACATCGGTCGAGCCGTTTAGGAGTAGTTCAATTACGCACACCGTGACACGAGAATCTTATATATTAGATATACATATTAAATCCATGGCTAAGGGACTAATGCGCGTATTCATTATACTAAGCCCCCACCGGGATTTGAAACCCAGCGTAAATACCACTCGCCTACGAAGATCTTCAAAGATCGAAGGAGTTAGTTTTTAAAGAGAAACTTTTATTACATTGTCACATTTTTTTAAATACACATATATAAATTGTATCTAATTTTTATAATTGACATCATTTTCAGCCTATTAGTGTCCCTACTACTGGGGCAAAGGCCTTCCCTATGGATGGAATAAGGAGATTGGGCCATGACCCACCACGCGGGCCCAGTGCGGATTGGCGGGTGCTAACGACTGCAGTTACAGCCGGGACCAACGGCTTAACGTGCCTTCCGAAGCAGGGAGGGACTCGAGATAGAAAATTTTTTTTTTGGTCACCCATCCAATGACCGACCACTGCGAAAGTTGCTTAGCTTCAACGATCGCAGCCGAACGCGCTAACCACTTGCGCCATCGAGCTCCTCATCATTATTGACAAGTTATTTTTAAATCTCTGCTAGCCTCGTATTAGTATTTAATTAGAAATATTTTATACATGATTCGATGATTCACAGTTCAATAAGGCGACGTTTCATCCATTAATTAATATTTTTCGGATGATTCGTCACGTCGAAAAGGAATACGAATCAAAATATTTTAAGGCGTAAGTCGTAGGTTTATATGGCGTGAATTTATGTGTATATATGTAAGACTCGACTCTTTGTTTCCAAATAGGTACTACGTGTTATAAATAGTACTTATGTTTCTCTATACAAAACACCCTTGATGAGCTTGAGTGGTTCAGAGATACACGAGTCAGTTATCTCAGTTAATAATCATATCTAGTCTTTTTGATTAATTAATGCTAACAGGTATTGTATTTTAATATTTATAATGTTTCTCATGTTGTACTGTCATAATCTATTATTTCTACAAATCATATACTACTAATATAGAATAAGTCTACTAACAAATATGGATCACAGTTATCTGAAATAAATGAATTATTATTATTATTATTGTACAAATCAGGGCTTGTAACCTGTTTCGAAGGTTAATACCGGTTTTTAAAAAAGGTTTCGTTCGGAGCGCGTCCGGAATGAAAGCGGTACCTAAAACCTTAATAAACCGGTTTAATCCAGAGTGACACGTGCACACGTCGGCATCGCTTAAAGTTTGTTTTGTTTGAACTTATCAAGTCACAACTTGTTAATACCCAGAGATTGATGCATTTATTGACACGTTTGCTAGCGTCTAGTGAGTCAAGTTATTCATTTTGTAGTTGTGTACTGATACACTATTTCACTCACTCGCTCTGTAGTTGGAAAAAAACTGACATAAAATCATTATAAATATGAATTAAAACGGCGAAGGCGATGCCGTCAGTAAGAGCGAAATGAAACCCTTTAAAAACCGCTAAATTGATTCAAAACCTATTTGAATTCGTTTTTTAGGTAAACCGGTTTTTTAAGGTTAAGGTAGAGCCAAACCTAAATAAAACGCTCCTAATGTACTTGATACTGATTTAGGTTAGAAAATTAACCGGTAAACAATTAAGCCCTGGTACAAATACTGAGAAATAACAATTAATGACGAAAATGATAATGGATCTAGTTTTCTTCTATTTTTTTTCAAACTAAAACAACCGATATCTGAACACTCATTTACAACAACATCTTGATCTTAAATAATTAGTAGTTAAATGCTTACAATAAAAATATAATAAACTCATTTAGTTAGAAAGAAGATAATTAAAATGTTGCATTGTAATTGTAACAGATTCAATTGAGTGTCCCAACTAAAGTCTCCGTTTTAGCAATTTTAAAGACCTCGGAAACTTAAATTAAATTATTTATTAGTTTAGTTGTTTGTCATTCGATCACCCAAAAGTTGTTAACAATATTTGATTGAAATTTGGCACACAAATATTTTTTTAGCTTTAGACAATAGTCATATTGGGAGAGGCCCCACTCGACTTGGAGGGCCCGTCTGGGAAACTTAAATTAAATTATTTATTAGTTTAGTTGTTTGTCATTCGATCACCCAAAAGTTGTTATCAATATTTGATTGAAATTTGGCACACAAATATTTTTTTAGCTTTAGACAATAGTCATATTGGGAGAGGCCCCACTCGACTTGGAGGGCCCGTCTGGGGAAGTAACCTCCTCCTTTTAGAAGATCACAGTACAATAATCCATGGGATAGGTCGGTGAGTAAGACCTATTCTAGACGGATGTAATCCAGCGTACCAACCAAGGTGACCTTGCCCGTTGCCATCCATCTATACGAATGATGTAATCCAAATTTTGATTTGACCTTCAACGTTCTTGGATTACGGGCGCCTGTTTACATCCGCGGTTGGAGCGCGTGGATTACAACCGTTTGACCGGCGGATTACATTCAACCAAAGACAGTTGCGCTGTGGCAGTCGGCGGATGCGCACGTATGCGTGCACGTATTCTTAGGATGTTATGAATATCATTAAAGTCCAATAACTCCAATAAGTTTGAATGAATTAGAATGGCTGAGAATCATTCGCTGTTGTAACTAACGCTTTATCCGCATTGTCTTTTTTGTTGTTTTTAAAACTGTTAAGGCAAAGCCCACATTTTAAAATTTAGACACATTTGGAGCCATTTCAACAACACGGTTAATACAGTCCGCGCATGATACAAGTGCATACGTGTTTTCATGCCAGATGACGGCTCACGATTGCGTGTTATCATAACGTGGATGGAAACCAACTTCCCACCAAGGTCACCTTGGTTGGTACGCTGGATTACATCCGTCTAGAATAGGCTTAAGGTTCCAGGGCTCCAAGGGGTAAGGAATTGGGTCAGGGTCAACAGTGGGATTGATATTTTTTTTTGGTATCGTAAGCGTCTATAGGGTATGATGCCCGCTTAACATCAGGCGGGCGACAGTACCTAACGTTAAACTAAAAAGCTGACAACTAACCTGAGTTTCCACTCTTTCTGAAAATCTCGTCCGGAATGTCCGTCAGCGTCGTTGCTTATTCCTAGTGTGGCTTTTTTTTGTTTGGAAACCATTTACAATTAAAACCAGCTGTAATGTATAACATAGAAAATGCAATAAATACTTTGAGATTTGAAGTTAACGTTTAAACGAAATCCTGTGTTTACACATGTGTTGACTCGTTTAGTCTAATACAATATTATTTCTTATAATAAATACAAATAAAAATGGATCGTCAAAATGTTTAAACGCATAATTTCCGTAAGACTGCGGCAAATTTGATAATGATTTTTTTAAGTAGTATCCGTTAGATATAGTCAGGACAAAGTTTGTATAAAAGTTTTATTTAATCGAACAGTATTATAAATTTAATATATAGAATTCTCGTGGGACGGTGTGCGTAATTCAAGTACTCCGAAACGGCTCGACCGATTTTCGTGAAATTTTACATACATATGCAGTAGGCCATCTATTTATCATCCCCCTGAATGTTAAGGGTGGTACACCCTTAATTTTATTTTGGAGAATTTTTTTCGTTCTTATTTTTTTAGTACCTAGTTACTAGCTGTCAGGTCATAAATTCTGTCACATCTATATATATAAAAATGAAACCCGTTTTCCGTTGTCACGACATAACATGAAAACGGCTTGACCGATTTGGCTGATTTTTTTTGTAGTTTTCTAATACTCTGTACAAGGTTCTTACGGAAAAAATATAAAGAAAATCTCTCGGAAAGATTGAAAAATATAACGTAACGAATGTCAACGTGTATACCAAAATGAACTTAACAAAATATAGATTCTTATGACTTAAAATGACCTCCGTGATTTTGAATACAGACCTTCAATCTGCGCTGCCAGCCGTCTATCGCAGCACGAACGAGGTCCATGTCAATACCGGCGGCTGCCTTAATCAGGGATGTCTTGAGTGACTCCAAATCGGGATGAGGCTTTGAGCACGCCTTTTCCTCCAAGTTTTGCCATATCTTGTAATCTAACGGACTCAAATCTGGACTGGAGGAGGGCCAGTCTTCGTGCCGGATGAAGTCGATTTCACGCGCCGCCAGCCCGTCTTGTGTGCTCTTCGCTCTATGAGCTGGCGCCGAATCTTGTTAGAATACCCAGTGCCTGTTATTGAACATGGTATGAGAAACAGGTTCCATAAGGTTCGTCAGGACTGTATTTTGATACACAACTGCATTTGATTTTACATCTTTCTCACAAAAATGTACCTCTGTTAAGCCCCAATAAAAAAACTCTCAGTCATACCTTGAGCGAGGATGGAAAATGACCTCGTTGGAGACGCGGAATACGGTTGCTCGCTTCTTCACTACTGTGTGTGTACACCTTATCATTTTGTTTGTTGTAGCTCTCTTCTACGGCAAAAATTTTTTCATCCGAATAAAGAATTTCCCGATATTTTTCTCCCGCGTACCGCTTCAACAAAGCGCGGCATCTCTTCAGCCTCAGGTCCATTATACGAGCAATCAAACGATGTCCTGTTTTTCTTCGATATGCCCGAAGTCCTATTTCATTTAACACCCTTTTCACCGTGGTTCTGCTTAACCCCATCTGAAGGGCCAACAGTTTCTGCTTACGTTTGGGATTTCTTTGAATTTGCGCCTTCACAGCTTTTATCACTGCTGGAGTCCTAACAGACCGAGGGCGACAACTTCTCGACCTGTTATCTACACTAGAGTCTTCATTGTATCCTTTGATGGTACGATAAACGAATCTTTTGGTTATTTTCAATTTTTTCAGTAAATCAAAAAATTGAATGGCGCGTAACCGCAACGATGCAACGCAATAACTGCAAAACGGTCTTCTCTAAGCGTCCACTCCATATTTAAAAATGAGTAAAATTCTAAAAAGTATACATTTTTATTTTCATGAACAATTCTAAATTCGAATTCAGTAAACTTTTTTGTGGCCAGCATTCTAAAAGAAAAGTTTTTACCGTGTGACAATACTTATAACCTGACTGTGTATACTATAGAAAAATATTTTAAATTCAGAACAAGAAAACATTCCAGCAAAGCAATATATTCCCCCGAGTCGATTTTCCGCGCCACACGTTTCGTATCAGTGACGGAAGCAGTAATAGATGAAATGTGCGTGCCGCGAAGAGCAACACCACAACTTCCTAATTGGCACAGTGTAAAATATAGACAGTATTATTTTATATACAAGCATTTATTTATTCATAACTAGCGGCTCAGGAACCTAATATTTTTCCGGCATAAAAAGTATAGTTGGTCTCAATCCAGTTAAAAACCTATATGCATTCTAAATATCAACCAAATCTGTTCTGTCGTTTTTGTGTGATTGCTTAACAAAAATACAAACTTTAATTTTTACAATATTAGTAGGATTAGTTGGATCCATGGTATATGGCATAGATCAAAGATATGTTTTGATGTCACAAGTGTTATCGTGTTGTTGTCATGCTTACCTACTTTCAGATTACCCTATAAACTTCATTCGCCCTTTTTATACAAAAGAAAAGGATAACTTAAAATTCCTTCTGTGTATATTTTCGTCACACAACACAACACAACCTGCACCCAAAAGTCTATGCAAAGGGTAGGATAAAATTTTAATACTGTCATACGAGTAACTTACACCGCATCTATGTTCCTTAAAATTTATTTATCACACTAATATTATAATGGCGGAAGTTTGATGCGAGTGTGTATGTTTATTACTTCTTCGCGTCTAAACGGCTGGAGCGATTTTAATAAAATTTGGTATGGAGTAAGCTGACACCCTGGATTAACACATAGGCTACGTTTTACTGCGAGAAAATATCATTAATAAAACGCGGGTAACACCGCGGGGCACAGCTACATTTAGATAACACAGATTCAAAATGTTAGTAAGTCACAATTGACACTTACATTCTTTATTAGCAGTTAAAATGTCTTGAAAAATCTTACTCACATTTGCTGCACTATGGCCGGCATCTGCACTCCCTTTTCCAAATGTTTCCCTGTTTTCATAGTTCATTGTATCGTGACCTCGCAAAACCGGGTCAAAGCCAGCCACGCAATAATTCGCAGGCTTTTGTCATCGAACCCCCAGTTTTAATTGGCGTATTTGCTTTAACTATAATGACACCGCGGCAAAATGGCGGCATCCCGCAAAATTTGCTTGGGGACGACAGAATTAGAAGATTTTCAAACAATTCTTACAATAATCTGCTTTGATATCCCGCTTTGTTTCTTTAAAATATGAATGCAAAATTTATAGATGACTATTCGCCTGTTTAATTGTTCCTGAGATTTCTAAACGACCAAGCCGTTAGGGTAGCTGCAAGGGCATCAGAGGTGTAATTTCGGAGATGCTAATCACAAGCTATAAATATTCTAATAGCTTTTGAAACTTATTATACTTCATATGCTAAATGTTACTTAACAAAAATTAAATTCAAATTCAATGCTTTATTGTGAAATGTAGGTTAGTACAGCAAATTGGTGTTAGGTTAAAAGTTTAGCGTCACTACATATCGACCTTATTACAAGGTATACAATATTTTTTATAAAATAATTAGGTTTACAATTATATAAAAATCCATATTAATAAATTACAATTACAATAATACAAGTCATAGTTACAATTAAATGTCAAAATTACTAAGCAACATGTCAAACTAAAAATAAATAATAATAATAATAAATCTCTTATCTATTAGACAAGTCCGTCTGTCTGTGGTGCTGTTTCAGCGGCCAAACCGTAAGAGATAGATAAAGAGAATATTTAAGTTATAAGTTAAGAATAGTCTGATAAGACTACAAACCGGATTTGAGTACCGTAGCACTTCCGGTTTTCGAGAAATCACGTGATTTCTATTTCAAACGAAACCACACAAAATCTCCGAAGTTCTCAATTAATTAAATACATTTTTTAAATCAGGTTTTGGTGAACATTTGGTTCACTGGTTTGCTAGTTGTGCTATAATAGACTAAAATATAAGTTAATTACGTAATTATGTCCATTTCTTTCAAGGAAGTATCACTAAGGAACTCTTGTGTATTATAGTATACTTTGTCAATTAATAGTTTCATTACGCGTTTCTTAAAAATATTCATTGGCAAACTCTTATTATATTATTGGGTATTTTGTTAAAAATTGTAGTAGATATCCCAAAGACACTATTGCTAAATAGTGCAGTTTTACGTTCGATTGCACATATTGTATTCCCTATCCCTCGTCTATAGTTCCTATGCGAATTCCGTTCTATAAATATAGGAAACATATGGAAGTTATTTTTGACGAACACTGCAACTTCATAAATATATAAGGAAGGTAATTTAACAGTAAAGTATTCAGAGAAGCTGGGCGAATTTGAAAGGGATTGGTCCAAGAACCAATACCGATGACTCCGTTGAAATCACGAAATCAGAAATCAATATATCTTTATTCAAATTGTATGTATAGTACAACTCTTTTGAATAGTCCGAAATTTTTTTTCGATATGGACATATTTTTTAGCTGCAGAGAAAAACAAGCGAAAAAAACTCCACAACATTAAAAGTCTAATGTAACATTTACAAATCATTATGTTGTTACAACGTCAATACAATTATGATTTATTTAATATAGAAAACCTGTTGGAATGATTGGAACACTTCAAACCCAAGCATTTTTGTCTGTAATATAATCAGACACTTTGTAATAAGCTTTTTTAATAAGTGCTTTTTTATACTATCTTTGAATTTATTTATGCTTAACTCTTGGATATTGCTTGGGACTTTATTATATAAGCGAACACAAAGAGCTTTAAATGAATTAATAATTTTGTAAAGCCTAGTAACAGGTAAAGTTAGTTTATTTTTGTTTCTTGTATTAAGTGTGTGAACATCACTGTTTTTATGAAACAAATTAATAATTTTTCTTAAAAGTAATAAATTTTCGTATATGTATTGTGATGCGACCGTCATTATTCCAAATTCTTTTAACTTATCTCTAACGATTCTTTAACTTTAAGATTATAAATTGATCGAATAGCTCTCTTCTGCAGCACAAAAATAGTTTGAATGTCGGCGGCGTTTCCCCACAATAAAATTCCGTACGACAATACACTATGGAAATAACTAAAGTACACAAATGTGGCCGTATCTACATCCGTTAACTGGCGTATCTTCATTACGGTATATGCTGCAGAGCTAAGTCTATTTGACAATTTATCAATATGTGGGCCCCATTGAAGCTTAGAATCTAAAGTTATCCCTTAGAATATTGTTCGATGGATTATCCCTAAGTTGCAAGTGTCTCTAAAATGTAGGTAGGAGTACCTCAACATTACTTAAATACAAAGGAGCATCAAAATCTCACCCGGCAATTTCGAGAAAAATTACATTTTACTTTACATAAATATATTTTATATGTATTTTCTGCTTATGATGTTTGTGTAGGTTATTTCTGACTGTAGGTTTCGACTTCAGAAGTCAGAAACTCTTTTTTTTAGTACCTTTACCTTTCTACGGTATTATGTGACAATATTTAGCAGACGAGACCATATGACTCGCATTGTCAAAACGTTATAAGATCTCATGTAGAGCCATGCTTCTAATTTCACAAGGCCTTACTTCACAAATTCTACACCTTAGCCAAAATTTGTGGCTTAGCTATTTCTCAACATTCACATGGGCGTTAGGTGAAAATTGTATACACTGTTAATTACTTCTGTTATACAGTATTTCTTGTAGTAACCCGTCGATGGAGCGTTTTCAATGCAGTGACTGTCGCTATTATGAACCAGACCAGATTTTGATGCACCTTTGAATTTCAGGACAGTTGTACCTCTACATAAATACCACGACGGTATTGGAATTGGACCACTCAGTCTCCTTTTTAGCGTTCCGTAGCCAAATGGCAAAACACGGAACCCTTATGGATTCGTCATGTCTGTCTGTCTGTCCGTCCGTATGTCACAGCCACTTTTTTCCGATACTAAAGTAAAAACTTTTAAAGTAGAAAAATGTGTGTCGCCCCCCTGTATCGTCTAAAATAAGAGAATGATAAAACTAAAAAAAATATATGATGTACATTACCAAGCAAACTTCCACCGAAAATTGTTTTGAACGCAATCTAGTTTTTTTGTATTTTTTTTTAATACGTCATAAATCGTAAACTGCAATTTACCTTTCATTCAATATGTAAATCCCATCATTTAGGTACCTAATTATAATATTTACTTATCAATAACTTAATTAAAAAAAAAACACTATTATTAAAACATCAATCAAAGTTACATCGAACTACAAGAACTTTTAGATTATGTTACTTGCTGCTACGGAACCCTTCATGGGCGAGTCCAACTCGCACTTGGCCGATTTTTATATAATAAGGTTATGTTTTTGTAGGCTTAAATACGAACATGTGTTCTTTGCATTTAGCCATTTATTAGTAATAAAGTCAATACTGATAATGTTCTGATAGAGGGTATCAACAATGAAAAACACAGATCACAAGGGCCGCCTTCGCCATTACATATTAATGACGTCGTCAAGTTTCTCATTCATTGCCATTAATTTCGACACTGTGCCAGTTACTGTGGTACTGACATCTTTGATCGCTATATTTTAATAGGGAGCACGTCATTGTTGAAATGTCTTTGTGAATGAGAGCAAATTTTAGGAAAACAATCGACTTGAATTATATTAATTATTTTCTGTTTCTTACTACTTCCTGTTTTCTTCAAAGGTTGGCTTAACCCATTATGGCATTTCCTGGTGCTGTGGAATTTAATTATCAAATTTTAATTAAAATACGCTAAAATATTATTATTATTTATGCAAATTGTAGGTTTTGTTAATACAAACTAGATGCAAAGAAGCATTACGCCTTTTGGTAAACAACCAGGATGATTGTACCCTCTGTCTATTGTTTTTTGAAGTGAAACTAACTTCTTTAGGCACGCTTGACTTGGGGGGTAAACGAATGTGTGACGATATTTGCGTTACGCACGCGCACCGGTGACTCATCGGTAAACAATGAACAATACCCGACACAAAATACATGAATGTAGTACTGGTTGAGTGATAACGGACTCAGCGCGGATTGGTGGGTGATAACGGATCCAGTACAGATTGGTGGATGATAAAGAACCCAGCGCGGATTAGTGGGTGATAACGGACCCAGCGCAGATTGGTGGGTGATAATGGACCCAGCACGGATTGGTGGGTGACAATGGACCAGTGCGAATTGGATGGTGATAATGGACCCAGCGTGGATTGGTGGATGACAATCGACCTAGTGCGGATTGGTGGGTGATAACTGACGCAGTGCGGATTGGTGGGTGATAACGGATCCAGTACAGATTGGTGGATGATAAAGAACCCAGCGCGGATTAGTGGGTGATAACGGACCCAGCGCAGATTGGTGGGTGATAATGGACCCAGCACGGATTGGTGGGTGACAATGGACCAGTGCGAATTGGATGGTGATAATGGACCCAGCGTGGATTGGTGGATGACAATCGACCCAGTGCGGATTGGTGGGTGATAACTGACGCAGTGCGGATTGGTGGGTGATAACGGACCGAGTGCGGATTGGTGGGTGACAATGGACCCAGTGCTGATTGGTGGGTGATAACGTACCCAGCGCGGATTGGTGGGTAACAATGGACCCCGTGCGGATTGGTGTTTTTTTTTTTTCTATCAACAAATCTTCAGGTTAAGTTTATGATTTTCAGATCATTGGAGCTAAAGAAGTTTCACTTGAGTCGTGTGAGCACACACACACACTCGCTTTATTTTTTTTAAATTATAAGGCTGGCAAAGAAGCATATGTCTCACCTGATGCTAAGCGGCCAGCCTATATACGCTTACGTTACCAAAAATTACCCTATTCCCTACCCCGTGGACCCCTTACCTTACTCACCGACAGAAACACTACCACCAAAAGGTAGTTTAAAACTGTGGTCCTTTATAAGGTGTATGCATGTATGTATGCTGACTTGTTCAGGTATCCTGGGTAACGTGACGTGCGGCGCGAATCAATACGCGTGCCTGGGGGGGCGGACCTGCGTTCCGCTCGCGGCCGGTGCGACGGGGAGTACGACTGTCCCCGCGGCGACGACGAGGCCGGGTGTCTGTGTCCCGCGCGCTCCCTGCGCTGCCGGGACACCGGCCTCTGTCTGCCGCAGGTGAGGGCGGGCCTGCGTCCCACGCGCGGGCCGCGGGCCGGTGCGACGGGGAGTACGACTGTCCCCACGGCGACAAAGAGGCCGGGTGTCTGTGTCCCGCGCGCTCCCTGCGCTGCCGGGACACCGGCCTCTGTCTGCCGCAGGTGAGGGCGGGCCTGCGTCCCACGCGCGGGCCGCGGGCCGGTGCGACGGGGAGTACGACTGTCCCCACGGCGACAAAGAGGCCGGGTGTCTGTGTCCCGCGCGCTCCCTGCGCTGCCGGGACACCGGCCTCTGTCTGCCGCAGGTGAGGGCGGGCCTGCGTCCCACGCGCGGGCCGCGGGCCGGTGCGACGGGGAGTACGACTGTCCCCGCGGCGACGACGAGGCCGGGTGTCTGTGTCCCGCGCGCTCCCTGCGCTGCCGGGACACCGGCCTCTGTCTGCCGCAGGTGAGGGCGGGCCTGCGTCCCACGCGCGGGCCGCGGGCCGGTGCGACGGGGAGTACGACTGTCCCCGCGGCGACGACGAGGCCGGGTGTCTGTGTCCCGCGCGCTCCCTGCGCCCCCTCCCTGCGGGATGGAGGTTGCTTCTCCGGACAAGCGCTTAATATCTTTTAACTTATTAAACAGGAGAGTTATTAGCTTTATAATTTCGTGGTTGTGTTTTTAATAGACCGTCGAATCTATCATCCCCTTTGCGGCGAATATAAAAATAAGTAGAATTTATTATTGAATAGATCCATTATTTATCTCTGAAAATACTAAGCAGATCTCGCCAAACGTACCATATCTAAATGATTTTTTTTTGATCTGTGCGTGAACAACAATAAAAACCAATTATAAAGCCTCCTATTATTTGAAGTGGGTTAGTAATTCTATGGTCTTTAATATTCTTTGTTACTGTTATGGGCCAAGTGATTAATGCGGGCAGTATTCATATGCCAGAGCAGTATGAATAATCCCCAGCCATATCGGGCCAAGTGATTAATTACAATCTAAACTCACCTATTTATCACATTGCCCGGCCATTCTTAATAATGCCGGACGGCTCGTGGTCCATGTAATAAGTCAGTGTTTGAGATAGTTTGAATTTACCGCTTGGACCGGGCAGTATGAATAAATTCAAAACGTTGGTACTATTGTCAAAATGACGGACGTCTCGCCATTTTGTATTTGTTTTGAAATCTTGATAAATAAAAAAGAATATGGGCTCAACAATTAGAAAAATAAGGTAAATGTGACTTTACAACAGTCCTTAATTCAGAACCGACTTGGTCAACCCCGACACGCCGTGGTCTTGGTCTGCCCTACCTCTCGAGTGTTTTTAGAGCCCGGAGGCGCAGAGGGAGAGCAGCACCCGCCTGCTATGACAAAGCCGCAAGCATTGTGCGACCCGTAGTGCCTGAGGCTGGTCAACAAGCCGAAGGTGTGAAGGGGAGTGATGCTTGTGACTTTGTCACGCAAAGGCGGAGGGGCTGCTATCCTGTAGCGCCGGAGATAAGGCAGAGTGCTGGTTCTTACTTCTCTAGTCCTTGCATCCTAATAAATAAGGAACCATAAATTCTGAACATTTAACAGATTTAATGAATTTTTCAAACAAACTGCATTGAAACTACTACAGACTATATTTTCTAAATGTAGCCCTTCGTAAATTGATCGAAGTAAAACCGAAGTCCGCTTATTTAAAATTAAAAAATAAATACAAAACTATAAAACATGTTTTTATTATTACTCTACCCAATAATTGATTTCATTACTTGTAATGCTCGGTCTATCTAAGTATTCATTTGAAAATATTAAACCTGCTTCACATCACTCTGCCCAATAGGCACTGGGCATTATTCATAATGCCCAGGCTATGTGATAAATTGATTGGTTATAATCACATTGCCCGCTCTTTTTTTGGCATTATTCACATTGCCCGGGCACTATGAATAATGCCCTTATAATCACTCAGCCCATAACATATCGATTTTATTTCGACACCCACCTTGAGTATCGCTCCATTAATGAAAACTTGATTTAAAGTTAAAGGTCACAAGCGTTAATTAAAAACTTAGGTTGCCCAAATTCGATCTAAATTTATTTGGTGTACATTTATCGGCATTAACATTGGTGGTAATAGCTAAATAACATTACGGTTCAATGCATAAAATATGTAGGTACCCAAAATTGGGTACGGGCGTTTCTATCAATTACAATACAACAGACGGGACCAAACCAA
The DNA here is from genome assembly GCA_902850365.2 of Chilo suppressalis. Taxonomy (NCBI): domain Eukaryota; kingdom Metazoa; phylum Arthropoda; class Insecta; order Lepidoptera; family Crambidae; genus Chilo; species Chilo suppressalis. The sequence goes on from OU963902.1 coordinate 5,116,080, forward strand.
AGGCTAATTTGGTTACAACCTACAAATGTAATTGTACCCAATCAGTAAGCTTAACAAATGTAGCGTATTTTGTTATTCTAATTAATTATTTAGGTCCAGATTATTTCGCTTGTCGGAGCAGAAAATTGATTGCTCTATTTAGTATAAAATACAGTTTATCTTCTCTATAATATAAAAATGAATCGCTGAATGTGTTGCTAAGCGCAAATCTCGAGAACAGCAGAACCGATTTCGATAATTCTTTTTTTAAAATATTCCTTGAAGTTCGAGGATGGTTCTTACGCAGAGAAAAATTAAAAAAAAATGTCTGAAAATGTCCAAAAACAACACTTTTCTATACTCCCATACAAACGATTCGTAATAATACTTAAAAGTCAATTTGAACTTTAATACCATACCATAAATTTCAAATGTTGAGAGAAAATAAAAAAAAAATATAATGTTTGGAGAGACTCTGGGAAGGCAAAACAATGGACTTTTTGGCGGGATCGGGAAGCGTCACTTTAGCAGTTCTGTATTTCTTGTAAAAATTGTATTGTGGCGGATGTTAGTGTCTAATAATAGTGGATTATTAACCACTAAGTGTTCGGGAACATGCACAAGTGTTGGCAAGTGAAACGAAATAGCGGAAAGTGTCTTTCGATGTTCACTCAAGAAGTCCACGGGGAGGTTCCAGTAAATTCCCACACTTTTACTGAAACATGGCGAAAGGGGGATTGACTTGACTGCCACTTACTTTGACTTGACTTAATACTTTGACCACGAGTGCTATAGTATTTGTATACCTACATTTAACACTTGACATTGGCTAAATGCACAAGCCGTACGAGCAACGTGATGTCAATAGAAGTTTGGAAAAGGCAAATATACCATTTTCAGTTTTTTTTATAATTACTTAAATGAAGAGTCATTTAAATCTACACTACAGCTCTACACCGAAGAGAAGCGAGGGCGGGCCATTAGTATGAAATAAATTTATTGAAATTTTCAGTTTTCTTTATGTTTAATGGCTGGCAAATAAGCGTATGGCCCGCCAGATGGTAAGCGGCCTCCATAGCCTATAGACTGCATCGTTACCTTCCCTGACCCAATCCCCTACCCCGTGGGATCCTGGAACCTTATCACTGACAGAAACACAATACAATTAAAAGATAATGTTATTTTACTGTGATCTCCTGTAAGGTGGAGGTTACTTAGCCAGACGGGCGCTCCAATCCGAGCGGGAAACCCGCTATGCCCTACCTCTCTTCATTAATAAACTAGTGGCCCGCCCTCGCTTCGCTTCGGTGTAGAGCTGTAGTGTAAACTATAGTTTTTGTTCTCAGGCTTGTGCTATAAAGAATGACTTTATTTATATAATTACACGTGTTGTTGTGAGTCAACCATAAAAGATAGATATATGCTGTTGCGGGATATTTTTTAGACAATTTTATGTAGAATATTTCCGTCATACATAATTTCTATGTAACTTTAACCATTAAGGCTGCACCCACGACGGAAGCTTAAAAAAATGGAGTAACTTCTCCCGTTTTCCCAACATTTCCCTTCACTACTCTGCTGCTATTGATTGTAGCGTGATGAAAAGTATACTATAACCTGCCCAAGAGTATGAAGAATAATTGTACCAAGTTTCGTTAAAATCTGTTGAGTAGTTTTTGTTTCTATAAGGAACATACACACAGACAGACAGACAGACAAAAATTTTACTGATTGCATTTTTGGCATCAGTATCGATCACTAATCACCCCCTGATAGTTATTTTAAAAATATATTTCATGTACAGAATTGACATCTCTACAGATTTATTATAAGTATAGATAAATATTTCCAACACTCACACCAATTAAGTAAGGGTTGTGTTATGGGATACTAGGGTAACGGATTGAATACATAGACTGTACATATATAAGTAATTTTTATTTAGAAAACCATATGAAACATCTATGACTGGAGTACAAATGCTCGTATTCCTCACACAAACATCTGCCCCCACCGGGATTCGAACCCGGGACCTCTCGAGTCGGCGACACCATGAAACCCGGCGTACAAACCACTCGACCACGGTGGTCGTCAATAATGTAATGTCAATAAAGTAATGAATGTATAAATACTACCTTACTTAATAAGACTAAGAATATACAGTGCCAACCACTAGCAACAAAGTCCCGAAAGTTTTGACAGCATAATTATATAACTCGGCTGTACTCATAAAGTCCATGACACAGTTTTTCTGCGCGTCATTCTCTCACAAAAATCCGTTCATTCAAAAGTTAATTCCCGCAATGCAATTTTCCGCTTAGCAGGATTTAATTTAATGTTTCCGGGAATTCGGCCGAAGTACGCGAGGCGAACAGATGGGAGTTGACATAGGTTGGTTTAATTCGTTCAGTATGGTGGTGTGCTTGGTATTTTTATACCCCATTTTAGTGACGTTTTGATTGGATTGTGAAAAAGGAAAGGGTAATATATAATACTATTGTACTAACATCTACAGAAATGTTATATGGAACCGTCGACAAGTGGCCATAATATTTTTAAGTTCACTGAAAGTAAGCTTTAGCTTTAAATATTGAAATAAATTATAAAGTTTCTCGTACTTCGATAGGAATAGAAAGGTTGTCACTTATCAGCCGTGTTTGAAGGTCTATTTCTTTGCTCTCCCACACCTGCGCGCGATGAAGCTTGGTACTAAATGTACTAAAATAAGAGTTCGAAATTTTGAATTAAATTTTATTCTAATGAAGCTGCGTGTAGACTGGCGATTTTTGACACACATATAAAAAAGGTTGTGGGAGAAAATGAACTTAGAGCTGGTTCCCACTTGTCGGGTGGCGGATCCGTATATTAATCGGATGCCGGCGACTTTGTTCAAACTTCGGTTGATAAGTCGGTTGTCGGCTGCAGTTTTTGCACCCTACGCGAGCCGACTATACACGATGGATGTCGACGAAGTTCTTGTTGTGATGTACTTATTATTATTTAAGAAAACAAAGAAAGAGAGCCAAGGAAAGTAAATATTGGGTGCACATCACAGTATGACAATTGTACACACACATCCCGAAAGAAAGATTGAGTTTGGGTACATTTCAGGACTTAATAACAGAATTGAGAAGTGACGAAATTATGTGTTACAATTATTTTAGGATAGCAATATCAACATTCAACGATGTCTTGACTCAAATATTAGTGAACATAAACTACCAAAATACAGGACTTAGCGACTGCATTTGAACTGAAGAAGTGTTGCATTACGGACGGAACGAGGGGTAGCGGGGTACGATAGTCAGCCCCGACAGCCGACAAATATGAATAGCGCCATTCTTAATCATAGGAGAGTGAGATCCGACACGACTTCTTTCCGGGCAAAACACCCGACGTTTCTTGTCGGAGCCGACACAAAAACGGTTTCCGATAAGTGTGAATAGCTTCATATATAATGCTCTACCACTGGAACCTCCGATTAATATACGGATCCGACGCCCGACAAGTGGGAACGAGCTCTTATATGTGCAGCTGGAGGAGCGTACTTACGATGGAACTAATTCAAATATCGAACGCTAATTTAAGCGCAATTTGGTACAAAATCTTCGTTGCGTGCATATGTGCACCTATCCAATTTGGCTTATCCCAGGATTCGCCTAACGGAAATGCTTTGGAAAACGCTAACGCTTACGATTTCATTTTGTTATTTCTAGCCGCCTGAGGTTTTCAAATGCCTCGCGCTCTTTTTTTTTCTTTTGCTTTGGTAATAACAATATTAAAAAAATGAGCGTGAGGTATTTGAAAACCTTCGGCGGTCAGAAATAACAAAATGAAATCTTAAGGGTTAGCGTTTTCAAAAGCATTTCCGTTAGGCGAATGGCCCCCAGAATGAACCGGTATCCTGAACTACTGCTTTCAAAAAGACGTAGAATTAGATGTCGTTTTATCACATAATCACACTAATATTATAAAGGCGAAAATTTGTGAGTGTGATTTGGTATGGAATTAGCTGACACCCTGGATTAACACATAGGCTACATTTAACTGCGGGAAAATATCCCTCATAAACAGCGGGTAACACCGCGGGGCACAGCTAGTATTACAATAATAAGGTGGTTATTAGGCATGAAGCAAAATTGCTGCATGGTTATATAAGGTGCAAATGTGGAGGTAGGTAGGTATAACAAGGAAGAAACTGCGATGTTTGTAAGATCCCATTGAAACTTCATGCAAGTACTTCGTGCAAATATTTCTTTTACCCAACAATGGTTTTATATCCCTAATATAGAAAAGAAAAAAAATAGTCAACAAGCAGTATATATACGCGCCATTGGGAGGTCACGGTTTGATGATTATTTTTTATTTGACACACTTTGAAAAATCTACTTAACGCAAGGTTAGGTTAGAATAGGTTTTTTGTGCCTAATATTTATAAATGACGCTCCTCAATTTTTTTAATTAATGCAAGTTAAATAAGGGCAGGTCGCTAGTCACAATCACAATATGTATAATAAAATACCACCATACTCGTGTTCAGTGGAAGGCAGTAATAACTCGGATGACAATAAATTAATATCATGAGAGGTAACTAAGACTTTTTTATACAGAGTAATAACGCACAATAATAAATGTGTAATCACATGTAAGAATCGAGCAATGATAAATCATAGCCGGTCGAATGGATGCCGATAAATTGCTTTCTTCATTTTTACGAACGATGATGTAATCGTCATGAATAGTTGCTATGGGGACAGCCGTGAAGATCTCGGTGGTGTATTAATTGCGACCCTGATCAGCGAAAGAGCAAGCTAAGCAACCCTCGCAATGGCCAGTTATTGGATGGGTGACCAATACTTAACTTCTTGAGTTCCTCCATGCTTCAGAAAGCACGTTGGTCCTATCTACATCTGCATTCTTAAGCACCCACCAATTCGCACAGGGCACGTGTAGTGTGTCATGGCCCATTTTCCCTAAGCTATCAATATGTAAGACCTGTGTTCCAGCAGTGGGAACGCTTATAGGCTGATGATGTGAGGGTCAGCAGTGAAGATTTTGGTGATGCAAGTGGTTAGCGCGTTTAGTGTCATAGCACACATAATAACTCGATACCGACTCGCCTTTCAGCTTGACGTTAAACAGGCATCCACCTAACGAAAGCATATTATATAAGCGGATAAGTTTCAGTACGTTTGGATTGGCTATGGCTAGGCGTCGCTGTGCTTACGGCTCGCCTACCGGTTGACGGCTAGGTGGCACCAATGTCATTAGTCATAGAGAAAGTAACTTAATTTTGGGTATGAAGAGACGTAAGCTAGACTACGGAGAGACGTGAGTTAGACTACGATTAAACGTAAGCTAGTAGTACGAAGAGTTGACTACGTTCGTTCATGAGTTTATCCCGAAGCGAGGCGATTACGTTACGAATCCGATTAGTGTGCAATAGGGATTTTCATTTATAGAATACTGACTGGCTTGAGTTGATACGGTGACGATCCCTTTCCGAGTTGACATGTCTGCTACGACCATTATTAGTTTGATAGTGGAAGCTAAGCAACATTCGCAAAAGTCCATCTTAGAATATAAGAAACAAACAAAGTCCTTCATGCCTCTGCACTGGGCTCCTGTGATGACTCAAGATTTTTTCTCTCTGTTAAATAGTAGTCTAGAACCCGGAGGAAAATCTGTCTCGAAACAGTTACAAACTCTTTATAATAAAGTCCTGTTTGAAGAAGTGATTCCGGAATCGTGGATGAACGCAGTCGGGATCTTACGACACAAAAAGGATGATGTCACCAAACTATCTGACTACTGACCTATTGTTATGTTTTCATTTTTTCAAGCATTTAACTGCTAGATATTTAAATCTAAAGAACGTTGTATGCCACGGCACAATCTCCTTATTCCATCCATAATGAAGACCCCAGCTGTGGGGACAATAATAGCTTGATGGTGATGAATTTTCATGCATCGACTACACATCGTCTGAATGGGAGATGTTATTGTCAATTAATAGATCTACATATATAATCACTAGCATAAAAAACCACGCGGACCAGGCAGCAGACGGGACTTGAACCCGCACCCTTCGCTATCCGGGCGAATGCACACCATTATGCTACCGCGGTCCTGACGGCCGTGTCGATTTTTCTCTAGCATTAGGCTGCAAGGCAGCGCCATCTCTTCGCATTGTAGGTAACCTACAATGCCAAATGAATACTTTTACAAGTATTAAACATTTGAAAGAAGAAATAGCGATAATAGTTGTTTTATTTTTTTAAGCATTTAACTGGTAGATGTTTAAATCTAAAGAAAAGTTTACTAAAACAAAGTCCACGCGGACCAGGCAGCAGACGGGACTGGAACCCGCACCCTTCACTATCCGTTCGAATGCACTGACCATTGGTATTGGTAACCTCTCCGATCTTTTCAAAGGAGACGTACCTATAAATCTAAAGCGCAGAGCTTTCGATCAGTGCATCCTCCCTGTGCTGTTTAATGGAGCCGGGATGTGGACTATAACCCAACAAACAATCTACAGACTACAACAAGTTAACCAGCGAGCCATGGGCTATGTTGGGACTTTCTGTCCGTGACAAGATACGTAGCACTGAAATCCGGAGAAGAACGAAACTGACTGACATAGGCATATCCAGAATATGGAGGTGGTCTGGGCACATTAGTCGCAGAAATAATGGCCGATGGGGAAATTTTCTACTAAAGGGGAGACCCAGAACTGATCACAGGAACGTAGGTAGACCACCGATGCGATGGACAGACGTTACATCAAGATAGCGGGAAAGCACTAAATAAGAACAACACAAGACCGTACTAGATGGCATGCACTGCAGGAGGCCTACATTCAGCATTGGATGGCTATGGGCTGAAGAAGAGTAAATAATAATATATAACAAAAATACATAAATGAAGATGTAACAATAGAGAGAAGGCACAGCGGGTTTCTCTCTTAAATTGGAGCGCCTGTCTGAGAAAGCAACCTTTACCTTTTAGAAGACCACAGATAATAACACTATTGGGGATGTTGTTGTCTGGTGGTAATAAGAGTTCCAGGGCTCTGTGGGGTTCAGGCCGGCAAGTTTAGGATGGCTGAAGCGGCACTCCTTCTGCCGCATTATCTGTCTTCGACTGGACTCCACTTACGCTTAACATCAGTTGGGGTTGAGTAATTTGTTGCATCTCGTATATAAAAAAAAATGCACCCTGGAAACTATACACAATTTTTTTGGCAGTCGTGTAATAAAGTTTTAAATGTTGGAGACACCTTAGCTTTATTCGAATCAAGACGTGATCTTGAACAGCTCTACAGAGATAATTTCGTGTTAGCAATTTCAGCCAATGCAATTGCGGACGAATGAAAATCTTACATTTTTCGTTTTGCGCAGTTTATATTCAAATTGTTACAACAATGCACACTAGTGTGACTATTTATCACGGATATTTATAATCAAATTTAAGACTACCAAATACTTTGCCCCGATCAGTGTAATAAGAGATTGTGTGGTTTAGTGCATGTCTAATTAGACTCGATATCTCATATTGCATAGTCTAGTAAAGCCCCTCGGCAATAGGCGCGTTCTTATCAGTCGATAATATTGGATGCGATATTGCGATATTTCGTCATACTTCTATTGCATCGTTATTATCACAGCAGTGATAATAACGAATTCCTAGCCGTTTTTATACATATTATTATGTATAAAAACTATGCATTTAAACGGAGTCAGTGAGGATTATCTTCTGTAAGGTCGGAGATACACGAATGTACTGCGAGCATTCCAATTTATATTCAAAATCTACAAGAATGAATGAAAATATTCTTTTATTCATTCATTCTGATTTTGGATTTCATTTTATATTCAAAATCTGCTATGACCAGATTTTTTTAGTTCTAATCTTAATTTGGGCTGAATTCTTTCTTTATATCCTTCATGCTCTTTAAAGAGTTAATAGAGAGATTTTTAAGAATAATTTGAGAACAAATTGTGCTACTCTAAAAAAGACTATCATGATACTTAACATAGTCGAGAGTTAGTTATTAATTTTATATTTTAACATCATGATTTTAGGCCATTATATGATATTATAATTTTCTTTTGTTTTCTTATTTTATTTTCTTAAGATATTTGTTTTCTTATATGAAGTGCCTAGGGCACCTGAATCATCGTGAAATAAGTCTTAAATACAATAAATATACTTTTTGTATAAGATACATCTAATCTGTACTGATATAATGTCCAAGTTGTTTGCTACGTTTTCACTGTTTAAACTGCTAAATTGATATTAATGAATTTTGGAACGAAGATAAAGGAAACTTTAGAGAAGGGCTACAATAAGTAGTCGACATATTGTGGCAAAAAAAAAGTGTGTGAAATTTTATACGGAAATTAGACAGAGGTCAGACAGTAATCGCGGCAACCCAATAGTTACGAATAATTATCATATTTATAAAAAAATCTGGTTACCCTACATTCCCCAGCCTCACATTCTTTCTACGATTCCAGACAGATTCTTTGCGAAAACATATCTCTTATATGTTTACCATACAGTTGAGTGTTAAATTCTAAAAGTATGTATTTTAGCTTTTTGTCATGTCTGGTGGTGAAGCCGAATGCGGTAAAGGATATCTGGTGGGGTCGAAACCCCGGAGAGTGGACTGTAGGTGTGGTTCGAAGTATTAAGGGGGTTTGGTTAATGGGATAGGATGAAAAACACTGTACTTACTTGAGGGCCTCGATGGTGGCGCTGGCTCATACGCCGGCTTCTCCTGCAGCAGTCTTGTCCTGATGCCAGCGATTAAAGATGGCGGTCAAGAAAGTCCTTTTTGATAGCTATCACCAATTACACACAAACCTCCTATTTGCGATAAAACTGTTCACTTAAAGATTGTTTATTAATCTTCACACTTATTTATATGAGTTTAATGCGGAAAAATATTTATATCACAATTGTTGCGGAGCGATGAAAAATACGACCATTTCGTCCTTACGCGGTGACACTTTTTTTCTTTTGTTGATGCGGTGACAGCCTGCTGACAGCGCCATTTCCTTCCGGCCATCCGTCGTTGCAGGCAAATATATTGCGTCTTCTTCCCTCATAAGCATAAGGCACAGTGTTTGAAGGAGAAGGATCTATTGGGATGCGGTTAATTCGAAAAGAGAATGACACGGTATAAAATTTAGAGACTAGAATATGTTTTGGCGTTACCATCTGGTCTAACTTACACTTACATCATTTTAGTTAATGATTGTTATTTACCACGAAGAGCTTCTAATAAAATAAATTGAAATTATATAATGGGTAGGTCTCCAACCTAAGCACGGACCTATATTTGAAAATGCGAAATGTCATTGTCAAATTTTGTATGGAATCTTGAACAGCAGCGCCACAACGGATGTAACGAGAACTAAAAATAAGTACACGTTTGACGTATAAAATAGATCGAATTCGATAATGGTTCATCGCTCCGACCGCGGACCGTGCGCCACGTCGCACCGCCGCCTCCCTGCTCCGTGCGCCCCGCCGCACAGCTGCCTGCTTCGAGTCGACTCGACGCGCCTGCGCTCATTCGTGAGACCCAAGATTGGACCAGTGGATACCTAGCGGTGTTAACGAAACTGGTCGGCGTAGCCCCGGTACGTCTCGAGCTCTCCTGAGCTCGGAAACCGGAAGACCCGATCCCATTTGCACTTGGGCCTTCCCAAGGGTGACGGTTGTTCCCATATTCACTAGGAATATCGGAACACATCTCTTTCAGCCTCAACCGACCCCCTGCCGCGGGCAGGGGAGTCCACCGCTGTCGTATAGGGTGTTAGGATCTGCGGCTTCACGCCACAGTCAGGGCACCCACATACACACATCATATACACACCAACTCGACACACTACACTAAACTTAAACATGGACATCACACAGCAAGTACTGTCCCTATTCTCCGCCCTCGGCCTCACCCTGGATGAGGCCGCCATCAGGGAGCTCGTCGCGAGAGCGCGCCCCATGCGCGACTCGCCCGCCAGCCCCTCCCCCGAACCCCCCCGCCCCGACACCCCCTGCCTCCCCGGGCCCTCGAGCGCGGGCAAGCGCCCCGCCTCGAGCCCGGTCTCGACCTGCGACTCTGACTCGACCATTGTGTCGGCGTCAGACGACTCCGTGTTCACCACTGTGGTGAGCAAGAAGAAGCGGCGCTCCAAGCGCCGCGCAGACACCGCGTCTCCAACGGCGCCCTCTGTCCCTTTCAGCCCTCTCACCCCTCTCACGGTCGCCCAACCGACCGCACAAACCCACACAACATCACACAACACTACAAAACCACACAATAGGTGCACCGCCGCACCTATCAAGGCAAAGCCGCCGCCGCCCGTCTTCCTGCGCGATAAGGCGCAATGGGCAAAGGTCGCGGACCTTTGCAAAGCTCAGAACATAAATTACACACAGGCGTCGAACACTGGTCACGCCATTAAAATCACCACACCCACAATCGACACATTTAGGAGCCTCACAAGGCTACTAACCACTCACACAATCCCTTACCACACATACGCCCTCCCCGAGGAGCGCAAAGTCCGCGCGGTACTCAGAGGAGTCCCCTTCGAGCTCTCCAACGAGCTCATTCTGAACGACCTAACCGATAAAGGCTTCCCAGCCGAGGCAGTGCACAAGTTGCACAGCCGGACTGGGAAGCAATACCCGTTGGCTCTTGTCATTTTGACCTCGGTCCCGGCAGCTAGGGATATTTTTAAAGGTCCCATCACAGTCTGTGGCCTCGACAATATCAAAGTCGAGGCCCCACACCGGCGAGGCACCCCTGGGCAATGCCACAGGTGCCAATTATATGGCCACGCAGCAGCCAACTGCTCGGCGGCCCCGAGGTGCGTCAAGTGCCTCGTACCCCACCTCACTAAGGAGTGCACCCGCACTCGTGACGCACCCGGGGCACCCGCATGCGTGCTGTGTGGCCAAGAAGGCCACCCGGCCAATTACAGGGGTTGCCCGCGGGCCCCACGCCCCAGGCCCAACACTCACACTCACACAAAGCCAACCACGGCTACAAAAACACACCCACCACCACCACCTAATAACACCACCACAAACTTCCCGGGGCTACCCAAGGCGGCCGCCCCTCGCAGCCCGGCGCCCCCGACAGCCTGGGGACCAGCCAGGGCCCGCCCAAAACCACACCCACCACAACACACCACACCAACAACACAAGCTAAGCCAGCCCAAGACGTTTCTCTGGCCGAGGACATGGCGCTTATTCGCTCCTCGCTCAAGAGGGTGAATATCGCCGAGATCCACACTCTCGCCGCGAAGCTCCGGCTAGCTAAAACACCACTTGAAAAGGCTATAGCTATAGCCGAACACCCCGAACTCGTTGCCGCGTTCGATTAATTTTTTCATTATAACACTGGAAAATAACCAGACTCCGAACACAAACAAAAACACTATACACAAAACACGCGGTGATAACTCAAACAAACACCACTGTTGTTTAAATTATGACCGCGCAAAACACTAACATAACAATCACACAACTGAACCCCGGGCGTACCAAGCCGAAAGGCGCTTCGCTTGTGTCATTTAATACGCGCAGCTTAAAATCCAACCTCAACGAAATTAAATTATTTTTGCAAGATAGGGAACCCGACTTTCTGCTCCTTCAGGAGACTTGGCTCAAACCAACTCAAATGAAGGGGCTGTCGATCCCTAAGTATAAATTAATCCGGAACGACGGTGCCAACGCGCGCGGCGGCACCGCAATTTACTATAGACGCAACCTACACTGCACACCTATACCCACTCCCGCGCTCACAAACATGGAAGCCACCATCTGTAGGCTGGCGATGACAGGACACCAGTCCTTAATCATCGCCTCAGTCTACATTAGATCAGGTACACACCCTCACCGCGCAGACTTCGAAACACTCACTTCATTAGGTACATCAGTCATAATGTTCGGTGACTTTAACTCCAAACACACCGACTGGACATGCGAGACCACCACCACCTCTGGCCGCAGATTACTACACATAACCGAGGAGCTTGGCTATGATGTCATATGTCCCTACGCGCCCACCCACTACCCAGACAATGTACAAAACCGACCCGACGTCCTGGACTTCGCGATCCTTAAAAACGTGTCGCTTCGCCTCAGCTCGATCGAAACGCTCGACGACCTGGGGTCAGATCACAGACCGGTGTCTCTAGTTCTAGGTCCCCAAGACCCACTAGACGCCCCCGCGCCCCCTAAGAGGCTATTCACCAACTGGGACGGATACCGCTCCGCTCTCGAGACCGCTTTAGACTCCCCCGAGTCCCCGTTCCCTAACTCACCGGACAGTCTCGACAGCACCGACAAGATTGACGAAACTATAGAGTCTTTAACTTTACTGGTGACCGAGAAGGCGAAGGAGAACTCGCGGGAGGTTGAGCTGCCAAAGCCCAAGCTCCCGCTGGCCATCCGGAACCTAATCCAAACCAAAAACGCCGCTCTCCGGAGAGCCAAATTATACCCCACCCCCGAGTATAGGGCTACAGCTAATCGCCTTCAGCGACAAGTTAGGTCCCAATTAGCCGCTCTGAGACACTCCCGTTGGGAGGAACTCATGGCGGACATTACCCCATCCCATCTTGCGTACTATAGAATCGCGAAAGCGCTCCGTAGCGACGTCACCACTCACACCCCCCCGCTCACTCGCCCCGACGGCACCGTCGCCTTCGAAGACGACGAAAAATCTGAGTGTTTTGCAGACAGCATAGCGGCGCAATGCACGCCTAGTACGCAGGAAACTAACCCGCAACATATTCGCGGAGTGGAGGAGGAGGTCCGCCGGCGGGCCGCCCTTCCACTCATTGACAACCCCCTAGACCCCGTCACGACAGACGAACTCAGACAGACCATTAGAAATTTTAAGCAACGCAAGGCCCCGGGCGCCGACGGCATCTCTAACAAGGCGCTCAAGCATTTTCCCATCCAAATGCTAACCTTGCTTGCAATTCTCTTTAACGCATGTTTTGATCTGTGCTACTTCCCAGCCGCCTGGAAAGAAGCAATAGTGATAGGCATCCCCAAACCCGGGAAACCCGCGCACCTCCCCAGTAGCCATCGCCCTATTAGCCTCCTCAAGGCAATGGCGAAACTTTTCGAAAAAACCATACTGACCAGACTAAGAGAGCACCTCCTATCACCATCGGATCCTATTATCATTGACCACCAATTCGGCTTCCGAGCCAAACACTCCTGCCCCCAACAGATCCATCGCATAGTGGAGCACGCCCTAAGCGGCTTCCAACTTAATAAATATAAAACTATTGCAGTCTTCTTCGACGTCGCCAAAGCCTTCGACAAGGTTTGGCACGACGGATTAATCTTTAAATTATATCAATTAGAGTTACCTGACCGCCTAGTTAGGTTAGTAGCCTCTTTTCTATCAAACCGCACCTTCCGCTATAGATACGAAGGTTCACTATCAACGCCCCGCCCACTACGAGCCGGTGTACCGCAGGGGTCCGCTCTCTCCCCCCTGCTATACACAGCGTACACCAATGACATCCCTCAGACCAAGGGTGTCGAGCTCGCTCTCTTCGCGGACGACACGGCCCTCTACTCTAGGGGAGCCAGTACCAATCAAATCATAGCCAAGCTCCAACCGGCAATCACAACACTTGGGAATTGGTTCCGCGATTGGAGAATCGACGTAAATCCGGACAAAAGTTCGGCCATTTGCTTCGATCCCAAGCGCCGCACCAAAACCATACAACACGGTGCGCGGTCTCTGCGAATGCAAGGCATAGCAATACCGTGGCACCGCACAGTCAAATACCTAGGGATCACACTAGACAAAAAACTCACCTTCCGTGCACACATCACACGCGTAGTCGCGAACGCGCGCTTTTATATGAGCCGCCTCCACCCGATGCTCGGTAAATACAGCAAAATGTCACTTCGTAACAAGCGAACGCTTTACAAAGTTTGCATACGCCCGGTCCTCACTTACGCGTCACCAGTGTTCGCACACGCGGACGAAGCGATTTTGAACAAACTTCAAGTGCTTCAAAATCGCTTCTGCCGCATAGCCACAGGGGCCCCGTGGTACGTCCGCAACGCGGACCTCCACAGGGACCTTCAACTCGACACAATTCAAACACACCTCACAGAGTGCTCGGAACGGTTCTTCAAAGCTGCAGAAGAGCACTCTAACACACTCATTAGATCGGCGTCGGGATACGCTCCACACACTCCATCTCGATTCAGGCCCCGCAGGCCCAAACACGCACTCACAGTCACACACAATAAACTCACGCGCGATCTCGCGGCCCTCTTGGCCGCTGAGGATCCAACACCCGCGATGAGTCCCCCCCGCCCCCCCGACACAGAGAGGTTCGATTCCTCTCAGTCCCCTCCCGTTTCAAGTGCACATCTGAGTGCACTTGTCCTCTAAGCGCATTTTGCGTTATTTTAAACTATGCACTAGTTTAAACTAACGCAGCGCCGCATCATCCCCCTCTCGGGGGGTGACCGCTTCAGATGAAGCTTGTAAGGCCCTTCTGGCCATAAGCATGAATAAAGGGTGTTTTTTAGTCAGTAGGAGTCTGACATAACCCTACAGCCGGCTGTAGGGTATCCATGAGGATTTCTCACCCTCTCCCCCGCCTGGGAGGAAACAAAAAAAAAAAAAATAATGGTTCATCCTAGGGGATTATTGATGTCTAGTTATTAATTTACAGGCTCAATTGCACCAATATTCTTAATTCAATTCGCTGCGCGCCGTTCTATAGCTTTTATCAGCGCTCAGCGTAGCCACGCGACGTACCTTGTATCTTCGCTTCTCCTCTTCTTGTATGACCTTCACCCTAGCCTTCATTCAAACTTAGAACTTTGGTACAAATAGGTCTTAACTGAGGAGCTCGATGGCGCCAGTGGTTAGCGCGTTCGGCTGCGGTCGTTGAAGAGAGCAACTTTCGCAGTGGTCGGTCATTGGATGGGTGACCAAAAATTTACTATCTCGAGCTCCTCCGTGCTTCGGAAGGCACGTTAAGCCGTTGGTCCCGGCTGCATCTGCAGTCGTTAGCACCCACCAACCCGCACTGGGCCCGCGTGGTGGGTCATGGCCCAATCACCCTAATCCATCCATAGGGAAGGCCTGTGCCCCATCAGTGGGGACATTAAAAGGCTGATGATGAGGTCTTAACTTTAATTACAATATTTTTATCTTGTGAAAGACTAGTTTTGTGTGTCTGATATTTAACTATGAAACCGCTAGAAATCACTTTTTTTCTATCCGTGGACACAGTATTTCGCCTGGGTACATCAGTCATGGTAGCAGGATATCGCTACGTTAGTTTCCTTTTTAATCTTCCAAAATCAAATTTATGATCAGCTATAATCTCGCCGTAACCATGCCGTAACCGTCATTAAAACTGTCACTTGCTGTCACTACATAAAATGTTATTGTAAAATAATTTAAATTATTTTCCATTAATATAAAAAACACTATAAGATAATGGCATCGTAATAGCAAAGGAAAAAAGAAACTCAAACAACAAATTTCATACTTTCATTTTGTTTTCCGAAAACTCTCAATATAAATTAACAATGGATGATAATAAATGTAAGCACCATCTTTATTAAAGTCAAAGACATTAATATACTATTTGATTATATAAAAAAAATATATGTTTATCATCTCAACTTCACTCCCTAATTATAATAGTCTGTATAAATCTAAATTCTTTACTTGTAATTATCATAAGTCTAACTAAAATGTTTTACAATAATGGAATGCGGCTTGTGTTCACCTGAAAATAGTATGACTACGAGTACATGTATATCTCCTGGAATTCATACTGATAAACTCCACTTGAAGATAGTTTAAAAGCTTTGCGACAGGAGGTACCTATATCGCGCGTTGCTCTCAATTCTCTCGTGTAAACCACCACTCTCCAACCAATCCTATTGTTCTTTTTCCGCCAAGGCGTAGCAAACTATCCCACTTCAGCTGATATTAAGTGTAAGTGGAGTCCAGCCTGGTTGATAACTGATGCGGCAGAAAATAGTTCTGACAATTTTTCTTGCAACAAGCGTTCAAATTTGAGCTAAAAATTTGTTAAACTAATCTTCTTTTAAGTTATTAGTTAGATGGTAAAAATGTTGTCCCAGTTTCAAGGGCTTCTGTGAAGAACTCTAGAATAAATAGATGCGCAATAACATCAGCTTGTATGGTCATCGCAATTGTTATGATGGAGATAGCGATGAAACAGATAATAAGAGGACGAATCATTAAAAACATCAACAGAATATTTATTAAATATTGTAGATGGAGTCATTGAAGATCTACTAGGTTTGACCGATTCGGATGAATCCTCTTCATCAAACAATGGTATATTCGAGTCTCATCAGCCTTTTGTGTTAGAACTTCACGATTTAGTTAAAGATGAACCACCGTCAGATGATAGACAAGAGGATGCCAAAGTCAAAAAACTAAGAAGAAAAAGGAAAGCAGTCAATAAAACTCCCTCAAGTGGGTCTTCTGGCAGTGACTCTGAAAGTTCAGTACCACCTACTGCAATTAGTAAAGAGGAGTTCTACGATGCTCATGAGAGTTATCACGGCTTAGCAGGTATATGAAAGATTTACTTTCAAAATTCTGTCAAAATAATTTTAATTCAAGAAGGGATGCTCGAAGATAGCTGATGTAGAACAGATAGTAGAGATGCCACAGTCACCAGTCTCACCTTATTTCCTTACTTTAAAAAGCTCTGGCGACGTAACTTTACACTTAAGTAATTGATAAAAATAACGCTTTTTGTAGCAGCTTACAAATTTCATATGACATTTAAGGTAATACTTATTTCAAGAACCGTATTCTTCTTATTTTTATAATTGAGTACACAAAAAATTTCCTCCGTATATTATTAAAAAAATATATCTGTATTGAATTGCTCATCAATTTACAAGAGAAGCTGATATTAACAATAACGTTTTAAATACCTACTGATATTGTTCCCATCTCATAAATAGAACCCACAATGTTCGCTCGAACGAAAAAATCAGTGATTTGGCAAAAACAGGAATTCCAATATAAAAGAATGTAGCATTCATTGGTATAAAAAAGACTCGGCGATTTGAAAATTTGGATCAAAGGTCTCTCGAACAAATATTTACCCGCAGTGCTTGCAGGATGTAATCATTTCACTGACAAAAAAACGTCTATCGATGTGAACAAAATATGTTCTAATTATTGAATTTCGGAGTCCTTTGAACTGTTAATGAGACAAGTTGTTGAAAGTCTAATATTGTTCGTTTTTGTAGTTTTTTTCTCTTTTATGAGTAATAATTGCGCATAATGGGTATGATTTGAGTCCACAGTATACCAATCAATATTTATCAAAACGAAATTACAAGAGAACTCGACGCGATGTTAAGAATTATTTTAACGTCCACGTATTAAGTAGATTATTATCACCATCATCATCAGCCTATTGAAGTCCATACCGCTGGGGCACAGGCCTTCTCTATGAACGGAATAGGGAGATTGGGCCACCACGCGGGCCCAGTGCGGATTGGCGGGTGCTTACGACTGCAGATGCAGCCGGGACCGTACAACTTAACGTGCCTTCCGAAGCACGGAGGAACTCGAGATAGAAGATTTTTGGTCACCCATCCAATGACCGACCACTGCGAAAGTTGCTTAACTTTAACCTTAACTCTTAAATAGATTATGTATTATTTAAATTACGTAATCTGCAAAAAAATGAAAAAGTGAAAAGACAACACTGTAAAAATGGGTCTACTTTATTAGAACATTTTTTACAGGCACTGATATCACTTGCAAACTTAGAACTAGGAAATCGTAGGCAGAACAACTTAAATCAGGGCAAAGGAGTAACATACAGATATTGCGATATAGGAGTAGTTTAAAAACATTATACTTTTTTTACGAAATATCTGAACTATTTGTACGAACTACTCTTCTTATTTGCAAGCAGCATCTGCAGCTATTATGCAAGCAGTACCTAAGAATGGAATTGTGTTGAAGGCAATAGAAGATCAGCGTGCTAATCCAACTCAGCAAGAAACAGCTTCCAAGACAGAAACCACTTCTGCCGTAACGGTAAGATGTGTGGGTATAATTTGTGGGTTAGGCATCCCTAGGCATGGGGTACTTTGTTTTATTCTAGGCATAAAATGGGCCTAGAATATAAAACAGGTTCATACATTACCAGTGGTTTGTTTGCAAAACAGTTAGGAGTGTGTGATTTTGGCGTGAGACTATACACGATCCGCCGCCAATAAATAAATATTTCCAACACTCACACCAATTAGCCTAGCCCCAAGCTAAGTACTATAAGGCTTGTGTTATGGGATACTAGGGTAACGGATAGAATATATACTGTACATATATAAGTATATTTATATAGAAATACATATTATATATCCATGACTGGTGTACAAATGCTCGTATTCATCACACAAACATCTGCCCCCACCGGGATTCGAACCCGGGACCTCTCGAGTCGGCGACACCATGAAACCCGGCGTACAAACCACTTGACCAAGGAGGTCGTCAACAGTAAAGTTAACTGTAAATATAAATCTGCCGTAATGTCAATTGTACTACTCTGAACAAAGCGCTGTTGCCTAGATCATAAACGTTTAAATTTTAAACTGAGGAGATTCACATAGAAGCTCGGTGGTGCAGGTGGTGAGCGCGTTCGGTCTGCGATTGTGGAAGTTAAGCAACTTTCGCAATGGTTTTCCATCGGATGGATGATCAAAACCTTATTATCTCGAGCTCGTTCGTGCTTCGGAAGGCAAGTTAAGCCGTTGGTCCCGGCTGCATCTGCAGTCGTTAGCACTTAACAACCCGTACTGTGCCCGCGTCGTGTGCCACGGCACAATCTCCCTATTCCATCCAGGCTTATCAGGGGAGACCCCAGCTGTGGGGACATTAATAGCTTGATGATGATGAATTTTCATGCATCGACTACACATCGCCTGAATGGGAGATGTTAATGTTAATTAATAGATCTACATACTATTAATCTAGTGTTATCATCACAACTCTCCAAATAATAATATAATCACTAGAAAAAAAATCCACGCGGACCAGGCAGCGGACGCGACTCGAACCAGCACCCTTCGCAATCCGGACGAATGCACTGACCAATTATGCTACCACGGCCCTGATGGCCGCGTCGAAATTTTCCTTGCCTTAAGCTGCAAGGTAGCGCCATCTCTTCGCATTGTAGGTAACCCACAATGCGAAGCTGCCTGGTCCGCGTGGATTTTTCTCTAGTAAAACTTTTCTTTAGATTTAAACATCTAACAGTTAAATGCTTAGAAAAATAAAAACATAACTAATACCTATAATCACATTAAAATCTTTTAATATTAATGTGACCGTTTTATTTTTTAGAAACCTACGTCGGATCCACAGTGATATAGTAGCTCCATTATTGGTAAGTTTGAAGGCTTCAGAAATCGACTTATTAGTATTTGGTCTCGCAAACGAAGTTTTCCGTATTATAGTGAAACTAGCTGCCCCAGCAAACTTCGTACCGCCATGCGCCATTAAAAAAATAGAGGTTGGTGGTAGAAGGGTGAAAATATAGGGTTGTATGTATTTTTGTATGATGTACCTATCATAAAAAAAACAATAAAAATTGTCCAAAAAAAAAATTATGGGTTAATTTTACTCTTAACATTTAGGGGGATGAAAAATAGATGTTGTTTTTTCTAGTAAACTTTTCTTTAGATTTAAACATCTAGCAGTTAAATGCTTAAAAAATAAATAAAATAAAATCATAAAATAGATGTTGTTCTATTCTATGACCTACTGAATATGCATATAAAATTTCACGAATATCGGTCGAGCCGTTTCGGAGCAGTTCAATTACGCACACCGTGACACGAGAATTTTATATGTGTATATTAGATATTCAAAAGGCTATTCCTTGTAGATTACTTTCACCAGTAGATTACTAATGAGATTTTCATTCACAATAGAGATACCAGAAAGTCGAACGGGAATTTCATGTATGGATGGAGAGAGACCAGTAATTACTCAAATTTAATATATTTTTATTATTTGTTGTCACTTGATTATTTTACAGAATGCGGTTATAAAAAAATCAACTGGTTATTTATTTCTTTTAGAGGTGAATCCCTATGACACATCGTCAGCAGAGTCATACGAATACGTTTATACAAAAACGAGAAACAAAGTATTATCAGCAATTTTAAAAAAAACACTCATACCTAGGGAGAATACCGCAAAATATAATTATTATTTTAATCCCATAAAAAAAACTTTTACTTTTATTATAAATAAATCGTTATAATCCGGCCTTGCACATACGCTGAGTCGAATTTTTTGTACAGTAAAAAATAACTTTATAATAATAACTTTAATAACTTTTCTCTTTCAGGTTACCAACGCTGCTGATTTGAACCACACAGATTAAATAGTAAAACTGTATAATTTATTTATAATCAACCGAAATAAAAATATGCAAACAAATTCTTGAGTATATTAGATTGAATCCCAGTACTTTAGTATTTGTGATTTTTAGTCATTTTCAATCCGTCATCTTCGCTATATACTCTACTAGCTGTGCCCCGCGGTGTTACCCGCGGCTTATTAAGCATATTTTCCCTCAGTAAAACGTAGCCCATATGTTAATCTAAGGTGTCAGCTATACCAAATTTTATTAAAATCGCTCCAGCCGTTAAGACGTGAAGAAGTAACAAACATACACACTCACACACAAACTTTCGCCTTTATAATATTAGTGTGATAGTCATTTGATAATAATTTGATTCAATTGATTCCTAACCCACTTATAATTCACTTAAAAACAGAAGTTTTCTTTTGTAGAAAATGCCTATTGCACTTTCCTAAGTGCACTACCTTCTAATAACGAGGTAACTGCGTTACTTTTTGTGATCTCAGACTCAAACTCATTTATTCAGTCTAAAGAAATATATAATCGCTCTTGTGAAAGTCAAACGCTACGCCATCGGTTCGTAAATCTACGGCGGGAGACCTTGATAGTTTTCCAATTACAGCACTACAGTGCATTATGCGGCATAATGCTTAACGTTGAATGTTTCAACTACAGCAACGCTTCGCACAATCGAGCACTCTCAAAAGTAATGCTTTCGTGTGATGCGTGCAATCGTACCAACTCAGTGAGAGAAAATTAACAAGTGTTTTTTCTTTAGTTGGCATTCATCGAAATGTTTTATTTATATGTTATCGTTAGTTATATTATTTATTGTTGAAAAATTATTAAAGCTTTCGTTTCATTATAGTATTTTTTTAATATTCAAAGTTAATTCAAACTGTGTTAAAAAAATAAATATAAGTATGGATGAAGGTACAAACATTGACTTTTTTTTCAACACTGAACTTTGCGCACTCTGCTGGTGCATTTGAAAACTAATTCACGTTCCAATTAAGTATCAGCATAATTCGGCATTGTGCGCCACTGAATCGCATTTTGCTCTGTAATTGGAAAACCACCCTTGTACTGAGAAGAACCGGCAAGACACTCAGCAAGGGCTAGTTTCTTCTCCCTGTTTTGTTTCATACAGAGTCGGCGAATAAAAGATGACATCAAAAATTGAAAACATGTGGTGATGTCAACTTTCATCACATTAATATTATTCGTTCATGACGTCATTCAAGGTAATATTTTTTGTCTTCTATTTACTACTGGTCAGTAATCCCTCCACATAGATTCCGCTGTGAAAAGTAAGTTTGTTCTATAACTTCATGGATTAATCGTCCTATATATGGTGGGCCAGGATCAAGAATCAAATTGGCTGATTCATCATCATCATCAGCGTATTAATGTCCCCACTGCTGGGGCACCGGCCTTCCCGGTGGATGGAATAGGGAGATTGGGCCATGACCCACCACGCGGGCCCAGTGCGGATTGGTGGGTGCTAACGACTGCAGATGCAGCCGGGACCAACGGCTTAACGTGCCTTCCGAAGCACGTAGGAGCTCGAGATAGTAGTTTAATTGGCTGATTATAGAGCATTAATTGATTTAAAACCTTTTCCTATTTTCTTCAGGCGACGGTATTTTCTTTACGCCCACGGTTCGTCCATTTGTCCATTAGCGTCCAATAATACATCCATAGACGTAAAATTTGAATACATCTAAGTCGAGCTTATCATAAAGCAACCAAAGCAACTAGCTTGGTGACAATTTCATTTTTGACTTCACTTATGTCAATTTGTCTTTATTGTAATTGTTTACTAAATTAGAAGTTTTTTTGGCCTTTATTTAATACAAATATTTGGGACGCCTTTTACCTAGAACTAGCCGATAAAATTCAAAACAATTGTGATAGGTATTTGATTTTGCTGGTAACGGGGAAGGCACACCCCGTGTGCAAAACAAAAATGTTAACATAATTGAGTTTTGATAAGGCAAGTGACTGAAATACACTCAAGATTCAGACAATTATTAGCCTAAATAAAAACGTATGATGAATTTTGATAGAAATGTTTACGGAATTTTATTTTTATAGGTATGGAAAAGTCAGTCCGTTATAAAGCCAAAAATAAAAAACCCGCAGCAAAACCCAAAACTACTAAGAAACGGAAAAGTGATGGTAAAAGATTTTGATTTATAACACAACAATTAAATGTCGCCGCACACGGGCCACACACCACAGCTACAAACGCCGCCACGAGAAGCTAGAAGCGGCTACTAAAGTGGCTGAAGCGCGCGACAGCGGCCGACTAAGGTAAGCGAGAGAGGGATGGGAAATCGCACGAGTGACGTGTGGCGGCGTTTTGTATCAGCGCATTAAGTGGCCGGTGCGGGCCACAAGAAGCGAGTAACGACGATTTGTAGCGTGTAGCGGCCACCGGCGTACGTGTGTGGCGAGTCCATATAAAATGTATGAAAATTACAAGAAATATGCCGGTGGCGGCGTTTTGTGGTTGTGGTCGGTGGCCCGTGTGCGGCGACACTAAAGGATTAACAGCATATGAAGTAACATCAACACACGAGATATTTGTTCAGCATCAATAGTTCGATAAGTCAATTAAGTATAATTACTTAATTGACTTATCGAACTTATTTAATACTAAGGCTGGCCTTATACAGTCTAAATCAGAATCTGAATCCATTTTATGTAATTATGATCTGAATTCCGGTGCTTGGCTGACACAAGTCTTTTATAGTCCGTTTGAAAATTTCTAAAATACGTATCTTAGAGAAAATATAGTGTAGAGTGGCAGTCACACATTAGAAAGATTATATTATGATTTTATGATTTTTTTTTTAAGCATTTAATTGCTAGATGTTTAAATCTAAAGAAAAGTTTACTAGAAAAAAATCCACGCGGACCAGGCAGCGGACGGGACTCGAACCCGCATCCTTCGCTATCCGGGCGAATGCACTGACCATTATGCTACCACGGCCCTATTAGCCGCGTCGAAATTTTCCTAGCCTTAAGCTGCAAGGCAGCGCCATCTCTTCGCATTGTAGGCAACCCACAATGTCAAATGAATACATTTTCAAGTATTAAATTTTTTTTCTAGTAAACATTTCTTAAGATTATATTAACTAACATGCCGGTTCCACACTAGTGTCGTAAAATACCATAAAGTAGATCGCCTCTAAAAATCTAAATTGCCTTCTAAATTGCTTAACCAATCACAATCGACGCGCTTCTGAATAATATTATCTTAGCCGCTAGTTATCTTCTAAATAAGCCATTCTAATTATAACTCAGCATGGTGGTTATTTTATAAGCATCTAAATTTGTAATATGTATTCAAGCAGTAAACTTCTATAATATGGCACCAAACTATAAATTCTATTAGCTTCTAATTTTATAACTTTAAATATAACTAACCTTACTTTAATTGATCGTCAAATTTATCTATATAATTTATCAATAAATAGTGTATTAAAGCCACTAAATGGTAAAAATATAGAATATTGCCCGTCGATTTAAGGGCCGATAGCGGGGGAGGACGGAGGGAGGCGACGGTATGAATGCTACTTCTCCCCCGAAATGAATAGTTTCCAATGTATTTATGGTTAAATTTTGTGATTAGGACTGTATTAAGTTACTTTTCGGCCCACAAGTTTTAGAGATTGGGAGGCAGGGGAAAGGGGAGGAATCTCCCCCAACTCCTCTTTCTTACCAAAGCAAACACATATTTTCAAAGATAAACAACCCTCACTACACCAAAGATTTTTTCCATGTCTAACGTAACCAAGCGATTTTTATATTTAAGAATTTAATATGAAGTTAGTATGGACTCTATGGTAATAAGAGGGAGTAGATAAATGAAAAAGGACCTTTTTTCTGGCACTTTGCCCGCCGCTGCCATGGCACGACAATACAAACGCACGAACGATAAATAAGGCGGTCGATAATGGTAACTCAGCGGTAAATAAATCGAATGGTGCTCTCTGATTGGTGCAAATGGGCGGTCGCTGCCAACTCGCGTCAAATCGTGCAGTGCCTATTTTCACGACAAAACAATATATAGGTAATTTATTAATAATTATGCTAAGTTATAATTTTGGATGTTGTCTATTGGAGTTTGAATGATATATTTCCGAGAAGCTCGTGTTGAAGCTATAAAACTTAAAATGATGATGAGTTGTAAAATCCGTGGCTGAGTTAGTAAATTACGTGGCAATGTATAAATCAGAAGGACAAGTAAAAGTAATTTTCGCTATTTACACGCTTCCTATTAAATATATAGTTGGCGTTGTAACAAAAAGGTTTATAAGAAGCTCATCCATTTTCTCTCACTACTCATTTTCCCTTAGCTTTGTTATAAATAGAGAAGTTCAATCACGTGGTCAAACAAAAATTCTCTGGCTCGACTTATTATAATCACGTTAAATAATATGAATTCCTATTATGAATCCAGATTCTGATTCAGACTGTGTAAGGCCAGCCTAAGATAGCACGGAGCACTTTTGACCTCGAGTTGTTGTCAAAAAAATACATTTAAATACATTTGATCGTTAGCCCGTACTCGGGTGCACGCAAGACATTACTCGAATTGGGTCAACTGAAGCAATATTATTATAATTATCTATACTTGAATACGTGCTGGAAGATGGTGTAGGGTAAACATGGAGCACCCCCACTAGAGTCCGCATCACACAAATTTTGTTTGAAATCAAAATCGCCAAAGTCGGTGGGGTGCAGGGAGGTCAGCCCCGCTGTGATTGGACGCGTCAAGGTCAGATCATATACTCAGTGCAGCGAAGTGATGAGGGTAAGATCGATTTTAGAAAATATCGATGTTTTCTATCGATAAACAATTTAGAATAGAGGCCTAGTACTTTGGTGCACAAATGCGTAATCATACCCTCTCCACTTTCTTCCAGCGTTCTAATTACATGACGCGACTAGTAACTACATACTAAATTATATATAAGCAACACAAAAAAAAAACACGTCCAGGACAAGAAGTATTAATGCAACGATATTAACTGCCCTAGATACAACAACACGAACAAAATCGTGGCCGAAACGTGTCCAAAAGATACATTGGACGATCCACGGAGGTCCGTAAGATGATCGCGTGGTCAAAAACAATATAATGCCTTATTTAAACATTGAAAGTCACCTTTAATGCATACGGCATAAGGTGTTAATTAAAATGCATGCGTCAAGTTCGTAAAATTTTACGATGTATTGTTATATGTGAAAGAATATAGACTTTATTTTTTTTGACTTTTCACGCGCAATTCTGAATGCGCTGTTAGCAATATAGCAGGAACAGACCGCGAAGAAAAGAGATGGCTAAGGGCGACGTATAACCGACCATGCATTTAAATATCACAAATATTTTAAATTAAATCAGTTTATAGTAAGTATTACAACAATAAAATTTGCTTTAAAGGCGTTAATTAAAAAACATTAATTAGATACCCGTCGAAAAAACGACACTTTACGTACTATTAGTATTTTTCTGCATTTTTTCACGGAACTCTTTGACGCATCTTGACTTTTCAACGGTCCGCGTGTGACTGTGTACTAAGAAGTGCTTGAGTGGAGTTCAAGCACTTCTTGATTGGGACACATTTTGAGCGCTCGTGGTGTATCTAGGGTATTTAATATCGTTAATTCTATGTCTTTATCTAGGTCATAAACTATGCGCACTTAATTTCATACAAATCCGTTTAACCGTTTTAGCGTGAAAGAGTAACAAATATGCATACAAAATTTCGCGTTTTTCAATTTTATTAGGATATGTTTGAAGTCAAATAAAAACTGTTGGTGGTATACTTATGACATCTATTATTGTATACGATGAAATAAATAGTTTTTATTTATTTTTTCCATTTCCATAGCTGACAAACTTATCGATAAACTTACGCGTTGAGACATGAGCTGCGTCTGATTCACTAGCAATACACGTGCCGGTGTGAGAGCGAGATAGCATATATGATGTAGCCCATGCGAGAAAGGGATAGTGTAAAAAGACATCAACGCGTTCACCAAAAAATAAATACAATTAACAGCAATTTAATATAACAGTATTTTTGTCTTTTTGTAATGCATTTAAACTAACCAGTGAAAAGTAATACCATTTTTTTGAAGACTGGAAGTTGTACTCGACTTTCCACACAATTTAATTGCACAGTACGGCATTTTTTACAGTTTTTTAACACGAAAACGAGAGAAGCAGTTTGACCAACGCTCGGTCACCGAATGAAACGATGTATCGCGACGTCTGTAGGCGTGCCTCACGCATAGGTAAAATACTACTTAAGCTTGGCGTAAGCGCTTGCCCTTGTATGAGGACTCTAGTGGGGGTGCTCCGTGAGGGTAAACAAAGGGAAATCTACCTGAATACGGGCTTACTCGAATCCGTTCATTTACACTTAGTATTTATTCCATTGGCACTCGTATTCGGGATAGCGACCAAGTGTATTTGCACCATAACATTGGTAACAGAATACGGTTGAAAAACGTCTGTTGCCTGAACATTGCGTTTTTTATTGGCCTATAGGTTGAAATGCAAACAATTCACTAACTAGTAGAAAGGTGACTATAGCAATGAAAGAAAGTTTACTTACTTTAAATGTACAATTATTTATCAGTCAAAAAAAATAAATTATTACAGGACCAACGTGCTCAATGTTTCTGGCAGAGCTTACTAGGAAGCTCGCTTCTAAGAAGAGACAAGAAGTCGAAACCAAAAATATAGTTCGTGAGTGTTGAACTTATCTTTATGGAATATTTAACCACTGCTCATAACCTATTTAGCCATTATTTCTTACAGAAACCATCATAGACAGTATCAGCAATGCTTTACCAATAAAATTTTCTAGAAGATCACCACAAAAGAAAGAGTCCCCCGTAAGAATAGAAACGTTGCAAACATTTGCTCCCGAACTTATACCTAATGATACTTTAGACATTCCTCCGCCCCAAATAGACACAGTTGAAGATGAACCCTCGTTTCTGGAAACAGAAATTGATAAAACGGCATTCAAGATTCCTAAAATGCCTTTAGCTAGCAGTGATATATTCAAGCAAACTGTCGAAAAAAGGCGAAGGATTCCAACTGAAAATGTAGCAGTCAATACAGGGTCTGACCAAGATGTGGCTACTGAAATTGCTAAGTACGTGGGGACGCTGAAAAAGATATCACTAATAGCAGAAGAATTTAATCAGAAAACTGGTAAGTATCCTTAAATCACTAATAATATCAGTTATTTCAATAGAGCTATAATCTATCTATACTTATAATAAATCTGTAGAGATGTCAATTCTGTACATGAAATATATTTTTAAAATAACTATCAGGGGGTGATTAGTGATCGATACTGATGCCAAAAATGCAATCAGTAAAATTTTTGTCTGTCTGTCTGTCTGTCTGTGTGTTTGTTCCTTATAGAAACAAAAAGTACTCGACGGATTTTAACGAAACTTGGTACAATAATTCTTCATACTCCTGGGCAGGTTATAGTATACTTTTCATCAAGCTACAATCAATAGGAGCAGAGTAGTGAAGGGAAATGTTGGGAAAACGGGAGAAGTTACTCCATTTTTTAAGCTTCCGTCGCGTGTGCAGCCTTAATGGTTAAAGTTACATAGAAATCATGTATGACGGAAATATTCTACATAAAATTGTCTAAAAAATATCCCGCAACAGCATATGTCTATCTTTTATGGTTGACTCACAATAACACGTGAAACTCTCGATAGCTTAGCAGTTCGGAGCATTCTGATCATATTTGTTTATTCTTACGTTTATAATACTCTGACTCATCCCTAATTTAAAAAAGTTAACATTATTACCTATTCAATAAAAAAAAGAACATAGAAATCGGTATAGAAACACCAAACTTATACATGAAATAAGCCATCGCGCCGTCGCACGTGAATACTGAATCATGCTATAAGGATTATTTTTGTGTAACGGTTGCCGCGCTCCACACGGGTCGCGGCGGTGGTAGGGTATCAAAAGGCGGGAGGTCCGAGAGCGAGCTGTCTAAATCTGTTTTCTGCGTCGTAAAAAAAGAGAGCGAGCGAGCTTCAATATTTGGCTGTTGATGCGTTCAGAGCGTTCGACCTTATTGACAGACAATAATTGATATTGAGAAACCGTGCTTATCAGCGCGACTTTTAGTCTTAAAATAGTTTTTTTTAATTTCTTTTGTTGTTATTTTGTAAAATAGGTATTAGTTGTTTTGGCAGTGTTTAAATATTCGTTCAAATTAAAAATTATTAAGCGTAGGTACTTTTATTAATTAAAGTAGTTATAAGTATTTATTTTTAAGTGAAGTAGGTATAGGTAGATAGTATTGCACAGGCGTTTCAGCTTTATTTTCATTTCTTTTTTGTTGTGAGTTGTCATATATTTCTGATTATAATTCTATAAGAATATTTTAGTTTAAATAGTCACTTAGTTTTTAAGTGTGAGGTAGCTAAAGTTAGGATCACGTATTAGTTGTTTTGGTAGTGTTTAAATATTCGTTCAAAGTGTAATTTAATCATATGGAATGAATGTACGATGGCCCATCGAAAAGGAGTAGAAGCGGTAGACAGAACTTTAAGGGATATAAGACAAAATGATCGACCAATGGGCGGTATCACAGTTTAATTTTGTGGTGATTTCCGACAAACCCCACCGGTAATACCACGGGGAACCCGAGCTGATGAGATTAGGGCTTGCCTGAAAAGCTCTTATTTGTGGCGTGATATACAATCGGTGCATTTGACTATAAACATTCGAGTGAGAACTGTAGATAACCCGGATGATCCTGAATTTTCTGATATATAAAGAAAATACCTTCACCAAAGATACCTATCCACTGCTACACCAAGGAAAACTTATTCTGACGCCTGAGTTATGTTATATAGTGCAATCCCAACAACATCTTATATCGTCAGTTTACGGTGACGTAACAAATATATTAAAAAAGGACAATTCTTGGCTATGCGAAAGGTCCATTTTAACTCCTCGCAATGACCAGGCATCTGAGATTAATAATAAAATACTGTCGAATATCCAGGGGGAAAGCAAAGTTTATAGTTCAATAAATAGAATAGCAAGATGAACAAGAAGCCACTAATTACCCGATAGATTTTTTAAATTCTTTAAATATGCCCGGACTTCCTTCTCATGAAATTTGTTTAAAAATTGGCATTCCGATTATTCTGCTCCGAAATTTAAGACCACCACAACTTTGCAATGGAACTCGGCTTAAAGTAACCCAGTTGCAACAAAATGTAATCGAGGCTCAAATTTTAACAGGCTGCGGTGCAGGAGAAACCATCTTTATTGCCAGAATTCCCATGATACCAAATAATTTTCCATTCCAATTTAAAAGAACGCAATTCCCAGTATCGGTGTGTTATGCAATGACAATAAATAAGGCTCAAGGGCAGACTATTCGTGCTGCTGGAGTAGATCGCGGTGTCAGTTGTCTTTCACATGGTCAGTTATATGTCGCTCTTTCCCGGGTTAGCAGTTTTAGAAATCTTTATGTTCACGTGCCGGACGGGTCAACTTTCAACGTAGTTTACCCGGAAGCTTTGCGCTGAAGTATTTTCATTCTATATGTACTTAAGCCTCATGTGAAAGTGATCTAAACAATATTACTAATACATTAACATAATAACATACAAGGAGTTACACGCTGATGGTCTCGGGGCACAGTGATAATAATAATATTCTGCGGTTCCTTATTGCGATATTTTTAACAGTATTGTCGATTGACATATTATATTTCCCTACTAAAATACGAAAGTTAATCTGTCTATCATATCAAAACCACGGAACCCTGAGGAAGGACATATTTATGCTACTTTTTTACGAAAAACGACGAAAACGCTGACGAAGTCGCGGGCAAAAGCTAGTGAAAAATAAAAAGGTTAATAACATTTTACCTCATTGTAAAAGCTTAGCAAAGAGAAGTCAATTTCGAAAAGTGTTGATGGCAATGGTCACTCATTGCTCATTTTAATATCGTTGTTGGCGTCGTTATAGAGCGGAGATTGAGTTTTTTTTTTCATTGTTACTGAAGTATATATATATTTTATCATTCTACCTCATATCAAACAAGTAACCGAAATGTTGTTTTTAATATAGCAAAAAATTTGAAAGAGATAGTAGACAGCGTTCAAGAGGATTTGATAAAGAAATTAGAAGAAATCCAAGCAGAAAGGAGAGCATCACTCCGGTCCGAAAAACCTGTACAAATTGATGTGAGATCTGAAGTTATGGAAGAAGAATAATACTGGCTGATTTCAATGTGACATTTGACTTTAATAATGACAACATACCTATTATGTCAAAATGACATGGTGTTTAGGTTTTTTGAAAATTAAATGGTAAACATTATATAAGCCAAAAAATAATTTTCTTTCATTATGTGAAATTCTTTGTATTTTTCTTGACATTTAATTTAATAAGAGTTCAAAAACATTTTTAAAGTTCTTATTTAAACAGAATTTTTGGTAAGGTAGATTTGAATAGCAAAACTTAATGCGAGCAGATGAAAGTGTTCGAAAATAAACAAATGCTAATATTTAGTCACTTGTAAGTATTACATCTACATATTTATATAAAACCATGATCCTACGTGTATTACACGGCGAGTATCATTCGAGAACAGCAGTGGTAATCTGTAAAATTTTCATGTACGTACGGATGCCGCATTAGATCCGCGTGTTTTTCCGTATATAGATTCGCGCGGATCGTCAACGGATCCACATCGGATCCGCGCGTGAAAAGTTTACAGAATAGCACTGCTGTTCGACCAATTTGGTAATTGTTGTTTCGATGTCTTCCTTATTTTCAGGACAAGGTTTGTATAAAAAAATTGGGAAACCCAAAAACACTTAGATATTGCGATGGTATTTGTATTAAAAGCACATTCATCAGTCAATAACACCCGTGCTCCAAACCGACCATTTATATTTTCCAACAGATTGGTCATTTAGGAATTCATATTCCCAAACACTCAGCTTATCCATCTGGTGGTCAGCTAGTAACCAATGACATCGATATGAGCAACCTGATTACTTATCGTAATTCTTCAATACCAACAAAATAATCTGTTTCCATTTATATGTATTAGAAGCCGGAATATGTATTAACTAAATCGTTTTATGGATTTTTTTCAGTTGAAATGGATCCATCTTCTGATAGAATTCTATCAGGAGGTAACGGTCCAATAGATTATGTAGTTGCTTATGGACATCGCATTAAAGTTCATCGTATTAATTCCAAAGACAAGTTTAATAAAGGTAAGGTTGTGTAAATAAAAAGCTCCATAGTAGTTTCTATGAAAAAATAAACTCAAAACTTGTTTAACAGGTTTACAGGAATTAATGAACACAATTAACAATGAGAGGAAGAAAAATTCAAGTAAATTACCAAGAATAATCAAAACATCTACTATCACGAACGCGGGCAAACGTGATGACCAATCCTTCAGTAAAATTAGTCGCTCCGATACCTCAGGTACTATCGTTATGGTACTCTATACATTTAAAAAGCATAGAAGGTTTATAATATAAAAATAGTGTCTGAATTTTCTGAACAAATGTAATGTCTCCTAACCCCGCGCTTACTCCAAGGTATAATACATGAATTTAACAAATTTCGTACAATGTCTTAATTTTTTATTCACTCTTATACAGGGTGTTCCAATTGGTGACGTCAAAAAACTTTTTTTTAAATTCCTTGCACCTGGGGTATCCGAAAATACCCCAATTTTTTTGAGTATTTCTAATGATTTCTGCCAGCGAAAGAGCGAAACCT
Organism: Chilo suppressalis; assembly: GCA_902850365.2. Lineage (NCBI taxonomy): Eukaryota > Metazoa > Arthropoda > Insecta > Lepidoptera > Crambidae > Chilo > Chilo suppressalis. Next base: position 5,148,358 of record OU963902.1, read on the forward strand.
CGCTGGCAGAATAAAAAAATTAAAAACTTTCGGATACACCCAGGTGCGAGAAATTTTAAAAAAATGTTGACGTCACTAATTGGACCATTGTGTATACATGTTTAAAACATGTAGTAAACAAACCTTGTATCTTACTTGTTAGATAAACAAAATATTTTAAGTATTATAACTGACTTATACTTGTCAGATACTTGTTGTCTATGTAATGTAAACGAAAGATATTTTAAACAGCCACAACAAGTACCTATTCTACAAGTTTTGTTTAATACTAGTTTAGGACTTGTTTCTTGGTGGAAAAAAGGGGCAATGGTTACTGCAAAAATATCATTTTGAATATAATAAACATTAAATATAATATTAGCTGGTTAAATCGCGAACATTAATGCATTTCGTACATTTTTTATCCCGTCGTGGTTTCGTCCAGTTTTCACCAGTCACAGTGATCCCATGACCACAACTGGTGTAACCTGTCGAAACTTCGGGATAAAAAGTTACGAAAACGTTTATTAAAGTGCGCGTTTTACGCGGCAGTTTCAAAGAAGTGTATTCAAAAAACAGTAACTTTTTAGAAGTACTTATATTCTTTGAAACTATTTATGTAAGTTTATATTTTAATTGATAATAAAAATATAAAACCTTAGCTACATACTATATTTTCAGTGTTGAATAAACTAATAAAACATTTCAGGTGATTGCTCGGAAGGACCCAGTGCACAAACATTTTTGCCAGTAAAGTTAAGAAATGAAGGTTATAGATTTTTCTCGATATCAAAGATAATAACAATATAAATGAAATATGTGTAATAATATGAGGTACCCTTTCAGGAGCAAGAACAAAACGAAGTCAAATTCCACGTCGTAAGATTTCTGCAAATATTTCAAAAGAAGATGAGAAAATTCCAATAAATTACAAATACTTCACAAATGAATCCCGTATTCAGAGAGTGTATTTACCTAATTTGAATCCAGGTATAGAAATCCATTATAATTTTACATTACGATAATTTTATCCTCAAGTATAGGTAGGTAACAAAAAAAACAAACGTAGCTGCTGTTATAAGGTTGCAGTAATTCTTTACTCATTTTTTTACTTTTGTCTTCAACTTTGTTTTTATTTTCTATATTTATTTTTCTTTCTCGTTACAATAAGTGATAAGCATAACGATATAATTTTATTTATTTGTAGATTTTTACCAAGATGAACGCTCTGCAGTGACATCTTTAGCTTCGACAAGGCCAATACCCGATCTGTGTCAAATGTATGGGCAGAATAGTACAGTAAATGAAGATTTATACTATGGTATAAAATACATTAAGAATTTCAAATTCTTTTACTGCCATCTTATTACAGCAGCTTAAGCATAGAACGACATCAATATTTCTTCGGTATTAGCCGAAAATATGAAATAGGCATTTTTCAAATCCGACAAATGACTCTAGCCCGACTGATGTTAAGTGATGGTGGAGTCTAGACGCGAAGATAGCTGGTGCTGCAGTTTTATCTGCCACATCAGCCACAATTACTTTATTTACTATTAAAATCATCTCACTTATGAACCTATTGTGATACGTACAATAGGTGTTTAATACTTAAATATGATTTAAAGTTTAATAAGCTGTTTTCCTAACCAGTAGTTAAGATCTCTACCCTAAGAAGATTTATCAATTACTCATTCTAGACTGGTACATGGAGCTTGATGTACCAAGACATTCAGGCGTAGACCCTCTTGGAAACGCCATGGTCAGCCAATCATACGATAATGCAGATACGGGTCCAAGCGTCGTTAATGATGGTAAGTTATTGCAATTATTAGGATATATGCAAATATGTCCTAATAATTGCAATTGTGGGAAGAAATGCAGTTCTTTTGTATATTTATCTTTTCTAAACATTTAACTGTTAGATGTTTAAATCCAAAGAAAATATTTGAAAAAAAATCGACACGGTCCAGTCGGGGTTTTGTGTAGTAAAATATTCTTTAGTGTATATTTATCTTTTCTAAACATTTAACTGTTAGATGTTTAAATCCAAAGAAAATATTTGAAAAAGTCGGAATTTTTTCTAGTAAAATAATCTTTAGTGTATTTTATCTTTTCTAAACATTTAACTGTTAGATGTTCAAATCCAAAGAAAATATTTGAAAAAGTCGGAATTTTGTCTAGTAAAATATTCTTCTGTGTTTTGGTACTCGTAAAATAAGTAATTTTGGCTGAAGTACGCTGCATTATGTTAATTAGCCTTAGTATTCTTCAAAATATTATATTCCTTACAGCTAGTAAAATATATTTCGAACAAGAACTCGTTAGTCTCAATGCAATAAATAATAATCTACTATATTTACAGAAGACAAATATGTTTTGGATCAAACTGTGAAACCCAATAGCCTTATCGAAACACATAAATACAAAACTACTAATGATAATATTAGCGCTTGGCTTTCAAATGAAATAGAATATCCCACCAAAGATAATGAGTCTGGTAAGCCTTGTATCATTTTCATTGCAACAGTTGTAAAAAGTTGTACTGGCAAGAAAACCAAAAACGTTTATATAGATTTTTACTTTTTGAATAGCGTGTATAAAGCATCATCATCATCAGCCTATTAATGTCCCCACTGCTGGGGTACAGGCCTTTTCTATGGATTGAATAGGGAAATTGGGACACAACCCACCACGCGAGCCCAGTGCTGATGGGCGAGTGCTAACGACTGCAGATGCAGCCGGGACCAACGGCTTAACGTGCCTTCCAAAGCACGGAGGAACTCGAGATAGAAGATTTTTGGTCACCCATCCAATGACCGACCACTGCGAAAGTTGCTTAACTTCAACGATTGCAGCCGAACGCGCTAACCACCTGCGCCATAGGGCTAGTTGCTTTTCAAGTATAAAGCATATCTTGGGCTTATCAGCATGCGCGACCGTAAATACTAAATGTCGCCGCACACGGGTCACCGATCACAAACACAAAAGGCCGCCACCGGCATATTTCTTGTAGGTTTCATACATCGCACACACACTCGCCGCACACGGTACGCCGGTGGCCGCCAAACACTACAAATCGTCGTTGCTCGATTCTTATGGCCCGCACCGGCCACTAATGCGCCGATACAAAACTCCGCTACACGTCACTCGCGCGCTTCCCAACCCCTCTCTCCCTTACCTTAATCGGCCGCTGTCGCGCGCTTCAGCCACTTTAGTAGCCGCTTCTAGCTTCTCGTGGCAGCGTTTGTGGCTGTGGCGTGTGGCCCGTGTGCGGCGACCCTAAGAGACTAAAACCACTTACCTATTTGATCTAAGTTTTTGATGATCTGCTCCCTGTGTTATTATTTTTAACCCTTAAGAAAATCTAAGCTCTCGCATTTGGAATACAAAAAAGGTTGATTATTTATATTTACCTACTTGAATTCTGTGAGTTGATACATCAAGCTTTTAGCAGATGTGTAGTGGTAATAAGTACTCAATCGAGTTGCACCAAGTTTGTTTTGAAACGTTTCAATTAACACGATTTGTTGATTTAGGATACAGCTCCCTCAGCCCATGCAATCAGTGTCCGTTCGTTATAGACTCGAAACATTCAGATAGTCAAGTTGGGAGCACTCCGTTCGAATATCCCTCAAAACTGCCCAAAACAAGTGAAAATTTTGAAGAGACAGAATTGAAAACTGCAAACGAAGTAACACCAGAATTTAGCAAAGGTGCTATTCTGTGACTTACTTATTAAAATTTGGTAAATTGTATTTCTCCCATTATTTTTATGTTATTTAATAAGAACGATGGATTTAGAATACAAATGTTAGCAAATATCTACCGCTAATAATAATACCTCCGCATGAGATCTCCACGCATAATCGTATGATATTTCAAAGCAGTACCATGATATTATTGAAAAGTAATAATTTTCCTGTCTCAATTTATTGTTTATGATAACTATAAGATGCAATGACATCCGTACTTCACTTGTCGGACCTAAGATATTAGCCGTTGTGTAATGTCACCACGATATTATGTAAGGATAGCTACACACATAAGCAGGCATTAATCGTCGGCACTTTCGGGCGGTAAAATCAAATATATGTAGATGAATGTTCTGAAATCACAACTCGCTCGGCTTAAATTTTAGTTGAGCTAAGAAGTGAGGCGAAGACGACGTGGTTTTAGTTTCTGCATATTTTGTTATTATTGCCGGATCTTTACTACGAAAACTCCAAAGATTTTGGTGCGAGGTCGCCTAAAAAATCGTGACAATAAAGATTGAAAACCGAGTGACGACGACCGAATGAAAAGCGAACCGATTGGAGCTGAACGTATGTGGGTCGGCTTTTTCATTCCACAAGTACTGCCGAATCGAATGATGTCTTGAATGAAGCCGAACAAGGGCAGTAATTGCACGATAATATTATTGATACAGTATTCTATTTTAAAACAAACGGTCGGAAAGCGTGTCATACCTACGCCACTCGAGTTCGCGCGGCACCCGGTGGGCATCCACTCGCGAATGCGCCGCAGCGACCACCCAACGGTGTGAATTGATTTTAAGCAGTTAGCCGTGCTTAAACGTTTGTATTGTGAATATTTGATTGAATTAAGTAGATACCTACATAATTTAATATGGCAAAGAGCAATAGTCGATATTGTGCTGGTTTTGGTTGCTTGAACTCTTCATTAATTAAACTATTTATACGGACGCGTATTTATTATATTATTTAATAATAAAGCTTTTCGTACGTCTGAGTCGAGGCGTAGATATTATTCTGTCTCAAATCTATATTTTTTTATTAAAAATTACACTTAAAATATCATGTATTTTATGTAACACTTCCTAATTCATTTACAACTTTTTTTACATAGGAAATAAAATATTTACAATCACAAAACTAGAAATAAACTCAATTACGTAGATGAAATTAAAATACTGTAGGCGGGCAGCCCTACAGCGTGTTTACGCCCCGCTTGGCCGTAGGTAGTTATTTCAAGGACAGGGCCGAGTCACAATATTGTATAGATAATATAACCGTGGTAATTGCTTCGGGTCGACATTGTTGTTCGACACTGCCGAACAGTGTATGCGCCGGTCCGAGTATGCGTGTAGCTCTCCTGAGAGGCTTGATTTAGTATTCCTAATAGCATCGTAAAGGTACCCACAAACACAAGGTTTATATTAGTGTACAATCAAATACATCTTGATTGTTGCACAATACACCTTTGAAATTCTGGGTCCATTTGTAAATCTAAGCCGTCACCTACATATACATGAAGATTTTTGTTACATTTATTTCTTTCAATATTACAGAACCTGTACTCGTAGAACAACAGACAGTGGTAATTAATAGATTACCTGATCTAAATGAGAAAGGTTCATCAAAGTCAGAAGATTACAGCACGAAAAGTGACAAAGCTCTGGAACCCATTCTTATATCTAAATCAGGTAAAAGTACATTATTTCTTTTCTTTATGATATTATTTTATTATATCCATCTAAAACACTATCACTTCTCAATAGACAAGTTTTGTTTACAAATCAAGACAACGTATACTTGAAAAATAAGAAAAGTACAGTTGAATTACAATTAGTTCTGTATATTTGAATCGTAATGTACAAAAAATGTGCGAGTCGAACTCGCGCACCGAGGGTTCCGTTCAAACCTGAATTTTCAAAAATATTTTTTATTATATGATGTAACTAAAAATTTACGGTTTTCGCAATTGTTTCCTTTATATGTACTATAAGACGTTACTGCGTACCAAAATTCAAGATTCTAAGTTCACGGGAAGTACCCTGTAGGTTTTGATTCCCGTGCGAGTTTCGAAAATTTGCGGCATCAATGGCTGTATCTTTTGATTGCTTTGGCTTGGAAGTTTGATTTTTTACAGCTCGAAGGAACACCTGAGGTAGACCTGAGTATATATGAATTTCAGTTTGATACCTCCACGCGGATCTGAAACAACGGTCTTGACGGACGGACAACAAAGTAATCCTATAAGAGTTCCGTTTTTTTCTGGTTTTTGTTTTTTGAGGTACGGAACCCCAAAAACAGTATATGAACAAAGTTCAATTTATTTACTCTATTGTTATGAAACTCAAATACAAACATTAAGCAGATGTTCCTGTGCGTTAAATAAGATTTATAGTAACATTCCCATGATTAAATAGATGGAAACTGAAAATCTCTGAGCTAAATTCATCGATAACTTCTTTTAACCAAAATTTTCTGTTACTTCAAAGAGTACCCTGGAAATCTACAACATGTTCATTATACTGTTAAATAATTCTAACCATTCAGAGAAAATTACTATGTAAATTTAGGTGGTAGTATAGTTTTATATTTTTACAACATTGCTCATTTTCAGAATGCAGTAAAAATTTACAACTCTCATCTGCAATTAATCCTGAATCTAAACAAGAGGAGAAAGCTAATTTAGCTTCATACACAGATTGTGCATCGGAAATTTTGCAAAAAACGACAAATTTTGAAATTGACGGCAAAATTATAAGCAGTAAGTCTTTTTATGTATTTTAAGCATCTCTCGAAAGTTGTCGTCGTGCCCGCGTCGGCGAACTGCCGAACACCTGGCTTACGCAGCAATCTGAGGAGCTCGATGGCGCAAGTGGTTAGCGTGTTCGGCTGCGATCGTTGAAGTTAAGCAACTTTCGCAGTGGTCGGTCATTGGATGGGTGACCAAAAATTTACTATCTCGAGTTCCTCCGTGCTTCGGAAGGCACGTTAAGCCGTTGGTCCCGGCTGCATCTGCAGTCGTTAGCACCCGCCAATCCGCACTGGGCCCGCGTGGTGGGTCATGGCCCAATCTCCCTATTCCATCCATAGGGAAGGCCTGTGCCCCAGCAGTGGGGACATTAATAGGCTGATGATGATGATGATGAAGCATCTCTCGAAAGTTGTCGTCGTGCCCGCGTCGGCGAACTGCCGAACACCTGGCTTACGCAGGGCCGGCGTCGCGTCGCCGAGGCGTCGCCGTCGCGTCAACGTTGCGCCGACACTGGCAAGACGACGACGCTCAGAATTGCCACTACCCTGGTTTTTATTTTTTTGTGCACGACGTTATCCAAAACGTATTTAATAAGCTCTTTTTCCTCGAGGTCCATTTACGCCGACGACAAGTGACGATTTAATTAAGTTGACGATTTAACACAAATTTTTGGCTGTGGAGGAAAACACGCGAAAATATTCGAATTTATATTTATTTTAGAGATTTTTTTTTTTAGTATTTTTTAATTTAAAAACATTATTTAACAAATTGAAATAATATCTATATATTAACAATTTCAGTTCTCGTATAAAACTTATCTGTAAAAAAAATATTATCTAATCAAAACTATTATTAATTCCCCCTTAAAAATGTTGCAACCTAAATCTATGTATGATTAGCATCCAACTCTTGAGTGAAGTAAGGCTACTTCTATATAACATACCAGTAATTTGACTGTGACGTTGATTTCCTTCCAATTGTTGTAGCCACTAGTACTTCGAAACATCTCTGGTAATGTAATCCTTATCGTTAACTCCCAAAGGCTGCGATTCGCGAAAAACCACAAGCAGTATCGCTGAAACGGACATAGAAGTTCGTCACGACTACTCCAGCCAATTCCAACTCTTGGAAGAACAGCCTTCCATTTGGAGCCATCATCATCGTTGCGCTTCTCAAAGCTGCGTCACCTTCACCAAGTCTGATGGGTCAGATGCTGCCACCGTTGTTGAAGACTCCCTCTACTGCGTCTGTCATGGAAAGAGGATCGATTCGGCGGGCAATATACAATCCTGTAACTTATTTATATTTTCTACTTCATAATAAATTATTTTCATTATATTCCAATGCAGAATGCGTTAGCGGCTAATTTTTCGGTGGTTGTAGACAAATGCTTATGTTTCTATTATATAGTCATGTAACATTGTGTAGACAGCAAAAATTGATAAATAGGTAGACACCTGAGCTATCATAAGCTACTACTACTATAAGGTTACAGCCATGATGATTCCCGCTTATTACATAAACTACTATAATATTAGTGACCATGAAAGTTAAAATAATGTATAGCCATATCCCTCACAATATCCTCGGGATGAACATCATCGACGTCAATATTACCATCAAGTCGTATCTGCGAGACTATGAGTCCCGTGTACATGCGTGATGTGATATTTTACCAACCCTTAAGCTAAATTCCGTGTAAAGTAATTAACAAATGTATGGTTTAGCGTTAAAAATCATTAGTCGAAGTTGAAGAATTCAGGAGCAAGAATGATTTATACCATAGTTTCATGAAAAATACAAAAGTTCATATTTTTCGTTAAAAGGACTGCCTCAGTTACAAATAGAAAACTAAATAGCTTTTAAATAATTATGTTTTTATTTTAAGCATTTAACTGCTAGATGTTTAAATCTAAAGAAAAGTTTTGATAGAAAAAAAAAATGCTTGGTCCGCGTGGATTTTTCTTTTCTATCAAAACTTTTCTTTAACTTTTAAATAAGTCAACCACGCATATTTTGGATTATACCACAGTGACTTAGGGATTAGCACGTTAGCTACTTAAATACAGGAACCCGTTTTTCCTCTTCTAGCAGACCACTTCCACGACCACAAGTACGATTGGTGTCAAAGAAAACGCAACTCGTCCTTGCAAGATGATGCTGCAGATCGCTACAAAAGACAATCAAGATATAGACGATTCCCTAGCTACAAATACAAATGTAACTATATTTTGAGATGTTTGAACTAGTTTAGTAGAACATTTTTGTTTATAATTCATTATTTGAAGTAAATAATTTATAAAAGGGTATTTGACAAGTTTTAGGCAACAATCTCACTTTATTGACTAATGTTTATGGAGTCCGTAAAAAGTAGATATTCATCATTCTGTTGTGTATTTCAGTAAAAATATCCGAATCAAAACTCCATTTTCAAGTTGCCGCGAAAACGTTTCTCTGGACAATATGGCGTCTTACTAGTGTGTGATGTCACACGACTGTTATTAAACGTCAAACGATACAATGTAATGTCGCTTTAACCGGAAATTTACTTACGTGTGAAGTCATTTTAGGCTCCGCCAAACCCTAGCGTTTTGAGTCACGTGACAATAGATAACTATTATCTTTTTCGAGGGTTTTTAGTAAAATTATGAATATTTTTTTTGTAAAAATAGTAAAAACCCCTGCCCATATTCAATCTCGACACAGATGTTAACAATTGGCACTTTATTTTAATACTGTCAAATACCCTATTGTGCATTACAATTGCAGGAAAGTTTGCCATAGTGATTTTAATCTGACTAGTAAGGTACCTACTGTTTTTATTACAAACCTCGATAACAATGATTTAGTTCCTGATAAATTGATCGCTAATTTTCACTTTGGTTTCTGAACACGAACTTAGACCTGACATGTATTCAAAAAGATTTTTATTTTTTCTACTGGCTTTCAAAAAAAAACAGGATATTATTTGCAATTTCTTTATTGAAGTTGGCCCACGCTGGCGCCTGAGGTTTAGCACATAGTTGCATGGTCTAAACTAGAGTACGTAAACTTAAATAATGTCTAATTTACTCCTGTCTTGAAACTCCCTTAAGTTATACGGGAAGAGAATTTCAAATTATTCGTATAATGAAGGAGTATGCGAATTGAAAGTTTCATCGATCACAAAATACGGATATAAATCTTGTCTATGTCTCGTCATCTGATGGTGGAAAATTGCAGGTGCCATTTATTTTACATCATTTTTTAAGCAGACTTCCCTTCCCGGAATACCAAAATGCAATTCACAAATTCACATTTGGGTTCTTTCCATTAGTGACACACCCGTTCCATAGTCTACGCAAGCGCTTATCAACCATTGGTATTTGCCGACGCCGTTGGAACCATGTTTGGAAAAGAACTGCCGCCAGATGGAGTTACAGACCAAAATCTCACCCTAAATTTAACAAATGTAAGTATTATTCATTATTGCGTTCTTCTCCAAAAGAAAACGGTAGTAGCAACTTTAATCAAACAATTAACACGCTGAATGGTGCCCTTAATGAAGATGTTTCACGTAGTGGTACCACTACGTGATCTGCAACAGCCTTACATCACAGAAATTTAAATTTTGGAATTGCCATTTAAGATTCGTCTTAAGTTTATTGAAGGTAACTGATTTTTATGGCAACAAGAACGCTTTCAGCTATAAAATAGATATTGATCCAGTTTGATTCAGTAAATTACTCGTTGTTGAAAGAGAAACTAGAACCGCCTGATTATGTGCTGAAGTAGGTATCTCGATGCCTGCGGCGTCGGGCCAGATAATGGCCTGATGCGCCGCCGCGGGTCGCTGGTGAGCACGACGGAGCTTGTGCTCATGGAAGCGACCTGGGAGGGACGACACCCCCGCATGGCCGGGGGCTGTCGTCGTAGGAGGGTGGATGGGGGAGGTTGCGAACACTCACCCGAGAAGGGCTCCCCTGGTGGAAGCAAGGGAGCAAAGGCTGCGGGTCGTCAGATGCGATACTCGATCCTGAGGCCCCGTACAATGCCTGATGGCGGCCATCGCTGGGGTTTTAGTGGGTAGGCCTCCCCCTTCTGGGGAGGAGAGCTCCACATAACCACCACGTGGTATGTAATTTAAAACGAAAAAAGGTATCTCGATGCCTCCGTCCTATTTCTCACATATTTGAAGCAAATCTAATGACCAATTTAATAAAATAATAGATTTGATAACAATTTGAAGTCTCAGTAACTGTTAGTTGTCTTTCAGACCACATGATCCAGTATCTGCAGAGTTCCACCATATGGGAAGACGTTGATGTTCAAACTCATACGCTTGTTTTCCGAGAAGCTGGTAAGGACCTTTTTGTATATTCAACTCTCTAAGATACTTATTTCACGTAATATACGTATAATAATAATAATATTTCCAACACTCACACCAATTAGCCTAGCCCCAAGCTAAGCACAATAAGGTTTGTGTTATGGGATACTAGGGTAACGGATAGAATACATATACTGTACATATATATAAGTATATTTATATAGAAATACATATTAAACATCCATGACTGGAGTACAAATGCTCGTATTCATCACACAAACATCTGCCCCCACCGGGATTCGAACCCGGGACCTCTGGAGTCAGCGACACCATGAAACCGGCCAAGGAGGTCGTCTATAGTAGTATACTACTTAGAAATACTAATAATACTACTTTGACCTTCAAATATTCATACATATAAATTTACTGAATAAAATTGTTTTTCTGAATATATAATGAATCTTTATCTTTCATTAGTCGTAATAACGAATGAATACGTAAAATAAAAGAAGAAACACTAATGTTATCATATTATGCAACAACAACAGCAGAATTTATCCCGATTTGATACAAAGAATAACTAGGAATAAATGGTTTTGATCTCCAAGATAACGCAAAGTTCGTATAAATAGAAAAGATTTCCTCGTAAAACTCGGATTTACTATTTATAAAGTACTAGTGGGCGGCCGCTTGAGAAGAGAATACAAAACTCACAAAAAAAACTATAATCTTACTGTAATATAGAACATACGTTTACGTATTTAACTAGTAAACCGCCTCCATTGTGTATTATTTGTATATCTATAAGTACTAATATTATAAAAAATGAAGATTTTGTTTGTTTGATTAAATAAAACTAGTTTTAACGGGTTAATGCACGAAACTTTATTTATAACTGACGATGACGTTAAGCAGCTTTTTCAGGCTGCTTCATCAGAATGTTTTTTTATTATCAAATAAAAAAATATTCTGACGAAGCAGCCTGAAAAGGCTGCGAAACGTCAATAAATAAATAAAGTTTCGTGCATTAACCCGTTAAAACTAGTTTTATTTAATGAGTGATGCGCGTGAAAACCTAAGAAACAAATTTGTTTGTTTGATTGAACGCGCTAATCTCAGGAACTACTGGTCCGATCTGAAAATTTTATTTTGTGTTTGTTTATGGAGGATGGCTATAACTACTCATGTAACATCACGCTACAACTAACTAGGAGCGGAGCATTAATGAGAAATTTAGCTTTTGCACAAAAAACCATTTGAGAGCTGCTATTGCTTGCATAAACGGTTAAAGTTGCACAAAAATGATGTATAAAGGAATTGTTTCCCTTTAAAAGTTTTATATAAAAAAAGGTCCGCAACAGGTGTTCATATTTTAAGTTTGACTCACTATAACCATTTTCCTCAAACTAACACGCGTGAAACCGCAGGGGAGCTCCAGTATAAAATATTAGTCGAAGCGCGTGCCCACAAAGAAATTATTGAGAATCGACGCAATTCGAAGATGTATTGCAGAATACCTACCTGCTTACACCTTACCTTCTAATTGTTGTTATGTAAATTTGTGCAGCAAGGCGTGCGAACATCGCTAATATGCTTGATGCAAATCCTAATGATTTTTATTGCACCCGATGTTAAGTGGTGGTTCGAGTCCAGAAGCGAAGATAGCCGCTGCAACAATTCCACCTGTACAAATGCTTCATGTCTCTATTGAAGGACACCTAGTACTGTAGAAAGGAGGAATCACGTGCCCAACCCTTTTTTTTGAAAGACTCGGTCGTAGGAAAGAGGGAAAACGAGCGCAGACAAAGCATTCCACTTGCGAACAGTAACCTTAGAACGAACCAATATCGAATTCGAATAGTTTGCGAGTCCGAAATGTCATTATCAAATGTGTACTGTACCTTTAGCATGAACCAATATCGAGTTCGTATCGTTTGCGAGTCCGAAATGTCATTATCAAATGTGTACTGTACCTTTAGCATGAACCAATATCGAGTTCGTATCGTTTGCGAGTCCGAAATTTCATTGTCAAATGTGTACTGATTTTTAGTTCTCGTTACGTACTTTGTGCCGCTGCTGTTCAAGATTGACATTGAAATTTCGGTTTGCAAACTATTCGAATTCGATAATGGTTCGTGCTAGGGGTACTGATTTTTAGTTCTCGTTACGTACGTAAAATGAGTCACTGAAATCGCGTCGAATCGAATAGGGATGATGGTGGGGTAAAGTAAATGAAATTCTAATTAGTCCGCCAATTTGATTATAAAAAAAATAATATGTTTTTTTTTCCATCAAACAAATAATTACAAAGATTAAGTGCGTTGAAGTTTTAAAGTGCACACTCGTAACGTCATTTCTAAGTAAAACTTTTACCAAGACGTCACGTCATGCGATATTTAAAATCGATATATCTCTGAAATCTGAATCTGATTTGATTATGTGAAAAAATTATAAATACGTGTCCAATAACTTATGATAATCTAAATTAAAAGTCGAAGAAGAAAAATTAGTATTCTTGTAATGCATCATGTGACCTTGTAAATTCTAGTAATACAAATCCTTTGTTATTTAATTACCGTTCTTCTGTGCCCGTTAAGTCAATAATAACTTTGACAGTTAACGGTCGTATTCAGATATAACTTGAATTAAATTATAAAATAAAAAATAAAATATTAAAGTTGATGTTGTTGCTTTGCAATAATCTTCAGTATTATATATATTTTTTATAGCAAGATAGGCAAATGACTCTACCCCACTTGATGTTAAGTGATGATAGAGTCCAAACGCGGTAAATATAAAAAGCAACCGGTATTGACTGATGAGGAGCTCGATGGCGCAAGTGGTTAGCGCGTTCGGCTGCGATCGTTGAAGTTAAGCAACTTTCGCAGTGGTCGGTCATTGGATGGGTGACCAAAAATTACTATCTCTAGCTCCTCCGTGCTTCGGAAGGCACGTTAAGCCGTTGGTTTCGGCTGCATCTGCAGTCGTTAGCACCCACCAATCCGTACTGGGCACGCGTGGTGGGTCATGGCCCAATCTCCCTATTCCATCCATAGGGAAGGGCTGTGCCCCAGCAGTGGGGACATTAATATGCTGATGATGATGATGATCATCATGATTGACTGATCAATGCACAGCTCAAACCACAGAACACAGAAAGATGTAAAAAGGGCCTTGTTGGCGAGGCAGGCGCGCCACAGTTATATGTGAGCAAACGCTCAAAACTTGACCAGAACTTGGTTCTGATTGCGTCGTTGCTTTCGTTGAGTATGAGCGCTGATTGGTTGGATTGTTTAATGTCGCGTCGTTTGATTGACTTTTATCTATTAGGTGAAAGTGTGTACAGCCGTATAGAGAATTTTCCGAGAAAAAATACAATTCATCCTAGGTACAAGACTGGAATGAAATCGGCCATTTCCCCTCGCTGTCCGGGCGAATGCACTGACCATTATGCTACTGGGACTTAAACAGACATGTCGAATATCTATAAGAGGCTACAAGACAGCGCATTTCTTAACATTCTAACTAACCACGAATTCAAATGAAATACTTTGGCAATAATTAAACATTGGAAAGACAAATGCAATATATAGAGATTTCGTACTTTTACCAGAAAAACCGACTAAGATTAAATTTTGCAGTCTGATTTTTATCAAGTCCGTTTATTTTGCTAATAGTACCTGCCTTTAATTTGTGAAGAGTCCTCTTGATTTCTCTCGGAATCCATCATCAGATCTTGACCTGAAGAGCATGGTAATACCCGAAGAAATAAATTCAAATCGGAAAAATAGATAATAGGTAGTATATTTGTGTCTTAGGTTTTCACGCACATCACTCATTAAATAAAACTAGTTTTTACGGGTTAATGCGTCAATAAATAAGTAAAGTTTTGTGCATTAACCCGTAAAAACTAGTTTTATTTAATAGGTAGTACATAAAACAACGATTCCGACGAATTGAAAACTTACTTCTTTTGGAAGGTACTAGTTTGGAAAGACACGTGTCAATAGGCATGCTGACGGGGTAAAGTAAACAAAATTCTATTTAGTCCGTCAGTTAGATGATCAAAAAATAATGGACACGTATTTTTTCTTGGGCAATCAATCAAATCGAAAAGAAATGACAGATAAAACGCGTCAAAGTTTGGGAGTAGGGCTCATGACGTCCCTTTTAAGTGAAAATTGTAGCAAAACGTGACGTCATGCGACTTTTCAAATCAATATATCTCTGCAATGTTTATATTATGTGAAAAAAGAAAAAAACGTGTCCAAAAAATGTCATCATTCCTATTAATCGCTATCGTGTTGCGGTGAATATGACTACAAACCACTACTTTTTACCATATATCGCTACCTACTTCCCATTTTCTTTATAGTAACACTATCTGTGACTACAGTTAAGTATATTGCTTTCAGGAACCCACACGAACACTATGGAGAAGAAATCTACCGGAGTCAGTACTTGCATGAACCCATCTTATCCTGAAACAGGTAAAGACAAAAGTTTAAATAAACTATAAATTTATGACGAACATAGGAACGCTTTATAACGTAAATAACATACTCAAGTAGTTGTGGAATTTTAGTTGTTTCCGATTGCAGTAACACTTGTCTTATGGTGCTTATTTTACGACGTGCAAAGTATATAATTCATTTTTTTTTTGAAAGATACTTCAAAAATTATGTAATGGGACCTTGAATATAACAAAATACAATTGTTCCTTGATTTTGTTCACAGGTTCTTCGTCGAGGAGTTTCAAATCGCGCTTCAAACACATAAACTTAGGGCCATCGAGGTTTCCGTTTTTCTACAACTCCAGTAAGTTTTATTTACAACCAACGTCACATCAACAGCTGATCGTTTAGATTAAAACTAAAAGGGAAGATGCGGTACGCTTATACTAGCATTAAATAAAATATGCTCCGACTCATTTACATAAGCAACTCTCACACACGCACACTTCTATAAATAAACATTCAATCGAGCGAGCGGGACAGAACTGTACGCTTCAACGCAGGGCGAGCGAAACGGCGAGTCCGCGTCGCTTTGCAGCCGACTGCGTTTAGTTTTCTCTCTCTACAGACGGCTGGGCTGTATTGTTGTCATTTTCTTGATAACAAATGGCGAATCAGTAAGTAACTAACATTCATGGCAAACAGTGATTTTTTAATATAAAATGTTTATACATAGGTACAATTTTACGAATGAAAAGTGTTGCCGTGGCATTTGTTATTTGATCTTGAACTATTTGTGTTCTTTATAAAAGCATGGAAGGCATTGTTTTATCTTTATAACACAGAATATAATATGCAATGTTGTTATATTGAGTGTACATGCATCGTGTTTGGATGTCTAATTGTGACTAAAGTGAATTTAAGCGGTTCACTTTTAAGCCACGAGTGTCTTTGTATCTTTCCTTTTTGTTTTAATGATCGTCTTAAATCTTAATTTTTTCGTAATTGATTATGAAATTTATCTCAAACCATCTAGGTTGATAATAATTTGAATTTTTTGGTGAAATTGGGGTTTTTATTGGTTCCGCTAAGATTGATACTAAATAACTACTATTTACCACGATTAAAGAATGATAATTTTGTAAATACAACACCAAATTTGCTTAAGATGTTTTCTTATATGAAATTATGTAATCTAGTGCACTCCATGAATGTTAAATGTGTATCCAGATCCATTGCGACAATAGCTGATGTGACAGGGGAAATTTCGCTCCAGCCACCCTCAATTTGGAAGCCTCAATCCAATTCCCTTTCCCCGTGTAACTCTGTCAAGCTTACTTACTGCAGGATCGCAACACTACAGAATAATGTCCTTTAGCTTAAGCCTTTTGTATAGTGATCGCTATTTACTCTGACGAGACTTTAATACCCGATTTTGCTTATATTGGAGAGAGCTCGGTGGCACGGCGGTTAGCGCGTTAGGTTTGCGAATGTGTAAGTCAGCAACTCGCAATGGCTGCTCCTATGATGGGTGACCAAAATGTACTACCTATGGGAAGCTAATATTTTCATTACTATAATAATAGATTCTAAGGTAGACATTGGGAAGAATGTCCGGTCTATCTCCATTAAAGCCATTGGCAGTGAAGGCCTTAGCCGTGACATGCTGCTTCCTGGACTGTATGACATTATGCCTATCTTTATATATATAATTCTTCTGTGAGTGTGTATGTGACTGAACTTCTATTAAACGACTGGACCGATTTTGATGAAATTTTTTGTGTGTGTTCAAGGGGATCTGAGAATGGTTTAAATTCACAAAGACGTGTAGACAGGACAACGTCTGTCGGATCCGCTAGTAATTACATATCATTTCTCACTTCAACACAATGTTTTTCCCGCATCTGGAAAGAAAACCGATATCATACCCATTCTTAAGATTCCAAATCCAACTTATCTGTCTCAATATGGTCCGATTTATTCCTTTATCTCATCTTATTCTTATGTCCCCAGCAATCTGGCTTCTGTCCTTCACATAGTCACATAGCACTGTTGGAGCACTGCTTGTTGTCACTGAAGACATTCGACATGCAATGGATAATACAAAGCTTACGGCTACTTGACTTTAGCAGTGCTTTCAACACTGTCGACTTTGACCTTCTTTTGGGCATCCTTCAGTCTTCTAATGTTTCTCCTCCCTTTATAGAATGGTGTCAGAGTAACCTTCTTAACCGTTTTTAACGAATGTTCTATAATGACTCGTGTATTAGCAGGTGTACCGCAAGGTGGAGTTCTCTCTCCTTTACTCTTTCCTAATTTATTAATAAGATCGCTTCTGTTATCTCTTCTCCTTTTCACCTGTATGCTGATGATCTTCAGATCTACTGATACTTTCCAACAGGTGAAGTATGCGATGGCTATTGCCTTGTTATTTCAGGCTCTGCTCTCCATTTTAAACTGGGCAACTTCGTTTGGTCTTTCAATAAGTCATATGTCAGGCTATGATTGTGGATAGCAGCCGGCTCAGGAGTAGACTGGATTGAATATTGCTCCTCCACTCCTCTACAACAATATTCCAATACCATACACTGACAAAGTTAAAAGCCTTGGTTTGACTATGGACTGTAACGTAACATGCCATGGTCCCAGCATATTGGTGAAGTTAGTAAGCATATCCACTACACGTCTCTCTCAAGCGACTCCAATTACTTAACTTCTTACTGTTCAAAACCAAAATTATGTTAGCGCAATCACTCCTTCCAATTCTCGACTACGCCGATATATTATCCTGATGCAAATCAAGAGCTACACAATAAATTGGAACGACTTCAAAATTTAGCCATACGATTTATATTTGGTCTGCGGAAGTATCATCATATGTCAGCTCATCGCTCTCTACTTTAATGACTCCCTATTCATCTTCGCTGGGATTTGCATATTCTTGTCTTCTTATTCAAAATTCTCAAAGATCTCAACTCCCCCGTATACCTGCGTTCCCGTTTCTAGAATCTTAAGATTCTTACTCTTCCTTCGCGCTCTAGGCGACCTTACATTACTAAGATGCTTGAGCTTCCTAAAAGTAATACCATCTTCTATTATAATTCCTTTTCTTTTAAGGCTGCACAGCTGTAGAATAAGCTTCCGCCCAATTTTTACTAATCTTCGAGTGTATAATATATATATGACTAAAACGAGAAGATGGTCAAGCTCAAGCATCTTAGTAATGTAAGGTCGCCTAGAGCGCGAAGGAAGAGGAAGAATCTTAAAACGGGAACGCAAGTATACGGGGGAGTTGGAATCTTTGAGAATCTTAAATAAGAAGACAAGAATATGCAAATTCCAGCGAAGATGAATAGGGAGCCATTAAAGTAGAGAGATAACTATTATTTATTGTGTCTATTTTGTATAACATTAGTAGTAAATTATTTTTAGTTTAATTTTTATTGAACTTTCTGTTTCCCGCTAAGTTTGGAATCTATGACACCACCTAGGTTGGCTTGAAGAGATCTCTTTTAGAGATAAGCCCACCTTTGCTATGTATTTGACTTTCTGTTGTGAACTATATGATGCAATAAAGAGTATGATAAGTGCAATTAAGAGTAAAGGTAATGAAAAAAAAAACATAGAATCTGACTCTAGAGTCGCATACCATCTACTATGAGGGTAGGAGTATCTCGTTATGATATATCAGATCCAATTAATGGAATTTGTTTAAATCTCGATCACGAAAAGAATCATTATAATCAGTTCAACCATATAATATCATACCCACGTATTTAAATAAAGATTATAAGAATAATGTGCCTGTTCCAGATTTAATTTGGAGTTTGCTCAATATGTCTTCCTTCCATATTCATATTTCTAAATTCACCGTCATCGTCATGTATAATTTAATTATTTTTTCCACTGCTAGGCTTCAGGAATAAAATCTTTGAGAGGTATCTCTCTCTATGTTCGCTTTAAGAATAAAAGTGCTAAGCGCTATTAAAAAGTTATGCCGAAATTTAAACGCATTTCCGTTATTTGTTTGCTGTGTAGTTTCATGTACCTTTTCTTCCATTCTACAGGCAAAAAAGGTTAGGCAATAGAGAAAATTATATTTAATTTATTACTAGTTTATACATCTTTTTTTATTAAGAATCTTTAGATAATGTTTACTTAAACTGGTCTCTTTCAGCACAAACTTCGCTCCCCCTACATTCTTTGAATGAAAGCTTGAATATAGTTGAAAAGCAGAGTATTAGCCCCAGTTATCAAAAAAAACATCAGGTATTCTACGATGTGAACTATGCCAAACGAGCTGCTGTCCATCCACATGATAACGGTAAATTATTTCTATTAAAAAATAAGGTACATTTCTTTAAAAAAAAAATTAGAGCTTGCTTATTTTAAATTTGATGTTCTCTGTAAAAATTAGATCACAGAGTCCTTAATATTTAGTTCACCGAATTCTTTACAAAAATTTTGTTTATTTCGTATAAGTTATTTTTCAGTAGTAAGTAATAGTCTCTAGAGAGTTTTTGTACACGGAATAACGATTTCTTTGACCAAAACCAAATATCCTCGTTCAAAACTGGAAATGTAATCGGTAATGTGCAAAGGAAAATATTTTCTAATAACATTATCCAATTTTGTGCGATGAATATTTTTTCCTTGTTCCATTACTGGTATTGCGACTCGGTAATGTACGAGTAACAAGGGAAAAATATTGAGTTTTATTATTGCTAATTTAGACTCTTATTTTATCCTTCACAAGATATATTTATTATTGCTTCCCGAAATTTCACCAATACCTAAAATTTTCTACGAATTTGCAAAAAATGAGCCGTATTATAGTTAATTCTATGTTTTTATTCTACTTTCTTTGTGGTCGTGCACAGTGACTCCGCCGATAGTAACCACAGATACAGTTACAAGTCCCATAGATCTACATAGAATGAAGACGGTTGAGATCGATACAGGTATTTTATTCAAACAAATTTCAAACGGATGCCCGTGACTAAATGACGACCTCCATGGTGGCGAGTGGTGTTGTACAAATGTTTGTGTGATGCATACGAGCATTTGTACCTAAGTCATGGATGTTTATGTATTTCTAGATAAATATATTTATAAAAGTATCAGTGTATGTATTTCATCCGTTAATCTAGTATCCCATAACACAAGACTTACAGTGCTTACTTTGTGGCTAGGCTAATTGCGAAGAGTGTTAGATTTTTTTTACATCTACGTAGGCCATATAGACTAAATCGTTATTTTACCCTTTAAAATTTTAATTTTGAGCCAATTTAGTTGATGTCTTTCTCCGAGGCTCCTCGCCCTGCTTGATGTAGGCAATATCAAAGTTTGTCAAAATTAGTCGATCTATTTTGGAGTAGAAACGTTAGAGATGAACTATTTTAATTAATGCTTTCGTATTAGTAAAATTGTTGCGGGCTAGACTTTGACTTTAGGAATTTATTAATCCTGAAAGATTTCATATTGATAAGATTTTCTTTATGTATAAAAATTTAATATGGGATAAAATTTTCAGAAAATCTAACCCACTGACTAATACAACCACATTCCTTTCATTCTATTCATTTTCTTTTATTATAATTTTGTCTGTTCGCTAAATTTCATCCAAATCGAATAGGGAACAAACAAAAATATAAAATTAGTGTGATTAGGGTGTATGAATTATAAACATTATAATAATGGATAATGGATGAAATAAAACACGACAACTTTTGCCATTTCCGCATTTTTACGAACACACTTAAATAAAAGAAATGGAATTTAAATTAATCACTAAATGAATTTCTTGGAAAGAGATGTTATATTCAGAGAATAAAAACTTGTGATCAAACTTTTATTTGAGATGAAAACTTTTTAAGTAAATTGGTTTTTAAACCTAGAGTCCCTTCTTATTGATTCTGATTAATTCGCCAAAACAATATACGTCAATGGATCATTGACAAAAATATTTGTGTTAAAGAAATCTAGCTTTTATATTCGTTGATTAATTACAAATCATATAATTAATTCCTATACTTTCAGGCACTGATGGTATACTATATCACGTAAATGATAAATGTATAAGCAATATCATAAGTTCAGAAACAATACGAAATCTTCCAGAAATTAAAAGAGAAGAGATTGCCACTCAAATGGTCGTTACATTCAATAACATTGGTAAGTAAATTTCTGCTTTTATTGGCATTTCATATCTTAAACTTAATAAAGGACTTGATACTTTTTTAAGTTATACGTATAATAATAATCTAAATCTCCTTAGAAATAGATTATTATAGGTACTTTATTATTATCTCCTATTCCATCCATAGGGAAGGCCTGTGCCCCAGCAGTGGTTACATTAATAGGCTGATGATGATGATGATGAGGTACTTTATGCTAATTTAATTTTAAACAATAATGTGGCTAATTGATTATTTGCTCTTACAGAAACTGATATATCATTTACACCATTTTTCAAATATAATGATATGGGTCACTCCATCGATCATTTGTCGTTTTACAAACCTATTGGAATAAATACAGGTATCTATTGTATATGGAACCCAGTTACACTTCTGACATAATTTCAACATGAACACACACACGCAGGTAATTCATCAAATCAGAGGTCTTCCTTGTGAGTAAAATTACATACGGAGTTTTAAGTATTAAGTTTCAATTACGAAGGATGTCAACGTCAATATATGTCTATAACTTTGGTATCGTTAGGGTATTTGACTTGTTTTTTTTTAATCGTCAGCTTTCATTGAATAAATCACAACTTCGAAAGATTTTTTTAAACCATTTTAGCATAAAATTGTTTTATAATTTTCTTTACAGATTCCATGAAATTGGAATCCAGCATGAAAAATTCTGTTGATCGCTCTGTGCAGATCATGACTTCGACTATAGATGAAATTACGTCCGAATCTTCTACAGGTATGTGATAACATTCTCCTATACAACAGAATAGATGTTTAGTAACATCAAACAGGACAGGACAACTCACTAAAGCACTACTGCTATGTAAGAGCAAGTGCAAATTGTCCTGCTACTGGCGGCCATTAAACGCGTCGAGCTTTTTCATACATTTTGTATAGTTTCAGCTCAAATAAGCGTTTGAGTACACGCCACTTAGCCAGTAGCGGCGACGATTGGTGGCTAAGTCTAGTGTCTTGACTGGACCACTAGTGGCCGCAATAGTGGCTGTCACTAATTTCTCATGTGCGATTACTCTAAAACCTAAACGAAACTTTTCTTCTACTATTTTCAGCATTACCTTGATAGATTTATTATTTTATTGTTTTCAGGCAAGACACATCGAGTAAAACAACTGAATAAACTCAAGAGTAGCTGGCCAAAGAGATGGTCTATGCGTTGTAAAAGAAAGAGTAAGAAGCCCGCTGTGTAATGTTTTATAAGTGAAACTATCTTTTTACACAAATAAAAAAGTTTGACTTATTCACTTCATACTGGTACTATAAGTAACAATAGGGAAGTGACCTCTCCTCTACCTTACAGAAGATCATATCTTCTTTAAGGTGGTCCTTCCCCCAGACGGGGCTCTACTCGCGGATAATCCACTCCTTAATGATCATTAGGCTATGACACGGGCTCAATGCGCATTGGTGGGTACTAGCAGCTGCAGATGCAGCGAAGATATTTAGTTTTTGGTAACTCATCCAATAACCGGCCATTGCAAAAGTTGCTTAAATACCACCATCGTAGATCGAATGCGCTAATCACCCGCGCCATCGAGCTCTTCAGGGCCCTAACTCCCGTTAAATCATGATTAAATAAACAAAAGAAAGGATCTAGAAACTAACTGCATTTAAAAATAACAGAGACTGCTGCACCAGCACCAGCGGCTGCACACAACTCACCAATACAGCTTTCACCAAGAAAGGAAACTACTGGTACAGTATCGATGAATTCTTAATACCTATCAGCTTACTCATTAGTAATATACTCGTACTTAAGCAAAGTTGATGATTTATTAGTAACCTCATCTCTACCGATATATAAATATTAACCTCAGTATTCATGTTACATGATCAATGAAGAGCATGACGTTAAAATTTATGTTGCAGATATTAAAAAAGAGGATCTGTGTGTGGAAACTTCACCGCCGTGCTTAGTTTTAACAGGTACGAAATAAATAAAAATGGCGACTTTAACTAAAGTTTGCTTAACTATAAGTCCATTTACCTTTTCAATTTTATCATTCTTGAGTCCTTTATTTATGTTTCCAATCAAATGTCTTTTTTGTATTAGCGTATGTCCTGAATGTGCATAGGATATTGCTCGCTGCCGACCACAGAGCAAGGGATGGCTCTGCCAAGTGCTTACTCGATGCTTTGGATAGATTTCAGTTTCGCGACCCGCATTGTTGGAGATGTGGAGGTGGCTTACAACCTCGAGGATTCTTTCGTTATTTCTCTATATATATATATATCTCTTTCGCTTTAAAAAAACTGGGTGACCGATGTTGCCACCGTCATAATGTGAGTATGATTCCTACGCGAACGCAAGAGATTTGGTGAACTTTTGTTGTAGTATTCGCAAGTAAAATTCTTTGTCCGTGCACATGAACGCTCCTTCGGATAACGCAGTGTTTTTAAATAAAAGCTTGAAGAAGAATTTATGTAGGCCCGTCCAAATGAAGACGGCTGGTGTTGAGGCTCAAAACTGCTGCACCAGCTTTCGTCGTACCTTGACTCTACCACTTATCATCATAAAGTCATACGCCTAATTATGTATAAAAAAATAGTTTGTTAGTTTTTAATTGTAAAATTAAACAGTTTTCACAATTATATAATATTTTCCTGTTGCAGATGCCAAAATCTTGTCAATATCTTCAGCTCAATTGATAGAAGCATCAGCAGTCACTTCTGACTCAGGTATAATATCCTCAGGTTTGTCGTTTTTCTACAGAATTTCCTTATTTTTCATGTCTCACTCTTATTAATTAACAATTCTTTATAAAACAAATTACTTAAGTGATATTATCTTTCAGAAATACAAAAACCTGCGATGATGCATGATCAGAGTAACGCAATCGGGTCATTTGCTTTTCATTGTTATAAACATTGCTCTACACCTGCAGGTAAATTAATATATTTATATATATATTATTTAAGTAATACAGACAAATCCGGAATGTTTCTTAATGTTTAATATTAGATAGTAATCCCTGAATATGTGAAAAGATGTAGAAGATTTATGCAGACTCTGTTTTTTTTTACTATAGGTACATAGTTGAAAAAGATAGAAGTATTTTTAATTACATACATACATATATTGTTTCGATTTATGCATAACATTACTCATATACTAGTAAATTGTAAAGGCATTTATTAAGCACCTACCTATTAACATAATCATTATATAAATATATGTATATATAACAAACAAATAGCTCTTTGTATTTGCCTTATCTAAATTTTACAGCAGAATCTATATCCCTACCGTAGTATGTAGGAAAACAACAGAGAATGCTGACAAATTTAGATTTGGAAAGATTGGTGTAAGCAGATTTAATTTACCCAATTCAAATCTCTTTTTCCATCATTTCTAGTGAACAAATCAACAGAGGCCGCAGCAACGATCACAGGAACTGAAACTCTAGACCAGAATATTGGTGAGTTCATGGAAAATATATTACATACATACCTGAGCTGGTATCCTTATCCAAACGGAGATCTACAAATGTAACTCATTGCAGAAACTCAACACTCGAGTATCTTGTTAGTAGTAGCCTTCTGTAACGTAGAGTTTACTTCCAAAGACTACATCGCTTGGAGCAAAAAATCTATTTATTTATTTGTGTTTAAAAGGTGTCAAACAAGCATATGGCCCGCCTGATGGTAAGTGGCCACCATAGATTAGAGACGCTTGCAATACAAAGAAAAGCCAGTGTGCTTAAGACCACACGACTGAAGTGAAACTTCTTTAACTCCAATGATCTGAAAATCATAAACTTAACCAGAAGACTTGTTGATAGAAAAAAAATACCAATCCGCGCTGGGTCCGTTATTACCCACCAATCCGAACTGGGTCTATTGTCACCCAACAATCCACGCTGGGTCCGTTATCACCCACCAATCCGCGCTGGGTCCGTTATCACCCACCAAGCACTAGATTCATGTATTTTGTGACGGGTATTGTTCATTGTTTACCGATGAGTCGCCGAAAATACTAATCATAATGCGAAATCGTAACGCATTCGCCAGTTTACCCCCCAAGTCAAGCGTGATAAAAGATTTTCACTTCAAAAATATCACTCGCACCGTTGCCTACCCTGATCCAATCCGTTACCCCTTGGAACTCTAGGCCGGAGCTCCACCAAAGTAGAGATGTGTGCAGTGTGCTATGTGCTGTGCGAGAAGAGATGTTTTTCAGCTCGAGGGACTTCACCAAAGCGGAGATGTGTGCGGTATGCTGTATGCTATGCGAGAAGAGATGTTTTTGAGCTCGGGTGCGAGGCTTTGAGTGCTCAGTACGCATCTCCGCTTCCATCGCACCATACAAATATTACACATCTCCGCACAGCGATCTCCACTGAAGCTGAGCGGAGAGGAGATGTGTTAATAACACAATTCTATTGGTTGTTTGAAAAACATCTCCTCTCCGCTCGTCTCGTCTCCGCTTTGGTAGAGTCCCAGCATTACTCACTGACTGACACAACACCACCAAAAAACATTGTTATTTTACTGTAGTCTTCTATAAGGTTACTTCCCCAGACGGACTCTCCAATTCGAGCGGAAAGCCCGTTATGCCCTACCTCTCTTAAGCTAGGATGAGAGTTTAAAGGATAATAAGAATGCGTTCTAAAATAGTCTATTCGATATACCTACGTGGTGAAACCTTTTTCTATGTCAGACGCTGACTTGATTCCAACCAATCTTTATATATATAATTCTTCTGTGAGTGTGTATGTCACTGAACTTCTCTTAAACGACTGGACCGATTTTGATGAAATTTTTTGTGTGTGTTCAAGGGGATCTGAGAATGGTTTAGATTCACAATTTTGTCCGCTGGACAACCCCTATTTTTTTAGGGCGGTACGAAGTTCGCTGGGTCAGCTAGTATGGAGATAAAATAATAAATATTTGCAACATACACTAATTAGCCTAACTCCAAAGAAAGCACTGTAGACTTGTGTTATAGGATACTAGGGTAACGGATAGAATACTTAAACTGTACATATACATATAAGTATATTTATATAGAAATACATATTAGACATCAATGACTGGAGTACAAATGCTCGTATTCATTACACAAACATCTGCTTCCACTGGGAATCGAACCCGGAAGCACCCGAGTAGGCGACACCTTGAAACCCGGCGTACAAACCACTCGGCCACGGAGGTCGCCAATACGTTAACTATTTAAAACTCTGGCTCCATAGAGGTAATAAATGTGAAAACTCCCTGTCCCCCTAGTTTAATTACACATTGGTGCCGGAGGAACATAGCGCGAGAATCAGAATGAAAGAGTACTTTACTTAAATAAAACTAGTTTTAACGGGTTAATGCACGAAACTTTATTTATTTATTGACGTTTATGCTAAAAATTAAATAAAAAATCATTCTGACGAAGCAGCCTCAAAAACCTGCGAAACATCAATAAATAAAGTTTCGTGCATTAACCCGCTAAAATTAGTTTTATTTAATGAGTGATGTGCGTGAAAACCTAAGAAACAAGTACTTTACTTTATAAACTGCATGCTACACAGCGGGGAGCGAAATGAAAAAAAACTGGTCTTACGGTCTTTCCTTGAAAATCATTTAACATATAAGTCTAAAGAAATTTTTACTAGAAAAAACCCACTCGAATCCGCACACCCGGGCGGATGCGCTGAATAATGTGATGAGATAGCCGCTGCCTTGCAGACGAAGAAATTGACTCGAACCCACACCCTCCGCAGTAGCATTTCCCTCTATACCTTTTCGTTGCCTGGACTAATACGCTAGTGAAATAGTCGTATCGACAAGTCTAGCCTTTAATCTTCCTTTTTAAATTAATTACCTTCTTTTTTCGAATCCGATTTTTGACACCATTCATCGATGAGACTTGGCATTTTTAATTCACTTTGTATGATCTCTGTCAAACAGAAGTAAACGTAAATTATTGCAAATATTGTGAGTATGTTGTTGTTGTATTCAGAGTTTTAATAATAAATTTCCGTGTGACATTGCAGTGCTTTTAATTTGTAATGACTATTTTCATGGTGCAATGTTATAGAAAACTCCTGCGGACAAAACTACAATTCACAGAAGAAATCGAAGGGAGACTAACAATTTTTTTTAAGAACTTTCCAATTTCTTTTTAACGTATGTTCTAATAGATAGTTCTAGACCTTTAGCACGACGATGTACTGAAAAGTTTCTCAAAGTCAACTATCTTAATCTAGGTGCTCTGTAAACAGTTAGGTCGTTTATCGAATGGCACTTTGCTACGAAAACAAAGCTGTACCTAAGATTAGTTCCTAACTTCCATCAGGTGTTATCAATGCTTAAAGTTAGCTACTTCAATATTCCTACGCTCTTCGCCGCACAGTCTTCCTATCTAAATTTAGATACTTATAATTGAAAAAGTTTCCGCTTACATTCAGGAGTTATGGGAAACCTACTGGCTTCTTCTTTAGACTTGACTGCATATATTGCAGGAGCTACAGGGGACTTTTTAACGGGATAAAATGAACTTTGTTACACTTTAATAAGACTGCTCATTAAAATAAAGAACGAGCGTTATATTTTACATTAAAATTAAGTACGTGCCTTGGAATTAATGAAATGGCAAGTCAAATATAAGTGAGCGACTCTTAAACCGTACAAAAATGTGTCTAACTAGTTTGTGCATTGATCTATTTCATAAGTACAGCTTTCAGTTATAAAAGAATAGCTTTTTAGCTAGAAATTGGGTATAAATATGGGAAGATGATTTAAAAAAGGTGGCTGGTTCAGAATGGATCAGAGTTGCAAAAGATAGAGGAAAATGGAAATCTTTAGAGGCGGCCTATGTCGAAAGACAATCTGTGTCCGAAAATAATGACCCGAACGCTGATAATTTAGAATAAAAACAAATATATCAGTTAATTAGATTAAGAAAACGTTTCAAAGTTTAACAGCAATAAAGGCTTATTTTATTTTTTATTTATAAAGGAATAGCATCATCATCATTAGACTATTAATGGCCTACTGCTGGAGCACAGGGCTTCCCTATGGATAGAATAGGGAGATTGGGCCATGATCCACCACGCAGACTCAGAGCGGATTGGTGGGTGCTAATGAGTAGAAATGCCGGGACCAACGGCTTAACGTGCCTTCTGAAGCACGCAGGAGCTCGAGATAGTAAATTTTTGGTAAACCCGAACCGAACGCTCTAACCACTTACGCCATCGAGCTAATAATTAAGGAATATTATTATTATATGTGTATTATTCATGACTTACTATGGACAGGCTCAGAAGATGTTGTTGTTGTTCCTTGTGTGTTTTCGTTTATAATTTCATTGGAGCCTGCAAACAAGGTTTGTTTGTTTGTTTTGTATTTGAGTATTGTACAAATTAGGACAGCAATATTTTGATTAATATTGCTATGAGGGTATTTGAGGAAAATATTATTCTAAACGAAAATATTACTAGAAAAAAAACACACGGATCAGGCAGGCAGCAGATGGGATTCGAACCCACACCCTCCGCTACTGCGGAGGGTGTGGGTTCGAGTCAATTTCTTCGTCTGCAAGGCAGCGGCTATCTCATCACATTATTCAGCGCATCCGCCCGGGTGTGCGGATTCGAGTGGGTTTTTTCTAGTAAAAATTTCTTTAGACTTATATGTTAAATGATTTTCAAGGAAAGACCGTAAGACCAGTTTTTTTTCATTTCGCTCCCCGCTGTGTAGCATGCAGTTTATAAAGTAAAGTACTTGTTTCTTAGGTTTTCACGCACATCACTCATTAAATAAAACTAATTTTAGCGGGTTAATGCACGAAACTTTATTTATTTATTGACGTTTATGCTAAAAATTAAATAAAAAATCATTCTGACGAAGCAGCCTCAAAAACCTGCGAAACATCAATAAATAAAGTTTCGTGCATTAACCCGCTAAAATTAGTTTTATTTAATGAGTGATGTGCGTGAAAACCTAAGAAACAAGTACTTTACTTTATAAACTGCATGCTACACAGCGGGGAGCGAAATGAAAAAAAACTGGTCTTACGGTCTTTCCTTGAAAATCATTTAACATATAAGTCTAAAGAAATTTTTACTAGAAAAAACCCACTCGAATCCGCACACCCGGGCGGATGCGCTGAATAATGTGATGAGATAGCCGCTGCCTTGCAGACGAAGAAATTGACTCGAACCCACACCCTCCGCAGTAGCGGAGGGTGTGGGTTCGAATCCCATCTGCTGCCTGCCTGATCCGTGTGTTTTTTTTCTAGTAATATTTTCGTTTAGAATAATATTTTCCTCAAATACCCTCATAGCAATATTAATCAAAATATTGCTGTCCTAATTTGTACAATACTCAAATACAAAACAAACAAACAAACCTTGTTTGCAGGCTCCAATGAAATTATAAACGAAAACACACAAGGAACAACAACAACATCTTCTGAGCCTGTCCATAGTAAGTCATGAATAATACACATATAATAATAATATTCCTTAATTATTAGCTCGATGGCGTAAGTGGTTAGAGCGTTCGGTTCGGGTTTACCAAAAATTTACTATCTCGAGCTCCTGCGTGCTTCAGAAGGCACGTTAAGCCGTTGGTCCCGGCATTTCTACTCATTAGCACCCACCAATCCGCTCTGAGTCTGCGTGGTGGATCATGGCCCAATCTCCCTATTCTATCCATAGGGAAGCCCTGTGCTCCAGCAGTAGGCCATTAATAGTCTAATGATGATGATGCTATTCCTTTATAAATAAAAAATAAAATAAGCCTTTATTGCTGTTAAACTTTGAAACGTTTTCTTAATCTAATTAACTGATATATTTGTTTTTATTCTAAATTATCAGCGTTCGGGTCATTATTTTCGGACACAGATTGTCTTTCGACATAGGCCGCCTCTAAAGATTTCCATTTTCCTCTATCTTTTGCAACTCTGATCCATTCTGAACCAGCCACCTTTTTTAAATCATCTTCCCATATTTATACCCAATTTCTAGCTAAAAAGCTATTCTTTTATAACTGAAAGCTGTACTTATGAAATAGATCAATGCACAAACTAGTTAGACACATTTTTGTACGGTTTAAGAGTCGCTCACTTATATTTGACTTGCCATTTCATTAATTCCAAGGCACGTACTTAATTTTAATGTAAAATATAACGCTCGTTCTTTATTTTAATGAGCAGTCTTATTAAAGTGTAACAAAGTTCATTTTATCCCGTTAAAAAGTCCCCTGTAGCTCCTGCAATATATGCAGTCAAGTCTAAAGAAGAAGCCAGTAGGTTTCCCATAACTCCTGAATGTAAGCGGAAACTTTTTCAATTATAAGTATCTAAATTTAGATAGGAAGACTGTGCGGCGAAGAGCGTAGGAATATTGAAGTAGCTAACTTTAAGCATTGATAACACCTGATGGAAGTTAGGAACTAATCTTAGGTACAGCTTTGTTTTCGTAGCAAAGTGCCATTCGATAAACGACCTAACTGTTTACAGAGCACCTAGATTAAGATAGTTGACTTTGAGAAACTTTTCAGTACATCGTCGTGCTAAAGGTCTAGAACTATCTATTAGAACATACGTTAAAAAGAAATTGGAAAGTTCTTAAAAAAAATTGTTAGTCTCCCTTCGATTTCTTCTGTGAATTGTAGTTTTGTCCGCAGGAGTTTTCTATAACATTGCACCATGAAAATAGTCATTACAAATTAAAAGCACTGCAATGTCACACGGAAATTTATTATTAAAACTCTGAATACAACAACAACATACTCACAATATTTGCAATAATTTACGTTTACTTCTGTTTGACAGAGATCATACAAAGTGAATTAAAAATGCCAAGTCTCATCGATGAATGGTGTCAAAAATCGGATTCGAAAAAAGAAGGTAATTAATTTAAAAAGGAAGATTAAAGGCTAGACTTGTCGATACGACTATTTCACTAGCGTATTAGTCCAGGCAACGAAAAGGTATAGAGGGAAATGCTTAGAACACAATTTTTGACTTCGTAACTTTGTTAGGACTAGTTAGGAGGTAAACATATGAAAAGTCCCCGCCTGTAGCCCTTAAGCCGGGGGGAAGGGGGGGGGGGGGGGGATTGAAGGTCCCATTTTTAGGTTTTTCGCATATATCCCGAAAACTATGCATCCTAGCGACATGAGACTTCGACAAAAGTGAAAGCTGATTAAATTTGCTACAAGTTTTATTCAGTCAAGTTTTTTGATATCTTGTATAGTTTTCGAGATATCCGCTCATAAAGTCCGTAATTATGGAAAAAGAAATTTGCTTCACATTTTTGCTCTATTTGACCGGATAACTCTTCAGCAATGCCGGCCGTAGGGTTGTTGGTTCCACCAGTGAGCAGCATGCAGATTTCGGACAAGCCCGCCAAAACAAGGATGGAGCTGACATTGCCAAGCTCACCGATTGGTTTGAGAAATTTCCTCCCTTCCCAGAGACCAGAGACATTATCAAGTCACCAGAAATCCAGAAAGCAGCAGCGGTCTTTTCACACCCTTTCTCCACCACCGCTCAAGTACAAAAAAGGCAGGTGAAACCTGCATCTTACGGTGGTATGGAGTTC
Organism: Chilo suppressalis; assembly: GCA_902850365.2. Lineage (NCBI taxonomy): Eukaryota > Metazoa > Arthropoda > Insecta > Lepidoptera > Crambidae > Chilo > Chilo suppressalis. The sequence continues at coordinate 5,180,366 of OU963902.1, forward strand.
CAGCGAAAGAGATTTCCCTCAATGCCTACAGGTACAAGTCATTCTTGAAATCAGTGGCCACCATCAAGCCCGATATCTCTTGTCTTCCTCCCACCGAGGGAGCAGTAAAACAGCATTCCCAGGATAATTACAGACTTTCAAGAGCGGATATCTCGAAAACTATACAAGATATCAAAAAACTTAACTGAATAAGACTTGTAGCAAATTTAATCAGCTTTCACTTTTGTTTAAGTCTCATGTCTCCAAAAATTGTGTTCCAAGCATTTCCCTCTATACCTGTTTTTGAGCATTCGTTGCCTGGACTATATGATCTATTTCCTGTTTCAGCGTTAAAAATCGGCGATGAGTTAGAACACCTTGATAAATTGTTGCTGTAGAACTCTATGCCCTACGTATAGAAATCGTGTGTTCTGAAAGGATTTTTAAAATGTTACACAAACAAGATTGACCCTTGAAATTAAAGTATTTTTAATTTATTCAGGTACAAAACAGAAGGTTTTAGAACAGAAGTCCACTGACGCCTGTGCAATGGTAGAAAAGAAATCGACCCAAACAGTCATGTCACAATCAGAATCTAAGGAAACTCAATCTGATTATTCTGTTAAGAATAACAAGAAAGGTAGAATAATTTTATTACATTAGTGAAAAATGCGTCTTACGGTAGCTAGTCCCACACACACATAAACACATTAATCGGGTAAAATTAAATAGGTGTAGATGCATGTTCAGCAATAATTACTACGATTCGGCCTTGTTGTTCGACAAATAAGGCCAAACCGACTAAGCCGGTCCGATTATGTGTTTGGGTACCTTAATTCAATCAAAATACGTTTTACCATTTATTTACAAACACGGTATGTCACCATTATGTTGAAAGTCTTCCAAATATGCTTTTTAAACTCTGAAAAAAAAGGTTTTTGCTCAGTTCGCCCTTTTATGTTCTACGACAGCTAACCTTCCATGTTTTCCTACATTCTATTTATTAATTTTAAAGGACAATAGTTTAATAAACTAGTATAAGTTTTTTTTAATATATTACCGTGATGACTCTATTTTACGAGTTTCAAAATATGGCCTCACTGTTTCTCACTCTGTGTAAAATCAACCGGTAAGTAACTTATTTCCAAAATTGTTCTCTACCAAAATAAAAGTTTACAGAAAGTTATAAGAAATTTGTTCTTAATATATTAACAATATTTTAGATGAGAAAAACACCGCCGCATTCACCAGTACCTACACCAGTCTGCACGTTCAGACGAAATCAATTGGACAATCCACTCCTGAAGTGTTCAATGGGAGACAGAATTCCCCGTCAATAATAGACACGTGGGCTCAGTATAGCCAGATTACGGATGACAGCATCAGCGGTAAGTTATTATTACCCGCGTAGAAAAAGGTAATGTCCAAAGCTTGACGGCAGACGGCAAGGCATGGTTTTTTCAAATTTTATTAAGAAAATCCATGAACATTACAATAGTTACGAGATTGATTGATGATCAAATACCGCAATGCGAAATCTTTAATTCAATTTTTATCGAGCATAATAAAGCTCAAAGTTGGTTTGGAAAAGGAGATTTGATTGACTTTTAGAAACTTTAAGATAAATTATATGTAATTAAATATAATTGTGGTATGTATGTATGTATATTCCTTTCGTAGTATGTATTTATATGTGTATATTATTGATTATGTCATATATTTAGCTTTATACCGCCGTTCGTCCTTTTTCTTTTTTCCCTAAGGTTGACTGGGAGAGAATGCTATTAGCAGTAAGTCCGCCTTTTGTACCATTCTTGTATATTTTCGGTCTATAAAGTTTGAGATCAATAAATATAGTCATTTAATTATATCTAACTAGTGGCCTGCCCTCACTTCGCTTCGGTGTAGAGCTGTAGTGTAGACTAAAATGCCTCTTCATATAATTATAAAAAAGAAACTGAAAATGGTATATTTGCGTTTTCCAAACTTCTATTGACATCACGTCACTCAATTGTTTTGCCTTCCCGGAACCTCGCCACTAACATTTGAAATTTATGGTATGGTATTAAAGTTCAAATTGAATTTAGGTATTATTACGAATCGTCTGTATGGGAGTATAGAAAATTGTTGTTTTTGGACTTTTCGGGCATTTTTTTAAATTTGTCTCTACGTAAGAACCAACCTCGTACTTCAAGGAATATTCTAAAAAAAGAATTATCGAAATCAGTTCAGCTGTTCTCGAGATTTGCGCTTAGCAACATATTCAGCGATTCATTTTTATATTAAAGATATTTTTACCTCTTTAGAAACCTTCAAAACATGCAATTTCATCTGTCTTTTGTAAGATGTACTTCATTTGGCGATTATCTGTTTTACTTACCTGCAGGTAAACTACTTATCTTTTCTTGTGTTTAAGGCCAACTATCGGAGAAGCAATATCTTCGGACTCGCATTGGCCATAGTAAACTGATGTCGGCACAAGTGCTTAACGAATCTATGTGCGACAACTGCACTCAAGTACGACCAAGCTACTATGATACGGGTAAGTGGCATACTTCTATCAGGGATAACTTTACATATTATTATATATTACTAGCAAACCCGGCGAACTCCGTTTCACCACCAGATGGCTTCGTTTTATGTAACATTTCGTTTGGTGATTAAAAGAAGTTTTTTTTTTTATTTTTCCTGAATTTTCTTTGCTATAAACCTCACGGAGCCCGAGACCTTTCCAACGAATGCAAAACCGTGGAAATCGGTCCGTGCGTTCTGGAGTTATAGCGTCAGGAAGGAAAACCCGACTTATTTTTATATAGTAGACTAGCAAACCCCGCGAACTCCGTTTCGCCACCAGATGGCTTCGTTTTATGTAACATTTCGTTTAGTGATTAAAAGAAGTTTTTTTTTTAATTTTTCCTGAATTTTACTTTGCTATAAACCTCACGGAGCCCGAGACCTTTCCAACGAATGCAAAACCGTGGAAATCGGTTCGTGCGTTCTGGAGTTATAGCGTCAGGAAGGAAAACCCGACTTATTTTTATATAGTAGATTATCATCATTATCATCATCATTATCAGCCTAATAATGTCCCCACTACTGGGGCACAAACCTTCCCTATGGAAGAAATAGGGAGATTGCCCAGTTCAGATTGGCGGGTGGTAACGACTGCAAATGCAGCCGTTACCAACGGCTTAACGTGCCTTCCGAAGCACGGAGGAACTCGAAATAGAAGATTTTTGGTCCACCCATCCAATGACCGACCACTGCGTAAGTTGCTTAACTTCCACGATCACAGCCGAACGCGCTAACCAGCCGCGCCATCGAGCTCCTCGAGCTTTAAAAGTTACGCAAACTTTATTGCTTAACAGGCTGCTCTACCTTTTCGTACAACACAGGAGCAGAAACATATCTAACCTATAACTACGTAGAAGTAATATTGAATATTAATCACCAATCATTTTGTATCAAGCACAAACGTTATGCTGTAATCAAACGCTAGTGTAACATTAAATTGCGTTACATCACGCAATTAGCTCGCACATGAGCCTCTCAAGGCATCGATTCATGTCCACGCGATCAGCGACGAGCGGAGTCGTTGCATTTTATTAATTTACATAAATGGGGTGAACAATGACGTATAATATATAGACAGGTTATACACCAAAAATATTGCATTTTAAAATGGCATAAGTAATCCCCGCCCCAACTTCCCTTGATAACAGCCGCCAATAGAGCGCAGTAAAGTGGTCTCTTTCACACTCATTCATAAAGCAAAAGTCCTGCTATTTGCCGACTCATTTTGCGCCGCGGTATGGATAAAACAGGATTTTTCTATTAAACCTAATGCAGCTTAAATTACGCGACTGACAACTCAAAATATAACACCCGTTTGGCTTCAGTCTTACATAAAATAACAACTACTGCGTAGTTTTTCTTGGGTCTGGTTTTATCAAAGTTTTTGGTGGTAAGTTATAGGACATGTCTTATGGTGCTCTCACCTCGTCACCCTACCTACAGAACCACTTTTTGACGTGACAACGTCTTAAATTAGGTTGCGGCTGGGAGTCACTTATGAAAAAGTGTAACGCTCGGTAACGTTACGATGAGTCTCTCGTGTTAAGTTTAAGTTTACATGTACAATGTTTTAGTAAACAAAATATATTTCTATAGTTAAAATTTGTGCAATTCTTATTTTCATTCAATTCCTTGTTCCTATTGTGCAATTTAATTATATTCATATCAATAAATATTCTACCGAGAAAAAGACGTTGTCACGTAAAATCTTCGCCCGTAAAACCGACTTTACAGGCAACCATTTTTTTTTTAGAAGTAATTCTATCATTCGATGACCTCCGTGACCAAGTTGTTTGTACGCCGGGTTTCATGGTGTCGCCGACTAGAGAGATCCCGGGTTCAGATCCCGGTGCGGGCAGATATTTGTGTGATGAATACGAGAATTTGTACTCCAGTCATATATGTTTAATATGTATTTCTATATAAATATACTTATATATATACAATATATGTATTCTATCTGTTACCCTAGCATCCCTTAACACAAGCCTTACAGTGTTTACTTTGGGGCTAGGCTAATTAGTGTGTGTTATTTTCATTTGGGAAACATGCAGTTTTACACAATTCAATTAAGTAATAATTATTACTTTTCCATAAACCAGTTAAGTTTCTACAGACTCAAACATTCATACACTTACATAATTAACTTAAAGTCACGTACAATCTTTACAGTTATATGAATAGAATAAACATGATAATCAAAATTTATGGTAAGAAAACAATTACTAAGTGTTAGGATAAAACGACCTTATAGCATTCATTCATTTATTTATATTTATTTTATTAATCGACTTATTTACTCGCTGTTGCTTGTCACTGAGACCGCACCTACAGCGCTCTAGCTAGATATCCTAACTCTGCATTTAATGCGGTTTATGCGTCCGCAGGGAGAAAACCTGTGCCGGCACCGCTATTACGCCCGGCTATTGTTTCAATACCCGTTTTACATCTTCGGTATACCTTATTCGAGTTTGTATTTTATGCACTTACTAGCTAGCCTCTTAACTCATTCTACTAAAAATGCAGTGCTCGAGCGATTTTACTAAAATCTTCTCTTGGTTGAATTGTTGATCTCACCCAAACAAACCGCATCGTTTCTTTGTTTTCTTAATTTAGTATCGTGTTTACGTCACAGTCTATTTTTGGTGGGTATGAGAAAAATTTACTAAAGCTTGGTAAACTCTAGTTTACTTATTTTTAGGTTAATATAATTGTAGTTGTTTACCTAAACTGATAATTATCACGAATTGTCTGTTAGTGTGTGTAAAATAAATAATGAACATTTTTTTATCATAAAATAGGAAAATTCGCAATTCTATTTTTTAACATTTATTTAACAGAAATACCTAAGTAAGTACTAAAGTAAAAATGAACTGTATCAAATTTAAAAACACCTTGTTATAAAATAACAAGAGTGACAGAAATACAGCTAGCAGTTGAAACACGACTTCCTTTGAAAATATTTAGTGGACAGGAAAACAGAAATATAAAATTTTACTGGTATCATATTATGTTTCCATTCCATTATGTCACCGAGCACGACGGAACTTCAGGCAGGAAACGAGTGAATGTAGCATGACTCATTTCTCAGTTCTCTCGTCTCTAGGAATCGCGTCTTCCTAGTAATGTGTGGCACAGTAGTTTTAAAATACAGTAACAGAACGCCTTCAAAAATATAGTTATTTATTATTTGTTAACTGTAACACCTTTGAAATATTCGAAGGCTTGTATTATATGTATTAGATTTCTGCACTTTGATATCTTAAACCTAAACTCATGAAGTTTTTTGTCCCATGATATTTGGCAACCGCAGTGGTACGAGTAGGTAGATAAAAATTGTCAACAAAAGCAAATATTCGAACGTGATCATGAAATATTTATTTCTAGCTGAAATCCAATGTATTTCGCGTTATGAATATGAGAGTTATTTCGGTAATATTTGACAATGATGGGCTTCTAACCTGTGATTGACTACATCTAATACCAATACCAAGTTGTTAGATTAAAACCTGTATTTACGTTGTTGGTATTGGTACCTTTGTGTGTATGATTTAAACTACATACATATAGGTCGTCTCATCCAGTACCATATCACCAAAATAAGGTTCTTTCCAGTTCGGTATTATCAACAACTTCAGTTACTGGTTCAGTTCGAGTTGTGTAGTACTGTGTCCAGATGCAACGATCATAACATTCCACTCTGCGGCATTGTGAATACTTTCGAACGCTTGCAAATTCATACGTGGTAGTGGTACTTACTTACATATGAATATAGACAGACGTCAACATTTGTACAGTTGAAGAATTTGCTTTTTACGCATCTGTAACTTTATGCTAACTTTAGTCGAAACTTTCTTAAACCAAGTAACGAATTGGGGCCGACTTAATCTAGTCCAATTTAACCCTACGAAGACACGAGTATGCGCGTTCACCGCAAAAAAAAATACCATTTGTCGTATCTCCCCTTTTTGAGAACACTCCTCTAACTGTCTCAGCTAGTATTGGAATTCTTGGCGTTGACATATCGAGCGACGTCCAGTTTCGGGATCATTTAGAGGGCAAGGCCAAATTGGCCTCTAAGAAGCTTGGTGTGCTCAATAGATCGAGAATGTACTTCACACCGGCCCACCGACTGCAGCTTTATAAGACACAGGTTCGGCCTCACATGGAGTACTGCTCTCATCTTTGGGCGAGGGCACCCCAGTACCAGCTTCTCCCTTTGGATCGCATCCAGCGCCGAGCGGCTCGAATCGTCGACGACCAGGACCTTTCCGATCAGCTTGATCCTTTGGCTTTGCGTAGGGATGTAGCTTCGCTCTGCATCATCTATCGCATTTATCACGGAGAGTGTTCTAAGGAATTGTTCGGATTAATTCCAGCTGCTGCATTTCGCCATCTTATATCGCGACAAAAATTTCATCCATCATCTTGATGCGTGGCTATCCACAACCGTGCGTTTTTGTCGAAATTTTTTACTACGTACGACAAAACTGTGGAATATATTGTCGCCAGCAGTGTTCCCGGACCTATACGACCCAAAAACCTTCTAAAAGGGGGCGTACTCCTTCCTTAAAGGCCGGCATCACATTTGTGATACTCCTGGTGTTGCAAGTGTCCATGGGTGACTGTGATCACTTACCATCAGGTGAGCCATCTGCTCGTTTGCCTCCTATAACATAAAAAAAATGCTATTTTTGACTATTGTTGGTGTTTAAGATTCATTAATAACCTAAAAGACGGAACTCTTATAGGATCAACTTGTTATCGGTCCGTGCATGTATCCGCCTGTAAAATCTTTTTTCTCGTGAATGCCTAGGGCCTAGGGGTTATACCATACTTTCTTTCTTTGACGACCTCCGTGGCCGAGTGGTATGTACGGGTGGTATGCCGGGTTTCAAGATGTTGCCTACTAGAGAGGCTCCGGGTTCGAATCCCGGTGGGGGCAGATGTTTTTGTGATGAATACGAGCGTTTGTACTCCAGTCATGGATGTTTAATATGTATGTATTAGTATATGTATTCTATCAGTTACCCTAGTATCCCATAATACCAGCCTACGGTGCCTACTTTAGGACTGGACTAATTGGTGTCAGTGTTGGACATATTTATTTATGATACCAAACTAAAATAATCTCAAATTATCGGGTCTACATTCCTTTGAAGCAGTGAAAAATCAAACTCCATATCGATGCATCTGAAATCCACGGTCATTTATGCAATTTTATTCCGTACTAGCTGTGCCGCGCGGTGTTACCCGCGGCTTATTAGGGATATTTTCTCTAACAACGTAAGTAAAACGTAGGCTATGTGTTAATCCAGAGTTTCAGCTAACTCCATACCAAATTTTATGGTCGCTCGTGATAATCGCTCCTGCCGTTTAGACATGAAGAAGTAACAAACATACACACTCACAACCTTTCGCCTTTATAATATTAGTGTGATATTATGACAATGATAAGGGAATTAAAACCCTTATGACTTTTTTCCCCCTTTTTTTTGTGACGAGGGGAATTGCAGTTACGCACCATACCGTGACGCTGACTAGGCGCACGGCGTGTGTGGGACTCGCCGGCACGGGAAACAGTGCCGACCCTACTCAAGCAGGACCAGTGCGGAAGGCCACACTGATCCTACTCCACTAAAACCCCCCGGTACCCTCCTACGCCCATATGGGGGCGGTCTCGGGGCCGACGCACCTGCGTGCGCCACATCTCCGAGCACGCCCCCGGGCAGGCCCGGCCCAACTAGTGAACCGGGCGACGCGCCTCAGGGGGACTGCGCTAGGGTACTAGGCAGTCCCCAGACGTGGTGGCCTATGCCGGAGCGGCACCTAGGACGCGCGGCTGGTCAGGCCGCGCCCAGACCACCTTAGGGCCGTCGAAGACCGGCAGTCACCGCTGCCTGCCTTCTTCGGCCCACCCGTCTACGCCGGAGAGGAGCGGCTAGAGCGTCCTCCTCCCGCTCCCTCTCCGCTGCCTCCTTCTGCGTCATCACCGATTCGCAGAAGGAGGCGGCAACCCTCCAGGCTCTCTCACTACCAAGCATGGCTCTTACCATACTTGGCAGCGTGAGGCCTCCTCCGCCGAGCGCCGCGATCAGATCGCGGCGCTCATTTCGCCAGGCCGGGCACACGATCAACGTGTGTTCAGCCGTGTCGTCGGGAGAGGCGCAGTGATGACACCGCGGCGTCTCCTCCCGACGGGCAACTCGGTGCAGGTAGTGACCGAAGCACCCATGTCCGGAGGTCTAAAATCATGAAACTTGGAAAGATGCAATGCCGTGTAGCACAAGTGAAGGAATCATTTTAATATAAAAAACATGATTCTATTAAATAAAACTAGTTTTTACGGGTTAATGCACGACCTTTATTCATGTTTTGCAGCCTTTTCATGTGTGCATCGTCAGAATTTTTTTCAGACCTGCATCGTCGGAATAATTATTCTGACGATGCAGACCCGAAAAGGCTGCAAAACGTCAATAAATAAATAAAGTTCGTGCATTAACGCGTTAAAACTAGATTTATTTAATGAGTGATGCGCGTGAAAACCTAAGAAACAAATATGATACTATTCCCGTCATGGACAATTAACTTGCTTACAAGTATGTACAAAATTTTATTACAGAAACTGATATAATGGCACCCCGCAAAACATCGCAACAGAAATCTATCTCGATAATGACATCGTATCCGATCGGCGACACTCCCATCAGAGCTCGCAGTAAAGAACGTAAGTAATAGTATTTGCTTATTAACATGGCGGCCCTTAGGACTGAAACTGCATTAATTCAATTCAATTCAATTGATTCAAAAATCATTTATACAAGCACATATGAAAGTCGAAAGGTACGCCATCGGTTCGCAAAACTACGGCGGGAGACCTTGTACTGAGAAGAACCGGCAAGAAACTCGGCAAGGGCTGCTCAATTAATATAATACCGCCAAACGCGACTTTGTGGAAAATTGGTTTCGCATAGAAATTTTCACCCATATTTTCATCCCCTTAGAGGAAGATTTTTTTTCTATTAGATGGCATTTCCCGGACACAAACCATCTATACCAAATTTCATCTAAATCAGTTCAGCGGTTCTTGCGTGTCGCGGTAACAGACAGAAAAACAGACACACTTTTGTATTTTTAAAATTTGTTTGTAAGTTTGGATACTCTACAATAATCTGAAATTGATGAAGCGGGCATGGCATACTTTGTATAAAATTGTGAAATTCATACGGACGAAGCCGGCTACCAGTTTTTCTATTTTCTGTTTAAAGATTTTCTTTTGTTTCTTTTTATAGGTTACCATAGCTTGATGTGCGGTTGCGCCTACGTCGATACCGAAACGAATACTCACTCGAATCACAAAATTACCCATAGTAAGATATTATTCATTTATATTCAATAGGCACTTTTATTCTCTTATCATATTCAATATTGAGATGGTAATTAAACGAGCCTTTCTCCGGGTATTTTATTGCATAAATTTATTCTGTCAAGTCGGACCATAATATTTGAATTCTTCAAAGAGTTTTATGAATTAAAAATATATGAAAGAAAGTACCATTTAAGATTGTTGTTAATAAATTCTTAAGTAAACATTAAGGCCCTTAATGTATACGAACCAACACAGGTCAACGTTGCTTTAGTAATTAAAATCCATTATTATCTATTTCATCATCAGCCTATTAATGTCCCCACTGCTGGGGCACAGGCCTTCCCTATGGATGGAATAGGGAGATTGGGCCATGACCCACCACGCGGGCCCAGTGCGGATTGGTGGGTGCTAACGACTGCAGATGCAGCCGGGACCAACAGCTTAACGTGCCTTCCGAAGCACGGAGGAGCTCGTAAAGTAATTTTTGGTCACCCATCCAATGACCGACCCCTGCGAAAGTTGCTTAAGTTCAACGATCACAGCCGAACGCGCTAACCACTTGCGCCATCGAACTCCTCGATTATCTATTTATTGAATTCTAAAATAACAGTAGACAATTAAAAAGACTGATTAGCAATGCCGCAGTTTCTTTCAAACCAACTCAGATTTCCATACTAATTGCAAAGCTCTCTTGAGGTACATTAATATTTAGAGGTGTTTTATTTTAAATCATCTTTATGAAAAAGAGTTGACAATGTTTGCATAAATATCCTCAGACATGGAATCCTCAACAAGAAGTATTAATAATCTGGGCGTGAATACATTAGAAAAAGCAACGAGCACCAGTTTTTATGAAAAAGGCAATTCAGCTAGCAAAACTAGTAAGTTACATTGAAAATTGTCTCATCATTTTTTTTATAACTAAGATAACAAACAAAAAGATGACCCACCTGACGGTAAGTGACACCCAAAGCATAGCTAGGCCCATCTTAGTGGAACTTTACTCACTGATAGAAACATTACTAATAATATAATGTAACTAATAATTGTAAATAAATAATACCATCAAATGGTGCCTAGGTCATCAAAGCTGCCGAGTTTAGTTTTAGATTTTAAAAGTTGTACCAGAGTCTGGACCATTATCACTATAACGGCAGAAATAAAAATTTTGCTGAACCTACAAGCGTTCGAATCGCTTGTTGTGGAGTAAAAACTCACGCAGTGACACTATTGTGTTAAGCATAAAAATGCAAATTAACATAGAGCATTTATAGAGTAGTAATAACAAAAGACTTTCTTAAATTTTTTTTTTTGAATTTTGAGAACTCAATTAGACAATTTAGACATTAAGTAGTTTTAAGCTTTTGTAATTTTAAATATGTCTATTAGAGATGGGCCGACTAGTCGGGAAAGACATCGTTTATAGTCGGCGATTAGTCGGCAACTATTCAGCAAAACATGCCGATTATAATCGGCACATAACAATGAAATAAAACCCAATACTTATGCTTGTTTAGAATATTTAAACATTACCAAGAGTATGTATTTAAAGTTATAACAATAAGAATTAGGAACTTCAGAATCTGTCAGTAATTCAGATAAATGAACACAATGAATATCGCATAAAACAAAATAGCAGTGGGAAGTAAGTATGTATTAATTGAGTGAAATTTTACGTGTCTTCACGTAATCGTCTTAAAGAAGTCCATAGGTATTTTTTTTCCTTGTGATGTTGGAACATGAATATATCGGCTCGATTCGGGAGACTCGTGTCGTGTGTGAGCAATCAGAGTAGTGACGAAATATTCCGAACACCTTCCTAAGATAGGTATTAGAATGATCGGCATTGCAGAATAGTCGGCCGACTAGTCGGTAATTCGAAAGTCGGTTAGTCGGAAAATATTATAATCGGCCCATCTCTAATTTCTGTGTAAATATAAATAAATTAAATTACCCATAATTACTTACAAAAATAATGTTTTTCGCTACGTATTTAGCTCGAACAACCGTTGAACAAATACAGTCGCTATCCCGTCGGATCGGTCAGGCGGACTCGAGCCTGCAGGACGGGCTCAGCAGGGCCATCAACAGTTCCATACTCTCCAGCAACCTGGATGCCGACAAGTGGATCAAACGATGCACCAGAGACGAAAAAGGTTTATTAACGTTTTTCTGAATTTGGTTTTAGAATTTTAGTTATTCGTGGCGGTTGCTCTATCTGAGCGACAGAGTCAAACAAAATACTTAGTAGTGCAAGTCTAAGCCCAAATTGTATAATTTAATATTATCAAACAATGAAAAATGATACAAATAGTTTTGCAACTATGTATTGATGATATAGTTATGTTTGATCTAAGTATTCTTTTCTTCTATTTCTATTCTATTCTAATTCTATTGCTTTAGAATACCAATCAATTATAGACGTTGAAGAGTCTGCTCTGAAAGCCTTGAAACGGGCTTCGATGTCTATAGCACGTGCATCCAAATATTCTAAAAGTCAGAATTCTTCTAAAAGCAATGCAATCAGCAAAGCAAGCGTTATATGTAATTTAAGTAAAGGTAAGTTAATAAAAACTACAATTTAGATAAACACTTTTGTACAAAAATCTGTATATTATCACTACTTAAGGCATATTTTCATCGGGATGGGTCAGTGTTCTTGGATTGAAATTGCACTGAGCTTCACCTATTGTAGTAACTTATTTCTGGGGTTGTAATATAAGGTAAGCTATATCTACATCAGGAGAAAAAAAATGGAAAGTACCTAACTACTAACCATATTCATAAGAATGACAAGATTTGTTTCGTAAAATTAACTAATTGGATAACAAAAAAACATTTGTGCAAGATTGAGTCAAAGCATTTTAAGTCAATATAACCATTGTACTAATTAACGAAGTCAATAATAGATTTCCTAATTATACTGATTTATGTAGCGTAAATAACATCATTTCAGTGATACCCCCTACTCCTGGTGATATACCATCCAATGACAGTCTAGCTGATGTTTTACCAGTAAACGATTCTGTTATAAAACAACCAACAGAAATTGTATCATTGGAAGATAGCAAGATAATGGTAGACGAGTTTACATCGGGTGAGATCTTATAAAATTTGTGTTCATAGTTCATATAGTATGAAATTTAATTAGAGCATATTGTTTTAAACTTTCATGGTCACTAACATTATAGCTATTAACGGGATTTTTACCATGTACCTTGTCTTTTATGAGTCTCAGTCTCTAAAAAACAAGGTACATGGTAACAATCCCGTTAATAGCTATAAATTAGAGCAAGTCATAAATTGAACTGTTTAATTCTTATTATTACAGATGAAGCTCTACCAGAAACCCTTAAAGAGACTTTACTACATGCAGGAGAATCGGGTATGAAAATACAAATTAAATGGAATTTTGTAACTATTGGATTCCAATGTGCTCTCATTTGTACAACCTCAATATTTTAGACTACCAAGATTTTATTTAAATAACCTGATAGTGGTATTATTTTTCCAGCAGAGTTACCACTAACTCCAGTTGAGTTACCATCCAACTTTAGCAGTTCCGCTAAAGTGCAAGCGGTTGACTGTGCTATTAATAACGAAACTAAAAGCATACTTATGGAAAGAAATAAAATGATGGTAGATAGGGTCACATCAGGTATTTTAGCTTTTTATACATTCATGTCAAGTAAGGTATATTATAATAAAACAAATTGTCTATTTGCTCAAATTTAGTGAAGTAGTAATGTTTTTAGAGAAGCTTAGTAAAATCGATTTTCTTTAGAAATAACATAAGCCATAATATTTTCAGGTGAACTTTTATCAAAACAACTAAAAGAATCTATTCTACAAACTAGTCCGGATATTAAAGAAGCTGGTATAGGTAATATAAAATTCTGGAATAGTTGAACACTTTTGATTACCCCAACAAGGCACGCTTGCATATAATTAATTTTGAAGTGAACCTTCTTTTCGGACGGGGTGTAAATGGAAAAATCCTATGGAAAAGATGAAAACGGAAATGCGTCACGGACGTTACACGACAATAAATATGTGTATATATATATATATATATATATACGTATACAGTGGTGGTCACATAATTAAAGACACTCCCTAATTGACCACAAAAAACATACTTATTTACTAAAATTAGCTAACATTAGTATTTAATCAAGTGTAATTGTTATTAAACTATATACGACGTTGTATTCTTACAATGTGGGACATAAAATAGTTGTGTTCGTTAGTATGTAGTTTAGTCACTGCTCACTATGGGAACGTAATTAAAGCCAGCTAATTAAAGACGCTCGATTTGCTTCGAAGAAATAGGAAAAAATAATGTTATTATTGAAATTATCTTTATAACGCAATATTCCTAACACATTTGTATAACTTTCCGGTACGTATCAATATTTGGTCGCATGTCCTTTGGCAGAAATGACAGCACGACATCTCTTAAATATATATGTGTATGTGTGTGTGTGGGATGCGTGCGCAGCTCTTCCCGACGAGCATGAATGTTGGAAGGTAACTGGGCAAAGGCTGACACGCTACGAGCGTCACGAGCGTCACAGGCAACAATATAATATATTGTTATTAAATAAACATATATATTAATGATGCGTACGCTGCTCCATTCGCCTATGCCTTATGCCCCGCCTATAATAATGTTAGGTTATTTAAGAAAAGAAGTTTCACTTCAGATGTGTGGTCCAAGCACACAATTTTTTATTTCGTGTCACATTTGACACTTAATTTGTAATTTATGTGAAACTTAAATTAAAAAAAAACAAAGGAGAACAAATAAAGCTTTTAGCGAAGTAATCAAAAAGGTTGAACGGTGGTATATATTTCTTTACAATGCGTAATGTGTCATTTTCATTAATTTCTTCCTTAGAACGTCAGCAACATAACAAGTCCAGTTCAAAATTCAATATAATGTTAAAGTTGGATAGTACTTGTAACGCTAATTGTGCGATAACCATTAGCCTTCAGAGGTCAAGAAAAACTAAATAGGTAGGACCTTAGAACTTTTTCATCAACCACTAAATAAGCTTTCGTTAACGTAGGCTTGTAATTTATCTCGATTTGTTTTCACATTTGACTGGTCTCAACAGGGCCGGATTTAGGATTGTGTAGGCCCCGGGCCACTTAGGATTTGTATGCTAGTTAACCCATCGAAATTTTGTTATCTTTTATCCTGTTGTGGAGGTCCCGGGCCACTTAGGATTTGTATGCTTGTTAACTCATCGAAATTTTGTTATCTTTTATCCTGTTGTGGAGGCCCTGGGCCACTTAGGATTTGTATGCTAGTTAACCCATCGAAATTTTGTTATCTTTTATTCTGTTGTGGAGGCCCCGGGCCACTTAGGATTTGCATGATTGTTGACCCATCTAAATGTTTTTATTTCTTAAGCTGTTGTGGAGGCCCCTGGGCCACAGCCCCACCTGCCTTGCCTTAAATTTGGCCCTGAATAATCATGTATATTAGATGTTCAAAGTACTGTAGGCTGCAAAAAGAGCAAAAAAAAATATCAAAGGAAAAGATGTTTACTAGTTGGAATTTGATAGTTTATTTTTCCGAAGTCTCTATTATGGGGGGCCCCCGTTTGTGGAGGCCATGGGGCTTTCGCCCCGGTTGCCCTCCCCTAAATCCGGCAGTGGGTCTCAAGGTCTACTAATACTAATCAACGGACAAGACAATTTTGCAAAACTACCGGCA
Source organism: Chilo suppressalis (assembly GCA_902850365.2). Classification (NCBI taxonomy): domain Eukaryota; kingdom Metazoa; phylum Arthropoda; class Insecta; order Lepidoptera; family Crambidae; genus Chilo; species Chilo suppressalis. The sequence continues at coordinate 5,196,013 of OU963902.1, forward strand.
CTTGTTTAATTATTTTTCTTTAGTTTAAGCATGACACTGAAACACATTTTAGTTGGATTAGAAAATATTAAGTGTAATTTTTATTAAATAAAACTAGTTTTAACGGGTTAACGCACAAAACTTTATTTATTTATTGAAGTTTCGTTCGTGATTAACGGTAGTTAGGGTCAAATCATTACAAAAAAGAATTTTAAATAAAGTACTTTATTAACTAAATCAACTGATAAATTCATACATAGACAATAAAATTTAAAAAATCTTCCAATGAAATAAGCAAACGCTCAATAAAAGTCTTTCGAAGGTAGCTCGACAAAATTAAATAAAAAAACATTATTCTGACGATGCAGACCTGAAATGGCTGCAAAACGTCAATAAATAAATAAAGTTTCGTGCATTAACCCATTAAAACTAGTTTTATTTAATGAGTGTGAAAACCTAAGAAACAAATATGTAATTTTTATCTCAATTGCTGAAAGTGAGACGTATTTTCGTGTTTAACTAGCCTGCTACCTTTTTTTCGGCCTCGGTGGCCGAATGGTTTGTACTCCAGGTTTGATGGTGTCGCCGACTCGAGAGGTCCCGGGTTCGAATCCCGGTGGGGGCAAATGTTTGTGTATTGAATACGAGCATTTGTACTCCAGTCCATATGTTTAATATGTATTGCTATATAAATACACATATATGTAGGTACAGTATATGTATTCTATCCGTTACCCTAGTATCCCATAACACAAGCCTAACACAACAACGGAATGACGACTTTCCGACGACGCATTCCTGCAAAGGATGTGAAACGTCAATAAATAAATAAATCAGCGCATCTATCCCGTTAAAACTTGTTATATTTAGTACAAAATTGTTTATCCAACTAAGCATTGTATTTTTTTAGAAACCGATACCATTGAATCCATAATAAAAGAACAGAAGTCTGCAAGTGTGTTTACATCCAAATGTATTTTACCGAAACCAATAATATGTGCTCAAAATGAGAACACTTATAATGGTAAGCTATCTGTGTTAGTATTTTTCACTTAAGCTTTTAACATTCCACCCTGAGCTTCAAACTAAGTAGAAGTAATTAATTTAGTTTTTTGTTTAGTTTAATTTAGAACTTACGTGGTGCAAATGGTTTATAGCTGCAAAATCCACATTTAAATTATATTTGATTAAATTTTGGTTTTTATTTTCAGAATGTATATTTGTATACGACAGGCCCCATTGTGTCGTGCACAAAACACATATTGATGCGTCTGTCCAGTCTGCTAATGTCGAACGTATTCAAGGTGGGCTTCTTTGTGTGACCTTTCTCCTTTTCTTCCTTTTTAACCTTTCTATCCTTTTAAGTCAATTTGACAGCAATATCGCCTTTTTTAAAATTTATTTTTCGCGGAAACACAGCATAAGCCGTTGTCTAAATTCACTTGTAAATTTTCTTAGGTAACTCAAAATACACGGCGTATTTTATCTGACATATTTCTATCTGTAAACTTACATAGGCATTTCATTGATACAGATATCTGTCCAAAAGTACCTGAACTTCGTGTGTGTCATGAGACAGGCGTCAATCAGACCGTGAATTTGTATTCCCGCGTTGGAGAAGTTTTATCCCCCAAAGGTAAACCCGATAACAATGACAAATGATTCGAAAGTAGAAAATTTTGTTTGAAAAAATATCTAGTATAGTTTTGTGCAATCGTTTGAAAGCTTTGTTGAACATACATTTCAGCGGTTCATTTTTATAAAAGTAAAAATAAATGACAGCTTTATAAATAAAGACGATAAATCCTTAGCTATTTCCTAATCTTTTCTATTAAGTATAGTTTTAAACCATACATGCTTTTTTCTATACACGTTTGAATACATTCTGGATGTAGTTTGAAACAGGCTCGTGAGTTCTTAGTAAGTATTGTTTTCACCACTCGGGGAATATTTTTGTGAAATTCTTTCGAGATTCACATCATTTTTAATGTTTAGTTAATCCCCTTAAAACGATACAAATCGTATTCTTTGTGTCAAGGAATTGAACATAAACTTGCAAGTTTCCCAGAAACTTTGACGAAACTTTGGGAAGGCACAATTACGTTTCCGCCTGTAAACGAAAACTTTAGGCATTTCTCTTTTAGCGTTGCCTTGTGACACTTACATACTTATCGTATTAAAGTAGTTAGCTCTCGTGTTGACTTTTCATGTCAACTCGTTATGACAAACATTATTGTGAAGGTGTCATGAACTTTATACTCCCTCATTTCAGTTTATGAAGCATTATACGAAACTACCAAGCTGGCTGTGAAAGATCGGCACGTTTTTCCTGTAAGAGACACTGGGCGAGAACTTGTTCCTACTAAAGGTTGGCAAATTATAAAATTGATTGAGTCAGCATCTGTTCCTCGAATAGCGGTGGCAATGATTCTATAAGGGTTTATACGTAATCTTATAAAGTTTGACTACTACTTTTAAATTAGGTTTAACTACATATATACCATTAACGGTTGCTAAGATCAAAAGATATCATATAGACCGACAGAATTGCTTGGGAACCTGAGGTAAAGCCTGTACTTTCAGATTGAGGTTATCAAACCGATATAATCTTTTGCATAAAACAAGGGTCGCCTCAGGGTCACTAAGGCCCGTGTTAAAGATTCTCAGCGATTTATCTAGTCTTGAGCATAGTAAGAAAGGGATGTCGCTATATAACAGCACATAGCGATATCCCTTTCTAACTGTACTCAAGTAAAGATCAACACTTAGTTGTCATTTTGTAATACGGGCCTAAGAGTAAAATGTAGGTTTTGGTTTAATTTGCAAGTAGAATTGTTAGAGATTTCCCCTTTCTCAAACAAACAATTAGGCAACTCAAACGAAATACGGAAACATTGTTCTTTGCAGAGAGGTCTGATCTATGTAAGGTTTGGAGGCACATAACATATATAATAGTATATACCACAAATATACCTTATTAGTATACCCTAATGGATAATTTATCAGCACTGTTTTATCACATTTTTGTATTACTCGTGATTTTTTATGAAACAATATTATTTTAAGCAAGCGTGCTTCCTTAACATCGGCTGATATTAAGCGTCGCATGAAATAGGTGACAAAAAATCTCTAGTTCCTCTTCTTTGGAAGGTACGTTTACTAACGTACCTTACGTTTACTATTTGTATGTCATAAGCTTAAGCATTTCATCCATTTTGGTCCGTGTGGTGGGTTAGCGGTTCTCTTCCAACATTTTATCTGATTATGGAAAGATCTAAGTGAAGAAAAAGTGAATCATACATCCACTTACGAGGAGCCCTATGGCGCAGGTGGTTAGCGCGTTCGGCTGCAATCGTTGAAGTTTAAGCAACTTTCGCAGGGGTCGGTCATTGGATGGGTGACCAAAAATCTTCTATCTCGTGTTCCTCAGTGCTTCGAAAGACACGTAAAGCCATTGGTCCCGGCTGCGTCTGCAGTCGTTAGAACCTACCAATTCGCACTTGGCCCGCGTGGTGGGTCATTGCCCAATATCCCTATTCCATCCATAGGGAAGGCCTATGCCCCAGCAGTGAGGACATTAATAGGCGCATGATGATGATGATATCCACCCATAAATCTGTTAATGATAGGAAATACCAACTTTCGTTCATATTTATTTATTTTTCTATGCCCATAGAGCATGATGCTGCCTCAGCAAAGACTTTGGCGATACGCTCAGCAGCCATGGTGACGTCACAGTGCGGCCTAAGGCCATCCAAGTGCCACTGTCATCAGGAAATTAAAAAGGAACCAGGAAAAGGTATACTTTTTTTTTCGTCTAGCAGAAATTACCGCTTTGGGAGCACATCGATGCTCTTTATGTAGGTGTGCCGGCTACACCCAAGCAACTAGGTGGCTATACCTAGTGCAGTGGACCACCACGTCATCGAACTAAAATACGTAAGTGCCTACAGACCCTGTCTTTCCCAATGGGCACTTTGGGCAAGTGCCCAGGGCCCCGCGATTGATAGGGGGCCCCCTCAGATCAAACACAAAGTCCCTAGTTCCTGTTAAATCATTAAACGGAAATCATAGGGGCCCCATTATCCTAATATGCCCAGGACCTCCATTTGGTCAAAGACGGCACTGAGTGCCTATCTATCTTATATATTCTTTTGGGTATGTTCCAACCCTTTGTCTTGTAGTTAAGTACCTATAGGCAGGGCCGGATTTAGAGGTCCAGAGGCCTCGGGGCAACAGAGGAGCGGAGGCTCCCTCACCCCAAATTATTTGCCAAATAACGTAAACATTTTTTTTTCATTCGAGTTTTTCAATAAATAATTTATTGTGAACCAAGTAGATTCCCTTAGTATTGAACAAACACATATAAATATAAACGGAAACAAGAATTATCTGGAATTAAATCTTAGAGTTAACGAACGGAACCGAAAAGATGTTTACTAGTGTTTACTAGTCGGAATTTGATAGATTTTTACTTCCGAAGTCTCTATTGTGGGGGCCTCCCGTTTGTGAAGGCCCCGGGGCTTTCGCCCCGGTTGCCCTCCCCTAAATCCGGCAGTGCCTAAAGGCAGAAGTGAACTTCTTGAGCAAAACCACAAACTTGCGCAGTAGACATTTTTGTATGCAAAATTACTACTGTGCAGGCTTCCTTGTTTATGGGCGATGATCAAGAAGTTTGCCAATGTGTATAATACTCGTATCTAAAATAAAATAAAAAATATTTATTTTGTTATTGTTTGAAACCATTATTTTCAGCTGAATACGTGTTCGCTTACGATACCCCGCAATCGTCAGTAGTAGACGCGACTGATAATGTGAGTTGTCACGCCAGAGTGCTGGATATACCGCCTTATTGTGATACAGGTAAAGGTCATTTTCCATGCGATATTTAACTTCATTATTATCTATGTTATTGACCTAGTGGAGCAAAGGCTTTCCGATAGTGAAGCAGATTTTATCATCATCATCGCCCTATTAATGTGTCCACTACTGAGCGCAGGCCTTCCCTATGGATGGAATACAGATTGAGCCATGACCCACCGCGCGGACTTAGTCCAGATTGGTGGGTGCTAACGTCCGCAGATGCAGCCTGGAACAACGGCTTAACGTGCCTTCCGAAGCACGGAGGAGGTCGAGATAGTAAATTTTTGGTCACCCATCCAATGACCGACCACTGCGAAAGATGCTTATCTGCAACGATCGCAGCCGAACGCGCTATCAACTAGCGCCATCGAGCTCCTCATTTTAAGAAGCAGATTTACTTTCCTAGAATCGTTTTTTTGTTCTTCAGATGAGCATGTAAAAACACAGCTGGTTGGGTCTTGTCGGTACTACAGCAATCTACTCACGAAACACTTTGGAATCATAAAAGAAAAAGGTTTGTAACCACAATAGAAAAGGAACTGGTTTAAGGTATTCTAATCTAGACGAATCGGTTTTGAGTTAAAACTTATGAAATCACTGTGATATTTATGTATAAATTATTTTCCCATATATAAGACCCCTATTTATTTATCTCTCTCCAGTTGTATTCTCGCGGTATGAGGACAGTCTATGATCTTCCACAAAGATTTTATCTATGGGTAGACCGCTTAAGTCCTCGCCTGCGGGGTAATGGGTTTGGGGAAGGACGAAACCGGGGACTGTGAAAGGTGCGGGCAGCAGGCACATTCTTGTAAGCGTTCTACCTATAAAAAACAATGTAATTATTTCTAAAGAAAATATAACTAGAAAAAATTCCACGCGGACCAGGCAGCAGACGGGACTCGAACCCTCGAGCACTGACCAATTATGCTACCGCGGCCCTCACGGACCGCGTCGAAATTCCTTCTAGCTATTCTTAAGCTGCAAGGCAGCGCCATCTCTTCGCATTATAGGTAAACCCACAATGTCAAATGAATACTTTTACAAGTATTAAACATTTGAAAGAAGAAATAGCAATTATAGTTATAATTTTTTTTATTATTTTTAAAGCATGTAACTGCTTGATGTTTAAATCTAAAGAAAATATAACTAGAAAAAATTCCACGCGGACCAGGCAGCAGACGGGACTCGAACCCGCACCCTTCGCAATCCGGGCGAATGCACTGACCAATTATGCTACCGCGGCCCTCACGGACCGCGTCGAAATTCCTTCTAGCTATTCTTAAGCTGCAAGGCAGCGCCATCTCTTCGCATTATAAGTAAACCCACAATGTCAAATGAATACTTTTACAAGTATTAAACATTTGAAAGAAGAAATAGCAATTATAGTTATAATTTTTTTTTTATTATTTTTAAAGCATGTAACTGCTTGATGTTTAAATCTAAAGAAAATATAACTAGAAAAAATTCCACGCGGACCAGGCAGCAGACGGGACTCGAACCCGCACCCTTCGCAATCCGGGCGAATGCACTGACCAATTATGCTACCGCGGCCCTCACGGACCGCGTCGAAATTCCTTCTAGCTATTCTTAAGCTGCAAGGCAGCGCCATCTCTTCGCATTATAGGTAAACCCACAATGTCAAATGAAAACTTTTACAAGTATTAAACATTTGAAAGAAGAAATAGCAATTATAGTTATAATTTTTTTTATTATTTTTAAAGCTGCCTTGCAGCTTAAGAATAGCTAGAAGGAATTTCGACGCGGTCCGTGAGGGCCGCGGTAGCATAATTGGTCAGTGCATTCGCCCGGATTGCGAAGGGTGCGGGTTCGAGTCCCGTCTGCTGCCTGGTCCGCGTGGAATTTTTTCTAGTTATATTTTCTTTAGATTTAAACATCAAGCAGTTACATGCTTTAAAAATAATAAAAAAAATTATAACTATAATTGCTATTTCTTCTTTCAAATGTTTAATACTTGTAAAAGTATTCATTTGACATTGTGGGTTTACCTATAATGCGAAGAGATGGCGCTGCCTTGCAGCTTAAGAATAGCTAGAAGGAATTTCGACGCGGTCCGTGAGGGCCGCGGTAGCATAATTGGTCAGTGCATTCGCCCGGATTGCGAAGGGTGCGGGTTCGAGTCCCGTCTGCTGCCTGGTCCGCGTGGAATTTTTTCTAGTTATATTTTCTTTAGATTTAAACATCAAGCAGTTACATGCTTTAAAAATAATAAAAAAAATTATAACTATAATTGCTATTTCTTCTTTCAAATGTTTAATACTTGTAAAAGTATTCATTTGACATTGTGGGTTTACCTATTGTTTGGGCATAGAAGTGGAGTCTTCTTCAATAAAAACTCGGTGTTTTTAGTAATTTCGCTTTATGTTATAATAAATCAATTTAGCAGTAACAGTTTTTTTGACAGAATGAATTTAACAATTTTAACAAGTCATGACATTATGGTCGGTAAAACCAGCCGAACACACGAACGCGGGCGACATCTGCTATCTGCCGGCGACAACCAATGACGCTTGGGCTAAGAGCGCTCCGGTGTCCCATTCAATAGATGGCGCCATCCGTTATATAAATGCAAGTTTTCGCTATGATTTGTAATATTCCTTTTCTTTTATATGTATGTATATGTGGGGTTTATAGGGGCGCGAACATACTCCCCCCCGTTGAAGAGCCAAGTTCTTCAACCTTTAAATTCAACAGCAGCGGGAAGTCGGCAGAGTCGAACCAACGGCCGACGTATACATCCTTTAGTGGTATGAATATCAGCGACTCTAGAAATCCCATCTGATCCAGGATATAATCGTGTAACTCTACCCATCCTCCAATTTAGCGGGGGATTATTATCTTCGTGAATCAGTACTAAATCTCCAACATTAAGCGTCGCCCTTGTTGTCTTCCACTTTGTTCGTTGTTGCAATTCGGTTATGTACTCCTTCTGCCATCTTCTCCAAAAATGCTGACGTATCTGCTCCAAACGGGCGAAGCGGCTTAAAGATGTCTCCTTCAGGTCCTCCAGTGCGGCTGATGGTAAAGCATTCAAAGGTCTTCCAATCAAAAAGTGCCCGGGGGATAAGGAAAGTAAGTCATTTGGAGAGGAAGACATGGGACAAAGGGGACGGCTGTTTAAAATTGCTTCTACTTGTGCTAATAATGTACCAAATTCCTCGAACGTAAGATGCGTATTTCCCATTACTCTTTTAATATGATACTTTGCGGATTTCACACCAGCCTCCCACATTCCGCCAAAGTGGGGAGCGTAAGCCGGAATAAAATTAAACTTTACTTCCTCCTGAGATGCAAACTCGGATAGACGTTTATTATTTTGTTTTAAAAAAACTAGACAATTCTTTGGCTGCTGCCACAAAATTTCGACCGTTGTCTGAATATACCTCCGCTGGCTTACCACGACGCGCTACAAATCTACGGAAGGTCATTATGTAAGATTCCATTGATAAATCTGACACTGCCTCCAAATGTATACATTTGAATCGCAAACATATAAAAATACATAAATAACACTTTGTTGCTTTAGCGCCTCGACCCTTTCTATTTAGGATAAGAAAAGGACCAGCATAATCTACGCCAACAGTCCTAAATGGAAAATCAACTGATACGCGATATGCAGGTAAATCGCCCATTCTGGTTAAAAGTGTTTGGCCGCGCACACGGCTGCAAACAAGACAATCCCTTACGACACTTCTAGCGAGCCTCCTGCCGTTAATAGGCCAAACGGTTTCTCTCAAGGTAGCCAGTAGAAGCTGTGGACCAGCATGCAGATTTTTGATGTGTTCACGTTCAAACAGTAACCTTGTCGAACGATGCGAGGAGTCAATTAATATGGGATGCTTCTTTTCAAATGGGTAGTTGGAGGAACCAAGTCGACCACCAACACGTATTACAAACTGCTCATCCAAAAATGGTGATAGAGACGAAATTTTCGATTTACTGCTCAACGCAACGCCCTTCAAAAGTTTCTCGTACTCTGCCTTAAAACACAATGATTGATTAATTTTGCAAATTAAAATAAATGAGTTTTGCAACTCCTCGGGCCTAAAATACCCTGTATACTTCATGGATTTAGTTTTAGAATTTATATTATGGCAAAAACGCAACACGAAAGCCAGAATTCTACGTACTTTATCAAAATTCGAAAATTTATTAAAGTCGATTAAGGGTATTCCCTCATCTACGATCGCAATAGTGAGTACCTTGACTTCAGGTAAGTTCTCAACTACTGTTTTTCCGTTTAATTTGGGCCATTCTAATTCATTTTTTTTTAAATAACTAGGACCTGACCACCACAATTCCATGCTAGAAAGCTGGTTGCTATTGACTCCACGAGATATTAAATCAGCAGGATTGGAGTCAGTTGGAACATAGTACCACGATTTGGGATTAGTTAATTCCAGTATTTCGCCTATTCTGTTAGCAACAAATTGCTTAAGCTTCATTGGATTACTGTTAATCCATCCCAACACCACACTCGAGTCGCACCAGTGAAACGTACGAGTAGGGAGCCCTCTTAATGAATCAAGTACACTCCTAGACAGTCTAGCAGCTAACAATGCGGCACAGAGTTCGAGACGAGGTATGGTGCACGGTTTAAGAGGTGCCACCTTTGACTTTGAGCATAGTAGCCTCACCGTGATCTCGTTGTCACAGCTCGTGGATCTCAAGTATACACAAGCACCATAAGCGCATTGCGAAGCGTCACTAAAGGTATGCAGCTCAAAAGATGTCGGAGACTCGCACAGCACCCTGCGGGGAATCTGAAGACTTGCAAGAAAAGACAGGTTATTGTAGATTTCAGACCACTTCTCCCTAAGATCCACAGAAATGGGTTCATCCCATCCTATTCCTTCTAGCCATAGCCTTTGGACTAATATTTTTGCTTGAATAATGCAGGGGCTCAAAAGACCAAGCGGGTCATAGATTTGAAATGAAAGCGACAGTATAATTCTTTTTGTGATGGTGCTTATATCAATGTCAGTATTAACCTTGATTGGAAAGTTGAAAGTATCATTCACAGGGTCCCAACCAAGACCCAGGGTGTGCGAAGACTCACTTAACGTTAAGACATCTGCAGAACTCAAATCTGAATCTTCAAACAAAACCTTTGAATTTGTTTTAAATTTCCTCAAGGGGAAACATGCTGAATTTAGGGCGTTTGTTACTGAATTTAGTATGTGACGTAACTCTAGTTCATTATCACAGCCGGTGATCAAATCATCAACATAGAAATCCTTTTGTATGATATCTTTGATGAATTGTTCACCACATTCCTCTCCAACTTGGTTTAAACATCTAGTACTCAAGTAACTAGCGCTTGCAGTACCATATGTTGTAGTATTGAGACGCCATGTTTTAATGGGCTCATTCTCATTTTCCCTCCACAAGATCAGTTGCAAGTCCCTGTCTTCTTCATTGACATTTATTTGACGGTACATTTTAGCTATGTCACCGGTCAAGAGAAATTTGTGTTGACGGGCTCTGACCAATATGGAAAAAAGCGACTGTTGGACGTTAGGGCCCACCATCAATATATCGTTTAAAGAATATCCTGAAGTTGTGGGAGAGGAGCCATCGAACACGACTCGAATTTTGGTTGACTCACTCTCCTCTTTAAAGACAGCATGATGACATAAAAAATATGATGGATATTGTTCTTTCGTGGGTGATTCAGACATATGACCTAAATCTTGATATTCCCGCATAAAGTTTGTATATTGTAATTTTAGCTCTGGATTTCTTTTAAATCGCTTTTCAAGGTTTAGAAGCCTTTGTTTGGCTCGAAAGTAAGAATCTCCAAGGCAGTCGGGAGTATCCTTTAGAGGCAACTTCACGCAAAATCTGCCCTCTGGAGAACGAGATGTATTCTTCACAAAATGTTTTTCACATTCAATATCATTGTAGCCGAGAACTGTCTTTTGTGGCAGATCTTCGAGCTCCCAAAATTTTGTTATTAATTCATCAACCTTAAGTGTTTTATTTTGATTGAGAGATGCATGATTGCAAAAAAACTTATTATGTCCCAATAAGTTAGTTGAACCAGCAACAATCCAACCGAATTTAGAACTTCGTAATTGTATTTTGTTATTTGGTCCCAAGTATTTTTGCTTACAGCCAAGAATGTCCCAAAAGAGATCCGCACCAATCAAAACATCAACCGGAGCAGGATGGGCAAACTGAGGATCTGCAAGCCTTATGGTTTTGGGTATGTTCATATTTTGTACATTAACAGGTGTCTTTGGCAACAAACCTGTTAACTCTTCGAGTACATAGCAGGATAAGGTAGTTTGGTAAGTACTATTTATAGACTTAATCTTAGCCAAACAACTTTCCTTTATTTTATTGTTGCAATTATTTCCTATTCCAATCACATTAACCGCCTTTAGAGGTGCAGTGTTCAGTGATAACCTTTGTGTAAGCGACTTTGTTATAAACGAAGACTGACTACCACAATCAAGCAGAGCACGCACTCTTTCTATCGCACCACTATCCGGATTGATGACGTCCAACAAAGCCGTGGAAAGAAGCGCACAATTCGAATCACCATTATATAAGGTTACAACCGAATTAGGTTCACTACCTCCATCAACATGTTCAGAGGTAGAACAGCCGACAACAACGCCAGGATCGTGCAACAAAGTATTATGCCGTTGATTGCATTGTCGACAAGGCCCCATACGACATTCATTAAGAGGATGCCCTTGACGTAAACAGTTTTGACATAACTTATATTTAGCAACTAGTGAATATTTTTCCTTTAAACTCTTTGATTTGAAAACTGGGCAATCATAAATTCTGTGATTATTATTACAGATTACGCACAAGAATGTAGAATTGTTTTGGTTTGATTTTACGGATATAAAGGTATTCGTATTTTTGCCATCATTGTTACTATTAACTTTACTATTGCTCGAATTGTAATTAGGAAACGAACGAGAATGAAATTTCATATTTGAATTTGACGTGACCTTGAAGTTGTTGCCGACAGTCGGCTTGTTTAGATGTTTATTGCGATTCAAGGATTCGAGTACATCGGCACGGTCAACCAAAAACTTCTTAAATTGTTCTAAAGAAGGAATGTCATCCAAAGTATTTCGAAATTCCTCCCATTTGACATTCGTTTCACTATCCAATTTTGACGAAAGAATGAAAATTACAAGAACGTCCCAATGTTGGGTTGGAAGACCAAGGCTAGTAAGTGCCCGAAGATTTTTAGTGACATGATCAACAAGGAAACGCAATGATCTTTCCGATTCTCGATTTATGGGATGAATTTTAAATAATGAATCTAAATGATGATTAATGAGAAGCCTCTTATTGTCGTAACGATCACAAAGAAGCTGCCAGGCTTCCTTGTAATTAGTAGAAGATACTTCCAAATTGGTAATGATACGCGCTGCATCCCCTTCAAGATACGATATTAAGTAATGAAATTTATGTATATCTGTTATGTTGGTTTTTTTGTGAATTAAATTCGTAAAAGTGTCACGGAACTCAAGCCAGCGGAAGCAGGATCCGTCAAATTTTGAAATTTGAATTTGTGGCAACCTTATACCCAATTCTATGTCAGGGCACTCATGGATAGACTTGTTTATCGAGCCATCATTTTGTTTTATTATAGCTTTAGCCTTTGCAATGCATTGAATAAACAAATCCTCAATGAGCTCCCTTTCATCAACCTCACATGATAAATTATCTGAATTTATATCTTCTATCTCAGTCTGCAAATCGTCGAATCTGGCTGACAAGCTTTCAAATTTATTTAATTTTAAATTTAATTCTGCAATTTCTAAATCAGTTTTTTCCTCTATGTTCTCACTTATCTTTTCTATATAATTTTTAAACTTAGTTATTTGTCCCTTTATAGAACTGCGTTTTGTATAAAGAGATTTTAAATTTGTTGTTGTAGCAATTAAATTAGAAACAGCTGGATTAGGTGATAATGCAGTAGCCATTTTGACACCAAATTAATTGGAAAATTACGAAAATGCTTATTCAATCAACAAAATTCGACGGCAAAAGAGGAAATATTGAACTTGTTTGCAAAAAAAAAAAATAGGAATAATTGAACAGGCTTATCTGACGCTCCCAATTTGCCGGAATGTCTCGGTGGGTGTCCTCCGGTAACGCAAGCGATCGAACTCCAAACGCTCTGTCACCTTTCCGCACCACAAATGATTTGCCTGGAAAATGCCCGTTAAATCGGATGAGAAAACAGCCAAATAACACTTTTGTGACACTAAAATGCTCTATTTGTTAACTAACAACTGATATTGATTTTTAAATAATTTAAACTTTTTCCTTTTTTGTTATATAATAAAACCAATTAATAAACCTACACTGTTTTGAAGAATTCTTTTATTTTATATTAAATCCCAACACACATAAAATTACACCCCTAGAAATCCTACCCCGTGGAGCCCTGGAACCTTACTCACCGACAGAAACACAACACCACCAAAAGGTAATGTTATTTCACTGCGGTATTCTGTAAGGTGGAGGTTACTTCCCCAGACGGGCGCTCCAATTCGAGCGGCGAATCCGCTATGCCCTACCTCTCTTTGGTGAAAATGGATTGAGCTAATTGTGGGTAATAAATAGTGTCACAAAAAAAATCCTTTTCAAATCAATTTGGAAGTTATTAGTATGAAATTAATTGAATTTAGGAAAGTTATTATTATTGAGTAGAGGGAAATACAATGAATTATACAATTAAACCTTGATTTAAGCAGATTTTTTTATAAAAATTATGTAGGTAGGTAGGTACTTACGGTTTTGTAGTTGATTATTTGCCGAAAAATGCACTAAAATTATGTAATATCAGTAGAAACAATTTATAAATTTATTAATATTTATGGTAATGAATTGATAGGAATGGATTTTGTGGATTTTAGGAACAAAGGATGGCACTTAACTTTGAACTCGAAGTATTTGTAGTTTGCTCAGCACGATTCTTTCGATGATTCGTTGGACCTCGCAAGCCACACGACGACTTATTAAGTTTCCTGTTTTGCTTTGCTTCCTTTGTCCTTTTTCGTAGTGTAATCCTTAAGGTTTTAGGTTTCCTTCTTCATGGACGCCGGTCACGGGCAACGGAAAAAATATTTTCTTATTTGAAGATTATAATTCGAGTCCTGTCACGGTCGCCAAAAATTTTTTATGTTTGGGCATAGAAGTGGAGTCTTCTTCAATAAAAACTCGGTGTTTTTAGTAATTTCGCTTTATGTTATAATAAATCACTATAACACGACATCTGCTATCTGCCGGCGACAACCAATGACGCTTGGGCTAAGAGCGCTCCGGTGTCCCATTCAATAGATGGCGCCATCCGTTATATAAATGCAAGTTTTCGCTATGATTTGTAATATTCCTTTTCTTTTATATGTATGTATATGTGGGGTTTATAGGGGCGCGAACACCTATAATGCGAAGAGATGGCGCTGCCTTGCAGCTTAAGAATAGCTAGAAGGAATTTCGACGCGGTCCGTGAGGGCCGCGGTAGCATAATTGGTCAGTGCATTCGCCCGGATTGCGAAGGGTGCGGGTTCGAGTCCCGTCTGCTGCCTGGTCCGCGTGGAATTTTTTCTAGTTATATTTTCTTTAGATTTAAACATCAAGCAGTTACATGCTTGAAAAATAATAAAAAAAATTATAACTATAATTGCTATTTCTTCTTTCAAATGTTTAATACTTGTAAAAGTATTCATTTGACATTGTGGGTTTACCTATAATGCGAAGAGATGGCGCTGCCTTGCAGCTTAAGAATAGCTAGAAGGAATTTCGACGCGGTCCGTGAGGGCCGCGGTAGCATAATTGGTCAGTGCATTCGCCCGGATTGCGAAGGGTGCGGGTTCGAGTCCCGTCTGCTGCCTGGTCCGCGTGGAATTTTTTCTAGTTATATTTTCTTTAGATTTAAACATCAAGCAGTTACATGCTTTAAAAATAATAAAAAAATAAAAAAAAAAAAAAATATAAATGTAATTATTTTTTTAGCATCTTTAATATTTACAAGTAGAATGGAATTATCTCCATTGCCTATCTACAGTTTTAACAAGTAGAGGCAGACGTCTTACGCGAGCCTCTTAAAAATAAGCAAATCCATCCATTAACATTGGTGTCCATTCTGGTATAATTCTCTAAACTCTACTAAATTTAACACCGGGACTGGTGTTCCTTGTCCTTTTCATTCTGTTCACTGACAAATTAAATTTTAAGATTAGTTAATCATGGCAGAATCGACACTTATCTTTGTGATTTTAGATGCAAAACGCCGAACACCAACCACCGAGCAATGTCTTTATCTTTCCACAATACAAAAGCCTATATCTTGCACGGAAGCATTCACAATGAAACCGAGCGGACGCGAAGACCTCGGCTGCCAAACGTACAAAGACCACAAAATACTGAACTGCGTCAAACAAGAACCGATCAGGACATTATCCTGTTGTGACCTCTCACCTAGCCTGATTTCCATCTGCAAGGACAACGAGAAACACCATCTGAAGTCTGTCTATTATATGCTCTCGGCGATAGAAGGCAGAATACGTCGCTTGAAAAGAAATATACCCAGTTGAACAACGCTAATACGGCAGTTTTGAGATCTGTAGATGAATTCTTTAGAGGCACTTGCAGAAACATAGAATTAAACGTACCGTGAACTTTGTGATGTCGTGTCTAACAACTTTATAAGTTAGAAGTAGGATGGGCGATGATTTATCGCAAGTCAACTTTACGACTTAGCACGAACCTATATCGAATTCGAATAGTTTGCGAGTGCGACATGTCACTGTCAAATGTGTACTGATTTTCAGTTCTCGTGACGTCCGTAATGATATACACACACAAAATTTGACAATGACATTTCGGACTCGCAAACTATTCGAATTCGATTTAGGTTTGTGCTAGGGGTACAGTACCCCCAGAATAGTTTCATTATCGAATTCATTCGAATTCGATAATGAAACTATTCAGTTTGCAAACCGAAATTTCAATGTCAAACTTTGTATGGAAACTTGAACAGCAGCGCCACAAAGTACGTAACGAGAACTAAAAATCAGTACACATTTGACAATGACATTTTGGTCTTGCAAACGTTACGAATTCGATATTGGTTCGTGCTAAGGGTACAGATGTAGGACAGGACATTCAGGAAATTCCTATAGTAATATTACATTTTTTTACCCAAATGTCTTGCCTATTTCGCAGGGCGTGAATATAACATACATTGATATCCAGTTGCTGCGGTCCTGTATATCTCCCTTTTAGGTAACTATCTAATTAATAATGATATGATCCTTGAGCTCATCGTTCTGCTGCCGTGTTTATTTATATTTCGGTCCGTTTGGGAAACTTTGTAAAAAATATGCAGTGTTAGTTTTTGATTAGTAACGTGAGTAAATTATAAAATGTGTTTAAAATAATGTAAAGTGAACAATGAAAAACATTTTACAAATTGATTGTTTTATTTTTTAAGATTACAAATAGGTTCTTTCTGCTGCGTAGGTAACGTAAAGTATACAGTTGATTTTATAAAGCATGAGCCATTTCGATATAGGACATACTAGAATAACTTATATAATTCAGGTGATTTTTTTCATATTTATGCGTGACCGTCAGGATCAGGATCAGGCAGGTCACAACTTTTATTTAGAAAAAGTTGAAATTACTTAAAAAGCAAATGGGAGAGTGCTTATTAATGATGGATTTGCCTCCTCAATATTTAAAGAATAATCAAAACATTTTCAGTGACCTGCAGTTCCGACGTTTGGGGTGGCAGGTCCGACCATCAAATTCATAAAAACAGGATTTTTACCAATCCGACGTTACACTAAGTGCCTGTACCTTTATTTCCTATATAGCTACAGAATAAAGATTTATAGGGTTTTAAGGAAGTAAACCCCTCCTGACAGGAAGCAAATGGGAAGCCATTCTTGGCCAACATTTCAAGTGATTACAACGCTAAATAAAATTACTGACCTGCCAACCTGACGGTCACATTTTTTGCCTTTAATTAAAACTTAATGCTCAATGACGTCATGTTCCCTAAAACAAAACTAGCTTAAAGAATACTACACTTATGGCTGCACCCAGAGGAATAGATTTTAGGTTTGTTTAAAAGGGATACTGTCTCTTTATATCAAATTTCAACAAGACATTTAGTCAATTTGACAAGCATTAAATTAAATAGACGTCTGTGAATGCAATCGTTAGGGCTCATTAAACAAGTTATCACAAAAAGTGCAAGGAATGAAATACCTATAAATAACATTAACAATTACAAAGTGTCGCAAATATCCATCTAAATCACTTTTATATAAAAGTAAGTACTTAAGTCATTTTCTTCATTTTAATTGATGACACGATTTATTAACCTTCAATAGATCTTCTTAGATGGAAAATTTTAAATCGGCTAAATATATAATAAGTCCACTATAAAAGAACAACGCATTTCATTTATATGTATAAAGAATATTTAACTAGATATAATCAACTTTGCCCAGAGTATCATCTAGTAAGACAAGCCGTCTTCGAACCACCGCGATTCGCTATAAGGCGAATGCACTTATATTCCTCTACTGTATTAATGAATAAATTTTCTGAAACGAATCTTTTTATTCCATTTTATGAGTGTTACAGTGTTTAGGTGCTTTTAAAGTCGTAATATATCCCCACCAAGTTGCCCTCGAAAGAAAGAGCAGTCATCTGAACGCATAACGATATATACTAATAGCCTACATTTAATTATTTTGAAATTTCAATATTGGTTAGCTAGCTATTCTACAGCCCTGTATAGCAAATTATTTACAGAGTGCTCTCAACACCAACAACAGATTATACATAACTGATTTACAACCTTACTAGGTTGGGAATAAAGTATATTATGGTATATTTCATCATACTTTTAATGTCTAAACGGCATCTTACGCTTAAAACGACCATTAAAGAATTTGTCTACACACATGCTTTAAAACCTCTATTACATATTCTGAAACAATTAACAACATTAATCATCAAACATCCAATGTCATAATAAAAGAAAATCATTTTAACACCCGTTCGAGGGTTATAATATTGTACTAAATTTCATAATACAAATCCTTCGCTTTTTAAGTCCCTTCCGGGCCAAAGGCTTACTTACAGACAGCCACAATTTTCACTGCTCGATGCGTGGTATTATGAATTTTAAAAAAGAACATTATCTTTCACGCGCATTTAACTACCACAGCGCCGAAACTTTTCATGAATTTTATGTTCTTAGAACGCCCCATGCTTCCAGAATCGTTTATAGAGGATTTAAATAATGGGTGTAGATAAAGTCTTGAATGCAACTGTTTTATTTAGTATTAAAACACTCATGTGATACTATTATCACCACATTGGTGTTTTAATACCGCTCATTACACAACAGTTGCATAAATAACTATTACTTTATACAAAACAAAGTTACACAAACATCAATGAGCAAAATGCATATTACATGGGATTCATTGCGACAAAAAATGTTTATGCATAGCCTTTTTAAATTATAAAACAATAATATTCTTGGATAATAATGAATAAAAAACATATACAACGGTAAGAAATAAAATAAGATTCTTAAAATCGAAAGTGACAACCTATATCAAATAATAGGGTACAACTATTTTAAAGAACATAATGTAAAATAAAATATAAAATCAGTCAACATAGCTTAGTAAATACATTAACAGGTTGATAAAATTCATTATACATATATTATCTCTAATTATTAATAAACACTTAACTATACCACCTATTCACAATTATATCAGTACTTAATTATTTACTCCATCCTTTTTAAACCACCCTGTATCTTACATTTCCGCATTCATAAATAAATTCTCCGTCTTTTTCAAATTTAATTAAATTTTATCCTAAAGTGCAAGCAAGTAAGCCAGTTATAGTACATAATTTACAAATTTTAACAGGATTATTTGAATATATGTTTTATTAACAAGAAATATGAACTCGTATTTATAAACTTCAAGGTTCGAGTTTAATAACAAAAACACGAGATTGCTAAACATCCGATCAATATAAGAAAGCTATTTGAATAAAGAAGTAAAATCAAAAAAGTTTTAAAACGCGTTTTTAGACTTTAGTGTTGACTTAAAACTCTTCTAATAGGTTGGGGGAAAAGTCTTTTCGCATTATAGTGTGTATGAGTTTGTAATAGTCTCTTTGGCTATACCATTGTATCCGGCTGGTTTTGGTATCAATAAAAATTTTAAATTTTAAAGAAGATAATTCCAAATTCATATTAGAAAAATGTGATATTTCCATTTGTTATTCTTACTGTCAAGATGAGTGAATCTAATTAATAATTCGATACATTTTAATTTTACTATTAAAAGGTTAAAATGCAACGCAAGCCGCGAAAGACAATTGTGATGTTTATGGACCTAGTGCAGTGTCTGTGAGAGTAGCAGAAATTAATTTGGTTTAAGCGGTTTTAATACAGAAATTTTGATGTCAAAGATGGACGTGGCTCTGGTCGCCCTGTTACGGATAAAATGGATGCCATTTTTGGAAAAGTGGAGCAAGATCGGCATGTCAGTAGTGACGACGTAGCTGAAGAACTGGGAATTGACCACAAAACAGTTTTGGCGTGTTTAAAAAAAGCTGGGTCCACTAAACACCTCTATATTTGGGTGCCTCGCGAGCTCACTGAAAGAAACCTAATGAACCGTGTATTCATTTGTAATTCTTTTTTACGACGTAATGAAACCGAACTATTTTTGAAGAGGCTGATAACTGGTGATGAAATGTGGATCACGTACGACAAGAACGTGCGAAAAACGTCGTGGTCAAAGGCCAGTCAGGTTTCACAGACTCTGGCGAAACAGGATTTGACGGGCATTATTCATCATAAGCTGTTAATGCCAGGCAGGACTATCGATTCTGAACTCTACTGCGAACAACTGATGAGATTAAAGCAAGAAGTTGTGAGAAAGCGGCCGGAATTAATCAATTCAATTCAAGTCATTTATTCAGTTTAGGCTTTTACAAGCACATGTGAAAGTCGAAAACTACGCCATCGGTTCGCAAAACTACGGCGGGAGACCTTGTACTGAGAAGAACCGGCAAGAAAATCAACAAAAGGGGTGTGTGTGGTTTTTCATCATGATAACGCCAGGCCTCCCACATCTTTAACCACTTATCTAAAATTAAGAGAGTTTGACTGGGAGGTGTTAATGCATCCGCCGTATAGTCCTGACCTTGCACCTTCAGATTTCCACCTGTTTCGGTCTTTTCAGAATTCTTTAGATCACGAGCGGACTGCTAAAAGCATTTATCGCAGTTTTTTGATCAGAAGCCCCAAAATTTCTATAGCAATGGGATCATGTCTCTACCTACAAGATGGCAAAAAGTTATCGATCAAAATGGCACCTACACACATTAGTTAAATGTAAATAAACTTTATTAAAAACTGTCTTGAATTTTCATATATTTAAAACGCAGAGAAAGTTTTTCCCCAACCTAATTAATATTAACAATTATCAGTAAATCACTGGTTTATAACGAAATCAACATTTTGAACATACGTACTCATTTGTTGTTCCCAGTTCCTATTAGATTTACCATTAATTCTTAAAATGGAAGAAACATACCCAATTGATATACTGATATTACGCCAATATTTTGATAAAATAATGGTCTATAAAAACGTGTACGGCTTCGTTTAAACCGCTTATTATTTAAATCGGCAGTTTAGTTTGGTTTTTGTAATTTCAAACCTAAAACTAGATTTGGAATCAAAAGAGAGAAAGGGATGCATGTCGAAAATGTTATTAATAAAAATAATGCTCTATTGATCTAGAGCTCTACTCTTTCTCCGAAACAATATTTCGGTAAAGAACGAATTTTAAAGGAAATTTTGCCAGTGATTATTCTACTCTATTTCATTTTCGAATACGCACATAAAGTTCTAAATCACAATCAATTTTCGTGAACGCATGGAATAAGTCATGTTTGTGAGTTCTTTTTATGTACCTATACTTTTCAGCTAGTTTTTTACTTGGCAACAATATTATTTTACGACAAAATTTCTGATTAAAAGAACCTTCTTTGACAGTGTGTTAACCGACCATATTTGTAGAGTTGTTGCAATCTATGTCTTCTTCTATGTCTCTTGTATGTCAAC
Organism: Chilo suppressalis; assembly: GCA_902850365.2. Taxonomy (NCBI): domain Eukaryota; kingdom Metazoa; phylum Arthropoda; class Insecta; order Lepidoptera; family Crambidae; genus Chilo; species Chilo suppressalis. The sequence goes on from OU963902.1 coordinate 5,217,041, forward strand.
CTAAATTTGTCGTTTAATACTTAAATGTATTGGAAATACAATTAATTAATAAAAAAATAGTGTATTTGTAAATTTGACTTGCTAAAAAATGATCCTCACGCTAAGTAGCCTTGGTTAACAATACTGTAGCACTCATATTAGGCTTAATTTAAATAAAAATCCCAAAACGAAAATGATAAGGTAACACTTTTCATTTCGTCAATTAAAGGTTAAAATTTCGAACAATTATCGTTTGAAAGTTTTGTGAATTAGAGTAGGCTTGGAGAATTGAATTGTCATAAACTATTTTCGGACGAACGAATTTTCGAAATGGAAAAGAAACAGAGTAAAAACGTGCGAAATTTCGTTTTTCGTTGAAATAAAGTAGGTCTCCTGATCTTTTAAAAAAGACTTTTCTAACTTACATTATTCAAACATGTGATTTGCAGTTTAAGCAATAAAGTTTATCTTCATTAAATTACGGTTGCCGAAAGGTTATTTTGCTTACTTTTATACTGTTTTAAGTACAAACTACATAATTTTATCTTCCTTAACAAAATTCAACCACCACATACCCTTTAAGACTTTCGCATTTGGCACAGTATCACAAACATTTTCTGACAGCTTTCTTCTAGGAGTTTCATACCTGAAAATGGGAAAGAGCTTAGGTTAAAATCAAACTTCAGTTTACACAAAAAGTTTACTTCAATATCGCGATAATATTTGATTATTAAAGAGTAAAGGGGCGGTTTTTCTGAGTGAAAAAACTCTCCACCGAATTAACAACTATAACTCGTGTCAGTAAAGACAAGAATTGTAAATCCCGAAGCAAAACATTCTGTCTTTCTCGCACGTTAATTAGGATAGCGTGTGCGAGAGGGAAAGAATGTCTTATGTCGTTATTTGCGATTCCTTTCTTTAATGACACAAGTTATATCAATCCTCACTGTTTAAGCTTGCAGGCCAGCGGGCCTGTTTACTTATTTAATTGTCTTCTACATAGAGAAAGCCTGTGTACAAGCAGTAAAACCTTAAGCATAGAAATGCAATTACTTTAAAATATTTTATTCTTTCTGCTCAGACACACATGAACTTATCACAAACTGATAAATTGCCTTTTCGATCTATCTGTAGTTGTATCTGTCTACTCGCATGGTCAGTTGCGCTAGTGAGCTGCCATAATTGGATCGTCACAGCAGATTGTCTGTCTCGTGTTCTCAACTATTGTCCTTGTAATGTTTTTATCTACTCATGTCGGAATATTCGAATTATGAATTTAAAGATAATTTTATAAATAGGTACGCACTTTATAAACGCACAAATGAAAAAATAAAACTCATTGCAATACTTCTAGCTGTATCGCAAAATACTTTTTAATTAATATCAGTAGATTGTCTGTCTCGGCTTTTGAGTCTGTAAACGTCTGTAGAAAAGGCCATTCATTGGGGTGGCGATCTGAGATCGATTAATCGAAGAATCGATTTTTAGAGCCAAAAAGATCGATTTTTAAATCGATATGTAGTACTGAATCGATTCAGTGAATCGATTTTTCACCCTTGAAAATCGAGTTTCGATTTTATTTTATTTGAATGTACCCGTATTATAAGAGTGCTGCCGGTTAAAGGGTTAATTATTCAAAAACTCACGAGATGGCTGCATGTTTGGATCCCTTCGCCCCTCTTTAATAAAAAAGTTTAATCATCTGTTCCTTGTGAGCGCCTTTTCTAAATTGCCGGAAACATCGCAAGCGATGAGCGAAACCGCTTGGATCACTGTAGACTTGACAGACTGTTGTTTTTAAAAAGTTTAGATATTAAGCATTGGGAACTATAAACTACATTATCTATTTTCTTAACTTTGTAAACCAATAAATTTAAAAAATAAATGTCTTGTTTTATACCTGATCTGATGTTTTCATATGGTAATAAAAATGTTTTTTATCATCGAATTACCTGATTTTACTGATAAGAGATCGTTAAATTATAAAAAGTATCTTGTTTTTAATACAATAGATTTGATCTTTTTGGTCTCAATTTTTTTGTGGATCGATTCATTGGGTCACGATTCGAATCGATTTAAAAATCGATCTTTTTCGGAAAGAATCGCCATCCCTAGCCAGTCGTCGGGGTACTTATAAACGTGCCTAGGTCGATGGAATCATAGACCTTTCTAATATTGATCGGGTATTGTATATATGTGTTAGGATCTGAATTTCTCTAGCGCGATGTAGGCTTTCCATACTATTGAGTTCGACGACATTAGCGCCTCTTCCTTACATCCTCCATTAGTTATGTGGGGCGTGTAGATGTCACCTCTAACTACAGACCTAGATTAAATATTTTTTTGATATTTGTGTCTCTGGTTAATTATGTTGACTTACATGATCAGTGGTACTAGTGAGCAGCGATCGTGGAGTAAACACGTGAACTAGCGAATCCCAACCACAGTCGGCTAATTGGTGCGGCCGTAGAGTGTTCCAATCCAGTCCGTATGTAAACTCGGAATGATGTCTTATGGTCTCTAGAGGATCGCAGCCGCGCTTTAAGTCCCATAACCTATAAAATTATGCGGTAAAATTAATTAAAAAACAATACTTATTCTTTTTTTACATTTGACTTTTAGATGTTTAAATCTAAAGCAAAATTGTACTAGAAAAAAAAACACGTGGTCCAGGCCGCAGACGGGACTCGAACCCGCACCCACCGCTATCCGAGCGGAGACCCACCACGCGGGCCCAGTGCGGATTGGTGGGTGGACCAAAGGCTTAAAGTGCCTTCCGAAGCACGGAGGAGCACGAGATAGTAAATATTTGGTCACCCATCCAATGACCGACCATTGCGAAAGTTGCTTAACTTCAACGATCGCAACCGAACGCGCTAAGCACTTGCGCCATCGAGCTATTAAATGTAATCATTTATAATATTAAACAGCTTTAGCGATACTTACCTCGTGGTAAAATCGTATGACACAGCGGCTATAACGGAAGGCGAGTGCGGTGAAAACTGTACTCTCCTTACTGCACACTCGCAACCTTAAAGCAAAGCAGAATAACTTTGATTACATACAGCCACACTCAGAAACGTCAAATTTGTGTAATACTTCATCGAGAGATCGATGTTGTCTCTTGCTTTTGTAAGCACAAAGAAAGGGACAGCGTCAAAAAATATTTAAATAAATAACATTAAGGTAAGTACTGCGTTTCATGTCAAATAAAAAAAAAGGTAAATTTAAAAAATCAAAAAACCCGACTGCTTTATTAAACTTCAAATAAAAACAGAAAAGAAAAAAACAAGTGCAGAAGTCTATAATTCTGTTCATAAGGAACAAAGCTACTTTAACAGTCGGGACCCATTATTGAAAAATATTATGTATTCATGTATATCTAACGCCTGGAGCGTTTAGTCTCTAGTGTGCCACAAAGGAACAAACATATATATAGACTGTTAAACAATAGTGTTTAGACCCAGGGTATAGACCCTGTCTGCGCTTCGCGCTCTTGCATTGCGCAGTCGGGTAAAAACATGTTTTTAATAAGAAAAAAACTTTTTTTTTTTTTTACGTAAAGATTATGTCAAATCCTCGCTTTTTAAGCCCCTTCCGGGCCAAAGGCTTACTCATCAGACAGCCACAATTTTCACTGCTCGATGCGTGGTATTATGAATTTTAAAAAAGAAACTTTTCATGAATTTTATGTTCTTAGAACGCCCCATGCTTTCAGAATCGTTTATAGAGGATTTATATAATGGGTGTAGATAAAGTCTTGAATGCAACTGTTTTATTTAGTATTAAAACACTCATGTGATGCTATTACCATCACATTGGTGTTTTAATACCGCTCATTACACAACAGTTGCATAAATAACTATTACTTTATACAAAACAAAGTTACACAAACATTAATGAGCAAAATGCAAAAAACTTATTATTTTTTTTACGTAAAGATTATGTTTTGCAAAAAAAGTGAAAATCACAAAAAAGACGATTACTGCAAGTACCATTAGCGGGGCCGCGTTAGTAGACGCGTGGTGGGTCATTCTCCCAATCCATACGAAAGGCCTTCTAATAAAATAAAACCTTAGCGTAAACATAATCGGCCATGCCACAATGTTACGCAGTTCCGTTATTTTCGGAAATATTTTTTTTAAAAATAAGTTAAAAGTAATAAACCTTTTTTAACTTTAGGCAAACTAATATTTGGAGTATGGATATGATTTTAATGTAAATTTTGTTTTTAGGCACGTATTAACAAACTTTGAAACCCACACTCCAGGAGCTCTGCTCTCTTTGTCCGAAACGAAATTTCGGTAACGAACAAATTTTAAACGAAATTTCGGCAGTGACTCTACTCTATTTCATCTTCGAACACGCACAAAAAAATATAAACATAAAATAACCTCTTTTGACAGTGTTAGCCGACTAATTTGGAGAGTTTATGCAATCGAATGTATGTCAACCTAAATTTGTCGTGTACCACTTTGAAGTATTGGCAATACAATGATAAACAAAAATTTGATTTATTTCCTTACTAAATAATGTTCCTCACGCTAAGCAGCTTTAATTAAAAATACTGTAGTTGTAATTTTAGGTTTAATTTAAACGAAAATCCCAAAACGAAAATGAAAAGGTGACACTTTTCATTTCGTCAATTTGAGGTTAAAATTTCGAACAATTATCTGTCAAATCCAACTTTAGTAAGAAAGTTTTGTGAATTAGAGTAGGCTTGGAGAATTTAAATGTCAAACTATTTTCGGACGAACGTATTTTCAAATTGAAATAGAAACAGAGTAAGGAACGTGCGAAATTTCAATCGAAATTTCGTTTTTCGTTGTAACTGAGTAGGCCTCCAGGACCTCTCAACAGTAGCGCCAACTGGTGGGACAAAATTGCCCTTATTCTTCAAACTCGCAACCTATTCAAAATCATTATGAATTGTTCTAACAACTTACCTTTCAGAGTGAACATAGGCGATGTGAGCCTTCTTAAGTCCCACCCCCGTACCAAGCCATCGGAGCCGGCGGTCGCTAGCGCGTGCGAGTCGCTTCTACTCCAGTCGTATGATAGTACCTGCCAAGCCAGTGCTAATTAATACTACACTGCTAGAGAATAAAGATAATAACATACCTATTTTCATATAATGCATATTTTTTTCTCAAACATGCTTGGAAAATCGAAATTGCTGAAATCTGCTCGCATATAGTTGGCCAGTACATGCGAGCAGAGGCCGGCAAAAGTTGTATGTAAATCCATATCTATCGTGGTTTGCGGCCAAATAAATGAGACCCACTTGCAGCAAATTTTCAAAATCTCAATTCAACTAAAACTACAATACGACAATGTCAATTTGACATTATTGTATGGACTAATTCTAGTTCTAGTTAAATCGAGATTTAGCAAATTATGTTGCAAGTAATTACAATTACATAATAAACTCATATCGGTCTTGAAATTTAAAAAATGTATGTTTTTTTTTTAAAAAAAGGGTCAAGATTGAAAACCCTATTATTACCGATCAGAAACGAAAATCTATTTAATGTTTCAATCTTAACCCCGCCCGACTTCCAAATCATGTACCAGATATTATTTTTAACTTTTTTTAATTCCATTTTCGATTTTGAAGTCGGTTATATATTTTAAAAAGAAATTCACCCATTTTTGTGAAAATTACATCGTCCAAGTAAACAATACCACAATTGACGAAGAAATCGGTGAACATGCATAAAAAACATCGTGCGTGCCTTTGAAATTTGATGGTTTCCCTCGATTTCTCCGGATTCCACTATCAGATCCTGACTTGGTTTCAATGGGACCACCTAGGAAGTGCACTCTTTCGAATAAAAAAAGAATTTTGTAAATCGGTCCACAATTGACGGAGAAATCGGTGAACATACATTAAAAAATAAATATATATATATATATACAGTCGAACATAGCACCTCCTCCTTTTTTGAAGTCGGTTAAAAAACGGCCAAGTGCCTGTCGTGCCACGCGCAGTGTTCATTTTAATTAAGAATCAATCTTAATTTTAAGACATTACTTCGTCTAAGTAACTTTTAATGTTATCTTCTTAGGTTTTTTTAAGTTAAAAAATTGCTTAATACATTAGTTGCACGACTATTACTCTTAAACTAAATTATTTATCTGAACCGTTATAATTTTCCTTAAAAGTTCATGAAGCACTATTACCTCAGCATCATGCGCTTTAACGACAGCGGCGGGACGTGCCGGGTCGGCACAAGTCCACAGCTTGAGGTGTCCATCTCCGGAGACTGAAGCGAAGCTAGCCGCGGAATGCGGGGAGAACGCTGCGCGGTAAACTAACTGCGAGTGGCCCAGGAACCGACTCACGCACGTCTCCGCTTCGGGATCCCACTAGAGAAACATGAAGCAACATGATTATCACCGGATTCCCAAACAATCCGATGACAGACCATTGCGAAAGTTGCTTAAGGCACTTTGCAGACGACGGGGCGGGACGGGCCGGTCAATTTCGCCGCGAATAATAGTACAAAGTGAATCCTATACTTCAAACGCACACAGAGGGCAAAAAGACCGCGCCGCAGGTGCCCGGCGGGCAGTGGCGGCGCGGCATGTCCGCGGCGGGCAGTGGCGGCGCGGCATGTCCGCGGCTGCCCGCCGTGGATCATACAAACCAGTTTATATGCAGTAACGCAGACGGCGGCGCGGGGCGGTCAGCTCAGTCCGCGCCACGCGCTTATTAGTGATGGACTATTCACTAGAACGAACGTCCTAAACTGACCGCCTCTGCCCGTCGTGTGCTTTGTGTACGCGGCGCGGGCAGCCGCAGACATCGACGGGCAGACGCGGTCTTCATTGCTTCGCGAACAAAATGCCCGCCCCGCCCCGTCGTCTGCTCAACGCCGAAGAGCCCTTTTACAAAATTGCGCCGCTGCCATACTGATCGGCACATAGGTACATTTGCACTAGTATATATTGCATTTTACGGGTGATGTATCGAGTCTAATAAAATATCTATTAATGAACTAATAATAAAAATATATACATATTTTAGTAGTTCAATGATGGTAGATTAGTTTTATGAAAATAGTAGTTCTATTTAATACAATATCAAAATATGAGGTAAACCTGCATTATTATTTGGAAAAACTCACGGTGATTAGATGTTTTTTTTATAATTAATGAGACGGAAATTCAAAATTCTAATACATTATGTTTCAACAAAAACATATTTCTGATGTCGTAGTAATTAATATATCTAATTTATTGAACATTATTCGGAGATTGAGGCGTTTGAAGTTGTGCATATTATCGTTTTATCCGTAAACTAGCTGCAGTAGTAGAACGATCAGTACAAAAAAAGTTAGTGTAGAATATTTACAATGAACTTACAATAGGAAGAATAAATCTACTGTTTACTTCTATTGGAAATAGTCAAAATCTTTTCGAAGTGGGTAAACGAGGCGCTTTTTTTGAAAAAAATGTGAAAGGGCTCTTAACTGCCACGATCGGAGACAGAACGCGCTAACCAATTGCGTCATCGAGCTCCTGTGACTCGGAGGCAAGAACACACAGATAATATGGATGATTGCTTACTTTTTTTTTCAGGTATTAGGTAGATTATTAAAAAGTATTGGACACGTATTTTTTTATTTTTTCACATACTTAATCAAAACATTGCAGAGATTATATAGTCCGTAATACAGGTCTTACCTAGCACGGATGCCTTTTTCCACAATTTTACTCTAAATCTATTTTACGTGTTACTATTGTCAAGTGTTTATAACATTGTATGATGGAAACTAAGAAAATATTATATATATTGCTCTGCAATGTCGCATGACGTCATAGTCACGACACAAGCCACCACTCCCAAACTCTGTAATTTTTTCGGTTGATTGACAGAACAGAAAATATGTGTCCATTATTTTTTGATAACCAAATGACGGAAATAGAATTTCCTTTACTTTATCCCGTCATCACCCCAATTATAAATCAAGAAGTACGTAAGCACTGCGCTCATACAGTCTCAGGACAAAGCGTTATTTCTGCCGCGCACACGTTGATGCTGTGTTTGATGGCACCAGTTGCGAGTGACCCAGGAATCGACTCACGCACGTTCGCGTACTAGATAAATATGAGGCAACTAATGTCCCCACTGCTGGGGCACAGACCTATCTTATGGATGGAATAGGGAAGACTGAGCCATGACCGCTGGGTGGGTTAATGGCGCAGTCATTGCGGATGCACCTGGGAACGACTCAACGTACTCTCCGAATCAAGAAGGAGCTCGAGATAATATAATAGGTCACCAATCCGACGATTTACAACTGCAAAAGTTGCACGTTCCACGATCGCAGTCCTAATGCCGGGGGTGGTCGAATTGATTTTATTTTTGTTTTGTTTTATAGTAACAATTACATCAGCAAAGCGTCAAATGTCAAAAGTACTAGAACGCCACTGAAAAAAGATAAAGTATTCTTTAACTTAGCAAAATCCATCTATGCTCCATCATTTAATTCCACTCACCAGTTTGACGGAAGTATCCCAACTTGCGCTGAGCAGATGTCCGCGCGGCCAGTCCACAGAGCACACCTCTGCGTTGTGCGCTCGTAACACGCGCAGCGGGGCGGCACATCCTACCCGCCACACCACCACAGCGCCGTCGCCCGCGCCGCACGCCGCAGCCTCCGCACTACACCCCGACCACGCCTACCCGACAAATGAACATAGTGTCATGACACATCTTCCTAACAGGGTCAAAACAGCACAAGTTTCACGATATATCAAGTTTAGCCTATGCGTAGTACGCTCTTAACACCCGCAGCGGGGCGGCACATCCTACCCGCCACACCACCACCGCGCCGCACGCCGCAGCCTCCGCACTACACCCCGACCACGCCTACCCGACAAATGAACATAGTGTCATGACACATCTTCCTAACAGGGTCAAAAGAGCACAAGTTTCACGATATATAAAGTTTAGCCTATGCGTAGTGCGCTCTTAACACCCGCAGCGGGGCGGCACACCCTACCCGCCACACCACCACCGCGCCGTCGCCCGCGCCGCACGCCGCTGCCTCCGCACTACACCCCGACCACGCCTACCCGACAAACGAACATAGTGTCATGACACATCTTCCTAACAGGGTCAAAAAAGCACAAGTTTCACGATATATCAAGTTTAGCCTATGCGTAGTGCGCTCGTAACACCCGCAGCGGGGCGGCACATCCTACCCGCCACACCACCACCGCGCCGTCGCCCGTGCCGCAAGTCGCTACCTCCGCGCTACAACCCGACCACGCCTATCCGACATATGAACATAGTTTCACAACAGAACATAAATGCCTTTATCCCTGACAACCCCTACTAGAGACACGGTTAAAATAACGCAACCATGCTAATATGAGGCATGCAATCAGGTGGACTCTCTGCACATAAACAAAATGAACTGAACGATACATGCATCACATTGATCACGCTCAGCTCCACTGAGTGAATGTTATCTACACCCGACCACCACCGCGCGCCGTCGCCAGCGTCGAACGCCGCTGTCTCCGCGCTATACCCCGACCACGCCTACCCGACATTCGAACATAGTTTTATGACACATTTTCACAACAGGGTCAAAAGAGCACAAGTTTCACCATATATCAAGTTTAACCTATGCGTAGTGCGCTCGTAACACCCGCAGCGGGGCGGCACATCCTACCCGCCACACCACCACGGTGCCGTCGCCCGCGCCGCACGCCGCAGCCTCCACACTACACCCCGACCACGCCTACTAGACATACGTACATAATATCATGTATATCATATCTCCCTAACAGAGTCAAAACAGCGCAAGTTTAACGGCATATTATTATATACCCCTGCCCCCCTAGCATGAACACCGCGATATGTTAAATAACGCGCTCTTATCACGTTCAATTGTCAAATTACTATGGAGTTTGACAGTTCGACGCGATAAAAAAACTTGATATATTGAACATTGTGGTGCTCATGCTACAGGGACTGACATGGTTAAAAGAGCGCAGCCGCGCTAGCATAAGTATGGGATAACCATAGAGAATGGACTGCACTAAATAAATGGTATGAACGTTTCGCTTCCTGTAGCGGCTTGCGCATAAAACATATGTCTTCAAAATTCGGTCAAGGTCCGGTAGAGGCGCATCTTAGTTTCAATAGAAACTTTGACGGTGGCGTTACAAATACGGATCTGTAAAAGTTCGAGCTTGGGGTATAACGCTTTGAGTCTTAGGACATGACCTCTTGGATTTAACAATTAACATGCCATCTGAAGCATGGAGATGGTAGAGATGATAAATTTTATCTAAACCATCCAATGACCGGCCATTCCGAAATTGCTTAACCAGCTTCCACAATCACAGATTACGCGTACATTGAGTTATTGATTGACTAGTTTGGCAGTTAAAACATGATATTATCCTAGGGTTAGTTTTTAGGGTTAATCTTTTACTTTAGACACAGGAATGTCTTGCAGATACTGATAATTATTTACATAGTAATTAAGATTCCGGTATCTGCAAGACTAAATAAAATTAGTTTTGGTATGGGCATTGTACACCATAATAATTGTTGTATAATAATATCATTAGTATCCAATGCTCTTTCAGGTTGACTGGTTGGGAATGCTTATAATGCACCCTTTGCTGTTTATGGTAATACAAAATAACTAAATGACAGTAGTTAATTTTTTTCTCATTAATTTAGCCTTTTTTATGTCTGCTGCTGTTGCTTTCCTATTACATCATAAAGGGCCATGCTTTGGAGTCAGCTAGGTTCTTTTAAAATTTATATCATACAATTTTTGTGAAATACAGATAAGCTTACATAAGGAAATAAAATTATTCTAATTTCAAACATTAATGTTACTTTTTTCAATAAAAGAGACCATTTTACCAAATTCAACTACAAAATCTCAATATAAATATGTATTCTCCGCAAATTAAGATAAATATAGCTAGCAATTAAGAGTCATTTGCATCCAAACATGACAAACATGATATGACAATTAACTTAAGTCAATTGTCTATAAATACACACAGGTGGCCATCCTATTAAAGTACTGAAGTAAGCAAGTTCACAACGTAACTGTTAGTGTAGGGCTTCCTCATATGTTACGAACAAAAGATTGGAAGGTATTCAAATATGTTAAAGCTATTCTAAGTGCCTAGAGATAGTATAGCCTCCATTCTATAAGAAATACAAGGCAAATAAAGTTAATAAAAATATGCTAGCAAAATAGGGCTATTTAGTACGCTCATATGTTCAACAAAACATATTATGTAGGAAGGTCAAAGAGGAAGTTCCTACACATAGATTTTTCTCTGTCGAATTAGATTTTGTTAAGGTAAAATTGTATATATCAATTAATAACTATGATAATAAGACTCGCACTTTCATAATACAGTTAATATACAGTATACAGCTTAAAACTGGGAATAAAGTAAGGAAGTGTTTTAAAAACATCAACAAATAAATTAACAACAAAAATTGAATATAACAAATGAAACTTCACTGAAAAACTAGATTTTACAGAATAAGAAGAATCACTTGATTATGACTTAAGATTTTCAAATAATATTTAAGCTTCAGGCTGCCGCCACGGGTTTCCTTGAGAAGCCATACAGCTTAGGATTAAGATAAATGTAGAAAGATATTATATTAAGAAGGGGCTTAAGCCTCAAACTTACCACATCAAATAGCCCATCTGTCCATTCTAATTTCTGAACTTCTACTATGGTGCTACCGTCCGGTGACATTTCTAAGAAGAACAAGGTTCCGCCTCCGGCCAAGCCATAGTACTGACTGGTTGCAACAGCCAGCATGTCTGGACGTGTCCGGGAAAATTGAACACTGTAGCCATGTCGGCCTGGTGTCAAGAATGTAGGCATACTGATAGTGTAACTGTAATTTAAAAATAACAGTTGTTTCAATTTGACATACTTATAATTTTTATCAATACAGCTTTTCAACAACTTTTATATTGCATCAAAATTTTAGAAATTAATGTAAGATGCACTGTAAAGCTAATAAAAGACATGAATAAAATAAGTTTGATTTTTAAGTTTTTAATATTAAGATTCTAAAAAATAATATAAGATATAAGGTAAGTATGGAATGCTTGAGAACTAGAAAATTCTAAGCATAGCATAAGCTCTACACATTATACAGCTTATCAACTAAGAGAAGAACTTCTTTGGATTTCTGTTCTTTATATCTATAACAGCATTCATTTGATAAAATCAACTTCTTATTAGCCAATTGTCTTTCATCTTATTGAAAAATACTTACTTAAAAGTATTTTCAACTTGAGCTACTATAAAGTAGCTCAAGTTGATTGATTGATTAAATACCTAGAATTTATAAAAATTCTAGGTATTTAATCAATGAATAGAAATGTTACAAGTAAATAAAAAAATATGATTTTATTAACCTGCAATAGCCTGCTTAATATTTTGATTGCCAAGCCCAAGACATTGCACACAAAGCACAACAAAAATAACTTGATGTAATAGAACTTTAGTGAAAATAAATTGAAATATTAAGTAAAACAAACAACTTGTACGTAAATAAACGTATTTCACTGAAAATCAACTAACATTTCAAGATTATTAAAAATCTTATTTAATGTTATGTTTATCTACATTTGTCTTAAATTAATAAATACTTCTTAAAAATATTATTTGTCAACATTAGAACAAAATTTCTTGTGCAAATCTCTATAAACCTAACCAATTTATTTTCATTCTACTGACAAATGGGTCAATGACAAAATAAACAAACAGAACCAAACGTCATTGTATGGTAAAACGAAACGCAAGGCATAGTGATGTGACATCACATCGATTCAGATACTGCCAATGCGTCATAAACTTGCAAATCCTATTAGTCTACCTACGAACATAATCCAATTAGATCGCTATTCTAATTCCCACGAAACCTTACATGTTACTGTTATAAAAGGACGATTTCCTCAAACTATTCATTTCTGGTGATAGCTTTACAACAAACACACTGAGTCTTTTCAGTACTCAATATATTAAAGCCCCATTAGTACTCCATTTAGTATATTTTATTCATCGTTTCATCCTCAATGTCCAGCAAGATGTTGGATTACTTGTCTCTTGCTTTTGTGGTGGCAGTGAAAGTATTTAAGAAAACCACCCCAAATGGAAAAATAACTGTTTACCTTGGTAAACGCGACTTCATTGATCATATAGATTACTGCGATCCTGTCGATGGAGTTGTGGTGGTTGATACCGAGTATCTGAAAGGAAGAAAAGTTTACAGTCAGGTATAAATAGTGAAGTGTGAAGTGTTACAATGTGTAGTGTATAAGTGCCAGAAGGATTGATACATGATTTTCTGTTATCAGCTCGTGACTACCTATCGCTTTGGTAGGGAGGAAGATGAAGTTATGGGTGTGAAGTTCTCCAAGGAAATGGTGATCGGTCAAGAACAAGTCGTGCCTTTGATTAATGCAAAAATGGAACTAACACCGGTGCAGGAAAAGCTATTGAAAAAACTTGGCCCTAACGCCTACCCTTTTACATTCAATTTCCCAGAAATGGCACCTAGTTCGGTAAATTAATTTCCATAATCAACTTTTAAGGAGGTATTTACTTTTTCTTTTATTTTTCTAATCGTTAACTAAATCTTAGGTAACTCTCCAACCCTCTGAAGAAGACCAGGGAAAACCCATGGGTGTTGATTACTGCGTAAGAACTTACGTAGCTGAAAACGAAGACCAGAAAAGTCATAAGAGAAGCTCTGTCACTCTTGCTATCAAGAAGGTAAAATCAGCTGAAAAGCAACCACCTATGGTAAAGAGGTATTTATTAATTCAATGTGTCTTTGCAGTTGCAACACGCTCCAACTTCTCGCGGTCGTCGTCTTCCAAGTTCCTTGGTGAGCAAAGGATTTACCTTCAGCAATGGCAAAATTAATTTGGAAGTTACTTTGGATCGCGAAATTTACTATCATGGAGAGAAACTTGCAGCTAACATCATTGTTTCTAATAATTCGCGAAAGTCTGTACGTAATATTCGATGCATGGTCGTGCAACATGTCGAGATTACAATGATCAACTCTCAATTCAGCCGCCATGTTGCTTCACTGGAAAGTCGCGAGGGATGTCCCGTAACACCTGGGGCTAGCCTTTCAAAAACTTTCTATCTGGTACCTTTGGCTCGTAGCAACAAGGATATACGAGGTAACTATTATGAGTATCATACACATAATAGGAGAATTTAAAATAATTGTAATAATTTACAGTTACAAAAATATTGGTAAATTCACAGGTGTAGCTTTAGATGGCCACCTGAAGGAGGACGATGTCAATCTCGCCAGTTCTACTCTTGTAGCTGAAGGAAAGTGCCCAGCTGATGCTATTGGTATCGTGGTATCCTATTCAGTTCGCGTGAAGTTGAACTGTGGCACTCTTGGAGGTGAATTGGTTACTGACGTGCCATTTAAATTGCTTCATCCCGCTGAAGGTAAACCCCGCTTTACACACAGTTATAAATATTATTATGATTTGTGTTTTATTTATAATATGTATATGCATTTTTTAATTCAGGCACTGTTGAACGCCAGCGTTTCAACGCTATGAAGAAAATGCAGTCGATCGAAAGACATCGCTACGAGAATTCCCTTTATACTAACGAAGAAGAAGACAACATTGTGTTTGAAGATTTTGCTCGTCTTAGGATGAATGAACCCGAATAAATTATAAACAGAAAACTAACAAAAAAATTGAAAAATGCTTTTTAAAAAAACCAAAAAAATATCGCAATCAAGCAAGTAATTCTTCATTATGCAACGTTTTGTAATCTACATCGAATATATTTTTTCATTTCACTATCTTCACTAAAACATTACATTTGTTCATCAAAATTTAGTATTTACCCACCTGTTTTTAAATAAGTTTACATATTCTTTCTTGGTAGTCATGTTTTTTTCTCTTAATTAAAAATTAAAGTAGTAAATTACAATTATTATGAAAGCTAAACTGAATTATACACACTTTTAATCATGTAGTGAGATGAATGTCATTAAATACTGAATATTTATTTAATCATTAATTATTCATTTAAATTTAAATAAAAAAAATAATGTGTACCTATTTACTCACGAAACCAAAAATTTAATTATTACAACTATGTTATTATCTTTCCTTACCTTTATGTTCCTTATTTCCAAAGTATTTTATTAAATTTTATTTCACCAGATTTGTTATTATTTTTTTCTTCACTGTATACCACCAGTTTGTCAAACCTCTAGAACTATCACTGTATTACTGACATCGTCTTAAGCAAGTTGCAGAGAAGTCACTTACTTTGCATAATTCTATTGTCCTGAATGATAATGCAAGGGTTTAATCGTAGCTCCGCCTGATTTCTTTTATAATTCAACCCCTATCTATATGACTCTTCTGCTATGCTAATATGCGCTCAATGTAACAATAATAAGAACTACCATAAATATTGGTTTTTCTTTATATTTTAAATTCGAGTGTGCATTTTAAAATAATTACTTATCTTAAGTTGCAGAATCTTAATAGACTAAATGATTTACAGTTTGACTTATTAACAATTTTATTAACATCTGATTGTTATTCAAAACATAGTAGCGCTTAGTCGTACTGATTTTTGAAGTCAAATAAAAATATCGTTTTACAGTTTTGCAAGTAACCAAATTGCCCGATTGCCATTATCGAAATAATATCGATTACAAATAGGTAACTATGTACGCACTACACTATTTTCATGGGAATCTTAAATCCGTTTGCACCGAAAAACTGTGCGAGATGTGAAATAAAAAAAAAGACGATAAAAGTTCCCCAGACAAAACAGTAGGCAACATATCTAGCTAATTAAAAAAATAGCATCTCATTCAACTAAGTACGTGATCATCAACGTCTATAGAAATGTCCAAGCCTACCTTACTGAAACCTGAAAATGTGCTACATCTACGAGTGTCTTTAAAGGTATTTAATATAATAAAATGTGAAAATTATAAAACAGAATTCTTTTGATTTTGACTTTATAATACCTACCTACCTAACTACGGCCACCAAACCAAAACAAACAAATAATAGAATTCAGACTTTAGTTCTGTAATCTGAGGATTCAGATAGGTTTTAAAATTGAATATTATTTTGGTACAAATTGCATACCGAGTGTTACATTTCTTCAAGGAAAATAAAGCTTTAGGAAAACTTATGCTGCCCTGGAAGCGGTTGTTTCTCTCGGTCCCTTTCCTCAGCGGCAATTTCAACCGTATTCCATTTCTCTGTGTGTCTACCATGTCTACATAGCCGGTGATCCCTTTCCACCAGCAGAGAATAAAAATAGAAGGTAAAGTTCGATGCACAATGATAATTATTATACCTATCGACTGAAAAGTCCATCAATTTTGTGTACCTGGGGTTAACTTCGCTATTCCTGGGGGCCAATCGATTTTATATTGTTATTTCTAGCCGCCTGAGGTTTTCGAATACCTCACGCTCATTTTTTTTAATATTGTTATTACCAATGCAAAAGAAAAAGAAAGAGCGCGAGGCATTTTAATACCTCAGGCGGCTAGAAATAACAAAATAAAATCGTAAGCGTTAGCGTTTTCCAAAGCATTTCCGTTAGGCGATTAGCCCCCTGGTGATGCTGGTTGTTGGTTGATGCTGGCTTCAATGCGGAAGCCAAAAATAGGCATTCGTTACGGACCTATCCTAGATTTTGATGTGCAATTGTGCCGGAATTGATAAGCCATCATCTGACAACCCTTACTCACAGGCAAGCCAGCCGTGTCATTCGTTACTAGTTTATTGTGTTCCAAAATTAATACGGTTTCGGATTCCGGGACAATAAGGTCTAATTACTGGACACGGGACAAGAAGCAAGTGTGTTGAGCCGCCGCCCCTATAAAATATCTCGATACCTACCCTTTACCTACCACATGAAATATATTTTCAAAATAACTATCAGGGGATGATTAGTGATCGATACTGATGCCAAAAATGCAATCAGTAAAATTTTTGTCTGTCTGTCTGTCTGTGTGTATGTTCCTTATAGAAACAAAAACTACTCGACGGATTTTAACGAAACTTGGTACAATTATTCTTCATACTCCTGGGCAGGTTATAGTATACTTTTCATCACGCTACAATCAATAGGAGCAGAGCAGTGAAGGGAAATGTTGGGAAAACGGGAGAAGTTACTCCATTTTTTAAGCTTCCGTCGCGGGTGCAGCCTTAATGGTTAAAGTTACATAGAAATCATGTATGACGGAAATATTCTACTTACATAAAATTGTCTAAAAAATATCCCGCAACAGCATATGTCTATCTTTTATGGTTGACTCACAATAACACGTAATTATATAAATAAAGTCATTGTTTATAGCACAAGCCTGAAAACAAAAACTATAGTTTACACTACAGCTCTACACCGAAGTGAAGCGAGGGCAGGCCACTAGTAAAAAAATAAAGATTTAAAGTAAATATAACTACAAAAAATTCCTTGCGGACCAGGCAGCAGACGGGACTCGAACCCGCACCCTTCGCTATCCGGGCGAATGCACTGACCAATTATGCTACCCCGGCCCTGACGGCAGCGCCGAAATTCTTCTAGTCATTCTTAAGCTGCAAGGCAGCGCCATTTCTTCTCGTTGAAATTTTTCTAGTTATATTTCCTTTAGATTTAAACATCAAGCAGTTACATGCTTAAATAATTGCTATTTCCTCTTTCAAATTCTTAATACTTGTAAAAGTATTCATTTGATATTGTGGGTTACCTACAATGCGAAGAGATGCGCTGCCTTGCAGCTTAAGAATGGCTAAAAGATTTTCAACAATACTGTAGTACATTATTTTAATCTATCTCGTAGGGTTCAGCCAGCGTTTGCAATGTAAGCGCAAAAAATGTGTTTATTTACGACCTTGCATTAAAAACCTCTAAAATTATCAGTGTTTCTCTACTATATTATTCATGTATTATACATATAAACCTTCCTCTTGAATCACTCTATCTATTAAAAAAACGCATCAAAATTTCGTTGCGTAGTTTCAAAGATTTAAGCATACAAAGGGACATAGGGACAGAGAAAGCGACTTTGTTTTATACTATGTAGTGATGTTTCTATGTCCATTTTGGTGAAAAGTAACCCAAATATACTTAAAATTTGTGTCTTGCTTATAATTAATGATTTAAATTTAATGATTTAATGATAGAATTTAAACACTGTTCATTTGTATTAAAACGAAAACAATGAAATCAGTAGCCTTAGTACGAGTGCGAGCTCACGAAAACTATCATAGTTTTCGTAATTGTAAAACTCGTACTAAGGGTAAAGTACTCTCACTTCCTATTGTGTGTTTATTTCACTCAGACGATCTCTTTACCTAACTACTTAGCTATTTAACTGTAAGAAAATTAAATAAAAAATACATCTCGGTTTTAAACTGACTGTCTTCTAAACAGTAGGTAATTAAAATGAATATAATGAAATTAAGTTTAATGTCTTTGGTAGTAAATAATAAGTCTCAGTGATAGATAACTACTAATTTTCTCATGACCTCAAACCAGTCCTACCAGTTTTGGACAATGGATTTGCAAGACAGTAGTGTCCTTTGGTCTTTTGTCCTAAACTGTGAAGGGTTCTTCCGTAGTCCAAAACCAGTTTGACCACTTCCTTGTGTGGGAAAGGGCAGTAAAGGATGACCCTTTATTTGCATGCATTCGCAAACCTTCTCTTGACGTGACATACAGTTCGCAAGTTCGTGGAACTTTATAATTTGGCAAGCAGGTAGATTCCTCTTTAATAATATCTAGCTATTTTTATTTTTATTACCAATGGTGATGATGACTTACTGTTTTACTCCGTCTATCGAGTAGAGTTTCAAAAAGTATTCGGCACGTATATTTTAGTTTTTCACATAATCAAAATATTACTGATATATATTTCATTGAAATGTTGCATGACGTCACGTGTACTTAGAAGTGACGTCACGAGCCCAAACTGCCAAACTTTGACGCCCTTTATCTCGTGAAGTTTTTGGGTGGTTGACAAAAGAAAAAATATGTCTTTTAAACTATGATAATGGTACTGACTGACTAAATATTATTTCGTTTACTTTAACCCGTCATAATCCCTATTTAGCTAGCAAGTGATTTGACGTTCACAGCATTCGTGATGTACCTTAGTAGTACCTACCAATAATACGGTCTTTGTAATTTTTAATTACCTGTCCTTCGTAAATATTCCAAGAGCATAAAATCTGTGATATGAATATTTTTTCGAAAATAAATATTTGTGATTATGAATTAATGGACGAGTTGAATTTCATGCAATATTAGATACAGAAATTATTAATTTAGAAAATAATACTTTACATTTTACCTCTCGGAAGCCGGTTTTGGAACAGTCCCCCATGATACGTTAACGTATTAATTACCCTTAAAAATAATTATCAATAAATATCTTCCAAATACCTACTTACTAATATTGCAAATCCTCGACGGCTGTAAGTAGTTGGGTAGCATCAAACAGTAAGGTATTTCATTGTAGCGACCCTCCAATAAACAAGTGTAAGACAACTTTCAATGGTGAGCAAACGCAAGGGCCTAGTGGACAATAGTTCACTGGTTCCCACAACGAACTGGTCAAACGAGTTTGAGCGAAGGGTGGACACGAAGCCCTTTGGACTAACTGGCCTTTGATACGTGACAACCGTTATTTCGCAGAGATTATATTATTGAAGAAAAAAAAAATGTTTTACCGCGTGGGAATCTTAAACGATTAAAAGTTATTACTTATTTTTTTGAGACAATTGAGCGAGCAAATGCTGAAACTATCCCTTTTAAATTTCACTTTAAGTTACAACAAATACTTAGGTCGATACCTCATATTGATTTTATTAGGGGAAACTAAAGTTAGATTTTTATTATAGATTTTTGTGCAGCATCCCCACGTATGTTCAAGTGTCAAGCTTAGTGACAAGCTAGAAAATGTATAATTCACTATGGTTCATCATCTTTACAAGAAGCTTGGCTGTTAGCAGCTAGAGCTCGATGGCGCAGTTAGTTAACGCGTTCGACATGCGATTGTGGAAGTTAAGCAACTTTCGCAATGGTCGGTTATTAGATGGGTGACAAAAAAACTTATTATTTATAGCTACCCCGTGCTTCGAAAGGAATTATTCGCAGGTTACGTTATTCCAGCATATAAATAGTGATAAATTAAAAAAAATCCTATCTGGGCTGGGAATAGGACTAGCCGGCCCATTCTCTAAATTTTTCGACATTTAGGTATAGTAAATAACTAAAGAGGAAATTGCACATCCATCAATGATTTTAAGAACAAGTATCTTAGTGGCGCTTTAATAAAGCAGTAAGGGATCACTTAATATGTAGCTTGGTGATTACACTTCCATCTGTCAAAAGCATTAAGGGAATAGGTCTACAGACCACTAACAAGTAGAGGCTCAATTTGTAATGTTTAAAATGAAGGAAAATTTTGGGGCGAGGAAATAAAAATTTATAAGTAATTAATATTTAAGTGCGTAAGTACATATAAATAAAGAAAACCTATTAGAAAATCCTCCAAAAGCATTCCCTGATTCTCTATTACAAAATTTAGCTTTCATTATTATTCTATTCAAATATTTGAAGCATAGCAAAGAGGTGGTGAATTATGAACAGATTCTGTAAACATCTCAGACGTTTCTACAAGAGGGTTCTATAGAAACATTTTTTCTGGATTCTTTGGACGCGTGCTCAATTCGCTTCCCTATGATTACGGGAGACGAGATGAGGGTCCATTGTGAACACCCCTTGTTGAAAAAAAAACACCTGAGATTGTGTTTGTTTGCGTTTAAATGTTTTATGTTTAACCAAATCGATGTGAAATTGTATTACGTATTGAATTGCTGTCTTCTTTTATAATGAACTTGAAACAATAACATATAGGTACTTTAACATATAAAAAATTTAAGCTAGTATTTTAGTGGCAAAGTGGAAGGCAAGAGGAGTAGGGGCAGGTCTCTATCCCGGTTGGACATAGTTAAGGAAACTACGAATGGCAACTTGCAGGCGCCTTGCAGGACACAAAATGGCCTGGAGATCGTTGGTGAAATGTGCTGTCCTGAAAGATCACGACGTTCAGGCATGAGGAAACGGCGATGAAGAAGTAGTATTTTTTATTGTATTTTTTTTTCAATAAAAACCGCTGATTATACAATTAATTGGCACGATTTATCCATCTACAGACGCCGTTTTTGAATTCAAATTTTCAAATGAAAGTATTAGTACAAAAACATTATTTATCGACATTTCGAATTAGTATTTCTGTTTTATTCTACGGAGTTTGAATTACCATTCTGTATTATATTTACTGTCGTCATCGGAAAATCAAACATTTTCTATTATATATTTTTTTCTTCTAACACCAATAAATAACTTTTACTAGCATGCTGGCAGGTGACGCGACGTGACGATGTCTACGTAATACCTATTATACCTTTGATTATTATACTTATAATATATTTTTATGTCTTATGTTATAACTATCCAACTTTCAATTTCAGAGTCATAAAGTAAAGGTTTCCGTTAGGTTATCTCTAAATCAAGTTTCTCCCCATAATCACGTTGGAAAGAGCCGTTCATGTGGGATTTTAGTCACACTAATAATAATATAAAGGCGGAAGTTTGCTAGTGTGTATGTTTGTTTCTACTTCCAAACGGCTGGAGCGATTTTTATAAAATTTGGTATGAAGTTAGCTGACACCCTGGATTAAGATATAGGCTACGTTTTACTGCGGGAAAATATCCCTAATAAACCGCCGGTAACACCGCGGGACACAGCTAATATGTAATATAAACTAAAACTTTCGTGGCTATAATTGGGTTTATTTCTAGATACAAATACCATCCTTATTATCTCCACGACAAATATCCTGTCATTATTCCATTTCATATTTTTAAATAAAAGTAATCCAGCTTTCAAAATACAGGGAAAGTACACCTAATTTTTACTTCTTCTATTGTAATAAAATAAATCAGTTTCTATTAAGCTAAGCTGAAAAAAAAATCTTTTCAAACAAGTTCACGGCAATATGTTTTTTAAACTAACTTAATTTTATTTGAGTGGAATAAAATAAAAATAATTTGAATAGGGGAAAAGATATTGATAAAATAGATATGTTCACAATTTGAATAATACAACAATTTTTCGTCAATTATTTTTCCCTACCAGCTGTTTATGTGTTAAACATCAAAAACTATACAAAATATATTTTCTTTTAAATTCCACTTTCTTATTTTATCTCTGTTATTCAAAGCCAAAAGAATCATTAAACCAACATATCCAATCCCTATTTTTACAACTGTTACACGTTTTATCGTCTAATTCAATCATAAAACATAGATTCAAATGATAAATCACGGACTCTCTTGGCGGACTCTTCATTATAATGTTTTCATATGTCAACTAAAGGTATAAGTACTATTACTATGTGTCATAGGGCGATTCTTCTTGCGACCGCATAGCTTAGCGTGAGCGTGAGAAAGGGCACACCAGTGACCCTTGCGTGCCCCTGCACGTTCAAAACCTTCGGGCCCTTTACTTAAACGCCACCTGATGACTGCATTCTATTTGCTAGACGGACTTAGTCAAAGTTTACATGTTAACGTCGGTATGGTGTAATATTTTATTTCACTTTTATTGCTTTATTTATTGTCAAAGATGTTAATTTATTTTATGTCTACGGCACGATCTGGAACTTCCTCGTTCGTGTTAGCTTTCTTTGTACCCACTTGTATCGATAAGAAATAGGCATATTTATGTAAAAAAATGTAATGCATAATTATAATCGAATGAAACTAAATACAAAGAAGATTAATAGAAAATTTCGCGACAAAAACGTAATGTTGACTTGACTTCAGCTTAACGATGAATTTTAAGAAGTTGGAAGAGGTTTCGGTTGTGTTGCTCTATGGCTTAAGGTTATATATTTTTTTAATTGTCTGTAGAAAGCTAAAATTTGATATCGTAAGACGATAGCTTTTGACCTGTATCTAGTGTTGGTCTTATTGTGCAAATTTGTTTTTATGATAAATCATTACCTGAAAATATACAATTAATCGATACGAAGATCGATTTTCGTATCTTTCACGACTTATTGTAAACGATAGATGAATTAAATCACCATTTATTGTGTTACAGACTAACAGTCAATTTCATAACTACTATCTTGTCTTGGAGCAATGAACTTTAGCAAGTGCATTGCCATGCGTTTCTATAAATAGGTACCTAGTCGAATGTAGGTTTTAATTATGATTCTACTTTAATATTAAAGTTATGGTCACATCAGTAACTAAAGCATTCCCTCAGCTATGTATCCCAAAGGATCCTTGAAGTTAAATTTAGGCACAGAGTAAAAACGTGACACTGTTACTAAAACTCTGCTGTCCGTCTGCTGTCTGTCACCAGGCTGTTATGTACCCTGTGCTGTGCTGTATGTACTATGTGCTTTTATAAACCCTGGAAGCTAGACAGTTGAAATTTTCACACGTGATGTATTTCTGTTGCAGCTATAACTGCAAACTTTATCTCCTATATATATATAAAACCCAAAGGTGACTGACTGACATAGTGATCTATCAACGCACAGCCCAAACCACTGGACGAATCGGGCTGAAATTTGGCATGCAGGTAGATGTTATGACGTAGGCACTGTTACTAAAACTCTGCTGTCCGTCTGCTGTCTGTCACCAGGCTGTTATGTACCCTGTGCTGTGCTGTATGTACTATGTGCTTTTATAAACCCTGGAAGCTAGACAGTTGAAATTTTCACACGTGATGTATTTCTGTTGCAGCTATAACTGCAAACACTATCTCCTATATATATATAAAACCCAAAGGTGACTGACTGACATAGTGATCTATCAACGCACAGCCCAAACCACTGGACGAATCGGGCTGAAATTTGGCATGCAGGTAGATTTATGACGTAGGCATCCGCTAAGAAAGGATTTTGATCAATTCTACCCCCAAGGGGATAAAATAGGGAATGAAATTTTGTATGAAACTTTGTCAATTTTAAACCGATCGGGCTGAGACTTTGCATGCAGGTATAAGAAGAATCATAGATGAATGACATTGTGTATAATACAAGCCTGAGAACAAAAACTGTAGTCTACACTTCAGCTTTACACCGAAGCGAAGCGAGGGCAGGCCGCTAGTATATATATAAATACAAAAATTTGGAATCATTACTATAATTTGTTTAAAGTTCTTGTTGTCACTTTAACTTTCATTACAATAGTTTTTAAGAGAAAAATTCACTTTGATAAGTATTCATTAGACATAATCATAATATCTGCCCCCCTAGCATGCGATATGATATGTAACGCGTTTTTATCACGTTCAATTGTCAAATTACTATGGTAATAATATTGACATTATGGGTTACCTATAATGCGAAGAGATGGTGCTGCCTTGCAGCTTAAGAATGGCTAGAAGAATTTCGACGCGGTCCGTGAGGGCCGCAGTAGCATTATTGATCAGTGCATTCGCCCGGATAGCGAAGGGTGCGGGTTCGAGTCCCGCCTGCTGCCTGGTCCGCGTGGAATTTTTTCTAGTTATACGCAATAAAAAAGTGATATAATGGGTGTATTCCGAATCAAACACCAGTACACTGGCCAGTGGTAATGACGTCATGATTTCGACGCCATATTGACAACACTACTACTACACCAGTGCAATATGGCGTCGAAATCATGACGTCATTACCACTGACCAGTGTACTGGTTTATATTTAATACACCCAATATAAATTGTGGTGCTCATGCTACGGGCATTGGGGCCGTTAATGTTCCCAACAGTTTTAAAAGGTTTAAATACTTACTTACGAAATACTTTTAAATCATTTTTATTCAGACTAAATAATTAATGTTAGTTGATGTATTAAACGTTAGGAAATATGTGTATGCTCACTTTAAACAGTCTGCATTTTAAAGGACAAGTTAAACTTGCTTTAACAATCTAGTTATCCAGGTACAAGTATTAAAACTGGTTAGAAAATTCACTTTCGAGGAAAAATGTTTAGTTTGAAGCATGAGCAGTTTCCAAGTAAGTAGGTACAAAATAATTATGGCACATAATAATATTTACACGCTCATAAAAATTATAGTTATTGATCTTCAAAAAAATATAGTTGGTTACCTAACCTAACCTTTAGGTTAGGTGGTATTTAAGGTCATAATTTATAATTTTTTGAGGAACATTTAAATATTTCCTCTTGACGACCTCCGTGTAGTTTGTACACAGGGTTTCACGGTGTCGCCAACTCGAGAGGTCACAGGTTCGAATCCCGGTGGGGGCTATGAATACGAGCATTTGTACTCCAGTCATGGATGTTTAATATTAATTTCTATATAAATATACATAAATATGTACAGTATATGTATTCTATCCGTTACCCTAGTTTCCCATAACAGAGGCCTTACAGTGCTTACTTTGGGGCTAGGCTAATTGGTGTGAGTGTTGGAAATATTATTAATATATTATTTTCCAATAATTTTATTAAGCAAATAAGTAATGTATTGTGAAGATAACTTACATCAGTAAAGATTACTTCTCAATATAGTCCATACTTAAACACGGCAAAATTGATAATCTATTGAGTGAACTTTATCTGGTTCAGTATAACCTACTTGCATGTATCCGGGCAGTTGTTGTTTGTTTACTGTTATTTAACCCTGTATTAAAATCTCTCTAACTGCCATTAAAAGAAAAGATCTATAACCAATTTTAACGGGTTAATGCACGAAACTTTATTTATTTATTGACGTTTCGCAGCCTTTTCAGGTCTGCATCGTCAGATTAATAAATAAAGAAACGTCAATAAATAAATAAAGTTTCGTGCATTAACCCGTTAAAACTAGTTTTATTTAATGAGTGATGTGCGTGAAAACCTAAGAAACAAATATATCTATAACCATTATAACTGATTACCGGACATGGGATGTTTAATCAATTTTTCATTATTTTCCACCATGCGCAATAATATATTGTAAGCTTCCATCAACAAATATTCTAAATTACATTTTTTTTTAATCATCCAATCATATATCGGACTGAATAGTTATTAAGTTATTTTTAATATAATTTTCTAGTCTCTTATTGCTTCAATTTCAATTTATTTAGACTTATAAAATCACATCACATTTTTGGGGGATAAAGCCGAGCGCGTCCGTGGGCTTTAGCTCTAGATACCCACACGTGTCCCCTGGGTAGCGCCAAATGCTCGGCACATCACCGGTGGTAGGTTTCGACCGTGGCTGGTAACCACCCTCTAGGCAAAGCCGAGCCGCCAAACGACTTCCATCGTGTTTCGGCTCGATGCCTGGTGTTGCCGTTTTGGGGGGGGAGTCCGAGCAGTTGCGATGTAGAGCTTGCCGGCTTCGGTGCTGCGTGATTGCTGCGCTGGGTGGCTGATCGCGGAGGGTAGCGGGATCCTAAGCACGGTTCTCCGCTGGCCGACCGCAGGTAGTAGGGGGCCCAAGTAGTAGGAAAGCCACCTACGAAAGGCTGCCCCGCCAACTCGCGAAAAATCCCAGGGTGCGCCATCGTGCCGGTTGGCGACCGGATGCGAGGGCCCGATGGACACCTTTGGGGGGGTTAGGGCGTCCCCGCGCGCTCCAGCTCAGTCACTCGTCTGTGTGGCGTCATAACTGCATCGCTTGGCAGTAGCTTAACAGAGTCTCGCTCATCTGTCCCCTCCCTGCCTGTTCACTCTCTTCTTATGAAAAAAATATGAACGTTAAAAGAAAGAAACTGGCGAAACAGCGGATGCACTCCCTCGCACTAAAAGTGCACCTTGCTAACATCCGAGGATTGCACTCAAATATCGATAGTGTCCATCACCACCTTGAGACCGATAAACCACATCTGCTGTTCCTCACGGAGACTCAAATAAGATGCCCGACTGACGCAGCTTACTTGCATTACCCAGGTTACATCCTGGAGCACAATTTTAAATCGCGCGCTGGCACCTGCGTGTATGCTCGTGATGACATCTGCTGCCAACGTCTCCGCAACCTTGAGGATCCCAGTTTCTCTACATTATGGGTGCTGGTGAACACAGGTATAGAGCAAATACTCTATGCCAGTGTTTATCGGTCGCACACAGAGAACATGGAGACAACCAGGTTTTTTCAGTACCTCAGCGCCTCCGCTGAAACAGCCCAGCAAAGGTACCCAAGTGCGCAGCTAGTTGTTCTGGGGGACTTTAACGCACACCACCATGAGTGGTTGTTCCCGTTCCAGAAAACCGACCATGCCGGGAGATTGGCGCACACATTTGCTTTGTCGCTAGGTCTCTCCCAGCTTGTGAAGGGCGCTACACGTGTACCCGATATTGATGGCCACACACCAAACTGCCTGGACCTTCTGCTGTCAACAGACCCGGACCGTTACCAGGTGGTAATTTCGTCTCCTTTAGGGAGTTCCGACCACTGTTTGGTGAAGTCCGTATCAGTCTACTCTCCAAGCGACCCGGAACCTATCGGAACTAGGCGTGTTTGGCGATATGGTTCAGCAGACTGGGATGAGATGCGGCATTTCTTTGCATCTTATCCTTGGCGTCGCACTTGCTTTTCTTCGGACGACCCGACTTGGTGCGCGGATGCCATTGCTGACGTGATGCGTCAGGCTATGGAGTACTTTATTCCATACTCTGACGTACCGCGCCGGTTTAGCGCCCGCCCTTGGTTTGACGCGGACTGTGCTAAAGCAGAGGCGCTTAAGCATTTTGCGTATCGCTCCTGGGCGGATGCTCGAGCCCGCAAATCACCAAATGTTCGAAGTCTGAAGAAGGCCTTTAACAGTGCCGCCAAGTCCTGTAAAGGTGTTATCCGCAAGGCCCGCTTCGATCACATTGGCCGTATAGGAGCCAAATTAGCCTCCTTTCCATCCGGAAGCAAAGCTTTCTGGTCCCTAGCCAAAACAGTCGAAGCCAATTTTTGCCGGTCGTCGCTGCCGCCTTTAATTAAGCCTGACGGATCGCTGGCTCACACCTCCAAAGAGAAGGCTGACTTGTTTGCCTCTATATTTGCGAACAACTCACAGCTAGATGCTGCTGGCGTAAACCCACCTAAGCTTCCTCAGTGTTCTTCTACCATGTTGGAAGTTCGCATCCATCAGAAAGAGGTACTCAAAGCGTTAAGCACTCTAGACGTGAATAAAGCCAGTGGGCCGGATGGCATTCCAGCTATTGTCCTGCGGAATTGTGCCCCTGAGTTGTCTCCTATTCTGACTCGCCTATATCGCTTATCCCTTGAGATTGGCCAAGTTCCGAAAACCTGGAAGCTTGCCAATGTCCAACCAGTGCCCAAAAAGGGTAGTCGTGCCGACCCTGCCAACTATCGACCTATTGCAATCACCTCCATACTCTGTAAGATTATGGAGCGTGTATTGAACAACCGTCTCCTCGCTTACCTCGAAGATAACGATCTCCTCAGTGACTGCCAATTCGGTTTCCGCCGTGGGCGATCTACTGGGGATCTTCTTGTGTATGCTACCCACTTATGGAGTGAAGCCATAGAGAAACGCGGCGAAGCTCTCGCCGTTTCTCTTGATATTTCTAAGGCTTTTGACAGGGTCTGGCATGCAAGTCTCATTGGCAAGCTTCCATCATATGGAATCGCTGTCGGACTTTGCAACTGGATTGCGGATTTTCTGGGGGGCAGATCGATACGAGTGGTCATTAATGGCACATCGTCGGATCTGCTTGGTATTAATGCCGGTGTCCCCCAGGGATCTGTCCTCTCCGCAACTCTTTTCTTGCTGCACATCAATGATCTGCTCCTAACTCCCGGTATCTTTGGGTATGCAGACGACAGCACAGTTTCGGGGAGATATCTGCCTGATGTGAAGTCTGATGCAGATGTCCGATCATTAAGGGAGGCGATGGTGGAGGGAGTGAATGCAACCCTAGAAGCTGTTTCCCTCTGGGGTGAAGCCAACTTGGTTGGGTTCAATCCCTCTAAAACACAGGCCTGTCTCTTCTCGACGAAACGGAGTCCATTCCATCTGACTCCGACTTTCCGAAATGTCTCCGTGCCAGTTAAAGACCATCTCGAGCTCTTGGGTATGGACATCTCATCCAGCCTCAATTTCGGTCGCTACATCGAGTCCATTGCTAAAACCGCTGCCAGAAAACTTGGAATACTTTCTAAGGTCAGGCGATATTTTACATCTGAGCAGCTCCTTAACCTTTACCGAGCCCAAGTTCGCTCCTGCTTGGAGTACTGTTGTCACCTTTGGGACGGATCTGCTCGGTATCAGCTGGATGCACTGGACTCGGTGGAACACCGTGCGAAGAGACTCATAGGCAATGACGCTCTCGTTGAGGCTAATCTTCAGAGCCTTGACCACCGAAGACGTGTAGCTTGCCTTTCGGTGTTTTATCGGTTACATTTCGGAGAGTGTGCGGAGGTATTACATAATTTGATCCCCCCTTCCCCTTTCCACCACCGGACGACCAGGCGCGGCGAGGGCTTCCACCCTTATGTTGTCGAAGTTCCTCCCATTCGCACGAAGCGATTTGCTTCGGCCTTCATTATACGAACGGCTAGGGAGTGGAACTCCTTGCCGAGGTCTGTTTTCCCGGACCAATATAACCTGGACATCTTCAAGGCCAGAGTGAACAGGCATCTTCTAGGCAGGCGTGTACCATCCTAGGCCTCATCATCGCTTTCCATCAGGTGAGATTGTGGTCAAACGCATTGCCTATCTAGCATAAAAAAAAAAAAAAAAAAACATTTATAATATCTTTTTATGAAATTTATATTTACGACTAGCGGCCCGCCCGCGCTTCGCTTCGGTGTAGAGCTGAAGTGTAGACTACAGTTTTTGTTCTCAGGCTTGTATTATACACAATGACATTCTTTTAATACCTAATTACAAATACAATATAAGGCACGCGCCGCCAGGCCCCGCCCGGTAGCGTCGGAACCGCTATGTCCCTGCATTTTAAATCTGTAATATCTTCGAAAATATTCATTTAAATTACATGCGTTAAATAGCCAAATTGGTCTATATTAAATGCACAATGTATTTAAGGTACTTAATTGGATAAGGAAGAATGTTATATTGCTGAAAATCGCTTCATAAATAATCTATTATTTCTCGTAAAAAGTATAGGATATAAAATGGTTATTGTGGGTTATCCCTAAGAGATAGACAGATACCATGGCGGACTTTTTTGTAGACATTTTTAAGGTATACAATACTGTAGTACATTATTTTGATCGATCTCGTAGGGTTCAGCCAGCGTTTGCAATGTAAGCGCAAAAAAATGTGTTTATTTATGACCTTACATTAAAAACCTCTAAAATTATCAGTGTTTCCAACCGTTACACAAAAATAATCCTTATATATCAGTATTCACGTGCGACGGCGCGATGGCTTATTTCATGTATAACTTTGGTGTTTTTATACCGATTTCTATGACTCTTTTTTTATTGAATAGGTAATAATGTTAACTTTTTTAAATAAGGGATGAGTGAGAGTATTATAAACGTAAGAGTAAACAAATATAATCAGAATGCTCCGAACTGCTAAGCTATCAGGAGTTACACGTGTTATTGTGAGTCAACCATAAAAGATAGACATATGCTGCTGCGGGATAGTTTTTAGACAATTTTATGTAGAATATTTCCGTCATACATGATTTCTATGTAACTTTAACCATTAAGGCTGCACACGCGACGGAAGCTTAAGAAATGGAGTAACTTCTCCCGTTTTCCCAATATTTCCCTTCACAACTCTGCTCCTATTGATTGTAGCGTGATGAAAAGTATACTATAACCTGCCCAGGAGTGTGAAGAATAATTGTACCAAGTTTCGTTAAAATCCGTCGAGTAGTTTTTGTTTCTATAAGGAACATACACACAGACAGACAGACAGACAGACAAAATTTTTACTGATTGCATTTTTGGCGTCAGTATCGATCACTAATCACCCCCTGATAGTTATTTTGAAAATATATTTCATGTACAGAATTGACCTCTCTACAGATTTATTATAAGTATAGATATAGATGAATTCTTTTGGGCAAACAGAAACGAATAGTGCATTAATACTGATTAATACACACGTACTGGAACAAAATAACATCATTGGCAACAGACGATGAAAAAAAAACCAAAGAATCAACAATTGAACAGTTCTTTTTAATTAAAAAAATAAATAACTATAACGAAGAAACTAAAAACTAAAGTAGGTAGTTCGCAGAACTTTCTAATTGTATCCGAGAGCGGCTATGGGTTGTAGAACGTACGCCTGGCCGGTGGCGCGGTCCACCACGTGCCCCGTGGTCGGCTCCAAGAACAGCCTCGGCACGGACGCGGCGGCCGCCACCTCGGGAACATGGTGCTGTCTCACTCCCGCACCACCCTCGTAAGGAACGTATTTCGTGTATTCCACCTGTCTATTGGCCACTTGTGGAACATACTGGTTGATTTCAGGATTCTCTTTCTCTTGTACAACGAGTACTACCTTTTTCTTAGCCTCTTTAGGTGGAGGAGGCTCTGGAGTCTCATCTTCGGTCTCCTGCTTCTGTCTGTGTTGAGAATGAGGCCGTTTGCTCTTTTTATATACTTTCTCCTCTTCCTCTTCTTCCTCATCATCTGAATCGTTTTCTTCATGCGATGAAGTCTCTTGCTGTTGATGTTTGTGCTTGTGATTCCTCGGACGTACTTCTTCTTCTTCAGGCTCTTCTTCATCATTATGGTGTTGCTTGTGTATCTTCTCTGGCTTTATTTTCGGATGGGCTCTCTTCGCTCGGCCGTTTTCTTCGTAGCTGGATTTCTCTGGATCGTAATCGTCGGAGCCGTAGGAATGATCGGAGTGGTCACTGGGTCCGTCGTAGCTACTGCTGGGTGAATGATCGTTGTGATCGTGATAGGAGCCATCGTCGTGGTTGTTGCCACTGTAATCGTCGCCTCCATGGTTGCCCGCATGGCCGGCATGGTTCAAATCCCAGTAGTGTTCCCCGTATCCCCCTTTTTTGTCTCCCCATCGAACCTAAAAGATATTTATTATCATTGAACATTTTGTGCATCCAGAATTTGTAGATCTACTGCCCGTAAACTCGTTTCGCTAAAGTTATTTAAGAAACTCCTTATAGTTGTTTAGATTACATGGCCCAGAACAAATGTCAGATTAGGTTTAGGCATAATAAAATCCTATTGGATTATGACTATAAATATTACGGGTCATAAAATAAGTCGGTGAAACGTTCTCTCTAATATAAGTGGTACGATAAATTTAAGTACTCGTATATTCGAACATCTTGACATGATTCACACACATTTTTGCTGTAAAGATTTTATATTATTTGTTAAGTACAAATTAATAAATTTTAGTAAAGAAACGAGAAAGTTAGGACTGTGTTAACTGCTTGTTATGTGGCACTTGCTTAATTTATGTTATGGTAACACAAAGCATCAGCTTAGTATATCGCAAGAGATATAAATAAATCGTAGAAGATCCTTCCTTTTTTTCTATATTCTTATTGACTGGACAACACTCGACAGCAAATAAACCAGGTCACCTCCCATTAGGTACTAGTTTTCTGTTTAATTTAATCACCATGAAACGCACTTTCTGAAGGCATAACTTTGACAGTTGTATGTTTTATACGTTTTGAGAAAATCTTATCACATTTCCGAGTTCGAAAATAACCTGGTTTATTTGCTAACCTGCGCAGCAGTTAGAAGAAACAGTTAGTAAAAAGTTTTTTGAAACCTTGTTTTTATAGATATTTTATGTTTTTTTTTTTACATAAACTTACTATATGTAACAGAAAGAGTACATAATTATCTAAAGAGCGTTATGTTAATCTTAGTAATATACTACGCCTTTAAAAACCTTAGAAGTCAGTCAATTGATTTTGAATCAAATATCAAATTATGAAGCTAGAAGAACTTGGAGCTACAAAAGTGATTGTGATACATTTTTTTTAGTAACGAGTAATAATGCTAATTTAAAATATATGTTAGGTAAAATTTAAAGCTACTGGTTTATTACTGTAAAATTATATGTAACTCTTTCCGTTTTCATCCTCTAAGGTTCTATAACGATACGCAATTGTTTTTTTTTCATTTTGTAACATAACGAGGCTTCAAAAGTTAAAGCAGAGGAAGCGTACTTTAGCGGAAAACAGTCCTTCCGAGGGTCTGGACTTTTCGTGGCGCTCGGTGAAGTGCCGTTCGCTGCCCAGCCTGTGTCCCTGGTCGAAGTCCTCCGATGTAGGCAAGTGCCTATACCTTCAGCGAAGCCAAGCGAAGCGCGACAAGGAAAGAAACAACAGAGGTTAGAGACAAAAAGAGACAGACATAAAGATAAATGTATTCATTTTACTTTTCCCATATCCCTGTGGTTCTTATAGTCTTTCTTCTCGTATCGCTGCTCCCACGTGTTGGGGTCTTCACATACGTGACCGAACTCTATCTTGTATGGGCTCAACTGTACCGAGAAAAAATCCCTATAAAGCAAATTGACTCTATTCACTTAACAGCCTTGGTGCAATTTTTCATTGATGATGAAATTTTAAGCAGTCGATTTTAATTTATATGCAAAGGTCAGCTCGATTTGTAATTAAGTTTTTGTTAGGCTCAGTACGATTTCGTTTCATATGCTCTTGAACTAACGGTGACATACATTTCTGTAATAACTTACTGGAAAAACTTCGCTTGAGCTTCAACAGTTGAAGGGGTTTTTGGTGGGGCTTTCACTGACACGCATCTTACTGGACTTAACGATGGTCCCGAGTAAAGAGCTAATAAAAACCACAGCCACTTCTGAAAAATAAAATTTGTTTATTTAAAACAAGACACAAACAAATCTTGAGACAAAATCGGAATTATTCACGAGAAGTTTTTTCTTGTTTTAACAACGCCATCACGTAATTAGTAACAATGTCAATGTACAGTAATAAATTAACCATTAAATAAGGTTAGCTACGTCGAAAATCTAAATAAATTGAGTTAGAGTTAAATAGTTTATTAAAGAAGCATAGCAAATTCAATGCTGTCACATCCTTAGGTCACAACTTTAGTCAATAATAAATAAATAAGTAATTTCTTGTTGTTGTTATGAAAAAGAGACAGACTTATAACTGGTCAAGTACGTATCGGACTTGGCCAGTTGGCGAGATCCCATTGAAACTTGTAGGTTACTCGAATGTTTATAGGTAATAGCAAATTTATGTGATGTACTACAAATTTTTAAGGTTTTATTCATGTTAAAGGGGAAAAACAAATAGCCAGATTGATGGTAAACGGCCATCATAACCTCTATGTTGTCACTAGATGTACTAGCTAGAGTATTAATCAGTAGGGCGCTGCCAATAGGATTATTAAAACGTCAAACGATACAATGTAATGTCACTCTAACCGGAAGTTTACTTGCGTGTGACGTCATTTTAGGCTCCGCCAATCCCAAGCGTTTTGGGCTACGTGACAATAGATATGAAAACTATTATCTTTTTCGTGGGTTTTTAGTAAAATTCTGATATTTTTTTTGTAAAAATAGGAAAAAAACCCCTGCCAATATTCATTCTAAATACAGATGCTAACAATTGGCACTTTATTTTTAATACTGACACCAGACTCTCACATCTTATGTAAGATTATTTCCACCTTCTATAGCGTCCCATATTATGTAAGTTGTGCAGAGTAATAAAATTATATGATTATTATTATTTTTAAATACTGTAAAATATCCTATTTTTAATTGACGAAAAAAAACAGATAACCACGCATAACTGTTTACAGACTAGTCCGATTTTGATAACTGTTTTTTAATTGGAAAGGGATTGGAATTTATACCCTGAAATTGGTCCCATATAAATTTAGAAAAATAAGCCACCCCTAAGGGTAGGGGAAGAGGGATGATTGATTGTTCACTACTGATTGTAATGTATCATCATCATCATCAGCCTATTAATATCCCCACTGCTGGGGCAGACCTTCCCTATGGATGGAATAGGGAGATTGGGCCATGACCCACCACGCGGACCCAGTGCGGATTGGTAGGTGCTAACGGCTGCAGAAGCAGCTGGGACCAACGGCTTAACGTGACTTCCGAAGCACGGAGGAGCTCGAGATAATAAATTTTTGGTCACCCATCCAATGACCGACCACGGCTTAAGTTGCTTAATTTCAACAATCGCAGCCGAACGAGCTCCTCTAATGTATGACCATGCATAACTTTTTATTGAGTAGTTCGTTTTGATTACTCTTTTCTTATTGGATACGGTATTATACGGATAGGGTAGTATACAACGCGTTTTTTAATATAACTGTTTATTGTTAGAGATTTCACGTTGCATTTTTAATTTGTTTTGGTAATTTCTTTAAAAAGTGAATTAAATGATCTTTGTTTAATTCAGTTGACTCTATCAGATTTTGAAGTAGAATTATTCCACAGTACTTTTCTGTAAGGTGTGGTCACCTCACCTTGTATACTTCATAAGTACTTTTAGAAGGAAATGTTGCCCCTTGAAATATTTTATGATTCTAGATCAACCGGAACTAGCATTTTATATATTTTGATTCCCTTGCGTTGTGAGTATCAAAATACTCGAAATGGGGCGGTCTATTTGAATGCGTAGACTATTTTTTTTAGTAACAGCTCTAAATGATTAAAGAATTGAGTATTTGTTATTTCCTTTAACTTGATATCTTTACTCGTTCCATAAAAAGGTTGTCTAGAAACGGACGAGTGAATAAGTATACTTTGATTATTTTTCCGATGTAGTTTATGTTAATATAATGAGTTATTATTTTTAAATGCCAAATTTATACCAAAATTCGTATTTCAATTAGCATGTTCGTTTGATTTTTTACCTTTAATTACATTTTAGGTACAATAGTAAGTTTTATTTAAATTTATCTTGTATAAAACTTTAAATTTGGCAAGCTTCTAAGTCATATAGGTACGTATTTTATTAATAAACGCAAATTAATGTATTTAACTTGCTTGTATCATTAAAAATTAGCTTTTAATTAAATCCTAACTTTCGGTTTACAAGAAGCTTTCGTCTCAAGAAAACATTGATAAAAATTCTGTTAATTACAAGATATGAGAGTAAACAACAATGTTTATAACACACGCATAAATACATTACAGATTCAATGGAGTAAATGGCCATTATTTTGATCTCCGTTGCATAATTAAGTATTCACAGCCCAATAACTGCAAATAAACCTTATAACACTTTCACTTTCCGAACACTAGGGTGTATAAATAGGGACGTAACCACTTTTACCACGCTTCGATTAACAAGTTAGATAAATACTTGGTTAAATTGTAAAATAACAGATATCGGAACGATAAGTACCGTTACTTGAAAACGTTGTGACATCGTGAATGATTGACAATGGGTGTGAGAGATCGACAGGCGTCACTCGATTTATAGAGGAAACCGTTCCGTTTGGGTTTTGCCAGAGGTGGTCAACCATTTAGTTCTCGCGTAACTTTTTCTACTTTGATATACCGAGTTTGCATAAACTTCTTTGTTAAAATGTGCCTTTGTCATTATACAAATAGAAGTGAGATCGAAAACTAATTAAAACACAGATATTAGCCTTCTAGTGGTAATGACAATGTTTCTCAATCTCATTTGAAGTTTATAGGCTACACCGTTTTATGTGTAAAGTTGATTGGTTTTTTCTTTGTAAATGATCTCATCTACGTTTGATTTGATATTATGATAAAAAATGTATATTGTTTTCATAGAAACAAATTTTTTTCTGGTAAAATTTTCTTAAGATATTAAATTCTAGCACTTTTTTACATTTTAATTATAACATTAAGTTAACATGTAAATTGGGTAACTATGACTGGTGATATAGTACATAAACTACTTTTATAAGAGAGGAACAAAAATCAACTTAACTACTATTAGTCTGTTGGCATTCAGGCACCATTACCAACCATTTTAATTTTCTCTCTTGGAGATATGGATTTTCTTATCGATATAATATTTTCTTTAATACATAATAGAAATAAATAATTAGTAAAAAGGTTTCAGTGTATAATTATGAAAGTTAAATACTTAAAAATATTCAACTTTAGGTTTAAGAAAAGGTTGATCGTTTCTGTCGGAGATGATCTTCTTGTAAAAATGATGACATAACTATTTTCTTTAATACCCACTTTTAACGGTACTGTTTGCCCTCTCAAATAAAAAAAGCGATACGCACGTATTTGATCAACTATTTTTGTCAAGTTCTTGGCCAAATAAAATATTCACCTATAATATTTTTGTGGAGGAAATGGGTCGATGAGAAAAAGCTACTCGTTCTCACTTATTATAGAATGTGGTGAGTTTTCATTATTAAAATTTACAAATGGTGACAACTAAAACATATAGCTGGACCTGCATTGTTCGTCCGTCCGTGTGTGAGTGGGTTGTATCCCGTATCCCAACACCAGAACAGAAAAATAGTGTACACATAATGTTTATTTTAATACCGATAAAAAAAATGTTTGATGGTCTTATAAGAAGCGGCCTTTTTGCAAATTATGGTTGATAATGAACAATACTACGGAACTCTTCGTTTTTATTTTTTATGTATAAATAAGTAAGTGTTTTCAGGGAAAATTACAGCAGTATTTTTAGGAAAATAACAACAGCATTTTTAGGTAATTTTACAACAGTATTTTTTAGCGAAATTTACATCAATATTTTAGCGGTAGCATAATTGGTCAGTGCATTCGCCCAGGTTGCGAAGGGTGCGGGTTCAAGTCCCGTCTGCTGCCTGGTCCACGTGGATTTTTTTCTATTAAAATTTTTATTTAGATTTAAACATCTAGCAGTTAAATGCTTAAAAAATAAATAAAAACATAACTACATCAATATTTTCAGTGATTGTCACTGAAACAGTATTCACTCACAACAGTACCTATTTTCAGGGCAAATTACATCAATTTTTTTAATTAGAATTACATCAATATTTTCAGTGAGAATGTATATCAGCTCACTAGCTTTTTATGTAAAAGGCCCGTTTGACAGTAAACGGTAACAACAGATTATGACGCGTTGGCTGTCCTGACCCCATCCCGAATCTCTCGAAACGAGGAGCTTTACGGCGCAAGTGATTAGCACGTAAGCGATCGTTGAAGTTAAGCAACGTTCTCATTGGATGGGTGACCAAAAATTTATTTTCTCAAGCTCTTCGGAAAGCACGTTAAGCAGATGATCCCGGCTACATCTGCAGTTGTTAGCATTTAGTACCCACCAATATGCACTGGGCCCGCATGCTAGGTCATGGCATAGTCTCCCTACTACTAGACACTATCGACAGATCCCTCTTTCCCAGTGGGCACTTTGGGCAAGTGCACAGGGGCCCCCCTCAGATCGATAGGGGCCCCCCTCAGATCAGATACAAAGTCCTTAGTTCCTGTTAAATCACCAAACGGGGG
This sequence comes from Chilo suppressalis, assembly GCA_902850365.2. Lineage (NCBI taxonomy): Eukaryota > Metazoa > Arthropoda > Insecta > Lepidoptera > Crambidae > Chilo > Chilo suppressalis. The sequence continues at coordinate 5,255,517 of OU963902.1, forward strand.
TCATAGGGGCCCCATTATCCTAATGTGCCGTGGACCTCCAATAGGTCAAGGCGGCACTGACTTTCGATCTCTGCCACCCTGCAAAGAAAAGATATAAAACTATGAATTTATCGGAAAAAAATATTGGTGGTGTTAAACGGGCCCTAGTATGAGCATCGCGATATGATATATAGCAGGTTTTTATCAAGCTCAATTGTCAAATTACTATGGATTTTGACAGTTCGACACGATAAAAAACGTGATAAAATATATAATGTAGTGCTCATGCTACAGGGACTGATAATATATTTAGTATGATATACATCTGCAAACTATGTTTCGGTAACTTGGCTCTTAGCATCTAACGACCCGCTCATCGAAAAGTAGACTTAACCTTAAAGTTAATTAAACACTTGTAGGCCCTCGCCTCGCTTCTCTTAATGTGGACTACATATTATTTTTCATTCGAAAAAAAATATATAAGTAAATAATGTCATTAATTTGTATTTGCTTTAGAATGAGTTTGCGGATTTATCAGCAGGCGTGAAAAGCGACTCGAATATAAACTATAAATAAAAGTTTACAAAGCCAATAGATCATCTTTTTTCAATCTGATCAATGTCAATTAAAATTAATCTGACATCTTTTCATCAGATTTCACCAGTTTTCTCAATAAAAAACAAGTTTAAGTTTATCGCACATTTCATATCTTGTATAGTTCTCATATCCTTTAATATGTAACAATTCTTTATTCATCCATCAACTACAGGTGAAACTTTAAAATCATAATACTAATTTAAATATTTCGATTATTTTTAATATGTAATACCAAAAAGTAATTCTGAGAGAGATACCAAAAGCCACAAGCGATTTCTTAAAAAACACTCTTTAAAAAAGCGAAAGTAATTATTCATTGTTAGATAAGATAATGGAAGTCAATAAAAACAATATGAACAAATTAAAGACATCCGCCATTCATAGCTTCAGTTCAAATAAACTATAAGATGTTCAGTGTTCCGGTTAGATCGATTATTTTCACAACTCTGCACTTCATAGCAAATGGAGCGGAGGCATTTGGTGGTAAGGACCGGTGCACAACAGTGGAATAAATAAATACAATACCAATAATAACTCATAACACATTTTGTTTACTAATAAAAAAAAAAAAAACGACGGATTGCACTCCGGGAGTGCCGGCAGAAATGAAAACTTGAATATTAAAGTTGTGCATTTTTGATATTTTGGAATGGTTAGGGAATAATTTTCACAAATTGCTTTAATTATCAGTATAAAAGTACTATCATATATGTGGTAGAATACAATATTTATTTATTGCGCTATCGTACACAAACATGACAATTTATATTACATTAATAAAGTTTATCTCTCAGAAAAATCAACTTACATGAATCACGTTTAAGCGCACTTAGCGACATCTATTGGAAAGAAATCAACTTACATGAATCACATTTAAGCGCACCTAGCGACATCTATTGTAAAAAAAAGCATTCTCTTCGCAATAAAGCTGCTACGTGGACGTCCTAGATAGAGACTTATTATTATAATACGGTAAAATAATATATTACTATGTTTCGTCCAATATATTGAAAGTCAACATCCTTTCCAATTTTATTGTGTGTTATGATGCGATCAGCCCACGTGTTTAACCAGACGCAAGTTTAACATTTTTTACCCATAGAAAAAAAAGTGTACAACGCCGTTAAAGAAGTTTTCACTTCAAAAATATTTACTATTTCTAGGTAGGTATTATGATTTCTATGTTAAAGTGAGATTGCAAAGAAAACAAATTATATTTGCCAGCCCAGACAAACAGCTTACCACAGAATTTATCATTGACAATGAGCTGGCATCCTGTCACTATCGCAATGATTTCAAACAACTAAAACATGACCAGAGCCAGATATGTTCTAATCCAAGACTATTAATATTCGAGGTCGTCATTATCTCCAGGCTTTGAGTATGATACGACCTTTTAACTTCATCTGCCAATATTTATCATTTTGGCATGATTCTAAGTAACTAAAATTCAATTAAACAAGTATATCGTTGCCAAACTTTATACTTAGTGAAACAGAGAGGCTGTAGTTAGATTAAACTTTAACCCTCTTATTGATAAACTAGGAATAAGCTTAGAATAGTTACGCCGTGTTTTGTTCATGTCACTCAAATGCCATTTGTCATTCAGTAGACAGAAACAAAACATAGAGTAACTGATCCAAACGTAGTCTTCCTTTATTCTTTTTTTTTCCTTTATTTCTTCCTTTATTAATAAGGTAATTAATAATTGAGTTTAGAGTCTGATGCCAAAATCGGGTCCATTGTGTACGCATCATTAAGCTATGCGAAGTGAAAACAAAGTGAGGAGCGGCCTAATCACAGGCGCCCGGCCGTCCGTGTAATGAGAGTTCACGTAACACCACGCAACAGTTGCATCTTTGCTCAGTGGCACATTACGGTGGCATATTACGGTCGCAATTCGACATCTCGTTCCTCACCAATGGCCGCAGACAAATATTTGTTAACAATTCGGACAGTGTTTTTTTTGTCGGCAGTGTCTTATTCGGTGTCTCTCGAAGTACGGGGTAGGGGGTTGGACAAGGGTTCCTGCAAAGGGGGGAGGCGGCGGAGGGAGCTGCACGGGCATGCCCAAGTAGCCCTCCGCAGCTGACGAGGTCCCCGGGAGACCCCTACCGTGGAACCCTGGCTAGGCCGGGAGGCTGATGGGTGCAGGACGCGGCAGAATCCCTAAACGGGGATCCTGCGGTTTCGCACTTAGCAGCTTAAAGGGTCATTCGCAGGGTTTTCTTAGCGGTAATTATGCCGTAAAGCGCCCGTAAGAGGTACGGGGTCCTCAGTGGGCAGCCACTGCGGGGGCCTGTAAGGCTTGCGGGAGTCAGTTGTGAGGTCCGTTCGGCGGTGTGCCTCTTAAATAGAGGTTTTGGCTGTGTCGAAAAAAAAGGGGGTTGGACCAGAGTAGGCAACGGCCAAGTTATGTCTACAGGCTGGGTTAGCCGCTTACCATCAGGCGGGCCATATGCTTGTTCGGCAAGCTATTACCACAAAAAATGTTGGAGATCTAAATGTCACCCAAATCACTTCTCAGTGGAACCCAATAACATCCTGATTATTGGCGAATAAGCACACAAATGCTCTTTGAACGAAAGTAGCATAAGCTTAGTTTTTTTTAATTTAATTTCGAAGTTAAATATCAGTTATTACGAGTGCTAAGGACGAGTCGACGTTCGTATAGGTAGGCCGTACTTAACATGACATTTTTATTAAATGAAAACAAAAAACAAAACTGTTTTGTTAAAGTGTATTTCAGTAGCTAGTCGTATAGGTACGGGAGCTTATTATGACAGAAAAGGGTTAATTTTAAGGTTTTGTTTACCTTATTTTTTTTTCCGTCAAATTGACACCAACGTTCATCGCATTAACAAGTATTAACGAAAGCAATACTACAAAAGGATAAGTTGTAATTAAACGGGCTGTGTTGAAGACGACATTGCCATGAAAAAGATATTAATCTCTTACAAAAATCCAATAAAACTTTTAATACAGTGGCAAATTGGAACAATATCATGCGACCGACAACAGATTCTATTGGTATTTATTTCTCCACTTCTCGTTTTTATTATTTTATTTTCTGATTGTATAATCAGATTTCGTACTCTCGAAAAGAAAACTAAGTAGTTATCTGTGTAAATTCAACACCGAAGAGATTTTCTTTATTTATCCAAACCATTACATTTGTAGCAGTTACTAATCTAGTTTCTAAATCAAATGAGGAGCTGGCGAACAAAACGGTATAACTACACAAAATTAAATTTTACAGGAGCAGTATAAAACTAAATGAAATACCTACAGTGAGCTTTTGGCATGGGTTTTAATTTATAAATTGAGTAATTATAACACTGTTTGAGACGGTTTTGATTGAAAATTATTTGAGATTCAAAATCAACGAGCCCTGTAAAATATAGTTTGACCAGATGCGTAATTTGTTCGCCAGCTCCTCAAATAGAATAGCTAAAATAACAAAAAATCTTTGCGAACCTCAATTTGATAAAGGAACCGGCAATTTTTTTATTCCTACTTATGTTATAAATGTGAAAGTTTGTGTTTGTTACTTAATCACACAAATTTATGATACTTTTTATCCCAGATTTTTTTTGATCCCTGTAAGATTCTCAAAAAACTAAAATTAATGCGGGTGAAACCGCGGGCGGCTGGTAAAGATTATATATAACAAAGTCGATCTCCTTAAACAAAAAGCAAATCCTAACTTCAAGAAAAGTATAAAAAATATAACACTGAAGTTTCTAATGTCAAGTTGTAACATTATACTTGTGCTAATCATAAAAGCAGCACACAGCTGATCTCATTAAATAAAAACCTGGCCTACTGTCGGAGAGCAGGTTATTGTGAAATATGCATGTAATAAGGTGAATGAAAGTAGGTACGAACACACCGTATTGAAGCTATCATGATCGAGCCAATAACAATGAACGAAATTTCCGAATGGCGCAAGTTACAAGAGAAATCTTATTATACACACATGCACAATATACTAGTACTTTATGCAGCCGTAGCTCATCTCATCATAATATAAGCTTCCGATATTAACGACCATCATCATCATCAGCCTATTAATCGGAGGAGGAAGGAAGGAGGAGTGAATAATATCAGAGCGGTGAGATGGAACGACAAGTAAGTGATTAGAAGATCGAAGATTTTTAACATGAGTGATACATATGTTCCTAAACTAGATAGGAAGTGGTATTTGGAGAATCCAGCAAAGAGAACAGAGTGGTCAGAACCCGCCTATTTCTGTGCTAATAGTCATCCATTTAAAGAGAAATCCGTATGCGGACACATGGCATATTTTCTGAGATTAAACGAATCGAATGCAGTTACTCTGAAGTCGCTCAAGTTTATATAGATTTGTATTCAGGTCGAGATAGCATATATCACCATAGTCGATTATAGGAAAAATCAAAGTTTGCCCAAGCATTGCTTTGAAATTGACAAGCATAAAAATATTAGGCGATAAAGAGCACGTAATGTTCCAGTAACTTTTTGACAGACGCTACTTACTTGATCCTGCCATTTAAAACTTGAGTCAATACACAATCCTAGATATCTTTTGTGACATTACTGAAAGGGATCAAAATGCCATCACAGATCATAGAACCTAGATGTTGTCAATTCTGCTCATCATTCTTGATCCACCTAATAGGCATTTAGAAGCATTGACAGCGACACTGAAGTTGTCCAACAATGTTTTAATAACGATTAAGACACTGTTTATCGCATCGTATAGCTTCCTTGTTTATGGTCTTTGCGCAAGAACTTTGCCGGGATGTATATCCATTATGGTGCTTAGTGTAGCTACAAGCTAACTAGCTTAACTACTCGGGAGTAAAGCTTGGGTTTCGATTGAGAGTTTAACGATAATATGCAATAGATAGATAATGGGGATACTTAATACTATTTAAGCGATATATACTCCTTCCAAATAATCAAATTATTCTCACAAAAACTCTTATTTTTCCTAAATTCTTAGCAGTTTCTGGTTGAGTTTTAACAAATTTAGGTCATATTCTTATTAAGGATTTACTAATAAGATTCTCATTCCAATCTGATATTGCTACGTTATAAGATCGTAATTATAATTTCTACAGCTATTCTTATTAAATTTCAATGATCTTTCTTTTGTTTATCCATATTTCTAATAGAAAAGTTAGCTGAAGAACAGGAAAACATTTAAAATTGGTATTTTTTTGGCATTTCAATATTAATTAGATATCTGAGATAGAATTATAAATCAAAGATCAGCAATAAAAAAAGTTTTCTGCGTTAATATAAAAGATCGACTGTTTTGTGCGCTACACTTCTGCATCTTCCCTTGTGCTTCAGGTATTCTGCTAAAAATAAAGTGTGAATGTTTATAAATATAAATGAAGTTATAAAAAGAATGATGTTAAAATCAACCCTAAACGGATTATAAAATCAAATCGTCATTCTTATAGGAAAAACTTTTCTTTTTTTTAGATGTAGGCTTTACGATTTTTTGTATTGAGTAGGTATATATGAAATCGTGACACTTTCTTAAGTTCCATTGTCAAGGAAAAGTGCTACAGGGCTTGTTATTGTTCAAATTTTCATTGTCAACGCCAAAATGTGAACGCACCAGAAACAGTGGATATAATAGATGTTTTCTGTGGTCGAGTGGCTTTAACATCGAGTAATGTTTCTATGGGCACTATGGAGGACCACATAGAAAGGCTGGTGGTGCAAGGGAAAGTTAGTCAACAAATATTTCTATATAGTGGCCGCCCGCGACTTCGTCCGCGTCAACTTTAGTATTTTGAGAAACCTCCAAGAACCTAATTTTTTTTTCAATCGTCGGGAAAAAGTATCTATGTCGCAATCCAGGTCATAAACTATATGCGTACCAAACTTCATCCAAATCCGTTGAATAGTCTTGCGTGATTGAGGAACAAACAAACAAACTTTAGCATTTATAATATTAAAAAGGATAGGACACCAATAAATTAGCCGAGCCCGAAAGTAAGTACTGAAAGGCTTGTGCTATGCGATTTATGGATAACGGATAGAATAATACTGATACATATCATTGTTTAAACATCCATGACTTAGACAAAATGATCGTAATCACTACACAAATATTTTCCCCACCGGGGTGTCAACCCGGGACACCTTGAAACCCGGTGTACATATCATCATCACGGAGTTAAAAAAGTTGCGCGGGCGCTCTCCTACGCGACCTGTAGACCTCATCAAATCGGCGATGCACTCCAACTTAAGACTGTATGTCCACCGCGGTCGTCACTGGGAAGTCAACGAGAACGAGATTATTTCTGTATGAGATCAAGGTGGACAAGCGGCTATAGTAAGTGTATTTGTCGCTACTCCAGCACCGTCATATCCAGCGGTAGACAAACGGACTAAATTATTGCTCTCGCTCTGCGAAATATGGAGCTGCATTACCAGGCATCGCGAGTTTTAAGAAAGGTAGGGCATAGCGGGTTCTCCGCTCGATTTGGAGCGGCCGCCTGGGGAAGTAACCTTCACCTTACAGAAGATCACAGTAAAATAACACTACCCTTTGATGGTGATGTGTTTCTGTCGGTGAGTAAGTTTCAGGGCTCCTTGGGTAGGGGTTTGGGGTCAGGGTAGGTAAAGTGCGAGTGATATATATACATATATATACATACATCAAAAAAGTTTGCGATCACTTTGAAAAATAGATTGTTTTTTGTGTTACAGAAGACTTTTTTGTAATTTGTTTTTCTGATAACATTCTAAATTTTAAAATTAGAATAAGAACGTAAAACAATAAAAGACATGCAATCCAAGCTGACACTCATTCAGAAATCTGACTTAATCAATATTATCGAATTTCAAATATTATTTAACCGAAAGCTGTGATTTAAAAAATGCCACGAGGATCATTAGATGTTTTACAAGCCAGAATTGTAACTTTGAGGGAAGAAGGCGAAATAGCACGCAGAGTTGCCATATCCCAATCATGTGTAGTAACCACGTTGCAGAGGTACCACGGCATGGGTAATCTAGCTGATCGACAACGCAGCGTTCTCCCAACTGTTTTGACAGCTGCTCAGAAGCGCTACATCAGGTTGCTAGTAACCCGCGACCCAACAATAAACGCTACTAAATTAAAAGCAGAAAAACGGGCCGCCTCCGAACTTGAAGTTAGCACTCAGACCATTCGGAAATTGCTTACACAAGGCTGGATTACGAGCACAGAGGTCTTGGCGAGCATTTTGGAATTCACGGGAACGTCAGCGACGGATATTACAGTTTGAGTAACCCCTCCAACTTTCATGCTCGCTCGTCAGAAAGAGGTGCGCACGCATCGCACACACACACACACACACATCGTGTGACGCTTGTGACGTATTTCCGTTTCATCTTTTCCATAGGAATATTCCATTTACGTCCCCTCCCGAAAAGAAGTTTTACTTGAAAAGGCAAGAGAATACCTTTACCCGTGACTTATCAATAACTTAATTCACCAACGAAATAATACTCTCCAGCGGTAACCAAACTTGTCATCCTACCCCGCATAGCAAAACACAAGGGAAGATAATTGTTTTCAAAACAATACTTTTTTTACCCATCGATCGTAGATCTACCCCGGCCGCGCCAAATCGGTGACCGACCAAGCATAAAATCAGTCGATAGAAAGTGTTAAAATTCGTTTTCTTTCAACTTTATAAGGGGCACGTCTTGGCATTATCGTCATTGTCGACTCGCGTAACTGTCGAGATAGGCGATACCTATGACAAAACACAGTTCACACTGAAACATGGACACCGGTACACTTGTGAGTTGAAAACAAACACTTATTAACTCTTATCTTAATTAGATAACATTAAATAGCAAATTATTTATCGTAAATAACATAATAATATTATAATAAATATAAATAACAATACAATTTAGTGTAATAGACTACTCCGTGTCGTCCCTGGCACAAAATTATCCCGGTCCCCGTAGCATAATATGAGCATCACAATGTACCTACACTATTTCATGTTTTTTATCGCATCTAACTGTCAAACTCCATACATAGTGATTTGAGAAATGCCCCTCTAGCATGACCACCGAAACGGGATATGATAAAGCGATATATCGCTTTATCATATCTCGTTTCGATGGTCATGCTAGAGGGGCTGAGCGTGATTAAAACTAGCTATATGTATGTCATATCGCGGTATCATACTTGGGGGTCAAGATGGCAATAGACAGCCTTTTCAGCAGAAGCGATCTCAGTCTGGGTTTTAAAAAATTAGGTAAAAAAAACTAAAATTAAATGAACATACTTTAAGTCTCTTAAATAATAATACACTCAAGAGCAATGAAAAAAAGTCTGATTAATGTACTTGTAATTATAATTAGATAAAAATATATAATATGAATAATTAAACATAGAGTTCTCAATTATTTCACATCTACCATCCAAACGAGTTATTTAAAAACAATGTATTTATATTAGATATTGTAAAAATAATGAATCAGACTTATTGAAACTGTATTTAGCAAAAAAATATTAGATGAAACGAAAAAAACGTACCAACAGATACCGTTATTCAGACTTATTTCTGATCAGAAATTTTTGTTCTGTATTAAAAAGTTGCATTAAGTCCGCCAATTGTTGTTAATGACAATAAAGAGTAAATAAATAAATAAATAAAATAAAAAGTCATTAAAATATAACCCGACGAATTTATAGTTTTCCGTCGGGCATTTTCATATTTTTATCAGTTTTGATCATATTTTTCCAAACAAAATATAGGTATATTAAGAGTTCTTTTATTTTTCATAACCGTTTGATATGAAGTTGTAAATCGGTCATTTAAAGTCAACCGTTTGTATTCCAGTGTCCATGATGGGTACGTAGTTAAAAATAAATGCGGTCATAACAATGTTGACTTGAAAAATATGTGTCTATCGTCAAATCTCTCTTATCTGTACCCTTAGCACGAACCAATATTGAATTCGAATAGTTTGCGAGCTAGTCTGAAATGTCATTGTCAAATTTTGTATGGAAACTCGAACAGCAGTGCCACAACGAACGTAACGAGAACTAAAAATCAGAACACATTTGACAATGACATTTCGGACTCGCTAACTTTTCGACTTCGGTATTGGTTCTTGCTAGGGGTACTGTTTATCATCTATTTCTTAATTTTATCGTCACTTGTTTCTTCCGAACGAAACCTCTCACTTATCACGTCGCATATATAATTGTAACTGGTCACGGTAAGAAATTATCTCGAGTAACCACTTTAATGCACATTGAATGAAAGGAGTACTTACGTACTTGCATTCGGCTAATGTGCGTGTAAATATGTGCAGTAAGTTACTGTTTTATTTTTCGGTTATATTAGTAGGTCAGCAGCCGGATGCAATTATGTCATGGCGCGTTATAAGCTATAAGACCACAGCTGTTGATTGAACTCAGTAGCTCATGTTAGGCCTGTAGGTATTGTTACATGAAAGTGGTTCTCAAAATGTAGAGCAGAATGATCTCCTTATTATTATTTTAGTAAAAGTGGTTAATAATTGATATTATTATTATTATCTTTGTATCTTAATGTACTCTCCTAAACGAGGTGACCGATTCCGATGAAATTTTATCTGCATTAGAGCTTGTCCCTGGGTAGTTTAGTTTTACAACTGGCCCTGCCCTCCTAGCATGAACACCACGATATGTTAAATAGCACATTTTTATCACGCTTCCTAAAATTCTCAAATTAGTATAGAGTTTGACAGACGCGATAAATAACGTGATAAAATTTAAATTGTAATTCTCATCCCGACCTATACGTGCCACTTCAGTCGGGCCCTTGGATTTTTTATATTTTTATCGAGCAGCACAATGTCTATCCGATTTGCTAATAATATACGGTAAAACTTAAATGGAATTTATAATCATATGTATAAGCTTAGACTAGTTACGCCATGTTTTGTTCGTTTCACTCAAGTGCCATTTGTAATACAATGAAAAGAGACAAAACATATAATAACTAATCCATGCTTGTTCTTTGTTTATTAATAAGGGGATTTAAGTTTAGAGGATGGCCTTAGGGTAGCAATTCGTCTGCTTGTTTCGATTGGTTTTCCAAACAAAATGGCGTTTCCCATTTTAACTCCTTCAAGTTTTATTGTCATGACAAAAAGTAGGTAGCCTATAACCATCTCTTGGGTCTCATTTATCTCTTTAACCATATTCAGCAAAATCGATTCAGTGGTTTAAACGTGGAAACGTAAGAATAAAAACAATTAAACTCACATTCACACTTATAATTTTAGATTAGCATTGTTAGTGTAGTTATATTGATAGTTCTAATTATAATGTTTATATCGGACCATCATAACTGAATCAAATTTAATTTGAAGTACAATACTTAGTATTATCTTGGCGAATGTTTGAGAATCGCTTTCTTAACTGTTAAGTTAGATAATAATGACACGACCTGTGTATTACATTACTTTATTACATTATTCTGCCACATGACTCGTGATACAAATGAGTTCGATTAGATTTCAATAATGATTAGTTAGCACCACTCAGACTGCTGCATTATAATTTCAACTTTCTATTCTAATTAGACATTGAAAGATAATTTGTTGCACCCAAATGTTCATAACATAAAAACATTAAAATGCACAAAGTAGGATTGTATTAGCGTTATAAATTTAAATCTATGTTGTTTTTGGAATATATTAAAATGAATAATGTTAATTATTAAAAAGTAAATTTGAATCGACTTTGCTGAAGTTCAAAAATTGGCAGTAAAGTTGCTACGAACCCACGGTGTGGGCATTCTAAGTCAACTCAACTCCATTGAGTTTAATTTTCTTTGTTACATCATTAATCTGGATTTGGACTCTTTGGGTCGACAAATTGACTGCAATACTTTATACACGGAAAGAAGCTAGTATTTATCGACGCCGATGGAAGAAAGTTAAGCTATTCTGTCATTGGTCGCATCTTTTGTTGTCTTTACTCCGGCCAATGGCAGCTTCCTTTCTCGTTACATGCTGTTTTTCATCCCTGTCTTTTGTAAGCATTAAAATTTCCGCTTTCAGTAAAATAGGAAAATTTGACTGATTGAGTGTGTTGAACCAATGATATTTTGTGTTCTAGGTTTTCCTATTGGCGACCTTAACGGTGGCAGCAGCTTGGTCGATCCCGTACTACCCTGTCCAAAGAGCACCACTGAGGGTCACCAGATACGCACCGCACCCAGCACAGTTCAGACATCCAGGTAAATCATTATCAAGAAAGCAATTATTTTAATAATAACTCCAAAATATTCATTACTCGAAGGCAAGTCAATAACGCCTAGAGTCTGCCATCATGTAGGTTAGGCAATTAATTTTCATAATGACCGGTCATTATCAGATGGGTGGCCGAAATTTTTATAGCTCACGTGCAAATTATATTAATGCATATCGCATGCTTTTTTATTTCAATTACGTCAATTTAGCCCATATGTTAATCCAGAAACAAGTTTGGTTAACAACCCATGGTCTACAAGTAAATTAACAGTCCAGCGTTCTGAAAGGTCACATAATTTTTTAGCTCGTTTATCTAATCGTAAAACTGTGCATGTTATATATTATTGTAGGTGCTGTTAAATATAATTTTGCCCTATTTTTGTTGCAGATTCAAATAAAACACAATAATAAAAATATTATCTGTTTTTCTTTCAGCCAAGCACGACCCAAATGAGGAGCAAGGGCAGCGACCTAAGCGCGACCACCACGACTACGGCTACGACCATGACCATGATCACGATCACCATGGCCACGACCACGGTCGGCACCGTGACCAGGAGCGCAAGGAGACGCGCGGCGTCACCGGCCCTGTCCACACGTTCGTGAAGACAGACAAGAACGCCAACTACAAATGGGGTGTCAGACACCACGTGGGAAACCAGTTCGCCAATTAGTGAACTAGTAGAGGATGCGCTCTATCTTATTTATTTAGCTTTACTCTTAAATGTAATCGTCGTTTTAATTAGTTATTAAAATAATTTACTCGTTTGTTTTCGTTTAATTTTGCAATCATTTTATTAGACTTTGTCTAATAGTACCTACTCTCCTTCAAGCCGCTTGATCAAGCGGTTTGACCAAATATGCTCGACCCTGTATGGTGAGCCGCTTGTACGTGAGTTCGATGCATAATGCCAAACCGTTAAAACGTTCTCTTAAAATTTCCGGATTATGCAGACAGCCAGATTTTTTGTGGTTATGCAGGCAAACGAGCTGACAGCCCACCTGATAGTAAGTGGTCACTGCCACCCATAGACACCTGCAGTACCTAGGATCTGTTGCCGGGTCTAAAAGCAAAGGTTTACCCGCCTTTTGAAGACTCAAAGCTAAAAGAAATAACCGCTGAGCGAAGTTTGTCCAGATTTTGCTAATACGCAAGAAAGAGGAACGTGCGTAACGTATGATGTTAGAACGCCAAGCGTCCAGGTGGTTAGGGTGAAACTTCTCTTTGCGGCGTGTGGAGCGGTGAAGGAACTTTTCCGCTGGCACCAGATTGAATAATTCCTCGAAACACTCTCCATTGTATAGACGGTACAATACGCACAAAGACGCAACGTCTATGCGCAAGCTTAGGGATTGTATTGCGTCAGTGAGCTCAGGATCATCGCAAAGTCCCGCCTTTGGAAGTCAAGAGGAAGAGCTGGTATTTTACAGCTTTTTAAGCTCTATCGAATCCCACGTCCACATAGCTGTGATACTTGATGGTAGGGAAGTCTAAATGGAAATAAAAAGCAGGTTCGGAGTAATGACATCTTGTGTTCTATTCACGACATGGATGCGGGAATGAGTCAAAGACAACAAGCGGAGAATATTGTTAATGACAATCCGCCATAGACAATAAATGAGTAACTATTAGAATTGGATAGATACAAAACAATAGCATCAAATTAAGAGAAGACATTTAAATAAATTTATCCAAAAAGATGTCAATGCTAAAGTAGAACCTGTCTCACTGGTATGACCGTTGACATCATACCATGTTATAAGCCCACCTAAAGATTTATTAAAGACTAACAATTTTTCGAGTCAACGCTAGCAACGTACGGCCTAATTTCATAGCGGGCGTGGCTGATCGCTCCAATGCGTTCGCGAAGTGTGCACTTACGACATACGTGCACGTAATTGGCGCATGCACTGTCACTTGTCACTAAGCTGTATAAGTTTTATGGGCTACGCAGACAAAGGACAAACGTCCCTGATTCATGAAAAAATGTCTGCCTAGGACTATTCACGGACTCAACGCGCACAATGTCCGTGCGAACATAATTTTCTCAGCTGAAAATTTAGAAAAGCTCACGCTATGACAGTAAATATTCTAAGATTAAGTTTCGTTGGAATTAATATGAACTTTAAGGAAAAGAGAAGATGTTATAAAAGAGAAGATTAAAGTGCGCTGTCACGTCACATGAGTTCTATTATTCCCACGTACTTTTGTCCTGACGAGAGCAGTGTCTTCGTTTATTTGGGGGACGTGTGCGTTACTCCGTGCAGTTATAAGCGATCTATTTTGGTGGACTAAAGTCCCTCGTCTGCGCAGGCTATTATAAACGACACAGGCAATGAACATTGCCACATTCTGATCATGGCACCTGCTAAAAACTTTCAAAAACACTAAGAACGATATACACTTCCGGACACATTTATCGGCCCATCTACCATTTTAAGATTTGATGGTCCCTAGCTAAAAACTAGTGTTACATTGAGCAAAAAGTTATCACCTATGCAGTTTTGAAGCTGATTTACTAACCATCTTTTTGTGTGTTTATAAAATTATTGTTCCACTATAAAAATATATTTTGGCTACAGAGCGTTGAAACTTATAATAACACTAAGTGGGCCGATAGATGTGTCCGGGAGTATATAATAAAAAATCAACATTTACGAACACATTATAAGTCTCTTAAGATAACAAACTTTCATCAATTACAAAATTTGTATTTCTACGTGTTTGTAAGTAACAATTTATAGGTTAGTCGTTAGTACCTATAATGGTTGGATGATGGTGAATTAACCAAATAGACCCTTTTGAACGGAAACGTTTAACCTTTAGAAGGATCTTATCTTACCGCGTCAGAGTGGAATCTATTGTGTGCTTCCCCTCATGAGGGTCTTTCGCGTCGATCAAAATGGATACAATAACTTTATTATTTTGCTCTAATGAAAACCATCATGTATGATTTGCTTTTTTGTCTATTGCTTTAAAATGTTGAATTGGACCATAGTGACGACAGGTTATGAGTTATAATGATAACTTTATCATTTATGGTATACTTACATTTTATGTGAATGTGGGCCTTTTATCCACAAACGTAGTATTTATTTGGGACGATAATAATACGCCCAGAGGAAATCAAATCTCCAAAAGCTAGAAACGTTCTGAGCTTCTTGGAAGCTGTCGGGATAACAGAGATACTTTAACTCGGTGGCGAGTCACAATAGATCTTATAGGTTACAGTGATTATAGTTCTATTAATGCAACATAACCCCAAAAATCTCAAATAATGATCTAACATTTTATAACTATAAAACTTTTTATTTTAGTTCTGTGTAACTTTTCAAGCAATTGTTGAGCAGTAAGTACCTGTATGGTAACAGGCTACCATAGCATAGCTTAAATATAGACGCTTGCAATATCATGGTAGAAATTTATTACTTGCATGCTCGTATATGTAACGATAAATCTCGTTTAAATTTTTCTTTATATTACTAACAAATCGGATAAACATTGAGCTGCCCGAAAAAAATTTAAAAATCCAAGAACCTGACTGTAGTGGCACGTATCAGTCCCCGTAGCAAGAGCACTACAATTTACATTATATCACGTTTTTTGTCCCGGCTGTCAAACGCCATAGTAATTTGACAATTGAGCGTGATAAAAACGCGTTATATATCATGTCGCAGTGCCCATGCTAGGGGGGCTGAAGATCTTTCTCACTTTACTGCAGAAACAGAGCACCTTAGATTTTTTTTAAGATAAGATAATGATTTTTTTTATTAGGTGATACCACCTGGGTGATCAAATCCTCATTCCTGTGTCCTTCAAATACTTGCGGTACATTACCTGGATGAGTAAAAGTTGCTCCAATTTGAGTAAAAAACCTACAAGTTTTCTTTCATAAAGATAAACCTGTAGAGTTAGATCAGTATTTTATTAATATCAATTTGTAATGGAAGGTGACTTCATCAATTTTCTCATATTGAAATAATTTTTCAATTTGACGACTCTATATAAAACAGGGGGGAGAAAATAGCCCTTGCTGAGTACGTGCCGATTCTTCGCAGAACAAAGTCTCCCGCCGTAGATTTGCGAACCGATAGCGTAGCTTTTCGACATTCACAAGTGCTTGTTACAGCCTGGACTGAATAAACGATATTGAATTTTGAATTATTATCTTAAAGTAATAAAATCCAAGTCGGACCTAACAGTGCGTAATATCGGGGTCCCGTTTTAATATAATTAGGTATATTACCTATGGGACCGGTCCTGTATCGTAATTATGCAACAATATGACACAATGTCTGGACTGAACTGAATAATTTACACACATGGCAACATGATAGCACAGTTAATACACACGCAGTAGCTCTTCTATGCTTAAATAAAACAAACAACCAGTGGATGCCCTCGACTTTGTCTGAGTGAAAATTTGGTTTTTCATACAAAGTGCCATCTTAAAAGATAATTTCTAGGAAAAACTAAACTAAAAACGATGTCCTTTCCAGGAACTCAAATTATCTCTAAACCAAAATTTAGCTAAATAGGTTCACTTGTTTAAACATGAAGAGGTGATAACAGACGACAGGTACACTTTCGCATTTATAAGTGTGGATTTATTTATTAAAAATTTTAACAAAGGTTTTATGTTATGAATGTAGTATGTAGGATCTCTTATCTATTAGACAAGTCCGTCTGTCTGTGGTGCTGTTTCAGCGGCCAAACCGTAAGAGATAGATAAAGAGAATATTTAAGTTATAAGTTAAGAATAGTCTGATAAGACTACAAACCGGATTTGAGTAACATAGCACTACCGGCTTTCGAGAAATCAGGTTTTGGTGAACATTTGGTTCACTGGTTTGCTATTATGTTTAATCGTGGATCTTTTGTTGTTATTTTTTCTTTATATTTATTTTGGCACACCCCCTCTTTTATTAAATTTTGTCTCTCCAACCTCTGTATGAAAGAAATATCCATATAGCAATAACCCTGCCAACTGTTCACAAATTACATTACTATCCTACCCTCTTATTAATAAACTAGGAATAAGATTAGACTAGTTGCGCCGTGTTTTTTTCATACAAGTCAAATGCCATTTGTCATTCAACGAACAGAGACGAAGCATAGAGTAACTA
The DNA here is from genome assembly GCA_902850365.2 of Chilo suppressalis. Lineage (NCBI taxonomy): Eukaryota > Metazoa > Arthropoda > Insecta > Lepidoptera > Crambidae > Chilo > Chilo suppressalis. The sequence goes on from OU963902.1 coordinate 5,272,479, forward strand.
ATCCAAGCTCAGTCTTCATTTATGAATAAGGGGGTAGTGTGTAATATTAAATGTGGTGTGTACAATAATGAAAATTCTGTCTAAAAAAATATTACTAGAAAAAAATCCACGCGGACCAGGCAGCAGAAGGGACTCGAACCCGCACCCTTCGCTATCCGGGCGAATGCACTGACCATTATGCTACCGCGGCCCTGATGGCCGTGTCGAATTCTTTCTAACCTTTCTTAAGCTGCAAGGCAGCGCCATCTACCATTATCTATCTTTTTAAAATAATGACTTACTGGAAGTCGAAACAAATATTATGTCTTTAATAATGCGTCGTATCAGGTAGGTAGATACTACAGCATTATTTTATATATACTATAACTGATTCAAATTGATCTATTGGGCAAGTATAGACAAGATACAAAAAGAAAGATTGGTTTAAAATGCTAAGGTCAATTGTAAAGCTCAGACATAAATATCAATCAGCTTTATGCAGAACATTATTGGCCATTGTTATTTAAGAGCCAACGATGATTCGATTTCAAGCATTTTTTGTAACAAATTTGGGGCTAACTCTTTCTCTCTCTTATAACTTTAACTCTTTCTGCCGCTAGCAAGAATCAACTTTATGTAAATAAAGCATCTTTCCCAAATATGAGATGAAAGTTTTACAACTGCTGTACTACCTATTTTGGCGTTTGGACTTTATCACCACTGAACATCAGGTGGGGTAGAGTCATTAGCCTAACTGGCTATATAAAAAAATGAAAGTCTGTCTGAAATCAGAAAGTCTATCAAGAAAAGCACATAGATATTTTCCATTTAAAGAAGACTGCAGCCTTGGAATGTAGTTATGACGCTTTTCTTAATAAGGTATTTGACAAGTTTTAGAAAACGATCTCACGTTATTGTCTAATGTTTAAGGAGTCCGTAAAAAGTATATTGGATATTCATCATTCCGTTGTATATTTCAGTAAAAATAACCATGTGAAAAACTAGAGTTCCAAGTTGCCGCTTACGTAATGTCTTTAACCGGAAGTTTACTTGCGTGTGACGTCATTTGAGGCTCCGGCAATACTAAGCGTTTTTGGTCACGTGACAATAGATAAGAAAACTATTATCTTTTACGTGGGTTTTTAGTAAAATTATGAATATGTTTTTGTAAAAATAGTAAAAAAACCTTGCCAATATTCATTCTAAGCACAGATGCTAACAATTAGCACTTTATTTTTAATACTGTCAAATACCCTATTGTAATGTACTGTAGAGGGTCTAAAATAGAGACATTGAACGTCTCATACATTGTTCATCCTAAATGAAAAGATATTTGTTTCATGGAGCATTAAATGAAAAAAAGTATTTCTGAATCATTCTCAAATTTTCAGGTTTTTATGGAATGCCTTATCCTTTATTCTCGACCTTTTACTCTTAGCTGAAAAAAATAATAATTTAGTACTCTTTGGAATGGGATGCGGTTAAGATATTGACATGCAATGCGAACGTTATGGCGCGATTACACTTGGTCGTTAGCCCGAATACGAGTTCCAATGGAATTCGGGTAAACGACTAAGTATAAATGAACGGAGTCTAGGACGCCCGAATTCGGGTAGATTACCTTTTGTTTTCCCGACACTGTCTTCTAGCCCGTAATTAAGTGTAATTTTGCTTCGGGTGCCCGAATCCGAGTAATGTCTTTGGTGTAGCCGAATACGGGCTAACTACCAAATCTCTTATCTATTAGACAAGTCCGTCCGTCCGTCCGTAGTGCTGTTTCAGCGGCCAAACCGTAAGAGATAGATAAAGAGAATGTTTAAGTTATAAGTTGAGAATAGTCTGATAAGACTACAAACCATATAGTAACCATATAGTGATAATTTGACATAATTTAACATGATTATTTATTTTACTATTTTTTGTTTTTTGTTTTTCTTTTCTTTTTTTCTTAATTTTGTTGAATTGGAATGTATGTTAATGTCTTTATGTATGACTTGCCGGCGTTTTGGATATTTCTGTAAGCCGGCATGTGTTACTGAATAAATAAATAAATAAATAAATAAAACCGGATGTGAGTAACGTAGCACTTCCGGTTTTCGAGAAATCACGTGATTTCTATTTCAAACGAAACCACACAAAATCTCCGAAGTTCTCAATTAATTAAATACATTTTTTTTTTGGTGAACATTTGGTTCACTGGTTTGCTAGTATATTATAATTGTATATATTATCACCTATATCACTCAAGTGATTTACGCCGCCGTCTCTCCCACTTTCTTCTAGTCCTCTCCATCCGAAGGTTGTCTAGAAGAGATCGCTCTAAGCGATAAGGCCGCCCATTGTTACACTAGTTTTAATTGGTTATGTACTAAATTTAATGTTATCTCTGGTGTACAATAAAGTGTTTTGTATTGTATTGTATTGTATATTTGCGCCATATGTACATACAATCGCAACACAAAGCTTTGTGTGCCGCTTACCATAGTTGGAAAACCCCTTATGCTAATTTCGTAGTCTTTTCTGCCGTACAATTCACTAATTGACACATAAATCCTTAGGCTGTCAGACGATCTGGATTATTATCATTAGATTTATCTTTTTTATGTTAAAAGGGTTGGAGACAAGCATATTTCCCGCCTGATGGAAAGCGGCCACCATAGCCTGATACCAAAAACATCACTCGTACAGTTGCCTACCCTGACTTAATCTCCTACCCCGTGCAGACCTTTTTTTTGTGACGCAGGCAAAAACTTTGCTTACAGACGACGGCGCCTTTAAGAGGTACGAACGGACCTCACACCTGGCTCCCGCAAACCTTACGAGCCCCCACAGTGGCTGCCCACTGAGGACCCCGTAACTCTTACGGGCGCTTTACGGCATAATATCCGCTAAAAACCCTGCAAATACCCTGTAAGCTGCTTAGTGCAAAACCGCGGGATCCCCGTTTAGGGATTCTTCCGCGTCTAACCCCCCCGTGCAGACCTGGAACCTTAGTCATCGACAAAAACACAACACCGTCATAAGGTAGTGGTAATCCTCTGATGAATATAGTAAAAGCTAATAATAATACGTGATCCAATCCTTTACTTCTACTTTGAATTAGATACTGGCTTATATGTGATGATAACTAATAATGATTAGAATATTTTGATTTATTGATGTGCTATTGGAATTCAAACACTGCAAATGAGTGTTCTTATTATATTCAAAAAAAATAAAGTCTCATATTTTTTTTTTAAACAAAAGCAATTGTAACTATCATATGAAACCAGCGCGCCGTAGAGTCGAATTAACAAACTGCATATTTTGAATATAAATATAATGAACAAAGCAACTGGCCACTTATTAAATTGTTAACGTTAAGAAACATAAGATAATGGCACATCATTAAGTATGAAAAAAAAACAACATTCATGCAATTTTGTGAGAAGTCTTGCAATTGAGGCAACGATGAAGAAGCCGTCTGTAATGTTGATGCTAACCCCAGATAACCGCCTATCAAAACATAATAGGTAACGGATTCTTTACTTCATTTTGTAAATACTTGCAACAGCATTGTTAACAGTATTTTTACAGTATTATAAATCACCAAATAGGTATAATCTTAAGTTAATATAAACGGCATTCGCCAATGACTAGAGGATTCGATCCCGGTCATATTTTAATCCCGAAATTTGCGAGATTAAATGTAATGGATCTTCGGGACTGACATATTTTTTATATAAGTCAATAAAAATGTGAGTGAAACGAAACGCGCTTACTTTCATTTGACGTTTTGATAGCCATCTTGTTTACACGGCTGACTTCATTTTTTTTGCTAACGACCGGTACCGGATTATGTGAAAAGTGTGTAAAATCTCCGCTTCACGTCGTGTAAGTATTGATATTTTTATGTTGTGCATAGACTTAAACGTTCTCTTCATTTTTGCTTAGGTTTAAAAAGTAAACAATGTCATTATTCAAAGAAAGTTTGATGTCAAGCATAAAAAATTTTTTAGTCGATAAAGCGGCTAGCTCAGTGTAATGTCAGAATTGCGTAGCTATTTTAAAGACGTTAGGAGGATCGACCAAAGGCCTACATACTCATCTATCTTCAAAACATTCCGTGAAAGTAGATTCTGCTAAGACATCTTCCTCAACGGGCCAAAATAATGAAGGACCACCTGTATAGTTGTTTTATGGTAAGTATATCTATGGTAGTCTTAGAAGTTGATTTTTTGAAGTTTGTTTTAAAATAAAATATCAAATTTTATTATAGGCAGTTATTTATTATTTCATAAATTATTTACGGAAGTGCCTTGTTTGTTTATTTTAACAGAAGAAAGTATAATATAGTTTAGTTTTTTAAAGAGTTAACTAAAGATTTAAAATAAAAAGTTGATTTTTATATGTTTGATTGTATTTTTATTACCACTTTCTATTATCAATACAATCCCGGGATTAACTGTACATAATCTCGAAATCCCGAGATTAGAAAAATCGTCCGGGATCGAATCCACTACCAATGACTGACTTATCTCAACACAGCGCAAACCATTGAATAAAGGGTGCTAAAATTTGGCACACGGATAGTTCTTAAATTACGTAAAACAAATTGTTTAGTACTTGTGTCGACAAAAAAAGCAAAATTCACATCCTCATTGAGATTATGGCAAGCATCAAATTGCTTTTATTCGGGAATACATTTTCTGGTCGGCAAAACTAGGGGAGAAGAATTTCTTTAACGAAACATCGTCAATATTGAAGATAGAAATTTGATATTTGGTAAATAGCTTATGGTTATGTTTCGTTGTTTATTTCTGTCTTTTTATCCAGGTTGTGTATGATATATTTCATTAATATGTGTAGGTATATTTATTACAACATTGGTGTCGCTTCTGGCATGATTCTCTAAACTTAAAACTAAATCAAACATCAGTCTCTCCTTTTTATACTGTATAGAGAAAGACAAGGATATATACACTGTCGTCAAATTTAAGTTTAGGTTTAGAGAATCACGCTAGAATCGACACCATTATTATTTAAATATTTCTTTTCTTATCGACTCTGCTGGCATACTATTATTTTTATTGTTACATGTGTCAGTTGTACCTATGTCCTTTGGTATGCGAGCAATAAAGTGTTCATTATTTTTATTATTACGTCATTACAGAATAATCCATTTCGATCTACAAAGGTGTTATCAGTGAAATATTTCTCAATGCGTACTTAATCGAGTCGAGAAGGTTTTTTTATCAAATTATTAGCTTAAGAATCTTTCTTAATTCGACCTTCATTGTTTTATTCTTCTCTCTATAACCGTACGACAGTCACGAATTTGATGATCTATAGAGATATATTCATATCATATAAGATTTAAGATCAAACCGAGTGAGCATACAATTGGACAATATATTGCTCATTGGCATTCTGCACTGGCACTTTCAAAGACTTCTTTTTTTATCATTGCTTAAGCCAACGGCTTTTTAAATACATTAATATGTAAGTAGGTATAAATTATAAGCTATTAACTTAATACAGGACTTACGCTTTTTCTCTAGCTGTACCCTGCGATGTAACCCGCGGTTTATTAGGGATATTTTCTCGCGGTAAAACGTAGCCTATGTATCAATCCAGGATGTCAGCTAACTCCATACCAAATTTTATTAAAATCGCTCCAGCCGTTTAGATGTGAAGAAGTAACAAACATACACACACACTCACAAACTTTCGCCTTTAAAATATTAGTGTGTTAATGTGTATCAAATCGGTATCAAATTACTAAACTCCAATCCTGGAGCTTTACGGGACGCTTTTTGAAGAAGACAACCTGAGCTCACACTGTCGTAAAGCTCTTAGGCAGCTTTTAATGTTTTTGAAACTTCACTGCCTTTTTACTTATTTCAGTAAATAAGAAGTTCAGTAAAGTTCTTAAAAGGGTAAAAGTAGTAAAAAACTTTATACTCAACCCAGAATCCACAACTAGGTTTTTTTAAATTTATTTATGACATATATGAACTATTGTCCAAAAAAGACACGTCTTGAATCCTAATCTAAATACATAGATTACAGAAAATTAATCTGAAGCTAAAGTAATTAAGTTGCGATGCTTTTATGACATATCATAAAAGCCATTGACATTGACATTTCGGTTTGCAATCTATTCGAATTCGATAATGGTTCGTGCTAGGGGTACTGATAACCTTACTCGAGGGCAAAACACTATACCACCTAAGAGTCGAGTGATTTCACTGTGGTCTTCAATAAAGTGGGGGTTCCTTCCCCAGTCCCTGTAGCACGAGCACCATAATTTACATTATATTACGTTTTTATCGCATCTTACTGCCAAACTCCATAGTAATTTCATAATTAAGCGTGATAAAATCGCGATATATATCATATCGCGGTGCTCATGTTAGGGGGGCAGGCTCACGTTTAAATTCGAGCCAATAAATCTGATATTCCAGGAGCCTTTCCTGGAATATCAGATTACTTTTTATATTTGTATCTATGACTTCGACTTCGAAACTTGAAAAGGATTCGAACTCTTTACATCCTTTGAGAAATATAATTCAAATTTCGAATTAGGCCCTCACACGTCAGGAAACGCTTTAGTAATTATGACTTCGACTTCGAAACTTGAAAAGGATTCGAACTCTTTACATCCTTTGAGAAATATAATTCAAATTTCGAATTAGGCCCTCACACGTCAGGAAACGCTTTTGTAATTAATTATGACTTCGACTTCGAAACTCGAAAAGGATTCGAACTCTCTACATCCTTTGAGAAATATAATTCAAATTTCGAATTAGGCCCTCACACGTGTGCGTTCCTAGGAGCCTCGCACAGTTCCCACTCTCTCCCAACCACCTACACTAGAAGGGGTGCCACTATATATAGTGAGAGTAAGGTACACGCACGGCATACGTAATATACCACGCGAGTGTGATCCAAGCTTTTTTTTAAACTTATTTTTTTAATACCAAGTGTGGTGCGATGTTGCGGTTTTGTGTGTCGTTGGCTGTTCTGGGGTGTGTGTATGGAAGAGCACAGCATCAATATCAACAACCAGTAAGTTACTTTTGTTTTAGTTAATTTAAAGTATAAAGAAATTAAAAAGAATAAATACGAGTTTAATACAACGATTTCTTTTGTTTTTGGTTTTTTTAATTAAAAGTATTACACAGACTGTTTTAGTAATGTTTAATATTTTAATGATTTAACTTTTTACTTACTATTAAAATTAAAACGGGAATGATATATGGGATTATAATTCTAACTAATATTTAATACTTTTTATGTATGATAGTAAAATAATAAATACTTAACTATTACAAAATCCAAATTTTCAAATTTAAACTAAACAAAATATAATATAATGATCATTTAGCTAATAAAATCATTATTACAACCCAAAAAAAACAAAACTATACATTAAATTTAACGAAAACAAACCATTTTAACATTAGGTCGTTTGTCTCAAGAAATGTAGAGACTACAAATTACCGAAATTTTGTTAATGCGGATTATCGTTGACAGATGAGTATAAAAATATTGAATAGTAGGTACTTCTTTCTAGGTTCAGTATTGCATTAACTTCATCAGTAAATTTATCAGATTTATTGACTGATGAAGATGTTGCGAGAGAGTCTGCACTCTAAACGCCGCACTTCCTTTGAAGTCAGCACTTTAGTGTGAAACCTAATACAAGAAGGTTCATGTTGCATTTTTCTTAAAAAATCATTTACTAATTAAATTATCGATATTTTAATTATGAGCTTAGTAGGGTATTACGTACCTAATGAGCGGATACAAAATCTCTACTGCAACAATCTATCCCAGGGTTAAACGTAGTGTTGTATAAGTGACTAGTTTTATTTTTATTTATTCAAATAGTGAGAGAGTCTGCACTCTAAACGCCGCACTTCCTTTGAAGTCAGCACTTTAGTGTGAAACCTAATACAAGAAGGTTCATGTTGCATTTTTCTTAAAAAAACATTTACTAATTAAATTATCGATATTTTAATTATGAGCTTAGTAGGGTATTACGTACCTAATGAGCGGATACAAAATCCCTACTGCAACAATCTATCCCAGGGTTAAACGTAGTGTTGTATAAGTGACTAGTTTTATTTTTATTTATTCAAATAGTGACAATGCCAGCTCCATAAAACGCACGAGAAAATAACAATTTCATGTATGTTTTTATTCGATGTCATTTTATATAAAAGTAAACATTACACAGGCTTAAGTGAAATACTTTTTATTGTGATTGTGGTCTAATCCCACTAGTGGTAGTAACAGTCTTGTATTTTTTAAAAAATAAATATGATTTGAAGGTATCACTTTAGCCCTCATATTTGCCATAGTGTTCTTTACTTTGTTTTTGTCATGTTCAACGTTTGGCTTAAAAAGGACTAGAATCCAGAGCCGTAAAACATATTAAAAAAACTTATTTTCTAAATCAAGAAAAAGCTTTTAAACCAAAGTGCTTTTCTGTCTATCATTAAAGTTCTGAAAACCTCAGAGGCCGAGTTTTATGAATGTGTATGTGTTTGATAACTTTTTAAGATGGGGTAGATTTTTTAGCGTACTTAATTAAAAAAAACTCAAATGGTTAGAGTTAAGATTAACTCGTTAATACTCGGGGCAATTTCTTAATAGTACGAATGGTGTAATAGAAAAATCTCTTAACTTCCCCTGACCAGAAACGCTGCCATATAAGGACCAAATACCAACAATAGTCGCCGATAAGTAGGCCACATTTGCACAATACTCGCCTGTGTTACTATGTAGGTATAGTACAGAACATGTTACATGCAAGACTTGACTTTTCAAAATCTATACTAAATCAGGCGAGTCGCGACCAACCATTGTAACGATGAGTTTCGAAATATCGACCCACACTTGTCTAGTCGATTAGCTAAGTAATACATACATACATATATAGAAAAGTAATCTTCTTAAGTAACATTGTATATTATTAAAGATCTTTATCCAAAAGGTGAGAATGGAACCCACTGCCTACGTCCATTCGTTCGACAAGCTCCGTGGCTGAGTGGTTTGTACACCAGGTTTCATGGTGTCACCTACTCGAGAGGTCTCGTGTTAGAATCCCGGTGGGGGCAGATGTTTGTGTGATGAATACGAACATTTGTACTCCAGTCATGGATGTTTAATATGTATTTCTATATAAATATACTTATATATGTACAGTATATCTATTCTATCCGTTATCCTAGTATCCCATAACACAAGCCTTACAGTGCTTACTTTGGGCCTAGGCTAATTGGTGTGAGTGTTGGAAATATTTATTTTTATTTATTAGATACGTCTTCCGATATACTGTAAAAGGTAGTAGACAGCTGAAATTTTAACAGAATATGAAAATCCATATTCTATTGTTGTTGATTATATTATTGATCTCATATATGCTCGTCCTAGTGTTATATCTCGTATATACAAATGGTACGGAACAGCATAAGTATTCTGTTAGATGCGATCTCATTTACGATCTCGTCTATTTGGATTTCTGACAAATGTCAAATATCTAATACTGCTCCTACAGATGCTCCTACAGATATAGTGACATTTTGCCGAGTAATAGCGTAATGCATATCAAACTAATGTCTACAATGGCAGATACTGAAATCAGATTTTACACAATCGCCCTGATCGTGTGCGAACTTAAATAGCACTTAACCAATATACTTACTTTATCAATTACATTACAAGTGAGTAATAAGCAGCGGTTAAAACTAATGAGAGCTTAACGATATAACTACTAGAGTTCAACTTCTCAAAATACTCTTACATATGTTCTTAGTTGAATGATTCAAGTAGTTACTGGATCTATGGACGATTTAAACACCAATGTTTAGTACAAAGTAGACAAAGCTTCTAATAGTTAGACTGGGAGTGAAGAAAAACATCGAATGCTCGAAGTGCTAACTTTTCCACACATACAATAAGAGGAAGAGATCGCTCTCAGCGTTAAGGCCGCCCATTGTTACACTAGTTTTAAATGGTTATGTACTAAATGTTATGTTATCTGTGGTGTACAATAAAGTGTTTTGTATTGTATTGTATTGTATTGTATTGTAAGAGCTTATTTACCAAGAATTCAGTTACATAAATCTATCACTACTGATTCTAAACATCATGTTTAAACAAATCAATACCGAATGTTTATTACGTCTTTATGTTATAAATAATCTCATAGAATTACGTGGAGTTACGTATGATTTAATTGAGTTTAAATGTGCTGTAGGGACCCCGCTGAGTGGTCGGTTCGAACCTTAACTAGAACTACTTAATGCACGCTCCGGTTGTCAAGTTAAAATATCAAGTTATATCACGTTACGTCACGAAATAATCGCTGGTGGTTCCATTAAACGGATTACTGGTATCGAGTGACCCGGCACAGTTTTTCAAATACTCACTAGGTATAAGAGAGCATTCGTGAAGCCTGATTGAGATGTAGACCAGGTTTTGTTACGTAACAACACTACGCTTGTTACTGGAGCAAATTATGCGGCCTTAATACACTTTTTAAAGCGTTGTAAGAACGCTAAGCTGAAAACTGAAAGTTAAGTCAATATTGTGTAAACATTTTGTACGTTTGTAGATTTAATGCTATTGTTTCCTTTGTCTACGTTTATTATGAGAGAATGTCAACATTGTTTATATTAACAAACTTATACAAAACACAGATCTTTTGAATAAGTTGTTTCATTTTCGTGATTGGTAAATAACTACTATATTAATAAAAAATTGTTTGTGATTATGTGTCAGTAAAATGCTAATGATTATAGTTGCTTACTGAAGACTTTTCAATTTCTAAATACTCAACACATCACAGGCTTATGACGAAAAATAAATAAACATATAGCTTTTTTTCGGCTTTGCTCGTTCCGCTATCCTTTTTGTTTCTTACACATTGAAGAGATTATGCTTTTGACACATTAACACTTGCTTAAACTTTGAAAGCGATCGCAGAAAGAGTTGAAATCTGTCAATCAAATCCCGTTCTGTTATCATATTGAGATCTGGCAACTTTTCTTGCAGCCTTTGTCTCAAGACCATGAGGGTTCATAACTAGGTATATTTTGTTACAGGCAGTAGAAGGTATTCCCCCACATCTCCTCAGACAGTATATCGGCCAACAGCAAGCCCAGCCACAACAGACACAGGTCGTAGCTCGACCAATCCCCGCGGCTCCTGCCAGACTTGTAAGTAAACACTATGTTCATAATTTTAATGGTACGATCATTATACTCATAAAAAGTGTGAGAAGAAATAAAAACTTTTTTGAAAATAACAAATTTAGGCAATCCAGTTTTCCAGATGGGCTTTTGTTTTCTTTCAAATGATAATGTCATAGAACATTGTTTAGATTCATGAAATTAGTTCCATTGTATATTTGTATGACATTACCTTAAATGTTCTGGTCAAGATGACTGTTTTAGATTTACCTTCTTTATTCAGTCGATTTTGCACCATTTTTTTAAATTTATTTAATTATATTCGATCTCATCTCGCTGAAACGGCGTGTCTACTGTCATCACAATCTCCTAATAATCATAACTACATAATGGCATGCAAACTAATGTGCCATCTTTATTCTGCAGCCTTACTCAGTACAGAGCCAAGGGCAATATCAGCAGGAGCAACAGTACCAGCAGCCTCAGTACCAGCCGCAGCCGCAGCAGCAGCCCCAGCCCCAGTACAGGCCCCAGTACCAGCAACAACCACAGCAGCAGCAAGTACGTGAACCTCAGGAAGATTACGATGTGAGTACTTTTTTTTAACGGATAAATACGTCGCCCATTACCCGCTACTGGGTAAGGCGACGTATTTATGTGGAACTCCTCCTCTCCTCTCCTCCCGTCTACCCATAAGGCTGGTTCAATGGCTGCTCATTAGGGGGGGCCTTACCCATTTACAACTCTGGAACGTGTCGGCTATATGCCAGTATCGACGACGTGAGTTTCTTAGGAATCTACTATCACGACTATGTAGATTTCTCCACTATTTTTTTTATACAATTCACTGCAAATCAGCCCAGTCTACCTGATGTTTAAGTAATTGGAGTTCTAGTAAAAATTAAGACAGCTGATGCGGCAAAAAAGTTTACCGCTCCAGCCATCCTCACTTTCTCGGCCTGAACCCAATACATAATCTCATGAAGTCCTGGAATATTACCAAAATTCACCAAATAGTTATATTTAATTAAAGTCTTCTATAAAGTGCAGGTTATTTCTATAAACGAGCAATTATACTTTTAACAAAATCCATGCTTCAAAAGATTCAACTTGTCTTCATTACTTTTAAAATAGATTCTGTCATTTTCTTTGTGAGACCAGAAGAATGAAAACATGAAATTAATTCGATGTTTCTGGATACAGCTCAGCAGTATAGTTAATAGAGGAGAGTTGGTATCATTATTTTCATGGCCCCTTTTTCACGTTTGACACTCTTTATAGGGTTCGATCTAGATGAGCAATCTGTTTTTTAACAGACTCTAATATTTTAAGTAGCTAGGTACAGATATGATTTAGAATAGAAGCAAAGCTTGCATCAACTTCAAATTTCATAACATTATTTTTCATGTGTAGCTGTCCAGCATAAATTCGACGTCAACGTATCAAAAGTTCTGCCAGCACTTGATACAATAATTACCGAATACAATTACAACCACTTCCATTTCTTACTTTTACTGTTTGAAAAGAAAATGTCCAACATTGTTTACAGCACGCGAGTGACGATGACAAGTAAACCAATTAAATGCTACCAATCCAAATTAATTTATCGATTAATTATTCACGGAACAGGATATCGTCCGCTACCATTTTAATAAAGTAATGTGTTACTTCCTTTCATTTTCAACTTTACTGATAGATTTAGATATCTTGTAGCCAGCAGTGACTTAGGAAAGCAGCAGATAAATTGTCTTACCTAGGTACCTATTTTATTTCTTTCGCTTTCTCCCTTAAATCCAAATAAAAAGTGAAGGTATTGACATAACCTTTCCCCATTTAAGAAACGGAAGAATCAATGAAAGTAAAAATTGTACACGATATGGCTCCTAATCCCATTGGATTGAATAGCTGCTCTAAGATCTAGCCGTGATCTCATACAAAAATTAGAAAGTTTGTGCGTTATTCATGTAATTTTCTGACTTATTTTAACCGTTGAACCCGTTGGTGCGTTTTCCAAACGATCTCCCAAACGTTAACCTGGTTCGATAGCATAAAATAAACGTCGTCGGCAGCAAACATAGTAATAATTACAACCGGCCAGTAACACGGAACAGAGAGTATTGCGGATGGATCAGATTAAACTAACCCGTGGTTTGTACGCTCGTCGCCTGCCGGTATCAACAACACAACTTTCACTCTAGTAAGTGCTTAAACACGGTGCCATTCTAAACTACAACGTCCGACGGAATTACGTGGTATCCAGCCAGTGCACTCTGAAAGTAAATGGAGCCGAAAATTAACAATAAAAAACGGCGCACGATGAAATGGAGGAATTGACAGTTTTTTTACTTACTTTTATAACTGAAACTGTTTTTACGCATTTAATATATCTCATAGTTTAGTAATCTTCTTTTTCGTTACCTACATTTTATTGGTACTCGTTAAAAAAAGTGATGTACAGCAGATAGCATAGGATGACAAGAAGATAGTTTATATTTCAAAAGCTATGTAAATGCATTGAGCATTTGATTTAGGTAAAAGACTAGGGCATATCGGATTCCTCGCTCAAATTGAGCTCCATCTTACTGAAGACATTGTGAAATAATACTAGCTTTTGGTGGTGTTGACTTTCTGTGGGGGAGTAAATTCCAAGACTTCACAGGGAGGGAGATGGGACCAGTGGCCTTTTCTGGCCCTGTTCCGATTCCATTTATAAAGAACACCTTGGCACTGGGGACATTAATAGGCTGCTGACCATAATGCTGATAATGACTGAATAAATAATTTGATATTCAATTAATTTCAGCCCAATCCATCCTACCAGTTTGGTTTCGACGTGAACGATGACCAGTACACCAACTACCAGAACCGCAAGGAGCAGCGCGATGGTGACGTCATCAAGGGCTCGTATTCCGTCGTTGACAGCGACGGCTTCATCAGAACTGTCACGTATACCGCCGACCCTAAGGAGGGTTTTAAAGCTGAGGTCAGTATTTGATTAAGTAAAGATACAATTTATAATTAAACCACAACCGCAAGGAGCAGGGTGGCTGTGACGTCATCAAGGGCTCGCACTCCGTCATCAAGCGATGGCTTTGTCACAACTGTCACGTATACCGCTGACTTGGAGAGTTTTAAAGCAGAGGTCAGTGGGTTTACTATAGCTACAATTTATAATTGTAGAGCCTAGACTGATTCGACTACGACCAAAATATCGACTACTAGAACCGCAAGCAGCGGTGCGATGGTGACGTCATCACGGCTGGTACCCGTTCGTGGACAGCGACGGCTTCATCAGGACTGCCCCTTTTACTGCTGTCCCTAAGGAGGGGTTCAGGGACTAGATTGGTTAAAGTCTATACTGTTTCATAGGAATTGTATAATGCGATTCAACTAACAATAGGACCGACTGGGCGCCATATTGTGATGTCATAGATGTCAATTCAAACCAAATAGGTAGAGTAAGCAAAAAAAGTTTTTATTTAATAAAACTTATTAACTAAGATTAAGTGAGAAAAATCATCAGTTTTTTTTAATAAGAGTTATTTACTAAGATTGAGAAAAAAAGCCACCAATTTTAATAATATTTATTTATTTAGACTGTGAGAAAAAACATTAATAAGAATCTAGCTCTTCTATTCCGCTCATCTCTGCATTACCGCCGGAGTAGTTATGAATAATCATGCACTATTACTAGATCACATATGAACATGTAAACGAAAGTTTGAAATCAAGTTTCTGAACGCAACTTAAAGTCACATTTGGTTGACGATTTAGGTTATCAACCATTCATGGCAAAAGCTCAATAAGTGAAAAAAAATATCAACCGATATTAATTATCAATGTTTGTTATTGTTTGTTTACAAATGTTTGGTTTTTATTCTTGAATTAGCAGAGTGCTAACAAAGATTTCCAAGATTTTTTTTGCAAACCGTACTTTTCAAGCGACATTTGACATATAGAGGTCATTGACTTTCCTATTCTTATTTGAATCGCATTGTATATCCAGAAAATCCTAAATAAATTTTTTTTTGCTAAAAATATTAGCTAATTGGATATATCTATTACTGTACGGAATAACAATTGTCTGACAGGCTATAGGAGCCGTTCAACATCAGGCATACCTTAAGCATACTTGCCTAGAGCAAAATCCTAGTGATAAACCAGAAAGTAACCAACTACTTTATTATTAACAGGTTTGTTTTTTTGAATTTGTTTTCTTCATTATCTTTTTCTTATATATATAATTCTCCTGTCACAATGTCAGTTACCATACTTCTCCGAAACGGCTTTACCGATTTTAATGAAATTTTATATGCATATTCAGTAGATCTGAGAATCGGCTACTATTTATTTTTCATACCTCTAAGTGATAAGGGTTGTCCACCCTAATTTTTTTTTTTAATTTTTTGGACAAAATTTTCATTTGTAATTTTTCTATATGTATTTTCTAATGCCACATTAGAAAATACATACAACCCTAAATTTTCATCCTTCTACCTCCCACATTTTTATGGCGATACGAAGTTCGCTGGGTCTGCTAGTTTTCCTCTAATTATGATATAGAACTAGAGTTAATTTCATAAAATATCTAGTATATACCATTCTGAGGCACAAGCACGAATTTCGGCAGCTAAGTGATCGTATCGCATCAACAAAGTTTCTTTGAAAAATACGCAGCACCTCTACCGGACGTAAGAACAAACTGGCTCCTTCCATACAAATTTGACGTTGACGATACGATTACGCGGAACTGTCGACATTCGTACTTGGGCCTCAGAACGGCAATTATTCATCCTCCGTAGACGAGTGGTTTGTACGCTAGATTGTATGGTGTCGCCGACTCGAGGGGTCCCGATTTCGAATCCTGATGGGGACAGATGTTTGTGTGATGAATACGAGCATTTGTACTCCAGTCATGGATGTTTAATATGCATTTCAATATAAATATACTTATTTATGTACAGTGAATGTATTCTATCCGTTACCCTAGTATCCCATAACACCTAGGGCTAGTCTAATTGGTGTGAGTGTTGGAAATATTTTTTTTATTTCTAATTCGTCAACAATCATATACCAGAGTCTGATCTGAATTTTTACTAATTTCACGTCTGACACCAATTTAGCTCTGTTTAACCCAATTCTACGTCTGCAGGTTTCCCGTCAACCCACAGACATCGTGGTGAAGATCCCTACTCCTAAGCCGCAGCTGTTGCAGCAGCAACCTGCACCTGTCGCCCATGCGCAGCAAAGACCTCAGCAACAACAGTTACAGCAAGCCCCGCCTCAGTATTACCGTTACGAACAGTAAATTCACTACTACCCACCATTTCTATAACGTCTTGAATCATATCATCAAATGAGATTCAGAAAAATATTCAATAAAACCAAGCGTTCCTTTAGCTATTTAATCGCAAGACTTATAAAACTATTTCTTCACGACACATCCAATTTCAATATTGTCTAGAAATCATAGCAATCATCAAGATAGAAAAAAATAACGTCTTCGAATATTTCCGTGGAAGTTTACAAATTTAACCTATTTATTTCTATGTTGTTTCTCAGTTTTATATAAATTAACTGCAATTTATGTTCAATATGAATCTTCTGTTACCTTTGTTATGGTTGAAGAAATAATTACGATGCTTCAGTACGTAATCGTTTTAAAGTGTTTTAAAGTTAGGTGAGGTGATTTTGTTCAAGCGACAGAGTGTGATATTGTTTGGGAGACGGAGTCTTGTTTTAGATAGGTAGTAAAGTTAAGTTTAAGTGTTTTGTAAATAAAATGAAAATTTCTACAATATCTTCTGGAAGATTATTATTTGATGAAACACCTTAATAAGACTACCACAAAGCGTATACAATTTTTTTAGAAAAACATTTGTCAATGGGCAAAGATTTTCAGAAGATTCGTGTTCGCAGTAATTTTTTTATATGACCGACAAATGACTCCACCCCACCTGATGTTAAGTGATGGTGAAGTCCAGATGTGAAGATAACTGGTACAACAGTTCTACCTGCCACACCAGCCATCCTCACCTTGCCGGCCTGCATGTTGCTTCTTCGCGCATCTTTAAAGGATTCCAGGTTGTAAGAAGGAGGGAACACGTGAGCAGGCAGAGCATTCCATTTACATGTAATACGACAAAGAAATGTGTCACCAAATTGGTGTTGACACACTGACTCTTCTTTTTCATTTCGTCGACTGAGTCAGTTTTCGTGATTACCACACGGGTTGCAGTTGAGCAAATGCTCCTTGGGCTTTAGCTTTCCGTGAAGCCATGTTCTCTACTGTTTCTTCCATTCCAACCGACTAAAATTGAATGGGCGCTAATCTAAATCCATACGAATATTATAAACTAGCAAACCTATGAACCAAATGTCCACCAAAAAAAAAAAAAGTATTTAATTAATTGAGAACTTCGGAGATTTTGTGTGGTTTCGTTTGAAATAGAAATCACGTGATTTCTCGAAAACCGGAAGTGCTACGTTACTCACATCCGGTTTGTAGTTTTATCAGACTATTCTTAACTTATAACTTAAACATTCTCTATATCTATCTCTTACGGTTTGGCCGCTGAAACAGCACCACGGACGGACGGACGGACGGACGGACTTGTCTAATAGATAAGAGATACCAAATGAGTGTCTGCCTGTCTATAACCTCTTCACGCTTAAACAGATTTAAACGAAATTTGATGCGTAGACAGTTTGAGTCCCGGGGAAGGATATAGGATAGTTCTATCCCTGATATCAAACTTAGGGGGTGAAACTTAGATTAAAACAAAAAGAGTAGATACGGCACTAGCCTCACAAAAGTGATCGGCATGAATTGTGGTCCACGACCCTAATCGCTTTAGTCACAACTTGACATGCAAACGACGTACATGTGAACGCCAAAAAGAAAAATTGCTAATAGTTTGTGTTTATATAATAAAACAATGCCTAAGTGTGTTTTTAAAAAGTGCTCAAATTGCTCAAGAACTAAAAATAAAATCACTTTTCATTCGGAAGTACTATAAAATATATTTTTTCATAAAAAATGCTGTTTGTTTTGAATCTTATTCGGTAGTGACGTCGAGTACTGGTCGCGTGATTGGTCGGTAGTGCAGTGACGCGGGTCTCGTTCGCGCTGCCGTTAAAACTTAACGTGCTGTTTCGTTCGGGTCGGTAATGCAGTGACGCGGATCTCGCCGTCCCGTTGCGCTGCCGTGGGATCAGTTTTTGTTTGATGCAAGTATGAGCGTACCGTATCTACCCTTTTTGTTTTAATCTAAGGGGTGAAAAGGGGGATGGAGGTTTCCGTAGGAAAACAAATTATCCACACAGATGAACAACAAACAACACAACACTATTA
Source organism: Chilo suppressalis (assembly GCA_902850365.2). Classification (NCBI taxonomy): domain Eukaryota; kingdom Metazoa; phylum Arthropoda; class Insecta; order Lepidoptera; family Crambidae; genus Chilo; species Chilo suppressalis. Next base: position 5,290,995 of record OU963902.1, read on the forward strand.
CCTAACTTATAAAGGAAAAAATAAAAAGACTACACGTTTATTTTAGTTATTACCTCTATTTAACATCGTCATACTAACATTCGTTGTTCGTTAATAAATAAGTAGTAAAATGTTACTCTCACAAATGCATCTTAATTTTATTAAATTAACAAAACTAATAGAATAAATTAAGTTATAGTTTAAACTTTAAAACGTTCACTCATGAAAGAATAATAATATTTCTATTCAGATAAATAAATTCACAATACATTCTTCACAGTAACAGTAGAATACTTATAAAAATATAAGTATTGAAATAAATATAATTTGTAATAAATTAACAATAATAAATTCAATCAGTCTATAAAGAAACGCACCGCAAAATGGCCGACAAATCAAAATTTTATTTTATACCAATTGTTTATTTACTAACATGATTTATCGGCGATTTTACCGTTAAACGAATTTTTCCCTTAATTTTTACACACGCACATAAAAATACCTTTCACCAGCTTTTGCCCAAAATCACAGACTCTATATTTGAAAAAAAATTGAGTCAGGCAACATCTTGTAGCTATTCGACAACGGAATGACATTATTGAACTAGCGTAGAAAATTCGAAGAGTTTCTTAAAAATCTTTAAATGCAACAATTTGTGAATGAATTAATATCAATCAAGATCCATTCTTTAATAAGTAATAATCAATTTTGCCTAAAGTGATATTTATTCTCTATGACAAAGGGTCAGGTCGGCAGACGCAGCCTGATTCCACCAGAACATAGTCTTGACCTGTAAGGGTGACTGGTCCTAGAGGGAGAACCAGGAATAAGTAGGGTATGTACGTCTGTGTGCAAGATCCTCGAACGAGTGAACATTCACTGGACCTGAAATAAAAGAATATCGATTAAATTTTTCATGGCGTAAACCGAAACAGGTAATTGCTTAATCTAAATTTAAATAATATCGCACCATTTCTCAATTTGTCATTGGGAAGCTATAGGTGTCGATTCTGGCGTCATTCTCTAATCTTAAAACTAAATTTAACATCATTTTCTTTTTTATTCTGTGTAGAGAATGACAATTAGACACTTGTCAAATTTATTTAGGTTTAGAGAATCATGTCAGAATCGACACCATTATATTGTTAGTATAAGCTGTTAATTTTTAAATGGAATGGAAATTAAAATTATAAGTAAATATACAGCCGATTAGTTATTCGATCCCGGAATCCCGTGATTTAAAAAAAATCCAAAGAAGCTGTTTCCATACTTTGATAGCCAAAAAATAACTTGAAGTAAATATGCATCCGATGATCGGATCTCTAATTATAATATACATATATGAATAAAAAACTAACTTTAAAATGCAAAAATTATGTTGGTATCGTCAGCAAAAGCAAGAGATCATTATCAAGACCAGAAATAATTCGGGTCCCGAATAGCTGCTGAGGAAACTAGAGCTGACGCTAATATGTTGATTATTTTAAACACTAAACTAATCAAGCATAATCCCTTTTATTTTAAGATAAAAGTTTCATTAAGAACTCTGGTAAAGAATTTAAATAAAAGCCGAATTGAATTAATCAAATATTGTTTTGACGTAACTGCTAGGCTCAAACATTTAAGAACTGATTCCGAGTCAGGTTAAGTCGATTCAACTTTAAATGCCTTATTTCAAAACACGGATTAATAAAGACAACATTAGGTTTTTTTTTTATTATATATTCGTTTGTTCTCTTTATTACAATGGTCAGACATATTTTTTTTATGTCTTCTTTGTGTTTTGTATTTATTTGTCAGTCCCAGTCCCGGGGTGACGCTATTCCATACGTCCCCGGGGGCTGGGGACAATATTAGGTTTAAACAAAGACTAACTATAGTCCGGTCTTCTTTTTAGAAAACAAAAGTGACAGCATCAGTTTTAAACCAGGTTCAACTTTGATCTACGTTTTGTAATAATGCTGTAAAAGTCTTGTTCATTGATTAAGTACATAGCTTACCATTAGTTTACCCTGATTAAAAACTTGCTACATCGCTGATACGAATTAAATCGGTTGATTTTACCCAACTCTTTCCTATCCCTTAAATTATTTTAAACGGTATATAGGCAGCGGCAAACATCTTGTGTAAAACCATAGGCAAACAAACTTGCGTAGAAAGATCAAGATTTTGTACCTACAAAAAATAAAAATTACCATAGTACGATTAAACTTAATGGCGATTGAGAAGTTAGCAACGAACGCATCTATACGCAGGTTCAGTTCAGTGTTGGCGCCGTCTATGTCATTTCACCTTACATTTCGCTTACTGCGTCGCGACTTGCGCTAACTTCACAGCCGCCATTAATTTTGAGTCTCACTATACAGGATGGTCCAATTAGTGATGTTAACATCTTTTTTAGATTCCTCGTACCTGGGGTAACCGAAAATACCCCATGTTTGTTCCGCGATTTTTCTAAGTTTTTGAGTTATATTTTTTTTGTGTATTTTTAATGATTTCTGCCAGCGAGGTTTTAAAAATTCATTTGCGGAACATACATGGGGTATTTTCGGATACTCCCAGGTGCGAGGAATCAAAAAAATATTTGTTGAAGTCACTAATTGGACCATCCTGTATATACTACGCAAGCTTCGTTGTGTTTAGTTTATTGTCAAGATATTTGTCGGGGTCTGAACTCACTCGCACACTTCGAAGACGACCTGCTGCAGTAGATCAGGAAACTTCTGCACGATGGTGACTGGCTGCCCTGAAGTGAGGGACACGCCGTACATGGGCGCTGTGGTGTTGTACCGCGAGCGACACAGTCGCGCGCCGCCGCACGCACCAGTAGGAGACGCCCCCAGGTTCATGCCTCGACCTGACACAATCGAAATTCTATATTTTCTACTCTCACTAAGTAGCATTTTTTTAAGGTTGCGCGATTGTCTCCAATTTCATGTTGTAGAAAACAGGAATGGAGACGAACACTGCCGGATTTAGGGGAGGGCAACCGGGGCGAAAGCCCCGAGGCCTCCACAAACGGGGCGCCCCCACAATAGAGACTTCGGAAAAAAAATCTTTCAAATTCGAACTACAAAACAGTAGTAAACATCTTTTCCTTTGATATTTTTGTGCTCTTTTACCTTTACCTACAGCCTACAGTACTTTGTACTTCTAACATACATGATTATTTAATTATATTAATCTCAGGGCCGAATTAAAGGCGGGGCAGGTGGGGCTGTGGCCCAGGGGCCTCCACAACAGCTTAAGAAATAACAAAATTTCGATGGGTCAACAAGTATGCAAATCCTAAGTGGCCAGGGGCCTCCACAACAGGATAAAAGATAACAAAATTTTGATGGGTTAACAAGCATACAAATCTTAAGTGGCCCGGGGCCTCCACAATCCTAAATCCGGCTCTGGAGACGAAGATGAACAATTACAAGCAGAAGTTACTAAAATGCCACCCTAGTTATAACGGTCAGTGAAAACGGAGAGATCGCTTAACATTCTAGCTGTGCGTATAAAGGCAGAACTATAGGTATGTATTGTGTTGTGTTGTAACGCGTCGGAGAAGTGTCAGTTTCATACATTTAGCAGGTACGGTTAGAAATACATTTGTGTGTCGCGATGTGTTGTGATGGCCTTTGATATGTACTATCAAAAGATACTAAGGCATCAGAGAGGTGACGTGAGAAGGGCAGGGTTTACGACCGTTTGACGACACATCTAGGGTTACCCTTTAGGAATTTAAAAATCCTGACAAAAAGCCTGACATTTCGATAAAAGTTCGGACTTAAAAGGTAATAGTAATTTAAACTGTTTTAGATAAATAAGAAGTTAATAAAGATTAAAGGTAAATAATTATTTTATATTACTTAAAATATTACTCAAAACGTTAAAACTATGATCATAAAAGAAATCAATTATCAATTTAGGTTAAACGGGATTTGGCATTTGATAAATGAATGAGATTTACCTAATACATATTTTCTTTCAATTAAAAAGTAACGCAAAAGTTTAACGTTTTGACCCAGGTAACAGCCACAGTGCCAAAAGTAACGCAAAATGTTACAGAAGTAATGTTATGGCAACGCTACGTCAAAAGGAATGAGAGGTCAACACGAAGAACTGCATAGCCCAAAATAATAATAGATTATTCCGTTGAAGATTCAGTTGCGTCGAAGCAACTGAATCCTATGCAACTATCTGATAGAAAGGCAGAAATGTACCTATTAGGGGTTTTATAAGCGGAATGCATCTCGCTATTTCCAAGATGCTTTCGCAGACACAACTTTGACCCCTTACAGGCGCATTTTCACACGATCTACGAGTATATTATTTATGTCCCGTAATCTGTGTCTATTGTATAAATAGTCACCATGACTCGATGATAAACTCCGGTTAAAGCAATCTGGTGCCGGCAAAGGTTAGGTGTGAAAGCTATTTAAATATAAGCGTTGCCAGTCATCCTAGTTTACTGAACACGAATGCGCGACTTGTGGAAAAAATTGGTTAGACAAACCCCGCGATCAAACAGATGTATAGTTCACACTTAAGTACAAAAAACAACTTGTGTCAACCTATTTTTGGATCATTGTTCCTGTTCTTGCTTAGAAGTTATCTATAAGAGATTGCCACAGATTGAAGTCCAGATTAATTGTAGATGACCTCCGTGGCCGAGTGGTTTGTACGCCGGGTTTCATGGCTGTAGCCGACTCGAGAGGTCTCGGGTTCGAATCCCGGTGGGGGAAGATGTTTGTGTGATGAATACGACCATTTGTACTCTAGTCATGGATGTTTAATTTGTATTTATATAAATATACTTATATAGGTACAGTATATGTATTCTATCCGTTACCCTAGCATCCCATAACACAAGCCTTATAGTGCTTACCTTGGGGCTAGGCTAATTGGTGTGAGTGTCGAAAATATTTATTATTTATTTATTATAGTAAATTAATTATCTGCTTATAAACTCTACAGTCCTAATTCAAATGTTATCCAAAATTAGGTTTGAGTCCACATTTTATTTAATGCCGCTTTCCACGATGATGCCATACGGGTCTACTAAGCCCAGAAACTATCAAAGTTAATTCCTTTTCTTGAAGTAATTCAGTGGTCGCGAGCTGAAGCACATAGGAGAAATAGGTATTTGAAAAATCTTTAGCTGTCACACATTAGAAGGGTGGTACATTTTTTAAATAAATAAAAAAAAATGTACCACCCTTCTACCACCAGCCCCCTTTTTATGGAGGTACGAAGTTCGCTGGGTCAGCTAGTATAACTATCAAATCGGATTTTGTCTCTCTCTCTGAGCTTCCGTGATCAAAAGACAAATGTCCTCTCGTCTTAGAATTTAGTACCTACAGTTAAGTCTACAGTCTTCAATCTCAAGAAAGTAGGGAAATGTATAAATAGAAATGCGAAATATAAAATCATGCGTTATGCCGTCATTATTTATTTACCGACATTTAAACTCTCTAATCACGCGTTAGGGGGTACTAACTGGTACTATTTAACTCTCTAACTACACGTACTAAGCTAGAATTTGCTTGCGTTTTCAATAAATCTTGATAGGTTCCTAGTTGGTAAGCACATTTCACGTATGTTATGGTGAGTTTAGAAATCGCACCATTTGGCACGATACCAAACTGCCATCGGCGGCTACGTCCGTGTTAGCCAACTTTGTACATTTTACCATTCGCTAGTTATCGCCATTACCATCCTTTAGTCCCCACTGCTGAAGCACATTGCTTTTTAAGCTGCGTACGGATAGCACGCTCCAGGGTAACCGTAGTCGGCTTCGCGTACCCGAGAACGCGATATAAATACTTGTATACACGTACCCTCCATGAATAGCGCGTTCCAGGGCACGCGTTGTGGGCTACGCGTTCTCTGAATAAATATCATATAAAGCGTTATCCGTATAAACTTAGTTTTATAGATGGAATAGGAAGATAAGGCCCTGACTACCGACGCGGGCCCTGCTGCGAATGCAGCCACGACCAACGGCTTAACATGATTTGAGAAGCACAGAGGAGCTCGAGATAATACGTTTTCGGTCACTCATCCTATAACCCAGGCATTACAAAAGTTTCTTAACTTCCACGATCGCAGACTGAAAACACTAACTGTACCATTAGCACGAACGAATATCGAATTCAACTATTCGAATTCGATAATGGTTCGTACTAGGGTACTGCTTTCGGCATAGATCTCTTCAAAAGGTTTATTGCTGAGTTATAAGTCGCGGCACGAAACTCTAGCGCTGACCGTTATTTCGCAGAAGTAAAAATAAAGATGTCTTGGCTCTCCAGTGGTACCCATGCGCAGTATATATCCCCTATCCCCTCCGCGTTTTGTTCAGCACTAGAGTTACGTGCCGCGACCTGTAATCCTTCACACATACCAGTTCTGTTGTCTGGTCTCGTTCTACCCTCCGCGTATCCTTCGTGTGCTTGCAGGAGCGCCCGCCTCATGAGGGTGGGGTCCAGGGTATTCGTGCTCCGCGCCTGCCTGGTCTGACCCCAGGGCCCCGTCTTCAACGCTCTATTTACTAAGTGCCTGGAAATAAAGTATCATTATCATTATTATCTTCAGATATCGATAAACGCTATAGAAGATGCGGAGCGAAACGAAATCTCTACGCAAAGCCACTTAGTAGCTGTACTTTTAATGTAACAAAACAGGGAAGAGGTTGTAAGAACTTTATTGAAGTTGTGTGGCACTGCTTTCTAGCATATGATATACCTAATAAAAAAATTCAGTAGCTTAGCGGTCATTGTATTGTGCTATATCGAAGGACAATCTTCTAATAAGTATTATAAATGTGCAAGTTTGTAGGAGCTAGGAGGGGCTCGATGGCGCAGGTGGTTAGCGCGTTCGGCTGCGATCGTTAAGCAACTTTCGCAGTGGTCGGTCATTGGATGGGTGACCAAAAATCTTCTATCTCGAGTTCCTCCGTGCTTCGAAATGCACGTTAAGCCGTTGGTCCCGGCTGCATCTGCAGTCGTTAGCACCCGCCAATCCGCACCGGGCCCGCGTTGTGGGTCCTGGCCCAATCTCCCTATTCCATGCATAGGGAAGGCCTGTGCCCCAGCAGTGGGAACATTAATAGGCTGATGATGATGCTGATGATAATTTGTATGTTTATTATTCAATCACCCAAAAACTACTGAATGGATTTGGATGAAATTTGGCACGCATATATTTATGACCTAGATTGAGACATACGATACATTTTATCCCTGGAAAATGTAAGGTTTATATGGTATTCTCAAAAAACTAAAGTTAACGCGGACGAAATCTCGAGCGACTGCTAGTCTATAATTAGTAATTTGTGCGTATTTTCAATCGAAAAGGTACGGTTAGTATCCTAATCTCGCTGCGATCTTGTGATCCTAAACAAACGAATTCGTCCATACTTGGCATACATGACTATGCAAAACATTGGCCCGTTGTCAACACTGTTCAATAAACTAAATTCGTTATGGTTAAGTAGGCTGAATAATAAATAAATTGATAAACTTTCACGGCGATTACTCACCAAACATAGCGCAGGTTGTAACATGGCGAATGACTCAACACAGGCAAACATACAAAGAATAGTATAAACATAAACTTGATGAGAATTTCATCATCGGCCTATTAATGTCCCCACTGCTGGGCCACAGACCTTCCCTATGGATGGAATAGGGAGATTGGGCCATGACCCACCACGTGGGCCCAGTGTGGATTGGTGGGTATTAACGACTGCATATGCAGCCGGGACCAATGGCTTAACGTGCCTTCCGAAACACGGAGGAGCTCGAGATAGTAAATTTTTGGTCACCCATCCAATGACCGACCACTGCGAAAGTTGCTTAACTTCAACATTTGCAGCTGAACGCGCTAACCACCTGCGCCATCGAGCTCCTCATGTGAATTTAGATAATTAGAATTGTAATCAGCTCGTAGATATTGATAATATTGTGGGATAGACCCCTCATTGTCAATAGGTATAATACAAGTAGTGTTAGGGAAAGGAAGTTTATTATACATAAAGTTAAAAATAGTTATGGGATGAGAACAAATAAATATATAATACCAAAAATTCTAAACAAATTAGAGTGGGTAAGAAAAAATAAGAATGTTAGCATACATATATTAAAAAAATCCTTGAAAGAAATTTTACAGAAATGAGAACACATTATTGTTATTATTATTTTGTATTATTATTGTATAAGCAAAAACTATGTATCAATAAGTACTTAAACATTATTTTCACATTACATTGTTAATCTTCACAGTGAACCGCTTGATATTTTGTAACTAAATATTTAAATCAAAATCTCTTTATTCAAATTGGAAGCATAATAAAACTCTTTTGAATAATGCGTAAATTATGTATTTGTAACAGATAGTCACTTTAAAATAGCTTAGACATAATATGTTAACAGTAGCTTATAGTCATATTATTTGTAAGTTTATAACAGTAGTATTAGTTTAACATGATACTGTAAGGAAAACGAGCGTTGGCTTGCCAACAACCTGATGTTTACAGGTTGGCAAGGTATTAAAATATGAAAAAAATATGTATCAATGATTAAATAAATAAATAAATAAATAAAAAAAAATAGGAATGATGACGGGGTAAAGTGACTAAAATTCTATTTAGTCTGTTAGTTAGATTATCAAAATATAATGGGAATTTATTTTTCCTGATCTCAATCAACCAAAAAAAATTACAAAGATAAAGCGCGTCAAACTTTGGCGTGGAAACTCGTGACGTCACTTCTGAGTGAAAATAAAATCAATAAAGCTAACTCCGTAATGTTTTAATTATGTAAAATAAGAAGAAATATGTGTCTAATACTTTTTAATAAGCTTCGTCTGTCAGGTACTTACCTACCGGACAGACGGAGAAAGAACAGTTAGTCATTATCCCTACTGTCTCTAGCGGGATTCGAGCCGGTGACTACACAATAAATAAATAAATATTTCCAACACTCACACCAATTAGCCTAGCCCCAAAGGTAATCACTGTAAGGCTTGTGTTATGGGATGCCAGGGTAACGGATAGAATACATATACTGTAGTATATTTATATAGAAGACATATTAAACATCCATGACTGGAGTACAAATTTTCGTATTCATCACACAAACATCTGCCCCCACCGGGATTCGAACCCTCTCGAGTCGGCGACACCATGAAACCCGGCGTAAAAACCACTCGGCCACGGAGGTCGTCAAATATAAGGACATGGTCTTTAATCTAAATCTGTTTGACCTTGTCAGGTATTACCTTTTTACATAACTTTTCGCGCTAAATATTATATCTTAATTCGATATTCATATTAGGTAGTTAAAAAAACAAATGATATTTGAGGTTATGTTATTTAATACCTCCTGTTTGATTACTTTCTTCGTCGAAATTCATTCTTGATGCATTCCAGCAATGTCGTGGTTTTAGTAATGAAATTCTAACGGTAATCACCTATTTAGTTCGCAATGTCCGCACTACATCATAAACATAACTTTAAAAAACCGGCCAAGTGCGAATAGGTCTCGCTCGCGAAGCGTTCCGAACCATTATTTATTATAAAATTAGTATACTTACTATAATATCGAAAAAACCTGCAAAAACTCACGTCTGCTGTATCGGACTGCTGTAGCCTTAAATATTTATTTTATTTTAATTCAATAATTTATTAAATAAAACTAGTTTTTTACGGGTTAATGCACGAAACTTTATTTATTTATTGACGTTTCGAATTTGAACATGCATTAGGGGGACCATTACATTAGATTTGATAAACCACAGATCCTTGCAACTGAGCAACGTTTCGTTCCTAGAATGATACGCGAGGCTATTGAGATTAAAAAATATCCAAATTTCAATAGGGAAGATGGTTGGTATATACCACCAGCTTGGGAACCCATTATACAGGAGATAAAATCCCAACCCCGAGCACACACTGCAAGACCAACAGATACTATTAGTTCTTTTTGTTTGCATAATTTAACATAAGAAGGAGATAGAAAGCCTCTCTTGAGTTTGTTTCGCCGGTTCTTCTCAGGAAGGTCTCCCAATTTTGGAACCGGTGGTAGTTTACGGTAGTTAGGGTCAAATAAATAAACTCAAAATTACAAAAAGAATTTTAAATAAAGTACTTTATTAACTAAATTAAGTAATAAATTCATACAAAGACAATAAAAATTTTAAAAATTGAACAATGAAATAACCGAACGCTCAATAAAAAGCGTCAGCTCGACAAAATAAAAAATAAAATTTGATTCTGACGACGTAGCCTGTAAAGGCTACGAAACGTCAATAAATAAATAAAGTTTCGTCCATTAACCCGTAAAAAACTAGTTTTATTTAATGAGTGATGTGCGTGAAAACCTAAGAAACAAATATCAATCATTTATTTTTAAAGTGAATTTACAACTAGCTATTAAGTGATTTTTTTTGTGGAATTCTACCTGTTTCCGTTATTAATATAAAGTAAAAACCCCGTCAAAAAAGTATTTTTTTTTATTTGTTTTTAGTATTTGTTGTTATAACGGTAATAAAAATACATCATCTGAAAATGCCAACTGTCTAGCTATCACGATTCTAGAGATACAGTAGCCTAGTGACAGACAGACACACGGAAAGTGGAGTCAGGCCGCGTTGTTTGATACATAGTTTGAAACATGTAAAATTTTGACAAATGGTTTTTTTCTATAGTATTTTAACTATAGTCACATTTAACTATGTATCAAACAACGGGGGCTTAGTAAAAGAGTCCCGTTTTTACCCTTTGTGTACGGAACCCTAAACACAGTTAATGGACCACTCATTTGTTTTTGACTGCCACCGTTTCTAAAAGCATTGAGGTTCCGTTATACTTTGTCTTGAATCATCAGATGTAATAATGATAATCTTGCAATTACTCCGCCTGGAAGTCGAAAACGAAAATTGCTTCGCTGATATCTTGAAATTGTTACTTATTACGGTTCGTTGAAACCATTCACACGGTCGCCCGTGAAATAAGGTCGCACTTGCAGTACTGTGTTACGACGATACACAGTTGATCCACGAATAAGCTGCGTAGCGTTGTGAAGATGCCAGGTTTGAACTTTCAACCATGTCAACCTAGTATTAGATCTAGGATGTGTTGTTTTATATTACAGGCCCTGCCAGAATACCCAGCGCTGCTGTGACACGTCTTGTGGCGTGTTGCGGCAGCATTTTGCTGAGACAGGGTCCTGATTGACCATATATCTTAATGTAATTAATGTTTTTTTTTCTTTTTTATCTCTTTTCATTATCTATAATTTTCAAAATGTTATTTTTTTTGTATATTTTTTTTTGATGTAATGTGGTCAATAAAATGTTTCTCTCTCTCTCTCTCTCTCTCTCTCTCTCTCTCCCCCTCTCTCTCATGTTGAAAGGATGGCAAACAATCGTATGGCCCGCCTGATCGTAAACGGCCGGCATAGCCTATAGACGCTTGCGATATAATATCCAATACCCCATGGAGCCCTGGAACCTTACTCTGAGACAGGAACACCAAAAGGAAGTGTTTTTTGATTGTGATCTTCTGTAAGGTGGAGGTTACTTCCACAGACGGAAATTCGCTATGCCCTACCTCTTAAATGGAATTTCTGGTCGCCGACTGAACATCTAGCGACCTTTTTGAAAGAGGAGCTTTGGTCGAAAGCTATGATGATCCGGTGTTTCAAAAACAGGCTTCCTGACACCACTCCTCGCCATACGTCGCCGACTAAACGTGTTATTTAGAATTTCATATTTATGTTAGACTATTATAAGTTATATAATTTTGTAATTAGGCCTAATTACAAATAAATGGTAGCTGATTGTTAGCGAGTTTAAATTTGAATATGTTATAACCCGCATGATACAATTGTTTTATAGGTAACCCACTATACAGTTTAACTTTATCATGTACATGACGTTACAAAGTTGTACTAATACCTGCTGCAATGGGTATAAACAAAATCCAAATAGCGTGAAACAGGTCTTGCTTGGAAAAAAAAACTATATTTTACATATATTTTTATTTTTTAACTATTTATCCGCTAGGCTTTTAAATTTAAAGACAATGTTACCAGAAAAAAATCACGTGAACTAGACAGCAGACGGGACTCGAAAACGCAACCTTCGCTATCCGGGCGAATGCACTGACTATTAAGCTTCCGCGGCCCTGATGGTTGTGTCGAATTTTCTCTAGTATTTATTAGGCTACAAGGCAGCGCCAACTCTTCGCATTGTAGGTAGCCCACAATGTCAAATGAATACCTTTACAAGTATTAAACATTTGGAATAATAGCCCAGATAGCGAAAGGTGTGGGTTCGAGTCCCGTCTGCTGCCTGATCCGCGTGGATTTTTTTGTAGTAAAATTTTCTTGTTTTTAATATGTTTTTTTTGTAATAGACACCCCTTCCTAATGTCTTATCTATTCCTTACAAAATATCCCTTATTAAAATTTTCACATTATTTACTGGAACAGTACTCTATCCGTCCTAACTATATAAGATATAATTTACAAATGGAATTAGAGCGATATGAACAAACCACGGCGTATTTACGTTAAGTTTATTCCGCATTTATAAATAAGTGGGTATGTGACAAACGGCAAAATAAAAAAAAATACCTAAGTTCCTTTCTAATTAACTTTAATTTAATCAGATGCATTTTCATTCATACTTTCGTCGCCATCAGATAAAACCGGTTCTAATTTAATAAAATTAGACACCAGAGACTCTTCCAATTTCAATTGTTTCACGGACTGGTTTTGGGGACTCTGCTTTTGATCAAGTGAGACTTTCAAGTCATCCTCAGACATTATGTAATCACAATCGTCCTTACTCAGGAAAGAAGCTATACCCTTCCTAGGATTCGTCCCGAAAATCATTTCACTAGGAGTTCTACAGATCCGTTCGTCAAAAGTGGTGTTCAGAGCATGTTGCACGAATTTGAGACCTGATTGCCATTTTGTACTTTGACTCAAAGTCAGCCAGCTATTTAAGGTCTTCAATATATCCCCATTGGTCTTCCCTTTCAAATCTTGATTGTTGAAAACTGCAGCACTTGGTACTACTTTTATACTTGGATGCACAGCATTCAATCTTCTGCATATCGGCGTTATGATGTCCACACCGTTCTTCGATTGTAAAATATTGGGTGCACCGAAAATCAGAAATATCTCTAGGAGAGCTTCGACAGTCTCATTCACACTTAGAGTTTTCAAAGGCTTCAAATGGATATACTTGTTAATATAATCTCTGTAAACTAAAATTAATTTATATTCCTCGTCTGGTTCACTAGTAACATCTAAAATATCAACTTGCGCTCGTGAATACAATTCGGGATATTTAAAAGGTTCTACAATATTAGTGTCTCCAATTTCATTTTGAATGTTGATATCGTTTTCGAGGGGATCCATTTTACTATCTCCAGCTAAAGATGGCGACTCCTCTAAAGTTGTTTCTAAAGGCTGCTTTGGAGGTCTTGAACGTTTAACCAATTTGTTTTTGCAAGGCATGCACAGCTGCAAATATACCATCACACTTTCCGTTGTAATATTGCGGTAAAGCAGCTTCATCGCTTTCATTAACCTGTTTTTCCCGCAATGGTTGAACTTCAAATGGTAATCGCGTATAATATCGTAAGTTTCTTCCAAAGTAACGAACATTTGCTGCGATGGCTTTCCGTCTTTACGAGCTAGGTACAGCCTTTCACCCGTCGGTGTATCCACAACAACGTATCTCTTTAAGCGGCGATAGTCCAGAGCGGTCTTTTTTGCTTTGAATTGAGCGGACTTTACCTGTTCGATTATTTGCGCGTACTTCTGCTGCGTAAGAAGGAATGTGTTAGAATATTTACTTTTCCATACTTCACGTATACGCTGATAAAACTGCTCCCTGTCAACGTCCTCTTTACAATTTTCTATACCATCGGATTTATCCATAGTCTTGGCCGTGCGCTGTCTTGATACAAATCACAATCTACGTTGTAACAATATGACACTATGCGGTATGATAGTATTAATGAGATTCAATTGTATTTTATCAATAAAATAACACGCGACGCAGTCACAAAGGCGTAGCGGTCACTACTGGCATCGCATTCTGGCTTACGTACGTCAATACGAAGATTGCCGATAACATGGCGGGCAATGCCGACGAATGGCTTGCGGCTCGATACTCGCTTCATCCAGTGTGAGCGAACATTACCCGATCTAACCGGTCGGCCCTGCCGTCGAGCTAAGGTTATTGTACGATATAATGAGAGCAAGAAAAGCTGTTTTTTATGTCTCCTTCGTTTATGATCGCGTAAAGTGGTCAGTTGAATTACTACTATTTACTTTTTATAACCTTTTATAATCTTTTTAATCTCTGCATTAAAATAAAATATCATTTCCCTTGATCACGCCATTACATAAGAACGACTTAACAAGTTTCATCTATTTATTAAGTTTTCTGATCCTTTGAAAAAGTATTTTACAAAAATAATTACTAGGAAGTTGCGCGAAAAAAAAAATATTAAAACTTATTTTGACCTACACACTTTACGCGAAAGGTGGTGCTGCAGTCAACACTTTAAAAGTTTTTTTTTCAATGATTCAATGTTTAAGTTTCCCCCCAATAAATAATTATTTTTTCAAGTTTTGTGCATTTTGCCAATGTCAAGTAAAAGATAAATCTTAAATCAAAGTAGGTGCCGATTTTATCAATATTATTGACACTATCACTGTCAATAATTTCATGGTCTTTGTCCTTAGAGCAATGCGCTTAGTCTTTGTCTATTGCAAAAGAAAGCAGTACCTAGTCATGTTTAATTTTATAACAAGGAATTTATTTATACATTTGTCGGTTGTCGTCACGTATTAACTTTACACAGGAACCTAGAATTTCGTTACGCTTGAAAATGTTTCTCTCCAATTATCAAAATATAAACACCAAAAAAAAACTCATCAAAAATAAATTAAAAATCATTTCTGTTAAAAACTTTTACAAGCTTTTAAGCGTTTGACTGTATAGCATTAGGTGTAAGGACATTGAAAAGAAATCAGAGACTTGAAAGATGTTTTTAGGGTAAAAGTAGTGAAAAAAATATACCTATAAAGGGATGTGACAAATCATTAATGCCGATACTTATTACTAAGTAATTAAGTACCTACTTTGGATAAGGAGTGCCATCGGGTCCTGGGCAGTCATTGCTTTGGAGAGCATCTCCCCAGGCATATTTTAATCTTGGGCCGCAGTCTGCTGCTATGCAAAAAGTCAACAGCACCTGTAATTGTTAAACAATCTGTTGCAATTTTTGGCTATTATTTAATGTAATTTATTGATCGCTACATTGAAACTTCATTAAAAAATCCTAAAATTTTACGTGGATAAATAAAACTGCAAGTATGATACATCAAAAATTTGTGTGCGCGGATCACTTATCTGAAGTGAAACTTCTTTCCTTAAATTACCTAACATTAAGCGGTGCATAAGGCTTAGGGGAATGGAGCAGTCCACGCATCACACACACACACACACACACACACATAAAGATATATGTGTGTGTGTGTGTGGTCGTGTGACGCTCGTGGTGATGCATTTCCGTTTCGTCTTTTACATATGAAAGTTTCACTTCAAAAAAGTAAGTGTTGTTTATTACGCTTCCACGTTCATTGAAATTTATTCTCAGTGTGAAACGAGAAAAGCAAATAATGTTCCAGCTTTCTTCATTTCATTTAAAATAAAGAAAATCGCTATAAATCAAAAACACGGCAAACGTTACGCTTTATTTATGATGATTTGTTTCATTAACGAGTTCTGGATTTCTTCGGCCGCGTAAATATGAATTGGGTTTTATGAAGCAGTTGCTTCTCTATCATAAATTGTATAGTCGATCGGCTGGCTCACGATATCAGGCGGCTCGTGAACCATCGGGGGTACGGTATGTATGCCGTGGCCGAATAACACAGTTCCCGCAACCACAGTCTCGGACCAGCTATGACAAACAAATGAAACCTGTCCTTTTTCTTGTGCTTATTTCAAATAATATAGGATTATATTGATGATTCAGCAGATTGGATTGGATTGGAGGACAAAATGTAAACAATCAAATGCTTTATCAAATAGGATTGTTTGTATTGTAACAATGGAAAATATTTTTGGAGAGTTCGTTATTATCTATGACCTTGTTTGATTTCAAGGTATGTGTAAATATATTGACCTATATAATTCTTGACAATTACCAACGTCCGGCCTCTGTTGCATCGAAAACAATAGAGTCATGTAAGCGATGCGCTACGAATCAAAAAGACCCTCAAGAAGAAAGTGCCAGTGTAAAATATCTGGGTCATTCACGTATAAGTAACATGTCATTGAACTGTTTGTGTGGACCGGTGTCAAGTGTAGGTAAGCGCAGCATATGTCCGTTGGTTTGTTTTACAACCAACTCATTTGATACTTAAGTATTTAAGTGCATTGACTGCTGATTGGCTTGGTGAAATCTTAAGTTTCTCCCAAGATAGCACTCGAATTACACCGAAAGGTGTAACCTGAGTATCAGCTCCCATTACAGCATATTATTAATATTATGAATGGAACTCCTTACTCATTAGCATTGTTATTAGTCTACGAGTAATGCAATAGTTTTCCTGTGGGACACACGTTGAATGTATCTCTATTGTCCCAGTGGATAATATCAGGAAGTCAATGCAAAAGTGAAAATTGTATAAAGAAAAAGCAGCGAAAGTGGTCAGTGGTCTCTTAGCTCTATTGTATGGAAAGCACGTTCTTGGACGACATTTAGAAGCTTGATTTCCGAGTAACCGTACTTTATCTTTACACATAACATCTTCCAAGTAATCACGAAAGCCTTATATTTCTATTTATATGATAGTTTCTCTCTGCATTTGGCATCATTTCAAAAATATAATGATACATAGGTAATGTAAACGCGGGTCTTAATATATTTCTTTAAATGCAATAAATGCTGTTTAGGGAAAACCCATACGATTTTTTTGATTTCAATTTTAATATCGTTGTTTTAATATTTTATTCAGAATCTCATCTAAAATAAGTTTGCACTCGAAAGTGAAACAAAAAGTAAGTACCTAACTACCTATTGCAAACTTTACTTTGTAGCTACTAAATATTAAGGTACCTTAATGGAAATTCTAGCATACAGTCCAAATGTTTTAGCACATTAGGTGATAATAACTGTAAGTATAGAACTAGTCGATACGTAGTCGATTTCGTAAATAGGAAGAAACTGTTTAAAGCGCTAAAAAAGTTTTGCCATTATTTGTTTGCTCGGTAATTATTAGAGCTCTGTATGTGTGTCTCGATATTTAAAGATAACAGGAAGAATTCTATCTTTAAACATTGCAGATTACAGTAATTGTTCAGCTTGAATGAAATTATCAAAGAAAATAATAAATCAAGATTATATTTCATTCAAATTGACCTATTCAAAGCTCTCTAAAATCATTCAATATTTTTCCTCGTCTTTACACAACAGCTTTAAGTTGATAAGAAGAATGAGCGCATGAAACTCATCAGAATTTAACAGAAATGATATTTAACAACAACTTAGTTTAAAATAAGATAATGGTGTCGATTCTGGCGGGATTCTCTCAACTCAAAACTAAATTTAAAATCCTTCTCAACGTTTCACTGTGCATAGAGAATGACCTGGCTACACTGTTGTCGACTTTAAGTTTAGTTTTAGAGAATCATGCCAGAATCGACTCCTTAATGTGCGCTAAGAGTCAAACTTAGAGGAGACCACTGAATCTGGTTGGAGTAGCAAAGTTTCAGGTAAGTACTTAAATAGCTGAGTTTTGAAAGTTTCCTGTTGTGCATAATGCATAGGTACTTCCGCGTATTTAATTTTAATTTATCACATTCATCACTTAAGGGTAGACTCATTAACTTCCGTTTATCTTCAAATCCTCAAAGTTCTCTAGAAACTTTGTCACCGGTCAGCAACCTTAAGGCTAATGGCTGGTTAATGCACATTCTCAGTAGGTAACACACAAACCGAATGGGTGCCTAGAAGTTAACAGTTAACTGGGAGATAA
This sequence comes from Chilo suppressalis, assembly GCA_902850365.2. Lineage (NCBI taxonomy): Eukaryota > Metazoa > Arthropoda > Insecta > Lepidoptera > Crambidae > Chilo > Chilo suppressalis. The sequence goes on from OU963902.1 coordinate 5,309,033, forward strand.
GCTTCACCCACTGTTTCATGCCTTTTTTACCTATCTATCTCAACGGTTTACTCGCTCCGAATGCATAGGCAATGAGTCAGCCGAGCGTTGAATAGGATAACGTAACTATTTTTTTAAGTTGATTGTCAAAAGTTATAACATCGCTCTCCTTCCAAACAAATAGTATTTAAGTAAATAGATTAGGAATAAGTAAGTAAAATAAATATTTTGGAAATTTTGATTAGCAAATAAGTACTCCTAAGTTAATAATACACACACGTAAATGGTAGTTTGTTAAAAAAATTCAACATATCCAAAATTAGCTTTAACAAATATTACAGTAATTATACATTACATAATTTATTTATTATTAATAATTCTGCCTTTATAAGATAGGTATCAAAACTTTGCGTGAGTAGTTTTGTGGTCTAATTATAACGATATCAATAGAAATAACAAAAGACATTTAAATAAAATAAAGGAAATAAAAAAAAACACTTCTATTTTATAATATTTTTTACAATATTTGTAGAGAAGTATTAATAGAAATAATTGTTTGTTTGTAAAAATAGAAAAGATAATTAATTAACTTACCGAGTAAACGTAAACTGATAAACTTCTTAAACACATTTTTATAAATTAAGCCGTAATAATAATTGAACTAATAATATTTATTGAATAGTGCGACACAGTTTTATATGCGAAATTTTGTCCGAATGTGAAGATGATACATTCGCGTAAGTGGAAGGGCGTGCGGTCGACGCACTGCCCGCTCAGACAACAAGTGGTGTTTCATTATAACGGGAGTTTAGCCGAGAGTCCTCAGTACCGGCGGGCGACCGGCGGCAGTCGGCGTGATAAGTTTTGAACTCTCAAAACTCAATGTTGAAACAACTCCATCTATCTGAACTTGGTTAAAACACTATTGTAAGTCACGTAAACAACAATGCCTTGAGTTCACTACGTTATGAAAACGAAAAAACAAGCAACTGATAGGTATTTATTTTTATCATAGTGAAGTGAATTGTAGTTATTAATGGGATCTATCCTTTTATTGAGAAATTGATCTAATTGACTGTCTCCATTTTATAAAAATCTATGACGTCTATGATGTTGGTTAAAGTGTGGGTGTGGAGATGACATTTTCTATGACAGCTGAGACATTTGACAATCCATCCATCATGGCCGCTTGGACAGTTGACAGCAGGTTCTCAGCTGATCAAAATTTAAATTATAATGATAATGATAATCTTGTTGAAGAAGGTCTTGGTATAAGTAAAATTAATTTAAATTGTGAAGATTTGGATAAAGATTTAAGTTTGTTCAGTGTTTCTTTCAACGAAACGCTGGTCCGGCAAAATGTGAGTCTGGAAACCAATACAATAACCAACGATGCAGTGACCAAAAGAAATGACGAACTGTTATAGTAAGTCTATCGGATAATATGAATTTCCTGCTGCCTCTTTCAGAACAATAACAAATTTTATAGCTGCAGTTTCTCATTTCATCAAAACTTACCTATTATTCAATCAGCTGTTTGTCAATATATCGCCATCTCGCTCACTCACTATGACTTGTTTATTGTGGTCTTCCTCACGTGTTTCATTTTTGGGCATTCTATTTTGGTACATTACCATCATGATGTGATGCGAATATCCTAATTTCTGTGTTCTTCAACGATCTTATTCCAAGTGGCTACCAAGAGGTAATTAACATTTTAACATTTCCAATGAAATTTGATCTCGAAACTCCATAATTGAGGTTAACTAATACAATAAAATCAAAGGTTTTATCATACATTGCTATTCATTATTTTCACATAACCTAATGGATGTGATATTATTGTGGAACAGTTTTTAATGGTTGAATGTTTTAGTCACAATGAACCTTCATCAAATATGCCAAAAAACAATGTGGATATATCTAAGAACATGGATAAAAGCAAAAGGGCATCAGATGACAATAATGCGAGATACAAATGCGAATATGAAGGCTGTGAACGTACATACAGCACAGTTGGCAATCTGCGTACTCACATGAAAACACACAAAGGTATGGGAAGAGTACTGTATTGAAATTGAAAATAAAATTTGTTTGTGTCAATGTTAAATTAAAGTGACCCATACCTTTTCAAGACTGCAGGGTCATTACTTGATGTGATTGCAATAAAAAATATCAGTTGACTGTGTCTGCTTGTGTGCTTTATTTGTGCAAATTTATTTTTATGCTTTCTTTCATTCCACACCTATAAATTACTTTTGTTATAATACTGTTTTATTAATAATTTACATTTCAGGGGAATACAGGTTTAAATGTCCTATTCAAATGTGCAATAAAGCTTTTCTCACTTCATACAGTTTGAAAATACATGTACGAGCACACACAAAGACAAAACCATTCGCTTGCACCATAGGAAACTGCAAGAAAGCCTTTAATACACTTTACAGGTCAGTCTTTATTGCCTTTTCTTAATTTTATATTTTAATTTTGTATTCTAATACTTTATGACATATCCTTGCAAAATTGTACTCAAAGAAACTTTACATAAAAAATTGTTTATGATTTATGTATTATGTTAAAAACATTCTGAATAAAAGTAAAAAATGTGTCTAAAAATTAATATTTAGTGTCATAAAGGTAATGTAACCACATAATAAGTTTTATATGATTTAAAACTTGTTTGGATGTACATAGTTTTACACAGTACAAAAGCATTTATCAGTTCTATAGCACTGTATTGTAAAACACACCAGATCCTCTTCTTTTCATAACAACAGCAATTCTGTCCTCGACTCCATAACACCGGGATTATGTCTTTTTTGTAGTAAGCTTAAATTGTAACTATTTTATGTTCTACACTAATAGGCAGTAAATTAATTTAATAAACAAGAGCTTCACCCTGCCATATGAATTTAACTAAATGTCAAAAAGCCAAGGACACTGGTACTAATATTACGAACAAAATTGTGATGTGTGGAGAACAAAAAAATATTTTTCTAATAATATTTAAAATAGTTTTCGAGATACCTTTTCATCCAAAGTTCAGGGTCTATGTTTTAGTTCCATTACACAACAATGGACCAACTATCTTTTAAAGCACTAGACCTATTACAATACATATACAAATATGAGGAGGCTGTTTGTCACTGTTGTAGCTAATTTTAAAATTATAGTACATAAAAAATAATACCTACTGACAGTAATTTACTAATTTTGGACTGATGCCAATCTTAAAACTATTTATCTCTAAATGAAATAGGTAAGCAAAAGTTAATTATTTGTTTAGAAACTATAAGATTTGTTTTCTAATATCTTTAAATTAATTTTCTGTTTAGTTGGAGTTGTTAAATGTTTTGGATATTTAATGTATAAACAGTTGGTTTGATTTATAGTCTTGTATTTGATTTTAGTCTATGATATCAATATCATTGTATTTTTATTTACGCAGATGTTGTTTAGAATACAAATCTTTTTCAAAATATTTTGTTAATACCTGACAAATTAAAAGTTAATTAATTTGTATATTTTCTTTTCATTTTCCAGACTCAGGGCACACCAAAGACTCCATAGCGGGGATACATTTAACTGTCAAGCTGACGGTTGTACAAAATTCTTTACGACACTTAGCGATTTGAAAAAGCATGTTCGCACACATACACAAGAAAGACCTTACAAGTAAGTGTTTGTTTCCTTATTCAGCCAGAGAAAGCGAAAGCAACAATACCCCTTGAGTGAATAGTCCTTTTAAAACCTGTAAGGCTTTTAAAGGACTTTGCCGTGGGTATAGGGATCATTAAATTCCCCCAGATTACTTTTGTCTTAACACTCATGGATTAACACATTGGTGTCCACACATTTGTTCTGATACAAGCTGTGGAAGTTAGTAAACTGAATTTTATATAAGGCAACACACTGGCTTATTTATCTAAATTAAAAATGTGCTAGTTTTTTTGTAAGAGATTAAATTTGTGAATTTTTCTCGTGATTGTCTACTAATGACACTAGGAATAAATATAATGGCTTGCGCAGACGAGGCAGGACAAAAGTCTCTGAATCGTAAAAAATATTCGCGGAAGACTTGTCACGGACTCAATGCACACTGTAAGTGAATATTTGTTGGCTGGACATTCTTACTTCTGAGATCCTTAAAAATGGATTCTAAAGTTACGGTTTCAAGAACTTAGATATGTATGAAGATTTAGCTATGTGCCTTTTGTTACGTGTTTAGATGCGTAACAGACGGCTGTGGGAAGTCATTCACGGCGTCGCACCACCTGAAGGCGCATTCCCGCACCCACTCCGGCTCGCGGCCGCACGCGTGCGTGGAGCCCGGCTGCGGCAAACAGTTCTCTACTACCACCAGCCTCAAGACCCACGCCAAGAGACATCAGGTAGGTTTCCATAGGTTGCTGCAGATGCGTAATATTTAGCCTTGGAAATTCCTTAAAAGCATAGATCGTACCGTCTTCGGCTAATAGTTCTCCATCACCTCTAATCTCAAGATCTACACCAAGAGACATCAGGTAGGTTGCCATCGGTTCCTGCAGATGCTTAACGACTATTATACGACTATGATAAGTTTTTAAGGGCATCGTAACTTCTGCGGCAAACAGTTCTCTACACCACCAGTATCAAGCCCCACGCCAAGAGACATCAGGTAGACTTCATACGTTTCTGATACGTAATAGAGGGCTTCGGAAAGTTCTTATAGGTGTCACACCACTTGAAAGCGCAATAATGGAGCCACTTGGGGTGATACCGCTTGTGTCTGTGGAATCCCTCTTCATTTAGCAGTTTTTCATTACGACCAGCCTCAAGACCCACGCCGAGAAACAGGTGGGTTGCCATAGGTGTCTGCAAACAGTTTTCTATCAGTTACCGTGTGGCGGAGATATCTTCACGTCCCACATATAGGTAACTAATGGAAGATGAAATCACTCACCTTGTCAAGACATGGCGCTACTGGCGGCGCCTTTCATAGTATGGAAAGCTTACATCGCGCTAGAGAACTTTGGAGGCTAATACATCATTTATACAATGATCGATCGACATCAGTCGGACCTTGGCTCCGAGCTTACATCACCCAGCTCGGTGGAAGACCTTCCCCTTTGGCCTTTCTTAACCTGTAACGGACGGCTGACGTGTACCTCTCTTCATTTAGCAATTTTCCACTACGAGGAGCCTCAAGACCTACGCCAAGAGACATCAGGTACTTAAGGAATCCCCTTAGGTTTCCGCAGATGCATAATAGATGGCTTTTTGAGGCTATTAAAGGCATTGTACTGGCTGCGGCAAACAGTTCTCCATCACCAACAGTCTCAAAACCCACATCAAAAGACATACGGTAGGGTCCCATGGGTTTCTGAAGTCAGATTCCCATTTGTACGTGCTTATGCGTAATAGGCGTCTACGGGAAGTCCCTGAAGGCGTCATACTGTCTGCTGACAATAGTTCTCCGTCATAATCACTTTCAAGACTTACGCCCATAGTTATTGGAAGGTTTAACATAAGATTCGACCACGGGTCTATTTATATTTATATATAATTTTCGCGCGTTTGATCTGCTTTTCATTTAGCTAGGCAAATTACTGTGTCAGTCATTAAAACATTAGTGCTGTCTTAATAAAAGAGCTCTAGCGGCCAGTTTCAATAACCAAACTCCAGTAAAAGGTAGACCTTTCTTGCTAAGATATTTTTATTGGACTACAGTAACAGATTTGTAACGGAGCTAGTATTTATTTTATTTATACTGGAGGTTTATATTGAAACTGGCTGTTAGTCCTCCGTGATTCCAAATCTTTCAATTATGAATTCCATGAGAGCTTGGTACGTGGAACTTAATAGCGCAATAGTAGCGCGGTTGATTACTGGATGGGTAGATTGGAATTAAAATAGCTATGCCCATTTTCCTTTCCCAAATAAATGAAAGTGGCAAAGCATGGATATTAGAAAATGTATATAATTACATTTATAAAATTTTATGCATAAATTGCGTTACGCTAAAACATCTGATGATTTGATTTTTTGATGTTTATCAAAACATTTGATGTTGTTTTTTTTACAGGTCGAAACGGAGCCCCACATTACCGAACTCCAGCCAGCCAAACCCACGACCGATTTGATGAACTGGGATGGGCTCTTGGAATCATTCGGTAAAATCACCACAGAATGTAGCTCCACAAACGAGAGCTTAAACAATATCACGAGGGTAGATCCTGTCAATAACACAAACAGCAATGTAGATATTACCGAACTTCTATTTTATAACCCTACTAACTTAACGAAACCAATCGACTACGATTTAACGAATATCGGGGTGTCTCCTTATGAGGTCGAGAAAAAGAAAGAGAATTGGATCGATGCATGCGGCTTAGATCCAATCGTAACAACTTTACCTCCGTCAATTGACGTTGTTACACCATTAACGAACGCGATAGAAAACGCTACGCCATTACCTGTGCCAATTGAAACGAATACTAAAATTGACGGCAAATCTAAAGCCATGCAACTTGCGTTAGCCAACGAAATTGAGGTACAAGCTCCTTGGGTCGATGTGAGTGCTTTGGCTGCTTCTATATCAGAAACTCCAGTAAGCATCAAAGAGGAGACGCCTGAAAGCATTTTCACTCTTGCCACTTTCGTTCCTACTCATATGCAAAGTTATATAGATTTAAACACTGAAGCAGCGCCCACAGCCAATGTTATAACTCAAGAATCTTTCGAATTGGACACTCCGAGCATACTGGACGTCGGTGATAAAGTGTTTAACGATAGTGAGCTTGTTACCAACTTGGAAGTGAATAAACTCGACTCTGACATTGATAACTTCCTCAAAGACTCAGTTGAAGATAGATCGCTCAATACTCCGCCACCGTCAAAAGTGCAACAGAATATCGAAATAAATCCAGCGAATTCGGTTTTGTTTAACACAGATCTTGACTTGGAAGATACACTATTGTTCGACAACGAACCACCTTCAGATATGTATGTGGTGAGGACGGAAAACATATTCGGGAAAGAGATCGCTAAAAGAAACGCATTGGAACAATTAGCGGCAGACGCTGGAATATGTTCGTGTAAAAAGTGCGAGTGTGATCCTTCAAAGGGTGAATGTTGCAATAACGATGAACCTAAGAAAAGTCAGGGTTGTACGGAAGACAAATGCTCGTGTGTCGATTGCAAATGCGATCACGCCGCTATGAAATGCGCCGTAGGCTGCGGTCGAGCAACTGACACTAATCACAATACGTTTTTGCACTATCATAAACGGCACGTTAATTACAGTTTGGAGGAATTAGGAGTTTTTACCCTACACGAATGCGAGGACTCAGCTCCTTCGCCAGCTCATGAAATAATCGACACTTTAAAGTGTTCTTGTTCGAGTGGATCAACGCAATGTAACAGTGATTGGGAGAAAGGCAGTTCACTTAAAAGTTCCGATTCGTGTTGCGGTAAAGATGGTGAAAACTCCAAAGAAAAGTCCTGCTGTGTCACCATATGTTTCAAGAAAGTGGATGCATTCAAACAGTTTCTGAACGATAACGATCTGTTGCACGCTCTGAAAGCCCACAATTTCAACCTATCGACGAGTCTATAATCGCTTGTAGTCGCTTTAAAAATCCGCTGCATTTAATATTGTACAAAAGCATTGTTCCTTGCATTGAAGTATCGCTACTAGGTCGCAAATGTGAAATCGGTATGTTTTTTTAATTTCTCTATTCGTATACATTTTATTATCCATTTTTTAAATACTTAATTGCCAATGAAAATAAAATGAGAGTATATTATAACTTCACTACCAATCAAAACTTCATTTGACCTTTCTAATAACAGTTAGGTAGATATTTTATAAGAATTATAACACAATATGTATATTATATGGATAAAAAATAATGTGGACAAATTCCGGATTATATTTACGTGAGAAAATATGGCTCTGACATTCTAAGGTCAAAATAAAAGATATTGTTATAAGACGTGTTGAAGTTATACAAACGACCCCGATATAAGTACGCACTACGTAGTTATAAGAATGTTTTTGCATTTGTTATAGCGAATATTGCTAAATAAATCTTGCCCAATAAAATCTTAGTAATAAAATACCTATATAAAAATGAATTTAACACTGGCAGGTAGATGTGCTTGTAGAAGAAATTTTCATTGAAAAATATTCTTAAAATGTAAAATACTATGTTGTCAGTGTATCTAATATGTCGGTAGTGTCATAAAATGCCATTTTTTAAGTACCTGTAACACTTCAAGTTATCACGAAGTGTCAAATGTTCTCCATCAATTTGGAAGCTTATATGTAGGAAGATAAGGTTCAAAATTTGTTTGAAATTTTTTTAACAGTTGAGTAACTTGATGTGGCTGTCTTTACATTTATGTGAATAGTGGCACTTCACAGGGCTTATTTGTATAGCCCAGTTGATAATTTTAACAAATAATTCGAATGTTTGCGAAATAAAGTTGACCAAAACATTATTTTCAGCACAAATATAGCCAATAATAAGTTTTTAGTGCACATCAAGGTAGCATAGAAATAAGACCGATATGTTATTTTAATAGTTGGGTAACTTGATGTGGCTGTCCAAATATTTTGGGCATCATTTCTTTAATCTGTGTATTTTACGTTATTTGGTGCCATGTGTCATGTATTTGCTATTGCCCTGTAATTTATTGTCAAATAAATTGAACATAAATCAAAGACAACTAAAATCCATGTCGACTTCATACATCACATTGCAAAAGTGCAATTATGTATGGTATATTTGTAGAAGTTATTGGTTGACTTCTAGCCTAGGTCCAGCCTATATGCCGTAAAGATCAATTTATACTGACGCAGAGTCGAGTAGAAATAATTGCTTGATTTTCAATTAATTATCAGTTGACTCTGCGCACGCGTCGATTCGCAAGTGGTCGATCGCAAACTTCTAATAATGTACTTTTATACATTTAGTGTGCTTCATGTACACTCATAGTTGTCAATGTTTATACTATATAATATGTACAAATTATATTCTTATACATATATTTTTAATGTTATTAAGTGCAATATTTCGCAAATCAAGTGCCATAAACTAGTAATAGGGTATTTGACAGTATTAAAAATAAAGTGCCAATTGTTAGCATCTGTATTTCGAATGAATATTGGTAGGGGTTTTACTATTTTAACAGAAAAAAATATTCATATTTAAAAAAAAATCTAAAAACCCACGAAAAAGATAATAGTTTTTTCTTACCTATTGTCACGTGACCGAGAACGCCTGGGATAGGCGGAGCCTAAAATAACGTCACACACTAGGAAACATCCAGTTAAAGTGACATTTCATTGTATCATTTGACGTTTAAATGACAGTCGTGTGATGTCACATAGCAGTGACGACGTGTACCAGAGACGCCTATTGTCCAGAGATACGTTTACGCGGCAACTTGAAAATAGAGTTTTAGATTTAGTTATTATTACTGAAATACACAACAGGATGATGAATATGCACTTTTTATAGACTCCATAAACATAAGTAAATAACGAGAGATTGTTTTCTAAAACTTGTCAAATACCCTATTGTTTCCTTTTGGGGATATTATACTCATAAATCTGAGATTTGGTGCTATTAGTACTACGAGTGCCTTATTCTTATTGTTGTACCTATGTACTTACATTTTACTTAATAGTGTACAAATGTTGAAATATGTATTGAGATGTTTTTATATTTTAAAGTTAATAAATACATACCGACAATTATTAATATTTTAAGATTTCTAGTCGATTTAACAAATAAAAGCTTTATAAAATGTTATGTATTTTATTTATGATAAATGTCCATTTGAAATTACAAAGTGTTTTAGTTTTAGTGGTTATACCTAAACATGCTTTCCACATATTGTATTGTACATACAATACAACAAAATTAAAGGTAAATACTAGACAGAATGTTTTAAGATGTTTCATTCATAACTTTGACATGTTTTAAAAAAGTGTGTTTGAACGTTCCTGGACAGCTTTTTTATAACATTTGTGTTGGAGAAGATTGTTTTGCGCTTACAGCCACACTCAGTGACGTGAGTTAACGTTTTAAGAGTTTAAAGATGAAGCTGTCAATTTCTTTATAATAGAAATAGAGACATTAGTTTGACAAGCATTAAATTTAACTCTAGGTAAGTATGGCTGTAAGGTTCAAAGCACTTGTTAATTAAAAAGGGTTAAAGAAATCAATAAACCAAAGTCTCTTACAGTACAGGCTATTTACTCAGAAGTTCACAATATGTTTATACAAATGTTAAATACATTATGGGCTGTCTTTGACATGATTCTCTGAACTTGGAACTAAATTGGACAGTAACAAATCTTTATCATGCTCAAAGTAGATTTCTATCTTAGTTTCAATGTTTCTCACTATAACTATTAAAATAAAAATAAGCATGATTAATAGTTGTTCATAATTGGTTTACACTGATTACGTACCTACTCCTGCATTTGATCTAGTTACTTCTAATAACTTTTTAACAATGCATTGTATAAACGTTCATATTGAAAATAACAAAGTAAGAAATAATAAAGTAATTGTATAATCACATAACCAAAAAATTTATACAAAAATAATATAATTAAGATTCAAAAGATTAAAATACATAAATTAGCAACTACAATTTTAAATTATCCACTAGTGACTTAAATATAATCATTTTGAGGGAAAAACCTACAAATACTTTACTTATTCAACTACAATTAAATGTACATCTTAATTTTTAGTTGCGGTTGAATAAGAAAAGTATTTGTAGGTTTTTTATGAATTATTTCCCATTTAAAGCCACAATGATGTGGCTAATCTTGCATTGTAATCAGAAGCCTTGTGGTTGTTATAGTATTAACTAATACACTTAAAAGTCAAATGTACTGAACTTGAAAGAACAGAAATGCCAATTATTTTCGCTTTCACATCCTAAGCCTTAGCTAACGGCGCTTTTTCTTGTCATGTCTCCGAGCTCGGGACATGGTAGCTCTGTGCCCAGGTGACGATTGTTCTGAACTACACTCATCACTATCAGTGTAGCTCTGAAAATATAAAATAAAAAATCTTTAATTCTTTAAACTAAAATAGGTAACTTCTCAATAGAAGTAGGTACCTTTTTTACTAAGCCCTATGGCGTAGTCTTTCTTATTCCTAATTAAAGGTTTGAATATATTTTATGGGTTAATTTGAAACAGCAGTACATATTACAAGGCCATTAGCATATCAATTTATTGAAAAATTTTCAGAACATTTTTCCGTCACTGTTGCTTACCTTTTCATAGGGGTGTAGCTCGCTTTGTTCATCGGTAAGAGTTACACAAGCAAGAAGACAGACTAGCTGGAAAGCCGCGCCAATGTATAGGCCATATCTGATCACCGTGCTCATTAAATCCTCAGCGAAGATCTCATTTGGAATCATGATGTTGATTGATGAGCAATTCAAAAGATCAATAATTTTATCACAACAAAATGTAGACTTATTCAATTAAAAGGGGCACAGATACTTTAGTTACACTTTGTAGATACCTCCAAAAGTATATGAAATAATCATTCCATACACAAAAAGTATTTAAAACGGTTTCAAGCGATGATAATAATTATTTAATTTCACCGGTACGTGCAAAGGACTTTTTCGTCTTCTCTTTTGTCATTTCAGAATATAATGTTGCCATCTTCAAATTCAGATTTACGCCAACGACACCAGAATTCAGATTATTAAAATAAATTTTTTTTTTAGAAAACTAGATAGGTACAATAAGTAGGTATTAAAAAAAAGCTTACGATTACTACGAACGAGTACGTTGTTAGTAACATATCTACTACCTACTGAGGCCTAAGTATTAGTAGTGCCTCGATTTGGTGTCCAAAATCCGAAATTGTTCAAACAAATAAAATCAAAATTTAATATTGACTAGGTTTTTACATTTAAATGTCGAAAGTTATGCCATCGACTCACAAATATAGAGTGGGAGACCTTGTACTAAGAGGAAACGGCAAGAAACTCAGCTAGGGCTCCTTTTTTCTCTGTTTTATTTCATACAGTGTAGTCAATTTGAAAATGACATAACAAGTATTTTAGTCAACTTCCATCTCATATTGTAAATAAGACTATAAAGCTTGACTATTTTAAATGGTTTTGGATTCTTGCATTTAGCCAGGATGTTAGTCGAATAAAAAAGGATGTTTATTTCATTGCTTAAAACTCGTGTGTTTTAGAAGTGCTAGCCCCAAAATTCCCCATAGTGTATTTGTTTTTCCCAACAGTTTCCCCAAAGATACTATTTCCCAAAAAATTTCCCCAAGAGTCTATTTTTTTCCAGAATTCCAAAAAATCCCCAGTCTGGTAATCATAGTCATATATACACTTTAAATGAACTTGTTGGTTGAAGTTGGTTCTTCGAAACGCAGCTCTAATCCATTAAAAACCGGCCAAGTGCAAGTTGGACTACGGGGTTCATGAGAAAAGAGGTAGTAACTTAAAAATTTTCAAAAAAATTTTTGATGTGTAACATCTTTCCTCTCGCTTTCCTGCAATTTGTGGGAGTGATTTCGTGAAATGGGACGGAAGTGTGTTACGGGAAGTCACGAAAGCGCGCGCTATTTGATTTGATTTTAGAACATGATGTTTAAATGGCTTATTCCTTTTGTAGTAGGATTTATTTCTTTTTTTACTTATATAAGGTGAGGTTTCAAATTTTAGGTACACATCATACGCGACTACTTTAAGGCTCGCTCGTTTTTTTATTGTATGATGTAACTAAAAATTTACGGTTTTCGCAATTTTTCCTATATCTGTATTTTAAGAGACGTACCAAACTTCAAGATTCTAAGTTCACGGGATTTTAATCCTGTAGGTTTTGATCCTCGTGCGAGTTTCGAAAATTTGCGGCATAAACGGCAGTATCTTCTGATTGCTTTGGCTTATAAGTTTGATTTTTTTATAGCTCCAAGGGATAGTAGACATGAGTATTAGGTTTAGTGATTCTATAAGGGTTCGGTTTTTTCGTTTTGAGTTACGGAACCCTAAAAAATATTAAAACGTTAACATTTCATTTGAAAAGAAAGAGTAAACGATCAATCTCAAATCGATATAAAAAAACCCACTTCAGACTATTCAGTGCACATCCGTTATACAGGAGAATTTATAAATAACGAATCATCATCTTCTGTGATATCAATGATTTTGCATATGAAATCGGTGCAGTAAATAGATCACCCCTCAACAAACGGTTCTCTTAAATATTACCTCAGAGACGGGCCGGGATATTCGCTAACTTTTTTGACACTTACTCAGTGTTTATCTAAAGGGAAACTTGCATATCCATAGATGATTTTCAGAACAAGTATCATAGTGGCGTTATAATAAAGCATTAGTGGATTACTAAAAATCTCGGTGATGTATCACTTCCATCTGTCAAAAGCGGTTAGCGAATAGGCCTCCTGGTCCATGTCAATTTAGGTTTATTAACCGTAATTATGGTGCACATGGCAACATGGTCACAATGTCACAATGACATGTTGTTTGGATTTGGCTTTTCAGCGGGAAAATAAAAGCGCGGATTTTAAAATCTCTTATTTCTATTATGTATTTATTATGAAATTGTACAACCTGCAAATAAGCAGCAATAAAAAGGATTTAAATGATGAAGTTGATAATATTGTTGAGTTGGTCTGAAACCAATAAATAGAAAAGGAAACTTAGCGCGTCAAAAGAAAAACCTTCGAATAAATTGAAGGCTTTTTAATTTTTATACCAAACATGGATAGAAGATATTGTATTTCTACTTAGATAAAGTAAAGATATTAAAGAATACCTACCAGTTTACGTAGAGAGTCTGAATAAGGAAGAAAAAAGTAAAAATCCTCTGATGATATCAAAACTATTCAAGGAAGTACCTAAAAGGAACACTAACCGTTCGTGTTAGTGATACAAAAATAATATTTTTAATACAAACAAGCGTCTCAAGATCGTACTTAAGGTCTTTCTCAGAGTTGAGCGTAGTGACACAGTAGAGTTCATCGAACCGAGCGTTTTCGCGGTAAATTCAAAACCATTAAAAATAAATTCAACTGTAATTGGTCTAATGGAGAAAAAAGACATTATTTAATTAATTTTTATTTTTCTTTTAAATCGTTTGTTCCAATGTGTGCCGGATAGCGACCACCGGAACTTGGTTTTCGTATCGTCTATGCTTAGAGACTGAGATTTTGGATATTAAAATAATAAATGTGATATCTTTGAAAGTCTAATAGCGTATATTGTTAAATTCGAAAAATTGCTGTTACATAATTTGAGGAGGAGGGGTTGGGAACAATATTTTGCGACCAATGGCAGCGTCGATTTTTATATCGCGTCATGCAGCACCATACGGATCGGTGACCGAGCCGAACTTGAACATGGTGCGATCCGTCTCGCACAGAAATGCCAAACATGTCTTTCAATGTTTTCCAAGGCTTGCAGAATCGTCGTCGTATAAAAGAGGGCAGATTTTGGTGTAGGCACGTCGAAGCCACGAACACCTGAAGCCGTTTGTATGTCCGCCACTCTTGAAATGCCGTCCTTCCCTGCGATGGTCTTTAACACTCGCCCCAAGCTCCATTTAAGCGGTGGAAGGTTAGTGTCCTTGAGCAGGAGAGTGTTGATCTTCAGGTCCGCCTTACTATCAGTCCATTTACTCTGCACCTGCAACTCGGATACATATTCTTTGGACCAGCGTCCAGCGTCTCGCACAGAAATGCCAAACACAATGTTTTAATATACCTAAACAGTTTTCAAAAATTTGGAAAACACCGTATAGTGCAAATAACTATTTTTATAAAACCTGATTAAAGTAATATTTTTTTTGTAAGCAGAAAGAAAACATAAGCTTTTTAATGATTTTCTTTAAAATAACAATAATGCCTTTCCTTAAAACCGTAAATACGAACTAGTAATGTTATAGTACGAACATACGTTTAAATAAAAAAAAGTTTATATTTTTTAGATTTCGTTTATTTCACAGCTTATTTTTTAATTAGGTATTTTAACCATGATATTTTTTTCCCTTGGTATTCTGGTCCACGCATTCGGTCAACTTTTCCACTAGTGTTCCTACTCCGTGTAATGTGGGCTGCGAACCAGAGGCCAGTTGCCTCCTAAGCCAATTAGTATCATGTATAATCTGCAGTAGGCGTACATTCGAAGCATGAAAAAAGGATTTTCAAGTATGAAATTAGAGTGAAATTGATTACTCATCTGTTGTTATCAATTTTCAATAGCCTTTTTTATTAATGCGCATGAAGTTTTCCACGATGGAGACATTACGTAGGTAGTTTGCCTACATACTTTCAAAGGACAAATTGTGAAGATTTTTTTCAGATATGAAATTGTTACTTGCTCGTAAGATCATGATTTATTGTGTGGTTACATTTACATTTATTTAAACAAGCATAACTGGTTAGTGCAGTGAGACCAGATCCGTCTTTCCCAGTGGGCACTTTGGGCAAGTGCTCAGGGCCCCGCGATCGATAGGGGGCCCCCTCAGATCAAATACAAAATCCCTAGTTCCTGTTAAATCACCAAACGGAAGTCATAGGCGCCCCATTATCCTAATATGCCCAGGGCCTCCAACAGGTCAAAGACGGCACTGAGTGAGACACATAATTTTTGATACTTTTTTGGGCACTTTGCGAAGCCTTTTGTGCAAACCTTGCATGGAATGATATGATCTCAACAACTACTTCTGAACATAGCTACCTACAAAGGGCCAATCCGCCGATATGCAAGTACTAAGTATATTTGTATAATGAAGCAAATAATTATATAAAAATGTCTGTAAGTACAGTACCTACACAATTAAGGGTTTAGGGTCGGGGATTTTTGGGTTTATTTTCACCACGTGGCTAGACTTCCTTCACGGGTAAAATTAGTGTTTTCACAAAGCGATAAAATTATGCTCACTTTTAAAATCTATAATCGTAATCTAATATTTTGGTCTGGGGGACTTACTTATAGGTACTATAAGTCCCCTCAGTCCAAAATCCTGGATCCTAGTAAGTCGGGATATATTAAAATACTAAACACAGCCCTTTTAAATTTTCAGTTATTTTTGGATTTCTATCAGTAATAACAACAAACAAAGTAATCCGGGATTCGGATACAGATGAAAATCAGAAAAATGTTGCCCCATTGGATTTGAAAGGAACATTGAAAAGGTCATTTGCAGCGGTAAATATAGACAGAACGTGTTTTGTAAAATAATGTTTACTATTGAAGAAAGTCCCATAGCCTATTGTACTAGTTTCGAGTTTGGTCCTACAAAAAACGCATTTTCAAAAGTTTTTCAGCATGGCAGAGACATTTGTGGCTTCAAATATAGATACCTTTACTAATTCTAAAATATTTATAGCTCTGACCATATCTTACCTTTTTAGGGTTCCTAGTCCTGACAAGGAACCTTACAGTTTCGTTATGTCTATCTGTCTGTCCGTCCAAGGTTTTGCTTAGAGACTATTGGCACTAGAGAGCTGTTATTTTTTTGGAGATATGTTTATTAATCAAGCCGACAAAGAGGTAGAATAAAATTTTGAAAAGTATTTTTTTAAGCTCCGCTACATGTAAGGATAGGATGATTATTTTTCATCATCTACCCGCTCGTGTGGGGTATCGTTGAAAAGGTTATTTAAAATGACTTAGCGGTTGGTTGAGAAGAGTATTTTTCGATTCAGGGTTCGATTCGGTTTGCGAAATATTTAACTTAAAAGTGCTAATTTTTGTTCGAATAGAGCATCCCCCCTCTCCTCTAAAAGCTAAACTATTGACTTGAAAAGTCTGGAAAAATTCATGATTAGATAGATGACTTAGTTTAAGAGTTATAATTGTTCATCTTATGTATTAGAAAATTTCTTAGCTAATAAAAAATAAGTGACTAAGATGAAGTAATTGCTTGTTCATAAAGCGTAAAACCTTGCTTAGAAAAACAAAACCTAAAAAAAATCAATTAAAAAGCACTAATAAAATATCATTAGTTCGTCAAAGCTGCCGCCAGATGGAGCTTTACCAAAGGATACTTAAATAAAGAAATTAAGAACTGATTGTGGTAATGATGGGCAGTTACGGAACCCTGCACTGCACGTGGCACTACTGGCACTTGACCTATTTTGTTATAATCTAAGTGGCAGAATTGTGTGTCCTCTCTTATTAACTGAGTCGCTCTTTTAGGAAGTCATGTTGCTGAACATGCGCGAGAATGTGGTTTGCTCACCGTTATCAGCGCTGCTGCCACTAGGCAAATTGATCCTTGGCACTGATCCGGGTGAGAGTCGAGATGAGATGTTGAAAGCTGTTGGAGTCAAAAAGTCATCAGTAAGTTTTAGAGAAGACTGCGTTAGTTTTTGAGGAAGCATTTTGCGCTACAGGCGTAGGTTGTCACTTATATGCAGGATGATCGAACACTCATGATTCGGGATGGCACATTGCTTGACTGCTCATGGCTTTATTAGCATTAGTAAGTAAGTAAGCTGTGGTAGGTCATGATCAATCCTTCATATAAATCAATGCAATGCAATGCAATAAATGAATATGAATATAATTTTGTCCTTTATAATATCTGGAGCACAGGTCTTGGCCATTGTTTCCTAGGTCTTTAGTCTAGTCTAGTGTGGTTCGTAGGTCTAGTGCTTTGCCACTGTATCAAGCTTCAGTAATGGGAAGACCATTAGTGAAGATTGATACAGTAAGAAAGCGTGAGTCTTAACTGCCACTTTAACAACTTAAGGAATATAAATCGCGCCTTATTTTTATAAGCCTTCTTTTTTTCGCTTTTTTTTCTAAACACTAAAAAGTGCTCTCATTACCCCAATTACCCACTGAACAAAATAATGTTAAAGCAGCAAGGAATCACAGAGGTAAACAAATATTTTATTTCAGATTAAATGGACGTTCAGAGAGCTGTACGAGAAGTTGAAACACCTACCAGGGGTTACCCTCTCAGTGGCGAGCAGGCTGTACGTCAGTCGTTCCATCGAAATATCCAAAAAGTACGAGCTGATAACCAACAAAGTGTTCCACTCCACCGTGGAGAAGTTGAACTTCGACAACAAACATTTGTCTGCGAACGTCATCAATGATTGGGTATGCACTGTACCTTTACGTATACAGGCAGTCCTCGTACTTACGGCATGTTAGGTTCTCGAAATACGCGACGTAAGTCGAGACATCCCCACGGACGCCGTCCCCACGGACATTGACCTCGCGACAAGTGAATTCTCCTATGCCGGAAATCGAAACAATTGACGTATGCTTGAGGAATAATGTCAAAACATTGTTCGACGTAACTTGAAACGACGTAAATCGAAACGACGTAAGTCGAGGACTGCCTGTATACAAACTCCATTTCTCAAACCATCATCTGAATCTCGCCTGATAAGTGTGAGTGGAGTTCTAAGCAATTTCATATTGAGGGTCTCACTGAACTGAAATCATATTCAGTATGACTCACACGTTGCCTACCTTTTTTCAATGTCTTGGAAAGGCGTGACATCTTCTCGCCCCCGGGAATTGTAACGAAGATATGGTAGGAATCCTTGTATCTGAATTCGTCCAGCTCTGTGTTTTGTGAAATAACCACACACTAGTTACATAGACAATACTTCGACACCGACAGGGGACAACTGGACACGGTACAGCACAAAATTTTGGTACAAAAATATTCTTGCCCAAAAAGCTTGCATGGGAAAAATAAATCGCACGGTAAATTTTTTCCTATCCCGTGATTTTGTTTTCACAAATTTCGAAATTGTCCTATCTCTCTTTATTTTAATGTTTGTAACAGCAAATTTATTTTTATTATGCCAACATTTATTCCATAGGTTAGTTCTCAAACGAATGGAATGATCAAAAACATAGTTACACCGATGGATATTAGCAGAGACAGCGCAATGATATTGGTCAACGCAATATATTTTGCTGTAAGTACCTAAACAAGTTTGAAGAAATTTTTACTAGAAAAAATTTCACGCAAATCAGGCAGCAGATGGGACTCCAATGAGCACCCTTCGCTATCCAGGCGAATGCTACCGCGGCCCTGTCAAATTTTTTCTAGCTTTTCTTAAGCTGCAAGGCAGAACCATCTCTAGACATCCACATCTTGCAGTAAAATGCTTAGAAAATAAAATATATAAAGTTTGGATGCAATACTTGTCACTGATTAAAGTTAACTAAACCGTAACTGAAAAAGAAGATAATATATCTGAATGAGGCATCAAGACTCTTGTGGACTGTATATGCTTAACTAAACTTTCCTTTCCAAGTTAATATAACATTTGAACGGAATCTAGGTTATTCAACATGCCTTGTGTGTTTGATCGGTACTCATTATGTATCCTGAGAAAAGTGAGTATTAACAAAATCAAAGTTCATCAAAGAAAATTAAATGAATCTTGTGTGGACCACGTTAAGAGGCCGTAAGAAATACACCTGGGGTTTTTTCCTAAATGGATTCGCATGGCTTGTGCATTTAGCCAATGTCAAGTTTTAAAATGTTAACAAATACTATAGCACTCGTGGTCAAAGTAATAAATCAAGTCAAAGTAAGTGGCAGTCAAGTCAATCCCCTTTCCCTATGTTTCAGTAAAAGTGTGGGGGATTTACGGGAACCTCCTCGTGGACTTCTTGAGGGAACGTCGAAAGACACTTTTCGCTATTTTGGGCTCACCTTTCCATTATATGTAATCGAGTTGCAAACTGAAATTTTTGTCACGCAAAGTATTAACTATTAAAAATACGTACACGAAATCTTTTTTGGCGGAAACGAATAGAACTCGAGAAAAAAATTATTGAAAAGTAATATTTTTGTAGGTTATGAGTCAATTTTGACAACATTTTTTTTTTCGCAATTTTCATGATCAGTGCTGCCATTTTTTATGCAAAAATAACATGTTTCTCGTTGTCTATGGTAAATATAAGTTTATTATGTTGGTACTATTGTCGAAATGTGACAATTTACCACCATTAATGAGATCTGTCAGTCAGTGTTTGTGTTTAAACTTGTTTTATTTAAACGGCTAAACTGTATATCTAAGGCCCAAGTGGTGATACTTCACACTAGGTTAGGTTAGATTAGTGTTGTGACCTTAACGCGCGAGCCGAGCGAGCGAAGCGAGCGTGCCGCGGCAGCGGCCGGCGAAGCGCCAGAAAGAAAAATTTGTTAATAGACTTTTTCTACAGAAAAATCAAATATCACCTCTAGGCGCTGGAAGTACAGATTTACCTTTAAAACTCCTCTAATTTTTTATAATTATCATTTCTGTAAAAAAACGCCGGGGGGGGGGGTTACCCTTCCCTCTGAGGGTTCTTCCCTAATACCTATCCCCCTGAAATTCCACTACAAATAACAGATTTTATGAATTTTTAGGTTAGGTAAAAAAAAAACTGCATTTCCGCCAAAAATCATTTATGGCGGGGGGTCGGGGGGAGCCCCCCCTCCCCCTCCCCTACAAATTACCCCGAAATTCAATTACATATAATGGAATTAAGTACCCTAACATTGACCACAACATAATTTTTAACAAGAAAAACAAAACTGCCTAAGTATGTGACGCTTTCCGATCCCGCCAAAAAGCCCTACACCTGTTTTTTTTGTTTTTCTAAATGTCTTCGCACGGCTTGTGCATTTAGCCAATGTCAAGTGTGAAAATGTTTACAAATTCTATTCTATAGCACTCGTGGTCAAAGTAATAAATCAAGTCAAAGTAAGTGGCAGTCAAGTCAATCCCCCTTTCCCCATGTTTCAGACAGTTTCAGTAAATCCGTTTTTGGAAGGCAAAGGGAACAACGCCCATACAGCCTAGTCTTTAGTTATATGTATCTTCTTTTTATATTAGAGTGACGCATTCTAATGTTTCTTGGAGTGTTTGGCACGAAATGTTTCGAGTCGGCTTTTTCGATAGGCTTCTGTGAGGTAGTCAACACTACAATAAAGTTCTCACGTCCACTTGACCGAAATAGCGTATATTTTAAAGATTCCACTAATTCTTCATTTGTTCTGACGGTTGTAACACAAAATCACACCAATTTTAGTGTAAAATATCCAATGTGAATGAATTTAAGAATAATTAAAATAAGACGCCAACGCACTCGATGAAATCCCGCCAAAAACTCTGGCGTAAGTAAAGTAAAGTATTCAGCTTTATGTATTTTTTAACTATTGTTGTAGTTGTATCAAATCAACTGAATTTAAATAAAATCTATTATTGAATACCTACTCCAGGGTCGCTGGACAGAGCCATTCAAAAAGGTTTTTGTGGGAGATTTTCACTCTCCTGTTGGACTACGCCGGATTCCTATGATGAAACAAAAGAAAACGTATAACTATGCAGAAAGTAAGGTCTTAAATGCAAAGGTACGGAATTTAATGCATTAATATTGTAACCACGGTTATTTTTGTTTTGTGTCAAGATTAAAAAACTAATTGGAGGATTTCTGACTTCAGCTGAAGAGATATCGGCATACTCTGGAGTCCCTTGTCAAAATAATTTAGATATTTAACTTATAGATGCTGTTATGACTCTGGGTTATTGTTAAGGTCTTCTGATGCTTAGACATAACAGTTTTACTAAATAGGCGTTTTCTCTTAAATGATATAATTTAAAAAAAGACCAATAGATTTAAGAACATTTTTAAAAAGTTTTTTCAGATTGGAACATAAATAAATAATAGCTAAACTAACAACAGTGGATTTTAATACTGTGAAATAAAAATGGTTATCTTTATTCATCATCAGCGTATTAATATCCCCCCTGTAGGCATAGGCCTTCCCTATGGATGGAATAGGGAGATTTGCCAATGACCCACCACGCGGGCCCAGTGCGGATTAGAGGGTGCTAACGACTACAGATGCAGCCGGGACGAATGGCTTAACGTGCCTTCCGAAGCACTGCGGAGCTCGAGATAGAAAATTTTTGGCCACCCATCCAATGACCGACTTCTAGAATGGTGCTTAACTTCAACGATTGCAGCCGAAAGCGCCTACTTGCGCAATCGAATCTTGGCACCGATGAAACTTTGCAGATAATTGAAATACCCTACGAAGGTGAGAAAGCGTCATTTGTGATGGTGCTCCCGCTTTCCAAGTCTGGTCTGCCGATGCTGTTGAGCGAGCTGAAGCTGGCCCCTGAGCTGCTCAACAAGGAGATGATGACGATGACGCAGACGAAGCTCACACTGACCATGCCCAAGTTTAAGATACAGACAGAACTTGACCTCAAAGCTCTATATAAAAAGGTATGCTCTGAAGATTTTAGGAGATTTGCTTTTTGAGCAGTATCTATTGTGTGACGTTGTTTTTTAACAAACACTTAAACTGATTTAAGAAAACTGTGAACATAAAATCAGAATTCTTAGCCTCAAAAGTATAAAAAAATCATTTAATGAACCTAAATGTTATTCTTTTATTGATTTCATAACAAAAATCACAATAAGGTACAATATCGCAATGGGCTGCAGGCGACAACCGCAGGCGACACTGCGGCTAGCGCCTGCGGCTGACCGTGCATTATATGTGTTACAGTTAAACCCCCTTTAAGATAGAACGCGTTTTCCCTAGTTAAAATTAGTTTTTATTAAATGCCTTTGTTAAAACTAAACCTAACTAAAAATAACGAGTCAAAACTAGAATATATCACTGATATATTTGATTTTCAGATAACACTAGTTGTCACTCGGAGCTTTAGTTAAAACTAGCACTAGAGAAACTAATTTGGGGTTTAAAACTAAATTGAAAACAAGATATAGTTTTAAAAACATTTATTAAAAAAATCGAGGACACAGAGTCATGTCGCCGCTTGTAATATGAATTACCGTAACCGCTAATAGCTAATTTTTGAAGAGGTAAAAAAAAAATATTATAACTTTATATACATACCGGTAAAATGGTCCTACTTTGCTCCAATATTTGCTCCAATAAAAGGGAATTATGAATATTGTTGTCGCCGCACTCGGAATCAATTTCATAGAGAGAGATTCATAAAAACTAATAGTGTCGCCTGCAGTCTGCAGCTGTGGCCTGTGGTCTGCGGTTCAGTTCGGAATTGTACCTTCACAAAACTAAAAAATATGCCATAAATCAGTTAGGTTAGGCCCTGCTCATTTCATCGAACCCCAGAGCTGGCTGAAATGAGCAAGGAGAGGTTCCAGATACCTTCTTCTCCTTTCCCCCAGTAGTTGAAGGATGCTAAGGTATTACCCGAATACAAAAAAAGGTAATAACAGCTTGTCTATCCACAGATTGGGGTAAAAAGCGTATTTCAGAAAGATTCTGGCTTAAATCGTATATCAACAGACAGTCAAATTAAATTGTCTAAAGCTGTTCAGAAAGCATGCATCGAAGTGTTTGAGAGGGGGACGGAGGCAGCTGCGGCTAGTGGTAAGTTGAAGAAATTACACACTATTAGATATTTTAGGTACGGTACAAGGCGGTTACTTGTCTAATTTCAAGTCTTATCACTTGCCATTCAATTTATGTTTTGAATTAAAAGGTTTACAAGCGGAGCTCATTCGTTTGTACATGATTCAAAATCAAAATAATTAAAGGGTATATTTTGTAATTCTAAGGTTGAAAATATCTAAAGAAGTTGAAAGTTTATAGATTTGTGAGGTATAAGTGCCTCGTAGCTTAGTTGCTTCCAGAACCAACTGGACGCGGACGGTGACCTATTACTCCCTTCGTTCGTACAGGCTACGTAAATCTTCGATATCAGACGACTTTATTGGTCTTTAAAAGACTGCCGTAATACGAATTCATAGAGGTTCGTGCACATGCACGCGTTGTCTACATTTTGTTTTATACTGAGGACTACCGCAATTTTATTCTTCGACACCTGACGACTTTCGTCGTAGTCAGGTATCGAAGATTTACGCTTCGTTGTGTGCTAGGGGGCTAATACACTCAAGCCTACGTGAAGCCATTTAAAGGAACGCAACGGGATCATTTTATTAATATCATAGGTATAATATTCGCAAGGAATAAACTCTTTAATAACTTTAACTTATTAGTACTTATTAGTAATTTGGAGTACACCCAAAAAATATTGTCTATTTTAGAAAGTCAAAAAATAAAACTAGTTTTTTACGGGTTAATGCACGAAACTTTATTTATTTATTGACGTTTCGTAGCCTTTACACTTACGTCGTCGGAATCAAATTTTTATTTAATTTGTCGTTCGAAAGACTTATTGAGCGTTCGGTTATTTCATTGTTCGATTTTTAAAGTTTTATTGTCTATGTATGAATTTATTACTTAATTTAGTTAATAAAGTATTTTCTTTAAAATTCTTTTTTGTAATTTTGAGTTTATTTATTTGAACCTAACTACCACCGGTTCCAAAATTGGGAGACCTTTCTAAGAAGAACCGGCGAAACAAACTCAAGAGAGGCTTTCTATCTCCTTCTTATGTTAAATAATGCAAACAAAAAGAACTAATAGTATCTGTTGGTCTTGCAGTGTGTGCTCGGGGTTGGGATTTTATCTCCTGTATAATGGGTTCTCAAGCTTATGGTATATACCAACCATCTTCCCTATTGAAATTTGGATATTTTTTAATCTCAATAGCCTCGCGTATCATTCTAGGAATGAATCGTTGCTCAGTTGCAAGGATCTGTGGTCTATCAAATCTAATGTAATGGTTTGGTCCCCCTAATGCATTTTCACACACTGCAGACTTATATTCGCATTTCATATCTGCGATATGTTCTTTTACCCGAGTCCCTATACTCCTCTTTGTTTGCCCGATGTAGGAGAGCTCACAGTCACAGTCACATGTTTGATTGTAATAACAAGCATAATTTTATTAATATCATAGGTATAATATTCGCAAGGAATAAACTCTTTAATAACTTTAACTTATTAGTTAAACTTTAATAACTTGAACTTATTACTTAAACTTCAATAACTTTAACTTATTAGTTAAACTTTATTAACTTATTAGTTAAAGTTATTAAAGAGTTTATTCGTTGCGAATATTATACCTATAATATTAATACAATTATGCTTGTTATTACAAGCAAACATTTTTTGAGTTTCTAAAATAGACAAAATTGCTTTTTGGGTGTACTCCAAATTTTGGATTTAATGTTATCATGAACACTCTTTCTTGCAAAATTCTATATAGTCTATTATAGATTTTTCAATTATAATTTTAATATTTCATTGAATAAAAAAAAATCTTAAATTTTATGTAATGTGTATACATGCTGCATTGCTGTTAGTCTTTATAACATTTTCAGCGTCGCAGTGCAAGATTTTTACCTGCGATTTAAAGGAATACTCTTTGGTTTTACTATACCCAAATTAATAATACATCATATTGGCCTTTAAATTTAATATTTATGAAATAAAGACTACAACGCCCGCACTTTTCTGAATATTGAAAAGTTTCTTATTCGATTTCAGCAATACAAATTGAACAGACATCTTTGCATCTCAACGAGCCAGTGTTTTTAGCCGATCATCCGTTTTTGTTCTTCGTCACAGCAGAGAGGCAACAGTTGTTTGCTGGCATCTTTAACATCGGTTGAAGTAAGAATTATTTCAAAACTGTCTTTAAAACGTTCACTGCCTACTTATCACCCATAATCGACCTGATGCGGTGCTAACACTGTGTGCGTCTCTCCCGCCTGGTGCGGAACGTTATATCTTTGGCATTTTTACAAGTAGTCATATATTGTTTTCGGTTTGTGATTACTAATTTAGTTATCCCATTATGTATGTAATACAATGATTTCTGCCACGAGTTGAGAAAATTATTTTCATATTTTTCATTTTATCATATTTACTAATAGTTTTTAAATTACACATCTAATATATAGATAAGTTTGTAAGGAAACTATTCAGATTGATTTAAGGCATTAATGAAGCCTGGGCGCACAGTAGAACTCGAATATTAATAGGAAAATCAGCCGGAAATCTTTTTTTTTCCGGCCGTGAAAAATAAAGTAGATGGCTACACAGCCGAGGGCTTAAGTAACAATAAGTGGTGTACACATTAAGCGTTTTCCAACGCGCGCTTTGCTAACGGGCGTTTCGAGGACCAGGAGTTCTATTGAAGTGTACAGAGGCAAGCGCGCGATTCTGGTCAAGCGTGCGTCAAACGCGCGTTTTCATATTTTACGTATGATCGCGCGTTGCGCGGGTTAGCTGCGTACTTCGAGATACTTGGGCCGCCATTTTGTTGTACATTTGATCGCGCGCTTTGGTGTAGTGTAGACGTCAGTTCAACGGAAAAATAGACACGAACATTATGACACAGATTTCTTTATTGAAGAAATCCAAAAGCGACCAGCTATTTGGGACATGAAATCCCGATTATAAAAAAAATAAGACGCTAAATAGACGTAAAATAAAAAAAAATACGCCGTCTTTTATAGCGACGGTAGAGGAGCCACACACAAGCAATCATTTCGGCATCCATTTTCGTACTGCTAGAAACACACCCTACTAAACGCTCGCCGAACGCCCAATGTGTACCCGCCGTTGATAGGCGTTTAACACACGTTTGACACGTACATGCATTTTGTTCGAGTCGTTCAGATATTAGCGCGCGTTTTTATTAGATGCGCACAACGTGCGTTAGCAAATCGCGCGTTAAACGCCTATCATCTGAACGTTAGGCCATGTTCGCAGGTAAACGCGCGATCAAATTTATGAAGAGTTCAAATGAGAAGCGCTAACGCGCGTTGCGAGCACTCGTCAGTCTGTTTCGATAGAGCTAAGAATTTGAACGCATTTTGCATTTTGAACTGAATACGAACAAGTCAAAAAAAACGTGCGATCGCGATGGAAGCGCGCGCTCAACTGAACAGTCAACTGACGTTACATACCTGACAAAACGCGCGTCAACGCGTGATCGCCTGCGTCTGGAGACTTTTTCTCTGAGCGCCGCGTCAACGCTCGCTGACGCGCGTTAGCGCGCGCTTATGTGATAGGTTGTATGTAAATACCACGATGTCTAGTCGCGCGATTTGAAAACGCGCGTCAAAATGTTGCCACCTGAACATGGCCTAAAAAGCGCCAGGCCTTTTTCGACCTCCACCGCACAGAACGTAAACTTTATATGTCAGCGGTCATCCACCATAATAGGCCCGCTTCCGCACTGGATGAAAGTCACTGTTTTTAACGCAGGGTACGTGTTAAAATATATCCAATTTAAACCTACTTAAATTCGAATAACTAGGTTCTACTTTAGACACAATGGGGAGTAAAAGTTGTTGATTTTACATGTACAAAAAAAATTAAATAATAAACTATTTTTTTACACTATGAACAAAGCTAATTCGAACTCAAGCCGCTGTAAGGGAGAATGCCTAACACTGCATCCGAATCTGAGTAGCAGAGAATAATTTCTATGAAGAAAATCTAATAAAATGCTACTTTCGTTGTGTCACAGATTTTACACAATCAACTTATAAAGAAAAGTTTATTAGAAAAAAAACCACGCGGACCAGGCATCAGGATCAGGATTTAAACATCTAGCAGTTAAATGCTTAAAAATAAATAAAAACAATCAACTTATTTTGACATAGTTTTCTTACAAAATTAATAATCAAAAAATGAACTGTTTAAGAGATAATAACTTTAAACCGCAGTGCACTCCCACTACTTTATCTGTGCTTCAATCGTATTCGAAAAGGTTTAATTAAGATATCAATTATTTCTAAGTTTTATGTAGACTTCACCCACGTGTCACAAATAGTTACATTTAATTAAGATTCTTTTTTATTTTTTATTTCAGGTATTGTAACGGTAAAATTTAAATTTGAACATGGCAAACATTAAAAAGTTATTTATTCATTTATATTTTTCCTAAAAAAGCAGTGTGAATAAGTCTGCCGGTTACTATTATATAATATTTTCCGGTATCCAATTACGGCAATGAAATTGACCATAGATTTACATTGAACATTGATGTTCTAATAAAACCGCCTGCATAATAATAAAATGTGTTTTATTTTTATAAATGGGCCAATATCATGACAGATTAGGTGTACCTATCATTTTTTTTGCTTATTAAAAGAAACAAAGCATAAAATAGTATTAAATAAAATAAATCAAATTATTGCATATTTCCTTATTATTTTTTCAAGAATCGCTTCAATATTCACTGAATAATTTACATTAAAAGTTTTTCACTACCACCAAAACTGAACTTTCGTTAAAATTATTTGTTGAACATTATAAAACCGGAGGATTATACAGTTACAACGTAAGTATGTACTTTTCAAAATGTTTTGACCTATTCCATCATTACCAATGATGACCTCCGTGGTCGAGTGGTTTGTACGCCGGGTTTCATAGTGTCACCGACTCGAGGGGTCGCGGGTTCGAATCCCGGTGGGGGCAGATGTTTGTGTGATGAATACGAGCATTTGTACTCCAGTCATGGATGTTTAATATGTATTTCTATATAAATATACTTTTACGTATATGTATTCTATCCGTTACCCTAGTATCCCATAACACAAGCCTTACAGTGCTTACTTTGGGGCTAGGCTAATTGGTGTGAGTGTTGGAAATATTTATTTATTTAATGAACATTATTTTATAAAGATTTATTACTTTGTTGTGCATTTGGAATATGTAATAATGAGGAGTTAGTTACTTAGTGGTAGTGGTAGATTCATTCCCAGCATTAAGTGGAAGTAGTACTTATATTATAATCACACTTTTTCTGTAGTCACATAGGATACTTTTCCCAAACGTACAGACAGTTTTTGGAAAGAATAGGGTGGATTGGAGGGAAATATGGTTCACTTAACTTCATTTATCGTCCATTTTGGACGATTCATGGTATTGAAAAAAACAATCGCCTTAATTTTTTATAGTATTAATAGCTACTAATAAATTTAAAAATAATACTGACGTCAGATTTAAAGTAAAAAAAACATAAATACAAACAAGTAATGAGAATGTAAAATCATTGAAAATTTAAAATCTTTACGAATTTTCTTTTACGGACATAACACGTGTCGAACAGCTATGTTGTGTTTATGAAAAACGAAAGTTAAAAAAAGAAAAATCCAAACTTTCTTCGTTGAGGTGATACGCCAGACATGCGCAGCGGGATCTTCGTCCCCTAAGCTGTTTCATTCAACCCCTAACTCCCAGTTGAGTATTAACTATCGCGAGCACCACCCGTGTCGAACACAACAGAATCGTGTAAAACTTTTACGAACTCGTCTACGCTTTGTGTATTTCTAAATATATTAACATAGTGTACGGACGGTAATAAAACAAGTTTTTAACATAACCGCAGTGACTATTCGTGATGAAGTAAATAATATTGTGTGTATTTTTGATTAAGTAAAACTAAAATTTTCTACGAATAATGTAAATAAATAAGTGAAAGCAGTAATGGAACACGATGCTCGTGTACGGGTTATTGATAAATTAAATGTTTTAAAAAAAGTCATAAATGGAAGTGAAATTTCGGTGTTACTTCTTCTTCTTGATTCAGTTGCTTGTGGTTTTACGCATAGAGGGACAAGACGCGGAGAAAGGTATTTATGCTTTACTAATAAGAGGTAATGTGATAACTTCTTCTCCTCTTCTTCTAAGTTAGAAGCCCTTTATACCAACGTGTTAATACTAAGAGGGTAATTTGCACCAACACATTTAAATAGAATTGTATGTTATCCTTGATTACCATATCATAAACTTTTGTCAACTGTTTGAATAAAATTGGGAGTAAATGATCTTCAAACAAGATTTTATTTAAAACCTTTAATGCATTAGTCCTCAAATTTTTAATTACCTACATATTGGACATGCCATATAAGTAAACATCGTCATAGACATTTGAATTTGAAATTATATTTTAGGATCCCAATCTACAGATGATAGAAAACCATTTGAAACTAAAGATTACGACCATAAACCGTTGGATTTCATTGTCAATAATAAAAATGATGCATCAGATTACTTGCTACCACAAGTATTTGCCAACCACGATGATACAGAGGAAGAAGACGACATTGATGAAAACACATACCTGGACTACTACGAAAATAAGGACAATTACAAAGATTCACCAGACTTAGCTACAGCTAAAAGCGATGTCAATCAAGACTTGTTGCCTGTAGATGATAAAATTCCTTTACACTCCGCTAAAGATAATTTACCCATTTTCTTATTAGAACCAGAAAACACTTATATAGTTAAAAATAAACCCACAACGCTGAAGTGTCGTGCTGCAAACGCTTTGGAAGTAAGTTTCTTTTTCATTTGTACGATAATCAAACTTTTTACAACTGAAACAAAACTTGTTTCCTGTGGGATTTTGAATTACTAAAACCACTTTTTAGGTTTTATAAGAGCATTCTGAAAGTTAGTTATTATTAGGGTTCTGTACACAAAAGTAGACAAAAGAATCGCTATCTAAGCCTTTTCTGTTTATTTGACTGCCAGCGGGCTCAATTTAAAATGAGTAATACTAGTTGAAATATTCATTGAGTGTGTATTTTGATAAACAAAGGCAAAAAAGGGTCCAATTTAAGAAAAAAAGAACTTTTTGCTTGCTGTTTACAATTACTACATATATTTCAAACGTTATTAATCCTATAGATGGTGCGGAACCCTTCATGTGAGTTCGACTCACACTTACATTTATGTTGATATGACTAAAGATAATCATTTATAATTGCTGAAAGATATATAAATTAATTTGAAGTTCCTTATTTCAAGCTTTATATCTGATCGTCATTTGTTACTTTTCCTCCGTGAAGGTGTATTTCAAATGCAACGGGGTCAAAACTCACGCTGTGAACTTCGAATTCGTGGACCCTCAGACCGGAGTGAGGATAATCGAGGGTGAATACAGGGTCACGAGGGAGAGTGTTGAAGAGTACTTCGGCGGAGACAAGTACCAGTGCTCATGCTTCGCCTGGACTAGCCGAGGACATATAAGGAGTCAACCTGCTACTATTGAGCTTGCGTGTAAGAAAAATTGTTTTGTGTTGTACATTTTATAACACGCTCTTTCGATCATATTGCTAGTTTATGCATAAAACTGCTATTATTCTAGAAAAAAAAACCCACTCGGTCTAGTAGGCCTATTCACTTTAAAAAAATAACTGCGTTTGACAACTGGAAGTGATAATCACCGAGCTATTTACTGCTTTATTATAATGCCACTAAGATACTTGTTCTGAAAAGCATCGATGGATATGCAATTTTCGCTTTAGTTATTATACACTGTAAATGACAAAAAGTTAACGAATAGGCCAGCTAGTCCTGTCTATAACTGGAACTCTTTCGATCTTCGATAGTAATATGAAACGGAAAATTATGATGTACTAAATCGTAATGTGATTGATGACTTTTAAGAGGAATCACACCATACTGCTAACATTGATATACTTAATAGTAGGTATCCAAGTAATCAATCCACTACATAATATTGGTTTGTTGGAAGTCATATAGATATATATTTTTAAGCATTTAACTGCTAGATGTTTAAATCTAAGGAAAGGTTTACGTGAAATAATACCACGCAGACCAGGCAGCAGACGGGATTGATCTTAAGTTTTATATTATTGGTTTGTTTTAAGATAATGCAAAAAAATAGAAGATTGCACATTCTTGACCTATTTTTCTATTGATTTCCATTTTAGCATGAAACATTATACTTAAAGATTTAATGGTGATTTATTAGGTACCTGCTTGTGTGTGTTTTATGCATTGCTCATTGTAGCAAAACCATTAGATAAGATTGCGTTCAGCTGTCTTATCCAAAGATATATTTTGATGCAACTACAAAACTTCTTGACATTTGACGCGTAACGAGATCGAATGCAACCATTCGTATTCCATATTGGTTCGTGCTAAGGGTACTGTTCTCAGAATGCTCAGATCAAAATAGATTAAAATCTAAATGATCTCTAGCCGTATATAAGTAATAGTTAAGTAAGTACATAAGTAATTTTGTAAAGATGTACCTACTTAATAACATCGAGTTTCCTAGAATAGATTTCGCCGAAGCAGACCCATCCTACTTTAAATAACAATTAATCGTCAAGAAATTCTGCTGTATCTTTATTTGAAATCTGAGGAATTTAAATAAGTTTCTATAACTTCAGAATTCAAATATTAATTTATCATAATCGTCTTGAAATTATTTGGTTTACCTTTTGTGGTAATATAAAATTAACGTTTTCTGTGGTGCAGGAAAATCAGCTTTCCGTTAAATTTTCCGTCATCTTTTTCATTTACTTCAAGCTTTATTTTATAGAACAAATTTAATCTGTCCTTTTCTAAGGTATCTAATCGTGTAAAATCTAATTCCAATATAAGTACAATCAAACAGGACAGTTTCGAAAATTAACTTGCAATTTATCTCCATTATATTCGGGCATCTAAATTACTGCTCTTCAAAGTGTGTGGAGCTTGAGTAGAGTCCAAATTGCGAAGATAACTGAAATAATAACCCTTAACCGATCTGTCAATCATCTGATTCTCTATCCCGAGGAGCCTTGGAAACCTTTCTTAACGACAGAAACATAAAAACACCAAAAGGTAGCCTTAGTTCACTATGCTCTTCAAAAAAGCGGAGCTCTCCAGCTAGAGCGTAAAATTCGTATTCACAACTTGCATAATAAATACTACTTACGTACTTAGTAATTAAATAGATTTTTGTGGCAACTTATATGTCATCCAGATATCAAGAAGCATTTCTCCGAATCGCCTCAATCACAGCTCGTGAAGCAGTATGCTGGAGTAACATTCCGCTGCGACCCGCCGCCAGCGGCCCCCTTCGCGCAACTTTATTGGTTGAAAAATGGCTCTCCTGTGGTGGTGGACGACAATGTACAGATCACCAAGGAGGGGTACCTTGTCATCAAGCAGGCCTCTTTGCTGGTGCGTAAGTGAATACAAACTCTTTGTTAAATATTAATCAAGATAAAGTCTTGTGTCTATCTTAGAAATTAGGTCAATGTTAATGATAAAAAGTGTTTCTTCTTTGAACTTCTACTTATCTATATTATGTGTATTTGTTCTCGTTCTTATTGTAAAACTAACAAAATAAATTACGTATTATGACTTGGTCACTAAAGTCATATGTATTGTACCTGTTTTTATTTTAAGAAACAAAATATTTTTGGTCATTAAAATCCATAAAACTTTCAGGACATGGCAAACTATACATGTGTCGCTGAAAATTTAGTTGGAAAACGCATATCTGATCCTGCTCAACTGAAAGTTATTGGTGAGTGAATGGCTATAATAAATACTTTAAAACCAACATTTGTCTCAAAAATAAAAAGTCGTGAATCGTCATGGGTAACTGATGTTTTTGCATCTTCTGTTTTGACACAAACATTTTGTATGGTGTTTTTGTCTCCTGATGAAAGCTACTTTAAAACTGGTAATTTATATAAAAATATTAGTAAACGGTGGCTGGACAACCTGGTCTGGCTGGAGTGACTGCTACTGCATTGGAAGAGAAGGCAGAGAGAAGCGCGGAGGTAGAAAACGGGAACGATCTTGCACCGCACCCCCACCACTACATGGTGGTCAACCATGCTCAGGCCAAGAGGTGCAGAAGACTAAGGAGTGCATAGATTGTGATTTAGGCAAGTATTAGTAGAAAGGATAAACGTTAATTAGCCCCGAGTCCATCGTTATGGTAGACTTATCACTCATACTAGAGATTGACCCCGCACTCAGATGTTTCCATTTAATTAAGTAAAATTGATTGTTGAAGTTTCATTCTTTTGCTTTCAAGTTCTAGTAATACGAGTAGCATTAACTTTAACAGAGTTTTCAATATTTTTTGACACATCTGAGTACACCGATCTTAGACACCGATAGTGTTTAGAACTTCGTTTAAATTTTACAGATCTGTATGTCGATGGCCTCGACGGATTAGCTGACGAGTCCACAGATATCTTATTAGGTATTCATCTGTTGTTTTTTGGATATTTTACTTATAATTACTTTCAAAATTACCTCCGGTTCGATATTGTGTTTTGTTGCTCTTAAACTTGTGATTAGATCACGTACTTTGACTTTTGTGTTTCTCCAAAACAATCATTTACTAATCAACCATTTTGCATGGGAACTCTTGATGATTTATTATTGTTTCTTCTTAGATTGAATTCTTTTAAATTATTGTGATCTATTTCTTGTTGTTCTTGTTTAGTTACTACATTCTCTCATCATAAAAAATCCTTGCATAATTTAGTCGTTTTAAAATTCAATTTTATCTTTACTATGAGAGTGATTTTTATCAATACCTCAGCTAAAAACTTTTTCCAGACCGCTGGTCTCAATGGTCGGAATGGTCGGATTGTGACACTGACTGCCTGAAGACTAGGAGACGCCGCTGTCTCAGCAGCATCAGGAAACCATGCTCGGGCACCGACTATCAGGTCGCACAGTGTCCAGTCTGTGTAAGGACTTCTAAATCCGCTCTCATCAATGATAGTAAGTCAATTTTTATTATTTTATTAACTATTTTAAGGATTCTGAACATGCTTACAGAGTATGGTTAATACCTTGATTGAAAATTAAATTGTGAATCATCATAAGAACAGTCACACGTATTTTTGAGATGAAAGTTACAAATCTGCAGCTAAATGAAATCTGTGGCTAAGTAATTATATTTCATACGCTTTGAATGAAGTATGGGTTAATCTTTATTGATATCATTTTAATATATTCTATCCGTTACCCTAATATCCCATAACACAAGCCTCCATTGCTTACTTCGGGGCTAGGCTAATTGATGTGTGTTGGAAATATTCATTAAAAAAAATTTTTTTTCTTTGTTTTTTAATAATCTTATTTATTTCGCAGGTTCATCGTATTGGCCGTTACTAATAGCATTGTCAATTGCTTTTCTCATATTCGTGGTTGTTGTTATATTGGGGATCAAATATATGAAATTCAAAATGACAGAGAATTCTCCGTATGTGAAACCACCTACAGGTAAGAGGGCTACGTAAAGTCAAATCACTAGAACTTTATAATTACGATTTTTAAAGTTTATTTTTATTGTTAGGTGCTAATTATTTTGGGAGTGTAATAAAGAGAACTCTGACCAACCAACCAGATTTGACTATACACGAAGAATTCCATACAGTTGATTCGAGGCGCGCAAGAAGACATACTGGAACATCTACAAATACTAAAAATGAACACCTGTACGAAGTACCACAATTGGCTAACAGGTGACTCGTTAATAAATCTGTAAATATTTGATATAGCCTTGCGTAACGTATGCGTAGTGACCTTTATTTAATGACAATAATACCGTGTCTAAATAAAACCTAATGAAAAAGCATCATAAAGTAATAAGTAACATATATATTTCAAACGTCATCGCTTTGGTTTATATTATAGTACATTTTACTGTATGTGAGATTTTCAAAATATAAATTTTGAAATATATTTTGTTCCTGAAAATACCTACACGAAAACCAGTTTAAATCTTAAATACACTGTCTTTAAATGAGTAATATAGATTCGGTAGGCATAGACTCATTTGATTTGTAAACATCAAATGGGAACCTTAATTAAAATTGTAGAAATGATCCAATAATCGATGATTACTGATTTCCTTTGATATGGTCGATAAGTTAGGGTCACAGTAATTTTACACCATCATCCTATTAATGTCCCCACTGCTGGAGCACAGACCTCCCCTATGGATGGAATAGGTAGATTGGGCCATGACCCACCACACGGGCCCAGTGCAGATTGGTGCAGATGCAGCCGGGATCAACGGCTTAACGTGCCTTCCGAAGCACGGAGGAGCTCGAGATAATTTTTGGTCACCCATCCAATAACCGACCACTGCGAAAGTTGCTTAACTTAAACGGTCGCAGCCGAACGCGCTAACCACTTGCGCCATTGAGCTCTTCACAGTATTTTTATGTTCTGTTAATTTTCAGCTACATGTCACCTATTGACCACGAGGTGAGGCCTTCTCGGAACAGCGATCGGACCGCTTGCAAAGGCACTCTTGGCTCAGAGCTCTCTGACTCAAGCTGCTTCCTGAGCTGTGAGTTTTGAGTTAAATGCTTCATCTGAGTTTTTTTTAACTGGCATGTTTTTAGTTCTTTGAATGGTTGAATTGAAAAATATATCGTCAGAATATATCGTCATCATATCGAATCATATCTCTAAATATACATACTAACTTTAGATGTACGCGATTTTTATTTGTTTTGATTAATGACTCATCTTTTTTTGTGTATGTATCTAACAAGGACTACTCCCGTTGTTTATGAAATACTGAAAATTTTGTTAATGAGATTCAAAAACTCTTCGAAAGTGTGACTTTCATAGTAAATCCTTATAGCATCATGTTTTAAACTCAATGTTTGTTTTTTTTTAAATTAATTATTTATCACACTAATATTATAAAGGCGAAAGTTCGTGAGTGTGTGAGTGTGTTACTTCTTCACGACT
This sequence comes from Chilo suppressalis, assembly GCA_902850365.2. NCBI lineage: Eukaryota > Metazoa > Arthropoda > Insecta > Lepidoptera > Crambidae > Chilo > Chilo suppressalis. The sequence goes on from OU963902.1 coordinate 5,345,469, forward strand.
AAACGGCTGGAGCGGTTCTAATAAAATTTGATATAGAGTTAGCTGACACCCTGCATTAACACATAGGCTACTTTTTACTGTGGAAAATATCTTATTCTAATAAACCGCGGGTAATACCGCGGGGCACAGCTAGTTGTAAAATAAATTGCTTGTTTGAAAGCGTCTCCAATGAAATAAGTCCAGCATTTCTTGCAGCAGGATCATCTTACGGCAATGAGAGTGTAGAAATGACTCCGTCACTAAGAAACAACACGTCTATAGATTCGAAGTATTTGGACAATCAATACGTAGAAACGGCGATTTCTAAAATTGTCACAAGCGAGGGTGGATGGCTCAGTTTGAACAAGTGTGGGATAAGACTGTTCGTGCCTGATGGCGTAGTAGACAGTGAAGAGTTGTTCTCCATAGAGATTGCGGACGAGGATTGGAATAGACCAAAACTGCAAGAAGGTAATTCTTAATGTTCGATTAATTACATACAACTTTATTTTGTATTTTCTATTCATTTTAGAGTGGGTTAAATCAGTTGTTTCATTATAGAAACATAAGGTTATTGAGATAGGTACTATATAATTTATAGTATAATAAATAAATAAATATTTCCAACACACACACCAATTAGTCTAGCCCCAAAGTAAGCACTATAAGGCTTGTGTTATGGGATACTAGGGTAACGGAGAGAATACATGTATTGTACATATATAAGTATATTTATATAGAAATACATATTAAACACCCATGACTGGAGTACAAATGCACGTATTCATCACACAAACATCACCGGGTTTCGAAACCGGGACCTCTCGGGTCGGCGACACCATGAAACCCGGCGTACAAACCACTCGGCCACGAAGGTCGTCGAGGTCGTATACATATATTATATGTACCTATATTTTAATAAGAAGCAATGATCAATGTCTCTTCGGATGAGGAGTGGAATAGACTAACACTACAAGAAGGTAAAATGTTTCACTTGCTACTAATAACTGTATTTGTGATTTCTCTCCTTTTTAGGGTTGGTAGACTAAACTATTTCATTAGAGAAACATTATATAATTAACATAAACGAAGTATGTATTGTAATGAATCAATATTTCCAACACCCACACCAATTAGCCTAGCCCCAAAGTAAGCACTGTATGCTTGTGTTAAGAGATACTAGGGTAACGGATAGAACACATATATAAGTATATTTAACATCCATGACTGGAGTACAAATGCTATGCGAGTATGTCACACAAACATCTGCTCCCACAGGGATTCGAACCCGGGACCTCTCGAGTAGGCGACACCTTAAAACCCGGCGTACAAACCACTCGGCTACGGAGGTCGTCGTATTGTAGTTAGGTACTGTCAACCGAATCGACATACTTCGACAAACTTAAGTAAGATCAGTAGTCAACAAGACGAACTTCGCGTGTAACATAAGTAAAGCCTGAAATAGGATTAGACAACGCGACCCATTTCGAACCATCAGACGGTGTTCCTTCAAATCTAGTTCAACGTTTAGTAAAAGCCTCCCAAAATAAGGTTACCGATATAGGATTAGACAGTCTGCAAGAAATAGCTGCCCACGAAGTTATGACGGAATCGGGGACAAATGTAACCGTGGCAAATAGAGGTCGTTTGATATAATTTTAGGGTCTATGCAAATAGACACTAGGGCGAATCCGACAGAAACATTTTCTGGGGCACATACCAAGAATAGCATAGAGTAGGTAACTGAATACTCACACTAATATGAAAAAAGCGAAAGTTCGTGAGTGTGTGTGTATGTTTGTTACTTCTTCACGTCTAAACGGCTGGAGCGATTTGAATAAAATTTGATATGGAGTTAGCTGACACCCTGGATTAACACATGGGCTACTTTTTACTGTGGAAAATATCTTATTCTAATAAACCGCGGGTAATACCGCGGGACACAGCTATCACACTAATATTATAAAGGCGAAAGTTTTTGAGTGTGTATGTTTGTTACTTCTTCACGCCTAAACGGCTGGAGCGATTTCAATAAAATTTGGTATGGAGTTAGCTGACATTCTGGATTAACACATAGGCTACGTTTTACTGCCGCGGGGCACAGCTAGTGTATACATACTTTTGTAAATTGTATTTCGTTTAGAACACCTACCATCGTAGCATATTTTTAACCCAAAATGAAGTAAAGAATGAAAAATTACTGATGATGACGACAGTAAATGGTCGTTCTCAGAGACGTCTTCTAATGTTAAATAGATGCTGTCACTTTCTTTACGTTATCCGTAGAATAATACAACATGGCACTTTGACAAGAATCAAATTTAATTGAGTATCTCCTTAAGCACTTTAAGTGGACATTTATATAATGATATTCTGAGTTTTTATGTAAATTTTATTTTCAGTTAACATATTACGTGACCTTTTTACATCTATTAGGAAATTAATGTCCCATGTCATGTTTTATTTTCGTTTCAAGTAGGCTGTTCGGATATAAGTAGGTTGCGTGACCTACATTCTGAATTCCTGGGATTAAGTTAGGAAATAACTAAGTTTTAAGCTTAACTTAGGACCTACATGGTACAATGGAAAGTGCGTTAGGTTTGCGATCGCAAATAATATAAATGTTTCTAACAACTCCAACTAGCCTAGCCCCCAAAGTACTGTAAGCATTGATGTATAAAAATGACCGTAAAGCTTATGCTAAGGGGTTCTAGGATATCGGATAGATACACATAATATAATGGAAATAGATAAGTATATATTTTGATTTCTTAGTTGAACATTTACCGCACCGGGTTTCGAATCCAGGACATCTGAGTAGTTCAGATACCTTGAAAACCTGTGCTCATACCACTTCACCACGCAGGTCGTCATTGTAAAAATAATGCTGCATATCATTGATCATTGGGGTGATCATTTTCTACTCAGTAAGCCAGTACATCGGAGAGCTGGTCCGAATCTCCGACGCCTCATGTGTCTCTACTCGACACTTTGTCTTTCTGTATGTGTTCAGAAAACCACCCAAAAAAATGTATTTCCCGATTGGATGACGTTTATTGCTAAATATTAATGAATATTTTTTGTTTATTACTAGATGAAACTCAGCTTAGCCCAGTCATCAGATGTCAGCCGAAGAACTTCCACTTCCGAAAGGGGGTTGTCCTCACCTTCCCCCATTACAGCTCCCTGAAGAACACCAGCTGGCTCCTCTCCATCTTGCAGAGGACCGACGAGATCACCACTACAGAATGGAGAAGGGTCCTAACTCTCGGCCAGGAAACTCCTGGCACTCCAATCTTCGCACAAATCGATCCCTCTAAAGTTTACCTTGTGTGCGAATTCTTAAGTGATTTTGTGCTTGTTGGTCGCAGCTTTAGCGGCCTAGACACTAAACTCTTGAAGTCCGCCATATTCATGGCGAAAACAGTTGAAAATAGCATTTACAATTTAAAAGTTTACGTATTCTGTGATACACCCTATGCTTTTTATAACTGCTTAGAAAACGAGAAGAAGCTAGGCTCTTCGCTCCTGTGTGAACCGAAAGCCGTTTGTTTCCAACAGAATTGTTCAGATCTATGCGTTAACGTCAGAGAAGTAGGCGTGGGATGGAAATTACAGGGTGGAAATTACCAAGAGCTATCCTATTCCCAAATCTGGAAAATAAACAACAAATCCGTGCACTGTGTTTTTGCACTGCAACAGACAGATTCTATCAATTGCTTGGAGCTCAATTTATGCGTCTATCAAAAGCAGAAGCAATCTAATTCTGTCAGTTTCAACGTTAAGACCAACGATTTAAATTCAAATTTTAGCTGTAGCAAACGTTTTAGCTGTTCTAGTGTAGAGATGGGATATTCCATCAACATCGTAGAGAATCCATTCAACTACTCGTCTTTGTCAAAGAAGGAGGGTTACGATGTCATTTATAAAAACAGTGCTATGTACAGAAGTAACTTTAGTACAGACAATAACTACAGAACTAATGTACTCACTAAATCTGATAGGGTTATCCTTTGCAAGCTTTTAGATTCTCAAACGAGTAAAGGCAACGATTGGAGATTGTTAGCTGAGAAATTAAAAATTTCATCATACTATTATTATTTTTCCAACACGTGCTCTCCGACAGAAAACATATTATCTCTGTGGTTGTGTCGCAATAACGATGCCAACATGCTTGTCAATTTATCTAGAATATTCCGTGAAATGTCCAGAGTCGATTGTGCCACTGTTGTTGAGAGGAGATGCTTTCCCAATTAATTCATTTTAATTTTCTATTTAACTGTAACAAGTTAGTTTAATACCTACTTCATTTCAATCACTTTTTAAGTAACATAATATTTTAATTTCATTTATTAATTATATCACAACGATCAAGATTTCACATTTTACTTAGATATTATCTAGTCATTAATTTATAGTGTTTTCTATAAACTTTGAAGTGCTTATTATTCATAATATTGTAAGAAGTATGTTTTCAAAACATTAGTTGTATATAGAATTATTAATGAAAAATATTATACTGTTTGATAAGAAAAAAAGAATATGTTAAGGTAGTCGTTCTAAAGTTTTGAATAAAGTGATTATTTCAAGGTATGCGAGTCTTTTCATTTTAACCATAATCATTTTTTTACTATTAAATAGATAGACCTCGAAGGTATTAAATAAGTACTAAAATTTCGCATGGAATTGTCTGGTTAAATTTCGCACCAAAATCGTTTGAACCGATTCTTATTAAAAATACTCTAAACACTTTTAAAAAATACGTATGTTTGTTGGTTTTTAGTTAGTTAGACGCAAAAGTCGTAATTTCAGGGAAGCATGATTACAGAGGGCATTAAACAGAAAAGTTTTACGAATTCTTCTATATTCTTAGCACCAATAATAATAAAAATATAATAAAATTCTGGGGTGTTTTGTCGTGTAACTAATAGGTACTAATTAGATATAATAAAGATAAAACCAACAAAAAGTTAAATTTTCATTTTTTTAGTTTCTAGATGGTATTGGTTTTTCAAACTCATTATTTATATTTATATTTTTTTGAGAAATTCTAGAAAGAATTCGACACCGTCCTCAGGGCCGCGGTAGCATAACCTGCCTGCGCAGCTATTCTGTAAAATTTTCACACGCGGATCCGATGCGGTTCCGTGCTAATATGTATGGGAAAAGCGCGGATCCGCATAGATTAGCCAATATTAGGAGTTTTTTCTAGTTATATTTTCTTATTATTTATATTAAACTTGCGGTTTTGCTCATTTTTTTTTTACCTGATACGATAAAACTGTGGAATACATTGTCACAGCAGTGTTTCCGGACCAATACAACTTGAAAACCTTCAAAACAATAGTGTATTCCTTCCTTAAAGGCTGGCGTGGCATTTGTGATACTCCTGGTGCTGCAGGTGTCTATAGGCAACGGTGATCACATACCATCAGGTGACCCGTCAGCTCGTATGTCCCGTACAATATAAAAAAAGGATAATAATTGGAAGTAGTATTGTGTACAATATAGACATGTATGTACATATTTTATACATATTTCATTTACTAGCCATAAGAGAAAGAGTGAAAGAAAATGTGCGCGCGCACTGCTTTCTCTTGCTTATATTCTCCACTCAACTCCCGTTCGCCTTGCCCGAACAAACTTTTCGTAACGCGTAACGTATTCGCCAGTTTACCCCCCAAGTCAAGCGTGGGTAAAGAAGTTTCACTTCAATATCGTGGCAGTTCACACAATATCCATTCTTTATATTGTAGGCAGAGTAAATTGATAATAGAATAAATATCGGAGTAATATTGTTTGCTATTGGTATTATACGGTTTATAATTCTCATGTTTAATAAAAGAAACCACGTACCTATAATATCCAAAAAGGTTAAACCAAATAACAGGTACCTAACCTTTTATCATTCAGTAAACAGCATTTCAACCATACTTGCAAGAGCAAACATAGAAATCATTGAAATATTCGATCGGGAAAATTCCCGTTGAAAAATGAATAGGTACGCGTGTAAAAGTACTCCTATCTTTCTTGGGAGTGATCGTAATGTATGGTAAAAGATAAAATTCACAGCGCACCAAGCATCTCTAGCAAAAATATTCAAATTGAACAAATCCAGTGAGCGCTTCTTATCCCTTAGAATTGTAAGAAAAATCTATCCCGACCCGTGTATGAAATGCAGAATATACCTATAAAGAATAGTGTTATTTTAAGAAATAATAATTATATTTCCTTTTATATTAGAAAAAATATTTTATTTTAGAAAAAGAATAAATTTAAGAATAATTAAAACAAAAAATATACTATAACAATGAACTTAAAACTAAAAACCTTAAAAAATAAAATATAATAACTAAAATACATTATTAAAAGGAGTCCCTTTAGGCAAGGTTCCGAATATACTGGCAGCGTTCCCCCTTTGGATAGCTAGATTAATTCTTTGTCCGATTTAAATCTTTATTTCTTCTTAACATTTCCTACAAAAAAATATCAGTGATTAGCTAAAAGGCCTGTGTCAGGGGACACAGCTTATCCATAAGCAGTTTATATTTATTTTCTAAGTAGACAATATTTAACAATTTTCATGTAGCCGGTGTGTGTGTGCGTGCGTGCGTGTGTATGTGTGTGCATGCTTGTGTATATGTGCGTGCGTGTATATATGTGTGGGCGTGCATGTGTATGTGTGTAATAATAATAATTTGTTACAGATTTCAGCTACTTTGTCTTCATTTTGTGAACACCAGCTAAGCATTCGTACACGCAGTGTTTCTTACTGTCATACAACACCTATCATTTGAGGTTTCTGCTTCAAAGGTCCTGGGTTCTAAGCCCGATAGATAGATTTTTTAAGTGATAAGCACAAATATTTGGCTGTAGATAAGTGGCCATGTTTGTATTATGTATTAATGTTTTTAAAAAATAACTATTAAATAATACTTGTATAAAATTAATTAAGTATTTTTATGCATCTTTATTCAATTTGGTTGGATAATTTAAAACTTAAAGGTTAGCGTAATCGACCGAACGAATAAAAAGATAGGCACTTGTCTACAACTTGAGCAGATAATATCTACTTAAAGGTCTAACAAACATAAAAAGCCTCACTTAATCATCATTCAGCCTATAAATGACCCCACTGGTGGGGCACATGCCTTCCCTATAGATGGCATAGGGTGATTGGGTCGTGACCCACCAAGCAGGCCTAGTGTGGATTGATGGGTGCTAACTCTGCAGATGCAGCCGGGACCCAAGTCTCGTCCAAGGCACGTTAGCCTTCTAAAGTACGAAGAAACTCGAGATAACAAGATTTTGATCATCCATCCAATTACTGACCATTGCGAAAGTTGCTTAACTTCTACGATCGAGGGCCCAACGTGCTAACCACTTTCGCCATCAAGCTCATACGTTTTTAATATATTTTGTTTATAAATATATGTGTCGTCAGAGATTTATTTCACAAACCCTCCACGTCCTTGAAACCAACAAATAAATAATACACAAAGCCCAAGGGAGCCGCTCAGATATTCGAGTCAGTATCGTTACAAATCATAACACAATCAAGCATTCTAGTCAAGCAAGACGTTTTGCTGGTAAATAATTTCTTAGTGCCCCACGACACGACACGGTACAACATTCCCACGGTTCTGACCCACATACAAGGTGTTCAAGTATTAACACTGGGCTGTGCCTTGCGCAGACGATTGCATTGTTTAATAATTGAGAACGCGTTCCGCCGTACACATAGAATTTGGTATAAGGGAGAAGCGGCACGCGGCTGTTGTGGTAAGTCAGAGCTGTAAAAATGTTGAAGTTTTGAATGATTTATTTTGGACAGCCTCGAAGGCGCGAGAGTGGTATGAAAGCCGGGTTTCAACGTATTTCCTAGTCAGAGGTTGCAAACTGAAACGGTTGCAAATATTGGTTTGATGAATATGAGCATCTGTATACCTAGTTCGTGATGTTCATATTTATTTCTAATAGGGGTAATGACGGGGTACAGTAAACTAAATACTATTTAGTCCGTCAGTTAGATGATCAAAAAATAATGGACATATTTTTTCTTTGGGCAATCAACCAAAAAATGACAAAGTTATAGCGCGTCAAAGTTTGGGAGTAGGGGCTCGTGACGTCACTTTTGAGTGAAAGTTGTACTTATTTAATTGTAAAACGTAGCGTCATGCGACTTTTCAAATCAATATAATCTTTGCAATGTTTATATTATGTGAAAAAAGAAAAATACGTGTCCAATACTTTTTGATAATCTACCTGATAAACGAAGAAAAACAAAATAGTCATCATCCCTATTGAATATACTTATATGTATACAATACAATATGAAATATATTGCTTAGCAGACTCTAAACGCTAGTAGGTATTGGCCGGGTTTGAGATTTTGTAACAGTGACAAGTTTTACAAATGGAGCGTACCGACCTCCTTGTGTATAAAAAATAAAATATATTTTGGCTTTTAATTTTATTTAACTTGTTATTGTCTCGCTTTGTAAATACATCGTAAATACATTTCGTTTTCCTAAGTTTTTGTGATTTTATTTATTTTATCGTTTGGTTCCTTGATCTACCTCACGTCCGCTATATTTTCTAACCCATACAGTAGTTTCTGAAAATACAATGTCCGTTATTTGGCTTCATTACCTTTATTGGACATTTTGCAGCTGGCATGATTATAATACAAGTGACGCCACTAATTCTTTTAACTTGGACCACGCTACTGTACTTCAAGAGTTTCCATTCGTTTTATTAAAGAAAACCCTTTAATAAAGATGAAGGTGTTATGTGGGCATTTGGAATTTTGCGACCATTCCACTCGTCTGAGGGTTTGGAGTTCGGACTTTAATAATTAACGAAGAACAGTTTTCAAGTGCTGTATCAAGTCGACCGGATCTCCGGGTGGTTTGGTTCATTGAAACAGGTAAGGAAACCTGTTTGGAAAGACTCTATTCAGGCGAGGGAAATATTTATTTTCCTCAAAGGAATTCCGAACTTAGCTGTAACTAAACTAGACGTTTTAAGGTTTCGTGCGCATTCGTACGTGCTTTCATGTTACTATTTACTGTAAGAAGCTTTCATGTTCCACTTTATTTCTCTTCAGCTCTAGAATTTTCAATAATGATAAAAATACATTTCCTGTTTAATAGAATATAAAATACTTTCTTGTGCTCTTTAGTTCTTAAAATCCACCTTATTCGGTTATTTAAAGACTTGGATACTTAAACAAATACCATTTTTGACAGTTCGAACTTTTCTTTGTTATGGCTCAATAATATTACTTGAATTCGGGCATCGAAGTAATATTAACACTGGAATATGGGCTGGAAGACGGTGTCGGGTAGACAAAACGAAAACTACCCGAATACGATCGTACTCGACTCCGTTCATTTACACTAAACCGTTTACCCGAATTTTATTGGCACTTGTATACGGGCTAACGACTTTTTTTTTATAGATAGGTCCGACAAATCACACCACCCCCCCTGATGTTAAGTGAAGGTGAAGTCCAGACGCGAAGATAGCTGATACAGCAGTTCTACCTGCCACACCAGCCATCCTCACCTTGCTGGCCTGCATGTTGCTTCGTCACACTAAGTGTAATCGCGTCATTATCTGCAGTCTCTTGGAATTTTAATATTACACACATTATATTTTTTTTGTTTTTTTTTTGTTGTGTAAGTAAATACTCCAGTTATTTACCACTTACGTTTATAATTACAAAATTTGACGACCTCCGTGGCCGAGTGGTATGAACGCGTGTTTCATAGTGTCTCCAACTCGAGAAGTCCCGGGTTTCGAATCCCTGTGGGGGCAGATGTTTGTGTGATGAACACGAGCATTTGTACTCCAGTCATGGAGGTTTCAATATGTATTTTCTATATAAATATACTTATTTATGTATCAGTTTAAGTATTCTATCTATTACCCTAGCATCCGATAACATAAGCCTACAGTGCTTACTTTGGGGATAGGCTAATTGGCGTGAGTGTAGGAAATATTTATATTTATTTATTTAAACTTCATACGAGTTTATAAATAGATAATTTGACATCCATGGTGGAAAATTACGAAAAATAGATGTTACGGTAGAAGAAAAAAGTCTCGTATAGTAAAAAATAGCCAAATAGGAACTGCGTTTATGAACGCTTTGGTTAGAATGTAGGAGGGCGAAGCGCTAATTGGAGGGCACTTACCTCGCGAGCCCTCCGCGCTTCTTGCGGCTTGAGAGTGAACTTTTTCTCGGAGGTAGCTTGGTTCATTTGTCACGAGTGGTTTTTTTAGTAGAATGCCGTTTATCTGTAGGACTATTCAGTCGGGTCTTGTTAAGGTAGTAAAATTGATTGAAGGAAACGATTTTATAATTGATTTTCATTTAAAAGATGAAATTAAGTATTTGTTATTATTTTATTAAAAATAGATATTCTTTTTAAATAAGCATAAAGTAAGGATTTAAATTAGACGGTATATTAACTCAGAAAGGAATAGTCACCGTATCAACACGAGCCATTCAGTATATAACCTTTGCATAATAATAATAATATTTATTTATTTCACAAGCCACTTTTACAATTTTTTTACTGTTTCTAAACTTTTACTGTGCCTTTACTAGGTCATAAAAATACAACCTTTATATTAGGGAAAAAATACAATTCCTGCGAATTAGCTTAACAAAGTTTAATGTACATATGAAACCTAAACGCCTCGCTTCGGGACAAGCTCTCGAACCACGGTGCGGTACTAGCTTACGTCTCTCCGTAACCTAGCTTACGTCTCTTGGTCTCCCTCCCGCCACCGCACGTTCGGATTCATACTGATTGAACTGGTGCCGCCTAGTCGTCAACTAGCGGTCGGCGAGCCGTAAGCAAGGCGTCGCCTAGCTGTACCCGAGTCGAAGTATTTGGAACTGCTTATCCGCTTCCGTTACTTGCTTATGTTAGGTGCACACCTTTTTGACGGCAATCCGAAAAGCGAGTCGGTATCGATCCGCTACCAGGTTAACATGCATGCTATATACCTTCTAATTATTTAAATCTAATGCAGTTTGTAAGGTCTAAGTACTGGATACACTGGTACGAATTAGGCTTAGCTTGACTTCTGCAACCTCTAATTCTGAATAATAAAAAACGAGCGAACTTTATTCGAAACTTCAATTTATATTAGTGAAAAAAGAAATAAAACCTACTATAAAAGGAATAAGCCATTTGAACATTATGTTCTAAAATCAAATCAAATAGCGCGCGCTTCCCAAACTTCCTGTTACACACTTCCGTCCCACTTAACGTAATCACTCCTACAAATTGCACGAAAGCGAGAGGAAAGATGTTAAAGATCAATAATAAATATAATATTATCCAAAAGTAGCACTAAATATTGAAAGATACCTATAATGCGAAGAGATGGCGCTGCCTTGCAGCTTAAGAATGGCGAGAGGAATTTCGACGCGGTCCGTGAGGGCCGCGGTAGCATAATTGGTCAGTGCATTCGCCCGGATTGCGAAGGGTGCGGGTTCGAGTCCCGTCTGCTGCCTGGTCCGCGTGGCTTAAGAATGGCTAGAGGAATTTCGACGCGGTCCGTGAGGGCCGCGGTAGCATAATTGGTCAGTGCATTCGCCCGGATTGCGAAGGGTGCGGGTTCGAGTCCCGTCTGCTGCCTGGTCCGCGTGGCTTAAGAATGGCTAGAGGAATTTCGACGCGGTCCGTGAGGGCCGCGGTAGCATAATTGGTCAGTGCATTCGCCCGGATTGCGAAGGGTGCGGGTTCGAGTCCCGTCTGCTGCCTGCTCCGCGTGGATTTTTTTCTAGTCATATTTTCTTTACATTAAAACACTATCTTAGTTTAACAAAAATATATTGCAATACTTAGCAGTAAGTGTAAGAACGGAAGGGAAAGCGAGAAAAATATTGCGTTCAAGTTAATGTTCAATCAACTTGTCTAGCGTGACGTTGGCCGGAAATCTTGACTTTTTCAACTGTTTTTCCTCAGGTTTTTCCGAGGACAAATAATAATACTGATATATTTATGCAAAAAACAACGTATTAAATTGTAAGGTGCTCTCATACGCTCTTTTTGTAAATTCTGTGATAGAGCAATTATATCTTCACCCTATCGTAGTATTTACAAAACATGAAATTCTCAGGCATGTCATGAAAATCCACAATTTCATGATTGTTCTACCACAGACATTAATTTCGTTCGCGTGATTTAAATTAAACATGGTTAAAACTTATCCTAACTTTCCATAGCTTTTGGAGTTCTGAACATGGGTACTTATAAATATTTTTTGTTATTTATTTCCTTACTTATATCATTAAATTTTGGGATTCCATGATCTTTAAAATTATAAGAATTCTATTTATATTTCAAAGCATTAGGATGTTCCGAAGCTTAAAAACGCAATATTTTTGTCACTGAATTCGCAGTGCACGTAATAAGTTACTATTCAAAAAGCTAGTGTGTCCTCACTATCTGTCAACCTAATTTTCCTCATAATCTGTAGTCATCTATTTATCATCATATTTATTTAATATTTTTTTTTTACTAATTTAGTATATGTATGTTTATTTATTTATAAATATATATATTTATGAATATGTATATTTATTTATTAAAAAATTTACTATAACAATGAACCTAATACTAAAAACCTTATAAAATAAAATATAATAACTAAAATACATTATTAAAAGGAGTCCCTTTAGGCAAGGTTCCGAAGATACTGGCAGCGTTCCCCCTTTGGATAGCTAGACTAATTCTTTGTCCGAGGTAGCTGCCAGCTCTTCGGTCTCCTATGAAGTCGACTAATCTTTTTGCTATTTCTTTAAAAAGCCTTATAGCGCTAGGACCCCACGGACCAAGGGTCTCGACACCGAATGGGACAAAATCATATTCGGAGCCTAGACCCCTGTATTTGCCTGCCTTAGCTTTTTCGGCCGCTTCACAAGCCGCACCAGCTCTGTTGTTGGTTCCATGTAGATGGGAAGGGGCCAGCGTGTCTGAACAGGTTGCATCACATACTAGCACCTGACCCAAAAAAAAAATATAAATATATATGTGTATCATTTTATGTGTAGGTATAATATGTATTTTATATTTATTGTTGTTATAGAATAGTTAGATATAGTAGATAGTTTTTATGATCCACACTAAGCAGCTTATATTCTATCGCCATTACATTTCATCTCCTACCATAAGTCCGCCGTTTACTGTTTTTATGGTAATATAGAATAAATAAATAAATAAATATTACAGTACCAACCATTATTTGTTTTCCGCTAACATACACAGCAAAAAGATGACAACGTACTCTCAATGCGTACAAAGACGTAACAAATTGAGCTTTTAACACAAGCAGTCCACAAGAGGCCGCATTGTTCCCTGAGGGGCGTTTCGATGATTTATATCGGTTCATCCGTTGTGCTTAGATTTTGCCATTTCTTGTACTTCTGTTTTAGATTTTGCTCAAAGGACCATTTTTATGAAATTACAAATTCTTCATTGAGCTCTTAGGTACTTTTAGTTATTATTAAGATTGAGAAAATTTATTTTCCAAATGAAGTCGCGTACGATGGGTTACAATGGGATAGTAAGTTTAGGTTAAAAAAATCTCGCAAATTAATAAACAAAGAAAAAAGTTATTTCTAAATTTTATATTTAGAGTTTGGCTCGCTAAACTGATTTTTGTTTCTGCATTTATCATATCAAATTAAATTGTTTATTTACATAGCATATCTATTTTATATAAATTCTCGTTTCACGGTGTGCATAATTGAAGTACTCCGAAACGGCTCGACCGATTCAGTAAGTCTGAGAATCGGACATCTATTTTTTATTTCCCTAAATGTTAAAGGTCCTAATTTTTTGTTTTTATTTTTTTATGATACATCATACAAAAATACATACATCCCTTAATTTCCTTCCACCCTTCCACCACCAACCCCTATTTTTTATGGTGGTACGAAGTTCGCTGGGACAGCTAGTTTTAATATATATATATGTCCAACGAACATTGTGATTCTGAAATAAAATAAAAATCATTATATTTTATCATTAACCATTACACTACTTGATATTAATAGCCTACAAAAATGTTTACTCCTACAAATAGTTTTCTTCCATCCCTTTCAAGGATAACGCTTAATGCCTAAAAAGTTTGAAAATTAGGAATGAACAATTAAATTAGTTATATTTAAATTAAATTAATGACTGGGCAGTGGACAGCAATCATTTATCTAAAAGCGTTCACTTAAATAGAAAGATTATAACAAGTTGCTGGAATCAAACTTTGAATTCAAATATTCCACAAAATCTATACAGTGAAATAAAATTTAAAATTGCTGTTTAAAATGGAGTTCATGTTCCTTCTATCATATAATTACGAACAATAATGAAGAAATTAATGGGAAAATTACATAGCCATCTTAAGAACCGAAATGTGTTTGTCGCTCGTCATGTAACGCTATGTGTCAGCTGTATTGCGCCCCTTTTGACATATAACAAATCATGCTTTTAACAAATACCCCATCAGAGGTCGCTATTGTTCCCTCCGTATGGCTCTGATTTATATCGGCTCATCAAACCAGCGGGTTGTGAGTTATCTGAAGAGGCAGTTTCGGGTTAAATCTTCTGACAAGTGACGATACATCATTATCACAGATCCAGGGAACAATGTTGCCGTTGTTCGTCGTAGAACTGGGAGCAGATATCTTTGAGTTTGATATCTTAACGGGAACGAAAATTACGTTTTTCTCCTTTACGTTGATTGAGTCAGGGTTTTCAGAAATGACGGGCCAGAGGCGGCCTACTGAGATGGCAGGTCTGTGCATCTGTTCTAGACTCCAAATAAGGCCCATAAGTTTTCGTTGCATATTATTTGAACCAGAAACAATAATTTATGGTAAATGAAATTATTTCTAGAAGCTTTGAAAAACTGGTGATGTAAATCAAATCACTTACAATTGCATTTAATTGTAATCTAAATTATGGAAATATTGTTTCAATACTTTACATAACAGCTTTATTCTGTTGATTTCCAATAGTGAATACTTTTTTTTATTATTTGTAGGTTAATATAGTATTTATTTTCTTTGAAATTTTGCCACAAAGCCGGAAAATTGATATAAGTCTAAAATAAAATGTGTTCCGCATGCGACAGTTCGATTATTCCGAAAGTTCGGAATTCAGTTTCTCAGCAGACGATACAACACTTTTGGCCGTTATGCTAATTCAACCCTTAACTTTCTGCACCCAGCCGGTTTAATCGCTCGAATTTCCCTAACTTTCGGGAAAGAAACTCCCAAATCGAAGGGTGAATAAATTTAAAAACCTCTTAACAACATACTTAGTGGGTGCTGGGAACTTTGCGCGAATGGTAATGTATTTTTCCTAATCTAAGAGAGTGTTCTCAGTTATTTGTGGAATTTTTTAATAACTTCCACAAACTCTTTTCTTAAGGGTAAAGTCATGATTAACTAACTGATAAAACTTTTTTGACAAGTCGAGTTAGAAAAAATTACACAACTTTTTAATTAAGCGGTGCCGACGTTAAAGCGGTAACAACAAGTTTGGAATGCGAGTTCAGATTTTGTTCTCACACAATAATTAAAGATTTATAAAAATTGCGATTCAAGATCTTTTCTTGAGATTCTTGCGTTTACACCTTGGTACAGCTTTCTTCTTTAAAAGCCAAAGTTGCTTATAAAAGAAGCGCCATGTTTTCAATTCACCAAGGTAAGTATTACTTAATGTGAAGGCTTATATGGTTTTATTAAAGAAAAATGTGTTTGTAGCATATTTTTAATAGCTTATAATACCTTCAAAATCCGATAAGCATGTTCAAGGACTGGTCTTTGCTTTACTTTCATTTGCACAGTTTTTTTTTTTAATTATTTTTTGGTTTCCGCGCGTTCGAATTTTAAATCTTTCTTATTGTTGAGTAAAGCTCGAATCCCCGTTGCTGCGGTTTTTTTGGTTTCTGTATTAGTTAGCACACTGCAGTTTTAGTAGGTATATATAGGTAGTTCTTCATAAAATTCAATGTTACTGCAATCGGTGCATTTTACCGCGTATTCATATTCATGTAGCTAAGGAGCATGTGACATTGGCAGACACCGTGACGAGCTGAGCTTCACGACTCAACGCACCCATGACAGGAAGGAGTCCCCAAAAGGGGGTGTATTCTACTACAAAGGGCGAATGCAACGAGACTGGGGACAACGTGAAAAGTCGCGAGACACTCGCGCATTTCCGCGTGACGAAAGATTGTGTCAGCACGTGAACCGGCAAATGAAATGCGGCGTTCTGAGGGGCCTTCTGATGTCAAGCTATCAAGTACCTATGCCTATGTAGGTAGCTACTACCGGTTCATGTTCGTATGAGTACTACTGGTAACTGCGATCGACCCTTTTTAAGACCCACTGGAATGCGAAACGTTGTTCTTATGATGAGCAATTCAAATGGCGGTAAGCAGGTATTATACTAGTTGTAGATTTGTTCGTGTTTTATTTTATTTTAGTAAAGAATGTTTTTTTTTCTCGAGGCGCTCGATGGCGCAAGTGGTTAGCGCGTTCGGCTGCGATCGTTGAAGTTAAGCAACTTTCGCAGTGGTCGGTCATTGGATGGGTGACCAAAAATTTACTAACTCGAGCTCCTCCGTGCTTCAGAAGGCACATTAAGCCATTGGTCCCGGCTGCATCTGCAGTCGTTAGCACCCGCCAATCCGCAGTGGGACATAGGGTCTGTGCCCCAGCAGTGGGGACATTAATAGGCTGATGATGCTACAGGGACAGTAGTTCATTTCAGTATTTTCTATAAAACTTCATATAGACGACAATAAAACTAAAAAACCTGCAGTACTTGTATCATTGCCAAACGCACTCTTTTCTCTATGAAATATTGATGATATTGCACAAGTGCAGTGAGGTACAATAATTGATAGGATAGTCACAAGAATCAATACAATGTAGGTACAGTGGGGTCACTTGTCACATTATAATAAACGACTAAAGGTGCCCTGCGATTACAAACGCATTAATTTGAGAAAAAAGAGAGGCAGGCGGACAAAGCAACTGTTGCATTCTTAATATTAGTATGGTTCAGAGGTGAGATTAATTCTTATCTTGAATTGTTGTTGTTCTTGTCTTATTTACTCTAGTTTAGTATTCTCATGTCTGTGGGGGTTTATGGCGCTGAATGCTGAAATACAGGCATTGCCTAGTTCAGCAGCAGAGGCTAATAAATTATACTTTCTGTATAACTAGTGCTAAGTTTGTTACGAAATCTTACTGTACTGAATTTTTTGGTCAATAAATCTTATTATTATAATTTTTATTATTTTTAAAGCATGTAACTGCTTGATGTTTAAATCTAAAGAAAATATAACTAGAAAAAATTCCACGCGGACCAGGCAGCAGACGGGACTCGAACCCGCACCCTTCGCAATCCGGGCGAATGCACTGACCAATTATGCTACCGCGGCCCTCACGGACCGCGTCGAAATTCTGTCTAGCTATTTTTAAGCTGCAAGGCAGCGCCATCTCTTCGCATTATAGGTAAACCCACAATGTCAAATGAATACTTTTACAAGTATTAAACATTTTGAAAGAAGAAATAGCAATTATAGTTATAATTTTTATTATTTTTAAAGCATGTAACTGCTTGATGTTTAAATCTAAAGAAAATATAACTAGAAAAAATTCCACGCGGACCAGGCAGCAGACGGGACTCGAACCCGCACCCTTCGCAATCCGGGCGAATGCACTGACCAATTATGCTACCGCGGCCCTCACGGACCGCGTCGAAATTCTGTCTAGCTATTTTTAAGCTGCAAGGCAGCGCCATCTCTTCGCATTATAGGTAAACCCACAATGTCAAATGAATACTTTTACAAGTATTAAACATTTTGAAAGAAGAAATAGCAATTATAGTTATAATTTTTATTATTTTTAAAGCATGTAACTGCTTGATGTTTAAATCTAAAGAAAATATAACTAGAAAAAATTCCACGCGGACCAGGCAGCAGACGGGACTCGAACCCGCACCCTTCGCAATCCGGGCGAATGCACTGACCAATTATGCTACCGCGGCCCTCACGGACCGCGTCGAAATTCTGTCTAGCTATTTTTAAGCTGCAAGGCAGCGCCATCTCTTCGCATTATAGGTAAACCCACAATGTCAAATGAATACTTTTACAAGTATTAAACATTTTGAAAGAAGAAATAGCAATTATAGTTATAATTTTTATTATTTTTAAAGCATGTAACTGCTTGATGTTTAAATCTAAAGAAAATATAACTAGAAAAAATTCCACGCGGACCAGGCAGCAGACGGGACTCGAACCCGCACCCTTCGCAATCCGGGCGAATGCACTGACCAATTATGCTACCGCGGCCCTCACGGACCGCGTCGAAATTCTGTCTAGCTATTTTTAAGCTGCAAGGCAGCGCCATCTCTTCGCATTATAGGTAAACCCACAATGTCAAATGAATACTTTTACAAGTATTAAACATTTTGAAAGAAGAAATAGCAATTATAGTTATAATTTTTATTATTTTTAAAGCATGTAACTGCTTGATGTTTAAATCTAAAGAAAATATAACTAGAAAAAATTCCACGCGGACCAGGCAGCAGACGGGACTCGAACCCGCACCCTTCGCAATCCGGGCGAATGCACTGACCAATTATGCTACCGCGGCCCTCACGGACCGCGTCGAAATTCTGTCTAGCTATTTTTAAGCTGCAAGGCAGCGCCATCTCTTCGCATTATAGGTAAACCCACAATGTCAAATGAATACTTTTACAAGTATTAAACATTTTGAAAGAAGAAATAGCAATTATAGTTATAATTTTTATTATTTTTAAAGCATGTAACTGCTTGATGTTTAAATCTAAAGAAGAAGGGTTCGAGTCCCGTCTGCTGCCTGGTCCGCGTGGAATTTTTTCTAGTTATATTTTCTTTAGATTTAAACATCAAGCAGTTACATGCTTTAAAAATAATAAAAATTATAACTATAATTGCTATTTCTTCTTTCAAAATGTTTAATACTTGTAAAAGTATTCATTTGACATTGTGGGTTTACCTATAATGCGAAGAGATGGCGCTGCCTTGCAGCTTAAAAATAGCTAGACAGAATTTCGACGCGGTCCGTGAGGGCCGCGGTAGCATAATTGGTCAGTGCATTCGCCCGGATTGCGAAGGGTGCGGGTTCGAGTCCCGTCTGCTGCCTGGTCCGCGTGGAATTTTTTCTAGTTATATTTTCTTTAGATTTAAACATCAAGCAGTTACATGCTTTAAAAATAATAAAAATTATAACTATAATTGCTATTTCTTCTTTCAAAATGTTTAATACTTGTAAAAGTATTCATTTGACATTGTGGGTTTACCTATAATGCGAAGAGATGGCGCTGCCTTGCAGCTTAAAAATAGCTAGACAGAATTTCGACGCGGTCCGTGAGGGCCGCGGTAGCATAATTGGTCAGTGCATTCGCCCGGATTGCGAAGGGTGCGGGTTCGAGTCCCGTCTGCTGCCTGGTCCGCGTGGAATTTTTTCTAGTTATATTTTCTTTAGATTTAAACATCAAGCAGTTACATGCTTTAAAAATAATAAAAATTATAACTATAATTGCTATTTCTTCTTTCAAAATGTTTAATACTTGTAAAAGTATTCATTTGACATTGTGGGTTTACCTATAATGCGAAGAGATGGCGCTGCCTTGCAGCTTAAAAATAGCTAGACAGAATTTCGACGCGGTCCGTGAGGGCCGCGGTAGCATAATTGGTCAGTGCATTCGCCCGGATTGCGAAGGGTGCGGGTTCGAGTCCCGTCTGCTGCCTGGTCCGCGTGGAATTTTTTCTAGTTATATTTTCTTTAGATTAAAAATCTTATTATTATTATTATATTATTATATTATTATTGTTATGGATAAGAAAAATTGCACTGGTCCTAAGAATAATAAGTATTTTCAGCAATATCCTATTAATAATTACAATGTGAAAGTTTCTATGTTTGTTAGTCAATCACGTAAAAACTACTAAGCGGATTTGGATGAAGTGCGCATAAGTTAATGACCTTTAAAAATTTTAGGTTCCTGTGAGATTTTCAAAAATCGAAAACTGTTAACGCAAACGATGTCCGTTTGTAAAAATGATAATAATATATTTTTATAAAAATGATCATCATGATAATTTGTAGAAAATCACAATGTAGAAATACATTGACTCGAACGAGAATCGTTTCCGGTACCCCGGAGATAGCGGCCCGCGACGAATCTGCGCACTTATCTATGAATTTATCGTAATTTTTGCGAAGTTAACAAATTCACGGCGACTTCTCCCCGCCATTTCTTCCGCAACATAAAACTTGTAGCTGAAGATGATAATTATATTATTGTTCAAGTGTTTCGATGTAGCAGAATAAAATATGAGTACTGCTGTCATTTGTTATAAGTCAAGAGCGCCTAGCGATTTTATTGTTGTTTGATTGTTGTTGTAGTTTTTCTACCAGGAAACGTATTTTTTTAATTTATTTTCTTACTTGATTGTAATTGTTGACAAGCAAATGTACAAATGGCGGGCTTAATGCTGTTAGGAATTATCTCCCAGTCAACCGTAGAATTATAGCTAAGTCTTAGAAAGTAGTGCAAAAAAGAATTTTCTAGAAGATTAATTTTAATTAAATAACCTGCATAAAATACCAATATTTAAAATCTGCATACCTTTAATGAAAGGAATTATAATTATACAAATAATGTTTTTTTATAAAAATAATACTGGCAACTTATGTATTCTATTTATTTATACATCAAAAACGGATTATTATACGCTCATATTCGAGTTTATGAAATGCACCTGAATGATGATATTGTATTCGAGTATAAGGACGCCATCTTAAATATAGAATTCAGCAATAAGGCCTGTATTTTAGTTCCTAAATCAAAATTAAAAGCTTAAAATTGAAAAACTAATTAAACTACATTCTGTCACTATTTGACTTGAAACAAACGACAATGATAGAATGATGTGTTAAACACAAAAACAGGATAAAGACTTAATTTCATTCAAGAATTATGGTGCAAATCAAAGAATTATGGGCTTTCTATTTCCCATTATTTGGCACCTAATACTTCTACCACACCTGCGTGACGCAGCTTTCAAACAAAATCTAAATTCAAAATTAATTTATTCAGTTAAGGCTTTTACAAGCACATGTGAAAGTCGAAAACTACGCCATCGGTTCGCAAAACTACGGCGGCAGACCTTGTACTGAGAAGAACCGGCAAGAAACTCAGCAAGGGCTGCTTTTTTCTGCCTTTTTAATTTTTATACAGTGTCTTCAAATTGAAAGCTGATATCAAACTTACAAACTTGCAATATGCGCAAAAATTTGCGTTTGAAATTTGAATTAGTTCCATTGTAAGTACGTTCGTTCAGTTGCACATGTTACGCTCAAAGATCGAAAACGCTCAGTGAGCGGAAAAATAGCTCACAACGCGTTGTGGTCACAGTAAAACATCCACATGGCGAAATTTGTGTTATGGCTCTAATGAAAACGCACACGATGCGTTGTGGCAATCACAGAAAGACCAAATAGCGAAATTCGTGTCGTGGCTGACATGCTATTCGATCTCAACACGTTGTGGCAATGAAGAAAAGCCATGACGCGTATGGAATATTATTTAATTACGACGCACACTACTTTTCGATATGGATCCTACTAGGCCTGGGCTAGAAACGTGTTGGTAGATGTCTTTAGATATTTTTTATTTTATAAAATCATTGCATAACTCGTTTGTCATTATTACATATGTTATATAATTATATAAATTAAAATAAAACGGTATTTGTTATTTATTGAGATTACTTTATCTCTCTCTATTTCAACGAAAAACTAATTTCGATCGAAATTTCGCAATTTTGTCATACTGTTTATTTTCCTTTTTGGAAATTCGGTCTTCCGATAATATGTAGTTTGACAATTAAATTCTCCAAGTCTTCTCTAATTCACAAAACTTTAAAAGAAAAGTTTAATTTGACAGATACCGAAAGTTGTCCGAAATTTTAGCCTCAAATTGACGAAATGAAAAATGTTACCTTTTTTATTTTATGTTTTTTTTTTAATTTAGCCTAAAATGACTGCTGGAGTATTTTTAATGTTGTTGCATATCAAATTACCAAATAAACCGATTTTTTAAATTAACATATTGCCAATGCTTTAAAGTATCGAACGACAAATTTATATTGACATAAAATGGATTGCATCAACTCTACAAATTGGTCTGCTTACACCGTCAAACAAAGTTTTTTTTAAAGTCATCAAAATTTTTGTCGTAATGTAATATTGTTTCCAAGTAAGAAAGGTAATATAAAAAGTGGAGATCATAAGTTCACAAAAATATTTTGTGAATTCGAACTTTATGTGCGTGTTCGAAAATGAAATAGAGTGACTGGCGAAATTTCGTTGTAAAATTCGTTCGTTACCGAAATTTCGTTTCTGAAAAAGAGAGTGGAGCCCCTGGTATGGGAGTACTAACAATAATATATTAATATTAAAGGTCACTGCATCAAAGTATTATTCTTGGACCACACTCCGTGCTGTCTGCATGCTTGACTGACCTCACAGTTAGCGGGCTAGGGAGGAGCTCCGAGGGGAAACTGGGAGAATTTGGACACTTTAATGCGAGTTCTGATGTTTTATGTTAATATCGAGAGTAGAGAGTAACTTCGACCGATAGCCAGCACGATCGGATGCGGAGGTTCGATAGCAGACTTGGGTAGAATCTATTGTACTTACTATTGAATGGAAATAAAGTTCTTAATTCAAATTAAGGCTTAATAATTTTTGATGTGTAACATCTTTCCTCTCGCTTTCGTGCAATTTTTGGGAGTGATTACGTGAAGTGGGACGGAAGTGTGTGACAGGAAGTTTGGGAAGCTCACGCTATTTGATTTGATTTTAGAACATAATGTTGAAATGGCTTATTCTTTTTGTAGTAGGCTTTATTCCTTTTTTTACTAATATAAGGTGAGGTTTCAAATATTACACATCATACACGACTACTGTAATTTTTATTATAATGACTCGCACGGTTTGTGCATTGGCCACGACAGGGTAAAAGGTAAGGAAACCAAAATAATGAAATAAAAAGGTTATGAAACTGAATTTGGAAGGATTAGGGTCAGGTAGGTATGTTAAATTAATTTGAAACGTAAGTAATAGATCTGTATTATATTATATTGGTGTCGATTCTGGCGTGATTCTCCAAACCTAAAACCAAATTTATCATCATTCTCTCCTTTTCATTCTGTATAGACTCTATATACTATAGAGAATGATAAGGATAAGGCTTAATCATGTTTAGTACATCTTTCCATCTTTGTCAATTGTTTTAAGTCAGATAGAGATGGCATGAATGTACGTGATAAGGTTTAACATTTTAATTAAGAACTTTGGTGCGAGTGGGCTTTAAAGTTTATAGTCTTAAAGTGTTAGCCCTATATGCCACTAATATTATGAATGTAAAAGTATGTATGTTTGTCACTCAATCACGCAAAAACTACTGAACGGATTTTGGTGCGCATATAGTTAATGACCTGCATTGAGACATAGGGTAATTTTTATCCCGAAAAAATGTTACGATCCTGAGAGATTTTAAAAAAACTAAAGTAAACTCGAACGCAGTTACTAGCGGACGCTAGTTGGTAATAAAGTTCAGATATTCATTAAAGTTGGGATTACATTGACAATATTTTGTAGGTAAGGTAAGTTAAATTTTTGATGTGAACTGATCAAATGATTTTACTTATACAGTTTTGTTTATTAGCACTGCCAATACCGTAATTGTTTGAAACTCACGGCCACATTTTCTAGTGACGACTCTGTAAAAATATTTTTATTCAATGTTTTCACATAAAGACCTTTTCCGTGGTAAAGACCACTGTGGACTTGCTGATCTGCTATAAATTATTATGCGTGTCGTTTCGACCACTCTTCTTAGGGACATTGCACATTACACCGGCACACGATGCGGCTGTGATTAGTGTTAGCATAGCAATTGCCAACTGCTTCAACCCGACGAATAACTGCCGTCCTCATTTTTGACACTAAATACTTTTTAGTCCACTGGATGTGGAAAGCGCAGGATCGTTGTAAATGGAAATTCCGTAAGGAGCAGCATTCAGCAGTGGACATCCTTCAGCTGATGATGATGATGACTAGTCAAATTTAAGCGGGAACAATATGGCAACCGTGACTCGTGAAATGTAATATGTAATATTATGAGATTGCTGGGATTTCAGCGCACTCTGTACTACCAACTACAAGCCGCTTGTTTGCGAAATTCGTAACATACACATACTTGTAGATAGCTCGTTCAGAGGGAATTTAAAACTTATAGTCTATGGCCCGAATTTAAGAAAGATTCTCAGTGATTGATCTAGTCTTGAGCATAGTTAGAAAGGGATGTCGCTATATATAGCACATAGCGACATCCCTTTCTAACTGTACTCAAGAAAAGATCAACACTTAGTTGTCATTCTGTAATACGAGCCTATGTGTGCTGCTGTAGATGAGCTTCGGTGCCTTTTGCTAGATGATTTCGGTGCCTTTTGCGATTCAATGTACGATGACCCTTATAAGTCGAGGAACCGGAGCCTAACTGTTATATCCGCATAATCCCTATTTAAGGAAAGGTTAACATCAAAAGCATAAAATTTTATTTGCAGTCATTTGAATTTTTCCGTTGACATAGCCGGCTCATACATAATAAATGCATTTTATACTAAACACTAGACATCTGAGCGAACCCTCCCTTGATGTGTGTTTGCTTTATTTATTAAGTAAGTTGATGTAAGGTAAGGAGGCTTGTTATTCTTATGAGAGTTTGTTTAGGGTAAAAATATCTAGCTATGGTAAAATAAAGCTCAGTGACTGTATGAAGTTTAAAAAAATAAAAGGTTGTAAAAACAAATGGACATAAAATTCTATATTTGTAATATTCACGAATGGGAAGTAGTAGAAAGCAAAAACATTTTGTTTATTTTTAAATATATTTTTTACTTAAGAAAATATAACTAGAAAAATATTCCACGCGGACCAGGCAGCAGACGGGACTCGCACCTAACCCGCACCTGCGGTTACATACTTTAAAATAATAAAAATTATAAATATTTTTTATTTCATTCGCTAAATGCAAACTAGCCAGTGCATTCTGTAAGAAAAAAAAATGGATGCGTGGAAACAGCACAGGAAAAGGATAGTTAACACAGTCAATTAAGTTCAGTTTTAATTTGAAAAATTAAATAAATATTCAAAATATTCAATTAAAATCACTACTGAATTTAAGTTATTAGTCCATATGTAATTAGCACTTGTAAGTAACTAAAACACGTTGTGTCTATATAGAAACTAGAAACATGTGGATAAACATTATAAATATGAAAACAGTGATCAGAGGCGACGAGCGTGCCAACATTGTTTTTGACAACGCGATCATCTTATGGAGCTCGGAGGATCGTTCAAAGTACCTTTCGAACAGATGTCTAATAATGGTGGATTATTAACCACAACCGCGGCCAACTTCATGGTGTTACTATTGTGTTATAGTGATGCGCGCGCATCTCGAAATTTCACTCACATGATTTTTTCATAACGCGCCCGCGGCCAACTTCATGCTGTTACTTTTGGGTTACAGTGATGCGCGCGCATCTAAAAATTTCACTCTCATCATTTTTTCATAACGCGCCTAAAGAAGTATAACTTCAAAAATTCACTTTCACCTGTAATGGATTTCAAATTTGTTTTCTAATTTCAAATCACACGTGCATTATCGTGATGGAAACTGAGTTTGTTTTTCAGAACAGCAAGGTAGGCGTGTCGAATGGTGAAAGCTTTGTTGACTGAGATTAGTGATTATGACATGATTACAACACTTTCTTATATATGCGCCGAGTTTTCAATAATATATATTAGGTTAAGGAAAAATGTTCTTCCCATTCTAAATGAAAGTTCGAAACATTTTTTAATAAAATTTATTAACATTAAGTAGGTGCCATTTTGTTCGATAACTTTTTGCCATCTTGCAGGTCATAATCCCATTGCTATAGAAATTTTGGGGGAAAATCAAAGAACCGCGACAAGTGCTTTTAGTCTCCACGTGATGTTAACCTGACACTGCCTAAAGAATTCTGAAGAGACCGAAACAGGTGGAAATCTGAAAGTGCAAGGCAGGACTATACGGCGGATGAACTAACACTTTCCCGTCAAACTCTCTTCATTTTTCCTGAGCGGCTAAAGATGTGTGAGGTCCAGCATTATCATGACAAAAACCCACACCCCTTCTGTTGATTAATTCCGGCCACTTTCTCTCAAATTCTTGCTTTCATCTCATCGGTTACTCGCAGTAGAGTTCAGAATCGATAGTCCTGCCTGGCAGTAACAGGTCATAATGAATAATGCCTTTCCAACCCCACCATATACACAGCATCACCTTGTTGCGAGTAAATCCGGGTTTTGCCAGTGTCTGTGAAGTCTGACCGGCCTTTGATCAAGACCTTTTTCGCACGTTCTTGTCGTACGTGATCCACTTTTTATCACCAGTCAGTTTCTTCGAAAATGGTTCGGTTTCGTTACGTCGTAATAAATAATCACAAATTATTTATTACACGGTTCATTAGGTTTCTTCCAGTGAGCAAATATAAGCTCTATCCAAATTTCAAATGCGCCAAAACTGGTTTATGGTGAATTCCCAGTTCTTTAGCTACGGCGGTATGCCAATCTTACTCAGTTTTTCAAAAATGGCATCCATTTTATCCGTAACGGGGCGACTAGAGCGACAGAGAATTTTTAACAAGAAAAACATAACTGCTAAAGTGACACTTTCCGATCCCGCCAAAAAGTCAAAATGTATCGAATTTCTTCATCAGATTCACTCATGTTGACAGTAAGAAAAACAAATGAAAATCACCCATTTTTCTAATTTGAATTTAGATTTTTTTTTAAATTAAAACTTTCTAATGATACCAAAACCAGCCAGATACAATTAATGGTATAGCCAAAGAGATTTTATTACAAGTTCATACATACTTTAATGTGAAAAGACATAGTAGCAATATTATAAAAAAAAATCTCACCTGACCACAAAGAAAGTTTAAAAATCATATATTCTTCTTTAAAAGCGCACGAAAAAGACATTTAAAGTCATATTAAGCGCATACTCAGTCTTGAAAACCGCGATAACGGCGCCGCCATGTCTCGGCGATCGGAGTCGTGTAGCACAATATTTATAGTACAGAAGGTAAAGTAAGGTATACAAATTGGACAACGCGCACATAGACACCGAACACTGATACGATATCTTGGCACCACTGCGAGCGCGAGTTAAATCTGCTTGAGTCACGCGTCTGTGAACTTTTTTGTGCAAAAAATGGAGCAAAAAAAAGTTCTTATATCTGTTCAGTGAAAGGTTTTTTTAATTAACCATTAAACGGTGACTTGTCGTTACTTTTTAATTTATACCTAATATAATATTAAAATACTTTAGTTTTTATTGGTTGATCTTTCCATTTTCCTATTTCATCCTCAATAATAAATGAAACAACTAGATACGTTCGAGTACTCTTACCATGAGTATCTTTTGTGTACAAGGTAATGTTGACAATCCTAGCGCCTGAGCGTAAGAAAAGTGAAGTGCTTACATGAGATCACCTTCTGTATTATCTATTTTGTGCATGTGGCGGCAACAACACTTACAAAGATAGATTCATAATATATATAATTACATAGGTATCCATTTTTAAATACATTTAATTATTACCTTATTCTTTGTTAATCTCTTTGTTAAACTTAAATTTTAGTAACATTCCCTTTCGGAATCATTCCTGTCTTCTGAAAAAATTATGTTACAAAAGGTAGATCTAACAAAATTTACCAATTTATGAAAGGGGGTCAAATATTTGAAGGAACGAAATTATCACTCAATTTTCATTGTGAAGTTAAACAATGGATCTAACGAGATAAAGCAAAATAATACTTTCTTATGACTTGAAGCATGGAATAAGAAAATTGACAGATTTCGAAATTAAACGACATCGACACTGTGACTACAGAGTGCTACGGAGTGTAGCAGACAATGCAACAAGAGCAGAAAAATACAGCTACGAAGCTACGATAAGTTTTGTATGTATACAATACTTACCGTAGCTTCGTGTTCAACTACCTACATAAACCTCGGTAGCGGCAAATGCCTGGAGTAAAACCACAGACAAAAACCACAATTTTGGGTGACCCTGACCTCTCTCCTCACCATCCCTACAGATCCCATATTCTTATTTAGCGACCACAAATTACTACATGACTGAGTTTCTAAGCTTTGTAGAGAATTAAAAAAAATGCAGACAACTCCATAGCGAGAGCGAGTCCATCTTTTTTCAGACACGAACCACGTTATACATTTCAAAAGTGTGTGATAAACGGGCACTTTAATTCCAAGAGCGCGTAGTACGAAATCAGAGCAGATTACTAGCATGTTTAATTTCTGCCCAAATTATTTTCTAAAAGGAGATTTTTTACTCAACTCCCACTTGGCACAATAGGGTATTTGACGGTATTAAAAATAAAGTGCCAATTGTTAACATCTGTGTTTAGAATGATTATTGGCAGGGGTTTTTACTATTTTTACAAAAAAAATATTCATAATTTTACTAAAAACCCATGAAAAAGATAATATGTAGTTTTCTTATCTATTGTCACGTGACCCAAAACGCTTGGGATTAGCGGAGCCTAAAATGACGTCACACGCAAGTAAGCTTTCGGTTAAAATGACATTACATTGTATCGTTTGACGTTTTAATTAACAGTCGTGTGACGTCACATACTAGTAAGACGCCATATTGTCCAGAGAAACGTTTTCGCGGCAACTTGAAAATGGAGTTTTTGATTTGGTTATTTTTACTGAAATACACAACAGTATGATGAATATCCACTTTTAACGGACTCCATAAACATTAGTCAATAACGTGAGATCGTTTTCTAAAAGTTGTCAAATACCCTATACGTACTCATAAAATATTTGTTTATCTCCTATATATCCTTAGTACTATATATCCTTACGTCCCCTCCGTACTCTGGGAGCAGTACTCCCCCGTTTTCTTAAGGCTGGCTTCCTTACGTTCCCTCGTGCGATACTAACTTTGTCTTTGGCCCCTCCGAGACGTTTTATATAATCCATTAAGTTGTCAACAGAGATTGATATAACGACATCGGGACGGCATTACATTACATCACTAACGACTCGTCTGTGATCCCTAAAACGCGAATGCAGCGAAAAAAGTTCTTTGAAGGCTTCCTTTTATAAGGTCGCTTGCTTTGTTTTTAAATCGCAAATGTCATTAATATTTGAGAAGGTAGAATATGTTGTTAGCTAAAATAACAAAAGTGTTATTTTAAAATCCCTGGGTCAAAGTTAATGAGGGGTAGTTTTAACTTACGTACTGTACCTACCATATCAATAACACAAAGGTCAGTTTTCGCCCGATACTTGGTTTTTGGAATTCAGTCAGTTATCACTGCATGTATATCGGTTCTTTAAGATTCAATGTCATTCATTTAAGAATCATTTTCTAGACGAAGTGCAACGAAAACACCCTCCGCTATCCGCGCGGATTCACTGACCATTATGCTACCGCGGCCCTAATTGTCCGTGTCAAATCATGTCTAGTATTTCTAAGACTGCAAGGCAGCGCCATCTGTTCACATTGTAGGTAACCGACAATGTCAAATAAATGTCAATAATATCCTTTTAGACATAACGTTTTATAGTAAAAGGATATATAATTTAAAACAGTACCCCTAACACGAACCAATATCGAAATCGATAAGTTTTCGAGTCCGAAATGTCATAGTCAAATTTTGTATAGAAACTTGAACAGCAGCGCCATAACGGACGTAACGAGAACTAAAAATCAGTATATATTTGACAATGACATTTCGTATTCGCAAACTATTCTAAATCATATAGGTTCGTGTTAAATGTACGGATGTATTATATTAAATCGTCTTTATTGCAGTTAAATCTTGGTAGTGTTCATTTTCTCCCAATAAGTATAAATCTTTGCAACTATTAACTAGGACATTACCTAAACGACGTTCATATATTCTGAGTGGTAAAGTACGAGTCGTTTATACCAAATGTTGGCTCTGTACGTACAAATATTTTAATTCCGCATTCATTAAGTTATCTTATATTTATATTTTATTATATACTTGTATTATAAAGAGGAAAATTTTGTTTGTAGGAAGTAATCTATGGAACTACTCAGCCGATTATAAAATTTCTTTCACCAACTTAAGTGTTTAGGCCAAATTACAGTAATTATTAAATATCAATAGTCCATACTGCCAGACGAGGCTTTATGTGTAACCAAATGTTACCTGAAGCTCGGTTCGACCCCTTTTGGGATTGTGAACGTGATTATATATATTTATTAATGTGTGCTAAGAGGGTAAGTACCCGCTCCTGAGCCATAAATTGGCTTCCCTTCCAGTACTCGCCTCACCGTTAGTGTTTGAAATATCATAGCACGGTTAAGATTACACTCGTCTTCAAACTCCAAAAAGGATAAAAATAGAATCCTTGGTACTCTTTACGTGCTGTGTACATCGTGTTAGTGTTGTGCAGAAGAAAAACTGTGTATCTCGAGTGGCCACTCGTATTAAGAAAGTGCTGGAACAATCTGAGGTACTTATTTCGCAGCTGAATGTTGGTGAACTGGTGAGTCTTCCATTAATTTACTTATCCCTCTTCTCCCGTTACACCCTTCAGCACACGAACCAGTCGCGCATCCAATAAGGTTTATTTATTTAACAATAGAGTGATAGAGATAACAAAGAATCACATAAAGGACAATGGGCAAAACACACCCAGCTCCGCCAACATTGTAATTAGTATGAATCGATAGATCTATGAAAAACTAGCCTTTTTTATTATGACACCGTAAACAAATATCCTTGGAGTCAAAAGATATGACACCTTAAAAATATCCTGGTAGTCAAAAGATATGACACATGGGCATATTTAAGTAGCTAAATAAGTTCACTTTATAGTACCTTTATTTCACATTATTAGTAGCCATAATAATTTGCCATATCGTACTATACAACCAGATATACGACAACGCCTGCCGACCATCCTGCGCTTGTACTTACTGAGCCACCTCAAAATGGTTTAGGGGTTCAACCCCCCTAGTTGCACAGACTTGCAGTTGCAAATAGTCCACTCGTCTTACTTCGTTGTGATTGTGCGCTCCCTGTCACTTGATTGATTTTTATCTAACACACTTTGGACATTGGAACACGATTATCGGTTTTGTCAATTAGTATGGATGAACTGGAATCA
This sequence comes from Chilo suppressalis, assembly GCA_902850365.2. Lineage (NCBI taxonomy): Eukaryota > Metazoa > Arthropoda > Insecta > Lepidoptera > Crambidae > Chilo > Chilo suppressalis. Next base: position 5,376,839 of record OU963902.1, read on the forward strand.
TGTTTTCTCCGAAGCGTGGACAAGTTTGGGTGATTTGTGGTCGCTCCGTTTTAGATAGAAGACAATTTACTATAACGAAAAAAACGTTTGAAAAGACCCCAATTAATGCGGGGATTTTTGGATTTACTCTAGCGCGGCAGAATAACTTAAGGGGGCACCCTTGCACCTTGTGAAGTACTCCCATAATACCTGAGCCCCATATGTAGGTTCGAACTAACTAACTAAATTAATTCCCTTGTTTTATTAACGTTCGTACGTTATAGTACTTGTACCTATTGAACTTAAAATAACTAAAGAATTGGATGCGCTTTGGCTCAGATGATCATGACTATAATACCTTTCAAACAAATGTAGTTTAATCCGTGGCGGACGTGGGTGCAGCGTCCATACATTTCTGCCCAATGTCCTTTATCCTCATAAAGAAGTTAACTGGGTCACTAGTTAACCAAAAACATACTTTTCGTGTAAAACAAAATTTTAAACTTAAACATTGTCAAAAAGCTTTGGTCATTCCACGCGTAACTTTTCTCGATTTTTATCCCTTTTTTTATTCATAGGAAGGAATCTTTAAAATTGTCAATTCCATTGGGACGAAGTCGCAATTAAAGTCTGGTTAATAAAAAAAAATACAAAAGGTTTTCTACAATTGACTACAATACCCTAAAAGAAATGAAAGTTATTCTTTTTCAGTTCGGAAGCAATTCTCATGGTCCTCTCAGGCAATAAACATTTGGAACAATGTAACTCCGTGCCAAAGAACAGATGAAAGTGGAGGCTACTTGCCAAGAGTAAGTACCGCCGTCGACCGGATATCATTGCAGGACGTTTACGGCTTGAGATCGGTATTTAAAAAAGGATGGGGGAATTTTTAATTAATTTCTTAGCGCATTTAAATTAACGTATTGGATGGAACCTAGGACAGCTGGAATTATCTCTAGACCAAAGTATTCTTCTAATGTTGGACACAGTTTTCGTAATTCAGATTGGTGAGGAGCTCGATGGCGCAAGTGATTAGCGCGTTCGGCTGCGATCGTTGAACTTAAGCAACTTTCGCAGTGATCGGTCATTGGATGGGTGACCAAAAATTACTACCTTGAGCTCCTCCGTGCTTCGGAAGGCACGTTAAGCCGTTGGTCCCGGCTGCATCTGCAGTCGTTAGCACCCACCAATCCGCACTGGGCCCGCGTGGTGGGTCGTGGCCCAATCTCCCTATTCCATCCATAGGGAAGGCCTGTGCCCCAGCAGTGGGGACATTAATAGGCTGATGATGATCTGTTACCCTAGTATCCCATAGCACAAGCCTTACAGTGCTTACTTTGGGGCTAGGCTAATTGGTGTGTTGAAAATAAATAAATAATAATAATTAGCCTAGCCCCAAACTAAGCACTGTAAGGCTTGTGTTATGGGCTGCTAGAGTAACGGATAAAATACATATACTGACACATATATATGAGTATGTTTTATCTAGAAATATACACATATATAAACATCAACGTCTAAAGTACAAATGCTCGTATTCATCGTACTGAAATTTGTCCCCACCAGGGCTCGAACCCGGGACCTCTGAGTGGGCGACACCATGAAACTCAGCGTTTATAGCACTCAGCCACGGAGGTCACATATTGTTGGTAGAAAGCGAAAAAATGTTTAAGGATTAAACGAAATTCCAAGTGAAATTATATTAACTTTTGAAGAAGTCAGGCAGAATCGTATTTCTGGTGCAGTTTTTATCGGCTCTGTTCGCTTTAACGCAGTTCGCAGCCCTAGGGCTGCGTTAAATGCGGACGGTAGACAGGGTGATTTACCGTCCGCATTGCACAGTCTCATCCGTCGAGGCGGGATGCCTTGGGTGCTTCCGGACATCCCCCTGACCGCTAGGAGGAGGAGGAACCCCTGCCAGTGGTAACGAGGAAAGTCACCAGGATCCCACGACACCTGTTCCGGCAGGCGAGGAAGCATTGTTGGGTTTTTACTGGGTAGGGCCCCCCGTCATCCCGGGCAGCCGCTGGGCCAGTCGCATGGGCTGGCTGAGCACGTGGGCGGAATTTGCAGAAATGAGCAGGAAAGCGTCCCAGATCACTGTCTTCTTGATCCCCTGGTAGCTGAAGTATGCGTTAGGACATTTCATAGACACAAAAACCGGTACTTATTTCCACTTGTGCCACATACTACCAATGGCTTAAAATTTAAATAAGCATAGTTACAGTTACATCTTCATGAAAGACAGTAAACGTAGACATCGCATGTTGAAGACTGCTCATGTCACTATTTGTAAATGTTGTATGCTTCAGATACCCTTTGATATAAGGGCGCGTACAAAAAATCGCTGTTTCACTCGGATGCATACAATCAACATGCAGGAAGCAGTGAACTTTTGAAAAATTTCCGCCATATCCAGTCGTGTCATAGATTAAGCATTAGGTAGAAAGTCAACAACTTTATTTTTTCAATTTGATGAATAATTTGAGAAATAGAAACAAGTTTAATATTTGAGAATTTTAAGACGAAGTAAAAGGAACTTAATGAAGTCAGTATCTGTTACTTGGAATAATCCTAACAATATCACTTTGAGTAACGGCGTAAAGTATAAAAGTTATTTGTTACTCAACGGCATGGAAAATCTGATAAGAAGTTGAAATATTATATTTTTTAATATTTGCGGAGGAGATGAGTGTGTGCGTTACATACTGTACACACACTTTAGTTTCCTACCTACTTAATGGCCAGTCATACTTGTAGAAAATTTCATCGGTTCAAAGGTAAAACTTACTAAGTGTCACTTTGACTTATAATGAGATTTTGCAACAACTGCTCCTTTAAATATAAAATCTATGGTAAGAAATAATCACCAAGTGCGTAATGTGATTTGTGTGTGACGATTTATTAGGTAGGTGCAGTTGATTAGAACTTGAAGTAAGAGGATACTTTTAAATCTGATACACTCCTCATAAGTGCGCGTGATGGCATTGAATATTTAATCCAGTTAATTATAATATATGTATATACTATCATATTTGCTGTGGCAAAAGTCTTATAGTAACATTGCATCAAGCTGGCAACGTGATCTAAAATCCAAAAGTTTAAATTTATATATATATATTATTTTTAAGCATTTAACTGCTTGATGTTTAAATTTAAAGAAAATATAACTAGAAACAATAAAAAAAAACCACACAGACCAAGCAGCAGACGGGACTTGAACCCACACCCTTCGCTATCCGGGCGAATGCACTGACCAATTATGCTAACACGGGACTGATGGCCGCGTCGAAATTATTCTAGCCATTCTTAAGCAAGGCAGCGCCATCTCTTCGCATTGTAGGTAACCCACAATGTCAAATGAATACTTTTACAAGTAATAAACATTTAAAAGAAGTAATAGCAATTATAGTGTATATTTGTTCATAATATTCATAATTATACGAATTTGTAATATTGTAATTAACTCGACGTAAAAAAATGAGTTAGAGAATTGGAAAAGGTAAAATCATTTATTATCATTATATGTAAATTAACTATAAATCGAATTAAGAAAATAACGCAAAATATTTTTATACCAAAGTTTCCGTAAAATGATACACATAGCAAATATTTGCAGTATAGTGTCTGAGCTGTCGTTGCTCTTTGCCAATCGTTTTTCCGCTCGAAGGGGGCCGCTAGTGTGACAATGCGTCGCACACTGAGAGGGGGGGTGGGGAGGAGGGGCATGTTTGTGATGTTTCCATTTTTCATCCGTTTTGCATATTTTATACAAGAATCCATTGAATAGCTCGTTGATGGAATTGATGGTCCTAAATATGCGAAACACAACACACATCAAACATGCATAGGTAGATATAATTTTAGAGCATGTTGCAATCAATACCAGTGTGTTCACATTAAATAATGTATTTTGTCTGAGGAGCTCGATGGAGCAGGTGGTTAGTGCATCCGGCTGCGATGGTTGAAGTTAAGCAACTGTCGCAGTGGTCAGTCATTGGATGGGTGACCAAAAACATCTATCTCGAGTTTCTCCGTGCTTCGGAAGGCACGTTAAGCCGTTGGTCCCGGCTGCATCTGCAGTCGTTAGCACCCGCCAATCCGCACTGGGCCCGCGTGGTGGGTCATGGCCCAATCTCCCTATTCCATCCATAGGGAAGGCCTGGCCCCAACAGTGGGGACATTAATAGGCTGATGATGATGATGTATTTTGTCTGCTGAAGTGGTCTAGAGGCTTCAGACGGAGAGGAGACTCCCCCCGTGGGGAGATGCCATCCGCCTCGAATGCCTCTAGAGGCACTCGCCAATTCTTGGCTTTAGGTCCTCTTAGGATCTCGCCGTCCCCAAAACCGGTGACGCTGTAAAGGTCATCTGCGAACAACAGCATACACACTCAAAAAAATATGACTGCTGCTGATACACTTTAAAGTCATCTCCGAAGAGAAATAGTCTGGGAAAGTAATCTCCACCATGCAGAAGATCACAGTAAATTAAAGGCTTACGCAGACCGGGACGGCATGGCAAGGGATTTGGCCGTGAGTCAGCGCACACTGGCCGCTTAGATACCGCGGCATTCCAGCACTATGCCACGGCATGCCACGACGTGCCGCGGCACTGCTGCCCGATACACTTTTAGTCTTCAGTTGCGTTTGATCAACTGTTGGTGTGCCTCAGTTTTAAAATGGTAATTGGGATCTGGTGTTGATATCGATTAGAAGGCTAAGAATAGGGATAGAAGAAGATTTTGGGTTGATAATCTATGGAAAGAAAGTGAATCAAAGGGTGAATTCCCCGCTTCTCTACCCCCGCCGCCGCACCCCGCAGTATATCACTACGAGCGCCGGAGTCCGTGGCATGCCGTTGCCTACCGCAGTATGCCATGGCATCCCGCCACGGGAGCCTGTGGCACGTCTTTTAATGCCGTGCGATAAAATCCCTTTCAATGCCACGGCATCATTTTAAAGCATAGCAATTTGTATCGTATTACTGCAACAGTACGGTTGAATGTCCATTAATAAAAATTTAAATCCCTTGCCATGCCGTCCCGGTCTGCGTAGGCCTTAAAGCTTCTTTATGGTGATGTTGTGTTTCTGTCAGTGAGTAAGGTTCCAGGGCTCCACGGGGTAGGGGATAGGGTCAGCGTAGGCAAAGGGGCGAATGATATTTTTGGTATCGCAAGCGTCCATAGGCTATGGTGGCTGATTAACATCAGGCAGGCCACATGTTTATCATCATCATCATTATCATCAGCCTATTAATGTCCCCACTGCTGGGGCACAGACCTCCCCTATGGATGGAATAGGGAGATTGGGCCATGACCCACCACGCGGGCCCAGTGCGGATTGGTGGGTGCTAACGACTGCAGATGCAGCCGGGACCAACGGCTTAACGTGCCTTCTGAAGCACGGAGGAACTCGAGATAGTAAATTTTTGGTCACCCATCCAATGACCGACCACTGCGAAAATTGCTTAACTTTAACGATCGCAGCCGAACGCGCTAACCACTTGCGCCATCGAGCTCCTCCATGCTATGTTTATATGTCACCCCTTTATCATAAAATAAACGATTGTCATAATAACTAGAATATGTCTGCGAGTGGGGATGAGTCTGTTTACTGATATTTCATGTTGTTGAATATTAAACCTTTAGATACGCTCTAGGTACTCCTTCAATGTTGAGGTAGTATTAAAGAACATGGAACTAAAACGTGTTGTACGGGATAAGATTTTGTAAGGATCGTCAGTATTTTTATTAATGTTGTAGAGTTTCTTTTGCCATTAATCTCCATAACTAAAAGAAATCTTAAGCTAAAAACCGGAACACGTGTTGGACCATTTCAAGTAAATTTTAGCGACAAAAAGGATATATGGTTCAATAGGCCGTTGATCATGGCTGCATTTATAGTCTTGACAATGGACCTTTGTAGTAGGTTACGGCATATTTTACCTCTATGATTCTGTCTCTGGGCAAAGGATGTAGCAGATTATTGGACTCTTAAATACAATTTTAGTATTTAAGTTCCAAATTAGACTTAATACCGCAATAAAAGTGTTTAAAAGGATTCTAAGCTTCCACCATATCTTATAATTTCCTTTGATTTGCTTTTAGTAGCAATTACAATGTACACATCCCTGAAGGTTCGCGCGGGTCCCTAATAGTGGCGGGTAGTTCAACATTACACACACACACAAATTGTTTCCGTACAAACCCGAACGTATCAATTTTCGAGTAATTCCCGGAGAGACGAAGCGAGCAGCGATGTTGCTCATTGGTTGTGACGTTATCTCACTTTTTATATAAACCTTTTACTAAGTTAATGTGTCAGTAAATGTAAATAAATAATCTATCTTAGCCTATTATTAAATCTACTGGTTATAAAACAGTGAGCCTAGTGCTGATTGCTGACGCTATATGTCTGTTCATGCAGCCGTGGCCAACGGTATAATTTTATAGAAATGTTATTTACGAGATTGTTACCATGTACCTTGTTTTTAGCGAGTTTTCGATATTTCGGCACTGTTGCAAACGCCATGATCATAGAGTAACTGATGATGGTACGCCATGATCATGGCGCTTGCAACAGTACCGAAATATAAAAATCTCGCTAAAAACAAGTAGTACAGTCATTTGGTTGTTTTAACTGGAATGTTTTCCGGGATTTTTGAAAATTACTTATTTTATAGATTTTGAGGTGATCTTTCCGAATTTCGACTTTGCCACCTCGTATTTTTGCCGCTCGCGCCGCCATATTGGAAAAATGGCGCCTAAAAGCAGTTTTTTGACAATATCTCCTTTCCGACTCATATTACGATAAAATAGTTGTATACAGAATAGAACTACAGGCAATTGCCTACAATTTATGTATCAACCTCCTTTTTCATGAAATAAATAGTTTTGACGTACGAGCGCCCGCAAAATGTATTCCACCTATAAAATTGACAATTTTTAAAACTCCCGGAAAACTTTCCAGGTAACCACTATATTTCTCACCAAATGACTGTACTAAAGGTACATGGTAACAATCCCGTAAATAACATAAATTCCTATTATTTTAGTGACCACGAAAGTTTAAAACATTATAACGGTTTAATTTGCTTTCTGAAGCACGGAGAACTGGAAGATACATTTTTGAGGACTTATCAGACTCTTTGTTGCATAACAGTTGAACTACTGTAAGAAACAATTGTCTTCCAATCAACCAAGGGAATATGTGATCATCGTCATTATTACCATCTCAGCCGTACGATGCCGACGGCTGAGCAAAGGTTAGGACAGTCTTCAAAAGAGGGGTTAATCTTTCCTTTCAGAGCCGGCATCGAAATTGAATTATTCATGAATTGTAATAATATAGATATTTTTTGTATTACAGAACACTGGCTTAAAAGTTGTCAGAATATATTTAATTTTAATAATCATCAGGTTGGGAGTTTGTTCAATCGAGAAAATGCAATTCGCGGTGGCTCTTTAATATTATTGAATAAAAAATTAAAATTTAAGGAACGAAGAGATATTGTGTGCCTCTCGGTTGAGCGAACAATAGAAATTGCCTGTGTGGAACTGGACCGGCTTGTTGTATTGAGCGTATACAGACCTCCATCAGCATTGTATGATTGTTTTGAAGCTATCATGGATGAAGCTCTTAAGAAAACTTACACTACAGGCAAACGGTTGGTTGTCTGTGGTGACTTCAATATTGATTTATTAGAAAAATGCAGATCGAGTACTAAAATAAAAAAATTATTTCAATCATACAATCTGAAAAACTTATTCATTAAGCCTGCTAGAATAGCTGCCACTTCAGCCACTTGTATTGATAATATATATACAGATATCATACCACAGAAAAAACAAATTATTAATAAACTAGATAGTGATCATTGTGGCCAGTTGATTACATTTCCATATCAGCTCAAGCAGGTGACAAAAAAACACATCACTGTTGTACCAAAATCTGCTAATCGTGTGGAACGTTTTAAAACTCAATTAGATAGAAAAATGTGTTATCTAAAATATAAAGACAGTCCAAATGATTTATATAATGATTTTTTTAATATATACTGCACTGAATTTAATAATGTTTTTGTACCCAAAAAATGTGTTAATGATGCGGTAACTTTTACTAAGTGGGCTACGCCTGGAATTCATAAAAGTAGAAGGACACTTTATGAACTTTATAATGAAAGAAACTGTAACACTAGTGAAAAATTTAAAGAGCATGTTCGTAACTATTCTAAATTGTTTAAAAAAGTATGCCGCTTAGCAAAATCAAATAACTTAAGTTCAAAGATTAAGAACAGTAATGACAAAATCAAAACGACATGGAATATTAAAAACGATGAAACTGGAAAATCCAAAACTCGCAATAATAATTATAACTTAAATATTGATAATTTTTATTATAACCCTTTTGGGTTACTTCAGATATGAAGTTGCTACAGCTTTCGAAAATTTCTTTACTGATATTCCAGTTTCAACTACTAAATCTTTGAACTCTTCCCCCATTGCTGCCGAATCAATCTTAAGAGAAAACGTGAAACCGGTTAAAATGGGTGTTCCGCAGGGCTCAATCCTTGGTCCCTTCTTATTTTTAATTTATATTAATGACTTGCCTTACTATGTAAGAGATAACCATGAGATAGTATTGTTTGCGGATGATACATCACTTTTATTTAAACTCAAACGCAATGAAAAAGTTATTGACGACGTGAACAATTGTATCTCTAAGGTAGTCCACTGGTTCAATGTTAACAATTTATTACTTAATGAAGGAAAAACGAAATGTATGAAATTTGTATTACCTAATGTAAAACAGGTAAAAACCAGTGTGAATGTAAAGGATAGGAATGTGGGCCTTGTAGACACCACAGTATTCTTAGGGATAACTTTAGATTTTAAGCTTCAATGGAGCCCACATATTGATAAATTGTCAAATAGACTTAGCTCTGCAGCATATGCCGTAATGAAGATACGCCAGTGAACGGATGTAGATACTGCCAGATTAGTATACTTTAGTTATTTCCATAGTGTAATGTCGTACGGAATTTTATTATGGGGAAACGCCGCCGACATTCAAACTATTTTTGTGCTGCAGAAGAGAGCTATTCGATCAATTTATAATCTTAAAGTTAAGGATTCCTTAAGAGATATGTTTAAAGAATTTGGTATAATGACGGTCGCATCACAATACATTTACGAAAATTTATTACTTGAAAGAAAAAATATTAATTTGTTTCTTAAAAACAGTGATGTTCACACACTTAATACAAGAAACAAAAATAAACTAACTTTACCTGCTACTAGGCTTCACAAAATCAATAATTCATTTAAAGGTCTTTGTGTTCGCTTATACAATAAAGTCCCAAGCAATATCCAAGAGTTAAGCATAAATAAATTCAAAGATAGTATAAAAAAAGCACTTATTAAAAAAGCTTATCACAAAGTGTCTGATTATATTACAGACAAAAATGCTTGGGTTTGAACTGTTCCAATTATTCCAACAGGTGTTCTATATTAAATAAATCATGATTGTATTGACGTTGTAACAACATAATGATTTGTAAATGTTGTTACATTATGCTTTTAATGTTGTGGAGTTTTTTTCTCCGCAGCTAAAAAATATGTCCAATAACGAGTGGTAGGGAAAAAAATGTTTGAACGATTCCAAAGTGTTGTACTATACATCCAATTTGAATAAAGATATATTGATTTCTGATTTCTGATTTCTGATCGTATAAGGGTGACAGTGATCCCTTACCATTAGGTGGACTACCAGCTCGTTTGCCTGCATAAACATAAAAAAGGTCTCCCCCAAGGATCTCCACTCCGATCAGTTTTGCGCCATAGTGGGCTACATGTGGATCAAGAAACATGTGATTGATCATCATCATCATTAGCCTATTAATGTCCCTACTGCTGGTGCACTGGTCTTCCCTATGTATGGAATAGGGAGATTGGGTAATGACCCACCATTCGGGCCCAGTGCGAATTGGCGGGTGCTACCGACTGCAGATGCAGCCGGGACCAACGGCTTAACGTGCCTTCCGAAGCACGGAGGAACACGAAATAGAAGATTTTTGGTCACCCATCCAATGACCGACCACTGCGAAAGTTGCTTAACTTTAGCGATCGCAGCCGAACGCGCTAACCAGCTGCGCCATCGAGTGATTGATCACAATTCCAAAATCCGAATAGACGAATCCGCGGGCTGAAGCTACTCCCGCAAGTACGCGTTGCGTTTTCGAAGGAAGTGAGTGCACTCGTAAAACCGGTGATTTTGAGAACACTTCAACTTTTTATTGTTACTGTTGGCGCGAAGTATTGTTGATCCGCGGAGACATTTTATTGGCGATTAAAATCGAATCAACATTTTTACTGCGTACGTGCCCCGAGACGACTTTAACGGCTTTTATTACCATCCACCCGGCCACAGAATAAATACTACTGTGTCTCGGCGTTTCTTTTTCCAAGTCTCCGTTTTCCTTTATGCTTGTTAGCATTTTTAAATAGGAAAACGTGTTTTTCAGTTAAACAATATGCAACATTTCATTATTTTTTAGGCTTACGTACCTCAAAAGGAAAAAACGGAACCCTTATAGGATCACTTTGTTGTCCGTCCGTCTGTCAAGACCGTTTTTCTCGGGAACGCGTGGAGGTATGAAACTGAAATTCATATCTAATATTCAGGTCTACTGTCCCTTGGAGCTGTGAAAAATCAAACTTCTAAGCCAAAGCAATCAAAAGATACAACCGTTTAATGCAGCAAATTTTCGAAACTCGCACGGGAATCAAAACCTACCGTGTACTTCCCGTGAACTTAGAATCTTGAAATTTGGTACTAAGTAACGCCTTATAGTACAGATAAAGGAAATTTTGCGAAAACCATAAATATTTAGTTACATCATAAAATAAAAATATTTTTTAATAATTATTAAAATATACCTACAGGTTTGTACGGAACCCTCGGTGCGCGAGTCCCACTCGCACTTGGCCGGGTTTTCTGTTTACTGTTTAAGTCCTAATCAAGAAGGGCAGAAAAACCACTCACATATAGTAGTAGAAATTGACATATTTCTTTGACAAACACATATAGGTAGTGGAAGAAATTGTCATTTTTCTTCCCCATTGGAAAAGCATTATTGTCATGTAACTAAATTTTAATGACGATAGGTTCACTTGTCATAGATTGCCTCGAAGTTGTCGCGCAAACTATAGTCACAAACAAACGTTTATAAGAGATTTCGAATCCATAATATCTATGGATAGATTTTTGCTTTCTCTACTGTAAATTCATCAATCTGGCACCTATATTATATATTATCAACATAGGAAATTTTTAAATATAAGAGAAATTATATAGCAATAAATACACCTACATTCGGAGAGATGCCTAGCTAAACTTTATAACGACGTCCGATTTTATCTTTTGACGTCTTTCAAAGGAGCTACTCACGTGTGAAACTATAACGACGGGAATTCTCGGAGTGACGAATGAATAGGGATCAATTCATTCTTCCAAGAAACAATTGAACTGTGAAATAACGGACGCCATTCAATCTTATAATTAACTAGTTTCAGAATAACTCGGCTATCGATTCGAAAAATAGCTATCCACTCCTAATTCTATAAAATCCCTCTCCCGTAGCGTGTTTGATAATAGTACATTCAATCTGTAGGTTGAGTGGTGAAAAAAAAACCTAAAGGGTAAGTCTTGTTTTTTCTGTTGCCAAATGACGTCAGTAAGCCACCTTGGCGATGGGCATGTTCAACTCGTAGGCGTTTTTTGATAAACTCAAAAAACCCTCAAAAATTTTTTGAAACGCATTTTTCTTGTTTTGTATGCATTTTAGAAACTTTTTTTTCGACCATAATTGTAGAGGGCATTGAGTACTACAATTTATGTCATTGTTGCAATCTCGTACAACAAAAAATGCGCATTGTAGGTGGCGCTAAAGTCTCAAAAAAAGTGTTTTTTCCCTTTTTCATCCTGAAAATATCATTTTAATGGAAAACTTTAAATAGAAAAGTTCTTCCATACATAATTACCAACAACTTTTGTATAAACATTTTTTTTGTATTACTTACCGTTTTCAAGTTATAAATTGCGCAGGTATGAAAAATCCAATAGAGCGGTTTTTGGGCAGTTCAAGTACACATTTGCAGTGCACATTTCAATGTACGTTTATACTATTTTTTTTTCAATCATGAAAAAAAATAAAAAAAAAATTGCGCAGGTATGAAAAAACCAATAGAGCGGTTTTTGAGCAGTTCAAGTACACATTTGCAGTGCACATTTCAATGTACGTTTTTACTATTTTTTTTTTCAATCATGAAAAAAATATCTTTAGCTTTTGTATAAACATTTTTTTTTGTATTACTTACCGTTTTCAAGTTATAAATTGCGCAGGTATGAAAAGGTAGGCAGGTAAGTAATACAAAAAAAATTGTTTATACAAAAGTTAAAGATATTTTTTTCATGATTGAAAAAAAAATAAAAATAAAAAAAATAGTAAAAACGTACATTGAAATGTGCACTGCAAATGTGTACTTGAACTGCCCAAAAACCGCTCTATTGGTTTTTTCATACCTGCGCAATTTATAACTTGAAAACGGTAAGTAATACAAAAAAAAATGTTTATACAAAAGTTGTTGGTAATTATGTACGGAACAACTTTTCCATTTAAAGTTTTCCATTAAAATGATATTTTCAGGATGAAAAAGTGAAAAAACACTTTTTTGAGACTTTAGCGCCACCTACAATGCGCATTTTTTGTTGTACGAGATTGCAGCAATGACATAAATTGTAGTACTCAACGCCCTCTACAATTATGGTCGAAAAAAGTTTCTAAAATGCATACAAAACAAGAAAAATACGTTTCAAAAAATTTTTGAGGGTTTTTTTGAGTTTTTCAAAAAACGCCTACGAGTTGAACATGCCCATCGCCAAGGTGGCTTACTGACGTCATTTGGCAACAGAAAAAACAAGACTTACCTTTAGGTTTTTTTTTCACAGAAACGATATTTTTTTCGACAGATTGACTGTACTATAGTACAGTACAGTCAATCTGTCGAAAATATACCTGAACATGATATTATGATAAACATTTTTACTAGTCCTAAGTACCAGGTTGAATCTGAACCAATTTGAAATTATTCTATTTCTATTCTCCCAAATAGCAATTCTATTTGGGAGAATGCACTGACAATTATGCTATCGGGACGGTGAGCTTATTTACAGTATTACAATATATAGAAAATAAAATAACAACAAATTAAGAACTACCTATTACTGAAAATTTAAATACAAATTATCTTAACCTACTTATTAATAATATCTAATTTACAAAATGAAAAACATGTCACCCCCAGCGCCGCCGTCAAGATTGGTGCCAAATAGGCTGGCAGCGTTGCCACGTTGAATGGCAAGGCGGATCCGTTGACCAAGATAGCTGCCCTCTAGTCTTCGCTAGTCTCTTTGATAATTCCTTAAATAAGGAACGAGCGCTTGGACCCCATGGGCCAACTATACTATAATCTCAACACGAAACGGAACTATAATGAATTTTGAAAAAAATAAAACATAATAAAGCTGGAGTACATTCGCCCTAATATTTTGAATTCAGCCTGATACGCGTTGAATTTTTCAATCAAATATTTTCTATTGACTAAAAAAAATATGATAAGTCATTTAATTGGCAATTCTATTTTAGCAGATTAGCTGCAACTGCTACGACAATTTGAACTGTACAATTTTATCAATCGTAAATAGAAAGAAAAACAAGGAATGTTTAAATTAAAGCCAACATGAAATGGGCCTTAGAATGATTAAAAAACCCACTTATAACAATCGAATCCGTAGCAAGACAACAAGCTATAGCATTAAATAAAGCAAGCTATAAAATTAAATATTTTGTTTGTGTAACGGCAATAATTCTAAAACCCATTTAGTTTGGCCTAAGTATTTAATTTCCTCTCAGGTCTTTCATCCGACCAACTATACTTATCACCACTTATAGTTACGACATTGTAAGTGACCCGTTGTATTTCCATTTAAACTTCGGACACTTTGTAGTTTGAGGTTTCATGCCTTTCCCTTATAATAATTAGCTAACCCGATTACTGAAATTACAGGGTACATAACCCACTAACAGATATGTTGGTCCGTCGAGCCGGATTCAGTACCTATACAAAGTAATTTCAATAAAATATGTTAATTGCCTAATTGTTCTTTGTTACTAAATCAACAATGACTATTACTTATATTATATACTTTAGTAATTACATACACGCCTAGGTAGAGCAATCCAAATAAACCTTTCAAAGAAAACGGATAGAGTAACGCGCAATCTGGTGCATGAATCTAATGTCCTCTGGCAACACTGGCGCAACAGCTGTTTTTGAATTGTCCCAATAGTTTTATTTAATTTATATAATAAATCTTATTAATTGTGCTCTTAAACCAATAATATCATTAAATAATGATTAATAACTAAGTGTTAATGTATAAAAACGATTGTAAAGTGAGTGAAATTACTTAAAAACATACTGTGACATTTACCGGCTTTATTGTGAGTCATTGTCATCTGTTTCCAAGATATTTTCATAATTCCAGTAAGTTATTTTTACAAGTTACCTTGACTATTACTTTATTCTATATCAATAAAGTGTGTAAAGCATCAAATAGTTAAAAACTGGCAATTTTTTTTTATAAAATACCTACATAACCTTGCTATTGTTGGTTAAATAAGTCCTGTTGTATTTAACAACATACATTCATTCAAGTTAAACTAAGATAATATCGTTAATATATAAATATGATGACTCGTAAGGCTCTGTCTCGTCAGGAGGAGTCTAAATTTCAACTGACTTTGAGTGAACTCAAAGCCTCTAAGGATTTATGCGACCAACTACACAAGGAACGGGATGACAATGAGAGGGAATTAATAGAAATTTTAGATAAAAATCAAAAGTTAAAGAGCGAAATGGCAGAACTGCACAAACAGTGTATTGATACTATTGAAGCTCGGGACAGGCTCCAGTTCATCGTAGATGGCTTTGATCAATGTAGAAGTGAATATGACCATGCATTACAGTGTATTCACATCTTGGAAAAGCAACTACATGACGCAAAAAACACAATATCACTATTAGAAATGTCAAAACACAGTAAAACTGTCTCGTTGAATCGGAGCTTGTTTGATGAGTTGGTAGTCAGTGCGCCAGAGATGGTTTCTGTGCCAACCAATAACCAACCAATTGTTACAATAGATCTTACTTGTAATGACAATAGAAATAACAAATTGGGGGTTGTTGGATGTAACAAATTAAAGAAATATGTAAAAATTAATAGATATATTAAAAAAACTCAAAAGTTAATTAAAAAACAAAAGTTATTTATAAAAAATGTTAATATCAACAGGGAGAGATTACAGTTAATTGATGAATTGGACATTTATTCTGCAAAATATAATAACATTAGTTTAAAATATGAAACAGACACTCAAATTTTACAAAGTAAAATAGATAAACTACAAGATTGTCTCTCAAATGTAACCAAAAAATATGAATTAGCACAATGTGAAATGAAGGAACACATGCAGGTCATGAATGAGTTAATTGATTTATGCAATCACAATAATGAAAGATTTCATTCATTAACAAACAATCACACTTGTGATTGTAAACAGTTGGGAACTCAATCATCGCTCAATTTTGACTCCTACACTTTACAACATAAGTCTATATCTATTGATTCCCAACTTCAGCCAATAGGTACACACTTGACACCGGTGAAAGTAACTCACTCAAGAAACACATCTTTAGAAAATAAAAATAACAAGATTATAATGTTTAGTGATGAAATTGGAAAGAATATGGGCCCTCTTTTATCTAAAATGGTACATTCAATAACAAATAACTGTATGCCTGGTACCTCTTATAAGGATATTTTAGAAAAGGCAAGTAAGCATAGCTACAGCAAATGTCACACCTTGTTATTTTTTGTAGGAAACAGAGGCAATTTGAACAAAAAAATATCATTAAAATATATAACAGATTTAAATACATTAAATGTGGAAAAAATTGTATTGTTCACATTGCCTTACTGCAACAGTCTGCCAAAAGAGGAAAATTTGTTAAGATATAAATTAAATATGCTTTTGTACACAATTTGTAAAAGCAAAAAATACCATTTGATTGACTCTAACAATTATGTTAGAAATTTTTATTTGACAAAAGATAAATATTATCTTTCTAATTATAATAAAAGACAGGTAGCTAAGTCGCTATCATATTTCTTTTTTATGTCAGCCAAGAATTTGGCTAAACAACTTGCTCCTATTGAGCAACCTTCTAATGACATGACAATCAGTAATTATTCTACTGAAACCACTCAAAATAATAATAAATGTTTAAATTAAGCAATCAGACAAAAGATAATTCGTCTTGCATATTGTTAAATAATAATGTAAATAAAAAATACAATTTTGTTAATATAGATAAAAAAAAACCCATCCAAAAACATTGCAAAAAATGTAAGTTTTATCAACCTGGTGCATCTTAATATTCAAGGAATGATGGGTAAGGACTTAGAAATTGAATTATTTATGAATTGTAATAATATAGATATTTTTTGTATTACAGAGCACTGGCTAAAAAGTTATCAAATATATTTAATTTTAATAATCATCAAGTTGGTAGTTCATTCAATCGAGAAAATGCAATTCGAGGTGGCTCTTTAATATTATTGAATAAAAAACTAAAATTTAAGGAACGAAGAGATATTGTGAGCCTCTCGGTTGAGCGCACAATAGAAATTGCCTGTGTGGAACTGGACCAGCTTGTTGTATTGAGCGTATACAGACCTCCATCAGCATTGTATGATTGTTTTGAAGTTATCATGGATGAAGCTCTTAAAAAAACATACACTACAGGCAAACGGTTGATTGTCTGTGGTGACTTTAATATTGATTCATTAGAAAAATCTAGTTCATGTACTAAAATAAAAAAAATATTTCAATCATACAATCTGAAAAACTTATTCATTGAGCCTACTAGAATAGCTGCCACTTCGGCCACTTGTATTGATAATATATATACAAATATTATACCACAGAAAAAACAAATTATTAATAAACTAGATAGTGATCATTGTGGCCAGTTGATTACATTTCCGTATCAGCTCAAGCAGGTGACGAAAAAACACATCACTGTTATACCAAAAACTGCTAATCGTGTGGAACGTTTTAAAAATCAATTAGATAGAAAATTGTGTTATCTTAAATATAAAGACAGTCCAAATAATTTATATAATGATTTTTTAATATATATTGCGATGAATTTAATAATGTTTTTGTACCCAAAAAAATATGTGTTAATGATGCGGTAAATTTTAATAAGTGGGCTACGCCTGGAATTCATAAAAGTAGAAGAACACTTTATGAACTTTATAATGAACGAAACTCTAACACTAGTGAAAAATTTAAAGAGCATGTTCGTAACTATTCCAAATTGATTAAAAAAGTATGCCGCTTAGCAAAATCAAATTACTTAAGTTCAAAAATTAAGAACAGTAATAACAAAATCAAAATGACATGGAATATTATAAACAATGAAACTGGAAAATCCAAAACTCGCGAAAATAATTATAACCTAAATATTGATAATAAAAAGGTTACATCAGATATTGAAGTGGCTAAGGTGTTTGAAAATTTCTTTACTGATATTCCAGTTTCAACTACGAAATCTTTGAACTCTTCCCCCATTGCTGCCGAATCAATCTTAAGAGAAAACGTGAAACCTTGTACTAGTTATTTTCATTTTAAACATGTTGACTTTAAAGATGTAATAAAAACGTTTCACCAATTAAATAAAAAGAAAACCGCGGATCTGTGGGGCAATTCCGTTGATGTTTCTAAATCGGTAATTGAGACAATAGCTCCTATTCTAGCTTGCATATTTAATGATTGTGTTGACTGTGGTGTTTTTCCTGACCTCATGAAATACAGTAAAATTACTCCTTTGCATAAATCGGGAAGTACATCAGACCCCACAAACTTTAGACCAATTTCTGTACTACCCACCTTTAGTAAAATTTTTGAAAAAATCATGTTAGATCAAATGCAATCACATTTTAATAAATATAATATACTTCACTGTAAACAATTTGGTTTTACACGGGGTCGTTCAACAACCGATGCCGGTGTTGAACTTATACAACAAATTTTTGACGCCTGGGAGAACTCGCAGGACGCTCTAGGTGTGTTTTGCGACTTGTCCAAGGCTTTTGATTGCGTTTTTCATGAAACATTACTCAGGAAACTCCACCACTATGGATTTAGAGATACTGATCTGGATCTTATTGCATCATACCTGACGGATAGGATTCAGAGGGTTGACATTAATGGTAATAAGTCTCCGGGCTCGCCGGTTAAGATGGGTGTTCCGCAGGGCTCAATCCTAGGTCCTTTCTTATTTTTAATTTATATTAATGACTTACCTTACTATGTAAGAGATAACCATGAGATAGTATTGTTTGCGGATGATACATCACTTTTATTTAAACTCAAACGCAATGAAAAAGTTATTGACGACGTGAACAATTGTATCTCTAAGGTAGTCCACTGGTTCAATGTTAACAATTTATTACTTAATGAAGGAAAAACGAAATGTATGAAATTTGTATTACCTAATGTAAAACAGGTAAAAACCAGTGTGAATGTAAAGGATAGGAATGTGGGCCTTGTAGACACCACAGTATTCTTAGGGATAACTTTAGATTTTAAGCTTCAATGGAGCCCACATATTGATAAATTGTCAAATAGACTTAGCTCTGCAGCATATGCCGTAATGAAGATACGCCAGTTAACGGATGTAGATACGGCCAGATTAGTGTACTTTAGTTATTTCCACAGTGTAATGTCGTACGGAATTTTATTGTGGGGAAATGCCGCCGACATTCAAACTATTTTTGTGCTGCAGAAGAGAGCTATTCGATCAATTTATAATCTTAAAGTTAAAGAATCATTAAGAGATAAGTTTAAAGAATTTGGAATAATGACGGTCGCATCACAATACATATACGAAAATTTATTACTTGGAAGAAAAAATATTAATTTGTTTCTTAAAAACAGTGATGTTCACACAATTGATACAAGAAACAAAAATAAACTAACTTTACCTGCTACTAGGCTTCACAAAATTAATAATTCACTTAAAGGTCTTTGTGTTCGCTTATACAATAAAGTCCCAAGCAATATCCAAGAGTTAGCCATAAATAAATTTAAAGATATTATAAAAAAAACACTTATTAAAAAAGCTTATTACAAAGTGTCTGATTATATTACAGACAAAAATGCTTGGGTTTGAACTGTTCCAATCATTCCAACAGGTTTTCTATATTAAATAAATCATAATTGTATTGACGTTGTAACAACATAATGATTTGTAAATGTTGTTACATTAGACTTTTAATGTTGTGTAGTTTTTTTCGCTCGTTTTTCTCCGCAGCTAAAAAATATGTCCATAACGAGTGGTAGGGAAAAAAATTTTTTTGGACGATTCAAAAGAGTTGTACTATACATCCAATTTGAATAAAGATATATTGATTTCTGATTTCTGATTTCTGTCAGATTGTTTTAAAGCAGTCAATGGTGACGATTCTGGCATGTTTCTCTAAACCTAAAAATAAAATTGGACAACAGTGTATCCTTGTCATTCTCTGTACAGAATGAAAAGGAGAGACTGATGTTAAATTTAGTTTTAAGTTTAGATAATCAAGCCAGAATCGACGCCAATGTGTGCATGTGTAGCGACAATCGTATCTACCATAATATGTTGTAGATAATTTATGCCGCGCTTCCTAATACGATTTCTAGTAGGTATGTATATAAAATCAAAGATTATACAGACATAATATTAAATTCAGCCTGTTCGTAGACGAGAGTATTTATCAAACAGAATTGTCTCACTAAAAATACAGTCATAAGTATTTGGTGATGTTTTTTCACATTCTTTCTATCTCACGTTGTTTTTGACAGATTACCAATCCTGTATGTGAAAAGTGAAGCGGAAATATCAATTAACAAAAAGTAAAATTCATAAGCAACAATTAGGGAGAAAAGGTAACCTCTGTGCTCTCTTCTACCAAAAAGTTTGAGAAAGTTAATAAGACCTACGATGCTCCAGAGTGCTCCACTGCCGAATCTAGTCAGAAAACTTGAAACATCTTCATTATTCAACAATATCAAATCGAGCGCAACAAAGTTAATATCAGTTACAGTTCCTGTAATTCGCTCAGAAGAGGCTTTGATCTCGGCCAGTCGGCTAATCGACTCGGGAAGTACCGTGCACTTTTATTAAAGTCAATCGTCTTAAGAATTTAATTATTTTGGGGTGAAAACGACGAAGCAGTAATACTTACAACGAGCGGATAATAAGAATTGGCTGAGCAGTTGCGAAATCGGTGCTTCAGTTTTCTAATTGATTAAAAAAAAGTAATTAGTAGCACAGAATAATGGACGGTAACTATTATATTTTGTTGAATTAGAAATTATGTGAAAAGCGAAATTGCGTCACTGGATATATCATTGCACAAAACCCAAAGACGCTTTCGGATTTTTCCTGTAAAACTAATTTAACGCGTTCATGATGAAAAACGATATTAAAGCATTTCACTATGAGCGGAAACATACACGGATATTTGTACCTACGTAAACATAATTTTGGGTCAATTTAAAAAAAATCTCATTGTGCCGTTTCACCAACACAACTGAGAAAGACAATAAATTAACGTCCCTTCACATTAAAAGATAGAAAAGGTATTTTCATAAAGATATAATGGCATAATAACAACAGTCGCCTCGCGGGCTCGAGCGTGCCGCGCGCAAATGAAGCCAATCAGACGAGCACCTAGCGGAAGAACTGCCTGTTGGGAGCTGCGTAAAATAGAATGTTTCACGTTTGTGTAACGAACCAAGTTTTGATTTCAGTGATTCCAAATTTTGAACTATATCTCTAACTAGTGGCCCGTCCTCGCTTCGCTTCGGTGTATAGCTGAAGTGTAGATTACAGTTTTTGTTCTCAGGCTTGTATTATACACAATGACATTCATCTATGATTCTTCTTATACCTGCATGCAAAGTCTCAGCCCGATCGGTTTAAAATTGACAAAGTTTCATACAAACTTTCATTCCCTATTTTATCCCCTTGGGGGTAGAATTGATCAAAATCCTTTCTTAGCGGATGCCTACGTCATAACATCTACCTGCATGCCAAATTTCAGCCCGATCCGTCCAGTGGTTTGGGCTGTGCGTTGATAGATCACTATGTCAGTCAGTCACCTTGAGTTTTCTATATATAGATTGTTGAGACATGGCTGAGCGTGAGAAGTAGTGGATAATTTTTATTTTTTATGATATCACATGCTAAATATTATGTCAAAAAATATTTAACGCACTTTACGAGTGATCATTTATAGTTTAATCTAAAATTCTAGGTTCGCATCAATATTCCTAACTAAAAGCTTAATAATTCTATTAGAGATGGCAATGTGTCATTTTCAAATATTTCTAACTCAATTGTATCATCATCAGCCTATTAATGTCCCCACTGCTGGAGCACAGGCCTTCCCTGTGGATGGGATAGGGCGATTGGGTCATGACCCACCACGCGGGCCCAGTGCGGATCAACGGCTTAGCGTGCCTTCCGAAGCACGGAGGAACTCAAGATAGAAGATTTTTGGTCACCCATCCACTGACCGACCACTGCGAAAGTTGCTTAACTTCAACGTTCGCAGCCAAACGCGTTAACCACCCACGCCATCGAGCTCCTCTCAATAAACTCTACTCAATTGTATAATCAGGTTTAAATTCATTTCAGAACTTTGATATAAGTGAGTACAAAATTAGGACTTTGGAGACTATGAATTTTGTATTTAAGTTAGGAACATAACCATTCGCTTTAACTTAAACAAAATATAGTGAAGTCGTGAGTCGTCCCACTTACTTACCTATTTAATCCCCGCACAAGTTATGGTTGACATTTCGCTCCCCACATTTCGGACTAACTTTGTCCGTAGTTTGTCATGCAACGCCGATACGTCATATTTAGCCGGCCGATCAATCAATCCGCCCATTACTCAATTAGACTCCATGATGGATGTCAGGGGACCAGAAAATCTCTACAGACTATTCTGACAGAGCGACAGTCGGTCGCCTTATTATTTAGTAGCTGGTATTAGGTATAGTGTAATAATTATTTTATCAAATTAGAATCATATTAAAGTAGGTAGCAAAAAGCAACACGGCCGACGCAAATGTTGTGTAGAGTTTCAAAAAGCCTTTTGGAACTGTTCGCTCTAAGAAAAACCATAAAAGCTATATGTGTATATTGTTTTTACTTCAACCTTTTTTCTCATTATAAGTATTTTAAGTTATGAGTGATCACTAAAACAGTATCATACAAAATAAGCAAGTATCTAAAATTACAATAACTGCTACGGTAAAAAGTTTAAAAATTATGGTGTTCTTGTTATTGCGACGGTAAAGCGTTTTAGTGGTTTCTAGTTATTAAAAGTAGCTTTAAATGTGTATATAACAATGTTAAATACAAGCAAGTATTATTTATGTTTATTACATATTTAAATGGTATGGTAAAACCAGTCTTACAATTCATCATTTATTATTAATCAGGGCTAGTAAGTCGTAAAACTGTGTCTATAGATTTGGCTCTTCCAATATGTAAGTATCTCCCTGGAAAAATATAGAAGTTGGTTGGAAGGAAACTGTCATGTTTCACCTAAAAGTTTTTGCTAAATTAAGTCGAAAACTCCCGGGGTTCTATTCTGCCCGTCGTTGGCCAAAGCTTGAATGAATAGTTTCAAAACTTTTTATCAACTCTGTCAAAATCCTGTGTACCATCAATCAATGGGAAACTGGTAAAATATTTTTACGCATTTCTTGTATATTGCTTATCACGTCGGTTTTTAAACACGTTAGCACGTTTATTCACAGCAATAAAAACAATATATTCCTATGGAAAAATCTGCTTTAATTGATTTAATAAATACATAATAAAACTGGTGAGTATATAAGTAATGGTATATTTTCAAATAAATAAATAAATTTCAGAATAGTCCTCTGACTTCTGCTGTAACGGGGCAAAGACATTCCATGTTTCACAACACACAGCGACGGAACTTACGAAACGCGTTACCATGTGACGTCACATGACAAAATATTGGTTTTACCTGCGTATATAGGCTCCCACACAAAACTGCGATGTGAAGCAATACGATGTCGCATCGCTGAAAATTGCGATGCGAATTGCTGTGATACGATTATGTGCGGTAAAATTTTGCTTAAAGTGACCATATTTTCAACGGAAGTCAGTCTTATTTGACGTGTTTTAGTAATAGTGACCTGGATCGCAAAAATATTGCTGCACTGCTGTTATTGTTTGCCTACGATTATGAACGCTGATGGTAACTATTTTACTCCAAAATACTATGGTTTGAGAACAGAATGAGTTTTTTTTTTATTATTTTATAATGAGCATATCTTCATTTGAAGAGCTTTTGAGTCTATTGTCACCGTGTCTTTTCCGTCCGTAATGCTGTCTCAGAGCGGAAAATGAAAATGGCGTCACTAAGTAATATCGCAGGAATGCGCGATGCGAATCATATCGTATGTTCTTGAGTGCATTCCTGCTAGCTAGCAGATATTTGCGTTGCGATGCGAATTCGCAGTGATATGTGGGAGCACTTTGCGATATTGCGATATTCATACTGTGTAAGTAGTGTTTGAGTGAAAAATAGTGTTATGTGCCGTAATCCAAAGTCCGCAAAAAATGGCAGCGTCTGAACGACACAATTTTATTCAGCGTTTTAAAAATAATTTAAATATTTGCAGGATGTACTTATTTATATTATTCCCTAACTTATAGTTAAAATTTAAAAAAAATGCATGATCCGCTCCGCTTATGACTATGCAACGTACTTATAGCATTCGCGGCAAGCAGAATCCTAGCAAAGTTAAATATTAGTCTAAGTAATTAGATAACTGCACGAGTGGCAGAGTGGCTGGAAAGGGAGCCCGCCCGTTTGTTCCCGATCTTTAGGTAAATATACTCAACCAATTAGAGATGGTTCACTGATACTAAAACCTCTTTTGATAGAAAAATATTACTGGTTAGCTACCCGATCAGCTGTGCTATTCTGTAAGAAGAAACTAATCCCGCGCGATTTAAGAAAACTTTTACAAAATAAGGACACCTACATTCCTTTATACACATTTGTAAAAGCTAGTGTCAAAACACTTTTCTGCCCGTCCCAATAGGGACAAATTGACAAAAAAAAAGTAGAAACTAATTTTTACATCAGAATCCGCAGTGTGATTTATAATTAGAATACGAATTTGAAATAAATGTCACCTCGTAATCCGCGGTGAGATTTAAAATTTGGAACAAGAATTTCAAATAAATTTCAAATCACACCGGCGGATTCCTCGGTGAAAAGTGAGTTTTTTCTTAGAGTATAGCACTGCTGGCATAGCACGGATGGCTTAGATAATACAGGTGATAACCAAGAACTCGCCATCCAAAGGACAATGTTAAAATTGGCCTAAGAACCAACACCAATTTGGAATTTATGTTAATTCTTAGTATATTTTTTGCGATAATTATCAGTATTTAGATTGTGACGGACACATCCAGTTAAGGAAACAAAGTTAAAAAATAATCTGAGACAATAAATACCATTTTATGTGTTTAATCTATGACAGCGCTGCAAACAAAACACTTTTTCTTCCTAATGCCGGCATTTCACTTTGCTATTTGTATTTGCTATTTTAAAACGTGACATCAGTCTGTTCTTTTAATTCCTTATTAAGCATGACAAGGACAAACTGTTGTTAAGTCAAGTGCCGGCATAAAACTCGTTACTCTGTGGTTGTGGTGCAGGCAGTTTGCATTCGTAGTAATCTGTGGCATTCGTGCATTCCAAAGAGTAGTATAATATACCGTAAAGTGCATTCTAGTTTCGGGTTACCTGTGGTGTGTGTTTATTTGCGATTGTTTTTCCTTTAATTTAACTATTTCGGCTATCTTATATGCCATCGATGTTACCAAAGAGCAGAGCCCTTATTACCAAGTGCTAGTGAACCTGTGCCACAATATCCTGAGAGGATCATACTGCCAAATTATTCAGGAACACCTGATACACATTCCCGCTGCATATTTACACAATATACATGTGATATACAAACAAATACAAAACAATGTGATAAAATTACTTATATATATTATATATAAATAAGAAGCAAAACTACAGTTTTTATTTTATTTATGATTCCTACCCCTTCTAGTTTCCTAATAGTTATTCTTTAAAATCGCACCGAATAAAATGAACTACTTGTAATATTAATTCACTTCATACTGAGTTCATACTAAGTTCATAGGTTGACCTATGTTTCATTGAATATTAAACATAACCTCGAAAAATTTTTAGTTTTCCTAATAATTTAAATTCTCAGAAGTGTCCGTCAATAATCTTTGTTTTTACAGTCATTTACTTACGATTTCGAACCTAGAAAATAATATTTCATGATTGTTGGTTCTTAGGCTAACTATGTATGGACGCTGAACAATGTCCTTTCTGTTATTTCCGAAAGTGTAGATTTTTCACAAATGAATGTGAGAAAATTATCTTTACATCTAATGCAATATTTCAACCAATGCACCGATTGATCAATATTAATGAAGTGAAAGATCCCAGAGAAGTAGACGACTTTTTATGATAAAAGGGTGGCAAACAAGCATATGACCCGCCTGAGGCCACCATAGATTATAAACCTACGTAAACTTCTCTGCCCCAATCTCCTACTCCATAGAGCCCTGGAACCTTACTCGTCGATTGTCTCTACTTGTCTGAATAATTATTACCTTTAGAGGTACCATAAGTAAATATATACTATTTTTTAAGCATGTAAATGCTAGATGTGTAAATTCTGCTAGAAAAAAATCCACGCGGACCTGATAGCAGACGGGACTCGAACCCGCACCCTTCTTAATCGGGGCGAATGCATTGACCATTATACTACCGAGGCCCTGACGGCCGTGTCGAATTTTCTCTAGCCTTTCTTAAGCTGCAAGGCAGCGCCATCTCTTCGAATTGTAGTATTTATTTTACGGTTTGTCAATATAAAGGACTTTGAATAAATTTAACAAAACTTATTATAATATCACATTGAAGTTCACCGCATATTTGGAATGCTTAGCAAAATGCCCCTGCGGTCTACAAAAGCAAAAATTTCGTTCTACAGTTTTGGGAATGCTGAATGTTAAACAACATATAATGATATTCTACAGAGAAATTATGCTTTTTTAAAGGTAAAGTTTTTTATTCATCCACCATGTGACAGTAACAAAATGCGAGAGATTAGGGTTTATCATGTTTTTAATTATTGTGGCAGTTTTTGTGTAGATTTGCCTCAGCAAATAATGTTCTATTTTGAACAACTCCGTACTATAATGTTAGTGACCATGGAAGTTCAAAAAAAAAGTCTTCTGTAACACAAAAACGAGCGAGCCTTACAGTAGTCGCGTATGATGTGTAACATTTGAAACCTCACCTTACATTAGTAAAAAAAGAAATAAAACCTACTACAAAAGGTGTAAGCCATTTGAACATTATGTTCTAAAATCAAATCAAATAGCGCGCGCTTTCGTGACTTCTTGTTACACACTTCCGTCCTATTTCACGAAATCACTCTTACAAATTGCAGGAAAGCGAGAGGAAAGATGTTACACATCAACAATATATTGTATCTTAAGTTGTTAGCACCTACTAATAAGAGAGGTTAGGCATAGCGGATTTTCTGCGCACGAATCCCGGATTCGATTCGTGGGGGGAAGGGCAAATATTTGTGTGATAAACGTTATATAGTATCCATAGTACAAGCTAAGTTATATAAGTTTGGGGCTAGGTGATTCTTGTGGAAGTGTCCAACATTTATCTTCACATATGAGGATGATGGTAAAGCAGGTAGAACTGCTGTACCAGCCATTTTCACGGTGGTAGAGTCTTATATAAAAATAAAAATAAAGAAAAATGTGTGCACTTTTCAGTAATTGTTGAATGATTCAAGAGGCCATAAATTCCCGAGACCAAAATCTATAGTCTTCACTGCAGCTAAGGAAGAGCGGGTGGCTAGTTTATTATAAAATCTTCATGTCATATCAAGAAGAAAGGACGAGGTTTATCGCACGAGTGATCGTAGTCGCGTCCAAGCGTCCCTCAGGACTCGGGAGAAAAGATCTTCTCGATAAAGCGGAGGCTAATTGAATATCTACGTGTATTGGACCACACACAGGTCATCCTCTCCATTCATGCGGCTCTGCCCTAAAACGTGTGGGCTTATAATAAAATTGAAAAAATCATGCATCATGATAATAATGCTGCAATTACATTTGGTCTTTTGCGTGTATTCGGGGGCACTCAAAGCAATATTACGGTAACGGGTAAACAAAAAGAAATCTACTTGAATACGGGCGTACTCGACTCTGTTCATTTACACTTCGGGGTTTACCCGAATTCCATTTGTACTCGTGTTCGGGCTAACGACCAAGTATCATAATAATCGCGCCATGATTCTATGAGTATATTCATTCCCTATGTTAGATAAAATAGGGAATATACTGTAGACTCCATCTACATTTAGTCATTGGAAAAAATGGAGTAATTTACCATCTGTAGGCCTGTTTAGAGTTAATTATTATTAATCTTTGGAACCAACCCATGAATAAAATACATCCTACATCTATGGTATAAAATGCTGCTGAAGTCTGAGTGTTAAGAATGATAACATTGACTTCAACGACCTTCTGAGATTGACTTGATTCAAACAACAAAGCCATGCTTACAAAGAATAGGCTAGTTTACTTATGTCGAATTGTAATAAATAAATGTTTATTTCTTAAAGTGTTTAGTCTAAGGAACCTTAATATATCGATTTCACTTCATAAAAGCAAAAGATTGCTGTAGAAATTTAATTTTAAAAAATATTTTTTAGTCTATATTTTTTAAACACTAAAAACGCTGTTCGCCACATTCGCCATGATTTTGACGTCTCTTTTGGTAAACAACTAAATGTCATTCGCGTGTTACTGTAGGTGGATTCTTTCGTCTGACTAAATTTATCTTAAAACACTTTTAACTTTAGGAAAGAACAAAACAGTAAACTTAGTTTTTTTTGACTAAACAAATTATGGATGTCGGCTTTGTGAAAGCAGAAAGCACAAATCTGCCAAGAATTGACGCATTGATTGTTGGTGAATTTGTTGCACTAAACCCCGATTTCTGCTCTGCGGAGCAGAGAAACGACAATGCATCTATGTAAGTACAGTGCATTTAGTATTACAATGTAGTAATAAACATAAAACTGATACAACATATGAATAAGTGTAATAAAGTTGCGTAGGTTAATTTCTTTCGGCACTTTAATCCACAACTTTCCTGGAGTCTTCAAGAATGTGTTTTTATACTCTCGTACAATACAGTAATGATAATTACTTTATTTTTCGTGGTATTTATTAGAAATCATGTTTTTTTTATTATAAACTCAGTTAAAAGTAATTTTCTACGTGTTTACGAGTTTTTGTTTACCACAGTTCACGTCATAGCATAGACAATCTATAGACTAAAATGGCCGACAGCGTTTTTGTATGTCCATGAAAAGTCTATTTTAAAATTAAAGATTTGTAGCTTTCTAGGTTTAAAAAAAATACAATTCATTTTTTCTCGGTCTAATAGAACATTTATTAACCATTTAAAACCTTTTTCCAAAAAGGGTCAACTAGCCTATTGCGGTAGGATGAATTTGTATAACACGAACAAAGTGGTAGATCAAATCAATGATCAAAGAGCGTACTTAAAGGCCGGATTCACATTTGTGATACTCTAGGTGTTGCAGGTGTCTATGGGTGACGGTGATCACTTACCATCAGGCGAGACATCAGCTCGTATGCCTCCTTAGTATAAGAGAAAATGTGGGTCATTGCATAAATAAAATAAATAAATAAAATAAAATAAAATAAAATAAAATAGCCGTTATTGCTGTTTCTTTTTACAAAAAACTATGCCTACTTGCTAAAAACTAAATATACATTCTAAGGTCATTGCATAACTATGTTCTAATGAAAGTTATGTTGAAAATAAGACATGCGCAAAACAGTGCTCTATGGCGTGATGTAATATTACATTGCATTACAATATACACTCTGTCATATCACTATCACTCTGTAATATCATTATCACTCGAAAACATTACCCGGGATTTTTATTAATAAGTGACATTAAGTAATAAAAACGGGTAATGTTTCGAGTGATGGTTAAAATAGTTCGTCATTTGTTTCATTTATGTTCTGTACGTGATGTTTTAAAGTGATGGTGTAATGTTTCATTCTGTCGGGTGTTGTGTGATATGACATTACAACTTTGCATGATATCATAAATGTGATATCACGCGCAATTCTTACACATGTCTATTGAAAATACATACATATACATTAATATACCTATAGATACATAAATACCTTTCAAATTGAGTCCGCTCGAAAATGATATATTGGTAACCCCCGAACTCTATTCGATTCAGCGGATAAAATGTACACCGATTGCCGATTTTCTGATATAAGTTGTGGTTTTCTGAAGCGGGAAAGGACAAGGTATGAGCGATTTGTAATAATGGTATTTAGATTTATTTTCTTTCAAAGGCTTTCTTATAACAGAGACGCGGTTGAGGTGATGAAGTCAAGAATAAATTTATACTTATCTACTAAGTATAGATGGACGTCCACTGCTGGACATAGACGGAGGCCTAGATAGGCTTGGGCTTAGGCGGAGGATACTAGGTACCGTTAAGTTTGGGAATAATTTTCAAGGAAGGAATATCCAAACTGTTGAGAATAGGAGGACGATAATGGATAAAAACAGGAATAACGTTAATTAAATATATTTTGTAGCACATTAAGTACAACGAGAATTTTAGTTTGAGTGACAGCAAAAACATAGATAAATCGTAGGTAAAAAATGACAACAAGTAGGTTTGATTTGCCACATTCTCCCCTCCGTATGAGAAATACGTAAAAATAGTTGTGTGGCGAATCAAAATTAACAAAATAAGTGGATGTGCCACAGAAATTGTGACAAATCTTCACAAGACAATGGTAAAAAAATCAAACTAAATGAAAGTGGAAATGTAAATGAAAATGATTGGTACAGAAGCTAAATTTTGACGATCTTCTTTACTGGACGTCGTAACACTCCACCCTTAGTCGCGACATCTACGACTCTAATTATTCCATCTCGTCCGGGATAGGTATTCGTTATGCGCCCTTTTGGCCATACCCCGCGTGGTAGAGTTTCGTCAGCGATTATGACAACGTCACCGATGCTAATGTCGTTCGGTGTATTAGGAACGGGTGTTCTGGAGTGCAGTGACGGGAGAACTTCTCGGACCCAGCGATTCCAGAAAAAGTCAGCAAGGCGCGATGAATTACGCCACTCTGATCTTCCAACAAGAGCAGAATCTGTTAGGGCTGGATATGGCACAGGCATTGATGATGACTACCCGATTAAAAAAAGAAACGGCGTAAGTGCCTCTTGATCTGCGTCATCTACGCTCACATGCGACAAAGGCTTTGAATTAACAATGGCTTCAGCCTCTAAAAGCAAGGTTACCAATGTTTCCTCTTTGGGTGCCCTCTCATGAAGAGTGACTCGCGACGCTGTTTTTGTGGAGCGTACGAATCGCTCCCAACATCCTCCAAAAGATGGCGCTGCTGGTGGTATAAATTTCCATCGGATGCCTCGCGTAGCGGTGTACTTCTCAACTTCTGTGCCGAAGAACTTTTCCAACTCCTTGCTTGCGCCGACAAACGCTGTGCCGTTATCCGACATGATAGTCACAGGTGTTCCTCTCTGTGCCATAAAACGCCTTAGGCTCATAATGGCGGAGTCAGTGCTTAAGCTATGAACGACTTCAAGGTGTAACGCTCGAATGGTCAAACACGTGTATAAGGCTACGTAGCGTTTTTCTCTACGGCGGCCGACTGAAACAACCACAGGACCGAAGTAGTCCAAACCCACGTGTGTAAAGGGTCGGCAGTGGTGATCCAGACGTTCGGCAGGCAGATCAGCAGTCAGTGGCATGACTGGAATAGTTTTTCTTACTCTACAAAATTGGCAAGATCGCGCAACAGCTCTCACAGTTGGTCGGAGTCGTGTTATCCAATACTTAGCATAACGTCCTTCCCTAACTATATA
This sequence comes from Chilo suppressalis, assembly GCA_902850365.2. Taxonomy (NCBI): domain Eukaryota; kingdom Metazoa; phylum Arthropoda; class Insecta; order Lepidoptera; family Crambidae; genus Chilo; species Chilo suppressalis. The sequence goes on from OU963902.1 coordinate 5,408,134, forward strand.
ATATGGCAATGAGTGATTGCAGCAGATCGTATCCAGATCGTCGTGCAGCAGATCAGGTCCAGATAATAGTAAAGAGTTAAGGCTGACACCATAGGTTTTGGCTGCCGCATCGTGCACCACAAGAAGCTTGTTTTTCTGAGGGTGGTACACTTCAAAATGCGGGAGATACCAACGCGGCGCTTCGATGAGTGTACGACTCTCAGAATTGTATCGTGCATGATACGTATCGACGGCGCACTCTTCAGCGTAGCCCTTACCTAGCATATCTGTAATGTAGTTACGATAAGCTTCAGCAAAACTTCTATCTTTCTGCATACGTTTTTCTAAGATTTTGAAACGTGACTCAGCTTGAAAGTAATTAGCCGGAATGTGTGCAATCCCTTGACGCCAGGGTAATCCAACAGACGATAAACGCATAGTGGTAGATTTTAAAATGTCTACGGCACGTTGATCGTCGGTACTAAGAGACGTATTATTAGAAATACCAATTGAGTCCAGTTTATAATACTCCTTTATTAGTAGTTTTAAGGAAGCGTCACTAGTGCCTTCATTTGAGTCGGTAAAACTTAAGTGACTAATAAATGTTACAGGTTTAGTTCGTCTATCTACGGGACCATAAATTGTCCACCCAAGGGCCGTAAGACAACCTACTGGGTGTGTGCGGTTACCCTTACGGACCTCGCGTGTAATGGATAAATGCCAATCTTCTGTCTATGAAGAGATAAAGAATCAATTGTTCTGGCATTCTTAATCGTATACACTTCTTGTGTGTACTTGCCTTTAATATTAAAACTTACATAGGAAACGTTAACTTGTGTGCTCATACCGCCTACAGCATTGATCTTAATACAGTCTGTAGGACCTGCGACTCCAATCACATTGGCAACTTTGGTGTCAATTAGTGTAGCTGTACTGCCGTCATCCAGTAATGCATAAGTGTCGTAATGCCCTGCTGGACCACTAACAGTCACAAGCACAACTTTTAATAAAACGCTTGGCGTGAATGCGGATGTTTGGGCGTTCGGTGTAAATGAGGAAGGTTGATCTGTAGACAAACCTACAACTTCTTCAATATGTGGCTGTGAAGACGATGGTTGTACGATTTGGTCATTGTGTAGCAATGCGTGGTGTCTACGGGTGTAACCATTGACGCCACATGCTTTTACTTTACATGTGTTCCAAGTATGCGTACTGATTTTGAGGCATCTGTAGCACGCTTTATTATTGCGAACCCAACGCCACCTATCTTCGGTAGTAAGTAGCTTGAACCCGGTACAGTCTTTTATGTTGTGTGCTTTTTTACAAAAAATACAAGTATTTAGCGGTTTCATACCACTTACAGAATGCGTAGATATCTCGTACCGGTTACTTGATCGATGAAAAGATTCTTTAGGGGATGGAAGAACTTGTGCGTCAGGAGACATGCCAAATTTAATATGTCGCTCTAATTCCCTTACTAAAAATTCGCTAAGAAGTTCCAACTTAGGCTTATTTTGGTTGTTTTCTGACGCGAAGTCCGTCCATCTCATTCTAAGAGTGTGGTTTAATTTCCCTACCATGAAATAAAATAATTCCGGGGGGTAAAGATATTCGACTTGATTGAGTAACCGTATTGAAGCTACACTATTTTGTACAGCGGTAGTAAATGATGACAAGCCCTTTAATTCTGGCGTAAGATTAGGTAGTTTCTTAAGGGCGGCTACTTCATGAAAAACTATCACCTCTGGGCGAGCAAAATGATACTCCAATTGCTGCTTGATGCCTTCAGGTGCGTCAGCCAAGAGCAGGAGATAAGAAACGGCTTCTCGCGCTGGGCCACGCAAAGCATGCTGAAGGCGAGTCACATTTTTTAAAGAAGAATAACAAGTATTAGTGTTGTCATAAGCTCTCTTAAAATGAAGCCATTGTGAGGGATCGCCTGCAAAATGTGGTAACTCTATTGTCGATTTCTTAAGTGGCGATTGATTGACTACAAGAGCCTTGGTTGTAGCTGCTGTGTCAGCTACAGCTCGTATCATTCCTGACAAGTCGGCAAAAGGCAAATTGTCATTGTGATCGACGATAAGTATCAGCATTAAATGTTTGTGACGAAGCGTCTTTATCATCAGGATTTACGTGAAGTGCTGGTGAGGTGTTCTTTACAATAGTGAGTTTCTCACTCTTATTATGGTGCAGAGGTTCAGGCAAGTTCGCAACCGGGTTAGAAATATTAACAACGCCCTGTGTGTCAGTCGGTCGTGACTGGTTGGGAGGCTCGTCATCGGAGTGATAGAGCCTCGTTGCTACTTTATCTCCATAAGTATAAACAATCGGTACCTGTTCCTGTTCGGTCGTGTCGTTTACCCAGTCCTTCAACCTTCGAGAAGAAACGCGACTTCCTTTGTGAGGCCCGCGAGCTACCCGACTCGGCCTCGATCGCGGCGAGTTCTGCACGAAGTTCCACTTCCTCGGTTTCCTGTTCCATAGCGGCCAATTGTCACTCTCGTTCTAGTTGGCGGCGGCGTAATTGTGCTTGGGCGGCCAACTTGCGTGCTTGTATGGTTGCACTCGATCGCGTTGTCGTAGTGCTACTACTACGTTCACTGATGTTATCCTGACCCTCCTCCATTGTCATCGTGGGGTCTGTACCCCTGAATCGGATAGTGTTCGCGTTTCTGCCATCGAAACTTTTTTTGCGTGGCTTCTTGTGATGGGCATGTAATAAATTACGGGAAAATTATACTGGTTCGTTATACGCGGTTATTGTTGAGGATAGGAGGAGGATAATGGATAAAAACAGGAATAACGTTAATTAAATATATTTTGTAGCACATTAAGTACAACGAGAATTTTAGTTTGAGTGACAGCAAAAACATAGATAAATCGTAGGTAAAAAATGACAACAAGTAGGTTTGATTTGCCACACAAACATAACGGTACCTATTTTTTTCTTTTGTGTCTGGGAAATGCTTCAACCACTGGGGGAGCGAGAAAAAGGTATGTGGGACTCTTCCCTGTTCATTTCAACCAGCCTTGTGGTCGGATGAAATTAACAGGGCCCTACCTAACGCCCTGAACAGGGCCACTAAAAACCAGACAATACTCCTGCACCGTCACCTGACACGCACTATGAGGACCGCGGTCTCCCTACTGCGTGCCGTGAGGGCGAGTGTGTTCGCGGCTCCCGTTTCCGAATGGCCGCGCACCCGCCAGGTGTTTGTCCGCGAACGAACCCATCTCGATGAAGATGCCCCAGAGCATCAGGGGCATCAGAATCCAGAGCGGTTATGCGACTAGTCCGCTTTCAGCATCCAGTGGGTCCCCTCGACTCACTTGGTGTCCTCAGTCCACCTGGTGTGGGTCCTACCGACTTTTAGACTTACTCCATAGCTATAATACTAAAATTTGATAACACAGACTACTTGGAGTGGAGTTACGCTTGCTTTAATGTTACGTATAATAATTAGATGTTAAATACCTGTCAATAGGCCAGTCTTTCCCAAAATATGCGATGACACCCCCTGTTGTCGCTGGTAGCCTGCAAGAGGCGTTAAGAATCCATAGTAAATTGAGGAATATCGAAGGGTGAAAATAACTGATTTGTTTTGTTTTCTTGTGTGTTGTAATTTTATTTAATTGAACTGCCAAATGTACTTTATTTTTTATATTTTTTGGTGCACCGTTTTTACTTAAATAAGATTTTTGGAATGTGGTATAGTTAATGATTTTGGTGGGCGCTATTAAATAATTGATTCCAAATCTAAGAACGCGTATGCCTTCATGACTTAATCCACAGCTCCGGTCACTAATTAGAGGCGGCCACCAACTTCTGGGCCATTAGTCGCAAACTCGCGGTGGGTCATTACACCCCTAATTGCGGTTCACGCTCTAATACTAACGTCGATCATCGTAGTTGTTTTTGTACGATATTTCCGCTGAAATGGCAAGTTTTACACTTTCGAGAACGCGTCCGGTTTAGTAGTAGCAGTAGGGATATAGAAGGAACACCGAAATACGATCCTTTAGTTGACATTTAACTCGTGGTATTATTATGCAAAGGGTGTTATTTACGGTTAAAAATATATTCGTATTTTTTTAGCCAAACAATTCAGTCGGTTAGCTCAAATAACGACTTGGGCAGCAACTTATGGTCAGCAAATATATCTAGATCAGTCTGCAATTTTTATCATTCTGAACAGATTTTTTTTTGTACAGACGAACAATATGTCGTTGGGCGATTTGATAAATTTAATTTTCACGAATATCCTAGGGATTTTGCGAAAATGAGGCTGCAAATCATCCTCATCACAGTGGAGATCGCATTGCTCAATGTTACTGTTGACAATGTTTTTTCTGGCGTTTCGCTGGGCGCTGTCGCGGCACGCTCGCTAAGCTCGCTCGACTCGCGTGTCATGATCACAACACTAACCTAACCCAGCCATCGTCAATCTTCGCAATCGTACTGAGGCAACTCGCGTTTTCACCAAAATGCTATCTTATTCAATAAGATAAGTGAAGCAACACACAAATGTCATTAATATCTGGGGTTGGACCTTGGACTACTAATTAAAAACATTGCTGGCCCTCCTTTTCTCGAAGTCGTGTAGAATGACTGCAGTTGGAACCTGAAACCAATCAATGAGTTTTTACGGAAACAAATAACGAAAGAAGCATGCACGAGCTTTATCTTATAAATGTTAAGTTAACTATCTTCCGCGTGTATCATGAAATATTATGGAACACGCCAACCATTGCGTCATTGAGTTCCTACTAACGCAAAACTTAAAGTAGTAAAAATTCATAAAAACGACGCAGCTGTTTTTGAAACCGTAACTCACAAGCAAAGTTAGAATTATAACTATAACAGTAAGGCTATGGATGAATTTCTTATTACGATAGATTTCAAAATGATATAAAGATTGCTACTTGTCTGTGACACCTGTTCCTTAATAAATTCCACCTTTCTCATGCATGATGACTGACATTTCCGATACTTTGCAAAATTATATATTGTTCCTGAGATATCGCACATCGAATGTAATAATTCAAACTAAATATTTTGTTTTACTTGGATTTCTAAACAGTTGCAAGACTACAAAAAGATGGTTGTATCTTTTTGATTTTAGTCTCATCTTATAACCGTTGTAGGCGAAAGCAGTACAACTGATTCATTTTAAGGGTTCCGTAGTCCTGAAAAGGAACACTTATAGTTTCGTCATGTCCGTCTGTCTATTAGCACTAGAGAGCTGTTATTCGTGGAGATATGTATATCGATCAAGCAGGTATAACAGTAGAATATATATTTTTTTTAATATTTTTTTTGGGGCAGCTCCTCTACATGAAATGACAATTTTTTTTGACCATTTCAATTTAGAAATCCGTTTGCGAAATATTAAACTATAAGTGCTAATTTTTATTCGATTTTTATTAACTACGTGTGTTTTAGTCAGTAAGAGTCTGACATAACCTTGCAGCCGGCTGTAGGGTATCCATTAGGACTTCACAACATTCCGCAATCGTATTAAAAAAAAAATAGAATTGATTTTGAGTTTGAGGCGTAGTTTGACTTTGGTTTAGGTATTTTAATTGAGATACATAGCTTGATATAAATTGGTTTTTCTAATTTCCGTATATAATATAGAAAATAAAGACTCCTGCTGAAATATATTGTGGTAACTACACTGCGCGTGCCACGACACGCACTTGACATATATATAGTATTAACCTTTACCCAAATATCCTACTAGTTTTATAAATGTGAAAGTTTGTATGTTTGTTGTTGTTACTTAATCAAGCAAAACGGAACATTTTTTACGAATTTGAACGGATTTTGATGAAATTTGGTACACATTAGTTTACGACCGAAATAAAGACACAGGATACTTATCACTTCACGAAGAATATTAGGTTCCTGAGAGATTTTCAAAAACCAAAGTTAACGCGGAAGAAGTCGCGGGCGGCTGCTACTTAATAATAATTTAATTATTTATTTATTTTTTATTTATTTAAACGGCGGACTTAATGCCATAGGCATTCTCTACCAGTCAACCTGGACGAGTGTTAGAGACAAATGGTATGGCGATAGGGCAACATGCTTTATAATAAAACATTTAGAAAATAACAGTGATTAAAATATATTAATATTTTTATACTAAATTTGATACACTTACATAATAATAATAATAATAATTTATTTTCCTTTACAATAGCCTTTTTTTTTTTTTATTATTTTTAAAGCATGTAACTGCTTGATGTTTTTCCTTCTAGCTATTCTTAAGCTGCAAGGCAGCGCCATCTCTTCGCATCATAGGTAAACCCACAATGTCAAATGAATACTTTTACAAGTATTAAACATTTGAAAGAAGAAATAGCAATTATAGTTATAATTTTTATTATTTTTAAAGCATGTAACTGCTTGATGTTTTCCTTCTAGCTATTCTTAAGCTGCAAGGCAGCGCCATCTCTTCGCATCATAGGTAAACCCACAATGTCAAATGAATACTTTTACAAGTATTAACATTTGAAAGAAGAAAAGCAATTATAGTTATAATTTTTATTATTTTTAAAGCATGTAACTGCTTGATGTTTTCCTTCTAGCTATTCTTAAGCTGCAAGGCAGCGCCATCTCTTCGCATCATAGGTAAACCCACAATCAAGCAGTTACATGCTTTAAAAATAATAAAAATTATAACTATAGTTGCTATTTCTTCTTTCAAATGTTTAATACTTGTAAAAGTATTCATTTGACATTGTGGGTTTACCTATGATGCGAAGAGATGGCGCTGCCTTGCAGCTTAAGAATAGCTAGAAGGAAAATAGCCTTCTTAATAATATATCGATTGGAGTCTCCATTTAAGCAATTATTGCCTGTGTTTGGAGGCTCCGCTCTTCCTTAACTAATAATGTGATTTACAAACTCCAGTATGGTTACACTAAATGAAAAAATGAACATGCAAAAAACAAAAAGAAAGAATGAGCGAAAATAAAATAAAACAAAACAATAAACAGACGATCTACGCTGAAAATAATTTTAAATCCCATTAAAAGGACTTAAAGCTAAGCAAAAGTATTTGCAATTAAGAAAGATAATGCAGATGTTGTGTGCCATGTGTGCGTGTGTGTTTGTGTCTTTATGTGTGTATGTGTGTGTGTGATTAATTTTATACATTGTTTTATGTCATTTATAAAATACGATACAGTAGAGATTCAGTTTCTTCATACGTTCGAGGCTGAATCCATTTAATTAAAAGGCTCTTACACTCGTGATGATTTTTGTCATATATGTTTATTTCTTTATTTATTTTATTATATAAGATGGCCGAACGCGAGTTAAATTGCCTACTAGCAAATGCAGTTTTTGTGACAGTCGACTTGACGATTATGTCTTTTCGCCTTTTTTCCAAGAGATGAGGGTCATAGGGTATGGATTTGTGAATTTTGAGAATGGTCGTGATTATATATAATTTCCTCACAGAGAGTAGGTCACTAATTCGGTACAAATCATTAGTAGGGAAACGTCGCTTCTTGAAGTACATGACCTTTATAAGGGTTCTTTGTGCTCTTTCTAAATCAAGGAACTGGGTCTTCGCAGCGCCACCCCAAACTGGAATACAGTAAGTGATAATGGGTTGGGCCAGGGCTATGTATATTTGATTAAGGAGATTTTTAGAAGAGCCCTTTTCTTCAGTGACGGCTGGCATAACGTGCCTGAGGGTTTTGAAAATCCAGATAAGTTTCCTAATTCTAATACTAACATGGTTTAGATGTGGGTACCATGATAGTCTTTGGTCCAGAATGACACCTAAATATTTTGCTTGTGAAACTTTTTCAATTATCGGACAGTTACAAAAGTTTTGATTCTCATTCTCCAGGCATTCATGAATTTTCAGGCTAAAGTCACTACGCGGCTGCGAATTATTGTAAATGCTGAAACAAATATAATTTGTTTTGGCAGTATTTAATGAAAGGAGGTTTTGTTGCAACCACATAGCAACCTGCGCCAGACCAAATTCAGCATCCGTCCTGACTGCATCCCGCGATTCTCCAGCAAAGATGACGGTGGTGTCATCGGCATACGACAGGATTTTGGCATTTGCTATATTCATGCTACAAAGGTCGTTTATGTAGAAGAGAAATAGGGTGGGTCCCGCTACCCTGTGGTACGCCACACGTCACCCCAGCATCCTCACTATTGCAACCAGGAAGTTTTACTGTGTACAAGGATAGGGATGGAGACGGTATCAAATGCTTTTCTCAGGTCAAGGAAAACGGCTAAACATTTTTTATTTTGGTCCAGTTGCCGAGTTACAAAAGAACTTAGTTCAGCAATAGCATCTTCTGTCGATTTTCCTTGTCTGTAACCAAACTGCGCAGGTGATAGTACTTCAGTTTTATTGAGGTATTTTAGTAATCTAGTATTTAATAACTTCTCCAAAATTTTAGATATTGCTGGCAGAACCGAAATCGGCCTATAGTTACTGATGTCTTCTCCATTCCCACCCTTGTACACAGGTGTAATAATTGATCTCTTTAGCGGTATGGGAAATATAAGAAAGAAAGAAGAAAGAAAATCGTAGGTACATTAAAACAAAACAGAAAATATAAAAAAAAAGAATAACAACACAAATAAAAACAAGAAAACTAAATTGAGGTGCTGATGTGCAGGGCCAACAGGTCGCTGTCTCAGCTATGCTACTGTGGTAGTACTTTCGCAATACCACAGCAGCGCTGATTTTCAGCCAGCGCCTAGCGTTGCCCAAAACGCCAAACAAATTGCGACTACACATACCTACTCGCATCTTGTACGAACTACAAAATGCGAGTGACTTTAAATAAAAGAATAATTTTGTTCTATAAATAAAAGGAAATAATGAATAATACTTATAATTAAAACACACTACATCTATGGTGGAACTACATTTTCCCGCCGCGCCGTACCGCGACACGGCTGCAGCGCACAAGAGAACTACTAATCTGTGCCTTCGTTAATCTATGGCAGATTTGACATGGTCCCATGGTGCATGGACTTTGATTCTGCATGCCACGTAATGGTCGCGCGCGCAGAGTTTGTTGTATTTTACGTGGCAATTCTTGATAGATCAACAATAAATCCGTGCCATTTTGAATGAGCGGGCCAAAAGTGAAAAACTATGGTGCACAGTGACTTATATGGAGTTATTAGAGCAGCGTGAAAACATTAATGTAAGTATTTTTCAAAAAACTAATAATGTGCTTTATGTTTAATGTTTAAGGTTTTTTTCAAGAACTCAAATTGCTGATATTCTACACGTAGGTGGTCTCTGTACAACGGATAATTTAAATTTAAAACGAGCTATCTTCCATGAAATGAAATTGAAGGCGAAAAGATTCAGTCAAGAACATTCTGCCCTTGCGTCACTATATTCCCACCTGCAACGACATGAGGTATGCCTTTAAGTGTTTTTTCAATGAATACTTTGTTCATTGAAAAAACACTTAAAGATCAAATATGCCTTTATCAAAACTTAAATTAACTATGTGAGTGATAATAGGGGCCACATCATCGACTGCCAATTTCAAAAACTGGTTTGGGATATTATCCCAACCTGGGGCGCTATTTGATTTTAAGTTAATAATAATATTCTTAACTTCATCCTCATCCGTATGAAGCAAAACAAAAGAGTTTGATGGCGCTGGTTTGCTTCCTAAAAGAGTTCTCCGTGTATTTTTGTTGTGTTGAATTTTGTTTGCAAGTTGTGTTCCTATGTTCACGAAATATTTATTAATAAAGTTAGCAGAGTTATTAGGCGAAGACTTTAAGTTGACTATTATAGTTTAGAGTTAATATTATGTGATTTTTTAGAATATGTGATGTTTTTAATATTTCTCCTTAGTAGTTTATTGTTATTTAGAGATTTAACAATATTGTCTTTATCATATTTTCTTTTAATTCTTTTTATTAAGTTATTGCAGTAATTCCTGTATCGTCGATATGTAATACGAAGAATCTCGTTGTGCGGGTCATTTCGAAGATTTTTTTGGAGTTTATTTCGGTTCCTTATACAACGTAAGATTCCTGCGGAGATCCACGGCTGCATAATTTTCCTACTACACGACACAGGAGTCACCACAGTGTTCAATTTTAGACTTTCGATCATTTTATCTATTAAATAGTTAGTCACAGCAGTTGGGTCATCACAGAACAATAAATCAGTTAAATTTTTATTCTGTAGATATTGTAATGCACTTTCAAAGTTAATGGTGGTTTTAGTTTTATTGACATTTGGTTGATTTTTTAATTTCGAAATTGATAGAAATGTAGTAAAATGATCCGTAACAGTAGTATGCATAATAGCTATCGATGCTTTGTATTTGATTTTGTTTATTTTTAGCATAAAATGATCTAGACAGCTTGTAGGTAAAGTATGTCCAGCTAATATGCCGTAGTTAGCAAGCATATCTAAGTACTGCGACCTTTTTTTATGTTCGTGCGATGATTCCAATGTTTTTTTTAGAATGTTTATATTAATATCTCCTGTCACTATGATGTTACTATTCGAAGGGAGACCCTCAAGATGAGAGCTTAATGAGTTAATGACGGTTTCTGCATTTGAGTTCGACGGTGACCGGTAAATAGACAGAATAATGTGATTAAACATTTCAACTTGCAGGCATGACGCGTGCTGCAGTTTTATTTCTTTGACCTTATGTTTTTTTGGTTTTTTAATATACACAGCTACACCGTCACTTTGGTTAAGCTGACTGGTGGTACTGTATGAATCGTAATTATATAACTGTGGCAGAGGTTTATTTGGGTTTAACCTGCATTCCGTAAAGGTAATCATATCTATTTCAAATGATAAAGAAGCTAGTAGAACAATGAAGTCGTCGAAATTTCGATAGATACTAACGATATTCTGTGATATTAATGTGAAATCATTTTTATTGACATTTATGAACCTCTCAAGGTCGGTTCCGTCGCATTCAACTGCATTAGCTATTTCAATGTTGTCTAATTCATTTAAGTTGTGTAAGTCATCCATTTATTAATAGATATGTATATATACTAGTGTTATTGGTGTAGTCATTATGTATAGTTAGATAATGTGTATCAATAATTTGATTATTGATAAATATTATTTTTTGTTTGAATGCATATAATAATAAAATGAGTGTGAGAATGTATAATAGAGAATAAAATATAATTGTAAGGATTGTTTGACGAGTGTTTTTTATAGCAAAAGTATATTCTAGGTGTAGTAGGTGTTTTATAATATATATGATTGTTTGTGCGCGTGTGTATGAAAGTGAGTGATGTGTTTGGTATGTTTTTTTCGTAGCAGTAGTATTGTATAGTGTAATTGTATAATTTACGGTGTTACCTTTCTTAATTCTAGGTTTATGGCATGAGTTAAGCTTATAAACTATAAATAAGTTATCTCCAGAGCACGGGCTTATCTCAACATAGGTATAGTACTGAATATAGTCAGTCTTGTTGCAAAAGTAGCTTGTGTACTTGTTGTTCAGTTTTTGTCATAATGATCGGCGACTGCTCACTTCTTCTTATATAAATTTTACCATAGGAAGTCCACATAAACTACACAAATAAAATACATAAATAAATATATACATACATAAAATACAATAAATATAATATATAAATAGATACAAACTATAAATAATAACAAGAAAGAAGAATTATATACCAAATGTTTTCTGTATCCCTATAAACAGGTCGATTCTTCCCTTATTAATAACGTCGTTAATTAGAATCACACCAGTCATTAGCGGTCCGCAGAGACCGCAAGATGTCACGCGCCCAGTTTGCAATAATGCCTCATAAATTAACCAATTTACAGTAATTGCGTTTGTAAATGGATTGAATGCCGTGTTGGCGCGTTAATATACATACCTACCTATATGGTTATGGATAAGATATCATGAAAATACCATTGAAGCACTTCCATATGTTGTTAATTTAATCTTATCTTGAGGTTAAGAAAGATAGCAGTATGTAAGTAAGGTTTTACCTTTGAATTGAAGTGCTTTTCTAGAGGCGCCTCCGTCTCTTCCTACACAGGCCACAAACACCAACACTACACAGCTAGCAAACTTGCACACTAGCTTAGCATTAGGCAGACACCGCACCCGTAGGATAAGAGTGCGAAGACCCGGTCTACACACGACACGCTATACTAGGTACAGGTATGTACCTGGGCGTTTTTCCCCGCCCCCCACGACAACGGCTAAGGCCCGAGTTCACCAACATTTTAAACAAGCGTATATCTCCTAAACAACCGTTTAAGCATTTTTTTGTGTTCACCACGTATTAACCGGCTTCCCTTAAACGGCTGATCAACTTAACCGAGCTTGAAACCATCGTTTAACCGTCGTTCAGACATTATTGACGTTTGCTGTGTATCGGTTGCTACAACAATTTTAGGATGTGTCGACTTTTAAAATTTTGTGTTGTGCTTAGTTAAAATGCAGTCAGTGTTTTATGTTATGATTGATAACTATCAAGACTACTACCTAAATCTTCTTGAGAATCCAGATGATATAATTAGAGCCTCGGTCCGAGTCTCAGAAACGCCCTCTAGTTGAGCCGACCTCCTCAGCTTCGAGTGTTCTAGAGGCTCCAGACGGAGAGGAGACCCCCCGTGGGAGATGCCATCCGCCTGGAATACCCCTAGAGAAACTCGCCAATTCTCGGCTTGAGGTCTCGTTAGGATCTCGCCATCCCCAAACCCGGTGATGCTGTAAAGGTCATCTGCAACCAATAGCATACATACTCAAAAAAAACTTGTCTAGCGGAGTAACCTCAACCGTTTATACCATAGTGAAAGAATAGCCTTTGGTGGTGTTGTTTACTGTCGGTAATAACTAAAGCTTTAAAAGCTGGATGGCGCAGTTAGCGCGTTCGGCCTGCGATCGTGGATTTTAAACAACTTTCGCAATGGTCGGTCATTGGATGGGTGACCAAAAACTTATAATCTCGAGCTCCTCCGTGCTTGAGAAGGCACGATAGGCCGTTGATCCTGGCTCCATCTGCAGTCGTTAGCGCCCACCGCACTGGGCCTTCGTGGTGGGTCATGGTCCAGTCTCCTTATTCCATCCATAGGGAAAGCTTGGACACCAGCAGTGGGGAAATTATTGGGCTGATGATGAATTAACGCTCCATGCAGTTGAGGACCTTTGTTGCCCGTGTCCACCAATCTTACTACCAGTAGTAACATCGTTAATTTTTATTGCCCATCTTGCTACTCCAGTTTGAGAGGTGAGAAGGGAAAAATTAAAAAGCCTGTGTTAGATAGATAAATAGTTGAACAAAAAAACGGCCAATTGCGTATTGTGTCACGCGCAGTGTAGGGTTCCGTAGTTGCCTGTCGTTACCACAATATATTTGAGCAGGAGTATTTATTTTCTGTATCGGAAATTAAGAAAATATATATTTTTTTAAATTTATTTTTCAATGCATTGTTTTACGTTTCAATAACTTTACGTTTAAAATTTTTAAAGGAACCAAATAAATATCATTTTTAAATAACCGCAAATGCAATAACTTATGCATCTTCTATAATATCTACCTAAAGATACATGCATTTAACCAACCCAACGTATTTGAAATTAAAAAACAATTCGTGCAAAACAAAAAAAAAACAATTCTATACATTCCTTTCGTCGGGTTTTTTTTTTTTTTTTTATTTCTCTGATTCAAAACTCAAAGGAGTCGAATACTTATATAGCAAAACTAAATAACCAAACAACCAATAAGTCATGCATTTTCTAGTACAAAAGCTAATGATGCATACAATTGCAAACATTGAACTCGACTAACATTGAATCTAAACAAAAGATGCGTGCGGAGCAAAAACAGGAACACAATACATTCGTTTTGTTCCCACTACTTTTATAGCATCCTGTATTGGATGTTCATTGATCTTCGGTCGTTCTACCATATGAGTAAAGGAGGCACACACGCAGAGGCGAAGCTTCATACATGATTGAGCACTGTAGGACTGTCTGCCACCAATGAAAATCTCTCAGTACAAGAACTAAAACATTGATAGCGTTATAATTTTTATTTTTGTAAAGCATGTAACTGCTTGATGTTTAAATCTAAAGAAAATATAACTAGAAAAAATTCCACGCGGACCAGGCAGCAGACGGGACTCGAACCAATTTTTCCTAGTTATATTTTCTTTAGATTTAAACATCAAGCAGTTACATGCTTTAAAAAAATAAAAATTATAACTATAATTGCTATTTCTTCTTTCAAATGTTTAATACTGGTAAAAGTATTCATTTGACATTGTGGGTTACCTATAATGCGAAGAGATGGCGCTGCCTTGCTGCTTAAGAATGGCTAGAAGAATTTCGACGCGGTCCGTGAGGGCTGTGGTAGCATAATTCGCCCGGATTGCGAAGGGTGCGGGTTCAAGTCCCGTCTGCTGCCTGGTCCGCGTGGATTTTTTTCTTATTATATTTTCTATAGATAGAGTTGCCAGGCGTCCGGATAAAACCGGACATAGACTTTTTGATTGTGTCCGGCCATAATGAAAGGTGTCCGGCTTGTTCGGCTTTTGTTAGGCCTTTTACATTTCGCAAACGAGCGAGTGCCGAGTGTGGCCGAGCGCATTCGATTTAACTGTCGGTCGCTTTTAGATAATGTTTTTGTCATACCTAATATTATTGAGCCCTAAAATCCTCAAAAATGTAGAGTGTCCGGCCTTTTTACCCAAATGTCCAGCCAAACACTCCCATAGAGACAATAAATATTTCCAAACAAAATATTACCCAACCAAAAAGTATCGGTGGCGTATTGGCAGGTTACATTTTCATTAGATCATTTTTTGATTTGGTACCCTAAATTGGTCGGAAGAAGAGCTGTTGGACCTAGGAAGAACTCATGGCTGTGCCATATCCGGGAATGCTCTGGAATCACAAGTGCCGCGGAGCTTTTCAACCTCACCAAAGACCGGTGAAATATGCAGAGCTGACTGCTAGCCTTTACTAGTTGGAGAGGCACTCGAAGAAAAAGATATTAAAGGTAACAAAGATATTCACACGAGGTGCGGTTAGTGCATTTGACTTTTGTATCGTACGTATCGTGACGTACGCACGCTGTTCAAATCAACGTTATTATATTTGTCCCCTTTTTGGTCTATATAAAAATAAGATAATTTTATGAGTTGAATGTAATCTCTTCCTATACTTTAATTCTTGTTCTGAGAGAAACCTTTTTACGCGTACGCGACAGGCCGCCAGTGCTTACACACATGCAGTTGTTTGAAGATATCTCTCTGTGACTTCTTTACTCATATCGTTCTACCGTTCGTTTTCTATAGGCTGTCGTATTTAGCGAGATTTGTGGCGACCGTAGCAGGTAGTAGCGCAAAATGAGCGTGTACTACGGCCGCCTTGAAGAAAGCAGGCGCCATCGGGTCGCCTACGACTCGCCGCTACGAAGAACACGGACCTAAAGCAGCTGGAAATGAACGCATGGTTGATTATTAAAAAAAGTATCATTCTATTTTAATTTTTGCGATAACGGATTGATTTTCAAACTAAAGAATTTTATTGTAGTAAAAACGATTTCCTTTCGATTATTGCTGTAATTAGCTATATTCGTTTAAAGCGGTTATTTGTATTATTTATAAAAGGTATGAATTTAATTGTATGGGTAATTATATAACTTACAGAATGCAGTTGATTCAGGCATGATTGTCTAAATCTAAATTTTTTGGCAACCGTGTAGTATTGTCTTTCTCGATATATTGGTATTAAATTTAGTTTTATGTTAAGAGAATCATGCCAGAATTGACCACCTAAGTATATCTAAAATTAGTTTGATATTTATAAAAAATGTTTTAAATATTTTCTTTAGTTAATCAATCTAGCAGTTTAATGCTTAAAATATCAATCTTATAAGTTATTTTATTTTATATTATTTAACAGAACAAAATAGAGTAGCTGATACTGGAAACGAATATTGTCTTGTCACCGAGTTTGGTTATGTCATTGATTAATGGAATAAACAATTAAAATTTAATAGAGACTAATCAGGCAGACTGAAACAACTTATTCGGGCCATTTTAGAAAACAAACTTTTATAAATATTTATAACAAACCTTTTATACCTAAAGAAATTTTTACCAGAAAAAAAACCACGAGGCCCAGGCAGCAGTTAACTGCTTAAAAAAAAGCACTAAACCTTATACGCATTAAATTAAGGCTTTTCTAGTTACCACATCTCCTTGTGCGTATGGTACATGACACGTGAGGCGCACCAGCCAGTAACCGGATGGTGTTACTTGCGGCCGGATCCGGCTTAATTTATCGTTCCGTATAGGAAACGCCTCCGCGTCACCGCCGGCTTCGCTGCGCCGCGCCGGCGGCGGCCGCCGTATGTAGCGGATAACCGGCGTATAAAACATTCGGACTTCTGTTCTTGCCAAAATCCAACGAAAGGTCGCTAAGAAACACTCAAATAAGTAAAGGATTGAAACTTGTTGTTGACGTTTAGAAATTAAGAATAAAACCTTAGTTTTATGCAGACTTATGAAATTCTTGTGTCGTCTTAGCAAATTAAGGCCTACTTACACATTTATAGTGAAATTAGTGAGTGTCATTGTGAGAGTGGCGCCCGTGTAGCGGCGACTAAAAATCTTACACTAATAATCTCCACAACATCATCATTTCCATTGACTGGTAAGTCAACCATAGGATCTCTACCGAGAAAGCCTACGGCATTAAGTCCGCCATTGTACATTTGTGCATGAAGTATAAAATAAATAAATAAAACAATCAGACTTGTATTATTGTCAAAGATTCATCGAAATGCCGCTAAGAAACGCGCAAGAAAGTAGTTAGTTTGGTTAGTATTTTTATACGGACTTCTATAAAGGTAACGATTTTATTATAAACATCACTCCTGTATTTAGCTGGATCAAGAGTAATTCCAGAGCACGAGTCACATTCACTTCACTAACATATACGATAAATACATATATAGGCAAATACAAGATATGCAGAAAAAATGGTTGCCTGTAAAGTCGGTTTTACGGGCGAAGATTTTACGTGACAACGTCTTTTTCTCGGTAGAATATTTATTGATATGAATATAATTAAATTGCACAATAGGAACAAGGAATTGAATGAAAATAAGAATTGCACAAATTTTAACTATAGAAATATATTTTGTTTACTAAAACATTGTACAATTGTAAACTTAAACTTAACACGAGAGACTCATCGTAACGTTACCGAGCGTTACACTTTTTCATAAGTGACTCCCAGCCGCAACCTAATTTAAGACGTTGTCACGTCAAAAAATATACACCTTTGTCTTGCATTCAAAATTAGAATCCAGTATCAAATTCATGGCATCACTATAGAAACAAGAGAGAATCATCACATTTAAATATATCGAAACTAAAACAAAGAAGAATCGCCTGTAAGCAAAACCTCTAAGCAAGCTTCGGCTATTTTCGTACTGCTGAGAAAACTTTTCGAATGGCTTTGGGATAGTTCTCAAAGGGCAAAGGACGGATTTTCATACCGGCACAAAGCCAAGATAAGGGCGTACAGGACGACCATTAATATCAATCACTAGGTACGCGTCAAACCTATAGCGAAGATAAGGATTTCAATAGACCCCGAGGTTTTTGTGGCTGACTCCGGGAACGCTGAGGTAACTTTTTCGCAGGTCCCTTAGAAAATCACTGGCGGATCGACAAGTTTATTTACTCAGCAAATCTGATTACGTGCTGCCTTTACAGAGTGCTGAGAGAAAGAAAGTGTTTTTGTGCACTGGATAAAAGTATTTTAACCAACAATTATTTTTCACTATAAGAAAATTTAATTTTGACTGCGTATTGTGAATAAAAACTTCAAACGTAGGTATTTAACCGTTTTAGAAATATGTTCGCATATCATAAAAATAAAAACGAAGAACAGCTGTTTTTACTCCAAACATCAATTTTGCATAATACCAACAAATAAAATATTTTCTGCAGATTGCAAATGAAAAAATTAATCATCTGCATACTCTTATATCCTTCCCATTATAGGTACACGGAGTTGATTAAAATTTAAACATGACGGCTAGCAACATCTGCGACTGACATAGAAATCAAATGAAACATTTAACAATCGCCGTGATGTTACCCAGTTTAATGGTGTACCAATAAAAAGGTAATTACTATCCATAATTAAATTCGTCCTTCCCGAAACTCATCAAATTTTACGATAACTCATAAATTCAATCGCAAAATTTAACACCGTCTTATAATTTAGATGGGTAGAGAGCCGTGAACGAGCCCCTACCAAGCGTGTTGTCAACGCGATTCCCCATTTGGGCTTTGTTCCAACAATCAGCTTAAACACGATGTTATGTGAGGGGGAAATGAATTTGGAAAAAAATACCTATATTGCAAAGCTGTAGGTATCTGTGTAGCTCTCGAAACTTTGTTGTTGGAATTGAAAAAGGTGGTGTGAGTGGATGGCAAGAATAATTTATTTTTAATATGAGTATTGGACCACATTCCAGAAGTGTTCATCATTTTAAGTCAGCAAAGAAGCAAATCTTTTGGAGTTTTCTTTTATTATTAGATAACATACTTTGATTTGGTTTTCAAAACCAGTTCTGCTTGATAATCTCGAAGCATCATAGATATAGTGACGATGTGTACAGCTCAATCAGGTGACTGCGCGATGTGGTCCCAGTTTAGTCCCGCTTGCCAGATTTATTAATTTGATTATTTATCTTTTGTAATTCCTAGTTTATCATTTTCTGCCAAATGTAAGTACATACAATATGCATCAAGTGATTCATGGTTCCAATAGTCTGTGGACAAAACTATTTTCGGGTGGCTGATACCTCGGTTTCACATCGTCTCCTAGTTCTACTTGCCTTAATTGGCTCGCTTGCGTTTCAGCATTGGTGGTTATTTTTATTCGACACTTATTTCACAAACACTTATTTCTCAATGACTGGATTCGATAGACTTTCAAAGTGTCGTACAGGTGAGTTCGCATCGTAAGTACGTATAAAAGAAAATTCCAATATAGTTTTAAAGAACAGCTTTAACATTTAACCATCGATGATCTTTTTAACACCCGATACAGTAGTAATAATACCATCGGTAGCGGAGCGGCAGGCGGTAACCGGCGGGCGTTAAGTTGCTGAATCGTATTTATGCGTCTGAGAAGCGCGATGCAATCCGCATAAATAACGGTCAATGGCACGAAACAACAATTTATGTACACCATACAACCTTCCATTGAGGCGGGCTGAGATCGTCTGTGGACTGCGGGCGGGGTGTGGTGTCTTCTAGACGTTTCCGATAACGATGATTTAATGTTCGCCAAGTTTTGGTACACTGATTCTAGTTCTGATTGTGTGTGGGGATGTGTTTATGTTGTTACTCCTGTAGTTCGTGCGCCAAATGTAATTGCGTGTACAAATTGGATTAGTTTTTGTGTAAAGCGATGTTATAAGAGTATGATTGGGTAGAGTAACTTCGTAGAAGCGTTTGTACGAGGGGAAAGATTTGAACTTTGAATGAGTAATTTCCAAAATATGAACACGATCGTTAAGATATGGCTATCCAAGTGGTTATTTTATGTATCGGAAAATTAAGATTATTAATTTTAAAAATATAATTGCAATGAAAATTTTGGCTTGAATTAGACTGTCTGAGGAAGTAGCCAGTTTACAGAAGACCATGGTGAAATGTCACTATCACTAACTACTAATTGGTGATGTATTTCTGTCGATGAGCTAAGTCCCAGGGTAAAAGGGTAGGGGGGTTAGTTCAAGCAAGTCAACGCGTGAGTTAATAAAACGACTAAAGCTTTACGATGCGGCGAATAGGGCCGTGGTAGCATAATGGTTAGTGCATTCGCCCGGATTGCGAAGGGTGCTGGTTTGAGTCCCGTCCGCTGCCTGGTCCGCGTGGATTTTTTTCTAGTAAACTTTTCTTTAAATTTAAACATCTAGCAGTTAAATGTTTAAAAATAAATAAAAACATAACTAAAGCTTACTATCCAATTTGCAATCACGCGGGACATATATTTGTCTATCATACTTTTCAAAATTAACAACTCTTATGTTAAGACATGTTACTTATGCTGTCACACTTTTGATACTCTTTCAATACCCAAGCAAACGTTTAAATTTCGCGGAACTAGCTCTATTTAAAATGACAAAAGAAATCTTATTTATGACAAAATAAATGTTGTTGTAATACGTAAGGAATGATACGTAAGGTGTCTAGCTGCTTCGACCGACGGCGTGCTCCCCTCGCATATCTTAATAATAATATTCGATCTGATATTATTGACACATGCACTTAGCACCGATGCATTACATCACGAGAAATGGTGAATCCCACCATCACATAACGGTTTAAAATGTTCACCGAAGAGCAAATAAATAAACTTAACACTTTGCAGAAATGCTACGAGACTTTGATTAATGTCACTTTCAGCCGAAAAAATGTCAATGTGAATGTTTCAACTCTTATTTTCGTAGTACTAATAAATGGAATGTTTATATATAGAAAATGTAACTAGAAAAAATGCTGCCTGGTCCGCGTGGATTTTTTTCAAGTTACATTTTCTTTAGATTCAAACATCAAGCAGTTACATGCTTAAAAAATAAAAATTACGTTTATATTAGACCTAATGGTAGTGGTGTGTGATTTGGAGCGTAATAGGACTTCTGTGATATTTCATTTGTTACACTTTAATAATTTATTTGTTTACATATTTCATGCACTACAGCGATAGTGACCCCAACAACAAAATACCAATAAGACCACAATATCTCCAATTGACGGACTTCTAAAAGTTTTTCGGCGTTTTCGACACGCTTCTTGTCTATGCCACGGAAATGACTCGTGCTTCCATCCCTTAATGTCAGTCAATGGCTAATGACAAGGGATTTCCTGCAGCGTTTGGAAGACGTTCTAACATAAAACGCGATATTTTTCAGTGTCATAAATTTCATTCAGCCTTCGTGCAAAGATTTAACATTTTGTAATTAAATAAACGTACCTACCTACTATTATTAAATTTTTTCATCATCATCATCATCATCAGCCTATTAATGTCCCCACTGCTGGGGCACAGGCCTTCCCTATGGATGGAATAGGGAGATTGGGCCATGAACCACCACGCGGGCCCAGTGCGGATTAGCGGGTGCTAACGACTGCAGATGCAGCCGAGACCAACGGCTTAACGTGCCTTCCGAAGCACGGAGGAGCTCAAGATAGTACATTTTTGGTCATCCATCCAATGACCGATCACTTATTAAAATATAATGTATGCATTATAATTTTTATATTGATTCGTTGGACGATAATGTATACATTATATTTTGTAAATCTATACTATTAATATTATAAAGCTGCAGAGTTTGTTTGTTTGTTTGAACGCGCTAATCTCTGGAACTACTGGTCCTATTTGAATGAATCTTTCAATGTTGGGTAGTCCATTTATCGAGGAAGGCTTTAGGCTATATTTTTTTTTTCAAAATTAGGGATCCGTTATAAAATTGCTATTTTGTAACACAAGGTGTAAAATCGAAAACCTATTTTTGCGTGCGCTGCAAAAACTATTGACAATAAAACAAAATGATGTACTACGGGTTTGTAGATCCTATTAAGACCTACAAAAAAGTCTGCGAGAACATATATCTAGCTGTCATGGTTTAATCACAATAACCGATTTTGTGTACAAAATAATTATTAAATCGTCTAAAGAAAAAAAAACTACGTTAAATATGTATCGTAATATTAATCTTTATCGAAATTAGGCATTATGTTATCAAGAGTATTTATGTAGAAGTAAAATACTTTTTGTTTCATCTCAATCGGATATTTCGTTAAAAAGTTATCACGTGTGTAAGATGTTAAGAATTGGTACCTATTTATGAGTTATGCATTATGGGCCATAGAGTTATTTATCAACATAAAATCCTGTAATAATCTTTTTCGAAATATATTTGTTGATGATTGTAAGTATAACATCTTTGAAGAGTATACCTAATAAATACATTTCTAAAATAACTCTGCTAAGGAAATACACGCGTTGGTTGTTTGTTATGAACACGGTAATCTCGGGAAAAACTGATCTGATATGAAAACTGTTTAAATATTCAATAGTCCATTTATTGAGGGAGGCTATAATATAGGCAATATTTAATCTCGGTATTTCCACGGAAACGA
Organism: Chilo suppressalis; assembly: GCA_902850365.2. Classification (NCBI taxonomy): domain Eukaryota; kingdom Metazoa; phylum Arthropoda; class Insecta; order Lepidoptera; family Crambidae; genus Chilo; species Chilo suppressalis. Next base: position 5,430,324 of record OU963902.1, read on the forward strand.
GACGCTGGTTAAACCGCGGGGCACGGCTAGTTATAAATATAACCAAAAATACCTGGATCAAATAATGGAAATTTGCATAAAGTTAATTACTATGTATATATAGGTATGGTCTAAATTAAACCTTTTCCAGGCACATAGAGTGGAGTGAAATGTTTTGCCACGCATCCGGTTACCGACACTTGAAAAGGTGATTTCACACACTTAAAAATCAATTTTTACTTCAAACTTGAAATATCTGATACTTGATCCTGTGGTAACTGAACCTGAAAATTTAAAGAATATTAGAATAAAAGCAAAAATACATCCACGTGGTGAAGATAGGGTTGGATTCCCGTTTGCTGCCTGGACAACGTGGAATTCTTCTAGTAAAATTTTCTTTAAATTTAAGAATCTAGCAATTAAATACTTAAAATAAATGTAATCAATTTTACATCTGAAAACGTTGGTGCCATATGAAAAATGAATATTCGTATAATAATAATATCTCCTTTAATTTATGCTAATTATAGATAATTAATCAAAGATCGAACGCAGAAAACACGGCGTCAACCAGTTCCTCCTCAAGAATTCCCTGATCTTATAGAATTCTCAGTCGTTTATTTTCAAAAACAACTCGGCGGATTTTGTCGCATTTCTCTTTGCGCCCGATACAAAACAGCTTAAGAAACAAGTTACAAACGAACGCCCAACAATGCTCATTGTGAGGGGGAGGCTGCGTCTGAAATTTCATTTTTCATTCCGTCCATGTTTTTCAGCGGTAAGAAAAGTGCAAATGACGTCTGCTGAGATTTGTGGGATAGAAATAGGTCGCGGAGACACTGCTCCGATAACAATGGGAAGGCGATGCAGACTAGTGGGTTGATTCCTGCGTTCCCAATTGATATGAGCGGTTTTAAACGCCATTTCTCGTACTTGACAGCGTGTAAAAGATATTATAATTATCTCGTAATATATTATAGTCGTTAATATAAAATATTGTTTAAATAAAATCTTCTCACTCGTTATTTGAGTTATTTATGATAAAAATATATACCAACTTACCTATTTGGAGTGTATCTGTAACAATATCCAAAAATGATTATTCTTTACAATCGCATACTATATTATGCAGATAAGAAATAAATAAGTTACTAGAAAGAGGTATATGAATACATTGTTGATTGAATTTCTTCAGAATAAATAAGTAATTCAAATGTTATATTGCCTTGTCATAAACAGAACTGATTACAGACTACATTCTACGTGTAAAGGGTGATATAGGAAACATTAATTGTTTTACAATTTTTTGTCGCAACGATACAAGCGTTTGCTAATTATTGACTAAATGATTGATCGGAAACCTACAAAGATCAACCGTGTACCTTGTTCATTACCGTTTTCACATAAAAAAATTAAAAAAAGTGATATTCTTTTCAAGCGTTTATTACAGGTACGTCTGCCCGTCTGCGTCGTCCACAAGGACGAAAACAAATGCTACCAGCGTTTGCTTCTAGATTAAGCTATTTGCGGTGAAGTTTATTATGTAATCGTCATATTGTTCAGGGTCTGTTCTGTATCTCTTTGATTACTCAGTTATGCTTGTTCGGCCAGGCGAGTCGTTAGTCCCTAATTGAATCGCGAAGGGTAATGTCTGCGAAACATCAGCTGAGAGGAGTGCAAGTTCTCCTCGCGGTTTAGTTATTATAGCAAGGGACAATATAGTTTTGTGTAGGACCAGTATCCAAAGCACTTTTGCTACATAATGTGGTTTCTCCGAAAGCACATATAAAGCTACTCAAAAAAAATATTAATCATTTCGTTAAAGTTGAAGGCAGGTTCTTTTATAGAACGTAAGACTTGCGGGAGCCAGGTGTGAGGTCCGTTCAGCGGTGTGCCTCTTAAAGGCGCCGTCGTCTGAAAAAAAGAGTTTTTACCTGCGTATTAAAAAAAAAAGGTTCTTTTATAGAAGAACAGTATAATTAATTGACTGTTCCCTGTATTACAAATATTATTTGAAATTTTCATTACACGTCTGTCTGCCATTCAACGCTCTGTCTTTAATTTTGATCTTGGTTCCCATATTTTCCTGATTTCTACTAATCTCCACCATAACCAAATGAACAGATTTTCAATAAATACAATACAATACAATACAATACACAATACTTTATTGAAAACACCACAACACAGAACAGAAATGAGGGACATTACAATTGTAAAAAAAGAGTGTTTCAATGGGCGGTCTTATTGCTATAATCGATTTCTTCCAGACAACCTTTATAAAATATGTTAGCTAAGCTAGGGTTACTCAATAAAACTACGGACTTGACTAATTTCCGTTAGAAATATTTTGACGTTGAGGAAAATAGTGGGGAGGGTAGGCATCGTCTGTGTCATGGTAGAGGAGCGTAGTCTTGTTGGAGCCTCCTAAACGTGCACTTGTATAACTGTGTGTGTCTCAAAAAGAAGTGGAACTTACTAATAGGATCAAACCATTATTCTAATTTCAAATAGAGAGAGCATTTATTATTTCTACATTAATAACGACGAGACCTCCGTGGCCGAGTGGTTTGTACTCCGGGTTTCATTGTGTCGCCGACTCGAGAAGTCCCGGGTTCGAATCCCGGAGGGGGCAGATGTTTGTGTGATAAATACGAGCATTTGTACTCCAGCCATGGATGTTTAATATGTATTTCTATAAAAATATACTTATATATGTACAGTATATGTATTCTATCCGTTACCCTAGTATCCCATAACAAAAGCCTTATTTATTATTTAAATAAGGCTTTTGTTATTCGGACAAAAGGCTTATAGTGCTTACTTTGGGGTTAGGCTAATTGGTGTGAGTGTTGGGAATATTTATTCATTTATTTAATAGTTAAGTTTTGCGTAAAAACAAAACGATAGCGCGATTCACTATTCCTGCCATCTAATATACAAAATGTTAATCTGATTCTTAACAGTAACATTAAGTGTATTGAGTGTGGAGAGGAATAAATGAGTTCTTTCTGTTAACGGCTGTTTTATTACACACATTTTTTGTAGTATCCTTGTAATTTATTTGATGACCTCCGTGGCCGAGTGGTTTGTACGCCGGGTTTCATGGTGTCGCCGATTCGACGGGTCCCGGGTTCAAATCCCGGTGGGGGCAGATGTTTGTGTGATGAATCCGAGCATTTGTACTCCAGTCGTGAATGTTAAATGTGTATTTCTATAGAAATATAGTATCCCATAACACAAGCCTTACAGTGCTTACTTTGGAGCTAGGCTAATTGGTGCGAGTGTTGGTAATATTTATATTTATTTTAATGTACTTTTTTTTCGTATAATTCAAACCTGAAGCTAGGTACATTCTACTCGCAGTTTCACAGTTACTCCACGATCGATCACGCCACTTGCAACAATGCAGAAACATCGGGGACTCGCAAAAAATCCCGTGAACAACATAAATTACTAAAAATGTCATGGACCATGAAAATTTAAAACATTATATTAAGGTTTATAAAGTTTTAACTTCAAGCTATTTAGATTATAAAATGTATAAAAAATGGTAAATCTTGCTGCCAGCATACTAGCTTTGGTAAACTGTGATACGGCCGGTTTTATCTGTCAGGGAAAATAACAACTTGTTTCCTTTAATATTTAACAGTTGGATGAACTACTCGCCCATCGCATGTTAAATTGCTCGTGTGGTAAGATCCTTAGGTCAGCATAACATTTGGATAAGTCAGCCCTTTCAGTCAACAAATGGGAAAAATATATAGAATTCGAAAATAAGAAACATTGAAGTAGTACTTTTATTTTTTTAAGTATTTAACAGCTAGATGTTTGAAATTAAGAAATAGTTATTTATTATACAAGAGTGGAAAGTTCCTTTTTAACCGCGTGCTCGATTTGGATGACCGAGCAAGCGAAGGATTCTAAAGTTGAATCACGAGCGCAGCGAGTGATTCTAAATTAGAATCCTGAGCGTCAGCGAGGGAAACAAACGAGCACAAGGTGAAAAATCTTTCCACTCGAGTGCAATACGTAACTTTTCATCCCACCTCAGCGAGGAAATGACAAAATGAAAAAGAAAACAATTTATAATGACAAAATATTTAAGCAATAAAACGTGAAAAACTAGAATGGCGCGAAGCACGCAAATAAAACAAAGAAACCAAGAAGGTTCCAAATTTAAATTTTTTCACAATTTAAAAAGTTCTAATCATAAATTTGGCACCATAGAGGTTACATTAAATAGGTTTAATGACGTTTTGAATTTACAATTATATTGAGTACTCATTATATGTGATGTTCTAAATTCAAATCTACTTTGCCGCTCAAGCGAATAAAATAGAATTTTCCAGCCAGATTTCGAAGCGCAAAATTACACTTTCCGAGGTGGTGGGATGAAAAGGTAATTTTTTGTACAAAGATAAATATGTAGCAAACTTTTTTTGTATTTAGCGACTGAATGTAACTAATTATTTCTTTGTTTTTTTTATTGTTTGGTTTTTTTTCTAAATGGCTTCGCACGGCTTGTGCATTTAGCCAATGTCAAGTGTTACAATGTTTACAAATTCTATAGCACTCGTGGTCAAAGTAATAACTCAAGTCAAAGTAAGTGGCAGTCAAGTCAATCCCTCTTTCCCTGTGTTTCAGTAAATGTGTGGGGATTTACTGGAACCTCCCCGTGGACTTCTTGAGGGAACGTCGAAAGACACTTTCCGCTAATTTGTTTCACTTGCGAACACTTGTGCATGTTCCCGAACACTTAGTGGTTAATAATCCACCATTATTAAACACTAACATCCGCCACAACACAATTTTTAACAAGAAAAACAAAACTGCTAAAGTGACGCTTTCCGATCCCGCCAAAAAGACCGTTTTTGTAAGTTCTAGATTGTCATAGATTTTTTTTTAATTCATTTCACTTATTTTAAGACTTAAGATAATACAACCATTCAGCCTATATTGTTTTTTTTGTAATGTTAATTGGAATGATTATTATTGTTCTGTTTATTATTATATTAAAAAAAATGTCTCGTCAACCTTAGGCCCTGCCAGAATTATCAGCGCTGCAGCGACCCTAGTGTTGCTGTAGTATTAAGCTGAGGTAGAAACCATGTTGGCCTGTCTTGCTGTGTTCTGTTTTTGTAAATATGTGTTTAAAGTAAATAAAATTGCTTTCTTTCTTTCTTCTTTCTTAATCACCCTAATTCTCCTCGTAGCGGTATAGTTAATACAATTTGAGAGTATGAAAAATAAAGTACCACTTATTGGCATGTGTATTTAACATGAATATTGGGGCCGATTTCTCGAAGATTGATAATAATCGTAATAGAGAATAGTATTTTTTGGTCTAATGACTTGTGACTGAAAATGATTAGGATTCGCGGAGCCTAAAATGACGTCACCTGCTTGTAAGCGTGTAAGCATGCTGTATCAAAGCAGCACTGTACTGTTTGACGTTTTCAAAAACTTGACAAATAGTTATTACGTCTATCAATACAATATACCTTCATTAATAAATAAAATAAAAATAAATATAAAATAAATATCGTTTATTTTCAGACAGAGTCCATAGATATGTTAGAATAATTGACTTAAATGCTATGTTAGTAACAATATGACAATACAATAAAATAAAATTTAGTTAGTTAATTTACATATACCGAACAAAAATCTACAAAATTGAGTGAATAGCTCTTGAATTGCTCACAGATTTGTTAAGTCTATGAAAGTAGGCCATTCAGGATTGACATTTCGTCGGTAAACCGAGAAAGGTGGGTTGAATCAGTCACTTACGGTGCGTTTCACGGGCGACCAACGATGACTAAGCCATCCCATACTCAATGGAGCATCTATGTAAGTCTCCTGTGATAGCGGGCAACGGCTTAATTTTAATTTATTCATACTGAAATCCCAAAACTGTCAAAATAATACACTAGCCAATTATTGGTTAAACAATTAAGAACAAATAATTATACCATCAGATCCGGCAACGCATGTGTGGTACAGGTCGCCGCATGTAATGCTGACGCTGAACAAAACGCGGAGGGGATATCTGCGCATGGGCACGACTGCAGAGCCTATCGGCGCAACGCACGCCCACCCGCGCACCTCGTTTATAACGGTCAGCGCTAGAGTTTCGTGTCGCGACTTCTAAGCTTGGTGTTGCATATATCGATGGGCGGCAGTGACTATTTACCAACAGGTGGACTGTCAGCTCGTTTGCCTGCATAAACGTATATGTATTAAGCAAATTACTTAATCATAATAATATCATACAAAACACAAAATTTCAACAATATAAGTTTACACTCTTTTCAAAATATTGATACAAATTCTATGAAATAATATTTTATAATATCACAAACGTCCAGATTCGAATGATAGTTAACACATAAAATATAGTTTCTGTTCTTCTGATTAAATTGTTTAGTGATATCGTTTACATTGAACTGAGGCCAATTACATTAATATCCTTTACCACGTAAGTTTAAAAAAGTCAAAGAAAAATGATTGCGTAAACTTGGACTAAACAAGTGCCTAACTTTTTGAAAAGTAACTATAATTATTTATTAAGTAAGATAAAAAAATTAGATCAATTTTATTTTAATTCTACTGGAAAGATCAATAACTTTCTGGTGAATTTTAAGATTTCTCATTTATTAAATCGCTATCGCTGATCGCTGTCATTGAGGTCCACCAGCCGGACTAACGAGCAAAAACCACGGTACTGCCGCCGCGCCGTCCCGAATTACCCCAATGCCGGTAATTACAGAATGGCCCGAACACTATGTCATCGTGACGTCATTAACGTAAGCAAAATTGTTTGAGAAGCACTGTGATTCGAAGCGGTAATTAGTGCTAATTAAAAGCCCCTGTGTCGGCATTCCCGCTGCTCAATGAAGATCTGTTTAATAGATTGTTTTATATGTTTAACGAGTAGTGCGTAAGAGTGGTTCATCGGGTTGTTATTTTAATTACTGGACTTCAGGTCTGCTCTTTAATTTACAGAAGAATGTAAGAAGGGTAGACCATAACCCTCCACAAATTGGCGGAATACTAAAGACTTTTCGCTAATGCAAATGTATTTACGTGTTTTAAGAAGAAGGGTAGACCATAACACTCCACTATTTGGCGGAATACTAAAGACTTTTCGCTAATGCAAATGTATTTACATGTTTTCCAAGGTAATAGAATATTAGTCACCCACGCCATCTCTGTTCCATAAGCTCTTGAGTACTGTGCTTCGTCGACTAAGCTTCACTCGGACAAAGTATCTGTGATTGTTTTCATTTCATTTGGATTTGACGTCAAGAAGTGATTTCATAACAGATCATAATAAAATTATCAGCCTCATCAACAGCCTATCCTAGTCCACTGCTGGACATAGGCCTCTCCAATTGCACGCCACTCAGATCGATTTTGGGCTACTCGCATCCAGCTCCTGCCAGCCACCTTGCGCAAATCGTCGACTAAGCTTCACTCGGACAAAGTATTGTGATTGTTTTCATTTCATTTAGATTTGACGTCAAGAAGTGATTTCATAACAGATCATAATAAAATTATCAGCCTCATCAACAGCCTATCCTAGTCCACTGCTGGACATAGGCCTCTCCAATTGCACGCCACTCAGATCGATTTTGGGCTACTCGCATCCAGCTCCTGCCAGCCACCTTGCGCAAATCGTCACTCCACCGTGCCTGAGGACGTCCTACACTACGTTTGCCTAGACGCGGTCTCCACTCCAGAACTCGTCTAGCCCAACGGTTATCGGTTCTTCGGCAAATATGGCCAGCCCACTGCCACTTCAGCCTCAGTCAGTCCTTATTCCTGGTGTAATTTATTCGCTTAATCAATATTCAGTAATCGTCAGTTTTTGTGCCTACATCATAATTCGCACGTATTGACGTGATCATATAATAAATAACGCGGTTATCGAAATCTAAAGTTTAAGGTTTTTTTCCATAGATTTTGCCTAATTTTGGTATTGTTCCTTCTCCGCACGCCCCAAACTGTCGTCAAGATAGTGATCACGGACAAAATATGCGCATGCATTCAATCAAGCGGCTATCTTGCGCCGCCGACCAATTAAACGTCCCTTACTGAGTACTGAGTGCAAAATAAAAAACAGTCACAAAAATATTTATATCTTCAGAGCCTCAGAACATAAACTAAAGCATACGTAGAAAGAATTTAAATTCAACTCATAAAGTCGACTCATATATTTAACTATTTTATACACTAGCTGTGCCCGCGACTTCGTTAGCGCGGGCGTCGGAAAACAACAACATGTCTTACGTAGGTGAAATGATTTTTCTAAAGAAGTGAAGCGCTTTTTTGTATTTCTTTAATCTATTACTTTACATCTTTGTAAAGACTACGACCTCCGTGGCCGAGTGCTTTGTACGCCGGGTAACATGGTGACGCCGACTCGAGACTCGAGTGGGGACAGATGTTTGTGTGATGAATACAAGCATTTGTACTCCAGTCACGGATGTTTAATATGTATTTCTACATAAATTTACTTATATATGTACAGTATATGTATTCTATCCGTTGCCCTGGCATCCCATAACACAAGCCTTACAGTGCTTACTTTGGGGCAAGGCTAATTGGTGTAAGTGTTGGAAATATTTATTTATTTGTAAACGATATTAATTAAGAGCTACTGGGGTCGGGCGATGAAGGGCATTAAATTTTGTTCGTATTCACATAAGAATATTTTAGTACATAGGACACAGTATAAGGCTACCGTTTTTTGCAGACCGTTTTGTTTCATAATATACATTCTTTTTGTGTTGTTATGTCAATTCACGGTCCGCCTTAGGTAATGGTCACACCTACTTAGCGATAACGTTATGCGATAGATAGAGAACAATTGGCAGCAGGTAACGTTAAGTTTCCTATTATGTTTAAGACGAGCAATGACCCTTTTAGGACTACCGGATTGGTGGGTGCTACCGACTACAAATGCAGAAATTAGAAATAATAAGAAAAACATCGATAATTTTTATAGGGTATTTGACAAGTTTTAGAAAACGATCTCACGTTATTGACTTATGTTTATGGAGTCCGTAAAAAGTGGATATTCATCATTCTGTTGTGTATTTCAGTAAAAATAACCATATCAAAAACTCCATTTTCAAGTTGCCGCGAAAACGTTTTTCTGGACAATATGGCGTCTTACTAGTGTGTCACACGATTGTTATTAAGACGTCAAACGATACAATGTAATGTCACTTTAACTGGAAGTTTACTTGCGTGTGACGTCATTTTAGGCTCCGATAATCCCAAGCGTTTTGGGACACATGACAATAAATAAGAAAACTATTATCTTTTTTGTGGGTTTTTAGTAAAATTATGAATATTGTTTTTTGTAAAAATAGTAAAAACCCCTGCCAATATTCATTCTAAACACAGATGCTAACAATTGGGACTTTATTTTTAATACTGTCAAATACCCTATTTAATAAACAGCTGATACAATTTGACAAGTGAATCGGGTGTGTTCCGAAATAGTTGCAAAGTTAAACTAAACAATCGTGTATCAATGGTATTTCTTTTATTTTGATTTTTGACAAAGTTATTGTTAGTAAAATAAAAAATCACATATAAAATTGCTTACTCATTTGCTATGATTATCTAAATGAATTTGTTCTATTTAAAGTTTTAGTAACAAGAACTTTTTGAAAGGTATACTATAGAACGACTATTGAGACACGATATTCACGTAAGTTTAGCAGAATCGACACCTTTAACTCGCTCGTTGCTAATTAAATTCTTTGGCAAATGTTCGCTAGACGCATTTCACTTCGCTTCGCTGCCAATGGAATAAGGGCCTTAATCCCGAAACAGATCTGTACGAATAAACGTCAACATGAGGTCGCTATCGTACTATTATATACCCATATGTAGGATAGAGGACCCTGATAACATGCTGTTCGTACAAACAAAGCTTAGCTGCAATTAGTACGTTCACGAATAAAAATATTGGACCTAGGGAGCGTTGAATAGCGCTAAGTTTTTAGTTAAAAAAATGCAGTTTGTCGGTGGACCAGCAGGTACTGTATACAATCCCTAGGAATTGTATTACCTACGCAAAATATAAAATGGAAAATTTTCATAGATTGCCTAGTCGCTCCAGGCATTCTATACATCGCCATACATAGAATACCTGAATCATACAGATTGCCTGTAACATATAAACGCCTAGATACCGTATTAACTGCACGGAAGCGCCGAAAAAATTACTACCACATATGGTAGATACGCTCGTCGCTACACACGCACACATTGACTGTTGACGACAGCCGTGCACTGACCCGGGAGAACTGAAGACTTTCATCAGTTTCATCACCGACATCTTGGTCCTTCGAGCCGGATCCATCTTCACTGACTGTTTTAAAATAATCTGTACCCCTAGCACGAACCATTATCGAATTTGAATAGTTTGCAAACCGAAATGTCAATGTAAAATTTTGTATGGAAACTTGAACAGCAGCGGCACAAAGTACGTAACGAGAACTAAAAATCAGTACACATTTGACAATGACATTTCGGACTCGCAAACGATACGAATTCGATATTGATTCATGCTAGGGGTACTGATATAAGAGTTACAGTGAGCTGTTTTCTTTGCGTGGTTTATTCTCAATGGAGGCGGTTATATAAACAAAGTTTTATCCTTATAATTGTTGAAAACAATAATCAAAAGTCCAATCGATTCCACTAGAGCACTTCTTTATCATTAAAACAGTCGGTCGTAAAACATCCGGTGCGTGCATGTGCATTCAATCAGGGCTATACTATCTCCCGATTTCCAATTACGCTCCGGGGATGAAGATGTATCCAGATAACGGCAGTGACGCCAGCCCCCACAGACTGTCTCGGTCGGGGAATGTTTCAACGACCTATTTGTATGCCAAAAAAAACTTACTGAATTGATTCTTATCTTATTCGGTACGATATAGTTCGCCGGAAATGTTTGATAGTTATTATTTCCTAAAAGAATTATTTCGTTTTCTCTTTTGTCAATTCATAGAACATCGGTATTTTTTGTTCTGTACCCTAGCACGAACCAATATAGAATCAATAATTTGTATGGAAACTTGGCCAGCAGAGAAACAACGGATATAAAGAGAACTAAAGTTCAGTATACATTTGACAATGTCATTTCGCACTCGTAAACTATTCAAATTCGATATCGGTTCTTACTGAGCTTCAAAAGTCAAATTTCAACGACTTTAAATAGACTTTATTTCACCAAAAAGAGTGTTAATATGTTTTTCATATGTTTTTAGGTAACAAATTGGAAGGAACTACCATAAGAGGAGTTGAATTTTCGAAATTAAAGAAAAAAAATTTTACTAGGAAAAAATATTTTGGTTATAATTTTTATTATTTTAAAGCATTTAACTACTTCATGTTTAAATCTAAAGAAAATATAACTAGAAAAAATTCCACGCGGACCAGGCAGCAGATGGGACTCGAACTTCGCAATCCGGGCGAATGCACTATGCTACCGCGGCCCTCATGGACCGCGTCAAAATTCTTCTCTTCTCTTTTCTCTCTCTATCTCTTCGCATTATAGGTAACCCTGCCCCTTTAGCATGACCACCGAAACGGGATATGATAAAGCGATATATCGACATTAACTGTCAGACTACTGTCAAACTCCATAGTAGTCTGACAGTTAATGCCGATATATCTACTGTCAGACTACTGTCAAACTCCATAGTAGTCTGACAGTTAATGCCGATATATCGCTTTATCATATCCCGTTTCGGTGGTCATGCTATAGGGGCTGGGTTACCTATAATGCGAAGAGATGGCGCTGCCTTGCAGCTTAAGAAAGGCTAGAAAAAAATATTCTGATTTAAACTTCTAGCAGCTAAATGCCTAAAATAAAAATTTTATTATTTCATTAAAGTAGATATTCCGTCATGAGTGCTTGGGATTACAATTGTAAGCCCAGATTACGGCTTCAAAAATGGAACTAAGGTTGATTAGTACTAAGCTGAAATAGGAGCCGCTTAACTTGAGAATATCTACGCTATAGCTACAAGGTTTTCCTGCATATAACTTTCAGCCATATAAAATACCATTAAGATTATACTTTTTTTTATTCAGTATGAAAACCAAACATATCTGCGGGACCCTAATACCATTCATCATAGGTAAAGTCACTTGCCAACTTAATCATCAGAAAAATACAAAATGCCATATTTCTTAATTCACTAGAGTTTAAGCCATCAATGATATTATACATTTACTTACGTCAAAATCCACCAGCACCCCGGAAGCAACACAGCACTTTGGCCCGGATTTCCAGCGAGACGGTAACTTCGTGGTGTAGCCGACCACGAGGCAACGGTCAAGGCGTCTACCGTCTATGGGTCGCCGGCGAGGGGTGTGGGGGTCGCTCTTAACATCTAGCGATGGACTCTGGCCATGCTGAAGGAGCAAGGTTGCATGGAACCACTGGTAGTTGGGATCGACTACCAGCCATGCAGCTGCAGTTCCCGATGTCGCGCTGTGAGGAAAACCCTGTGCCCCTATATCCTCACCACAATCCTGGTGCCTTGATTTTTGATATCGGCATCCCAGTTGTGGCTCCGTGGCGGGTGGGACTGGTGAGGATGAACTTTTTTGAGACACGTGTAATGGAAACCAACAGATCCCATACAAAAACCAACAAGGACATGACATCGTCTGGAGACCTGGTGAAGGGGAAACCCGGTGACAGGCAGACGAATATAACAGACAAAGAGTCGGTATACCTGGTGAAGGGGAAACCCGGTGTCAGGCCGACCAACACTGACCTAGACCTAGACGTACCATCTACGTCCCGTGCGTTGGAAGCCTTGGTGAAGGGGCAACCCGGTGTCAGGCAACAACCACAGGACGTGGCTGGTGACTTGGACTCCTGGCAGGTCGCTACCTATCGACGTAAGAATCGGAAGGCAGTGGACAAGACTGGGAATCCAAACAATGACAAACACAAAACGACAACCGACCGGCACAGACTCGGACAGAGGGCTAGGAAGGCCCGTAACAAAACAGCAGCTGGCAAGGCCGCCCAGCAGATTGTTACGGGTCAAGGAACCCAGGATAAGGTACAGACAGACAGAACGACAGCTAAAGGACAGACGGACAGACAAACCGACAAAGGACAGACGGACAGACAAGAGGCCTCGAAAAGGCTGGACGACACGGTCTCACCGAGGGGTCAATATAAAAAACCAAGATCCGAGGGGCCGCGTCGAACAACGGACAAAAAATCCTTCGCGGATGCTGCTACAGCCGACTTGCTCGTAGTAATTACGGGCAAAAAGACAGGCCACATCAGCGCTGCCCATGCTGGGTTTGTCCTTAAGGCTCTGGAGGACGCCGTTGTTGAGGAACTCCTTATGGCAGGACCTTCAACGGACGAAGGCCCGAACCTTAAGGGCAAGCCCATTATTGGAGACGGAGCTCTCAGCCTCTGGTGTGAGACTCCCCGCACGCTGGAGTGGGTAAAAAAGACCGTAGCTGGCCTAAAGGTCCCGGGGTATGACGATGAACTGATGGTGCAGCGCCAAATTGATAGGCCGAAGAAGGTGGTGTGTGGTCTTCTTGTCCCGGGTACGAGGGAACCACATACGATAGCCAAGCTGCTGCGCTATCAGAATAAACAAGCAGACGTCGACCGATGGTTACTGCATAAGGCCATCGCAGGTGATGACAACACGTTCCTGGTGTTCAGCACCACCAGGGACGTTGCAGAGAAGCTTCTGGAGAGAGGAAGGAGACTGTGCTACCTGATGGGTTCGGTGTACGTTAGGTTCAGGAACCAGGGCGGTCAATACCTGGAGAGCCTGCCGCCTTTAGAGTCACCAACATCTGCTCCGTCGCCGAGCACATCAGGGGGCATAGCAGCATCCACGCCCGACCAGAAGCAGGTGACAGTGACTCCGTCTCCGGCGGATCCCACTTTGGGTGAGCAAGGAGCAGCGGACGTCATCGACGAATGGGCAGACAAACTGGGTGGAATCGACATCGGGCAGGAGGTGGATGTCGATGTTTTGCTTGCGTCCGATGGCGCCTCCACCGAGTAAAGTCAAAGTCCTGCAGACCAACCTCCAGCACAGTCGCACCGCAACGGCTCAACTCAGGAAGTGGCTGGAGGACAACAACGACGGGGCTATTGCTCTGGTCCAGGAGCCGTGGATCAGATCCAACATCATATGTGGCCTCAACAACACCGGTGGTAAGAATTTTTACAACCCAGGTAACCGCTCACCGCAGACCTGCATAGTATGTTCAAAACACCTACAGGCAAAAATAATGACACAATTTTGTTCTAGCGACATAACAACAATCCAAATTATACAACAGCAAAATCCAAGTGTACCTGTCCTGGTAGTTGCCTCTGCCTACATGCCTGAAGGAGAGGAAGCTCCGTCAGGGGAACTGGCTGAGCTGGTGAGACACTGCGAACAAACAGACAAGGCGCTGATCATCGGCACCGACTCCAACGCCCACCATCAATTGTGGGGTATGACGAAAAGCAACAAACGAGGTGAGGAATTAGTAGATTATCTATTTACCACTAACCTTAATATAATAAACACAGGATCTGAACCTACTTTCGTAACAAGAAGGGGCAGATCCATCATCGACCTTACACTAGCATCAAGAAGAGCAGCGGATCTGATCTCTGACTGGCACGTTTCCCCAGAGGCATCCTGCTCTGACCATAGGTGGATTAGGTTCAACATCGCGGTACAGCGTGTCACCCAGCCACCTAGACGCATACCTAGCAAAACAAACAGAAGCCAGTATCGCAGACAGGTAACTCGGTCACTGCGACATCTGCAGTCTGGTAGTTTAGACGAAACTTATAAGATAGACGAAACAGCTGAGGAATTAACAAGAGTTATAATCTCAAGCTATCAGACAGCCTGTCCTCTTAGTACACCATCATCCAACTCGGGTGCCAGCCAGTCTTGGTGGGGTCCCGAGCTAGAAAAACTGAGGAAAAAGGTAAGAAGACTTTTTAACAGGGCCATGAATACATGTGACGACCAGGACTGGGATGCGTACAAAGATGCCAAGGCACTTTACAAGAGACGCATCCGACATTGGAGCAATGGGTCTTGGAGAAAATTTTGTTCAGATATAGACTCATGCACAAAGGCAAATAAGGTAAGGAAACTGCTATCTAAAGATAGGCAGCAAGACCTAGCACAGCTCCGGAAGGCTGATGGCTCCCTCACAGAAACAACTGAGGAGGCACAGAGGGTACTACTTGAAACCCACTTTCCGGGCTGCATCATACACACGACACATACTTGGAATGACACTAGCTGGACCCCCACGGAACAATCCTGGAACACTGCATTGAAGACAGTGTCTACAGATAAGTTAAGGTGGGCCATTAACAGCTTCCAGCCATTCAAAGCAGCCGGACCAGATGGCATCTTTCCGGCGCTGCTTCAATGGGCAGGTGAAGCACTAATACCTTATCCTGTGGAATCCTATGGAATGTAGTTGTAAACGACTTAATTACCAAACTAAACAACCTTCACTACCACACGGTGGGCTACGCGGACGACCTTGCAATCATAATTCCAGGTAAGTTTGCGAGCACCGCCTGTGATGTTATGCGGGGGGCAATGAAGGTTGTTGAAAAATGGTGTGACGACTACGGCCTTAAGGTGAACCCAGTGAAGACGGAATTGGTCATGTTCACGAATAAAAGATCATTAGGCGACTATCGGCTACCGAAACTATTTAACACGACACTGAGGCTCTCCAACGAGGTAAAGTATCTAGGAATAACCCTAGACTCCAAACTGAACTGGGGATCCCACATAGACAAAACTACAACGAAGACTAACATCATTTTCTGGCAATGTCGCAAAATGATTAGCAAAACTTGGGGACTATCACCGCTCATTGTTAAGTGGCTATACACGACCATAATTAGGCCCATCATCAGCTATGCAGCAGTAGTATGGTGGACCAAGACAATCCAGGTAACGACAATCAATAAGTTAAGACGTCTCCAGAGGCGGGCATGCTGTGCAATCACCGGCTGCATGAAAACCACTCCCACATCAGCACTGGAGACAATACTTAACGTGAGACCACTCCACTTGTTTATACAACAGGAAGCTGCATGTACAGCCACGCGCCTAAGCATGCTGGGGCATTGGAGAGACAACAACTCCCCGTACACCAGCATCTTGGCAGACATACACAGGCACTTTCCGTACTTTGCAGCAGTAAACGACCTTATTCCTAAGACGTACGTATTTGACAAAAAATACAAAATTCAACTTTATGAAGACACCCCGGACCGTTGTCTGCATAAGGAGTTGAGGGTCTACACAGACGGTTCAAAAACCAACTGTGGTACGGGCTCGGGTGTCTTCTCCGAAGACCTGAATATACACATCTCGACAGCTTTGGGTGCCTATAACACGGTCTTCCAGGCAGAGTGTGTGGGCATCATCAGAGCTGCTGAGGCGATAGAATGTCGCGGGGTAAGAGGTAAACACATTCGTATCCTCTCTGACAGCGCTTCTGTCCTACAGGCACTGGACAACAATATAATGACATCAGGCTTAATTTACGAATGCCACAGTAAGTTGACTAATATTGCTAACGACAATAGATTGACCCTACAGTGGATTAAAGGACACAGCGGCTCAAGGGGTAACGATGCGGCGGACTGCTTAGCCAGAGAGGGGTCTAGCAGGACGGCCATTGGTCCGGAGCCAATTATACCCATACCCTATCGGCAGCTGCGAACCTGGATAAGGGAGCGCTCTCAACGACAACACGACGAATACTGGTCAAAACTCACGGACTGCAGGCAAGCCAGGGAAGCCGTTCCTAAAGTAAACCTGCAGCTAACACGTAAGTTAATCAGACTACCTAGACAAGCCCTGAAACAAATCGTGGGTATACTCACGGGTCATGACTACTTTAACAAACACCTTTGTAATATAGGTATTTCTGACAGCCCTCTGTGCAGAGCCTGCCTGGAGGCGGATGAGACGAGCGCCCATGTCCTACTGGAGTGCAGGGGCGTTGCAAGACAAAG
Organism: Chilo suppressalis; assembly: GCA_902850365.2. NCBI lineage: Eukaryota > Metazoa > Arthropoda > Insecta > Lepidoptera > Crambidae > Chilo > Chilo suppressalis. The sequence continues at coordinate 5,447,392 of OU963902.1, forward strand.
GACTTCTCTAATGGGAAGCCCGAAGACAATAGTAGAGGCCTGCAGCAACATTCGGGGACTGCTGAGCTTTCTGGAGGAGCTGGGATGGCAGGACTGATGCCAATCCCCACGCAAAATAGGCACTAGGTGTCGAGTTGCGGAAACAGCCCGCCGTACTACTAAGACTAAGACTAAGACATTGTATCGTTTGACGTTTTAATAACAGTCGTGTCACACACTAGTAAGATGCCATATTATCCAGAGATACGTTTACGCGGCAACTTGAAAATGGAGTTTTTGATTTGGTTATTTTTACTGAAATACACAACATAATGATGAATATCCACTTTTTACGGATTCCATAAACATTAGTCAATAACGTGAGATCGTTTTCTAAAACTTGTCAAATACTCTATTCAAGTAAGCCGAGTCTCAAACCTTTACTACAAAGTAAGTTCCTTAAGCGGATGCTTAACAGTACGTATCGCCGTCTGATCCGAAAGCAAACGTTAAGTAAGCCGAACAAATGAGGTTAAGCGAGAAGAATTAGCGGGCGCCCCTGTTAATTGCCGCGCTGGGGAACCAAAGCCACGCGTGGGGCAGGCTTTGTACCAATTATGGGACTTTTTACACCCCACGCGGATCGACCCTTGTTGAGGGCCTGTGAAGTAATAAATACGGATTAGGTGTAGCGCACCGCTGTGTCAATATTTTCGGCGGATTGACCATTGGGTGTCACATTGGAAACGGGTGATTCGCGCTTTCGTTAGCATTGGATTATATGATAAAACGTATAAGTATAAAGAATCAAAATACTTTTATTTTTTTCATTCTCATTCAGGCATTTTTAAGGTAACTTCTAAGGAGGCCGTTTGCTTTGATCATGCCAGCGTCGAATTTCACGCAGAAAAATTACTCAGTCAAATACCGAAGCAGTTGTTAATTCCGCTTTAAATAAATGAAAATAAGTTCAAATTAAAACTCTCATAATAATCACATCCAAAACAATTCCCAATATAATACGAATTGTTAAAACAATTTCTATGATTTAAACTAGTTAGGATAAATTATTGGTTTAATAACACCAAGGGTAAGTTTATTGAGCTAACAATAAAATCATACATCACTAATAAAAAAGCAATAAAATAAAGCCGATGTTCTATCAATTTGCAATTCATAAGTTATAAAATATCGTTGTTATTATTTGCGTATTCCTATTGAAAATATCCTTCACCCCTTGTAATAAAGACTACCACTACAACTCACAAAACATCATTCAGTGTTGTACCTTATATTGAAGAGGATATAGTAAATATTTCGTTGACACAAACTCCAATTTAAGTTTGTACATCTACGAATCGACATCGTAAATTATGAAAATCGCCTAAGTATGACGTCACGGAAATACACTTTTGTTGAAAGCAGGCTTACTGTTGTATGAAAGAATTATAACGATTAATTGACCACCATCTTTGCGAATCTGGATCAAAATCTTAAATTACTAAGTATCAATCTAACCAATAGAAAACACCCGAAATTCGTAAAATTCCTCTTTCGAAGTATTTAATCATTAATCTTCTAGCGAATAAAAAACTTAAAGGCTCTATTAGGGGCGGTTAATTGAAAAGTTTCCTATGAATGAAGTACTCATTATTCTCTCAAGAAATAAAAAAGTGCGTTTCATCACTCCATTCGTGATCCATCCCCAAGCAGAAAACCCACAAATGATTTGCAATTATGCAGTCTCAATGGAGTTATTACATCAATATACGGGGTACGGCTCGGCGGGGTGGCCAGCAACAATTGAATTTTAACGACCTATAATATTATTGCGATACACACAGTTGCAGCGAGTAAATAACAATAGAACTTTAAAAATGGCATTTACCAAATTTTACCACAAAGTAATTTTATTTCGCAATTGCAAATCTTCGATAACATGAGCAAATACACCAAAGTTTATTGAAGACACTTTGTTATACTTGTAATGCATTATTTTAATGGGCATTCATATTTTTTTACGTTTTATTATGTTAAAAGGGTGGCAAACAAGCATATCACCTGATTAATTTATTAAGAGTATAAAATTAATACAAAATGCTCACTCCGTTGCAATTGTTATAGCCCTGTAAAACATTGTAAATATAAGTTTATGTATTTTTTATTTAATTTTATAATTTAACTAAAGAACAAATAGTAAGATATTTATAACTAAAAACCTTAAAACATATAATAACTAAAATACATTATTAAAAGGAGTCCCTTCAGGCAAGGTGCCAAAGATACTGGCAGGATGGGGGGAACGCCCCCTTTGAATAGCTAGAATAATTCTTTGTCCGAGGTAGCTGCCAGCTCTTCGGTCTCCTGTGATTTCGACCAACCTTTTTGCTATTTCCTTAAAAAGTCTTACAGCGCTAGGACCCCACGGACCAAGGGTCTCGACACCGAATGGGACAAAATCATATTCAGAGCCTAGACACCTGTATTTGCATGCCTTAGCTTTTTCAGCCGCTTCGCGAGCCGCACCAGCTCTGTTGCTGGTTCCATGTAGATGGAAGATGCTGGACTAGGACAGTAACATAGTTACACTATGTTACGTCCTGTCTGGAAAATACTGTGCGGTATCTAGGTTCTCTTACAAACACTAGTTTATGTATTTAGAAATAAGTCATAAAAATATGACCATTTATAATGTTGTAATTATCGAGTAACAAGCTGTTGCTAAGAGATAAGAAGTCGACCACACTGCATGGTCCTCGTTATTTAAATGCAATGAAACGTAAAAATCTATGCACCAAAGGTAACGTGCGACAGATTTGATTAAATAAATAAATTGTAGGAATTCTATGACTAATTTCCGTTTTTTTTTGAGTATCAAGCGCAAAAAAGCGCGAGTTCCTCTGTGCTTCAGAAGGCACGTTGAGCCAGCGATTACCACTGCATTTACAGTCTTTAACATCCACCAATCACTACACCCGCTTCGTGGTTCATGACCTTTCTCCTTTTTTGTGTTTTATTTTATTTCTTTCCACGCGGGGGAGCTGATGTGAAATCTTCATAGATACCCTAAAGCCAACTGCAGGGTTATCTTACTGACTATAACACACCCGTAGGGGACGGCTATCACCATAAAGACTTACAGGCTTCATCGGATTCAATCATACCCTGACAAGGGTATGATGCAGGTCCTTTCTACCTGTTCTGTTAATAGGAATGGACTGTACCCCAACAGGTATAATAAAAAAGAAATCTACGAATTTTAAAATGCCATCGATAATCACCGTTCTCTGAGACAGTGAGTGTCGCACAAGATTTGGGCACAGATGGCTAGCCAGATTTGTACCGTTGACAATCCTATTTCGAAAGAAGAGCTGTGGTCACGGACCGTGCAAATAGACTTACTGGATGTTAATAATTTATATGCGCGGCCATAATATCTTCTCAGGCAAAATTGGATGCCCTTTTAATGGTCTCTGAGGTTGACCGGACCGCTGTAATCCTTTTTGGTGTGTACTTACGAAATAGTTACAAAGGAATTTAATACTAGGTACGCAGGTACTCTTGATTTTAGATTTAGTAGGAGAAATATCATAAGAGTCATTCGTACTAAATTAAAGCCTTGAAACCCATCTGTTATATAGTGTGGTCCTATTGATATAATTAAAGATTTTTTTACTAGTTACATAGTTCTGTCTGTAAGTTATAAGACTATGTTGGCGCCTGACTTTATTTCCTCCCGTTCTGTGGTGTAGATTTTTTGACAGTACAAAAGGTTTTCTTTTTCTTACTAGTTTTGAATTCTCCTTTGTTTAGAAACACACCTATAAATTTCTGATATCCAAGCATACCATGTACTACCACTCAGCTAGTTTTTCGTTGCTGCCACAGTTACTGGGTGTCGTAATTATCCTTCCCTTTGGTAGACTCGTACTATTACTATCAGCGCGAAAAAGTAAGCGGGTAACAAAGTCTATGCGAAAATACTGGCAGTAGCATTTGGAAAAGCAGAAATCGTAATCTCGTGGTTGATCGACGACTTAGCCAAATAAGATTTCTTTTTTTAGAATTATTGAACACGACCAACTTCTCGGACCAAATAAACGTTATTTTTCGTTTAATGATAAACGAAAAGAGTCTCACCCAAAATTAGATTTGGTTTGGAAAGTATTTACTTATTACTGGTATAAATTACGGCCGAACTTTTTATTTTTCGGGATTGAAGTGGGTTTGAACCAGGAACGGATAAGATGTTGAGCTCATGGATTTAACATAGTAATTACATGGTAAAAGGCTATGACTGTGTGAGTATGACATAAATAGTTTTATCAACATAGGTACATGATGGTAATGATTGGACTGCTACATGATAATTATAAAAATATTAAAAAAAAACTTATTAAAGGCAAATAGATTATCATCTGCGTCGCAAAAATTATGCAGCAACGACGACAAAAAGAGATGCAATTATAATTAATTAATTATTAGAGCGCACTCGCACTGGGTGGGCACGTGCGTGCACGCGCCCTATAACGACCCCTTAGAATAGACAAAATAGATGTAGTTAAGTGATTTACAGTAATTTAAATGTCGATCGTTATGGTTCCTTGGCCAAAATGTGTCAATAAATAGGTATTTAATGACACATTTTGGCATTTATTTAAAATAAAGAATTCTTTCTAGTAAATTTTCCTGTACATTCAGTCATTTGTTTATGTACATTATCCAAAATGTGAAAGTAAATATGTACCTTGGAATAAAATTTAAAAATAAAACAACTCTAATATTGGTTGTAATCGACGATCTAATATTTAACAACACAATAGCACATATTTTACGTGTACCACAAGGGTACACTCACTCTGGGGTTCCACTCTTTGTGTACCATGTACCATATGGGGTAATAAATATTATTATATATTATTAATAATAAATAAATATTTCAAAAACTCACACCAATTAGCCCAGCCCCAAAATAAGCACTGTAAGGCTTGTGTTATGGGATGCTAGGTTAACGGATAGAATACATATATAAGTATCTTTATATAGAAATACGTATTAAACATCCATGATTGGAGTACAAATGCTTGTATTCATCACACAAACATCTGCCCCCACCGGGATTCGAACCCGGGACCTCTCGAGTCGGCGACACCATGAAACCCGGCGTACAAACCACTCGGCCACAGAGGTCGTCGAACATTATACATAATAAAACATTATATTCTGAATAAATCACATTTTTTTTTAAAACAATGAGCATATATCTTTCAGGTACAAACCACAAAATAAGTCTACTATATAACATACTGTCTCCATGATTACACTATGCATATGATCGTCTCTCGGTACTCGGGTATCAAACGAAAAAAGTTGTGTAACGCTCTAATGCGCCTTAATTACACCAATCAAACTTCAAAGCGGGGATCAGCCGTAGATACATACACCACTAAATGGTAAAGTTACAAGTGCTAATGTAGAACTTGTCTAATAACTTCGTACGTAACTACGTACGTTCAGGTATGTTTACGATAAAGGACGAGTAACTACTCGTAGTACGTACACTCAAAGCCACTTTGATTTCGACAGTACCTATATTCCGTAGTAATAAGATCGAGTTTTGCAGTGACAGCCTTGTATGATGATCATACTGAAATAACGAACTTACGAGCTGTTAAATAAACAAGTGGGTAATTAATCTAAATTATTGAATAATATTAATATTATTTGTAATAGTATTTTGTTTTATTATAGTATTCTTAAGTATGTACATATATTTAGTTATGTAGGTACACATATATTTATAGATGTTACATTATAATTATTATATTAAGTATCATGTAGTTTTAGCAATTTAATTTTTTTTTCACATTTAGCTTTAATTTACTTTACCGCATAATGCCTCTGCTTCGCCCGATGGTTGACTGGTAGAGAATGCCATGTGGCATTAAGTCCGCCATTTGTTATAAAATAACAATAAAGAGTAAATAAATAAATAATTTTAAATAGAACTGTTGTTTTTTACACCATCAGCTCTCTGAAAAGAACACTCTTCGGTTTTTGGATTAATGTGTCAGTTTTGGATAACTTGCCCTGCCTACAATTAACCAGAAACATCTTTGTAAGCGAGTCTTGGTGTTATTGTTACTAACGGTTGTAACCCATAAAATAATTCAGTTATTTCTTTCTGAATAATACCAATTATAATCCCGGGAGGTTTATTTTCAACTCCTATACCAACTTTAGAATCAATGAAAGTTCAAACATCTGACTTTCAAATGGCAAATTGAAGGTTGTATTGATAGCGACATGTCGGCAAGAAACGCGAACTTTGGGATACCATCAGAGTGAGAAAGATATCTAGGGCACGTGATGAGGCACGAAAGGTACGCCCTTTTACAATTAATAATGATTTGCAAAGTTGCTGGAAAACGAGGTTTCGGTCGCAGGAAGAAGTCTTGGTTGAGGAACATACGAAAATGGACTGGAATCTCGAGCGCCGCTGAATAATTCCATCTCGCTAAGGATAGGCAGACATATGCTAAGCTGACTGCCAACCTTCGCTGTTCGGAGTGGCACTAGAAGAAGAAGAAGATTGATATAATTAGACAATTTAGAGGGCAGGTCAAGAATGAAAGTCAACATCCATAACAATAGCAACCTAACTACCAGTTGCTTGCAAGCGGAATTCAGTGCACAGATATTTTCAAATCTAGCTGGACATTTCCTTACTAGAGAATATATGGACACAGAAAAGGATGACACAGAAAGCGCCGGGAACATATTTGAAGCGTGAAATTTTCTGTGCATGTCGCCGGTGCAATTTCTGAACGTCTAAATTCAATTTATGAACCACTCGCCAATTTACATTTTGAAACGCTCTTTCAATTCCTCGTTTGAGGTCAATGTTAATAATGTCTTATTTTTCTGCAGGTACTAGAACAATCTTTTAGACTATTAACGGGATTGTTACCATGTACCTTGTTTTTTATGAGTCTCCGATATTTCGGCACTGTTGCAAGCGCCATGATCACGGAGTAACTGAAGTAATTGCGGGTAGATGTTATTGGCAGACATATCGGTCTACCCTCTGACGTCGTCTTTTACTGCGCTCGATACCCCTACCATTGGTCACGTTCTCACTATTCACTCGCACCTGTTCCCGACACACAATACTCACAGTATCCGATCGCGGAACGACACTTTTTTGATTTTTACGGTTTTTGCACATAAGAACCACTGGATTCCAGACACTTGACAATTTAAACCCATCCTCACGATTGAAATTTTTGTGTTTGGTTATTTCAATCGCTTCCCTGACCAATCTTGGTATGTAGTGGCGTTCTGTCGAGATGATTTGTGGATTATGGAGCTCAATCCAGTTAGTGACCATGAAAGTTTAAAACAATAAATCTTTTAGACAATCAAATCATACCTACTTGTAAATGTTAAGAAAATTTTTAATAGATAAATAAATATCCACTTGGTCCAGGTGTCAGGCAAGATCACACCTACGCTATCCGGGATGATGCACTTCTTTTAGCTGTCGAATAGGAATGTTAAAGAAATTTTCAACAAAAACTTAATAGAAATGAACCTTACAAAACGTTATGGTACTACAGTGTTAATACACGTTTTTGGGCCGTGTCCTTCATCACAACAACGAGATTTTAAGAATAACCAAAAGTTAAATATTCATTTAGTAAATTGAGTAGCACTGAGCAGTCTTATGCCTCCTGGCAAAACGCGTACGAGCATGACGCATGAACTAGTCGTGGCCTCGCTGTATCGTATGGAACTGCCTTTTTTTACTTGTGCAGTAAAATTTCTATTGCAATGAAAGAAAACACATACATACTAATATTATAAATGTGAAAGTTTATCTGTCTATACGTTACCTCTTCACGCTTAAACCGCTCAACCGATTTAGATAAAATTTGGTAAATTTATAGTTTGACTCTCGGGAAAGGACATAGGAGAGTTTTTATCCCAGAAATCTTCCTTGTAGTGGGTGAAAATTTGGGTCTAAGTTTGTATGGGAAATAAATTGAACTACGCAGACGATGTCGCCGACACCCATTTTACTTTATAAAAATATAATGATACACAGCCAAGTTAAAAATGTACCTACCATCAGAAAATTCATAAACATACATTTAAAAAAGCAGGCAATTACGCGAAATTCTATTTCTCCCGAATAATATCGTCGATCGTCTCAATAATGAATCGCTCGCATCATTAGAATACGGAACGAGGCGCATTTTTGCACGATCAGCCTCTTTGAGTGAACGAAGTGAACCGTCAAAACAGTGGAGTCGGCACGTGCAATCACACGAGTCACTGAGTGAACCGGTCGCGCGACCGTAATGAGCGAGCGAGTGAATGGAGATGCAGTGACGCCGCGTGACGTCACGACAGGACGCCAATTTGCGCAATCGACCCACTGGGTTCCAATTTCAAAAATGAAAATAATAATCCGCATAATACTGTTGAACGGATGAACGAGGTCCGTAGACCTTCTGTTTCTTAATATTGATTACTTTGATAATGTAGGACCCAGATGATACTTTTTGATTTAATCTAGGGTCCATATTACAGTACCCTTAGTACGAGTTTTACAATTACGAAAACTATGATACTTTTCGTGAGCTCCCACTTGTACTAAGGGTATTGATTTTATTGTTTTCGTTTCAATCTTTCAATACAAATAAACAGTGTTTAAGTTCTATCAATAAATCATTTGCGTCTTCTTAAATTTTAAGTAGGTATATTTGGTTAATTTTAACCAAAATGGACACAGAAACATAGTTTACAATTACGAAAACTATGATAGTTTTCGTGAGCTCAAACTCATACTAAGGGTACAGAATGACAACTAAATGTCGATCTTTACTTGAGTACATTTAGAAAGGGATATCGCTATGTGCTATATATAGCGACATCCCTTTCTAACTATGCTCAAGACTAGATCAATCACTGAGAATCTTTCTATAACTGTATTATGCCTAAGACAACTACAAAGTTATGTTTAATTTTACTCAACCAAAAGGAATTTTATTTACGTTTATTTTATCTTTATAATAACTAGATTTTTGCATTTATAGAACGTAACGTTTTTAATAAAGATTACAAAACGCTGTTAATTGTGTCTGCATGATATTCTCGTTCTCGTTTATTCTCTAAGCTCTGTACACCGTCACTAAATTCATATCATCACGGCCGATGGTCTGGAAAATTATCCGTTCAAAATGCGGAATATACAACACACCTCGCTTACAACATCAATATCTCTTATACTAAGGTACTCATTATAACCGTAAATGGACCAAAAACACTCCATATTTTTGCAACCATAATATATCATCATCAGCCTATTAATGTCTCCACTGCTGGAGCACAGGCAGGCCTTCCCTATAGATGGAATAGGGAGATTGGGCCATGACCCACCACGCGGGCCCAGTGCGGATTGGTGGGTGCTAAAGACTGCAGATGCAGCCGGGACCAACGGCTTAACGTGCCTTCCGAAGCACGGAGGAACTCGAGATAGTAGATTTTTGGTCACCCATCCAATGACCGACCACTGTGAAAGTTGCTTAAATTCAACGATCGCAGCCGAACGCGCTAACTACCTGCGCCATGATCTCCTCCTCCTACGAGCTCCTATACCATAATATATATATATATATATGTATTTCTTTTAATAAAAAGCACATTATTTTGGACCTTAATATAATGTCCTTGAAGTGGTAGAACTAACACAAGTTTGTGTTCTTGTTGGTACAATATTTTTTAAATAATATTATTATTTGCATAGTTTATTGTCTTTGTTTATTGTCTTCTCTTTGATAAGGATACAATAAATAAACGTCTATTAATGAACGGACATGGCTTAGAAACTGCTTTTAACGTGTATAATTATTGCGCATTAGCCCGTAACATTATAATCTTTTTTTTATAAATTATTAAGTGTTTATTATTCTCATACAACTTTCGTGAATTAATAAAATATTTAAAAGTATAAAAATTGACATCATGTCTGTTTCAAAAGGAAAACGTTCCATTTTACAAAAATCAATGAAAAATAAATATACACAAAACGTATTTGTGTAAATATATCGAAAACTAATATTAATCCAAACTCCTTAAAACTATGACATAATTGGCATTAATTTTTATTATAACAAATCACTGATAGCCTAAAATAATAGATTTCATTTTCTGATCAAGCTTGAGTTAAGACTGTATGATAATTAATCCTTTGGTTTTCACTAAAATAATACTTCACAGATTTCCTGTTAGGCTGAGACAAGAAATTATTTATGTTTATTTTTGGATTGAAAATATGTTTTTGCGAATTGTTAATCAAAGAAATGCGAAAAAAGATTCTAAGAAAATGCGAAATTGATGGCAACTTGCCAATTATTATACAGAGCTATCAATACGTCATTATATTGCTACTTTTATCAAATGTAGCAAGGTAATGACGCAGTAGGAGTTTCCATAATTTTCAAGATTATGACAATCAGAAGTTCTTGAGGCTTTTTTCATAGAAATTATAAATATTCAGCCTTCAATCATTTAATATTACTAAGTACAATATTTATACATTACTGGGCAGTCGCTCATACAAAAATTTACTATGTATTTAGATCGTATGATAAAACTGAAGGCCTTGCTTTCACCATCATAAGAATATTAAAAATAGCGGTGCTATGGCACACCGGAAGTGCCAACAAAAAGAAAACTTAAAACTCAAAAAAAAATACCTAAGCATAATGTACACAAAAAACATCTCAAAAATGCCAAAAGAACTTTTTTTTTCGCTTCAAAAAATAAACAAAAAAGATCTAAGCAAAATGAAACAGAAAAAAACAAAAATAAATAATATAAGTTATTTACGGGATTGTTACCATGTACCTTGTTTTTAGCGAGTTTCCGATATTTCGGCACTGTTGCAAGCGCCATAATCACGGAGTAACTTGCATGATAGTGAGATGGCGCTTGCAACAGTGCCGAAATATCGGAAACTCGTTAAAAACAAGGTACATGGTAACAATCCCGTAAATAACTTATATTACTATAATGTTAGTGACCATGAAAGTTTAAAACAAAAATAAATAAATATCGTGCTTTTCATTTTTGGACTTTTTGCACTCGAACAAATTAGCGTTTGTTGCATTAGACCATGCCACACTACTGATAACGCTGGGCAAAATTAAGATATATTATGTAATTCTTACAGAGGTGTCGGTATCAGGCAACAGGGGCAATGGTTTTTTCCCATAACAAAAATGCCCAACGCGCCTAAAGAAGTTTTCACTTAAAAATCCTTTTTAAAATCGACACGGAACAACTCTTCTTGTTAAGGAATTGTTTGTCTTTTTATTACGGGATTCTTCTTAGGAGCAGGAAGGACAAGGACAAGGATACTGCAATTTACTCGTACTTTCCACTCTCCGCGTGCAGCCATTTTCAATCCTGTTCTATAATTGTGCGTCTTGTACAGATAGCAAACAGATAACACATAATTTATCTAAGTACACCGTAACCCATCCATTCTTAGACTACATCTGCTATTTATAAATTCAAGTCGAGTTGAAACCGCAACAGCAGACCCATTCGTATTGAATGTGGGGTCCGGCAAATATCTTGATAGTAATTAGGGGCAGATTTGCATTTAGATAAGCAGCATTTGCATGCCCTGCCAATGATTCACGGCCTTAATGCACCACAATCGTTAGTAGGCGATACGGTCGGCAAATCCCCGCAGCGTGTACCAGTATAATTGTAGTTATAGGGTAGGGATGATGTTGGATATCATATGAAACATATAGGCTATTCGACTTTTATTAATTAATGATAATGCCCACTTGTTTGCCTCTTCATCTGACATCTTGAGGATTCCAAAACCAAAAGGCGATGATGTTACCAAGCCTCAGCTAGTCCTCTGTCCTTTTATTTGTTCGCGGTCTGTGTCTCAGGAACCGAAAAAGTAGGTAGAGAGCTGAAATTATGATAATAAATATTTTTTATTACAACTTTATCATAAAATAAAATAAAGTTGAAAATATAATTCTTTGCTCATGCTTGCTTGTCAGCTTGATGTATGAAAAAAAATTATTTTAAAATTAAATAAATTAAGGATTCTGTCCGTAACTATTCAGTTAGGAGTCTTCATCTAGCCTCTGATAAAACCACGAATTTTGACAGCACTATAATGATATCGTCATCGGCAAAGTTTCTATGAAAACTAGCAGTCCCCCCCCCCCACCCCAACGATACGGAGCTATCTAAACTCGTGAGTGAGCCTCAGATATTATCACACATACGTTGTTTTGAAATGTCCCAATTATCGGAACACAGAACAACTAATTTTGGCGCAGCACGGTTCTGTTTCGCTAATGTGTCAGCACCGTTGTATTGTACGTAAGCAGCATTTGACCACTCAAACACGATCTGCTTGATATTCATTCCGGGTAATGGACACGAGTGCATTGCGAACTGTTTACTGTCGACGTTAAATTTTCATTGTTTGGGGGTCAACTTTCCAAGCAAGAAATTTGTAGAGACCATTCATTAGTTAATAATAATAATTCTTTTTGGCCCAATCTCCCTAATCCATCCATAGGGCAGGCCTGTGCCCCAGCAGTGGGGACATTAATAGGCTGATGATGATGATGAATAAATTTTACAAATAATCTTGGTTAACGGATCCGCCTTGCCGTTCATCGTGGCAATGCTGCTAAATCGTACCCAAGTGGCCTGGGGCGCTAGAATTGAAAATACGCCCCTAAACACACTGGAAGTACAGTCAATTGGTGCCATTTGGCGGGTTGCTAGTTTTCATAGAAACTTTACCAATGACAATATCATTATAGTGCTGTCAAAATTCGTGGTTTTATCAGAGGCTAGATGAAGACTCTTAACTGAACAGCTACGGACAGAATCCTTAATTTATTTTATTTCAAAATTATTTTTTTAAAAAGGGGATTACCTGGAAAAAAAATCCGGGAGTTTTGAAAGGTGACTTTAGTTTTAAAGCAATAGTTTCCGCAAACGCAAACTAAGATGCAAAACGCGCCACTTACTCTACCTCATGGTGGTGTGGAAATGAGTTATTTGGCCAAAACGCTATGTTGGCGGCTTAAACTATTGATTCTAAAAAAAGGTAACTACATAAATTGTAGAAAAATTGTTAGTTTAATTTTTTACATAATTATTTTAATCGTAAAATGAGCCGAAAAGAAGTTATTTTCAAAAAAGTGTTTTTGAGCGCTATTTTTCCAATATAACTGCGCGAGCGGCAAATATACGAGGTGCCTAAGTGAAAATGCGATAAGAGCACGGCGAAATCTATAAAAACACCAATTTTCAAAACTCCTGGATAACTTTCCAGGTACAACTACCAAATGACGACTACATTGGTATACGAAATCAAATTGTATCGTATCTGTCGTTGAACGTATACTGTATAGTTTACTCAGAGCGTTCACATCCTACAGCAGCTGTAGTTACCTAGGTTGATTTGCATTGCTACCGCGGCAGTAGTACTCAATTTGCCCAGCATAATCTATCAGATTCGTCCATTGTACAGTCGGTGGCCACAACAAACACAAACAAAACTGAACCAAATGTACTCGGCAACTGAGTTGATTGTACTTTATCGGGTTGTTAGTTAGTTTGTGTCGGAGCATGAGCTCTATTTTTGAATCATTCGTCTTGCGTCGAACGCTCGATTTCTACTAAATTTCATTCGACATAATTAATTCCGTATTTTTGAATCGCTCGAGTGCAACGAATGGGTGAGACCACTCGCTGCATGGCGAATGGTGGAGGCGAATGATAGAATAATTGTCAAATTTTTGTGCTATTAGACGACGATAATCTATTAATGTCATGCTTTATATGAAACGACAACGAGATTTTTTTGTTAGGTTTTCATTGCGGTAATTACCGGTTTTTATTTATTCTGCGTGAAAGGAGTAAAACTTCATATTTCGTAATAAACAGGTAACACCGATGACGAATGATTCAAAAATACGGAAAATCAGTATTATGCGACTTGAAAGTCGAAGGTGACTTATGTCGCATTCGACGATACTATGTCAAACGAGTGATTCAAAAATAGGGCTCCAGGTCTGTTGTGCTGTGAACGCAGGACTGTGGGTCCACTTCTGACAATTCGTTTGCACAAACCTGATCTGTTTGATTTTCAGTTAACCACTGCGTTTTGTCGTCTGTTTAATGCGTTTAATTTACTCTTGGCATGAGGTCGACTTTTAGTTTGCTGATTTGCGGTGAATGCTTGTAGCTTTGTTTATAAGTTTCCATGCATATTTCAAAAACACGAAATAGTGAAAATCTTACATCAGTTTGTGAATATATCACTTGTGAACGAATATATCACATAATTTGTATTAGAGATTAATGCAATTAGTAATTTATAATCTGAATCGTATAAATAAAATACTTTTCTACATTAAAAATCTGCGCCTATTCTTAACTCACCTTAGCAAGTACTAAAAGTCCACTAACTGACTTCGAATTCCTTAAAATAATTAGTGACTCCGTGACCTTTATTCCCAACAAGTTAAATATTAAATGGGCACGATAAAATCTAAGTAACATTTTAATTAGACATCTTTTATCTTTGAAAAGCACTCCAAGTTGACTTCAAATTTCCTCTCTAACAAGGCGCCCTTTAAGAATTACCTACTTTTTATTACCTTAAACGCGTCGTAAACTGCTCTCAAGCGATGGACGGACTTCAAAGGCTCGCTAATCCAATAAGGTGCATTACTGGCCCTAAAGTCCGGATAATTTAAGGAGGATCTTTAATCAACGCATCAACGGGGGTAACTTTTTATTTTCTTCAGGTAATACGCGCAAGAAAAACGTGATGACTTTGATGAATTTGAGAATGAATAAGCTAGAAACACAATTATTTAATTTTCATGTCACTAAATGTTGTTTGTTATCAAAGATGCTAACTTTGCCCTCAAGTAATTATTATACAGATCTTGTACAACCTTGTTTTTATTCCAACGACAGCGATTAGAGACAGTTTATTAACTTGTAAAACGTCAAAAGGGATTATATAAGATGCTGTTGAACATAAATTACATGTTTTATTTTATAAAAAGAAGAAACACATTTTGACCGTGTTTGCAAAGGATCCTTGGCATTAAAAATAATGAAAAAATGCCGTAAAATGGTTGGTGTGCATGAAAGTTCAAATATCACATGCTATCAAAAAAATAACTTATTATAGGTACATAATTTAAATTCAATCCTTCAAACCTAATAAATATCTTTTATTATGAACGTTAAAACCAAGGGCTATCAATCTTATGATCATGAAAAACTCACCGAAGACATAGAAGAAAACTTTCATTAAATCGACGGAAAATCAAGCGGGAACTCGGAAATGGTGACGTCATCAAGTCAACATCCCTTTTTTTTATAACGCAGGTAAAAAATCTTTTTACAGACGACGTCGCCTTTAAGAGGCATACCGCCGAACGGACCTCACACCTGGCTCCCGCAAGTCTTACGGACCCCCCAGTGGCTGACCACCGAGGACCCCGCAACTCTTACGGGCGCTTTACGGCATAATATCCGCTAAAAAAGTCCTGCGAATACCTTCACCACTACCTGATCCGGAGCCGCGGGATCCCCTTGGTGGGATTTCTCCGCATCCTGCCCGCGGAACCCTGGAATCCTATTCACCAACCGAAACACAACACCACTAAAAGGTAGTGTTTTTACTGTGGTCTTCCTTAAGGTGGAGGTTGCTTCCCCATAAACACTGCTCCGATTCAGCAATCACTATATCTACCCTTCTTTCACAGTATCTAACCTGTAAAGTGTGTTCCGTTGTTTTCTAAGTTCTGCATTTTGTCGGAGGGAAATGCCAATAACTGTCGTCAAAGCTATCCCGGCTGAGAATAAATAAGGCATGGTCCAAGTTACGAGTGACTATTATAATAATAACTAGCTGTGCCCCGCGGTGTTACCCGCGGTATAGTAGAGATGTTTTCCCGCAGTAAAACGTAGCCTATGTGTTAATCCAGGGTATCAGCTAACTCCATATCAAATTTTATTAAAATCGCTCCAGCCGTTTAGACGTGAAGAAGTAACAAACATACACACTCACAAACTTTCACCTTTATAATATTAGTGTGATTACGTAAAAGATATATTATTGAGTAAAGATGATGGCTTTCTTTCTCATTTGATTTGTTTATGAAAAAAGTGTATCGAAAGCTTAGCAATCCAATTATGTTACTTTCCATATTAAATAAGAGGCAAATAATGCATAATGTTAATTTTAATTTATCTTGATAAAAAACAAAACATATAAAATAAAATACTCACCAATAATAGCGATCTTAAGTCAGCAGTAATTTATGATATCGATTTTTGCTGTGGCTATCAAAGTTTGTAAAACTATTTTTTTCGGGACGATTTTTAATATGAAAATTTTCTTTTGACTTTTAAATCACTGACGAAGTCAAGAAAGAACTTTAACGGAAAAGTCAATATAAACTGAATGATAAACTTTACCCCGTAGTTCAGACATTTTTACGGGATTAAAAAATACAACACTATGGAATAATATGAAGTTGCGACCGTATGCACTTAGTTATTTACCTCCAAATTTTTTCTATTTTATTTCACCGACAAAACTGCTACCCTCTGAAAATTCTAAACTGATGAATAATTACTTGATAGTTACTTGATACTTTGACACAATTTTCATTTTTGTCTGACAAGTACGCCCTCTGCCCGCCACCGCT
The DNA here is from genome assembly GCA_902850365.2 of Chilo suppressalis. Taxonomy (NCBI): domain Eukaryota; kingdom Metazoa; phylum Arthropoda; class Insecta; order Lepidoptera; family Crambidae; genus Chilo; species Chilo suppressalis. The sequence continues at coordinate 5,464,167 of OU963902.1, forward strand.
ATCGCTTCATACTGGCACCCTTACCAGTCTCCTCGGCGCCGACAGGTACCTAGTGGCTCGGATCTTGATTTTTCCTATTTTTCCGTTCAATTCGCGTCGTTCATGCGAAAGCAGGCATTGAATTACCTTGTCATGACGAAATTAATGAGATTGCGTACAAATGCCGCGTCGGTAGCTCTAGGCTTTTTTAACGCCGCTTTATAATTTATAGCGATTTTGTTAGATTTAAAAGGCGGAAATGTTTGGATGCAATATGAATATAAAGTTGCTTTGTTAGCGTTTGTCAGTCCAAGAAGTGTATTTTTTGTAAATAAAAAGAGACTAGATTCGACAGGTACGACTTCGTTAACTCCTAAAGTTTTCGAATAATCAAACAAACTCACCTGGTGTAAAGTGTATTCACCAACATAAACATAAAACCACGAAAACGTAGGGTTACTCTGGCCTTCTTATTCTTGAGAGAGATATTTTTTTTTTAGTATTTCTACCGTATATCTGTGTGTGTTTCTGTAATTTGTAACACCTTTAAACATTATTTTCTATGTTTCTATGTAAAAAGCATTATTTGTATTTCTTATTGCAGAAGAGTACCAATCTCGAGAGTGGAAAGCTACTATTAAATATAAAAGGCTACAAAGCTTGTTTAATCTCTTAAATATCGATCAGCGCTTACCTTTTGTGGTCGTACCGCAAAATGCTTTGTAAGGGAATTCTAATATCGCTCTGTGTTTATTTGAAAATAGTATTACTTGAGGAAAATTTGCTCAACAAACTTTTGTTTGGAAGCTTTTAGCAAAGTCGTATTTGTGTTTCGCCAATAAGCGGTTCTGCGGTTGAGGCCGTTATTTCAGTTCAAAAACGTTTAATGTTCTCTTGGAATTGTATAATCAGTTATCTAGGGCAGTAGCAGAATTCTCAAAATTAATGTTTAATTCGGGAAACGTAGTGTAGGACGCCCTGAGACATAATGGGATGATGATATTCGTAGGCTGGCTGGAGTCAGCTGGATGAGAGTAGCACAAATTCGGAAGCAGTGACGTGAATTAGGGGAGAATTATGTCCAGCAGTGGACGAACGTGGGTTGATGATGATGAATGTTTTATAAAAAATGAAAACTTGAGTTTTAAGCGAAGCTTAAAATGAGAAAGTAAGAATGAAAAGACACTACATCGATCGAGAACTACACCAACTCGGTTCTCAAAAGCTACGCTCCTACACATTTCTCAGTCGCATTCATCACACAACATGCTCGGAACTCGCTGCAAAGTTGTCACACGACTACTGTCCTCAAGTATTTATCAAGCGCACTGAAACAATGCCTCTTGTTTTTTGTCAACGGTCTCTGCGCCTTTTTGTTTGCGGTCTATCCTCCTTTCTGTCCGCCGCGAAAATGTTTTACGGCCAAAGTTGCGCTTTGCGCGGCGGCCATTTGAATATGCAAACTTTTTGTAAAACCGGCCCGCAGGTGAGCGAATGTGAGAGACGGAAAGGGTTATTTTAACCGTGTTGTTTTGTGGTGTGCGGTGAGTAATCCAAATCATATTACGATAGTTTCTAAAGTTGACTTTAGTTGATCCGTTGTTATAGTTCCCTCTATGATAGTGTCATATGGCCAGTTATAGGTAAGAAAAATGTAGGTGTTCTTTGGAAGGCACAGTCGATGGTCCCGGTTTAATCTATTTAATTTAAAAGAATAGATGTGGCTACAAAAGTCTGTAGGTGCTTGCGATACCAGTGACATGTATGTTGCTTAGCCAGACCCCATTCTCCTCCCCCTGGAGGCCTGGGACATTACCCACAAAAAATAATTTGAAGAACCTTCTTAATTTTTAAAAGTGATGACGTTCTTTAAGTGAGTATTTAGAAAAGCTATATAATTAAGTAGGTACCACGCCATAAATGGTAACTTGATGACTAATTTGAAAGTATCTCAAACTCGTTGTGCTTTCTGACAAAAAGTTCTGGGTCCTAGTTTCGAATTCCGATACGGAGCTTCTATGATTAATACCTACAAGCAGTTTACTTAAGTCGTCAAGGCTGTTTACGCATTTCTACATAATTGAAGTTACCCTAGTACCCCATAACACAAGCTTTACAGTGCATACTTTGGAACTAGGTTCATTGATTTGAGGTGTAAGAGTAATACATATTTATCAGGTATTATTTTTAAGTAGGTACATAAATACGGATTATACTAAAATAATGTTTGTACTCTTCTAATAATGTAAATGTCAATTTGTTACAGCCAAAAAAAGGGGAGATTTATGCAAATTCCGTAAGACACAGACTTAGCGGGTGGCTATTGATTTTATTCGCTTAATTTAAGAGGCTTCGACGGAGCTGTCACGTCGTTTCACGATTGATGTTTTTATTTTTGCTTTCCTGTTTTAAGTCTGATTCCTCAATCGAGCGCAATAAAGTGGATTTCACATAATACCCTTAGGTATTCATTAACTTAAAAAAAATGCAAACAAATGTGAGTCAGAATCTCACACGATGAATTCCGTTCTTTACTAAACACCAAAAACAATATGTTTTCTGTATGAATATACCTCTTTTTAGGTTTCCGTAGTCAACAAGGAACCCTTAGGGCCTGCGCTGCGTTATGCGGACGTCCGCTCCGCGTGCTGATTCATGTCATTTTATAGAACAGCACTGCGTGAGGCGAGTCTCAAAATGCACGCAGCGCGGGCGATAAAACCCGCCTCGACACGCTCGATTGGCTGGCTTCTGTGCTCTCGTCTACGTCTTTTTTTGGCGAGGTAGTATTATCAGCAAAACTAATTTATTATCGTTAATTCACTCGCGCGATCGAAATTGTTCTGGCGGTGCTGCGAGAGGTCCCGCGACGGGTTGAACGGGTCCCGCGCCACAACACGGAGCGGTTCTTGGCGACTGCGGAGTTCCGTGCTCCCACTTAACGGAACGTAAGCCGTTATAGTTTCGTGTAGTCATCCATCCATACCTGTTTCCGCAACTGATTTTAGGACCCTGTAATTTGGCATGGATATATACTTAAGTTCTGCTGACAAAGAACTAATACAAAATCTCGTAATATATACCTTTTACTCTTTGTTTCAGAGAGCACGGGGTGTCTGTGACGAACAACACCTGGCAGCTGAACTTCAGCATGTCGAGCAAGTACTGAAGGATAATAACCTGAATGTACCACGTAGCCGTCACAGTCGCGCCAAACCTAGCACAGTCGACCGACAACCTGCTATACTACCTTACATGAAAGGAGTCACTGACAAGATTGGGAGGATTCTGAAGCGTGCTTCAATCAATACATACTTCAAGCCGCCTAAGAAGATCAACCAGTTTCTACGACCGGTCAAGTGCAATATACCCTTTCAAGTTGCTGGTGTCTACAAACTTGAATGCGACTGTGGGCTCTCCTACATCGGGCAAACAAAGAGGAGTATAGGGACTCGGGTAAAAGAACATATCGCAGATATGAAACATAGGCGCGAAAATAAATCTGCAGTGTGTGAACATGCATTAGGGGGGCCAAACCACTACATTAGATTTGATAGACCACAGATCCTTGCAGCTGAGCGGCGGTTCGTTCCTCGAATGATGCGCGAGGCTATTGAGATTAAAAAATATCCAAATTTCAATAGGGAAGATGGTTGGTATATACCACCAGCTTGGGAACCTATTATACAGGAGATAAAATCCCAACCCCGAGCACACACTGCAAGACCATCAGATACTATTAGTTCTTTTTGTTTGCATAATTTAACATAAGAAGGAGATAGAAAGCCTCTCTTGAGTTTGTTTCGCCGGTTCTTCTCAGGAAGGTCTCCCAATTTTGGAACCGGTGGTAGTTTACGGTAGTTAGGGTCAAATAAATAAACTCAAAATTACAAACAAGAATTTTAAATAAAATACTTTATTAAGTAAATTAAATAATAAATTCATACATAGACAATAAAATTTTAAAAATCTTCCAATGAAATAACCGAACGCACAATATAATTCTTTCGAAGGTAGCTCGACAATTTTAAATAAAATCATTATTCTGACGATGCAGACCTGAAAAGGCTGCGAAACGTCAATAAATAAATAAAGTTTCGTGCATTAACCCGTAAAAACTAGTTTTATTTAATGAGTGATGTGCGTGAAAACCTAAGAAACAAATATATATACCTTTTTCTTATATTTTCACTCACAAAAAATACTTTTGAACTGGTAGTAATTATAAGCGAGATTAGATTTTATTGTGACCATAGCCTGCAAAGAGACTGTGAAGGACCTGAAACATCAAGAATAATTCAAAATTTTGTTATGTTTGTCTATATATATATACATTGATCCATATTAACTTTTGGGCACAGAACCCAAAAAAATGTGAAGCAAGAAACAACTCAAATAGACGAACATTAATCAGGAGAAGAGATTCTTTATTTGCAGTGAATGGGCGTAATATATACACGTATAATAGTAAATTACTTCCGTTTGTTTTCCCTCTATTTATAGATAGATAGATAGATAAATTCTTTATTGCACACACACAAAAGAATACAAAAATAAGGAAAAAAATAACATAATGTGGGCAAAGGCGGCCTTATTGCTTTAAGCGATCTCTTCCAGACAACCTTTGCGGTAAAGGATAACTAAACGAAGAGGAGAGATAACTTATAATATTCGAAATTTTAGTATTGGAAAAAATAATACTTGGGCGGTGTACTGCAGTGCTTTTCTGTAAGAATAAACGCATTTTCACCTCGTAATCTGGCTGGTTGGGTCCTAGAAGGCTCTAATGGGCGATGTCCTTTACCATCTAACATGAAAAACATAAACCTTAAAATAGCCAACATTTAGAAGGCGACATCTATAGAGCGAGTACTTTACTTATATACCAAGCATTGCCTTCTTTTCTTTCTGAAGTAAATTGTTCTCGTTTCAAAGGAACTCTTAAGTTTTCAATATCGCCTCGTTTCAAATCGAATTGCTTTATTAATTGTTCCTTTTCACTTTGTTAAACGATTGATCTTAAAAAAACAAAAGCCACCCAAAATGTTAATACGTCAATATCAATACATTATTACGATCATTGTATTTCTATTGTCCAATGAGAAAATATCGCAATATATAAAATATTTGATCTTAGATTGATGATTGGCTCCCCTGGAAGGCAATTATTTATCTAAGGATTCGGTAAAAATTGCATATTCCAAAACTACTTACGTTTTTATTTTTATTTTGACGACCTTCGTGGCCGAGTGGTGTCGCCGACTCGAGAGGTCCCGGGTTCAAATTCCGGTGGCGGTAGGTAGGGGTATATTTCTGTAATGAATACGAGCATTTGTACTCCAGTCATGGATGTTTAATATGTATTTCTTTATAAATATACTATATATGTACTGTATACGTATTCTATCCGTTACCCTAGTATCCCATAACACAAGCCTTACAGTGCTTACTTTGGGGCTAGGCTAATTGTTGTGAGTGTTGGAAGTATTTATTTATTTTATTCTTACGTAAATCGTGTATTTTTGAAATTAACTTCTTTCCATCATGATAGATTTTCGAATCGAGCTTCCCGAACAGTTCAGTTGATAGATTTCATTTAATTCTCAGAAAAAGTTAGCAGCTGGGACATGTTCAAACTCCTTCACTACTAGTCCAGCTTGCCTGGCATGAGCAACGCGATATGATAAATAGCTCGTTTGAATCACGCTCCATTGTCAAATTACTATAGAATTTGACAGTAAGGCGCGATAACAAACGTGATATAATGTAAATTATGGTACTCATGCTACGGAGACTGCACGGGATCATGATCATCATCAGCCTCTTTATGTCCCCATTGCAGGGGCACAGGCCTTCCCTATGGATGGAATAGGGAGATTGGGCCGTGACCCACCACGCGGGCCCAGTGCGGATTCGCGGGTGCTAACGATTGCAGATGCAACCGGGACCAACGGCTTAACGTGCCTTCCGAAGCACGGAGGAACTCGAGATAGAAATTTTTGGTCACCCATCCAATGACCGATCACTGCGAAAATTGCTTAACTACAACGATCGCAGCCGAACGTGCTAACCACCTGCGCCATCGAGCTCCTCCTCCTGCACGGGATATTATCAGTTAATTCTTTCTTTTAAAATATACTAATATATTGATAAATTACACTTTCCCACTTCCTTCTAATCTTTTCCACCCAAAAGTTGTCTGGAAGAGAGCGCTCTTAGCGATAAGGTCGGCTTTTGTTACACTAGATTTAAATCCTATTATAATGTTTTCTATAGTGTACAATAAAGTGTTTTGTATTGTATTGCAATATACTATCTATATATATAAAAATGAAACCCGTTTTCCGTTGTCACGACATAACATGAAAACGGCTTGACCGATTTGGCTGTTTTTTTTTTGGTAGTTTTCTAATACTCTGTACAAGGTTCTTACGGAAAAAAATATAAAGAAAATCTCTCAGAAAGTTTGAAAAATATCAAAATAAAGTAGTGCATCAAAGCTACGCTAAGGCGGCACGAAGTTCGCCGGGTCAGCTAGTATATACATAAAAGTATAATATTTAGCATGAAATCTCAAACCATTGAACTAAACGATTCTTATATGTATGTACAGCTACACTCATCTATCAAACAGCGTCTAACTAAACGCAGTCGGGTAAAAACACAGAATCGGCCCGAATAAAAAAAGCTTGACTTAATACGAACAAATGGACGACATTTCGGTGGCACAAAAACCAACGCTCGCCTCTAATTGATTTAATTTGTCCGAGCCGGGTGAGGTGTCGCCCCGTGGTTCGCCTGGTTAAGTGAATGCTCTCCGCTCAAACATTGTCATTTCTGTGTGTGATTTTTGCTGAAAGCAAAAACTTTGAACTATGGAGGTTTAAATGTAAAGAAAATTTTACTAGAATATATTCACGCGGGTCAGTTAGCAGACAGGACTCGAACCATTATCGTTGAGTTTTTTCTAGTATTTTTTGGCTGCAAGGCAGTGCCATATCTACGCATTGTATTTATATACTTCGCAATTTCAAACGCACTGAAAAGGAAAACTGTTGAAAACTAAAAACTATGCAAAAGAAGTCGATCAACTACTTAAAGTGTGCTTACTTGTAAAAAACCCAGAACTTATACTCATCATATTAAATAAAATTATAGTTGTCTTCACTCGTATTATAAACATCCAATCATTATTATTCGCTTAATTATTTTCAAAATTGTTACTTAAATGTTCCTTTTTTTTAGATTACAGAAGAAGTCACATTTTCCTTCTAAGACTTAGAACTTATACGATGGTAGAGTTTAATAGGCTGCAAGTTTGCCATGTTTAAGGCAGTGCATAGAGAATATTTAGGTAATGCAAAATAATCTACACACATCAATTTTAAATTTACTCAGTACAACCCGATCATTATTTAATGATTCTGGTCCAACAGAACCCTTAACGGACGTCCATTCATTTGTTTTTTTCTGCATTGTTTCATTTGTTTCCATTAAATCTCACGGCGACGGACGACGGGCGATGGGCGGGCGGCGCGACAAAACGACACGACACGACACGACGCAACGACACACGATATGAGTACAGTAACACACAGAAACAAAACAAAGCTTCATGCAGTGCGCGTGTGTAAATTAGCACTGGCAGTCGATTCTGCTAAGTTATAGTAAAAATCGTGTATCAATGGTGTTTCAGTAGTATTGTTTATTAATACAGTTATCCTTCTTAATATTATAAATGTGAAAGTTTGTATGTTTGTTACTCAATCATGCAAAAACTTATTAACGGATTTAGTTGAAATTAGCTACGCATATAGTTTATGACCTGGATTGCGACATAGAATGCTTTTAATCCTGGAAAATCTTAGGTTCCTGTGGGATTCCCAAAAATTCAAATTGATGCAAACGCAAAAATAAAAAATAACAAAAGTATTTGCTTACTCATTTCTTATAGTTATATATTTGCATTAGTTATTTTACGTTTTAGTAACAGAAACTGTATCGAAACGCAATACGATTGAACTACTTTTGAGGCACTATTTTTACGTTACCAAAAACAACATTTCTAATGGCGGCGACACTCCGCCAGTGCTCACTCACACAAGCGCAATACAAGAAGCTTTGCTCTATCTATGCCCTCTTTACTGTAGCTCAAAAAGTAGTATTTATATCTGTAGCTCCCCGTCGCTCGTGTTTTGTTGCTCGGCACAAAACACAGCTGTGGACGTGATACTGGTTTAGACATTAAACCGAACGCATGCAAACAAGCCGTATGTTATTTCGTAAAAAAAATCCAACAAATAAATGTACCTTTATAGTACGATGCGACGGTTCTCCAAATCTAGTCTCCTATCTGAAACAAGGTAGGTAAGGTAAGGTTTATCCTAGAAAAGTTTCTAGAAATCCTCAGTAAAATCTAGCTGGTAAATGCTTAAATGAATAATCTTTAATAAACTAACGAGTGAACTTGCCAGTCTGCGTGGGTTTGGAATTTGTAGTTCCCAAAAGAATGTTAAATAACTTATGAACATTCGACTAGGTCTAGACGCTTACTAAATTTAATTTAATCAAATCTTACAAAAAAGTATTATTACCTGACATACCAAAATGCGTAATAACATAATTAATACTTTACTAGAAAAAAAATTAGCCTTGCAGCTTAAGGCTAGGAAAATTTCGACGCGCCGTCAGGGCCGTGGTAGCATAATTGGTCAATGCCAGTCCCGACCGCTGCCTGGTCCGCGTGGATTTTTTTCTAGTAAAACTTTTCTTTAGATTTAAACATCTAGCAGTTAAATGCTTAAAAAATAAAAACATTACAATAATTTGTAAGTTAAAAACTCTAAAGGGTTTGGATATAAATTATTGTTTTAATCAATATTTATATTGATATTTAATTGATATTTATATCAAGCAGCATACAGAAACACAAACATACACTGTGTATACAGTACTAAATGAGCATAATTACTGAATAAAAAAAAACTTAAGAAAACATAACTAGAAAAAAAAAATCCACGCGGACCGGGCAGCAGACGGGCCAAATTTGGCGGTATCATAATTGGTCAGTGCATTCGCCCGGATTGCGAAGGGTGCGGGTTCGAGTCCCGTCTGCTGCCTGGTCCGCGTGGATTTTTTTCTAGTTATGTTTTCTTTAGATTTAAACATCAAGCAGTTACATGCTTTAAAATAATAAAAATTATAACTATAATTGCTATTTCTTCTTTCAAATGTTTAATACTTGTAAAAGTATTCATTTGACATTGTGGGTTACCTATAATGCGAAGAGATGGCGCTGCCTTGCAGATTAAGAATGGCTAGAAGAATTTCGACGCGGTCCGTGAGGGCTGCGGTAGCATAATTGGTCAGTGCATTCGCCCGGATTGCGAAGGGTGCGGGTTCGAGTCCCGTCTGCTGCCTGGTCCGCGTGGATTTTTTTCTAGTTATGTTTTCTTTAGATTTAAACATCAAGCAGTTACATGCTTTAAAGTAATAAAAATGATAAAAAAAAACTTGTCATTTTCCAAAGCTTCCGATTCAATCGCTTCAATATATCCATCGCAGATTTCCAATTCAGAATTTCTGTCACGCAGTCGCGAGCGCGGCGCTCCCTTTGTCAAGATTGATGCTTGCCTATTGCACTGCACTTTTGCGACGCTCCTCGGGAGAAATCTATCGCCTTGGTGCATCAATATTTAATTTACATACTTATATCGGGGTTTATAGATGACGCGTGAGACGTATTCATCAGTATAGATGATAGTGCTTCTTGCATAAATTGTGATAAGTTTTGAAATGAAACGTCATCGAGATAAATCATTTTCGAATCATACGGAGTTCGTGTAATGCATTGCATCTATATATGTAATAAATCTATTTAAAAGTTTACTTCTGCGATATTTAAGTAAACAAATTCATACATTAGAAACCCTAGCATTCTAACGTCATTTTTACAATGACTAATTACTATTGTAACAATAGGGATGATGACTAATTTTTTTTTCTTAGTTTATCAGGTAGATTATCAAAAAGTATTGGACACGTATTTTTTCTTTTTTCACATAATATAAACATTGCAGAGATATATTGATTTGAAAAGTCGCATGACGTCACGTTTGAGTACACTTATAAGGGAAAATTCACTCAAAAGTGACGTCACGAGCCCCTGCTCCCAAACTTTGACGCGCTATAACTTGGTCATTTTTTGGTTGATTGCCCAAAGAAAAAATACGTGTCCATTATTTTTTGATCATCTAACTGACGGACTAAATAGAATTTCGTTTACTGTACCCCGTCATCACCCCTATTATTGTGATCCATTTTTATCCATTGCTAAAATAATTTCTAAAAGAACGAGATAAAAACGTGTCGATAAAATTAAAAGATTTAAGAAAACCTAAAAATAATAACTATATTTACTGTATCGAGAAGAACCAGCAATGAATAAATATAAAGATATAGTTTTTGTTCTGCCTCCCAGACTCTATAACATACAAAGAAAAAAATTAATATCATAAAATGTTCTAGAACATTTTATAGGCACGTCCGCCCTCCAGTTCTAGACGTAAGGTCATACAGAATTCATAACCACTTAAGCATATTCGGCCACGGAGAGATGTCATGCGAGTGGAGCGCCCGACCCGTCGCGTCGCGTTGTAATGCTAGTTCGTGTCGCTGCATTTGAATTTGCAGACGAGCTCTCTGGCAAAATTAGTTTTAATAAAACACTGGAGTGTTTTTTTTTACACCCATTACTAAATTTGCAAGGATACACATCAAAAGTGTTTAGGTCTCGAGGAATTTTGAATCACTTCCACTATGACAGGTTTTACTGCCTTTGTGTTCTTTACTGTTTTACCTGCGACATTTGTAACTTTAATAAAAAATACTGTCCCTACATTACAGAAAATAATAAATTTTGTTCATTAAATATAAATTCAGCCACACGAGATTTTTAATTGCCCTAGCTTTAAGGTGAATGAATAATATTTTACTGCACTGGAGTGCTTGGAAAAAAAAAATATCACCAAAAACTGCGGGAAAACACAAAGAGCTGGATTTATCGTCCACCTCACGTGCCCAAAACAGGCTTACACGAATATAGGGACAAGACTACTTGACTAGATATGACAGTGTTTCACTTATTATAAAGGAACTGTAGGACTTAAAAAAAAATATGCGCCAAATTTATAATCAATAATATACGAGCATAAAATAGACCTCAATATTTGGCCTTCGTTGGGTACGATTTGAACAATAGAGACAGATTGTCAAAACCATTCCTTTATTATAATTACACACTTTGGATTTTGTTTATCATTGTTTAACGTTTTAGTTATGAATTATTATGGGTTTTCTCATTATTTATTTGCTTAGACATATACTTCGTATTATGAAACTTTTCCTTTTACCTTATATTGTTTTAAACTTTATGTACGAAATATGGAAGACATAAAAAACAAGCTACATGGTAACCATCCCGCTAATAGCTATAATATATATAGCTTTACGTAATTCTAAGTATAATATATCAGCGTTTGAATAATATTAAGTAATTACTGACTGCAGTACTTGATTTTGTGTCAATTAATGAACAAACAAATAAATTTTCGCAACATTTCGGAAATTCTGCTGTGTCAGAAAATTTTGCTTTCTCATAGCTATGTTTTCTGACGCAATAGAATTTCCGATGGAATCTAAAAAAAACATATACCGCAAAAGTAGGAACTACGTACGTATCTAAGTACCTTCTAATTTACTAATCATTCTTACAACATTTTCTATCTCTTCCATAGTTCAGGCATCCGTGTATACTGTAGTATCTTTAGAGAACAATGTATGGCGCGACAACTTTCCTTTTGTGGTGCTCGGAATGCCTTCTGAGATACCTGGGCGGATTATTGCGGTCAGATTAACTCGTTAAACAATAAACTGTGGGCGAAAAAGGTCGTATTTATACAAGCAACAGAAGGCTATGTCGAAAACAAGAAGATTAAAAAGAAAATTCAAGGTATTTTCTCTATCCTAGAGAAGAGTTGGAATGCTAGTGAAAAATATAAAGTTCACCGCAGAATCGTGAGATTAATATTTTAAGTGCAAATATATTATTTAATGAGACCTTGAATACAGAGAAGGCTTTGTTATTATTACTCAAACAAATATTATAAGGTTGAAATTGTTTGCGTAATTTCTTATTACATTCTGCTGATGAAATGTGAAGCACCTAATTCTAAATTCATATCTATAAAGTGTCCTCAATCACAGAATCTGAGAAAAATGGCAATATAACTTGTAAAGCAGGTTAAAAAGTGGTTTTAATTCGTAGTGAGCATTGTTATATCTGCTAAGTATAACTTAACCGTTACTCTTTAAAGTGTTTACACTATTATAAATTTATAAAATCAACTTTAAAGTGCTAGAAACTTCTGGATAAAATTGAGATTGATTGTTCTAATTCTAACTTCATTTTGAAGATCTGCCCCCATCGGGATTCGAACCCGGGATCCCTTGAGTAGGCGACACCTTAAAACCCGGCTTACATACCATTTGGCCACGGCGGTCGTCAAATATATTTCCGCGATGCGTTGTACGACGTCGCAGATTTTTACCGATACAACGCCGCGCCGCAACGCATCACTATTGTAGTCTCGCCCGTAGGTACTACGGTCACCGTAGCAACTTCTCGTAGATATCTACAATCGTAGCCAATGCTACGACAAGTTTGCCAGTCATCTTACTCTTACTTTTAATAAACAAAAAGTGACATGTTTGGTTAGGTTAGTGTCGCCGCACACGGGCCACCGACCACAACCACAAAACGCCGCCACCGGCATATTTCTTGTAGTTTTTATACATTTTATATGGACTCGCCACACACGGTATGCCGGTGGCCGCCACACGCTACAAATCGTCGTTGCTCGTTTCTTGTTGCTCGCACCGGCCATTTAAGTGTCGCCGCACACGGGCCACCGACCACAACCACAAAACGCCGCCACCGGCATATTTCTTGTAGTTTTTATACATTTTATATGGACTCGCCACACACGGTATGCCGGTGGCCGCCACACGCTACAAATCGTCGTTGCTCGTTTCTTGTTGCTCGCACCGGCCATTTAAGTGTCGCCGCACACGGGCCACCGACCACAACCACAAAACGCCGCCACCGGCATATTTCTTGTAGTTTTCATATATTTTATATGAACTCGCCACACACGATATGCCGGTGGCCGCCACACGCTACAAATCATCGTTGCTCGTTTCTTTACGTCACTCGCGCGATTCCCCACCCCTCTCTCCCTTACCATAGTCGGTCGCTGTCGCGCAATTCAGCCACTTTAGTAGCCGCTTCTAGCTTCTCGTGACGGCTTTTGTGGCTGAGGCGTGTGGCCCGTGTGCGGCGACACTTAGTGATATCTTTGCTCAGCGGCTGGGTGTGTATCTAAGTACCTTCTAATTTACTAATCATTCTTACAACATTTTCTATCTCTTCCATAGTTCAGGCATCCGTGTATACTGTAGTATCTTTAGAGAACAATGTATGGCGCGACAACTTTCCTTTTGTGGTGCTCGGAATGCCTTCTGAGATACCTGGGCGGATTATTGCGGTCAGATTAACTCGTTAAACAATAAACTGTGGGCGAAAAAGGTCGTATTTATACAAGCAACAGAAGGCTATGTCGAAAACAAGAAGATTAAAAAGAAAATTCAAGGTATTTTCTCTATCCTAGAGAAGAGTTGGAATGCTTGTGAAAAATATAAAGTTCACCGCAGAATCGTGAGATTAATATTTTAAGTGCAAATATATTATTTAATGAGACCTTGAATACAGAGAAGGCTTTGTTATTATTTATTACTCAAACAAATATCATAAGGTTGAAATTGTTTGCGTAATTTCTTATTACATTTGCTGATGAAATGTGAAAGCACCTAATTCTAAATTCATATCTATAAAGTATCCTCAATCACAGAATCTGAGAAAAATGGCAACACAACTTGTAAAGCAGGTTAAAAAATGGTTTTAATTCGTAGTGGGTATTGTTATATCTGCTAAGTATAACTTAACCGTTACTCTTTAAAGTGTTTACACTATTATAAATTTATAAAATCAACTTCAAAGTGCTAGAAACTTCTGAATAAAATTGAGATTGATTGTTCTAATTCTAACTTCATTTTGAAGATCTGCCCCCATCGGGATTCGAACCCGGGATCCCTTGAGTAGGGGACACCTTAAAACCCGGCTAACATACCATTTGGCCACGGCGGTCGTCAAATATATTTCCGCGATGCGTTGTACGACGTCGCAGATTTTTACCGATACAACGCCGCGCCGCAACGCATCACTATTGTAGTCTCGCCCGTAGGTACTACGGTCACCGTAGCAACTTCTCGTAGATATCTACAATCGTAGCCAATGCTACGACAAGTTTGCCAGTCATCTTACTCTTACTTTTAATAAACAAAAAGTGACATGTTTGGTTAGGTTAGTGTCGCCGCACACGGGCCACCGACCACAACCACAAAACGCCGCCACCGGCATATTTCTTGTAGTTTTTATACATTTTATATGGACTCGCCACACACGGTATGCCGGTGGCCGCCACACGCTACAAATCGTCGTTGCTCGTTTCTTGTTGCTCGCACCGGCCATTTAAGTGTCGCCGCACACGGGCCACCGACCACAACCACAAAACGCCGCCACCGGCATATTTCTTGTAGTTTTTATACATTTTATATGGACTCGCCACACACGGTATGCCGGTGGCCGCCACACGCTACAAATCGTCGTTGCTCGTTTCTTGTTGCTCGCACCGGCCATTTAAGTGTCGCCGCACACGGGCCACCGACCACAACCACAAAACGCCGCCACCGGCATATTTCTTGTAGTTTTCATATATTTTATATGAACTCGCCACACACGATATGCCGGTGGCCGCCACACGCTACAAATCATCGTTGCTCGTTTCTTTACGTCACTCGCGCGATTCCCCACCCCTCTCTCCCTTACCATAGTCGGTCGCTGTCGCGCAATTCAGCCACTTTAGTAGCCGCTTCTAGCTTCTCGTGACGGCTTTTGTGGCTGAGGCGTGTGGCCCGTGTGCGGCGACACTTAGTGATATCTTTGCTCAGCGGCTGGGTGTGTATCTAAGTACCTTCTAATTTACTAATCATTCTTACAACATTTTCTATCTCTTCCATAGTTCAGGCATCCGTGTATACTGTAGTATCTTTAGAGAACAATGTATGGCGCGACAACTTTCCTTTTGTGGTGCTCGGAATGCCTTCTGAGATACCTGGGCGGATTATTGCGGTCAGATTAACTCGTTAAACAATAAACTGTGGGCGAAAAAGGTCGTATTTATACAAGCAACAGAAGGCTATGTCGAAAACAAGAAGATTAAAAAGAAAATTCAAGGTATTTTCTCTATCCTAGAGAAGAGTTGGAATGCTTGTGAAAAATATAAAGTTCACCGCAGAATCGTGAGATTAATATTTTAAGTGCAAATATATTATTTAATGAGACCTTGAATACAGAGAAGGCTTTGTTATTATTTATTACTCAAACAAATATCATAAGGTTGAAATTGTTTGCGTAATTTCTTATTACATTTGCTGATGAAATGTGAAAGCACCTAATTCTAAATTCATATCTATAAAGTATCCTCAATCACAGAATCTGAGAAAAATGGCAACACAACTTGTAAAGCAGGTTAAAAAATGGTTTTAATTCGTAGTGGGTATTGTTATATCTGCTAAGTATAACTTAACCGTTACTCTTTAAAGTGTTTACACTATTATAAATTTATAAAATCAACTTCAAAGTGCTAGAAACTTCTGAATAAAATTGAGATTGATTGTTCTAATTCTAACTTCATTTTGAAGATCTGCCCCCATCGGGATTCGAACCCGGGATCCCTTGAGTAGGGGACACCTTAAAACCCGGCTAACATACCATTTGGCCACGGCGGTCGTCAAATATATTTCCGCGATGCGTTGTACGACGTCGCAGATTTTTACCGATACAACGCCGCGCCGCAACGCATCACTATTGTAGTCTCGCCCGTAGGTACTACGGTCACCGTAGCAACTTCTCGTAGATATCTACAATCGTAGCCAATGCTACGACAAGTTTGCCAGTCATCTTACTCTTACTTTTAATAAACAAAAAGTGACATGTTTGGTTAGGTTAGTGTCGCCGCACACGGGCCACCGACCACAACCACAAAACGCCGCCACCGGCATATTTCTTGTAGTTTTTATACATTTTATATGGACTCGCCACACACGGTATGCCGGTGGCCGCCACACGCTACAAATCGTCGTTGCTCGTTTCTTGTTGCTCGCACCGGCCATTTAAGTGTCGCCGCACACGGGCCACCGACCACAACCACAAAACGCCGCCACCGGCATATTTCTTGTAGTTTTTATACATTTTATATGGACTCGCCACACACGGTATGCCGGTGGCCGCCACACGCTACAAATCGTCGTTGCTCGTTTCTTGTTGCTCGCACCGGCCATTTAAGTGTCGCCGCACACGGGCCACCGACCACAACCACAAAACGCCGCCACCGGCATATTTCTTGTAGTTTTCATATATTTTATATGAACTCGCCACACACGATATGCCGGTGGCCGCCACACGCTACAAATCATCGTTGCTCGTTTCTTTACGTCACTCGCGCGATTCCCCACCCCTCTCTCCCTTACCATAGTCGGTCGCTGTCGCGCAATTCAGCCACTTTAGTAGCCGCTTCTAGCTTCTCGTGACGGCTTTTGTGGCTGAGGCGTGTGGCCCGTGTGCGGCGACACTTAGTGATATCTTTGCTCAGCGGCTGGGTGTGTATCTAAGTACCTTCTAATTTACTAATCATTCTTACAACATTTTCTATCTCTTCCATAGTTCAGGCATCCGTGTATACTGTAGTATCTTTAGAGAACAATGTATGGCGCGACAACTTTCCTTTTGTGGTGCTCGGAATGCCTTCTGAGATACCTGGGCGGATTATTGCGGTCAGATTAACTCGTTAAACAATAAACTGTGGGCGAAAAAGGTCGTATTTATACAAGCAACAGAAGGCTATGTCGAAAACAAGAAGATTAAAAAGAAAATTCAAGGTATTTTCTCTATCCTAGAGAAGAGTTGGAATGCTTGTGAAAAATATAAAGTTCACCGCAGAATCGTGAGATTAATATTTTAAGTGCAAATATATTATTTAATGAGACCTTGAATACAGAGAAGGCTTTGTTATTATTTATTACTCAAACAAATATCATAAGGTTGAAATTGTTTGCGTAATTTCTTATTACATTTGCTGATGAAATGTGAAAGCACCTAATTCTAAATTCATATCTATAAAGTATCCTCAATCACAGAATCTGAGAAAAATGGCAACACAACTTGTAAAGCAGGTTAAAAAATGGTTTTAATTCGTAGTGGGTATTGTTATATCTGCTAAGTATAACTTAACCGTTACTCTTTAAAGTGTTTACACTATTATAAATTTATAAAATCAACTTCAAAGTGCTAGAAACTTCTGAATAAAATTGAGATTGATTGTTCTAATTCTAACTTCATTTTGAAGATCTGCCCCCATCGGGATTCGAACCCGGGATCCCTTGAGTAGGGGACACCTTAAAACCCGGCTAACATACCATTTGGCCACGGCGGTCGTCAAATATATTTCCGCGATGCGTTGTACGACGTCGCAGATTTTTACCGATACAACGCCGCGCCGCAACGCATCACTATTGTAGTCTCGCCCGTAGGTACTACGGTCACCGTAGCAACTTCTCGTAGATATCTACAATCGTAGCCAATGCTACGACAAGTTTGCCAGTCATCTTACTCTTACTTTTAATAAACAAAAAGTGACATGTTTGGTTAGGTTAGTGTCGCCGCACACGGGCCACCGACCACAACCACAAAACGCCGCCACCGGCATATTTCTTGTAGTTTTTATACATTTTATATGGACTCGCCACACACGGTATGCCGGTGGCCGCCACACGCTACAAATCGTCGTTGCTCGTTTCTTGTTGCTCGCACCGGCCATTTAAGTGTCGCCGCACACGGGCCACCGACCACAACCACAAAACGCCGCCACCGGCATATTTCTTGTAGTTTTTATACATTTTATATGGACTCGCCACACACGGTATGCCGGTGGCCGCCACACGCTACAAATCGTCGTTGCTCGTTTCTTGTTGCTCGCACCGGCCATTTAAGTGTCGCCGCACACGGGCCACCGACCACAACCACAAAACGCCGCCACCGGCATATTTCTTGTAGTTTTCATATATTTTATATGAACTCGCCACACACGATATGCCGGTGGCCGCCACACGCTACAAATCATCGTTGCTCGTTTCTTTACGTCACTCGCGCGATTCCCCACCCCTCTCTCCCTTACCATAGTCGGTCGCTGTCGCGCAATTCAGCCACTTTAGTAGCCGCTTCTAGCTTCTCGTGACGGCTTTTGTGGCTGAGGCGTGTGGCCCGTGTGCGGCGACACTTAGTGATATCTTTGCTCAGCGGCTGGGTGTGTATCTAAGTACCTTCTAATTTACTAATCATTCTTACAACATTTTCTATCTCTTCCATAGTTCAGGCATCCGTGTATACTGTAGTATCTTTAGAGAACAATGTATGGCGCGACAACTTTCCTTTTGTGGTGCTCGGAATGCCTTCTGAGATACCTGGGCGGATTATTGCGGTCAGATTAACTCGTTAAACAATAAACTGTGGGCGAAAAAGGTCGTATTTATACAAGCAACAGAAGGCTATGTCGAAAACAAGAAGATTAAAAAGAAAATTCAAGGTATTTTCTCTATCCTAGAGAAGAGTTGGAATGCTTGTGAAAAATATAAAGTTCACCGCAGAATCGTGAGATTAATATTTTAAGTGCAAATATATTATTTAATGAGACCTTGAATACAGAGAAGGCTTTGTTATTATTTATTACTCAAACAAATATCATAAGGTTGAAATTGTTTGCGTAATTTCTTATTACATTTGCTGATGAAATGTGAAAGCACCTAATTCTAAATTCATATCTATAAAGTATCCTCAATCACAGAATCTGAGAAAAATGGCAACACAACTTGTAAAGCAGGTTAAAAAATGGTTTTAATTCGTAGTGGGTATTGTTATATCTGCTAAGTATAACTTAACCGTTACTCTTTAAAGTGTTTACACTATTATAAATTTATAAAATCAACTTCAAAGTGCTAGAAACTTCTGAATAAAATTGAGATTGATTGTTCTAATTCTAACTTCATTTTGAAGATCTGCCCCCATCGGGATTCGAACCCGGGATCCCTTGAGTAGGGGACACCTTAAAACCCGGCTAACATACCATTTGGCCACGGCGGTCGTCAAATATATTTCCGCGATGCGTTGTACGACGTCGCAGATTTTTACCGATACAACGCCGCGCCGCAACGCATCACTATTGTAGTCTCGCCCGTAGGTACTACGGTCACCGTAGCAACTTCTCGTAGATATCTACAATCGTAGCCAATGCTACGACAAGTTTGCCAGTCATCTTACTCTTACTTTTAATAAACAAAAAGTGACATGTTTGGTTAGGTTAGTGTCGCCGCACACGGGCCACCGACCACAACCACAAAACGCCGCCACCGGCATATTTCTTGTAGTTTTTATACATTTTATATGGACTCGCCACACACGGTATGCCGGTGGCCGCCACACGCTACAAATCGTCGTTGCTCGTTTCTTGTTGCTCGCACCGGCCATTTAAGTGTCGCCGCACACGGGCCACCGACCACAACCACAAAACGCCGCCACCGGCATATTTCTTGTAGTTTTTATACATTTTATATGGACTCGCCACACACGGTATGCCGGTGGCCGCCACACGCTACAAATCGTCGTTGCTCGTTTCTTGTTGCTCGCACCGGCCATTTAAGTGTCGCCGCACACGGGCCACCGACCACAACCACAAAACGCCGCCACCGGCATATTTCTTGTAGTTTTCATATATTTTATATGAACTCGCCACACACGATATGCCGGTGGCCGCCACACGCTACAAATCATCGTTGCTCGTTTCTTTACGTCACTCGCGCGATTCCCCACCCCTCTCTCCCTTACCATAGTCGGTCGCTGTCGCGCAATTCAGCCACTTTAGTAGCCGCTTCTAGCTTCTCGTGACGGCTTTTGTGGCTGAGGCGTGTGGCCCGTGTGCGACGACACTTAGTGATATCTTTGCTCAGCGGCTGGGTGTCGTATGATTGAATGATGATACATACACTAAATGAAACTAAAAAAATGGATGCGTGTAACTTATGTACGCGCGTGAGAAGTTATACTTCTTTAGCATCATTAAAAATATTTTTAATTGCATGCAAATAATTAATAATTACAATAAAATAATAAAAGGACTGGAAAAGGATAGTTAACACAGTCAATTAAGTTCAGTATAATTTGAAAAATTAAAAAAATATTCAAAATATTCAATTAAAATCACTACTGAATTTAAGTTATTAGTCCATATGTAATTAGCACTTGTAAGTAACTAAAACACGTTGTGTCTATATAGAAACTAGAAACATGTGGATAAATATTATAAATATGAAAACAGTGATCAGAGGCGACGAGCGTGCCAACATTGTTTTTGACAACGCGATCATCTTATGGAGCTCCGTGGATCGTTCAAAGTACCTTTCGAACAGATGTCTAATAATGGTGGATTATTAACCACTAAGTGGTTAATAATCCACCATTATTAGACACTAACATTCATAACGCGCCCGCGGCCAACTTCATGGTGTTACTATTGTGTTACAGTGATGCGCGCGCATCTCGAAATTTCACTCACATGATTTTTTCATAACGCGCCCGTGGCCAACTTCATGCTGTTACTTTTGGGTTACAGTGATGCGCGCGCATCTAAAAATTTCACTCTCATCATTTTTTCATAACGCGCCTAAAGAAGTATAACTTCAATAATAATAATTATATTCAAAATCATCATCATCATAATTATTGTCCCCACTTTTGGGGCACAGACCTTCCCTATGTTTGTTAATATTTTTATAATAAGCAATCACTCTCATCATTTAATCTTTATGAAAATTCTGTCCCAATAAATAAGAAACAGCACAAACTTTAATTAAACTTAAAACTTCATTCCCTAATGGCTTCTCTCAAATTTTAAAGTTAGTACGCAGTCAGGCACGGATACAAAAACATCTTACAGATACCAACTATAGAACTTAAAAGTAAAATTGTTGAAGCATGAACATAATCACAGTTGGCCATCACTAAAAGTGAAGGCAAATTAAACGCACTGCTGCGCCGACGAGCAGAATAATCCCTTAAAGTGCTCAAAGTGAGAAAATAAGGGTTAAGTTTTAAAAGCTCCCTGTCTGCGCATAGCTGTGGTACAAGTGAACTATAACCGTATGCATATTCAGACGGTTAAAAAAAGGAATATTTGTTAAATTTTTAAAGGGATATTTTATTTTAATTATTAAAATTTGTTGAGAGGGGATATATCTGACCCAAATTTTAGAGCGCACTCGATTGTTAATAGTCTTGGGTATAGTAGCTCGGCTGATATCGCTCAGTTTAGGTCACAGTCCCAAAACGAACTAGTTCGTTAGCTCCCAGCTCGAATCGTTCCCTCGTTTTGATACTATATTCTTAGCATAAACCAATATAAAAT
Organism: Chilo suppressalis; assembly: GCA_902850365.2. NCBI lineage: Eukaryota > Metazoa > Arthropoda > Insecta > Lepidoptera > Crambidae > Chilo > Chilo suppressalis. Next base: position 5,485,835 of record OU963902.1, read on the forward strand.
TCGAGTAGTTTGAGAGTGCGAAATGTCCATGTCACATTTTTGAATGCTGATTATGGAATGCTGTACTTTTACTTACAATGTTGTACTCTTAAAATAGCAAAAACCTCCGAATTAATAGTCTTCTTCTTCGGCGCTACACTCTTGACTGAGTGGTCGTGGTCCTTACATCAGGGTTGGTGGCGCGCTTCACAATACGCCGCCATTCGTCCCGCACTGCGGCCTTAATCTCGTGCACTCGTGAAGTGGACCGTTCAGTGCCGCTTTTATCTGGTCAGTCCAGCGCATTGGTGATCTGCCGCGCGCCCTTACGCTCTCGACTTTGCCCTCCAGTCTTCCACTGACGCATCTTCTCGGCGTGAGATGTGGCCAAAGAAAGTTAGAATACGACCTTGTACGATGGAAGACAGACGTTGTTTGATGGACAGTTCCTGGAGGATGCGCTTTCACGGCAAAAACATCGCCATTCCTTCCCCTTCCCTTTCTTCAGGGCACAACACTGGCGCTACAGAGCAACATTACCATGCTCGGTTGGAAGTTCGCTCAGACCTGAATCCAAAGGACTACATCGAAACCGTGATCAAAACAGCTTCACGCAAACTCGGAGTCCTGAACAAGGTGCGGCGTTTTTTCACGCCCGATCTGTGCTTGTTGTACAAAACGCAGGTACGGTCCTGCGTGAAATATTGCTCGCACCTCTGGGATGGTTCCGCCAAGTACTTGCTCTATGCTTTGGATAGGTTACAGCGGCACGCGATCCGCATCATAGGCGATGAGTGAGGTGACTAATCACCTTGAGCCTCTTCAATTACGCCGTGACGTGGCGTCACTAAGCGCGTTCTATCGTCTGTACCACGGCGAGTGTTCTGAGGAGTTATTATCTCTTATCCCACCTTCCCCTTTCCTTCAGAGGACCACGCGCGCTGGCCTACATTGTCACCGTCTAACTGTGGCCACAATTCCAACGCGTACAAAGAAATTTTGTTAATCATTTCTTTGTCGCACTATCCGTAAATGGAATGCTCTGCCCGCTCACGTGTTCCACCCCTCTTACAACCTGGGATCCTTTAAAAGAGGCGTGAAGAAGCAACATGTAGGCCGGCAGGGTGAGGATGGCTGGTATGGCAGGTATAACTGCTGTATCAGCTATCTTCGCGTCTGGACTTCACCTTCACTTAACATCAGGTGGGGTGGAGTCATTTGTCGGACCTATCTATATAAAAAAAGGCTGGATGCATTGATTCGGAATTGTGTCCACTGTATGCCAAGCATTTTCCTCCAGCACCACAGTTCTAGAGCGTCTTTCTTCATTTTCTCTCTCTCTCGCAAGGTTCACGTCTCAGCACCATAGTCGAATATGAAAGACTAAGGCCCTGACGAGTCGTGTTTTCGTGGCTTTTGTGATGTTCCTGTTTCTACATATTTTTTGAAGTTTGTCGATAGCTGACCTCGTGATTGCCATGCATCGCTTGACTTCATCTGCACATCCACCGTTGCCCGAAATCAGTGCTGCATTAATAGTAGAAATAATAATAGCATTGATTAAAATACCTTTCTTTTCTATATGTTTCGCCTTTTTCGAATATGTATGTATAAGTTAGTGGTTAATAACTTATACATAGATATATGTCAATCACAGGGCCGGCCTCGAAGAAACCCTCATTTTACTTGTATGTGATGAGTTTCGTAACGACATACGTTTGGTTAACGCCACTCTCGCTCATTCAGTCTCGAACTAACGAACTATGGAAGGGAGAATGAGGGAACTAGTTCGAATAGTTTAGCTATGGGAGCGCTCTTACGACCTAGTTCATTCGCGAACTACACCAGACTAATTGTTAATATCAGTAAAAAATCGTGTATTCAGGACTAGGCTGATACAAGCACTTGTGAATGTTGAAAAGCTACGCCATCGGTTCGAAAATCTACGGCGGGAGACCTTGCACTGAGAAGAACCGGCAAGAAACTCAGCAAGGGTTCTTTATTCTCCCTGTATTTTAAATAGGGTCATAAAATTGAAAAATTCCATATGAGATAACTCATGAAGTCAGTTTCCATTACATATGTAAATTATGTAAAAATTATGACTATAAAATAAAAAAATCTAAAAAAAATGATTCAACGAAGTTTAGGAATGCCATGCCCTACTATTTAGGCATAAAAAATGTACTAAAGTTAAATACAACGAATTATAGTGCCCGAAGTAGCAAGAGCAGACTCATCTACGCTGGCAGAATCCGTTCATATTATATAATCGGGTGCATTAATAGCGAAGAAAATAGAGATGTGTCGTACTGAGGAAGACAACATATCATACTGAGTTTTAGCATGATTCACGCTACACCGTGCCGCAACCGGGCCGTGCCCCGGCTGGGCCCTTGGCCGATACACGGTTAAATATTATTGTATACTTTTTGTATGAAGTTGACCGTAGCTCCGGCGGGGGCACGGCCCGGTTGCGACACGGTGTAGCGAGAATTACTTCATACAAAAAGTATAACATAATGTATGTCCCATACATTACCGGGCCCCGGCCCGGTTGCGGCACGGTGTAGCGTGAATCATCCTTTAGAAGTGCGAGTACCTACGCTAAAATACTTAACAAGGATAGAAATAGGATAACCATAACTTTTTTGGGAATTAAATATAAATCTTCTGGTTGGAAGTGAAGGCTACACACAACAGAATGTTTGATGACTTTCCGCTTCATATGCACACCGTTAATCCATTTTTGTCTCATTTCTTCATCTTTTGGGAAACTAAAAATATAATTAAAATTTTGCGATTGAATAAAAAAAACCGGACATGTGCCAGTCGGACTTACTCTCTGAAGCGTCCGTAGAAATTTGATTAAAGAATCATCCCAGAATTGAGCCCAATGTTAAAACATATGCTTCCACGTGATGTACTTTTCTGCAGTCGAGTAGGGCATTGAAGAAAAAAACAATCCTCTAATGCCCTATATTTACCCTTAAAACAGGGAAAAAATTTCAGTGCAACCTAAAAATAATTGGTCACATTTGGTCGAGGTTTTGTGTTCAGACTCAGCAGCAAACCTAACACTAAAATTATTAGGGAAATAACTGTACATTCCTGTGAAACAATATTCCTTTTTTATTAATAGTAGTCTTCTATAATATAACTCCTACCAAATCTCTGTTGAATTTATCGTATTCTCTTGCACGAATAAAATTTTGCATCGATAAAGTTCTACACTTATACCAAGCTCCAGAATCGAACACACGACAATCGGATCGGACTTTAAATAAATAATGAGGGAATTGTAGCAACTGGCGGGAAACACTCCGCTTTTAACTTTTTTTAATAACGGCCCCAGCTCCAAGGCAGTTGGGAACGCCCTCTCTTGCTTCTATGTGATATCTTAACCATTGTCTTGTTATGTTAATAAAAGTACCTACTTGGCGAAAGTATGTTCGTATAAGTTTTGTTTCTTTGTCCATTACGTATTTCAACTTCTTTTCTGATCGAGATGGCTAGCCTAACCGTTCAAGCCTATTATAATAATATGCTTTTAATACATTCATTCTTCGATCGTGAAAGTTAAGCAACTTTTGCAATGGTGACCAAAAAGTTAATATCTCGAGGTCCTCTGTGCTTCGGAAGGCACGTTAAGCCGTCAGTCCCGGCTGCATCTGCAGTTGTTAACACCCACCAATCTGCACTGGGTCCGTGTGGTGAGTCATGGCTAAGTCTCCCTATTTTATTTATTTATTTATTTATTTATACTTTATTGCACAAAAGTATGTACAAGTGGCGGACTTAATGCCATTAGGCATTCTCTACCAGTCAACCGGAGAATTTTAGCAAAAATCTTAAGGTATTCTATCCATTCTATCCTATTCTATCCATAGGGAAGGTCCGTGCCCCTACAGTGTGGATATCATGCCAATTAGCTTAGCCCCAAAGTAAGCACTGAAAGGCTTGTGTTATGGGATACTAGGGTAACGGATAGAATACATATACTTATACATAAACATAACTGTATTTTATCCAGAAATACATATAAACATCCACGACTTGGTACAAATGCTCGTTTTCACAACATTTGCCCCACCGGGATTCGAATCCAAGATTTCTTGAGTGGGGGACACCTTGACACCTGACATACTTACCAATCGGCCACGGAGGTCATCATGAAGGAGGTCGAGAAATTTATTATTTTTGGGTTTTTTGATATTGATCCTTTATTTTTCTCTACCTTTAATGTTACGTGCGAATGTTTAAAGACATATAATGTGGTAAACTATTTACACTTGTTATATTATCAGTTTGTAGGTAAACATTCACATAGTCAATTGCATAAATAAAAGTAAAAATACTTACTTCCGGTCGAACTGCAAATAAACTCTACACACTTGTTATTATAACTAAAAATTGCTTGAAATGGAATCCTTAGGTGAAAGTATCACTGCCATATTATTAGTCGTCCCATTCAATTACGTGCCTTCTTTGAAATAACAGAACACTGTATTTGCCCCATATCTGCCTATTAAATAATCTAAAAAGGAATATATGGTTGGGTGCGTTTCTGAAACTTCGCCAGGTGTTAAAAGTTTCTATATAATATATTTTTTATACTTCATAGAAAATTTGGCCAGTTGAAATTGTTTGGTTTTTTGTGTTCATGATAAAACTGTCAAGATATCATTTTCCAAAGATTGTTCTGGTGAATTCTTCAGAAAATTTAATTACAGTCGAAACCTAAAGGCACGGATCGGATAGAAAAGCCGCCGCTAGCGAATTTTCAAAAAAGAAATGCCAATTATACAATACTCTGACCCTCGCTTTCGCGGGGGGATTTGTGCACGTGTTTTCCATGGGGCTCGGAAAACAAAAACATTGTTGATGCAAACAAATGTGTGTCGAGAAACAAAGTTGACTGACAAAGACGATTTTGGAGACGTGCTGGGATCCTGCTTTAGAATTTAACTATTTTATCTTTCGATGTTTTTTTGTGGTTGTGGCTTTCTCCGTTTTACACAGAAATTTCGCCAATGGTGTCGATTCTGGTATGATTCTAGAGAATCTAAACTTAAATTTGACAACAGTGTATCCTTGTCGTTCTCTATACGCAATGAAAAGGAGAGACTGATGTTAAATTTAGTTTTAAGTTTAGAGATACATGCCAGAATTGCCACCAATGTCCACTAATCTACTTTATGAGGACAAAGAGGACGTTTTCGAACGCTCTCTTCACAACTTACAAGCGGTCGACATTAATTACAGAATACAATTGTACATCATCATGCTGTCGGCTAAGGAAGGGTGGTAATTACTGTGATATCTGTTTTCTTTGTTGAATTAATAATAACCTCTCCTACTGTACTAACCAGTTAAACTGTATTCAATCGTTTTGTCATAATTAATCAGTATTAATTAGTATTAATTTAGTATATATTTTTCATATATTATATTAATCCAGGAGCTCGATAGCGCAGGTGGTTAGCGCGTTCGGTTGCGATCGCTGAAGTTATGCAACTTTCGCAGTGGTCAGTCATTGTATGGGTGACCAAAAATCTTCTATCTTGATTTCATCCTTGCTTCGCAAGGCACGTTAAGCCGTTGGTCCTGGCTGCATCTGCAGTCGTTAGCACCCGCCAATCCGCACTGGCGTGGTGGGTCATGGCCTATTCTATACATAGGGAAGGCCTGTGCCTCAGTAGTAGGGACATTAATAGGCTGATGATGATGATATATTATAATCTATTGTAAATTGTTAGTATTTTATCGTCTGCCTTCAATCGGTCTTCCACAAGTCATCTCCATGTTTGATTTCGGTCAAGTTAATGAAGTCACCGACCTATTTATTTCGTGGCCCCGAATTTAGGCTTCATTGTGACGTCATTCGACTTTGTCAATTGTTTAAAGTCAAATACTGATAAAATGGGGCTTAAATATTATAAGCTTTGAAATTCAAATGAACAAACTTTGGGCCTGCTTTGTAGTGTTGTATTTGGTACAGTTATTATTTCTTATTTTCAAATTTGGCTTTGAGATTGACATTTGGCTCATAGTTCTTTTGTAATATAATATAATCTTTATACGATCACTTTTTTGTCCATCGTGAAGTTATCAATTTGAAAGAATACCAAATACTCATACCTGAGTCAATCCAAAAAAAAACCTGGCTTCGCGCGCACTAGATGGCCACGACCACGACCAGTGGCCGCAACGACCGGAACTAAAGAAACCTTATGAACGTCACGCACTTGGCCACACTCCGGGCCGGCATTCGGCACGACTGGTCGCTGCGAACAACTTACCTCTTTGCTGTGAGCGCTTGAACACAAGATCTGCGACCGCGAATCAACGGGGCCTGGCCGCGCTCAGCCATCTCTCAGACTGTTTGTGAATGCGCTTCGTATTATTCCGCAACTAAATACGAAGAAGTTTTTTCTGCAAAGGGTTTTGATACAGAGTTATTTATGAAATAAAGAAACATTCAAAAATATACTTGGCCGCCGCCCAACCATAGCTTCTGCGACGAAAGTTGCGGCCATGGCCCCAACTGATCGTGGTCATGGTCGTCTAATGTGCGAGTTTCCTAAGTAAATGCAATCAAAAGCTTATGTTCCTTTGCTTCATATTTTGACAGTCAGAGCAAATGGTTTTTGTCTCTAGTATAATAATGATTCAGATCAAATTTTTTATGCCGTGACTTTTTAAAAGCTTAATAACTAATTGTACAAATGAATTCTTCTTTAAAAGACCATAATAACCAAAGACTTGAGGACTTCTTTCAAGTAAAGATACTTCAACATGATTTTTCTTTGATTCCATAACTTTCTTGTCCGAATTCAGGTATCTATTACTAGTGACCTGCACTCACTTCGCTTCAGTTAATATTATAGTTTTTGTTCTTGGGCATATTTTAAACATAATTAACTTTCCTTTTGAATCACTCTAGGTATTGCTAAAAAGTGCATTCAAATCCGTTGCGTCGTTGAAAAAATCTAAGCATACAGACAGTACTAGCAAATTTGTTTTATACTCATAATCTTAATAAAGATATATTTCGACGCCTCAGTCTACTCATCTCGTGCTATGCAGTAAGGCCATCCGTTCACCGTACTCTCCTCGTTTATCGCGATGTGACAGCGATCTATCAACATTATTCCAGTCGGATGCGTCCGAGCGCGAGGCCAAAACCTTGAATTGAAAAACAAGATTTATAAGAACTGTTTAAAAATGCTACAATAAAATATCTACGGAACCCTACAAAAATCCTACCCTAAGGGTAGGGTAATAGGGAGGATTATTCACTCACAGATTTTGATGCCGAGTTGTATATACAAAAAACAATAAAATACGGACTAATTATCAAAAAAAACTGAGAAAATACTGAAAAGCAGAAAATATTAGACTAAAGATAAAAAAGATTTATTATTTTCTGATTTTCAGTTCTTCAGCGGTTTAATTTTTTTGCTAAATATTTTTTACTGCAGTGAAATGCTTGAACAAGTTGAGCATTTTTTTTTTGAGTATGTATGCTGTTGGTCGCAGTTGACCTTTACAGCGTCACCGGGTTTGAGGACGGCGTGATCCTAAGGGAATCTCAAGCCAAGAATTAGCGAGTGCATCTAGAGGTATTCCAGGCGGATGGCATCTCCCCACGGGGGGGGACTCCTCTCCGTCTGGAGCCTCTAGATCCCTAGGGAATCGGCCCAACTAGAAGGAGTCTCTGAGACTCGGACCTCGACACTAGTTAGCCGTCGTCGTGGGGGACAAGTATAGCAACAAATTGCGTCACCTACTTATACATTTGAGACGACGCGTTTGTGCCAATCTCTGAAGTACAGGATTCTCGATAACGTGATTTTCTATAACTTATATATAAAATTCTCGTTGTAACATTGTTAGTTACCATACTCCTCCGAAACGGCCTGACCGATTTTTATGAAATTTTATATGCATATTCCGTGGGTCTGAAAATCGGCTGCTATCTATTTTTCATATCCTTAAGTGATAATGGTTGTCCACCTGTAACGTAGTGTTCTGAAACCTACAATGCGCCTTCGCGCCAAAATTCAAAGTATTGGGTATTGTAACGTAGTGTTCTCATATGGGTTAGGATGAATGTTATCTCAGGATATTGATAGAACACTACGTTATACACCCCTGAAATGTTGTTTTGGACAATATTTAATTTTTTATGATGTGGAATTAAAAATACATACCATTCTAAATTTTCTCTTCTACCACCTGCCCCTATTTTTATAGCGGTACGAAGTTCGCTGGGTCAGCTAGTTGTCTATAAATTTGATTGTGGTAGTTGTATGTTATTGTCCAGATTTTTATAACGTTAGATCAGATTTCTACCTTTCATTGAACAAGCGCCAGTAACAAAAGGTGGGTTAATCGAATCACGCAGATTTAAGCCCGCAGCCATAATGGCGGCCGCTGTGACCACTAATCTTATCTCGTAATACGGTCTGTCAGTTATAATGCATGCACGAACCATAATGATATGCGGGTTAACTAACATTCAATTATTAACAATAATAATATTCTTTATTGTAATACAAGACATACAAGTTAATGAAAAACATGATAGACAGAACGTACACAATATAGGCAACCTTAATGCTAGGCAGCATTCTCTTCCAGGCAACCCATAATAGAAAGATAAATTAATATGAAGGAGAAAAGGCGGGGTGTAACAGTACATAATAATAATAGCAATGACAGGAAAACAGCCATATCTAAGGGAGGAAAGAGAAAGAAAATAGGAATAAATTAACTTCCAATGCAGTTCAATCCCAATGGATAGGAAATAACTTCGAACTTGTATTAATCACGCAGTATGATAAAATTGAACTTCTTTAGTAGATATAATTGCTAGACTATACTTGCTATTTCTTCTTTCAAATGTTTAATACTTGTAAAAGTATTCATTTGACATTGTGGGTTACCTACAATGCGAAGAGATGGCGCTGCCTTGCAGCTTAAGAATGGCTGGGAGAATTTCGACGCGGCCATCAGGGCCGCGGTAACATAATTGGTCGGTGCATTCGCCCGGATAGCGAAGGGTGCTGTTTCGAGTCCCGTCAGCTGCCTGGTCCGCGTGGAATTTTTTCTAGTTATATTTTCTTTAGATTTAAACATCAAGCAGTTACATGCTTAAAAAAATAAAAATTATAATTCTTTAGTAGATGCTTGAATGGTTTTCCTATCTCTCTTTGTGTTATCTTTCTGTTCGTGAGTTAGGTTCCATTTCTCCATGGAGTAGGATAAAAGGATAGGTCGCAACCCACCCCACCAGGTGATTCAATATACCGTTCAACCATATACTAAAGAAGTTCAACTCTTATATTTCGTGATCCCCTGTATAATATTTTTTGGGTAATTGTAATATTTGGCATTTATTTTAAACCAGCAATGCACCCCGGCTTCGGCCGTGCGAACTTTATTTATGGAAAATAAGAAGCTTGGAGATTTCATAATATAAAATCACCACGTAGTAGTAGAATTTTAAAATAAAAACTTTAAAATGGTTTTAAACTTCCATGGTCACTAACCCTATAGTCATCATCTTCATCAGCCTATTAATGTCCCCACTGCTGGGGCACAGGCCTTCCCTATGGATGGAATAGGGAGATTAGGCCATGACTCACCACGCGGGAACAGCGCGGATTGGCGGGTGCTAACGCAGCCGGGACCAACGGTTTAACGTGCCTGCCGAAGCATGAAGGAGCTCAAGATAGAAATTTTTTGGTCACCCATCCAATGACCGACCACTGCGAAAGTTGCTTAACTTCAACGATCGCAGCCGAACGCGCTAACCACCTGCGCCATCGTTACAATCAACACTATAGTAATTTATGTTATTAACTGTAAGTGGATTCTGTAAAATAAAACCTCACTTTCGATTTAGGTAGCTGCCATTTTAGACGTAAGTTTGATTTTTATTACGCCATCACATGGCAAAATGTCTGTGGAAGCAACCAGTATAATTTCATAATTTTAATCGGTAACCCACCTAATAAAACATTTACATAAAAATTAAGTAGTTAAATAATACTAGCTTAAAAACAAAATAAATAAATATGTACTAGAACTATAAACCTAAAACTAAAAACCTTAAAAAATAAAATATAGTAACTAAAATACATTTTTAAAAGGAGTCCCTTTAGGCAAGGTTCCGAAGATACTGGCAGCGTTCCCCCTTTGGATAGCTAGACTAATTCTTTGTCCGCGGTAGCTGCCAGCTCTTTGGTCTCTTTTTGCTATTATTATTATTTTTAAGGATAAAAAGCCTTATAGCGCTAGGGCCCCACGGACCAAGGGTCTCGACACCGAATGGGGCAAAATCATATTCGGAGCCTAGACCCCTGTATTTGCATGCGTTAGATTTTTCAGCCGATTATTACTATTATTATTATTATTACCAGTATTATATATTTGACACTTGTTAGAAATCCGAAGAAATCAGATCGTGAGATTGCGTCTTACGGACGTCTTACGGCTGCTGCAAGTATCGTACGGAGTACCTCCGCACGGAGTTAGTTCAATCTCCAAGCTTCTCATTTTCTATTAATAAATTTCACACGGGCGAAGCCAGGGTGTGTTGCTAGTTTAAAATAAACGACAAAAATTACAATAACCCAAATAAATAAAATACAGGAGTTACAACAGTGTGGCCGCAAAAACTATGATTTAAGGCCACACCTTAACCCTGCAATATATCTTCGGCGCAAACACGGGACAAAGGATTCCTGCTGCTGAAGTGTGAGTAATTGGGAGCCCAACAGTGGGAATGAGTAATGGGCCGGGTCGGGAATACGGGCTATTGATGGCCGCGGACGGGGTACCCATTATATTTTCGGTGTTTCCCGCCACATGTAAATAAATGCAAATGTATCTTTATTTGTTACATGTAGCACGGGTTTTACTGTTTTGTTCAAAACATGTGAAGTGGGTATGAATGGTATATTTTATGGGATACCATTTATTTGTTACAAATGTTTGGTCTTTTTATGTTATGTAGACTTCTCTAGTTTATTTATATAAAATTAGGCCATCTTTGATATCAAATGAATATAATAATTTAATGAAGTAAACGAAATCTGTTAAACTCGGCAGAATACAAAATACCAAAAAAAATGAGATTATATACGGTCTATTCGTGTATGATCTACGACGCCACAGACAGACACACAGATACACAGACACCCAGACACGTCGTTATAACACCCACAACATAGTAAATAAGACAAAAACATTAAAAGTTTTCTGAAATTTTATATACCTCAAAAAATTCATCATCATCATCATCAGCCTATAAATGTCCCCACTGCTGGGGCACAGGCCTTCCCTATGGATGGAATAGGGAGATTGGGCCATCACCCACCGCGCGGGCCCAGTTCGGATTGGCGGGTGCTAACGTCTGCAGATGCAGCCGGGACCAACGGCTTAACGTGCCTTCCGAAGCACGGAGGAACTCGAGATAAAAGATTTTCGGTCACCCATCCAATGACCGACCACTGCGAAAGTTGCTTAACTTCAACTATCGCAGCTTAACGCGCTAACCACCTGTGCCATCAAGCTCCTCAAAAAATTAAACTTAATCTTTTAATAAGGAAAGATTACTTAACCACAACACAAGCACTACACATTGTATCAATAGGCAACGTAATACCTTCGTCATATCGAGGCCAAATCTGAGTAGTCAGAGATGAAGTGACAACAATCTTGTCTACGAAGGTCGTTAAAATTAAGACAAAATTTAATTTAAATTCTCAAAAACAATACCCATAACGCCTACTTCATCATTTAACAGCCTTAACTTCATTAATTGAAACTTTTTAAAAGCCCATTAACACTCGTAAAGTTATTTCCTTGGTGACACTCGAAACAATTTCGCTTCCACAATCTACATAATATTTATTAATGAGAGAGTAACAAAAGGCCGTCTGGAGTGGTCCCACAATGGAGGAGACATTGGCAAATCTCCTAGTATTTGCCGAGAGAGGGATTACGGCCCTCAGCCCTCCGAGCTGCCGGCAAATATTGACATTTCGCTGTTTTAATGCCGACGTCAAACAATCGACAATTTGGCGAGCACTCCCGTTAGCGACACCGACATTGATACAATAGTGACGCGTTTTTTATAATTGGGATGAGCCTGATTCTGGCATGATTCTCTAAACTTAAATCTAAATTTGACAGAGGTCTCTCCTTTTCATTCTGTTTAGAGTATGACAAGGATACACTTGTCAAATTTAAATGAGGGTTTGGAGAATAATGCCAGAATTTGGTCCAGTATATCACTAAGGCCCTGCTGTGCTTAATAAGGATGACGTTTCATGTTATGTATGAGTGCAATTAAGTTATAAAGATAACTGCTGTAGCAGAACACTGAATACACAATAGGTAGACAACGATAAAACTTGCCGTTAAAACCATTTTCACCTTGCCCATTTTAATATTACTGTTGATGTTACTTCCCTAGACAGGCGCTCCAACTCGAGCGAATTAGCTAATGTGCCTTATTTTGCTTAAAAATTGTCTAACAATAATCGTAAGAAAAATTGACAAGTAGCTCATGCTAGTTGACGCCATCTGATGTCCAATAATTAGAGTCTGGTAGCGAAGACACGGACCTTTTTTTCGTGTGAGAAAATCTGCTAGGCCACGCCAGTCTTAAATTATATAAAAAAGGCGCTCCCAACAATTGATGAATTATGTTCAAGTGTTGCACTAATGCGTGCGCCTTAACGAGAATGCCCTACTTACTGCTCAATAGCTGAAATCTGCAGGATAGCAGCCGCAAACAGAGGGCCGGTTTCCAACCCCACGGCAATAGGTACAGCCTTTTTTTGTTCCAAACCTATCGCATCTTAATACTTCGCACAATAGGCGTTAATGCCGACTGATGTTTGCTTTGCAGGCGAGATGCGTCTGAGATAAGGGAGGGGCACTCGTATCGCTGTAATCTGCCGCAAAGATTTTTTTTGGTTGGCAATTTAGGAAGATTTAAAATTTTCATTTGTCCTTGATTCGCCCCTCCCAATATGACGATGACTGTATATCAGAAATGTAGTTTTAAAATAATCCTAAGGAGGTTTTCAACAATCCTTCAAGTTAACTATTTAATAAATTTGTGATTACAGTGGTTTTGACCTAGTATAATATTTGGTAAGGATATTTTAAAATTAGAAAGAATCTCAATTTAGTAGAATTTTTGATTAAAAAATTCACATTTTATAATTTTGTCGGTAACGATCATCGTTGTTAAAACATAGTCAATCGTAAATTGCGATACTTCTACTACATCAGACGGACGTCTCACGGGATCGCCAAATTAAATCTACTACTATGAAACTCAATTCTAGGCGGTAATCAGTTCTAATTGTCTTCGGCTGAAGGGCGAAATTTGCATAATTTTTACTCAGCGGAGTGCTCGATGGGGGAGCGTTTTCAGTCTGCATAAATAGATGCAAATGGACGGAATGCCTTTTGATACCACTATCGAATTTAGGAGTTGCTCTGCGAGTTAACAAGAGAAACGTTCTCAGTTGAAATTTAGCTGGTACCTACCAACTTCATACTGTCGACTTTCATTCATCATTAATTTGGCATTGTTTCGTAAAGTGAAAGATGTACGGAATTCATGATAAAACCTTTTGAATGAAACTTTTAACAATTTATCGGAGGAGGAAGATAATTGTTATAAGTTTCTTAAATTTGTTGCTTTTTTGGGTTAGTGGCAATAATAATGTTTTATAGCAATGAAGCAACCAAGTACAATTTATTCTGAATACATTATGGCAAGATTGGTTTACTTTGGTTTATTTCATAGCGTTATGTCATATATTATGGCCTTTTGTTGTGCGGCTCAGCTGCTAATATCGAAAGTATTTTTAATATTTCAAAAAAGAGCTGTTGGTGCCAAAAACAACTTAAAGACAAGAGAATATTTAAGAGAAAAGTTTAAAGAAATTAATATTTTAACACTGGCATCGCAATACATTTACGAAAATATAATATATGTAAGAAAAAGCTATGACGCTTTTGCAAAAAAAAGTCAAACCTGTAATTTTAACACCAAATTTAAAAACTAGGTTGCCGTTCCATGTTTCAGACTTCAAAAATCAAGAGGTTCATTTCTGGGTAGTAGTATTGCATTGTTTATTAAAGTTCCCCAAGATTTGATTGAGCTTCCACTGACCAAATTCAAATCTCAGATCAAGAATGCTCTCATGAAGAAGGGCTATTTTAGGGCATACAACTTTATAGCAACTTTATAGTTTAATCATCATAACGCATGGTCATAGTGTTTCTTGTAATTTGTTATTTGATGGGTATCAGCAATTTTTCATAACAGTAATATGGTACCTATCTAATACCGCTTCCTATATACTAAATTTAAAATTAACTATAAAATGTATTGTAACTATATATCTTTATCCTAAATGATCGGTGTAAGATGCATCCACTTTATCAAGCGTATGTATGTGATTTTATTGCAATGCCATGTTTTTTACTTTGTGTTTATTGTTTGATACAGAATATTGATATTTTTATCGCCACAAGGCAATCGCTAAAATTCCTAAGTCAAATATGTGTACATAAAATGAGATTGGGCTCATTTCATACTCCATTTAAACGATTTACAACTATATCTGTTATGACTGTTTGTTTCTTGAAGAGTGTGTTTGTATATAACCTACTGTGTTATAAATATATTGAAAAAACTCATGTTTACATACGAAAAGATGGACAAAGAATCAAATATTCCATTGTGCTCACATATATTTATGCAGGTTCACTGAGAGTGAGAGATTATTTGATTTGGACATTTTATAACCTAACAACATTATACATTGATTACAAATATACACATTTATTGATGTTAGGTCCAATTTTCACTACATCTTGTCTATCAACTATATCTAGCCATGTTATTGTTTCCTTGAAATATTTGATTATTTTTAAACTGCAAAAATATTGTCATTATACAAGAATCATATTTAATCCTACAAATTTTATACTTTTTAATGGATAGCCATAAGAACATAACACAAGAATTAGACTCTCTAAGTAAAGTACATGCTTTTACATGCAACATAGAACAATTATATAACAATTTACCTACCGATACCCCCTACATTTCTATTATTACACAAAATATTAGGAGTGTGCATAAAAGTGAAAATATTGATGACCTTGAGGCCAACTTAAGGTTATTAAATAAACAGGTTGACATTATCGCCCTGACAGAGTGTCGTATTAACTTAGACAAGCCTCTTCCACAAAAGACAAACTATTTGAGATACAATTCTACTAAAAAAAAATCAATCTCAGTGACGGAGTGGTAGTGTATATAAAAAATACACTTCAACACTTCGTAAAGGAAGTTTACCTGTCGGGGGCATCATGCTTAGAAATTAGTACTTCTTCTTTTTGTATAATTTGTATTTATCGCTCTCCATCTGAAAAAAACTCAAGTTATTTCATAGATTCGTTAGATCAATATCTACACTCAGCTCACCTAGCAGGTAAATCTATAGTAGTACTTGGAGATATCAATATAAACATAATGCATGGATGTTTAGAAACTAATACAAACAAGTATCTTGATATGTTGGCTAGTCATTGTCTTTTACCGGGTCATAGATATGATACCAGAATAAATAGTTGTTTAGATCACATTATAACGAATATTAATACAAAACTTTTTAAGGCATCAGTAGCTATTTTAGATACAACAATTACAGATCATAAAATGGCTACTATTTTCATTTATTCTAAGCAATACTATCAAAAACTTTCAAAATATAAAACGTTTGCTGATTACACAGGGGCTCTTCTTAGCTTAAAATCAAAATCAATAAGTGAATTGCTCCTTATAAATGATCCAGAAACAATATTACAAAAACTTATCACTTTCATTACAGAGTCACTAAAAGAAAATACAAAAATATTAATTATACCAAACAGCAAAAGGATTATAAAACCATGGATTACACCTGGTGTTTTAAAATGTATTAAGCATAGAAATAATCTTCAAAAAAAATTACGACTTGATCCAAATAATGAGATATTACAAATCACTTACCGTAGATATAGAAATCACTGCACTAATCTATTGAAAAATCTGAAAACACAATATGAAAAAGACTTACTAGACAAATCTAAAAATAATAATAAATTGCTTTGGAAGAATTTAAAACAAATTACTAATTTAAATAAACAAACCGAGCTCAATACAGAACTGATAAACATAGCACCTAGTCCTTCAGAGTCTGCTGAACTAGTTAATAACTATTTTAATAATGTTGGTAAAAACTTGGTCAAGTATATATCAATTGATCAAAATGAATTAAATGAATATATCTTGTCGCTGCCATCTCAAAGTAACTCCATTGGCATAATTGAGCCTGAAGCCTCTGAGGTGGAATCGGTGATAAGGGGACTAAGGACTGATGCTGCTGCCGGCTGGGATAGTATTCCAACTAATTTTATAAAAATATCAATAAACGAACTACTTCCGGTAATTACCCATCTTTCCAAGTTATGCTTTCGCATGGGCCAATTTCCTAGTCTTTTAAAAAGGTCAATAATACTACTAGTATTTAAGGGTGGGGACAGAGACGATAAAAGCAATTACTGTCCTATCTCTATATTATGTGTAATCTCAAAAGTCATAGAAAAACTAATAAATAGTAGATTAGTCAAATATCTCAAAACATATAACTTACTATCTAAAGGTCAATTTGGTTTTCAAAAAGGTATGAGTACAGAAGATGCAATTTCAGAACTGGTTAAAAATATTTCACACTATTTAGATAAAAAATATAAACCCCTATGTGTCTTCTTGACTTAAAAAAAGCCTTCGATGCCGTCTCTGTTCCCATTCTTATGAGCAAGTTGGAAAGATTAGGTATACGCGGCACCTTTCTGGAGCTATTAAGGCAATATTTATACAATCGTACCCAGCGAGTTAAGCTTGATGATGGTATTTACAGTACAGATATCAAAGTCAGTAACTATGGTGTCCCACAAGGGAGCGTGCTCGGTCCTACCTTATTCCTTGTATATATTAACGATCTGACTGATATGCGACTCCATAAAGGACAGGTATTTTCATACGCCGATGACACTGCACTCTTATTTCATGGTTCTACATGGGAGGAAGCATACTCAAATGCTGAGGTTGCGTTAAAAAAGATAACTAAGTGGCTGCGAATCAATTCTTTGACTCTTAACACCGATAAGACTAAGTACATTGAGTTCTGTATTAAAAATTTGCCAGATTTTCAACAGAATAAAAAACTAACACTTCATTATTGTCCAAGAAACACAAATAAGTGTGACTGTCCAAAAATTGATAAGGTTGATAGCATCAAATACTTGGGTATAATTATTGATAAAAATCTTTTATGGTATGGTCAAATTGAAGCGGTGTCGAATAGGGCAAGAAGGTTAATATGGCTATTTAAATACATACGCAGAGTAACTGATAAACAATTACTCGCGTATATATATACAACTTTAGTGCAATCTATTCTTTTGTACTGCATTTTTATTTGGGGTAGCACTTATAAAACAAAATTTATAAGTATAGAGCGAGCACAGAGAGCAATCTTAAAAGTAATGCTTTATAGAAAGAGAAAATATAGCACAGAAAAATTATATCAAGATTCTGACGTCCTAACGGTAAGGCAATTGTACATTCAACAATGTATTTTAAAAACCCATACAGATACATCTATAGATCCAAACATTAATAGGAAACGTAACCCATATTGTGTTATTAAACCAAATAGAGTAAGAACCATTTTCGCTTCTAGACAATGTACACAACCTATAAATATCTACAATAAAATTAATAGAATATTGAATATATACAATTTGACATCACTTAAATGTAAAAAAGTTATAACTCCCTGGCTAAAATCCTTAACATATTCTCAAACCGAGAATATCATTGATACGACAATAATATACGGTAAATTATAAAAAAAAAAAAACACACACACTATATTATCTAGTCTCTCACATACATAAAAAAAAACACACACGCACATACTGCTATATTATATAATTATATTGAAAATTAGCTACTAATATAAAGAAATTAAGTCCTTTAAATGGTTTATTGTTTAATACTTTGAATAGTTAATGTATGATGCCTTCCCCCCTGGCATGAGGACCGCGATATAATATGTGACGCGTGTTTTGTCGCGCTCAGGTGTCAAATTCTTTGGAGTTTGACAGCTGGACGCGAATGACACGTGATACAATGAGAATTGTGGTGCTCATGCTACGGGGGCGGGAAAAATTAGAACTTGTCTATTTTTCTTTCGAAAGTAATTTTAATGTCAATAATTGTCATAGTAAAGTTCAATGTAAAAAAATTGACGAAAGAGCGAGTATCCCCTAATACAAGTACAATACTTAAAAGGGAATACTCAACAACATGTTTATATGGAACTTGTAAGCATTAAAGAATTTTTTCATTTTTCATTTTCATTTTCAAATGATGTACCTAATGGAAGGTGACTTCAGAAGTATATCTGAAGTCATTTTTCAACTTGACGACTCTGTATAATTGACAATACAGGGAGAAAAAAACAGCCCTTGCTGAGTTTCTTGCCGGTTCTTCTCAGTACAAGGTCTCACGCCGTAGATTTGCGAACCGATGGCGTAGCTTTTCAACATTCACAAGTGCTTGTATCAGCATAAGTCTGAATAAACGATATTGATTTTTTCGACATAAATATTTAAATGATTTTTGTGTTCAGTTTTTATATATATATATATATATATATATATATATATATATATATATATATATACATAAATAATATTTATAGATAGGTCCGATAAATGACTCCACCCCACCTGATGTTAAGTGAAGGTGAAATCCAGACGCGAAGATCGCTGATACAGCAGTTCTACCTGCCACACCAGCCATCCTCACCCTTTTTTATTTTTTTTGTGACGAGGGGAAATGGAGTTACGCACCATACCGTGACGCTGACTAGGCGCACGGCGTGTGTGGGACTCGCCGGCACGGGAAACAGTGCCGACCCTACTCAAGCAGGACCAGTGCGGAAGGCCACACTGATCCTACTCCACTAAAACCCCCCGGTACCCTCCTACGCCCATATGGGGGCGGTCTCGGGGCCGACGCACCTGCGTGCGCCACATCTCCGAGCACGCCCCCGGGCAGGCCCGGCCCAACGAGTGGACCGGGCGACGCGCCTCAGGGGGACTGCGCTAGGATACTAGGCAGTCCCCAGACGTGGCGGCCTATGCCGGAGCGGCACCTAGAACGCGCGGCTGATCAGGCCGCGCCCAGACCACCTAAGGGCCGTCGAAAACCGGCAGTCACCGCTGCCTCCCTTCTTCGGCCCACCCGTCTACGCCGGAGAGGGGGGGCTAGAGCGTCCTCCTCCCGCTCCCTCTCCGCTGCCTCCTTCTGCGTCATCACCGATTCGCAGAAGGAGAGCCATCCTCACCCTGCCCAAAGGATCCCAGGAGGGAGGGAACACGTGAGCGGGCAGAGCATTCCATTTACGGATAGTACGACAAAGAAATGAGTCACCAAATTTCTTTGTACGCGTATTATATTATCTACAACCATGCTTTAAAACTGCTATTAAAGATTCTGAAACAGCTTATATCCATCATAAAAAAACCTTCAATGTCATAATAAATTTCATAATAACACTCCTTCTCTTTTTAAATCCCTTCCGCGCCAACTGATTCCTCATCAGACAGCCACAATTTTCACTGCTGGATGCGTGATATTATGAATTGAAAAATAAAACATTTTCATTCACGTACTCTTCACTACCACAGCGCCGAAACTTTTCATGATAAATAAAGTTCTTAGAACGTACCATGGTTTCAAAATCTTTTATAGAGGACTCATATCATGGGTGTAGATAAAGTTTTGTAAGCTGTTATAATTAGGTATTAAAACACTTTTCTGAAACTATTATTATTACTATTATAAACGCACATTCGTGTTTCATACACTACATTATTATATACAGTTGTATAAACATATTATAAAAATCATTTTTCAACTTATTATTTCTTAACAATATTTTTTTACTAGTGGCCCGCCGTCGCAAAAAAATGTACATCTGTATAAACATTAACAGGTTCCTTAATCCTTTCCCTTCCATTTCCAAATTTTGAATTTGCCGCCGCCATGGGCGCGCTGTGTTGACTTACTGCCAATCACCGAACGCCTGAAGCGCGTAAATATTAAGAACTTACATATGAAATTAGCGTTTTGTCGTACTGACCACTGTGATCTGAAATATCTATTCTTTGGTCAAGAATTCCAAATTCAAATGTATTAATTCATTTAGCTGGTACATTTGAGTTTTGAGAACAGTCATTCATTTGTTTTTTCGTCATTATTTTTTTCTTTGGCGTCGATTATTACCGCAGAATGGAAAACATTAAATATCGGTATATTTACGAGTTCTTCCATGGCACTAGTGCTGCAGAAACAGCTCGAAGGATTAATGATGTGTACGGCGCTGATGTCGCAAAAGAAAGCACGGTAGGTTTTCGGTTTCAACGTTTTCGTTCTGGAAATTTCGACCTTCAGAACTAACCCCGTGGAGGGCCGGAGACCGAAGTGGAATATGAATAAATTAAAGGCTATTGCGGAAACGGATCCATACTATGCACTTCAGAGATACCTGCAGGCTTCGAGGTAAGTGATAAAACTGTATTAATTCACTTGAAGCAAATCGGGAAAGTAAAAAAACTTGAACCATGGGTACCTCATGAATTGAGTGAATCGAACTTGCAAACACGCGTCGACTGCTATGTTACTTTGCCCAACTGACACGTTAATGAAGGGATTTTAAATCGATTCACGATGACCGGAAGCGCTCGTCGCAATGGCTCGACCCTGGAGACCCAGCCAAATCCTGCCATAAACTAGAATTTACTCAGAAAAAGTTACTTGTGAGTGTTGGTGGACTAGCGCCGGTGTCATTCACTACAGCTTTCTAAAATCTGGCCAAACGATTACGGCATATATCTATAGTCAGCAACTGCAAACCATGAAGGATGAACTACCTGCTAAACAACCGAGATTGGTCAATCTCTCTAGGCTACTGCTACTTCACGACAACGCAAGATAGATGAGCTACAATTAGAATGTCTGCGACATCCACCCCACTCCTCGGACCTTGCTCTAACAGATTATCATTTATCCGAAATTTAGACAACTTTTTACAAGGAAAAAAATTCAACTCCGATGCGGCAGAAACCGCCTTCAGCGATTCTCGCCCCCATGGTTTTTTTAGTAAAGGGACCAATGAACTACCTATGAGATAGCAAAAGTGCATAGATAACAACGGTGCATAATTTGTTTAACTTATTTTACAAAAAAAAACTTTATATTCCTCCCGTATAAAACGCCAATTTCATATGAAAGGACCTAATATAAATTGCGAAAAATATGGCTGAACGCTAAGTGCGAACGCTCGTGAAAAGTTATTTAAAATATCATTAAATCATACTTTGGTAAGAGTTTGCTGACCGATTGTGCCAATAAACTACTGCGTGACGTGGTGATAATCGAAACTGTGAAAATTGTAGTGCAGTTCATGATATTTGCTAGCCGGCCGGCACGTGCTGCCCGTCGTTGGCAGATTCATCGTTCCTGCCAATCCAGCATCAAGGTTGCTGTTTTTACAGTTTTTCCTGTGTCACAGGATTTCTAAAGCCATATCATTAGGTTCATTTACCTGCTACTTTTCCAGCGAAGTTCTAACAACATCACTTTGCTCAATTGTCAATGACTTCCGCAGCGTACGCGATATAACGTTTTTCACACATTGGGTTACCTTAACGAAGTTTTCATACGGAACCCTTACTTTTTTTGAAAATACTTTATTGCCTATGTTCATCAGAGATAATGTAGGATTCCAAATGTGAAAGATTTTTTTCAAATCGGTCCAGTAGTTTCGGAGCCTATTCAATACGAACAAACAATCAAATATTTTCTTATTCAAATATCTCTTATCTATTAGACAAGTCCGTCCGTCCGTCCGTCTGTGGTGCTGTTCCAGCGGCCAAACCGTAAGAGATAGATAAAGAGAATGTTTAAGTTATAAGTTAAGAATAGTCTGATAAGACTACAAACCGGATTTGAGTACCGTAGCACTTCCGGTTTTCGAGAAATCATGAATTTCAAACGAAACCACACAAAATCTCCGAAGTTCTCAATTAATTAAATACATTTTTTTTTAAATCAGGTTTTGGTGAACATTTGGTTCACTGGTTTGCTAGTTCTTTATAATATAAGTATAGATATATACAATTCCGAACTGTCACTAACTGGTTTTTAGTTTGTGATGACGAAATGAGAACAGGAACAAGAAACAACCAACCCAAGACAACCGTAGAAAAACATCTCAACATAGACTCGACACAGAGGAGTTCAATGGTGTAAGTGGTTAGCGCGTTCGTTCGTGTAAGTTAAGCAACTTTCGCAATGGTCGTTCATTGGATGGGTAACCAAAACCCTTATATCTCGAATTCCTCCGTGCTTCGGAAGGCACATTAAGGCATTAATCCTGGCTGCAGCTGCAGTCGTTAGCATCGACAATTCCGCACTGAGCGCGCATGGTGGGGCATGGCCCAGACTCCTTATTCCATTCATTCATGAGACTTGACAGGAGTCGAAACCAACACCTCGGAAATGCCTACCTATAACGTCAAGTCCTTCGCGTGAGCCTCTACCATTATCATCATATGTGTAATATATTATAGTCACAATTAAACACAGTGTACTTATAACGAATTAAACTCATGTTTTAATCAAAAATACCAAAATGAACCATCCCCTTGAGCATTCTACAACCGTACGGTCACATCAAAGTGAAATCACATCGTGTGCAAAACTAATAAAACTCATTATCAAGTGCACTACGGGAGCGTGAAATTATTTCGTAGATTGTGACGTTTCGAGGCACAGTCTCCTTCCTCCACACGGGCCCTTTGACGTCACCCCTCGTCGCATCAGCACCGGTCCATATTGGAATCGAATCTAAAGAATACAAAACTCGTTTTGGAATTTTTAACATCTGCGACCTCATCTTCGTCTTTCCTTTGTAATTCGTTTTGGCGGGAAGTGTGTTGCAAACTTTTTCATTTGTACTTTTTAATTTCCCCTTTAGAAACAGACGTGCGGATGCAGATGATTCAGAATGGCGTGTTAATCTTCCTTGCTCCTTCTTTTTTGCGTAGTATATAAAATTTTTAATTTTTTTGTACCTATTTAAATAATTGATAAGAAATATTAATTTATTTATTAGATAGTTGTTAATAGAACCCAAACAACATTCAGGAACAGATTACAAGTATACCTTTTAGAAGCCTTGTCGATTCTTACAATAACTGTACGTAACTCAGAGACCAGCTAGCTGGACACTTTAAAGCAGAAAGCAGGAACACTGCGGTGGCACCTATCACGACGACGACATTGAAAAAATTAAGTTGTAAATTCTGTTACAAATTCCTGACGCTTTATTTAACCACAAAGAAACTTAAATAAGCAATTTACCAGCCGCAGATTTAGTTGATTGAAGCAGAATTAACATTGAACGGCTTGCATGTCGATGCCATAAAGCGCATTCACTCAAATAGGCAGACGATATAACTATTAAATCGTAAAATTTAATGAAGAAATCTAGGGCGTGGAATTCTGGTGTGCTCATGTTGTGACCAGCCGATTGTAACCACAATGACGTATTTCAACAAATAAATAATATAATTTTAAAATTTCCTCCACATGATTATGCATTTTAATATGTTATTTTAACTCTATTTAAAATGTTATCTGTTATATTCAGAGACTGGCAGATCATCTTAAGCAAACAATTATAGAAAATCGGACACCATTAGTCGAATATAGTTATGATAAGCGATTAATGTTAAAACAATTCATGAAATGCCCATAAATGTCTTTTTATTTCAATGATATATTATTTCTATTTTTTTGACTTTTTTTTCAAAATACCAAAAACCATTTATTCAGTCTAGGCTGTCACAAGCACTTGGAAAGTTGAGAAGCTACGCCATCAGTTCGCAAAACCAAGGCGGGAGACCTTGTACTGAGAAGAACCGGCAAGAAACTCAGCAAGGGCTTTTTTTTTCAAACAATTCTAATTATATAGTTTATAATAAACATTTATGTATTTCGTTATGAGAACTGTTACAGATATAATATATCGTTAAAGGCGACAAAACGAAAAAAAAACGTATAAACGTATGTTATGACATTTTATTATTTTATTTATGAAACTGTTACGAATCAGAGGTTGAAAACGGAACGTAACCAACGTTTTCCACGTCACGCGATGCCAAACAACAGGTTGGCTTGTTGTAACAGTTTTATTTGAGCTTCGTATATTTATTTACCATTGTTATGTGCGCCGTCTGTACGGCAATGAAAGTTATTATGTAGTTTTATAACAACCCTGTACTTTATAACTCAAACGTTGATTTTCGACAAGTGATTTCCTCAAAGCATTTCACTGAACACAATTAGTTTCATTACAAAGTAACTTTGCACAAAAATAATGCAGATAATATAGATATTATTCAATCTTCGTTCATTCATATATCTGTAGAAATTAATACCATTACATCTCGTGGATTTCAATAAAACATTTCTAAGTAAATAAAAACATAAATATCCGGTGCGTCTGTCTACTATTTATTAAAAAAAACATCAGTAAGAGACTTGAAGTAATAAAAGCAACGGCATACGTTACAATACTTTCATATCCGCCTGACTAAGGAAGCCTTTTAGTTTCTTATTTGTATTACTTCCTAGGAAAGGCACCGAAGGAGTTGTATGTAATTGAATTACCCCCGTTATGACTCCTGGAATAGCGGACGTAATGGAACACAGTTTATTTGTGTAGAGTTTTATTAGAAACAAAATTCATAGATATTGTATTCTATGAAACCACAACAGTATTGATATTAGGTTGAGAAAAATCAGACTGTTTTTGATATGTATATATTTTATTAATAAATTTTAGAGTTGCATCTAAAATAATGATATTACTTATTTATACAAAATATGTTATTTCTATTTTGTGTGATAAAACAGAAAAAATATTTTTACATAACTTGGCACAACTCATGGGTATCAATGATTTTAATATGTATTAAAAATATCATTTTTTTAATTAAAGCCATTCAAATGTGATATTTTCAATTTTCGCAGCTATATTTGAGCTGAAGAAAAATCACAAGATGTTTACTATTATTTGTAAGTATATGAATACATGGCGTGTCCATTCATTTCTTTAAGAAAGCCATCCCATCGGCGTACATTGAAAGAATATTTGTATGGGCTCCCGAACGCAAAACTTGAGTAATTATACTGCATATTCACTCATTGTACACACAGTACAAACTATTTATCGAATGTTTCGCATATAGAGTTTCTCCAACAACTTTCATATGCTATCATCTAGTAATTTAATGAAAGAATAAAGAAACAAGAAATATCTTACATTTACTTAAGTTATTTTATTGCAAAAGTCTTATTGGTTGAATTCTAATTAAGATTTCTTCGATATAACAAGCGTGTGACCCGACTGATTTCAAATTGCAACCACATCCTATAGACGCTTGCGATTCCAAAAATTTCACTCGTCCCGTTGCCTACCCTTACCCAATGTTCTCCCTCCTGAAGCCCTGGAACCTTACTGACTAATACAAACACAGCACCAACAAAGTAGAGTTATGTAGCTATGGTCATCTTTAAGATAGTGGTTACTTCCTAAGACGGGCGCTCCAATTTTACGAAAAATACGCTATGACCATACTTTCTGAAATTATTCATTTTTTCTTATGGCATTGGCATCGTAAACAAATAATCAACTAGATTAAAAAAACTATACAGCCTCTTCGAAATTTTAATAAATTATACCTTACAAACTTCTTTAAGGTAACAGATAAATTAAATCTAATATTGGTAAACATTCTGGCATGATTCGCTAAACTGAAAACTAACATGGATCCCTCCTTTTCATTCTATATCGAGAATGACAACGATGCAATACACTGTTGTCGGATTTAAGTTTGGTTTATAGTTATCATGCCAGAATTGAAAGCATTGTTAACACAAACTAAGTGAAATCACATTTGTTAGAAAAAATACTTGTAATAGAAAAAATAAGTTGAACCTTTGAATCAGCTTTACCACTCGATCTCGTATTCCTTTCTTCCTTTCCCCAATCGCCTTAAGATTTCCAGGGGGTGATCTTAAATAACACTTAACGTCAGATGCACTTTGTAATTGTTAGGGCATTATTGTTGTTGTTGGCTAAAAGGAAATGCTATTAACTCTAACCCCAACTATCAGTTTTTGGCTTAGCTATACGATCACAATTGCATTATATTAAATGGTATTTGTTGAGCAACGCCATCCGCCCGACCAATGGCTTTAATGTGAGTTTCGGAAATTATGATCTGTAAAGCGATTCTGTAGACTAAAATCTCACTTCCGATTTCGTTAACTGCCATTTTAGACATAAGTTTCATATGCATTACGCCATTAGACGACAAAATGTCGCTATATATGTAAAAACAGCCAGTAATAGATATTTGATATTTGTCAGAAATCCGAATAAATGAGATTGCAAGTGTGATTGCATCTTATAGAATACCTATGTTGATGATCGTTACGAGACTTTTGCGTATTTCATTTAATATGATTGAGACCCAATTCCGAATATGATAACGTTGTAATATTGTTATGCTATATATATATATATATATTTAACTCATACTGTCACGTATTACATGGTCTGCTCTCATACTCGTTCAAATAATTCATGGATTGCTAATTACTGTTGTCTCAACGTATGTTATAAAATGAAAAAAGCTACACTTGAAGCTGAAAATGACCGGATAGTTGTCCCTTAAATTGGATTCTTTATTGTATTTCTACCTCGATCTATAGGCGAGCGTAATACATACCAAAAGGTCTACCGAAATCCGGGAACGCTAGACACATCAATATTTGTCCGGACAAGGCCGAAAAAAACCAAAACATAACAGACAGACAGATGCCAAAACATATCAGAAAAATAATGGAGTGAAAAACTGAGTTTCGTAGTGCCAAAATATTCATTTAGCTATTAGCTACAATACAAAGCAAAACAGCTTAGGGTTTTCTTTTGGAAAATTGATAACAGAAATTGGTTTTGAAATCTTTATTGATTATGAAATTTCGGAATATACATAGGATCAAAAATTAAAAGACAAAATATTCCATCCCATTATACGACATTAGGTAAGGTAAGATACCTAACTACTGCCACCCGCCAATATTATGAAACACACACTAATTTCCTAAACACTTATGAGGTTTCCATCTCTCCTTACCCTGTCCTATGAATACCATCATCAGCACAGACGATTATCATATTTCACGAACACTTCACAGTTCGCTTAATACACCAAGGGGTATGGTACCAACCTTAAGTCCTACGCATTAAAGTTCATTTTGTTCTTTATGAGTGACATTGGAGTTTGTCAGTGCATTGTAACAAAAAGGGGACCGCAGTTAGTCGCCCCTGCGCCCATAATCCACCCTCCTGGTTTGTATGAGGTTTTGTCTCATACACGTCAAAGTATTTGCTGAAAGTATTAGAACATTGAAATGTTTCCATTTCTGCCGACGGCTGTTTTATGTATATTTTTAAGTGTGTTGAAAAAAGTACGCTTATTTAAGTTATGAAAAAAATTGTTGCAAGTTTGTAGGAACTTTTCTACGGTTGTAGTTGGAAGCTCAAGATTATCTTTGATATCAATTTAAATACTTAATTATTATTATTTTAAATTTAACTGAGACATTTTTAAATTTAAATATCCTTTTAAGTGAAAAAAACAACAATCATTATAAAATGTTTTTTGAAGTCATTTAAGAGAGGTACCATGCTGGTATCACACCAAGTACCTTTCACTATGTGGAATGTGAATGTGATGAAAAAGACTTTTTTTTTATAGCGAGGTAGGCAAATGACTACCCCACCTGATGTTAAGTGATGATAAAGTCCAAACGCGAAGATAGCTGGTACAGCAGCTATAAACTGCTACACCAACCATCCTCACCTTGCCGGCCTGCTCTCTTAAAGGACCCCAGATTATAGGAAGGAGGGAACACTTGCGCGGGTAAAGAATTCCACTTTCGAATAGTACGACAAAGAAATGAGTCACCAAATTTCGTTCGTGTAAGAATAGTGGCCACAGTAAGTCGGTGGCAACGTAGGCCAGCGCGCGTGGTCCTATGAAGAAAAGGTGATGGAGGGATAAGGGAGAATAGCTCCTCAGAACACACAGAACAATTCAGTTGAATAGGAACCCAATAAATTTTTGAAGACATTATTTGATCCATTAATTCAGATCCTTGATTATAGTGATGTAACGAACGTCATTTTTTGAACATTGCGAATGCGAATGCGAATATTTTTTTTTAAATTGACGCCAATTCTCTATGGCATGGTGGCAGTCTCATTCGAATTGCCGAGTTGATATGAACTCATCCGACTGAAGTGTCATTCACCACTAACCTCAAGTGAATTTTGAGGTTAGTGATTGTGAGTGGTAATAGTGATTTATTAACATGAGGACTTATTTCACACTTTACGATGCTGAACGAGCTAAATGCAAACTGTGTAACAATGAATATTCAAGGAAAGGCAGAACTACAACTTCTTCAAATTGTTTTTCCTAATATTCATATTCGCAAAACATTCGCAGAGATTTTGCGAATGCGAATGTGAATGCGAATATTCAAAAATATGCAAATATTCGCGAATGCGAATGCGAATATTCGTTACATCACTACTTGATTATATAATGGTCACGTGCTGGTTGGACTCCAGTTTGATAAGCAGACTGAGTGATTTTTTTAGTAGATATAAATTCTAATTTTTAATTTTTAAGCATTTAACAGACTAAACGTTTAAATCTACAGAAAATATAATTAGTAAAAATTTCTACGCTGCCTTCTGCTGCCTGGTACGCGTGGTTTTTTTTCTAGTAATACACTGGCGTGCAAACCTAAGTATCACACTTTTAAAATTGCAATAACTTTTTCAATACACAAGATATACTTTCGAAATAAAAAGAATTCGAAACAGAGTTTAATTTGTACTACAGTTTCAAAGAAAGCTGATAAAATTTGCAACAAAACGCTTTTTTATTTTAAATATCTAACTTCTGAGGTTTAGAATACATTGATATTTAAAAAATGTGATACTTAGATTTTTAGGCCACTGTATTTCATCATCATCATCATCAGCCTATTAATGTCCCCACTGTTGGGGCACAGGCCTTCCCTATGGATGGAATAGGGAGATTGGGCCATGACCCACCACGCGGGCCCAGTGCCGATTGGTGGGTGCTAACGACTGCAGATGCAACCGGGACCAACGGCTTAACGTGCCTTCCGAAGCACGGAGGAGCTCGAGATAGTAATTTTTGGTCACTCATCCAATGACCGACCACTGCGAAAGTTGCTTAAGTTCAACGATCGCAGCCGAACGCGCTAACCACTTGCGCCATCGAGCTCCTCCGCTGTATTTACTTAAGGTAAAAGTCTCTTTAGATAGGTATAATAACGAGAGTTTTGTTGCAGTCCAAAACTCACGTCACAGCTTTGGTGGATCAGTACTGTATCTGCTCAGTTAGGGCTTCGTTATAAGGGATGATGGCAGGGTAGAGTAAACGGAATTATATTTAGTCTGTCAGTTATTTTATTATAAAATAATGGGTATATTACTTATTTTTTCTTTTGTCTATCAACAAAAAAATTACAAAGAAAAAGCGAGTGAAAGCTTGGGAGCGGGGGCTCGTGACGTCACTACTAAGTCAAAATTGTACCATGACGTGACGTCATTCGACATTTCAAATCCATATATTTCTAATAAAAACATAACCATATATTTCTGTAAATATTTTGATTATGTAAAAAAAAATATGTGTCCAATACTTTTTGATAATCCACCAGATAGACGAAGAAAATAATTTAGTCAGCATCCCTGTTCATGTTCAATGATTAAATTCTACTTTTAAGTTATTAAACAGAACACCTTAATGTTTAATACATTAATGTTTTGTTAGGTGTTAACAAAACACTGTTTAATTAATACGTTTTATTCAGGGCATAAGTCTAATAAACAAGAAGTACCCAAGAGAATCAGCTTTATTCAATAGTGAAATGGAAACGTATTCAAGATCTTCCAAAGTTTTCCGGTGCAATGCCGCGGGTCCGTTACCACATAGGGGGAGTAATTCTGGCTCTTGGTTGAAAGAATCACGCCTTTTAATGGACCGCTTTTTACGACTTACCACAAAAAGTCATCACAAAGTCAAAACTTATCCATGACGCATAAATACAGCTGCAATTTTATGGTATCCTAAAGGCTGGCTAGCAGCGAATATTTAGTAAACGAAATATTAAAGTTGAAATTATTACTCATATCGCTATTGCTTTAGTGACGACCTCCGTAGCCGAGTGGTTTGTACGCCGTGTTTGAATCTCAGTGAAGCAAATGTTAATATGATTAATACACGAGCATTAGTAGTCGTGGATGTTTATATATATTTCTAGATAAATATACTTAAACATATATGTATCAGTATATGTATTTTATCCTATAACACAAGACATACAAAGGTTACTTTGGGTAAGAAATAATACTTATTATTATTATTAATCTTTATCTGAGATACAACTTATTAATCAATAAATTTATAAGACATATTTTAACTATCTTTATTATTCGATACTTTTGTACTAGATCATCAGGTATAACTAAAGTTATTTATCCGATTAATTTCAAATTGTCCCAGCTCAACGAAAAGTTACTTTTCGGCTCGTTCGATAGCTTAATTACTACATTTGCCTCGATTGTACACATTACCTACATCTATATTCCTTCTGCCCCCACGCACGTCGTTGTTTGAAAACTGGCTGCGTTGGCACCAACTGCCGTCTGCTAAGTGTGCATTCACAGTCACGCTTACACCAGCGCGTTTCGTACAGGTTGCGGCACGTAACTCTAGCGCTGAACAAAGCGTGGAGGGGATAGCTGCGAATGGGTATGACTGGAGAGCCAATCGGCGGAACGCACGC
This sequence comes from Chilo suppressalis, assembly GCA_902850365.2. Taxonomy (NCBI): domain Eukaryota; kingdom Metazoa; phylum Arthropoda; class Insecta; order Lepidoptera; family Crambidae; genus Chilo; species Chilo suppressalis. Next base: position 5,517,006 of record OU963902.1, read on the forward strand.
CTGCCCGCGCACCTCGTATCCCCCCAAGACATCTTAATTTTTTCTTTTGCGCAATAACGATCAGCGCTAGAGTTTCATGCCGCGACTTATAAGCATCGAGCCGAGCTTTAAGCTTTGGAATCATCGGGTATCGTTACAAAACTCATTCCATGTTAAGAGTAAATAGTAAGATATAAATAAAAATCCCAGTTTCTGGCGAAAATGCTGTCAGAGCGGGCGACGATTCTCGCCATTCTCGTATGAAAAATGTAAATGTCTCTGCGATCGCTTTGAATTCTTTATGTTGTCACTTTTCTTTGGCTTTGAATGGGATGGTGACAGAGTTAAAGTTAGACAATTAACTAGCTGTACGTTGCACGTCGTTTTCAAGGCGGCATATTAAATCATCGAAGTTAGCGCGTTTGTCGTTAGCGCTATCTGTAAGCGTCACTGTGAAATCTGACTGAATGGTTCCAGTGGAAAGCGCAGTGCACTGTTCGACAACATCTGATTTATACGTCTCTCCCAGTGAATTACGCCATAAGAGAACTGCTCGCATTGTTCCTGGAATAGGAGTTAACTTATTAGTTCGACAAACTGAGAAAGTATTGCCGCCTTCATAAATAATAAGGGGGGTATAATGGCAAATATATTTGAAGAGCAGTGGATTTAAAGAGCGAAAAGGGGAGGCGATTGCTGATTTATACGTTGTGTGGTATGTTATTCTTAGTTTGAGATTAGTAAGCACCGAGACTACCACACTCTGACTTGTGTCTGTAGCCTGTAGTCTGTAGGCCAGTTAATTGGGAAAAAAACTGATGATGACAAATAACCACAAAACACATATATGTATATATACCAGTCACTAGTGCTCTATCCGGAGAAACAGAACGACAACACCTGCCCAAAATCAAAGTCTTACAAGTTGATTATCCCTCTCAGAAAATATTTAAATATCCCACCAATCACCACATAAATATTGTATATCCAATAAACTTGAAAGCTACTTACATCACTGAAACTACATAGAAACAAAAGAAGATTTTACTATGTAAAATAAAAATATTTGCTATATATTGTTTCAAATCACACTAATATTTTAAGGACGATTTTTTGTGTGTGTGTTTTGTGTGTTGTTATACTTCTTCACGTCTAAACGGCTGCAGCGATTTTAATAAAATTTGGTTTGGAATTAGCTGACACCCTGGATTAACACATAGACTACGTATTACTACGGGAAAATATCCCTAATAAGCGGCAAGTAACCCCGCTGGGCACAGCTAGTGTTTAATACTTGTAAATGTATTAATTCGACATTGTGGGTGACCTACAGTTACGTGGTGATCGCGCTGCATTGCAGCTTAAGACTTGTAGAGAAAATTCGAAACGGCTATCAGGGCAGCGGTAGCATAATGTATAGTCAGTGCATTCGCCCGGATAGCGAAGGGACCGGGTTAGAGTCCCGTCTGCTGCCTGGTCCGCGTGGAATTATTTCTAGTAAGATTTTCTTTAGATTTAAATATCTGAAGCAGTTAAATGCTTAAAAATAATAAAATATAACTACATAGAAACTGTAATAGCCAGTCTGCGTATAACTTTACATTCCCCATATGTAAAATGGAATATGTCATATATACCTAACTTCACAGGGTGTAAGTTTTTCAGAACGCTTACGAAAATTAAAATATAATAACATACAGACTGTTATAGCCAGCCTGCGTATAACTTTGCATTCCCCAATCCTTATTCCACAGATGAAGACTGGATCCATGCCTGCTACCAAATCCAAATACATGTAATTACCTTGTAGCCCTTGTAGGGTTCAATATAATAGATATACTCACCTAATAGTAGGGTTCAATCATACAAACAACAGGGTGGACCCCACTCGTCGACTCACCATTTCCAAAGGAGATTTTCTTTGCCACCGAAGGGGAAAATTATCTTGATCGGATAACGGTTCACAACTTAATTAAGTTCGAGAGGATTTTTGAAATGCGACATGGGGAATTCTATAAATGTTACATTGATATTATGTGAGAGATTATATTAACTTAATGTGTAGTTTTAATTATTAAACAGTTGGCTTTCGATGGCTTCGAAAGTCCGACGGCTGAAGGTAAGATTCTATCTTTTCTTGAAGTCAATTAATTTATTGTCAAACAATAGTTACAGCAACAGATCTTTATAGGAAGATTTGGTCTGTTTTAATATTGAAATAAATTTGCCCACCATAATTTGTGTCTTTGCTCAATTCATTAAATTCTACAAACTATTAATTTATCATTTATAGTTCAACTCTTCATGCTATTCTTTACATTTTTTTCACACCACATATAAATTGTAATATTGTATACTTCATAGTTCAGAAATAAAGATTATTACTATTATTATTATTCAAAATAAATAATATTTTTATATTACGAAAGAACTTTAGTTTACACCCTCAAGTTTTACGCTCTTGAAATAATTTTGTAGTCCATTGCTTTAGTACATTTACCAGCGTAAAAGAGAGCAGTGCTTACTTAAACATACTGTAAACTTGCAATGAGTTACCGCTCACATAAAAAAATAGACAAGCGTAATTTTGATTAATTAGCTAAGGTTCCGTTTGTTACTTTCGTTCAGTCGAGGTTTTGGTAAGTAACATAATGGAAGTCGACCTCTAAACACGTTTCAAAGTTTGATGTTATTACGTAGGCGGACAGAAGGGCCAAAGTTTTTGCGGAGCTTCAAGAAATACGAACGCGATGAGTTCAAAATGTACCGACTCCGAGAGCAATCTCTTTGCTTAACACAAAACAAGATCAGATTCTGGAAGCTGACATATGAACTCAAAAAATATCATTGTTTTTTTTATCACCTAATGTGCATGCATAGTGCTAGCATGATTAGCTAAACCTAAACTTAAATTTGACAGCAGTATATCCTTGTCATTCTCTTTACAGAATGAAAAGGAGAGACTGATGCTAAATTTAGTTTTAAGTTTAGAGAATCACGTCAGAATTTGCAGTAATGTCATATTTAAATTGTACTCAAACCTTCTTATTAATAAACACAGAATAAGCTGGGATTTGATATATTTTTAATTTTTAAGCAATTCATTGCAAAAAGTTTAAATCTACAGAAAATGTTTAATACTTGTAAAGGTATTCATTTGACATTGTGGGTTACCTACAATGCGAAATGATGGCCCTGCCCTGACACCTGAAAAATATTAGAGAAAATTCGACACGGCCATCAGGGCCGCGTTAGCATAATGGTCAGTGAATTAGCCCGTATAGCGAAGGGTGCAGGTTCAAGTCCCGTCTGTTGCCTGGTCCGCGTGGATTTATTCTAGGAATTTTTTCTTAAGATTTAAGCTTGGTTTAGTACTGTGTAGTAAATAAATAAAATACCAGGTACAATCTGTTATGTGTACTCATAAAAGCGTAAACCGAAAAAAATAATATGATTTTTAGTATAAGCGCAGATAAAATAATGCTTCGCGCACAAAATGTCGCATACAAAACTTCTAAAGACTGTAAAAGTACAGATGTGCAAATGTGAATTGATTAGAAATGCATTTGTGTATATAGAAAAGAAACACTCACACACACACACTTATTAAGATTTAATTTCGGATCGTGTAAATTTTCCTTATTTCGCACCCGAAATATGCCTGTATATCAACCACCATTTTCACATACAAAAATATGCTGCAAATATTGTTCTGATATCTTTCAACCATTCGCGGTCCCCTAAAAAATGGGATCTCATAGCGCGCCTTTTCAGTACTCAGTGTGTTCACAACGACACAATATTCCGCTCCGTTACGTCAGTACCTACAATTCACGAACACTAACCATCTCCTTTGTACATTTTTCAAAACAACAGGCACCCCACAAAAGAGGTTTCATTTCAAAAAATGTTTGTTATATGTGAGGTTTTTGCACTACGCTCAGACAATTGCCATAAAAGCTTTGAAACACTATGCAGTAACAGAACACGGCCTACTTTTGTAATATTGTCAGAGATTATAATGCAGATACGCAATCGCTAATAATGCAATAGTAAAATCACTTTTCTTTGAAAATAATATAGTGTTAATTGTTAAAAAATGTGATTAGTTAAATTATCTATTGGAGGAGCTCGATGGCGCTAGTGGTTAGCGCGTTTGGCTGCGATCGTTGAACTTAAGCAACTTTTGCAGTGGTCGGTCATTGGATGGGTGACCAAAAATTACTATCTCGAGCTCCTCCGTGCTTCGGAAGGCACGTTAAGCCGTTGGTCCCGGCTGCATCTGCAGTCGTTAGCACCCACCAATCTGCACTGGGCCCGCGTGGTGGGTCATGGCCCAATCTCCCTATTCCATCCATAGGGAAGGCCTGTGCCCTAGCAGTGGGGACATTAATAGGCTGATGATGATGATGAGTTAAATTATAATAAATTAAACTAAGCATTTAGATTCATGTTTAACTAAAAGCAAAAAAAAATACAGAGTACACAACAGCTGTTAATCTTCCTCTCAATATAGGTACCTACTAAGAATACAATGTTAACGAATACCTACTTTAGTTAGTTTTTTTTATAGATAGTTCCGACAAATAACTCCACCCCACCTGATGTTAAGTGACGGTGAATTCCAGACGTGAAGCAATCTCTTCGGAATTACTAACAAACATTAGAGAAATGAAATGAAATAAAAAGTCATTTATTCAGTCTTGGCTGTTACAAGCACTTGTGAAGGTCAAGAAGCTACGCCATCGGTTCGCAAAACTACGGCGGGAGACCTCGTATTGAGAAGAACCGGCAAGAAACTCAGCAAGGGCTGCTTTTTTCTCCCTGTATTGATATACACAGAGTCGTCAAGTTGAAAAATGACTTCAGAGATACTTCTGAAGTCACCTTCCATTACATTATTTAGGATATACATATATAGTACAATGCAATACTACATCCCAAAACTGAACCTCTTGATTTTTGGAGTCTGAAACCTAGAGGTACCTACTAGTTTCGAAGAACATCTTAGTTCTAAATTTATATATTTTTATTTTAAGCAATAAACTGCTACACGTGGACGTGGCACACTGCAAAATAATTAACCAAAACAAATTAACTCTGGCTTACGTCTCACAGGGCCATGATAACAACAGGAACATGATACTAGCTCTGAGAAAGTTTACATAAGTACGTGCATTCTTCCTTCATAACGTTAGAGGGTAAATACAAAGACTGTGTTCCACTTCCGAAGTTTTCTTAGCCGTCCGGACGGCAAAGTGCCGTAATATCTGTGATTTATAATCGCAATTTTCGCCACAAATAAGGCCAAGAATTACCTGCATAATAAATTGAGGAGGAGAACTGACTGATGGCGAGAATAAGAGACGCTTTTGTGACGACTTCCACTGGGGTTTCTTTTTTTCGGGTGATATATTTTGATCCTTTATTTCAATGACGTTGAGGTGTGTATTCTTTGTAAGGTGCATTTTACCTTAAGTGTGAGCTATTGATATTATATATATTTTTTTTGTTTCCTCCCAGGCAGGGGAGCGGCTGTGAAATCCTCATGGATACCCTACAGCCGGCTGAAAGGTTATGTCAGACTCTTACTGACTAAAACACACCCGTAGTTCATGCTTATGGACAGAAGGGCCTTACAAGCTTCATCTGAAGCGATTATCCCCTGAGAAGGGGATGATGTGGTATTATATTATTTAAGTAAAACTCTTATTACAACACGCTACAATTTTTTGTTTCATCATTAGCGTCGCATTTTGATTGTTATTAAAAAATTTAGACTTATTGTCAATCATCGGTGGTTCAATGATAGAAAGCTCGCTTGCTACGCGGCCGGCACGGGTTCGTATCCCAGCTGATGGCAGCTTTTGTAATAATGATTTATACTATAGGTTCCACTTTTATAGTGGTTTCGTAGAACCACAACATTTTTTGAATTTTCAGCTTATCGGGAAATTACTGAAGACACACTTTCATTTTTACAGTTTTTGTCTTAATTGCCTACTCAAAAGATTATTTACTATTCAGCCTGGTACCAGGTATTGAAGTTTTCTAGTAAAAAATTTCTTCATATATAAAAAGTAACCGTTAAATGTTTAAATAAAATACACTAAACGATCCATAATTAAAACTTCAAAATACAAAAACATTAAAAAATAAAAGAAAGAAAGAAAAAGTTTTATTTTTCAACGTTTTTTTACTAATTATTATCATCTTTTATTTGTTTATATTTTAATAAAATATAAAAGTAATAATATTGTGTCTACCAATATTAGTGAAGTTGGCAACCCTATTGTGTTTTTCCTGAAAAGTATATATAGCACTACGTACGTATGAATTGTGTCTTTAAATACTTGAAAAGTGTAAAACGTACTTGTATTCCACATATATATAAATCTAAAGTGGTAAATACTTTGAAAGTGTATATGCTTAATCCATCCTTACCTGTGAAAAGCTCAAAAATCAATCCCATGCATCAGCATTCAAGTAGCGACAATGATAATACAACGCACCTGTCGGTATCCAAAGTGGTGCAAGAGATAAGCTTTCGTACCTTATCTTATTCGAAACGAAAGTCGAAATGTAAGCATGTAACATAAAGTATGAGTAAAAGAAATCTAAGGTTTGATTAGTAGTCCGGTCAATTTAGACATTCAAAGGTACATAAATTTACATCAAGCTGGAAGTAAGTAAAATTGTTCAAAACATAATGAAAAATAACATATCAAAATTCCCCTTCTTTCCGGGACATAGAAAAACATTACTCGAGGTCAAAGGTAAAAAAGGGTTTTTCGCTAATTTCATCTGATGAAAATAGATTAAAAGTTAGATATTAATCATAATTAATTTCCATCGCTTTTATCAATTCCAACCCTTTCTTAGTAATATGCAATAGTTTCCAATTAAACAGAATCACAACAGACCTGTGGACTAGGCCTACTGGGGAAACTACGTTAAAAAAACACTACCTCAGAGGTGCAGTCGAAACGTGTGCATATTATGACGCTTACAATTTTGAATCGTTATATCACAGGCTCTTAGTGAAAAAATATTAATACCTTTTTATAGATAATTGTATGATGTATATATTTTTGTTAAATGTAATTTTACATCATTGGCAGGGAGCAGAATATAAATTATCTCCACCAAATTATAGCCTAATTATAGCCTAAGAATTGATAGTAAAAAATGACTCAATATTTATGGAAATCGTCTTTATTTTAGAATTTCAATAAGAAAATATAAACTACTTTGTTAACATATAAACTTTACTAAAGATAGAATACACAATATTTTTGTCAAGATTTTTTTTTCATAACAAATTCCTCGCAAAAATTGTTCATGAAGTGCTCTTAATAATATCAGTCAAAGGTAGATTCATATTTTTATACGGATTTGATTAAAAACTTCCTGTACGGATTTCATACAGAATTTAGCAATGAAAATTACGGAAACAACAGTTTAAGAGCTGGCAACACTGTGTCAGATTGTTTGAAAGCAGTCAAAGTGTGCGTGTGTAGCGACGAACTTATCTACCATATGTGGTAGATATTTTTTGGGGCGCCTCCGCGAAGTTAATTCGTTATCTAGGCATGTTAATAACACTGGTTAACAATGGTTTTGCCCATGAATGATGAAATACAAAAATAGGCAGTACTTGGTAAATACTAATCATCAATTATAATATTACAAGTGTCTTAGCTCGAGTTATCGAGCTATGCAAGTTTAATCTTGTATTGCGTTCGCCGCACTCTCGCAAGTTTCGACTTGTTCGTTATTATAGCACGGCTTTACTTTACTAGATTTAATACATCATAAAGAACGTTAAGGTTGCGCTGGCATTCGCTATCAAACACCGTGAAAATACAATTAGTGTATGACGTGGTAATAGTACTGTAACATACAGCAACGTCTTAAGTGTATCAAACAAATTTTGTTTTTAGTTTTTGTTGTGAAGTTTGAACTAAAACTTTGTGAATTTATATTTTTGATATGCCTCGTTCCTGTGTAAGCAATCCTAACAATTTTTGTTACGTGTGTGGTAAATTCACTACAAAAAATACGAGCGAAAACTTCAGTCCCAGAATCTGTCGTGCTTACGAACTTTATTTCGGAATACCAGTGAAAAATCAAGACAAGCCCTGGGTTCCGCATGTAATATGCTCGAGTTGTGGGAAATACTTGCGAGATTGGCTATCCGGCCGCCGATCATGTTTGCCTTTCGCAACACCGATGCTGTGGAAAGAACAAAAGGATCACATTGGAGATTGTTATTTTTTCTGAAGACTAAGTATGAAAACCTGGTTAAGAATATTATCCAAGCATTGTACGCTCTCGGTTGCAAAATGTCCCTCAAAATACATATTCTCGACTCACATTTGGATTTTTGTCCTGAAAATATGGGAGATGTTAGCGACGAACATGGTGAACGTTTTCACCAGGATATTTCAGGCATGGAACAGCGATACCAGGGCAAATGGAGTCCTGCTATGTTAGCAGACTACTGCTGGACATTGAAGAGAGAGGCTGTAGATATTATTTATAAACGGAAAAGCAATATATTAACTCATTTTTAAATTTTATAATACGTGATTTATGAATAAAATGTTATCTTAAGTCAAAAGATTTTTATTTGATTTCACAAAAAACGCGAGCTAACTCGACCTTAAAACTTACATCAAAATGTATGTTTAGAGGTATTCTTTCGCAATTAGCACAACTCATTTCATGGATTAACAAAACCTTAAAATTTGTTAACCAGTGTAATCAAAGGAAAGAGACTGTTGTCGAATTTTCAGTTTAGTGGCTTCTCTAAACTGAAAATTCGACAACAGTCTCTTGCATGTCAGACCAGTCACAATAACTATCAAATAATTTGTGCCTAAGTATTCAAATTATTATAAGAGGTTAGCTCAAATCGAAGCGGCCAGTTTTGAAAATATCCTGAACATTATTGACTAGACTGCAACTACGTAAGTAACACTATTATCACAGAATTAGGAATCATTCAAATTCAAATAACTTTCCAATAGATTTATCGAAGTTTTAGTATAAAGGATAAATACTACATTGAGATCGATATAAAAATTAAACTTCCCTGCAAATAATACTCTTATAGCCACTTTATCATTAGTAAACTAAGTAGTTTTCCAAAAGTCAATAGAATATAACAACAAAAAACCATCAAACTTCATGCTGACGGTATCTCTTTAGACTTGGGCCACTGTCGTCCCACACCCTTTGTTTAAAGCGGCACTCAGCCGGGCGCAGGTGTATCCCGCCCAATGAAGGGCCAGCAAATTGTTAGGCAGCCTTTGATGGCGTCGCCCACAGCCGAGAGGAGCACACGGCCCTTTTAAAATATTCCACATATTTGTATACCCTTATGGTACAGATGCTTGTTGACAAATATGAGAAAACAATTTTAATACATGCTTACTAGGTACCGATCCAGTTCCACGTATGCAATTTTTAAATGTATGTACTCGTAGTTTAATTTCTTTCCTCCGTTAGTAAAATCGCGCCGTTTATTCTATTATTTAATTGTACAATAATACCATACAAATCGTATTTGCGTTTATTTATATAAACTCCTATCGACTTATTGTAAAACGCAAACTCAAGTTAATCTAAGTTTAAACCTAATGCTGTCTCTGTCTGCTTTTTTGCTTTGTTAACAAAGGTGATAGTACCAGTTTTAGTGCTGGTTTAACTTTAGTCTACGTTTCGTAATAAGGCACCGAATGCTAAGCGTGAGTTGCACTTACTTTATTTAAGTGTTAAGTTAAAGCACCGGTTAGGTAAAAAATGGGTTGCATCATTTGATGATACTGAATATGAGGTCATAATTTGACAGAGACAATGAACTTTCCAAGCGAGGCCAGTTAAAGTAATACCAAGTAAAAATTAACTTTAAGCAACTCTGTGGTGCAACTCGCTCTAAATCAATGAACACAGCAAATGAAAATCAGCTAAATTGAGTATTATGATGCTCCGTCATTATTATAAGCAACCATTAATTTCTTTCATACCTTCTGTGAGGAGCTCAATGGCGCAAGTGGTTAGCGCGTTCCGCTGCGATCGTTGAAGTTAAGCAACTTTCGCAGTGGTCGTTTATTGGATGGGTGACCAAAAAATAACTAACTCGAGCTCCTTCCGTGCTTCGGAAGGCACGTTATGCCGTTGGTTCCGGCTGCATCTGCAGTCGTTAGCACCCACCAATCCACACTCTGGCCGCATGGTGGGTCATGGCCCAATCTACCTATTCTATCCATAGAGGAGGCCTGTGCCCCGGCAGTGGAGACATTACTAGGCTGATGGTGTTACATACTGTGATCTAGATGCTAGACTGAAAGAAAAAATAATTAAATGAAAGCAGACAGGGCAAATTTTTTAACCCTTTTTCCCTACAAGACACAACACAACATAAAGTGGAGGATACATCCCCAGGAGTTCCATCCAATCTAAACAAAAATACGCTGTATTCTTAAAATTTATTTGTAACAATTTTTGTCTTTGTCTCTTGAACTAATATTGTTCAATAATTAAATTTTCTTCAAACAAATCTTTGATTTTCATTTCTATCTCTATGCAACATGCACACACCCGAATAGACCACAAACTGGCGTAAACACAGAAACAATACCATTGCGTTATAAATCCACTTGCGAAATCTTAAGCTGAGGCTACACGCGGACGGCAACAATTACGTAGCAACCTAGTGCGAATGAATAGCCATGCGATAGGAAAACAAAAGCGTAGCAATGAATCAGCTGGTGCCGGTCTGCGGAGGTGTGTGATAATGGCTACTTACTTCCTTCCGTGCTAGCTGTAAATAACGGACACTTGAGTGTAACACGTTAGTACTGTGGTAATCCTGAAGGGATAGACCTGGGAGCGTAGCATTGTTTGGTTCTGAATAATAACCACGAATTATTATTGTTTTGTTGGTTTTCAAACTGGGAGAGAATTACACGAAAAACATTCTTATCAACTATTCGCTTTTGTGCCTGAATTCTATCTGCTGGAATCTTCGATAAGATACAAAAGATTCCCATATTGAAATCTTTAATATAATGACATTTACTTTTTAATATAACTGCCAGCCGTAGGCATTACATAAGCAAAGACCTTACACAAGCAAGGAAGCCGTAACGCAACGGGCGTTACTGTACTAAGCCTTGTGTTCTTCATTGTACTCTGGTGATTATAAATTGTGATTAAGAGGATCTTTTGACTTGATTATTGCCATTTTAACCTAATGATTGTCAAAACAGCGAGTTGTCTTATTCTTAAACTGTGGTCTTAAGGCAGAAATATATTGATGGTGTGAAACCTTGCATTGAAAAACATTTTTTTTTTAATAAAATTGATTTTTAATTTCCAATACAGAAAATAAGGACTCCTGCTCAATTAAACTGCGCGTGGCATGACACGCACTTGGCCGGTTTTTTATCAATAGTTTAATAGTCAATTAACTTTTAAAATATTTTTGAATGCTGGCACCTTTGATTGAGTTGTATGTGTGTTATCACATAGTAAAAAATAAAGACAGTCTGTCTTATCTGTCGTTTTGTGCCGTGATGCATCAGAGAGCTATCGGTCTCAAACATTTAGTACGGTTAGTATTATACTTGTGTGTTGCGCTGGGTCCACAGCCAAGCAAAACCGGGGACGGACAGGTAGACGGACATGACGAAACTATAAGGGTTCCTTGTCAGGACTACGGAACCTAAAAATACTAAAAGTGGTTAGAAAGTATATTCAAAACTATGCTGCATAATATATTTAGACTTAATATCTTATCGGTGTCCATAAGTAATAATAAACGTCGACTTTCATGGTCAAGTGATATGTGTCGATATCTTTTTGATCACGAGAATCTCTGGGCTGTAAAAAACAGTTTTTGTTTATTATTTCATCCCAGACTCGAGATCAATAGGTCTGAGATGTTAGAGATTTCAATTTCTTGCTGTGGGATCATGTCAAATATTTGATGAATTGCATATTTGTTCATCATCACCAACCATAATTATCTCCACTGCTGGCGTACAGTTCTTCCCTATAGATGGTTTTACAGCACAAGTATTTCGTTTAACGAGAAGCTCGATGGCACAAGTGTTTAGCGTATACGGCTGCGATCGGTGAAGTTAAGAAACTTTCGCAGTGGTCGGTGATTGGATGGATGACCATAAATTTACTATCTCGAGCTCCTCTGTGCTTTGGAAGGCACGTTAAGGCGTTAGTGCCCACCAGTCCGCACTGGGCCCGAGTGGTGGGTCATGCAAGGCCCATGATGATGATGATATCGTTTAGAATTTTCTCAATAGAGTCAACAGCCGCTAGATATTTAAACAAACAAAACAGAAACAAAAGAGAAAGGTTTAGCAAAACTTGACATTTGACGACTTATAAATCACATTCAAACGCCACTTACAAAATCAAATCACAACGAAAAACAACAGCGTGCCATCTGATTCTAGACTCCATTCCATCTGAAGACGGTTCATTGTCAACTGAGGAGATTAATGTCAAGCAATTTGTGTCTTACAGGGATGCGTCATTAGGCAAGTTGTGCGTGGCATTCAAGGTCCCCTTCGATTCGATCTGCGATTGATATTTCCTTGCGTATGCCCTTCCTCGCCCCAAGTAGATGCTATTAAGAAGATGTAGCGCCGAGGAGGGAACATCTTTGAATAGACATTAATAAATCTACTCGCTGAATGCACTCAATGTGTTTGGAAAGATTCAATGTTCGATTCTGATCAATAAATACTCTATATTAATGAAGCACTTACAAACTCCAAACTATATTGTGATACATTTATAGGTCAAAATATTTTAAGAACACTGTCTTGGTCTATGTTATGTGTTATAGGATAAATAACCTTTACACTTATACCCACTTGCAACAGAAGCGTTTCACTTTATACTAATGGTTAACATGAATATAATTCTTATTTACCTATATAAAAGGCAAACGTTACTAAGTAACTGATCTATCAACGCAGAGCTCAAACAACTGAACAGATTGCACTGTAATTTGGTACACATATAGCTTTCATGATGGAAGCGTGCGCTAAGAAAGGATTTCTCCAAACTTACCCCCTAAAGGGATAATAAGGGGTTCAAAAGTTAACGCGGATGAAGTCACGGGCGACAAAACTACCTTCAAAAATATATGAAGAAACAAAGAAAGAAAAACATTTATTGACGACAAACATTAACAATTACAATAAATACACAACAAACATAAAACAAAAGGTACATCGTAAACAAGGCCCCACCTCAGCATAATGTTGCAACGGCAAAAATGGATTGCCGCTGCAACGCTGATATTCTGAGTTTAGTTATTTGCTGTTAATTGAAGGTTTATAAAATGTTTTTTGAGATGACTTCTAAATGTGTACACTGATTGCAGGTCACGTATAGGCGGTGGAAGATCGTTCCAGCACTTAGAAGCCGCGAACCTAAAAGAACCACGGGAAGCCATAGTCCGATGCTTTGTGGTTACAAAAACGTTAGTGATCTTTCTCCTTGGATACCTTTTATTTATTTATTTTTATTTATTTATTTTCACTATAAATACAGTTATACAAAAAACAACTTATTTCGCCAAACTGAAAAGTCAGTTTGTTGGCGAATAATGGTCCCCCGCCCATACCAACTTATTATACAGATAACACGACCCTTTCGTATTTACTATTACAAACAGAAGTATGACGAGATGAAGCCTCCTGCGCGATTCCATTTTGATCATATTTGCAGCATTTAAATATATCACAAACATTTTTTGATAAAAAGATTATAACGTAACAGTCAGCAAAATTGTCCATCCAGAATTGTATTTCCGTATAAAGGCGCGTGAATGGCGGAAAAACAGACAGTAGGCATCTACGAATCCTTCTCAGAACACGTCACAACACTGATGGAGCTGTCTGTAAAACGCCAAATTGCACAAAAGAAGATCCGTACAAGATTCCACCCTAGTGAACTAGAGAGTACGGCGACTGCACACGAACACTTACGTACGCAAGAAAGGAGAAGAGCTTACAAATTCTGTTTATTGATAAGATCTTTTACTAGTCATAGAGAGAAAGAAATATTATTTCTTATAAAACATATACGGTGTGCAAGTTTCAAAGTCTACAAATGGGTAATGTTATTTAGAAATTACTCTGAGTATGTTGCTATATAAAGCACATAGGGATATCCCTTTCTAACTGTACTCAAGTAAAGATCAACACTTAGTTGTCATTCTGTAATACGGGCCTAAATCATTTAGTATCCTAATTAGAAAGCGATAATCAAGTTTCAAAGTCTACAAATGGGTAATGTTATTTAGAAATTACTCTGAGTATGTCGCTATATAAAGCACATAGGGATATCCCTTTCTAACTGTACTCAAGTAACGATCAACACTTAGTTGTCATTCTGTAATACGGGCCTAAATCATTTAGTATCCTAATTAGAAAGCGATAATCAAGTTTCAAAGTCTACAAATGGATAATGTTATTTAGAAATTACTCTAAGCTAAGAATTAGGAATTAAGAGCGGACGCGAGCTGAGAGACATTTGAGAAATATGTATTTAAAAATAAATTTTCTGTCACGCTTTGGCAAATATCGTGTGACAGGGACAATAGTAGATAACGTTGAAAACTGCGTATAAAAATTGCAAAATTCGAGGTTTGACTCTCGACGATGTTCACCTTGAAAATTAGATATCTTATGTAAAATAAATTACACGCAAAGAATAATAAGTAGTTATACTATGCCTATCCTCGTGTTTTGATTTTTTGTAAATGCTCAATAAATTTCCACCATGTCTTTAGTGGTGATAAAAATTTGTTTATTTTTGGCCTTTTTCGAAGGCTTCTAGTTTCTTTATTTATTTACAAGAAAAGTGGTACAAAAGATGTCACAATTCACCAGAAACAGGCATACAAAGAACAATGTTAAAATTGGCCTAAGAACCAACACCAATTAGGCATTTATGATAATTCTTAGTGTATTTTTTGCGATAATTATCAGTATTTAGATTGTGACAGACACTTCCAGTTAAGTATGCTAAATTAAAAAGTTAAAAAATAATCTGAGACAATAAATACCATTTTAGGTGTATAATCTATGGCAGCGCTGCAAACAAAACACTCTTTCTTCCTAATGCCGGCACTTCACTTGGCTATTCGTATTTGCTATTTTAAAACATGACATCAGTCTCTCCTTTTCATTCCTTATTAAGCATGACAAGGACAAACTTTTGTCAAGTGAAGGGCCAGCATAAAACTTGTTACTCTGTGGTTGTGGTGCATGCAGTTTCATAGTAATCTGTGGCATTCGTGCATTCCAAAGGGTACCGGCCAGAGTGCACTCAGATTCAGATTCAGACTCAGAAAATAAGCGCGAGAAATAAACAGTGTAGTTAAAGCAGGGTGGCCATAGTGGCAGCAGGCAACCTGCATAAACTACACTGTTTATTTTTCGCACTTGTTTTCTGAGTCTGAATCTGAGTGCACTGTGGCCGTACCCAAAGAGTAGTTTATTATACCGGATCAATTCAATCAATTTGCGATTGTTTTACCTTTAATTTAACTATTTCGGCTATCTAATATGCCATCGATGTTACCAAAGAGCAGAGCCCTTATTACCAAGTGCTAGTGAACCTGTGTCACAACATCCTGAGAGGATCATACTTCCAAATTATTCAAGAACACCTAATACACATTCACGCTGCATATTTACACAATATACATGTGATATACAAATAAATACAATAAACAATATGATACAATTATGTGAAAAATAGTCAATAAATAAGAAGCAAAACTACAGTTTTTATTTTATTCATGATTCCTACCTAACCAAGTTTTCCCTAATAGTTATTCTTTAAAATCGCACCGAATAAAATGAATTAGTTGTAATATCAATTCACTTCATACGGAGTTCATACTAAATTCATAGGTTCATAGGTTTCATTGAATATTAAACATAACCTCAAAAAAAATTAGTTTTCCTAATAATTTAAGTTCTCAGAAGTGTCCGTCAATCATCGTTATTTTTACAGCCATTTACTTACGATTTTGAACCTAGAAAATAATATTTCATGATTGTTGGTTCTTAGGCTAACTATGTATGAACGCTGAACAATGTCCTTTTATAAATATCTAAAAATAAAAGTGCACTATCTATAAGCCGTCCAAACCAAGGGGTTAAAAATAGCAGATTACTGTCGTCTTTTATATAAACCCATAAACTCCTCAACAGAATAAAAACAGTTCCCAATCAACCAAGTTTTAAGTTTCCTCTTCAACGTATTTAAAGGCAAAATCTTGAGATCATCCGGCTAACTATTATAAATACATATATTCATACAATACGCATTTCTATGGTACAGAGCCGTAGTATCTAGTGTTAAAAATAAATAAGTCTTTTTTCCTTTTAAACAACTCGTTGTTAGTTTTGGCAAACACACAAACCTCAAAAATGTACATGCAAGGTAGCGTCAGCAGCTTAAGCTGTTTAAAGAATGGTCTACAGGATGTACGGAAATCAATATTACAAATAACAAGAATACATTGCTTTTGTGCGATAAATGCTAGATTTAAGTGACATGAGTTACCCCAGAGAAGAACAATTGTCGTCAATAATTATCAAGCCCAAAAAAATTGTTTGTAAAGATTCATTAATTAGTTCATTATTGAATGTCAATTTCAAATATTTTTTCTACCGTTTTTATTATAAATTGAATAGATAAATGTCGTCTTATTTAAATTCACTTTTAATTTATTTTGTTTTAGCCATGTTATTATTTTAGATACTGCTTCATTCATTGCATCATTATAATGTTTCTTGTCACTACACGGTATGACGACAGATACATCATCAGTAAAGAGTGAACAGTGATGATCTATGACATCTGGAAGATCATTAATAAACAATAAAAATAACAGTGGAGCCAGTATGCTGTCCTGTGGTAAACCTAGGGTTTTTGATTTTGACGTTGATTGATATTGTTTTATTTCCATATTGTCGTCTCATCATCAGCCTATTAATGTCCCCACTGCTGGGGCACAGGCCTTCCCTATGGATGGAATAGGGAGATTGGGCCATGACCCACCACGCGGGCCCAGTGTGGGTTGGGCGTCGTCTACATTTGTTATTTCTACATATTGTGTTCTATTAATTAAATATGCAAACAAAAGTTAAAACACAAGTTATCTGAAAAAGGAAGACAGCACATACCTTTTCTTTGTACAGTGGGACCAAGATCTTGTGGCACTCAGATGACATTGACAACAAGAGGGCGCTCCTATGAGGATTACAGTATTAAAAATCTCATATCATATTCACGTTATAATTAACAATAACTCGGAAAGGTTAATTGGAAATGTAATAGGCTGGTGGAATACGCCCTTTATTATACATATACGCCAATCGACACATTCTAGAAAATTCCTGTTACATTGAGAGTTAACTAGCACCCGCGAGTGCGTAGTACCTACTTATATGTAGATAACGCGAATGAGTTGTAAACAAGTGCTCTTTCACCCTAACGCCGCAATGCATAAGGCTCATATTAGAATGAACCGACCTCTATCGCGAATATTCGCGTCGCGACCCTCGCCCGCGGTGTTCTGGTAAAATCAGTCTCCATTGTATTTTCGCGATTTCAGTTCAAGAGCGTTAGTGACAGTATGGATGGATGATATAATGGCCATGACTATGTGTCATGCTAACGACTGCAGATGTAGCTAACGGCTGAACGTGTCGTCCAAAGTATGGAGGAGCTCGAGATAATAAATTTGTGGTCACTCATTCTATGAACGGCCATTGCAAAAGTTGTTTAACTTCCAGTATCGCAGAAAGAACATGCTAACGTCGATTTCATCATATTATGTCGGTTCGGTTCAGGTCGTGGTCGCATATTAAATATTAAACACTAGCGGCCACCTGCGACTTCGTCCGCATCAACTTTGGTTTTTGAGAACCCCATAGGAACCTTCTATTTTTCCGGATAAAAAGTATCCTATTTCTCAATCCAGATCATAAACTATATTAGTTCAAAATTTCATCCAAATCCGTTCAGTAGTTTTTGTGTAATTGAGTAACAAACATACAAACTCACATTTATTATATTCAGTAGGATAGAATTAGCAGTAAGTATGGATTGGTATGGATTCAAAGCAAATTGATTTTCCCCCCTAAAAAGTGCTATTGAGATGATATTCCATAAGCCGTGTAAGAAACGGACCTATTAATTATATTCAAGAAACCTGTGCAAAGACCACGACAGAGTATGCTTATATAGCATACCTAAGACATGACTTAGGCGGGGCTATTGCGTGACAGTTTGCTTCGAATCGAAATGGCTGGATCTTGCGCCATGTTCTATCGATATATACCTACTACGACAACGATCATTTTGAGTTATTTATATTCCTATCTAGAGGTCGCCCGTGACTTCGTCTGCGTTAACTTAGTTTCTTGAAAATCCCTCTAGAACCTAACATTTTTCGGGATAAAAGTAGCCTATGTGTTAATCTAGGGTGTCAGCTAACACCATACCAAATTTTATTAAAATCGCTCCAGCCGTTTAGACGTGAAGAAGTAACAAACATACACACTCACATACTCACACACTCACAAACTTTCGCCTTTATAATATTAGTGTGATGAAAGTTTAATTTTATATTTCTCAAATAATCCTCATAATTACAGCAAACGTTGCATCCGTAAGGTACTTAGGACCTTAGATCTCTCTGTCTGTAGTTGTAATCGCTGTGTAGTTGTCTCTTAAATATCCAACTACATATAATTTATGAAAATAAAATTTCTTTCGTAGATTTTACTAAACTCATGGTAAAGGAGCAGATCCAATGCTATTCTGTAAGAACAAACACACTTTTCAGGGCGGAATTCGCCGGTGTGATTTGTAATTTATATGAAACTAGCTGTACTCCCACGGTTTATTAGGGATATTTTCCCGCAATAAAACTTAGCCTATGTGTTAATCCAGGATTAAACCTAACTCCATACCAAATTTTATTGAAAGTGCTCCAGCCGTTTAGACGTGAAGAAGTAATAAACATACACAGTGACATACTCACAAACTTTCGCCTTTATAATATTTATGTGATTTGTGTTCTAATCTAAAGTACACCGCGGATTTCAAGGTAAAAATGTAAGTTTTTTCTTACAGAACAGAACTACTGATACTCTTCTATGATTTCATGCGCTCCCAATCCAGTGTGAAAGGATGTCATTGTAAGTATAAAACATCAAAATGCTAAACGGTCTTTAATAACAAATTAAAGAATGTCCTTTATTGAAGAGTCCCATTGATTCAAAGTATCGACCATTCAGTGAGTATTAATTATTCAAAGATACCTTTACACACGTTACTACACGTACCACCAATGGATACCAGTAACTAATAAATTAGTTATTCCCCAAATAGAGCTCCTTGCTTGAATAAATGAGCAGCCTACTTCATACTAAGTGGTAATTATGTGACGAAAACTATCTAAACGATCTATCCTGAAGGGATAGGCCCTGGGAGCGTAGCTTTATAAGATAGAAAATGATAACTAATTGGATTTTATATTGATTTTTTTTAATAATTCAAGGCGAATATAATTATTGTATCTTAATCGATAATCGTTTGTCTTGGTGCCATAATCCTATCTAAACATCCCTACCTGCTTAAGGACGTCAATACATTAATATTCAAGAAAACATTAATGATAAATCTTTACACCATCTTTTCTGTAGCTGAGTAAATTTTCAAACTTTAATATTATTATTCATTTATTTATTTTTTCAATCTTACAGGGAATCGAACCCATTTCCTTTTTTATAATAAAGGGATTTTCTTTATGAACCTATATTACACTACACATATATATTATCCTATTGTACATTATTAACTATATTCTATCATAATGCTTAATTAATCCCATTAATTCCTAAAATTGACTTTTTTAATATTACTGCCAGCCGTAGGCATTACATGAACAAAGAGTTTACCCAAGCAAGGAGGCTGTAACGCAACTGGCGTTACAGGCAGAATTTTCTATTAAATAAAAGTTAATTTTATTTGTCTACTACAATAAGGAAATACTGTTTTTTCCCATTTCTCAACTTCTCATGCTTAGTTTATGGTTAGTCGACTTTAAAAAAAATATATCTAATAAAGCTTACTTAACACAATAAAATATAAAAGAAAAAATCTCAAATATCACATTCAATGAAAAATACTCAATAAGTAATTATTTGATATAGGTACCTAATTCCACATTTCGACCTTCTGTTATTTGCGAAAAAAAGTATCTATATCATTTTTAAAATATTCAATACTTTTTATGCTTTTATAAACCTAAAGAATCCACCCCAGATAGCGGAAGATGCACTTTCGAATCCTGTACGAAGTCTGTACTAGTAAATTTTTCTTTATTCTAATATCAGTAACCATACCACTCAACCTACCTATAAATCTATATTTAAAATCTAGCGAAGCACACAAAATGAAATAAAAGCGTAGCAATGTAGCACAGCCAAGTAATGGCGACACATCTCCACTGGCCCTCGTGTGCACACATTGCCTCCTTTGTGCAGCCACATCAACGGTTGAAAAGACGCATTTCACAAGCAGTCGAGAAACGTTATTATGTGGAAAAACTTCCGGTGCATACATGACGGAACTGTTTACTGAAACACCTTAGTACGCCATCGTCTAGAACTTTTACTGGAATCATGAAAGGGGCACGATTGCGAATGCAATGTTATCGCAATTTATTCTGAGAAAAAAGGAATTATTTTATTTGTTACCAACCTTTATATATTATTGGATCCAACCTTGAGTGGGCCTTACGGACGTTAACCTGCCCAATAAAAATATAAAAAACCCAATACCCGATTTCAACTCTACTTCGGATATAGTTGCAAGTCAAGTTTTCTTATATTTTCTGATTTTTTGCGCAACTTTTGATGATATAACTAATTGGATTTTATATTGATTTTAATTTAGAATTCAAAGCGAATATTAATATTCAAACTTAACAAAACATAAATTCTTATAAAAATAAAGTTTATTCTAAATGACCTCCGTGATTTTGAATACAGGCCTTCAATCTGCGCGGCCAGTCGTCTATCGCAGCAGAAATGAGGTCCATGTCAATATCGGCGGCTGCCTTAGTCAAGGATGTCTTGAGTGACTCCAAATTGGGATGAGGCTTTGAGCACACCTTTTCCTCGAAGTGTTGCCATACCTTGTAATCTAAAGGACTCAAATCTGGACTGAAGGAGGGCCAGTCTTCGTGCCGGATGAAGTCGATTTCACGCGCCGCCAGCCAGTCTTGTGTGCTGTTCGTTCTATGAGCTGGCGCCGAGTCTTGTTGGAATACCCAGTGCCTGTTATTGAACATAGTATGAGAAACAGGTTCCACAAGGTTCTTCAGGACTGTATTTTGATACACATCTTGTAAAAACGAATGCAGTTCTCACAAAAATGTACCTCTGTTAAGCCCCAATAAGAAACTCCCAACCATACCATGCGAGGATGGAAAATGACCTCGTTGGATACGCGGAATACGGTTGCTCGCTTCTTTACTACTGTGTGCATACACCTTATCATTTGTTTCTTGCTCTCTTCTACGGTAAAATTTTTTTCACCCGAAAAAAGAATTTCCCGATATTTTTACCGCGTACCGCTTCAACAAAGCGCGGCATCTCTTCAGTCTCAGGTCCATTAGACGAGCATTCAAACGATGTCCTGTTTTTCTTCGATATGCCGGAAGCCCTAAGTCTTCATTTAACGGTTTGATGGTACGATAAACGAATCTTTTAGTTATATTCAAATTTTTCAGCGCGTAACCGAAACGATGCAACGCAATAACTGCAACACGGTCTTCTTTAAGCGTCCACTCCATATTTAAAAATGAGTAAAATTCTAAAAAGTATTCATTTTTATTTTTATGAACAATTCCAATTCAGTAAACTTTTTTGTAGCCAGCATTCTTAAACAAAAGTTTTTACTGAGTGACAATACTTATGACCTGACTGTGTATATACAAAGATTTTGCTTTTACAAATTCTGTAACCCAAGCATGAACAACTAGCGAGAAAGTATTCGTGTAGCCATCGTCAAACTTTCTATGGAAATATCTAGTTTGTTCTTACGTCCGCTGCTTAGTTTCCATAAATCTTTGACATGACGCTACGAATACTTTCTAGTTGCTAGTTGTTCGTGCTTGGGGTGCTATACCCTTAGCACGAACCAATATCGAATTCGAATAGTTTGCGAGTACGAAATGTCATTGTCTATACTATTAAATCTTCTATATATATAAAACTCAAAGGTGACTGACTGACTGACATAGTGATCTATCAACGCACAGCCCAAACCACTGGACGGATCGGGCTGAAATTTGGCATGCAGGTAGATATTATGAGGTAGGCATCCGCTAAGAAAGCGAAGTGAGGGCGGGCCACTAGTTCATTATATATTACAGGATCAAAAAGCTTTTTCTAGTTAGAATATAAAGCTAACTTAAGCTTTAAGCTTACTTTAATGACACATTTATCTTTATTGACGCAATTCAAGTATTTTTTAACTTGGTACTTCGGCCTCATGATTAACACCTGAAAATAATAAGGAGTCCGTCCTTTGAAAGCTTACGTGGATGGATGGGCCAAATATCATGATTATCATCATCAGCCTATTAATGTTGCCTGCTGGGGCACTGGCCTTCCCTATGGATGGAATAGGGAGATTGGGCCATGACCTACCACGCGGGCCCATTGCGGATTGACCTTATAATAATATACCACCACTCATATAATACTCATATATAAAATACTACCACCTCATTTATATATATATATGTGTGTATATGCATATAAATATTAAACCAATCATTCCGTCTGGAAATCCCCTCCCCCTTTTTGAAGTCTGTTAATAACTCGGCTACTATCTAAGCCGCTTACGCGAAAAATCAATTTAGATTTACCAATAGAATGCCTCCGAGAGTGTCTCAAAGTAAAGAATTCATCATTTTATAGAAGCTATGTTCTCACTCTATCGATATGCCTCCGTTGTTTGTTTGTCTGTCTGTCACAAATCTCTACCGCTTTAATGGAAATAGGTAGATATCGGAAATATGTCAAAACTTTTGACATCACAACAAATAGTAAAAATTACACCAAGCAAAATGGGTCTACATACATAAAATATGGTTTTTAGACTATTTTATAAAATGGTTATTAAATAACATTTTATTTTCAGTATTTCTAACTGGCTTTCTTAACCCATTATAAAAACGGATAAAATCTTTTTAAGAAAAAGTGAACAAAAGTTCTTCTTTCGTAGATGGTTAAGAAATTGGGCTAAAAACAATGGTTAGTCACCCATTGTTCGCGAACCGGCTATCACTTGGCAATTTTGTACTATAAGGGTGATAACCATTTGGTTCGTCTGAGTTCCCAACTCCTTAAAGGTATATAGGTAACTCCATAAGGTAACCCAGACACTCACTCAACAAGTATATGATGCCAAAAACTGGCACTAGAGTTAGGTGCCTTAAAATGAAGCCGGTTACTACTCCTACTGAAACAAAAAACTCATACTAATAAGTACAGCAACGTATATTAATTATACACAAACTTTCTAATATTGTTTATATTACATAATAGATATTCCGTGATAAGGGTACGTTACTGTTACAAAGCATTTATTCTATAACATTCCGATTGCTCTATTAATATTTGCTCCAAGTGCACTATAAATGTGTCCAAACAGGCAACTAGCTATCAAAACATAAATAAAAACCTAATATCCCGTACGTCACACGAGCCGAGAGCGCAACCACTACGCGGCGTAACCTAACCATATGAGTAAAAAGGGCACAGACAGAGACAAGACTTCATGTCGAGTGGAGCACTGGCGGGCGGCCTCTCTCCGCCAATAGAATCGTTTTTCTGTGTACGCGACAGCCTGGCCGCCAGTGCTTCTCCACTATATATGGGCAAAATTGAATAACATTATTCGAATAATTCGATTCTAGAAGGTTTCATTCGAACCTTACAATTCATTCGAATTTGAAAAAGAATGAGAAGTCAAGAAAGATATATATTGCGTCGTCTCTTTCCTTTCGATTCAAATTTCATTACTACTAGTTTATGTTATTCAAATATCTGTTCAAATATATTTAAAAGTAAACTCTTTGTTCTATAAAAATACTAAAATTTATGTGGCAAATAGAATCATTAAGTACACTTTCGGAAGTACACAGAAATTACTTTTTAAAACTAATCTTTATAGCATGAGAAAAACGCTTAACTTCGAATGGCAAACTGAATGAATGAAGCTGATGACTGAAATGAAGCGGTTCGCAAATTAGTAACTACATAATATTTAGGTTCTTACTACTACGAATATCAAAATAAAAGTACACTTTAGTACGACAGAACAGACCAATTTCGTATTGCAAATATGAATGAATGAAACTAGCGATTTTATTCGAATTTGCGAACTAGTGATCGAACGTTTTTGTATTCGATTGTTAATAAAAGCAGCATCAAAACATTCGAATACTGGAATCCTTTCTAATTCACACACGCATAGGTACTTCATAAAACGTTGCCTCTGTCTGTGCCGTCTTCACTCATGCGGCGTAACAGCATAACCCTACTTGTGTCGACAGAATTAATTTCCTGCCCTATAACTCTCGTATATTGGCGCTTCGACGACAGTTGCGAGTGGCTGCGATTTATGGCGCAGTGTCGCGGGCAGGTACGATAGACCAACGCGCGTCGGTCGGGTAATTGGCCCCCACACACACGCACTAGTTTTCCATTACGAATAGTTTAATAACAATTCAGTCATGATCGAAAAGAGGTATGCTGAAATTGCAGTCCTTGTCCATACCTTTACAAACAGTGTAAGTGATAACCTATAATATAGAAATGAATCGCTGAATGTGTTGCTAAATAGCTGAACCGATTTCGATAATTCTTTTTTTAGAATATTCCTTGAAGTACGAGGATGGTTCTTACGCAGAGAAAATTTTAAAAAATTGCCTGAAAATGTCCAAAAACAACACTTTTCTATACTCGTATATACAAACGATTCGTAATAGTACTCAAAAGTCAAATTGAACTTTAATACCATACCATAAATTTCAAATGTTAGTGGAGAGATTCTGGGAAGGCAAAACAATTGAGCGACGTGATGTCAATAGAAGTTTGGAAAATGCAAATATACCATTTTCAGTTTTTGTATAATTACATATAATATGAAGAGTCATTTAAATCTACACTACAGCTCTACACCGAAGCGAAGCGAGGGTGGGCCACTAGTATCTTAATAAATACAAGTAGGTACAACAAAAACAACATAACGCGATTACTTACCACAGATTAATCGATATTGGCAGGTTACCAGCTCATCGCGTACAATATGTTGCTCGTACTGTACTAAAAACTATTATCAATAAACTATTTTTTAATTCCATAACATACTATTATTTTAACACCCTTGATAAAAAAATAGAATACGAATGACAATGATTTTCATTTTATGCGCAAAAATTTGCACTAGTCAACACTCCAGGTCCTGCCCAAACCTAAATCTATGCAGTGATCCTATTGCAAAATATTACGAACGACAGTATAAACAATGCAAAAACATCGCCAATTCCGAAGTCACAAAAGGCTTCATTGATTGCCTCGCATTTTTCCGAAAGTTCCAATATAAACTTGACGTCCTCTAAGAAAACCTAAGAAAATCATTCAAACGTCCACAACTCATATTCTGTACATGAACTTACCAATAAAGTTTACCAGATTACGGAAACTAATTTAGATTATGTTGCCCCAACAACTCGGTTCACCACAAAGGCAAGCGGCAAACAATTACTTACGCCCATATAATAGTGCTAACACCCATCTAATTACATTATAATCACTTCTCGCGTGCGTCGCTCAAAGGGCTGTCTTTGAGCCGTGGAATGTTGATCGAGTAATTAGCAACTTACATAAACGGCTAGCGTGTCCTTCCGACGAGTTTGGGAACACCGATCTGCCATCACGTGGAGAAGGCGTTTATTTTAAAATACCTGATTCCCCCTACTTAAAATGACGTCACACGCATGTAAACTTCCGGTTGAAGTGACATTACATTGTATCGTTTGACGTTTTAATAACAGTCGTGTGACGTCACATACTAGTAAGACGCCATATTGTCTAGAAAGGCGTTTTCACGGCAACTTGAAAATGGACTTATGGAGTCCGTAAAAAGTGAATAATCATCATTCTGTTAATCATTCTGTTAATAACATTAGTCAATAACGTCAGATCAGTTCTAAAACTTGTCAAATACCCTATTCAGAAGACCATAGTCACATAACTCTATCTAAAGTCAAAAGTGAAAATATCTTTATTCAAATTGGATGCACAATACAATTCTTTTGAATCGTCTTGTGAAATCGTCGAATCGTATCTTTAGTAGTGTTGTGTTTCCGTCGACGAATAAGGTCAGGTCTAGGGCTCCACGAGGTAGACGCGGAAGAATCCCTAAACGGGGATTCCGCGTCTTGGCGCTAAGCAGCTTAGAGGGTATTGGCAGGACTTTTTTAGCGGATATTATGCCATAAAGCGCCCGTAAGAGTTGCGGGGTCCTCGGTGGGCAGCCACTGAGGGGTTCGTAAGACTTGCGGGAGCCAGGTGCGAGGTCCGTTCGGCGGTGTGCCTCTTAAAGGCGCCGTCGTCTATAAACAGCATTTGTTACCTGCGTTATAAAAAAAGGACTCCACGAGGTAGCGGGTGGGGTCAAAGTACGCAGCAGCCAAGTGATACTTTAGCATCACAAGGCTCTATAGCCTGTGACGGCCGCTTACCATCAGACAAGCCTAAGTTCCGCTTGTTTGTCAACGTTTTTACGGAAAGAAATGGCTTTGAAGAGTGCTACCAAGCAAATAGCACTTACAACTACCTATACGATTATATCGATGGCAGAGATGGCATTTCTTACCGCTCTCTGTTATTTGTACTTATTTAAAAACAAAACACTACAGTACTCTTATAAGCATTTTTTTAATTTTTCAATCATCCGTAAGATAAAGGACGCTTCTATCTGATTCCTGCTAAAAACCCACATTCTGTCACCCTGGCCCTGTTAATAAGTGTATGAAGTTTACGCCCACTTATACTTTTGAAAAGGACGAATTTCTCCACCTCATCCACCACGAACTACAAGGTGATCATGCCACGTTACTAGAAATATCAAAATCGAACATGACAATGTTCTATTTGTTTCTTAGGTTTTTACGCACATCACTCATTAAATAAAACTAGTTTTTACGGGTTAATGCACGAAACTTTATTTATTTATTGTAAAGGCTACGAAACGTCAATAAATAAATAAAGTTTCGTGTATTAACCCGTAAAACTAGTTTTATTTAATGACAATGTTCTCTTGACCTAACGTCGAAACAGTTACTGAAAAGACGCAGAAGAACCCTATCCGTTCCTTATTTACTCGTCAAATTTACTGGAGCGGAAGCGGGAACTGAAGTTGCAGCAATAAATCTGAACCGCGCAAACTCCATTCGCAAGGAGTGACACGCCGAAACTCAGCTAATGGGAAGCGATCGGCGCGCGATGATATATGCCCGCGCCAGAAATTTACGTGTGATAACGACCTTGGTTCGATGGTAGTCGATTTATATTCAGTGCTTGGTATAGACTTCCTTGGGATAGACTGAAAGTTTGATGCAACAATTCCATTGACTTTACTTATTAATGTGTTAGGTTTAGTAAAGTGGCACAAAATTTTTCAAGATGGTAACATCAACTGCTAATTAACAAATTTAGCAAAGAAATATATCTAAAGAAAAGTTTTACTAGAAAAAAATCCACGCGGACCAGGCAGCGGATGGAACTCGAACCCGCACCCTTCCCAATCCGGGCGAATGCACAGACCAATTATGCTACCACGGTCCTGATGGCCGCATAGAAATTTTCCTAGCCTTAAGCTGCAAGGCAGCGCCATCTCTTCGCATTGTAGGAAACCCACAATTTTCTTTAGATTTAAACATCTAGCAGTTAAATGCTTAAAAATATAGAAACATAAAGAAATATATTTTATAATATAGCAAAATATCGACCCGTATCTGCGTCGTCGACAATTTAAATAAAAAAATCGATATTCTTTGATATCTCAGCAACCACTCACCAAGTCGTTAAAAAGGAAGACAAACATGACCCAAACGTCGCAATCCCATTTCAATTAGGTCAATCCACGGTCAGGGAAAAGGTACTTACGATTGCTCTTAAAAGGCTAACAATTGCAGAAGAAACTAAACGCTAAGCTTAAACTAAAAGCCACTCATGAAATGTGCCCTGAACCTCTCGAACCCTTCGGCAGTTAAAGGCGAGCTTGGTTCGAGGACGCAGGTGTGGGCGCGCAGGGATGGGAACACTAATCCAAGTGAAGACAAATAACATTCTAAACAGAAACAACGCTGGTCATGTAGACTTAAGAAACTCGAACAAGACCCGCAGATGAAAACTTTTCTATGTTTACACATCTTTCAGGTGGCCTTCAACCGATGATGATTCAGATGACGTTGTGTAATTTTAATTATTTTCCCTTCTTTATTAGGCATATTAAGACATCATCAGTCATTTACAGCTAGAACACAAAATTGCGTTAAAAGTTAAGATATCTTATGTTTTTATTTATTTTTAAGCATTTAACTGCTAGATGTTTAAATCTAAAGAAAAGTTTACTAGAAAAAAATCCACGCGGACCAGGCAGCGGACGGGACTCAAACCCGCACCCTTCGCAATCCGGGCGAATGCACTGACCATTATGCTACCACGGCCCTATTGGCCGCGTCGAAATTTTGCTAGCCTTAAGCTGCAAGGCAGCGGCATCTCTTCGCATTGTAGTAACCTAAAAAAGATTCATTCCTTCATAAAGATTCAATAAGACAGGTAAACATTGGATAATAGGCTAAACTCTAATAGCCAAACGGCGACACAAAGTTCTCATATTAACCAGCTGCTTTTCGGAAACCTAAGGCAATCTCTAACAATTATTTTCGTAAAACAAATACGTGATATAAACTTTTCTTATCTGCGTGGCTAAGCTATACATTCCAATAATGCCAGTCCAGTATTGAAAAACAGTGGATGTCTACACAATATGAATGTCTGCAGCGTTTATCTGAGACAAGCCCTTCAGTTAACGAGTTACTTGGGAACCGAGCAGAGAGCGCAGGTGGCAGACACGCTGTGAAGTGCGGACTCATACCTCCACACGCTTTATGGTATACATACTGAACTGCTCAACTAACTCTTCTGTGTTAATTTGCCTTGAAGTTGTCAGCGAGAAACATTTGGAAGGATTGATAATGTTGCGTTTTTTAAGGCACAGTTCAACTATAGAAGAAGAATGAAAAAGCATTGTACTTAAAAAACTAATTTAAGGTAATACTAAAATTCGATTCGCTATACAAATGGTTCACTTTTTCAGTTTTTTGATATTTATAAAAAAAGAAGAAGAATATTTGTTGGCGACGGACTCGTGTGAAACCACAGACAGTGGTGTCATATTTTTATTAAAGAATTTTAGGGTACTTTTAGTACAGAAACGGCCATTTTTGTTAGTAACTTGCAATGCGACTGTCTTCGAACATCCGCCGACTAGTTGAGTCCTACATTAAGTTACTTTTCGTGTGATCATTGTAAGAACCAAATAAAAGTGTTATATCGTCTAATGGTGCATATTATCTAACTAGCGCGAGGCCCCACAGTATACAATATTTCGATAAGCACTTACATACAAGCAAAAAAATCAGTAAGAAAATGGTAAAATTGTATACTATCGATATGGTTAATTTTCAGTTTTTCCTCCAATTACGGTGATCTGAAGAGGCCGATTCATAGAGCTTTTCTGTGATTTTACAAAGCTAGATATCATTAAATTTTACAACGCTAGTTATCATGCCCTACTACTAATAAGAGGCATAGAGTTTCATTACATATGCTTATAATTCTCGGTCAGCCTTTCATAAATATTCTACAAATTCAATATCGTTTATTCCATTTAGGCAGTGACAAACACTTGTGAATGTCGAAAAGCTACGCCATCGGTTCGCAAATCTACGGCGGGAGACCTTGTACTGAAAAACCGACAAGACACAGACAATAAGCATGATGACTAATTTTTTTTTCTTCGTTTATCAGGTAGATTATCAAAAAGTATTGGACACGTATTTTTCCTTTTTCCACATAATATAAACATTGCAGAGATATATTGATTTGAAAAGTCGCATGACGTCACGTTTGAGTACACTTTTAAGTGAAAATTCACTAAAAAGTGACGTCACTAGCCCCTACTCCCAAACTTTGACGCGCTATAACATTGTAATTTTTTGGTTGATTGCCCAAAGAAAAAATATGTGTCCATTATTTTTTGATCATCTAACTGACGGACTAAATAGAATTTCGTTTATTGTACCCCGTCATCACCCCTATTACACATACAATTGAACTTGCCACAAGAGCTTGGATATAGGAGTACATTAGATGTCCAAGTGCCTACTGATGTAGTATAGTGAACCATAATAGCGTATCAGTAGCAGACAACTACAAACCAGACGTATAGTCTGCGTCTATGGGAAGACACAGACACGGTGACAAATAATTGAAAGTTATACATCAAGAGAGATTCAATGCCTACTATTAGTGCCAATATGAAAAAAGATAGTTCAGATTTTTTAAATTTCAGTGACAGATTTGATTCTTGGTAAATTGATAAAGGACTAATTCGTTTAACTACCCATACTTGACGTAAAACGCAGATGTTAAGCTAAGTCAAGTCTTTTTTTTACATAATTATATGCTTTTCAAAAAGAAAGTTTTTATTTCGCTGAATAAACACAATCATTACTTAATAGCAAAAGGAGAGCTCTACAACCATTTGTCTTGGCGACAGTAAAAAGTCTACGTAACGTAATTAAAACAGATAGTTCCAAGCAATCAGAGTCGGGGCGTGTTTACACCACACGACAATTTAAACAGAAAATCAGCAGAACACGCGATGATCGAGACCGACGACACGTCTGTATTATAAGTGTGTATTTTAATTTTACCCAAAGTTGTTAGTAATCCAATGCAATAAATGCTCCTTCGTGTGCAAGATGTGGTTTTCTGTTTTTTTTTTCTTGTTTATATTATGCTTAACTTTTTTGTAGTTAAATCTTTTTTTGGAGTTTTGGGCTCTTTTAACGCGACTGCCCAAGAAAAAAAGAGTGTAATGTATTCAGGGTTCATTTATTTATGTACAATTCTTTATTCCACCAGAAATGACATAAGTTTTTATTTATTTTTGGTTTCCATTTCACTTTTTTTTTGAAACTGTGTTTTCACTTCGGTCGGCACTCCCGGAGCGCCACCGCCATTTTTTAACTTCGTTCCAACCGAGTGTTCCACGACTCATGTTTTTATTACTACAATAATAAATATAACAAAAATAATATTAATTGATGATCAAAAAATATGCAAACTATATACTTTTTGCCACCCAACGTGTTGCTTACCTTTTGGATAAAATTAATGAACGATACCATTATAATAAAGGTATTAACTATGCCTTTATAAATTAAATTTGGAAAACATACGTGATATCAAAATAAACATAAATATATTTTTTATCTTGTCACTTAAATCTTATCATATAAATGGCACCCGGAGTAAAAACGAAATAAAACGAAGGGACGATGACAAGCGAGTCCCGGTTTAGAGGCTTGTTTGTGTCCAATAAAACGGCTCCGACGAGTCTGTTTAATTAAATTTTTCTTGGTATCGGAACCCGGGATTCACCCAGCTGATAATAATTTAAAATGATGTCGATGTACAAAATATCTCAAAACAGTAGGGGACCAAATTAAAGTACTTCTCTCCGTTTCCAGTATAAGTGATAATTTGGGATTGCTTTATAACCAACTTCAAAAAGAGGAAAATTGTCTTTTAACCATCTTCTAGAGGAGGTTATGTAACGTACCTTAATATTCGTCCCATGGTTTCGACTATCATAGGTTCCATTTCGCACATTTTATCATATAACATCATCGATATTCATCAGGCATCATCATATATTTTATTATTTATTCCTGGAAACACATAATTTCAAAAATATCACACACTATTCATCATTTTGTAAATACGTATAATAATTCCATCTTTACTGTAAATCACTATTCCAGAGTGCTGGACAATTACCGGCATTTCTCTTTATTCTGTTATTTATTTGTTTTCATTAATTTTGTTGCGATTTTATCTATTTTTAGTTTATTTATTTTGTTGTTATTTATGACAACTTAATGTTTTTTATCCGTTGTCATGGCTACCCATGACACGGAAATATATATATCCTATACTGTTCTTTTGACTTTTCCTTTCTTTTATTTTTTTTATCTAGATTTATTTTGTCGCTACACGACAGTTATCATTTCGCATGTATGTTTTTAAGTAAGTACGTATTTGTACAGATACTTCATTTATGGTAATAGTCCGGTATAAGAAATACAATCAAGAATATTAAATTGTATTACTCTTAATTATTATTAGGTACTAATAGATTGCATAATTTCCTATAAGATATGTTACCTAAGCAAATGAACATAGTGAAATGAAATACTTAATTCATAATTTAATTTAGATTTTGTCCTTTAGTTTCTATGTGGTGCATGCCACAGAATTCGTACAACCATGGAAATTTTGTCATCAATTCGCACTGGGAAGTATAACCAAACTTTCATCATAAAAGTTGCCAATTTCATATCCGAACGCGTCCGATTCCTTTGCAGATCGACTGCGATCAACCCACCTTTGCGGTGAACCGAACATTTTTATTGTACAACTTCGGTGCCATCTCTCTCGTAATCTTAGACACTAATATCCGAAACTTGTGCGATAGGGAGACGAGCTAAAGAGAGCGCTACGAGGGAGAAAAATCTACATAATCGCGGGCCCAGGGGAATTCATTACGTCGTCTGCATAAATAAATGTTTATTTATGTATATACGTAGGTACAGCCATTCGGATAACCCGCACCACCTAACAATGGACAATTTATTATTTAGATTCCTCTTTCAGCGGGATTTTTTCATGCAAAATTCCACCGTCCTGCTTGTTACGCCAGAGGTGATTAATTTGTAGCTTGTATACATACGAACTCTGTCTTAGACTTACACACATCAAAAAAAGTTTACGATCACTTTGAAAAATAGATTGTTTTTTGTGTTGCAGGAGACTTTTTTGGAATTTCTTTTTCTGATAAGATTCTAAATTTTAAAATTAGAATTAGAACGTAAAACAATTAAATAATTCAATTGTTTTTCCATATAAAAAGACATGCAAACCAAGCTGACACTCATTCAGATATCTGACTTATTCAATACTATCGAGTTTTAAATATGTTTTGACGGAAAGTTGTGATTTAAAAAATGCCACGAGGATTATCAAATGTTTTACGAACCAGGATTGTAACTTTGAGGGAAGAAGGAAGGGAATTCTTTATCGTCTATAGATTTCATGATTAGAAATATAAATAAAATAATCTTAACGGATTTATCAAATAATTCAGGTGGGCTGTCTAATTCTGGAATTAAAAACCTAAATAATGAAAGCTCAATTCAGTATACATTGTTCGTATGTTTTGCATCGCTTTACGCTTGAAATATATTTAATAATCTTGCCGAAAAACCGTGACAGATTGTTTTATTCAATATTATTATAATAAGTGGAGACCGCGTCTAGGCAAACGTAGTGTAGGATGTCCTCAGGCGCGATGGAGTGACGATTTGCGAAAGGTGGCTGGCAGGAGCTGGATGCGAGTAGCCCAAGATCGATCTGAGTGGCGTGCATTTGGAAAGGCCTATGTCCAGCAGTGGATTAAGATAAGCAGTTGATGATGATGATGATGAAAATAAATAAACTCAACAATACAATAATATAATCAATCCGACATAAAGAAATGGACCCAGTATTCTAATTTATGATGACTTCTCTTTTTCTTAAAATTCATGTTTATTACAATGCAACGTTACGTCTAGTGTTGAGTAGGACTTACAAGAGGCGGTACATTTGTCCCGGACATGACGCCAAATTGTAAGAGCGGCTCAAAAATTTAAAATGTACTACTTCACATTAAATGTCGCGATAGTCGCGTCTCGTTACTCACTCACTCTTCGTAAGTCTGAGAGAGAGAGCGAGGCATGACATTTCATTTCAGTCCTCTACGCACTATCCATCTGTATCTCTATCTGTTTTACGTGTATAGCGCTGTCCTGCATGCTGGATCCAGCAATATTGATAGTGCGTAGAGGAGGTGCTACTCGTGCACACAAACGTAATGTCGAGCTTCTGTACGCCTCAATGTCATATTTGTACTCGTCACTTCAAAGGTATTGCCTCGCCTCATTTGAAGTGGGACATTGTACTGGCTCAGTACAAAAAAGAGGCTACTCTTACAAACTCTTTTTCAAGTCGTGTCCTACCCAACACTAGTTACGTCAAAATTGATTCCATAGCGTGCGCTTCATTAAATTTTCGGGGAGCAAATGTCTGCACACCGTGTACCTTGAGTCCGTGACAAATCCTCGGTGAACAACTATTCATAATACGGGGACAAGTCTTTTGCCTGCACAGGCGAAACTGTCGATTTTGTTAAGTTGATTATAAAAGGCAATTATTAATTTATACGTGCTAAAGGACAAATAACTAGGCACAATTTTATCAAAATTTCAACCTTGTAAAACGCCACCTACCAATGGTCGATCGAAAAACGACGCTACTAAAGCTCTTGAGCGTGCTAAAAATATTTTCCAATAAAGCTTCCGCTTCCCGTCACATTGCACAGATGGCGGAACAAGTAACGAGCGTACTGTTTTGAAAGAGTTCTTTGATCTTTTATTTTCAATATTACGAAATTACAGTACTCGCTTAATTTTTTAATTAAAATGTACAAGGTCTTACTACAAAAAGGTTAGACACTATTTTAAACTTGGTTTAGGCAAATTTTGTTTGTATTTTTTTTCTTAAATGCTTGTTTAACTTTATTGTGGTAATAAGTTCAGACTTTTAAGCCGTATTTTTAATTGGATGATAATAACGTGCATTTGAAGGGGAGGCAATGGTTGAGCAAAGCGATTACTGATTTATAGTTCATGCTCGTGAACGGTATTCTACAGTGTGGGTGGTTCTTTGAAGTCTGAAAGTAAAACCTCAACCTTTGACTTTTGAAACATACCTGTATACTCCAATAGGTAGCTATTGGAATCAGTCTGTATCCCTAGTAATTCAGTGACATTCTTATACTTCTATCCAGCCTACATTGACTGAGTTGAACGTTATTCTAATAAAAAATTCTTTATGTACAAAACTTAGCAATTTTAGCTTAAAATAAAAAGTGGTGATTTTTATAGTTTAAAAAAAAAGAAGTATCCAATACAGAAAAGCGCCTATTAAATGAGTCAACATGAATTTTGAGTCCGAGTTCTTTGTATCAGATTTTGAATTCTTATACCTAATTTACGTAGGAAATAATATTTTTATTTCAAAAAGTAGCAATCAGAACGAAATTTTAAATTTATAAATATATGGTAAATTTTCTTCCTTCGACTTGTATATAACAAGAAAATAAACATTTGTTTATTTATTTAAATCGCTTTTATTTACTTAAGACAAAAAAGCTGAGACTATGAATACAAAAAAGAAATTGATTTAGTTTTGAAAATTCATATTTTTTGCATTTCTTATAATTTTTAGTCTCTGTATATTCAGGGCAAAATGTCTTCAGAATGTTGACGTAGAGCCTTAATATTTTTTTTTTTTACAATAAATAGGCTTACGCTTGACGGCCACGCGACTGATGAAAAGCGACGTAGCAGCCTAAGGTGGGACGCGCTTGCCTAGAAGAAACCGATTGACTCGCGACTTGAAGAGCCCCAGATTATACTCGTAGGTGACTGGAAACAGAGATTCCGGCAAAGAGTTCCACAACCTAGCTGTTCTAACTATATAGGTGGAAGCAAACCGTTTAGTACGAGTTTGTGGGACCTCTACGGTATATCTGTGGCGTTTTGCCGTCTCTCTGGTGCTTCTGTGGTAAAAACGTGAAGGTGGAATTAAGTTATGTAACTCCGAGGCACACTCGGAATAATTTGTTACAATAAACCACTTTTTATGCAACGGAGACATTTAAATAAGCATGGAGATGAACAAATTACAGCTTAATCTAGGTCATCAGGTTTTACTACAAAAAAGTAAGTTTTAATCATGTTTTTGCAATTTTTGTTTTATGTTTTAACTTAAACTTGCGTTGAACGCGTATCCAACTGTTCAGAATTATTACTAAAAAGTACAATGATCATGAAAAATGGAGCTGTCACACTTACCACGCAACACATTTTGTCACAGTTCAGAGATGATGTAAGTTGTTTTCATTCACGCGAGTTGGACGGTTGGCGCAAGCGCAAACAAACTTAACACGTCATATTTGTATGTAGTTTGAAGATAACGTGTCCGTTGCACCACGTATTGTGACAAAACACAGTGCTTGAAATTTCGTAAAAGATGTTAGCAATGCTATTTCTAATAAATAAGTCTTACTTGCGAGAAAGTTGAATTGTGATTCTGCCTCAACCGCAGTTAAACATATAAAAAATATTGCTTGTCCTTTAAGATACTATCAAAAAATTGCGACAAAAAAAATAGGTTTTATTCTGACGTAGGTCGGAAAATATTCTTCAAAACTGTTTAAAATATTCACAAAGTAACGGTCACAAATAGGCAAAGGTAACCTTTGTACCAAATTTAATAATAAATTGTTTTATTGTGACGTAAAGCACGAAGACAATGAAAACTGACCTCCATGATTGCGATCATCGGCGACGCAAGCACCTGTTTTCAAACCAAACTGTTGCTATTTTTATGTTAAATATCTCTTGTAAGCGCTTTGCCAATATTTTTTTATATATATGTAGGCGAGCCCCACGTATCATCGTCAGGGAGCCTACACACTAGCTGGTTTAAACTGGTTTTATTTACGATTGTTTTGAAAATTTCATTCAGTCTTCGCAGACTTTGTGGCAGCGAAGCCTTAATAATAGCATTCTTACTGTTTATTAATATTGTGTAAGTAAATTGTTTCTTATGTAAGATTTTTATAAAACATTAGTAAACGGTTCATTAATAGCATGAATTCAATTTTTCTTTTGAAAATTAACTTAGTATCGGAGTGGTTGCATTACAGACTTTCACACATTTTCGTGGTTGGTGTTTTGATAATCTCTTTTCATCTTTAACACTTTTGGTTAATAACTGTGTTCAAAACTCTTCATGTAAATTAATTAATTAATAATTAAAAGTGAAGTCAAAATCTTAAGGAGATGACATAAAATAAATCCTTCTCGGACGACCCCTCGTATCAAAAGTGTAAAGTGAATATTTGTTTATTGAATGTGGTGGGTTACTAAAGTTTTAAAAGTTTTACCCCTGACTTTTCTGCAAAGAATAAGAATAAGCTCAAAAACCTACAAGTAACCTATTTCTTAGTAATTTTCAAAATGCTATAAAAAATACAATGTCAACAATTGTTCTTAGTCGTGTGTACAATGACCTTTACAGCGTCATTTTCATCATGTGACGGGGTGGGTGTTAGCGAATTCTCCAAGCTAACGTAATGCTGCGTAGAATCCAAACATAATGACGATATAAAACGTTTTAATATTCAAAACAAAAAGCAAAATTCTAAAGAACAAAGCTATAGCTTTCTCAAGATTATTTACAAAGTTTCTTGGAAGTGTGTGTAAATTGTAAAGATAACTTTCTATTATTGTTGTTGTTTTGATCTAATGGATACCAACTGGCTTTTGCGTATATGTAATATGTATTTATTTCTTTATAAATTTTTAATATGGTAAAGTAACAGTGGCCTAAGTAATAAATAATTCAGTAAATCTAAAGAAAAGTTTACTAGATAAAATCCACGCGGACCAGGCAGCGGACGGGACTCGGACTGCTACCACGGCCCTATTAGCCGCGTCGAAATTTTCCTAGCCTTAAGCTGCAAGGCAGCGCCATTTCTTCGCATTGTAGGTAACCCACAATGTCAAATGAATACTTTTTCAAGTATTAAACAGTAGCATAATGGTCAGTGCATTCGCCCGGATAGCGAAGGATGCGGGTTCGAGTCCCGTCCGCTGCCTGGTCCGCGTGGATTTTTTTCTAGTAAACTTTTCTTTAGATATAAACATCTAGCAGTTAAATGCTTAAAAAAATTCATAATTCAGTAAAGTTAGGTTACATTAAATAAAGATAAGTTTTAATAGAAAAAAAAAACCACGCGGGCCAGGCAGCAGACGGGACTCGAACCAGCACCCTTCGCAATCCAGGCGAATGCACGGACCAATTAAATAGATTTGTGACAAATATCCGTATTTGTAATACAGGCATTCTTTTATGTTAAAAGGGTAGCAATCAAGCATATGCCCCA
This sequence comes from Chilo suppressalis, assembly GCA_902850365.2. Taxonomy (NCBI): domain Eukaryota; kingdom Metazoa; phylum Arthropoda; class Insecta; order Lepidoptera; family Crambidae; genus Chilo; species Chilo suppressalis. The sequence continues at coordinate 5,555,547 of OU963902.1, forward strand.
AATGATGGTAAGCGGGTACCATAGCCTATAGACGCTTGCGATACAAAAAATATCGCGCCGTTGCCCTGCCCCAATCCCCTACCTCGTGGAGCCCTGGACCCTTACTCACCGACAGAAACACCAAAAGATAGTGTTATTTTACTGTGGTCTTCTGTAAGGCAGAGGTTTCTTCCCCAGACGGACGCTCCAATTCAAACGGAAAATCCGTTACACCCTATACCTCTCTTAATTAGTATGTCAGCATTGTCAGCTCACACACTATAGTAGTAGTAGTTGGCATAATTATAATAATAATAATAAACTTTATTTCTCTCCACAATCTTATACATGCTTCATGAGATTATAAAATTTAGGTCTAAGATTGTGAGAGACTGGTGACCAAACTAAGCTGACGCCTGTGTCAGACACCAGCCTCTCCCCGCTCAAGAATGTGTTACATAAGCAAAAAAAGGAGAACAACGATAAAATCTAGTACTGGCTCGTAATTCAAGAATTCATAAGACTTTCTGTTTCTACATAGTTTAGGTTTTGCAGGAAATTGGTGACTTTCTTCTTGCAGTAGAATCTGGTGAGTAAATGTATTGACAATTTTCGATTTAGTTTGTTATAGATAAATGGTTCAAGAAAACTATAAAAACGATTAGAGAAAGAGGTGTTAAGTATAGGAGATACATATACAGGCGGGCGTCGTGCTGTACGAGTAGTTATAGTAACTTAGATGACTTTTTTGGAAAAAAGCTTACATTTTTCTTCAAGTTATTTGATTATATTCATCGTTTAACCAAATTCTTGTTTTAGTCAAAGGATGTAAGTTCGAACACAATTTAAACAGTATCCGACATCTTGAATCTTGATTTTGGAAATAGTTGACCTCCGGAGGGCAAAAGTGAGCGCAAACAACTTGTCGTAACCATCCAACAAGCCGCTTTATTGCTTAAAATACGTGCCAATTTCTTGCGTTTTTGCGTATTACACATCGTCCCCAGAGGTGTAATAAAAACTAAAACGATTTAGCGTTCCGACGGCAAAAATACTTATATTGTGTCGAGTTTCAGTAGTAAGCAATGTCGTACTATAAATTAGGAGCATCTTACGATGTCTCCGAACATAAATAAGAACGCAGATACTTCTCATTTTATAACGTTGACAGAATGTATTCATTACTATGAAACAACAAGTAAAAGTTATGTAGAAGTTGTGACCTGAAATCTAATTAAAAACATAAGATAATGTCAACATCTCTCTTTCAGTGGAAAGAACGAACGAACGAAAGAACGTACGAACCAATATCGAATTCGAATAGTATGCGAGTCCGATATGTCATTGTCAAATGTATACTGATTTTTTGTTCTCATTCTCGTCGATTTTAGTCCTGAAAAAATGTTAGGTTCCTGTGGAATTCTCATTTAACGTGAATGAAGTCGCCGGTGGCCGCTACTATTCCTTAAGTCAGTGATATTTTCAATAACGTTAGTTCATTGTACGGAAGCCTAATAGTATGTATCATAATTATTACTATTTATAATTATTTGGCATTGGCATGCTATTATGTATGTGGTTGAACTAAATGAAAACGAATTATTATTAATAGAGTCAGGCTAAACTCACGCTGGGCTACTTTTTACTTTATCAGTCGTATTCTCGCATCTCAAGGGCAGTTAAAGGTAAATTTAAAGATATTATAAAAAAAGCACTTATTAAAAAAGCTTATTACAAAGTCTCTGATTATATTACAGACAAAAATGCTTGAGTTTGAACTATTCCAATCATTCCAACAGGTTTTCTATATTAAATAAATCATAATTGTATTGACGTTGTAACAACATAATGATTTGTAAATGTTGTTACATTAGACTTTTAATGCTGTGGAGTTTTTCTCTCTCGTTTTTCTCCGCAGCTAAAAAATATGTCCGTAACGAGTGGTAGGGAAAAAAATTTTTGGACGATTCAAAAGAGTTGTACTATACATCCAATTTGAATAAAGATATATTGATTTCTGAGTTCGTTTACTGCTGCACTTTGATTGTTATGCCAGACCAAGGGGAATTACAGTCTGTCCCATGCAATCAACAATAAAGCGGAATCGTTTCATATGCCACACTATAGAACTATATATTTGTAAATATACGTGTCCTTGCCGGTATGCCAAATACCGAAGCGGTGCGCTGTACAAGAAAACATTTTTTTTTATTATTTAATAAGCGATTTAAATTTATGCCTCTGACATATCGCCTATGAAAATAGCATAACTACGGATTTAAAATAGTGCTCCGTGTATTTTTGTAAGAAAAATATTTTTGTTATGCTCAGAACACAATGCATCTTCTAATGTGTTTGGGTAAAAACTAAGCAACTTCCGCAGTGATCGGTCATTGGAATGGTGATTAAAAATTTACTATCTCGTGCTCCTCCATGCTTCGAAAGGCACGTTAAGCCGTTGGTCCCGGCTACATCTGCAGTCGTTAGCACCCACCAATCCGCACTGGGCCTGTGTGGTGGTTCTTGGCCCAATCTCCCTATTCCATCCATAGGAGAGGCCTGTGCCCCAGCAGTGGGGACATTAATAGGCTGATGATGATGATATATTTATTATAGGGGGCATACGAGCTGTCGGCTCTCGTGATGGTAAGTGATCACCGTCGCTCATAGACACCTGCAACACCAGGACTATCACAAATGCGATGCCCGCCTTTAATGAAGCAGTGCACTATTTTTTTTTAATAATCAGGAGTTCTATCCTATTTATGGCACTGTGCGTGACTGAGCTCTCCTTTTTTCTATTTCTCTCTATCCAAGGCTTAAGTTAAACAATTATGTATAATTTTCTCGAATTGACTATGAACTTTATTCGGGCCTGGTAGAAAAAAGACGTTTGAGAAAATTTACACTTTTTAAGAAACCGTTGCTGTGCATAAAATTACCTTTATTGATTCAAATCTTAATTCTTTCTTTCTTTGTAAGTGCGTAATTGAATTCTAAGCATGCTGAATATTAAATAAAATGAAAAGATAGGTTATTTTTATTGCCGTAAATACAAATTATATACATTTTTTACCTTATAACAATTTTAAAATCATAAAAAGAAACCGCGAAACCAAAATATTCACTATTAATGTTTTATATTTAAGTGTAAAATAATATAAACTAAAAAGCCCATTATATTTGAAATACACTGATCCATTATCAGTTTAAGCATTTAAAAGCCACTTAAAAGATAAAACATTAAAACTAGCTGTATGAAAATTTATTGAGTGAGATTAATAAACACCCATAGATTTGGCAGACAGAAGCCAGATGCTCTAAATAAATGCTAACCTTGACAATGATATAAAAAAAGTACTTATAGCCCGGTACAAATTCCAACAGGATCAGATCACGTAGCACACAATACTAATAACAAAGAAAATAACAACCTTGTTCCATACACAATAAAGATGATTATTATTATAGAAAACAAAATGCGTAAATTGGTAACTAGCATTTCTGAGCAGGTACTAAAATAAAACTACTTTATACAAAAAACCGCAGGAAGGGTTCGTACCATTATTTATACAACATTATACACTTTATTATACTATTGAGCAAAAAACTGCAAAAATACACGTATGTTACGTAAGGGACACTGCAACAAACTGCGAAAGGAAAAATCATTTGTTTGTTTTCGTCACAACTTACAAAGTATTTGTTGTAGGACATCAGACACCTCTATTTTATTTTATTCTTAACTGTTTTGGGATAGACCCCGTCACAAAGACGATCTAAAAACTTTTTTGTTATTGAAAATAAAAAATAATGAAAATTATATTTATAACCTACTCAAGAGCTATAGACAAAAATGTGTCACATTCTGGGAAAATAAGAAAAATACACGTCTCGTCATGTTCGAGAACCCTTATGAAATTTTTTTTTATTTTATTTTTCACCTAAATGTTTGGCTTTGGCAAGCATTCTACATAAAATACCAAAATTTCAGTTCTGTAACTAACAGACGGACAGACGACAGAGTTACAGCAATACGCTAAAGTTATTTTATCAAGTAGTTCTTAATCTGTGACTATCATTCATTCCGTTCATTCCCTTCCCGACCGATTGTTTATGTTTTGGTTTTGAAGGTCATAAATACGAAATTATAGCAGAACTTAATCAGTTTTCATTGAGAACTGGAGGCCTACTCTATTTCAACGAAAAAAGAATTTTCGTTCGAAATTTCGCACGTTCCTTACTCTGTTTCTATTTCATTTCGAAAATTCTTTCGTCCGAAAATAGTTTGACATTTAAATTCTCCAAGCCTACTCTAATTCACAAAACTTTTGAACGAAAAGTTGAATTTGACAGACAATTGTTCGAAATTTTAACCTCAAATTGACGAATTGAAAAGTGTTACCTTTGTTGTTTGTTTTGGGATTTTTATTTAAATTGAACCTAAAATTACTACTAGAGTATTTTTTTTTAATTAAGGCTGCCTAGCGTGAGGATAATTTTTTAGTATGAAAAATTTATAAATAAATCAAAGTTTTGTTTATTAATGTATTGCCAATAAGTGTTACACGACAAATTTAGGTGGACATACATGCGATTGCATCAACTCTACAAATTAGTCGGCTAAAACTGTCAAAAGAGGTGGTTTTAATGTAATCAAAAATGTTGTCATAAAGTAATATTGTTTTGAAGTAAAAAACGTTATCTAAAAAGTGTAGACAAAAAGAACTCACAAACATAACTCATTCCATTCGTTCACGATAATTGTCTGTGATTCCGAACTTTATGTGCGTGTTCGAAGATGAAATAGAGTAGAGTCACTGGCAAAATTTCGTTTAAAATTCGTTCGTTGCTGAAATTTCGTTTCGGAGAAAGAGAGTAGAGCTCCTGTATCGGAATGTTGGTCGATCGTAGTAAGCATCCAGTCCCCGTAGCATGAGCACCACAATTTACATTATATCACTTTTTTTATCGCGTCTAACTGTCAAACTCCATAGTAATTTGACAATTGAGCGTGATAATAACGCGTTATATATCATATCGCGGTGCTCGTGCTAGGGGGGCTGAACAGGCAAGGGGGCGCATACTCATAGTTAGCCTAGGGCGGTCAGAACTCTAAATCAGGTTCTGTTCGTTATACCCGCCATACACACTACGAGAAATCGTTATGATCAGACTGTACAGTTCGAACGGTACAGTTTATACGATTTCGTTTAGTATAGGAAACTGTGCAGTTTTATAACATACACGCTACGATTTATCGGTACCGTTCGGACTGTACAGTCTAATCGTAACGATTTATCGTAGTGTGTATGGCGGGTATTAAGTATTCGTAGCAGCTTGTCTACAGCTGCGTACAGATAGCGCGTTACAAGGCACGCGTAGCCGACTACGCGTGCCCTGGTTGCACGCGACGTTGAGGGTGTTTAGGAAAATTAACGTCACCAATTGGCGCCATTGTGACATGAGGTCTTAAAGTCCTATTTCATTACCCAATTTTAAGGGCCCTATCGAAAGAATGGGAGTGTCCCCTAGCTAGAGTAGCAATTATTATTTAAATATGTGCGAAATTTAAATAATCTTTGATTTTTTTTGCCACAAAAATTATAGATCTCAATGACATTAAATGCCATCGCGCCAATATAATAATTCGACTACAAAAACATCCGTACGATACGACGACTTAAGGATGACTGAGCTCCCGCTAACAGCTATAACAGCTATTTCACTACCCACTTATTAAGGATTAAGGGAGATCAAGACGCGCCGATCGCCCTAGATCAGGTCCCTTACTCCCTAACTTTTACACCACCCTAAGTCAGTCTATTACACCACCCTAAGTCAGGGTAAGGGTCCCTAAAAATTGGGTAGTGTAATAAGCCTTTTATGTATGAATTTTTGGCGCGATTTAATCGAACGGGCATTTAGATTGTTTAATAGACTATGACGACATACCTTTAGACCTACGTCTCAGTGTTGCCACCTGGCGTGCGTCATTCTAGAAAACCCTCATTGACTCGCTGTCGAGCGCATATTCCACCTGACTAAATTCAGACGTTCTAAATCATTCAGTAACTAATTTAGTCATGTGAAATAGCATTTAGGAAGTCGGAGGAAATGTTGCTTCTGACTGACTAAATCAGTTAGTGTCCTAATTAGAAAGCGATTTAGGAACGTGTGATAGGGTTAAGATGTTTCAGTCGCACTGCAGGCGTCACTGCGAGAGGACGTAATTTTGTCCAAGATTACGAATTACGCAAGTTCGCGATGTCGGCGCTAAAATAAAAATAAGTTATAGAACATAATCGAATTGTATAAACATATGCCGTATCTTTCGAACAAAAAGAATAAAAATTACATTAATAATATTAATATTCTTTCACCCACGTTTTGAATTTTTTACTTTATTTTATTTTTATTGAACCATCGGCCAGTACTACGGAAAGACCGATTTTTTGTTGCTTTGACAGGACTGGAGCCATTACGAAAAAGTCCGACTAAATTCGCCGCGCGCTTGCAACTGACTGAATTAGTAAAATGTAAACAGAAGCTCCTAATTAGTTTTCTTTTTAAGATCCTAACTTAAATTAGGACGTCTGAATTTAGTCAGGTGGAATACGCGCTTTAGCTAACGAGCCACCGTCAGTTGGTTTTTGTTCGCGCGTCAAAGGAAACGTACCCGCCCGAGTACGGAAAATGGACGAGTTGATAAATTTCAATGGCAAATAATAATAACAGGCGCGAAAAGCGTAGTGTTATGGATCACTCGGCCTTGCTTTCGGGTTCGCGGGGCGGTTTATACAGGAGACGTGGCTGACGTGCCCCGGTTTCGCGTTCACGAAACAATTCAACGTTGAAGTAACAATTAAAATAGGGAAAATGTTCAATCCTATTACACAAGAAAATACGTTTGCAATTCTATTAGTCATTTCAAATTCACCAATAACAATTACTTACTTCTCTCTTTTAAATAGGAACACAATAATTTTCTAAAGCGACGAGAAGTTGTTTTTTTTATTTTATCAGAAGTAAATATTTTTCTAAGAAATCTTACACGTATAAAAGAAATCGTGACATTCTACGTTATAGTATTAGTATGCACACAAATTGATCTATAAATCCAAGACAGCTGTAAACAAGTTTCTGAAGAACGTGAAAAGTGCGACACCTCCTCCCTGATATATTTCTATTTCTGTCACTTGAGATACGCTTGGGGCGTCCGAATTATCAAAACAAACCCAAAATAGAACCATTATGAGCCATAGCCAAAGAATTTACACAAAATAGAACGCCAACGAGCTTCAAAATATGGCAAAACATAAAGTCATATAGTATGAGTTTATGTTTAGTATTATAAGTTCATTACTTAAATGATAGTTTTAAATATTCAAATATTTGCAACTAGTTTGAAAGAATGTATTTTAAGGTTGCAATGTAGGCTTTGAAAGTATTTAACAAGGCAGTTTAATATATATCTTTTAATTCCAAAGGGTAAAATCGGAAGTACATTACAATCTTTCGATTACCGTCCGTACGGCTGCCTCTTAAACCGTAAATTTAAGTACATAGTTAAAATTATGATGTATGAAAAACTGATCTAAAAATAATCGGTTAAGTTAAAAGACCGTCGTACAAAATCCAGCAATAACTGAAATACAGCGATCGGTATGGTCACGGTTGTTGGAATGTTTCCCGACACTAAATATTGCGTACAGCACTAGTTGACCAGCAGCGCCTCTCGCTAACTCTGTTTCTCCATTACCGGCCACTGTACCATACGGACGTGCTTCCAAATGTATATATTTTAACTAATTATTTTGACGACCTCCGTGGCCGAGTGGTTTGTACGCCGGGTTTCATGGTGTCGCCGACTCGAGAGGTCCCGGGTTCAAATCCCGGTGGGGGCAGATGTTTGCGTGATGAATACGAGCATTTGTACTCCAGGCATGGATGTTTACTATGTATTTCTTTATAAATATACTTATATATGTACAGTATATGTATTCTATCCGTTACCCTAGTATCCCATAGCACAACACTTACAGTGCTTACTTTGGGGCTAGGCTAATTGGTGTGAATGTTGGAAATATTTATTTATTTAATTATGAGTTAGTCCTAACCAGATTATAATTGTTCCTAAATATACCTTAACAGACGAACCAATGTTTGTGTTATCAATCAACCAAGCTATCTACAGTCCGCTACCAACCGAACAACAGTTATGATATGTTGATTGATGATTATCATTGGTTCATATTGTCCCTATTAATACTCGATTGTTTTTCATATTCTTAAAAATTTCAACTGTCTACCGGTTACGGTTCTTGAGGTACAACAATTAAATCCCAATTATGGAAGCTTGTATTATTACACTTTCGTTCTTCCATAAAGCAACACGGAAGGGAGTAACCATATCGACATAACACTACATTCAAATAATTCTGCCATTTTTTGAATGAGGGATATGCACACAAACGCAGTTTAACCTACATGCGTAAACCACGAAACTGTAAAATACTTACACATAAACAATGATACAATACACCGCCAAATATATCCGCACACTTATATCGTTTTTATGCCCAAATCGACAGAGGTGAAAACTGTGTACCTACTCCCCTCCTGACCTCGTCGGCCGTGTTGTTCTATGCGTTCGTCACACCCTTAGGGCGGTGCAGAACATCGTCAACAGATTCAAGGTGCCTGCATCCAGGAACAGGAATGCACTGCGAAACGACCAAAGTGGCATATAAGCGATTTTTCCATTCGACTGTCGATATCATAGTATGTCTGTATAAGTTATGTTTGCGTGAGGGTAGGTAAATCTGTTTAGAGGTAAAATATTTAGGAAAGTTAACTTTTTTTTTTGGAATATAAAAATAAGTGAATTTATCTCACTGTGTGTGCACGCGTGTGTACGTAAGTGCATTTGTGTCTGTGTGTATGTGCAACATCATCATCAGCCTATTAATGTCCTCACTGCTGGGACACAGACCTTCACTTTGGATAGAATGGGGAGATTGGGCCATGACCCACCACGCGGGCCCACCGCGTATTTGCGGGTGCTACCGACTGCAGATGCAGCCGCAACAATGCTGCAACATCGGACCAACAACGGCTTAACGTGCCTTTCGAAGCACGGAGGACCTCGAGATAGAAGAAAGTGGCTTAACTTCAACGATCGCAGTCGAACGCGCTAACCACTCCAACCACCATCGATCTTCTCGTATGTGCATGTGTAGATAATATTTTGTTAAATTAGATAGGTTTTTATAAAAGTAAAAGATAACCATGACAGCTGCTGCCGACAAACCGTTGTACAGTTTTTCAGATGTAGACATAATTATTGTTAACATGTGCAATGTTGTGGGAAAATCATTAAAAAAAAACACAGAAGCAATGTTTTCCAGGCCACAGTTAAACTAAAACCGTCGGTCGGACGGGAACGCGGGCGCCGCGGAAATATTCCAAGCACGCGGTTTGTGTCACGGTAATTCTATTTCCATAGGGATTGTTTTGAAAGAACCGCTCTCGGTGGCCGAAGTGACGGCATTCCATCATAGAGAGTTCTACTGTTTACAGTTTAACGTTCACAACATAATATTTGAACTGTTTATCACTGAGGTCAATTTTTAATAATCGTGTTTTGTTTATTTTGTATTACTGCCTATTTAATTAATACATTTTTAGACAATGTGCTTCTTATTCTATAATAATAATAATAACAAGCGATAACCTTAAAAAGGAAAAAATATCTGGAGAATCTGATAGTCACTTGTAAATGAATATTTCGAACTGTACGCAACGCAAAAAAAAGTGGTTTAGCCCATATTCTCATATCAATATGAACAGGCCGGAGCGATTTTTATACCCCTAAAAAGGTAAATTCATCATCATCATCATCAACAGCCTATCTTAGTCCACTGCTGGTCATAGGCCTCTCCAAATGCACGCCACTCAGATCGATCTTGGGTTACTCGCATCCAGCTCCTGCCAGCCACCTTGTGCAAATCGTCACTCCATCGTGCCTGAGGACGTCCTACACTACGTTTGCCTAGACGCGGTCTCCACTCCAGAACTCGTCTACCCCAACCAACGGTTATCGCTCCTTCGGCAAATATGGCCAGCCCACTGCCACTTCAACTTGCTAATCCGGTGGGCTATGTCGATAACTCTGGTTCTCTGTCGGATTACCTCATCAAAGGTAAATTAAAAATCTTAAAACCCGACTTCAAATAAATAAAGTACCTACTTTTAGTTAAAACTGAAAAGAAAAAAAAGTGCAGTACTTATTCTATAATTCTGTTAAGTAAGGAAAAAAGGTGCTTTAACAGTTGGGACCCATTAGATATTGTAGAATGGATTTTTTTTTCCAATACTATTTTCTATTACTATCATGTCTACAGTAGCACTTCCATGATTAAGACGAATCGATTGACGTTTGAATCATCAAATTAGGTCCTCGCGTTTGGTCTTTAGTGTGCCACAAAGGAACATACATACATATACAGACTGTTAAACACAATACCCTATCACCGCGTCGCGCATCGCGCTCTTGCATTGCGCTGTCGGGTAAAAACATGATGGCTGGAAAGGTACCTGAATTCCTACATGAACTTCCATCCTTTCTACTACTGCAAATTGGTCACAGATTATCTTCCCGTAAAATACAGTACACTACTGCCACACAGTTACACAGTAACCTACAATACTTTATGGCTTTCCAAATCCTTTTTTTCTGCTTAAGTGTATATTGAAGATCTGTCATTTAACGTACAACGCATAGAGTTATTTTTCTAAGGTACCACGTAAATATTAAAATAAAAGAAAAATGACGTGCAGAGTAGTCGCTTCGCTTAGGGCGTCAAAAAGAACGTAGTAGAACAAAACAAACATAAATCTCAACTACAACATAACGAATGGTTTCTGTCGGTTTTGTATTGACAGGTTGTACCTATCTGCCTATCCAATCCACCTGACGGCATCCGCTCTGTCTTCTCAGGCAAACAGTGTAACATTAGCCGTATGTAATATTTCTTCGCTGGCTGTTTGTTTTCGGAAACGCATAAAAATCAGTGAACTCACAGAAATGGAACACGATTTCCTTGTCATTGAGTTAAAGCTGCTTGCTGAACGTCGGCGGAGCAATTCGCAATGTGTACCAAGGGCGATTTAAAATAACGCATTAGGTGTATGTTTCTCCGGCCTTTTGATGAGTTTGCGTTTTATAAACTTTTAATAAGTACCTAGCTGTGCATGATGACGAGCATGGACTTGTTATACAAAGTCTATGATGACAGGTTTCACCGTGGAATTTGAGTTTCCTGAGGTAAATAAAACTAGTTTTTACGGGTTAATGCACGAAACTTTATTTATTTATTGACGTTTCGTAGCCTTTACAGGCTACGTCGTCAGAATTAACTTTTATTTAATTTGTCGAGCTACCTTTGAAAGACTTTTATTGAGCGTTCGGTTATTTCATTGTGAAACGTCAATAAATAAATAAAGTTTCGTGCATTAACCCGTAAAAACTAGTTTTATTTAATGAGTGATGTGCGTGAAAACCTAAGAAACAAATATGTTACCTGAGGTACCTATACGTGTAATTAAATTTGACTTGTAATGTACTTTACTAACAGTAGGCCTATTTTGTGGCTCTATAGTATTCATGATCGTATTAGTGTAAAAAAAACGACGGGTTGCACTCCGGGAATGCCGGCAGAAGTGAAAACTTGAATATTAACGTTGTGCATTTTTGATATTTTGGAATGGTTAGGGAATAATTTTGCACGAATTGCTTTAATTATCAGTATAGAAGTACTATCATGTATGTGGTAGAATAAAATATTAATTTATTGCGCTATCGTACAGAAACACGACTTACATGAATCACGTTTAAGCTCACTTAGTGACATCTATTGTAAAGAAATCAACTTACATGAATCACTTTAAAGCGCACCTAGCGTCATCTATTGTAAAAAAATACATTTTCTTCGCAATAAAGTTGCCACGTGGACGTCCTAGATAGAGACTTATTATTATAATACGGTAAAATAAAATATTACTATGTTTCGTCCAATATATTGAAAGTCAACAACCTTTCCAATCTTATTGTGTGTCATGATGCGATCAGCCCACGTGCTTAACCTGACGCGAGTTTAACATTTTTTACCCATACAAAAAAAAGTGTACAACGCCGCTAAAGAAGTTTTCACTTCAAAAATGTTACGTATAATAACAGAATTTTACGATTCACCAAAAGAGAAGGAAGGTCTAATAAATTAGTGTCTTTAATAGTTAAATATGATATTAGTGCGGTAAATTGGTTATTACAATCGTCTCGGAGCTTATCATAGTCACGAGTTTGTAAATACCAATTCCGCACGAATATCATAGTGTCATACAACGTTTTCCAACACATTGCGAGAAAACAGTGCCTGTAGCTAATCAAAGTAATAAAGCAAACTTTTTTTAATTAGAAAATGGCACGCATTACCAAATTGCGCCACGTGCGGGTGGTTAAAATGAGAACTACATCTTTAGTATTAAAGTGAGACAAAGGTGTAGATCAAAAGCGCTTCCTAGGAGGATGTAATTTTAAAAAAACCGTAAAGAATAATCACGACGCCATGTATGGGGCGTGCGGTAAAACGTTTTACCGAATGCTCCGTTGTTTGGCCCGTAATTTTGATCTTTCGAGCAATATATACAACCTCCGTACATGCATTTTTTGTGTTAAAAAAGGTTTAATAAAGTTTACTAGAAAAAAAATCCACGCGGACCAGACGCAGCGGACTGCCTGCCTGCCTGCCTGGTCCGCGTGGATTTTTTTCTAGTAAACTTTTCTTTAGATTTAAACATCTAGCAGTTAAATGCTTAGAAATAAATAAAATCATATAGGTTTAATAGTTATCATGAACACAGAATCCGTGTGCATCATAGGTGTGAATTTTATTAACTGACAAATTAAGTTTAAAGTTAATTTAGGTTTACAGTATCAATAGGTTAAGATTAAGGTTGAAATTGTCCAAATATAGTCATAAATTTATGATCAGGTCCCATCTCAAATCAGTACTCAAATGTCCTATGCATAAAACCGAATTTGCATCATACTCTTTCACGGTACATGCCGTCCACTTGTGGAACTCGCTGCCAGCAGGAATCAGAGACAGTCCAACTGTTGCTACATTTAAAAAACGGTTGAAGGAACACTATCTATCCTCTTGAGCTGCAAGGCAGCGCCATCTCTTCGCATTGTAGCGCTGCCTTGCAGCTTAAGGCTGGGAAAATTTCAACGCGGCTAATAGGGCCGTGGTAGCATAATGGTCAGTGCATTCGCCCGGATAGCGAAGGATGCGGGTTCGAGTCCCGTCCGCTGCCTGGTCCGCGTGGATTTTTTTCTAGTAAACTTTTCTTTAGATTTAAACATGTAGCAGTTAAATGCTTAAAAAAATAAATAAAATCATAATTATATTTTGTTATTAATATTCAGGAGGCACACACTGACGACCCCTTTTTTATGATGTTTTCCTTTCGCGGGCCTGCTGGAAGAAATTTCAATATGAAATAAGCAGTGCCCCTGTACAAATTTCTTGTTCCTGTTCTTATCTGTTTTATTGTGTGTGTACTAAATCATTAAATAAATAAAAAAAATGATAATTATGATTTTATTTATTTTTTAAGCATTTAACTGCTAGATGTTTAAATCTAAAGAAAAGTTTACTAGAAAAAAAATCCACGCGGACCAGGCAGCGGACGGGACTCGAACCCGCATCCTTCGCTATCCGGGCGAATGCACTGACCATTATGCTACCACGGCCCTATTAGCCGCGTCGAAATTTTCCTAGCCTTAAGCTGCAAGGCAGCGCCATCTGTTCGCATTGTAGGTAACCCACAATGTCAAATGAATACTTTTTCAAGTATTAAACATTTGAAAGAAGAAATAGCAATTATAGTTATGATTTTATTTATTTTGAAATAGGCAGCGGTCCGCTGCCTGGTCCGCGTGGATTTTTTTCTAGTAAACTTTTCTTTAGATTTAAAATTGATAATGTCATTAAGTTAAGAGAGGTTGGGCATCGAGTCGAGTTGAAGCGCCCGTCTAGGGAAGCAACCTTCTTAGAAGAAGATCACCGTAAAATAACACTACCTTTTGATGGTGTTGTGTTTCTGTCGATTGGTAAGGTTCCAGGGAAACACGGAGTAGGGGATTGGGTCGGGGATAGGCAACAGTATGAGTGATGTTTTTGGTATGGCAAGTGTATATAGGGTATGATGGCCACTTACCACCAGGCGGGCCATATGCTTGTTCGCCACCCTTCGACATAAAAAATTTTGTTACTCGAATCTCCATCGATTACATCGTCACGTCCTTGCATGACAAATAACCAGTAAGTGTCGCCGCACACGGGCCACCGACCACAACCACAAAACGCCGCCACCGACATATTTCTTGTAGTTTTCATACATTTTATATGGACTCGCCACATACGGTACGCCGGTGACCGCCACACGCTACAAATCTTCGTTGCTCGCTTCTTGTGGCCCGCACCGGCCACTTACTGCGCCGATACAAAACGCCGCCACACGTCACTCGCGCGATTCCCCACCCCTCTCTCCCTTGCCTTAGTCGGCCGCTGTCGCGCGCTTCAGCCACTTTAGTAGCCGCTTCTAGCTTCTCATGGTGGCGTTTGTGGCTGTGGCTTGTGGCCCGTGTGCGGCGACACTAAGTTCGTATCTATAACATGCTACTTTCTTGAGCCACGTAAGGACGTGAAAAATAATCAGTCTACAACATGCTTCCTTCGTGAAATTCGATTATATAAGGATAAAAAATCATCTTGTTTTATCAAGTGTAGTAGTGGTGATGGTACATAAATGAAATGATAATCATGTCACATCACGCAGGAAATACCTGCGCAGCGGAAATTACGGTGGCCGCGCGAGACAACAATATAATTAGACCGACGAGACGACCAGTACGAGCCCTCTGATTTATTATAATGCCCACTTACATAAATCCCACGTATTTGTCTCCGACACCACTAAATCTTATAAAGGTCGTCGTTCATTAGAGCCACCCGGCACGGCGTCAACTCGATTTCCGCAACCCCATCTTATGGACGTTGTGGTCCATGACGAGGATATCGCGGTCAACACCGGACCACGGTTACTATAGTTTTCTAAAATACAGAACCCGTACTTGGTGCTGCATTGGGTCCGACATTATTTTTCCTATAAGAGGCAATTGGCCATTATCTGTTAATTTCTCTCTCGTAATGCAGGCAAGTAGCGCAAAATATAGGCAGAAAGAGCCACCGAAATCCAGAGATACACAGATTTGGCTGGATACATCCCAAAAAAGACCAAAACCGGACAACATACTCTCCTCGTGTTTCTTTCATGTTATTTCATGCGCGCTGAGTGAGGTGTTCCAAGAGTCTAGACTCTAGACAGTGCTGGTCGGATACCGGGTGCTTCTAATAAGCGTTGACCATAACTTCTATGATCGCCGGAAAATGAAATGGCCGTCAAATTCATGTCATATGAAGGCTGAATACATAATTTCTTTAGATTTCTTTCTTATTTTTCATATCAATAAAGGTACCTATATATTGCCAGTGCCCGTCAATTTCATTCTTCCCTTGAGATTAATAAATATTTGCACACATCTCCACTGAAGGTTCCTATACTGACAAAAAACTTAACAATAGATTTAGGAGGAATTACCTAAGTGACAAAGGAGATTGCTCAGCTACCATAAATGTTTGGCCTAAAGACCAATAATCATGAAAAATTGTTTCCTAGATGCAAAATTATATATAAATTACTGTAGAAACGAATATTATTGACGGACACCCCTGAGAACTTCTATAAACCATATACACTGAACATATTAAAATTATAGAAAACAAATAAGTTATATAGTAAACTAGGGAAATCAAGCCAAGTACCGAAATTATGGATTAGACTCAGGTATATAGAGCATGTAGATTAACAGATAGTTGCCAGTTTCTAAAGTTAATGCATAAGAGTAACTCTTAAAATCAGGTGTCATTTCCGGTTATAATAAGGTACTCTGTGACAGAAACTGTGTGATGATTGGCAATGAGCCACAGATTAGAGAGAATTTTTATTAAACAAAGAAAGCTAAGAGATTTAGGTTCTATAGCCATATATTCAGTAGCCAGTGTTGCCAACTCTACGTCTTTTTACGTAGATCTACGTATTTTAGGCCTTTTCTGCTAACCTACTAACTTCAGTCCCAAAATCTACGTATTTTCTTTTAATTTGTACAAATTTGCAAAATAACATAACTCAGTAGAATAGGGAAGCATATTTTCCGTTAACTATACAAATGTTTATTTCTTATAGTTTTTGGTATGAGGAACTGAAATACATCGATTTCACTTCATAAATTCAGAATGACGTCACAAAATTTATAAACAACTAAACGTCATTGTTGTGTTACTATGGTTTCTTTCGTCGGACTAAAATATATCTAAAGACTCTTATATCTTGTAGAAGAGTTTCCGTTTATTGGTTTTGTTGACTAAATTAATGCTGGACGCCGAATTTGTAAAAGTAGAAACGACAAAGCTCTCTACTTAGTAGGTACATTAATAAACTTAAAAAAAATATTTTTAAACTTAAAATATTATTGAATCAGTACTTACACCGAAGTGATCTATGCAAAAAGAAATGACTTTCAGTCGATAAAGTTACAGGATTTAGCAAGTTTTAAACATGTGTTCATGTGTAGATATGTTTATTTCTCTGGGCAATTTAAACCACAACTTTTCTGGAGACTTTAACATTGTGTTTCTACATTCTCGCATAATACAATCATGATAATTACAACAATACATTTTTTTCCGTCTAATATAACAATTATTAACCATTTAAAACATATTTTCAAAAAGTGTCAACTAGCCTATTTGATAACAGTGTATTCTTGTCATTCTTTATACAGAATGAAAAGGAGAGACTGATGTTAAATTTAGTGCTAAGGTTAGAGAATTATGCCAAATTGACACCTAGCAGCGTCTGTGTCTGATGGTAAATGTCTACCACAGCATGGTAAATGCTGCCAATGTAGCGTCCTCTCCAAGAATTCTATGTTCTATCTCCTTTTTTTAAATAAATTGTATAACAAACACTCGTTTTAACGAACTAGCTTCTTTCAAAAAAAAAAATACGTAGATCTACGAACTTTTCATATGCAATTTTTACTAATTCTACGTAATTTTGTCATCGGGCCTACGCCTTTTTCAAAATCCGAGTTGGCAACACTGTCAGTAGCTTCATTATTTTTGTTATGTTTTTAAGATAACCATATTTTAGATTTTTAGTGTATCATACCTTATAATCTTATTTATTTATTAATTTATAGTCAGGGAACGTAGGCCCATAGATAGGTACCTTAAAGTCTAACATATATACAGATTATAATGTGTTTATGGAGGTGTTTGGCGAAAAATGTATGGCAATAGACTTTATGATGTCGCCTACCATCTATAATAATTGTCTGAGCACATTTGCGTCTAGTGAAAATGATTATATAGTTGTGGATATTAATACCACAGTGTAATAAAAAAAAAGAATTTATTTTATCGATCTTTACAAAATAGATTTGTTTTCATGTTATAAAAACAACTTCAATCAGTCTTTGGCTGAATGTTACTACACCCATAGCCATTAAAAAAATTAAAAGTCAAACCGGTAAAATTAAAAGTCCTTTTAAAGTAAATATATTATACAAAGGTTTCCGTTGAAATCTAATGACTGTAAATTAAATTATAAATTACGCCAAGAATTACCGCGTATGTCAATATTTTTTGTGCATATAGGCCAATTTGAGCAATCTCCTTTATTCTAGTAAGTATTCGAAAAGCAGGTCACTTGAACTATTTTAGCAAAATGTAAACAAAAGCATAAAGGACATCGGTCAACTCCAATACATCGTTTTATTTCAAATTAAATTGTTGCGTCTTTCAACAAATGATATCATTGCTTGAAAGACGCAACAATTTAATCATTAGATTCTGTGTAATTTATTGAGCTTATATATGTAAGAATCACGACGAAAGAAAGCCGAGGAAAAAATATATTTTGCTGTGAACAAAATATATTTTATATGGGTTATGTTATTTTGACATTTTTATTACGTATCTGTATTACATCTTTTCATTACAGAAATTGATTTTTGCACAGAAATCATAATAAGTATACTAATATCACAGATTAATTCAAAATGTAGTAGAAGCGAAGCCATTTGATTTGATCGATTGCAGTTGGCGTCTTATTTTAATTATTCTTAAATTCGTTCACAGTGGATATTGTGAAATAAAATTGGTGGGATTTTGTGTTACAACCGTCTGCGCAACTGAAGAATTAGTGGAATCTTTAAAATATACGCTATTCCGGTCAAGTGGCCGTGAGAATTTTATGGTAGTGTTGACTACCTCACAGAAGCTTACCTGAAAAGCCAACTCAATACATTTCGTGTCAAACACTCAAAAAAAAATTAGAATGAGCCACACCGACATTCTAATGTAAAAAAACGAAGATTAATTAAACTGAAGACTTGGCTTTATGGGCATTGTTCCCTTTGCCTTCCCAAAAAGGGAGAATCTTAAAAAAACACAATCTAACTTGTCCTATTTGTTAGACAATCCTGGCACAAGTTTTTTACAAAATCGCCAATTTAAAAATAAAATAATTACAAAGTTAATAATTTATTACAATAAATCGTTATTATAGACTGAAACTTATGGAATCTAGTTATCAGTTGATTTTTGATGCTGTATTTCCAATAAAAAGAAGTGCCAAGATTGTTTACCAAACAAGACAAGTTGGAATGAATGTCAATGCAGTGTTTTATATTTTTTTTTTTATTTTACTCGGCTTTTATTTGTGTCAATTACAATTTGTAAAAACTGTTTATATTTAAATAATAATATTAGTAAAAATATCTATTCCAGACGTTCAACTTTGATCCAAATATGATTTGACCGATGTCCTTTGTAATCAGAGCACATTTGCGACATGTTAACATTTAGATTGACTTAACTAGTGACACCTCTTTGAAGAAAACGAGCTCAACATGTTGACTATAAATAATGGCAATCGTCATAGAAATATCGTTACGACGCTAATGATGAATGCACGCAGGCGCACTTAATGACCTCAAAGAACGGCGATGATGCAGTCACTATGCAATAAAAGTTGGCACGTTTATTTGAATTATGCCACGTACGAAACTTAGGTTACACTAACGAAAAAAATGGTTGCCTGTAAAGTCGGTTTTACGGGCGAAGATTTTACGTGACAACGTCTTTTTCTCGGTAGAATATTTATTGATATGAATATAATTAAATTGCACAATAGGAACAAGGAATTGAATGAAAATAAGAATTGCACAAATTTTAACTATAGAAATATATTTTGTTTACTAAAACATTGTACATGTAAACTTAAACTCATCGTAACGTTACCGAGCGTTACACTTTTTCATAAGTGACTCCCAGCCGCAACCTAATTTAAGACGTTGTCACGTCAAAATCTACAGTACCCTTAGCACGAATCAATATCGAATTCGTAACGTTTGCGAGTGCGAAATGTCATTGCCAAATGTGTACCGATTTTTAATTGACACTGACATTTCGTACTCGCAAACGTCAGTGTCAAAGTCTGTATTCGAATTCGATTTTGGTTCGTGCTAGGGGTACAGTAGAAAAAATTAACCCTAACGTTACACAATACACCCACAGAGCGGTGTTAAGCAGCAAGCGACCAGTGGGCATTGTAAGCGTTGTGGGGGCAAAGTATGATTGTGAAAACAGAAAGCGACAATGGTATTCTTGGGATCAAACCTATTATGTTCTATAGTTATAGTAACGTCATTCACGCTTCTTAATTGGCTATAAGAAAATCAGGTAATTGCCCCACTTGCATTCGGTTGAGCACGCTCTCTTGCCGCGGCTACACTTTGCTACAACTTGTAAATATTTTACCTTTCTCCAGACAAAAAGCCCTACACACATTTAGATAGTAAACAAATTGCATGGGAACTATCAGAGATAAGGAAAACGTGTTATTTTATTCGTAAGTACATTTTTAAAGAAATCAAAATAAAAATATTTAGTGGTTACTTATTTTGACAGTTGCTGATACCATTGACACGTGGAAGGTAAAAAGCGAGATGTAATCTGTTTGATGCATGATAGTGAAAAAGACTACTTTAGTGCGCTCTGCTGCATTGACGGCTATTGCCAAGAGAAGTTGGGACGGGGACTACTTTTGCCATTTTAAAATGCATTAATGTTGGCGTATACCTTGTCTATATATTATACGTCATGGGATCAAACTGAATTAAATTTGAACGAAGCCATCTTGGTGAAACATATTTTGCGCTTGCTTCAAAAATCACTGGTCGCTTTCTGCTTAAAAAAACGCTCTGATCTTACCGGTATTCAGAACAAAGGCGTTCTAGTCCAATTCCCGATAGGTCTGAGTGAACTGAACTTCAGATTATTTAGGTACGATGACTCAGCGCAGCATGCAACATGCGCCCGCGTTCCTGTTATAGCGACGCACGGTGTGCAACCAAGTGCAGTGCAATTTGCATTATTTACAAATGATTGGTTCGGAATTAACTTTATTTATGTGTTTCTTAAACTTCCGCGTGCAGGGTATTCATTTATATTCCACTCCAAGATGTATGCAACCATCGTCGGGAGCCATTTCACGGTTCGAACAGCGTAGAGGCCAATCGGATGGAAGTATCTGAAGCAATCCAAGTCGTCAATTAATCAAGAGTTTATTGCAATCAGAACACTGCTGTTAGCATCCAGATTAATCTGAATATTTAATCACAACTCAGATTATACTTTTATCTTACTTAGTAAGTACTTATTTGAATTTACTTCTTTTAAAGTAGGAATCTACATAATTTTTACTCACTTTCTTGATTTGGATGGGAGATTTTCTGTCGCTTCAGTTATCTCTCTGACTAGACTCCTACCCTCCTATTTACCAACACTTAAATTCAGCAGTACTATTCTGTAAAAACAAACTCCTGTCACCAAAAACAAAACCTTTCACCGCGGAATCTAATTTTATATTTTAAATTGATGTTCTAATTTAAAATCATACTGCAGATCCCGAGATGAAAAATGAGTTTATTCCAAAAGAATTGCACTGCAGGTGAGGTAAGTTGCATCGCTCGGTAGTGTTGTGACTCTGTATAAAAAAATGGTCCAAAATTATTGAGCAAATATAAAATACCGGGCTGACTTTTGAAGTTCATCTGATGTTTGCACGTCCTATTCACAATTAGCCGCTTTTTAAAGCTCAATGACGCAGGAAACATTGCAAAACACATGTAGAGTATTCGACCACGTTTACATGCCATTACATTTCCTGTTTTAAATATAATAAAAGACCAATTAGCTTAATGACAAATGTTTTTAAAGTGTTCTCTAAAATTGTACTCAAATAGACTCTCCAGAATTTTAGAAGAAAATCAACCCCGTGAACAAGCTGGTTTTCGCAAAAACTTTTCCTCTGTTATTCACATTCACGTCGTAACTTAGCTTATAAGAAAGACCAAGGAATATGGTGGGCATCTATACATATGTTTTGTAGACTATACAAAGCATTTGACTCTTTGCAACATTCCGCTATCACCTCTGGTGCAGCAAGGCATAGAAGTAGAATTCGTAGAACTTCTGCATAGTATCTATTCGAAATGCACTGCCAGGATTCAACTAGAAAGAGATGGTGCGGAATTCTGCATAGATAAAGAAGTAAGGCAAGGGGCAACCCGCTCTCACCCAAAATATTTTCAGCGGTTCTAAAAATGGTTTTAAGAAATTCAAAATGGGAGAATCAAGGAATAAAAATCGATGGAAAATACTTAAGTCACTTACAATTCGCAGATGACATGGCCATATTAGCAGAAAACAGTATACAGTTAGAGGCCATGCTAGTCTACCTAGCGAGGCAGAGCGGAAAAATTGGGTTGTCATTATATGCTTCTAAAACAAAAATAATCACTAATGATAGATAAGAAATCGTAAGTGTAAACGGAAAGCGCATCGAGTTTGTTAAAGACTATATTTATATCGGTCAATCGGTATCGTTTGAAGATCTAACAGAAAAAGAAATAAACAGATGCATTGCGATAGCTTGGAAGAAATATTGGAATCTGAAAGAAATCATGAAAAATAGAGTCATAAATATCAAAATAAAATAATAAAAGCAATCTTTTCAACGTAATTCTACCTTGTCCTACATATGGCTGCCAAACATGGTCCTTACGTAAAAAAGATGAAAACAGATTTGCTGAGCATCAGCGCTTATCGGATAAAATGAAAAATGAAGTAATAACACGGAAAACAAAGGTAACTGACGTAATAGAAATAATTAGAAGCTTAAAATGGAAATGGGCTGGCCACGTGTGTAGCATTGACTATAATTATAACTGTAGGTGAACTTGTAAGGTTACTGAATGGATACCAAGAGATGGACCAAGAAGTAGAGGAAGACCGAAATAACGATGGGAGAACATATTCAAACAAAGAGCTTGACCAGACTAGAGAACAAAGACTAGACATAGAGAACACTGAAAACAGCTCGGGGAGGTTCACACGGAGTTAATGCGGAAAAATGTCGATTTCGTTACATATTCGTACCCGTATACCGTCCGAAGTTGTGACCGAGAAGGCCGCATGTCAAACGATTTTATCGAATACTTCATGCAGTGGCGCTTAAATTCATATTGTATCGTTCACACGAAGAAGAAAACTACATGGAATCATGTTGGCACGCACTTTACAAATGCCTGTAGAACGAGACGTCAAAATCGCATGGAAAATGATCGTCAGGAGACTACTGTCTAATATACGGGAAAATCGTTTACGTGATAAAATCGTATCATATAGTCATCGTCTAGACTTAGCCTATCGTTACAAAGAACTTCCCGTGTATTTATAGAGAGAAGCACCTTATTGCGCAGGCGCTTGTTTCGGTGCGACAGAATTTGGGCGGAAAATCCTTTGTCTTTGACAGAATCCTTTGTTGCAAATCCTACCTACAATTGTATTGGCGATGTCAGACACTGAAAATAGCAGATGACTGAATATGTTTTAAAATAATACGATGATTCCTCGTTAACAGAGGATTTTGTCCTGAAATATATTTTATACTCAGTTTAAAAAAATACCTACATTATATTCCTCTATAGTTGGACTAAAACATATGACTTTAAATGGGGTGAGCTATTTTTGTAAAAATATTTAAAAAAAAATACTATTCTAGTCTAATATGGAATATAATTGTGTGATATACAGCCTGTGATGACATGTTTTGTGGTAGTGTCTGGTGTGGTATAATAGCTTAATATTATGTACAATAATCTTTTGTTCCCCTTGTGTTTGTATTTGTTGATGCGAATTTGTATTGTTGTTTAATTTAATTTGTTGTTTAATGTATTTTGTTTTAGTCAGCACGTGTGTTAGGCTCCGCTGTAGTGTATTAATTTTTATTGATTTTATTATTTATTTATATTTTTAATTATTATATAAAAAGTAATATATTTATACATTGTATTGAATTTTATATATAAGTATGATTGATGATTTCGATGACAGTTTTTTTTCTTGTTCCTCCTCATCAACTAGTTATGTTAGTGCTGACAGCGATTCCACTATGACTCTATCCGATAAATTGTCTTCCATTCTTCCCAAAAATCGCAATGTCTTCAACGTTGCTCATGTCAACGTGCAAAGCATTCCTGCGCATCATTCAGAACTTCTGGCGTCTATTAACAACTCGACTGTTGATGCTTTTCTTGTAACTGAAACTTTCCTTAAACCTTCCCTTCTCACATCTCAGTTTGCACTTCCTGGTTTTAACCTTATTCGCAACGACAGGACGGGTAAGGGTGGTGGTGGAGTAGCGATCTACCTTCGCATGGATATTCCGTTCCGTGTTGTTAGCATTTCTCCTTCTGCTTATAGTGCTTCAGCTGAGCATTTGTTTATAGAAGTATCCTTTCGTCAAACTAAATTACTTCTCGGTGTCTTTTACTCTCCTAATCTATTTATTAATTACTTTGACAGTTTTGATAAACTCCTTGATGTTTATAGACCAACTTACCAGCACATCATTATAATGGGCGACTTCAACACATGCCTTCTGAAATCCAACTTACGTTCCTCTAAACTTCAGTCTATTATGTCTTCTTATAATTTACATATTCTTCCCACGTCTTCTACCCATCATTTCCCTAACTGCACGCCTTCACAACTTGACCTAATGATAGTTTCTTCTCCAGAGAAAGTGCAATCACACGGGCAAGTAACTGCAAATTTTTCTTATCACGATCTCGTTTTCCTTTCCTATAAATTGAAACCGCCCAAAAGCAAACCCCCTTTATTAATGCGGCGAAACTACAAGGCAATTAATTTGGACCTTTTACGACGTGATGCTGATAATGTGGATTTGTCATTAGTGTATCAGGCCCGATCTATTGACGAAAAGGTCTTTAAATTGAATTCGCTGATACTAAGCCTTTTTGAATTGCACGCACCATTAAAATTAATCAAAATTAAACATAAACCTGCTCCCTGGATTAACAATGAAATTAAAGATATCATGGCACTGAGGGATAAAGCCAAACGTAGACTAAAAAGTCGCCCCTCTGATGACAACCTGGTTCGCTATAAAAGCCTCCGCAATCGCTGCAGTCGTTTGTGTAGAGACGCTAAGAGACGATACTTCCATGATTCTCTGTCTAACCGTAGTACAGCGGATACTTGGCGATTCCTTCGGTCAGTCGGTGTGGGCAAATCTTGCTCTTCTGTCCCTGCGGGCACCGACTTAAACGCTTTGAATAAGCATTTCTCTCTCCCTCCAGTTAATATTAGCAGCTGCGACAAGGCCGTTACTCTCAAGGAACTGTCTGAACTTGCTAGACCCAACTGTCCACTATTCGACTTCTCGACAGTTTCTGAGAATGACGTCAAAGATTCTTTATTATCTATATCTTCTGAGTCCGTTGGCGAGGATAATTTGTGCTCGAGAATGTTTACTCCTATTCTACCTACTCTACTCCCTGTATTAGCTCACATCTTTAACTACTCCTTGTCTTCCAATTGTTTTCCTCAAATTTGGAAAAAGGCTTACATAATTCCTTTACCTAAGATCCCTAATCCTTCATTACCTTGTCACTTTCGTCCTATTTCTATTTTACCTTTTCTTTCCATAGTTCTCGAGCACATAGTTCACAAGCAAGTTTCCCATTTTCTTCTTTCGAATAGTCTCCTAAACAGCTTTCAATCTGGCTTTCGGTCGGGTCACAGCACGGTCTCTGCCTTAGTGAATGTCACTGATGATATACGCTGGGCAATGGAAAACAAAGCGTTAACTGCACTAGTATTGCTAGACTTTAGCAATGCATTTAATTCTGTCGACTTTGATATTCTCCTTGCCATTCTTCGTTCCTTAAATGTCTCTACTTCTGCTCTTTCTTGGTTCGGTTCATATCTTCGGGGTCGCTCGCAGAATGTTCGCCTTGATGATTTAACCTCTGATGGGTGTGACCTCTGTGTTGGCGTACCTCAAGGAGGTGTTCTCTCACCACTCCTATTCTCTATTTTCATCAACTCTGTTACTAGAGTAATTTCCTCCAAGTTTCATCTCTACGCAGACGATTTGCAGCTATATCGTCATTTCGATATTGACGAAATGGACTTCATGATAGCAGCCATTAATGAAGACCTAAACCGTATTAGTACTTGGGCACAATTTTATGGTCTCTCAGTTAATCCAAGTAAATCCCAGGCAATTATAATAGGGAGTAGGTATATGTCACGTTCCTGCCGTTCCTCTCACTTGCCGCCAGTGTCCATAGGTGGAATCAACATCCCCTACAGCGATACGGTGAAAAATCTCGGCGTCACAATTGATACCAACCTCTCATGGACAGCTCACGTCGCTAACGTTAGTCGGAAAATGTATTTTTCGCTTCACACTTTAAAATGTTTGCAAAATTTCCTTCCTTTACATACCAAAATTGCTCTTGCACAATCCCTTATTCTCCCACTTCTCGACTATGCCGATGTTTGTTATTTAGACGCTACGGAGGCATTACTTGATAAACTTGAGCGCCTACAGAATCTAGCTATTCGATTCATTTTTGGGCTTCGTAAGTATGATCACGTCTCCAACTTTCGAAAGGAACTCAAGTGGCTCCCCATACGTCTGCGCAGGAATGTCAGAATCCTTTGTTTCCTCTTCAATATCCTTTACAATCCTTCTTATCCTTCCTATCTTCGGGAGAGGTTTTCTTTCACCCACTCGCCTAATGTTCCTTGCAGGTCCCATCTGAAATCGGTCCTCAATTGTCCTCTTCATAAAACCGAATTTGCATCATACTCTTTCACGGTACATGCCGTCCGCTTGTGGAACTCGCTGCCAGCAGGAATCAGAGACAGTCCAACTGTTGCTACATTTAAAAAACGGTTGAAGGAACACTATCTATCCTCCTGACTCACTGTTTCCGAACTGTATTGCTTCTCCTTTTAACACTTGTATATTTCAATTTAGTATATATGTTTATTAGTATGTCTATGTAGATATATATGTAGGTTTTGTTTATATAAGTAGTGTATTTTGTTATTTTTATTCAGGAGACACACACTGACGACCTTTTATTTTATGTTTTTTCCTTTCGCGGGCCTGCTGGAAGAAATTTCAATATGAAATAAGCAGTGCCCTTGTACAAATTTCTTGTTCCTGTTCTTATCTATTTTATTGTGTGTGTACTAAATTAGTAAATAAATAAATAAATAAATAATTTTGATTAAATTTTGCAGTTTATAACTGCGCTATCTTCGCGTTTTGACTTTATCACCTCTTAACATCAGGTGTGGTAGAGTCATTTGCCTACCTTGCTATAAAAAAAATACATTTTCCAATAATTCGATATTTTTCTAAAGATCCTAGGTATTTAAGACAAGGTCAGTACTGTAGAGTAACAGATCGGAAAAGAACTTTTAAAAAGGAAAACAGAGGCCTACTCTAAAATTTCATAAAAGAAGTACTTATGGATATTTAGAAAAAACGATTTTTTTTGCTAATTTATATTAAACAGCATCGTTACACAGAAAAATCACAATAAATAATGTTTGAACAGATTTGTAAGTACCAGAAAGTGTGTTTCATCGTATTTTGGTGTTTAGTCACAGACACTCAGGTCACGTGCCGCGGGCAGGAATTCCTACCTACAACTCGATCCAGCTATAATAAAACATTTTGTAAGTAGAATTTATAAAGTAAAAATATTTTTATATATATTAAGCTTATTACGCACAAATGAAAAAATTGGGTCAGACGATTCTGAACATGTAAACTAAAGATAACGAGGTTTTGCGAATAAAAGTTACAGAAGAAGAAAATTTAAATAAATACTGGGTCGGCATATAAATCTCTCTCGTGACCACAGTGACACAATTACAGTAGTCCAAGCTGATAAAGACACAAATTGAAACAGCTACCCCGAATCTTTTCTCGTCATTCTTATTTGTTAGAACTAGAACTTCTGAAGACAGAAACTTCGTATTGTTTTTATGTCAGGGCCTCGCCTTGATGGAATGCGAAAACCATTGTCTACTCTAAAATTAGTACTTCTTTCTAATTGGGTCCACATTCCTTTACGCGCTTAGAAATCGAAGTTTTCAATGTAATTTTTTAATCTAATAATTGGATCACTGGTGAAAAAAAATACCTATAAAAAAGGCCTCTCTCGTATGCTGAGAGCCCACGAAGAACTACAGACTACATCTTTTTAGTTATTTAAATCGTGAATTAATTTCGGTAATTATAATGTAGACATTCAGATAGTACTAGATAACATCATGGAAAGACAGTGACATAATCTAGAAATCTGTGAGTATGGTAGCTGAGCAGCCTCTCAGTGTTAATTACATCTCATGAATGTAAAGTATATATACTCGTAGATCATTATAATGTTTCGGTAATTATTGTGATCAATGAGGCCTGAAGTTGAAGAATGCGGTGTCAGCTCTATAACACAGGTGTCCCAAACGCGTGGCTGACTTTTAAATCAAAGTGGGCTCTTGGCTCGCTCTTACCTACATATTAGTCATTAGATATTTTTCAAGACATTTGCGTAACTGAGTACATAATAATGAGGAAAAATTTAACACAATATCATTATACAACCGTGTCTAAAAGCGAAAACACTTTTTTTACAAGGTAAAAAACACATTTTACTTTCTTCTGTTGTGTACGACACTTCAATAATAACTAGCGATGTTTTTGTTATTTTTACATGATTCTAGACTCATAAAAATAATGCATGTTTTGCATAGGGTTACCCCTAAAAAATATATTAGTCACTTTTTGCTACAAAAAACAAAAAAAAAACACCCAGACCAGGCAGGAGACGGGACTCGAACCCGCACCTTCCGCTATCCGGGCGGATGGTACCGCGGCCCGAATTCCCTAATTTTCTCGAGTATTTCTTCGGCTACAAGGGAGCACCCATCTCTTTGTAGGGAACCCACAATGTCAAATAAATGCCTTTACAAGTAAGTATCATAAGTAAATATTTTCATTTTATGCATTTAATTATGTTTAATTCTAAAGAGAATTTTATACTACTGATATACTCTCCCACCTTCCCTATAAAACAATACTGAGAAATTGCTTGTACTAGAAGACTTTGATGATAAAATGCGAAACCACCATATCTATTCAAAAACTTAATATACCTACGATACTAACAATATAAATGAAGCAAATGATCCATTCTTAGTCTTCTTGAGTGATGATCGCATCAGACTGAACCTATAAAATCCTTATGTCCATAGTCATCTCCCCACGACTGTATTTTAATCAGTAAGAGATTGACATAACCTTCGCCCGGATTGCGAAGGGTGCGGGTTCGAGTCCCGTCTGCTACCTGGTCCGCGTGGATTTTTTCTAGTTATATTTTCTTTAGTCTAAGCTTATTTCTCGTTTATTAATAAGAGAGTCTAAGATTATATTACCCTACCATTCTAAACCATAAATGGAATATGATACACATGTTTAAGTGTATAATTAGTTATTTACCCATCGTTAGTATTCATTAAACAATTGCAGGGTTTCTATAATTTACTAATTCCACATTCCGTTAGCCGCTGAAGCAAACATTAAAACATCAACAAACTTTCGGCATGTAAACTGAAAGCTCCAACGCAATCGAACGAAAGAAACACTCATTAAAGGTTGACTCACACACACTTTACGATCTGTTTATTTATATGATACCTAATCTGTACACAAGGGGTCTACTCTATACTATTTGATGTGATTTGTCTGAAACTATTCATAGACAAAAATATTGTATGGCGCACTCGTTTGCGACCCATTTGGCAAATGATAATATTTTTCTTAGGTTGGTGATGATTGCAAGTTCTCCTTTTATATTCTGTGAAAGAGATGAAGTTCTTCTGCAGTCGGTCCATCATTACTGAAGGTCGTGACAGCTTGATGGAGTCTTCCAGGACTGTATGATTTGCATACATGGGTTTTGCTTCAATACATGGGTACTTTCATTTTATCTTTCCGAAACACGTCCGAAAATTTCTTTCAGCCAGAGAGAAATCCAAATAACAAGCAGAATCTAACTTGTAGAAAACCATCAGTAAAATAACACCGAATTCTATCGGTGTTTCTTTTCTTCATGGAGTAGGGGGAGGAGATTAGATTCATGCCGGAAAGGTGGGGCTGACCGACGCGGCACATCTTTCTTAGACATGACTAAAGCAGTACGCAACTGGTGCACATCATCCTCTGCCTTTGCAACTGGACTGCAATTAGCATAGCGTAGTTTTAGAAAGTGCTTGTAACCGCATAGAAACTTATTAAAGTAGATCATAAGTACTTTGTCATATTTAAATTTAGCATTCGGATTACGCGGGACATATTTAAATCTCCTTATTAATAAACGAAGAATGAGCTTTGACTAGTTACGCCGTGTTTTGTTCATTTCACTCAATTGCCATTTGATATTTAATGAACAGAGACAAAAAATGGAATAACTACTCCACACTTGTTCTGCGTTTCTTAATAACTGCTAATAGAGTGTCTACGGTGAGATGCATGACGCATTGACTACAGTGAGACGCATGACGCGTGATTTCGACCGCGTTCCAAGGACATAGAATTGACCCCTTAGCGTGGCGCCGGGGTGAGCCACCACACCGGCGCGAGCGGCCGGCTCGGCGCGTCTATATCCGGACGGAATGCGCCGGACTTTGACAACTAAAGACACATTCCTCAGCTTGCACCTAACGTACACAGATAATATTTTATTAGAGGATGATCAACACTTGCTTTTTATAAGAAAACAGTGCCTAGCTGTGGTAAGTAAGCCTACTGCGCGCCTGATGATTAGCGGCCACCACAGCCATACCTTTGTAATTGAGCGACATCATGTGGCCAAACACCTAACGGCATTAACGATATTCATGCGCCCATCAGAAAAGTGAGGCTGAAGCGGCAACCAGCCCCTTGGATGACAGTAGGTGTTCAGATGGCGATGAGGCGTAGGGATCGTACATATCGCAATTACCGAAGAGATCGTTCTGATGTAAAGTAGAAGGTTTTTAAGACTGCTAGAAATCTGTGTAATCAGATGATACGTAATGACAAACGCCGATATATTCTCAACCACCTTTCTTCTTCATCTTCATCTTCCGCTGATATTTGGAAGTGCCTCGGAACGCTAGGTATCAGTCTCACTTAAATCTTGAATAGAATTAAATTTCTATAAACCTTACCTATCATAATTGCCATTAAACTTCTTCACAGAAATTGGTACGTTCATTTACAGCATGCACCGTTGCTTCAATAAATAGTTCAACGCGTCCTTATGTTGTTCTATTTTTCATTAGTCACAACGGCAGAGATCAAAAAGATTATCACTGTCCTTGACTTTCTTCTTCCTGCGATCACAAGAAATTCTCCCAATTTCTTCATAGAAACTGCCTAATAAACCCTCTCCGATCTGGATTTAGGCCTGGACATAGCCCCTTTCGGCACTCCTAAAGGTATAACTGACGATGTTAGGGCGGGTATGAAGAACGGTAAAGTTACTTGCTTAGTTCTTGTCGATTTTTCAAATGCTTTTAATACTGTCAGTCACGATATTCTCCTTTCCATTCTATCCCACCTTATGGTCTGTAACAAAGTTTTGACTTGGTTTTCATCTTATCTTCGGGACAGCCAACAGTTGGTGCAGTCTGGAGAATCATCCTCATCCTAGCTTAATTTGGAAACTGGTGTTCCCCAAGGCAGTATTCTTTCTCCTCTTTTTTTTACAACTTTTATTGATTTTATCACTCACACATTTCAGTATTCGTTACAGATGATACGAATACTGAAATGTGTGAGCTGACGATGTACAATTTTACACCGAAGCAAGTATTGACGATTTAAGCGATGCTATTCATACGATAAACAGTGACTTGAACGCTATCAAAACATGGTCGTACAATTTTGGAGTCACTGTCAATGCAATTCCAATCTATATTAATAGGTGGATCAAGAATAACGAGTAGAATTGACAACAGCAATCTAGGGTCTATCTTCTATGATGGCACTTTGATACCTTTCAGTGACCTTGCGAAAAAATTCGCATATTTATATTTTTTCGTCTTGCTGTAATTTTCACCTCAGTTGTGCACCCTACCACTAATTATCCACAACACCCTATGGTTGACTGGTTGACTGGTAGAGAATGCCTATGGCACTACGGCATTAAGTCCGCCTTTGTACGCGTGTGCATTAAGTATTTATAAATAAATAAAATACATAGCTTAATGTTGTGAAGTTATTTTGCGGCATCAAGAGCACACTTACCTTTCTCTTCTTTGAGTCTCGCTTCACTTTGTTGAATTATAATATTTACTAATATAATATTTTTTTATGAAAATTTAAATTTATCCTTAATACGCAATGCCAGATCCTTAAACGTGTATTCATTATATGAGCATAGAATCCTTTTCATATTATTAAAGAATCCTTTTTAACGCTTCTAATGAAATAAATAAAATAAGTCGACGTATCTTATAAAGAAACGAGATGTTTGTATCAAAAAGATAATAATTAAGTATTTATTACCTCAATTCCAGTATAGTTTAGCTTTAGTCTTGACCTAAAGAAATCGATAATGAATCTACGATCGACTGACTGACCTCCACGGACGGAAGTTAGTACCTACCTACATTAATGTGACAGAGTCCAGAATCTCACCGTGATGGAATGCAGCTGCATACTTGGGCGGCATTTTAGTTAAATGGGTCACCCATCCGCCAAGCCCCGTGGAATGCAGCCCAATAAACCGAGTATATATTTACCCATGTCCACTCCGCGCGACTTCAAAATAATCCGACGGCCATTTCCAACATTGTTGATGAATAAATGACGGTGACAGTTTCGTCCATATTCTCGATGGTTATTAAAATTATTCTTCTCTGATTTGTAAGTTGATTGCCTACTTAACGATACCATTAAGTTGTGGAAGTTAAAAAATAAATAATATAATAATAAATATTATTTGTTATTTACGGGATTAGTACCAAGTTAAACTGCGAGTTCAACTACTATACCAAAATTATTATCTGTATGGTGAACTATTGAATTGAAAACAAAGGTTTAGGTCAAATTTCAAAGCTCTTCAATCCTTATTAGTACAGTTTCCTTGTTATTAATAAGGACCTTATTAATTTACGCATTCACTTTTTAGGAAAACTTGTCATTTTTGAGGAAAAGTGAATTATTAGGTAAGTGGATCAATTATTATGTTTGAAAGTACATTGAGCAATATGTTCTATTTTTCCTTTCTGCAACCCAGTCTAAATTGTTTTATATGGGTTTTACACTGAAGATACTAGTACCTTATTAATATATCGTTTTTCTCTTTTTTTATAGTCAACTTCTCAGAATACGTAGAACTTTCCCAAAAATCCATTATTCCCTCCAAGTAGGGTAAACTTTTTCTAAAACAAACTATGTGAAAAATCTAATGACGGCATTAGTTATTTATATATCAACAGAATTAATTCTATTAACACTGTACTATAGGCCAAGATATGTTGGTAGGGTGTTGATAGGAAAGTTCGTTGACCTATCATTCTTTCTCTGCGTGTCTTTGTTCTATTAATTATGACGATGTGTCATGTTTCAGAATTTAACTTACGAATTTATATTTTTCTTTCATATTTGAATTTTTAAAGCTTTTTCTATAAAGCTTTATATTTTGCTTTCATATTTTTCTTATACAGGTATAATGTGACGTATTTTAACGATTGTAACTAAAAATATATTGTTGATAAAATACAAGTATGTATTTGCCAAATATGAAAAAAAACCCGAAGCACGAATAAATTGCGAACATATAAATAAGATAATAGAGCATAGTAAATAGCATTAACAGGTATAACTTAAACCATAAGCATTTTGAATGTAAAAAAATATCTACTAGTAGTTTTTACTACATTATCAAAATTGTTTATTGTTTTTAACCAAAAAATAAAATAATTAAAATTAAAATATTTGCATAAATTATACAAAGCTGTAATTATGAATCCTTTAAATGTACGCATTGCAGAGCGCGTTGCTTCAGTAGGTGCGCACGCGCCGGCCTACAATGGCAAATATGTGTCCCTTCAAAAATTTCCCAGTCGCCATTAACATTTCAGAAGTTTCGGAATAACCAGCGTGTGGTTTTAGCATCACATTCCTGCAGTCGACGGCGACTCAGTCAAATGTGAACAGTAGGCTGGATGCTAATGCGCTAGATAAACCACCAATATAATATAAAACAAAAGAATATTGCAATTATTTTCTTAATGCGAATCTACCCTACGCTCGTTGTAGACCTGTTTCACCTAAAAATATTTTACAATTTACAGATCGATGATTATTTCAATTCACATAACTCACCCTCATTCTGCGAAAGAGTATTAGAAAATCACAGTTCCCACTGAATGCTTTCCTAATTTATTTCAGTACAAGATGCCAAATATTCGCAGCGGTAGAGAACTGTGGTTTTACCACTCAAATTGGAGAGCCAGGCGGCGTAACAAGAAGGAACTTATGAAAACCTACAGTTAAATAAGAAAGATTCCAAGGCTCCACGGGGGTAGGGGAGTTTGTTCATACCGGTAAGGTGGGGATAAATAAAGCAGTATTACCGCATCAACTACCTTCCCGGCTAGACTTTAACGTAGCTTTTATAAGCTCAGCCTAGGAACTGAATAAACTAGACCAAACTGTTCAATTAACACTGATTTCATGGGACATACTTAATATCCCGATATTTTTTATAGTACGCATTTTACCTACTGGTTGGCAGAAAACTGTGCCATTTGGCGGGTTGCCAGCGGCCGAGTCACGGCGGCAGGGATGCCGCCGGCAGTGCCACTGCCCAGGTGAGAACGGCTATTATCAATTTTGTGACTCAATCTTGCCATTTTGATTTGTAACGCTGCACCTTTTGCTTCAACATTGGGTAGGTACTAACTGTACCCCGTAGAACCGCGGGAGTCTCACTTTAAATCCAATATGGCGGACCTAACAAGATGGCAGATTAGGTTTTTTATACTTCCCTTACAATACGGATATTCAATGAAAGGACTTGCTGGGAATATTGTTTTTAAGTCCTCGATTATGTCCGGCGAAAACTAAAAAGTATACAATCTTTAAAAAATGCAAGCTTTTATTCAGATGCACTACAAAGTATGAAACGAAAATTTCCTTTGTAACTTTTACTGCTAACTTATAACGTCATTAGACAATTTATAAAATATAAAAACTTGTCGCCAGATTTCAAGTTACAAATGTTATAAAGGTGAAAGTTTGTGAGTGTGTATGTTTGTTACTTCTTTACGTCTAAACGGCTGGAGCGATTTTAATAACATTTGGTATGGAGTAAGCTGACACCCTGGATTCACAGATAGGCTACGTTTGATTGCTGAAAATATCCGGGGCACAGCTAGTTCTAATATAGAATGAACTCGGACAAAAAAATTGATAACAGCGGTAAAAACTTCCAGAGACATTCGTCGCTGTCAGTTTATGACTTGTACATGCCGATTGAGAAATGAGTCACGGAACGATATGCGGTATAGATGTTTCTCTCCAGACAGCTGACAAGTTGATTGGCATCTATACAATGTTGTATTGTGTCTTATACCTACTACTGAAAAATCTCGTAAAACTCTCGTAAAAAGATAATAATGTTAAAAAAACCGATCGGCTAAATGAAATAAGGTTTTTGCCGTTTCTCCATTTTGCCTTTTTTTCAATGAGAAAAGTCAATAAAAGCTTTGCCTTATTGAGTAGCGGAACTAAAATTACCTCTATTGTTTTCGATCATCCGTCGAGGTATGGCTTAAAAAAAAACTTGTTTCCGAAATTTTTGTACCCAAAAAGAACCTAAAAGCTCCTCTTTTCGATGATGGGCTTTCCATTTATCTGCCACCACAACAAAGGCCAGTTTAAAAAGTTTTCCACTTTTTTTAGGGTTCCGTTGTTCTGCCAAGGAACCCTTATAATTTCGTCATGTCCGTCTTTACATCCCTGTTCTTGCTTGGAGACTGTTAGCACTAGAGAGCTGCAATTTTGATGAGATATATATATCAATCACGTCGCCAAAATGGTAGAATAAACTTTTTAAATTAAGATAGTTATAAGTTATAAATTTTACCATTGCATGTCCGTTGTGGGCACACTGTTGTGACTTTGTTATTATTGCAATTCGAACTGCAAAATTTTACACAGTTTTTTTACGCAATAAAGTTATTATAAAGAATGAAAAATATTTTTAGGGTAGCTGCCCTATCATAGTCATACAGGTAGATCATATAACCTGGGGATGTTATTTTTATTGTCTACCCTATCATGTGGGGTATCGTTCAATAGGTCCTTTAAAATTAATTTTAATTTTGGTTTTTCGTACCCCCCCCCCCCCCACCCCAACCCCCTCTCTAAAAGCTAAACTATTGGCTTGAAAAACCTGGAAAAATTCGTGATAATAGTGCTTTTCAATAATTTTAAAGGAAAAGTATAAACGGTTGAGATGGATTTATTGGTTTAATAGTAATATTCGTTGAACTTTGGTTAAAGAAAATTCCTTACTTATTGAAAATCCCTTAGAAGAAAACATTAATAGTGACATAGATAGGCATCTACTACTAGCAATTATTTTAAAGCACGTAACTGCTTGATGTTTAAATCTAAAGAAAATATAAATAGAAAAAATTCAACGCGGACCAGGCAGCAGACGTGACTCGAACCCGCACCCTTCGCGATCCGGGCGAATGCTCTAATATAATACTTAACTTAGAAAAATACGGTTTTTGTAAGCTAGTCACAGGAAGCCGTCAATAATAAGATCTGGTCCGAGGAATGCCGCAGCCGGGCCGCGCCGCGATGCCTCCTATTAATAGATCGGAATCCACCGCTCGTTACAATCGAGACTCACAACACAACGAAGGTAAACTCTAATAATAGCCTACTATGAACAGATAACATCCGACTAATTCAATTAGAGCAGCTTAATTGGCGAATTTGTGCCTGTCTGCTTCGTGTTTGCGTGGTAATAGACGAGAAATTATCTTTTGCGTAACTGCGTTTGCAAGTTTGTGATGTGGTAGTAAGAGAACCGTACCCTTAGCACGAACCAATATCGAATTCGTATCGTTTGCGAGTCCGAAATGTCATTGTAAAATGTGTACTGATTTTTAGTTCTCGTTACGTACTTTGTGCCGCTGCTGTTCAAGTTTCCATACAAATTTTGACATTGACATTTCGGTTTGCAAACTATTTGAATTCGATAATGGTTCATGCTAGGGGTACGTATCACTGTTAAAATGAACATATGCATGTTTTGTTTAATTCATCAGTGACATGTAGAAAGAATGTCAAAATATGAAAAAATGACGAAACTTATATACGACGCATATTGCGTCCATTAAGACTCGCATATTGCGATGAGGAGCTCGATGGAGCGGGAAGTTAGCGCGTTCGGCTGCGATCATTGCAGATAAGCAATTTTCGCAGTGGTCGGTCATTGGATGGGTGACCAAAAATCCAAATGACTTCTATCTCGAGTTCCTCCGTACTTCTAGGCAGGCGTGTATCATCCTAGGCTTCATCATCGCTTTCTATCAGGCGAGATTGTGGACAAACGCCTTGTCTATTAAGCATAAAAAAAAACTTCGGAAAGCACGTTTAGCCGTTGGTCCCGGCTGTATCTGCTGTACCCGCCAATCCGCACTGGGCCCGCGTGGTGGGTCATGGCCCAATCTCCCTATTCCATCTATAGGGAAGGCCTGTGCGCCTGTGCCTCAGCAGTGTAGACATTAATTGGCAGATGATGATGACTGCGATGAAAGAGATCACATTCTGAAACTCTAGAAATGGTTTAAAAAAATAGGCTTTATAGATAAGGTGTGTGGCATGATGTGTTAACCAAAAGTTTTAATAGGATTTTGGTTGCACTTTTATTTCATCTATTATAACTGAAGCGCAGAGATCGTTATCCGATTACCTCGTCTCAAGTATGTTCTACGGTGTTTAAGCAATAGTTTAGTCAGGGTTGCGAGCTGGTTACTCCATGCAAGTAGTACCGATGTCTTGAATATACGCACTGATAAAATGAGAAGTGATCATCAAAAATTCAAGCTGTCATGTAGGATTTTGAACCTTTAAAAGATTTTAACTAATAATTGTAATATATATATACCATTATAAGCACAATAAAAAAAAACTCTCTTTATAAATTGGCCAATTATATTTTCGAAAACAAAATAAATTGTAATCTACATTGTTAAGAAAAAATTATACATCAA
This sequence comes from Chilo suppressalis, assembly GCA_902850365.2. Taxonomy (NCBI): domain Eukaryota; kingdom Metazoa; phylum Arthropoda; class Insecta; order Lepidoptera; family Crambidae; genus Chilo; species Chilo suppressalis. The sequence continues at coordinate 5,593,460 of OU963902.1, forward strand.
TTAATAAACCATACAATTTCTGTAAATAAGTGTTGTTGAATATATTTCAAAACGCGCTTTTCGGATACCTACCGTTATATGCTAAACCTCTCTCAGATTTTCCGGACAACGTCTTAAATCCAACCCAGTAATACTATCACGTGATATCATTAAGATGAATAAGGTTCGATTATGTAAATCAGTAATATCTGTACAAGTGCACCTTGGATGCTCTGACATTGCAATAGCAAGCAATTTCTGGCTTGAAACTACAATATGCACATAAAGAAATAATTCTAATAAATTACAGCAGCAGAAATTTTAAAAAAATATGCCAGTCACAACAATCCAAGATCCATAAATTAAAAACTATTTTATTGCAATGTTGACCACGATTTTGCTTTTATAAAGCAATATATGTTATTATTATGTGCGAATAATGTTTACATTTTCCTACATATCGTTAAATAGACATAAGTATGACTATAATGTTACCCGTCACATCGTAAATGACAATCATAATTTTGACCATGCCATGGCAAAATGTATAAAACTATAAATAGAAACAAAACAAGGCTAAAATAACAATTTGGTAACAATCCAACTGTCATATAAATGTACCGCGCGCTAACATACATGCCAAAAGTGTAAAACTGTACTTGGCAAATTCATATGAAATTCCTAAATATGATTTAAGTGGATACATTAACATTCATACCTAATTATTTTTCAGAACGTAAAAAGTTATATTTTAATTCCAAACTAGTCTTACTAATAGTCAATTTATATAGTGTTAGTATTGGGATTTCTTTATCCCATTCGTTCTGTTAACAGAACTAGTGGGAATAAAGGATATGAGAGGCAGAAATACAATTATGAGACATAGAGCATAGCAGAGTAGTCACTGGAATTGGAGCGCCCGTCTAGGAAAGAAACCTCCATCTTACAAAAAACCATTGGTTTTATGTACCGCATAATCAAGTACCGCAAGATTTTGGCTTATGGTGGCGGCATACAGTCCTATTTTTTTAACCCCCGGGCAATGCTTTACGCATACCCGTCTTGGGAGTGTGGCCAGGTTATGTGGGACCCCTCCCCTCCTCCTCTCGCCCACCCGCTCAGCCAATACGAGGACTGGCTCAACGGCTGCTCGAGAGAAAGGGAGCCCTACCCACTAAAAACCTGACGATGCACCTCACCTCACCGATAGGACCTCGCCGGGTGCAAGGTCCGCCATCAGGCGGCACCCCGCCCGGCGCGGCAAAGGCACTGGGTGAGGCCACGGGAACCCGTAAGGATACTTCCGCAACCTCACCACCGAGTGTCCGAGTCGAACGGACCCACCCAACTTGGGGATGCCCCGAGGCATTAGAGGCATGTAACGCCGCAGCTGTTCTCACTCCCCAAGTAAGATTTTCCAAACGGAACCTCCATGCATTCATCAATACTTCCTCAGCCTGCCGCCGGATCTGTACCATCTCCTCTGTAGCAATGCGCTCGTAACCGGTTACATTTGGCTTCGCTTAATGAAGCCGTCCACACTTCCGTCCTTATTACATTAAGGCCCACTTGCAGCAAGTTTGCTAAATCTCGCTTCAACCAAAACTACATTCAACCAATAGAAAAAAGTCAAATCGTCAATATGCATTTTTCATTTTTCTATGTGTTAAATCCAGTTTACTTAAATCGAGATTTAGCAAATTTACTGCAAGTGGAGCTTAATAAAAAAACGGACATGTGCTGTTCACATGCGATACAAGTGGAACCTACAAAAATGTGAGTCCTTCAGCCACCAGCGGCTTTATTTGTTACCCTCTTTTTTATTTTATTTCTTTTGTAATGTTTTTCTTATCTTAGATGTTTTACGAAATACTGTAAAAAAATTGGAAAGGTAAGGATTGTTGATAAAAACCAAGTCTGTATTTATAAACAACGTAGGCCTATCAAACGTTAAATACTTAACTATTCAGGCATTGTAAAATACTGGGCAAAATTAAATAATCTATACTTAAATTTTTCGAAAAATAAATAGCTTAATAAAAGAAAAAAAAACATAACAGAGCTTAGGATTGAACTACCACACTTGTAGTTTTGTCCTACAAAGGGGGGCGGCGGAGGGTTGCTTGGACGGGTACGCCCAAGTAGCCCTCCGCAGCGGACGGGGGGCGGTACAGTGGGCACTAGGCCACGTACTCAGCCCCCAAGCGCGGGCCTACCTACGCACGTCTGCGGGGTCCCCGCAATACCACGGGAGACCCCTTCTTTTTTTTTTTTAAAACGCAGGTAAAAAATCTTTTTCAGACGACGGCGCCTTTAAGAGGCACACCGCCGAACGGACCTCACACCTGGCTCCCGCAAGTCTTACGGACCCCCCAGAGGCTACCCACCAAGGACCCCGCAACTCTTACGGGCGCTTTACAGCATAATATCCGCTAAAAAAGTCCTGCGAATACCACTACACTGCTTAGTGCGGAGCCGCAGGGTGCCCGTTAGGGATTCTACCACGGCTCCGCCCCCAGCAGCTTCCCGGCCTGGCCGGGGCTCCACGGCAGGGGTCTCCCGCGGTATTACGGGGACCCCGCAGACGTGCGCAGGTAGGCCCGCGCGTGGGGGCTGGGTACGCGGCCTACTGCCCACCGTACCGCCCCCCATCCGCTGCGGAAGGGACTCCTGAGCGTACCCGTCCAAGAACCCTCCGCCGCCCCCCCTTTGTAGGTCAGAACTACGAGTGAGGGGGCCGCCGTTCCTGGGAGGGGGGAAGCGGGAGGGGAAGTGTAATTCTTCCCGTCCCTCTCCCCCCTCCCGGTCGCCCACGTCTCCCCGAACTCGGGAGACCCCTGCCTTGGAGCCCCGGCGAGGCCGGGAAGTTGCTGGATACGGAGAAATTCCTCATCAGGAGATCCCGCGGCTCCGCATCAAGCAGTGTTGAAGGTATTCACAGGACTTTTTTAGCGGATTATGCCGTAAAGCGCCCGTAAGGGTTGCGGGGTCCTCGATGGGCAGCCACTAGGGGGTCCGTAAGACTTGCGGGAGCCAGGTGCGAGGTCCGTTCGGCGGTGTGCCTCTTAAAGGCGCCACGCGCCGTTGTCTGAACAGTATTTTTTACCTGCGTAATAAAAAAAAGGATCGAACTAATGCTCATTTGGTGTCGGTCGACCGCAAGACCGTTACGGCGTTCGGCTATTTGTCTCTTGCTCTCTTGAGAGTTACAAAATTACGGATACTGTCAAAATACTGTTGCTTATTCGTTTCGTCGAGTTTCAAATCACAACAGTGCTAAAGAAGTTTTCACTTCAAAAACAGTAGTAACTAATTTTAAACTTTGATTTCTTAACTTACCTTCGATAGCTTCAGGCATCATAGGCAAGACGCCATAATAATAATTATCGGTGAATGTTCTTCGCCGCGAAATCTATAAATATACCTAATATTTTTGTAACTAAAGCTAATGGTTAAAAAAAGTTTCAAGAACATGCCATTTACATTTTGAATTAGTTAAATTTAACATGTTTTTCAAAGGGACACGTTGACAGATACCGGCTTATTTTACCTACCTACTCGCGTTAACATCAACGTCACACGTGCCAGTCAAAAATTATTCTAATTACGAACTCGAGTAGGTGAAGTAATTAGCGGGAAACATTGAACTTGGTACGTGAACTTCTGCCAACAGTCGCTGAGTAACATCAGGTGGAACTCATCTGGAAAAATACAATTCGCAAAAATGTTGCGCTTGCGATTCTATACTCTAGGTCCTTGCATTTAAAGGTAGGACTCGGAAGTTCCTTCTAAACATTCACGCAAAAGGCTTATTGTCGGCAAATCGGCGTGGAATGCGTAGAAAATTCTGGCAGAAGACCAAAAGCAACACTTCTACCCTTGGAATCAGGTGGACGAACAATAGTATTAGTGCAATGGCGAATATTTTTCACCGTCTTTGTTGTAAAAGTTTCCTGACGGCCGTCAATCTTCGTTACTCGATGGGTTCTTGTCAAAATACTAATGTTTTAGAAAAATGCCAGTTTCTTTGATAAAATATGATGCGTTCCTCGGGTCTAGTTACCGCGAACGTTATGGCGCGAGTACACTTAGTCGATAGCCCGAATATGAGTGCCAATAGAATTCGGGTTTACCCGAGTGTAAATGAATGGAGTCGAGTACGCTCGTATTCGGGTAGATTTCCTTTTGTTTAGCCGATATAGTCTTCCGTCCCTTATTCCAGTGTAAATATTGCCCGAATTCGAGTAATGTCTTTCGTGCAATCGAAAACAGGCTAACAACCAAATGTAATTGCGACATTAGGGTTGCAACTTTCGTTTGAGTATTTTGTTATTGTACATATAATACTGTAGATATACATAATGTTGTAGAGTTATTTTAAGTACTAAACTGCTACATTTTTCAATCTAAAAAAACCAGAACGCAAACAAATAGTTTCCTGCCTTATTAACGACACGAACAATCCTGAATTTCAAAGGGCACTTGCCAAGTAAATTCCCAGTACACAGCACAACATTAGTTCTACAAACAGTTCTTCAATTGGGCGGCGAACAAAGTGGACCTAATAAATGTCAACCGCGTCGCCGCAGCGTTTAATTCATCAGATGATCTAATTATGAATGAGCTCGTTCCTGTCCTGTCGAGAGAACCGAGTGATCACTATTATTGGCGAGGATTACATCACACCGGGAAGCGCCCGCGCATTGTGAAATTATACTCAATGTGCTCTAATGTATGTACAGTACAGGGCTACCGCACGAAGCTTAGTGATTTTTTTAATAGTAAAAATTCTCATTAAATAAAACTATAACGGCAACTGTTTCAAAGGGTTTAAATGCGTTTTTAATACATAATATCTCATTTTATCGTATTAAAACCCAATATAAACCTGTTGAAAAATAGTTTTATTTAATGAGTGATGTGCGTGAAAACGTTAGAAATAAATAATTATCTCTGCTTAACTTAGCTATGTACTACCAGAAGTTCTCCTCAGATAAACCATGAATTCAGAATATTTAGATCCAAATCAATCAAAACTGAAATTCTTATGACCAAGTCGGATGAAAAAAAAATGTGTAACCGCAGAAATGTTATTGCTTTTTGGAAAATGTTTGGATTATTCTGCCAAAAGATTTAAAATATAAATTGGCATTAGATTTATTGATTTACTAGAAACACTTTATTTTATCATGCAAACGATGTGACTTATAATTATAAAAATCACTTAATAATGGTGATATTCAGTATTTCTTAGTATTGTCGTTTATTTTATGGTTGATAAACAAACTAAATCGCACTATTTAATATCGTCCTCAAGGTGAAAAATAAATTAAGAGAAAAGCTTGCTTAGTTTAATCATATAAGAGTTTTACAAAACACTTTTAAAACGGGTATAAGAGCGTTTTTATCCCTTGTTTTCACGTGTACCCTTAGCTGTTCCTTTGATGGTACTGAGGATGTATCCTTTTCCTCTGTGGCTTAAATTAAAGTTGCGGATTAAATTTGAGAATTATCAATGAGCTATGTGGCAGCCCTAGCCAGCCGCCCGCCTCGCCGCCAGCCACCCCCGCTCACATCCGTAGTGCGCGCTCAATGTCACGGGGCCAACAACACTTTCAATGAACATACTCACCGTTTTGTACGAGTAGTTACGATATCGAGTAATTTGTAGTAGTTACTTATAAAAATACTGCTAATCTTGATTTTTCCAAGGATGTAAGACATACTTAAATATCTTTACTGTCAGCTATGATGGGAGACCAAAGATTTAAAACTCTGTGAAAGTTGAAACCGAATAAGGTATAGTAGTTGCACCTATCTGATTAATTAATAAACACCAAACATAATTTTCATGAAATGGCACTCCTTACTCATAGTATGATCACTGTGTGCAATTAGGCATTAGAGTTATCCTTAGAACTTCTATATCTATATGAAATAAAAAAAGATATAAAATTAATACAAATTTATTTTGGTCCCATTTAGAATAAAAGTAATTGTACTTAAATTACATACATACAGTAAAGGAGGCAACATATAAATTAAAATAAATTAATTATCACATTTCTTAAATATAGATATGTCACGTTAAAAGTATCGTCATACTTATTTTTATATTTTTTTAATTGTTTTTTTTTTTGTAGATGTTCAAAACGTACTCTAAATAAAAAAATATGCCAATTTGAGCAGATATCACTGACATTGATCATTATTAACTTAAATTAACATTGTAGCTAGTTCTTACATTGCAACTTTATATTGTTATTTATTTTAACATGCAGTTCAAAATCTACTGATTTATCAGTCGACTTTACACGTCGTAGTAACTTATTACTTAAGTTGTTTAGTGTTATCGCTACAAATTTTCTCACCATTCATAATTTTACTTACACACCTCATAGATTCTTTTTACGGCTTACATTCAACCTTCATCAAAATATTTACAAACATCTAGCGCTCGTCTTTCATACGCAGCCATTAATCTTCTTCACACTGTAATATTTTATAAATAATTTTCTCACTTCTACAAATTAACTACACATCCATCTATCATCCATGCTACACTAGATCAGCTAACTCAGCTTTTCTCAATGGGACCATATCGCTGCCTGAACCAGGTCATACCGCTGTAATCTGGTTCGTATACATCTGGGATTTCTTTGTCTATGGCCTCGCAGTAGACCATCTTGACAGACGCTTCGCTGAACAGCCGTTCTTCGTATTTGATCAACTGTTTGAAAAATCCCGTGTTTGGTCGTATTTGGGGTCTAAAACAATGACAGGAAAAGATATCAGTACTCCTAAAGGACTACTAAAGGACTACTAAAGTACACATTTCGCTTTCATCTTCCTCTTCATTTAGAATTTTAATTTCCTCAGAGATAACAGGTATTAAAAATAAGTTATAACATTTTTCTAAATCATCTAACGGTTAACTATTAAGTTTTATTTTGCATTTGTGATCTTTCGCTATGTTTAATCTCTTGGTCTATTTTCATGTCTTAGAAATCAGTAGATCGATTTGAGAATATTTTTCTTTTCACCAATCATCATGTCAATTATAACAGACTAATTACATTTTGAAGGCGTTTTGAAACTCAAAATACTTACCGTCTCTGTTTCATGTGGTGATAAGCGTCACGCAGCGTCATCTTCTGCCATTTCACCAGATAAGCCAAGCATAGCGTGACTGATCTTGACACCCCCGCTACGCAGTGGACTAATACCACCTCTCCTTTGCTTACCACCTATAAGAAGATAAGCAACATTAGAATCCCATCAAAGCACAGTATTGGGGATGACTAGATAGTGGAAAACCAGAAAGTATCTGGGATGAGTGTGACTGGGATGATAAGTGGAAAGTCAAGAACGTAAACATAACGAAGAGTTTTCGTAGCCCACGGAGACCAGCAGAAGACTGAAGAGTAAATACTATCTAGTTTTTAGTCAGTGGGCAAATCAGACATAGAGCCAGCCCACATTTACGGACCACAGGTAATCTGGATGAGTTCAAGAAAGGGGAGACCCACACACCCAGGTCGCTACGCAGTGGCAAGTTAAGCGCAACGCATTTTGCTGATAATAAAAAAGTAGAAATCCAGGAAATGGGAAGAGATAATCTTAGACTACTGGCTATCCCACATCACTGAATATACATATTCTTAAAAGTTATAGCTATGCTGTGTACTGTGACTATATGCCGCAAATACGATAACTATCAACCAGCGTGCAACATTAAAGATTATGGAATGTGTAACGTCCACTATTTTGTTACACATGTTAGCTTTATCTGATGATCCACATTTCATAGTTATGTATAAGACTAAGTTATTAATTTTGAAATAGCTATACGCTATACAAAAAATCATAACCTAATTGAAATAACTAAAATAAGTAGTTAATTTGTATCCTATCATTAATTACAGTCTACTATGTTTGTTTCTTACTGAATCAACAAAAAAACTTACCTCATTGATCAGGTCAGCAACGAGTTCCATATACGGGTGCATGTCAGAGTTGGGTGTGTCCAATAGGGGCACCAAGTATCTTGGAACGTAGTCTTCTGGGGGCGGGGGTAGTTCAGGTGCTGCGCTAACCACAAGCCCTGGCTGCAGAGCCTTCACCGCGCCTGGGAGCGCATGAGCACCGCACACGTACAACGAGTTCGTAATACGCGATACTCCGAGGGGACAACCTCTGTAAACAATAGGTCTTGTTGAAATTTAAGTCCCACAGGTATACGCCGCCATGTGTGAAGGTTTGCCGTAAGGTATATGTGAAATGGCTTTGGTATTCATTCTTAATTTTTAATTCTGATCTATAATTCAATGTTCGTGTATCTCTTTTCAAAATATTCAATGAATTGATAATATGAATTCTTATAAAATTTTGATTTCTATCAAAAAAGAACAGTTTTCAAACGAAATTGGAATAAAATGTTCATGGAATTCTTTCAAAACAAAATCGTAATGATAATCTAAATCGAGTTGACTCCTAACAGCAGTTGGATGAGACTACAGAAAATATTCGTGACATTTTGAAAGATGTAACGAAATTTTTGCAAGACGCCTGTCACTATATCCAAGGAATGAGAGAGAACACTATTACAGCAATCGCATTCTTGAGTAGGACAACAAGCGGCGGGTGTAAACACGGCGTGCCAGTGGCCTGTGTCATGCTGGCAACGTGCCAACTTGTCTGACCTTCCGAACTTGCTCAGAATCTTATCAAAATCTTAATTACTTTTGGATAATTTTATTTACTACGCTTATCAATCAGAGAAATGAATGCTGTTTTATTGCAAAGAATTTTTCGTGTTTTCTTTTATTTTGTAGATTTTTTTTTCAATAGTTAAATCAATCTTATCAAATTTATTTTATTTATGTGTAGCATATCAATTGCCAATTAGTATCGAGGGAGCCATTCATTCAAAATTAAATAAATATGTTTCTTATGTCAATGAAGTCCCATTCCTAGTTCTCAAATTTTATTTCAGGAAGAGTAAGTACCTAACCGTTTATATTTTGTTATTTTATTCTATCTAAAAATATTTTTTTTATTGTACATAAAGGTACTTTACCTGTTCAGTTCCTCCTTGGTGAGCTTGGGTGATTCAATTGCAACTGTCGGTTCATTCTCATCTCTTACACTTGCCACTTTATCTTCAACCGTTAAAACCTTCATTTTGAAACACTGCGGTCAATATTTTTTCATAAAACCACCTCACAATATTGGCACTTCAAAGTCTTGATTATCCTCCAATCTCAATGTTGTCGTGATAAATATCGATTGTAGTCCAGGATGTACGAGTTTTTACGCATACGTGTGTTCTGCTAGCGTGTCGGACGCGCACTGAAGCTTGGCTGCGCGCACCTGCGCTTGCGACGCGTACCCTGTGACGGGACAGGATTGCAATATCCGGCATTCCACAGTTATTTTCAGACAGTGGTGACTGTTATTTTATTTACAATGCTGGCGTTGCTATTTTAGGGCAGAAATAAAGCTTATTCATCCACACATAATATAGAAAATATACAAAGAACAACGTTTGACTCAGGACGGCTAAACGTCGTGCATAAAACTTTCTGCCTCGGAAAAAATAATTGTAAAGAGCAAAATTTATTTCAGGATGTCTAAGGGGGTGCGGGAGAAAAACGCACCGTGAGTACTTAGCCTTGATGTCGTGCTTAAAATATTAGTAGAAAGAGGACTACTAAAGTTAATGAAAGTGGTTATATTTTTTTAACCTCTTAACAGCTAGATGTTTAAATCTAAAGAAAATTTTTCAGACTTTATAAAATTGACTGAAAAGGATAAAAGAGTGACAGTTGAAACTGTAAAACAAGAAAAAGAAATTTTGCGGTTTAATAAGGAAAACCGAGTAAAAGTTGGAATCATGATCTAATTATCCTCGCATACTTTTAGAATCAATCAAAAGCTGGAAAGTCAGAAAATCTCCATGGATTACAATAATTAGAAAATCTATAAAATTAGAATGAATGCAAGCCTTCACATAAAATTAAATGCCAGTAGATATAATCAATCAAGTGAAAGAAGAAATGTTTAGATAATTAGATTTGACAGAAAATATATAGAAGAAGAAAATTGAAAACGAAGAAGACCTAGGCAAAGTTTTCTCGAACAAATGAAAATATTTGAAACATCAAGTCGAGTAAACCCATTTATTTTAATAAGGTGATATCTGGCATGCTATAAGGTCTTCCCTTTGGTTTTAAATTGTGAAGGTGTTTGTGAGGCAATAGTTTCAAAATCACCATCATATTTTTTTTACTATGTGAATGGCGCCCAACGATTAGCATTGACCCGAATGATTCCAATCTTATTTAGATAAAAACAGTAGCAACGAATTCAGTCCATTTATTTATACCAGCACGAAAGATTAATTAGCTAAATTTTTTGTAACATTTCCGAGGCCAAATTAATTATTCCTTAGTACACGTGTATATGGTATAGTGGCTTCTACTGTACATGAAGTGTCTACCTTTCAGGACCATACGTTAAATTACCATTTTTCAATTTTATCAAAACGTGTATAATTTAAAACTTTGAGATGTGTCTGAAATTGATTTTATTCGGGCTTTTTCTGAACTAATATATCGCAACAGCCGACACAATCCAAGCAAGAGGTAAACGGTTCTATGTCCACCGGTTCCCTCAGATAATAATCCTTCGGTGCGAACTCCCCTCGCTTGAATATCTGATCGTCGATCAGAGACTTGAAGTAGAGGTAATTGCACGCCCTGGACAGCAGCTCGGTAGAAGTGAGAACAGCTTTCACGGCACTTTGGCAAACTGGATCCAGCTCTGATGGCACGTTGAATGACAGATTCTGGATGTTGCAGCGGAAGACCTGAAATTCATAAGGATTGGTGTGCAGAAACATGTCCACCACAAAGGTTTGAATTGAAAAAAGAAGTTATTCTTCTCATTAAACCAAATAATACTACTTATTTCTGTAGTCTTACTAAAGCTCCACCTTTTCTGTAGTTTTTTTTTACAGATATTAGGGGAGCCTTAAGTGGGGATTTTGGGACTTAAATGCGGCAGAATAACACTAAGGGGGCATCCTCTCGTAGCTCCTATTCAAAAGACTGGCTATTGCCTATTACTGGCAATAAAACGTTATGATGATGGCCGTTTTGATAGATTGCGACCAAAAGTCATGGTCAATTGTTGAATACTTCACAAGGTGCAAGGTTACCCCCCTGATGTTATTCTGCCGCGCTCAAGTAAATCCCAAAATCCCCGCTTGGGCTCCGTTCATTCTCAGTAGATACAGGAGCTAGGATAGGAGGATCCATGAAAGAAATGTGAATGAGAACTTATTTTCTTTATAGATTCTGAATTCAAGGTCCTTTTCTCCCAATAGATCCATTGGCTAGATCTAGGAAACAATAAGTATAAATAATAGCTGTAAGTTTTCCTAACAAATAAAATATAATTATGGAACACAAGTGTGTTCTTTGGTACTACGGTACTACTACGGTATTGGTACTAACCTCATGGCCACACATTTTGATCATACAGTAGTTAATGTATTCAACTGGCTTGAGATCGACTCGGTAACCGAGCTTCTGTAATCGATCTGTGTATCATATAAAAGAAAAGCTGGTACAAGTGAAACTTTAAGAAAGAAAAGTCATGGTTTTTACTGTGATCTAGGTTAAGGACAGTTTTTCTCAAAATCAAAAGGCCATCTTGCACTCAATCCAGACTTGAAGAAAAAGAAAGGTTAGAGCCATAGAAATTTATGTTCATTACCCGATTGTTCCCATGTAAGTAGTACATGATAACAATCCCATAAATAACATAAATTACTATTAAGTAATACAGAAATACATATTAAACATCCATGACTGGAGTACAAATGCTCGTATTTCGTCACACAAACATCTGCCCCCACCGGGTTCGAACCCAAGACCTCCAACACTCTCGAGTAGGCGATACCTTGAAACCCGGCGTACAAACCACTCAGCAACGGAGGACTTTAAAAAAAGTACGGAAACTTCTGTGTGCGAGTTCGACTGGAATTGACCGATTTTTTACATAATTCCTTCTCCGTGTCATAATTACTTAATCGTCAAATAAAACCACATAACATTCTCAAAAACATAATGAAGAAGTTTATAAAGTTACGAATAAATAAATACCTTTCAATCCCCTCAATTTTTGTGGTTTGTGAGCAATTGTATGGAATGTGTTACAAGGTCCGTAATGTATAATAACATAATTGACAGACATTACGTAGGTTTATATTTTTTTTAGTTTGAAATGATATTTCTTGTTTTAAATAATACCGTTATAAATAATAAATAATGCAATCTAAAATCAAATGGCATTTGTCATTGTGGCGTGACATTCTAGGAATATTTTGTCCGTCTATGGATTGTTAAGAGATAGCCATGGGCCATAGGGGCATTTGTTACAGAACTGAATTTTATTTCCAAAAATGGGGGGGGGGGGGGTTCTGAAATTCTGTCTGTCTGTAACATTGTTATGAAAATAATAGATGTGTTTAACGCCCATAAGTATGTGTCGGATGCGGTTCGAAATTATAATGCCAGAGGCACTCTAGATACTTACATCCAGTTCAACTGAGAGTTCTCTAGTAGCCAATAGAACAGTCTACTTCATAAAAATATAAGGTGACAAGGTGGTTAAATATTAAGAGTAAGGTTTGGGTCCCGGGACATCTCGTGTCTCGAAGTACCGAGACTTTTTGTAAATTTTGTTGTCTCAGGTCCCGAAACTTTCGGGTCGAGACACGATTGTCGAATTTGATTGTAATCATTTTTTTTTCAAATAATTGAAAGAGTCCAGCGCCAACTGCTTGGTCTACTACGGAAATACTGAGTATACAACACAATAAATGCGTTTGCCTAGCCACCACATCGGTTGTTCTGTGACGTTTGGTTGGATTATGATTATGTCTGTCTGTGTCGGCTAAGTCCATGGAGGATAGAGATAAGGAGAACGATCCCTTAGAAAATAGTGTCCCAGAAATATGGACAAAATATGTGAGGCGCTGCGATCGCTAAGTTGTCTCGATAAAAGCGGGCTAATTTGAAATAACCAATGCCGCGAAGAGTACAATATTCAACTAACTTCATCTACTTGTACTCATAAACAGCTAACTTCACAGATACTACTTACCGACGGCAGCGCAGCTTTTGGCCTAAAAATTAACTATAAATTCTACAAATTTTCAGGGACAGGCGCGCTAATGCTTTAGTACATAGCGATCGTTCTCCTCACTAACCTCCATGGCTAAGAAGAGTAAAAAAGGTGAAGGGGCAAAAGGTGGTGATAGGATGCGTGAAAGAGGAAGGAGCGACAAGACTGGAAGAAAGACTGGAGATGAATGAAAATTTTAAAATAGAAAAGGTAGAAAATAAAAATCCTCTTATAATAGTCAAGTTTGTGAGAGGAGATAAAAAGAAGGAAAGAGTAGAAGAAGCAATCCGGAAGAAAATGGAGAAGGAAGGGAAGGGCCTCGAAAAGGAAGGAAGGCATATTGAAGCCTTATACGAGAAACGCACAAGAAATCCGCACGTGGCACATGTGGTCCTTAGAGTGGCTCCTGCAGTATGGCGGCAGTTGACAGAGGCGGGGTCTCTTCAACTACAGTGGGGATTGTCCCGCGTGAAAGATCAGACCCCGCTTATCCAGTGCTCCCGCTGCTTGGGCTATGGCCATATCAAGCGGGTCTGCCAGGAAGCGCTGGACACCTGCTGCCACTGCGGGGGAGACCACCTATATGCCGCGTGTCCAAATAAGTCCCTTCCCCCAAGCTGCAGGAACTGCAAGAAAGCAGGGAACAAAGAGACGGAGCACAATGCTTTCAATGATATGTGCCCACAACGCACAATGTGGGACAAAATAGCCCGTTCACGAGTTGCGTATTGCTGAAGTGGTCACAGGTGCTCCTATTGGAAAAGAGAGAGAAACGGCAATAAACGGAAAACACACAGCAATGCAGGCAAACCTGCAAAGAAGTAAAAATGCTACATATGAACTGTATGTAGAAGCAGGGAAAAGAAAAGCAATGTTTGCACTCCTCCAAGAGCCATATACGGGCAACGCGGGAGTGGTGGGAGATCACTCTGGTGTCAGAATAGTTCAAGCGGCAAAAGAGGTCGGGAAGGTAAACAAGGCGGCAGTAGCCGTCTTTAACAACAACATTAGAATAAGACAGTTTCCCGACCTCACAACTCACAACATAGTGCCTGCAATATTAATAACACCAGAGTGGCAGATCAGAGTGATATCCTACTACTTCGAGCCGGACGTAGATATAGACCCGTATATTGCAACAATAGAAAAAACTATCAACAAAATAGGAGAAATCAATCTCATAATTGGAGGAGACGCGAATGCTTGGAATGAATGGTGGGGGAGCAAAAAAAGCGACGAAAGAGGCGAAAAAGTAATGGGAATGTGGAACGACTTGGGGCTGCATATATTAAATATAGGAAATAAGCCAACTTTCCACACCTGGCGGGGTGATAGAGAATATAAAAGCATAGTAGACGTAACGTGTTGCTCGACGGATATGTTGGACAGGGTGCAGGAATGGAAGGTGAATGAAGAAATAACTACCTCCGACCACAACACAATCATTTTTAATCTAGAATTAGGAAAAATTTGTGACAATATTAAGAATAGCAAATCAACAAGAATTTACAACACCAAGAAAATGAACTGGGTAGGGTTTAGAGAGGATATGCAAAAATTATGTAAAGAAAAGAGTATCAACGTAACAGAAATAGAAGAAATAAATAGCATACAAAAACTAGAAGAGTGTATAGAAAAGTATAACCAAATAATAGAGGGATGCTGTAAAAACAATTCCAAACCGAAAAAGGTGAATAATAAAATAAAGATTGTGTGGTGGACGGAGGAGCTAGAGAAGCTGAAAAAAGAAAAGAATAAGTGTAGGAAAAGAATAAAGTGGGCTGCACCCAATCGGAAAGCATGTGTTGTCGAGCAATACAAAGAAGCCAAAGAAAGATATGAAAGGGAAATGGATACGGCCAGGGTGAGAAGTTGGAAGGAGTTCTGTAGCAAGCAAGAGAGGGAAACGATGTGGGAGGGGATCTACAGGGTAATCGGCAGAACAAGGATTCAGACAGAAGATCTGCCTATTGCGAGGGCGGGCATCACCACCAGCCCAAAGGAATCGGCGCGCATTATGTCCGAGACTTTCTACCCAGAGGATGACGAAATCGGAGAGAGTGAAGTCCACAAAGAAGTGAGATTCAGGGCGGCCAAAGCAAATGAGGGGGACGAACATGATGTTCGAGACCCCCCATTTGTAGAGGCCGAACTAGCCCACGCAGTGGACTCATTCAACCCGAAGAAGGCACCGGGCAAGGAGGGCTTCACAGCGGACATATGTGCGGCAGCCATTAAAGCAGAACCGAAAGTGGCCCTCGCATTATACAATAAGTGTCTGGCCCTGACCCACTTCCCACGTCCATGGAAGGAAGCCACAGTAATCCTATTAAGAAAACCTGGAAAGGAAGATTATCAGCAGCCCAAGTCGTATAGGCCGATAGGTTTGCTGCCGGTACTGGGTAAAATTTTAGAGAAGATGCTAGTAAGGAGAATAAAATGGTATGTACTTCCTCGGTTAAATCCAAGGCAATATGGGTTTGTGCCACAGCGTAGCACGGAAGACTCCCTCTACGACATGATCCAGCGAATCAGGAGCGGCCTTTCTGAAAGAAAGATCATTGCCCTGATATCGCTGGACATAGAGGGGGCCTTTGACAATGCGTGGTGGCCACAAATCCATTGCCAACTAAAAGACAAAAATTGCCCAGTGAATCTGCGAAGGCTTGTAGCGAGTTATTTGCAAGATAGGTCGGTAACGGTGAAGTATGCAGGGGAAGAGATTAACAAAAAGACGAATAAAGGATGTGTACAGGGGTCCATTGGAGGGCCTCTATTTTGGAATTTAATATTAGATCCCCTGCTAAACGAACTCGCCGACACCGATACTTACGCACAAGCCTTCGCAGATGACATAGTCCTAGTTGTGGAAGGAAAAAGCTCCCAGGAAATAGAAAGCAAAGCAAACACCGCACTCGCCCTGGTCAACAGATGGGGGGCGTCAAACAAATTAAATTTTGCTCCACAAAAATCGAAAACATTGATAATTACGAAAAAGTTGAAGTATGACGCCCCAATACTGACCATGGGCGGGACCATAATAGAAAAAGTGGAAGAAATTAAAATCTTGGGAGTTATAGTAGACAAAGGCTTAACCTTTAATAGTCACATAAGTTATGTATGCAACAAAGCCATTAACATTTATAAAGGGGTGGCAAGAATGGCAAAAACGACATGGGGCCTAAATCCGGAAATAACTAGGACAATCTATTTAGCTGTCATTGAACCCATTATATTGTTTGCGGCTAGCGTGTGGGCGAAAGAAGCCCACAAAATTATGAGTATTAAAAAGTTGAACGTCGTACAGAGGGGATTTGCCCAAAAAGTGGCAAAGAGTTACCGGACAGTATCGCTCAACGCTGCGCTAGTGTTATCGGGGCTTCTTCCGCTGGATCTTCGGGTCCATGAAGCATCACGGCTCTATGAAGCCAAACGTGGAAAGCCCTTGGAAATACTGTGCGACAGAAAGGTGGAAGAAAGGGTCTCCTTCACGGAATCGGACCACCCCGGGAGCAGTAGCGTGATAGGCTTTGAGTGTGTGGAAAATGCGGAGGAGGACGGTAAAACGGCAGAAGGTCTTGTGAAGATATATACAGATGGTAGCAAACTGGAGGGAAAGGTAGGAGCCGCCCTGACCTGTTGGAAAGGGCAGGCGGAAGTCCATTCCCGAAAGTTTAAGCTGGAGCCATACTGTACAGTCTTCCAAGCCGAGCTGTATGCCATCCTCCGAGCCACAGAATGCGTGCTAGGGAAAGAATGGAAGGAGGTCGCCGTGCTCAGCGACTCGAGATCCGCTCTCCAGTCGCTAGCTGATCCAGACTCCTCGCACCCGATCACAAAGGCAATACAGGGTAACCTGGTCCAACTTAGGGAAAACGGCAAAACCGTATCCCTGTATTGGATCAGGGCCCACGTCGGTGTGGTTGGGAACGAGAGAGCGGATGAGCTGGCGAAGGGAGCGGCTCTCGGGTTGAAATGCAAATCGCACTATGACGGATGCCCCATCTCTTTTGTCAAGCGACATTTACGCGCCGAGACAAGAGTAGAATGGGGCAGACGATATAGGAGCGAAAGCACGGCAGCCACAACAAAGGCATTCTTCCCTAGTGCGGAAAATGCCTTTGGAATAGTAAGAAAGATGCAGATTGACAGGATAGCTGCTCAGATACTCACGGGGCATGGAGGTTTTTCCGCCTACCTCCATAGATTTAAGAAGAAGGATAGCCCTAGCTGTATATGCGATCCAAGCGTAGAGGAGGACATCTTCCATGTCCTCATAGAATGCCCTCTGTACGGAGCATACAGACACACACTACAGACACGCATAGACACAAAAATCAGTAGAGACACATTGTGGGAAATAATGGAAAATAAGAAAGAAAGGAAGGAATTCCTAGAATATAGTAAAAAAGTTGTAGAGAAAGTGATTGAGAGAAATAAAGACTAGAAATGTAAACATAAGTTGAATCTGTAAACAACTTTTAAATGTAACCTCACAACGAGATGGAAAAAGAAAGATAAACAGAAATAAGATGTAAAAGTAAGAAAGAAGAAATAAAAAAGTCTGTAAAATAGTATTAAGGAAGAAAAAAAAAAAGTGTATATATATATATATTATATGTATATAATGTGGTGCAAAAAATGAGCACCCAGTGAGGGAGAAATGTAGAATAATAGAAATCAAAACAAAAAGGAAGGAAAAAGTCCTGTTACAAAACGGGGGTAATCGAAAAAAAAAAAACCTCCATGGCTAAGTAAATAAAACTATTTAAAGAACTGTTTCACCCGCATTAATTTGAGAAAAAAGGTAATAGTGGGTCACCCAAAGATATATATATATATTATAATGCTGTCCTCTCACATACTTTTTATAGAATTTTAAAAGGAGAACATTTTCGTCATACATGATATTTGGGCAACTTTTACCGTTTACGCAGCGCACGCAACGGAAACTCAGAAATTGAATATTTTTCCCGTTTTTGCATCATTTTTCACTGATCCTTGATCGATTCATACACAACCCTAAACAAAAAGATTTTTTAGTAATTCCTGAAATTAGCCTTTTCAACCAAACAAACAAACTTTTCAGCAATTAAACATACCAAAAGGGTATCCAATTCAAACTGCAACGCACACTAATCGGAATCGTAACGTAATCAAATGGAGATGTTCCCAATTGAGTAGGTTAACGTTTGAACCTGCAACTAACTAAAGTGAAACGTGCAAATACGCTTGCGATTTGATTTGCGCGTCACTTAAAATAAATATACAGTTTGTTGCCTGCCTACTTACCTGCATATGCAGGTTTGTTCAAGTTGCATGGAATTTGCACTTTGCATACATAGTTAAAAAAAACATAATTATGGAGTCACGCCTTTAGGCCCAAACAAAAGACACTTCAATCATGTCATGGACGAAATGAAAACATAAGGACCGTAATACACAAATTAGTGTAGATTTTTCTTTACTACAAAGATATTTTTGATAACTTTGAGTGCTTAGATACCATTGAACAGTTATTCGCGAATATATAATGGATTATCTTAACACATAACATAATTATGAATCATGTTGTTTAACAATAAGATCATCTAACAGCGCATACATATTTGAATTTAATATGTTTGGATCACTAGCTTTCTTGCGGACAGGAGCATCATGGTCGCAGTCGACGGTGCATGCTCGGACTCCAAATCCGTAAACGCTGGTGTTCCACAAGGCTGTGTGCTATCGCCTACGCTGTTTCTTCTTCATATCAATGATATGCTTCAAATTGGTAGCATTCATTGCTATGCAGACGACAGCACGGGTGATGCCTTATATACCGGCCGCGCCAACATTTCACGGGAAAACGTCATCGAGTGCCGGAACAAACTTGTGTCTGAAGTCGAAACTTTGTTAACCCGAGTAACGAATTGGGGCCGACTTAATCGAGTCCAATTTAACCCTACGAAGACACAAGTATGCGCGTTCACCGCAAAAAAAATACCATTTGTCGTATCTCCTCTTTTTGAGAACACTCCTCTAACTCTAAGTGAATATTTCGCTTCCGTGTTTTTAATTTCTGAAAAAGTGTTATTCAAACGTAAACAAAACATTGATGTCAGCATTGAGGCTATCGTATAATCTACAACCAGTGATATCGTTTTTTCTGTGTTTTCATCACTAGAAGCAGCAGAAGAATAAAAAAGTTAAGATATAATTTTGTACTCACTGCTTGTTTGAAATTTGACTACCCACCTTGTGAGTGATTTTTTATTTGTCAAGTTCAATTGACAGTGTCATATTTGAGTTTGACACTTGTCATTTTCAACTGACATTAACAAGATTCTTTTTGGCAGATCTTAGTGTTGCTAGTATAATACTTTTTTGCCTAAAGGTGTTATTTTTTTACTAAGTGGGGATACAGGAAATATATTGTCATGAATCTATGTGATGGATGTCGCCTTAACATAATCAACTCTGAAAAGATCTCATGCACGGCCTGTTCTAATGTCTATCACTATACCTGTGTCAACATAACTAAAGAAAATTTTGTCAAACTGTCGGCTAAAGCTAAAGGCTCATGGAAATGTCCAGAATGTAAAGTTCCACGAAAACGAGGCGACAACACTAACACTCCAATTAAAGATGACACAGCAGTCTCCGAGGAGCATAGTCAATTCCAGGATGTGCTGGATAAAAAGCTATCCCAGCTGGAAACTTCTTTGCTTAAGAAAATGGAATCCATCTTTCGCTCGGAACTCGAAGCTTTGCAGAACGCCGTTAAACTTATACCTGATTTGAAACAAACTATCGAATTTTTGTCAAACAGATATGATGACGTGAACACTGAACTGGAAAAACTTAAGACATCAACTATAGATTTGCGCCGGGAGAACCTAAAGTTGACTGGGATCGTTAATGAGCTTACAGACAAAGTGAATACCATAGAACAGCAGGCACGTGAGTGCAATTTGGAAATCCAATGCTTACCTGAATACTCCAAAGAGAATTTACCCAACACTGTAATACAACTCGCTAAGGTGTTGAGTTGTCCGCTGGAACAGGAAAATATACTGTCTTGCACGAGAGTAGCCAAGTTGAACCCTAAATCAAAAAGACCCAAGACGGTGATAGTAAAACTGTCCTCACCTCGAGTTCGTGATAATATGATCGCGGCCTGTCTCGCGTATAATAAAGCTCACCCCGACGGCAAACTCAACAGTGGTCTCCTGGGTTTGGCGGGAGACAAGGAACAAATTTATTTAAGCGAACATCTGTCTCCAAGTAATCGCTCTTTGCATACTCAAGCCCGTTTATTTAGAAAGGAGGCAAAGTACAAATATCTATGGGTTCGAAACGGTCGTATTCTAATGAGAAAAGATGACGTGTCCCCTATTCTTTGGATCCGGAATGGTGATGTACTTCAATCATTGAAGCACTGACTTTCTCTTATTCCCTTTTATTTATTTTATTTTTAGTTTAGAGTAAGTATTATTATCCATATTTATACAAAATTCGATCAACTAAATATTTATTATCAAAATGTTAGAAGTATACGTGGTAAATTACATGAATTGTATATATCTAGTCTTAACCAAAGTTACGATGTAATTGTTTTGACGGAGACATGGCTTAATGACAATGTATTTGATGCGGAAATTCTAAATAATAGCTACCGGATTTATCGTAGAGATCGCGCCACTACATCTTCTATCAAAAAGGACGGAGGTGGAGTCCTTATAGCTGTCTCTAATAATCTTACGTCTTCTCGTCTTCCATACTTGGAAAGCAATTCTGAGGATTTATGGGTTTCGATCACCGACTCCAAGGGAGTTTTAGGTAAATTAGTTATATGTGCCTTATATCTCCCACCACCTGTATCCTCAGTAGACCTCGATAATTTACTCAGCAATATTTCTAGTGGATTATCTTCACTAGACATTCACGATAAAATGTTAATCATAGGCGACTTTAATCTGGGAAATATTGAATGGGTCCCATGTCAATCAATGTCATCGTCAGCTATGTCTCCCAAATTCAGAAATTGTATTCTCTATCAATCCTTGTCTGATTTCATGTCATTAAATAATCTAACGCAATTTAATAATATTATGAATGGGAATAATAA
Source organism: Chilo suppressalis (assembly GCA_902850365.2). Classification (NCBI taxonomy): domain Eukaryota; kingdom Metazoa; phylum Arthropoda; class Insecta; order Lepidoptera; family Crambidae; genus Chilo; species Chilo suppressalis. Next base: position 5,614,746 of record OU963902.1, read on the forward strand.
ACTGCTAGATTTAGTTTTCTCAAGTGGTTCATCTGTTAATGTTGATTTTGTAGATGATCCTCTTGTGAGTCTTGATACACATCATCCATCGATTAATATTAATATTGACTTTACAGTTCATAAATGTTTGAAAAAGCAGACAATTTTAAAATTTAATTTCTATCGTGCAGTTTATGCTCAAATTAATAAAAAATTTGATTGTGTTGATTGGGATCAAGAACTCAGAAATACAGACTCAGTCGATGCTATGGTTAATTCATTCTACTCTATAGTCAATCAAACTATAGAAAGGTACGTACCTAAAGTTTCTGCAAAATGTAATAAGTATCCTGCATGGTACTCTAAAAACCTTATTCAAATGCTTAGAGAAAAGGAAAAATTACGGAAGAGACTAAAGCTTTATAATAATCCTGTAGATGATTTTGAGTTCAAAGAGGCAAGATATAGATGCCATTTACTAATAAAAAAATGTTACCGTCGATATTTGTATAATATTGAAAACTCTATTAGCAAGAATAACATTAAAGCCTTCTGGAGCTATGTCAAAAACAATCGCAAGAAAGCCGTTACGATGCCCTCTGTAATGCATTTGGATAATACGAAGTTTGATACTCCTCAGTCAATTTGTAATGCCTTTGCACAACACTTCTCATCGGTATACGTGGCTAATGATCCTGCTATTCTAATGCCACACGTTGGCAGTACATCTTATGACAATAATAATTCCCTTTCTAATATATACCTGTCGGTAGAATGCATTGAAAAAGCGATGAAGAATCTTGATCCAAGGAAAGGTCCAGGTCCGGATGGAGTGCCAGCCGTATTCCTAAAAAACTGTGCTTCTTCTCTATCATATCCGCTAAATATTATTTTTAATAATTCTTTATCTACTGGTGTTTTTCCGTTAGTTTGGAAATGGGCTAATGTCTTACCAATTCCTAAATCAGGAAATACGAGCGACGTTCGTAATTATAGACCTATTTCCTTATTATCTAGTTTTCCTAAACTGTTTGAAAAATTAGTGTACCCATATTTTACAAATCATCTTGGATCCTTCCTCGTTCCTCAGCAGCACGGTTTTCGTCAAAAGATGTCTACAATTACAAATCTGACATGCTATGTAAATGAATTAAGTTTTGAACTGGATCAGGGTCGACAGGTGGATGCGGTGTACACCGATATAAGTAAAGCATTCGATAAGGTTAATCACTCTATAATGCTGAAGAAATTATGCTTGGCAGGTGTTCACGGCTCTTTGTTAGACTGGTGTCATTCTTATCTTTCTGAGAGATATCAAAAAGTAGTTACTTGTGGATATGAATCTGATTATATTCTGGTTTACTCAGGAGTTCCTCAGGGATCACATTTGGGACCTCTCTTTTTTCTAGCATTTATAAACGATCTGGTTCGAGTTATTAGGTACTCAAGTTGTTTATTGTTTGCCGACGATCTTAAAATATACAAAACTGTCCAAAATTCCAATGATGCTGAGCTTTTACAAAAAGATCTGGACCAAATAGCGGCTTGGTCACACGCAAATATGCTTCCTTTTAATCCTGACAAATGTAAGCATATAAAATTCACTAAGAAACGATTTCCGGTTAAGTCTACATATTCTATAAATTCCCAAGTTCTTGAAGAGGTATCGTCCATTCAAGATCTCGGTATTGTTTTGGATAAAAAATTACTTTTCCCTCATCATTTTGACCATATTATATCTAAGAGTTTAAAAATGCTGGGATTTCTTTGGCGTAGTTGTAAGTGGTTTAAAAATGTTGAAGCATTGAAACTTCTATACTTTGCTTTGGTACGCAGTTCCTTGGAGTATTGTTCTGCTATTTGGAATCCTCTTTATGAGTGTCATAAAAGCAGAATTGAAAGAATCCAAAAAAAGTTTTTGTCTTTTCTAACTACACACCAGGGAAAAAGATATGAACTCATCTCATATAAGGATAAATTGGAGTATTTCGAGTTGGTTTCACTGCGGAAACGCAGATGGGTTGCTGATCAGATTTTACTTTATAGAATTCTGAGAGGTAACATTGATTGTCCTCAACTTCTTAGTGAAATTAGTTTTAATATACCACGACCAAATTTCAGACCAGCTAACTATAAATTATTTAATTTAAAAACTTATAGAACCAACCTGGGTACGCAGAGTGTTTTAAATAGGATTTGTGAAGAACATAATAAAATCTGTACTGGGTCCTTGGTAGGCGTTGATTTGTTCGCTGCGTCATTGATTGCATTTAGGAGGGCTTTGCTATCGAGCATTGATTGTGGCACTTGATTATAGTTTAGTTTTATGTATGTTTTTTTTATACCTAGTTTAGTTTTATATCATTAATTTTGATAGAAATAAGAGTTGTGTATGCCTGTAACTGTTTTTGCACAACTTTATGTATAACGTATGTTTTTTTTAATTATGTTGGGTGTAAAAATGTTGGCATGCCTGATAAATAAATAAAATTAAAATAAAAAACTGCCTCAGCTAGTATTGGAATTCTTGGCGTTGACATATCGAGCGAGTTTCGGGATCATTTAGAGTGCAAGGCCAAATTGGCCTCTAAGAAGCTTGGTGTGCTCAATAGATCGAGAATGTACTTCACACCGGCCCACCGACTGCAGCTTTATAAGGCACAGGTTCGGCCTCACATGGAGTACTGCTCTCATCTTTGGGCGGGGGCACCCCAGTACCAGCTTCTCCCTTTGGATCGCATCCAGCGCCGAGCGGCTCGAATCGTCGACGACCAGGACCTTTCCGATCAGCTTGATCCTTTGGCTTTGCGTAGGGATGTAGCTTCGCTCTGCATCTTCTATCGCATTTATCACGGGGAGTGTTCTGAGGAATTGTTCGGATTAATTCCAGCTGCTGCATTTCGCCATCGTACATCGCGACAAAAATTTCATCCCCATCATCTTGATACGTGGCTATCCACAACCGTGCGTTTTTGTTGAAATTTTTTACCACGTACGACAAAACTGTGGAATATGCTGTCGCCAGCAGCGTTTCCGGACCAATACGACCCAAGAACCTTCAAAAAAAGAGCGTACTCCTTCCATAAAGGCCGGCATCGCATTTGTGATACTCCTGGTGTTGCAAGTGTCCATGGGCGACGGTGATCACTTACCATCAGGTGAGCCGTCTGCTCCTATGCCCCCTATAACATAAACGTAAGCTAGCGTACGGAGAGGCGTAACCTCCGTAGGTTACATCAAAAGTTAGAGTTTTTTGATGTTTAACATCTTTCCTCTCGCTTTCCTGCAATTTCTGGGAGTGATTACGTGAAATGGGACGGACGTGTGTAACAGGAAGTCGCGAAAGCGCGCGCTATTTGATTTGATTTTAGAATATAATATTCAAATGGCTTATTCCTTTTGTAGTAGGTTTTATTATTCTTTTTTTACTAATATAAGGTGAGATTTCAAATGTTACACATCAAACGCGACTACTGTAAGCACTATAAGGCTTGTGTTATGGGATACTTGGGTAACGGATAGAATCCATACATATACTGTACATATATGTGTTTTTATATAGAAATACATATTAAACATCCATGACTGGAGTACAAATGCTCGTAATCATGACACAAACATCTGCCACCGGGATTCGAACCGGGAACTCTCGAATCGGCTACACCATGAAACCCGGCGTACAAACCACTCGGCCACGTAGAGTTGATCACAGATTGCACAGTTGGCGGTGGCGGTTCGCGAGCTTGTCCAGAGGCGAGGAGATTACGACAAAAGCACACTGTACAGGGTCTGTCACAGAGTAGCAATCCCGTTTATAGCTATAATTTTAATGAATAAATGAAAGTTTAAAACTATATAATAACAAGTTTGTTTCCGGAGTTCCGTTATTATGCAAAATTGTTCCGTTATTGCGAAGGGAATGACATGGGCTGTAATTGATTCTTCAAACAGTATGAAATTGTTACAGCTACATATTATCCACACAGGAATCTATTTTTATTGTATCGACGTAATTAGGAAACTCATAAGCAAAAAACAAATATGGTTTTAGATTCAGTATATTGAAACAATTTACAAGGCTTTTGTATTCAGTCCGCTAACAGAAGCAATTACACTTTTTATTTTTATCTGTCGCTTCTCAGTCAGTAATCAGCATTATAGTATGTTTACTAAGTCTCTGATACCATGAAAATAACCTGTGAAAGTAATGGTGTGTCACACAAATTACATATACCTAGGGTTTAACCTTCCGCACTGTCGTTAAAGATCTCCTTATTAATTAAGCCATAGAAACAGTTAAATACATATTTTAACAGGTATTTTCCTTTAATAATATTGTCCAATAAATTTCGTGGCACTTATTAATTAAATAATTATGCCGTCTATTATAATAGAATTTATGTAAGGGTAGGTACTGACTGGAGCATTTCCATTGGATATAACATTATTTCGAATGGTAAAAGCAAAAAATCAAAGGACTAGAACAAATCTTTTTACAGAAACATTTCTGCAAATGCACGACGTTTTTCCTAAGGCATGCGAGTTTTCATATTAACTTGTAATATGTCTATTATGCTCGAGGATTCTACACCCATTTGCTTTACTCATTAATTTGTAAAATAGATGTTTTTTTAGGCAATATTTTGTTGTTTTGTTATAGGTCGCAGCAAGCATCTTAAGCAAAACGACGGACAAAAAACTAGCGCAGTAGACGATTTTGTATATTAAATTGCTACTGCGCAAACTTCTTCGTCTATAGTTGGTGCTCAAGCAGCTTGCCGGGATGTTTACAAGTGAGTAAATGCTCCATTCTATACTAACCTTCATACAAACGAAGTTATCATTGAGAGCGCGTTCCAACACTGACTGGGATAAGTTTAAGTTATGTAACATAGAAGTAAATAAATAATTCCACGGCCGTACTTAGAGAAGTCAATTCACTTTTAACTTTGACTGAAGTTGATACTGTCATATTTTTTAAACGAGAAGCAACAAATTATGCCGCACGCGCGAAGTTAGTTGAAGATACACGATGCGGCAGGAAGTGGCGGCGGCCGCCGCTTCAGGCATCCCCAACTTTCCGGCCTGACCCCATTCCCCTACCCCACGTAGCCCTGGCTGGAATCCTACTCACCAGCAGAAACACACTAACCTTATCATGGTGTTGTGTCACAACACCACCATAAGGTTAGTAGTGTTATTGATGTGTATCATCTTTCCTCTCGCTTTCCTGCAATTTGTGGGAGTGATTTCGTGAAATGGGACGTAAGTGTGCAACAGGAAGTCGCGAAAGCGCGTGCTATAAACTCGATCGTGTTTAAAATATGACCAAAGCTTGGCTAACGTACGCAAGGTCTAATGTGAAATGCCGGCACTTGACTTTGCTATTCGTAAACTTAACACCGGTCTGGCCTTTTCATTCCTTACGATAGAGACAGGCTGTTGTCAAGTTCACAAATAGCAAATAGCCAAGTGAAGTGTCGGGTAAAGTAGGATGGTGGCTTACATGAGCTGGGAGGAACTTTGTTACTTACTGTAACTATATAACTCGCCATATTTGTTTCTTAGGTTTTCACGCACATCACTCATTAAATAAAACTAGTTTTTACGGGTTAATGCACGAAAACTTTATTTATTTATTGACGTTTCGTAGTCTTTATTCTGACCACGTAGCCTGTAAAGACTACGAAACGTCAATAAATAAATAAAGTTTTCGTGCATTAACCCGTAAAAACTAGTTTTATTTATATAACTCGGCGCTTCGAACACTAGAGTATTGGCACACTGATCATGACATGGCAACTGGCGTGTAAATTTAATATGAGGCAACTTTTAGCAACTACTTGCAGTGTGCAATGAACTGAGGTATTCTAACGAAATATGTGAATCCTTTAAACATTCTGAAATAGTTGAAATATCAGTTGAAACGGGAAAGAGGAACCTTTATTTTTTTTACAAATGCGAAACAATTTACAGTGAATTATATAAATAATTTCCTACATTATATTAATCCTGAATCGAAAATACAATAGTACACAATTTTATTGTGCGGAATAGAAGTCAAAATATAATATATAAAAACAGTTGTCCAGCGTCGTCTTTGACCTATTGAAGGCCCTGGGCATATTAGGATAATGGGGCCCCTACGACCCCCGTTTGGTGATTTAATAGGAACTAGGGACTTTGTATTTGATCTGAGGGGGGCCCCTATCGATCGCGGTGTCCTGGGCACTTGCCCAAAGTGCCCACTGGGAAAGAGGGCTCTGCAGTTGTCAATCCCAAACTTAACTAACCGTTGTTCTCAGATACGTCAATTATTTTTTTAATTAGAAACATAAATGCTGTAGGTATACTTCTTTGCCAATACAGCACCTCAGTTTAAAAAGCATAAAATTTTAGTGACGTCATTCATAGGAGTACTGCCATTAGTGTCAATGTTGGATCGCGCAATCTTACATTAGAGCATGTGATACAAAATTCTTCCTCTCAATGTTACCACATTATAATAAATAAACGCTTTGGATTAACATATCCTTGAACCTCTCCTTGATACTATTGCGCTGGTTTTTAAATGGAGCTCTTAACTAAAGACTATTTCATCCGTAACATTGCTAATAAAGTCGAATCTGAAATATTATTTTGATATAGCAGCTTCGAATATTTCTTATAGAATTAACTGGCCGATTTTCCATTGGCGACTTATAATATTTGTCGATTTCTAAGCAACAAGTAAAGTCTGGAGTAAAGATAGGTGAATTGGATTATCTCCTTTAAATTATACGCAATATATGGAAAACAGTAATCAAACTCAAAATACACTGTACTATGTTTAATTAAAGTATTGCCATAAAAGAAAATTAACTTTTTTTTAAGTTCATTTACTAGAAACTTTTGTTTCTCGGTTTGTTTATCTCTAGAGGGCGCTACTTGTTCCTTGGGTGGGGTCATTTTATATTGATATGGTTCCTTTCACGGAGACTGAACGTTTTTAATAAACAGCCACCAACGAGTCCAGACTATTCAATTATTTTTGCAAATAATCATAATTTTTAAACTGTAGCTATTTAAAAACTATCTTGGTCCAAAAGAAGGCTATATACTGTTCGGATATATAACAAAATTAGTATACAGAGATTAAACATTCAAGACTCGTCATATCATATATTCAAGTAAGCAAACTTTAACGCAGCTCATTTCATTGTAAAACAATCTACCCTAAGACTTCATAAATAATTTTATTTAATGTACAATCGAATTTATACCGAACGACAGTAGATAATAAGGATTAAAATAAACGTACACCTAATTATCGAATCACAATAAAAATATAAAAACTTTTATTGCATCATTTGGAACAAACGTATGGACATTCTTCAGTCGACACGCCCTAGTATTGTACTATAATATAAAAAAAATATATTTATAAGAAATATACACAAAAATCCGTAACGAATAATACCAATAGTACATATTATAATGTATATATACACAGTACACCTCGAACGCCGAATAAAGAAACAGCCGATCCAGATTATCACAACTTTTTTTAATAAAAAATAAGAATAATAATTTACAAAGGGATTTAGATTACATTATAAAGATCGCTATATGTCTATTTTTTTATTCAGCATTCCGCTGTCCGTACACTCGCATACAGAACATTTATTATAATTTAAATTAGATTTACAACAAGAAACGCTCAATGTTCAACATTATCAAGATTAAGGTAATAACAAAAAAAATAAACATTCCTTACTTAAAACAAGTTATTAGCTTATTAAGTGTACATATACAAAGGAATTTAAATCTATTAAACGAAATTACAATTATGTAAAATTGTGTTGCAAAATTTCATGAGCTGTACGGCATAGGAAATAAAGTTCAAATTAGCGAGACGCGAGCGATACTATTAATTATTGTAGCTTGCCATCAAGAGAAACATATCGCTTGTTGGACAATCTAATGAAATAAAAAAAGTTTAGGTGCTATTTACGTTTAACAACTGCCTGAAGAAACAACATACAGCGACGACAAACAATAAATATCAGTCATTAGCTTTCCTTGATTTAAAAATTTGTTAAGGATAATAAGAAAAGGCTAATAAGAGCAAATATAACCATTTAGCATCCATTCAATAAATCAGTAAATTCAAAACGTGAGTTTCAAATTGCTCTAAGAACACAAACTCTGGAAAACTCAGCGTACTACGATAACTCGATAATGAAAAAATAACGTTCACATAAACCTCGATCGTGTTTAAAATATGACACAGGGCTGTAATAATGATACATAATAATATCAAACATTGAGCATTTCTTTCGATTAAGATAGAATTAAATAAACTGTGATATACAAGAAAAGTATATGCTAATCATGACGTCAGACGCCAATCACCGTTACCAACAATTTCATAGGACAACAAACTTTACGACACCACTACAAGTTACTTTATTACGACTAATTTGCATAGATTTCATCCCGAAGATCGATATTTTAACTATTCACTTGCCGGGCGGCACGTCGATTCGAGTTTTCGTAAATTTAGTGAATTCTATTTAAATTTTGATTTAAACATTTTTATTCGTGAAACTTAAAGACTAAGTCCTTTTTTATTCTTCTCAGCATAAATGACTCCTTTCTGGTGTAGATTTTAACTTAAGCGTCTAAACGGACTAGTTTTCAATCTAAACAGAAATACAGGCACTGTGAGAGGTTGTAATATCGTCACATCTTAAACAATAAGAAGTGAAATCGAACTTTGTGTCGTCAACGGTAGGGTTCACAATAGTTTTCGAAAGCAACAAGCCGTTAAAAAACTTAGCAAACCTAGGGCAGTGTCGTAGCACTCGACAGAGTCAATAGTGGCTCGATCGGCCGATCCTTTCATTAGCTAGCACTCGCGAGTCCGATTAACAGGAATGCGTCCCACAAACTCACTAGGAAGTCACCCGTAACTCATTTCACTTGGCTCTTGACGTGTTGTAGGAACTCGTAGTAGGAGAACGCAGACTCCACTCGGTCCTCGATGAGACGCTCCGTGAATAATGTGCGTGACGGTGAATTGTCTCTGTTGAAGACATTAAATAGGTTAAGGCAATGCTACACGTAAAGTTTCACAACAAGCAACGAATTAGAAACGAAATGCTACCGCTAAAACATGGTTCCAAACTCATACAGCTAAACTTCAATGCTAACGCACGCAGGCAGAATAAAATACTTTGACAAATCAAATATCTGCAAATCGAATCGGATGTCCATTCATTCGTAATCATAATCAGAATCATTTATTAAGTTTAGGCTGTAACAAGCACTCATGAATGTCTAGAAACTACGAAGCTACGCCATCAGTTCGTAAATCTACGGCGGGAGACCTTGTACTGAGATGAACCGGTAACATAATGTTAAACGGAAATTCAAACCAATCCCATGATCGGCGTGTTATCTCAGGTTTTTCGCCGTGCCTACTTAATCGCAGTTTGGAGCCACTTTTGGTTCGTTTAAATTATATTATTTCTAATTCGTTGATAATAAGTACATTTCAATGTCTAAACCAAATATCAAAAATTATTGTTAAGTCAAAACATAACACGGTGAAGTGAGGCATTTTAAGGCGCAATAGCCGATATTTTTTATTAGTTATTTAAAGAGATTCGCTCTGCACTATAAATTAATGAATAACATGCGATACGCTTCCCTTGCTACGTGCCAGCATAGCTTAATTTAACCAGAAAAAAATCAACTGTAACATTTTAGATATTTTTAATAGTGCGTTCAGTTCCTGTAGCATGAGCACCTCAATTTACATAATATTACGTTTTTTATCGCGTCTAACTGTCAAACTCTATATTAATTTGACAATTGAACGTGATAAAAACGATTTATCTTTCATATCGCGGTGCTCATGCTATGAAGGCAGATCTATCAAAGTTCGCGCGCGCTATGATAATGGCTACACTTAAAAAATCCTACTGCGCAGACGTCACATTCTTCATTTGTCCCGCCTCCCTCCCTGTCAGGTTGACAAATCATCGTTTAAGATACTTTCCGAACTTAGGAGACACACAATAACGTCCTTTGGCGTTTCTCGGAAGTTGCCTTCCGCTCTTACGTAGGGACACGGAAAACAGACCACCTAACTTGGCCTTCCGGCTGATGGTTATGGCAACATTGGCAACGCCATCTTGTTCAATCGAGCTGAAGCTTCTAAAACATTACCATAGACGTACGATTTCCAAAAAGGACTGTGTACTTTAATTCTAAAATTCCCAGAATGAAAGATAAAAAAGGGCGATCTATCCCTTTCTAATAAGATGAGCACTACTTTTATGAAATACATATTTATAAAATTAAATTTGCAGGTTTTTTGACGTGATGAAGTCATAAATCAATGAACCTGATGATGTACGGGCGGTCGTCGTTGAGCCGCTCTATTAGCGCGTGCAGTCTCGCGTTTCTAGGCGTGTATAGGCGCGGAATGAATTATAATTTCGCCATCGCTTCTATCAGTATCACGCTGGAATCGTATGGGCGGTCGTCTTTGAGCCGCTCTATTAGCGCGTGCAGTCTCGCGTTGCTAAACTATAATTTTCTTATCGCCTGTATGACTGTATATAATATACTCACTTGATCAGTATCACGCTGGAGGCGTAGGGGCGGTCGTCGTTGAGCCGCTCTTTTAGCGCGTGCAGTCTCGCGTTGCTAAACTATAATCTTCTTATCGCCTGTATGACTGTATATAATATACTCACTTGATCAGTATCACGCTGGAGGCGTAGGGGCGGTCGTTGTTGAGACGCTCTATTAGCGCGTGCAGTCTCGCGTTGCTGAACTATAATCTTGTTATCGCCTATATGACTGTATATAATATACTCACTTGATCAGTATCACGCTGGAGGCGTAGGGGCGGTCGTCGTTGAGCCGCTCTTTTAGCGCGTGCAGTCTCGCGTTGCTAAACTATAATCTTCTTATCGCCTGTATGACTGTATATAATATACTCACTTGATCAGTATCACGCTGGAGGCGTATGGGCGGTCGTCGTTGAGCCGCTCTATTAGCGCGTGCAGTCTCGCGTTGCTGAACTATAATCTTGTTATCGCCTGTATGACTGTATATAATATACTCACTTGATCAGTATCACGCTGGAGGCGTAGGGGCGGTCGTCGTTGAGCCGCTCTTTTAGCGCGTGCAGTCTCGCGTTGCTAAACTATAATCTTCTTATCGCCTATATGACTGTATATAATATATTCACTTGATCAGTATCACGTTGGAGGCGTATGGGCGATCGTCGTTGAGCCGCTCTATTAGCGCGTGCAGTCTCGCGTTGCTGAACTATAATCTTGTTATCGCCTATATGACTGTATATAATATACTCACTTGATCAGTATCACGCTGGAGGCGTATGGGCGATCGTCGTTGAGCCGCTCTATTAGCGCGTGCAGTCTCGCGTTGCCGGGCGAGGATAAGCGCGGGATAGTTCGCGCGTCGTCCGTCAGTTGACTGAAGGCGGCGACCCCGAATGTGTCGGACAGGAAGGCGGGGCTGACCGCGTGACACACGTAGATTATCATCGTGTCGCCGTCGTCTAGAAGGTACGCGCCGGTTGAGTTTATCCTGGTGATTGAGAAAGGTGGAAAATCAGTTTTGAAGCAGTTGTTCCGAACAAGAATCCAAATTACTTAGTTGTACCTCAATCAAACTCAAAATTATTTATTCTGTTAAGGCTGTCACAAGCACTCATGAAAGACTAGATAAAAGTCTAGTTCGATGGCGTCTCCCGAGACGTCTTAAATAAAGTCTTTATTATTTCGCATATAGCCATGTCATAAAATTTTACGAGCTTGCAATTGGAAGTGTCATAACTCTTTGACGCATGTGTTTTGACTTTCAATGTTTAAATAATGCCTTATTGTTTTTGACAACGCGATCATATTCCGGAGCTTCGTGGATCGTCCAATGTACCTTTTAGGCAGATATCGGCCACGATTTTGTTCGTTTTGTTGTATCTAGTATAATTATTTAATATCATTGACAGAGCGTGTCTTAAGGCGCTGTATTTTCTGTGCCTACCCCACACGGGACTCGGTGTGAAGATATAGAAGTGTGAAGTGATTTTGAGATGGTTCCTGTGAATAAAGGAGTTATTATCATCACCTTTCAGCGGACAGTTGCAGTCGGGGCGGGTCAGGCGCAGGGTCCTCGTCGGGGCGCGTGTGCTCCTGAAGATCATGTATGGGATACAGTTCTGGATAAACCGCTCGCATCAGCTGGTAGAGGGGTAAACTCTTCATGTCGCACATGTCGGCTACTCGATCGTCGAGGCGCGTCGATGTGCCCGTGCGGAACGCTCTCTGTATGACAATAATTAATGAAGAATAGAGTAAATTAGCTTTGGAATCTCTATCTCAGCTAAATACTTAAAATAACAACATAAATAGCAGTTATTTGATAACAACTAATACTTAAAATTACTATACAAATACCAGGTAATTGATAATAACTAATATTTGAAATACTTATAAATATACTTATAATATATTTACTTAATATAAATATTATATTGCATTCAAAATTTGATAATAGCTACAGTATTAGGGTATTTTATGTCACCTTTTTGAAGTGAAACTTCTATACGCACACTTGGGGGGTAAGCTGGCGAATGCGAAAAATTACGAAAAGTGTAGTCAAGCGAGTCGAACGGAAAGGAAATAAGCAAGAGAAAGCATTTGAATAGGGTACATATATGTAATCGGTCATTCAAAGACTGTATACAATTTAAAGCAACTAGTTATAAAATGGTTGGAGCAATTTAACTATGACAATCTTAGAACAATTAGTACAAACAATTACTAGTCTGTTTTAGATCTATACATTAATAAATATCCAGACAAACACACACCTAAACTAAAACTATACATAATTCTAGTTTTGAAGTAACATAGAATAATAATAACATGTTTATAATAATTTTATATTTATATAGTAAGGGTGAGCCTGCCTCTCATAACACAGGGTAACCTTATATGAGAGCAGTTCAAATTTCCAAAAAATATTTGGAATAAAGAATTTTTTATTTATTTTATTTATTTATTTATCCCACTCACCCGCTTCAGTAGCGCCAACAGATACAGCGGCAACAGCCTGAGGTTGACGGGCGCGTGTAAGGCCGCGGTCTGAGCGCCAGCGGGCAAGTTCTGCGACAAGCGGTGAGCGGACAATACGTCCACAGCGACGTTCGTTAATGCCTCGCGCGCTTCCGGCATCGACGCGGACACGCAACGATCCGCCGCTATAAACAAATATAATAATAAATTTAATATTTCTAACACTCACACCAATTAGCCTAGCCCCAAAGTAAGCACTGTAAGGCTTGTGTTATGGGATGCTAGGGTAACGGATAGAATACATATACTGTACATTTTTAAGTATATTTATATAGAAATACATATTAAACATCCATGTTTGGAGTACAAATGCTCGTATTCATCACACAAACATATGCCCCCATCGGGATAAGAAACCCGGGACCTCTCGAGTCGGCGACACCATGAAACCCGCCGTTCAAACCACTCGGCCACGGAGGTCGTCAATAAACAAAACCGAATCAAAATAATTAAACAATCTTAAGGTGCGTACGTATTACAGACAGCCTCAGGGCCTATTGACTTTCCCTCTGTGCGAATGTGTTTGTGTATATCTGTATGTGTGTGTCTTTTTAAAGTCGGAGAACTGGAACACGCGTTCCAGTGTGTTCTTTATAAAGGACTGATGTCTTTGTCCCTTACTGGATTCGGTGTTCCACTAAGCCAAGATGATCTGACGTTCTATTTCCACCGGTTGCTGGAGTTTCTCGGAGCCGCTGATCTTCGGGCTCCGGGCAACTCCAGCAAGTATCGAAGATGGGTCAGCGCCCGCGCCGACCTCCGGGCTACGGGGTATAAGAGAAGCCTCACCACGCACGGCTCGTATGGGGGCTGCCTCGGTAAATAATTAAACATGAGGGGCAGCAGGCTGAGACAACACGCCTCGGGTCGAGCCAGGAAGGCGCAACATCAAAATGGGTAAAACCGTGCTCAAATTACGTCGATACAAGCGAGGCACGTACGCTGAGGCAACTTTAAGCACAGTCAAAAAAATCGACACGCGTAAACCGTATCGCTTCGTCAAAGTTTTTATAAACTAAGCAGCCGTAAGAACATAAGAACAAATTAGCTCATTCCATACAAAATTTACGATTACGATAAGTTACGGAGCTGTCAAAAAAACGAGAATTGGGCCTCTGATGCATCCACGCAGTAGCATGGATTTACTTCAAATTTGGCACGAATATTATTAAGAAGTCGGGTCAACATATAGGCTACATATTATCACGCTATCACCTACGGGGAACGAGCAATGAACCTTTATTACTTACTAACTCCACGCGTACGAAGTCGCGGGCGGTCGCTAGTAGTTGATAAACCTACTAAAATTTCGATGTCCTCCATCGAGAGAGTGCGACTCTGACAGATGTTAGTTCCTTATACTAAGTTCACTCGAGCCGATTTAAATTGATAAACTTTCATCGTTCAATCACTTTTCATCAATTTGAGTACTTTTATTTGAAAATCTGTTCAGGCGGTTTAAATAGCATTCGATTAAGCAGTTGATCAACTAAAATCGCCTCGTGTCAACACGGTATTAGGGCGACAGGTTAAGGTACATTTTCAATTTAGTACAAAAAAGGTTTCAAAAATGAACGAAAGAATGGAGTCATTTGTCGGACCTATCTATAAAAAAAACGAGCGAGCCTCACAGTAGTCGTGTATGATGTGTAACATTTGAAACCTCACCATTAGTAGAAATGAAATAAAAAATCCTACTACAAAAGGAATAAGCCATTTGAACATTATGTTCTAAAATCAAATCTAATAGCGCGCGCTTCCCAAACTTCCTGTTACACACTTCCATCCCACTTCACGTAATCATTCCCACAAATGGCACACTTAAAAAAAAACTCCATATATTATACATTTCCACAATATATTACTTACCCATCTTAGCCAGGAGACCCACGATACACTGTTGGTCAGCAGAATGTAACACGTCCGTTAGCGTACTCGCTATCGGCAACGCTAGCGTGTGCACGCGGATCCGTCTCTCGCCTGGTATGGACAAAATAATGAGCAATTAATAACTATGAAAATATTTAAATCAAAATAAAATTTTACTAGAAAAAAATCCACGCGGACCAGGCAGCAGACGGGACAAGGGACGGGATATGACAAATATCTAGCAGTTAAATGCTTAAAAAAAACATCTATGATAATATTTTTTTTGTGAAGCAATCCGCTTGAGGGTGCTATAGCACTAATTACATATTACGGATGTTGCCCAGATCCCTAGATTACAGCAGTAATAGTTAAAATTGTTTTATTTGAAGAGGTTTGCGAAAAGATATATATTTAATGAAACAGCCAAAGTGTGTTTAGGAACTTACTCTGTGGACTAAGTAGTTCATATAGTACGTAAATAAAGCAAGCAATAAAGCAATCGAAACAAAACGCCTTAAATATCGTCAGATTTATTTTTAGAAAAGATTTCGTTTATAACTATTGTTCCAATAGGCTTTTCAACAGGTTTTTGGAAACGTTCATGCTATTTTATTGGTGCATTTATAATTCTGTTGCGAATTGCAGTAAAAACACTAACATTATGTCTTCAAATATGCCCCGGAAACTTTTCTCTAGCAAATATGTCGCTTCACGGGCAGCTGACGCCACGCGGCCCTCATTAAAATATCAAACAGTACAGAATAATGTCACTTGCATGTTTTTAAGCAGGTGACGTCATTTTAGGCTCTACCAATCCTAGACATTTTCAGTCACGTGACAATAGATTAAAGGGATAAACTCAAAAAGTACTGCATGGATTTACTTCAAATTTGGCACGAATATTATTAAGAAGTCGGGTCAACATATAAGCTACATATTATCACGCTATCACCTACGGGGAACGAGCAGTGAACCTTTATTTCTAACTAACTCCAGACTTACGAAGTCGCAGGAGGCTGCTAGTATTAAAAACACATGCTAATAATTATTGGTACTTTATTTTTCAGTAATAACACTCACCTTTACTGCTAGTATAAAGCAACGCAGCCTGGAAGCATACTTGCTGCAGATCAGATAGGGACTCCTCGATGGTGAGCTGCATTCCGAACCCGGCGTCCGGAGACACGTTGGGCAGAGACAACAGATCCGTGGACCGCACGAAGAAGTTGCCGTGGAACGTGTGGATGGCTATGCCTCTGAATAACAAAATATATAATAGTTAATAAAAAAATGTGTGTTTTCATACTGTAAATGCCATAACAACAATAATATGCCATAACTTATTAATGTAATTATTTTTAATTTGTAATTTTATTAATTTAATTTTGTAATTTTTATTATTATTTTTGGTTTTCTTGACATTTGTAATTTTGTATTTATTTTAATTATTATTATTTTTTTGTTTACATTTATAATTTTGATTTATTTTAATCATTTTGTTTTAATTTATATGGCTAAATGGCTGAAATAAATGAATTGAATTGAATTCATAAAATCATGATGAAAGTGCAATTTTCAAAATCATTATTTAAAAAAGTCCTTTCTCGGCTGGGATTCGAGCCCGGGCCCACCGCGTAGCAGGTTTTTTTTTACTTACAATAATAAAAAAATTAAAAATGAAAAATGAATGACATACCTACAGTGAGCTTTTGGCATGATTTTTAATTTAGTAATTTTAACACTATTTTAGGCTGTTTTGATTGACATGAGTTGAAATTCAAATTAGCAAGCCCTACGTAAAGGACATAAGTTACTGAGCTTTTAGCTTTACAAATATTAGGGGGGAAGAGGGGGCACGATAAGGAAAGTCTATCAACTCTGTATGTAAATGTTAGTGGTGATGGACTGTAATTTAAAAGAGTCAGTATTAGTGGTGATATCAATAAGTATTTACCTAGTACACCGCACTCACGACGGAAACCAATCCTCCTGGTGAGGTCTCTATTTAGCTTCAATGTGGACAGTAATTTAAAAATTTACGTAAGTTTTAGTGGTGACATCAATAAGTATTTACTTAGTGTACTAAGTCTCATAACGGCCTCGAAGCCGATATTCCCGGTGAAGTATCTACGCAGCATCAAAGTGAACTGTAATTTAAAAGCGTAAGTATTAGTAGTGATATCAATAAGTATTTACCTAGTACACCGCACTCTCATGACGGCCTCGAAGCCGATCTTCCTGGTGAGGTATCTACTCAGCATCCGTTGTAACTGGGCCGCTTGATGAGATCGCGACGCTTTGAATAGTGGGATGTGATGAACGCTGCCAGCGCTGAATTTACTCATGCCGCCTGAAAAATGCATATAACCAATGAATCAGAAGTAATATAGAACGCGAACTGCGCTAAAAAGTGGTTCCACAAAAACTGCGATCGAGTGCGCGGGTCGAAAAAACTGCGATCAACACGCCGATCATGAGATTGGTTAAAGTTTCCGTTTAGCATTATCTTACCCAATAAATGGACAGTCGAATTAATTCGCAGATATTTTATTTGCCGAAGTATTTTGTTTAATCTGCGTGTGTGTCGCGTTAGTACTGAAGTTTAGCTGTATGAGTTTCGAACCATGTTTTATCGGCCTATTAGAGAGTAATGCTTCTATATAATTTCTAATTCGTTGCATATAACATGATGAAGGGTTGAAGAGCTCGATGGCGCAGGTGGCTAGCGCACTCGGCCTGCGATGGTGGAAGTTAAGCAACTTTTGTAATGGTCGGTCATTAGATGGGTGACGAAAAAACTTATTATCTCGAGCTCCACCGTGCTTCGGTAGGCACGTTAAGCCGTTGGTCCCGGCTACATCTGCAGTCGTTAGCACCCACCAATCCGCACTGGCCTCGTGGTGATGGGTTCATCCATAGGGAAGACCTGTGCCCCAGCAGTAGGGACATTTATAGGCTGATGATGGTGATGATGGTGATGAAGTAAGTATAAGATTGTATACTGACTGAGTGTCGCCAGATCGCTGTACTGTGAGTTGAGAAGGAACAAGTCTACGGCCACTTGTGCCCCACTGCAGTCTAAAGCCAGCCTCTTGTAGAAATCTGTCGCCGGATTCAAGTGTGCCACATCTTTTGAAGACCTCGCGTTCGGATCCTCTCTGTCAACAAAAGAAAACATTATTAAATAAAGATAAGTACTCAAGACTAAGCTGTGCAGACTTGGTGTATTTTGCCATTCCCTAACAGCTGCCCTAATAGTGAAACAACACATGACGTTTCGAATCCTATTTGGATTAACCTGTGGAACATCAGGTGGGGTGGAATCATTTGTCGGACCTATCTATAAAAAAAATGATGTAGGCTACCATACGTTGTGAGCGCAGCGCCGGTAGCGCCATCTCTTGAGGAGGCGAGTGGTTATTTCCTCCATGTAGGTTATAAGTAGGGCATGTAGATGTCGCCGCCACATTATCATATAAGTCTTTGTAACCCTTCTTGAGAGAAAATAAAAAGATGATTATTAAATGCTATTTTATTACCTCGGTTGTAGCGCTCCAGGTCCGATGTTAGGCAAACAAGTTTGGAATACTGTTATTCTTCCGCCAGTTGGTGCCTGAAATTATATTTTATATTAAAACTAGCTGTCCCAGCGAGCTTCGTACCGCCATAAAATAGGGGCTGGTTGGTGGTAGGAGGGTGAAAATTTAGGGTTATATGTATTTTTGTATCATGTATCATAAAAAAATAAAAACAAAAAATGTTTTCCAAAAACATAAAATAAAAAATTAAGGGTTAATTAACAACAACAACAACCCTTAACATTTAAGGGGATGAAAAATGGATGTTGTCAGATTCTCAGAGCTCCTGAATATGCATATAAAATTCCACAAAAATTGGTCTAGCCGTTTCGGAGTAGATAATTAAACTACACACACACGGTGACACGAGAATTTTATGTATAAGATAAGTATTCTTAATATTTTCTAAGTACATGTGGTATCTAACTAATGGAAATCTTTAAAATACAAGCAAAAAACAAAATGTTCTATCATTAATCCGGTCAATCTAGACTTTTTTTTACATGATGTAAATGTATCCACCGTTACTCTTATTTTTCTGTCTAATTTCACCGGTTTACATATAATTATTCTCTTTTTATTAAAAGATTTTTATACTTTTAACTAGCAGTAGCCTGCGAGTTTACCTGGGTAAAATAAAAAGTTCCCCAAACAAACTTTTATTATGTAAAGTAAACAAAATTCTATTTAGTCCTTCAATTAGATTATCAAAAAATAATGGACATATATTTTTTCTTTTGTCAATCAACCAAGAAATTACAAAGACAAAGCGAGTCAAAGATAGGGAGTAGTGGCTCATAACGCCATTTCTAAGTAAAAATTTCACCAAGACGTGGCGTCATTTAACATTTCAAACCAACATATTGTTACGTGTCGGGATGGGGTTCGAAAATATATGCCAGTTCACGCTTGACTGTACTTTATTCACCACACAGTTATCACACAACGTTAATCACAATACACTCACTAAACACTGTACTTCACTGTACAAGTCTTTAAACAATCACACCTGAACACTTTACTTGCACTTTGATCGCCTTTGTATTCGCTTCGAAATCGCTGTTGAGTAACAACTAACTCTGTGCGGCGCCGATCGCGCTGTATACGCCAATCGACGCATTCTAGTAAAGTCCCGTTAAATTGAGAGTTAACTAGCACATGCGAGTGCGTAGTACCACTTATATCTACATAGGTAACGCGCATAAGTTGTAAGCAAGTACATATGTCTTCGCACTGTCTCTCTTACGCCGCACTGCATAAGGCTCAATTTAGAATGAGCCGCACCATTCGACTTTATCGCGATCCGCGGTGTTCTGGTAAATTCTGTCACTAGTATTTTGGCGGATTTGTTTCGAGAGCGTTTGTGGCAATATCTTTGTAATGTTTTCATATGTGAATACAGAAAAAATACGTGTCCAATACCTTTTAAAAATCCACTTGGTAGACGAAGAAAAGAGTTGTATTCTGGTAAATTCTGTCTCTAGTATTTTCGCGGTTTTGTTTCGAGAGCGTTTGTGACAATATCTTTGTGAATTTTTTCATATGTGAATAAAGAAAAAATACGTGTCCAATACTTTTTAATAATCTATCTGGTAGATGAAGAAAATATTTAGTCATCATCCTTATTTTCGCGAAAAAGGTTTTTTTTTAATCCAAATTTTGCCAACTACCCTATCATCTTTATTCACAAGGTCTCACCATTAGTTTGTAAGCCGCTTGCAGGGCAGCTCCTAGAGCCGAGGAAGGTACTCCGGGCGTGGAATACCGCGCAGGTAACACAGTCAGCAGTTCCTTCACCAGCTCACGTCTCTCGCCCAAATTCACGAGTAATGACTCGGGCGAAGGAAGGAATATGTCTGGAACGGTTGATTATTAATAATAACAATAATAAATCATTTACTAACAATCCGACAATTTACATATTTAAGTATTATGCTAAATAAGTCTAGGGCTAGTGCTTTCACATAAAAAACTCAAAAATATGGATCCCTGACCCAGTAACTAGTAATAACTGTATTATCAGGATCAGTGATTCCCCAGTCGATATTGGGCAAAACTTGCCAAAATCGATATGTTTGAGTAATCAACTAAATGTAACAAAAAGATTAGAAAAATAATTCTTCTTTTGTCAAGAATGGGGAATGGGAATGTCTGTGGTGACGAGTTTGCATGTTTTTTATTGTTATACTGGCTTCGCTTCGGTGTAGAGCTGAACTGTAGACTACAGTTTTTGTTCTCAGGCTTGTATTATACACAATGACTTTCATCTATGATTCTTCTTATACCTGCATGCAAAGTCTCAGCCCGATCGGTTTAAAATTGACAAAGTTTCATACAAGCTTTCATTCCCTATTTTATCCCCTTGGGGTAGAATTGATCAAAATCCTTTCTTAGCGGATGCCTACGTCATAACATCTACCTGCATGCCAAATTTCAGCCCGATCCGTCCAGTAGTTTGGACTGTGTGTTGATAGATCACTATATCCGTCAATCAGTCACCTTTGAGTTTTATATATATAGATTGTATTGTTCATAATACGTGTTTTTTTTTAAATGCAAGAACAACAAGATATTGTATAAGGAATAAAACATTGCCGTATGAAAAACAAGTAGACTCACAATGAAAGTGTTGGAAACAAAATTACGCATACGCGTCTCTTGTCTGTTGGACAAGATCTTGGCGTTTTCTATCGCTTTGCTAATTTATTTTAATAGCTACAAAAAAAATATCTCTCGCCGATTTCGCCCTGAACGTCACGTGATCGTGTATCGTAATCATTCTTTCTCTCGTATATAATTGACATTGAACCTTACTGTCTCGACATAACGTGTTAATTTGAGTCAATGTGTCAATTTTATCTGTATAAAATGATGTATAAGTATAAAACAGCGCCGCTCGGGCGTTTTTTGATACACTTTTAGCTGCGTTCTTTATTTGTGCGTTTTAAGTCTGAAACGTTCGTTTATTAAATCAAGAGGTAGGGGGGGAGGTAAATCTAAACTGTTCG
The DNA here is from genome assembly GCA_902850365.2 of Chilo suppressalis. Taxonomy (NCBI): domain Eukaryota; kingdom Metazoa; phylum Arthropoda; class Insecta; order Lepidoptera; family Crambidae; genus Chilo; species Chilo suppressalis. The sequence continues at coordinate 5,636,340 of OU963902.1, forward strand.
TTAATTCCGCCCAGATCAGTCTGATGTATATCCATTTGCTCGGAGTATTTTGACCGACGTGAAAGATTAATCTAGTTATCTGTCATGTTGTGACGTTAGTTTCTGTTTGAAGTTAGTATTTGATCTACCGTTGATCGGGCTATTCGTTAATAGCAGTTTAATCAGATTATTCTGTGATCACCTGACCAGAAATCCGTCGCCTCTGCGATGCAAATACCAAACGAAGCTTTTGTTAGGCGATTGGTACTTGTTTTTAAACGTCATTGGAATAAAATAAACAAACATAAAATTCCTCAATTATTTAGACGAAAAACATGTATGGAATTGGTGTTAACATCATCTTCATCAGATGTCGTCGATTTGAGCAAAAGCTAACCTTTTAGAAAACATTCTTGGCCAAGTGCTTGAGCAACGACCATAGACAAGGAAGCCTGCGCATTAGCAATTTTACATACACAAACATCTACTACGCAAGTTTATTAGTCTGTGGTTTATATATTTTTATGAAGCCAGTTTTATTTGTCTATAAATTTTTGCAAGTTTTACTCACCATCTATATCGAGCACCGTCATCTCCTTAGGCCTTGTGAGTCCGTCGCTCATGAGGTAGTAATGTACGTGGGCGTCGTAGCATATGAACCCGATCTGCATACGAGAATCACCGGGCAGTTGGTCCAGGGAGTTCTTTAAAGTATCGCATACCACCTGGAAATAATACATCGTTATATTAACTGTTAGGATAAACGATTGTAAGACGTAAATATTTTATAATCATGATATTAAATTCGATTATAAAGTAAAAAGTTGCTGAAAGCATCATCTTTTAAGGTTATGTCCCACAATTTGTGTTGTCGCGGGCGAGGCCGCGCCGCGCAAAGTTGCTAAACGTATGAGAACTCCAACGTTTGAGATTTAGTAGTATCTCACGTCCAGCAGGAACAGGTAGACGGCGGGCTCAGGCGGCCGCAGCATATACTCGCCGGGAGCGATGACCTGGATGTGGCCGCCTGGAACTATGTATCTACCTGCAGGTACCCTGTCTCGCGCGTCAGTTGGCTCACGCCCAGCGGCTGAGGCTACCGCAGCATATACTCGCCGGGAGCGATGACCTGGATGTGGCCGCCTAGAGCTATGTATCTACCTGCAGGTATCCTGTCTCGCGCGCTAGCTGGCTCACGTCCAGCAGGAACAGGTAGACGGCAGGCTGAGGCGGCCGTAGCATATACTCGCCGGGAGCGATGACCTGGATGTGGCCGCCTGGAACTATGTATCTACCTGCAGGTACCCTGTCTCGCGCGTCAGTTGGCTCACGCCCAGCGGCTGAGGCTACCGCAGCATGTACTCGCCGGGAGCGATGACCTGGATGTGGCCGCCTAGAGCTATGTATCTACCTGCAGGTATCCTGTCTCGCGCGCTAGCTGGCTCACGTCCAGCAGGAACAGGTAGACGGCAGGCTGAGGCGGCCGCAGCATATACTCGCCGGGAGCGATGACCTGGATGTGGCCGCCTGGAACTATGTACCTACCTGCAGGTACCCTGTCTCGCGCGTCAGTTGGCTCACGCCCAGCGGCTGAGGCTACCGCAGCATGTACTCGCCGGGAGCGATGACCTGGATGTGGCCGCCTAGAGCTATGTATCTACCTGCAGGTATCCTGTCTCGCGCGCTAGCTGGCTCACGTCCAGCAGGAACAGGTAGACGGCAGGCTGAGGCGGCCGCAGCATATACTCGCCGGGAGCGATGACCTGGATGTGGCCGCCTGGAACTATGTACCTACCTGCAGGTACCCTGTCTCGCGCGTCAGTTGGCTCACGCCCAGCGGCTGAGGCTACCGCAGCATGTACTCGCCGGGAGCGATGACCTGGATGTGGCCGCCTAGAGCTATGTATCTACCTGCAGGTATCCTGTCTCGCGCGCTAGCTGGCTCACGTCCAGCAGGAACAGGTAGACGGCGGGCTGAGGCGGCCGCAGCATATACTCGCCGGGCGCGATGAACTCGATCGTGGCAGACTTGATCTCGGGCCGTCGCGACGGATCCCCGTAAGACTTCGACACCGGGTCGTATTGGAACTCTTCCGGTACTATACAAAAAGCAAATAAATATCGTCATCATTAACAAGATATTATCTCTGCTAAAGCCTCGATGACATGGAGCAAGTTTACAAGCTAGCAAGTTCGCTAGCAGCTTATAAAAACCCCGTATCATCAAATAGCAGATTGTAAAAAGCCGATGACACGAGGCGAGTTTACAAGTTGCTAGCGAAGTGGTTGGCTTAACTAAACTACAGACTTTTCCTAAAGGTAGGAATGAGAATCAAAGGAGCTAATACTTGAGTGTGATATATTAACCTTTACACGAACTGAAAGCATTTACATATCCTCAACATGTTCCTAAGAATTCTTTTAAAAATCCAAAATATATTTTGATTACTTTACAGTAATTACAGTTGAAAAAGATACCGATTTGCACTGTATAATTTGAAAAACTTTTTTAAAAAAAATAAGAAATAATGTTTATTCCTTACTTATCTACATTTAAAGTCAAATTATCATTGTATTGATAGATCTGAGTTGTCATTACTGCTCAGGTTAGCATGGCACCGACTCAAAATGTTAATTTATTTTTAACTTTATATCGGCCAGAGCCAGAGCAACATCAACTTACTAAATGTAGATGTCTGACCTGCGATATTTCATATTTCGTAAAATAAGCAACACGATATGTGTACTGTTCGTATTTGAGGAGTTCCCTTGTTTATCTCCGAAAGTATTTATCAGATCATCACCAAATCAATATGGGACCATCTCGCTAACACTCTTACAAACAAAAAAAATAATCATCAAAATCGGAGACAACAAACTTCGGAAATATGCGTAAACAATAAATATATAAATGTAACCAGCTGTGCCCCGCGGTGTTACCCGCGGTTTATTTGAGAAATTTTCCCGCAATAAAACGTAGCCTATGTATGATCCAGGGTGTCAGCTAACTCCATACCAAATTTTATTAAAATCGCTCCAGCCGTTTGGACGTGAAGAAATAATAAACATACACACTCACAAACTTTCGCCTTTATAATATGACAAATTGAGAACCTCCTTCTTTTCGAAGTCGGTTAAAACACTCTTAAACACAGTATGGTGGCTTTCAAGACGTGTTTCATGTTTGGGCTTTGTTATTGTATGAAGTAATAAATCCATATACTAGAAGGTCATTGCTATGAGATATAAAAAAAATATAAAGCTATTGTAAGAACAGCAACAGTTTACCATACTGTTTGTAACCAATCAACCTCAAACAATCAAACGTCAACCAAAGCATTAACAGTTTACACAGGAAGTTTTGTTAAAACCTGTAAACCACTTTCATAACCTTGAAGTACAAATAGGCATCCTGAGCCATATCTTTTGAGCTATTATACTGGATCTTCATAGCCCAATATCTTTGGTTTTTTTTTTATGTTAAGGCGCATTTACATTAAGCCCGTATTCGGGTGCAAGACATTAGGGGCCGTTCATAAAATACGTTCGCATACAAGGGGGCGGGAGGGGTCTTGCTAAGTGTGACAAGATGTGACAATGGGGGACGGGGGGTCTACGGCAACGTGACGTTCGTCGTTCATTAAATTTTTTTAAATTAGTATTTCTTTCAACTATTTTTCTTTCTCAATTTTCATCAAGATAGAAAATCATTTATTTCGTATTTAGTGAACATATAGACATTTAAACCTATATAGTTTTATTATACAATAAATTGTAACTTGATATATTTACTCATGTTTATTTTTCAACATTAGCGCATATTTATATATTTAAATTTTATTATAAAAACTAAATAAATATTTAAATTCTTAAAATTTGTGTACTATCAATTGAAATTAATCATACTTGGGGAGGGGGGGGGGTCTCCGTAATATTTCAAGAGGGGTCACAGAAAGTGTGACACAGCGTGTCAGTGTTAGTCGTTTGTCCGAATAGGATATTTGACATTATTAAAAATAAAGTGACAATTGTTAGCATCTGTGTTTAGAATGCATGTTGGCAGGAGTTTTTACTATTTTTACAAAAAAATATTCGTAATTTTTCTTAAAAACCCACGAAAAAGATAATAATTTTCTTATTTTTTGTCACGTGACTCAAAACGCTTGGGATTGGCGGAGCCTAAAATGACGTCATACGCAAGTAAACTTCCTTAAGTGACATTACATTGTATCGTTTGACGTTTTAATAACAGTCGTGTGACGTCACACACTAGTAACACGCCATATTGTCCAGAGAAACGTTTTTGCGGCAACTTGAAAATGGAGTTTATGATTTGGTTATTTTTACTAAAATACACAACAGAATGGTGAATATCCACTTTTTACGGACTCCATAACCATAAGTCAATAACGTGAGATCGTTTTCTAAAACTTGTCAAATACCCTATTCGATCGGAAAATGTGCTATACCGTACCTTTCTCAAAAGTGAAATCTCGTGAAGTTATTTTGAAAGCAGGTTATCCTTATCATACTCTATAGTGATTGAAAAGGAGAAACTGTTGCCACGTACACAAATAGCAAATAGGAATAGCCATGTGAGGTAAATAAAAATCGTCATTATCAACAGGACATTATCTTTGCCAAACAAGATACAGACTTTTCATAAAGATAGAAATGAGAATCAAAGGAGCTAATAATACTTGAAAGCTATTTAATAAACTTTGCACGAACTGTTGTATCCTTAGCACGAATTCGTAACGTTTGCGAGTCCGAAATGTCATTTTCAAATGTGTACTGATTTTTAATTCTCGTTACGTACTTTGTGGCGCTGCTGTTCAAGTTTCCATACAAAATTTGATATTGACATTTCGCACTCGCAAACTATTCGAATTCGATAATGGTTCGTGCTAGAGATACTGAAAGCATACTCACAGTCGTTGACCCTGTAGCACAGATTGCACTTCCATCGTTTGGAGTCAACGAAGTAAACGAAGGGGTTGATGTACGTGCGGCAGGTGCGACACCGCACTATCGTCGTGCACTGGATCACGGGCAGATGCTGCCAAGGGAAAGATAAATTATCGATAAATATATATATTTAGTCCATAACAAACTACGTGGTTAACAAAACCAATGTCATAACAATGTCATATCTAATATTCCAAAAGACTACACAATAAACTAGAATAAATATTACTATCTAACCAACGAAATAACCAAAAATGGCTATTTAGTTTATTTATATGCGGTAGAAGTAGGAGCGAGAGTTATACCAGCAAAATCTCTCATAACTTTCTAAAAGACCACGGCCTGTAGAGAACTGCGGTAAGTTCAATTTTGAAACAAGTAACTGAGGCTGCACTAACAGGCTCCTATCAAATTTGGCTAGGAAGCGCGGGCAACTCGAGCAATGAAGGTGAGCGTTGCTGCGCATCTCGAAGGGGGCCTCCTTAAACCTATGTACACCTGGGCCACAAGTCCCGCGAACTACTCAGAGTTCCTCTCTCCCACACGCTGGACCCGGTACCCGCACTGTTATGGATTGCTAAGAAGTTCGGCTCCTCAGACTCAGTCCATTAATGTCCCCACTGCTGGGCCACAGGCCTTCTCTGAGGATGGAATACGGAGATTGGGCTATGACCAACCACGCAAGGTCAGTGCGGTTAGGTGGGTGCTAACGACAGCAGATGTAGCGGGGACTTACGGCTTAACGTGCCTTGCGAAGGACAGAGAAGCTGCAGATTATAAGTTTTTGGTCACCCATACAATGACCGACTGTTGCGAAAGTTGCTTCACTTCCACGATCGTAGACCGAATGCGCTAACCACCAGCGCCTATCTATTCTATCCTTAGGAGAGTCCTGTGCCCCAGCAGTGGGGGCATTATTACGCTAATTATGAGAATGGATGAGCGAAAACCCACACTTCAGAAAGCAAATTATACTGTTGATCTTGCCTTCATCCAAAGTTGCCAGCACTCATCGAAACTGCACTAGGCCCGCGTAAAAGGCATAAACTTCGTATTCTGTTCATGTCAGGGCCCATATAAGTGGCATAATAATAAGCTAGTCATGATAAAAATGAAATGTGGAAACCAAGCATATCCCTGCCTGATGATAAGTGCCTCAATTAAGTCATAGACAGGGCCTAAGGCCATAGCCAAAAGACACAATACCAGGAAATATCATCACTTGCGCGTTGTCAACCCTACCCCTATCCACTAAACAACTGATAAAATAACAAATATTTGGTGACTTTAGAACTTATAAATGTGTTGCTATGTGATATAGATAGCAACATCCCTTTCTAACTGTACTCAAGTAAACATCTACACTTAGTTGTCATACTGTAATATGTATATGTTTGTAAGTTACAAAAACAATAACAAACAATAGTTTTATCTTCGTTGACTTTGAGAATAATTTTCTAGTTCTTAGTAATTCTATTGACTGAGAAAATATTGACACAACTGGTGATTCGATATATATTTTATACATATACACAAACCTATACATTCTAAAACTATAGTGTAATAATAAAAATATGCATACATATATATGCACTTACATTTAAATCCTTAAATGGATGTATTAGTATTCCAAGAGGCAGTCTCGATTTCTGCAGCAAACTGTTATTCTCCGGTATACGATTTATAGTACATCTGAAGATTCTGGAATCAAAATGAAACTTTTAAGTAAATAGTAAATAAATATTGAACACTATGTTCTTTATTTACACTGCTCTTAAGTTATGTATATGTAAATCAATGCTGTTAATGCTTGCTTAGTACTTAAACCTACCACACACACTTTAAGTATTTTATTTAATATATTTTTAACCAATAAAAACAATAACTAACTACATAATCTGCAATGGAAATTAAACCCAGAAACTCTGGCATAATAGTCTATAAAAGATTACAAAGAACTGAATATTGTAAGTTTTTGTTTATGATTTGATGAGAAGAAAAATCATAATCCTTGAAATAGAGATGAAATCAATACCTTGTCTCAAGATAATTGTGACAAAATCTATATAAAAATAACTTACAGTAAAAAGTAAACAAGACATTATATTGTAGTATCTCTTTTAAAAAATCTGTTATTTAACAGTAACAATAAACCCCACAACAATGCCTTAATAAAAATCATTATAATTCATTTCTGTGTTTGAACTTTGATCAAGTGACCTTGGTGTGTTTAATGTGAATCTAAAGACTTATCAAAATAAGATTGCTATCAGTCTACATTTTTATAACAGAAGTTTTAACACGTTAGACAGTCATGGCACAAGTAGTTAATAAAAATCTCATATTTCCCACCTAGATAAACAGAAAAATATACATTACATTTACTTTGTTGGAGGAACAATGAATGAAAATGATTTATATATTATGCCATTATGCAAAACTTATTATAATCAGCTACAGTTTTTTTAAAATTGTTTGCTGATGATAACAAAATTCAGACAATATATATTATTTACTTTAATAATAAAGTAAAAAATATATATAACATTTACGACAGAAATTAATCATCAACTAAAATGCTAAAATTAAGTTTACTAATACTTAAATAGTAAAAGACTTTTGTAAATTGAATGCATGAAAGCAATCAGAATTTTAAAAACTTTGCATTGTACAACTCTACTACCAAGAACATAAATGAAAAATATAACATAGTCTGTTTTCACTATGATTTTTCATCTGCCGTTTTACTCCCAACAAATAATTTTTTTGCTTGATGATAAGTAGCCTATATTTTGCAATTCATCAAAAATGGTTCAACTATTTAAGCACTATAATAAACAGACAGGTCAACAGGCAGACAGGGTTACTTTCATTGAATTGATGTAAATGGATGCAGAAAAATAATATATATTTTGAAAACTGCTTTTTAGTCAATTGTTAGTACCAAAATTCAATATTTAGATACTTACTCAGGGCTGCAATTAGGCGCATCTGCAAACTGATGACCTAGTCTTATTTCTGGTGGATCCTCTGGGTATTCAGGAAGAATGTGTCGACACTGCATCAAATCCACCATTTGGTGCCCCCAGAGCTGATCAAAACCTTGCTTTGTAACACTCAACTGACCCATTTGTTGAGTTAAGGCCTGAGCACTGTGCTGAGGATATTGTTTGCTCATCATAGGCTGCTGAGTCATTGGCTGCTGGTTGTTCACATAATTCCCTTGAGGCATTGGTGGATATCTATTCTGTATGTTAGTTTTTGGTGGACCACCTAAAGGACCACTAAGTGGTCCTTGGGTTGCACCCATTTGATTTGTTTGAGGGACAGGAAATCCAATAGGTAAACTTTGTGGTGAAGTTAAGTTGTTTGCACTAATAGGATTCATTGGCTGTCCATTTCGTGGTGGGCCAAGGTATGTCTGGCTCTGCTTCGGTGCACTGCTGGCAGGTGGCATCATAGGCAGGCTATTAACGGGAGCTGCAGGCCTTGGTGGCATCATTCCACTTGTTGTTGGCCCAGTCATTAAAGAGGGACCAGCCATTGGAGGCCCAGACAATGGTGGAGGGCCAGACATTGATGATGGCCCAAGCTTTGGTAATGGTCCAGGTATCGGTGAAGGTCCAGACATAGAAGAAGGCCCTGATATTGATGGAGGGCCAAAAGTAGAAGGCTGAGTTGCTAAAGGTAGTGGTCCAGCTAAACTATTGCTTGGCCCATTTATTCCTGGTCTTGAAAGGCCAGGAGGGACACTCGCTGATTGTGATAATCCTAATGCTGGTCCATTAAAGACTGGACCACTACTTGTAGGTCCTTGAAGCAATGGACTATTCCTTGGTGCTACTGAAAAGGCCATGTTCGGCTGGCTTGTTAGCTGTCCTAGTTGTGATGTAACACTTGCATTGATAGGTGGCCCTTGGTTGAAAGGAGCATTTATAGATCCAGCATAACTTGCACTGCTGTTTGGAGGTTTCATGGTGGGAGGTGCACTAAAAGCAGTAGATGACACTGGATACTGACTTGAGGCTGGAGGCAGAACTGGCCCAGGAGGACCATTTAAGAGGGGTTGATACTGACTAGATGGAATTAATGGTGGTGCATTTTCATTGACTTGTCTTTGCTGCTGATTATAATTAGGAGGATAAGGTGAAGGATTATTGGCATTGGAGGTTGACATAGTAGTATTTGGTGGAAATGCAGGCAAGGGATTAGAGTTTACTGGAACGATAGAAGGTTTGATGGGTGTGCGTAAAGGAGATGACTGCAATCCCAATTGTTGTTGAGACATCATTCCTGGCTGATTGAATGCTGGAGAGCTGCTCGCACTTTGATTATAGTTGTTCATATTGTGAGGAACTCCACTGTGAGGTACCGCCGTTGGTAAATGTGCAGGGCTGTTAGAGTTTGCATCTTGTTTCAAACTTGAATATCCTGGAGGCAATTGACTCGGAGGCACATTACCATATTGCTGATTTAGCATGGAAACTGGCGGGCCACTATTAGGATTCATTTGTGGTGGTACTGGGATATTGTTGTACTGAGTTGGTGGTAAGTTAGACATAGTGTCAATCTGGAAACATGAAGTGGGGTTGTCTGTTATTTATTGTTTAGAACACGAGGTAATGTAAGAGACATTAATATAATAGACTTTACAATATTTGTTTTTAGATATGAAGACTTCTCATTTACAAAGTAACAAATTAACATGCAAATTCACTGTTTTACAATGACGGATGGGCGATTGCTGTGTAATCCACTTACCGTCAATAAATCCTAGTTGAAGCACAAATAAACGATACACTCACTTTTGTTACTCTATACCATTCTCACATAATAACAGATAATGTGAAATAAAGTAATAAAATTATTTAGAGAACGAAAATACGACCCTAACTTACGTGGCTGAGCAATTTGCAGCGCCCTCTAGAGATTGATTAAATTTGACATTGGATGTCATGTTACCAGTGTTGCCAACCTCAAAAAACTAAAAAACCACAACTCGCCTAAAAAAACAGTAGAAAGCGGTAGGTAAAGAAAAAAAGGCAGATTTCATAATTTTGCTCATATAATTAAATAATAAACAACTTTCTTAGAACTCACATCAATTGATATATTTATAATCACAGCAACATAAAACAAAAATCAAAGTAAAATTATTTTTCAGTTTCATTTTCAATTGCCTCATCTTCAATATTTTCACACTCATTTTTATTTTTAAAATCATACATGTATTTGTTGAATTTCTTCATGTGCTTTTCTGTGGCTTCGAATGAATAGCAATCAGTTATTTCGGATTTAGTGTGTAATACTCCTTTAATAGTTGTAGTCGATATTCTATTGCGTAATTTGGTTTTCATAATATTTATAGCAGAAAATAAACTTTCCACGGCGGCGGTGCTATGTAGGCACAAAAGCTTCTTTACCAATTCACACAATGTAGGGAATGTTTGAGATTTGTCTCCATTTCTTAATTCTTGTACATGTTTCCAAAAGTCGATAATATCCTTAGATTAAAACAAAAAGGGTAGATACGGTACGCTCTTACTTGCATCAAACAAAAACTGATCCCACTTTACTACATATGCAACACTCACACATCCACCTGTTTGTAAAGATACAATCGAAAGAACGAAACAGCAATATAAGTTTCAACGGCAGCGCGAACGGGACGGCGAGATCCGCGTCACTGCGCTACCGACCAATCACGCGACCAGTACTCGAAGTCACTACAGAGTAGCGTCAGAGAAAAAAATAAAAGTATTTTTTATTAAATATAAGTTTTATTATTAAAATTCAATAAAAAAAATCCACATTGAGCAATTTTCAATCTACTTTGAAAAGCTGAGGGAATGAAACTGTTTACAAGTATACCTACTAAAAGTAGATTTTTTACACGATAACGTCAACATTTTTTTAAGGTATCTTATACTGCTGGATGTGGTCATTTTTATTGTATTCAGTGTTTAAAAGAATCTAATGGAGATACAATTTTTACTAGAAACTTTACACTTATTATATTTCAATACCAATCATAAACTGATTTGATTTGACACACATTATTATATCACCTGATAAAAAATCAGTTAACAAGCGTACCTACTAAAAGTAGGTCTTTTATACGATACCGTCAACAATTTTTTAACATACCTTGTACTGCTGGATTTGGAAATTTTCATCGTCTACAGTATTTAAAAGAATGTAATCCGAAACACTTATTATATTTCTCTTCTAAGCATGAATTGCTTGTTTTATAAATCTAATCTAAACTATACTTTAAATTATACATTTAAATAATAAAAAAATATAAAGGTAAAATTAAATAACAAAAACAATAATCATCATCGATAAATAAAAATAAACATAAGTTATGCCTTGGGCTTTATAACAGAAGTAAGAATCTTACTAGGTACCTACCTACTGTGTGGCAATAGGGTTGATGACAAAACCTTTTTTTCTTCGTCGGCCAGGTAGATTAATAAAAGTATTGGACAAGTATTTATTTCTTATTCACATAATTAAAACATTACAGAGATATGTTGATATGAAATTTCCCATGACGTCACGTCTTGGTACAATTTTTACTTAGAAGTGACTTTATAAGCCTTCTCTCCCAAACTTTCACGCGCTCTATCCTTTTGGTATTAGTTTCCAAAACATAGAACCATTCTAAATCGAAAGAAGTCTTAAGGTACTGACAGGTTAAGGGATGACTGTGTATAAAGAATATTGTGCCAAAAACCTGGCAATCAATTAACCCCGATTTTAATACACCATTGAAGAACACATTGTTCAATAATTTTCTCTACATCTATTACATTAAATACCAAACTGATTGATTTTCTTTTGTATTTGTTTTATTTCGGTAGTAAAATCGTTAATTCAATGAAGCTAAAAATTTGAAGATAATTTTATATATTCATGGACTGTTAGCGGTACGAATTTCGTCGGTTCAGCAGCATATTTACAAAAATATATGCATTACAAATATACTTATAAAAAAGATTATGCTAATTAGTTATGCCAATGCTCATGGTACAATAGTATTTACACACCAAAAAAGGAACAAATTATTTAATTTAAAGCACTTATACATAAAATTTGAAATCATTTTCCTTCAAATAAAGACAATTTGTTTCTCTTTTAAAATCAATCTAATTAAATTCATCTATCAAAAAGCGCAAGATAGAATATCTTGGCCACGTGCTCAGGAACGATAGATACATGCTGCTGCAGTTGATAATGATAGGCTAAGTGGACGGAAAGAGACGTGCTGGGCGATGAAAAAAGTCGTGGCTCCCTAATATCCGGGAGTGGACCGGTATTGCCTCCGTCGAGCAGTTGTTCCGGCTGGCTGCTGATAGAACTACATACAGGAAGCTAACGGCCAACCTTCAGGATTGAAGAGGCACTGGAAGAAGAAGAAGATTACAAAAACAATTTTAAACCCTACAAAGAATGAAAACGCCATTTCTGTAAGTACAGAGTATATTAAAGCTAAAATGTCTAAAAAAATAAAAAAATAAACCTCTTCGAAGAAACCAAAATGTAATGAGTTTAATAAATGCAGCATATTTTTTACCTACATAAATTAATATTCCAAATTTCAAAAAAAATATTTCGTAATTTTTATATTATATATAAAAATTACGAAATATTTTTTTTGTTGACTCTACCCAATTTTTACTCTCGACTGACATTACAATGGCAAATATTCGCGCTTATGCTTTTTCTCCCTCATACAAACGTTTACAAGTGTTGTTGTCTTTTTCTTAATAACAAATACCGAATAAGATTCAAAACAAACAGCATTTTTATGAAAAAATATATTTTATAGTACTTACGAATGAAAAGTGATGCCGTCGGTTTTATTTTTAGTACTTGAGCAATTTGAGCACTTTTTAAAACAACACTTAGGCATTGTTTTATCTTAGAATCACAAAATTTTAGCAATATTTCTTTTTGACGTTCACATGTACGTCATTTGCATGTCAAGTTGTGACTAAAGCGATTGTGGCCTTGGGCCACAATTGATGCGGATCACTTTTGTGAGGCTAGTGCCGTATCTACCCTTTTTGTTTTAATCTAAGATAATATCGGGTGTTTTGTTTTGGTCGAAAGAAAAATCGACATTTCTTAACATTCGCCATTCTCTATCCAGTTCCGTTATATTATTTGGACAAATCTTTGGGACGAAATAATGTAAATCTGCAATGGAAGGGAATTTCTTTTTTATTTCAGAATCCAGAATTGCTTTAGGATTTAGCATCTTCAGACATTTTAATGCTTGACGGTCTTTGTCGTCAAAAGGAAACCTTTTTAATATCTGTTTTGCAGCCTCGATATAAAACTCCTTACACTTCAAGTAGAAATTTTTCAGCTGTTCCTCCTCTAGTTCTCCTATTTCTCTCTTTCTTCTGATCAAATTTGGCACCATTCCACCAACGTATATATGTTGCATCGGTAAATGTTTCTGCTCACTCGAGAAGTCAAGGTTTAATATTTTAATTTCTATTGCGTGTAAAATATTTTGTGCTTCATTTTTTTCTTGTTCAGTGAGATTCAAATATTCAGCTTGTACAAAGCATTCCAAGATCGTTGTGTATGCGGTCAGTATTTTGTCGTATAGTAAATATAATTTCGGAGTCTCGGATTGCATTTCTTTATTGAGATCGGTAAATATAGGTAATGCAAATTTCAAAAACTCCAGGTACAATTAAATTGTCGGTCCGAGAGCCTTGGAGAGAATTGATTGCGCAGAAAGTAATCTATCTACATGAACTGTAGCTTGAAAATACAATTTTATAGCTGGTAATTGTTCCAGAAGCCTATTTACTACCTCAATAAACGACAACCATCTGGTTTGGCTTGGGTGGAGTAATTTGTGTGGTTTAATATTTGTGAATGCTTGAAATGTTTTGAAATCTCCAATACGAATTTTGTACATGATTATTGACGTCTCTACAGAAATCTTCTTCCCCTTGGTATTTTTCTCACATGCGTATGATGCGCATAGGTTAAAAGAATGACAAAATATGCACTTCATAGTAAAAAGGTGAGGTATGTCATTTTTACACAAAGTGACCAATGAATGTTTATCTCCAAACATAACGTAAGCGCCATCAGAAGCAAAGCCTATCATGTTTGATTTGTAAGATTTTTTTCAACAAAATATTCTACTATTTTGCCATACAACGCTGTTGCTGTACCATCTACGATTGGTACTAAAGTCAGAAATCTATCTTCAACGCTGAAATCTAATTTTACTATTCTAGCGACAAGCGCTAAATGTTTTATCGTAGATTTATCTGTGCTTTCGTCAACAAGTAATGCAAAGCAATTGTTCTGTAACATCTCTATTATGTTTTCTTCAGCTGTCTGCCCAGTTACATTAACAATAATAGCTCTAGCTTTTGTGCGGCTTATAGATAATTGTTCGGCAATTTTCGGATCTGGACATACAGCGCAAATCAATTTATTCAAATGAGATGCTATGTTAAAAGACAGATTATGCTCAGCAATAAAGCAGGCCATTTTTACTTCACCCGCTTTAGCTGCAAGTTTTGTATCTTGTGAGTTGGAAGCTGAGGTAAACATTGATGTCAGTTTTTGTTGTTTTTGTAACTTCAAACTATTCTTCGCGTGTTTGGTTGAATCTTTGTGTCGTAACAGTTCGTGTATACCACATTTTCTGTCGCAATTACACGCAGAACAAAAGAAATAAGTCTCACATTTGGTGCATTTCTTTAACCAGCCTTTGAACCTATCATCTTTTAACCACGAACTTACGAATTTCTGTTCACATTTCACATTTTTCTTCTTAGGAGGACTTTTTCCAGTCGATGAATCACTACTCATTTTATCAAAAACTTTGTAATTATTATTTTTTAAAATAGACGCCGCAATTCAAAGAAACTGTTCAAGGTGTTGTGACTTGTGACTATAAAACAATACCTACGCAATACAATAGGCGTGTAGGCTACACGGTCAGTGTAGCTGTTATTCTTAAATAGGGATTTCCCCGTGCATAAAAATATAAAGAAGATACTGTCATCTAGTGTCATTGCGTTTTATTACGTAGTGGTTATCAAAAAATGTTTGCATAGTAGTGTATTAGGTGGCGCTGAACGCGAAAAACAGTAGAAAATAGGAATGAAACAGAAAACATGGTCATCAATGTGAAAACAGCAAATCTATTGTTAAAACAGTAGGGTTGGTAACGCTGCATGTTACTTATGTAGCATTTTGGGAGACGGTTCCGTCATTTTTATTTATAATTGATTAATAGAAATCTTATTTTCGATTCCTATCATCCAGCAATTCTTATTTTTAGTTGAACAAAGATAAACATCAGTAAAGCATTAACTCAAGGGTCAACTCAACAGTTTTGTAGCGATGTCTTATGTCGAATTCATTGACTGAAACGGGCACTCAGACTACTCAACTTTAAGGGCCCGATCGAAAGAGTGAGCGTGGCCGCTAGCGAAGGTGGAAACAATGTTATACCGCGCCGATCACCCTAGATTCCTTAACTTTCATTACACCGCCCTTAGTCAGGGTCTCTTAAAATTGGGTAGTGTAAAACTGGCTTATGGCCTATCGGGCTGACTATTTAAACATGACTAAGAGTGTGCGCTGCCTTAAGTGGGAGCACATAGCGCAACTGCGGGATTTGCAAATTTGGTTGCATAACAATAAGCCGTTTTCGAGAACAGCCTGGTGTACGCTACCTTGATCGACACGCCAGCATACACCATGAAAACAGTTATGGTGTCGATCCTGGCATGATTGTCTAAAGCTAAACTTAAAATTAACAACAGTGTATCTCTGTCATTCTCTATACAGACTGAAAAGGACAGACTGATGTCAAATTTAGTTTTAAGTTTAGAGAATCACGCCAAGTGTGTCATTACAGAATACTAAATTGAATTTGACAACTCTATATCTAATTTTAGTTAGTTTTAGATATAAGTTGGCACGCCAGAATTGGGCCCAATGTAATGTCACTTACCGGAAGTTTTCTTGCGTGTGACGTCATTTTAGGCTCCGCCAATCCCAAGCGTTTTGGGTCACGTAACTTAATCAGGGTAAGGGTTCCCAAAATTGGGTAGTGTAAATGCCGCATACCGAACTCAGTCGACGCTTTGCGAGTAGGGACACGATATCGAATAGAAAGTATCGATACTGTACTCATGAGTAGTATCGGTAAAAAAGTATCGTGCTCACAAAAGTATCGATACTTCAAAGTATCGAGTACATTTCATAGGGCCTTATCGGGGCCTCTGTGGCCTGATGAGCAACCCCCCCCCCCCCCCCGTGTTAAAATTGAAAGAAAAACAAATTTTACTATAGTACGTATAATCAAAAACAAAAAAGGACATGTGAATTCTCAAAATTGCTATATTATATAATGAAAAGAAAATAGCTGTGATTTCTGACACTATAAAAGGGTTCATTAATATTACATTCATAATTAAAATGTTAATTAAAAAGATCGAAATCTTAAACAATTTAAAAGTATGAAACTTTTCAGATTTGTTTCAAATTAAACTTACTTTTCTTGAATTTTAATCATTAAAAAACATTATACCCACTTATGTTAACTTGAATCTAACACGTAGTTAACGGCTGCCATTGGCATGCTTCACTCAAGATCATAATTATAGAAGAGGTTACGTCCGTCTTTTTTTTCAGGTGGTTTCAAATAGGTATACACAGCACAGACAGAATAATAGTGTTACACTTGAATAAATCAAATACAGTTAAGCGAAAAGCACAATAAACGGCGAATCAATCAAAGTTCCTAACAATATGGTCGCTAAATAAATAACTATGAAACAAAACAAAGCGCAAAATAAACACGTCACAGATTGGAAAGAATTTGAATATGTCAGTTACTGACTTTATAACAACGCAATAGGGCATTTGACAGTATTAAAAATAAAGTGCCAAAATAACGATAAAGATATTAGTTTTCTTATCTATTGTCACGTGATCCAAAACGTTTGAGATTGGCGGAGCCTAAAATGACGTCACACACAAGTAAACTTCCGGTCAAAGTGACATTACATTGTATCGTTTGACGTTTTAATAACAGTCGTGTGACGTCATAAGTGTAAGACGCCATATTGTCTAGAGAAACGTTTTCGCGGCAACTTGAAAATGGAGGTTTTGATTTGGTTATTTTTACTGAAATATACGACAGAATGATTAATATCCATTTTTACGGACTCCATAAACATTAGTCAATATCGTGAGATCGTTGCGTAAAACTTGTCAAATACCCTATGGAACGTTTTAGAAGGTAAGTTGGCTACGATTTAACAAGATGCCGTTGCCATCAATATGAGGCGCTTATCCAAATTTTTAAAGGTATCGATACTTGACAAAAAGTACTCATTTAGTAAAAGTATCGAGTACAAAAGTATCGGTATCGAAAGGAAAAGTACTCGATACCACAAAGATCGATACTTTTTTCGTGTCCCTATTTGCGAGCGTATAGTATTGACTTTTTGTAGACGAATAAGTTTATCGGCGCAATAGCATCTAATAAACAGAAGGAAGTGTTACTATTTTAATTGAGATCTATAATTTTTGTGGCAACAATAAATAAAAACTATTGAAATCAGGCACATATTTACGGAAAGTGAGGAGATAGATGGCGCAGGTGGTTAGCGCGTTCGGCTGCGATCGTTGAAGTTAAGCAACTTTCGCAGTGGTCGGTTATTGGATGGGTGACCAAAAATCTTCTATCTCGAATTCCTCCGAAGGCACGTTAAGCCGTTGGTCCCGGCTGCATCTGCAGTCGTTAGCACCCGCCAATCCGCACTGGGCCCGCGTGGTGGGTCATGGCCCAATCTCCCTATTCCATCCATAGCGAAGGCCTGTGCTTCAGCAGTGGGGACATTAAAAGCTGATGATGATGACATATTTATATAATCAGCAAAAATAGTAGTTGATCCATAAACAAATACAATTGGTAACTTAATCTAACCTTTAGGTTACCAATTGTATTTATTTATGTGAGATTTTTTACAAATTTTGATGGTAGTTTACATATAACCCTTTAAATAAAGAGAAAAGTGCCGAAGGATTTAGAGAATTTTATAAAAATTTGTTCAGTCTGGTGCCATTACGACGACGTTCAACCGAAACGAGTTTTACTTTCAGACTAAGTTTAGGCATGTTGAAAATATATCGATGTATCGATATATCGATATTTTTTGTTCGATATATCGATATTTTTTGTCGATATATTTGGATTCGATATATCGATACATCGATACAAAATAACCTATATCGAAATTCGTATCAAAAACGATATTTTTTTAATTATAAGCGGCTTACGATCTAACTAGTATCTGGATAAATTGTGACAGGATCTCTGGATCTGGACTGGATGCTGTATTTAGTATTGTCTATTATTTGTAAATCTGTTTCGCTGGTGAATTGGTTGTGCTGATTTCCATTATATTCTGTGGAAGTGTGTGACTGTCTAGTGTTGTTGACGAAAGATGGCAGCTGAGAGGCCCTGCAATCATTTTCATCATTCGGAAATAGGGTCTATTTTTAGGGAGATAATTTTCGTTCCATTATTACTCCGCGTGTCATGTAGTGTAGCGGCAATTTGGTACTGTAATAATTCTTTCTTTAATTATAATTTGTATTGAACTGTTATTACTGTGCTAGGCTGACCTAAATATATTTTTGGGAAAATTGGTCCGATATATCGATATTTTTTCCGCGATATACAGGGTGAAATTGAATGTTTTAATGAAACTTCGTGGGATTATTGGGTTACATATATAGAGTATCTCTGATTTTTTTCGGATTTTTTAAAAATGATTTAAAATAAAATTTCGTTTTTTTTATTATATTTTAATCTCCTTTTGGGTACTAAATAATTATTCTTTTTAAACACGCATACAGAGTAAGTAAAAAACAACTAATTAGCACTACTAAAAAAACGTAAAAACAGAAGACGAGCGGTCGAGAGCAATGACCGCTCCCGCCGTTGAATCGGTTGAATACCTACCTATGCGCGGTGCAAAGCGCAGTGAGCGAGCGCAGTGTCAAGTGTATCCACCGCGCGTGCGTATCTTTTAAATTTGTGACAAGAGAAGATTTGCAAATAATACCATGATTAGTTCTTGTTCTGTGGCCTCAATATAAGAAGTTGGATATGGTGTGTTGTTATTGTAGTGTCACGGAATACTCAGCAGAGCCACAAGGCTTTACGAAAGTAGGTTTGGTGATTGATTGTGTTTACAAAGTGTATACGGGAAGTTTAAGTGAAAAAAATGAATAGGTACATCGGTCTCGTAAGTACTTTTGAATACCGGGTTATAAATTTCACCCAAGTATTGAACTGCAATAAGTATTTCTTTTTGTTTAACATTTGCCTATTTCTAATCGTGACAAAATTATCATTAACTTTTAAAGTTTTTCTCCGCTTAAGAGAAGATGACATTTGTGCTTATTATTTCAATAAAGGCATCTAAGACGACTTTATTGTATTGTGTGGAATCACTCACTCAACGGCTGGCGGGCGCGGTCGGTCGTTGACCCGCCGTGGAATTTTAATGTTTTTCCATTTTTTAGAAGTACTTATTTATTAGTTATTTTTCACTGGATATGTAAGTTTGTTTGTTTAAAATGAATAACTACTCAAAAGGAGGAAAGGACATAAAAATACACAAATTATAAATAAAAACATGAAAAAAAAAATACTTAAAAAAAATCCGAAAAAAATCAGGCATACTCTTTTCACGTAACCCAACAATCTCACGAAGTTTCATTAAAACATTCAATTTCACCCTATATAGAAGCCGATATTGATATTTTTTTTAAATATCGATGTATCGATATGTCGATATTTTTTTCAACTTTCGACATCCCTAACTAAGTTGGACTGTCCGATTGATAGGGCGGTATAATAAATTGCTACTCTAGCACACGCCCACCCTTTCGCTCATTTTTGGAGTTTACTCCTTAATAATCGATTTGCATATACATATTGGGTTTTTCAACAAGAATGATTTTTTTTTTTGAATTTTAAAGAGAATAGTTCGGCAATTATGAATGAAAAATGATATCTTGCAAATGTCCACCACGAGCACGCTGACAGATGTCGATTCTTTCATCAAAGTTTTTAATCACTGTTTGGTAAAATGGCGGTACTATTTCATTAATCACATCACGGATTTTGAGTTTTAAGGCTGCAATCGATTTGATTGGCCCCGTATACACTCTGTCCTTAACATAACCCCACAAAAAATAATCTAGTGGTGTTAAGTCACATGACCTGGCGGGCCACTTAACAGCTGAGTTTAGTGAAATTATGGGTCGGGAAATTTGGTTTGCAATAAATTGATCGTTTCATTAGCTGTGTGACATGTGGCGCCGTCCTATTTGAAACCACATATCGGTGATATCAACGTCATCAATAAAAGGTCAAAATTCGCCATTTGGTGGTTCTGGATAACCCCAATTGTTGAGAACGTCGCGGAATTGACAAATTTGGATCTGCCTCAACACTGGCTCGCGGCTGCGATGCTTTCAGTTAAACGACCCGGTCGAACACGCGTTGGTGTTGGCACATTTTGTATCGAGCCTGTCTACTCAAATTTAACGACCAAATTCTTAATAGCGGTCTCAGAAGGACGATTATATTGTCCGAAAATATCACGAATTTGACAAAATGTAACTGTAACAGAACCACTATTTTCATAGCTGATTTTAATTATTTTATTCGATTTTCAAGCGAAATTGAATTCATTGTAATAATTGCCAATGCATCTACTACGAATACGTCAAAAACTAAATGTGAAAACAATCACATTGTTGGTGTAGCTACAATTGAAAAACAAAGTTCTTGTTGAACAACCCTATATAAGGGGCCCGGTATGAGAAAAATGTGAGGAGTAAAATCTATCGATGAATTACCTCGTTACGTTTTTGGTGGGCATCCTATGTCGCGCAACTTTGACAAACAAAGATGACGGATTGACATTAATATTTTTTTTTAAATCTGAACTGAATTTAGATATTGTTTCTGATAGAGCAATGGGGACAACTAGGTATGGTACAACCATAACAATGTACTCTATGGTACAACCATTGATGCGGTATTTTCAAGATTCGTGAACCACGTATCTACGAACGTTCATGTGTCTTATTTTAGTTACCATAAACCACTTGTCACTGTAATTAATAATGCAGACTGTGGTGTCGATTCTGGCACGATTCTCTAAATCTAAACTTAAATTTGACAACAGTGTATCCTTGTCATTCTCTATATAGTATGAAAAGGACAGACTGATGTTAAATTTAGATTTAAGTTTAGAGAATCACGCCGGAATCGACACCACTGTTGATTTAATTAATATTTTAAAAAATGATAATAGTCTGATAATAATAACCACAATTTATCAACATTCCTAATGATATATTTATGCACATCTGAAATTGACTATTGTAAAAAGTTTAATGTAAAATATTTCGTCGATTAGTTATAATAAATGTATATGAAATGAATAAATATATATTTATATATGTATATTATTTTCATTAATTTGTTAATTTACCCTTTTACACAGTATCAATCTTTTTTAAGTTAAATAAACTCTTTTTGCGTCTGGTTAGACTATTGAACTTAAGGAGTAAACTCCAGTCGTGCGTCGGAACTGACACACACAATTTTTTTTATTAGGTTGTGTACCGTATAAGAACCATTATATGATCCGTTACCGGTCACTCTGACAAAATAGGTGTAAGTTCAGTGTATATTATGTTTAATTGTGTTAGAATAATTAAGCTACTTAGTTAATAAGATTAACGACCGTGCGAATCCTTTACGGTTTTTTTTGAATATCGGTCGAGTTCTAACGAAAGCGTTCTTAATCTGTACCTGAAAGAAAGAGACGAAAGATGTAGTTCTTCCATTTTCTTAATAGAAAAAACTTACTTCATTAGGTACCTACTTATATTATAATGCGACCCAACTAGGAATAGGACCGACTGGGCGCCATATTGTGACGTCATAGCTGTCAATTCAAACCAATGTAGAGTGAGCAAAAAAAAGTTTTTATTTAATAAAACTTATAATAGCAGGCCTCTCCAAATGCACGCCACTCATACCGATCTTGGGCTACTCGCATCCAGCTCCTGCCAGCCACCTTGCGCAAATCGTCACTCCATCGCGCCTGAGGACGTCCTACACTACGTTTGCCTAGACGCGGTCTCTACTCCAGAACTCGTCTACCCCAACGGTTATCGGTTCTTCGATAAATATGGCCAGCGCACTGCCACTTCAACTTGCTAATCCGTTGGGCTATAAAATAAATAAAAAATTAAATAAAATAAAAATTATTTATTTCGGACAACAGCAGCCCATATCAACCACACAAAATCAAACAATAAATTAACATAAAATTAATTTACAAAAAAAAACAACATCATCAATAATCAATATCAATAATAAACAAATAAATAATCTATGGCTATGTCGATAACTCTGGTTCTCTGTCGGATTACCTCATTTCGGATGCGATCCTTCAGAGAAACGCCAAGCATAGCCCTTTCCATAGCGCGTTGAGCGATTTTGAACCTGTGGACCAGCCGTAACGTCAGTGTCCACGTCTCGGCTCCGTATGTCATCACAGGTAGGACGAACTGATTGAAGACTTTTGTCTTTGGGCACTGTGGGATCGACGATTTAAGGACTTAACGTAACTTCCCAAACGCTGCCCAACCTAGCCGAATTCTCCTATTCACCTCGTCCTCAAAGTTGTTTCTACCTAACTGCAATGTCTGCCCGAGGTACCTACACATATTTTTGAACAACTTCGAGAACGGCACCGTGTATTGCAATCTGTTCCGGTAGAACATTTTCATTGAACATGACCTTGGTTTTATCCAAGTTCATCCGTAGGCCGATGCGTATAGAAGAGTCAGCCAGGTCGTTCAGCATTTGTTGTAGGTCCTGCAGGGTTTCTGCCATGATGACGATGTCGTCTGTAAATCGCAAATTAATTTTTAATTATTTAAAATTTATTTACTAAGATTGAGAAAAAAACAACCGATTTTTAATAATATTTATTTGTTGAGACTGTGTGAGAAAAAACATTAATCTAGCTCTTCAATTCCGCTCATCTCTGCATTACCACCAGAGTAGTTATGAATAATCATGCATTATTACTAGGTCACTTATGAACATGCATCCTTTATGTAAACGAAAGTTTAAAATCGAGTTTATGAACGCAACTTAAAGTAACATTTGGCTGACGATTTAGGTTATCAACCAGTCATAGCCCAAGCTCAGTAAATGAAAAAAATATCAACTAATATTAATAATCAATATTTGTTATTGTTTGTTCATAAATGTTTGGTTTTTATTCTAGAACTAGCCGAGAGCTTAAAAAGGGTTCCAAGATTTTTTGCAAACCGTACTTTTCAAGCGCCATTTGACAGATGGAGGTCATTGGCTTTCTAGCCATTGGTTATCGAGCCCTTACCGCCAAATTATCGTAAGCGACACTCGCCAAATTATCATAAGCGACACTTTTGTCGAAATGCGTTTTTTGTGGAAACTAATATTTTAAACCGTAACGGACCCATCTCTGTTGATATTTCCCTCCAAAAGAACACCGTTATAATATAATAGAGGGAAGAATAGAGGGAAATATCAACAGAGATGGGTCCGTTACGGTTTAAAATATTAGTTTCCACAAAAAACGCATTTCGACAAAAGTGTCGCTTATGATAATTTGGCGAGTGTCGCTTACGATAATTTGGCGGTAAGGGCTCGATATGTACTGCTTTCTAGCAAATGAGTTGCAAAACCGTTGTATGACAATCGTGCGGAATTTGTATTACTAACTCTTGACTATGATGGTCCCTCGACTTTCTACTCGTTTGTAGACCTGAGACACAATACATACAAGAGCTGTAGCGTAACTCAGCCGTTTTCATGAAATAGATACCTACGACTGAGCGGAGCGCTAGGGTTGGTACCTACAAAATATAAAACAGATTTTTGTAGATTTTTATTGTATGTGTATAGTTACTATTGCTACGTTACGGAATCGAAACGGCAGCAGACGGCGCGGGCGGCGCGGCGGCGTGGTGCGCAGCAAACTTAACTCGGTCAACGATCACCACCGACGACCGACGGCGCGCGAGGTGGCACTGCGTAGATTTGTCTTACCAAGATTGGTTAGCGGCCGTGTAAATGACGTTTGTCTGTGTCCGTGCGTCGATTCGGGCGTTAGTATGAAGTCAGAGTACTGCTCAGTGCTCTGACTTCATACTAACCGAATTAACATCAGTATACTGCTTCCGAATTAACATCAGTATACTGGCTAGTGGTAATGACGTCACGAATCCGACGCCATATTGTACTGGTATCACCCATATTTTTACCGGGAAAACAAATATGAGGGAAAATGAATAGTGCGTGTAAAGGAGATTGGGCATCTTAGTATGGAGCTTGGGGACGAACTAAAGATTTTTGTATATCAATCAAATAAGCTTAAATATATTCCTTATATATTTAATAATACTTTTAGGATTCTTTTATTTCTTCAAAATCCGTACTCTCTGAGCTAAGTTATTAGACTTTAAAGAAATACATCTACATAACCTCTTTTTACGATCCCCGCTCCTATGCAACTACTCTAATCTTAATATTACCTACATGCATATATAATCACGTTCATAATCCTAAAAGGGGTTGAGCAGTGCTGCAGGTAACATTTGTTTGTTTGCTAGATACTCGTACATCTGGCAGTATGGGCCATAAAACACCCCTAAAATAATGACATTGTCTCCTTGCTGTAATATTGATTACTTATATATTATGCGTTGAGCTCTCTGCAAGATAAAAGTACTACCATAGGAGTTAGCTACTGCTTGTGAATCTAAATATTCAGAAACAAAAGCCAACATTCACTTTTGTGAACCAGTTCAGATGCAAGTGCAGTGTTTCATAAAAATTGCAATTCGTTTGGGATGGAATAATCCGAAACATACCTAGCTAACTCCATTGTGGCTGATGCTGTTATACCATACCATCATAAGTCAGACAATACCTATCATAATAAGGTCAGCTAACATAATAAATAACAAGGGTTTTACTTTAAGGTTATTTAAAGAATAAGGTCAAGTTGATTGAACACTCATTTATTTCTGTTACATACATGTTTGTTAAAATAAATTAATCATCAATAAATATATAATCGAGGAAGGAGGCTGGGGCAGATATCTCATTATATCTACCTCAGCTTAAGTACCACACTATAGACATTACATGAGCGCAATAACCTACAGTTCTTTTCCCGATCAAACACGTGCAATAATACCCAACTATGGCATTTAGGGTATTTGGGACATCTAAGTTCTTACTTATGATAACATAACAGTAATATGCCCTGGATGTGACATATCTCGATCTTATGCGACCTCTGATCAGTGTATTATTTTGTCCAAATATCAGAGGTATCTCATCCTCAAGCTTAGCTTAGCTTAAATGGGGACTGGTACCGTCAATAGCCTGAAACATAGCTCTCCTTCTATTTAAATTGTCATTTTGGACATAATCAGCTAAATGATTTACTGAATTGAGATGGCTTTGAGCTTTTCTTAAAATCGCTAATGCTTCAGGCCTATCCTCCATCTTAGGATGGAACTTATTTAAGAGAGCACAGGCTATCTTAAAATCTGCCATGAGATGTGCCGATGCAAAGTTGAAATATTCTTGTCGAAATAATTAAAAATCTCTTTTTATCCTCCCATTGACAACCTCAACAACCCATCGCCACATAGTCACACATCTTGATCGGTTTGCCTGTATTGTCGTAAGTTGGTGCTCCTCTGGTAAAAGAGATTCAGGCATATATGTTTTAAATCCATGTGATTGTAAGACAGGTAATACATCACGAAACCCTCTATCTAATATAAAAATATCATCCTGTCTGAAGAATGTTCGCATTGGCCCCTCCTCGTCTTTAAATAATTGAGCCATTATTGAGGCATCATTAGTTGTGGCTTTATATGGCCCAAAACAATCGAGGATGTACCCATCACAGCAAACAATTAAAAAAAGTTTCACTAAATTAAAATGTTTGTGAACGCTAAATGTTCGTTTTTGATAAGTATAATTGCTGCTGATTTGGACATAAATATATGTACCATCACACATGACAATAGCGAGTTTTAT
Organism: Chilo suppressalis; assembly: GCA_902850365.2. Lineage (NCBI taxonomy): Eukaryota > Metazoa > Arthropoda > Insecta > Lepidoptera > Crambidae > Chilo > Chilo suppressalis. The sequence continues at coordinate 5,662,501 of OU963902.1, forward strand.
ATCCAGTGGCACTTGCGGGTTCTCAAATAAACCTTCTGGGATTATTTTGTTTTTAGATGCCACATCTTGAATTGATGTGGCATATACTCCTAAGAACAAGGGCACAAAATGTTGCAACAGGCTGCTCCTGGCTTTGGCCATGTACCTCTCAAGGCTTCTTCTTGACATATTAAAAAGTGTTGACATCCTTTTATTGCTGTCACCAGTTCTTAGTTTCACATGGAAAATACTTAGCGTCACACTAGCGCTCGGAACCTCGTCATTCAAACTTGGTATAAATGACAATAGTTTCTCAAATTGGTCGTCTGCATTCATGCCTAGCCAATAATGGCATAAGTGAGGATCCAAGCTTCAATCATTTGAGAAATCTGTTTTATTTTCTGCTGCTTTTTGCATCAAGCTCAACATGTCGTCCATTTCAAATCCAGTGAAATCGGAGCTGGTATTTTGGATACTTTCCCATTCATTATTAATTATGTGAAATCTACATATTCTCGCTTGTATTGGGATGTACAATTTGTAGTACAACAACACCATTTCTTTGATAGATGATGGTAGCAGTAATCTTTCTGTATTTGTACATGTTGGAAATAAGCAATTTCTTCGTATAGTTACTCTTTTATAAGAGGCTGATGTAACTCGTGCTGGTGGGTTTCTCTGTGGTCTTATAACTTCTACTATAGGTTCAGGTAACGGAGGAGGTATGGGGACATTAATTTGTTCCTCAGCTGGAACCACTTCATCAACAACTGGCTCTACTGAACCCACATGTTGTTCTTCAGTATTCCTATTAAGATCTTGTAATCTCTGTCTTGCCACTTCTCTAGAAGCTGCTACCCAACAAGCGTAGCAAACCTTTTCAAGATTGAGCACCTGTAAAAAAACTGATGTAAACAAACAGGACATAAAAGATCAACGATATTAAATACCTGTATCTAGACACCACGAGCGCTCAAAATGTGTCCCAATCAAGAAGTGCTTGAACTTCACTTAAGCACTTCTTGATTCACAGTCACGCGCGGACCGTTACAAAGTCAAGATGCCACAGAGCTCCGCGAAAATATACTTAGAGTACGAAAAGTGTCATTTTTCCGATAGGTATCTACTCAATGTTTGTTAATTTAACGCATTTGAAGTAAATTTTGATCTAATATTTACTATAAACTATAAAATATGTGTGATATTCAAATGCATGGTCGGTTATACGTCGCAATATAGTCGTCTCTTTTCGTTGCGGTCCGTGCTTGCTATATTGCTAACAGCGCGTTCAGAATTGCGCGTAGTCAAAGAACTAAGGTCTAAATTTTTCAGCAATAAGTCGTAAAATTTTACAAGCTTGCATTTCGAACTGTCAGAAGTCCTTGACGCATGCGTTTTATTTAAGCCTTATACAGTATGTATTAAAGGTTACTTTCAATATTTAAATAATGCCTTATATTGATTTTGACTACGCGATCATCTTACGGAGCTCCGTGGATCGATCAATGTACCTTTTGGACAGGTTTCGGGCACGATTTTGTTTGTGTTGGTGTATCTAGGGTATTTTATATCGTTGTAAAAGATCAATTTGAAATAATCAGTAAAACTCTGATAGTGGGCAATAATATCTACTATTATTTATTTATTTTTATGGTGTAGTGAGAATTTTCATTCAATTACAATCAATACAATCATTGTGTGAGTATTTAAATTGTTTAAATATCTATTAAAATCTGACATATATTATGATATTAAGGTGCTCCCTCACCGGAAGCATTCGCGTGTCTGTAACGTCTCGAGATTTGAGCATTACATCACCAAATCTCGAGACGTTACAGACACGAGCATTACAATACGCATCTTGTAATGGTACAATGTGTAATAACTTGATACAACTTCTAACATCGTGTAATATCTTGATACAAATCTTATGTGTTTTTTATGTTACTAACAATGTTGAATTAATATTACCGTACTCAGCTCATTGTCCGCTTCATCTGACATTATGGGAATTAATTAAAATCTAATGCTCTAAGTCGAATTTATAATATTACATTACACCCGAATGCTCGTCAGTTAGGAAGGTAGTATTGTAATGTAATGCTCAAAGTAGAATCTACAATTGTAACGTCTTAAAAACGTTACATGAATCTCCTTCGTTTGAAGAGCGAGATAGAAGACTTTTTTAGGTTGTCTCTCCCTGCTCGTTTTTATCTTACGTCCATTTTCATTAATCTATGCGCTTTTGAATAAGTATGTCTCTGCCTTAGTCAAGCAGTAAGCCGTATGGGCGTTGTTTTCTTTGCCCACCCGGAAAGAGAAAACTTTAAGAAAAAACTTCACGACGTATTTTTCCGGGAGCGGTATGATTCGCCGCTAATCTAAATGAATTACATAGTAATTCATATTATTAATATTCTTTCTTAATGAAATAAGAAATTTGTTTGCCGTCCTAATGGCGGCGGGCCTTGTCCCAAGCTTAATTTGTTTATAAAACTAAAAATAATAAAAATTTGTTTTTTTTTTATTTTAACTTCAAATTTCAATAACATCATGGGAAATTAACGAAACCTCTGATGTAATCAGCAGTGATTACGGCTATCCTTACATATTTTCAACACCAGGGTCTGGTGACCAGACACAACCTACATAGATGCAGCGAGGTCGGTAACATTAAAAATTTATAGTTGTACCAGAACCCATCATAAGGGTAATAAATTTTTATATAATTCTTAGTAGAGTCTTAATATAATAGTTTCTAAATTAAATTTAGTATTAACCCTTTTGAGACTTTTTTGGAATTTTCAATATATTGACAACCCAAAATGAGTATGGATTTGCATTCACCCCCTTTGCAATTAATAGTTCAATGCTTTCCCGGCTAATGTGGTAGGTCTGGCGCCCGAGTATTCTATTTAATTAATTTCGGCCTATCCGTTTATGGTAATTTTGGTAACCATTTCAATTTTTTATTATTACATTGTCGCCATTATATTTTTTACTATTACACAATTTACAGTACACGTGAGTGCTCCCTGTGAGGGAGCACCATATGACGACCTCCGTGGCCGAGTGGTTTACACACCGGATTTCATGGTGTCGCTGACTCGAGAGGTCCCGGGTTCGAATCCCGGTGGGGGCAGATGTTTGTGTGATGAATACAAGCATTTGTACTCCAGTCATGGATGTTTAATATGTATTTCTCTATGAATAGACTTATATATGTATTCTATCCGTTACCCTAGTATCCCATAACACAAGCCCTACAGTGCTTACTTTGGGGCTAGGCTAATTGGTGTGAGTGTTGGAAATATTATTATTATATTATTACTTATGTGTAAGTCGACGAGTCACGCAAAAAATCTTCATTCTAGTGGGTAATACGATAAAAGAGTATACAAATACCTGATGACGTGGAGTCCATCGCAGTATAATATTTCTCTCTGAGCATTCCTGAGTTACAATATGGGTCCTTCCCCTTAGGATAGATTTTCCACAGCCATAACATACATTATGATGACCAACTGCAGACGCTGGTGGATTTGGATGAGTCGAAGCAGACTGTAGCAATGTATAACATTCAGTACACACAATGTCATCAGGGGACAACTGAAAAAAAAATGCTTTTTTTCAGGATACTATAATCTGACAATAACTGATAGGTACTATGAATACTAGAATCGTTAAATAGATTATTTTGGACATCTTCATAATTTTTTGGTTTGGTTGGTGGTTTTGACAATCCTGGTTTTATGAATGACAAATTAAATAAGGAGTAATAAAACCATATAGTAAATAGAAGCGGCTGAATTAACAATATTATTATATATTACTATTATAAGTGAGTACCTGTGTTGGGGATGTCCAAGAACGTAAAATACTGACAGTATGCTCTGTGTGTATTTCTCCCATTGAATACGCACGGAGGTTATGTGACAGCAAAAGTGAACAGTTAACACAACGACGTCTTGGTGGAACCATGATTCTCGTTTCTATTCACCACAACACTGCACAATTAGTTTTTTCACAAGAAATACACGGTAAGTTTTGACGTGACAACGTCTTAAATTAGGTTGCGGCTGGGAGTCACTTATGAAAAAGTGTAACGCTCGGTAACGTTACGATGAGTCTCTCGTGTTAAGTTTAAGTTTACATGTACAATGTTTTAGTAAACAAAATATATTTCTATAGTTAAAATTTGTGCAATTCTTATTTTCATTCAATTCCTTGTTCCTATTGTGCAATTTAATTATATTCATATCAATAAATATTCTACCGAGAAAAAGACGTTGTCACGTAAAATCTTCGCCCGTAAAACCGACTTTACAGGCAACCATTTTTTTTCAAATTGAATGTTCGTTATATACCTAGTAGTTACGTACGACAGTAAGGACGTAGGACGACGATCAAGAACTCAACTCAATGCAAAAACGGCTGCAAAACTCGTAGAAGTAAGATAACGAGGAACTGGTAGCTCTACTCGGAACAATACAACTCGAAAAAGCATAAACAAAAACAATGTTAGCAACAATTTAAACTTGATTTAAACGGCAATAGCGGGAAATCCGAGAAATCGACTTACTGAGCTTGCTACATTTATTAGTGATCTGTGTTACTGACAGATCTGTCTGAGTTTTGACAGTGATCACAGTGACACTGACAGACAATGGTGTCGATTCTGGCGTGATTCTCTAAACTTAAAACTAAATTAAACATCAGTCTCTCCTTTTCATTCCGTATAGAGAATAACAAGGATACACTGTTGTCAAATTTAAGTTTAGGTTTAGAGAATCGTGTCAGAATTGACACCACTGTTCACATTGACAGAAGAACGCGGCAACGATGATTTTTCCGAATCGTATTGCTGGAACCCCGAGTAGGTATACATTCTTTTATTTAAGGATTTTTTGTTTCAATCGTCTTTTGTAAATAAATCATAGTCACACGAATAATATGTTCTATTATTCTTTGTATATGTATTTTCGTATCTTGGACTAGTTCTAACAATGTTAATAACATTAATAGGTTGACATTGGAAACCTAAGTTAAGGTTTCGGAACGCGGGATCCGGATATCGCTTGAGGTGGCGAGACGACCGACGTCCCGTATTGCAACCGGCCACCAAGCACCGGGCGGGCTTATCACACATGTGTATAAAAAGGTTAATTATTTATTGAAGAGTTCAAGCAACCAAAACCAGCACAATATCGACTATTGCTTTTTGTCATATTAAATTATGTAGGACTTAATTCAATCAAATATTCACAATACAAACGTTTAAGCACGGCTAAGTGCCTAAAAACAATTCACACAGTATTTGAGTTTTTTTCTGGTATTGTGAATATAAATATTTTATTTCATATGTAAAAAAAAATGTTGTGAACGAATTAGGAAGTGTTACATAAAACTAAATGTGTGAAATTTACTTTGCCGAATGTAAAACATGCTGAAATGGGGGATATAATTCTAAATGGTGAAAAACTAATTTTAGTCGATACAACCGTTTTCTTAGGCGTAACACTAGACCACAAACTTCAATGGAACCCTCACATTACAACACTAGCCGGTAAACTAAGTTCTGCTGCATAAGCAATTTATAAAATAAGACGGCTTACAGATGTCGACACTGCTAGGACAATATACTTCAGCTAATTTCACAGCATTATGTCGTATGGCATTCTATTGTGGGCCACGGCCGCTGACATTGAAACAGTTTTTATTCTTCAAAAACTAGCTCTAAGAGCTATTTATCGCTTGGGATCTCGAACTTCTCTTAGGGATAAATTTAAAGAAATATGTATAACTTATTAGAATTGCTTATTATTACTTATATTTTATTAACTGCATTACTATCTGTTTTGTAGTCGCTAGATATTATTAGCTTTTTGCTTTTTTGTTCTGCTTAGCTTAGTTTGTATTTAACATTGACTGCCTATGGGTAATTGAAATTTATACCATTAGAGTAGTTTTTTTTTTTTTTGTTGTTATATTTATGTATATACTATGAATATTTCCATTAATTCTGATATATTTCATTCATGCTCCTCTCAATCCAGTCTTGAGGATAGTCTTCATAGTGATGAGTCTGCGTCCCTTGATGAACTTCTGCAAGATACTTTTGATGATTTACCTAAAAATTTGAACGTAATCCACATAAACGCGCAAAGTATCCCGGCACATTATGCTGAGTTATATACTTATTTAGCCCATAATAATATTCATGCAATTTTAGTATCTGAGACTTGGTTACATCCTTCTATTCCTTCTTCGTCTTACTCGCTTCCGGGTTATCATTTGATCCGTAACGACCGTGGTAGCTCTTCTCATGGAGGGGTAGCAATTTATCTCCGCGCACATCTTTCTTTCACTGTATTAAGTCAGTCATCACAACCTCCTCCGCAAAATACTGCTGAATATCTCTTCATTGAGGTCAACTTAGTTCACAATAAGGTTCTACTAGGTGTTTTATACAGCCCATCTTCTAAAATTGATTATTTCCATTCATTCGAACTTCTTCTTGAAGATTTTTCTCATAATTATACTCATTCAATTATAATGGGCGACTTTAACACCTGTCTGATAAAAAATGATTTCCGATGCAAAGAGTTACGTTCAGTAATTAATTCTTGTAATATGCATATTCTTCCTCTCTCTGCGACGCATAAATTTCCAAACTGCATCCCTTCTCTGCTAGACCTTATAATGGTATCATCTACCGACCATGTTGTGAAACATGGTCAATTACCTGCTTATCAGTTTTCTTATCATGATTTAATTTATTTGTCGTATCGAATCCGTCCCCCTAAACGTAAGGCGTCAATCCAACTATTGCGTAATTTCAGTGCAATGGATATCGATATTCTGCGAGAAGATGCTCGTAACGTTAATTGGTCGGCAATAGATGATCTCAACAGCATTGACGAACAAATAGAGCTATTCAATTCCTTACTCATAGGTTTAATGGATATTCACGCTCCCGTGCGACCTGTACGCGTCAAGCATGTTCCTGCTCCTTGGCTTACGGAGGATATACGCAAAATAATTGAAAAAAAGACTCGCGCAAAAACAAAATTCAAAAAGAATCCAACGGATGCCAATCGTGCCAGATATAGGGAAATAAGGAATCGCTGCAATACATTGATCAGGAATAAACAAAGACGCCACATTCATACGTCTGTCGAAAATGGTGACTCCGTCAAAGTTTGGCGCTTTCTCAATAAGCTTGGTATTGGCAAATCTAAACGCAACTCTACCTCTCCTTCAAAAAGTAATATCAATGCTTTAAATGCTCACTTTTCCTTATCTGCGTCCATTGATGGAATAATCAAAAGTCATACTTTGAATACGCTTTCTTCATCGCCAACACCATCTTTTACTCCTTTTTTCATTAAACAATTTACTGAGTGTGACATTGAGAAGAATATTATTGCTGTTTCGTCCAATGCCGTGGGTAGCGACTGCATTAGTCGTAATATGATCATTCCTCTTCTAGATATCCTCACTCCTGTAATTACGAAAATCCTTAATAAATCCATATCGTCATCTGTTTATCCTTCGGTGTGGAAAGAAGCTAATATTATTCCTTTACCTAAGAAATCCAAACCTGAATCCTTCTGTGATTATCGTCCTATTTCAATATTGCCTTTCCTTTCTAAAGTCCTCGAAAAATTAGTCCATCAACAGTTAAGTAGATTTCTTTCCATGAATAATCTTCTAAATCCATTTCAATCCGGGTTCCGTCCCGGTCATAGCACGACTACTGCGCTTGTCAAGATCGCTGATGATATACGTGTGGGTATGGAAAATCGGCAGCTCACTGTATTAACGCTGTTAGATTTTAGTAACGCGTTTAATATGGTTGATTTTGATATCTTATTGGCAATGTTGGTTTCTCGCAATGTATCTCCACCAGTGATTGATTGGTTTCATAGTTACCTGCATGGGCGGCGGCAGCGCATATGCGTGGATGGATATTTTTCATCGTGGTGCGATACAACAGCCGGCGTTCCGCAAGGTGGCGTTTTGTCTCCTCTTCTCTTCTCTATATTCATAAATTCAATAACTCTTCCTCTCTCTTCTTCCTATCATATGTATGCAGACGATCTCCAAATATACACTCAATCTACAATAGATGGACTACCTACAGCCATCGCAGTTACCAACAACGATCTGGAGCATATATCTGACTGGAGTCGGCGACACGCTCTGCCACCGATCTTGCTAAACGGTATCCACATACCACTCCAGGACAGGGTAAAAAATCTTGGTGTCCTGTTTGACAATAACTTGTCTTGGAGCCATCATGTTGGTGAAATTAGTAGGAGAGTATTTGGCGCGTATGGCTCGCTGAAACGCCTGAAAAACCTGTTGCCGACCAAGACTAAAATTTCTCTTGCACAGTCCCTTCTTCTCCCGTTGCTTGACTACGCCGATGCGTGTTACTCTGATCTTAGTGTTATTCTTCTTAATAAACTCGAGCGTCTGCAGAATTTATGTATCCGATTCATCTTCGGTCTGCGTAAGTACGACCATATTTCACATTATCGTTCCCAACTTCAATGGCTACCCATTTCTCGTAGAAGAGACTGCCACATCCTATCACTCCTTTATTCTATCCTTTTTCATCCACACACTCCTCTCTATCTTAAGGAGCGTTTCACTTTTCATTCTTTTAATCCTGTCCGCGATCTTCGGTCTTCTCATAACCTATCCTTAGCTATCCCACCCCACTCCACTGATTTCGTAGCCAAGTCATTCTATGTAAGAGCTGTAAAATTGTGGAACTCTTTACCTCTGGATATCAAACGTGCACAGACGAGGGACTCCTTTACCATTAAAATTAAGGAATATTTCCTCAAGCTGGACACTGCCTGATCTTTTTCTTTTTATCTGTTAGTTACTTTGTATTATATTTTATAGCTTCCTTATATATTTACTATTTTTATATTCTTATATTTACGTCTATTTTATTTTATTTTTAAAATGCACTAGCCCGCAGTTTCTTCTTTTTCATGGTATGATTTCATTTAGCCAAAGGTTGCCTGGTAGAGATTGCTACCTTAGCAATAAGGCCGCCTTTTGTGTTTGTGTTCCTTGAGTTTTATGTTGTGTATATTTTGTTAAAGTAAAGTAGTGCAATAAAGAATATTCATTCATTCATTATAATGACTGTTGCCTCTCAATATATTTACAATTGTATATTGTGTAAGCATTATACTTGGTTTCATGACATTTGTTAACACTTAATTATAAATAAGAATATATTTTGTACTTTTTTTAAAATGGCAATACTTATTTTGTTTATTTAAAATTAAAACGAATATCCGACGTTTTTAGTTCGAAAACGATAACTGGAGGTGACTGCTTTATCGACATTATGACAATGACAAGTGAATATTGTGGCGCGCTTTTCCCCACCTTTATATAGGTAACGCGGTTAATGAAATAGCAGAATAATGTCAGTCGATGGTCAGTTTTCGAAGTAGAAGCATCTTTACTTTGATACGGAAGGTTTATTGGATTTGGGTTATCGGTTTATGTTACTCAAGTGTAGGGCTGCCATCTCTAAAATGTGGCAACCAGGATCAGAGGCGTGACAACCCCGGATTTTGGAGCCCAGAACCCGGACAGACCAATAGAAAAACAGTCAAAAATGTCACAAATCAACTATTTTTTGTTGATGTAGGCAAAAGAGGTAGCGGTCTACCTCATAATAAGTGGTCACTGCTGCCCATGGACACTTGCAGCACCAAGGAAAGCTGATTTTTGTTGGAAGTCTGCAATTATGGTTACAGTGTTAGAATAGATTTATTCATTTTCAAAGACATTTAAATTGACGGATTAATTGGCGACCCAAAACAGGAAATTTTTAAACCCGGACGACAAATGAAACCCCGCCCGGACGCTCCCCGGACGCCCCTTAAACTAGGACAAATCCGGGGAAACCCGGACGGATGGCAGCCCTACTCAAGTGTAATTTGTTGGTGTAAAAATAAAATATATTTAATCAAGAAGTTTAGTTATTATTGGCGCGTTCCTGATCCAGCACAATGGAAGGTGTAACAAATTCAGAAGTGGGATCAACAGGCGCACACAAGGTACTTATGTGATTTGTACTTATACATGCCATTTGTAAAATAAGCATTATTAATTACGTAACATTTAGTACTTTTGTATTATTGCTTTTTACTTAACATATTGCAAAATGGCGGTTAGCCTTATTTTGTTGTTTTATAAATAATATCCTTGTGTATTCATTAAATTTACTGTGATGTGCTATGAAAATGTTATGCAATTATAATATTGCATATCCATTTCATTAATAAGAATAGTTATCGTAATGTTGAGTTTTAAAATAAATTTTACGACCAGGGGCCCAATTCTCGCGGCATAGATATTATATCACCTTCGATATATATCGAATGATCTGGCTTTTATCGAAGGAAAACCTTTTTGCCCTATTCTCACCATGTCGCAATAGATATTTATCTACGGATGATCAGTAGACATACATCGACTGGTAAAGAGCCTTCGATATATAAATATCTATGGATCTTGGCATGTCAATCTTATTATTTCCACTTTTTTTACCTATTATTTATTGTGTTGTCGTGTGTCTTTGCCAATTATTGTTACCTCAAGATGTTGTTAACTGCCTTCATAAATAATTAGTAAATAAAGAAGTAGGTAAACAATGGTGTCGATTCTGGCGTGATTCTCTAAACTTAAAACTAAATTTAACATCAGTCTCTCTTTTTCATTCTGTATAGAGAATGACAAGGAAACACTGTTGTCAAGTTTATGTTTAGATTTAGAGAATCGACACCAGTTTATATTAACGATGGATGAGTTGATTCATGTTTTCGTCAATGCTTTAATAAATGACGTGATTGCTGCTGCTGTGCTAAGGCGCCGCCGTTGTGAGAGCAAGAGGGCCCATTTGAAATGAGGGACGCCGACTTCATAAAAAAATTACGTTTAAACAAAAATTTGGTTAGAAATCTTTAAAGTTATGAATGACATTGGTATCGATTCTGACACGATTCTCTAAACTTAAAACTAAATTTAACATCAGTCTCTCCTTTTCATTCTGTATGGAGAATGACAAGGATACACTGTTGTCAAATTTACGTTTAGGTTTACAGAATTATGCCAGAATCGACACCATTTTCTTTTTGACGATACGGAGTTTTGGCGGGATTTCTGCGAGTGCGGTTGGCATCTTATTTTAATTATTCTAAAATTCGTTCATAGTGGATATTATGAAATAAAATTGGTGTGATTTGGTGTTACAACCGTCTGCGCAACTGAAGAATTAGTGGAATCTTTAAAATATACGCTATTCCGGTCAAGTGGACGCGAGAAGTTTATTGTAGTGTTGACTACCTCACAGAAGCTTAGAGAAAAAGCCAACTCCATAAATTTCGTGCCAAACACTCCAAGAAACATTAGAATGCGTCACACCGACATTCGAATGTAAAAAAAAGAAGATTAATATAACTAAAGACTAGGCTTTATGGGAATTGTTCCCTTTGCCTTCCCTGAATAGGGAGAATCTTAAATAATATTGACGTTTCATTATACTTAACGTAGAAATTATATACGCATACAATTTAGGTAAAGTTGAGATTTCTTATACTCAAAAAATGTATACTCATATTTAATATGAATGGAATTCATAAAATATCATTTTGTTGCTTGTAAAATTCTGCTCTAATTTATTATTATTTTATATAGACTATGATGTTAACTTAATCGAGAAAAACGGAACGCATTCGGCAGTGAAAGAATATCTACGATAGATATAATATCATTGGAATATCGAAAATCCACGAGAATAGCATTTTTTACCATCAGTAGATATTTTCAATAGATATCCCTACTTTCGATATTATCTCGAAGACGATATAATATCTACGCCGCGAGAATTGGGCCCCAGGTGTAGAAAAAAAAATTGATATAAAAAGATACCCAGCTTAGAAGTTCAATGGTTTTTATTATTGTCATGATTCAGATTCAAACTTTAATCAAACTTTAAAAAATGCTTACCTACATATTGGTAACTGACTGTCGTTGCCGTACTGCAACAATCCATTTTAAATGGAAATTCACGATGGGAAATTAATGGAACACACCAGCCGGCAATTTTCTTGTGCAGGGTAGTAACATATGTTAGAAATTGCCGAAGGCAATTGATGGAGGAACTGCCACTTTTAATTGTGGGCCTAAACAAATGGCTTAGTCGGTATGTAGAGTCGGTACGTAGAGTCGGTACGTAGAGTCGGTACGTAGAGTCGGTACGTAGAGTCGGTACGTAGAGTCGGTACGTAGAGTCGGTACGTAGAGTCGGTACGTAGAGTCGGTACGTAGAGTCGGTACGTAGAGTCGGTACGTAGAGTCGGTACGTAGAGTCGGTACGTAGAGTCGGTACGTAGAGTCGGTACGTAGAGTCGGTACGTAGAGTCGGTACGTAGAGTCGGTACGTAGAGTCGGTACGTAGAGTCGGTACGTAGAGTCGGTACGTAGAGTCGGTACGTAGAGTCGGTACGTAGAGTCGGTACGTAGAGTCGTTATTTGGAGTCGGTATGTAGAGTCTACTTATGAAGAATCGGTATGTTAATATAAAATATGTAACAAGAATTTTATAGTTGGACTATACTATTTCGAACAGTTTATCGGCTGTGTTGTTATTATTTTCCAGCTACGTCAGTCAAGATCCCGACAGAGGCGGCTGCGGACGCCATCACGGGATCGTCTCAACGGGAGCGATCGGAGTGGACTGAGCAGAAGGTGCAGCCGAGGCAGTCGACGGCAGCGCCGCAGCTCTGAGCAGACTAGTGTCAGCGGTGAAAGCGGTGACAGTGTCATTCTTGGAAGTCGTAATAGAGGTAGACCTGCAAATTTTCATGTAGAGCGAGCGAGAAATTTGCAAAGTCGTAGCCGCAGCAAAATGAGACGTAGTTAATCGTGCACTAGGGAAACTAGGTCACGAGAAGAATCTCTCGGACGTTTCGCTTTGATACGCTGCAATCGGCAGTCAAACAATTCAGAACGATTACATGGACAATCGGTTAGCCACAGTCATAGAGAACACTACCGAAGCCGTAGGTCACGCAGTAGAATTTTTAATTCATCTAGGGAGGATTATAGTTGTAATCGTAGCAGGTTAGATCGGAAGTTAATGCTCAAGTTTGCAGATGTGATTGATAATATGACCAATAGTAACAAGGTCAAGAAAGAGACTTTTACCAACACGAACGTCATTCCGGAATTTAATCCTTCTTGGAAAAATCAGACGATTGATAAATGGCTTACGAAAGTGAATGAACGTGCGATTTTGTATGAATGGACGGATAGGCAGACCATACATTATGCCCTCCCTAAGCTTGTTGGTATTGCAAAACAATGGTATGAGGGTTTGCCTACAATCTTGTTGAGTTGGAGCGAATGGCAAAGTAAATTAAGAAGTGCTTTTCCAGCTAGCGAAAACTTTGGCCAAATGATGCAGGATATGTTAGATAGACGGGCAAAATTCGGAGAGTCATTGGAAACGTATTTTTATGAAAAGCTCACATTAATAAATCGTTTAGAAATTGTTACCGGAAGGAAAGCAGTAGAATGTATCTTGCACGGTATAGAGGATAGGTCAGTTCGCTTAGGAGCGGAGGCAGCACAGTTCAGCAACTGTGACATGCTTTTGTCTTATTTAAGAAAGGCTAATATTCGTAAACCAGAACAACCCCATACTAGAAAAGTGAACACTAACACCAAACCAGTAACTAGGACTAACATTATTAACAACCGAGTAATTAGGTGTTACAACTGTAAGGAAGAGGGTCACCCTGTTTCAAAATGTTCTAAGCCAATAAGGAAATGTAACAAATGTTCAGCTGTTGGACATTTAGACACAGAGTGTTTTCGCCAAATAACATCACCCAATAATAAAACCATAATGAAAATAAATCAAAGTTTTAGTAATGGTTCTGATAAATATATTCAAGACATATTTGTTGATAGCAATAACATAAAAGCATTTATAGATTTAGGAAGTGAGTTAACGTTAATCCGTGGAAGTGAAGCTAAGAACATTTTTAAGCAGTGGGACACCTCTGACGTGTACCCTATGTTGGGTTTTGGTGGGGCTGTTGTCAATTCTATCGGTTCTTCTCCAGCAGAAATTGAAATTCAACACCTTAAAGCAAATGTTAAATGTGTAATAGTGCCTGATCATTTTTTGAAGTATCCAGTTCTCGTAGGTCAAACATTCACTGAACAACCACACGTCAAAATTATTAAGACTGATAAGGCGTTGTTGTTTGAGAATTCTAATTAAGACTATTGTGATGCACGTTTGGAATTAAGAGTTCTTGATAGCACTATATGTCGCGAGGTAGGGCTAGTTGATGTTCACTGTGATACGAGTTATACTGGTACATTTTATGTTAATGGGGGGTATACAGGGCAGATGGGTAAAGAATATATTTTATATTTTATTAGAAGGACTTTATAGTCTTGTCCAGGGCAAGGGTGCTATTCTCATTAAACCCATATCGATTCCTATTAGATTTAAGAAAGATGAACTAATCGCAAGAGCTGATGTTGTATTAAAGTCTTTGGGAATTCACAAAATTAACAAAATAGTCTGATTTTATTCTATACAAGCCCTTCACCTTAGATGAAGTAATAGTTGGAAATATACAGCAACGTGACCGACTTAGACTCCTTGAATTAATTAATAAATATCGAGATTGTTTTGCAAACTGTTTACAAGAGTTAGGTTGTACTAACATAGGCAGATGAACATAGACTTAAAGGACAATGAGCCTGTAGTATATAGACCGTATCGCATGTCGGTGACTGAGAGGCAAGAAGTTCAGGAGATGGTCGATGAAATGGTGGCAACGGATATTGTTCGCGAATCGAACTCTCCATACGCAAGCCCGATAATTCTTGTAAGTAAGAAAACAGGAGATAAGAGGTTATGCATTGACTACAGGCAACTTAATAAAAAAACGATCAAACAGCACTATCCATTGCCATGCATGGAGGACCAAATGAATAGTACATATTGTCCGCTAAGGACAATATGTACTATTCGGCACTGGATTTGGCAAGCGGATACTACCAGATTGAGTTATCAGAAAGTTCTAAAGCTAAAACTGCGTTTGTAACACCTGACGGTCAGTGGGAATTCAATAGGATGCCATTTGGGTTAGCCAATGCCCCGGCTGTTTTTCAACACACAGTAAACAAAGCTCTAGGGTCACTTAGATTTAATACAGCTATAGCATATATGGACGATATTTTAGTGCCCTCAAAAACAATAGATGACGGTTTACAAAAACTTGAACTTATATTTAAAAAAAATTAAAACTGCTAATCTTACGCTAAAGTTGTCGAAATGTCATTTTTTTCAAACTTCAGTCGATTTCCTGGGTTTTGAGGTATCTGCTGATGGAATAAAGCCAGGCTTGAGAAAGACTGATGCTGTTCGTAATTTCCCAGTTCCCAAAAATGTACATAATGTTAGGCAGTTCATTGGCTTGGCAAGCTTTTTTAGAAAGTTTATAAAGAATTTCGCCATAATTGCCAAACCATTAACTTTTTTGTTAAAAAATAATGTTTCATGGCACTGGGGTGAAGAGCAGCACCAAGCTTTTGAAAAAATAAAAGCAGAACTAATATCACGCCCAATCTTGGCACTGTATAATCCTTCGCTTTATACCGAGTTACACACTGATACAAGTAAGTGGGGTATAGGAGGAATGCTACTGCAGAGGCAAGAGGGAGGAGATCTAAAACCAATAGCATATTATAGTCGTCAGACTTCCCCAGAGGAGCAACATTTTTCGGCATATGAACTAGAAACCCTGGCCGTGGTGTCATCATTAATTAAATTCAGAACTTATTTATTAGGGTTAACGTTTACAATTGTAACCGATTGTAATTCGTTACGATCAACGTTTACAAAAAGGGATATGTTACCTAGGGTTGCTCGCTGGTGGAGTCTGATTCAAGAATTTGACTGTGACGTAAGATATAAATCAGGAAAGGGCATGATACATGTCGACGCATTGAGTAGGAACCCCGTTCCTGGAGAGAGTACAAACTTAGATTTGCCCTCGATTTTTATGATAACTGAAGATTGGCTTCGTACAGTCCAATCGGATGATAGTGAGGTTAAGAGGATAAGAGACATACTATTGGATCCTAATAGTAATAATGTTGTCGAGATGAAAAATAATTATTGCCTCAAACATGATAACGTGTTTAAAATTACAGATAGTGGACCCAAATGGTTGGTACCTAGAGGTGTGAGATGGCAAATTTTAAAATCTTGTCATGATGACATCGGACATTTCGCTATAGACAAAACTTTCGGAAAGGTTAGTAAGAACTATTGGTTTCCTAAGATGCGGAAATTTATAAAAAAATATGTTGGTGCTTGTCTGGATTGTGCACTCAGTAAAGCACCTTCAGGGAAAAAGTCAGGATATCTGCATCCAATTCCAAAAGTACCAGAGCCGTTTCACACCCTGCATGCTGACCATTTGTGCCCTTTTAATTTAAGTAAATCTAAAAACCGCTATATTCTAGTAATTATCGACGCATATAAAAAATTTATTGTTTTGAAAGCGGTCAAAAGTACAAAAGCAAAGGTAACAATAAAAATTTGCAGAGAATATTTTGGCACATTTAGTGTACCGAATAGGCTAATCACGGATCGGTATTCTTCATTTACTGGAAAACAATTTAAATCATTTTTAAAGTCACTGGGCGTTTCCCATATAATGAACGCGGTTGCTACTCCACGTGCCAATGGGCAGGTGGAGCGGTACAACCGTACCATCCTGGATGCTCTCACGGCTATGAACCATGGCCAAAGTGAAGAATTCTGGGACAGTAAAATTATCGACGTGCAATGGGGGCTTAATAACACAGTTAATAAGGGAACAGGTAGGACACCAGCTGAGGTACTATTCGGATTGAAATTAAAAGGGATGACTGAAAGTAAAATTGTTACTGTTTTACAGGATGAGAATATTGAGGGAGATTCGGTGATTGATTTTGAAGGTATTAGGTCAAACGTAAATAGGCATATAGCTGTCTCTCAAGCAAAACAAAAGGATAGGTTCGACAAAAATAGATTTGAACCGCGCAACTTCTCTATTGGAGATCTGGTTAGAGTAGAAAGGAATATTCTGTGCCCAGGAAAAAGTAAGAAATTAGTAACTAAATGTTTTGGTCCGTATAGAGTTATTGAGGTGTTACAAAACGATAAGTATAAAATAGAGGATACACCACTGACAAAAAAGAAAGGTAAAGCACGTTACCAGGGGTGCACCCAGTGGAAAGAATCCACCCGTGGTTAAGTTTAAAGAGTATAGATGATAATGATTCTAGTTCAGATGAAGAAAGTATGAATGAGGACATGAATGAAGGTACTTAAAGAAAATTTTTAACACAAGAGGAAAATATTTATTATTTCTTTTTCTATTTTATAAATTCAGTTATTATTGAAAGAGAACGTTAAAGAAAAATATTTTGAATGATTGGTAATATAGTTGATGGTTGAGGATGATATTATTTAAATAGAAGGTTATCCCAATAGAACGGTCTAATTCGACGGATATTAAAGGGAAGTTATCCCAATGGAAGGATTTTAATGGGAAGTTATCCCAATGGAAGGATTGCAATGAGAAGTTATCTCAATGGAAGGATTTTAAGGGGAAGTTATCCCAATGGAAGGTTATATTATCACTATAAGGAAGTGAAATTTGTTTGATATTTCTAGTTGTATGATTTTTATAAGAAAGTGATAGAGTTTTGAATTAGCTAATTGTTTTTGTTATTTTTATTAATTTTATATAGAACTAAAAATAAAGATTAATAATTAACATATAACTTAAATTTAAAATAAAATTGATTGTAGGTATTTAGATTATTAATTAATGCATTTCTTTTAAGTCCTATTTTAGAGTTTGTATGTTTGTAACTCAATCATGCCAGAGTCGACACCATTACCTTAAGTATAGTTCAGAAATATTTTTGTTATGTTTAAATAATAGGTATCACGAGGTCGTGATATTTAGTCAGGATGGACGAATTTGTAAGCATTATACTTGGTTTCATGACATTTGTTAACACTTAATTATAAATAAGAATATATTTTGTACTTTTTTTAAAATGCCAATACTTATTTTGTTTATTTAAAATTAAAACGAATATCCGATGTTTTTAGTTCGAAAACGATAACTGGAGGTGACTGCTTTTTCGACATTATGACAATGACAAATGAATATTGTGGCGCGCTTTTCCCCACCTTTATATAGGTAACGCGGTTAATGAAATAGCAGAATAATGTCAGTCGATGGTCAGTTTTCGAAGTAGAAGCATCTTTACTTTGATACGGAAGGTTTATTGGATTTGGGTTATCGGTTTATGTTACTCAAGTGTAATTTGTTGGTGTAAAAATAAAATATATTTAATCAAGAAGTTTAGTTATTATTGGCGCGTTCCTGATCCAGCACAATGGAAGGTGTAACAATTGTTTGTGCGTCAGAACATAAATTTATATACGAGGCGCGATGATGTACATAATTTCAATACCAGAAATAAAGATAAACTCAAATTGCCACGATTGAGACTCCAAAAGGTTCTTGGTGCATTTGTGGGTCAAGGTATATGTTACAAAATACCAAAAGAAATAATTAATTTACCTTTAGCCCTTGCTGAGTATCTTGCCGGTTCTTCTCAGTACAAGGTATCCCGCCGTAGATTTACGAACCGATGGCGTAACGTTTGACTTTCACAAGAGCTTGTAACAGCCTAGACTGAATAAATGAGTTTAAATTTAGAATTTTTAAATTTTGAATACATGTTATTTTAAGTGTAATAATATTAAATAAAAAAAAATATAGATTTGAGACAGAAAAATATTTACGCCGCGACTGAGACGTACTAAAAGCTTTATTTTTAAATTAAATAGTATAATAAATACGCATTCGTATAAAAAGTTTAATTATTGCAGAGTACAAGCAACCTAAAACAGCACAATATCTACTATTGCTCTTTGCCATTCTACTTAATTCAATCAAATAATCACAATACAAACGTTTAAGCACGGCTAACTGCTTAAAAACAATTCACACCGTTCCACAGTGTTTTATGGAACCAAAAAAATTTACATGTTCAGGTTCTTACATAAATAGATTATTTATACCCTAAAAAAGGCATGAGTTCAATTTACAGAAGTCTAACTCAAATACTTTTTGAGAAAAAAAATCATGAACTTATCGTGACCTTTGACCTATGAAATCTAGAATATTTTTTTATAAAGTGAATATTAACAATATATTTTTTTAATAAATATGTGTCAATCGGGCATAATCAGAGGCGTATAAACGCGTTTTTTTAGCTTAAAAAAATGCATTAGTTTGGGAGCAGCATTTTTTTTTTGTATTTCGTATTTATTGTTTTTTCTCCCTAAAAACGAAAAAGTGGAACCTAGAACTTAGATAGAAATAAACCTACGGATGTGGTCTATCATACATAAATAAGCCACGTGTCACTTTTGCGGCGTTTAGAAGATATTAATTTTTAAATTTTTATGCTAGGGTTGACACCAAGTGTTTTATAGAACCAAAAATATTTACACCTTAAGGTTTTTGCATAAATCAATTATTTAAACCCTAATAAAGGCAAGAGTTCAATTCCCAGATCACTATTTTAAGTAAAAAAAAAGATATGAAGTAGCAAAGTTTTTAAAATTTGCGCATGAAAAAATTAACAATTTAATTTCCTCAAAAGACGGTTCCATATCTGTCCATGAGATATTTGGTGATTCTCAGTTAAGAGGTATGTTCGACGGCTAAGCCAAAAAAAATCATTATATTTGGAAACTATGGTCTAAAATCTTAATAATTTCAATTAACTAAATGTGTTCTAAATTGTCACTTAAAATTATATTCTAAATGTGCATAATTTACTTACAATAACAGCACAAAGAGAAAAAACATCTCTCCCCTGGGTTGTCCCTTAACCGTTTTTTTTCGCAAATCAGTAATTTTGAGTCCATTGAAATTTAATTATTACTTTTCTATCGGTAATAACATGAACCCTGATAACTTAGTTACAGTATGTAACCATTAAATTCATTTATATTTGCACTTTTTATAATAAATATTAATCGCAAACTGTGTCCTCCGAGTTTCGTGTCTCGCCCCCTGGCCTTAGGTTTAGTTAAAAAATCGTATTTGTTTACCATAGTCTGTGGTAGTTTTGACCTTGAAGAGACCGAAAGTCACTTGAAGTTAGCAGCAAGCGCTGCACAAACCATCCGCGCGGCAATTTTTGTGGCCATTTGCGCAACAGTGCTCGATAAGTGCAGCCATGTTGAGTGATCGAAGTATTTACCCTGGTAATTTTCTTTTTCGTATTTTTGTGTTTAAATACTACAATATCTATATACATTTATTTTAAATAGTGCTGCAAACCTTTTATTTATTTGTAATCTTTGTAAAATTAGTAGTTTTACGGCAATTTTAGATTTTTAACGAAAATGTCTCTCCCCTGCCATATTTCTCCTGGCTCATAATGTGCCAGGCTACTAACAGAACCATAAAAACGATGCAATAGCTCAATATCAGCAATGATAATTTATTAGAGAATGTACAATTGCATATATTTTAGATAATTGTTTCGCTTTATATCGTTATTCCACTAAAATCTGCTTGCACGGATAAGTACTTAAAGTGCATCCTAATATGCGCTCTAAGCGCATTGCAATAAAGTTCATCTTGTCTCTACCCTGTACTCAGTATCTCCCTGGTGTCTCGCAAAACGAGAATTAATAAAAAAAATGACTGATCATCTTAAAATCGTCTGTCTTGATAAAAGTAGTGATATAGTTATATAAATATCTACACTTTTTGCTGTTCCACTGCTTCCATACAACCGATTACCTCTTAACTGAGAATCACCCATTTGCCACTTGCTAAGGAATTATTGATCGCATAATTTTGTAATTTTATTTTATATATAAGTGTCCTAGTTTCCAAGAAATATAGTTTTTGAAGTTATACTTCTTTAGGCGCGTTATGAAAAAATTATGAGATTGAAATTTTAAGATGCGCGCGCATCACTGTAACACAAAATTTTAACAGCATGAAGTTGGTCGCTAAAGCGACCAACTTCATGCGTTACTTTTGTGTTTACCGCACATTAAGAAAATCTACCAACAAAATAGAAATAGAATCTCTATTTAGTGGGTGCTAACGACTGCATTGTGAAGGCCTATCAAAAGTATTTATTAATCTGGAACAACGGAACCAAAGCGCGATTCAGGAGACTACAGCGACATCTCTTGACCATTGGTGTAGTAGAACCAAAAACCACATCTTTATTTTTTGTAATAAAGTAACAGTCATAGGTATTCATATTTATAATATCAAAAGTATTTATTAATCTGGAACAACGGAACCAAAGCGCGATTCAGGAGACTACAGCGCCATCTCTTGACCATTGGTGTAGTAGAACCAAAAACCATATCTTAATTTTTTGTAATAAAGTAACAGTTATAGGTATTTATATTTATAATATTTATCCACATGTTTCTAGTTTGTATATTCGGAATACGTGTTTGAGTTTCATACAAGTGAAAATCACATATGTTTTAATAAATTATATTCAGTAGCGATTTTAATTGAATATTTTGATTATTTATTTATTTTTTCAAATTAAAACTGAACTTTATTGACTGTGTCTTTATTGATTGTAATTAATTATTTGCATGCAATTAAAAACTAATTTTAAACGATGCCAAAGAAGGATAACTTCTCACGCGCCTACATAAGTACACGCACCCATTTTTTTAAATTTCGATTTTCAATTATTTTTCTCCAAAAATCGGCAAAAGTGGAACCTGGATTTAGTACAGAAAGGTTCTATAAGCCAAGTTCTATCACCCATAAAAAAATAAAATTTCACTTTTGCGGTTATAAGAAGATATGACAGAATTTAGATAAAGGTCAACTTTCATGATCTAGGGTTGAAAAATATGTCCGTTTTTATAGTTGGCACCCGGTGACAGTAACAGTTCATAAAATCTAAGCTCTTACAACCAATTGATGCAGATCGATTGCCGTTATCAAAAATTAAAATCCTTCCCCCACAGGACAGGCTAAGCCTAGTGTGGGGGCTAGAAATCTGTAAATTTGTTGTGAAATTTGGAAATAAATTATTATTATTATTATTATTCGAAGCAGAGGAAGATGCTGAAGATGAAGATTTTTCGAACGTCGCAAATGAAAGCAACCTAGAATTATTAAACGAAGATGATTTATTTGAATAAAAGTTAAAGCAACACCTCTATGTTGCATAAAGAAGGTGTCGGCAGGTGAAGACACTATCCTAGATTGATTTTAAATGTGAATGAATTTCTAAATCCAAAATTTCATCACAATCGTTAGATCCATTTCCGAGAAACCAATTACATACCAAAATATTTATATAGGTACATACAATAATTGCTCGTTTATAGTATAGGATGTGTGTTAATTTTTTTCAAACAACATAGTTTATTTTTTCGTTGCCATTTAGCGTGTAAGGCAAAATTAAAATGTGGTCGTCAAAATTAAAACAAAGTATTCCTACATTATCACATCTACATTAGGTAGGTAGTATATGTAAGTATATTGTATTCGTCTATAAGTACAACACTTATTTAATTATAATATAATATAATTTATTCAATTGATTGACGGTATTAATAACAAAAAAAATTAACATTTTCATTTAACTCATAGTTGACCTTTGTGACAACCCTAGATCATGAAAGTTGACCTTTATCTAAATTCTGTCATAACTTCTTAAAACCGCAAAAGTGAAACTTGATTTTTTTATGGGTGATAGAACTTGGCTTATAGAACCTTTCTGTACTAAATCCAGGTTCCACTTTTGCCGATTTTTGAAGAAAAAAATTAAAAATCGAAATTTAAAAAAACTTTATTTCTTGGAAACTAGGACACTTATAAATAAAATAAAATTACAAAATTATGCCATCAATAATTCCTTAGCAAGTGGCAAATATCTCATGGACAGATATGGAACCGTCTTTTGAGGAAATTAAATTGTTAATTTTTTCATGCGCAAATTTCAAAAATTTTGCTACTTCATATCTTTTTTTTTACTTAAAATAGTGATCTGGGAATTGAACTCTAGCCTTTATTAGGGTTTAAATAATTGATTTATGCAAAAATCTTAAGATGTAAATATTTTTGGTTCTATAAAACACTGTGCGTTCGGTCATCGCTGCGGCGCATTGGATGCCCACCGGGTGCCACGCGAACTCGAGTGGCGTAGGTATGACACGCTTTCCGACCGTTTGTATGAAGATAGAATACTGTATAGATAATATTACCGTGATATTACCGTCATCGGAGTTTGAATCTAGCGAAACTTTAAGTTGCTATTTTGAATAAGTGCAAATACCGACATGTCGACAGAGAGGAGAGGTTTAAATCTTATTTACATTACATTTGTCGTTATTGTTTTGTTTTATTTGTGTACACGGTTGATTGATCTCTCATTGATGATGATAAATATAAGGAAAAAATAAAGATGTGGTTTTTGGTTCTACTACACCAATGGTCAAGAGATGGCGCTGTAGTCTCCTGAATCGCGCTTTGGTTCCGTTGTTCCAGATTAATAAATACTTTTGATAGGCCTTCACAATGCAGTCGTTAGCACCCACTAAATAGAGATTCTATTTCTATTTTGTTGGTAGATTTTCTTAATGTGCGGTAAACACAAAAGTAAAGCATGAAGTTGGTCGCTAAACCAACCAACGACCAACTTCATGCTATACCCTTAGTACGAGTTTTACAATTACGAAAACTATGATAGTTTTCGTAAGCTCGCACCGTATTAAGAGTACTGATTTTATTGTTTTCGTTTCAATACAAATAAACAGTGTTTAAATTCAATCATTAAATCATTTGTTTCTTATTAAATTTTAAGTATATTTGGTTACTTTTCACCAAAATGGACATAGAAACATTATTTACAATTACGAAAACTATGATAGTTTTCGTGAGCTCAAACTCGTACTAAGGGTACTGTTAAAATTTTGTATTACAGTGATGCGCGCGCATCTTAAAATTTCACTCTCATAATTTTTTCATAACGCGCCTAAAGAAGTATAACTTCAAAAATATGTCTTACCCATATTTTAACCCTTTTATTTGGGTGTCACAGGTGAAACTTTGGTCATTCGGTGACTTAAAAACAAAATATCTGTACAAATTAATAACACAGCACAAATGCTTATAGTTAAAAAGTTATGACCAATCAAACCTTTTTTAATTTGATGAACTGAGTGATCCTTATAAACGCATGGAGAATGAAATGACGTATTCAAATAAATTATATGCCAAATTTTAGTCAAAATATTGTACAAAATTTCAACGTATTTTTTGTATACTTTATACCAAAAGGTAGTTATCGACATGTGTGTTATTAATTTGTACAGATATTTCCAAAAGTTACCTTCAAGGTGACAAAAAATATTATGCAATTCGTAAACATAACGCCGTATTTCTAGGATCACTCAATCTAAATGCGTCAGGAATCAGGATTGAGTGATCCAATGAAACTATCATAAATTCCTAGATTTACATTGATGTAACTTGATTTGTTGTAAAATAATGTGATATATTCTGTCAATTTTTTTAATACCATAATTTCGTTCACAACGTTAAAGTTTTCTGAGATTCAGCGTATACTATTTTGCCACGGACCTGAAAAAAAGATATTTTGCTTAATGTCTGAATTGAGTGATCCACATTTTGGGCAATATTTTTTTATTTTTATTTTTATTTTATTTTGTAAGGATTAACAAACAGTTGTACAATTTGTGTTACATAAAGATTTACAGAATTTTTATTACTAATTATACAACCAGCAACGTTATCCACAGATTACTATTAAAGAGTAATGTGCTATGCTATACACTAATATCCTTGTGAAATGTGAGTAGTTACTGGCAAAGAATCACAAAAATGAAAACTACAAAAAAAAAGGATAAATATCAAATACCTGAGGAGTTCAAGAACTTGGTGTGACAATTAGTTCATAAATGTTAGTCCTGAAGGAGGTCGTCGGGGCTGAGAAAATATCAATTTCGTGGGAACTCATGTGTTCATTAAAAGTGTTCATGATCCTATTCAGTGGGGCACGGAGACCCGCGTTAGTATTGACATTATCGGGACAAAACGGTTTGTACGGGTACATTTCGCGGATGCGCTGAGAACCACTGGGTATTCTGATCTTGACATCGCAGGTTAAAACATTACAATCATATTTATTGTGTAAGATATTATGTAAGCAAGAGATGTCAAAAAGAGTTCTCCGCTGCTCCAGACGTGGTATTGAAAATTTTTGTAATAGATTATCATAAGATAATTTACATCGACAACATTTATAACTTACGCGCTTGAGAAATTTGCGCTGTACTGACTCTAGATTGTTTTTGTATTTGGTGTAAAATGGGTTCCAGTGGGCCAATCGCCTAACCAGATTGCTTTGGAAAACGCTATCGCTTACGATTTCATTTTGTTATTTCTAACCGCCGAAGGTTTTCAAATACCTCACGCTCATTTTCTTTAACACTGTTATTACCAATGCAAAAGAAAAAAAAAGAGCGCGAGGCATTTGAAAACCTCAGGCGGCTAGAAATAACAAAATGAAATCGTAAGCGATAGCGTTTTCCAAAGCAATCCAGTTAGGCGATTGGCCCCCAGATAACAGTAGCATATTCAAGCTGTGATCTAACTAGTGCCTTGTAAAGATGCAGAAAGGAGTCTGATTTTTTGAATTGTTGGCAGCTACGCATAATAAAACCATACATCTGATACGCTTTGGAAATGACGTGATTTATGTGTTCGTGCAAATGCAGTTCTGAGTCTAGGAGTATTCCAAGGTCACGTATAAGATTCACTTTCTCCAGTATTTTGTTATTTAGGGTGTAATTGAAATTAATAATATTTTTCTTCTTTGTAGTAGTTATAATTTTACATTTGGCAATACTTAAATACATTTTATTTCTGATGCAATAATCGCTAAATCGGTCAAGGTCGTTTTGAAGCAAGTGAGTGTCATTTGTACATCTGATTTGTTTGTAAATTTTTAGATCATCAGCGTAAAGCAGGATGTCACTGTGTAAGAAGCATTTATCAATATCATTAATGAATAAAACAAATAGCAAAGGTCCCAATATAGAGCCCTGAGCTACCCCAGACGTAGCCGTTATGGCACCAGACATATGACCGTTGATCACTACCCTCTGAGTTCTGTTGACAATATAAGAGTGAAACCATCGTAATAGGTTGCCACGTATTCCATTAAATGCTAACTTCTGCAGAAGCAGCAGATGATCCACTTTATCAAAAGCCTTGCAAAAGTCTGTGTATATAGTATCAACCTGTACGCGTTGGTCCATACTAGTAAATAAGTAGTTAGTGTACACCAAGAGGTTAGTTGTTGTCGAACGTTGTTTGACGAACCCATGCTGCTCAGGTATTATAATATTGTGTAAGTCAGCGTAAATAGCGTCATGCACTAGCCTTTCTAAGATCTTAGAAACGACAGGCAGCAGTGATATTGGACGATAGTTCGTTATATCGTCTTTTGGACCAGCTTTATGTACGGGTGTTATGTTAGCAGCTTTCCAAATATTGGGGACAACACCTTCCGATAAACACTTATTGTAAATTATAGTAAGAGGAACACTAATGCTGTTTGCTGTGAGTGTGTGTGTTACAATTGAGAAATAGAGGTGGAATTTTGTCTGGACCTGAGCCCTTGGTGATATCTAATGATTTTAATTTTGCTATTATTTGGTAATTAGAAAAACTTGGAATTGAAGTTAACAGGTTACTATTCATACTATCAGTGTGCCGAGAATTGGCATCAAAATTAGAAGCAGTACTTGCTTCATAGACAGACCCAAAATAACAACTAAAGAAATTGCAAATTGTCGAAGGGTCATCAGACTCTTTGTGATTATACTTCATAACGCGCGGGAAACCCCACTCATTATGTCTGTGCACAAACGCCCAAAAGTGTTTTAAGTCGTCACCTATACTATTTTCTACGGAGCAAATGTAATTATTAAAGCATTCTCCAGAATGCTTTTTGAAGCGTCTACGATACAGGGAAAATTGTTCGTAGTCTGCAATGTTTCCGAACTTTTTCCACCTCACCCAGGCTTTGTTTTTGTCTTTATACATGTGTATCAGAGGCTTGGTAAACCATATGGGATATTCAGTAGATTTTTGCTGTCTAAGAGGAACATTTTTGGCAACGATTTCATAAATGTGTTCGTAAAAGATATCGACTGCTTCTTCCGCAGCCAATTCACCAAGAAGTTGGCACCAATCGATGGTTTGAATGTCATCATTAATTGCTTGGTAATTAGCCTCATGATACCGATATCTCGGCGACAATATCTCCGATCGCCTGCGAGTGACAATTTTTTAGATTTCGGTTATGAGTTTGGACAATTTTACACTAAATGTACGTCTTCGTTTTATTGAAAACTAAACAAGGATCACTCAATACAGATGCACATGTGAGTTCTCGTATTGTAAGGAGATCCACAGGCCGTCCCTTGCCATGGGGTCGTACAATCAACTCCCAGAGCCCTTCAAACAATCTTCATGATAATCCACCATTACTTGATGCAACTACTAGTGCATACATAACCTTCCTACGAATACTTTTACCAATACATCAAACCTGATTTTTTAACAAATATCACATTGTACTAATATTTGCAGCATACACAGAACTGGCAGATCTTTAGATACAAACCCAGAAGAAATGCGAACTTCGTATGGTCTAGGCTGTGGAAACCAAGGCACTATTAGTGGCTAATGCTATGACGCGAAATAGTTATTTTCAGTTGAGGAGCAAGATAAAAGTTGTATGAAAGCTGTTGACCGATTCTGGAATTCCTCTGGTATTCACTATTGAGCTGGGTTGTAAACAAAACCAAAGAGGCTAAAATGTGGCAATAGATGAATAAATTATTCCGTTTACAGGAAAGTGTAAAATGAAGCAGGTCGTGCAAGGAAAATTCTAATGGACTTCCACTGGACTTTTATTTGTACCAGGGAGGGGGAACCAGCATAGAATCGGCATTATACCTAAAGCCATAGAAACGTGTCACTCGGGATTGCCCTCGAAATAGCCCTGTTACTTTAACAGAAGAGGAAGTATACGAGGTTGAAGCCCTGCCTTTAAACCGATAACGTAGAATTGTCGAACCCATTCCCCACGTTGCCAAGCGACTAATAGAAGCTCAACATATGCCCATGATTATAAAGGAAAATCGGTCAAAATGTCGGCTTCATGTAATCAGCAATTCGTTATGTGTTTATGCTGCAACATATTTCTATGTTTTACTGCAAACCGTAATTGTTTTTATACTTTTCATACTACACAATGATATAACTAAAGCTGCATTATTACTGGTTAGTCAATAAAACGAATATAATTAGGAAACACCAAAATATACCACATTTATTTAATGAAAAAGTTAATTTATTTTAAATAAAAATTGATTGATTATGACGTGTTTTAATGCCATTTGAACCCGTTGTGTCACTAGGGCACTAGTGACACCCCCCATTTTGGAGTATTTAGGGGTATTATCCTCTCCCTCCTGGATCACCGTGGTGTACGGACGTGTGTAAAATCCATTGCAAATTTTAATTAAAAATTAATAAGATAGATATAAATAAGTGCATCAAAATTCAACCGAAATACCAGGAGCGCATAACACTACGGATCTCTTGTGAAGGTCAGTGCATTACAACACGACACACGTTATCTCTGAGTCGGAGAAGCATAGAACGACAAGCGGGATAGCTACATTGCACTGTTGCACGGCTGCGCGCGCATTAATTCATTCATTCATACTGTGAGTCATCGTGTACGCAGTTAACTGGCCGTCTGCATCTTGTTGCGTTTGTTTAACTAAACAACTTGAGTTTTGCTAAAACGGCTCGGCGCTTGCACCTTAAAGGCATAACACTGAACAGGTGAAATAAGTAGACACTTCTTAATTATGGCAACCCAACGTTCACCTGTACAGCAAATAAAACGCTTTGATGCTATAAATACTGCCGCTACTACTTTTGGTTCCGACCCTCAGTTATTTGAATCTGTGCAAAAATTAGAGACCGGTTGTGACAAAGATCTCATCACCCGCAGATACAAAAGGAAATGTACAGAGGAGGCGTTGTGTGCTACTTCAATTTTAAGTCAAATTAAGGAGATGTTTAGCACTTACGAAGCTCAGCAAAACTCAAAGTTCGATAAAGTTATTGAGCCTATTCTTAAAATAAAAAATCAAAATGATGAAATACAGAAGAGTATCGATTTTTTATCATTAAGGTACGATGAAGTCTTTGAAAAAATTCTAACTTTGGAGCAGACGAACAAGGCCTACCAACAAAAAATTGAGCTTCTCGAGAGCAAAATTGAGCAGCTGGAGCGTAACGCCCTTACTTCAACTGTTGAAATAAGGAACATTCCTAAACAATCTATGGAAAACAAAGAAATGTTAAAGTCAATTGTTAAAAAAGTGAGCGAATCAATCAAGCATCCGTTATCAGATTACGACATAAACGATGTTTATCGACTTAAAACAAAAAACGAGATTAATAGCCATATAGTTGTTAACTTTACTAGATCCTCGTACAAAAGCGACTTTATCAATCAATACAGAACGTACAATAAGGCTAATAAGGAGAACAAGTTAAATACCTCACAGCTAGGATTACCTGGCCCTTCCAAACCAGTTTTTGTGGATGAATCGCTCACACGAACGGGAAGAAAGTTAGCATTCCTTGCTAGACAATTCGTTAAGGAGAATAAATACTTTAGCAGCTGGACTTCCTACGGAAAAATATTGATGAAAAAAGCTCAGGATTCACCCGTAATTCGTATAGAAAATGAAATGGATTTAATCAAACTCGCATCTAATTGACTAGTGGTGGCTAACTTGATAGTAATATTTTTCTATAGCTCATGTTGTTATAATTTGTTTTCTAAATACTATTTGTTTAACACACATATTTCACTCACACATACACTACTCATTGCCAATACCAGTTCACTCTTTTTACACACAATAAAAAATATTCTTCTCATTTACACCTCATATGAAACTCTGAGTTGTTCTCATAATTACATAAGAAAGTTTTATATAATCGTTTACAAATGCAAAACCTTTTCTTGGATAAATAACCAAGATCATACATGCATCCGCCTTCTACGCCACACTGTACCTGGTTCACCATTTAACCAACCTTATTTCACTTGTAAAAATATCATTGATAATTATTATAAATAAAATTCGATAATACACATAAAATAAATAAGGACCTTGATAATTTGGCTATAGCGCAATCCTCTATATGTGATATAGAGGAGTGTGCAACAATAATAAAAAACCCCAAGGCAAGTCTAAAAGTAATTCATCAAAATATCCGTAGTATCAATAAGAACTTTTCAGGTCTTCAAACTCTTCTCAACAGAACAAATACAGACTGGGACCTTATAGTAGTTACTGAATGTTGGTTACGTCATGCGCATTTTTTGATACACTCAATGGATATAGCTATGTAAAAACCGAAAATAACTTAACTCAAAATGAAGGCGTAATGGTTTATTTCAAAAACAAGTTACGAGTTAAAATAGAAGAACCTCAACTACGAGAAGCTAACTGCCTTACTGTTGTGATAGACCATAACACAATTCTAATAGCCATATATAGACCACCTGGTTATAAAAACATCGATCCTTTTATGCAGTCGCTTAGGGACCTTTTATCTAAATTAAACTACGCTAATATTATTATAATGGGAGATATCAACATAGATATAAAGGAATACAATAAAGATGTTAATTCGAACGAATACCTTGATCTATTAGCTTCATTTGGTATTTTACCCGCACATTTGTTTCCTACACATGGAGAAACCTGTTTAGACCATCTCATGCTCAAAACAAAACTACCAGCTTACTGTTATGTAGCAGAGACATCAATCACGGATCATGACTCTCTTATATTTATTTTAGAACACAAAAATCCATGTAATAAGTCAGCTATGAGTAGATCTGCCATAACTAAGAAAATTGACTATAATAAATTGGACATTGATATGGAAAAATTAAATTTAACTGCTATTTACGATACAGATAATGCCAATACGGCAACATCCTTACTAATTAATGAAGTAAAGGATAAAATAACTTCGAATACACAAATTTTTCACGGTCCCAAATCGCAAACGGGTAATCAAGCCTTGGATTACAAGAGGTCTTTTAAAATGTTTAAAAAATAGAGATAAATTACATCAAAAACATAAAAAAAATCCAAACAATGAAATAACTAAAACAATTTACAAAAGGTACAGGAATTTTTGCAATACGTTGCTAAAGCGACTAAAAAGAGATTATGAGAAGGCTCAAATTCATATAGCTTCTAAGACAAGCAACAAATCGCTTTGGGACGCTTTAAAACGAATAACAAACTTAAGAAAGGAACAAAACGCTGCCTCAGACTTAGTCTCCCCTTCCAACCCCCAGAGCTCAGTAAATAGCGTGAATGATTTTTTTGCTTCAATCGGGAGAAACCTAGCAGAGAAAGTACAAACTAGAGATCATAGTAAAATTTCAACCTTACCCACTCAGTCATTTTCATTCTTTATGACATCCACTACCGAATCGGAGGTCAGAGATGTCATATTTAATTTAAAAAAGGGTAACACAACCGGACGTGACAATATCTCTGGGAACTTCCTTAAACGTTATCATATGTTTCTAGTTCCACCGTTGACCCATATTTTTAATCTAATGTTTTCAACTGGTGTTTTTCCCGATAAATTCAAACTTGCTGATGTAATGCCTATTCATAAGGGTGGTGATAGGGGCTGTGTTAATAATTATAGGCCCATATCTATACTTCCGACAATGTCAAAAATAGCGGAGAAGCTCATTAACAGGCGTTTGGTCGATTATCTTGAATCTAAAAATCTAATCGCTAAGTCACAATTTGGTTTTAGAGCTCACAAGTCGACCAGCGATGCTGTTCATGAGCTAACGGATTATATAGTCTCTAAACTAGATAAGAAAAAAAATGTTATTGCAGTATTTTTGGACCTAACGAAGGCTTTTGACACAGTCTCTGCACCACTATTGTTGAGTAAGCTTGATAAAATGGGTATTCGAAATACGCAACTAAGATTGTTCCAAGATTACTTGACAAATAGGCTACAAAGGGTGAGGATCGGAGAATATACCAGTACAGATATACCCATAGCTTATGGAGTACCCCAGGGAAGCGTAATAGGACCAACGCTCTTTCTCGCTTTTATCAATGACTTGTGTAATATGCAGTTAACCAATGGCAAAATTATCACCTACGCCGACGACACTGTATTAATTTTTCATGGTGATTCCTGGCAACAGGCGTATGAATTTGCACAACATGGTTTTGATAAGGTCTATTCCTGGCTCACTAACAACGCTCTAACACTAAATGTAGAAAAAACTAAGTATATTCCTTTCGCTATCCAAAATACAGGTTCGTCTGTACATGAACACCACTATATAGTAGCACACTCTTGTCTAACTGGCCAGGTGTGCTCATGTACTCCAATCACTCGAACATCTAACATTAAGTACTTAGGAGTCATAATTGACAAAAACTTAAGTTTTGACAACCACATCGATCTGCTGTCAGCCAGGACCCGTAAATTAATTTTTATTTTTAAAAACCTAAGACATATAGCCGATAAAAAAGTCATCAAAATGGTGTACTTAGCATTATGCCAATCGATAATAAGCTATTGTATCACTGTATGGGGAGGTGTGTCAAAAACTAAAGTCTTAAAAGTCGAAAGAGCGCAAAGAGCTATTTTAAAGGCCACTTAAACTTTTTGCCATATCGTTTTCCTACCAAAGAGTTATATATTTTGTCCGATGTCCTTACTGTGAGGCAGCTCTTTGTCCTTAGCACTATTTTAAAACAACACTCACTAACCGAATTTGATCCTTCTCTGAACTCATCAAAGCGACTGAAGCACAAAGTCTGTATATCTAAAAATGTGTGGTTCACAAGATTTTCGAATAGATTTTTTGGTTTTCTTGGTCAATATCTTTATAATAAAATTAATCAGAAGGTTAAAATTTACCCCTTGACAAAGTTTAAATGTAAAGAGGCCACTACTGCTTTTCTGAAGGGTCTTAGCTATGATGACACTGAAGAGCTTCTAACTGTTCCTACATAAGAAACTCAGAATATTATTAAATTAAATACGAGTACACATCATAAACACACATTCACACACTTCCACATGCACACACGCACGCACACACACGCACACACATCATAACACATACTCACAAGTTAATATTTATATTTATGTTAAATTATTAGTAAGAGGTACCATTATCCACCTGATCCAGAGTCGGAGAGGCTGGTTATCTGTCATACAGGTCCTCCTAGTGCAGAAGCCAGTCTCTTACATAGATTTATAAGTTAGGTATCTAAATTGTGAATTTGCTTATACCTTACTTTTTACCATTATGTATTTCTATGTGAGAGAACAAATAAAGTATTTTTCTATTCTATTATTTGTACTATTTCTTCGTTATTTGTATGTATAACAATTAATGTTATTTCCAAAATTCATGACAATCAATATACTTTTTGTGGTCCGATTCTCAGGGGGATAAATAACTATTAACTGATACTATATTTTTCATTTAAATTATTTAAATAAACCGTCAGAACAAATTGGTGTCGTTTCTGGCGCTTTTCATTACCTATGTATTAATGACAAGGATACACCGTTGTCAAATTTAAGTTTACCACCTACTTAGTCTCTATATAAAAATAGATATTTAAAGGAAAGGAAGGAGCAATAAAAATATAAGACTTTTATAAAAATTCAAACATCTGTATTTCAATGACAGTTCAAATCAATGATTTAGTCGAAAACAATTTTAACAAAGTACTGCATAAGTAAGTTTAGAATTGATTGGATAAAGCCACAATTTCCAAAATATAATTTCATCATTTTTTCAATGATATAAAATTTGTGAAAAGTAAACGATAATTGCCAATAATGATACAATGCTAACCTTTCTCCAATCAACATTCTACGCAGGGTTACATTCTAGCAGGTCTACACTTAACATTATTCATCAACACCCTTCAGCAATATAAAAGTATTCAAACTGATCACAACGTTATGGCAGTTCCATGGAACCCCATGCAACACTTAACTTACCAACACAGCTTGAGTCAGAAAATATATGACATTTCAATCAGTACACAACTGCTTCTCTATTTAATAATACCAATTACAAAACAAATTTAGTTTCTTATCGTATATAAATAGATCAAAAGAATAATGCGAAACTAACATTATGCGTAGGTGCACTTGCACCTCACAGAAAAAATGTCACATATTACCCTTAACATTTCATATAAAACACTGTCGATTCAATCTTAATTAATGAGATGTGTTTTTTTTCCATTGTTGGTAAAAATGCAAAAACAATCACATAAAACAGACTAGTATCCGAAAACTCCATCAAAATTACATAATTTCTATTTATTGCAAAGGATAGGCCACGAACTGAAGGCTTTATAATAATAATAATAAACTAAGCTCGAATTAAATCGCGGATTTCATAAATCCAAAAATAATAATAATTTTATTCGTCGCCACGGTGACAATAAAGTACATATTACATATTGTAGATCGGCACAACTATCTCAATATAATACATTTTTTTTTATCGACCTATTTCGGTCTCCAGCGGCGCACGCGCACCGCCGCAACATAAAACTCACAAATACTCTACATATCTCGATAAAAACTATTCAGTCGTTTTTATTTATTCATAAAAATATATCTTTAAAAGGCTCAAATAAAACCGTTACAGCTCTACGGGCGCCGGCCCTAGTAACGGCCGGCAACTATCACTGGTGGAATAGTCCTTCGGCACTCGCGCCCCACGCGGCCTTACGTCACTGTCGCCGCCACAGAGTCCTCGGGACTCGCACTACACACGCTATAAATAGAGTCTATATTCCAACGGACGTCCAGCGCACCGATATGCGTCCCCATCGGACTACCGCGAATGCGATCAGTCCATCTATTGCCGTACATTTTTGTTCTCCCAATAAATCTTTCATTATACGTAAATATTATACTTGATACTTTTAAAAACGTTATAAAGTATTTTGTACTATAAATGTAGTGTATTAACCCAGGGGGAATCTTTTTACGAAGCAATAGTTGGACTGACCGGTGGAATGTCCAGACCACGTCCGGGCGAAGGTGGCGAGGACAGTGTGCCTGATGCGAGTTTTAATAGTTTTCGGAAACTACGATCATATAATTTTGTCTGTAGTATTAATTTGACAGCGACGCTTTAGATTCGCCGCTGTAAAGAGGCGAACGCAGTTTTCGAATACTTCAAATCCTCGTACTAGGCACTTTGGAAACTATTTATAGTTTAATAGTTTCGCAACTATTTTATCACTGGGATTGTAGCTGAGATGAGTTGCGAACTAAGGTCACATGTTTGTGCTGTATTCGAGATCCGTTAAGGTTCCGCCGTCAAACGGCGTCTTCTCTCTCTCTCTCTTTCGTAATTTTAAATACGTTACATTGAAAATGTGGATACACAGAAATTCTATTGTCAAACTGCCTTCGGGGGAACGTTAGCGAACCTCGTTTGGTCTGTCCTCTATCGTAAACATTCTTGTCTCATCGCGATTCCCAACACCGCTATGAATCGCCACGACCTGCCGACCCAGTTCGACCCTCGACAAAACACTTAATATTTTACAAATCTTATCTCTTAAACCAGCTAATGTTAAGCTACATTTAAAAGTTCATCTTGTAAAATTTACAAATGACTTAGAAAATTTACAAATCGGGGAGTGTCGAACGCGCCATTTTCGGTGGGGACGTACTTTGTGCGTGTAACGGAACGCTTTGCATACTTAGGCCCGTATTACAGAATATCAACTAAGTGTTGATCTTTACTTGAGTACAGTTAGAAAGGGATGTCGCTATGTGCTTTATATAGCGACATCCCTTTCTATAACTATGCTCAAGACTAGATCAATCACTGAGAATCATTCTATAATATGGGTCTTAGTGTTTCAAGCATTAGTTAACGCTTGGTGGGAGCGGAGTGAGGGAGCGACAAGTGTGAGATGGCGCAGCTAACCGCCTAAAATCCATAGTCCTACCAGAAGTTACTATTTCTATCAAACAATCAAAAGTTCCCCGTGATCCGTTTGGCTCGAAATTGAACTCTCAAACAATGTAGTAAGAATACAATTAAATTGAAGTTGTCGAACGTGAAGGCGGGTAATTATTGTAAAATGTCGACCTACTGGTAGGATTTTGGAGCACAGTAACCACATAAGTAACCTTACTACAAAACTGTTTTAATAAACGTCACTGTTTTCATTTCGCATTATCGATGCAAAAGTGACAGAATCGTCCTCTCTCTATCGTGAAGGGAGAAACGACATTCTCTAGTACGAAGGAGGTCGCTAGTGATGTGTTCTACGCGATAGAAAGGGACAACGCCATAAGACGCGCGTTTACGAGTCGCCGATTCAGTTATAAAAGTCTTTGAAGCTGCAGCACTGTTTGACAGGCAACTCTTGCGCAGACGTCAATTTCGTACATAGAGGCATAAGAATAGAGCGGGGAAGGCGGCTCTAAAAGTGTCCCTCTAGTAGAAAGAGAAAGAAGATGAGACACCGCTAGCTATCTCTTTCTTGTGACGCATGGCATCCAATGGCAACACATCGGAATAGTAAGATGCTTACGGTCGCCAATGCGCATGCGCGATTAGAGAGAGAAAGCTAGCGGTCTCTCATCTTCTTTCTCTTTCTATTAGAGGGACACTTCCAGTTGTAGTAGAGTCTATATCTCCCCAACTCTATTCTTATAACTCTATGATTTCGTAGTAAGTAGTAAGGTAGATTGAGATCGGAGGCTAATGCACTGCTAGTGGTTTGTCGGCGTGCCGACGGCGCAGCAGCTCGGAATCGGCGGGTGGTGAGAGCCCCAGCGGTGTCCCTATTTCGTCTTCCACCGCGTCGGGGCTCGGGTAGCAGGATTTGCTGCAACGTAACGCTGAAGGCGGACGCACCATGTACGAGTAGTTCATGGAGAAGTGCTGCTGGATAACGCGGTTCACCGCCATCGCGGATTCGGCGAAGTTGCTTAGGTTGCGCGCCGACATGTTTCTGTTAAGAAATTTCACTATTAATAATAATATTCTTTAATGACATACACCTCATAGGACATACAAGACATTAAACATGACAGTGAAAACGTACACAATAGGCGGTATTAGTATTTGTTTAGTGTAATTAAACTTTTGTTGGTGAGGGGAGGGGGGGGGGGGGGGGGGGAAGTTTAGCTATTTTTTGTATTTCAGATAAGACTCGATGGCGCGGGTGCTTAGCGCGTTCGGCTGCGATCGTTGAAGTTAAGCAACTTTCGCAGTGGTCGGTCGTTAGATGGGTGACCGAAAATCTTCTATCTCGAGTTCGTCCGTGCTTCGGAAGGCACGTTAAGACGTCGTGGTCCCGGCTGCATCTGCAGTCGCTAGCACCCGCCAATTCGCACCAGGCCCGCGCGGTGGGTCTTGGCCCAATCTCCCCTATTCCTTCTATAGGGAATGCCCCAGCAGTAGCGACATTAATAGGCTGATGATGATGATGATTTGTGTAGTGTTATACGCTTTTGGTAGTTTCCAGCTTTTCAAAAAATATAAGTCTTTTTTGTATGTAAATAAAGTTTAAAATTATTGGCCTGGCCGCGTCGCTGCCGGCCGCTGCCATACCGGTGAGAATTGGTCCCAATGGGGAGTGAAGTGTTTTTCCCTCCTGTATGAGTTAATATCTTCTTAAATTAGTCCCGATTTCGCCCACGCGCCACATGGGGCCATCCATAAAGTACGTCACACGTTAATAGGGAGGGACGGGGTTGACGAAGTGTGACAAGGGGTGAGAGGGGGTACTAAGTTTAGTGACGTCACATTACAAAATCTAATACCTACCTACGTATTAACAAAAATCTTTAAAATACGTACGTTTAATTTTCGGAACTACTATATTAATTTCTACATTCAAAATACCAAAATATGTGACGTCACACTTGGGTGGGGGGAGGGGGGGTGATTGCTCACAAATGTGACCAACTGTTACAAGGACGGGGGAGGGGTAAAAAAATCCCAAAATGAGTGTGACATGATCTGGGTCGCACTTTATCGTTCCATCTGAACCCGGCTAAATTAAGGTGGTCGTTTCGCCGCATGCTATCTAAACGGTTAGACCTACCTTTTAATGTTGGCGGGCGTAAGCAGCGGCAGTTGTCGGGCGCGCGGGTCGGCGCGTCGCAGCCAGGGGTGCTGGAACCCGGCTAAATTAAGGTGGTCGTTTCGCCGCATGCTATCTAAACGGTTAGACCTACCTTTTAATGTTGGCGGGCGTAAGCAGCGGCGGGTGCCGGGCGCGCGGGTCGGCGCGTCGCAGCCAGGGGTGCTGGAACCCGGCTAAATTAAGGTGGTCGTTTCGCCGCATGCTATCTAAACGGTTAGACCTACCTTTTAATGTTGGCGGGCGTAAGCAGTGGCGGGTGCCGGGCGCGCGGGTCGGCGCGTCGCAGCCAGGGGTGCTGGAACCCGGCTAAATTAAGGTGGTCGTTTCGCCGCATGCTATCTAAACGGTTAGACCTACCTTTTAATGTTGGCGGGCGTAAGCAGTGGCGGGTGCCGGGCGCGCGGGTCGGCGCGTCGCAGCCAGGGGTGCTGGAACCCGGCTAAATTAAGGTGGTCGTTTCGCCGCATGCTATCTAAACGGTTAGACCTACCTTTTAATGTTGGCGGGCGTAAGCAGTGGCGGGTGCCGGGCGCGCGGGTCGGCGCGTCGCAGCCAGGGGTGCTGCAGCACTCTCTCAGCGCTCAGTCGGTGCGAAGCCTCGCGGACCAGCAGCTGCCGGATTAGGTCCTTCGCCTCGTACGAGATGTGCGCCCACTCCTCCTCGGGGAAACTGTACCGCCCTTCCTGTACCAAGGCAACGAATACTTATGTTACAAATTTGCTAAAAAAGAACATTTTTTTTTCTTAACTAAAGCTACCTATATCCTTATTTAAACTTAAGCCTCCTTATTCATAAACGAGGAGTAAGTTTAGCTAGCTCAAATGCCATTTGTCATTCAATGAACAGAGACAGAACGTGGAGTAACTAATCCAAGCTTAGTCTTCGTTTATTAATAAGGGGCAGAAGTTATTAAATATCCTATATCTGAACTTCAAAAAAAGTAAAGCTAAACGAACTCTACCACCAAGATCTACATGACTATAAATCTCCGCATCTCTCACACACTTAAAGCTCCATCAGTGGCGTATTTACCCTAGGGCCAAGAGAGCCGTGGCCCGGGGCGGCAGAAGCCATATAAAGGCATTCGTTACTGAATCATATTTTGATTAGATTTCCTAATTATAGTAGGGGGGTGCAACTAATCGCAAGTGGCCCGGGGCGCCAACTTTTAAAATACGCCCCTGAAACTTCATAATGTAAATTTTCCAAGTTTTAAGCACTTAACTCGCATCAGGGTTTTATAATTACCCAAGGCATGCCTTCTTATCACCTTCCAGTAGTGTACACACCTGAATGGAGGTGAAGAGCAGGTCCTGACAAGCGCGACAGTTCTCGCCACGCTCCCAGCCGCAGTCGGTGCCGCAGTCCGCGCGGAATGGCGGGTAGCCGCACAACAAAATGTACGCGATCACGCCGAGCGACCACAGATCGCAGCGTTTGTCGTAGTGCGCCGCCGCCGAGCCCGCGAATAGGGACACCACTTCGGGCGCCATGAATTCCGCGCTGCCAACCTGCGTCAATGGAAAGGCAACGGTCAAAATAACACGCCATATACGACGATAGTATCGTGCGACAAAGGTCCTTATGAAAGTGGAAAAAATTGGAACTAACATCGCCGTCTTTGTAAATGATTGCCCTATTGTACACTTAACTCAAGGCAAGTATATATAAGTATATCATGCTTTCGCATCCTGACAATTTTATTATGTTGTCTGATACAATAAGTTGAGATACAAAATTTGATTTGGAATTTTGTGACACTTCAAACCTACGCCCATCTAAAAATCATCCAAAAAAACTATTTTTTCCCAAAATCTGGGACTAATATTCGCTACAAATCTCTTAATTATTTTTATTTCAATTTGCTTAGTTGTCTCGCATCATACAATCGCTATTGTATCCTTCAATTGACATTGGTGATAAAACAGTAAGGGGCCATTGTGTCACCAGTGGTCATTTATCACTGTAACTATAAAATTGACAATCAGTGTACAGTGTAGGTACATCCGTCACTTGTTTCAGAAGACAGCAGCCCAAATCAACTCTGTCGTAATTTCAATGTAGTGACTGCCGGTATATTTTTGGCTATGTTAACTTTTTCAAGAATCTTTTTAAAAAAACATCAAAGTAAATTTTCAGCAAAATTGCCGCGTTTTAAAGATGATGAGTCAGCCATTGCTCATACGAAAAAAACATTTTCCACAATTGGAAATATCTTCATGAACAATGAACCTATTGATCAATTTAAAATAAGTCTAAAGTCCATGTAATACAGTTCATTACGCATAGTATTTGTATTTCGCTATTTAGTATGCTCAGGTGGTTTTAATGCTACGCTGTACGGTTGATGTGTTTGCACAGTATTTTCCATATAAACAAAGTCTCATTATCTCAACAAAAGTAAATATATAGATGACAATACACTAAATTAGATTTAAGGGAGACATTTTGAATAAGTCAATGTTTGCATTTTTTTTGCATTAAGTAGATAGCTACTAGTCTTGAAATGAAAATTTTAATACCCACAAACAATTGAAACGTGAGAAAGGTATCTTTATAACAATAGCAAATAAAAATAATGAATGTAAAGTTTAATTCATTGAGGTGATATATTGTTGTATGATTTGTAAGAATGTAAAGGTATGCATCCTGGAAAACTTTTCGAGCATCGACCATAGACAAGGATAGCTGCGCTGTACCAGTTTTGCATAGCAAAACGTCCACTGCGCAAGTTTATTTGTCTGTGGTTATGCTCAAAAAATTTGCCGCTAGGTACTTTTATATCGACTTCTTTCTTTACCTAATAAAGTTAAGAAATTGGGCGTAGCTTGTTAAATAACGTGGTCTGAAATTCAACGTAACCCAATAGATTAACTGGGATTATAATACGGTGATCAGCGCGTTAAGTCGTTACGAACGTACTTTTACGACATAAGCTGGTTATGCGAGAAATGGTTATTTGGACCAGTCGGACTTAATCACATGCATAGACAATCTCATTAAAGCGCTTCGGAACGTTATAAAAATGTTAATTAAATTTGTGGTCCGAGGCTTATTTAAAAGTAGGTATGGTTATTACTTTAGTGCGTATTATGCGAATCAGAAAACATGATAATACCATAACAATAAAAATCGACAAATAGCTAAAATTCGTCAAATGATTGCTTGTGATTGAGATTCCAAATTAGCATTGTTTTAATTAAAATATTCTATGTCTTGTGGGTGTGAATGTGATGCTGGATAATAATAAGTATTAAATTTAACAGTGAGTAAGTTATTAACACGCGTATCCATTAAGACTATTTCTGAAAAGTTTCCTAAGAAACAAACATTCAGATATTTAAACGAGTGATTAAAAATGTGTTCAATGTATTCTGATCTGAAGATCATTCAATTACAAGCCAAAGCGAAGCGAAGAAGCTAGAAAAAGTCTACACCAAAAACAAAACACTGACTGACGATTTGAGAACCTTTTTTGAAGTCTGTTAAAAACCAAGTGCGTACTCACCGGTGTCATGAGCTGAGGCGTGGCCAGCGGACTAGCGAGGCTCGACGTGAAACTAATGCCGCTGCCCAGATCAAAATCGCAGATCTTCACGGGGCACAGGCGGTCTGTGTGCACGCACAGAATGTTCTCGGGCTTGAGGTCCCGGTGGGCGACGCCCTTGCCGTGCAGGAAATGCAAGGCGTTCGCCAGCTCGCGCACTATCTCCGCCGCCTGCGGTTCGGAGAAGTAGTGGTGCTCCTGTATGCGCGATAAAAGCTGACCGCCGTTGATCTGGTGACAAACAAAAGACAATCACGCGTTTGCTTGGGGAATAGATTCTAGTGTGTGCTGCGTGGATTCTAGGCGATAAATAAGAAGTTAACACCCTGTAAGTGACGGTCAGGAGTTTGTTTTTTTTATAGACGAATTCCAGACAATGCTTCTGTATACGCGACAGGAGTTGCCCGCCGTTGTGTTAACAACAAACAAAGGACAATTACGCGTTTGTTTGGAGAATAGTATCTAGTGCGTGCTGCGTGGATTCTAGTCCAGACGATAAATGAGAAGTAAACACCCTTGAACTTTAAAGTGATGGACACTCCTCTTATGAAGCATAGTAAAATAAGTAGAAAAAGTCGGCCTTATAGTGATTGAGCAATCGAGCATAATCTTTGGTTGAATTCTTGAGAACATCAATGAAGGGTTAAAATATTTGGGAATTACTGAGTATACCATCCAGATATGATTATTTAGAAGTAGTAACAAATGTCTGTAGACCAGGTTGATGAAATAAAAATGTTTTGCTTCAATAAAAAAAAAACGAGAGAGCCTCACAGTAGTCGCGTATGATGTGTAACATTTGAAACCTCACCTTATATTAGTAAAAAATGAAAATAAAATCTACTACAAAAGGAATAAGCCATTTGAACATTATGTTCTAAAATAAAATCAAATAGCGCGCGATTTCCAAACTTCCTGTTACACACTTCCATCCCATTTCACGACTTCACTCCCACAAATTGCAGGAACGCGAGAGGAAAGATGTAACACGTCAAAAACGAATTTGTGACGGCTATTTAAAATTAAGACGGTCGTAATTTTAATCAATATAAAAATGCGTATTACATTTTAACTACAATAAAGAAATCACGATTTACAAACATTCCTTTGATGTATATTAAGTTTAATAATGCACTGAACTGATTAAAGTGGAATTATAGGACAAACGAATGTTTACTTTGATGCGTCTGATTCATGTGAATATTTATGTATTTACGCGCCAGACCAGACAAGTCACGGTGCTTATCGCTAATCAAATAAATTCCATATATAGTAATTACGCATCATCTTTGGACAGTTTTTTTAGTAACTTTAAAAAAAATATTAAACTGAAATGAACATACCTACATACTGGTGTCGATTCTGGTATGATTATCTAAACCTAAACTTAAATTTGACAACAGTCTTTGTCATTCTCTATACAGAATGAAAAGGAGAGACTGATCTTAAATTTAGTTTTAAGTTTAGAGAATCATGCCAGAATTGACAACACTAAATAGATAAATTATTTGAAATGTAAATTAACGTTATTGAAAACTTTAAATAAAAGATATGCGTAAATACTTGAGTACAATATAAACTAAAAATAAATATGGAAAATATTGAAGTCAATTCATCATATATTAATGCATGATGCAACACCATCGATCTTTCGCGAAAGTCTATGTTGACTATTAAACGCGTGTAATTTATGAGTAATGGTTTATTTGAACACAACATAAAGAAATGCCCAGTGTGACCAGATTCAGTATTTTAATACTTTTTCAGTATATTTCATTGATTTTTCCGAACATCAGTATATTTTCAGGTATATTGCTGGCAGTCAGTATTTTTGGGTATATTTTGGTAGAAGTTATGGCAACACCGTAGTGAGTGATCGTCTTTGCGACAATGTTTGCGGAATTCCCCGGAACGCGAACATTGGGGACTTCCCCGGATTTAGTTTACCTATACTTAAACATGTTATCTATGAGTAAGTTACAGATATGACAAGAAAGACGGCCGTTGTCGGCGTTGTAGTATTGTAATACTACATATACAATTATCAATCAATACATAGTATTAATCAGACTTGCAGAATGTATGTTCGCCTTAAACTTTACAACTGCTGGACCGATTTTAATGCGGTTTGCACTATTAGATAGAGCGTGAAGAAATGAAGGAGGTTGTGTAAATTTTAATCCTTCGAAAAGGATGTTAAAATATAACTCTAACATTTATTGTGAGTACGTATAAATAAATAAAATGTTTTAAGAAAATCAGTATTTCTATTGGTATATCTGTCCTATGTAAGTCGGTATATTTCAGTATTTTTTTGAGGTGCCTCGGTATTTTCGTAAAATTTAATCTGGTCACACTGGAAATGCCATCGACATTCGTCAGGTAAGAAATAATAGCACAATTTAACGTACCATGGCGTAGATAATTTGTAACATGAAAACATTAATGTTGAGAAAAAAACAAATATAAAAATGTATTTTTAAATAACTATTCATCACGTTGATATTTTACATATTACAAAGTCATTGTTGTGAATAATTATTCACAAATTGGGTGGTAGTGTTATTTTTTTACATTGCTGTTGATAATATATGTTTTTCAAAACCTACTAAAATGTCCTTCAACCTCTATTATATATTATATCCAACTATAAAGGTAAGGAAAGGAAGCA
This sequence comes from Chilo suppressalis, assembly GCA_902850365.2. Taxonomy (NCBI): domain Eukaryota; kingdom Metazoa; phylum Arthropoda; class Insecta; order Lepidoptera; family Crambidae; genus Chilo; species Chilo suppressalis. The sequence goes on from OU963902.1 coordinate 5,707,199, forward strand.
AAATAAATACATACTACAAATTGAAACGTGCCACATTACATCATATCTTAGCGAGTGTCTGTCTGTTACCTTTATTATCACTTTTGTTTTGAGATAAATTCAGTAGCGATAATCATAATTATCACGAACAATTATCTTAACTGAGAAGCTATGGCTATTTCACAAACCTATGGGCAATGGACGTACATTATAATACAATAAGAGTACACGTGAAGCCGTTGGTACCGGCTGCACCAACAGTCGTCGGCACCCATTACGGGCCTAGGTGGTGGACCATGCAAAGCACATACTCCTTATTCAATCCAAAGGGATAGCTGAGGTACACCTCAGCAATGATATAAAAAAGCTGATAATGATAAAGCTCACCTTTTCGAAGACAAGATAAAACTTGTCGGTGTCCTCAAAGAATTCAATGAGCTGGATTATGTTCGGGTGTCCCTGGCAGTAGTGGAAGGTCTCCACCTCGCGGAACACCCGGGCACGGGCGTGCCCCGGTACCTTGTCAATGATCTTCACCGCAAACTCCTGCTCCGTGTAGATGTTCACGCATGTCTGCACCGAGGCGTACGCGCCCTCGCCGAGTACCTCGCCCGTCAATTTGTACAGATCTGTTGACAATCACAATGTTTTTGAGTGAAGCTTCTATATAGACTTCTATAGGGGAGTATTAAGATTTTGCTATCACGAAAAGAACGTTACGGCTGCGTGGATGGGGCAGACAATATTTCGCGCGGTGAGAGGCGGCAGTGTCCGTTGAAGTTTCACTTCTACTGTGTCCCAGTACACATTTTTGTTTCTTTTTTCATATAACTAGGTAGGACTCTACCCCACCTGATCTTAAGCAGTGGCAAAGTCCAGAAGCAAAGATAGCTGATAGCAGTTCAATTGTGCTCTTTGTACATTTGTAATATCTGCAAAGGTCAAGAAAGTCTCAAAGGTTCATAATCTTTTCTAATATTAACTTCTAAAGGAATAACAAATCTCATTTATTATATACATTACCTAGCTATAATATTTTCATTTAAATGACGTATGTAAGCAACAAACAAATCATTATCAGCTGCTTTTAGCTCAGAAGCATCATAATACTTCCTGACAATTCCAGATGTAAATATAGCAATCATCTGATATAAACCAGCCAGAGCGGAGCACTACATATTGACCTTGACAAAACGAGACACAGCCACCGTTCTTCGGCATGTTATCAGTGTTTGTTAAAATTAAGTTCGATTTCAAGAGCTCTCTATAAATAGGCTAGGCTCGCATTAAAATTAAACCTCTGTGTTGAGCCTATACATGTTATGGACATAGTTATGAACTCATGCTTTCAATATAGTTTAAACTAAGTATCTCACTTAACTACACTCATTAAATAGGGTATACTTTACATTGGTCGATTGAGTAAATATAATAATAAGAACAAGGTTTAGTTATTTGGCGAAGTTTTTTTTTCTTATACTTAATTTACTCAGGAATCGTCATGTTGATTTTCTTTATGAGATAGGTTTTTATTTCGGAATGACAATTCAATCAGGCGACATTAGCAACACAAGTCACGAAGATACTATGATGATGAGACATTCAGATACCTCTTTCTGTGTTCTGTTCAAGGACCCAAGCACGAATTTTGACAGAAAAAGTAAAGAATTTTTTCTAGTTATATTTTCTTTAGAAAAAGTCAGTTTGTTCTTACGTCCGGTAAGGCGCTTAGTTTTCATCAAAACTTTGGTGATGAGATACGATTACAGAGCTGTCAAAATTCGTGCTCGAGCCTCAGGTCTTTTACTATTAGTAGCAAAAAACGAGCCAGTGTAATTGACTTTCATAAGTTCTTTAATCGATGTCCACTTTGCCTTTGATACCTAGTGTCCTAAGATGTGTGATTGTGTGTACCTTGGAAACATGATGTGACCACGGAGCTGCCCGAGCGCTTCTTCCTGCGGCGCTTCCTGCGCGCCTCCTCCTTGCGACGCTGCAGGTCCTCGCTGTCGGGGATGGGGACTGGGGCAGAGGGTTCCACCACCCGCGGGATCTCGTCCGACTCCCGCTCGCTGCCCGACTGGCTGCTGCAGCGACCGACTCCTGTTACAATATCAAAGGGTTTATTTAAATATTAACTTGGCTTGTGTTCAAAATGCATTAAACGATATTTTCTTCTTTTATAATGTAGAAAGCAAAGGAAAAGGTCAAATTAGACAGCGGCAACCATACCCTACAGATTTTTATTCTTAAGAAGTTATGTACAGTTACAAGTATTCCGGGAAACCGATTGAATAATCGTCAAAGTTAATAAACTTTCGTGTTATGTATGACGTTGGAAAGTGTGAGCATAAACATTTTTGACAAATATGAACTGACATCCCCTGTCTTAACTACGAAGCATGAATAACGCAAACCATTACGTATGCAACGCCAGTCCACAATAACAGTGGCAGAGCGAGGCCCATGTCGACAGCTCTCACTTCAGTTTTGGTGCCAGACTATTGTTGAAGCGTTTTCTCCATGTAGGGTTTTAAATTATGCTCGCAAACGTTACAGTCGCCACGCAGATTGGTAAACATGGTAATAAAGGAACAAACAGATTTTAATGAGTTCAGTGGCAGCTCAATTGCTTTTATCTTCGAGCTGTTTGGCAAAACTGTAACGAATGGATTTCTGTACAAAATGGGGAACGATACCCTTTAAAATGTCATTCAGTAAGTCACAGCGTTGATAATGCTATTCAGGCGAGATGCGTGTGCAAGCTGAGTTGGCAAACAAAGCCGGTTGAACGACCTACATGGCCGCACCCACCGCTGCGCGTACGCAGCTCCGCGCCCACGTTACGCGACCGTTCGGTTGCTCGCCTTAAAAAAAGTTTGTCTATTGCTAGTTTGTATCTTGCGTTCTTTAATATGCTGCTACAAGAACACGTTAAAGATTATAAGCCAGTTCATGTTATCTGATATAAACACAAGAACGTCATGCCGGATTAAAAGCTTTGTTTTATCACGTCCGAGAAACTTCATTGTTCAAGGTACGTAAACGTTTTAAGCGATATCATTGAACTTACAAGTTAGAATGTGCCAATGCTTATGTGAATAGTTAATACGCATGTTTAATATTAAATGGAATTAATTGAACAATCACTCTGCGAGACTACGAGAAAAACGAATGGTGCGTAAAGTTTGCATGTAGGCGAGTACCTGACTAAGTATATTCTCCAAGTTGGTGACAAGCGAAATTCAGAGTCAATTAACACGCGATGACCTCAGTACAGGAGGGTTAGCAACAAGCAAATAAATGCGCAATAGTTGAACGACTGTAACAATCGGGGATCGTGTCACACCCACGTTTGCAATCACCCGTTTCAACACGTTCTTCCTGTTTACATACTTAATTAATTATACTATATTCACGCTTTAAAATGTAATTAAGCCACACCGAGTTTGTTTATAAACAATGTTTACTCATTCGGATTTCAAACAAAGGCAAATTCAACGATACGGGCAAACTACTTTAATGGTCACGATATGAGGATTATGCAATTGAGTCATCGATCGCTCGATATGTGCCTAACCTCAGTTTGGGGTTTCAATGAAATCGCCCACAGCCTTGGTTAAACATAAGAATTTCAAAACGTCTATAGTTCTAATATATCTATTCTTGATTATGCTGACGTCTGCTATCTTGGTGGCACGGAAGACTAGCATAATAAGTTTGAGCGACTTGAAAACTTTTATGTTTTCTATTCGAATATATAATTTAAAATATGAATATAATAAAATAAGTAACCTTGTACTATAGTGCTTAAACAACTGTATCATATTATCGTGTGACACGGCGCACGAGTTCCACGTGGCACTACACTCTGCAGCCAACGTGGATGGTTATGTAAAACTCCCCCGAGACAACCTCGCAAATAACAAGCTCGTACAAACACCTCAAGAAACAGCTGAAGTTCGACATTCGTTCGAGGCCTTGGTGGAAACAATGGTTGACCCAATAAAACTGTACGCTAAGTAATCCAGTAAAGAACAAAGAGAAACAACTACCTACCTAGGTATTTATTTACAAAGATAATATTAAGAATGATTAGGAATTGATACCAATAATTAATTTATCAATCATCCTCATTATAAACCGAGAATTATAGATTCAGAAGAATATCAACAATGGCTGTGGCTTTACTGCTACTACATTATTTTCCGAAAATCAAAACAAAGTATTACAAGAAACTTAATTCGTACCTACATAATACAACATTTTTTTACCATTAACATAGGTACCTATAAAGTAATCAACTAATAGTAACTTGTTCAGTACCGTCAATCCTTACATTACAATGCACTACTTACGGTAGTGCAAAGAAGTTAAAATGAATCAAGGTTTTTTGTGATTTTCGTACATTCAATCCATGTTTTGTGTAAATTTTATCTAGGGTGATGACTAAATACCCTAAACTCTATTGGACTTCCTTTGAGAAAAAAGGTAAACAAATAAACTGGTTCTAAAACTTTTTATAGATAGTAAAAATGGCCGGTGTAATCAGACCGATTACAAAATTTCAGATTTCAACGTAATTATTTGCCTCATCACTACTCCACAATTAAGTAGTATTATAATGCGTTCAAAGTTTGGGAAGCGCTATATTACGACCGATTCGCCCTTTTGAAAAACCCTTTTATGGTTTGTTTACTTTTTGTCATAGAGGAATTTGAATAGAGTATAAATAATACTGATGCAGTTTAGTTCTTTATACTAAGCCGCAATTGCAGTATTCGTGCCCTTAGCCTGAGGTTTCTACTTTCTAATCTGGTCGTTTGGTATTAACGCTTGAACACGAATGCACTCTCTACAAACTGATCGTAAGCCCATTACACTTTTGTCTTATACCCCTAAGCTGATGCGATATAATTTACTTTCTATTTGCATAAATACCCTTAGCCGTTCACTTTCTGATCTGCAATTGCAGCGTGATCATCAGCCTGGTCGTTGAAATATGTAATTGACAATATTTATTTACGCTTTGCACTATAAAGTTTTTCCTACAAAAGATTGATAATACTTTTAGTATCTAAGTATTAGGCTGCGATTTCAGCGAGTGAACATATTAAAGAACAGGTATAACAAATGTAAAAGTTGTTGAGCTCAATACTACGTCAAAATTCAGAACAGCTTAATGTCATAATTATTATCCCCAAAGAGCAAAGTTGAAAGCTAGAAGTGGAGCCAGAACTAGGTGCATTAAATAAATTGCCAAGTCGATCTGGCACTCGTATCGGACTCGGACCCGATAATATCTTGGTGAAATTTCAATCAGGGCTTTGAAACTGTAGCACACTTATGTATGAATACGCAACAACTTTCACTCTTCGCATAAACATTTTAAAGTTGTACGTACCTATTACTAAAATATAACCCGAATTCCCATAAACAGACCGTGGACACCTGAATAATTTCTTAATTATTTTCAAATTTTACATATCATTTTCTATGCAAGGTGGAATAGAATCAAGCAAGAGTATAAAAACTTTGTTTTGACGAACCTGATAACATTCGTGACGTAATCTGTGATTATCTGGTAAGTAAAGATGATTATGTTTTTATATATCCAGTACATCATAAAGAACAAGAACACACACAGCACTAACGTGAAAGTTGTGGAAAGGTTTGCAACAACGCATTTTAGGCACAACAAAAATCGATTGCTAAACTGAGACGCAGTAAGCTAGGGAGAGGGGCCCCAAAACACTGTATAAGGTACTATGTACTAGGTGCCTATAGTCTTAGCGGAACGGGCATTTAAGTCGTCATGGTCAAGGTTATCACGATTGATATGAACCAATGATTTTTAATCAACTTTGATTAAACACTAACACACAGATATAGTGTACAGTTAAAGTTTATTTAGTGTCAAATCTTCCCTAGTTTTATTAAATGCAGATGATGTCAAACTTTTTTCCAAAACCAACAAGGAAGATCTACGTGAAAGCTAATTTAATTACTTATTTATTTGGGCAGCTTTCGACCCTATTAGTACGATTACAATGAATATTTTAACAATATCGCATTAAGATTATATCCGCTAACATAACATGTTTTCCTTATATTATGAGGTATTATATGAACGAAATGTGGTAGCTACTCCAATGCGCAATAGTTTTAGTGGGTGACCTTGACAATGAACGCTGGGGCGTCGCGCTTCAGCGGCCATGTTGAAAATACCAAAGAGAATATGAAATTGCATTTAATTATCAACGCATTCCTATCGTCCTTACTCAATTTCTCATAACAAAGTTTTATGTAACCTTCCATAATTTCTCCATAACCGTTAACTTTTGAAGAAAGTAACATAGTACAGCAAAAAATACATTTCAAAACTTTGCTGGAAATAACTTGACGTTAAGGGAAGTGCAAATTGTAAAAGAAAATTTGAATGAATTTTATCATATACTAGTAGCTGAACAGCGTTTTGAAATGCTATCGTGACAAGGAATTATTTCCAAGCATCCTACCCGCATTTCGAATTGATAAACATTGTCGTGGATTCGCCGGATGTTCCTAAAGGCTTATGTTTCTAATCAGCTTTCCCGACGGTGAAACAATGTCAATTAGAAGAGCATGTTGAACAGTATTATTGCGAAATTGCACACTCATGAACTTTTGTATTGGTCAATGTCCGTTTACCGGGGTTGTTATTTGAAACAAACGTATCAAATTCTCAACAGTCAGTCGTTATACTCGTAATAAACATATGACAGTTATCTTACTTACATTACAGCATAACGAGGAATGTAATGAAATCTCTGTCAAGAATCTAATATGAAAGAAACTGAAAATAATCAACTTTAACGACAATAACGTCTAGTCATGAGTCATTAAAATTGAAAAGTACGAGTTACATGTTGAGGTTGGTCAGTATAACATAGTATAAATAAATCTCCATTTAGAATGAACTGAACTACCCACTTCCCAGCTAATGACTAAGATAGAACATAGTATCACCGATTTGCATACACCAAGGTTTTTGAGGAAATCTTGCATTTATTTCTTCACTATTTTACCATAAATATTTGGATGCAAAGGCAACAAGAGATCAAATGTGCGGATTATCTCGACGATCTTATATGTAATGTACAGGCAAAAATTATCATGTCACAAATATGAGAAGTTTTTCGAAGATGTTTAAACAGCGCTGCCGACTTAATATAGATAATGATGACATCATGCAAAATCTAGTTAAAGGTTTACATAGGTAAAATCGTATAAGACAACTAGTAAGAATTAAAGTGTTTTAATGAATTTAGTTTTATCCATTTCAATGTAGAAAATTTACCAATACCCAAAACTACTTTCATTGAACATGATTCTAGCATTAAAGCAACAGTTACTACGCAGTGGATATAAAAAAACCATTCAGACGAATCAGGTGATATACTAAATGTAGACAAGTGAAGACGATTGAAAGAGTAAGTTATCGCGACAAAATATTAATATGTACAAATTTGGCTTACCACTATCTACGCTCTCTTCTGAAACCTTCTTCACCATCTTGATAACTGCCTGATGAGTTGATGCAGCAATATTGAAAAATTTCGAGTAGGTGTTACTACTCTTAAAAGCCGCTTTCAAACTTGTGCGGCCGCCTTCTCGACTTGAAATCGGGACGACGTTTATTAAGGTAAGATAGAAAATAAACGTCAAATTAAAATAAAAAGCACCACCGTCGAGAAGGATTTACGGAAAGTGTGCCAGAAGGTAATAAACAAACACTGTTAGAAGGCGGAATGAAAAAAACTGCTGATGTTGCTAACGATCCATCCTACACACGCCCGCCCGTCTGATGTTCTAAAATCCAACTGAGGACTGGAGGAGTAGCGGCCGCGAAGCCGGCTCGACCGGCGCACGTACACAGTCCCCTTCAGCCCTCATGCCCCCCGCCGGTCGTGATAGCTGCTGTTCAGTTGTGCGTCGTTCCTTGTGGCCTCTCACACCAGCGCATGCGTACTCACTCACTCTGCTAGCTGACGTGTTTATATTTTTTGCCGTCTATTTTTTTAACACTCGGATGTTATTGGTCCCTCAGAATCTTCCTGTATTACGCAAATGATGTTAGTTTTACGAACAAGAAAGTCATCCTGCATTTAAATTGCAGTTATAATGAACAGTTGCCATGTCATCACAACTTTCGTTTCTCATTCTTTCTCTCATAGCAACAGTAGAAAGACACACTTATACAAAAATAAACATTACTACTTAACTAAAAACTAACAATAGTATTCAGTATTCATAGATGAAGTCCAATTTGGGTCTAATAGGAATATGGAAGAAATTTAATAACTCATTAAACCTATATTATTATTACTGAAAGTAATAAGATTTATATATGAAATGAATAAGACTTAAAAATATTATGAATTCAATTAATCAAAAATTCCAAATAAAACTCATAATGATTCCAAAGTTATTAATACCAACAAGATCACACAAGAACAAAGGATATTTTGAAGGAAGCTCCTGCCTGCCTACTATTACATCACCTTTCCAAAATATTTGATAGTGGATCAAAAAAAGAAAGGTTAGGTAAATTGTTGAGTATTCTTAAAATAATGTTCATCAGCATAACTGCCCACAGGACTCCTTTGTCTTTTTATCCTCCAATGAATGACCTTCACAGGGTTTTGTTGACAAACAAAATCCAGGACATAACGACGACGCAAAACGCACGTGGTATGAGCCAACCAGTCCAACCGGCAGCCGGCGCCGCCATGTTTGTTGTCACGCCACTCTTCCATCTCTCTCGCGCTTACTTTCCGTCCCACTCTACGGTCGTACGTGACTGACAACAACAATAATATAATAACCCTTCCCATATGAAACGCAAGTCGGCTCAAAGCAATGTTTTATACTGAAATTTTCACCGCGTTTACTAATATTTTGAACTGGATCAAAAAGATTTTAACCTCCATTACAACTAAAATGAAAATAGGTACTTATTCTATTGTATCAGTCAGAAATAGCAATAAATTACCACATACAGGCAACATTATTATTTATATAGAATGAATCGGAATATTTTCAAATTATTTATTAGTTAAACATGGAAACTGTTCTATCCATTTGCTTATGATGCGCAGTGCGCATGTTTGCATGGGCCATTGATGGGTTTCTCTTACAGATAGATCACTTTCCATTTTTAAAGAAGTGCAAATGTTTATACCTTTTTTACTTCTAGTCCCGTTGAAATTTCTAAGAATAGTTTTACAATTTCTGGTAGGACAAGTGTTTCATTGATGAAATTTTGCTACGTTAGAAACAGTTAAGTATCTACCTGGTCTACATTGTTAAAAGCTAAAAGATGTTTATTTAATCCTTTTTCGAGGCTTGTGTAAAGTATCGATAATGTGCGTTTTCTCTCCTGGTCACGTTGTATAAACAGGGACGTGTATTTCTTTGTTCTGAAGCCGCTCCCGAATCTCTAATCGAGGAGCAACAAAGGCATCATACTCAAATGCTTTGTGATGTTTATTGATCATGCAATGTTTGAATTTATCAACAAGATAAGTTCTAAAAATCTTTTAAAATTTTGTAAGTGTTTGAGAACTACTATAATACCTATTCTAATTTAAACACACGCTATAAACAATTTAGACAGACCTTTTTTCAAAAGACTTCTAACTATGGCATCGATATATTCATCGTCTTCCATGATGTGGATTCCTGGAACAACAAAAATACTAAGTCATAATCAAATCTGATAATAATTGTCAAATATAACTCCAGTCCCTATGCAAACTAATCAATAAGAGCGGTTTGCGTTTTGCGTCACGTAGCCACATCACAAAGCACTGACATAACAGGCGCTGTTTCCAATCCCAAGGGAGCGTTTTTATAGCCAGCTATAAAATTCTTTATCCACAATAATTTATATAGTTAGTTAGACCCGCACGTATAAGTTTAAAAAAATGTCAGACTAAAATCCTACTAGCAAGGTTCATTTTAGAAGACTCAAATTACAAAAGCTCATTCCCGCTACGTGTACACACATAGAAGAAGTTGCACCGGGGTATTCCCGCAGAGAAATTTTTTCGTGTATTCTTTGTGGCCATATGTTGAGAATTTTATACGAATTTTGATTTGGGTAAGATTCAAGCCAGGTAGCGTAGTCTTAAAGAAACTGCACCTGATATGTATTAACAAAGAATTCAATGGATTTATCGAACGTTTTAAAGGATTATAGGTAGAGTTTTAAACCTGTATGTAGTTAGGTATGAGGTATTGTGGCTATACTGTCCTTTGTATGACTTTTATAATGCGCCTTAAATTATTTTAGAAAACAGTACCAACAAATCCAAGGTCCTGTTATGCCAAAATTTGTACACCGTTTACGTAATTCACAATTTATCAATGCTTAGCAAGTTTACTCTAAAATCCTGATGTGAAATGTCAACACACGACCAAGATAACATTCGAACGTATGTAAAAACATACCGAGTGCCACACTTAATAAAAATAATATATGTATTAGTAATATAAAGATTTCGTATCTGAAATCATAACAGGATCTTCTCCAACTAGTGGGTCCCATAACTTCGTCTACGTTCTGAGTAAAATAATAAGTTGTTCATAGAATTTTTTAAACTCTGTTTCACCCCTTCAAGTCTTATTATTCGATAAAAAGTAGTTCACTCCTCCAGCTCCCCTTATTCTGCATACCAAATTCGTCAAAATCGGTTCATCGTGACTTTGATCAAAATTAATATTTATTTATTTATTTGGATTTGGAAAACATACAATTTTACACAAATCAATTAAATGACACTTATTTTTATAAAATAAACCAGTGGTTTCCACAGACTGAAATATCTATACACTTACATAATTTAGACGAACATAAATAATTTATAGGAATGACCTTACATTTTTTCCTACCTTTTTTCTACCATAGATTAAGTTCAAAATTTATTCTCTAACTGATGAGTAAGGATATTCTCCTAGGCTGATTAAAAATGGTTCCATTATCAAAATGGTAATGGATAATAAAGAAAATTATGCCCGAAGGATAAGTATAGATTAGTCAGAAATGAGGCGAGATGTCCGAGGGTGCTCCCTATCTTCTGTATCCCAATTAAAGTAAGAGGTGGAAGCCAAATTACACTAAGATATTTAATAGTTCGCCACAATACTAGATTCACATAATATTAAGAACATCGAGCGATCCTTTTATTTCTTTGCTCAAACTGATTCTATACTTCTTGTTGTGTTAGCTAGCTATTGGTTTGTTGTTCTGTATGACTTACATGTTGTAAAAGTTATTAGCAATGATAAAAATATGCTTTCTCTATTGGAGAATCGATTTTCCTCAATTGTTGTGTAGGTGTTCTATGGCTACCCGAGCCAAGGTTACACAAAATATATTAGCAATGCTGATGTGAACTTTTTGCGTTGTTCTCTTCGGTAATGTTTTATACATGCGAGGCTCAAAGCGGTTGTCAGTGTCGACAACCTCTCCAAGTATATTTCAAACATGTACATATAAATATCTACTTTAAAAGACACGAGATTATCTGTCAAAGGAAAAACACATCGTCATAAGTATTCCTATTTTTATACCACTTCTTATAAACTTCGGAAGTTATGTATATATTTTACTAGAAAAAAATGTTTGTACATCAGACATCAGTACATCAGAATCCTTAAATTGAATATTTTATATACAATCTCCTTGTTTTCGAATTAAGGAAAGTATACAATTTGTGAATGAAGGTTCTCTATATTGTTTTTCTTTTGGTACAAAAGAATTAAAATTATAAAGCTCGTAGCACAACTCATATGATTTATTACCTTATGAAATAGTCAAATTATTTCTCCAGACTAATAGGCTTACGTTTTTATCCTTCCAAGCTTAACATAGCAAAACTATGTCTAATACAAAACTCGTTCCGATGATGTCATCCGCACACAGTTCGCGCTGTATGTATTCAGCGTTACTACCTAAGCTTCCCATGTTCTTATGCATACAACTGTAATAAACATAAAGCCTTCTACAGTATGTATAAATATATGTATCTGTACTTCTGGAAAGTTCCATGGTGGATACTATGTGTTTTTGAAATTTAAATCAAATGTTCTTTTAGCATCTCATATTGATTGCCGAGTCGCAGCTCATTATAAAAGGAAATGAATCGCACCCGGCGAAGATCCAGTTATGGCGCGGAAAACTTAATAGCTGGAGTGGTAAACAAGTTTTTTTGTAAGATCACTGCGGATTTATAAAGACCAATTGAAGCTTATCGTCTGATCGGTCACGTTTCGATCTCGGTCAAGGATGAATGCTTTTTAAGAAAACAAAGTAAGCAAATTAATTGCGTTAATAAAGCGAGTAGTTAGGTCGGTCTATCTTACTGTTGTTATTATCGAGTGTTCATAAAAGTTATGAAGGGCATAGGGGTTTAATTTTCAATTTATCAGTAAAGTATATAGCAGCGGTATCAGCATTTTTTATCTTTAAATGAATATACAATGTTATAATCTATACTAAAATTATAAATAGGAAAGATTCGATTGTTTGTTTGTTTGTATTGAATAAGCTCCGAAACTACTGGATCGATTAGAAAAAATCTATCATGTTTAGAACCCTACATTATCCGTGATGAACAGACCCGTCTTTCCCAGTGTGCACTTTGGGCAAGTGCCCAGGGCCCCGCGATCGATAGGGGGCCCCCACAGATCAAATATAAAGTCCCTAGTTTCTGTTAAATCACCAAACGGAAGTCATAGAGGGGCCCCATTATCCTAATATGCCCAGGGCCTCCAATAGGTCAAAGATGGCACTGGTGATGAACATAGGGTACTTATAGCCTTTGTTCATTATATAATCATTATATAGAGTATTACATATGTCACAACTAGAGTCCTTAGTCACACTAATATTATAAAGGCGAAAATTTGTGAGTGTGTGTTTGTTACTTCTTCACGTCTAAACGGCTGGAGCGATATTAATAACATTTGGTATGGAGTTAGCTGACACCCTGGATTAACACATAGGCTACGTTTTACTGCGGGAAAATATCCCTAATAAACCGCGGGTAACACCGCGGGGTACAGCTAGTTATAAATATATTGGAAGGAAAACATTTTTTTCTAATCCAAAACATGTTACAATAGGACTGTGAAAACACAAAAAAAAACTGTTTATGTTGTTCTTTCAATTCATGTCTCGTGCGCGCGGGTAGGTACTTAAAACTTCTAATTTATCTTTAGAACGAAGTGCGCAATAAGAAGTGATGTTATGTTTTATATATATCTCATATCCATCATAATACGACCGATAACCTGAATCTTACGCACATTATTTAAACATTGATAACAAACAAAAAAAGCAAAAAAAGAAAAACAATTCAGTCTTTCATACACTGGCCTGCGAAATTAAGTATCACACTTTTAAAATTGCAATCATTTTTTAAGTACACAAGATAAACATTCGAAAAAAGGGACTCGAAAAAGAGTTTAATTTTCTACATAAGTTTCAATAAAAACTGTTTTATTTATTTTAAATTATCTTCTATAGTTTAGAAGAAATAGAAATTTAAAAATGTGATACTTACGTTTTCCAGACCAGTGTACGTGGTACTTATATAAAGCTCTCATTTTTTTTGGTGATTTTTGGTATTAGAAAAGAGCTCACAGACTTCTTTGGGGCTGATTTTTCAAATGTTAATCAATTTAAGTGTAAATCTCTAATTTAAATATTCTCTCTTAGTTAACCGATGCTATTTTGGATTTTTGGCTTATGGTAATGGTAAAAAAAAAAATCGACAAATATCGTTTTATTTCTGTGCATGCATATGTCCGAGATCGATTTCGATGATCCTTATTTTACCACTAGGTATTATAAAATAAATGAGAAAAATAGTTTTCTCAAAAACTGACAACTATTATAATAATCACTGAAAGGTGTTAACTCTGTTTTCTGCGCTTCTTCTTGATATTTAAACTCTCCTCCATTTTCAATATCTCTCTCTTCATACACAACCTGATTTCTTTCTCTTATATGGTCGACTCAGCAAAGCATTTCCTATTATTATTCTTGCATGACATGACATTTGTGACATATTCGAATGACGTCTTAAAAGAGATGCCAGATCAAGTTTTTCTGGTGTGACCAGATTATTGACTACAGAGTTATCGTGGTCCGACTGTAGATAGATACAGATATTTAAGAAAAAAAATCATTCCGGTCAACAACTAAAGTGTTGACCGCGGTAGACCATTGAAAAAAGAAATTTCTAATGAAGCGAGAAATCGAATCTTTACTTTTGCTCGTTTGGCGAAATGGTGCAAAAAATACTGTAATATTATACTTTAAATGGGTACTTACGTAAACTACATAATTAAATCACACTAAATACCTAACGGGATTATGGGATGACATATAGCATCAATGGTGCGAATGCGATCGTTAGAATCAGATTTGCGTTACTTAGGAATCTTTGTGCAATATTTCAAACTTCTAGGCCCAGCGGCTGTGAGTTGATCCATAAGTCAGTTTCTTCTTTTATATCTTATGCTTCTCCCATACCTGCGCGACGCAGCTTTGGGTGGCTTTGATACGCTAAAATTTGCGTTCGAAATTTGAATTAGTTCTGGCGTAATGAATTATCGGGCTATGTATCTAGGTATAGACGCTAGAGGATAGCTGGACTGGGGATAATTTGACACGCATAAAAGAGGTTGTGAGCAGAGATATTTAAATACAAAATACTTAGATATATTTTAATTTCAAATAGAAAATATTTTTTCATTTTATATTTAAAATACTAAATACAAAATACGTATTTCCAAAATACCTTAACAAAATAAAATCCTTTAGTTTGTAATTGTGTTTATTTTAGTGGTTTTTTTTTAATCTTAGTGGCTCGAAAAAAAAGTGTTCATAAAATGAAAACTACTGGGTAAAACTTAATAAAAAAATTATGTGACTGAATGGCAAGTATCGAACAAACAAAGAATCTCAATAAGTATTAGAATACACTGCCCAAGTTAACAAAAACGCATATTAAATATAAACTAGAAACGCTCATTAAATATAAACTACTTGTTTCTTAGGTTTTCACGCAAAACACTCATTAAATAAAAAAAAACATTATTCTGACGATGCAGACCTGAAAAGGCTGCGAAACGTCAATAAATAAATAAAGTTTGTGCATTTACCCGTTACAACTAGTTTTATTTATAAATTAGTTACTGAATTAAAAGTTTATGGGACTAAATGGCAACTACTATATAGAATCGGGCAAAAAAAGACACGTAAACCGGATCAAAAATCTCCGCGTGATCGGTGACCGCATTGAGAATTAAGAAATCGCTTCCATTCTGAAGTCGGTTAAAAAGTATTTAGTACCTATTTGCAAAATGCATTTCAAATAAAATAGGAAATACTTTTCTGAAAAAGTATATACTTAGATACAAAATGGAAATAGGTATTTTCTATTTTGTATTCTGCATTTCAAATACTGTTATGTATTTTTAAAATGTCACATCTCTGGTTGTGGGAGACGATAAATTTGTTTGTGTAGTTAAAGGAGCGTAAGTACTTAATTCAAAATTTCCAACGCTAGTTTAAACGCATTTTAGTACCAAAGCCATCCGAAGCTCCGTTGCACAGACGGTGTAGGAGAAGCATTAGAAACACAGATTAGCCTAGATATGTTAATAAATAATTTATCTTGTCGACAGTGCAATGTAAACATTTCCGCTTAGAACCTCCTTAGTAATGCAGTAAATTTTATTGAAATGACATGCACTACTCGGTATTGTTTATTAATATAAAGTACTACTTAGCGAGTTACTAGTAAAGTACCTAGTCAGTTTTCATAGCCGTTACATTGTTAACCATCCGTGACCTGCATATCCTCGTCTGGTTAATGCTCTTTACGAGCACATACCTACCTCAATATTTATGGTAGAATATCTACGTAAAACCTAAATTAATAAAACTGCATAGGTAAATTTACTATTACACTGTTGTTAAAAAAATCGACAAAGGTTTTTGGTCTAGATTATTATTTACTATAAAAAACTATTGAGTGTTGTGTTTTTTTTTTGCTCATTATCATTGAAACTGAAATGATTTTTTTTGTTAAAACAAGAAATACGCATGGCACGACACGCACTTGGCCTTTTAAGTTGCTCGTCGTCACGACAATATACATATCTGGAAAGAGTCTATATTTTAAGCAATTACTTCGTCTAAGTCACTTTTAATGTTTTCTTATGAGGAATTTTTATTAGGTCAGAAATTTTCCAATTCATAAGTTAAACAACAATTACTCCTAAACTAACAAATCTGTTTTAATCGTAACAGTTTTCCTTAAAAAAACATGAAAAGTACTATTATTATGATTTTTTCCAGGTTTTTCAAGCCAATAGGTTAGCTTTTAGAAGGGGGGGGGGGGGGCGCCAAAAATTACACGAACAAAAATTAGCACTTTAAAGTTCAATATTTCGCAAACTGATAGGGGGACGGAACCCCTAAGTAATTTTAAAGGACCTATTCAACGATGGAATAGGCGATTAAAAAATAAAATCATCTCCAGGTTACCTTAAAAAAATATTTTTCAAAATTTTATTATACCATTTTGTCGGCATGATTGATAAACACATCTCCACAAAATTACAGCTCTCTAGTGCTAACAGTGTCCAAGCAAAACCGGGAACGGACAGACAGACGGGCATGACAAAACTATAAGGGTTCCTTGAATCTTTATTTATTATTACATGATTAGGTACTGGTGGTTTCAATCTTATAATAATAACAAAGTACCTAAGTAGTAATACAACAATGAACTACTCATAATAAAAACCCTGAACTTGAATGTACACAAGGCATTGAAGGCAATCAAATATTCTTTTGTACTGTGCACCCTTCCTTGAGGTAAATTACGTAACGCCAGCCATACAGAATAATCGTATTATGGGGATCCGTCGTTAGTTAGTGTAAATGTGGACGAAGTGTAGACGCATAATGGTAACATAAAGTTAAATTAGTGTGTGGGTCGAATACGTGGCTATGGCACCATCAGCGGTTGGCCCCAGAAGTCAAGGACGACGTTGTTATTCATGTTACTCTACCTAAAATACAATATAGACAATTTGAAGCGTATTTTCATAAAACTTAGCAAACACAAAGAACCACAATAATAATAGGTAGGTACTCATTGTTGAGCGGGATCGATCAAATTGAATATCATCAGAATAGGCATAATGACGGGGTAAAGTAAACGAAATTCTATTTAGTCAGTCAGTTAGATGATCAAAAAATAATGGACACGTATTTTTTCTTTGAGCAATCAACCAAAAAATGAGGCTCGTGACGTCACTTTTAAGTGAAAATTGTACCAAAACATGACGTCATGCGACTTTTCAAATCAATATATCTTTGCAATGTTTATATTATGTGAAAAAAGAAAAAATACGTGTCCAATACTTTTTGGTAATCTACCTGATAAACGAAGAAAAAAAATAGTCATCATCCCTATTAATTTTTTTTTAAATCCTTCGTCATCAGCGGTTGGTATGGATGGATTTTACAAAGGTGAATAAGAATTGCGAAAGGTGCTGGTTCGACTCTTATCTGGACCGAGTGTTTTTTTTCTAATAATTTTCTTTAATTCATTTTGTATTAGTACTTATACTAAAATTACAACATGAGCTTTGATCAACAATACGTAGGAGTAGTATTGTTGATCGAAGAATATGAGAGACAAAACAGCGAGCGTCCAGACTAATACAAAAACCTGGTGGCGTTGTCTCTAAATGTATTATTGTTCTAATGACAAATTAATTACATTGATAAATTAAGGGAATAACTAAGTAACAATATGTAAAGAAAAACAAATAAAGTAAAAAGAGATGACATGCCAAATAGAAAATGATAGTATTAGTTATTCGGAGAAATACCTAAGATATACCTTACTATAATGTTAATCCTAATAAACAAAATTGGGCCAACGATATTTGGGCCTCTAATTCTATTATGATCACAAAGCCTAATTTTCAGAACGTCTACGAAGCAAAACTAACATAAAAGGCAGAATTTAGCAAATTTTTTTAAATTCTACTCTGAAGATAAAGAAACGTTTATTTAAACTATAACTCGAAAACATGATGGATTATATAAAGACGTTAAAATTATTTTAATATTTTGTACACACAAATATACATACAGAAGCAACTTAATTAAAGATACATTTATGTAACAAGGGCACAACTTGTGCAATTTATTTTAGTGGGCACAGTTAGTATATACCACGTCGTTTTGCATAGGTGGCTTGCATTCATAGAAGTTCTGCAAATCAGGCTTTGTAACCGTTTAGACTTTTTGCTGTTTAGGTTTACTGATTTTATTCATTTTGCGTTTTAGGTGGCTTCATAGACACTACAAATTTGGCTTTATGATCATGATAGCTCTGATCTAGCGAAGCCTGTTCACAATTGCGAATTAAAAAACGATTTTTATAACAGATATGTTAACTTATTTTGCTGAATTGTTTTGAAACGATTTATCTACTGAATCACCAAATCTGATGCAATTCTGACAAGAATTAATATTATTTTTTACGTTGAAGTAGATTACAACAGTCATTGTTTTAAAATAACATTCTTAGAAAAGATAACGAAATCCACATAAGTACTTTGTAATCTTTGCAGGTACTACCTAATATACCAAGTGTTTTAGACTGTACGTCTCCGGTCGTCTTACGATTTGATTTCTGTCTAATTTTCTGTAGAATTCATAATTTGTAAGTGTGCCGCTACTAGATATAATTAAATTTTGGTCGGTCGGGGGCATTGTGATTAGAGAGAGCACAAAACCAAAAATATTTTGACTTTTATACCTAGCAATAATAATGAAAATATCTAACTTTAGCGGTCTTCCGACTTGACGATGTCGAAGTCTAACTATTTATTTCATTTTTATTCGATACAGGTATTCGCCCTGACCTATAAGTAGATTAAAATTTTTAGCTTCTTAAATTTATTCAATAATGGAATCAACATCCTTATATCATCACACTTATATGTATATATATATATATACATATACATATATGACTTTTATGATAATAATAAGCTCATTTATTTACTTGATCTTTTTTCCAATTATGTAGTGATAGCAAGATATTAATTTGAGTTACATAATCACTGTAGACAAACAAAAAGATATGTGAGACAAATTCGCAATAACAAAGATAAAAGCGATAAGATAATTTAAAAATATTTTCGCAGTAAAGAAAGCAATTACCTACTTATGTACAAAAGTATAGAAGTGTGCAAAGCTAACATCGTAAAAAAAGGTTAAGTAAGTATTTACTATCACGTGGCTTGTCAGATTGTAGAATAGATGATTTGATAATACATAAATGATCATTTTAAGTCTATTGATATTGAGATTAAGAAAAAACACTCAAAAAGTCCTTATATAATTTGCTCGCGGACCTGTTGACCAATAGCTGATTGATGGGAGATGAAACTAGTGTTGGAGATAAGAAAGAACCTAAGTTTTACCCCCTGTGCACAACGGAGCCGGAAACGTTGCAAATCTGTTCGTAAATTTGCACGCTATGGCAACGCACCGTGTCACGTTGACGACATCGTGACGTGATGTGGACTGGACAGACACTAAGCTAGCGAGCGCAGACACGTTGCGTTATTGTGCATTTTGTACCGTCTAAACAATGATGAGCGTTCGGAGGAATTATTCAATCTGGTGCCAGTGGTCGAGTTCCTTCACCGCACCGCACGCCGCAGAGGGAAGTTTCACCCCCCCCATCTGGACGATAGGTGGTCTAGCACCATGCGTTCCTTTCTATTGCGTGCTAGAAAGATCTTCCCGTAGCGGTTTTCCCTCCTAGCCATGGCATGACGGTCTTCAAAAGGCGGGTAAAACTTTTCCTTTAGAGCCGGCAACGCATGAGTGGTACCCTTGATGCTACAAGGGTCCAATGGGTGGCAGTGACCACTTACCATCAGGTGAAATGCCAACTCTTTTCCATACAAAAATTGATTCCCCATTTCACCACCTATTACAAAACCTTCCATTCTTTATATTGGCATGCAATTTCAAAACACGGAATTGCCCTTTAATTTTGTTCAGGTTTTCAGAATCCTCTGATCATCTTGGGCCGCTGCGGAGTGTATATTACAATGGCATGCAGTATACTATCACGGAAAAACACGTCACCAGCTCCCGGTCTAAATAGCCTGTAACGGTCGGCCTGGGTCTCATCTATTTCTATACCAAAACTCAATATAATCGTTTCCGTTAAGTGGTTAAGGTGTGAAAGTGAAACAAAAATAACTGAATTTTATATTTACAATACCATATTAGTATTATACCTACAGATGATTATGAAGTATCTGATTCTAATGTTCCTATTAGACAAAATAGTTTTAATCGTCAAAAAACAGTCATTTCACGCTTTGGCCGTCTGTTTTCGTACCCTACCCAGGGGCTACACAAAATCGTGTAGCGTCAACCGTCAAGTCGAATTTCAAGACAAATTGTGATAAATCGAGAAATGGCCTGTTATTTAGATTTTAAGTCTTGACCTGAGTGAGTTCAACTCGAAGGGCAAACGCGGACTTTTCCATTACTAACTACTTATCTTGCATATTGTCCCAAGTTTGAGCCATAAATATTTCAATTGTTTATTATGAATTATGAGAAATAGAAAGACCAATGAACCAATGATAAATATTTAATTTTAGGGCCGAACACAGTTAATTTCAATTAATATCTAAAAGTTTTATAATAAGGATGCTGTCACTATCATTGTGTTGGTAAAGGAAAATACAACATTATACTTTTAAAAGAATTTAATTTAGTTGACGTCTCTGAGTGTGGCCGTAATTTTTATTTAAATTGTTATTATCAATATATCAAATTGTAGTAATAATAGCGTCAAAGAAAAAACAAGTGTGCAACAACACATGCAAGTATCATAAATGATAAAATTACCCACCATCAATTTAAATCAATCATAATATAAAGTGAATTTATTTATTGTTGTAATAAGCACTGAAAGGCATAAAGCGATTGTTCAAATGCGAAATAAATGTTAATAATTTAAAGGAATAGTAGTAATTATCCTTTTAAATCTGAGCAGAACTTTGATCAACTAATGTAGTTGGTCAAAGGAACGTGATAATAATAATGGTAAAAAGCTAGATCCACTGAAAAAGGTGTCATATTTGAGTCTGATATATAACAATATGTTCTGAAATTGAACGTGCCGTGTTTGAAATAAACAACAAAACAAAATAGTCGATGTTCAAGATTTGGGTCAAACGCGATATACTTATATATACCTACAGTCATGCGCAACAGCTGACGACCACCGAGGGACATTGCCCTTTCAGAAACGAGGTCATCGACCCTGTAACTGCTACACACCCTATTACATCGCGCAGGTGAGCTTGATTTTCTTAAAAGGGGATGTTGTTTCAGAAACGTACAAAGGGGTCATCAAAATTATACAAGTAAACAAACCAATTGATAATGCAATCGAGAGAAGCACATTTTAGGACAATCGCTGATATACGTGTCTGAAGCTGTGATAAAGTAATTAACTTAATTATGAAGTTAATTTATGTAGTGGAAATTTTCGATTATCTCGTGTAATGACAACAGCTATTAGAGATTTCTGGTGCGGAAATCGGCGCGTCCTAGTCTGCAGTGGAACCATTGTAAACAAATTGGGTCTCCGTTGCGTGAAGCACGTACGCACTACGCACCCTGCGCATGGGACAAGGCGAGACGGGACGGGCGCGGCGCGGCGGCGGCGGGCGGCGCTTGGCCTCGCCTCGCTCTACCGATTTGTTTACTACCGACTACATTGTACAACACCAAATCAAATTGAACTCTATTAGCATGCCACTTACAAATACAAACAAATCACGGAAAACGATTACCTGCGACACCGTAAGGAACCTGAGATGAAGTCGATAGATTCAATGGTAATGATAGCAAATAAAAGAGAACATACAAAACACTTCAAAAAATCTTTGATCTGCTCAACATCAAATAGGTAATTATTATTTCAGGCATGACAATGAGTAAGTAGTTATGATTTAAATAGTCCTGCATGCAGGGTCTGACTTACCCACAGAGGCTAATAAGGTTAAAACCTAGGGCGCAAGGACCAAGGGGGCGGTCGGCGGGTGCGGCGCAGAGCGGAGACATCATAATATTTGGTAATTTTGAGAAAAAACGTGCGTTAAAATGAAGTTTCTGCGTAGTAGTAGAAACCATAGATAGGTACAAAATCACGAACGAAATCGTTATGAGCCTAGGGCGGACAGAACTGTAAATCAGGCTTTGCCTGCATGTTTCAACGTGATTAATTTTTTAAAATCCATTCCTAATTAATTAGAAAAACTGTGAAAAATAACTTCTTATTACTCATTCAAAACAAATGCCATCCGTAATTCCAAGAATGACGTGATCAATAAAGCTCTTATAACGTGAAGGTAAAATACGATATCGGACGATTAAGCCTTAAACCACAAATATGTGGTTGTAGTAGTATTTTGAGTGTAGTAACTGTACATAATAATGTACAGTTACTACACACAAAAACTGCAAAATGATAAAGTTGCTATTTCAATTTCAATGCTACAAATTGCTGTTGCACAACTTTTCCAATATTGTCAAGGATACGTTACCTGTCCGACTGAACAAAAGGTCATTCATAAATATAACACTCGTGAGCCCGGTAATGACTAATTTTTAGTGGTTTTGCTAGTGGCAGAAAGTACAAATACAAACACATTAATATAAACTTAGTACACACGCACACATGGTTTTATTCAGGTATGCCCAAAGCCTACGAACTCGTAAAAGAACTAAAGCATTCGTTTCATAACTTTTCTTTCAAGTAAAGAGCTGTAACGCTAAACTTTTTTATTAGGTTCTGCATATTTCACTCGCATTTTGAACAAGTATGAAATCGTGACAAATATGGAATAAATAATAGTAAATATGAAACCCATTCTTAGATACTATAGGGTGGCGTAAAAGAAACGAAGGGGATTGGATAGTCTATCATTTCTTTATTTTGGTTTTTTTTTAAATAATATTGTAACACTTTAATTATGGTGAATTTGGTTATTTTAAACGTAAAAAATAACGTTGCCTAAGCTGTGCCCATTCTCGGCTTCGCAAAGTTGCGCTGTTATGGGACACATTTACGACACACGCATTATTTCAAGAAACAGCGATATTAATTGGTCACCGCGTTCGCCGGATTTAACCTTTCTAGATTTTTACCTTTGGGGATGTATAAAAGAATGTAAATAAGCCAGATACCATACCCTAACTAAAAAAATATATTCTGAAATCTTGAGAAAAGTCAAAGCAAATATGTGAGAAAGAGTGCAACTATGCGAAGCTGAGAATGGGCACCACTTCGCGACGTTTTTTTCCGTTTAAATTAATAAAATGCCGCATTAATAAAGTGTTACAATTTAAATTAAATAATTTGATTCAAAAATAAAGAAATTAAAGACTATTCAACCCTTTCTTTCCTTTTGCACCACCCTGTATAAGCAGCATATGATTATCGGAAACGGTAAAACTTCTACAATAGATTTTTAACTGTAATTTGTTTCATATACACATTCCCATATAGCAATTTTACCAAGACTTCAAATGCTTTCAAGTTGTCAACTACTTTCATACTTCATCCCTAAAATTTAAAATTATTATTAGTGTTGGCAAACTTGCTGCGGCTACAAACCTCCTTTTATAATACGTTTATATTTTTACACTTCCTTTAAGTACTTTGCTATGTCACTATCCTGCTATTGTCTTGTCATACTACTACTTTGTATCGTTTTTATCGTGAACACGAATTATTCTTATTTATTTAACAGCTACGTCGTTGCTCTGCATTTCATCGCATTTAGTTTTATACAGTCCACCGCTCCACGACAATTAGAATAATTAAGATTCTAAGTACTAACTTTCTTACTAATATTAATAACAAAAATTACGCTTTCTTCGTATTTTAGTTTGATAAAAAACTTGTAGCCTATATTTGTACCCATTTTTATACATCTTATTCCAGATATAACGAAAATTCAAACAAACCTTCATTTCCTAAAAGCAATGTAACTTTATACTTTACCTATGTATATTGAACCAAAAGCTTTTTCAAAACAATTTTCACATGTCTCTCTTCGAATTTCATAAAGTTTCATAAAATACTTATATTGCCTATTTTTATCCCTAAGCGAATAAATGTTCAGATAAATCTAAAAATATTTTTTATTGATAACCTTAAGATCATTCAACAAAATTAACATTACTCTCTTCTTAAACTTGACGTACGAAACTTTTATTCAAACTTTCAGCTCCTGTATTACCCCTTAGGGATGTATGTTTAAAAATCCCTTCCTTTCTTTGTGCCAACTTATGTACGGTACGTCATTGAATCCTTCACTTTTTTGTACAAAACTAAACTCCACTATGCTAGACCTAAGCTTAGCGGCTTCGAAGTGGCATTAAAGGATTTTCAGTTTTAAAATCAAAATCATTATGTTCCCTAAATACTATCTACATCTTTCCAGAAAATAACATATTTTGCCAACAGATTTATTTTATCTATTATATAATTAAGGAAATGTTTTAAAATAAGTCATTATGTAATTCATGAAACTGGAAAAACAAGCAAGCAAAGCTAATATTTACACTGCAATATAGCTGATGGCCATGATCTGTCTCATATCTACCAACTTATCTGTAACATTATATTTAAAAAAACATGACGGTCGTGGAAATCAACTTCGAGATGTTACACATTCATTGGCCAGATGCTTAAAGAACTCACATGGATTGTAAACGATACTATAAATAGAAATGTGTGTGAATTAACACTTAAAGACGACCGACGGGCGGGTGCGGCAAGCAAACGTAAACAGAATATTTTCCGTTGGTCACCTGACGCACGTATTCATCATCATCTTCATCATCAGCCTATTAATGTGCTGGAGCACAGGCATTCCCTATGGATGGAATAAGGAGATTGGGCTATGACCCACCACGCGGGCCCAGTGCGGATTGGCAGGTGCTAACGACTGCAGATCGGGACCAACGGCTTAACGTGCCTTCCGAAGCACGGAGGAACTCGAGATAGAAGATTTTTGGTCTCCCATCCATGACCGACTACTGCGAAAGTCGCTTAACTTCAACGATCGCAGCCGAACGCGCTAACCACCCGCGCCATCGAGCTCCTCAATACTCCTCAGTAATTATCATAAGCATATTAACAATGTATATTGCACGCAAATGGCTACTTTTAACATAGAATAATAGCCTTTTTTTCATCCTTTGTGTATTAAAAATACCTTAGACTTTCTGTCACGTAGCCATGTTTTTCAACTTTGGGCTGACTCCCTTAATAACAACGTGATACTCATATGATATTGAACGACTTTATTTATCAGCTGCTATTTTCGAATAATTCTTTTAACACACGCTGTAAAATGGAACAAATGCATATTTAAGAAGGTGTCCTGTTACTTTACTCATAATTAAGCAGATGAATTAAATTTCCCAAAAACGTATTTGCCAAAATGTAGCACTTAGTTAAAAAACTTTTCTTTTATGTACC
Source organism: Chilo suppressalis (assembly GCA_902850365.2). NCBI lineage: Eukaryota > Metazoa > Arthropoda > Insecta > Lepidoptera > Crambidae > Chilo > Chilo suppressalis. The sequence continues at coordinate 5,732,857 of OU963902.1, forward strand.
ATTTATTTAGTTTTGTATTTTGCTTTTTCGACAAGATGTTGTTCCTCAAATTACGCTATTTCCCTATTGCGTAACATTAGCGACCGCAACGCGCGATTGAGCAGCCGATTCAAAAAAAAATCACAAAGCAATTCGTAATCGTGGTTTACAACAGTACCTAACGAAGGCGTGCATGGTGTTGTTTACTCTTTGAAGGGGTTTTATAACATCATTTTGAGCTTCTATTTACGTCTCGTTATTCAGTAGCAAATCGGTTGGAAAAAAAATAATGAAATATATTTATAATTGACCTATAATTTTATGATTTTACCTTTCTCAAAAAAGGATCAAGGCGTTCCTCCGAGACGTACATAAGTGTGATTTAATTAGGTAACTACCTAACCTACGTTTAGTTCGGCATAACTGTACCTTTAGATACATGTACCTACCACTACAGTTTCAAAAAAATGATTAATTAAAGTTATTTAATAATAATATGAATAACCTTCCGATGAAATATTTTAGGTCACAGAAAATTATATATCCATTGATTGTTCGTAGATTGTCCTCATTGCGACTGAACCAGATAAAATACATGAGAACAAAAACTATTTTCTCTAACAACAAGGAAAAAGTAGGTTGCACCTGTAACAACCGTTCTTGTTTTTAAATTTAAATTACAATATTTTATTAATGAAAATAATTTGTAACTAGAAACCGTAAACCTACCGCGTACTTAGCCAATAGAAATTTAAGCAAATTCGACGATTTATTTTGTAAATCACATGTATACACGTTTGATTGACGACATTTTAAGTATTGCACGATGCGTGCTTTTTTCTCCTTTGTCCTTAATGTGCGAATAAAAATAAAATCTAAATTTAGTCATAACACTTTTGCAGATTTGGCACGCAGAAACAAAAACATCGTTGCTGTTATACTACCTACCTTTATCGATACACTATATATGTATTTAAATACACATACGAAAAAAAATTATATACTCTACTAAAAAGTTCCTTAATCATCTTGTTAGTTCATTTAATTTATTAAGAAATGAAGACGACTGGGAAATCTTTTGATGTCTCGCGCATGTAAAATTTATAAATAAATAAGAAGTTACGAAGAACCTTGAAAAATATGACTGAGAATGTTGTTTAGTCCCCGATAACCAACATCTTGGGTGTCTTTCAACTGTCGAAAAGGGCCACAAGATGGAGAAACGATATAACTGTTTTTACGACAACCAAAAAAGGAGTTAATGTTTTTTTTTATTATTATGTTGTTGTTATTGTAATGTTTACAGAGTTTATGTACATACGAGTATATGCGTTTTCTTTATTTCACCATAACCTCGAAATGGATGATGATGAGGGAATTATGAACAAATTTGGATCATCTCGAGTGACGCGGGAATTATTATATTACAAAAACATATAGATATCAAATAAATAGCCTTGATGATAGTGTGCTCATGCCAAAATTATTAATTTATATAAAATTTATATAAATTTGACCTAGTTAAAATCTTTTGCTGTAAAATTTTTGACAATAAAGCATAAAATATAAAAAATCAAACACCTGACAAAGCCGGATCGGAAAAGTAAAAAAAAAAGTTAAAACCCATTGCATCGAAATAAAACAGTAGCAAAGCAACAAATATGCAACTTCAACAAACACGTTGATATATGTATAATCATTAATTATATTTCATGTAAAACAAATGTCACGTTTAATTATGTCTCTTTTTTCTGGAGCGTGATTTTTGAGTAAGTATGTACTTAGTCGCGTTTAATATTTATATATTGAAGTCTGAATATAGTCGTATTTGTTTAGTTTAGTTGTAAATAGGACACGTGCTTAGCCGAAACAACAGGTATATTTCGTTTTCGGTTAAATTGTCGTAAAAAGTTATTGATAGTTATGTCTGAAAGTGGAAATACATTTTCTTTCTTTACTTAATTTTCGGATGGAACTGGTCAAATTAAATAAAACTAGTTTTTCACGGGTTAATGCACGACACTTTATTTATTTATTGACCTTTCGCAGCCTTAAGAGCCTTTAGAGGCTGTGAAACGTCAATAAATAAATAAAGTTTCGTGCATTAACCCGTGAAAAACTAGTTTTATTTAATGAGTGATGTGCGTGAAAACCTAAGAAACAAATATGGTCAAATTAAATAAATTACCTTTAGGAAGAGTATGCTGCAGTGCTTTTTATTATATTCATACATAGTTTTATGTTATATCGGTTAAATAAGCTAGTTTTAGGTCTTTACATATAGAATTTTTTGTTTGAGCTATGTATTCACGTCAGACGAAATGGCACTTAGTATATTTTACTTTATTATCTTATCACATGTTGACTTTTTTTGACGAGATAAATGTGAACGATGAATATACCTACCACGAAATTAAACAGTAAACGTGGCCACATTAATGTTCAATAAAGCTTTAATTTTTTTTTATTTTGATTATGTAATGTCTGAAAATGAGGCTAATGTATAAATTTCTCTCTTTATAAAACCATAAAAAAGGTAAAATGCATCTTTTTTAACAAAATAATATCGACGAAGTTTATATTAAAGTGCTACATCAAGTTTTTGATATTATAAAAAAGTTACTATTATTGGCAATTTAGGACACTTACGAATTCCAATATATTATATGTATATAGTTATTTAATACAAGCAATATTTATTTTTATACTGGTTTCCGTCCTGGACTTCATTCGCGTATACAGCCTGCGCAGACGAGGGACTTTTGTCCGCCGTTATAGTTCACTCACAACTGAATCGAGTAACGCAAATGAGGGATTAAAAATACCGCGGACAAAAAGTCCCACGAACTACGACAAAGGTACGCAACAGTCCGCGAAAAAAATAGAACATATGTGACAAGAGGCAGCAAGGTGGACTTTGATCCGCGTTGCGCCCCCGAGAGTGATGTAAGTGGAAAAAAACTCCTTTATAAGATACATCAAAAACAGAGTGTCACGAACGAAAGGATGATAGCGAAATATTTGTTGAAATATTTCTTTAGTCTTTAGACTTCATCATCAAAAATGCAAATAAAACAATCTTAACGGATTTATCAAATAATTGAGGAGGGTTGTCTAAATCTGAAATTAAAAACTTTAAATGAAAGAAACACAAAATTTACTATTTATGAAGTAAACACATCATATTACGTTTATTATTTATTGTCGCTTAGCGTCATGTCTTTTGAGTCTATTATTTTAGTGAAATTCAAGCATGTTGTTCGTATAATTTGCATCGCTTTACGCTAAACTATATTTAATTATCTTTTAGTATGATCTAGAAACATTGTTTTATTTAATATTATAGGGAAAGCATTATAAATAATCTCAACAATATACGTAAATAAATAATCAATCTGATATTAAACGGATGTACCCAGTGTCTTCTTTTAGAACATCTTCTCTTTTTCTTAAACATCGTGTTAATTACAGTATAATATAATCTCAGAATATTGCTTCCATAGCAAGCGCTTCACTAAATTTTCGGGGAACAAATCTCCACACACGTACCGTGTGCGTTGAGTCCGTGACAAGTCCTCCGCGGACATTTTTTTCATGATAGGTACGAGGGCAAAAGTCCGTCGTCTGCGCAGACCATTATACTTAGTTTTTTGAGAATCCCAGAGAAACCTAAAATCTTTCCGTGATAAAAAGTCATTTATGTATCAATCTAGATGATTAAATATGTGTGCTAAATTTCATCCAAATCCGTTAAGCCGTTTTAGCGTGAAAAACTAACAAACGTCCACACAAATTTACAGTATGATAAGAAGTAGGATTAATATAGTTCGGAGCTACTTTAGTTTTTGTTCTGTGGTGAGCAAGTTGAATATTGATAACACACAAGTTTTAGTTTGGAGTGTTAGCGTTTGTTCTATGTATAAATAAAATTAGTACCTATATAACAAACTAGCGCTTGCCGGCGACTTCGTCTGCGTTATCATTAGTTTTTAAGAATCCCTCAGAAACCTGATATATTTTCGGGATAAAAAGTATCCTTTTTCTCAGTCCAGGACATAAACTATATGCGTATCAAATTTCATCCAAATCGGTTCAGTAGTTTTATATATATATATTTTATATATGTGGGAAATTATTTAAATAGCAAAAACTTAATCACTACTTAAAATCCAGATTATCCAATACCGCAACGACAGCGATGGGGATGATTAGTCTTGGCGCCAAGTCTAAGCAATATCGCAAGGGACAGGGTACTCTTGTCAAGTAAAGTCCCGATACAGGCTGAAGGTAAAGCTTGCAGCCAGTAACCAGACTGCCTGAAAGACTGCTAGAAGGCGAGCACGCTCAGTGGCGCTTTCAGAGAATGGTAAAAGTCCCACTGCCTCTGAGATGATAAAGAGAGATGGATCCACTCCCGGGCATACCCTAGACCAGTGGTTCTTAACCTTTTAGTCATGAGGGACCATTTTACCAAATGTTTCTATGGCCGGGGACCACCCAGTTGGTTTACCTAACTAAAATGACCTAAATTAAGGGTTGTTTGATAAAGAAAACAAGCACAATTTTATAATTAGCACTCATTTATTTATTATTTGGCAAAAATATAAAAGTTACAGATTTTAATTTAATGTGATTTTTGTGCCTGCATACTCTTTACTAACTTCGGAATTCTCGGTTCAGTACTACTCAAAGCTAAACGCATATCGGCAGTGGCATCCAACCGATTTCGATGCTTGTTTTTAATAATCAGAAGCGTCGAAAACCCCTGCTCGCATAGATACGTCGATGAAAATAATGTTAGGTAACGTATAGCAATGTCTCGAAGCTTTGGAAAAGAAATTGCTTTTTGGCTCCAATAATCTTCAAGATTTATTCCTGATTCGAATGTATCTTTTAAGTTCGTGTCGTGTTGCATTTCAATCACTTCTTCTTGAATTTCATCAGAAACTTCAGAAACGTTGACAATGAAAGGATTCCGGATCAATTTCTGAATACTTTTGTCCTCGCAGTCAGGAAAATAGCGATTGAATTCACTTTTTAAATTAGTCAAATGGAGCATCACGTTCTTCTGAATTTCTTCTTTAATATCTGCACCTTGTCCGTCAATAATTTGGTTGAGCGTATCAAATGCAGAAAAGTTTTTTCTTTCGATCTTATTGATCCATAGCTCGATTTTAGCAATAAACGCCCTGATTTTATCTTCATATGCAAATATGTTGCTCATGCCTTGCAACTTCAAATTTCCGGACCCTTGCATTTGAAGGTTCAATTTATTTATTTGCGCAAAAAAGTCGACCAAATAAGCAAAACGTACTTTATATTCGGGCTCACAGAACTGATCTAGCAACTCTTTGTTTTCCTTGATAGTTAAGAATACTTGTACTTCCTCTCTTAGTTCGTACAACCTCGACAGCATGTTTCCTTTTGAAAGCCAACGAACTTCTGTGTGGAAAAGCAGAGTTTCGTGTTCAGAGTTCATGTCAGAACACAACTGTTTGAATAGACGAGTATTGAGTGCGCTCTTTTTAATGAAGTTAACTACTTTTATAGCTGTTTTCAGAGCTATAGTAAAACATTCCGGGAGCGTTTTGGCAGCCAATGCTTGACGGTGAATAACGCAGTGCGTCGTAATTGCGGAAGGATTTTTGGTTTTTACCAATGCTGCAAGACCAGAGCGAGAACCAAGCATAGCAGGAGCACCGTCAGTACAAAACCCGGCAAGCCTTTCCCACATAAGTCCATGTTCCTCCATATATTGGCTTATTGCATTCATAACATCTGCACCTTGCGACGTAGTTTTAAGTTCTTGAGAAAATAATAACTCTTCTTTAAACATTTTGTTGTCCTCCAAAAATCGAATAAATACAAGTAATTGACAGCATTGCGAAACATCGGTAGACTCATCACATTGTAATGCAAAATAAGGGCTGTTTTTAATCTTGTCAATAACTTGGTCTTCAATATCAGTTGACATTTTTTGAATACGCGACTTAATTGTGTCATTAGAAAGCGGTATTTCACGAATTTTCTTTTGAGCTTCCGCACCTAAAAGCTCTTCTGCAACTTTGAGCATACAGGGCTTTATTAAAGATTCGCCGATTGTGTGTGCTTTTTTCGATTTGGCAATCAATTTTGAAACTTCAAATGATGCAGATAATGTTTTTTCAGAGGTTTCATAACTTGTTCCACTGGGTCCAAGTTTCATTTTTTTAAGACTTGTTAGTTTGCCTTCAAAGAATTCTCGCGAACGGTTACAAAACTTCGGATGCACGGTCTTCAAATGACGTTCCAACTTTGCCGGTTTTAAAGCGTCGTTAGAAAGAACAGTTGCACATAAAACGCATTGTGGTCTAGTTTCTCCATTAATTTCTATTGAAGTAAAGCCCAGCTTAATATAGTCGTCGTCATATTTTCTTTTTGGTGGCATTTTTCTGAAAACGAAGTTTTAGCGATAATATGGACAGGTATAAGATCTGATAATAAAAATGTGTTGTTTTGATAAGCTTTTATTTGTGAGGTCTATGGCCAGCTGTTGGAATGACGGTTAAAGTATCTACTGCTCAAGACGTATCAAATGAGCCCAAATACGACGGTATTATTAAGTAGGTACCTATATTTACATATACATCATAATCTGCTCAATTATACCAAGCAATTGCATTGTCACCGAAATGATATAATATTATGTATTCCCAACTTTGCCTCAATTGGTTGAGAATAACTGCTTTGAAATATTTAGTTGTAAGGTTTAGACCCGAACAAACAAACGTACCTACCTACACACAAACAATGCAAGTCAAATAAGGCTCGTTTTGACGTGACAACGTCTTATAAAACGATGGATCTTATGTAAACCGACTTTAAATGAAACCGATTTTTTAATTGCTTATTAAAACCTAACCTAGCCTACAAAAATACTGAATTGTGCATTATTTTCCGTTTTATATAAAATATTAAAAACTTCTTACCTACCTAATAAGAAACCTAGCAGATTTACAACGTGACGAAAATAAAGTAAAATTAGTAATCCGCAATAGCTAGTTGTGTGACATAAACCAAACAAATAATATTTATTTTACTTACCTATAATAAATCACTACCGCTCATTACAACGTCGACGCTACAAGTGACGATCGGCAACCCGCGCCGCTAAAACAAAGAACGAATGGAACGAAACCGCCACCCCCGCTCTCGTGCACCGCGTTTCGCCTTCGGACTCGTGCCGCGCGCGGCTCGCGTTGTTTCGACTCGACTCATGACGTCACGTCACATATTATTAGGATGGCTTCGCGGACCACTTGGAATGCCTCCAGGGACCACCTGTGGTCCGCGGACCACCGGTTAAGAACCACTGCCCTAGACCATGCGCCTCTGGCTTCTGCAAGGTGAGCCAACTCCACTACGCCCAAAGAAGGCCATAATATTTTATTAAAGAGTTCGGCTGTACCGTATGCAGAAGGTAAAAAAGCGGGAAGGGCAATGTGGGAAATATGGCGAGTATAATGCGATTCAACTAAGAAAAGGACCGACTGGGCGCCATATTGTGACGCCATAGCTGTTAATTCAAACCAAAGAGCAGTGAGCAAAAAAGTTTTGTTTAATAAAACTTATTCGCTAAGATTAAGTGAGAAATAACATTAATTTTTTAATAAAATTTATGTACTAAGATTGAGGAAAATAAAAACAACCGTACTTTTCAAGCGACATTTGACAGATAGAGGTCATTGGCTTTCCTATTCTTATTTGAATCGCATTATACCTAGACCTCCGAAACGAACAGAGAGAGAGAGAGAGAGGCATGCTTCCAAGCATTATCGGTAAATGAGCAAATTAGAATTTTGGATATTCTCTCTGAGCGAACTGTAAATAAAATTGACAGCTGTCCTGGAAATCCCCAAAAATGAGTACTACGTTAAAAAATATGTTAATTTTGAGGCGAAAGAGCAAAACGAATTAAATATAAATAAAGCCATGTGGGGATTAATTTTTAATATTTCTTCGGAGGACAGCTGGAATTTTTAAATTTGTTCATTAATAAAAATAGGAACAACGGCATCATCAAAAATCGGGGAACCTAGGAGACGGAGTGATTTTTATATTAGGAGCCAAAACTGAAAATTTGTTAATAATGTTGTAAATGTTCAGGTGAGAATTTTGATTCTGTAATGAAAAGCTCACATTTTGAATAATTTAAGTCAAACTTTTGAATTTATCAATAATGACGTAAAAATCTGAAAGAACGGCTGAAATATCGACAGCGATAGTTCCGTCATCAAGGTACCACACATTCAATTTTGAATTTAGCGAAACAATAATAGGTTGTATAGCCAAACTAAAAATAGCGGGCCCGAGGGGATCGTTTCCTGACAGCCAACGGATGAATACAGCAGTTTGTTTTTGAAAAGAAGTAGGTTTAAATACACCATTACTTATTATTATATGTACATAAGTCGACACTTAATTATCAAACTTTTGAAGATTTATAAATGCTTGGTGAATGAATGGTAAACAAGAAATAAATGCATTTGAATTGTTAATAACTACTACCTACAATAAATAAATGGGAAGTTATTAATAGAATACGTTGTACTATAATTTACCTACATAATTGCGTAATTACGTTGCTTAACATACAAAACAATAAGATAACGGTAGTGAATATGTCAATAATAGATCGATTGTAGATATTCCATCCGTTCTACTACCTACCTACCTACTACATATGGAGATAAAACCTAAATCATAGCTTTTTCACATCGTGACTTGCTGACTGTTTGACAAAGGTCTTTTTATTTCCTGCCACCTGCAGCATGAGCACCAAAATTTACATTATAACACGTTTTCTTTTCGCGTCTAACAGACTGTCAAACTCCATATAGTTTGACAATTGAGCGTGATTTGCGTATAGGGGGGAATGGCTGGACCTGTTGAAAAGAAGCTATCCTTGTTTTCAAAAAACGATAAAAACGTGTACTTGACAAAAAACATGGAATACGTCTCATCAATTAGCTCCCTTTCTAGATTAATTTTGATTTTTTAGATTTTTTTGTGTGTCTAATGAGGCGAACACTTTCTTATAAAGCTCGAAGCGTATCCAAAAATTCTTAGTTAATTGTATACGATTTTTATTTGTATACGATGAGCCAGTTTGCGTAATATAACTTTGCCAATGTTGTCTGTCTGTCTGAAGAGAAAAGTAAAGTCTGATGAAGTAACCTCTTCACGCTTAAACCACTAAACCGATTTGGATGAAAATCGCTAGATATAGTTTGAGTCCCATAAGGGACAAAGGGTAGTTTTATCCCAGAATCGTCATCCTTTAAGGTGGTGAATTGGGTGGAAATTTGTAAAACCAAAACATAATCCCGGATTTGACACCACATGACTATGCATGTAATAATACTTTGATGAGTTTATTATTATCACGTATCACTATCAGAAGGTGAATGCTCTGCCAGTAATACTTTCATGACTGTGACGTTGATAAATAGTTGATAAAAAAATATTTTTCAACATTTCTCTTATGTGAGTGTGAACGAATATTTCTGATCGAAAATCTTGTAAGTAAGTAGTTAGTACTTACATATGAAATATTAAGAATATGTTTTACAATACATGTGAATTTCCGTATATTCGTTTCGTTCTACATATTATGATAGTGAATCAGATTGAAAAAGTTCCATAGTTGTGTTACATTTACATTCCATAGATTTATTTGACGACGGTGACGACCTCCGTGGCTGTGAGGTTTTCAAGGTGTCGCCTACGAATCCCTGTGGGGAAAATGTTAGAATGATAAATACGAGCATTTGTACCTAAGTCATAGATGTTTCTATGTATTTTTACATAAAAATATAGTTATATATAGATAGATAGATAAAACTTTATTCACACCAACATGCACACATACAAAATTGAAGACAAATTTTAGAATTAAATAAATCCTTTAAAACATACAACAAATTATATTTATATAACTATACTGATATTTTCGTGTGCAGCAGCGATGCGAATGGGCGAAAACTCAGCGTAACATTTACTCCGAGAGTAAATCGCTGATTTTCAGTTCTAACCCATATTTTCAGTTCTAACCCATATATGTATCAGATGTATTCTATCCGTCACCCTGGCATTCCATAACACAAGCCTTCAGTGCTTACTTTGGGGCTAGGCTAATTGGTGTGAGTGTTGGAAATATTAATTAATTATATAATACTAGCAAACCAGTGAACCAAAACTTCACCAAAAAAAAAATGTATTTAATTAATTGAGAACTTCGGAGATTTTGTGTGGTTTTGTTTGAAATAGAAATCACGTGATTTCTCGAAAACCGGAAGTGCTACGTTACTCACATCCGGTTTGTAGTCTTATCATCCTATTCTTAACTTATACCTTAAACATTCTCTATATCTATCTCTTACGGTTTGGCCGCTGAAACAGTACCACGGACGGACGGACGGACGGACGGACGGACGGACTTGTCTAATAGATAAGAGATACAACTTACAAAGTTGGCACAATATCAAAAAATACATCACTCGAAATAAATAATATACTTAACCAAACGGCAAACTTCAAGGACGACGACGTTATGGCATTGTTTGGTAAGATGTTAATAATAATATAAAAATAAATATTACCGACACTCATACGAATTAGCCTTTTTTTTTGTGACGAGGGGAAATGCAGTTGCGCACCATACCGTGACGCTGACTAGGCGCACGGCGTGTGTGGGACTCGCCGGCACGGGAAACAGTGCCGACCCTACTCAAGCAGGACCAGTGCGGAAGGCCACACTGATCCTACTCCACTAAAACCCCCCGGTACCCTCCTACGCCCATATGGGGGCGTCTCAGGATCGACGCACCTTAGCGTGCGCCACTTCACTGGGACGCCCCCGGAAACACACGAATTAGCCTAGCCCTAAAGTAAGCACTATAAGGCTTGTATTATGGGATGCTAGGGTAACGGCTAGAATACATATACTGTACATATATAAGTATATTTATATAAATACATATTAAACATCCATGCCTGGAGTACAAATGCTCGTATTCATCACACAAACATCTGCCCCTACCTATCTGAACCCAGGACCCTCTCGAGTCGGCGACAGCCATGAAACCCGGCGTTTCTCGGCCAAACGGCTCGGCAAACCTCGGCCACGGAGGTCGTTAATCGGGAAAAGAAATGATAAGATGCAATACAAGCCTATAATAATAGTTAAAGTATTCCCGTATACATCCAGTTTCTACTATCTACACCAAATCTACACAGGAAATAAGCATCTGGCACATTTCACGTTTTTATTTCACTCCCAGTCCAGCATGCGATATAACTGTATTAACTACCAAAACATCCTAGAATTTGCAGTAACTACCTTAGCAAGTATTAGTATAAAAATTAATGTCTATCTAGATCTACACGAAATCAAACTATCGCTTTAATATTACAAGGTTATATTCAATTAGGTTTAAAGTTGAGCTCATTACCTCTTTTATAATAGATCTGTCAATGATTATAAATTTTCTGAATGCACACGCAAACGAATCTTTGCTATTGTTCTAGAAGTAACAATTCTGCACCTACATATATCTATCTATAGAACTGAGTAGTGTACCACGTCACGTGAGAGTAGTAAGTAGACACAACAATGTCATCTGCTCAACAGACACTGCGCTAATTGAATTCTGTTCTGACTCACATTCATACATGCGCCGGTATCATGGACCAACACGTCTATATTAAGAACATACATACTTAAGTAATAATATGCAATTGTCCCTGTTACGAAAGCTCCAAACTTTCAGTGCCTACACGCTTAGAATACCTAAGTAAAGGTTTAAATTATTAAAAAAAATATCAAAGTTTACTCTCTTAATATTTGAGGATTTAATCCAAATTTGAATATTCCACACTTCCAAAATATTGAAAATACATTCGTTTTTACATTCGGTATAAACCTAATAATTTTAAGGATATATAAATTTTATAAACTAAGCAGCGATACTGGACTAGTTACGCAGTGTTTCATTTCGATGAATTTATTTTATTAAATTTAAATTTGCGGTTAAAAGGTATGGAAACCTTTATGTACAAAGTCCGACACGGACTTATTATTTTTGTTACCGTCGATAGCATTATTGTCAGCTAATATTTACGCACCTATATAAAATTGCTTATAATTTCGGACTTCATACATTTTTGATTGTGAGGTACATATAGTTACAAAAATAGGGACCGATACCGATCATTTATCTTGTACATCAGATCACACATTAGTAGTAACGGCACCTGTTTCAACACTAAATACATACTTGCCTATACATTATTAATGTATGAAGTCATCTAGGGTGAATTTGTATCGATAAGCACACACACGATATAATGTGACTCATGACATTTACCTGAACTAGGGTTCAGGTGTGTCGTAGGTAGGTTAGGTCGGACATGGCACCGTTAACGTTCACTGTTAACCTTAAAAATGTATATCATCTTCAACAAGTAATAATCTATTAGCCATGAGAAATTTAGCTCTTTGAAGAGATAAAAGCTGTAAGCTTTACCCAGTGAAGAAATATCTAGTTCTTCTAGCTCAGTAACTGTTTGGGCTCAGTACTGTTCATGCAGATAGAAGGCTCTTGAGTCGTTTTAAATGTGTACAGGTCAGACACGCTCGATTGACACTTGATTTATACCACAGTAGGTAGTTAACACCTACTTCCTATTGTTGAAACTGTAATAATCAAAGCAATTCGTAATTTGTTGTATATTTTCAGGTGTTGAAAAGACTTAATTAATTTTCACTGTTCTTTAACCTTATCACGATAGCAAAATAGAGAAAATTTTAATGCATACGTAAGTAGAGCTAGCGTCTCCGATAGTGATTGTATGTGTATCTCTTTCTATCCTATGTCTATCATATGTAGAGTCGCTCGATTCCGATGAAACACTGAGCTGAATGATATACTGGTATGAATTGAACGAGTTTGAGCTAGATATACGTTCAGCTAAAATTCTTGAGCTGGCTCTTTTTAACGCCAACGTAAGTAGGCCATATTAAATAACTGATTTATTTAAAAAAGAACCTAGCAGTTTCTTGGTAAGTTTAACATGCGAAATATTCTTTAAACAGCAAATAGGAAATACACAAATACTACTGAACTAAAAAAACAAGACATTCTCAAGAATAGCGTAGCTTTACGCAAGCGTGCGTCTACGTCACGGGTAAGGAATTGCGATTCATTCAAGGGAGGAAACGATCAGTAGGACGTATTGCAGCCAAATTATATCGCTCCACTTACGTCAAATATTTAGATTGCTTCAAGAAACAAACAAGAATCTCGCTTGCGTTCTTATTAGTCACCAATATTATTTATTTCAATCAGACGGAACGTCTCCTTCCTTAATGCTCATATGAAAGCTAACAATATTGTGAAGTTTAAAAGAGAGCACTTGGTGATTACGTGGTTGTCACGGAGTAAACGATTAAATATTAAACATTTGCGCTGTTTGGCATGACGCCAGTTGCTTTCGCCAGGTCAATGTCTCAGGAAAGCTGCCTGGAATAGCTGACGCAATTGGTCTAGCGTGTGTGTGTAATCAAAACCCGCGTGTCTCATACGTCCCAATTCGCTGATCGTGGAGCCAAAATCATTAGCGCACGAAAATACTCATGAGTATATTAGACATCATTACACTTCATCAGCATCTTGGTCATTTACATCGTGAGTAGGAAGAATGATTCAATACAGTTTAACAGAAGTTCTTAGTAAAATGAAGTTTTTCATAAGGTAGTCATACTTTAAATTTACTTTTAGTCAAAACTTTGGTTGTTAATATGATACATATTTTACCCAAAAAAAAGTTGACAAATTCATATTTTTTTGTTAAATAGTCTCCATGCGAAATTAACTGACTGTCAAATGAATCTTACTCAAATTATTTCATGATAACATGTATTCATACTTTTAACAAAACTTTTATGTTTCATTAGTTGTCCGGTATAATAAATTTTTGAACCATTCGCGTTCTTGCCCGTACGGTATTGTTTGATGGACAATTATGTGATTGTTTATTTACCATGAGCATGAGCACTTGTATCGTCTTCATTCTTAAGTGTGTGTATTCGTCTTTCCTGGTATTTGTCATCGGATCAAATATTAGTATGCACGTGGCAACTATTACGGTGTCAAGTTAGTCTGTCCTGTTTATTTTCGATGTGGTCTTTCGACAACTTTTATTGATACTAAATTTCAACATTATATGCCTTCATACACTAAGAACAATACCAAGAATCTTATATACTTAAGTATACCCTTGTCCCTATTTTGCTTCTTATGAGATTAAGAAAAATAGTTTTTGTTATTGACTACAAAATATAACACCATATCATAGAAATAAACCATGCAATTAGGGCTAGTAGTTACCGTTGTAAAAAGGAAACATACTGTCTCGAAAGAAATTAATAATTGTATTGATCCGGTATTGATCCAGTTGCAATCCTGAATTACGGATACCGTTTTTTGTCCCAGTTGCAAAAAGATCTGTATCTATGTCGAAAGAACCATTGACCATTTCTTGCGGCTTGGTTTCCTTAAAGGCTATATTGTGATCGAGATGGTTCTTAGTTATTAAATAATTAAGATATGCTCATAGGTTTGAAAATCATCAACTCATTCCCTACTTGAGAAACCAATAGATCTGGTAACTTTCACAGAACCGAATAAAAACTCTGGTAGCTTTGATGGTATTGTCAAGACATGGCAAAATTAACTTATTGCAGATAAAACGGTTTGAGCTAAAAAAAAACAATTCAATGAGTAGGCCATAGATAGCGACAATTGAAACTCAAAAATTTACACACTTATGGCACACAACAGATAACTATTATGTGATTATGACTTGCGCAGACGAGGGGTTTTTGCCCGCGAACATTTTTGTCCGCCGAAAAAGTACGCTTACAACTGCATGGAGTTACGCAAATGAGGGATTAAAAATACCGCATACAAAAAGTAACCCGAATGATCGACTACATAAAGAGACCAGACTCGATAGAAGTACGGGGATGACCCAAAACAAAATAGAACTCAAGTGATGTGACTAGGCGCCACTTTACGCGCTCGATCCATTTTAAATAAATACACCCAGTATCCTACTTTGAAACGTTTATTTCTTTTCCTTAAACTTCATGTTAATTGCATAACGCAACGAAATGTCATAATAATAACTTCCAAAACGTGAGTTTCTCATAATTTCCGGGCAATAAATGTCCGCACACCGTGTGCTTTGAGTCCGTGACAAGTCCTCGGTGAACATTTTTTTTCAGGATTTAGGGACGCCTGTCCTCCGCAGACAAACGTCCCTCGTTTGCGCAGGCCATTAAAGCTACTTTAACGATATTCCTATGAATTCATTTACTTACGAAAATATTGTGATTCATAATTCACGATATTATTAATATTAATTATTAACGATGTTAAGCTATAAGGGGCCAAATAACAAATAGAGCATTTTTTGTTTCCAGAGTATTCCGGGTGTTGTCGTTTATTTAATTTAGTTTTCATTTATTTAGATCTTACTTATATTGGATTTAACAACTTATTTAGAATACCTGATTAAAATTTGTAAGCAATATAATAATATTCGTTACTCAGATTAGATACCAAGCTATTTATTTTAAAATACATGTTAGGTATATAAATATAGTTGATAAGGTTTAATATTAAAGTCGAGTGGATATGGCGCTGGATTATTTACAATCGGTATAATATGGTAATTATCTACTTTTAGTATTTATGAGCGCCAACCACAACGTAACTGCGCAATAGGCAATAATTAGCTCGGAGGAAGGAAAACCAATACTATTGATAAAACTTTATATATTAACTCTTACTGAATTGTTTCTGTTATGGTGTGTGCGGATGTGATTGTTGTAACAATAGCCCAAGGAAATAGATCAGGCAATATAAATGTTAGAAGCTCAGTGTCGATAACATTCTCATTTCACGTAACATCAAATATTTATTATTATTAAGTAACGTTTTATTATTATGAACAGTCAGTCAGTAACATGGTTAGCCATTTAACTATTGAGGTTCAGATGCACATGCACGCTGCATTATTAAATTTGAAAATATATTTTTCTAATAACTAAAATCCCTATTATCAATAACAATGTCCAATGTCATAATGATCATAATAAACATTTCGTAATCAACATTATATATTTAGACAATTTTCGATACAATCGCGCGTCGCCCCATACGTACTACAGTACGGTACTGCGCAGTTCGCGCGTATTGGTCGACAAAACTGCGAACACGTTGCAAAATAGATCACGCGATCCACGGCTACAATTTCCACAATAACATAACAACTTTGATTGACCGAAAACAGAACAGAAATATTTTCTACGGAAACAGGTAAAGATTACGGAGAATCGAAGATGCAAAAGAGAATTCATTTTCTTTAAGAAGAAGACGAAATAACAAGATGCAGCTCCAAACCATTCATAGTTTTCATGAATCATAACATAACGTATCAATGAAACAATCCCGAAATTAATAGTATGATCAGCATGAGTCAGCTTTTAACAACCCTTCGTTTCGTATTAAACTAAGGAACCATTACAAATGCTTAATCGTGCGTGACTTAAAGTGACGTAGCATTTGACTGTTACAATACCGATATAGTCGTGTATTACCAAAGGTAAAACTATCAGAAGCAAATTAACAACATCGAGCCCTTTCACACACCGTAGACATTAAGCCTTAATTCCGACCTATCGATGATAAGTTTAGCTATATTCTAACAAGAAACAAACATTATAAAAATCACACACAAATGTTGTTTTCCAATGCATATTCAAAATAGATCATCTATCTGAAATGACATGTATCAAGAACTTACATGAATGTATTTTTAAAGAGTCACGAGGAACTCTACAGCTAAGTATTTATTATTCGTTAGTGCATTTTGTCTGTAATTTTAAATTAGGCGACTTTCGTAATATTTTATTAGAACAGCTAAAAATACTAAGTTTGTACCACAAGTTTTATGTGATTTAGAGTATTATGTAACATTGCTTAAATTCTTCTTCTTGTCTTACGGTAAAGAACTCATAAATCTGCCACTCACTATTCGATAGGTGAACTTGATGAGAAATCTTTTGAATTTAAAACTTTGTACAGGCATTTGGGAGATTACGTATTAGCGGTAAAAAATATTTTTGGACTGTTTCCAGAATATTGACGGTTCATTAATTTGTAAGAAGGTCATTTGTCTAAACGCATTATTCTTTGTTTCATTTTTTTTAACAATTTCCATATTCGTTGAACACCGTTTCTAGATCTATGTACATTAGCAACATTGGCGGCTTAACCTTGGACAATATCAGGAGAAGTCTGTTCACACGACAACATAACGATATAAAACAAGGCGTGACTATAAATTAAACTATGATGCAATACCTATAACAAAATGTAATTCACTGCCTGTTTACCATAAATGGGTCTGATACCCTAAATTCAATTTATTAAATTGCTCTGGTGACTCATTCATTTCATCACTGAGGTTTAATTCCACTATCAGCTGAAAGTTTTTTGAATAGTGTTTACATTCCCTATGTGGATGACGATGAGTCAACTGAGAATCATTAATCCACAAAAACATTAAATAGAATGCCAAAAGTTCCAAACAATTCCCAATAGATCTTAAAACCATCTATTAACATAGCTTAGATGATGATATTGATTTATTTAAACAATGCGAAATAATCAATATTTATGAGAAAATAAATTTTCTCTCTTAATTGAATTGAATGTGCTGCTAATCTAATCACGTTTAACAACCGACCACACAACTTACCTGTCATAGAAAGTTAGAAGTACATATGTTCTACCTGAAGTAACTAATGTATACGGCACTCGCAAACGAAACAATATAATCCCAAAATTATTTAATGAATTGCCTGCTTGCATTCAACACTCATATTCTAAAGGTAAAAATGTGCTTAAAAGTTATACTTTAGAGTGATTCACATGGTTCAGATAAACCATCAATAGTTTGCGAACTGCAGCTTTGTCAAGTGTAATGATATAATGAATATAGATTAATCAATTAACTAATAAAAAATAATAGCAAAGTATAGAAAAACAAGAAACGGTATTATAAACACAGATAAATAAATTAACTCAGGTAACAGCATTACAAAGAAAAAGTGTTGATAATAATTAAAATTATAAATCACCTTTGGTATAAATAGCCTTCAAATCAAAAATGAAAACAATTAGATTATTTTCTTCGCTGATTATAAAACCACAAAATACGTTATCGTTTATAATGAAACAATCAAAAGATTTTATAACTCGAAACTCTATAGATAAAGAAGTCGCGTAACGGCATCCTGACGCAACTCCCATCACAAGGGACATCTCTAATGTCAAGCAGAGAGCCTCGTTGATAAAATCAAGAATTTATCTAAAAGTTAGGCTCACCTTTACAAATAATAATTGTGGCGAGTAGTCAAGCAAAGCCTAGCTCCGGTCTGGTGTGGAGTGAGATGCAAGAAAGTCGTAAAATTTTTAAGTCTCGATTGAAATGGTGTCAGGACAATAGAGAGCAAATTAAAATGGACATACTTGCATCACACCACACCACGAAGGATTTTGGTAATTTTTGGAAAGCCACTAATAAATTGAATAATAGGCCTGGCGTTCCTGTGAGTGTAAATGGTGTTAGTGACAGAAAATGTATAGCAAACATGTTCAAAGAACATTTTATTGTAAAATCGCCTTTGGGGCCATCAGTGTCTTTATGCAACGGGGGTTGTCAAGGCCGGGAGTTAAGTACCCGAATTACAGCCAAGGATGTTAGAAAAGTTATTAAATCTATGTCTCGAGGAAAATCACCCGGTCATGATGACTTAAGTATTGAACATTTAAAGTACGCGGGTACTCATCTTGCCAGAGTTCTAGCGATGTTCTACAGTTTGTGTTTGGGGCACTCTTATCTACCAGCAGATATGCTGAAGACGGTGGTGGCACCAATAGTGAAGTGTAAGACTGGGGACATAAGTGACAAGGACAATTATCGTCCTATTTCGCTGGCGACTATCGTATCAAAAGTGCTTGACGGTCTGCTGAATACTCAACTACAAAAACACATATCGATTCATGATAACCAGTTTGGCTTTAAGAAGGGTCTTTCTACCGAGACTGCCATTTTGAGTTTGAAGCAGACCGTGAAGTATTACACGGATCGTAATACACCCGTGTATGCTTGCTTCCTCGATCTCTCGAAAGCATTCGACCTGGTAAGCTATGATATATTGTGGAAAAAACTTGAGAGCACTTCAATGCCACATGAACTTGTACAAATCTTTAAGTTTTGGTACTTGCATCAGGTCAATGTAGTTCGGTGGTCGGGAGAGTACTCTGAACAGTACAGGTTGGAGTGTGGAGTGAGGCAGGGTGGGCTGACCTCGCCAACGCTATTCAACCTTTATGTGAACGCACTGATTGGGGAGCTCAGTGGCACACACGTAGGTTGCCACATACAAGACGTTTGCCTGAATAATATAAGTTATGCAGATGATATGGTGCTGTTGAGTGCTTCAGTTTGTGGGTTGTCGAAGTTACTTGCCATATGTGAGCGGTATGCCCTTAGTCACGGCTTATTATACAACGCAAAGAAAAGTGAATGCGTGGTCTTTCGGGCCAGAGGGAAGTGTCCAGAGAATATCCCACCCATAAAACTGAACAGTACATCATTAAGAATGGTGGATCAATTTAAATATCTTGGACATTGGGTGACCTCTGACCTCGAGGGATGATACTGATATTGAGAGGGAACGCAGGGCACTGGCAGTCAGAGCCAATATGATTGCTCGTAGGTTTGCTTGTTGTTCGAGGGGTGTCAAAATAACTCTCTTTAGAGCATTTTGTACGTCCTTCTACACGAGCAGCCTATGGATTAACTACACCAAGAGACAGTATAGTGCTCTGCGTGTCCAATTCAATAATGCGTTTAGGGTGCTGTTAGGGCTGGCCCGTTTTTGCAGTGCGTCAGGGATGTTTGCACAATACGGCATAGATTGTTTTTACACAACGATTCGGAAGCGGTGTACGTCCCTGGTGCGAAGGATGCGAACAAGCCAGAACAGGATCCTGCAACTATTTTCTGAGCGTTTTGACTGTCAGTACATGAATCATTGCTGCATGATACATGTATTGACTTATTAACTTACTTAAGGTGATTGATTTGAATGGAATAAATAATTTAACTTAAGATTTTAATTCATATTTAATTTTATATATAATAACTTGACATTATTATAATAATATTATTATTTATTTTATTCTATCAATTATATGTTTTTTATGATTCAAATAATTTGTATTCTAAATAATTCTAAACAATCTGTATAAGTCTTTGTTACTTGAATAAATAAATTTATTATTATTATTATTATAAATGTCTAACCTCAACCTTACATACTATGTAGCGAACGGATACAGCATACAGCTCATTTCACAAAAAATGAGCGTTTGGTAAGAATTTTAATGGTGTATTCAGCCTAATACTAATAGTTTGTGTATGTAATTTATTAAATTAAATAAATGATTAGGTGTATTTTTAGTGACATGTGCCTATTTCTATAATAATTGATTATGTATTATTAATATGATTGTGAGTTATGTTGCTCGAAATAAATGAATTTTATTTTATTTTTTATTTATTAGGATCCCAAGACTGCCAGACCTTGCTTATTTTCTCATGAACAAAATTGGAATAATCGAATAGTATTAGTGAGCACAATTAACGTATACATACTCGCTAACTAGTGCTGTGAGCCAATTTTCAGGTATCCAGGTGACACTGGCACGTAATATTTTTACCGACAATACTTATAGTTTAGTTAAATGACTGATCCTACGTATGTTGCAGAGAATATTGTAAACAATTTGAAATTAATACTGCCAGACACATTCTGTCAGCAGTTTTAATTGGTCCATGAGCAATTATGTAAAGTCTGACAGTCTTAGGATCTAACTTTATAACGATTTCAATATATGGCATCACAAATTTACCAAACAACAATGAAGGAAAAGAATTCTAACAAAAGGTTTTTACTCCCGGAGAAAATCAAATCAAATCAATTTTCCCTTGTCACGAGTAAGGTTTTGTTTTTAATTTTCGTGAGATTTTAGACGGCTGTCTACGACCGCGACACATCAGTTTTGATTAAAAACCAAGTAAAGCAGAGCAGAATGATGGATGTGCTCACTGCTCCATGCAAACTATATGATGTGACCACACGTGCTGTATGCCGCAACGATGAATAAATATGTAAATAAAACTAGTTTTTACGGGTTAGATGTACTGAATCTATGTATTTATTGACGTTTCGCAGCCTTTTCAGGTCTGCGTCGTCTGAATAATAAAACTAGTTTTATTTAATGAGTGATGTGCGTGAAAACCTAAGAAACAAAGATGAATAAGTAATTTAAGCAAACACGCGAAGTGTTGAGAAAGTGGATTATGTGCAAAATATAATTATTCGTGCAAATTCCAACGGGCGTATCTGGTCACGTCGGCTTTCCGTTACGGACTGCAGCTCGGCAACAAAGGGCAGGCACGGTTCACCTGTCCTAACTGGTTTATCCCGACCAACGACGCCGACGGTTTGAACTTCGTTACAGGAATAGCTACACCGTTCCTTGAATCTATTATTATAATGTTCTTACGGTCCATTGATGCATTGAAAGGATTTTCAATACTGGACTAGTTCAAAATTGCTTCGATTATAATATCGAATGAATGGATGACAAAAACTGCCGCAGCGTCGTGATCTCACAACGTCACAATCAAAAGTATATGAGTGTTTTTATAAATAGCACATGTATTATTAGCCGACATAAAATATCTGGTTTTCAATAGTTATAAATAAGATTCACTACAGAAAATTACTCGCATTTATATATGTATATTTCTTAAAATTTTACAATCGTTGTTTACAATTCGAAACAACCTCGAAGATACCTACAACATTTAAGATTGTTTTTCAGGATTTATCTTATTTTATGAATGAAAATCAAATGCAAATATGCGCGCAAAAATACTTAGCAGCTAAAACATGAAATCAAGAGTAAAAGTGTTACAATTGTGTGTGCATAATAACCGTTCCATTCTAACAAAGACGTTGCGAATAGTAAGTGGCTCGACTTGCGGCTTCGTTTTTATGACTGAGCTGATGACGGTTTTCAATTAGGAGTAAGTACCTACTACAACTTCACATAAAAGGGGGAAACAGTACCTAGTTGAAATACACAAAGGAATACAAAATTGGAATAGATAAGTGAGCAATTCTTTGAAACATATGTAGGTACTTCTCGTACCTACACTGAAACAGCTGGAATTATTTGGACAAAATATTATACTTAGAAAGAGCAAGATTTACGACAATCTATCTATATAAATATGAGATTTAAGTTCTTTTGTAAAAAAAACACAACTTAACACAAAAAAAATGAGAACTGAGCAAAGTTCTCCGGTCTAAGTACAGATTTAATCCACACGTCATAGAACAATATTCTATTATTCTAAGCCACACGTATTTTGAGAGGAATAAAACATGAGAGAGCTTGCGTTTTATATCTCATAAGATACAAACAAATTTTGCAAGGAAGGCAAATTTAAGTTAAGGCGTTGTAAAACAAAGTAAAAGCAAGTTAAAAGAATGTTAACAATACTTAAGAAAGTATTGTCTCCATTGGCTTCAACAAAATAATTCCAGCAATTAACCGCTAATACACCATTGACAGACGTGTGCTAGCCTCGGAGCTTTGACCAGCCGCGTGCGTCAGCGGTTTTTAGTTTGCACAGAAATAGCACGATCTATGAAAATTTTGGCATCGTCCGCCACAGCAGGAGACACGCGCTCCTAAATTCGACTCTTTGAAATTGGGTGAACGAACATACTAGTCTACGTACGGATATGGACTAGAGGTGGGAAATATATTAAAAAGTATTAGAAAGTAATATATATTATTTAAAACTGATATTTTAGTTATAAATATGAATTTTATTGGATTGACAATATCGACGGAACAATCTTGCTTAGACGACTTTTAAACGTATTAAACATAAGGTCCATAGTCGATTTAGCAGTTTTGGCATCCTGGGAACCCTTATCTAATTGTCTTAATTCAAATCCTGTTACTATGCTGTTAAAAAAGTCATTTGAAGAACTTTAGGTATCGAAGTGAAAGATATTGTGATCGGAGTGGAATTTAGACCAATTAGATGGCTGCTGCATAGTCAATTGTATACTGTATTGCGATAAATGTCATCTGATAACTCGTTTACATACCCACCTCTAATCATACATCTTCTACAGAAGAATCGCTCTTACCTCGCTACTTTAGAGGCCAAGTTTCCATAAGCGGATACAACGCTGATCGAATCTTCAAATCCACACGCAGTTTTCCAATTTGTAATAACGGAATAAAATTATCTAAAGGCGAATATGCAATTATCAATTCAGGATATTTTACCTGCAATTAAATTAAGGGCGTGGTTACAGTCAAGTCGAAACCGCAAGTTCTAACTGTATTGTATGTTACGTATTAAAAAGCCTTTAAGTTTTTCTTTAGAACTATTCAGTTATCATTTTTACTGTTGTAACATAATAATGGATCATCCGTTATTAATCCAAGAAGTACTTATAGTACGAGAATTCTACTACTATTGTTTACGAACAACAAATTTGACCGTAACGCGAATTACTATTTATTGAAGAAATTGCATGTGCTTCTTGACGTAGGTTCATGCTTTGCACTGCTCAAGTTCACAGTTAAAAAGCTAATGTTTTTACTTTGAAAAATATTAATTTCATTTTCGTTTCAAACAGATTCTAAAAAATTTATGACATGTTATGCGTGCTTAGAAGATGAAAATCTATTTTAATATTTAACTAAGACTGTCTTACTAAATTAATATCTTATATCCAGCATGGTTTATCACAGAATACGTGAACTGCAGCATGCTTTTTAGTAGTGACCGACCGAAACATGTTATTTTGCCGAAACCGAAACCGAAACCGAAGGTTCGGTTTCATTGTAGTTTCGGCCGAAACCGAAACCGAAACCGAACCTTTTATAAAAAAAAAAGTCGAAAAAATGTTAGTAAGCCCGTTTTTTTTCTAAAATTAATGTCTCGCCGAGCTATAATTACAGGTTTCTACTTTCAAAGATTTATCACAATGAAATTTCAGCACAGTTACAAAGGTTCTGTTTGAAAATTTAACTACCCTATAAAGTGAAAAAAATACATTACTTGTAACACAAAGTTAGCGATTTTTTGATGGTGGTATAAAATAAAACAAAGGAGATTGCTCAGCTTCCATACATGTTTGGCCTAAAGACCAATAATCATAAAAAAATGTTTCCTAGATTCGAAATTATATATAAATTACTGTAGCAACGAATATTATTGACGGCCACCCCCGAGAACTTCTACAAACCATATACACTAAATGATTTTGATTAAAATAATAAAAAACAAATAAGTTATATAGTAAGCTAGGGAAATCAAGCCAAGTACAGAAATTATGTATTAGATTCAGGTACATAAAGCATGTAGATTAAAAGATAGTTGCCTGTTTTTAGTTAATGCACAAGAGTTACTTTTAAAATCAGGTATCATCTATGCATATCCGGTTATAATAACTCTGTGACAGAAACTGTGTGATGATTGTGAATGAGCCACAGATTAGAGAGAATTTTTAAACTCTCGTTAACCAAAGAAAGCTAAGAGATTTAGGTTACAGCTACATCTTCAGTTGCGTCATTATTTTTGTTATGTTTATATTATAACCATATTTTAGATTTTTGGTGTATCACACCTTATAATGTGTTTTTGGAGGTGTTTGGCAAAAATGTATGGCAATAGACTTTATGATGTCGCTTACCATCTATAATAATTGTCTTAGCACATTTTCATGTAGAGAAAATGATAATATAATTGTGGATATTAATACCACAGTGTAATAAAAAAAAAATTATTTTATCCATCTTTACAAAATATATTTGTTTTGATGTTATATAAACAACTTCGATCTGTCTTTGGCTGAATGTTACTACACCCATAGCCATTAAAAATTATTCGTATGTTTTCCAAACCGGTAAAATTAAAAGTCCTTTTTAAAATGAATATATTATACAAAAGTGTCCGTTAAAATCTAATGACTTTAAAACAATATTGTTTGTACATTTGGGCTAATTTGAACAATCTCCTTAAAATATGATGCTCATATATGTTTATTTATTTTCAGTTACTTACATTTTAATTATACTCACAAATATCACAATCAGTTAGCCTCGAATGGCTAATTCAAGTATAGGTATTTAGATAATCAAAATAATCAAATTGATCACCTTTGGTAATCATTTTAGCCTTTAACCTTTTATAGTAACAAATCTATACTTATACTTTTTATTTTTTCTAACAAATTATCTAATTAAAAATAATATAACGTCTACACGAGCAAAGCGCACTGATTTAGGTAGTTGCCGGCGGAGTCAGGCGATCGACGTCATATTGCCAGCCGTGCCGAGCGCGCCCGACGTTAGCCGAGCGCGACCCGAAGGTACGATGTTGTAAGTTTCGGCGTGGCCGAAAGGTTCGGCCGTTTTTGGCCGAAACCGAAACTCGGGCCGAAACTTGATTTTTTGGCCGAAACTGGCCGAAACCGAAACCGAAACCGAAATTTCGGTCGGACACTACTTTTTAGATATTAAAAACGCTTAAGATAATATTTTAATAGATAACATAACAGTTAGATGAAAAATCGGTGTAGGTTCTCAAATATGCAAATTATTATGGAGTTTTTTTAAGTCTAAGGTAATTAATAGTTAAAGACAATAACAACAAAAATATTGTTGCCGCTAAGAAGTGTTGTAGGGGCTTAGGGTCAAGTGGACCCGATTTCACCACTACTATTCAATATATCAACATAAAGTCCTATTATTAAGTTTGTAGTAATATTATTTAATTTATCAAATTCATCCATAGATGGCGTTACTGTTATGTTTAATATTTTTCTATGCAAGTTCTGAATCACGGTATTTAGTTTGTTTTTCGAATACACATAAGTTCAATATTATTTTGAAATAGACAACCTTTGCCACAGATTTCGGTGTTTTATTTATTTAAATAGCTCACAGACTTTTTTAACATGGTCCTTCGAGCCGGATTAATCAAGGCACGAAGTTGATGTGTACAAGGCTATAGCAGTACTGATAGGGTAACGGATCGTTACCGAGAGTACTATCAGCGGATAAAGCAGTTGCTGCGTCAATTGGAGGGAGGGGAGCACCCCCTGAAGCATCCGAGGTTTGACGTGAATTGTGAAGAAATTGTGAGTACAAATTTAGACCTTATTTACTAGAAGTGCGAAACTTAGAAGAAATCAATATTAGTGCATGTGAATTTGCGGTAGTGTTGTTCGGACTTAGAATAATTTTAAGAAAAGTGATCCAACGGGGAACCTATGGCGGTTTTCAGAGCGAAGTGTTAAAGACTTAGAAAATTTTTAAGCAGTTTGGACTTAGAATAATTTCGACAACTTTGGACTTAGAATATTTTTGTTAATTTGACAAATTTATTTTAGTTCTTAAATATTTTATATTATTACATTGTGAACATAATTTCTCTGTTAAATTGTAATAATGGCCGAAAAGTATTTTAAACTTCAGGAAGATATTTCTAATAAAATTTATAAAATAAAAACTAACTTCAAAAAAAGTCCCAAAGAAAGAATTACTTTTTGTTATGTCGAAACTCGCTTAGAAGCGTTAGAGCAGTGTTGGTAAAGATTTAATGACAATCATAATAAAATAGTTCTAGAATTGAATTCTGAAATATTGCAAGCTTCGACTTATCAAACAGTTGAGTTGTACGAACAAACCGAAGAAGCATACTGTGAATTCAAGTCATTGTTAAAGTCATTATTGTCAACATTTAAACCTAAGTCTGTTGAGGTAACCGAGGAATCTAAAGTCAATGAACAAAAAGCCTACCAAAGATTTCCGTGCCTAAATTTTCAGGCAAATATTCAGAATGGGTCAGCTTCCGTGATTTGTTTACATCCTTAATTCATAATAATTCAGGTATTGATAATGTTCAAAAACTTCACTATTTGAAAAGTTGTGTTACTGGTGAAGCAGAACAATTGTTGCGTTATATACCAGTCACGGCAGATAATTACGAAACTTGTTGGTCACAACTTGAGAGTCGTTATAATAATAAAAGGTATCTTGCAAATAATATTTTAAAGAAATTGACTACTCAAAAACCTTTACTTTCCGAAACTGCTAATGGTATTAAACAATTATTGGACAATACTAAAGATTGTTTATCGGCCTTAAAAAATATAGGTGTTGATGTTAGTAGCTGGGACATTATTGTTGTTTACCTTGTTAGCCAAAGGTTAGATCCTGAATCACGTAAACAATGGGAGCTAAAAATTAGTGACTCTATTCAAGATTTGCCTAGTTTCAAACAATTTGAAGATTTTTTACAAAATCGATTCAGAGCTTTAGAATTTATAGATAACAGAGTTCAAAAGCCAGAAAAATCTAATTGTACTCACGTTGCCACAATACTAGTAACCTGTAATTTTTGTACTGAAAATCACAGGTTAAATAATTGTAAAAAATTTGCTAAAGAAAATATTGACGCACGAAGTAGCTTTGCCCAAGCAAATCATTTGTGTTTTAACTGTCTTGGTCTTAACCATTCTGTGTATCAATGTACATCATCAACAAGGTGCCGCTTATGTAAGAAAAAGCACCATACGTTGCTTCATCTCAGAAGTCCTAAATCAGTCACTGAAATAAGGACTGATCAGTCTGTGCATAGTGATGTCGGAGAAAGCTCCGGTTCATTACAATCGCAGACTTGTGGCGAGGTTCAAATTTCCCCAGTAGTAGCTTCTTGTTTTACAAGCTCATTGGGGCAGGTTCTATTGGCTACTGCCTTAGTCAAGGTAGAGTCTCACAAATCGAACTCTACTTTTGTTTTAAGATCACTGCTAGACCAAGGGTCTCAAGCTTCATTCATCACTGAATCAGCAGTCCAAATGATAGGGCTCAAGAAAATACCAGGCACTAGTTTGGTATCAGGTTTAGGCGGTGACCAAGCGACTTTGTCTTCAAAGTCGTCAGTATGGTTGAGAATTCAGTCCCGTTTAGACCCCAGCTTTACAGTTACTGTTAAAGCACATGTCTTGAGCAAACTTACGACCTTTCTACCGAGTAGTAAGGTTTATGTCGAAGTGTTACCAACACTTCCGTCCACTGAATTAGCAGATCCATTTTTCGGTACTCCGAATAAAATAGATCTACTTTTAGGCGCGGATGTATACAGCCAGATTTTATTGGAGAGTTTGATCAAGGATCCACTAGGTGCCGTTGTAGCCCAACGGACAACACTTGGTTGGATACTTTCTGGCAAGGTACATCCAGAAAACAAAGACGCCAACCACGGTAAGGCGTCTTTCAACGTAGTTAGTCTACATGTGGCTGAACCCAGTGAAAATGAACTTCTAAAGAAGTTTTGGGAGTTAGAGTCAGAACCATCTTTTGATAAGTCTAAACATCTTACACCGGAAGAAGAACGCTGTGAGGAATTCTTTGTTCGGACTACCAAACGCGATGATTACGGTCGGTTTATTGTAAGATTACCATTCAAAACTGAAGATCCAGCTTGTTTACGTGGTAATTTAAATGATGTTGCACTCAAAAGATATTTTTTGCTAGAGAAGCGGTTTCTGCGAAATCCTGAACTTAAAATAGAGTTTTCAAAAGTTCTACATGAATATCTCAGGTCAGGTCACATGGAAGTTGTAAACTCTGAGTTTATACAGGACACAGCGGTATATCTACCTCATCATGCCGTTATACGCAAGGATAAGGCTACCACAAAAATACGCATGGTGGTTGATGCTTCTTGTTGCGACTCTAACGGAGCATCACTTAATAGTGATTTAATGGTTGGTCCGACACTTCAACCAACATAACGCCATTTGATCATGAGGTGGCGCTGTTATCCTATCGGGTTAGTAGCTGACATCGTAAAAATGTACAGACAGATAAGGGTAGCAGATGAAGACGTTGATTTTCAGCAAATTTATTGGCGCGAAAGTCCAGATGATGAATTGCAGCATCTTCGATTTCTACGGGTAACTTTCGGCACATCTTCAGCACCTTACCAGGCTGTACGTTGTCTTCATCAACTTGCTCATGAAGAAGGCAGAGATTTTCCTTTAGCAGCTCCTAGAGTCTTAAACGATTTTTATATGGATGATCTTTTGTCTGGTTGCTTTACGGTGGCTGAGGGGCTTCAAATTCATGAAGAAATGACAGCTTTATTGAAACGCGATCGTTTTCCACTCCAAAAATGGTCTAGCAATAGTACCGATTTACTAAATAATATTAGTGAAGATGCACGAGATATAAACCAGAATGTAGAGCTAAAATGTGACAATGTTATAAAAATTCTTGGTTTAAAATGGAATAGAGAAGCTGACGAATTCCGTTGTACAGTTGATCTTCCGTCTCTCCAGCTTCCTGTTACAAAGAGGAAAATGATTTCCGATATTGCGCGTCTTTTCGATCCTCTTGGTTGGATGGCACCAGCTGTCACTACGGCTAAAGCATTTATTCAGAGGGCATGGTTGGCTGGTATAGATTGGGTCACCGAACTTCCTCCTTCTTTACTTAAGGATTGGGTCCGATTTCGAAGCGAGCTAAATAAACTTTCCGAAATACGTGTTCCGCGATGGATCCATTTGAGCCAAGATGATGGAGTTTTTGAGTTGCATGGCTTCTCAGACGCCTCAAGCATAGCCTACGCGGCCGTTGTTTACGCACGTATAGTTGATAGAGAAGGCAAGGTTCATATCCATCTAATTACATCCAAATCCAGGGTAGCTCCGATTAAACAGGTATCAATTCCACGTCAGGAATTATGTGGTGCACTGCTTCTTGCCAAACTATTGAAAGAGGTAGGTGAAATTCTAAATGTCCCAAAGGAACGGTGGCATGCTTGGACCGACTCATCAATTGTTTTAGCCTGGCTTAGGAGCCACCCCAGCCGGAGGAAAATATTCATTGCTAATAGAGTTTCGGAGATACTTAGTATCTTGGATGGGGATCAATGGTCACACGTTGATACTAAAGAAAATCCAGCGGATCCAGCCTCGCGAGGAACTAAAGGAAGAAAGGAAAGGAAGGAAGGAAGCCCTCAGAATGCGTCCAAAATGTTCTTTGGTACCACGGACCGAATAGGCTTTACCTGAAAGAAATTAATTTCATTAAAGAAGAAATACATACAACTGATCTAGAAGAGAAGAAATGTGGAATCAGTAGTAACACAACTATTGTTACTGATGAAAATGAGAACATAATGACTCGATTTTCATCTTTGCGGAAACTTACTCGAGTTTTATCATTCTGTCGAAGAGTTCTACTGTGGAAGAAACCTGAAACAGAGAACACAAATAAAATTAATGCATGGTTAACGGTAAAAGAACTAGATTAAACTTTACTTACCTGTATTAAAATATGTCAGAGTCAGCACTTTACTGAAGACATTCTTAATTTTGAGAAGTCAGGAAACTTACCTAAAAAAAGTAAACTCACTTCATTGTGTCCATTTTTAGACATAAACCAGATCCTTAGGGTTGGTGGAAGGATTCAGAAGGCTCAGCTCAGCGAAGATGCAAAGCACCCTATAATTCTTCCCCATAAGTCACATTTGACAAATTTAATAGTCAAAGAAACACACGATAAAACAATGCACGGTGGGCCTCAAGCAATGTTGAACTACTTGAGGAGCAAATATTGGATTATAGGTGCAAAAGATCTAGTTCGTAAGTTTGTTCATGAGTGTGTTGCTTGTATTCGTCAAAGAGCAGAAACAAGACAGCAAATTATGGGACAGTTACCTGTGGCGAGGGTAACTGCAAGTAGACCTTTCCTTAGTAGTGGTGTGGACTACGCCGGTCCAATCAGTGTCAGAACCACAAAGGGACGTGGTCACCACTCCACGAAAGGCTACATATGTTTATTTGTCTGTATGGCTACAAAAGCAATACACCTTGAAGTAGTAAGCGATATGACATCCCAAAGCTTTCTAGCAGCCTTTAAGCGTTTTGTTGCACGGCGAGGTCATGTCGCCAACCTATGGAGTGATAATGGCACTACCTTTGTGGGCAGTGCAAGAGAACTGAGAGAACTTTTTAGCGCGGAAAGATCTAGTTATACCTCAGAAATAGTGGATTGGATGGCTTCTAATGGTACAGAATGGCACTTCATCCCTCCCCATTCTCCAAATTTTGGAGGATTATGGGAAGCGGGTGTTAAGTCAACGAAATACCACCTTAGACGGGTTATAGGTAATAGCACCCTCACATTTGAGGAAATGACAACAACCTTGTCACAAATTGAGGCGTGTCTTAATTCGAGACCGATTTGCCAAATCTCCAATCACCCTGAAGATCCAACTCCCTTAACACCAGGACATTTTTTGGTAGGAGAACCATTAGTTCTTGTTCCCGACTACAACTATGAACACGCCAATATCAACAGTCTGAAAAGATGACACTTGTCACAGCGCATGATTCAGGACTTTTGGCGTAGGTGGTCTCACGAATATTTGACACAGATGCAGCACAGATACAAGTGGTCTGACCAAGTTAAAGAACCCGAAGTAGGCAGTGTTGTATTGGTCAAAGAGGATGATCTTCCACCATCCAGATGGCTCTATGGAGTTATTATTGAGAAACATCCGGGAACAGATAAACTTACGCGTGTTGTCTCGTTACGTTATAAGGGCAACGTCATTAAGCGTCCTGTTTCTAAATTAGTTATATTGCCTAAGGATACTTAAAATAAGCAGACACTACTTCAGTGTCATATTGTTAATAGCATGTTAGTACTTAAGAAAACGTTAATATTGTCCAGTTTTTATATTTTATATTTAGGTTTGTGTCAAGATTCTAAAACATTGTCGAACAATAATTAAGACGTCTATTTGTACATGTTGTTATGATAAATTGGTGATATTGAGAAGCATTTTCAGTTTTAAATTGTTTTCTTTCCACTGTTTATGGACTCGGTCCATGTCGGGCGGAATGTTAAGTTTGTAGTAATATTATTTAATTTATCAAATTCATCCATAGATGGCGTTACTGTTATGTTTAATATTTTTCTATGCAAGTTCTGAATCACGGTATTTAGTTTGTTTTTCGAATACACATAAGTTCAATATTATTTTGAAATAGACAACCTTTGCCACAGATTTCGGTGTTTTATTTATTTAAATAGCTCACAAACTTTTTTAACACCTATACAATTACTCAAAGGATTAAAAACGTTTGTATCGCCCAATATGTAGACGATTATGTCTTATATATTAGTAATTTAAATTACTGTGAGGAACAATTGCAGAGCGCCCAAGAAATTATGATTTTGTGTCTTAACAATATTGGATTATTAGAATTATCAGCAAACAAATTGCAGGGGTCGGAGAAGGAAACAACTACGTGTATGTGTCAATACTGTGCCATTACCTCAGGTTGAATGCATCAAATATTTGTGAATGTGGTAAGATCGTTCATTATTATGGGACAAACAAATTAACGAAGTTGTAAATACTTCAAAATTTCTAAGATTACTCAAAGTTTTAGCAGGTTACGATATTTATATATATGATTAATTAGAAATACAATTTACTTTGGTTGCGTCTATTATGATTGCTGTGCTTATTGTCACGTATACAAATTAGATAAATGCAAAACCAATGTATGAGAGTAATTGGAGGATTTGTCAATAATTCACCGATCCATGTTATGGAGTCACAATTAGGTATAGTACCATTAGGAGGTTGTATTTGGCTTACAAATATTACAATCAAA
Organism: Chilo suppressalis; assembly: GCA_902850365.2. Lineage (NCBI taxonomy): Eukaryota > Metazoa > Arthropoda > Insecta > Lepidoptera > Crambidae > Chilo > Chilo suppressalis. The sequence goes on from OU963902.1 coordinate 5,765,819, forward strand.
ATATGTCCGTCGAAAACAATGTAACTGTTAAACTTTGTAATGAACTAAATAACGTTTTATATATCAATTATTGGCAAAAAATTCATTCGTCAAAAGTTTTAGAAATGTTCAACTTAGGTATTTGGGTCACTTTTATTGATTTAGATAATGACATTCATGTTACTTAGATTGCATCGAAAAAGCTTAAAGTAATTATGAAGTGAATTCTCTTAAGTGCAATGTTATTCAAGAATTACACCAGGAATATGTTGGCTGGAAAGTTTACTATACCGATGGCTCTAAAAGTGCAGACGGGCAAGGAGCAGCTTATTACGAAGCGAGTGCTAGATCAGTTGCTATGTTTAAAATTACGAGAAATATGTCAATTATGACGATGGGGCTCGTTATCATTTCTAAAATTATCTGTTGCATTAATGGTGAAAGTAATCAGAACGTAGTGGTCATAACACACAGCAAGAGTGCTTTACAACATTTAGCCTGATGCGCCTCTGGTTGCAGAGGTGCACCGATAGCATAAGTTATACTACATCAGATACAGAAGTTAAAGCATTCTAATTAAACTAAAAGGTATATAAGGTATAAAATACAGTGTCAGCCTCTTCGGATACCATGGTTCATAGAAACCAAATTAACTAGGTCTTATGTCGTTCTTGCTCACAGATTACGATCTGGTCATTATCCATCTAGGAAGTTTGCACATTTGATGAAGAAAGCTGATTCTCCCAATTGTGAACTATGTAACAAAGTGGAAGATGTCCAACACATTTTAATGGAATATGTGAAGAAGTACAGAAGAGAGAGAGAGAGCAATTCATACAAAAATATCGACTTAAGTTTGGGAATATAGGTTCCTTTGTGGAAATATTAGCACTATATACTAAATTCAGACGCAGCAAAGTCTATGTTTGATATGATTTTCGCTAGTAAGAATAGCTCGCCCTCTCCAACGTCATAAATTAATTTAGTTTTGTAAAAATTTTGGTTAGGGTACGATGAGGCTGACATATTTGTAGAATGAAAGCCTCTAAATTTTTTTTTATGTTATAGGGGGCATACGAGCAGACGGCTCACCTGATGGTAAGTGATCGCCGTCGCCCATGGACACTTGCAACAGCAGGAGTGTCACACATGCGATGCCGGCCTTTAAGGAAGGAGTCCGCTCTTTTTTGAAGGTTTTTGGGTCGTATCGGTCCGGAAACACTGCTGGCGACAACATATTCCACAGTTTTGTCTTACGTGGTAAAAAATTTCGACAAAAACGCACGGTTGTGGATAATAAATAACAAAAAAATTTACATCACTCTAAGTATACATATGGACAGCGTGGTCTATAAGTTCATGACATAAGCTTCTCACATGTCTTCCCAGTGGAAAGTAAGTAGCTGATTTGGCAACACTTTACAGTGTACAAAAAACTTTTTCCTTCGTGATACATTTATTTTTAGGTCATACCGGGAGACCCGCACGGGAATGGATTTGACGTAAATTTAAAATGAATTGGGCAGTCGGCCAACAAGCAGGAAACCACCGAAACCAGAATGTATTACTATTTTATGTTCTGAACTTATACCTACAAAGACTAGACTGCGCAGTCAAAAAGAGAAGATATCTATGCTGTTATTGAAGTTCAGTTGCATGATAATGTGATGTGATTGGGAAAGATGTGCTCTAGCAGTCTAGCTCCTTGTTCCTTCCTATTGACTCAGGCATTTAATGGATAAAGTCAAGGATCTAGGGGCTAATCGCCTAACAGGATTGCTATGACAATCTCTATCGCTTACGATGTAATTTTGTTATTTCTTACCGCCGGTGGTTTTTAAATGACTCGCGTTCTTTTTGAGGGTTTTTGGTAGCTTCCCTGCATGTAAACTGGGGATGTTTTGGAGTTTACTCCTTAAGGCCCGGTATGAGAAAAATGTCAGGAGTAAAATCTATCGATGAATGACCTCGTTACGTTTTTGGTGCGCATCCTATGTCGCCCAACTTTGACAAACAAAGATGACGGATTGACATTAATATTTTTTTTAAAATCTTAAAAGAATTTAGATATTATTTCTGATAGAGCAATGGGGACAACGAGGTATGGTACAACCATTGATGCGGTATTTTCAAGATTCGTGAACCACGTATCTACGAACGTCCATGTGTCTTATTTTAGTCACCATAAACCACTTGTCACTGTAATTAATAATGCAGACAATGTTGATTTAATTAATATTTTAAAAAATGATAATAGTCTGATAATAATAATTACATAATTTATCAACATTCCTAATGATATATTTATGCACATCTGAAATTGACTATTGTAAAAAGTTTAATGTAAAATATTTCGTCGATTAGTTATAATAAATGTATTTGAAATGAATAAATATATATTTATATATGTATATTATTTTCATTAATTTGTTAATTTACCCTTTCATACAGTATCAATCTTTTTTAAGTTAAATAAACTCTTTTTGCGTCTGGTTAGACTATCGAACTTAAGGAGTAACTCCAGTCGTGCGTCGGAGCTGACACAAACAATTTTCTTTTTTTTTTTCATCATCTAACCCATCATGTAGGATATCGTTGAATTGGTATTTAAAAATTCTTTAGGGGTGTGTAGGGAATACTATTTTTAACACGCTTTTATAAGTTTCACCTGTATGTTGGTTTGTATGTAACCGACTCGTTTGGATACGATTTTGCCCAACTTTAAGCGGTCAGATTTACTTTAATGAATACGCTTTTATTAGTTTCACCTGTGTGTTTGTTTGTATGTAACTGACTCGTTTGGACTCGATTTTGCCCAACCTAAAGCGATCAGATTTACTTTATTTAACACGCTTTTATTAGTTTCACCTGTATGTTTATTTGTATGTTATTGACTCGTTTGGACTCGATTTTTCCCAACTTTAAGCGATCAGATTTACTTTAAACTTGGCAAATGTATGTAGATTAGATAACAATACAATATTATATGGTAAGTACCACCGAGGTGGTCTGATGATGGAACTGAAAGTTGGATGATGGACCCTGGACTGCCTACTAGTAAACATATCGAGTTTGGGCTTATTAGATTCTATTTATTTTTCCAGATGACTGCAACTAAAGAGAGTCAAGAAGCTTCATTATAAAATTTTTGCTGAATAGTTAAGCATTATGAATCACGTAATATAGTAATTGATTCGATAAATATTGCAATGAATAGCGCCCCACGCTTTTTCTTTTCATGTTATAATAAACTATGAACATGGCTAACTGTAAGGCCCTAATGAAGTAAACAGAGAGTAAATTTTGTTTATTTTTGGTTTGTTAATCCAGTAAATAAAAGCGTGTTTTTAGTTTTTTTGAAACTATTAATTTGATTTAGGGATCCATTTTTGCGAAATATTGAACTTTAAAGTGCTAATTTTTGTTCGAGTAGGGCGAAGAGTAGCTTTATAGGGGCCCTATAAAGCTGAAACTATTGGCGGCAAAAACCTAAAAAAACCATTGTAGTAATTTACATAAACTTTTAAGGAAAACTTTAACAGTTAAAATAGGTTTAAGAAAAATTCTTACCTATGATAATTCCTTAGAAGAAAACATTAATAGTGACATAGATGCAGTTATTGAAGAGTAAAATCTTGCATTGCAACAAAATCTAAAAAAAACTATTTAAAAACCACAATAAAATACCATTAGTTCCATAAAGCTACCACGAGTACCAACGGCAACGGCTTCTGAGTGCGCTAAAGTTACGTTTTTATAAATAGTACTAGCTGACTCGGCGAACTTCGTACCGCCCAAAAGTAATAATTTGCAATAAATTAAAATTGCGACTATAATTTGAGATTTAAACTATCCTATCTCTCAAGTTGGATCGAACTGCACATGGTGTGCGATTTTTTTTATAATCGGTTCAGTGGTTTAGGAGTCCATTGAGGACAAACATTGTGACACGAGATTTATATATATTAAGATATAAGCACTTGAAAAGACCGGCGGTTATACTGCATCATCCCCTTCTCAGGGGATGAAAGCTTCAGATGAAGCTTTTAGTCAGTAAAAGACTGACATAACCTTGCAGCCGGCTGTAGGGTATCCATGAGGATTTCATCCCGCCTGAAACAAAAAAAAACGGCGTTAATCATTCGTATTAAAAAAATAATAATATCGAATTGATTTTCAGTTTGAGACGCAGTTTCACTTTGATTTAGGTATTTCAGTTGAGATACATAGATTGATATTTTTCTAATTTCCGATAAAGAAAATAAGAATTCTGCTCAAATTATATTGCGGTAACTACATGCAACTACGGAACCCTACACTGCGCGTGGCACGCCATGCACTTGGCCGTTTTTTTTTCTTTTGCATTGGTAATCACTACATAGTATAAAACAAAGTCGCTTTCTCTGTCCCTATGTCCCTTTGTATGCTTAAATCTTTGAAACTACGCAACGGATTTTGATGCGGTTTTTTTCAATAGGTAGAGTGATTCAAGAGGAAGGTTTATATGTATAATAGATGCATAATATAGTAGAGAAACACTGATAATTTTAGAGGTTTTTAATATAAGGTCGTAAATAAACACATTTTTTTGCGCTTACATTGCAAACGCTGGCTGAACCCAATGAGATAGATCAAAATAATGTACTACAGTATTGTACACCTTAAAAAGGTCTACAAAGAAGTCCGCGATGGTATATGCCTATCTCTTTGGTATAACCCACAATAACCATTTTTTAATTACTTATTACGAGAAAATAATGGCTTATTTACGAACAAGCGATTTTAAGCAATACAGCATTAATCCTTATCCAATTAAGTACCTTAAATACATTGTGCGTGTAATATAGATCAATATAACCCTCTACAGCATGTAATTTAAATGAATATTTTCGAAGATATTACAGATTTAAAATGCAGGAACATATAGTACGAGATCCGGCTGCAGAATCAGTGTACCCATCGAGTGTTTGCTGAAAACCAAATTTTTTCACATATTTATGATTAGGAGAATTTATATCTACCAGGTTGCCTATCAAAATGTGGCCGCTAGTATTTTTAATTAAATTATTAATAATTCATAATCCGTAAGAAATTTCACTGACATGTTTTTTCATTGAAATGTCGTCTATTTTACGGCAATATCTATGAAGACTCTGAAAAATCATGGTTGCCGTTGCGCACCTGGCCGCACCTCTTCGCAGCCAGGTGTACACAGGTATGATTTTGTTACATTTATACACCCACAACGTACATTCATATTTTATAAATCAAATTAAAGCTAATTTTTTTCTGTTCATTATTATATACGGTTGCCTAATTAAATTTGGCCGCAAATAAGGGTTGCTGGCTGTTAAATAAAGAAAATATTAAAAGAAGAGTGAAAGAGAGCTAGCGCGTTACACTACTATTCAGACGAGGATAGCAATTGCCAGCTGTCGGACAGTTTAAAGCCATTGCGCATGCGTCAGATGCTAGTGTTATAATATAAATTCTCCTAATCATAAATATGTGTAAAAATTTGGTTTTCAGCAAACACTCGATGGGTACACTGATTCTGCAGCCGGATCTTAGACTAATACCGGTTCGGGCAGTACTGGCCGGGGGGCCGGCGGCGGCGCGTGTCTTTAGTAATTAGGTATTTAAAGAAAGTCATTGTGTTTAATAGAAACCTGAGAACAAAAATATAATCTAAACTACAGCTCTACACCGAAGCGAAGCGAGGACGGGCCACTAGTAAATAATATTGAAGAAAATGAGCGTGAGGTATTTGAATACCTTCGGCGCCGCAGCGGCAGCGCTCAGTACCCTTAGTACGAGTTTTACAATTACCAAAACTATGATAGTTTTCGTGAGCTCGCACTCGTGCTAAGAGTACTGATTTTATTGTTTTCGTTTCAATACAAATAAACAGTGTTTAAATTCTACCATTAAATCATTAGCGTATTCTTAAATGTTATGTATATTTATTTGGTTACTCTTCACCAAACTGGACAAAGAAACATAATTTACTCTTACGAAAACTATGATATGAGCTTAAACTCGTACTAAGGGTACAGAAATAATAAAATTAAATCGTAAGCGATAGCGATAACCATAGCAATCTCGTTAGGCGACTAGCCCTCTGGAGATCATCAGTTTATGTATTTGGCAAACATTTGATTTCACAACCTTGATTTGTAAATGGATTTGTTTGTTAAACGTAGGTAAGTAGGTATTATTGTAAAGGCTTTTTACTATTTTCTTATTAAAAAAAATTAAACCACCCAATAATAATATAAGGCACAATCGATGGCACTTATTTAGTTTCATCAATTCACCCTTAATAACTAAATAACATTCACGCCACCTATACTTTGTGGCAGCCACCATATAGCAAAAACCCAAATGCCGATGCCGCCGGCCAGTTCCCCTACCCGGTGGAGCTTTAGCAACGTTACTCACTGCAGAATCACAACAAGAGAATATGACTATTAGAATGGTCCCACGTGGCCTAATACAAGCCAAGCCCGATCCCAAAATAAAAAAGGATTGATGCAACTTGATAGGGATCCTCTTAAATGGGCAAGGTTGGTTTTTAATATTATCTCATTGTAAATTAGAAGTAGGACAATGAAAAACTTATTCATAAAAATATATTTTCTAAATATCTTTGAATGAAAAAGTTACACTATACCTTTGATTTACGAGTTAGGTGTCGCTTAAGCGAAAATCCCTCGGCCCGCCTTACATTTTTAGTCATGCAAACATCAAATCATGGCCAAATAGTAGGGCGAAAGCGACATTGGTTCAGAAAACACAAAAATTTATGCCCCTTAAGCCTCGATGACGATACGGGGCGAGTTTACAAGCTACTAGCGAACTCGCTGGCTTGTAGCTTGTATACTAGCCAGCCCATCAAGGCTTTAAGCGTAACTATAGAAACGCAACTACAGAAAAAAAAAGCGTCGCTTAAAGCGCCCAAAAAGTGCTCAAATCATTACAAAACCAACAGCTCGACGCAGAAATAAAGCTTCAATGATATATATACATATATAATTAACTCATTTTCCATTTTCGACCAAAGCGGCGTTTAAGCGATTAACCCTTCGTTGACATTTAATTAAGTAGATATTGAGTAAGAGTAATTAAGCTACTACTACTAAAAGTAATGTTCTGATATAGGGCTTGTTTTCTTTTCCTGAAATATTCTTTGAGAGAGTTCCATGTTTTTTTTTAATTATAAAAGTAGTCAATAATGAGGAAATCCACAAATCCAGCTGTTCTAAGAAAAGTTGTTACCTTAAACAAAGTAAGCCGAAACTGGCTAAGCGAAACAAGCAATGTAGGTAACTTGTAAGCAATTACTTAACAAAGTATTTTTTCAATAAACTTGTAAGTTAATTTACCTAAACGTGTAACTTGTAATCACTAGATTTGGTTTATAAAACTTAGTCGTCCTAGGAAGAATTTAAAGAATCGATATTTCTAGCGAGTATGTCACTGATTAATTTATATAAAGACAGAAAATGGGCGACGGTGATCACTTACCATCAGGTAAGCCCGTATGCCCTATAACATAAAAAAAAGAAAAAAAAAGAAAATCAGAAAATTAAAACAGTTTAATTCTTCTGCACATATTTTTATGGGATTATTAAATATTTATGGGAACAGTTCATCAAATTTCGTTTAAAGAACGAAAAACCGCGTGGTCATTTTAAACATTGCAAAAATTGAGTCGAGGCAGATAGCGCACGCGCACTGCCACGTAGATAAAAATCCGAAATAGATTTGGCTAAGCGCCGCGATCGGTGTGCTGAACAATGCTGGAAAGTAGGTCGGCGATCTGTTTACTGTGTCAAAAATGCGAACTATCCACTCTGTGTCCCGCCTCCACACACAAACTAGAGTATTATCAGCGAATAATCATACCAAAACCACGTGCTTCCGCGTACAACACAACAGGAACGAACTCTGAACGATTTTTCAAATACAACCAACCTTTTAAGCAATCCATGAAAAAAGTGAAGGAGGAACTAACTTTGTGTAGGTAAAGTCGGAGTAATGATTAAATTATTGTGGCCCTATTTCCGCATCTGTATCTCTTATCCTGGAAATTGCAAATTGACCTCGTCTGGCCGTCGTCAGTTCCGTGATAGCCGAGAAAGTATGGCTGTTTATCTTTCAACAAACGTGGCATGTGACGAGACGCATTATTTAAGAAAATTAATAAAACTTTGTTGATGTTACTTTTTTTCATCGCTACCATTTTCTGTACAGTAAAATATTTATTAAAGTAACTCTAGCCCCCTTATTAATAAACGGAGAATAAGCTAGGATTAGCTACATACTTAAATAAATAAATATTTCCAACACTCATACCAATTAGCCTAGCTCCAAAGTAAGCACTGTAGTAAGGCTTTTGTTATGGAATACTAGGATAAGGGATAGAATACATATTCAGTACATATACATAAGTATATTTATATACAAATACATATTAAACATCCATGAGTGGAGTACAAATGCTCGTACTCATCATACAAACATCTGCCCCCACCGGGATTCGAACCCGGGACCTCTCGAGTCGGCGACACCATGAAACCCGGCGTACAAACCACTCGGCCACGGAGGTCGTCATGTTGTCTCTGTTTATTGAATTACAAAATATGCCATTTGAATGCTATAAAGAAAACAGGGCGTAAACTTGTCTAAACATATTCCTCGTTTATAAGGGGGTATTTTTTTTAATGCTAAACTAAAACTGTTCAATTTATGAAGACGTCATTGTCACAAAATAAGCGTAATAAGGATGTGCTCTATAAGCAGACTGGCAAATATATCGTTTTAAGTGGTTCTCTCGTGTATTCTGATTGCTAGGTTGACCTACGCACCGGAAAGCAAACGGGCGGGAGGCGAAGTGAATTCAATGTCAGCAACCATTGTTGCATGTCAAAATAAAAAAACATGCAACTTTTACCGTTCCATTGAAATTCTGATTAATCAAAAGCACTGAAAAAACGTGTTAGTTATTGTACAATTTAAGTATTATCTCAAAATTCATGTCATGTCAATTATTTTCCAAAATTTTTTACGCGGTTCTTAATCTTAATCTTATATTTATTAGCGGGATTGCTACATTGTTTTTTTGACCCCGATATTTCGGCACTGTTGCGTGAAGTTCTCCGTGATCATGAAATTAAACATTTAATCTTTGTATGTGACACATCATATCATTTTCAATCCCGATCGACACGTAAGCAGAGTGCTACCATTTGCGAGAATTGATGAAACTTGGACTCTCGTTTAATTTCGATTATTTTTTTACGTTTAAAGTTTAGTTAATTATTGAAAAGCAGAATTTAGTTTCTGGCTTCAATTTATCTAAAAATTCAAAATTCAATATCGTTTATTCAGTCTAGGCTGTTACAAGCACTTGTGAATGTCGAAAAGCTATACCATCGGTTTCTCAAATCCACGGCGGGAGACCCTGTACTGGGCAGAATCGGCAAGAAACTCAGCTACGGCTGTTTTTTTTTCTCCCTGTATTATATACAAAGTCGTCAAATTCAAAAATGACTTTAACATGAGATAACTCATGAATTTACTTTCCTTATCGTTATTACAAATGTTAATGATATAAAGATTATGACTATAAAAAAATGACTTAAGAAAGTTTAGGAATGCCATGTCCTTCTGTTTAGGCATAAAAAATGTACGATTAAAGTTAAATACAGCTAATAATAGTACCCAAAGTAGCAAGAGCAGACTCATCTCCGCTGGGCAGCACCCGTTCACGAGCATGCGATACATGAACCAGCCGTCGGCGTCGCTTCGCGCACCGATATTTTGGGGAACGCAACGACCCGTCTCGTTCGACGATTCCTAAATTAGTCTAGTCATTTACATATAGTCAGTTTTCGATTTTAACAACCTTCGACATGATAAAAGTCTCCTTGGGTATCTCGTAAAATTTTATAAATAAATATTCTTAAGACAGGTTTACAACTTGGTCCAGACGGGCTTTTAGTTGGTCCAGCGCTCCTAAGTGCCGAAGTTATCAATATTTACTTCAAATGTTGAATTCATTTGAAGTTATTTCTTATTTCAAGATACGATAATCGTATATCGGCGATTATCGTATGTTTTTGTGATCATTCGCTATCGTAATCGTTACGAACCGATATATACGATTGATTCTTTTCCAATATTTTTACAGTAGTTACTACACTTTCGATTGAAACGAAACGAATAACGTGTCAATGTCTGAACACACCCATCATACCTTTTCTTTGAAATTGACAGCTTTGACGAACAAAAAATGAAACGATTAAAAAAGATAACTAAACTACAAAATTAAATAAATTAATTAATAAAAACATCGTTATTTGTTTTTTTTATTAAGTCTTATATATTGATATAATAACAGCCTAAGTGATACAAACAAAGCTTCAAATAATTTCAATAAAATACTATAACACAAAAATCGTAATGCATCGTAATTCGTTATCGTATTGGGCCATTGCGATGTATTCGTCATTCGTATTGGTATCGTAATATACGTATCGTTGCATCCCTATTATTTACTAAAGTAAACAAATAAATAAACTAAAACGATTTACATAATATAAAAAGTTTGGACAACGTTGTTTGTACCTAGATCCATACTGATATTGCTCCCAATGGTAATTGGCTTTTGGCTCCAAATGTTAATATACTTAATGGTAGCCATACACACTACGAGAAATCGTTACGATCAGACTGTACAGTTCGAACGGAACAGTTTATCGTACGTGGCGTACGTATAGGAAACTGTGCAGTTTTATAACATACACGTTACGATTTATCGGTACCGTTCAAACTGTACAGTCTGATCGTAACGATTTCTCGTAGTGTGTATGGCTACCATTAGATATACGTTAATAATATGCACCTGTCATTACTTACTTTTTAGTGGTTTTGTTTTTTTGAAGTCATTATTTATTTTTGTTAAAAAGCTTTTATTTTCCACTTTTATATGCCAAAGTAGCAACGTGTAGGCCTGGTCTACATATTTCTGAAAATAGCCAAACACGAATTTAGTACTGTTTGTAATTGAGGTGTTCCGTTGTTTGTCTCCAAAAGTACTTATCAGATCATCATCAAATTAATATGGAAGTAACCAGCTATAAAAACTGATACCAAAAAAAAAGAAACATCACAATCGGTTTACGCATCATGGGCATAGGCGCGAACAATAAAAACTGTATATAACGAAGAATTGAAATCCTCCCTCTTTTTAAAGTCGGTTAAAAATAGAGGCCGTCGGCAATAACATTTCAATATTTTTTCTAGTTATTTTACAGTTGTACTCGTACCTACATATTTTCATGTATATGTAAGTCCAGTACTTACCGAACTAGTCTACGAGTACGACGACAGTATTGATCCATGATACAATAATGAAAGTCATAAAAATTAAAAAAAAATATGAAAAATCAATATAGAAGTCATTAACTGATTCTTCTGTAATCATGACTCATGACATGACCACACATGACTTTACCCCTACTCATTATAATAACACAATTAAGGCATACCAGAAACCGTGTTATTTACAACAGCACAAATTAATTGTGGTCTTTTAATTCGCTTCGTTATATTATAACGTAGCGAAAAACAGCATAATGTTTATTTTAGTCATCTACGTTTCAGTTTCATTCACAACTTTGTGTTCGCACAATTTTGCCTAACATTTTGTTTTTATTACGATGTTATTTAATAGTGAGTTGCGCTTGCGCAACGGTGGAGCATTTTCAGCAAATCATTAATGTTATTAATAAAATCGCTATAAATTTGATGTTTATAATAGTATTTAAAATACATATATAATATGTAGTTATTTCATTGTTCTAGCAATTGATGTATTAGATATGTATATGTACATCGCACCATTCAGTGGATGTAGATTGCTGTGCTATGGTAAAATAAAATTTAGTTGGAGCAAAATTCTTATCAATAGGTATCATGTTTCTGGGCTGTTATTAATAGCATTTTCTGTATCGTGCAATATTAAAATCACCTGCCATCTCAACATCAGCCCTTTTATCAACCGAATTCATTTCCTATCTCTCACGTAGATTCACCTTTGCGATCTGTATCATTGAGCGAATTAAAATTTAAGACGTCCTACAATAGAAAGTCCTATTTACGAAATTGATTAATTTATATCATTGAAATTTCTGTTCTGAATGTCGCTAATATATATTTTATACTAATAATTTATCGACTCTACAATTCCATTCAAGTTTAAAATAATAGAAATCAATACGATAACATGTTTTAAGTGCCAAAAGATCTCTCCTTTTAAATGCAGATGTATGGGAACTACTAAGAAGAAGTATTCGGAATCAACGTATACTACTATACCAGGTATGTAAAGTAGCAATCCATGATAGTAGTTAAAGACCGCCTTACTCGAGCACGCAAATATTAACTGAGATTAAACAGACTGTCAGTTGGGCGTTTATGGGTCAAGGATTACCTTATCTACGCTGAATTGAAAGCTTTACGATCGTCGCCTCGCGACACCGTACACGTATGCCACGGTTTATCTTTCAGGAAAGTTTATTGATCACGTTACCTAATCATTGAAATCATTATATTTTGATGTATCCAAAGAAGAAGAAGAGAAGAAGCCAAACAAGAAAAAATATGGTAGCAGTATTTGACAGCATCAAATTGCCGTTGTCAGATAATGCCGAGGGCGGGGCCTAGTTGACGATGTACTTACTTTATCTCGTGTCTTGTTATTGTGAAACTTGATGTAATCGTATATTATTATTGTATATTGTTAACTAATGTATTTCTTTCTTAAAAAGTATGATTTTCAGAATAAGTAGGTATACCTTATGAATAATTTTAAAAACATTTATTTAATAATAGAACATTTAATTTCGTAAAAAAAGTTCACCCAACCAAATTAAAATAAACATCTGAATTAATCTCAATGTAGAATGTATCGGGTTCGATAACCTGCGATGTTCGGTCAAAGTGTCAAAGGTCCTTGTGATTGACAAGGATCTAGAAATAAAATGACCCCCGTGTTTTAAATGCATCCCAAGAATCTCATAAAAATTTATGAGAAGACCAGAGGATCAAATTCAAAAAGTGACTATTTTAAAAGGACAAAGAACTCTCACGTCACGAAATATCCCGATGTTATTTACAAGTTACAATCTAAGCTACGTGTACAACAAATTGTAATAAATCTATACATATATTAAAATGGTAGGAAAGTCAAAAGTTTATATTTTATTTTAAAAGAACATGTGGAGTGTGATCTACAAGCGATACCGAAGCCAAAAATTTAGTTTTTAGAATTTTTATCTGTTTGTCTGTATGTATGTCCGGGATAAACTCAAAAAGTACTGTATGGATTTACTTCAAATTCGGCACGAATATTATTAGGAAGTCGGGTCAACATATAGGCTACATATTATCACGCTATCACCTACGGGGAACGAGCAGTGAACCTTTATTTATAACTAACTCCACGCGTATGACGGCCGCTAGTGAAAATATTCGATTACTAATAAAAATATTCGCTAATAAAGGGGATTTCTCATTTAAAAAGACTATCTTTATATAAACTAACTCTTTGCAAAAAAAATATGTCAGCATCATAATAGAACAATCATTAAATATCGTTTATATGGTATGAATGCTAACTACTCATTGTTATCATTTTTGATGACTTGCAAAACCATAAAAGTGTGGAAATCATTACAATGAAATTATATTATCTTATATATTACATCTCAGAAGTGAATTGTTTTGATATCTATTATGAAATCACTTAGACGACAATATATCCCCTGTAGGCTTCGCAGAGCGTCGAATGTTCGTCACCACGCCACGACACGACATACTACTTTGATATACATGGCTACGGTAACATTCTACTTTGATATACATGACTACGGTATTGAGCAGGCAACAAAAACGTGATTCATTCAATCAAGTTTGAAAATATTTGTGATATTTTTTTTATTGTTTGCAAGTTTGTCTCTGATTTCGCCTAGTAAGGCGGAGATAAAGGTTAAAGACCTCAGAACACAGAAAGTTGGTAAATATCCATTTAGGTACTTTCCAGACATCCTGTTATACGGGGAGAAGACCTGACGCAGCGGTATATAAATAAATAGGGAATTTGACAGTGTAAAAATTAAAGTATTAATTATTGTCATGTGTAATTTAACATGAATAAAGGGAGCCATTTCACTATCCTGACATAAAAAAAAGTAGTTGATAACAATAAAATCATGAAATGAAAAGTATTTTATAATGTGTGACCGAAAACACCCAGGATTGAACTGACATAACTTTGAACTGTTTGACGTTTAATGGCAGCCGTGTGCCGTCACATGCCTCTAAGACGCCATATTGGCTATAAAAACGTTTCAGCGACATATTTGAAAACAGATTTTTATTTGTTTATTGTAGGAAACCAAGAGCTATTAAACACACAAAAAAAAACATTTGAATATGAGTAACAGTAAGCCAATTACAGATTATTTTCACAGATAGAAAAATTAAAAATTAATATTTTCGTTTTTTTTAATGATATACCAAACATAAATATAAAAATCTAATTTTAATAAACATAAATGTTATCGAAACTTATCAGGCTATATTTGATAAGATTCTCAGAAAAATATTCAGAAAATTTTGTAAAATTTTGGGAAGACAACAGCCGGAGAAATAAAATATAATGAAGCACATTAAAATTGAACGGTGGGTCAATGTCATATGGTTCGTTGATTGCGAATGCGAATCATAAACACTGAATCCACTTGTTCCACTTATGTGCCCCTGATAACGGAATATGTATTTTATAAATATGTTGATGATGAGGCTCATTGTAAAGCTCCATGGTAAGTGTCATATAAATGGCTTAACTAAACATTTTTAATATCTTCCATAAATTCTCATTTTCCAAACTATGCAAAGCTAATTTTACACAGAATCGATAGAATTTAAAATGTTTAATGTTGTATCTGTTACTGTGATGTTTTAAGTATTATATGGGTAATTAAATTATAAACAGGAAGTCCTTAAAAGGGCGAACAGTTTGAATGATATTTCTTATTGCATCTTATGTGAAGCACGCGAGAGAGGAAGTTGAACGAGGGGCGGAAGAGGTTAAACTTTTTCGTTTAACTTGTAGTAACGAGATAGCCAAAAAACTATATAAAGTATTTTGATAAACAAAAATATTATAAAATCATTTTATGTTGCAATTAACGCTGTAAAATCTGGTGATTATTGCGTCAGAAAATTGCACAATGCTTACCAGTACCGAGCAAGTCATATTCCACGTAGGGTGCATGTACAGTTCGAGTGACCTCATGATTGCTACAATTTGTCTGATTAATATTTACCTACTTGCTTACGCAGGTAGTTTTTAGATATTCCCAATAGTTTGATTTTAATAAAGAGACACCGATAGGGTATTTTTATATCGTTTTATAGAGATAAACAGAACGTTCTTCTCATCTATACTATAAAGAGGAAAGATTTGAGTGTTTGTTTGTATTCAATAGGCTCCGAAACTTCTGGATCCATTTAAAAAAAAATCACATTTAGAATCCCGCATTATCCCTGATCAACATAGGCTATAGAGTATTTAAAAAAAGTTAGGGTCACGTATGAAAACTTCGATAATGTAACCCAGTGTGTGAAAAAAATACCAAAAAATAACCTTATATCGCGGAAGCTGCGGAAGTCATAGACAATAGAGCAAAATGATGTACTAAAGTTTATAGAGAACAACAATAACTACAAGAATGTTCGCAATACCATATATCCAACTATTACAGTTATGTCACAACTAGAGATCCCTTGCGGTTTCACCCGCGTTAATTTGAAGAAAAGGTTTATTTATTTATTTAAACTTTATTGCCAACATAAGCAAACGGCGGACTTAATGCCATAGGCATTCTCTACCAGTCAACCAGTATGATTGTTGGAGACAAATAGGTTATAGTGAGTCAAACATAAAAAATGGATATATGCTGCTGTCGCAGACTTTTTTAAAAAACTTTTAATGAATAAACCATTCCGTCATATATTATTTTTGTGTAACAGTGCACGCAACGAAAGCTCACAAATAGAATATTTTTACCCGTTTTTGTAACATTCTTCATCGATGCTCCGCTCTCCCTGGTCCTAGCGTAATGTAATATAGCCTAGCCTTCCTTGATAAATTCACTATCCAACACAAAAATATTTATTCGAATCGGACCAGTATTTTTTGAGATTAGCGCGTTCAACCAAAATAAAAATAAAAATGTTGTAATTTCTTTGATCAGAATCACGTTAGAAACATCTATCATCATCACATAATTATGAGTGATAAAGTGATGGGTGTGAACAAACCACTGCGTCACTAGATACATTTAATTAATAAGGGCATGGATATGGTATGGGGCACACACTTTTTTTTAACAGCAGAGCAATGGTGTATTCTACGGGTCCTAAAGTACGCTACAAATTTTTTACTATCAGTTAAATAAATTTTCACGCAAGGTTTATAATTATATGAAGAAAGTCATTGTGTGTCATACAAGCATGAGAACAATAACTATCTACACTACAGCTCCACACCTAAGCGAAGCGATGATTTGATCACTAATCATCAATAAAATAATGCTTCACAAAGCTTGTTCATCTACAGAGCATTATTTACTCTGCAAGAGCGAAAGACTATTAAGAATGAAGCAAAATAAAAAGAAACAAAACAAGATTCTATTGATATAAAATACCTCCTGTTACTTATGAACATAATAACATCTGCCGTGATGCAAACCAGCAAAAGTATAGAAATCAAATAAAGGGCCTTATAAAATTACTCACCACAGCAGTTAAAGTACCAAATAAATCAATCAAATCATACTTTTAGTATAAATCCGAAAGTAATTCTGTGTACCTGTGGTAATAACATTTTGAAGCCTAACCGCTGAAGCCAATTTTGACAATTTTAGCAAAATTATATTTTGAAACTTGAATTTGTCGCAAAATAAAACACGAGGAGGTAAAAAATGTCGAAATTTGAAAATACTACAACATTCTTTTAGACATTTTATCTGAATTCTTTGTATGTTGGATTGATTGATATAAAGTATTAAAACGAATATAAAGTATTTTGTCAGAATCAGAACCTAGTTCAGGAATAGTAAAAAAAATGCAATTTATTTTGCCAGATATGAATCTGAACAATGATTTTTACCACGGTGAAATTGACATATCCTAAGATGTACTCCCGGAGAAGGCTGGCAATCTGCCTCCATTAAAAGGCTATAATAATCACTCGATAAGCGATACCGATACTTTGTAAATTCCTCTATTTTTATCTGGATAAAGGGAGCTTTACTCGCCTAAGGTCGAGCTAAATTCCTCAAACTACTGTACCTTACGCTCCCAAGTTCTTCTAAGTATTTTGTTTTATTGTTCGTATCAATGCTTTATAGAAATGTATATTTATGTGACGAGATTTCATTATATTCTAAGAAGTTCTATGAATTTTCAATAAGGGGTCACTGCCCCAGTTAAAAGAAGGCTATCAGTAACGATGCGCCATAGAAAATACTTTGTAAATATTCCAATTGAAGATCCCAGTACCGATATCACATGATTATTTTATGAAGCCATTTTTATTCTGTGAATAAGAATGTTTTTATTTAAATTGCTTACAATGGTGGCTCTAAATAAATATTATTGTATAAGTTAGTATATGCCATCCTGCCTACTAATACCATTTAATTTGAGTTTTTCAACTTTCGTGCTTATTTCTTTTCATATTTTACGATTAATGTAAAGTACAAACAATTGTGTCAATTTGTGTGTTAAACAATTGTGTCAATTTGTGTGCCCTCGCTTTATGAATAATTTATTAAGAACTTAACAATAACGCTTAATTAATTATTCGGTTTGCACTAATGTATGTGTCACTGAACTCCTCCTAAACGGCTGAACATGAGTAAAAAGAGATTCCTAGGGGGTGCAAGAAAAACGGTTGCGTTTCGTCGTCAGAAAATTTGAGAACGACCCACCGCTAGATTTATTATTTATTTGTAAAAATGATTTATTTAAAGCACGTAAATCACACTTACTTTAGGATAATAATTTAGTAATGCAAATTTTTAGCATAACAAAAAATCTAATCTACTGTTATTTTGGCGTTATGATTATTTAAAACAGTGGTTCTTAACCTTTTAGTCATGAGGGACCATTTTACCAAATGTTTCTATGGCCGGGGACCACCCAGTTGGTTTACCTAACTAAAATGACCTAAATTAAGGGTTGTTTGATAAAGAAAACAAGCACAATTTTATAATTAGCACTCATTTATTTATTATTTGGCAAAAATATAAAAGTTACAGATTTTAATTTAATGTGATTTTTGTGCCTGCATACTCTTTACTAACTTCGGAATTCTCGGTTCAGTACTACTCAAAGCTAAACGCATATCGGCAGTGGCATCCAACCGATTTCGATGCTTGTTTTTAATAATCAGAAGCGTCGAAAACCCCTGCTCGCATAGATACGTCGATGAAAATAATGTTAGGTAACGTATAGCAATGTCTCGAAGCTTTGGAAAAGAAATTGCTTTTTGGCTCCAATAATCTTCAAGATTTATTCCTGATTCGAATGTATCTTTTAAGTTCGTGTCGTGTTGCATTTCAATCACTTCTTCTTGAATTTCATCAGAAACTTCAGAAACGTTGACAATGAAAGGATTCCGGATCAATTTCTGAATACTTTTGTCCTCGCAGTCAGGAAAATAGCGATTGAATTCACTTTTTAAATTAGTCAAATGGAGCATCACGTTCTTCTGAATTTCTTCTTTAATATCTGCACCTTGTCCGTCAATAATTTGGTTGAGCGTATCAAATGCAGAAAAGTTTTTTCTTTCGATCTTATTGATCCATAGCTCGATTTTAGCAATAAACGCCCTGATTTTATCTTCATATGCAAATATGTTGCTCATGCCTTGCAACTTCAAATTTCCGGACCCTTGCATTTGAAGGTTCAATTTATTTATTTGCGCAAAAAAGTCGACCAAATAAGCAAAACGTACTTTATATTCGGGCTCACAGAACTGATCTAGCAACTCTTTGTTTTCCTTGATAGTTAAGAATACTTGTACTTCCTCTCTTAGTTCGTACAACCTCGACAGCATGTTTCCTTTTGAAAGCCAACGAACTTCTGTGTGGAAAAGCAGAGTTTCGTGTTCAGAGTTCATGTCAGAACACAACTGTTTGAATAGACGAGTATTGAGTGCGCTCTTTTTAATGAAGTTAACTACTTTTATAGCTGTTTTCAGAGCTATAGTAAAACATTCCGGGAGCGTTTTGGCAGCCAATGCTTGACGGTGAATAACGCAGTGCGTCGTAATTGCGGAAGGATTTTTGGTTTTTACCAATGCTGCAAGACCAGAGCGAGAACCAAGCATAGCAGGAGCACCGTCAGTACAAAACCCGGCAAGCCTTTCCCACATAAGTCCATGTTCCTCCATATATTGGCTTATTGCATTCATAACATCTGCACCTTGCGACGTAGTTTTAAGTTCTTGAGAAAATAATAACTCTTCTTTAAACATTTTGTTGTCCTCCAAAAATCGAATAAATACAAGTAATTGACAGCATTGCGAAACATCGGTAGACTCATCACATTGTAATGCAAAATAAGGGCTGTTTTTAATCTTGTCAATAACTTGGTCTTCAATATCAGTTGACATTTTTTGAATACGCGACTTAATTGTGTCATTAGAAAGCGGTATTTCACGAATTTTCTTTTGAGCTTCCGCACCTAAAAGCTCTTCTGCAACTTTGAGCATACAGGGCTTTATTAAAGATTCGCCGATTGTGTGTGCTTTTTTCGATTTGGCAATCAATTTTGAAACTTCAAATGATGCAGATAATGTTTTTTCAGAGGTTTCATAACTTGTTCCACTGGGTCCAAGTTTCATTTTTTTAAGACTTGTTAGTTTGCCTTCAAAGAATTCTCGCGAACGGTTACAAAACTTCGGATGCACGGTCTTCAAATGACGTTCCAACTTTGCCGGTTTTAAAGCGTCGTTAGAAAGAACAGTTGCACATAAAACGCATTGTGGTCTAGTTTCTCCATTAATTTCTATTGAAGTAAAGCCCAGCTTAATATAGTCGTCGTCATATTTTCTTTTTGGTGGCATTTTTCTGAAAACGAAGTTTTAGCGATAATATGGACAGGTATAAGATCTGATAATAAAAATGTGTTGTTTTGATAAGCTTTTATTTGTGAGGTCTATGGCCAGCTGTTGGAATGACGGTTAAAGTATCTACTGCTCAAGACGTATCAAATGAGCCCAAATACGACGGTATTATTAAGTAGGTACCTATATTTACATATACATCATAATCTGCTCAATTATACCAAGCAATTGCATTGTCACCGAAATGATATAATATTATGTATTCCCAACTTTGCCTCAATTGGTTGAGAATAACTGCTTTGAAATATTTAGTTGTAAGGTTTAGACCCGAACAAACAAACGTACCTACCTACACACAAACAATGCAAGTCAAATAAGGCTCGTTTTGACGTGACAACGTCTTATAAAACGATGGATCTTATGTAAACCGACTTTAAATGAAACCGATTTTTTAATTGCTTATTAAAACCTAACCTAGCCTACAAAAATACTGAATTGTGCATTATTTTCCGTTTTATATAAAATATTAAAAACTTCTTACCTACCTAATAAGAAACCTAGCAGATTTACAACGTGACGAAAATAAAGTAAAATTAGTAATCCGCAATAGCTAGTTGTGTGACATAAACCAAACAAATAATATTTATTTTACTTACCTATAATAAATCACTACCGCTCATTACAACGTCGACGCTACAAGTGACGATCGGCAACCCGCGCCGCTAAAACAAAGAACGAATGGAACGAAACCGCCACCCCCGCTCTCGTGCACCGCGTTTCGCCTTCGGACTCGTGCCGCGCGCGGCTCGCGTTGTTTCGACTCGACTCATGACGTCACGTCACATATTATTAGGATGGCTTCGCGGACCACTTGGAATGCCTCCAGGGACCACCTGTGGTCCGCGGACCACCGGTTAAGAACCACTGATTTAAAAGATTACATTCTGCTTGCATGACATTATTAAATGTACTATTTATTTATGGGAAGTCGCTGGTACCTGCCATACAGTTTATACTAGTGCAGATACCAACACTCCAATTAAAATGTAATTGTTGTTTAATTAAGTAAAAATAAAAATTTAAATATATATATATATATATATAATGTACAACAACATCCAATGAAATGAATAAATTATTATTATTAACTTTAGTTTTGTGAGAATCCCACAGGAACCCAATATTTTTCCGGGATAAAAAGTATCCTGTCTCAATCCAGGCCATAAAACTGTATGCATACTAAATTTCATCCAAATTCGTTCAGTAGTTGTTTTTGTGATAAAATAAAAAACATACAACTTTCACATTTATATTATCAATAGGATTATTAAGACTTACTGCCCCAGAAGGCGAGTGTGACTTTTTGAATAAGTAGTTTGCTCATTGCTCTGCGAAGGCTATTTGAGCCGGGCGAGTTTACCCGGTTTAAAGTAAGTTTCAATGTACAATTGTTTCTTTCCATGCAGCAGTAGTTTGGGAAGTAGAAAAGATCGAAGCTGGTATCAAAATAAAGGAAAGCAAAGAAGTGACAGCAAAGTAAATCGGTTCGATTTAAATACTTGTTGGCCATGAACGTCGATGGTCTTGGATGGATTAGGTTAAGATTCACAGCTGGACCGAAAACTGCAGTTGGTTCTAGGAGTGGAGGTGCGGAGGCCCAGGGACAACGAAAATAACCCCTAAGGAGTGGTTAATTTTACGATTTGCTTGGCGGTTTCCAAAATATTCCACCATAACAACGCTTACAAAGTTAAAATATGTCACTTTTTATGGGTTTGCTTCTCTACCAGTTCTAGTCCAGTATATAAAAGTAAGAGTAACGTGTACATTAGTATTATTATTCGTGTCTCCTTGACAACAGTTATAAATTTTAATTCCCACAACTTCGGCCAAGTCCCGTCAGTCAGCTGTAATGAGTCAAAACTATTTTTTCTCTTTCCTGCATCGTAAGTGTTTCGGAGAAGGTGCGACTGTCATCCAGCCAGCCACGTAACGACTCGAGGTCACTAACACCATTCAGTCTAAATAAAACCTAGACATGAGGCTAAAATAACCTACACATAAAATATGGTGAAATTTCAATCCAATCACATTAACATATATAATGCGAAATAAAATATAATAATGTAGAAATTTCAAAAAGCACGTTTTTAAAGCTGATCAAAATAAAAAATAAATAATAATAGAATAAAAAAATTAGGGTGTTTAAACAACAAACAAAGTCTAAAAGCTCTAATGACTCTTATGGTATATCGAACGGCGAAGATAAATTGTATTTGTTACAGGAACAGCGGTTGCTTGCAAACAATCGCGAAGTTGTTGCTTGCGGAAGTTCCGAAAGCGGCAATAGCGAATATCCGCATAAACGGCAAAAAGACTGATGCGTGGTGAGACGCATCAGTCTTTTTGCCGTTTATGCGGATATTCGCTTCTAAGTTTTTC
This sequence comes from Chilo suppressalis, assembly GCA_902850365.2. Taxonomy (NCBI): domain Eukaryota; kingdom Metazoa; phylum Arthropoda; class Insecta; order Lepidoptera; family Crambidae; genus Chilo; species Chilo suppressalis. The sequence continues at coordinate 5,788,449 of OU963902.1, forward strand.
CAGCTGTTGTAATCAGTACACCACCACAACAGCGGCGAGATGGACCAGGTTGCCGTCTTATATATCACCCATACAATTATGATGATTATAACAAATGCATATTTTCTGTTTGTAAATTTTTTCAATCTTTTACTTATTTGTACAGAAGAGAAAAATCTTATAGTGTATATTTTAATTAAATCATTTTTTTTAAGTCAGTTAATTACACGAGTCATACAGTATGATAGGGCTTAATTAGCACAAGTTTAAACAGATTTTCATTATGTGCATTATATTATAGTTTTCCATTTATGACGAAAAATTAAAAATAAAAACCTTTACCTTTCACTCTTTTATAAAGTAAGCACTGTAAGCAAATAAGGCTTGTGTTATGGGATACTAAGAAAGAATACGTATACATAATTATATTTATATAGCAATAGGTACATCCACGTCTCGGTACAAATACTCGTATTTGCCATACTAACATTTGCCCCGCCGCGCCGGCATTCGAACCCTAGACCTCTGAGTAAGCGACACCTTGAAATCCGGCATTAGGTATATTACATTTGACTCAATAGTTGCAGTATGAAAAGAATGTCAGCTATAAAACTACTTTAAAATTTCATGGAACTAATGGTACAAAATATTAATTTGAAGGTTTCCATAGTACCATGTGGAACTAGCTACATAGAACTGTTGGGAATAAAGGAAAAAAAAAATGGCAATAACTATCATAATGATACTTTGAAAAAACTGTTAAATAACAAGAAGAAATATCAAAAACAGACTTAACAAAATTACACATTACAACAGTTAAATTAAAAGTATTCTTCGTTCTAAGCTTAGCATGAAACATTAATATTTTGCTATCGATGAAAATTCTTGCATCTATAATTATTTAAAGGTACCGTAAACAGCATGGCAACGTTTTAGAAACTACATTCAATTCATAGACCGGTATTAGCCATAGCGTAATAGTTAAATACAAACAAACACTGGGGTCGTGAACGCGCTCAGGGTTCTCCGAGGCTCACTACTCGGCCCACAACTGAAGGTAAAAGGAGGGCACTGCACCGTACTATGCCACTTTACTAACTCAATGCATTGGCTAAGGCACATTACATTAGAATTTAAAATGCGCAAGCAGCCAGTTAGAACTCTTTACATCAAGTAAATTAGAATTCCTGTCACTAGCTTGACAACATACGATATCATTCCATGTACGAGTATGATGCAACAGCGAAGTTTTAACATATCTCTAAAACTTAATGTTGTTTTTTTTTCTTAGCTTTTAATCAAATGATATTTCAAAACGTAGATGTAACATTCTTCTTTTAACTTGACACTTCAAAAGTACTCATGGGTAGTCTCATTGGATCTTTTAAGATTTGAATAAATGATAATTTTATACGAAAAGTATTATGAACTATTTTACTATTTTGCCAGATACTCAGTTGCTGCTAATTTTATTCAATTTTCAATAGAAGTTGTAAGACGTCAACACAATTTCGATCTTGGTTCAAGGAACTAACAAATGTTTGCCAAATTTATTTTCGTGTTGCCTACCACATAACGATATTCGCACTAAAACCGAAGGTTAATGAACAAAAGAAAACCAGTGAGAAGACTGAAAGTGGTGTTGATGATATCGGCTGTTTGTGGTACGTTACGTAATATAGTTCTGATTACTGCAATTATAACAACAACATCGAACTATTCAACCAAAGAATCAAGGCCAGGCCCAATATACAGTGCACAAAACTGTGTACATTCAAGATGTTGAATTTAAGTAACGTTATAAAGAGAGGAGACAACCACCTATTTCCCTTGTAAGTTTATACTGCTTTTGCATGACGTTGAATTGAAAGGTCATAATGATAATGGATGATAGTGAAGTCTTTAGAAACGATTAAATCTCTTTATTAATTTAGCACAACGCTGCTGTTATAATCCGTGAATTACTTATCCAATTCCTAGTTAATCAATAAACTAGCATCATGGGTAATGATTGCTTCACTTTACATCGTTCAGAGGTTTTTATTATGTTTGCCGCTTAGATCAACAATGCTGGTACAATGTTGTTAATTAAAGGTTTGCAGTTAGACAGAGACTTAAATTGTCTTGTTCGCTCCTAAAACTTAGTTACCTACTATAAAGACTTGTCAATCTACATTACCTACTTACGAGAAGAGCACAATGATTCCACAAGTAACTTGATAGGCTGATAATGACTGTGGTCTGTAATTATGCCTAATACGACTTAGTTGTTGCTCAGCACCTCCGCACACAAACTTTTTTTTAGTTGTTCTAAACCAGGAACTATGATTTCGTTAACTCGATGCTGGGTTCACCAAAGTTCACCCATTTATGACAGCTGATAGGATACAAATATAGGTACTTGTTAAAGTCAGTCAGTGAAAATTTACTAAATTACATAATAAACTTAATTAAGTAATATTGATTTGAAAGTAATAAAAATATTATTGTATTCATAACGACAACGAACTTATTATCTGTAGACGCAGATGACACAAAAATAGAGCATAATATGTAAGAACTACAACATATTTGGTGAAAAAACTATACATATGATAAAATGTATATATTTTCAGTCACGTTGCTTTCTTGTAAATCCAGTCTTGCGTATTTTTCCTATTAATGTGGACTAATTTTACATACTACTTAATTTTTACTAAGTGTACCATCTATTTAATATATTTGTACTTCATAGTCATCATCAGACATATGTTATACGGATTACGCTTTCAAAATCAATACCCGTACGCTATATTGTTATAAGACACCTTTAGAGCGGACGGTTACGGGCTATACAGTGAACTTATTCAGTTATTCACAGATTTTTCCCCAGCCAGTCCCAGGTGAGAAGTGTTGCTCCCAAATCGATTAAACTAATTTCAATGAAGCCCTTATAGTTCCAGCTGCCAAGCTGCCAAGTAGACGGCAACAACCGACCCTGACCGCGATTCATACCTATCACACACTAACACTACTACAGAAATTTTCAAACCGCTTACGTAACTTCTTACTATACTAGCAGCGGAGACCAACTATCGCAAAATCATGCCACTGATTTTTTGCAAAAATTAACACTTACGATTCTGTTGCACATTAATTCTAGTAATGATAACTAGTATATTAATGTTCTCTAAGGTTATGATTTATGAATGTTTATACCGATCGGTTTTAATATCGATGGAATATTTTAAACATTACGCGACAACATTAACATAATTTAAGCAGGTAGAAACTAATGCTTCTTTCTTAAACAGAGCTAATTTTGTGTGCTAATTATTCTATTTACCAAATGTATTTAGACAGCGGTAGTATCGGATCTGCCCTCAAAAAAGTAGAACATGTGATAATATCATTATCAGTGATACTAACAGGTTTTTATTTGCATTACAGCTAGGTAGATCTTTTTAATTGCAAATGTTTTGCTTCGTTAACTTGGGCTTTTGATTTATAATTTATGTGTTTTTTTTCGCTGATGTCCGCAGACATTTCTAAATGTTTACTAATCAAATCGATTTGTTAACATAGATGCTGGTTTACATTTTATACCAGATTCGTAGTTATGAGTCTAAGATAACCTTAATTTTTTATACCGGTTGGCGAATTGTGTAAGTATCTTTTTTTCTTTCCCTTATAAAAGTTTCATTTTAATCTATTTAATAAGATTTACTGCTAGATTGAAAACTGCAGGCGGGCTATTAATCTGTGGGGCCCTTAAGAGGGGAACAGGCAATGCTTTTTCCATACAAACGTTCTCGATTGATTCTTTCTTAATTTTTATCACTAATGAATTGATTTTCATATAAAAGATATAATTTTACTCATTCTATGCTCCTAAGTCTTGGTTTCTTCGATAATTTGTGTTTCACGGAAACCGGAAGCCCTCAAAAATGTCAAGACTAAACAAATTTTATCACCACTAAAGATATGTAGTGTGCAGATTACATAAGCTTTTACAAAAAAAGCAAAACATAAAGGCCTAGTATAACTACTTATTATTCTATTAGTAAAATCAAATGTATCTTACAGATATCTAATTTTAGAGGACGAAATCGTCGAGAGCCAAACCTAGAATTTTACATATAAGCGGTTTTCAGCGTTAACTACTGTTGTCCCTATCGCACGGTATTTGCCAATGCCTGACACCAATAGTTTTGTTTTGTTTTTATTTTTTAAGCATTTAACTGCTAGATGTTTAAATCTAAAGCAATAGTTTTTTCAAATACCTATTTCTCAAATGTCTCTCAGCTCGCGTCCGCACTTAACGCTGGAGACTAAATGACTTTCTACTTCAATCAAAGCTAAAGAAAAGTGACTAAAAGTTCAAACCTCCTTCCCGAACATGAAATGATAGGGATCACGGAAACGAAACAATTAAGGACCTGGAGGCCTACTCTATTTCAACGAAAAACGAAATTTCGATCGAAATTTCGCACGTTCCCTACTCTGTTTCCTTTTCATTTCGAAAATTCGTTCGTCCGAAATATTTTGACAATTAAATTCTCCAAGCCTACTCTAATTCACAAAACTTTCGAAGGAAAAGTTGAATTTTACAGATAATTGTTCGAAATTTTGAACTCAAATCGACGAAATGAAAAGTGTTACCTTTTCATTTTCGTTTTGAGATTTTTGTTTTAATTAAGCCTAAAATACTTGCAAGAGTATTTTTAATAATAGCTGCTTAGTTCGAGAAACTTTTTTAGCACGTAAAATTAACAAATAAACCATTTTTTTTATTATTTTTTGTAATTTCGATACTTCAAAGTATTAAACAACAAATTGAGGTTGACATACAGTAGATTGTATCGACTCTACAAATTAGTCGGCTAACACTGTCAAAGAAGGTTCTTTCAATGTCATCTAAAAATTTGCCGTAAACTACCTATATTGTTTCCAAGTAAAAAAACGTTTTCTTAAAAGTAGAGATAAAAAGAACTCACAAACATGACTCATTCCATTCGTTCACGAAAACTGTTTATGGTTCCGAAGTTAATGTGCCTGTTCGAAAATGAAATAGAGTAGAGACACTGGCGAAAATTCGTTTGAAATTCGTTCGTTACCGAAATTTCGTTTCGGAGAAAGAGAGTAGAGCTCCTGGCCTTAAGGTCTCGTTTTTTTTAAATTTGACGATATAACCGTTCGTTTGTCACAAACTATTTAATACTTAAGTTCCTGCGCTGCAGTGCATTAACCATGAACACCATTCTATCCATTAGGAATTCTGCTGTCATGACAGCCGTGTTGTCGAGCCGCAAGCCTGTTCTGAGCTACGCCTATACCCAACCAACCTAACGGTATCGTCCCACGAACTGAATACATTGATTTATTTAGATATTGAATAATGTTTCTTATACAACAGCTTCATTTTTAGGGTCAAGGGGTAACATTATGATATGGTATCCTATTATGCATCCGATATCTGTATGTGACCACAGGGCTCTATCTTTTGAATGGAAAAAAGTAGGTAGACAATTGAAATTTATACATAAAGCTTGTTACTGTTGTTGCTATCATAAAAATAACATACGATAGTAAAAAAATACAGGAGGTCTCCGTGCATGAACTGTTTTTATCTCGATCTAGTGTTAAATATTGCATTTGGTTGACCGGTTGTTTTTAAGTTGAGTACCTATTGTATAATTTAACATGATGTTGTAACTGTAACCCAATGTAACGAAAAAAGTATTGTTGTGTAATTTTCTCGTCCTGGAACTAGGGTTGCCATCCACCCGGGTTTACCCAGATTTGTCCTACTTTTGAGGGCGTTCGGGGAATATCCAGCCAGCCTCTTATGTGCCTGGACAAGAATAGCCTTAAACTGGTGGCGGGGATTATCACCGGTCACTGCTGACTGAACAATCACTCACACCCTCGTTATTCAAAAAGTCCCCATTTCCCATACAGAGCATGGTTTGAAGACGGCGGCAAATGTGCTCCTAGAGTACACAGGCGTGCGTCACCAGGATCCGCAGCGAGACTCTCAGTACACCGGGATCCCTTGCGGATTACCTAAGAGGACTAGACGGATTGATCTGCTTCTAGAAGGAGATGGGCTGATTGGAGTAATCGGCCGCCATGGCTCACGTACAATAGGGATGATGACTATTTTTTTTTCTTCGTTTATCAGGTAGATTATCAAAAAGTATTGGACACGTATTTTTTCTTTTTTCACATAATATAAACATTGCAGAGATATATTGATTTGAAAAGTCGCATGACGTCACATTTTAGTACACTTTTAAGTGAAAATTCACTAAAAAGTGACGTCACGAGCCCCTACTCCTAAACTTGACGCGCTATAACTTTGACATTTTTTGGTTGATTGCCCAAAGAAAAAATACGTGTCCATTATTTTTTGATCATCTAACTGACGGACTAAATAGAATTTCGTTTACTGTACCCCGTCATCACCCCTATTTTCCGCTCAAGGAATAAGTGCGGAAACCACATGCTTTAACGTAGAACATAGAAAAGCGTCCAGGGGGTTTCATTTGTAGTGCGGATTTAAAAATTTCATATCTTGGACCGCCAATCAATCCGACAATTTTAATTTCTTTGAAAATAAATAAATCTCTTCTGACACTGACCGAACCCATTAATGCTGGCGTCCGGCAAGGATCAGTTCTGCCGCCTATACACGCTGTTTATTTTGCATATCTCATCTCTATATATATATAAACAAAAATGTAAGCCTCGCATGTCTGTACATTGAATATTTTTTGCAAAAAAAGTAGTTTGGAGGACTTAAAATAAGTAATAGAACACATTTCTATAATTTTTATAACTTTTATGTGTTTGTCTGTATGTTTGTTCGCGCATTCCATCAAAACTACTTAATTAAATGCAATGAATTTATAATATGTTTGAGGTTAAAAGAGTGTCTCTGGGTGACATTTAGTCTTAATTTCATTCAAATCGGTGCACTTTTACACACAACTCACACAATTACCTACACACAATAAAGCCACGCAGATGTACATATGGATGTGATTTATTTCACACAAAATTTTACTACCCCTATTGATAGTAGATAGCGCTGATTGAAACGCATTAACGATTAGCTACGTTTCTTGTATTATGCAGTTTCTTTGAACTATAATATTTTCCGAGTTTGAATATAAAATATTATATGATTTTAAAGATAATAGATACTTTAGGTAATGATAATATTAAAATTACGAAAAGTTTTGCTTTGTGTCCATTCATCATCATCATCATCAGCCTATTAATGTCCCCACTGCTGGGGCACAGATCTTCCCTATGGATGGAATAGGGAGATTAGGCCATGCGCCCACCACGCGGGCCCAGTGTGGATTGGCGGGTGCTAACGACTGCAGATGCAGCCGGGACCAACGGCTTAACGTGCCTTCCGAAGCACGGAGGAGCTCGAGATAGTAAATTTTTTTGGTCACCCATCCAATGACCGACCACTGCGAAAGTTGCTTAACTTCAACGATCGCAGCCGAACGCGCTAACCACTTGCGCCATCGAGCTCCTGTTGTTTATTGTTTACCGATGAGTCACCAACGACACTAATCGTAACGCGAAATCGTAACACATTCGAGCGTGCCTTAAGAAGTTTTACTTCAATAATTAGATTCTTATGTCAATTAAAATGGTGTTTCACTTAGGTAAACTACTGTATGAGATAAAAATATGGCAGCTTTGTTAAAAAATAATCGAGCGAGTCTTACAGTAGACGCTCGTGATGTGTATAACATTTGAAACCTCGCCTTATATTAATAAATAAAGAAATAAAACCTAACTACAAAAGCAATAAGCCATTTGAACATTATGTTCCAAAATCAAATCAAATAGCGCGCGCTTTCGTGACTTCCTGTTGACGACACACTTCCGTGCCATTTCACGAAATCACTGCCACAAATGCATTCTCATCTCGTCATACCTACATAGTCTAAAATGTGCAGCACAGACTTCTAAGGGCATACTACGCATCTCAATAAAATTGTAAGAAAGAACCCTTTCAGCAGCGTAATAAATCGAATTGCTATTCTGCCATTGTAAGATTAAGCTTTTGTGAATTTGGATCAAAAATCAGCCATTTAATTATATTTAAAAAATGCCTTAAAAATATTAAATATTTGAAGAAGATTATGCAAAGTGAATTTCGGAGCAACAAGATTCTGACCGAAAAAATAAAGGGACCCCGAGTTTGCCGGATGTAGCCTTCGCCTAACATACTCACCAGACTATGTCTATAGTTATTTACATATGAAAGCACTATTTCCATCCTTTGGGCACTATTTGACCTTAATATTGAGTTCCATGATACACACCATTCAAAAGTTCCTTGAATGTAGTCAGAGTCAAGTTGGGTTCGGAAGATAAATGTCGTATTTCCTGGGGACTACTTACTACTCTCGCTGAATCCAATTTTCCTGTCCAATTGTAAGTAGCTGCATGTAGGTATATTACCCGAATCACGATTGAATGAAATACCTAATGGAGTAAAGAAATAGTATGAAATTTTACTTTGTTGTTTACAAACAAAATTGAAATGATTAGGTACTGTAAGTTCATTGACTGCCTTGAGATTATGATTATTTTGGTATTTATTAATAAAAAACACTTACTGGTATCAGATCCAAGGCCAAAATTAATCCGTCGCCATTAATAGCGGAGATGGTTATAAATATGATATAATTTAGATCACAACTGAAAGTCGATCTTTCCCAATTCATTTTGAATTTGAAAAAACGAGTGATTACCATAGCCACATTTTTTTTTTGGGAATTTCCTCTTAATAGGAAGGCAAAGGATCCGGTGCCAATAGAACAAAGTTTCTATTCTGTTCTATAATAATCATGGACAGTATTATTAAATACTTTATTCGAGACCCTCGGAGGCACAAGGAGATTATAATTAAAATGATTGGTCCTTAATGCAGAATTCTTCGTTTGTCTGTAGGTAGTAAATCAATTATTAGTTTTCGATTGAATGCAGTTCTATATGCTATTAAGTAGAGTTTACGTGTCAAAATAAAAATACTTTAAAAAACTTTATGTTATTATATCTACATGAAAATATTTCAAAATCTATTCGCTATGTGCACGACAGTAGCGCCACCTACAATGCGCAACTTTCCGGGATTATGCCAAATAATGACATCAGTTTGTATTTTATTGATTTCTAGTAAATATAGTAAGGTAAAGATAAATAAAAATTATTATATATTGTATAATAATTTAAATAATGTCGGATTTCAATTCGGAATTCAGTACAGTCAATAATAACTCTTGTATTGATGTAATCTGGACTGAAACACTTGGGCATTGGTGCTTGTACGGTGGCTCTATTCGGCCAAAAGATTAAATTAGCAGTTGAACAAGCTAGATTTTGTAAGATCGAATGAAATATACGTGAGATTGTGGTTTTTTTGTACACCAAATAACACACTCAATGCTGAAAATGTCAAGCCAGTTTTCATTTTAATCAAAAAAATCAGAAGTCGGTCTTTAGTGGAAACTGTACATTTTCTCATAGTTAATCTTGTTAATAAAAACTTAAAATTGCTAAATGACACACCAGAAGGATCTAGGAGTTCTTGATCATTTGTTATTGATGAAATACCAACAAATTCTTGACTTTTTGTTTCGGTAGATTGATCCTCATACGATTTTTTGTCAGTGCCACAGCTTTTATCTTTCTTTCTTGAATTATTTGTCATTAAAATTCTTGATGTTGGATCACAGTGATCACTGTAAATTAATCTAATACAAATAAAAGTTGTATCTCTTAATTTCGATTCAGAAAACATATTGACTTGACATCCTTGATCGATCATAAAAGGTTGAGTTTGATTTAATTCACTCCCTTCTTCAATTATTATTTGACTTGATGTGGTATCTGAGACTTTTGTGGTTCTTCGTTTTGTCAAGCGTGTATATCTAGCTAGGACCTGTGAATCATTAACCTTCCTCTTTCGATATATTTCAGGGAATATCGTAGGAGCATAACTCGGATTTTCTTCCTCGTCTGATTTTTTGTTTCCCATAAAATGTTCACTACAAATTGTGTCGTCAGGTTTGGGATACCATGGCGACCCATCAACGCTAAAATAATAGAGACAATAATGAATATCACATAAAATATATAGCGCAAATAAAATTGATCATAATTTAAGGTTATTTCGCTTACTTATTTCTTTTTATGGCATCTATCCATTTATTTCTTTGATTTAATTTCCAGTCCAATGTAGGAAATATATACACAGACTAATTGTGCCCTTATTTTTGCAATTCACAACACAACAACATCTATTAATAGGCATTTTAAAAAATTTTTGTTTATTACGAACTCCGTGCAAATTGACTTTACTTTCCCGGATTGTTGCGTATTTCTGCCACGATAAGCGCTGCGATCGCTTCACTATACCCCCACCATGTACTTCGCACATAGCGAATAGAAATATATATGGTATATTCATTGGCATTGGCAGGAATGTCGTAATTGTTAGAGCGACAAATTGCTAGGAGTTTATATTTGCGTGTAATCTCATTGCTGTTATTCGTATGGTTTGTGGTTGTCAGAATTATTTGAATATACTGACTGACATGCACTTCAAGTTTTGGTTGTTACTTGCTTAGATACGTTGTTTGTACTCATGTGTTCTATTTTGTTTGTAAATATATATTAAGTCAATATTAGCTGGCATTCTTTATTTATTATATATGATCGAGGTTATCCAGTCCTCGATCAGGTTATGGGCCGCATATGATAAATATAAGAAGACTTAAAATATGGCTACACAAGGAAATAGTATGAAGGTAAATTCGAGCAGCGATGGATCGGAGAGATCTCAGCCTTCACACGACACAGGTATGAGCATAGAGAAACTCGATGGAAATTCGAATTATAGTACTTGGAAATTTTTGGTAGAATTATATCTAATTCACGATGATTTATGGGAGTACACACAAACAACGCCAGATAAAACTGATGTAGTAGGCTGTAGGAAAGACCAAAAAGCGAGAGCAAAAATATGCTTGATGGTAAAGCCCCACTGTCTGATTCACGTTCGAAACGCTAAGACAGCTAAAGAAGCGTGGGACGCTTTGAGATCGGCTTTTGAAGATAAGGGTCTTAACAACCGTTGCAGACTTTTGACCAAGTTAGTTAGCCTAAAACTTGAACAATTTACATCAGTTAGGAGTTATGTAACAGAAATAATGTTAGTAGCGCAGCAATTACGGGACATCGGTAAAGAAGTTGACGATGAGATGCTAGCTGCTCTCATGTTACAAGGTTTGACCGAAACTTTTCAACCAATGAGGCTTGCGATTGAAAACTCAGGAGTAGAGTTGACCACAGATTACATAAAAACCAAATTACTTCAAATGGAAGATTCGTATAACACTAGTAGTTCAAGCAGTAATGATATAGCATTGCGTGTTGATACACATAACAAGACTAGGAGATTTCCATACAAGAAGTCACAGAAGATAAAATGCTTTATTTGTAATGGACCACATAAAGCGAGAGATTGTCCAGAGAACTCAAAAAATAAGAAGGCTTCGTTAGCATTGGGACTTGCAACTTCAGGAAAACCAGACGAGTGGATTTTAGATTCTGGGGCATCAAGCCATATGACTAACAGCAAAGAGTATTTAATGGACGTTAGAATGTATGACAAAAAAGTGGAAATCGGATGTGCGAATGGTAGTAAAGTATATGGTATTGGAGAAGGTTCTGTGGTATGTAAGGAGAATGTTGCAGGCGTAAGTGAAGTGATGTATGTACCACACTTAGCAACTAACTTGTTGAGCGTGAGTGCTATTGTAAAGAAGAATGTAGTTGTTGTATTTTCAGCGAAAGGCTATGAACTGTTGAAAGCGGATGGATGTAAGGTTACTGGTGATGTCTTATATACAGGTGTGGAGGATAATGGTGTTTATAAACTTAAGCTCTGTTCACAGGAGAAAGCACTAGCCTCGACTGTCAGTACCATAGACATAGAGTTGTGGCATAGACGTATGGGACATCTTGGTGTACGGAACCTTAAGCTGCTGAGAGACAAATTGGCTACAGGGGTAAGTTTTACTAATAATCCAGTTAACTTACAGTGTAGAGCTTGTTTGATGGGAAAGCAGACCAAACAACCGTTTAAAAAGGGTTTAGCAAACAGAGCTGATGATATTTTAGGTTTGGTTCATACTGATGTATGTGGACCAATGAGTAAAGACTCAATGTCGGGCTGTAAATATTTTCTAACGTTTATTGATGATTTTACAAGAAAAACTTTTGTATATTTTATCAAAAACAAAAGTGAAGTCTTTCAAAAATTTTTAGATTTCAAGACATTTGCTGAGAACCAGTCTGGAAAGAAATTAAAAATTCTTCGATCGGATAATGGCAAGGAGTATGTCAATGAGCAGATGAAGAAATTTTTGAAGCAGTGTGGTATACAACAGCAATTAACGGTTGAGTATACACCCGAGCAGAATGGAGTTGCAGAACGTGCAAACCGCACAATAACAGAAAAAGCTAGAAGTATGCTTCAGGAAGCAGAGCTAGATGAAAAGTTCTGGGCAGAGGCGGTGAACTACGCTGTGTATTTAAAGAATAGATCACCGACCATTGCAGTTAAAGGTAAAACGCCAGAGGAAGCGTGGACTGGAAGGAAGCAAGACTTAAGCATGCTACGAATTTTCGGATGCAAAGCGTTTATTCACGTACCAAAAGTAAAACGGACGAAATGGGACGCTAAATCTAAAGAAATGATTCATGTAGGCATCTGTGAAGAATCGAAAGGCTACCGCTTAATAGACCCAATAACTAATCATTTAAGCAAGGCCAGAGATGTTGTGTTTTTCGAGAACGAGAATATAAACTGTAAGCAAACAGTTGAAAGAGTTGAGAAGTCAGCACCGCTTAGTTTTAAGGATAACGTCACAGAATATGAAGATCACATAGAAGTTCAAGATTTTCAAAGAGATCAAATTGAATCGGAAAATGAACCTGTAAATATTGTAAGTAGTAATGATGATGATATTCTGCATGAGAATTTAGAAACGGAAACAAATGAAGAGAGTTCTGTTACAAGAAGATATCCTTTAAGAGATAGAAAGAAGAAAGCGATACCTGACTGCATTACATATCACACAATAGCTGATTGTGATGATCCGCAGAGTGTGGATGAGGCATTGTCTAGAAGAGACAAACACTTATGGAAAGCTGCGATCGACGAGGAGCTTAATGCACTCAAGAAAAATAAAACATGGAAATTGACGTTACCTCCAGAATCTTGCAACGTCGTTGATTCTAAATGGATATTTAAAATCAAAGAAGAGGCAGGGGGAAATAAGAGATACAAAGCACGCCTAGTTGCAAGAGGTTTCAGCCAGAGGCATGGAATAGATTATTTTGAGACATTTTCTCCAGTTATTAGACATAGCTCTTTGAGGACATTGATTGCATTGGCAGCTCATATGAATCTTAATATAGACCACATGGACGTGAAAACCGCATTCTTGAATGGTAACTTGGACGAGGTGGTTTATATGAAGCAACCAGAGGGTTTCGTTGAAAAGGGAAAGGAGAATTATGTGTGCCAGTTGCAAAGATCATTGTACGGACTTAAACAAGCTCCCAGAGCATGGAATAAAAAACTTCATTTGGAATTGCTGAAACTTAAATTCAAGAGGTCTGAGTATGAACCATGCGTTTATATTAGATCTACAGGAGATAAAGTAATTATTCTTGCCATATATGTAGATGACATTTTATTGTTCTGGAATAATGTTGAGGAATTAAGGAAGGTTAAAACCGATCTCACAAACAAATTTGAGATGAAGGACCTTGGCACAGCGAAGTTGATGTTGGGAATACGAATAGCACAAGATAGTGAAGGGATCAAACTGGATCAGAAGGGATACATAGAGAAGGTTATTCGTACATTTGGAATGGAGAACTGTAAACCAGTTGCTACTCCAGCAGTACCAGGACAAAGGCTAGAGAGGCCACAGCTTGATCAAGAACTTGATGAAAAAGTACCGTATCGCGCATTGATTGGTTCACTGATGTACCTTGCTGTTTGTACGCGCCCTGACATAGCACACACAGTAAGTCAGCTCAGTCAGTTTAACAACAGCTACGGAGACGAGCATTGGATAGCTGCAAAGAGAGTGCTCCGCTATTTGATGGGAACCAAGGATCTAGCATTATTCTATAGAAGGGGAAACCAAAATGAGTTTGTATTAGGTTATGCTGATGCAGATCACGCCGGAGACTTTGATAGAAGATCAAATTCAGGTTGGGTATTTTTATCTCAAGGAGGAGCTATTTCTTGGGAGAGCAAGAAACAACGTACAGTGGCAATATCGTCTGCAGAAGCTGAGTATGTAGCGTTATCAGAGGCTGCAAAAGAGGCAATTTTCATTCGCAGGTTTATTGCAGAATTAAGAGATGGACCCAATCCCGCAATCTCAATTTTCACTGATAGTCAGTCGGCTATGGCAATTGCTAAGAATCCTGTACATCACCAGCGTACGAAGCATGTGGATGTAAGATATCACTTTGTACGTGAGGCGATTGAGAATGGTGACATTCATTTGAGGTACAAGGAAACTAATAGAATGACAGCTGATGTTTTGACAAAGTGTTTGTTGAGAGGTAAATTTGAATGGTGTGTGAAAAGCATGGGTTTGAGTTGTGTGTGAATAAGATGGCTGTTTATATGGTAGGTACACTAACAGGCATGAGATTAAGGAGGAGTGTTAGAGCGACAAATTGCTAGGAGTTTATATTTGCGTGTAATCTCATTGCTGTTATTCGTATGGTTTGTGGTTGTCAGAATTATTTGAATATACTGACTGACATGCACTTCAAGTTTTGGTTGTTACTTGCTTAGATACGTTGTTTGTACTCATGTGTTCTATTTTGTTTGTAAATATATATTAAGTCAATATTAGCTGGCATTCTTTATTTATTATATATGATCGAGGTTATCTAGTCCTCGATCAGTAATATCAGTTATTGGCAGTCTGGATATTTTTAAGTTCTACTATGATGTCAATTCTGACATGATTCTGGAACTGGTGCCGCCTAGCCGTCAGCGAACCGCAAGCGCGCCGTCGCCTCCGTCTCCTAGTCATAGCCATTCCGAACGTACTGGAGCTGCTTACCCGTTTACAGTGCGACAAAGATCTATATGTTTATGAAGGTAAGTAACGATTCAGGGAAGGCGCCACTGTCAACGTTAATGACAAAGACCGCAGCGTTAGTCTCAATTTTCCCCCATTCATAAAGATCTTGGTCGCACTGTACGTTGGGTGGACGCCTGTTTGACGGCAAGCCGAAGGCACAATATAGATTTACAGAAGGTAATCTACATACAAACTGCACTCGAGCAACGTACAATGGTAGTTTTCCAATTATAGCACTACAGCGCATTATGAGGCATAATGCTTAACGTTGAATGTTTCAACTACAGCAACGCTTGGCACAATCGAGCACTCTCAAAAGTAATGTTTTCGTGTGATGCGTGCAATCGATACCAACTCAGTGACAGAAAATTAACAAGTGTTTTTTCTTTAAGTTGGCATTGATCGAAATATTTTACTTATTTATTATCGTTAGTAATATTATTTATTGTTGAAAATTGTTTAAAGCTTTCATTTTATTGTAGTTTTTTTAAAATAATCAAAGTTAATTCAAACTGTGTAAAAAAAATAAGTATATATATAAAGATACGGCATTCGCGGCTCAAAAGTGATCCGCTTAAATTGTGGTCCACGACCATAATTCGCTTTAGTCACAATTTGACATTCAAACAAGCTGCATGTTCACTCAATATAACAATATTGCGTATATTCTGTGCTATGAAGATATAACAATGCCTTCGATGCTTTTATAAAGAACACAAATAGTTCAAAATTAAATGGCCCGGCAACCCTTTTCATTCGTAAAACTGTGAAAACATTTTTTTCACAAAAATCACGGTTTGTCGTGAAAAATATTTATAAATCACCATTTTGTAAGCAAGAAAGGACAACAATACGCTGCGTTGAAGATTATAGTTTCTCAGTCTCGCTCGCTCGATTGATGTTTATATACAGACGTGTGCGTGGCGAGAGTTACTTATGTAGTTGAGTCGGATCAAATTTTATTTGATGCTAGTATGAGCGTACCGTATCTACCCTTTTTGTATTAATCTAAGCCTCAAACTGGCTGAGCTAAACCTAAGTTCTGAGTGTAACGTTTAACATTTTTACCCTGACGTTTCAGTTTTGACATAAAATGTATGGAACTTATGTCAAAATTGACATTCGTTGCAACTGGAGCGTAGTTTCTGAACACAGCCCTGCAGACGCACTGCCTCCACGCGGTAAATTTGAAAGCGCCCTATGTGTTTTTTTAATGTGTGCGCTTTAGGCAGTTTTTATAATAATCATGTAGGTTTAATAAAGGTAATGCGGTTTCACTTATAAAAAGATAGATACCATTTTTTAATAAACTTTATTTAATTGTCACTTGAAGTCTATATCTATACTTAAGTAGAAGCTACTAGACGTAGTAACTATTAAGTAATCTGTGCTATTAGGTAGATATATTGATTTGTACACTAAAATCTCTCTGTACTTACTACACTGTCAGCCAAGAATATTAATACAGTAACTCCTTTTACGTTTTGTTTTACTAATTAGTCTTGTTCAGTAAAGTATAGAAACTATAACTTGCTCGTATAATCTAAAACAAAAATGAATACTAATAAGTGCATATATTAAATAAAACAATCATTGAAAAATTAAATTTAATAATATGTCGTAGATTTAACATTGTGAAAAAGTATTAAATTAATTAGAATGGGATTTCGCATTTCGGGAAAACGATCGCGGGGTGGCGATGACGATTTAGATTTAATTATAGGAATATCTTTATTTGGAACAAATATTAAAAGATTTAAGGCGTTCTATCAAATTCTAAGGATGAATCCAGTGTCGGTGAAATCTTTGACATGCCTTTTGCCAAATTAAATCAAATCAAAACTTTTATTATACTTTCCATTAACGAGCATATCAGAGCTCTAAGTATAGGTTACTATACCAAACTAGCAAAATTCCTTGCGAGATTTTATTTGCAGTGAATGCTAGTTCCGCACTCGGATAACAAACCGCAAAATGAAAACAACCTATCCGCGCCATTATTTTCACAGAATTCTGCGTTACATGGACATTAGAAATGAAGAAAATAACATTACAAATAAATCTGTGTTTTGCAGCAGAATCCACCGAGCACGACGCGATTTAAATTTGCGGATTGGAATTCGGATTGAAATCATATAGTTAGTTAAGAATACCACAGGAACCTTAAATTTTTTAATAAAAAAATTAGCCCGGTACTAGTATCTCTCAGGGTCGGCTCAGGATTTTCATCTAGAACCTAGTCTACTCTAGAATCCTTCTCTGCTTTTGGGATCCAACTCAGTTCCTTGCATTAAGTTACCTTTTTGTCCCACGTTGTGTATTTACGCTCAAAAACCGAAAATGCTCATTTAGGAAAATATTGTTCACAATATGTCACAGTAAAACACCCACATGGCGAAATTCTTATGGCTCTAATGAAAATGCTCACGACGCGTTATAGCTATCTTCGAAAAACCACATAGGTACGTGTCGTGGCTGACCAAAGACTGAAAAAAGTCTTTGTGGCTGACATGCTGCATAACGCGTATGAAGCCATTTTGATTACAACACAGTGCTTTGCGATGTGGGTCCTACTATCTGAAACGATACCTGGTCTACATGTCCTTTGGAAATATTTTTATTCTGTAACAGGTATCAGACTTCTTTTTGCTGCTAAAAATTCTAAAAACGCAGAACGTAAAACATGTCATTAAAATAAGGGTATTTGTAATTTATTGGGATAACTTTATATAAAAAATCTAGCATGTGTGCAGTTCCCATACCGTAATCTAGCATGTGTGCAGATAGAGTGAAACCTACGAAAATGTGAACACAAAAGTTCTTCGTGTCTACGTCTTATGAAAAGTGATTGATTGAATAAGTGTGTAGACTGGGAGATATCTTCAACATATTGACAAAACATCGACAGCGAGCAAAAACAGTTAAGCCGTTTTACAGTCTTTCAGGAATTTATAAAATCTTACATAAAAAAATCGAAGTGTCGCTAGTTTATAATATGAAATTAGTAGATAGAATAAGTGAAAAACGTTTAAGTTATTGCGTTTTTTTTAGGTAATCAATTTACATCGAACATCGATAATATTTTTTTTAAGAGAGGTAGCGAATAGCGAATAATCCGCTCTAATTTGAGCGCCCGTCTGAAAAAGTAACCTCCACCTTACAGAAAATCACACGACATCTGTTATGTTAAGTCAGAATCAGCTTCCGACTTAACATAGTAGTACTGAAAATGAACGTTAGATGACGCTTACATCGATACCATATTTCTAAATAAAATTTGCAGATTTTAGTTTATTCACTATAAAAATCCAGTAAATGTTATCTTCGTCTTTTTCCGTGTACCAAGCCGCAAATTAAAAAAATTTAAAACACTACCTGTCTCAGTTGCTTTCGACTTAAACGAACATAGAAGTATAACAAATAAACGTTAGATGGCGCTCAATAAAGTTTATCCGTGGCCGTGATGCAAATCTCCATACAACAACATTTTTTTAAATTGATTTCTTTTGTTGTTTTTTTCTTTTTATTAGGTTTGATTTATTTTTTCTAAATATTTAGTAATTCCCAAAAATACTTCAAAGTAAAGCATGCATCACTTGCTTTCGATTGTCGCCTATATGAAGTCATTGTTCGTCCCTTTTTTGCTAATTCCAAAAAGACGTCAGTGCGTCCACACAAAATTACTTACCTATTTTACGTTCCATCTCATATAGATTTATACGTTTATCAAAACGATGATAAAGAAGTCGTTACCCCATAAAAAAATAAAATTAAAAATAACACCGGCTGTACTAATGAACTACCTACCTACAATTTAATTAACATTTAAATACCTAACTATTCAGGTATTGTTGTATTTATATTTTAAGTATTTAACTGCTATATGTTTAAATCTGAATCTGTTTTTCTAGTAAACCTTTCCTTAGATTTATTGCGGTATTGTTATATACTGGGCAAACTTAAATATACTTAAATAATGTTAAACATTGACCGATATTAAGAACGAATCACCGATCTTTTGGTATCGGCCCCAAGTCCGATTTCGTTCAACTATCCGTCTTTTGCAGAGTATTTCAAAATTACGGATACCTACCTTGTGTCAAATACTCTACCTCCGTTTCATCGAATCTCAACTCGTCACAACGGTACTAAAAAGTGTTCACTTAAAAAACCACTTATTAACTAATAAGCTTTTCTTCATTGTCACAACTTGGCCACCACAACGCGTTGAAGTCAAATAGCATGTCAGCTACGCCACGATACGAATTTAGCTATTAATGATTGCCACACCGCGTGATGAGCGTTCTCAATAAGCATTTTCGGTTTATGGGTGTAACAGAATACACAGAACGCAGAATAGAGAAACCTCTTAACCCTTCGTTGAAACCAAGGTATAAATAAAACTGAAATGTATATTACAAATTTTATACAATGTCTTAATTTTTTGTTCACGCATATAATATACTAGCTGTTGCCCGCGACTTCGTACGCGTGGAATTAGTCATTTTATGTAGCCTATTGTTTATTCAATCTGATTTTTCTCAGTCTGTTTACGGTTTATATTTGAGTCAAGTTTTAAGTCTCTTAGTTTACCCAAGGAATAAGATTTTTCATACAACCTTTCATTAAAACCTAAAACCCCTATTTGAAACCCTTCGGGGGGGTGAGGGGGGGGGGGGGGTCCTTTCTTAGTGCACCCTTAGACCGTGTACTTTCATACTTTCAATAAATAAGAGCGACAGGCGGCCAGCAAGCTCCGCCTCCTCGTCTCGCGCGGCTCCGCGCCGCCAGCGTTGTCTTGCATGCATCAAGCGCGCTAGGATTTCCTTAGCAGAGTTATTTTAGAAATGTATTTATTATAGTCTTCAAAGATCTTATACTTACAATCATCAACAAATATATTTCGAAAAAGATTATATTATTACAGGATTTTATGTTGATAAAAAACTCTATGGCCCATAACTCATTAATAGGTACCAACTCTTAACATCTTACACACGTGATAACTTTTAAACGAAATATCCGATTGAGATGATACAAAAAGTATTTTACTTCTACATAAATACTCTTGATAACATAATGCTTAATTTCGATAAAGATTAATATTACGATACATATTTAACGTAGTTTTATTTTCTTCAGAAGATTTAATAATTATTTTGAACACAAAATCGGTTATTGTGATTAAACCATGATAGCTAGATATATGTTCGGTTATTGTGATTAAACCATGATAGCCAGATATATCGCGGACTTTTTTGTAGGTCTTAATGGGATCTACAAACCCGTAGTACATCATTTTGTTCTATTGTCAATAGTTTTTGCAGCGCACGCAAAAATAGGTTTTCGATTTTACACCTTGTGTTACAAAATAGCAATTTTATTACGGATCCCTAATTTTGAAAAAAAAATATAGCCTATAGCCTTCCTCGATAAATGGACTACCCAACACTGAAAGAATCATTCAAATCGGACCAGTAGTTCCAGAGATTAGCGCGTTCAAACAAACAAACAAACAAACTCTGCAGCTTTATAATATAATATAGTATAGACAATCTTTATATATATAATTCTTCTGTGAGTGTGTATGTCACTGAACTTCTCTTAAACGACTGGACCGATTTTGATGAATTTTTTTGTGTGTGTTCAAGGGGATCTGAGAATGGTTTAGATTCACAATTTTGTCCGCTGGACAACCCCTATTTTTTTAGGGCGGTACGAAGTTCGCTGGGTCAGCTAGTATATGTATAAAACATTAAGTATACAATACTTGCATCAAACTTGTTGGATACACCAAATATGTGAAGTAAATAGTGATTTATTCTTGTCAATATACTCGTTGCCATTGCAGTGTAAACGAAAGAATGTCGCAGTATTCTACAAGTTATGTGTAATACTTGTATGACTTGTTTCTTGGTGTAAACAAGGGGTTATATACTACACCAGCTCGGAAAGTGCTTAATTCTTGTTTAAAAATTCGGTGAACGTACATAAAATATATATACAAGTCGTCCCACGGCTACGGTTACGGTGGGAAAGTATGTTAAATATTGAAGATAGGATATTTTACTGAAAGAAGACATCATTTTATTTTAATAATAGACTCGAGACGGCGTATATTACTGATAATGAAACTTTATTGAGACCGTCAGAATTAGGAGAAACTACCTAAGCAGAATCATTAAAGGTTCTCTACCTTTACCCGTGAAAACAAGAAACAAATATAAAGCTCCCATGCAAAAGTTTAGTAACTGTAACAACTTTAATATAAATTTCAATTAAAGAATTTCTCTTTTATTTCATCGCAGGTATAGTATAAAGCCTATGAATCCCTCGAAAGAAAGTGCTATTCCCAACTTGGGTATCTGCGTCTCGGGCCTCAAACTACACCCTCGTTGGTAATCGGTCACTTTCTCCTCTCGGTGAACAATGTATTATTATTGTGTCATGTGTGTAGATAAGTATTATGCGTATTTTTACTTACTCCTAAAAATGTACTTAGAGTCATTTCATTAAAGGGTCCGGCTTCGAAGACCAATGTTTTTGCAGTCGCGACTCCAAGCAATGCCACTTCTCTTTGATATTTATTACTTATCAGTGGCCAATCGCTGGCAAAAACGCCGTAGCTAACTTTAGCACTCTGAAAACACCATCGACTTTTCCAATAGGATTCCCAAAAGAAAATAGGTACCTATACATATTTCTGCAGTCTAACGACTTCACCCAAAGGATTTAATTAACTTTTAAGTTAGAGTAAGGTTGATGCTGTCACTTTTTTGCGATAACAATAGAATTAGACAACAAGTGACCAATAAAGCATTAGCGTAAAATCGTATATATTTTTTTTATTACTTGTATTATGATCTAACTGCGATACGATAATTGTTGGATCTATTTGTTCTAATTTAGGTACTATTAGTAAAAAAAAAGAAATCCTAATTATACCACTAGGTACTCTACATATTATTCTGCATTCAGCATTACCTCTACAGTTACTTCATTGCTATACCAATAAAAAATCAACAGTTGAATGAGACACGCGCCTAGGTAGGTACAGCCTGATGCCAGCGTTGCAAAATCATCCTCCACCTGAAATCCAAAAAAGATCATCATTGCAAATATTGCATTTACTAAATTGAGTGTGCTTAATCCTGAAATTAGCATTCCTATTAGATAAGAATTTCTTGTTCACTACCGGTAGTACCTGTCTCCAGAAGTTCTGGAGGGACCAGTCCAAGGAGATTTTTCTTGAAACTGTACAAAATAAAGACCTACCTACTTACTTACCCGAGCTATTTCAATGATGCTAATTCCGAAGTTGATAGATGTAACGAATAAATTGACAAACATGACTGGCGATATAAGTTTATTGAATATTCTTTGTTTTCTGAAAGAAGAAGTTGTATTTTTCAATAATTATGTATTATTTGTTATTTCCTCGAACATATACTTTATGAAAACCAAGAGGCACTTGAAGCTTGGACCTAAGAGAATGAATGAAAGAAGGTCAATGAAAGGAACTTGAGTGTGCCTCGTGATGCATCGGGAGATGTTTTTAGAGAACCAATCAAGATCGAATAAGCGTTCTTCGGAAAGAGACCACATAACATGGCCTCAAAGATCACGGACCTTTTCCGGATCAAAAATCGATGTATGTGGGAAGATTAACGAATGTGGCAGAGACTAATGACGTGCCAGGGCCGTAGCAAGTGAAGATTGAAGAAGATTGTGTAATATTATGAATTTACAATGATGATGATGAAGTAAAAATAAAAATTCGACTCAGGTGTAGAAAAACAGTTAGTACCTAACTGTCATCATTACCATAAAACATTTTTTAATAATTTTATAAATTAAGTACTATATTTTATAGATGTATTATATATATATATAAATGGTTATTTATTTATTTTGTACACACACAATTAAATATTTGAGAAGAGAAACAAGAGAAATGCACCAGGGCACTGTTATGAAGTTACAATAGATATGAACTTACTCTATAAGAGTTGTGTAAAATTTAAGACATTCTACGATGTTGTCGTGACTTTTTTGTGGATTCTGCGGATCTATCATTCGAGAGATCATCAAACGCGTAATCTTGAGTTGAGCAGCAAAGAATATCATAGTAACACAAACCAGGGAATCCCAACTGACAATGTATGCGCTCATCGTAAAACCAATTGTAGTCTGAATTAACAAAGAGAAGTAATACCCGGGCGGGTAGTCACTGTATGGAATGTAGATGTCTAAGATCTTCGGATACGTTCCAGTGCTCTTTCCAAATCTTATGGAAGTTATAAATACTTGAAGAAACATAATAGGATCAACGAAAACAGGCAAGGCCCAAAACAAGTAACAAAAACGTCGACTGCGACTAATGTATTCTGATACTATTTGATTGATTTCCAGGTCACCATCAGCAATTTGCTTTTGTTCGACGTGAGAAATGTAATTAATAATTTTCCTATAAATCTTAAAATCTTTTTTTAAAAAACATAATTTTGCAAAGCCTATGTGAAAAGGAGCATAATGCAAGAGCAGCATTAAGGAACTTATATCAAATTTCATTACAGACTTGATATATTGACTCAAATATAACAATAATACAACGTAGCAATAATATTGCTTGATTAAAGTTGCTTTTGATTTTAACTTTCTTTGCCAGAGGCCGGTAAAGTTTAATATCCAGATATTAGGTCCCACGGACGGATATTTTGGACCTTCATTAAATTGTAGCAGATTACGTTTCGAAATATATTCTCCAATTCTGTGTTTGATAGACATTTTTTATTACTGAGTGTAAATCGAAAGAACCGAACTAGTCACGATAGAGAAAAATACTAAAGAAATTAAAGTAGCAAAAAAACTTAAACGTTCTGCATATTTACTTTGTATAAATATTTTATCACAAATAACAGTTGTATTCATAGTTGGTGTAATTTATAATGTAGTAGCTTCACAATTGAACAGTGGCATTGCCTAGGATATAATTTTGTTCCCACTGATTGCAATGTTAGAAAAAATAATTGTAGCCTACGTAATGGTTAGGTTTGACCCTTGTTAAAATATTTTCTTTTAATGTGTTTAAAGCAAACACGTAGGTAGGTAAAATTTATAACTGCTTTCTTTATAATTTTCAATATAATACATAGTACCCATTTAATGGCCTTAATTACTTACATAATTGATATCAGTTACTAATCTCCATGAATCAGTGAAAGGAAAACATAGGATGCACCAGATGATAACTTTCCAATTAAGAGTGGTGTTGCAGTCGAGCTTAAGGATTTTACTATATTGATAACAGACAGGTATAAAAGCGATAAATGTTTATGAGATTATATAAATAGGGTGATATATGAGTGAAAATTTGTGTAGGAGACTAAATATTTTAAGCGCACAAAATAATAAACCCTATAATTACGCACTTATTAATTACCCTATATCACCTGAATCAGAAAGGGGTCAAACACTATTAGTATCCGTATGGACAAAGAATCTGGATAAGAGAACTGCTATACCAACACAAGCATGAAAACTACTCGGCTGGACTTATCAACTGTAGACGAAAACGGAAGGTACCCTGAGGCCTCCGGTACCCTTTTTTTGTGACGCAGGCAAAACCTCTGTTTACAGACGACGGCGCCTTTAAGAGGCACATCGCACAGCACAGCCTTAACAACGTACTGTTCGCTAAAAACCCTGCGAATACCATCTAAGCTTCTTAGTGTGAAGCCGCGGGATCCCCGTTTAGGGATTCTTCCGCGTTTCCGTGCCCAGCAACCTCCCGGCCTAGCCGGGGCTCCACGGCAGGGGCCGCCCGGGGTATCTCGAGGACCAATCTATGGCCCGGAGCTACGTGTGGTGGCCCGGCTGCGACGAAGCTGTGGAATCGATGTGCTCCAGCTGCGAAGTGTGCGCGGCAGAAGCGGATGCGCCGCTACGTCACTTGGTAGCGCAGTGGCCGTGGCCGGCCAAGCCGTGGTCCCGGATTCATTTGGACTTTTTAGGGCCATTTCAGAATAAATTGTATTTAATATTAGTTGATGCTAGAACAAAATGGATAGAAAACTAGAGGAAGCCTTTTCGAGATGGGCTTTCCCAAGACAATTAGTGACCGATAATGGTCCTCCTTTTTCGAGCTGTGATTTTTCTAAATTTGTTAATAGTAATGGCATCGAACATTTATTTTCAGCGCCGTATCACCCAGCTTCGAACGGAGCGGCCGAAAATGCAGTGCAAACCGTTAGAAAGGCGAAGCAATTAGACAAAAGGAACACGGAACATTGTACAACAAAAGAAAGTCCAACGGCACTGATGTTAGGTTAGGTTAGGTTAGACGTGTACTAAACTAGATCTACTTCCGCCAAATAGGGATAATTAATTGAAACAGAATCCTACTTCTCAGACACAGGTTAATAAAGGTGGAGACCGTTTCTTTAAGCCGTGCGAAGAAGTGTGGGTGCGCCAATATCAGGGTACCAGCAAATTGTTACCCTTTTTGTTTTAATCTAAGCACGAAATCAAATAGACGTATTATTTTCTACCTAGTATTATCGACCTCCTGAAAAAACCCATGCTCATCTGAAAGTTCATCAATTTTTGTGTAAGAAAAACCACTGCTGTAATTGCCAAACACTGGGGAAAGAGGTTACTGCAGCGATTAAAGATCGCCCTCCAAGCAGTTGAATTTGGCATTTTCATTCAGTTTATCACGAATCACTGGGTTAATTTTGACGCTGATTAATTTTTACATCACAACAGGTTTTTGAAACTATGTACTTGAATAAAACCCATACACTTTGTAAACCTGTGGCGATGTAGAAATAAATCAGCGCCATCTTTTTTCACTACTGATAGTTAATCTTTCTATGAAATCACATTTCCGCACGTCCGCAATTAAATAAGGGATATTTTTAAATGCACAGCAAATAACTTATTACCCATCAAGTTATTTACAGCAATTAAATACTTTTAACATTAAAATAATTATTTTACTGCAAACAAAACATTTGTTGAACAAAACAAGTGCTGAAAATAATTTAAAAAATATACATCTAAACTGTAGTAATTGTAGCTATCCGCTATCACACACACACCCCCCAATCCGCACTGGGTCCATTATCACCCATCAATCCGCGCTGGGTCCATTATCATCCACCAATCCGCTCTAGTTCCGTTATCACCCACCAATCCGCACTGGGTCCGTTATCACCCACCAACCCGCACTGGGTTCGTTGTCATTCACAAATCCGCACTGGATTCGTTATCATCCACCAATCCGCGCTGGGTCCGTTATCACCCACCAAGCACTAGATTCATGTATTTTGTGACGGGTATTGTTTATTGTTTACCGATGAGTCACCAATGACACTAATCATAACGCGAAAACGTAACATATTCGCCAGTTTACCACCCAAGTCAAGCGTGCCTAAAGAAGTTTTACTTCATTAATTAGATTATTACGTCAATTAAAATGGTGTTTCACTTAGGTAAACTACTGTATGAGA
Organism: Chilo suppressalis; assembly: GCA_902850365.2. Taxonomy (NCBI): domain Eukaryota; kingdom Metazoa; phylum Arthropoda; class Insecta; order Lepidoptera; family Crambidae; genus Chilo; species Chilo suppressalis. The sequence continues at coordinate 5,815,141 of OU963902.1, forward strand.
CAAAAATATGGCAGCTTTGTTAAAAAAAAATCGAGCGAGTCTTACAGTAGACGCTCATGATGTGTATAACATTTGAAACCTCGCCTTATATTAGTAAAAAAAGAAATAAAACCTAACTACAAAAGCAATAAGCCATTTGGATTTGAACATTATGTTCTAAAATCAAATCAAATAGCGCGCGCATTCGCGACTTCCTGTTACACACTTCCGTCCCATTTCACAAAATCACTCCCACAAATGCGTCTCATCTCAGGAAACATTGTACAGCACAGACTTCTAATTTAAGGGCATACTACGCATCTCAATAAAATTGTAAGAAAGAACCCTTTCAGCAGCGTAATAAATCAAATTGCGATTCTGCCATTGTAAGAGTATGCTTTTGTAATCATGGACAGTATAAAATACTTTATTCGAGATCCTCGGATGCAAAAAGTAGAATATAATTATAATGATTGGCGCTTTATTTTTATTTTTCGATTGAATGTAGTTCCATAGTGCTATTAGGTAGGGTTTCGTGTCAAAATAAAAATACTTAAAAGAGCTCAACTTATTATGCATTTACATATTTTCAATCAATACAAATGTATATGGTATATTTATTGGCATTGACGGGTATATTATGATATCAGTCATTGGCAGTCTCGATATTTTTAAGGTCTTATGTGATGTCGATTCTGGCATGATTCTGGAACTGGTGCCGTCTAGCCGTCAACCAGCGGTCGGCGAGCCGCAAGCGCACCGTTGTCGCGTCCGTCTCCTAGTCATAGCCAATCCGAACGTACTGGAGCTGCTTTTCCGCTTACAGTGCGACAAAGATCTATATGTTTATGAAGGTAAGTAACGATTCAGGGATGGCGCCACTGTCTACGTTAATGACAAAGACGGCAGCGTTAGTCTCAATTTTCGTCCCATTGATAAAGATCTTGATCGCACTGTACGTTGGGTGGACGCCTGTTTGACGGCAAGCCAAAGGCATAAAATAGATATTACAGAAGGTAATCTACATACAAACTGCGCTCGAGCAACATACACATAGGTAGTTTTCCAATTACAGCACTACAGCGTATTATGCGGCATAATGCTTAACGTTAAATGTTTCAACTACAGCAACGCTTCGCACAATCGAGCACTCTCAAAAGTAATGTTTTCGTGTGATGTGTACAATCGATACCAACTCAGTGACAGAAAATTAATAAGTGTTTTTCATTAAGTTGACATTGATCGAAATGTTTAATTTATAAAATATCGTTAGTAATATTATTTATTGTTTAAATTTTTTAAAGCTTTCGTTTCATTGTAATTCACATTGTGTTAAAAAATAAATATATGTTTGGATGAGTACAAACGTTTGAAACATTGAATATTTACATGAATATATACGTACATGAATATTTTTTTTCAACGCTGAACTTAGCACACTCTGCTGGTGCATTTGAAAATTAATTCACGTTCCAATTAAGCATAAGCATAATTCGGTATTGTGTGCCACTGAGTCGCATTATGCTTTGTAATTGGAAAACTACCTTAGACACCGTTTCCGGGCACGATATCTCGAACCGCTTCAGACCACTGCAAGCGTGAGTTCCAGCCAGAGGTTCCAGCCGGCCCTCCAACCTGCTTGGCTAAACCTAACTTCTGAGTGTAACGTTTAACCTTTTTACCCTGACGTTTCAGTTTTGACATAAAATGTATGGAACTTATATCAAAATTGACATTCGTTGCAACTGGAGCGTAGGTTTTGAACAGAGCCCTGCAGACCACGCGGCAAATTTTAAAGCGCCCTATGTGTTTTTAATGTGTGCGCTTTAGGCAGTTTTTATAATAATCATGTAGGTTTAATAAAGGTAACGCGGTTTCACTTACAAAAAGATAGGTACCATTTTTTAATTAACTTTATTTAATTGTTACTTGAAGTCTATATCTACGCTTAAGTTGAAGCTACTAGACGCAGTAACTATTAAGTTAACTGTGCTACTAGGTAGATAAATTGATTTGTACACTAAAATCCCTCTGTACTTACTACACCGTCAGCCAAGAATATTAATACAGTAAGTAACTAATTTAACGTTTTGTTTTACTAATTAGTCTTGTTCAGTAAAGTATAGAAACTATAACTTGCTCGTATAATCTAAAACAAACGAGTAATACTAATAAGCACATATATAAAATAAAAGTATCATTGAAAAATTACCTTTAATAATATGTAGTAGATTAAACATTGTGAAAAAGTGGTAAATTAATTCAAATGGCATTTTGAACTGTGGGAAAACAATCGCGGGGTGGCGATGACGATTTAGGTTTAAATATAGAGATATTTTTATTTGGAACACAAACGGATTTAAGGCATTCTATCAAATTCTAAGGGTGCGGCCAGAGTGCACTCAGATTCAGATTCAGATTCTGAAAACAAGCGCGAGAAATAAACAGTGTAGTCTAAGCAGGTTGCCTGCTTTTTCTCGCGCTTTGTTTTCTGAGTCTGAATCTGAATCTGAATCAGGAGTGCACTCTGGCCGTACCCTTCGACAACACTGTTTATTTCTCGCGCTTGTTTTCGCACCCTAAGGGTGCGGCCAGAGTGCACTCAGATTCAGATTCAGATTCAGATTCCGAAAACAAGCGCGAGAAATAAACACCCTAAGGGTGCGGCCAGAGTGCACTCAGATTCAGATTCAAATTCCGAAAACAAGCGCGAGAAATAAACAGTGTAGTCGAAGGGTACGGCCAGAGTGCACTCCTGATTCAGATTCAGATTCAGACTCAGAAAACAAAGCGCGAGAAAAAGCAGGCAACCTGCTTAGACTACACTGTTTATTTCTCGCGCTTGTTTTCAGAATCTGAATCTGAATCTGAGTGCACTCTGGCCGCACCCTAAGGATGTATCCAGTATCGGTGACATCTTGGAGATGCCTTTTGCCTAATTAAAACAAATCAAAACCTTTATTATACTTTCCATTAACGAGAATTTCAGAGCTCTAAGTAATAGGTAACTATACCAAACTAACAAAATTCCTTCCGAAATTTTATATGCAGTGAATGTTAGTTCCGCACACGGATAACAAACCGCAAAATGAAAACAACGGATACGTTGCAAAGATTATTTTCGCAGAATTCTGCGTTACATGGACATAATAAAAGAAGAAAGTAACTTTACAACTAAATCGGTGTTTTCAACAATCCACCGAGCACGACACGATTTAAATTCGCGGATTGGAATTCGGATTAAAGTCAATTAGTTAATTGAGAATCCCACAGGAACCTTAAATATTTTTTTATTGCCCGCAAGATAAATAGTTTTAATAAAAACATCCCGGTCCTAGTTTCTCTCAGGGTCGGCTCAAGATTTACATGTAGATCCTAGTCTACTCTAGAATCCTTCTCTGCTTTTGGGATCCGACTCAGTCCCTCGAATTTAAATTAATCCTTCCTTTCCCATTCCTTTCCCATACCTTTTTGTCCCATAGAGTAGTAGTATGTGTAGAGGCTCAAAAACGGAAAACGCTTATTTAAGAAAATTTGCTCACAACGCGTTGTGGTTACAGCAAAACATCCACATGGCGAAATTTTTATGGCTCTAATGAAAATGCTCGTGATTGTAGCTATCTTTGAAAAAATGGTTGCCTGTAAAGTCGGTTTTACGGGCGAAGATTTTACGTGACAACGTCTTTTTCTCGGTAGAATATTTATTGATATGAATATAATTAAATTGCACAATAGGAACAAGGAATTGAATGAAAATAAGAATTGCACAAATTTTAACTATAGAAATATATTTTGTTTACTAAAACATTGTACATGTAAACTTAAACTCATCGTAACGTTACCGAGCGTTACACTTTTTCATAAGTGACTCCCAGCCGCAACCTAATTTAAGACGTTGTCACGTCAAAACCACATGCCGAAATTCGTGTCGTGGCGTGGCTGACATGCTCCATAACGCGTATGAAGCCATTTTGATTACAACGCACAGTGCTTTGCGATGTGGGTCTTACTATCTGAAAAGTTTTGATACCTGTCCCTGTAGCATGAGCACTACAATTTATCTTCTTTTTGCTGCTAAAAAATCACTACAGATGTCAATTAAATAAAGGTATTTATTATTTATTGGGATAACTTTATATAAAAAAAACTAGCATGTGAAGTGAAACCTACAAAAATGTGAACACATAAAAGTTCTTCGTGTCTACGTCGTATGAAAAGTGATTGATTGAATAAGTCTGAAGACTGGGAGATAAAACATCGACAGCGAGCAAGAACAGTTAAACCGTTTACATATTTTCAGGAATTTAGAAAATAAACTTACATAAAAAATAATTGATGTTTCGCTAGTTTATAATATGTAGTTAGCTTAGTAGTGCTTGTTATATAGCGGGCAAACTTAAATATTCTTAAATAATGTTAAACTTTAACCGATATTAAGAGTGAATCACCGATCTTTTGGTATCGGCCCCAAGTCCGATTTCGTTCGGCTATCCCGTCTCTTGCAGAGTATTTCAAAATTATCGATACCTACCTTGTGTCAAATACTCTACTTCCGGATACCTACCTTGTGTCAATTCTCTACTTCCGTTTCATGGAATCTCAACTCAAGTCACAACGATACTAAAAAGTGTTAACTTAAAAACCACTTATTAACTAATAAGCTTTTCTTCAGTGTCACAACTTGGCCACCACAACGCATTGAGGTTTAATAGCATGTCAGCTAAGCATACGAATTTAGCTATGTGGTCTTCCTATGATTGCCACACCGCGTGATGAGCGTTCCCAATAAGCATTTTCGGTTTATGGGTGTAACAGAATACACAGAACGCAGAATAGAGAAACCTCTTAACCCTTCGTTTACACCAAGGTATAAATAAAACTGAAATGTATATTACAAATTTTATACAATGTCTTAATTTTTTGTTCACACATATACCTACAATACATGTATAATACATTAAGTATACAATACTTGCATCAAACTTGTTGGATACACCAAATATGTGAAGTAAATAGTAATTAGACCTCCGTGGTGGTTTGTACGCCGGGTTTCGTGGTGTCGCCGACTCGAGAGGTACCGGGTTCAAATCCCGGTGGGGGTGGGGGCAGATTTGTGCAATGAACACGAGCATTTGTACTCCAGTCATCGATGTTTAATATTTATTTCTATATAAATATACTTATATATGTACTGTATATGTATTCTATCCTTTACCCTAGCATCCCATAACACAAGCCTTACAGTGCTTACTTTGGGCTAGGCTAATTGGTGTGAGTGTTGGAAATATTTATTATAATTATTTATTTATTTATTCTTGTCAATGTACTCGTTGTCTATGCAGTATAAACGAAAGAATGTCGCAGTATTCTACAAGTTTTGTGTAACACTTATATGACTTGTTTCTTGGTGTAAACGAGGGGTTATATACTACACCAGCTCGGAAAGTGCTTAATTCTTGTTTAAAAAATCGGTAAACGTACATAAAATAAGTATATATACAGGTCGTCCCACGGCTACCTCACACGGTGGAAAAGTATATGAAATATTGAAGATAGGATATTTTACTGAAAGAAGACTTCATTTTATTTTTATAATAACTAGAACTGCATTCACAGTTTTTTAAAATCATCTGCTACAACAGGGCATGAAACTATTGAAATTTCGAAAATAAACAACATATTTTATGAAAACCATCTTTTGCTAAATAACATAGCATTTTAAATGAAAGGAATGTCTCATTACGTGATAAAAACTTAGACTAAAACAAAAAGGGAAGATACGGCACTAGCCTCACAAAAGTGATCCGGATAAATTGTGGTCCACGACCCTAATCGCTTTAGTCACAACTTGACATGCAAACGACGTACGTGTGAATGCCAAAAAGAAATATTGCATATATTTTGTGTTTGCATTTGAAACAATGCCTAAGTGTGTTTTTAAAAAGTGCTCAAATTGCTCAAGAAATAAAAATAAAAACCACGGCATCACTTTTCATTCGTAAGTACTATAAAATATATTTTTTCATAAAAATTGCTGTTTGTTTTGAATCTTATTCGGTATTGATGTCGAGTACTGGTCGCGTGATTGGTCGGTAGTGCAGTGACACGGATCTCGCCGTCTCGTTCGCGCTGCCGTTGAAACTTAACGTGCTGTTTCGTTCGGGTCGGTAATGCAGTGACGCGGATCTCGCCGCCGTCCCGTTCGCGCTGCCGTGGGATCAGTTTTTATTTGATGCAAGTATGAGCGTACCGTATCTACCCTTTTTGTTTTAATCTAAGGGTAAAAATAATAAATTGATATACAAACTGTAGTACGTATGCATTTCGTTTTTAACTCACAGTTACAATGCGATTGGTGCTGAAATTTATGTAAATAATAATTCGAAAATGGAACACAGATTTTCGAGCGTTTTTTCTTTTGTTTGTTTAATTTTCGTTTATTTGCAAATTTTTGGTAAATTATTCCGTGGCGTATCTAAATAAAATTGAATGGAAGCTTACTTTATGAACCACAAAGCATATTATTTTTGCGGTGGTACCACGAAATATATCCTAATAGAGACGCACCTTCTCGTATAGTATTTGTAAACATTTTAACACTTGGCATTGGCTAAATGCACAATCCGTGCGAAGCCATTTAGAAAAAAAAAAAAACTGCGTTTTTAATTTGTTTTCATAAATAGGTACTCGAGACGGCGTATACTACTGATGATGATTTATTGACACCGCCAGAATTAGGAGAAACTACCTAAGCAGTCATCATTTAAGGTTCTCTATCTTTATCCGTCAAAACAAGAAACAAATATAAAGCTCCCATGCAAAAGTTTAGTAACTGTAACAACTTTAATATAAATTTCAATTAAAGAATTTCTCTTTTATTTCCTCGCAGGTATAGTATAAAGCCTATGTATCCCTTGAAAGAAAGTGCTATTCCCAACTTGGGTATCTGCGCTTCGGGCCTCAAACTACACCCTCGTTGGTAATCGGTCACTTTCTCCTCTCGGTGAACAATGTTCTTTTAATGTGTTATGTGCGCAGATAAGTATTATGCATATTTTTTACTTACTCCTAAAAATGTACTTAGAGTCATTTCATTAAAGGGTCCGGCTTCGAAAACCAATCTTTTTGCAGTCGCGACTCCAAGTAATGCCACTTCTCTTTGATATTTATTACTTATAAGTGGCCAATCGCTGGCAAAAACGCCGTAGCTAACTTTTTCACTCTGAAAACACCATCGACTATTCCAATAGGATTCCCAAAAGAAAATAGGTATACATATTTCTGCAATCTAACGACTTCACCCAAAGGATTAAATTAATTTTTAAGATAGAGTAAGGTTGATGCTGTCACTTTTTTGCGATAACAATGGAATTAGACAACACGTGACAAATAAAGTATTAGCGTAAAATCGTATATATTTTTTATATTACTTGTATTATGATCTAACTGCGATACGATAATTGTTGGCTCTATTTGTTCTAATTTAGGTACTATTAGTAAAAAAAATCCTAATTACACCACTAGGTACTCTACATATTATTCTGCATTCAGCATTACCTCTACAGTTACTTCATTGCTATACCAATAAAAAATCAACAGTTGAATGAGACACGCGCCTAGGTAGGTACAGCCTGATGCCAGCGTTGCAAAATCATCCTCCACCTGAAATCCAAAAAAGATCATCATTGCAAATATTGCATTTACTAAATTCAGTGTGCTTAATCCTGAAATTAGCATTCCTATTAGATAAGAATTTCTTGTTCACTACCTGTAGTACCTGTCTCCAGAAGTTCTGGAGGGACCAGCTCCAGGAGATTTTTCTTGAAACTATACAAAATAAAGACCTACCCGAGCTTACTTACTTACCCGAGCTATTTCAATGATGCTAATTCCGAAGTTGATAGATGTAACGAATAAATTGACAAACATGACTGGCGATATAAGTTTATTGAATGTTCTTTGTTTTCTGAAAGAAGAAGTTGTATTTTTCAATACTACATAATTATTTGTTATTTCCTCGAACATACACTTTATGAAAACCAAGAGGCACTTGAGGCTTGGACCTAAGAGAATGAATGAAAGAAGGTCAATGAAAGGAACTTGAGTGTGCCTCGTGATGCATCGGGAGATGTTTTTAGAGAACCAATCAAGATCGAATAAGCGTTCTTCGGAAAGAGACCATATAACATGGCCTCAAAGATCACGGACCTTTTCCGGATCAAAAATCGATGTATGTGGGAAGATTAACGAATGTGGAAGAGACTAATGACGTGCCAGGACCATAGCGAGTGAAGATTGAAGAAGATTGTGTAATATTATGAATTTACGATGATGATGATGAAGTAAAAATAAAAATTCGACTCAGGTGTAGAAAAATAGTTTCTACCTAACTGTCATCATTACCATAATACATATTTTAATAATTTTATAAATTAAGTACTATATTTTATTGATGTATTATATATATAAATGGTTATTTATTTATTTTGTACACACACAATTAAATATTTGAGAAGAAGAGAAACAAGAGAAATGCACCAGGGCACTGTTATGAAGTTACAATAGGTATGAACTTACTCTATAAGAGTTGTGTAAAATTTAAGACATTCTACGATATTGTCGTGACTTTTTTGTGGGTTCTGCGGATCTATTATTCGAGAGCACATCAAACGCGTTATCTTGAGTTGAGCAGCAAAGAATATCATAGTCACACAAACCAAGGAATCCCAAGTGACAATGTAAGCGCTCATCGTAAAACCAATTGTAGTCTGAATTAACAAAGAGAAATAATACCCGGGCGGGTAGTCACTGTATGGAATGTAGATGTCAAAGATCTTCGGATACGTTCCAGTGCTCTTTCCAAATCTTATGGAAGTTATAAATACTTGAAGAAACATAATAGGATCAACGAAAACAGGCAAGGCCCAAAACAAGTAACAAAAACGTCGACTGCGACTAATGTATTCTGATACTATTTGATTGATTTCCAGGTCACCATCAGCAATTTGCTTTTGTTCGACGTGAGAAATGAAATTAATAATTTTCCTATAAATCTTAAAATCTTTTTTTTAAAAAACATAATTTTGCAAAGCCTACGTGAAAAGTAGTGCAATTCTGTAAAACCCATAAATTCATCTCACTGTGTGAAACGGATCCGCTTTTGAATCTCTTTATGTTTCGCTTCATGGAATTTTCGCATTCTGTAACCAATTGTACAAGCAAGTGAAGCGAGATGTCATTTATATCCTAAGTGATTTGTAGTGTTACCATTTTAAATGTTTTTGGTAAATCGAGATATATCGACTTAGTTATTATGCGTGAAAAAAAGCACGTAAATTTATTCTTTAGATATATTTGTAGATATGAGGCTCAAGTTTAAAGTTTTAATGAATGTAAACTTAAAATAGTCTTATTTTTAAAGTTTGGTAACATGGACGAATGAGGGCTTACTCTATGCGCATCTCTGTAATCGAGTGAAAATCGACACTAGCGCTACTAAGTGAGAGTGGCGGTTTAGTAAACTATCACAGGTGAGACCGTAACATACCTAAATGTCTTTGACGTTTCAATGGCATTCTGTAACGAATTTCAGCGCTTGTTTACACCTCACATTAAAAACCGCACTCGAAAGTAACTGTCAAAATAAAAGTTACTCATTAGCTGCGGTAATAGGAGTGATTGTACGAAGTGAGTATTTTTGTAGACTATTATCATCATAAAACAAGAGTAATTATTAAATTATTTATAATTACGTTGCTTTTGTTTATTTAAGTAATAATTCTTTAAAATTATGTCTATCTAGTATTTCAGATGACTCACTCTATTACTTGCTTTTTACTATAGAAAGCCCATCAGAAAAGCGCGGGAAACGTTTAACTTGGTAGACGCGTTTTATGGTGAAAAACTTTATATATTAATTTTTCGATCAGAAGGGTACATTTTGTATATTTTTGTAAATATTAATTATTATTTAATATATTGTGTACATATTTGGATCATTGGTAAGTCCTCTTACTAATTTTTTACCGTCATGAACGATCCCCCCGATGACCCGGGGGGATTCGTTCCCCCGGCAGGTAATTTTGTCACTGTGCAGTCGGAATCTGGAATGGATACTGATGCATCCACCTCCAATAGGACATTAAAGCGGAGTCGCCGCTCAAATATTATTTGCAAACACTGCAACAAAAAAAGAAGGAGACATGGTAACTCTGAAGCTAAAATAAATGGTTGTTCATGTACATCTGAATCAGATCTTACTCCTCCATCAGTTCCATTACCCATGCCAGAGTCTTCAAAGCCCACTACAAATATAACTGCTAATACAACAAATGAAAAGAGTTTACCTTCATCTACCCCAATTGGCCGGAAAAATTACTGTGAGACTGACGTAGCTCCTTTCATTCTTCACGTCCAAAAAATATTAACATCCCCTGATGATAAATTCACGATTCACCCTGTGAAGTTTGGCAATTTTTTAAAGAAAAATAGATTCCCAAATATTGTTAACGGAAGTGTCAAGAAAGTAGGTCGCAATAAAATTGCTATTGGTTTTACTAATTATAAAGATTGCAATTCCTTTCTAAATAACAAGTCACTTGAGGAGAACAAATTTAAAGCATTTATACCTACATTTAATGTAACACGAATGGGATTGGTAAGAGGTGTTCCTGCTGAGTGGTCTCCTGAAGAGGTCATGGCTAATTTATCTGTGCCTGTAGGATGTGGTAATATAATAAAAGTCCGAAGAATGAACTTCAAAACTTTTGTTGAAGGCAATCCCACATGGAAGCCATCTCAGACAGTCATTATCACATTTGATGGACAAGTCCTTCCAAAAAGAGTTTTTCTATGCTATAATGCTTTAAATGTAGATTTATATATATTCCCCACAATACAATGCTATCATTGCTGTCGTTTTGGTCACACAAGGGCACAGTGCAGATCAAGTCCTCGATGTTACAAGTGTGGTAAAGACCACTCTGGTGACTCTTGTGGCACTGCAGAGGAGGATGCTAGTTGTTGTTTATGTACTGGTTTCCATTTTGCTACCAACAAAACTTGCCCAGAGTTTATGAGGCAAAAACAAATTAAAACATATATGGCCCAAAATTGTGTGTCTTATGCAGAAGCTGCCAAGGTACATCCTAATGTCTCCAAATCATATGCTGACACCTTAATATCAAAACCTTCTTCTAATCCCATTATTTACAATAAAAACTATAAAATGCCCCTGACTCAACACAACAGATCACCCTCAACATCATACAAGAAAACAGTGTTTCTAAAACCCCAAAAAAATAATTACCACAATATTGGCTATGATAGAGATGCACACAATGCTATTATAAATGATTTTGCAATCCCTGCCCCATCAAATGGATGTGCTCTATTAACATCTAAACAACAAGATAATGACTCACAATTAGAATTAATTTCTGCTCTATTTAATTTATTAGCTAAATACCAATTGATTTCACCGTCCAACGTTGCCCCTTTACTTGAAAATATAATACAACATTCCAATAATGGATCTTTGCAATATAATTCAGTGGAACATTCGTAGTATCATAAGTAATAAAAGTGACCTTATATATCTCACCAATAAATATAAGCCATTTGCCTTTGCTTTGTCAGAAACTTGGCTTAAACCTGATAAATCTTTTAATATTAATGGATATTGTACAGTGAGAGATGACAGACTAGACAGAAACGGTGGAGGAACAGCTATTCTTATTAAGAACACAATTCCATATATAAATATAACTATTCCTCCACATTGTGATGACATCTCTATAGTAGCTATAAGTTTTAATAATATTTGTTTAGTATCAGTGTATATACCACAACCTTCATCTTACATTTTAAGTGATCTAAACAACTTGCTCTCTTCCCTTCCTAAGCCTATCTTAATTCTAGGAGATTTTAACTGTCACCATACTGTCTGGGGAAGCTCTCAGTGTAGCTCTTTTGGTAGAGAATTAGTGGACATACTGGACACACATAATTTATGTTTCCTTAACACAGGTAGCCCAACACGATGTACAGATCCAAATCAGAATATAAGTACTGTAGATTTATCTATTTCTTCTCCAAGCTTAGCCTCTTCTTTGTCTTGGGAGACTCTTACATATACATATGGTAGTGACCACTATCCAATAATCATTGGATTTCCAAGTCATCAAGTAAAGCACTCCCAAAAGTTATGTTTGAGAAAATATAAATATTCTATTAGAGACGACACTACTTGGAAAACTTTCAAGGATAGAGTTGACGCTAAGATTAATCAACTACCAAGTGTGAACAGTAGTAATGATATTGCTTGTGCACAAATTCTGACTGACATTTTAACAGAAGCTGCCTCTGAAACTTTTCCTTCCAAGGCAAATACTTTAATCAGAATTCCATCTCCACCTTGGTGGGACAGCGAATGCACCCAAGCAATTAAAAAAAGGAAAAATGCAGAAAGACTCTATTGTAAAAATATGACATACACTAACTATGAAATACTATGTAAACTAAAATCAGAAACAAAAAAGTTATTCAAAAATAAGAAATTTGAAGGCTGGAAGCGTTTCTGTACTTCTATTTCTCCTAATGTCCACCCTTCAATAGTCTGGAATAATATTAAACGTTTTAGATCTGCCTTTAACAAAACTTCTTTTTCTACTCTTCCTCCTACTCTTGCGAACGACTTTCTTGATAAATTAGCACCGCCATGGGTCCCGGAAAATAATTTAACCCTACATGCCTCCTCGTTAACGTTATCCACACATTACTTAGAACGTCCATTTACTTTATATGAACTTAAAGGTATTATCAACAGCGTTAGAGACTCCTGCCCAGGTGATGATGGAATTCCATATAGTTTCTTTTCAAATCTTAGTGATACAGTACTTTTAGGTTATTTAGATATCGTAAATAGTTTCATGATAACTGGAAACGTCCCGTTACCATGGAAATCTCAGAGAGTATTGCCAGTATTGAAACCTAATAAATCACCAAATGTTGCTGATAACTATCGTCCTATAGCGTTATCTACTGTTTTAGTCAAATTGGCTGAACATTTAATAAAAACCCGTTTGGAATGGTTTTTAGAAAATAAACAGGCTCTTTCTTACAGTCAATATGGGTTCCGTAAAAGCAAAAGTACTATTGATAATATTAGTATATTCACCATAGACGTTCGATTAGCTTTTACGTCCAATAAATCAGTAGTCGCTGCTTTCCTTGATATAAAGTCCGCGTACGATAATGTAATTTTATCGATATTAAAATCTAAATTGGAAGCTCTTGATGTTCCCCTCCGATTTTCTAACTTAATTATTAATTTACTTAATGAGCGAACTGTGAAATTAATATTTGATTTTGACAATGACATGACCAGAACTGTCTGGAAAGGTTTACCACAAGGTTCTGTCCTAAGTCCTCTATTATATAATGTTTATACGTATGATTTAGAAACCGTATTTAAAAATAATGTTAAAATTCTTCAATACGCAGACGATCTTCTTATCTACTCTAATGATAGCTCTATAGAAAGAGCTTCCTCCAATGTATCATCTGCTTTGTCTTGTCTAAAGAAATGGCTTGATCAGAATGGCTTAAGCCTTTCAGTGTCTAAAAGTAGTGTGGTGATATTTTCTAGAAAACGTAAGGTTCCCCCAATACAAATCATGTATGATGTTGATAGTATTCCTGTTCAAGACAGCTTTAAATACCTGGGAATTATTTTAGACTCCAAAATTACCGGCGCACAGCATTGTGAACATTTGGTTAATAAATGTGAACGTCTTTTAAATATTCTTAGGTGTTTAGCTGGTGTCTGGTGGGGCGCTCATCCCTTTACTCTCAAATTACTTTATAATTCCTTGATACGTAGTATATTAGACTATGGTACTTTTTTATTAGAACCTGGGAGTAGTAGCGCTTTAAAAAAGCTTGACCGTATACAATCAAAAGCTCTAAGATTGGTTACAGGAGCCATGAAGTCAAGTCCAATCAATGCTTTACAGGTAGAGTGCTGCGAATCGCCATTACATCTTAGACGCCAATATTTATCTGATAGGTATCTCTTTCGTTCCATCCAGTTAGCTCATCACCCAATTTTTTTTGGGTTGCAATCTCTGACAGAAAAAATGGAATATTCCAATTATTGGGTTAATAAATGTTCTCCATGCTTAATAATTAGCTACAAAAAATATTTGAACCTCCAATCCCCTATACATCGTTCTAATTTACTTCCTCCCTTTGAAGCTAATTACGAGTCCTTGATTTCATGTCCAGATATTATTTTAAATTCTATTAACAAAGATTCCAATACAAAATTTAATTTCAAATACCTTATTGATACTGAATATAATAACCATCATCATATTTACACGGATGCCTCAAAACATAATCCATCTGGTAATGTAGGTATAGGTGTGTATCATGCCCAATATAACATTGTTCAAAAAATCAAATTACCCCCTGAATCTTCGGTGTTTACAGGCGAATGTTATGGTCTTTTGAAGGCCTTGGAATACATAATTACTATGAAACTTAAAAATACTATCATATTCACAGATTCTATGAGTTCTCTCCAAACACTAAGCAAATTCCCCCTCAGAATGAAATTTCATTTTCCATTTATTTATGAAATAAGAAAACTACTTTACAAGTGTCAAACTTATAACTTCTCCGTTCAGTTCATGTGGATTCCAAGTCACTGTGGCATTACTGGAAATGAGCTATCTGATAAGTTAGCAAATGAGGCAGTGTATTGTGGGGACATGCATCCTTACAAAAACTATAGCAATGACCTTTTATCTCTTCCTAAAGATGATCTTTATAGTGCCTGGTGTAATATTTGGGAACGAAGTTCGCGAGAAAAAGGTAAATTCTTTGCATCAATTCAACCACACATTCCTATTAAACCATGGTTCCGTAAATCCAAGTATGGTAAGAAAGAAATCTCGATTGTAATTCGCATGCGTCTTGGACATGTCTGCACTCTTGATCATCTCACTAGAATTGGCATTATTAACAACAATATATGCGACTGCGGCATGGGTATGGTTGGTGATCTCAACCACATATTCTTTGTTTGTTTTAAATATGACCGCTCCTTCTTTTTCAATGATCTTGTGTCCCTTCATATTCCTTTCCCTACTTCTGTGCCTACCTTATTGTCCACTAATAAACCATCTGTATATAATTGCCTCACCAATTTCATCATCCATAATAATATTAAAATATAAATATAATTTGTGTATATCTTTATTGTGTTATTTTGTAAATATGTTAATAATTAATTCTTTTTATATATATATTTTTTTTTAATTTAGTCTTGTACTAACATATGTATACCCTCCTGATCCTAATATTCAAAATCCCGAAAACCCTCCTTTTCTTTTCCTTACGTTTCCTAACCTTTATAATAATTACAAAATTGGCTAAAATGCACAAACCGTGCGAAGCCATACAAAAAAAAAAAAAAAAAAAAAAAAAAAAGCCCATGTATGATGTAGATTTGGCCAGAAGCCGCCTACAAGCCTAATTTCTGTGTAACCTTGAGCAATTTCATGTGAAGATGAATATGTGACTAAATAAAGATTTTTTTCAACAATTGGAAAATGATTTAAAGTATTCATTTAGAAGAAACCAAGTGTAATGGAAAAGGATTATCCAATAGAATGAAGGTAAAGTACCTAATTGCATAACAAAAATAAAACCCAACCAAGAAACTTTTTATAACAATTATATAAGAATAAAAAGTTTTTTTTTGTTTCAGATACTGTGTACACTTTCATTTGTGCAAATGGGAGTTACTAAGGATAATAGGGCAAAAAATTACACACATTTATCCCAACCATCAATATCAAGACTTGTAAATGAAATTGCCACCTTTTTAAGATTTTATGTCATCCAGACATAGCAAAATGCATCACAATGCCAAGTGATAAAGAATTGGTAAGTAAACTTTGATTCACTACAATTAAACAAATACTTAGGCAAATAGGTGTACAAAAGATATAATAAAGTAGACCCTCCGGTATAAATATTACATATAATTCAAGTAGAACAGTGTTTCTTAGTTTTTGCAATCCTTTACTTTAATTATTTTAGAATATTTTATGTGGGTAATAAAATTTCTATTTGCAGTTTATTTTAATTATCTAATACTTAAGTAGTAAATGCTAACAGAGCTATTCAGGACCACTTTTTATTTAATTAATTTTAATGCCTTTACATTACATATGGCGGTCTTAATGCCAGCATAGCATTCTCTACCAGTCAACCGGAAGGAACGAGAGTCAATAAACGACATTTAACTTTGGTTTAGACCAATTTACCTTTAAAAAAACTACTAGGTATATTTTTTTGGAGTTATTTTAATAAACTTTACTTTTGTTACAGATTTTTGGAGAAATTTAAAATGCCTGCAGCTGTTGGTAGTATATATAGACTGTACCTTTATCACCATAATAAGACCAAAAGAACCTTTAGTAAAAAGCATAAGGCAATGGTGTTGTGTAAACATTAAATGTAGTTAATGTTAATTGTATAAATATATTTTGATTTAAAAAATAGTCACTCATATTTTTAACCCTTCACCACAGTAAACTACAAAAGTAATGATTTTATTGAACTATTTCATCATCAGCCTATTCCTGCCCCCACTGTTGAGGCAGATGGAATAGGGAGACTGGCCGTGACCCACCTAGTAGTAGGACCTAGTGCGGACTGATCAGTGCTAAGGACTGCAGATGCAGCTGGGACCAATAGATTGATGTGTCATCTGAAACACGGAGAAGATCGAGATAATAAGTTTTTGGTCACCCATACAATTACCAAAAGTTGCCTAACTTTCATGATTGCAGGACGAATACTCTAAGCACCTGCGTCTCCGGGCTCCTCTTTATTTAGATTGAACGTTTTAAATGTTCTACATAAAAACTAACTATTTAAGAATTAGTTTCTGTGTAGTTCCTATATTTAATATACATACCTACTTAATTCTGAATGATATATAATATAGACCGGCGAGTTGCGTAAACCCCCATTGCAATGAAAATGAAGATAATTTAATAAAAGGGTGATTATTTATAGTAAAACTCATTAAAATAAATATGTAACATTTTTATTCATAAATTATGACAGATGCCTTTGAAACTGTACATTACATTGTTACATTTTCGTCAGAGATGCTCGTCAGCCTATTTGCCAATTTTTATGTTTTTTTTTGTATATAAATAAAGAGAAAATTGAATATTAATCGATGCTTTTCTGAACAAGTATCTGAGTGGTGTTATATAAAGCAGTAGTAGTGGATCACTAAATAGCTCAGTGATTATTACTTCCATCTGTCAAAAGCAGTTGGCGAATAGGCCTACTGTGGTCTGTCTGGTGTGGTCTGCAGGTTGTAGATGTAGCTGGCGCAGTGACCACTTCTCATGAATATAATGTAAGCAGTCTAGCACCGCAACAATAGGCCGTGTGTCATTAGACAAATTTTAACAGAGATCTTTGTTGAGATGGAGGCGAAGCCTGCAAAGGACTTGTTGTGCGTGTTGCTGAAATAAAAAATATATATATAAGTTGTTGAATAACAACAATAAATGTCACAATTATGATTGGGCCTGGGTCAGAATAAACTTATTAATGATACCTACTCTTTTTTTCTTTAAACACAAACTTTATGATTTTTATAAAAGTAAAGTATTGAGATAAGAAAATAATCAATATTATTACATTCTATTAATACGTACTTGGAGCACTATATTCGGAAATATTCACAACTACAAAATAACAATATGTACGAATCAAATTTTCTCTTATTGTCTTTTTACAATGACACTTATAAATAAATCCGAAAATATATAAAAAGAACATAAATAAAAAAAGAATTAAAAGAACTTATTTTCTAATGTGCCAGTGCCTGCGAGCGAAATATCCATAGACACTGGCTGTATTGCGACATGGACCAACGTTTGTGCGGTGGAAATAAAATAATAAAATTTTATGCCAGTCAATTTAATGGTGGCTTTTCAAACAAGTGGTTAACATAGTCTTACAAAATTAAAAACTACTGTAATTTACGTATACTTACAACATTTCGAAGAAATTAGTGCCCTTTTCCTTCTTGTAAGATTAATATGCGGGCTTGAGATCTATAATGTTTTCTACTCTACATGGTAAAATTATTTTAAAAAAGTATTTTAGATAATACACGAACAATTTTTAACCTAGAATAAAGCCCGTCACAGACGTAGCTATAATATATATTAATATGAATCATAGCAAGACATATTACAACATATTTTCAATATAAATTTTCGAGTGACCGCACATATATATATATATTTCTATGACGTCACCAAAATATTTCGACAGATATATTTCGGTATATTACAGTACAGTACGACCGCAGACCGATTGAGGGCAAAATATATATTATAGTATAGCTCCCGTCTGTGGTAGTTTGCTATAATATAATATATATTTCGATATATATTTTGCCGTGGAAAAAAATATAACCTCCACGAATAATGTCTTTTCATAATTAGCAGGTGGTAGTAAATTTATTTATTTATACGAAGATAATACATTAAAATAACACAAACTTAAAAACTACATAGCTTAACCTACTTACCTACATAAATAAATAAAAAAACTAAAACTATAAACTTTAGACCTAGGCGTCGTATCTACAAATTTATCTAGAGAATCAATTTAAGTGCATAGAGCAACACGGCCGAAGCGGCCAGGAGGGAAGTAGGCATTTACAGCTTTTCCCTCTGCCGATTTTCCCCCGCAACAGGCCCAGCTCACGAACAAAACTAGTTGTGCTCGGATATTTCTCTAAACTGAATCAAGTCACGTGAGTGTATGTTAGGAGATCAAAAATGCCAAAATGTTCTGTAATTTTTTTTTAAACATGTATGGAACATAAAACTAATAATAGGATGGTGTTATATTTCACATATAAGTAGAATTATTAACATGTGGTGTCGATTCTGGCATGATTCTCTAAACCTAAATTTCAATTTGACAACATTATATCCTTGTCATTCTCTATACAGAATGAAGAGGAGAGACTGATGTAAAAAAAAGTTTTAAGTTGAGAATCATGCCAGAATCGACACTATTATTTCTATTTTACCACTTTTAAAAACACAATGGTGTCGATTCTGTCGTATCTAAACTTAAAACTAAATTTAACATCAATTTCTCCTTTTCATTCTGTATAAAAAATTACAAGGATACTGTTGTCAAATTTAGTTTAGGTTTAGAGAATCATGCCAGAATCGACACCAATATAAATATTATTTTGTTAAAATTCAATCGTCGGACTTGTTTCACAGAACAAAAACCCTGTCAGTACATGTTTTGCATCCGTTATTCATGCCAGACTCGATTTCATTGATTAGATACCTGTCGAAAAAACGACATTAAGTACTATAAGTAGTTTTCGGAACTCTTTAACGGTCCGCGAGTGACTGTCATCCAAGAAATGAATATATGGCGTGACTTATTCGTACACAAAAATATAAATATGTGTGCAGGATTTGGCGGTGTATTGTTTATTTTTTTATGCGTGTGTCATAAGTACAGATTTTTTTTTTTCGAATGTATATTGGACTGCCTTTGTGTGCATACTCCTCCCCCGCAAAAAGTAGCAGAATGATTTTAATAGTATTATGGATTATATCCCTACTTCTTTCCGTGTTGCTCTATGAACTATGTCGATGTATCACGACCATAGACACATGCTATACCTATGATCTCGACTTACCGAAATTTCTTAAAATGGTAACACTACAACTCACTTGCGATAAGAATGACATCTCGCTTCACATGGTGGTAATATTTTTTACAGAATGCGAAATTTCCGTAAAGCGATCCGTTGTGCGATGTGAATGCATATCCGCCGCATTCAGTGAGAGCCATAGATACAAAACTATGTCATAGATGAATGATCGGTCTCACTTCAAGCGATATCTATGATTATAACTATGTCTATGATTGCAGCAATTGCTGATTCTGTTTTTCATAAAATGGATTAATTTAATTATTCATTGGTGTCGATTCTGGCATGATTCTCTAAACTTAAACTAAATTTCATCAGAGTATCCTTTTCATTTTGTATAGATAATGACAAGGATACACTATTGTCAAGTTAAGGTTTAGGTTTAAAGAATCATCCAAGAATCGATTCTAGTATCTATCTATTAAACTTTTAACAGAATGGTACTCCGCGCACTTGGGCATCGTTCGAAACCTACGGCTATGAGTGGAACTTTTTACCAACGTTTAATGTTGACATAAAATCAACGATATTAAATACCCTAGATGGCGTGGCTGGAACCTGTCCAAAAGGTAAATTGGACGATACGCGGAGCTCCGTAAGATGATCGCGTAGTCAAAAACAATGTAAGGCATTATTTAAACATTCAAAGTTACATTTAATGCAAAGGTCTTTATTAAAACGCATGCGTCAATGAGTTATGATAGTTCAAAATGCAAGCTCGTAAAATTTTACCACTTATTGCTATACGCGTAAGAATAAAGACCTTATTTCTTTGACTCTACGCACTAAAGATGCGCTATTAGCAACATAGCAGGTACGGACCGCGAGGAAAAGAGACAACTATAGTACCGATCATGTATTTGAATATCACGTTTTTGAAGTTATACTTCTTTAGGCGCGTTATGAAAAAATGATGAGAGTGAAATTTTAAGATGCGCGCGCATCACTGTAACACAAAATTTTAACAGCATGAAGTTGGTCGCTTGAGCGACCAACTTCATGCGTTACTTTTGTGTTTACCGCACATTAAGAAAATCTACCATCAAAATAGAAATAGAATCTCTATTTAGTGGGTGCTAACGACTGCATTGTGAAGGCCTATCAAAAGTATTTATTAATCTGGAACAACGGAACCAAAGCGCGATTCAGGAGACTACAGCGCCATCTCTTGACCATTGGTGTAGTAGAACCAAAAACCACATCTTTATTTTTTGTAATAAAGTAACAGTTATAGGTATTCATATTTATAATATTTATCCACATGTTTCTAGTTTGTATATTCGGAATACGTGTTTGAGTTTCATACAAGTGCAAATCACATATGTTCTAATAAATTATATTCAGTAGCGATTTTAATTGAATATTTTGATTATTTATTTATTTTTTCAAATTAAAACTGAACTTTATTGACTGTGTCCTTTTCCAAACTTTTTATTAATTTATTGTAATTAATTATTTGCATGCAATTAAAAACTAATTTTAAACGATGCCAAAGAAGGATAACTTCTCACGCGCCTACATAAGTACACGCACCCATTTTTTTCTATGAAATCAATTTATAGTAAGTATTAGAACATAATTATTTGCTTCAAATGCGTTAAATTTACAAACATTTATTAGATACCTATAAAAAAAGGACACTTTACGTACTATAAGTATTTATTATGCATTTTTTCACGGAGCTTTGCGGCATCTTGATTTTCAACAGTCCGCGCGTAACTATGAGTCAAGTAGTGCTAGAGTCGTGTTCAAGCACTTCTTGATTGGGACACATTTTGAGCGCACGTGTTGCATCTAGGGTATTTAATATCGTTGCATAAAAAAGTATGAAACTGATGTCAATTTTGACATTTGTTTCACCTAGAGCGTAATTTGGAACGCACCCTGGTAAACGAATGCAAATACCCACTAAGGTTTTTGCGCGATTTTATCAAAAGCGGTATTTTTCCATATAGAAATCTCATCTAATATTCCCAAAAGTTCAATGTGGAAATTATATTTGTTAAGAAAATCCACTTCCAAACGTATTGCGGTCATTGTTTAGTTTGTTTTTGGCTCCTTTGAAAAACTGTAGAAGAGAGGCGAGATGAAGTAAGTTAAATAAAATGTGGTTTTGATTACTGAAGTTTTAATTTATATTAAAATCATTTCTGTTTTTTGCAGTGGTGTCACAATCGTCGCATCCCTCTGTAGAGCAGCTTAATGTTTTGATCGAGTTCCTGGCAGCTAATAGAGATTTAGCTAAAGGTTTCTCTAAGAACCTCAGTGCCAAATAAACCTATCATGGCTAGCTCCAACAAATGAGGCATCGACATGCAAAACATTGAGATCGGCATCAACAATCTGTAACAAAATATTTACAAAATTTAATTCCAGTCTTTTAATTTATCTTTACATAATCTTATTTATTTATATGTTCATGAATCATGACAAGTTTTAAGAAAGTAACAAATAGATGAAAATCAGTTAAAGGTGTAGGTACTTACTACTTGAACATTTCTTGCATGCTTACCTTTACGACAATAATACCGTTCTTCATTTTCTTTGGGTCGTATCATGGTGACAAAGATACCATCTATGCAAACAACTCCAGGTAATTGAAATTTCTCAAAAAAACTGTAACAAAGGTAAAGAATAGCTCATTTAATATTTACTTTACTAAAGAAACTGCCAATAAAAGTATTTTTTTATGATTTCATTACCTAAAATACTTTAAGACACGGGCTCATAGATTTTTTAGAATTCTGATATTGTTCCAGGATTGTAAAGTTATAAGAAACACTGGTCTACTTGATTTATAATATAATATTTAACTTATTGGTTATTCTAGTTAATCAGAGTTTACTTACTGTTCCTTTAACACTTGGTGTTGATGCATTTCGCAGAAATGTTCTATATTTTTACGATGTCTGGATGACTTAAAATTGAGGCAATTTCATTTATACTTCTTGACATTAATATTAAGCACAAGGCAATAGAGTGAGATCTCAAAAAATAGGTGGACATGAGTTTTTGAATTATTAAATAAACAATGAGACCTACATTAAAAATACTTACTTTAAAAGATCTTCTATAAACAAAAATCGTAATTTATTAGCAAAGTTTGTTTGATTGATTGCCATAGCTACACACTAAGTCACTTTGACATAACAATTCGAGTGCGGATCCGAAAGTGAGTGTAAAATTCGTTACAGAATGCCATTAAACTTCAAACCCTTGAGCATATTGTCAAGCTATATCCTGCGTTAGTTCATTTCACCGCCACTCTCACCTAGTAGCGCTAGCGTTGATTCTCACTTGACTACAGAATGCCAATGATAAAATCCGTAACGGATCCGCGTTCGAAAGTGAAATGTGTCTTTACAGAATGCCACTCAAGGAGCGTAATGCAAGAGCAGCGTTAAGGAACTTATATCAAATTTCATTACAGACTTGATATATTGACTCAAATATAACAATAATACAACGTAGCAATAATATTGCTTGATTATAGTTGTTTTTGATTTTAACTGTCTTTGCCAGAGGCCGGTGAAGTTTAATATCTAGATATTAGGTCCCACAGACGGATATTTTGGACCTTCATTGAATTGTAGCAGATTACGTTTTAAAATATATTCTCCAATTCTGTATTTGATAGACATTTTTTATTACTGAGTGTAAATCGAAAGAACCGAACTAGACACGATAGAGAAAGATACTAAAGAAATCAAAGTAGCAAAAAAATTTAAACGTTCTGCATATTTACTTTGTATAAATATTTTATCACAAATAACAGTTGTATTCATAGTTGGTGTAATTTATAATGTAGTAGCTTCACAATTGAACAGTGGCATTGCCTAGGATATAATTTTGGTGTTTTAAGCAAACACGTAGGTAGATAAAATTTATAACTGCTTTCTTTTTAATTTTCAATAAAATACATAGTACTCCATTTAATGGCCTTAATTACTTACATAATTGATATCAGTTACTAATCTCCATGAATCCTATATTGATAACAGACAGGTATAAAAGCGATAAATGTTTTAAATGACATTATATAAATAGGGTGATATATGAGTGACAATTTGTGTAGGAGACTAAATATTCTACGCGCACAAAATCATAAGCCCTATAATTACGTACTTATTAATTACCCCATATCACCTGGATCAGAAAGGGGTCAAACACTATTAGTATCCGTATCGACAATGAATTTGGATATGAGAACTGCTATACCAACACAAGCATGAAAACTACCCTCAAAGCTGCTTAGTGCGAAGCCGCGGGATCCCCGTTTAATAAGGATTCTTCCGCGTTTCCGCACCCAGCAGCCTCCCGACCTAGCCGAGGCTTGACGACGGTAGGGGTCTCCCGGGGTATTGCGAGGACCCCGCAGAAGGCCTCCGGTACCGTGAAACCGTGATATATAGGCCATAACAGGTTGAAGATCAGTACAATCAAACTACGTTCAGCTTTATGTTAACCACGCAATTATACCTACCTCGTACCTACCTATAACAGATATAGTCTCCGTGACCGACAGGATGGCTTGCGCGTCTGTCGGTCGGTTTATGATAGAGTCTGGCACAGAGGTCTTCTATCAAAGGTGCTATCCTATGAACTACCTGAAGGAATGGCCAAATGGATTACCACCTCCTCTTTCTCTCTCTTCTACCTACTAGGGCAGGCGTAATGAAGTTGTTCACGCAGGTACTGAACATTTTGTGAGGTATTTCTTCCGCGTAAAATTAATCCCAGGTGGAATTAGCTTCTTCTCAGAGCCCTCTTTCCCATTGGGCCCTTTGGGCAAGTGCCCAGGGCCCCGCGATCAAATACAAAGTACCTAGTTCCTGTTAAATCACCAAACGGGGGTCGTAGGGGCCCCATTATCCTAATATGCCCAGGGCCTCCCATAGGTCAAAGACGGCACTGCTTCTTATTGTGCCCCCTTGAAACAAATTCAGCACGGGCTCTATGTAGTTAATATCTTTGGCTCTTTCAAAAGAGGCGTGAAGAATAAACTTGACATATTCACAAAATAATAAGAGAAAATACAATATAGCGTTTAAGTGTCTCATGTATAAATCAGTAAAAGGATACATATGAATATGACGACCTCCGTGGCCGAGTGGTTTATACGCCGGGTTTCATGGCGTCGCCGACTCGAGAGGTCCCGGGTTCGAATCCCGGTGGGGGCAGATGTTTGTGTGATGAATACGAGCATTTGTACTCCAGTCATGGATGTTTAATATGTATTTCATATAAATATACTTATATATGTACAATATATGTATTCTATCCGTTACCCTGGTATCCCATAACACAAGCATTTACAGTGCTTACTTTGGGGCTAGGCTAATTGGTGTGAGTGTTGGAAATATTTATTTATTTATGAAACTATAGTATGGTGTCTTATGTTTGCAACATTTGAAGGTTAATTGAGACAACAACAATAAAAAAAGAAGGATTTAATTTTGTCATGTCGTAATTTTTGATCCTATATGAAGAAACACTGACTCAACTTTGTGTTAAAATTTCAATGTTAAATTAAAAAAAGTATAAAAAGATATGACTGATTGAAATTGAAAACTGTCTCATGTTGAATGCGCTGACGGTACGTTGTTTTAGTAGTCATATAAATAAAGCACGTATTTTTCTTTAATAAATAATATTATAGTTAACAAGCGACCGCCCGCGACTTCGTATGCGATAACTTTATTTTTTTTAAATCCCATGTATCGTAATCCAGGTCAAATTCTATATGCGTACCAAATTTCATCCAAATCCGTTAAGTAGTTTTTGCGTGATTGAATAATTGAATTGAGATTTTTAAGTCGGTTTTATTTTTTGTTTATTTTTTTTGATTTCATCCATTTTAATGAAAATCACATCGTCCAAGTCAGCAATAACACAATTGACGGAGAAATCGGTGAACATGCATAAAAAACATCGAGCATGCCTTTGAAATTTGAAGATTTCCCTCGATTTCCCCGGATCCCACCATCAAAAATTGACATTTTTCTACTAGGACGACCATTAGGACGACCTCGGAAGTGCACTCTTTCGAATAAAAAAAGAATTTTGGAAATCGGTCCACAATTGACGGAGAAATCGGTGAACATACATTAATAAAAATATACAGTGAAACACAGAATCTCCTCCTTTTTTGAAGTCGGAAGAAGTTGTTTAAAAATATGACTAGTTTCAGTAAATCTCTGTTGAAATGTATGTATCGAATGTTGCACACGAGCCCATATTCCGATGATAAATTTAATAAAAAGAGCACAAAGAAATAGATTTATAAACAAAAATGTGTTGATGAATTAATAAAACCTCTATTGAAAATCAGTATTTATATTGGTATATTTTATCTGTGCAAGTCGGTATATTTCAGTATTTTTTTGATGTGCTGCAGTATTTTCGTAAAATTTATTCTGATCTGAAAAAAGGAACAGGATTTTTTGGCAGGATTTCATAGAGTGCAGTTGGTGTCCTAAAATTATTCTTAAATTCGTTCAAGGGGTATAGGTGTCGATTCTGGCACGATTATCTAAACTTAAACCTAAATTTGACAAGAGTCTATCTTTGTCATTCTGAATACAGAATGAAAAGGAGAGACTAATCTTAAATTTTGTTTTAAGTTTACAAAATCGTGTTAGAATTGTGAAGATTATAGTGGAATCTTTAAAATATACGCTATTCCGGTCAAATGGACATGAGAACTTTATTGTAGTGTTGACTACCTTACAGAAGCTTATCGAAATAACCAACTCGAAACATTTCGTGCCAAACACTCCAAGAAACATTAGGATGCGTCACATCGACATTCCAATGTAAAGAAATAAACAAAGATTAATAAATCTTAAGACTAGGCTGTATGGACATTGTTCCCTTTACTTTCTCAGAAAAGGGAAAATTTCAAAAAGAGGAACATTTCGGTGATGACTGATTTGTTGTAATTTGAGTTTTTAAAATAAAACAAATTTATTTTGCTAATTAGCTCGATAGTTTATCAAGCTAATTTTTTGCTAATCTTCATAAATTTTATGATAAAGATTCTGAGTACCTAGTTGTTGATGTTTCATAGTATACATCTGTGTTATTATTAGGGTTAGAAAGCCAACATCATTTATTTATTAGACCTTAATATAAATCCTAAAGATGAATAATGAGAAAAGAAATGCCCGAGGGAGAGGTAGGGGCCGCGGTCGTGGCCGTGGCAGAGGCCGCGGCAGAGGTCGAGGCAAGAAAGTACTGAAAGTGATGTCCAGTGATGAAGAAGAATGTTCTGTGGAAGAATCTTTACAAGAAAACGAAGAGCCCGTCAACGAGGAGCCTCCGGTTAAAGAGGAAATTGAAGAACCCGAACCTCCGAAGTGTTAGTACCATACATTAATCCTTACCATTTCAATATAAGTCGAATTTGTTTAAACCTAATTGATCAAAAATTGGATTGTGAAAATATTGATATTATTTTTGTATGCATACAAAGCTGTGTTATCAATCAGAACATTGTCAATATTATCAGATAAAGTTGAAGCTATGTTATCTACTGTCAGTAGTAAAATAAAAAATTATAACCTTTAATGTTAATAATTCAAAATGTCCACAGTGGAAGTTCCATCAGATATATCCCAATTAGAGACTCCAGTATTCACTACACTACAAAGGGGTCCACCAGAACCCATGCTAAGATTAGACTGGAGCCATCGAGCTACACTCATTGGAGAGAAAGTACTGAATCCTATGATCTACTGTTGTGATATTTGCTCAAAGCCAATACTTATTTATGGCCGTATGGTAAGTTAAGCATATAATTAGATTTGAGATTAAAACAAGATGGGAAGATACTGTACACTCATACTAGCATCAAATAAAATATGCTCTAACTCAACTACATAAGTAACGCACACACACACACACTTCTGTGTGTGAGACAGAACTGGACTCGTCAATGTAGTCACAGTAATATTACCGTGATGTAGTGCAAGGGAAACAGTGAGTCTGTGTCGTTTGGCAGCCGAGCCGACTGCATTTTCCTTTCTCTTTCTCTACAAACGTCTGAGCTTTATTGTTGTCCTCAATAACAAATGGTGAATAAGTAAATAACATACAGGACAAACTGCAATGTTTGCGAATAAAATGTTTTTATAGTTTTATGAATGAAAAGTGTTGCTGTGGAATTTATTATTTGATCTTGAACTATTTTTGTTCTTTATAAAAGCAAGGAAGGCATTGTTTTACCTTTGTAACACAGAATATATGCATTATTGTTATATTGAGTACACATGCAGTGTTTAAATGTCAAATTGTGACCTAGAAAATTGTGTTCATGCACCACAATTTAAGCGGTACACTTTTAAACTGCGAGTGCCATGTTTGCCCTTTTTGTTTTAATCTAAGAATTAGATACATAAACGTTTTCATGGAATAAATCCATTAATTGTCATTGCATCAGAGAAAAGAGAGATAGGGCATAAATTGGAGCAGAAGCATCTTGGGAAGCATCCTCCAATTTACTGCAGACCACATTAAAATAACACAAAATTTTGATTAATTTAGCTTCTGACAGTGAGAAAAGACTGAGTTTCACCCTGTTTCAGCTGCCAAATCACATTTTGATATTCATTAGTATAAGATTTTATCTGGAAACAATGGTGACAGCCAGCCTATAGTATAATAACAGTTTTTTTTTTGTTAGAGCTTCCCGTGATCAGTGTACACCAAGCACAGAACATTTGTATGTCTTTAAAAAAATAGCATAAAATATTTAAATAATCCTCAAAAAAAGATAAATAATCACCTAAAAATACAATTGGTAACATAATGCTTAGATTAGTTTACCAATTGTATTTTTTTGGGGATCAATTGCTATTTTTGGATGATAATTTGAATTTTAAATATGAGCCATTAAAAAGCATTTCAAATTTGAAAATATTATTTATAGATTTATTTTCTCTCTTTCAGATACCATGCAAACATGTGTTTTGCCTTTCATGTGCAAGAGCTGATCACACACACTGCCCTAGGTGTAGAGAAAAGGTATCATATTGGAATAATGTAAATTGTATTACTGACATAGCAAACACTGAAGATAAGGAATAATTTATTTCAAAAACAAACTTCTAATGATTCTTGAAAATATATGTATACATATTATTTTTTTAGAACATATTACAGATACTAATAATTTTCATTTATTTAAACACATCAGGTCACTGAATATTTAATTAAAGGATTGTCTCACGCCAATGTGAATAGACTAAATACATTTTATGTTGTTTTGTTGTTTACATATTATGTTGTATTACAATGGATAATATACATTTGGCACTGTTATTAATTCTAATTAGATTTGTCTTCTTATTATAAAAATATTACGGCAAGTCTCTGATACGAATAAACAATTCAAATGTTAATTTAAAAGCAACTTTATCCATGAACAGATTTAACTGCTATTTACATAACTTGAATAAAATATAATGAAAAGAAATTTTTATTTTAGGTTTTAAGAGTGGAGCAAACTGGATTAGGTACAGTGTTTATGTGTACACATTCCGGTACTAGATATGGCAATACTGGATGCAGAAGAACATATTTATCTCAGGTAATATAATTTTTATTATGTACAGTTGTCAAGGTTTTATATTTTATAGAAGGAACAACCTTCATTAATTATAATATAACGGGAAGTTGTCTAGGCTGAAAAAATAAACAATTATGTATTAGCACAGCAATAATACTTAAGTGAATTATTTCAGCTATATCATGTACTAATTTAAATTACAAATTCTGAAGTATATGAAATTACCATATATGAATAATTTTTAACATAAATGTTTTCTAAACTGACAGAGAGATCTTCAGGCCCACATAAACCACAGACATGTCTCTTCTGCCAGTGAAACAAAACCAGAGCCGGAGCCAGCCACAAGTTCTGTGGCTGTAGTTAAACCATTATCGGTAAGTAGAATTTAAATTTAAATTTTAAAAATTGGAACTTTCTACAACTTCCTATAGTGATAGCCTTAAATATGATAAACTAAAAGTTTTTGCATATTATATTAAAATACCATCATGTTCTGTATGCAAAATTGCTGTCACAATACTGCGCTGCTTTTTTTTCAATATTTATGACTATGTGGGACCAATTCTCATTTGTTTATTATAAGATGTAACCCCTAGAAAATATGTTGTATTGTTGAGGCAGAGCTATTATGAATAGATGCTTTCACAGACAGACTCCCTCTGGGCTTGCTTTTTCTCTCGAGTCTATTATTGTGCAATAATAAAATGTAAGGTTGATGCCGATGATCAGCTAGGAACTAGTTACAACTTAGTGAGTATCCAGATGCGATTGAGGAGATCGATGACACAAGTGGTTAGCATGTTCGGCTGCGATCGTTGAAGTTAAGCAAGTTTCGCAGTGGTCATTCATTGGATGGGTGACCATAACTTTACTATCTCGAGCTCCTCCATACTTCGGAAGGCACGTTAAGCCGTTGGTCCCGGCTGCATCTGCCGTCGTTAGAACCCACCGACTGTGTCTGTGCTTTAGCTGTGAGACCAGAACAGGCTGATCATTTGTATCCAGCGTCAGTGTAGTGCAAACTGGCACAATGCGGCACAGGACCCTTTTTGGTATAGCTGTGGACACAGATTTAGTACCTACTTCGTATAGTGATTTATTATATTGTAGGTTGACTGTTCCTTATTGTCCTTCGGTACAAGGCTTCGAATACACAAGTGGCTCGTAGCCGACGGCAGCCGTTGTCACCTTTTGACGACTCTGCCGTCGATGAGTCGACAGCAGCCGTCGTAAGGTAGCTGCAGTTGCCGCTCGTGTATATGAACCCTATCTGTCTGTATCATCGATTTAGAAACGATATGGAAGCATTACTCCCTAACATAAGCCGCTAAAACATGGTTCCAAACTCATAAAACTATACTCTAATACTAACATGGCAAGCACACAGACAACAAACAACTTTGACTAATGAAATGAATCTGCATATGAATTCGGCTATCCATTCATTGGGTAAGATAATGATAAACGGAAATCCCAACCAATCCTATGATAGGCTTGTTGATCGCATTTTTTTCGCCCCGCCCACTTGATCGCAGTTTGCGTGAACCACTTTTTGGCGCAGTTCGTATTCCATCTTATTTCTAAAGCTGGTTTAATCATTACGCGTTTCGAGAGCGTCGTTGGAGCGCGCGCCCTCGGAGATGCATGGGGTCAGTAGTAGTTTTTCAAAGTCGCGCGCTTGAGCAGCGCCTTGCCGTGAACGCG
Source organism: Chilo suppressalis (assembly GCA_902850365.2). Lineage (NCBI taxonomy): Eukaryota > Metazoa > Arthropoda > Insecta > Lepidoptera > Crambidae > Chilo > Chilo suppressalis. The sequence continues at coordinate 5,846,190 of OU963902.1, forward strand.
GTAAACGCTGTTTGAACAGCTCGCTGCCCTACAGCGCGTCTAGTGGCGTGACTACAAAACCAGCCTAATTCGTTGACTTAAAACATTTTTCTGTAGCCAATATGTAAATGTTCTCATGAGGAGCTCGATGGCGCAAGTGGTTAGCGCGTTCGGCTGCAAACGTTGAAGTTAAGCAACTTTCGCAGTGGTCGGTCATTAGATGGGTGACCAAAAATTTACTATCTCGAGTTCCTCCGTGCTTCGGAAGGCACTTTAAGCCGTTGGTCCCGGTTGCATATGCAGTCGTTAACACTCGCCAATCTGCACTGGGCCCGCGTGGTGGGTCATGGCCCAATCTCCCTATTCCATCCATAGGGAAAGCCTGTGCCTCAGCAGTGGGAATATTAATAGGCTGATGATGATGAAATGTTCTCAATTGATTTTGATTTGATCCGGTATGTAATGGGTATGATCGTTCGGTCCGCATAGATTGCAGGCGCGGGCGATCCTCGCGCTACGGGCGCAGGGGCCGTGACGGTCGCAGGGCCGGGGGCGGGGGGCGACAGGACGCGCACTCCCCGGACCAACCTGATCACCGTGCCCATACACGACCAGCCAGACCACAACTACTACAATTACTACCCGGTAACGACACTTTGGGTCCGCATAGATCGCAGGCGCGGGGGGTGACAGGACGCGCACTCCCCGGACCAACCTGATCACCGTGCCCATACACGACCAGCCAGACCACAACTACTACAATTACTACCCGGTAACGACACTTTGGGTCCGCATAGATCGCAGGCGCGGGGGGCGACAGGACGCGCACTCCCCGGACCAACCTGATCACCGTGCCCATACACGACCAGCCAGACCACAACTACTACAATTACTACCCGGTAACGACACTTTGGGTCCGCATAGATCGCAGGCGCGGGGGGCGACAGGACGCGCACTCCCCGGACCAACCTGATCACCGTGCCCATACACGACCAGCCAGACCACAACTACTACAATTACTACCCGGTAACGACACTTTGGGTCCGCATAGATCGCAGGCGCGGGGGGCGACAGGACGCGCACTCCCCAGACCAACCTGATCACCGTGCCCATACACGACCAGCCAGACCACAACTACTACAATTACTACCCGGTAACGACACGTTGGGTCCGCATAGATCGCAGGCGCGGGGGGCGACAGGACGCGCACTCCCCAGACCAACCTGATCACCGTGCCCATACACGACCAGCCAGACCACAACTACTACAATTACTACCCGGTAACGACACGTTGGGTCCGCATAGATCGCAGGCGCGGGGGGCGACAGGACGCGCACTCCCCGGACCAACCTGATCACCGTGCCCATACACGACCAGCCAGACCACAACTACTACAATTACTACCCGGTAACGACACGACACGCACATATTCCTTTTTGTTGCGTATCAGAAAGATCTTTTTTCGTTCTCTTAGATTTATTTGCAATCAGCTCCAAGCTTTAAGCAAATGCGTTGAATATAGTGTTTTATCAAACAATGAGTGTGCCCTCCAGTGAGAGCATCTACTCTTTACTGGTTGCCCCTAAAGAGCCAAGATATCTTTCCGCATTTGGCGTTTTAAATAACTTCAGCTTATTAAGTTGGCTGCCACTTCGTTCGGGTAACTTTTCAGCCTTGGTTGGTATTTCATTTTGATATTTTGGTTGGACATTAATAACAAGTCAGAAGAAGAAGATTTTGCTGGCAACCAGCAAAAACTGCGGTTATATGATCATTTTAATAAAGTAATAATTTAAAATAATTGTAAAACAGGTTTTGCGTCACAGAGGTATGCATTGTATAATTTGTCAAATTTTAAAGATAAAATATATTAAACTACTAAATTCAAGGCCTTAATCATCATAATATGAAAAAATGACCATTTTGTTCTTTGTTTATATATTATCATGGCTATTATCTAAGTTAAAGTTTATAAAAATTTGTAACAAATATTTTTTATTAAAATATCCAAGTATAAAATTTCTTCGTTTTACGTCAATGATTTTTAATTGTGTGAACAATATACTAATTTTGATTTGATAAGGTTTACCCACTTTTTTAACTTGGTATTTTACGCATGTGCACCGAGACAAAAATAATGACATTTCGCGAGTGTAAGATACCAGATTCGCGTGTTTTGTTTTGCGTGTCACGCACACAAGTACATCAAACCTGCGGCCTGACCGCCTAAGTCAAAGCGAGAGCAATACGAAAGTTGACAGCCATAACTTTTTCAAACTCTGTCTGCGATAAAATCGAAACGCCTAAAATTCACGACGTGTCGTAATGCTTATGGTTATCAAATGCTTACGTGAGTGAACGATTCAATTGCGTTATGTTCATGTATTTTTTTACAAAATTCTTTTCATTTTATAGTTGACTGAAATACATTAATATTTAATTTACAAATGTATATTATCATAGGGTGGCATAAATATTAATATTTAATAATTAGTCTTACAAAATTATTCTTAAATCAAAGACATAAGAAAATTTTAATTGGGTACCATAAATTGCACAAACAAAACGCTATGTCTGTTACATCTGCCTACGTTCTAAACTTACTTATGCTCTGGGTGCATTTTTTTTACCCTGATTTATCAATTTTGACATAAAATGTATTAAATAAAACAAGTTTCAACGGGTTAGATGCACTGATTTTATTTATTTATCAAACCTAAGAAACAAATACATAAAATGTATGTCAAAATATACATTGTTCGTACCTGAAGCATATGTTCTGAACGTATGCCATAACTGCTGTCAGGACTTCACTTGGCTATTCGTGTTTGCTGTTTGTTAATTTGACCGCAGTCTGTCCTTATCATGCTTTATAAAGAATGAAAAGGACAAGCTGATGTCAAGTATACATATAACAAACTCGAAACTATTGAGCATACGTCGCATAGAAATTAGAAATCTGATAACTTTTAGAAAGAAAGTATCACATCGAAGAAACTTGACTAAGTAAGTACTTTTTGAGTAAACAAAAATAATTCAAGAAATTTAATAACTTTACTTTATCACGAAGATCATGTTAATTTTGTCGAAGATAATCGCATTTTCGTCATTATAATTTAGTACTTATTTAACATTTTAGAAACCGGCACCATATTAAGTCTACAACTCCAACGTACAGTTGGAGGCCTTACTAATATGGATGGAGGAGCACCCATTCCAGGCTAGAGGGATGCAAATTGCAGCCCCGCACAGGCCAAACAGGCTTCGATGGGCCTATGGAAGAGTTTAGCGTCCCTCCTAAACGCAATTAATGATGTTACTAAAACACCAAAGGAGTGGTGATTTAAAGTAAGTGGTACTTTACTATTATTTTGTATAAAGTTTATAAGGCATCTTGTTATGTGTTCTGTATTTGTACTATTGCATGGAATTCAATTACTAATTTGAAAATGGTAACTCCCCATACATAAGGTGCTGTTAAAAGCTTAACAATTTTTTTTTCTATTTGGCTGAGCCTGGCTTATGATCAATCAATGTTATTTTATTCACCTACTTAATAACATTGTAAGTTCAATTATGTTGCCTTATCTGTTTTAATTAAGCATCCATCCTATGGAAAGTACCAAGAGTAAAGTGTTACCTATAAAAACCTTTGGAGGTCTATATCTTTACCATTGATTAATTTCATGTAACATAGTAGGACTCATAGACTCATTTGTAAAGAATAATAACATACCACTTAATAAGTTTCAAAAACTGGAAAATACAAACAATCCCTTTTTAAAAAAAAACGCTGGTAATTTGTTTCAGCTGTATTGGATTTTTGAGCTGGAAAACTGCCGGCTTTGCGACAGTCAACTGCATGGGGAAAATTTGAGGAGCGGCGACTGGAGGAACAGCAATTGCGGAGGGACGTGCTCCGAGCATTGAGAGATATTACTCATGTATTATGTTGGTTCTATAAGACTGTAACTCATGGAAATAAATAATGTGCATTTGTATCTGAAGTTGTTTATGGTAATCTTTTTACTAAAATATAACAGCAATACTACTGAATGTTTTATTTACTGAATATTATTATCGTAAGCTCCCTCCTCAACTTTATCACCTTGCAACCTTTTTCTAGGTCATGGTCTCACAGCTGTTGTTCATTGAGTAAAAAAGTAGAATAAAAATCTATTAAGAGTTAATAGCTAATAGGTGTTATTAAATTAGTAGGTCTTTGGAGACATACTGGCTGGTTTCTGAATAGCGGTGTGACCACAGTTACAAGGTCTACCATGCTTCTCAACAATAGGGTAGTCAGGAAATGAAATTATTTCTTTAAAGTTGATTAGTACCTACTAAAAAGTTTGAAACAGTTTTGAAATGAAATCATTTATTTATTTAGAGTCTATATTCAGAGTTAACATTGTTTATATAAAAATAAATTGTTGTGTTCATTTTAATACTCTTTTAACTCTGTGCGCCTTTTGACAAAGGCCTCCTTAAACTTTTTCCAGTTTTTGCTCTCCAAGCCAGCTTTGTCCAAGGGGTTTCCCTTTTATTTCTCAAATGAATAAATTCAATTTGTACCCAATTAGTAACTTGCTAATAGAAAGTAAATTTAGAATATTTGAACACTAACATAAGAAATAAATTTTATTGTTATGAATATTTAACAACAACTTATAAAATTACAGTTATATAAATCAAATTAAACTAGAGTATTAATAATAACTAGTTTCTCATTTAAAGTTAGTACATATTCAAAAGTTGTATTTAAATAAAACAAATTTGAAATGAAATCATATTTTATTCAAATTAAGTTATTGAGAGCTCTTTAATCATCCTACATTTTTTTCCTACTACCACACAGGACATCTTCTAGCTGGTGAGAAGAATGGGCGCAAGAAACTCATCAGCATTTAACATTTACATCAAATGATGTAGCTACCAATACATACAGGAAGATATAAAAATGACATGTTAAATTTAGACATTAAACTTAGGTGCTAATTAATAATTAATTAGTATAATAAAAATAAAACACAATAAATTGTAAACTAAACTTATAATACCTATTTTATCTTGTATGGTGCCTCTGCTCACAGATCCTTCTTCACACAAGTTTCTGTAAACAGTTTTAAATGGTCAATTATGGTTATGACTACTCCAGAGTAACTGACTGTCTTGCAGGACAGATGCCACGGACAGGCCTGTCTCCACTTGTGGCAAGTATGTCACGCTGTGGTTGGCGGACATGATCACACGCATGACATCCTCATCAATCTTGATACATTAGTCGCAAATAAGGTTGTGTAAAACAACACATGCATTTAAGATTTTCCCTGCTTTCTGATTTGGGTCTTGAAGATGCCAAAGCATCTTTCTATGACATTCCTAGTCCGCACATGTGAATTTGTGTAGTGATCCTCTGGTCTCCCTGGGTCAGCATGGAGGATTGGCGTCATCATCCATGCCCTTCGGGCATAGCCAGAGTCATCTGTAAAATAAATATTGTAAAACTAACACTGAAAAATACTAACATACAAAAACACTTATTTTGTATGAAAATATTCAAATAAAATGATAACAAATGATTTTTAATACACATACCCAAGAACCAGTAGATCTGTCCAATATCATGGAGTCTTTCAATTCCATTTTTCACAGGGCAACAATTCCAAACATGAGAGTCATGACTTGCACCACCAAATGATGCATCCATATGCAAAATATGTAAGTCTGCATCACACATCTGTAACAAGAGTATAATATTAAGGTTTAAACAACTATTTTATTTCATATGAGTATCACATTCCAAGAAATTATTTTTGAAAAGTTATGGTATAAATGCTTTTGGTATAGTACCTACCTTTGTGTAAAGTGTTATTTTATTAAACTAAATTTTGTTGGTATGAAGTGATTCCTAATATAATATAATTCATTTAACACAAAATTTGTTAAGAGACAATTGATTAAAAAATAAGTTGCTTCATATATTTACTGTTTTATAAATAAATGTAGAGTATTTGATTGTTAAAAGGTTTTATTATAATTCAATAGACCACATTTATTCAAAAATATAGAAATAATATGTGATTCTGTAATCATGTAAGCATTTGGAAGAGATTTAGGAAGCGGTTTTAATGTAATTATTACTTACCGCAAGCACATTAAGCACAGGGAGAGGTACATTTTCCTGTTAAAATATGCTTCTTCATAGTCTTTAGGTCGTTCTGTGCGTCGGATGCAAAAACGGCATCAAGTCGTCGCAAAGAGTAAGGAAATTATCCTTACTCAGGCGGAACGTTTGGACAAACGTTCGCTCCGGCAGCAACATAGGCATGCTGTCCTCCCGCAACTGTCTTCTTCGCAAGGTCAGCATTGTCTTCTGGCTCTCCTCCTCAGCTACCACCAACAGAAATATTCGAGCCATTTCTCACTAAAACAGAATAAAAACTACAAGAGTACACAATCTTAGGTTAACAAAAGACAAAAGTAGCTATATTTTAATTTTATAAAGCAAAATAAATTGAATTATAAATATCGTATGAAAGCATGAGATGAAAACAGTGAGTCTATAGGTGTCTGCTTATCTGACAGCTTTAACGCTTACCCGCCATCTTGAAATCGCTTTCACTTTTTTTAGGCGTTTCGATTTCCTGTCAAAATAGTAGCGAGAAATTGAACGATGTCATTCAAAATTGTTAATGGCTGTCATCGGCCGCAAAGTAAATGTGAAAGCGTTATGGCTTTCATAGGCGTTTCCAAATGACAGTGTGACGTCATAAACTTTAGCATTTTTAAAGCAACGCGAGTTAGGCGATCAGGGGCCTGGTCTGTTTTTATTAGTGTTTACTAGGTGACGCTCTATCTACAGTGAATAATCAAAGCCTAGCATCCCATAACACAAGCCTTATTTTGCTTACTTATGGGCTAGGCCAATGAACACAGATAGAGGTTAGAAGGGAGTTCATAAACCGTTTGTACGGGAACCGATGTCGCCGGCTACTAGCCAATCAAACGACGCGGTATCAAACTCACACCCAAAAACAACGAAGCAATCAGAACTAAGTTTTGGTCAAGTTATGAGCATTTACTCACACATAACTGTGGCGCGTCTGCCCCGCCCACAAGGCCCTTCTAACCTCTTTCTGTGTTCAGTGCTTAGATTAAAACAAAAAGGGAAGATACGGCGCTCGCGCATCAGAAGTGATCCGCTTAAATTGTGGTGCATGACCACAATTAGCTTCAGTCACAATTTGACATTTAAACATGGTGCATGTGCACTCAATATAATAATATTGCGTATATTCGGTGTTATAAAGATGAACAATGCCTTCGATGATTTTTTAAACACAAATAGTTCAAAATCGAATAACTAATTTCACGGCAACCCTTTTCATTCGTAAAACTATGAAAACATTATTTTTCTCAAATGTCACGGTTTCTCAAGAATGTTATTTACTTTTTCGCCATTTGTTATCAAGAAAAGGACAACAAAACAGCTCAGCCGTCTGTAGAGAGAAAAAAGAAAACGCAGTCGCCAAGCCAAGCGACGCGTACCTACTCGCCGTTTCGCTCGCGCTGCATTAAAGCGTACAGTTCTGTCTCGCTCGCTCGATTGTATGTTTGCTTACAGAAGTGTGCGTGCGTGAAAGTTGTTTATGTAGTTGATTCTGAGCATATTTTATTTGATGCTAGTATGAGCATACCGTATATTCCCTTTTTGTTTAATCCAAGGTTCTGTGGGCTAGGCTAATTGGTATGAGTGTGGAAAATATTATTACTTATTGTGTTAGCCTATGACAATAAGGTGTATTGTATTTAAGATGTAATTGTCTAGTTACTGTATGACACAGCAATCAAAATGCAGGTGAACAATTAATGTATAATTTCATATTTTCTAATGAAAGGTGACTTCATGAATCATCTCTGAAGTCATTTTTTAACTTGACGACTCTGTAAATAATAAAACAGGGAGAGAAAACAGCCCTTGCTGAGTTTCTTGCCGGGTCTCCCGCCGTAGATTTACGAACCCATGGCGTAGCTTCTAGACATTCATGAGTGCTTGTAACAGCCTAAACTGAATAAATGATTATGATTATTATGTTTGTGGTGAGCAGCCGTCAGTAGGCGCAGTGGTGGCCCACAACATGTCGGTACCGCCGCCATACTACGCGCCGCCTTACAACGCGCCGCCCGCCACCTACGTGCCGCCGCCCAGTATGTACCAACCTTAATATTATAACATTTAAGACACAATTACACTTGGCCGTTAGCCTGAATACGATTGTCTATGGAGTAGGCTATTTGACAGTATGAAAAATAAAGTACCAATTGTTGGCATCTGTATTTAATATGAATTTTAGCAGCTATTTTACTATTTTGAGGGAGAAATGGTCAAGAAATCTGCAAGATTCGGCCACTAGGGGCGCTGTAATCGCTTGACCCAAAACGATTCCATCCTATTTCAATACATACCTATTAGCTTATATTCATTTTTAACCTTTTTATTAAACAAATTACAAATGCCGCGTTGTGCAGCAGTTCCTGGTTGTTGTGAGAACGGAAGGCACAAATTTCCAAAAGACCGGAAAGTTAGAAAATTGTGGGAACTAGCAATAAAAAGGAAAAATTTCAAGGCTAATGACAAGTCGAGGTTATGTCAAGGACAACCTGCTTTCAAAATAACTTTACGAGATTTCACTTTTAATCGGACCGTCCGTCTAGGGTAGTAACCTCAACCTTACAGAAGATCACAGTAAAATAACACTACCTTTTCGTGGGTTGTGTTTCTGTCGGTAAGGTTTCAGGGCTCCGCAGGGTAGAGGAATGAGTTAGGGTAGGCAACTGTGCGAGTGATATTTTTGGAACCACAAGGGTCTAAGCTCTCTAGCTTAGACGGCCACTCTGGCCGCTTACCATCAGACGGGCCGTATGCTTGTATGCCATCCTTTTTATGGCACAATTACTCTTGGTCGCTTGCCCGAAGACGATGGCCTATGGAATAGTGTATTTGACAAGTTTTAGAAAACGATCTCACATTATTGACTAATGTTTATGTAGTCCGTAAAAAGGATATTCATCATTCTGTTGTGTATTTCATTAAAAATAACCAAATCAATATCTCCATTTTCAAGTTGCCGCGAAAACGTTTCTCTGGACAATATGGCGTCTTACTAGTGTGTGACGTCACACGACTGTTATTAAAACTTCAAACGATACAATGTAATGTCACTTTAACTAAGTTTACTTGCGTGTGACGTCATTTTAGGCTCCGCCAATCCCAAGCGTTTTGGGTCACGTGACAATAGATAAGAAAACTATTATCTTTTTCGTGGGTTTTTAGTAAAATGATGAAAAATTTTTGTAAAAATAGTAAAAACCCCTGCCAATATTCATTCTAAACACAGATGCCAACAATTGGCACGTTATTTTTAATACTGACAAATACCCTATTGGTGAGAGTGCTAGAATTGTTTATATTTGTGTGGCAGACACCAACGTGAGCGGAGTATCACTGCCGCCTAATGAGGGCGCGCGCTGGGCGGAGTACGCGCCTGCTCAAGCACCGCCCGCCCCGCCCGCGCCCTGGGGCCAGCAGCCCTCGCACCATTACTACAGATAGGACTGCAATACTAGCACGCGCTACCAATGGCAGACAGCAACGTGAGCGGAATGTCACTGCCGCCCAATGAGGGCATGCAGCTCGCGCACCAGTACTACAGATAGGACTGCAATACTAGCACGCGCCACCAATGGCAGACAGCAACGTGAGCGGGTTATCACTGCCGCCCAATGAGGGCCCGCGCTTTCGGGCCAGCAGCTCTCGCACCATTACTACAGATAGGACTGCGGTGATGTGTGACATTTCAGTATTGTTATTAGCCCGCCCGATGCGGTGCCGCCTCCGCACTACTGCGTGTACGCATATTGATTAATGAATTATTATTCATAAATCAATAACCCTGCCTAGCCTATTATTAATAAATGTAAACTTTGCTTGAACTAGTTATGTCGTGTTTGTTGACACTTAAATGATACGTGTAATTTGGTAGAGACAAAAGACTGCGCAACTAATTCAAGCATAATTAAATAAGAGGGATAATATGTAAAACACAACTATCCTGATTATATTTTGTAAAGGCTACAAAATAGGATCTAATTCCATTGACTGTATTTTGCAAAGTCGAATATTATGGAAAATAAAACTATTATATTGATGACTGAAGTAATGTCTCAAATTTTTTTCTGAAAATTGCACTGCAAATATCGCACTTATAGCAACAGAGGCGCTGTCAGTAGCAATCTGGGTCCAACAAAGCAGTTTTAACTTTTCATGAGTCTACTCCACTGACAAAAGATACTGTAACCTTTTTTCCATTTCCTGCTTTGAAAATGCATTGTTTTAGATATTGGTATAGAATTGCTACCTGGTTTTGTCTATATTGCTTACCAACTCGAATAATGACTAAATTATGTGTAAGCACTAATATGTTCTAATGATGAAATCGGTAGCCTCTTTCAAATTCGAATTGACTTTTCCATTAAGTTTAATAATAACAAAGACGAAAAATCTTCGCCTAAATTGTGTAAATAAGCTTTTATTATTATGTTTATTTCTGTAACTAGGAAATAGATATTGCAATAAGAGAATTTAAAATAAATTTTTGTATTAAATAATAGTTACAAAACATAATTATCTTTTATTTTTTTATATATCTAACAATAATGTTGACAAGTATCGGTCACCATTGAACTAATAAATATTGTTAACAATATCAACATCAGTATGGAGAGACAGAAATAACTGATTTAATAAGTAATTGGGTATTATTTATTATCACTAATTAATATTAATAATATTTACAAATCTCTGTTCATTCATTCCTCCCACCCAAACACACCATCAACAAATGCATAGTGCAAAATATTTGCATTTAGACAATATTTTTACCAGACAATAATGACAAAACAAGTACTATTTGTATTGATGATTCACAGCGCCACTGTAGAAACATGTATCAGTAAAACTGTGTACAAATCAAATATAAAGAAATTCGTTATGAAACCAATATATCCTATTTTTACTTCTGTTGTGTAATATATCAAAGATTCTTTGATGATCTGCCATTTATTCCAAGAAATTTGTCTCAAAACCAAGGACTGAATCAAGATTCGTACCCTAATTGGATTAATTGAGCCAAGTTTAAATAGCATATTTTTGGAATATAAATGCATGATAGAGTATTTTCAAAGATATGAATGTTGCAAAAAGCAATGAGCTAATGTGCAAACAAAAAATATCTTGGAAACCTGCATCTAGATTACTAGTACTCTAGCTTACAAATAATTATTTATAGTCAGAGAGCCAGCTGGTTTAAAGTCCTATGGATCAGATACATGAATCATTTTTGGGGTATGAACAAACAGTCTAGAGGTCGACACCCCTGAAGTTGCTTGATTTTGCCCGCATGCAAAATTATGACGTCACTTCCGGTGTTTATTTTAGGTGTAATTGTAATTTATGAAATATATTTTTAATGGTGGTTGACTCAGGGTAGCGAATAAATAGAGTTTGTCGACCCTTGACCCGCCAATCCGCACTGGGCCCGCGTGGTGGGTCATGGCCCAATCTACCTATTCCATGAATAAAGAAGGCCTGTGCCCCAGCAGTATACATTAATAGGCTGATGATGATGGCCCTTGACATTTCTATTCTATTCATCAAAAACTTATGTTTGACATAAGTTTTCTTAATGTATTTCATAAATTACAATTACACCTAAAATAAAAACCGGAAGTGACGTCAATTTTGCATGCGGGCAAAATCAAGCAGCTTCAGGTGTGTCGACCTCTAGATCTATAGCTTTATTGTTCAAAAAATGATTCATGTATCTGATCCATAGGACTTTTATACAGCCGGCTCTCGGACTATTAGCTATATTAAGATATTATCATATTAAAGAAGATAATTGCTTACATCAAGTCAACACTTCCAAGGAATTAAAATTGATTCAGTCTTAACTTTTGATTGATGTATTGCATACCTTATTTTCATTAAGTTTAGGGAAACCATGAACCTCCCTATAAACATACCTACAGGTTTTTTTCCAAGCAATTGCACTAATTTTCAATATTCACATATCAACACAAGATTGATTAAAACTTATACAATTGCAAGTCAGCATATTTTCCAAAATATAACTGAAAATGTTACACAGCCACATCCCTAGTCATATATCCATATTCCACCTTGGTTCTGTGAACAGCATTACATTTTTGAAGAAGAAATTATTTCTGTAAAGATCATGACTGTTTAGTAGTTGATGGTAGCACTGGATCTGTGCCAATGTCCACTAATGTGGCTTCTGTGGGTGCTGGCGGTGGTCCTTGACTTGTGGTTTCTGTCGATGGGAACTGTGGGATAACATGTGATTGCTGCATCTTTCTCACAGTATCCATATTCACTTTGGTAGATAAATTCTTTTGTCTCGTCTGTTCAGAAGTCTTGGATAATCTCTCACTCAATGCTTTGAGTGCGATTTGTCTGAAAGTAGTAGGTTTTTAAAATATTAGGGTTTACACATATTGAAGTTTGTTTGATAAAATATATTAGATATAAAGTTATTTCATTAAAATGTATTTATAAATCATAACAACAGTGGAAAAGCTTATATGCCACTCGTGCGCTGCTTAAAAATTAACATTGAATAAAAACTGTACTAAGGTTAATTTTTAAGCAACACCAAAGTGGCATAGAATCAATTTTGTTTTTCTACTGTTGATATGTATTGCAGTACAATAAATTACAAAAACAATCTAATTTGTGGACATACTTTACATGAAACTGTAAAAAAGAACACAAGGAGCATAACCCATTATAACTGTGGTCTTACCTTCTTCTTTCCATGTCCTGGGGTTCCACACCAGGCATAGAAATGGTGACACCTCTAGGACTAAGAGCTAAATGCACTCGACGGGGATTTGGAGAGCACAGGCCCAATCTTACTAGACACCTGTGAGGTGGACCAAGGATGCCCCGCACCACTGGTTGCAATACCGTTGGAAAAAAGCTGCAATATTTCATGTACATGTTTAACATACGGAGCCATACCACATAAATGTTGGTCAGGCATTAAACACAAGCTTAAAAAGAAAATGTCATAAATTTGTTTACACCCACTTTAAAACAGCCTTTCTTCATTGGGGTATAAATAATAAAGTTCTATGTAGTGAACAAGACAATTGTATAAGTATTTAGTAAACATAGGTAATTAAAATTTATTGTTAATAGCAACAAAATTACAAGTTTTACAATGAAAAATAACATACTTATCAAAACTGAAGTTATCTGCCATATCTCCTCGACTTCCACTACTATGTTTCTGCCAAAATCGTAGATATATCCATGACAAGATTGTTCCACTGCCCCACATACAAGGATAAGTGCCTTCTAGAGCTCCAATAGCCCAAAGAATAATTGCTGCTATGAGAATTAACAGTGGTAAGGACCTGTTAGTAAGTTTTCCTGAAAGAGAAAACATTATGTATAGTAAATATTTAACTTCGTCACAGCAGTTCAGTCACATATAAACAACTTACCCAGAGGTGTTTTTATTAACAAGTGATCAGGTAATATCTGCTTCACAGCAACACAGACAGCAGCTAAGTATCCGGCCAGACCGTGCACATGTATGTCGAATAAATAAGATGCTTGTCCCGTACATGCAAATATTACTAAGTAATAAAAGGTCGTTAAAAATGCAACCCCAATATTTGTCAATAGGAAAAATTTCATCATTTCCATTTGCCCCCATAATGGCTCTATCAATTTTCCACATAATCCCACTGTTATAATATCGATGACCACCTCCCACAAATGTATTTCAAGAAACCAGAACGTGAAAGTAGACCACAATTGAAAAGAAGGTGGTAACAAATAACCAGGAGTCACACTAAGAACGTCAATTACATCATCAGAAAACGATAAAACGTAACCAATAACCACTACTACACAAATAAATTTCACTGAAGGTGATGTGTTTCCTAACAATGCAGAAAATTGCTGTCGTAAATATGGTAAATTACGGCTAAATACTCTTAGCGCAGCCATTTTATTGACGGATGAACTACATTTGACAGCAAATAGAAATTGACAGCTGAATGTCAAGAGAATTGTTTTTTATTTGTTTTTGATATTCATCATGTTAAAAGCAAACGACTATTTTATATTTCACAGATTTTTTAAGTAAGTATCTCCATAAATTATCAAGCTCAAGCTGTTTTTGCCTGTAACTTACCTCTTTTAATTTACACACACCAAAGTAAGCCAAATAAGTGAGTTCCAAGGCAACAACTATCGGTATCTATTATTTAAGGAGGATAAATAAAATTCCTTAGTCCATAAGTATTTTTGTTTATTCCGCTCAGCTCGTTATGACATCAATATGTCCCTTGCATTCATTATGAAGCATGATAAGGACAGACTGTTGTCAAGCTTACAAATAGAAAATATGAATAGCCAGGTGAAGTGCCTGCATTAAGTTTGGAATTAAACAATGGTGTCGATTCTGGCGTGATTCTCTAAACTTAAAACTAAATTTAACATCAGTCTCTCCTTTTCATTCTGTATAGACAATAACAAGGATGCACTGTTGTCAAATTTAAGTTAAGCTTTACAGAATCATGCCAGAATCGACATCAATTTAGACTCAGACGGGAAATTAGTGTATGCTTTCCAATTACAGAGCATAATGCGACTCAGTGCCGCACAATGCCCAATTATGCTGATGCTTAATTGGAACGTGAATTAGTTTTCAAATGCTCCAGCAGAGTGCGCTAAGTTCAGTGTTGAAAAAAAAAAGTCAATGTTTGTACCTTCATCCATACTTATGTTTCTTTTTTAACAGTTTGAATGAACTTTGATTATACAAAAAAAACTATTTAATGAAACGAAAGCTTTAATAATTTTTCAACAATAAATAATATTACTAACGATAACATATAAATAAAACATTTCGATCAATGCCAACTTAAAGAAAAAACTTGTTAATTTTCTGTCTCTAAGTTGGTACCATTGCACGCATCACACGAAAACATCACTTTTGAGAGTGCTCAATAGGCTAGTTTACTCATGTCGAATTGTATTAAATAAATGTTTATTTCTTAAAGTATTTAGTCTAAGGAACCTTAATATATCGATTTCACTTCATAAAAGCAGAAGATTGCTGTAGAAATTTAATTTAAAAAAATATTTTTTAGTCTATATTTTTTAAACACTAAAAACGCTGTTCGCCACATCCGCCATGATTTTGACGTCTCTTGTGGTAAACAACTAAATGTCATTCGCGTGTTACTGTAGGTTGATTCTTTCGTCTGACTAAATTTATCTTAAAACACTTTTAACTTTAGGAAAGAAAAAAACAGTAAACTTAGTTTTTTTTGACAAAACTAATTATGGATGCCGGCTTTGTAAAAGCAGAAAGCACAATTGACGCATTGATGGTTGATGAATTTGTTGCACTAAACCCCGATTTCTGCTCTGCGGAGCAGAGAAACGACAAGGCATCTATGTAAATATAGTGCATTTAGTATTACAATGTAGTAATAAACATAAAACTGATACAACATATGAATAAGTGTAATAAATTTTTATTATTTTTAAAGCATGTAACTGCTTGATGTTTAAATCTAAAGAAAATATAACTAGAAAAAATTCCACGCGGACCAGGCAGCTGCCTGGTCCGCGTGGAATTTTTTCTAGTTATATTTTCTTTAGATTTAAAGTGTAATAAAGTTGCGTAGGTTAATTTCTTTCGGCACTTTAATCCACAACTTTCCTGGAGTCTTCAAGGATGTGTTTTTATATTCTCGTACAATACAGTAATGATAATTACTTTATTTATCGTGGTATTTATTAGAAATCATGTTTTTTTTTATTATAAACTCAGTTAAAAGTAATTTTCTACGTGTTTACGAGTTTTTGTTTACCACAGTTCACGTCATAGCATAGATAATCTATAGACTAAAATGGCCGACAGCGTTTTTGTATGTCCATGAAAAGTCTATTTTAAAATTAAAGATTTGTAGCTTTCTAGGTTTAAAAAAAATACAATACATTTTTTTTCGGTCTAATAGAACATTTAATAACCATTTAAAACCTTTTTCCAAAAAGGGTCAACTAGCCTATTGTGCGAAGCGTTGCTGTAGTTGGAACACTCAACGCTAAGCATTATGTCGCATAATGCGCAATAATGCTGTAAATAGAAAGCAACCAGTGTTATCAATGGTTTTTTGGCGGGATTTCATCGAGTACGGTTGGCGTCTTATTTTAATGATTCTTAAATTCGTTCATAGTGGATATTGTGAAATAAAATTGGTGTGGTTTTGTGTAACAACCGTCTGCGTTACTGAAGAATTAGTGGAATCGTTAAAATATACGTTATTCCGGTCAAGTGGACGTGAGAATTTTATTGTAGTGTTGACTACCTCACAGAAGTTTATCGAAAAAGCCAACTCGATACATTTCGTGCCAAACACTCCAAGAAACATTAGAATGCGTCACACCGACATTCTAATGTAAAAACAAAAAAAGATTAATTTAATTAAAGACTAGGCTGTATGGGCATTGTTTCCTTTGCCTTCCCTAAAACGGGAGAACTTCAACAAAAAAAAAGAAGAAGAACCCAGCTGTCACTGTCAATCAACAAAATACAGTTTCTCACAATATTGTCATGATTGTTTTCTTTTTAGTGTTTTCTAGCAAGTGAAATTATTCGTCTGCTTTTGTGAATATCTATTCATTGTACATACTAAGGACAAATAATATTGTATAACCACTATTATAAAAAGATTTTCTATTCTTACTTTAAAAGTTTTTAATCAAAATAGATGTTAATTTTCAGAATAATTAGCAGTGCATTATTGGTATAATTGATTCATTATAATTCATAGACCTGTTTGACTAAAATCTATTAATTTCCTACACGTAAATATTAATTTATTTTAGCTCCGCGCAGCTAACGCGTCTAACGTTATGGCCACCAACCAGTTATGCAGCAGTGGGGTAATTAAGTATTTGTCACAAGCAGAGGCGACATCGCTAGACCAAGAGCTTTTCAATGAATATAAATTTAGTGTAGATCAACTAATGGAGCTTGCTGGCTTAAGTGTTGCTACAGCAGTAGCTAAGTCATATCCACCAGCAACGTAAGTAATAACTTAAGCAATGGCCAAAGACCATAGTCAGAGTAGAGCGAGATTGTCTTTTCCCTTTAGTCATCATTTTACTTTACATATATGTAATTTTCTCCTGGAACTTTTCTGGATATGCCATTCAGTGCCCTAGCTACTTATTCTCTTCTCGCTCCATCAGTGCCAACACTGCTTACTTATTTTGTTAAAACCTCATGTAAAATATTTTGTAATGTATATAATATTTTTTTTCTTATAGATATGACAAAGCTTTAATTATTTGTGGACCTGGAAATAATGGAGGTGATGGTTTGGTTGCAGCTCGTCATATGGCACTATTTGGTTATAGTGTAGCTGTGTACTATCCTAAACGAACTCCCAAACCTTTATATGAAAATTTGCTAAAGCAGTGTCAGAGATTTGATGTTCAAATAATTGATACATTGCCACAGCCAAAGGACTTAAAAAGTCAATTTAAAGTTTTAGTGGATGCATTATTTGGATTTAGCTTCAAACCACCTGTTAGAGATGAATTGAAGCCTGCGTTAGATGCTTTGATAGATAGTGAACTCCCTGTTTGTAGGTAATTTGATTTTTCAAAATGTTTAATTCGAATGAGAAGACAATATATTTATTTGAACATTTAGTGAGCACAATAAACATTAGGGAAGAGTTTGAGTTTTATGTGCTTTATGAATAAAATACACACAAAGATTTTTATTTTCAGTGTCGATATACCAAGTGGCTGGGATGTGGAGAAAGGCCCTGGTGACGGGCGTGTTCTGCAGCCCTCAATGCTCATTTCATTATCTGCTCCCAAACTATGTGCCAGACCTGAATTGCTTAACAATGCTAGACACTACCTTGGAGGAAGATTTTTACCCCCTGGCATAGTTTCAAAGTATAATTTGACTTTGCCAGCATACCCAGCTCAAGACCAAGTGGTTCAATTATCCTGTTAGTCTCATTTGGTACTAGTCTGCAAAGGTCATTAGGGTTGTAAACTCCAAAAAATATTATTGTAAAATCTATTATATGTAAGGAGTAAAATCTATTATAGGTATCAAAAATGAGAAAGTATTTTTTTTTTAAAGTTTTAAGCATGAAGATTGATTAAGTGAGCTTCTTGTGTAACTAATAAATAGTTTTTTTTATATTTAAAATATTCATTAAAACTGACGGTTACAATACTAATCGGTTATGTTTAAAGTAATAAAATACTTTATTTAGAAGGTTCTCAATCCTATTGATTTTTAGGTTACTGATGTCATTCATGTTACCAGCATCAATGTCAAATTACTATGGAGTTTGACAGTTAAACGCGATAAAAAACGTGTTCCCAACATTTTCCGTTTAAAAAAGTAGGTACTATGCCAAACACCAACCAAAATCCAAATGTATATTTTTTTTAAGATTCTCCCTTTTTAGAGAAGGCAATGGCAATAATAAAACCCATACAGCCTAGTCTTAAGTTAATTTTTTAAGCATTTACATCTTATTTTTTTTACATTACAATGACGATGTAACGCATTCTAATGTTTCTTGGAGTGTTTGGCACGAAATGTATCGAGTTGGGTTTTTCGATAAACTTCTGTGAGGTAGACAAAAAAAAAGTCAACACTAAAATAAAGTCCACTTTACCGGAATAGCGTATATTTTATAGATTCCACTAATTCTTCAGTTGCGCAGAAGGTTGTAACATAAAATTACACTAATTTTATTTCATAATATCCACTACGAACGAATTTATGAATAATTAATATAAGACGCCAAACGCACTCGATGAAATCCTGCCAAAAACTCTCGCAACTCGCGCTTTTGAAAGGTCAATATTAGCAGGCGTAGCGGCGGCGTGCTGTGTACCAACGAATTCTTCCTATCATATTCTAACCCTTACTACTTGGTAATTTTATTTTATAATAAAAATAGTATTTTATTTATTTAATAAATAAATAAAAATAGTAGTTGCCCGCGACTTCGTCTGCATCATAATATTGGTTTTCAATTCAAATTTTCATTCTCTTCTCGCTCTTCAAAGGATCTAGAGGAAAAATTATCATATGCCTTTCCCTCGCGGAACTCAAACTATACCAAAGGAGACTGTTCAAAAGTTAGTAAAAAATCGACTAGATTTTTTTTTACTGTAAGAGACAGAGCTCGTTTTGCCGTCTTCATGTTATTGGTGTCGATACTGGCACGATTCTCTAAATCTAAACTTAAATTTGACAACAGTGTTTCCTTGTCATTCTCGATACAGAATGAAAAAGAGAGACTGATGTTAAATTTAGTTTTAAGTTTAGAGAATTACGCCAAAATCGACACCACTATGTCGTTAGCCCCTGATGTTAAACAAAGCCCAATATGAGATGTAAGTTCTCCTGTAATGTCGGAATACTAGTGCCTGCCTGCGACTTCATCCGTGTTGAATTTAGTTTACTAGCAGTACCTCAGGAACTAAAACAACATTTCATCTAAATCCGTTGAGCCATTTTTGCTTAATTAAGTAACAAACTTTCACATTTATAAATATGATAGGATTTCATCAGATATGTTATTTCCACCGCAGATTTATCTGCGTGCGTACATACCTACTATACTGTACTACTTTTGTGACTTTGTTTATTATTGCAATTCCAACTGTAATATAGTCATTTCATTTAATTAATAATCAAAGTAATATTTAGAAACATAGTTATAATTTTGGGGATTCTACAAAATTATAACTTGCTCAGTGGTGAGCATAGACATAAAACATGGGTCTAAAACTAGGACATCACCTATCGCCTATTTACAGTTTGTCTATAAAGTCGTGACATTAAATGATGGCGCCACTAGTATGCATGTAGCAACCCTATACAGTCTGACCAAAATGATTTTTATACTAGCAGTACATTCAAGTAAAATAGGTAATTAATAAGCACACTATACAGTCGTATTTTGTTTCTGTTTTATATATATTAGGTACCTATGCTTATAAGAATCAGAATAAAATTATTATAGATAAAATAGTACTTTATAGTGTAAAAGTGTGTAATGTTGGTGATTACAGATTACAGCTGAGGTGCCATTGAGACCAGAGCCGTTAGGTAATCATCAATACACACAAGTATCATCATACGACGTTTTTTAACACACTTGTTAAGAAAATATTACTAAAAATCATTTTATAGTATATAAAAAGTTTATTTAGAGAAACAATTTGTAAATGTGCAGTTAGTAAAATTAGTGATAGTTATCTTCACTAAAAGCATCTGGCCATGGTTCTTTATGTTACCATTTTTTTCTGTGGTCGGCCATGCATGTTTTTCCAGAGTTTCAAACTTTCCAGCATTCTTAATACCTTCGTTGACTATCCGACTCTCTGATTTTCCTGAAAAAAAGTAAAGAAATATGTAACGGAGTAGAAATAATAACTTATTGACATGAAGCAATTAATTCAAAATTGGTAGAAAACCTGACGGAGCTGAACCATAATAACTTATCAAAAGAAATGGTCGTACTACAATATTACCTATTTACAATGTCAATCTAACCTAAAAATGTGCAATGTAAACAATGCCTTTTTTGGTCTCAAAATCGTAAATTGAGTAAATTTGTAACTTCAGGCAGATTACAAACAAATAGTACATACCCGTCATAGATGCTGTTCGCCCATAAACATTGTCCAAATCCCACAAAATTCGACCAGCTTGGTAGTCTTCGAAACATCGCTGGAAAACTTTAAAAATCACTTCCCGCGTGCCACTCCGTTTTACTTTACTCATTTTTTATACCTTTCTGCGTAGTTTCGTCTTAATTTATTACAGTTTAATCCAAACAATAAAAAATACAAAAGGAAAACTGTTCCACAGCTGAAACTCGATGACAGCTGATGTACATAAGTTTGATGTTGCTAGACACATGAATAATATTAGTTCCTCAAACATTAATGTCACGACTTTATAGACAAACTGTACTTTACACCTTAATATCATTTATTATATTTCAAAATTATAGTCGATTTGTCAGTATGAATTATAGAGTCTGTCTCTAGATAAAAATATTTAAGAAAACAAACGTCACGTTTTTCGCGCCAATATTTCCCGCTGCTGTGTCAGTTAGGCTGTCAAAATTGTGGTTGCCGGGTTTTTTAGGCTTGCTCCTTCGTCTTGTGTAATTTGTATTAGCAATTGTAATTAAAACATACATTTTATACAAAACCGTAAGTATTTTTTGAATTTCTAGACTAAATATTCTGCATTTGTATCCCTGATAAAATCTGAATAGCATACTAGCTAGAGACCATCTTTTCTTTGTCTTGTTCGAAATGGTAATCTTAGTTTAACATCGGTTTTTAACTATTTCATTTAATACTTTTGAATGGTCGGCTGATATAGCAGCAAATAACGTTATAAAACGTAAGTAGCTTAGATGAATTTAATCTTAAGATACTATATAATAAAAACTATCATCCAGAAAGTGGTGAACGTGGCCACGTACAAAGATTTCTCTATTTTGTAGCGGATTTTAACTAATTAAGTACATAATTGTCTAATAGTATAAAGTAGCGACACGAAATAGGTACTTAACCTTTATTTTCGAAATTTCAGAAAATGTTTGAAGCAAGGCTCCTTCGCAGTTCAATCCTTAAAAAAGTGTTAGAAGCAATTAAAGATCTTTTAACACAGGCTACATTCGATTGTGATGACAGTGGAATTCAGCTACAGGTAACTAAATAAATTTTTAGATTCACTTTTAGACCTTAATTAGTCATAAATAATTGTCAACTAACCTAACCAACATAATTAATGTTTCAGGCTATGGACAACTCCCATGTGTCACTGGTTTCACTCACCCTGCGTGCTGATGGTTTTGATAAGTACAGATGCGACCGGAACATTTCAATGGGCATGAATTTAGGGAGGTTAGTTTATCATTAATGTGAAACGAAATATCAAAAACTTTTGTCATAGTCTAAAATTTTCTATTACTTTTCATATTTAACTGTCATATTTCTTCCAGTATGTCCAAAATCTTAAAGTGTGCTGGGGATAAAGATACAGTGACAATGAAAGCCCAAGATAATGCAGATACAGTGACATTTGTTTTTGAAAGTCCTAATCAAGAAAAAGTGTCGGATTATGAAATGAAGCTCATGAATTTGGATCTAGAGCATTTAGGTAATTTCTAACTTGTGAGAATATAGAACTTGCTTTTTTTTGATATAATATGGAATGGTTATTCTTATAATCACAACTTATCAACAGGTATTCCAGAGACTGAGTACAGTTGCACAATACGTCTACCCAGTGCCGAGTTTGCTAGAATCTGCCGTGATCTCTCACAATTTGGAGAGTCCATGGTCATTTCATGCACAAAAGAAGGTAGGTTAAGGAAAATTTCAAAAAAATGTGTAAAAAACATTGTGTATGTAAATAGCATACTTTCTCTCAGTCTAGCAATATAATGTGTTCAGCATGTTGCACTAAAGTGATGATAGACAAATTGTATCTTGAGATTTATTATCTGCTTGGTATTGTATTACTTTTTAAGTATATAAAAAAATCCTAGGTGTCAAGTTCTCTGCGAGTGGAGATATTGGATCAGCCAACATCAAGCTGGCCCAGACGGCATCCATAGACAAAGACGAAGAGGCTGTTGTCATAGAAATGGATGAACCTGTAACCCTCACATTTGCCTGCCAGTATCTCAATTACTTCACAAAAGCCACATCATTAAGTCCACAGGTATTTATTTGGAGCAGTTATGATAGTCAATATCTTTGTTATTCTCTTAAAATACATCAGAATGTTTTTAATTAGTCCTTTTATTTGTTATTAATTATTATACTATATTTTTTTAAGATGGATGGCCCTCATTACAAAATACCCTATTTTGTCAATATTTGATATATTATACCTTTCTTTCTGCTGTTTTCTTGAAATATTATACTATACTGGAAGTTAAAATTGCATTTATTTATTATTTCACAGGTCCAATTATCAATGTCAGCTGATGTGCCACTGGTAGTAGAGTACCGCATCCAAGATATCGGACATATTCGCTACTACTTGGCACCTAAAATTGAAGAGGATGATAGTTGAATAGAAGACTAATTATTTAAGTTGCGGTCAATTAAGAATCTTTTTTGCACTCCTAATACACTGTGTGTATTGTGAAAAAAAATACAAGAATTATGTAACAAGCTAAATAAACAACTTTTTTTATAAATTACACATTTTTGTTTCAATAAAATAAAATTCATATTTTTAAGGTGTTTATTCATTCCACATTTAGGTACATTATACAATAGTAAAAAATTATCATGTCTCACATGAGTATTAAAAGAGGCCAAAATAAAAATTAGGTATACACTTCTAAACAAATGGAATGATAACTTAAAATTAAGACAATTAGGTCCAGGGCCTTTGAAAATCTTGAAAAGTGGAAAATATTCGGAACAGGATGACACCCACACCAAAAGGAAGAGAACACAAAAAGAGGAAAAACTCATTACAGGCGATTTGAGGTCGGCTAGAGGAATTTTATTTAGTGTTCTTTTTAAATAGAAAACCACGTCGGTTATTTTCATTTTTCGCAGTAGATTATGTGAATAAAGTGTGATACAAGTTTAAGATCCTTTAAATATATACATTTATGCCATTGAAATATTTTCTAAGAGTTGTATATTCCTAAAAATCGCGATTAAGCGTTTCCTCTTCTTCAAGGTCGAGAAACGTGACGGCGCATTTGCATTTTCTGAGAAAATTTTCCATTATAAATTATATTTTTTGTATACCATCAGAAAGTAGAAGTTTCAAAGAACAAAAACCGTATTTACTTTTCTTTATAAGCAACTGTTTTGACGGAAGCTTATTCGGTTAAAAATACGGTTATTTTTTCGATATCAATATAAGGGGAATAAATAAATAATAGAAGACATTTGAGCGTGTTTGGGACATAAGAAGGTAAGTTTCCACTGTTAAAAAAGAAGCTTTTATTAAAGAGATAAAAACCTACTGGACATTGGCGAAATTTCTGTGTAAAACGGAGAACGCCACAGAAAGAAGAAAAAAAGAGATAAAAAAACGACGGGTTGCACTCCGAGAGTGCCGGCAGAAGTGAAAACTTGAATATTAACATTGTGCATTTTTGATATTTTGGAATGGTTAGAGAATAATTTTGCAAGAATTGCTTTAATTATCAGTATAAAAGTAGTATCATTTATGTGGTAGAATACAATATATATATATATATCGTACACAAACATGACAATTTATATTACATTAAAAAGTTTATCTCTTAGAAAAATCAACTTACATGAATCACTTTTAAGCGCACCTAGCGACGTCTATTGTAAAAAAATGCATTTTCATCGCAATAAAGCTGCCGCCTGGACGTCCTAATTCGAGACATGTTTCGTCCAATATATTGAAAGTCAACAACCTTTCCAATTTTATTGTCTTCGTCTTACGAACAGTTTTTACCCATTACAAAAAAAGTGTACAACGCCGCTATAGAAGTTTTCACTTCAAAAGAAATCTGATATTTTAATGTTTTGCAGATATTTTTTAGGTTATGTAAAAAATTTTGTTAATGTAAAAGTTATATGTTGTGACAAGGATCTTTATGAATGTAGCGAAAATTGGAACTAACGCCGCGCGCGTACGTCTGTACGTCTTTTACGTGGATAGTGGCGCCCTCCCTGAACTGCCACTCACATTCATAAAGATCCTTTAATTATCTACAACTTTGGCATTAAAAAAATCGATAAGAGTTGTAGTTTCCCGAAAATCGCGATAACTCTTCCCGATCTCAAATCACCCGTAATTTATTTTCCCCTTTTTTATGTGTTCTTTTCTTTTTAGAATGTGTATCTATAGCTGTTCCGAATTGTTTTGTTTTCAAAACTTATCGACTCTGGCCTAAATGTTAACGTTCACTGTAATTTGTACGTATTAGATATAAAGATGAGTTTAAATAAAAACTTGACATCAGAACTACGATATTGCAAGCTTACATTTTGAAACAACATTAACCTTATTAAGTCGACAATTTAATTTTACACTTATTTACATACTAGGTTTAACCACCCAATATCTAAGCATAAAATGAAATTTGCACAGAAGAATAATTTAAATCACATATTTTAATTATATTATGACGTAGATAAATCGTGATACACAATAAAACATCACTAGAAACTAGAGTATCTAACGAAAAAGTTGACAATAAAAGTAAGAAAGGAGGGTAGAGCAGGAATGCAAGTGAACGAACCTTACTCGACACCGCTACATTTTTCGACACGAACGAATGAAGTGAACAAATGAACGTGAACCTAAATGGAGTGTAGCGAGTCGTGATTGGGGGCGTTTCACTGTTTCCACTTCTTGGCCGAGAAGAGCACAGCTCGCTGCTTAAGGAAGAGCGAGTAGCTCTGCTTGCGAGGGATGTTGGTGTCCGTCGGCTTCTTCTTCTCGTTGGCGCGGCGGTTGGCATCAACCATTGCGTTTAAGTACGCCGATCTACGGCCGCGCCCTCTTCCTGTAAACATAGGATGTAGTTTTTAAAGTGATAACTTCTTATGGGTGGGTAAACCGCTTCTTTACGTAACGCGTTACGGCGCCAATCTGTCTGGCTTTCCTTCCTCTCAAGTATACGGCAGCGGTAGGCCGGCTTCTTTCTCACTCTTACCCGCAGCGCCGATTAGATTAGTTTAAATTATTTATTATATTACACGCTTGTTGAAGTGAAACTTCATTACGCACGCTTGACATGGGGGGAAATCTGGCGAAAGCGTTACACGTTACGAAAAGTGTGTTCAGGAGAGGCGTGGAGTTGAGTGGGGGATATAGCAAAAGAAAGCAGTGCGCGCGCATATTTTCTATGGCGGTTGCTTACTATCACACGGGCCATAATGTTTGTTTTCTACCTTTTTTACAGGACAAATATTACACAAAAAACTCACTTCGGTACGCGTTAGCTGGTACTTTGAACTATCACACTACCCATCCTCACCTTGTCGGCCAGCACATTTGCTTCTTCATAACTCTTTTGAAGGACTGTGGATTGAAGTCATCACTAATCTATAATTACCGCGTCCGTGTCCTCAGGACTCGCGTTTCATCTCCAAGGGTACATACTGGCTTTGTCACCGGGGCTAATAATCCGTAGGCCTATTCGCTAACGATTCTTAACACATGGAAGTGATAATAGTACCTACCTTTAATATATATCCGTTAAGATACTTGTCCTAAAAAGCATCGATAGATAATGTAATTTGCTCTTTAGTTACAAGAAGTTTCCGAGTTCAAGTTTACGAACTTTTTGCGCCTATTATGGGCGTGCAGCGTCGCAGCAAATTAGACCCTATTACAACTCAGCATAAGGTTTAACCGTGTGGTTACATACCTGTTACCCCCTCCGCGTCCTTAGGACTCGCGCTTCACCTCCGAGGGTCCTGGCTCCCCTTCATCACCTGTATAAGTGGCCCTAGTCGCAGTAGATTCGACTCTATTATAACCAGCCTAAGGGTTATAATTGTGTGGTTACCTGCTCCCCCTCCGCGTCCTCAGGACTGACGCTTCACCTCCGAGGGTCCTGGCTCCTTTTCATCACCTCAATAAGTAGCCCTAGTCGCAGTAGATTCGACTCTACTATAACCAGCCTAAGAGATATAATCGAGTGATTACCTGCTCCCCCTCCGCGTCCTCAGGACTGACGCTTCACCTCCGAGGGTCCTAGCTCCTTTTCATCACCTCAATAAGTAGCCCTAGTCGCAGTAGATTCGACTCTACTATAACCAGCCTAAGAGATATAATCGAGTGATTACCTGCTCCCCCTCCGCGTCCTCAGGACTCTCGCTTCACCTGCGAGGGTCCTGGCTCCCCTTCATCACCTCTATAAGTGGCCCTAGTCGCAGTAGATTCGACTCTATTATAACCAGCCTAAGGGATATAATTGTGTGGTTACCTGCTCCCCCTCCGCGTCCTCAGGACTCGCGCTTCACCTCCGAGGGTCCTGGCTCCTCGTCATCACCATCCACGGCTGCTGGACTGATGATCTGGTCGTGCAATGTTCGCAGATGCCGCAGTAGGTTAGACTTCACGTTGAAACCTTTGTTGCATAGCCCGCATACAAACGGTCTTTCACCTACAATACATAACAAGGATCAGTGGCGGTCTTAGGGGGTGGCGAACAGGGCAATCGCTCGGGGCCTCGCTCCTACAGGGGCCTCGCGCAACAACCCAAGCAAATTTTAAAAATATAAACAAAAAAACTATTTTTTCAATGACACAAGATCGGCTTTCAGCCCTCGCTATTCTTTCAATCGAAAATGACGTAGCTTATTCGCTAGATTATTGTGCTTTAATTAAAGATTTTAGTCTTAGGAAAAGCCGCAAACATCAATTTTAAAATTTATCATCTCTGTATTTGTTAATTTTGTGAATCTTTCAATGTACATTATTTTAAAATTCAAATTTGATTTATTTGTATAATTTAAGCATTTTTCCTTAAACATGACAAATACCTAAACCAAACAACCAGACCTACTTTCACATCACATACTTTTCACGAAGGACAAAGGGCCTCGCAAAGACCTGCCGCCCGGAGCCTCGCAATCGGTAAGGCCGCCTCTGACAAGGATAACAACTTAACGAAGCGGAGGTTGTTGTGTGAAGTGTGTCTGTACGTTGCGTCCTCAAGCCTCAACTGCTGGACCGATTAAGATGGAATTTGGCATAGAGATAGGTAGTTTGAGACCCGAGAATGATGAATTTGGTATAATTTTTTTCGCATAATAGTTTTTATCCCTGATATCATCGTATAAGGGGGTGAAATGGAGGGAGGTTGTTTGTATGGGAAACAATTTTAGTCTATGTACTAAAGGATAAAAACAAACTTAGTAACCTAATCATGATGACATTACTTGGAAACTAATATTTGGGATCATCACAAAAAATTACCCGATTAGGATTCGAACTTAGGACTTTAGAAGTATTCAATAGATTCAAAGATTACTTCCTACACACAACTATACACCCCTTATTAATAAACAAGGAGTAAAGTAAGACTAGTTACGTCGTGTTTTATTCATTTGTAATCAATTGAATGATGAACGAGGAGCCCGATAGCGCAGGTGGTTAGCGCGTTCGGCTGCGATCGTTGAAGTTAAGCAACTTTCGCAGTGGTCGGTCATTGGATGGGTGACCAAAAATCTTCCATCTCGAGTTTCTCCGTGCTTCGAAAGGCACGTAAAGCCGGTGGTCCCGGCTGCATCTGCAGTCGTTAGCACCCGCCAATCCACACTGGGCCCGCGTGGTGGGTCATGGCCCAATCTCCCTATTCCATCCCTAGGGAAGGCCTGTGCCCCAGCAGTGGGGACATTAATAGGCTGATGATGAATCAATGAACAGAGACAAACATAGAGTAACTAATCCAAGCTTAGTCTACATTTATTAATAAAGGGGACATAGAATAGCTGTTTATAACATTAGTAAGTATACAGAATTCTTACCTGTGTGTGTACGCATGTGTATGAGCATAGAGGCATGCGACGGGAATGTCTTCTTGCAGTGATTGCAAGTCTTGTTTTGCGCGCCCTCTGTGAAACGATTGTGACGTTTTGGTGGGGCACTGTTGTTTGATAAGGCCAATTCTAGACAATCGACATCGAACGACTTTAGAAAAGAGTTCACTCGCAACACTTACTAAGGACAATCACAGAACGGAAATGCTTTGTTTTTTTTTAATTTTCTCTATTACAGATTTTAATTATCCACGAAAAGAATAAAGCCAAAGTGGGTTTTTTTTTTCAGTGCAACGCGTTAATTTTGAGTAGCAAAAGTGGCAAACAAAGCATTCGAACGACAATAATTGAGAACATAACTGAAGTGATTATCATGAGTGTAGCGGAATCTGTGTAAAATCAAAAAGTAAAAAAACTTAGAAACGCGGCATTGAAAAATAATAATAATAAACAAAGAAGCTTTTCATTTTGCGCAAATATAAAAAAAGCACCGATAATAACTATTATAATTAAAATAATTGTGACTCGATGTTCGTATGTCGAGAATTAGCCACATACATAACAATCAGGTTTCAGCTATGTTAGTAATATTAGGGTTACTATAATAAGAACATTCCACCACATGTCAAAAAATACAACATAAATAAGTACATTTGATAAGTTATTGTTAGTGATATTTAGCTTAGTACATAGTTAGAGGTAGGTATGAAAATAGAATTTTAGAAAAAGTATTAGTATCATTTTTAATTCATTGTATTAGTAAAAATAAAATTAGCCCTATTCATTAAGTTTCAAAGACATGATTAAAGTTTAGTATAGTCGAAAGTTTTAGTTAATTAGTAAGTATTTTTCCCTTGTTCTGTTGTTTACCTAAGAGCAGTCGCTTCTTCAATATACCAGCAATAGGACAACTTCCTATAATATACAAAAACGAAATTGACATGTTTTCATCAACCGACTGCTCTGCCGAGCGACCACGGAGCCTGAAAAGGATCCGAAACGTCAAAAACATTGTAATTATTTTTTGGTATTCTATTCGTCTACACAGGACCCGGATTTAGAGGTGTCAGGGTGTGACAGAGGCAAGGGAGGAGTGGTGGCCCAGGGGGCCATACGCCTAACGGAAATGCTGTGAAAAACGCTAACGCTTCCGATTTTTTTATTTCTTGCCGTCTGAGGTTTTCAAATGCCTCGCGCTTTATTATTTTCTTTTGCATTGGTAATAACAATATTAAAAAAAATGAGCGTGAGGTATTTGAAAACCTTCGGCGGTCAGAAATAACAAAATAAAATGGAAAGCGTTAGTGTTTTCCAAAGCATTTCCGTTAGGCGAATGGCCCACAGGTGCGTATATTCTTTGCTTATATATATAGCTTTGCTAGCTTTGATATATCCTTTAATAATTATTTTTTCTTACATGTGATTTTTACTTTAAATGCGGGAAAAGGTTGTTTGGAAGTTTTTAAATGTTGTCGAAATATTGTGGAGACCCCTGGGCAGTAGCCGCGCTTGCTCTGGCTTAAATCCCGCCCTGCATCTATTGCATATGTGAAATCTATAAGATCTGTGAAAAGTGCTTTAAACTTATTTGAGAGTTTGTCAAACGAGGCTACCGTTCACATATTATGATAAAGACACCTGCCGCGCAGGAGAATATGTTAACAGTAAACACTATTTTTTATATTGTAGGTATACATACATCTATAATGACATTCTATTCTATATTATTATTATTCTATTCTATATTAGAAAATATTAAGTCTGGTTAATATTTTCTAGAATGTCATTCACAAGGAAAAAATGGCTTCAGATATTTGATATCACATTATCACGCTAATATTATTACGGCGAAAGTTTGTGAGTGTATATGTTTGTTACTTCTTCACGTCTAAGCGGCAGGAGCGATTTTAATAAAATTTGGTATGAAGTTACCTGACACCCTGAATTAACACATAGGCTACGTTTTACTGCGGGAAACATCCCTAATAAACCGCGGGTAACACCGCGGGGCACAGCTAGTACATCTATAATGACATTCTAGAAAATATTAAGGCTGGCAAAATATTTGACTTCAAATATCTAAAGCCAATTTTTCCTTATGAAAAGATTGATTTAAATACTATCATCTATCTATATACGTCTATATATATATACATAACTATCAGTCTCTGTATCTATAGATGACGGCGAACTCAAGCCTTCGCATTTATAAACAAATAAAAAACTACTTCTACTTAAGTAAGACTTAAGCAACATTTTTCATTTCATACAACTTAAGAAATTGGTCAAAGTAATAACTGTCAAAAATGAGATTTCTTTTTACTCGTGCCATTAAAGATACGAATCGTAACGGCATTTTTCGTTTCTTTAAGGGCACGACCGATGACGACAACGACAAGACATTTTTTCTCTCTCCCGCACGTTAGTTAGGACAGCATGTGCGAAAGGGACAGAATGTCTTACGGTGTCATTGCCATCATTTGCGATTCGTTATTTTATTGGCGCGAGTTATAACCAAGTAATAGTCACCACTTCGTTGCTAAGTGAAGTTTTATTGAAGAATTCTACTGTGAAATAATGATTCATGACTTAGCAAGTAATGAATTATTTGTTTATAAATACGAGTAAGGCAACGCGAGTTATTTTATTAGAAACACTAGCACATGAATATCGCTCGTAATGCCACAAATGAAAGTGCTGTATTATTTTCCATAATTTGACGTGCATCAAATTGTCTCCACAAACGTGACTTTGGTTGCACGTTAGCAAAGTGTCTTAGCTTTCACCTTTGATTATACACGCCTAGATACCGTATTAATTAATATAAATATCTACTACATATAATCTTAGATTAAAACAAAAAGGGAAGATACACACATAATATGATCCGACTCAACTACATAAGTAACTCTCACACGCGCACACTTCTTAAACATTCAATCGAGCGAGCGAGACAGTGTACGCTTCAATGCAGCGCGAGTCCGCGTCGCTTTGCAGCTGTCTGGATTTTCTTTTCTCCCTCTACAGACAGCTGAGTTGTATTGTTGTCCTTTTCTTGATAAAAATGGCGAATCAGTAACTAACATTCATGGCAAACCGTGATTTTTGATAAAAAAATGTTTTTATAGTTTTAAGAATAAAAAGTTTTGCCGTGGCATTTGTTATTTGATTTTGAACTATTTGTGTTCTTTATAAAAGCATCGAAGACGTTGTTTTATCTTTATAACACAGAATATAACACAAAATGTTATATTGAGTGCACATGCGTCGTGTTTGGATGTCCAGTTGTGACTAAAGCGAATTGTGGTCAAGCACCACAATTTAAGCGGATCACTTTTGAGCCGCGAGTGCCGTATCTTCCCTTTTTGTTTTAATCTAAGCATTTAATCGATATCGTCTCGACTCGTCGCCACACACGCACACATTGACTGCTTTCAAACAATCTGACATTAGCGTGACGCATACATTGCGCGTAACCGTATTCTTTGCGTAGTTTATTTAGATTGCTCTGCCTAGGTGTGTATATAATCAAAGTGTTGTGGACTGTATGATGCTTTTTGATTGAAACTCGATTTTTTCTTCCTTGGTAGTTTATTTTTCTTCTTATTTATTACAATTTTTGCTGTTCTGGATCGCATGAAAAAATGACAAAATGACCCTACTTATATCTAAGATTATGAGTACGCAGTTAGCGCTAAGTCAGAGCGGTAGTTGACCTATCCCGTGCGTTTCCCCCCGCGCCCCGCCGTAGTTGCGTCGTCGGTTGCTCGCAGTTCGCGCTAGGTCGGAACGGTAGTCGGCCAGTCGTGTGAGCTTCTTCTGAGCTGTGGTCGCGTCGTCCTTGACAACTCTCCCCCCGGCGCAGACTCGTCGTAGCCTTCCTTGATGCGAGGACGACGATCTTGGTGGTGGGGCGTCGCAGCACTCCTCCTCTGGTGCGGACGTCGGCGCAGCGTACTCGTCCATCGGGTCCGGGGTAGACGGCGATGATCTCCCCGCGGGGCCACACGTTGCGTGGCATGGCAGGATCGGCGATGATGACCAGGTCCCCCGTGTGCAGCTGGTCTTCTCCTGGAGTGGCGGCGGCTTGGCGGGGCGCGAGTGTAGGCAGGTACTCGCGCACCCACCGGGTCCAGAAGGCGTCGGCGAGTGCCTGGCTGGCGCGCCAGACGCGGCGGTCGGCCGGGTCGCAAGGCCCGGTGTGCGGTAGGCCTGCTGAACTCCCCAGCAGGAAGTGGTTCGGCGTGAGTGCCTCCGGATCGCTAGGATCGACGGAGACGTGTGTGAGAGGCCGCGAGTTTATGGTATACTCGGCCTCTGTCAGCAGCGTTTGGAGCACCTCTTCCTTTGGCGCTCGTTCGTGGAGCACGGCGGCGAGTGCAGTCTTGACGGAGCGCACCAGTCGCTCCCAGGCTCCCCCCATGTTCGGCGCCCCTGGTGGGATGAAGCGCCATGTCATGCGGTGCTGTTGTCCCAGGTCTTCCAAAGCGGGCTTCCATTCCTCGTAGGCGGCACGGAGTTCGACGTCGGATCCCCTGAAGTTGGTCGCGTTGTCGCTCATCATTTCTCGCGGCCATCCTCGTCGGGCTGCCATCCGACGCAGGGCTAGGAGTGCAGAGTCCGTCGACAGGGATGCCACCAGCTCGATGTGCACGGCGCGCGTCGTCATGCAGGTAAAAAGGGCCCCCCATCTCTTCTCGTGTCTTCTTCCGATTTTCACCATCATCGGCCCGAAATAGTCGACGCCGCAATAGGTGAACGGCCGATGAAACGCGTCGACTCGTGCTCGTGGTAGATCGCCGAAAATTGGTGTTTGCGGCCTTGTTTTCCTTAGTTTGCACCATTCACGTTCTCTTGCGACGGCGCGTACGGCGGCTCGTAGACTTAGAATCCAGAAGCGTTGGCGTAGGTTGTTCACCACGGTTTCTCGATTGCCGTGGTGCGCTGCGTGGTGTTCCCTCTTGATCAACAGGCGAGTGTAGGGATGCCTTCCGTCCAATATCGTGGGCTCCTTGGTTTCGATGGGGACATCGGCGGCGCGGATGCGCCCGTTCACGTGCAGCGTGCCGTTCTTCAGGATGGGGTCCAGTTTGTACAGACGACTGGACTTGGGGATTGCTCTTCCTTCTTGCAGGATCTGGACTTCTGCCCCGAAGCTGTCTGCTTGTGCCCGTTGAATCCACATCTTCTCGGCTTCTTCTAAATGTCGGACTTGCAGTCCCTCCTTGCTGCCCCGGCACCGCTCTATGAAGAGTAGGACGCGGGCGGTCGCTCTGGTGAGCCTCTCGTGTGATGAGAAGCGCGTGATGTCCGGCAGGCTTGACTCTTGCTGCTCCGTAGTGTGTCCCACAACCTCGCTGTCATCTTCTTCTATGGCGTTCTCTTCTACGGGCCAAAGGTGTTCCGGTTCTTTCAGGAAGGCTGGGCCGGTGAACCATCTGTCGCTTGCGGTGAGGGGACGGCGTGATGCTCTTGTTGCGTCGTCAGCTACGTTGTGCACGGTGGGGATCCAGCGCCAGTCTTCGGGTCTGGTGCGTTCTGCCAACTCCCCAAGGCGGTGCGCGACGAAGGGCGTGTAGCGTCGTGCGTTGCGACGTATCCAGTGGAGGACGGTGCGGCTGTCACTCCAGTAGACGGTGCGACTGGGCTCTTCGTCGTGCTCAGTGACGATGGCTTCGGCGAGGCGCGCGCCGATGACCGCTGCTTGCAGCTCCAGTCGTGGAATGCTCTGTGTCTTGATGGGGGCCACCTTTGATTTGGCAGCGGCGAGGGTGATGCTGATGCTGCCGTCGTCCCTTGTCATCCTCCAGTACGCGGCGGCGGCGTATGCTTGTTCGCTCGCGTCGCAGAACACGTGCAGTTCGCGGTGCGCGGCCGGCCCGTACCAGCGTGGCAGGCGTAGCTGGGCAACCTCCTCACGTAGGGTCTGCAGCCACCGGGTGAAGTCTTCTGCTTCGGCGTCAGGCCACTGCTCATCCCACCCCAGCTTCTGCTTCCATAAGCCTTGCAGCACGATCTTGGCTCGTATCGTGAACTGGCTCAACAGTCCCAACGGGTCGTATAGGGACATGACGGCGCCCAGGGCTTCTCGTTTCGTCGGCGTCCGCTGGTGCTTGATGACCTCCTTCGGGACTCGGTGCAGTGTGGTGTTGAAGGCCAGCTGGTCTCGCTCGGCGTCCCATAGCAGGCCGAGCGTCTTGTCTGGTGCTGGTGCCAGTTGAGTGGGGCTTCTCGTTCTGAGCTCCTCTTCTATGTCTTCTAAAGTCGCCCTTTTGTTGGAGTTCCACCCTCGTAGCCTGAAGCCTGCTTGCGCGTGAACGAAGGCCACTTCATTGACCGTCTTCTTTGCAGTGGCGATGTCGCTGAAGGATTCCACGAGGTCGTCCATGTAGTGGTTCCGGGTGATGGAGTTGAACGCGGCGGGATGGGTGGCCGCGAAGTCTTCCGCGTTCCGGTTCCTCACGCTGTGGGCCAGGAAGGGTGAGCTGGATGCGCCGAAGATCAGGGCCGTCATCTTGTACTTTTGCGGTGGTTGATCTTGCTTTTCTCTCCACAGGAACATTTGGGCCGGCTGGTCTTCCTTTCTTATCGCGATGCGCAGGAACATTTCCTGTATGTCAGCGGTCACTGCCACTGGGCCCTCTCTGAACCGGAACATGATCCCCTGCAGTGACTGTAGCAGGTCCGGTCCCTCCAGCAGTAGGTCGTTCAGGCAGACTCCGTGTGACTTGGCGGCGGCGTCGAAGACCAGGCGCAATTTCTCCGGTTTGTTTGGGTTGAAAACCGGAAAGTGCGGCAAGTACCACTTCCGCGGGCTCTCTTCCTCGGTGCCGTCGCATGGCTGTGCGTAGCCCTTCTGCAGTAGCGCCTCGACTTCTTGTTTGTATCGCGACGCAAAGTGGGGTTCTCGTTCACACCTCCTCTCGACGTTCTTTAGTCTTCGCAGAGCGGCGTTGTAGCTGGGCGGCGTGGTGACTTCTTCCTTACGCCAAGGTAGTCCTACTTCGAAGCGTCTGCCGATTCGCCTGGCCGTTGCGTTGAAGACTTGGATGGCGCGTTGGTCCGTGTCTTCGGTCTTCTCTTTCAGGGATACTCCAAGCGCGTCGATCTTGAAGTGCTCTTCTACCAGCCTCTCTATGCGGTCATTGCTGTTGCAGTCTGGCGTGAAGACGTGCAGGATCGATTCGGCGTCCTTTGCGTACAGCGTGCGTGGTACGGTGCCGTGGATCGTCCATCCGAGCCCGGTGAGCGAAGCGGCTGGTTCGTTTCTTCGTCCCATCTTGAGTTGGCGTGACACGATGAGGTGCCAGTTGTCGGCGCCTATCAGTAGTTGCGGCCTCGCTGTCCCGTAGCAGACGTCGGCTTCTTTCAGCCCTTGCAGGTGTGTGTGCTTCAGGACGCTTGCTGGAACGGACTGGTGGTGGAGCACCAGTTCCCTGATGGTGCGTAGCTTCACGTGGTGCGTGGTGTCGTCACTCTTGCCCTTCACCGTTGCTTCGACGAGCTTGCTGGTGGCTTCTTGGCTGGTGGATGCTACGCCACGTATGTGCAGTGGTCGCGCTGGCCCCTCGATGCCCAACTTCTGCGCCAGGTCGTCTTCCATGAGTGACACGGTTGAGCCCTCATCGAGTAGTGCGTAGGTGTTGGCCTCCCCTTGTGGGCCCCCGACGGTGACTGGAACCACCTTCAGCAGTACCACGCTTCTATCCTTGCCGGCGACAGTGGCGACTGATACGGTCTCGTTGCTTGCACTCTTCGCTTCTTCCACGGGTTCGGTGTGGAGCAGTCGGTGGTGAGGACGGCGGCATCCGTTCAAACCGCAGGCCCTCTTGTTGCAGCTCTGGCGTCGATGGCGTTTCTCGAGACATTTGAAGCAAATGCCCTCCTCCTTGACGATCTTCCATCGTTCGTCGGTGCTGGCTTCTTTGAACTTCTTGCAGTTCGGCAACGTGTGGTTCTCGTTGCATGCGGCGCATTCGTACTTCCGTTCTTGCTGTTCATCGGTCTTCGTAGACTTCGGTGATGGTGGCGCGGCGTCTGTGGTGGTGGCGTATATGGTCGCCTTCCTCTTCGTGGCGCTCGCTGGGGTAGTGGCTGGTGGCTTCGCAGTCTTTGACGTTGTTGCTGGCTGTGCGGTATAGGTAAACCGCATCGCCAGGTCCGCTTCATCCATCAGGAACTTCGACAGTAGCTTGATCTGTGGCTCGTGGGGCTTCACGTTCTGTTGAGCGTAGTCACACCACCGGGCGCGCAGGTAGGGGCTTAGCTTCTCCAGCACCTCCCTGGCCAGCATCGGGTAGTGTAGGTAGTCTTGACGATCCATGATCTGCAGCATACAGACGATGTTCTGAAGCTTCACTGCGAAGGCGTTCAGCTCGTTGGCGGTGCTCCCCAGTCTTGGCAGGCGGCGCAGCTCTTCCATGGTCTTGTCTATGATGAACTCCGGTCTTCCGAAGCATTGCTCCAAGGTACGCATCACTTGCTCAGGGCTGCCGGCGGTGCTCAGGAGTCCGGATGTGGCTTCACGGGCCTCCCCCCGTAGGCAGTTGCGTAGACGGGCCATGTTCTCTGTGGGCGTGAATCCGTAGGTAGCAGTCGACTCGACCATCGCAGCCTTGAAGGGTAGCCACTCGTTGACGGCGCCGGAGAAAGTAGGCAGCTCGGTGATCTGCCGGGGCGCGGGGCGCACCCGTATCATCTTCTCGAACGCTTCTGCCAGTTGCTCGATGCCCCTTCTGTGTCGCGTCGGCGTCGGTGATCTTGCTTTGCGTGCAGGAGTTTCTTCGAAGTGTACTGCACCGGTCGGTCGCTCCCCCCCGCATCGTCCGCGGGGTGCGCAGTTCGTGCGCAGGGGTGGGCCCGTCGTTCATGGGCGCCGTGAATCCCGGAGTGGTTGACTCCCCCCGCACCTCGGAGGGCATCGTCGTGTGCAGTCGCAGCCAGTCGTCAACTCGTTCGTTCGTATTCTCGATGCATGATCCTTCCGCTTCAGCTTCCTCTTCACGAATTTCTTCAATGTCGGCAGCTAGTCTCTTCTTAATAAGTTCCGATTCGATCGCCAATTCCTTCTTCCTTATTTCGGCCAGTCGCTCTTCCGCTTGCAGTTGTGCGTTTCGTATTCTTGCCACGGCGCTACTTGTCGATCTTCTTGATCGCGCCGGTGACGGGTCACGTGATGCTTCGACGTGAGCGGGGTGCGCGGGGGTGTGAAATGCGGTACCCGGCAGGGTGCCCCCCCCGGCCCCTATGACGTTACTACCGTCCATGTGGACGTTTGTCCTCAGCCTGGTCGACAAGTCTTCCCGTTCTTGGGTTGTGCCTCCTCCCGACGGTGAGCGTGGTGGCTCCGTAAAAACGGTCTGCGCAGGCGGCGTGGCTTCCTGGGAGCGTGTCTTGACCATCTTCAATATTTTATTCTTCAAATTCCGGCGTTTCGGCGTTCTTCAAATTCCGGCGTTCTTCAGATTCCGGCGTCTCGGCGTTCTTCAAATTCCGGCGTTCTTCAGATTCGGCTCGATGTGACCAGCAGCTTGTTGTGGACTGTATGATGCTTTTTGATTGAAACTCGATTTTTTCTTCCTTGGTAGTTTATTTTTCTTCTTATTTATTACAATTTTTGCTGTTCTGGATCGCATGAAAAAATGACTCGTATCTTCGTCTCGCGCGTCGCCGGCGCCGGAGGCGCCGCGGCGTGCGGGGAGTCTGATGAGGATGTTTCCTTTGCAGATGTGGCGGTTTCGCGCTTCGTTTCAGACGAAGCGGTCTCTGGGGTCCGTCTTGCTCTTGAGTTTTTCGCCACCGTCGCGCGGTCTAGCCCACCGGGTGGGACCCATGAGGGAGGCCCAGTGAGCGGCCAGCGGGCAGACGGTGGGCTTATCGAGGAACAAGATAGGGTTAATCTTGGTGTTGAGTTAGGTTGTTAGCGTTAGTTGGGGTTAACAGCATTCATGTATGGGGTTTCCCCACCTGCATTTTTTTTTTTTTTTTTTTTTTTTTTTTTTTATTTTAAAAATGACAAAATGACCCTACTTATATCTAAGATTATGAGTACGCAGTTAGCGCTAAGTCAGAGCGGTAGTTGACCTATCCCGTGCGTTTCCCCCCGCGCCCCGCCGTAGTTGCGTCGTCGGTTGCTCGCAGTTCGCGCTAGGTCGGAACGGTAGTCGGCCAGTCGTGTGAGCTTCTTCTGAGCTGTGGTCGCGTCGTCCTTGACACAAAGGCTTTCACAAATATTCAATGAAATGTAATGAAAATTATTTATATCCAAATTAACTTATTAAAAGCTCTTTTGAATCGTCCTTAAATGATTTTTCCTGTCAACCAGTTCAGGAAATCTTTTATGACAAGAACGGGCGAAAAACGTAACAATTTTAACTAAATTTATTTACAGAGAAAAAAAGCATTACCAGTTCAATTAAAATCAACAACTTTCCGTCCGTCCATCCATCCGCATTAGTTCTAGGAGACTTGAATACCTAACCTAAAACCTTTTTTAAGATTTAATTTCACCACTTTTTCAGCGTGGCTTATATGGTATCCATCCATGCCAAATAAGTTTTCAGTACTAATAGTCTCTAATCTAAACTGCGGACGAGAGGACATAGCGAAACTATAAGAATTCCTTATTAACACGGAACTTTTTAAAAGAACACTTTCAAAACTTTTACTATTAAATATGTGAAGCCAGAGGAGGCTTTAAGTATTGCGAGATCACAGACCTTATCCTTTGAAGAAATATGTGCATTGAAAGTGTATTTAACGGTAACACAGAGTATAAAATCCTGTACACTGGGTACCGATTGTACGTACAATCTATTAGTATTCAGTGGTGTCATCCATGGTGTTTTTCGCCTACATTTAAATGCACTGAACTACATTGTATTTGTATTGTTTTGCGAGAGTACGAGGGCAGGTATTCATCACTCGCTCAAGGTCGCGCTTTATATACCTACAGGTTAGCGTACTAGGGTTGCCATATGGTCGGGAATCGTTTGGATTCTTTGTGATCTTATGTGATCTCCAGACTCCCGACAAACGAAAGACGATGCACTTTACGTTTACCCTGTGCCCCGTCTGCGTCTGGCTTAAGTAGGACGTGAGACGTTTGTTAGGGGGAGGGGAGGTGGGGGTTAATAAGTCTCTCGAAAAAAATTCCAAAATCCCGACATTTTAAAATGTTATCCAGATATTTTGACTTCTCAATCTGGCAACCTACCTAAAGTACATTTATCAAAAGATTTTTTAAAAAAGGAACATAAAATTGCAGTTTTCCCGAAATTATTATGAAGTGGATATGTGTCAAGTATGACTGTAGGAGTGATGGATATAATCATGAAGAGGTCAAGTGGCGCCACCCACCGTTTAGAGTTAACGATTCAAATGAGCTTACAATAAGAAAATAAATTAATTCAAAGTAAAAAGAAGTCGAAGGCTAGTTTAAAATCGACTATATTCGTAGGTTTTAGAATAATAATATCTATAGTAGTCAACACTAACCTGACTCTGTGTGCGTGCTTTGTATGTGACGCACCCATTCGGCCGGGTTGGGGAAGTGCTTTTGACACAGGTCGCATCGTAACAGCGCCATAGTTTCTTCTGTATCGTCACTCTATTAGAGAAACCAATATAAAATCATAACTCATTATGTTTATTCATGTTCCCACCGTAGACAGAGCGAATATACTAAACGACACTCGCATGAAAGTTTAACTTCTGGAAAAGTAAACCTTCTCAAAAGAATGAAACTGATGATGCAGCCCTAAGATATACGGACTATTGGCGGCAAAATCGCTTCGTTTGTTAAATTTATATAAATTGGCATAACTTGGGATATGCCAAGTTTTTTTTACATTTGGACAGGAAATGCTCAGATCATTCTCTATGTCTATGGTGAAACTCCGCGCTGCCATTAAATTTAAATCGCAGAATCTGCATTAGTCAGAAATGTCGAGTCAAAAAACTTCAAAGTTACAGATATACGATATTCGTATTTATTTTAATTGGCATAACTTGGGATATGCCAAGTTTTTTTTTACATTTGGACAGGAAATGCTCGGATCATTCTCTATGTCTATGGTGAAACTCCGCGCTACCATTAAATTTAAATCGCAGAATCTGCATTAGTCAGAAATGTCGAGTCAAAAAACTTCAAAGTTACATTTAGTTAAAGTTATTGCTGACAATTTCCTTGCTATAACAATAAAGTAAGACAAAATATATGATTTTAAATTACATTATATTTTTTTGACGATTCTGAGTAGTATGTATAATTAATTAACACTTAAACCCAAAATCCCTGGTTTGATACTGAAAAATCCTATGAAAACAGTTTAAAACTGTTTATTTACAAGTATACTGTGTTCACTTACAGCTGATCGTTGTTTCCTCTTCCTGGAGTGCGGTTGGTCGGAAGCATGGCCTTGAACGTGTCTCACCCAAGCCGCGGGGACCGTAAACACTTCGGCGCAAAGCTCGCAGGCTAATGGGCTATAGATCTGTATGACAAAAATTCCATAGTTGCATAACATAGGTAATGTTTGGGTTTCATCATTAGACATCAGGAGCACAGGCCTTCCTAGGACTGCATTTCGTGGTATGGAGGCCCCTGACGACTTAGAATTTGCACCCCCTTGATAATATTAAAAAAAAAGTGTGCATGGACCATAAATCTGAAGTGAAACTTCTTTTCATAAATAACCTACACTAAACGTGATTTTTATGGATATTTAAGGATTTTTTTCGCATTCCCAAAAATAATCATAATAATTTTATTCATATTTCGCTAATGGTGCTAAGATCAGGAGAAGGGTTTACTTAGGAAATTAATTAATTTTATGTTCACAAAATCGCGTTTATCAATACAATAACGTTGTGAAAATCATTTACAGAGTGTTAGTCCACAAGTAAATAATAAAACAGGCAGAAAAAAGCAAAAAGGCAGCCCTAGCAGAGTTTCTTGCCGTTTCTCAGTACAAGGTCTCCCGCCGTAGATTTCTGATGGCGTAGCTTCTAAACATTCATGAGTGCTTGTAACAGCCAAAACTGAATAAATTAATGATTTTGATTATGAATATCGAGCCATCACCAATTTTTGTGCGCAACGATGAAATTTCAATATTTGCAAGACGCAACACTTCTGTCAACTCATAAAAATTCAGTTGTCGCCACAATATGGGGCCGACCATTCATTGTTTGGCTGCTTGTATATTGGAGTAGCGCGGACCGGTAGTAATTGGCGAAGACCTCCAATTATTATGATTTCTAGGCCACCAAAATTCGAATCAAAATATTCCAGTTATCTGTTTTAACCGATTATTATCGACTTGAGACAACAATTCAGCGCTAATCATGCTGATTTTATCAATAATCAGAACCTTTACATGTTTAAATAGAGATATAATTTGTTGGACTGTCTCATTCTGCAATGGAAGTAGTCGAGAAAGAGAAATCTTTAATGCTGTCTGTACAGTTGTGCCATCAATGACAATGGTAGCCTTTCCGGTTGATGCACATGCTACATATGCGCTAAAATATCCATCATTATTACCGAATCTGTCATAAATTTAGTTAGTACTAAAATAATATAGTTTTCCCGCACCCATCAGGCCCAGTGAAGAAAATTTGCAGTGGTAGAGAATTCGACGATGTAATATGATGAATAACATGAAAGAGAAATTCACTCTAGTTTTCATTAGTTGATCGCGTTAACTCAGTAAATTCATTGGGGGTCATGATATTTTCTCTTTTCTTGGCGATGGCACCAAGTTTACTCAACATCGCGGCACAAAGATCGGCATTGTCATGGGAATCGGGATTATTATACCTCTGTTCAAATAGATCAGCTTCTGGGACCCTGCCTACCAAGTTATCTACAAGATCGTCATTTGAGTTCTAATTGTTTTGCTCGGCATAATTCTCGACAAATCTCAATTGTTTTCGCAATATCCAGATTTGATTCAAATTCTTTTCTCCTCTCCAAAATGAGAGCTTCATTTTCCGTGTAGGTAATCTCATGTTTTTTTTTACAGCAATGTACAAATGTTGTGAATCCCTCGTCGATCGAAGCGCCTCAATTCACTAGATGCAATCATAAACGGTGAAGCCCTAACGTCTTCTCTAAAATTTCGGAACTGACCGAGATAAATCGTCTGTAAAAAGATACCTAGACAGTCAACTGGTGACTGTATTAGAGTAGCCATCGAACAGCCCAGACATTAAGTTGATAACATCTTTGGTACCAAGTAAAAAACTATCAAACAGATGGTGTGGTAACATTAATGAGCTGTACGACTCGTTTTTGGAAAAGTGGAATTTTATTTCAGTTGAAACCTGCCAAAAGTTGATAGCGTAGATGTCCCGCTGCTGTGATGCAGTTATCAGCCAAGGCCAATAACTATTAAATTACATAATTTATTTTCAAAAAAGTTTTTTTTTAATTAATTTCAATTGTACAACATTATATTAATTATTAGTTATAGTTGGATTATTAAATTATTGTTGATATTATTAATAAGTTTTCTCTCATTCTTTATTATTTGGCCACCTGTTGCTATGAAAACAATATTTGTTTAAATGACAGTAAATTAAACAGTAGTCATTTAATATATTTCCTAATTTCTTTTTCGATAATGTTAGTCTTCTAAAGATATTAAATGACAGTATAGCCAATATGAACATTGGAATTTTAAAATATTGTTTTTGCTAGAAGTGTTCCTAATTATATGACCACCACTGCATCTATAAATTTATATATAAATTGTCGCATGTGACGCTCGTAGCGTTTAAGCCTTCGCTGAGTTACCCTCCAACTTTCATGCTAGTCAGGAAGAGCTGTGTACGCACCAAACACCCTCACACGCATATATATATATATATATATATATAT
Organism: Chilo suppressalis; assembly: GCA_902850365.2. Classification (NCBI taxonomy): domain Eukaryota; kingdom Metazoa; phylum Arthropoda; class Insecta; order Lepidoptera; family Crambidae; genus Chilo; species Chilo suppressalis. The sequence goes on from OU963902.1 coordinate 5,889,746, forward strand.
AGTTGTGTCATGCTCGTTACACATTTCCATTTCATCTTTTCCATTGGATTTTTTCCATCTAGACCCCGTCCAAAAAGAAATTCACTTCAAAATGCCTTACAACTATTTTTTTAAAAAAGATTATGCCATGTGTGTATACCAAATTAATTTCGGAGCAACAAAATTCTGCCAGATAAGAGGGAAAACTAAACAGTGTCTATCAATTTTCTTTTGTTTCTAACTTTGCAACCAAGTATCTCCAAAATAAAGATAAACTTTATAAGTAAATTTTTACACAGCTGTAAAGTATAGTCAACTTTTGAAATTGTAGAAATAATAAAATTACACACCAAACTTTCTTCTTCAATATCCATTTCATCTAGGGGTTCAGTTTTGACACTCATTTCTGCCTGAAACATTTCTGCTATTGATCTTTCCTCTTCCTCTATGCTGCTGGCATCCCATTCTGGCTCATCTTTTATTTGGATGTCATTTATCACTTCTGCAGTACTTTGTGAAGATTTCTCTGTAAAGTTTAAAAAAAAAATTAATTCTCCAATTATTTTAATACAGTGCCCCCTTAATATAAAGTACTTCAATATGACAACTTCCTTGATTTAACAATTTTTTTGTAATCCCCTTGAATTTTCCATAATCCTCAATGTAAAATATACCTTTACATTGCGAACAACCTCCTTATAACAAATTATATATATAATAATATAACAAACCTCAGTTTAAAGAATTCCTATTTTTAAATATAATATCCATTAATGATTTGTTATATTGAAGTTGCACTGTAACTAAACTACTGTAGATTTAAACTGATCTTTAAACAACATACTTGAAGTTACAGATGCATTGTCATCATCTTTGGACTCTTCAATATCTGTAGATGTAGTTTTTGGTTTCTTTCCATATTTTCTTTCAGTTGCATGTCGTCTTAGAATTCTTGGAGGGGGAGCTTCATCTGGGGAGTCATCGATGGTAGTTGTTGTTATGGAGACTGTGGAGGTCGGTGGAGTTGCAATAGTTGCTATGGCTGATGAATCTGCTTGCGTTGCAGTCGCTGTTGGTGCTGGTGCAACCAGTATGGTTTGACCCTTTGGACCTCCTGGCCGCAGAGTTGCTTGAGTTCCACCTTCTGTGGTCTTGATGAACACCAATTTGGGTGGACCAATGAACATTGGCCTGCAATAAATAAATGCAAGATATTATATGATAATAGAATAACAGTTAACTTTTTTACGGAAAATTATTTTTCTACATCATTTAGAATCTAAAAGGTTTGGAATATTATAAAAATTAGAGGTTAATTATTAGGTTAAGTATTTTTAATTTTTATTTAAATAAAACAAATGACTAATCTGTGTAATGTTAATTATCATGTTCTACAATATAATTTTTCACAATGCAAATTTATTTTGCATTAATAATAATTTCAATAATCAATTTAAATTAAAGTTGTAGGTAGCGGAAAACTCCTTGAGCAAAACCACTGACAAATAAAATTGTGCCATACAAGTATTTCTATGTAAAATGACTACTGCAAAGGCTTCCTTGTCTATGGTCGTTACTCAAATAGATTGCTGGGGTGTATACCTTGTGACTCCCTGAGATTGGACAGGACTAAATGTTTTGAGCACTTTATCATCTTTCTTAGCGGTTAACTTTGACTGGATATCTTCAGGTTTCTTAGTGACTAATGTTTTTATAGTAGGCACCGCAGCTGGTGCATTGCTCTTCTCAGCAGGAGTAGAGTCTCCACCAGCCTCGTCAGTTTGTCTCCATAGACCGCGGATCTTTAAAACTTCCCCTGCTTTTAAAACTGTATCTAATACTTCGTTTGAAACTGTTGTTTCTCCTGAAAAAATCATTCGACGTTGTTACATCAAAGTGTGCCCTAATATTTAGTTTCTTATCAAAGATTTTTGACCAAAACTAATGCGTTAACTTCTAAAGATCAAATAATTTACCTTTGTACATATACTCTACGAGGATTTTCAATGCCTTCGTCGAGATTTCGGATGGCAGAACAACGTACAGCATGCCGCCCATACGTGTGACTGAGCGCTGGCCCTCGAACAGGCTGCTCAGGTACACACTGCACGAGCTCAGGATGAACTTGTGCGCCGGTATCTGAGACCCGTCCATCGTACACAGCACGACATCCGTGAACCTCTCTGACCGCAACAAAGCAGCCACCGACCCGTTCAAATGAGAGCTGTGCGAATGCCATTTCAACTGGTACGTGTCAGTAGACGTCATTATTGCCAATTCACAATGTTCTCGTCATTTTCACTAACTATTTCTGTCTAAAAACAAATAAAACAATTTTATAACCTCACTGTCTGCTTGTTAGTTTTGTTTTGTTTACAAAACCATTTTCAAAAAGCGTCATAGATAACGATAACTCGCGCTCGCGGCACTATTAATTTCACTGAAACTTTTAGGTTTAATGTGAGTTGTAGACTTTTCATAAAAAAAATAGTTTAAGCAAGTGCTTTTATTTAACAAAATATAGATTGGATAAAAAAACAAGAATAATACAATAATTCACTTCTGTAGATAGGACTCTGTGATAGGACTCAAGTTAAAGAAACAAAACGCACATGCACCAGAAAGTTTAAAAAAAAATTTACTTATCAATCACTGCAACAAAGAACTTTCTATTCAGGTACTTTAGAATTAAATAATAATAATTAAAAATTTATAAAATTAGAAAAACTAAATTAATTTTAAATGATGCAATACTTTCATTGTTATAAATAATTACCTCGATCACTCGCGAACATTTTTTACTAAGTTACTCGTAGAGAGTTTCCGGTTGGTATTCTTGTTTAAAAAAAATTCGGTAAAAATTAAGATGTTCTATTCTAATCTAAATTGACTGCTTAGTATTGAAGTAGTGCGCGCAACCACCGCTTGCGACCCTCGAGTTGGGTGTGCGGCGGCTGCGGCTACAAAAATCGATAGAATCCGTATTGATTTAACTCGAAAAGCGGGGTTGCGCGTTTATCTGATCGATCCACGCCGGAGAGCGCGCCTGCGCCGTCGCTCGCGTCGTCCGTCGTGAGGGGCGCTCTCTGGCTGGGCCGGCGCCCGCCCTGCCGCAGCACCACCCTGTTCACGCGCAATACGGTGAATTTCCTTTGCAAATGCTTGATATTGTAAACATACAGATATGTTTGTAACGCCTCGGCAACAAAGCATTGGTTATCATTACATTGAGTATAGTATTCTGAGGGCATTATAATTATGAATCTGCATATGCATGACAATAACTCTTGAGGTAGGCGGCAATGACTTCTATTTTGAACTAATTTGGTTTGCGATGAATATTTGTCACATAAAGAATTTGAAACTAAGTAAAGAAAACTATTTATTTTTATAAATAAAATATTTTAATATTTACTGAAAAATGCTAAAAAATATTGTTCGAGTCCAACTCGCATACGCAGAATTCCGTACCATGGTAAAAGATGTAACTTGGTTACTTGTAGGTGACAGACAAACCACGCTTCTTTTATGAAAACCTAATTGTACCTATTATTGTTTTATAATTTTGCAAGCAGCAATGCATGTGAATTAAAATATGTTTTAATATTTTTTATCTATCAACGAAAAAGTTATAAATGCGTTTACTTACAAATAATTAATGTCAATATCATTACTACTAACGTAGTTGGGCGAGCATTGTTGCCTGAAAACAACGATATTAAATATCGTATACAAACGGTAGGGGCTTCGAATAAGTAAGTACCCCATACCGTGTCGCCTGGATCATACCTACATAACATAACATTAAAAAACCGAATTAATGACTGAAACTCTATCAAATCTTTGCATGATATTATTTCTTTCTAACATGGTCGAATAACGGAAGTCCTTCTTTTATGTGAGTAGGTATATACGTATAATTATAGTAGATCAATATTGGGAATTGTCCGTCCGTCGTAGACAATTTCAAATCGGAGAAGTACGGTCGATGTCACTTCGATGGTTACAATTTGTACTTCTCACTGAGTGTAGGAGTTTAATGATTTAGCAAGAAATCCAATGTCATGATTTTAACTCTGACTGTACACACATACCAGAGGATATTTTTGTCTTTTTGCAAAAAGCCTCGGACATAAAAAGCTCAATGAAACATTACGATGCATTTTAAATTGTTAGACATTGAAAATCAAAGAAGAATAAGAAAACCAAGAAACAAATAAGAAATATAGGTACCTACTTAACAAAATACATACTTACATATTTTGTGTTTATTTATTTTCTAAATAAAATATACTCTGAACTTTGTTAGTGGTCGCAAACGTAACCAAATGAATCGTAGGTGTGGCCTGTGCACAGCTATTGTTATATATCTTTTAATAGGTAACGTTGAATAATCTGTCAACATACGTATGACATATTATGCGCGAACAACAAAAAAAATAAAAAGACGAATTGTATGTCCATTAGTTTATCATGTATTTAAGATGACCAGCCCCTCTAGCATGACCACCGAAACGGGATATGATAAAGCTTTTTGTCGAATCTCAACTGTCAAACTCCACTGTAATCTGACAGTTAATGTCTATATATCGCTTTATCATATCCCGTTTCGGTGATCATGCTAGACGGGCAGGTTATTCATTTCATTTCTCTTAAATCAAAGTCTGTAGGAAACCCCCTTGGAAGTGGAAGGGACTCCGCGAACCTTGCGTCGTTGACAGTAGTTGGACGTGACGTCAGACAGAATTACAACCCAAGTTTTCAGCATTCTTTCCCAAAGGAAAGGACTCGGTTTGGAATGACTCATATATATTGACGTCGCGAAAATTTATTTCACAGGTAAGTATTCTTCTTAGATATTGAATCATTTTAATAAAGTATTAAAATGACTTCATCACAGTGTATTCGAAACTTCTTCATCATCCTTTGTGTCAAAAGGTCAAATGCAACATATCTAAAGTGATCTGCATTTAGTCTAACCCTGAGTATAATATATTAATAACATCACTACATATTACAAATTAAAGTCGCACAGTGCGTCTGTTTGTCTCTCTGTTTCTATTGAATGGATATTCATATTTTTTTACAATCAGTTTAATACCTACTTACAAATCTTGAGATGAATAAATATTGATGACGAAACGAAGCTTAGATTGTTGACAAACAAGGCCTGCCGGTAAGCGGTCCTGCTCGAGCAAGCGCATAGAACTGTGTTCTGTGGAGCCACTAGTGGCGGCGGCCACTAAACGCCTCCACAAGCTGCGATCGAGTTTAATCATACATTTTGTAAGTAAAACTAAGGGTCGCCGCACACGGGCCACACGAGATAGCCTGCCGCCACGAGAAGCTAGAAGCGGCTACAAAGATAGCTGAAGCGCACGACAGCCACTTGTGGCCGGTGGTCGACACTTTCCGTCGGTGGCTGCTACTTTTTTAACACATGCGTGCAGTATCATAATGTACTATGACGAATAAGGTTTGTACGTGGGGAATCGCGTGAGAGGCGTGTGTCGGCGTTTTGTATCAGCGCATTAGTGGCCAATGCGAATTGTGGCGTGTGGCAGTCACCGGTGTTAACCGTGTGCGTCGATTCCATATAAAATGTATGAAAACTATAGGAAATATGCCGGTGGCGGCGTTCTGTGGTTGTGGCGGGTGGTCCGTGTGCGGCGACCCTAAGCGTTCGTGTGACCGCCAATAAGCCACTAGCGTCAGCGATCGGTGGGTGCGTTTAGTGGCTTGAATGAGCCACTAGGGGCCGCGTTTAGTGGCCGCCACTAGTGGTTCAATGTGCGCTTATATTGCTATAAAGACTTGCGATACCATTATAATATATCTCTTGTGCGGTTGCCCACCCCAATCTAATAACCTGCCCCGTGGAGACACCACCAAAAGGTAGTGTTATTCCACTATGGTCTTCCATCAGGTCAGGTGGAGGTCATTTTCCCAGGCGGGGCGCTCCAATTCGAGCGAGAAAGCCACTATAGCAATTAGATATCAGATTGGTCCTTCATCTTTTCCTTTCATTGATGTTTATCATTCCAAATTAGGGATAATTAATTTAAAGTTAGTTAATTCTATTACTGTATTGTACCTGTTATCTTTACTTTTTGTACTGCCCGTAAATAAATTTAGGGTTCCGGACCCAAAGGGTAAAAATAATAACTCTTTAATGGGGCTCCGTAGCCGGTAGTTGGTCTGTCACAGCATTTCAGGGCTCTATCTTTTGTACGAAAACAGCTAAATATCAGATTTTGTACAGACAACGTGTTGATGTATTACAAAAAAAAGGGTCAAAATAAAAAGGGGTCTCCATCCATGAAAAACTTATTTTATCGATTTGTTTTCCTTGATCGAATTTTAAAAATTTGTACTATCAAATGTTACGTAGGTACTTTGTACTACTATGGTATAAACATCATTGTTTTGGTTTTTAAACTTTCAATTAGCCTAAACTGCTGAATCGATAATGATGAATTTTGGTATAGAGCTAGATAGGTTATATACTTATTTTTTTTCCGAAAGTAAAACTTAGAGCGCAAAATAAGTCAATAAATAATAAATATTGCCAACACATACATCAATTAGCTTTGCGCCAAAGTAAGCATTGTAAGGCTTGTGTTATGGGATACCAGGGTAGCGGATAGAATTTTTTAGAATTTATTCTATATAGAAATAAATATTAAACATCCATGACTGGAGTACAAATGCTCGTATTCATCACACAAACATCTGCCGCCACCGGGATTCGAACCCGGGACGTACGGCGTAAACCCGGCGTATAAACCACTCGGCCACAGAGGTCGTCATTAATGAAAGTTTGTATAGAAATCAATTCTTTAACGCAGATACAATTCGGATAAATAAATATTTCTCATTATAAATTCGATGGCTTCAACCATTTACATAATGTATTTTACAAAAATAGATAAGAAAACTGAAACAGGTAAGTATCAAGATAACGTATTTTTGTTAGTTAGTAGAGTATTAACGTGGCACCGACACTTTTTTTACATACATGGAAGATAATTCCGGCTGCAGCACTCACTGTCAAGTATACCTATCAACATGCATAACCACTGCATAACCATGTTGCTTTAAAATCTACCTACATACTTTTTGCGGAGCATAACTTGCCTGTGTAAGTACTTAAGTAAAATAAGTATTTGTAACACTCACACCAATTAGCCTAGCCACAAAGAAATTGCACTGTAAGGCATTTGTTTTGGGATACTAGGGTAACGGGCACAAACACACAATGGGACAGAAATATAGTATTGTTACTAGAAATATGAGCAGTCATGAATCATGACTTAGAAAAAAAATGCTCTTATTCATTTTATCATACAACCGGTTTGCCGCACCAGGATTCGAACCAAAGAATTCCGAGTCGGCGAAACCTTGAAAAACGGCGTACCTACTTACCACCGGAGGTCATCTATGTGCATACATACTTTTTCTTTGTTTTGTTAGTTTTATCTATAAATAGGAATCTACCTACAATTTGTAGACGCATATTTACAGCCCCTCTCGTAGCGCGTCGGCCCAGCGTCGCGCGCACTCGGCGTGGGCTTGCGCGCATCGCGTGCGCAGTTCGTATTGATTTTGTTCGACCCCACGCTACGCATTTTCATCCCTCTATAACTAAAGTTATATAATAGGAACCATGTCTATTGTGCTATAGACATGTAGATCTATCTACCTATTTTGTTTTGCACATGCGGACGCGATCGATCATAGACGCAATTAATGAGTTAATGGTAATTTTAATGCAATTGTTTCTCGAATAAAAAAAAGCATTGCAATAAATCTCTGAAAACAATCTTTTTGCATATAGCTGCCAAAGATAATTGTGCAGAACCAACTTCTAAAAAAATATTTGGGAGTAACTTCTTATTTGCTTGAGAATATAAATTGAGCAAATGCGTGTCGGACTCCCATGAAGGGTTCCGTTCCGTACTGTACATTGTACCTACTACTTATACAAACTTATTTAAGTAAAAACATTAGAAAAAGATCCAGCAAAAAAATATGGGAACATCCCATTTATGCTTTTAACTGTACCTATTTTTTATTTTCATCAGCAAACTCTTCATGTTTCCATTGGGTTAATAGGCTGCTGGTGATAGTAGGTGTGATTCCCACTGCTGGGGCACAATCTTTACTGTTGGTGGAATAAGGAGATTGGGCCATCGCGCCGGCCTAGTGCTGATTGGTGGGTGCTAACGACTGCAGATGCAGCCCTCGAACCAACGAGATTTAATTTATCGAGCTCGAGATAATAAGATTTTTGGTTACCCATCCAATGTGAAACTAGTTACTTGTCTTCCACGATCGCAGACCGAAAGCGCTAACCACCTGCGCCATCAAGCTCCTCGTATTTTTGTTAGCTATCTGTTTTTATAGTCGTCAATAGAATTTATGTCATTATATCAGCAGCCTCTTAATGTCCCCTCTGAATAGAATAGGCAGAAAGGTCTTGCGTGACCCATTACTCACGAGTAATGGGTGGTGATGGTGGTGGTGGTTACGCAGTGCGGATAGATGGGTTCCATTGCGAAAGTTGCACATCACAAATTCAATAATAATCGCAGACTGAACGCGCTAACACCTGCGCCATGCAAAAACAATCAAGTTCAAAATCCAAATAGAAATACGAAAAAGGATTGTTTTACGCGGACTTTTTGACCGCTAAAATAGATCGCCTCTAGTAACACAAACAAGGTATTAAAATCTCGCGTACAAAAAGACCCCTGAACAATTGACACTGAGGGATCGGACTGGACGAAGGTACGCGAGAGATCATGAAAAAATAGAATTCATGTGACTAGGCGCAGCAACGTACACAGCTATTTAAAAAGATTCCATCTTTTCCCAGTATTCTCTTTTAAAACGCCTTCTTTTTTTCTTAAACCTCATGTTAATTATAACAACCTAATGTGACAACTTTTACTTCCATAGCATGCGCTTTTCTAAATGTTCGGGGGACAAATTTTCGTGTGCGTTGATTCCGTTACAAGTCCTCAGTGGACATGTTCTTTACGATTCAGGGACCTTTGGCGTCTGCGGACAAAAGTCCCTCATCTGCACAGTCTATAAAGGTGTAAGATACTGACACATGCTGACACTGACAGACGGACGGACGGCAGAACTCATATTAATGGTTTTTTAGGGTAGGTACTGAATTCAAGTAAAATGTACATGGTGTCGAAATGTCGGTTTGCGGAAAGAGTCCGTGTTTCTGCCTTTATAAGGTAGGTAGTGAAAAGTTCTACCTTATATATCCGTTTTCAACCAACTTCAGAAAGGAAAGGAGGTTATAATTGATGAACACCGGTTGCACGCACGAAAAAGTGTCACGCATCCGCGGTGTCATGTATATCATTTAAAAATGATATACATATTAACATTTAATTTATGTACACTGATTTATGTAAACACAGTTGATGTTTAGGGCTTAAGGAAAACCAGAGAAGTCGGCTGTAATAAATTTTATGGATGTCCAGTCATGGATGTTTAATATGTATTTCTATATAAATATACTTTATATGTACAGTGTATGTATTCTATCCGTTAACCTAGTATCCCTTAACACAAGCCTTACAGTGCTTACTTTGGGGCTAGGCTAATTGGTGTGAGTGTTTAAAATATTTATTTTTTATTTATTTATTATTATTATTATTATCTTAAAATTCATATATTTTTCGTTCCTACAGCCGCAACTGGTATTCTTACAGATAAGAAATTATCGATTTTCAAATTATCGATAGTTTTACGACTCTAGGGTGTTGACAAATTGACATTTTGTTTTTTTTGGTAATATTTTCCTTTTTGGGAAGGCGAAACAAATTAACTTTATACGACCTCGTCTTAAGAATATGGGTGTGACGTTTTGCAAATTCCAATGTTTCTTGGAGTATATGGTACAAAATGTACCAAGTCAGCCATCCCGATCTTAATGTTGGATATTCGGGTATTGCTACTTGTAATGATAGATTTCATTAAAAATAAAGAAATATCTAAACAACACCTTTTGCTATCCTGAATAGTGCAATAACCAATATCAATTCACGTCTTATCTAAACAAAACACAACAATTCATCGGTCGTGTTACTAAAAAAAATAGTTGTCTGTATAGTCAGTTTACATTCTCTATACAGAATGAAACGGAGAGACTGATGTTAAATTTAGTTTTAAGTTTAGAGAATCGCACCACTATCGATATTGTGTTTTCGATACTGTTGTGGCAGTGTATGCTTTCCAATTACAGAGCATAATGCGACTCAGTGCCGCACAATGCCCAATTATGCTGATGCTTAATTGGAACGTGAATTAGTTTTCAAATGCTCCAGCAGAGTGCGCTAAGTTCAGTGTTGAAAAAAAAAATTCAATGTTTGTACCTTCATCCATACTTATATTTATTTTTTAACAGTTTGAATGAACTTTGATTATTTAAAAAAAACTATTTAATGAAACGAAAGCTTTAATAATTTTTCAACAATAAATAATATTACTAACGGTAACATATAAATAAAACACTTCGATCAATGCCAACTTAAAGAAAAAACACTTTTGAGAGTGCTCAATTGTGCGAAGCGTTGCTGTAGTTGGAACACTCAACGTTAAGCATTATGCCGCATAATGCGCTATAATGCTGTAATTGGAAAGCAACCAGTAGTTCTAGCCGCACTGTCATTCATGTCATTGTCGTTCGTCAGGGCGCGGCGGCACTTTACTTTTGTTATTTGTAAACTTGACAACCGATATCCAGTTTACAAATAGCAAACACGAACAGCCAAATGATATGCCGGCACAACGCACGTCACTGATTTATCACTCACAGTCACTGTCAGTGTCATGTGTCATTGTGTCATTGCTTGCTTGATGTTTGCATTGCAGGCAGGTTTGTTTGCTTTGGTGTGTTTTGGTTTGGTTTTCGATTTATGACATAGAAAATCCGAAGATCCCTCACATTATTTTCTCACTATGAATCCACAAAGCAAATCAACATCTTTATCTGCTGACCTGAATAATTTCATTTATGGTGTATCAAGACGAAATTCACAAAATGCACCCGAGTTGACAAAAATCGGAATAAATCTACTTAAAAATTTCCCTGCGGCTCGGGATGCAGTTTTGGAGTACTTTGCTATGGTTTTTCATGATGCAGTCAATGTTTCCCTTAACCAGACAGAGTACGAGGTAAGTAAGACAAATGTAACCTCTAAAGTATTTACGTATTCATGCGTATTCATATGAAAATTTAATATATTCGTTGAATTATTTATTTTGCAGGCTGATATCAACGTAAATGGGTCTTTGGAGAGTGTGAGTATGATTGGGCCAGAATTGTGCAGTTTGGGTCCATCATGGGCACCTTTTATCGCTCCTTGGTGCATAAGTTTAATAATGGATATTGCTACTAAGAAATCCAATATACCAAGTAAGTTACTTTTCAGCTTTGTGCCTTGACTGAAAATGTTTAAATAAAAATGTATATATAATTATGCAGAATTGAAAATTGCTGGATATGACTTCATTTCCACAATAAATTGTCTACTGCTTGGTCACCACAAAACTCTGCCCTATTTGTGAAGACTGAATAAAATATCAGATAACTTCTGCCCTTACTGCAGTACTCATAATGGTGACATTATTAGTATTAGTCCTGCCCGAATATTGAATTATCATCTAGGATTTCATTGCTGTCAATTTAATATAGAACAACTTTTATTGGCAAGTGATCTGTGTGAAAATTGCTTATTAATTAAGTGGTGACAATGTGAAGAATATCCCCCGCCAACTTAAAGAATTTTTAAAATATCCTATGTACTTTACCATCCTAACTAATATTATAAATGCGAAAGTAAGTTTGTTTGTTTGTTACACTGTCATGCAAAAACTACTGAACAGGTTTGGATGCAATTTGGTATGCATATAGTTTGACCTGGAATGAGACATAGGATCCTTTTTATTGCAGAAAAATGTTAAGTTTCTGTGGGATTCTCAAAAAATAAAAGATAATGCGGACAAAGTCACCAGCGACTGCTAATACTATATAAGTTTATTAAAGCTACAATTTGAAACATTTAATTATAAGGAAGTGGTTTAAAGAACTTGTATCCAAGTCATAAATTTGACCTTTTTGGTATAGTTGTATTAAATGAAAAACATAATATTGGTTGTCAGTATAAAAAAATGGCTATAATGGAACAGAAATTGCTTAGTGAAAGAAGCAAAAAAATTCCATCACATAATAGTACTTACATTCATTCTCTTGAAGAAAATATAAGCAAGGGTTGCAAACACTTTTGGTCATTTGTTAATCAAAAACAGGGTGGTAAAGGGAAATATCTAGGAGAGCTGTCTAATGGGATTTCATCTTGTTATGATGGTAAATAAATATGCAATTTATTTGCTATTCAGTTCAGATCAGTATATGCTATTGATCAGGACACATATCACAGTGAGGCGAAAAGAAGTTCACATGTGATTGCTTCAAAGGATTACAAATTGAGACAAAGGCAGTAGTCAATAAATTTAAAACCTTGGATGGGACTAAAGGAGCGGGTCCAGATGTGTCAAATTATTTATTTTGTATTTATTGAATGATGTACTTACCTTTTATTAGTTACACATTTAGATATAATTTTGTGTGGCTACATTTTCAAATGAAATAATGTGTTAACTGTTGGTGATTGTAATAAATAAAATAAATAACATTAAATATTGGAAAATACAAAAAAAACTTTTTTTATAAATGTCGTATGGCTGTGTATTTATTATATTATATTTGGTTTGTTTTAGATGTTACTCTACAAAGCACAGAACCTGTTAGAGTACTCTTAGATATGACAACACAGAACCTGACTCTTCTTAATTCAGATGAGAGAGCAAAATGCATCGACATGATGTTAGGTGAGCCTTGTTTGTTATATTTTAAAATTCTTATAAAATATTTGTTTCTTAGGTTTTCACGCACATCACTCATTACATAAAACTAGTTTTTCATGGGTTAATGCACGTAACTTTATTCTCAATAAAAGTCTTACGAAGGTAGCTCGACAAAAATAAATAAAAATTGATTCCGACAATGCAGCTAAAGGCTGCGAAACGTTTCGAAATAAAGTTTCGTGCATTAACCCATGAAAAACTGGTTTTATTTACTTATAAAATGTTTGTTATATTTACACTAAGACATTGCTACTCTGATAAATGGTTTTGTGTCTATTTAAATATTTGAAGTAATAAAACAATAACTAATAGGCTATTTGACAGTAGAAAAATAGACCAATTGTTGGCATCTGTATTTAATATGAGAATTAGCAGCGATTTTACTATTCTGAAAGAACTATTAATTCAAAACATTTCTATAAAATCATCAAATAGAAATAATGTTTTTGCTCCATGGTCTCGCTACCGAAAACACCTGGGATTAGCCAAGATTAAAATGACGTCATATAGTATACTTCCGGCCAAAATTACATTGTATCATTTGACGTTTTAATGACAGTTGTGTGACGTCACACACTAGTGCGACGCCATAATGTATAGAGAAATGTTTTCAAGGCAACTTGAAAATTGAATTTTTAATTTACTTTTTTTTACTGAATTACACAAGAGAATTAAAAATATCCACTTTTTATGCACTCCTTAAACATTATTTAGTAATAATGTGACATTGTTTTCTATAAGTTGTTAAAAACCCTATTCTATTGCAAATTTTTATTAGATAATTTATTTTTTACTAGTGGCCCGCCCTCGCTTCGCTTCGGTGTAGAGCTGTAGTGTAGACTATAGATTTTGTTCTCAGGCGTGTATTGTACACATTGGATTTATTTATTTAATTCTTTTTTAAAAGAATCATAATTCTTTTTTTATTGAATAGGTAATAATGTTAACTTTTTTAAATTAGGGATGAGTGAGAGTATTATAAACGTAAGAGTAAACAAATATAATCAGAATGCTCCGAACTGCTAAGCTATCAGGAGTTACACATATTATTGTGAGTAAACCATAAAAGATAGACATATGCTGTTGCAGGATATTTTTTAGACAATTTTATGTAGAATATTTCCGTCATACATGATTTCTATGTAACTTTAACCATTAAGGCTGCGCACGCGATGGAAGCTTAAAAAATGGAGTAACTTCTCCCGTTTTCCCAACATTTCCCTTCACTACTCTGCTCCTATTGATTGTAGCGTGATGAAAAGTATACTATAACCTGCCCAGGAGTATGAAGAATAATTGTACCAAGTTTCGTTAAAATCCGTCGAGTAGTTTTTGTTTCTATAAGGAACATACACACAGACAGACAGACAGACAGACAAAAATTTTACTGATTGCATTTTTGGCATCAGTATCGATCACTAATCACCCCCTGATAGTTATTTTGAAAATATATTTCATGTACAGAATTGACCACTCTACAGATTTATTATAAGTATAGATTGTTTTATGTAAGTCAATAAACTAGCAAAGACACAAATAATAAGAATAATAATATTATTGAAAATGGTGGGTTATAGAGGAAAGGACGTAGGATAGTTTTGTCCTAAAAACCATCCTACGACCTTTCCTGGAACTTTATTAAAGAATTAGTTGAGCTGTTTAACTGTGAAGAGGTAACAGACACACATACACTTGCGCATTTATAGTATTAGTATGCATACTAACAAACTACAGTTGTGGGTATATTTTTTATTTGCATATCCAATATTTTGGTTAAAGTTGACGAGCTCCATGATATTGCAACATCACTGAAGTATGTAAAATTTTAATGCACTTATATCAGGTTCGTGGCAGTGTTCCTGGGCAGTAGGTTGGGTAGGTCGCGCGGAGCCCGCTCTAGTGGCGCCCCGAGCGTTGGCGCTGCCGGCCGACGCCGCGCGCGCAGTGTTCGCACACCTCGCCAATCACCCGCTAGCGCTAGCTCATGTACGGGCTGCGCTAGTTGATATGTTCCATGTAAGTGCTGCTGTAACAGGTTTATTTGAACGCATGTACATCAGGTTCGTAGCAGTGTTCCTGGGCAGTAGGTTAGGTAGGTCGCGCGGAGCCCTCTCTAGTGGCGCCCCGAGCTTTGGCGCTGCCGGCCGACGCCGCGCGCGCAGTGTTCGCACACCTCGCCAATCACCCGTTAGCGCTAGCTCATGTACGGGCTGCGCTAGTCGATATGTTTCATGTAAGTGCTGCTGTAACAGGTTTATTTGAACGCACATACATCAGATTTGTGGCAGCATTCCTGGGCAGTAGTCTGGGTAGGTCGTGCGGAGCCCGCTCTAGTGGCGCCCCGAGCGTTGGCACTGCCGGTCGACGCCGCGCTCGCATGTTTCGCACACCTCGCCAATCACCCGCTAGCGCTAGCTCATGTACGGGCTGCTCTAGTCGACATGTTCCATGTAAGTGCTGCTGTAACAGGTTTATTAGAGTTCCAGTTTGTTGAATTTTTTAAACCAACATTCTAAAATGAAGTTCTGATATAATGAAAACTTAATTTTGAGATAGTGAGAAATAAATACGTATAATATTTCCCACACACACTAGTTAGTGTAGCACCAAAGTAAGGCTTGTGTTATGGGATGCTAGGATAACAGATGTAATAAAGATGACAAACTTTATCATAATCAGCATGAGTTGCACTAGCTTACTGTAACATTGACTGTTCAGCTAATTTACAGATTTGGCAAAAAAAAAGGTTGCAATATTCGACGATAGTCAAAATGCGGTCACAATTTGACAGTGACAATAACTATCCAAGCCAGGCCTGTTAAAGTTATAGTAAAATTTAACTTATATATATTTTTTTTATTTTTTTTAAGCATTTAACTGCTAGATGTTTAAATCTAAAGAAAAGTTTACTAGAAAAAATCCACGTGGACCAGGCAGCGGATGGGACTCGAACCCGCACCTTTCGCAATCCGGGCGCATGCACTGACCATTATGCTGTAACAATTTTAGTTACCACCGACTATTTCAGGGCGTACATGAGACTCGAAACTTATTTAATTTAAAATCAGGGCGCCGTCATACTGTGATTCGAGGGAGATAAATGAAAATGTCTAAAACAGCAGTGAACAAGATATTATATTGTTAAAAAGATTCAGATCTTATTTCATCATGGTTAAAACTTAATACTAGTCACATTCAAGTTAAAAATACATAGTTATATTTCTTCAAAGATTTTTCTTTTGATTTAAAGCTATTCAAACATTCAAGATCATTTGCTAATACAGTAATACTCAATTTAAGTTTCTTATATAAACAAATTATTAAACAAGTTATAAAATATTAAATTTTGAAAATCTAACAATAAAAATTTGTTATGTACTTATAATGGCTTTATAGTTTACTAATAGAAATCCTTTATCACGTTAAACAGAAACTGTTATCCGGAGTATGCACTGGTTAAATATCAAGAAGTTATAAGTTTTACTTAGCTTGGCAAGATCATGGGAGCATCAGGATCACTCAAATGTCCTCAGGGATGAAGCAGGACTTGCTGTCATCACGTGAACCCGTCACTTTTTTGCTCAAGGAAGCTTCACAGGCTCATATATATATATATTTCCAAGGAGATTCCAATCAGGATTAAGTAAATGTGACTATTACTGTTATTTATTAGCCAAATTAATGGACCTAGAACCAATTACATATTTTTCTATAATTCAATAAAAAACTAACTGGACCTACAGCCTAACGAATCAAATGTATTGAACTTACCCGTTAATCCGGGGAGAAATAACAAGTATATAATGCACTGACTACCACTGCTAGTCTTAATGCTATTTTCTAAGTATGGTCTTCAAGGTTCTATCAGCCAAAAGAGAGCGAATCTGTTTGTGCACTGCTATTTATAGGCTACTACAACACGTGACAGCGTCATTGCAAATTTCTCTCATATCACCATATTTGGTATGAGGAAGCACACGGACCGGTTTTGCTGACTCCGCCTTTCAATGTTTCCAGAACATTAATGTGACGTCACATCCATTTCCGCATCTCATTTAAAAAATTACACACTAGCTCCCTCCAACTCACATTCCAAATGCAACTACTAGGTTCACACATATATTGTACTTGACCATTGCTTTTCAAAGTGGATTTCGATATTGAATAATTTATATGCATGATGATAGATGGCGCTGAATAAATAATAATATTTCTACGACTTAATATTTAAGAATTATATTGCTAAGTTTTTTAACGTTATTAAATTTAATTGCTACACAACATCCCCCTTATCTCAAAAAATTTTTCCCAAAAAAATTTTTTTTTTAATTAATTAACCTGCAACTGACTTACAGACAAATCAACAATACTAAGTATTAGCCAAGATAAAACAATTTAAACTTATATACGTGAGTATCCATTTATTTACTCCACGTAATGTTCTAAACTCTAAGTCAATAGCAACAATTAAATATTTGCTGTTTAATGATTTTTCTTTTAGTTTCATGTAAATACCTTTCTTGGATCTAATATCCAGTGGTATAACATGGCTTTTTTTTCATCTTATGAACTTAAGGTAGTTAAGAAAACAACTCAAGATTAAAGAAGTTTGTATGTTTTCTAACTCAAAAGATTAAGATTATTTTCCAACAATCTTCCTATCTTTAATTATCAAGTCTAAAGTATATGTCTACTTCCTTATGCTTATGCCTTTCTTACATCAAGATCTATTTTTCTATTAAGTATTAAAATAAATTGCACGTGCTTATTTTGGAAAAAAAAAACTTTTCATACATCACGCATTTCATACTACTCTCATACTCATATGCATATCAGTAAACACAACTTGACGAAAATAATTTTATCAAAAAATTTTTTTTTGTGTTAAAATATTAAAATTCCTCGAAATTTCATTTAAGTATTTTTTTTTTAAAAGTGACCATATAGGTTAAAAAAAAAAGGTTGTAAATAAATATTTATTTAGTTAAAAGAGAAAAACAATTTAATTTACAGGCAGGTTTCGAACCGTAGCCCACAGATTTCCATATGCACTCTTCCTATACCATAACTCTTCTTAACCAACCGTTTAATACTGAAAGTGACTAAAATAAGCATCCTATGTGGAATTCAAAGATTTGTTAGTTCTGTTGTTCAGAATATTTTAGTATATCTTTAATATGATAATTACCTAAACATTTACCATTTAAATCGGTTAAAGTATAAACTAAAGGTGATAATTTAGCCGTCACTACACATTTAATAAATTTTGGTGCTAATTTGGAAGAAAAATTCTTTGCCTTATTGGATAAATAATGAGTACGTTTATACACTATCTGGCCAACTCTTAATTCAATGTGTCTTTTTCTGAGGTTATATTGTTTTTCATTCCGTTGGTGGGCAACAATCAAATATTTCCTCACCTTTTGGAAGATATTATTAAGTTCAAGCAACTTTTTCCCATACTCCAATGTACTGTCTGAGGTAATTTGATCTAACGGACATGGAGGGAAGGAATTTAAATATAAATTACCATCTATTATATACTCTCTACCATGGACTAGGAAATAGGGTGAAAATTTTGTTGCTTCATTCACAGCCGTGTTTAAAGCACATTGCAATTCTATTAAGTGTTCATCCCACCTTCTATGTTCGGATTTTACATAACAGGCTATCGCATGAACTATGTTTCTATTTGCCCGCTCAGCTTGGTTCGTTTGGGGATGATACTTAGGATTGTAATATATGTTTGGTACATTATATTTAGTTAACAGCTGTCTAAAATGGGAGCTAACATATTGTGGACCGTTATCTATAAAGATGGTTTTACAAACGCCATGGACTAAAAATACATATTTTTCTATAAAGTTTGCTACAGCCATGCCTGTTGCTGACCGTATAGGGTGCAACATGACATATTTACTAAAGTAATCTGAAACAACTATTAAATAAGTATTTCTATTCCTTGAGTTTGGAAAGGGTTCAAATAAATCTCAACTACTAGTAAAAAAAAATTTTAGATATGGGCTTGCCGTATTGACATGTTAATATTATTTCTTTTCTTAGAAATTACACATATTTATATACCAACCATCCTTCATTCCTTTGGTGAGAAACAATTAAATATTTCCTCACCTGGTGGAAAATACTAATAAGCTCCTGTAACTTTTTGCAAGTAAAAAAAGTTACAAGTACCTTACCAATATCCAGAATGCCGGTAGATAAGTATATCGTAATTAGGGAAAGTAATTGGAGGTATCAAAAATGTTAAGGTTAGGTTCAATATTAAAAAGTTCCATTGGAAATTAAAGTTATGAATTAAGATTATTTTTAAGTATTTATCAAAATAATTATTAACTAACGACATTCTTAATAGTGTCTCAATATATATATTTTTAAATAAAAGTCAAGGTACTTGGTGGACACTAAACTAAACAGAGATAATTAAATAATCAATCGTAATTAATTTATGAATTGCATATATATTAAAGATTTAAGATTTATTAAATTTACTTTAATAGAGAACTAATCGTCATAAGTTGGTTTTTAAATCTATTTCTAAATCAGGAATATCAAAATCTTCTCTCAAGTTAATTAATAGGTCAGAATATGAGTTAAAATTATCTTTATTACTTCTGTACCAAATTAAAGCAGAGTCCTCTAACAGATCGGAAAATGCCGTTAGCATACGAGATTGCGGAATCTCGCGGGCGTGTCTAATTTCTTCCAATCTTTCTATAAAATTTCTAACGCAAGTAGAACCATCATATTTTAAGTTAAATGAGTTTAAATTAATGCGTCTGTCTTTAATTAAGTACACCTTCCTCCTTTCGTTCATCTCGCTCGTTCTCTCACACTCGGGAGTTGCCTCTTTACTACTTAATTCGTCTGAACTACTTTCATCTTCCTGTTCTACTTGAGCTAAGATACGTATGAGCCTGTGGCGCAAATCCACAAGAGAAGCATTGTCAACCTCCAATCGAGCAAGTCTATCGATTAGATAATTAGCCCTAACTGACACACGTAAGTGAAGATTACTGTCCTTTCCGAGGTCACCTGATGACAGCAGATCCTCGAGCTCAGCAATTTTCGGCGTACATGCCTTGAGCTCGCTTGCCGGGAGTGGTGTGATCACTGGAGCACACTTGATGCTGCCACGTCTCTTCAGCTTGAAAATTTGGCGAAGCTGCTTTCTCAGTGCATCCACCGATGTGTCAGGAGCTGTGGAAATGCCAAGAATATCCAATTCATATATGATTTCATCCTTTCTTAAGTAGTTTACATATTTTTGTATAGAGAGCATTTTCTCAGATTTTTTCAAGTTAAAGTCAGTTATTTCTGTTACTAAGTTAATTATTAAGTTAATTATTAAATTACGTTTAATCAAGTTTTTAAATCAAGCTACTTATTCAAGTTATTTAATCTAAGAAAGTTAAATACAAAGGAATTTATAAAAATTTTTTTTTTTGAAGGAGGGTACTTTTATTATTACAAGTTTCAATTCTTAAAGACTATCTTGTTCACTGTTCAAGGTCAATTTTTTACGCATCCAATCAATACGAAGGTGTTATTGTAGTATAAGTTGATTAATTCTAATGTGCTAAGTTAATTAATGCTAGTGTGTTTATTAAAGTTTTCTAAGTTATTAAGTAATTTACTTCTAATGTGCTAAGTTAATTAATGCTAGTGTGTTTTTCAAACTGGTTGGGGATTTAAGCATCTATGTTTCCACCTACCTTTTTTATCATCATTTAGACACACTAGTGTTCCAAAAGTATTGTTTATTAAAGTTTTTTAAGTTATTAAGTAATTTACTTCTAATGTGCTATTCAGACTGATTGGGGATTTTAAGCATTAAATTTTTCCACCAATCTTTTTATCATCATATTAACACATTAGTACAAATTCTGAATATTAATGATTTTTAAGTTAAATTTTTTTTTGATTAGATGTTAAATTCTAGTGTGCCGTTCAGACTGATTGGGGATTTAAGCATTTATTTTTCCGCCAACCTTTTTATCATCATATCAGCACACCAGTATTTCCCTCAAATACAGTATTTTATTGCTCGGCCCTAAAGTTGGTCGCCATTTTGTAACAATTTTAGTTACCACCGACTATTTCAGGGCGTACATGAGACTCGAAACTTATTTAATTTAAAATCAGGGCGCCGTCATACTGTGATTCGAGGGAGATAAATGAAAATGTCTAAAACAGCAGTGAACAAGATATTATATTGTTAAAAAGATTCAGATCTTATTTCATCATGGTTAAAACTTAATACTAGTCACATTCAAGTTAAAAATACATAGTTATATTTCTTCAAAGATTTTTCTTTTGATTTAAAGCTATTCAAACATTCAAGATCATTTGCTAATACAGTAATACTCAATTTAAGTTTCTTATATAAACAAATTATTAAACAAGTTATAAAATATTAAATTTTGAAAATCTAACAATAAAAATTTGTTATGTACTTATAATGGCTTTATAGTTTACTAATAGAAATCCTTTATCACGTTAAACAGAAACTGTTATCCGGAGTATGCACTGGTTAAATATCAAGAAGTTATAAGTTTTACTTAGCTTGGCAAGATCATGGGAGCATCAGGATCACTCAAATGTCCTCAGGGATGAAGCAGGACTTGCTGTCATCACGTGAACCCGTCACTTTTTTGCTCAAGGAAGCTTCACAGGCTCATATATATATATATTTCCAAGGAGATTCCAATCAGGATTAAGTAAATGTGACTATTACTGTTATTTATTAGCCAAATTAATGGACCTAGAACCAATTACATATTTTTCTATAATTCAATAAAAAACTAACTGGACCTACAGCCTAACGAATCAAATGTATTGAACTTACCCGTTAATCCGGGGAGAAATAACAAGTATATAATGCACTGACTACCACTGCTAGTCTTAATGCTATTTTCTAAGTATGGTCTTCAAGGTTCTATCAGCCAAAAGAGAGCGAATCTGTTTGTGCACTGCTATTTATAGGCTACTACAACACGTGACAGCGTCATTGCAAATTTCTCTCATATCACCATATTTGGTATGAGGAAGCACACGGACCGGTTTTGCTGACTCCGCCTTTCAATGTTTCCAGAACATTAATGTGACGTCACATCCATTTCCGCATCTCATTTAAAAAATTACACACTAGCTCCCTCCAACTCACATTCCAAATGCAACTACTAGGTTCACACATATATTGTACTTGACCATTGCTTTTCAAAGTGGATTTCGATATTGAATAATTTATATGCATGATGATAGATGGCGCTGAATAAATAATAATATTTCTACGACTTAATATTTAAGAATTATATTGCTAAGTTTTTTAACGTTATTAAATTTAATTGCTACAATGCTACCACGGCCCTATTCGCCGCGTCGAAATTTTCCTAGCCTTAAGTTGCAAGGCAGCGCCATCTCTTCGCATTGTAGGTAACCCACAAGGTCAAATGAATACTTTTTCAAGTAGGTATTAAACATTTGAAAGAAGAAATAGCAATTATAGTTATAATTTTATTTATTTTTAAGCATTTAACTGCTAGATGTTTAATACTTGAAAAAGTATTCATTTGACATTGTGGGTTACCTACAATGCGAAGAGATGGCGCTGCCTTGCAACTTAAGGCTAGGAAAATTTCGACGCGGCGAATAGGGCCGTGGTAGCATAATGGTCAGTGCATTCGCCCGGATTGCGAAGGGTGCGGGTTCGAGTCCCGTCCGCTGCCTAGTCCGCGGAAAATTTAACTTATTTATAAACAATTAGCCGTGGTGTAAATTACACTTTTATTTATTATGTCATACTAGCATTATTTGTTACAGGAAGCAATCAAAGACGATAGCAAACTAGAGAAAAGACGTGAAGTGATTCCTTATTTACTCAATTTGGCGTCCAAATCGGATGTAGTGCTTAAGGCCCTAACCCAAGACATTGAACTCACATGTAAGTATTCAGATTTTTTTAGATACATTGTACCAAAATAATATATGTACTTACTTAATTTTATTATTGTGTTATTTTTAGCATTAAACTGCTAGATTAATAAATCTAAAGAATAAGACATTTAAAAATACTCTAAGTTTTGTCTCTGTTCATTGAATCGCAAATAGCACTTGAATGAAATGAACAAAACTCGGTGTCATTAGTCTAAGATTATTCCTCGTTAACTCATAAGGGGTTAAGGGGTTATAAGTTTCATGAATAACAGACGTTCATAGGTACGGTCCTGGTTAGATCTGGCTCGAAGGACCATGTAAAGAGCGGTGTTTTCCCCTAATCTTTATAGACGTTGTGAGTGCCCAAAAGTACCAAAATGAAAAAAAAAATATAAACACGATGTGCTTGTCGCTGATTGTATTATATACTTAAATTATAATATTACTTAGTAACAAATCAAATGTTTATGACTAATGTAGGTTAACGCTGGCGCCGGTCAGTGACTCTTCGCTGCTGACATAATATTTTTAAAACAATAATCAATGTATAAATGCAGTCGTTAGCACCTACTAATATGCGCGGTGGCGCAGTCTCCTCCATAGTGAAGGTCTTTGCCCCAGCAGTGAGGACATTAAGACATTAAGGTGATGAATCATTTTACAATTTGACTTGACAACACCTTATTTTATATTGTTTTTGAAAGAAACATTTTTGAAAGTCCTACTCATAAGCTTATTCTGTATAACCATAATATTAACTAATAAAAACTTTCCGCGGATAAGATGGTGTTTTATAACATTGTCTGCTTGTCGTAGTGAGTTGGGAGGTGATGGACAGACTGTGCTCCGTGTGCGCGTCCCAGCGGCACTCGCCCGCGTGGGAGGGCGTCGGCCCCGCGGCGTTGGTGGCGCTGCTGATGCGCGCCGACGTGCGCTGCCTGCTGCTGCTGCTGCAGTGCGCGCAGCGGTACCTGTACTGCCGCCAGCTGCTCGGTAACGTATATATGGGAGGGGATGGACAGACTGTGCTCCGTGTGCGCGTCCCAGCGGCACTCGCCCGCGTGGGAGGGCGTGGGCCCCGCGGCGTTGGTGGCGCTGCTGATGCGCGCCGACGTGCGCTGCCTGCTGCTGCTGCTGCAGTGCGCGCAGCGGTACCTGTACTGCCGCCAGCTGCTCGGTAACGTATATATGGGAGGGGATGGACAGACTGTGCTCCGTGTGCGCGTCCCAGCGGCACTCGCCCGCGTGGGAGGGCGTGGGCCCCGCGGCGTTGGTGCCGCTGCTGATGCGCGCCGACATGCGCTGCCTGCTGCTGCTGCTGCAGTGCGCGCAGCGGTACCTGTACTGCCGCCAGCTGCTCGGTAACGTATATATGGGAGGGGATGGACAGACTGTGCTCCGTGTGCGCGTCCCAGCGGCACTCGCCCGCGTGGGAGGGCGTGGGCCCCGCGGCGTTGGTGCCGCTGCTGATGCGCGCCGACGTGCGCTGCCTGCTGCTGCTGCTGCAGTGCGCGCAGCGGTACCTGTACTGCCGCCAGCTGCTCGGTAACGTATATATGGGAGGGGATGGACAGACTGTGCTCCGTGTGCGCGTCCCAGCGGCACTCGCCCGCGTGGGAGGGCGTGGGCCCCGCGGCGTTGGTGGCGCTGCTGATGCGCGCCGACGTGCGCTGCCTGCTGCTGCTGCTGCAGTGCGCGCAGCGGTACCTGTACTGCCGCCAGCTGCTCGGTAACGTATATATGGGAGGGGATGGACAGACTGTGCTCCGTGTGCGCGTCCCAGCGGCACTCGCCCGCGTGGGAGGGCGTGGGCCCCGCGGCGTTGGTGCCGCTGCTGATGCGCGCCGACATGCGCTGCCTGCTGCTGCTGCTGCAGTGCGCGCAGCGGTACCTGTACTGCCGCCAGCTGCTCGGTAACGTATATATGGGAGGGGATGGACAGACTGTGCTCCGTGTGCGCGTCCCAGCGGCACTCGCCCGCGTGGGAGGGCGTGGGCCCCGCGGCGTTGGTGCCGCTGCTGATGCGCGCCGACATGCGCTGCCTGCTGCTGCTGCTGCAGTGCGCGCAGCGGTACCTGTACTGCCGCCAGCTGCTCGGTAACGTATATATGGGAGGGGATGGACAGACTGTGCTCCGTGTGCGCGTCCCAGCGGCACTCGCCCGCGTGGGAGGGCGTCGGCCCCGCGGCGTTGGTGGCGCTGCTGATGCGCGCCGACGTGCGCTGCCTGCTGCTGCTGCTGCAGTGCGCGCAGCGGTACCTGTACTGCCGCCAGCTGCTCGGTAACGTATATATGGGAGGGGATGGACAGACTGTGCTCCGTGTGCGCGTCCCAGCGGCACTCGCCCGCGTGGGAGGGCGTGGGCCCCGCGGCGTTGGTGCCGCTGCTGATGCGCGCCGACGTGCGCTGCCTGCTGCTGCTGCTGCAGTGCGCGCAGCGGTACCTGTACTGCCGCCAGCTGCTCGGTAACGTATATATGGGAGGGGATGGACAGACTGTGCTCCGTGTGCGCGTCCCAGCGGCACTCGCCCGCGTGGGAGGGCGTGGGCCCCGCGGCGTTGGTGCCGCTGCTGATGCGCGCCGACGTGCGCTGCCTGCTGCTGCTGCTGCAGTGCGCGCAGCGGTACCTGTACTGCCGCCAGCTGCTCGGTAACGTATATATGGGAGGGGATGGACAGACTGTGCTCCGTGTGCGCGTCCCAGCGGCACTCGCCCGCGTGGGAGGGCGTGGGCCCCGCGGCGTTGGTGGCGCTGCTGATGCACAGTCTGTGCTCTGTGTGTGGTATAGTTTTATCTGATAGTGTACAAAAAAATCAAATCCAAACACAGGATAGTAGGAAAACAAACAAATAAAAAAATTGCATGTTTATTTCATAAGCAACTGGAGGGTGCCAGTGACTTTGTCTGCGTGAAAAAAATGTTTTCTTATTCAACCCCTTTGCATCTCCTTAACGGATGATTTTTGAGGTAAAAACTGTCCCTTTTCCTTCCTCGGGACTCAAACTATCTCTATTATAAATTTGGTCAAAATCGGTTTAATGATTTAAGCGTAAAGAGGACACACAGACAGACCCTTTCGCATTTATAATAATAGCTTGGAAGATAGATTTTTAAGCAATATACAATTTTCCTAATTTATTTTCTATTTTTTTTTCCTCTTCAAAACTTAAGAAAAGGTATCTCTTTCAAGACCACCTATGTCATATAATAATCGCCTAAATGCCAGATGGTAGCTTTAATTCAGAATATTTTTAATTAATACTTTATTTAGTTTAAGTGCCAGCTGTTATAAATTTAATGCTGTGCTTAAAGAAGAAAAAGTTATTCGATAATTTGTTTTAGGAAATACCTCACTGTACATTAGAAAGCTTACATTCTAACAGAGGGACTCATTTTTTTTTATTCTTATTATCTATAAAGCACAAACTATGCTAGAAAGTAATTGAATTCATTCAAAATACATTAAATATAGCTAGCCAGCTAGCTAATATTTCAACCTTACTTATATAACTTATTATCATTTCTTATGTTGTAGAATACCTCCTTCAAAAACTGGAATACGAAAGTTTGTTCTCCGACAAGAATATCCCGTTATTGACGAGTGCTGCAGAAGAGAGTAGCGTAGTTCGGGAGAAGCTTCTAACCGGAAACCAACTAGAACGGTATTCGCTTGCCAGGGTGCTCATATTAGTCAGTGAGTTGTTTAATATTTTTATAATATAAAATTCTTGATAATTTCATTATACTTTACTAGCTTTGCCCCGCGGTTTATTAGGGATATTTTCTCGCAGTAAAGCGTAGCCTATGTGTTAATCCAGGGTGTCAGCTAATTCCATACCAAATTTATTAAAATCGCTCCAGCCGTTTAAACGTGAAGAAGTAACAAACAACACACTCCCACACACACAAACTTTTGCCATTATAATATTGGTTTGATATTATAAACTGAAATACGAAAGTTTGTTTTCCGAAAAGAATATCCCATTATTGACGAGTGTTGCTGAAAAGTACATTATAAATTAATTGAATATTTCGTTTAGTTCGCCTGTGCGTGGAAGATCCCCAGAAGACTCGCAGCGTTAACTCATTGTATATCTAGAGCAGCGTTGCCAGACTTCCCGATTATTAAATCAAACTTAAATGTCCCGCGCGGGACATTTAAGTTTGATTAAATATAGCGGCTCGATCCCGCTTTTCGGGAATAACTGGTCGAGTATATATGCACACAAATAAAAAATATACAGACAACTTCTTTTCTAGTTATATTTTCTTTAGATTTAAACATCAAGCAGTTACATGCTTTAAAATAATAAAAAATATTAATATACAGACAAGTATGACTGGGCCTTGCCCGACGTGTAATGAAGAACTCTCAAACAAAGACGATAGGGATTAGGGTTTTAACGAAAGGGTAATCTGATTGAAAATATTATTTTTTTATTTAAATACATTTTCTATGGATTTTATTTACTTTTTACCTATCTATTGTCACGTAAACGTAATTTGAACTCTAATAAAAAGATTAATATTCAAAAACTTTTGATTATATATACGCTTTTTTACTATGTCCCGCTTTCGACGAAAGAATTCCGCCTTTTTTCACTCTAATAATTCCTAAATCCTGATATGGCAAATCAAAAAGCTGGCAACGCTGATCTAGAGTCATATTATGCTGGTTTATTGGAAAATACAGAAATAATAATGTAAACGGTTACAGCTAAGTAAACCGCAAATGAAAAAAAATAAAGTTTTGAAATGTTAAGCCGTTCGTCCCGTCTGCATCTGTACTCGATTGCATTACTAACGACTGGAACATGGCCTGTACTCCTTATATCATGGACTTCTTTCGTAGTTCTATAACAATCACTAACAAAATACCACTACGAAAAAAAAACTACGCTTAAACTTGAACTTCTTACATTCGAATTGCAGTTATACAGATAGGCTCAATTTTCATTGCCTCAAAAGCAGAAATGTAGCAAATATTTGTGAGAAAATTGTGGATAAAAGAAAGGAAAGTAAAATAAAATACTTTAATCAAAAATGGTTTTTCGGTGATTGGATGGGTGACCAAAAATCTTCTATCCCGTGTTCCTCCGTGCTTTGGAAGGCACGTTAAGCCGTTGGTCCCGGCTATATCTGCAGTCGTTTGAACCCGCCAATCCGCACTGGGCCCGCGTGGTGCGTCATGGCCCAATCTCCCTATTCCATCAGCAGTGAGGACATTAATAGGATGATGATGAATCAAAAATGAATTCTTTGAGAATGTGCGAGAACATGCCTTAAGACGCGCGACCTCTTTCTCACAAAAAAAATACTTTCATCTCGTTTCGCTTCAATGCTAATTGAGTTTTACACAATTATGACTGTTAATACCAACTCAATGCTCGTCTAATTTCCAGGTTACAATCTACCATCAGAGTTTGTGAGCACAATCAGTTACTTACTGCAATATTCCCGAAACGATACTACTCTCGCTATCCTAGTTCGGATAATATCTGGCACGATCACAATGCACATACCGAACGATTCGCCAGACATTAACATGGACACTGAACGACACCAGAACTTTATAAAGACCGGCGTGGAGTACGCCCTGAGAGATGCCATGATATCCGATACGGAAATCAAGAGGTGCTTCATCGAGGACAAAGTGCCGAAGGACCAAAAGACTTACCTGCATTACTACTGCTTGAATATCATCAAGCTTTTAAGGTAGGTGAATTATAATATTGTTTTAGAAAATTTTGTTAAAAGCACTTTTTAACATTAAGCTGTTAAATTAGCCGAACCGATATTAAAAGTATTTAAAGGGGCAGGATGCATCTAAGGCTATTGTACACATCCCGGCAAATTCTTGAGCCACGTCAATATCGCTCGATTGGATGTTATTTACACGTCTGTAAATAACATCCAATCGAGCGAGTGAGACAGAACCATTATCGAATTCGAATAGTTTGCGAGTGCGAAATGTCATTGTCATATGTGTACTGTACCTCTAGCACGAACCGTTTTCGAATTTGAATAGTTTTAAAACCGAATGGAAACTTGAACAGCAGCGCCACAAAGTCCGTAACAAGAACTAAGAATCAGTACACATTTGACAATGACACTTTGGACTCGCAAACGTTACGAATTCGGTATTGGTTGGTGCTTAGGGTACTGATTTTAAGTTCTCGTTATGTCCATTATAGCGCTGCTGTTCAAGATTCTATATAAAATTGACATTGACATTACGGATTTGCAAACTATTCGAATTCGATAATGGTTCGTGCTAAGGGCAGTATGCTTCAAGGCAGAGCGAGCGAAACGGCGAGTCCACACGGCTGAGCTGTTTTGTTGTCCTTTTCTTGATAACAAAATGGCGATTACGTAAATAACATTCACGACAAACCGTGATTTTTGAGAAAAAAAAAAATGATATTGTTGTTTTACTGTTTTTGCATACTGTCCTATGTTGTATGTCCTCTTGCTGTCTATTCTTAGTTACACACAGGGGATATACTGTACTTCCAGGGCCCAAAAGTAAAAACTTCACAGTTTTGTTGGTTGTAATTTCTCATTTTTGTTGTTAAAAAGGTTTCTGTTAACCACATTATTAAAAAAATGTCACACTTATGCACTGGTAGCTTTTTAGAAAAAAATATTGAAAATTTTTACTTTTCTTTTCAAGTGGTGATACTTCGCACTAGGTTAGGTTAGGTTAGTGTTGTGACCATAACGCGCGAGCCGAGCGAGCAAAGCGAGCGTGCCGCGGCAGCGGCCGGCGAAGCGCCAGAAAAAAAAATCTGTTAAAAAGACCTTTTCTACAAAAAAAAAACAAGTATCACCTTTTGGGCCCTGGAAGTACAGTTTTACCCACACAGGCATAAATCGGCAGCGAAATTACTATTATTATTTTTGCAACATGAATTGTGTGTGTTTATAGTTTAAGATTACTGTTTTTATTTTTTTGGAGGTTCAGTTTGTACTCTGTCCTCCCACAGATTGGTCATTCTTTTTTTTTTTTACTAAATCTTTGCATTGTCGTAAGGCTAAGATTGTAAAAACATACAGCCATTCCATTTTTTTTTCTCTTTGATATGTGTTTATTGTTATGCTTGTTTCTTTTGGTGTATTATTGTTGTTTTATTTATTATCTGTGTCATCAACCACACTGCCAGAATTATCAGCGCTGCAGCAGCCCTGGTGTTGCTGTAGTATTCAAGCTGAGGCAGGGACCTAGTTGGCCTATTTTTGTCTTGTTTTATTTATGTAATGACTGTGTTTAAGGCTAATAAATTTATTTCTATTCTATTCTATTATGAATGAGAAGTGTTGCCGTGGCATTTGATATTTGATTTTGAACTATTTGCGTTCTTTATAAAAGAATTGAAGGCATTGTTTTATCTTTACAACACTGAATACACGTTATATTGCACATGCAGCGTGAATTGTGGTCATGCACCATAATTTAAGCGGAGCTTTTGAGCCGCGAGTGCCGTATCTGCTCTTTTTGTTTTAATCTAAGTTTATTTGATATTGTTTAAGATGGGAGAACTCCAATCGAGTGGGACATCTACGGACACGTCCGATCGGTCGCGCTGTAGAAGCCAGTCTGTACAGAATAGGCGGTGCGTTGCAAGACTACGCGACGTTACTGCGCGTGCGACCCGAGTGTACTATGGCTTCTTTGGATGAGATGCCTACGTGTCATGCACTCGCTGAGGTAGATGTTTATCATATATTTATTTTAAACTTTAATGACCAATATATAAAACAATGGTACAAATGGCGGTCTTAATGCTAAAAGCATTCTCTCCCAGTCAATCTTTTGGAAAAATTAAAAACACGAACGGCGGTATAAAGCTAAATATGTACAAATTAACAGAGAAGAATATATTATATACAAACATAACACACTTGTTACGATTCCACGTAGAAGGGAATACGCCGAGTTAGCAGTCACCCACAAAACAGTGCACACGGCCCTAAAAGCTGATTCAGCGAAAGATCGCATATTGGTCGCTGCAATTGACGCAACTGGCGTAAACTGCTGACTACAAGCCTCGTGCCTCCACCGCAGCGGGCTACGTGACCGGACGAGGAGCGTCACTTCGATTCTTACATCGATCGAGTCGTGACTTAAAATAATTAGATTATATTTTAATTGTAATAATTTTCCTTGTATCGGAAATTAAAGTTAGTTTTAGTAAAATAAAATTGGTTTTTTTTGAGGCCTCCGGTCGTGGCTAACGTAATTGGCGCAGTCGGTAGGATTCCCGGGTCGTCGCGTAGCCTATTGGGAATCACGGAATCGGGTTCGCGCCGCGTTACGATAGACTTTCAAGTCCTCACCGGGATCCTGCATATCGAACGGGCCTGCGCCGGAGTATCCGAAAATTGATAGCAGCTCAAGAAAGACCGAGATAATATGTTTATGTGAGTACACCTCTGATTTTTCTCTAGTGTTGCTCTCCCTTTAGTCCTTAAATTTCTTATTTCCCGTAGTTATAATAGTTTTTCAAGATTTTTCACCCAAGAAGTAATAGGGCCCCTAAGGCTTTAAAGCATACTAGGGTTACCCGAACTATTATCGATAGAAATAGGAATATCGATAGTGACTTAGAGAGTAGTTTTAGCTATAGTACAATAAGCGAAGTTACAATGGCTGATCCTGATGTTATTATAAAGGCCTTACGCCTGGTGCCAGATTTTGATGGTAACCCAAACGTGCTTACGAGATTTGTGAGGTTATGTGACCAGATTGTAGAAACTTATAGTGACCAGTCAGGCGAAATAGGCAAACTTTTTATTATTAATGGTATCCTTAATAAAATAACGGGACCCGCAGCTGGGACAATAAACTCCAACGGAATTCCTGAGACATGGGATGGCATTAGAAATGTGCTGGTAAATAATTTCACTGACCAGAGGGATGAGACCACCCTCTACAATGACCTAGCTGTGCAGACCCAGGGGAGCAACACCCCTCAAGAATTTTACGATAAATGCCAAACCCTCTTTTCTACCATCATGACGTACGTCACCTTACACGAAACCATACCTACAACAATTGAAGCAAAACGTGACTTATATAAAAAGCTTACGATGCAAGCTTTTGTACGCGGACTTAAGGAACCTTTAGGTTCTCGTATAAGGTGCATGCGTCCTGATACAATCGAAAAGGCATTGGAATATGTACAAGAAGAGTTAAACACCATGTATTTGCAAAATCGTAATGAAGCCTTACCAAAGACTGTTCAGAACGCGTCTAATTATAGACCTCCCGTACATATGCCAATGCAAAATGCTTATGCCGTTCCGAAACCGTTTTCTTTCCCTGTAAAATTCCCAAGCATGCAAGCTTCACCCCCTCGCTTTAATAACAATTTTCCGCAGAAACCTCACTTCCAACAACCCATGCCACCACCTCCCATGCGTATGCCCACGCGCACTCAACAGATGTTCAGTGCACGTCCTAATAACTATAACCCGCAAAGCAACATGTTTAGAATATCGCCTAGACCTAATTTCAATTTTAATTCTAACATTCCTAAGCCTATGAGCGGAGTAAGCCACTTTACGCCTCGAGTTTTACCCCCAACTGGGCACGATTGGACTAAGCATGGTAATCCACCACCATCAAATTATTTCAAAACTCGCGACGTAAATGTGAACGAGTGTACCCCTTACGATGACTATTCTAATTACTATTACAATGACTACTATGACACTGACCCTTACTATAATATGCCTGAGCCTTACCATGTTTATGAATATAATGATCCAAATCAATGCCAATATCAAGTTGAGGAACTACCACAAACTGATGAGTGGTATAGCCACGTAGAGGAGCAAGACCAGCCCTCTACATCCTCTAAGTCAGAAGACCAGGATTTTCGGAAGGACAGGAAATTAAAAAACTTAAAATAGAACTGAACCTTCAAACACAGAGGCAGCTACCCTATGTTCTTATTGCCAATCCGCCTCTTAAATTATTAATAGATACAGGTGCCAATCAATCTTTTCTGAGCCCTGAAGCCGTAAGCTACTATTATCCTCACATACAACTTGATTATGACCCCTTCGAAGTATCTAATATACATGGAACCAGTAGAAATGATCATTCAATAACTATTCCTCCTTTTGCTGAGTTTAGAGATGAAACAGACATAAAATTTTTCGTATATAAGTTTCATGACTATTTCGACGGACTGATTGGACTAGACCTTTTGACTCAATGGGAAGCGACCATAGACTTAAAAGACCTATTACTGACAACACGAACTACCACGAACCCTATTAGAATGTATAACTCGCGGAACGTAAATCTCTACGAAGATATAATACCGGCAAAATCATCAAAGTTAATACGATTACCTATTAACGCCGCCGACGGACAAGTAATAGTTAACGAACAAGCTATTTGTAACTGCATAATTTCCGAATGCCTCACGTATAATAAGGATAGTCGCGGTATAGTAGAAGTAACGAACCCAACTAACAATGACCTTATATTTTCATTAGATCGCCCAGCAGTAGCAGAGTTATTTAACACCGAAGCTTTTGATGTTAAGTATGCAAACTCTGAAACTACTAACAATTCGCGTGTTAAAGATGTTATCTCTCGCCTAAGAACAGATCACTTAAATCCTGAAGAGGAAACGAATCTTATACAACTTTGCTCTCAATATTCCGATATATTCTATCTCGAAGGTGAACCCTTAACTTTCAGTAATAAGATAAAACACTCAATTAAGACTACCGATGAGATGCCCATCTACACAAAGAGTTACCGCTATCCTTTTGTACATCGTGATGAGGTTCGCGAACAAATTGCAAAAATGCTAGATCAGGGAATAATACGCCCCTCAGAATCTGCATGGAGCTCTCCCATCTGGATTGTTCCTAAGAAAGCTGACGCATCAGGTAGACAAAAGTGGCGTTTAGTTGTCGATTTCAGAAAACTAAACGAAAAGACAATTGACGATAAGTATCCCATCCCCAATATAACAGACATCCTTGATAAACTGGGCAAGTGCCAGTACTTCACGACCTTGGACTTGGCTAGTGGATTTTATCAGGTACAAATGAACCCTGATGATATTCACAAAACCGCATTCAACGTGGAGCACGGACACTTTGAGTTCATGAGGATGCCCATGGGTCTCAAGAATTCTCCATCAACCTTCCAAAGAGTGATGGATAATGTCTTGAGAGGGCTTCAGAACGTCATTTGCCTTGTGTACCTTGATGACGTCATCGTTTTCAGTACCAGCCTCCAAGAGCACATGGTGAATCTTGAGAAAGTGTTCCAAAGACTGAGGGAATCTAACTTCAAGATCCAGATGGATAAGTCTGAGTTCTTGAAGTTAGAGACGGCGTATCTTGGACACATCATAAGTAGGGATGGCATTAAGCCGAACCCAGATAAAATAAAAGCAATTGAGAACTACCCCTTGCCTAAAACCACCAAACAGATCAAACAGTTCTTAGGATTACTAGGGTATTATCGTAAATTCATTTCGGACTTTGCCAAAATTACTAAGCCCCTAACTCAGTGTTTAAAGAAAAACAAGTCAATAAATTTAGATTCGCAATACGTAGCATGTTTCGAAAAATGTAAAAAGTTACTCACTAACGATCCCATATTGCAATACCCAGATTTCACCCGTGAATTTAACTTAACAACTGACGCCTCAAACCTCGCAATCGGTGCCGTTTTATCACAAGGGCCCATAGGCACAGACAAACCAATTGCCTATGCCTCTCGGACCCTTAACGAAAGTGAAATAAACTATAGCACAATTGAAAAAGAATTGTTAGCTATAGTTTGGGCCACTAAATACTTTCGGCCTTACTTGTTTGGGCGAAAGTTTAAAATAATCACCGATCATAAACCCCTACAGTGGCTTATGAATTTGCGAGAGCCAAATTCTAGACTCACGAGATGGCGTTTGAAACTAAGCGAGTATAACTATACCATTCTTTATAAAACCGGAAAAGCAAACACCAATGCCGACGCCCTATCTCGTGTAGAAATCCATAACGAAGAAACTGACTCCATGGCTGTGAATCCCTCTGAAATTCCTCCCTCTATACGTAACAATTCTGAAACTGACACAGTTCATACTGACCAGGAACATCCCATACTCGAGGTACCAATTACCGACGACCCTTTGAATAGATTTTACCGACAACTTTGCTTGACTATTGTAGGGGATATAAAAAAACGAACGACAGTAACCAAACCTTTTGACAGTCACACGCGTATTTCAGCTCAACTGTCTGAATCTAATCTGGAAGAAGACGTGGTAAACGTAATCAAAGAATACGTCAACCCAAAAGTTAAGACTGCCCTTTTCATTACACCCCCATTAGGCATATACAAAATAGTTCCTATCTTACAAGACAAATTTAAGAATTCAGCAATGAACCTGGTTATAGCAAAAGTTGAGCTGGAAAACGTTAAGGAATACTTACGTCAACAGGACATCATACGACACTATCATGAGGGAAAAACTAATCACAGGGGCATCAACGAATGCTATCTATCCCTATCTCGCAAATATTTCTGGCCCAAAATGAAGGAAAATGTTACTAAGTTTATCAACGAGTGCACTATCTGCGGCCAAGCAAAGTACGATAGAAACCCTATTAGGCAACAATTTAATATTGTACCTCCTGCCTGTAAACCCTTTGAAATTGTCCACATGGATCTTTTTACTGTTCAAGGAGACAAATATATCACCATGATTGATGTCTTCTCAAAGTATGGTCAAGCCTACCATCTCAGAGATGGTACTGCGCTAAGTGTAATTCAAGCCTTACTACAATATTCTACCCATCATGGTCTACCCCTCACTATCGTCACTGACCAAGGCACCGAATTCACTAATCAAATGTTTGCAGAATTCACTAGAGTCCATAAAATCAACCACCACAAAACCCTTGCGAATGCCCCCAATGATAATGGAAACATTGAGAGATTCCACTCCACCCTTTTAGAACACCTTAGGCTATTGCGCCTTCAAAATAAGGAAGAAGCAACCGTTAACCTCATGCCCTATGCTATAATAGCATACAACAGTTCAGTCCACAGTTTTACCAAGTGTAGGCCGTATGATCTTATAAATGGACATCTTGACCCGAGAGACCCCACTGACATAGACTTAACAGTACATCTCATGCAACAGTACATTAATGTTCACCGTGACCAAATGAAGACAGTTTACGACTTTATTAACGACTCAAGTTTAGCTAACCGTACTGCCATAATTGAAAGACATAACAAAACACGTGAACCTGAACAAGAGTATCAGCCTCAGCAACAAGTTTTTATCTCGAATCCTTTAGCAAGCCGACAAAAACTAGCCCCACGTTATACTCACGACAAAGTACTAGCCGACTTACCTATACATATTTATACTTCAAAGAAACGCGGTCCCATAGCAAAATCTAGATTAAAACGTGTACCAAATAGCGCTAAATTGTTACAGGATAACGCTGACTCTAACCTTGACCCTGGGACTAGCGGAGGAGATAAGACTTGAAAGTTTGGATGACGGCCCTGGACTTTTACCGTTTAGACTTGGACCCATGAACTTAATAACACATTCCCATAGCTTCCTGCAATACATAGAATTAACCGATATTCATAATAAAATAAGTATAGTGAGAGGTCAATTAATAGAACTAGAAAATAAGTTACCTAACGACACACACATTTTATTTGAAATTCAAATAGACTATCTAAAAACTAAATTAAATAAGGTATCCCATCAACTAGAGAGTTTAGAACCCCATCGAGCAAAGCGCGGTCTTGTAGATGGAATGGGATCGGTTATAAAATCTCTAACTGGAAATTTAGATTATACTGATGCTATAAAATATAATAATGCTATCAAAAGTCTGAAGGATAACCAGGATAAAATCAGTTCTCAAATCAATAGTCATATCAGTCTTAGCAAAGAATGGATGGCTCACCACACTAACATTATATCCAGTATTGCACAAAATCAAATTAAAATTAATGAGACATTACATTTGCTCTTAGATACAGATGCGTATGTTAAGCACAGTCTAATAAAATATGCAAAGTTAGCACAACTTCTTAGTATCATCACTGACAACATTGATGACTTATCTCTTGAGTTACAGCGAATAGAAAATATCCTTGCTTTTACACGTACAGCAAGTACACATCATTCAATGTTAGGTATCAATACGTTAAAACTAATGTTAAAAGATTTACTCAATTATTATAATAAAGACCAGCTATTAAATTTAGAATTTAGAGAATATTATAATGTTATAGAAACAGGATCCTTTTATTCGGGTAACCAGATAGTTATAGTTTTTAAAGTTCCAATAATATCGCCACTTACTTACCAACTTTACAAGCTCCCTATAGCACCTAATAAGGATAACCGAGCCCTCATCCCTCCTTATCCTTTAGTAGCAACCCATGAGAATCTTTATGTGTACATTGAGGCTGAATGCCCGAAGTACAACACTCGGTATCTCTGCCATGAGAAATTGCACCAACGACTAAGATCGAATCCAGACTGCATCCAGGAACTCCTTTACCACCAACGACTAGATGATACCTGCCAACCAACACCCGTTCGTATCCTGAGGGAAGACATCCAGAGACTAGACGATCGCCACTACGTCGCCATGTTTCCCAGTCCCACGCAAGTTCAACTTATTTGCGAACGTAACGACTATCAAATGCTGAAAGGAAGTTACCTCATCACTATTCCATCTCAATGCTCAATAAGGACGAAGGAATCAACTATCTATAACACCAACGATCGAGTTGAAGGACAACCCATGAAAATTTTGAACATCTCAGACTACGGTGCCCCAAATAGCGCTGCACCGCCTCCTGTGAAGCTGTCATCAATCAACCTTAGAGATCTTCGAACAATTCAAGATAAAATCTCATCTCAAACTGCAGTTCATCTCAATGAGACTTCTACAGACTCACTTTACCACACTACATTGCCATTTTATGTAGTGCTGATGATTGTACTCGTGCTCGCTACTATCATCCTGTACAGAAAGTATGCGACGTACTACAAGAATAAGGATGCAGATCCGAAGACCGAATTAGAGCAGCCCAAACTTGACTCTATGTATGCAACACCAGGACCTGCAAAGCCTGCACGCCAGCATCCAGCAACATTTTTGCGAATTTCCCAAAAATAGTTGCTGCTCTTCGGGAGGGAGATGTTACGATTCCACGTAGAAGGGAATACGCCGAGTTAGCAGTCACCCACAAAACAGTGCACACGGCCCTAAAAGCTGATTCAGCGAAAGATCGCATATTGGTCGCTGCAATTGACGCAACTGGCGTAAACTGCTGACTACAAGCCTCGTGCCTCCACCGCAGCGGGCTACGTGACCGGACGAGGAGCGTCACTTCGATTCTTACATCGATCGAGTCGTGACTTAAAATAATTAGATTATATTTTAATTGTAATAATTTTCCTTGTATCGGAAATTAAAGTTAGTTTTAGTAAAATAAAATTGGTTTTTTTTGAGGCCTCCGGTCGTGGCTAACGTAATTCACTAATATTTAAATAATTATATAGTATAAAAATATATACATGATGATGATTAAAAAGTGACACTTCATCTTAAATTTTGCAACAGATGTGGGTGAACATTCCTTTTAAGTATAACTTTATCTGGAGATCTTCTGATGGAGTCGTGGAGGACATTCCACAGTCGTATGGCCTGAATAGTATTTTATATTATAGTTAATTATAATTTTGGTCTACTTTTCCATATAATAAATGCCGAATTAAAAGCTTCTGACAGTGAACCGTTACACTAAAAAGTGCAATTATGACAGTGTTATTTTTTACATTTACGAATTATCTGCATTCTTATTATTTATATAGCTCAAATCAATTTTAAATCAAGTTTTTGCATCTTATTTTACCCAAGTTCGTCAAGTTAATATGTTCAAAACAGAGTAAAAGTCAAATTATACACGGCACTTCAGTTTTTAAGTCCGATAAGTATTGGTCCTTCGAGCTGGATTGATTTTTTAAATGTAATTGTTTATAGGCAATTTTTGTAGAAAAGACGATTAATTACATATTCTATTTAGGTCCTGGATAGAGTTGATATGTCGGGAACGAAGGCGCCGCCCCCCAGTGTGGAAGTCATATTGAAAGTGGTGCAAGCAACAGTTAAATATTTTTTCAGGTGTTTACATGAAAAAGGTTCGTATTAACAAAAAACTTAATCTTTTATCTCGTCTATTGTTTTTAGACTCATCAATATTATCCTCTTACGGTCGCTTGACTATTGTTGATACTGTCACTATTTCGATTTCAATAACAATATAATAACGATGAGTAATTTAATGAAGCATTAAATTAAATTGAAGTTTCCGAGTACGGTTGTTAAAGCCTCTACTATAGGCGGCGAAAACATTTTTTGAGCAAAACCACAGACAAATAAATTTGCGCAGTAGACGATTTTGTATATAAAATTGCTACCTTGTATTGTAATAGACTTCCTTGTCTTTGGTCGTTGCTCAATAGGTTTGCCGGGATGTATATTAGGTCGCAAATTTGAGAAGAGATATTACCTAGGGTAATGGAATAATCTGTACTGTAAATCTAGATCAAGTACACGTGCTTTTCATTATATTTCTTGAACGGTCGCTCTCTTACCTACCTACCGGTATAACAAAATCTGACTACTATTTCAAAAGCGAGCGAATGTAGTATGAATACAATTTCCCAAATAATTAATAGATTTTTTTTGATGACCTCTGTGACCGAGTGGTATATACGAGTGGTTTCAAGGTGTCGCCTACTCAGAGGTTCGAATCCCGGTGGATGCAAATGTTAGTATGATGAACGATTATTTGTTTTGTTTGTCGTGGATGTTATATATATTTCTAGATAAAATATACTGATACTTATATATGTATCAGTATATGTATTCTATCCGTTACTATCCCATAAGGCCATAACACAAGCCTGACAGTGCTTATTTTTTTATTTTTTTTTACACTAATCAGCCTAGCCCCAAAGTAAGCACTGTAAGGCTTGTGTTATTCGATACTAGGGTAACGGAT
The DNA here is from genome assembly GCA_902850365.2 of Chilo suppressalis. Taxonomy (NCBI): domain Eukaryota; kingdom Metazoa; phylum Arthropoda; class Insecta; order Lepidoptera; family Crambidae; genus Chilo; species Chilo suppressalis. Next base: position 5,929,719 of record OU963902.1, read on the forward strand.
AGAATACACATACTGTACATCTATAAGTATATTTATATAGAAATACATTTATTTAACATCCATGACTGGAATACAAATGCTCGTAGTCATCACACAAACATCTGCCCCCACCGGGACCTCTAGAGTCGGCGACACCATGAAACCCAGAATACAAACCATTTGGCCACGGAGATCGTCAACTTGGGGATAGGCTAATAGGGTATTTGACAAGTTTTAGTAAACAATCTCACGTTATTTACTTATGTTTATGGAGTTCATAACATCATTATTCTGTTGTGTATTTCAGATAAGAAAAAAGTAAATCAAAACTCCTATTTCAAGTTGCCGCGAAAACATTTGTCTGGACGTCACACGACTGTCATTATTTATTATAGGTTATTAGTAAAATAATGTTTCTGTAAAAATAGTGCAACCACTGCCAATATTCATTCTAAATACAGATGCTAACAATTGGCACTTTATTTTGGATACTGTCAAATACCCTGTTGTTGTGTGTTAAAACAGTAATAAGTCCTGTAATTAGTATTAATATGAACTTTAATATCATTTATCACCCAGATATGTTGGACAAACTGCGCGGCGTGCAGACCGCTTGCCGTTTATTGCGCAAGCTTTGCATCCACAGTAAATTGGCTCGGGCTATTGCCCTAAGAGATTTACTGGAGACCGCCATGTTTAGAGAGGAGAGAGCCTTCGGCAGCCGCAGCGTTGTCGCCAACACTGTCACCTCGAATAGGGAGTGGGCTAATGACGAGCTCTTGATACATTTGAATCAGAAGCATGTGAGTATATACATCGTGAATTTTAAAGTTACCTGAAGAACTTAAAAATTGTTTAAATAAATATACTGCAAACAGTTATAATTATAAACAGTGAACTAACTACACCCCTATACAAAAATGTTGATTTATATCGTTTACAAAATATCCTAAATCGGCGCAAATTTGTAAATAATATTACTATTATGGAATTATTATCCGCTTAAAGTACATAGATAGTAAAAATAGATTTATTTGAATCAATTTTATTTTGAATACAAATCTAGCTGCGGAAATGGGTTAAATACTTATAAATATACAATAATGAACTATTCAGATAGTAAACAGTTTCAATTTTAGAGCACTTTTCATGAGATTAGTATTTGTCGTATGTTTTTTAAATAAACTTATGATTTTCTTACATATCGATTGTTCAGGGAGCAATAACTCAGTTGACCCAAAGCCACACGTCCGTTTTCCACGCGGGCATCATCGGCAAAGGCGTACGGAAACAAAATGGCGCCGACAACGGCGACGGCATCCCTCCCATACTCACTACGAACAACGAGTTGCTGATGGCTGCTCTTATGTCTTGTATGGTAAGTGTTGTTTGTGTTTGTGAAAATAAGTGTATGGAAACAAAATGGCGCTGCCAACGGCGACGGCATCAATCACATACTCACTACTAAAAACGACTTATTGATGGCTGCTCTTATGTTTTTATCGTAAGTGTCGTTTGTGTGTCTAAAAATAAATGTATGGAAACAAAATGGCGCCGTGGCGCCGACAATGGCGACGGCATCTCTCCCATACTCACTACTAACAACGAGTTGATGATGGCTGCTCTTATGTTTTGTATGGTAAGTGTCGTTTGTGTGTGTAAAAATAAATGTATGGAAACAAAATGGCGACGGCATCCCTCCCATACTTACTACTAACAACGAGTTGCTGATGGCTGCTCTTATGTTTTGTATGGTAAGTGGCGTTTGTGTGTGAAAACACCGGACGCATCTATCGGCCAACTTAGTGTTATATGTTTCAACGGAGTGTAGGAAAAATATATGTTTATGGTTGAGCAATAATTTCAAAAACACATTTTTTATTATTATTTTTTTTTATTTTTATACACACACTTATCCTAGCTATTATCCTAGCCCCAAAGTAAGCACTATAAGGCTTGTGTTATGGGATGCTAGGGTAACGGATAGAATACATATACTGTACATATATAAGTATGTTTATGTAAATACATATTAAACATCCATGACTGGAGTACAAATGCTCGTAGTCATCACACAAACATCTGCCCCCACCGGGATTCGAACCCGGGACCTCTCGAGTCGGCGACAGCCATGAAACCCGGCGTACAAACCACTCGGCCACGGAGGTCGTCAAACAAACATGAAAAGATGGCTAATAAATCAGCTTCAAAACAGCAAAGTTAACAACAACTTGTGACTGAATGTAACATTTATTTTTAGCTAGGGACCATCAATACTGAAAATCGTAGGTGGGCCAATAGATGTGTCCGGAAGTATATGTTGAGAATAGTTTTTCTTTTAATTTTTTTATTGCCGCTTGAGAAAGGGTTTTATTTTTCGATATCAGAAAATATTTAAATATACACTTCTACTTTTTTGTTTTCTCTATTTCTAATAATGGATGACGATGATGAATCAGTCATCGTCTTTAGGGCCTGCGCTGCGTTAATCGGGAGCACGGAGCGGACGGTCCACTCCGCGTGCAGTTTCATATCATTTCAAAGAACAGCGCTGCGACGGGAGACCCGCCTCGTGCAGCGCTGCTCTATTAAATAACATGAAACTGTGCGTTGTAACTGTACTGTGTTCCCGCTTAACGCAGCGCACGCCATTAGGCCTCTCGAATAAATTCCGTTTTCCCTTCAATGCGAAGAGATGTCGCTGCTTTGCTGCCTAAGAAATACTATAAGAAATTTGACACGGCGATTAAGGTCGCAGCATATTTTGATCAGTGCATCCGCCCGAAGGGTGCGATTTCGAGTCTCGCCTGACTCGCATGCCTGGACTGCGTGGATATTTCTAGTTTATTTTATGATAGTCTCGTGAATATATTTCACTATTTGTATTTATACTGTATGACACAGCAATCAAAATGCAGATGAACAATTAAGTAATTTTTCAACTTGACGACTCTGTAAATAATAAAACAGGGAGTTAAATACAGCCTTTGCTGAGTTTCTTGCCGGTTCTTCTCAGTACAAGGTCTCCCGCCGTAGATTTACAAACCGATGGCGTAGCTTCTAGGCATTCATGAGGTCTTGTAACAGCCTAAACTGAATAAATGATTTTGATTATTATATATTTGATATCAGGACGGGAACAGCGGTGTGGTTGAAGGCGCGACGTCAGTATCGTTGCTTCTGGTGGAGCTTGTATCACCCGATGTTATGTACAATGGCCTGCCTTGGCCGGACGAAGATTTCACTAAGGTTGGTGTAACAAATATAAGTCTTATAAGAGAGGCGTGAAGAAGCATTTTTGCAGGCCGGTAAGGTGAGGATGGTTGGTGTAGCAGTTCATAACTGCTGTACCAGCTATCTTCGCGTTTGGACTTTATTACCACTTAACATCAGAGTGGGTAGAGTTATTTGCCTACCTTGCTATAAAAAGAAATTAGACTTACCCCCTTATTAATAAACTAAGAATAAGCTTGGATTAGTTACTGTATGTGTCAGTTAAAATTTGAATTATTTATTGCATGTCACATTACACTCATGAGATAGAATACAATAATATGTGACACCCTGTAAAGGCATAGTAAATACATGCCTCAGTATCTATACTTATAGTTCATTCTTAAATTACTCAAAAACTATAAATTATACATAAAAGCAAATTATATCATGTTTTACAAAATTATACCACATAATAATCATTAAATTAAATCATTAACAAAATAAACAAACAATATACATATAACAAAATCATTATCTTAATTAAGTACAGTAAATTAGTATCGTAGTTTTTATCTCATCAAAATTAAAAATATTTTATTAAAATTTATCATTTAAAAAGACTAAACATATGATCGGCGTGTTGATCGCAGTTTTTCGCCCTGCCCACTAGATCTCAGTTTGTGTGGAACTACTATTTTGCGCAGTTCGTATTCCATATTTTTTCTATTTCGTTAGATTTGCCAGATGGTAAGCGGCCGCCATAGCCTATCTTGCGATACTAAAAATATCACAGGCATCAGGCAACGAAGAAATGTGGGCCGTACCATTTACGATTTGCACCCTCCCTGTTTTATTTTATCTTAGTTGTGGAGGCCTCATTTCTTGTGGGGACCTCCGGGCCACAGCCTCGCCTGCTCTACCTTAAATCTGCCCCTGAATGCTGGCATTAAAAACAAAATAAATAAATATAATTTCTAACGCAACGAGTTGCATAAGCGACTCCACATCTTTAATAATGCTATGCATCGTGTGACTGATCGAACAATACCTACCGTTACTTATCGGCACTCCGCCGGTACGAATTGCGTGTTTTCTTTTTGAAGGGATAGTAGCAAAATAATAATATTAATAATAATATTGATAAATTGTCAAATAGACTTAGTTCTGCAGCATATGCCGTAATGAAGATACGCCAGTTAACGGATGTAGATACGGCCAGATTAGTATACTTTAGTTATTTCCATAGTGTAATGTCGTACGGAATTTTATTGTGGGGAAACGCCGCCGACATTCAAACTATTTTTGTGCTGCAGAAGAGAGCTATTCGATCAATTTATAATCTTAAAGTTAAGGATTCCTTAAGAGATAGGTTTAAAGAATTTGGTATAATGACGGTCGCATCACAATACATTTACGAAAATTTATTACTTGTAAGAAAAAATATTAATTTGTTTCTTAAAAACAGTGATGTTCACACACTTAATACAAGAAACAAAAATAAACTAACTTTACCTGCTACTAGGCTTCACAAAATCAATAATTCATTTAAAGGTCTTTGTGTTCGCTTATACAATAAAGTCCCAAGCAATATCCAAGAGTTAAGCATAAATAAATTCAAAGATAGTATAAAAAAAGCACTTATTAAAAAAGCTTATTACAAAGTGTCTGATTATATTACAGACAAAAATGCTTGGGTTTGAACTGTTCCAATCATTTCAACAGGTTTTCTATATTAAATAAATCATGATTGTATTGACGTTGTAACAACATAATGATTTGTAAATGTTGTTACATTATGCTTTTAATGTTGTGGAGTTTTTTTCGCTCGTTTTTCTCCGCAGCTAAAAAATATGTCCAATAACGAGTGGTAGGGAAAAAAAAAATGTTTGGACGATTCAAAAGTGTTGTACTATACATCCAATTTGAATAAAGATATATTGATTTCTGATTGATATTGTCATTCGCTCGTAAATACGCAGTTTGCGTGTTTGTGTTGTGCTTGTACTAATAACAATAGTTTGCCTACCTATTATACTAGACGATAGTTTTATAAAGCAGCTGTGCTGCGCCATTTCAATTAAGTTATTAGTTTTAGTTATGTACCTCGTTCTAAGTTCGTATGAGAAATAAAAAATCTTTAAACCGAAAACACTAGCGATGCACAATATTATTTTAAGATTTATTTATTTAATTAATTGCAGATGTACAGTATAGGATCTTAAACAATTATTTTAGTATGGTACATGACCCTGTCAGGGTGTTGCAAGTACAATATCTATATCTAGACAATTATTAAATAGTTTCAGTTTCAAACAAGTAAGTTAGCTTTCTGTGACGGTTTCACTTATCATTCATAAATTCATTTACCGAATAGTATGCTTTTTTGGTAATATGTTGTTTGAGTTTCATTTTAAATGTATTTATCTTCTACCATGTTTTTTGTTTGCTATTATTCAGCAAGTGAGCATAGAACGCGAGCTATATATGCGCGGCGCTTTAGAGAACTGCGCCGTCGCCCGCGCCGCCCTGCGCCGGGCCGCGGCCGCCCGCCCCGCGCTCTGCCTCGCCTCCGCCCTACTGCGAGCTACGGCCGCCACCCTGCTGCATCGACACCGCGCGCTACTAGGTAACGAGCTTCATCGTCAGCCTATTAGTGTCGCCGCTGCTGGGGCACAGACGGCCCGCGCCGCCCTGCGCCGAGCCGCGGCCGCCCGCCTCGCGCTCTGCCTCGCCTCCGCCCTACTGCGAGCTACGGCCGCCACCCTGCTGCATCGACACCGCGCCCTACTAGGTAACGTGCTTCATCATCAGCCTATTAATGTCCCCACTGCTGGGGCACAGACGGCCCGCGCCGCCCTGCGCCGGGCCGCGGCCGCCCGCCCCGCGCTCTGCCTCGCCTCCGCCCTACTGCGAGCCACGGCCACCACCCTGCTGCATCGACACCGCGCGCTACTAGGTAACGAGCTTAGATTAAAACAAAAAGGGATGATACGGCACTCGCGGCTCAAAAGTGATCCGCTTAAATTGTGGTGCACGACCACAATTCGCTTGAGTCACAATTGAACATTCAAACACGCTGCATGTGCACTCAATATAACAAAATACGTATATTCTGTTTTTTTTAACACACACCAATTAGCCTACCCCCAAAGTAAGCACTGTAAGGCTTGTGTAATGGGATGCTAGGGTAACGGATAGAATACATATACTGTACACATATAAGTATATTTATATAGAAATACATATTAAACATCCACGACTGGAGTATAAATGCTCGTATTCATCACACAAACATCTGCCCCCACCGGGATTTGAACCCGGGACCTCTCGAGTCGGCGACAGACACCATGAAACCCGGCGTACAAACCACTCGGCCACGGAGGTCGTCAAACGTCGTTGTTGTGTTATGAAGATAAAACAATGCCTTCGATGCTTTTATAAAGAACACAAATAGTTTAAAATAAATAACAAAAAGCTCGGCAACACTTTTCATTCGTAAATCTGTAAAATCATTTTTTACTCAAAAATCATGGTTTGTCGTAAATGTTATTTACATAATCGCCATTTTACTCAGCCGTACGGACTCGTAAGCAAACACGCTGTTTCGCTCGCGCTGCGTTGAAGAGTACAGTAGTGTCTCGCTCGCTCGATTGAATGTTTTTATACAGACGTGTGCGTTTGTGAGTGTTGCTTATGTAGTTGAGTCGGATCATATTTTATTTGATGCTTGTATGAGCGTACTGTATCTTCTCTTTTTGTTTTAACACACTGTAATGTCAAAAAAATTAACGAATAAGCCGGCAGGCGGCTACTGCAAGCCGGGAGCTATATTATCATCAGCCTATTAAAGTCTCCCCTGCTGGGGCACACACCTTTCCTATGGATGGAATAGGGAGATCGGGATGCCATGACCCACCACACGGGCCCTGTGACACTGGCCGCCCCCAGGATCAGTAGGTGCTAACGACTGCTGATACAGTCAGGACCAACGGCTTAAGGAGCCTTCCGAAGCACGGAGGAGCTCGAGGTAGTAAATTTTTGGCCACCCATCCAACAACCGACTACTGAGAAAGTTGCTTAACTTTAACGAAAGCGCTAACCACTTGCGCCCTCGAGCCAAAAGCTTACTAGGTAAAAATCTATTGTAAAAAATTCTAGGTCAAATCAACCGCACGTTTGATGGGCAAATGCTTATCTACGCACTGGTGTACCATTCTCTATAGAAACTCGAACAATAAAACAGTACCCTTAGCACGAACCAATATCGAATTCGAATAGTTTGCGAGTGCGAAATGTCATTGACAAATTTTGTACGGAATCTTGAACAGCAGCGCCACAACGGACGTAACGAGAACTAAAAATCAGTACACAATTGACAATGACATTTCGGACTCGTAAACTATTCGAATTCGATATTGGTTCGTGCTAAGGGTACAGATTTTTTTTTATTTATTGGCAATGGATACATAAGGGTACAGAGCGCTGGCGATGTTGCCAGCTTGTCGTCGCGCGCTGCGTTCGTCCGTTCCGTTTATCGCAAACGTTTCTCTAGACAATATGGCGTCTTACTAGTGTGTGACGTCACACGACTGTTATTAAAACGTCAAACGATACAATGTAATGTCATTTTAACCGGAAGTTTACTTGCGTGTGACGTCATTTTAGGCTCCGCCAATCCCTAGCGTTTTGGATCACGTGACAATAGATAAGAAAACTATTATCTTTTTCGAGGGTATTTAGTAAAATTATGAATTTTTCTTTTGTAAATATAGTAAAAACCCCTCCAATATTCAATCTAAACACAGATGCTAACAATTGGCACTTTATTTTTAATACTGTCAAATACCCTATTTGCGATACAGACAGACAGAAACTCTTACGTCGTCATTTACGATTCCTTCTTTAATGACATTTGTTATATGATGTATACAAAAAAGTTTTAAGCTTTTCATTGCACTCGCAGATCGCCACTCTCAATCGGCGGAAATGGCCCGGGAGCGAGCAGCATTGGCGGAACTGCTGGCCACCATGACCCTGGGCCAGTTGCTGCCCCATCCGCTCAGCCATATGCTGGAGCTGGCCCCGGGACTGACTGCCGGCGAGGTGAGAATATATCCCACTCAGATAAGATTTAAAGAAAAGACGAGCGAGCCTTACAGTAATCGCGTATGATGTGTAACGTTTGAAACCTCGCCTTCTATTAGTAAAAAAAGAAATAAAACCTACTACAAAAGGAATAAGCCATTTGAACATTTTGTTCTAAAATCAAATCAAATATCGCTCGCTTTCGCGACACTCTGTTACGCACTTCCGGCCCATTTCACGAAATCCCTCCCACAAATTGCAGGAAGGCGAGAGGACGGATGTTACACATCAATAAGATATTGGGTTCATTCATTTATTACGACTATGAATAGCGTTGGGAACTACTAATGTCATGGTTTGAGAATAGAAGAAGTTATTTTTTTCGTTATTTTAGTAAAAGCAATGTCTTCATTTGAAGAGTTTTTGAGTTTATCATCACTGTGTCACAAGGGAATCTCCAGAGTGGACTAAAATGGTGTCACCAAGTATGACGTAATATCGCAGGAATGCGATGAAGCACAGTGACGTATGTCTGTTTAATTCCGTTGCTATCGGAAAGAAATAGGCTAGTTGACCCTTTTTGGAAAAAGGTTTAAATGGTTAATAAATGTTCTATTAGACCGAAAAAAAATGTATTGTAATTTTTTTAAACCTAGAAAGCTACAAATCTTTAATTTTAAAATAGACTTTTCATGGACATACAAAAACGCTGTCGGCCATTTTAGTCTATAGATTATCTATGCTATGATGTGAACTGTGGTAAACAAAAACTCGTAAACACGTAGAAAATTAATTTTAACTGAGTTTATAATAAAAAAAACATGATTTCTAATAAATACCACGAAAAATAAAGTAATTATCATTACTGTATTGTACGAGAATATAAAAACACATCCTTGAAGACTCCAGGAAAGTTGTGGATTAAAGTGCCGAAAGAAATTAACCTACGCAACTTTATTACACTTATTCATATGTTGTATCAGTTTTATGTTTATTACTACATTGTAATACTAAATACACTGTACTTACATAGATGCCTTGTCGTTTCTCTGCTCCGCAGAGCAGAAATCGGGGTTTAGTGCAACAAATTCACCAACCATCAATGCGTCAATTCTTGGCAGATTTGTGCTTTCTGCTTTCACAAAGCCGGCATCCATAATTAGTTTTGTCAAAAAAAAATAAGTTTACTGTTTTTTTTCTTTCCTAAAGTTAAAAGTGTTTTAAGATAAATTTAGTCAGACGAAAGAATCTACCTACAGTAACACGCGAATGACATTTAGTTGTTTGTTTACCACAAGAGACGTCAAAATAATGGCGGACGTGGCGAACAGCGTTTTTAGTGTTTAAAAAATATAGACTAAAAAATAATTTTTAAAATTAAATTTCTACAGCAATCTTCTGTTTTTATTAAGTGAAATCGATATATTAAGGTTCCTTAGACTAAATACTTTAAGAAATAAACATTTATTTCATACATTTCGACATGAGTAAACTAGCCTATTAGCGCCAACTTATCAATCTCAAATGTGAAGTAAAGTTTCTGTAAAAAAAATTAAAATACTTCATATTTTGCTTGTATTTATGTTTTTATATCCATTTCCAAGAAAGCCTACTTACATTCATAGTTACAGATTTTATTCATCTTTGTTTATAGATCGTGCAAGTACTACGAGATTGTCTATGGAACTACACGCGCGATCACGTGCCTTCGCCTGCCTTATTCACTTGTGACGCAACAGGTGAATATCATCGTATTCTTTATTGTTTCAAATATGTATTTATAAATTATATAGGTAATATTGATTTTATTGTTAGAGCATTAGTTCGGTCTGTGATCGTGGAAGTTAAGCAACTTTTGCAATGGCCAGTCATTATGGGTTGCCAAAACGTATTATCTCGAGTTCCTCCGTGCTTCGAAAGGCACGTTAAGTTTTTTAAGTATTGCATGCGTCTGGAGTTGCTAGCACCCATAGCTCTATGTCGCTCATAATAGGGAAGGCCTGTGCCACAGCCCCACTGCTGTGGCACAGGCCTTCATTACTAGGCTGCTGTTGAAAATGATAAATATTTTTTTGTATGATATATTTATGCGGTTGGTTAATAGTACATTGTTTACCGAGAGGAGAAAGTGACCGATTACAAACGAGGGTGTAGTTTGAAGCTCGAGGCGCAGCCAAGGGCAGACTCAAGTTGGAAATGGCACTTTCTTTCGAGGGATAGACATAGTGAATTATTCTATAACTGCGAGGAAATAAAAGGCAAATTATTAAATTAAAATTGATATTAAAGTTGTTCCAGTTACTAAACTTTTGCATGGGAGCTTTATATTGGTTTCTTGATTTCACGGGTAAAGGTACTCAATCACTGCTAAGATAGTTTCTTTTAATTTTGGCGGTGCTTATAAATCTTCATTATCAGTAATACTCCGTCTCGAGTAGATAGGAAAACAAATGGAAAATTTTGTTAAATAATCAGCGAGCTTTTTACTTTTTGTTCTGTTTTCAAAATTAATTTAGAAAGCAAACAGTATAATGTTAAAAAAATATATTGCAAAGTCTGCAAAATCATACTGATCACTTTGCGTAACATAAATTAAAAAAGGAATAAAATCAACAGCACGTTAACAATGAATTTCTATAGATTTTTCTTCCCGCTCAGTATTTACATACACTTTTGCCAGCCCACTTAGCAAGACACCAAAAAAGGTCCTTTCGGCTTCATTTTTAAAATAAGAATAAAGCACTTTCTACGCAGGAGTAGTTTAAAGGTTTATGATTTGGCTGAAACATTAAAGAACCCGATACAACAGTAACGAGGTCCTTTCTGCTTCATTTTTAAAATAAGAATAAAGCACTTTCTGAGCAGGAGTGGCATAAAGGTTTATTATTTGGCTGAAACATTAAATAACCCGTTTTCTCAAGGTCTTCATTGGCGCGATCCATCGACATGCAAGCCACCGGCTACATACACGGACACATTGAGGCTCATCATACAGAAGAGGATCTCCAAACTGGGACATCTCTACCCCATTATGTTCCTCAATCTCGAGAAAGAAACTCAATAGACTGCGTTATTTAAGATATTATGTAAATACTGTAAATATTGGTTAGCTAAAAGTAATAAAACAATATTTTCATGTAATAAACTTTGTTTTTGATTTATTTATTCCAACCATATTGCAACACGTATCTATTTTAACACAGGCCTACACTGATATCCTCATAGAATTTTGGTCTCTCAGATATTCCATTGATTGAGTTGGTATAGTTTATTAAATACTAACGGCCGCCCGCGACTTCATAATCATAATCATTATTTATTCAGTTTAGGCTGTTACAAGCACTCATGAATGTCTAGAAGCTACGCCATCGGTTCGTAAATCTACGGTGGGAGACCTTGTACTGAGAAGAACCGACAAGAAACTCAACAAGGGCTGTTTTTTTCTCCCTGTGTTTTTATTTACAGAGTCGTCAAATTGAAAAATGATTTCACAGACGATTCATGAAGTTACCTTTCATTACGTAAGGATTAAATATACATTAATTGTTTATCTGCATTTTGATTGCTGTGTCATATAGTTTAAATACAAATAGTGTTATTTATTAAGTGTAACTAAACATTAACTTCAATATCAAGGAAGTTAGGGCAGACTCATCTCCGCTGGCAGGACCCGTTCGCGAGCATGACGCATGAACCAGCCATCGCTTCGCTCAACCATATTTTAGGGAATGTAACGACTCGCCTCACACGACACCGCTTCCACTTCGTTCGCATTAACTTTAGTTTTTGCAAAATCCCTCAGGAACCTAATTTTTTCCGGGATAAAATTTTTCCTGTCTTATATCTGGTCTTGTCTTACCAGGGGAGGTCAAAAAGTTAGAGGAATAAGAGGGAAGGAGGTTGAAATTAAACACCAAACTATTTTTCCTTTTCCATATATTCTCCCTTAACCCTAATACATTTTTCAGATCTCTCAAATAACTTGTTTATACCATCGAAAAAAAAATATTTGTCTTTGGTGTCAAAATAGGCCGAAATTGCGGACTTCACTTCTTCATCGTCGTCATTTATTTTTTCACGCAGCTCTTTCTTCATTTTTGGAAATAAATAATAGTCACTGGGTGCCAAGTCTGGACTGGAGGGTGGGTGGTTCAATCGTTCGAAGCCGCATCGGTGAATGGCAGCCGTCGCAACATGGCACGTGTGAACGGGTTCATTGTCGTGCAGAAGGAGCACACCTTTTGACAGCTTTCCTCTTCTTTTTTCCTTGATTGCTTCTTTCAATCTTTCCAGTAAAGAAGCGTAGTACTGTCCCGTTATAGTCACACCACGTTCTTTATAATCGATCAGTAAAATACCTTCTGTATCCCAAAAGACAGTCGCCATGATCTTACCAGCTGATTGTGTCACTTTGAACTTTGGTGGAGGTGTGCCTTTTTTATGCCATTGCATCGACTCTTGCTTTGACTCTGGTTCATAGTGGTGAACCCAGGTTTCCCAGTAACGTTCGGGCCATAACTTCTACCTTTCTCTCTCCACAATGCTCCAAAAACTGGCGAGAACACTCGACACCCTCGCGTTTTTGAAGTGGCGTGAGCATTCTCGGAACCCATTTTGCACTGACTTTAGTCATCCCAAGATGATGATGTAGAATATTCAAAATACTTGTTTCGTATACTCCATTCATTGCAGCAAGCTGCTTCTTCTTCAACCGGGCATCTTCCAATACAAGTTTGTCTACTTTTTCGGCGATTTCCGGTGAGGTGGCCTCAATTGGCCGTCCGGAGCGGGGGTCATCTTCAATGGACTTTCTTCCTTGTTTGAAAAGACCATGCCACTTGTAAACCATGATTTTACCAGGGGCAGAGTCTGCGTAAACTGCCAACAGCTCTTGAAAAATAATATGAGCGGATTTTCCTTGTTTGGTAAGTTAACTGTTAGTTGGTAAGTTTAACTTAATAACGGCGCGGTGTTCAATTTTCTCGATACTGGCTGACTTCTTCTCGATTCAGTTGCTTGCAGGTCGATAACTCACAAGTTAATAACCCGATTAGGTTCATACTTGGTATTTATACTCTTAATTAGGTGCTCAACTAGTGCCTACCTGGACGAGTAAACCTACCCCCACCAACCCCTCAATTCCGCAAACTTATTCATCTCCTCTCGTATGTACCAAACTTCATTCAAATTCGTTCAGCCGTTTCAGGTGTGATTGAGTAACAAACATGCTTAATTCTACGTGGATCTAGACTACAGACGCGCACTGGCCAGTCCTATTCACACCAAGTCCCCGCCATTGTCTGAACGCCGCCGCATCTAGCAATGGAATCACCATCAACAGTGAGTCGTCCTCCCCGGGCAATATCATAGTCCAAACAGAACCCTGTTTACTTTAGGACCAAGATAGCCAATGTGAAACCCCTAATCCTAAGGTGTGCACCGTGCCGATGGGATGAAATAGCTGATAGGCAATCAGTCTCAAGCGCCAATTTCGATGTTTACGGGCAACCATCGTTGTATAAGTGCCTTCTTACAGGCAACACCTTGTAAGCAACTAATATTTCGTGCTATCTCGTGGGAAATCAATGAATGAATCTGTAAAAACAAATCAAACTAAAATTTCACAACCTCAACAAAACAAACCCCATACATAAATATAGAAATGTATCACCTTCCTGGCCTGTAAAACCAGAACAAATAGAGGAAGACCTGAAAAAACCCATTTGTCTGTTAACGCCATATTTAGGACGTCTTGTTCCCAGCCATCTGAAAGATCTCTGAAGTCATCATGATACACAAACCAGGAAAACCTTTACATAATCTTACATCCTACAGACCCCTTAGCGTGACGCCTACACTCTCTAAACTGTGGGAAAGGAGTTTCCTTACTCGTCCTAAATTTTGCATAGATAACTGTGACCTCATCCCCACACATCAATTTGGTTTTAGAAAATCCCACTCCACCATAGAACAAATGCATCGTGTATACGACACAGTGAGAAATTGCTGTAAGAGAAAATAATACTGCTCAGCGTCTTTCCTAGATGTGCAACAGGCGTTTGAGAAGGTTTGGCACAAGGGTCTCTTGGTCACAAGGTCAAAAATAATCTGCCACGCTCGGTTTACCTCATAATTGCATCGTACCTGTCACAAAGATACTTCAGGGTTATGGTCGGTGACACACGATCTTCCTTGCAAGCTGTAGAGGCTGGTGTCCCGCAAGGATCGGTACTTGGTCCGGTTCTGTATTACATATTCACGTACGACCTTCCTTGTGTAACGTTGCAAGCGACGCCGTAGTTGCTACATACGCTGATGACATTGCATACTTTGTCTGCGATAAAAATCCTGACACAGCTTGTGCAAAGCTATAGAACCTATTAGATCAAACTCACGCAAGCCTGAAAAAAATGGCGTATTCGAGTCATTGGCCAAAAGTTAAACCACATTGCGTTTCCACTAACGAAGGGAAACTGTTCTCCTGTTCACCTTGGGTCGGACACACTCAGATTGCGTCAAGTGTTTTGGTTTAGACTTGAATAAGATGAGGTCAATATAAAATAAAGAAACCTTTAACGATTGGCTTATGAACCGCAACTCTGCCTTGTCAATTGACAACAAGCTTCTCATATACAACTCCATTATTAAACCAGTTTGGACTTATGGGATCCAGTTGTGGAGCACTGCTAGCAAAAGTAACATTAGTTGATTGCAACGAGTTCATTTATTTATTTATTTAATAGGTGTACTTACAGCTAAACATATAAAAACATTAAAAAATTAAAATAATACTTATTCTAAGACATATATGCAAGCCTTTACAAGCAAACACAACATAAGTTCAAAATAATATCCTCAGAACAATAGTAAATGTACCATGGTTCATAAAAAATTACTTAATTCATGAATACTTGAGCATGCCCACTGTCACAGAAGAGATAGACAAGTGCAAATCGAGGTACACTGAGATCCTCTCAAACTTTCCAAATCCTCAAATAAGCCAATTGCTTGAGCATGCTGACCGCGTCACGAGACTGAAGAGGACGAAGAAGAAAAAATGTTCTTTAAAGGAAGTGGTGGTGCTGGCCCACCACTCGTGTCATGTTTGGTTGTACTCAATTTTACTCATAGTACAAAGGCTGATTGCAAATAATAATAATAAAAAAAGAGAAGGCTATGTGGATTCAGTATTCAATGTCTCATAAACAAAAATACAACAACAACTGATGCCCATCCCAACAGGGACAAATTGACCAAAAAAAAAACAACAAAGTGTTGTATAGACTCAGAATCCTTTGCCCGTCCCAACTGGGACAAATTGTCCAAAAAAATCAACTGATTGTCCATTTTGACATTGACATTTCATAAATAACCTAACCTCAAAAAAGGCGAGCGGGTAGTGAAAACAAAAAACATAAGTTAAAGCGTAGTTTGTTAAAATCATATGAATAAATTTGAAACTAATACATAATAGTTATAAGAATTTATCCAAATGGCTGCTGAAGATGTAAAACCAGAACGAATGGAGGAAGACCTGAAAAAACCCATTTGTCTGATAGTATTAGGTTCGTTTTCGAGTTTCCTTTTGTTTAAACTTACAGCTTAGACGAAAAAGCTTATACACACCATAATATTAGGAAGTTTTTTTATTGAAATACAGACCTTGACACTATTTATTATTTGAGGTATTATGATGGTGTTATGATTTAGATTATCAGGTTTGCGTCCCGCCCCGGCTTATTCTGTGGTAAATTCATATTAACGATGAAAAACTATAGCCTTTATCACACAGAAATACAGTATATTACTACCAGTAAAAGAATTTCTAAAATTGGTTCAACAGTCCATAGATTTGCTACAAACAAATAAACTTTACCTCTGTTTAACCCGGCGTCAGCACAGTCAAAATATGCAACAACGACAGTAGGGTTGGGTCGAGAGGACCCGTATAAGAAAACGCCATAATTACAAAAGTTAAAATAAATTTGGTTTGTGGTTGTACTATTTGTATAATACGATTATCGTTATAGCTTTTGAGTAGATAAAAACACAACATGATACGAAACTAAAGATGTTTCGTATCATGTTGGGTTTTTTAATGTCATTTTCATAAAAGTGTCACAAAATATTAACAAAATGGACAACCTCTGTCTTAAAGTAATAAAATTTGAACAAAACAAAGTTTTTTCTATAACATAAACTAATTTGTTACATGTTAATTAAATCTTTAGTAGACTAATAATATTATACTATATGTATCAGTCTCATACATCAGTCATAGTATCCTTATCATCTGCGCAATATCGGCAGTACAACATTGCATGCTCACTGCAGATGTATTTGCTACAGCTCCGAAAAGTATTATTAGTTTTTCTATATTTTTTGGTAGAACAGTCTTGCAGGTGGCTCCTCATCAGGTTCTACTAAAAACTCTCTGATTCTTTTGCGCATAAGTCTTTGCAACTGAATGACATCTTTACGATTGCGCAAATAATCACGAACCAGTGGAAGGCGTAAGTTTCTTTAGAAATTGGTGTCGCTTTGACCTAGTGTTGTTATTCTTGTTATGTAATATGTACGCATTTATTCCAAACATTTTTAGCATGCCAAAAATAAACAATATAAAACAACAAAAAAATTTTTTTAATGGCGCAAAATTACGATACTAATAGTATGGTTGGGTCATATTTATCACCCGCTGAGGCCGCAACACGACTGAATGGCGATATCCCGCGCGAAGGGGGTACCATTAGCTCCAGCTACTGAGAAGTTTGGCAACGTCGAACAAACATTTTAAGAAACAAGCTCATTTGAAAACTGCTCGGGTCAAATAGACCCAACTGTGCGAACGCCAGGTTAACATTAGTATGAATGAGTTGTAAGACCTAATAGCGAATGTTTAAAACTAAAGTTGCAGTTTTATAATATCTATATAATCTTTATTTACACATTAAACTGCTTGATTAATTATATGTAAAAAAAAATTTTTACTAGTGAATATTAATCTCTGCCAAGGTTCAGGTTGATTGAGTCCAACAAAAGTATCTCTTGCAATCCAAGCAGATGCACTGACCGCTATACTATGGAGGAAGTTAAGTACATTGTAAAGTCAGGTTATTCATTAGGTAAAAAAAAATATCATATCTGTCATCTCTAACTTTAGATCAGAGGCTCGGAGGTTCCAGAAGTTATTTGTTAATTAGTGTTGATACATCTATTGTTATTTGTTGTTTTACACAGGAATGGCGGGGGCTGGAAAGACATCATTTACAAGAAGACTTTCCAGCAAAGTGATTGATGGTGCTAGACCATACTTAATAAATTTAGACCCTGCATGCAGAGAAGTCCCATACCCAGCAAACATAGGTAATGTACAGTTCTTAATCAATAACATTGTTATTTATATGTTTTTATATTATGATGATCTTATTAGAAAAAAGTTGCAAAGATTCAAATATAATCTATTTTTAGATATAAGAGACACAGTTGACTATAAAGAAGTTATGAAGCAATATGGCTTAGGCCCTAATGGTGGAATTGTCACAGCACTAAATTTATTTTCCACTAAATTTGGGCAAGTGGTAGAGTTGATTGAAAAAGCTGGCAAGAAACACAAGTATTGCATCATTGATACACCAGGTAACAAATGTTTATAATTTTCTATGGGCTATTCTTCAATAACCACTTTCAGTAACTTGCATTAAGTATTACACATTACAATTTAGAAAAAGATCCTCTTGTAGAGGATTATTGTCTTGATTTTACTGAATTGTTGTAGGTATATGAAGTAATATAATATATAAATAAAACAATTTAATTATATGTTGTATGTATGCTAAAGATCATTCATGGAAGGTTCTAATATGGTTTAGTTTTTATGCTTAGAAGTATATGCAATAAGTCTCCCGTAACTCTGAATATTTTTCTCAAAGTAATTTTGTAATAATTTGACTATCTCTGTTGTTAAATGCTAAAGATCATTCATAGATGGTTCTTAATATAGCTTCGGTTTTATGCTTACTTATTTCTTTTTTTTCTCTGTTGTTGCCTCATGGCTGAGGGCCAGTGTTTGTTCTGCAAGGCAGATAGATGCCTGCAAGTTGCCATTTTTGGTGTCCTTGACCATGTCCTACCACTGGGATGGAGACCTGCCTCTACTCCTTTTGCCTTCCATGTTTCCCATGATCAGAAGCTTCTCAAAATTATCTCAGTTTCACCTCACCATGTGTCTGAAGAATTTGAGGAGGCCCTACATGGAGTTTGAAGATAGATGCGTGTTGATACCCAGCTCCTTGATAGATGCTTTAGTTATTTGTGCCCTTCAAGGTGTGCCTAGCATTGTGCGCCAACACCACATTTGAAATGCATCAATTCTAGAACCTGAGGTTGAACTAAATGGACTTAATCTAAAATGGGTTTATCAGCATCAGTTTGCTCTTTGTAGTCAGCAAGTAAAGACAACATTATTTAAAGCTTATTGTCAAGTTTTCTATACGTGCAGCTTATGGGCGTACTATACACAGCTACTATACACATCAGTGATCTACGGGTCCAGTATAACAATGGGTTCAGAGTATTGTCGGGCTGGCTCGTTATTGTAGTGCGTCGAATATGTTCGCTCAGGCACATACTGATGATTTTTACGCCATTTTAAGAAAAAGAGCAGCCTCAATGCTACACAGACTGCGTGTTAGTACGAACTCCATTCTGAAGACCATAGGTACAAGATATGATTCACCCATTATAAAGAAATTGGTGCAACTCTGTATCACAGGCAGCCAGATTGTGGCCAAATAGTACTTTTTATTTTTTTGGTATGATCTAATTTAAATAATTACTAACATAGCATATAAGTTAAATTGTTACTAACTCTTTATGGACCACATAGTTGTTCAAGTAAATAAATAAATAATTATTATTATTATAATTAATTGTTTTGTTTTAGGTCAAATCGAAGTCTTCACATGGTCAGCTTCAGGCACAATAATAACAGAAACTTTGGCTTCCTCATGTCCAACTGTAGTTGTGTATGTTATGGACACAGTCCGGAGTGTGTCCCCTGTCACATTCATGTCTAATATGTTGTATGCATGTTCAATATTGTACAAAACGAGATTGCCTTTTGTGGTAGTAATGAATAAGGTGAGACTTGATTTACTTAATAGTAAATAACCTTTCTCACAATATCAAATGCCTATACCAAATTAATCATTAAATGGTGTAACAAGCATACTTACTCAACTCTGGCAGTAAAAGCTACCCAAACAGTGTCAGTACCATAGTTTTTTAAATTTTTTAGTAGGTAGTGCATTATCAGAATCAATCTAGGTTAATTATATTATAATTTTTATATTGCTAATACAATGATAACAGAATTGGCTTCTGAAACTACCTTATCTGTTAAAAGATTTATGAAATGTCTTGTAGCTGACAATTTGTTATTCCATAACCTCCCAGATTGGAGTAGAACTTGCTAATTTAATAAAAACTTTACCTTGAATTTTTCATCAAGAACCTGAGAAATGGGAAACATCATGAGACAGAAGACATTATATGCTTGTTCTAGCTTTATTTTTTACCTCCCACTACAAGTTAATTAGAGACATATGATATTGGAGTAATTCCTATTCTTTTTACAGACTGATGTAGTTGATAACTCATATGCAGTAGAATGGATGCGTGACTTCGAATCATTCCAAGAAGCTCTAGATGCAGAAGGGGACGGGGAGGGAGGGAACTCTTATATCGGCAATTTGACACGATCAATGTCACTAGCGCTCGATAATTTCTACTCAGATCTGAGGTGTTGCGGTGTCAGCGCACATACTGGAGCAGTGAGAATCTACATTTTTATTATTCTTTAAATATTACCTACTGAATGACTACTATGTCGTTATTTTAAGTGTTGGTAGAACCGAAAAAGTATAGTTTCAGCCCTTGAAGCGATTGCCTCAATGGACAATTACCCTACCCAGTGGAGCACTACCGACCTTCCTATACTACTACAGAACAATTTTATTCGGCTACTGTTCTGTTTCTTCTATTGAAACATTTTAACATGAATATTAATGTTAAATCATTGTTTTAAAAATCTAAATGAACTGATAACATCATCAACATTACATCTGTTTTTCACAACCTTGGCTGGCTGGAAGATCTCTATTAGAATTTAGACTTCCTTTGCTCAACTCATAGTGCAATATAGAATATTAAATTTATAATAACAAACAAAATGTAACAATGTGTGTGCTTCATCATTAGCCAATTAATGTCCCCATTGCTGGGGCACAGGCCTTCCCTATGGATGGAATTGAGAGATTGGGCCATGACCCACCACGCGGGCCTAGTGCGGATTGGTGGGTGCTAACGACTGCAGAGATGCAGGCAGGACCAACGGCTAAATGTGCCTTTCGAAGCACGGAGGAGCTTGAGATAGTACATTTTTGGTCACCCATCCAATGACTGACCACTGCGAAAGTTGCTTAACTTCAACGATCGCAGCCGAACGCGCTAACCACTTGCGCCATCGAGCTCCTCAGGTGTGTGCTTAACCTAACAGAATACAATATTTGACTATGCCATGGGACATAGCATCTGCTGCTGAAATAGTATTTTATGAAATTGTATATCTTTCAGGGTTTAGATGATTTCTTCAAGTTGGTTGATGAAGCTGCTGAAGAGTATGAGAAGTGAGTAGTTCGTTTTGAACTATAAAAACCAATTACAAAATTAGGTTATTGTTACTAATACCTTTCTATAGATTTTATTTTTGGTATCCTTAATTGGTTGATGTTGTTTCTTGTAGAGAATACAAAGCGGATTGGTTAAAAATGCGAGCTGAAAAGTTGGAAGAGGAGAAGAGGAAAAAAGAAGATCTGAAATCTGGAAAAATAGGTTAGTGCTAAATACTTTTTATTTGTATTATTTTGGTTAAATTTATAGTGTATTATGGTTAGGTACTAGATATTAAACCACTTAAGTTTAATTCAGTTATTTTTCATTTGAAAAGTGGCTAAAAATACATTATTATTTTTTCTGTTAGAATATATTGATTGTTAGGTATTGAACATTTAATGCTTTAACCACAATCCAATTTTTTTTTTGTATAAAGAGTGGCAAAGAATTTTCAATTATATGGCCCTCCTGATGGTAAGCGGTTGCCATAGTCTAGTAGACAGAATCTGCTGTATGTTTCTATTTCCTTTTTTCACTACTTAAGATATATAAGATATTCACCAGAATATCTTTAAAGTTTAAAAGATTCTCCTTTATTTCCAGTAAAGGAACTAAAGACCTATGAAATAATGTACCATGTATTTTTAAACTAGTCTTATAACCGTCATTTCTTTCATAAGGAATTTGCTATATTTAGTCCCACGTATGTCATTAATGTTGAGTATTCTATGTCTATGAGGAACTCGATGACGTAAGTGGTTAGCGCGTTCTACTGAGATCGTTGAAGTCAAGCAACTTTTGCAGTGGTCGGTCATTGGATGGGTGACCAAAAATTTACTTTCTTTCTCGTGCTCCGCCGTGCTTCGGAAGTCACGTTAAGCCGTTGGTCCCGGCTGTGGCTGCAGTCGTTAGCATCCACCAATCCGCACTAGGTCCGCATGGTGGGTCATGGCCCAATCTCTCAATTCCATCCACAGGGAAGGCCTGTGCCCCAGCAGTGGGGACATTAATAAGCCTGTTAATGCCCCCACTGCTGGGGCACGAATAAATAAAATCATCTGGGATGATAAATAAAATCATCTGGTCAAATAAACTCTTTGTCTCCATATACAGCAGGTAAGATTACTGTATTGCTGTGGCGTGGGGTGAAAACAAAAGAAAGGTAAAGCCGGACCAAAAAAACGACAGAAGCGTGAATAAGCATAACGTCATATCTGAACTTGTAAAAAAACCTGCAATAAATCCGCACTGGGCTCGCGTTGTGGGTCATACCCAAATCTCTCTATTCCATCCATAGGGAATGCCTGTGCAGCAGTGGCGGGGCAAGATCTAAATTTGATGTGGGCAAGACAGATTTCGCGAGGCCCTGTTCTGTGGGGACCTGAAGACGGATTTTATAAAATAATAAAAAAAATCGCTTTTAAGCAATGCATAAAAAAATTTCAGGCGCGAGGCCCCTTGTACCTCTAGGCCGTAGGCGGTGGCCCACGTCGCCCACGCTTTACGCCGCCTAATGCGCCGTAATGCGTTTAAAGTTTGGAAACGGCTACAGTTTTAGGTCTATATCACTTTTTTATTATAATTTTATATGCGTATAAAATCTCAGAGGAAGTTGATTAGAGTATAGTTTTGTAGCTGACATTTCTTTCATTACAATTATAGTTAAGTATTCTATGTGTTTACCAGAGGACACAGACACCGTGTTAGACAAGAATTCGTTGATTGAATCAGTGGGTGTCGGCCGGGAGATCAGCGACGTGTATTTGAAGCACCCCGCCAACGAGAGCTCCAGCGACGAGGAGGGGGAAGAGGCACCCGCGGAAATTGGTCTGCCTTTTTTATTTCTTACTAGTTGTTAAAATAATTTGAAAGAAATTACGGACCCGAGTCTACCGTACAAAAAGGGACGAACGTCAAATGTTTGACAGGAAAGAAGATAGAACAGTTTATATGGGAAAATTTAATTGTCTTTTTTACAACCAGTTTTTATCTACCTCGCAATTTTCCCATATTTTCTCACCGTTTTAATCTTCCCTGGACTACGACAAATATGTCAAAATCAGCTAAATCGACCCAGCCGTTCTCGAGTTTTAGCGAGAGTAACGAACAGCAATTGATTTTTATATATACATATAGATGTACATTAGTTTTTTCGGAATCCTACAAGAACCTTGCATTTTTCCGGGATAAAAAGTATCCTATGTCTCAATCCGGGTCGTAAACTATATGCGTACCAAATGTCATCCAAATCTGTTCAGTAGTTTTGGTGTGATTGGTTGAAGATCAAACATACAAACTTTCATGTTTATAATATTAGTAGGATATTAAAGCGTAGTAAACGAGCATTATGACTCACTTGGCTCTACCATGTGACCGACTATATTAAATAACTAGCGGCCGCCCGCGACTTCGTCCGCGTTAACTTTAGTTTTTTCGAAATCCCGTAGGTACCCAACACTTTTCCGGAATAAAAAGTATCCTATGTCTCAATCCAGGTCATAAACTATATGCGCACCAAATTTCATCCAAATCGTTCAGTAGTTTTTCCGTGAAAGCGTAACAAACGAACAATCTCACTTATAAAAGTTAGGACGGAAGTTTTCTAACACGCACCAATTAGCCTAGCCACAAAGCACTGTAAGGCATGTGTTATGGGATACTAGGGTAACGAATAGAAATACTTTATTTTTGTGTTATGTGGGGGGGAAAATAAATAACGTTACTACGAGATATATAGAGATAAAAATAGAGATTACTAATAAGAGCTAACTTCAAAATTAAAAATGACTTTATTAAATTAATACTTCTTCTTTTGCTTTCTTTAAAAAGTTAAGTACTTTGTACGAGAAAGTAAAAAGAGAATTTTGATTTCACAGACGACAAACCCGAGGACGTAGCCATGTTCCAAGACTTCATCAGGAAACACGTGAAACCCAATAACACTGGCAACACCACGTGAGCTAAAAACTACCATTGCCGCGCTGCGCTCGCAAATGTAAATAGTAGCTTTAAAATAAAACAATAAATATGGTGAGGAGTTTTTTATTTAAACTGGGTGCTGATAAAAAATCTTGTTATTTAAGTAAAAAAGGTATAATATAAATACAAAATGTGTACATTTTCAATATAGGCAACACAATTATTTAAATCTAAAGAAAAGTTTACTAGAAAAAAAAGTATTCATTTGACATTGTGGGTTCCCTACAATGCGAAGAGATGGCGCTGCCTTGCAGCTTAAGGCTAGGAAAATTTCGACGCGGCAAATAGGGCCGTGGTAGCATAATGGTCAGTGCATTCGCCCGGATTGCGAAGGGTGCGGGTTCGAGTCCCGTCCGCTGCCTGGTCCGCGTGGATTTTTTTTCTAGTAAACTTTTCTTTAGATTTAAACATCTAGCAGTTAAATGCTTAAAAATAAATAAAAACATAACACAATTGTTTTTAAAGCTTTATTCAAAATTATCAAATAGAATTTGATGATTGGGGCAGTCTCCCTTACTATGAGATAAGCTCAGGAATTGTTTAACTAAAGAATATCAACATTACTAAACCAGGAATAGAATAATATTTTGATTTATTTATATGCCTAGATAGAGCAATCCAAATAAGTTTCGCAAAGAAAACGGCTCATGTATTGAACAAGAAACAATTTAATGTCAGATTGTGTGAAAGCAGTCAATGTGTACATGTGTAGCGATGACGTTATTAAATACCCTAGTTACACCACGTGCGCTTAAAATGTGTCCCAATAATGAAGTGCTTGTACTCCACTTAAGCACTTCTTGGTTCACAGTCACACGCGGACCGTAGAAAAGTCAAGATAGCGCAGAGCTCCGTGAAATTATGCAAAATAAATAAATTTATAGTTTATGTGTCCTTTTTTCGACAGGTATCTATCTGTTAATTTAATGCATTTGAAGCAAATTTTATTCTAATACTTACTATAAATTGATTTAATAGAAAATATTTGTGATATTCAAATGCATGGTCGGTTATATAGGCATCTTTTTTCCTCGCGGCCCGTACCGGCTATATTGCTAACAG
The DNA here is from genome assembly GCA_902850365.2 of Chilo suppressalis. Lineage (NCBI taxonomy): Eukaryota > Metazoa > Arthropoda > Insecta > Lepidoptera > Crambidae > Chilo > Chilo suppressalis. Next base: position 5,954,715 of record OU963902.1, read on the forward strand.
CGCATTCAGAATTGTGTGTAGAGTCAAAGAAATAAGGTTTAAAATTCTTCCGCATAATAATATAGCAATAAGTTGTTAAATTTTACGAGCTTGCATTTCGAACTGTCATAACTCTTTGACGCATGCTTTTTAATTAAGACCGTATACAGTATGCAATAAAGGTGACTTTTAATGTTTAAATAATGCTTTATATTGTTTTTGACAAAGCGGTCGTCCAATGTACCTTTTGGATAGGTTTCGGACATGATTTTGTTCGTGATGTTGTATACCGGGTATTTAATATCGTTGAGCGATGAGCTTAACTTGTAGATAGTTTTTGTGCCGCTTCCGTGCAGTTAATTCGGTATCTAGGGTATATATAAATCAAAGAGCCTACTAGTCTGACTACAGATAGGAATTCTTTACTGGCGGTACAATATGACTGCTGACACAGGTAGATAGTATAGAAATTATTATTATTATTATTGCTTAACAGAAATGTTGTACAAACAAGTGGGATAAAAAAACTTGTTTATTTTTCTAGAACCATATTAAATTGTGTATTTTATTTCAAATGAATTATAATTCGTAAATTAATTATGTAATAAATAACTTCAAACAATTTAATATACTAAGTTACATCGTTTGTTACAATTATGTTGTGATTTTAATAATTTAATTGTTTTATGTCAGTTAATAAATAATTAATATTAAAACATTGACATATCAAAACAAGTATGTATTCACAACCACGCTGAAAAAGTGTCAGAAGCGAAATAACGCACATTCGTCTATTATGTGTAATTTTTAAACAGTCGTGTTTGAAAATTCTCAATTGTATACATTTTATACTTCAATGTATTGAACTTAAGCCGCTCTTTTGTTTTAAAGCTTTAAATGTTATACAGACAGCCACACATTAAGTTACCAAAATCTGTCGAAAGATTCTCAATAGATTCTGAACCCATTTAGAAAGCATTATGAAGCTCAATGGGACGGTTTTGGATAACTTCTGTGGTTGTTTGTACAAATGGAACAATTTAAAGTTAGGGGCTTAAAATTGCCCTGCCAAATAATAACTAAAATAAATATAGTGATTTATTTGAGATTACTCACTAAATTGTCTAAAATTAAGTAGGTAAGTAAAAACAAAGGAGCTATATATGCATTGATAAGTCGAGGTAGGTATATTTAAGTATGCTCTTATTATTTTTCTATTTACAATTTTAAAATAGAATCTATACTAAAACTGGCAATTTTTTGTTTAGCAAGTTACTCCACTAATGTTAGTAAAGATTGAAAACAGAATTTCTCTGAAGAACGTTTATTAAACTAGTAAGATTATGCATTAAACCAATATTTGTAATTTCCCTTACTAGGTCTTGAAGTTCAGTTGCGAACATGCTCAATCATTTATTTATTTCTTCAACAAATTGTTCTCAATAAATTCCTTTCATTAAAAATAATGATTTTCACAAGAAATATAAGTACATTTTACAATTTAAGTAGCTATGCTAATATCGCTATGTTTTGCCTAGCTTTACCCTGATTTGTTATCTCTAAACACTACTCCGTGATCATGGCGCTTGCAACAGTGCCGAAATATCGGAAACTCGCTAAAACAAGGTACATGGTAACAATTTCGTAAATAACTTATATTACTATAATCTTAGTGTCAATGAAAGTTTAAAACAATATAATACGAAAGCGTATGTCTCTAGACAACGAAGCTTCTTTTACCATAGAGAGGTATGGATTAAAGGAAACTTCCCTCTTTGATCAGAAACTTAGGGTGTATTTCGAAATATACACCAGTACGCTGGCCAGCGGTAATGACATCATGATTTCGATGCCATATTGCAATGGTGTGCCGCCATATTATGCCGGTGAGAATACTACTATACTATATTATTATTATTAATATAATACTTTTACTTTATTTTCATAATTAAGTTAGCATTGGTGCCAATTCTGGCGTGATTCTCTAAACTTAAAATTAAATTTAAAATCAGTCTCTCCTTTTCATTCTGTATAGAGAATGACAAGGATATACTGCTGTCAAATTTAAGTTTAGGTTTAGAGAATCATGCTAGAATTGACACCATTATTATACTAATAATTCAGTTAAAATAAAATTTATTTTTTTGGAGTTGAATATAGCGCCAGTTTATGACGTCACCCCGCTGATCAGTGTATTTAGAACGAATCAACAGCATGGCGTCGATTCATGACGTCATTACCGCTGGCCAGGGTACCGGTGTATGTTTCGGAATTCACCCTTTGTCATGCCATACTTAAAAGAAGGTAGCCATCCTACTATTTATTTTGATTAACAGTGTTTAAATTTACATTAGGTGAATTTCGACTTTGGGACGCAATGTAATGGAAATTAAGTATGCACTGATAAAAATGTTGACTTTATATTACCATGGAAATAACAGGATCCACGCAGTATTGTTGAGATTGAGCTATTTTATTTCTCGTATTAAATATAATTTACGTTTTGATATTAAAACTACGGAATTCACTCCACGCCGATACTTTACTTGACTATTCGTGTTTGCTATTTGTAAAGTTGACATCACCCTGTCCTTGTTACTCCTTGTACAGCATGATAAGGACAGACTAATGTCAAGTTTACAAATAGCGAACACGAATAGCAAAGTGAAGTGCTGGCATCGGAGTCGATCACAGAGCGATACATAAGAACATCACAATTCACTGTTCACAAATTAACTATTAGAGCGCGTCCCCATTACTACTATTACTATGAGAGTGTCCGTTCTCTCCGTTGGTTGCGTGTCCATTGGTGGTTTTGCTAGAGGGCTTGGTTCTACCGGCTCGTTCTAAGAACGCGTCGGATAGCTGCCACGCTGGTCGGTACGAGATAACACCGCTGTGGTCTTTGTACGCGAGCGCCGGGTTTGGCCAAGTGTTGTGTGAACTCCCTATCGATGTGTACCTGCATTAATTGGTTCGTTGATAATTTCATTGATAAATTAAAAATTACAACAATTATGTGGTCCCAAAGTAAGCATATTTAATTCCCCTATATCTTATATATATATATATACATATGAGGTTCTTTAAGTTGAGAAGTTTAACTACAGATGTGTGGCCTGTGCACACAATTTCTTTTTTACAGGCAGCCACAGGTCAAGTTGCCCGAAAACAGTATTTGGAACTATGCCGCCCCGGACCATGGCCCTCTTGGGGCATATCTGTCAATTTTCTACGACTGGTTTTGAGCTTTATGCCTTTTGTTATAAGATTCACTATCTATAGACAGTTTTTTTTTCAGTTAGTGGTTACTCGACGTGTTGCGAAATTAGTAATTCGATTTGACAGTCTCGTGTAACTTAGTCACTTCTATAGCGAGACCAAAGTTGATTTTCCTAGTATTTTTTGTAAAATACCTACCCATAATTATAGGACATCTGTGGATATTATTTGGATAGATTGGGCAAGATTTATGTTAAAATATAAACATGTATTAATTACCCTTTATCGTACAGGCTGCAGTAAGGCACTTTTTGTCGAATGATGTAACTCCATATTTGGTGATAGGACCAGTTCAGTAGCGGGGACACGCGGATCAGCTGAGGCCAGTTCGAATCCGTTTTCTGACAATAAAAAATAAATGTGATATAATGTATCCAATAATAGAAGACCACAATGTAACAATACTTGACTATTTTGGTGTTGTCGTGTAAGTTTCAAGAGCTCCGTATAGGCCGATGGCTTTGAGCTATAGGTCAAAAATATTTAGCGACATTAACAGCTTCTATGTGCGCGACGCAGCTTGCTTTCAATGCATTTTTTGCATGCGATTGCAGTTCAGGGTTGAAATGCCACTCCTTAATGAACCACACACATCAAGTGTCTAGGGGTCAAGTTACGCATTATAACTACGCGTTCAGTTCGATTTGATCGTCCCGACGCAACACACAACACAACACAATTCCCGTCTGCCAAAATAACCATACTTTTCGACTCGAGTTTTTATTTATGATTTTCCATAAATTAATAAAGAAATAAGTGCTATAAAAGATTTGTGAATTATTATGCCAAACCCCTAGGAATCCCAATTAATGTGTTGAGAAATCCATTTAGTGATTCATTGCGTGGGAATTAAGAGGTGTTTGTTTACCTTTGTCTAAAAAAATACTTTCTAGGCACTTTTGATGGGTAGCTAAACATTTTTAACAAGTAATTTGACCACCAAATTTATCCCATTTAAAACAAATACCTGCATAAAATTGAGATCTTTGCTGTAAGGGTCTGTTCTTCTGGTGCCCATCAGGCAGGCTTTCAGGGTCCCATCGCGTTCTAGAATATTCTTTAGCGTGCTCTTTAGTTCTCCTTCTGCTACACTCAGCGTTATCCCGTAATGTGCCTGTATTTCTTTGACGAAATCTTCTATTTCTCTGAATGGTTGGTTATTCCTAATATAAACTACTTTGAATTTGTTCTGCACATCTTCTTTTCTATGATTTTCTAGCAAGACCTTCATTGTCACATCTAGAAGGACTGTGCAGTCTTTGCCTCCGTTGAACGATAGAAATACTTCCTCTAAGCTAAACTGCTTAAAACATTGTTTGATGACCTGAAAATAAATTGTTGATTCATTTTAATATAATGTCTTTCTTTTTACGTAAAATAGCATTACGGCCTTCTAATGATTAGCGAAAACCATAGCTTATAGAATATAGATAGATGCTTGCGGTGCCAGAGATTGTTTTACGTCTTTCCTATCCCCATGAGATCCGGAGAGAAAAAGCTTCATCTGAAGCGAACTTCCCCTGAGAAGGGGATGATGCGGTATAACCACCGATCAGTTCAAGTGCTTATATACTTTTTATAAAAACGTAGCGTAGCGTACTTACGATATCGCGTTGTCGTTGGTACTCGCGGCAGCGTTGTGGAAATAATGATATTTTATTGTGGTTTTTAAATAATTTATTTTAGATTTTGTTGCAATATAAGGTTTTACGTTACAATTACTTCATCTATGTCACTGTTAATGTTTTCTTCTAGGAAATTTTCAATAGGTAAGAAATTTTCTTTAACCAAAGTTTAACGACTAATTACTCTTAAATTAATAAATAATCTATCTTAACCGTTATAGTTTTACTTAAAAGATCATGAAAAGTACTCTATTATCATGAATTGTTTCAGGCTTTTCAAGCCAATAGTTTAGCTTTAGAGGGACGACGACGACGACGCCCTACTCGATCAAAAATTAGCACTTTAAAGTTCAATATTGCGAAAACGGATCCTTAAATCGAAAAAAAGTCTTAGGAACTACGAAGTAGTTTTAAAGAAACTACTCAACAATATCGCACACGATGTGGTATATGATGAAAAAATAATCATACCCAGGTAACATGTAGCTGAGCTACCCTAAAAAAAATATTTTTCAAAATGTTATACCATTTTGTCGGCGTGATCGATATACATATATCTTCACAAAATTACAACTCTCTAGTGCTAATAACTCTCTAGTCTCCAAGCCAAACCAGGGACGACAGACGGACATGACGAAACTATAAGAGTTCCTTGTCAGGACTGCGGAACCCCTCAAAATAATCCCAATTTCTGTTGGCCACGCTATAACTTGAGAACGTCTTGAGAATAGCGATTTCATGCACCTTTTCAGGATACCGTACTTAAAGGTAAAACGGGAACCTATTACTAAGACTCCACTGTCTGTCTGTTACCAGGCTGTATCTCATGAATCCTGATATCTGCAACTTAAATTTCACAGATGATGTAACTATTTTTGTTGCCGCTAAAACAACAAATAAAAAAAAAAAATAAGTGAGGATCGAGCTCCCATACAACAAACCTCATTTTTTGCTGCTGTTTGCTCGATATTACACGACTATTTGAAAATTACGCATAATAGATGCGTGTGCGTAATTTTGCTTCCGACACTTTTTGAGCGCGTCTGTGAGTCTTCTTGTTTATACGTCAATAGCTAGTAAGCAATAAAAAAAAACGAATATCCGATTCTAGGGTGTAGAGGTCAGTCAAATAAAAATATAACCTGCTCAGCTTCTTGCAAGACGCCGCTGTAGTCAGAGTGTTCCAGTTGGTCGTGTCGTGGCTGCGGCATGGTCGTTACTGAACTCTGCTGGAACAAACAGCGAATACACGTAATGTAACAGCAGCGATAAACAGTAATTTGCATTACTATCGTAAAATACCGAACATTAAAACAGCTAGGTACAAAAACTGCTAAAGAAGTAATAATATCTTTATTTCGTCGCACCCGTCATATAGTTATTATCGACGAACGCTGAAAGGGCTTGGGTTGGGTTAAAACTTTGATTGATTTAGAATTAAGATTTATTTGTAGGTAGACGAAATCTACCCCCATTAATTATATTATTAAACATTCTATGGGAATCTCAACTCTCTACAGTTATACCCGGTTCATGAGATGCACTGCTCGTTGAAATCAAGAACTGGATGGACGGACAACTGTTCCGTTGTCTTTTATGGTGCTTCTAATAAGCACGTGATCCGTTATTACTGCTGTATCCTAGTAGTTGGTAGGTTTAGAACATAACTAACAATATGTGCTATGCTGACAAAATCAGTACCATCGATGTATTTTTGTAAAGAAACTCATTATATTTATTCCACCTCGCCTGGTGGTAAAGTGAGTTGAATCTTTATGCGAAAATGGCGCCAATATACTTGCCATACCAGTCTGAACTCTATTTGCTACACCATGAAATTTTAGCAAAGGTATCACAAGAATACAGCACTTAGAAAATGCCACGCCCTCTTTTATTTTGCATTGGTTATAACAATATCAAAGAAAATGAACTTGAGGTAGTTGAAAACCTTCGGCGGTTTTCAAATATGGCAGCAAAAATAAAATGAAATCGTAAGCGATATCGATAGCCATAGTAATCCCGATAAAATAATAAATAAAATAAATAATAATAAATATTTCCGACACTCACACCAATTAGCCTAGCCCCAAAGTAAGCACTATAAGGCTTGTGTTATGGGATGCTAGGGTAACGGATAGAATACATAAACTGTACATATATAAGTATATTTTTATAGAAAATACATATTAAACATCCATGACTGGAGTTCAAATGCTCGTATTCATCACACAAACATCTGCCCCCACCGGGACTCGAACCCGGGACCTCTCGAGTCGGCAACACCATGAAACCCGGCGTACAAACCACTCGACCACGGAGGTCGTCAGTCGTCAGATAAAGATTGCCCTATCTCACCTCCGGGGGGATTAAGAGGTGTGGGGGAATCTAGGCCGGGCACCTTACGATTTGCATTGTTGTTTTGTCATATTTTTTTATTATCTATGTTGTGGGGGCCCCTCGGCCACAACCCCGCCTTAAATTTGGCCCTGTTAACGGTAAAGCTATAAATGCGTTTATTTGCGATATAGGTACTGAGTTGCTTTTCAGTGTGTTAAATAATATAATTCAGTGAAACCGATAAAGGTAAATTGGAATTTCCGATTTAATCCAGGTAATTAAGATGTTTCAGTCACGCTATTACTAAAAACAAGCTGCTTGTCGGATTTCTATTTCTGTTACAAATTATAATGTATTTTTAAAATATGTTAACTGCTGGTCGACCTGCGTCTATGTGGATATAAAAATAAAGAGGTGCATAATGAATGTTTCTTCATTCCACCACAATTTCTAAATGGCTGGTCTGAACTGGATGTGTACCTATAAAGTTTCATTGGAATCTTTAAAATGGTCCTCGTATGAAATGACAGTTTATTAAAAAACTTTAACGCGATCTTGTCTTTGAACTTAATCAGGGTTTGGTTTCGACCGTATTTTCTAATGGGGTACCAGGAACTTGGTTGAGTTCAATGCTAATGAAACCTATAGGCTTGCGCTTTCATGGCAAACCGTCGCCTTTTCCCCCCTTTTCTCTTCAGGGCTCAACATGGGCGCTACAGAGCAATATCACCATTATTGATATGTAAGTTTGCTCAGACCTGAATCCAAAGGACTTCATCGAAACCGTAATCAAAACAGCTTCACAAAAACTCAAGAGTTTTGAACAAGGTGCGATGTTTTTTCAAGCCCAATCAACTGTGCTTGTTGGACAAGACTGAAGTGAGGTCCTGCGTGGAGTACTACTCGGACCTATAGGTTACAGAAGCGTGCGATCCGCATCATTGAAGATGAGGAGGTAACTAAACATCTCGAGCCTATTCAATAGGCCGAGATGTGGCGTCATTAAGCGCGTTCTATCGTTTATCCATACCATGGCGAGTGTCCCGGGGTAATTATTCTCCCTTACCCCACCTTCCACTTTTTATCAGAGGACTACGCGCGCTGGCCGACTTTGTCCCAGACTTACTGTGGCCACTATACTAACGCGAACAAAGAAATTTGGTGACTCATTTCTTTGTCGCACTATTCGCAAATGGAAAGCTTTGCTCCTACAACCCGGAATCCTTTAAAATAGGCGTGAAGAAGCAATGTGCAGGCCGACAAGGTGCAGATGTCTGGTGTGGCAGGTAAATTGCTATACCTTCTCGACTGAAGACCTTCTTCACATCTCGACTGGAATCCACCGTTACTTAACATGAGGTGGGGTGAACATTTGTTTGATCTATTTATATATAAAAAAAACAACTTGGTTGTAGTTCATCAATGAAGGCTATGCCAATAGACTTTAACTTAATAAAGAAGACCTGGAAAGTTTTCCGGGAGTTTTGAAAATTGGTAATTTTATAGATTTTGAGGTCCTCTTTCCGGCGCAAAGGAGATATTGTCAAAAAACTGCATTTAGGCGCCATTTTTCCAATATGGCGGCGCGAGCGCCAAAAATACGAGGTAGCAAAGTCGAAATTCGAAAAGAGCACCTCAAAATTTATAAAATTACCAATTTTCAAAACTCCCGGAGAACTTTCCAGGTAACCACTATATTTCTCACCAAATGATTGTACTATATGAGGTGGAATGCCTTTGCCAAAGAGCAATTACATTAATAATTTAAGTAAATGTAACAAGTCAGTGTGAGTAAAGGCTTATTTTATTTTATTTATTTGTTATATGAGGTGGAAAATCAAATATCATCATCAAGGTAAGAATGAATAACATTGCCAATAAAAACTAAAAAAATAATTTACTCTACATGGTAGGGCATAAAACTAATACAAATGCAAGTTATTAGTAAATATGATGACCATTTATTGTATAATGGAATTATATACATAATATTTTTTTATAAGTACATATTGTAAATAAAAAAGTAAAACTGTGAGTAGAACTGTTATAATTTATTTTGAATAATTCAAAATTAAATCAGATCTACCTACTTCAATTCTTATCAATACATTGTTTTTTAGGGGGCGGTTCTATGTCTGTCTCTTTATATCCTGTTGTCACATCTAACATAATTTCTTTTGGAAGTTTAAAAGTCACTCTCATCATTTCTTTTTTAGGGGAAACATTTCTTACATCAAATATGTCTAAAATATATGGAGACATGTTAAGACCCATATTTTTATTTACAATATTTTTTGCCTCTAAAACAGGATCATCACCAAATGCAAAGCAATACACATAAACAAGAATTTCACAATTCAACTTATCAATATACAATTTATAGTCTTTAAAAATGCCTCTAAAGTATTTTAAAAATTCTACAGCCTTTGCTGGCAAGTTCATTGTTATATGAATTTTTTCACCAAGAATCTTCTCATTACCTTTACAAACATTCACTAAATAATCTCTAAACACTTCACTAATAAAGTCTTTGCCATCTTGATTGTACGATTTGAAGAACATCTTATTGACTTTGTTTTTTTTAGCACTGTGATTTAGCCATTTATAAGAATCAGGATTTAGGTCATTAGCAAACACTTTACACTTATGTTTAGCTGCTGGTATTGCAAATGGTCCTACACCGCAGAATACATCAAAGAGAACATCACCAGGTTTCAGAAAACTCAGTATTCTTTCATGTTCTTTACCAAGACGTGGATTCCAGTACACTTTTGAAAAGTCAAATTGAAATGTGCAACGGTTCTCTTTCACAGTTACACAAAAGTCTTCCTCTCCAGCTATAACTTCCATGCTGAAGTTCCGGAATGTGTTATCTATTATATTGCTTTTGTTTACTACCGTACGGCAAGTTTTTATTTTATCTAGTAACACCTGTCCAATTAGCTGACGGTATTCAATGAGATGATCGCGAAGATTGAGGTGGACTATGTGGCCGATCAAAGAGTAACTGCTGACAATTTCTTCACCTTCCGGAAGAACAGCTTTGAATATGCTCTCAAAGCTGAAGTTATTATAGCCAAACTGCATTGTTTTTGTAGTGTAGTTCTTTTCAGTACATTCATATTCTTGCAGTGCTTCATGGATAGAACTCAAGTCATCCCATTTTGTAACCTTTTCTGGATTCAAGTATACACATTTTTTGAATAGTTCGTCTTCCAAATTTTGTACAGGCTTGAAATTCTCAAGTTTTAGAAAATAAGGCCTGCAGTGGTGAGTAACTTTAGCTAAACTCTGCTCAGCCACTTTTAATACTGGAACTTGGACATTACGCAAGAACTTGGCTTTATCCAAAATCTTCATGCCACGGACACCCACAGGAACCAATAAAGCACTGGTTTTTAAACTCATTCTACGAAAAAACACGCGAAAAGGGGTCAAAGTCATTTAAAATATGAAAATAATGTGTGCAAAAAACATCACGAACGTTACTAACCTCTCTGAAGTTGATAAAGTTCCAATCTTCTAGGGAAGTGAGGCTAGAAGGGATTAATATTTTACTTACTAAATTTCACTGTAAATTATAATTCTTTTAACACAGTTTTTATTTCCCTCAGATTTTTTGATAGTTTTTTGAGTAAAGGATGTGTCGTTCATGTGTCTGACATTACGTTGTCATTGTCAATTTGACTTTTTATTTATTTATTGGCAATGGATACATTGTCTATAAGCCAGAACTCGCCCGATATAAATGTATAAATATACATGACTGTATATTTATACAGTCATGTATGTTACTTTTGCTTATCGGCTTTCTTTGCTTATGTGGAGCCCGCTTTACTCCAAAACGTAACATTTTTGTAACGTCAATGTTTTTGATAGAGGGTGATGGTGAGGTGTTTTGTAACGGCTCATTTTTGATTTAGAAGGGTCAGCTAAGGTTGTGACTGAGGCTCCGCAATGGAAAGCCTCCATGGCGCTTAAGGGACAGGAGATCAGCCAGCTCCTGAATCGGCCAAAAGGTTTTGGAAATTCAAGAAAAGTTGCTATTTCTCGTGGGATTCTGCTAATTTTATGAGCACCCATTCCGAGTGTGAATGAGAGTCTGACACACTTTTAGTTGCGATATTGTAGAAAAAAATCGATTGATTGAAATGTTAGGCGGGCGTAAGGCTTAATATTTCTCAACAATTATTATGTATTCCTTGCGAATGACAAAGGTGCGGTTTCTTTGGTCTTTGTATTAGGTAAATTAATTAATAGTAAGTCATCTGAATTCATCTCAACGTTTTGACATTGAGTTGTGTTAGTTCATTAGCTTCCGTTCATGCTCCGTTTATATCAAAAATAATAAAGAACAACCTGTAATGAAAAGAATATGTTGTAGATAAATTAATAAAATTTACTAGCGGTCGCCCGCGACTTCGTCAACGTAATCCATGCTCTCTAAGCCGTTTTCCTATTGAATCAAGCCGTAAAATACACTCGACTGCAAATAGACTGGGCCAACCGCTAGTACCTTGGAACTCTAATTAGATTTTTTCAAAAAGTATAAAACTTACAAATGTTAAAGCTATAGCTACAGAAGGTATGTTTTATAATTATTAATATGAGTAAAAATTTATTCTCAAGTACTATCAACTTACTTTGTAATCGAGCAAGCTAACAATTTGATATTTTTTGAAGTTATACTTCTTTAGGCGCGTTATGAAAAAATGATGAGAGTGAAATTTTAAGATGCGCGCGCATCACTGTAACACAAAATTTTAACAGCATGAAGTTGGTCGCTAAAGCGACCAACTTCATGCGTTACTTTTGTGTTTACCGCACATTAAGAAAATCTACCAACAAAATAGAAATAGAATCTCTATTTAGTGGGTGCTAACGACTGCATTGTGAAGGCCTATCAAAAGTATTTATTAATCTGGAACAATGGAACCAAAGCGCGATTCAGGAGACTACAGCGCCATCTCTTGGCCCAATGGTCAAGAGATGGCGCTGTAGTGTAGAGATGGAGATGATTTGGTTCTACTACACCAATGGTGTAGTAGAACCAAAAACCACATCTTTATTGAAGTTATACTTCTTTAGGCGTGTTATGAAAAAATGATGAGAGTGAAATTTTAAGATGCGCGCGCATCACTGTAACACAAAACTAAATAGAAATAGAATCTCTATTTAGTGGGTGCTAACGACTGCATTGTGAAGGCCTATCAAAAGTATTTATTAATCTGGAACAACGGAACCAAAGCGCGATTCAGGAGACTACAGCGCCATCTCTTGACCATTGGTGTAGTAGAACCAAAAACCACATCTTTATTTTTTATAATAAAGTAACAGTTATAGGTATTCATGTTTATAATATCAAAAGTATTTATTAATCTGGAACAACGGAACCAAAGCGCGATTCAGGAGACTACAGCGCCATCTCTTGACCATTGGTGTAGTAGAACCAAAAACCACATCTTTATTTTTTGTAATAAAGTAACAGTTATAGGTATTCATATTTATAATATTTATCCACATGTTTCTAGTTTGTATATTCGGAATACGTGTTTGAGTTTCATACAAGTGCAAATCACATATGTTCTAATAAATTATATTCAGTAGCGATTTTAATTGAATATTTTGATTATTTATTTATTTTTTCAAATTAAAACTGAACTTTATTGACTGTGTCCTTTTCCAGACTTTTTATTAATTTATTGTAATTAATTATTTGCATGCAATTAAAAAATAATTTTAAACGATGCCAAAGAAGGATAACTTCTCACGCGCCTACATAAGTACACGCACCCATTTTTTTAATTAAGTAACGATTCATCGTTCTTTTTTATAAAATGAAGACAATCTGATATTTCTCATTTCCTTAGTTTTTCTCCATAGTTCTTTCTCAGGCGTGAGTATTTTGGCTTCGTTCGTTACTTCCGAATACCACAATTGGAAAACGATGCTTCTTTGGAGTTTTTAAATAAAAAAATAATTAATTGATCAATCTCAATAAATTCTATTTCTTTTTTTAATCACCACGAAACGCACTTTCTTTAGTAATAATTTTGATACTTGTAACTTTTAATATTTTTGAGAAAATCAAATCAGAGTTTCCAGTTTATTTGTACGAGTGTACTTTCCAGTAAAATTTATTTATTTATTTACTACCGCATTACAGAGTTTCAAATAATCGTGATACATGATAAGTTTTATTTGAGGTCTCAAGTATAAATACTGAGTTCAGACTTATCGAAATGCGCGTTAAAGTTCATCCATATAAAAACTTCGGCAACCTTTAGGAGTATTTTAGGAAAACTAAAGATGAAAAACTTTGTAATTTACTTCGTTGAGTGTTCGTGCATAGTTGAAGTCTATTATCTCAAGGAATAAGATTTTAATACTAACTTTAACTTTAAACCCTTTGGGGGTAAATTCTGAAAAATCCTTTCTTAGTGCACCCCTAGACCTCATAAGAAGTTTGAGGCCTGCGGATATCACGGTACCTTCATTATATAACTGAATAAACACTTCTGTCTTATAAGAAATGGTTATTGTATATTATTATTATACTTATTTTACAGTCGACTTAAAATAAGACTAAAGGTTAGATCCCACAACTGTGCTATTCGCTATATTGACAAATCAGTATGAGGCAATGGGGCATACGAGGTGAAGGCTCATCTGATCAAGGGCGGATCCAGCTTTTGCGCCAGGGGGGGGGGTCATATAGTCGTGATCAAGTCACAGTGGGTACAGATTGGAAGTACAGATTGTGAAGTGGGTACAGATTGTGAAGTGGGTACAGATTGTGAAGTGGGTACAGATGGATCCAGCCCAGGGGGGGGGGGGTCATGACCCCCATGACCCCCCCCCCTTGGATCCGCCCTTGCATCTGATGGTAAATGATCACCGTGTCGCCCATAGACATCTACAACACCAGAAGTATCACAAAATGCGATAAAACCTTAATGGTGTAAGGAAGGAGGGAGTACGATCTTTTTTTCCAAGATTTTCGGGTCTTATTGGTCCGGAAATAGTGCTGGTGGCAATTTATTCCATATTTTCGTCATACGTGGTAAAAAAATTCAATACATTGGTCAACATGTTTCTAGTGACAAATAATTATCGGTTCTTGCGGACGAATAGCTTGTAATAAATCAGTTGGAAAGTGAGCAATAATGGGAACTCTACTTCGTCAGTTGTATAACTTAATATTCGTTCAACACTGAACCACATGCTATCGGGAATAAGATCTCTTTCCAGGTATACATTTTCACAGGTTCTCTCCGCGAAAGTAGAATGCAGGTAATAATGGTTTTACTGCTTGCATTACCGCGTCGCGTAGTTTCATTCGCTGGGAATTGCTCGCGTAAAGTTCGTATTTTCTTCACAGTAGTCGTGAGAGGGATGTTCATGCAGTGCCTATAGCGTTTCCGCGTTAATATTTATCCGGGGCTATCAGCCGGGGCACTGAGAGCCACTTTATTACAACGATATCGATGGCGCGGGAACGTTTTACCTTACCAATTTCACAATTTGTGAACAGCGTATGTGAGACTGATTTAGTTCGCTCCACTTATGCGGTTTAGTATTGACTACAGCAGTGGTTCTCAAACTTTTTAAATGACGGAACCCTTTTGGGAAGCAAAATACTTGATGGAACCCTACAATAAAACAATTATTTTTATAAGTGTATTCTATATTAATCAGCATAATAAAAGTACAATGTATCCGTTACTAATTATTATTTACTTCACCACTTGGTAAGGACAATAATAGAAAACATTAAAAAAGAAAAAATCTAACTAGTGGGAGGTATGAAACTGTTTTTTATTTTTCATCAATTGCTTGATATCAGGTTTGATGGAAGAAAGTTGGAGTCTCATATCAGCTTCGGCGTCCAGTCTATTGCGATATTTTGTTTTCGTGGCTGCGTAGGTAGAGAATCCTGTTTCGCACAAATATGTAGTTGGGAACGGGAGAAGAATATCCAGAGCCATTTGGCCAAGCATTGCATATTCATCTTGGATTCTGCACCAAAAATCATTAAGAGGCGTCGTTTTGAACAATGACTCCATACTTGTGTCTGATGACATTTCTAAAAGAGATTCATATATCTCATTTGACATGTTTTCAGGCTTTTCCAAGTTGGGTAAAAAAGGATTATGAATCCAGGAGTTCACTTTAATTTTTGTATTGTGTTCTTCGGGAAAATACTTTTCAAAAGATGCGCGCATCGAACTGAGATATTGGACCAATTCTTCAAACACATTATCTTCAAACATTTCTGAGTCGTTTTCGCTAACAAACTCAGTGAGTAACGTAAAACTTTCTATTTCTTTCTTACCAATGCAAATGATCCAAAAATCTAATTTTCTTTTAAAAGTAGTTATTTTATTATAGGCCTGAAACACTGTTGTCTGTTTACCTTGCAATGATAAATTTAATTCGTTAAGTTTTTGAAAGATATCCGCCATAAAAGACAATCGGAACAACCAAGTTTTATCATACAAACGGTCCTTCAAATTAAAAGAAGTATCTGCTGAAAGAAACATTTGTAACTCGGCTCTAAGTTCAAATAGCCTTGTTAAAGTTTTTCCCCGAGACAGCCATCGCACTTCTGTATGGAGCAGCAGTGTTTTATGTTTGCTGCCATAATCTTCACACAATAATGAGAACAATCGGGATTGTAGTGGTCGTGATTTGATAAAATTAATTATTTTTACCGCTTCATCCATAACTAATTTTAGATTAGACGGCATTTGCTTCATCGCAAGTGCTTGTCTATGCAGAATACAATGACTGGAACTACAATTAGGCGCTTTATTTTTCATTCGTGACACTGCTCCTGCTGTTTTACCTGTCATCGCCTTGGCCCCATCTGTACAAATGTCAATGCAATTGTTCCAACTGAGATTATGTTCTTCAAAAAATATATTTATTTTATTAAAAATTTCTTCCCCGGTAGTGTTTGTAAGCAGCGATGAACACATAAGCATGTCTTCTTCAAAAGAACTTTTATATGGATATCTCACAATAACCAGCAGGATAGCCAAACCAGCGACATCAGTCGACTCGTCCATTTGCAAAGCGAATCGTGTATTTTGTAGACGTGTAACTAGTTCTTGTTTGACGTAGCTTGCCAGATCATGGATTCGTCGTGAAACAGTATCGTTTGATAGCGGAACAGTAGAAAGATGCTTTGCAGATTTTTCATCAAGCATACATTTTGTTATGTCTAATACACATGGTTTTATTAATTTCTCAGCGATAGTGTGCGCTTCACCTGCTTGTGCAATGCGATAGCTAACTAAGTATGATGCCTCCGTGGCCTTTTCGTTGGTAGTTTGTGTTACATGCATCATATTTTTTTGACTTTCTAATAACTGATCTTTTTTGCGAACAAAAAATTCTTTATTCTTGTCTTTAGTCTCGGGGTGTACGGTTTCTAAATGTCGACGCAATTTGGCAGGTGCCATGGAACTATTAGGAAGCAGTTTACTACAGAGCATGCAGAGAGGTGAGCCGTTGGAATCAACAAATCCGAAACTGATATAAGATTCATCATACTTCCTTTTTTTCGTCTTTGAAACCGTCGAGCTTGACGTCGTGGCACTCGTGGCATCATCTTCTGGATCGGTGATTGCTAAATTCTCCGCGCGCATTGCTTTTGAACATTCAGCGTCATTAGAAGATGTTGTTGGAACACGTTTAACACCTTTAAGCCAACGTTCCATTCTTCTTTATTTATAATGTTACAAGTCAGGATAGTGGGGTTTAAATAATGCACAATCGTTACTGCGTATAAGAGACTAAATTTAGAACCTACAGGGAAGAAATGTATAAAACTGAGACAACAGAATACAGCAGGCAGTAAAACAATGAACACCAGTTTCTCGCTAGCGAGCTTGTAAGTAGGTAGTAACTTATCGCTCCGAACGCTAATCATCAACTGACGACGCCAACGCGCGATCGCCGCTTTTATACTTAGTCCTAGACTCGATCTCAAATATTCTCGAAAATACTCGAGTCGGCACCTTTGATAAACAAAAAGCAAAAATAAAAACAGAAATTTAAAAATAGCGTTGTAAACAATATCGACTTTATCCTTTGAAGTTAGAGACGAAAGTCGCTAGTTGACAACTATAGCGTCTAATTCAGAGGCGGCTTTTATCAAAGAGACTGAGCGCTTACAAGTATACTACCCGCTCGTTTTAAGTTTGCCGCTGGCGATAGGTATGAGTGTATGACGTTCGAAATTTTTTATTTAATTGTAACAATAAAAATTGTGTACGTTAGATATTTGGGTAAAACTATGACACATTATAAGTTTTGTTGTCACGTGGGGGAGGGTACGCGCATTCCACAGACCGGCAAACTTAGAGCGAACGCGTTGTACAAGTATAAAAT
This sequence comes from Chilo suppressalis, assembly GCA_902850365.2. NCBI lineage: Eukaryota > Metazoa > Arthropoda > Insecta > Lepidoptera > Crambidae > Chilo > Chilo suppressalis. Next base: position 5,972,336 of record OU963902.1, read on the forward strand.
TGTTGAGACCAAACTTATGAGATATTGTACCAGCTAATGTAACACAAGCTTATACAAATACAAATAAATAAATAAATAACATTCATAGCGTTTTGTCTCCGCGCGGCCGCGGAGTCCGCACAGCCGCGGAGCGACCAGAGAGAGGTGTTTTGATTTTTTTATTTCTAAATTCTTGCGGAACCCCGACAGAGGTATCACGGAACCCTAGGGTTCCGCGGAACACACTTAGAGTATAGCTGGACTACAGTAATTCGATATCGAATGACATTCGTATATTTTTGGGTTGTGGGTACTTAATATTTCATAATTGCACGTTATACAATATAGTTATATTTATCTTCCCTGCTGTATAAAGAGCCTAAGAGTTTATTTGACCAGATGATTTTATTCATCATCAGCCTGTTAATCTCCCCACTGCTGGGGCATAGGCATTCCCTATGAATGGAATAGGGAGATTGTGCAGTGACTGTGGCCCACCACGCGGGCCCAGTATCTATTGGTGGGTGCTAACGACTGCAGCCATCGCCGGGACCAACGCTTAACGTGTCTTCCGAAGCACGGAGGAGCTCGAGATAATAAGATTTTGGTCATCCATCCAATAACCGACCACTGCGAAGGTTGCATAACTTCCACGATCGCAGGCCGAATGCGCTGACCACCTACGCCATCGAGCTCCTCAGACAGAATAATTAAGACAATAATAATAATAATAAATATATCTTTATTCAAATAAGGTCATACATTGCATAATAATACTAATAACAATATAAAGTACAAAATAATGGATGCCTGAACTAGGTTACAGTTAAAATTGTACCTGTATTTCAGGCTTTTGATCTAAATAATACATTGAATGATTAATAAATTAATTAAAACAGAACTTAAAGTAATCATTATATAAATGTTGGTAAATGTAAATTATGGAGTTACGTTCATTTATTTACAAATAAGAAGTAATTCTTCGGTCTGCTCGTATGTCAGGCTGTGCAAATAATTAAATAGTACAGTTCTACAGTTAAAATAGTTTAATGTATAAATACCTAATACTCTATTTAACTTATTATATAAGAAAGTCATACAATGACCGTAATAAGATAATTTAATTATTTAGATATAAATAGCAACCGTTCCTATGAAAAGAAACCGGCAGCTTTGGTTTAAATAACTTCATAGTGATTCTGAATTCGCGTCTTACCAGAGCCTGATATAGAGTTCATACCGCCTTAGGCTAAATATGAATATACGCCCCCTGCCTTTTCTGTCCTACCCCCTCTTTTCACATACTTACAGAGCAAATAATTATATTACAGTTCAGAAGAAAGGTTGCGTTACCTAACATCATTGAATTGAACTGTCAGTAAGTAGGTAAACGAAAGACAAAAGGAACCAAATAATTCCAACACTTAATTTTACACTGTATTTATTTAGTTATATTTTTAGGATTTTCTTATTCTTTAGAAGAAGTAAAAAAAAACCTTTGCTTTATTACCTTTATATTTTTATACTAGGGCAGATACATTTTTTGAGAGCAAAAAGATCTGACTATTTTGAATCTCATAGGTATCAAAAGGTAGAGAATGCATTAAAAAAACGAGAAAAAAATATTTGATCCCCCCTTCCGGTTCGAGTGGTCTAGAGGCTCCAGATGGAGAGGAGACTCCCCCCGTGAATAGGCTTGCCAGGCATCCGGCTTTAGCCGGACATGTTTGGCTTTTGCGGTCGCGTCCGGCCAAATATGTACGTGTTTGGCCTGTCCGGCTTTTGTCAGGCTTTTTGTCAGGCTTTTTGTCAGGCTTTTTGTCAGAGTGGTGATTAGTACGACGATGGGCGGACGAACGTCCGAACGGAGAAGAGAGCAAACTGTTGGCGCTTCAATTTTCGATCTCATTTACATCACGTATAAATACTTTTTTCAGCAGCCCCGCTGTAAAAACATTATGTTTGGCAATAAAAAAAATATGTCCGGCTTTTAGGGCAAAATGTCAGGTCTTATATAGTGCGCAGTCCGGCCTTTGCATTTTATGGCCTGGCAACCCTCCCCGTGAAGAGAGATGCCATCCGCCTGGAATACCTCTAGAGGCTCTCGCCAATTATCGGCTTGAGGTCCCCTTAGGATCTCGCTGTCCCCAAACCCGGTGACGCTGTAAAGGTAAGGTGCGGCCGACAGTTTACACACTAAACAAAAAACAGTGGTGCCGCGGCCCCCGAGCTACCCAGCTCGGAGAACGATCTTTCGCTTTGGCCTTCCTACACTAAATAAATAATATATCTCAAACAGTTAGATTCCGCATTTTTACATAAAATAACTAGGTCTGTTTAAAAAAAAATGGGAATAATACTCCAATTTTAAGATAATAATTTAATTAAACATAGGTAGGTATATTTGAGGCATAAAGTAGATAAGTAAGACTGCTGGAGGTCAGGTCTAGGGCGCAAAATCTTTTATTTAGTAACTAGTAGCCCGTCCTCGCTTCGCTTCGGTCAAGACCAGAGCCCTCTTTCCCAGTGGGCACTTTGGGCAGGTGCCCAGGGCCCCGCGATCGATAGGGGCCCCCCACAGATTAAATACAAAGTCCCTAGTTCCTGTTAAATCACCAAACGGGGGTTGTAGGGGCCCCATTTTCCTAATATGCCCAGGGCCTCCAATAGGTAAAGACGGCACTGGTCAAGACTATAGTTTTTGTTCTAATATATAGCCTAAGACACTCGCAAAAGAATTTTCAAAATCCCGTGATTACCTCCACACAACATTACAATTCACAAACTTTACCTCTATAGTATAGATATGAAAATAGTTTCGATATTAGCAACCGAGATTAAGAGTCAATAAGACATTACAATGCTGTTTCAATATCAGATTGAAGCCGTAATTTTATTGCATACGCGCCGTCGAATGAAGTCTTTTGGACAGGACACCTCTGTATATGAAATGTATTCCATAGTGTAGATTATGTTATTATATTTATTTTAGGCATTCAACTGTTAGATTATAAAAATCTAAAGGAAATTTTAATTTAAAAAATCTTTTGTTAATAAACATAGTGTACTTTTAACTAGATAAATGACATCCTTTCATAGCTAAGGGATACACATTTATCTGTCTTACATTTGCTACAGAAAATTTAATTCATTTAGTTCTATTATATTTTTTTTTAAAGCATTTAACTGCTAGATGTTTCCATCTAAATTTAGTCTTAAGGATTTTCCTATACCATCTTTATTTTATAATCTCAAGAATTAGAATGAGTTTCTGTTACATTTACGTTTTTAATGTGATTTCTAAATTTAAACTACTATTCCAGTTATATCTAAGTATAACACGATCTTTAGAGGAGCTCGATGGCGCAAGTGGTTAGCGCGTTCGGCTGCGATCGTTGAAGTTAAGCAACTTTTGCAGTGGTCGGTCATTGGATGGGAGACCAAAAATTTACTATCTCGAGCTCCTCCGTGCTTCGGAAGGCACGTTAAGCCGTCGGTCCCGGCAGCATCTGCAGCAGGTAGCAACCCACCAATCCGCACTAAGCCCGCGCGGTGGGTCATGGCCCAATCTCCCTATTCCATCCATAGGGAAGGCCTGTGCCCCAGCAGAGGGGACATTAATAGGCTGATGATGATGATAACACGATCTATTCCATTAAAAATAAAGATCAAGTTTCAAATATCTTTGACCATATTAACAGTTTCCTTGTTATTAGAAGGTTCTAAGTGCAATCACTCATTCTCTAAAAAGGAAAACTTGTCCGCTTTGATATTTTTAAGCGAAATATCGGACAAGCGGGTTAGGAATCAGTTGGTTCGATCGTACCCATTCCAGCACTTTCAGCAGTCTCGGTTTTATTAATAACAACTTTTTGTCTTCGATATGACAAAGATAATTAAATAAGCCTAACCGATTTTATGGACACATCATGTTTCAATTAATATTAATGATTTAAGGCTAATACGCTTTCCTATGCATAAAATATTGAGTTTAATTTAGATGATTTAGTTTCCAATTTTCCATAATACAAATACGAGTTCTTGTTTGGAACTCAAGAATTGTTGTGTTAAGCAGAAGTTTTTATTTATACCTATTTATTTTGAAACCATATACTGAAACAAATTAATTCTTTTTGATCAAACTTAGCTTACACGTGGTTTTCCTTAATTAATTGCGCATAGTTATTTCAAGCTTAAATATTATGATTTAATATTTGGCGCTTTCCACATTTAATTCGCTAAATATTCTTTCTAACAAACATTGTAATATTTAGGTTAAAAAAAAGTGTTAAACTTGTCTGCATTGTAATAAGAGCCTGTCCGCATTGCGATATTTCACCACGCGTTTTTATTTTTGCAATTCTGTAACATTTGAATCTTTGTAAGACTGGCGGTTAAAAGTTCGCGCTGCATAAAAATCTGTATTTTTTTTGATGCAAATTGAACGCGATGTGATACGGAGTTTCTGTTAATGTTTTATTTTAGAAGTTTATCTCAGCCGAGTATCACATTAAACTGACAAAAATCTTATGAAATTATAACCGCAATGCATACTAGCTGTTACTCCGTCCACGAAATATAATACGCGAGAATAAAAATTGCTCGATGAAATATAGCAGTGCGGACAAGCTTTAAACAATAAATCAAACGTATTTTATAAAAGTATTAGTAGAAAAACTAGAAAAGGAATCAGATTTTTATTACGACCGACTAGTTACTTACTCTGTAGCCGTTTCTGATAACAACATTACTTTATCAAGAGACAGCACACCATTTGTACATGTGAAAATTAATAATTCCAGCAATAAATAAACATTTGTTTTAAAACCGCAAACATTCATATGTTAATTTGTTCGACAAACCGCAGCACCCGTGAAAAAAACCCGTATAATTTTATAATTCACACGTTCACTCGCGATTTCGAATATAAACCAGTGAACCGAAATTTCAAAAATAAACATTGAATTGGAGAAAACAAACACAACGTCGGATTGCCTCTAAAATAAATTACATGAACCAAGCAAATCACCGATTGAGTTTGGCGCAAATGGTAAGTATCTATATTATTAGTTACGTGTTCCATAGTAGCGTTGGAGGTCTGAGTATTGTCAGTTTTTACATTTTAAATCTGTACAAAAATTATGAACTAAATAATATCTATTGGTAACTCTTTCATGCCTTTAACAAAAGTGTTTGTCTCTGGAGATCGAGGAAGATTATATTTTCGCCTAAACCTAACCCGGTGAGATCTGACAAGCTCATTAGTTGTGAAAAAACAACAACAACAATAAAATTTGGAAAAATACAACTTGCGTGAGTGTCGTGGAGGTGGAAGACTTGGTTGAAAGAAAGAAAGAAAATACATTTATTTTGGCATAAACAACAAGACAGGAGATACAAGATTTTGAGCAGCTTAAAAAGTAAGCCTTTTGATTGGCCGTTCATCACGCGACTATCCCCCCGTCGCTTAATGCCCCGCACCCCTCTGACGCCCTTAAAGTAGGCCTTGTGATTGGTCGACTCGTTTTACCTTTGGTTCGGTGCACAGCTGCCGTCAACAAGAATCCTACCCATCAATCCACACTGGGCCGAGTACCCGCCCTCCCTATCTATCTCAATATCTCCCTATTCAATAAGAATAAATTATCGTACCCACCGAAGCCTCACTAGGGCCGCGCGATGGGTCATGGCCCGATCCCCCGATTCCGTCAAAATATTAAACAAAACTTAAAACCAAGTTTACGGCCACCGCTCTCAGTGGTCGCTCATCTAGCTGCCTGCCCAGCTTCCTCGCTAGGTTGTGGTAGTTTTTTTTAGAAATTTTTCGATTATAGGTAGACCGCTTAACTGAGCCCTCGCCTGCGGGATAAAGGATGTGGGGAAGGACGACAACGGGACCGTGAGAGGTGCGGGCGGTAGGTACATTCTTGTCAAAATTACAAGTATCCACCACCTGCACCTCTCACGGCCCCCGTTCTCGTCCTCCCCCACTCCCTGTACCCCGCAGGCGAGGTCTCAGCTAAGCGGTTTACCTATAGCCACTATATCGTCCAAAAAGGAACTTGGTTCCAATAAAATCTAGTATGAAAAATGGAATAAAACCATTTATTATTCGTACTAGGCAATAGATATTATTATGCTTAGGCCACATTATCGCGATAACGCGAAGAATAGGCTAGTTGACTCAGATCGAATTGTATTAAATAAATGTTTATTTCTTAAAGTATTTGGTCTAAGGAACCTAAATATATCAATTTCACTTTATAAAAGCAGAAGATTACTGTAGATTTTAAATTAAAAAAAAAAATTTTTAGTCTTTAATTTTTAAACACTAAAAACGTTCGCCACATCCGCCATGATTGTGACGTCTCTTTTAGTAAACAACTAAATGTCATTCATACATAACTTTAAAACTTGTATTATTAAAACTGATTCTAAATGAAGAGACTTAAAATATTATTCAATGAGTACTTACATCAAAGTGATCTTCGCAAAAATAAATTCTACTATGAGTCGATAAAGTTGCAGGATCACTTTTAGCAAGTTTTAACCAGGTATTGCGTAGGTTAATTTCTTTTGGCACTTTAATCCAGAACTTTCCTGGAGTCTTCAAGGATGTGTTTTTACATTCTCGTACAATACAATAATGATAATTACTATATTTTTCGTGGTATCTATTAGAAATCATGTTTTTTTTTTATTATAAACTCAGATAGGTTATTTTCTACGTGCTTAAGAGTTTTTGTTTACTACCGTCGCGTCATCGCATAGATAATCTATAGACTAAAATGGCCGACAGCGTTTTGTATGTCCATGAAAAGTCTATTTTAAAATTAAAGATTTGTAGCTTTCTAGGTCTCATCAAATACAATACATTTTTTTTCGGTCTAATAGAACATTTATTAACCATTTAAAACCTTTTTCCAAAAAGGGTCAACTAGCTTATTGCCGTTTTCACGACGCATCTAATCAAGCAATAGTCGCCTTTCTGACCTGTTCTGAAATTTGACTATTGCTTGGCCCGACTTGTCGTCAAAACGGAAAATGTTTACTATAGTGCAGCAGTGTGGCTGAATAGTTGCCATGGCATTATGATTTCACGCCTAAACAACTTACCTACACAAACGAATATAATGAATTTTAGTATTGCGATGCGATGCTTTGAACCTTTCTAAAAGACATTAATTACTTTTTGACGGGAAAATAAAAAATTAAGGGCATGAACATTCTTAGGAAAAGTGAAAACTATAGTTTCTTATTTCCTTATGACCTCATTACAGAACAAACTTATGGTGTTTACAGATTCTTCAACGCTTTTGCCAAGATTTGCGTACGAGTACCTAAGTTTGATATAAAAAATGGATGTCTGTAAAGTTGGTTTATGGACGATAATTCTACGTGATAACGTGTCGTTCGCTGTTTTCCTCGGGGAAGTTTTGTGAGCTGTTTGTTCAGGTTCGTTTGAACCCAAGCACGTCTCTGCAGCTCTTATGGGGCCAGTTAGGTACTCTTCGAGGGTACTTCGGAGAGGGGTAAGGGAGGACAGGGGGCTCAGGATGATCAGGGAATGTCAGGAGGGAGAGAGGGGGTAGTCACTAGAACCCCTCGATTACACCTCAGACACACCGCGTAACGTTGAACTAACTCGTGACTCGTGACATGACGTCACACTTTATCGTGCATGCAGCCGGTGTTCATCGATTAATAAGACGTTATCACGCCAAAAGTAAATATAATCTAAAAGGATTTATGCTTTAACTCAAACGAGTCCCTACGGCTTAGACTTCAGATATTTGTTTTGATTCGCATCAATGTCATGCATATTATAACAAATTTCACACACGTCCGATTTACACCAGGCATTACATTAAGGGCGCACTGCGATCCCTTGAAGCATTATTCCACCAAACCGTCTACGTCTCACATCTCCTGAGCTCAGAATGCGTTAACCGCTCCTTAATGGCGTTTTTATGATTCCTAGCGCCATCAACACGCCGTATTGTTTCTCGACTTGATTTATTTACTACCTGAAGATGTATTATGTGTTAAGAGATGAAGCTCGCGTCCTTAAAACACCTGAACAGGTTACTTCCGAAGATAATAATTGTGAGGATGTTATGTTTTTTTAACACTTATTGTTGAACAGTGAAATCTTTCGTTTGCTTAGGTTAAAAGTTAAACATGAGTTTTGCCTAAACAAGATTTAAGAGTAATAAGTTTATTTAGGTTTAAAACGAAATTTAAATAGGTAATTCCGATTCGAAAAAGAATGGTATAAGGTCACACAGGGCAATTGTAGGGGGCACATGAAGTCCTGGGGCAAATAACTCTTTATTGTTTTGTTTTTAAAATAACAAACATTTAAGGCTCTGTAGAGTAACTTTTGCTCTACAGAGCCTCTACAGAGCACAAATGTTTGTTATTTTAAAAAGAAAACAGAAACGAGTTATTTGATACAGCTACATTTTCCCCGAGTGACCTTACACCAGAAGGACGTACTTGAGTAATTACAGTTAAGAAATGATAAGCGAAAACGTTCATAATTAATAGCAAGTATTGCAATGCCTTGGAAGCGTCGACTGCCTTGGTAGCTTAATAATGCAAGTAAATACATTCTACCAAAGTATTATAAATTATGAACATCCTACTTACAATAAATAAAACACGATCGAAGATGCGACTCAAGTCCTTGTAAAAACTTTATTACACCGGAATACGCGGGAACTCTTTAATAAAGGAACATAAAAACAGACGGCATTGGTCATAAAAAGTTTATAAATCTCTGTTATACTATACTGTATCATTGCTTTACATTCCCTTAGACTATTTCGCTGTATGTTGGGTCCTTGCTTAAATTAATGTCTGCCATTGTTATTTATTATTTTGTCTTTAAGGAGCGCATTGATATAATACTTCAGTCGTGTTATTCTGTAAGAAAAAACTCAGTATTCACCTCGGAATCAGCGGTGTAATTAACAATAAGAACTGAAATCATACTAATATTATAAAAGCGAAAGTTTGTGAGTGTGTATGTTTGTTACTTCTTCGCGTCTAAACGGCTGGAGCGATTTTAATCAAATTTGGTCTAACTCCATAGTTAGCTGACACTCTGGATTAACACATAAGCTACGTTTTACTGCGGGAAAATATCCCTAATAAACCGCGTGTTATATCGCGGGGCACAGCTAGTTTCAAATAAATTTCAAATCACACAGGCGAATTTCGCGGTGAAAAGTACCGACTGTACGTTTTTTTACTCATGTGGTGATAAGTGAGTTTGTTCTTACAGAATTGCACCGCAGGATCAAAAATGAGGAAACCTGTTTATTATTGGTCTAGTTTAGAAGGGAAGTACTAGGATTGGAGTATGCTTACAGTAGGCAGCACGGGTCTGTATCTGCTCTTCTGCGGTACACTTGTTGTGATTGAAATCAGGGCCAAAGAGAAGAAGAGAGAAACTCTTTGGCCTCAACCTCCAGGATCCCTTGATCCCTCCGGACAGGTCTCCACGCACGGCAAACACGCAGGTGGTCAATTTCAACCCGACATCCTGGTTTTTTGGATGACTGACCCATGTCAGCGTGACCACGTCGTTGATTATGGCGGATTACGATAAGGATGCATAGAACCATTCCTACCATCCCATGGGTGAGGAATTCTATGGGGGATGCGTCAGGTAGTTGCACTCTTCATCAAAAGGATGAACAATGTGTAACAGGTGGCAACCGTGGGAAGGATAACATACCTGGCTTGCCTTAGGGATCTACACGACTGTAGCGCTCTCCCCTAAGGCCCTACGCCTTCGGACACATTGGACAGATGTGCGATAAAGGGGCATGCTTAGACCAACCCTGCTTAAAATAAACTTTACTGGTGTTAAGCCTATCCCCACCCAAGTACGGTACTTTTCGGTACCGCACAAGTTTGTAGCGGCCAATGATCAACAGAAGTGAAACATTCTTATTTGCAAACTCTTTTAACGTAAAAATAACAGTTCTATGTAGCGGCCATTGCAATGATCAACAGAAGGGACAAATTCTTATTTGCCATCTCTTATATCGTAAAAAACAACAAAAACTGACGTTTATGCCCAAAAAAATTTACACTCTTTTTCGCCTAGCCCCCATTCGCCTAGTTGTAAATAATCTTATCATGAAAAAAAAAACACCAAATGAGAAAAAAAAGTCTAAAGATTTCGCCAATAAAATAGTAGAGACTATAAGTATTTTTCCTTTATTATACCACGAAACGGTTTTGAAAACTCGTCAATCGGTCCTGCCCGGGCAAATGTTTGTTCGGCGGGATATTGCAGGGCAGCCGCACGCCGCACTCACACGACGGCGCGTGCGGCGCCCGCCGGCTGTTTATCCGCACACCATAGACCTACGCAATCAAACATCGAGACCAATTAAACCACACAATTTATAAAGTTCTCCGCCGCGTCTATCTGTATGTTCGCGAGGATCGCCAAAAATAAGAAACGGGCACTCGTTTTCATTTAAGGAGATCTAGAGAGAGAGAGAGAAAGAGTAATAGCCTCCAGATCTCCACAAAGGCTAGGCTAGGTTTAGTTATACTGGTTAGGTAAGGTCGGAGTCCTCGACTCTTTCTTTAGTAGTACATATTTGTTTGTTTTGATTCATAGTTATGCTATTTACTATTCTCTTTTAATGGAGACATGATCTATTGATCACGAGACACAACTTCCCTTATTTATAAATGACTAGCGAACTGCCACGGCCTTGTACTGGTGAAGTTTATTTCAAAGTGATAAAATATAGCCTAATAGAGGGTGGCACAATTGGCTTCCCAGACAAATTTCCATACTCCTTTCGGCCCATGAAAGGAGGTTTTTGGGATAAAAACTATCAGATGTCCTTTACCGGAACTGAAACTACTTCTATACCAAGTTTTCTCTAAATTGATTCAGCGGCTTAAGCGTGAAGAAGGAGCACACTTTCGCATTTATATCATTAGCATGGATAATGTAGCATTTTAATAGTGAAAGAATTTTTGAAAGCGTTTCAGTAGTTCTTTGAGTTTTTCCGTTATGCTGTTAGTCTGTTACACACTTTAGGAATTCTAGCTCTATGGTTCCTACAAACAAGTTATATAAAGTTTGCATGTCTGATAGAGGTTGTATAATAATTGAGTAGGTTATTGATTGCGTCTTGTCTAAGAGAACGCTTTATACCATCACCTCCTATATCACGAATTAAATTTAGGTTTGGACTTTGTTTAGTCCACATCACTGAAATTATATAATGTTGTTCGAGAAACAAAGACAAAACACTGTGTAACTAGTTCCAGATTATGCTTTGTTTATTATAAAATAGCCCGTGCGGTGAATACATTTTCCAAATTTATTTTGATTGATATGTTAAGATCTGGAGATAGATTGGCATTTTCTTTGGGCAACAGAATTTGAGTATGATTTTAGTTATGATATGTTTTTTTTGTGGTGGTTCTTTCTCTTAATACATAAAGGAATTTGTAGACAAGACCTTTTTTTATGTAATGTAATGGCATGTACTAACTACTCGATTCTATGTTCAACATTATGCTCGCGGCCAACTCGCGGCAAATGAGCCTTTACGCACGCTGGACTTGGGGGGCGAGCTGGCGAATGCGTTACGCGTTGCGGAAAGTATGTTCGAGCGAGGCGAACGGGAGTTGAGTGGGGATATAAGCAAGAGAAAGCAGTGCGCGTGCACATTTTCTTTCTCTCTTTCTCTTATATTTAGTAAATGAAATATGTATATTTACATACATATATACATTTTACACACACACACACGTATACACAAATACAGATGGAGCTAAAGAAGTTTCACTACAGTCGTTTGGTCATCAGCACACTCGTTTTTTTCTATTAGCATTTTCTCTTTCGTTAAGATATCGAGCTTACACTTGGATGAAGAATCTCGCTCTAGGGCTTGCGCGTCATTATCATGGCGATGTTATTTACATGATAAAATATTTTGGATGGTCCACACATTCAATCGCTGGTATTAGATACCAGCGATTGAATGTGATGAATCGGATAGACTTTTGGCGTCAGCTTGTGAATTGTTAATTATATTTTTTCATTAATTTTCTATGATACCGGCTGGAGTTTAAAAACTGTAAAATTATAATACATGCCAAATATGTCACTAGAATGCTTGTCAAAACTTGTGATGACTTCGACAACGTCTGTACAACAAAGAAAACATTCTAATTTTATTTCAAACATTAAGATAAATAAGTATTTATGAACAATTATTTTAGAAGTATTCTATAACTTATTTATTGAATTAAGAAGTAATAGTATTTGAGCCAGAAAATGTCTTCGTGTAGTTCACAAGAGACTGACACTACTCAAGCCCCTATAAAAGAATTATACCAACGTACCATTTCGACTTCATCATCTGAACCTCCAATGGAGCAGTGGTCATCTCTGTTCGAGATCGAAGCACCAGACGCACCTAAAATGGTTCTGTTCAAGCAAGGCTTATATGACCCTGGCAGTGGCGAGATATGTGCCAAATACATTCCACTATCAGACAGTTCGGTATTCAGACATGTCTATTACGCTTATCCGGCTATTAAAGATCCTGGAATAGAAGGAGCTCTGTTGCAACCAGGTAATGTTATAATTTTACGCTTTTTTGGCCTCGTATCTGCTATAATTAGTTCTTCGTTTATATAATACAAAAAAAAATCATCTATTTCGATAGATTAATGTGTGTTTTTTACTAAGCAACTAGATGTTCGTCGTTTGATTTTTTTTATTGTAGAGTTTGTGTTAGTTTGAATTCTGATCGTAAATGTAAGCATTCGAATGACGTGTCGTGGCTAGCTATATTATCAACGGATAGGGTAGTTTTGGAGGCTAATGCACTTATGTAATTAATGTTTCTTTGTTAGCTAGAAAAACGCACAAAGTATAAATACGAACTCGTGCTGTGGGAGATATAAACATTTTTATACTAAACTCGTTTCACTATTTGATAAATAATATATTGAATTTTATGTAATACGTAGTTTAAGACATCAAAAGGCTCCAAATAAGAACTAATAAAGAGGTCGCGTTAACATTACTGTCTCAACCAAACTGGAGTTCAAATGAGTTTGGCAAACATAATGCTTGGCTTATCAAAGGAAAATGCTTTATACCTATTGAGGCTGTATTTTGCCTGTAGGTCTACGTTAGGATTTAGCCATTGGAATAAGCTGCCTTTTTAATAATATTCCTGTTAAATCATCAAACGGAATTCATAGGGGCCCCATTATCCTAATATGCCCAGGGCCTCCAATAGGTCAAAGACGGTATTGATTCTATGTATGCATTGTGGGGTTCACTTGCACCTAGTGAGTTAAACATATATGTATATACATCACTACTATACTTAACACCTCAGTGCGACACATTTGGTATTCCTTGGGTCTAGGAGATTGCTCGGAATAAATAGGGCAAGGTCATCTGCCGCTCATAATTATCCTTTATGTCATCCATGAAACATTGACTTGTCAAAAGTGCTAATTGAGAGGTGAAGTTTTGGCCTACATTAGTGCTCAAACACACTTAGTACTTACACCTAATTAATTATCTATCTTTTGCAGAGTGAATTTATACATTCTTGTGGTTCGTTCCAGTAATTGGTATAAACGCTTTGAGAACCTGTTGATAACTAAATTTTGTTTTAGTGCTACAGAAAATAATAGAAATATTGTTTTTTGAAATTCTAGAGAAAAGAAAAATATATCCTCGCGATGGTCAAGAGTTGTACTTAGATTTGTGTAAAGAAATGAACATTGTTCCCGTGAGGATCTTCTATAGAGGGCTGCTTGAAAGAAATATAGATTTAAAGGTGAGCTTACTTAACGGACGTATAAAAATATTGTAGTTACTTAATAAACTAAGTAGTATTAATAGTAAAGTACCTATAACTATGATCATTTTTAGATATTAACTTTGTTTTGTAGCGAGACCGGCTATATCCGCATACATTTGGATTTAGGGGTTGGAATTAAAGAAATGAATTCCCAAAACGTATAAAACAGCAATCACACAGACAGAAAATAAGGAATATATTAGCCGCCTTACCTTATTCTCTCGAACGAATGTCCCTCAGTTCCAGGACACACTAGAAAACATGGCACAGTATTTTTGTTTGGTATTTCACAGGAGATCGCACACGTAATAATTCACAAAATTATAGCTAATTCTAATTCTAATCACATATCAAATATACGAAAATTCGTAAGACAACAACCACCGCTAGTGCGATACGCACACGCAGATCACATACGCTGGGCGATATCGATTTTATTCGAATGATTCCCTAATATACCCGCCCAGGTAGACGGCTTGTATGTTTGTGTACATACTTAACCATTATTTTTTTTCATTAATAATTGCCAAATTAAACGTCCTGGGAATGAACATGTCGAGATGCTCGATGCAAAGTAAATAAGGATATGATCACGATACATGTTTACTTGCATTATTTCACAATTTTATTTTAAACTAGCTGACCCAGCGAACTTCGTAACGTTATACCTCTTTTTCGTAAATATTTTTTTATCACATCTATTCGAGAAGAACTAGCTATTGTTCTCTTTTTAGAGGAACTTAAATAGATTTTTGATCACTTGGTTAGTAAAACATTGCTAGTTTCAATCACCAAAGAGAGCAATCACGAAACCGTTGGATAAATTCTGGTAGGTACCTATAGCTATAGAAATAAGGGGGCTTTGAAAACGGTCGTCATTATACTTTTGTCTCAGTATCATATCGTTTCAAATGGAAACGGAAGTACATGCCCTTAAATAGGTACAATTTACACTAATCGAGGAATAAACAAAAGGCGGAAAACCTCCGTTGTTCGTATTGTGGACAATATCACTAAGAAATACCTACAGTAAGAGGGCGTATCGTAGATCGTTCAATGCAGGTACTTGATCAAATAACCCCAACCTTTTGTGTTCAAGATCCATTCTTTTTATTTTTGGAAACAATGTCTACTGTCGAATTGATTTTCCTCCCTCCTCCTAGGACCAATGCTGTTAATAATACCAGAGAGTTTCAATAGCCATTCTCGGTTACATTATTTGTCATGAATTTTTGAGTTCTGAAATCAAATATTGTTTCCAAATCCATTTTCAAATAATAGATGCATATTTTTTTATTGGCATTCCGAACAACGTTTTCGACAATTTTTTTGTTAAATTTATGGGCACAGTGACAAGCCAGTCAGCTTTTGGTCAAGCGGCGAACGTAGCGTGTATGCTTTGCCTTTTGCCCATACGCTCGTTACTGTCAGTTTTGTTTCGCGGTGTTCTTCTAACATTTTAGTAAAGGACATGGTAAAGTTTTGTATGAGCGACTGCCCTGGCAATGTATAAATACTGTACTTAGTAATAGTTAATGGTAAATGGCTAAGTATTTATAATTTCTATGAAAAATGCTTAGGAATTTTTTATAAAGTCACAATCTTGAAAATTATGAGAACTCCTACTATGTCATTACCTTACTAAAGTTGATAAAAAGATGTTGCCAATTATTTACAGAGTGATCAATTTCGCATTTTCTTAAAATCTTTGTTCCCATTTCTCCGATTAACTCCTCACAAAAAGTTTTTTTAAAGCAAAAATAAATACAAATAATTTGTTATCGTCGGCCTGACAGGAAATCTGTGAAGTTTTATTTTGTCCATTTGGAAAAATTAAAGGATTAATTATCATACAGCCTTGTCTCAAGCCTAATCAGAATAATAAAATCTATTATTTTAGGCCTTCCGTGATTTGTTGTAACAAAAATTAGGGCCTTTTGAAGGAGTTTAGAAATAATATTGTTTAACACGGAATTCAATTTTTATACTTTCAAATATTTGATTATTTCACGAAAGTTGTATGAGAATAATAAACACGTAATAATTAATAAAAAAATATTGTAACGTTACGGGCTAGTGCGAAATATTTATACACGTTAAGGGCAGTTTCTTAGCCATGTCCTTTATTTTCATTGCTCGCCGTTTCGCTTTAAGCTGTCGCTCATAGTGGCAAGGTCGTAGCCAAGATGGATGTCCTGACACTAATAGCATTAAAATTTTGCTCGTGACGTTAGCTTATCGTGTACAACAGGTCCTGAAATTGCGATATAATTTTATAAGCTTCAAAAGAAATAAGAGTATTACAATGAAAAACATCCCTCGAGGCCTTACAATATGCAGGTATAATATAGTTGTCGGCAACTTTTGGACCAAAGTTCTTCTTCCGACGGTCTAGCGGATGGGGGCTTGCAGCTAGCTAGCTAGGCAGCTAGCTTGGCAACTAGCTAGGCAGCTTAACTTCGTTCCAACCGAGTGTTTCACGACACTAACGCATTTTTTTTCAGTATTATTGTGTGAACCCAGTTGGAGTGAGGGCAATGAGCCTGGCTCTCCTGCGAAATACAGCCGTCAAACACCTGGACCTGACCTCCAATTTCTTGAACGAGGATGCCTGCTACCACCTCGGGCAACTGCTGGGGGAAAACGTCACGCTGCAGGAGTTGGTGCTGTCCAGCTGCAAGTAAACACCTACAATTATTATATCATCAGACTCCAACCGCCTTATTGCAAAACGTAGACGAAAGTTAAACCAGAGGCCCGAACACGAGTTTTTGACAGCTCCGTAAAGTTTACGATAAGCGTCAAATTTTGTATGGAATAAGCTAGTTTCTTACGCCCGATAGAGGCACTGCTTAGTTTTCATACAAACTTTGACGATGCGATACTTTATGAAGCTGTCAAAAACTCGTGCTTGGACCTCTGGACTAAAACTACTGCTGTCACTTTTGGTTGCTTAAAAGGAAACAGAGACACTAGGTTTAAACCAAGATTAACTTTAGTTCGCCTTTTAGAATCCTAAGCGTCCACATGTCCAGCTGATGAGACCACTTTACCTATGCTATGTACAAAATCACTTAGAGAAAAATGTTAAAGCAGTAAAACCTCTTTTTGCTGAAATGACTACTTTATATTATTCAAATAAAAAAGATCATTGTGCAAAAAATTGTTCTGTCAATTCAGTGCCAGAAGACAACAACTTACAAATAAATCGATCTAAAAAGCTAACATTAACTCGCGAAATTTTACCTGATTTTAAAAAATAAACTTCCGACAAACTGCGTTGCAGTTTGGCAGATAGATTGTAATTTTTTTGCTGAATAAAGAAATAAAAAACGAAATCCCGGTGCAACAAGAGGACTAAATATCTTCGCACTATCCACAATACTTTATTAAAAATTGGTCCGGTTTTATGGAACCACCATGCAAGTGAAACACTTAAAGCGTTTTAATCACAGATTTAAATCGTTTTAATAGCCTCAAGTTTTTTCGTTAGTTGATGTAACTCTGTCCTTCCTCAACTGGAAATCGAACCTGGACCGCCCACACGGCAGGAGGGCTTTCTTCCACTGAACCACCGCAACTCGTTGATAAGGTCTAGATTTTTGAACAACAATTAAAACTGTAATGCGACATGCTAAAGATTCTCTCATTTTCGTGCTAAAGAGGAACGAAATAGTTATTTATTATACAAGAGTGGAAAGTTCCTTTTTAACCGCGTGCTCGATTTGGATGACCGAGCAAGCGAAGGATTCTAAAGTTGAATCACGAGCGCAGCGAGTGATTCTAAATTAGAATCCTGAGCGTCAGCGAGGGAAACAAACGAGCACAAGGTGAAAAATCTTTCCACTCGAGTGCAATACGTAACTTTTCATCCCACCTCAGCGAGGAAATGACAAAATGAAAAAGAAAACAATTTATAATGACAAAATATTTTTATTTCAATTAAAACACATTAAGATAATCTATAAATTGAAGAAAATAATAAGAAGTAGAAAATAATTAAGAAATATTAAATGTAACGTTGCTACAGTTACTTATGTTAAGTTTAATATTTTTGTTAGGTAATGTTATGTTGGTGTTTGTGAATTGTGCGCTGTTTTGTGGTAAACTACTCGTATCAGTAATTTTAAATAGTTGTGCCGATTCATTGGATTCTATTGGCGTAAATGTTGGCGAGAGAGGGCTATTGTTTCCAATCTTATGGGGGCTCATTTTAGATGTAGAAGGGCGAGACCAAGAATCTGACAGAGGTTCTTTCAGCGTTATGGCCTCCACGATACTATTACAAATTTTTGATTTACTTTGGATTGAATCCTCTATGTATCCCTCTACAACCGAATTAGACTTCCAGCCTCCATGGCGCTTAAGCGATAGAAGATCAGCCCCTGATTCGGCCAAAAGTGTGGCTGAGGTTCTTCTAAAACAGTGACCGGTGTATAACGGGGGTTCTAAAAGTCCGAGAAAAGTTGCTATTTCTCGTGGAATACTGCCAATTTTATTCTGACCCATAGGTTGTCGGATACACTTTCCGTTGCGATATTGTAGAAAAAATCGTTCAATTGGGGTGTTAGAAGGACGTAAAGCTTGATATTTCTGAACAATGTTTACATATTCCTTGCGAATAACGAAGTTGCGGTCTTTTTTTGTCTTGGTATTTAGTACATTAATTAATAGCAATTCATCAGAATTATGAGAATATTTTGATACGTTATTGACATTAAGTAGTGTAAGTTCATTTGTTCGACATGCTCCGGTTATACCAATAATAAGAACAACCTGTAACAAAAGAAGTATTTATAATCGTAAATAAATTAATCAAATTAAAAATATTGTAAGTACTATGTACAATTTTATCAACAACAAAAAATTACACGTATTGACTTACTTTTGCCGCTAAATATACGGAATCAGGTGCTTCATTAATAAACTTTGCAATTTCAGATGCTGTGAAAACCTTCGATTTTTTTGGTTTATAACCAGATGAGGCTCTTTTTAAAAATGCCACTAATTTATGATAGGTGTCGATATGAACGTCTTTCTTCATCTTAATTGTTAATTTTAGCATTGAATACGTACTCCATAGCGTGCTTGCTTTCTTGGTCTCAGATAATTCTATAAAATATGCCAGCAAAACGTTTTCGGAGAAAGTTTTTGCTCCTTTAGCTAGTCGCCACATGTTAAATATATCGTACTGTTTCAAATACTTCTCTCGTGATTGCTGAGGGAGAAGGCTCATTTGCGCATTATTAACTGTTTCAGTTAACTCAGTTGGCGTTAGATAAACTTCATCGTCGCTAATGTCACTCATTTTAGTTGATTTTTTTGTACAGTTTTTAGGTTATGTTAATTATATTAAGCAATAAAACGTGAAAAACTAGAATGGCGCGAAGCACGCAAATAAAACAAAGAAACCAAGAAGGTTCCAAATTTAAATTTTTTCACAATTTAAAAAGTTCTAATCATAAATTTGGCACCATAGAGGTTACATTAAATAGGTTTAATGACGTTTTGAATTTACAATTATATTGAGTACTCATTATATGTGATGTTCTAAATTCAAATCTACTTTGCCGCTCAAGCGAATAAAATAGAATTTTCCAGCCAGATTTCGAAGCGCAAAATTACACTTTCCGAGGTGGTGGGATGAAAAAAATATGGCGACGTAATAAAAGTTATAACTAAACTTTTTACAAACTTTTATTTTTTATAAAAGTTTATTTACGACTATTAAAAAAAATGTAAAATATGCCACCACCGAGCCCTGGCAGATTTGTGGGTGCTCACGTCAGCAAACACAGTTTAGACCAGCGGATTAATAGAGCTTTCTGAAGATTGGAGAAGTGAATGATACTTCATTCCTAACCACCCATCCGATGGACGGCCGTTGCCAAAATCTATTCTTATAATAACTTCCACAATCGTAGTGCTCCGTCACTAGTGAATTAATTTTAATAATTTTACACTCTTTCTTAGTATTCTTCTCCCTTTATCTATCACGAGGAGCAAAGGTGGATAGAATATATTGGTGGTACAATTACCATGAGATACATGAAAATTATATTAGTACCAAATAAACAACAGGGTCACTCCATTTACGGTCCACTCCAATTCTAAAGCTTTTTTCGGAAAAAAGTGGACAACACTTTGTAGAGATTATGCTTTGGAAGATACTTGTATCCGGAGACTCGTAATTGCTTCCAGGATAGAACCTGTATGTCTCAAACGACTCGTGTGTCGCCTCCCTGGGAGGAGCATGGACCTATTGGACTTGTCAAAGAATGGCATCGGCGACCAGGGTTTCTTCTATCTCACCGAACAGATCATCAAAGGTGCTGTTATAAAAAGGTATAGAATCATGTTTCTTACAGTCCCCGAAATACTTTTACACAGTTCTCGACGTTGGGGGACCTTTTCAGGCCTAGTGGTTTTGAAATGATCAGAATGATAAATTTATTGAAATGCTTCAATATTTTTTAAAGCCTGGTAGGCAAATGAACTCCACCCCATTTGAAGTTGGGTGGTGTTAAAGTCCAGACGCGAAGATAGCTGGTACAGCCAGCCAGTATTGCCACACCAACCATGCTCACCTTGCCGGTCTGCAGAAATGCTTCCTCATGCCTTCAGTTATATTTATGAAAGGCCAACGTGCCAACAAGCATAATGCTCGGCTGATAGTAAGCGGTCACCGTGGCCTATGGACGCCTGCACACTGGGAGAATCACATGAGCATTGCTTACCCTATAAACTTCTTTTTTTTATATATTATAGGGAGCATAAGAGCTGACGCATGACAGCTCACTTGAAGGTAAGTGATCACCTTCCCCCATAGACATCAGCTACACCAGAAGTATCACAAATGCGATGCCGGCCTTCAAGGAAGGAGTACGCTCTTTTTTGAGGAGAAAACCATAATTATTTAAGTGTAGTTATTTTAATGAATTTATTTTTTTTACTTGCACTGATTCGTATTTTGTTATTTCAGAGCCATCACTTTTCATACAGTCAGTCGCGGGATAAGCTCACTATCTCAGAGACGATTAAAATCATTATAATATAAAGCGTCGAACTATACATTTTCGTTTTCACTCTGAAACTGTGTACCTATTTATTACGTTTAGCTTACTTAGCATCACCTAGTTAGCTGCTCCAGGTGTGGCCTGCATTTTAAAGCTAAATTCATAGTAAGCAGATAAGCCAGCGAAATCAGCGAGTGCACATTTAAGCTCCTTTGTGAAAGCTATGTGGATTACTTACCACACTGAATGTTGTAAAAAATGTCTGGATTCCACAGGTTGAGCCTGAGCAACAACGAGCTGGGCCCAGAATCTGCTTTGGCACTGTGTGAAGCCATTGAAGGAAACAACAAGTTCACGCACCTCGATTTGTCTTGGAACAAGCTATTTCCTCCTAAGGGTGAGGCTAGTAAAAATAACTTCAATATGGAACGTTGAGCAGAAATCAACGCATTGAAATAATAATAGGTTTGGGAAGCTTATGCCGCGATTACACTTGGTCGTTAGCTCGAATACGAGTGCCAATCTTAGATTAAAACAAAAATGGTAGATACGGTACGCTCATACTTGCATCAAACAAAAAGTGATCCCACGGCAGTGCGAACGGGACGGCGAGATCCGCGTCACTGCATTACCGACCCGAACTAAACAGCACGTTAAGTTTCAACGGCAGCGTGAACGAGACGGTGAGATCCGCGTCACTGCACTACCGACCAATCAAGCGACCAGTACTCAACGTCACTACCGAATAAGATTCAAAACAAACAGCAATTTTTATGAAAAAATATATTTTATAGTACTTACGAATGAAAAGTGATGCCGTGGGTTTTATTTTTAGTTCTTGAGCAATTTGAACACTTTTTAAAAACACACTTAGGCATTATTTTATCATATAAACACAAAATATTAGCAATATTTCTTTTTGGCGTTCACATGTACGTCGTTTGCATGTCAAGTTGTGACTAAAGCGATTAGGGTCGTGGACCACAGTTTAAGCGGATCACTTTTGTGAGGCTAGTGCCGTATCTACCCTTTTTGTATTAATCTAAGGTGCCAATGGAATTCGGGTAAACGACTAAGTGTAAAAGAACGGAGTCGAGTACACCCGTATTAGGGTAAATTTCCTTTTGTTTACCCGATACAGTCTTTCAGACCGTATTCCAGTGTAAACAATGTTTCTGGTGCCCGAATTCGAGTGATGTCTTTCTTGCACCGGAATACGGGCTACCGACCAAATGTAATAGCGCCATTAGTTACCTAGTAGAATCAAGCAACATGTTGACAGGTTCTTCAGAATACTTATGGATTTTCCACGAACCATTTAGATCAGTTTTCTACCGTATAAAACATAAGTACTAACATCAAAACCAAGTAAAACATAGAACCTAATGGTTTTCAATTTGCAGGTAATATGTTTCTTGACAATAGGTAGACTTATTACTAACGATTAAAAGGAAAAAAAGAAATTAAAAATTTTCTTCTTGTAGGTAACTTTGTAAAGTTCGATACAAAAGGCACTGCGGGGAATCACCGAGACTACCAGTGTTGTCCTAATTAGTGACACGAATACACGATATGTTTAGCTCTAGTTAGCTGGTCTTACAGCAACCCTCAGTTGTAAAATCCGAGGTTAATTAGCGGTGCATACTTTGCTAGTTTTTATGAATAGCCTGCGACCGGAGATAAAGTTTTATGCCTCCAGACAGGTTTATGTTCTCTTTTTTTTTTCTTCTAGGAAATAAGGGAGTACATAAATACCTACCCACGGAAATGAACTTTAGTTTTCTCGATAAATTTCTTAAAGCTTAAAAGTTATTTATGAGGTGGAAAGGTTTCTGTTGGTCTGTGGTTTCGGCAATATAACAAGAGTTTGACGGAATAAAAGAACTACCCCTAGCACGAACCATTATCGAATTCGAATAGTTTGCAAACCGAAATGTCAACGTCAAATTTTGTATAGAAACTTGAACAGCAGCGGCACAAAGTACGTAACGAGAACTAAAAATCAGTACACATTTGACAATGACATTTCGGACCCGATATTGGTTCGTGCTAGGGGTACAGTGTTACCAACAACCCCCAAAAAACACTTTGTTTCAGTTCTATACCTAACAAACAAGCAGCTGACTTGGAGGTTCAGGGACAAAATATTGTACCTTAAAATATTATTGAAATGAAAAAAGCTGAGAAAAGCCATTATCCAAGGCCTACAAAAATTAAGCTTTTAGAAACCCCAGCTCGGTTATTTTCCCTCTGAATAAAAAGGGACTTTCCTTAAGTTTGTAAACCAGTAATAGTACTTGGAGTAATTTATTGATTAGCAAAAGTTTCGTTTTTGTATAAAAAAAAAATACCTACGTCAATAACAATCGTAACAGACGTGATCTTTGTTATCACTTCCGAAGAAAGTTATTTATCGAGATATTATCTATCAAGTGTTATATTAGAAAGTAACGGAATCGATTTTATATTAAACACAGGTTTTCAATTTCGAGAGATTGAAGGGATACTTAAGCTACAGTCAAGTTATAATATTTTTTTTAAAGCAATGTAACTGCTTGTTGTTTAAATCTAAAGAAAATAATACTAGAAAAAAGAACACGCGGACCAGGCAGCAGACGGGACTCAAACCCTTGAGTAATATATTCTTTAGATTTAAACACCGAGCAGTTATGCTTAAAAAAATATAATGGTAACTTGACTATAGCTTAAGTATACCTTCACCTGTAAAGGTATTCATTTGACATTGTGGGTTACCTATAATGAGATGAGAAGAGAGAGAAAGGCTAGAAAGAATTCGACACGGCCATCAGGGCCGCGGTAGCATAATGGTCAGTGCATTCGCCCGGATAGCGAAAGAGGGTTCGAGTCCCGTCTGTAGCTTGTTCCGCGTGGATTTTTTTCTAGTAATATTTTCTATAGTTAAGTATAAAAAAAATTAATGCCCTATATTGCTGTATCATAGGCTTGCATACCTTGTTATATACGAATATAACCACTTTAACCTGTGCCATTTGACCGAAATCGAGTTTGCAAAAGCCGGAATTAAATAATAAAACTGTCCAGCCGGACGCGGGGTGGCCGTTTCGAATCGTTTAGCTGTACTACGAACTTTCCGCGGCTATTTGGCACTGACGTTCTCATAAATATTAAACAGGACAAGGGTTCAAGTTGCAGGTTGCTTTTATTTTCAACGTGTGCAGAGTTCCTGCGTTTGTCTCTAAATTGGAGTACTAAATTTTCGAAAATTTCTCGCTAATCGACGGCGATTTGTCTGGTAGTACAGAAGTGTAGATGTTTTTTTTTTCCTAAATAGCTTCGCACGGCTTGTGCATTTAGCCAATGTCAAGTGTTAAAATGTTTACAAATTCTATAGACCTCGTGGTCAAAGTAATAAATCAAGTCAAAGTAAGAGGCAGTCAAGTCAATCCCCCTTTCCCTATGTTTCAGTAAATGTGTGGGGATTTACTGGAACCTCCCCGTGGACTTATTGAGGGAACGTCGAAAGACACTTTCCGCTATTTTGTTTCACTTGCCAACACTTGTGCATGTGCGCGAACACTTAGTGGTTAATAATCCATCATTATTAGACACTAAAATCCGCCACAACACAATTTTTAACAAGAAAAACAAAACTGCTAAAGTGACGCTTCCCGATCCCGCCAAAAAATCGAGTGTAGATGTTTTAGGGCGTCTTACCCGGAGAGTGGCAATAGGGTTGCCACCTTTTTTAAGTCCAAATAAAGTACATTGGATATGAAAGGTAGAAAAAAAAGTACATTGTGTCCAAAATAAAGTACATTTTAATCCACTTTATTAGTAAGCTTAAAATATATTTTACGGTGCTTATAGCAATATTTAATAAATAATTTGTGGCTACTAAAATTCTGTAGTTCTTATCCGCAATGGGAAAGACCATTGTACAAAGCCATACAGCCGCGACAATGTTGCAGGAATGGGCTAAGGGCGACATATTATACATACTGTTGTTCCGTTTTACGCAAAAAATCTTCCTATCCTCTTTATTTATATTATATGTAAAATTAATTCCCAAGTAATCAAATCACATTAAATAAAGTATTTTCGCGTACTTTATTGTTGGCATAAAGTATAGAGTACAATTACCCGAAATAACGTACAATACTTTATAATAAAGTACGGGTGGCAACCCTAAGTGGCAAACGGAAGCCAAAGTCAATTGAGTAGTTTTTACGTGATCTACAGTTTAGTAACGCAAGTATGATCAATAAAGGAGATGGTTCAAAAGTGGTCGTCGGTTTCCGGCAGCGATGAAACATAATATATTATCATTTGAAAGTTTGTTAATGAACAGAATTTTATAATTTCTATTTTATAATTTATTAATGTAGTATAGAGCAGCTCGATGGCGCGGGTGGTTAGCGCGTTCGGCTGCGATCGTTGAAGTTAAGCAACTTTCGCAGTGGTCGATCATTGGATTGGTGACCAAAAATCTTCTATCTCCAGTTCCTCCGTGCTTCGGAAGGCACGTTAAGCCGTTGGTCCCGGCTGCATCTACAGTCGTTAACACCCGCCAAGCCGCACTGGGCCCGCGTGGTGGGTCATGGCCCAATCTCCCTATTCCATCCATAGGGAACGCAGCAATATATATAGGGAACGCAATTAATAGGCTGATGATGATGAATTAATGTATTAAGGTATATTAATAAACCGATTTGAAAAATTAAAAAAAAAAAATAATAATAAAAATAATATTATAATAATTAATAATAAATATTTATTTATTTTATTATTTATTATATTAATTATATTTTTTTATAATATAATTTAATTTTAAATTTTTTTTTAGAACAATTTCGTAAGTTTGTCAGGGTGTCATAAGTAACGTCATATTTTAGTCTGTACCAGTTTATTAACGTGAACTCAATCATCAGTGTAAAATCTAAATTAGCCCGGTCATGGCCGCTATTCGTGAAATCGTAGAGAAAATATCAATTATTATTGATTGATTTTACTTGAAATTCAATACCCACAAAATATCCTAATAACATAATGAGAGATGAACGGAATCATTACCACTGCTCTAGTTACCTATTGAATAGAAAATATTTGTTAATATTACATAAATAAACTTGTCAATTACCAATCAATAACTGTGACATTTAAAATTATAATAATTATAGTTATAATTTTTATTTTTTAAGCATGTAACTGCTTGATGTTTAAATCTAAAGATAATATATTGCCAATGAATTTAATAACTTTCTAATAAAAACAACAGAATGTAATGATAATATTCTAAAAAACACTAATGAAAAACGCGTTCCAAATAGTATATTTTTACATCCATTAGATGTTGATGAAGTGAAGTCTATAATTAATTCACTAAATAATACAAACGCCACAGGTTATGATGGCATCTCTACCAAGGTTTTAAAATATGCTGTGATTGAACTTACTGCCCCTATTACACATTTGGTAAATCTCTCATTGATGAGTGGCAGTTTCCCTGAACTTTTAAAAGTATCGGTAGTAAAACCGCTTTTTAAAAAGGGTTCAAGGACTGCAGTAGAAAATTATAGGCCTATTACTCTGGTACCAGTATTATCGAAAATTTTTGAATTAGCTATGAAAAAAAGGTTACTTAGTTTTATTTTAAAATACAATATATTGAAGTCAGAACAGTTTGGTTTTCAATCTAATAAATCAACAACTTTAGCCATTTTTAACTTGATGCGTGATGTAGTTGAACATGTTAATGCAAAGAAACCTACTGCCGTGGTATTTTTTGATATGAAACGTGCATTTGATTTTGTTTCTCATGATTTGCTACTGCTTAAGTTACATAATTTAGGTATAAGAGGTACTACATTAGACTGGATTAAATCTTACTTAACAAATAGAAAACAAGCTGTAGAGATCAATAGTCTAGCGGAGGATTCACTGGTGGTTTCAAATAAGTCTGAATACCTAATGAATAAATATGGTGTGCCTCAGGGAAGTGTGCTAGGTCCATTGTTATTTTTATTATACATTAATGATCTTCCTGATGCAAACGGTCATAAATGTGTTCTGTTCGCGGATGATGTGTCCATAATCATTCCTTACTGCAGTGGCCCTGGTAACTTTCAAAGCGAGATAAATGCTTGTATTGAGAATGTCATAAATTGGCTTAAATTTAATAATTTGACAGTGAATCTTCAAAAGACAAATTTTATGCAGTTCGGTACAAGTAGACAAACTAAAATACCACTAAATATTAATTATAAAGGTCAGACAATCGAGGATGTGAGTGAAACAAAATTTTTAGGTATTTTACTGGATGATAATTGCTCTTGGAAGCAACACGTTGATCTGATAAGTAATAAGTTGAACCGCTATGTATTTGTGTTGAAAAGGTTGAGAAGCATGGCTGCGTTACAAACTACTCTGACAGCCTATCATGGCTATATTGGTAGCATGCTTAGGTATGGACTCTTAATTTGGGGAAATTCAACCGACGCGGATAGACTGTTCAAAGTCCAAAAAAAATGTGTAAGGGCGATCTGTGGGCTTTCCCCACGCGAGTCTTGTAAGCCATTCTTTAAATCATTGGGCATACTGCCCCTTCCATGTCTGTACATATTTGAAGTTGCTACTTTTGTAAAAAACAATTTTAATCTTTTTAAAATGAGAAATCAAAACAAAAGTGTAAGAGACCCAAATAGATTAATATTTAATAATCTACCGAAATTAACTTGGTACTTAAAACAATGTAATTGTATGTGTGTAAAAGTATATAATGCAATACCTAATGAAATAAAATGTCTACCCAGTAAATTATTTAAATCAAAACTAATGACTTGGCTCAAGGAAAAAAATTTTTATACTGTAGAAGATTTTTTTAATGACAAATTTGACAATCGAATAATGTAAATTAGTTATTTATTTAGTATTACATGGTTTATTTTGAAATGAATGAATATGATTGAAGATTCTGTATAGATATAATTTTAATCAAAAAAATATTTAATGGAATTATTTGTAATATAATTATATCATGGTATTTATAATTGTATAGTAAAGACCCCTATTTTAATTTAATTTAACTTTAATTTAGTCTTTTGTATAAATTGCATGCCATTTATGGTAAAATATGTATACATGTCATCTTATTGTACCATATTTTTTGCAATAAATAAATCTAAATCTAAATCTATAACTAGAAAAAACTAGGCGCTGCCTTGCAGCTTAAGAATGGCTAGAAGAATTTCGACGTGGCCATCAGGGCCGCGGTAGCATTATTGGTCAGTGCATTCGCCCGGATTGCGAAGGGTGCGGGTTCGAGTCCCGTCTGCTGCCTGGTCCGCGTGGAATTTTTTCTAGTTATATTTTCTTTATAATAGTTATTTTAAAAAACGGATATAAAATAAATTCAAGCTTTTTGTCAAAAGATTTACAATTACGTGAAGTACATGTCAAAAAATTCAAATGGAGTCTGCCGTAGACTGACTACCATCCCTCCATACAAATTTTAACCGTGGTCCTTGCTTATAATAGTTAGGTGGGGCTTATGCATAGGGTACTAAAATCTCACAACTATTTTTAAATATACCTACACATATATGTGGACTACATATACTTAATAACGGTTCTCCAGGTATAGGTGACCTTCTTCGCATGCTCGGTGACAACAATGTCTTAGAGGAGTTGAATCTGTCATGGAACGGTCTGACTGTAGCCCAGCCCCTGAGGCGGGTGCTGGCTATACCCACACTCAAGGTCTTGGATCTTAGCAATAATAGGTAATTAATTTCATAACATGTCAAACAAATATAGTATACTGGATGGTAAGCAGGAGCGTATTTTAAAAATTTACTCACTTGTCGTTTACCCCCTGTGCCCATGTTCGTTTGTCGGGAGATTTCGTTATTTGTCGGGAGTCTGGAGATCATATACAATGTTGGGAGACACTAGACGATTCCCTGACCTGTAAACCTTAGGGGGGATTGGGCTCAGTTCAAAAAGAGCAGGGCAGAGCAGAGCAGGGAGAATCGGACATGATCCACAATGCAGATCCAGTGTGAATTGGTGGGTGCTAACCGCTGCAGATGCAGCCGGGATCAATGGCTTAACGTGCCGAAGCACGGAGGAGCTCGAATTATCTCTTATCTATTAGACAAGTCCGTCTGTCTGTGGTGCTGTTTCAGCGGCCAAACCGTAAGAGATAGATAAAGAGAATATTTAAGTTATAAGTTAAGAATAGTCTGATAAGACTACAAACCGGATTTGAGTAACGTAGCACTTCCGGTTTTCGAGAAATCAGGTTTTGGTGAACATTTGGTTCACTGGTTTGCTAGTTAGTTCTTTAATCACCCATCTACATGCACCCTATGATCGGCTATTGCGAAACTTACTTAACATCCTCGATCACAGACGCTAACGACTTGCGTCAGCGAGCTTCACGATGTTTTTAACTTTTAATCTTAGATTAAAACAAAAAGCTTCAAATACGTAAAGGTTATCGTCCGCATCAACCCGGGTGATATGCTCTAGTCTCCGGTTAGCCCAGAAGCTTGTCACCTTGGACTTGTCCAACAACCCGCTGACTTCCAACGACGCCCTGCTTCTGCTGGAGAAGATGAAGGAGTCGGATGTGGTGGTGCTGAACCTGTTTATGGACAACATCACTGTCAACAAAGAATTTGCTATGGTTTGAGACCTGACATATCGTAGACAAATATAATTAAGATATAGAATTGAAGGCACTAGACAAAATTTCATAAATATTCTGTTTCATATCGTAGACTTGATCAGACGTACGCAATAGATATTCAATTGAATGCACTAAGCAAATTTCGTAAATATGTATTCTTATGCGTAAACAAAGTTTAAGGTTTCGGAAAATCTAGATACATTTATAGTTGAAAAGTTGTTGTTAAAAATAGTTTACTCGTAAACACACAGTTTCGTAAACATATTTTTCAGACACTAGTATTATATTAAGGTGTTTCAAAAAATATTAATTTTTTTTTTACAGACTTGAAGGTTTAATGCGATGAGAATTGATCGATCAATTTATAGAGGCTTGACTGCTTATGTGTCTAAAAGCAAAGTCATGTTTGGAAAATTTTCCTTAATATTTGCATACTACGAAATTGGTGTTTATAAATCAATAATATGCGCCGTAATTTACGTAATACGTAAATTATTACGTATTACGTAAATTTAATGGCACGTGTCTTCCTCGTCGTATAGTAACAGAATATTTACGTTTGCTTATTGTATTCAAGTGTATATCTATTATGCACGTCTGAATAAGTCTACGATATGAAACATTTATGAAGTGTCCTCACTTCAATTCTATATCTTAAGCTAATCTTAAATTCCAGCAACGTAGCAGAGTAAAAATCCTGGAATCGAATAGATTTTTGACCAATGTAAATGTTTTCAGTATGCATTAGTTTTACTGCGAGAAATTAGCAAATATTTAACCCTGCTTAAGCACCATAAAGTTATCTTAGTTTTCAAAGATTTATGTAAGTTTTTTGTCAAACATTTGCAGATGCTTCCGGAGGTTTTGTCACTGCCGCATCGAAAGGCCGTCAAGATTACCTACGGGAAAGTGATTCATGACTATACATTATCAGTACCTGATTTACGAGAAATCGTCATGAGAAGGCTCTTCTATATAACCGATTCCTCGAAGAGATGTACCATGGACATGCCGTTAGTTTTAGAGTCTTTCATCATCAGCCTATTAATGTCCCCACTGCTGGGGCACAGATTTTCTCTATAGATGGAATTGCGCCATGACGTGAGTCCAGTGCGGTTTGATAGGTACTAACGACTGCAGATGCAGCCGGGACCATCAGCTTAACGTGCCTTCTGAAGCACAGAGGAAGACGAGTTAGTAAATTTTTAGTCAGCCATCCAATGACCGACCACTGCGAAAGTTGTTTAACTTTAACGATCACTGCTTTTAAAGTCTATTCATAGTGTTTCAAACAGAAATTTGAATTAACATGGCTAGCTTGTGTCTGTTCAGTGCAAAAGTGGAAACTAAATATTATAAATTCTAAATTGGCCTAATCCCAAACATTAAGTTTATTATTATTATTATTAAGATAAGAGAACGCTACAGCGAATTTTCGCCTCGAATTGGATCTTTCGTTGAAATTGTCTCTCATAATAGTCTGGAGCAAAGTAACACTATTTAATCTGGAGCAAAATAACACTACACAAGTGTTCATGTGTCGCCAGAGCTTAGCTGGGTAGCGAAGCAAGCAAGCTTTATACTGGTTCAGCGACGAATCTTCCAATAAAAGACATAATCAACAGCCTTTTAATGTGATCACTGCTGGGACACTCGCCTTCCCTGTGACGGAAAAGGAAGAATGGGCCATAAACCACCAGTGCGAATGAGTTGTGGTAATGACTGCAGATGCTGCTAGGATCTAGGAGGCTAGTGGTTTAACGTGCTTTCTGCACAGGGCCGGATTTAGAGGTGTGGAGCCCCTGGACACCGAAGGAGTGGAGGCCGGACCACTTATGTTTTGCACCCCCCCTGGTTTGTGCCCTTCGAAATTCGTTTTTATCTCTGTTGTGGGGGCCCCTCTCTTTGTATGTCTCTGCCTCTGCCATAAATCCGGCTCTGCTTCTGAATCATGTATGAGCTCGAGATTATGATTTTTTTCTCCTTTGGTCAGCCATAGACAAAGTTACTTTCAGAATCGCCGAGTGAATGCGCTAACCTCTGTGCCATAACATTCTCAAAAGACTACCAAAACTACAGCCTAATACTATATTTTTATCTTATCTTACCGTTATTGTGTGCATGACATAAGGTTGTTAGAGCAATCAGGGTTTTGAAGCTGATTTCAGACCGGAAAGGCGAGTGAAATGATGACTCTATGTGACACCTCATCGCAATTTCAGATGGAACACAGCCTGTAGTTTGCTATTAAATCGCAAGATGAGGATGGTTGGTGTGGCAGTTTATACTGCTGTACCAGCTATCTTCGCGTTAAGACTTCATCACCACTTAACATCAGGTGGGGTAGAGTCATTTGCCTACCTGGCCATATATATAAAAAAAGTATTTGGAAAGTTCTAATTATAATATTCTTTGCTAGTGTCTATTTCTTAAAAATGCTGAAGAAACGAGACGCAATTCAAGTGAGAGAGTTTATGCGCGACCTGAAAGTATCCGGCGCTCCCTTAGACGAAGGTTTAGTGGAGGAGCTGGCTAACTGTTTCCCGGGTCCAAAAACCGACAAAGGCGGGAAGACCATAAACCTTGACAGTAAGTTAAATCAATTTCAGTCTTACTAAAAAAGTTAGACAGTTTTAAACCTTGTTTTGTGCAAATTTTGTAAGTAATTTTTTCTTAAACTCGTGTTGAATGCATGTCTTACTTTATTATGGTTATAATATATTTAATCTGGTAAGGTTTATATTTAATCTGCGGTCTAGTACGTAGTCAAAACGCCTATGGTACCTCATGTAACATTTTTACGAATGGTGCAATACAATTTATGCTTTCCTGGTTTATTGAGGATTCTTTCTCGTGAAATGTGTTAATTCTATAAATGTTCGATCCTGTTATTCGATGATACATCGTTTTAAACGGCATTATCGACGCTCTCTCGAAATCAAACTTAATTTTGTAGTCTTTGTAAAATTTGCGATCACTTGTTTATAAGCACGCACCCTAAAGAAAGCATTAGTCACTATTTTTTGCGTTTTTCTATAAAAACTTAGTTTAATGATAGATACAAAACGAAAAATCTTACCTTATTACCACAAAATAGTTGGACCTGCGTTCAACAAACTAGTTTAAGAAAAAATGTCGTACAAGGTTTGAAATCGTGTCTAACTTGTTTGTAGTACAACCGTCAGTGTTTATTAAAATTCTATTGTAACCAATTAACTTATTCATTATTATATCAAAAGAAAATGACCCAAGAAAAGTTTTATCCAAATAAAAAATGCCATAGTAATTGTTAAAGCAGTTTTCCAGATAAGCGATATTAATAAAGAAAAAATCACTAAGTTAAAGAATTGCGATGAAGCTCAAACCCTGACCTGATACTTTGTAGATAGATAGGTATTCTGATAGTTGATAAATTCTTGTGACTTATATTGCTCAAAGGAATAACCACTTAATTATTTTCCTAGAGAACTAGTGGTCTCGCTCTTTGATCGTATTTATGGCGGGATTGTGCCTAGTGTAGCCAGGTCCGATTTGGTTTAAATCGGTACATGAGGTCAAAAAAAGCGGGATTTAGGGTTGCAAATCGGGACAGTAAACAAAAAATAAGGGGTTTTTAAGTTTTTAAGGGGTTAAATTTATTGCGTTTCAAACTACTAGTGCAAGTATAGTATTATATTTATTACCTTAATTTGATTTTTGATTAATCGGGACATTTGATGTCCCAATCAGGTACAAATCGGGACGCGTCCCCAGTCCCCTGAAAATCGGGGCGTCCCGCGCAAATCGCGACACCTGGCAACACTAGTTGTGCCCCTCTTCCCTGGAGTTTTTGGCGGGATTTCATCGAGTGTGGTTGGCGTCTTATTTTAATTATTATTAAATTCGTTCATAGTGGATATTGTGAAATAAAATTGGTGTGATTTTGTGTTACAACTGTCTGCGTAACTGAAGAATTAGTAAAATCGTCAAAATATACGCTATTCCGGTCAAGTGGACGTGAGAATTTTATTGTAGTATTGACTACCTCACAGTAGCTTATCGAAAAAGCCAGCTCGATACATTTCGTGCCAAACACTTCAAGAAACATTAGAATGCGTCACAGCGACATTCTAATGTAAAAAGAAAAACAGAATAATTTAACTTAAGACAAGACTGTATGGGCATTGTTCCCCTTGCCTTCCCTGAAAAGGGAAAACTTAACCAAAAAAAAACCTCTTCCCTAATTTACTGTCTTCTTTCGCTGATTTGCTATTTGCATACTTATATTAATTACGTTACTGTCTATATTCTTATTTCAGAAGTAGCGGAATTTGTGCATCGAATGTGGCCAGATGCTAAGGCACCCGTCACACCACCACCGGAACCGGATGTGGTTAAGAAAAAGAAGGGTAAGGGTAAGGGTAAGAAAAAGTGAAGAGAATATAATAATATTAAATAATTTATTAATATGGTAATAATTTATGGGTATTTATTATTGCGGTATAATAAAATGTTTTTTAATACTTTTTTCATTTTATTTCAATTAATTAAAATATTTGGCCAATGCTTGTGTGTGTGACTGATGTGGACTCTTTGTTTACTTTTTGAAGGTTCCACGAAGACCACAATATCATAGTATACAAGTTCTTAAAAAAATGAAATTAAATACAGCCAGATCATGAATCAAAAGTTTGAGTGACTGAGGGCACTCGTAGGTACGAATGTGTAGGGGGACTGAAATATATCTAAAAAGTCATTAAAATTAATAAATACTCGCATTAGAACTGGATTAAAAACGTTTTGTTTCATTCGAATAAAATATCCACATATTTAAACGGATTCCGTTGTGTCAACCAGCTCTCCATAAATAGCGGTCTTAAGTGTCGTTTTAAAAGCAAAATAACTGTACGGACAGTTTCCGTAAATATTTCCTAGAAACTGCCACGGATTAAAGAGTTGTAAATAACCCCCGAGTAACTGGAGAAAGCTTATCCTTTAACAAAAGTGTGCTTATTTTGAATGAATACATTTTGGGGAAACAGGAAATATTCCTCTGTGAACATGTTTTTATTAATATAAACGTTAAGTTTAGGAAAACCTTAAAAATGGAAAAGGCTTGACGCTTTCCTTCGCCACCATGAGTACCGACTCATCCAAGCGTACCTCTCCGTTAGTCTATTTGTGTCAGGTTGGATGTAACCTCCAGGCGTAACAAGCGGCGACTCATAACTGGACCCCGCAGTTACGCCTGGAGGGTGAGGGGTAGACCGGGGAGTTGGTTTACCTGGTAGGTACGGGAGCTGGTCAGCTGGCTAGCCGCTCAGACTGCGGTCCGTGAGACTAGTCAGGTGACGCTGTGAACGGAGAAGCCCAGAATCGGCTAAAGCGGGTGCGGACCGGGCTGCCGGTCGGAGGAGGGGTGGTTTAACGTATGCCACGCTGGCGTGAGTGCACGTCAAAGTATACCCGCACCGACTAGCGGCCCTCGGGCTGCTCGCCGCTTGCCGAATGCACCACGCAATTACCAGCGTCGCGTCGCGAGGGTTTGTTAACAGCAAACCAACGTGGCGTTGGTCATTGTCGTGGATATAATAAGTTTTTCTCTCGTCATCGAAAAAAAATATAAAAAGGGTTGAATGTAACCTGTACTATAATCAGCCCCACAACAAGTTGCCATAATAGTCTGCGCAGACGGGCGACTTTTGTCAGCGGTCTTTTTTGTCCGCCGAAATAGGTCGCTTACAATTGTATCGAGTCACGCACACAACGGATTAAAAGTACGGCTTACGAAAAGTGCCCCGAACAACCGAGGACGCGGCGAGGCCGGACAGGACAAATGTACGCGAGAGTACACGCAAACAAAACGAGTATGCTTATGACCACACGACTGAAGTTAAACTTCTTTAGTTCCATCTGTATGTATCATGTTTTTCTTGCCTATATCCATTACTCAACTCCCGTTCGCCTCGCCCGAATACACTTTTCGTAACGCGTGCGTAAAGAAGTTTTACTTCAAAAATGTGACAAGGCGCAGAACAGAAACGCACACGAAGCGAACTTTATCCTTTTTCTTGAACGACGACTAACTTTTTTTTACTTCGTCTATAAGGTAGATTATATAAAAGTATTGGAAATGTATTTTTTCTCTTCCCACATAATCAAAACATTACAGAGATATATTGATTTGACATGTCGCATGACGTCTCGTTTTGTTTAATTTTTTACTTAAAAGTGACGCCACAAGGGTGCTTACCCTCTCCCAAACTTTGGCGCGCTTTATCTTTGTAATTTTTTGGTTGATTGATCAAAGAAAAAATACGTTTTAAATTTTATGATGATCCAACTGACCGGCTAAATAGAATTTCGTTTTCATTACCCCGTCGGTCGCCACCCCTATTGAAACATAACGTAATCTGAGAATATAGTGTGTGCTTAAAAAAAACGGGGTATAAATTTAGCACACCATTTGCGTTGAGTCTGTGACAAGTCCACGGCGCACATTATTTTCACGATACAGGGACTTTTGTCCTCCGCGGACAGACAAAGTCCCTCGTCTGCGCAGCTTATAAACTATAAAAATTTCTCAATAGTTTGTATGGACCAATATAAAATTCAAAGTTGTTAGAGTTTGACCGTTTTCTGGGTAACTTGACTTTTGAGCTATTGTGGCTGTCTATACGTTCGGGAACAAAAGAGAATCACCTGTTATTGGTAGACAGACGCACTAATTATCATATTCGGAATGCATTTACGAAACAATGCTTGCTGCGGTCGCGAACGGAACATTTCAATCCACTGCCTCCACAATACAAAGCGAACTGTTCGAAAATGGCGTCCCATCCCGTGTCTACCGGAAATTGATGCACATGACATGGCGTGACATGTAACATGTGGTCGCGGAAATATTACGGCGCCGTGGTTACGATTTTACGGTTGTAGGTCGTAGTCGACACATCATATCTCGGAAAGGGATTTTCACCGTATCAAGCAGTTCGTATTCTTTGCGTGAAACTCCCTACTGCAACGCATACTTATCGGAATCGTAACGTAATCGCCTCGCAGCGGAAAAAACTGGTGATTCTTCGTGAGTCGATAACGTTACAAATTCGATTAGTGTGCGCCGACCGTCACCGTTGGCGACACCAGTTCGATCAGTCATACAGAAAGTAACCATACACACTCCGTTTTAAGCCACTTTAAACAGATTGGTTACTTTCTCTATGGACCACACGTTCCGCAACGCAGGCCGCGGGAGCGGGGCGTGGCGGTTTGTCCCATTGGCATTTCGTCACGATTTCAAAAAAGGTCCCATTCGCATTATGTCCTATTCGCATTTGGCCCATTCCCAAATGGTTACACACTTAGAATATAACCTAAGAGTTGTTTAACATTTTCATGCAGCTTTTTATAATTACGTGTATTTTTTCAATAATCAACACAACCATATTTATTATTATTTTCAAATCTATATATATATAAAGAAAATATAACTAGAAAAAATTCCACGCGGACCAGGCAGCAGACGGGACTCGAACCCGCACCCTTCGCAATCCGGGCGAATGCACTGACCAATTATGCTACCGCGGCCCTCACGGACCGCGTCGAAATTCTTCTAGCCATTCTTAAGCTGCAAGGCAGCGCCATCTCTTCGCATTATAGGTAACCCACAATGTAAAATGAATACTTTTACAAGTATTAAACATTTGAAAGAAGAAATAGCAATTATAGTTATAATTTTTATTATTTAAAGCATGTAACTGCTCGATGTTTAAATCTAAAGAAAATATAACTAGAAAAAATTCCACGCGGACCAAGCAGCAGACGGGACTCTCGAACCCGCACCCTTCGCAATCCGGGCGAATGCACTGACCAATTATGCTACCGCGGCCCTCACGGACCGCGTCGAAATTCTTCTCAATGAGTTTATATTTTTTCTAGTTATATTTTCTTTAGATTTAAACATCAAGCAGTTACATGCTTTAAATAATAAAAATTATAACTATATATATATATATATCTTTATATATATAATTCTTCTGTGAGTGTGTATGTCACTGAACTTCTCTTAAACGACTGGACCGATTTTGATGAAATTTTTTGTGTGTGTTCAAGGGAATCTGAGAATGGTTTAGATTCACAATTTTGTCCGCTGGACAATGTTTTTTTAATTAATTTTTAATTTATTAGTAGTTGTTGATTTTGGAATGTTTTACATTGGATCCGACAGACGGCGCTACCATACTAGACAGGACAACGTCTGTCGGGTCCGCTAGTATATATATATATATCTTAATATTTATAAATCTCGTGTCACAATGTTTGTCCTCAATGGACTCCTAAACCACTGAACCGATTATAATAAAATTCGCACACCATGTGCAGTTCGATCCAACTTGAGAGATAGGATAGTTTAAATCTCAAATTATAGTCGCAATTTTAATTTATTGGAATTATTACTTTTGGGCGGTACGAAGTTCGCCGAGTCAGCTAGTATATATATATATATATATATATATAAAACTCAAAGGTGACTGACTGACTGACATAGTGATCTATCAACGCACAGCCCAAACCACTGGACGGATCGGGCTGAAATTTGGCATGCAGGTAGAGTTATGACGTAGGCATCCGCTAAGAAAGGATTTTGATCAATTCTATCCCCAAGGGGATAAAATAGGGAATGAAAGTTTGTATGAAACTTTGTCAATTTTAAACCGATCGGGCTGAGACTTTCATGCAGCTATAAGAAGAATCATAGATGAATGTCATTGTGTATACAAGCCTGAGAACAATGTAGTCTACACTTCAGCTCTACACCGAAGCGAAGCGAGGGCGGGCCGCTAGTTCAACAAAATAAAAATTATACGAAAAAGTGAATAATGAAAGATTAATATTATTTTTTACATCTGTAGAATCGCGTCGTTGCTAAGCGCAGCGAGCGCAACATGGTTTCTCGTGGTGTATTACTATGAATCAAATTTTAGTGAGAATCTATAGTCGTAGAGCTAAAAATCGTGCGAAAAGAAATCAGAACGCTGGAGTAAATTATCTCAATAAAATTGTTCAAAAACCGAAACACACATAATTATCTAAATGTCGATTATAAAACGCTGAAGGATGATCATAACATACACAACACATTGAAGAATGCGCAGACAGCGTTAATTATCCCGCGTTTTAAATACGTAAACCTCATTAAGACACGCACGAACACATAAAAGGGTTTTAGAATAACACAAAACGTGTAATTTTCGCTTATTCATTAGCGTTATTAAACGGGCGATAATGATGGTGCCTGGTTGGATTAAAGTGAACGTCGTATGAGCAATTAAACGACGCTAATTCGTGGAATCTCTTGGAGCTTTTAGCGATAACATAGAGAAAAACCTTCGGGTATCTGTTCGCAAATTAAATTATTTAAAAAATGTATTCTAGTTTTTATAAGGTAAACTCATAGAAGTATAGGAAAAAATCCCGGCTGTTGCTGTGAAAATATTATTCCCTCTCCTTAAATAGTATTAGGTACAGCAGCGGACAGCAGTAAAGGCATTGATGGACAAACGTGTGAATGTGGGCAGAGGCGAAGCCGAGGCACACATACGTAAGTCCATCAATGCCTAGTTGTGACCAAGGCTTGTATAGTACTTTTCTCAAATAATACGTGGAAAGTAAAACTAAGTAGTACCTGGGCAGAACTTGCAAACAAATTCTGGTAAATCAATGACGAACAATGAACCACATTTTTTTTCCGTGTTAAAGTGTTCATTTGTGTTTTTTTTTCATAAACAGCTTTCTATTCCGAAGTTCAGTTCGAAATTCAATAAAACCTTTGATAAGTTACCTCCTTGGTTGCCATGTTTCGGTGTAAAAAATCGTTCCATTTATAAATTAATTCTCTCTAGCCTTAGGCTGCAAGGCAGTTTTTTCTAGTAAACTTTTCTTTAGATTTAAACATCTAGCAGTTAAATGCTTAAAAAATAAAAAGTTAATAGCAAGTTTATCAAACTTGCTTAAAACTTTAATTAATTGGTATAGTATGAGTCGTAATCAAATTTAATTAATTATACTTATACAATATATTAATTTGGACAATAATTACAAAAGTTTCTCTTTTCACAATCATTTCACAACTTATTTCAAGCCAAGATTTCATAGAAAATCTAGAATAACGTGGTTGTTTCTTACTTCGTTCTGTTATTAATAACAAAATAAAATAACTGAACGACACAAACAAATGCTAATTGAATAGAATTGATGATGATTTCTACCGGCTGCTATCGTCGTTGCAACAAACGGTAATTTTTGGTCAATTTCAATGTTTAACTCAAATCGCATTGTACAATAGTAACAGTTCTGTATTGGTGTTTGTTTTAAACGTGTAATGAGTTGTAACCTGGTTGTAACCAGGGACCGGAACTTCTAACCCTAAATAGAGTTTTTGATAGGGTTTTCAATAGACTATCTAATAATAATAATGCTCGCCTCCGTGAACTGGCTACGATTCGGTGATCTCTTTGGGGAAACCGAAGGGTTTGTCTGTGCAATTGCTGACGAAGTCATGATGACGAACAACTATCGGAGATGTATCCTGAGGGACGGAACGGCCGACATTTGTCGAGCATGTCGTCGGCCTGGTGAATCCCTCAGACATATCGTCTCCGGTTGTTCTCATCTGGCCAACGGTGAGTATTTGCACAGACATAATCTCGTAGCCAGAATTATTCACCAGCAACTTGCTGTTCAATACAACCTTATAGAATCCGAGGTGCCGTACTATAAGTACACACCGGCGCCAGTTCTTGAAAATGGTCATGCAACGCTCTATTGGGATCGACCTGTCATTACGGACAGGACTATTATTGCCAATAGGCCTGATATCGTATTGACAGATCGATTGAAACGCCAGGCAGTGCTCATCGATATCACTATCCCGCATGACGAGAACCTCGTGAAGGCCGAGAAGGACAAGCTCAGCAAGTACCTGGACTAGGCCCACGAGGTAACCGCTTTGTGGGATGTGGATTCGACGATCATTGTCCCTATAGTCGTTAGCGTAAACGGTCTCATAGCGAAGAGTCTCGATCAACATCTAAAGAGCCTCTCGCTAGATGGTTGGGTCAAGGGGCAGATGCAAAAGGCAGTACTCCTGGACACGGCGCGCATCGTCAGGCGGTTTCTTTCTCTGCGGTCCTAACCACCGGTAGCTTGGGCCTCGCTCCGCTGCTGGTGGCCTTCTAGGTTAGGTTTTTTATACTATATTTATTTTTGTATTTACGTTGTTGTATTTTACTTTTATATCTATTTTATAAAAAACCTAACTTGTGAAATGAAATAAATGTGAGTATCATAAATATTTCTAACATACACACACACACATCGATTAGCCTAGCCCCAAAGTAAGCACTGTAAGGATTGTGTTATGGGATACTAGGGTAACGGATAGAATACATATACTGATACATTTAAAAGTATATTTTTTTATTTAAGAAATACATATAAGCATCAACCGCTAAGGAACAAATGCTCGTATTCATCATACTCATATTTGCCCTAACCCGTATTCGAAACCAGGACCTCTCGAGTAGGCGCCACCAACGAAAACGTTACCAAATAGATACAGTTGAATTGGGTAAGCGCTTGGCCTTAAAGTCTCTGCGCGCAGGTCCTTTGGTTTATTTAGAACACCTTTTGCAATCAATAGTTCGTAACGTGAAATTATTAAGAATCTTGTGTATTTGCGCCTGTTTTGTATTCAGCATAATTCACTCTTGGTTATGGTTAGCATAGCTATACAGGGCGTCCCACGGGTTTGTCACATGGAGGGAAAGCATATTAAATATTGAAGATAGGATACTTCACTGAAAGAAGACATCATTCTATTTGTATTAACAAGAACTGCATTCACAGTTTTTTTTAAATCACCTGCTACAACTGGGAATCAACCTCGTGAAATTTGAAAGAAATAACTACGTATTTTATGATAACCATCGAAAGGATTAATCGTATGTATAAGTTTTTAACCAGTGTGTGTTGCCAGTGATGACCTATGGCAGTGAGGCGTGGTCGTTTACTATGGGTCTCATAGGACGGCTCAAGGTCGCCCAGCGGGCAATGGAGAGAGATATGCTTGGTGTTTGCGTGATCGAGTCAGAAATGACGAGATCCGTAGGAGAACTAAAGTCACCGATATAGCTCGAAGAATAGCCCAGCTGAAGTGGCAGTGGGCGGGACACATAGCGAGGAGAACCGATGGCCGTTGGGGCGGAAAGGTTCTCGAATGGCGACCGCGTGCCGGACGACGCTCAGTGGGAAGACCCGCTACAAGGTGGACCAAGGATCTGGTGAAGGTCGCGGGAAAACGCTGGACGCGGGCAGCGCAGGACCGACCTTGTGGGGATCCTTGCGGGAGGCCCATGTCCAGCAGTGGGCGTCATACGGTTGATATGATGATGATAAGTTTTTCATAAATCACAAAGCATTTTAAATAAAAGGAAGTTATGAAATTTAAATTTTGTTCAGGAAAACTTCCTCATACTTTTCCGTGCTTCCAATAGCTAATGTTATCATTTCAAAGTATTTACTAACTAGTAGCTGCTCACTTAATAATAAAGATTTCCTTACTATACGTACATGAAAAAAATAATAAATCGATAATTATATAAAACCTTGCATTAATTGTAGTTTGTATTCAATTATAAAAAAATAGTTTGTATTCAATTATAAAAAAAAAACGACGGGTTTCACTCCGGGAGTGCCAGCAGAAGTGAAAACTTGAATATTAACGTTGTGCATTTTTGATATTTTGGAATGGTTAGGGAATAATTTTGCACGAATTGCTTTCATTATTATCAGTATAAAAGTATTATCATATATGTGGTAGAATACAATATTTACTTATTGTGCTATCGTACACAAACATGACAATTTATATTACATTAAAAAAGTTTATCTCTCAGAAAAATCAACTTACATGAATCACGTTTAAGCGCATTTAGCGACATCTATTGTAAAGAAATCAAGTTACACGAATCACATTTAAGCGCACCTAGCGACATCTATTGTAAAAATAAATGCATTTTCTTCGCAATAAAGCTGCCACGTGGACGTCTTAGATAGAGACTTATTATTAAAACGGTACGGTACGGTAAAATAAAATATTACTATGTTTCGTCCAATATATTGAAAGTCAAGAATCTTTCCAATTTTATTGTGTGTCATGATGCGATCAGCCCACGTGTTTAGTCTGACGTGAATTTAACATTTTTTACCAATACAAAAAAAGTGTACAACGCCGCTAAAGAAGTTTTCACTTCAAAAAAGTCAGATTTCGTGATTTATGTTTAATTAAAAATGCTATGTTATTTAGGAAAAAAGTTTGAGATGCGATTTTTTAAAAAGAAAATGCAGATCTACTTGTTATTAAAAATAAAATGATGTCTTCTTTCAGTGGAAATATCCTATCTTCAATATTTAAATACGGAAAGTATCCTCGTGACAAACCCGTGGGATATCCTGTATACAAATTCTAATATAAAAAGAAAGATTGTGTACATGTAACAATCATTGCTTCAACGATTGGTCGTTACCAAAGTGACATTGACGAAATTCTTTTTTGTCTAATTTGAATATTTAATCTTCGCCGACATAAAGAATTGCCTCTGAGAATTTTCCGACTATTAGGTATATTTGATGGTGTTTTTCATAACCATGATAACGTTATACAGTAAAAAGTTCATGCCATTGTCCATTAGAACTAGGTATAGCGTCCTTCAAGCGCGGGCCATCCTGCGCACGTCTGCGGGGTCCCCGCAATACCTCGGGAGACCCCTGCCGTGGAGCCCCGGCTAGGCCGAGAGGCAGCTGGGTGCGGAGTCGCGGAAGAGTCCCTAAACGGTGATCCCGCGGTTTCGCACTAAGCACCTAAGAGGGTATTTGCAGGGTTTTTTAGCGGATATTATGCCGTAAAGCGCCCGTAAGAGTTACGGGGTCCTCAGTGGGCAGCCACTGTGGGGTCTCATAAGGTTTGCGGGAGCCAGGTGTGAGGTCCGTTCGGCGGTGTGTCTCTTAAAGGCGCCGTCGTCTGTAAACCAGAGTTTTTGCCTGCGTCATAAAAAACAAAAAAAGAGGTCCTTATTGCTATATGTACATATTTAGTCATTAGAGTTATCAAAGGAGTTGCTATATGTTCCCTGTTTCAAATGGCAATCTCCAATATTTACTGTGTCGTGGTCGCAGAGCAACTAAAGACATTCTGTAAATCCATCGTTTGTCTATTGCATTGTCTGTCTATCGTCTGTCGAAGTCTTTTGTTGTATTTCCGTACACTCATGCCATTGTTCACAATGTCACTACCTAACGGTTCTCACATCGTGTTAACATTATACAACACTCACTGTATCTGACAACAAACCGAAATGTTGTTATAAATAAAT
The DNA here is from genome assembly GCA_902850365.2 of Chilo suppressalis. Lineage (NCBI taxonomy): Eukaryota > Metazoa > Arthropoda > Insecta > Lepidoptera > Crambidae > Chilo > Chilo suppressalis. The sequence continues at coordinate 6,016,290 of OU963902.1, forward strand.
AAAGAAAGAAAAAAATATATCCCCATTACTTACACACAGTAAATCGTGAAAAAGAAGGAATAAAAAATAGCAATGATAAAAGGGGTTAACCAGTATCCTGTCTCAGCATGAGCTGGTGCGACAATGGTCGCATCAGCGCTGATGTTCTGACAGGGGTTTAAATTAAAGATTAATTTAAACCCATTTTCATATCGCTGACTTATAAATACATAAATAAATATTTCTAACACACACACCACTTAGCCTAGCCCCAAAGTAAGCACTGTAGACTTGTTTTATGGGATACTAGGGTAACGGATATATTACATAATACTGATACATATTTGAGTATATTTATATATAAATTCATATTAAACATCCATGACTGGAGTCCTATTCATCACACAGGCATCTACCCCCACCGACCTCTCGAGTAGGCGACATTTTGAAACCCGGCGTACAAACCACTCAGCCATGGAGGTCGTCAGTCAAATATTCTGCGATGGCTGATCGCTCATGGGTTAATATTGTTTCCTAAAATGTGCTATAGGCATGATGAAGGGGCAAATTAAGCGAAATAATATTTAGTCCGTCCGTTAGATTTTTAAAAATATTGCACACTGACTTATTCTTTTATCAATCAACTAAAACACTAAAAAAAATACAAAGATCGTAAGCGTGTCGAAGTTTGGAAGTGGGGGCGCGTGACGTCACTTCTAAGTAAAAATTGTACCAAGACGTAACATTTTAAATCAATATATCTACGTATTTTTTTATTATGAGAAAAAAACATTTCCAATACTTGTTGATAATCTACCTAATATACGAAGAAGAATTTTCAAAATTTAGGGACATATTTTGTAAACAGGGATAATGGATGATTTTCACAACATGAGTTTAAATTTCCTAAAATGTTTCTTCCTACAATGTCTGCTTCCTAAAATATCTGCTTCTTGAAATGCCGGCCCAAAATGTTTGCTTGTTTTCTAAAATGTTTGCTATATAAGATTTATCTATTAATAAGCTATGCTCAGTAGTACTTACTACATGACGAGTTTATCGGGTATTCTGGGATAATTATAAACATAGTACCTTCGGACCAACATTTAATATTCAGTTAGTAACTAAAACAGCGTTTTTTATTGGTAAATTTATTTGTTTCATACCCGTAGAACAACTGCGTGACATTACTAGTAGTGCCTTGGGGACCTTCAGCACTACTAGTTGTCCCATTGGGGACATTTATAATCCCAGTGAAACAAGCGTGCCATACATGTTTTAAATCCTCATACAGATGTTTCTCTACATACATAAAGAGTTTAAAAGTTTAGGGTAGTAATGCGAGGATGAGTTATGATAGCGGTCAGTAGATGGAATCCACTCGCAAAAGAACAGGGGGCCATTCGCCTAACGGGATTGCTTTGGAAAACACTATCGCTTACGATTTCATTTTATTATTTCTAGTCACCTGAGGTTTTCAAATACCTCGCGTATTTTTTCTTTTGCTTTGTTAATAACAATATAAAAGAAAATGAGCGTGAGGTATTTAAAACCTTCGGCGGTCAGAAATAACAAAGTGAAATCGTAAGGTGCCCCCAGGGCACCTAAATGGCAGCATTCCCGTTAATCATTTTAATGTAAGTGATCCCGAAAGTATGATAACTATATAGGTACTTACTATGTTACTTTTAGGCGGAAATATTATAGATGCACTGATGTATTAATTTATGCCGTTTCGCATCCTTTTTAGGCTGCATCGTCAGAAACGACATAAATAAAAAAATACGTGTGGCACTCGGGAACTGCCGCGGTAAAGCTATTGCATAGCATTATTTATCAACTTACGCGAAAATGTTGCAGGAATGAGCTAAGGGCTACATATTATACTTACTGTTGTTCAGTTTTACGCAAAAATTCTTCCTATCCTCTTTTTGTATATTTATGTAAAATTAATCCCCAAGTAATCAAATCACATTAAATAAAGTATTTTCACGTACTTTGTTGTTAGCATAAAGTATAGAGTACAATTACCCGAAATAACGTACAATACTTTGTAATAAAGTACGGGTGGCAACCCTAGGTGTGTATATATAGCAAGTGTATATATCAACAACACTTTCCTCTAGTACCTATTATTAAAACATCAACCGTACATTATCCCGCTGTGAAATCTATTTTCAAGGAAATTCAGCATTTATGCTCGTAGTATAGCGTGTATGTTCACTCCCAATATTTAAATATGGCGTAATTTTATACAACACAATCATTGTTTTTTCCAAAGTAGGTAACGACAATTATAATGTTTAATTTATAATAAACCAAAAGCTGCTGTAAATTATAAAGTTAAGTAGATAAACGCAGCAACGCAGTTGTGAAATTGGACAAAGCGTGTTTTGTCTAAGTTGACATCTCAATCTGGTTGAATGCACGATGATGATTATTAAAATATTAAACGATTTCCTATAACCAGTGATAAGCACTTCGCACCTACAAAATACAAGAAATAAAAATAAATTTGCTGTACAAATTACTGGACTAAATCAATAATTCATTTAAAGATATTTATGTACGTTTCTTTGAAGGATCTCATCAGAAATGAGGTAAGTGCACCATATTCAAAAATACCTAGCAATAGCAAAATTAGGCAAAGTGCTAAATTATAAAAAAAACAATGACACGAGACAGAAGCTTAAGCTCTATTGACATTGTATAATGACAAACAGAAATGTTATTTCGCAGAATAGAATTTCATTGAGAAAGCGGAATCTCCTTTCGACTAAAAAAAGTACTCTTTAATTATATTATTTGTGAAGCAATAAAACGTAATATTTACGTACCACAGTAAAAATAGCTTGAAATATTTATGCACCACAGTAAAAAAGCAAGTTACATTTTAAATCCTTGAATCATTTTTAGAATGTTTTTGCACCATAGTCCAATTTAACATTAATTCTACATTATTATGATAAATATGAAAATTGAAGTGAAGATGTTTCTTCTGCAACAAAATCAATAAAAAATATTAAACAACATACATCTACTAAAGATTACATATTATAGTTTCATTTTATTGGGTTCTGGTGGGTGATCGCGACTTCGCCTACAACAATCATAATTGAAACACCTCACTAATTTTCTTCTTATACTTCAACACTTATATTTTGGGCACAAAAGGTAGCCTCAGGTTTGTAGGTGTGAAATACCTAAACATTTTTGGAACATGTTCCACTTTTACTAATTACATATTCACAAAATCTATAGGATAATTTTAATATTGTTGTGTCTTTATAAATGTGGATTTAATAGCGCTTTTGCAGTGCGTCCAGTAAGAGCAGTAAACAAGAGATCACCTACCGTATCCAGATGATTTAAAAAGATTGGAATGCTGATATTAAGATTGCTGCGTCACAGGTAACCTCTGCATTAGTGGTGTGAAAATGATAGAAGCCTATTGTGTTATAATGATACACCCCGAATAATAACTAATAATGATACACGCAAGACGGTAAACGACGCGATGACAGAAAACAAAACTTTACTTTGGTAAATTACTCAGAACATTAGTTCTTGTTCTGAGGTACATCCGGAAGTAAGTAAAAGCGCCTACTGACATGCCTGCCGCAGGGACAATCTAGGGTGTAAGAGTGGGGATGACCCTTAATTGGCTCCTGAATAGGGTATTTGACAAGTTTTACAAAATGTTCTCACATTATTGACTACTTATTTTTATGGAGTCCGTAAAAAGTGGATATTCATCATTCTGTTGTGTATTTCAGTAGAAATAACCAAATCAAAAACTCCATTTTTAAGTTGCCGCGAAAAAGTTTCTCTGGACAATATGGCGTCTTACTAATGTGTGACGTCACACGACTGTTACTAAAACGTCAAACGATACAATGTAATGTCACTTTAACAGGAAGTTTACTTGTGTGTGACATCACTTTAGGCTCCACCAATCCCAATCGTTTTGGGTCACGTGACAATAGATAAGAAAACTATTATCTTTTTCGTAGGTTTTTAGTAAAATTATGAATATTTTGGTTGTAAAAATAAATACAAAAAACCCCTGCCAATATTGATTATAAACACTTTATTTCATAAACACAGATGCTAACAATTGGCACTTTATTTTTAATACTGTCAAATACCATATTGTGATGTGTGTAGGCAAGTTGGGGCAATTTTATAAATCGGGCCTGCGGTAGGGCGGCAGGAGCGCGAGACCACCCATGGTTCCTAGATTGTCCCTGCCGCCCTGCATGTTGCCGCGTGTGTCGCGCGATCGGGGCAATTTCTCAATCAGTCGGTTGGTAGCTGTCACACGGAGCGCACGTATTCCGATGAAGAAGGCGGCTGATTATAATGAGCACGAAGTTTGGACACGAGTGATCGAAGTATACAAAGACCGGCCCCACAAGTGGGATAAAAAACCAACATTATTTATATATTTTTTTTAATATTTAAGTATGTAACTGCTCGATGTTTAAATGTAAAGAAAATAATACTATAAAAAAAAGTTTTTTTTTATATTTTCTTTAGATTCAAACATTGAGCAGTAGAGCAGCAACATGCTTAAAAAATTAAAATTATAACTTTAATTGCTATTTCTTCTTTCAAACGTTTAATACTTGTAAAGATATTAATTTGACATTGTGGGTTACTTATAATGTGAAGAGATGGCGCTGCCATGCAGCTTAAGAAAGGCTAGAAAGAATTGGATACGGCCGTCAAGGCCACGGTAGCATAATTGATCAGTGCATTCGCCCGTGTTGCCGACCAGTCTTACGCACGGGAGGAGAGGTGCGGGAGGAGGAACCACGACCAAGGGGACGAGCGGCCGCGGCCACCGCGAGTCACTTGTTTTACGCGCCTCGCACAGCATCGCACGGGCCCAACCGCGTTCATAATTTAACACCACGTGAACGTTAAATAATCTGTTTTGTAATATATATACCAGTTTACCTAGAATTACAGTCAACGTTATTTGAAGTCCCCATAGGAGCCTTATCATTGGTCCTTCTCGGTTGCAAGACTGAAAATTAGACGGTCGACGTACGAAAATTTTCAATAAGCTCTTCAGCGTGGTCTTTAGCAGCGAGATTTCTTCAGGAGCCTATCTACGGTCTTATCCTTACGAAGCATCGACGCAACGCAACCACGCAAGCTCAAGAAAATTTTGCAATTAAGAAGACGGTACGCAGGCTGAACTTTGGACCCGTCGAAGTTTCGAAGCGAAAGGACTACGTTTCCCGAAGAAAAGGAGACGGTTTGGGTATTTGTGAGTCCGTTCCAATTATTCCTTATTTACATTCCTTATTATTCCTTTGATATTGCTATTAAATTTCAAATAGTCCAATTTAGTGAGTGCATCATATTTCTTCTTTCGTTTCTTACATTTATAAAATAATAATAAATATTCGATCAATATTAATTATAACGTAGCTAATAAACATTATCAAATCATATAAGTATAAAAACTCGGCCGGCAGCCGCACACCTGTTCTTTTGTTCGTTATCGCTAGGCACTCGGCTCATTCTTATGTCTTGATTCTTGCTATTTTTTTTATCGATTTTAACAGTAGTATTTGTTTTTGCACATTTTATCTTTAGATTTTCTTATATTAAACATCAGATGGCCGATACAAAGGAACGAGAAAAACTTATAAAAAAGCATAGCAGACTAAAATCAAAATTAACCATTTTTAAAAATTAATTAATAATTCGGTGCGAGATGATGGTTTGCTTAAACGATCTTCTGACCTAAGTCGAGATCAATATTTAGATCTGGAAAGCCGCTTTAACAAGTTTGAAGCAATCTACCCTCTTTTTGTCGATTTACACATGGAGATTGAGATGCTTTCGGAGAATCCTGCCGATGAACTCCAAGAACGTGAACAATTCGAAGAGCAATTCCACACGCTGGTTGCGGCGGCTCGCGGTCTACTCGGCCCACGTCACAACCAGCGCGACCTTCCGGGTAGTTCCGTCTCGAGTTATCAGGATGTACAGGCGAGTGCACCTAAATTCAGTTGTGTTCGTTTGCCTAAAATTGACTTGCCCGTTTTCCACGGTCACTATCAGCATTGGCTTAGGTTTAGAGACACTTTTGATTCGTTAATCCATTCAAGACAGGATATGGATGACATAAATAAGTTGCATTAGCTTCACGCGTCTCTTAAAGGCAGCGCTCTGATCTAGTCATTGATAATTTAGATTTTATGGCCGATAATTACGAAGCTGCTTGGAAATTGTTATGCAGCAGATACGATAATAAAAGACTACTTGTTAACAATCACGTTCAAGCTTTATTTAATGTTGAACGAATGCAAACAGAATCGTTTATATTGATACGTAATCTTATAGATGTTACCAATAAAAACTTACGGGCATTAGCTTCTTTAGATCAACCTACTGAATATTGGGACACATTAGTTATACATATGATGTCGGAAAAATTAGATTGTGTTACACAAAGGGTCTGGAAAGAACACTGAAATACTTTAACGGATCCTCCTTCATTAAATATATTTATTAAATTTATAAGTAACAGAGCAGACTTATTGGAGACTATACAAGAAAAAAGCAAAACACAACTCTTTGTGTTTTGAAGAAACACGTTAAGAAAATTTCAAATTTTCTTATAGACACACCAAATAATAATAAAAATAGCACTTACAATAATAATTATAAACAAAATTTTTACAATAATAAAAATCCACGATCTATACGTAATACTTACAATTCCAAGTCCTTCAAATGTATACTTTGCCAAGAAAGTCATTATTTATTTAATTGCGAAAAATTCAGGTCACTTTCTATTGAAGATAATAGAATTCAAAAAGCCAAAGAAACAAAAGTATGCCTTAATTGTCTTCGACCTGGACATATTGACACTTAATGTAGTCTTGTCCCTTGTAGGTACTGTAAAGAGAGACATAATACACTTTTGCATATTCATGAACCAGAACTTACTTCTGTGCCTCCAATGCCAGTCAATAGCATCAACCACTTCTCAAATCATTCCAATATCAGACAGTTCATCTAGACAGTTTATTACTCCTTCGAATGTGTTACTGTCCACAGCCGTCGTGAGGGTGCTCGACGGTCAGGGTGCCGCGCACTCCGCGCGCCTTCTCCTCGACAATGCTGCACCGCGAACATAGTGACGCAATCCTTGTGTGGTAAGCTGGTTGTGTCGCATCGCGATGCGTACTCCACGGTGACAGTTATTAATCAACATACTTCTCAATGTACACAGTCTTGCAGTCTTACCATAATGTCTATTCATGATGACTTTAAACTAACTGTAGATTGTCTTATAATGCCTGAGATTACAAAATGTCTACCGTCTACCTTTATCAACATAGAAAATATTCCTCTTCCTAAAGGAATACATCTTGCTGATCCCAACTTTTATATACCTTCAGGTATAGACTTATTAGTAGGGGCAGAAGTTTTTTGGTAAATTTTAGACCAAAATCATATTAACTTGGGTAAAAATCAACCCAAGTTAAATGAAACGAAACTGGGTTGGTTAGTGTTTGGCCATGTTGGTCGCCTTAAGCACTCTTCTTATTCTTCCGTTTGTCATTTTTTAAACGAGAAACCCAACCCAGACTTAACTCGTTTCTGGGAATTAGATACTGTAGCAGCAAAGCACTCCTTATCCCCCGAAGAGCGTGCCTGTGAGCAAAGCTTTCTCTTAAATACTTTTCGTAAAGACGGTGGTCGCTTTGTTGTCACTATGACACTGAAAGAAGATCCTTCAGTCTTAGGCGATTCATTTCAACAGGCCAAATGTCGCTTCTTATCCTTAGAGCGTAAATTTAATAAATATCTGGTTTTTAAGGATATGTATATCGATTTCATGCTCGAATATCAGCACTTGGGTCACATGACCGAAAATAAGGAGACTTTAGCTAGTTGTCTTCAACAGCCTAATTATTTTTTGCCACATCATGGCGTCTTACGTGAGTCCAGCACGACCACAAAACTACGTACAGGCTTTGATGCTTCGGCCACCACCACTTCCGGCTTATCTCTTAATAACATATTGATGGTTGGCCCAACTGTACAAGACGATCTTTTTTCTATATTAATACGTTTTCGTCAGCATAAGCATGTCGTAACAATAAATAATTTTTCGCACCGATGCTAAACAACCGTTAAAAACCTACACTCTTAACACGGTTAGTTACGGGACAGCATGTGCCCCTTATTTGGCAACCAGGTGCTTGATAAGTCTCGCATCAAGTGCAAATGATGACGACGTCAAAAAAGCCATTCAAAGAGACTTCTACGTCGATGATTATTTAGGAGGCTCGTTCTCAATAGAAAGCACGGCAAGAATTTGCAAAGGAGTCACAGCTACGTTAGAAAGTGCAAAATTTCATCTCAGAAAATTTAAATCTAATAATCAATAATTGACCAAATTTCCCCATCTTCCTCTAATTCAAATAATGTGTTGAATTTATGAGATATTGATTTATATTCTCCTAATAAAACTCTTGGTCTTAATTGGATATGTGATTCTGATTTATTAACGTTTTCCATAAATATTAAAGCAAATGATAAAATAACTAAACGACACATACTTTCTGTTATTAGTCAAATATTTGACCCATTGGGTCTAGTAGGTCCATGCATCGTCGAAGCTAAAATAATTATGCAAAGATTGTGGATTGAACAAATCACATGGGATCAAGAAGTTTCTCAAGAAATAAAACAATTGTGGTTAACTTTTGCAAATACACTGCTCTTTTTAAATAAACTAAAAATTCCTCGTTGGGTTCTCATGAACGCCTCTTATACGATACTACGTTTTTAATTGGACGACCACTGGTATCCATACCACATCCACAAGTCATCGACGACAACATCACTCGCCTCGATCGATTCAAAAGAGTCGAACATATTAAGTAGCATTTCTGGCACCGCTTCGCATTAGAATATGTCAACCAGTTGCAGCAGAAACTGAAATAGTTTCGGTTCAGTTTCATTTCACCATAAAGTGGGGAGTGTACGCTGGAACAAATTTGAATTCAATGCCCTCCTGAGCAACTAAACCCTCAAGATAGAGTATACTAAAAATTTTAAAGGTTCATTATAAGTCCCTACAAAATTGGTTCCATTATCGGATGTGATACTTTGAGGCTTGCCACGCCGTGACATAAAACGATTTAAAGCGGCTAAGTACGCTTCACTAGATAGAGCCGTAACGAGCTCGAGATGCATGGCTTTGGTCGAGTTGCAAACGAAAATTGCTAAAAATGACTTTATTAGTTTGCAATCTCTCCCTTTCCTATCGGCTATCAGCACTGGTCCAGCGTAGTCGACACTACAATGTAAGAAGGGAAATTCTAATTCGTTGCGAGATGATGGTAATTGTCCCATCATAGGCTGGATTGTTTTTGCCTTGTACCTACAACACCGAACACATTTATTTACACATTTTTTAGATAAGTTGCGGCCACCCAAAAGCCAATAATTTTGTCTAACATTTGCAAGTAAAAGTTGGGGGCCTGCATGAAAGTACTTTTTGTGGAAATATTCGAAAAGAATAACAGTAAAATGGTGTTTACTGCAAAGTAAAATGGGATGTTTTACATCATAACTGTAAGGGGAATTATTGAGCTTACCACCAACTTGAATGATACTGTTGTGGTCTAGGAATGGCGACAAAGAAAGAAGGCGGTTTTTGCTAGGTAAGGATTTATGCGTTTTAAGAATGGCATACTCATCTGGGAACATTTCTATTTTTGTACATATCGTTAAAAACCGGATATTTATTAAATTTACGCTCTAAGGATAAGAAGCGACATTTGGCCAGTTGAAATGAATCGCCTAAGACTGAAGAATCTTCTTTCAGTGGCATAGTGACAACAAAGCGACCACCGTCTTTACGAAAAGTTTTTAAGAGAAAGCTTTGCTCACAGGCGCGCTCTTCGGGGGATAAGGAGTGCTTTGCTGCTACAGTATCTAATTCCCAGAAACGAGTTGAGTCTGGGTTGGGTTCCTCGTTTAAAAAATGACAAACAGAAGAATAAGAAGAGTGCTTAAGGCGACCAACATGGCCAGACACTAACCAACCCAGTTTCGTTTCATATAACTTGGGTTGATTTTTACCCAAGTTAATATGATTACGGCCTAAAATTTACCAAAGAACTTCTGCCCCTACTAATAAGTCTATATCTGAAGGTATATATCAGTTGAGATCAGCAAGATGTATTCCTTTAGGAAGAGGAATATTTTCTATGTTGATAAAGGTAGACGGTAGACATTTTGTAATCTCAGGCAGTATAAGACAATCTACAGTTAGTTTAAAGTCATCATGAATAGACATTATGGTAAGACTGCAAGACTGTGTACATTGAGAAGTATGTTGATTAATAACTGTCACCGTGGAGTACGCATCGCGACGCGACACAACCAGCTTACCGCACAAGGATTGCGTCACTATGTTCGCGGTGCAGCATTGTCGAGCAGAAGGCGCGCGGAGTGCGCGGCACCCTGACCGTCGAGCACCCTCACGACGGCTGTGGACAGTAACACATTCGAAGGAGTAGTAAACTGTCTAGAAATATTGGAATGATTTGAGAAGTGGTTGATGCTATTGACTGGCATTGGAGGCACAGAAGTAGGTTCTGGTTCATGAATATGCAAGAGTGTATTATGTCTCTCTTTACAGTACCTCCAAGGGACAAGACTACATTTAGTTTCAATATGTCCAGGTCGAAGACAATTAAGGCATACTTTTGTTTCTTTGGCTTTTTGAATTCTATCTTCAATAGAAAGTGACCTGAATTTTACGCAATTAAATAAATAATGATTTTCTTGGCAAAGTATACATTTGAAAGACTTGGAATTGTAAGTATTACGTTTAGATCGTGAATTTTTATTATTGTAAAAATTTTGTTTATAATTATTATTGTAAGTGCTATTTTTATTATTATTTGGTGTATCTATAAGAAAACTTGAATTTTGTTTGTAAATATCTCTTTGTGTTTCGCCTTTTTCTAGTATAGTCTCCAATAAGTCTGCTCTGTTACTTAGAAATTTACTAAATATATTTAATGAAGGAGGATCCGTTAAAGTATTTCAGTGTTCTTTCCAGACCCTTTGTGTAACACAATCTAATTTTTCCGACATCATATGTATAACTAATGTGTCCCAATATTCAGTAGGTTGATCTAAAGAAGCTAATGCCCGTAAGTTTTTATTGGTAACATCTATAAGATTACGTATCAATATAAACGATTCTGTTTGCATTCGTTCAACATTAAATAAAGCTTGAACGTGATTGTTAACAAGTAGTCTTTTATTATCGTATCTGCTGCATAACAATTTCCAAGCAGCTTCGTAATTATCGGCCATAAAATCTAAATTATCAATGACTAGATCAGAGCGCTGCCTTTAAGAGACGCGTGAAGCTAATGCAACTTATTTATGTCATCCATATCCTGTCTTGAATGGATTAACGAATCAAAAGTGTCTCTAAACCTAAGCCAATGCTGATAGTGACCGTGGAAAACGGGCAAGTCAATTTTAGGCAAACGAACACAACTGAATTTAGGTGCACTCGCCTGTACATCCTGATAACTCGAGACGGAACTACCCGGAAGGTCGCGCTGGTTGTGACGTGGGCTGAGTAGACCGCGAGCCGCCGCAACCAGCGTGTGGAATTGCTCTTCGAATTGTTCACGTTCTTGGAGTTCATCGGCAGGATTCTCCGAAAGCATCTCAATCTCCATCTGTAAATCGTCAAAAGGAGGGTAGATTGCTTCAAACTTGTTAAAGCGGTTTTCCAGATCTAAATATTGATCTCGGCTTAGGTCAAAAATTCGTATAAGCAAAGCAATGTAATTTTTAAAAATGGTTAATTTTGATTTTAGGCTGCTACGCTTTTTCTCGTTCCTTTGTATCGGCCATACTAACTGATGTTTAATATAAGAAAATCTAAAGATAAAATGTGCAAAAACAAATACTACTGTTAAAATCAATAGAAAAAAATAGTAAGAATCGAGACAAAAGAATGCGCAGGGCGCCGAGCCATAAGGAACAAAAGAACAGTTGTGCGGCTGCCGGCCGATGCGCTGGCGCTGCGCGTCTATAGTTTTTATACTTATATGATTTGAAATGTTTATTGGCTACGTTATAGTGTATATTGAATCGAATATTTATTATTATTTTATAAATGTAAGAAACGAAAGAAGAAATATGATGCACTCACTAAATTGGACTATTTGAAATTTAATAGCAATATCAAAGGAATAATAAGGAATGTAAATAATGAATAATTGGAACGGACTCACAAATACCCAAACCGTCTCCTTGTTCTTCGGGAAACGTAGTCTTTTCGCCTCGAAACTTCGACGGGTCCAAAGTTCAACCTGCGTACCGTCTTCTAAATTGCAAAATTTTCTTAAGCTTGATAAGCTCCTGTAGAAATCTCGCTGCTGAAGACCGCGCTGAAGAGCTTTGTGAAAATTTTCGTACATCGACCGTCTAATTTTCTGTCTTGCAACCGAGAAGGACCAATGATAGCGAGGGGTGCGGGTTCGAGTCCTGTCTGCTGCCAGGTCCGCGTGGATATTTTTTTAGTAATTTGAACATTACTTATTTACAATACATTTCTTTCTGTTGCCAATTCTTCACCCAGTATTTCCTTTTTTGCGGTAACACCATAGAAAAAGCCAAGGCCCTGCCTACCGATCTTCTGATTTTTTGATAACACTGGGACCATCATCAACGCGTGTGTTTAGCTCAACACACCCCCGAACACTGAATAGTAGGCATGTGTGTAGCGACAAGCCGATATTGCACCCTAGATTGTCCCTGCGGCAGGCATGTCAGTAGGCGCTTTAATGTAAATAGCCACTCCAAGAAGAACACAAAGTAAATAAGATTAAACTTCAATGTATGAAAAAAGTTATCACACACCCCAGCTTTAAAAAGAGACCTTTTACTTAATCAGTTATAAAAGTGCCACTTCTGATATGTCATGTGAGATTAAAGAGATTTAAATAAAACAAACTTTAAAAGATTGTATGAGATTTAGTCACCTAATTAACGGAAGTTAAGAAAAAGAAAACTGCTTATCACTTTGATTAATGCACAGTCTGAAGCTCATTGTTGAAATGTTATTTAACTTACTGCTAATACTTTTAGTAATAGTTCTACCACATAGTTAGAACAATATAAACAATAATAACAAGCTAATTTAATCATTCTGTCAATAAGATGTGCAAGATTCTGCTAATTACAGACTCTTATCATTGGTAGCGATATCTTCATAAATATTTAACCTGATGAAGTGTCGTATGATGATTATCGAAGTGCAAATACTGTATCATTAACACATAAATCTTACTTCAATATACGTTTTATAAGTGGCGCAGCTTCTAAATAGTACAGTCTATGAAGTCATAATAGAAATATTCCATTAGAATGCCTTATTGTCTTATTAGACTCGTTAAATGATTTGAATCAGAGTTAGTTATATATTTATAAATAATGGACTTAACAAAGGAAGTTGAATTGAACGGCTTAAAAGCCGAAACAGATATAGCAGCAGAAAAAGAGGATGAAGAGGATGAATGTTCACCACTTCAAAATGACGATGAAGAAAAAGGGATTGAGAAAGTTAAAAAGAAATTATCATTAATGGATAGGTTAAGAAATATAAAGGCTAATACAACTGTTGAACCGATAATGGCATGCTACGTTATGCCTAGTGTTCTATCTTCGTTGGCTGTTCAAAATTTAAATTTAGAGAAAGCGTGCTTGGTAAATCTTAATTTCTCCGAAGAAATTTGCGAGGCTCTGAAGTTGAGAGAAACAGAAAACTACACAAACTACGAAAAAGATGTTCAAACACTAATTGCCGGTGTTCAGGCTTGGAAGAACATGATACAAACAGCAATACCAGTTTTACTTATACTTTTTGTGGGTGCATGGAGTGACAAAACTGGTAGAAGAAAAGCATGTATCCTAATGCCTATAGTAGGTGAATTTTTGACATGTATTGGTTTTATTGTAAACACATATTACTTCTATGAGTTGCCAGTAGAAGTTGCGGCTTTAACTGAATCCATATTTCCTGCAATAACTGGTGGATGGTTCACGAATTTTATAGGAGTGTTCAGTTACATTAGCGATATTACGACTAAAGAAGATCGTACGCATAGAGTGGGCATTGTAAATTTGTGTATGACGTTAGGTTATCCTATCGGAAGTGCGTTGAGCGGAATTTTGCTCCGCTGGATCGGATATTATGGAGTGTTTCTTATTTCTGGTTCATTATATCTATTCTGTTTGATTTATGGATACATTTGCTTGGATGACCCAAAAAGAAAGATCCGTGAGAAAAAGGTAAGTCATATTATTATGTACACTATTATGAATTGAGCATTTAAGACTTATGTGCGATTGAAAATTTTATTTTTGGCGATAAATTTTAGGAGCGCAGCGCGATATTAAATTTTATAAAGGAATTTTTTGATGTTGCCCTCGTACTAGACACCTTCAGGATAGCATTCCAGAAAGGAGTTGGTAACAGAAGACTTAGAGTATCATTATTACTCATAGTGGTTTGCGTCGTCTTTGGACCATTACATGGTAAGTTGATATCTGAATTTAATCATGTAATGAAAAAAAACATGTGGTTATTATTTTACATAAAACTGAAAGCAAATAGTGTACATAATAGTTTTTTTTGTCTGAAATTTGTTGACATCTAGTATATTTTTAGTTTTTAGGGTAAGAGCGTTCTGCACTTATTCTTAACTGGTAGCTTCCTTTTAAAAATCTTTCATTGGTTTCTTTTCTTTATTCCTTTTTTTTGACGAAAGGACATTATGAAATTGACAACATTACGAATTTCAAGCTATTTACGAATGAGCCGCTTACGAGAATCATAGTGGAACATTTATAGATATCATGCCTATGCATACACGACGCAAGTTTGGTGGTAGATCTGCATTGTGTAGAACTGTCAAAACTTAGTATTAAATACAGAAAACCATGTCTTTATTTGAAAAATACACATTTTATCTAAAGTGTAAGAAACAAAAGAAAAATATTTAATACCGTAAGTTTTCATCTACAAATTTAGTTACTTATTGAGATTTTTAATGAACTCAATTTTTATTGTTTCAAAGGAGTAACAAGCTGATTCATATATAGGCACTCAGGGCAATGGTTGCGTGGCTTGAATTTAAAGTCGTACTAACATCAAATTCCGATTAGTACGTTGTTGACTTGATTAGAAAATAAAATGTTATGTTAAAAGGGTGGCAAACATATACGCTTGTTTGCCCCCCTGAAACACATACGCTTGTGTGTCCTTCTGATGGTAAGCGGCACCATAGCCTATAGACCGCAATATTGCGGGTGCTTGCAATATATATTGCAAGGAAGGCGGAGGGCGGAGGAAGGGGATTGGGTCAGAGTAGGCAACGGCCTACTCTGACCCAATCCCCTTCCTCGTGGAGCCCTGGAACCTTACTCACCTACAGAAACACAACACCACCAAAGGTTAGTGTTATTTTACTGTGGTCTTCTTCAAGAGAGAGGTTACTTCCCCAGACGGGCGCTCCAATTCGTGCGAAAATCTGCCATCTCACTTTGCACTTTTTAGAAATTCTAAATTCTAGGTGCTAAGAAAAAAGTATTACGCTGCGGTAATAGATAGATTTACATCTGTTTGTGGTAATTTAACTTTCAATTTACCTTTGTGTGTTTACAGGGGAGATCACCATAACGTATTTGTTCACGAGATTTAGATTCAATTGGGATGAGGTGCAGTTCAGTATTTGGTCAACTTATTGCATAGTCACCAATTTCATAGGTGAGTTCTGAGCGTTGAGTTGCATTCAAGATAGAAAAAATTAATAATCTTTAGAGCAACTTCAATTTTTCTTATTTATTTTAAAAGAAACCAAATTAAAACCAGCTAGCAATGATACGATGTGTATTGAGCAATTAGGCACAATATATCATATACTTATCTGAACACGCTACGTATCTATTCTTAACCTCCTTTTTTAAGTTTTTTGTACACAAATGTATTCTTGAAACTGTTACAACATGGATAACAGCTTGCATCCAACCATTCAAATATAACGCCTAGAGATATTGTTGTTGAGGTATATTTATGTTGATCGATGTATATGTATTTGCTTTGTACAGTTGTACTTTTAATATTATGCCATACTAGCAATAAATGTATAATTTAATTGTCATAAATTCATGCAAATAACACTATGTTTAGGATTGACGTACTTTATTTCGTATGTATCTTTACATATTGACGACCTCCTCGGCCGGGTGGTATGTACGCCGGGTTTCAAGGTATCGCTACTCGTGAGGTCCCGAATCCCGGTGGGGCAAATGTTACTATGATGAATACGAGCATTTGTACCTAAGTCATTGATATTTATATGTATTTCTAGGTAAAATATATGTATCAGTATAATATGTATTCTATCCATTACCCCAGTATCCAATAATACAAGCCTTTCAGTACGTACTTTAGAGCTAGGCTAATTGGTGTGTTTAAAAAAAAGTTTAATAATTCCATAATAGGTATCTTAATTACAAATTTGCCCAGTTTTAGGATATTTTGTGAATGATATAAAATCTACATTTTTGGATGGGGGTGTAGTACGTATTCTCACTATTTTTATTTATTTGATTTTTAAATTTTTCAGATGTGTAACTCAGAACTCACGGTGTATATTTGATATGTTTTGTATTTATTATACGCAGGCACTGCGCTCTCGATGTCCCTGTTCAGCAGCTACATGAAACTGGACGACACTTTGTTGGGAATTATTTCGTGTACGAGCAAAGTTATCGCCTCTTTCGCATACGCCTTCGCGAGAAACGATCTCGAAATATATTTGGGTAAGTTTTAAGAACGACAACTTTACGGCACCTACCTAAGTATCGAGACTTTAAGAGTGTTGTGCTGTTGTGCAATATTTGAATATTCGTTTTTCATGGACAAATTGAAAAGTAAGACAAATTGAAAAGTAAGACAAATTGAAAAGTAACGTTTGCAAAAGAATTAAATCTGTGTAGTTCTTTTATTGTGGCTTTAAATAAAACAAATATTAAACTTATATTTTTTTTAACAAACAAATTTTTATTGCATGATAATAAGATAGATACGTCATGATATAATTCTAAATTCTACAGATAGATTTAATTTCGCTGTAAGATATTGCACTCTCAAAACAATTTCACAATAGTTTTTACAAAAATATAAATTACCTATTTAAACTTTTATAAACCTTTTTACCTAGTGACTGAAAGCAAAATGATAATTGCAGGAAGAGGTCTACCTATTTATTGAAAATTCAATACTTTAGTAATAAGCTTCAATTCTACAATGAATACTATACCGAACTAGAAGCAAAAACTTTTTGGAAAAAAAATAAAAAACCGCCGATTTTTTTTAATATTTTTTTTATTAATAAAAAAAGCCGCCCTTTTCAATAAAAAATGATCAAAATCAGACTACTCTGTAAAAAGGTATGCGTGAAAAAATATATACGCGTCGTATTGATAATGTTATAATCACTGTTATTAAAAAAATATAGGTAATATGTAATTTTAAAATATGATAAAGTTGTATTGTATGTTATGATACTGTGGTTTAATACTATTATCACGTTTTTTCTTGATTCCAGCGCCTTTGCTCGAGATACTCAACGGAACATCTTTCATTGCTATGCGTTCTATAGCGTCTAAACTTGTTAGCGGGGAAGAGTTCGGTGAGTATATAGTAATAGCTGTTCATCATTGTCATCAGCCTATTAATATCCCCACTGCTGGGGCACAGGCCTTCCCTATGGATGAAATAGGGAGATTCGGCCATGACCCACCACGCGGGCCCAGTGCGGATTGGCGGGTGCTAACGACTGCAAATGCAGCCGGGACCAACGGCTTAACGTGCCTTCCGAAGCACGGAGGAGCTCACGATAGCCGAATCAAAGTTGTGGTTAAAGATTAAAACGAATCGATGACGAATCAATAAAAGTTAGTTTGAAATATCAAAATATGCATTTCTGTGCTTTGACTAGGCTTTTATCCTTGTAGAGACACTTAATGAGTTACAGTTATAAATGTACACATTATATCCGTTATTTAATATCTGTAAAACATTTTTTCCCTTAGTTTGGTATTAAATAAATTAGTGTAAGTTGTTTGGAAGTCATTTTGTTTTTGTGGTGAACTCAGAAGTAACTTAGATTCCCTTACGGTTTTTATCTAATAAAATACACACGAATATAAAAACAAAAATAAATTGCTATGGCCAGCCGTCAGCATTGCTTTCTCTTTTTTAGTGACACAGAACGAAAAATCAACAAGTTTTCACTACACGACTGTCATCTATTTCTAGGAAAAGTGAACTCTCTGTTCGGATTGGCGGAGGCTATGATGCCGTTGGTATACGGGCCTCTCTACTCGCAGGTGTACACTGCCACACTGGACCTTCTTCCTGGGGCTGTGTTCCTGTTGGGGGCACTACTTACTCTACCAGCTATCGGGATATTTGGGTAAACTCCTTGCATCACGTGTTTTAAGGTGGAGAGGCTGTAATGCCACTGGTGTACGGGCCCCTCTACTCGCAGATGTAAACTGCCACACTGCACCTTCTTCCGGGAGCCGTGTTCTTGTTGGGGGCAATCTTAATTCTACCATGAATCGCGATATTTGGGTTAGCGCCTTACATCAAGAGTTTCAGGTGGATAGGCCGCGATGCCGCTGGTGTACGGGTCCCTCTATTCACATGTGTACAGTGCCACCCTGGACCTCCTGCCTGGTGCCGTGTTCCTGTTGGGGGCACTAGTCTATCAGCCATCGCGATATTTGGGTAAGCTCCTTGCATCACGTGTTTTAAGATGAATAGACTATACGATGCCGCTGGTGTATGGCCCCTCTTCTCGCTGGTGTACACTGCCACCCTGGACCTTCTTCCTGGGGCCGTGTTCCTGTTGGGGGCACTACTCACTCTACCAGCTATCGGGATATTTGGGTAAACTCCTTGCATCACGTGTTTTAAGGTGGAGAGGCTGTAATGCCACTGGTGTACGGGCCCCCTACTCGCAGATGTAAACTGCCACACTGCACATTCTTCCGGGAGCCGTGTTCTTGTTGGGGGCAATCTTAATTTTACCATCCATCGCTATGTTCCAATCCAATCCCCTACCCCGTGGAGCTCTTACTCATCGACAGAAACACCACCACCAACCTTTTGGTGGTGTTGGTTCTGTCGATGGAGTTGGAGTTTTATTTTACTGTGATCTTCTCTAATGTGGACGTTACTTCCTCGGACGGGCACTGCGACTTGAGCGGCAAATAGGCTAACCTCTCTTAATGCATGACAAAATAATTAACATATTTTTTTATTATGTCCGTATAATGTACCTATTACACAAGAGAAATAAGCTTTGGATTGAAAAAAGCAATCCTTAGTTTGTTTAGAATCTTTCAAATTTTTTCTGTTCACATATATAACACCAGCTTCAGTTGATTCTATTTGTTAGACATCATAGGGGAAACGAGCGTAATTTCGCTTCACTTTGCACCCAATGACCTAATATAACAAGCATGAAATGAGATGTATTTAATAAGGGTAGCAAAAAGCATGCAAACCGAAAATTCCATTTCATTATGTTTGTGATAATTGTGAAACATACATAAACGCGATAGGGCACTTTGTTTTATGTAACTAGTTGGAGCCCGAAACTTCATCTGTGTGGTGAAATTCGTTTCCCATGCAAACTTTCACACCACCTTTTCACCCCATTAAAGGAGAATTTCTGGGATAAAGAATATCGTTTGTACTTCCTGGGACACAAACTATATCTTTACCAAATTTCATCTAAATCGGATCAGCAGTTTAAACGTGAAGAGGTAAAAGACAGACAGACAGACTTTCGCATTCATAATATTAGTATGGATAGATGTATTATTACCGTTATTTTAATTTACATGAACTTTTGTTAAAAATGAACACTTTTGTCTTTGTTAAATTAATTAAAATACTTTATAGCACTATGAAAACAATATTACACATAAAAGACAAACACGAAAGACGGTCTTGTTGCTAAGATAGCAATCTCTTAGCCGTCCGTACCTAATTAATTAAATAAATAAACTGGCTCAATCGTTGTAAACTAGCGAAATCTTTGCAGGTGGCTGTATTTTGAACAGAAAAAGGACGAGATAAGAGAACACTCGAAAGCAGATGCCGTCGTCGAGAAGCAATAATGCTCATTTTTCAATAAAACACTGAAGGGAAAAAAATTAACTTTATGAATGCTGCAAAATACACTTTATTCAACAAGTGGCAAGGTGTTAAGTGGAGCAGACTATATTAAAGATGGACTCTTCGGGAAACGTGACAGTGGATAGCCTGTAAAGTCTGTGGTTAGCCTGTAAAGTCTGTGGTTAGTCTGTAAAGTCTTCTATTGTTTAAATTCAGCTCAAGCAACTTTTGTTACAATCGGCTAGCGGAAGGGCTGATCGGTTTTATCTTATCTTGGTCTTAAAATGTTCCCGGAGGTCTAGGGAAGGTTTAAAAAGTGAGAAAATTTCGAATAATTGCCAGGAAAACCCTAAAAACAGCCCTTTTCGTTTTCTAAATAAAATGAAGAGTCATTTTGAACTTCATTGCCTTTGAACAAAAACTATAGTCTACACTACAGCTCTAAACCAAAGCGAAGCGAGGGCGGGCCACTAGTGTTAAATAAATAAAGTCATTCTATTTCTTACATTGACTTTACCGTAACATGCGCTGAAGGTAATACGTCAAAGCTGAAGCTTCACATAAATGGAAAAAGCTGATTCGTTTGACTCCATACAGCCTTAGAAAAAATGGAAGAAATTTTACACGGCCATTAAGGTCTCGGTAGCATAATTGTTTAGTACGTCCGCTCGCACAGCGGAAGGTACGGGTTCGAATCTTGTCTAATGCCTAGACCGAGCGAACTGTTATTCTAGTAAGATTTTCTTAATACTCGTAAGTTAAATTTACCTGATATTTGGGGGCTGTCAATTGTCACTTTGTGTACCTTAGGGCCGATTTTTCAAAACTTGGATAAAACTTAACTGTTACAATAAATTAATACTCAAATACTCAATCAAATGGAGACAGATGTCATCCGTCACACACAAGTCAACTCTTTATTTTTTCCGTATAATACGATATCAGACATATGATTTTTTTTTCAGTTTTCGAGAAATCGGCCCTTAGAACACTGTATAATGACATTGATAATAAATGTTACAAGTCAATAAATACTTAAGATTCGATACATTTTATTATTATTCTTTCTACTCCAGAGATCAAGCAGAGTTTGATGCGTCGTAACTAAGTTATCTGTAACTTGATCCGAATATATAACTTGGGTCCGACCATAATATACCTACGTGTATTCGTATGATTGATGTTTGGAGGAACGAAACATTGTTTAAGAAGTCTTGCATTCATCTTGATTATGTTTTATTATAATTAATTAGCTGAAAATATTTCATTTATGGCAGTCGGGTTTTTAACTATTGTTATTATTTATTTTATATCGCACAAAAAATAAAGAAATAAGTTCTTATTCCTTCATTTGGAATTGAATAAAAAAAATCACAGAAGATATGTAGTTTCTTTTAATGAATACCTTTCACCTTGGTAGAGCCAGGCTGTATTGCCACATCCGGTAGAAAGTCGAAAATTTTTGAGGCGAAGTTATGTTTCACATTTAATAAAAAAATATGAGTTTGATATGACCTCGACGAGGCCTAAGGAATAAAAGGTAAGTTAGTACTTACTTGACTTGAACATACGTATTCCGAACTAAACTTTACTACTTTTTGTAAAGAGTAATTAATGAAACATTTTTTTGTGGAAATATGACTTGTTGTCGGAATTCGCTTGTAATTTTTTTCAGGTAACTCAATATTCACGGTGTATAGCTATCAAAATTACGTGACGACCGCGGAAACCCTATCCAGTGATACCGAACGGAACGTACTCGTACCTAAGGTTGGAATATATATTTCCCGTTTCCGCCCTCTCTGTGGAGAGGGAAGCGATCTCCGCAGTATCGCTACCGGACGCGTCCCCGGGTTGTGGATAGGGGAACGCCCCCCAGATATGGGGGGTACCGGCTTCGGCCGGCGCGGACAGCTACTGCGAGGCTGCTCTCGACTCGCTCTGCGGTCGCGGAGTGTTTGCGGGATGCGGCTGCGCGGCGTGCCGCCCGGACTCCGGGGGCACGTCGGGCCACCCGTTACCTCACTGAAGGACCGGGGACCGGCGGGGCTTTTGCCCGGGTCGAGAGGAGACAACCTCAATAAAAATCGTGGAGGGGGCGTTTTGCCCGTGGCGGTTGCGCCGTTGGTGACGGGCCCTCCTTGGGGGGCCAGCGGACCTTTTGGTCGGTGGATGGCGGCCTGTGGCCGCGAACTCGCCCTGAGTAGGCGGGACTGTAGGAGGCGTTTCAGCTTCTCAGCTGTCTCGCGGCGGGGATCCTGTGTGACAGGACCCCGTCGGGAAACCTGTTCCCCTCACTGAGAGGGCCAGGGGGCTGGGCCACGGAGGTCCAGTCTGAGAGGAGCACACCTCAATAAAAAAGCCCCAAACCCAAGCTTGAAGTGCGGTGATGGGTTGAGTGGCCAGAGGGAGTCTGGTCCCTAGCACTCGGTGCGTGGGAGATATACGGGAGTCGTCACCCGCTAAAAAACGAAATCAACAAACATGTCAGCAGCGCTTAAAAAATCACTAACCCAGGAGGGTACCGTCAAGGACGGAGAATCCCTCCCGTCGACTTCGGTCGGCGGCAGGCCCCACGTATCTGGGAGGGGCCAAGACTGCTTCGTGTCAGTTGACACTCGGTCATACGACCCCGCTGACCACGGGCGCTCGCCATTAGCTCGGATGGCCAGTGTTAAATTTGCTACGAGTTTGGAGGGCCTGAATAGGCCGGAGACATGGGAGAGGTCGGAGCTTTATCCGAGCCAGATGAGCGGAATGGTGACCAGGAGTAGATCTGGTCTAACCTCGAAACAGGTACCGGTGACGGTATCAGGGTCGCTGGCTGGCTCGGGCACGTGCTCGAGAGCGAGCTCGGAAATGGACCTTGAGACGACGGATGCGACGGAGAGAGGTACGGTCGCGGGCCATAAGAGGAGGATTGCAGAGTTCCTAAAAGACCCTCTGCCGAAGGAACTGCACCCGAAAGTTTTTAAGGGGAAAAAGGGCAGTAGAGGGGGAAGAGGCGGTGGTAGTGGGCTGTCGCATGGAGCGGAGTTGTCGCAGGCCCGTAAGGATCTGAAGGAGGCGGGATGTGACTCGAACTCCGATATTGAGTACACGGATGCCGAGACTGACAGCGGAGACGAGGCCAAATTTGAACCGGGCAGAATGACCACGGATGCCCTGGTGAAGGTGGCACAGAAGCACTGTGAGGTGGTGAAGGTTGTGGCGAAGAAGTCGCGCAACCTTAAGGGAACGTGCCAAAAGGCAATAAAAACTGGCGCGGGTTCCCTGCTGGCGGTTGTCGAGGCCTTGGCCAATAGGCAAACATCGGAGGAGGTAAAGCGGTTGCAGGCAGATAACAAGCGCCTGCAAGAAGAGCTCAGCAAAGTCACCGCTGAGCTCGCCGCTTTCAGAAGAGCCTTCGAAGAGTCGAGGGTAGGGCGCCGCAAGGAGACAGCGGCGCCAATTGTTGTGGATACCCCTCGGGGCTCCGGAGGGGAGGATGTCTCCCTAGTAAGGAGGGAGATGGAGGAATTGAGGAGGGAGCACAGCTCCCTGGTGCAGCAATTCAGCAATATGCTCCAGGCCAGGTTGGAGGGCCTGGAGGTCGATGGCCGGCTGCTGCCCACCTCCGAGAGACCGCGCCGCCCGCCCCTGGCTGCAGACGCAAAGGCCGCAGCGCAGAAACCGCCGACGATTGCGTGGCCGGTTGGGGGTGGTACGAATGCCCCTTCCACCCTTGCTCCGCCTGCCAACATGCCCGAGAAGGCCAAGGGCAAAGGCAAAGGCAAGGGCAAGGGTAAGAAGAAGGCGGGCCCTGCAACTCCAGCGGTTCCCACTCCCACTCCTCCTCCTGTGAGGAAGGAGAGGCCGGCGGCTGACCCGACGCCCAGCGGGAGTGTGCCACAGGTGGCTGAGGGAGTGTGGATAGCAGTGGGAAAGGGAGGGAAGCCGAATAAGGCTTTGGCACCAGCCCAAGTGCCCACCACTGCGGCCCAAAGGCCTAAGAAGAAAAAGGCCAAGAAGAAAAAGGCCGATAAAGTCCCGAAGCCACCGAAAACGCTGGCGGTGGTCGTGGCCCTCAAACCGGAGGCAGTGGCCGAGGGGGCCACCTATAAGGATGCTCTGGCCAAGGCCAGGCAGTCCGTCAACTGGGGGGAGCTGGGCATTGGCCCAGGGAAGTTCCGGACGTCAATCACAGGAGCTCGTATCATCGAGCTCCCGTCCGGGACCACGGCGGCCCAGGCTGACACACTGGCGGCCAAAGTGGGAGAGGCCCTAGGCGAGACAGCTAAGGTCTCTAGGCCTACTAAGACGGTGGACGTCCGGGTGTCGGGGCTGGATGATGCCACAACACCCGAGGAGCTGAGGGCGGTCCTGGCAACTAAGTACGGCTGCCCCCCTGAGACCATAAGGGTCGGGGCAGTTTCCCCCGGTCAAAGAGGGGCGGGCTCGGCGATCGTCTCATGTCCGGTGGAGGCGGTCGCCAAGTTTGTGAAGGAAGGGCGGCTACAGGTCGGTTGGTTTGAGGCAACAGTCCGGCTCCTGGAACGGCGCCCAATGAGGTGCCATAGGTGCCTGGCGCCCGGGCATCCAGGGGCCAAATGCCCCTCCAAAAAGGACCGCAGCGGGTTGTGCTACCGCTGTGGCAAGGAGGGGCATAAAGCCAAGGGCTGCTCCGCCCCACCGCACTGCGACGTGTGCGCGGATGGAGGACTGGCAGCCGGGCACCGGATGGCGGGGGCCAAATGTAACCCACCGCTGGTCAGGGGCCGCCCTCCTCATGTAGGGGTACCCCCCAGGGACGCGTCGCAGGCCGCACCTCGTGCAGGGTCCAGCAGCGCACAGTCGGTTTCGGCTTCTGTAGTGACCCCGATGTCCGTTAATAATGCCCTATAGGACATCGGGGAAAATACTACAGATAAATGCGAACCACTCCGCCGGGGCACAGGACATCCTGTGTCAGGTGGCGGCGGAATGGAGGGTGGACGTGGTGCTCGTCTCGGAGCCGTACCGCATCCCCTCGTCCGACAAGTGGATGGGGGCGGCGGATGGCTCCGCGGCCGTCGTGGTTACTGGCGCGGGCTCCTCCCTCGTTTTCGTGGAAAGAGGCGAGGGGTATGTGGCGGCCCGATGGGGAGAAGTAGTGGTAGTGTCGACCTACTTCTCCCCCAACCGCAGCAGAGCCGATTTTGAGCGGTTTCTGGCTGCGGTCGAAGGGGTCGTCCACCGCGCGGCCCCCCGTCAGGTACTGGTGGCAGGGGACTTCAACGCCAAGTCTACGGCGTGGGGGTCACCCCGCACTGACATTCGGGGTGGTATTCTGGAGTCCTGGGCTTTCACTCTGGGGCTCCAGATCCTCAATCGAGGTACCACCCCGACCTGCGCCCGCTGGCAGGGCACGTCTCTAATAGATGTGTCCTTTGCCACCCCACCGCTCGCAGCCCGAGTCCGGGACTGGCGGGTGGTGGTGGACATGGAGAGCCTATCGGACCACAGATATGTCCGATATGAGGTCTCCACGGCATCCCCTGGGGCCCCCATTCACCTGGGCCCCCGTGTGGGCGTCTCACCGTTTAGGCGCTGGATGCTCACACGCCTCCAGCCTGATGTGGCGGAGGAGGCGGCGACAGTGCGGGCTTGGTATGAAGTGCCAGACACTGTCGCCGGGGATGCCGACGGCATGGCGGACCTGTTCGCAGACGACATCAACGTTGTCTGCAGTGCCGCCATGCCGAGGGCGCGGGTCTGCCCACGGAGCAGGGGGCAGGTATACTGGTGGACGCAGGAGCTCACGATCCTACGTACCGCCAGTATGAGGGCCAGGCGCGCCTACCTACGGTGCCGTAGGCGCGCCCGGAGTACGCCTGGTGAGGAGATAAGCCTCCGCCGGGCGTACAATGTGGCCCACAGGGCCCTGCGAACTGCCATCTGCAGGGCCAAGGTCGCTGCCTGGGATAGTTACATAGCTATCCTAGACGGCGACCCCTGGGGGAAGCCGTACAGGGCGGTGAGGGGTAAGTTCGCTTCGGCGGCCCCCTCAACGTCCTGTATGGAGCCAGGGTTGTTGCAAAGGGTACTGGGGACGCTTTTTCCGAACCCCGGACCCTTCGCACCCCCCAGGATGGCCTCCGGTTTCGCCCCGGAGGCGTGGGCCGCTGGTCCCTCCGTGTCGGACGCTGAGCTTGACATGGTGAGGGACCGGCTCCGGAGCCGTAACAAGGCTCCGGGGCCGGATGGGGCCCCAGCCAAGGTGATGGCGATCGCCTTGGGCCCCCTGGGGGACCGATTCCGCGCGGTGCTGGATGTATGCATCGCGTCGGGTCGCTTCCCCAGGCGCTGGAGAGAGGGGCGGCTCTGCCTGCTCCGTAAAGAGGGCCGCCCGGCGGACTCTCCGGCGGGCTATCGGCCGGTGGTGCTGCTCGATGAGACCGGGAAGGCGTTTGAGAAAATCATCGCCTCCCGGATCATCGAGCACATAGAGGGCACGGGGCCGGATCTAGCAAACTGCCAGTACGGCTTCCGCACCGGCCGGTCCACGATGGACGCGATAGGCCACCTCAAAAGGTGGACTGAGGTGGCCACAGCGCGGGGGGAGGTGGTGATCGCGGTGTCCCTGGACATCGCGAACGCATTTAATACCATCCCCCACGAGTGCATAGAGGCGGCGCTCAAATTCCACCGAGTGCCCCTCTACCTCCGCGCCCTCGTACGGGACTACCTGCGGGACCGGTCAGTCCTCTACGAGGACGCGGAGGGGCGCGTCCAGTCGTGGACAGTGGCGGCGGGTGTGCCCCAAGGTTCCGTTTTAGGCCCTCTATTATGGAACCTGGGGTACAACTGGGTCCTGCGTGGCTCGCTCTTGCCGCGAATGGATGTCGTCTGCTTCGCGGACGACACCCTTGTCGCGGCGGGAGCGAAGGAGTGGGAGGAGGCGGTCCACCTTGCGTCGGTCGGCACCTCCATGGTCGTCCGACGCATTCGCCTCCTGGGGTTGGAGGTGGCCCTCGATAAAACGAGGGCCATGGCGTTCCATGCCCCTAGACGCAGGCCACCGGGGCTCCGTGTCCGGGTTGAGGGGATCCAGGTTCATGTCGAGATGTACATGAAGTATCTCGGCCTGACCCTGGATCCCCGATGGAGGTTCGAGGAGCATTTTAGGCTCCTCGCTCCCCGGCTGTGCGCCGCCGCAGCCGGACTCGGACGGCTCCTCCCCAATGTGGGAGGGCCGAGGGCGTCGTGCCGTCGACTTTATAATGGAGTGATAAGGTCGATGGCACTGTACGGAGCCCCGGTGTGGGCGGAGTGCCTTTCGTCCCGCACAAAGGCCCTCTTACGGAGACCACAGAGGGTCATCGCGGCCCGGGCCGTGCGGGCTTACCGCACGGTCAGCCACGGGGCTGCCTGCGTCCTCGCAGGTACGCTCCCGTGGGAGATCGATGCCCTGGTTCTGTCCCAGGTGCATCGACACAGGGCCGCGGCGAGAGAGCGGGGCGAGCGGCCCGTTCGGGAGGAGATCGAACGGGTCCGCACCCAGGCGCAGAGGGAGGCTCTGCGCCGATGGGGCGAGGCACTCGCCAACCCAGCCGCTGGCCACCGGACGATCGAGGCGATCCGTCCGGTGTTGGAGGAGTGGGTAGGGCGCCAGCGGGGCAGCCTCACCTACCGCCTGGTGCAGGTACTGACCGGACACGGGTGTTTCGGCCACTACCTGCACCGTGTCGCCCGTCGGGAGGAGTTGCCGCGGTGTCATCACTGCGCCTCCCCCGACGACACGGCCGAGCACACGCTGATCGTGTGCCCGGCTTGGCGAAACGAGCGCCGCACGTTGGTGGCGGCGCTCGGCGGAGGACCGCTCTCATTGCCAAGTATGGTTCGAGCCATGCTTGGCAATGAGAGGGCATGGAAGGCTGCCGCCTCCTTCTGCGAAATTGTGATGGTGCAGAAGGAGGCAGCGGAGAGGGAGCGGGAGGAGGATGCTCTAGCCGCTCCCCTCCGACGTAGACGGGTGGGCCGAAGAAGGCTGGCAGCTGTGACTGCCGGTCTTCGTCGGCCCTAAGGTGGTCTGGGCGCGGCTTGGCCGCCGCGTGCCCTTGGTGCCATTCGGCATAGGCCACCCCGTCTGGGGATTGCCTAGTACCCTAGCGCAATCCCCCAGAGGCGTGTCGCCCGGTCCACTCGTTGGGCCGGGCCAGCCCGGGGGCGTCCCAGTGAAGTGGCGCACACTAAGGTGCGCTGATCCTGAGACGCCCCCATATGGGCGTAGGAGGGTACCGGTGGTTTTTAGTGGGTAGGACCGGCGTTGTTCCGCGCCGGGGAGTCCCACACACGCCGCGCGCCCAGCCAGCGCGCGGTACGGTGCGTAAATGCATTTTCCATCGTCAACAAAAAAAAAAAAAAAAAAAAAAAAGGTTGGAATATATATTTCCCGTAGGTACCTTACTATCGTATTTTGAGTGCAAGCTGTCACCACACAGATATTGGAAAAGCATTTGCAGAACACTTTTTCGGTTTCGACGTCGAATGACAAAATGATGGCGCGCCCCGATACATAAGTATAATGAAAATTGCTTCTATCGAACGATGAATCATTAACTTTTTGCACAGATAAAAAGTATACAGATTTGTACCAGTACGCGAATGCGAGAATGCGGTAGTGTTTGCAATTTATGCCGGAATTGAAGCTTCATTTAGATGTGTTTTTGCTTTCAATTTCGATGTATACTCATTTGTGGAACATTTTAAATTGTTTGAATATTAGAACCTAAAATTATATCAGAATGTCGTCGTATGTTACTCCATACAATAGAACAGTATCAATATAGTAGTTTGTCGATTGGTTGATGTAGCGGCAGCGCTCTCGTCTTCTGTTCAAATAGACTTAATTTCGAATCCCATTGGGAATTGACTATGTACGTGGGGCACTCAGAAACTTTGCGATACCACAAAAAATATACTACAGGTTATATATTTTTTTATCATATCTTCTAACAGAACTCTCCATTGGCTTTTATACACAGTTTCATACAACTAAAACAATTTTCATATCACATTTTCCAGTCCGCATGAGATACGTCCTCTTATCAAATGCAGTCAGCGCATCTACCGGTGATGAAAATTGATTTATTTTGTGTTGATTTTAATTTTGGGGAACCAAACAAGTGATACGAAGTCAAATCAGGACTGCAAGGAGGATGTCCTATAAATATGACAGGTGTGCTGTCCAAAAGGTCCCTTGTCTTGATTGTCGAGTGAGCGTTGGGCGTTGTCATGGTGAAGCAGTAGCCTAGAGGTACCCAGCGTGAAATTATCTTCCTTACCCGAAGAAGCCAGTGTAGAATTTCGTACATACTTCTCAATCCATTCTGAACCGGTTCATATGTAATGCGCCTATTCTATTGAATTTAATTTTTCACTTCCAGCACGTTTTCTTCTGCTGTAGCCTTATAGGGTGGCCTCTTCTTCGTCAGCCAAAGTTACTTGACTACGTAAAAATTCGTTAGACCATCGGAAAACAGTGCTTTAGAAAGGCTTTTATCTATGAACGCCATTTGAAGCTTTTGAAACAATTCTTCCCATTTTCGATTGTTCAAAATCATCGCGTGAAAAATTTTTTAAATGTTTTTTATTAAACATTTAAAAAAAAAAATCTATAATCCATTTTATTAGTAACCTTAATACCATTTTATAAGTGCCTTTTAATTTTTCTCGTAAAAAAGAGGAGTGTAATTCGAATTCCGTATGTTGTGTTTTTCGTAAGAAATAGTCATAGTTTTAATTGACATCGAAGCCAGCCAGTTTCGTTAGAGTCTGTCCAGTAAGAGAATGGGATTTAGATTGGAGGGCGCTGTAGTGCTTTTCTACCGTATTTGTAAGGTTTTACCCCATTTAGACATGATTAAATACAAAAAAACCGCAAGAAATCACAACAACAAACAAATCCGTATCAATACAAAACTCTGACGTTTTACAGATAGCTGGGTTTGATTGCCAAATAAAAATCTTCCATTCTCCCACCCATTCTCTTTCCGCACAGGCTCTAGTTGTAAAACACCCTGGTATTTGTGTTATGTTCTTACACCGGTAGAGTTACCGATATTTGAACTCAGGATTTTTACAGCAGAAAACAGGACGCCATATGGCTAAAACCATCTGATTGTCAATCTATATATCTACGCAAAAAATGTTTATATTAATTCATACAGCCATTTCTCTTTTGCTGCTCATTAAAGATGTCTTCAAAATAAGCTGCTCAAACTACGTGCCGAGCGAGACAAACGAGTAGATATCGTTGGCACGCACCACGCATGTGTAAGTGGACAAGTTTGAGAGCCGCTGAATAATTCCCGGCGAGATGCAGTGACGAAGTTATCCAAATCCCGTGACTTCATCCGCGATTATAATGAGCGCCGTACTAATTCTGAACGGCTCTGCGCGGCGTATTCTGTCGCCCGAGAATAGACCGATTTGTAATTTCTTCGAAAGAATTCCGGAGTATCTCTCGATTGTTATGTTAAACTACAGCGTAGTGAATGTGTATTGTGTTTAGCATATTCAAACATAATTTTCCTGTATTCTGAAGACGCGGTGTCGTGCGGCGTGTTATGTCCAGCGGCGGCGTGGACAGTCTCACTATCTGTTGAAGTTCTTGCAGAAACTTGATAGCAATCTCCCAGGTCCCAAACTTATTGCAGCATCTATTCGAGTTTCGCTTTTTTGAGTTATAATTTTAAAATCACCTACATATTTAAATTTATTCTTGTTGAACTGTTCTTTTCGATCACAAGATTTTAATAACTGCTTTTGTTAAAATTTACTAATAATACGAAGATTACAAGTTGCTATACAGGAAGAGTAAACATTTGAATTATCTACAAATTTGGATTTTACCATTTCATGTTGGAATTAACAATGTTCTTTATTTACTTATTTCTTTGTTTGTTCATTTATTCATATTATGTAAAATAAACGGTAGCATCCCCTCTCCGTCAACAAAAAAGGAAAATTTATTTTTAAAACATTTGCTGCCTTATTCCAATGTCGTTGGAGCATCAGTTTTAAACCGGGTTTAACTTTAGTCAACGTTTTATAATAAGGTGGTTCTTGTTTTATCATCATCATCATCAGCCTATTAATGTCCCCACTGCTGGGGCGCAGGCCTTCCCTATGGATGGAATAGGGAGATTGGGCCATGACTCACCAAGCGGGCCCAGTGCGGATTCGTGGGTGCTAACGACGAGCCGGGACCAACGGCTTAACGTGCCTTCCGAAAAACGGAGGAGCTCGAGATAGTAATTTTTGGTAACCCATCCAATGACCGACCACTGCGAAAGTTGCTTAAGTTCAACGATCGCAGCCGAACGCGCTAACCACTTGCGCTATCGAGTTCCTTAACGTGTGTTTTATAACGTTATAATATCGTTGCGTTCCTCACGATAGCCCCCCGCATACGTAGGGAGAAAGTTCGGAGCCTCAAAGTTGTCGGTATTAATTCTGGCCCGGCAAAACAACCGACCGAATTTATAATTGTACGTTACGCCAACCATTATTTAGATTTAAGCAAATCAGAGCGCGCAAAACATTGGTTTTCACTTACACTCGAGTCATTTGTCTCTGGAGTTTTAGGTCTTGGGAAGATTTCAGTGTCTGTATGGAGGGTCGTTATTATACTCAATGTTACAGCGACCCGACGAAGTGAGCTTTGAGTTCATCAAACAAATCCTTCTAATATTGTAAATTTTGATGGATTCAGTAAGTAGGGTATAGCGGATTTCCTGTGCTAATTGGAGCGTCTGCTGGAGAAGTAGCGGAGGATAAAATTACGTATAATACGAAACTCTTTATGGATAAAGGCCTGGCTTAAGACAGCAAAGTGATGGCAACTCGTAGAACTTTAACAAATTAAAGTGGTTAATGTAAAGAAAACATTCTTTTTGTTAAACAACAATAGATTTATTAACTTTTATTACATATGCCTAAGACATTGTATCTTGTAATCCTTTACAGATTCCGTGGTCGCAACACCATTTTTTCTAAATTTGTAAGTACTTAATCTTATAAAAAGTATAATTGGTGTGTGTAAAAACTTAAAAAATATATACGTAGTATATTTTATTTCAGATTTAAGCAGCAGTATGATTAAAAAAGTAAAAATGAAGCAAAGAGCACTCTTAGATTTAATAAAACAAAAAGGGAAGATACAACACTCGCGGCTCAAAAGTGATCCGCTTAAATTGTGGTACATGACCACAATTGGCTTTAGTCATAATTAGCCATTCAAACACGCTGCACAACGATACAGCTCAGCCGTTTGTAGAGAGAGAAAAGAAAACGCAGTCGCCAAGCCAAGCGCCGCGGACTCGCAGTTTCGCTCGCGCTGCGTTAAAGCGTACTGTACTGTCTCGCTCGCTCGATGGAATTTTTATTTACAGAAGTGTGCGTGCGTGAGAGCTGCTTATGTAGTTGAGTCAGAGCATATTTCATTTGATGCTAGTATGAGCGTACCGTATCTTTCCTTTTTGATTTAATCTAATGTGGTAGCTATTTCAGTGGCAAAGTTTTGTTTACATTCACTCCCACAACGTTCGAAACGAACCTTCAATATTGTTTCTTTTGTTGACTTCCATAAGGTTACATGAATGAGTGATTCAAGATTGTTCTCTATATAAACAATGTATCTATCTAATGCGTCTTAATAATATGTTGGAGTTTTATCTATGATTCTAATAAAACTTACATTTTTGCAGACTCGTCGAAGCGATTCGTAGTATTAATAAATGAATAACTGAATGCTAGTCTCATAAATAACCTTGTAAGGTCAGCCTTTTTAAACGTTTCGTACCCAAAGGTTATAAAATGGGACCCTATTCTCTTAGGAATAGGGTCCCGTTTTTATAACTGTCTGTAACTCCACTGTCCGTTTGTGTGTCACCAGACTGTATCTAATGAACCGTGTTAGCTAGACAGTTGAAATTTTCACAGATGATGTATTTCTGTTGCCGCTATAATAACAAATACTAAAAACAAAATATAATAAATATTTAAGTGTGCCTCCAATATAACGAACGTGTTTATTTGCCATTTTTTGATCGATATTAATAACGGTAACAGGTAGACGCTTAAAATATTTACAGAATATTTAATTATATATTCTCTTTAAATATATAAAATTAGATTACAATAAATATTTAATGGGGGCTCCCATACAACATGGTTTTAATGGAATCTAAAGCCAACGATCTTCAATCTAAAAGCTAAATAACATCAAATGTATGTTTATACTTCTCAAATACTACGTAAATGTGGACGTATGTAATACTTACGTCCGTAGTAGTTAGGCTCAAACATTTCAAGATTTCTAACAGGGAGCATACACTGAAAAAAAAAGATTTTGTTTATTCTAAGTGAACTTTGTAATTAAGAGAACTTTGTTGTATTATCTTAGTTACACATGTGCAGTGCTGTACTGGCCTTATAAATAGTATTTAGTTGCATCAATATCTGATTTAGTACAAACATGCAACTCTTATCTATACTTATAATAAATCTGTAGAGAGGTCAATTCTGTACATGAAATATATTTTCAAAATAACTATCAGGGGGTGATTAGTGATCGACACTGATGCCAAAAATGCAATCAGTAAAATTTTTGTCTGTCTGTCTGTCTGTCTGTGTGTATGTTCCTTATAGAAACAAAAACTACTCGACGGATTTTAACGAAACTTGGTACAATTATTCTTCATACTCCTGGGCAGGTTATAGTATACTTTTCATCACGCTACAATCAATAGCAGCAGAGTAGTGAAGGGAAATGTTGGGAAAACGGGAGAAGTTACTCCATTTTTTAAGCTTCCGTCGCGTGTGCAGCCTTAACGGTTAAAGTTACATAGAAATCATGTATGGCGGAAATATTTTACATAAAATTGTATAAAAAATATCCTGCAACAGAATATGTCTATCTTTTATGGTTGACTCATAATAACACGTGTAACTCCTGATAGCTTAGCAGTTCGGAGCATTCTGATTATATTTGTTTACTCTTACGTTTAGAATACTCTCACTCATCCCTTATTTAAAAAAGTTAACATTATTACCTATTCAATAAAAAAACAATCATAGAAATCGGTATAGAAACACCAAACTTATACATGAAATAAGCCATCGCGCCGTCGCACATGAATACTGAATCATGCTATAAGGATTATTTTTGTGTAACGGTTGGAAACACTGATAATTTTAGAGGTTTTTAATGTAGGGTCGTAAATAAACACATTTTTTTGCGCTTACATTGCAAACGCTGGCTGAACCCTACGAGATCGATCAAAATAATGTACTACAGTATTGTATACCTTATAAATGTCTACAAAACAGTCCGCCATGGTATCTGTCTATCTCTTAGGGATAACCCACAATAACCATTTTATATCCTATAGTTTTTACGAGAAATAATAGATTATTTACGAAGCGATTTTCAGCAATATAACATTCTTCCTTATCTAATTAAGTACCTTAAATACATTGTGCATTTAATATAGACCAATTTGGCTATTTAACGCATGTAATTTAAATAAATATTTTCGAAGATATTACAGATTTAAAATGCAGGGACATAGCGGTTCCGACGCTACCGGGCGGGGGGCCTGGCGGCGCGTGCCTATTGTAATTAGGTATTAGAAGAATGTCATTGTGTATAAATACAAGCCTGAGAACAAAAACTATAGTCTACACTACAGCTCTACACCGAAGCGAAGCGCGGGCGGGCTACTAGTACATTAATAAAGTTATATTGTAGATTTAAGTAATCCTACAATAATATCAACTAAGATTTTTGTCTATTATGATTAAGAAACTTCATCAAATCTAATAATATTTTTACTAAATTCAAGCAAGTCACTTATTAGCCACGATCTAAAATAATAGTTAGCCGGACAATGGTAGTTATTCATTTCAGTTAAGGGTGAGGCCAAACGAGCGTAATTTTGTGGGTGGTGAGTCGCAGAATTTCGGTCGCAGAAATTCTGCTGCATTCGGTTTCATACAAAAAGGCAGTTGGTACCACACGACAACGCAAAATGAGTTGTCTGCCGACTCAATGCGCATAAGCTCGTCCGAATTTCGGTCGGGGTGAGAGTAGGGCAAGGAAGGGGAGAGGGGAAGCAACAGTTTGTTACAAGTTGCGTGGTGTAATAATTCTTGAAAAACACGTAATGGCATATGATAGTACTTTTCAAACATATCTGGATTTGCACATAAACGTTCATATAAAGTATGGAACTGTCCACATATCAGCCTCTGACTATTCAGTGGGTTTACCCAGTTTCTTTTTCTGGCCTCATCTTCTGAATATGCTTCGTAAATACACAATATTTTTAAAGCATCCATTGCACTCGACGACACGAACACCCCGTACTAACGCTCAATAGTAACTGAATACATTACGTTCGTATGGCAGCTCAACAGAAATTCAGTTGAACGTAAAATAAGCGACTCACAACTCACAAAATTACGCTCGTTTGGCTTCACCCTAAGTCTTATCTAATTTAATTATTTAGATTTCCTCTGATTAAAGAATCATCATCATCATCATCAACAGCCTATCCTAGTCTACTGCTGGATATAGGCCTCTCTAATTGCACGCCGCTCAGATCGATTTTGGGCTGCTCGCATCCAGCTCCTGCCATCCACCTTGCGCAAATCGTCACTCCACAGTACCTGAGGACGTCCTACACTACGTTTGCCTAGACGCGATCTCTACTCCAGAACTCGTCTACCTTTACGATTAATGAATATATTACTTTATTTAACAAAATCACTTAGTTGCCATCAACTAAGAAAATAGTTGTCTAAACAATGGTAATTTCAAGTCAATTCTTTTCCAGATACCTATGTTACTTATCTAAGGTACGGATACAAGATAAAAAATACGTATCTTCATCTTGTATTTCAAATATTTTTTTGAAATTCATTTTGCATTCAAATATTATTTTCCAGTATCTTAGTATTTTCAAAATACTTTTTCTGCTAAAATAGGTACTTTTTTTTTCTATAAATTTCTCTGTATTATTTTTAAAACGCTTTATTTTTCTATCAATTTTGTTCACCGCGAAGAGATAATCGAAGTTCATATGTTTCCGTCTCGTTCACCGAAATGTTATTTAACGGAAGAGCAAAAAATACTGCACGTGACAGTGACATGACGGCTGCTATTGTCAGCTGTCGTCGCGTTGCCATTATTTACAACTACGGATTCAGTGTTTTACAAATAGTATCTAGGTTTTTCGTTAAATCGATTCGGATGATTCAAACTATCTACCCTGAAAAAATCGAGGTCTAAATGATATTTAAAACCTTAGATACAACAACTACAATCTACTGCAGATATTAATTGCATTATAAATAAAGTCATTACCAATACCCGGTAACATGTAACATCTCCAAGCGCCGTAACGACGTTACTTGTCGTGAAAAGCCATATTGTGCAGAAACTGAAATGGTAATAGAGGCTTTAATTCAATGCGAAATGCACACAGGACGCTGTAGTCCGCCGTAAATCTCATTTTAAGTGCCGGACATCGCTTTCGTACCTGCGTGCACATGTTCAGATGTATCTCTTTGTTTCTATATCACTGCGCTCGAAATTCTAGTAGCCGTGTAGGTAATATTCACTGGTTCGGAGTTCCACGAGCCAACTGTCCCAAAACAAATAATTGGTTTCTTACCAAATACTACTATATTATACTTATTATACTATTTTAATAGGGTATTTGACAGTATTAAAAATAAAGTGCCGATTGTTAGCATCTGTGTTTAGGTTGAATATGAAAGAGTTTTCACTACATCATTTTTACAAAAAAAATATTCATAATTTTACTAAAAACCCTCGAAAAAGATTATATTTTTCTTATCTATTGTCACGTGACCCAAAACGCTAGGGATTGGCGGAGCCTAAAATGACGTCACACGCAAGTAAACTTCCGGTTAAAGTGACAATAAATTGTATCGTTTGACGTTTTAATAACAGTCGTGTGACGTCACACACTAGTAAAACGCCATAATGTCTAGAGAAACGTTTTCGCGGCAACTTGAAAATGGAGTTTTTGATTTGGTTCTTCTTACTGAAATACAGAACAGAATGATGAATATCCACTTTTTACGGACTTCATAAACATTAGTTAATAACGTGAGATCGTTGCCTAAAACTTGTCAAATACCCTATTCCGTAACTAATTCCGTTTACGATCTACAGACCCGTGACAGACGGACATACCTACGGACAGACAGACAGGCGATAGAGTCATAGCAATAGGGGTTCCGTTTTTACCTTATGGGTAGGGCAAAACCCTAAAAATCACGATACAGTTAAATAGTTTTTATTGAAAAAAAAAAAATTAAGTTAGTTAAGTTCCTTTTTGAAGTGAAATCTGTGAATTCTTGAGTCTCTAAACTACTCGAACCTGAGGGGTTAACCCATCGTGCGTATTACTCGGTACATTTTTAAGCGATCTATTACGGCTGACAAAAGCCCTCCGCGGACAAAATTCCCTCGTCTGCGCAGGCTATAAGGAAATTTCAAAAGTACTTCTTTAATAACAGCCAATTGGTGTAATAGTTACTAGTGATTACTAGTTTATTAAAGTGGTCTTCGCAAGTTAATTCTCTGATATAATTCATTTGTATAGACGCCCGCATTCTGTTTTCAGCAATCAGAAGCGATAATGAAGCAATCAGCTTACTGAATAACGGGAACTCACGCTTTGTGTAAGGTACCACACATCGTCGAAAATACCCACTAGAAAGACATTTTCAGCAAATCGTATTGGTGTAATGTAATGCGATTTGGTGAAAATGCCCTCCAAACAAGTGGCTTTTCTAGAAATGAATAACGAACAAAAGGGAGAACGGAAGATTAAAAAAATAGACGAAAGACTACATTTATTTATCGTTTACTTAATTTTCTTGATTTATTTTTAATTAGCTCGTTATGTCTTTGTTTAAAGGTATTTAACGACTTGTGTTTGTACAGCTGTGATATGACAGGCGGCGTTGTTTCATCGATAGTAAAATTTGAATATAAATAGATAATGGTGTCAATTCTGACATGATTCTCTAAACTTAAAACTAAATTTAATATCAGTCTCTCCTTTTCATTCTTTATAGAAAATGACAAGGATACACTGTTGTCAAATTTAAGTTTAGATTTAGAAAATCATGCCAGAATCGACACCAATGTCAAGTCAGATACAAAGTAAATGTTTAAAATTTTGCTAATTATAATTTTTTAGAGAAAAAATAATAATTAGCAAAATTTTGTATTTCAACTATAGTCAAATTTATCTGTAGATGAAACAACGCTGCCTAAGCTTTCAGAAAACTAAAATATTTCATAAGCCTTCTGCCCAATTTATCAAGCGTATAAACACAGTCCCGAAAATAATTAGTCTCGAAGCAGACTGTACGTAGTACCTTCTTAATTTTCTATTAATGTTTTTAATAGGGTATATTAAAAGTTTTAAAAAACCATCTCATGTTATGTCCTATTATTTATAGAGTCTATAGAAAGTGAATGTTCATCATTCTGTTGTGTATTTCAGTAAAAACACCAAATTATAAAAAACATTTTAAAGTTCCCGCGAAAACGTTTCTCTATAGTGAGATGCCATAATGTATGGTGTCTCACTATAATTAACTTCATGCTAGTATCTTATGTCACAGGACTGTCACTAAAACGTCAAGTAATACAATGTAATATCACTTTGGCCGGAAGTTTACTAGCGTGTGACGTCATTTTAGTGTTCACCAATCCCAGGCGTTTTCGGTAACGTGACCATAGAACAAAGATTCATTTCTATTTAATGATTTTTTAGAAAAGTTATTAATTATTTGTTCTCTCCGAAAAGTTAACTCGCTGCTAGTATACCTATTATATACAGATGCCAACAATTGGTACTTTGTTTTTCATACTGTCCAATAGCCTATTTATGCAGCGAATAAAAATTTATCAACCCGTATGGAAACAGCGTTATTTTCTTGACATATATGGATTCTATTTCAATCATAATAAATTGGACAAGACAAATACACATGGTTGAAATCTTGTTAATTAATCGAATATTAGTGACCATGACAGTTTAAAATAAATCTAAAGAAAAGTTTACTAGAAAAATATTCCACGCGGACCAGGCAGCGGACGGGACTCGAACCCGCACCCTTCGCAATCCGGGCGAATGCACTGACCATTATGCTACCACGGCCCTATTCGCCGCGTCGAAATATTCCTAGCCTTAAGCTGCAAGGCAGCGCCATCTCTTCGCATTGTAGGTTACCCACAATGATAAATGAATACTTTTTCAAGTATTAAACATTTGAAAGAAGGAATAGCAATTATAGTCATGTTTTTATTTATTTTTAAGAATTTAACTGCTAGATGTTTAAATCTAAAGAAAAGTTTACGCCATCTCTTCGCATTCATCTTCGCTGCCTTGCAGCTTAAGGCTACAAAAATTTCGACGTGGCGAGGGCCATGGTAGCATAATGGTCAGTGCATTCGCCCGGATTGCGAAGGGTGCGGGTTCGAGTCCCGTCCGCTGCCTGGTCCGCGTGGATATTTTTCTAGTAAACTTTTCTTTAGAGTTAAACATCTAGCAGTTAAATGCTTAAAAATAAATAAAAACATGACTAGTTTAAAATAATCCAAAGACCTCCTCTGGCGAACGTTGATTTTTGAACCGCTCTGTAATATTTTGTTGGCAGTAATGGTGACCGGCAAAATTGTGTAGAGGAGATCCATCCCTGAGGTTAGCCGTTGGAACTTGTGGCTTGTAAGATTTGCTTGCGGTATTGCGGTAAGTTGTCAACCCCAGCTTAATATCATGAACTAGCGGTCAAATACTGAGACGTTCTTAAAAATTAAGGTATTCACAAGAAGTTATAGTTCTAGTTAAATAAAGCTGCTAGGCTTTTATAAGTATTAGGAAATTATAGCTTTTCCGAGATTTGAGAGATTCTGAACACTTACATGGGGATCATCCCCATCGTCCAGTCGAGAGAGTTACTCCTTGCTCTGAACGTCTTGAACGAAAAAAATATTGAATAAATCCATAACTCTTTTTCGCCTTTAAAAATACTGTGATATGTACTGTTTCTTTTTATGTTATAGGGGGCATACGAGCAGACGGCTCACCTGATGGTAAGCAGTTAAAGCAGTTTATATTTTCTTTATTATTTAATAGTTTATTAGCGAGCTAAGGCGATGAAGAGCGGCTTAGAAATGTATTTTCAATTTAAAATTTGAAAGATGTTTCTAAACTTCAACCACATTAAACATGTGTGTAAAAATATTCCAACACGTGCCCGCAACGGGCCCGCGTGGTGGGTCATGGCCCAATCTCCCTGTGTGTTGATCTGTACTTGAGTACAGTTAGAAAGGGATGTCGCCATGTGCTATATATAGCGACATCCCTTTCTGAATATACCTAAGACTAGATCAATTACTGAGAATCTTTCTATAATACGGGCCTTAGAGTTCCATCATGTCAACAAAATCCAAAAATACAAAGAAGAGCAATTCATACAAGTTATGTTGACGATTCGGAACCGCAGGGCGTATCGTCCCTCAATATTGAAATATTGAAGATGATAGGTCAAACCCATTTCTAAATGCTAGGCTGGGGATTAGTTACTAGTAATACATTTCCACACGTAGACTATACTTGGTCCATTGTGCGTGCAGAGATTTTGAGCTAGCATAGCCAGCCCAGCTTGTTCCAGAAGTGCAGTAGTCTCCTGAGACTCACAGGTTTCTAAGAGTGTCCTAGGCGTTCCGAGTAGTGATACCCGGTGTTCTGCTACACTGATATAATGCTGAATAACACGAGACATCCTATGTACAGAAAACTATATGTAACACGTATTGTTAGTAAATGCTTACTGAGAAGACAGTATCCTGTTATAGTGCCCAGCATTACTAGGAGGTCAATACGGTTACGGTTTAGTTGTTTTCTGGTTAGTTTGGGGTTGAGACATGGAAAGATACCTATCCTTAGATTGTCTCCAGCCCTCGGTATTGTCATAATGGGTGTTGTGGCCCTGCATGGTTCTTTGATGCATCCATGTAATGGAAGCAGTGGCTCTGGGCCTGACACCATGTGCGTTGATTGCTAGTTCGTCGGCTGTGTCGTTACTTGATCCATTAGAGAATAACTTCGTTGTCTGCTGCTAATAGCTTACTTACAAGAACACTTAGAACAGCCATACTATCAAATAATGTGTGTATCTTGTAGTATGTGACTTTCTTGTTGGTGACAGTTATGGTGGCTAATGCAATATGCTAAATATGAGAAATAAGTAAGAGGCTGACTTCCGGGTAAGCCATGGCTAACTTGTGGAGAAATGAGACTGAGCCCCTTAGATTAAAAAAAAAGGGTAGATACGGTACGCTCATACTTGCATCAGACAAAAACTGATCCCACGGCAGCGCGAACGGGACGGCGAGATCCGCGTCACTGCATTACCGACCCGAGCGAAACAGCACGTTAAGTTTCAACGTCAGCGCGAACGAGACGGCGAGATCAGCGTCACTGCACTACCGATCAATCACGTGACCAGTACTCGACGTCACTACCGAATAAGATTCAAAACAAACAGTATTTTTTATGAAAAAATATATTTTATAGTACTTACGAATGAAAAGTGATGCCGTGGGTTTTATTTTTAGTTCTTGAGCAATTTGAGCACTTTTTAAAAACACACTTAGGCATTGTTTTATCATAAAAACACAAAATATTAGCAATATTTATTTTTGGCGTTCACATGTACGTCGTTTGCATGTCAAGTTGTGACTAAAGCGATTAGGGTCGTGGACCACAATTTATGCGGATCACTTTTGTGAGGCTAGTGCCGTATCTACCCTTTTTGTTTTAATCTAAGCTGAGCCCTGGGGAAATGTGTCATAATTTGTCTATGGCTCATTTTAAAGAATACCTTCAAACAATTTAAGCATAGCGTAATATCTTTAGTTAGGAATAAAAATGTTGGATTACACAAATCAAATCGAGCAAGCATAAGGTCGGATATCATATTATTTTTATTAAAAGTTTAATTATTACTATTTATATGTTAATTATAAATATATAAAATAAAAGGCACAAAAGTTTACTGAACGTGAGTATTTACTGATTTAGCTAAAAGAACAATAAATGACTCTCCTGAAAAGATGTTAAATCGGACATCATTACCCCTAGCACGAACCAATATCGAATTCGTATCGTTTGCGAGTCCGAAATGTCATTGTCAAATGTGTACTGATTTTTAGTTCTCGTTACGTACTTTGGGCCGCTGCTGTTCAAGTTTCCATACGAAATTTGACATTGACATTTCAGTTTGCAAACTATTCGGATTCGATAATGGTTCGTGCTAGGGGTACTGACCACATCTCACGTCGAGTTATTCTATTCAATTAACTATGGCACAATGACTGGAATCTCGTTCGGTAATGGCGGGACCACGTTCAACCTCTTTTCTTTCATATCCTGCTTGTGTTCACAGTAGAACCATCTGGAACAAATTATAGTGTAAGTAGTCTATGTTAATCAGCTGAAATATTGAATTCAATAGACATCAAACATTCAATCATTTTAATGAGTGATGTGTTTCTTGTTATTTGCGTCCAAGAGATGACTATGACAGACTGACAGACGGAACCCTAAAAAGATAATAAAAAAACGTTTAAGATTCACACTGTTTATGAAATTTTTCATTGAAAATTAAATAAAACACTTATTAAACGGAAATTTTACCAGAAAAAAATCCACGCGGACCAGGCGGCAGACGGGACTCGAACCCGCACCCTCCGTAATCCGAAACGAACGGGGGTACATTGTTATTATCATACTCGAATATGGCTATAGAAGGCAGTGTGGCCTTCACACTCATCAGTAACACGGCGCGGCACCCGGCAGAACCTGTAGCGTCAGCAAGTACAGTCAGGAGTACAGCGGCGCGAAAATCACCAGCATTGTTGTTTTAGCGACACCAAACAGGGTGTACATTCTTATTATCATACCCGAATATGGCTATAGAAGGCAGGGTGGCCACCACACTCATCAGGAACACAGCGCCTGGCAGGACCTGTAGCGTCAGCAAGTACACTCGGGAGTAGAGCGGCGCGAAAA
The DNA here is from genome assembly GCA_902850365.2 of Chilo suppressalis. Classification (NCBI taxonomy): domain Eukaryota; kingdom Metazoa; phylum Arthropoda; class Insecta; order Lepidoptera; family Crambidae; genus Chilo; species Chilo suppressalis. The sequence continues at coordinate 6,059,700 of OU963902.1, forward strand.
TCAGCGGCATTGTCGTTTCAGCGACGCCAAACAGCGAGTACACTTTTCCTGAAGACAAAAGACGTGAGAAAGTTGCTTTAATTATGATGTCATGACGACGAGAACATGACGCAGGAGTGTGAGAAGTCCGATGACATCACTAAGGTAGCAGGAAGGATCTGGATCCCGATGGCACAACACCGAGCGAATTGGCGCATTTGGAGGAGACCCAGCAGTGGATAGATGAAGGTTTACGAAAATGACGTCTTGAGGAGCTCGATGGCGCAGTGGGTAGTACGGTCGGTCTGCGATCGTGGAAGTTAGGCTAACTGTCGCAATAGCCAGTCTTGAAAAAGATTGGTGACCAACATTTTTAGAAGACATAAAACTGTGGTGGTTCCACCTACATCTGCTGTTGTTAACAACCAATAATTCGCACTGGGCCCGAATGGTGGGTCAGGATCGATTTCGCTATTCCATTCAAAGGACAGGCCTCATGAGTGCGGTGTATCACATGAATAATCTTTCTAGTTACCAAGCACATACTGACATATTCAAAGGACATAATATCATTCAAATACATTCCTTTTCGCCAAACTAGTGAGGAAATAGAATCAGTCGGCGGAACTAATCATTTCACGAAGTTGTCAATTCGCGTGCTTCCATTATTAAATTTCTCACCTAGTTCTTGATATGACACCAGTTTGGATGCGATCGAACGTAATGCGATTGCGGTTGTCCCATTCAATATTTCCAAGAGGGGTGCTGAAAAAGAAAAAAAAAACAGTGTTTGTAACGAGTTAGACTGAACTCTATATTGTGTTATTTGCACACAATTCATCAATTAAGGGCCACTTGCACCAATATTCTTAAATTAATTTAAGGTTCAATCCTGTATCACATATCACTCCATTTTTGTTATTTGATTAAAGTTAAATAGAGATAGAATAAGGGCTGAAACATGATCATCTTTCAAACTGAAGAACTTTGTTGCAAGTTAATCTATCTTTGTTTTTTCTGGAAAGTTTTAAGAATTTGGTTTTACATTCAAACATTTTGAAATGTTTCATATACAAGGCCGCACGTGCAATGTTGCGAAAGAACCGCATGACATTAGGAACTAAATTAAATTACAGTTTTTCATAAATAGATATTCAGAGAGATTATAAAGATATCGGTCAGTCACCTAGTCAGGCGTTAATTTTAAATACTTAGCTACATTCTGACGTATTATCTCCAAGGATTTTTTTATATACCTAACGTTACTGAGAGATCACAGGTTAGTAATAGATTCCTTAGTTGTCTTGTCCTCTATTGATATAGCAAAGAACATGAAAACTTATTATGTAAAAACATCAACTTAAATAAAAAAAAAAATTAACGTCTCTGAGTCGGGCTTATCCAAGAATCATATAAGATTAAACAGACACTAATTGAAATGTGAATGTGAAATACAAAAAAAAATCTTTCTCAAATAGACTTACAGTTTCGAATTATAGCCCGGAGTCTCGCAGCTTTTGCTAATAAATTAGAATATCTGAATAAAAAGGAAGTAGGTACTTATTTAGAATGTCTACTTACACATGTAAACCTCATAGTCGTTCCTGGCGAAGGCTAGCACTAAAGCTCCGCAGACTTTACTGCTTGTAGATATTATGCCCAGGACCGAGTCGTCCGCTCCCAATTTCTTGCTGAACACGCTTATCGAGAACAGGGTCCCTGAGAGAGGAAACTATTTAATAGGTCCAATATAAAGAGTTTTGAAGAACAAACTTCTTATTCATAAATTAGGATAGCTATAGTTTCTGAATAAGATTTTGTTTTGCCACTGTTACTCATTTGAGATTAACGAACATAAAGCATAGAAGATGAGTTCAAGTTGATTAAAAGATGTCAAAGTTAAGAGGTAAATGCATATGAGACATATTTTTATTTTCGTGATAATATTTTATTTTCTCACACTCTTACTTGTCGACTGGTACCCCATCATTAATAAACGAGGAATAAACTTAGACTAGTTACGCCGTGTTTTGTTCATATGACTCAAATGCCTTTCCTCATTCAATGAACAGAGACAAAACTTGGAGCTAGAGATTGCCTGAAAAGAAACTATAAGTATAAAATAGTTTTTTGGGTGACCGTTCATTTATCATAGAGTTTCAACAAATCGTTTACACCATGTACATAAGTTATGTGCAAGAAACTATGAAACATAGTGGAGATGCAGTTGCGGTTTGCAAAATGCGCAGTTAGGGATGTAACGATACGAGTAAATACAAGTAACTACTTGATACTTTTCTTTCGATACCAAGTACTTATGGCATCGATACTTTAGAAGTGAGTAACAAGTAGTATCGTGAAGTAAGTACTTGAATCGGTACTCGGTCGGTCACTCACTGAGAAGTATTAAAAAAACTCATAGGCAGAAAATTTACTCTGTTTTCCGAATTGTTGGTTCGCGAACGCTTTTGTACTGCTCAGTTGGCAGCCTTGCGTATGATTTATATTTATTCCAATTTATACAGTCAGTCGTTCGTTCATCGCATTGCGTGAGCCGTTATTTTGTTTTCGATTAATAAAACTGTGACTGAATTTGTAATTGTAATATCGTTCGTCAGTATTTATCGATACAAGTAAGTATCGATACTTTTCATTCGACACCGAGTAGGTATCGATACCTTATGACCGATACAGTATCGAGTAAAAGTATCAATACCTAGATAGTATCGTTTCTTCCCTATGCGCAGTGTATGGTTCGACACATTGTTCCCCTTAATAATAAACAAAGAATAAATAAGTTACGCCGTGTTTTGTTCATGTCACTCAAATGCCTTTAGACATTTACTAGACAGAGATAAAACATAGAGTAACTAATCCAAGCTTATTCTAAGTTTATAATTAAGTAACAACACACTTAATTATAAACTTAGAATATTTGTGTAGAATAGTTGTGTCAAATCCTAAGACTTTTGTATTGATTGGGTTCGCTATGCCAATGCGAAAACTGCTTAAGTAGTCCCAAGAGTGCCAAAAATAAGTAATACGTCAATTTGGCAATGAAAGTAAACATGTTTTATCAAAGTCTTTTTGCTATTTTTATAAATTCAATTGTTGTCTTTTTCTCTTCAATGATCCGCAATCAAATGTGTTATCTCCAATTTATACAATGAAAATAATATCGTATCATTTATGTATTAGAAGGAGGCTTCCCCCGCGCAGAATATGTAACATTAATATAACAAAAAAAACCTTATTTTTTCCACAGAAAATTACCTTCATTATTGGATATATTGAAATTACTCACCTATTGAATGAGTAATGAGGCTGTATGTGGAATATATGCTGTATTTGACTTCGTCCCAGTTGAAACGGTATCGGGCGAAGAGATACATGACGCTGAGTTCACCTGGGATAGCAAAATACAAAGGTTAAAATATACATACTTAATATGATGTCATGAAGTTATTGTTAGGGGTAGAATTTTGTTACTACTCAACAATAATTAGGTAGTCATATTTTTATTTTTTAAGCATTTAAATGCTAGATGTTTTAAGATAACCAGGTAATTAAAAATTAAAACCGTCTTAAATAATTGGAGACTCGTTAATGTTACCAACAGTAACTATTTATAAAATTAGATAATACGTTTTATATGAGGCGTAACAAACTACCTCACCCCAATGGATGTCGATTCTGTCAAGTTAAATTATTAATCGTGTGTCAATGGTTTTTCAGTGGCTTTGGTTTGAAATAAGTTATTATGTTAAAACAGTTATTGTTGGGAAAACACAAAATAAGAAACGTATTTGCTTACTTATTTGTTATAGTTATCTGTTATTTTTTTATTGGGAACAAGAACTGTGTCAAAATGCAATATTAGTGAACTACTATTGAAACACGATTTTTACGTCAGCTAAACACAAAGATATTATGCACGATTGGATTCCAGTTGCCAAGAGACTTTTCAGGCATCTTCATCTTACGGTTTCGAAACCTATCCCACACCTTACGAAACTCTGGAGCCACATTCACCAACAGAATCTCAATACCACCTCTTAGTACTGTTGTTTTAATGGTGTATTCTTTACGGTGGAGGTTAGTTGTCTAGATGGGTGCTCCATAAGCAAAAAATAAAATCTGCCTGTCTCACCACACTTGAATTAGTGACTAGCAATTTCCCGAGGAGCCGATCCCGCCCCCCCCTCCCGTGTCGGACGCGGAGTTCGATGCGGTGAGGGACAGGCTCCGGGCAAAAAACACGGCGCCCGGGCCGGACGGGGTCCCACCTAAGGTGTTGGCCCTCGCCTTGGGGCCCCTAAGGAGGCGGTTCCTAGCGGTGCTGAATGTCAGCATCGCCGCGGGCCGCTTCCCTAGGAGGTGGAAGCAGGGGCGGCTCGTCCTTCTCAGAAAGGACGGCCGCCCGGAAGACTCCCCTTCGGGATACAGGCCGATTGTGGTGCTCGACGATGCCGGGAAATTCTTAGAGAAGATCCTGGCGGTGAGAATCGTCGAGCACCTGGAGGGGCCGGGCCCGAACCTGGCCGAACGTCAGTTCGGGTTCAGGCGCAACCGGTCCACAATGGAGGCGGTGGCCCTTTTAAAGGGGTGGACCGAGGCGGCCACGGCGCGGGGTGAGGCTGTTATTGCGGTGTCGTTAGACATCCGCAACGCATTTAACAGCCTCCCCCACGAGTGCATTATGGAGGCACTAAGGTTTCACCGAGTGCCTCCATACCTGTGTGCCATTGTAGAGGACTACCTACAAGGTAGGGTGGTCCTCTACGAGGGGCCCGACGGGCGCATCCGCTCGCGGGCCATGGCCGCAGGTGTACCCCAGGGTTCAGTGCTGGGTCCACTGCTCTGGAACCTGGGGTACAACTGGGTGCTGCGAGGCAGCCTCCTCCCAGGAATGGAGGTTGTCTGCTTCGCCGACGACACTCTTGTCGCGGCGAAGGCAAAGGAGGTGGAGGATGCGGTGCGTTTAGCGTCGGTCGGCACCACAATGGTCGTCCGACGCATCCACCTCCTGGGCCTGGAAGTGGCCCTCGACAAATCGAGGGTACCGGTCGAGGGAAGCATGAAGTACCTCGGCCTGGTATTGGATCCCCGATGGAGTTTCGAGGAGCATTTTAAGCTCCTCACTCCACGGCTGTGTGCCGCTGCAGCCGCACTCGGCAGGGTCCTCCCGAACGTGGGGGGACCAGGTGCTGCGTGCCGTCGACTGTATCACGGGGTGATACGGTCGATGGCACTTTACGGAGCCCCGGTTTGGGCTGAGTGCCTCAAACCCCGCACGAGGGCCCTCTTGCGACGTCCGCAGAGACTTGCCCCAGCAGAGCTGAGGCAGGTCCGTTCCATCGCCGAGAGCGAAGCTCTGCAGCGATGGGATGAGGCACTCGCCCATGTTAGCGCCGGCCACCGGACGATAGAAGCCATTCGTCCGGTGTTGGAGGAATGGTTGGGTCGCCGGCGCGGCGGCCTCACGTTCCGCATGGTGCAGGTCTTGACCGGGCATGGATGCTTCGGTCACTATCTGCACCGTGTCGCACGTCGGGAGGAGACGCCGCAATGTCATCATTGCGGCGCCCCGGACGACACGGCCGAGCACACCTTATTGGAGTGCCCGGCCTGGCGACACCAGCGCCGCGACCTCGTTGCGGCGCTGGGATGCGGAGCCCTCTCGCTGCGGAGCATGGTGGAGGCCATGCTCCGCAGCGACAGGGCGTGGGAGGCAGCCGCCTCCTTCTGCGAGAACGTCATCTCGCAGAAGGAGGCGGCTGAGAGGGAGCGGCCAGAGGATCATCCTCCCGCTCCCTCCCGCCAAAGGAGGACGGGTAGGAGAGGACGGCGGCGCGCCCTGGCTGCGCCCGTCCCATGACCCTACCCGAGGGGTCCCTCGCTGACCGGCATGGCGATGGCCGTGCCGGCCACCGACGGACCCCGTGACGGCAGCCCCCCCTTGTAGTTCTGTCCTGCAAAGAGGGGGGCGGCGGAGGGAGCTACACGGGCACGCCCAAGTAGCCCTCCGCAGCGGACGGGGGGGCGGTACGGTGGGCACTAGGCCGCGTACTCAGCCCCCGCGCGCGGGCCTACCCGCGCACGTCTGCGGGGTCCCCGCGATACCCCGGGAGACCCCTGCCGTGGAGCCCCGGCTTGACCGGGAGGCTGCTAGGTGCGGAGACGCGGAGAATCCCTAAACGGGGATCCCGCGGCTTCGCGCTAAGCAGCTTAGAGGGTTTTTTAAAAAAAAAAAAAAAAAAGTGACTAGCAATTTAGGAGCTCGAAGGCACAGGTGGTTAGTGCGTTTGCCTGCTGCTTAAATCGTTGAAGTTAAGCAACTTTCGCAGTGGATGAGTGACCAAAAATTTAATAATCTCGAGCTTCTTCGTGCTTCGGAAGGCACGTTAAGCCGTTGGTCCCGGCTGCTTCTGCAGTTGTCAGCACCCACCACTCCGCACTGGGCCCGCGTGGTGGGTCATGGCCCAATCTCCCTATTCCATCCATAGGAGGGCCTGTGCCCCAGCAGTGATGATGATGATGAATTGAAATAGGTTGGTTTCGTCAATTGTTTTATTCAAATGTGGCTATAGTTAGAGGCTACTTGCTGGCCCATTAACGGTTGTGTTTCATAAAGTTAAACATAGATTTTCATTTCGATATAATTTAAATATTTTAAGGAGTAATGGTATCCAATTATAAGCATTTCGTACATATAAATTACCAAAATGAACAATTTAAAAATTCAACATTTGTTTTTTACAAATCTATCAGATCGACAAAAACACTTGATAAAATCCTCTTCGGGCGAATAATTTAATTGCCATTATCGCATATTGGTGCGTTACAATCCAATTGTGAAACAACGATTGGGTATTAGCAACCTCATGAATTGCCGGATTGATTCGACAGCAATCAGCCGACACACAATCCCCAGTGTATATATATATAACAAATATGTGGAACAGCGATGGTGATGTTATGATTGACAGAGGTTGGAGATTGCTTCAGCATTTCATATTTCGCTCTAATAAATATTTTATTTTTTATTTATAGAAAAATTACAAAATATTTATTGGTAAAAGCCCGCTATGATCTACTAGTATCATAATTATGAACCATAAACAATGAAGCTTGACAATTTTATTTATTTTTATTTTTAAACTTTATTGACCAAAATATTTAACATTGGTGCAAAAGGCGGACTAAATGCTAAAAGCATTGTCTCCCAGTCATATATATACAAATTAACATAGATACATATATATACATACTATAAAAAGAATATAATAAATACAAACAAAACACACTTATATTTAAATATGTACAGTATACATATATATACACAAGATGGTGATTAATAAAATGACACTTCATCTTAAGTTTACAATATATTAAATAATATATTGAAGGTACAGTAAGGTCGGTTTTTCATACGAGGCGCAACCAATACCCCACTCCACCTGATGTTAAGTGTAGTGGAGTTAAGTAACGAAGATAGATGATGCGGCAGAAGGTGTGCCACTCAAGCCATCCTTACCTTGACGGCCTATTGCCCCCCCCCCCCCCCTATCCCATGGAACTCTGGAACCCTACTGACCTTCAGAAACACAACACCACCAAAAGGTAGTGTTATTTTACTGTAGTCTTCTGTAAGGTGGAGGTTGCTTCCCAAGACAAGCGCACTAATTCAAGCAGAAAATCCGCTGTGCCTAGGGATGAAACGATACGATAAATACAAGTAACTATTCGATACTTTTCTTTCGATACCAAGTACTTTTCTTCGTTACCAGTTCCAGACTACTCTCCTTTTGTCTTTACTCGATTCACTGAATGTGACGTTAAGAAGAGCATGCTTTCTATTTCTTCCAATGCGGTGGGGAGTGACGGCATTAGTCGAAACATGTTGATACCTATCCTGGATATTATTCTTCCTGTCCTTACCTTCCTTTTTAACAGCTCGATTTCCAACGGAGTCTTCCCGTCAGTTTGGAAGCAAGCCCAAATTATTCCTCTTCCTAAAAGATCGAACCCTCAAACCATCGTCGATTTTCGTCCCATTTCTATCCTCCCCTTTCTGTCTAAGGTTCTTGAACGCCTTATCCATAATCAATTGAATACATTCCTCTCTCGCCACGATCTTTTCAACCCTTTTCAATCCGGTTTCCGTCCTGGCCATAGCACTACGACTGCGTTACTTAAAGTAACTGATGATATACGCTTTGGAATGGATAATGGTCTCCTAACGGTATTAACATTGTTGGACTTTAGCAATGCTTTTAACACTGTCGACTTTGAGGTTCTTTTGGCATTGCTGCGCTCACTTAACGTATCTCCATCGGTGATTGAGTGGTTTCGCAGTTATCTGCATGGGCGCAGGCAGCGCGTTCGCCTTGAGGAGAAATTTTCTTCATGGAGCGACACGACTGCTGGCGTTCCCCAGGGCGGCGTTTTATCTCCTCTTCTTTTCGCTGTATTAATTAACTCCGTTTCAAACAATATTTCTTCTTCCTACCACCTATATGCAGATGACTTACAAATCTATCGCCAAGCTCCTCTTGGTCAACTTGGTGATGCAGTGCAGGCTACAAACAGTGATCTACATGTGATTTCTGAGTGGAGCAAATCTTTTGGGTTGGAAATAAATCCCTCCAAAACAACTAGCATAGTAATTGGTAGCTCTAGAATGTTAGATAGAGTGGACTGGCAGTCACTACCCAACATCGAAATTGCTGGAAATCTAATCCCTTTTAGCACATCGGTAAAAAACCTAGGATTAACGTTTGACAACTGTATGAGTTGGGGTCCGCAGATGCAAGTGGTCAGTCGCAAATTGTATGCTTCAGCAGCATCACTTAGGAGACTCCGTAATTTTCTGCCCATTACCACCAAAATTGCCTTAGCACAGTCTTTATTGCTTCCTATACTTGATTATGCTGACGTCTGCTATCTAGATCTCACGGAGGACCAGCTTAACAAACTTGAGCGACTTCAAAATTTTTGTATCCGTTTCATATTTGGCTTGCGCAAATATGATCATGTTTCTCAATTTCGTTCACAGCTCAAGTGGCTACCTATTCGCCTTCGCCGGAATACTCATATCCTTTCTCTTCTTTACAACATATTGTTCAATCCCAAGTCCCCGCGCTATCTCAAGGAAAGTTTTAATTTCCTGCATAATTCTAACACGTTATCTTTAAGATCATCAGAAAATCTTGCTCTTATGACCCCCGTACACGGCACAACTTTTTTCCATCGTTCGTTTGCAGTGCAAGCTGTACATCTATGGAATTCTCTTCCGGTTTCAATAAGACGTGCGGAAACTATTGTTACATTTAAAAACCATCTGAATTCCTATTTTCTGACATTGTAATACATTTTAATATCTGATGTGCTTACAACTGCCTCCCAACTGGACTGGATCAATGTATGTATTTGTATTTATACTTATTGTATGTATGTATATATATATATATATATATATATATATATATATATCTTATATGTGTATGGTGTATGTATGTATATGCTAATATATTATATAGTTTACCAGCGATTTACACCGCCGTCTCTCCCACTTCCTTCTAATCCTCTCCATCCAAAGGTTGCCTGGAAGAGATCGCTTTAAGCGATAAGGCCGCCCGTTGCATCACGTGTACCAGATGGTTTTGTACTTAATGTTCAATGCTTTTTTTGTGGTGTACAATAAAGAGTTTTTGTATTGTATTGTATTGTATTGTACTTTTGGCATCGATACTTTAGAACTGAGTAACAAGTAGTATCGTGAAGTAAGTACTTGTATCTGTACTCGGTCGGTCAATCACTGAGATGTATCAAAAAAACTCGTAGGCAGATTATATACTCTACGCTAAGGTGTCTTGTTGGAATTTTTGATTCGCGCACGCTTCTTTTCTATTGCTCAGTTGGCAGGCTTGCGTATGATTTATATTTATTCCAATTTATTCAGTCAGTCATTCGTTCATCGCGTGGCATGAGCCGTTATTTTGGTTTCGGTAAATTAAAGCTGTGACTGAATTTGTAATTGTAATATCGTTCATCAAAATTTATCGATACAAGTAAGTATCGATACTTTTCATTCGATACCGAATAGGCATTAATATTTTATGACCGATGTAGTATGGAGTAAAAGTATCGATACCTAGATCGTATCGTTTCATCCCTAGCTGTGCCGTACCTGTCTGAAAATTGATAGAGACGTAATACCTTTAAATTATACTCGCTAATGTTTATTTAAACTTGAAATTTATAAAATTCTAAATTCAATATCGTTTATTCAGTCTAGGTTGTTACAAGCACTTGTGAATGTCGAAAAGCTACGCCATCGGTTCGCAAATGTACGGCGGGAGACCTTGTACTGAGAAGAACCGGCAAGAAACTCAACAAGGGCTGTTTTTTTCTCCATGTATTATAAACAGAGTCGCCAAATTGAAAAATGACTTCAATATACTATTAGGAATAGATCAGGTGATATATACTATGCTTAAATAATATTGTTATAATGCTTTACTATAGTATCACTTCCAATTTAAATCTATGCCAAGGATTCGACGTTTGAGGAGTTCTCAGAATCCAGCAAAATACTATAAGATCGGGCAGTTCAATGTCGCGATTACACTTGGTCGTTAGCCCGCATACGAGTGCGTGCATTCCTTTGATGTACCGCAATTTACCGATTACTCACGATTACAGGCGATGATGGCCACTCATGGACGATTATGCACTCTATACAATCGTGCGTGTCGATAATCGCCCATCATGGGCCATTGTGAATAGGGGCCATAATGCTAGTTAAACAGAGTTAACAAGTCAACAGAGTCGACAATATTCTGACCCATTTCTGAATACTCCGTTTTATTGGTATTTATGCAAAACTACTAATACAGATATGTCAGTATTCATTCATTAAAATTCAAAAATGTAATCCGTTCTAATTGAATGAATAGAATCAAATATGTTTTCATCGTCCATTTGCAATTGTTTTATTATGTCTACTTAAATGGTTGCCGTTATGTTATTGTGATATTATGAGTCCCATATTGTATACATACAATCGGAACCTTGGACAAAGAGTTAAATAAATCATATTTCATGTAAAAGTTAATTATGGTGTTTGTAATCTGTGCACATTTTATAGATTGATATTAAAACAGTTATTTTTTTTTGTACAGCGTGATGGTACCGTATAAAACTACATATTTTCAAGTTCGAATCCCGTGTGATACCTGGATTTTTTTTAGTAAAATTTTGGTTAGGATTTGTTATACATACTCAGCATTCACACATAAAGGACATCACACACACACACACCACATGCATACACATACATACACAAACAGCGCACATATTCACCCTCACTACAACTATAGTTTTAGTTTGATAAAAGTTCTTCTTTTAGCTTTATCTTGTAATGATGATGGAAGAGCGGGGCCTCCTGTTACAGGTATCGCTATACTTAAAACGAGTTTACCAAAAATGTTAGTAGATATTAATAGGTTAAGTTAAAGGGAATAAACTTTTTTTTTATTTATAAATCTAGTAGATACTTATATGCTTAACAATAAAAATATGAGTAAATAATAAATCTATAGATGATACGATATGGACTGTCAAACTTAGGGAATGATGCCAGAATCTTGTTTTCTTCCGCCAATCTCGCAAGGGATACTGAATAAATGTAAATAGAGCCGCCTGCGACTTCGTCGGCATTAACTTTAGTTTTTTAATAATCTCTCAGGAATCTGACACTTTGCCGGGATAAAGGGTATCCCATGTCTCAATCCAGGTCATAAACTATATGCATACCAAATTTCATTCAAATCCACTTAGTAGTTTCTGCGTGATTGAGTAATAAACATACAAAACTTCACATTTATAATATAAGTAGGTTGTATGTCTATAATTCATCAAGAACCCTCCGAACATTTGCAGACTCAGCATCACGATCATGTTGTACGGCCGCAACTGTTTGATTGTTCCAGGAGTTTAATAAAGTTGGTAAACATTTGTGAAATCCAATCACATTCGGATTACATTGGGGAGTATTGTGACGTAAGCACCTATAGGACAGTTCATTCAATAAACAATTATTATTTTTGGACACAAATACGTAACTGTTAGAAGAAACGTGTATGGTCTCAAACTATGATAAAGAATACTTTTTAAAGTTATGCTTCTTTAGGAGCGTTATGAAAAAGTGATGAAAGAAAGACGAAAGAAAGAAAAGGTATTTATTGGCCAACACGCAAATACATATGTAGAAAAAAAAACAATGAGCAACAAAACAATAACATTAAACAATACAGAGAAATACAAAAGAGAAAGAAGAATGGCCAATCAGGAAGGGTCCTATAACAGCATTAAGCTGAGACCCCTGTTATCGTGGGAACGAATATTCCCACCATAACAGCGCTGGTATTCTGGCAGGGCCTGTACAAGGATGCCAGAGGGATAAAACATTAAAGTAATATAAAACTATACACTAAAGTAACACCATGAAGTTGGCTGCTAAACCGCACATTAAGAAAAGCTACCAACTAATCAAATAGAAATAGAAACTCTATTAGTCGCGTATGTTGGCACGCTCGTCGCCTCTGATCACTGTTTTCATATTTATAATATTTATTCACATGTTTCTAGTTTCTATATTCACAACACGTGTTTTAGTTTCATACAAGTGTGAATTATATATGTGCTAATAAATTATATTCAGTAGTGATTTAAAGTGAATATTTACATTATATATTTAATTTTATTAGTTTATGTTATATCTTAATTAAATTTTACTAGAAAAGAACCACGCGAACCAGGCAGCAGACGGGACTCGAACACGCACCCTCCGTTATTAGGGCGGATGCACTGACCATTATGTTACCGCAGCCCTAATTGTCCGTGTCGAATTTGCTCTAGTATTTCTTATGCTGCAAGGTAGCACCATCTCTTCGCATTGCAGGTACCCCACAATAGGTACTAAAAAAATAATGTGGAAGTTGTTTCCTTACATGGGAAAATCCGCTATGTCCTACCTCTCTTATCCATCTGACGATAATTAGTTTGAGTTAAAACATAATAAAATACTGCTAAATAGTTAGGCTTTAAACCCAAATACATTTCAAGAGAAGAATCGCAATTAATAATAATAATAATATTTTTTTTCCAATAAGAGGTAATTTACAATTTAACTTATAAGGCTAAAACAGTACTAATATCTGTATAATAACTACATATTTATCTGCTGCCGAGCTAGGCAAAATGCCTGTATTACGGCATACAACGCCAATCCCCTTAGCACATATGGCATCATAAATCCATTACATTCAAAATTAAATGAAAAAGACAAGAAACTGACATATATATTCAGAAAACGTGTGTGTGTGTGTTTGCTTGTGTGTGTGTGTGGGTGTGAGTTTTGCGTATAATGATATGTATGGTATAGACTGTACTACATTATGTATTTTATTATATATTGTTACCTATTGGCTAAATTATTTAATGACCTGCAACATTTTTTCTGTTTCATCATACGTAAGTGTTTTTAACCATGACGTTATTGTCATTATACATTTATAAATAGAGGATATACGTTTAGTATTTTATTTATTTTATTATAGATTAGGGGTCCTAGAAATGTAGGAAACCTATTACAAAAAGCAGTCGAAAACCTGTTTTTAAATTGGCATATGAATCCCCTGCGAGTAGATTGCATTTTAGGATTAAATTCAGTTAGAGCATGTTGTTTGATTACCAGGTTGAAAATAAAAAGTTGGCGGACTGTGAGAACATCACAATAACTATACAATTCAGTTGTTGAAAATATAAAAGGTTTAAATGTACACATTTTTTGTATTGCCCTTTGTGCGATCTCTAATTTCTTAAGTACTGTTTTTGCCGCCCGCCCCGAGCAGACTATACAGTAAGTAAGAAGAGATTGACACAACGCATAATGAAATTGGTAGAGCATTCCTTCGGACAGTGAAAGATTGTCAGAACTGTTGAGTTTTATCCATACCAGATTTGTTTTACCTTTTAATAACAAGGAAGGTATGTAAGAAGTAACTTAAAAATCATAAAATTACTACAATACGGTACATGAATGTGCTGATAAGTTAATTAATATTTTTAAGGAAATAACAAGACGCTAAGGAAGACTGAGCCGTACAAAGGAAAACGAAGAAAATAACAAGATTGTTTCCATAGAACACAGAAAGGGATTGTTCTATGATATTTTTTGCATTTATAACAACTTTGCTAATTGTTTGATGTAACTAGAGATGGATTTCTTCACGTTTCTATATTATTTTAAGTAAATTTCTTTTGAACACTGTCCTAGCGCAAGTGGCTCTTAAAATATTAGGTTCTCTTTTGTATTCTGTTTATGAAATAAAGCAGTTTTTTATTATTATTTTAACTGCTTTCGCAGTGCACTCTGAGGAAATTAAGAAAGCTTCAAGTTGCCTGCTTACTCGAAAAGTAAAAGTTTTAATTGGTAGATGTTAGGTTGTGCACCGGCGGCTAGGTATTATTTGATATCAAAGTTTAGAGTTCTTGCCACGTATAAGTTCCGGCTCTGAATCGTGTAAGTGAATGACGTCGGAAGTATTTTCACTGCTCGTGAATGGTAAAATCTATTTTAACTTATTATAACGGGTTACAATGCGAAGAGATGGCGCTGCCTTGCAGCTGAAGAATGGCTAGAGGAATTTCGGCGCAGCCATCAGGGCCGCGGTAGCATAATTGGTCAGTGCATTCGTCCGGATAGCGAAGGGTACAGGTTCGAGTCCCGTCCGCTGCCTGGTCCGCGTGGATTTTTTTTAGGAATTGATCCCCTAATATAGTAGGGTTGGCAACCCTAATCACGTCATTACACAGCTAAACGTCACAATGATTGCTGTAGCAGCCAGTAATGGATACTTGACAATTGTTAAAATCCGAAGATATTAGATCAGAAGTGAGATTTCATCTTACACAATCGACATGCTGGTCCGGGTAAGTACAGAAAAAACATCTACCTATACCTATATAAATAATACAATGCACCTATAAAAAATACTGTTTACGGACGACGGCGCCTTTAAGAGACACACCGCTGAACGGACCTCACACCTGGTTCCCGCAAGCCTTACAAGCCCCAGCAGTGGCTACCCACTGAGGACCCCGTAACTCTTAAGAGCACTCTACGGCATAATATACGCTAAAAACCCTGCGAATACCCTCTTAGCTGCTTAGCGCAAAGCCGCGGGATACCCGTTTAGGGATTCTTCCGCGTAATACACCTTATAAACTGCCATTATATGAAAAACTTCTATGCATTTTTCATTAAAATTTATCCTTATTTATCATTATGGCACTATCTCCTTAAAGTTTTGGTGTTAGCTCATTGTCTTTGTTATATTTACATTTCGTTTTGATGTTATTGTATGCAATGCAGTGATTGCAGATAAACATGAATTTATGTAAATATGTCCCATCATTACACGTGTAGCGAATGACTCATACTATTATATGATTATTTATAATAGAAAACTAAGAAAAGTACTAATTATAGTTATATTTTTATTTTTTATGCTATTTCTTTCTTGTTGGTAATGTTTAATACTTGGAAAGGTATTCATTTGACATTGTGGGTTACCTACAATGCAAAGAGATGGCGCTGCCTTGCAGCTTATGAAATACTATAATGAAAAAAAAATTGGACACGCACAATTAGGGCAGTGGTAGAAAAATGGTCATTGCATCTGCCCGGATAATGGAGGGTGTGGGTTCGAGTTCCGTCTGCTGCCTGGTCCGAGTGAAATTTTTTCTAATAAAATTTTCTTTAATAATTTATAAGTACTAAAAAGAAGTTCTATGACGAAATACCGTAATAATTTATCCGATATTATCAACCGATAATAACGCACCTATGAGCAGGAGACTTAATAGTAGGTATAGGTAGAGTCTGCGCGGAAAGAGAATGGGCGTGGCGAAAAACGGAACTAACATTAAGATTCTTATTTAGCAATCAAACCCAGCAATCTGTAAAACGTCAAAGTTTTGTATTGATATGGATTTGTTTGTTGTTGTGATTTCTTGCAGTTTTTTGTATTTAATCATGTCTAAAAGGGGTAAAACCTTACAAATACGGTAGAAAAGCACTACAGCGCCCTCCAATCTAAATCCCATTCTCTTTCCGCACAGACTCTAGCGGCAAAATTCTTAAGCCAAACCACAAAAAATAAACGTGCGCAGTAGACGTTTTTGTATATAAAGTTGCTACTGCACAGGCTTCCCCATCTATGGTCGTTGCTCAAGAAGCTTGCGGGGATGTATAACTGACGGTAACTGAGTATATAAAATAAAATAATAATCCAGTATTTTTGTAATTTACAACGCAAAAATGGCTTAACAGAATTAGTCGAAATAGGTAAATGTACATATTTCCATACCCGAAATTATATAGGATTTTTTGGGGAATCCCAAAAAAAAAAATACAATTTTACTTATATAATTAAGCGCAGATTTTTCAATGTCTCATGGAAGAAGTCGCTGATAAAGTTCATTTATAAATATATAATTTTCTGGTAACTTTCACTGGTTTTAAATAGCAAGTCCACAGTTAATTCCTGACTTTGGACCTAAACCATTGGTTCCCAATAAGTTTTTTACGTACCACTCCAAGAAAGATCTCAAATTCGCGTACCCTTTATTGCAGTAACGATTAATAAAATATGAAATTATGATTTAATATCTTAGTTAAGAGATTGCTGCGCGTACCCCTTGATACAACCTCGTGTATCCCTTGATGCAACCCCGCGTACCCCTGGGGGTACGAGCGTACCACTAATTGGGAAACACTGTCCTAAACAAAAGTGAATTTGGAATTTCCACCTATTCTTGTGAACTCACAAGGGTAGATTTATTTCCTATTTATTAACGTTTTGTGTGCTTTATAAACGATCCACTCGAAGAGATTACTATAACTGGAAATATTACGCATTAGAATTTCTACCATAGCTATCTTTCTTAATGAGTAATTGTTATGACACATAAATCGCTAGCCGTTAGCTAAATCCTAAGTCTATTCCTACCGTAAGCAGTTTTTTTTATGTGAAGTTGACTTAACTATGAATATTTTTTTTAATTCCAGGGGATAAGGAAGATTTAATTATTATATAATTTAGGTTCGTACCAAATAATCATCCAAATATGAAATACTGAAAGGGATCCTAAATGTCCAGAATTATGTTAAAATTCTCTAAAGCGCGTTCCGTATCCGTTACAAAGTATTTTATTAGATTTAATGACACCTTTTTGATTACTACAACAATTTAAAGGGTTTTGTGAACCAGTTATGAATACTACTAAATAGTTTTCTGAAACAGTTATGAAAACGGATAAAATATTAGTTTTGCTTAACCAGTTATGAAAAAGTAAATAATTTTTTTTCTCTCATAAATGGTTACGAAAATTGACCAAAGGAAAAATTCAACATGACATTGAGTCCAACTGTGATCATACGCTAGTTATGGTATGGCTAATGCGAATGCCTCCATAGTTCGGAGGTTATTGTGTGACGCATGGTCCGTCCGTCCGTCCTAGCACTGTTGACACATCGCGTCGGCAAACAGATAACCCGAATAAATCAAACATGCCGGCGAGCGCGGACCGGTCGCTCACACAATGCGATTTTGAACGTTGTTTATGTAAAATTTTGTTGTTAGGAATTGACACAATGTTATGGAAGTAGGTAATGATCTGTTGTGTTATTAAATCGACATTATTCTGGTGTACTAGTCGCGTAGTTTGAATAATCAAAATGCCATTAACTCTGTTTTTGACTGGTTTAGAAAGGATGAGGCTCTCAATTCGTCAGTACAGTTTTGGATGATTCTCTTTTGTTTCTTAATGAGAGAAAGAGAAAAAATATGGTCTATTAATAAACCTAAAATATGCACACATGAACCTTTGCAAAGGAATTGAAGATATAAGGAAAAAATAGAAAGTCAATTTATATATTACTATACAAACGATGTTATTAGTCACAAAACGTGTTATCTCACAAACGATGTCATGAATGTCAAAACTTTATATTATATTCTGGCAAGCTTTCCAATGTTTGTATTTTTTTTATTAGATTTATTCATGAAAACTAAATACAACACTTATTTCTATTCTGCCAAACTGTGCAACAGTTTGCCAGCATTGTATGCAGATAAAGTGCATGAATAAATACAACTTTAGGGCACGATTCCTTTAATTTCAAGAGGCAGTACAGTCGCTGTCATTGTTATACCTACAATTAATATTGGATACACTTCTAATCATTGTTGCGAACAAACAAGATCTATTTTGTATCTTTTCTTTTGTCATAGCCCTGACTATACATTGTACTACAAGTAGGTCTTAATGTAAATATTTTAAGTAAACTTTTCACATAACAATAGTAATTGATAAAGCCGTTGAAGTGTTTGCATAAATATTATAATGTTATGACTTGCTCTAATTAATGATTCCATCGGAAACGGGCATAGTTACATTGTCATTGTTATGGTAGGTAATATTTTAATAGGTAACCAAAATAACTAGACTAGCCCGTGAATTTGGTCTACTTGAACAATTGGTTTTTTACCTATAATTATAAAATATCATTCTCCTTAACCGCCTCTATCAAATTATGTTCTATACAAATCATTATATTTTTTAGGTTCTACCTGGTATTTTTTGTCTAATATTATTATGTTTATCAGCGGATGGCATAAACTTCATTTCCCAGAAAATCATTTGGCAGACATTCAAATGCATAATTTTGTAAGCCAAAGCATCTTTAGGCATACATTTAATATTTAAGAAGTTATCACTTTAAAAATATGCCTCACAAATATTTGTTAAAAGAAGATTGAATTGATTGAATTACTTTGAATTTATAAATGATAGAGGAAACCCTATTTTTAAGAATTTAACTGTTGCATTAAGAAATCTAAAGATTTTTTTTGCAGGAAAACAAAACCAGTCCGTCCATGCTTCGAACCGCACTTTCCGCAATACGAGTGATCGAATTGATTTATTCCCAGTTAAAAAAAATCTTTACATATATATATATTTTATGCACTTTGTCCATCTACAAGATCCTCTGTTTCCTTATACCAAAATTCATCAACCAGCAGCGATTTCGTGTCTGGATGGATACGTAACAGACAGACACACAAAGTTTGGTTTCGGCTGTTATCATATTGAAATTCAAAGCGACGTTATGAGAGCATCCTCCTTTTTGAAAGTCGGTAAAAATGGTCAAGATCGTTATTATATTACTCAAAAGAAAATATGTAAGTAGTACATTTTTAAGAGATAAATCCAATGTGCTTTTCATTCATCATTGCAGGATCAAGTATTTTAATTAACAATAGGTATGAATAACAAGGCCTTTTACTAACTCTTAGCGCAAACCGCTGCTCTTTCTGAGGCCGTTGACCCCAAAATTAGGTAATAAAAAGCACACTTGAGAGAGGTAGCGGAATTCCCGCTTAAATTGGAGCGCCCGTCTGGGGAAGGCCACCTTAAAGAAGACCACAGTTAAATAACACTACATTTGGGGGTGTTGTGTTTCTATCTGTGTACAAGGTTTCAGGGCTCCAAGGGGTAAGAGAAGCAGCATAGCAAGCATCTATAGGCTAAGGTGGCCGCTCAAAATCAGGCGGGCCATATGTTTGTATATTAACCTTTAAAATAAAAAAATAAAAACACTTACCCCACATAGGTCCAAAAGTCAAGCACACCACAGTTAGTACGAGGCATATTCTTAATCTCCTGTTGTTTGCACCTTTCTTGAAAGCAATCTCAAATGTTTCTTTCAAACTGTGGACGTCGAAGAACTCAACCAAGAAACCGGTACAACCAGTCTTCTTTACCTAAAAGGAAACGGTAGATTAGTTTGTTATGACATCGCGCTAACTTTCCATGACAATAGCATCCTGTTTGTTTTAATCTTCAGAATAGATAAAGTACCGGCCGGTGCTGGTTCACCTTGCGTATGCAATGTTTTGCGTTAGTAAGTTTTTTGTAAATTGTTTTTCTTCAGTGGAAACGAGTACGTTTCGTATGAACGTATTACCGCGCAGTTTTTTTGCAATGACTTTAATGTCTATGTACATATATGCTTAAGACGTCATTGGATTTTTGCTAACCACGTAATTGGATAAATCTATACATGCCCCATTGTGTACATCCGTACACAATGGGGCATGTATAGATTACGATATATTATTATATGACTGCCCAGTGAAAAATACATTTATAATTCGGTATTAAGTTTAGATTTAGAACATATTATAATTATAGTTCAAAATTCTATTTAAAAATCGATTTTTTTGTGAGCTATAGTTGATAGTATTTTAGTGAGAATGAAATTTCGATTAAGTTTTTATTAAAGGAAATAAAAACACTCACCTTTTCTTTGTTCTCCAGCCAAGTGTGGTCTTCTATAGCGAAAAATACATAACAAAAGTTTAAAAATTGCAACGCGGCTGATATGCTGAAAACTCCATAATATCCTATATATCGAAGCAGAACTCCGCTGAATCCCATACCTATCGGGAAACCAATCGTCATGCATAAACTTAGTATGCCCATTCGAAAAGTCCTAGTCTCTCTCGAAGTTATATCGCCCAAATAACTAAAACTACCGAGAAACATTGTGTACCATCCGCCTGTCAGCGATGGGAATATAACTTCCATCAACACAGTGAATTCCACTGGGACTTCGTAGAAAAAATATGTGTTTAACATATTCAATATGCATGTCATGAATTCCCCAAAGATTGGCATTAACATACAAATTTTCCTCTTTCCGGTTTTGTCGCTCCATGCCCCGATGAACAGCATCAACAATGTAGGCACGGCAGTGTGGACCACGCTTTTCCAAGCTTGAACAGACGCAATTAGTTTTTGGACTTCATCCTCTTCAAAAGTATGATTAGCTCTCTTTCTTAGGCGTAAGTCTGTACACACTGAGTCACCAAACTCTAAATTTACCCGACAAGCTTTGTCCAAGTTCAAATTTTGCGTCGCCAACATTGCCAATACGCTCGGCATCACAAAAAACGCCAAAACTGGTTCCACTGTAACATTCGCTTTCAAATATTTCAGTTTTTCTAAAAACGTCATGTTCTGAACTTCTTTGGTTTCCGATTTCAGCGGTAGATCCTCGGTTGTGTCTTGTGACACAGTCGTTTCCGATCTCGCTAACTTATCCATTTTGATATTGTTCTATATTATTTTGTTAACGGAGATTTTTGAGAAACTTTGAACGAAACAGTTTTCGTTATATTTATAAATATGTCGAATGACTGGAAAGTTGCTGTGATTGGAACTAGGAAAACTTTGCGGTTACAACGTCACATTGTTGATATAGCTAGAGAAGATCTACACAGCTCCAAGATAAATAGACGATATGATATTGAATGAGTGTCGAGCCGTCGTCGCTGGAAGGGAGCTAGCGTTCTATTGTTCGTTTTATGTAAGCAAACACTCTTATGTTGCCATATCAGTCTTTAATGCGTTCACAAACATACTCGCAGGAATCGAAAATAAAATCTACACGACCGATATTCAATTCAAACAAGTTCATCGATCCTATGATATTGGATCATCACAACTCATAATATTATTGCAGCGGCACTTGAATGTGATTTCGTGTTATGAATGCAAAACAAATATGTAATGTTCAATAAATTTTATTACAATTTTCACACATGATCGAAAACACTCATAAATAATGTCCACTGTTATTTTCACTGATAAATAAATGCGCGCTCAATTGTCACTTAATACGACTTAGATTTCTTAATTCACACTATCCGTTTCTTCAGGTTGTCTGTTGTCTTCCCTATGTTCGAAGTACATCCATCTGGAATGTATATTTATATTTGAATACTCGCTTAATAGTACAAGAACGACTATACGACATGCAGCGGTCTAACAAGTGAATGAAATGGATATTGTGTTGGTTTGTGTAATATATTGACACACTGTTGGATGACCATGGTTACGTCATGAATTACCACACAGATGTTATATGTAGATGTAACTATCATCTTACTTGTTATGGACAAAGTTTTACTTTGTTGTATAAAATTGTATGGTCTTTTGAATAATAAAGAAGTAAAAATAAACTGATCACAGTATTTTTGGATGTCTTTCAGGAATTAAACTTTTAGCCACCCATTCGATGAGGAAACTTACTTAACATTGCAAATCAAAAACCGAAATCGTTTATTGTGTCTCTAATATGATGGTTAATAATGTTTATATCTCTAAAACCTATTGTTTATAGCTAGATTCTGAATTATGTAATGGGAGTTGACTTCAGGATTATCTTTGAAGTCATTTTTCAACTTGACGACTCTGTGTACGAATACAAGGAGAAAAAAAACAGCCCTTGCTGAGTTTCTTGTCGGTTCTTCTCAGCACAAGAACAGTAGTTTTGCGAACCGATTGCGTAGCTTCTCGACTTTCACAAGTGCCTGACTGAATAAATGATTTTGATTTTAGGGTTATTTTACTATCACAAATATTATTATACTAGCGGCCGCCCGCGAATTTGTCCGCATTAGCTTTAGTGTTTTGAGAATACCACACGGACCTTATATAATAATATGTATTTCCGAGATAAAAAGTATCGTATGTCTCAATCCAGATCAAAAAATATATGCGTACCAAATTTAATTCAGAAACCGTTCAGAAGATTTAGAGTGATTGAATCACAGACATACAAACTTTCACATTTATAATATTAGTGGAAAGTAGGATGCACAATATGACAATGTAAAGTAGCAAGAAAACAATTTATTCAAATAGAGTTGGCCATATCAAAGTGCTTCATACTGTTTAAAAGCAACTTATTGTAGTTTAATGCAAAGTCTTACAGTGCATGCGGGCCACAGACCATTTCTTCTTTTGTATAGGCCTTCATAGTTGAATCACATATAAAATTCAATAAATTGTAATTATATAAACAAACTGATAATCAGTTGTTCGTCACCATACGAGATTTACAATTGTTTGTTGAGCTAGTCAAACAGAAATTCATTGTCTAGATAGGGATGAAGCTAACATAGATGTAATAATTATGTGATTAGTTTCATTTTATATTATACTAGCAGCCGACTTTTAGTTTTAGAGAATCCCACAAGAACCTAAATAAATCCGGGATGAAAAGTATTCTATATCTCAATTCAGGTCATAAACTACATGCGTTGCAAATGTCATCCAAATCCGTTTAGTCGTTAATGCGTGAAGGAGTACCAAACATACAAACTTTCAAATTTATAATCATCATCAGCCTATTAATGGCCCCCCTGCTGGGGCACAGGCCTTCCCTATGGATAGAATAGGGAGATTGGCCCATGACCCACCACGCGGGCCCAGTGCGTATTGGTGGGTGCTTACGACTGCAGATGCAGCCGGGACCAACGGCTTAACGTACCTTCCGAAGCACGGAGGAGCTCGAGATAGTATTTTTTGGTCACCCATCTAATGACCGACCACTGCGAAAGTTGCTTAAGTTCAACGACCGCAGCCGAACGCGCTAACCACTTGCGCCATCGAGCTCCTCGAAATTTATAAAATTAGTAGGACAAGGGACTAATATAACTTTCCTTTATTTTATTTTTTAAATCCTGACAGGATCGCTGTTGGAATTTAACTACGAGTATGTCATAATTTTCGATAAATATATTGCAAACAGAGCATTTCACATTACATGACTACTTAATTGTACACAAAGAAATGAGACGTTAAAACTGACTTGCTGCTCTGAGCTTAACTTATATTATTATTTTAAACAGTTACAAATATTATATTAAGTTTGTTTAAAGTCACAGGTTGTTCATAGAATTTTTCATAACGTTTGCCTTACTAAAACCAAATCAAATGTTAATTAAATGTTTCATTCAGGTTTAGTTATGTGTGCCATATTTGTATTATTGTTACTATCTCACACTGCACACGCATTGGAAGCTCACAACTATGGGATGGGATCGTATGGGAAACTGTTATATGGATCGAAATTATTGTGCAATGCCATGATAACGATACTGTGATACAATTATTCAACTATGAATATGTTACTTCTTATGTTACTTTGTTTAGGGCTTAAAAGAAAATTGATCGATTACAAGTCATCATCATCAGCATATGGACGTCCACTGCTGGACATAGGCCTCCTCTAGGGATCTCCAAACACAACGATCCTTTTTTTTTTCTTTCGATGTCGTGGAGGAGCTTACCGCATCCAGTGGTTTCCCCCCGACTCGCTTGATGTCGTCAGTACACCTCCTAAGGGGTCCCGACACTGCTTTTTCCGGTGCGAGGTCGTCATTGAAGCACTCTAGGACTCCCAACGTCCATTGGTTAGCCGAACAATGTTTCCCGCCCATTGCCACTTCAGCTTGGCGATCCGTTTAGCTATGTCGGTTACCCGAGTTCTTCAACGGATTACCTATAATCTATTTCTGATTCGATCACGTAGAGAAACACCGAGCATAGTTCTCTCCATCGCTCGCTGTGCGACTCCGAGCCTTATTATGAGGCCCATTTTCAACGACCACGTCTCTGCTCTAGGTGTGAGCGTTCTAAAGACGAACCGGTTTCAAGGACCGTTTTGTGTTCCGCGACGATAGAACCGTTTTACGTTTCGGATCAAAACAGTCTTCATCGAACAACTAGTCCTCGGATAGTCTGCACGCCAATATGTACTTTATGAAGAAGTATATACAGTCTATAATAGAACGCAATGATATGGCATGCCGTTTCGTTCTATGATAATTCAGCTTTGATTTTACAATAATATAATCTTTATTATTGAACATTTACTACATTTATTTCGATGTTTCGTCGTCTCATTCGCAGCAACGAAACGAACGTTAACAAGATTTCATTTAGTTCAGTTTCGTTGCGTTCATTCGTTCGACCGTCGCGTGTCGTTTCGTTGCATCACCCAGCCGCAACCATAACCAGTTGCGAACGAGAACCGTTTCGAGGACTAGTTTTCGTTTAAGAGAAAACGGTTGCGTTTCGTGGTCAGAAAATTTGAGAACGACCCACCGCTACTCTGCTCCGTATGTCATCACTGGCAACAAGCACTGCACAAGACCTTGGTCTTCAGACTCTGAGGTATTTCAGACGAGAAGAAATCGCTAAGTTTCCTCTACGCTGCCCAGTCGAGTTGGATTCGGCGGTTTACCTCTTTCTCGAAATTGGACTTACACAAGACTTGACAATATTTGTCGACAATTCGAGTGCACAGTTCTCGATGATTATCGGGTGGAGCGGAACATGAGCGTTAGACATGATTTTCGTCTTACATCATATATCATGTTCATTTTAAGGCCCTTCTGTTAAGATGCTCGGCTGAGGTCATTGAGCATTGGATTGTGATCCTCCAAATTACCATTATAAGCACATGCTTTTATTTTATTTTTATTGATATTCACAAAGTGTTACTGAGTTGTTGTTATTTGAAATCGGTGAAGTTATAATAACGTGTGTTGTTAATATTGTATTTTATTAAGTGCACTAATGAAATGGCCGGGATTATGACTGATTTCATATAATATTAATATTACTGTGTTTGTTAGCATACTCTCGGGATTCATTAGTATGCGGTGCGTTCACATCCTAATGAAGTAATAACATTCCAACTGCAGCAGATAAAATATAAAGAAATCTACGTATTGACACATTTGAAAGTTGCCCTGAATGAACAAAAGAAGTGGTTCGTTATTTGAATAATAATACGCAGAAGATAGCTTTGTTCGTGTTTCTTTACGATTTGAATAATATTATATCTATTCTTTTGCTACTGATTGTAAAAGTAAAATACTATGATGTATATAATAGATATAATTATTATTAATAGATTTTTTTTGGGATATACAATATATCCTTAATGTTGCACGTTATATCCTGTTTATTTTGATATTAGTGGCCCGCCCTCGCTTCGCACCCCAGGGGTTATCGACTAGCAGAGTGGCACAAAATTGGTTAATGACGATATACCCAATAAACCGATAGACTATATACCGATCGATGAGGACTTCGATGGCGCAGGTAGTTAGCGCGTTCGGCCTGCGGTCGTGAAAGTTAAGCAATTTTTCAATGGTCGGTCATTGGATGGGTGACCAAAAACTTATTATCTCTCACTCCTCCGTGTTTCGGAAGGCATGTTAAGTCGTTGGTTTTCTTCCGCAATTGCAGTCGTTAGCACCCTCCGATCCGCACTGGGCCCGCGTAGTGGGTCACGGCCCAATCTCCGTATTCCATCCATGGGAAAGGCCTGTGTACCAGCAGTGGGGACATTAATAGGCTGATGACGATATCATCATTTGAATACCCGAATATGGCGACTGCCGGCACTGTCATGCCAGCTCCGAGGAGGAACACCGCGCCGGGCAGGACGTTCAATGTGGCCATGTACACCCTGGAGTAGAGCGGGCCGTACACCAGCGGCATCATCGCCTCAGCTAGCCCGAATAGAGAGTTCACCTTGCCTGTAACAATTTTATAGTTTTTGAGTTCCACGAGAGTTTATAAACTTAAAACTCGCTCAGCGATGCTCGCTTAGCAGTCAAAACGCGTGCGGGTGCATTTTTACTCAGGACTTTTACCGCGAGCGAGTGGCGCGAGTCGTCGCCTGGTACTCGCACACTCGCTTAGACATCGTTAAAACTATTGCAACTACACACTCGCTTCCCGCTGTTCGCCAGCTCGTTTCTATTTTCTAGCTCTACTCGCTTCTCGTTCATCGTCGGCGGTAGGATGAGTGCCTATAGCCCGTATGATCGTAAGCCGCTGCCAAAGCCTACAGATGTGTGCGATACCTGACCAGAGTATTACGCTCGCCGTTGCCTATTTATTGCAGCTAGTAGGCATTTTGACCTTGATTTCCAAAAACATGCGTGTTCGAGGGCGAATGGATATTCATTCCACAAAGTCATAGATAATTTGCTGTGACTAGGCCCCATAGATGGAGATGCCACGGAGAATAAATAACATCTTCCCTCCTAGGTAATCTGTGCATGCAGGTCTGACTATAAGTTCTAGCAACCTCGCTGCGCGAGCGCAACTCACTATAGAATTATGTTAATTGGCTGTATCTTCAGTGACATCTAGGACACTTTCGAAAAAAAAATTTCAAAACAGAAAAAAATTAACTTATTCTAAAAAGTTTCTTTTCTCACTCTTTTAATTCTTAACTGATTACAAAAAAATCCACGCGGACCAGGCAGCAGACGGGACTCGAACCCGCACCCTTCGCAATCCGGGCGAATGCACTGACCAATTATGCTACCGCGGCCCTGACGGCCGCGTCGAAATTCTTCTAGCCATTCTTAAGCGTCCGCGTGGAATTTTTTCTAGTTATATTTTCTTTAGATTTAAACATCAAGCAGTTACATGCTTAAAAATTAAAATTATGATTACAAAAAGTTTATTATCCATCTGTTCCTAAATTCTTCAGTGTTTATAAAAAGTTATGATGGTGTTGTTATTCCTTATTCGGCTCAAATAAGGGACTTGGGTTTGATTATCGATGATAAAGTTTCGTGGATAGACCATGTCGATTTCGTCTCGCATAGAATATTTTGAAATGGATATTGTATTTTATCCTACTGGCATGCTATTTGACTTTAAATTAAATTTGTATTTGCATGCTAGACTTATATGGCAAAACATGTGCACATTATTATTTTGTAGCAACTCATAATACCGTGTTTTAAAGCAAATAAAGTATTACTATCATAGGCTGACCAATTCTTTGAAAAATTAACTAACCGATTTAAGTTTTTTCTGCCTACTCGTACCAAGATTGCTCTTTTTCAATCTCTAATTCTGCCTATTATTGATTATGCCGACATAATATATTAATGAAAATCTTCAAAATAAGTTGGATCTTCTTCTCAATAACTGCATTCGCTTCATATATGGCTTACGTAAATACGACCATATTTCACATTTTCGTCATCAACTCAAATGGCTCCCTATTCGCGAGCCGGAACCATAGAGTTGTTTGTGCTCTTTTTAATCTTCTTTACGACCTACTTACACCGGTTTACCTAAAAGTTTTGGGTATCTATCTGATTCTCATGACCGTGTCCTCCGTTCAACGGACAACCTCATTCCTTCACAGCCATGACTGTACGAGTCTGGAATGACTTGCCCCCCAATATACGTAACACTCCTAACAAACTTGCATTTAAGTTCTTGAGCACGATCTCAATATCATTAATCTGCGTTCTCATATTTGCAATAAAGATTTTTTTATTTATTACCATTATAAAAATAGCATTAGACAATGGCATAGATAACATCTAAAACCACTAAGGTTTACACTGCGCTATCGGAATTCACATTTTTATTGCCTTACTTGTAACCTATAGACCAGGACCACCATAAAAATGGTGAAAAGTGAAAAAAAATTATAGTAGGATGAAACCCATTGGAATATAACAAAAGTTAAAGGAAAAATAAATTACGGGCGATCTGAGGTCGGGAAGGGGGAGGGGGTGAGTGTTTAAGGGTAAAAACCGGTTAATCTCGATTTCCGGGAAAACTGAAAGTCCTATGAAAAAAAGTTAAATGGTAAAGTTGTAGGCAATAAAAAGATCTACAACTTTTGTATCGACACTTTTTTCACATAACCTCAAAATTTATGTGAAAAATTCGAATAACCGAGTTTTTGGATTTTTATTTTTATTTTATGCAAAAAAAATATTTTTTTAACGCAATTTAGTGAACACTTACCTTTGTATGTCCCAAACATACAGCATTTTTTTTTATTTAAAATATTAATTTTTTCACCTTATTTTGACTTAATATCGAAAAAGCACCCTTATTTTCAATCGAAAATTGTCACGTCAAAATATCTGCTTTTTTAAAAAAGGTGGTGTGTTTTTTGTTTGTTGAAATCTCTACTCTTTGATGGTATAAAAAACAATATACACTACTATGGTAAATGTTCTCAGAAACTGCAAATTAATAATGATAATAACTCGAATCCGAAAATCCTATTTTTAATACCTAAGTACAACAACTATTTTTGCATGTTTTATGGATTTGTAATTTTTCTGTTTATCAATATAACATGAAATCTTACGTTTTTCGAGTAATTAAAGTGTAAATTTTAATAAATAGTTCAAAATTATACATAATGATTCAAAACAATTTTTCGGATTGGAGTTTTTTTATTTTTCCTTTCATTTTTGTTATATTCTCTACCTTTTCCAATGGGTTTCATCCAACTATATTTTTTTTTGGTCTCAAAAATTATCGACCCTTGTCTACTAGTATTATGTGTAATGAATCATTACATATAATACTAGGTTTCAAGTAAGGCATTACTAATGATTTAACAACTAAGTTACAGCAAATTAAGAAAGTAATATTTCAACTTATAATTAACATTCATATCTATGTGTGAAAACATAAAAAGCTTCTTACCCAACTCTTCACTCGTAACTAGTTTAGATGCTATGGAGCGCATCGCTATGAACGATGTTCCATTGAATATCTCC
Organism: Chilo suppressalis; assembly: GCA_902850365.2. Taxonomy (NCBI): domain Eukaryota; kingdom Metazoa; phylum Arthropoda; class Insecta; order Lepidoptera; family Crambidae; genus Chilo; species Chilo suppressalis. Next base: position 6,089,237 of record OU963902.1, read on the forward strand.
ACAAGAGGTGCTGCAAGTAACAAACATATTACTTAATATTTAATTGATTAAAAAAAATACAAGGTTTTTAAGCATAATGCTATCTATAAGTATTATTAATAAATCAATTGTTTCATTCTATTCCTTTGTTGTGTTGACGATGAAATACGAAATAACTAGTCTACTAATTGTTATCACTGAATATTTGAAGGCGCAAGTGGTAAGCGCGTTCGGCTGCGATCGTTGAAGTTAAGCAACTTTCGCAGTGGTCGGTCATTGGATGGGTGACCAAAAATTAATATCTCGAGCTCCTTCGTGCTTCGGAAGGCACGTTAAGCCGTTGGTCCCGGCTGCATCTGCAGTCGATAGCACCCACCAATCCGCACTGGGCCCGCGTGGTGGGTCATGGCCCAATCTCCCTATTCCATCCATAGGGAAGGCCTGTGCCCCAGCAGTGGGGACATTAATAGGCTGATGATGAAATATTTGATAATGATTTGTTGTATTAGAGAATTGAGTCGAGGCGATAAAAGTGAAACGGTAAGACGTCTGCAACTGTATCTATCAACGATCAACGTAGTTCCAATTACTCCATATGATTATAATCTAGTTATTTTTAATTTTATTTTTTTAAGTATGAAGGTACTCGATGTTTAAATCTAAAGAAAATATTACTAGAAAAAATTCCACCCTGGCCTTGCAGCAGACGGGACTCGAACCCGCACTCTTCGCTATCCGGTTGAATGCACTGACCGAATATGCTACCGCGGCCCTGATGGCCGTGTCGAATTCTTTCTAGCCCTTCTTAAGCTGCAAAGCAGCGCCATCTCTTCGCATTGCAGGTTACTTTTTCAAAATCAAGTTAGATTTCTTTGATTTAAAGATAAAAGGTCGATACAGGCTGGGGTGCTGACCTCAAACCCAACTGATATCAGATGAAACAATGGTGAGAATTATTTAAATTTGTCACTGATAGTTATGTAGCTAACCATAAAATTATAACATGGGCCATTTCACTTATGACGAGCTACTAAATATTGTCTAAGAATAAAATATAGTCGTACTAGCTGACTCGGCGAACTTCGTACCGCCCAAAAGTAATAATAAGCAATAAATTAAAATTGCGACTATAATTTGAGATTTAAACTATCCTATCTCTCAAGTTGGATCGAACTGCACATGGTGTGCGAATTTTATTATAATCGGTTAAGTGGTTTAGGAGTCCATTGAGGACAAACATTGTGACACGAGATTTATATATATTAAGATATCTCGCATCATGCATGAACCATTCTAACAAGGATTTTTTACTTCCACCTTTTCATTATCATTATCATCAGCCTCTTAATGGCCCCACTGCTGTACAGGTCTTCTTTATGGATGGAATAGGAAGCCACTATGCGGACCCAGTTCGGATTGGTGGGTGCTAACGACTACAGATGCAACCGGGACCAACAGCTTAACGTGCCATCCGAAGCACCCGAGCTCGAGATAGTAAATTTTTGGTCACCCATCCAATGTCCCACCACTGCGAACGTTGCTTAACTTCAACGATCACAGCCGAAAACACTAACCACTTGCGCCATCAAAACTCCTCTTGTACCACTTATTATGATAGAATTGATCGTACCAATATAAATTTCGACGGTAGTTGTGGCGAAGGCAAACACGAAGGAAGCGAGAATCTTGCTCGTGCATGAAATGATCCCCACCACTGTGTCGTCCAGTTTCATGAAATCGCTGAATATGCTGATCGAGAACAAGGTACCTGTTCAACATAATATGACTTATATATGTACATATAAACATGTATGATGTAATGAAAAAGCTACAAAGTTAAGAACAACGCGATACTTTTGAATGTTTAAAAAAATTGTGTGCACGTACCACTATATCTGAAGTGAAACTTCTTTTCTTAAATATCCTAACATTAGCGGTGCATAAGGCATAGGGGAATGAATCAGCGCACGCATCACTCATATATATGAGCGTCACAAGCGACATACATGCGACATATATATATACATACATAATCGCGTGTGACGGTCGTAACGTTTCACACTTCTCCAAATTACCCGCAAATGTTCATCAGGAAGAGCTGCGCACGCATCCCACACACATATAATATATATAGCGAGTGACGCTCGTGACGCATTTCCGTTTCATCTTTTCCATAGGATTTTTCCATTTACACTCCATCCGAATAGAAATTTTACATCAAAACTGTCTGCTGAACGTTACGAACAGTCTATTAATGGCTCTATTGCTTTTGCTCTATGAAAAGAATAGAAATGAAATCTTTACTGACCATCACAAAAAACTACAATTGAAAAAATAAAAAGAGAACTGTAGTTATAATTTGTTTTTTTTTTAGAATTGCGACGTGGCTATCAGGGCCGCGGTAGCATTGGTCAGTGCATTCGCCCGGATTCGCCCGTCTGCTGCCTGGTCTGCGTGGATGTTTTTCTAGTTATTTTTTAAGAGAACTGTACTTAAGAATAGGGAAAGCCCACCACGTGGGTTCTTAGCAGATTGGTGCTAGACTGCAGATGGAACCGGGATCAATCGCTTTAAGTGATTAGAAGTTAACGTGAGGATCAAGAGATAACATTTTTGGTCGAATTGCGTAGTAATTGCGAATGTTGCCTATCGCAGACCGAACGCGGTAATCAAATAAGATGTGGAAAAGTACAACAATGGCCATTAAAGAAGGCGCCTCTCTCACCCAGTCGGTGTGGGCTCGTTTCGTTTGCGTTTGTCTGTACTGAATCTGTACAGATTTTTTTTTGAGTGTGGTCGCAGATGACCTTTACAGCGTCACCGGGTTTGGGGACGGCGAGATACGGGGACCTCAAGCCGAGAATTGGCGAGTGCCTCTAGAGGTATTCCAGGCGGATGGCATCTTACTACGGGGGTAGTCTCCTCTCCGTCTGGAGCCTCTAGACCACTCAAACCTGAGGGGGTCGGCTCAACTAGAGGGCGTCTCAGAAACTCGATCCCGGCTCTAGTTAGCCGTTGTCGTTACCTGTACCTGGTATAGCGTGTCGTGTGTAGACCGGGTCTTCCTAATCTTATCTTACGGGTGCGGTGTCTGCCCAATGCTAAGCTAGTGTGCAAGTTTGCTATCTGTGTATTGTTGTTGTTTGTGGCCTGGGTAGAAGGAGTCGGAGGCGCGTTGGCGCGGGTGATATCGTCGTCGCGGTACTCTAAGACGTGCCTAGGACGACGGATTAGAATATTTACCGAGTGCATGTTATTAAATTAGTGCTTCCTCACTGATACACAGCGCTCTGTACCGATAGCTACCAAGTGCTGCCAAATGCTACCGAACTATTTGAATCGCCCGTTCCATCACTCCCGCAAACTAAACGAAACGAGAAGAGCAAGAGCACCAAAACCGTGTAAAGATCTGTACAGATTCGGTACAATAACGAAAACGAAACGAGCACGTACCGACCCGGTGAGCAAGGCGCCTAAGGAAATATTTCAGATACGGAAATCATGACAACTTACAGAAGAGCACAGTAACGCAATACTTTATTTTGGTAGTAAAAGAAAACTTATTTGTTTCTTAGGTTTTCACGCACATCACTCATTAAATAAAACTAGTTTTTACGGGTTAATGGTTAATTAATCAATAAATAAATAAAGTTTCGTGCATTAACCCGTAAAAACTAGTTTTATTAAAAAAAAACTTACCAACTAAATTGGTGATTATGCTGTATGTACAAAACATGCTGAACTGCACCTCATCCCAGTTGAAACGAAACCTCATGAAGAGATAGAGTACGTTCATTTCACCTGTAAAGATCAAATTTGATTAGAGTTATAGGAACTAAGTTCCTTTTCGGACGGTACGGTGGAAGGTGGCTAGGCAAAAAAAAATTAGATTATACCGTCACCCTTTTATGCGAAAAATGTTGGTCTTGGCAAGATTTTGTTTGTTATAGGTAGGTGCATTGAATCTACTGTTTTTATTAGAATAAGATTTTCTTTTTTTAATTGCATCTACTGTTTTTTCTTGTAGCTCTTTCCATACATCTATTCTATTTGCTTTTTTCTTTAAAGCCTCCCTATTTTTTAAATGGAACCTGGCATCACTGCTTCCATTGTAGTTTTTACTAACCCTTGGTAGTTTTTCTATGGCAGCTCCACTTATGTAGCTTATTATAGTAGTTTCCCTCCCCTTGTGACATTTATTTTAACATTATTCCAACCGAGTATTCCACGACACTCACGTTTTCGTGTTTAATATTAAAATAAAATGACTTTTCTAGTTAAATAGTACAGAAAAAAGGCAAATGTGGCAGATAGGGAAGGGCAATTCGAGAGAGGTAAGGCATAGCAGATTTACCGCTTGAATTAGAGCGCCCATCTTGGAGAACTAAACTCCATCTTACAGAACACCACAGTTAAATAACAGTACCTTTTTGTAGTGTTGTGTTTCTGTTGGTAAGTAAGGTTCCAGGGCTCCACGGTCACAATACATACAAGAGCAGTAGCGTAACTCAGCCGTTTTCTTGAAATAGATACCTACGACTGAGTGGAGCGCTAGGGTTGGTACCTACAAAATGTAAAACATTTTTGTGTAGATTTTTATTGTAGAGTCTGTGCGGAAAGAGAATGGGCGTGGCGAAAAACGGAACTAACATTATGATTTTTATTTGGCAATCAAACCCAGCAATCTGTAAAACGTCAAAGTTATGTATTGATACGGATTTGTTTGTTGTTGTAATTTCTTGAGGTTTTTTGTATTTAATCATGTCTAAAAGGGGAAAAACCTTACAAATATGGTAGAAAAGCACTACAGCGCCCTCCAATCTAAATCCCATTCTCTTATCGCACAGACTATGTGTATAGTTACTATTGCTACGTTACGGAATTGAAACGGAGGCTGACGGCGCGGGCGGCGTGGCGCAGCTAACTTAACTCGGCCAACAACCAGTCTCGGCGGCGCGCGACGTGGCACTGCGTAGATTTGTCTTGGCAAGATTGGTTAGCGGCCGTGTAAATGATGTTTGTCTGTGTGCGTGCGTCGATTCGGGCGCTAGTATGAAGTGGAAGTACTGCTCTTGTATGTATTGTGCCACGGTGTAGGGGATAGGGTCAGGGTAGGCAATGGTACTGAGTGATATTTTTGGTATGGCAAGCATCTTTAGACTATTTTGGCCGCTTATCATCACGCGGGCCATACGCTTGTTTACTTTCAACATAAAGATAGCTGACGCAATTGAAAATTGTTGTAATCTAAAGAAAATATAACTAGAAATAATTCCACGCGGACCAGGCAGCGGACGGGACTCGAACTCGCACCCTTCGCAATCCGGGCGAATGCACTGACCACTTTTTTTCTAGTAAATCTTTTCTTTAGATTTAAACATCTAGCAGTTAAATGCTTAAAAATAAATAAAAACAAAAGAATTAATATTATTATTATTATGGTGAGACCACTGACCATCAAAAGCAATAGTATTCACTGTAGAAATGTAACAGAATGGATGATTATGTTTTTATTTATTTTTTAAGCATTTAACTGCTAGATGTTTAAATCTAAACCTACCTACCTTGGTGGGTAACCTACAATGCGAAGAGATGGCGCTGCCTTGCAGGTTAAGGCTAAGAAAATTTCGACGCGGCCATCAGGGCCGTGGTAGCATAATTGGTCAGTGCATTCGCCCGGATTGCAAAGGGTGCGGGTTCGAGTCCCGTCCGCTGCCTGGTCCGCGTGGATTTTTTTTTCTAGTAAACTTTTCTTTAGAATGGATGATGTTCTTTTGGCTGCAATATTCTGTAAGGCGTCTTAATTCCAGCTCCAGGTTAACAATGTTTTATGTTAAATAGTCTAGTTAATAGTTTTTTTACTACAATCGTGATGACTTTTCTTGAAAAGCAAACAATAGCTGCTGTTCTCGTTATCGTTTTCTCTTTAAAACTCTGTGTATATTGTTATGCCAATCATGAGTTCTTAACAATGAGCTTCTTAGAAGTGCTTTTAGTAGTTCTACCTCTTGAGACCGTACCAGCATAATGACCATAAATTGAGCACAAAGATCAAGCAAGACTACTGCCAGTAGTTAATGTCACTATCACAGATGTGGACTTGTTACTAAGGCCGCGTTGTTTCATTCATAGTTAAATTTGACGAAAGTTAATGCCCCATCAAATACATAACTGTGTAAAATTTTGACAAATAGTTATTATGATTTTATTTATTTTTTAAGCATTTAACTGCTAGATGTTTAAATCTAAAGAAAAGTTTACTAGAAAAAAATCCATCCATTATTTTTCTAGTAAACTTTTCTTTAGATTTAAACATCTAGCAGTTAAATGCTTAAAAAATAAATAAAATCATAACTATAATTGCTATTTCTTCTTTCAAATGTTTAATACTTGAAAAAGTATTCATTTGACATTGTGGGTTACCTACAATGCGAAGAGATGGCGCTGCCTTGCAGCTTAAGGCTAGGAAAATTTCGACGCGGCTAATAGGGCCGTGGTAGCATAATGGTCAGTGCATTCGCCCGGATAGCGAAGGATGCGGGTTCGAGTCCCGTCCGCTGCCTGGTCCGCGTGGATTTTTTTCTAGTAAACTTTTCTTTAAATAGTTATTATTTCCGTAGTATATAACTATAGTTAAATTTGATGGATGAAATAACGCGGCCTATTTGAGGTATGCGCATCGACCTCCCTGCGTTGAGATTTGACTAAACAGGCTTTTCTATGGGCTCCATTCTCGCTTTGTATCCGGTGAAACAGGAGGAGGCGAACAGGTAAACAGTTACCACGGAAGAAATAAACATTAGGAGATTCGAAATGAATTTGTACCGTGTAGTGGGCCGAATATGACGCACACCACGACGATCAGCAGCGACACACGCAGCCTGCGTCTCCTTGGCCCACTGCGGAACGCTACGGTGAGCGTCTCTCGCACGTGGCGCGCGTCGAAGAACGAACACACCCAGCCTCGACAACCGACGGGATGTTCCTGGAAGATTATGTTAGTTGATTTGAATTGGTTGAGAAGCAACTTGAAGGCCGCTTAGATAGGCTCAAGTGGGGGAAAGTGTAACAAGGGGTACTGTGTGTAACATAACAAATATCTCTGCCCTTTTATTATAAATATGTCTATGATCTTTCTTGCCGTGTTTTCCAACACCATAGGCAGCTATGTTTAGACATTGAATGGCTGAATATAATACAAACATCTCCTTATTCGCCTCCTTATTATACTGTCCCTAAGGATAGCTGGTGTGGCAGGTAAAACTGCTGCACCAGCTATCTTCGCGTCTGAACTCCACTGCCACTTAACAAGACCTGATAAAGAAAGGAAAAGGCACACATAATGCTAACATTATATTGCTATGTTATTAATCACTAATCAAAATCATTTGTTCAGTTTAGGCTGTTACAAGCACTCGTGAATATCTAAAAGTTACTCCATCGGTTCGTAAATCTACGGCGGGAGATCTTGTACTGAGAAGAATCCAACGACTCGTTAATCTACGGCGGGAGATCTTGTACTGAGAAGAACCGGCAAGAAACTCGGCAAGGGCTGCTTTTTTGTTCCTGTTTTATTTTATTATTTACAGTGTCGTCAAGTCGAAAAATGACTACAGAGATGATCCATGAAGTCACCTTTCACATGAAACATATATATATATATATATATGTTGGTGGCGACATAATTTACTGTAGGAAAAAGGGAGAAGGTGGCACGTGAAGCAAATGTTTCCGCCCGTCTCCACTGGACTTCACTTTTGCTCAATACAGGGGTGGAGTTATTTACTGGACATTATAGAAAACAATAGAAAATGGTTGTGTTATGGTTGTAGTGGAGGATAATTTTTAGACTTGCTGGTGTCTATTTTTGAGTGGGAAACCCGTTGTGCGTGTGTTTCCATTTCCAAAAAAAAATTATGTGTAAAATATATATCTAATTACAGTTATAGTTATCATATCTTATTACCAATGTCTATTAAAGAATGTTATAATAAAAAATGTATAAGATTCAGAATCATAAGAAAGTTATTTTTATTTGTTTACCAATAAGAAACCAAGGATTTTTTTTTACAAATAAGATGCATTTTAAATTAATTAATATATAATTTTATTGCACTCCATACCCAAAATTTTTTCATTGATTAAATCGTCAAAAATAAAAATGTCGGGGTCGGATTTGAGGCTGTTTGTCAGCTAAATAATTATAATGTTTGAGGATAATTTATATCTGTAGAGTAAAAAACCGTACCATTATACAAGGTTATATAGAGATTGTAAACATTGAACAAAAACTAGGCATACATCACGTTTCTTGTATGGGGAAACCCTTTAACTTTTGAAGTTTGTTTTATCATAGCATATTCTGCGAAAATTTCAATTGTTTACCTCATAGCTCGCTACTGACAGACACACAGATAGAGTTGGCTTAGTTCCGAGATCATTTATTCATCAAAAAAAAATGACGAAATCATTACAAGCCTATTTTTCTTAAAATCTTCGAATGCGAATATTTATTAAAATATTAACCAAAGATAGCAATAAGTCCTTAAATTTTGGGTACACTCAGATGTACTTTCTAAAACCTCGATTTCTATGACTTTGAATACGATGGGAATTAAAAATTTTCTTTAGCACTATGATGATGGATAAGCAGAATATTAGCCCTAAAACAGAAATCTTTATTACAGCATCAATAACGAAATATAAGGCACGAAAGATTGAATTTGATGATTCGCCTGAATTGAATTGACCACCATAATCTATCACCGGGGTAGTGAATACCCTTACCCTATCCTCTACCCCGTGGAGATGCTCTACTATAGATTCTCAACCAGCTTCCATGTAATTAAGGCAAATTTGAAGTAAATCTGATAATTTAATTTTTCGCCTTCAGTTCACGGCCTTTTTTACACACAGATATGTGTATTTACATAGTTTTGTGTCTTACTGTAGCTATTTTAAAAAAGTAGGCATTTGGCTACTATGTCATTATGCGATATTCATTATGAGAAGTCAAGAAAATGGGATTTGTGTCTTTTGGCATTGTTTACAGGACCGGCTTACCCCACGGGCACTCCAATAGGAGCAGAAAATATATAGTGACGTGATTGTCCTTGCAGTCTAAAAATTCCAAGAAACTAAAAGAATCTACGTCCATTATCGTCTGGAAAGGATAGCGGTCAGTGCATTCGCCCGGATTGCGTAAGACTTGCCTAATTTAGGTGTTGGTAGACTGTCTGCGTTGTTTGAAACATAGTTACAAACAACGCGGATAGTCGCGGTAGATATAATGTATTATGTTATACTAGCTGACCCAGCGAACTGCGTACCGCCATAAAAATAGGGGCAGGTGCTAGAAAAGAATTTAGGGTTATGTATTTTTTAATACCACATTATAAAAAAAAGTCAATAAAATTTTAGGGGTGTGTAACGTAGTGTCCTATCAATTTTCTGGGGTAACATTCCTCCTAACCTATTTGAGAACACTACGTTACAATACCCAATAGTTTAAATCTTGGCGCTAAGGCGCATTGTAGGTTTCAGAACACTACGTTACAGGTGGACAACCATTATCACTTAAGGATATAGGAGAAATAGATAGTAGCCGATTCTCAGACCCACGGAATATGCATATAAAATTTCATAAATATCGGTCCGGCCGTTTCGGAGGAGTATGGTAACTAATATTGTGATACGAGAATTTTATATGTAAGAAGATTTATTCAGGAGTACACACTGACTACCTTTTAATGTTCTTTCCTTTCGCGGGCCTGCTGGAAATAATTTCAATATGAAATAAGCAGTGCCCATGTAAATATCTCTTGTTTGTCTTTTTTATAAATATTTTATTGTGTGTGTACAAAATAAATAAATAAATTGTTATATTTGATCACCCTACCTCTTTTAAAATTGTTACCTCATTTGGATGGCTGTAGGCTGAAGAGGAATTTAATATATTACAGTATCAGAAAACAGTAACATTTTTTCCGGTTTATGAAAGTTTTCTATTAGATTAACTTAGAAATTGTCATTAAGCGTAAACTGATAGGATAATAAAGCTTTATATCAGCGCACAGAGGTTTTGATGCTACGGGAAAAGCTAAATATGTTTTCAGAGTTCAAATTTAGTTTTGAGTGGTAAAGAACCTTTGGTTGGTTTAACAAGTCATTCTGCTTGCTTAGTTAGTTAAGCTAGTCATTTCTTGACTAAACAATATTTTTTTATGAACGGAACTAACCAATTCATGTTTGACTTTGATACGAGTAAACCGGAACTTTTTGTGTTGTGGTAATTCAACTGTTTTGTAAAAAAAACATAATAGTTTGCACAAGAAAAATGTTTGAACGTATTTCTGTAAATTATCAATCAAAATAATCACTACCGTTTTACTATAAGTAGCCCATATCAAACTACGTTCTGATATTTAAAAACAACGTATTTTTTTTAATAGAAGATTTGGTAAGTGGTTTAAAGAAATCATTAATGAAGTATCTTATTTAAAGTTCTATAAGGTTATTACAATTTACTTATTCCAGACAAACGATTTCTTATTTTTTCCTCATTTCACATTTTCATATTAAGAAAGTACTAAGTAACAATACCAGGAGCGATTATATTAAAGTGATTAATCCCACGTACATTTCAGTAAGAGAAGTTTTAGGGTGTTTAGATTGGTAGCGCATAAATTTGACTCGACACCTATCTGAGCCTCGTGTAAAATCCTTGATTGCGTTACGATGTCCCCCTCTGTTCGAATTTGCGTTGTGGGCTGCCGGCAATTTATCACTTAGACGTAGGACTAACCGGCCTGTCGTGTCTAGCGGCGAATGATGTATGGGCGCGCTGCGGTTTCTCTTAACACCTACCGATACTCTATTAACCCTAGACTTTGATCTCCAATTGTTACACGAAAACTTCCCCCACCCTCGATATTGTCTAATTAAGATATTCGACCTCACCTCACTCGCACAAAGGAACCAGGCAACAAATCAACCAAAAAGCTTTCATCTATTGTTTAGCTAACAAACGAATATACTTGGCGAGCCAACTTACCGTTTGTCGGTCCTGCGCTATGTTTGGGTCTTTCAATCGTATATATCCGTAGGTCAAGCTCGCTAAATACAAACAATTGGATATGAAGAAGATCCCGTAATATCCTATTTGTTGTAGCAGTATCCCGCTCAGCGACATTCCTATAGGTATCCCGAGGGACATGCACAAATTGGCCACTCCTACTCGGAATGTCCTCATTTCTTTTGTCGTTACGTCACCGATGTAGCTGAACACGCCCACGCACACGGTTATCCATCCTCCTGTTAACGACGGAAACAGATCCGCGAGGGCCGTGACCTCCAAAGGCAATTCGTAGAAGAAATATGTGTTTAGAATGAAGCCAGTGCAGCATAGCACTTCCCCGACAATGGGAAGAAGTATACACGCCTTCCTCTTCCCTGTTTTGTCACTCCACGATCCGACAAACAGAACCAGTATACACGGGAACGTTGTTTGTACAATATTCTTCCATGCCTGGACCGACGCGGTCAATTTTTGTACTTCCGCCTCTTCCACTGTGTAATTCGCTGTCTGTCGTCGGTTTAGCGCCGAACATACTTCGTCGCTGTATCCCAAATTAACTCGACACGCCTTCTCCAAACACAAATTTTGCATAGCGAGTCCAGAAAACACATTCGACATAATGTAACACGCGATAATCGGCTCCACGGTAATGTTCGACTTGATCTGCATGAGCTTATCCAGTACACCTGATCTTTGGGCTCTCTCTTCATTATTCGAAGGAGACTCAACCGTCGCCGGTTTCTCCGTCGAGACGCTTATTCCATTCATTATGTTGGGATCGTACGTACGTTAAATATTAATCAATCATGGTTGCTACGAGACTAAGGTTTCGCGAGACGTACTGTAAAGGTCCATCGATGGGTATATAGCGGTCATAATAGTTCCTTTATTGGTAGCGGACACTCCATCACATCACTCGCGCGCACTTGGCATTTCACTCGGCGCGGAAGGACGGTGGTCTGGGGTCGCAAGTTGGGTACAGACTGATTGGCTTTGTCTTAGGACTGGGATGGACGGATACGCGTTCGAGTGGTATCATTATAGGCAATTGGGCGTTGTAGTGTGTGCTCGCGGTGGCACGGTGGCGCGGAGTGGGCCCGCGCGGCTCGAAGCGTCACATCACAACCTTGCAATAAGCAGCCGTTTATCCCATTATACCAATGTCTGTCATTACATGAAACAGTAGTGGGTACACAGCTCGATGTCATTAGTGCACGGTCAAGGTATGAACGCAGCGCGTTGGCGGGATGTTTTTCAACTCTTAAATGCGTTAAGCAGGCAATGTTCAATTTACTCCAATTTACGAGGATTCTGAAGAGCTGGTGGGCTGTATCATTTGCATTCGGATTAGAAATAGGAAGTGGAAAGAGGTGACCTCAGTCCTTTAGCTCAAGTTGTTTTGTTAGCTTACCATATTCTGCGACTGTAATTTTGTAAAGGTTTAAAGTAATAGAGACACAGTGTTTAACTAAATTCGTCGCGGGTTTAAATTAACCATCAAAGAAATGGGTAAAAATATTTTGTTATGTTATTTTTTATAGTTTGACAATAATTTTATTTCTAAGATAATGGAATGATAGGTACATTGGCAAAAACCCAAATTTTATTTATATTTTATCTGAATTGCTTATTAAATTACTATGATTATTCATTCACATTTTCACTCAGGGTACCATGTTTGTTTAGTTCTTGGCTTTTAACTCAATACGGTGTAAGAAAATTTTATCTGTAGCAGCTTACTCAGCGTAAAGATACGCCTGAACGACAGGAAAAATAATTCTTCAGTAATTGTCGAAGTAAGCGAGCAACCGAAAATATATAGTACCGATTTCTATAACATGTTCCAGCGCTGGCTTAATAGGAGAGTGTATTGTCCTTATCGCTTCCATACGATATAAAAGAGATGTGTATACGGATGTTTGGCAAACTTACGAAGGAAGGTAATGTAGGGACAGAGCGGAAACATTACTCAATATGGATGGTTTCCGCCATCAACTCGCCTAAACTATTATTCAACTGCTTCCAAATGGCATAATATTGACTTGAGTTTACAGAGTGATATTATTATAAATATTAATTACGGTTTGAAACAAAGCTGTTGGTTGAATTTCTGTTAACACTATTCATTTCATAAAACAGTTTCAAATGAATCAAATGTCGTGTTACGCGGTGTGTGTGAGAGCCACTGTTGTCTGGCGATGCTTAATGGCAAATACATAATTCTTCATTTCCACCAAGAAACAAGTCGTATACTAGTTTTAAACAAAACTTGTTGAGTACTTGTTGTGGCTGTTTAAAACATTTTTTCGTTTACACTGCTTATACAACTAATATCTTACAAGTATAAATCACTCATTTACTTAACATATTTTGTTTATCTAACAAGTTTGATGCAAATATTGTATACTACATGTTTTATACATGTATATAAGTGTGAATAAAAAATTAAGACATTGTTTAAAACTAGTTATACACTGGTGTAAACGAGGGATAAAAATGCGTTGTTGTATCCCGAATGCAAACAAATATATGAATACTCGTAGGAGTAGGCGCCCGCGACTTTGTCTGTGTGAAAATATTAGTTTTCCATACAAACTTTGAACTCCAATTTTACACCCCTTTAGGTAGTTAGTTGTTAATAGGCTGTACTATACATTAGTTGTACTATACATCCAATTTGAATAAAGATATATTGATTTCTGATTTCTGATTATCCACAGACTGTTTGCGTAGGATTCTCGAATTCTTCGGCCACATAGCCAGGAAGAAAAACGATGCCCTGGCAGTGCTCCTGGTGACAGGAAAAGTACAGGGAAGGCGACCAAGAGGAAGAAGTCCCATGCGCTGAACAGCCTAGATCCGTGACAACACCAAAACTGGAGTCCGCGATGCATTATACACTGCCAAAGACCGCAACAAGTGGAAAGCGATCGTCCACAAAATACTTCGTGGAGGTCACGACACAAGGAGGGAGGTAGTTAAAAGTATTGGAAAATCCTTTCTTAGCGCACGCCTACATCAAAATAGCTATTATCTTTATGTCAGTCAGTACGGTTGCCCTTTATACTCGTATATACCGAAAGCGTTAAAAACCTATTACAAATTCTTTTGAACTGATTCACATTATGACAATGTGCAGCAATCATAGGAACTGCTGCAAATGAAAATATTAATTTTATATGCGAACCGTGAACTGTTTCATTTGTCACCCGTCACGGAGTGATTCGCAATCAAAACACTATACATCACGGTCCCAAATACGAGTCTGAAAGATAAAAACTTTTATCGGCGCGATTTATATAGCCATTAAGTTCGCGTAAAAAATGACGCACGAGCGATTCAGAGATAATTGTTTCGTTAAAATTGTTTTTTTTTGATGATTTATGATTAAAACCTTTTTTTATATTTATTTCTTTAGAAAAAACGTTGGTGTACTTTTTTAAATAATAAAGATAAATATTTTCTTATATATAAGACGCTTTAAGACCACTTTGAAACCAGAGCTCTGGTTCTAGGTTGCAAAAGAGCTGCATATTACATTTATAAGAAAACTTGTGTGACCAATAATTTACTATCTCGAGCTCCTCCGTGAGAAAGTACGTTCTCACTGTGTCAGCATAAGCTGAGGCAGTGTCCTGATTGGCTATCTTAGATTTTTATGTCCTTTTTTATTTTTTGTTTCTTTTGGTTAAGTTTTCTTGTATTTCATTTTTTATTTTATTTTTATTGTTGTATTTATAAATTTTTCTTTTGTTAAGATGACTATTAGCAAAATAGCAAAATGACTATTTATAATTTCGTGTAGATCATTAATTGACTACATTGCATAATGTCTAAGATAGCAAAATGACTAGATCTTTATTTGACCACATGAAATAATGACTAGGTTGTTAAATTACTACATCTCTGTTTGTCCACATCTCACAATAACTATGTCACAAAAAGACTAGACAGGGTGATTGACCACATATACTTGTACATCATCATCATCAGCCTATTAATGTCCCCACTGCTGGGGAACAGGCCTTCCTGGATGGAATAGGGAGACTGGGCTATCACCACCACGAGGGCCCAGTGCGGATTGGCTGGTGCTAAAGGCTGCAGATGCAGCTGGGACCAACGACTTAACGTGCCTTCCAAAGTACGAAGGAACTCGTGATAGAAGATTTTTAGTCACCCATCCAATGACCGACCACTGCAAAAGTTGCTTAACTTCAACGATCGCAGCCGAACATGCTAACCACCCGCGCCATCAAGCTCCTCGACAGTACAGTTAAGTATAAAAATGAATCTAGCTTCTCTTCACAAAATAAATGCTTGTAACAGCCCACACTGAATAAATGATTTTTGATTGTGATTGATTTTGCAATCGTAGAAAAATATCTACGCGCATAATTTCCGAACAACTGCATCGAATCGGCTCCCAATGATATGAGTAAAAACTTGGCCGGCCATAGATTCTGACAGTAAATATTGACACGATAAGGGAAAAGTTTGTCCATCTCTGCTCTAGAGTCTAGGCATGGCACTGCCGCATTAGTGTTCGGTTACAGCAAAGGATGACTCTGATGAAGGTCATGCTTAAACTAAAAACAGAATTTTATAGATATTAACGGGATTGTTACCGTCAAGGAAAGCGCCATGATCAGGGAGTAACTGATTGTGTGCCGGGAACAAGAGTGAATAGTGAGAATGTGACCAGTGGTAGGGGTATCGAACGCAGTAAAAGACGACGTCAGAGGGTAGACCGATATGTCTGCCAATTACATCTACCCGCAATTACTTCAGTTACTCCGTGATCATGGCGCTTGCAACAGTGCCGAAATATCGGAGACTCATAAAAAACAAGGTATACGGTAACAATCCCGTTAATATCTATAATGTTAGTGACCATGAAAGTTTAAAACAATAAAAACAGAATATCCATATCTGGCATGGCACTTACGCATTGGTGTTCGGCTACAGCAAAGGATGACTCCGATGAAGTGAACTGTCTTTAGTTTAGGTAAGAAAACTACTAAGAATGTCAGATCGATAAATTATCACGCATTACTATTGCTTGATAATTCGTCAAAACGCCAATAGCTATTTGATTTCGTTTTTTTGCCGCGCTTCTCCTGGTGTGCGCTGCTCCGACTATTTTGAGGTTTTATCATTGACAACTTTCTAGTAATATTACTTTTCTCTATGTTGACAACACTTCTGAAATGTCAGTGTTCCGTCGAAATAAAAATCAACTGTCATGCAATAAGCGTTCCGAAGACTGTGAAACGAATAAGACGGACAACTAGACGAATAATTTTAAGTAGTGTTTCGCAAAGACGAAAATTGGTTTCATTACGAAATCGCCCAATATCGATGTCAGGGAGGCCGTCAAAAAAAGGAGGAGAAAATAATGGCATAACTTGCCGGCAAAGTTATCCGGCCCGTACACATTTATATGATAAATGAAACTTGTTCAGACAGTGGGCACGTAGCAGCGTTTATATGGCGGTAAATTGGTATCGGTTCGTTACTGGCGGGTCGGGTCGGGCGGCGCAACTTTGTGGCGGCCTCAAATTGTCGGCGCGTGACCCCCGCTTCATTAGCCCTACCTGAGACGTCTGTAATTACTCGCGGCCCTATAATTACTTTGATTATGTATCCGCAGATAGTTTCGTAGACTAGAATTTTGCTGTG
Source organism: Chilo suppressalis (assembly GCA_902850365.2). Taxonomy (NCBI): domain Eukaryota; kingdom Metazoa; phylum Arthropoda; class Insecta; order Lepidoptera; family Crambidae; genus Chilo; species Chilo suppressalis. Next base: position 6,105,972 of record OU963902.1, read on the forward strand.
CCAATTGAAATTTACTGGTTTTCTGCCGAATTAATATTCTTTTGTGCACGGCGAAAAGGAAAGTACTTTATACTTTTGCCAATCACTATATTATGATTGCTATTATTTGAAAATCTGGTTGGTGTAGCAAGCATAAAGAAGATTTTAAGATAACATAAAGATTTTTTTCAAATTTGGATGATGAGCCATAATTTATTGACGTTTTTATTAGTGCAATCATATGATGTTAATATAAAATAAACGCTTATATTGATACCAGGATATCGTATCAATTATTAATTTAACCTCATTAGTTGTAATATTCGATGATTCACCAAAAGAGGACGTTCTTATTATTTCGAAATTAACTTCAAATAATTCGTAAGTTTGTGGTGTTGCTTATGCGCGGTCAATACCAACTCAAGCTTAGATATTATAATTTTGTTAAACATTTTTTTTAATTATAAAACCCAATTCTATAACTCAACAAAATACAAATTTTAATAAGTTTTATACTTAATACGAATGAATATTCGTGTCTTAAATAATTTATAAAATGTGACATAGCCAGGAACAGTATTTATAGTCTCCCATTTTGGTTTTAAATTGAGATTAATTACACCGATATTAAAATTTATGATATGAACAGCGAAAAATACATTGAACGGATGAATTTCGATGAAAGCGATGGACATGAAAATTTCAAATTGAAAGCTTTCCCTGCTTAAAACATTACAAAATTGCTTGGCGAGTACCTAGTGACGTATATTTACAAGAGGAATGTTGTTTTTCGTTTGTCTTTACTAATTCCATGGATCACAATATTGATGTTTGGTTGTTTTTCAATTAGGCTTTCTCCTTTTCTCACACCTGCGTTACGAAGCTTATTGCTACTACTTATTGCGCTAAAATTAGAGTCCAAATTATCGTCGCTAAAGGCGTGGTTGTATGCTCCTTCACCTGCAAATACAAAGTTATCGTCCCCTAAAACCCCTTAGATGTGTGTAAAACCGCCAGTCAAGCAGCGATAGCTATCGTTTAACGTTTTTTCGTTACTCAGCCTAATTTTGGCGCATTCAGTACTAAAACCACCCGAAACTTCATTGTGCATATGAAGAAGAAGAAGAATGAGAAGAACCAGAAAGACACTTAGGAATGCGGCTAATTTCTCCCTATTTTATTTCATACACTATCTTCAATTGAAATACGACTTTAAACTTGTAAACATGTATAGAGTTTAAGTGTTGCCGCACACGGGCCACCGACCACAACCACAAAACGCCGCCACCGGCATATTTCTTGTAGTTTTCATACATTTTAAATGGACTCGCCACACACGGTACGCCGGTGGCCGCCACCCGCTACAAATCCTCGTTGCTCGCTTCTTGTGGCCCGCACCGCCACTTAATGCGCCGATACAAAACGCCGCCACACGACACTCGCGCGATTCCCCACCTCTCCCTCCCTTACCTTAGTCGGCCGCTGTCGCGCGCTTCACCCACTTTAGTAGCCGCTTCTAGCTTCTCGTGGCGGCGTTTGTGGTTGTGGCGTGTGGCCCGTGTGCGGCGACACTAATTACTATTCTTAGAGTGACATTTATTTCTATGATAATCGCTATAATATTCATAATTAACCAACGGTTATCATTGACCTTATAAAAAACATTGTTATGTGTTCTACAGAATCTGTAGAGGATCAGAAACGTCGACAATATTACAAACATACTAAAAAGCACAATCAATCCAGAGAAATTTTTTTTTATAATCATTCGTATGCATGAAAACATAATAAATAAACATTGTTATTGTTATCATATATATCATTAATACTTTTGGCCATAAATCAGTAGCGAAGAAGCTATCTGACTCTCATAAGTCGAGAATCGAAGTTTATGTTACGGTACCGTATCGTATGAGTTGTATACCATGCTCTTGGACCGCCCGTCGGCAGGCACCTCGCCGTTACCACAGAACACAGAGAAAGAGGTGAGGCCTCATTCCCACTTGTTAGGTATCGGGTCCAAATTTTAATTTGATGTTCCAGTGGCAGAGCATTTATTTGAAGCTATTCAATCTTGTCGGAAAACGATATTGTGTCGGAGCCGACAAGAAATGATATAAAATACTCTACCAATGCATCATCGTATAAAATCCTGGACAGACACCCGACAAGTGGAAACGAGCTCTTTTCGTTATATATTTAGAACAAACAAAAGGCAAATATATCTATGGTTTGGTTATATGGTATAACACATCTATGGGTTTTTTCTTGTTATATCTATGATATTATTTGCACTTTTTGAAGTGAAACTTCTTTACGCATGCTTATTTTGGGGAGTAAGCTGGCGAACGCGTTGCGAAAAGTGTGATCGGGCGAGGCGAACGGGAGTTGAGTGGGGGATTTAAGCAAGAGAAAGCAGTGCGCGCGCACATTTTCTTTCTCTTATAGCTAGTTAAAGAAGTTTCACTTCAGTCGTGTGGTCTATCAATGTGTAGTAAACACATTTAAGTAAAATTCAATCAAATGTAAACACATATTTTTAGAAATATATACGAGTATGTATATCATAACCTGTTTACTATAACTTTGTCTATGAATCATCCATACACAGAGAAAAGTTTTTATTGGTGGTGCTCACTCACACACGTGCACTGCATGAAGCTTTGCTTCTGCGCCTTCTTTACTCACGTGTTATGAATTCAATTAAGTGTAAACACATCTACAGGAAGAAATTGCAGACTCTGAACAACATTATATCCTGTCCATACTAAAACCCTAGGCATATATACGCTGTAGTATTCCTCTGGTCTCATTCTGCCTATGATGTCATCTATTCGTTCTTTTTCGTTTCATACCCTATTAACATTAGTGTTAGTAACTAGAAAAGCAATAAAGTATACATACATATTTACACAAAGAAATAGAAGCAGTCTGTAAACATATAATGTTTTATCCATGCTAGAACCTTATCTATGTACCCTATAGCATTCCCTGGCCTCATCCCGGCTCGCAGCGCCGACCGCCAGACATTATTTATACGCTGGGAGCGCCCCAACGTGACATATTTTAAAGCGGCCGTTTTAATAAGTCGTCTTTAACCTGCGACTTGAGGATATAAAGCGAAAGGATGAGATATACCACGTATATTTGGTTACATAATTCTGGTAATACACCTATCATGCTCCAGTACTAATCGTACCATTTTGTATCAAAACCGATTTACTGTACATTTAAGTCAATGAATTAAGTCAAGTATATACTCATAACTACAGGGAGAAAAGTAGATCTTTGTGTATGTACCCTGTAGCGTACCCTTTTTTTGTTTTTTGACGCAGGGAAATCTTCTATTTGAAGACGACGGCGCCTTTAAGGGGCACACCGCCGAACGGATCTCACACCTGGCTTCCGCAAGCCTTACGGGCCACCGCAGTGGCTGCCCACAGTACCCCGTAACTGTTACGGGCGCTTTATGGCAATAAATCCGCTAAAATCCCTGCGAATACCCTCTAAGCTGCTAAGTGCGAAACCGCGGGATCCCCGTTTAGGGATTCTGCCGCGTCTCCGCACCCAACAGCCTCCCGGCCTAGCCAGGGCGCCACGGCTGGGGCCTTCCGGGGTATTGCGGGGACGCCACAGACGTGCGCAGGAAAGCTCGCGCGAGTAGCGTAGCCCTCTGGTCTCATCCTGGCTATCGGCACCGACCGCCAGACATTATTTATACGCTGGGAGCGCCCCAACGTTTCATATTTTAAAACGGGCCGTTTTAATAAGGCGTCTTTAACCTGTGACTTGAGGATATAAAGACATACCGAAATCGTATGTACTATTTAGTTATTAGAGAAACGTTTTGAATAGGGACCATATTAAAATCGATTCAAGATTGACAGCGATGATATAATTTGGTGACTAACCTGGTACCATTTCCGTCGCACATCGCCGTCGGTACGTGTTAACAAGGATTTCACTAATATGGGTAAGTGTAAAGTTTAGTTACTAACAATTAGTTTAGTTACTAAATAAGTCATGTGAGGCAGATCGTTGCGTTCTCTAAAATATGGTTGAGCGTAGGGACACGAAAAAAGTATCGATACTTTGTGGTATTGAGTACTTTTCCTTTCGATACCGATACTTTTGTACTCGATACTTTGTATTCGATACTTTTACTTAATGAGTACTTTTTGGCAAGTATTGATACCTTTAAAAATTTGGATAAGCGCCTCATATTGATGGCAACGCCATCTTGTTAAATCATAGCAAACCTTCTAAAACGTTCCATACGGTATTTGACAAGTTTTAGGTAACGATCTCATGTTATTGATTAATGTTTATGGAGTCCGTAAAAAGTGGATATTCATCATTCTGTCGTGTATTTCAGTAAAATTAACCAAATCAAAAACTCCATTTTCAAGTTGCCGCGAAAACGTTTCTCTGGACAATATGGCGTCTTACTAGTGTGTGACGTCACACGACTGTTATTAAAATGTCAAACGATACAGTGTAATGTCACTTTGACCGGAAGTTTACTTGCGTGTGACGTCATTTTAGGCTCCGCCAATCCCAAGCGTTTTGGGTTACGTGACTATAGATAAGAAAACTAATATATTTTTCGTTATTTTGGCACTTTATTTTTAATACTGTCAAATGCCCTATTGCGTTGTTATAAAGTCAGTTACTGACATATTCAAATTCTTTCCAATCTGTGACTGTGTTTATTTTGCGCTTTGTTTTGTTTCATAGTTATTTATTTAGCGACCATATTGTTAGGAACTGTGATTGATTCGCCGTTTATTGTGCTTTTCGCTTGACTGTATTTGATTTATTCAAGTGTAGGTACCACTATTATTCTGTCTGTGCTGTGTATACCTATTTGAAACCACCTGAAAAAAAGACGGACGTAACCTCTTCTATAATTATAATCTTGAGTGAAGCATGCCAATGGCAGCCGTTAACTACGTGTCAGATTCAAGTTAACATAAGTGGGTATAATGTTTTTTAATGATTAAAATTCAAGAAAAGTAAGTTTAATTTGAAAAAAATCTGAAAAGTTTCATACTTTTAAATTGTTTAAGATTTCGATCTTTTTAATCAACATTTAAATTATGAATGTAATATTAATGAACACTTTTTTAGTGTCAGAAATCACAGCTATTTTATTTTCATTATATAATATAGCAATTTGTTAATTTACATGTCCTTTTTTGTTTTTGATTATACGTACTATATAATAAAATTCGATTGCTTTTCTTTCAATTCTAACACCGGGGTGGGAGGGGGGGGGGGGGGGGGTTGCTAATCAGGCCACAGAGGCTCCGATAAGGCCCTATGAAATGTACTCGATACTTTGAAGTATCGATACTTTTACGAGTACGATACTTTTTTACCGATACTATTCATGAGTACAGTATCGATACTTTCTATTCGATATCGTGTCTCTCTTGAGCGAAACGATGGCTGATTATGACATCATGCTCGTGGACAGGTGCTGCCGACGGAGACGTGCTGCCTCGTACTATTTTGCTATTGAATAACCTAATATAAATAACACTATTTGTACTTCTATGACACAGCAATTAATATGCACTTGAACAATTAATGTACATTTCACAATATGTAATAAAAGACGACTTCATCATCTCTGAAGTCGTTTTTCAACTTGACGACTCTGTATATACAGGGAGAAAACAACAGCCCTTGCTGAGTTTCTTGCCGGTTCTTTTCAGTACAAAGTCTCTACTCTCTCTCTAGTAGTAGAGACATAAGTAAAAGTTTGTGTATGTGTGTACCCTTTTTGGAGAGAACACTTCACTCCAGAAGCAACAACCTGAAGAGGTGACGGAAGGAGCTTCAGAGAGGAGAGGTCCACAACATCATCATTACTAGACAGGTTTACAATACCAACTATAACAAAGGCACCAGGCAGCAATCTATACTAAAATTGTATTATTATGACATGGATTTTTTTTACTGACAGAAATCTTATTCCGAAAGGCGGGCTAAAGTAAGTCATGGTTTAAACGTAATCTTGTCTCGCAATCTCAACATAGACTTTTGTGAGTGCTTGTAACAGTCTAGCCCTAAACTGAATAAATAATAATGAGCTAAATAATTATCCAATCAAAAGAGTTTTATTAAGCGTCCAATTTAATAAAAAAGATATTTTGATAATATAATTTCATTAATTATGGGCCTAAAGGTTACATTTGGTCAGTTACATTTGATCAAACAAAGACTCTACTCGAATTAGGGCACCCGATGCAATATTTACGTTGTTTTAACTCGAACACGGGTTGGAAGACGGTGCGTGCGCGTGTAACCAAAACAAAAACTGCCCAAATACGGGCATACTCGACTCCGTTAATTTACACTTATTCGTTTGTCCGAATTCCACAGGCAATCGGATTCGGGCTAACGACCTAGTGTAATTGCGCCATAAGTTGTCTGAATGGTAACAAATAAATAAAATATAAATAAAGATGTTTAGAAGTTATAACTTTGTAGCCGTAGCGAACGTAGCAGCATTTTGTAGCCACGACATTGGTCCGTAGTCTTTGTTTCAATTTGTGTTATTGACGGCCTCAATAAGTGAACAGACATGAAATTAACCGATAAGAATATAAATAAACCGTGAATTATAAATATACTAGCAGCCGCCCGCGACTTCGTTTTTCTTTCGTTCGTTAAATTAAGTTTTTTGAGAATCTCACAGGATAAAAAGTATCCGATCTTAATCCAAGTCATAAACTATATGCGTACCAAATTTAATTCAAATCCGCTTAGTAGTTTTTGTGTGATTGAATAACAAACTCTCACATATAAGTAGGATCCGGACGCTTCCATTTCACCTACACCTGAGTATAATCACACCTTTCAGATATTTCCCTTGGTAACGATACTTATATTAACCTTAGCGGATACTGAAGTACATAGAAAATTTGGGACTTTCCTTGCAAAGTTTTTGAAAACATCAAAATGATTTTTTAGTTCCACTTTATTGTATAATTTTTTGGTTATTTCATACAAATATTATAATTACAAATGTTTAAAACTACTTAATGTATAAAAAGTTCAAAATAGAATTATCGTTGTAAGAGACACTTTTCGAATATTTTTTTCTTGCGGAAATGTTACCTTAATTGTTATCTGAAATTGCTAGTAAATTTTCTCCGGTAACACAAATTTCATCAAAATAATGTTCATTCTTATTGTCAATTCCTTTAACTACAGTTCTGTGGTTTCCCCTGGCGCGACGCCTACATAACTCGCGCGGATTACCCCCGGCACCTCCTAAAATCTAAAGCTAGTGGCATGTGTCGCTAATTGATGCGCTCCCGTGGGAATAAAAACTGCCCGATTAGACCCATCGTTATAGTTTTAATGTTGTTCGGAACACAGGTTTTGTCAACATTAAAACTCATTTTATATTCTAAGAGAGTGCGTCATTTAAGGATCAACGAGGAATATGAAATTGACAAATAGTTTATATAAAATCTCTTATCTATTAGACAAGTCCGTCCGTCCGTCTGTCTGTGGTGCTGTTTCAGCGGCCAAACCGTAAGAGATAGATAAAGAGAATATTTAAGTTATAAGTTAAGAATAGTCTGATAAGACTACAAACCGGATTTGAGTAACGTAGCACTTCCGGTTTTCGAGAAATCACGTGATTTCTATTTTGTAATTATCACAATTATAAAGGTTATTTTTTTTAACTAAATAATTTCAAACGAAACCACACAAAATCTCCGAAGTTCTCAATTAGTTAAATACATTTTTTAAATCAGGTTTTGGTGAACATTTGGTTCACTGGTTTGCTAGTTTATTCTAATTACTTATCGCACTTTAAAGAGTGGCACAGCGGATATTCCGCTCGAATCGGAACGCCCGTTTGTTGAAGCAACCTCCGCCTCACAGAAGACAGTAAAATAACTAACTTTTGGTGGTGCTGTGTTTCTGCTGGTAAGTAGGATTCCAAGGCTCCGCGTAGTTGGGGATTGGGTTCAGGCCAGCAAGGTTAAGATGGCTGCGGGATCTCTCGCTGCCCAGCGTCGTTAAAGCGATGCTGGACAGCTACAGATCCTGGACTGCGGTCCTGCCTAGGTGCTCCCGGGCATCCCCCGACCGCCAGGAGGAGGAGGAATCCCTGCCGGGGGTAACGTGGAGAGTCAACTGGATCCCACGAAACCCGTTCTGGCAGGCGAGGGAGCACTGTTGGGTTTTTAGTGGGTAGGCCTTTTGGGTCTCATCGAACGAAGTTCCGTTGGATGTATGCTCGGAGGAGAGTCCTACATAACCCCCCCCCCCTCATCCCCAGCAGCAGCAGAAAAAAAAGTTAAGATGGGTGGAGCGGCACACTTCTTTCCGCATCATATATCTTCGCGACTGAACTCCACTTACACTCAATATCAGGTGGGTTGGAGTAATTTGTTGCGTATAAGAAACACTCGGAATTGTACAGATATTGCAATCCACGAAGATGCGCCCCACTATTCCTCCTAACCGTTTATAGTAAATGTGTGCCAGCTTCCGCCAATATTTGAGTGTTATCGGTACACACTAATTATCTATGATAATAATAAATAATAATATGATATTTATCTAATTATCTTCTTATCACTAATTATCCTTCAACCAAAAATTGGTGGATTGCACTATCTGTAGTACGTAATAGAAAATTGTTCTTTATGACAAGACGATGTTAAAATAATAGTAGTAGGTAAGTAATTGAAGTTGAGGTTGACCAATTTCTCATTGGAAATTGAAAAACTTTAGCCACTAACGGTCGATCGGGTGTAGGAAACGTTTGCTGACAAATATCTCGATATCTTTAAGTATCGCCGCACACGGGCCACCGAGCACAACCACAAAACGCCGCCACCGGCATATTTCTTGTAGTTTTCATACATTTTATATGGATTCGCCACACACGGTACACCGGTGGCCGCCACACGCTACAAATCGTCGTTGCTCGCTTCTTGTGGCCCGCACCGGCCACTTAATGCGCCGATACATTACGCCGCCACACGTCACTCGCGCTAGCTGTTTCATTCATCTCCTTTTAAAATAGTCAAAAATCCTTTCATGAATTGAAATGAATTTATATACGAATGCTAATATAAAGCTTTCAAATAAACACACAAACATTAAAATACCAGTCTGCCATAATACCACTTAAACCAAACTATCTCCATGCGAATGTAAACCTTGTTTCTATCGGGAATGAAGTACATATTGAAACTAGACTATCGGACTCTAAGCAAACTCATCCTTCGCTCTTTGAATTCCATCATGCTATCTTGAGATAAGTCTGCTAAGCGGAATGTGACTTTAGTGTGTGATACCAAAGATGTGTGTTTAGCTTGCTCGTCTCTCTTGAGCAAGTAAATAATTCTCATACAGGCACGAACTGTGCTGAAGGTAAGCTAGTTACCTTGGCCACAGTATATAAATAAATCAGTATATTGAATAGATTGCTTCCTTGCCCAATTGAGAAGAGAAATGGATGCATTATTTATATTACCGGCCTTCGTGTACTAATATTGACAATTTTGATTGTCATTTTTTTCTTTAATTGACATTATTAATTGACTATTTCATTTGGTTAGCCATTTCAATAATTTCAGACATAAATTAAGACTAAGCCGTCCGTTGTATTTTTTTAATTCGCTCTTGTTGTATTTTAGAAATTTATTATTGATATCTGAAATTGATGGCTTAATGTAAATCAATAATATTAATGTAATTAATGCATTGTTAAATATATGCATGCTATTGTAAATAGCAGAATGGGCCGAACTTTGTATTTGTTAGATTTCCAGTGTACCCCTATTCTAATGCAAATAAATAAATTCTAATTCTAATAAAAACAATTCTTTGTTTTAGAAAATTAAATAACACAGTTTTTAATAGTACTTGACTTTTAACAGACTTGAAATTTTTTGTACGAATTCATGATAGTGGAAAAACTGTGCCAGTTACGTCCTCTGAATAACATAATTTGATTCCCATCTAAACTTACAAACGCTACCGTACCAAAAATTTAAAAAATAATTTCGTCGGTTTAAGCTTGAGAGCGTAACAGAGAGACTGAGAAACTTTAAAATTTTTAGAGCTTCTCTTGGTATAATAGTTAACTTATTATAATTAAACTTAAAAGTTTTTTAGTTTTTATATTTCTATAATCCTTACTCGATCATGCAAAATACCGAACCCAGGACCTCTGAGTAAGCGACACTTTGAAAACCGTCCATTCACACCATGAAGATCGTAAGAATACAGATACGTAACTTCAGTTGCATCAAAACTTGATACAATATGAGTACACACAATAAGGAACTTTGCTACTTTAGGAAGGTCTTCATAGTAATCCGTGTGATTGACAACTGACATCATGTAGAGATTATTAAGTCCTCGCATCAGGTAGCACAAATGGCTTACACCATTGAACACGTTCTGAAAACACGAAGTTTTAGGATTTCTTTTGTACGGAGTTCCTAACGAATATTTTCACTATCTTTAAGAACCATTTAAAAAGTAAAGATGGTGTTTTTAATGGGAACGTGCACAACAAAGGCTTTTCCGACTGGAGTCACCAATCCGAATCTTGAACTCTATTAAAAGTTGCCATTAACATTTGTAAGAAGTTAACAGTATTTTTATTTTTTTATTTAGGTTTTCACGCACACCACTCGTTAAATAAAACGGTATTGTTGCACTGATTTATTTATTGACGTTTCGCAACCTAAATGAAACTCGTTTTATTTAATGAGTGGTGTGCGTGAAAACCTAAGAAACTAATATGTTAACCAGTACGGACTGGAAACTGCTAATAAAATCCGGCGATTGGAAGGGGAAGAAGGACGTCTTCTTCGACGGACGATCTTTACCGTTGAAACTTGTTTTATTTAGTTTTTTTTGTGAAAATTATTCAAATTATTCAAAAAAAGAAAAATCAATCAAATAGCCTAAAGTTTATTGCTTTTCAAAGATAAAAACTCTCATTGCATGGTAATGTGAAAAAAGAAAAAAAATGATGAAAGCAAAGAAGCAAACGGTTATATATAAGGGTGTGTTAGCTCATGGTTTTCTTAAAGTAGCTGTAAAAATCCTGTGATTCTAGCTGTTTCAACAAATTAATAAGTTGAGCCTTTTTGTCGGATGATGGATATATTGTAAATCGGGAATTTTCAGTCCTATAGGACTACATACATACCATAATCCAATAACTGCCGATATGATATGGTTTACTCCATTGGTGGGCATCAGTTTTTGATTTGCCGCTTTGAGGAGATTTTACATATACAACTAAAGCGCAGAAGTAACTACATTTTCCTGAAAGGCCAGCATTGCATTTACAAATTGCATTTGCAATGTTTCTGTTACAGTGAATCTGAAAAAATAAAAACATATAAAATTTACGTTACATACATAGGTAATTTGAAGATTTTGTACAAAAATGAAAACATATTCACCATTATTTTTCACGTCGTAAACATTGGATATTTTAGTTTTTGCGATAATTTTGCCAGTTATCCAGCCTCATTTTCTTCATTATTATCTCTTCAACCTCCAATAATTGGCCGGCCCCGAAGAGCTGTTGACGATAATTATTGATAGACCGGAACCCATATTTTATAACTTTTATCGTATTCAAAAATAATATGAATTCCTGTTATATTATTTTTTTAACTGTCTAAAAGATAATGTGTCGTTAATTAAGATACCTAGATATTTTATATGGGATGTCTTTCGTATTTTAGGGCAATCGCATATATTGACTGAAGGATTAGAAAAGTGAATATTATTGGTTTTATCAGTATTTAGTGTTAGTAAATTGCAGCGAAGCCAGTTATTTACATCATCGGCGTAAGATATAATTTTACCACATTTTAAATTAAGGTTACATAAATCATTGATGTAAACGAGAAAAAGGGTAGGGCCGATTATACTTCCCTGCGGAATACCATAGCAGATCATTTTCTAATTCGTTACCAGTGCGTCGCAAATAAAACTAAACTCATATATTTTGTTAGACACATATAGACAAATTCAGGGCCTATTCAAAAGTGAGATAATGCTCCCTTGAACTCAGCTGACCCTAATCTGTAATCACCCCAACAAGCACAATGTCGAATTTATTCATGGAATTATTTACGTTCACTGGTTCGCTGCTAAGTGGTTTGCTTGACCTGAACTTTAAGATTCTTATGCATAAAACAGTAGAGTACTTTATCCAATATTTGATTAATGGGCTTAGGCTAAGTATAACTGTGTTTTTATTCAGTATTAAATCAAGTGGAACTTTAATAATACCAATTGGAAAATCCATTCAAAGCCTCTTTGGAAACATTTTATTCAGAGACAAGGGATAGTCTTTCAAAAGACTTGAATATTCTGTATGTACGTGATATGGTGCATCCTATTGTATTACATTTTTCTGTTTATTATTTTTTCTGAGGAAAATTATCATTTTGTACCCTAGCACCACGTGCTTTGTGACATATCCATTAGATCGATTAAATTAATAAGAGTATATAAAATGACCACAATAAAAAGTGGTGTTAAAATCTTTCATACACACAGTTATGGGAAGTGTACGTACATTAACATGTTAACAGTCCAGTATACAAAGATCATTGCTAATTTGATAATTCCGAGACAATACTCGTAGTAACACACATACACACAAAATTTATTTATTTATTCATTGCATATCACATTCACAGGACTAAGGTGGTACAGAAAAATACAGTAACTATGGGACGTCCTGCAAGAGCACAGCAACTTTAGAGGGTTATTATCTATTTAAAATACATTCTTATACAATTGCACAATATAATTTGTAAATTAAGATTCAATTATTGTACACATATATTGGTGTTAATTCTAGCATGACTCTCCAAACCTAAACCTAAATTCGACAACAGTGTATCCTTGTCATTCCCAATACAGAATGAAAAAGTTAAGAGAATCATGCCAGAATCGACACCATTATTTAATTAAAATATTATTATTTATTCTTCATTTAAATACATTATAAATAAATTAATTCTTAAGAGTCTGAAGCATTCCATTAGCTGGTTGATTTGTCATCGAAAAATTCATTTAATTCATAATAGTGTTTGGCAATACGAAAGTCTTTTAATTTTTTGATAAATTGCGCCGGTGTGTTATTGGTTTTTTAGATAGTTGGGAATATGGTTATAGAAAGAGCTTTTTTATGATTCCATGAGATAAAGCTACATATTATTATATGCTCCGTGTACCATGTAGTTTGTGCGTCACTTTCACCCATGTGTAATGTATTTATTTGTAATAAAAGTCAGTTAGAACGCATAACTTGTTTTGATTCAGACGTCTCCCAAGGCCACATATTGCATGGCGACCCTGACAGTGCTACCCATCGGCGGCGCTGGGCAGATGGTTTTAAAAAATGAAGTGAGTTGCAAAAAAAATATTAAAATGGACACTATGAAAAAAAAACAAGATACAAAGATAGATGATATAATAATCAAAATAACAATACAGAAGTGAAATGAAAAATAAATATATAAACATATTAAATAAGTTAATAATAATTATACTATAAATAAATACTAGCTAAAACGAAACTTCGTAACTGTTAGCTGAAAATGTGCGAGAATTCGACAAAACCGCACTGCATGTGCCTTTTATTTAGGCGTTAAGAACAAAACATTGACTGGTGACAAAATCTTTAAAGTGGCGTTTTGATGTAGTTGAATTATTCACGACTCTATTAATACTTCCACAAGAGCAATAATGACAAATAGAACGGTCAATAACAACGCCTTTCCTCAATAACGTTTCATGCATCCGTTGAAATTGTCTTAGTTTATGATAACACTCTATCAGTTCATATTGAAACCCTTATAGCAGCCCTGGCATACTTTATGAAGGCAAAGGCTGCAGATTAAGTTCGGCCAAGCTGTAAATTTTGCGGCAATGTGTGCTCTGGATAATGCTTCGACTGATCGCCTCTATAGATTCTTGACTGATGGAATATTTTATAACTATTTAAGTTTCGAACAGTGTTTGAGGATGCAAGCTGTATTATGTGCTCAGATACTGGCTTGTTTAATACAGGGTTGTTCAACATGAACTTTGTTTTTCAATTGTGGCGACACCAACAATATGATAGTTTTGACATTTTGTTTTTTGACGAATTTGTAGTAGATGCATTGGCAATTGTTACAATGAATTCAATTTCGCTTCAAAATCTAATTAAAATAATTAAAATTCTCTATGAATATAGTGGTTCTGTTACAGTTACATTTTGTCAAATTCGTGATATTTTCGGACAACATAATCGTCCTTCTAAGACCGCTATCAAGAATTTGGTCGTTAAATTGGAGTCGACAGGCTCGATACAAAATGTGCCAACTCCAACGCGTGTTCGACCGGGTCGTTCAACTTAAAGCATCGCAGTCGTGAGCCACAGTGTTGAAGCAGATCCAAATTTGTCAATTTCGCGACGTTCTCAACAATCGGGGTTATCCAAAACCACCACATGGCGAATTTTGGCCTATTATTGATGACGTGGATATCACGATATGTGGTTTCAACAGGACGGCGCCACATGTCACACAGCCAATGAAACGATCAATTTATTGCAAACCAAATTTCCCAAATGCATAATTTCACTAAATTCAGCTGTTAAGTGGCCAGCCAGATCGTGTGATTTAACACCACTAGATTATTTTTTGTGGAGTTATGTTAAGGACAGAGTCTATACGGGGCCAATCGAATCGATTGCAGCCTTAAAACTCAAAATCCGTGATGTGAATAACGAAATAGTCCCACCATTTTGCCAAACAGTGATTAAAAACTTTGATGAAAGAATCGACATCTGTCAGCGTGCTCGTGGTGGTCATTTGCCAGATATCATTTTTCATTCATAATTGCCGAACTTTTCTCTTTGTAATTCAATAAAAAGTTTTATTTTGTTTTAGAAAACAAAGTTCGTGTTGAAAAACCCTATACTATCTTATTTTTATGTGTGAAGTATTTAAATGATCTTTCTACCTAAAGGTTATGATGTGATTTGTGTTTTTTTAAAGATCATTTGAATATGAGTCATTTTATATATTTTACTAACATCCAGATAATACTTAATTAACAGTCAACCAAAAAAATTAGATTTCAAAAACAGTGCTTCTTGCATTATCTATAGGTACATTATGAAGTTTAATTTGTAAATGAATTAATTGCATCTTAAATTCACAACTAAGTATGGTCAGATCATTTTCTTTATAAATGTAGTTCTTGTCCAATCTGAAGATCCATTCTTAGTGTTACTGTAAGAATTTTAGAAATTGGATGAGTACTTCTAATGCTCACTTCCTTCAACCAAACATACAAGTTTACCGCTTTACATTATTGGTTATACAAAATATCATAAATCCCGTTGCCATCGTAATAAAGAGAGTTTTTGCTTTTCTGATAACACTAAAACACCACAGGCACCGTTCCGAACCGGGAACCCCCGCGTTACCGTAAACCATTTAGCTGAGTGTTTCATGCAGGTTTCCAATTCCCAATATTGAAAACTTATCCGGACGAACAAGTTTAGATTGGAGCCGGCAAGATGGACTGGCCAAATGTTCGCTTGTTTTTTGTGCGATACTTTGCATTTCATTCCGAAATGGATTTCTAATATGGGTAGTAGTACATTGGGATATTCTATATTATTCACGAGCACCTTTACGTTTTCATATAAAATACGAAAATAGCATTAAATAATAGGCTGTTAGGAAAACGATTTCTACTAAGTAGATGAAGTGCTTTTAATTAGACAAGTAAAGTGGTGAAGAAGTGTGGTTGGTGGATGTTATAAAGTTTGTTGACTGAAATTTACAATATTAGTAGATCGTGTTCTGAACAAAACTCTTTTTATTTTTTGTATGTGGGTCGTCCTTGTGGTAGAAAACCACAATCAGAGCAACAATTTTTCAAAAAAAGTAATGTCGGTTGATTTCAATAAAACGAGTCCTACATCCGGTTGTCGTAGGTTTCAGAAACGTTGGCGATGTCAAGCGAGACTGCCAGCAGCACCCCGCCGCTGGAAGACGCCTGCTTGGAAAGATCGCGGACTCTCGCAATAGCGTCCACCGTCGAACGGCTCTTACGGAATCCAAACTGACCATCCGCAAGGTCCGGGCCATGATCCTCTAGGTGCTTTATAAGACGTGCTGCTATCACTCTTTCAAGGAGCTTACCTGCCTCGTCGAGTAAGATGATAGGTCTATAACCAGACGGCTCATCCGCCCAGTGTCCCTCCTTTCTGATCAAGACAAGTTGACCAACTTTCCATCTTCGTGGGAATACTCCTTCATTAATGCATCTACTGAACAGCGACCTTACAAGTGGCTCGAGCACCTTTAAAGCTATAAGCCATGCCTTTCCTGGGGTTCCATCTGGCCCGGGAGCTGTGTTTTTGGCTGCTAGTTTTAATATAGCCGCACCAAGCTCGTCTTCCGTAACTTCTGGCACTGGTTCAGTGTCAGGTCCAGATGCATGGTGCACTGTTGTCATTAAAGGAGGAACAAAGGCAGATTCAAAGTGGTCAGGGAATAAACCCTCTACTACTCTCCCTAGTATCTGTGGCGTTAACATACTGGTGACGGGAGGATACCAAGGACAGAGTTTTTGCTAAACCACCCTGTAAGGGCGTCCCCACGGGTCTCTATCCAAGGACTCTAATAGTTCTCGCCAAGCATTAGATTTAGCCTCACTAATAGCAGTTTGTGTAGCGCTGACAGCCTCTCTGTATGTGGCATATAAACACTCTTCTTCCTCAGGTTGTCGGTGCGATCTTCTGCGATACCTTTGGTACTGACGACGTCTAGCCACGCATGTTTTTCGAAGCTGAGCTATTTCCATCGTCCACCAGTATACCCGGCCTTTGAAACTTCCTGTGATTTTCACGCGTGGCATAGCCGCATCGCACACTCGTGTCATAGCTTTACACAAATTATCCGCCTCCATATTTAGATCTACGGATCCTGTGGCTTTATGGTTCCAAGCTTCGACAAGAGATGCTTCGTTGATCAAATCCCTGTCCATTTGGTTGACTGCCCAGTGCGGACCAATCTCTGAATGTCTATGATGAACTAAATTTGTTGTATAGCACATACTAAATTTTATATATCTGTGGTCTGAGAGAGTTTCCTCATCCACTTGTACCTTCCAATCCTGAATACGATGGGCTGCAGCTGGAGATGCGAAAGTTACATCCACGACTGACCCTCCCCATCGCCGGATACACGTGTGAGTAACGCCTTCAATACTTTGCCATGGAAAACAATATCAGAAACGTTAAAATACCATCAAATTCCATTATATCTGCAGAGGCTAATAAAAAGCTATCTCTCTGAAAGGAAAGTGGTATTTAAAACTAGTGATGGACCTGGACAAAGGCTCATGTCGTGCGGTGTTCCACAGGGATCGGTTCTGGGACCACTCCTGAGGGACATTGGGTACGACTGGGTGTTACGCGGACCAAACCTCAGTGGAGTTGAAGTCACGTGTTACGCCGATGACACCCTCGTAACTGCACGTGCAGAGGACTATTGATCAGCGTCTACGCTCGCGACGGCTGGAGTAGCGGCAGTCGTTGCCAGAATTCATCGTCTGGGGCTTAAGGTTGTGTTGCACAAATCTGAGGCGATCTGCTTTCACGGACCACGCAAAACACCACCTACGAACTCGCAAATTGTGGTAGGTGGAGTAACTATCCCGATAAAGTCGACACTCAAATACCTAGGAGTAGTGCTCGATAGTAAGTGGAACTTTCAAGAACACCATCGGCAGCTGGTTCCAAAATTAATGCGTATGGCGGCTGCACTTAGTTCCCTTTTACCGAATATTGGTGGAGGAGGCCGAGTTTGCCGCCAACTATATATGAATGTTGTGCGCTCCATGGCCCTATATGGAGCCCCAATATGGGCAGAATCTCTGAGAAGACCCAATACAGTACTACTCCACAGAGCACAGCGCGCCATGGCAGTAAGGGTCTGCTGGGGGTATCGTACAATTTCCTACTCGGTAGCCTGTGCTTTAGCTGGATCAATACCTTGGGACTTGGATGCTGAGGTCCTATCTTCTGTATACTGGCGGAAGAAACAGTCAAGACAGCAGGACCAAAGACCCACAATCGAAGAGGTCGCTCGATGACGTCAAGATGCTAAAAACGAAGCGATAACAACTTGGGGAGAAAGGTTACAGCAGGAGTTGGATGCTGCTGACCCAGGAACTAGGCGAAGAACACTAGAGGCGATAGTCCCTATATTAAAGAGCTGGATTGGTTGTGAGTACGAATCCTTAACCTTCCGACTCACGCAGGTTCTTTCCGGACACGGCTGTTTTGGGAGATACTTATATAAAGTAGCAAAAAGGGAACCAACTCCGGAATGTCATCAGTGCGGCTGCCACGAAGACACGGCGCAACATGCACTTGAGGAGTGCCCAAAGTACGACGAGCTACGGACTATTTTCATCGCAGCTATAGGAGACAACCTGTCACTACCGGCCGTTATGGCTAAAATGGTAGAAGACAAGAAAGCTTGGGAGGCAGTGTCATCTTTTAGTGAGGGAATAATGCTGCAAAGAGAGGACGAGGAGCGCCTCCGAGAGGCAGATCCACTCGCACAGCCAATAAGGAGAAAGCGGGGTCGACGGCGGGGTAATACCCGTATACAGTCTCCGCAGTAGGGACCTCAGACACCAGGCACAAGGGTTGTCTGGTGGCTGTACAAAAACTAGGTTCATGAGAGAAGATGATACGCCAATGTGTCCTGCGGCGCGCTATTGAAGGGATCGGGGAGGGTGCAACCTAGCTCCCTTTCCAGAGGTGAGTCTGCCTCATGTGGCAGGCAACTGGCACCGGCTAGCTATGTGTGCGTTTCGGTCCAATAGCGACGCCTATTACCAGAGTTGATGGGGCACGTGGGGGTTTTAGTCGGTAGGCCCTTGCCTACCGATTAGGGGAAAGCTACTTTTCGTCCAGTGGGTAGGCAGGGGAGAGCCCGACATAACCCGCTCACCAGTTTTCAGTGAGCGGGTATGCGTAAGGCATTTCCCCCACGGGAAAGAAAAAAAAAAAAAAAAAGGTTTCAGAAACGTATAGAGTTTTTCGATACTTCATTTTATCTTCGAGTGTGAAATTTTGCCGGAATGGTAACATAAAAAAAACATCTAGGTCACAAAATGGTTTTATTATTATATTATTATCTTTAGTCTTTATTTTGCTTAACTAGAATACTAATTTTTTTTTATAAACCCCTCAATTACAGAGTTCGTATTGCAAACATAATAAGAATCTTATATATCACCACTCTATAACATTTTTGTTTAGTATGACAACAATATTAAATATATTTTAAAAGTTACATCAAACTTGTCGATACATTGGCAATTTTTTTGACTGTGGTTTTACCAATCAGACCACGGGTAATTCGATTCGTGTGGGGTCTGTTCGGGACTTTCTCAATAACCCGTTGTAGGATAGATGAGAACAGCCCAAACTACATATCATTACTTCAAGCTTCTCCGTACTTTGAAAGGCACGTTAAGCCCGAAAATTTGCAGTGGATAGTATTAGATGTCCTCAAGAATCACAGGTGCGGCGCCATCGGAACACAGGGAGTGGACCAAGCGACACTGTATTCGCGAATGCAGCGGAGAGTCGGGGTGTGTTTATACCCTGCGAACCTGTGCCAGTGCGGATGATTGACAACCACCCGCATATTGCACGGCTCCACGTGTTTAGGGAGAAGTCTAACACGCCTAAGCTTCTCCCGCCAAAGAGAGGGGAACAGGAGGTCCTTTTTACAAGGAGTAGGGGGCCCGGTAACTCGGGAACGGTTTTTTTGGGATACCACTCCTAGTTGACGGTGGACGCCGTGGAGTTTTTAGTGAAAAGCTCTTTTGGGTCTTATCGAACGAAGTTCCGTTGGATGTATTCCCGGAGGAGAGTCCTACATAACCTCGCCGCTCGTCAGGCGGGGTAGGTATGCATCACGCATTTTCTCTACGGTATAAAAAATCTTACCAATCCCCAATTAACGCGCGTGGTTGGTCATGGTCCAATCCTACATATAAGTTGGGTTATAAATCCTAAATAAGAAAACCACGACCAACAAACAACTTTAATGCGCCACTAAAAAGTTCATAATCCATATAATTCGTACAACCGGCGGTAGTGGACGCGTGAACTGAGTGAGGCAGTTAAGGGCCGCCCAATTTGCAAGCTCGTAAACATGCTTTATGTCCAATGTTGGACGGACGCACCGTACTAAACATCCCAAATGGCCGTTGGGCCCACTATATCAAGTTTTCTTAGTAGTCTAGTAGTCGGTACGGAGTTATCCCTAATTGTTTCATATTGCTTCATCAAACATGATTGCTGACAGTTCTCTAGGATAGGAAATTTACTACAGAACATAGTGTAGCTAGTCTGGTAATAAATTATTATCTATACTTATAATAAATCTGTAGAGATGTCAATTCTGTACATGAAATATATTTTTAAAATAACTATCAGGGGGTCATTAGTGATGCCAAAAATGCAATCAGTAAAATTTTTGTCTGTCTGTCTGTCTGTGTGTATGTTCCTTATAGAAACAAAAACTACTCAACGGATTTTAACGAAACTTGGTATAATTATTCTTCATACTCCTGGGCAGGTTATAGTATACTTTTCATCACGCTACAATCAATAGCAGCAGAGTAGTAAAGGGAAATGTTGGGAAAACGGGAAAAGTTACTCCATTTTTTAAGCTTCCGTCGCGGGTGCAGCCTTAATGGTTAAAGTTACATAGAAATCATGTATGACGGAAATATTCTACATAAAATTGTCTAAAAAATATCCCGCAACAGCATATGTCCATCTTTTATGGTTGACTCACAATAACACGTGTAATTATATAAATAAAGTCATTCTTTATAGCACAAGCCTGAGAACAAAAACTATAGTTTACACTACAGCTCTACACCGAAGCGAAGCGAGGGCGGGCCACTAGTTGTTACATAAAAACTTTTCTTTTGTTTCAACTTTTTAATTATTTTGAATTTGGAACACGTACGTTATTTTAAAAACTTTTTTCGATTTTGCGCCATTTCACATATTCTTTCGTATTCATTATTAAATTACAATATGGAATGGGGTGTTTAAGAAAATAGGATTGCTGTGATCGCCTTGCACAAAGTGGGTATGGAGCCGTCGGTCATATTCCAGACACTTCAAAAGCTTGGTATCAGCCGTATGTTCGTATATCGTACTATCAACATAACAGATACAACAACACGTCTGTCGAAGACCAGAAAAGATAGGGGCGACCGCGTGCCTACCTTGGGAGACGTCTCAATCAAAACAAGTTATGCGTTCTGACTGACTTTTTATTAAAAATAAATGTATTATACTCGTATATGGGTGGAAGTGACGCACGCACTACATGGTAAACGGTCAGTGATGGTTTGGTGGGGCGTGTCTTATCAAGGAGTCACAAAACTAAATTTTTGTGAAAAAGGAGTAGAAACTTCAGCCAAAGTGTATCAAGATACAGTCTTGGATCATGTTGTGAAATTTCTCAGCAATACACTTTTTAAAAATATACCCTGGACTACCCAAGCCTGGCTTGAAACCAATGTTCCGAATTTTGTAAGAGCTAAACACTGGCCCTCATCTAGCCCAGACCTCAACCTTTTGACTTCAAATTGTGGTCAGTTTAAGAGGACATGGCCTGCTCTAAACGACACGGCGACATTGAGTCTCTTAAATCTGCTTGCTCCAAATATATTCTGTTACTGCTCCAAATATATTCTGTTACTGCTCCAAATATATTCTGTTACTGCTCCAAATATATTCTGTTACTGCTCCAAATATATTCTGTTACTGCTCCAAATATATTCTGTTACTGCTCCAAATATATTCTGTTACTGCTCCAAATATATTCTGTTACTGCTCCAAATATATTCTGTTACTGCTCCGCACTCTACACATCTGTGTAGAGTGCGGAGCAGTAACAACACCATTCAGAGAGTCGTGGCAGGTGATCCGCATGCACCATTTTTGAGGCACTCCGTGCGAATGATGACTGAAATAGAAGTTAATTATTCTTCCTGGTGTCGCTCGCGCGGTGTGCCTCTAAGGTACATGACGTATTAAAAATCTAAACTTTTGTGAATACTTACTAATAGGCTACTAACCCTTAGTTATAAGTTATATTGTATACTAACATATGGATCTGTGTTGTCTGACAATAAATGATATAATTATTATTATTAGTGGCGAAATTTCCCTTGGAAACAGTGCGTAAATCCATAGATTCGTGGCCAAACAGATTTAATTCCTGTATAAAAGCCAAAGGTCGCCATTTCGAATAGAATATTTTTAAATTTTTGCTGAGACTTTAATAAATATGTCGGTATAAATGTTAATAATATTACATTACTTCATGAAAAAAAATGTATTTTCATTTGAAATTATGGCTGGACTAGGTATAATATATTTACATTATGAAAAACGGACAGAAAAAAGACATCATAAGAGCTCATAGAGCAACGCGTCTGTGTTGATCTATGTAAGAGCCAAGGAACTTATAAACTATTATAAGTTCCTTGGTAAGAGTTAATAATTTTGAACGGACGTTGCTATGACAACGCTATATAATTTTATTGTTTACTAGCGGCCCGCCCGCCCTCGCTTCGCTTCGGTGTAGAGCTGAAGCGTAGACTACAGTTTTTGTTCTCAGGCTTGTTTTATATACAATGACATTCATCTATGATTATTCTTATACCTGCATGCAAAGTCTCAGCCAAACTTTCATACAAACTTTCATTCCCTATTTTATCCCCTTGGGGGTAGAATTGATCAAAATCCTTTCTTAGCGGATGCCTACGTCATAACATCTACCTGCATGCCAAATTTCAGCCCGATCCGTCCAGTGGTTTAGGCTGGGCGTTGATAGATTACTACGTCAGTCAGTCACCTTTGAGTTATATATGTTACCGGCCAAACCCGATTTCAGGACAATCTAGTTTTGCCTAGGCTAAACTGGTTCTTCCTATACGCGATAGGATTAACTAGTATAGCCTAGTCCAAACTAATTTATCCTAAGCGCGACAGGATAAACCAGTTTAGCCTAGGCCAAACTAGATGATCCTGATATAAATACGCACACTCTAGGATAAACTAGTACGACCTAGTCTAAACCAATTTAGCAAAGCGGAAAGTAATTGAACAAACATGTCAGGACTTGTACAGGGCGCGTCATGTAAAAAGAACGCTGGAAGAAAGTGGAGGGAGTGTTTTTTCTGTAATTGGTTTTTGTTTAACTCTTTTGTTGTTGCCGGGAGTTCGGAAGACAGTAAAGCCGGGTACGCATTAGCGATCTGTTACCGTAACATGCGTGATACAGTACGAAGTTCTAGTGTGTACGCTAGTAGCTCAGTTGTGAACGTTGGCTCGCTTCAAACCGCACGCGTACCGTTCTCGCAGCAGGTTATCGAACCACGTACACACTATGCTTTTTGGTTACAGTGCGTGCAACGGTTATGGTTACAGCTCGCCAATGAGTAACTACCCGGCTTAAGAAATTCCGAATCATTCGAACCTTTTACAATTCATCTCACTGTAAACTCAAAATATTTTAAGAAAAGTTTACTAGAAAAAAAAACCACGCGGACCAGGCAGCGGACCGGACTCGAACCCGCACCCTTCGCAATCCGGGCGAATGCACTGACCATTATGCTACCACGGCCCTATTCGCCGCGTCGAAATTTTCCTAGCCTTAAGCTGCAAGGCAGCGCCATCTCTTCGCATTGTAGGTTGCAACCACGCAACCCACAATGTCAAATGAATACTTTTTCAAGTATTAAACATTTGAAAGAAGAAATAGCAATTATAGTTATTGTTTTTATTTATTTTTAAGCATTTAACTGCTAGGTGTTTAAATCTAAAGAAAAGTTTACTAGAAAAATTAAACTTTTCTTACTTTTCTTTGTATTACTAATTATCCATAACTTGTAACGATGAATCATTATGGTTTTAATAAAAAATATTATTTTTCCAATTACGGATTATTTTATTCAGTTTATCTATTTATTTTGACTTTCTAGATATACTATAATGTTTACACTAGGCCATACTAGTTTATCCTAGAGTATGCGTATTTTTATCAGGATCAACTAGTTTGGCCTAGGCTAAACTGGTTTATCCTATCGGGCTTAGGACAAATTAGTTTGGACTAGGCTATACTAGTTAATCCTATCGCGCATAGGAAGAACCAGTTTAGCCTAGGCAAAACTAGTTTGTCCTGAAATCGGGTTTGGCCGGTAACATATATATATAGATTATAAAAAAACTGAAGATGGTATATTTATCTTTTCCAAACTTCTATTGACATCACGTCGCTTAATTGTTTTGCCTTCCCAGAATCTCTCCACTAACATTTGAAATTTATGGTATGGTATTAAAGTTCAAATTGACTTTTAAGTATTATTACGAATCGTTTGTATGGGAGTAAAGAAAAGTATTGTTTTTTGACATTTTCAGGCATTTTTTTTTAATTTTTCTCTTCGTAAGAACCATCCTCGTACTTCAAGGAATATTCTAAAAAAAAATCAGCCAAATCGGTCAAGCCGTTTTCATGTTATGTCGTGACAACGGAAAACGGGTTTCATTTTTATATACTCGTATATAGATAATTACTGTAAAGACAACTGCTCAGTTTACGCGCCAACCGTTTAAACCCGAGAAGCGAACAGACATTTCAGATTTTGTGCCTGTCAATCGACTTACTATTTCCCTGACACACTGCTATTTCTGGTAATATTTAATTGGTAAGGCTTATAAAAAAATACTTTGCAATAAAGCAATAATTTTAAATCATTGGATAAATATTTAAATAAAACCTGTAATTAAATAACATGCTTTTGGACTCTCAATAAATTTCCGTGTGCGACACTGAGGTAATGTTCATAACGAAAAACAAAATGAAACCTAAGCGTATCATTTTGTTTTTCGTTATGAACATTGACTCTTTATTATTCTGAAATGTCCTGAAATTAGAAAAGATTTGTATTTATGACGTTTCAACGATCTGGAGGATGGATCTGGACAAACTACATTTTGAGGAAATGAATCCCATCCGAAATCATAGTTGTTGACTGTACGTCTAATGAATGAGATGATTTTAGTGTGGTATGATTTTTTTTAATAAATCACTTTTTGGATCGCTGGTTAAGTAAAAAGTTATGTGGTCTCGACTTTTTTTGAATATTTATTTCACTATTTACCAACTTATGGATTTGTTTTAAAATAAAATATCTTATTATATTTTAGTTTAAGCATTTAACTGCTAGATGTTTAAATCTATAGAAAATTTTACTAGAAAATATCCACTTGGTTCAGGTTTCAGACGGAATAAGATATCTTTATTAGAAATTTTAAAAAGTTTTTCAAATTATGGTAACAAATTCAGTATTATGTTTTCATTCCTCAATTTGAGAGATATGTGTTCATCATGCTAAGTTTTAATTTTTCCCCAAGCTTTTAAAAATAAATACTGTGTTTGATGGGACCATTTTGCATTCTCCAAATCAGTCGACATGAATGGTCGCTAAAATTTGTTAGAAATTGAGGAAAAAATTGCTAAGGCATGAAATCATTTTTAAAATCGTAGTAAATCATACTACTCACATGGTGAAGACGATAGATGCAATAAAAATGCTGCGGAAACGTAAAAATAACTGAAACCTATTATTACTAAAAAAAATTTAAAGCACAAGAATAGGGATGATGGTAAAGTAGGTAATAGAAATTCTATTTAGTCCGCCGCTTAGATTCTAAAAAGTACTGGACACTTAATTTTCTTTGGAAAATCAACCAAAACATGACAAAGATAAAGCGCTACAAAGTTTGGGAGTGGAGTGGAGCATATGACGTCACTGCTAAGTAAAAATTGTACCAAGACGTGACATCATGCGACATTTCAAATCGATATGTCATGGTAAGGTTTTGATTACGTGAAAAAAGAAAACATACGTGTCCAAAACTTTTTGATACTCTACTTGATAGAAGAAGAAAAAAACAAATAGTGACCATCCCTCATTTAATTTTTAATTATTTATTATAAATGAAATAGGGATGATGACCCTATTTAGTTAATAGGCTTTTATGCGATTTTTTAATAAACTTCTGGACACATCTATCGGACCTCCTAGCATTTTTAGTATTATAGCTATTAACGGGATTGTTGAGTCTCCGATATTTCGGCATTGTTGCAAGCGCCATGATCACGGAGTAACTCACTACTCCGTGATCATGGCACTTGCAACAGTGCCGAAATCTATAATGTTAGTGACCATGAAAGTTTAAAACAATATATTTTTAGTATTGACCAGTCCCTAGCTATAAGTAAAAGTTATATTTTTGCTACAGACCGTTGAAACTTATAACACTAAGTGGGCCAATAGATATGTCCCGATAATGGAAAATGCCCCTTTTCGGGAATCTTTAGTGTGCCTTATGTATCTTTGCTCCTGCTCAGTTAAAATATTTGATATCTGTGAAGATATAAATTCAGTTCTTAATTGAAATAATGTTGTAAGTAGGTAAAGTAATACATAGTTTAATAATGTGACAATTGTTCCAAAAAGGACGCTACGTTATAGATATAATCCGATCGCAAGAAGCTTCAACAAAGGAACGAGACATGAAAGTGTTTTTTATACGTTTCCAATTCATTCTCTTTCTAAACAACCATTCGTTTCAGGTTAATAAGGTTAACATCCTTCGGTCCATTGTATTATACATTAAAGAATAAATTGTTAAGGGCCCCGTTTGCTATCGAGCGACCGCATCGGCAGACCGAGTTGTCTATAAAGAATATAATGAAGTATACGGCGAGCGGTCCGTTTAAAGCCAGACCGCTTTTGATAGCGCAGGAATGTTCTATTAGTCCGCTCCGTTCCCGGTCTCCCGTGTCCAGAACGTGGAAAAACTTTAATGTTGTCCGTGAGGCTGGCCTCTTATATAATGAAGTTGAAGAACGGTATGTGAACTATATTAGTATAAATCAGAAACATATAATTACATACATACATTTTAACATTCGTTTGCTTGGGGAAGATGCTATTTCCCTCATTATGCTTAGTTTAGAAGATTGTTTTATTAATATTTGTATTTCAGACAGACGAAATTCTTAGCAACCCATGGATTCACCGCGCGAGTGTCGGGTCCATCTTATGGTAGAGACATAAACTTCGCAGTTCCCAGGCCTTACGACCCAGGTGTAGGTTTAAGGAGGCCTCCTTTGAGCTGTGCATTAAAGCTCACTTTTACTGCTTGAATTGCCCGCCTGCCTAGCAAAATTTGATATAAACCTGGGAGTGTAGCTTTAGTTATTCGTTCTAAAATTGAAATAACTGCAGTTCTCGACAGGCTAATGATTTTGTATCCATACAAAGCATGAGCATAATACTTCCGGTTTTCAGTTACCTTCACAACTTTGGCTTACTAATAATTATTTTCTCCCCAATTAAATGTTACACTCATGTTTCTTTAATTCAGATGTTTTGTCTTTGAATTAGGTATGATAAAATAATAAAAGCTGCACAATGTTACAGCCTAAGCCAGACAAAGTTAACACGTTTGGAATTCAATATGACCTTTTGAGACAAATAAAAGTTTCATACTGTTTCTTTAGATTTACTATGAATTTGATGTGCATCGAACTAAAAACTGGACTCATTGGGTTGGTTGTGTGCACACGAAGTTAGCTACCTTTGTATCGTAGTTTTATAATTTTTACTACAATCTGATAACCGGTTTTGTTTATACGAGGCGCAACAAATTACTTCACTCCACCTGATGCTACGTGTAAGTGGAGAACATTCGCGAAGATAGATGATGCGGCAGAAAGTGTGCCGCCCCAGACATCCTTAATCTGAACGCAATCCCCTGCCCAGCGCAGCTCAGGAACTCTACTCACCAGCACAAACACAATAACACCAAAGGTTCGTGTTATGTTGGAGATTGCTTCCTCAGACTTTTGCTCCGATTCGAGCAGAAAATCCGCTGTGCCCTACTTCTTTTAATTCGAATCTGCCAATTCTTATACATATACTTATATACTTATAACAAAGAGAAGGAGAGGGAAAGCTCGAATCCTATCTGAGCCCTCTACATAGAGAGCTTAAGTTTTTTTTTAATTTTAAAATGATTAAGTCCAATGCACAGTTATGGATTCTGTGATCAAATTGAACAATGATTAAGCTGCCATGGTGATCATGGTTATAAAATCAGGTAAAGAACTACTATGCTAGCCTTTTTATTATTCGTATTAAATATTCTTTATCAGCTTATAGTGACTATTCACCAAGTGGCTTGATCAAATATGCTTGATCAAGCCAAACTTACCATATCTGGGAAGACATTTTAGAGGGACATGGATTTTGACGGAAGGATTTTGGCTTGCCAATTATTATTGATCAAGCGGCGTAGTGGTGAGTGGCCACCATTATATAAACAAAACTTTATTTTAGAAAAAAACAACAATTGATTGGAGTTCATCTTCGTGATACCTCGAAGACAATCAATGACAAATTTGATTTTTTGGGAAATTTTAGTTTTACAAACTACTTTAGAAACAAATAAAGAAAAACTTTTATTTACTTTTATGGAAAGGTTAGGAAAAATTACATTTGCAAAAGTATTTTACAAGTACCCTTCAAATTATGACAATGAGTCATGTTACGATTAATAAGTAATATAAGCATTGTAATATTTCTCACCCCGCCACATCATCATCAGCCTATTAATGTCCCTGTATGTATTTTTGGCTAACTTACAATAAACGAGGCAATAACAACTGGTGACAAACACCAGGTGATAACTCTGACTGACTACGGTACAATTATACATTTTTATTCCATTCATTACTTTCTACAACATTATTTTGAAAGTCTTTGACAAATGTTAATGCTTGATTGCGAGCTATGATGGGGAGGGAGGGAGGGGGGGGGGGGGAGTTACACATAAAAAGGCTTATAGTTGAACGATAAACCTATTAACAAGTGGTGGACTAGCCGAGTCGTTGCGGGGCAGTAAAAGTTTAATGTTGTTTGTAAGAGGCCGTGAGGGAGAGTGGCTGCTTGAGCTCATCTTACAGACCCATTGCTATATCTAACTAATCCGTTAACTCCAAGGATGCCGCTTGAAAAACAGAGGAGTTTATTTTTGCCATCTCTTTGTTTTAGGTACTTTACCGTAAATCTCGCGACTCGTTTGTGTGAACGCGCCGCGCTGGCGCCGTTACCAACCCAAACACCTTTTACCCTTGGAACCCTATAAAACCTATTACTGGAACTAAGCATTACGTTTTATTATAGTTGAAGTTTTCCATAACGTAATTACAGGATCTTTCGTTGATTAAAGATTTCTTCAGAAGCCTTTTTAAGCTATTGCATAGCTTTTATCGCGGGCTTTGAGCGCGGCGACCGAATCAAGAAATTCCGTAACGTAAACAACCTGACAAGAGTGCATATGATACCAATTTTCGCCTTTCCAGTATCGATCTAAACGGCGCAGTGTGTTAAATTTTTGCCACGGGACCAACGTTCGACTCATCACCGCGGTCGTCGGTTCAAATCCCGCACTCGTATTTTTTATTATTATTTTTGCCTTTTTATATATTTGGTTTAGACCCCAGCACCTGTTCTTATATTTATTTGTCTATCTTTTATTTAGACTGTATAATTATAATTTAAATTTTTGGACTAAAGATGGTAAACTGTGGAGCTTGTGGAAGTTTTTTGGAGCCGGGCAATGCTGTTGTTTGCTGTGCTTGGCCAATTAAATATCATAAGGCCTGCCTCGCCATCTATTAATATCAAAGAAAAAACTTGAATTAATATCAAAGAAAAAAATACTGCATAAATAATAAAATAAATAATTAAAATTGCATAAGTTGTTGCTACGCCATAGCTTTACCGCGGCAGTCCCCGAGTGCCACACGTATTTTTTTTTACTACTGGAGTTGTTATTTTGTATCTTACAGAAAATGATACTTTTACCTACTTTAAAATCAACTAACCCTATAAGTAGTGTCGGGTTTGAAAGCTTACTGTGTAAGCACGTATCAATATCGTTTGTAAGCTGAATAAACTTTTAATGT
This sequence comes from Chilo suppressalis, assembly GCA_902850365.2. Lineage (NCBI taxonomy): Eukaryota > Metazoa > Arthropoda > Insecta > Lepidoptera > Crambidae > Chilo > Chilo suppressalis. Next base: position 6,136,139 of record OU963902.1, read on the forward strand.
TCAACCCTTAAGTGCACAACAGGCGTATTTCTGCACCACACTGAGCTTTCATGAAAGAATTTTGAATTTCTTGGAAAATGACACAAACACTGCTTTTAATAGGGTTCAATTTACAGTTAGAAGGTATCAGGTATTCGTCTACGGTGTTCGTTGCAAGCGAAAACAGATCTTATAGTTTGGTCGATCGGTTCAGTGTGGAGTTAAATTCCCGTGTATAGGGTTTATTAGCTGTATCGTACCTACTGATAATTGAGGTGGACTGTGGTGTGGATTACTTGGAGTTTTTGCTTCGTTCCTGTGTAATTACTTCGACTCTTCAAACTAAGAGAAGCTCCAGAGGTCAGCTTTTTATGGCAGCAAGAACATCATAGAGCAAAAACTTGTAAAAAGTTTTCACTTAACTATAAGGGTTTTTAATGAAACTGGGTACAAAGAATGTGAGAGTCAAGATGATATAGCAATTCCGCAGAGTTTTATTATGAGAGAACTAAGAAAATTAAAACAAAGTTTATGTTGATATTGTGTTTAATATTCTGTAATTTGGTATAGACAAATTTTGATTCTGATTGCCATTTTGTGAAATGTTCTGTAAATTATTATGAGTAAAAAGTAACTTTTGATAGCTGATTTTATTTATTTTATTATCTGGTAAATTAGGTTGTGTACCATGAAAATTGATGAAATTCGGTGGGAAAACTTAACTATATTTTCTTAGGATTAAATCTAAATTTAATTTTGATCTTCATAGTCCATTTTCTATTTTTTCAGGCTTTTTCTTGAGTCCTTTTCTGTGTTCTACGAAGAGACACCTGAAAATATTTGTGTTGTTAAGTATAAAATACATTTAATTGTATTTTACTAAAACATATTTGAATTATATAAAACAATTTAGTTGAGCAACTTCATCAAAGGCTAGTCAAAGGATGGGTGACCGATAAATTACTATTTCGAGTCCTTCTGTGGATCTGAAGTCATGAGCATCTACTTATAAGTACAGTACCCTTAGCACGAACCAATATTGAATAAGAATAGTTTGCGAGTGCGAAATGTCATTGTGAAATGTGTACTGATTTTTAGTTCTCGTTACGTCCGCAGTGGCGCTGCTGTTCGAGTTTCAATACAAAATTGACATTGACATTTCGCACTCGCAAACTATTCGAATTCGATATTGGTTCGTGCTAGTGGTACAGTTTGCACGAACCAATATCGAGTTCAATCTCGATACGCGTCAAAATGTTAAGAAGTTTTGTATGGAATTTTGAACAGCGCCACAATGGACGATAATTAAGAATCTTTCCTACATTTGACGAGCATCGAGATCAGATTCAGCTATTCAAATTAGATATTGGTTGGTGCTATGGGTACTGCAGGGGATCCACGTAGTGTGCTATTGTGATGAATTTATTGGCGTCTTCTCCAGGTCTAAAAGGGATATCGTCCTGATCACTATGGGCGCATTAGGGCCTTATGCGCTAATTCTTATTAGATAGTACCACACTTACTTATTCATTTTAGATAAGGCCATAGTGCCCTTAATATCCTTTACAGCTGGTGCCATGACAGGAAAAGTCACTTAGCACCGGGATACACTCATTTAGATCAGACTAAGTTTTACTTATGAAGCTATTGAATAGATTTTATCGCGGGCTTTGAGCGCGGCGACCGAATCAATAAATTCCGTAACGAAAAAAACCTTACACCGCCTGAATAAACTTTTGGTTGTGGTGGGATGTTCAATTGAAAGGCTGAAGTATAGCCATACAATTCTAATATGGATATTGATATAATTTCTTTATACACCTGGCGGGTGCGCGGCCATTCGGAAACGGGAGCCGCGACCACACCCGCCCTCTCGGCATGCACTAGGTGGACCGCGGTCCTCATAGTGCATGTCGTGTGACGGTGCAGGAGTATTGTCTGGCTTTTAGTGGCCCTGTTCAGGGCGTTAGGTAGGGCCCTGTTTATTTCACCCGATCTCAGAGCTGGCTGAAATGAACAGGGAGGAGTCTCATACCTTCATCTTGCTCCCCCAATGGTTGAAGGATGCGTAAAGCATTTCCCAGACACACAAAAAAAAAATAAGACAGCGTGCTTTTTGGCCGCGTCCACGAGTGAGTTTGAGCCCGCGACTAGTTGAACAAAAACGTGCATGTATATTGTACGACTGTACGAAGCTCACACGGATCGAGACGACCTGCTCCGAAATCAGACGAATACGTAAGCAGCTGATTGTGAGAAAGTATATAGGTGTATAGGTATCTATAGGTATAAATAATTATAATTGCATTAAGTTGATAAAAATGCTATGCAATAGCTCTACCGCGGCAGTCCCCGAGTGCCACACGTATTTTTTATCTCAGGTAGTGCCATGAACAGGATACTGGCACGATACCCATTTGAGACCTGGAGGAGACGTCAATAATTTATTACACTATGTCCCTATGTCCCTTTTACCCTATTTTACTCCCTAGCTGAAGAGACAATAATAGGAAACATTTATTTCAAACTACTTGCATAACCTTACAGCATTTATTTTGACGACCTCCGTGGCCGAGTGGTTAATACGTCGGGTTTCATGTTGTCGTCGACTCGAGAGGTCCCGGGTTCGAATCCCGGTGGGGGCAGATGTTTGTGTGATGAATACGAACATTTGTACTCCAGTCATGGATGTTTAATATGTATTTCTAAATAAATATACTTATATATGTGCAATATATGTATTCTATCCGTAACCCTAGTATCCCATAACACAAGCCTTACAGTGCTTACTTTGGGGCTAGGCTAATTGGTGTGAGTGTGGAAATTTTTATTTTTTTATCTATTCCTTACAGGGCTGAGTAAGTATTTAAGGTGCAAAAATTGGTTTGGTTTTTTAAAACCATGATGCAAGTGCAACTTTTAATATCAGTAAAATTAAGTTCTTCCTCGGGTATGAACTGGGACTCGAATCCGCGCCGTCTGCGTAGCAGGCGTGCTTTCTACCACAGAGCTTGTTGATTAGATCTGATTTTTTTAATTACAACTTAAGATGTAATGCGAAAAAATTTTGCCGATGTAATAAGACTGTAATATATTATAATAAATCTTTGACACTAACGAAAAGTGGGACTTAATACACTACTGTTGTCACTGAACTGGTCCGAGATGTAATCCGAAATCAAAAGCGATTTTACTTACTTAGGCACTTCAAAATATGTTACTTAAAAACAGTTAACTTTGTCTGACCTGAACTTTTTAAATTAAATTCCTTTGCAACTTTCTTTTCAAGCATCCTTGTCTCTGAATAAATACAATTACGTATACTTAAAGTATTTAGCCGCCCATCTTGGACAGGGGGAGAGAGAAACATGAAATTCGCCGGCTTACTTTCCTGAGTAGTTTACAAAACTCCTAATTGACGAGGTGTTTTGAAAAACAACACTACATAATAGTTTTATCTGGTCGAAGGTTTCAGACAATCTATTTTAAGCTAAGAGAGGAAGGGCATTCTCGGACCTATTTAAATAAATCCTATTTATATCTATTATTATTATTATTATCTATTGAAGTAAACAAAACTAAATTGACAGAAGTTATTGGCGGGATTTCATCGAGTGTGGTTGGCGTCTTATTTTAATTATTCTTAAATGCGTTCATAGTGGATATTGTGAAATAAAATTGGTGTGATTTTGTGTTACAACTGTCTGCGTAACTGAAGAATTAGTAGAATCGTCAAAATATACGCTATTCCGGTCAAGTGGACGTGAGAATTTTATTGTAGTATTGACTACCTCACAGAAGCTTATCGAAAAAGCCAGCTCGATACATTTCGTGCCAAACACTTCAAGAACATTAGAATGCGTCACACCGACATTCTAATGTAAAAAGAAAAAAAGAATAATTTAACTTAAGACTAGGCTGTATGGGCATTGTTCCCCTTGCCTTCCCTGAAAAGGGAGAACTTAACCAAAAAAATAAAACTAAATTGACATTGAAGTTTTTAGAATTTGAATTAATTTGACATTGTAGTATATTAGAAAAACGGCATTTTTTATGAATTTTGAGACTGGTTTAATACGTTTGACATCTGAAGTTATTTGTAATTAACGTTACTAAAATTATGTACCTATTGACTTTAATCAAATTTGTTTGCTACTGATATATTTTATCTTTTAGATTTCGAAACAGTTAATACTAATAATTGACATTGTTATATTATTTTTATGTCATGTGTCATACATGACAAATTTTGACATGACACTGCCTAATTTTTGTTAATTTAATATTTGACTTGCCCGCGTGTTGGATGTAGTCTGTAAGCTGGCATGTACAATTAAATAAATAAATAATTAAAAAAAAATGCACAGGTATTCATACTTACAGGAACACTACAACCGCTGGTAGCGTCATAGCAGCCCCCAGGAGGAATACAGCCCCGGGCAACACCTCCATGGTGGCACTGTACACCTTCGTGTAGAGGGGAACGTATACTAAAGGCATCAGGTTCTCTGTCAGGCTGAAGATCGAGTTCACTTTACCTGAAAATAATGGAAACAGCTAAATTGAGAACAAGGTATTGATGCAAAAAACACAATGTTTGACTTCATATATTTATTTTTTAAGCATGTAACTGCTAGATGTTCAAATCGAAAGATTTTTTTTATTAGCAAAATACTTTTTTTTTAACTTTTTTATTCTAGTAAATTTATTTTGGATTTTTTTAGCATCTAGCAGTTAAATGCCTAAAAAATAAAAGCATAACTACGGTTGCTATTTCTTCTTTCATATGTTTAATACTTGTAAAGGTATTCGTTTGACATTGTAGGTTACCTACAATGCGAAGTGATGCGCTGCCTTGCAGTTTAAGAAACACTAGTAGAGATTCGACACGGCCGTTAGGGAGGCGGATGCACTGACCATTATGGTCAGTGCATCCGCCCGGATAGCCGAGGGTGCGGGTTTGAGTCCCGTCTGCTGCCTGGTCTAGTAGCTCTACTTGCGTCTCGTTTATCGTCAGCGGTGGTACAAGAGCCATAGCAGAAGGATCCAGTTTTAGAATGTTATTTAATAAAAGCGGCACCAGCTGATTACGGAAGCTGCCATATATCAAGCAGAGAATCTCAACATATAAGCGGTCAATGTCATATTTATAATTTTGGTATTATCATAAGACAAGAAGACACATTACTAAATTATTAGTAATCTAATATGGTGTGCAACTTGAAGAAAACGGCAAGTACTTTTTATTTATTATATGTTTTTTTGTTTCTTTTATTTTTTTCACACAATTTGCTTTAAAAGCTTTACCTACTTTCTTCTTACATACAAAGTAACATATTCCTCCTTGAATATTTTTAATAATAACACATTTCTTATTTTTTAATATTAGCTAAATTGGTAATCTAATGTGAATTTGATAATCAACCTCCGTTATACAAAAATTGCTTCTTTTTAAAACAACTAGCCGGGATATGATACGGCTATATCTATTTGCCTGCGACGAATAAGTACACTTTGTGAGCAGTATATTTTTCTTGCAATTAAAATCAAACTTACCGAGTTCATTGGGCGCAACTAACTTGGAAGTTATTGACCGTAGAGCCAACAGTGAAGTGCCATTTAGGATTTCAATAGCAGGTGCTGAAACATATGCAAAAAGTATACGCTTGTAGGATTACGTACTTCATAAGAAAATAAAGGAACCCTTATAGAATCAATTTGTTGTTCCTCAGTCTGTGCGTTGTCCAGTGTCCAGACCCTTTTTCTTAAGGCAAAGACCGGATGAACAGCGGAGACTTAGTGAATGGTTTCCGTTGTATTTTTTTTGGTATAGAACTCTAATACTTACATGGTATTTCGAAGTCATTTCAAAACTCCATGATGAAATTGAAAGTAAATTATGAAATTAAATTAAAATACCATCAGTTCAATAGCCACATCTCAACTATACCATACTTGGTATTAGTTGGATCTACTAATATGTTGTTGAAGATTTAATTAGCTCTTAGGTTTGGCCTGCAGTGATACTTGACTAAAATGGTTTATCTTGAGCTCTTCCATTTAACTGCTTGATGTTTGTAAAAGAAAATAAAAATATAACTACGAGTGTAATTGCTATTTCTTCTTTAAAATGTTTAATACTTGTATAGGTATTCATTTGATATTGTGAGTTACCTACAATGCACAGAGATGGCGCTGTCTTGTATCCTAAGAAATACTAAAGAAAGGACAATTAGGGCCGCGGTAGTATAATGGTCAGTGCATCTGCCCGGATAGTGGAGGGTGTGGGTTCGAGTCCCGTCTGCTTCCTGGTCCGCGTTGAATTTTTTCTGGTTATAAAAAATCTTTAAATTTAAACATTAAAATTACCACTTACCGATGTAAAATATTCTTTCGTTGGGCGCGAAGCAGTAGACAAAGGAGGCTGCGATCTTACTGATAGTGGATATGATGCCGAGCATGGAGTCGTGCCACTGCAAGTACTTACTCAGGACCGCGATGGAGAAGATTGTACCTGAAATTGTCATAATGAAATTGAAAAAACTTATGTTCTTCTCCTATCTTGGAGTAGGTACTCAATACCTAAGATAAATCGTACTATCGTTATTAATAAAAGTGAAAAAAAATCTATAGAGCAATAATTTATTTACATTAATGAATAAAATGGCGTGAAGGAAGGGAAAAACATGAAACTTCTTCTTGCCCTGGTCAGTTTTTTATTAAAAATATATATTTTTTAATCCCTGCATTTACAACACTTACCTATTGTGTGGATCACAAAGTTATACGTCTGGAACATACTGAACTGGAGTTCATCCCAGTTGAATCTATATCTTGTCGACATGTAAAGAATTGAGATTTCGCCTAAAAACGAAAAAAAAACAATAGAATTTTGAAAACAGTACTTAATTAAATGTTTGAACAAAGACAATCGTCATTCTTTTTCAGATCACATTCATGAAAGTTTGCTACTTAACGTACCTTCCAAAACACGTAGAAGCTCGAGACCATAAGATTTTGGTCACCCATCCAATGACCAACCGTTGCCAAAGTTGCTTAACTTTCACGATAGAACGCTGAATGCGCTTCGAAACTACACCATCGAGCTGCATCTGCAGTCGTTAGCACCCACCAATCTGCTCTGGGCTCGCGTGGTGGGTCATGGCCCAATATTCCATCCATAGGGGAGGCCTGTGCCCCAGCAGTGGGGACATTAATAATAATAATAAATACATCATATTTCCAACACCCACACCAATTAGCCTAGCCCCAAAGTAAGCACTGTAAGGCTTGTGTTATGGGATACTAGGGTAACGGATAGAATACATATACTGTACATATATAAGTATATTTATTTAGAAATACATATTAAACATCCATGATTGGAGTACACATGTTCGTATTCATCACTCAAACCGCCGCCCCCACCGTGATTCGAACCCGGGACCTCTCGAGTAGGCGACACCATCAAACCCGGCGTACAAACCACTCGGCCACGGAGGTCGTCACGTCATTAATAGGCTGATGATAATGATGATCAACTAGATCGAGCGCTTGAATTACACTATTTTAATAATAATAAAAAAATACCAAACATTGGCCCGAAGAGGATGGTTACGACCAAGAGAAGAACAATCATACGAAGCCTTCTTCTGTTAGGGCCCTTCTTAAAGACTACTATCACAGTCTCCTTGATATTGGATAGATCGAAGAATGTTCGGAAGAAGTGACCAGCGCCTTTTCTATCGTGCTGTTGAAAACAAAACGTTGATTGTTATATCAATGTTAAGAAAATTACAACATACAAAGAACTTGTTTATGTGGTTTCCGCACCAAAGAATAATTCTCCATTACTCTTTAACGTATAAAGAAATCATCAAAATTCGATCAGCATGTAACGCATAAAAGTGTCTTTTTATTTATTTAGATACAGTTTCTTTCACGTTAATGTGCCTTAAGTGTGGATACGTATGGTCGTTTTTCCCCGCCCCCCACAACTAGAACCAAGGTCCGAGTCTCAGAGATGCCCTCTAGTTGAGCCGACCCCCTCAGGTTTGAGTGGTGTAGAGGCTCCAGACGGAGGGGAGACTGCCCCCGTGTTTAGATGCCATCCGTCTGGAATACCTCTTAAGGCATTCGCCAATTCTGGGCTTGAGATCCCTTTGGATCTTGCCGTCAACAAAACCGGTGACGCTGTAAAGGTCATCTGCGACACGGCATACACACTCAAAAAAAATACCTATGGTAAACAAACTTTTTTCTATACGGCACGATAGGTTCATCAATAAGAAATGTGCTCTAAGAAATTTGCTACTCATTTCTTAGCGGATAAAGAAAAATTTTTTTCATTCCAAAATGTTTTGAAAGACAAATTTAAAAAAAGAAAGGAGGCAAATTTTGGACGATTCAAAAGAGCTTTCCATAAGTCAATTTAAATAAAGTATAATTTCATTTCATTTCAAAATGAGCAGCACTAAAATAAAAAATAAAAGTTTTGGTCAAGGTCAGGTTGATAATAAAAAAACTAAAGTTATGTAAAAACAGTGGTAAACTAGCATATAGCCCGCCTTAATGGTGAGCGCCGACATACACTTGTGCGCTGCCTACTCCAGTGTTGCCAACTCGGATTTTGAAAAAGGCGTAGGCCCGATGAGAAAATTACGTAGAATTGGTAAATTTTGCATATGAAAAGTAAGTAGATCTACGTACTTTTTTCTGAGTGAAATGAAGAAGTTATTTGAAACCGAATAAAACGAGTATTTTGTTATACAATTTGTTTAAGAACGGGAGATAGAACGAAGAGTTCTTGGAGAAGTCGCTGCATTGGAAGCATTTACCATGCTGTGGTTAACATTTACCATCAGACACAGACACTGGTGGGTGCCGATTCTGGATGGTTCTCTAAATTTAAAACTTAATTTAACATCAGTCTCTCCTTTTCATTCTGTATAGAGAATGACAAGGATAAACTGTTGTTAAATGGGCTAGTTGACACTTTTTGGAATTATGTTTTAAATTTTTAATAATTATTCTATCAGAACGAAAAAAAATTTTTTTTTACCTAGAAGACATACAAAAACGCTCTTTAGTCTATAGACTTATCTATGCTTTGGCTCCAAAACATTTGTAAACAAACACTCGCAAGCACGTAGGAAATAAACTTTCTAAGTTAATATTATAAAACCATGATTTCTAATAGATCACATGAAAAATATAGTAGTTATCATGATACACTTGGTAAAAGACTCTAGAAAAGTTATGGTTTAAATTGCCAAGAGAAAAAACATACTTACACATGAACATATGCTTAAAACTTGCTAAATCCTGTAACTTTATCGACTGAAAGTCTTTTCTTTTTGCAAAGATCAATTCGATGTGAGTAGGTACTCATTGATAATAGTAAAAGTTTAAAAATACAATTTTTAAGGTTATGAATGTACCTAATAAGTCAAAGAGTTTTGTCGTTTCTGCTTTCACAAATCCTGCGTCCAGCATTAATTTAGTCAACAAAACCAATAACGGGAAAATTTTCTACAAGATGCAAGAGTGTTTAGATACATCTTCTTAAATATTCAATATAAAATATTCTTCTTTATTCTAGTGAATTAAGTTATTTTACAAATTTGAAAAAAATTAAGAAAATACGTAGATTCTGGGACTTAAGTTAGTAGGTTTCCAGAAAAGGCCTAAAATACGTAGATCTACGTAAAAAGACGTAGAGTTGGCAACACTGGCCTACTCTGACCTCATCTCATCTTATCAGCATAATCATAATTAGTGGAAAGTTAATTCACAAAAAATAATCTATCTATTAGTACATGCGAAAAGAAACGTAACTGTACCTTAACGTATGTATGTTAAATATGTGTATATTAGTTAGTTATTTATAAATGTAAAAAAAATGGTTGCCTGTAAAGTCGGTTTTACGGGCGAAGATTTTACGTGACAACGTCTTTTTCTCGGTAGAATATTTATTGATATGAATATAATTAAATTGCACAATAGGAACAAGGAATTGAATGAAAATAAGAATTGCACAAATTTTAACTATAGAAATATATTTTGTTTACTAAAACATTGTACATGTAAACTTAAACTTAACACGAGAGACTCATCGTAACGTTACCGAGCGTTACACTTTTTCATAAGTGACTCCCAGCCGCAACCTAATTTAAGACGTTGTCACGTCAAAATGTAATGTTTGCTAATCGAACACGCTCAAACACAAGGAATGAAATTTTGGATACAGGAAAAAAATATACTGATAAATTTGATCCGTTCAAAGTAGACAAAAATAAATCTAAAGTCCAAGCTAGTTTGATAAGAAAGTCAATTCATGCGTTAATCTATAAATTAATCCTATTGGTTTGTCTATCTGTTTCCGCAATCACTCGTAAACCGCGGCACCAATACTTTTTCGGTGTGCGGATAAAGAATATCTAGGAGAAAAATTAAAGTGACTAATCGTCATCATCAGCCTATTAATGTTCTGAATGCAGGGGGACAGGCCTTCCCTATGGTTGGAATAGGGTGAAAGGCCGTGACCCACCACGCGGCCCCAATGTGGATGGGTGCTAACGAATGCAGGTGCAGCCGTGATCAACGGTTTAACGTGTCTTCTGAAGCACGAAGGAGCTCTTTATAATAAGTTTTTGGTCACCCATTCAGTGCCGGCCATTGCGAAACTTGCTTTAACTTCATGATCGCAGGCCGCATAAATAAAAAAGTCGCGGGCATCTAAAAGAAAAATATATCAAGTCATGAAGACTTTCAGTTTAATTTTAGGCAATAAAACAACCGAATGAATTATTTATAGTTTAAGACTTAATTATTATGGACGCAATTGTTTTGTACAACACCTGATTATTATTAGATAGATAAGACAAAAAAATAGGTAAATATAGGTAAAATGTATATAATCATTGCTAGACTATGGAATATTAAGATGGTATTATTTTTATTAATCATAGGATTTTGGTAGGAAGTTAGTAGGAGAATAATAGTCACCTGTTAAAGTTAGAAGTTTAAAAGAAGTTCTGATGTGTGCATTATGAATAAAAAATAAAATAATGAAAAATAAATACTTAACATATAGCAATAGGATTGATTTTTATTGTAATTTTTAGGGTTCCGTACCCAAAAGGTAATAACGGAACTCTATCGTTGTCATTCTGTCGTCTTTCTGGCTGTGACGAGTCTCTAGATCGTAAACGGAATAAGTTACAGAAGTAAGATATTGGTATTTTATCTATTATTTTATGAATATTTATTAAATAATTTTTATGTCGATGAAAAGGAGACAATTTTTTTTCTTTTTTACTCCAGCATGTGACTCATCATTGCATAGAGCTCTTTAAGTAGGATACAAATTTATTAATTATTATTTTCAATAACAAAGAAATGATAGGCCATGAAAGTTGTCATTTTAGACCATTTTTGTTACGGTCTATCTGAAAATCGAAATTAGTTAAGAATGTGAAATTTAGGTATATGATGTCCTTAACTATCCATTTAACGGGACTTTGCTAGAATGCGTCGATTAGTGTATATAAGTGCGATCGGCGCATGGCATTGTGTCCGCACTCAAGGGTCATAAGCGCATAAGCGAGGAATCAAGTAAAGCGATGTTACGGGAAGCAGGTTACATAGATTGGCGTCCCAGTTATTCTATTCATTATAATGATGTATATAGCATTACTAATATCTTGATTTCTCAGCAAATTATACAAAAATCTTTCCTATTCCAGCGCCCTACGCTTTTATAATCAAATATAATAATTAAGAGCACATAGTTAACACTTCAGCCCAGAAATTACGACAACTTGAACTATCCGCCACTTTGGTTTTTACGTGCATTTAAAAAAGCGTGTTTTTATAGTTTTTTTTTACTTTCGAAGATAGGTATTGCTTTAAACTTTAAATAAACAATGGACCATGTACCTTGTTTGAACAAAGTAGCAATCCCGTTAATAACATAAATTGCTATGATGCTGTATTTAAACAACAAATACTGAAAACGTCGATTCATAATGTAATATGTAAGTTGCAGCGAAAGCGAACAATTTTTCCTTTCGCGGTTTATTGAATGTCTAGATCGGAAATGAACTATTTTTTAAGTCAGTACTATAAAGTAGCTTTAATTAAACCACAATATGGTTAAATACTTAGTTTATTGTACGGAATTCCAGTGAGCGAGGCCAGACTCGCGCTTAACCTTTTTTTATTAAGGTTACTGAATATAATTAAATATTATATTTAGATTAGAAGGACCGGCAGACATAATAATTTTATTTACGTAATTAACTAATGCAAAGGTAATTAATTAAGTGCCTAGTGCACATAAATGAGTTCACTATCGCCAATGTAAGTAATTATTGATTTAAAAGCATTGATTATACATATTTGCATACCACTACATTGTAAAATTATAACATCAGTTATGATTAAATAATAGACGCAATAGAACAGATGTCATGTCCCAAACTTAAGTACAATGAAATTCAAAGTCTTTACGAAGCCTATCAAATAACGGTTACTTATCTCAAATAATAATATCTTAATCGTATTTGTTCAATTAGCGTAATATACAACAGACATCGACGAAATCTGCCCCATCATGCACAAACGAATGTCCTTCACTAATATTTATATATTTTTTCTTACTTTATTAGCTTTTTATTACTTTATTATTATTATTAATTAATCATAATAAACGGACATTCTGTGGTGAAAAAATTAAAATTAAAAGTTCTGAAACTACTACACAATTTGCTGTAATGTGAACCTTAGAGCCCTAATAGACTGTCACTAAAACTAAATGATTATTAATTGCATTTAATATTCAGTAAATTCATATTATTTAAGTGCTTATAGAGAGTAAACAATAAATCTATTCAGAGTATATAAAACGTACATCGTTTACGATTAAATTTAATATTTATAACCTCAAAATCTAATACATTCTGTAGTAGGCCACGCACGGTTCCTCAAGTTGTCCGTATTTCAACAAATGCCTGATAAGAGTTTATGAATGATTCCGAACACAACTAGCATTTTCTCATTCCTGTGCGTTCTGGGGCATTCAATGTATGGGGAACGAGCAATGTCCTTTGGTTATTAAAGTATCTCTGGCTTTAATAATAATATTTCAGCAGAAACCATGATAAATAAACGTATTTTTTTTTTGTTATTATGGTTCGCTGACAATGTAATTATTATTTATGCACGGCTGTAATTTATTCATTTATCTATATATGTAAAAGTTGGTAATAAAGAAAAAGGTGAACCATGTCAATTTCAATTATCCCACAATAAGCAGATTGTGTGGAAGTAAAACACAAAGTAATCAATGTAAAACTAAGCCTAGAAAGATATTAATTTTGGTGAAATCTATGATATTGCTGCTATTGTTTTCAATGTAAATATATCTTAACGAATAATAGAACTTTAGGCCAAATACAAAATCAAAGAATGAATTATTTTAATAATTACCTCTTTATGCTCCGAACTTCTTTTTGGATCTTTTACAGCAAAAATGTTATACAGTAAGTTGATTAACTGCAAAGAGCCAGATATCGCGTAGCATCCGTAAAATCCGAATTTCTTTATCAAAATACCACTTAGTCCCATGCCAACGGGAAAACCGACAGTCATGCAAAAATTAACCAATCCTAAACGAAATGTCCTTGTCTTCTGAGTCGTAATGGCACAAATATAAGAAAAAATAGTCGTGAAACATACACACCAACCACCCGAGAAACCTTCTATGATAGCTTCACTTAAAATAAGCACTTCTAAAGGCAATTGGTAAAAGAAATATGTGTTTGCTATATTATTTATATTCACGAGAACTTGTCCAGCTATAGGTATTAATACGAATACTCTTCTATGTCCTGTTTTATCGGAAAACGACCCTATAAAGATTGCCATAAAGCACGGTATTGTGGCAGTAATGTAAGTCCTCCAGCTCATAGCGGCTGCTAAGAGTTTTTGAGTATCCCTCTCGTATACATTTTGACTTTCCATTTTTTGCATCCGTAGCGAACTACAGATTTCATCACTGAAATTCAAATTTACCCGACACGCTTTCTCTAAGCTTAGATTTTGTGAAGTGGTCATTGTAATGATCGCGGATATTACGAACAATATCATCGTCGGTTCTATAGTAACGTTCTTCAATGCGTACTGAAATTTTTCACTGAAAGTCTGGAGTTCGACAGAATCATCTTCATCGTTATTACTTAAAGCCGGTTTTTCGTTTAGCGGTTGCAACTCAGTCAATTCTTTAACATCACTATAAGGATTATCACTGTCAGCCGTCTTCATTTTGAAACACTCAATGAATTATTAAACGTTTATGTCCTTAAAACTAAGGAATCATTATTGGCAACGTCTTAATGTGATATGACGATGAGACGAACCGTTCCGATGATAATAGAATGGCTATATTGTGCACATCTTATCAGCTCAATTGTAAATTAGCTTGTCGATTATGAGCTAATCGCTAAGCTATTACTGGACAAGAAAAATAAACTATGTCTGATATTTTATTTTTAAGATAATATGAGAGAATTAGGTAAAATATCACTTAAACTAGAATTTCAATAATAATTCTCTACATATCACTTCTCGTTATTTGTTCTGAGTAACTAGTGCAGTTTAAATGTTTGTGCCGGCGATTATGATTGAACATGATCGTTTATGATGTTGTTCTATACTATAATAATATTTATATTTGAAGGTCTAAAGTCCAATCTGACACTCATGAAGAGATGCTTGTGCAATAACAATATTATGTCACCATCTTAGCTACATCTTCGTTTAATTATGAGTTTTGCCTGATTCGGCATTGAAACAGCTTTACATAATTTCTCTACTTATGTGATTTGGAGGTGGCAAAAGATTCAAAGTACACACAAAATAAGCAGTTAGTAAAATAAGTTGAATAAATAAATTGTTAGAGAGATACTTATTACCCTAATCAGCTAAGCAACTAAAATCAATCTATGTAAGATTTTGGTCGCATAATAGGGGTGATGATGGGGTGTAGTAAACGAAATTCTATTTAGTCCACCAGTTAGATGATCAAAAAATAATGGACACGTATTTTTTCTTTGGGCAATCAACCAAAAAATGGCAAAGTTATAGGGCGTCAAAGTTTGGGAGTAGGGGCTCGTGACGTCACTTTTTAGTGAATTTTTACTTAAAAGTGTACCAAAACATGACGTCATGCGACTTTTCAAATCCATATACCGCTGCAATGTTTATATTGTGTGAAAAAAGAAAAAATACGTGTCCAATACGTTTTGATAATCTACCTGATAAACGAAGAAAAAAAAATTAGTCATCATTCCTATTATTATGGTTTGGGTTATCATGTGATCTTGTCTTAATTGTAAGACCATGGCTTAGGTTATTACCAAACTACTGGAAACCACACGGTTAAAAAGTTATTACCATTGAAAGAAAAACAAAAAACAGATATACTTATTAACCTGTTTCTGGTCACTTGTTCTCGGTGGGTCCTTCAAAACAAAGATGTTATACAGTAAGTTAATAATGTGGATACCAAAGGATATCCCGAATGTGGCGTAGTAGCCCCAATTCTTCAGGATCACTCCACTTGATGCTGCTGCCACAGGGAAGCTGACTGTGAAGCTAAAATTCACCATACCCATTCGGAAAGTTCTAGTTTTCACACTACTTATAGCGCTGATGAATGCAAACACAGTTAGTACCATAACACACATTCCTCCAGTTAACGCCTCAATCACTGCATCGGTAAATACAAGAACTTCCAAATTTAACTTGTGAAAGAAGTACACGTTCAGGATATTATTAACACATGCCAATAACTGTCCAATTATTGGTATTATTAGAAAGATTTTTCTATGGCCAGTATTGTCTTGCCATGGTCCCACGAATAGGGCTATGACACATGGTATAGTTGCCGTTAAGTAAGTTTTCCACGCAACAGCTGTTGTCACTAGTCTTTGTACATCTCTTTCATAAGTATTTTGACTCTCCAATGTCTGTTGTCGCATAGCAGTGCAGATTTCGTCAGGGAAATTAAGGTTAACCCGACATGCTTTCTCTATACTAAGATTTGATATTGTCATGGCACTTATTATGTATGCTATTATGTACAATGAAATTGTTGGCTCCAAAGTGATGCTCTTGAAAAAGAAGATGCATTTCTGACCACATGTCCTCTTTGGCTCCTCTTTGTCTTCAGCATCAGGATTAAGTGGAATTTCTTCTTGTCTGAGCGCACTTTCGTCTTCATTGATGTTATTTCCTCCATCACGATTTCGTAGTTCGTTCTCGTCACTTGCCATTTACACAAATTGTTACTAAACCTATAGATACTGATTACGGCTCGCGTGTTCATTAATCAATAAGGAAGATAAAGAACGAATTATCTATTTTTTGAGCTTGCTAAACGGTGTCACCTAAAAATACTAGGCTAGTTTAAAAATGATAGTATATTTTATATAATATTATCATTTTTGCTGAAGATAACATGTACATGTATTTACTATTAAATTAATTCTTTCTTTCAAAATATGCTTACTCATTAGATAAATTTATCACATTCATAACCTATCTTGAATAGTTCCGTACCATGTCATCGCCAAAAGTCTTATAACTGATGATAAGTTAGTATTTTGGATGTACGTGACTCACAGATGACATGATTATTGTGGGGCCTATTATCCATGACCTACTGACATACTTTTCATTGTTAATTTTTGATACGGATTACGTCTTATACCTTTGCTATTATCTTGTGACATTAAAATATTAATATTGAATAAATTTATTTAAATTGATTTCATAAATTTCAAAATTGTTAATATATTCCTCAATTATCCAATCATCATACGTATCCCTAGATGACTTTTCTATCACTAATTTTGTGTACATGTATAATTTTATCTCTAATATAATCTAATATGACCTTCGTTATTAAATGGATTACTTATCTGATATTGTTACTAATCTTTATAGTCTGTGGTCAATCTGATTAACTTTGCACTTGCGACCGAATCACAAAAATGTTTGTGTTCAAATTAGAAGTATAAGTAGCGTTATAGCAGTATTATATAACGCAACATAATTATTTGTATAGAACACGTTCTAGCTACGCTGTACCATATTGTATGGGCTTGTGATGAGCGCTATACCAGGTTATTGCTCTATTTATATAGAGCAATAACCTGGCGTAGTCTGAACGTATCTTCAGCTCTCAGACACAGAATAATCTGCGTGGACCATAGCTGTATCGTTCATATCCACTCTCTTCGCGGATCATGCATCCGCCACTCAATCGCTAAAAATAATTATATAATATGATTTGCATTCGGCGCATTCGGATCCTCGATAGAATTCGCGCATATCGGACGTATGACCGAATACGAATTATTTATTGTCGAAACTTATTAGCTTTAAATTCCCCAAGTTTGGATATAAAGTTATAAACCTACGGGTGTAGGTACCGATCATGTAAAATTGGGTTGTTCCGTATTCGTCTTATGACGTCTCATCTTTGGATGCCCAATTATAAAGTACAATCCAATTATTCGCTTAATCGAAAGCAATTAATTACTTAAATGTGTATTTGGCAGAGGTGCTACAGGGGCATATCTCGACACAACACATTCGATCGCATTCGACGACGATTTCAAAGGGCTTTGACAGAATTATAGTCGCCAGTGTGCGCCTGATTGGTGGCAGAATCCTATTTCATCCCGTTGCTAGTAAATTTCGCTATAGCTAGCTATTTGCTTCTGTAAGCTTATTGTAATTTTTGCCCATGCCTTACTTAATATATATGTTTACAGTATATAACCTCGTTTTAATCCCGAAATCATGATACTGTTCAATTAAGGTCAACCAGATATTCATGCATTAATAAGTTTTTGTCATGGTTCTTGATGTAGATTAACCCATCATAAGTTAACCACACCAAATGATTTGCATCATTCAATCTAGGATTTGGATACAATATGAAATAATACGATATTAGATAAATAAAATCAGAGTTAAATCATACCGATTCTTTATTTTTACAGTAAAAACAATCACAGCAGAAGAAAAACAGAACAATGTTATTAATTCCAACTGTTATGAAGAAGTACATAAAACTTAAATCTTACAATTATACTAAAACATTAATTCGAATTTTCAGTGTAATTTTTTACCTTTGCTCTTTACTTATAATGATTGAAATATGGTAATCGTCTTAAAATTATTTTTACTTCTAAGTAAGCATTGACTCTTACTGGCATGGTCCATCAAGTAGACACTGGAATAATAATACTAGTCGTTTATGGGATATTGCATCTGAATTTTTATCTCTAGCACCATAAAAATAATTATTTTTGGAGATGAATTCAATATAATTATTAACAGATTACTTCCGATTACAAATATATAGAACAAAACAATCGTTTAATGCTTTTTATCGTATGTTTGATCCGAAATTAGATTTTATCCATAATCTAACAAAGTATTCTTTACACAAAGATTTTTCTTAAACTTAGATAAACTAGTTAAATATTTACAAAGATAAGTATAAGTTTAATGTGCGGTAGGCGGAAAAATAATGTTATCGTTTATTTTTTGGTCCCATAACATCGTCTTTATTTTCATCTTCTTTCACAGTTAAGTAATTTTCGGAAATATTTCCAATCTTGTTTTTAGTTTCAGTATTTTTTTCTGGATGGAATGTTAGAGCTAATTTATTTAATTCACCATCTTTTTTCTCTTCTGTTTCTAATGCTTGCTTTCTTGATATCCTCAAGTCTTTCCTATGGTGGTAGAAGAACCATCTGCGAAAAAGTGGAAAGTATTGAGTTGGTCTCGCATATAAATGTTGGTACACAGAAATGAGAATCTTTTATATTAATTAAAAATGTCTGCCACAATCACCGTTACAACAATAAGCAGCTTCTGCAATAGGCAGTTTAAATATAATTTATTTTCAAAAGTGTAAATACGTATTGTACATTATAATATATTGGAAAGTATTGTAAGCGATGGGCCCGTCACTAGGTAGTGTTTTCGGCCATCATCTTAGACCCTTATTAATAGAGTTGATTAATGTCTCACAGTTGAGAGCGATCTTGAGAATGTCCTTGAGATGCAGTTTTGTATAAAAACAGTATCTCAGGATCGTGGTCTCGGAGTTGAAAGCGATCTAGTAATACGGGCCTTGAGACTCAACCATTGCCAAATGCAGCGTTGTTATTGTGAATGAGTGAACAAATTGATTCCTCACTCACTTGAGTTATAATTTGCTTAGAAATGTCAAAAAAAAACAGTTTCTTCTTTAAAGATTGCAATTGTAGTAAGGACCACCTGATTACAAGAAAATTGTATTAATGTGGATCAAAGATATTTGACATCTGTCCCTCGTTTCCAATGCATTAAAACGCCTTTTAGAAAAAGTGGGAAGTGTAGTGTGAATTTCGAAATAACTATCAAAATCTTTACGATTTTTAAATAAAGGAAATTATTACGATTTTTTAAATTATAGAAATAAATTCCAAATAATTTTGCATCAAAATTTTTAAAGTCATAGGGAGGTGTGGCAATATATATAACGTTAATTTATGATTGTTCTGAAAACAATAAGTTTGTTTTTACAAACTTATCTACCTTAATATTTTAAAATAGTTGTAAGAAAACAAGCTTATCAAGCTGTCAGGAATCAAATCTGCCGATAGTACCCACCTTCTTGCTTATAACTGTAAGGTATAGCAGCATCAGATTTTTTTAAATTCGAAATTTTATTACACTTTGGAAGTAAGTTTTTAAAAGCTTCGACCGTTGTCAAAAACAGAACTACTACTTACGAGAGTATAATGAGGCCAGGTATGAGAAGAGCAGCACTCACAAGGAATACCGTGCCGGAGAAGAAGTACAGAGTGCTCATGTACAACCACGAGTAGAATGGGCCGAAGATCAATGCAGCCACCGTTTCCGTTAGGGAAAATAGCGAGTTCACTTTAGCTGCAGACAAAAAGGCATACGTTTAATGATACAATTACTTCTGAAGACGATATTTTAATCAAAGAAATACAATAAGTCCAAAGTATTGTGGGGGATTCAATCCAGCAATGCTCTAACAATAGGCTTATTAACGGTATTAAAAATGAAGTACCAATTCTTGGCATCTGTATTCAATATCAATATTAGCAGCGATTTTACTATTATGGGAGAACAAATAATTAATAACTTTTCTAAACAATCATTAAATAGAAATTATTTTATGTTCTATGGTCACTTGATTAATTAAAAACACCTGGGATTGGCGGAGCCTAAAGTTACATCATCTGCTTAAAGGGCTGAAGTAATGTTTACTTTGTACTATTTGATGTTAATGAGCCGTGTGACGTCACCTGCCTGTTACGCCATATTTGCTAGATATCAAAACACAATTATTTTTTTCTGATAACGCAACATCTTTTTATATAGTACACATTAATAAATAACGCATGTAAATTTTCAAAAACTCTTCTAATAGCCAATTATGCTACTGGGATGGTAATGGACACACAGGTATACAAAATGGAAAAGATCTAAATTTAGTTATATTTCTTAAATAATTTTCATGCAAGTGATTCATAATTATGTAGAAACTAGAGGCCGCACATACAAAATTATATAATTAAAATAAAATAATTGCCACATGAAAGACATTTATAACTAAATAAAACTTTACTGAAAAATACTCTACTTGGCCCATTCTTCATAACTTAGTTACAGATGTAGCAGAGTAACATGCGCAGACTGCGTTCATAATGCAAAGGAGAGAGCTTTGATGTTTTAAAGTTATAGATACGTCATACACGCTTCTAATTTGGCAATACGAAAGTCAGGTAATTGCCTGACTTGCATTCAGTCGGGCACGCTCTCTGGCCGCGGCTACACTTTATTACAACGAGTAAATATATTAGGGGTTTTCAGACAAAAAGCCCTGTGTGTCTTTAGATAGTACACAAAACACACGGGAACTATTGGAGACAAGAAAAACGTTTCATTTCATTCATAATTACAGTTTTAATGAAATTAATGTAAAATTATTTAGTGATTACTTATTTGACAGTTGCTGACACCGTTGATAAATAGAGGTTAAAGAGCGAGATGTAATCAGCTTTATGAATTAGAGTGAAGGAGACTACTTAAGTGCACTCTATTGGCGGCTGTTGCCAAGAAAAGTTGGGATGGGAACGACTTGTGTCATTTTAAAATGCAATAATGTTGGCGTTTTACCTGTTTATATATTGTAAGTCATTGGGAGAGAGCATGTTTAGAAGGCAGTTTCGTCAGTGTAAAAAATAACGGGGATATGCTGTATTGGTTCGCACATGTGAAAATATTGTTATATTCTTATTATTAAGCATTTAAATGCTAGATGTTTAAATCTAAAGAAATAATTACTTAAATAAAAGCTATTGTGTCCAGGTTTTAGACAGGATTCAGACCGGCATTTTCCCGCTATAAGAGCAGGTGCACTAATTAAGGCTGCAAATCAGCTCTTCGCATTATACCTACAATGTCGCACGAAATACCTTTAAAAGTATTAAACATTTTTTGAACGAAGAAATAGCAATTGTAGATTGCTATTTAGCCCGTCTGGATAGCGGAAGTTGTGCGTTCTTGTACCGTCCTAAACCTGGACTGCATTTTTTTCTAGTAATATTTTCTTTATATGTGATAAATTGCCGAATGAAAGAACAACGACGCTATATGACACAACAGTGGAAGGGTGGGAAGCCAGGAAAGGACAAGACTAACTTGAACCGATCAAATTGATCGCGTTTTAAAGGTTGATGTTAGAAGCCGTATAAACTTGTATGAAAAAAGTTATGGAAGTAAATAAAGGACCGAGAGATTTGTGTCAGGACCTTCCTTTGTGATGCGCTATTTAGTCTACCTACCCTGCTCAGGACACAGCGTGGGTGAAGATAAATATTAAGTGTGTTTATAATAATGATAGGTTTTCCTAGATAGTTATAAGCAATATTCATGCCAAGGCTATTCTGTGTAGGCGAATAAACAAAATCTCGGTTTAATATAAAATCATGTTGGTTTCACGTCTTTTAAATGAATGACTTCGCAACTACCAGAATTAAATGTTGCCGATTTAAATGCTACTACACTCCAACGTTCCGGTTTGTTGAACGAATGTAACTGATTGCTCAAAATTGACGGATTGCAAAAAGTTGTGAGCAAACAAATGCTCTGTACTGTACGTGTGCTAAACAAAATAGAATATTCATTTTTAAACAGTATTTTCATTTCATTATACTTTCATTCCACAATTTTCCAAATGAAAATGTACGATGACTTGATTATGAAGACGAAATACTTGTAGGACCGGGCTCGCGGCATATTAGCTTAGTACGAGAGGAAGGCACCGCTGTAGCGGGATATTATACACTTTCTAACATTGAATCATCTTTTAAACAAATAAAGATCACGCGAATAATTAATGTGGGTACAGAGAGTCTCAAATGAGGAGGTACTCCGACGTGTGAATAAATCCAGATAACTCATGAAGACCACTAAGAGAAGAAAGTTAGCCTTTCTTGGTTATATTTTAAGACATGAGCGCTATCACCTATTTCAGATTATAATGATGGAAAAGATAGAGGGGAAAAGACGCGCCGGAAGAAGGAAGAAGGAAGAAGTCGTGCCTCCGAAACATCAGAGCTGTAATCAGTGTAGACTGGTGTCGCCAGCGTGGAGGAACTATTTCGTCTGGCACGAGACAAAGACAAATACGCAGAGCTGACAGCCAAACTCAAGTAGTGAAGAGGTAATCACGTCTATATTACTTATAGATAGAGAAGGATCCGTCGTGAACAACGCGGCGGCGGCACTGTGCTTCAAGTTCAGACAAACGAGTATAAAATCGCTTTTCTGAAAACGCTCTCAAACAACGTCATACTATGTATTGATTAGGTGTGGGCCATTTATACCGCCAAAGGCGATGCTCGATACCCCGTGTGACAACGACGTACTATGATTCCTTAACGGGGAGAGTAACTTAAACATGTTTGTGTTGCCGCTAAGCCACTAAATAATTACCTATAGCGAAAATAAGGATTGTCACGAACGCTCTGTAAACAAATTTATCCAGAATACCGCGACCGACGCTCGATGTACTCGCGACCCAAAGTACCTAAATACGAAGGTCGCGTGTTACGGTCCACTCGAATATGAGGCTTCTCAGTGCGACGTAAGGGCAAAAGTGCAATGACAGCTGCCAACTTGTTTACAACCCATGCAAGCTACCTGCGTATAAATACTGGCCGGCGGTGCTAGGGAATTCTGAATTGAATTGGATCGCGACTCTAGAACGCGCTCATTGGCGTATATGAGAGTTTACATTTGAATTTCAACAGCGATTTCGGAACAATTACAAAGGCGACTTAGTGCAAGTAAAGTATTCGTGTGGGATTGTAAAGTGTACAATGAGTGAATTATTGTGTGTTTGCTATAGAACTGTGTGAACCGTGTGGCATTCAATTTTCGAACCCCAAGCCGACACGAATCAGTATCGATATAACTATGCTTTCTGTAACTCGTAAACTCAAGGAGAACGTAGCAAGCAAGTACCATTTTTTAATATTCATTTTACCGGCATGGCAAAGGATCAGACTACTTATGTTTAAACACAAACATGTGAGCACTTAGTAGCAAGCATGGTATCGAAATCAATAAATGGTCGCAGGTGCTCCAGCAGTTATAATAACAATATCATTTATTCCGGATAGAATTCCAGAACCGTTTTATTACTGTTAGTTTCCAGTTTTATGAGAAGTGATAGCAAAATTAAGAGTGCTTTTAGATTAGGATAGTTTTCAACTTAAAAAGCTAGGTGGGCTTGCCAATGATATTACATACACACTTCAAAAATGTGATATATTTTCTAAATTTAACTTATTAAGAGAAAATGTTTACGTTATATATATTTAAAAAAAATACACTTTCTGAAAACAAAAAAAATAAAACTAATTTTCATTTTTAGTATAAAAAAAATTATAATTCAATCCTAAGGCTATTGTAATAGAACTTTGATAGAAATAAAAAGATATTTGAACCGAAACTTAAAAACCTTTATTAATGAATTGTTGTTTATCTAATACAAAATAACTCCTCCTCTGGCTCGAACACATACAGAGATCCTCCTGGACATACTGAGGATCAAGTTATCCAGCATTCTTGAACAGCAGCTTCCCTGAGCTGCGGCACTGTCTGGGGTGGTGGTTGCCGGTTCCAAACAGCTTGCTTAAGAGTATCCCCATGCGTGCTCTATTGGCTTTAAGTCAGGAGAGCCGGCAGGCCAGTCCAAACTTGTGTATTCTCTAATCTCTAATTTCGTATTCTCGGAGAGCAGCATTGACACGTTGAGCTCGATGTGCGGGCGCATTATCAGCAACCAGTACAAATTGGTGCCCATGGTTTACTCGGAAAGGTCTGACGATTACATCAAAAGCGACTGTTTTGTATCTGTCTGCCGTCATGAAGCCTTGATAAGGAATTAAAGGTGTTCTAGCCCCCCTCATAATACCACCCCAAAAGGACACTGATTTCTCGCCTTGCTGAACTGATCTTTGCCTTTCAGAGTAAACGGACACGTCGGTTATCTAGATGAGTACTGATTCGCGATTCGTCAACGAAGAGGCAGTTTTGCCAAATGTTTTCCTCTTCGTCTTCTCCGTTTTGCCGGAGCCTAGCCCACTGTAATCTCTGTCGCTGACGTTCCCGTGAATTCCAAGGTACTCGCCAAGACTTCTGTGCTCGTAAGTATTTCTGCTTTTAATTTAGTGGCGTTTATTCGCCGGCGTCGCGAGCTACCAGCAACCTGATGTAGTGCTTCTGAGCAGCTGACAAAACAGTTGGACGACCGCTGCGGGGATGATCAGCTTAATTTTCCATGCCGGCCGTGGTACCTCTGCAACGTGGTTACTACACAGGTTTGGGATATGGCAACTCTGCGTGCTATTTCTCTCGTAGAATAACCTTCTTCCCTCAACGTTACAATTCTGGCTCGTAAAATCTCTGATAATCCTCGTGGCATGTTTTAAATCACAACTTTCCGTTAAAAAATATTTTAAATTCGATAATATTGACTAAGTCAGATTTCTGAATGACTGTCAGATTCTTTCTCTTTTCTATGTCTTCTATATGGAAAAACAATTGAATTCTTTTATTGTTTTACGTATTTATTCTAATTTTAAAATTTAGAATCTTATCAGAAAAAGAAATTACAAAAAAGTCTTCTGTAGCACAAAAAACAATTTATTTTTCAAAGTGATCGCAAACTTTTTTTGATGTGTGCTGTGTATACAAATAGAAGTAGATATGTCACTAGAGCAAGCAAGTTGTTGCGGACAAATTCAGACAATTATCGTAATTTGATTTAGCCAAGTAGTTTAATAATATTGATAAAATGCCAAGTTGTGTGTACAGTAAAAATGTAAAAACTATGATTCGAAAATTAATAAGAATATAGAAGTTTCATTTCAACATCATATTTGTTGTTTTGGCATACAATTTTATTTCCCATTTACTAATATTTTGCGTATGCGTCATAGAATAATTAACCAGAAGCGAAATTGTGAGCTCTATATAATAAATTTTGCCTACAATGCTTTGTCATAGCGTTTGTTAAGTGGTTGATTGCGCAACGGGAGTGTTATCGTTTTCTTGTCATTTTGTGAGCGTGAGTCTGAGTCTTTCTTTTTGATATTCCAGAGTAGGTCTTAAAGATTAGAAGTAACTAATGGAATCTCTACACGTGCTTGCTTACTACTACTGTAGGCTATTAGATATCTTAATAGTAATATTTTTGGAATGTATTTACCTAGATAAATTTTATCTAGATTTACCTAGATTGAGTGATAATCTCAAAATATAAATGGATCATCAGAATGGGTCAGGAGGAAAGAACTATCCGCCCACAAAAAGTAATAAGTACAATTTGTTCTGCAAATTTTAAACAGGATGATAAATATACTGCTTTGGAAGCATACATGTGTCTAAAAAAACTGCAGTGCCCGTGAAAATCACGTTTTTTATAGCTTTAGCCAAAAATAATGACTTTTTTTTAAAAAAATACGTGGTATCTGGTAATTTCACAGTTTATATTGAAATTTATGAAAATTAATATAAATTTAAGATCTTTTATTTCTTACATATATGATATGTACTTACTTTTCAATCAAGTGTCCACTCTACGTCTGATAAATGCAACTCTATGCACGAGCAAACACTTGAAATTTTGAAGTTTAATTGGAATTCGGAACAGATTTTATACGCAATTACTATGAACGTAACATATCTATTAATAAAATATCATTGGGTGGATCGATAGATGTGTCCGGGAGTATATAATGGCCGCCATAGACGTTCAAGTAATTTTATCAAACAAGCTAGTTCAAACAGTTTGAATTACATTTAATAGATTCATGCCAATATAAGGCATGAATCTGTGTGGGAACATTTGATCAAGATGAGTTGACAATTAGCATGAAGAAATATGAATTTTGAATTTGTATTTGAACAAACTGTTTGAAACTGTCTGTTAGATCAAATAACTTGAACATCTAAAAAAATCTTAAGCAACCGGCTTCAACTATTTATTTATTTGTATACACACAGTTACACACCAAGTTACCACAAACTGTCAAATATCCTCATTATATAGAAAATTTGTTAATGTTGAGTTGCACATAAGTATATTTAAATTTATTTTTATTATTTTTGTAGTAATCTTTGCATATTTTTTTTTCTCTGAAGACCCACCTTAGCGCTGCAACACAGTTTTATACTTCAGCAGCTTCTAATGTACACATTTTTTTATGTAATGTCTTTTTTCGTAAATAAAGATTTATTAATTTATTATTTATTTAATACATTGTGAATTTCCTATAACAAGTGAACTTAAGCTCAAATTCAGCTGGATTTTTTTTAAATGTAAGTTAACTTGATATGTGGCTGTTTGTACCTATCGCTACTAAGTTTCTAGTGAATATTCACTATTTTTAGAATCGTAGAAAAACGTGGCAATGTCAAAGTCGCAGATGATGATATCGCATTTTTAAACCGCTTCATTATTGTTAGCAATCAAATTGCTCAGAAAATTGTAGTACGATTGTATCTTACCGGTTTCCTGTTTATCCACCAACTTGGAAATTATGGACCGTAGAGACGTAAATGTTGTTGCGTTCAATATTTCCACAATTGGAACTGAAATGAAGAAGTTAAACCTTATTTTGTTGTTATCAGAAGGTCTTGGCATAAAATTTAATTAAACTTTTAAAAAAAAAAGCAACACTTAGTGCAGTGTTTAAAATAAGGTTGAAATAAATTTACCGATAAACGCGTATTAAAACAAATGAGTCGAGTAATTTATCAAAATTTTAATTTGCGCCAGTTCTGTGACTGAAGCGCAGTGCTTGCAAAACATTTTGAAAAGTTCGTTAATAAATTCTGTACAATTAAGTGTCCCTCTACGATCATGCATTTAGGTGCTGTTATGCATGCATGATCATTTCGATAAGTTCATTGAGGCGAATGACATGCAAATTACGTGTTGTCAAGCAATATAATCATCCATTGACGTGTACAGACATGTGTATAAAGAGATATATCTAATCTATAGTCTCTATCTATAATACACATTTGCATCATTAATATAATGATGCAAATATCATGCAAACTACTGGCTGTCTTGAAACATGATCATCTAGGGACAACTATCGATACATGTCTAAAAAGAGATCAACAAGATATAGATTAATTGAAATGTCAAGGAAACTACGTGCTATCATGTAACATGATCCTCTAGACTTCTAGAGATACCTAAAGATACATGTCTAAAAAGAGATGTATAGATACTATACTCGAATATATTGATGCAAATATCATGAAAACTACTTGCTATCATGCAAAATAATCGTATAGGGAGACCTATCGACACATGACTAAAAAGAGATGAACAAGATACTAAAATTTGATGCGAATGTCATGGAAACTACATGCTATCATGCATCATGATCCTGAGAGATACCAACAGACACATATCTAAAAAGAGATGTATAGATACTATCCTCGAATATAATGATGCAAAAGTCATGTAAACTACGTGCTGTCATGCAAAATAATCGTCTAGCCTAGGCTATTCGAACGGTGTCCCTAGACTCTAGGGACACCGGTCAAAACATGACTAAAAAGAGATGAACAAGATACTAAATGTGGATGCGAATGTCATGGCAACTACGTACTAACATGCATCATGGTCGTCAAGAGACACCCACGGGTACATTTAAAAAAAGAGGAATGAGACTTGCTTATTAATATCTACTCTGCTCAGTCTTGAAAACATGTATTGAGTGTGTACGTTTTTTTTAATATTTTGAAATGTCCTTACGCAAATACATCTCGATATCAGTCTGCACAAAAGCGGTCCAGAACGAGCCGACGAACTTGCTCAGAATTGAGATGAGGCAGAGCATGGAGTCGTCGACCTGAAGTCTTTTGCTCAATACCGTGATTGAAAACATTGCTCCTGGAATTATAGTAAAAATGTTTATGTCATCTCATCAAATCTCATATAAATAGGCTATTTGACAAGTTTAAAAAAAATCTTATGTTATTTATTAGTATAAAGTAACTCCATAAAAAGTGGATATTTATAATTATGTTGCGTATATCAGTAAAAAAACGAAAATAAAAGTTATATTTTCAAATATGGCGTCTTAGACGGGTCTCATGGTCAGGTCAAAACGTCAATCAGTACAAAGAAATGTCACTTCGATAGCTTACAAGCAGGTGATATCATTTTAGACTACGCCAATCCTAAGCGTTTTCGGTCACTTATTCCAATAATTGGTATTACTGTTCTCCTTACTGTCAAATAGCCTATTATAGGTAAATGCACATAATATGCATGTTAATTTTAAATCAAAAGATTACTTTCTTAGTTTGCTGTAACTCAGTTGTCTTTGTATAAGAGCATTAAGTATATTATGTTTTAAGTAAGTTAATAAAGTTGTAAACTCTGATTGCTCACTATAAACCTTGATGGTTTTAGATGTTATTTTAGATATGGTAATAAAAAAGGTATATCTACTAGCAGATATTTTTTCGTTATAGTAAAACATGCCTATTAACGGTCAGAACATGTTGGGAAATCGATGTACGCGATAGGGTAACCTGCCACTATATTTTCCGACTCATGCAATGAAAGCCTGATACTATGGGAGTAATATTTGTCTTTTAACTCTTATGCAATATTACCAATATGATCTGCAAAACTTGCAAAGATAATGTGAATTTATAAAATTTAAGAAGAATTACAATTTTATAAAGAAAGAAAATGTTTTTTTTAACCCCAATTTCATATACACAATAAATCGTAAAAAAGGAGGAATAAAGAATAACGAGGAGCTCGACGGCGCAAGTGGTTAGGTCGCGGCGCAAGTCGGTTGCGATCTTTGAAGTTAAGTAACTTCCGCAGTGGTCGGTCATTGGATGGGTGACCAAAAATTAACTATTTCGAGCTCCTCCGTGCTTCGGAAGCCACGTTAAGCACTTGGTCCCGGCTGCAGTAGTTAGCACCCGCCAATCCGCACTGGGCCCGCGTGGTGGGTCATGGTTCAATCTCCCTACTCCATCCATTGGGAAGACCTGTGCCCTAGCAGTGGGGACATTAATAGGCTGATGATGATGATGAAAGAATTACAATAGGGGTTATCTAGGACCCTGTCTCAGCATGAGCTGGTGCGACGATGTTCACAACAGCGCTGATGTTCTGACAGGGCCTGATAGAAGTGATGGCAGAACTACACTTGTCTGATGCGTGGAATATTGCTCGCACCTCTGGGATGGCTCCGCTAAGTACTTGCTCGATGCTTTGGATAGGTTACAGCGGCGCGCAATCCGCATCATAGGCGATGAGGAGGTGACTAAACACCTCGAGCCTCTTCAATTACGCCGTGACGTGGCGTCACTAAGCGCGTTCTATCGCCTGTACCACGGCGAGTGTTCTGAGGAGTTATTCTCTCTTATTCCACCTTCCCCTTTCCTTCAGAGG
Organism: Chilo suppressalis; assembly: GCA_902850365.2. Classification (NCBI taxonomy): domain Eukaryota; kingdom Metazoa; phylum Arthropoda; class Insecta; order Lepidoptera; family Crambidae; genus Chilo; species Chilo suppressalis. The sequence continues at coordinate 6,166,233 of OU963902.1, forward strand.
ACCACGCGCGCTGGCTTACGTTGTCACCGTCTAACTGTGGCTACAATTCCAACGCGTACAAAGAAATTTGGTGACACATTTCTTTGTCGTACTATCCGTAAATGGAATGCTCTGCCCGCTCACGTGTTCCCTCCCTCTTACAATCTGGGATCCTTTAAAAGAGGCGTGAAGAAGCAACTTGCAGGCCGGCAGGGTGAGGATGGCTGGTGTGGCAGTTAGAACTGCTGTATCAGCTATCTTCGCGTCTGGACTTCACCTTCACTTAACATCAGGTGGGGTGGAGTCATTTGTCGGATCTATCTATAAAAAAAAAAAAAAAAATGCCCTGTGCCGACTTATGATCTGAGATCCCAACATGTTTAACCGAGTAAGAATTCTAGATCTAATAATATTTCTGAATTGTTTACGTCAAGCGCCAACTCCTAAGGATTGGAAGACTTTTACTGAAATCGAATACAAAACATCAGAATGATAATAAAAAAAGAAATCGGGTATATGCAATAATGCACTAGAGACACCTTATTAGCCTGAATGGCTGATGCTGCTGTTTCACTCAAATCTTGACGGTTTAAAGATGTTTAAAAAAAGTTTATTTATGTGTTATATTTTAGTATTGTTCATTTAGTGCAAAAAGGTGATATCTTGAAAAGGTCGCCAATTATAAACTTACCGAATGAATGAAGTACAATTGAGTAACTGCAGTACAATCCAAACTTCACCATATCCCAATTCAGCCGGTCTCTTAAGAACAGGTACAATATGTGGAATTCCGCTAGAAATAACAACCTCATTAATAACGCTGCAGCGCTGTTTTGTGAATTTAATAAGTCATTTTGAAATCTTCTCCATTCTCAATATTGCAAAGAGTATCGGACAGTTTTGTCTTCCTAATAGAACGTGGATAGTCGGAAATTGAGAAGCAAAGTTCAGTGTACTTGACAATTTTCAAAGTTATCGCAAAGACAAAATATACTTCTTTGTCATTATTAACTACAAGTTGAAGCTTAACGGTATGCACGGTAAGTAAAAAGTTTTGCTCAAGCAAAGGTTATATCTTTTAATATAGTCCGGCCGCTCAGATTGCGTTTCTGACAGATCGTGTCAGTTCCTTATGGTGACATTAGAGTTAATTTTCGAACCTCTTTTTTATTAGATCTAAAGTGTACTTTATTCTGTCGCGTCATAAGGAACTGACACGTCCTGTCAGAAACGCAATCTCTGAGCGGCCGGACTATAAATATCGAGTTCAAGTGCAAATCTCTCAGATTTGTTAGGTTTGGTGAGTCTTAGCTTAGCTTACAGTTTTCAACGATCTTCATCGCTAATTATCCGATCAAATAGTCAAGCCTTACATGTAAACGATTTACTCGGGAAGGAATTATTCACACTCACACATGGCAGGTCCGTACAGTATGAAGACGGCAAACAGGGTAAGTACGACCTTGACCCTCTTATTTAGAGGTCGGGGTCGATATGCGACCTTCACAGTCTCCGCCACATGGGTAAGGTCGAAGAAAGACACATCAGGGGCTGATTTGCGTTCGATCTGTGAATATAAATGTTAATATTTACTCCCGAAGTATTACGCATCGCCTAATATTGATAATGGCGACACCACTTTTCAGTCAATAATCAGAATTTCCGAATAATATACATACAAAATTAGTTTGTGAGGCTTTACTATTTTAGTAGTAAGGTTTGGATTGGGATTTTAAGATAGGTACTATACCTATGTTCTAAAATAATTATATATTATAATTTAAGCTAAAACCTGCTAAATTACTTCATCATCAACTGTAAAGAAAATTAAATATTATAATGAGGTTGTCATATAATTTTTAAATTGTTATCGATTTACAAAATCATAGTGTAAGTGGTGGTCACTGGCAAGACTGAAATTTTTAATCAATAAATGGTCCCTCGTCACTAATGGATCACTGATTTAAATGAAATGTATTTTGGACGAAAGTGACCAATGACAAAGTTTCGGTGATTTCTGATTTTGCTATAAATTGAGTCTATATTTGAATACTTACTTTGTAGTAATTATTTATCTATTGCTTATTAGGTAAATTGATTAATTAATCCTAGATATGCAACAGATAACTGGAACAATGATTACGAGAACAAGGTCCGTTTGTTTACATTTTTGGCTTCAGACTAAATACTAAGATAAAACTTCAATGTTATCTTGTCTGTGTATTTAGAACACATACCTATGTGTGTAAATAGAGCTAACATTATATTTCTGAAAGTGCCATTAAACAAAAAAGCAAGCGTATTACGGATCGTGGCACCCAATTATATGTTACGTAACCACGGTTCATTAAACTCCTGTTATTCTATCTATAAATCTCAATGGATTGTCATCAATCGATATACGACACAAATGCACAACCAAAAATGTAGGTTACATAGATAATAATACCGGTGATAATAGCAAATGTTTTGTTAGTTATCATCGGCATATGCCTGAATAACATTGTAAGGCTGGGAGAATCGCATAAACTCAAAAGTGCCAATAATAGGACGAGTGCCAATGATTGGGTGGTTTCCCCTAGATTGGCATTCAATCTTTTTTGTTCTCGGAAACATAATTGGCTGATTTTAAAAATATAAACTTTTCGATTGTGTGGTACGAATATATTACGAAAGTAAAATTCGTTCAGTGGTTTAAAACCGTATACGTATTGCTTAGACTTTTTTCATGAGTATTTTTGTATTTAGTGCAAGCTTAGTGAAGTGCTGAATGCTTGCTATGATCGATTAAAATACCGATTCAGTTGTGAATCAAAACTGATTAGGTTCTGCTTTAATAGGGTATTCGCCAAGTTTCAGAAAACGATCTCACGTTATTGACTAATGTTTATGGAGTCCGTAAAAAGTGGATATCATCATCATTCTGTTGTGTATTTCAGTAAAAATAAACAAATCAAAAACTCAATTTTCTAGTTCTTTGCCGCGAAAACGTTTCTCTGGACAATATGGCGTCTTACTAGTGTGTGACGTCACACGACTGTTATTAAAACGTCAAATGATACAATGTAATGTCACTTTAACCGGAAGTTTACTTGCGTGTGACGTCATTTTAGGCTCTGCCAATCCCTAGCGTTTTGGGTCACGTGACAATAGAAAAGAAAACCATTATCTTTTTCGTGGGTTTTTAGTAAAATTATGAATATTTTTTTTGTAAAAATAGTAAAACCCCTGCCAATATTCATTCTAAAGACAGATGCTTACAATTGGCACTTTATTTTTAATACTATCAAATACCCTATTTCGAACTATGACCTCCAAAACCAAAACCTAAACTGAGTCGATCGGAAAGGAAATGAACGGAATGAATGGTAGTCATAGATAAAGTATTAGTTGACAAAAATCTGCTATTGAATCATAGATATTGAATAGATTTTTTTAATTTATTCTACCCATGGATACAAGTCCTTTCGCAGTACATATTTATTGCAAAACTCCAAAAAAATACATGAAATAATAAACCCTGACATAAATAAAAAAAAATGTTCGAAAACCTCATAACTCCGGTCAAATTAGACAGAAAAATAAGAGTGAAGGTACATAAATTTACATCAAGCTAAAGGGAATAAAATTTTCAAAACATAATTAATAATAACATTTCAAAATTCCCCATCGTTCTGGTACTTGGAAAAAAATGACTTGAGATCAAGAGTAAAAAAGTGGGTTTTTCGCGAATATCATTAAAACGGTGAGTTTTAGCGTAAAATTACCTCGAGGTCAATGGTCAAAAAAGTGGCTTTTTCGCGATTCGATTAATCACTAAGTTGTATTATCAAAACACTAAGTTGTATTATAAAATTACCTCAAACAATAATTGTAGATCATAAAATTATCTATAACGAGTTACTGACAAGTAACCCTTATAGTTTCGTCATGTCCGTCTGTCTGTCCGTCCCCGGTTGCTTGGAGACTGTAAGCACTAGAGAGCTGTAATTTTGTAGAGATATGTATATATATGATGCCGATAAAATAAAAAATAAAATTTTGAAAAAAAAATAGGGTAGCTACATGTAACGTGGGGATGTTTTTATCATCTACCCCATAATGTGGGATATTGTTGAATAAGTCCTTTAAAATTACTATTTTTCAATTTAGGGATCCGTTTGCGAAATATTAAACTTCAAAGTGCTAATTTTTGTTCGTGTGTGGCGTCCCCTCCTCTAAGAGCGAAACTATTAGTCAATTTTTGATTTTTATGAACTTTCAATGAAAATTATAATGGTTAAAAAAGATTTGTTAGTTTAAGAGTAACAGTCGTTCAACTTATGTATTAGAAACTTTCGGAAATAATAAAAAATCCTTAGAAGGAAACATTAAAAGTGACTTAGACTTTATAAATAATTTCATGATCTACAATTTTTGTCTTGGATAATTTTACGATAAAACTTAACGTTTTGATGTAAATAGCGAAAAAAACCTTTTTTTTACCTTAGACCGCGGATAATTTTTTATCCAAGTACCAGAACGATGGGGAATTTTAAAATGATATTTTTAATTATGTTTTGAGCAATATAACGAACCTCCAGCTTGATGTCCATTTATGTACTTTTGAATGTGTAGATGACCGGACCATACGATAATTTAAAATTTTACGTATTAAACAATTTTATACTTGAAAAAAAAATCATAAAGTATTTTCTATATTATATTTAAATAAAAATAACCCAAACTTGATGGCGATATATTAAATTTCGAGCATACAAGTTTATCTCGCTAATGCATAGTTAAGATGTTTCGCGTGTGTCAGCGGTCATCTGGTGTTCCTGAAAAACTTTGAATTATATCTCGAGCAAGCACATACCGCTCACGAAAACGACAAGTTATCTCGGACTCCTTGGGACCATCGCGAGTGCGGGGTCCATCCACTTGAGACACGCGTCTGTGAACTTTTTGTGCAAAAAATGGAGCAGCAAAAAAATTTTATTATAACTTCAGAAAATTTCCACGTGGAGCTGCCTGTTTATTTAACAACAATTAAATCAAACAAATACATAAGTACGAGTGCCGCCGCACCTGCAGTTAGAGAAGTACTACCTGTATGGCACAGAGCAAGCTTATCCACGCAAGTAGCATCCCATACAAGAGGACGACCCTGCTTCCAAGAAATGAGCGCTATTACTATATATATATATACTGTATCGAGGTCTCCTGCCATCGTCTCAGAAGATGCCACTAGGCTCTACGCTGGCACATTGACAGCGATCAGAGCCCTGCGGATAACGTCATTGATACATGCGTGGCGTGAGGCTCGACCAGTGCTCATTTGTCATGAGAGACCATGGTGTCCCAACTTACCAATGCGAGTTCCGCAACGACGGCGATGGGGACCAAGTCTAAGTGAAATGGCAAGAGATAGAGTGCTCCTATCAAGCAAAGTCCCGATATTGGCTCAAGGAAGAGCTTGCAGCTAGTAACCAGACTCTGTCTGAAAGACCGCTAGGAGGCGACCACGCTCAGCTGCGTTTTCAGAGGAAGCTAAAAGATTACTCTGATACAAACAAAGTGGCTCATCTCACTAGAGGTCTTAAAAGATATTTCTAAGAAATATTTATTGTCTTGTCTTGACAAATTATACGATTCGTATACGATGATTTTTTTTGTTTAATAAAATATCTCATCGTGTAATAATTTGGACAATAAAACGTATTAATCAATACATGAAGATAGATCGCACTTATTTTTTGTTTGTTTCATTGCTCTCTATAAAAAATCCATAGATTTGCGGCAATCATGTTTTTATTTCTGTATAACGTATTTCGCAGTAGCGTTGTGAACTCAACTTTGTTTACTGAATCAAATGACTAACCGTCAAGTTTATTGGAAAAAAAGATCATTATCATCACCCTATTATAGTACCCACTGCTGGGTCACAGGCTTTCCCTATGGATGGAATAGGAAGATTGGGCCACTCACCACGCGGGCCTAGCCTAACGACTGCAGATGCAGCCGGGACCAACGGCTTAACATGCCTTCCAAAGCACGGAGGAGCTCAAGATAACAGGTTTTTGGTCACCCATCCAATGACCGACCATTGCAATACATTACCAATATATTATAATAACAGAAAAGTTAATAGTAACATCTGATGCTACGAAATGTGGCGTTTATATACTTAACTAGTACAAAATTATTATAACAACTTGTATCAAACTATGTTTGTACAACAATGTAAGTACTCTATTTATTTTGACGTCAAAATGTGCAATTTATGTCAATTTATGGAAAATAACTAGACGTTTAAAATAATAACTTTGTCACATTATTTGAGAATCTTAATCACCATCTGCTGGGGTACCTAGGCGTATTCATTTTTTAGGTTTCCGTAGTCCTGACAAGGAACCCTTATAGTTTCGTCATGTCCGTCTGCAGTGCCGTCTTTGACCAATTGGGGGCCCTAGGCATATTAGGATAATGGGGCCCCTATGACCCCCGTTTGGTCATTTAACAGGAACTAGGGATTTTGAATTTGATCTGAGGGGGCCCTATCGATGCGGATGCCCTGGGCATTTGCCCAAAGTGCCCACTAGGAAAGAGGGGTCTGTCCGTCTGTCCGTCCCCGATTTTGCTTGGAGAGAGCTGTAATTTTGCGGAGATAAGTATATCAATCACGCAAACAAAATGGTAGAATAACTTTTGGAAAAAAAATTTTTTAGGGTAGCTCCTCTACATGTAACGTGGGGATGTTTTTTTTCATAATCTACCCCATTGTGTGGGATATCTTTGAATAGGTCCTTTTAAATTATTTAGGGTTTACTAAGACTTTTTTTCGATTTAGGAATCGTTTTGCGAAATATTGAACTTTAAAGTGCTAATTTCTGATCGAGTACGGCGTCCCCCCCTCTAAAAGCTAAACTATTGGCTTGAAAAACCTGGAAAAATTCATGATAATAGTGCTTTTCATGAAAACTGTAACGGTTAAGATCGTCTAAGAGAAGTAGTCGTTCAACTTTGGTTAGAAAAAAAATCTTACCTATTGAAAATTTCTTAGAAGAAAACATTAATAGTGACATAGATACTGTAGCGTAAAACCTTGCATTGCAACAAAATCTAAAAAAAAAACATTTAAAAACTACAATAAAATATAATTACTTCTACATCGCTACCGCGAGTACCAACGGCAACGGCTTCTTATTCGCGCTAACGTTACGTTCTATAAAAAGTTTATAAGCACTTGAAAAGATCGGATCAAGTTAAGGTGACGTTGTTTCGGGCCTATTGCCAAACCTTCTATACGTGTAGTTTGTGGGGGGAACTGTAGGCGCCATGTCATCAACGGCCTGCGTGTCCAATACAATAACGCGTTCAGGATGCTATTGGGGCTGCCGCGATATTGTAGTGCATCAACGATGTTTGCTGACGCCCATGTTGACGATTACTACGCTAATATGCGCAAAAGAGTAACGTCACTGATGCGCAGAGTCAGGGGTAGCTCTAACAGCATCTTGGCCGACATAGCAGGCAAATTGTAGAGTCCGTTGTGGAGACATTGGGTACAATCTCATGTCTCCACATATATGAAACATAGAAAATAGTTTAAATACAATTGTACTAACATAGTTTCTAAGTTTTAATGTTACTAACCCTCATATGGACTATACGGTCTGAAATAAATGATTATTATTATTATTATAACTGTGCAGCTGGCTGTAGGGTATCCATGAGGATTTCACACCCGCTCCCCGCTTAAGAGGAAACAAAAAAAAATCGGCAGTTATCACTCGTATTTAAAAAAAAATGAATTGATTTTGAGTTTGAGACGTAGTTTGACTTTGATTTAGATATTTTAGTTGAGATTCATAGACTGATAGGAATTGGTTTATCTAATTTCCGATATAGAAAAAAAAGGACTCCTGCTCAAATATATTGTGGTAACTACAGGCAATACGGAACCCTATACTGCGCGTGGCACGACACGCATTTGGCCAGTTTTTCTTATTTAAAATCGTAGTATTCATAGTTTTTATGGTACAGATGGTGGGCGTAGCAAAGATTTATAAGTATTTATTATCATTTATTATTATATTTGTGATATGTAAAATTGAGCTCAAAACATAGGTAAGGTAGGTGTGTTGAGGATTTTTAAACTTTTCAATTGATCGCACTGTATGAAATAAAAGATAGCGGCCTTTGCTAAGCTTCTTGTCGATTCTTGTCAGTAGGTACAAGGTTTTCAGATGATCTTGCAACAGACTTAACTAAATAATGACTTTGAATTCTTTTTTCTTCCAAGTCCATCATTATCAACTTATTAATGTCCCCACTGCTTGAACATAGCCATTCCCTATGGATATCATAATATATCAGGAAAATGTGTCATGACCCACCACGTGGCCCCAGTCCGGATTGATGGGTACTAAAGACTACAATCAACGGCTTAATTTGCCATCAGAAGCACGGCTCTACATACTAAGTTTTTGGCCACCCATCCATTCACTGGCCATAATGAAAGTTGCTTGCAAAAGGAAAATAATTTCCGTCCGGGTTTAATCAATCTTTAAGCAGTATAATCATCGTTAGATCACAACTGAATATGAATTAAGAAAATTTGGTGTCCTACGTTTATACTATACTGTGACAGATACGTAATCGTATCGTCATCGTAAAATTTTGTATAGAATGAGCTAGTTTGTTCTTACGTCCGGTAGAGGCTCTGCTTAGTTTACATAGAAACACTGACGATGTGAAACGATTACGTAGTTACCAAAGTTAGTGCTTCGGCCTCTGAATTCTGGCTGTTCATCAGTAAATCAATTGCATTCAGAAATATTGTGCAATGTCGCCTTTTTGATCCGGAGGGAATATAATATAATATTATTGATCGGTAGCAGTAATCTGTGATGTAAATTAACTTCTTCAGTAGGTGCCTTAATTCAAGCGGACGATTGATGTAATATAATCTATCTAATATGAAATAAACTCGAAAATTCTGAATTTTATAATATTTATAATATAATGACGTATTACCTAAATTGTACTGGAAATGTACCATTTTCACGGTACTTTTAACACCACAGCATATTAAACAAAAGAAATATCTCAAACAAAATTTAAATTGCGGGTGCATATGTTAAATTTGTATTAAGTATAACACTGACCAAACAACATTACATTAGGTAATTATTATTATAATTATAAAATTATAGAAGTGAAACTTTTTTACGCAAGCTTGACTTCGGGGGTAAGCTGGCGAATGCGTTACGCGTTGCGAAAAGTGTGTTCGGGCGCGGCGAACGGGAGTTGAGTGGGGGATTATCTTATAGCTAGTAAATGAAATATCTATATGAACATACATGTATATATTGTACACACACACACACATACAGATGGAGCTAAAGAAGTTTCACTTCAGTCGTGTGGTCATAAGCACACTCGTTTTTTATTAACTATACATTCCCCTGTCTTATCTATCATGTTTAAATTACATGTTCACTTCAATGGAACAATGCAATCGGTAACAAAGGTACCTGTGAAAGGAACGTAGCGATACTTATGATAATTAAACTTTAATATGAGGAGTTTATAAGTGTATCTTACTACCGGTTTATTTACAGTTATTAATGCAACTGTTGTTTAATGAGGGGTATTTAAACACGAATGTGGGTTTATAGCATCACATGAGTGACTTAATACCTAATTATAAACAGTTGCATACAAGAGTTTATCTACACCCATGATATTAATGGTCTACAAAAAATTCTGACTCTATGGGGCGTTCTAAGAACTCAAAATTTATGAAAAGTTTCGGCGCTGTGGTATTCAAAGGCGCGTGACTGTGAATATTGTTGTTTTTTTTAATTCATAGAGATACCACGCAACGAGCAGTAAAAAAATGTGGCTGTCTGATTAAAAAACCCTTGGCACGGAAGGGATCGAAAATCGAAGGGGTGTTATTATGATATTAAGTACAACATTATATTCATCCATCTGTGTGATATCGGGAATTTAAATGTTTTAATGTTGGAAATAAGCTCACTCTTTTAGATTGATTATAGAGATTTTTTAAGAATGAAGTGATGAAAATATTATCAGGGACGCCAGTAACGGTAGGAGATCGCTTAGACATTTTTGGGTAGATATTTGAGGCATGATGATTTTTTTTATATTTTTTTTTCAGATAGCGAAGGGTGCGGATTTGATTAACGTCTGGTCCGCGTGGAATTCATTTCTAGTAAAATTTTCTTTACATATAAGCGTTTTTCTCCAAAGATTCAATCTGGCAGGTGTTTTTTTTTTTTTTTTTTTTTTTTATTTTTTCTTTATTTGGGAAACAAACAATGAATTAATACTTGTACCTAGATCTAATTAACAAACATACATCAATAAAGTTTCCACTATAATACAAAACATATAAAGGAGTTCAAGTTAAAATTGAGAAAGAAAAAAGACGTTAATGTTTTTACCAATAAAAAAAAAAAAAATAACAAGTCTGGTTGGTTACAATTAATGATTAAGAACCATATCGTGGATATATTTTTTACAATTTTTGAGTGAACAGTTAAATATGTCGATTGATGTGAACCTATAGTTATAATCAGTACAAGACCTTATCACGAAAGTATTAGTAGTATATTTGGTGCTAATTATAGGTAAACTAAATAAACTTTTTGAACGGGAGCCTGCCCGAGGGCATCTTAAACCAATGCTATTCAAAAGGAATGGAGAGTCAATGAGATTGTTCATAATTTTATAAAGAAAGACTTGATCTCTCTCAACACGACGATCCGTTAAGGAAGAAACAATTATCACAGGTTGGTTACATAGATGTGCTCTGTAATTTAAATATTTCGAAAATTTATGATTGATTCTCTCTATTGAATTTATATGAACCTTATACTGTGGGTTCCATACAGTGGACGCATATTCTAAAATAGAACGGACAAAGGAGTTAAACAATAGCATTAATGTAGAAAAGTGCTTGAAGTCTTTTCCTATTCTAATTATAAACCCAAGCATACGCAACGCCCTAGTTGTAATATCATTAATATGCGTCTCAAACGTCAGTTTGCTATCTAGGGTCACACCCAAATCCTTGATTACTGTTACTCTGTTTATCCTTTTACCATTGAGATTGTAATTTAATTTTATTGCTTTAATTTTACGAGTAAAGGTGATAACACTACATTTATTCGGATTAAGATGGAGGCAATTATTATGACAGTAATTGCAAAGACTGTCAAGATCACTCTGGAGTAAAGCAGCATCCTTGGGAGATGTGACTTTTCTAAAGATCTTCATATCATCAGCATAAATTAAGATATTAGAATATTTAAGAACTGAAACTACATTATTAATGAACAAATTAAAAAAGAGAGGACCGAGATGGGATCCCTGCGGCACACCCGATGTGACCGGGACAAAAGTTGAACAGTGCCCCTTTACAGTAACTGCCTGACTACGGTCTCTGAGGTAAGATTCTATCCACCGTAAAAGGTCACCATGTATACCAGCCTCACTAATCCTCTGCATTAAAATAGGGTGCTGAATTTTGTCGAAGGCCTTGGAGTAGTCAGTATACACCACATCCACCTGACTACCCTTATCCATATCCATGGTGACTCGATGCACAAACTCGCATAAATTGGTTTCGGTGGATCTCTTATTTATAAAACCATGTTGTTCATTCACAATTACATGCCGTAAAAATGGAAAAACTGAGTCATACACAATTTTTTCAAATAGCTTAGGTATGACACTAATTTTAGAAATAGGCCTGTAATTTTGAATATTGTGTTTATCGCCAGTTTTAAATACAGGGACAACATGGCACTGCTTCCAAATCAAAGGCATTTTTCCGGTTTCCAAAGAAAGCTTAAACAAAAGGTACAACGGCAGTGCCAAAGCTTTATGGCACATTTTTAAGAAAAATGGAGGAATACCATCTGGGCCACAACCTTTCACAATGTTAAGGCTCTTGAGATGTTTCTGAATTAATGATACAGTAATATCAACAGATCCTATGGAAATGACACCTAAATTAGTCGTCCCAGTCAATTGTGAGGAAATATCCAAACGAGGTTCAAAGGCGGAACAAAAGTAATCATTAAACATAGAGCAAATCTGCTCCCCATTGCTTGAAAACTGATCATTAAAAAACAAAGTGTCAGGCATATCAGAAGTAGCTTTTTTTGACTTAACAAAAGACCAAAAGTGTTTACTATTTCTTTTTATCATACTTTCAGCATTACTTACATATTTGTCATAACATTCGTTTTGAACTCGTTTTTGTCGTTCACGCAGAAAACTAAAAGTATCATAGTCACATTGTCTACGATAAATTTTCCATTTTTTGTGAAACTTCAACTTCTCTTTTATAACCTTTATAAGGGTCGCAGAAAACCAGGGAGGATACCGATGACCACATCTAATTATCTTGCTTGGAACATGCCTAGAAATAACAGTGTTCAGCTCACCATAAAACCGTTCAACAGCCGTATCAATATCACTAATAAAGAATTTTGTCGATCAACAGGTAGGAAAAATTTCATTTAACATTGATTCTGTCAAAAGCACATGCAGTGAGGCTTCTGTTTAATTTAATGCCTCATTAGGCTACGTTTAATACGTCGTACTTCATTGCCACTCTAAAGAAAGTTGCATAAAAATTACAAAACTAATAGAGACCACGCATTTTCAATTAACGCTCACACTTTATTTACATACTCAGTTTAAAGTCGATATGATTTGTAGCTATTTTCAGGTTTGGCAATTTAAGGTAGAAACCATGGTACCAAAATATACTCAACGTTTCTCGTCGATATTGTATGTTTACGACTGACATCATATTATGTATCTACTAACACTGAAAACTATATTTAATCTCGAACTTTGGAATTGAATTATTTTGTAATTTTTGAAGCAGAACCAAAATTATGAAACTAGTCAAAAAGTCAAAAGTCAAGTTTACTTAAATTAACCACCTTCTGTAACAAACGATTATATAATACTTTGCTTAGGTGTAAACTGGCTCTATATGGGCACTTTTTTCAAAGGCTTTGATGAATTTCAAAAATACATTTTTCTAAATACATATATTTTAGTACTGTTTATAATATGGAATAAAATATGATTAATCCTAAAATTGCCTAGAATTTCTATTCCATTTCAAGGAAAAATCTCTGATATAAAATATCTTCTTTATCTTTGAAAGTAAAATGACTCTTGGAAGGAAGTCATAAATAACCTTTGACTTCGGGAATGATATTTTATTAATGGATTTTAAAAATACATCGACATTTACTATGAAACGTCGTGATAAAGATGTCGTAATATAACAAAGTTATATTATTTTAAACTTTCATGGTTTATTTTAGTTATTAACGGTATTTCTACCATGTACTCACCATGTTTTTTGTGAGTTTCCAATATTTCGGCACCATTGCAAACGCCATGATCGATTATGGAATAACTGATACTCCGTGATCATGGCGCTTGCAGCGAAGGTAGCTATCCCGTTAATAGCTATAAAATGGTACTAAAGTACCTACGTAGCAATAGTAAATCAATTACAAATTATTATCGGTCTCTTTTAATAATAAACATCAAACGGAGGATTACGTTCACGTATTTTGATTATTATCTTTGTAAGTAAGCCAGTGATATGAAAATGTGATAAATAATAAGGGAAAAGGAGCAAGATTATCGAAGAATTGTTTAAAAATATACTTACAGGGGTCAAACCTCGGTCTCTGAGGAACTGGTCTGGCTCTTTTAGGCAAGTGAATCCATATGTAAGAACCAACATGAACATCACGGTGGTCGTTGAGAAGACACCGTAATAGCCGAAGTTCTTCAATACAATGCCGCTAAGGGCAAGTCCTATTGGGAGGCCCGCAGTCATGCAGAAGTTCACCAAACCAACCCTGAATGTTCTGTCCTGCTCCGAAGTGATATCGCTAATATAACTGAAAACACCAAGGAACATCGTAACCCACCCACCGGTGATGGCAGGGAAAACAGTCTCCAGAAAAACTGTCACTTCGACAGGAATTTCATAGAAAAAGTACACGTTTATTATATTGCTGATAGATGTGATAAGTTCTCCTATAACGGGCAGTAATATGATAATCTTTCTCTTGCCAGTTCTGTCACTCCAAGCCCCTAGGAACATTATCATCAGACACGGCAAACCTGTGTGAATTATGGTTTTCCAAATATCAATAGACGCAATCAGTTGTTGGACTTGTTTCTCGTACGAGGAAAAATTTGTGCTTTTTTGTACTACTAGGGCATCACATACCTCGTCACCGAACTGGAGATTAACACGGCATGCTTTATCCAAATTGAGATTACCCATTGCAAACCTCGATATTACACTCGGTATTATGAGACCAGCCAGCAGTGGTTCCACGGTTATGTTCCTCTTTACATGTTCGAATTTCTCGCCCCATGTTTTCTTTGGTGGTTTTTCTGGAATAGTCCTGTTTAGCGGGTTTTCCTCAATACATTTTGCATTATTGTGTTTGTCTTCCATCCATTCGGCGACCTTTTTCTTTTCTTCCATCGATTCATTTTCCTGTTTTTCTTCTGCCATATTGTTTAAAACTTTGAAACGCTACAAGGGTTTGTTATATATTTATTTATATTATTGTTCCCATTGTTTGTTAAGTAGAACTAATCATAAACACGATTGTCACTGTCACAACGTTTGGTATAATGTTATGAATTGCGATAACTGAGACATCACAATTGCCATCAGTATTTACATGTCCAATATAGGTATTTGTTTGATATCAATTAAATGTTGATAACGAGTGAATTATTTGTAGAGAATTATACCTTTTGTCTATGTTTATTGTGCGTACAATGATAATGTGTAAACTGTAATTGATTCTGCAATAAGAACTGTATTCTTCGCTAGTATGATTGGTAACTGGACGTTTGGTTTTTAAGCCAACTTTAAATAAGAGTGCGCGGCCGGATAATAGTGGACTGTGAACAGTAAGATAGTGATCACAGGTTTTATTGCCGGTCGCGTGATATAACTAGGTAGTCGTACTGAGGTAGCGATTTTGTTAGATCTTGATCTTGGTCAATTGGTTCACAGTTCGCATCTCATATACCTATCGGCCTTGGCCTTAAGTACTATGTCATCGAAACATACGTTAATCCTTTTTCACGATATTTTGTATAGTTACTTGAATTTTAACAAACCCGTAGGTTTTTAAATTAAAAAATTCTTTAATGAAATTCTTTCAAAAACTGTTGTTAAGTTTTAGAAACAGAGTACATTCTAACCATCGTATTTATAGGCAAGTCAAAGTATGTATTTATTTATTTTTGCTAAAGTAATTACTTGAGCAACAATTTTTATTCCACAACCAAGACATTTATCAAAGTAATAAAGTCTAAAATGAGATTTTTTATCAAAGTAATAGTCACCATGTTCGTTGCAAAGTTATCATTTTTTTGTGTTTTTATCATTGTAATCTGAAATTATGAATAGGTATCGAGCGACGATTAATTTTTGGAAAATATCTCCAACAACCCAATAAAAGAATTTCTCATAAAACTTCTGTTTAAACGTACATAAGTCAACCTGCACCTAATCATTTGCTTAAATAATGTATGTAACTTGTTTATAAAAGTTAATTTTCTATTGGAGAATTCTAGTCTGAAGTAATGACTTATTTATTAGATATATGGTGGCCGCTTTCCATTAGGTAGGCCATATGCTTGTTTTTTTTTAGCCAGGTGGCCCTACCCCACCTGATGTAAAGTGGTGTTAAAGTCCAAACGCTAATATAGTTGGTACTGCAGTTATACACTGCCACACCAACCATCCTCACCTTGCCGGCCTGCAAAAATGCTTCTTCACGCCTGTCTTAGAGAACCCCAGTTTGTAGAACCCAGAAGGAGGGAATACGTGCACGGACAAAGAATTCCACTTTCAAATAGTACGATAAAGAAATAAGTGACCAAATTTATTTGTTCGTGTAGGAATAGTGGCCACAGTACGGCGCGCGTGGTCCTCTGAAGAAAAGGTGATGGAGGGATAAGGGAGAATAACTCCTCGGAGCACTAGCCGTGCTATAGTCGGTAGAATGCGCTCAATGATGCCACATCGCGGCGTAATTGTTTCCTCCCCTTTTAAAATAAAAAATAATTATAATAATAAACATTGGTCAATGTATATGTTACAGATAAAACTAGTTTTTAGATAGAACGCGTTTTCCCTAGTTAAAACTACTTTTTGCTAAATGCCTTATAAATATATTATAATAACCTGCATTTTTAATATGTAAAACGTTTAACTTTTAGTTGTGTATTACAAATTATTACTTTGATGAGACAGACGTTATTACTACATATTTACGTATAATTATGGTTTCTGCTTTAACATTATAGCGAATTGCCACCACAAATTATGATTGCCGTATTAAGCGTTAAGCTTACCTACATTAACACACGCTATTGTATTTATTTATATAAAAGCCAGTCGTAAAATCCTTTTACTGAAAAGGCTATCATGGAAAACAAAATATGAAGTTTTAATTATCTTTTAATATTATTATAAATAAAACAAAGTCGTGTTAGAACACAAACTCAAGAACATCTGCACAGATTCTTATGAGATCTGATTGTTTGCATTCCTCTCTGCCCCGAATATCAGAATAACTAATAAAATATAGGAAAAACCACGGAATATGTTTTGCAGTTAACTGTTTCAAACGTGCTTCAAACAAAAAAAAAAATGCAATAAGTATATAATATTTCAGCACTTTAAATTATATTATTTATTACTCTACAATTTACATTATCTAGAAATAATAACATTAATATGAAATATGCCTTGAAGGGCGACTCAATCGGCAATGGAAGACTGGACTCGCTCCTTCGAAACGTAAAACCGACAACAAATGTCATCGGTCAGTGTACCATTGCCTTGTGAAACTTCAAGTAATGACAGTAACAGCTGTCATCACTTGGGAGTGATCTATGCTAAGGGTAGCATTTAAGGGGCTATGCTTCATTGGAAGGTGAATGCCGCATCATCCTCCTCTCGAGGGTTGATCGCTTCAGATGAAGCTTGTAAGGCCCTTCTGGCCATAAGCATGATTAACGGGTGTTTTTTAGTCAGTAACAGTCTGACATAACCCTACAACCGGCTGTAGGGTATCCATGAGGATTTCTCACCCGCTCCCCCGCCTGGGAGGAAACAAAAAAAAAATTGGAAGGGGCATTCAGACGTGAGCCACGATTGTGAACGGACGTTAGCACAGAACTTTTCACGCTTCACATAGCAATCCGTTTGTACCTTGGCAATCATAACTGATTTTGTAAAGTGATTAGAAGATTCAAATTAAACGTTAGCTTGGTCACTAGACTACAGTTTTATTTTCGGGAAATATCATTGAATTCCCAAGATGGCGGATCAAGACGAACCACGTGACCAACCGCCTATCCCGCTCGCCCATCCGACAAACAAAATACACTATCAAAACCCATAGAAATACGTAGTAAATTGTAAATTCTGCATGAAATATTAAAAACTATGTATAAGAAAGGCAGAGTATAAGGCATTTATTGTATTAAATAAAACTAGTTTTTTACGGGTATATGCACGAAACTTTATTTATTGACGTTTCGTAGCCTTTACAGGCTACGTCGTCCGTAAAAACTAGTTTTATTTAATGAGTGATGTGTGTGAAAACCTAAGAAACAAATATGTTTTGTATTGTTTGGTATATTCGCATATTAAAAAAAGTACCGGTGTGTAATAATATGTTTGGTCGAATTTTGCCTTTTTAATTGGCGCAAGTTACAACACTCCAATTAGGCACGTTCCTTGTACTTTTTTCCACTTAATGCTGAACTATAGAAACGATAAAGTCACAAATTAAAATACTTTTGGCACAAAACACTGTAAATACAACAGACGTTGACAAACCATGTACACCTGGTCACAAAAGGACACTAAAATGGGGTTCGGCCGCAAAAAGGCATTTAAATGAATGTCGCCGTTGTTAGTTGAGGCAAATATAATGTTGTATAACAATTATATTTGTATAACAGATTGTTCTATAGAATACTATGACATTTCCATAGTATTAAGTACTCGGAAGGGTACGTCGACTTTGGTGTAGTATTTGTTGCCGCATTAGACAAGTATGCCGACGGTATCTAGTCGAGCGACGCGAGACCAATCATTTATTTATGTTTCAACATTACATAAATCTTACTGCGATTGTTTTCCCCTCTTAATTTCCGAGTAAGCCGTAGGGTAGTAGCCGACTTAATAACTAGGGGTTGGCTTTGTTTGCAGAATGTAGAACAAAGATCATGCAACCAATCTTATCGTTTTTTAAATATGCTGAAGTAGGTAGGTATGTACCTTTTAGTTTCTATCCCCTCCCTCAGGTATGGATGCGAATTTTCTTTCTAAATCCTAATTTCAACTGTCCTTTTTTCAGTTATTTCAAAAAACTACTAAGAAGAAGTTTAGCTCGATAATATAATCGTTATATTCTGTGCAATAAGTTGAGGTGTTCCGGTACCTATTATTAAATTTTGGTAGTATTTGTTGTATTAGAGATTTGTAGTCATTAAATGATCGATTACTGTCAATGAAATAAATACTCGCCTCAAATTATCGAATCTATGGAGCTATGTCAAAATCATCAGCCCTTCTGCTGAAGAATTTTTCCTAGCCATTACCGACTATAATCTCTAACAAAATATTCCTGAACATCCTTTTCAATCAGAAGATTTCAGGCGCCTAAGACAGATGTGGATGATTTAAGCTTTCGTTGGTATTCCGCTAACATTTAAAAAAAAATTCATATTTTTTTTAATTATCAAAGACACAAAAATTAAAATTTAAAATATATTGTTCGTTTTTTTATTAAATATATTTATACTAGAAATTTATTGATATAACTATTAAATAAATTTACATATTTTTTTATGTAATATTCTCATATCAATTTTAATTTAATAATACTGTAATTTCAATATTCCTACATGGTATAGTATTGCATATGAAATCATATTTTTTTTTAATTGCTTTATAAAATCTTTTCCTTTATTTATATTTGACATTTGGAGGCAGGTTGATAAAGGTTTAGATGGTCATCGTACTAGTGTACCAAAGTAGTCAACTTGTAAACTACAATAGGTTAAGCCCAATTTACGGTGTTTATGAAACGTGTTCTTCGTAATCCAAAGTTTTAACAAAAAGTGACGTAACCACTGATAGTTGCCTTGTCATGCGTATTATCTGGTATTAACGAATATTGAGTTTTTTGTCATGTTGCATACGTCGTAAACACTGAGACTTCGGATTCGGTAAACTCTTTTTATTAGTTTTATATTGAAAACGTTTTTAAATAAAATAAAAACTTATGACATAGCAACGTTAGAAAATTACCGCTATTGCATTTCCACTATTCTTTATGGATTTCTTTTTATATTGGTTTTTATAAAGTTGCATGGAATTTATTGTACTCGTATCGCGGTCGAATTTTTTTAATATAACTGTCCATTCAAATCTTACAACTTCCCCAAACAAGAGAAGACCTCGAATATTGCAAGATCCAATTTGTGTATTCGGCCTTAGGGCCTCTACCTTTTCACTAGTTGGGCGGCGTAATGCGTTATCAAAATTTGATCGAGTGTATAATGTACTTTGCTTGTTGTTCACAGCTTGTTCTCAGTTAATTACAAGCTTATATCGTCACGGTTGCGTGAACCATGAAATTGTGTAACGTCTGGTTGAAGCGCGTGATTGGGGCAAAATTGACGTGCACTGTTCAATTTTAATTTTCGCGCTTATACCACATATTTTTGTATTATGTCTATGTGTGAAAAAGATATTTTTTGTATCAGTCGGAATATTTATGGTTACTCAAAAATGCTTTTCTGACGAACATTTTAAACACGTTAGCATCTTTAAAAGATTATTGTTGCACTATATTAGCACTGTATTTGATCCATTTAATTATTGAAGGAGCACAAAAAATTACGCTTTCACTGAATCAGAGCGTTCACTACACTGCACAGCACTACAATAAAGACACAATAGGCATGACTGTGAGTGTTTGTGTGCAAGTCGAAGCAATTTGTAAGCAATGAACGTTGGACAAGGCGTTTCCGTCACCACATCTCATTCACGACCATTATCTACTTGAAAAATGTCTCGTAAGAATCGAGATCGGATCACATGTTAAATTTCTAGTCTTACCTACCATAAGGTCGTATACAATCAGAGTGATTAATTATGCAGACCTCGAACTACGGAAATGTTTGATTATCATGATTATAGGTTCCTGGGAAATTTTCTGGCGCTGTTTATTGCTACTTACTTACTAGCATTTAAATTTTGGTACATTTAAATATCTTGAAGCTGTATCGGAAGACTCTTTCAATACTTTGACATTTATGACTCCTTATCATGTAGATCTGAAAATTTTTACGTCTCTAAGAACCTTCTTCTTATTGAAGTTGGTTAAAAATATATTATTATGTATAATATTTTATAAACAAAAATAATTAAAAATAACACTTAAAATAAATTTATTATTTAATTAACATCGTTTTCCTGCACAATATAAACTGAAGCAATGTTTTTTTTTATATATGTGACTCGCCTGATGGAAAACAGCCACCATAGCCTACTCTAGCCGCCTACGATACTAGAAAGTACATCTCACACGTTGCATATAAACTTTCTAGATTATATTGGTTTAAACTTTCATGGTCACTAACACTATAACTATTAACGGGATTGTTACCATGTAACCAATGAAACGCAAAATCAGCCATCGCGGATCATTTAATTGATTCGGGTCCTAATCACTGGTTTGAGCTCCATAATCCACAAATTATCTTGACAGAACGCCACCACATACCAAGATTGGTCAGGGAAGCGATTGAAATAACCAAACACAAGAATTTCAATCGTGAGGATGGGTTTAAATTGTCAAGTGTCTGGAATCCAGTGGTTCGTATGTGTAAAAACCGTAAAAATAAAAAAGTGTCTTTCCGCGATCTGATACTGTGAGTATTGTGTGTCGGGAACAGGTGCGAGTGAATAGTGAGATTGTGACCAGTGGTAGGGGTATCGAGCACAGTAAAAGACGACGTCAGAGGGTAGACCGATATGTCTGCCAATAACATCTACCCGCAATTACTTCAGTTACTCCGTGATCATGGCGCTTGCAACAGTGCAGAAACTCGCCGTGCCAAGACTCATAAAAAACAAGGTACATGGTAACAATCCCGTTAATAGCTATACTTTCTGGTTAAATTCAAATCAATTATCGAATAAATGCTTGGGTTTAGTATGCTTTGGATATTCGATCCGCATCATTGGCGATATTAACCCACTTGTTACGGATATATAGGGACTTTTCTTTGCAGAATCTCTGTGATTTTTTATACACTTACTAATGAAAACATAAATAAAAAAAATCATCTCTTACGGAAAAGCGGGAAAATGGTGTTTGATATACGGAACGCTAGACAATAATTCACGAGTTTCTGATAGTATGTAATTGAAATGTAAGTATTACATTCATTTAAATAATAAGAAGGAACACATTTTTGAAAATATTTATTATTAAGCCAAAATTTCATTCTGAAGCAGTAGGTACCTGTTATATTTTCTTTTTCAGTTGGACCCACAATGTACGTTGAATCCCATCCTGCCTGCTTATTCTATAAAAGCTGTTCCAAGAAAAACACCACGCCTCTCTCCTTCTGAAAGAAGTTTCATTGCTTGCTTTAGACCAGATGGGCGGTGTAGACGGCAAACGCAAGGGCGGGAGCTGGTCCAATGTCACTCGGATCGGCATGTCTCTAGCACTTGACATTTTCCCTATTTAGAAGCCACCACATATTAGATCCGGTGGTGGTATGGGTGCTGATGCAGAGAGCCATAGTAGAGGGGTAATTCTGATGGACCCAGTGATAATTCACATGCTATCCTTGAGCTGGGTATCGACCTTGTTAGTATGGGCACTACGACACCAAACACCAGAATGGTGTGGCAAGCAGTATTCGGCAACGGAGTACACCAGGGAAAGTGCAGATGTCCGCAAAACTGTAGCCCAGCCAGTGCGCTTTTGTGCTAGGCCCTCTAGGTGTTGTTTGAAGGTTAGCAAACGGTCTAGTATGACACCCAGGTATTTTGGCGTGCCCGCCTTTCCCCCCTCTTCTCCTAGGAGAAGACGCGGGGAGACGTGGGCGACCGGGAGGGGGGAGGGGGACGGGAAGAATTACGCTCCCCCCCCGTTCCCCCCTCCCAGAAACGGCGGCCCCACACTTGTAGTTTTGCCCTACAAAGGGGGGGGGGGGGCGGAGGGTCCTTGGACGGGTACGCCCAGGAGTCCCCTCCGCAGTGGATGGGGGGCGGTATGGTGGGCAGTAGGCCGCGTACCCAGATTAATATTTTTAAAGAAAAACAATACAGCGAAAAGAAAAAGAAATATTTTTTTACAGATTAGCGATGCGCGCGCATCAACGCTTTTTTTAGGCAAAGGAACAAAAAACAGCCAGTGTTACTAATAAAGTAAATTAATATTTTTTGGAATTTGTTACCGATACATGGTTGTTATTTATTGTCAAAATGAATCAAATTAAAGAATTAAATGTTTATATATTATATTTTATCTCCCAAAGTTAATTTTATTAAGAAGAAATTGGTTACCTTTCTGAGATAAAAACTCTTTGCTAAGATTTAAAAAAGTATCGTTCGTTTTTAGACATAACATAATAAGCCGTGCGTTTTACTTTACAATACCGCACGCGTGTGTAATGTGATTATGATATGATATTGAAATTGGTGAAATAAGAAACGCTTTGCGAGCAAATGTGTTATAAAAGGTTTTTAGATAGTGACCTTAAACAACAAAATACAACAGTCCATATTACTAGCGTTATTTTTACGCAACACTAAGTTAAATTTACCAGCAGATATTTTTAGAAACTAAAAATATCTGTTGGTAAAATAAACATCTGAACAACAGATATTTTTAGAGTTTGTTATCTGTTTAGAAATAGTATACTACAATCTTGTATATATATTGATGAGAATTACTCAAAAATAAGAATAATTCATGCCTGTACTCACCTTGAAATACTCATCATAAAATTGGTGTAGAAAATAAAACATCATCATCAGCCTATTAATGTCCCCACTGCTGGGGCCCTAAGGATAGCCTATATAATATAGGATAAGCCTTCCCTATGGATGGAATAGGAAAATTGCATTGCATTGCTAACGGCTGCAGATAAATCCGGAACCAACGGCTTTACGTGCCTTCCGAAGCGCGGAGGAACTCGTGATAGAAGATTTTTGGTCACTCATCCAATGACCGACCACTGCGAAAGTTGCTTAACTTCAGCGATCGCAGCCAAACGCGCTTACCAAACGCGGCATAGAATTCCTCAAAAAAATATTAAGCATAGCCAGTTCAAATATCTAACTCAATCAAGCTCCAAGCACAACAGACTAAAAAAGGTATTCCTCAGCTAAAGTGTAACATAAACAATTTAATTCAAAACTATATACATTCTTTTTTTTTTTGTTTGTGTAATGATCCGTATATCAAACGGTAGTAAAAAGTGGGTTAAGGCGGCTGACTACCTCGAGCTTCCCGTGATGCGAGTGATCTGAGCAGTTATTTTCTCTTAGCTCCTGCTCCTGCTCCTCCGTTGACCTGAGTTTGCCACCGACTTAAGGTCACAGCTCATTAGACACAATAGTCACCTTTTTTTTTAGTGTGTATATGCTGTTGGTCACAGATGACTTTTACAGCGCCACCGGGCTTAGGGACGGCGAGATCCTAAGGGGACCTCAAGCCGATAATAGGGATGATGACTATTTTTTTTCTTCGTTTATCAGGTAGATTATCAAAAAGTATTGGACACGTATTATTTCTTTTTTCACATAATATAAACATTGCAGAGATATATTGATTTGAAAAGTCGCATGATGTCACGTTTGAGTACACTTATAAGTGAAAATTCACTCAAAAGTGACGTCACGAGCCCCTACTCCCAAACTTTGACGCGCTATAACTTTGTCATTTTTTGGTTGATTGCCCAAAGAAAAAATACGTGTCCATTATTTTTTGATCATCTAACTAACGGACTAAATAGAATTTCGTTTACTGTACCCCGTTATCACCCCTGGCGGATGGCATCTCCCCACGGGGGGAGTCTCCTCTCCGTCTGGAGCCTCTAGACCACTAGGCACCCGACCAACACCGTCTCAACTCGTGCGTTGATATTCTTTATGTGCAAACGAAACAAATCAGTTTCGTCTGCACCAGTAATGGTGCAAGTAAATGGTCCTTTCGGTATAATGGGAATCCGTTCAGTGGTTTGAGCTGTGTGTTGATAGATCTATCAGTAACGGTTGCCTTTTCAATATAAAGATAAAAAAATAAATTTATCCTCGATAACTCTTTACTTCATGCAATAAATATACGTTATATCGATTAACCTTGCCTTTATAATTTCAATGAATTTAAAGGTTATTGATTTTTTTACAATAAACAATGTATCTTATTAAATATAACATTTAATATAATTTTAAATGTTTAAGATCTATAAAATAATTCAGTTTTTCTGTGTTTAACCATTAGTTCAACGTTTTTCGTCTAATTCAGCCTCCGTCTGTCTCAGCTTCGTTTCCCGTCGATGTTGTGTAAACAGGTAGCTGTAAACGAAACGTTATTTAAAAAAAAAAAAAGTAACGTAAAGTTTTTTAATGTTCCAGGGCGCCACAGGGCAGGGGATTGGGTCAGGGTAGGAAAAAAAATCCAGAATATCCCCGCTGTACAGATTCGGTACAGAGAGGAAACCAAAATGAGCCCGCACCGATCCTATGGGGAAGCCTCTTAGGTAGGAACTCCCGGTCTATCTAACCATCGAACAATTTTCTTTATGAAATTAGAATGATGAAGGGAGCCAAGAAATCTTTTTATTCCAAATGGAACTTCAAACAGCTCTTGAATAGTCAACAAATCTTTTCTTACCACTAGTTCTGGGCTTCTCGTGGCTGAGAAGAACCGGCGAGAAAAAAAATTGTTGGTGCCCGAGCGCTTTCGAGGGGACTAAATTAACACGAGTGCATTCATTACTGACTTTAGTAAGGTGCTTAATCAACTTTTCTTACAGCTATCAATCTACCCACCGTTATAAAATATACATAAAAAAATAAAAACTCAAGTTAATGAAAACAAAATTAAATTCATCGTCTCGTTAAACATTTAAAGCTAACAACTATTAGATGTTCAGCTATTAAATGTGAAATTCGCACTTTTACCTGGGCCATTTACTCTATTTTTTTACACCAAGTCGATTTTATTCAGCAGTTTTTTTATTTTCAACCAGTATCTTTCTGAATTTATGCATACATTTTATAATAAACTTAACGGGAGACATTAAACCGCTATGATAAATTTATAACTAATTAAAAAACAGTGCATTAATGCGTTTTAATATAACATTTCTGCACTGTTTAGTAAAACAAACGTCCTTTGTGATCTGTTTTGTAGTGATTAATAATAACATTACTTCGTAGTTGGAAGAAAATATAAGAAACTACCTATGTCGTGAAATGTCGTTACAGTTTTTTTATATACGTTTCAGTACCGCGTCCTTATAATATAACTTGTAGGTACAATAATGGCAGAAGTTTTCCTAATCTTTCGTTTTCAAGGTTAATAATGACTTGCAAATTCATAATCTAAAATACAGTAAAACTAGACTTAAAAACAGTACTTGTTTTCATTTTGCGATAAATGTACACATAGCAATAAATTTGTTCAGTGGATTTTATGTAATTAAGATTAGATATTTTAGATATAACTAAAAATAGTGTTCCGCAAAGTATAATGAGAACTGCTCTAGGAAAATCATTTAAGTATTTTTAAAGACAGATTGCCTCTCTCACTTTTTTGACGCAACAAGTCAATATAAATACGAGTAGTGTTGCCATATGTCGATAAAATCTCATCAATATGCACATCAAAATTGCTACAATTCAAGAAATCTTGGAGGAAAAAGGAGTCGCGGATGGTCACTGATGTTGTAAAGGAAATCTGAAAATTAAACCTTTTTTATTGTTGTGGGTACTAAATTAGTAAAACAATAAAATAAAAACACGCAAACGTCCACCCGGATCAGATGTCAGAAGCCGAAGAACATGGAGAATTTTCATACAGTAAATTATTCCTTAGTCGTCAAGAAACGAGAGAAGAATATTTTGGAACGAAATATTGATTAATAGCCTCTTCGATAGCACGATTGGGTAGAGGTATAAAATTGATGATTGACCTCTGTGAATGATGTTTATAGTTAGTTAGTTATAGGAACCGGGTATCGTTGGAAAGACAACCGGTTCCTTTTCAAAAACAATTAAAATAAAATAAATATTGAAGGTACAACAGACCTGATTTTTTGGCGTTTTTTGGTTGATATTATTATATCATCATCAGCCTATTAATGTCCCCACTGCTGGGGCACAGGCCTTCCCTATGGATGGAATAGGGGAGGAGGATATTGTCTAATTTTGTTTAGATTATGGTACGGATCCCTTCGTGCGTCCGACTCGCACTTGCCATTAGCGCTCTCCGGACCATATTAGATTGTGAAGTACTTTGTACAGTTTTTGTTAAAAACACTTTCATGTAAAATGTTGCCAAGACGACAATGACTCGCATTGTCAAAAAGTATCATATCTCATCTAGAGACAAGCTTTTAACTATAAGGCTTAACTTCACAAACTCTACACTTTGGCCAAAATATATGGCTAGGCCGTTTTGTTCCTACAAGAACTATTGTATAACAGAAAAGTAATGTACATTTTACACTTTACGACTATTTTGACTAAGGAAAGTTAGTAAAATAAGCTTAGATTAAAACAAAAAGGGAAGACACGGTACCGTCATTCTACACAACTACATTACTAACTCTCACACACGCATACTTCTGTAAATAAACATTCAATCGAGCGAGTGGGGTAGTGCGAGTTTTTTTTTAAATAATAAACTATTTTATAATCTTACGAATGAAAAGTGTTGCCATGAAATTTGTTATGTGATATTTGACTAACTTTTTTCGTACCACAATTTATATGGTACACTTTTGAGTCGCGAGTGCCTTATCTTCCTTTTTTATTTTAATCTAAGGAAGTCAGGCCTTGTATAGTTAGGGCGTGTAGAATAAGAAGCTTTGCTCTACATGAGATCTGATAATTTTTTGAATGTGCGAGTCATGTGATCTCGTCATGGCACCATTTTACATGAAAACGTTTTTGGTGGGATATAAAATTCTTCATTAATTCTAAATGTACTTACATCAACATAGCGATTGGCGGCAACGTCAGGAATGCGCTGTAAATGAAGACAGCTCCGCTGAAGATCTCTAAGGTCTTCGAGTACATGGTCGAGTACGTTGGGTCGAACATAAGCGCTCCCAGGGTTTCTACCAAACTGAATAATGAGTTCATTTTGCCTGAGAACAAGGTAATTGTTTTTTTAACATAACTATTTTGATATTATTTAATGACGTGATTTGTGTGGTTAAAGTACATACAGTTACGTAATGAAATTTTGATTTGAATGTAAAATAATTGTCATTACTGACTTTCTGAATATGGCGTAGCGCACACCATAGGCCCGAGCACGAATTCTTATAGCTCCATAATCGAATTGCATCTCAAAGATTCTATGAAAACTAACTAGCGCCTCTACCGTATGTATGAACAAACTGGCTCCTTCCATAGAAAATTTAACGATGATGATAAGAATACGGAGCTGTCAAATTTCTTCCTTGACCTCAGAAGTGGTGCGGCAAAGCTACTACGCGCAGCGACCACGAGCGCGACCAAGAGTCACGGAGCGGAGTAGCCACGCGCTGACTCTCGTGGCCGCGTCACAGTGCTGTGCGGCTTGCTCTTTCCCACCGTAGCCATGAAATGATTTAGCTATTATTGTCAAAATTCTTCCTTGGCCTCAGGAGTGATGCGGCAAAGATACTACGCGCAGCGACTCCGAGGGCGGCCAAGAGTCACGGAGTGGAGTAGCCACGTGCTGGCTCTCGTGGCCGCGTCACAGTGCTGTGCGGCTTGCTCTTTCCCACCGTAGCCATGAAATGATTTAGCTATTATTGTCAAAATTCTTCCTTGGCCTCAGGAGTGGTGCGGCAAAGATACTACGCGCAGCGACTCCGAGGGCGGCCAAGAGTCACGGAGCGGAGTAGCCACGCGCTGGCTCTCGTGGCCGCGTCACAGTGCTGTGCGGCTTGCTCTTTCCCACCGTAGCCATGAAATGATTTAGCTATTATTGTCAAAATTCTTCCTTGGCCTCAGGAGTGGTGCGGCAAAGATACTACGCGCAGCGACTCCGAGGGCGGCCAAGAGTCACGGAGCAGAGTAGCCACGCGCTGGCTCTCGTGGCCGCGTCACAGTGCTGTGCGGCTTGCTCTTTCCCACCGTAGCCATGAAATGTTTTAGCTATTGGGCTTTAACTTAAATTGATAACTTCTTAGTATCTTCGCCACGCCACTTCTGGTGTACGCTGCGCCTAAGACATCAACATCGTATTAAATCAAATGAACAAGTTTTAACTGTGGATAATGGCTTATATATATTGAAACATTACTAAGTGTGAATTGTACCGGAGAGCCAGTTAGAGTAAAATTTTACTATAACGTACCCGGCCTTGCTTAGAAAGTCTTGTCATTGTCAAATGGTGACCTCATTTTGACTATGGTCAAATGCTGCAACCCATTTTTTACCTAACCGGTGCTTTAACTGAACAATTTAGTTAAAAAAAAATTGATGCTAATCACGCTAAATGTTTAATAATTGCTTCATCATCATCAGCCTATATTATGTCCCCACTGCTGGGGCAAGGCCTTCCCTATGGATAGACTAGTGAGGTCGGGCAGCGACCCACCAAGCGGGCCAAGTGCGGATTGGTAGGTGCAAACGACTGTAGACGCATCCCGGACCAACGGCTTAACGTGCCTTCCAAAGCACTGAGAAGCACGAGATATAAGTTTACGGCTACCCATCTAATGACTGAAAATTGCGGAAGTTGCTTAACTTCCATGATCGCAGGACGAACGCCCTAACCACCTGTGCCATCGAGTTACTCTAATGGCTTAATTTTGAACAAAATGGACGAAATTACAGTAATTTTCATGGATTTTCGGGAAAATAATTGTATACGTAATTATTTCATTGCACATCGTAGGAATAACTTACCTAGTTCTTCGCTAGGAACCAATTTTGATGCCATTGATCTTAGGGATGTGAAGGTTGTTGCATTAAGTATTTCGATTATTGGCACTGTAATTAATAAATACAAAGTATTTTTTAATTTTATTAAAAAAACCACGCTCAGTATAGGGTTCCGTAGTTGCTCGTCGTCACCACAATATATTTTGGAATGTGTCTATATTTTAAGCAATTACTTTGTCTAAGTCACTTTTGATGTTTCTCGTAATTTTTATTACGTCAGAAATTTTTAATCCATAGGTCAAACGACTGTAATTCTTATGGGGTTACACGCAATTGTAAGGCCAAAAAATATTATCGTAATTGAATGTGTGAAAATATAAGTAATACTATTACATACTGTATATCATAATGAGACCACAGGGGTGCTTTATTTGTTAGCTATCGCTAAATATGAATCCTAAGTATTGATATTATAAATGCGAAAGTTTGTGTAGTCCTTTGTTGCTCAATCACACAGAACGGCTTAATGGATTTGGATGAAATTTGGCATATAGTAAGTTTATCATCTAGATTAACTAAAAAAATATTTTTATCTTTGAAAAATGTTAGGTTCCTGTGGGATTCACAAAAAACTAAAATTAACTCGGACGAAGTCGCGGGCGAAAGTAAGTGCGATAATATATTACCCATGTACATTTGTAAATCCGTGTAAACGAAAGCGATGTAAATGGATCCGATGAGTTTACTGACGATTGAGATGAGGCAGAGGACAGTGTCGTGATAGCCCAACATCCTGCTGAAGACACTGATTGAGAACATTGCGCCTGTAATAAATTATTTCTATCAGAATTCAGGAATGGTAGGGAAAAGTTTGAAGATTTCCTAAGAGTTTTATTACCACAGCAATTTAACTGAATGTTAAACGTTTAATACGATCAAATTTCTCAACAATAGTCACTTTACATTTTTATATAATTTACTAACAAGTTTTATATGAAAATCTATGATTGATAATTCGATTGATTTCGATGATTCGATAATATAATTCTTAAGACTTCGCTACTTATTTAGTGACTACTTCTAGTAAACACGCTGTGATTTTATGATAGCTCCAACAACAACAGGTTAATAAAATATAAAAAATAAATAAAATATTAAGCCTACAAAAATCAAAAGACAAAACTGCCCGTAGTCCGAAACGAGAGTTTGTTTTTCTAAAACAAGGAACAAAAAATTTTTGGTTAGAAGGGCCTTAGCCTTAAATGATTGAAAAGGTTGTTTTTCATAATATATTATAAGAAATAATTAGGATTCTTACCAAGAGAATGTGTGATGATACTGTATGTCGAGTACAAGCTATATTTAATAGCATCCCATTTCAAACGATACCTCACAAACATGTACATAACTATTCTCTCACCTGCAATCGATGAAAGTTTTACTTGGCATGAGAAGTTCTACTAACCATTTACAATGTAGGTGTCAAATATAAGTACTTAGTAAATTAGTATTCAAGAGTATTTCATATTGTTTTAAACTTTCATGGTCACTAACATTATACTAATATAAGTTACTTACGAGATTGTTACCATGTGCCTTGTCTTTAGCGCGTTTTCGATATTTCGGCACTGTTGCAAGCGCCATGATCACGGAGTAACTGAAGTAATTCGGGTAGGCTGTTATTGGCAGACATATCGGTCTACCCTCCGACGAAGTCTTTTATTGCGTTCGATTCCCGTACCACTGTTCATATTCTCACTATTCACTCGAAACTGTTCTCGACACACAACACTTACAGTATCAAAGATATTTTTGATTATTTTTACACGCGACTATTTAAACCCGTACTCACGACTGAAATTTTTATGTTTTGTTATTTCAATCGCTTCCTTGACTAATCTTGGTATGTAGTAGCGTTCTGTCGAGATAATCTGTGGGTTATGAAACTCAATCCAGTGGTTAGGACAAGAATCAATCAAATGTTCCGCGATGGCTGATTTCTGCGTATCGTTGTTCTTGATTGCTTTTATGTGTTCCCTCATTCGACATGCTACTGTTCGCTTTGTTTGGCCAATGTACGAACTGCCACAGCTGCAATCGATCTTATAGACACCAGGTTTCTCCAAGGGTCTTGTCTTTAGGAGACCGTAGGTATTGTGAAACCTTTCGTCAAGGAGTGAAGACAGTGTTTAGTGAGTACTTATTTAGTATGTTTGAGATCTTCTCAGTCACTCCTTTGACATAAGGCAAATAAACAGGTTGTCTTTCTACTCTGTGTCTCTGGTGTCTTAGTTTGTATCTAGATGGAAAGTGTCTCTGGTATCCATTACTCTGTAAGACTCGTCGTACATGCTCCAACTCTTCTTGAATATTTCCCTCATCACACAGATCATATGCACGGTTCATCAGTGAAGTCACTACAGAGTTAAGATGTTATGTCATGAGTTATGATAAATGTCTGCCAATAACAGCCCACCCGCAATTACTTCAGTTACTCCGTGATCATGGCGCTTGTAACAGTGCCTAAATATCGGAAACTCGCTAAAAACAAGGCATACATGGTAACAATCCCGTAAATAATTTATATTACTATCAAGAGTGTTTTATTTCTATGACATAAATAAATTTGACGAAAAATAAAATACTATCGTTTCAGCCGAAAGTTACTAATTCTACAGATTGCATTTTGTTTATTCTAAAGAGCTTATAATGATAATAGGCTGGTCAACCATCCGAAGACTGACCTTAGCAAAAGTTGCTTAACCTCGTCCAGTCGCAATTGAACATGCTTACCATGATTTGGTCCGTATATTATGGCAACAATTATTAAGGTCATAATGATTTTCAGTCTCAAGTTCCCTTCTCTTTTCTTCACAGCCACACTAGCTGTCTCTTTCACCATTGTTACTATATCCATGCATGACCCTGATTTTGCCTTAAATCATGATAAAATTTAGTTAATCGTATTGACAGTTTCAATAAGTAAGTTTATTTTTAAATTAAAATTTATTTATTCAGTCTAACCTAATTTATAAACTCTTCTGAAAGTCAAAAATCTATGTCATTGATTTGAAAATCTGTCAAAAATCTGTGCTATTGATTCAGAAATCGAAGGGTCAAACTGCGTAAGAAACTTTAACTTTGTAATGAGCAAAACTTACGTGCAATTCTGAAAGGACTATTAGTTAACAATTAGATGTAATTTTCACTTAAATGCATGATATAAAAAAAAAAAACAAAAACAAAACCAACTTCAGAATTTTTTATTTTAGTTCCATTTCGATTTTGAAGTCGGTTTTATTTTTTTGGCAAAAATTTTTTTTAGTATAAAAACGTTAACAATGCTTATAGTTAGAGTATATAAATTTTTGTGAGATTTCACCAATGTTTTTTATCTTCGTTTATGTTTGTTCTTTGTAATAATTACAGACACTATACAGTAGATATAAAAGGAGTTAAAGTAAGTAAAATTCTGTGTTGGAAAAAAACAAAATATTTATTTTTAAGCATTGAACTGCTATGTTTATAAATCCACAGTGAATAGTATTAACTAGAAAAAAATCAACGCGGTCAATGCATCAGACGGGTTCGAATCTCGTGTGATGCCTGAGCAGTGCTTACTCAGAAGAGCCAACCAAGTCTTACGAGCAGATTCTCAGCTTTAACAGTTTAATGCAGCAATTTACCTTGCGACAAAGAAAATGAAAACGCTCAGTTCATCTGATATAATTAACAGTTGCGCTTAAGAAGATTATAGGAGTTTGGTTGCAACTTATGTTAAACTTTAGTATTAGTTTGAGCATTATTAGTAAGATTGTTTAGAATTTTGCAAGACTAGCTTTTGCTGCTTAAAATGGAGACCTTTATTTTTTTGTTTAAAAGCTTTCTATAATCACAGTTAATCATTTTCTTTCAGATGAGGGTGCAACTTAAAATATTTACTAGTGAAAAAAATGTGTGCGTGTACTAGTGTACACACGTAAGAAGTGAAACTTCTTTATGGCCTTATTTTTCGAAAAATGATCTACATGCAACTTTCCAGAAATTGGTTAAATAAAGTTAAATTAGATAAAGTTTAAACAAAAGGATTTTATTATCATAGACATGAATACAAATTACTGCCTATGAAACTGTTATGATTACACGGCTCAGTAATCTAAGGCACATGTTCCACCTCCGACGATGAACGATAAGCGAGTAGAAACTAGAAACGAATTGGCAGTCCTGAGTTAAAATGCACGCGCACGGCTTTTGACAGCCAAGCCAGCTTAACCGAGCGAGTATAGCTGAGCGAGTATCGCTGGGCGAGTACCGCTGAGCGAGTACCGCTGAGCGAGTATCGCTGAGCGAGTATCGCTGAGCGAGTATCGCTATGCGAGTTTGGCTGAGCGAGTCTTATCTTTAATAACTATTGTCACTCAGCTACAAACGAGTAGAGAGAGTTCTCACCGGCGACAGTGTGATCATTCAGCTATTAATATAAAAAAAGATGGCGCGTAACGGAAAAATGTGATGCGTAACCGAAAAATGTGACGGTAAATTTTTTTCCAACGCCGATAAAGAAGTTTCACTTCAAAAATGCAAGAAAATGTGTGAATTTAATAGTAAAATGTCATGTCATTGCCTTACACAAGTCGCACTTTTTTACATGCTCCAGACATTCATTAAGCTTCTCTCTATGACATCAGTTTTCCAAATGGGTTTAAGGAGAGTTATTTTAACGATTTGTGAATGCTTAAATCATGAGCACAAAGTTGATTTGAGAAGTATTTTTAGACCGTGTCACCAAACAATGTCATGCATTAAAAAAGGAACGATTGCAAAACTACTTACTTTTTCACTGCTATCGTTATGTTTGGTTTTGCTTTCCAAGCAAATACATGAATAAATAAGTGTTATAATATAAACTGTTGCTGAAGCTGCAAATATTCCATAGAAGCCCCACCATTTCAATAAAATCCCACTGAGAGCGGTACCTATAGGTATACCAGCTGTCATGCACAAATTGACTAGACCAACTCTAAAGGTCCTTGTCTCTTCATTAGTAACGTCACTGATATAACTGAATACACCCAAATAAATCATCACCCATCCACCGGATATGGCTTGAAAGAAAGCTTCAAAAAACATAGTAACTTCTACAGAAATCTCGTAGAAGAAGAAAACGCTGACGATGTTGCTAATGCAGACCATAAGCTCACCAATGAGTGGCAGAATGATGCAGATTTTTCTGTTTCCCGATCTGTCGCTCCATGCTCCCATGAATATGACGAGTATGGTTGGAATTGCTGTCTGAACGACGCTCTTCCAGGCTTCTATATTAGATATCACTTTTTGGACATTAGCCTCTTCATCGGAGTAGTTTCCAGTCCTATCTATTAGAGCGTCACAGACCATGTCTCCATAATTCAATTTCACACGACATGCTTTATCCAAATTCAAATTTTGAATAGCTAATCTTGCTAACATGGAAGGAATAATAAGTCCAGCCAAAACGGGCTCCACAGTAATATTCGACTTTATGGCCCATAGTCTCTCAAAAAAAGATTTATCGTCTGACTTAGGTTTCTCCTCTTTTTCTTTTAAAGGCTCCTCTTCTGGTTGTTTCTCTAATGTGGTAGACATACTTGGACACACACTCTATATCAAAACAAGTGCGTAACTGACTGAGACAAACATACAATGAATTCATCCACTCTAATCAATTTCATTTTCTTTATTTATACGGCTTGCTCCAAATAATTATTTGTTACCTACGGGATTTAATAAATACTTAATATAGTTTGTTTTTGTCGTAGAGATACAGTAGAAGAATTTATTCTTGTATAGAATTCAAAACGTCAAAATTCATATTTATGACCTTTAAAATATTACATCGTATAGTTTCAACAGTGCAATGGTAGTATTTATCAAAATATCAATATAAATTAATAATAGAATAGTCTTATGCATGTCGAATGAAAGAGATAATTTATTTCAGCAATATTATCGTTTACAGTTTCTATTACGTCACGATATTATCAAATTAATGTTTAGGATGGGTTGCTTTTGTGTCATTGTATTAATGAAAGCAGATGGTAAATTATATTTTGTAATAAATATCTTCTTCAGCATTAACGATTATTAAGCGCGGTGTAAATAAATATATATTTTTATTAATTTGGTTGTTCCTCAATATAAAAATACTAATAAGCTTGTGCTCATTGGTTTTTAGGGACATCCTGTACCTGTTATCGTAGTCGAATGAATGAATAATGTGTCAACTATTATTTGCTCAAGACGTTTACACAGCCACTTTATGTGCTGTTAACTTTAATTTAATGTTGTGATGTTACAATTATTTGTTCATCACAATTAATTCTTTTATTTGCACTCTGATAGAAATGTAATTAATAAGACAACATAACATCGCAATGAGCTAAATTAAATTGTTTCTAATTTTAAAGCAGTTCTTAGTTTTTCATTTTTTTTATTTAATGGCATTACGAACAGCGTCCTGAGGATGGTAGGGGACCGACTGAACTCCGTGCTGCTGGGCCGGTTCACTGAGCTGCACGTGCTGCGTTCACGTGTTTGGTGAATCCGCCCCGCTGTATGGGGCTCCACGCCAATATTTGTTAAATTTTATTTTTTTATTGTATTGTCATATTGTTACTAACATAGCATTTAAGACAATTATACTAACATATCTATGGACTCTGTCTGAAAATAAACGATTTTTATTTTATTTTATTTATTATTAGAAGCTCGTTGGCGCAGGGTTTGGCGCGTGCGTCATGTAATGCCGCAATTACATTTGGTCATTAGTCCATATTCGGGTGCACGAAAGACATTACTTCAATTCGGGCACTCGAAGGAATATTTACACTGGATGCCCGTATTCCAGTCCAGGAAGACGGTGTCGTGTAAGACAAAGGAAATCGAGGGCGTAATCGACTCCTTTCATTTATAAATACTGGCGTAATCGACTCCTTCCATTTATAGTTAGTCGTTTACTCGAATTCCATTGGCACTCGTATTCGGGTTGATGACCAAGTGTAATCGCGCCGTAAGTTCAACAATTTTGGCGATGGTCAATCATAGGATGAGTGACAAAATAAAATGATCACTTTCTCCTCCGTGCTTCCTAAGACCCAGACTGCATCACAAGTCATTTGCACCCACCAATCCACACTAGTACTATCCCTATTCCATCTTAAGACAAGGCTTGTGGCTTGCAGTGGGGACAATACTGTACCATACCATTACGATCTAAGGGAAAATACTCATTTCACCACACTGGTGTCAATCACCAGTGTATTATTTTTAAGTATTGATACCAAAAGTGAGACAAATTACTTTCTTATAGAACCACGTAGTAAGATTATAGAGAACCTATTTAGATCCAACAATGTGTTAAAACAAAGCCAGCTGTTGCCATTGCATTCACACTCAGCAGTTTTACATGTAAAGTATAAAATTTAAAAAAATATGTTGGTGAACGCATTTCAATATTGGATGATCAGGGATGGTACAAAAAGCATGGTTTAAATCAAATCAATTATTTATTTATTGCATTCCTTCGGCTGCCTTATTTATTTTTACCGGTCGGGATAAATGGATTCTTTATATCCATTTAACCTTACGTCGAAGATGTCACCAGCTAACCTAACTAGCCGCAATTATTTAATCCCATAACCCCATCCAATCCCATAACCCAAAACACTGCCCATGTTTTGGGTTGTATTTTGTTATTGATATAAATTAAGGATATAACATTTACTTGATATTGCTGATGATGTCTCAATCCTTTTCAAATATCCTAAAATCTTAAAATGTCATCCATTAATAGATATGGTAATATTACAAAATGGTCGAACTAATATTTAAATATTTGTAAATTTGTTACTTAAGTGAACTACGATATTAGTTGCTAGATATCAGATAAGTGATAAAACTAAAATAAAGCTTGATTTGTTTTCATGTAAAAAGGATGGCAAAGAAAGATATATTCCGCCTGGACTACCATAGCCTTTATACAGTTGCATATAGTATACATCCCAGGATGGCTCCGCCAAGTACTTCCTCGATGCTTTGGATAGGTTACAGCGGCGCGCGATCCGCATCATAGGCGATAAGGAGGTGACTAAACACCTCGAGCCTCTTCAATTACGCCGTGACGTGGCGTCACTAAGCGCGTTCTATCGTCTGTACCACGGCGAGTGTTCTGAGGAGTTATTCTCTCTTATTCCACCTTCGCCTTTCCTTCAGAGGACCACGCGCGCTGGCCTACGTTGTCACCGTCTAACTGTGGCCACAATTTCAACGCGTATGAAGAAATTTGGTGACTCATTTCTTTGTCACACTATCCGTAAATGGAATGCTCTGCCCGCTCACGTGTTCCCTCCCTCTTACAACTTGGGATCCTTTAAAAGAGGCGTGAAGAAGCAACATGCAGGCAGGCAGGGTGAGGATGGCTGGTGTGGCAGGTAGAACTGCTGTATCAGCTATCTTCGCGTCTGGACTTCACCTTCACTCAACACCAGGTGGGGTGGAGTCATTTGTCGGACCTCTCTATAAAAAAAAATCACTAGGAAAGTACTTGGCTTGGACTTGTCCAAATTTGCTTTATCTGCGGTAAAGTTGCTTTATTTCCACCTCAACGGTAATGTATAATAATACACTTTCATGACCGGTACCTATAAAATAGTTCTGATTTACAAACAAGCAAGTTGTATCATGTATAATGAAATCAAAAATATCGTAATCGAAAAACAATCCTTCTTAAACTCAGCTCATCTAGCCCCTACTACGCGTACACACGTACACGTATTTATTGATTATTCAAAGTAGATTCATTAGATTTAAGTATTCAAAGACTCAAGAAAGAAAAAAAAATGTGTAAAGAAGTAAATTCTAGATTATTGACTTGAATTTAAATAGAGAATTTGCAATCTAAATGTAAATTGAATTTCAATAAGTTAATATTGACTTTTAGAGAAAAAAAGACAAAAAAGCTTTTAGGTATTATTTTCAGACTGAATCTTCAATTAGGTATGTTCCAAGGTGATTGAAGAAAAAACTATTTAAACAATTTGATTTTTATTCTGAAGTACGTAGGTATAAATTTAAATTTATAGATAGGTAAGTAACCAATATTATCTAGTGCTAAAACTATGGCAGTACAAGCTTATCATCTACAAATTCTAAACTACTTATTAATGAATTTTTCCTAATGTCTTCTTTTTCTTTTGAAGTGTCATCCCTTTTTTTGATTTCAACGTCTATCAATTCTTTCGGTTTCGTTCTGCTTGTTTTTCTGTGTTGAAGGTAAAACCATCTGTGAAAAGCAAAGACTATTAATAAAATAAATCTTTGAATTTAATTTTTCATGTTAAATTATATGAAAAAGTAGGAGTACAATTGTACAACTCAAAAAAAAATATTGTAAATGAACCTTCAATAGGTAATGCATCTAGTTATTTTCTGATCAAATACATGGCTATTTTATAACTACAATATAATGAAGTGATGTGTTTGAATTTAAATAAATCATCAATAAAATATTATTAGTTACAAATATCTAATAATAATAATATGCAACTATGGCTAGTTGTATTGTTTGTAAAAGAAAATTCTACAAAAGCACAAAATATACGAACCCAAAGAACATTAAAGGTGGTATAGTCAGTACGGTACTGACGAAATATATAGTTCCAGGATATATTTTCAGTGTTAGCATGTACATCCATGAGTAGATGGGATCGAAAACCAACGACGTCACGATTTCCATCAGGTTAAACATTGCCGTCATTTTACCTGAAATATTTATTATGGTAATTAACTATTCTTTTCACATAAAAAAACAGACGAATTCTGGAGACATTGCCAATAATACTACATTCTAAAGAGGCTAATGGAATTGAAGCGATAACAGAAATGCCAAGTAGCAACAAAGCTTACCCAATTCGTCACTTGTGACTAATTTTGACGATATAGATCTCAACGCTGTGAATGAAGTAGCATTGAACATCTCCACTGCAACAGCTGGAAAATTTATGGAATATCTGTTACACGTAGGTAAAACAAAAAAAACTGTAAAATTCAGAATTTTTAATTTATTTCCAAACCAAGCAGAGCTTGTACTATGGAAAATAAAATGACGTACAAGATAAAAACACTACCGGGACTCGAACCCAGGACCCTTTGTGGTAGCTGGCAGGGATACTGCCGATGTACCAACACTGGTCACCTGTCTCTCGGGCTACTTTTATCGCACTAGACGTTATCGAAGGACCTAGATTTGATTCATAGTATAAGAAGGAAAATATGGAAATTTACCTTTCTAAATTACAAAATATTGCAATCAAACAACTCTGTTTTCACCTCCTCCGTGGCTGAGTGGTTTGTACGCCGGGTTTCATGGTGTCGCCTACTCGAGAGGTTCCGAGTGTGAACCCCGATGGGGGCAAATGTATGTGTGATGAATCCGAGCATTTATACTCTAGTCTATATGCTGTTTTATATGTATTTGTATATATACTTATATTATTTACAAATATTTATTTATTTTGCAGAATTACATTCCTGCGCGATGGACCGGACAAATTACCCCACACCACTTGGTGTTAAATGTAGTTCGGTCGGGAAGATAGCTGATACATCAAAGGACTATGCCGCTTCGGACACTATTTTTGCTGAAATTGCTGTCTTCTATAAGATGGTAGTTTCCTCTCCAAACAAGAAACCTTATTCGAAATTCCGGTATGACTTACCTCTCTTATTCCTTCTAACCCTTAAAGATCCTGATACCAACCTATATACATCTCCAGGCTGTTCCTTGCGAGGCCCGTACACAGGGCTCCAATGACTTTGCTGACGTTTGAAATCAAACCCAGTACGGAGTCATCCCACTTCCACCGACGGCTGAACAGACTGATTGAGATCAGCGCACCTGAGAAAATGGAATGTTTTTTATGTTAAAAGAGTGGCAATCAAGCATAAGGTCCACTTAATGATAAGTTGCTACTATAGCCTATGATGAGCCTAAATGCTAGTGATAGCAATATTATCACTGATGCCGTTGCCTATCTTGACCTAATCTCTTACCCCGTGGAGCCCTGGAACCTTCCTCATCATCAGACACACCACACCCAAAAAGTAGTGTTATTGTATTCATTGTTCTTCTGTAAGGTGAAGGTTACTTCCTCAGACGGACGCTCCAATTCAAGCGGAAAATCTGCTCTGCGCTACCTCTATTATCTATCAATTACATGTGTCTGCTTTCATAAGAGAGGTGCTAATAATAATTATCGTCATCGTGTGTTAAAAAGTGTAGAGTTGTTATAGTGAAACGCAGAAACTGTTTTCTTAACTATTTTCCGCCTGTTCATTATTCTCAGAGTAGATGGAACATTTTAGTTGATTAGATTTCCAGAACTCTCTGATGTTCTATCAAACTCAATAGGAAAGGGTAGGTTAGTGTTAGGCAATTTAGTCTATAGTCATACAAACAGGCGAGCCAGAATGCTTTTTACTCGACTGCGCAATGCAAGAGCGCGAAGCGCGACGCGCAGACGGTTTAGTGTTTAGCAGTCTATATATGCATGTTTGTTCCTTTGTGGCACACTAGAGATCAAACGCCTGGACCGATTTTTTGTAATACTTGTACTTTATATATAAAAGACCAAAATTGTTTCTACTCACGTCCCTTAGAAACTTTAAAACTATCCGACCGACGTGACAGTTTAATTTAAAAGATTTTACGATAACTAAAAACTACCTTCAATAATCAACCTCTAGTATAAAGTAAGGATAATCTGGTTCCGTTTCTTAGTAACAGTTGTTCATAAATAGTCTTAATAATAAAAATGTTTTGGCAACAAAGCTCTAGTAGGCCTACCTCTTACTGAAGTTTGTTTATTGAAACTGGTCGTAAATGCGTTATGCAAATCGGACCATTTATCGCTTAAAAAGTTTCAACCTCGTCATAGATGTCCTAAATTGGAAAAAAATCTTATTATTTAGATAATCAATTTTTTTACGTAAGCCTCGATGATACGGGGAGACTTTACAAGCTACTAGCGAACCTAGTTCGCTACTAATTTAAACTCGCCCCGTGACATCGAGGCTTTAGTACCTAATAATATTTGGCGCCAAATAGGTAACAGCAACGTCGATTTAATAGCAAACACTTTAAAAAAATAAATGTTAATATATATCATTGATACTGTTTTTACTCACCCAGTAAATGCATCAGAATATAGAAAGTATTGTAGAAACTATATTTCATTGCATCCCAGTTGAAACGGTACCTTGTAAATAAGTACCTCACAATGAATTCGCCTGGAATAATAATGAAAGTATTTATTACTATTTGTTTTCCAAAAACGCACGCTTATGAATTTTCTGGAAGTTTGAAACAAGTTGATTTTCATAGGGAAAAATTATGTCATGTAATTTTTTCGTGTTCTCATGTACGCTGTATCGTCCGTAACCAGCTATTAAGCTGACTAACTGATACTAAATAATCTCGTTGAACAGTAATTGAACATTTTAATTAAAATGTTTTGGGCATGCAATAAACAATTATTAAATATTCCTTGTTACCCAAAATTCATAGTTCCAAATTAACCGAAACTTGTTAAACGTAAAATGTATGTTTTTAACACGTTCAAGTTTATTTTATGAAAATGTTACTGATTATTTATAAAATTATCAGTTTGAAACTAAAATCAGATTGGTGTGAATTATTAATTCAGTATGCAATCTTAATTATGTAAAATTTACGAAAGTGCATGAGTCATAGCTACTACAGTAAAAAAATATACTCTAAATGGAACAGTTATTAAATCTGTCATATAATATAAGTCATACAATCTTCTGAAACTTGGTAAAATTAATTAAAAGTTCTTCTATGTTTAAATTGCATGATATTGTGGAATATAATATTCCAAAAACATTGACATTTCAAATTTTTACGGTAATTCTTTAGTTTTTTTTCCATTATTTAAGATGACACCATCACATACCGTCAGCCGGGCCGTATATGAAGAAGATGGATGCCAATATCAATATGGACTTTGTCCTTCGGTGGTTGGGTCCCTTTTTGAATGCCACCTGCAGTGTGGCCTTCACGTGGCTCACATCGAAAAAGGATTTCAGGAAGCCCCATACGCTGGAGGATTTGTTCTGTAATTATATTGAGGCTTTATAAGAAGAGAGGTGAAAAGAGCGGGATAACAATTTCGTTAGACAATTTTTTGTTATAAGAAGACAGAAAACAGTTTTATGTTGTTTAAAAATACCTGCGCAATAAACTTCTTACGATGTAAAGTTTTTGAGCGTATTTAGGGAGCAACAGAAAAATTCCAAATTTGAAAAAGTTTAAATTTAGACGTTTTGTGCCTATAGACGTTTACAGTACCAGAGTCTCAATCATACCGTTACCTATACTTACTTCTTACTTACCTTATCACCTACTCCGTGGGGCACTGGAACCTTACTCATTGACAGAAACACACCACCACCAAAGGTATTGTTATTTATCTGTGTTATTCTGTAAGGTACAGCTTAGTTCCCTAGATTTGAGCTGAAAATCCGTTATCTCCCACCTCTTTAAGTAAATTAGATCCGTGCGAAACCGAGCAGGTTACGTGTAATAAATAAAAGTGTTTGCTTATAACTAGTTATGTAAACTGAATAAAGCAACAAGTTTGCACGCTGTAACTTAATAAAGCAGTTTACAATTCCACTATACCGACTTAATTAATGTCAAGAGTTATTAAACACGGTAACTTTGGAGCAGATTTAAACTTACCAGCATTTGCTTGTTACCTGTGCCATTTAGCTTATAATCTATGTTATATTCTAGTATGCTTATCTTATGAGTATGTTTATTGGAATTTTAATTTAAACCTTTCATGTTGTGCACAATGCATGAGTCATTAAGTTTTATCAAAAAGTCAGAACAACGCAAGTATATTTACACAATGTTCTATATAAGTTTATTTAAGTAATGCTGGCTTAGGAAAAAAATCTATTTTGCCTATATCGCCGATTCTGATTATGATCCGTAGCATTGTTAAACGCCCATACACGGACTGCTCGAGCAGTTAGCTAGTGATAAACATACACGGATCGTTGTAACAGTCAGAATCAATAGCTGGAAGTTGCCATTTCACGGTGCTGCAGTCCGTGTAGGGGTCTACGTAGAAGACTGTGGTTCACTATGCAGTTGCAGCTTGTAACAGTCCACCCTGGCTGTCTTCAATCTGTCCGTGAATAGCCAGTCTTTGGTGTATAAATTTAATAATCCCATTGTAATGCTTATTTTTTTTATATGCATAACACGGATATAAGTTCTTTTAATCTTTGTTGTTTACCAATGTTAGGACCACTCTGGTGATAACAATTCGACATTAACTACATTATGTAGCAAAAATATTAAAAACAAACAAAAATTTTAGTACAAAATAGTGTTTGCAGTAGGCAAACTGATAAAAAAGTGTTATTTAGAACCGAGCTTTCCTCTGACTGAAATGTTTTTTTGCAATATTTTTGACAGTTCAGTTTTTTGGAATGTATTGCTTTTTAGGGTTTTTTATCCAAAAGATTAATGATGGTAAATAAACCCTATAAACGTGCACAGTTAAATTAATATATTTATATTTAAAGGTATGTAGCTTTTAGATTGTCCCCAGCAATTCCCCCATTATCATTATAGAAAAAACACAACTTTCACCTATAAAAAAGGCTACAACACCATTACCTGAGCATTCTTCTCCGCAACTGGCATCTCAGGATCTTTTATATAGTAAAATCCGTACAAAATACTAAACAAATTCAAAACAGCACTCAAACTGAACACTCCATAATAGCCAATCAGATTCAAAAGAACTCCACTGAGAGCAGACCCTATAGGTGCCCCAGCGGTGAGGCACAAATTAGCTACACCAACTCGAAAAGTCCTGGACTCTTTGCTAGATATATCACCGATGTAGCTAAATGTTCCCAAATAAGTAGATATCCAACTGCCTGTGATTGCAGGGAAGAATGCCTCAAAAAATATTGCCACTTCTGCTGGCAACTCCTCGAAATAGTACACGTTAATTATGTTGCTTAGACACACCAGTAATTCTCCTATGATAGGCATGAGTATACAGATTTTCCT
The DNA here is from genome assembly GCA_902850365.2 of Chilo suppressalis. NCBI lineage: Eukaryota > Metazoa > Arthropoda > Insecta > Lepidoptera > Crambidae > Chilo > Chilo suppressalis. Next base: position 6,210,614 of record OU963902.1, read on the forward strand.
TTTGCGAGTACGATCGCTCCATGCGCCCAGAAAGAGAATCAGAAAACTCGGCAATGCCGTCAGCAGTATATTTTTCCAGCTCTCCATTGCTGCTATAAACTCCTGTACTACAAGTTCCTCTTTTAAGTATTGCGTGCCGTTTCTGGCAAGCAGCGCATCGCACACAACTTTGCCATATCGCATATTCACTCTGCAAGCTTTATCCAAATTCATATTTTGTGTGGCCAGTCTGGACAACACTCTAGGAACGACGTAGCATGCTAGCGTTGGTTCCAGTGTAATATTATCCTTAACATATTTGATTTTTTCAATAAACGTTTTCTTTTCCTTATTTTTGTCATTGGGTTCTCCATTTTTTTCCTTCAAGGGCTCCTCCTCGACTGACTGCATGGTAATGTGTATAATGAACGTTTATTTCTGACTCTTACGTTCAAGTGGAAGATTGCTTGGAACAATCTTGAAATTAAGGCAAATATTTGTCGATTGTCTGATGTTTATTAAATGCCAAGAGCATTATCAGTTAAATATAGCTTTGTTTACTACAGTACAAATTGTAATTTGGATAATGTAACAATGTTTCATCATTAAAAGGATTAATTGTCCTTTATTACGAAACCTTACTTAGACCGCATTCTTTATATATTTTAATAGATGTGCCCTGCGGTTTCACCAGCATTAATTTGAGGATAAAGGTTATAGCGGGTAACCCTTAAAGGAAAGACATATTATGCTGCGGCCGACTTTCATATAGAACTTGAAAAGGGGAACAATTTCGGCATACATGATTTTTGAAACTACTTTACGCACGCTTGACTTGGGGGGTAAGCTGGTAAATGCGTTACGTGTTACGAAAAGTGTGTTCGGGCGAGGCGCACGGGAGTTGAGTCTTTCTCTTATAGCTAGTAAATATATATATATATACATACATACAGAGGTAAAGAAGTTTCACTTCAATCGTGTGGTCAAAAGCACACTCGTTTTTTTTTGTAACTTTTACGCAGCGGACGCAACGGAAGCTCATAAATGGAATATTTTTATCCGTTTTTGCAATATTTTTCGTTGGTGCTCTGCTCTTATTAGTCGTAGCATTATATTACATAGCTTATTACATCGTAACGCTACTACTAATTAGAAAGACTTTCCTTGATAAATGCACTAACCAACACAAAGTTATTCTTTCAAATCAGACCAGTAGTTCCTGAGATTAGTGCATTCAACCAAAGAAACAAACTCTTCAACTTTATTATATAGATGCCAGTATTAATGTAAAACATGTGGGATAAATGTAAAGTGCCAAACAAGCAAATGGCCTGGCTGATGATGATAGACGGCTGCATCTATAAGTTAAGACGAATCCGTGTCATCTCTATGGCAAGAGCACAACACTGAAATAGTGTATCAAAACTTTACATTGAAACTTAATAACCGTGATCATCTTTCATAAGTAATAAAGAGAAGTGTTTTGATTTTATTATGACACCAAAAAAAAATCCTGGTAGTTAAAAAATAAGACACATTAACATAGGCGTATTTAAGTAGCAAAATAAATTCATTTTATAGTACCTTCAATTTATATTATTAGTAACCATAATAATATGCCATAAATCGTACTATACAACCAGATATACGACAAAGCCTGCCGACAATCCTACGCTTGCACTTACTGAGACACCTCTAAACGGTTTACGGGGGTTGAAGGACTTGCAGTTGCAAATAGTCGACTCGTCTTACTTCGTTGTGATAATGCGCTCCCTGTCATTTGATTGATTTTTACCTAACACGCTTTGGACATTGGAACACGATTATCGGTTTTGTCACTTAGTATGGATGAACTAAAATCATGTTTTCTCCGAAGCGTGGACAAGTTTGTGTGATTTGAGGTAGCTTCGTTTTACATAGAAGACAATTTACTATAAGGAACAGACGGTTTGAAAAAACCCCAACCTATGCGGGGATTTTTCGATTCAGGCTTTTCACATTGTGAAGAGCCTGAGCCCTCTATGTAGGGTCGAACTAACAAACTTAATTAATTCCCTTGTTTCAATATGGGTTATAGTAGTTGTACCTATTTAACTTTATATAACTAAAGACTCCCGGAATGGAATTTGATGCGTTTTGGTACAGATGATCATGACTTTTTATAGTCATGATCATCTGTCTTTCAAACAAATGTAGTTTAAATCGTGGCGGACGTGGGTGCAGCGTCCATACATTTTTGCCCATTGTCCTTTGGCACACATAAAGTTCATTATTTGGACCTCATGATAATCCGTACTGAGGGATCATCAAAAAACTAAAGTTAACGCGAACGAAGTCCCGTGCGCCCGCTAGTTTAAAATAAATAACGCACCAAACTGGTCTTAGATTGGTAGCACGAATTTATTGTTCGCTAGAGTATCTTTTATTTTAAGAAGCAGAAACTAGTGCGTTGTTTAGACGTCGTGTCACTTCCACTATCAAGAGTATTCCAGGGAACGTCGCTTTAATATTGGATATTCCATTTATATATTTAGAAGTCAATTTCATTTCTATGAAAGATCAGCTCTTGAAAATGGTCTGCCCGATTTAGCCCATTTTTTGTGTTCATGTTTGAAAGGGACACGTTGTCCTTGTGCTAAAGAAAAGTTTTACACAATCCATCGAATGAGTCGAAAATTTGGATGGTCTTTTTATATTATATGAAAATACACCTCATTTTATTTATTAGTATATTGAGCTTGTGATAAGCCGGGGAGAGTGATAGTTTAATGTTAAATTGACTCAGTGATTACAACTAACGTTACCTTTGTACTATGGTTTTAAAGAATATATCCATACATCTATACATATAAATAAAATTGGAGTGTTTGTTTGTAATATTGAAATAACCGCTTTTTACAACATGCATATGAATATATATACGGTACATACACCAAAATAACATTTTTAAAATTTTTGTCTGTCTGTCTGTCTGTTTGTTCCGGCTAATCTCTGAAATGGCTGGACCGATTTTGACGGGACTTTTATTGGCAGGTAGCAGATGTAATAAGAAATAACTTAAGCTACTTTTATTTTAGAAAAAAACAAAAAACTTAACGCTGACGAAGTCGCGGGCGACCGCTAGTCTATACCAATATTATAAAGAGGAAAGATTTGATTGTTTGTTTGTCTTGAATAGACTCCGGAACGACTAGACCGATTTGAAAAATTCTTTCACATTTAGAATCCATTATCATTATCAACATTATCCCTGATGATCATAGACTATAGATAGTATTTTCAAAAAGTTAGGGTTCCCTATGAAAACTTCGATAACGTATCCCAGGGCATGAAAAAACTACCAAAAAATAACCTTGTATCGCTTACGCTACGGAATTCATTGACAGTAGAGCAAAGTAATGTGCTAAAGTTTTATAGAGGATATCAATATCTACAAAAAAGTCCGCAATACCATACGTGTAACTATTAGAGTTATGTCAGAACTAAAGGTCCCCTGCGGTTTCACCCGCGTTAATTTGAGGAGAAAGAGCTATAGTGAGCCAAACTTAAAAATTTTAAAGCGGAATAATTCCGCGATACATGAATTTTGTATAACTTTAATCATTTACGCAACGGAAATGGAATATTTTTACTCGATTTTGGAACATTTTACATCGCTTGCTGCACGCACTGCTTCTGGTCACAGCGTGATGTTATTTATTTATTTATTTACTTAATAATCACTTACATCTATCATTACAGGTATAACCTAATACAATAGAGCAGTTACGGTACAACCAATTATTATACAAAATTAAAAATAAAAAAAAACACAAACACGAAAATAAAATAAACATTTTTATGATAGTATACAGTAAGCGGCCCGTGTGAATTCATTCAATGTGCATTGAAACAAGTCAATGTGCAGAGACAGCGTGTTGAGTGCGCGCAGAGCGCGCGTGAGAGGAGCGCAGTGCTGCAGGTTAGTGCGCGCGTTATATAGCCTTAAGCCTTTCTCATTATATCCACTATCTTACACAAAAAGTTTTTTTTTTCAAATCAGACCATTAGTTCCTGAGACTTGCGCTTCAACCAAAAAAATAGTGCATTCGGTACAACGGGTCCAAAACTACGCAACAAAATTTCCTCCATCAGTTAAATCAATTTTTATTTAAGATTTATAATTACATAAATTAATTTATTGTGTATAATACAATCCTGAGAACAAAACCTATAGTCTACCTGCACTACAGCTCTATACCGAAGCGAAGCGAGGGCGGGCCACTAACGATATATAAAATATGTAAATACCTAGTTGACAGAAACAGAGAGAATACACATAATACGAAAAAAGTTATGTACCTACTGTATGGTGACAAAAATAAAATCTTATTTTTGTAATAAAGAATGTATCGTATTTTTTTCATTAGAAAACAGTTCACCAAAATGGAAATAGCATAAATTGCATACAGTTAGTAGTAATGCTATACCCACGTCAAAATTCAAGACACAATCCTTGTTTGTGCACAAGTAAAGTTTTCAATGAATATTAATGGGCTCGCTAAAAGGCTAGTTGCTGTTTGTAGCCCTATCTATACGTATGTTAGACAAATAAGTTTATCATTAAGTATTTGTTGAAACACCTTCTATTTACGTATTTATAATAAGAACGAAACTGATAGGCAAAGCCTAGGTCTTGGAATATTCCCAGATTGTGTTACAATTGCAAGCGATTTAGTGTCACAATTTCTGTTCATGTGAATTTTCTTTTCATTTGGAAATATTTTTGGAAGAGGTACTTATCTATAGTATAGAGGATTTCAGCCCAAACCTGAACACCTCTCTGTGGAAGAAACCTGCATCCTGCAGAAGAATACGTTGAGATGACATCAGATTTTGGATTAGAGTAGGTAAGGTTCAAGAGCTTCAGTATAGGCTCGATGACACGAGGCGAGTTGCAGATGGTAAAAAGCCGATGACACAGGGCGAGTTTAAAAGCTGCTACTGCACACTAGCTGGCTTGTAGCTTGTAAACTCGCTCTGTGTCATCGAGGCTTAAGGGTGAGGGTTCAGGCCGGTATAATAAGGTTGGCAGCAGCAGACAACTCAGCTGTATCGGATATGGTAATTTGCTACAGCTCTTATAAAAACTTACTAGACGCTTAAGTCCAAAGCTGGTATGAATTTGGCTGCTAATTTTGTTGTATTCTTAATTGTCAGGTTTGTTTGACAGTACATATAAAACAATGCTTCGAACTAGAATAAGCTTGTTAGCTTGTTAAAGCCGATGACACGGGGCGAGTTACAAGCTGCTGCTGCATACTAGCTGGCTTATAGCTTGTAAACTCGCTGTGTCATCGAAGCTTAAGGGTGAGGGTTCAGGCCGGTATGATAAGTTTGGCAGCAGTAGCTAACTCAGCTGTATCGGATATGGTTATTTGCTACGGCTCTAATAAAAACTTACTAGACGCTTAAGTCCAAAGCTGGAATGAATATGGCTGCTAAATTTTGTTGTATTCTTAATTGTCAGGTCAGTTTGACAGTACATATAAAACAACGCTTCGAACTAGAATGAGCTTGTTAGCAGCTAGTGCATTAAAGGTCTAAACTTGTAAGATTTTAATTTTTAAACCATTTTACTGCGAAACTGCTTTTGCTTATTCCAATACAGTTATGGGTTTTGTCTAGACGAAGTTAGTTTTGCAGCCAGAACAGTTCTGCGGTTATCTTAGCGCTACAACAACGATATCAACACAATTTAAGAAGTACTTTGTAAGAAAATGGGTGTGAGGTTAATGCACAAAGTGCTGATTTTGAATAGGATAATGTTATTTATAGTTTTATCACTTATTTTGATACTTGTACGGCCATTATTTGAAAATTTCCTTTGCAGAATACAAGAAAGTATTTTACTTTACTCAGACACTTCTAAGCTAAAGGATTTTTATAGAAAATACCTATTGGATCTGTCGAAAAAGAGGAGAAGTTTTTGTTGAAACAAAATGTATACAGCATATATATTTTTCTTATTCGGTAACCAATGTTACCAGGCTCAATGGAAAAGGATTGTTATAATGTTCACAAAATTTAAATTACTTAAAAGTTTAAAATAATATAATGTAACGAACTGGTATGTGCTGGTATGTTCATACCTGTCGTGTTATTCCCGAAGAACAAACTCACTTTTAAACTAGGCGACCTCCGTGGTTTGTACGCCGGGTTTCAAAGTGTCGCCTACTCGAGAGGTCCCGAGTTCGAATCCCATCAGTGGAGGCAGATGTTTGATGATGTAAATATACTTATATATGTATCAGCATATGTATTCTATACTTTACCCTAGCATCCCGTAACACAAGCCTACGGTGCTTATTTTTGGGGCTAGGCTAATTGGTGTGAAAAAAAGACTAGGAACCCGCGGTGTGATTTAAAATAATTAAACACTAATCACACTTATATTAAAGAAGCGAAAGTTTGTGAATGTGCAAGTGTGTATGTTTGTTACTTCTTCGCGTCTAAACGGCTGGAGCAATTTTGATAAATTTGGTATGGAGTTAGCTGCCACCCCGGATTAACACCTACGCTATGTTTTACTGTGGGAAAATATCCCTAATAAACCGCGGGTAACACCGTGGGGCACAGTTTGTCTAAATATATTTATATTACACCGGCTAATTTGCATTGTATATTTTTTTAATAGCATGGCAGTTCCTCACCAAACTTTTAATAAGAGAATAACTGCTCTTTGGGGCTTATCACGTATAAAAATATATTCCTACAAGTTGTTGATACTAATATTACGATAACTAGCATCGGATCTCTGCATGCGAAGCTGCGAACCCCAGAGGCGTTATGCTAAACTATTATGATGTTCGCGGCAATCGCCGTAGCATGCGCAATCAATAATGCAGGCGCCTGAGGAATACATCGCAAACGCTACTAAGAATTCATATCGAAAAGTGAATGTAAAGAAGTCGAAGTAGAGTCTTATATTTGAGTAAACGTTTCTATAACATTTTATGGTTTCTTGATGTAATATCTGTATGTATAGTGTCCGCTAAATCCTTCTGAAGTACTTGATGCAGTTTTCCCCATTTGTAACATAATTAAAAAAAAACACGCACTTTTGTTCTTATATTAACTTTTTGAAAAATACAAAACATGGAACCTGACCCTTTAGCCTATAACGAAGCGATACGAAGAAAAAGAGGCAATGGTTTGATGAAAATAAGTCAATAGATTTTAATATAGATAAAAACTTTAGTGAAATATCTATGATATTATAAAAATAAATGCACATATACGGACTCTGAAAACATACTACTCCATTTTTGGCAGTCGTATCAAATAAAAGTACTCGGCGATACAGATATTTTCTTCAAGACAAGAACAGATATTTACTCGTATTTTTGGTTGTTTTATTCAATATTCTGAACCCTTAACACGAACCATTATCGCATTTGAATAGTTGAGTTCGATCTAGATATACGTCATATGTGTACTGATTTTTAGTTCTCGTTACGTCCGTTGTGACGCTGTTGTTCAAGTTTCCATACAAAGAAGATTGTATAATTATTATTTCTCGCCTTTATTTCCATCATCAAATAAGAATACTATCAGAAACATGCTTAACGAAACTCGTACGAAAGAGTGGCCATAATTACATAATATATATAGAAACTTTGTTATCGTTGCGAAATATTCGTAAGGTTAGTTGTTCGCTCTTTCAAACAACAAGCTCGGTAAAGTTACGGACAGGGGAATAAGTCGGAAACTGTAAACTTGTGCAGCGGCAGAGACGGTGCAAGTTTCTTTGTGAAGATTTGAAGAAATGTTCTTGCAAGATTTGAGTTGTTATTACAAGGGACGGTCGGGGATTTCATGGGTTATTGGCATCATCTTTTGTGTGATTGCTTTGACTGCGATTGCGCTGTTTTTAAAATTAAACTTTTGCTTTCTATATTGCTCTTCTACACTCGACAGCATATAAACCGGGTCTAAATAAAACTAGTTGCTACTTGGAGCTCTGATGCAATTTTCTCAAAAAATATAAAACTTATAATGAAATGAAAAGTCATTTATTCAGTCTAGGCTGTTACAAGCACTTGTGAAGGTCAAGAAGCTACACCATCGGTTCGCAAAACTACGGCGGGAGACCTTGTACTGAGAAGAACCGGCGAGAAACTCAGCAAGGGCTGTTTTTTTCTCCCTGTATTGTTATATACAGTGACGTCAAATTGAAAAATGACGAGATACGTCTGAAGTCCAGAAATTAACCTCTTGGTTTTTGGAGTCTGAAACATGGAAAGGCAAGCTTGTTCTTAAATCTCGTGTCAAAGTTATGGGCTTAAGTTTTTTTTTGCAAATGCATCATAGTTTTTTTCTTACATATATTAAATTTTCATAAATAAATTGCGATACTAAATATTAATTTCTTTAATTTTTTCTCTAAGAGATTCTCTTGCCTCTAAAAAAAAAAAATATGGGTGCGTGTACTTGTACGCGCGTGAGAAGTTATACTTCTTTTTAGAATTATTAAAAAATAGTTTTTAATTGCATGCAGATAATTAATTACAATAAGATAATAAAAGGATTGGAAAAGGATAGTCAACGCAGTCAATAAAGTTCAGTTTTAATTTGAAAAATTTAATAAAAAATCAAAATATTCAATTTAAATCACTACTGAATAAAATTTATTAGCACATATAAATTTCGCATTTGTATAACATTATAACAGGTGTTAAGAATATAGAAACTAGAAACATGTGGATAAATATTATAAATATGAAAACAGTGATCAGAGGCGACGAGCGTCCCAACATGTGCGACTAAGAGATCCTATTACTATTTTGTTGGAAGCTTTTTTCGAGACTTACGAGTAATGTGCGGTTTAGCGGCCGACTTCATGGTGTTACTTTTCTGTTACAGTGTTGCGCGCGCATCTTAAAATTTCACTCTCATCATTTTTTCATAACGCGCCCGCGGCTAACTTCATTATGTTAATTTTGTGTTACAGTGATGCGCGCGCATCTTAAAATTTCACTCTCATAATTTTTTCATAAAGCGGCTAAAGAAGTATAACTTCAAAAAAAAATTCAATATCGTTTATTCAGTTTAGGCTGTTACAAGCACTTGTGAATGTCGAAAAGCTACGCCATCGGTTCGCAAATTTACGGCGGGAGACCTTGTACTGAGAAGAACCGGCAAGAAACTCAGCAAGGGCTGCTTTTTTCTCCCTGTTTTATTTCATACAGTGTCGTCCAATTGAAAGTTGATATCAAACTTGCAAACATGTGTTGAGGTCAACTTCCATCACATAATGTCAAATATGTAACAATAGACAATCAACGAATTTACTAACAATAAGTGCAAAGATAAGTCCCAAAATAGCAAGAAACAATTTTCAAAACAAAATGAACAAGTATATGAAAGGGAGTAAGTGCAAGGTTCTCTTCAAAACTCTTTCTAAGGCTGGGAGCCTTAGTTTTAATATAACTTTTGAAAAATTATCTACAGGTAAAATTACAACCAGGCCGTTTTATCATTCAAATATTGATTGACAGTATAATATCCTTTCTTAAGTAAACAATTCTTAATGTGTATTTTAAATTTATGAGGAGGCAAATCAAGGATATCAATAGGAATCTTATTATAGAAATGTATACCTTGACCCATTTATGAACCTTCTGTAACCTGTAATTTGGTATCTTGAATTTATTTTTATTCCTTGTATTAAAATAATGTCACTGTGTTTTACATAATAGTTAATATTGCTTGGAACAAAAAGTATGCAATTATAAATGAATTGAGAAGCAACAGTCAAAATCCCGATTTCTTAAAATTTTTCTCTAAGAGATGTTCTAGAACTAAGTTGATAAATAGCCCTTATAGCTCTTTTTTGCAAGATAAATATAGTTTCAATATCGGCTGCTGATCCCCAGAGAATAATACCATAGGATACAATACTATGAAAGTAACTAAAGTATACAGTTCTAGCAGTAGCTACATCAGTAAGTTGTCTTATTTTACGTATGGCATAGGCTGCTGAACTAAGTTTACCAGCTAGCAGAGAAATATGAGGATACCATTGCAATTTCGAGTCTATGGTTATACCTAAGAATAACGTTGATTCAACTAAGTCTAGGTTTTCATTGTTTAATTTAATTCTAATGGTTTCGCTTCTAACATTAGGTAAAGTGAATTTAATGCATTTGGTTTTATTTGCATTTAATTTTAAGTTATTTACATTAAGCCAGTGCAATACTTGTGAGAGAGCATTATTTACATCGTCAAAGTTATTCTTGTATCGGTCAACCTTAAATAATAAAGAAGTACCATCAGCAAACAATACGATCTTACACAATTTTTCCACAAAAAATGGCAAATCGTTTATGTACAATAAAAATAGAAATGGACCTAAAATCGATCCCTGGGAAACGCCCATTTTCACATAAGATCCAGATGACTTAACACCATTTACCTCTACAGTTTGAACTCTGGAACTGAGATACGATAGTAGCAAGTTTTGGGCTGCGCCTTTGATTCCATAGTGATTTAATTTTAACACCAGCTTCTGGTGCTCAACGCAGTCAAAATTGTATATGGAGCGAACAGCTCTCTTTTTCATAATGAAAATACTTTCGATATTAGAGACAGAGCCCCACAACAAGAGGCCATATGACATAACACTATGAAAGTAATCAAAGTAAACTAATCTTGCCATTTCCACATCAGTTAAGAGTCTTATTTTTTTAACAGCGAAAGCTGCAGAGCTCATTCTACCTGATAAGGTATCAATATGAGGATCCCATTACAGACGAGAGTCTAAAGTAATACCCAGAAAATTTGTAGAATCCACTAACTCTACAGGCTGGTTATTTATTTTTATACTAGTATTAACCTGCCTCTCATTAGGTAGAGTAAACCTAACGCATTTTGTTTTACTGGCGTTAAGTATTAAATTATTTACAGTAAACTAATGAAGAACTTAAGAGAGCACAATTTACTTCATCTTAACAATCATTTCCTCTTCTAGTTTTAAATACTAAAGAGGCATCATCAGCAAATAGCACTGTCTCACAGAAATCTCTTGTAAAATAAGGAAGGTCATTGATATAAATAAGGAAAAGCAATGGGCCCAATACTGAACCCTGGGGCACGCCCATAGAAATGGGTGCTCCTGTAGACACAGCTTCATTTATAACTACTTGATATACTTTAGTGAAATATTTGATACACCATAATGCTTCATTTTAATCACGAAATTAAAGTTCAAATCCAATGACGTATAATGTATAGACAGGATATACCAACATTATCGCATTTTAAAATAGCACCAGTAGCCCCCGCCCCAACTTCTCTTGGCAACAGCTGCCAATAGAGCGCATTAAAGTAGTCTTTCACTCTCATGCTTAAAGCAGATAACATCTCCCTCTTGAGCCTCCACGTATCAACGGTGTCCACAACTGTCAAAATACGTAATCACTAAATATTTTTACATCAATTTCTTTAAAACTGTACTTACGAACGAAATTACACGTTTTTTCTTGTCTCCAATTATTCCCGTGTCATTTGTGTAGTATCTGAAAACACAGTTATGGCTTTTTTGTCTGGAGAAACGTAAAATATTTACACGCTGTAGCGAAGTGTAGCCGCGGCGAGAGAGCGTGCCTGACTGAATGCAAGTCGGGCAACTACCTGACTTCCGTATTGCTAAATTAGAAGCGTGTATGACAAATCATAATAATCTCTCCTGGAGACCTAAAAATTTTTGTTGGTGAAGGTAAATGTAAAATGCCATATTGTAACTAAGATGTTGTCCTAAAATCTCTAAACTCTTGTGATTTCTTTGTAACAATCACAAATTGCCTGCCTGCGTCTGTGTTTCCGAGTACATAATAATTATATATTCCGATTCTTTAAAGCTAGAGCTACAGTGAATCGGCTCCTCCTGTAAGCTCGTTAAACCGTAGATCCCGTCTGTGCTCTCGGGCCGGATGGAAGATCAAGAGCTAGCACATTAACAAACAAAATCAAAGTGTCTACAGGCTGTGCTGGTTGCTTTTCACCGCCTATGTTATTGCAGGCCACTCCTTTTCAATGAAAAAAAAAAACATTGTATGGTAGTAGCGCTTCTGCTTCACAACAGTATAAAAATCCAATGCAGAGCCATATGAATAACTTTAGGCCGGCCAAAATCCGTTAAAAAGATATACTATCTTATACTCTTTTTTCGTGGTTACGGGTGGTGGTGGTGACTTGTGTAAACCAGTCATTACTATGGTGTATTTACGAGGAAGACACGTGTACATGCATTGCCTGCCATGTCCCCTATCAACCTTATAGGGGCCCGTACAAGTTGTCATATTTCTATGAGTTTTACCAAGTGTTGAATTCAAAATTTTATAAAGGAGCATAAATCTGTACGAATAAGACGGATAAGATGGCGGACGGCTCTCAATGGCGGGCTAATAATTTGGGTGCATTCAAATGTTCAGGGCAATTAAATAAAAACTTTTAAAATTAAACTTATTCCATTGAAGTTTTGTCGCTAGTTTCTTATACCTTAGCACACGGGTACATATTATTCGCGCGGCGGCGGTGCCACGCGGGCGTACGTGTTCCGCGCGAGGCGAGTCAAGAGTCCTGCCTGCCGCCCGTACTGCGATGTCATACAAGGTGTTCGCGTTAATGTCTCCATATTCAACGCAGCCAAGTGTTCTTACAACCTAGAGAGCAACACGGCTGGTGTGGCCAGGAGGTCAGGAGGGCGTAGCCGTAGTGACATTACTCTAACCAAATAATTCTGTCATTTTTTAAACAACTTTCACAATAATAGGTCATTGGATGGGTGACATAACCTCGAGCTCCTCCGTACTTCGGAAGACCCGTTAAGCCGTTGGTCCCGGCTGTATCTGCAGTCGTTAGCACCCACTAATCCGCGCTGGGCCCACTCAGCCCAATCCACCATCTATATAGTCGGAGAGCCGGCTGTATAAATGTATGGTTTTATTGTTCATACCCCAAAAATGATTCATGTATATGATCCATAGGATTTTTATACAGCCAGCTCTCCGACTGGTAGGGAAGGCCTGTGCCCCAGCAGTTGGGACATTAATAGGCTGATGATGTGATGTGAAATAGAAATGATAATTATGTTAATCGTTTTGCTAATATTATATGAAATGTAATACCATCCTGTTGTAAGTTTGATGTTTCAGATATGTTTTACAGCAAAATACAGAATATTTTGTAATTTTGTTGTGCTCTGACATACACCCGCACTACTTGATTCAGTGTAGTAAAATATCCGAGTGCAACTAATTTTGTTAAGTGAGAATGCCTAATTTCTCTGGCCAACTCGACAGAAAAGAAAGCTGTGTAAGCCTCTTACTCTCTCTAACTCTCTAAGGTCGCATTGGTCGTGTTGCTCTTAGTTATAACCGTACTCAGAAACGAAAAATAAATTTAATTCGTCACTAGACATGTTTTCTTATTACTATTTTTTTTGTTATCGAAAATTCAATTAAATTCCAAAATTCTTTATTACAAATTGGAAGCATAATATATAATTTTACTAATTTTAAAATAATGTAATAATTATATTTTTTCAGAGGGTGAATCAGGCGACAGCAACCGGAGCGCGCGCACTGGAGCACGTCAAAATAGGAATGAAAATATTCGTGTATGTACGTTCATTTGTTACGTGACTCAAAGCACTCAAAGGGGTTTATTATGTTCGACTCTACAGGATCCGTTACACTAGGCTCCGCTCTCCGACTTTCCTGGAAAAGGTTTCATTTTATTTGTAGTTCTTTTCCCTATCACTTCAAAAATAATAATGCATTTATTAGTACAAAGTACAACAATATTTATGGTACCGGAACTTTCAAGTATTAATTTCCCTTATACACCAATGAACTACCAGAGTCTACGCAAAATGAAATGAAATCTTCTAGACACTTTGTTAAAATGTTAAAAATGAATTATTTAGAAAATTAGGCAGGCTGTTTGGCGTAACTGGTTGTGGAGCGACTCTGCAGCACAGATAAAGCTTTAAGGTTTTCGTGCTGTAATGATATTGTTTAATGTATGCAAATTTAATAAATAAACGAAATTAAACAAAAAGAAAAAACAAACTTCTTTGTTGGGTTTACCTACATTGTATGCAACTTTTGTTGTATGCAAATTTTTTATTCATAAATTTCAGAGTACCTTATTATGGTTTTATAGTAACTACTACAATACCTAGGTTTTGGTAAATAAAGTTTTTTTATTGCGATATTGGAAGTGAAATAATATGTACGTGTCATGCTTGTCAGTCATCATACACTGTAAAAAATCGATAAAGTGCGTGTAGTGATACGCGCAGTGTAAGGTTCCGTAGTTGCCTGTAGTTACCACAATATTTTCTATATCGAGAATTAGTAAAACCAATGAATATCAATCTATGTATATTAACTAGAATACCTAAATCAAAGTCAAACTGCGTTTCAAACTCAAAATTAATTCGACATTATTATTTTTTTAAATACGAATGATAATCGCCTATTTTGTTTTTGTTTGCTCCCACGCAGGGGAGTGGGTGTGAAATCCTATGGATAGCCGCAGCAGCAGCCAGCTGCAAGGTTATGTCAGACTCTTACTGACTAAAAGCTTCATCTGTAGCGATAATCCACTGAAAAGGGGATGATACGGTATAACCGCGGAACATTTCAAGTTTTCTATTTTATTTTTGAGTGTGTATGCTGAACACGCCCTACTCAAAAAAACAATTGCACTTTTGAAGTTCAATATTTCGCAAGCGGACACCTAAATCGAAAAATAGTCTTAGGAACCCCTAAGTAATTTTAAAGGAACTATTCCACGATATCCCATACGATGGGGTACATTATGAAAAAGAAAACATCCCCATGTATCTTGAAAGATATCCCAAACTTTTTTTTTCAAAAATTTTTTGACCCTTTTGTCGATGTCGTGGCCATATCGTAGATTTGCGCACTTCATGAAATGCTCGAGAATTTCATGAAATGGTCACATTTCATGATGTGGCCAACTTAATTTGATCAGATCATTAAATCGTCAACATTTAACGATTTGGTCATCCACATTTGGCCGGGTCGTATAATTAGGGTGTCCATAAAATATTTATTAAAAATCCAGAATATGTAAGAACTTGTTTATTGTTATTTAAGTCCGAATGACACAAACAAATTTAATCAAATTTTTGTAACAAAATAAACAAATTAAAGATTATTTTTTCTAAATTAAACATCAAACATATAAAGAACTTACACATTTATATTTAGAAAACTATCAAATGTTTAGAAATAATAAGGTACTTTGGTACATATTCAATAGTAGACTTAACTGTTCTTCCAGGGCCCAAACGGTAATACTTCACACTAGGTTAGGTTAGGTTAGTGTTGTGACCATGACGCGCGAGCCGAGCGAGCAAAGCGAGCGTGCAGCGGCAGCAACCGGCGAAGCGCCAGAAAAAAAACTCTATTAAAAGAGACCTTTTCTACAAAAGAAATTCAAGTATCAACTCTTAGGCCCTGGAAGTACAGTTTTACAGTATATCTTTGTACGACATTAATTCTCATCCACACTTTGTACCTCAACCGCAGTTTCCAAAATGTCATATTTTGACAGCCAGTAATAGTCCATAGATTTATTTTGCGTAGTCACCCTACTCATGACATGATTGATATGGTTATCTCCACAAAATTACAGCTTTCTGTGCTAATAGTCTATAAGCCAAACCAAGGACGGATAAACGGATATGTCGAAACTATAAGGGTTTCTTGTGAGGACTTCGGAACCCTATAAAGTACTTTAGCCTACTACGATTTTTACAAAATTTGTCTCCAAGTTGTACAAAAAAAATTATATGCTACAGTCATATCTCACTAAACGGGCAAAATCACTTTTGACTGCATAATTTCTGGCAAAAATAGTTTTGACTAAGTAAGTTTTGAGGACGATACTGAAACTGTTTTTGCCTTCTTTTTGCACATTTTGACTTCATATAATACTAGCTTTACCCGCGACTTCGTCCGCGTGAACTTAGTGATTCATGTAGCAAATTTTCACCAAATCTGCTTACTATTTAAAAATTATAAAGTTAGTGGTTTTATATTTGAAAACATAAATAACGTGCAAAATTCGTGGTAATTTTGATTTAAAAAAGCGGGTTATTCTCTGCGCAATACAATGAGTGCAATTCAAGATCTAGTTATATTGTAAAAGTATACATATATCCTGACGTGGCTCAGATCGGTTTCAGAGCAGAACATAGAAACTTATAAAAGTATTATGAAAAATTTAAAATGATTGTCTAGGAAGGAAGTTCTATATGATACATTCTTCTCGCTCCCCTTGTGGTTGAACGAAGCGTGAGGCATTTCCCAGACATAAAAGTAAGGATGGAAGTTCCAAAGCGTTAAAAAGATTACTTTACGATGTGATAACTTGATGTGATAGAGTAATAATTACTGTGATTCATTAACAGATGAACAAAAATTTATACATTTTGCGAACCGGCAAAACTATTGAATTACGATTGATTTTGGTAAAAATAAGGATCGAAGACATACTTTTCTGAAAGGCCCAAGGGAAACGTGCCGATAAGATAAAAGCACTTAAATGGTCCTTAGTAAAAGTATCTGTGCACTACAATAACAGTAAAAGGTCTGATAACGACTAATAAGCGATTATAAATGTTAAAGTCCTTTGAAAGACAGAAATACTGTAGTAAACACTGAAGATGTAGTAGGTAAATCATTCAGTAGAGTTCTTAAACACTTTAAATATAACGCAATTAGTATTCCATATTAAAAACTTTTACCATTTTTTGATACGCTTATTATGTTCCTATTTACCTTAATTAAAATTTGTTGTGAATTTGTCATTGCAAGTCAGATGCCTTAATATTAAACAGACGGTGTAAGGTAGAAGGTGATAATTAAACAAATGAAGTGTTTAACAATTTTATACTTGTTAAAGTGCAATAGTAGCTAGCTAACTTTGAGGTGAACTTACACGGGAACATGCCATATAGAACTGACCATGGGAGAAACAGTCCTGTCGTAGATCTACTTCAGCGTATTTGAGAGTGTGTCTCTGCGACTTATTTATGGTCATGGCGAAAGAGACCTTCAGGGAAAACCTTGGAGCCTTTTGAATTCAAAGGAGAGATCATTTATTTTGGTATTAAAGGAATACGTGTTGTTTCTCCCTGAGCAGGTCCGGTCACATTGTGGATTCTACTATGTTCCGATGCAAAGCTTTGGCTTGCAACCTAGTGCCATTGCAAAGTTTGGGTAGTTTTTAATTTCTTAATAACACAGCAAGTGTACCCACACGCAGTGAAAGTCTGTGGTATAGCAGGTCTGGTGGGTTCAATGTATTTAAGAACTCTACTGGATAATTAACATCATCGTCAGTGTTTACCACATCTATTGAGTTACAAACAATCTGTAGTGCAATTCTGTAAAACCCATAAATTCATCTCACTGTGTGAAACGGATCCGCTTTTGAATCTCTTTATGTTTCGCTTCATGGAATTTTCGCATTCTGTAACCAATTGTACAAGCAAGTGAAGCGAGATGTCATTTATATCCTAAGTGATTTGTAGTGTTACCATTTTAAAAGTTTTTGGTAAATCGAGATATATCGACTTAGTTATTATGCGTGAAAAAAGCACGTAAATTTATTCTTTCGATATATTTGTAGATATGAGGCTCAAGTTTAAAGTTTTAATGAATGTAAACTTAAAATAGTCTTATTTTTAAAGTTTGGTAACATGGACGAATGAGGGCTTACTCTATGCGCATCTCTGTAATCGAGTGAAAATCGACACTAGCGCTACTAAGTGAGAGTGGCGGTTTAGTAAACTATCACAGGTGAGACCGTAACATACCTAAATGTCTTTGACGTTTCAATGGCATTCTGTAACGAATTTCAGCGCTTGTTTACACCTCACATTAAAAACCGCACTCGAAAGTAACTGTCAAAATAAAAGTTACTCATTAGCTGCGGTAATAGAAGTGATTGTACGAAGTGAGTATTTTTGTAGACTATTATCATCATAAAACAAGAGTAATTATTAAATTATTTATAATTACGTTGCTTTTGTTTATTTAAGTAATAATTCTTTAAAATTATGTCTATCTAGTATTTTAGATGACTCACTCTATTACTTGCTTTTTACTATAGAAAGCCCATGTATGATGTAGATTTGGCCAGAAGCCGCCTACAAGCCCAATTTCTGTGTAACCTTGAGTAATTTCATGTGAAGATGAATACGTGACTAAATAAAGATTTTTTTCAACAATTGGAAAATGATTTAAAGTATTCATTTAGAAGAAACCAAGTGTAATGGAAAAGGATTATCCAATAGAATGAAGGTAAAGTACCTAATTGCATAACAAAAATAAAACCCAACCAAGAAACTTTTTATAACAATTATATAAGAATAAAAAGTTTTTTTTTTTTGTTTCAGATACTGTGTACACTTTCATTTGTGCAAATGGGAGTTACTAAGGATAATAGGGCAAAAAATTACACACATTTATCCCAACCATCAATATCAAGACTTGTAAATGAAATTGCCACCTTTTTAAGATTTTATGTCATCCAGACATAGCAAAATGCATCACAATGCCAAGTGATATAGAATTGGTAAGTAAACTTTGATTCACTACAATTAAACAAATACATGGGCAAATAGGTGTACAAAAGATATAATAAAGTAGACCCCCGGTATAAATATTACATATAATTCAAGTAGAACAGTGTTTCTTAGTTTTTGCAATCCTTTACTTTAATTATTTTAGAATATTTTATGTGGGTAATAAAATTTCTATTTGTAGTTTATTTAAATTATCTAATACTTAAGTAGTAAAAGCTAACTGCTATTCAGGACCACTTTTTATTTAATTAATTTTTAACGCCTTTACATTACATATGGCGGTCTTAATGCCAGCATAGCATTCTCTACCAGTCAACCGGAAGGAACGAGAGTCAATAAACGACATTTAACTTTGCTTTAGACCAATTTACCTTTAAAAAAACTACTAGGTATATTTTTTTGGAGTTATTTTAATAAACTTTACTTTTGTTACAGATTTTTGGAGAAATTTAAAATGCCTGCAGCTGTTGGTAGTATAGACTGTACCTTTATCACCATAATAAGACCAAAAGAACCTTTAGTAAAAAGCATAAGGCAACGGTATTGTGTAAACATTAAATGTAGTTAATGTTAATTGAATAAATATATTTTGATTTAAAAAATAGTCACTCATATTTTTAACCCTTCACCACAGTAAACTACAAAAGTAATGATTTTATTGAACTATTTCATCATCAGCCTATTCCTGCCCCCACTGTTGAGGCAGATGGAATAGGGAGACTGGCCGTGACCCACCTAGTAGTAGGACCTAGTGCGGACTGATCAGTGCTAAGGACTGCAGATGCAGCTGGGACCAATAGATTCATGTGTCATCTGAAACACGGAGAAGATCGAGATAATAAGTTTTTGGTCACCCATACAGTTACCAAAAGTTGCCTAACTTTCATGATTGCAGGACGAATACTCTAAGCACCTACGTCTCCGGGCTCCTCTTTATTTAGATTGAACGTTTTAAATGTTCTACATAAAAACTAACTATTTAAGAATTAGTTTCTGTGTAGTTCCTATATTTAATATACATACCTACTTAATTCTGAATGATATATAATATAGACCGGCGAGTTGCGTAAACCCCCATTGCAATGAAAATGAAGATAAATTAATAAAAGGGTGATTATTTATAGTAAAACTCATTAAAATAAATATGTAACATTTTTATTCATAAATTATGACAGATGCCTTTGAAACTGTACATTACATTGTTACATTTTTGTCAGAGATGCTCGTCAGCCTATTTGCCAATTTTTGTTTTTTTTTTGTATATAAATAAAGAGAAAATTGAATATTAATCGATGCTTTTCTGAACAAGGATCTGAGTGGTGTTATATAAAGCAGTAGTAGTGGATCACTAAATAGCTCAGTGATTATTACTTCCATCTGTCAAAAGCAGTTGGCGAATAGGCCTACTGTGGTCTGTCTGGTGTGGTCTGCAGGTTGTAGTAGCTGGCGCAGTGACCACTTCTCATGAATATAATGTAAGTAGTCTAGCGCCGCAACAATAGGCCGTGTGTCATTAGACAAATATTAACAGAGATCTTTGTTGAGATGGAGGCGAAGCCTGCAAAGGACTTGTTGTGCGTGTTGCTGAAATAAAAAAAAATATATAAGTTGTTGAATAACAACAATAAATGTCACAATTATGATTGGGCCTGGGTCAGAATAAACTTATTAATGATACCTACTCTTTTTTTCTTTTAACACAAACTTTATGATTTTTATAAAAGTAAAGTATTGAGATAAGAAAATATCAATAGGTATTATTACATTCTAGTAATATGTACTTGGAGCACTATATTCGGAAATATTCACAACTACAAAATAACAATATGTACGAATCAAATTTTCTCTTATTCTCTTTTTACAATGACACTTATAAATAAATCCGAAAATATATAAAAAGAACATAAATAAAAAAAAATTAAAAGAACTTATTTTCTAATGTGCCAGTGCCTGCGAGCGAAATGTCCATAGACACTGGCTGTATTGCGACATGGACCAACGTTTGTGCGGTGGAAATAAAATAATCAAATTTTATGCCAGTCAATTTAATGGTGGCTTTTCAAACAAGTGGTTAACATAGTCTTACAAAAATAAAAACTACTGTAATTTACATATACTTACAACATTTCGAAGAAATTAGTGCCCTTTTCCTTCTTGTAAGATTAATGGGCGGTCTTGAGATCTATAATGTTTTCTACTCTACATGGTAAAATTATTTTAAAAAAGTATTTTAGATAATACACGAACAATTTTTAACCTAGAATAAAGCCCGTCACAGACGCAGCTATAATATATATTTCTATGACGTCACCAAAATATGTCGACAGATATATTTCGGTATATTACAGTACAGTACGACCGCAGACCGATTGAGGGCAAAATATATATTATAGTATAGCTCCCGTCTGTGGTAGTTTGCTATAATATAATACATATTAATATATATTATAGCTACGTCTGTGACGGGCTTAAACCAAGAATAAAAACACAGACCACAGATTACAAGATTTTATACAGTAGAGATTATCACATAACGCAAAGGCAATGCGCCGTTCGGCCAAGTTATCAAACTTTAAAAATAAGACAATTTTAAGTTTAAATTCAGTAAAACCTAGGCGTCGTGTCTACAAATTTATCTAGAGAATCAATTTAAGTGCATAGAGAAACACGGCCAAAGCGGCCAGGAGGGAAGTAGGCATTCACAGCTTTTCCCTCTGCCGATTTTCCCCCGCAACAGGCCCAGCTCACGAACAAAACTAGTTGCGCTCGGATATTTCTCTAAACTGAATCAAGTCACGTGAGTGTATGTTAGGAGATCAAAAATGCCAAAATGTTCTGTAATTTTTTTTTAAACATGTATGGAACATAAAACTAATAATAGGATGGTGTTATATTTCACATATAAGTAGAATTATTAACATAGTGGTGTCGATTCTGGCATGATTCTCTAAACCTAAACTTCAATTTGACAACATTGTATCCTTGTCATTCTCTATAGAGAATGAAGAGGAGAGACTGATGTTAAAATTAGTTTTAAGTTTAGTGAATCATGCCAGAATCGACACTATTATTTCTATTTAACCACTTTTAAAAGCACAATATAAATATTATTTTGTTAAAATTCAATCGTCGGACTTGTTTCACAGAACAAAAAACCTGTCGTCAGTACATGTTTTGGATCCGTCGAATCGACTTCATTGATACCTGGCGAAAAAACGAGGGTGTATTGTCTATTTTTTATGCGTGTGTCGTAAGTACAGTTTAATTTTTTTGCGAATGTATATTAAACTGCCTTTGTGTGCATACTCCTCCCTCGCAAAAAGTAGCAGAATGATTTTAATAGTATTATGGATTATGTCCCTACTTCTTTCCGTGTTGCTCTATGAACTAAGTCGATGTATCACGATCATAGACACATGCTATACCTATGATCTCGACTTACCGAAATTTCTTAAAATGGTAACACTACAACTCACTTGCGATAAGAATGTCATCTCGCTTCACATGGTGGTAATATTTTTTACAGAATGCGAAAATTCCGTAAATCGATCCGTTCTGTGATGTGAATGCATATCCGCCGCATTCAGTGAGAGCCATAGATACAAAACTATGTCATAGATGAATGATCGGTCTCACTTCAAGCGATATCTATGATTATAACTATGTCTATGATTGCAGCAATTGCTGATTCTGTTTTTCATAAATTGGATTACTTTAATTATTCATTGGTGTCGATTCTGGCATGATTCTCTAAACTTAAGCTAAATTTATCATCAGAGTATCCTTTTCATTTTGTATAGATAATGACAAGGATACACTATTGTCAAATTAAGGTTTAGGTTTAAAGAATCATCCAAGAATCGATTCTAGTATCTATCTATTAAACTTTTAACAGAATGGCACTCCGCGCACTTGGGGCATCGTTCGAAACCTACGGCTATGAGTGGAACTTTTTACCAACGTTTAATGGTGACATAAAATCAACGATATTAAATACCCTAGATACAACATCACGAACAAAATCGTGGCTGAAACCTGTCCAAAAGGTAAATTGGATGATACGTGGAGCTCCGTAAGATGATCGCGTAGTCAAAAACAATGTAAGGCATTATTTAAACATTCAAAGTTACATTTAATGCAAAGGTCTTAATTAAAACGCATGCGTCAATGAGTTATGACAGTTCAAAATGCAAGCTCGTAAAATTTACCACTTATTGCTATACGCGTAAGAATAAATACCTTATTTCTTTGACTCTACGCACTAAAGATGCGCTATTAGCAACATAGCAGGTACGGACCGCGAGGAAAAGAGACAACTATATTACCGATCATGCATTTGAATATCACGTTTTTTTCTATTAAATCAATTTATAGTAAGTATTAGAACATAATTATTTGCTTCAAATGCGTTAAATTTACAAACATTTATTAGATCTTACCTGTAAAAAAAGGACACTTTACGTACTATAAGTATTTATTATGCATTTTTTCACGGAGCTTTGCGGCATCTTGATTTTCAACGTAGTGCTTGAGTCGTGTTCAAGTACTTCTTGATTGGGACACATTTTGAGCGCACGTGTTGCATCTAGGGTATTTAATATCGTTGCATGTCAATTTTGACATTTGTTGCACCTAGAGCGTAGTTTGGAACGCACCCCGGTAAACAAATGCAAATACCCACTTAGGTTTTTGCGTGATTTTATCAAAAGCGGTAACTATTTTTCCATGAAGAAATCTCATCTAATATTCCCAAAAGTTCAATGTGGAAATTACATTTGTATTGCGGTCATTGTTTAGTTTGTTTTTGGCTCATTTGAAAAACTGTAGAAGAGAGGCGAGATGAAGTAAGTTAAATAAAATATGGTTTTGATTACTGAAGTTTTAATTTATATTAAAATCATTTCTGTTTTTTGCAGTGCAACTTAATGTTTTGATCGAGTTCCTGGCAGCTAATAGAGATTTAGCTAAAGATTTCTCTAAGAACCTCAGTGCCAAATAAAGCTATCATGGCTAGCTCCAACAAATGAGGCATCGACATGCAAAACATTGAGATCGGCATGAACAATCTGTAACAAAATATTTACAAAATTTAATTCCAGTCTTTTAATTTATCTTTACATAAATTTATATATTTATATGTTCATGAAACATGACAAGTTTTAAGAAAGTAACAAATAGATGAAAATCAGTTAAAGGTGTACTTACTACTTGAACATTTCTTGCATGCTTACCTTTACGACAATAATACACTTCTTCATTTTCTTTGGGTCGTATCATGGTGACAAAGATACCATCTATGCAAACAACAACTCCAGGTATTTGAAATTTCTCAAAAAAACTGTAACAAAGGTAAAGAATAGCTCATTTAATATTTGCTTTACTAAAGTAACTGCCAATAAAAGTATTTTTTTATGATTTCATTACCTAAAATACTTTAAGACACGGGCTCATAGATTTTTTAGAATTCTGATATTGTTCCAGGATTGTAAAAGTTATAAGAAACACTGGTCTACTTGATTTATAATATAATATTTAACTTATTGGTTATTCTAGTTAATCAGAGTTTACTTACTGTTCCTTTAACACTTGGTGTTGAGATGCATTTCGCAGAAATGTTATATATTTTTACGATGTCTGGATGACTTAAAATTGAGGCAATTTTATTTATACTTCTTGACATTAATATTAAGCACAAGGCAATAGAGTGAGATCTGAAAAAATAGGTGGACATGAGTTTTTGAATTATTAAATAAACAATGAGACCTACATTAAAAATACTTACTTTAAAAGATCTTCTATAAACAAAAATCGTAATTTATTAGCAAAGTTTGTATGATTGATTGCCATAGCTACACACTAAGTCACTTTGACATAACAATTCGAGTGCGGATCCGAAAGTGAGTGTAAAATTCGTTACAGAATGCCATTAAACTTCAAATCCTTGAGCATATTGTCAAGCTATATCCTGCGTTAGTTCATTTCACCGCCACTCTCGCCTAGTAGCGCTAGCGTTGATTTTCACTTGACTACAGAATGCCAATGATAAAATCCGAAACGGATCCGCGCTCGAAAGTGAAATGTGACTTTACAGAATGCCACTCCTGTTGTCCTTCAAGGAGTTCAGTAATATGTACATAATGACCGATGTTTGGTCGTTCTTTGGGATTAGTATAGCTCTTTCGTATAACCACTCTATTGATTTCTCCGAGATGAGCGCAACGTCTGGATAAATTTTTGAAATCAGGTTTTAAACTTTTGTTACTGAAGTGCACAGATCGGAAGGGACACATATCAAGCTTTCTTTTCATCCTTTTCAGGGTAACCATCGGTACGCAGTTTTAGCAAAAGATCCGAAAATTGGCGGAAACATTAACTCCAAGGTGGACACTCATATTTTTTGTTAATTTTAAGATTTGAACTGTGGACCGCAATGATGATCTTTTATCTCATCGGTGCGTGTTTCTCTTGGAACTACTGGTAGAGTTTGACGAAGGTCTTCTTCCAGCAATACAGCCAAACCACCCATCAAACTTTTGTTGCTACGTATGTCTTGCAGAGTTCTATTCAAAGCTTCTTTACCCTTTTTATGGGCCATAGTATCTAAACGTAAGGAATAAGATTTTTCATACAAACTCCTCTATTTTAACCCAATTGGGGGGTTTTAAAATTCACCTTAATTACTTCTTAGTGCTCTAATCAAAAATTCTATGGAAAATATGAAAAATATATGTGTATGTATGTTTGGGTGTGTGGGATGCGTGCGCAGCTCTTCCCGACGAGCATGAAAGTTGGAGGGTAACTCGGCGAAGGCTGAAATGCTACGAGCGTCACGAGCGTCACACGTAACTATATATAATATACATATATATGAGTGATACGTACGCTAATGTTAGGTTAGGTATATATGTGTTTATGTGTATGTATGTTATATTTTGGTGGTATCGATATTTAAATTAAATGTTTAAAGTCTAAAATTTGTCTTCCAATCATAACAAAGAAAAAGTACACGCGAGTGCCCGTTTTTATCGTTTCCATTTCCATGTCGTCTAAAATCGTTGTGTTATAGGTAACAGTATATCAGGTACAGGAGCGCCTCTGAAACCAGTTTTCAGGTGTAATGGAGCTGCCTTATCTCCGCCTGTAATTTTCATCCGGGCCCGCCGTAGGGCGCGTTCCCATTATGTCGTGACGACAGATTATCGTGTTGTTCAAAGCGTCGTAGCTTGTAAAATGGGCTTATATATTTCAATAGAGGTGATCATATGTAAGACGATACAATTAACTGTGTTCCATAACTTTGCGACAGGCAGAGTGACGACAGATAGCCCAGTCAACCGGAACAGGCACAGCGACAGTCATAAGATGATGTTAAAATTGTGACGGCAAAAAAATACTGTGTCGTTTTTGCGACTATCTATCGTAGCCACGATAGTAATATTAGAAAAAAATAAAAACAAAACCTTATAAAAGAAAAAATATACATAAGCATTTCGACGTAACAGCCCCCTACACTTACTCATTAGTGGTTATCCATCGACTACATATATGAACAAAGAAATATTACGTATTACGACTGTTCTGCTATGATTCTACGACGCGTTCCATTCCACATCTCCGAAGTCCTTGTACAGATCATGTAAATTTTTCTATGGGACCACATTTAGGAGTACACCTTTGCGATCACAAAAAATATTTTGTTAATCACCCATATCGAAAATCGCGTAACGAACAAAAAAATAACATGCAGCCCTATTGAGAACTTTTGCCATTTTAAAGTCGGTTGAAAAGAACGTAGAAGCGACTGCCGTGAACCGTAAAAATGTCGTCATGATCTAATGGAAACAGCTTAATACGATAGATCGGTCAATAGTTGTCGCCACTGATATAAATTTGTCAGTGAAAGATTATAGACCTTTACGTTGTAATCCAACTTTTCGTAAACCTTTATTTTATTCAGCTGATTATGACAGTATTAAACATGAACTTACAAAAATAAATTGGCTTGATCAATTTAAAATATTAAGTACTTTCGAAAGTTTAATTAGTTATTTCTACTCTGTTTTAAACAAATTAATTGACACATATGTCCCTTATTGGAATATCAGCTCTTCAAGCCGACTTCCACCCTGGTTTACACGCCCTCTCATAAAACTTTTAAATGAAAAACGAAAATACTTATTAATTATCCTTTCCCTCTTCTGAGATCGAGAGCACACAAAATAGAAAAAGAATGATATGCTGTTTATCTTAGAGTTACAAAAGACACTATAAGGAGGAATCCGAAATTTTTTTGGACCTATGCAAACTCCAAAAAAGTAAAGTCGGGTTTACCTGATACATTGACATACAAAGATATAACTACTCGAGACGGTAAAGAAATTTGTAATTTATTTAATGATTATTTTAACTCTGTTTTATTCGTCATGAATCCATTCCCTCCGGTTTTGATGGTATAAATAGTGAAAATGCTAATTCTATGAATATCAGTCTCATACACATAAACTCAGAAATGGTAGAAAAAGAATTAAAACTATTGGACGTAAAAAAGAATGCCGGCTATGATGGGATCCATCCATTGTTCCTTTCCAGATGCTCAAAAGAATTAGATACCCTAATTAACTACATATATAATAAATCGATTCAAACAGGCACATTCCCTGATATATGGAAGAGAACTTTAATTACTCCAATACCTAAAAATGATAGGGTTGATGATATTGCTCAGTATCGACCTATTGCTAAACTTATGGCTTTTTCCGAGGAAGATCTGTTGAAAATAACTTAGTAGCTTTTACTGGTGAGGTATTGAAAAATATGGATAAAAAAACTGCAAGTAGATGTCATGTATTCCGACTTCTCAAAAGCTTTCGATAAAATTAATCACATGTTATTAAAAAAGCTTTGGGAAGCCGGAATACATGGTGACTGGTTTCGTTGGATCAAATCGTATATGAGTAATAGATCCCAGGCAGTTTCCATCAAGGGTTTTGTCTCAGATTTTCAGATTGTAACATCAGGAGTTCCTCAGGGCTCACACCTAGGTCCCTTATTGTTTTCCCTGTATATCAACGATATTCATACCTATAAACAATAGTAAGCTTTTTTTATATGCAGATGATGCAAAAATTTATAAAGTTATAAGGAATGAAAATGATTGCGTTGCACTACAACAAGATATTAAGAATTTATCTAATTATTGTTTACACAATCAGCTGAATTTAGATAAATGCTTTATTTCAAGTTTTACTCGAAAACGTAAGCCGATCACTTTTACATACAAACTAAACAATTATACCTTGACCAGGGTTAGTGAAATTCGAGATCTAGGTGTACTATTAGATAACAAACTTTCCTTTATACAACATTATGATCATATTATATAGAAATCTTACAAGCATTTCGGATTTCTGCTTAGAGTCTGTAAACCATTTAAAATGGAAGCTACATATAAAACTCTTTATTTTTCCCTGGTGCGTTCAATCCTTGATTTTTGTTCTGTAGTCTGGTGCCCCTATTACTCATGTCACATAAATAGACTAGAAAACATACAAAAAAAAATTTTGAAAGTACAGAACAGGATGCCTTTATTCATCTTACAACGATTCCCTTAAAAAACACAAATTATTGACCCTATCTTCCCGACGGATACAATTTGATCTTGTATTCTTTTATAAGTTGATACATAGTATCATTGATTCCCCTAACCTACTTGAAGAAATAAAACTTAAGATACCATTGAAAAGTGTTCGCAGGCCTAATGATCTGTTCGTTGTTCCCAGATCAAGTACTAAATATACTTCGAATGCTTTTTCCAACGTTGTTTGACTGCATATAAACAAGTTGCTCACATAGATATCTTTTGTCCAAACCTTATGAAATTTAAGTCTCACATAATTGAATCAAAATTATAAAACATTTTTTTTTTACTGTGATATATGTACGTGAGTTTAGCAGCACAAGGGTTAAAAACTCTAACGCATCAACCGTGTATCTTATCTGATAGCAACATAAAGCTCATTTAACATTTTCGGATGATCAACCTGTATGTAGTTTTCTGCACATTGTTACTGCTTTTTGTTTTTTTTTTTTCTGATTTTGGTATTTTATTTGTTACAAAAAACTTGTTTTTGTTTTATTTTTAAATACTGCATAAAATTTGCCTTGGAAATATTGTAATAACTGATATACAGAACCTGATAAAGATGATATAGCACACTGTATTGCTTCTAACCTGACTTCCATAAAATTTCGTAACAATGTAATTTTAGGCACTCAAGGTCTAAAACCTATGTATTACTTTAAGATGATGTAAACATTGATGTACATGACTGTATGTTGCCAAAATAAATAAATGAAAAAATAAATAAAAATTGTGTGTGTCAGCTCCGACGCACGACTGGAGTTTACTCCTTAAATTCGATAGTCTAACCAGACGCAAAAAGAGTTTATTTAACTTAAAAAAGATTGATACTGTAAATGCCATATCCACGTTTACATCTAAAGCTCTTGGTTTTGTGTTCAACGAATGGCGAGGTGGTACATCGACGCGGTTTCTTTGTCGTCGTAGGCAATAAAGGTACGCTACGATACTGTGCTACGGTGTAGCACTACGGCTGCTACAGCGTAGACAGTAAAAACGTAACGAGGTCATTCATCGATAGATTTCACTCCTCACATTTTTCTCATACCGGGCCCCTTATATATGCAAATCGATTCTTAAGGAGTAAACTCCAAAAAAAAAATAGTACAGTTATTATTTTTATCACAGTTTGTCTATGCTAAATCATGCCACCTCACCTGACCTCCCTACCACCTTATCACGTGACGTGAAGGGTGAACGGACTAGCGAGTGGAGCACTCATAAATACGGCATTAAGTCGAGAGCCGTCGTCGTGAATAGTGGTCCAAACACTACAAGTGGTGTTGCTGCTAAATATTTTTGTTTTAATAATTTTAGTTTATTATAGTGAAGAATAAGTTGAATAAAGCAGGTGAAAAATTAACATTGTGTTTTCAGTTCTGGAACTACATAACCTAATAAATGGGAACAGATAGAAACGTCAGTCATCCAACGTAAAATTATTCGTCATGACATAGTGGGAACGCGCACATAGGTAACTGCCGCTGAAATACCGGCGTTATGCCCGTAATACTCTGTTGTAATATTTGTCATTGCCCGAACAATTATAGTGCCCGCAAGATTTACCGCTCCAATTCGCTAACATCAACGCGCGCAACACAAATTTTGTGTGAACACAAATGAAGGAGATCTTGAGGTATTTTACACATATTTCAGTAGGAATATACTGGTAATTTCAAATGTACTTACGTGAATGGAAATAAAGTGTAAAACTAAGACCAAGAGATAAAGAAGAGCGACCTATTAGAGAAAACTAATTTGTCAAAATTTGTAACCATAAGGCCAACTTGATGCTGTTATTTGTTGAATCATAGATAAATGATTGGTCGCGCGACACCAATAATTTATCTATACGTTGAATATCAGAAATGTTAAGAAAATACTAACATTTTAGTTCCGATCGATGTCGTGGTCTTCTTCAAACGACATTTGTTAAAATGTGGTTGTCAATGTGGTGTGGTTGTTGCTGCTGCGGCAACAAATGCTAGCGAAGCTATATTCTTTAAAGTGAAGGTCAGCTACCTTGTGCAGTTAAAATAAAAAATCAACATTTTAAATCGAGATCGAAGGGGCACATACTCATTTTATTGATAGACTATCGGCCGCCTGTGACTTTCGCGTAATTGAGTAACAGACATACAAACTTTCACATTTATAACATTAGTAGGATTAGACTTCAAACGCTTAAACAATATAATAAATAATAAAAAAAAACCAGCTCTATCTAATAGTTGCTCGTCGTCATCACAATATATTGTGGAAAGAGTTTATATTTTAAGAAATTACTTCGTCTAAGTCACTTTTAATGTTTTCTTCTAAGGAATTTATATTAGGTCATTAATACATAAGTTGAACGACTATTACTCGTAAAGTAACAAATCTATTTTAATCGTTATAATTTTCCTAAGAAGTTCATGAATAGCACTATTATCATGATTTTTTCCAGATTTTTGCAGCCAACAGTTTAGCTTTTGAAAGGCAGGGGGGGAGGGGGGACGCCCTACTAGTACAAAAATTTGCACTTTAAGCTATTCCACTACAACAAACACACTAGTAACAGCATATGGCCCGCCTGATGGTAAATGGCCACCATAGCATATCGAAGCTTGCGATATAAAAAAGACCGAGATGAGTGACCTTGGGTAATGAATGATGACAAACTTCTTTTCAGTAACCATATTAGCAATATTGTTGCAAAATCGTATAGAATGGTAGGTTTCATCATGCGTATTGGAAAGGAATTCCGTTGCGCATCTACTTTGATCATACTGTATAATGCATTTGTGAGACTACACCTTGAATATGCCTCTTGTATATGGAATCCACAGTATAATACATACATTAATGCTATTGAAAGAATTCAACACAAAGGACATTGTTCTGCGTCCATACATAGTTAGCCTAAGAACCAACAATCATGAAATATTACTTTCTAGGTTAAAAATCGTAAGTAAATGACTGTAAAAACAAAGATTATTGACGGACACTTCTGAGAACTTAAATTATTAGGTAAACTAGATTTTTTTTGAGGTTATGTTTAATATTCAATGAAACATAGGTCAACCTATGAATTTAGTATAAATTCAGTATGAAGTGAAATAATATTACAACTAATTCATTTTATTCGGTGCGATTTTAAAGAATAACTATTAGGAAAAACTTGGTTAGGTAGGAATCATGAATAAAATAAAAACTGTAGTTTTGCTTTTTATTTATTAACTATTTTTCACATAATTGTATCATATTGTTTATTGTATTTATTTGTATATCACATGTAGGTATATTGTGTAAATATGCAGCGTGAATGTGTATCAGTTGTTCTTGAATAATTTGGCAGTATGATCCTCTCAGGATGTTGTAGCACAGGTTCACTAGCACTTGGTAATAAGGGCTCTGCTCTTTGGTAACATCAATGGCATATAGATAGCCGAAATAGTTAAATTAAAGGAAAAACAATCGCAAATAAACACACACAACAGGTAAACCGAAACGAGAATGCACTTT
The DNA here is from genome assembly GCA_902850365.2 of Chilo suppressalis. Classification (NCBI taxonomy): domain Eukaryota; kingdom Metazoa; phylum Arthropoda; class Insecta; order Lepidoptera; family Crambidae; genus Chilo; species Chilo suppressalis. The sequence goes on from OU963902.1 coordinate 6,242,407, forward strand.
CCGGTTTAATAAACTACTCTTTGGAATGCACGAATGCCACAGATTACTACGAATGCAAACTGCATGCACCACAACCACAGAGTAACGAGTTTTATGCCGGCCCTTCACTTGACAACAGTTTGTCCTTGTCATGCTTAATAAGGAATGAAAAGGACAGACTGATGTCATGTTTTAAAATAGCAAATACGAATAGCCAAGTGAAGTGCCGGCAATAGGAAGAAAGAGTGTTTTGTTGGCAGCGCTGCCATAGATTATACACATAAAATGGTATTTATTGCCTGAGATTATTTTTTAACTTTTTAATTTAGCTTACATAAGTGGAAGTGTCCGTCACAATCTACATACATACTGATAATTATCGCAAAAAATATACTAACAATTATCATAAATGCCAAATTGGTGTTGGTTCTTAGGCCAATTTTAACATTGTCCTTTGTAAAGTACTTAGAAAACAGAATTAATGTTAACTTAATTATTGATGATTGTGAAACAAAGTTACAGGTTACATCCTTGCAACATCGTAGAACTGTTAGAGATCAATTATTTCTTTACAGACTTATTAATGACCTTGTAGATTCGCTGTTCCTTTTGCAGATAATTGGTTTCCGTTGTCTTAATAGAACTAGGTCTGACAACACGTTTATAATACAATTCAGCAGTAGATAGATTCATTTCTAGAGCTTGTCACAGCTATAATAAATACTTCATGAGATTGGATATATTTTGCCTTTCTTAAAATCAATTTAGAAATGAATGCTATAAGGTCGTTTTACCCTAACACTCGGTAATTATTTTCTTACCATAAATTTTGATTATCATGTTTATTCTATTCACATAACTCTAAATATTGTACGTAACTTTAAGTAAATTATGTAAGCGTATGAATATTTCAGTCTGTGGAAACTTAACTGGTTTATGGAAAAGTTATAAGCGTTACTTAATTGAATTGTGTAAAACTGTATGTTTCCCAAATGAAAATAAATAAATAAAAATATCACTTGCGCCGTTGCCTACCCTGACCCAATCCTCTACCCCGTGGAACCTTACTCACTGACAGAAATACGGGATATCCGCTATGCCCTATACCTCTCTTAAAATACTTAAGTTTTTCTAATAGGCTAGGCTATGCATTTGCTTTTTCGTCGTTCTGATTACAGCGTGAGAAAATTAATAGATAACAGTGTATAAAAAGCGTATGCAAAATGTTTAAAAACATTTATTTGCCGTGTTTGTGGTTATTGCGGTATAAATGCCACTGTTCAGTGCGGCATCACGGCACATGGCCTCCGTCCTGCCGACCGTACCTGAATAGCGTGCCGACAGACAGGGATTAATTAAGTGTTATATTTTAATGACCAGCGTTACTCAGAAATGCCATATGATGTTTACGTTTGATTAAAGTTGGTGCTTTGTGATTTACGTGTGAATTAATTATTGTGGATGTTTCTTTGTGTTGACGAATAACAAAAGTGTGAACTGATGCAGTTTGCTGGTCTATCATGTTTGTAGGAAGGCCAAAGGGGAAGACTTTCCTCCGAGCTGGGTTATGGTAGCTCGGGGGCCGCGGCCCGACTGATGTTGGTCGGGCATCGTATATATGGTGTGTTAGCCTCCGAATTTTACTTGCGCGATTTAGGCTTCCATACGTATTGATCGCAACGCCGGTAGCGACATCTCTTAAGGAGGCTAGTGGCTATTTCCTCCATGTTGATTACATGTAGGGCATGTGGATGTCGCCGCCACATGTTTAATAAGTTTATTTATTGGTTTATCCAAAAGTTGACTTTAATAGGAGTTTAGAGGAGCAATTACAGTTTTGGCATTACTTATAATGCCGACACTTCCTTGTTTGTTGATTATAGGCTACTTGTAGTGTATGAGAAAAAGAACTCAGTTAAGCGTGGGAAAATCCGTAGCAAAATATTTTCAACATTCACCTGCCGTGTTTGTGGTTACTGCGGTATAAATGCTACTGTTTTCTGCGGCAGGGACATTACGACTGTGAATTTGTGTGTCGAGAGATAGGACTTAATTAAGCGCTAGATTTTAATGGCAGTCGTACTCAAAGAGGCCATTTAATGTTTCAGTTTGATTGAAGTTGGTGATTTATGATTTTCATTATTATGCTTGACCGAAGGCAGTAACGTACCTATATCAAGTTTCCACTTTTCACTACTACTCCACTGTCCCTGCCTAGGATATGGCGTTCAGAGAAGCATCATCATTATCATCAGCTTATTAATGCCCCCACTGCAGAGGCACAAGCTTCCGCTATGGATGGAATAGGGAGACTGAGTCATGACTCACTACGCGGGCCGAACGTGGATTAGTGGGTGCTTATGGGACCAAAGGCTTAACGTTCCTTCCGAAGCACGGAGGAGCTCAAGATAATAAGTTTTTGGTCACCCATCCAGTGACCGACCATTGCGAAAGTTACTTATTTTTCATGATCGCAGGCCGAATGCGCTAACTACCTGCACCATCGAGCTCTTCATACTATAACTAATGTTATATGACATGTCAGTAAAATATGTAATGAAACAATTTTACAGTCAGCACCTAAAACAAATGTTAGTTGTCTGTGCACTGATTTTTTCTTACACGAATGAGACTGCCATGCCATCAGTTTAGTCAATAGGAAAAACGCAAAACGCGGACTAAAGTTAGTCTTGGTTTAAACCTAATGTTGTCTCTATCTTATTTTTATTAAACACTAGTGGCCCGCCCTCGCTTTGCTTCGGTGTAGAGCTGAAGTGTAGACTACAGTTTTTGTTCTCAGGCTTGTATTATGCACAATGACATTCATCTATGATTCTTCTTCACTACATAGTATAAAACAAAGTCGATTTCTCTGTCCCTATATCCCTTTGTATGCTTAAATCATTGAAACTACGCAACGGATTTTGATGCGGTTTTTTTTAATAGATAGAGTAATTCAAGAGGAAGGTTTATATGTATAATACATGCATAATATAGTAGAGAAACACTGATAATTTTAGAGGTTTTTAATATAAGGTCGTAAATAAACACATTTTTTTGCGCTTACATTGCAAACGCTGGCTGAACCCAACAAGATAGATCAAAATAATGTACTACAGTATTGTACACCTTAAAAAGATCTACAAAAAAGTCCGCGATGGTATATGCCTATCTCTTTGGTATAACCCACAATAACCATTTTTTAATTACTTATTACGAGAAAATAATGGCTTATTTACGAACAAGCGATTTTAAGCAATACAGCATTAATCCTTATCCAATTAAGTACCTTAAATATATTGTGCGTGTAATATAGATCAATATAACCCTATACAGCATGTAATTTAAATGAATATTTTCGAAGATATTACAGATTTAAAATGCAGGAACATACCGGTTCGGGCAGTGTCTTTAGTAATTAGATATTTAAAGAAAGTCATTGTGTTTAATAGAAACCTGAGAACAAAAATATAATCTAAACTACAGCTCTACACCGAAGCGAAGCGAGGGCGGGCCACTAGTATACAATAAGTCTCAGTCCGATCGGTTTAAAATTGACAAAGTTTCATACAAATTTTCATTCCCTATTTTATCCTCTTGGGGGTGGAATTGATCAAAATCGTTTCTTAGCGGATGCCTACGTCATAACATCTACCTGCACGCCAAATTTTAGCCCGATCTGTCCAGTGGTTTGGGCTGTGCGTTGATAGATCACTATGTCAGTCAGTCACCTTTGAGTTTTATATATATATAGATATTTGTGACGTCACCGTAAACTGACGATGATGATGTTGGGATTGCACTATACAACATAACTCAGGCGTCAGAATAAGTTTTCCTTGGTGTAACAGTGGATAGGTACCTTCACCAATCTTTAATAATATATCAGAAAATTCACGATCATCCGGGTTATCTCCAGTTCTCGCATGTTTATAGTCAAATGCACCGATTGTATATCACGCCACAAATAAGAGCTTTTCAGGCAAGCCCTAACCTCATCAGCTCGGGTTCCCCATGGTATTACCGGGAAGGTTTGTCGGAAATCACCACAAAATAAAACTGTGATACCGCCCATTGGTCGATCATTTTGTCTTATCCGTTACACGAAAATAATCCATAAAGCATGATTCAGTATTCACGTGCGACGGCGCGATGGCTTATTTCATGTATAAGTTTAGTGTTTCTATACCGATTTCTATGATTCTTTTTGACGTGACAACGTCTTAAATTAGGTTGCGGCTGGGAGTCACTTATGAAAAAGTGTAACGCTCGGTAACGTTACGATGAGTTTAAGTTTACATGTACAATGTTTTAGTAAACAAAATATATTTCTATAGTTAAAATTTGTGCAATTCTTATTTTCATTCAATTCCTTGTTCCTATTGTGCAATTTAATTATATTCATATCAATAAATATTCTACCGAGAAAAAGACGTTGTCACGTAAAATCTTCGCCCGTAAAACCGACTTTACAGGCAACCATTTTTATTAACTTATTTACTTGTAGGTTCTTGTGATTTTGTAAGTGTTTTATTAATAAGTTCTGTACCAAGTATAAGATAAAATGTAAGAATAATAATACTAAAAATGAATGTTGTATTTTTTTTTATTGAATAGGTAATAATGTTAACTTTTTTCAATTAGGGATGAGTGAGAGTATTATAAACGTAAAAGTAAACAAATATAATCAGAATGCTCAGAACTGCTCAGCTATCAGGTTACACGTGTTATTGTGAGTCAACCATAAAAGATAGACATATGCTGTTGCGGGATATTTTTTAGACAATTTTATGTAGAATATTTCCATCATAATTTACATAATTTCTATGTAACTTTAACCATTAAGGCTGCACACGCGACGGAAGCTTAAAAAAAGGAGTAACTTCTCCCGTTTTCCCAACATTTCCCTTCATTACTCTGCTCCTATTGATAGTAGCGTGATGAAAAGTATACTATAACTTGCCTAGGAGTATGAAGAATAATTGTACCAAGTTTCGTTAAAATCCGTCGAGTAGTTTTTGTTTCTATAAGGAACATACATACATACAGACAGACAGACAGACAAAAAATTTACTGATTGCATTTTTGGCATCATTATCGATCACTAATCACCCCCTGATAGTTATTTTGAAAATATATTTCATGTACAGAATTGACCTCTCTACAGATTTATTATAAGTATGGATAAGTGACAGCATCAGTTCTACTCCAGGTTTAACTTTAGTCTAGAAATGGGCGTTTTAGGTATTTGTAAAACCGATGCGCATCGGTATCAGATAAACCGCATCCGATGCGCGTATCGATGCCGGCATCGCATCGATGCCAAGTGATCAGTGTCAGTATCGTAGGATCACATAATACTATGCGATTTGAATTACGACAGATCTGTGTTTTGTGTGGGTGTGTCTCTTCGATTTCATGAACCATGACTTGAAAATGTAATTTATTCCATTTATTTACTTTCCGGTATGGTAACTGAGGTTTTTCAATGCAGTCCAGTACCACAATTTTTTTTGTACCGATGGCAAAAAAATTAACTACAATTTATCCATAGCATTTTGACATTTTTATGACATATTTTTTCACTGCTAGTGACATCTCCACCGGCACAGATAAGTTTGTGGCACTTTTGCTACAGTTACGTTGATAAAAACTAGATGGCATTGGCATCCAATAACGGCATCTAGTTGCATCGGATGCGCGCATCTAAACCTGGCATCGTTATCGCGCATCGTTATCCTAAAAACGCCCACCCCTACTTTAGTCTACCTCCTAATTTAAAAAAGTCTTGAAATAAGGCGGTGTGAGTTCAGCGACAATTTGCGTCCTTTGAACAGGATAGTAGGTAGCTTTGGTTTGAATGAACATCGTGTGTTTTTTATCATGAGCTTTTTGTACGTTCACGGCAGCCCCATCTTAATTAAAACTGATTACTGAACGAAATTCCTAGGAATAATTGCAAAATCTTTTGCTACCTCTGAAGGTGGCTCAGTTAAGAAATAGCGTAGAAGCTACCTATAAGACGTGTAGAAGCCAGGAAGTAATGTTGGTAGAATCACCTTTCTATCTCACTCGCACTTGTGACATTGTTACTTTTTTATTTTGATGCTGTTCATCACATATCTAATTGTATTTGGTATTTTTTTAACTCAAAAGTTTCTCCCATAGAACACAATAAGAGAATAGTCTTGTGGGCGGGGCAGGCGCGCCTCAGTTATGTGTGAGCAAATGCTCATAATTGTAACATTACCAAAACTTTGTTCTGATTGCACCGTTGTCCTCGGGTGTGAGTGAAGTTCGATTTTTTGATGTCTCGGTGGTGGTGGATGGTGGAAGTGAAGTGAGAGCGTGCCGGCGACATAGGTTCCCATACAAACTGTTTATGATCACCCTTCTAACTTCTTTCTGTGTTTCTCCTTTTCATTCCTTCTATCTATGGGACAACCTGCTGTCAAAATAACAAATAGCAAACACGAGTACCCATGTATAGGGCCGACATGATGCACACACAAACAGGAGTCGAACCTGTGATAGCGTTTCGTTAATATAATGTCTTCCATATTGGACTGGGAGTTAAAGAATAACAGGCATTCAGTGTTGTTGAAGTACCTATCTAATGCTATAAATTGTATGTTCTATAAAAAAAAAAATTGTAAATTCGGTCTATGTAATCTATGCTCTCGCTCTCTCTCTTTGGTCTCTGGTCTGCAAGTCACTGCGCTGCAAAACTGTAAGAATATAATTTATTTAATAAAACACCATAGAAGGTTTAGATATTTTGTTTTATTACAACAGGTTATGGGCCCAGCCCGTAATCTGATTGTAAAAGTAGTATTAACAAAAGAAATAGTCGCCGATCATAAAACTGATACGACATAACCTCACCTGGAAACGTGGTTTCGGAAAAGAGCAAGATTGTTGGCGAAACAGTGTTATAATAAGAATATATACTAAGCAATGTCTACGAACAGTAATACAATGATGCTAATTGAAAAATTAATTGGGCGTGACAATTATAACACGTGGAAATTCTCCGTCCAGACGTATCTTCAGCACGAGGATTTATGGTGTTGTATTGAAAATGAAGCAGTAGATCCGAAACTTGACCTAAAAGCTAAGTCAAAAATAATATTATTAGTCGACACAATAAACTACATTCATATTCAAGACGCGAAGACTGCTAAAGAAGTTTGGACAAACTTGCAAAAAGCTTTCGATGACAGAGGTTTAACTCGCCGTGTTGGATTATTAAAAGATTTAATCACAACCACATTAGAAAGTTGTCATAATATAGAAGACTACGTGAATAAAATTATGACCACAGCACATAAGTTGAGGAATATTTCTTTTGAAGTGAACGATGAGTGGCTTGGTACATTACTCTTGGCTGGTTTGCCTGAAAGCTACAAACCCATGATAATGGCTTTGGAAAGCTCTGGAGTACCAATCACGGCTGATTCAGTGAAAACAAAACTTTTACAAGAGGTGAAATCTTCTGACTCGGTGGCATTGTATGCAAATAAAATTGACAGATCAAAACAGAGACCACAGAATATCAACAAGGGTCCACGTTGTTTCAAATGCAACAAATATGGTCACATCAGTAAACATTGCAGAACAAAAAAGAAGGATCACTCGGGAAACACTAAAGATTCAGGAAAAGAAACTGGATATGTTGCAGTTTTCTCAGCATCGTTCAGCAACATAAGCAATGATAGCTGGTTTGTAGATTCAGGTGCCTCCATGCACATGACCATGAAGAAGGACTGGTTATATGATGAATCAGCACCCCCAATCACAAGCATCCGTATTGCAAATGATAAAATGCTCAGTGTGAAAAGTTGTGGAAAAGTTGATCTGACTGTAACAAAGAAAAATGGAGAAACACAGAAAGTACAAGTTACTAATGTTTTATACATACCAGAGTTGGCGAGCAATCTTCTCTCAGTAAGTCAATTGATAGAACATGGGTGTTCCGTACAGTTCAATAAAGATGGCTGTAAAATACTCAATAGAGCTAAAGATGAAGTTGCCAATTGCAAATTAATTAACAACATGTACAGGCTTAATACTAAGAGTATTCCGGCATACATGTGTAAGACAAGTGAAAATGATCACTACTTATGGCATCAACGGATGGCACATCTGAACATGACAGATCTGTGCAAACTCACCAAATGTACAGAAGGGGTGATGTTAAGTGAACATAAGGTTAACATGGAGTGTGAATACTGTCATCAAGGAAAACAGTCAAGACTGCCGTTTCCAAGAAATGGTTCAAGAGCGAAGAAACCACTTGAACTTATTCACTCAGATGTTTGCGGGCCCTTGGAGGTGAAATCAGTTGGTGGAGCCAAATATTTCCTGACCTTCGTGGATGATTATACCAGGAAAGTATTTGTCTATTTTCTTAGTAATAAGTCTGAGGTCTTTAGTAAATTTAAACAATTTAAAGTACTAGTCGAAAACCAACTTGAGTTAAAAATAAAATGTATTAGAACTGATAATGGTAAAGAGTATCTTAGTAGTGAGTTTATTAATTATCTTCAAAATTCAGGCATTATACATGAAACTTCTAATCCATATACTCCACAACAGAATGGTCTTGCGGAACGCATGAACCGGACCCTGATGGAAAGAGCTCGTTGTATGTTAATCAATGCTGGTTTACAGAAACACTATTGGGCAGAGGCAGTAGCAACTGCAGCTCATCTCACAAACAGAAGTCCAACAAGGTCAATATCATATGTGACACCTGAGGAGTTGTGGTCCGGGAAGAAGCCAAATTTGAAGTACATCAGGATCTTTGGATGTGAGGCAATGGTACACACACCGGATTCAAAACGTCAAAAACTGGATCCTAAGGCGAGTAAAATGATTTTTATAGGTTACTCTGATACAACAAAAGGCTATCGACTGTTAGATATTAAAACAAGAAAAATAATTATTAGTAGAGATGTTGTATTTTTTGAAAATTCTATAAATAGAAAATTTTCTGTAGTTCCATTGACAGAAAATATTAAATATGAAACCAATGAACATTTAAGTGAAAGTTTAGAATCAAAAAGCTCAGAATCTCTGGATGGTCAGAAACCAAATGAACTGAATATGTCTACTCAAAGCTTATCTGATGATGAATCCTTCTATTCAGATGATAGTTCACTCTATATACCTGAAAAAAATTGTTCTGAATTTAAAACTAGTAATATAACCACTAGATCTAAAAGTAGGCAATTAAAACAAGAAACTAATACTTACCTTTGTCAAGGTGGAGAGCAACTGGATGACACACCAAAGACTTACCAAGAAGCAATCTTATCTTCCGATAAAGATAAGTGGAGTAAGTCAATACAAGAGGAGTTGAAAGCACATAAAGTAAATGAAACATGGGAGTTGGTGAAGAAGCCGGAGAGAGTAAAGCTGATTGGATGTAAGTGGGTTTTCCGTATTAAAGATGATATAACAGGTCCACTTTACAAATCAAGACTCTGTGCTATGGGGTGCTCACAGAGGCATCAACTTGATTATACAGAGACTTTCTCACCAACTGTTAGATACGACTCAATAAGAGTAATGCTTTCAAAAGTGTGTCAGGATAATCTGAATATGATACAGTTTGATGTCAAAACTGCATTTCTTTATGGAAATATAACAGAAAATTTGTATATGACTCCACCAGAAGGTATAAACAGTCCTGAAGGCTATGTATGTAAACTTAAAAAGTCCTTATATGGTTTAAAACAAGCACCAAGGTGCTGGAACAATAAGTTTGATTCAGTATTAAGGACATTTGGTTTCACTAATAGTCATTCTGATCAGTGTGTGTACATTGGCGAGTTAAATGGAACAAAAGTATATCTGATCCTGTATGTCGATGACGGATTATTAATCTCAAAAGAACAATCAGTATTAAATAATGTAATTAATGTTTTAAAGAAAAATTTTGAAATAAAATTGTGTCAACCTAAGAATTTTGTTGGACTTCAAATAGACAGAGGAGATAACTACATATTTTTACATCAATCAAGATATATAGAGAATTTATTAATTAAGTTTAACATGACCAATGCTAAAGGAAACAGCATACCAGTAGACCCACATACTAAGCTGGAAAAGAGTAAATCAAAGATGGATAGAAAAATACCTTATAGAGAAGCAGTTGGATCTTTGATGCATTTAGCAATAGTCAGTCGACCTGACATTATGTATGCTGTTAGCCTGATGAGTCGCTTCCTTGATTCTTATGATGAGAGTCATTGGAATGCTGTCAAAAGGATTATTAAGTATCTAAAGGACACGAAAAATTATGGTCTTTACTACACTCCTAAAAAGGAAAATGTAGTTGAATGTTTCAGTGATGCAGACTATGCAAATGATATTGACACAAGAAGGTCAATGACGGGGTATGTGTTTTTAAAGAATGGTGCAGCTATAACCTGGGCCAGTCAGCGTCAACAAAGTGTGGCACTGTCAACCACTGAAGCAGAATTTATGGCTGCATGTAGTGCAACTAAAGAAGTAATTTGGTTGAAAAGGCTTTTGTTAGACTTAGATGAATATAAACAAAATTCAATTTGTATTAATATAGATAATCAAAGTGCCATTTCTGTTATTAAAAATGTTAGCTATCACAAACGTTGTAAACACATTGATATTAAATATAAATTTGTCAAAGAAAAGTATGAAGAAAAAGTAATTGATTTGAATTATATATGTACTAGTGAGCAAAGTGCTGATATGTTTACAAAGGCATTACCGAAAAGTAAATTTCAGTATCTGAGAAATAAAATTGGAATTTGTAAACTGTAACTATAAATTTTTATGCAGAATAATATGTATACAAACAGTGTCACTTTGAATATAATAATACTATCTTTATGTATTGTTAAATTGTGTTAAGTAAGTTTCAGTACTTAGAGGTTGATACATTGTATACTTAGTTGGATAGCATATGTTGTCAATATTTAGATGAATATGTACCCATTTCTTATGTTTAATGTTAAAATAGAGAACGTGACAATTTGGTGAGAGTGTTGAAGTACCTATCTAATGCTATAAATTGTATGTTCTATAAAAAAAAAATGTAAATTCGGTCTATGTAATCTATGCTCTCGCTCTCTCTCTTTGGTCTCTGGTCTGCAAGTCACTGCGCTGCAAAACTGTAAGAATATAATTTATTTAATAAAACACCATAGAAGGTTTAGATATTTTGTTTTATTACAACAAGTGTAGTGAGTAAAAACCTATAAACAAACAGGATATGCAGGCTGGCCCATTTAATAGGGTCCAAAAATATTTTTGGTGGAAGACTAAATGATAAAGTTACCTTTCTTTTATTTATTTTTTCTAAACAGTGTGTCTTACCCTAAAGTAGTTTTTAAGATAGCAAATGTCAAATCCTAGTTGTTCAGATTTTACTACTGTGATTTTTTGAATTACCCGTTATTTTTCGAGTACAGAAAAAAGTTTACCATAAAGTTTTAAACAATAGCAGTTGTTGAAAATGAGCTCAGCACATGCTTCACGACTTTTTAACGGTGAAGTGGATTTCAAATTAAAGTGGAGTAAAAATTTTTTAATAAAATACAAAAATGTTTTTATAATGTTTGTTCTAAATGATTTGGCATGTAGTCTTCCACCAAAAAAATGTTTGGGCATCAGTAAATGGGCCGCCCTGTATATGTATACTAATCTCTGTATACTTTAGAAGATGGGTAGACTATGAGTAATAAATATTAAACAATAATATTTTTATAATAATAATTTATTTAACAGACTCAATGAAATAAAAAATACATTATTGAGCAAATAAATATAGAAACATGAAACGTCATCGTATAAAATTTTAATTATTTAAACAATCATAATAACTACACTAATAGCTATATTTATGTAAAAGAAAAAGTTACACATTTCTCCTTTTCAAAATAATTATATTTTATTAGATTGTAAAAGAGACACCATATTCTAACAATCAACTTGGTTATGCTGAATTCACATCTCTTACACGAATTTTAATATTGTCTAAATTTATTTTCATACATACAATATCATTATATTAATTAATATTTTAATAAGACTCGCATTATTAGTCGACACATAAATACATTTTTGAACAATGGGAACTAGGGAACATAATATTTATTTTGTCGATAGTTCTTAAACTTCTCTGGTTTCTTATTTTTTTTTAATTAGGTACATAATAATATGAATTGCGAACAAGCACACAATCCGCCTGATCAAATCTACAAAGTTATATTAAAATTGATGTACAATTAAACTCTTTTCATTATCAGATTTGTTAGTATATTTTTTTTATATAGGCGACACAATAGTTGAGACTGTAGACTATATTTGTAAAATTTCAATCAAAGAGGTATATATTATTAAGACTAGAACTTTATACCTTTACAATCTTCTTTTATTTTGATAGTTCACAACCTAAGCTTTTCAAGATGGTGTTTTTTTTAACATTCGGTTTTATTGTTACAATATTAAAGTGGTAACCGAAAATTATTTGTATAGGTATTTTTTCAGAATTTCAGCGTTTTGAATATTTTAAAAACCAAATGCTTGAATATTTTTTTATCCATCATAACGTGGTTTAAACACAACGTAATTTTAGCTGTCCCCTTATTACGATGGAAAAATAATTCAGTCTTTAACAACACACTAAAAATCTGATTATTTTCATTGTTTTATATTAAGTACTTACACAAAACAAAGCTTAAACTTGTGTTAAATTATTTTAAAATTCCATTTAATATTCCAGTTACCTAGGTATTAGTGACAGAACTACACTTATTTAATTATATGTTACCGTGTCGACCTAAACAATTAACTATAAAAGTTACAGTTTTTCAAAATGATGGCACATTCTTTTTTTTTAATTTACAGCAGAGAACGAGTTTCTTTTGAATACAACCGATTTTTTTTACATCAAATTGATGTTTCTGTTTCGTTTCACGATTTAATTTAAAGTGAGGGACAGTGTTACAAGGGACACAGTGTAGCATAAGGATTATCTTTGCTGATTTCATATTTGTCTATGTTTATTTATTTGAACACAGATACACAGACAGATTACAGTCGATACATAATATATGTTGTAGCCTATCTTATTAGACTAGACAATAATCCATAAATTATGTACACAGCATGATTAATTATCAAACCTTATTAAGCGGAAAAAAATGAAAATATTTTTTATAATAAGTAAAAGGACCAAAAAAATATCTATAATTATGTGGTACAAGGTGGAGAGTGTTCTTGTTTTTGGAAGAAGTTAGAAATATCATTTTTATGACACGACGTTTTTATGGTCTGTCTTGACGTGGTTTGATTAGTTTCATAGGCCTGGCCGCCATCTTAAGCAGCTGTTATCAGATGTCAAATGGCCGGGTATCATGAAGGTTAGAGAGAAGAAGAACAATCGCTACGTGCTAAAACATTAGCCCGTCTGTACCTGAAAATTTGTAAAATTTATAGTTAATTTTTCAGCCACCAGCCGCGCTGCCGTCGGTAAGTAGTATCTGTGAAGTTAGCTGTTTATGAGTGCAAGTAGATGAAGATAAAAATAAAACTAGTTTTAACGGGATAATGCACGAACTTTATTTATTTATTGGCGTTTCGCAGCCTTTTCAGGTCTGCATCGTGAGAATAATGATTTTTTATTTACTTTGTCGAGTTATCTTCGAAAGACTTTTATTGAGCGTTCGGATATTTCATTGCAAGATTTTTGAAACGAAAAAATAAATAAAGTTCGTGCATTAACTCGTTAAAACTAGTTTTTTTTTCTTCATCTATTTGTACTTATAAACAGCTAACTTCACAGATATTACTTACCGAAGGCAGCGCGGCTGATGACTGAAAAATGAACTATAAATTAAAAAAAAAAAATATTCTTTAATTTTATTTTAATGAGAGATGTCCGTGAAAACCTAAGAAACAAAGATAGTTGAATGATGTACAAATTTCAGATTAGCGCTTTTATTGAGTCAACTTAGCGATCGCAGCGCCTCACTTATTTTGTCCATATTTCCAGGACACTGTTTCTATAGCGATCGTTCTCTTTCTCTCTAACCTTCATGCCGGGTATAATACAGATAATATTCCTTTTGGCACTGTCCCCCAATATACTTAAGTAGCGTTATGAGCAATTTATTTCTATTTATAAAAAAAAACTTATTGGCAATAAAATTACTTGCATTGTTGTGGGGCGTATTATAATTTATTATATTCACAATTCTTTGCTGAAATATTGCTATAAATTTAAATCATAGCTTTTAAGAAACAATCGAATTTATATTATACGAGCAACCGCTCCCGAATTTGTCCGCGTTGGTTTTAGTTTTTTTTTTAAATTCCTCAGGAAGCTAATTTTTTTGAGATAAGAAGTGTCTAGTCTTATTCCATATAATAAACCAAACTAAACTATATAGGTGCCAAATTTTATCCAAAGACATTCCGTCGTTTTTCCGGATTGAACATTAACAAACACACAAACATATAAACTTTCACATGAGTGAGTGAGTTATCATATGAGTGGGATTAGGTTTTCTACAGTCAGAAATGTTACCCGAAACATTTTCATTATTTATGTATTTTACTTCTTCGAGGTTAAAAACAAAAATAACAGGTAACCCCAAACATTTTCTTTTCTATAATAACAGTTCATGTGCATAACCTATGTAATGATTTTAATTTGGAATTGGATTATTATAAAAATTCCATTATAAAATCAATTAGGCTTATTTAAAAATACAACATTTGTCATTATTTCCGTTCATTTATAAAAAAAAGATTAAATAGTAAATCATTATGTACAATTTTCATTGATTTATTATTATTACGTTAATTAAGATTTCTACAGGAACGTACAGCTTAATTATATCATTATAATAAACATAATTTTATTTTTAGTTCATTTACAAATTATATCAATTGATAAACTTATGTAATACTAGCGGCCACCCGCGACTTCATCCATGTTAACTTAAATTTTAAGAAAGTTTCCTATGTCTTAATCCAGATAGTAAACTATAAGTGGGCCAAATTTTAATCCAAATCCGTTCAACCGTTTATGCGTGATTGCGTAACAAACATACAAACTTTTACATTTATAATATAAAGTAGGATACTTAATGATAGTTCACATGTTGCCAAGTAAATTGTATAAAAAAATCTGTAACATTATTTACTTTTTTTAAATTATATAAGTATACTAACTATATAAGAATTTAACTAGTTATCATCTACGAATTAGTCACATAGTCACCTACCAGATCACACAATTTTTACGAGAACATAATATATAATATTGAATCCCCTTATAATTATCTTACATAATTTATATACATTCTTTACTTAAATCAGATGCGGCTGTCAAATACAACTAAGTATCTAAAATTATGCTGACAAATAAATATTTTTAGTCACAAATAGCATTCGTTGTATGTAAAGTGAGAGAAATTATGTACAAGGGTTGCATGCTTTTTCACCCCCCGCAGCTCTATTCCTTTGCAGGACCATGTATATTTGCGCTTAGCAGACATAGGATACATATATATAATAAGAACTCACGGCTCGATTTCCTACCACACCCGCCGCGACTGCGCGACCGCAATACGCGTAGAATGTGAAACTGCGATTTGTGCCCGCCAAGCAGCGTTGCCAGATTTTTTTTTGCCAAGTCAGGATTTAGGAGCTTTTTGAGTAAAAAAAGCGGGATTCTTTCGTCGAAAGCGGGACATAGTAAAAAAAACGTATATAATCAAGAGTTATTGAATATTTATCTTCATTACGCGCCGGGCAGGCGGCCAGTCCACACTTGTCTGTGCCACGCGCCCGCGCTTTCTCAGTACGCTGCACGCACGGGCGAGTTTTCCCGAAAAGCGGGATTGAGCCTATCCCGCTTTGACATTAAATTTTGATTTAAAAATCGGGACGTCTGGCAACGCTGCCGCCAAGGGTGTTTGCGGCACCCACCGCAAACGCGCCCGGCGGGACCGCAGAAAAAAAAGATTTGAAAAAAATGGTTGCCTGTAAAGTCGGTTTTACGGGCGAAGATTTTACGTGAAAACGTCTTTTTCTCGGTAGAATATTTATTGATATGAATATAATTAAATTGCACAATAGGAACAAGGAATTGAATGAAAATAAGAATTGCACAAATTTTAACTATAGAAATATATTTTGTTTACTAAAACATTGTACATGTAAACTTAAACTTAACACGAGAGACTCATCGTAACGTTACCGAGCGTTACACTTTTTCATAAGTGACTCCCAGCCGCAACCTAATTTAAGACGTTGTCACGTCAATAAAACGGTTCTACGGCTGCCCGCAACGGGTGCTGGGAAAACAGCTCCGGATTTCTTAGCGCAAACTCAGGAACGCGTTCATGCAAACGTCAGTCCATTCCGAAAATCCAAATGAATGATAAAAAACGAATGGCAACTGAAATATTATCAGTCGCTCCATTATACGACAGGTTGTCCATCACTCATAACCTTGACTGCCACTGATCCACTGACAGCAAAGCCTACTCTCTTATTATTAGACAGTGGGTTCATTAGACTATAATGGATGCCCAATTCAAGCACAGTGTGCGAGTTCATTTTTCCTACTGAAAATAGCGTCCAAAATAGCCATGAAGCAGCAAAATAGAATGCTCCATGTAAGCTGAATTATTGTGTATCTTTTTACTCTGACGTTGACGTTTTGACATAAAGTCAAAGTATGAAACCTATGTCAAATTTAATATAAGTAGTTTCCGCAACGTAGATACGGAACGGGACTCTGCACTGGAGCGTGGAATTAATGTTTGGGTATTTATTTTGCAAAATGACATCGCAAACTATTTTATGCGATTTTTATTTGGCAATAACTTCAGAGTGTTAAGTGATTATTTTTTGGAATATTATATTGTTTTTTTTAAATTGAACATGTGACTTAATAAAACCTGACAAAGCAAAATGATGCCAAATGATAATTTTGCCTAGTAGATTTACTGCGAAATATAAATTTTCTAAATATCCATTATGGAAACGCAACAAGGGTAATTCCTGACGGTTTATCTTTTATCTCATGCCTAGTTTACTCAATTGACATCTTGACAGCAGTTCTGAAACACACTTTGAAGAAATGTTTTATAAAACCTGGCGCTGAAAAAAAACTAGCATCATCTTCAGCTAAAATGAAGGTTTAAAAAAATATATAAAAGCATCTTTACCACACAGGTGCAAAATCGTAGGTAACTTTAGATAGCTTCTATTCTCTAGTGACACTGGTTTTGATTGGATCCAGAAGGGTCTAAAGCAGAGCAGGGGTTCTTTAAAGTTAAAAGGTGGTAACATAGATAAGATAACATGACTGTGTGTTAGGGATAGACAGTGATCAATTAACTTCTCTCATTTTAGTAACTTATCAAATGTTAGTCATTGGCGAGGTTAGTTTTTGAAGTGAAAACTTCTTTAGCGGCGTTGTACACTTTTTTTTTTGTATGGGTAAAAAATGTTAAACTCGTGTCAGGTTAAACACGTGAGCTGATCACATCGTAACACACAATAAAATTAGAAAGGTTGTTGATTTTCAATATATTGGACGAATCATAATATAGTAATATTTTATTTTATCGTATTATAATAATAAGTCTGTATCTAGGACGTCCAGGTGGCAGCTTTATTGTGAAGAAAATGCATTTTTTTTACAATAGATATCGCTAGGTGCGCTTAAATGAGTAATTCTGAAAGATAAACTTTTTAATGTAATATAAATTCTCATGTTTGTGTACGATAACGCAATAAATAAATATTGTATTCTACCACATAAATGTTTGTACTTTTATACTGATAATTAAAGAAATTCGTGCAAAATTATTCCTTAACCATTCCAAAACATCAAAAATGAACAACGTTAATATTCAAGTTTTCACTTCTGCCGGCACTCCCGGAGTGCAACCCGTCGTTTTTTTTTTATATTGAAATCGACTGTTGTGAGAATCTTGAGCCCTAGGTCGGACATGACGAAATCTGTGCGGAAACTAACCACGCGGGTCAACTGCGCGGAGCTTATATGGCATGATACTAGAACGTTCATACTACTCTGCGCAGATCATGTATCCGTGCTCCTCACGATCTGTGAGTGTGAATTAGTTCTATTACCTATTTCTTTACATATTTTATAGCTGCTCCTAACGACTATAGTGAGATAAACACTTAACATCAGGTAGGATGTAATCACATAACAGTATGTACCTATATCATTTATCTACGCTAAAGTTTAACCCTTGCTTGTCACAAAAAAAACCCCAATAGCATCATCGGAGAGAAAAAACTATGATAGAGTCACGCAGTTTTGCCACGGCGAACACGGCTGCGTTTATGCAATCAAAAAAACAAAGCTATTTTGGCTACCCAGAAAGCCATGAATTTATCACTATCATTTATATTCTGTCAAAATTTTATTATAAATTGTGAACGGATAGTGAAATTCAAATCCGTTGATTCGTGTATGGCTCCGAAATCGGACTTTCTTATAATAATGACGGCTGAATATGGTAGATCTTTTGCGTTTACTGCAGTCATAAAAAACTTTCTGTGTATCTTAAATGCATATAAAAAAGACCCTCTTCAAAAAGCCAAACTAAGTATTTCTGACGCAGCATTTTCTGGCGAAAACTTATCATTTGCATTCAAGTGTTCTTTCCTAGAAAACAATTTCAAAAACAAATTGAAAGCGGCATCTAGTTTTAATACAGAGTTCGGGTGAAAAATACAACATTTGCGCCAAAATTCATAGGTAATATAAGAAATGAGCCGCTTAGTTTTCGACCTAAAAGAACAGAAAATCGTGTGAATTTCGTACACCGACTTTAAAGTAAGTCTTATTATGTTAAACTCAGCACGTTTTCTACCAGTAATATTATAGATTTACGTGTAAATACATGCATTTAAAACTCTTATTTACATTCAAGCAACAGATGACCACCGTCGACCTCAGCCGTACATCATCGTAGAATTTCTCTGTGGACAAAAAACAAGGAAATTATTAAGAGAAAAATATTGTTATGTACCTATTTACTTTTGACTATATAGCCCAAGAAACAGAGATCGCGGTTATACTTGATCGTAATGCAAATTTTTTGAATGAAGGAATGAATGCATGATTATTATTTTATCTCACAAAGTCATAAGGTAACATTATAATTAATTAAAAGGGTATTGAATGACAAAAACAGTAAAAACAATGCAGTTCTTTGAGAGAGCTGGATATTGTACTAGGTTACAAAACCTGTGTTACGACCCCCAGGTTCAAATCCTCTTAAAGCCCGTTTGCTAGAGATTCTGCCGCACCCTAGTTTTTTTACAGATGTTAGGGTAGGTCATAAGAAGCTTAAGTTTAAAAATCTGGGAATGTAGGGTGGTCCCAACTGGCCGCCATTTTGGAAAACGCGTTTATCGCTATATCTCCGAAATTATTGACATTACGGAAAAAAATGTAGAGTACTTTTTTGTTTATTACTAAATTCCTCAACTTTTCTGGCTAAAGCTTTTTATTGTATCTCTTACCGTATTTAAATTATTGTTGTTTAGTTAAACACGTTTGTATTTTTTCCTTTAAACTTTAAAAATGCCATTAATTGATAAAAAACGTCTTATAAAAGTTATTCGTTATTAAATTCGCTACAACTTTTGTATAAAACTTTTCTTTATTAAATAAATAAATTTTGTTATTTGGCTTTACTCTATTGCTTGGGCCAATACTAAAAAGCTCGATGACACAGCTGATGTTTGTGGGCTTATGTTGTCCGAAACTAATATTTTTATAAGCAGCTATCTCCCGGTTGGCCTTAGGATGGGTGACTGAAAACCTATCATCTCGGGCGCCTCCTGCTTCCATAGGTACGTAAAGTGAGCACTCAGCACACGTACCTACAGTCGTTAGAAACCACCAGTCCGCACTGGCCCCGCGTAATGGGTTAGTCCAATCTTCCTATTCCATCCATAGGGAAAGCATGTGTCCCATTAGTCTGATCATGATGATGTTTTGAATACTTATTTCTTCGTTATGCAATAAAAAATAATGTAATAGGGATGGTGGCAAACTTTTTTGTCATCGTCTGCTATCCCTCTGGTAAACCAAGAAACAAGTCATAAACTAGTTTTATAAAAAACTTGTGGAATGTGAAATGCAACAAGTGTTGTGGTTGTTCAAAACATTTTATCGTTTACAATGCACAGACAATGTTGTATCTTGACAAGTATAAATCACTTATTGACTTATATTGTTTGTCCAACAAGTTTGATGCAAGTATTGAGTACTACATGTTTTATACATACACATATATATATACATATAGAAGTGTGAACAAAATATAAAGACATTGTATAAAAGTTAAATATATGGTGTAAGCGAGGGTCAGTTAGATTATCAAAAAGGATTAGACAAAGTACTTTTTCTTTTTTTTATATTTAAGCAAAATAAAATTACAGTGATATATTGATTTGAAATGTTGCAGGACGTCATGTGTTGGCATAATCTTTACTAAGCAGTGACGTCACGAACCCCCACTCCCAAACTATAACGCGCTATTTCTTTGTCATTTTGTGGATGATTACCGAAAGAAAAACAGGAGTCCATTATTTTTTGAAAATTATTAATTTGCTTACACGCCAAAAAAATAATCAAATCTTCACGAAACGGATCGACGCAGAAAAAAACTGATTAAAATGCCCATTTTCGACAAAAGTGGCGTATAAGCAATTTCGCCTTTCCATTTTCGATATACATACAAGTTCTTTGTACTTCATTCATTATACATAAGCGTAATTAATAAATTTAATGCCAATATTTACCCTGCAATGTTACCTTACTCGTGATGATTGAAATATAATGTTACTTGAAGTGCAGTGTGTACGGAGACAGATAAGTTAGGGATAAATATTTACCTTTGTATAATGTCACTTAAAGAGACCGTCGCGCTGAATATAATTAGCAACAGCGACGCCGCTATTTCTGTAAACAAAGAAAATGGGAAAGGTTATTAAATGACGAAAAGTGTTTTATATTCTTTGTAAAGAGGAGAACTATATGCGGTCTAGAGCGTTCGCTCTCTACAAAAATCACTACTCTTGGACGCTTCGCTACTTTTTCAGTTAATCTAACCAAAAGGATTAAAATTGGAATAAATCTTGATGAAATGTAATTAAATAAAAAACAAAAATAAGCTGATATACTGTTTTAAACTTTCATGGTTAGGTATTATAGTAGATTATGTTATTTATGCGAGTGCTAACATGTACCTTGTTTATACTCCGTGATTATGGCGCTCGCAACAGTGCCGAAATATGGAAAACTCGCTTAAAACAAGGTACATGGTAGAAATCCCGTAAGTAAATACATAAATTACTATGAAAATAAGCTATTTTTTGTGTTTAAAGATGACAATAATGAGTAGAGAGTGAACAAGATTGTCCCAAAAAGTAGCTTCACTTCGGCATCTCAATAAAAAAAAATCTGAAGCGAAAACATCCCAAATATTTCAAACAGTTTGGTGTCAACAGAGTTATTTATTTACAACAAAAGTTGTCACGTCAGTAGCACATACAAATAAATATATATGTACATCCTTTCATTACTTATAGTACAAATCAAGAACAAATTATTCTTAGATCTATAATGCTTTAAAATAATTACAATACCACCAGACTTGAAGTCGTTTCCTCGGAATCTGTTACTTAATCAAATATCAGATAATAGACAAACAAGTTTCCATAAATAAACCAGACGTAGATAAGTAACGAGAAGCGAAATAATCAAATAAAATATCCTGAACTGAGAGTGGGTAAGTACCGACCGACCGACGTATTCTGTTTTCCCTCACAAACACACGGTACGGGGAAAAACAAAAAAAATAAATAAGAAACAATAATAAATAATGTATCACATAGAACCTGGTTCGATATTATTCTCTTTGGTCCGCCTCTGGCCACATGTTGTGGGGCTGTTATTTAATAATCCCGCCTGATCAAATGAAGAATAGATTTGGGCGGCAGGATATTAGAACTACAGCTTGTCGATATTGGAACGGTACTGGACGGTCGTAGTCTACGTTTTTAATAAATGAAAGGTTCTTGCTCAGCGGTTATTGTTAAAGGAAACATTGAAAGAAAAAAACGGCACGACAATACTACAGAATAGATACAAATATTGTTTTATTAATGTTTTTTTTTGTTTCTGTGGCTTTCTCCGTTTTACCCAGAAATTTCGCCAATGTCCAGTAGTGAGAGAGACACGAGAAAGACTGTTCGGTAGGAACAGATTAAGGTGATATAAAGTAAATAAACGATTATACGTTCTTATAATAATAATAATAATAATAATAATAATTCATTTATTGTGGAGCATAGGTACAATAATGGGGTGTTACATCAGTACATACAGTTCAGCTATGTCCTGCCATAAGGCGTACAATTATTAATAATAACATTAGATGTCACAAGTTAAATCAATATTATTTTAAATGTCAATTAAGTTTATTTCCATATCGTTTTATTCATGTCAAGTGGTACCCAGAATGTTATTGTTAAATTTCTTTGTCAGATAAAAATTCCTTAATTGTGTAGTAGCATTTGTCAACTAAGAAATTCTTTAACATATGCTTGAAACTGAGGACATTCTCATTACTTCTTATTGGACCAGGAATTTTATTATATATACAAAGGGCGTTACAGAACACACTCTGATTCATAAGTGCAGTATTCGAAGGAACCATGCGGAATTTATCCCTATGGCGTGCACTAGACAAGACCTTAAACATATCTGTGTTATTTTTAACAAATAGGGCGCAATCCAGAATGTACAGACATGGAAGTGTGAGTATCCTATACTTTTTAAAATACGGTTTGCACGAGTCGGTCATGCATAAATTAAACATTGACCTAATACAACGTTTTTGGCACTTAAAAACGATTTCTTTGTCGGTTGCGTTCCCCCAAAACATTACTCCATATCTTAGGATAGATCCAACGTACCCATGATAAGCAGACAGTACAGCATCTGAATTTACAACTTTACTTAATTGGTACAACGCATAAGAATAACTAGACAACTTATTACATAGCTGTTCTATATGGCTTTTCCATTTTAAGTCACTGTCGATATATAAACCTAGAAATTTGTTTGTACTTGTTCCACAGATTTGCTTACCAGAGTAGTTGATATTTAGATTCACTGCATCAGTCCTTTGTTGAAAACTCATTATACTTGTTTTATCTAAGTTAACCTTTAAATTGTTAGCAGTTAGCCATTTAATTATTGATGATAAAGTCCCATTTATGTCATTTTCTAGCAATGTCAAATCTTTTCCGCTAAACAAAATAGTACTGTCATCAGCATACAGTGTCATATGATTACTAGTAATTTTAGGTAAATCGTTTATGTAAACCAAAAAGAAGGGAGGACCAAGCACACTACCTTGTGGCACTCCATATTTCACACGCCTTGGTTTTGATAAATAAGTCATTTCCGTTTTAGTAATTTTGTCAATTTTGTCTATTTGTGTAATTTGGATTCTGTTCGTCAAATATGATTTAATAAGATTATAAATGTTCCCTCTAATTCCAACAGCATATAATTTGTCAAGTAATATATCTCTGTCAACATAATCAAATGCTTTTGTCATATCCATAAACAAAGCAATGGTAGGAATTCTATTGTCCACATTACTCGTTACTTTATAAAGGAAATCATAAAGAGCCAAATTTATGGATTTATTTTGCCTGAAACCATATTGTTGTGGGGCTAAGCATTTGTTAACCTCTAAAAACGAATAAAGACTTTTGTATATCACCTTTTCAAAAATCTTAGCAAAAACAGAGAGTAATGCTACTGGTCGATAAAAATTCATGTTTGTGGGATCTTCCTTTTTGAATAAAGGTTTTACTACAGATATTTTCAATCTATCTGGAAAAACACCTTCAGATATACAGAGATTCATTATATGACTTAATACTGGCGCAATTATCCAAGAAGAATCTTTAACTATTTTTGTAGCAATGTTGTCATATCCCGTGCTACTACTATTTTTCAACGAATTAATAATTTTGAATAAATCATTATAATTAATAGGATGAATGAATATTGAATTTAATATACAATTTTTTATTATTATTTTATTTTGCACTGCATGTTTTGAATGTTCAGTATTAACTTCGTCAATAAAATGGTCGTTGAAAGCATCCACCATCTGCTGGGCATCTATAATCGTATTACCACTAACTTTTATTTTGTCAATGGTTTGTCTGGGAATATTGTTTTTCGGTTTATTTATTATTTTCCAAGTTGCTTTACATTTATTAAAAGAATTTCTAATACTGTAATTATTTTGTGCTTTTTGGGTTGACTTTATTATAGATTTAAAGCGTTTAGAATAAATTTTATATTCCGTATTTGCTGCAGCAGTAGGATTGGCTCTGTATTTCAATAACAATTCCCTTTTTCTTTTACTACATACGCGAATACCCTTGGTTATCCACTTAGGTTTATTGGTCGTATTACATTTAATTCTTATTGAAGGGAAACATAAATCGTACAGAAGTTGAAACATGTCATGAAAATTGTTATATGCTTCGTTAGGGTTATCAGCTTTGTAAGAGTCACTAAATGAAAGTTTAGACAAATTTTCAACAAACTTACGTCTATTTTCTAAACTATAGTCACGTCTCATTATATACCAGCAACGGAGGTTACAGGTTTTTTTGACTGGACACTTTAGGATTTGAGCAGAATGATCCGACAGTCCTAATTCCCTGATTTCTCCAGTACATCCTCTGACATTGTGAGCCACATTATCAATACAAGTCTTACTAATAAATCGCGTCGGCTGATCAAATTGGAACTTCAAGTTATAGCTATATAGCATATTGATGAGTTCCACGACATATTTTGATTTTTCCAAAAGATTAATGTTAAAATCTCCACATATAATAACCTTTCTATTTTTTAGACACAGTTTATTAAGAGCGGAATGTAGCTTAGAAAAAAATGCTTCAAAACTTTGTACATCGTATTTGGGTGATCTATAGATACAAAGAATATATAGAGCATGTTCTATATATTCTTTGTATCTTCTTATATTCTATATATTCTTGTTCTTCCTAGAGTATTTCACTTTTCTGAAAGCACAACACAACACACATGCACAAAGACGTCACAGGTTAAACAATATTAATTTATATGACATGGGTAGAGCAGACAATTACTTCGAAATAAAAATAGAAAGTGATAATGTTTATCTAGTCATATTACAGTGGCTTGTAGTGGCCACGCCTTATAACAATGATTTTATAAAATGCAAGCTCAGGATAAAGTGCAAATGACACAGGAAAAAGACAGACCAATGTGTGTGATGACTACTATTCCTGAATTGTGCTCTGTAAACGGTTATCAAGAAACAATAAAAGTATAACAATTATACCTTTGAAAGATTCTCTAGAGACTTCTTGAATTCTAAATTTACCCAATTGAAGTCGAAAGCAGAGTCTTAAATTACGATCAGACAGTTGACACAGTGACGATCCCTTTCCGAGTTAATATGTCTGCTGCTACGACCTCTAGTAATACAAAAGGCGGAAAACATCGTAAAGATGAGAGAAGCTGGAAGGGTGTTTAGATAAACACCCCTCCAGCGATCTGCAGCATTAGCCACCTTCAGAACTTTAAACTTCACTACTTACACCTAACTTTATATCTTTACTTTAGCTTGTATGAAAATACGGCAAATATCAAATTGGTCTCTCACACAAAGTATTCGTTATTATTTTACTAGATTTATCATATAAAATTAGGCGATTGCCATGATTGATCAAAAGCCTGGTTCCAGTCTACAGCAAGCTTTAAAAAAATAATAGCAAGTAACTTTACGAGATATTATATCATATAGGTAGACAGACATTTGAACGAAAAAAAAATTATTTATTTAGCATAAGTAGCGATATTTTTTTTAAGGAAAAACCCAGACAAATAAGCTCGCGCAGTAGATTTTTTTGTATGTAAAATTGTTACTGCGCAAGTTTCATTGTGTATGTCAGTGCTCTAGAGGTTTGCCGGGGTGTATAATAAAGTTTAACTGTCAACTTTTGGGTACAGGACCCTAAAAGAAGCACAAAACCGAAGACGAGCAAAGTATCATAATAAAGTTCATAATAATTCCGCAATCGGAATGAATATCCCATAATCACTGTATCTACAAGGTCGAGTGTTGCCACAGCTAATAGCGATGTTTATTTTATGAATAACAGCAAACAGGAGAGAGAAGGGAATACGCAATAAATAGTATTTTATCTCCCTTAACCGAGAAACAAGCAAACCGTATAAACAGAGAGATCTCCTCCGCGAGATGTGTACATTTGAAGCCGCGGAAAAATATACACACGCCTCATTTACAATTACTACAATATTATTCTGTCTAATATTTTTTTGAAGTGAAAACTTTATTAGCGGCGTTGTACATTTTTTTTTGTATGGGTAAAAAATGTTAAACTCGCTTCAGGACACGTGGGCTGATCGCGTCATGACACGTGGCCTGATCGGGATCTGACAAAAACAATAAAATCGGAAAGGTTGTTGAATTTCAATATATTGGACAAAACATAGTAATATTTTATTTTATCGTATTATAAAAATAAGTCTCTATCTAGGACGTCCAGGTGGCAACTTAATTGCGAAGAAAATGCAATTTTTTACAATAGATGTTGCCAGGTGAGCTTAAATGTAAGTTGATTTTTTTACAATTGATGTCACTAAGTGCACTTAAACTTGATTCATGTAAGTTGATTTTCCTGAGAGATAAACTATTTTAATGTAATATAAATTGTCATGTTAGTGTACGATAGCACAATAAATAAATATTGTATTCTACCACATAAATCGTAGTACTTTTATACTGATAATTAAAGCAATTCGTACAAAATTATTCCCCAACTATTCCAAAATATGAACAATGCACAACGTTAATATTCAAGTTTTCACTTCTGCCGGTACTCCCGGAGTGCAACCCGTCGTTTTTTTTTCGTTTTTAACACACATCAATTAGCCTAGCCCCAAAGTAATAATACACTGTAAAGCTTGTGGTATGAGATACAAAGTTAACTTATAGAATACATATGCTGTACATAAATATAAATATATTTGTAGTACATATATAAAATTGAGTTTAATGACACGATGGATGGCATGTTTTTTTATATAAAAAGGGTGATAAACAAATGTATGGCCCGTCTGATGGTAGACGGCCACCATAGCCTATATAGACGCTTGCGATACCAAAAATATCACTCGCATCATTGCCTGCCCTGCCCCAATCCTCTACTCCGTGGAGCCCTAGAACCTTAACCACCAAATGAAACACAACACCATCAAAGAGCTCCAAAATTACTTAATGACGCGGTGGTTGGCACGTTCGGCTTACGACTGCGCAGGATATACAATTTTTGTATAAGCAGATTACTATGCGGGTTCAAAAAATTATATTGATCCCGGTTGCTTCTGAAGTCGTTAGCATCCACATTTGGGCACTGGGCCACCGGCCTTTCAGAAATCAGAAATGTATTTATTCATATGCCTTTACAGGCACTTATTGACGTCATCTATTAAAATTTCAAACAAAAATACAAAAATATAATTATAAAATAATAGTTAGCAGTATATTCTGTTATATGAGTATATTAATACATAGTATAAAGCAAAGTCACTTCCCGCTGTCTGTTCCTATGTATGCTTAGATCTATAAAACTACGCAACGGATTTTGATACGGTTTTTTTAATAGATAGAGTGATTCAAGAGCAAGGTTTATATGTATAATACATTCATAATATAGTAGAGAAACACTGATAATTTTAGAGGTTTTTAATGTAAGGTCGTAAGTAAACACATTTTTTTGCGCTTACATTGCAAACGCTGGCTGAACCCCACGAGATTGATCAAAATAATATACTACAGTATTGTACACCTTAAAAAGGTATACAAAAAAGTCTGCGATGGTATATGTGTTTCTCTTAAGAATAACCCACAATAACTATTTTTTATTCTAGACTTTTTACGAGAAATAATAGCTTATTTACGAAGTGATTTTCAGCAATATAATATTCATCCTTAACCAATTAAGTACCTTAAATACATTGTGTATCTAATACAGATAAATTTGGCCCTTTAAAGCATGTAATTTAAATGAATATTTTCGAAGATATTACAGATTTTAATATGCAGGGACATAGCGGTTCCGACGCTATCGGGCGGGGGGCCTGGCGGCGCGTGCCTATTGTAATTAGGTATAAGAAGAATGTCATTGTGTATAATACAAGCCTGAGAACAAAAACTAAAGTCTTCACTTCAGCTCTACACCGAAGCGAAGCGAGGGCGGGCCACTACTTTATTAATATGACAAACGCAGTGCTTTGCTAGTGCAGATCTCCAATTAATCATATTCCACGTACATTTGTTTGTCATATATTCCTCAACTTTTCCTAAATTTTACTAATTAGTACGTTTTTGATATAGTTTTGAAACTTAGTGTCCGTCAGTACAGTGACATAATAATGTATTTTGTTATAAAAAGCTAACTCCACGGCCTATATAAGATTTTCTGCTTTTGATGAACTTTTCTATATGATTCTGAGCTCTCTATATATTATATCTCTATATATATATATATATTTTGAGGGAAGGCAAATAAAAAAACCTTTAAGATGGAAATACTGTCTATATACGTTTTACAACAGTTTGAATTACAAATCACAGAACGAAACAACACCAGAGTATAACAGTTGATAAAGTTATCATGGTCGTATGAAATTTTTCCGAAAAAAATATCACTCCAATATTCAGAGCATTTCGAATAGCTAACACGAGTGTCACCTCATCTGCCGCTCACATAAATAATACAACGCAATAACAACAGGACTCGGCTAACTGCGGCGTGCCTCTGTTATTGCAGTCCCCACTCCTGCCCCAAACCAAGCTCCATTCCCACCTGCCCCCCACACCGAAATCCCCACAAGCACCTAATGCGACATTCTTACGTGACAACGATTTATCCAGCCTGTATTGTGCACACTTAATTTATGGCCCCGCTTAAAACCGTCCCCGGACAAAATTATTTTCTCATATTCAAATAAAAAAATTACACCCGCCGTTTTGGGGCTGGAGCAATAATTGCGCCGATGACTCCCGCCGGGCTCTCGTTTTGATTCTGACAGAATAAACGCGCCGCGACTCGCGATTGTTTTTTGCGAGCGAATTCAATGATTCGCCTTTTGTCATTTTGTCACGACTCTGGGATTGTTCGACTGTTTTTGTTTTTTTATTATTTTTTTCTCACGAGAACTGTTTGGGCGTTGAAATAATTTTGCGTATTGCCCGTTCAGTTAAAATTGCCGAATTGAATTTACTCGAAATAATTCTCTCCAAATAGATTTTACCTGGCGTTATAGAGGAATAGAAATCTCCTTTGCGAATCTGTCTTTGTAATAATGTCCGTACCTTGACTTTTCATAAAGGCGCGCAATTTATCTTATAATTTGCTGTCTTCCCCGCGGTGACTTGACGAGGCTTTAGATTACGCAGCTTTGTGGACGTAGGCATATTATTATGGTTGATTATAGTGGCGAGCTTAGAGGATTGTCCCGCGAGTAAATTATATTATTATATTGTTAAAGCGGTTGTTGGTCCCATTCCAAAGTAGCAATGCATTAGAACTGATATATCAGAATATATATCCTTCACATGATGTACCTTTGGACGAATCAACCGTTACATTCCATTGAAGATGCATTTATGTATTACTTGAGAGACATTTATTAAGAACTAGCGGCCGCCCGCGACTTCGTCCGCGTTATCTTTGGTTTTTTAGGAATCTCACAGAAACCTAAAATTTTTCCGGGAAAAAAATGATCCTATATTTCCATCCAGGTCATAAACTATATGCGTACCAAATTTAAGTCAAATCCGTTCAGCGGTTTTTGCGTGATTAACAAACTTTCACATTTACAATATTAGTTGGATTTTCATATAACATATAATGATGTGATTTAAATAATTATAGAGCACGATAGACTGTTGTGGTTGTTCTGTGATTGGGCAAATATTTGTGGTGTGTAGTAAATTCCGTATGTAGAAAATGTAAAAAAAAACTGTTTAGTGTTTAGCGCATGATGAGGCCATCTTTAATTACAGTTATATTATATCCTAATACTTAAGCATATGTGTAAGTTTGTTCGTATTAATATAGCTGTGTTTATGGTTCATAAATAAATTTAAAAAAAAAATGTGCGTCTCAAGTTGCGAATTTAGATCGCTTGCTCTCGTGTTTATGCTCACACCCTACTTTTGAAATGAAACGCTATGTTTACAGGTGATTATTCCGTTAATAGAGCTTTCATTTTATACTTAGTGAAGATGTCCCTTATTGAGTGAGAATTTGCGGAATCTGGTGTTATACATTTTGTGTAGCAAATTCTGACGGACTAAAAATATACAGTAACAATATATTTTACTTTTAGTCATTTAAAACGAATACCTCTGTAGTTACGATGTGTACAATAACGACTGAGAAAAATACTTGTCAGTATACTCATACTTACGAGGAGCTCGATGGCGCGGGTGGTTAGCGCGTTCGGCTGCGATCGTTGAAGTTAAGCAACTTTCGCAGTGGTCGGTCATTGGATGGGTGACCAAAAATCGTCTATCTCGAGTTCCTCCTTGCTTCAGAAGGCACGTTAAGCCGTTGGTCACGGCTGCATCTGCAGTCGTTAGTACCCGCCAATCCGCACTGGGCCCGCGTGGTGGGTCATGGCGCAATTTCCCTATTCCATCCATAGGGAAGGCTTATCCTATATTATATAATCTATCCTAAGGGCCCCAGCAGTGGGGACATTAATAGGCTGATGATGATGCTTTATTTTCTACACCAATTTTATGATGAGCGTTTCAAGGTGAGTACAGACATGAATTATGTTTATTTTTGAGTAATTCTCATCAATATATATACAAGATTGTAGGATACTATTTATAAACAGATAACAAACTCATTTACTTTCTAAAAATATCTGTTGGTAAAATTAACTTAGTGTTGCGTAAAGAGAACGCTAGTAATATGGACTGTTGTATTTTGTTTTTTAAGGTCACGAAGGATGCGGAAATACTATTAAAATATTTAAAAGGGGTAGGGCACAGCGGATTTCCCGTTCGAACTGGAGCGCCCGTCTGGAGAAGCAACCTCCACCTTTCAGAAGAACACAGTAAAATAATACTACCTTTATGGTGGTGGTGTGTATTTCTGCTGATGAGTAGCGTTCTAGGGCACCATGGGGTGGAGCATCCGATTCAGCCTGGTAAGGTTGACGACCTCCGTGGCCGAGTGGTTTGTACGCTGGGTTTCATGGTGTCGCCGACTCGAGAGGTCCCGGGTTCGTTTGTGTGATAAATACGAGCATTTGTACTCCAGTCATGGATGTTTAATATCTATTTCTATAAAAATATACTTATATATGTACAGTATATGTATTCTATCCGTTACCTTAGTATCCCATAACACAAGCCTTATAGTGCTTACTTTGGGGCTAGGCTAATTGGTGTGAGTGTTGCAAATATTTATTTAATAAGGTGGGGATATCTGTAGCGGCATATTGACAGCGACATCATCCTGACTAGACTCGATTTAAATTTAACATCATGGTGAGTAAATTGACGCCTTGTAAAAAAAAGGCTGTTAAAAACTCACTTTCCTGCTTCCATGTAATATTAACACAAAAAATATCTAAATTGCTGTTGTACCTATCTAATGATACACGCTTTACGCCATGTTTGCCTTACGGAGATGAAAGAACGACACTAATGAGACAAATAAACATACAGTATTCAGAGAACTGAAATAAATTGACTGTCATTTTAATTCGCATGTTGTCGTACTGCTTTATTAAAGCGAAGGAAAGGCAGCAATAACTTATTTTAATTAGTTTATTGAGTTTAATATCAACTTGGTGCTAAACTAGAAGAAAAATATTGAAATCATAAGAGGTCTGATATAACTGTACTAGTACATTGTAATGTATTGTTAGTTGAAGAGAGGACGATTGATATAGTTAACACAGTTATAACAAATACAAGTGGATTTTTCCTGTCCGACATAATTACGATCCAAAGAGGACTGTCCAACTCTGTATAATTAAGCCGGTTTGTCGTGAGCTCCTTTTGATGGCATTTACACCTTGCGATTAGGCTCAGATACAAAATAACTGATGAAGGTCGGACTTTCGTTAATATTATTTGGATTGTTGTGCAATTATAAAGACATCTCAAAAGTTTACTACACTAAGCGTGACTACAATGCAACTGATTATGAACGAAACTAAAATTCAAGAGTAAGGCAACGCGTGAGAAAGAATATGAATAGTGACAGAATACACATCCCATATTCGTATGGTACGAGCAACGATAAGATGTATATTGTATGCGAAAATTATTGTAAAGTATCTTTATTAAACGAGTAAACAGAAACTTTCTTAGCTTGGTTTGAAAGATAATAAATTTACCTACCTATCTCAATAAGACGAACTCTGAAATATAAATTGTGCTGAAAATATTTTGTAAATATCTCACAAAACTTTAAATGAACTGTATCATGATAGGAGTTGAAGTTGATAAATAAACGGTAGTAAATGTACTGAATATAAATTGATCTTATTATAAGAATATTAAAAACGAAATAATTATATATTCATTTGAAAATAATCGTTTAATGTAAACGCGATTTTCTATCTTCTACATTAAACTGAGCACCTGTAAGTACGTTATTTTTATGGTAATTACACTTTCGGCATGATCTCTTAATTCAATTTAACATCGTGGAAATTTAAAATTATGATTTTTGGGACGCTCCTCGAAATTGAATAATGAATGGTCTCATTTTAAAGTTATAACAGCGGTGGCGGGCGGGGTGAGAAAAAGCCTTTTTGTTTAAGTGGGATTAATTATTGATGACATAATCGACCGAGGTGTTAAGGTATTCGAAATAGTCTGCACGCTTCATCTTTCTTGCGTACCAGAAAGATCTGGAACGAACATTAATCCGCGGTTTTCCCTCTTAGCTATGATAAGACGGTCTTTAAAGGCGGTCAAACCTTTTCCTTCAGAGACGCCAACGCATGAGTGCTACCCTTGGTGCTGCAAGTGTCTGTGGGCGGCAGTGACCACTTACCATCAGGTGGACTGCCAGCTCGTTTGCCTGCCTGGACTTAAAAAAGTATCATACCACATTTTTGAGTACGTACGTTACGTTCCCTAAAATACGATGGAGCGAAGCGATGGCTGGTTCATGCGTCATGCTCGTGAACGGGTGCTGCCAGTGGAGATGCGTCTGCCCTAACTACTTTGATATTTCATATGTAAATGTCTAATTACACCTAATGTAAATAACACTATTTGTATTTATACTGTATGACACAGCAATCAAAATGCAGGTGAACAATTAATGTATAATTTCACATTATGTAATGAAAGGTTACTTCATGAATCATCTCTAAAGTCATTTTTCAACTTGACGACTCTGCAAATAATAAAACAGGGAGAAAAAACAGCCCTTGCTGAGTTTCTTGCCGGTTATTGTCAGTACAAGATCGCCCGCCGTATATTTACGAACCGATGGCGTAGCTTGTCAAAATTCATGAGTGCGCTTCTAACAGCCTAAACTGAATAAATGATTTTGATTATGATTATAGTATTATAGTGTAGGACACTCCGTATTTGTTGGTGATTGTGTGATCTATAAACGTTGATAAGTGTTAAAGCCTTATAGAAGTTGGACAAAGTAGCTTTTACGTTCGAATTTAAGCACTTAAATAACTACTTTACAGAGTACTGTAAGACAAAATACGAATTCTGGAGTGTAATGTTCCCGAAGACTCCGAGGGTAGTTGAATGAGATTTACGTTGGCAAATATTAGGATAACTGATGCCTATGAATAAATGCACGTAATGGTCCCTTCTTTAATTTGTAAGATCTTTTCAACGCTCAAAATACTTATTGTTAGATAAATTCGATATCAATGAGTACGTAACCGTTATGTTCGAAGTCGAGATTCCATGAGTAGGTAATTTGCATAGATAAATGATTGTCATTGAATCATTTGTGTATGGTAATTTGGTATTCCGTTTTAAACAAGTCTAGTATAACCAATAGTTAAAGACGTCTAGGATAATTTTTACTCCAAAAAGCTCTATAAGGGCAAGAGATACGATCTATCTTTACACCAAAGAGGATAGAATATCAACGGATTTGCATCGCGCAGAAATATTCTTCGTCGGTGCGTATGAGGCGTTCAGTTCGTCGTCCATCATTTCAGCTTCATAAATCTCGAATGATGCGATGAAATATGATAGTAAATGGCGTTCGACGGAGCCATAGCATCAAAGTCCGCGTGTGTTTTGTTTTGCAAAAAGTAACACACACATGAACGCGGTGTATTTCACCGTAAACTGCACATTGACGAAACAAATGATGGGCGTTGGACTGAAGATCTTTGTTGACGTGTGTATAATGGCGCAATTATACTTGGTCGTTAGCCCGAATACGATTGCCTGTGTGCCTGTTCAGACAAACGACTTTTTGTTTTGGTTACCCGAAGCTGTCTCCCAGCCCATGTTCGAGTAAAAACAATGTAAATATTGCATCGGGTGCCCGAATTCGAGTGATGTCTTTCGTGCACCCGAATACGGGCTAACGACCAAATGTAAATGCGCTATAAGGGTGTTTGTATATAACCGGTTTTCCGTCGGGTCTAAGCACAGATTCTACCCGAGCCGGTACCGGTCAAGCTTGTTCACGAGCACGGTTAGTAAGTTTGAGCCATTCTAAACCGTCACTAGCGCCGGCGTCGTTAACAAACACCAGCTATCCACTATATGCAGCTATGTCCCACCAGTATCTTATACCTAACTGGCGACCGGACGAAGACGCGATGTAAAACTTAGTGGCACACTAAGCGCGTTTTATCGTCTGTACCACGGCGAGTGTTCTGAGAAGTTATTCTCTCTTATTTCACGTTCCCCTTTCCTTCAGAGGACCACGCGCGCTGGCCTACGTTGTAACCGTCTAAATGTGGCCACAATTCCAGCGCGTACAAAGAAATTTGGTGACTCATTTCTTTGTCGCACTATCCGTAAATGGAATGCTCTACCCGCTCACGTGTTCCCTCCCTCTTGCAACCTGGGATCCTTTAAAAGAGGCGTGAAGAAACAACATGCAGGTCGGCAGGGCGAGGATGGCTGGTGTGGTAGGTAGAACTGCTGTATCAGCTATCTTCGCATCTGGACTTCACCGTCATTTAATATCAGGTGGGGTGGTCATTTGTCGGACCTATCTATCAAAAAAAACCGGTGGTTAAAAGTCTCATCACTAGCGCCCTAATGGATGATAATTTTCACTGAATAGGCATGATGATGGGATTAAGTAAACAAAATACTATTAAGTCCATCAGTTAGATTACGAACACTCATTTTTTCTGTTAGCAATCGACCAAAATATTGCAAAAATAAAGTGCGTCAACGTTTTTGAGTGGAGGTTCGAGACGTCACCCCTATGTAAAAATTGTACCAAGTCGCGACGTCATGCGACATTTCAAATCAGTATGTCTTTGTAATGTATTAATTATGTGATGAAAGAAATAATATATTTCCAATGCTTTTTGATAACTAATATCAACCTGATAGATGATGAAATATAAATTTATTAACAGACCCATTGAGCGTATTTGTAAAGTGTAATTATGCTATTTCTTCTTTCAAATGTTTAATTCTTTTAAAATGTATCATGAGCGTTGTTAAAACTACAATTTTACTTAAGAACATCAACCGCCTTAGTCTATACTAATATAAATAAGAAAACTTCGCTCGAAAGCTCCGAAACTTCGGAGATAAATCGGTCCGATTTGAAAGCTTCTTTTATATTTAAAATCCTACATTATCCATGAATATATTCACAATTTTCAGTTCGAGTGTGGTAAATTTATGTCAAATTAAGGTCAGCTTTAGTGGTTTTCCTAGTACATATTTGGAATCCCAAATCAAATGATTCTAATTATTGATAGTATTGCCGTCCATTTAGAGCTGCGGTCGTATATTTATATGTATGATATGCAGAAACGTATGTTGTCATGTCATGCTTATCCCACACGGGCGCGTCGAAGTTTTGGTACTAAAATGCGCTAAAATTTTGCCTTCGAACTTTAAATTAAGAACACTCGATCAGCTGCACAAAAAAAAATATGTTTTGCATTCATTATTTTGTTTTTTTTTATTTTTATTTGGGAAACAAACAATATTTTATAACATTTAGATTAATTAAATATAGAAAATTACATACATACATCATCATCATCATCAATCAACAAAGTTTCCACTAAACATTAGTACAGTTATGAACAGCTGTGTATTTATAAAGAAAATCATCATCAATTTTGAAATTTGTCCACCTACTGCCTCTTTTAGCGTGTCAAATTATCGCCAGTCAAGCAATCGTCTAGCGTCTATAAGTGTCGCCGCACACGGGCCACACGCCACAGTCACAAACGCCGCCACGACAAGCTAGAAGCGGCTGCTAAAGTGGCTGAATCGCGCGACAGCGGCCGACTAAGCTAAGATAGAGAGGTGGGTAATCGCGCGAGTGACGTGTGGCGGCGTTTTGGGGCGAATTAAGTGGTCGGTGCGGGCCACAAGAAGCGAGCAACGACGATTTGTAGCGTGTGGCGGCCACCGGCGTATCGTGTGTGGTGAGTCCATATAAAATGTATGAAAACTACAAGAAATATGGCGGTGGCGGCGTTTTGTTGTTGTGGTCGGTGGCCCGTGTGCGGCGACACTAAATACGCAGCCCGATAATTTATGACGACGGAACAAATTCAAATTTCGAACGCTACTTTAAGGGCATTTAGTACCAAAGCTACCCGACGCTTCTACGCCCAGGAGAAGCATCTCAGTAATTGAGACTTATTTTTATAATAACTTTTCAGGAAAAATTTTGCCCATGACATTGTAAATTTTGCAAGACCCTTAACAGAAGATACATTTTAAGAGTAGTATTATTACCCCAATAAGAAATAAAATAGTAAAAATTATAGCAATAGAGAACTACAGGTAGTATAAGTCATTCATAGTTTAGTTTTCCTGTTAAGTTTGAGGCCCGATAACCTTCTATATCATTATAAAGTTAGGACTAAATAATCGTTTTAAGGGGTTCCAATGGACTCAATAACCTATTTATAGAGAACTGGGACTAAATAATTTGTTTTAAGGGATCTCAACATTATTAATCTTTATGAGAAAAGTTATTATTATTAAACTTTTCCCGAATATTACCTATAAAATAATTTTTCCTTGTTGTTTATAACTCTTTAGAATATCAGCGGTACTTCCGGTAATTCGGCGGTTTAAGGCTTAGTCATATTCCCTTTTTGTTTCCAAAAGAGAGTTGTAATGTTGCCCTTAACTTTTCTTTGTTTTTGTAAATATTTTTTGGGACAAATTAACACATATTATTATTAATTAAGGGTTGAGTTCGCAACATAACAGTAATAATTTCTCACCGGCACTGCCATAAACAATGATTCGAACAAACAGACAGAGTAATTAGTGTCATCATTATGAGGAGACGCGGCAATCCCGCGACATATAATTACATCCTGCAGGCAGCGGATATCAGAACGTCATATAAAATATGCATAGCTCTTATTACTCACTAGATCATAACTAGGGAAGACGGGGACTGTATGATGTGACGATGTATTGAATGAAACACTATATTATAGTATACTAAAAATATATACATAGCAAGAAACAAGCGAACATACAAGACGACAGCAAAATGACAGTCTGTGACATGAGATGTAAGCAAGCCAGCCAGTCACCAGCACTAGACTTTATCCATCATACGCGTGTGCTAGAATTCAAATATCCCTGTGTTACTTTTAGGGGGAATAATATTTTCAGGAACAGGCTAGTTGACTTATGTCAAATTGTACTATACAAATGTTTATTTCTTATAATTTTTGATATGAGGAACCTAAATACATGGATTTCAATTCATAAATTTAGAAGATGCCTGTAGTAATTTAATTTGAAAAATAGTTTTTTAGTCTATGCTTTTTAAACACTAAAAAAGCTATCCACCATGATTGTGACGCCACAAGCAAACAACTAAACGTCATTGTCGTGTTACTGTGGTTTCTTTCGTCGGACTAAAATATTAGTAAAAACTCTTATATCTTGTAGAAAAGTTTCCGTTTATTGGTTTTGTTGACTAAATTATTGTTGGACGCCGATTATTTATCAGGAAATATACATCCTACCAATGGTGGACCATAATTTTATATTTTCCTGACATAACATGTAAGCCAGATAAATCCAGTTCAAAAGTATTCTGTGTGTCAATTTATCTGGTCAGCCATTTCTGTATGCTTGAGTAACAAACCTCAAACAAAAAAAAATCTAATATACTAAATAAAACTAGTTTTAATGGGTTAATGCACGAAAATTTATTTATTTATTGACGTTTCGCAGCCTTTTCAGGTCTGTTTCGTCAAATAAAAAAATTAAAAAATCATTCTGACGAAGCAGACCTGAAAAGGCTGCGAAACGTCAATAAATAAATAAAGTTTCATGCATTAACCCGTTAAAACTAGTTTTATTTAATGAGTGATGTGCGTGAAAACCTAAGAAACACATATCTAATACAAACTCACGCACTGTCGTATTCATAAATATAAGTAGGATTACAGCCTTTCGCAGTAGTTGGTTCCTAAATGAAATTATTATGCTAAACTAGCGGACCCTATATAGTTTTAATTCTAATTACTTTTCTCTAGTAGTTTTAAGAGAGGCTGGGCACATCAGATTTCCCGCTCGATTAGGGCGCTCGTGTAGTGAAGCAACCTCCACCATACAGGAGGCTTTTAGTGGTGTAGTGTTTCTGCTAGTAAGTAGGGTCGGAGCACTGGAGCGATGAGGATGGCTGGAGTGGCACACGTGCTGCATCATCTATCTTCGCGACTGGACCCCTACGCTTAACATCAGGTAAGGGGTGTATTCCGTAATATATACCAGTATACTGGCCAGTACTAATGACGTCATGAATCGACGCTATACTGGTGAATTGTTCCGAAATATACAGGCCAGTGCAGTGACGTCATAAATCGACAAAATATTAAAAATAGTGCGAATAAAGAAATATTTTTTTATTCACCTTATCAATTAAAAGGAATTCTTTTGGTT
The DNA here is from genome assembly GCA_902850365.2 of Chilo suppressalis. Taxonomy (NCBI): domain Eukaryota; kingdom Metazoa; phylum Arthropoda; class Insecta; order Lepidoptera; family Crambidae; genus Chilo; species Chilo suppressalis. The sequence continues at coordinate 6,281,709 of OU963902.1, forward strand.
CGGATGCCATTATAGTTCTTTTAATATAAAAAAGAAATAAAATTCGAATGCATCTCACGCACGCTCGGTCATACGAGTACCTACGTCATATTCGCTTTCCCGGTAAAAATATGGTAGCATACCAGTACAATATGGCGTCGGATTCGTGACGTCATGACCACTGGCCAGTATACTGATGTATATTTCGGAATACACCCAAGGTTGGGTAGTTTGCCGAGCCTCGTATAAAAATAAGTGACCTAATATAACAATCCTAGAACACGACCACATCGCCACCTACTGGATCCTGGAGTAAATCTAACCAATCTCACTTTAAACCACACAAAGCTCTTTAGAATGAGTTCAGTAATACATAATAATTAAAATGAGAAGTATTAACGGTAATTTTTGAGCAATTCTGTAATTATATTTTTTGTAGATATTAAATGGAAGCCACACTTTCACAAACGTATCGAAATATACCCATAAATCGGTTTGTGGCAGTGCTGTTTTTAGGATAGACTATTATTCAATGTCACATCAAATATCTAGTAGAATGTGTCAAATTGTGACAAATGTTTATTTTATCTATAATATTTCATATCGGGAACCGCCGTTCCGTCCCGTCAGCTGTGTGGTCCGCGTGGATTTTTTTTCTAGTAATATTTTCTTTAGATTTAAACATCGAGCAGTTACATGTATTTTAATTTATTTACTCGCATTTAACTATGTATCAATCAACGTGGCATAAGTAGTGGAATAGTTATGGACACCAAACAAACATGCTTTTAAATATTCTTACCTGTGACATCTATCTATATATATAAAACTCAAAGGTGACTGACTGACATAGTTATCTATCAACGCACAGCCCAAACCAGTAGACGGATCGGGCTGAAATTTGGCATGCAGGTAGATGTTATGACGTAGGCATCCGTTAAGAAAGGATTTTGATCAATTCTACCCCCAAGGGGATAAAATAGGGAATGAAAGTTTGTATGAAACTTTGTCAATTTTAAACCGATCGGGCTGAGACTTTGCATGCAGGTATAAGAAGAATCATAGATGAATGTCATTGTGTATAATACAAGCCTGAGAACAAAAACTGTAGTTTACACTACAGCTCTACACCGATGCAAAGCGAGGGCGGAGCGAGCGAGCTAGTTTCTTATATAGAATGTAATAACGTTATCAGTACAACACCATACGGGTCGCCAAACTCATCAGGGTAAACTAACACCATATTAATTAACGGTAACACGACGGAGGCAGGTAAAAACCCAGTTTATAATCAATATCCTCCCGCCTACAACAAACTATAATTACACGTCACGTTAATACCATGGTAATCCCATAACCGTGACATTAATTAACTGGCCGCTTGTTCAGTGATTGTATATAGATTAAATAATAAATTAGATGAGTTTTGTTGAATTTGTATGGGGTACAGATGTAGTATTAGAAATTGTATCTTACTACTAGAGATCGGTGATTGTTTTTAAGGTATATCTTGTACATTCTTACTTTTAGGTTTTTTGATGCGCGTTGTATTATAAGAAAAATCATTTACATACTCATATCACTATCTCTCAGAACAAAAAAATGTTCAACAGTTTTTGGATTTGTTTTTAATGTTTACATTATGATAACTATTGTATGGCCCAAGGGCCATTTTTTCTGGAAATTTAAATATCTATCAAAGGTTTCCTAAGATTTAGTGTCGCCGCACACGGGCCACTTACCACAACCACAAACATATGGACTCGCCACACACGGTACGCCGGTGGCAGCCACACGCTACAAATCGTCGTTGCTCGATTCTTGTGCTGTGCCGATACAAAACGCCGCCACACGTCACTCGCGCGATTCCCCACCCCTCTCTCCCTTGCCTTAGTCGGCCGCTATCACACGCTTCAGCCACTTTAGTAGCCGCTTCTAGCTTCTCGTGGCGGCGTTTGTGGCTGTGGCGTGTGGCCCGTGTGCGGCGATACTTAGAATTCTGAATTACACCTGGATTCAGACACGGGCCCAATCTACTAACAATACACAATGTTCAAAAATATTGTTAAACTCGTATTATTTTTCTAATGCTTCTCCCACAACTGCGCATTTGAAACGCTAATTTCAAGAACGAATTTTTGAAATTAGCGTTCGAAATCTGAATTAGTTCAGTCGCAATCGCAATGAATTATCGGGCTGAGTGTCTACGTCTATGGACGCTAGACAATAGCTTGATTGGCGATAATTTGACACGCATAAAAGAGGTTGTTGGAGACAATTAATTTATATCTAAATCTGAAGGAGCGTCTTTGGTTTATAGTTCTAATGCAATTTTTTTTCGCATTTTAGCATCAAAACTTCATCACGCAGGTGTGTGGTATAACCATAAGATTGTAGGTACACCACCTGTATTAAAAAGAAGTGAAGTGTGCGTACATCACACTTGAGCCAACTTCCCACCCAGTCGGTGCCGAACTTGCATGCGGAAAAAAACACTTAACGCCCAAACGAGGGGAACAAATGTAAAAAAAAGTTAGTTAGACGCAAAGACAAAAAGGAGCGCGAATGCCTAATGGGCCCCACTTCGGGAAACACTTCGGCTAAACATTTGCTAATGGAAATGGAAGATAGCCAGGAGCTGGGATCTGCGTTTGTTTTTTACGCATGACGTTTTGTTGCCAAATTGCGGACACCGTTTTTGGTCGGGCCTGGGGTATAGTAGCTGGTAACGCGACGTATGTGGGAGGCTTTTACAAATTTGTATTTGCAGCTTCAAACACCTAATAAGAAAATACTGCTTGAACTCGGTAGATTCCTTTTAAGGCGACTTTTATTTTGCTCTTTTCAAGACCAGAGACTGTAACGTAATTTACCAACTTTTTTTAAACAAGAAAATGTTGAAACAATAATGGTGTTTACGGGGCAAAGTTAACGAAATTCTATTTAGCCCGTTAGTTAGATTACGTAGTAATAACGAACATGCACTTTTTTCGTTTGACAATCATATAAAAAATTTATAGTTCTCGTGCTCTACGCGACCTGAAAGGGCATTGAAAATGAATCTACCTATTATAGCTTATTAAAAAATAAACATATTTTTTTTCAAAACAAAAAAAAACTTTCAAAACCATCTTTTCTATAATATTTTTACATCATCTCAAAGCCTGTTAGTCTCAAAAGATGCGGAATTCGAAGATTCCGCATCTTTTGAACTCTCATACGTCCTCGTGGCCTCAAACCTCGGGGTATCACGGGCGAGTCGCACTTTCAGCGAAAATGGGGGCCTACTGGTGCGAACGAAAAATATTTTTAATGTTAAAATTACAAAGATAAAGTGCGTCAAAATTCGGGAGTGGGAGTTTATGAAGTCACTTCTAAGTAAAAATTGTACCAAGACCTGTCGTCATGCGACATTTCAAATCAATATATCCCTGTAATGTTTCGATTATAATACGTGTCCAATAATTTTTGATGATCTACCTGATAGACGAAGAAAAAAAAGTTTGTTGTCATTCCTATTTAAGTAAGGCGCGAGTCTCACATCGCAAATCTTTGTAGGCAATATAAACTATGTACCATTAGTAGTTTCGTTTATGTTTCTTTTACTATGTGTTTTACGCAAAAGAACTTCTCGTAATTGAGGATTATATGTCTGTTTATTTCTCTAAGTCGGAACCGACAGCGCACTAACTATTGACTAATTTAAGGCACCTCTCCCACCGCCGACGATGAACGAGAAGCGAGTAGAGCTAGAAACTGGAAACGAGTTGACGATCGTCGGGAAGCGAGTGTATAGTTGCGATAGTTTCATCGCTGGGATTAAAAAATTATTACCCAATGTAAAGCAGACACAAACCAGTGTAACTATCAAAGATAAGAATATGGACCTTGTGGACACTACAGTATTCTTCGGTATATCACTAGATTCAAAGCGTCAGTGGGGTCTACATACATATTGGGAAATTGTCGAAGAGACTTAAATTAGAAGCTTACGCTTTGATGAAGATACGCCAATTATCTGATGTAGATACTGCTCTATTAGTTTTACAGACAGATAATTTTAATTATTTTCATACTCGTAGTGTGATACGGTATTTACGGTACGTCGTACGGTATTTTGCTGTGGGGAAATGCTGCCGAGATTCAAACTATATATATATATATAAATAAAAATAAATTAGTCGTGCCAAATAAGGCTCTACAAAATCAATTATTAATTAAAAGGTCTTTGTGTACGCTTCTACAATAAAGTCCCTAGCAATATCCAAAAATAAATTGAAAGCTAGTACAATTTCGTAAATATTGTTACATAATTATTAAATGCTGTGAAGTTTTTTTCGACAGTTTTTCTCCACAGCTACAAAAAATGTCCTTAACTGGTGGTAGGGGAAAAATGGACGAATCAAAGGAGTTGTATTGTGCATCCAAAATAAATTGAGAATTTCTGAGTTTTGAATTTTGTTTATATTGTATATAAGAATAAAAATACGTGACATAATTAATCGAGATTAACTATGTAAAGCTTATTTCGCTATATTCTCATTTTAAAGGAACTGGTGCATAATTTGAAAATGTCAATATTTCCTATTCAGAAAGTAAAGATATGCCAAAAAATTATTAAATTTGAGAAGAACATCTGGTTGCTAATAAAAGGGGATCCTTATTAGTTTAAAACAAAAAAGGACCTCGGGTGTCCATCCATCCATAATCTCCAAATTTTTATTTAATAATCGCGCCTACTCCAGCAGGCAGCAGACACAAAAAGGTCGCAGTTATTCCAACGGGAGGCGGAAACTTCGAGATTATTGCCACTCGGCGACTTAGTGTGGAACTTTTAATAATCTAAGTGAAAAAAGTTTGACAATAACTCAAATCGCGGTGGGTTCAGGTGTGCCCAACTGCCCCCTGCTGATTTACTTGTCAACTCGCTAACTGCCGCATTTTTCTGTTTTGCGCATTACCTTACCCTGTTACGTGTTTGGTGCTGTTTTTTTCTTGGAAATAAATTTTCTTGTAGTATTTTGTTTCATTTTCGTTTATTTTTAACCAACTTGCAAAAAAGGAATACAAGGTTTTATTAATTTGAACAGGGGTGATGACGGGGTACAGTAAACAAAATAATATTTAGTCCGCAAGTTAGATGATTAAAAAATAATGGACACGTATTTTTTCTTTGGACAATCAACCAAAAAATTACAAAGTTATAGCGCATCAAAGTTTGGAGTTTGGGAGTAGGGGCTCGTGACGGCACTTTTAAGTGAAAATTGTACCAAAACGTGACGTCATGCGACTTTTCAAATCAATATATCTCTGCAATGTTTATATTATGTGAAAAAAATACGTGTACAATACTTTTTGATAATCTACCTGATAAACGAAGAAAAAAAATGATCGTCATCCCCACTGTATCTTTGATTATTTAACTATACTCGCACACGAATCATTAATCGTATTGTAAATCTGCTTTTTTTTCAAATCGATCGATGTACTGATAATTGCCGCATGATTGCATGATTGCCCAATTACACAATTTTGATTTAATTGCAAAATTTTCATACGTTACGTACGTATCTATGAAATGCGTTGGCATTAATAAATAGCAATTAATAACTTTCTCGTATACTTTATATATTTATCAAGATTTTGCTAGTGCGTAGCATACACGATCAAAGATATGCAGTAGACATGTAATGAGCAATCAAGCATACAGTATGTTTTATGTAGTTCAATGATCATGTTTCATAGTGGTGTAATAGGCAAAATTAATACCTTTTAATACGAATTCAAACTTATGAGAACCAATGGTGCGTTATTAATAATAAATACTTATTCACTAATTAAATACTTAAGCATTTTTATGAGCTCTCATCTCATTCTCTCATGAGTAGTTTTAAATAGCGTTAAAACAAAAATATTTTATATACTGACTATATTATTTGATTATTAATCCTGATTTCATGAAAACAAGAACAACAAGAACAAGAATAAGAATATAATAAGAAATATAATTGATATCAATCAATATATCAGTTATATATCTGCCTAATGTTGTATTATTATTGATTGAATATTGTATGAAGTTGCCATGATTTTAAAAATAAAAATCTGTAAAATTTCTACAAATAGTAAATACTTTAGAGAGATACTTTAGGGAGGACAAGCGGTGACTCATAACCGGATCCCGCAGTTACGCCTGGAGGGTGAGGGGTGGATCGGGAAGTTGGTTTACCTGGTAGGAACGGTAAAGGTCGGCTGGTTAGCCACTCGGACTGCGGTCCGTGGGACTAGTCAGGTAATACTGTGAACGGAGAAGCCCAAGATCCGGCTGAAGCAGGTGTGGGCCCGGCTGCCGGTCGGAGGCAGGGTGGTTCGACAAATGCTACGCTTGCTTTTTTTTTGAGTGTGTTAGCTGTCGGTCGCAGATGATCTTTACAGCATCACCGGGTCTGGGGACGGCAAGATCCTAAGGGGACCTCAAGCAGAGAATTGGCGAGTGCCTCTAGAGGTCTTCCAGGATGTACCTGTACCTGGCATAGTGTGTCGTGTGTAAACCGGGTCTTCGCACTCTTATCCTACGGGTGCGGTGTCTGCCTAGTGCTAAGCTAGTGTGCAAGTATGATAGCTGTGTAGTGTTGGTGTTTGTGGCCTGTGTGGGAGGAGCTGGAGGTGCGTTAGCGAGGGTGATTTCGTCGTCGGGGTACAGGACGCTTGCGTAAGCGCACGTCAAATTATACCTGCACCGACTAGTGGCCTCGGGCTGCTCACCGCTGGCAATTACCTGCGTCGCGAGGGTTTGTTAACAGCAAGCCAACGCGGCGTGGGTCATTGTCGTGGATATAATTTATTTTATCTCCCCGTCATCGAAAGAATATGGGTATAGCAATTTGAGTCAGGGTAGCCAACGGTGTGAATGATAGCTTTGGTATCGTCATCAGGCTTATGCTAATTATGCTTATTTGCCACCTTTTTAACATGAAAAAGAACTCAGATCATTAACCTTATAACAACGTCAACAAATATTTCACCAAGAACAATTTCAGTGCAGACTTTTAAGAAGTCTTAGTAGCATGCATCATATACGCAATCTGCAAGTTTAATCAGTTGATATTTTATATGGTCGTTACGAAATGTATGATGAAATTATTCAAGGTTTTTTTTGTTTTAATCACTAATAAATCAAATTGGATTTTAATAACAAATGAATAATTTTACAAGTCGATCAATAGTTTAAAATAAGTTCATGTGAGGTAGACTCTTTGCATGAGTATTCTTGGCCGCAAACCCCACAATTTTGATTAAGCAAAATAAAAAAAAGAACAATGTACTAATTTCAGCATTCCCAAATTGGCCCCAACAATTTACGACTGCTGTGTTATGAAAATTTGTTTTGTTTTTATAGATTGCTTTGAGCTTATTGGCAGATAACTTTGCTGCCGCTGTTTTCGTTTGCCCGAGTGCCATTTCAAAATTAATAAACAGGAGCCGGTGACTAATATAAATCTTAGCTCGTTGAAAACACGGCACATATTCCTTCAGCGTAAGTAGGTACGAAAGGGAACGGCGGTACTAAACTTTGTGTAACCGAGTTAGACTTTTCAATAACGAGTGGAAGCTAATTTTGATTGAAGTCATTAACAGTTTTCATTGATAAATAATTTTGAATAATAATAAGAAAATGAAATTAAACGATGTTCATGTTGACAATGTTAAAATCATCAAAGTTTAGCTGCTGTTTGTAAAATCAAGTAAGAAAGGTAGAGCACATTGGATAACCCGTTTGAATAGGAGCGCCCGCCTGGTGACCTCCATATTATAGAAGATGACAGTAAAGTAACTTTACAGTAATATAATTAATTTACGGGATTGTTACCATGCACCTTGTTTTTAGCGAGTTTCCGATATTTCAGCACTGTTGCAAGCGCCATGATCACGGAGTAACAGTTACACCGTGATCTTACTGCTTTAAACTTTCATCGTCACTAACATTATAGTAATAAAAGTTATTTACGGGATTGTTACCATGCACCTTGTTCTTAGCGAGTTTCCGATATTTCAGCACTGTTGCAAGCGCCATGATCACGGAGTAACAGTTACTCCGTGATCTTACTGCTTTAAACTTTCATGGTCACTAACATTATAGTAGTATAAGTTATTTACAGGATTGTTACCATGTACATTGTTTTTAGCGAGTTTCCGATATTTCAGCACTGTTGCAAGCGCCACGATCACGGAGTAACAGTTACACCGTGATCTTACTGCTTTAAACTTTCATGGTCACTAACATTATAGTAATATAAGTTATTTACGGGATTGTTACCATGCACCTTGTTTTTAGCGAGTTTCCGATATTTCAGCGCTGTTGCAAGCGCCATGATCACGGAATAACAGTTACTCCGTGATCTTACTGCTTTAAACTTTCATGATCACTAATATTATAGTAAAATAACTTATTTACGGGATTGTTACCAGGTACCTTGTTTTTAGCGAGTTTCCGATATTTCAGCGCTGTTGCAAGCGCCATGATCACGGTGTATATAAATAAGAATACTTTCTTGTGGTTCTGTGTTTCTGTGAATGCGTAAGATCCCATCAGGGCTTATTTTATGTTAAAAGGGTGGCAAACAAGGGTATAGCCCGCCTGATGGTAAGCGACCACTTTATCCTATAGATTGCGATGCTTCAGTAAAAATTTATAATTCGCACCGTTGCGTATTCTGACCCAATCGTAGGGGATTGTAGAGTTCTGGAACCTTACTCACGACAGAAACACAACACCAGAAAAGTTAGTGTTATTTTACTGTCTTCTGTAAGGTGGAGGTTACTCCAATTCGAGCAAAAAACCGCTATGTACTACCTCTCTTTAACTCCATGAGGTAGGAAATGAGGTGAGGGTAGAAAAGAAAATGGAGTAAGTATCCTAGAGGTCTTTCATCATCTGGCGGGCCACCCTTTTTGCGTAAAAAAATGATTTAGAACATCAGCTGGTGCGTATTTTTTTTAACGGCAGACTTACGACAATTAGTCACAGGTTCCATCCTTTTTTCCTGTAAAAATTGCCTAAATTTAACTTTTTTCGCAAATCTCTTCGAAGTAAAACAAGCTTTAATAAGAAATTACTTATATTGCCCCTACAAAGCTATTAAAACACCTTTAGTCTGCAATTTTGTTAAAACAAAATCTCTGATTTCATAAAATAACTAGTTGACCCAGCGAACTTTGTACCGCCATCAAATAACATAATATCATAGGGGTTGGTGGTATAAGGGTGAAAATTTAGGGAACAACATTGTATTTTTAATGCCAAATTAAATAAAAGAATGTAGTCCATAAAATAAAATAAAAAATGTGCGGTGGACCACCCGTACCATTTAAGGGTATGAAAAATAATTTACGTCCTATTCTCAGACCTACTGAATATACACACAAAATTTAATAAGAATCGGTCAAGCCGTTTCGGAAGAGTTTTGTTACAAACTCTGTGACACGAGAAGTAATTAATCCATACAGGATAGACCATTAAAAAAAAAACATTGCATAGTTTACTTTTACAAAAGATTCTTCACAAATACTTGCAACAGTTCAAAATTTAATCAAAGAAAATTGAAAACGCCGCAACGTTGTAATGTTAAACTGACTTACGAAAGACAAAGTCAGACCAAGACAAGAGGAGCGTATTAAATGTTAGTAAACAATGTACTGTGTATACAAAATTTGGACGCGTACAAATATAGCAAGCTGAGGAAATTTCGGTAAATACGATAATTATTTCGCCTTCTCTATAGAACAACTTTGGGGGAAACATTCGGTAATGAACTTTCCCTAATTAGCGGTTAAGTTATTTGACTCTGAATCAAGCTCTGTCAGGAATTATCATGTACTTTGTGTGTGTAAGGCGAACGAAAACGCAAATAAGCACATATCTGATGATAATGATTATTATCTTGGTACGGCGTCTTCAGTAAATTATTTTGTAGTAATTGTGCTCCTTATTAGTAAACTTTGTGTAAGATTTTTAAAGCATGAACAAAATGAACAGAAATCAGATATCGAACAGGCCCCCAGGGTCTTTAGTTGTAAAATATTATGAAGGATTGAAAAATAATGTAGATAATATTGAACCAAATTGTTTTGGTGGTGATAGCTGCAAATAGAAGCACCGATAAGAAAATATTCCATTTTGTTCGACCATAGATAACGAAAGAACCAACCAGAAAGATCTTTTCACACTGTTCTATCAGAAGCACTATCAGAACTAGACGGACTAAATGGAGAATGAATAGTGCGTTGAACTGCGTGATTTTTATATAAAAATATTTGAAAAGGTTTGCATGAAACGATAAATATCAGGTCTCGGACTTTAAATACGTGTGTGTGTTTTGCTTTCGCCATTTAAAGTAGCCGGAATGTGTCTGGCAGTATAATTTCAAATCGTTTACAATATTCTCTACAATATACATAAAGACCGTAAGTAAAGTAAATCAAAGTTTTACGTGCCTGTGCCACCTGATACCTTTAAATTAGCCCACAACACAAGTTAGCGTGTATATTATATACGTCCATTGTACACACTAATACTACTCTTACCAATCTTAGGATCGTACAGGTTTTCTATATTTCTATATTTCTTTGGCATTCACTCTAAATCAGTGATAAATTACTAGATTCAAAAAGAAATGTAACAAACATTGTATGAAAATAACATACATTTTCGCAAGTAGACAGGAGGAATATGATAACTATCAAATTGTACCAATATCATAGTTTTTATTTCAACATGACATAAATTTTATTAACTGCATTTTGTTTTAGTTTCCATAAAATACTGCATACTCTTAACTTTCCAGTAAGTCATAAGGATCGTCGACTAAGGGGTTGAATATGTTTGGAAAATATAGGCGAAAGACCTGGAAATCAATTTTAACCCCTTTTAAATATGCCAAAGTAATCACATGGCTCCGTCCACTCCCTCGGGGAACACGGACGTGAATTTTCCTTCTGACATAGAAAATTTCATGTTGTCGTCACTCGCGTCAAAATCGAAACAGTCGTTAGGTGTTCTAACTTTCAATCGGGTGAACCAAGCCAAACTGCGTTCGAAGAGTATAATTGACGTGATGCAATTAACACCGAAGGAGATGCAGCTAATGGTGGTAGATTGACCAGTCACCCACCGATGCATGCACAGTGGTAGTCTGCGTCATTATGAACATGAGCAAGATGCAATGGCATAAATGTTCTTCGTTACAGCGGATGAGCAGGCTCTATTAATTGCTTCGCGGTTCATTATTCTAAGATGGAATCAGTAGAACTCTGAATACAGTTTTAATATCATTGAATTTAGCCACTGTTCCTGTGAAATTTGACATTGGGTAGCAGCTGCTCCTTATGGAATAATAGACATAGTTTTAGAAAAAAAATGGTAGATAGATCGGTAAAGTGTTTCGGGGTTGGAATGGTTTTTCTGCCGAGACATTTCTGCCAAACAGTGACAGTTATTTCAAGATGGACCACTGCCAATCAAATAGAGCTTGACTCTTTACATTAATTCGAAGCGTCATGTAATGAATGTTCATCTGGCAGTAAACACAAGAGTTACATTGCTGAACGATCAATCTGTAGAAGATTCCTCCAAACAATTGCTAAGTTTGGTAAAAATTGTGTTCCTATCGAATGGATAGCTTTCAATTCTTCCAAATTACTGTAAGCGGTCTGAAATACGCCGGGTCAGCTAGTTGTAAAAGAATTGGCTGTTTTTTTAATACTTAATCCTCGGATGAAATTAATCTACAGTCATGTTGCCTCGAGGAGCTCGATGGCGCAAGTGGATAGCGCGTTCGTGGAAGTTAAGCAACTTTCGCAGTGGTTGGTAATTGGATGGTGACCAAAAATTTACTATCTCGAGCTCCTCCGTGCTGCGGAAGGTACGTTAAGCCGTTGGTCCCGGCTGTATCTGCAGTCGTTAATACCCACCAATCCGCACTGGGCCCCCGTGGTGGGTCATGGCCCAATCTCCCTATTCCATCCATAATGAAGGCCTGTGCCCCAGCAGTGGGGATATGAATAGGCTGATGATGATGATGTTGCCTCAGTACAATCAATTTGGTGTCTGGGATAAAATTTTCTTTCAATACTAGGAAAGATGCAAACGACTGTTTTTACTGCAATCCCTGACTTTACAGCTATAGCGTTTAATGTAATATAAGGGCAACGTGGAAATAAATTGGCAGAAAAACCGTAGTAAGACATGTGGCCTAATACTTAGTCCCCTCGGTGTCGCCCCCTTCGAACAAAAAATGAGCTCGAATTCTCATCCCCGAGGCCCGGAGCGACTAATTCAACAGATTCCGATGCAGTGACAAATGTTACGTTTTTTAGCTCCGAGTCGCGAAAGGAGGCAAAAGTGGGGCAATACAAATAGCGTGTTTTTAGTAATTCTCTTTGCTTCGCACAAGAAATGTTTAAGTACAAAAAATTAACCAAATAAAATGTAAACAAGAACATATGCAATTTATTTTTTATTTTATTATCTTGTGAAACTAAATCATCAGTAGGTCTTACACTAGGATTGTCTGGTTTAGAATTTGGAGAAAGAAAATTGAAAAGTACTAGCACGAACTTAGCAGTTACGATATCAGCAATCAGCAAATCACTGGATTATTAAAAAAAACAATAGCACTTAAATCACAAAATAACAATTAACAATAGAAATCAGGACTATCTTGCGATAATAAAGACTGAAAAGTCTCAAGAAAAGAAATTTTCAGAAATGTTAGAAACTCCAGGAACTTTAGGAGGAAATTTAGGAACTGCATTAATGTTTTTGCGATAGTTTTACACTTATTTTATTATTACTTACTTATGCATTTTAACTGCTATGATTAAATCTGAAGGTCTATTAAAAAACCTTTAGTTTTAGACTTTTTAGGATGTATGTTTTCATAATCAACCAATATTGTTTGATATAATATTGAGGCCTGTTTGAGTCATCATCATCATCAGTCTATCACTGCTGGACATAGGCCTCTCCAAATGCACGCCACCTAGATCGATCTTGGGCTACTCGCATCCAGCTCCTGCCAGCCACCTTGCGCAAATCGTCACTCCATCGCGCCTGAGGACGTCCTACACTATGTTTGCCTAGACGCGGTCTCCACTCCAGAACTCGTCTACCCCAACGGTTATCGGTTCTCCGACAAATATGGCCAGCCCACTGCCACTTCAACTTGCTAATCCGGTGGGCTATGTCGATAACTCTGGTTCTCTGTCGGATTACCTCATTTCTGATGCGATCCTTCACAGAAACGCTTGTTTGAGTAAATAACATTTATTTTTAAGGGATTTATGTACCAAACGTAACCTGACCATACAATTTTCTTATGAGTTATTAATTTTTACACAAGTTTGTGGGGTAACATCTCATGTTTCGTGGCCTCGTTCTAGGATTGGGCAAAAACCGGTCCTAAGCGGAAATTCAAATTGAATGACAATAAGATTGACGGGCTACCGCCAGATAACGGACCCATTTCATTTCGCGGGGTTTTATGTTGCAGCTTAAGAGATGTATTACTTTTTGGACGTCTCGCAGCGATTGTCTGTCTCCAGTGAAACGGTTTTGCTGTTAACTATTTTAGTTTCTTGCGCCTAGCCGTAACAGTTTGCGATCAGGGATGAAAATGCTCAAATGTATTTTGTGAGTTTATTTCTTCTTATATATTTGAAATTGCGTTAATTTCATTTCTAGTAAAACCAACGTAAAACCTTCAATTTATGTATGTAGAAGAGAAATTGATACTTCACCTATTTAATTACTTCTTCGGGTAGTGTAGTGACGTTACTTTGAAAAACTTCATTGATTGTTTATAACGTTAGATATTTGACCTACATATACAAAGATTGTCAGTTAAGCAAAACTTTCTAAGCTGGATTCTATATCTAATCCAGCTGATGTGAAACCGATCTTGAAAAATTGACGTTTTTTTCAAGTAGGGTCAAATTTATAGTAAAGTAAGGGCGAAGGACTCTACCCCACCTGATGTTAAGTACTGGTAAAGTCTAGACGTGAAGATAACTGGTGCCCAAATCAACCATCCTTACTTTGCCGGCCTGCACAAATCCTTCTTCACGCCTCTTTTAAAGAACCCGGGATTGTAGAAAGAAGGGAACACGTGCGTGCAAATATTTCTACTTGCGACTGTTCTCAAATAGAATTGTATTTATACTGTTACAAATAAACAAATCACCAAATCTCTTTGTTTGTATAGAAATCGTTGTCATAGTGCGCCGGTACCAACGAAGGCCAGAAATTTCCTTAACACGTTTTAATACGGCTTAGTATTTTCCTAGTTTACTCTCAGTGCGATACAAGGAAAATCTGACTTGTACGCTGACAAAGATCCAGTGCGTTACAAGATGTAAAAGATATGTACATATCCCTTAAAAATGAACATATGTTCACAAACAATCTAAGTGAGATAAAATAGATACTATCAGGGGTGAGTATAGGAGTTAATAAGAGTTATGATGCTGTACGTTAGCCTCAAGATATTATAGATATTTGAGAAAATATAAGACTTCAAAAATACCAGACACTGTTACCCGGTACAGCACTAGCATAATTAGCAACATAAGAACTATCGACAAACTGTAGAGATGGGACTGTAATAAAATCAGAAATATCGATAGAATTTACTGTTTATTTAAGCATAACTAAACACAATTTATAAATTATTAGGTTCATTGCAAACATGATATTGACTTACTTGGACGGAATAGGTTTTTACTTTGGTAATTTTTTATCTGCTTCTCAGCTTGTCATATTTTGCGTTATTTTTTATAGCAATTGATACAATAGGGGTGATGACGGGGTACAGTAAACGAAATTCTATTTAGTCCGTCAGTTAGATGATCAAAAAATAATGGACATGTATTTTTTCTTTGGGCAATCAACCAAAAAATGACAAAGTTATAGCGCGTCAAAGTTTGGGAGTAGGGGCTCGTGACGTCACTATTTAGTGAATATTCGCTTAAAAGTGTACTCAAACGTGACGTCATGCGACTTTTCAAATCAATATATCTCTGCAATATTTATATTAAGTGAAAAAAGAAAAAAATACGTGTCCACTACTTTTTGATAATCTACCTGATAAACGAAGAAAAAAAAATTAGTCATCATCCCTATTCTTCCTTTTTTCAACTTTTCGAATAGTAAATCCTCTGCTTTGAAATTATTTGTATCATCGACATCGTATTGTTTTTGTTTATTCTTGTATTATTTAAATGTTAGTGAATTTAAAAGATTTTTTTTGTTATTATGAATCATTACAAGATTGATTATATCGACATGACCGTTTTATTGCAAGCACTATTGCTCAAAGAGGCTATATAGAGGTCTTATTTTAAACCTTATGTTGTCTCCGTCTTCATTTTAGCAAACAAAAGAGACAGCATCAGTTTTACTCCAGCTTAAACTTTAGTCTACGTTTTATATTATGGTGGTATGAATGAATGAATGAATATTCTTTATTGCACGATTTAACAAAATATATAAAACTCAAGAAACACAAGCACAAAAGGCGGCCTTATTGCTGAAGTAGCAATCTCTATCAGGCAACCAGGTATGTTCTGCTTTTAAAACCGATTTTCTGTTAGGATCTCATCCCCATATTTGTATCTGTCACGTTATCAATATAAAACTGTATTATTCTAAACTGTACTTAAAACAAGCTATTAAATCTTGAGATTTTGGCGCCGGCCACAAACCTGCTGAACGTTTCATATCAATTTAAAAAGTTCTTAATCGTTAAAAATGCTGCAATCACAGCTTCTGCCAAGAAAGCCATGGCCATTAGGATACGTATTCTAGGAGTTATTATGTTTTTTTTTCAACGTCAGAGCATACTGGGTATATTAATGGTCGACATAAGCGCTTTGTCTTGGAAGCAGAAGTAAGAGATAATTTTTAACTCCAGAGATGAAATGTGTTTGTTGTATTTAAATTATAGTAAGTAATACTCATTGTTCTACTAATGAAGCTTAGTAAACAGTTTTAGTGTGAAGTTATTTGCGATATTTATATTTCGTTCCCGTATTTTATGTTTTGTCTAACTTTTAAATTCTCTTTACTCCTAAACCACTTTACACCTTTGTTCTTATAATAGCTTATTTCAGAGTGCACTCTTTTGCGTGGAATTTGACTTTACTTTTATAGATTAAATATTCCAAGACCGTCAGATCTTACTTATTTTCTCATGGACAAAATATGGATACTCGAGTTGTATTTGTGTGTACAATGATATGTATATATACGCACTAACTTGTGCTGTAGGCCAATTTTCAGGTATCAGGTAGCAGAGTCACGTAAAAATTTTACTCACTTTACTTACAGTCTGAAGAATCTTACATAATTATGTTGTAGAGAATATGGTAGACAATATGAAATTAATATTGCCAGACACATTCTGTCAGCAGTATTTATTTCCAGACACTTTAAAATGTCGAAAACAAAATATGTCCTTAGGGGTCGTCCATTAATCACGTGATGTTTTTTTGTCATTTTTTAACCCCTCCCTCCCCCTTGGTGATACGTGGTGAGGTTTAAGACTACCCCCTACCTCCCCTGCCCCTATATCACGAGTATTTTTTACTACCTACAAAAATCTTATATTTATTTTAATATTTATGAAATACAGGTAGAAGTATCATCTAATTTTATTATAGAAAATTAAAGACTAATAATAATAATAACTAACTAATAACGACGAATTGCAACATAAAGGTTGCAGGTTGTTTTTGCCCGACATAAAAATAATGAAAGAAATGCGAAAAACTTTTTGTTTTAATACATGAAAATCTTTGAATGTACAGTATCCTCGGACACGGAAATACACGTGATATATTACTAAACCCCCCCTTCCCCTGTTGTGATATTTCCTGATTTTTATGGACCCTGTCCCCCCCCTTTCGAGCCTCACGTGATTAATGGACAGCCCCTTACCTGATGCATCTTTGATATTAAGGGAGGCTATCATTATATTTTGTAAGCTGCTATGCCAATCTTAGAGGCCAAAACTAGTAAGTCATAAGTATCAACTAAGGGGTCGAATGTGTTTGGAGTATATTGGCGAAAGACCTGGAAATCAATTTTAACCCCTTTTAAATATGCTAAAGTAAAGCTTCCCGGTCTAGCCGGGGGTGCGGAGACGGATTTCCCGGGGCATTACGGGGACTCCGCAGACGTGCGCAGGATGGCCCGCGCGTGGGGGCTGAGTACGCGGCCTAGTGTCCCCCGTCCGCTGCGGAGGGCTACTTGGGCGTGCCCGTGTAGCTCCCTCCGCCAAAGCAGCGCCCCTACAGATGTAAGAACAAACTGACTCTTGCCATACAAATTTTGATGACGATAAGATTATGAGACTGTCAAAATTCGCGCTTGGGGCTATGATTTAAAACCTAGAACGAACCAAGAGTACGCTTGGCTTCCCTACAGTAGAGATTTGGTGTTTGACTACTAACTGCTTACCCATACCGAGTTCTGTAAGATTGTTAGTAACTATAACTATTTGCCTGGTGATATCCCTTTTTTACCTCATATTTGTTCTAAAACCTAACCTAGAATCTGCAAGTATTGTATTAGCGTTCATAGATTTAAATTAGTTCCATCGATCGTAAGTACGCTTCTTCAGCTGCATATATAAATTTATCCATTTCCACAACCTCTGTTAGCGTGTCAAATTATCGCCAGTCAAGTTAACATCTCCACGCAGTCCGTTAATTTATTACGACAGAACTAATTCAAATTTTGAACGCAAATTTTAGCGCGTTTAGTACCAAACCCCGTCGCGCACAGAAGATAGTCCAAGTATAAGAGGAAATCAATTTGATTAAACCCTCCATAATAAGAAAAGAAAAAATAAAGTATAACAGTATTGAGAAGCGCCATCGTCATACATGCTGCGTCACTCTCAAACGCTCATAAGGCACCGTCACCGCTGCCGCCGACGCGTTACCAAAGTTTTTCAACTAGACCTAAGTTTCCGCAGTGTTAGCTGCGCTTATGAAACTCTGTAACTCTTGGCTTGGACAGCAACTTGATTACAAAACTTCGCGAGATATTTCAGCTATGAAAAATATTAATTGGATTTTTTAATTTTAAATAACTAACTATCGTGAATTAGCGATCTCTATAAATCATTTCAAAGGCATTTATTACAAGAACAGTTTACTAAAAATCTACTCGACCCAGGTCAACTGAATGCACTAACCAGTATCCTGCCGAGTACAATCGCCCGAATAACACAAAGATCTAATTGCCCATTAACTGATCATTTTTTGTTGTAATAAAAATATATAAATAGTACACAGTAAAAGTGGTTAGCATCTAGATTTACAGAAGAAGCTATTTTCGCAACTGGAACAATAAGAGTGATGTCGGGGTACAGTAAACGAAATTCTATTTAGTCCGTCAGTTAGATGATCAAAAAATAATGGACACTTATTTTTTCTTTGGGCGATCAACCAAAAAATGACAAAGTTATAGCGCGTCAAAGATTGGGAGTAGGGGCTCGTGACTTCACGTTTTAGTGAATTTTCACTTAAAAATGTACTCAAACGTGACGTCATACGACTTTTCAAATCAATATATCTCTGTAATGTTTACATTATGTGAAAAAAGAAAAAATACGTGTCCAACACTTTTTGATAATCTACCCGATAAACGAAGAAAAAAAAATTTGTCATCATCCCTATTGAACCAATTACGAACATCGAAAAGATTTAAAATAAGAAAAAGATTAAAAATCAGACGTAAATCTCAGACATTACATAGACATCATCTGATATTTAGTATTACCATAAAGTTACTGTGATGAATTGAGCGGCGAGAAAGCGGCGCGGCGGCGGCGCCGAGGCGCTTTAAAAGTTCCCAAGTCAAAATCCTTTTCCCACCGCATTGCACTCCCTAATTCTCGGAGTCAAGTCCCCATGGCGTAACGGGCATGTATATGGGACTATTTAATTCCTGCGGCTCGACAGGATGTGATAAGTTGGACCGCTTCCAAGATTCCCCGCGCAGCAGTGGGTTACAGATTAGATAATGTTTTTAATGTCAACTTGTTTAATTTTCGTGTAAAAAGTTAGATTCGCTGTTTTTGTTGTGAACGCTTATATGAAACTAGCAAACCAGTGAACCAAATGTTCACCAAAACCTGATTTCTCGAAAACCGGAAGTGCTACGTTACTCAAATCCGGTTTGTAGTCTTATCAGACTATTCTTAACTTATCACTGAAATATTCTCTTTATCTATCTCTTACGGTTTGGCCGCTGAAACAGCACCACAGACAGACGGACGGACGGACTTGTCTAATAGATAAGAGATTCTACTAATGTTCTATGTTAGGCTGTATAGTTTCCGTTGTTAGTTGCAAAATAAGGAAGAAGATAAATTAGATTAGCATCAAATATTAATGATTCTGGTTCTGATTAATCGAAATTTCATACAAGAAATGTTGAAATACAATGGGCATGATGACGGAGTAAATAAAATATAATTCTATCAAGTGGGTCAGTTAGATTATTAAAAAGTAATGGACACTTATTTTTTCTTTTGTCAATCAAGCAAAAAATTATGAAGATAAAGGGCGTCAAACTTTGGGAGTGCTCATGACGTCACTTCTAAGTAAAAATTTTACCAAGACGTGACGTTATGCGACATTTCAAATCAATAGGTATCTAATGTATAATATAATCATATATAATGGTAAATAATAAAGTAAATAATAGTATATAAAAAATGTAACTGAAATAAATAATCTCTGTAATGTTTTCATAAAAAAAACACTATAATTGCTATTTCTTCTTTCAAATGTTTAATACTTGTAAAAGTATTCATTTGACATTGTGGGTTACCTACAATGCAATGAGATGGCACTACCTTGCAGACTTAGAAAGGCTAGAAAGAAATCGACACGGCCATCAGGGCTGCAGTAGCATAATGGTCAGTGTAATTGCCCGGATAGCGAAGGGTGCGGGTTCGAGTCCCGTCTGCTGCCTGGTCCACGTGGTTTTTTTTCTAGTATTATTTTCTTTAGATTTAAACATAATTTCGTGTATCATTTACACATCATCACATCATTTAAATATTGATTATTTGATATGTTGCATTAGTTATTGTACGTTTTTCGCCCTAATCGGAACGTTTTTCTTGGGAATTAACTCTACCTTATAAAAGATTACAATTTACATTACCCACAAATTACAATTTCATAGAATCGTGCTTCTATATTTAGGTTGTCAAGGGAGGAGTGGCTACACCACACGATCTTCTATGCATCTGTAATCTTTAAAACTTAACATGGAGGCCAGTCCATGCTTCATCATCATCATCAGCCTATTTAAGACCTTGATGGAATCATGACCCACCATGCGGGCCCGGTGCGGATTAGTGAGTGCTAACGACTGCAGATGCAGACTGCAGCAAGGACCAACGGCTTAACTTGCTTTCTAAAGCACAGAGGAGCTCGAGATGATAAATTTTTGGTCACCCATCCACTGTAAAAGTTGCTTAAGTTTGTCGCATTTCGCCTTCTAATGTGAACATAAAAAATCAAATGTTATATTTTAGTCCTTATTTTCATTTTTTGGTAAAATTTTGTATTGGTTTGTTATAATATTGATAAAAATGGACTCGGAAATACTTTTTGTTTTGAAATTACCTTCGATGGATTGTAAATTATGGATATTTTTGTCTAATTTTAATTTTCCTCTCTAGTAATAATACAATTTGTTTTAAATTTATACATTGATAGGAACACTGTTTCATATTATACGGGAATGGGCGTTAATTCTGCAACACAGTTTTTGTAAAACTAAAGCAGATTTAACGATTCATAATTTTATGTACATTGCACTTGTTCCAAATAAAGTTATTATTATTAAAAACTTAACGATCTTAACCACTTGCGTCATCGAGCTCCTTAGTACTTGCTTGTATGAATAAGAAAATCTAATAAAACACTGTAAACTTAACTCTTAGCTAAAAAGTTTTATCGCCTAATTGGCAAAAAGGAAAATTTATCAAAATAATAACCATTCTAAGAAATCCTGTCAATTCTGGAGTTGTGTGTTTTTTGCAAGTATACAAGTTTTTTCGATTGATTTCGTTGAAATTGAGTCTTATCGCTTCATATTTTTCAGTAGCATGGGGGGGGGGGTTGACCCCGGTTGACCTTTAGGTCTAGTTTTACGACAGGCTTTATTTGAAGTTTCCATTTAATGAAAAGCAATTTTAAATTTAATTCTGAAGAAAATATTAAAAAAGTATGAAATAAACACATAATACTAGAAACATTTTGAGCCTAGACGTATAACTGAAAAGTTAATTAATTATCAAGTTTAATTTAAGATTTGGCATATTACTTTAACTCAGAAGGAAGACCATAGGGAGACCAGTTTTCCGCCGGGTCTAGGCAAAGTTTTTACCGGGGCCGGTGCACCTAGTTACAAAAATAATATTCCTATGAAATATAATAATCTTTAATTTATATATAGTATAAGGGCGCTTTACAGCGTACAGCGTACAGACGATCCTTTTTTTTTTTCACACAAAACGCGCGGTGCGGCAACAGTCCTGGGGCTCTACTCTCTTTCTCCGAAACGAAATTTCGGTAACGAACGAATTTCAAACGAAATTTCGCCAGTGTTTCTATTCTATTTCATTTTCGAACAGGCACATTAACTTCGGAACCATAAACAGTTTTCGTGAACGAATGGAATGAGTCATGTTTTTGAGTTCTTTTTATCTCTACTTTTAAGAAAACGTTTTTTTACTTGGAAACAATATAGGTAGTTTACGGCAAATTTTTTGATGACATTCAAAGAACCTTCTTTGACAGTGTTAGCCGACTAATTTGTAAAATAATAATAAATAATAAAAAAATGGTTTATTTGTTAATTTAACATGCTAAATATGTTTCTGGAGCTAAGCAGCTATTATTAAAAATACTCTTGCAAGTATTTTAGGCTTAATTAAAACAAAAATCTCAAAACGAAAATGAAAAGGTAACACTTTTCATTTCGTCGATTTGAGGTTAAAATTTCGAACAATTATCTGTCAAATTCAACTTTTCCTTCGAAAGTTTTGTGAATTAGAGTAGGCTTGGAGAATTTAATTGTCAAAATAATTCGGACGAACGAATTTTCGAAATGAAAAGGAAACAGAGTAGGGAACGTGTGAAATTTCGATCGAAATTTCGTTTTTCGTTGAAATAGAGTAGGCCTCCTGTTGTCGAGCGTTCGCGGTACCGGCGCCGCACTGTTCGTACGCTGTACGATAAACGCACCGCAGCAGGCCATCAAGAAACGCATAAATTAAAAGCGCCCTAATGGTGTCGATTCTGACATGGTTCTTTTGGCCTACACTTGAATTTGACAGCAGTGTGTCCTTGTCATTCTCTATACAAAATGAAAGGAAGGGACTGATGTTGGATTTGGTTTTGGGTTTGGAGAGGCATGCCGGGGTTGACGCAGATGTATGTATATACATATATATTTTTTTCAAACACACACCAATTAACGGATCGAATACATATATTGTACATGTATTATATGTATTTAATAATAATAATAAATAAATATTACAAACACTCACACCAATTAGCCTAGCCCCAAGGTAGGCACTCTAAAGGCTTGTGTTAATGGGATGCTAGAGTAACGGATAGAATACATATATTGTACATATATAAGTATATTTTCTATAGAAATACATATTAAACATCCATGAATGGAGTCCAAATGCTCGTATTCATCACACAAACATCTGCCCCCACCGGGATTCGAACCCGGCGCATCAAGCACTCGGCCACGAGGTTAAGGCGGGCTTTACCGATTTGGCCACAATATGTTTTCTGAGAAAAAAAATAGAATTTCTCCAGCAAGACAACAAGTTCATTGAATTAATACCGGCATTACTTTTAGGATTTTCCTAGTAAAACGAAAAGTTCCGGGTATTTTTTTTATCTGCCGTAAGGCCTCCATATCTTACGAAGGGCTTTAGTATATTTAACAGCAGCTTTATCGATTTAATTTTCAATTGATTTACTAAGCTGAATGATTTACTTCGAAAGCGTTTCAGGGGATTAAGAAAAAAAAGACGAGAAGGAGAAAAAAGTCGCCATCCATTTGTATCCAATTTAAAATCAAATTAGAAGTAAATACACTTTCTATTTTATCCAATCACGTGCGGGGCAACGTTTGAAAGGACCACAATGAAGGTGCAGACAGTATGGTAAATGTTCTTAGGTTACCTAACGCGTATAACAAGTACCTAATTCATATAACTCTTAGGTAAAAAGGTTGGACAAAATGTAATCAACTTACTGATCGATTACTAAGGATTACGTTCTAAATCATGATTACGATTACGTGAAAGAATCACAAACAATAGTCAACAATTTCGAATATTATCTAATTAGCAATTAAAATCATGATTACGTTACTAAATTTTGTGGTTATTAGCTTTGTAACATCTTAATGAGTTAATTTTAATTTTGTTTCTTGCTTGTAACTAGGATAATGGTTTAAGAATAACAGGGGGCCATTCGCCTAACGGAAATGCTTTGGAAAACGCTAACGCTTACGATTTCATTTTGTTATTTCTAGCCGCCTGAGGTTTTTAAATGCCTCGCGCTCGTTTTTTTTTCTTTTGCATTGGTAATAATAATATTCAAAAAATGAACGTGAGGTATTTGAAAACCTTTGACGGTTAGAAATAACAAAAAAAAAAGCGTTAGCCTTTTCCAAAGCATTTCCGTTAGGCGAATGGCCCCCAGTACAGATAGAGATGCGCTATAGTAGCATGCTTTTGAGAATGCTTGATATGAGTAGGTATACTTTTAATTTTTGAAGTGAAAACTTTTTTAGCGGCGTTGTACACTTTTTTTGTATGGGTAAAAAATGTTAAACTCGCGTCAGGATAAACACGTGGTCTGATCGCATCATGACACACAATAAAATTGGAAAGGTTGTTGACTTTCAATATATTGGACGAAACATAGTAATATTTTATTTTACCGTATTATAATAATAATTCTCTATCTGGGACTTCCACGTAGCGGCTTTATTGCCGAGAAAATGCATTTTTTTACAATAGATGTCGCTAGGTGCGCTTAAATGGGGTTCATGTAAGTTGATTTCTTTACAATAGATGTCGCTAAGTGCGCATAAATGTGATTCATGTAAGTTGATTTTTCTGAGAGATATTTTTTTTAATGTAATATAAATTGTCATGTTTGCACGATAGCGCAATAAATAAATATTGTAGTCTACCGCATACATGATAGTACTTTTATACTGATAATTAAAGCAATTCGTGCAGAATTATTCCTTAACCATTCCAAAATATCAAAAATGCACAACGTTAATATTCAAGTTTTCACTTCTGCCGGCACTCCCGGAGTGCAATCCGTCGTTTAATTTTACATTTGCTAGCATAAATCTTGCTAGTTTTACAGTTGCTATTTTCGAACAACGGATGCAACATGGACAATTAAGTGGTTATCTGCACTGATCGAAATGTCTTGAATGCTTGGTCTTATATTATAATGGTTGCTGATTTTAACTGTGAATTCAGCGGCCCTGAGCTCGGATTACGAGAGGGTGAAATTGATGACCTCTTTCTTTTTAAATTGTTTAAGAAAAGACAAACATTGATCCACATTGACATAATTTTTTCGTTGTTTAAAGGTGACACAATAAGAAAACTTGTGTACCTATCTGTTTCCATAATTTCACGGAAAAGTGAGACAGGCAACAATTTGTTTGATTGCTTAAACCACAACACCATTTCTAGGTATATTTATTACACTTTCATTCGTGTCAAAGAAATTTTTAATCATCCTTGTGGATTCTAATTTTAAAACAAACCTCTTTATTCATCTTATTGCAATCTTTGCTTTATACTGAAGTATTGACACCGCACCTTTGTGTACTGTGCTCAAGTTGAACCCAGCGAATTTTCCCCATTACCAAGACGGGTGGGAGATTTACCCAGAACCGAATTCGTCCCCCATCTGGAATGGCCTTAATTTAACGGACGAATTTGTTTAATTCCAATTCTTATGCTGTGACAAATGTAGTGATTTTTATTCCGGAGCCGTTTCTAAGTCGCATCATTCCAAAAAGTCACTAGGTACGAACCTAGTGAGCTTTTTTCAACCTTCAATTTAGCGTCAGTCAGCTGGGAACGATTTTGCTTGCCTTAGTTTTAAAAGTACCTTAGAAGTTTTGGTAAGGTAATAGTTATTAGGTTGTTTCATTACAATGGTATTATGTATATTATTGGATTTTTTTTTCCAGTTTGTTTGTAAATCGAGTAGCTTCTGCCCACGGCACCATCCGCGAGAACCTCATAATTTTATGTTGTGTAAAATAAAATTGTTCGAGCTATAATATACACAATACGCTGTATATTAATAGCTTGTATACAAAGCTTCTGGGTAGCCGTTTGAGTATGTAGGTAATAGTAACAAATATCCAAACATACCTAAACCATTAAATAGGTTTATTACATATTTTTCAAGGAGATAGCTGGTGTACCTTTACACGCCGCGCTAACCACCTTCAGTATACGATGCAATGAAACTTTTGCAGTGACTGGTCATCAGTTAATTTAAATTAATAAGTATCATCATCATACTACTGCTGGGGTAAGGGTCTACCCTATGGATGAGATAAGAAAATACGAGCCTTGATTCACCGCGCGAGTTCAGTGCGGATCCGTGGGTGCTGAAGACAGCAGGCTTAGCCGGGACCAACAATTCCTTTCTTTCCTTTCTTTGTGAAGCACGAAGGTGTTATAGATAATTCACGGCTGCAGTTCGTCTGCTTGAAAATTTTCAATTGTAAGATGGTGCAAGAGGTTAGCGCGTTCGGTTGCGATCATTGAAGTTAAGCAACTTTCTCAGTGGTCGGTTATTGGATGGGTGATCAAAAATTTACTATCTCTAGCTCCTCCGTGCTTCGGAAGGCATGTTGAGCCGTTGGTCCCGGTAGCCTCTGCAGTCATTAGCACCACTGAGCCCGCGTGATTATTCATGGCCCAAATCTCCCTATTCCATCCATAGGGAAAGCCTGTGTCCCAGCAGTGGGGACACTAATAGGCTGATAAACAGCATATAAAATTTTAACTGAATTGTAAAGCATCATGTGTCACGTAATATATATATTGATTTGATAATTTTTGCAACAAATAGCGCCCCACGCTTTTTCAGTTATATCTATGTTAAAAACCTATAAACATTTCATTTACCGGGAATCAAACTCGTAAAATGTGATACAAAAAAAACACAAGCATTTTATGATTACCGTAAAAAAGGGTAAATCAAGAGAATATTTTATTCCTAAATATTATATAATTTCAAATTAAAGAATAAATCACGAAGAATTTTGACTTTTTTTTTAATAATTGAACATAAACTACAATAAAACAGAAACGGTTCTAGGTTTGTATAAGTATCACTTTTTTTCACGTACTTATAGTAAGGAAATCCTGTATTATTAAGTGAGCAGGAGCTCTACTCTCTTTCTCCGAAACGAAATTTCGGCAGTGAACGAATTTTAAACGAAATTTCGCCAGTGAGAGTCACTGGCGAAAAACTCTATTTCATCACATCAACACGCACATAAAGTTCGGAATCACAGAAAATTATCGTGAACGAATGAAATCAGTTATGTTTGTGAGTTCTTTTTGTCTACACTTTTTAGATAACGTTTTTTACTTCAAAACAATATTACTTTATGACAACATTTTTTATTACATTGAAACTACCTCTTTTGACAGTGTTAGCCGACTAATATGTAGAGTCGATGCAATCGAATGTATGTCAACCTAAATTTGTCGTGTAACACTTTGAAGTATTGGCAATACAATAATAAACAAAAATTTGATTTATTTGTTAATTTTTCATACTAAAAAATGTTCCTCACGCTAAGCAGCCTTAATTAAAATACTCTAATAGTAATTTTAGGTTTAATTTAAACAAAAATCTCAAAACGAAAATGAAAAGATAACACTTTTTATTTCGTCAATTTGAGGTTAAAAATTCGAACAATTATCTGTCAAATTCAACTTTTAGTTCATAAGTTTAGGCTTAGAGAATTTCAATGTCAAACTATTTTTGGACGAATAAATTTTCGAAATGAAATACAAACAGAGTAAGGAACGTGCGAAATTTCGATCAAAATTTCGTTTTTCGTTGAAATAAAGTAGGCCTCCAGGTACTAGTTAGTAAACACTTTGGAATGATAACATTAGCTGCTGGAAGCACGAACAAAACGAGGAAATTTACCTGAACAAAATTTAAATTTCATGATCTTCCTTTCATTTAAAATGCTGTGTAATTTAGGAAAAATAATCCTTGATTTTAACCCTTTCAATGGTTATCATAAAATTCGTCATGTGTTTTTGGAGTTTACTCCTTAAGAATCGATTTGCATATATAAGGGGCCCGGTATGAGAAAAATGTGAGGAGTAAAATCTATCGATGAATGACCTCCTTACGTTTTTGGTGCGCATCCTATGTCGCGCAACTTTGACAAACAAAGATGACGGATTGACATTAATAAAAATTTTAAAATCTGAACTGAATTTAGATATTATTTTTGATAGAGCAATGGGGACAACGAGGTATGGTATAACCATTGATGCGGTATTTTCAAGAATTGTGAACCACGTATCTACGAACGTCCATGTGTCTTATTTTAGTTACCATAAACCACTTGTCACTGTAATTAATAATGCAGACAATGTTGATTTAATTAATATTTAAAAAAAATGTAATAGTCTGATAATAATAATTACATAATTTATCAACATTCCTAATGATATATTTAAGCACATCTGAAATTGACTATTGTAAAAAGTTTAATGTAAAATATTTCGTCGATTAGTTATAATAAATGTATATGAAATGAATAAATATATATTTATATATGTATGTTATTTTCATTAATTTGTTAATTTACCCTTTCATACAGTATCAATCTTTTTTAAGTTAAATAAACTGTTTTTGCGCCTGGTTAGACTATCGAACTTAAGGAGTAAACTCCAGTCGTGCGTCGGAGCTGACACACACAATTTTTTTTTAAATTTCACCAGTTTGATTCCCATTTGTAGCAGGCGATTTTAAAAAAACCAGTGTATGCAGTTTTAGTTATTATTAAAAAAATTAAATGATGTCTTCTTTCTTTTCTTTGGGTGTGACAAACCCGTGGGACACCCTGTATAGTAATTTAAGACTCAAGACAATTATGAGCAGTATAATGAAATGAAATATTATCGAAAAACAACTTTTGAAGTAAACAGATAAATCAATTTCCGTACAAACAGCAGTGTGTCATAATAGGTAAACTTTGAATCAGTCTGATGCTTAAAAGGACGCCTGGAAACAAAACATCGATATTGTATAAATTAGTTATGTATAGTACGAGTTTTGGTCCATAAAAAATCACGAAATATCACAATGGGGGGCGGAGGTGTGTGTAGTAATGTATCACGTGTATCTCCGTGATCCGAGGATACTGTACATTAAATAATGTTCCTGTATTAGTACAAAAAAAAATCCTTTCATTATTTTTATGTTAGTCAAAAACAACCTGCAACCTTTCTGTGTACCTCTAAACGTTATTATTGTAGTCTTTAATTTTCCATAATAAAGTTAGATGATATTTATACCTATATTTTATGAAAGGTAAATAAAAAAATCTTTGTATGTACTACTAGGTGTAAAAAATACACATGATATGTGGGGGGGTAGTCTTAAGCCTCACCATGGGGAGGGGGGGTTCAAAATGACAAACAAATTGATAACGTACGCAGCAGTTTCAATAGGAGAGGAGGCTCAGTGGCAAATTAGTTGGTGGGTTCGGTGCACGATCGCGGTAGTTAAGCAACTTTCACAGTGGCTTGAGCATAGATTTCCCGATAATGGATTACATGTATCCGAAGCTCCGTTTTCAGATTTTTTACACACAAAAGTTACCGCGACTTCACCGGGCGCTTTTACAAATTGTCTCGGTAACTCAATTAGGCTTGAATGAATGGCAAAACTCCCTAACTATAACTTCCCTGTAACTCGTAATGCAGAAACGCGAAGCTTGTTTTCAATTTTACGCCAAACACATTAGCCGTTTCAAAACAAGTTGATTTACTTTCACCCTTTCTGATTCAGCAAAAAAAAGATTGCATGTAGAAAATAAGATTACCCGTTACGGGTCGAGATGAAAATTTGTTGTTTCAATTTAACGGGCGAAGTGATGTATGACAGAAATAATTGATTCCAGGAGTTCTCGCGAGTATTTCCTTTTATGTTTACGAATGCATCTTCTAAGAGGCTCGTCTCAAATCTCCAGCAGGATACAGATAGATTTGTTTTTATTTCCTACTTATTTATTCTCGCACCATTGTTAGCTTACACCTCCACTACACTACTTGCTATTTTACTCAGAGATTATACTTAAGTAGTGAGCCACAGATATACTGATAAGTACAAAGCAAAAAAGTTCTGCAGTTGGCATTCTTAACTTGTAACTAAGTAGTTTGTGGCCAACCTCTGGTAACTTTTTCGAAAATGCCTTTCATAGAAATTAAAATTTACCCATGGCCCAATTATGATCATAATCCTACACATTTATTGTTTATTTATATAGTCTTGTAGTTCATCTTTTGATAATGCCACAGTGACCCCAGTTTATTTATAAAAAAAGTTTCTGGTATTTAGACAAGAATTCAATTTACAACTACCAGTCTTTTAACTGATTTCGCGTGTTTGATCTAAAGAAATTCCACTAGAAAAATCTCCACGCGGACTAGGCTTCAGCCGCCCTGGTTTTTTTTAGTGGAATTTTCTTTGTATGTAGCAGTTAAATGCTTAAAAATAATTTGGCTGAGCATGATTGAGCAACAAATATACAAAGTTATACGTTCACAATATTGGTAGGAATCTGTGTGATATTTATTACTTTGCTATTAGTATTAACTTTTGTTATGAGTATCTGCGTAGCTAAATATTTCTTCAAATCTTTTCAAAATATCTTTATCAGTGACGCTAAAAACATCTTAGATCTATATTATTAATGTAAGCAGTTGTCCCACCGCTGCCGGTGAGAAAGCGACTAACCATCGGCTATTTTCTCGCTCAAAAAACGTCCAATAGATACATTCATAAATTCCATGTAAACAAGAGATGCATGTATTAATAGTTGTTCGCTCACTATTCACCCTGCCGGCGAAAACTCGCTAATTGGAGCGAGTTTTCGACAAGAGATATCAAAGAAAATCGAAACTCGTGCCCATGCATTTTGGTTCAGAACTGTCACCACGAGCGAGTGGTGTGAGTTAACGCCCGTTGTATTTTCATATTCCTTATAGTCCAGCGATAAAACGCTGCCTTTGCTCCCAACTTACTTATTTCTTCATAATTTCCGTAGCAGTTAATATGCAGTCTCATTTACTATTACGTTACTTCACCCAATAACTTCATTTCCTCCAGAGATGAAGCTTAATTACAGGATCGTTATCGATTACGACTCAGATTGAGTGATATAAGCGCGGCAGCTACGGACGGGCGCAATCAAACCGCGCCTATGTAAAACAGTTTAACTAATGTTTCGACTGGTCCTGCGGGAATTAATTTCCGATATTGTCGATAATGAACCGCGTTCCGGGTCATTTGCACCGATATTCCGTTGCCGTTAGCGAAATGAGCGTACTGTGCAAATTTGCCGAACGCATCCGAACACTCGCATCGCAGTCGGTCGGATATTTCACTGCCATTGTGGAGAGCGTCATTTTTATTCGCGACGCTTTTGAAAAGCGACGTAGCTGTTAGCATTGACGTGCTCTTTCGTTTTAATAAGCGAAATATTTTTCGTTGCAAATAGCTACTGAATAGAATGGGATGCGCTGTGAATGGACTCCGCGCGAATTTGTGATAAACTGAAGTGGTCGATTGTGATTCTGTCAATAACGGTATTTCATTTTGACCCGGTAGATTTTGATGGAGTATTTTTTTACAACAAAGTTGCGTAATAATTTATTGTGAATAATTATAACCTTCGCAAGTAAAGGTAAAAGTATAATGAATTGAATAACTAGCCACAATACAAGTTCTTGTTAATTTCATGACTGTAATTGTACTGTATTTTAATACTTTACAACGAACTATAGTGCAAAAACTGATTCATTTTAATGGAAGAAGGTACTAAATCGAGGAA
The DNA here is from genome assembly GCA_902850365.2 of Chilo suppressalis. NCBI lineage: Eukaryota > Metazoa > Arthropoda > Insecta > Lepidoptera > Crambidae > Chilo > Chilo suppressalis. The sequence continues at coordinate 6,312,949 of OU963902.1, forward strand.
ATCTGGTTATTGAAAAAAATAAAAATTAAAGCCTATTGGGCACCATTTCTGACGGCGGCGCTGGGGTGACTTATTTTTCATTTTGTAAATTAGATATTATTTAGAAGTAGGTTATATGTATTGAAATTTTATACTTTAGGTAGTTTTAAGTTGTTGTTATTTTATTTCTATATAATTATTGTAATTCTGTAAATAAATCAATACAGAAAAAAATAAGCAATTTCAGGAATAGAAGGGATTAATGAATGTCATCAATTTGTATTATCGTGATTTGCTGAACATAATGTCACAAATTATCATATTTTGAGTATACAGTGCAGTACCCGCTTCTCGGCCTTTTGATTAAGATCAAAGTGTAGTAAAGTTTGCGAGTGAAATGTCATTGTCAAATGTGTACTGATTTTTATTTGTCGTTACGTACTTTGAGGTACTGCTGTTCAAGTTTCCATACAAAGTTTGACATTGACATTTCGCACTCGCAAACTCTTCGAATTCGATAATGGTTTCTGCTAGGGGTACAGTTAGTAACAGGCTCAGTGACTAATTGATATTTAGAATTTCTTGTAATCTTTCATTGTCTCTTCATATTGCGATCATTCTAGTAGTTAACTGCGTTCTGTACTCTTAATATCGACATTTAGTTTGAATGTATCGTGAACTTATAGTTCAATCGTATACTGTTCGTTAAGTAAAATAGACGATGATGAGGGATGATGACTAATTTTTTTTTCTTCGTAGTCAAGTATTGGATACGTATTTTTTCTTTTTTCACATAATACAAACATTCCAGAGATATATTGATTTGAAAAGTCGCATGACGTCACGTTTGAGTACACTTATAAGTGAAAATTCAGTCAAAAGTGACGTCACGAGCCCCTACTCCCAAACTTTGACGCGCTATAACTTTGTGATTTTTTTGTTGATTACACAAAGAAAAAATACGTGCCCATTATTTTTTGATCATCTAACTAACGGACTAAATAAAATTTCGTTTACTGTACCCCGTCATCACCCCTATAGTCAGTAATTACTTATACACCGTGTTTAACATTAACAATTTTAATTGTCATAAATTGTTAAAAATAAAACTACTTAAATGATCTGCGTACTTTAAACGGATATGAATTTCATAGTATCGTAGTGTTAACATATAGTGTTTATAACTATTCTCACTGTTTATAATTAAACGATTATTCATTTTTCTTACATGTTTTAAAAACTTGGAAATTCCACGCGGACCAGGCAGCAGACGGGACTCGAACCCGCGCCATTCGCTATCCGGTTAAATGCACTGACCATTATGCTACTGCATTTTTCTAGTGATATTTTCTTTACATTTAAACATCGAGCAGTTCCATGCTTAAAAAATAAATATTTATTAAAAAATAAATATAACTTTGAAATTTTTCAGGGAACTCAAAATTCTCCATGTATATTATTGAAAATCTAAGTATTGAGAGTATGTATAAGCGCTGATATGTTAACAATACTTATAACTCTCACGGTATTAGTAAGCTAAGTTTATCTTCCATTCTTAGTTAGAGTTCGTCAGTTCAAACAGTCTACTAACATACACTCTAGTGGAGTATAAGTGTAATGGCCGAAGGATACGAACGTTACCCAAACTCCGTTACATAAGCGGTTTGATTGCATACGTCGGATGCAGTGGTATTTTCATTGCGCTCCGAGAGGATCAATAATGAATTTGGTGTGGACGGTTATCAAACTCTTCTTGAATGTACGAGTAGTTTGAAGTTCAAATTCAAATTTATTTATTGCACTCATGTGGTTATTATAGATGTTACATAAAAATAAAGATACAGACATGAACCCTGATAGGGTATCGCAATTCATAATAAAATGTCCTTAATTAAAAAAAATATTATAACTCAATTAAATTAAAATTAACTTGAACAAATTAGTAACTAACTTAATTAACAACAATCACACATAGCATTCAATAAAAATAATATTAATACTTTCAAATAAATAATAATAATAAACACCATTAGCCTAGCCCCAAAGTAAGCACTGTAAGGCTTGTGTTATGGGATGCTAGGGTAACAGATAGAATACACATACTGTACATATATAAGTATATTTATATAGAAATACATATTAAACATCCATGACTGGAGTACAAATGCTCGTATTCATCACACAAACATCTGCCACCACCGGGATTCGAACCCGGGACCTCGACCGAGTAGGCGACACCATGAAACTCGGTGTACAAATCACTCGGACACGGAGGTCGTCAAATAACATTACGTAGGAATATTTGCAAAAAAAAAGGTCTTGCTTAAATTAACTAGGTACTACTATAAATAGAAGAACTCTTGCATGGAATAGAATTTGGTCTTTGTTAAAAATGAGTTTAGTAGTTTTTTAAATTTGACCGCGTTTTGTTCAGTTTTTATATGTTCGGGAATTTTATTGTAGACTTACACGGCCATAGCAAAAGGTCCTGTGTGTATTAAATGCAATTTTGAATTTGGAGGGGCTAATCTTTGATGCGGTCTTAATCTACTTGGTCGTTCTTGTTGGTGAAAATGATGAGTGTGTTTTCTTACAAACATACATAATTCCAAAATGTATATACTCGTAAGGGTCAGAATAAAAATTAAAGTTTGATCGAATAAATAAACTAACATCTGATAACAATGTTTGTAATTGTCAAATTAGCGATTGTGTTAACACAGATCACAATGAAACGAAAATTTACTTTTCAACACATTTGCTCCAAAACTGCGGGCCATATAACGGAGCGTGCGGCAAAACATTTTACCACACGCTTCGTACTACATGGCGCCGTGTGTATTCTTTACGGTTGTTTTTTTCTGTTTCGGTGGAACCTCTTTTGATGCGATTTTAATTTGTTCTTTCTGTCTAACTTTAAGTGTCGCCGCACACGGGCCACACGCCACAGCCACAAACGCCGCCACGAGAAGCTAGAAGCGGCAAGCGGCTACTAAAGTGGCTGAAGCGCGTGACAGCGGCCGACTAAGGCAAGGGAGAGAGGGGTGGGGAATCGTCTTAGTGACGTGTGGCGGCGTTTTGTATCTGCACATTAAGTGGCCGGTGCGGGCCACAAGAAGCGAGCAACGACGATTTGTAGCGTGTGGCTGCCACCGGCATACCGTGTGTGGCGAGTCCAAATAAAATGTATGAAAACTACAAGAAATATGCCGGTGGCGGCGTTTTGTGGTTGTGGTCGGTGGCCCGTTTGCGTCGACACTAATACTAAGAAAAACAGACAAAAGTTAAGGTTCTAATTTTCACCACCCGTACGTGGCGCCATTCGGAAATGCGCGCCATTTTCATAGTTAACAAAAAGTTTGCTTCATTCCTTGAATAAGATATAGGTACTATTTTCTCGCAAATGTGTTTAAAATAAATGTTGTATGGCATTCACGCGGGATTGGTATTTACAAACTCGTGCCTATGATAAACTACCTACTTCGTATCGGGTTTACATTAGTCTACTCGTTTGTAATAACCAACCTACCACACTAATATCATAAATAATTATTATTCAAATTAAGTTATTAGAAAGTTCAATTTTTATTTTGGCATAATTTTGAAATCAAATCATTCTATTAATATTATGCATGTGAGTTTCTATATTTGTTACTCAATCACGCAAAAGCTCCAGAACGGATTCAAATGAAATATGGTACACATTATAATTTATCAACTGGATTGAGACAAAGGTTACTTCCTATCCCAGAAATATGTAAGGTTCTTGTGGGACTCCCAAATAACTAAATTTAACGCGGACGAAGCCCCGGGCGGTCTCTAGTATTATTATAAGTTCAAAAGTTGTTTACTGATTATGTATTATGCTGGGGCCACACTCTCACGATAACGCGATCGTCTCCGTTGTCGCGATATGTCTGGCGTGACATGCTTTCTATTGCAAAGGTTGATGACGACAAAAAAGGTCTTCCCGTCGCTATCGGTAAATTGGTGCACATCAAAGGGTCAAATACGATAAAGTTCATACGGTTGGCTACACTACGCGCGATTTGTTCACAGTGAGACTTTATTATGACTTCATGTAGTCTATACTTATAATGTAATTAAGAGAACAGGTTTGATTGTTTGTTTGTGTTGAATAAGCTCTGAAACTACTCGACCGATTTGAGAAATCATTTCACATTTAAAACCCATATTTTCCCTGATAAACATAGGCGATGGAATATTTTGATAAAGTTAGGCATCCGTATGAAAACTTCGATAATGTAACCCAATATGTGAAACACTGGTGCATTCGGTACTACGGGTCCTACTACGGGTGCTACGGCTAGACATTTTTTCACGGTAAGTTTATATAATATTACTAGCTGACCCAGCGAACTTCGTACCGCCATAAAAAAATAGGGGTTGGTGGTAGAAGAGTGAAAATTTAGGGTTGTATGTTTTTTTGTACGATGTATCGTAAAAAATTTTTTTTTGAAGTTATACTTCTTTAGGCGCGTTATGAAAAAATTATGAGAGTGAAATTTTAAGATGCGCGCGCATCACTGTAACACAAAATTTTAACAGCATGAAATTGGTCGCTAAAGCGACCAACTTCATGCTGTTACTTTTGTGTTTACCGCACATTAAGAAAATCTACCAACAAAATAGAAATAGAATCTCTATTTAGTGGGTGCTAACGACTGCATTGTGAAGGCCTATCAAAAGTATTTATTAATCTGGAACAACGGAACCAAAGCGCGATTCAGGAGACTACAGCGCCATCTCTTGACCATTGGTGTAGTAGAACCAAAAACCACATCTTTATTTTTTGTAATAAAGTAACAGTTATAGGTATTCATAATTACAATATTTATCCACATGTTTCTAGTTTGTATATTCGGAATACGTGTTTGAGTTTCATACAAGTGCAAATCACATATGTTCTAATAAATTATATTCAGTAGCGATTTTAATTGAATATTTTGATTATTTATTTAGTTTTTCAAATTAAAACTGAACTTTGTTGACTGTGTCCTTTTCCAGACTTTTTATTAATTTATTGTAATTAATTATTTGCATGCAATTAAATACTAATTTTAAACGATTCCAAAGAAGGATAACTTCTCACGCGCCTACATAAGTACACGCACCCATTATTTTTTTATCTAAAATTGCAAAAGATAAAAATTAGGTGTGGATTACCCTTAACATTTAGTGGGATGAAAAATAGATGTTATCCGATTCTCAGACCTACCCAATATGCACACAAAATTTCATGAGAATCGGGAAAGCCGTTTCGGAGGAGTTTAACCTCAAATACCGCGACACGAGAATTTTATATATTAGATGTATGATGCAAGCCTGAGAACAAAAACTATTGTCTACACCGAAGCGAAGCGACGGCTGGCCACTAGTATTTAATAACATAGTGAGAAAATAATGAATTGACGTAATGATAGAATATAAGAATTCATTTCAAATTAAGCAAACGAACAAGACAGTGCTCTCCGCTGAGTATTCGGAGCGTATAAATACGTGTATAGCGCTGATTGCTAGGCCGAGCTGTCGGCCGAACGCAGCGACGAGACAGTAGCTCGGCTCCCGTTCTACTTACTATGCCGAGTGCCCACCCAACCGCTTCTTCGCACTGTCTCGCTCGCTCACTCGGCAGGTCTGAACGTGCACTGTCTCACTATTCGGCCACATTCATGATAGAAGCCGCGTTCGCGTTTTCTTGAGATATTTTTTGTTTAAAACAACGCTAAATGAAATAAATTACACCATGCCTGCTAATATCAAATGGAACGTCGAAAGATTTCTAATAATCTTTTTAAGATCCATCGTGTCTGAATTTGAATCTTGAAGAACGAACTGACTGTGCTAATTTCAAAACATGTGTGGACAGCTATTTGCTTACATCACTGTCTCGGCCGAGAAACATTTTACTGTCTCGCCGTGATTCGGTACGTGTGAACAAGATATAAGAATATGTTTTGTGGAGGTGGAGAGTAGATAGAAAAATAGACTCGAGTTAATACTAATAAAATTTCATAAAAAGCTAAAATTGAAATGTATAACTTCCTAGTAGTCATAAATGAGTGCTAAAATCAGCTCTAGATTAAAAGGGGAATGAAATAATTAAACATACATGACTCCTGGCAATACTAATAATATCAGTCGAGGTGACTTGTGGATTTGAAAAATACCGCTTTATTGAAATTCCGTTCACGTATTCAGTGTTATGGTGGCTTAAATTGGTATGCCGTTCACGTACCTAGCAGTGAAAAAAGGTGACTTCTTATTTACGTATGTGTATATAAAATATTGGAGTTTTTAGGATTTCGTAAGCAAAAGGCGACAAACAGTACCCTATTGGAAAACTTTCACTGTCCATACGTTTTTCCATTCTTTGTCAACCACACAAATATAGGAGTAACCATTTTTATTGGTACTTAATACAATAACTAATAATAATTGACTATTTTACAATGCAAAGACATCAAAAGTAGCCATTAAGTTGTACAAATTGTTTATTAAATTGGTAAGTATATGAATTAATAGTATATAATAAAAAGCATATTGTTAACACTATAGGTTGACAAAGTTGCCCAGCGACTGAATTCTTTAAATAAAGACAGTATTTTTTTATTCTGAATAAACCCATTATAGGTATCAATAAACATTCTTAATTTCACGTGCTACGAAAATTTAATTTATCAATTTAGTGATATTGTATCGTACAATTTTCCCTAGATGTTAGTTAGCTACCTAGCTTGTTAAGTGCTGAATAAATAAAATCTCTTGTACTGTTGTAGCTACTGATTTCTTTACTTATAAGGTTTCAATTTCACTGATCAAAAATACAGAAATGCGTGGTAAGTTATCCCGATACTCCAGTAAGTCCGGTCGGTGTGTAAAACAATATATCTTTTTTATTTTGAAAGTTACACTATTTTTTTATTTACAGCAGAATTTAAATTTTTGTGCGTGTTCAGTTTACCAAAAAACGTCTATCTGACAATAGATTCTCGTATGAATACTATTCGGGAAATGAAAAGCTTTGATTTATTGTTACAAAACGCACGCAGGTTTACATAGTCTATGACTTGACAAATCCGATTCTGAATATTATTTCAAGCCAAAAAATCACAAGCGATTTTTATTTTCTGTATTCCTAACCAACATCTTATTTATTCCAGAAAAGATTTTATATAGAATAACATTACGTAAAACTATGTGAAATTTTAAAAGATGAATTAGATGGGATTATCGCACAGATCACTATGAAAAAGTTAATAAAATGCGTTTATTCAACAGAAGTACACACAATGTGCACGGACTAACCGACACAACACAAGTATTAATTTATTCAAAGTGCATTGAACGTGTTTGCACAGTGGGGAAAAACGAATTAAAGCTGCAACTTGCGAACGCGTGAGAATTTATTTCTGGGGGTCTACTATCTACGCGCGAAAGTTTGATTTATAGACGTTGAACGTGCTTTAATAGTGGTTAAGACTCAATAGTCTTTAAGTATCCTCGAAAAGCAAAATAACTTGAAAAGAATGTAAAAAACAATTTGAAAAAACAGTTTGCCTTTCCTAATTTTGATGTATATATTTTTTTTAATAAAATAATTAAAATGTAAATGTATATTTTTATATATTCTTTTTAATAAAATAAATAAATTTATAAATAAAAAGTCAATTATTTAGTTTAGGCTGTTACAAGCACTTGTGAAGGTCAAGAAGCTGCGCCATCTATTCGGAAAACTACGGCGGGAGACCTTGTACTGAGAAGAACAGGCAAGAAACTCAGCAAGGGCTGTTTTTCCCTGTATTAGTCATTGCTTACCTAGAACAAGAATTAAGATTTCAAGTTGTTTCAAATGGTGCACTAGAAAATAAATTTTCAAGTGTCGTTGCCTATTTTTTATCTTTGAGTACCTTTACCTGTAGTTTCAGCTAGAAGTTGAAAACATAAGATAATACAAAAACCATCGTCATAATATTAGATATAATGATGCACGTTTTCACGTAAACTGAATATTATGTTACGGTATTTTTATTATTATTTTAAGTAGGTAACGTAAACACATTTAAATGTTCTTCAAATTTCCTTACCAGATTTGAGAATAGACCCTTGGACCGGAAAGTTGTTTACGCCCCACTAGACATAATTCCGATACTTAAATGCTTTTTTCAGCTTAAAGTTCTAGTTAGCCAACATTTTGTGCTTTACGAGTAGAAGAATCATTTAAATTACTGTATTTTTTCCCCTATGGATTTATTTTATTTATCCACATAAGATAGCGAAAACTTTTTAGGACAGAACAAAAACTAGTGGTTAAGGCTATACGTATGCCTTCTTATATTTAGTTGAAAATTCAATAAATGACGCCCTCCGTGGCCGCGTGGTTTCAAGGTGTCACCTACTCGAGAGGTCCCGGGTTCGAATTCCGGTAGGGACAGATGTTTGTGTGATGAATACGAGCATTTGTAATCCAGTCATGGATGTCTAATATATATATATATATATATATATATATATATATATATATATATATATATATTCTATCCGTTACCCTATATGTATTCTATCCCCTTACCCTAGTGTTCCATATGACAAGCCTACTGCAGTGCTTACTTTAGGGCTAGGCTAATTGGAATGAGTGTTGGAAATATTTATTTATTTAAAACAATAGACCTAAGTTTTGCCATTTTTTGGATGGATACGATAAATATACTGTCTTATGTTGTATACATAATAGTACAGAACCCTTCGTGCGCCAATCCGACGCGCTCTTGGTCGGTTTTGTAATTATAAAGAGATTCATTCTCTCGATCTTCTTCAGTGCGAAAAAGTCACAAAAAGAGGAGGTCAAAAACGCTAAAGCTCGGGGGAGCGGTTTAAGAATAAATATATTTATTAAAAAGCTTTGTTTTGTAATTAGGAAGGCGTTGTGCCCAAGCGAATCATTACCGTAATAGCGTTAATGGCGAGGAGATGTCCAAGAGATATACACAGATCGATAACTTGCTATATCGATAAAAATGTTTAATATTTTTCGTTGAATGGATAAATAATGTGTGATTGAATATAATGTTCTAGTTGTCAAAACTATAAATATAAATTATATTGAAGTATATCCAAATCAATAGGCATTAATATGCCAGCGCATTACTTGATGTTCAACTGATTTGGCATTTCTTTTTCATTTGGTTAACCAAATTAAAAATAAACCTATATTAATATAGGTAATTGAGAGGACAAGGTTTTTACGAAAGTATTTTTAATATTTTTTTTTGCATTGCATCACAGCATTTCTCACAAAGACCATAAGTGGGTTTGTTAGTTATTTATATTTATTGTAAGTCGATACGTGGTATTGGCAATTCTGAAATATTAATCAATTGTGTCATTAGTTGAACGACACAGGTTATAATAATAGCATTTTGCTTATGTGAAATAAAGCTTACTATTAAATCAATCTTCAATCAATCTAAACTAAGTTCGTAGTGAATACAAGCGACATTTTGTCGATATCGATAAACATTGTTACCTGTGAAGTAGGCCGCACTATATAAAAAAGCGTAAAGGCTTTTCAGAAATTCCTCGACGAAAAGAAAGAAACGCGATAATGCCTCATAATGAATTAATTATTGTTTTCGTTTTTTTGACCATTTTTGCCCTAAATTTCGCTTAATTAATTCATTGCTTTACACAATTTTCCACTTAATTCCGACGAAGTGGATTATTCATTATTATATTTCGTTCTGTGAACTAATTGATTGTTTTACAGGTTTTTTTATCTCATTTAGTAAATTTACAGAAATGTTGGTTTTTACTGAGGTCAATCGTAACTATTTCACTACACATTTCATTTACTTTCGTTATTATATTTTTTTAAAAATTGTTAATAATTATTGTTGATACTTATGCTTATTTAAAAAGCCATTACACGTTTTATAATCTATAACGTAAACATGCCCAACAGAAGACCTTAGCGATAGTTCAATTTCCAGATAGTATCGAATGCGCTCTCAAGTAATGCCACAGAGCTTTTCATCGCCCACCGAAATCAGAGTGAGACAGATCATCGATTGAGCACATCTCAAACTACAACTCAACTATAAACTATTCCGAGTTGCTGTAAACAATTTAATTAGTCCCTAACTCTGGCACCGCAAATTGCGTCTAACTCCGAGCAGATTGCAGTGGTGGGTAACTTTGCAAAATTTTAATAATACTTCACGAACTGAGCCGCGCTTTGCAAACAAATTGACATGGAAGCCAATTAATATTGTTTGTGATGGTAAATATATTCTTTTACCATCACTATATGAATACCCAGTGTAACTTACAGAATTCATCAAGTACTATATTATACATAGTTGATAAGTGTAGACATAAGCATAAATTAATCATCTATGCAGAATAGCCACGTCGCACGTCCTTCGCAGAATGGGAATTAGGCGAAAAATCGCAACCTAGCATGGCATCAAATCAATCAATCAAAAAATTGCGTGAGTGTCGTTTAGAATAAGTCACTAAGCGAGTACTTCCATTGTGCTATTCAGCATAAAACAGCCCCATTTCATCAGACACCTGCCTTTAAAGTATTAAACTAACTTTAATACGTAGACGACTAATTAGCTCGGGTCGTCACTTCAATGGTTCTTATTTCCATAATAATTAACTACTTGTTTTAGTTTGCTCAGGAACAGAACAATTGGTATTGTACTGTTTGCATTTTCTACTGAAAAACATTTACGGTAGTATTATTCTTTGGAGTAGGTGTACAGCCAGTATTTTGTTACTACATCAACGCTGTACGTCACTAAAGACACGGTAATATTATCTATAAATATTACCGTGCTAAAGAGCTGCTGAGTTAAAATTTGGTAAAAACAAATAATAGTTTGAAAACTGAATACAACATTGGTGTTTAGACGACTTTTAGGCCCACATGCGGGTAGGTGCATCTTTTCTTTAGGCAGTCACATGGGGAAACAAACCTCCCTAATTTGCCCGGTTCAACAAAGTCCACTTCCTAATATTTTTAATTTTGTTCTTTTATGGTTCCATACCAAAAGGGTAAAACCGGAACTTTACAATTATTTTTTTCCAAAAAGCTTTTTGCTTTGCTCTAAGTGGGACTTAGGAAAGACGATTTCACATTTTTTTTTTGGCAGTTACATGCTCAAGAATATAATTAAGTTCTACTAACATCATGAACTTAAACGTTAGTATGGATGTCTTATTTATTATTTCATTTCGTTCAAACGGGTAAACGAATTTCTATGAAATTCATTACCTATGATATTACACATGAGATACTTTTTATCCCATAATAAAATTAGGGACCCTTGAGATCTAATAAAACTAAAAATAACGCGTACGAAGTCGCGGACTGAGCTACTATTAAATAAAATTACTTTGTAGTCATGCTTCATCATCCAGCCTATTAATCCAGCCTTTTCTATGGATGGAAGAGGTGGGCCATGACCCACCATGCGGGTCTAGTGCGGATTAGTGAGTGCTAACAACTTCAGGTGCAGCCAGGACCAACGGCTTAACGTACCTTCCGAAATAAGGAGGTAGTAAATTTTTGGTCACCCAATTCAATTAAAAAATTAAATTTGGTCTAATCACCGACCACTCTGAAAGTTGTATAACTTCAACGATTCTAGCAAAACTCGTCAACCACTTGCGCCACCGAGCTCCTCTAGTCATGCTTCATATATACATCCAATGCAAAATTCTATATTCATGCATCCAAAACGGTACGTAACATACTTTCAGTTCAAAATTCGGAGAGCTTGCTATAACATACATGTCGGAACGTCTGTTGAATAATGCTCCATAATGTGTACAGTTTATGATTAAAGTGACGTCTATTCACTATTCCTGCAATACCAATATGTGGCAATATTCATATACGAAAAAATCAGGGTTGCCAGTATTGGTTTTTGTGAAAATATTTTAAAAGAATTTCAATGTATTTAATGTTAAAAGAGTGGCAAACAAGCGTATAGGCCGCTCGATGGTAAACGGCTACCATAGCATATAAACGCTAACATCCCATAACACAAGCCGTATAGCCGTGCTTACTTTGGGGCTAGGCTAATTGGTGTGTGTGTTGGAAATATTTATTATTATTTATTAATTATTAAATTGCTCAAAAAGATCAGGAAATCACATAAATTTGCTTAAATCTGAGTAGTCTTGTTAATGTCTCTGCTTGATTAGTTGGATGACCTATTGATTGGCAAGCAGGATGTCGAGGATTGTTTTACCTAGCTGCAGTCATTACATTTCTATTTTTATCATCAAATTCTTGATTTATTTCTATCATTAAAATCTAAAGATTTTTTTAACTAAACTGTTTAAAAAACAGTTTCTGTAAAGTCGGTTTACGGACAATAGTTTTACGTGATAACGTCATAAAGAAACATTGATGAAAAAGTATCGTGCCTCTCTATCGCTTGTTTCGCTTGTTTTACTCTCATATGTTTATTACTCTCATACAATTTTCGAGTAATAGTCAAATATCGTAGATTTGTAATGTACATGAAGCAACAGTACCACATGGGACATGGCTGCGTCTAAAATAATATAAATAAATAAATATATCGAAATTACCCGTTGTCAATTGGACTTTGAGACGACATCAAGTCAATATATAATTCATTATAATTAATTGAAATTAGGTAACAAACTAATGTGGCATCCCAAAGCCAGCCAGCATATCTGCAAATGCTCGAGCCAGTCGCAGCATGCAATCAGTCAAATATTTGCCATTAGATTCTCGAGTACCCAACTGTTTATCGACACTGTATATTCCGGCCGAGTGAGCAAAGGTAATGTTTACCGTTGCGTCTAGTCAACGTTTGTGTTGCCATGCGCAAATACGACAATGCCGTTTGAATTGTGTCTACGACGATGTTCCGCGTTCCGCCTCTGTTATTCATTGTTCTTTGTGCTGTCTATGCTATGCGGGTATTGTATTGTCCGCGACACTTTTTGGTCGCGTCCAAGATATAGGATTCATTTATTTAGGTCGCAAGGTGAATCTAAGATATTGAGATACTGCGCGCGTGCGTTCAGGAACGCACTGTAATAATAAAATGAATCATAACAAAAAACTAAAGTATTATATTACTTCATTATGTAACACAACAGTGTCTGATCATCATGTAACGATACATCTATATTGAAAATTCGAATGCGTGAAAAGGAAAAATTAGGCACCTATTATGTGCCTAAAACTAAATTCTAAACAAAAGAGGACGGTAAGTCTCCTACAATGGGGTATTTGACAAGTCTTAGAAAACGATCTCACGTTATTGACTAATGTTTAAGGAGTCCGTAAAAAGTGGATATTCATCATTCTGTTGTGTATTTCAGTAAAAATAACCATGTGAAAAACTAGATAATCAAGTTGCCGCGAAAACGTTTCTCTGGACAATACTAGTGTGTGACATCACACGACTGTTAATAAAACCTCAAACAATACAATGTAACGTCACTTTAACCGGAAGTTTACTTGCATGTGACGTCATTTTAGGCTCCGCCAATCCCAAGCGTTTTGGGTCACGTGACAATAGATAAGAAAACTATTATCTTTTTTGTGGGTTTTTAGTAAAATTACGATTTTTTGTTGTAAAAATGGTAAAAACCCCTGCCAATATTCATTCTAAACACAGACGCTAACAATTGGCACTTTATTTTTAATATTGTCAAATACCCTGTTCCTTCAGTTTGGACGTATTTTTTTATAATTATTTTGAGTGCATAGAGAAAGTAATCACTATGTTTTTAAACCATTTGAATAGTCTTGAGTGTTTTATTAAGTACTACTTCTGATCCGAGAAGACAACGAATCTTTTAGATGGCTGAGATTTGTCATACCATTTTTCACGTAGCAATCGTCATTTAAAAAGATTATGTCATCATCATCAGCCTATTTAATAGGCTGCGGACATTAATTTAATATCCGCATTGCAGGGGCATAGGCCTTCCCTGTGGATGGAATAGGGAGACTGCGCCGTGACCCACCACGAGGGCCCAGTGCGGATCGGGACTAACGACTAAACGTGCGTTCCAAAGCACAAAGGAGTTCGAGATAGTAAGTTTTTGGTCACCCATCCAATGACCAACCATTGCGAAAGTTGCTTTGCTTTTTCGGTCACAGGCCGAATGCCCTAACCAGTCGCATCGAGCTCCTCTAAAGAAATAATGTAAAATATAACATCAACCATTCAAATTTAGAAAATATAATAAATTCCATACAAGTCGTTCTACATCAGTGCTGAAAACATTAATGTACAAATATCTTAAACAAAATGAAAATTACTTTATGTCTTTTTATGTACGAGCGCTTTGCTTATAAAACACGGATGGGATTACCCAATATTTTAGTGCCATATGCAGATGTTAGGCGCGAAACCCTCTCAACGTAACAGCTGGTCCTACCAGCAAAACAAACAGGGCGCCAACTCTGGATGCTCGTAAACAGATTATCTAAACGTTCTTAAAAATTCAAACTTGGACAAAAATTACGAGTACACTGTATTTGTTTTCCAAATAAACGAACATGATCTGGTAGATAACATTTTGAAAATGAAACTTTTGCCAATTTTTATGGGTCCTTGGATTCTATTTCAGTCTTTTTAAAGCAATCCTTTGATTTTTTTACTATAACGGCAACGCGTATTCAGTTCGTGATCGTGAAAGTTAAGCAACCTTTGCCATGTCCGATTATAGCATGGGTAGGATGGTTATAGGACCATAAATTTATTGTCTTGGGATTCTGTGCTTCAAATGTTTAGCCGTTGTTCGTGGCTGCATTTGCAAGTTAGTAGCATTCACCTTCCGTGTCTAGTACACGCATAGTGGGATATGGCCCTTCCCCTTATATAGGGAATGTCTGTGCCCCAGCAGCGAGGAGGCATTAGAAAGATGTTGTTGATAACATCGACAATAGAAACGTTAACATTCTTTGAATATTATAGCTCTTTATCCATTACGTATCTGTGGTAACAACAGCTTGACAGACAGACGGAGGAAAGGACGTACAAAAGTTGAGTAATCTGGTATCACTATAAATCCTTTGGCGTTAAAAATTAATCAGTGTACAAAATCAACATTTGTAAATTTGCAGCAAAAGAGACATGAGAAATTTCAAGTTAATAAAATTCCGCGAGTGTAGAATAGCGCGCCGCGCCGTATCGGTAGACACTTCAATCTAAACCAGATGTTAGCGGGATTCATGAAAATGGATTCTTTATCAACATATTTATATATTTCCATTTTATTGAAATCATCGTATCTTAATTAAACTTGAGGGAATTTGCAATTCGTTCCTGTCGACGGAATATTAAACACGAACCGGAATAGCTACTATAGTATATTAATGACTTAAACCACTTCCGCATCTGATAAGATTTCATATTCGATACCAGATCGAGCTAAAAAACAAAAGTTTTTATATTTCTGAGGTAATTAATAAAGAGGCACAGAAATCGTAGTTTACGCTCTGTCACCATTTTTTGAGCCTCAGGTCCCATCTTCAGTCTAATTAATACATTATAAAGAAAAATTATCTCTTCTGAATTGCTTCGTATCTGATTTCTATATTGTCCCGTATCTGATGTTTGTACTTTACATAAAACAATTTCTTCAAGTTCTATTGCTTTGTAATGTTTGAGATGTTAGTGTTGATTTTTAGTTTTCCTTTAGCAAAGGAAAGATAACTATCTAATGTTTGATAAACCATCATTTGGATCTGGATTTCTCTAGCAATCAATATTCTACGCCATTCATGAACGATTCACCGAGAATAGCATAGCAAATGCGGAACAAACTTTTTTCCAGTCCACAAAGCCATACTAGTTCTACTATTCACCTCGAAAGTTGTAGGGAATTGCAGCGCAAGTAGCTCGCAGCAAATATTTGAATTGTAGAGTGGTATTGGTTTGCTTACAACGCATTCAGAAGCACTGTTTACACGGAGAAGTAAAAATTACTGCTGCCGCTATCTACATAGGTACCGTCGTATTGAGGGATAAACTGAAAAACTTTGATCAAGCCAGTGTAAATAAATTAAAACCAGCGACTGTTTAAATGGAACGGAGATTTGACTTCTTTATTTAATTCCGAGTGCTTGTGGTCGAAACACAAATTTGCGTTTGATGATAGAGTTGCTTCATGAAGTTCTGTCCTTAGTTTATATTCGTTTGTTTGTTTATGTTCAACTCATAGAATACAGATATCAAGAAGATATCTGTATCTATGATATTTACCAGAGTAGGTATATATAATAGTACATCGGTAATTACATTTTTTATGGTTCCAAAATAAAATAAAAGGATCTGGACCACGCCCTTGTTAGCGAAACAGATTAATGTTTCAAAAAAAAAATCTCAAAAAAATGTAACCTGAATTTAAGATCCAGATCCTAAGTATTCTTAGTAAAAGTTGCAGCACAGATACCTAAATACTACATATTAGTTACTTCGTCTTAGGATATTTAGTCTTATTCAAACGCAGTTATGCGCGTTTTCGAATTAATTAAGACACGCGTTTGCGTGTCTTAATTAATTCGACTCTGTAATTACGGCAAATGAAACGAGCAAAACCAAGTTCATGAATGCAAAGCTAGTGAGATTACAGACTTTTAGCGGTAAGTTGCACAAGCGTATAAAATTGTGGCAGGTAGTTACAGGCTCAACTAAAAGGCACTTCAGACCAATCAGCTTAAGTAAAGGAATGACTCAGCTACTTAGCTACTTTGAAATGTCTGGTATGTAGTAATAGAATGTAATATTACATAAGCGTTCATGAATTCTGCGTCCGATTCAATTAAATCAAATATGAGTATTTTTGGTACTCCATCTATCAGAGATCTAAATCATGATTTTCCCGAAGTTGTACATGAAAAAGTTTATGGTATAAATTCCTGTTCAAATGTCAACTTTTTGTTAAATTTATGTCTTCGTTCCTCAATTACAGGTCATCATTACTATCGTGTTGTATTCATAATTGTATCCTGTACATATAGATATGTTACTCCACAATCATTATAGCTTCCATCAAAATACGTATTGTATTGTAATTACAGTATTTCCATCTCATTGAACACTAGTTAACTTGTGGAATTGATCGAATGAGGTCCTGTGTCTGTTAGCGAGTGCGCGATTCTGTTTATTGGAGTTGACGAGTTTCCACACTTACGATGTGATAACGGTCGATGTTGCTTCAAACACAAATAGACTACAAAATATGATGGTTCTACCGAAAATGTACGTTACACATCGTAGGAGGGTTAAGTGCCACCGACGCTGATGGTTGCCCATTAAATCAGTCATTAAATTTCGCATGTTTGCACAGTTGGGTAAATTCTAAACAAAAGAGGACGGTAAGTCTCCTACAATGGGGTATTTGACAAGTCTTAGAAAACGATCTCACGTTATTGACTAATGTTTAAGGAGTCCGTAAAAAGTGGATATTCATCATTCTGTTGTGTATTTCAGTAAAAATAACCATGTGAAAAACTAGATAATCAAGTTGCCGCGAAAACGTTTCTCTGGACAATACTAGTGTGTGACATCACACGACTGTTAATAAAACCTCAAACAATACAATGTAACGTCACTTTAACCGGAAGTTTACTTGCATGTGACGTCATTTTAGGCTCCGCCAATCCCAAGCGTTTTGGGTCACGTGACAATAGATAAGAAAACTATTATCTTTTTTGTGGGTTTTTAGTAAAATTACGATTTTTTTTGTAAAAATGGTAAAAACCCCTGCCAATATTCATTCTAAACACAGACGCTAACAATTGGCACTTTATTTTTAATATTGTCAAATACCCTGTTCCTTCAGTTTGGACGTATTTTTTTATAATTATTTTGAGTGCATAGAGAAAGTAATCACTATGTTTTTAAACCATTTGAATAGTCTTGAGTGTTTTATTAAGTACTACTTCTGATCCGAGAAGACAACGAATCTTTTAGATGGCTGAGATTTGTCATACCATTTTTCACGTAGCAATCGTCATTTAAAAAGATTATGTCATCATCATCAGCCTATTTAATAGGCTGCGGACATTAATTTAATATCCGCATTGCAGGGGCATAGGCCTTCCCTGTGGATGGAATAGGGAGACTGCGCCGTGACCCACCACGAGGGCCCAGTGCGGATCGGGACTAACGACTAAACGTGCGTTCCAAAGCACAAAGGAGTTCGAGATAGTAAGTTTTTGGTCACCCATCCAATGACCAACCATTGCGAAAGTTGCTTTGCTTTTTCGGTCACAGGCCGAATGCCCTAACCAGTCGCATCGAGCTCCTCTAAAGAAATAATGTAAAATATAACATCAACCATTCAAATTTAGAAAATATAATAAATTCCATACAAGTCGTTCTACATCAGTGCTGAAAACATTAATGTACAAATATCTTAAACAAAATGAAAATTACTTTATGTCTTTTTATGTACGAGCGCTTTGCTTATAAAACACGGATGGGATTACCCAATATTTTAGTGCCATATGCAGATGTTAGGCGCGAAACCCTCTCAACGTAACAGCTGGTCCTACCAGCAAAACAAACAGGGCGCCAACTCTGGATGCTCGTAAACAGATTATCTAAACGTTCTTAAAAATTCAAACTTGGACAAAAATTACGAGTACACTGTATTTGTTTTCCAAATAAACGAACATGATCTGGTAGATAACATTTTGAAAATGAAACTTTTGCCAATTTTTATGGGTCCTTGGATTCTATTTCAGTCTTTTTAAAGCAATCCTTTGATTTTTTTACTATAACGGCAACGCGTATTCAGTTCGTGATCGTGAAAGTTAAGCAACCTTTGCCATGTCCGATTATAGCATGGGTAGGATGGTTATAGGACCATAAATTTATTGTCTTGGGATTCTGTGCTTCAAATGTTTAGCCGTTGTTCGTGGCTGCATTTGCAAGTTAGTAGCATTCACCTTCCGTGTCTAGTACACGCATAGTGGGATATGGCCCTTCCCCTTATATAGGGAATGTCTGTGCCCCAGCAGCGAGGAGGCATTAGAAAGATGTTGTTGATAACATCGACAATAGAAACGTTAACATTCTTTGAATATTATAGCTCTTTATCCATTACGTATCTGTGGTAACAACAGCTTGACAGACAGACGGAGGAAAGGACGTACAAAAGTTGAGTAATCTGGTATCACTATAAATCCTTTGGCGTTAAAAATTAATCAGTGTACAAAATCAACATTTGTAAATTTGCAGCAAAAGAGACATGAGAAATTTCAAGTTAATAAAATTCCGCGAGTGTAGAATAGCGCGCCGCGCCGTATCGGTAGACACTTCAATCTAAACCAGATGTTAGCGGGATTCATGAAAATGGATTCTTTATCAACATATTTATATATTTCCATTTTATTGAAATCATCGTATCTTAATTAAACTTGAGGGAATTTGCAATTCGTTCCTGTCGACGGAATATTAAACACGAACCGGAATAGCTACTATAGTATATTAATGACTTAAACCACTTCCGCATCTGATAAGATTTCATATTCGATACCAGATCGAGCTAAAAAACAAAAGTTTTTATATTTCTGAGGTAATTAATAAAGAGGCACAGAAATCGTAGTTTACGCTCTGTCACCATTTTTTGAGCCTCAGGTCCCATCTTCAGTCTAATTAATACATTATAAAGAAAAATTATCTCTTCTGAATTGCTTCGTATCTGATTTCTATATTGTCCCGTATCTGATGTTTGTACTTTACATAAAACAATTTCTTCAAGTTCTATTGCTTTGTAATGTTTGAGATGTTAGTGTTGATTTTTAGTTTTCCTTTAGCAAAGGAAAGATAACTATCTAATGTTTGATAAACCATCATTTGGATCTGGATTTCTCTAGCAATCAATATTCTACGCCATTCATGAACGATTCACCGAGAATAGCATAGCAAATGCGGAACAAACTTTTTTCCAGTCCACAAAGCCATACTAGTTCTACTATTCACCTCGAAAGTTGTAGGGAATTGCAGCGCAAGTAGCTCGCAGCAAATATTTGAATTGTAGAGTGGTATTGGTTTGCTTACAACGCATTCAGAAGCACTGTTTACACGGAGAAGTAAAAATTACTGCTGCCGCTATCTACATAGGTACCGTCGTATTGAGGGATAAACTGAAAAACTTTGATCAAGCCAGTGTAAATAAATTAAAACCAGCGACTGTTTAAATGGAACGGAGATTTGACTTCTTTATTTAATTCCGAGTGCTTGTGGTCGAAACACAAATTTGCGTTTGATGATAGAGTTGCTTCATGAAGTTCTGTCCTTAGTTTATATTCGTTTGTTTGTTTATGTTCAACTCATAGAATACAGATATCAAGAAGATATCTGTATCTATGATATTTACCAGAGTAGGTATATATAATAGTACATCGGTAATTACATTTTTTATGGTTCCAAAATAAAATAAAAGGATCTGGACCACGCCCTTGTTAGCGAAACAGATTAATGTTTCAAAAAAAAAATCTCAAAAAAATGTAACCTGAATTTAAGATCCAGATCCTAAGTATTCTTAGTAAAAGTTGCAGCACAGATACCTAAATACTACATATTAGTTACTTCGTCTTAGGATATTTAGTCTTATTCAAACGCAGTTATGCGCGTTTTCGAATTAATTAAGACACGCGTTTGCGTGTCTTAATTAATTCGACTCTGTAATTACGGCAAATGAAACGAGCAAAACCAAGTTCATGAATGCAAAGCTAGTGAGATTACAGACTTTTAGCGGTAAGTTGCACAAGCGTATAAAATTGTGGCAGGTAGTTACAGGCTCAACTAAAAGGCACTTCAGACCAATCAGCTTAAGTAAAGGAATGACTCAGCTACTTAGCTACTTTGAAATGTCTGGTATGTAGTAATAGAATGTAATATTACATAAGCGTTCATGAATTCTGCGTCCGATTCAATTAAATCAAATATGAGTATTTTTGGTACTCCATCTATCAGAGATCTAAATCATGATTTTCCCGAAGTTGTACATGAAAAAGTTTATGGTATAAATTCCTGTTCAAATGTCAACTTTTTGTTAAATTTATGTCTTCGTTCCTCAATTACAGGTCATCATTACTATCGTGTTGTATTCATAATTGTATCCTGTACATATAGATATGTTACTCCACAATCATTATAGCTTCCATCAAAATACGTATTGTATTGTAATTACAGTATTTCCATCTCATTGAACACTAGTTAACTTGTGGAATTGATCGAATGAGGTCCTGTGTCTGTTAGCGAGTGCGCGATTCTGTTTATTGGAGTTGACGAGTTTCCACACTTACGATGTGATAACGGTCGATGTTGCTTCAAACACAAATAGACTACAAAATATGATGGTTCTACCGAAAATGTACGTTACACATCGTAGGAGGGTTAAGTGCCACCGACGCTGATGGTTGCCCATTAAATCAGTCATTAAATTTCGCATGTTTGCACAGTTGGGTAAATTCTGAAAATTCTGAACTGAAATAACTTTGTGATTAACACGCATTTTATGTTGTGAACACGTCTTCATACTGGCATACGTGACAAGATTATCTAATAAAAGAAAAATGAATTTAAATCTTTTCGCTCTTATATACAGTTTTGCCCTTATTTATCAGGTAAATATTATGTACTTAGACTAAACCTACGCATAACAAGAACGCACGTTTTCGTTTCAATCTGAATTATTTTAGAGGAAAACGGCTTAGGAACGTCTACAGGACTAAATTTCTGGAAACATTATTTACTTTTGTATAATGTATATTGATCTGGTAGGAGTGCCTAGTATATTCGACTGACAAGACTCGGCAATTCAGACCACCGAATAGTTGGGCTGCCACACAGCATGATAGAAACGAGCCACGTAGGCAAAAAATAGCCGCTGGTCACAGATAATACGCTGTATTGGTTACCGGTGACTGGAATCTTGTAATATATTTAACCGACACATAAAGAATGGACTCAGCGATAATCGCATGAAATTGACAAACCTCTATTAAAGTAAGAAAAATCAACTAATACCTCAACCTTTATCGTCTTCCCCGCACTTACTTTTGTTTGACTTTCCACTTGGACAGGGAATGCTCAGTACATTTATCTACGGTATTGAGACACTAATCATGCGAAAGAGAGAGGCTAATAACGGCCATAGACGGACTGCTCGAGTAGTCAATAAATAAATAAATAACTTAAAGCTGTCATATCACCAAGCTGTGAACCGCTCAAGCAGTTTGTTTCAACTGCTCGAGCGCTTCACAGCTCGGCCCATGTATGTGTGAACATAGAAGACTGTAGTTCACTATCCAGTCGCACCTTGAAGCAGTCCATCCTGTCAGTGCCAAGCTGCCTGTGTATGGCAACTCCAAGAACTCACGGAGTGATTTCTACCCGCACCCGCCGCGGCAGGGGGAGAGTTGTTACCCGACTGTTTTATTTCATTACTCACGTGGCCCGCACGCAACCGCTGCCGTTTACGGGAACGCCCGTAAACTTGGCGGGAGAACATCCCAAAATTGGGTGATTGCATATGTTGTAGATACATGATTATTAAGTCGAGTTTACGGCACCCGCGCAAGCGGGGGGCGTAAATCGTAGTAATATTATAAATGAGAAAGTTTACATGTTTGTTACTCAATCATGCAATAACTACTTAACGGGTTTGGATGAAAGGTACAAATATAGTTTATGATAAATATAGTATATAATATTATTGCATCATTGTTTATCCTAATAAAAAGAAAAAAATGGGTGCGTGTACTTATGTAGGCGCGTGAGAAGTTATCCTTCTTTGGCATCGTTTAAAATTAGTTTTTAATTGCATGCAAATAATTAATTACAATAAATTAATAAAAAGTCTGGAAAAGGACACAGTCAATAAAGTTCAGTTTTAATTTGAAAAAATAAATAAATAATCAAAATATTCAATTAAAATCGCTACTGAATATAATTTATTAGAACATATGTGATTTGCACTTGTATGAAACTCAAACACGTATTCCGAATATACAAACTAGAAACATGTGGATAAATATTATAAATATGAATACCTATAACTGTTACTTTATTACAAAAAAAAAGATGTGGTTTTTGGTTCTACTACACCAATGGTCAAGAGATGGCGCTGCAGTCTCCTGAATCGCGCTTTGGTTCCGTTGTTCCAGATTTATAAATACTTTTGATATTATAAATATGAATACCTATAACTGTTACTTTATTACAAAAAATAAAGATGTGGTTTTTGGTTCTACTACACCAATGGTCAAGAGATGGCGCTGTAGTCTCCTGAATCGCGCTTTGGTTCCATTGTTCCAGATTAATAAATACTTTTGATAGGCCTTCACAATGCAGTCGTTAGTACCCACTAAATAGAGATTCTATTTCTATTTTGTTGGTAGATTTTCTTAATGTGCGGTAAACACAAAAGCAACAATGCTGTTAAAATTTTGTGTTACAGTGATGCGCGCGCATCTTAAAATTTCACTCTCATCATTTTTTCATAACGCGCCTAAAGAAGTATAACTTCATAAAACCTGGACTGAGAAACAGGATACCTCTTATTCCAGAAAAAAATATATTCTAATAACTAAAGTTAACGCGGAAGAGTTGTCGGCGGCCACTAGTTCGGTCATAAAATTTGATAATGTGCATTACCTATTACACATTCTACGCGAGTTGCAGTCGCGGGTGGAAATCGGTGAGTTCTTAGCCAGTGAAAGATTTTGAAAGTGACTCACCGCTCGCGCCGTCCCTGGTGCCGAGCACCGAGGCTATCTGCGGCCGCTCCTCGTTGATGACGAGCTCGGCGCGCTCGCTGTACACGCTGTGCACTGTTGAGATGCAGGTCAGCCGCAACTGGCCCCGCTCGAACGAGTCCGGCCGGACCATGAACGATAACTGGCTTATAGAGGCCACCTGGTAATGAAGCAGCATTGGAAAGGTGACTTCGAGAATAATATCATTGAATATTATTAAAAAAGTATTAAAAACGAATTGAAATCATTTTACAACTTGAGGTCTCTGTATAAAATCATTAAAACAGGGAGAAAAAGCATATCTTGCTGATTTAAATGGCGGTTTTGTTCGCCCACCGTAGATTTGCAAACCGATAATATACATAACGCATGTCACAAGCATAAGGTATTTTCTTCAAAAACAGTGTCTTGATATATCGCGTTGTAAAGTTTTAAAAAATTATAGAAGTGGAACTCCTTGTTCAAATGTTTAAAACAATACCTTGATTTAAACGTACATTATCCTTCTTTGTGTTGAGTAAGTTTAGTTAGTGTTTAATAGTAGTTTTATTTTAAAAGTACTTTTGTGAAATATGACTGGGTAAAGATAATAAATACCCTATAAGCGGTTCAAATGGCTCAGATTTTAAAATTACGACTATATTGATTGACCAAAATACATCATAAACTATATCATATTGATAACTGGTAATACCTGCTTTGGACAAAATGGGCACTTTAATTTTGTCTTTACTTTAATGAATATTACATGGAAGAGGTTTAATGCATTTGACGATGTATTAGCGTATTATTTGAAACAATTAAAGAAAGAAAATTTTATATAAACAAAAGAAAAAATAAATATTAATGTGAATTTTGTAAAATTGCTTTACTAATGGCTCAATTTGCTGAAATGATTTTTTACTGAAATTTTGAAACTTTTTGCATATTTCCTGCAAATTAAAGATTATAATCTTTCTTTTCATTTTGTAAATTTTATATTATTTTAGTAGTTAAGTAGGTTAAAGTAATTTGGATTGTATATTGTAAACATAAAGTAGTTTTTAAGTTATCTTATTTAAAAGTATCTATAATTTAATAAATAAATATTTATTTTTACATTTAAAAAGGTATAAACACTTTCTGATATGAGTGATAAAGCGATAAGGACCAGTATAATTATTGCCCTACTTGAAGAAGATTACTCTCAAACTTACGTGTTTCAGCGCCTAAATGTGAGTCATTCAAATGTCCAGAGGACTTCGCAACGGTATTAAGAGACCAGTTCGGTCAAAAGAAGACCCGTTTCGGGAAGAAAACGATGCACGAAACCAAGGGATAAACGCTTTTTGGGAAGTCAGGCGTTGCTAAATTGTAAGGCATCAAGTGTAGACCTGAAGAAGAGCATTGAAGAAGTAAGAAGAGAAGTTAGCTTGTGGTCCGTCAGAAGGAGGCTTTTGGCTACCCATATCAGGAGTTACCGCCCGTGCACCCGGAGCACCGTGTTGCCTGACTTCAGTTTGCTCGAAACTGTGCTTCATGGTCTCTGGAGGACTGAGATAAAGTATTGTTTTCTGATGAAGCTCTTAACTCTTTTTGTGGAGAGGACCAACGCCAGCGAGTATTGCGAAGGAACGGTATGCGGAAGCGTGTTTCGAAGAAATACACTCCTTATGGCGGTGGCTCCGTTATGTTTTGGGCAGCAATTAATTCGACGGAGCGTATGGAGTTACTTTTTATAGAAAATGGAACATTAAATGCAAAGCGGTACATAAAGGAAGTCCTGGTTCCATTTGCACAGCCCGCATTGACTGCACTTGAGGAAGGTTCCACTTTTACTGACGACAATGCTCGTCCGTACCGTTCTGGCGACGTGGAAGCGTACATGCAAGAAGTTGGTATCCGTCGTTTTGATAGCGAAAAGTCCTGACCTCAGTCCAATTGTGCTTGTCTGGGATGATCTAAAGAGACGGGTAAGGTCAATGCAACCTGCTCCCTAAAACATCAGGGAGATAAAAAGAGTCATTGGAGAACAGTGGGAACGTATTCCTCAAAATGTTATTAAAAACATCGTGAAAAGCATACCCAGGAGGATTTTAAGCTGTGTCACAAGTTTTTGAAAGAAAGAGGTCACACTTGTTATTAGGTTTTTCACATTTTTAACTTTATTTTTTGACAGTGTAAATCGGTTTTAAAGAATTCATCGAAAATTTATAAAAACTATTGCCAGAATTCACTTCACGCGTATTAATTTAGACCATTTAAAGTATAAAGACTACAACAAAATTTTGATATAAACTTGTTTCGAATAAATAAGTTGGATATAGGGATTGTTCACAGTGTTCTGAGCAATCCCGAATCAGAAGCCGCATTGTACTTGTGCAGTTTAGTGGAATGCTGCCAGTAAATTACACAAGTACAATATCTAATGTAATAATTTAACAATTCTTAATTAAGTAGTTCAGTACTCGTTAGTTTGTTTCGATGGAGCTGTCATGTCATCGGACAAAAGCTCCTAAACAAAAAAGATAAATAAAAAACAACAAAATTTTACATAATTAACTGAAATCGACCTTGCAACGCAAATTTCCTAAGATTCCCATTTTCTTTTGCAAAAGCGTGTAAAATTTTTATGTTAATATTATAAAGTACAGAAGTTATGTTTTGCTTAAAAGGTAACATATTGAATTTGAAATCCCAGCCGCAGAATAAAATTGACAAGCAGTATAGGATTATCTCAAGCAAATCGGGGCTATAAAGTATCATTTTAAAATAATTTTGTTGAAAATAACATATTAAATTAAATTGAAAACGTCAGAGGGTATTGTTTTAAATAAAACTTCAAACTTGTTTGTTGATCCGAACGGGCAATAGAGTATTAACATAATACTGTTTAAAATACTTACAATTTTATATTTTGACTAGAAATTGACGACTGGACGGGTGACAAGTCAAGTCAAGAAAGACATGTGTTGCTATAATTCAAAAACTATTTAGAATTAAAATACAATTGTCTAACCAGTTTATAGAGAAAAGAAAAATAGTTTTCGAAACGCAAATAAAAAAATAAACGAATTTTCCGACTTAATACCCTATTGTTTGTGACATGCGATAAGTGAAGCCTAAACTTCGTAAGTGCTTGTGACAGCCTTAACTAATATTTTTTTTTTTTTAATAACTTGTCTTCCGACAGTCATCTTTCACAGGTACATACAACAAATAATATTAATCGAAAAATATTTATTGCGCAAAACAAATATGAAATAGATTAATGCACGAACTTTATTTATTCATGGACGTTTCGCAGCCTTTTCAGGTCTGCATCGTCAGAATAATGAATTTTATCTTATTAAAATTAATTAATTAAATAGCCGTTAAAACTAGTTTTATCTAATGAGTGATGTGCGTGAAAACCTAAGAAACAAATAAATATGAAACATTCAATTTGTTTCAGATATAAGAGGGAAGTCTTCGCTATCCGCATCGGGTGATCAGTCTTCAAATTGAGATAAAGAGACCTTATCAGAAAATGAAAGCAATAACAGCAGTGAAAAGCTAGGGGTTTGATTTACCAAAATTAAATCTTTTTAAGGATACTTTGCAGCAAAGAATCTAAATAAAAATGATTTATGTTGAAATAGTAAAAAACCTTAAGAAATTATAATGCCTGTTTACGCTTGACAGTTCTTTATTCACCAAACAGTTCACACAATAAACTGTATAGTATTAATAATAATATAGTCACTGTACACTATACTACTCTATACAAGTCCTTATACAGTCGCAGTTGAGAGTTCCCTAGCACCGGCGAGTACTTTACATAGGGAGCTTGCATGAGACGTAAACAAGTAGGCGCTGTCGTTGCACTTTCACCTTACACCGCACTGCTAGGCTAATATTCCAATTCACCGAACTACTGGTGTTTTGTATGGCGTTCTGGAAAAATTTGTTTCCAGAGAATTCGTGGTAATACCTTCCTTTTAGATATTTCCCGAGCTTGTCCCGAGCATCGTTGTTGCTGTGGTAAGGTGCCAATCGATCGATGTGGATTAACGTGAGCTTCTTTTTTTCTATCTGTCTTATCCGATAGATCACGTCGTTGATTTTCTTTATCACTCTATAGGGTCCTTCCCAACTTGGCTGGAGCTTTAGCGACTTTCTGATCCTTTTTTGTGGATTGTGCCACCACATGTGCTTCTCTGCCACGAAGACTCGAGCGTTAGAAATAAGGCCGTGTCTTCTTTTCATTTTCTCGCCAGATTTTAGGTTATTTTCTCGCAAGAGTTCGTGCGTTTTATCTAACTTTCTTGGAAGTTTTGCGACGTATTCCACTACTGACTTGGAAACGGCAGAAGGAGTTCCAGTAAGCAGATCTACTATTAAGCACATTTCTCTTCCGAAGTTAATCCTCGATGGAGTAAATTCAGTAGTATTAAGCTCTTCGGAACGGTATGTCATCAAAAAGGGTGAAATGTAACGTTTCCAGTCCCGTCGATGTATTCTACGACGTTTTCCAAAGTTGGTTGAATCTCTCTATCATGCCGACGGATTATGGGTATGCCGAAATCGTGCACATCTTATATATTCCAAGTAAAATCCACATCTCCTGGAATAACTTTGACTCAAAATATTTTTCTTGGTCGCTGTGATAATTCCAACGGAGCGGCGAATCGGCACACTGCTTCTTTGACAAGCCTCTTGGCTACGGTCTAAGCTTCCTGGTTAGGTGTGGCAAATACTTCGGGCTATTTGGCGAAATAGTCTTGAACTCCTAGACCTCCTTCCGCAACGCCTCCACTTCCTTTTTTAGTGACTTGTTTCCACTCCTGAACCGCTCCACTTCCTCCGACATTTTCCGAGTGCGCTTTACCAAGGCGCGCACCAGCTGTTTCATGATGGGCAGTCGCTATTAATCTGTATAACCTTCGGGCTGCCGTCAATATGCGCACTTTCAGAAGCCCAATGAATACGCAATACAAGTCCTTCCCCAGCTTTTCACCTGTTGAGTACTCAATAATGTCCTCCCTTAGTTCATCGTCCGAACAGATTCCGAATCTTTGACTCAGTCCGACTCTTCCAGTTCTTCCTCTGCGACTACGGGCGGTAACGTTGTCAATCCTAGCGCGACCGCCGTGTGCAGGTATGAAAAGTGAAGAAAATAGATAAAAAAATTACCTCTTGTACATACTATCCATTTTATGGTTCGTGACCTAAGTAATATTACCGCGATTTTCATACTCCTCATAATTTAAGTTCACTGTATGAAACATATAGGGTTCTATATTGTTTATTATTTTATTTCTGATTCATGAAATATAACAATATTCAAACACGAATTCAATTATATCTGAGCTGGAACCTTAACCAGAAAAAGTGTGATGTCAAATTGATTGACATTTCATTCCCTACAACAATGAATTCCAATATACCGAGAGATGAGAGAAATACAATATTTTCAGTGTGGAATCCTTTTTTTAATAAGTTTTTTTTTGTTATTTTACCTTGTTGGACGTCTCTGCGGTGGGAATCGGGTCAGTGACGTCATCATCTAAGGGTGTGAACTGATGCCTTGGAGTTGGAAGCACCACAGAGTCTTGACTAGGTAGAAGCTCACCGTCCTGTCAAAAAAAAATGGTTGCCTGTAAAGTCGGTTTTACGGGCGAAGATTTTACGTGACAACGTCTTTTTCTCGGTAGAATATTTATTGATATGAATATAATTAAATTGCACAATAGGAACAAGGAATTGAATGAAAATAAGAATTGCACAAATTTTAACTATAGAAATATATTTTGTTTACTAAAACATTGTACATGTAAACTTAAACTTAACACGAGAGACTCATCGTAACGTTACCGAGCGTTACACTTTTTCATAAGTGACTCCCAGCCGCAACCTAATTTAAGACGTTGTCACGTCAAAAATAAATACTTGTAATTTGAAAAAATAAAACTATATTTGAACCGTAGTTGATGACTTAAGTTTGAAAGAGGCCAAAACGGATTTTTAACTCGTATTCACCTATTCATCAAAGACATCAAACTATTAACAATATGAAAGTGTAAATGTTCTAAGTTTACAATAGATATACAATATGTTTTAATAGACAAGATTGATTTAGTTTGTAAGAATTATTGCAAAAGGTACCCTAACTGGGTTCTTGTTTTTATTTTTTTTTTTGAAGTTATACTTCTTTAGGCGCGTTATGAAAAAATTATGAGAGTGAAATTAGCGACCAACTTCATGCGTTACTTTTGTGTTTACCGCACATTAAGAAAATCTACCAACAAAATAGAAATAGAATCTCTATTTTGTCGGTGCTAACGACTGCATTGTGAAGGCCTATCAAAAGTATTCATTAATCTGGAACAACGGAACCAAAGCGCGATTCAGGAGACTACAGCGCCATCTCTTGACCATTGGTGTAGTAGAACCAAAAACCACATCTTTATTTTTTGTAATAAAGTAACAAAAAGTATTTATTAATCTGGAACAACGGAACCAAAGCGCGATTCAGGAGACTACAGCGCCATCTCTTGACCATTGGTGTAGTAGAACCAAAAACCACATCTTTATTTTTTGTAATAAAGTAACAGTTATAGGTATTCATATTTATAATATTTATCCACATGTTTCTAGTTTGTATATTCGGAATACGTGTTTGAGTTTCATACAAGTGCAAATCACATATGTTCTAATAAATTATATTCAGTAGCGATTTAAATTGAATATTTTGATTATTTATTTATTTTTTCAAATTAAAACTGAACTTTATTGACTTCGTCCTTTTCCAGACTTTTTATTAATTTATTATAATTAATTATTTGCATGCAATTAATTTTAAACGATGCCAAAGAAGGATAACTTCTCACGCGCCTACATAAGTACACGCACCCATTTTTTGTGTAAACAGAAAGAATGTAATAAATGAATATGAATATGAAAAACAAATTCTTTGACAATATCACCAAATGGTACAACATTTGAAATCATATTTGGAAAACAGACATCAGTTTGTTAAAGTTAGAGATACTAAGTTAGGTAAGGAACTATCACGTAAATCTAAATTATCAAAAATTTGAAAAGCTGTTCCCCAAGGATCTATCTTGGGACTTAATTTGTTTATATTAAACATAAAGACCTTACTGACCTTACGTATAAAAAAGCACATGATATCCGATGATTTTCTTTTGCAGATGATACAAATGCTGTTATAACTGCTAATAACTCGGAGGCACTTTCAATAAAAGTTAATAGCGCAATAAATGGTTCAACACAAACAAGCGTACCCTGAATACTAGTAAGACAAACATAATGCTCTTTAGACTTACATCTAAATCTAATGAAAATCTAGAGTTAAAATTAAATAAAACAAAAATAACTTAAGTAGATTCTCTAAATTCTTAGGTATTCATATTGATTCTCGTCTGAATTGATAAGTGGAGTCGCATAAAATAGAAAACAGAATAAGTTCAGCGTGTTATGCCCTTAGAAGCCTTCGTGATGAAATTAGTCTGAATCAACTGAAAATTGTGGATTATGCACTGGTTGAGTCCTATCATCGATATAGTATAATGTTAGGGGGTAATAGTTATGCTTATAATGTTAGTCAAGCCTTTGATTTGCAGACAAGGTCAATACGAACCATAATCCGAATCGCTCAATGGGAATCATGCAAAAAACACTTTATTAAGCTTGGTATCTTTACAGTCCCGTGTCACTTTATTTTGGCTGTTCTTATCCATTTAATTAAATGGCTAAACCAGTATGAAACTCACAAAGAACACAGAGTAAAGAGACTGGAAACACGGCGAAGGGGCATTCCGTTAACTATGGTTTCAAAATTTAAGGTCGTGGAGCACAGAGTCAGTGTGGTGGTCAGAATATTTCTCTGTCTCCCTAACCACTAAAAAATTATACAAAATTTAAATATATTCAAAAAACCATTGAAATACTTCTTGTTGGAAAAACGTTTCTGTGAGTTAAAAGAGTTTATTGGACATGGCTAAATGGAATTTTGTTTTTTTTTTATTTGTTTATATTGACTAACTTATTGTACTGACATTGATTAATTGTATACTACTTCATAATTTTAATGTACCTATTTTCGACACAATTATTTTATTGTTCTAGAATTAATAAATTGAATTGTATTGAATTGAATATAACTTCCTTAATCAACTGTCTAGGTATCTTATAGTATTAAGTAAAGTTATCAATATGACATAATACCCTTTAGTTCTAGTAGTATAATAAAAGGGTTGTTAATTTACCAAAGCTTTTTAATAGCAAATACAAATATTGAAGTCGGTTCTTGATACCAATTTAACATCGGAGTGATTGAAAACTGAAAGTGACTAGGTATTTAATTAAGATGTCATAATCAACGGGTTGCGGAAGCTTTTCAACTGAAAAAATGTGTACAAAATAAATTTGCGACCCTCTTGAATAAATATATACACGCGGATACCCGCCGCTTGTATATTTAACCGGTAAATTTAGAATGATAAAAAATACATAGAAACATTTTATAGGTAATTATGTTTGCTGACTTGTATTATTCAAACATATCCAAATACCTTTTTGGCATACTCGTATATCTGTTACCACTAATTTGAAAAATCAGGTATTTTATACAATACCCAGGCAATATATAGAAAATCTGGGTCGTCTAGGCAATGTTTGAAATATTATAAATATTATTTTATTTTTTATAATTCCCAAAGGTAATGTATACAATTGGTAGGGAAAATAAATATATTCTGGTCTGTACTTATTAACTGAATCTAACCGAGCCTACCCAGTTGGATACAAAATGAAGGACAAATTTATAATTCTCACCGAAAGAACTACAGACCAATGAATGCTGGACCAACTCACAGTGGGTTAGGTTAGAGTTTAGACTTAAACTTGGCGCGAGCCGAGCAATCAGAGCGAGCGTGCATTTGGCATATTATAGATACCTCAGCAAAACATACTATGAATAATATTTCAAATATTGCCTTGATATTTTAGGCATTCTAAACATTGCATAGGTATTGTATAGAATGCCGGACTATACAGATTGCCGGTGACATATACATTTCATAAAACGTCTCTTGGAAAAATATGCAGAATTTTACGTGAAATTTGATGCCTCCGAATATTCCGCTATGTGTGTGTGAATATATGTCCATATATTATTCTACCAAAAACTCAATGACCATTTATACAGTGTTTTAATACGTTGCAAAAAAGTCTTGATTACCCTCTAATTAGAAGAAAAGCCGGAGTGAAACAGCCCAATTAGTGTCGTCTATCGATAGGAATTTGTTAGGAAAAAGCACTGTAAAGGGACAGCTAATTAATGTTGTTTGTAAAATGCTTCATTGGATAATTAAGATGACTAATAATATAATTTACAATATACCTACCAACGTTGTTGTACGCCCCTACATGTATTGGAGTTTATTAGTACCTCGACGGTAACTATTATTCATTCAAATATATGTATATAAATTTCTTTATTTGAATTTGGAAAATAAAAAGGCCGATTTATGTGGCGGATAAGTACACTATAATTATACTTTCATTTGTATGATATAACAGTTCTTATGATAAAATGTAATAACAAAAAAACAATTAACTAATTTAATTTACGTAATCCTTTCAAGATTCTGTAAAAAGTAATGTTTAGATCAATGCATTCCAATTATTTTTTGGATATCCCACTAGAAACCAGAAAAAAATCCGGTTCCCGATTTTTTTCTGGTTTCTAGTGGGTATTGAGATCCCAGCTCTGCACATTTTTGTATTATTAATTAATGATTTGAAACCATTCACAGCTGAGGCGGTTGACAATTTTTATTAAAATTTGTTGCTTTACTAAATTGTCCCATTCTTTAATGATGCTGTCAAAGTACAGCCAAATTTTCTAAGAAAATGGGTTTTGTATCCAAAGAGTGATAAAGGACATAAGAGTAGGGCCCGTTTCAAGCAGCAAAATTAACCTCCAATAGTAGCAGCAATTTAGTAGCAAGCAACTATTAGCAGCAAACATAGTTAAGATATTGGTTTCTTATTGGCATTAAGTAACATACTGCTTCAAAACAGGTTATCTACAACATGAAAGTAGGAAATTGCGTTCGTTAACCAATTATAATAAAGCAAAGCAAAAACCGAATCAACAATAAACTCTGACACCCCAGCAGACTACCCGGCCAATTTAGACAGGGTTACACGAAACCCTCAATATTTTAAGGAAGAGATTACCTCGCAGTAGTCCTGGCGCTCCCCCCGAAAAATAATGAATACATTCCGAAATGATTGGCAACCAACATCGCTCGTAAGCAAGGCGCCATTACTCAGTGTCAGACAGCAATTAGTGGGTGTTTCTGGAATCCTGATCTTGGGGGTTGCCAGAACAAAAGCAATAAATTACTTTCGAATTTCAATGTTAATCATAAAGTGACAAGTGATCTCGGCGGTCGTATTTGATCGATAGAAACGTTTTATGATTCTTTTAGAAGATTTATACTGAAAAATTACCTATTACATAAAAATAGTGACTATAGTTATGTAGTAGACAAACTCGGTTTCGTTAAAATAGTTTAGTTGTTATAATAAAACAGTTATATGTAAAGTTTACAAAACTGTTTTGTTAATTCTTACCCTTTGTTCAGTAATTAGTTACAAAATAATTGCTTCAGTATGGCTTCACTATACTGTCAATTGTAACCTAGCTATTTTGTTATCTGCAACTTAATCTTCTGATTAGTTATAGCTGTACATATTATCTTACTTGCAAAAGTACTTTTCTGCTTTAAAATCCGGTACGTACTACGCACTAACAA
Source organism: Chilo suppressalis (assembly GCA_902850365.2). NCBI lineage: Eukaryota > Metazoa > Arthropoda > Insecta > Lepidoptera > Crambidae > Chilo > Chilo suppressalis. Next base: position 6,347,542 of record OU963902.1, read on the forward strand.
GTAAGCACTGGGGGTTAACAGGGGACTGGTGTAATCATAAAACCCTAGTTCCCAATTTATTTTTAAATACAAATTATATAAACTTACCTTTCCACAAAACAACCTCTATAGCGCGATTCAGCGAATGAACCGAACATTGAACAAAACACGTATTTGCAGCTGAACTTTTTGGCTATCAGTTACAACACTTTTCAGTTATTCATAGCGGATTTGTGCTGGCTAATAAATAGCACAAAACGGGTATAGATAAGCAAACTCTATGTAAATAATCACGTCGAGTGTGTTTGATTATAACAATATACTGTTATGTTACAGAATCGAAATCGAATTTGACAAAATGGTATAGTAGTTTTTAACTAAACTCGATTAACTGAAATGATAATGTAAAATGCAACAGTATAGTTGGTCTATGAGTGACTTTATTTTTTTATTAGTAAACAATGTTTTGTTATTCATCGGTTAACTCAACTAGTTAGTAAATTACCTTTTTTCAGTGTATGTACATTATGATTAGGATTTACTTAATTAAACAGATCAATAGCTTCTGTGAGTGAAAGGTTGGAACTTTTATGACACTCATTAATGTGTGATAAGTAAGATCTTCAGTTGAGACTGCTTTCCTTCTGAGGCCAAGCACTAATGTAAATCATAATATGTTTCTTATAATTTGTTATTTAATGGGTATTAGTAATTTTTCATAACAGTAATATTGTACCTATCTAATACCGTTTCCTATATACTAAATATAATGTTAACTATAAAATTTATTGTAACTATATATTTATATTCTAAATGATGTAATGGAAGGTGACTTCAGACGTATCTCGGAAGTCATTTTTGAACTTGACGACTCTGTATATAACAATACAGGGAGAAAAAAACAGCCCTTGCTGAGTTTCTTGCCGGTTCTTCTCAGTACAAGGTCTCCCGCCGTAGTTTTGCGCACCGATGGTGTAGCTTCTTGACCTTCACAAGTGCTTGTAACAGCCTAGACTGAACTGAACTGACTAGAGAATATATGACTTTTCATTTCATTTCATCAAAAAATAAATAATCGTATCGCATCGTCAAAGTTTCTCTAAAATCTAAGCAGCGCCCTTACCGCCGTAAGAACAAACTGTCTCCATCCATACAAAATTAGACCGTAGACTATACGATTACTGAGATCTGTCAGAGTTTGTGCATGGGTCTCTGTATATCTGCAGTTAATAAAACCCCTCGTTGACACCAAGAAACAAGTCATATACAAGTTTGACGCAAAACTTTTAGAATACCCTTGTTGTGTTTAAAACTTTCTTTCATTTACACTGCATGGACACCTAGTATCTTTACAAGTACAAAACACTATTTACTTCACATATTTTGTTTATCCAACATATATCTATATGTGTGAAAAAAAAATTAAAACATTGTATAATACTCGTTTTTTACCTTGGTGTATACGGGGGGTAAGTTCCAGACCCTGCTACTCAATTCTAGCTAGCTAGCTTTTCGGACATCAAGTGATTGCAACTCCGCACGAACATCACGCATCGTAGTGCCACAATGAGGAAGTGTAAATGGCAGTGTATTGCAATCATTTTCAATTCAAATCGGGAGTGAGCCTGCGGCTTATGAACTAGTGACCCATCTGGACATCTCAGAGGTAGCAGTAAGCGCTTAGCTAAGCGCCAAAAAGTACAGGAGCCCGTAGGGAGCGTTAACAATTCGTGGCCAGTACGTGCAACACGTTGGATCGCTCTGATGTAAGCTTTATTGGAAAACTTGGAAGCACTATTAACCCCGAATCAACCCCAGGATCTTTGAGAGCGCGGCCTCTGATCCAAGCACGATATGCCACCTACTTACGCGAAACAGCATCAGCACAGTCGCAATTGAACCAGTGGTTACGTGTGCCCTTATTGATGAGATCATAATGTGGAATGTAATACTCCATTATCATTACGATCTCCTAACGACGCTGGCCGATAGGTCTTTTCACTGAAGCAGCGCTACTTCTAAGGGACAGACGCAAAGTAGTCGCGCGTACCATCCCAATCTGCCGATCCTTAGACCTAAGGTTAGAAAAACGTGCAAGGAAAAAGAAAAAAAAAACTAAAATAAACATTATATTACAATGGAAAAACAACATAAGATAAGAAAAATATAAAAAGTATGGGAAAACAAGGGCGCTACAATAATATATAATTAATTAAGCATTATTTAGTAGATAAGGAAAGAAATGTACAGGAAACTAATGATGTCATTAGAAATAAGATTAAACCTCTGCTTCAATGGGCGAGCTTGCAGAATAAAAAAATCTTTAGAGAGAGCAGAGGAGCTGGAGCCTAATTAATGCTTTGTAAAGCAGAAGACTTTGCTTAGACGTGAAGTACTACTTGAACCGATGAAGAATCCCAAGCTTTTTAGAAACCAGTTAGGTCTTGCTTTCCAAATGTTTTATATACAGTACATCACACGAATAATTATATTAAGGCGTACTATATGATCCCAAAACCAAAGGGAAGGTTTATAAAACTGTCGTCAGACCGGCAATGCTCTATGGCTCTAAGTGTTGGGCTACATTAAGGATATACGTAAAACAACTACACACAGCGGAATAAAAAAAATATCCACTGGGCGGAAGAGTGAAGTGCTTGGATAGTTCGAAACGAATTCGTGAGAGGTTCCTTTAAGGTGACTCTAGTAACTAAGAAACTGAAAGAAGGCAGGCTCAGATGGAACGGTCATGTGACGAGGCGAGTAAAAAACTACTCCGTGAAAACTGTGCTCAACATCAACACAAAACAAAGAGATAATGGCAGACTACCAGCCTCCCATTAAAATCCCAAAACCTATCACCGATGAAAAACTCGGGACGGAATATCCTGGCGCAAATTCACAAAAAGGCCCGACCGCAAATAATGATGGGATGCGGGCAGGAAGATGAGAAGAGTACAAGTATATTAATTCAAAATTTCAAATATTTATGTTCATTAACCTTTATCCGTGCGGTGACGGAGAAAGAATACCACTCACCGCCCCTTCACTTCCCGCGGGTGTCGTAAGAAGCGACTGAGGGATATCAGAGCTTCCATCTGCTCTCCTGGTGGTAGGGTGCCTAACACCCGCCTGGTTTGTTACCACCGTACGCATGGTGAAAAACCCGTGAAGTGCTTCACGCGCGTTTCGGGATCAGCCAGCGTACAACCAGAGCTCGAGTGGAGATTGCCGCGACAGATTCGGTCCAGTGGAGGCATCCGTCGAACCGATGCCGGGAGGACTGCATCGACCCACCGGCCAGGGCGACCCGTAGAAACGGCTGTCCCGCTGGCCGCCCGTGGCACAGTACAGGGGCCCGAGCGTTCCTAACCAGTTCGTGAGGCTGCCCTATCATGTCACGCATAATCTCGGGGTGGACCGTCGTGCCGGTTGGTGACCGGGGCGTGGGGTCCCTTCCGTCCGTTGGGTCGGCGTATCTCTTTCGCATGCAGTTACTCGGGAAAACGTGCCTCCATATATTTGCCTGTCTTTGTCGCGACTAACTCCACTCGATTCACGTCTCTCAACTTTTTTCTCATGATGGCAGCCCGTAAAATAAAGTTTCGTTGTACAGCGGTGCACACCCCCACGCCTTCCGCGCTATTTGAGGTTGAGTTCTGTAATATACGCGGACTCCACTCTAACCTCAATGCTGTCCACCACCATCTTGAGACAGCACGGCCAGCACTATTGTTTCTCACGGAGACACAAATACTTCCGCCCGCTGACACAGGCTACCTTAAATATCCCGGCTAGGCGCTTGAAGAATCCTTCAAAGCAAAAGCCGGCGTATGCCTGTATGTTCGGGCGGATGTTTGTTGTCGCCGTTTGAGTTGCCTGGAAGACCCCTCCTTTTCCATGTTGGCGGTACATGTAGACTCTGGTCCTTTGGCCAGAGTCTACGTGTGCCTCTACAGATCTCACACCGGCGACGCTGAGACAACTCGACTGTTTGACCACCTCAGTAGGGTAGCAGATGATGCCCAGGCGCAATTTCCCAACGCAGAACTGGTGTTTTTGGGAGACTTTAACGCCCACCACGGTTTGTGGCTTGGCTCTTCCAAAACTGACCATGCAGGGATCTCTGCCCATGCATTCGCTCTCACGCACGACCTGACACAACTGGTTGATCAGCCCACCAGGATCCCAGATATAGCAAGTCAAGCGCCTTCTTTACTAGACCTTCTGCTTACGACCCATCCGCAGGAGTATCAGATTGTGGTTCGAGCCCCACTGGGTTCATCAGACCATTGCCTGATATCTGTCAAGGTGCCACAGGCCAAAACCCCTCGACCATTGGTGGTCAAACGCAGGGTCTGGCACTATGGGTCGGCAGATTGGGATGGTATGCGCGATTACTTTGCGTCTGTCCCTTGGAAGCAGCGCTGCTTCAATGAAAAGGACCTATCATCCAGTGCCGTTGCCATTACTGAGGAGATCGTAATGGGAATGGAGTATTACATTCCACATTCTGATCTCATCAGTAAGGGCACACGTAACCGCTGGTTCAATCGCGATTGTGCCGATGCTGTTTCTCGTAAGCAGGCGGCATATCGCGCTTGGATCAGAGGCCGCGCTCTTAAAGATCCCGGGGTTAACTCATTGAAAGCTGCCTATAATAGTGCTTCCAAGTCTTGTAAGAAGGCTTACATCATGGCGGATGCCCAACGTGTAGCACGTACTGGCCACGAATTGTTAACGCACCCTACGGGCTCCCGTAGTTTTTGGCGTTTGGCTAAGGCCGTGCAACACAACTTTTGCCAGCCCTCGCTGCCACCTCTGCGATGTCCAGATGGGTCACTAGCTCATGAGCCGCAAGAGAAAGCCGATTTGTTGGCAAAGCTCTTTGCGGCTAACTCCCGAATCAGTGATTGCAATGCACTGCCACCTACACTACCTCATTGTGGCACTACGATGCCTGACATTAAAATCAGGCAGCGTGATGTTCGTGCGGAATTGCAATCACTCGACGTCCGGAAAGCTAGTGGACCCGATGGCATCCCAGCAGTTGTTCTAAAACATTGTGCAGCGGAGTTGTCTCCCGTGCTTACGCGACTGTACCAACTCTCTTACTCTTTGGGGCGTGTGCCGGAAGCTTGGAGAGACGCCAATGTGCAACCGGTGCCCAAAAAAGGGGACCGCTCAGACCCGGCCAACTATCGGCCGATAGCTGTCACCTCAGTGTTGTGTAAAGTCTTAGAAAGGGTCCTTAACAACCATCTGACCCGCTACCTAGAAGATTACTCTCTAATTCACGATCGTCAATACGGATTTAGGCCGAATCGATCGACGGGTGACCTTCTAGCGTACGTGACACACATCTGGGGTGAAGCTATAGACAAGCGGGGAGAGTCTCTGGCTATTAGCCTTGACATCGCCAAGGCTTTTGACAGGGTCTGGCACAAGAGCCTTCTCTCCAAGCTTCCTGCATACGGTCTGCCTGCTCAGCTCTGCGCCTGGGTAGCTGACTTCCTGCATGAGCGTAGAATTCGCGTCCTTACGGACGGATGTAGTTCGCAGTTCATGTCAGTGAATGCCGGTGTTCCTCAGGGTTCCGTTCTGTCCCCCACACTCTTTCTGCTGCATATCAATAATTTGATTCCACTTGCGAATATTCATTGCTATGCAGACGATAGCACAGTGCATGCGAGATACTTTGGACACGCGGCGGCTGGACAGGTAGAAACCATGGAGAAACGGGAGAATCTTGTCGTTGAGCTCAATCGGGCTTTAGACCACATTTCCGAATGGGGTACTAGGAACTTGGTTGAGTTCAATGCCAAGAAAACTCAGGCTTGCGCTTTCACGGCAAAAACATCGCCATTCCTTCCCCTTCCCTCTCTTCAGGGCACAACACTGGCGCTACAGAGCAATATTACCATGCTCGGTATGGAAGTTCGCTCAGACCTGAATCCAAAGGACTACATCGAAACGTTGATCAAAACAGCTTCACGCAAACTCGGAGTCCTGAACAAGGTGCGGCGTTTTTTCACGCCCGATCAACTGTGCTTGTTGTACAAAACACAAGTGCGGTCCTGTGTGGAATATTGCTCGCACCTCTGGGATGGCTCCGCAAAGTACTTACTCGATGCCTTGGATAGGTTGCAGCGGCGCGCTGCCCGCATCATTGGCGATGAAGAGGCAACTAAGAAACTCGAGTCTCTACAATTACGCCGTGATGTGGCATCATTAAGCGCATTCTACCGAATATACCACGGCGAGTGTTCTGAGGAGCTATTCTTGCTTATCCCTCCATCACCTTTTCTTCAGAGGACCACGCGCGCTGGCGTACGTTGCCATCGACTTACTGTGGCCACTATTCCTACACGAACAAAGAAATTTGGCGACTCATTTCTTTGTCGTACTATTCGTAAGTGGAATTCTTTACCCGCGCACGTGTTCCCTCCTTCCTATAATCTGGGGTCCTTTAAGAGAGGCGTGAAGAAGCATTTTTGCGGGCCGGCAAGGTGAGGATGGTTGGTGTAGCAGTTAATAACTGCTGTACCAGCTATCTTCGCGTTTGGACTTTATCACCACTTAACATCAAGTGGGGTAGAGTCATTTGCCTACCTAGTAATATAAAAAAAAAAAAAAAAAATTTGACACGCATCTGAACGTAAAGTAGAAGTTTTGTACTTACACTAATGTACATATAAAACATAGTAACATCCGTAAATATACTGTACCCCTAGCACGTACTATTATCGAATTCGAATAGTTTACAAACCGAAATGTCAATGTCAAATTTTGTATGGAAACTTGAACAGCAGCGGCACAAAGTACGTAACGAGAACTTAAAATCAATACGCATTTAACAATGAGATTTCGGACTCGCAAACAATACGAATTCGATATTGGTTCGTGCTAGGGGTACTGCTCTATTTTGTGTCGATGGTTGTATTGACCAAGTACAAGAAAAGCTAAAAAGAAATGTTAGTATTGGTGTTGATGTTCCGCACCAGGCAGAACATTAAATAACCAATTAATATTAAGTTAATTTTTTACCAGTATTGATAACGAAATCAACTTTAACGCGAGCAAAGCCGCGGGCAAAAGCTAGTTAATATGTAAAGGTAAATTTCAGGCAATTCAGCAAACGTTAATAATACTAAATTTTAGAGCTCGCACAGTATTTGTTCTCAAACAATCATGATATGCTTTCAAAGTAAAAGCTTCAGAAATCCAACTTGGATCGTTAACAATCCTTATTTATGGAAATGTCTATTTTACCAGTTACTCAGTAGTATGACAAGGTATTATAATTGATCATTAAATTGAGCAAAGCCGACTAGGTAAACCTTTGTTCGGCTTAATGTTTGAACAAAATTCCATATTTTCGTTAATTTGTAATTGTATATTACGTATATTCATTAATTATGATGTGTTTATAAACACCGGGTGTCTAGTTATTTCGGTGTCAAAATGTAATGGCGAAGGTATTACCTGTATTAGTCCAGTCAATGAAGGCAAAAATAAGTTACAACCTCCGATTTCGTTGAACCTCCATCGATTTTCATGAAAATTGGTGAGTAGATGGGGGATATCTCAAGAAACAAAAGTGACATAGTGCCAACTTGCACTTTTGCCCTGGGGGTAGATGCCACCTCTTCCCGGGAGGTGAAAATTATTTTAATAAAATAACTCAAGAAATCTACAGAAAAATAAATTCTAAGTAAAATTTGTTATATAAAGATTTTGGAATAAATCAATACTTTCTGAGTTATTAAAGACCAAATATTGTGATTGTGCGTGATAAAAATACATGTTTTAAATCGGTTTTTATAAATAACTCAAAAACTATGAGTTTTTACAAAATTAAAGCTAATAAAAAAAAACAAACCCCTACTTTGAAAAAGCTTCTAATATTAATTCAAAGTGAGCTATAGGAAATTGAATGTATATTTTTTTATTAGTACTTTAAGTATTTAAACCTTAATAACGGGAAACCGATGCATTTTATGACATATACTTCCTGAACACTTTTTCAAGTCCTTGGAAATACCTTTCTAATGAGTACTGTAAAAAGTTAAAAGTATCAAAATTGAGCAAGTTATGGTAAAAATAAGGTGATAGGTACTTCGATTTTTTTGGAAAAAACGAAAAATAAAACCTTTACCATTTCCACAAAAATTTAAATTAATATTTATCCCTAAAGGACTTACTTATTTTTAGCATAAATTGATCAATTTTGATGCTATTAACTTTTTACAGTGCTCATTAGAATTTTTTCCGAGGACATTAAAAAATGATCAGGAAGTTTTTTTTTTATGTTATAGGGGACATACGAGCAGACGGCTCACCTGATGGTAAGTGATCACCGTCGCCCATGGACACTTGCAACACCAGGAGTATCACAAATGCGATGCCGGCCTTTAAGGAAGGAGTACGCTCTTTTTTTTTAAGTATATGTCATAAAATGCATCGGTTTCCCTTTATTTAGGTTTGATTACTTAGATTTAAGTACTCGCCGAAAAAAATGTACAAACAACAACATATAGCTCACTTTGAATTAATTTTAGAAACTTTTTCAAAGTAGATGTTTGTTTGATTTTTTTAGCTTCAATTTTGGTATTAATATTTTTTTTGTAAAAACTCATAGTTTTTGAGTTATTTATGAAAAACCGCTTTAAAACATGTATTTTATCACGAAAATTACCAACCTTTGATCTTTAATAACTCGGAAAGTATTGATTTATTCTAAAAACTTTATCTAACAAATTTTGCTTAGAATCTGTCTTACTATCGATTCCTGATATCGGTTTATATTAAAATAATTTTCACCCCCGAGAAAGGGTGGCATCTACCCCCAGGGCAAAAGCGCAAGTTGGCAATATGTTACTTTTGTTTCTTAAGGTATCCCCCACCTACTCACCAATTGTCATGAAAATCGATGGAGATTTAACGAAATCGGAGGTGAAAACCTTCATTGACTGAACTATAAATGTATATTTCGTTAAATACTTATGCCTTATTACCACAAAAAAGTTCAACACGAATTGAGATAAAAAATCATACAAAATTTGCCTAAACAAGGTTTGAAACCGTGTCTAACTTTTTTGTAGTAAGACAAGACCGTTAGTTTTTTTAATTTTTCTGCGATATTCTCCAAAACAATATAAGCCTAATGCCTACCCGTTTCTATTATATTATAGTCAATATTTTTTTAAAGTTCCCTACCTCAAAAGAAAAACGGAACTCTCAAAGAAACATTTTGGTGGGTTTCCTTCCGTCTGCCTAAAATCTTTTTATTCGTAACACATGGACGTACCAACCTAGAATTATTAGCAAATACTCAAGTCTGTTAACTATCAGAGAGAAAATATCAAACTTCTACGTCAGCGCTATCAAAATACACCGCCGCATTTCATGGCGGATATTATGACGCTCGCTAGGGAATCCAAACCTGTAGGGCACTTTAATTTGACTTTTTTTTTTGTTGACGGTGGAAAATGCATTAACGCACCATACCGCGCGCTTGCCAGGCGCGCGACGTGTGTGGGACTCCCCGGCGCGGAACAACGCTGGTCCTACCCACTAAAAACCACCGGTACCCTCTTATGAGGGCGCTCTGGGGTCGGCGCACCTACGTGCGCCACTACACCAGAGCGCCCAACGAGTGGACCGGGCGACGCGCACTTTAAATTGACCTAGAATCATGAAATTTGGCGAGATGTAACGTCATGCTGGCAAGGCATAACTGAAAAATTAAAACAAATCTCATTGGTTCGATTCCTTTGATGAACGAACTATTTATAAACTTTAACGTAATACGTAACCATTGGTGCGCAAGTTCTTCTCGCATATGACCCTCATTTTTTTTGTTATTAGAAGTAACTAGCAAACCAGTGAACCAAATGTATTGAGAACTTCGGAGATTTTGTGTGGTTTCGTTTGAAATTCGTGATTTCTCGAAAACCGGAAGTGCTACGTTACTCAAATCCGGTTTGTAGTCTTATCAGACTGTTCTTAACTTATAACTTAAACAAACATTCTCTTTATCTATCTCTTACGGTTTGGCCGCTGAAACAGCACCACAGACAGACGGACGGACGGACGGACGGACGGACTTGTCTAATAGATAAGAGATTCTCATAAACCTCCACAAGTACTGAAGAGTGTCTATCGCGGCGATGGAAGCACAAAAATACCAAAACAAAACTTTTCTGTGAAGTTTCATGATGAAGGTGCAAAGGGTATTATTAATTACCTGTATCGTGTCAACGAAGGGGCCGAAAGCTTTCCAAGGGCTGAATATGATGTTATTGTTCTCATCGCCGGGTGGGGCAGTGCTCCGCCCCTGATGGGGAGCGTCGATCGACACCACTGGACTCGGTAGGATCCGCTGTTGTATCACTGGCTTGCCTTGGATCTGTGGATGGAGATACTGAAATTAATAAAAACATATTAAACCTCCCAGGTCCTACAGGATTGGAAGCGAAAGAAATATACAAAATATCTGTAAAAGCTTTGCAGTAGGGAAGTTCAATTATACTCTTGGGAACGCAACCTGTAAGGGATGCGAAACGTAGAGATATGTATAAAAGCATTTAAAAAATCATTTAAAGCCGTTGAAAAGTGTTTTATTTAATGAGTGGTGTGCGTGAAAACATTGGAAATAAATATATATTTTTTTGTTATAATATTTATTTTTATTTCACACACAACAACCATTTAAAATTAACCAACAATAACAAAAATTACTCAATAGATTTTTGAGTACTTGAGCATAAAGGTTTCCGGTGTTCGGTGATTTTATTTTGTGCCTTTCAAGTATTCGGGATATATTTTTACAGATAGTGGATCATTTTTGGCAACATAATTTGAGCAAGGTTCCACTAATTAGCAAGTTCATCTCCAATTATCCAAAATCTAAAAATAATTAAGGCTCTTGAAAAATTTTAACCCATTATCAAGATACCACATTAAATTACAACATAACACAAAACCTAAATTAGTATTCTATTGAAATTGGCATCTAATTTAACTTCTTAATTGGTATTAACCCTCTCGCTCGCGTTCCTGATTTGACACGGAAACTATTTGAGTGTTCATTGATCAATAATTTTGTAATTTGTTTGAAAGTTCGTTGTCCTATAACTTTGTATTATTAAGTCGCAGAATTATCAACTTTGATGTATTTAATGAAACAAACGGGCTGTGGAGCGCATACTTGATCTATAAATATAATAGTTTTGTTATTAGGGAGAGTAATCGTAAATAATTATTTGTTTGATACATATATTAGGTGTGTCTTAAGTTGTGAAATTATGTTTTCTCTTTCATTTCAAGGGTTAACAGTTTTTGTTTATTTTTCATTAACTTCGTTTATCACAAGTGAAAAAGATAATAATTAGATTGCTTTCCACAATTCTTAACGCGGGAACTGAAATTCTCGTGTGGATTCGTTTTAAGAAAATATTGTTTGTAGAATTTTCTTCCAGGATGCTTCAACAACGATAGAGCTGTCCGGACAACACTCAAGGGGGTCCCTTCAGAGTTCAATAATAAAACCCTCGAATCGCCACTCGAGTTTGTATACTGTCCCGCTCAATCCAGATAGCCGATAGATGCGCGAGATGATTGAGTGTTAACATCGCTCACGGACGACAGCCGGAGGCGTAGTGATGGGAACAATCTATTATCAGCATTATCGATATTCAAGAGATAATATCGACACCCAGCCCGCATGCCGTATGCGGGCTGGGACATTGGGCAAAAATGTATGGACGCTGCACCCACGTCCGCCACGGCTTAAACTACATTTGTTTGGAAGGTATTATAGTCATAATCATCTGTGCCAAAGCGCATCACATTTCATCCTGGGGGTCTTTAGTTATTTTAAGTTAATAGATACAAGTACTATAACGGACGAACATTAATGTAACAAGGGCATTAATTTAGTTAGTTTGACCGTACATAGAGGGCTCAGGTATTATGGGAGTACTTCACAAGGTGCAAGCATGCCCCTTTATGTTATTCTGCCGTGTTAAAGTAAATCTAAAAATCCCCACATGGGTTGAGCTTTTTTCAAACAGCCTGTTCGTTATATTTATTTGGCTTCTATGTAAAACGGAGCGACCACAAACCACACAAACTTGTCCACGCATCGGAGAAAACATGATTCCAGTTTATCCATACTAATTGACAAAACCGATTTTCGTGTTCCAATGTCCAAAGCGTGTTAGATAAAAATCAATCAAGTGACAGGGAAGTGCACAATCATAACTAAATAAGACGAGTCGACTATTTGTAACTGCAAGTTCTTCAACCCCCGTAAACAGTTTTGTGGGGGTTCTGTAAGTGCAAGCGCAGGATGGTCGGCAGGCTTTGTAGTATATTTGGCTGTATAGTACGATATGGTATATTATAATGTTTCCAGTTTATCCATACTAATTGACAAAACCGATTTTCGTGTTCCAATGTCCAAAGCGTGTTAGATAAAAATCAATCAAGTGACAGGGAGTGCACAATCATAACTAAATAAGACGAGTCGACTATTTGTAACTGCAAGTTCTTCAACCCCCGTAAACAGTTTTGTGGTGGTTCTGTAAGTGCAAGCGCAGGATGGTCGGCAGGCTTTGTAGTATATTTGGCTGTATAGTACGATATGGTATATTATAATGTTTCCAGTTTATCCATACTAATTGACAAAACCGATTTTCGTGTTCCAATGTCCAAAGCGTGTTAGATAAAAATCAATCAAGTGACAGGGAGTGCACAATCATAACTAAATAAGACGAGTCGACTATTTGTAACTGCAAGTTCTTCAACCCCCGTAAACAGTTTTGTGGTGGTTCTGTAAGTGCAAGCGCAGGATGGTCGGCAGGCTTTGTCGTATATTTGGCTGTATAGTACGATATGGTATATTATTATGGTTACTAATAATATAAAATGAAAATACTATAAAATTAATTTATTAAGATACTTAAATATGCCCATGTGTCTTATCTTTTGACTTCCAGGATATTTTTTACGGTGTCATATCTTTTGACTACCGGGATATTTTTTTAAGGTGATAAAAGGCTAGTTTTTCATAGATCTGTCGATTCATATTAATTAAATTGATGGCGGAGCTATGTGTGTTTTGCCCATTGTTCTTTACTGAAATAAATTCATTAAGTTGTAAACACAAGAGCAATTAACGGAATTGGTACCATATACTCGTACCTCATAAACGTTTTTATGTTTACACGGTACAATATTTTTGTTTTGAAGCAGTAAACTGCTTGATTTATAAATCTTAAGAAAACATTAATAGAAGAAAAAATTTGTAATTGAAATTTTCTTCACTCCGTTAGGTAAGATTGGTAATATTGATATCTTAATTCCCATAATAATTTAAACTGGAAGCAAATCCTGAAAAATATTAAATTAAAATCCAAAGATTTTCTATTGGCATACATTAGAAATATTTTTAATAGGTATATGCATAATCAATGCAACAATGGATATTTATCAGTCAATTATTGAAATTAGTTTTTACCCTCGTTAGTAAATATTAAATTGTTTAATAGCAGTTTTATGGAGCACGGAATCGAAAAATAATAAAAATTTCATCGACACTTTCCAAACCCTATTTACAAAGAGGGAGGTTATTAAGAACGGAACTGTCATTGGATGCCTATTATATGCTATAGCCTCGTAAATTATAGACGATGAATGCTCTATCTTATCGTTTAGTGTGATACTAAGAGTTATAACGCTAATAAACTTTGGTTCGTCTTTCTTTTCTAGCTAATTTATCTTCGGTTGAAATTTAGTACAAGCAGTCTTTTGTTTTAATGTGCTCTAACAATGGCACTGTAACTATTTTGGTAGTTAAAACAATACATTTAAAGTACCTTAATAATGTTCATGTAAGCTATAACGCTAATAAACTTTGGTTAGTGTTTCTTTTCTAGCCAATGCCTTTTATTTAAGTGTACTACAATATTAATTTTTTCATGATCAGCCTATTAATGTCCCCACTACTGGGGCACAGGCCTTCCCTATGGATGGAATAGGGAGATTGGGCCATGACCCACCACGCGGGCCCAGTGCGGATTGGTGGGTGCTAACGACTGCAGATGCAGCCGGGACCAAGGGCTTAACGTGCCTTCCGAAGCACGGAGGAGCTCATGTTATTAAATTTTTGGTCACCCATCCAATGACCGACCACTGCGAAAGTTGCTTAACTTCAACGATCGCAGCCGAACGCGCTAACCACTTGCGCCATCGAGCTCCTCGAGATTAATTTTTTATTTACTATAATATATGATAACACATTCTTTCCAAAACAATCCCATATATACAGCGTACCTATTCATATTTATTTTAATTCACCATATTAAAAGGTCGTTTTGATAACTGCGTGTCCTAAAAATTGTTGACGCATTTTGACTGGCCGCTGCATATTGGATCAGCCGAAACGCGATTTAGGAATGGGATTACATTAATTGAATAACCCATATTCGAGATCAGGGTAGAAATAAATGAATCGGGAAAAGCTATCGTCGATATAAATGTGATAATATAATAACTTTAAAACACAATGACTGATCTTGTTACACGTCTATACATATTTTAACTCATATACCGTCTTTGAGCACGTAGGTTAAACATTAGGTATAGTTTGTAATGGCTTAAATTAAAAACTTCAACAAGAATTTTTCAGTAGAACTGTCAGTACAACCAGTACTCTTGAATATTTAAAAAAATACAGTCGAATTGCGAAACCTCTTTTGTTTTGAAGTCAATTAAAAGTCTAAAGAAAAGTTTTACTCGAAAAAAATCCACGCGGACCAGGCAGCGGACCGAACTCGAACCCGCACCCTTCGCAATCCGGGCGAATGTACTGACCAATTATGCTACGACGGCCCTGATGGCCGCGTCGAAATTTTTCTAGCCTTAAGTTGTTGCATCTCTTCGCATCGTAGGTAACCCACAATTTCAAATGAATACTTTTTCAAGTATTAAACATTTGAAAGAAGAAATAGCAATTATAGTTATTATATATATTTATTTTTAAGCATTTAACTGCTAGATGTTTAAATCTAAAGAAAAGTTTTACTAGAAATCAACTAAAAGTGTATTGAAACCTTCTTCACTCCGTTGTTCCGTCACTTCAATACATTGCCGCTGAAATTGTTTTATACGAGCCTCGGTTTCGGTTTTTAAATTCCCCGATCGTCGTATGTTTCCCAAGTTTTACGTCAGGCACTGTCGGGGGTGTCGTCAACTGTCGCCTGTGACGCTCGGCGCGTCACGTGGATGTCGACAACGGGTTGATTTGTCAAAAGAGAACTCGAAACTGAAACGAGTTGGGAATGCCCTAGTTGCGTATTTTTTGTTAAGTGTTCAATAGTGGCGGTCGACATTTCATTTTTCTTCTTTGTTAGCAAAATATTTCCAGATTCCTTCATTCCTTTTTCAAATTTAAGGGTGAAGTTCCCTCGCTCTACGGGCCGGAGGAAAGGGTCTGGATGGGAAAGTCGTGAGTGATATTCTGTATATAGCCTATTACCATTAGATGGGGCATATTCTTGTTTGCGACTTTACTAACATTAGAAAAAATCTATTAATTCTATTGAGTACTTATAACATGATATCCTTTACGATAAGCATAGCCCAGTAAAGCTTCAGTTAATAACGTTACATTAGAATACAACGCTACGTAATGTTACGCGGCTGGAGTCTATTGTAAGGTAGTACTCTCTGGTTGACTTTAGTATAATGTAAATTGTAACTTAATCTTTTCTCAATACTTTAGTATATCTTCTAAATCTAGGAAGTATTGAACAACGAAAACTAAAGGAGAGCTAAAACAACAAGGTCACTGTAAAAGCACTCTCACTCAAAGCTTACAAAATAACGAAACCTCTCAAGATCCCGTCGGTCGATAAAATCCAAAATATTAAGCCAACAATGCTATACAAACATTCTTCGCTCATAACTTGACAGTCTTTTATGTTTGGTCAAAGTTAAAATTGTGCAACTGACCGCTTTGTCGCCAGCGCACAATGGAATAGAATAATATCGAAAACTGAGAGTGTTTACAAAGGAGAAAATTTTGTACAAAACAGTGTTGTACTTCTAAAGAATTTTATTGTAAGTATAACAAAAAAAGTGTTTGTGTTTGAGAAAGTATTTATGACTCGTGACAATTGTCAGATTTCTATTTGACATTATAAACCTGGTTTTGTGATAGCGAGTTTGTATTTGTTTCTTAGGCTTTCACGCACATCACTCATTAAATAAAACTAGTTTTTTACGGGTTAATGCACGAAACTTTATTTATTTATTGACGTTTCGTAGCCTTTACAGGCTACGTCGTCGGAATCAAATTTTTATTTAATTTTGTCGAGCTACCTTCAAAAGACTTTTATTGAGCGTTCGGTTATTTCATTGTTCGATTTCGATTTTTAAAGTTTTATTGTGTATGTATGAATTTATTACTTAATTTAGTTAATAAAGTATTTTATTTAAAATTCTTTTTTGTAATTTTGAGTTTTTTTATTTGACCTTAACTACCGCAAACTACCGGTACCAAAACCGGTACACCGGTTCCAAAATTGGGAGATCTTTCTGAGAAGAACCGGCGAAACAAACTTAAGAGACGCTCCTTCTTATGTTAAATTATGCAAACAAAAAGAACTAATAGTATCTGTTGGTCTTGCAGTGTGTGCTCGGGGATGGGATTTTATCTCCTGTATAATGGGTTCCCATGCTGGTGGTATATACCAACCATCTTTCCTATTGAAATTTGGATATTTTTTAATCTCAATAGCCTCGCGTATCATTCTAGGAATGAATCGTTGCTCAGTTGCAAGGATCTGTGGTTTATCAAATCTAATGTAATGGTTTGGTCCCCCTAATGCATGTTCACACACTGCAGACTTATTTTCGCGCCTATGTTTCATATCTGCGATACGTTCTTTTATCCAAGTCCCTATACTCCTCTTTGTTTGCCCGATGTAGCCCACAGTCGCATTCAAAAAATAGGTCTATTTCGTAGCCTTACAGGCTACGAAACGTCAATAAATAAATAAAGTGTCGTGCATTAACCCGTAAAAAACTAGTTTTATTTAGCAAGTTTGTTTTTGTGAGTAATAGTGTTCGCAAATTACTTGGAAGTGCGATACATGGAGATGCCTTAAGCCTGGTAAGTGCCTATAGTAGCTTTAAGGCAGATATAATTTTATACTCGAGAGAGTATAATTTCACCGTAGATTCACTATAATGGTCGTAGCAGACATATCAACTCGGAAAGGGATCGTCACCATATCAACTCGAGCCGTTCAGTATCCTTTGCATAAAACTCCTTACTGCAATGCACAATAATCGGAATCGTAACGTAATCGCTTCGCCTCGGGATAAGCTCCTGAACGTGCGTGGTCAACTCTCCGTGGCCTAGCTTACTTCTCTCTGAAACCTAGCTTAAGACTCTCCGTAGCCTAGCTTACTTCTCTTCGTTCACGCCCCTCCCGCGGCCTGCGTTACCGAACGTGCGTGAAAAAACACTCCGTTTAATGTGCCGACTCTTAAAACGGAGTGGTTTCTTTCTCTATCACTGATCGAACTGATACCGCATAGCCGTCAACCAGTGGTCGGCGAGCCGTAAGCGCAGCGTGTCGGCTGGCCGTAGCCGAACTGAACGCAATGGCGTACGAAAAGGACGCGGAGGAGACATAATAATTACTGTCTCTGTTTTCTATGTGTTATGTCCGTGCCATATCTGCGGCTTGCGTATTTTCTGTGTGTTGCGCCTTTTTTGACACACGTCTTCCATAGGGGCATCTATGGCAGTGTCTTTTTGTTAAAATATTATGGTGGATTATTTTGTATCTTATATGCAACTAATACCTTTCGAATTTAATTTAATAGTGAAATGTATAAACCAATGTGCAAAAGAGAACACAGAAAATAAAATAGATAATGGTGGATGACAGAAACAGAACAGAATGTACATTTTATTAAATTATTTAAAATTACTTCATAATTAAATGAATAGTCAAAGACAAAGTGAAACAGCTTGCGTTTTATTAAAAAATCTACAGTAAATACCGGAGTCAGCATCAAAGAAAGCTTGATATGAAATATGACAATACTTCGCCCATTCTTCTGCCCAAATGGAAGAATAAAACGTTAAACAAATTCAAAACTGGGAACGCTGAATAATGCTTTAAAATTAAAAAGCGAACATTCCTTTAGAATTACCTTGGCGAGCAATAAATTTTTACCGCACCCGGTTAGTAGGTATAGTGCCCCGTACAAAAGTCATGTATGTGAAATTTATTCTCATCGCGGCCCCGTTCTCTTTGTGTTGCTAATTCCATTCTTTTGTGATGTCATTAACCTGAAAGGAATAGTTATTATGTTCAAGGGAATTATATAAGGCACCCCCCTAGTTTATGATTGGAGCTCACGAGAAGTATAAAGCGGTTAATTTATTTTAGTTTCATGTTCTGAAAGAAGTTACCTAATGAATGCTATAAAAATAAATTTTGTCTGAAATTGTTTATTATGAAAATTTAATTTGCGAGTGTGATTCATAGAATACCAACGGAATTCTATTACTAAGTTTTTGTTGTTCCGTTCATCCGTCCATCGGTCCGTCTGTCAACAAGATGTATCTTATAAACTGTAACAGGTATCCCACCAAAAACATTGTGTAAAAACTAGCCAAGTCTCGATGGAGTTGCTTGTTTATCTCTAAAAAGGAATGAAATCTAGACAAAGTCGTGCCAAGTGTAAGGTTCTTTACTGCGATTTCTTTATTATTATAGTTAATGTTGTGTGACTCGGCCGTTGAAGGGTACACAAGGGTACAAAACTAGGTGCTACAATTATGACCAAATTTTGAACGAAATTAATATTTTAGTGTAATTTGTTTATTTAATTTGTGTAATGTTCGAGTAGAATAAAGTTAATCGTTCGACTATTTTTTCTTGTAAACTTAAATATAAAAATAAAAGCTAGTGTAGTGTTATCCAGAGTTTTCCTTTAATTTTATTTATATGCATATTAAAAGCAGAAGGGGAGGCGTTCGCCCAGCAGTGGAACGCTATAGGCTAGATTAAATTAGAAGATGTGTCCCATTACGCTGGATTTTTGCAATGACAGTCTATTTTTTTGTACCAATAGTAGAAGGGGGCATTACCATACCTTTATTTACAGCTGAGGGTTCTTCATCAGATACTTCAGACCTTCAATTTTTGACATCAAATGAAGCGGCCCACCAAGTTGAATATTTTTTGTAAAAGCGGTATGTCGATCTCTTCTAACAGAGTGGTTGGACTCTTGGGTTTTCTCATCAGAGTCACAAGATACTCCAGATCTTCGATTATCCTAGTTTTTATGGTTTTCTCTTCATGTGGCCATTAAACCGTAACTCTGTACCAAATTTCAGCTCTCTGAGTTTTTGGGAAGTACTAGTTCTAATCTGATGATCATGAGTGAGTGAGTGAGTCTCATAAATGCGAAACTTTGCTTTCGCTTAACTTCGGAACTAAATGACCTACAGACTTGAAATTTTGGGTTTTAAGTATGTGATTATAGCTTACTGGATGAAGAAAATTTCTGCGTTCTGGTTTTATCCAGAGGTTCTCAAATAGGGGCCTGAAAATACGATCAGTGTCTGCTTCGCGTTCGACTTGGCGGGGGCACTGCTGTGCCCCCCGATAGCTGAAAATTTTCAGCGGAGGCTTCGTTGTCACATTTAGTGAATAAAATCACTATAAGTTTTCTATTCTAGCAGTAATTTAATAGGTCTTTAGTGGACATAAATATTTTTTTATTAAAAATTTAAAACTTCTCACGGTCGAACAATTAGAGTTACTTGCTTCAAAATTTACATCCTTCAAACACCTTAACAGTAGATAATAGATAGGTAGGTAGCTAACTGTCCTCTGAAATTGTTTAAAGTCAGAATTAACAAGATTGGAAGTTTCCTCCTAATTTTCAACTTTTAATTGGAGTGAAATATTAAGTTTCGACACGGTTTGAATACAATACTCAATTATTCAATACCAAGCAATACGAAGTAACACCTTTATAGTACTGACAGCAATTGAGAAGTCAAAGGAAACAATCGTATTTACTTATTTACGAGCAATCACTGACATATCTGATTGAGTTTAGAGTTTGCACGTTCAGTTCAGATAATCTACAGGTGTTATTGATCATTTGGAACCATGAGCTTCTTATTCTTGGTCGCTATAAGGTGATAAGGGCATTTAAATATCCTTAATAATTTACCATTATTTTTATTTAACCATTATTCTAGTTTCCATAAATACAGTGCTTACTTTAGAGCTAGGTTAATTAGGATGAGTGGTAAATATATTATTATGTTTTAAATATGTAAATAACATAACCTAATTGCACCTTCACCTTTTTACCACAGAACTACCAGAGAGACGGCAAAACGCCACAGATATACCGTAGAGGTCCCGCAAAGTCGTACTAAACGGTTTGCTTCCACCTATATCGTCAGAACAGCTAGGTTGTGGAACTCTTTGCCGGAATCTCTGTTTCCAGTCATCTATAATCTGGGGCTCTTCAAGTCGCGAGTGAATTGGTTTCTTCTAGAAAAACGCGTCCCACCTTAGGCTGCTACGTGACTCTTCATCAGGCGCGTGGCCGTCAAGCGTAAGCCTATTTAATGTAAAAAAAATGGTTCTTTCATGAATTCTTCAATTAGTCACAAAAGAGTAAAAACTTCTCACGTCATCATTTAACGCATGTAATTTCCGTGGACGTCCACTTCCATGAGCGTCATCTTCCCTGAAAGTCCGCTTTCCTTAAGGTCCCAACCTAGTGTTCCAGAGTCGATATTTTCTTAGCTATCTTAACAAGATTTTTCTGCCGTAACCCCCGTACATCTGAAGGGATGTTCATCGAGTCCACGTCAGAAAAGTGGTGGTGGATCACTAACGAATACCCTGTATTTAACAAAGTACAAATTAGCACAAAAAGCGGACTTCTTCTTCGTACATTACATAGTAAAGTCTTTAGGAGCATTCGGAAGTAAAAGAAGCTTGGGTAAGTGTTAGTGTCACCACACACGGACCACCGACCACAACCACAAAACGCCGCCACCGGCATATTTCCACTATTGGTGGCCGCCACACGCTACAAATCGTTGTTGCTCGCTTCTTGTGGCCCGCACCGGCCACTTAATATTCCGATACATACCGCCGTCACACGTCACTCGCGCGATTCCCCAACCCTCTCTCCCTTACTTTAGTCGGCCGCCATCGCGCGCTTCAGCCACTTTAGTAGCCGCTTCTATCTTCTCGTGGCGGTGTTTGTGGCTGTGGCGTGTAGCCAGTGTGCGGCGACACTTAAATTAGGTAAGTGGACACTCGGGTAAGTAGATATTCAGTGTAAAATGCCTAATGAATCAACTAGACATTCCGGAAATAAGACCTAACGTGCCTAAAGAACAAATCTGTCAAATTATACAATTAATACAATGTTCATTTGATGTTTCATAAAATATCTTGTCATTCTAAGAGCCTTATAATATTATAACTATATTTTTTTTAAATGCCAAAGATGCAATCTCGCCATTTCAAAAGTTATTTACTTGCGTAAATTTAATTTGGAATTATTACAGTTACAACTGAAACGAGGGTTAATTTATGAATATTGTGTCAGGCATGGCTCTTAGAGGCGTGGGCACGATAAATTGCATAGCCGTAGTGGCACCGGGTTGCAACGACTACTAATTAACATAACGTAACTTACAGCTGTAATGATATAGATTCCTTATGAGTTTGGCATAGCATCAACGAATCGTTACAATGACTTCGTTTCACAAGCTTGGCAGATTATTACTCATATCTTTTGTTCTTTTTCTTTCTTAGCTTTCTTATAGAATGTGTTTGAGTTAGGGTTGCATATCTATGCAACTCATATAAGGTTTCCGAGCGAAGTTTCTTATCTCACGGTACAGATTTGGTGGAGGCCTAGGCGAAAAAATTCACAGGTCTCGTGCTCTACACGACTTGAAAGGGCATTGAAAATTAATCTACCTATTATAGATTATTAAAAAAACAAATTTTTCGAAAAAAATTTACATCATCTTAAAGCCCTTCGAATTCCGCGTCTTTTGAGCTCTCGTACATCCTCGTGGCCGCACGCGAGCCGCCCGCCGCGTGATATCGCACCTCGCACCGCGCAATATTCGCGGCTAAGGGCACCTCTACAGCATCAACCGTCACCAATATCAAAAAAGTGTAATGACCTAAAATGTTCCTTGGTTCAATACCCATACATTTTGTTCATATTTTTGAAATTCGGTCCCGTTCTTTTGTAACACAGTGATATCAAAAATTTTCTATTATATATATACTAGCAAACCAGTGTACCAAATGTTCACCAAAACCTGATTTAAAAAAAAAAGTATTTAATTAATTGAGAACTTCGGAGATTTTGTGTGGTTTCGTTTGAAATTCGTGATTTCTCGAAAACCGGAAGTGCTACGTTACTCAAATCCGGTTTGTAGTGTTATCAGACTATTCTTAACTTATAACTTAAATATTCTCTCTATCTATCTCTTACGGTTTGGCCGCTGAAACAGCACCACGGACAGACGGACTCGTCTAATAGATAAGAGATATATATTTCTATCGTGTGTTTTCGGTGTCAATTTTGGTCGAAAAAAGTCGGTTTTTTTCGACTTCCATAAAAGTTTTTGACTTTTCCAAAATAAATTTTAAAATTTCTTAAAGCCCTTTAAATTCCGCGTCTTTTGAGCCCTCATTAGTCCTCGTGGCACTAAACCTCGGGGTCTATCGGTATAGAAAATGGGGGCCTACTGGAGCGAACGAAAAAAACATTTTCAATTTTAAAAATGTATAATTTTTCCGCCACGAGCGTCAGTTGTGTCTGATACCTACGTAAAAATTCTTCACGGAACACTCATCGTGGTTTGTTTAATAATAATAGGTAATACGTAATATTTACCATATGTTTATATAATGTAAGTACATTAATTTTCCCAAACATCGAACAATTATAAATAAGGTAATTTCGAAGTATTGGGAGTTCTGGAAATGCTTTTAAAGTATGACTCGTCAAGGACAATACGGGGAAGGAAGTTTCTTATCGCTCGCACAGTCTCCGAGTTCGCGTCTCAAATAAAAGTTTGGAAAGGTAATACTTTGTTTCGTTCACTTCAAAAGAAGTGTTATTCCGCCTGTTGAATTAATACTAGCTCTTTGTGAATCCCCGAAAGTAATGACCCGTTGGTATTTTTTGATTAATTTTATTTAATATTGCGCTGCTCTCGATAAGGACCGAAACGAGTTTTTGTATGGTCAATTAAAAATATTAATCAGAAAGCTCTCTCGCTCGCGCAGGTAATGAAATTTGTCGCATTGTTTTCTATATTTATGTAACTCAAACAATGATTTAGGTACGATAAAAATTATATAAGGTATCCTTTCAGACTTTACGAACCACTCCAAGCATGTTTGACTATTAAACATGTTACGAAAGAGCAAGGCATTCCAACACAGGTATATGTTTACCTAAAAGAGTGCTTCAATAACTTTTGAGTGAATGTAATTTCTTAACAGTTTTTTTTATTTATTTTCATTTTTACAACGGGGTGAAGTAAACGAAATTGTATTTAGTGTCCGTCAGTAAAATTATTGATACTGAAATCATAGCAGAAATCTTTTGAATAAATCAACTAAGAAATTGAAATTTTGTTTATGTTTTCCAAACAGAACATTTTTATTTAATAATTTCAGTATTGAATAAACTCTTTTTACAATAATAAAAGCCAGTTAAGAAGTAATAATAATGTGAAAACTAATCAAAAAGTGCCTTTTACTCCTTCAAAAAGAGTTTTCTTAAACAAAGGCTGAATTACTCCATCAAAATAATATTGTTCTATAAAATCTGAGAATTTAAAGAAGTTATTGGTCTCCGATGATCTCGCACGGCAGGAGACGGCTCGCAATATTTTAAAGACGACAAGGACAGATGGTTATAATCTTTATTAATTAACTACCGTGTCAAACTATTCAGCCGACACGTTCATTTGACAAAATATAATATCTTCTTCACTTTATTAGTCTGCTGGTAAAATATTGCGTTACATTTTCTTTAAATTTTAAGATCATTAACTATTCTATAGAAATCGAAATTCCTCAACATCAATAAAGAATGTTTTACCAGTGACCAGGATATCAAAGTATTTACAATATTGCGTTCATTTACTCCATTGATTCACTCCAAACTCACTCAAAACTTCCAAACATTTTGTGACTAGAGGCCCATGCACGAATTTAGAGGGCTACGTTATCGAATGGTCAACGTCAAATTTTGTATGGAAAAAGCTCGTTTCTTCTTACGTCCGATAGATAACTTTGACGTTGCAATATGATTACGGAGATGTCAAAATCGTATTTGGGGCTTCATGAAATGATTTTCGATAACTTGTCGGATTCTTCGCATTATCATTTTTCTTAATATGAAGATCCTATAAATGACCTCCCAAACTCCACCTCACCTGATGTTAAGTGACAGTGGAGTCCAGACATGAAGATAGCTTGCAAAACAGTTTTACCTGCCACACCAGCCACCCTCAACTTGGCGGCCGCCGAGTTGCTTCTTCAAGCCTCTTTTAAAGGACCCACGGTTGTAGGAGAGAGTGAACACAGAGGGCAAAACATACCATTTCCGGATGGGATGCCAAAGAAACGAGTCCTCAAACCTCTTTGTTCGGGTAGGAGTAGTAGCTACAGTAAGTCGGTAACAACTGCGGACTGTAAGTTCTTTACTCTCAGGTCGTAACAACGACGAGATTAATAAAATGTGAATTCCGCCTACCATTCCAAACTGTCTCAAATGAGGGTTACTTGCTATCTATACTGATATTATAAAATGTGTTGGACAGTCCATTTATCAAGTTAGGTTATCAAGTTGTTAAATGATTAAAGTTATAATTTTTATTATTTTTAAAGCATGAAACTGCTTGATGTTTAAATCTAAAGAAAATATAACTAGAAAAAATTCCACGCGGACCAGGCAGCAGACGGGACTCGAACCCGCACCCTTCGCAATCCGGGCGAATGCACTGACCAATTATGCTACCGCGGCCCTCACGGACCGCGTCGAAATTCTTCTAGCCATTCTTAAGCTGCAAGGCAGCGCCATCTCTTCGCATTATAGGTAACCCACAATGTCAAATGAATACTTTTACAAGTATTAAACATTTGAAAGAAGAAATAGCAATTATAGTTATAATTTTTATTATTTTTAAAGCATGAAACTGCTTGATGTTTAAATCTAAAGAAAATATAACTAGAAAAAGGCCAAAAAAGAAACTAGGCCGCGGTAGCATAATTGGTCAGTGCATTCGCCCGGATTGCGAAGGGTGCGGGTTCGAGTCCCGTCTGCTGCCTGGTCCGCGTGGAATTTTTTCTAGTTATATTTTCTTTAGATTTAAACATCAAGCAGTTTCATGCTGCTGCCTGCAAGGCTTAAGAATGGCTAGAAGAATTTCGACGCGGTCCGTGAGGGCCGCGGTAGCATAATTGGTCAGTGATTAAAGTTACACAAAAATCATGTACAATGATAATTTTTATTTTTAAGAGTTCTAAAAAATCCGCAACAGCATAAATGTCCATCTTTTGAATTTGAGCCACTATAACTATTTCCCTCAAATTAACGTGGGTGAAGCCGCAAGGGATCTCTAGTATATTGAAGCAGGACTTATGTCTCTTTTGCAATTGTGGGGTTTTTAAGTAAATCCAACTTTTCCCAGACCCCGCTGTTGTCAGTTGAAAAAGCGCTTCATTAGTATTCGATGCACGCACCCTTATTTCTTGCATTATTTCGCCTTTTCTCGGTATGAGTCTTATAATATTACTTATATTTATTTTATGAGATATGTAGGCAGCATGAAGAAAATTATTCTATTCTACATCGGAGTCACACTTAATGTCACATAAATTATACTGGAGAATGGTGGATCTTTTAGGATTTCGTTTGATACCAGTATTCGTAAGAGGGTCTTATTTATAACAAATTACAAGAAACACTATGCCCATGCATTACGATCATTTAAATAATCATCAACTTTATAATAGCCCATATTCATAAGAGTATTCTTGATCCGAGATTTAAATTTGGTCAGTGGAAGCTCAATCAGATGTTGGGGATCTTCATTAAACAATGCAATACTACAACCCAGAAATGAACCTCTTGATTTTTGGAGTGTTTTAAGTTAACGGGTCATGCCCTACATAACTTTTTTAATCATATGGTGCTAATATCTGCAGATTCAGCTAGCGTCAACGATTTCACAGATTTCTGAAGGACAGAGGAGCTCGAGGTGAAAACTTTGACTGGCAACTAGAACTTCATCGATTTCAAACTCCACCAATACTTTATCGATTATTCTTTGACGAACCTCCATCTTTTATCAAAATTCTGTTATTATTAAACAAAGACATTCAATAGTCCTAACTATTGAATATTGACAAAAAAAGTTATCTTTTAATGGATCAAGATATTTTTTTATGTTAAAAAGGGTGGCAAATAGGCGAATGGCCTGAATGATAAGCGATATGCAGCCACCCATTTTCGATAGACACTTTCGATACCAAAAATATAATTCGCTCTGTTGCCTACCCTGACCCAATTACCTACCCCATGAAGCCCTATACCCTTACTTAATCACTGAAATATGAATCACATTCAAAGTATAAGTGATTACGCTAAGCTCTTAGAGTTTTTCACACAGTTAATAAATATTATGTGACGATGTGTGCAGTTACGAAAACAATGGCGCTAATGAGCCCGTAAGTAGAAGCGCGAAGTCATTTACAAACACAGTCACTAACTTCATAACAAGCTTTTCCATTAGCACCTTTTCAGCCAGTGCTAACTAGTATTTTGTAATTCGTTGTGTTCCGCTTATTTTTCCTTCGCAAAATCCATCATATAATATCGTTGTGAAATTTTATAGCTTAAACATTTAAAGGATTTTGATATAATTTTGTGAGCAAATTAACCATAATCGTGCAAGTACCGAGTTTGAATTTGGCGAGGCTACTGTGGTCGCGAGCACCACGGTTTCCGTTAGAAAGCAAAGAGTAATTCGAACAGGGTCAACGGTGGAACACAACGCTCGATCTTCTGCATCCTCGATTCACGTCCATTCGTTGAAGAAACCTGCTGATCAACATTGACAAGGCTACCAGCTACAGTGAGAAATTCGCGGGCGTACACCAGCTCTCGTTCTTAGCCTTTCGTCACCTGGTGCCGTCTACCAAGAAGCCGTCTACTCAACTCAAGGTACGTGGTGCTTTGTTCAGTGTTTGGCAGAGTCATTGCAAACCTATGGTTCTCTGTTGTTAGCGACAAAACTCGGGATTACTTCCTTAGTGAAATAATCTACCTTGGATGTGTGACGGACATCCTACCACCTTCTCTCGGTCTCAGGCAATGTTACTGTAGAACCCTAGAGTGAAATGTTATATTATGTAATTTGGCCTGTAACAAATTTAATTATTATGGCGTTAATGATAATGATGATTTCTTTTTGTTACTTGTACTTATTACTTTGCGAAAAGTCCATATCAACCACATTCTTAATTAATTTCTTAATTTTTCATTAGATAGAACAAGGTTACCGAGGCAAAATGATACAAAACTTAGTGAAAAATTTGCGAACAGATGTTTACAAAATTTTTATCACTAATGTGATATTTTTTTTTGCAACTATCCTCTAGAATTCGAAAAGGCAAAATTTAAAAAGTTCATGGTACTTTTCATATTACGCCATCCTTTGAATTCTTGTAAAAAACCTTTTTTTATATTTTTTTAAAAAGGGGTTTATAAGGGATGTGGAATTCCCTAAACACTTCTATTTTGCAAATTTCGTGAATCCATATACTACGGTTTCTTTTTCTTTGCGGCTGACTGATTCAACTATTAAGTTGCAGCGCACTCCGCTACGACTCTAATGTGCTTTGGATTAATTTTGAAATATGTTGCGGTGCGGCCCGTCGCTACTGTAGTATGCACAAACCTTCATTGTTATACTAAAATTTTGTGATAGAAGTTAAGCTTAGTAGATTTTTGAAAGTTTGACGTCATATTGGAATTGACGACTGTGTATGAAATATAACAGGGCGAAAATAAACTTTCTTCGGTCATTTTCTTATTCTAATGACTCAGATACACGACGACACATTTCGACACTAGTCTGGGATGCGTCTACATGGTAAGCAATATTTTGTGTCGACATTAGTGTGTACATATAGTGCCACGGTTCAAGTGTATTGGCTATCTACAGGAATCAATGCTACACCGACTGCAATTCAGTGTTGTACATTCCGTCACAATGAATTGACGTACTGCTGCCGCGATGTACCTTTCAATTAAATGCATCGTCGTAAAAACTTGTGTGGGTCACTACGCACGTCCTGTCTCCACGGCTGCGACAAGGACACTGAGCGACATCAACACTGCATCTGCAACTAAGTGTCGTGGCAGTGGACACACAGAGACAGTCGATGTTATACACTGAGTGTATAGTGTCTGGTGTCGTCGTGTATCTTAGACATTAATATAAGGTTTTCCTTCGTAGATTTGCTAACAGATGGCGTAATTTTAGACATTCATACATAATATGAATGTCAAAAACTACACTTGCAAATGCCTGAACTGAACAAAGGAATTTAGAGTTTGATATCTTGATATTCTAGCCTACTCAAGTAAATTACTTAGTCATCAAATTCGCATCCTTGAAACATCACGGGCGAGACCTAAACGGCCTACGTTAATACTCAAGTGTCTCGGCACAAAATAAACATGTCCGTTGGACACCTCATCGATCATCCTAATATTTGTACTAAAAAGTATGATAAAAAAACTACTTTATTGAGAGTAAAAAAAACAAAAGAAAAAAACACTTCCTTTTACAACAAACAAACATAAGGTCCGTCTGATAGCAAGTGACCACTAAAGCTTATAGTATATTACATGCTTACGATACCAGAGTAAGCACACATTTACTTGACTAACACTACCACTGTTAAACTCTATTAGCAACGACGAGTAAGTGTTAACACATACACAAGTACGTATTTCGGTCATATAGTAGATACTGCACTCATTATATCCGTTGTGTCCACCACTAGTAGCAAATGAAAAGTGAAAGTTTACCAATTTCATTGTTATTCAACACACTTTCTACTTAAATCTAAAGAAAATATAACTAGAAAAAATTCCACGCGGACCAGGCAGCAGACGGGACTCGAACCCGCACCGCAGTTGGTCAGTGCATTCGCCCGGATTGCGAAGGGTGCGGGTTCGAGTCCCGTCTGCTGCCTGGTCCGCGTGGAATTTTTTCTAGTTATATTTTCTTTAGATTTAAACATCAAGCAGTTACATGCTTTAAAAATAATAAAAATTATAACTATAATTGCTATTTCTTCTTTCAAATGTTTAATACTTGTAAAAGTATTCATTTGACATTGTGGGTTTACCTATAATGCGAAGAGATGGCGCTGCCTTGCAGCTTAAGAATAGCTAGAAGGAATTTCGACGCGGTCCGTGAGGGCCGCGGTAGCATAATTGGTCAGTGCATTCGCCCGGATTGCGAAGGGTGCGGGTTCGAGTCCCGTCTGCTGCCTGGTCCGCGTGGAATTTTTTCTAGTTATATTTTCTTTAGATTTAAACATCAAGCAGTTACATGCTTTAAAAATAATAAAAATTATAACTATAATTGCTATTTCTTCTTTCAAATGTTTAATACTTGTAAAAGTATTCATTTGACATTGTGGGTTTACCTATAATGCGAAGAGATGGCGCTGCCTTGCAGCTTAAGAATAGCTAGAAGGAATTTCGACGCGGTCCGTGAGGGCCGCGGTAGCATAATTGGTCAGTGCATTCGCCCGGATTGCGAAGGGTGCGGGTTCGAGTCCCGTCTGCTGCCTGGTCCGCGTGGAATTTTTTCTAGTTATATTTTCTTTAGATTTAAACATCAAGCAGTTACATGCTTTAAAAATAATAAAAATTATAACACTTTCTACTTGTTTTAGTGTACAAAAGTAACCGGTTCTAAGTACGTATAGAGACAAACATCTTACTAATGCTAATTTTTGTTCGAGTAGCTCCCCCCACTCCCCCCCCCCCCCTATAAAAGTTAAACTATTGGCTTCAAAAACCTGGATAAATTCATGATAATAGTGCTTATTATGAACTTTAAAGAAAAATTATAATGGCTAACATTGATTATTAGTTTAAGAGAAATAGTCGTTAACTTAGGTTAAAGAAAATTTCTTACCTATTGAAAATTCCTTATAAGAAAACATTACTAGTCACATAGATGAAGTTATTGTAGCGTAAAACCTTGCATTGAATATGAATATATTGAATATAAAACTATAAGGAGTATATAAGCACTTGAAAAGATCGGCTATTATCATTCGTAGGTATTCGTATTTAAAAAAAAAGTTAATATCTAATTGATTTTGAGTTTGAGAGGCAGTTTGACTTTGATTACATTTTAGTTGAGATACATAGTTTGATATTAATTGTTTTTCTTTTTATTTCCGATACAGAAAATAAAGATTCCTGCACAAATATATTTTGGTAACGACAGGCAACTACGGAACCTTACACTGCGCGTGGCACGCACTTGGCCGGTTCTATTTTGTATACTTTGTTCAAGGTCTTTATGGAAACAAAAGAAAATACGTGATTTTGACGACCTCCGAGGCCGAGTGGTATGTACGCCGGGTTTCAAGGTGCCGCCTACCCCGGGTTCGAATCCCGGTGGGGGCAGTTTGTACTCCAGTCATGTATGTTTAATATGTTTTTCTTTATAAATATACTTATATATGTATCAGTATATGCATTCCATTCGTTACCCCAGTATCCCATAACAC
The DNA here is from genome assembly GCA_902850365.2 of Chilo suppressalis. Classification (NCBI taxonomy): domain Eukaryota; kingdom Metazoa; phylum Arthropoda; class Insecta; order Lepidoptera; family Crambidae; genus Chilo; species Chilo suppressalis. The sequence goes on from OU963902.1 coordinate 6,378,462, forward strand.
AAGCCTACAGTAATTACTTTGGGGCTAGGTGTGAATGTTGGAAATATTTATTTATAAAGATAATGGGGACGAAGTCACCTAAGATCTTATATTTTATATAATAAACGACACAAATATTTAATAAGGGGTTTTCAGATTTTGTGATCATATCATTATATGTATCATTCAATTTGTTACCTGCCGCTACACTAAGCTTTGAACAGTAAATATTAGAAAGTTCACTGAAAACTTTCATTCGCCGAATCAAATACTCTACCTAATTACGGATTCACTGCTGCGTGTATCCGCAGATACAGACTCAAACATCCGTCCCGCCACTAGTTACAATCGCAGTTATTGTCAAACAAAATGACGGAGGGAAACACAAAGGACTGAGACTTTATATTCCCATGACAACTCGAAAAGGGTTTGAGTTCGTTTAATAGTCTGCGGGGCACTTGAAGACTGCATCTGACAAATTAAATTAGCATCACTTTATATTTGCAGGATGCCGTTTAGAGTTTTAATGTGCGAATTTGTTGCGTTTAATTTTCGGATTCAGATTCTTAAATAATAAAATATCACATTGAAAATTAAGATACTTCATTTCACTGTCAAAAGTAATTTAGTATTTTTTTAATGGGTCTCGCGCTTTACCATTATGTTAATGTTACAGAAAATAATAAATGTGAAAACAATTTAATAGAAATAAATAATAGAAGTGATTTTATTCCTTTAAATAAAATTAATAGAAGTGGTTTTACTGAATTACTTATTGACTTTTTATATCTCTTCTTTAATGTTTTCTAGCAATGACTCACGGCAGCACTGAGAGATGTCTATAAAAATATATATTTTTAAGGTGTTTTACAATATTCTATAACATTAATAATTTAAAAATTAATTGACTTATGTGAGTGCGACTGTTAAGACACCAAAATATTTAAAACGTAACATCGTAGAGCTTACAATAAAATCTCCATAATATAATATATATTCATAAAATATTCAATAATGCTCTGTGATGTCCGTGTTCCGGTACAAACGGTACATTCTACACAAGCGGTCCAAAAGTTTCCCCCATTGTCATAACATAATAACTCATTGAAATTTCAGATTTCATCGATTCCCTGCAGGATACCGCTGTTCTATATTCGGGATCGATCGAGATAGTTACAGAACATTGCTTCCTGCTTACAGAAGTTTTATGTTTGTTTAAAAAATAAGTGGATATCATTGTATTATTACGCGGAGGGAAAATTTCATACCCCTTTGAGATTTTGCAAATAACATGATATGAAGAAGCAGCAAGCTAATATTTTTATAAATTATACATCGAAGTACAAATAGATCATAACATATACTATTTACTTGGGTTTGACCCTCACAATGACTCATTGGGAGATTACCCTAATAAATGTGAAAGTAGGTATATATGTAGGTATCGACACTCTGGCCCCGTCTCATATTCCCGGGACCTCGATGCACACTGGCGCAGCTGCTTCGACCGCAGAGGCCCTTAAGCGCCGCAAGTATGTCTGCCTCATTGGAGACCTCACATTTGCGGCGTTTGGAGTCGAGACTCAGGGACCCTGGGGATCCGGTGCCCACCATCTTTTTAAAGATATGGTGAAAAGATTGGTGGAGACCACTGGAGACCGCAGAGCTGGCGGCTATTTCGCCCAGCGCATAAGCCTCGCCATTCAGCGGGGAAATGCCGCCAGTGTCCTGAGAACCTTTGCCGACGGGGAAGACTTAGGGCAGCTATTTTTTTAATATTTTTAATTTTTGTCTAGTTTTAGTGTAGTTTTAGTTTAATATCTAAATGTCAATTGTTTTTTTTTAATTGATTTATGATATATATAGATACTTATAAACCCACCTAGATTATTAGTAAATGAAATTAAAATATTCATCGGTATATACTATTTGACATTATTTCTATTATTAACTTTTATGCGTTGACCCCATCCAATTTTCATCCTTTGAGCTGAGTTTGCAATTAAGCTCAGAACAGTTCTGAACAAATAAACATTTGCCCACTCGGTAACATCAGAGCGAGTTCGTACAATGATGTTTGACTGGACTCAGGGAATGAATGCTCTCTTACTCAATCATCTATGGAAACAACGCAACATTGTTTTAAGCATTCTATTTACAGAGTGAACAAATGTTTGCTCGCTCGGAACTGTTCTGAGATTTATTGGAAACTCAGCTCAAGGGATGAAAATTGGATGGGGTGTGAGGGGTGGGGGCAAACAATGAGGTGGAAACGCAGCATTAGACGAATTCCATATTTCTATCTCCTTGGAACTTTGAAAACCTTTTTCATTGCAAAAACACTAAACTATATTTTAACTACTGCAATAAAAGTAGCAAAAATATTATTTGGTTTAAATATAGATGGGTATGTCTATGGGTCACGGCTGCTCCCCTTGTACCTCATATTAATTAATCACTCTCATTCTCATTAATAGTAATCATCGGGAGATGAGGACGTGCCGAGGTATTTCAGGCAGCAGCGGGGGCTAGTGACGTCATAGGCCGTAATTTTATGGAATAAATTTATGAGCACTCGAAGTGTGCTTTTAACGAAAATGTAACAAGACAGGTACTCAGTAACTTTCCCTTTACTTCTAATGGTTCCATGCCCAAAAGATAACAAATGGAACCCAATAAATATGCAGCCACTGTCTATTACAGGACACTTTCTCTTGAACGAAACTTTGAAAACACCTGAAATAGTCATTGAATAAACACTACACGATCACTTGATTCGTATAACTGAAATCATCATTAGCCTAAAGAAATCAACAGCTTTTTCTTGTCCCCACTGCTAAGGCAGAAGACATTTTATGTACAAAATAACTTAGACTGATGGGAAATAACCTTTTTTTATAACGCCAGGGAAATGCGTTACGCATGGGGTATGCGTAACGCATTTCCCAGCTCGGGAGTGCGGCGAGGTTATGTGAGACTCCTCCTCCTTCCTCTCGGTGACCCGTTCAGCTAGTCCGACTAGCTGAACGGCTGTTAGAGTGGTGGGGGCCCTACTCACTTAAAACTTGACAATGCCCCTCACCTCACTGACGAGCCATGTCCAATCCGGGCGAAAGATACATCAAGCGGCGGCACCCAGTCCAGTAAGGAGACTGCACTATGTGCGGCCAGGGGAACCCTTAAGGATGCATCCATATTCTCCTGGTGGGGACCAGTGAGTGTCCGATTCGAATGGACCCATCCTGCCTCGAGACATCCCCATCAGATTGGGAATAACTTAACCTATCATATATTGGTGATTCCTAACAAATGCAACAAGGACTTCCAGTCTAAAGTGACTTTCAAAGGAACTTGAAAAGCTCTGGCCGCCCATCCAAAGTTCGGCCATTGTCAAAGTTGCTAAAACTTTAACTGTCGCCATTAGGCATAGTTACTACTGCGCTATCGGACTATCTTTCCAGCGCGATTGTTAGTGACAAAATATGCACGTCGCAATATAAATTTCTCATTATCCATTCTGTGAATGACCTTTGATAAAGTTACTTACGCCATCAAATTTCTGTTCTACATATTAAAAGCAATAAGCCACTTTCTACAATCTCCAGCCCTGGAAAGGTTGGAATCCGACCCGCGGATATCAAACTAAATTAAAGGTACTCATACACACATATATGACATGGACCACCCCGCTGCCGAATCTGGTACCTACGTATTAACACTCAGGGGTGTAATAACCAGCTGCAGAGCCGCAGGCTGCGTGAGGGGCATTCATGACTGAGCTATATTTTTATTTGATTTAATTTACAAATCCTAGAGGGAGGGGTGGAGGGGTTCAAATAGTAATTAGTTTGAACAGAAACTTGGCCGACATAGATTTCAATAATATATATTGGCACGCCAAGAATAAAGTTTGTCCATCCCTGTTCTACACAATAACGTGTTAAACATTGCGCTATTAAAATTCCACGAATGAGCATCGTGTGTCTGCTCAACAAAGAAGACACTTAGTTACAGAGATAAAGGAGAGAAGGTAAGTAAAACGATCCCACGGGAAATTTGTAGCGGTGAAAGAGCGAACTAGTTAAAAATAAGCCTTAATACGCTACCCTCTGCTACAAGACGATTGCTTCTGATGTTTTATGTGATGTGTGCTTACAAATACTACCCGAAGGTATGAACAATTGCGGGCCGTACTGAAACATCGCTCAGTGTTTAAAAGCTACTTAAATTTCAGTAGGTTACTTTGAAATGACTAACCGCCGCTCTCAGAGACATTACTGAACTTCTTATGTTTGACTTAATCATCATCATCAACCTATTACTGCTGCCACTAATGGGGCACAGGGGATTCCTAAGCGTAGATTAAGAATAAGGGGTCATGTTCCACTGCGAGTACTCAGAACGCACTGCGATCCTCAGTAAGCAACTGCCATAGCCAATCATACAGAAAGACGGGCGCGGATAGGAGAGGACTAGAGGAGTAACCATAAGCAGCTTGCGCCTCTGAAAAAGAAAATGCCTACTGAGTCACATTCATGTCATAATTATATTATGGCATCACTTATTTCCTCGCGCAAATGCCGGATTGTCGATTGAATGATTTATTGAAAGGAAAGATATCGCTATAGCTCCTCCTTCTTCAGGGTTGCCAGATGTTCTATGCAGCCAATAGACGCTGACGATACCATCGGGCTCGGGTTATATACTGTCCTATCCCCTACCCCGGGAAGTATATATAAAAGTGTTAAAGCTTACGTCTCCTCCATGGAGCAACCACGTGAGGATGGCGGGCAGATTGGTCGGCCGGCAGAAAGGTGCAATGTACCCTGTGGAGTATATAACAGGTTTGAAGCTTACGTCTCCTCCGTTGAGCAACCACGTGAGGTTGGCAGGCAGGTCGGCCGGTGGGGAGGTGTTCTGTACCCCGTAGAGTATATAATTATGTTGAAGCTTACGTCTCCTCCATTGAGCAACCACGTGAGGTTGGCGGGCGGGTTGGCTGGTGGGCAAGTGTTCTGTACCCCGTGGAGTATATAACAGTGTTGAAGCTTACGTCTCGACCGTTGAGCAACCACTTGAGGTTGGCAGGCAGGTCGGCCGGTGGGGAGTTGTTCTATACCCCGTAGAGTATATAATAGTGTTGAGGCTTACGTCTCGTCCGTTGAGCAACCACGTGAGGTTTGCGGGCGGGTTGGCCAGCAGGGAGCTACACTACCCCGTGGAGTATATAATATTGTAGAAGCTTACGTCTCGTCCGTTAAGCAACCACGTGAGGTTGGTGGGCTGGTCGGCCAGCAGGGAGGTGCACTACCCCGTGAAGTATATAATAGTGTTGAGGCTTACATCTCGTCCGTTAAGCAACCACGTGAGGTTTGCGGGCGGGTTGGCCAGCAGGGAGCTACACTACCCCGTGGAGTATATAATATTGTAGAAGCTTACGTCTCGTCCGTTAAGCAACCACGTGAGGTTAGCGGGCGGGTCCGCCGGCGGGGAGGTGCACTGAGCTCGGAGCGAGTCTCCGGAAGCATACCACCCCTTCTCAGCCTTTATCGTAGGCTTCTCGGGCGGCAATTCTGTGGACAAGCAAAAAATAACAATAAGATGTTGTTTTAAACTGTCATGGTCACTAACATACATAGCCTCTGATATTTTGGCACTGTCGCAATCGTCATGAACATAGTTAGTCCGTGCTCATGATAATTGTAGCAGTGCCGAAATATTAGAGACATGCTAAATAGGTACATGGTAGCAATCCTATAAGATCACAATAAGTTTGACAAAATAGTAAAAAAAACATGTGTTACCATTAGATGGAAAACATAAGACCCGCTTGATGGTAAGTGCCAAGGGAACCTTATGACTGAAATTTTAAAAATTGTATTGACATCATTGACTATTTCCGTAGGTTTGTGGAGTTTTTTAGAAGAACTTCTACATAGCTAAAGGAAGTTATAAACTGGTGGTAGGAAAAAAATAGATTAACAAAGGAAGTTGTTTTATATCATTACGGAAAAGTGTGCTCTTCGAGCTATGAAGCCATGGGGTGATGAAGCCTTTTTTCACTCAAAGAAGATCGAATACAGCATAGGTACCAATATCAGCTCACACTATCCCGTTTATCTGTCCTATTTGTACACTTTTTTAATTGCTTGATTTACTGATTTGCTATAAAAGCTTTGTATTTCCAAATGACATTAATAATTAACAGAACAAATTTAGTTAATTTTGTGTTATACAAACTAGGTTACTATAGAATGCCGAGGAAAATATCTTAAAGAAATAAGTTAATTACTTTCGAGTAAGAAATTGCTAAAAAGATTTTTCGTTTCTCGATTAAAAGAAACATTTGGTCTGATTTCATCACATTCAATTAGTAAAATCATTACTGAAATTCATTAACTTTTCGTTTATGAAAAAGGGAATGGATACAAACTCCCATACTGACGACAAAGAAAAACATACATAGAATACGTCAGCTGACACCTTTAAACACGAGGTAGCAAAAGTACGCGTACATTTTAGCAGGAGAGCCTAAGCGGGGATTTTGGATTTACTCGAGCACGACAGAATGTCTCCCCCTCAAGTTGAGGGGGACATCCTTGCACCTTGTAAAGTACTCCTACCATACCTGAGCCCTTTTTAAGGGATCGGACGTCTACGGCAGCAAAAAAATACAACAATCGGCCATGACTTTTGGTCGTGTCCAAATCGTCAACCTTTTGAATAGGACTACTCTTCTTTTTTTCTCTAGTCGCCGGCGCCGGGGGTACCGCGGCGTGTGGGGAAACTGTTCTGGTCCACTTCATTTGTGACAGGTTCGCGCCTCGTCTTCAGGACGGGGTGGTTATTGGGATCCATCCTATCCACTCTTCACACATCACCCTCGGCGCGGTCAAGCCCACCGGGTGAAACCCGTGAGGGAGGCCCAGTGAGCAAACAGCGAGCGGGCGATGGACTTAAGTGGGTAGAATAGGATCCATTGTTGTTGGGTTTATATAAATATACATATATAATTAAATAAATATATGTGATTACATAATTATGATGAATAGGAGCTAATGGATGGTCTACCTAGCATCAGTTCTCAATGTCTGACGCGCTCGAATATATGATATCAAATAGGTCTTCACGTCAACGCTGTAGTTTTTTCACAAACAAACTGTTTTGTTGGAGTGCAAACCAGTATTATTATTAATGCAATGGTAATCGCTTTTAGAAATTTTTAAAAACGATGAGTACTCTTTTTTTAAAGAGCAGCTAAAAATCAAGAGACAAGGCATAGCAGATTTCCCGCTAAAATTGGAGCACCCGTGTCTGAGGATAAAATTATAAATACGCAAGCTACTACGATTTAGAGTATCTGCCTGATATAACAAAACATATCCGATTCTCTTTATGCTGAATTCAATTTACATGGATTTCCCTTCGTTAAAAGCGGTGACAAGGTTTAAATGGAAACCCAACTCAGATCTGTGGTAAACAAAAACCTCACGTTTTTCGTCTGTGTTGACGTTACACACACACAAAAAACAGTGAAATGGAAGTGATAATGCCACGTTACAATCTATTACGGGTAAGTGTTAGAAATTGGGGGTCGCTTGCGTAAAAAAAAGACTTTTTTAAATTCACGTTTGGACGTTTTGTTTTTATTTCACGACCTCCGTGGCCGAGTGGTTTGTACGCCGGGTTTCATGGTGACGCGGACTCGAGTGGTCCCGGGTTCGAATCCCGGTGGGAGCAGATGTTTGTGTGATGAATACGAGCATTTGTATTCCAGTCATGGATGTTTAATATGTATTTCTATATAAATATACTTAATATATGTATTGTATATGTATTCTATCCGTTACCCTAGTATCCCATAACACAAGCCTTACAGTGCTTACCTTAGGGCTAGGCAAATTGGTGTGAGTGTTGGAAATATTTATTTATTATACAACGTCACATGAAAAATTAACTTTGATATTTTAATCGTTTAAACATCTTTAACCACTTATCAATGATGCCTCTAAGGGTCCCAGCACACGGGCCACCGGCCACAACCACAAAATGCCGCCACCGGCATATTTCCTGTACTTTTCATACATTTTATATGGACTCGCCACGTAGCGTGTGGCGGACACTGGCGTTAACCGTGTGCGGCACAGCCGAGTTGAAAACTCGTAATTTTCATTTTTTTTCCGCTACAATTAAGTTTTCTTCATAAATTATAATGTAATTATGTAAATTCAAAATCATGACTAGTCTCACGCTTTTATTATATCATAGAAACATTTTTGTATTTTTTAAATTACAATTACTTGATCCTCAAACATTCCTCCGACTTAATTGCCGGCGATATAAACATAATAATGAAATTCATCATCTCTCTTTATATTCAATACAATTACTGAAGATAAGTATTTTTTTTTTACTTTAGGATAAAAAGAAAATCTTTGGTAAAGTTTACATAATGGAAACAGGAAGAGAAAATAAAAAGAACATCCATATTGAAAAAAAGGAATCGATTTGAATCTTTGCGCGTAGCCTCTTGTAACCTCCGAGGGGTCTCAATTCGATTTGAAAGAGATTAATTAAATCGATTAATTAAGTTCGGCTTTTCGTGACGTTTTTTCCCATGGGTTGAAAAGTTAAAGCGCAAAACTCAACTGTCCAATTCAACGTCCCTCGCGACAACGATATATTAATCGGATTTCGTAAATCTATCGAAAGGGAACGGAATGTTATCGATATGCAGTGAGTACCTACGTATTATATTACTAGCGACCGCCCGCGACTTAGCCCGTGCTTTATTTTTTTGAGAAGCCCACAGAAAACTAACATCTTTCCGGGTTAAAAAGAATCCAATGTTTCAACCCAGGTCATAAATTATACGGGTACTTAATTTCATTCAAAGCCGTTCAGTAGTTTTTGCTTGATTGAGTTACAAACTTTCATAGTTATTAATGTAATGTTTGGTATTTGTATGATATACTAACTATTGACTGTTTGGAATTTTGGTTCTAAAATTATAACTAGCACACAACCTTATCGATTAATCGAAAATATATAGCTTAACGTATTTTGCAAATTATGAATATCACAATATGATTTAAGTAGAAAGTGTATCGCAAGTGATTCCATAAATTCAAAATATTGTATGATACAACAATTATTGTTGATAATTAAAAATTTATACTGAAACTTTAAGAGAAAGTTTATTTAAAGAACATAAAACAGGAGGAAATAATAATTATTATAGTAAGAAAACTAATTAGTTTTATAAGTTTCTTATGTTATGTAGATATATCTAGCGGGTGCCTGCGACTTGGTCTGCGCGGAATTAGGGGGGTTTCATACAAACTTTGAACCCTAGTTTCAACCTTTAGGTCGTGAGTTTTGGAAAATACCATCACATTTCAGCACAACCCGTTGCGTGGTTTGAGCTGTGCATGAATAATTCAGTCAGTAACAGTCTCTTTTTAACATACTGCATTCACTCCGTTCTCCATTTCTTAATTTCGGTAGAAATTGTATACCATCCTATTTTTGTGACAAACAAAATGATAGTTTTATTCAGTAGTACACTATTTCAGTTGTTTATTGGCTAGCCTCAAGTTTATCGATAAGTTTGTAATCCACCAGCTACTGCCGTTACAGAAATTGGGTTTTGGGCAATCGAGAGTTCGGCAAAATGTGCCTTAATCTATTGGGCGAACTACATTTCAGAGCAATCGAGATATAGGTTAGTTTCAAGCGGCTATCCTCCTCAGTGAACAGAACGGATTCTATTTTGAGGAACAAAATATTTGCCTTCAAGTATTTTGTATCGTCAGATAAATTCAACTTCAGCACAAACATGTGCAACGGCTTTCAGGGACAGAGAACAGATACCGTAGACGCCGTTTAAATTTTAAATTTTGTATCATTTAAACTTCTGTCAAAATTTTCGTTAGGAGCTAATTTTAATATAACTTTGAGAATTATATGAAGGTAAATTTATGATCAGGCGGATTTATAATACAAATGTTGTTTAAAAAGTCAAATATCCTTTCTTAAAGAGACAATCTTCAATATGTGTTTTAAATTCTTTTAGAGACAAATCACGTAATTCATTAAGAATATTTTTATATGAATGTATACCTTGAAGCTAAGTTTGTTTTTATTCCTTGTATTGAAAAAAATGGGTGCGTGTACTTATGTAGGCGCGTGAAAAGTTATCCTTCTTTGGCATCGTTTAAAATTAGTTTTTAATTGCATGCAAATAATTAATTACAATAAATTAATAAAAAGTCTGTAAAATGACACAGTCAATAAAGTTCAGTTTTAATTTGAAAAAATAAATAAATAATCAAAATATTCAATTAAAATCGCTACTGAATATTATTTATTAGAACATATGTGATTTGCACTTGTATGAAACTCAAACACGTATTCCGAATATACAAACTAGAAACATGTGGATAAATATTATAAATATGAATACCTATAACTATTACTTTATTACAAAAAATAAAGATGTGGTTTTTGGTTCTACTACACCAATGGTCAAGAGATGGCGCTGTAGTCTCCTGAATCGAGCTTTGGTTCCGTTGTTCCAGATTAATAAATACTTTTGATAGGCCTTCACAATGCAGTCGTTAGCACACACTAAATAGAGATTCTATTTCTATTTTGTTGGTAGATTTTCTTAATGTGCGGTAAACACAAAAGTAACGCATGAAGTTGGTCGCTAAAGCGACCAACTTCATGCTGTTAAAATTTTGTGTTACAGTGATGCGCGCGCATCTTAAAATTTCACTCTCATCATTTTTTCATAACGCGCCTAAAGAAGTATAACTTCAATAAATTCGTATATTTTTTATTGCATCATTATACTCTCACCCTTACTAACACTAATAACAAATGTAGTGCGCGCCAACACATCACACTGCGCTATGTGCCGTAAATTTATAAGGTGCTTACAAAATTTAATTACACGCACTCTTCTTAGGAACTTGCATGGTCAGTAAATTATTCGCAAGCCTCGTAGCTTGCAACCCAATAAAGGATGTGAATATGCCTTTCGTCACTATGTTGGAAGACTCATTCCCTCCTATTAATAAACGAAAAATAAGCTTGGATTAGTTAGTCTATTTTTTATGTTAAATGGTGGCAAACAAGGTTATGACACGCCTTTTTGCCACCCTTCTAATATAAAAAATAGTAAAAATTAGTACAATACTGTAGTACATTATTTTAACCAATTCGTAGGACATTGCAAACGCGGTTAGCGTTAAGCGTTAGGCATGTCTTACAAATACATAGAAAACCTTCCTCTTGAATCACTCTATATATTAAAAAAACACATTAAGATCCAAAACAAAAATTGTTTTATACTATGTAGTGATTAGGAAATAGGATTGAATTGTTCCTTCTGTAAGTGTCACTATGAAATTTTCGAATCACCTGTGTGGGAATTACACACCAATACAATTTACCGATCAAATTGAACAACGGACAAATGAAACGAAATGTGTTTTATTAGCACAAACCGTTTGAGAACCCGGAAATTCATTTGACGTTCTTTGACGTCCCGAATTACTCGTAGATGAGGATTTTTGTAGACGCCCCGTAATAGCCTCCTTTTTGGCTGATGAGGGCGACAAATCCAATTATAAGGTACCACGATCCCTATTGAATCGCGTTGATTTGTTTGCCGGCTGGGTTAACGATTGCGGAAGTTCAATGTTGCCATAGATAGAATTGCAATTGTGCTAATTGTTAAAAGGTCGTCAAGGAGCTTGATAACTCAGCGGTATCTACGTATCTGTTTATGTTGTGAGGGTGGCAAACTAGCGTATGGCTCGCCTGATGGTAAGTAATCTGGGTCCTTTAAGAGAGGCGTGAAGAAGCATTTTTGCAGGCCGGCAAGGTGAAGATGGTTGGTGTGGCAGTTTATAACTGCTGTACCAGCTATCTTCGCGTTTGGACTTTATCACCACTTAACATCAGGTGGGGCAGAGTCATTTTCCTACCTCGCTTAAAAAAAGTGACCACCATAGCCTACGCTTGCGATACCAAAAATATAAGTCACACCGATGCCCACTCTGGCCCAATCCCCTACCTCGTGGAGCCCTTTTTTTTTTTAATACGCAGGTAAAAAATCTATTTACAGACGACGGCGCCTTTAAGAGGCACACCGCCGAACGGACCTCACACCTGGCTCCCGCAAGTCTTACGAACCCCCCAGTAGCTGCCCACCGAAGACCCCGCAACTCTTACGGGCGCTTTACGGTATAATATCCGCTAAAAAAGTCCTGCGAATACCCTCTAAGCTGCTTAGCGCGAAGCCGCGGGATCCCCGTTTAGGGATTCTCCGCGTCTCCGCACCTAGCAGCCTCCCGGCCAAGCCGGGGCTCCACGGCAGGGGTCTCCCGGGGTATAGCGGGGGCTGAGTACGCGGCCTAGTGCCCACCGTACCGCCCCCCCGTCCGCTGTCCTCGTGGAGCCCTAGAACCTTACTTACCGAACCACAACACCACCAAAAGATGGTGTTATTTTACTGTGGTCTTCTGTAAGACGGAGGTTACTTCCATAGACACTCTAATTTGAGTGGAAAATCCGCTATTCCCTACCTCTCTTAATGTGCGTTAAAAATTGCGGTTGTGGAAGTGAGACAACTTATGCATAGGTCAGTTACAGGAAAGGTGATCAACTAAGTAATATCATTTGTTTCAAGTGCCTATTTGAATCGGAAAACTGCTTCACCTGTGTTTTTTTATAGCATAAGCAGTTGCTTTAGCACTCAACGATCCGTAACTGAGACGACTATTGAGTTTCGGCTCGTTCTTCTTATAGGTAACTAGCTGAACCAGCGAACTTCGTACCATTCGTACATAAAAGTAGGGATTGGCGGTAGAAGGGTGAAAATTTAGGGATGTATGAATTTTTTAAAGCCACGTTATGTATAAAAAAATGTCCAAAAAATAAAAATAAAATGTTAAGGCTGGATAAACCCTTATCACTTAGGGGTATGAAAAATAGATAGTAACCGATTCCCAGACCTACTAAACATTTATATAAAAATCGGTCAAGCCATTTCGGAGGAGTATGGTAACTAACATTGTGACACGAGAATTTAATATATTAGAATATACTTAAAAAGAACTGCCATAGTGAAAGCAGGCTATGGTTATTATACGGCAAAGGGCATTAACAAACACAAGAATGGATAATAAAATGCTAAGTAGATAGGGATATATAGATTATCAAAGTTCTCTCTCCATCAGCCTGTTGCAATAAATTCATAAAAAAGTAAAAGCTACAAAACCTGCATTCAGAAAACAAAAACACTCGAAGCCTCGAGACTGAAAGAGGGCACTTTAGAATGCGCGGAATATCAAAAACGTATAAAAGCGGGCTTAACCGGCTCGGTCACTTTAACCAGCGAGGGATGCATGCGAGTTGTGAATCTCCCGCGGAATATTTAGATTGGCGTTTTCAATAAGCGCCAGTTCGGAAAGCACGCAATATGAGCGGTTTTAGATGCGGATGTAATCTGAAAACTTCCCAATGAGAGATTAAAAAGAAATCATTATTCGTTTTGTTTTTAAGATAGGCGAGGTACGTGAAATATATCATTTAAATGTGGGAAAAGAAATAGCGACAAAAACAGTTGGCAAGGTGTGAAGTTCGGTTATAAGATAAAACAATGGATTGGTAGTAAGGAATGCTAACATTGATGTACCGAAACATCGTTTGTTTTCTAACAATCTTCAAAGGGAGAAGTTTTTTGTACTTAATCGTATGTCATTCGATAATATTATATATATTTAGTCACTGTTAATTGATTTCAATGATTTCTTTTTTTGCTTGACCAAGTACTTCTTCAAATTGGCCCTTTATACATTTAAGAACCTAATTTTAGTTCAGTTACTGACTTATTATATTTCGGCATCAGACAAAACATCTCGAACATCGCTGTAAAGATCAACTTTTTTAATAAAACTAGTTTTTTACGGGTTAACTATAACTATTATTATTCTGACGATGCAGACCTGAAAAGGCTGCGAAACGTCAATAAATAAATAAAATTTCGTGCATTAACCCGTAAAAAACTAGTTTTATTTAATGAGTGATGTGCGTGAAAACCTAAGAAACAAATATCAACTTTTTTATTTATAAAATACCTAATTATAATTGAAATCTTTTACCACAATGATGTGAACCCTCTCTATGACGCATACCTCACCCGCCACCGTTCTATAATTAAGACACACTTATAAAGCCTTCCCATTCGTGTAACAGCTAACCGGTTACAGATCTTCTACATAATACATTCATCGTAAGCCCCTCATCCGCTCGAATTTGTTTTCAAAGGCGCTGCACAAGAAAATCTTGGGGCTTACACAGGGCCGGGCTCGGAAATTCGACAAACGTTACTGTGTACATACATATCCACTTATACATATATTTCATCTACTTCTAGTTTAATTTATATAAATCCATTACATTCATAACTTTTAATAAACATTTGCCGGTTTTTACAACATTTAACGTACCAACGCGATCAATAAATGTAGTATGTGTAATAGGTAAGTTTTAGGCCTCTAATAAAATAAAATTTGTTTAAAACGAAACATTTGTACTTCCTTTCTTCCAATCAAAACTGTTTCAAAACTGAATATGACGTAAAGTGACTTTCAATTTAAGAAATATTTACTTTTACCATGCCTTCGTCCTTTTAGTAGCTACTTTATTTTTAAAACATTAGCTATCTGATACTTTGAATGTTTAAACGTTTGTTACCTCATCACGCAAATAAGTCTGACTGTTTAGTTAGATGAAACGTACATAGATATTGAATTGACTTAGTCTCACAAAGGATATATTTCTACCAGAAACTATTTGGTTGTTCTAATAGAATAAATGAGCTGACAAAAACTTGCCTATTTTATAGCCCGTTTTATTTTTTCAAAGTAAATTCAGACACCGTTAATTCAGACTACAGAAGACTGATTTTATAATATATGGACTTAGTAAGCTACGTAAAAGTTTATTTTTCTTCTCGAGCTTTGTGGAAATTGCGTACGTATTACGTTACAAAATTAATCTGCATCGATTTCATTTTTCTAAAAAAATATTTTTAGTTTGATACTTTTTATGTTTTTTAAAAACTTAATTTAAAAAATAATAATAATAACATTTATTGACCAAAAATCACCACAGTAAGATTTCGTAACAAACTAAGCACTATTTATACAGAAAATATAATTTATTAGCCTCTGCTGCTGAACTAGGCAAGGCCTGTATTTTAGCATTCAGTGCCATAAACTCCCACAAACATGAGAATACTAAACTAAATACATACCTCATAAATCAGTAGTAAATTTTTTTAAAAGCAACGCGTCTATGAGTATATAATATAAATTAATATGTAATGTATGAAATGTAGATATTTATACTCTTCTATTAATAACTTAAATATTAATTGAATTCAAAGATAAAGCTTTATTAATTGATCAAAACTATAAAGACAAAATCATAGGAGAACATTAGAATAGACACATTAGAATAGCCATTAGCTATTCAAATGTGTTATTAAGCTTGATATCAAACATATGTGTTCACCCTTATTACGGCCCTGTATTTTACATTCACAGTAGGATGGCCTGTAATACCCATTTTATTTTGGATTGTTTTGTTCTGTATAAGGGTTTTCATGTATGGTTAGGTTTCTTACTGTTATTTGAATGTTCCAATCACACATTTACAAGATATATATTATAATGTTACATAAAGACTCAGCATTTGTTTTAATAAGATGTTTTAAATGGAGTTTTAGATTTCTCATGAGTAAACTAATATTACTAACAGAGAATTCGGCATGTTTAAGTATTTGTATATTTAGCTAAAATTCCAGTAACGAAGGATAATAATATCGACAGTTAAAAGGCCAAATCGCTTATACGCAACTTTGGTCGAAAATATATCATTTTAATCAGATTTTTTTCTGTGTCGATCTGTATATGTTTCGTGTATATTGGAGTAATCAATTTTTTGAAGATTTTTATTGTTCACAACCCTGGATGAATGGTTCACATAAATTATGATGTTTTTTGAATCAATGGCGCTACTATTTGGTGTATGATTTGATGTTTGCTTCATAAAAAATGTATGGCGGGCCGAGTGATTTTCGCCGCGATATCTACTTCGTAAAGGCACTATATAACTTTATAATAGGAGGAAATTTAGAAAATATTATTTTATGAAAATGTTTTTATTTTTATGACGCTATGATGTTTTGTGAAAAAAATATTTTGATCCTCGTTTCTGTAAAGTTACTAAAGTGGCGTTTGAGTGATTTTGCTTTTCCACTGTTAATATATTAAATAAAGTTTCAACAAGAAAAATTGAATAAAGTTTAATATTTTTATTTCACGTTACAACACAAACATATTCCTATCATATCCTACTAATGTTATAAATGTGATAGTTTCTATGTTTGTTACTCAATTACGCTAAAACGGCTGAACGGATTTGGATAATAATCTAGCAAGAGACATAGGATACTTTTATCCCGGAAAAATGTTAGGTTTCTGAGAAATTAGTTAACGCTGACGAAGTCGCCACTAGTGTTCTATAACCGTAAGACTTGAAGCGTGAGGATCTTTACTGTTTATCCAACCGGCTGTTATAGGCAATTGTAACTTTTGAGCAAACCAAGGAGGTTCGTCTTTCGGCTTCTTAGCTAATAGATATCAATAATAACAAGCGTAACATATCGTATACAGTTTCGTTATATAGAAACCTAATAATCATATAAGTTACACAATATTCTCAAATTATCATGTTATCTCGTGATTGACGGAAATATGGTAAATTTAAGGCCACCGATTAGATTACCTACTGAAATTTAACTTTCTGTGCGGGGTGGAAGCTATTGTATTTTGTGAGTCTAGAATAGCCGCGTACTGTCTAAGTGAGCAGTACCTATCGTGTTCCGTACCCGTGGCACAAACCAATATCGAATTCGAATAGTTGAAATCGATCTCCATACGCGACAAATGTCAAGAAGTTTTGTATGAAAGATTTTTGATCGCTGTTAGAATTTCGATATAAAACTTCTTGACCTTAGAAGCGTATAGGGATCGATTTAAACTATTCGAATTCAATATGGGTTCGTGCTAAGGGTACTGCTGTTCGAGGCAGTGAAGACACGCTGCCTCACCAAAAATAGGTCTAATAAGAAAAAATATACTCACTAGATCCATCATGGAACAGGCCAATGGATCTTTTGAGACTGATCGTAAGCGAGCTGTGACCTGAGACGGGCAAAGTTGCTTTTGGGTAATAGTTACTAAATTTTCTTTCGTTATATGTATGCTCTATTGCCATATGGTTTCAACGCCGGTAAAGAACAGTGTCTTAATTTTATTGTAGCAGTTAAACCTCGTTCAGTAAATGTCAGATTGAAGCTGACTTTGTTCCTCAGCAAACGTCCAGGGCGGCCACGCTCCTTAGTTACATAGTATGTGGCTGTTATTAATCTCAAAACCGTCCGTAATATTTATCAGCCAAATAAAAGGGGCTGCTATACCAGCACCTTTATTAACAAGCAATAGAATTTTTTAAATTTAATTTCATGATTTGTCACTGTCACTTACATAGTAGGGAATCGACAGAAACGTTGCACGGGAATCAAAACTAAATCCATTTTCTATGGCTTTAAACCAGTAGGCAGAGGGTGACACATGCGAGTTACCACCCCTGATCCTTTTCATCTATTACCCTCGGTGTTCAGCAGGCACATAGAACTAGATAATGTCATAAAAATAAAACATATTCATCTTTCCTGCCACACCTCTGTGCTGATAAGTACTACACTATGTGAGGTACTGACAATAGGTTTAGACCTGTAGGATATCTTTATGCAAGGCACGTCAGCAGTCAAGTCGCAAGAATAGCCGTGAGGTATTGGCAATATGATCAGACCTGTAGGACAACTTTAGGCAAGGCACGTCAGAAATGAAGTCGAGAGAATGGCCGTGAGGTATTGGGAATATGATTAGGCCTGTAGGACAACTTTAGGCAAGGCACGTCAGAAGTCAAGTCGCGAGAATATCCGCGAAGTATTAGCAATAGGTTCAGACCCGAAGAAAAGTTTATGTAAGGCAAGTCAGGAGTGAAGTTGCGAGAATAACCATGAAGTATTGGTTATAATTTCAGACCTGTTAGATAGCTTTATGCGAGGCACGTTAGGAGTTGAGAGAATATGTGATGCAGCAAACAAATAAAATGTGCCACTACACCTTGCATAGGTACCTAAAATTTAATTTATTTATCAGCTGTATCCATAACCGTACTCCATTGACACGAACGAAATATAAAACGGCGTAGTATTTATTGCTATTACTTATTTAAGAGAATCCTATTATATGGAGCTGCAGAAAATTGCATTAGTCGTATCTCCAATGATGTAGAACCAATCCTTTGAACTGGAATAATATTTGCCGAGCCTGAGATGCCTCGTTATAGGTGACGCCTCCCGGCGCTTGTTGACTTTGCCACTTCGTTGGACACACGACCTAATGTTCTGTATTTTTTTTCCCGAAGGCACCAAATGATTGAGAGAAATCACTAGAAAAAAAATATTCACTTCTCTCGAGCTTTGATGTTTTTATTCCGATTTTGACTAAACCAATCGAAACTTATACATGAAATTTCTAAATGGTTGGAATTTCAGAGCTTCTTTAAAGGTAATATTCTTAAATGAAATGCTCCAAGTTGTTTGCGTGTTTTAATTTATTATCTGTCTAATGGGTCAGAGTAATCATAGTTTCTTTGAAGAACTCCAAAGAAAAATCTTGAGTAACTAAATTATCTTTAGCCAAATAATAATATTGTAGAATGAATGCAGTAAATAAGATACGAAAGAACAAAGCCTGACGGATTAAGGGTATTGCTAGCGCTATAAGCAGCTTACCATCAGGCGGCCTATATATTTATTTGTAACTCAAGTAAAAATAAACATAGCAACAGAGAGATAGTAAAAAACAGATCATTCCCATCAGTCTTTCTCCGTACGCACGTCATCATCATCGGTATGTAATGTCCCCACTGTTGAGGCACAAGCTTTCCCTATAGATGGCAAAGAAAGAATGGGTGATGACAGTACTGCGGGCTGCGTGGTGTGAATTATAGGAGCTAAGGACTGTAGATGTACGTCTTAAAGCAATGTTCATATATTTACATCATAGGTCCCCACGGACGCCGACCTTACTACCGGGCATCGTTTGAATTTCGCATGAGTCAGTAATTTTCGAGGACGTCCCTACTCTCCGGTAATGATGCTGGTCGTGCTCTCCGAAGCACGGAGGATCTCGAGATAATAAGTTTTTGGTCACCCATCCAATGACTGTCAATTGCTAAAGTTACAGCATAAGCATTAACCTCCGGCGCCACTGACACGGTAATATTATTTATACAGTATTGTGACTCAGCCCTGTCCTTGAAATAACTGCCTATGGCCGAGCGGGGCTTATCCACGCGGTAGGGCTGCCCGCTCGCCTACAGTATTTTAATTTCGTCTACATAATTGAGTTTCTTTCTAGTTTTGTGATTGTAAATATTTTATTATATATGAAAAAAAATGTTGTGAATGAATTAGGAAGTGTTACATAAAATACATGTTATTTTAAGTGTAATATTTATTTTTTAAAAAATATAGATTTGAGACAGAAAAATATTTACGCCTCAACTGAGACGCACGAAAAGCTTTATTATTAAATTTAATAGTATAATAAATACGCATTCGTATAAAAAGTTTAATTATTGAAGAGTTCAAGCAACCAAAAACAGTACAATATCGACTATTGCTCTTTGCCATATTAAATAATGTAGGTATCTACTTAATTCAATCAAATATTCACAATACAAACGTTTAGGCATGCCTAGGCTGCTTAAAGAACAATTCACACCGTTCGGTCGTCGCTGCGGAGCATTCGCGACTGGATGTCCACCGAATGCCGCGCGAACTCGAGTGGCGTAGGTATGACACGCTTTCCGACCGTTTGTATGAAGATAGAATACTGTATAGATAATATTATCGTGCCACTGAGCTCCTCTGTACACGCGCCATAATTTAATTTCAACGGCCTTAATACAGATTTGAATTTCACACGTACAAAGCGCGGAAAGCAACCACTTTAGTAGTAAACCTCATATTTCGCATTTCAAGGGACGCAAACCGCAGTAGGCGACGTAAGCCAGTAACGCTAATTACTTCTATTCTGCCTTTCAAAAACAATAGGATGTGGTTTGTTTGTACAAGAAATGAAGCTTGGAAATTAGTTACCGTGCAAATCTACTTTGTAATAACAATAAAATTGTTTGCTGATAATGGAGAATGCCGATTTAATTTGGACAAAATAAAACACTGATCTTAATATTTTGTGTGTCCTGGTAAAAATACCTGTACTTGATTATGCTATCATAATGAATGACGTGTACCAACTTTATTTTACTTTTGGCTGTCAAAAGATATTAAAAATGAATTTGTTTTTTGGTTATACAGTAATATAGACTCTAAGCCACCGTATATGAGATTTGCATTCGTCCACTCATGATTATTTTATGATAACCACTACATTCTAATAAAAATGAAGAATGGTGACATTGGCTTAGTTCACTTGCCTTCCTAATTCTCGTTAGTATGACCAAAAAAAACGATCAACGTTTGAATCAAATGCATTCTGCAGGCAACCTTCAATAGCTCCAAGATTTAATGTACCATTGCGAAATCAAACTTCAATTAATTAAGGTAATATGCATTTTTAAAACATAATAAATAATAATTATTACCGTTTCAGTCGAAGAATCGAGATCGAATAGGCAGTGACTCTAAAATAATGGCACAATATGGTGCTGCGTGGAAGCGTGGATGCTTTTGCGGAAACCGCGCGGACGGGTTGTCCATTTTTCCGCACACCACGAAGTCAAACAATCTCGAAAATAAAATTTAGAATATAAAATCGAGTCAACATGCAGTGTCATGCGGGGTTTCTCTACAAGTCTGAACAAATTGACAACCGCAGATCCGCACGTCCGTTGTCGTACCTATATGCCTTTACAAATTAACACCGTAAAAGATAGATGGTTAAGTTTCATAAAATGTGCATTGTAGTCCAGTCAACAAGTTGAAAAACGTGAAGAATAGAGATAAAGCTCCTAAAAATATGAGCATTGTTCATTGTATTCGGAATGACCTCTAGAAAAAGGAGTTTTGAGGAATTTACGGCACGTAAAAATTGCAATTGTTTTTAACAAATAAAGATAAAAAAGAAGTATTTATTTGTTAATAACTCATAAACTATATTTACGATATTTGGAAAAAAAAGGTCCTTAAATAATTTTAATTTAACGCTGAAAATAGGGCTCCACGCAGCCATTACGGCATTGGAGCACTGCCGCTAAAGACAGCGTACCACATAAAATTATTTTTAGTAACAAATATTAATTTAAAAATTTGAATAAATTGATAAAAAACAACTGTAAAAAACAACATACTGATATTTTTTTTTTAATATTAAACGTCTATTTGTTTATAAACAATTTCTTAACATCGTCATTGTTGGATAAGAAAACAGCAATAATATAAAATTTGTTTTAAAAAAAATTTTTAGTAACACCTTACTTGTCATTTTTTGTTAACTTTAAAAAGAAATTATAAATAAAATAATTAGCATTAATAAACTTTTATCGCGTGATCTTGTTAAGTATATATATGTGTATAAGAAGAGCTCCACAGAGCCAAAAATTTATAATTATTTAAACTTTTATGTCGTCATTTATAAAAACGGAGATTGGGAAAAAATTAGCTAATTAAAAATTGCATAACTTTTTGCAAAATTAATTTAATTTTTTTTCCAATGGGCATATATTATTTCAAGTATCTAGATGATACCATAATTTTTTAAAAATTTTAAATTAATATTTGTTACTATAAAAAATAATTTTATGTGGTACGCTGTCTTTAGCGGCAGTGTACCCATGCTGTAATGGCTGCGCGGAGCCCTATTTTCAGCGTTAAATTCAAATTATTAATAGTAGAGGTAGAGTTCCGGGAGCTGGAACTTTTTTTCGGAAATTTTCTCCTCTTTAAGGACTTTTTTTATGAACAAAAAACTAAATACCTCTTTTTTATCTTATTTTGTTACTAACAATTACAATTTTTTACGTGCAGTAAAATCGTCAAAACTCCTTTTTCTAGAGGTCATACCCAATTTAATGAGCTATTGCTCATATTTTAAGGAGCTTTGTCTCTAGTTTTCACGTTTTTCAACTTTTTGACTGGACTATTTGTATTGGCGCTATAACGACAAATAATAAAAATTATAAAATACATGACGTGAGAGCAACACAATTATTTACACGAGAGTCACGGAGAAGTGTTCTTTTTCAAGGTTTCTTTCTAAGTACAAAAGTGTACCTAAGGCAATGCAGTTTAGATACAGGGGGTTATTGAAGTCCCACATTTTAGACGAGATTAGTGCTTAGAATAGGGTTGAGCTAAGGAAACCCTCGCTTCGCTTCGGTGTAGAGCTGTAGTGTAGACTATAGGTTTTGTTCCCAGGCTTGTATTATACACAAAGACTTTCACCATATAATAAAACTTCTGTGAAAATTTATTTAACTGATAGTGAAAATTTTGTAGCATAGTTTAGGATTTTGTTGCTGTTAAAAAATGGGTTCCCCTTTACAATTGGTCCATGCCCTTATTATTAAATATATCTGGTGAAGCAGTGGTTTGTACACACCCATTACTTTTATCGCTCATAGTTATTGCACTAATCGTCGCGTCGGATGTTTCTAATGTGATTTTGATCATAGAAATTAGTATATTTTGATTTGACTATCTATCTTTGCGTGCTCTCGGAAAACGGTTCAAGTTACACAAAAACATATACGTATAACAGAATTGTTTGCCTTTAAAAGTTCTATAAAAATAATCCATATTTTAAGCTTGACTCACTTTAAACTTTTTTCTCAAATTAACGCGGTTGAAACTGCAGGGGATCTATAGCTGTGACATAACTGTAATAGTTAGACATATGATTCAAACTTTTCTGTAGATATTGATATCTTTATATATATAATTCTTCTGTGAGTGTGTATGTCACAGAACTTCTCTTAAACGACTGGACCGATTTTGATGAATTTTTTTGTGTGTGTTCAAGGGGATCTGAGAATGGTTTAGATTCACAATTTTGTCCGCTAGACAACCCCTATTTTTTTAGGGCGGTACGAAGTTCGCTGGGTCAGCTAGTCTTCTATAGAACTTTAGTTCATCACTTTGCTCTATTGTCAATGAATTCCGCAGCGTACGCGATATAAGATATTTTTTTTGGTATTTTTCTATACATTGGGTTTCATTATCGAAGTTTTCATACGGAACCCTATTTTTTTAATCGGGGATAATGTAGGATACTAAATATGTCTCAATCCAGGTCACAGAGTATAGGCGTACCACATTTCAACCAAATCCGTTCAGTAGTTTTTGCGTTACTGTGTAACAAACACACAAACATGTTTTTTTTATATTTATAATATTAGTAGGACAAAGAAGTAAAAATTCAACTGTGTATCTACGTAGTGTATAACTACTTAAAATTTCATTATTGATAAACTTTCGTCTTATAACGAGACGAGACAGAATTCTTATCTAAAGACCAAAACTTTGACAACTATTCCAGCGATGTTCAACTATTTTAAGCAAGATAATTTTATTTTAACGTAATTAATAAGAGTTTTGTAGAAACCTAATCTAATTTATCATTTCTCTATGTAAGTATAGCTTTTTCTTTCCTATTGTTACCATTTTTTTCACTTCTTTGTTTTAGTATTCCATACTTTTACGGGTTGCATATCAATCAAAAGAAGTATAATTATTGTTTTGTATTTGTGAAATCTGTAAAGGGCCTATTGACCTACTGAAATGTAGGTACTCAAATATTTTTCCAACTTCTATATAAAGATATATATTTTTCTTGAAACGATGGCGCCTCCTTGCAGCCTAAGGCTAGAGAAAATTCAACAGGGGCGTCAGGACCGTGGTAGTATAATGGTCAGTGCGTCAGGGCCCGGATAGCGATGGGTACGCATTCGCGGATTTTTTTCTAGTAAACTTTTATTTAGATTTAAATATTTTTGAAGTGAAAACTTCTTTCACGACGTTGTACACTTTTTTTGTAATGGGTAAAAAATGTTAAACTCGCGTCAGGACACGTGACCTGATCGAAAATTCGTAAGACGAAAACAGTAAAATTGGAAAGGTTGTTTGTTGACTTTAAATATATTGGACGTAATTTTTATTTTATCGTATTATAATAATATGTCTCCAACTAGGACGGCCAGGTGGTAGCTTTATTACGAAGAAAATGCTAGGTGCGCTTAAATGCGATTCATGTATTCTACAATAGATGTCGCCAGGTACGCTTAAATGTGATTCTTGTAAGTTGATTTTTCTGAGAGATAAACTTTTTAATGTAATATAAATTGTCATGTTTGTGTACGATAGCGCAATAAATAAATATTGTATTCTACCACATACATGATAGTACTTTTATACTGATAATTAAAGCAATTCGTGCAAAATTATTCCCTAACCATTCCAAAATTTAAAAAAATGCACAACGTTAATATTCAAGTTTTCTCTTCTGCCGGCACTCCCGGAGTGCAACACGTCGTTTTTTATTTATTATTATGAACATACGTATAGATTACAAAGTTCACAAGTAAGGTGTAACATAAATCCATTAGAGTTTTTACTATACACCAGAGTCGTCAATATTTAAATTACAATATTTCACATATTGGATCACACATATGAAGGAAAAAATACAATAAAATGTGGGTACTTGATGAATGATATATTTACTTTCTTTTACTAATAGATATTACGTTCCATTTTATTTGGTCCGAATTATGAAGTAGTTTATATTTTCCATAAATTTAAAAGTAGTTAATTGTATTAAAATTAAATTAAAACCAACACTGTCAGATGGTAAGAATAAACTATGGCCAACTGAATCATGGTGGGGCGTGGGGAGTTAACAGATCCTTCCGGTCATAGCCGTCGAAGAACTGCTAGTTTGGAGTTGAATGAATGGTTGTTGGTTTCTGAAGGAGTTTCCTGACACATACAAATAAAAAATTGAGGCAATGTCAGAAGTTGTTCCAAGGCATTGTTAAACTCTCGCAGCAACGAGGAAAATTCGCTTTCGTATCAATGCAAAATCTTCTAATGTGTATCATTGTACGCTTTCACGGAATTCTAAGATCGTTGTCAAGTTGTTCGAATACTGCAAACTTTATACATTGCCATGTAGGTATATCTCGGATGCCGAGAGGTAGCTCATGACGTCAGGTGAAAAGGCGCGGGTTGACTTTGTAATTCAAATCCTTTAGCGAACCAGGAACGTTAAGGCGATGCTTCTATATTTAAATTCGGAATATTAGATTGGCTAAAATATTATACCGCGCATCGTTCAGAAGAGCCGGGAATTTTTGCGGGCTCCTTGTTTAAGAAACTTCCGTCTTCCGTAGCGTGGTGAAATTCCTCTTGTTTAGATGCTGACCCTTTACAATATTGTATTTTGTCAGAAAATCCATTTAACGCCCACTCCACACTGATTTGTGCGACGTCATAACTGGAAGACTTTAAACCAGTACGAACATTTTTTGTCATCTACTCGTAGTTCATGAACGTGTTTTGTAATGTTAAAGAAACACCTATAGTTAATTAGAGAACTGATAATTACGTATGTTATCATTATTAGCATAACACTACATTAACAGCACATTATATTTTTAACAATTCTCCTTTTTCGTTCTAGTGAAAAAAGAATCGGGCAATGTGCATCAGCACAGTGTAAGATAACTTAGTGAGTTCTTATAAGACATTACCCGATGATGACAATAAATAAAATTTTGTTAACTGCCCCAAATAGCCCCAAAAAATCAAAAATAATAATAATACGACCAGTGGGGCTATTCCGTAAAATTTTCACGCGCTGATTCGCGTTTCCCATATAGATTCGCGCGGAATCGCATCGGATCCGCGGATAAAAATTTTACAGAATAGCCCCACTGGTCGTATTTTTGATTTTTTTGGGGCTATTTGGGGCAGTTAACAAAATTTTACGTAAGCGGTTCGCTATCATAGACAAAAGAGCTGTCCTACGTGTGTCAGTAATATGAGTGTCAGTCAGTGTCACGCCCTGTTTAAAAACAAACACTACAAGCCCCGTTGGTCGTATTATTATTATTTTTGATTTTTTTGGGGCTATGCAGTCCTAATGGGATTGTAGTCACTGCGACCTATAAGGTCTATTGTGACTCGCCACCAAGTTAGAGTATCTCTTTTAGCCCGACAGCTTCCAAGAACCCAAAATGTTTCTAGCTTTTAGATATTTGATTTTTTTCTGGGCGTATTAAATGTCGTCCCAAATAAATACTACATTTTTTTTGAGAGGCCCACATTCATATAAAAATTGTTTTCATGTCACGCAATTTCATATGAAATTGGTGTTTGTTGAGTTTGCTGTGGCTCTTTCGACAGCACGGATGTTTGGCCTGCTAAGTTCTATAACTCAACAGTCCGTTTTTTCGAGTAAACCCCTATTAGTGATTTAGCGTACTCTAATCCTGGTTGGTTTATCCAGTATTATTTAGATTCGCCTGGAAGGTCGTAGTGAAAAATTTGTATAGCATGGTTTATAGGGATGCCACAGAAAGGTTCTGGTCCCATCTGTTGCCCCTGTACCCCTGCTCTTTCTAATTCATCAGCTTCCTCGTTGCCGATTATCCGTGAATGACCTGGTACCCATTAAAGAATAACTTTATTCTTTTGACCTGGGTAATTCAGTTTATCAACGCAGTCTTTCACCAATTTCGAACATATCGTATTCCAGTTATAATTTTTATTATTTTAAAGCATGTAACTGCTTGCTTGATGTTTGAACATTAAAGACATTGTGGGTTACTATAATGCGAAGAGATGGCGCTGCCTTGCAGCTTAAGAATGGCTAGAAGAATTTCGACGCGGTCCGTGAGGGTCGCGGTAGCATAATTGGTCAGTGCATTCGCCCGGATTGCGAAGGGTTCGAGTCCCGTCTGCTGCTTGGTCCGCGTGGATTTTTTTCTAGTTATATTTTCTTTATTCGATATAATGAATGGCCTTAAGCGCTGCTTGGCTATTTGAAAAGATATTTATGGCCTGGTTTGTGTAATGGTCGTAATGCCACTACTATAATTCTTATGACCCAAAACCACTAAATATTGCTGTCTCTACACACGTGTATACTGCAATAAGGTATATTATTAAAAATCTAAAATAAAATTTCTCACAACATTTTCACAAGGACGGAAAATATAGACGCTTCATCAAAACAAAGCTATTTGCTTCCTATGTGTGCTTTATAATTAATATCAATTTGAAGGCGAAATCACATAGTCTTATGTCTAATCCAGCTAATGCATTATGTCAAAAGTTTACAAGAAATTCATTTACGACATATCCTCTATGAATATTCCATGAGATTGTTCGGATCAGTGTGAATGTTGGTAATAATGATCTCAATATCCGTAAAGCTCTTGCGTTACGTAATTATAAAGACACTCCTTGGAGGGAAGTATCATCTTAGAGAAAATGGATCCTTTAGAAAGGTTTTCGTATTAATCTGACTAAAGCTTGTGCCCTAGTTAGGGAAGTAAAGAGAAACAGGGAATGCAACTCATGCTTATTTAGCGTGCATAGTAAAACTTTCAAGTCTATTTTAATAGAAAACCCTCTTCACAATTGTACATCTCATTGGATGGATAACTTTTTATGGGTATATTTTATATTATTTTCGTAAAACTTGTATTGTTTTCCACTGTATTTTGTCTTTAAAAACAATTACACGCAATGTGTTTGTATGTTGGATGGATATTCAAACCACATCTG
This sequence comes from Chilo suppressalis, assembly GCA_902850365.2. Taxonomy (NCBI): domain Eukaryota; kingdom Metazoa; phylum Arthropoda; class Insecta; order Lepidoptera; family Crambidae; genus Chilo; species Chilo suppressalis. The sequence goes on from OU963902.1 coordinate 6,406,408, forward strand.
GCTCTTCGAAGCTTCAAAAAGCACCTAGCAGTTTATACGTGGAACAGTGTCCATACCATATACTAGAGAAAGGTTGATTCCATAAATTATCCGAAGTTTACCAAATTTCAAAATCTTTTTAATTTCATCGGATCAATTTACTCGTAGTTTTATGTTATAATAGTTTACTCAGGTAGCAAAGTAGCATCTCAATGACGCATACTTGACATTGGTATAAATAAACAACACGAGATTGTTCTTCAATTATCTTCCAACCCTACGCAGCAATGTCTAACTGAACCTGAGAAGCGAACTAGAACAAGCGGTAAAATTGAATCTCCTTTTTTCCCCCAACCCAAACATGATGTTTTCCCTGCGATATTGTAATATTGCCTTAACTTGGCTCACCGCCGACGTTTCACAGCCAACCTTTCTTGAATGTAAAATAGGTGAAATATTAAACTTAGAGGTAGGTAACAAGAAAAACACATTTGCGCGCGAAAATATTTTACGTAGCTTGAATAAGGTGCGATCATCATAATGACTCGGATTTGCATTTACCTAGAAAGTACGAGTCAAGGTCACGTTTGTTTATGCTATTCGAAATTGAGAGCATATATCTTTCTTAAAAAAACCTACAGCTAAGAGAGGTACGGTTTAGCGGATTCCCCACTCGAGTTCAATTATATTTTATAATAGATATGTTACGATCATAGTAATTGCGATTAAAATCTGTAATCTTAGCATAAACCATTATAGAATAGGGATGATGACTATTTTTTTTTCTTCGTTTATCAGGTACATGTTCAAAAAGTATTGGACATGTATTTTTTCTTTTTTCACATAATATAAACATTGCAGAGATATATTGATTTGAAAAGTCGCATGACGTCACGTTTTAGTACACTTTTAAGTGAAAATTCACTAAAAAGTGACGTCACGAGCCCCTACTCCCAAACTTTGACGCGCTATAACTTTGTCATTTTTTGCTTGATTGCCCAAATAAAAAATATGTGTCCATTATTTTTTGATCATCTAACTGACGGACTAAATAGAATTTCGTTTACTGTACCCCGTCATCACCCCTATTCGAATAGTTAGAGAGTGCGAAATGTCACTGTCAAAGGACATGGTAAAATTTTGTATTAGCGACTGCCCTAGAAATGCATAATTACTATATTGTACTTAGTAATAGTGAATGTTGACAGGTATTATAATTTCTATGAAAAAAAGGCTCAGGAACTTTTGATAAAGTTACAATTTTGAAAATTTCCTACTACGTCATTACCTTGCTACATTTGATAAAAGATGTTGCCAATTATTTACGGAGCCATAAATTTCGCATTTTCTTAGAATCTTTCCTCCCATTTCTCAGATAAACACTTCACAAAATGTATGTTTAAAGGAAAAGTAAATACAAATAATGTTTGTGCTCGTCGGCCTGACAGGAAATCTGTGAAATATTATTATGTTCATTTGCAAAATTCAAACGATTAATTATCATATAGACTTGTCTCAAGTCTGATGAGAAAAATAAAATCTAAAAATTTAAGCCTTCACTGATTTTTTATGTTGCTGTTATAAGGCGACTTAATCAAATTACGACAATTGTCTGAATTTATCTACAACAACTTGCGCGGGCTTGTGACATATCTACCTCTATTTGTATATGTAATATCATTGCTCGAGTTAGAATAGATTAGAATATAGAATTAGAATTTACAGAAGATCACAATAAAATAACACTACCTTTTGGTAGTGCTGTGTTTCTGTCGGTGAGTAATATTCAGGGCTTCTCAGTGTAAGGTATTTTATTTCAAGAAGAAACAATCACAAAATTGATATAAAAATGTAATGCATGGCAGGGCATATTTACATTTGCCATAGTGAATGAGTAGAGGTTATTATAAGCTGCCACACACTAAACATATGACGTTTATTATGACAGGGTGGCCAGCATCCTAACAAAATTATTCAACTTTTAAACACGATTTAAAATAAATGGGAGATAAATAAAAGTGCTCATGTTATAATATAAAACAAGCATTCGAATGCTATATGTTTCGTCGGTGCCGTAAACAAACTACCACTTTTGAACCATTCTCAAATACTTTAATTATTTCGTCGTTACCGCCTGTATATCGATAGCACCCAACGTCTCTCAGTGGATATTCCAATTAAGATAAGGTGTGTTCTCGAGCAGTTAAGATTGATTTTAATACAGGTTTAAGACAATTAGCAAAATGTTTTGCTTTCATGCTCGCTTCCTCAAGAGCACTTTATATTAACGCAAAAAATACATCAGAGAAAGTCGGTTAAAGCATTTAAAAAGTAGCAGATGTGCAATTTCAGGGCAAAAAAGACTTACGGCAAACAAGAGAACCACATTTGCGGATGAAAAGTTTTGTGAAGGGTTCGAGACCGAGTTGACCCAAACGAACGTCGGGCGTTTATTACCGATTTTAAAGGCCGGAACCGAGTGTTATTGGATCAGCCCGGTTCGAATCGTGGCCGAAGCAAAAACTCATTTCACTGAAAGGGTACATGTGTGACAATAACTACTTATGTTATTACAGACTATGTATTCCTAATTGCTGATAAAGTTTTGTTGTTAGCTCGTACAAACGCGTTATTAGTTCATACCGTTGTCGTGAATTCAATGTGAGAGACCTTTGTTGAGAAACAGATATTGGGACAGGTATTTGTTACATGCAAATCAGTGTTTAATGTTGATGAAAAAATAAGCAGCTTTGAAAAGTTATGTTAGTAATAACGGAAATTGCATGAATATCTGTAGCGCCCGTCTGGGGAAGTAACCTCTACTTACAGAAGACCACAATAAAATGAAACTACCTGTTCGGGATGTACCAAAACTAAGATACTAATAAAATGATAAACTTGATAATAAAGTATATTTTGGTAACTAAACAATAACTTAAAACAATACTAATTGATATAAAAATTATTGTTATGAATGAGTACGCGCACGGCTTGCTTGATAGCTAATTGCGAACTAACTTGTAAGTAATTGTCGATTATTGAAAATAATAAAATAAGGTCAATTAGTAACATGATGAGCGGGCGAAATGTACGTAGCTTGCTCGTATACTACCTTTTGGTGTGTAATTTTTTTTTTGTTGGCTACGGCTAATCAAGCAACAGTCGGCAAGGTGTTGAGCACATGTATCAGGGAGCAAGTCTTTATAGACCGTGCCTGGAATACTGTGTACAAAACTTATTTAGGAGGCGCCATGCAGACAGTAGCAAACGATTTCAGTATGAAATAAAACTGTCAACCCATTAATTGTTCACATCCATTTTTTTTCTTGAAAGAAAGTATAAACTTACTTACTCGTCCAAGAGATATTAATCTAAATTTGCTAGTTAAAGGTTAAATCGCTTACTTTACGTGAGTTTACATACAGAATTAATTTAACCCGGTTTAGTTATAAGTACTGTCCAAGCGGTACATCACACCAACGGGCGATCCGGACACACGTGGTCACATCCTCTACAAAATGGCAGTGTTTCACACTCACATGTGCTCAACACCTTGCCGACTGTTGCTTAACTAGCCGTAGCCAACAAAAAAAAACATTTGTGTTTCTGTTGGTGAGTAAGGTACCGAGTCTCCGGTCCAAAGGTATGGCATTGGGTCAGGGTTGGCAACGGCAAGACTGATATTTTAGTATCACAAGCGCGGGTATGGTGCTTACCATCAGCCAGGTCATCTGCTTTGTTGCCAGCCTTTTAACATATAAAATCCGTTCAGTATTTTTTGAGACCATCGCGAGGCAGATAGTCGCGGCGTAGGACTCTGATTTACGATAAGTAGCGAAGAACACGCGTGGACTAGAATCACTTGCAGTTTTGTAGAAAAATACGACACGGGTACCTTTTTCATAGTAGAATCGGTTGTGATTTTCGATCACGATCTTAGAGCATATCCCAATGAAGATGCCACACCCACCGAATAAAATGTTCTGCCATTTTAAGCGGGGGACGAGGTGCAAACACAAGCTATAAATAAGTAAATATTTCCAACACTCATACCAATAAGCCTAGCTCCAAAGTAAGCACTGTAAGGCTTGTGTTATGGGATAATAGGGTGACGGATAGATACAGAATACTTCAGAAAGCACATCAAGCCGTTGGTCCCGACTGCATCTGCAGTCGTTAGCAGCCATCAATCCGCACTGGGCCCTCGTGGTGGGTGACCCAATCTTCCTACTCCATCAATAGGGAAGGCCTGTGCCCCAGCAGTAGGGACATTAATAGGCTGATGATGTATTAAGCATATTATGTGGGATAAAAGACAAGAATGAGCTCCTCTGTCACACTATATAAGATATAATTATATCTAGTATCTTTGAGCATCTGAAGAGATTTAACACGTGTTTGTTCCAACACAACAAAATTTATCATTTTTTTGAACTATGAAGAAATCATTCTATCCAAAAACATTACTATTTCCAAAAAATAACAACCTTCTGCATAAACATTAAACAATAATATAGTCAATTGAAATAAAAAAAAAGATGTATCGATATCGGAATCGCCTTTTTTATAAAACCAATATTGATAAGTGTATTGTATTCATAGTTTTCGAGAATGCTGATTAGGAATACGACAATATTATTTTGAGTTCCAAGATGGCAAACTTATTTTTATTCGACTGCGGAGGGTAACTTTTTTCGAGTGTATGCATGTATATGAGTTTGTGTGTATATCGGTTTCTTTAGCTTGCCCTAAAGCCTGAGCAATTTGACATGTAAGGTATCATTTGATTTACATAATAATCCAAAAGAGAGGAAATATTCAAATAAATAAATAAATGTTTTTAAATTGTTTAGTGAGTCAAATATGGCTGATTTAGCACCGAAATGAAACATCCTGAAAAAACATGCTTATGACCTTTCAAGCGGGGTATTAAGGTAAAGGGTTTTAAAAGACGATTCAGAAAATATAAATAAAATTTGTACAAATTTTTATATCCTGCACTATGAAGAAAGCCTAATTGTAACACCCATGAACAAACGTTCGTGAGTATCATAATCGTTAAATTTTTTCGCGACATGATAATTACCGCCGTGCAACTAAATAAAATGTAGGGCCTCGCGTGATGGTATTTACCTTTCAATTTTATATTTAAAAGCTATTAAAAAAAGTTGTACTTTAACCATACTAATAACCGAGGTCATAAAAGCCGCTCGATGAAGGCAGCTGACCTGATAACTAACTACTTAATTTGATTTACTTTTTTCTACCTATACGCTGTTTACATCAATGTATTAACAAATAAACCGGTAGACAAACAAACAAATAAAGAAGTAGTAAGGTCATTATGATGTCGATTCTTAATTATCTAAAGCTTAAATTTTTGAAAACAGTGTGTACTTGTCATTCTTTATACAGAATAAAAAGGACAGATTGATGTTAAATTAAGTTTAGAGAATCATGCATGCCAGAATCGACACCTATGTATTGTTAATAGCTTTTATGTGACTATTTACCTGCATCGATTTAAAAAGTACTTTAAATAATATTATCATATTCCAACGTCGAAAGAAAGATATTGTTTGGTTACGTTATATATCGTGAATGATTGAATGTTTATTTTTCTTTTATAAAATCTATCCATGTTTATTTGTTTTATCAACTTTCTATTCATATCGGCAGATGCACTTGATTAAATCTGGTTGAAAGATTTCCAGTAATAAAAATACAATGCATTAATTTTATTCACTTTTCACATCACTATGAATTTCTCTCTATTATATTTGTCATTCATTCGTCATTCCGCGCCTTTTCTTTTAATTGAATTTTATAGCACAATACTAACTTTTTAGTAATTAAAAATAATTGTATATAGTAGGAAACACCATGTTTCATCAGGATTGAAGTGGCAAAAGGGTTTTTGTATGAGAAAACAACATAATTTTCCATTTTTGTGGGAGCTCCGTTTCGTGTCTCGGAACAATCCAAAATAGTAGCGATCGTAACATAAACTAGTTTTTATAAACGCACTAGAACAATGTTCTTGTACCTTTTGAAAGAGGGGAAATGCCTGTAATGGCGTCTCCCGTTATAGATACTCAAAGATTACGATCGAAGGTGCTATTACAATTATTTATGGTAACGATATCCCCGGTGACTCGTAATGGTGACGTGGAATCTCTAGTGGAGATTATTCGGAACCGGTACATCATTGAATTGGCCGAGCTTAATTGAATTGACACGTTGGCGAATCCCTCAGTTTAACAGTTGGCTTTTGTGGATTTATGTTCCTATTTCCTTCACCACTTTAGTTTGATCAGTTTTTAAATTGAAAACAGGAGCCCATAAGGATAGGCTTTCATCTTAATTGTAAGTATATTTATATAGAAATACATATTAAACATCCATGACTGGAGTTCAAATGCTCGTATTCATCACATTAATATCTGCCCCCACCGGGATTCGAATCTGAGATCTCTCGAGTCGGCGACACAATGAAACCATGATGATCAGCTTAATGGATTACTGCTATCAATTTAAGGAAAAAACTATTATTAAACTATTAGATAAACGTGTACGTCTTGGATCTTATGAATGCAAACTATGAAAAAGGATTGATTTATAATAAGCATTTACGAAGCTGTCATACTTTAAAAGTGCCTTAAAATCTCGCAGCTTTCCTAAAATAGGAAAGATCTCAACCCTAATGAGACTTAAATTAAGGAATGTTTGATTCAAGCTGTATTAAGCAGAAACCAAAATTATAGAATGCTTCTTTCTCTTAAAATTTATGTTACATTCTTGATTGTACGATATGTATTACAGAAACATAATGCCAATATGTAGACAGTACACTTTAAATTTATATACTGATAAGACTATGATTCTCACCGAGACCATGCCACCTAGACTAGGCGGTATCGAATGACAATCGTATTGGAATATCGATCAGTTCCAAAGTGGACTTGCATATTCCATTTCGTATGACCCCGAGTGATTTATCTCGACGACTCGGCGATCTTCTCGCGTGAACGATCGCGATAATCGATATCACAGCTTCACTTTTTATAGCGACCATTCATGACAATTGGCGCAGTTGCAACTTTGCACGATATGAATTTCAGGCGTTCTTCATTTCAAAGTTTGCGTCACTGTTTTCACATTGTAATAAAGCAGAGCTCTCGCCGAGTGAAAAGATTCCCCGCTTCACGGATAATATCAATTTTACTTTGTAAGCCAGTGGCTTTGAGAGTAGTATTTCATAATAAAAATCTCGTGGTCGCCTTGGTTATAGTAAAAATAATGATGTTTTTAGTGTGAATAATGTCGTTGCTAAGCAAGTTACAAAGTCTCTTGAGAAAACAATGGTAAATTGTCATAAGGATAAAAGAAAAAAATTTAAAAATGATAATGCTAAAAATATGCAGTTACCTACATGCATAGTATTTGCATTGACTTGATACAAATGTTAGTCTTCACTTATTTATGTTGGCAAATTTACCAGAATACATTCAAATTTATTAAAAGAGAATTTTTTAATATATTTTTAAATAGGTATTTTAAAAAATCTTTAAAGACAAAGAGAAAGAATAGCTAAAAATTATGCCTAATATCAGGGATATTTTATTCAACTGTTACCAAAATAAAATTAACGACCCTCTTGTGTCCACGACAACATAAGTAAAACACATCGTTGCTTTACAAAGAAGCGAAATTTCACAAAAAACTATTGTAAAATTTCAATAATTTTCAATTAAAACTACTAAGTAATGGGGGTCTCAAAATATTTCTACTCTCATGTTTCAACTGTCAGCGGGGCCCAATTTTGATGAGAATGCCAATGATTTAAATTTATATTCACCGTCCGAAGTATCAGGAAATTGCTCCCACTCGTCGGCAGTCACGCGTGACTTTATTTTGACGGAGGCGCTAGTGTGCCGCCTACAAAATTAATGGAACTCGCAGGGGCGAAACACTTTAACCGAATGGATCGTCATCCTCGCTCCTCTGCAGTCCCCTCTAGTCATATAACGTTACGGATTTGAGTCGTTCTGACGTGTTTCAACGTCTTCATTAAGGTTTCGACAATTTGGGATTAAATTCACTGTCTCCTGTGATGTGACTTATTATATAGTCGGTCTGCTTTGTCTATTATAATGACGGTTTTCGGCAAGAATTCGTTGTTAGCTATGAGGTTACCCAATAAAGATCATTTATGATGAATAATGTAATTTTATTAATAATATAGGGTTTCCTGTTGCATTAAAATAAGTGAGCACTCAATATGATTTCGTAACGGAGACTCTACGCTACGATGGCGTGCTACGATTCATTTTAGTAAGATGGATCGTAGCTCGTAGCTCTGTAAAAAATGACGTTAAATTAACACTAGACTGATTAAAATCTTCGTCCTAAAACCATAATCTAAAATGCTCTATTAAAATTACAGAAAATGTTATCCTGGATAAGTGTCTCTGAACACGATATTTTTCGGTCATTTTAAAACTTGTTTCATATTTTATGATTTTAGCAATATAAATTCGATTCGAAGCGTATAATGTGTTTTAAATTTAATGTAACGTGGGTATTTCTGTAAATGATACGTCGAGTAATCAATCAATGTTAAAATTACTGAAAGTTTGCCATAAGCAAACAAACGCGTGGAGAAGTTTCTTAAATTTGCAACCGTAGATAATTATACGGTAAATTCGGTAAATTTTGTTACATCATCATCTGAACAAAGAATCTCTGTTTTATTAATGAATTGGACATTATCATATTAAGAAAGCCTAATGCCGATTGGTGGGGGCTAATGATAGTAGCTGCATCTATTACCATTGATTTTCCCTGCTTTCCGAAACGCGGAGCATTTCTACCAAGACTTCGCGTTCTACCAAAAATTTTTTTTAGTTATCCTGAATAGTACCAAAGAAATTCGTATAAAAGATAAAGTTGTTTAACCAACAAAATATTTTGATCATAATATAATTAAGTACGGCTACATTTATTAAGTTATATATGATACAAACAGATTAATGTACCAAAGTGACGAATACCTAAACCAGTTAATTAATATGTACGTCGATATCTTGATAATCTTCACATCTCGGCAAAATTGTTTAGTCAACCATACAAATAATCAATCACGCAGTTTCCAACTCAAAATCCCTTGATTCAACGTTCCAATTCGCTTATCAGATAATGTCAATCAGTAACAAAGAGGAATCACCGTCTTTGCCTCGGACAGGAGATGTGTTGGCGCACTGACAGACAGACGGATTACCTTCCGCACTGACAAATGTTAGCTTACCAAAAAAGGGAATAATGAACTTTAAATCGAATGGGTGAAGTGGCAAATTCCTTGCGAGCCAATGACAGTGAAGTATTACCTTGTGTCGGGATTTAAGACGGGAATGTTTTATCCATACGTCAAACAAGTTTAAGATGTATTACATACATAACCTCGTTGGAGCACTTAAAAGGGACAGTTTCCTTTTAGGAGTTGATAAGTGTATAGTACTTGAGATTCATTGCAGGACAAAAATTAAGAGGAACACCATCAAAAAGGTTATTAATATACAGTTCATACAGGTCATAGATATACAGTTTGCAAAGGTGTAAGGACGACAGAGGGCAAAGGAGAACAATGAAAAAGATAAGTATTTCTTAATTCATATAGAAAACGAACAGCTTAAGTTGACATAATAAAATAGGTAGCTAATGAACAACAAAACCTAACAAAAGTCCTGCATGTCAAAGAAACAAATAATAGTTAAAAAATAAACTATTGCAATTTACAGGATCAGGCAAACCACTCACCTTAGTAATCATGGTATTCACCATAACCACAACAATTGCGTTATCGTTAACAACGGCTTTTAATACATCTTATTATACATCGACTTGAGAGAGGTAGGGAGCGTACATTTGGGGAAGTAACTTCCACCAAAGCCTCCATCTTACAGAAGACTTCAGTAAAATAACACTGACTTTTGGTGGTGTGATTAAGTTACCCATATAGTTGATATTTTTGATTCCACAACCGTCTATAGGTCGTGGTGGTCACTTACCAATGGGCAGGATACATTTGCTTATCACCCTTTTGACATAAAAAATACCAATGCCTCACTCATGTTGAAAAGGTTTAGCTTTTAGTTTTGATAGTACGTATATATAGAAATTGTTTCACGCCTGACAAAGAAAAACATTTTGTGAATACATACTTAAGTACAAATCTAAATCCCACAGCCACATCTCAATGTCACGTTTAGCTTTGGCTGGGCCTGAGTTTTAGAAATAGAATAGATACAAGTTCCCAACAAGTTACCTAATTTCTGAAAATACCCAATTTGTTGAACTACCAACTGCTATTAGCGCGACAAATATTTTATTCGCTTCCAGTTCAACACGAGAGATTTTAACAATATCTTATCATCAGGATATCATATCATTTAAAATCAGGATGCTGATCCTGATTTTAAATCAAGGGATCCGTTGATAAATAAACCGTTAATCACACCTTAATGGTTTGCCTTAACTAATAACCAATTATTATTCATTAAATTTTAAAACTTACTCGAAGTTACTCTGAGAATTGAATAACATTTTGCAACTTTTAGCTCTTCTGACAACATTTTGATTACTCACTTGGTAATTAGATTTTACCATTGGAACAGGATACACTGATTATGCAAACTCAGCGTCCTCTGCATTTCAATTAGCGACTTTCTTTTACAAAAACCTGTAAGTCAACTCTTTGTGGCCATAAAGTTCCAAAATTGCATCCAGCAGTTAGCTTACATTAATTCTACTAAGATAACTATGTGCACAGGATTCTTTACCTGTGCACTGCGTTATTTGCATTGCTAATTACTCCGCCGGGCTCCTGTATACGGTGTGATGTCATTTTAACTTTTTTTCATACAGAAGCTTTATGGTAATATATATTTTAATTTCGCCTTTACGTATGTACTCGTTTCATCTTTCTCCTGAACTTGTTCAGTACTCTAATATCAGTTAAAAAAATAATAATGGATTAAATTACAGTTATGAAGAAATGGTATTTTATATTTTGTTTAAGCTGAATTTATAATTCTGATCAAAGTAGCATTGTTAGTTTTTCCTTGAATATGTAAATATTGATAGGTCAGACAAAAGGTCGCTTTTGAGTGTCTCGGGCTATATTTATGATATCGTTGTAATTATTGAGAGAACTTTCGTGATTCAATTATAATTATAATCTGTGAGCAGTGCTGCCATACTTACAGATATAAATAATCTGTATTTATAAAGATTTCTGCCATACATATACCAGATTTGTTCCAGTTTTTATAAAATTTTAAAACAACAAGTTACAGCGAAGAAATAAATATATTTTCATTAAAAAAAATTGAGACATATTTATTCAGAAGAAAAAACAAAGAACTATTATAGCCCTCGTTTCTTTACAATAAGGATAGATTTTTATTGATTTAACAAATTAATTTCTAATACCTAAGTGCAAAGTTTCCTTTTTGAAGGACGACAGCACTGTCTGCGAGTATATTAATTCCCTTTTGCTTTAATAATTACCTATTAAAAAATCATTATTAAATTAAGGTAATAATAAATACTCTTGTTATTTTGACAATTATAAGTTTTAAAAATATATATTTTAACCAAATACTTAAATAACCGAAAAGCTTATTAAATAAACATTTTGAGATATACCATAAACTTATTGGCATTGACATTACAAACGACTTCTTCCTTTATGACTCTCTACTTATGATCGTATTACGAGATGATTTATTGCATATCACACATATCGCGTTCGCATTAACCATTGCCCCTTCCCTCCTCTTAAAAGGCTAAACCATATCGTAGGACGGGAATTATTATAAATCTCGCGGCATTACCATGAAACGACTTGGGGAACTTTGCTCTTCGGTCGGTAAGTGGGCCCTAACTCATGGGGCCGGTACTTTTTGTTTACGACGCGATTCCTACAATATTGTCGAATGGAATAATTGTTTGGTTTTCTTTGTACTTACTTCATTTTGTTTATTTTTCTCTTTTACTTCCCTGTTTTGGTGGTGTGTTCTTTCTTTTTAAATTTTTCTCTTATTAATGCCTTAGTGGAAATATAGGCTTATAATAATCTCTTTGGATAATAAATTTAGCTTAAAATGGCTAAAAACTAATAAAATTTACTCCATGTTTATAGCGGGCTTGTAATACTTTTTTTTCTAAAGATTACGCAGATCATAATTTAAGTGTAATCACTGCAACCTAAAAAAAATCTACTTTTATTTGGTACTAAATAAAAGTGCTTTAAGATTTATTTTTAAATTGAAAACCTTCTTAAAAAATTACTGCCAGAAATAAAATTCCTACACGAACATAGAAATATAGCGATTCATTTGTTTGACGTATTATTATACCCTTACTACAATCTGGAGTCCTTTAAGAGAGGCGTGAAGAAGCATTTCTATAGGCCGGCAAGGATAGGAAGGTTTGTGTGGCTGCTATAGATCTTTGTGATGCCATTTTATTATAAAATTCAAAATTAATTTAGCAACTGATTATTTCATACCTAATAAACGTTGTGTCAAATCTCACGAATTTAAGAAAATATTTAGAGTATACACCTTTCGCCTTCATTCATGTTCTGACCTCAGATTTTATTTTCCACTGCAAAATTGAAAATGAAGGAAAAATAATTATCATCACATTCTGGTGCAGAGGCTTTTCAAAAATACATGAAACTCTGGCAGTACGAAACTAAGATTAAATGTTTTATTCTTACTTAAAAGATCTCGCAATGAAGCCGTGTTTGTTTGACGCGTTTTTCTCATTGTTGATGAACGTAAAGGGAGGTCGGCTATTGTAAAAAGGAAATGTAAAATAAATTCAGTTGCAGGTATAAAATAATAATTTACCCTCGAAAAATCTCTGGGAGTATCATTTTAATCCACCCGGTTCCGAATAAGCGAATATCTAAAAGGTATTTGTTCATAGTTGTAAAAATATTATGTTTCGCCTCGTTGTTCTTGTTTTGCGACAACGGAGTAGCTTAGAGGTACACGCCAGTCCTTTGATAGTAAAAGCATCTTATTACACAGTAATAAAAGATTTTTTTGGCATAAGCATATCTGGTATCATAGTTCTTGACTGTAATATTGAGTTGGCTTGGTTATATTATATGTAACTGTTCAATTACAATGACTCGGTTGTCTGTGAATAAAGAAGTGAAGGTGGATTTAGCTCATGAGAGCTTGAGCTCTCTGTCTTCTTGATTCGCATTAAATTAATCTAACTGATGTAGTGGTACCAATAATAATTAGGTTTCTTATAGAGGGCTCCCACGAACGAAATGCACATTTTGTATTAATTTTTACTCTCTACTTAGACATCTCAGCGCATCATAGTATATTGTGTTGCGGTATACGCAACATTTTGTTTCATCGTATTTATATACGTCTCCAAAACGTGCAATTGAAGTAGAGCCTTGCGTAACGCATCTTCACAAATACATCTTGAACCGTATTTGTAATTACAAGCCTTTCCCGCGACCGACGACCTCATTGGTCATATAGTGTTCAAGAGCGTGTAAAAATGTATTACATTGAAAAACCTGTTTTAGCTATTATTTAATTTCTGACAGAAAACACACTCAATGACAGAAAAGATTATCGAACGCACATTCTCACCATGCCATTAACGTTATTGTCTAAAATCAACATACCTACCTGACGTTGCAAAAAAAAAAACACAATCCAAACATCACAATCGAGTAATCCGTCAAGAGTTGCTTATTAGCTTACAAATATTTACATTGTCGTCGTGAAAATGGTAGGGGCCATGATTGATGGCAGTCGTCAACTATTTTAGGTGAGTCGCAGATGAAAAATAAAGCTGGCCGGTGAAAGGTAAGGGAAACAGCGGCTAACTGTTTATGGCTCAATCTATTTTCCGTTTTACCTTTTCGAGCGAGGAAAGCTATTTGACATTCACACATTTAATCCTGCTTGGAGGAAACTTTGTGCTGGCAGTGAGAACAGTGGGACCAAGATCTGTGGGGGAGGTGGGGCGTGGCCGAAAGCATTTTTTTTAGTGTTTATGCTGTTGGTCGCAGATAACCTTTACAGCGTCACCGGGTTCGGCGACGGCGAGGTCCTAAGGGGGCCTCAAGCCGAGATTTGGCGAGTGCCTCTAGAGGTATTCCAAGCGGATGGCATCTCCCCGCGGGGGGAGTCTCTGCTCCATCTGGAGCCTCTAGACCAGTCGAACCTGAGGGGGTCGGCCTCAACTACAGGGGCGTCTCTGAGACTCGGATCATATAATCAATTAAATAGGTAGGATTAATGAATATAGGTATTTATTTAGCTGTAAGACGACTTTTACATAATAATGTATCCGTAATATCCATTACACCTACCAAGGTGTAATACAATTCAATTTGAAAACTGTAGGAAACAGTTCAAAACAATTCTGTAAAATATTTTTCATCATTTCCTTTTTTAAAAATACATGATTTTCTACGTCTTTTGATCCGTATGCGAGTTCGATTTGTACTCAGCCAGTGTATATGACTAAATTTATTCAGGCTCAATACTTGAAAGTTGCTTCGGGTATTATTGCATAAGCGAACCCAAGAAGCTCTAGATGAATCATTGACTTCGTGGGGCTCAGTTCCTTTTAAAATAAAAGTTGTTCCTAGGAAAACTTATTTGTAATGTGTTTAACATACGACACGGCCGGCGGATAAATAATATGCTGATAAAAATGAAACAAATGACCAACGAATCTGTTGAAAGTGCGGAGGCCCGGGAACGCTCCCGGGTAAACGGTAAAAAAAAACGAAGCGTACGTCAAGAACGAACAAAGGTTGCAAAATATTGTTGGAAAGCTCTTTTGATCTTCGATTGTCGGGAAATATTGGAGTTGCGGAGACTGCGGGCCTAGTGGAGTGTGTGAACTGAACGCCGCCCGCCGCTCCGCCGACTTCGAAACAATGTAGGTAGTTTTCGTTTGCCTCCACTTTATGGTTAGCAGTTGTGTGTTTGTGTACTGTTAGTATACTAGTGATGACCCGTTCGTAAGCATAGAGGAAATAAAGACGAGGTCGATATTGTAAACAAATGAAGTGATTAAACAATATTGAACTAACTTGTAACATTTTATTGAAGTTGTTAATGTCTAGTTACACCTAATATGTATAACTATATTTGTACTTATACTGTATGACACAGCAATTAAAATTCAGCTGAACAATTAATGTATATTTCACATTATGTAATGAGGTGACTTATGGAGGAAATATGAGATTACTTCTAACAGGGCGGCCAGCGTCCTTACAAAATTGATAAATTTTTAAACACGATTTATAATAAATCGGAGATAAATAAAAAATTAAAGGTATCTGCCCTTGTCATAATATGAAACAAGCTTTCAAATAGAAAAATGCTTCATCGCTGCCGGAAACCGACTACCACTTTTGAAACAGCTCCTTTACGGACAACTGAGGGGAAATACGAGTCAGGCACGAACCACGTTGCTCGTTAGATTAAGCCTCGATGACACCGGTTGTGTTTACAAGCTACAAGCCAGCGAGTTCGCTAGCAACTTGTAAACTCGCCCCGTGTTATCGGCTTTTTCACCATCTGCTACTCGATGATACGGGTCGAGTTTACAAACTACTAGCGAACTCGCTGGTTTGTAGCTTTTAAACTCGCCCCGTGTCATCAAGTCTTTAGATTCTAAAGGTGTATGATTGTAAACTATCGCACACAGAAGGAGAGGATTTTTTTTACACCCCAACATGTGACACCATATCATTTGTCTTGAACTCGTTGAGTAGGATATAAATAAACTATTCATATTTTTTTATTATCAATAACAAAAAATAGGGGGCCTTCAAAGTTGTAATTTTTAAACCTTTTTTGTTACGGGGTTTATTACAAAATCGAAACTAGTTGAGAACATAAGATTTTGGTATATACAATTTCATATATACAGTTAAAATACAGCTTTTAACAACAAATACTGAAAACGTTGATTCATAATGTAATCTGTAAGTTTTGAGGAAAACAATCATTTTTCCTTTCGTTGTTTGTTGCGATATTTTATACAACAGACGTGATTTTTTCGCCGTTCTTTACTCGATATTATAATATATATATATATGTATAATTCTGTATAGGGAATGGTATGGAGCCCTACGTGCGTGAGTTCGACTTGCACTTAGCCGGTTTTTACCCTTTGGGTACGGAACCCTAGAGAGCCATACGAGCTCAACTCCCAATAGTCATCAAAAATAAATAAACAAATGTAAAGTACTAGTGATTCCACAAAAATCATACTGACTTTCCGATTCAAATGGGTATTCTTTAAAGGTACAATTCCGAGACGGGCGGCAGATGGCGACAGTGTGACAGTCTAGCGACTGCGGTCGAAGGTACAAATCCGAGACGGATGACAGATGGCGAGAGTATGACAGTCTAGCGACTGCGGTCAACCGCAGTGTCACCCGCAGTCGTGGTTCCTTTTCCAAGCACGGGGACGTGCCGCGACTGCACAATAAATATAACCATTCTTCAGTCACTCCAGGGGGTCTACTCTCTTTCTCCGAAACGAGCTTTTGATAACGTAGTTCAAATGAAATTTAATTAAGTAACAGTTTAAGGTTAAACTTAAATTGACGAAATTAAATTTCTATAATTTGAACGATAAACTATCAAATTGAAGCTTTCTTTGAGAATGCTTAGAAAAGCTACACCTCAATCTATATCGACGAATATTATTATAATTAAAAACGAACCGGAAACATAGTGAGAAAAGTGCGAAGTTTCGATCGCAATTTCGTTTTTCGTTGAATTAGAGTAGGCCTCCAGGATGCGCTACGGTCGCGACGCGCCCTTGACTGCAGGCCGCAGTGTCGCCGCGTTAAACTTACTCAAAGGCTAAGAAAATCTACACCTCAATCCATATTCCGACGATGATTATAATTAAAAACGAACCAGAAACATGGTAAGAAAAGTGCGAAGTTTCGATCGAAATTTCGTTTTTCGTTGAATTAGAGTAGACCTCCAGGGGGTCTACTCGTTTTCTCTGAAACAAACTTTCGATAACGAAGTTGAAACGAAATTTAATTTCGTCAATTTAAGGTTACACTTAATTTGAACGATAAACGATCAAATTGAAGCTTTCTTTGAGTAGGCTTAGAAAATCTACATCTCAATCGATATGCCGACGACGAATATTATTATAATTAAAAAAGAATCAGAAATATATTAAGAAAAGTGTGAAGTTTTGATCTAAATTTCGTTTTTCGTTGAATTAGAGTAGGCATCCAGTATGCGCAGCGGTCGCGACGCACCCTCGACTCCAGGCCGCAGTGTCGCAGCATTCGAAATTAATTTCATAGAGCTGCAGTTTGCGGTGCAGACCGCCCGTCGCGGAATTGCACCTCTCGCAAAGGGTTACATTAATAAAAGAGAAGAAAAAATTTGTAGTCACAAAATTAGGCTTTGACTACACTTGCTTCTATCTTTTTTGGTAAAAAGTACTTGCGCGACGGTGCGACTAAATTCAATTCTTCTCATAGTAATGGGTACACGCTAAATAATTAATTAATATTGTCATTTGGAAATTATAAAGACTTGAGCGAGTCTTGCCAAATTCAATTACCTGAAGCCTTATATATTAATAGGTATAATAACTATTACGTAGCCCATTTAGTTAAATTCGAGTTCATCAAACTTATAACAAAGGTAACAACTCTTTCAGCCTTTGTAGTTTGTTACAAAGTCGTATCTAAGTGCCTTTCTGATCTTGCGTTCTTGCTGTGACTTTGAAACGAAAGTCAAATATTTGAATTGTACTTACTTACTAGATAAACACTAGGTGCTTTTCAAAATAGATTCTATTTATTTTTGGTAGAGCAACTTTTTCTTATTAAACGACCCGGCGAATTTAAATTGTCTAAGCAAACACTAGGCTGGTCCCGATTTTATGATACACCTCATAAAGCAATGTTCGTATATTTACATCATGGGTCCCCAAGGAGGCCGACCTCACTGCCGGTCATCATTTGAATTTCGCATGAGTCAGTAATTTTCGAGGACGTCCCTACTCTCCGGTAATGATGACATTTTTACGCACTGGAGAGCTGAATGATATCCCAAATCAAAAGTATTGATACAGGTCCCCCGAATGGACATTGGAGATTATAATGTGAAACTCTTTGGACATGCCTGCGACGACAGCATAACTCATACGGTAAATTTGAATTTCCAAGACTCGAATACGTTTACTTATTTTTAAAAGAGAAGTAACTTATTACTTTGTTATATGTCCACTTCTATCGACACAAAGCTGTGTAGTGTTGTAATCATGTTCAAGTTTGCATTGCAAATAGAACTTACTGCCATTGAATTAAGGTTATTCAGTAAACGATGATTTTGTTTTATTTATTTAATCTTTATTGCCTTCACAATGCAAATGGCGGACTTAATGCCAGTATGGCATTCTCTATCAGCCAAATGGAAAGCAGTGCAGAGCCAATAAAATGGCAAACTGTCAACAAAAAAAGTGAATAGAACATTTTGTACGATAGATGGCAGGAATAGTTTATTGAATCACGCTATCGTTTTGTTTATATGGAAACACTAGTGGCTCTTGTGGCCCGCCTTTGTTTCGCTTCGGTGTAGAGCTGTAGTGTAGACTATAGTTTCTGTTCTCAGGCTTGTATTATACACAAAGACTTCCTGCATATAATTATAAACCTTCCGTGAAAATTTATTCAACTGATAGTATAAAAATTTAGTTTGCACTTTGCGTAGTTTAGGACCCAAAGTACCGATTTCATAATTGCTGCTGTTAAAAAAAGTTTGTCCCCATTACCATTGGTCCGTGCCCTTATTGTTTAACAGTTAAAGTTACACAAAAATCATTTATGATGGAATTGTTCCCATTTAAAAGTTCTATAAAGAAGTCCGCAACAGCATTATGTAGTACGTCTTGTAAGTTTTACCTTTAGAGCCTAGAGGCAGCATCAAAGAACGATAAAAACAAAATTAAATAGCATTCAATACATATACCTACACATCCATACCATATACATACATATAATTGAACTATATTTTCAAAATCCGACATATTCTTTGAATTTCAATCAAAAAGTAATTCACGCTGTGAAATAACACAAAACTAGGAAGTAAAATACCGCCACTTGAGAACAACGTAGGTACACAACGATAAAACTGCAACAGTCCCGCTTTATTTAATGTTAGTAGATTTCTCTGCAATTTTCATCCCGATATTTCTTCGCGGGTAGAACAAAGGGGTTGTGCTGGATAACCGCACAGTTTAATGAGGTACTTCTATCCACGTCGAGCAGTTCTTGATAGTGGTATATTGCACGCGGCAGCGTTATAGGGCGAGCGTAACAAGACTTGGCATGTCTTATTTCAATGAGCTTGAGTAACGACTGAATGTCAACAGCCACCGAATATTAATTTTGCGGTGTAAATCTTATGGCCATTTTTTAAGGCGAAAATACTAGCGAAAAATTCGAATAATGAGCTAAGAACCAACGATGCATTTTTTTCCCGCGCCCGCCCTGGCAGCGGGAAAGCTGTTTTATGTCAAACTCACGAGACTGCAACCGCCACAGCTGCGAGCCCGCTGTCTTTGATTTCAAAACGCGCCTTTTGGTTACCCGCTTAAAAATCACAGAGCGCGTGGACCAGAACCACGCGCTCTGCGGGCGAAAAAAGCGCCGTATTTTTTGCTTTTGCGTTACCTGCATACATTCTACGCCAGTTGGTGTCCCACAACAGCGGCGGACACGGGAGAAAATCACGCCGTGTTTTGTTAGCCTAAGCCTTGGTAGCCCTTGTATTAAGTTATCACTCTATCACGACGCCAGTGCACCGAGATAACAGGATGTAGTGTCAACATTTTATGTTGATGTTTGTAATATTTTTTAGTGAAAGGTATCGCGAACGCAACCATAGGTACAAAACATTAAGGTTGGATAATCAATCCTCTTCAGTCTGACATTCCATCTCTCGTGAAAGAATATGGAGACCGCACGTTTAGGTAATGCGAACACTAAATATTTATTCATATGTTATCAGAGCCGCACCTATTTCTTTATACAATAATAGTTATTCCTAAAATAAAAGTTGATGCTTTTTTTTACTAGCGGATCCGCGGCATCTGTGCTACTACAAGAAAGTAAGTTACAAGCGCGCTCTACGAGTACTATGCTAAAAAAAAGATGCCTAAAAATACAATTTGAAATATTTTAAAAATTCAATGGCTGACTGATGAGATGGGTTGAACATTTTTTGCATTGGAAAAGTTACCAGTTGGACCGAGACGATCTAGTGGAGGTCGCGGGAAGCCGATGGTTGCGCAGGCCCGTTCGGTGTGGAGATGCTTAGGGAAACCTATGCTCAGCAGAGGGCTTTGCACGGCTGATATGATGAAAAGTTGTAGAATTGACTTCATCAATGGACTAAATGTTCATAATGCATAGATTTAGTGGATTAAACCATCTTCACATTATTGTCTTTCAAGTGAAATCAATTTAGGGCTCATCAATTCGATGATTTCATAGTCTTTAAAAAGGACATAGGTATAGTCATTTTTTCATTTATTTTATATTCTTGTTATATACGAGTCTGCATGTGTGCGCGGCTGCGCCCGCGCCGACGTATTAACCCACTCAATAAACCAGTGCGTTGACAGCCACCGAGTCTTTCACTTGTCCCTGTGCTCGCATACTTTCCAGTGGCGACGATTACCCGCGTTTTAGAAAAAAAAAAGTGAAAATGTCGTTTTCTCAAATTGGTAATTTATCAAATTTTGACCACACTTTACATACTTGGAAGACCTACAAATGCAGATTGTCGCAATGGTTTATTGCGAACGATGTCGACCAGGTGATGGATCCAACGGGAGTGAAGAAAAGGGCGATACTTCTCAGCGCACTCAGCGAAGGCACATATAAACTCGCAGCTGATCTCGCGCTGCCCAAGGAGCTGCAGAATGTGCCGTATGATGACATCGTGGGACTCCTTGACTCCCACTTCACGCCAAAGCATATAGGGTTTAGCGAGCGCCATCGGTTTTACGCCGCTACCCAAGAAGAAATGGAGTCACCATCGCAATGGGCCGCCCGATTACGCGGATTGGCCTCGCAATGCGAATTCTCAAACGTGGAAGAACTTTTACGAGACAAATTCATTATGGGCATGTTGCCGGGAGCCGTAAAAGAAAAAATGTACGTCCAGGACCTAGCGGGGCTCACGTTGGTGAAGGCCGTGGACCTCGCCGAGAGTCTGCGGAGCGCGCGCGCTGCCGCCGCCAGCGCAAGTGCAACGCCGCCGCCCCCGCCGTCCGCCGTCGGGCGCGACCACGAGCACGAAGAGGTCTACAAGATCGGGAACCCAAATAACACTGGAGGCCGCCGTAGTGTAAAAGTGAAGTGTACAGTGTGTGGTTATGCTAATCATGAAAAAGAATCGTGCCGTTTTGCGGGTTATACTTGTAGGAAGTGCAATAAAAAAGGCCACCTTCGACGTATGTGTAGAAATGTAAATTACGTTTCTACTAGGGCAGGTGAGGTGTGCGAGGGCGGTGACGACGACGATGGTGAGTTGTTCAATATTCGTTCTGTAAAAGGGGAGCCGCTTGTTGAGACGGTGATTATCAATGGCAAAAAGTTTAGATTCGAAATAGACAGCGGATCAGCAGTTACGGTCATGTCAGAAATGACGTTTAAGCTACATTTTAAAAATTTGCCGTTAAGTACAACGAATAAAAAATTAGTAAGTTACACTGGTGAAGTGCTGGGTTGCATTGGGTGTGTACCATTATCGTTACAGTGGGCGGGCCGCACACGTGTCCTTGATGTGTATATAGTTCGCGGTAGTGGTCCGTCTTTGCTCGGCCGCGATTTTATTGCGCACTTCGAGTTGCAGCTTGCCCCAGTTCAATACTGCGAAAGTAACGATTTGTTTAATTCCCTACAAGCACGTTACCCTGATTTGTTCTCGGGAAGGTTAGGGAAATTTAATCAGTATGAAGTGAGCTTAACTTTGAAAGATAGCCATAGACCTACTTTCTGTAAAGCGCGACCCGTCGCATTTGCGTTAAGAGAAAAGGTGGAGTGCGAACTTGATCGATTAGTCAAATTAGGGGTGCTGTGCCCAGTAGACCATTCAGAGTACGCGTCACCAATCGTACCTGTGTTGAAGCGCAATGGATCAATTCGGATTTGTGCAGATTATTCTGCCACTATCAACAAACAATTAGTTATTGATCAGTATCCACTACCTACGATTAATGAGCTATTTTCTAAATTGTATGGAGGCAATCAATTTACTAAATTAGATTTATCAATGGCTTACAATCAGTTCTGTTTAGATAAAGACGCCCAAAAAGTAACTTGCATCAATACACATCGCGGATTGTTTGCTTATACACGACTCGTGTTTGGTTTGTCAAGCGCTCCAGCTATTTTTCAACGAGCGATGGAAAATTTGCTTGCGGGCATAAGTGGAGTTCTGGTACTATTAGATGATGTTTTAATAACGGGGTGCCATCGCTCCGAACACCTGGAAAGATTAAATCAGGTGTTACAAAGACTACAAAACGCTGGCTTAACCTTACAAAAAGATAAGTGTGTTTTTTTTTGTGACGAAATCAACTATTTGGGCTATGTGATCAACAAAGATGGGTTGAAAAAATCACCGGAAAAAGTAAAAGCTATACTAGAGGCACCGGTACCTAAAACTGTAAATCAGCTACAATCGTTTTTAGGACTAGTAAATTACTACAGAGGGTTCGTTCCAGGTGCGTCCAGTGTGTTAAGTCCACTGTATGACCGCTTGAAAAAAGGCAACAAATGGGTTTGGTCTTATACAGAAGACAAAGCGTTTAATGAAATCAAAAAGGCACTAGCGTCCGAAAAGGTATTAGCGCATTTTAACCCGGACGCAAAAATAATACTTACCGTAGACGCCTCACCCACGGGATTAGGTGCGATCTTGTCACAAATTGGAAAAGATGGTTTAGAAAAACCCATTTCATTCGCGTCGCGTTCTCTCAATAAAGCAGAACGTCGATATTCTCAAATCCAGAAGGAAGCCACAGCAATTATTTTTGGTGTGAGACGATTTCATCAATATCTATATGGCAGGTCAGTGCCTTTTGTGTTAAGAACGGACCACAAACCTCTTATTTCTATATTCGGTTCACATAAGGGTATACCAGAAGTTTCTGCAAACCGGTTACAGCGTTACGCCTTATTTTTAAGTGGTTACAATTACGCCATTGAATATATAAAAAGTACAGACAATAGTGCAGATTATTTGTCGCGCGCGAGCCTATCGCATACAATCGACGACACGGTTATCGAGCACGGTGAGCGCAGTGTAGACGTATGCGACCGCGCGGCATACGTGTGTTTTGTAGTGGACGGATCGTTTCCTATAACGTTAGAGAAATTATGTAGTGAGACGAACAGGGATCCTATATTAAAAAAAGTTATACATCACGTGTTAAACGGGTGGGGTAGATCGGTTAAAGAAAATGAATTAAGACCGTATTACTTGTGCAGGCTAGAATTGTCATACGAAAATGGTTGTCTGTTGCGTGGCCATAAGGTAGTCATTCCGGAGGCGTTACGCGAAAGGGTGCTGTCAGAACTTCATACATCACACTTGGGTATTGTGAAAACAAAAGCGGAAGCTCGCTCACGGTTTTGGTTCCCAGGCATAGACGAAGCTTTGGAACGAATGATAGGACTGTGTGAAGTTTGTATGCAGTTGAGAGTGTCACCTCCCCGAGCGCCAATTTCACCGTGGCCGTACCCCTCGCACCCGTTTTATCGCATTCATCTTGATTTTTTGGGCCCAATGAATGGACGAGTATACCTAGTTATTGTGGATGCATTTACTAAATGGTTAGAGGTTTATGAGATGAGTTCTTGCACTACACCAGCGGTAATAGATAAATTATACGAGTTCATGTCCAGGTTTGGCTTACCCCATACGATAGTTACGGATAATGGTACCTCATTTGTCTCCCAAGAGTTTAAACATTTTTGTGGTTTAAATGGCATTTCTCACATGACGTCACCTCCTTATCACCCAGCGAGCAATGGGCAGGCAGAATCATATGTGAAAATAATCAAGCGGGGAATAAAATCAATCTTACAAACAACTAATTGTAATAATTTTAGAGAACGCAGAATAAAACTACTAAAGTATATTTTCGATTACCGTAATTCTGTCCATACTATGACGGGTAAATCACCGGCTCAGCTTGTGTTCGGCCGCCAGCTAAGGTCACGGCTCGATCTTATGCACCCTCGTCTAATTTCATCGCCCTCCTCCTCGTCATTCGCTAAATATATGCACTCTAAACAGTGTTGGCAAACTGAAGTAAAGGGTGGCAAGAGCAGGTTGTTTATTCCTGGACAATATGTTTACTATAAAAAATATATAAACAATAATAAGTTTTTTTGGGTAAAAGGAATAATACAAAGAAAAATTGGAAAAATGTTATTTGTCATTAAAGACTTGAATACGTCAGTTTTTGTTAAGAAACATCAAAATCAATTGATACTTTATTATAAGGGAAATGAGTCTAACGTGACAAATCATACACGGGGGGACGATGAAATTGATGTACCGGACGTCGACACAACGTCATTAACATCATCCTCACAATCGCCATTGCCAGACACACCGATTACAAGCGCAAAAGTAATTGAATCCGGAGAAGGTCAAAGATCGTCCCTTACACCGGCGGCACCGACGCGCGGCGAGTCAACGTCACGTGGGTCGCCCTCGCCGAGCCGTGTGACAATAACAAGGGGAGTCCGTCGGCCGCCTGCTTTAAATGATGACGACGATTTTTACGATGTCGAAGAGACCAGCGAAGTCGTAAAGGAAAGCGCAGCAATTGTAAACGACAGATCAAAACGAATTCGTCCCCCTGTCAATTACAAACAATTTTTGTAAAAGTATTATTTAAGCTGACATAGTTGTAATAGTTGTAAGCCTAATTACATGTGTGTACTTATGTCGTGGGGGAGAAATGTTATATACGAGTCTGCATGTGTGCGCGGCTGCGCCCGCGCCGACGTATTAACCCACTCAATAAACCAGTGCGTTGACAGCCACCGAGTCTTTCACTTGTCCCTGTGCTCGCATACTTTCCAATTCTAAAATACAAATATCTTTCCGATAGGTGTCTTATGATATAAAGTGGGTCGTTACGTTCCCTAAAATTTGATTTGATTGAGCGAAGGGATGGCTGGTTCATGTGTCATGCTTGTGAACGGGTACTGCCAGTGGAGATGAGCACTGTATGACACAACAATCAAAATATGAGTGAACGTTGTGAGTATTGCTAGCGACATGATTTTATGAAAATGTTGCTTCTTCTGTTAAATGCTCTGCTTAAACAGATTAAGGGAAATGTGTGTGCTACTTCGTTCTCGGAACTACATAGCTCCGCGAACATAATAGCGAAACGCGAACATGATAACAGAAACAGTTCCGAAAAGAACGAAGTTCGCTTGAGTAATCTGTGTGTTACCTCGTTTTCGGAACACCACAGTTCCGCCGGCATGATAACGGAATGAGAACATATTAACGGACATAGTTCCGAAATAAAATGGAAACGTTCCAGGAGCACTAATCTCTTTCTCCGAAACGAAATTTCGGCAGCGAACGAATTTTAAACGAAATTTCGCCAGTGACTCTACTCTATTTCATCTTCGAACACGCACATAAAGTTCGGAATCACAGACAATTATCGTGAACGAATGTAATGAGTTTTGTTTATGAATTCTTTTTGTCTACACTTTTTAGATAACGTTTTTTACTTCAACCATATTACTTTATGAAAACATTTTTGATTGCATTAAAACAACCTCTTTTGACAGTGTTAGCCGACTAATTTGTAGAGTTGATGCAATCGAATGTATGTCAACCTTAATTTGTCGTGTAATACTTTGAAGTATTGGCAATACAATAATAAACAAAATTTGATTTATTTGTAAACTTTTCATACTAAAAAATGTTCCTCACGCTAAGCAGCCTTAATTAAAAATACTCTAGTATTGAAAATGAAAAGGTCAAACAATTATCTGTCAAATTCAACATTAAGCTCAAAAGTTTTGTGAATTAGAGTAGGCTTAGAGAATTTAAATGTCAAACTATTTTCGGACGAACGAATTTTCGAAATGAAATAGAAATAGTGTAAAAAACGTGCGAAATTTCGATCGAAATTTCGTTTTTCGTCGAAATAGAGTAGGCCTCCAGGTGTAATCCAATAGAGGAGATAATTTGCGCATGTCTAATATTTTACCTACATGATTATGTTTTGCTTATTCACAAGCAAGTGAAGATAAGTGAAATTTGGTCCTTTTTATACAAATGCAAATTATATCGCCTTCTTACTAATGTAAGCTCTTTATGAATACTCATTTGAATCGAAAAGTCAGTGTGAATTTTGTATACCTTGTGCATTGTGCAGGTAATTAAATTTTTCGCTAATCAATATTTTACTTTTCGTTCCATAGTTTTCAACAACACGTTAGACTAGATATACCAAATCACACGAAAACCAAACTATACTCGGGCTTACATATTTCTACGTGTGAGCCTCTTAATAGAAGCAGTATTCACACAAAGTGAACTCGGCAACATTTATCGGCGTCGCCACTAATGGAACGCCGCTATTTTCTCTAATAGATTTCACTTTGTTACTTGTACTTTAAACAGTAATGGGCTCATTACCCACCTCCCTTTAGAAGCATAGTAGAAGGGTCTAACGGCCATGAAACAAAAGCGAGTTATCAGAAGATTGAAACTGGACTGAATAGTTAAGACGTGGAGCAACTATTAGGCAGGTTTATTTACCCTTTACTAAGGATTCAGAATGAAGTGGGTATCAATTGTCTAATCTTTGATCATGACGTAGGTACTGATTCAGCTAGTGATGTATTTGGAGAAGGTCAGGTTACAGACTCTGAATGCAAATACAATGAAGCTTTGAAATAGAAGTTGAAGGAAAATGTTAATTAAGCTTTTATAGCAATTTTTTATATTAAATCCTGACAATTGCGAGTCGATCTCGCGTACGAAGGGTTCCGTTCTATAAATTAAAATAGATTGGTGTTTCAGTATTTGACGCGATTGTAGCTCCATGTATACGTCCCCTTACACCTGCAAATAATGTTTATTGGTTTCTCTAAAATACTTAGTTTTTTTTAAAGTGAAATCCACGTTACTTCTTACCATGTCAAAAAATTTAAGGTTCCTAGTTTAGGAAGGCCAAAGGGGAAGATCTTCCTCCGAGCTGGGTGATGGTAGCTCGGGGGCCGCGGCCCGACTCATGTTGGTCGGGCATCGTATATATGAAGAGTTAGCTTCCGAATTTCATTTGCGCGATGTAGGCTTCCATACTGTTATTGATCGCAGTGCAGGTAACGCCATCTCTTGAGGATGGTGAGTAATGATTTCCTCCATCCGTTGTCTATATGTGGGGCATATAGATGTCGCCGCCACATCACTCCCCTCCGAGACCGGAGGTCGATGGTCAGTGTTCTCAGCAGTCAGTGCGTCAGTCGAGCTTGCAAGTGCCAGTATGCTGCAGGATGCCCCAGTCTGCGGTGAGTCGAGACGGGTGGGCTGAAGGCGCGTCGCCAGTGCTGCAGAGTTGCTCCAGTCTACGGTGAGTCGAGACAGGTGGAGTGTGACGGTGGGTCCGAGCTGCTGGTGTTCAGGGCTGCCACGCCGGTGTGCTTGCGGCCGACAAGTGAGGTACCGGTCGTGGGCTGCGGAGACCAGGTCGGGATGATGCCGTCGAGTGCTGCTGAAGGTCCAGGAAGCGTCGTTGAGAGCTGCGATGGAACCTTGAGGCTGATGCTGGCTTGCTGTGTGGCTGCTGATGTTGCTTGACCTGATGAGGAAGGGGTATGAGGTTTGATGGCTGCGCTGCGATGGTTGAAGGTTGCTTCTTGCTGCTGCTGTGCTCAGTCGAGGGTCACCAGTTTAGGAAGGCCAAAGGGGAAGATCTTCCTCCGAGCTGGGTGATGGTAGCTCGGGGGCCGCGGCCCGACTCATGTTGGTCGGGCATCGTATATATGAAGAGTTAGCTTCCGAATTTCATTTGCGCGATGTAGGCTTCCATACTGTTATTGATCGCAGTGCAGGTAACGCTATCTCTTGAGGATGGTGAGTAATGATTTCCTCCATCCGTTGTCTATATGTGGGGCATATAGATGTCGCCGCCACACTAGGATTTTAAAAAACCAAAGACGCGGGCGGCCGCTAGTTCAAATATAGAAAAAAAATGAGGATACGGTTTTTTCATTTAAACTGGTACTATTAAACGGTTTCACTCCAAACACCATTAGATAAATAAATAAATTTCAACTAAAATTGCTGTCGTTTCAGATTGTAAAGAATGGAATGTGAAAATTTTCCTTTAGAGCAAATTATGTTAAGTCGGGGCTCTTCTTTCATCCCGTGACTTTATTTCATTACTTTTGAGGACATCTGGATGACTTAAGCTTTTTCGTACCTCTTTGAAGATTTTTTGCTTGTGCACGGAACGACATTGTCCAAGTATTTGATTCAGCTGTAACTAAAGCTTAGCTAGAGTACTTAAGCTATTGTTTGTAGCCTTAGTGATATTTAATGGCGTGGGTTTAATAAATTAATCTAAATTTAGGTTTTTTTGGAGGGGAGAGTGGTGCTTTGCCATACAGGTGGATACAGGCGTTCTGCGTAGTTCAGGCACCAGTCCCTCACGATCTATTTATTATCTTTGTATAAAATTATGTAAAAATATGTTACTATGAATGTGTTTTGTAGATTGTGGAAAAATTGGATTACTAATAAAAATAAAGTGGAAGCATATAGTTGCCAATGCAACAATGTTTGTTATCCCACTGTGAATATTTGTCGCCATGTCATTATTTATAATCCCTTCAATATTGATTCATTTGCCTTTTTTTTAATTTTGCTATCTTAAAGTATTAGACATTATTTAGATTTTATAAATCCTTGCATTTTGAAGCTTATCTAATATAATTTATTAATAGTTATTAATGCAACTGTTGTATAATGAGTTTTAAAACAGGAATGTGGGTTTATCACGACACGAGCAGAAGCAGAGTGTGATTATAATATCACATAAGTGTTCAATACCTAATTATAAACAGTTGCATACAAGACTTTATCTACAACGATGATATCCTCTACATGTATTTACCCAATTGATTTTTTTCAATTCATGAAATTGTGTACGCCTTTTCATATTATTTCCTTGATTTTTCCGGTAGTAATTGGTTGGAAATCCTTTGCTGCATTAGAAATACTCTGTTTTTGTGTTATACAAACTTGAATCGCTCATTTTTATACTAAAACAATTATTTGAAAAACTCATATTAAAGGAAATCGTCGGGAATTCGAAATTCAAATAACCTAAAACTTTTTTTACGGCGCTGTGGTAGTGAAACGCGCGTGAATGACAATGTTCTTTTTTGATGTATCAAAATACCACATCGACCAGTGAGAATGTGGCTGTCTAATGAATAAACCCTTTGCGTGGAAAATATCGAAAATGCGAAGGAATTTTATTATGAAATTTAGTACAACATTATAAAGTTAGGGTGTTATATTGATTTTATTAAATTAGTCATTGGATGTTTTAATGTTGGAATTAAGCTAACTGTTTCAGAATCTTTTATAGAGGTTTTAATGCATGAGTGTAGCTAAAACATTTTATTGCAGCCAAGTATTATACAGGGTGTAAAAAAACCTTTAACGAAGTCAAAGGCCACGTATTTTCCACATCATGACGATATTTTTTTTCTTCTGGACCGTACCTGGGAAATTTATGGTTATGGAGATGTTGAAGGTCAAAGTCAAAATTTTTTTTTCAAGATTTTTGCATTAATATTTTAAAAACGTTATTTAGAAACTTTTTTATAGACGGATTTACACACACGCACACACATACACAAAAGCACATTCTTTGCGAAGCGCCACAGTTGCGCGCTGTCCTAAACATTGCTAACGCGTTAACGTCCTAAAAAATGTATTTTTTTAACTTAAAAATATATATGATTCCCACGTAGAATATTCTTTAATATTACTTGTTTGGGTGTACAGAATCCGTAGTTTAAGTCTTTGTCATACGTTTTTTTACACCCTGTATATAGCAACATAGTAAATTGCCCTTTCAGTTGTTAGACGCCGCCATAATAATTTGCCATATTTAATTAAGATTGAGTAACCTATACTGTCTTTTATAAGAGTTTTTTAAAGTTTTATTTTCGTTACGATTTATCGACTTACAGCAAAAACCTACATTAATTACGCTAAACAAAGTTAACTATATCAAAGTAACCTAACTCATCAATGTATCAGATAATCAGTAAGCGAAATTCCTTTCACTGTTGAATTGTTAAGTTTAGTTCTTGCCACAAATCGCATTTCGGTAATGCATTTAACCAAAGCGTTTTAGAACGTGACCACAAAATGGTTTCTGTCGCTAATAACTCAAAATCGGAGCACGAATTAAATTACCTCGGCTTTGTAGTAAATTTATGAAATAAACAGTTTTCCCTAAAAGCTTATTTTGATGAATCAGGAATATAGTCATGTTTTTAAATGTATTAAATATTTTTTTTAGTAGCAACTAGCTGCCATTAGATAAACGTTAGCAATAAATTAAATGAACTAAGGAATTTATAACTGAAACAAAACAAATACAAAAAAGGCCAAAAGTTTGTTAGAATATTAAAAGGTTTATAAAGAAAATTAAAATAACGTATACTTCAATGGCGTAATTAAGCTTGCATTTTCCTGCACTTATGTTGAGTCCCTTCAATGATCCTTGTGATATCCGAAAATATTGCCTCTATAATAATTGTTTTTTTTTTTCAATTTTAGGGCATCACATGATATTAAATCTTGTACAGTAAGACGGACCCTATCATGTGTGATTCCGAATAATTAGCCGCTTTTCGTATGTAACAGTGATGGCTCAATCATTTTGACCGCCTGATGCTAGGCGGTCGCCATAGCTTTTATTGAGAACTAGAACAGGGTATCTGAAGACTCATCCCTACTTATTTCGTCCAGCCTTAGGACTCGATGAAATGAGCAGGGGCCCACCTAGTAAAAACCAGATAATACTCCTGCAATTTTACCAGACACACGTCCTATCCCTAGGACCGAGGTCCCTGACATTTATGTTAGTAGGTAGGGTATTGAATGGTACCCCACAGTGGGACTGGCACCGCGCCCGCGGACCCACCCAGACGGTCACTATTGCCTACATACACTTACAATACCGCACAGTATTGTTTCGTGTATTACCAACCCAAACACTGATGCCGAGCCCGTGGAATCTTCACACATCATCGGAAACTCAACACTACCAAGAGGAATTGATATTTTACTTTGGTCTACTGTAAGATGAAGGTTACTTCCCCAGACGGGCGCTTCTATCGGGCGGAAAACCCCCTATGCCTACCTCTATTATTATGTATCACAATGTTTATAATGTAAGGCTTGGCACGTCAGAATGTCTTTAAAACCGTTAACGCATGATCGTAAAGTTCAATAAATCAGAAAACTGTTGTTCGCTTTATGAATATTAAAGAGGGGGATTTTTCCATTATCTCCCTCGGCGGACGACTGCGAATACATTATAAAAAGTTTCCTCCTTCCACTAAGTGATTTAGTACTTGTTAACATTCCGCACCAGAGGCATTTTATCTGCAGACTCTTTGTAAATTAGTAGGTGATGGCTTCTCGAAATGGCTAATTCGTGTTAACTTGTTTCAATTTATTAAGTGTTTTCAGTTTCTCCGCCAGAAGTTTGGTGCGAAGTCGAGGTTATGATGTGACGAGTCGTTCCTAAGCCTTAAGATATTTTGTTATGATTATTATTATTCTTCGAAGTTATTGTGTCGCAATAAGAAATACTGGCTTATTTAAATATGTGATTGTGAGTGTGATTTAGCCGGTACCTAGAACTGACACAGAAAAAGTAAAGCTTACGGAGCTGATTTAAGATTTTTATTACAACCAAATAATTGGCTAATTGTATGATTCAACAAAAGATAAAGATCTTTCCAACACATTTGATGATCATCATCCTCATCATCATCTTCAGCCTACTAATGTCCCCACTGTTGGGGCACAGACCTTTCCTGTGAATGGAATAGGGAGATTGTGCTATGACCCACCACACGGGCCCAGTGCGTATTGGCGGGTGCTAACGACTGCAGGTGCAGCCGGGACCAACGGCTTAACGTGCCTTCCGAAGCACGGAGGAACTCGAAATAGTATATTTTTGGTCACCCATCCAATAACCGACCACTGCGAAAGTTGCTTAACTTTAACGATCGCAGCCGAACGCGCTAACAACCTGTGCCATCGAGCTCCTATTTGATCACACATTTAATGAAAAGACGCATTTACGGAGGTTGTGTACATTCTTAAAAGTTCAAAATTACGGGCCACACAACGAAGCGTGAGGTAAAACGTTTTACCGCACGCCGTACCGTATTCTTTGCTGTTTTTTTTTCTAAATTTCCGTCGAACCTCCTTCGGAAGTGCTTTTAATCTTTACCTTTGTCTCATTTTAATACTAAAAAGTTGTAGGTCTAATTTCCATCACCCGCACGTAGCGCCATTTAGAAATGAACTCCATTTTCTTATTAGAAAAAGTTTGTTTCATTACTTAAATTAGGTATAGTTACTGTTTTCTTGCAAACGTATGGAAACTCGTATGACATTCGTGCGGATTTGGTATTTACAAACTCGTGACTATGGTAAGCTAATTCAATGTAAGGTAAGATAATTACATTCGTCTACTTGTTTGTTATAACAAACTAACCGCACTAATATCATAAATAACTATTTTGACTATCTATTAAATTTATATTGAAAGACTACATTGACTGTTTGACATGCAACATACCATATTCTTGAATGTCTGAATAGTTTTGGTAAATTTTATCGAAGATAGTCATATAACTTTACACCTTTGGTCATGGCTGCAACTGCAGTCACTAGCAATCAACCCGCACTGACTGGACCTGCGTCATGGCCCATTCTCCCTATTCCGCTCACAAGTAAATCCCGTGCCCCAGCTGTAGGGAAATTAATAGGCTGATGATGGCAGCCTGCTCATTGCAAATTATGCTACCGTTAAAAGTAGCCACTTTAGGTTGGTAAATGAAAGTCACAAAAAAGGCGCAAAGTTAAACTACGTTTTAAATCTCCAATTAAAAGTATCTGTATTTACAGAATCTTCTTATCATTTTGTACATTTATTTCTTGAAATTTTAACTGACAGATTTTATCTGTCCATATTGTAGGAATTGCGGGTCTGTTTAAGCTACTTTTTGATGGATCATAAACCGTTTTTGCGATCAAATAGATCTTCACTATGATACTCCAAGTAAATTAGCATCATCAATATTCAAACGCTTGTCTGACCTAGATTTCAATAATGCGGAGGACTTTATTGAGTTTGTTCTCGTTTTTATTGCCAAAAAGTTTGTTTTTATTATCATCTTTTATGAATTTTGCGATCGGTTTTAATATAGTTATTTTTATAAATATAGCCATCATGTTTGTTATAATCACAATTGCAGGAATATATAAATGGCCATAACCACATCCGATAAACCAAAATGTTATTAAGAACCAAAATAAGAAGAAGTGTGTCAGGTTATATGAGTGCGTACTCCTAAATCAGCATTCAATTTATGCAACCTCAAACTAACAGAATATTGCAATGAAAAAACACCATTTACATATTGCTATTTTTAAGCATTTCACTGCTTAATTTTAATAGAAAAAAAACCTCTTGGTCGCAGTTTCAGACGAGATTCGAACCCACATCATCCGTTATCTACGCGGACGCGCTAACCAATTACGCAACCGAGACCGTCTTAATGGCTGTGTCGAATTTCTTCTAGTATTTCTTAGCTTAGCAAGGCAGCACCAACTCTTCGCATTGTAAGTAACCCACAATGTCAAACCAAATACCTTCCGTCCGGATAGCGAAAGAAACGGGTTCAAATCGTTTCTGATACCTATCCAGGTATCGGAACGGTAGGATTTTTTTATAGTAAAATTATCTTTGATTTATGAAACCTCATAGTATCTACTTAGTACCTATAAAAGTATTTCCATGATAAAAGAGTGGCGTGTTCTTGACATGGGCCACCTGATGGTAAGTGACCACCGTAGCCTAAATTATTCAAATGCCACCGTTGTCTGTACCTCACAGTGACGATGGTTCATTTCATGGTTCATCGGTCATTTCATGGCTGACATGACGTGACTCTCATAAAGCGGCACCTTCTGAAACGTTTGTAATTTCAGTTAGTCCGTCACAATAGATAGGCGCCCGCTGCAAGGCTCTACCGGACGGCGTAATTGCAATCGCTTTGAACACTGTGTGCCGAAGTTGTCATCGTTAATTTGGGCTTGGTCAAAAGTATTCAAAACTCGGATCAACCTGTTCTATTGTTTGAGAGTAAGTGTCGCCGCACACGGGCCACCGAACACAACCACAAACGCCACCACCGGCATATTTTTTGTAGTTTTCATACATTTTATATGGACTCGCCACACACGGTACGCCGGTGGCCGCCACACGCTACAAATCGTCGTTGCTCGCTTCTTGTGGCCCGCACCGGCCACTTAATGCGCCGATACAAAACGCCGCCACACGTCACTCGCGCAATTTCCCACCCCTCTCTCCCTAACCTTAGTCGGCTGCTGTCGCGCGCTTCAGCCACTTTAGTAGCCGCTTCTAGTTTCTCGTGGCGGCGTTTGTGGCTGTGGCGTGTGGCTCGTGTGCGGTGACACTAAGACGTTCAATAAACCTTTGAGTGCCGGCAAAATTGATAGGTGGAACTCTTTTAATGTCGACTGATAACTTTAGTGAAAATTTAAACCTTACACAAATGAGTTAATTTAATAGAGGTTAGTTATGCGCAACGGTCCTTGAATATGATTCGCTATTCACTAACAATAGAGCCTTTCTCTTTCTCACGGGGTCGGTGCGGTATCATTTCGTTTTGTTTGCTACGCTCTTAGATTAATACAAAAAGAAGATACGGCACTCGCGGCTCAAAAGTGATCCGCTTAAATTGTGGTGCATGGCCACAATTAGCTTTAGTCACAGTTGGGCATTCAAAGACGCTGCATGTGCACTCAATATAACAAAATTGCGTATAATCTGTGTTATAAAGATAAAACAATGCCTTCGATGCTTTTATAAAGAACACAAATATGTAGTTCAAAATCAAAAACCAATGCCTCGGCAACACTTTTCATTCGTAAAACTGTAAAAACATTATGTTTCGTTTTTTAAGCATTTAACTGCTAGATGTTTAAATCTAAAGAAAAGTTTACTTTAAAAAAAAATAAAAAACATTTTTTTCTCAAAAATTACAGTTTGTCGTGAATGTTATTTAAGTAATCGCCACTTTGTTATCAAGAAAAGGACAACAAAACAGCTCAGCCATTCGGACTCTGATGCGGACTCGCCGTTTCGCTCGCGCTGCGTTGATCAAACAGTTCTGTCTCGCTCGCTCCATAGAATTTTTATTTACAGACGTGCTTATGTAATTGAGTCGGAGCATATTTTATTTGATGCTAGTTAGTTATGCTAGTTAGTATCCTAGTTAGTATGAGCGTGTCGTATCTTCCCCTTCTGTTTTAATCCAAGGCTACGGTTTTTGTTTGCTCGAGTGACGGGCGAGTCGAATGATTTGGTAGCACTCGGAAGCTCTCGATATAGAGAGCTGTATATCCGCTCGGTAAACAATTTTTACCGTAACTGAGTAGTTTATTTTCTTATTTAATAACACGCACTCCTTAAAAAATCTTTACTGATTTGGTACAGAAACGTAAACGAAACTAGCCTGCACAAATGCGGTAAGCTCATCATCATCATCAGCCTATTAATGTCCCCACTGCTGGGGCACAGGCCTTCCCTATCGATGGAATAGGGAGATTGGGCCATGACCCACCACGCGGGCCCAGTGCGGATTGGCGGGTGTGCTAACGACTGCAGATGCAGCCGGGACCAACGGCTTAACGTGCCTTCCGAAGCACGGAGAAACTCGAGATAGAAGATTTTCGGTCACCCATCCAATGACCGACCACTGCGAAAGTTGCTTAACTTCAACGATCGCAGCCGAACGCGCTAACCACTTGCGCCATCGAGCTCCTCGTATATATATAGGTATAACAAAATAATCTCGAAACATAAACAATACCAACCCTATTTTCATCGAGTGTTTTTATTTAAGTACTAAGCTGATAAAGTCCCTACGGCATTAAACAAAAATATAACCCTAAGAACTAACGCAAACATTTGCACTAGAACAAACTTATACCCGCAATTTTCACGCCGCTAAACAGAATTTATAAACTACCCAACAGTAAGTTTGTTATTTTAGGCGAGTTTCACACTAGTGTACTAATGTATTCAGATCTCTTTGGTCTTCTACGTAGAAATGACCAATATCTTTGATGTCAATAGCAAAAGATTTTAATACAATAATGAAGTTAGTATTTTATTGAATTCACTCAAGTACCTATAACTTGTTTGAGTATTTTTGAAGTGTCAAATGAATTTAATTAAAAGTGAATATTTTGTACCTTCAGTGAAAAGCGATCTAACTCGACTGAGATCGAAATTTATATTATTATTAATATATATTATTTATTTTGGTTCAACTTAATTGCCACAATTACAAAAAAAATGACAAAAGGCGGACTTAGAGCTAAAAACATTCTCTGCCAGTCAATCTTTAGGCGTAAAGAAATGTACAAATGCGGCTATGGCAAAAAAATAGTAATGTGAGTATTGATACATGTCTACTTCTAACAAAGTGAACCGGAAAGTTTATTTGTTATTTCACTGTGACAAGAGGTGTAACTAATGTTATAACTTTAAACATGATTGAATTTGTTTAAATTAAATTTGGGATTAATAATACAAGAAGACATAAAAATATACACACAAAAAAAAAACTATGCATAATAGGTCGGTAAAAAGAATGTAACTGAATTTATAGCACAAAAAGTTAAAGTACAAAATTTTATTTATTTTGTGTCTAACAAATAATCCATTAAGACTTATATAAAATATATAAAGACTTTATTATTATCTCATTTATTTAATTTAATTTAACAGTTAGGTTTTTTATAAAATAGTTATAAAAGTTGTACAAAAACGTAAATACAAATATAAATATCATATAAAAAACCTAACCTAGAAGGCCACCAGCAGCGGGACTAGGTCCAAGCTACCGGTGGTTAAGGCCGCAGAGAGAGAAACCGCCTGACGATGCGCGCTGTGTCCAGGAGTACTGCCTTTTACATCTGCCCCTTGTCCCAACCATCTAGCGAGAGGCTCTTTAGATATTGGTCGAGACTCTCCGCTATGAGACCGTTTACACTAATTATTATTATATCATTAACCACAAAAGTACATGTGTTAAACGATATAAGTTACTAAGATGAAAAACATTTGAAAATCGGAATAAAATTGTGATTGCAGTCCCTGTTAAGCATGAGCACCACAATTCACATTATATCACGTTTTTTGTCTCGTTAAACTGTCAAACTCCATAGTAATTTTACAATTGAGCATGATAAAACGCGTTTTATACCATATCGCGGTACTCATGCTAAGAGGCCTGAATTTGGTGTAAAGTGATATAGCTTAGCTCAAATTTCTGCCGCGTATAATCAATTAAAGTATGTCGACTAGTACGCTTAAGCGCTAACTGCTTTTGACAGATAAAAGTGATAATCATCGAGCTGTTTATTGATCCACTACTTCTTTATTATAATGCCACTAAGATACTAGATCTGAAAAGCTTCCCGGTAAAATGGCGCACACAGAGGTGCGCCAATCCCGAGACGCTCCCACATGGGCGTAGGAGGGTACCGGTGAGTTTTAGTGGGTAGGACCGGCGCTGTATCCCGCGCTGGGTGAGCCCCACACAGCCCGTGCGTCTCGCCAGCGTACGGTACGGTCTGTCAAGGGATTTCACATCGTCAAAAAATAAAAAAAAAATGATCTGAAAAGCATCGATTGATATGCAATTTTCTTTACTCTTTTTGGCGGGATCGGAAAGCGTCACTTTATCAGTTTTGTTTTTCTTGTTAAAATTTGTTTTGTGGCGGATGTTAGTGTCTAATAATGGTGGATTATTAACCACTAAGTGTTCGGGAACATTCAAAAGTGTTGGCAAGTGAAACAAAATAGCGGTAAGTGTCTTTCGACGTTCCCTCAAGAAGTCCACGGGGAGGTTCCAGTAAATCCCCACACATTTACTGAAACATAGGGAAAGGGGGATTGACTTGACTGCCACTTACTTTGACTTGATTTATCACTTTGACCACGAGTGCTATGAATTTGTAAACATTTTAACACTTAACATTGGCTAAATGCACAAGCCGTGCGAAGCCATTTAGGAAAAAAAATGCAATTTTCTCTTTAGTTACACTGTAAATGTCAAAAACGTTAACGTAACGTGTAGTCAGCTGGGTATTATATCTAATACTTTGGGGCTAGGCTAATTGGTGTGAGTGTTGGAAATATTTATTTATTTATATATATTAATATTTTTGAAATTAAATAGTTGTTTTCTAAAATTATATCAAACTTGTCTTAGAGCATTGCCGATGACAAGACGACGTCTGAAAAACACATTTATGGAGAAGAAAGTTTAAAATTCAGTTACTACGCTGATTTATTTTGAGCTTGTCGGAGGAGATTTTGTAATTTAATATTTATTATATTGTTATGAAACACCGCAAACTGAGTTATAAGTTGAAGACGTACTCCAAAAAATCTACGAGCACCAAAAAACTTTTTAAATTGATAACAAAAA
Organism: Chilo suppressalis; assembly: GCA_902850365.2. NCBI lineage: Eukaryota > Metazoa > Arthropoda > Insecta > Lepidoptera > Crambidae > Chilo > Chilo suppressalis. The sequence goes on from OU963902.1 coordinate 6,445,352, forward strand.
CAGAATAGAGCTAAGACGCTTTGATTTTTCATTCTTTATGAGGTCGTTAACAATAGGTATGCTTCCATAACTATACCTGAACGAGAATTCCTACGTTCCATTGTGTATTATCTCCCTTTGGCCGTGAGTTCGGTGGAGTAAAAGTTATGTTCTATGATCGCTGTTTACTGTATGATGTAAGGTTAGTAGATAAATGCTTAGAATTATGTCAATATCTACACCAATATTATAAAGCTAAGGAGGTTGTTTGTTTGGTTGCTCGCGCTAATCTCATAAACTACTGGTTCGATTTGAAAAAATATCCATTTATATTGGATGGAGCATTTAGAGCTACAACGGACGAGCCGCAAATCGCGGCGTATAGCGGTCGCGCGACTGTGAATTTGTACAGGCATATAGATACGACAAACAACGCACTGAAACGCTTTTTTAGTATGTGTTGTATGGAAAGCGCTTCGTTTAAATATAAAGCTGGTGCCCATGTTGTCAAACATAAACGTAATACAGCGTTGAAAGCTTATAAACATAAATTGAAGCAGGATGAAAGTTTTAATCATCTAAAAGGCACGAGACAAATAATAATCCTTATCATTTCATTTAATTATCAATAAACTTCTCTTCAACTTCTCGACAAATTTATATATAAGGGGTATATAAAGTTATAATTATTTACATAGATACTTTTAACAGTCTTTATTTATCCACCCAACAAATATAGAAAAAATTTAATCACTAAAGTCAATGTAAGCAAAATTACGTTAATTAAAAAACACAACAAAAGCGCACACAGCACACAAACGCGTTCTCAGCTCTTTACATTGAAAAGCGTACTGCTTATCTGCTTAAAACCAATTCATAAAAACAACATATAAAAATAATTTTATATGTTTTTTATATCTATTGGTCCGACAAACCCCACACCCCACCTGATGTTAAGTGACGGTGAAGTCCAGACTCGAAGATAGCTGATACAGCAGTTCTACCTGCCACACTAGCCATCCTCACCCTGTTGCTTCTTTACCCCTCTTTTTCCAGGTCGTAGGAGGTAGGGATGTTTAACAGTAAAAGAGTAAAAAATGTTAAGCACACTAGTTGACGATTTAGTTATATATTTAATATGTTATTAATTTGTGCAACAATGTTACGTAACAATTGAAAGATGTTATTATGCGGTTGATTAAATGGAAAGTATGTAACTAATTGAAAAGCTCCATTCACTTTAAATTAATAGAATTACTGTATACCTTTAATGAATTCCCTAAAGCTTATTTTATGAAATTCTCGACATACCTTTCACGATCTTTAAGGGAATTATATTTTAGTAAACAGATTTATTAATAGTAAAATATTAAATAAATATAAGTGTATATAAACGTAGGTGAAGTAACAATAAAGACAATAATCCTTGTTTATTTCACGTCAAGCTTGTATATCGTACATTGCATGCGAGAGATTGATCCCATGATCGCGGGCCTTGCAAGCGTGAAATTAAATGCATCCTTAGGGATCTCATACGTTTTCCTGGATAGCGACTCGGCTAGACAACCCGAAAATAAGCTATCACGTCTCATTCCTAGTTTACGACAGTAATTACATATTAATATATAATCACCTGACTTACAGAATGTGTTCAAGCCATTTTAATTATATAGGTATTTTATTATGTTTGCATTTAGAGTCGATGCACTCTAAAATGCTGACATTCACATCATAATGCCGTATTTTAATAATTATCTCCTGAAAATCGTCCCGTGACATATTGACAGTCGTAAATGTAAGTAATATGTAATATAACATCATATTCATCGCCACTCATAGGTACCTAGCCCTAGCTGACAATCGGTTAAATCTCAATAGGTATTAGTTCTTTAAAGATTCACAAACAAAATATATCTATATGGAATACCTAATCAGTCAAATACATTTGGCGGGTTTTTTTTGGAACGATGTTTCTTTTCGGACGGTGTGGACTTGGCGGATGGGGGCCAGGCGAAAAAAAAGTGTATTTTTTACGTCACAACTGTCAGATGTTTTTAGCTATGTATTTATACTTATGTTTATTTTTAACAGCGTCAACCAAATGTTCCACGACACTCACGTTTGCTTCTATGTTAAACGGTGGAAAACAAGCTTATGACCCGTCTGGCGACAAACGGCCACCATATCGTATAAACGCTTACGATTTCAGATCCAGAAGAGAGAGAATCGACTCGTGGAGCTCTGAAATCTTTCTTAACGTCAAAAACATAGCGTCATTTAAAGTCAAGCCTTGTTCAGACGACACGCGCACGATACTTGTAAGCACCGCGCGTCATCAACCGCGTCTAACACGATTCGAAATCGGTGACATAGAATTTGAGTCTTATAACACTTAATATACCTCTAAATTCATTCATCGAAGTCCAACGGCGTACACCTTGGATACGCCACGCTCACGCCTCGCATACGCCATGCACACGCCACGCACACGCCTCGCATATTCCACGCATACGCCACGAATACGCAATTTGAGCTTTATTGATGTGTCTTAAGATTAAATTTTATGAAAATATGTCTTGCACCCGTGCTTCAGTTAGTGTTTTCAGTTCAGTTCAGTATTATATATTATCATTATCATTTCAATAGAAACACTCTAAGCTAATTAAAAATCTACTATGCCCCCACTTTAATTTTGATAATATTGCCAATACATCCAAAGTAAATAACTTTCGCTAACCAATGTTGCTGTAAAATAATATTATTCTTCGACTTCAACCGCGACAAAGTTAGATTTTTGAAAATCCCACAGGAGCTTTTAATGATTTAATGGAAATTATTTATTTTTATTTTTCCGGTATAAAAAGTCTCCTATCTGCATCTGCATCTGTTCTGCCGTTTTAGCGTGAAATTGTATCAAACATTCACACATACATCCTTAAAATCTTTCGAGTTTATGATTGTTACTAACTTTTGCACTCTGATTCGCTTGCGTTCATGGCCATCATTTCCACTTATACATTTAACTATGGATTAACCTCACGACAAACCTCTATACAATTTTTGAACCCCATTTTACCTCTTTGGGGGGTGAGTTTTGGAAAATCCTTTCTTAGAGCACGCCTACATCACAACAGCTATATGTGCGCCAAATTTCACCCCAATCCGTTCAGTGGTTTGAGCTGTGCGTTAATAGATCAGTTAGTCAGTAACTGTTACCTTTTATGTATATATACAGATATTAAAATATTAGATATTAAATAAATATTAATGTTAGTACGATAGGGTAACTTTTCTGATGGTATGTCTCAACCCTAAGATTTCACGGGCGCGGTACAAAACATGACGCAACGGATTACAGTAGCTACCGATGTACTGTAATCGCGTTTCATGTTCCTCAATTACAATTGTAATTAAGACGGAGGCATTACGTAATTTCTGCGTCATAACCCCCCGGAGACAATTGCTTCTGTGATTCTACATAGGAGTCGCTTTGAGGTGAGCAATGTAACGCCCCCTTACACTGTTCTACGATTTGATACTGAAGTTTTATTTCTTTTGGTATTTTAGACTGAACAGGCATTGAAGCGTCCGTTTGGGAAAAAACGAGTGTGCTTATGACCACACGACTGAAGTGAAACTTCTTTAGCTCCATCAGTATGTACATATATATAAATGTGTGTGTGTGTGTGTGCAATATATACATGTATGTACATATACATATTTCATTTACTAGCTATAAGAGAAAGAGAGAAAGAAAATGTGCGCGCGCACTGCTTTCTCTTGCTTATATCCCCCACTCAACTCCCGTTCGCCACGCCTCGCCCGAACACACTTTTCGTAACGCGTAACGCATTCGCCAGCTTACCCCCCAAGTCAAGCGTGCGATGTCAATTTCGATCGAAAGTTCGCACGTTTTTTAATTCGTTTCTAAATATCCCTTAATCTATATGTTTTCGTTCACCCGAAAATACATAGATTGAGGTTTATATTCTCTTCGCCTACAGAAAGAAAAATTGAATTTAATAGTTTATCGTTCGAATATTTTTTCCTAGCGCCGTTTTACTACATTTACTAGCAGATAAGAATAACGCGGAAAAGAAAATATGTATGTCATACATATCACAAATAATGAGTTTTACTCCATTTTGCGTATGGAACAGCAGATCATGAGAGGGTGAAACAGAACAAAACATTGTTGAAGGTTGAATACGATCAACTTGTCAGACCATGAAACCTGAGTAGGGTCGGAGTATGAGAAACCTATTATCATGTAAAATCATACGCTCTTTATAACAATTTATTCAACAAAGCGGAATCATAGTATACATATATAGTATTGTTAAAAAAACGCTCGAATCGGTGATTGCGCGGATGATGTAAATATATGTATATTTCAATGGACTGTAAATTTAAAAATTGGCAATCAAAGAAAGGAGATTTCGAACTGCGTGGATTAAAACAAAGGGAAATAGTTCGTAACTAATAAGGAATACCTTGCATCAACGGCCAGTCCAGAAGCTCCTAAGATGGACTCGTCGAGCTGGTTATCCAAAACCGAACCTGGATTCGTGGCCGGTTGGTATTCTTATGGGTAATACTAAATGGCTAGTCTTGCACTTCTGTGTTCACAATGAAAATCACTCGAACTAAGGTTATTGTTTATAAAGCGAATTAATAACGAAGAGCGCGATTTCCGGCAGCCATTAACAACAGGTGCAGATTTGCTAAGAAGGATGTTAACTTCAACACACGCTAGATGTCCCCTGTGGACGACTCTTGCAAACGAGATAGGTATGTGCAGGAGGAAGATGGGAATAGGAAATGAGTAAAAAAATAAGATGATGAGCGATTTTAAGAATTTTTAGACTCAATTCAAAATGCCATACTGGCGCAAACAGTCGGACTAGCAACCGAAGATTTCCCTTCGATAGAAGAGAATATTTAACACTCTTAAAGAGATCAAATGGATTTTTTTGTCAAAAAGAATTAGTAATGAAATAATCTTCGTGAACAGTTTATGAATTAAAAATGTTATTAAGGAACGATTTTATATTTGATTAATTCGCAAAGGTTTTTTTTTACAAACATTAATAATAAAAGAACTGCTCGTGTGTATATTTCCTTTTTATGTTAGAAATCGTTTCGATATGAACGTCTCAGAAAATACACATTGGACGTGCTTATTACGTAAATTGATTCCGACCCACAGATTCCATCAAATATTTATAAACATAGAAAAGAAAAATAAATTAGTTCGGAAAATATAGTTTAATAAAACATTTCGTTGGAATTGCCTACGCTATGAAGCTATCACATATATATAACTACGCTTTATAACTTGTTACTAAAAATAGTAATGGTACACGCTTTCACTATTCCGTTATTTTTAAGTAGCAACTAGTGTAATTTCAGGTTACACCGTGGTTAATTCGTCTTAAGCCGGGTACTCATTAGCGAGCTGTAACCATAACCGTTGCATGCACTGTAACCAAAAAGCATAGTGTGTACGTGGTTCGCTAACCTGCTGCGAGCGGTATGCGTGCGGTTTGCAGCGATCCGCCGTATACAACTGACCTACAAGCGTACACACTAGAACCACGTACTGTTACACGCATGTTCTCGTAGCTCGCTAATGAGTAGCTACCCGACTCAAGAGTACAAGTAATTTCATTCACGGATCCTTTTGAAGGAAACCCAAGCCAACGAAAATCGTCGAAAAATTCTGCTATTAAGACAAAACATTTTTTTTTATAAACAGTACGCCGTGAAAGTAGACGCCCCATCTGATACCTAAACTTTGAAAACAAAAGTCAGTTTCCGTTAAAAACCAGGGGGTTCACGGCGTAATGACATTGATAAGAGCTTCGTGTAAATTTTGACATTTGATCGCTATAAGAAGTCACGTAACTAGCTAAAATTCATTTTGACGATGCAGAATATTTATTATCTTTTGCTAGACACCCAGTACGCAACACATAAATGGGTTTGAAATTAAAAAAACACACACTTTTTCAACGGTTTTAAAATGCGGTTTTGAATACTTTTATAGATATCTCTAGGTTTCGGATCCTTTACAGGCTCCGTTTTTAAGTATTTTATTTAATGAGGGGTCTGCGTGAAATGATAACAATTAAATATGACAAAAATTATGTTAAGTTCTTATCAATATACATATATTTCAAACACGGCATACAGCAGGTGAAATCGTCTCGACTGGGGCAGACAACCTGACGGCTCGATTCTAATTGATTGCATCACGGGAACCACTTGGAGCTGTTGACAGCATGCAAAGTTCCATGAATATGGATGAACGGAATCTGCAGGACTGGATCTGACGGCCGGCGGCGGCGTCGCGAATAAGTAGACAGGCTGAATAATCCCTTGAGCTGATTTCCAGTTTAATTTTAGAATTTGCTTAAATTTTGAGGAAATGCTTTTGGAGTATCGCAGTGAAAAGATGAAAACTTTATCCAAAATTTTCGGAAAAATCGCGTTACAATCATACAAAAAAGTACAGTCTTGATGTCGGTTAAAACAATTCCTTAGCTTCCACTTTCTCTAGAAAAAAAACCGTCCGGATAGCGGAAGGTGCAGTTTTGAGTCCTGTCTTATGCCTGGAATTTAGAACTAGCAGGCGCGCCGCTGACCACCCACCGGTTCAACCTATGATGTTTTAAAGTTATAGATATAGATACGCCATACACTCTTCTCATTTGGCAATACGAAATTCAGGTAATTGCCCGACTTGCATTCAGTCGGGCACGCTCTCTCTCGCCGAGGCTACACTTCGCTACAATGTGCAAATATTTTACGTTTTGCCAGACAAAAATCCCTGTGTGTTTCAATAACTATTAGAGACAAGAAAAACTTGTAATTTCATTCGTGTGTACAGTTTTAAATAAATTCATGTAAACGTATTTAGTAATTACTTATTTTGGCAGTTGCTGACACAGTTGACACGTGGCTAAAGAGCGAGATGTAATCTGCTTTATACATGAAAGGGAAAGAGACTTCTTTGTGTGCTGTTGCCAAAGAAATTCGAAGCGGGGACTACTTGTGCCAATAATGTTGGTGTATAAACTGTCTATATATTATACGTCATTGCACTTATTCCCTTTCATATACTTGTTCATTTTGTTTTGAAAATTATTTGTTGCTATTTTGGGACTTTTTGTTAGTAAATTCGTTGATTGTCTATTGTTACATATTTTACATCATATGATGGAAGTTGATCTCAACGCATGTCTGCAAGTTTGATGTCAACTTTCAATTGGACGACACTGTATGAAATAAAACAGGGAGAAAAAATCAGCCCTTGCTGAGTTCCTTGCCGGTTCTTCTCAGTACAAGGTTTCCCGCCGTAGATTTGCGAACCGATGGCGTAGCTTTTCGTCATTCACAAGTGCTTGTAACAGCCTAGACTGTATAAACTATATTGAATTTTGAATTGGATTCAACATTATTTAAGTGGATCCATCCATACCACTAAGCAGCCATAATCTAACTAAATCCTTATTTTCAATCATAATCTAAAGAAGTTTAATCAGGTAATTAGAGTAAAGCTTAAGGATTAATACAAAAGAGATATAACATAAAATTATTAGGGTGATTATTAAAATTCCGTCTCCAATAATCAGACTATACTTTTATTTACTTATTGACGTTAATAAATAAATAATGTCAGTGCATCTAACCCGTTGAAACTTGTTTCATTTAGTGAGTGATGTACATGAAAACCTTAGAAACAAATAGGTTAATTTATTTTTTATGCAATTTTTACGAACGACAAGTTGAAGACCCGCGGTCTTTACTAATTTCGCATTCCGTCAAACAAAATGGCCCTTGCAAAAAATCTCTATAAAGTCATAGTCAAACTGCAGGTCCTTAAAATTCTTCCTACGCCAAGACTTTTCGAAAGTTTATTCAAATCGGCCCGACAAAGAGGTGGCATGAAACCCTGGTTTTTGTGGAGGATTTATACATAAAACATTGCGGTCTTGGGTTCGATAGCTTTCGTGTTTGCTTTGCATTTACTGATAGTTTGTGAACTCGACGAATCCCAAATAGCGTTGGTTAGATGATAGAAGAATTAATAAACATGAATAATATTGACTGGACACAATTATTGACGACCTCTGTGGCTGAATGGTTTATAGACGGGTTTCATAGTGTCGCCGACTCGAGAGGTCCCGGGTACGAATCCCGGTGGGGGCAGATGTTTGTGTGATCTATACGAACATTTGTACTCAGTCATGGATGTTTAATATTTATTTCTATGTAAATATATGTACTTATATATGTACAAAATATGTATTCTATCCATTACCCTAGTATCCCATAACACAAGCTTTACTGTGCTTACTCTGAGGCTAGGCTAATTGGTGTGAGTGTTGAAGATATTTATTGATTTATTATTTTAATTATGTTACCATGGGCTCTGATATGGACCCAACAAGTCAAGAATTACGTGTAAATGTTAACTCTCAATAGCCCTTTTTCTAGTATTTAATAATGACAAGAAAGATAATAAAGGTAAGTATGATTTGTGGTAAAAAAGAAATGAATCTAAAATAGCTACGTAAAACATTCTTTACATTAGGCACATCCTATGCTGTCCTATGAGGAGCTCGATGGCGCAGGCGGTTAGGGCGTTCGGCTGCAATCGTTGAAGTTAAGCAACTTTCGCAGTGGTCGGTCATTGGATGGGTGACCAAAAATCTTCTATCTCGAGTTCCTCCGCGCTTCGGAAGGTACGTGAAGTCGTTGGTCCCTGCTGCATCTGCAGTCGTTAGCACCGGCCAATCCGCACTGGGCCCGCGTGGTGGGTCATGGCCCAATCTTCCATCCATAGGGAAGGCCTGCGCCCCAGCAGTGGGGACATTAATAGGCTGATGATGAATAATGATGAAACGATATAATGTGCTAACCGAAATTGCCTTAGACGATTTATTTAGATAATTCCAAAACATACTGTAAAGTCTTCCAACAATAGTTGTTTGTTATTATTGACTTACCAAAAGTATTGTAAATTGAGATGCAAAATTATTAATTGATCGTTCGGTTACGAAGTGAAAGTTAACAAAGAGTAACCAATTGTTCTGTTTAAATACAAAACAAAGATGAAAACCGTTATAGAAACGGACAAAATTGGTAAATGAGTTAAAGGATAAATTATGATTTAATAAGAAAAGTAATTTTATACCGCTTATTATAACGATGTTAAAAAAGCTTTAAAAAATTATACAGGTTGTCAGGAAAACTCGACCTATTCCTCGAATGTTATATTAGCGGTCATTAGCAACAAATGAAGTCCAATAAACTAGGGGACAAAACTGGATGGTTACCGACTTGTGAGGGTTTTTAGATTAAAAAAAAATCTGACTTGTTGTCTACCAGTAATTGTGAGGAAACTACTCCACTCTGAACATTGAATTGATGCTTTTCTGAAAGCTCCCTAATTAGTGATCATGTTAGAATAAAGCGCTTGCCTAAAAACTTACATAATCTCAGAAATAAAAGGACTTCAGTAATTATAATTCCTCTTTTCAAAATAACTGTTTGTAATTTGGCGTACAAATTAGTAAATAATTTGTTTATTACAAACAGTTATTTTCCAATAATTTACGGCGAATTTGTTACTAAAGTCCTTTTACTTCTGAGATTACGTAAGTTTTGGGCATGCGCTTTATTTTAAAACTGAATTGTAGACTCCAGTTATTGTTCTCAGGCTTGTATTATACACAATGATATTCATCTATGATTCTGCTTATACCTGCATGCAAAGTCTCAGCCCGATCGGTTTAAAATTGACAAAGTTTCATACAAACTTTCATTCCCTATTTTATCCCCTTGGGGGTAGAATTGATCAAAATCCTTTCTTAGCAAATGCCTACGTCATAACATCTACCTGTATGCCAAATTTCAGCCCGATCCGTCCAGTGGTTTGGGCTGTGCGTTGATAGATCACTATGTCAGTCAGTCACCTTTGAGTTTTATATATATACACACATCAAAAGTGTCTAGGGATCAAGCATTTTTATGCGGATTTCTTGAGATTGAGATGTGGCTTTGTAATAAATTTATGATTTTATAAATTTATATGGATCCTTTTTGGTGCATTTCATAATTTGAATCAGGAACTGTGAATCAAATTCGAGTAAAAGATGAAAATCAGCTGTCAATATTTTCCCTATAAAAACATACAACGCATTGAAGACATTATTAGTGCTACTGTTTCCCTACTACTGATTAAAACCAACGTTATTATGGAGCGGCGACGTCATTTAAGCAGGGAAGAAATGCTCAGAGCCGTGGGAATGATAGAAGCTGGTTCCCGGCAACGTACTGTGGCTTTAGCTCTGAATACAAGTCAGAGTGTTATCAGTCGACTTTGGACACGATACCGAAGCACTGGTACCGTGGCTGAGCGCCATGGAGGACGGTATCGCTGCACCACACGGAGACAAGACCGATACATTCAAATCTTAACTCGAAGAGCTCCAACAATAACCGCCATGATGTTAGCCGTGAGGCTTCATCACTCTTCAGGGAACTTAATTAGCGACCAAACAGTCAGAAACCGCTTGCATGAAGTGAACCTTCATTCCCGAAGACCGCTACGGGTACCACCTATAGCAATGCACAATCGTAGGATTCGATATCAATGGGCTCTTGAACACAGAAATTGGGCAGAAGAACAATGGCGTTTCGTGTGCTTTTCTGATGAGTCTCGTTTTGGTATGAGACCGGATACAAGACGTATACGACACTGGAGAACCCCTGGACGCCAACAGCGATTAAAATCCTGCCAGGAAGTCCATCCTTATAGTGGTGGAACCATCATGGTATGGGCGGGTATTTGGATCGGCGGAAGAACTGAGTTGATTTGGATCAGAGGCAACCTCAACGCTCAAATTTATGCTGAGACGATTGTATCAGACGTCATCGTTCCTCTACAAGTGCAAATCGGTCCCTTATTTCAGTTAATGCATGATAATGCACGACCGCACACTGCAAGAGTTGTAAGACAGACTCTCGCCGCAGCTAACATCAATGTCCTGCCCTGGCCTGCTCAGTCGCCAGACTTGAACCCGATTGAGCATGCATGGGATATGCTACAGAGAAGAGCTCTGCCGAATATGGAGGGTATCCAGTCGCAAGAAGACCTTTTTTTGTTGTTGCAACGAACATGGGCGGCCATTCCACAGCGTGATTTGGATGAACTCATTTTGAGTATGCCAAACCGATGTTCTTGTGTTGTTAGTGTTCGCGGTAGAAATACGGATTATTAATTGTTTAAGTTACCCAATAAAATTTTAGAGAAAACTGTTATTTCAGTCTTTTTTTCGAACTTTTGTGTTAGTGGTTCAAATGTCAAAAATCCCTTTATTAGGAAAATGGCAAATTTCTTTATTAATGCAAAGGTGACTTGGTTTATCGTTACTGTGACAAACGAAAACACTTTATTTGATGAATCCTTAAAGAAAATTTTAATTAATATCAATCAGGAGAAAAGTTATTGCAAAAATATATGTTGATCCCTAGACACTTTTGATGTGTGTATATAATCACAAATTCAGCTTTCAGAAAAGTATCAATTAAATGTTCAGAGTGGAGTAGTTTACTCAGAATTACTGGTTTTAGGTAGCAAATCAGCTTTTTATTATTCTAAAAACCTCCACAATTCGGTAATCATCCAGTTTTGACCCCTTGTTCATTGGACTTAATTTGTTGCGACCTCTAGTATAACCCCTTTCAAGGAATAGGTCGAGTTATCCTGTTACCATGTATATTATTTTTTTATGTGGCAAAAGTTACTAATATGGATTTTTCTTGTAAGTTGTCTCTTGTATGTACTTACATACATATGAGCAATAATACCCATTCATATCTATGTCTTTTATAAGGGCTTAAATAGTTTTTTTTCTCTCATATTACTTTATAGGTCAGCCTTAAATTATGCACAATAATCTTAAACCAAATCTAGAACCAAAGGGAACGTTATTGTTATTATACAAAGTTTTGTTAGATACATTTGAACGCATAATATTGGCAATCGGCATCCCCTTCCATGACTGAACGAACAAATGTCCGTTCAGATAGAAATTGTTCTTTCAACGAGACAGCAACGTATCCAGCCATACAATCACCGAGTTTTATATCAAATAATTGAATTGGCGTTAAACAGTTGCAACGTTCTGAAAAGTGCAGACTTTTTGTACCAATGTGCAAGCTAACAACCGCATTTAGCGGATCGCGATTATTTGAACGTATTTCGTTTATTGCCCAGATGAAATTTAGATGTAGATACCTATTTGTGTTTTTCAAACATGTATGAAGAATATAGTTAATACACCAATATTAATTTATTGTGTGTAAGAATAATATAAATTGTAATTGAGTGACTAGTAAAAAAAATGACATTTTAAATATAACATACCATTGAATTGACTAAGCTTTGAATGACAACTAAATAGATTGACATTGTAATTAATATATTTAACATTTAATAGGCTATATAAGGTAATAATAAGGTATGGAAATAAAGCACTTGTATTTGTATATAATGTACATTTAGTGATATTACAATACAATCTTTAGTCCTGTATATGTTTAACATTATTATTTATGTATTTATCTGCCAGAATATGAGCGCTGCAGCGGCCCTGACGTCGCTGTCTCGCTGGGGCACTATGCTGAGGCAGGGACCTAGTTTTTATTTTTGTTATCCCCTTTGTGCCACTACTAAAAAATGTAGTCTTGTTATTTAAGGCTAATCAAATTCTTTCTTTTTTTGTATAATAAATGTTTAAATAAATCATTTTCAATTTTTTTCGATAAACAACAAGGCTAATAGAGACTTACTTTTTTGTATTTTCTCTCATCACTTCTCTAATTCCTGACTTTATTTACATATATTTACGTATTACATTATAGTAGATTATTTTCTTGGGACGACATTTTTGCATAAAAAGTGAAAATCACTAAAACGTCATGAGTCCATTTTCAACTCGCCGGCCCGGCACCGGCGCCGGCGACTGCGCCGGCTCCTTGCCTCGGTACCGGGGAAGCAAAACTGTATAAAAATGTATGGTTCGATTTTTCATTTGCCGGCACCGACCCGTCGTTGATTCCCGCCGGCGCGTGGCGCTTTAAAGGGATAGCATGTTTCCCACTACCTACTGGCCGGCAAAACTGCATGTGTATGGTAGCCATGTGTGTGTGTGAGTGCGCGGGGCGGGTAAGATAATACAGAGACTCATATTTGCTTTGTAAAGTTCACACCCAACAAAATTTTGAAGAATTTTGTTGGGTCAATTTTCAATTTAACAAATGGGGTATACGGTATATATTCTTTCTAAGTATCTCACTTTTAGTACCTATTAGATTAATCCAAAATTTTACAACTCTGCTTTGGTATTTGCGTCTTAGATATAATAAAATACAGCAGATTTTGTCACAACGAGAGAATTTTATACGCATTGTACACTAATTGTACGTGTCGTCGCGCTGAAGTCTGTGCTAGTAAGCAGGGCATAAACCTGCACCAGTAACGGCGCAGTGGAAAAACGAAAAGTCGGCGCAAGCACCGGTCTAGGGCCATTTTGGTGCTTGGCCGGTGCGTGTAAAAACGATTATTATGTTTAAATAAATAATTCATAATTTTTGCTCGGTAAATTACAGGGCTATTAGAGACTAAAATTTTTTTAATTTTAATATTTTTTTTCATAACACTAATTGTTAAGCTAAATTTACTTATAGGTATATTAAAATGTCTAAATATCAAATAGTCAGCATGAAAGTCTTTCGAGAGCTAAAAGATATTTTTATATTAAAAATGTAATCCATAGATACAGTTTATTTTTGTCTAATTTCTTTACATTATCAGGCAATTTACACATATAACCGTGAAGCCACATATACACAATATTATAAAATATTGCCTACTTTTGCACATCTATTAATACTACATAATAGTATTTATATTAGCAGGAGTTTAAAAGCCTTGTGTAGGTAATGCGATAAAAAGCCTTTACTATAAAATGCAAAATTGTAACGACCAATGATGATTGGTTTTTAGTCGGATCTTAGATATTTTTAGGTGGCATTCCGGTGGCAAAAGATAATAGGCAGCAATATTGAAAAAGAATAAACGTTTGAAAGCTTGTTATCGATGAAGAAGGTTCCGCAGTTCCGTAGTTCCGCCTCTCCATCGTCGGAGTCACAGGCGAAGCTATCGACGACAATAATGGCGTGATACATAAATTCAAGCTCCAGCGGCACGCTACTCGATAAGTTCCGTAAAGGTTAGTGTAGACTAGACATTTTTTTAAATTACAGAACAACGAACAGCGCTTTTATTTACAACGTTATCCGCCGAAGACAAACGCAGTAGAAAGTGTCCTACTAATATTCTAAATGTGAAAGTTTGTACGTTTCTTACTCAATTATGCAAAAAAATACTGAATGGATTTCGATGAAATTTGGTAGGTACCTACGCATACATTATGATCGAGTTTGTGACATAGATTAAGACATAGGATACTTTTTATTCCGACAAAGTTTTAAGTTCCTGTAGGATTCTCAAAAAACTGAAATTAGCGTAGACGAAATCGCGGGCGGCCGCTTGTTTTTTTTTAAATATTTAAATTGAGTAAAGACTTTACTCCATAGCCAAACCGATGATGATGAACCAACATATTCGAAATTTGAACGAAGATGCAAAACAAGAAACTTTATATGTAAAGACAGACTTTCTGTGAGTATTACATCAAACACAGCATCTAGCGGTTAGATAGATAGATAATGCGTTCACTTTTTTTCTTCAACATACATATACATTTACATGCAGACTAATACAATAAAAAAAAGATAAAAGAAATCAGCTATGAAATATCCATATGTATGCTGCAGAAAGCAAAAGGTCAAGGCTCGGCTAAACATTTGCCAGTTTTAAGGCAAAATACCGATTTTCAGGTTACAGCAATAAGTTAATAGAGATGGAGGTAAATTGGATTTTCCGTTCGAATTGGAGGGCTCGTCTGGGGAAGTAACCGCTAACCAAAGACCACCAGTAGAATAATACTTTGGTGGTGTTATGTTTTTGTCGGTGAGGAAGGTTCCAGGCAGGGTTGCCAGGTCTCCTATATTTTACAGGAGATCCCCTGTTTTTCTGAAATTTCTCCTGTTCTTCTGTTTTTCTACATGAATCTACTGTTGTTTTTTAGAATATGATTTTCTTTTTTAAATTTCATGTTGAGTTACTTTTCCCGCTATTAAGAATGTAGGTTGCCTAGGATAGCATCTCCTGTTTTTCTGAAATTTCTTCAATTCTTCTGTTTTTCTACATGAATCTACTGTTGTTTTTTAGAAGTAGATTTTCTTTTTTAAATTCCATGTTAGTTACTTTTTCCGCCATTAAGAATGTAGGTTACCTCAATAGGGATGATGACCATTTTTTTTCCTCGTTTATCAGGTAGATTATCAAAATGTATTGGACACGTTTTTTTTCTTTTTTGCACATAATATAAACATTGCAGAGATATATTGATTTGAAAAATCGCATGACGTCACGTTTTGGTACAATTTTCACTTAAAAGTGACGTCACGACCCCGTACTTCGAAACTTTGACGCGCTATAACTTTGTCATTTTTTGGTTGATTGCCCAAAGAAAAAATATGTGTCCATTATTTTTTGATCATCTAACTGACGGACCAAATAGAATTTCGTTTACTGTACCCCGTCATCACCCCTATTATAATAAAATAAAAACGAGCTTTGAGGGGCGGCAGAAGCCACAGAACACATTCGTTACTGTCTTATATCTTGATTTGATTTACCAATTAGGGGGTGGGAGGTCCTAATCGGAAAAAGTACACCTCTGCATCTACTGTTTTTTCTTGTACCTCTTTCCAAACATCTACCGTTTTTTTCTGAAACGCCTCCCGATTTTTTTTAATCGGACCTGGCAACACTGGTTCCACTTGATGGGGGATTGGGTCAGGACAGGCAACGGTGCGAGTGGCATGCGTCTATAGGCTATAGTAGTCAATTATAATCAGGCGGGGCATAAAAATATGTTAATTTGCCACCCTTCTAACATCAAATAGTTATTTATGATATAAGTGCGGTAAGTTGGTTATTACACACGAGTAAACGAATGTAAGCCCGAGACGAAGTCGAGGGCTTACCATAGTCACGAGTTTGTCAATACCAATGCCCCACGAATGTCATACAACACTTTACAACACTTTTGCGAGAAAACATTATTATTTATAAATAATAAAGCTTTTTTTTCTAATAAGAAAATGGCGCGCATTTCCAAGTGGCGCCACGTGCGGCCCCTTTTTCTTTTTATTAGTATTAATCAAAATAATCACAATCAAAATCATTTATTCAGTTTAGGCTGTTACAAGCACTCATGAATGTTTAGAAGCTACGCCATCGGTTCGTAAATTTACGGCGGGAGACCTTGTACTGAGAAGAACCGGCAAGAAACTCAGCAAGGGCGGTTTTTTTCTCCCTGTTTTATTATTTACATGTCGAAAAATGCCGAAAGAGTCGTCAAGTTGAAAAATGACTTCAGAGATAATTCATGAAGTCACCTTTCATTACATAATGATTAAATTTACATTAATTGTTTACCTGCATTTTGATTGCTGTGTCATACAGTATAAATATTAAAGTGAGACAAACTTATAGGTCATAAGTGTTTCCAAGGATGTAGGAACCAATTAAAAAAAAACGCAAAGGATACACACGGCGCCATACAATTGGCCCGCAATTTTGAACTTTCGAGAGATGTATACAATCTCCGAAAAATGCATTATTTGAGCAAATAATTAAAAAAAAATTTACAGAACATGAATATGCTGTTGTCTATACTCACCTTTAGGTCTCATGCCACTAAAATACACAACATTTGCATTTCAGACAATATAAAAACTGTTATTTCGTTGTAGTCGAAGGTGGGATTGTAAGAAAATGACTATTATTGTTACACAATAAAGGTTTCATCGAAGTAAATTTGTACCCGCTTTCGTGTTCTCGACTGTACTGTCTCGCATCTGAAAAGAAAGCCTGGTTTACATTTGCATTTTCCAATAATTGATCTTTTGCGTTAAACTGAAACAGTAAACAGGTACAAAAATATTTACGATGCTTAACTGGAAGCAAAAGAATGTTATTGATGCTAAATGAACTTAAAAGGAAGTATGTAGTATTTTGTTCTTGATAACGTATTGTAGACGGAAATTCATTCTTTACCATTTTATTTATTTATTCTGGCCTTGGATACATTTAGCCGCTTTCTTTACCATGTGTATTGGTTGTCATAGATATACAGGGGGTAATTTGTAAACTGGAAATTTACTCCAGATACCGTAACATACTTTATTATTAGGTACTTTACGAGAGGTAGGGCGTAGCGAATTTTTCGCTCGAATTGGAGCCCGTTCGGGGAACTTACCTGTTACACTGTGTGTGATTAACGTTCCAGGGCTCCACGGGGTAAAGGATAGAGTCAGGGTAGGCAACGGGTAGCAGGGTAGGTTTTTGGTATCGCAGGCGTCTATTGTCTATGGTAGCCGCTTACCATCAGGCGGGCCCTACGCATACTTTCCACCCTTTTCATCATCAACAGCCTTTAACACCTCAACCTCCTAACCTCCACCCTTTTAACATAAATAAAAACAAAAAACTTAGGATTTTTTAATTTCATAATTGATTTCTTAGTTCACAGCTTGTAAGTTAGCGATTATTTCAACAAATACAAATAAATACCTTGGCTACGGATCCAAGGTTTAAATTACGCATATCTAAAACCGATCCTTATTCCTTTTACCCTATTTGCTATCCCTTGGAGCTTCATCAATGCCGCATCGATCATTTAAAATACAATCCAAGTAGGTAGCTTTTCGTTTGGTGCTTAATAAAATGTTATAATACCATCGCGATCATAATTTTTCTTTTAATAAATTCATAGCTGACATATAAATAAGTCAATTTTAGCAAAACGACACCACCGTCCGTTCAGGAGGGGCGATAAATAAATCCGCACGGCGCACATATTTCTTGGCCGCCTGTTCCTGAGCTCTTTGATTTATGCCAGCGTTTCGCGCCACTGTTTGCTCTGCGACAAGCTAGTTTTCTACGCGACGAGTGACGCGTCTGTACAGACATTGTCACTGCGCCTATTAAATGTATGGTAGGTACAAGCGGTAGAACACACAGAAGGAGAAAACGCCTCGTACCGCTTATAAGCTCAGAATCATCAATTTGTTTTTATAATACTCTTCCGTGGTTGTAATTAGACATCGGATGTGCCTTTATTAGAAGTTATAAGTCTGATCGAGGAGCTCGACGACGCAAGCGATAAGCGCGTTCGGCTACGATCGTTAAAGATATATAACTTTCGCAGTGTTGGGTCATTGGATGGTATACCAAAAAATTACTATCTTGAGCTCTTCCGACTGCAGATGCATCTGCAGTCGTTAGCACCCACAAATCTGCACTGGGCTCGCATGGCCCAATCTCCCTATTCCATCCAAAGGGAAAGGGCTGTGCCCTAACTTTGGGGACATTAACAGGCTGATAATTAAAACAAATAATAGGTCTGATTTCGCCTGCTCATGTTTTCGGTTATGATGTTACAAACCTAATAGGGCAACGGTTGTAGTGGTGCTGAAAAATAACTTTTATAGGTACTGGAAAAACCTAATAACAAGTGCACGACTAATGCAGTGTATACTGCCTTGCCAATGAAAACTCAAAAATCAAATATTCATATTATATAGCTAGTGGCACTCGCGAGGACGTAAAAATTCTGAAATTCTGAAGGTAGATCCTATTTTGAGGATGCGCATTGTGTACTTTATGCTCTTTTTACCCCAAACCTGATATACTCACAGACGCACACATTGCCTTTTTGGCAGTCGTGAAAAAGGCACACTAAATTATATTTTTGCATGACGTAAAATTTATTGTGTCAACTATACTATAAAAGTACTTACTGGAAGGTTTAAAGCAAACAATGTTGACTTTTTTTAAGATATTGGGGTACTCGAATGCTTGGGGGAGATGATCTCCTGTGATCTGCGATTGTGATCTCCTTCCAAACCCTGGCTCCGGCACTGTCACAACTGACTGTGATGATTCAATGTCTAACAAAGATGATTTCAATGCAGCGTTTCTATAGGAATATTTGGCTTTCTGCGTCCGTGTTATCCTTTATGTTGGGATTGGTCGGCCCCAATTGCTCTAGCGTAAAGGCAATGACAGGATAGTATATAAAAATGCACAAGTCTTATTTACCTATATATATGACTTATAAGTGCTTAAATAAAACTAGTTTTTACGGGTTAATGCACGAAACTTTATTTATTTATTGACGTTTCGCAGCCTTTTCAGGTCTGCATCGTCAGAATAATGATTTTATTTAAAATTGTCGAGCTACCTTCGAAAGAATTATATTGTGCGTTCGGTTATTTCATTGGAAGATTTTTAAAAATTTTTTATTGTCTATGTATGAATTTATTATTTAATTTACTTAATAAAGTATTTTATTTAAAATTCTTGTTTGTAATTTTGAGTTTATTTATTTGACCCTAACTACCGTAAACTACCACCGGTTCCAAAATTGGGAGACCTTCCTGAGAAGAACCGGCGAAACAAACTCAAGAGAGGCTTTCTATCACCTTCTTATGTTAAATTATGCAAACAAAAAGAACTAATAGTATCTGATGGTCTTGCAGTGTGTGCTCGGGGTTGGGATTTTATCTCCTGTATAATAGGTTCCCAAGCTGGTGGTATATACCAACCATCTTCCCTATTGAAATTTGGATATTTTTTAATCTCAATAGCCTCGCGCATCATTCGAGGAACGAACCGCCGCTCAGCTGCAAGGATCTGTGGTCTATCAAATCTAATGTAGTGGTTTGGTCCCCCTAATGCATGTTTCCACACTGCAGATTTATTTTCGCGTGGTCCCCCTAATGCATGTTCACACACTGCAGATTTATTTTCGCGTGGTCCCCCTAATGCATGTTCACACACTGCAGATTTATTTTCGCGACGCGCGGGACCAAACCACTACATTAGATTTGATAGACCACAGATCCTTGCAGCTGAGCGGCGGTTCGTTCCTCGAATGATGCGCGAGGCTATTGAGATTAAAAAATATCCAAATTTCAATAGGGAAGATGGTTGGTATATACCACCAGCTTGGGAACCTATTATACAGGAGATAAAATCCCAACCCCGAGCACACACTGCAAGACCATCAGATACTATTAGTTCTTTTTGTTTGCATAATTTAACATAAGAAGGTGATAGAAAGCCTCTCTTGAGTTTGTTTCGCCGGTTCTTCTCAGGAAGGTCTCCCAATTTTGGAACCGGTGGTAGTTTACGGTAGTTAGGGTCAAATAAATAAACTCAAAATTACAAACAAGAATTTTAAATAAAATACTTTATTAAGTAAATTAAATAATAAATTCATACATAGACAATAAAAAAATTTTAAAAATCTTCCAATGAAATAACCGAACGCACAATATAATTCTTTCGAAGGTAGCTCGACAATTTTAAATAAAATCATTATTCTGACGATGCAGACCTGAAAAGGCTGCGAAACGTCAATAAATAAATAAAGTTTCGTGCATTAACCCGTAAAAACTAGTTTTATTTAATGAGTGATGTGCGTGAAAACCTAAGAAACAAATATTATAAGTGCTTACTTTGCCTGCGTGGAAAAAAAAATCCAGTACAAACTTCCAGCCCTCCCTTCCCTATTTACCCCCTTATAATATGATTTCTGGGATAAAAACTATCCTTTGTTCTTTCCGAGAAACCAAACTCTCTTTATACCAAATTTAATCCTTATCAATTCAGATTATGATGATGTAGAGGTAAGAGACAGAGGCAGTAAGGGCACACTCTTACATTATTTTATAATATTAGAATGGAGTATAAATTTAAGACTCGTATTTCAATGAATATTATTTTCTGAAAATTTTAAGATCATCTTCTGAAGCCAACTAGTTAAAGAGGTGTAGAGGTGCTTAGTAGTAAAAATTCTATAAGTATAATTTTACAAATCAAATTGAATCCATTTTGTTCTAATTTTGTCTATCCGTTCTCTGTATTTTGAAATTGATTTATTCAAAAATAATACATACACTGATTGCCCGCATCAGATGTATAGAATGACTACGGTTAAAAAGTAAATAAATTTTCAATTCCAATTTTCGTTAAAATGTCAAAAGTGGTTATCAGCGATCTAAATGAGGATCATGCTACAGTGACTTCTGATTGGACACAATCTCTGACGCTTATTTGCAATAACTCGTCACCCCTCTTAAAAGTACCTAACTTAAGGGCATGAGGGCGCTAGTGAAGCGATCCCAAGATTAGGTCCTTACTTACCATAGACTAAGAACTCATAGAATAACCCTTTACAAATCTCTATAATAATATTTAATAGGGAACTAAGTTTATTATATTAAATACACAAATAACAATTATCATAACCTTGAGTAGGTTTGAAAATTAATTTTAATTCCATTTTCAATTTGATTATCAATCAGCTACATTCGATATAATGGCTCTACACAACAACGATCTCAAAGCTTTTAAACGACATTCAATAAATGTTAATTAAAACCTCCCTCTATAATTACGGAATTAGGTGTATGTAATATAATTACTAAATTTTAATCGTAAAATGATAATAACGCCAATTTGTCTAGGGGAAATATTACCTACACTAATTTATTTATATAATTTTATGTTGCATTTAATAATAAATACATGTTTGCCACTGTTATAGATGTATGTTAATGGCATTGAACTATTCAAATTAATAATACCTATTTTAATGCTATTATAGACAGATAATTATCCATAATACTTATTTTATTCTAACCGGTACCATGACCATTTTTAGTTAGACAACACCTAAGAATGCCGATGTACCCGTACACCGCATACTAGCCATTGCATTCTTTCTTAAAATTTTAACCTATATCCAAACGCGATTCAGTAAGTTTTACCCTACACTAAAACACTCGTTACAGAATCCTTCTCTTTTACAACGTACGTGAACTTTAAAGAGACATTTCTTATCTGAAGAAGTATTTCTGCTAACTTGGAAGGGAAGTTTTGCATAAATATTTTCTACATCGGCAATATAAATAACGTTGTAAATATTTCTTACTGAAACTTGCTTCATAATATGAAGATTTCTATTTTATTTGCTATGCACAAACCTTTAAAAATATGATTAAAATAAACTTAAACGACATTCCGATAAATTATTTTAGCCTAATAATTATTTTTTATTTGAAAATTGTTGATATTTGATTATACTGCAATATTTTTGGCTGATCTAAGCCTTTCTTGTGATATTTATTACATATTCATCAACGAATCCACGTTTGAATGGAAGTTTTTAATGATTTACAGTATTCTTTGTCCAAGATTTAAAAGATTTAAAATTTTAATTTTGGATTTGAGTTTTTAGAACAAAACTTAACTGCAAATATCACAGCTAAAATACATAAATAGTATTCTTCTGAAGAATTATATTGTGGCTTCTTAGCTTAAAAAAGTTTTTAAGGTGTCTACTGCAAAAAAAAAAACAAGGTACCAAACAACATTTAAAGCGCGAAACAGTATCCAAGGAAATAGTAACGAGAAATAGAAGACGTTAGGAGAAGGAAACGTATAATAAATTACAATTGCCACTTCTAGCCATCAAAATGTCTATATTATTTCAGCGGGACCCCTCCTATTGAGTTTTATTGAAATTTCGTATATCGCTGGCTCGTAATGGGCAATAGAGTTCAGGAATACGCGGCGGTGCGCGTGCAGGGGCGTCAAATCGTGCGTTTGCCAGGAGGAATACCCGATATGCAATAATCTGGATACACTGGCGTCTGGAAGCTCTGTTCGGCCTGTACTTACTGCTTATTCTCGCCGTTTGTTTTACATAAGGGTTGTGTTTACTTTCAAGCGACTTGTACGGATCTTTCAGATGTATTTGATTCGATCGTTGTTCGGCAGTTTCAATATTTATCAGAGTAATACTGTTAAACTACAGTAATATTTCAGATAATATAAAATTTCAATCATTCAAAAGTAACGCCGTAAAACTACCATACTAACAAAATAAAGCTAATGGCCGCTCTCAGATATAGCAATCACCTTACAACTTTTTTAAAGTTACTGTTATTATTTTCTTTGGGATAGTATTAAAATAAGAATAATACTTTTTTTATGACATTTTACATATTTGGCGTCTCTGCTTAAAAATCACTAATTTCAACTCCAAATGTATATCTTAGAAGATGAATATTCCAAAATGTACTGACGCATGGAAGGCCAAGACAAGGCAGGGTATTGTTACTAAAGCAAAGCCAGAAGAGGTATTTCAGGAACGTGTTTCGCTTCGCCGGTATCTTCTTAATCCTCAGAAACGCTAACTTCTGTTTCAGCAGCATGCAGACTAAAATATAAGTCTACATTTAAATTTCTGACTTGAAACAATGTCGCATTGCATCACTACTTTTTGTTTTGTTGCATGAAATTGAAGTTCAGTGAGCCATGAAAGAAGGAAATTGTGTTTCATATAAAGTACAGCCAGTTGTAAATGTTATAAAAAATGAAGTAGAAGAAAAGTCGGCCATTTCAAGCGAAAGAAATAAAAGTTTTATTTTGATTCAATAACAAAAGTTTCTCAATCGAGATCGATAAATATTATATTACGTAACAAACTTTTCGTTACGAGGCCCACTTTCTTAAGCAATAAAGTAATAAAGGTTCTGAATGTTAAAAAATATTGATCACATTTCCCTTATCTTTCAAAGTAATGATCCTTAGGCTACTATTTAGTGTTAAGAGCCAATCTACTCACTTATTAACAAGGTTCAAGTAGGCTTTTATATCTCATAGCCTTTAAAAGGCCCGTATTATAGAAAGATTCTCAGTGATTGATCTAGTCTTTCGCATAGTTAGAAAAGGATGTCGCTATATATATAGCAAATAGCTATTACCCTTTCTAACTGTCCACAAGTAAAGATCAACACTTAGTTGTCATTCTGTAATACGGGCCTAAGACTACTTGAAACTTAATCCTCCAAGTGAGTCACAATGTTGTTCAGTCTTAAATCAGCCAATCAGATAATTTACTAATTTACGTTTCAAACAATTACATATTACTTAAATTTTCTAATATTTTTTATATCATCATCATCATTAGCCGATTAATGTCCCCGCTGCTGGGACACAGGCTTTCCCTCGTGATGGAATAGGGAGATTGTGCTATGACCCACCCACGAGCACACGGGTCCAGTGCAGATTGGCGGGTGCTAACGACTGCGGATGCAGCCGTGATCAACGGCTTAACGTGCCTTCCGAAGCACGGAAGCCCTCGAGATAGAGGATTTTTGGTCACCCATCCAATGACCGAGCACTACACGCCAACCATCCGCGCCATCGATTTCTTATAAACATTAAGAAGAATTTATATATTTAACAAAACGATAATATAAACACCTGTAACAAACCAAAACATACAGAGCATTATTTAACACAGAAACGAAGTTATCTCATCAAATTCAAATCTCTGAACATTTTGTAGCTCAGGAGGAAGTGAATACTCCGGACTCATATATTATTAATAATATTCTAAGCCGACACGTAGGCACGGAGGTTCGCTAACAATAGCATTCCTCCACAACAAGATAAGTGCTTACAGCGCGGCTGCCGAGTCCTTAATTTAGTGAGAGATTTGTCATGCTACATCCTCGTTCAAAGACATATCTCGCCGCCGGGAAGCGGGAAATGCACCTTGACAGCATGTGGCATTACTTAGGTAAATAAGATTTGTTCGCTTTTAAATTTTTAGGTAGGACTTCAGCCGTGCTTTTATGTATGTTGTCGCGACGAGTAAAGTTAGTGTTATCATCATCATCATCAGCCTCTTTATGTCCCCACTGCTGGGGCGAAGGCCTTCCCTATGGATGGAATAGGGAGATTGGGCCATGACCCACCACGCGGGCCCAGTGCGGATTGGCGGGTGCTAACGACTGCAAATGCAACCGGGACCAACGGTTTAACGTGCCTCTCGAAGCAACTCGAGATAGAAATTTTGGGTCACCCATCCAATGACCGACCACTGCGAAAGTTGCTTAACTACAACGATCGCAGCTGAACGCGCTAACCACCTGCGCCATCGAGCTCCTCAGTTAGTGAAGTTAGTGACCGTTTTTGTTATACACACTGGTCATTTACTAGTGCAACCCAGGCAAGTGTGGGAAGTCATCCGATTGTAATAAAGAGAAGCCGATTTGTTGATATATAATATTTTATTGTAGTTACTTTGGCCTAAATTGTAAGTGTTAATGAAAAATATTGCTCTGTTCAGTAAGGTTAATCCACTGGTTACAATATATATGATTGCATAATAATTTGATAACACTTAAGCCTTTCATTATTACTGGTGGTTAAAAGCTGTATAAAGTTATGTGAATGGTTTAACTCAAACCTGCAGCGGTAGTTAATATTACAACTTTTAAAATTGAATTTGCAAACTACACCGCATTCAGAGAGGTATAAAAATTTCTTTCTATATCCAAAAGAAGTATATTATTATTCTGAGCATAACATGAGTCTGTTCTACGAAGTAACTACACATCCGAACACGGAAACTTTCCTTATGAAAACTTTTTAAGGGTGCTTCGAAAAGAATTTCGTCTTCAATGCCATTTTTCAAGAATTTCCAACTCGTCCGATGCTTCTAGACTTTTAAAATCACCATTTTAAGGATGTCACTCCACTTTGGAGTTTTAACGATACTTTTATTAAATTTTGTGACTGTAATCAAAGTTTATGTCCAAACAGAGAGCATTTCGGAAATTCACGTACGTAATGTTAAACCATATTCGAGGCAATAGAATGTGAATTACTAAACTTCGCTAAGACATCATTTCTTGAATTTGCTATTGGTATTGCATTGAAGCGTACTTCGGCCAGTTTGAGTGCTCGGGATACTAGCGAGCAAGGATACAAAGATACAAAAGCGCAAAAGGAAAGCCAGTTCCTTATTGAAAATTTAAACTCCAGTCTGCGTAGATTTATTTTATGCTTCGAGTAAAGGTCAGTAACCGCTTCGAAGGCGACCAATCAAATGAAGTTAAAAGCAAATTCTCGAGTCTCAAATGCGACTTTACTTTGAATTTTATTCCAACTCTAGAGCGCTAATGGCGTCCGCTCTGAACAAAAACTCGCTTGATTAAAATCGTTTGTCGTAATAAAAGGAGCCCTAAAAAGTTACAACCGTACGAAACGGGACCAGTATGCCCGTAAAATCGATCACCCACCGATACTGATCACGACAAGGACAAAATTTTAACGGCAAACTCGAGATTACCTAAGGTTCTAATTTAGTGTTCGGAATTAAAGGCAAAAATATTAAATTGTCGCGTAGCTGCTTGCCAGGGCGAGCATCTGATGCCAAATGAGCCGTGAACGCTGCCGCGTATATTTTATTACCTCGCCCGTCCCCCACCAGTCGACTTCCCGCTCCGTGCTGCCCGAGCTCCGCTTGAGTCACCCGCGTCCGCTCTCGCGCCTACCCTATTTACATTCACGAGTGAGCCAACGGCGTGTGAAATTTTATTTCTTCGACAATCTGAGATGAGATTAGCTGT
This sequence comes from Chilo suppressalis, assembly GCA_902850365.2. Classification (NCBI taxonomy): domain Eukaryota; kingdom Metazoa; phylum Arthropoda; class Insecta; order Lepidoptera; family Crambidae; genus Chilo; species Chilo suppressalis. The sequence continues at coordinate 6,472,037 of OU963902.1, forward strand.
AAATTGAGTTTATGACGGAATCAAATATGCATGTCGCCGCCCGCTCCCCGCGACCCCAGCGCAACGTTCACGGTTCATCGCGTCCATAAATTCAGTGTTCGCTCTTTTATTTTCGCGTCTCTTTCTGTGTCACCTAAACTGACTTACTGATCGACGATCGAACAAAATATTATAGAATACCACCTACAATGTAAATGGGATAACCGAGAATCGTTATCCCATTTACATTGTCGATGTTATTCAGTTTATCCTGAAACTGTAAAGTAACAGGATGCGGGGTAAATGTACAGCATTCAAAACGAGCTCTTTGTAGATTTGGTGTTATAGCATCTCTAGGTTTCATTAGGCTGAATGATGAATTTAAATTCAAAAGATGTACTTCACTTTTCTACTTATGAGCCCTTTCACATGTTTTGCAAAAAATCGTAATTTTTGAGCGCCTCGTTTACCCCCTTAGAATAGATTTTGACTAATTCCAATACAAGTAAACAGTAGATTTAATGTTCCTTTTGTAAGTTAATGTAGAATATTTGCAAATACTATTTTCCTTTTTTTGTACTGATCGTTCTACTGCAGCTAGTTTACGGAAAAAAAGATAATATGTACAACTTCAAATGCCTCAATTTCTCAATAATGTTCAACAAATTAGATCAAATTAATATTACTACGACATCAGAAATATGTTTTTATTGTAACATAATGTATTAGATTTTTTGATTTTTCATCTCATTAATTATCAAAAGAAACATCTTACCTCCGTGACTTTTCCCAAAACGAAATTATATAGAATTACTATCAAAAACTTTCATAAAACTAATCTAGCATCATTGAACTACTGAAATATGTTGTATTTTTATTATTAGTTCATTAATATTTTTTTTATAAGACTCGAAACATTACCCGTAAAGTGCAATATATACTAGTGCAAATCTACCTACGCGCCGATCAGTACGGCAGCGGCGCAATTTTGTAAAAGGGCTCTTAAGCCTTTCAAATAACTGGATCCGAGTTAACTTATGACTGAAATTATTAATGGTCCAAATGAATAACTTAAATAAATTCTGCATTATTAAATAGCTCCTAACATATACTTAGTATAATCATAGCTTAGATAGTCGAGAGCATGACACTATGTTAATAAATACAATAGGGATGATGACTATTTTTTTTTCTTCGTTTATCAGGTAGATTATCAAAAAGTGTTGGACACGTATTTTTTCTTTTTTCACATTATATAAACATTGCAGAGATATATTGATTTGAAAAGTCGCATGACGTCACGTTTGAGTACACTTATAAGTGAAAATTCACTCAAAAGTGACGTCACGAGCCCCTACTCCCAAACTTTGACGCGCTATAACTTTATAATTTTTTGGTTGATTGCCCAAAGAAAAAATACGTGTCCATTATTTTTTGATCATCTAACTGACGGACTAAATAGAATTTCGTTTACTGTACCCCGTCATCACCTCTATTGTTCAATGTGAAGACCTTACATTTATAGTAGTAAAGCATGAGCCATACCGGAATCATTCCCGAGTTCTCTTCATCTTTTCTGCCAGCTACCTTCGGGTCTGGACTCTACTAACAATTAACAACAGTGTGAGTGTTATTGATTGCAGAACCAGTAGCATCTTTTCATTCTCAGTCTTTTGGAATATAGAGAAGGTCTAAACAGTAAATTGATTACCGCCACCCACCCATCCCATGTTTGGTCACTTGCTTAACATGTGTGATCGTATACTTGCACTGACTACTGCGGCATCGTTCCTTAGTCATTCATATTATGTAGCTGATTATCATATTTATATTTCAGGCCCTGCCAGAATACCAGCGCTGTTGTCACTCGTGTACAAACGTGTGGTAACAGCACCATGCTGAGGTAGGGTCCTGATTAAACATTATATTACTTTTATAGTTCAGTTCAAGTCAGTTTCAAATTTGTTTTTTTATGTTAATATTTTTTCATTCTTTTTGTCAAACTCGTGTCAAACGGTTAATAGAAAATCTCTCTCTGTCTCTCTCATATTTATACCAAAACTGATACCAGGACAGTTCCAGAAAATAGATTGAGTAGAAAAACGTACAACCGTTGACACTTATTACAATCGACAATAAAACAACAAAACAAGTAGTAAACGCCAACTGGAATGTACCAGATACTTGCGGATACAACCAGCACTTAAAAGCAGTTTTTATTATTGCGTGCATTTTTGAACGATCCTTTTTATTTCTTTTTTATATTTCTTTCTTTATGAAATCAGAAAAGTATTCTTGTTATTGGTGTTGGTGGAGGCAAAAAGGCACTTGGAGAGATGAAAATGTATAAATATTACTTGCTAGCCAAGCCTGAATGACGCGTAATTCGGCATTGATGTGATCTAAATTTCGTCCGGAAACATTAGTAGCTGACCGCTCACAACAATTTTGAAATATGCCATTACTGTTCATTATTTATAGGTGGATAACCAAGAAAATTTTGGCCAATCTTAATTATTTTGGGCGTCCGTCCTGATCTTAATTGTAAAAATCAAATGAAAAGAATATAGTTGCTTCTACAGAGAAGTTTCCGTTCCTTGCCGGCCTAAAACCCGATCCCATATTCCGTGTATCTTAAGAGCCTTACTCACCAACAGAATTAAAACTGTCTTATCAAAATGTAGTTTTATATGAATATCATGGGTACAAGAAAGCCGCTCAGATGTGAGGGGATTCCGCGGTGCCGTACCTCTTTCAAATTCTTAATTCTGAACATGTTTCAGTCCTGAAATTCTGTAGTGAAATATCGAGAAAATTTCAAATAGGTTTATTTCATGACATAAAAAATAGACCACACAGCAAACTAGCACTTGTGAAAACAATAATTGTCTTAATTTATTTAAATAGTTTCAGTAAAATCAAGAAAAGGCTATCATGAAAATGTCTAGAGCAGACTCAAATCCACATTTTTTATAAAAAATACGAGATATTAACAAATCAAATTAAGAGATCTTTATTAAAATTTAAATGAGCGAATAATATTCACAGCTCAAAGAAGAACATATTTGCTCCATCGCCATTGGCAAAGACGTAGTTTTGAAATCCTTTGAGCTTACCTAGCCATTTAGCTTAAATCAACTTTCTTATTAGAAAACTTATTTGAAATAGAGACGAGGTTGGGTGAAATTTTATGTGAATGTTAGAAAAGAGAAGTATTCTTGGTCAAGAAAACTAGCGTATGAATCCATTTTCGAATGTCTTTTGCACTTAATTAATTTTAACCATAAATAATAAAAAGCATTTATTTCGTAGAATGTATTTGAGTATTATGTATTATTTGTTTTTTTAGTGTTAAAAGGGTGGCAAAGAAGTCTATGAATGAAAATGAAAATTAGCTGGGTTTTGAGATCGTTTGCTTGCGTATGTAAATTAATTATATCCCCTTTTCGCTCTATTTATTATTGTGTCAAATATTTCAATTCGATCTCACCAAAATTGATCAAAATCTGTCCTGGGACGTGAGACTAATTTACTTAACAGACAGATTTGACATAAAACTATTATCGTGGTCGAATTATGTGTAAACTGCTGTAAAAGATAACACAGACTCCGTAGCAACGATGAAAATGTAGGATCCGCCATTAATGTGTACCTCATTAAGGGAAGCCACTTCATAAATAATAATTAATTGGCATTATATTCCCAATTTACTGAAAGAGAATTAAGGCCGGATCTCTGCCTGGCTGGATAAACCAAAAGCGTTGTTGTATTAAATTGGTAATGCAGAGAATCCACTAAGCTACTTAGCGATGGAGGTTGCCTTAATAATATTGAAAATCAACAGCTTGCATAAATTGACACGATTCAAAGAACTTGTCGGTTCCTGTTATTCGCTCGCTGCGCTCGCTCGACTTGACCGGCCTTTGCGGCCAGTGCGAAAGTTGCTTAACTAGTACCATTGCAGACTGACCGCGTTTACCATTTCACCACCGAGCTACATAGTGTAAAACCCAGAAGGGAATAGGGTATAATCAAACAACATCTTGACGACCTCCGTGGCCGAGTGGTTTGTACGCCGGGTTTCATGGCTGTCGCCGACTCGAGAGGTCCCGGGTTCGAATCCCGGTGGGGGCAGATGTTTGTGTGACGAATACGAGCATTTGTACTCCAGTCACGGATGTTTAATATGTATTTATATAAATATACTTATATATGTACAGTATATGTATTCTATCCGTTACCCTAGCATCCCATAACACAAGCCTTATAGTGCGTACTTTGGGGCTAGGCTAATTGGTGTGAGTGTCGAAAATATTTATTTATTTAGACAATCTAACAATTATTTATTTTTAATTATCGCATAAATAATGGTAATATTTTACTTACACTCTTGCTGGCGCCAAAAATGAACGTCCGACTGACCACAGATTAAAACTTCTAGCAAAACTGCACGACTACTAACAACTCATTTTTGTACCATAGGTAACTGGCAAAGGATAAATCAAACGACTGGTTCTTTGGTTGTCAGTTACCTAATAATGCAATTTACAGTTATTGTGACTGTGTCAATTAAACATATAAGCCATTTTACTATACGTGTTACAATAGACAGAAATTCCTAAGTGCTTTTTTTATGCGAGTTGCAATCAATTACCCCACCCCACCTGGTGGTAAGGGTTAGGCGGAGTTCAGTCGCCAAAAGATAATGCGACAGAAGATGTGCCGCTCTAGGCATCCTCACCTTGCTGGCCTGAACCCAATCCCCTACCTCGCGGAGCCCTGGAACCCTACTGACCCGCAGAAACACAGGTAGACACAGGTAGAGGTTGCTTCCCTAGACGGGTGCTCCAATTCCAGCGGAAAATCGACATTCTCTCTTAAAATGCTTATTTAAAATAGAGATTATTGAGAAGTCTAATAATTTTTCATTGTGATAAAATAATTCCTAGACATCCCCCAAAAATCCAATTGTTAATTTCTGTGTAATAAATTCACAAATCCTCTAAAAGTCCGACCACCTTTCCCTCGTGCCTAATTATTTCTATTTCAAAAGAATCCCTGTTATTTTGTTTCGTCGAAATGCAGATATAAGCTTACTTACCCCGCCTTCACGTGCCAACGCCATTCGAAAATGGCACTTAAGGCTTCATCATAAATTGTGTTAATTCTTAATTCAACGAAATTCCTACACTTTTCACTTCGCTGTAAAGCGAAAAAAAAAGAATCGAGATGTTTTCTTTTTCACGATTTCATTTGTCAGAGCTGTTCGAATCTGGAATTTAAGGTATCGTATTTAAGCCTTAATTCGAATTGTGCGAAAACTTTACTGAGAATTTTAATTCGTTTCGAAATGTTTAACATTCGGTAGAGGGCGCGTGCGGCGAATACCACATGGTTGTTACGAAAGTTTCGGATACATCTTGTAGCAATTTAAAGTGGGGACGTGCACTGCTAATTACGGAAACGAATAGGATTAATATAAGCGAAATTTGGAGTTAACAATAAACAAGAGTATCTTTTTATTATAATTTCTGATGTTTTGATTTAAAAATAACACATATATTGCTTATTTGATGAAATCACAGAGTTCAGAGTTTATCGGTGCCTGTAAAACAAACATTACTGTAGATTCTGTCATGGTTTTTAGACCTGAACTTTGGTTTTGCAGCGGTGTATTTTTGTCATTCTCTATACAGACTGAAAAGGGGGGACATCAGTCCCTCTCCAAATCCAAAACCAAGCCCAACATCAGTTGGGCTTGGTTTTGGATTTGGAGAGTAGTGGCAGAGTCGACACCAGTGTTTAGGTAATCACATGCATGTATCCTACCGTTGTGTTAATAGTTCGTTATAATAATGTATACTGGTACTTATTTTTTTCTATTTTCTTAACATAGTATCCATATGTGGTTATGAGTAGTCATGCTCTCATAAAAATCTCTTCGGCGGTGTCCTGTGGGGCGGGTCATTGCGTTCCCTAAAAAATGGTTGAGCGAAGCGATGGCGGGTTCATGCGTCATGCTCGTGAACGGGTGTTGCCAGCGGAGATGAGTCTGTTCTTGCTACATTGGGTACTATTAATCGTTGTAATTAATTTAAATCGTTCACTTTTTATGTCCACAGTACTTAATGCGAACGACATGCACAAGCACTTGTAATAGCCTAGACTGAATAAACGATATTGATTTTGATTTTACTTTCCACGGTTTTTTAATTAATACGGGTTAATATTTTTATTAAAGTCTTCCATACTGAAATCTATATAGTCTTACTGACTTAACCTAGATCCAACCAAGACTAAATTCAAGGCTTAATTTGCATGAGCGGCTCGCAGCCGATGAAATGAAATGAAATGAAATGAAAAGTCATTTATTCAGTCTAGGCTGTTACAAGCACTTGTGAAAGTCAAGAAGCTACGCCATCGGTTCGCAAAACTACGGCGGGAGACCTTGTACTGAGAAGAACCGGCAAGAAACTCAGCAAGGGCTGCTTTTTTCTCCCTGTATTGATATATACAGAGTCGTCAAGTTGAAAAATGACTTCAGACATACTTCTGAAGTCACCATCCATTACATTATTTAGGGTATAGATATATAGTTACAAAAAAATTTATATTTAGTATATATAGGAAGCGGCATTAGATAGGTACCATACTACTGTTACAAAACTGACTCATACCCATCAAATAAGAAATTACAAGAAACACTATGTCCATGCATTACGATCATTTAGATAATCATTAACTTTATAATAGCCCTTATTCATAAAAGTATTCTTAATCTGAGATTTAAATTTGGTTAGTGGAAGCTCAATCAGATCTTGGGGAACTTTTTTAAACAATGCAATACTACATCCCAGAAATGAACCTCTTGATTTTTGGAGTCTGAAACATGGAACGGCAAGCTTGTTCTTAAATCTCGTGTTAAAGTTATGGGTTTGACTTTTTTTTGCAAATGCGTCATAGTTTCTTCTTACATATATTATATTTCGATGGCATCCGTCACCACTTTTCAGCGGCAGCCGTCGACGTGACGCGACCGCTGCCGACGAGCCGTCGGCTCCCAACCCTCTCAACTCGTCGGCGCGGGTCGTCGCCATTAGAGCATACTCTAAGAGTCGCCACATCGACGACAGAGGTCGACGGCTGCAGTTACGCTGCCATCGGCGGCGAGCCGCTCATATATCTGAAGCTATTTTGTGTATCATTTATATTTATGTATGATTTATTTAGATGATCTGAAAAACCCGAAATTCAGAGAATTTTAGGAGCTCGACTCGATTCAGTCTGCTATTGCGGAAGATAAGCATCCTTCGCAATGGCTAATAAAGTATGAGTAACAAACACATTATTATCTTGACTTTCTCTGTGCTTGGGAAGGCAGTTCATAATAAAGTTCTGCCTGGCCATAACAATAGTGGAACAAGTTCTGTACTTTCTATTCCATCCCAGAAAAGGTATAGCTTTATAAGCAGTGCTGATGATGATGATTACGAAACCCCGCAATCTAAAAATACATAATCATCAAACAGTAGCAGATCGAATCGCAAGAGAAAAGACAAAAGACTTTTCAAAATACGGATTTAAGTGCAAAACGGACCGAACAAAGCTCACAGTAGCGGCACAGACTCTTTCCACAAATGGTAGCTCGGCTATTTTCTAAGCACGAATTGTGGACTATTAAAACGATTAGCTGCAGCGACGCTGAGCGCCGACGCGTCGAGCGGCCACAAGTCAAATGCAAAGCCCGTTATGCGTTATTAATGCAGGATTCCGTTTCGATAATTGTCCGGCCACCACAACGCTTTGTGACCACCCTGTGACCCGGGATTCTACTGTACTTGTGACTAACGACTTTTATAGGCCATTTAAAAAGTTATTAACCTTGAAAATTTATAGTATTTGTAGTTTTTATGCAAGATGTAATAATCAGTACTGTTAAATAAAACTAGGTAAATAAATAAAATGAAATAAATAAATATTTCCAAGACTCACACCAATCAGCCTAGCCCCAAAGTAAGCACTGTAAGGCTTGTGTTATGGGATGCTAGGGTAACGGATAGAAGAACTGTACTTAAATAAGTACAATTATATAGAAATCTATAGTAAACATCCATGACTGGAGTACAAATGCTCGTATTCGTCAAACAAACATCTGCCACCACCGGGATTCGAACCCGGGACCTTTCGAGTCGGCGACACCATGAAACTCGGCCACGGAGGTCGTCAAATTAGGTTAATGGACTATTCAATTTTCTTATATTAGGCTACATATTCAACTAGTCATTTTGTTAACGTAATAGGTATTCGCCATCGTAAGCTTTATCGCCAAGAAACCCGTTAAATTCCCAGTGGTTCAAAATGACACTTGGTCGTTAGCCCGTATGCACGAAAGATATTACTCAAATTCGGGCACCCGAAGCTAAATTTACATTGGAATACGGGCTTTAAGACGGTGTCGGGTAACTAAAACGAAAACTACCCGAATACGGTACTCGACTCCGTTTATTTACACTTAGTTGTTTACCTGAATTCCATTAGAAATAAAAGTATTCGGGCTACCAATCAAATGTAATTAAACCATAAAAATTGTCTCTTTTTTCATCCCACCCAATCCATATCCTTATTTTTTGAAGTTATACTTTTTTAGGCGCGTTATGAAAAAATGATGAGAGTGAAATTTTAAGATGCGCGCGCATCACTGTTACACAAAAATTCGCTAAAGCGACCAACTTCATGCTGTTACTTTTGTGTTTACCGCACATTAAGAAAATCTACCAACAAAATAGAAATAGAATCTCTATTTAGTGGGTGCTAAGGACTGCATTGTGAAGGCCTATCAAAAGTATTTATTAATCTGGAACAACGGAACCAAAGCGCAATTCAGGAGACTACAGCGCCATCTCTTGACCATTGGTGTAGTAGAACCAAAAACCACATCTTTATTTTTTGTAATAAAGTAACAGTTATAGGTATTCATATTTATAATATTTATCCACATGTTTCTAGTTTGTATATTCGGAATACGTGTTTGAGTTTCATACAAGTGCAAATCACATATGTTCTAATAAATTATATTCAGTAGCGATTTTAATTGAATATTTTGATTATCTATTTATTTTTTCAAATTAATACTGAACTTTATTGACTGTGTCCTTTACCAGACTTTTTATTAATTTATTGTAATTAATTATTTGCATGCAATTAAAAACTAATTTTAAACGATGCCAAAGAAGGATAACTTCTCACGCGCCTACATAAGTACACGCACCCATTTTTTTTTTAAGATTTACTTCTTGATTCGTGATCAGTCGTAAGTGCCTCAAACATTACACAGCTCGAATATTTAACCGATCGGTTTAATTTTGTGGTAGACGGGTAATATAGTAAAACGCTTAAATACATGACCTTTATTTGAATACAAGGTAAAAAGCAAGGAATTCCAATTCCTAAGCTACTTAACATCCGATTCTGATATCTGAAAATTTAACTGGACACGAGTTAACCCGAAAATCTCGTCCGGCTTCCACGATCTAGGTCAACTACATCCGTGAACTGTACCCAATTCACAGGTTTAAGGCTAGGAATACATCGACTATACGATAAGTCTTTCATATATAATAGGGATGATGACTAATTTTTTTTCTTCGTTTATCAGGTAGATTATCAAAAAGTATTGGACGCGTATTTTTTCTTTTTTCACATAATATAAACATTGCAGAGATATATTGATTTGAAAAGTCGCATGACGTCACGTTTGAGTACACTTTTAAGTGAAAATTCACTAAAAAGTGACGTCACGAGCCCGTACTCCCAAACTTTGACGCGCTATAACTTTGTCATATTTTGGTTGATTGCCCAAAGAAAAAATACGTGTGCATTATTTTTTGATCATCTAACTGACGGACTAATTAGAATTTCGTTTACTGTACCCCGTCATCACCCCTATTCAAGCACAACACGTACGTCAATATATTTTATTGGTGAATACTCTGAAAGTTGAAGAAAAGTCGCTGTAAACAAGCAAGTGCCGACTGGTTATAGGCGGCAAACTTTTAATTATGGGTCATGGTTTACAGTCTCACTTTTTTATTCTTTTACCGGAGGAGAGATAAAGCTACCAGTATTTTGTAAGAAAAGGTTATTTTGACCATTGGCTGTTGTTTTCAACAATTTCTTTTCAACCCAAAGTTCTCATGTTAATATAATATTAATGATTCAAATAACGATCTCAGTTTAATAGGCGATGAATAATGTAGTTGGATGGCTCATATTGGTAATAAAAAAGCAAACGTGAGTATCGTGGAACAATAGGCTGGTACGAAGTTAAAAATAAACATAAGGATAAGTACACAACTACACACAATATCCTACGAAACAACTGTAAAGGAAAAATCTTACACTTTTTTTACAAAGTCAAGCCAAATCCAAGTCTGTACCGTCCGAAAAAGAACTTTCCAAGAATATGGGATGGATATTTTCAATGAGAACACGGTACATGTTTGATCATAGTATAGTGTAAACACTGTAGAGTAATACAATAAGGCTAGGTAGTGTAAATAAGGAGTAATAAACAAGGCTATTGCTAGGTAGTAAAGCAAAAAATTCGGGTGGGTGGTAAAGGCGAGTGGAACAGACGTTCGGGACACCAAATTCCGTCATGTGACGTCCTTTTGCATCGCGAATTTAGCGCCGTAGGGGACACGTCCTTATTCACCCAAGGGTGGCTGGATAAAGACCAGGCAACGATGTATCAGCGAATGCAGCGGAGGATCGGGATATCTTTTCTGCTGGCGTGTCTTGTATGACCATAGTGAACTTAGTCACATCAAGGACGTGCCGGAGCCTTAACACGTCGAGGCTGGCGGGAGAGAAATCTTTGAAAGAGGACCAACCGAAGGGTCGGTGGATGAATCTCGCACATATAGACGGCTAGCGGGAGATGTATTGCGTAATAACGGGTCAATGCGGGTGATTGACAACCCACGTAAGTGCAATACTTACGTGGGTTGTCGGTTCCACCGGTTCGGGAAGCGGCTTCACGCACCTTGAGTTTCTTCCGCTCGCAATGGGAGATCAGAAAGACCCTCCTTCAGGGAGTGGGTGGCTCGGTGACTCGGAAACAGTTTCTGTGACACAACTACCAACTGGGGGTGCGCTGTGGGGTTTTTGGTAGGTATACGGTACTACAAATACGTCGTCGCTCGTCAGGCAGCGGGGTATGCGTTACTTAAAATGATGGTGATAGTACCAGTAAAAGGATAAGAGACACGTTAATTCTGCTATGACACGCTAAGTCATATAACTAATAAATATTATATATTAAAGTTGCAATGAAGATGGCTTTTTTTTGAACCCTGAAAAAAGTTAGATTTTTTTGGTTTCTGAAGAACACGATGCCGCAGGAGGTAAGTGCGTTCAGCCTGTGATCGTGAAAGTAATAAGTAAAACAAAAAAAGGTGTTCGGAATGGTCGGCCATTGGATGGGTGACCAAACACTTACTGTCTCGAGCTCCTCCGTGCTTCAGAAAGTACGATAATCCGTTTGTCCCAGCTGCATCTGAATTCGTTAGCACCCACCAATCCGCCCTGCCTCTGAAAGAATTCTACTTACGAATAGTACGTAATTTACTATAGCAGCCGCCCGCTACTTCGTCCGCGTTAACTTTAGTTTTTGTAAATCCCACAGACACCTTAAATTTTTCCGGGATAAAAAGTATCCTGTATCTTAGTCCAAGTCATGAACAGTATGCGTACCAAATTTCATCGAAATGGGGATAGTATTTGCGTGATTGAGTAACTAACATACAAACACACAAACATAGAAACTTGTTAGTAGGATCAAACAGTTTTCTCTAGATTGATAATTAAACATAATCTAAAATTTTACTTATATAAAAACTGTGTGTTCTTACCTTAACTATACGTATGGCTGGATGCCAAGTGAGCTCATCTTGCAACCTTCGACTTGCCAATTGTAGGCTTCATAATAGTCTAAAACCGTTTCGTATAAGATTAAACGGTATTTAATCCATATTCTTAGATCTCATTTTTACTGTGATGTAACTGTTCTTTTGTCTTTAAATGTGATATTTTTTATGGAGGAGCGAAAAAAGGAGAAAGGAACATCCCGAAAGCGCAGTGGGAGTATTTTTTCGGTCCGCGAATGTGAGAGTTAAGCAACTTTCGCAAAGGCTAGTTACGAGATGGGTGATAGTTTGTTTTTAGAGTTCCGTGCCTCGTAAGAAAAAAAAGGAACCCTTATAGGATAACTTTGTTGTCCGTCCATCTGTCAAGACCTATTTTTCTCAGGAACGCGTGATCAAGCTGAAATTTATATCAAATACTACTGTCCAACCGTTAGAAAATCAAACTTCTAAGCCAACGCAATCAAAAGATACAGCCGTTTATGCGGGCAAAATTCCGAAAATTTTCGGAATTGAAACCTACAGGGTACATGTATACAAATATACCTACATGTTTGTACGGATCCCTCGGTGCGCAAGTCCGACTCGCACTTGGTCGGTTTTTTTTTAATTCAAGCTTTACTATGCTTTGGGAAGCACGCTTAGCCATTAGTCCATGCGGCATCTGCAGTTTCACCAAAACGCACTGAACCCCCGGGTGGTGAGGCTCAATATTCCTTATGAAAGTGATCAAAAGCAGATATGATCCATACAAGAAATAGACTTTACAAGAAGTGGTAGAATCCAGAAGAGGTCAAAACTAAAAAAGACCAATGAAGAACTGGGGGCATATCGCCTAACGGGATTACTATGGCTATCGATATCGCTTACGATTTCATTTTGTTATTTCTGACCGCCGATAATTTTCAAAAGCTTCGCGTTCTTCGTTTCCCTTTGCATTGGAAATACCAATATTAAAGAAAATGAGCGTCAGGTATTCGAAAATCTTCGGCGCTGAGAAATAACAAAATTAAATCGGAAGCGATAGCGCTAGCCATAGCAATCCCGTTGGGCGATTGGACCCCTGGTCCTTAAATGTCAAACCCGCGTGGGCGTGGTGGGTCACTGCCCAATTTCCCTAGTCCATCCATAGGGAAGGTCTATTCCACATCAGTGGGGACCTTAATATGCTTGCGATGATGATGTGACGTTTAAATAAATAAATTCTGATGCTATATAATCCCTATCCTTAAGAAAGATAAAATTACAGCCAAAGAACTGCTCAACACCTATTTAATTCGCAATACTCATTTCGGGTAACTTACCCAAACGTCGGCCGGACCACTTAAATAGTGCGAGCCACAATCAAGAGAGCAGATCCCATTCCGTAAACAGGGAACAGGTGTTCAGGGCGTGCAATCTCGTTTGTCTTCGGCCCGGTCCTAACGGTACACTAATTGGACCATTTACCCTGGTAATCTAAGTCGACGATTTAATTTGTATTGCCAACGCAAGTTTGTGAGATACGTGTAGCGCCATATAGCGAGTAATTTTGTTACGTGTACCAGTTGCAACCACTTTGGTGAATGTACGAGAACCGTTTTTACTTTAATGAAGCTGGTTGCTATGGTTACTTTAATGCGATGACGGCAGTTTTGGTTTGGTTACGGCACAAGTACTTCTTCCTGATTCGGTCTCCTGATCCGGAATTCCGGTACGTGCATTTAGGAAACCGAATCGGGATTCCTGATCAGGAAACCGAATCGGGAAACCGTACATGTGGAAACAATGTACAACCACTTACCATTTCAAATTAGCTGTCTAGTTGGATGATGTAGACTTACCTGGAAAAACACAGTTTCGTTTAATACAATAAAATTGAGCGAAATAAACAGAAGGTAGCTACATAGAAATCAAAGACACGATAGTAATAATTAATGCTTAAGTTAGGGTTTAGTGGGGTAAGGCATAATATTACTGCTTGAATATAAAGAAGAAAACCAATTGGCTAATGTTCAGACAACCAGGTACCTTTTTCTTACTAAACTAGTTATTAATAACAAATAAAAAAACATTATAGCTATTAACGGGATTGTTACAATGTACCTTGTTTTTTATGATACTGTGAGGATTGTGTGTCGGGAACAAGTGCGAGTGAATAATGAGAATGTGACCAGTGGTAGGGGTATCGAAGGGAATAAAAGACGAGGTAAGAGGGTAGACCGATATGTCTGCCAATAACATCTACCCGTAATTATTTTAGTTACTCCGTGATGGATCTCTCCGACACGATGACTTCGTATGGCGCTTGCAACAGTGCCGAAATATCGAAGACTCATAAAAAATAAGGTACATATGGTAACAATCCCGTTAATAGCTATAATGTTAGTGACCATGAAAGTTTAAAACAATATAAAAAAAATTTTTTGTAAAACATTAGTGACAACAACAGTAATGACAAATCATGTGAGATTTTTTAGTAACGGTTTTGATGAATTCCACTTGTAATACGAATTTACACCAGTCTTTAAGACCTGAATGTTCATCATTCCAATGTTGATGCTTATACCGTAATAACAGGGGGGGGGGGGGGGTTGTAAAGACTAGAGGACCCCTACGGTTTCAATCTGAGACAAAAAAAATTAATGAGTCAAACCAATGGACTATATAACATTTCGTTTACACATTTATTAACATTATCATTATCAATTCGAATCAGAAGTTTCCGCAATCAGCGCTTTTCACCAAACAAACAAACATATCTGCAATGGAAAATGATTAAGTAAATTACTTTATAATTATTTTTGTAGCCAACATTAATAAATTAATTTAAGTAACGACGGCTCTTAATTACAGAATTAACGCCAGCAATATAATTATTCAAATTGCTTCTCATTAATGCTTGTATAAGCCACATTGATCCCTCAGCTCGTAAATCTTTTGGGCGATAAATAAAAATCTCCGCTGCCACTATACCTAATATGAGGCAAACTTGTTGCTCATTATTTTCCTATCGCTTTGCCTCGAAAAAGTTAAAAAATAACACATCAATGCAAGATTGAGAAATAACCTTTTTGACGCCACCTGCATCTTAGCACGCACTATTTATTATTGTCTAGTATTCTCAATTTGAAGTAATCTATTAAAGCCCAAGGACGCTACAGTTCTACAGAAGTCCCCTTTGGGTTTTAATGACATTGGAACGCCAAAATAGCAAACAAAAACTTCTATCAAAAATAGTTCCGAAAAAAAAAGCATGATTGTTCAAGGCAAATTTTTATCGCTCCAAGGAATTTTTAACAACTTATTCCTTCTTTAAATCATAAGAATATTTAACATAAAAACTAAGCTGTATGTCTTAGTTTTCAACTTTCTTTTGCCGACGGAACTAAATATCGTAAGAAAATGTATGATTTTGAATGTATAAATTGTAGTCATTTAATGAAATTAAACTGAGAAAAATGTCAGTGTTAGCTACTCTGATATAGAAATGGAAGTTCAAAACATTATTGACGAATTTTTTCCCGAAAAATCCAAAGATCAATTTAGATATAAAAGTTTACGAAGAGTTTCAAAAATGGAAAGATTATATATTACGGTAATGATAAAAGTATTATTTAGTAATTTACAAGAATGTCTATGTCCCTGATTTAGAATTATTACATAGAGGTAAGGTCAGAATTCAAATAAAAACATTCAATCTGTGATTTATAAGTTAAAATGTCCAATGTTAAAAATAATCAAGCTGTGATTTATATTGATTTTATACCATTATTATTCAGTCTGTAATTGTGTATCGTTTACATATATTTTTTTATGTATTCATTACTTATTATATCGCAACTTATATTTTTACACCTTACCACTATTAGACTCATCTGTACAAATCAAAATTATAAACTCTTTGTTTAAAATTCGAGAGTACCAGTTATTTAACATCGTGGTTTAATTCGCCCTTTACAAAATATGCATTGAGCGTTTCGCCCCACTCATTGGATGCTGGGCGGAACGACTAATTCCAAAAGAGTACGTGGGCGACTCGACTCACGGGGCGAAGCGCTCGTGGGTCGAAATGAAAGAAGACCTAATCAAGCGGAGTCAGTTCCTAAATATTTACTCTTAGTGTACTTTCAACATTTATCACATGAAGTTTCCATAACTGATGTTTCTAACATGAAATTTAATTTTAAATTTAATAAACATAGGTCTCCGGGGTTCTACGATCCTTCATTTCGCTCAGATTTCAATATACTGCCCGTGACATATCTAATACACTGCTTCATCCCCTTGGGGCTTAATCTACTATTTTGCAATGTAGAAAATACGAATCACATGTTTTGCGATTTCTTTTATGTGTCCCATACCTAAATATTCGTCTGTAGCTAACGAACCGATTAGTTCAGTGTTTAAATTTTCATGGTTTATAAAAAAAATCTCTTCTGCATTTATACGCTATAACAACAAATTATAATAATATATTTATTGAAAAATAACAATTTTCTTTATGTTCTATCCGGAACTTATATTTAAATCATGTATGGTAAGGAACCCTTCGTATGCGAAGACGAATCCCACTTGGCTATTTTTTTTACCTAAGCTATAGAAACTCTTACTGTGAGTGTGGTATAGCTATGGCTTTGCATATAACATTTCGACGGTTGAAATAAGAAATCCAATTCAGGCTAATACGTTCGGCCGTACGCTCAAGATGTATTTCGTAATTAAGGAAAGGTTGGCCTTTGCCGCCTTAGTTCACGATACTCTATGAGGATGGAGATTTATAGAAAGAGCTAATAAGAAACGTAAGCCATTCACTAATCCTCTTAATGACCAATGAAAACAAACAAAGCGAATCTTTTTAAGAGAGGTACGGCTTAGCAAATTTTTCGCTCGAATCAGAGCAGCCGTCTGGGGAAGTAGCCTAAGAGGCACAGAAAGTATTTCTATTTAAGAGTAAGTTTCGGGATAAATAAAATTAATAAGTAATTCATAATTAAATTTCCTTTTACAGTAGGCTTGTTAACAAAATGATCGATTGGAGTCTCCATTTAAGCAGATATAGCCTGTGTTTGGAGGATCCGCTCTTCCCTAAGAAATAATATACCTTATTTACAAAAGTCAGAATGGTTACAGTTATACCAAGTGAACATGCAAAAAACAAAGAGAAATAATGAATTAAAATGGAACAAAAAGGCAATTCAGCTCTACGCTGAAAAATCTTAGGATCAGTAGGTCTTTTTAGTAGGACTCAAAGCTAAGTTTTTGCAATCAAGAAAGTTTATGCAGATGTTGTGTGTGTTTGTGTTTGTGTGTATGTGTAGGTGATGTGTGTGTGTATTTCTCAACATTGATTCATGTTATTTATGGAATACGATACAATAAAGATTCAGTTTCTTTATAAGTTTTAGGCTGAATCCATTTAATTAAAAGGCTCTTGAACTCATGGTATTTTTTATCATATTATATATTGATTTTTATTTATTTTAATTTAAAAGATGGCCGAACGCGAGTTAGTTGCCTACTAGCCAATGCAGTTTTAATGATAGTCGACTTGACGATAATGTCTTTTCGCCTTTTTTCCAAGAGATCATAATAGGGTAGGGATGGGGTAGAGAATAGGGTCAGGGTAGGCATCGACTCGAGGGATACTGTTATCGTAAGCTTATCATAACCTATGGACCATCAGGCAGGTCATACGCTTCTTTGCTACCCTTTTTACATAAAAAAGCTTTATTTAGCTTTAGTAGTAGCTGTACCTGAGATTTTGTTTGCGTGGATATTAGAATTTTGTATCGCAAACGCCAGGGATTTATTTAAAGTAAGTCGTCGCTATTTACAGTCCATTTCACGATCTCCACGATTGGTTTTACATCGCGACACAAGACATGGCCCTGGCCCAGATTTTAATTGAAGTTCCATTTATTTTATTGCTTTTATTTAGAAGTTGATTCGTTAATCGGTTTCCTTTTGTACCCGTATTTATTTTAAATAAATCTTATTTTCTTACATCCCTACGGGTTCGAGACGTTAGCAAGGAATAAATGCAAGTACTTACGTTTTTTAATCCGAAGAACCATTAGTTAATGAAAAGAAATTGGAAAGCAAATAGCCCCAATCTTCATTAAAGTTAGATAAAGTCATTAAATTATAAAATGAAAGAGTTTTCAGCGTAATTTTGTAAATAAGTTTTAAGTTTCTAACGAACCAGGGTTTTTCTCAATCTCAAATATTGAGTAACTTAAAAAAATAATAGGTTTGTTTCTTAGGTTTTCACGCACATCACTCATTAAATAAAACTAGTTTTTACGGGTTAATGCACGAAACTTTATTTATTTATTGACGTTTCGCAGCCTTTTCAGGTCTGCATCGTCAGAATAATGAAGAAAGGCTGCGAAACGTCAATGCACGAAACTTTATTTATTTATTGACGTTTCGCAGCCTTTTCAGGTCTGCATCGTCAGAATAATGAAGAAAGGCTGCGAAACGTCAATAAATAAATAAAGTTTCGTGCATTAACCCGTAAAAACTAGTTTTATTTAAAAATAATAGGTTTTTAAAATCCTTGGTTTATCCGTTTTGGACTATACAACATATATTTTTTCTTTTTTAAGTATTCAAGTGCTAGATGCAACGATATTAAATACCCTAGATACAACAACACGAACAAAATCGTGGCCGAAACCTGCCCAAAAGGTACATTGTACGATCCACGGAGCTCCGTAAGATGATCGCGTGATAAAAAACCTATATAAGGCATTATTTAAACATTGAAAGTCAACTTGAATGTATACAGTATAAGGTCTAAATTAAAACGCATGCGTCAAAGACTTCTGGCAGTTCGAAATGCAAGCTCGTAAAATTTTACGACTTAAATTGCTATATGCGGAAGAATATAGACCTTATTTATTTAACTCTACGCGCAATTCTAGGATTAGCAAGTTGAAGTGGCAGTGGGCTGGCCATATTTGTCAAAGAATCGATAAGGTGGCTGGCAGAAGCTGGATGCGAGTAGCCCAAGATCGATCTGAGTGGCGTGCATTTTGAGAGGCCTATGTCCAGCAGTGGACAAAGATTGGCTGTTAATGATTGATGATAATGATGAAGCGCAATTATAAATGCGCTGTTAGTAATATAGCAGGTACGGACCGTGAGGAAAAGTGACGGCTATATGTCGCCGTATAACCGACCATGCATATGAATATCACAAATATTTTATATTAAATCAGTTTATAGTAAGTGTTAGAACAAAATTGGCTTTAAATGCAATGCAACAAATATTAAATAAATAAATAAATAAATAAATAAAATATTTCCGACACTCACACCAATTAGCCTAGCCCCAAAGTAAGCACTATAAGGCTTGTGTTATGGGATGCTATATTGATTAGATACCTGTCGAAAAAATGACACTTTCAGTACTATAAGTATTTTTTTCGCATTTTTTCACGGAGCTCTGTGACATCTTGACTTTGTAATGGTCCGCGCGTGATTGGGACACATTTTGAGCGCTCGTGGTGTATCTATTTAATATGTTATGTTAAAATCTAAAGAAAATTTTACTAGAAAAAATTCTACGCGGACCAGGCAGCAAACGGGACTCGAACCCGCACCCTTCACTATTAGGGCGAATGCACTGACCCTTATACTACCGTGGCCCTGATGGCCGTGTTGAATTTTCTCTAGCCTTTCTTAGGTAGTGCTATCTCTTCGCATTGTAAGTAACCCACAATTAACATATTTAATTATTGTCAGCGGAGAAAGTTAGCGTTTTGGTAATAAAGCGTTTTAACGTCAAGTATAATAAAACAGAACACATTTTATTACCCGTTCAGAACATGAATGTAAGCGATTACCTACAGAATTATGGATTCGGAAACTGTTCTACAGAGATTAGGACGAGTTTAGAATCAACCGCCGAACTTTCTCAAGACTCAGGAGTTATTGTGCACTCTGATGGCAATAATAAATGAGGGGAATCTTCAGTTTGGAGGCGAGATAGGACATAAAATATTTGGTTTGTATCGATACAATACCGAGAATGAAATTATGGAAATCAAACCATTGTCGAAATAAATTAGGTACATGCCTTAATATAATATTTTTATTTTAAACATTTAAATGCTATATGATTAAATCTAAAGAAAATTACATTATATTATATTAGAAAATTAATATTTAATTATAGGTAAGTACCTTTTATTTGAATATAACCAAGGCTAACTTAAATACAAGGAAATAACGCAGTCATAGATAAGTAGGTAAAAATTGGGTAATTTCTCTATAATTACCTTATCATTTACTATCGCATTTGTTTAAATGTTCCTAATGTTCTTTTGTAATTCATATTAATCTACACAATTGGATACAATAGTGATTGGTTTGGCACTATTGTATTAAACTTAATCTAGTTTGGCAACTGATACTACTTCAATAAATAGATATGGTAACGCCTACCAGACTCGTAACAGCAATGTCGCCGTACTCAGAAATCTTGCTTGATATTTTTACTGTTCTTTCATTACATCTCACACGCCTCTTGTGGCAACATCAAAATTCGTTCAATAATTAAATCCATCAAAATTCAATGTGAGTTTATTTCTAAAAGTAAATTCCATCACGCTCCACCATTCCAAAAGGCGTGAACATATGGCGCCCGAACAAAAACATTCGAAAAAGCAAGGAAAGAACTGAGGAACTAAGGATACGAAAATTGCCTGCCGAACAGTGATTCAGCAAAAGACTCACTTCGAAGACAAGATTCAGATAAGTGCCCTGTTTATTCCTTTCCTAAAACCTTTTTATTTACTTTTAATCATTACTAAATTCGCAAAATCCATTATTTAAAATCCATTTTGATATAATTTTACACTTGTGCAAAGTACGACTACCCTACAACAAAAAATTAAAATATAAATTTTCTTATTATTCTTATAATCTGGTTAAATAAATACAAAATCATTAAATTAATATAATTTAATATTGTCCCCCATCCATATCGCGCTAGTCATTACTGCTTATTTACCAAAATTTGCCGACTATTTCAGCTGCGCAAGTGATAACGGCCGGCTTCTCGAGGGCCTATAGAAAGGGCCTAAGGCTTGAATCAACGGGACAGCAGCTGATTCTGCTCGTAGACAACCAGTTCACGAGTATCGCCGCAGTGTGGGAGTGTGAGATACGTACAAAATTTTACTATTTAAATAGATTTTATGTCTTTCAACTTACGGCGTTCCTTATAATTTTTGTCCTTAATTACAAATAAAACATACCAAATTAGTGAAAGTTCATACATCGTAGTAGATTAATAGAATATTCAACTTTCTACTTATTTTATTTATTTTCTTTACAACATAAAATGACTACGCCATTACCAGCAACTACATTATCGGTTTCACAGCCAATCGATCAGAATCTGAAAGAATTAATAACTAGGCGTAGTTCAGTTAAAGGCCAAATCACACGATTTAAAAACTACCTGGATAAAATTACAAGGAAACCTGCCCTGACAACTATTGAAGTTGCTGAGTTATCTTTAAAACTCAGCAGGTTCGAAAGTCAGTCTGTTAAATATGACGAGCTGCAAACTCAGATCGAATTAATTAATGCAGATAATTTAGAATCGGAATTTGATGAGAGAGAGCGCATTGAGCAAGATTTTATTTTATGTATTGCAATGGCCAAAACTTGCTTAGACGAACAAAATGAAATAAAGACAAATGACCAAGACAAAAAGAGACGTGAATCTTTGTTTCATGAAGCTCAATGCGGTTTCAATCATTCTGATCCTGGTGTACGTTTGCCTCAAATACAGATTGCGAGATTTGACGGATCATTCTTTCGTTGGTTAGAATTCCGCGATACGTTTACTAACTTAATCCATAACAATGAACACATTTCTAGTATTCAAAAATTTCATTACCTAATTTCTTATCTAGAAGGTGATGCAGCTCGTGTCATATCTAATATTGAAGTCTCATCCGCTAATTACAATGATGCATGGCAATTACTTTATGCGCGATATAATAACAAACGTTTACTTATAAATCATCACCTTAAATCTATATTTAACATACAGCCATTGACGCGTGAAACTGAGGGTTCTTTACGTTACTTGGTGGACCATATCACCAAAAACTTACGCGCCCTAGCTAATCTAGGTCAACCCATTCAACACTGGGACACGCTTATTATTTATTTGGTTTCTTCTAAGCTTGATAACCATACCCTTGTAAAATGGGAAGAACAGCGTAACAGCTTAGACGACTTTCCTAGCTTAGAACAATTTAAATCATTTTTAATTGATAGGGCATACATTATTGAGTCTACAAATCGTAACAAATTTATGAATTATAATTTAAATAAAGGTAATATTGCAAAACCTTCTCAGTATACGCAGTCACACAATAATAAACACATATTTCAAACAAAATCATATGCTACAACACAACAAAAAAGCAATCATAGTGTAAGTGTATGTCAGTGTATAATTTGCGACCAAAATCATAAAATATACGACTGTCCAAATTTTAAATCTAAATCCATAGAGCAAAAATTATCCGATGTTTCTAAATACAAATTATGTTCAAACTGTCTACGTCAAGGTCACCCGGTTAGCGAATGTCGCATGGGCCCTTGTAGGCAGTGCAATGAGCGTCACAATACATTACTGCATTCAGTTGAAGCAACTAAAGCCAACAATGCCCAAATTCAGGAATTTAATTCCATTGTAAATTTCTCTAAAGAAAATAATTCTAAACATGTTATTTTATCTACCGCATTAATCGAAGTTTTGAATCCAATAACTAAAGAGGCAATTACAGTTCGTGCTTTATTGGATTCAGGCAGCCAGTCATCTTTCATTACAAAATCATTGCAACAAAAATTATCATTACAAACAAAACCCACTTCAATTAACGTTGTTGGAATTGGAAATAATGCTGTAAATAAAATTAACGAAAGTTGTGTTATCCAATTAAAATCAAAACATCATAATTATTCCAAAAATCTACATTGCTTTGTTCTAGATAAACTTACAGGAGATCTGCCAAAGGCTCCAATAAGTCTATCTGAGTTAAACATACCTTTAAAATATAAATTAGCAGATCCCAACTTTGACCAACTCTGCCATATTGATTTACTGATAGGCGCAGACCTCTTTTGGAAT
The DNA here is from genome assembly GCA_902850365.2 of Chilo suppressalis. Lineage (NCBI taxonomy): Eukaryota > Metazoa > Arthropoda > Insecta > Lepidoptera > Crambidae > Chilo > Chilo suppressalis. Next base: position 6,495,083 of record OU963902.1, read on the forward strand.
ATTTTATTATGTGAACAAAAACCACTGGGTAAAAATAAACCCATACTTCAAAATTCTAAATTAGGCTGGCTTATTGGTGGCTCTTTAAATGTTGCTAAAGGTGACAAAGTTCACTGTAATACTTTATTACATAACGAAGAAGTTTTAAATAATTCTAAATTTGATAACATGGTTACTAAATTCTGGGAGTTTGTAGAAGTTCCACATAACTCACTATTAAATGACACTTACGCATGATGACATTATTGTAATCAAAAGGTACATTATGCCAAATGCCTACAAAGTTTTTGACCCCTTGGGTCTACTTAGTCCTTTTATTATGCTAGCTAAATTATCGCTCCAAAAATTATGGCAATTAAAATTGATTTTGATCAACCTGTACCTAATAACATCAAAAATGATTGGATAGAGTTTTCTAAAGGCCTATCTGTCTTAATAACTTTTCAAATTCCACGCCAAGTTCTTTGCGAAGCTTCAACTTCTGATGAAATACACACCTTCAGTGATGCTTCTCAGGTAGATTATGGTGCCTACATTTATCTAAAGTCCAAAACCTCAAACGATGGCGCTACTGTACGACTGCTGTGCTCTAAATCAAAGGTAGCGCCAATGAAACCAACAACCATACCTCGTTTGGAGCTCTCTGGAGTACTCCTTGCTGCTCGATTGTGCAAAACAGTAGTGGATTCGCTAAGGATTACACCTGACCGTATTGTTCACTGGTGTGACTCTAGTGTAGTTCTGGGCTGGCTAAAGAGTGACGCATCTAAGCTAAAAACCTTCGTTGCAAATAGAATAAGCGAAATACAGGATATCACAGTATCTTCTGCTTGGCGCTACATCCCCACAGCCGATAACCCCGCCGACCTAATTTCGCGAGGCATCCATGCTAGCACCTTACAGAGTTCAGTTTTATGGTGGCATGGTCCAGATTTGTTACTGAGGGAGGAGGCATATTGGCCAGTTTTAAAAACACAAAACCATACCGACTTACCTGAAGTCAAAATAGTTTCCAAAATAATTGTTTCAGAATCAATTATTAAATTTGAACGTTTTTCAAATATTACTAGATTACAAAGAACAATGGCTTATGTTAAACGATTTATACAAAATACAAAATATTCTAAAAATAAATTAACTGGCATTTTGACCGCCGAAGTATTAAAAGAATCTTTATATTTTCTATGTAGTATGGCTCAGCAGCAATGTTTTCCGGCTGAGTATAAATTATTACTTGAGTAAAACAATTAAGTGCAAAAACAAAAATTTTATCTTTATCTCCATTTATGGACGAAAATAGCTTGATTCGCGTGGGTGGTCTTATAGAAAAGTCAGATTGTACTTATGAGCAAAAGCACCCAATTTTACTAAATTCATCATATCATTTATGCAAAAGTGCATTTCTTTTGGCACTACGCAAATACGTATCACGTCGAGGCCGACCATCGAGTATGTTTTCCGGCAATGGTCGCAATTTTGTAGCTAAAGAGCTTGATCTGTTTCTAAATAAACAGACCGAAATATTGTCTGAGTTTGCCGCTCACGAAGGCATAAAATTTTCATTTACACCCTCTTACGCTCCCCACTTTAGTGGGACTTGGGAATCTTTAATTAAAAGTTCCAAAAGAATTTTAAGACGTGTTATGTGCACGACCCATTTAACTTTTGAGGAGATTTCTCTTTGCACAGGTGGAAGCTATATTAAACAGTATTGTACCCTTGTGTCCCTTATCATCATCTCCCGACGATCTCCTTTTCCTCTCCCCAGGGCACTTCCTCATTGGAAGAGCACTAAATTCAATTGAATCACCTGATCTGGAAGCTGAAAACGAAAGTCGACTGAATCGCTTTGCCCGCCTGGAAAAGCTACGCCAGCACTTTTGGACAAGGTGGCACATGGAGTACTTGTCAGAATTGCAAGTCCGAAGAAAATGGAAGCAAAATACAACTCAATTAAAGATTTGAAGATTTGGTCTTGCTCTGTGAAGACACTCTTCCACCTCTATGTTGGCGCACTGGACGAGTTAGCAATTTGTACTCAGGAGCTGACGGAATATCCCGCGTCGCGGACGTGAAGACAAACATGGGAACCTATCGACGGCCCCTGGTTCGCCTCTGTCCTCTTCTGAACGATGATGAAGCGTAAGAAGTTGAAGATCTTCTTCAACGGGGGGGAGTATGGTAACGCCTACCAGACTCGTAACAGCAATGTCGCCGTACTCAGAAATCTTGCTTGATATTTTTACTGTTCTTTCATTACATCTCACACGCCTCTTGTGGCAACATCAAAATTCGTTCAATAATTAAATCCATCAAAATTCAATGTGAGTTTATTTCTAAAAGTAAATTCCATCACGCTCCACCATCCAAAAGGCGTGAACAGATAAAATATATAATAGTTAATAGTTAATAGGTTTGGGCAAATGTCTTTTCGCAGTATAGTATGTATGAACTTGTAATAAAATCTCTTTGTTCTGGCTGGTTATGGTATAATTAAAAAGTTTAAATTTGATAAAAAGATAATTCAAATTAGAAAAATATGTGATTTTATCTGTCTTTCTTACTATCAAGATAACTGAATGTAAGGAAGAAATTCGATATTTTTTTTAATTTTACTACAATAAAGGTACAAATGCAACGCAAACCTCGAAAAATAATTGTGATGTATATGCACCTAGCCATAAATATCACATTTTTTTTCGACGCAGTGTCTGTGAGAGTAGCACAGTATTGGTTTAATCCTTTTTAATCCGTAAATTTTGATGACAAAGATGCACGTCCCTGTTACGGACAAAATGGATGCCATATTCGAAAAACTGGAGCAAGATCAGCATATCAGTATTTACAACGTAGCTGAAAAGCTGGAAATTGACCACAAAACAATTTTGGCGCATTTGAAAAAAAAATGGGTGCATGTACTTATGTAGGCGCGTGAGAAATTATCCTTCTTTGGCATCGTTTAAAATTAGTTTTTAATTGCTTGCAAATAATTAATTACAATAAATTAATTAAAAGTCTGGAAAAGGACACAGTCAATAAAGTTCAGTTTTAATTTGAAAAAATAAATAAATAATCAAAATATTCAATTAAAATCGCTACTGAATATAATTTATTAGAACATATGTGATTTGCACTTGTATGAAACTCAAACACGTAATGCGAATATACAAACTAGAAACATGTGGATAAATATTATAAATATGAATACCTATAACTGTTACTTTATTACAAAAAATAAAGATGTGGTTTTTGGTTCTACTACACCAATGGTCAAGAGATGGCGCTGTAGTCTCCTGAATCGCGCTTTGGTTCCGTTGTTCCAGATTAATAAATACTTTTGATATTATAAATATGAATACCTATAACTGTTACTTTATTACAAAAATTAAAGATGTGGTTTTTGGTTCTACTACACCAATGGTCAAGAGATGGCGCTGTAGTTTCCTGAATCGCGCTTTGGTTCCGTTGTTCCAGATTAATAAATACTTTTGATAGGCCTTCACAATGCAGTCGTTAGCAGCCACTAAATAGAGATTCTATTTCTATTTTGTTGGTAGATTTTCTTAATGTGCGGTAAACACAAAAGTAACAGCATGAAGTTGGTTGAAAGAAACCGTGTACTCATTTGTGATTCTTTATTACTACGTAATGAAACCGAATCATTTTTGAAGAAGCTGATAACTGATAACTGGTGATGAAAAGTGGATCACGTATGACAGAACGAGCGAAAAAGGTCGTGGTTAAAGGCCAGTCCTGGCGAAACCCGGGCTAACCCGCAACAAGGTGATGCTGTGTGTATGTTAGGTAGGATTGGGAAGGGTATTATTAATTATGAACTTTTACCGCCAGGCAGGACCATCAATTCTGAACTCTACTGCGAACAACTGATGAGATTAAAGCAAGAAGTTGAGAAAAAGCAGCCAGAATTAATCAACAGAAGGGGTGTGATTTTTTATCGTGATAACGCTAGACTTCTCACATCTTTAGCCAGTCAGCAAAAATTAAGAGAGTTTGACTGGGTGGTGTTAATTCATCCGCGCCAAGTCCTGACCTTGCACCCTCAGATCTCCTATTTCGGTATCTTCTGAATTCTTTAGGCAGTGTCAGGTTAACATCACGAGAGGATTGCAAAAACCACTTGTCAGGGGTTTTTTGATCAGAAGTCCCAAATTTTTTATAGCAATGGGATCATGTCCCTACCTACAAGATGGCAAAAAGTTATCGAGCAAAATGGTATCTACATACTTTAGTTAAATGTAAATATTTTTTTTTTTAAAATGATTTAAATTTTCATATAAAATGCGAAGAAACTTTTTCCCCAACCTAAACGTTATTCCTATCAATAAACTTATCAACGGTTATAAGATTTGTATTAAACTAATTATTATAAGGTACTTGAACTTAGGTATCTAAATGAAAGTCAATTTATTGCGCCTACATTGTATTTCGCCAAGTTAGCTGGTAGCAGTAAGAATAGTCTTTAATTATTTCGAATTATCCCAGTTGTAAGACTTTGGTTTGCCATAAAAGGCATCGGTCGAGAAACGCCGTAGGTATGCCGTTTCATGAAGCTTACCTTAAATTTTAAAAAAAACTGCTCAAGAATGGGCAAACAACTCCGATCTCAAATAATGCGCGGTAAAGAAGGAGTTCGAATTCGAAATGCGATCTTAAAAAGATAATAAAACTAAACGTGGTTTCAATATACATAAAAAAAGAAACAATCTCTATCCGAGGCGCCAACCTGCCGGAAGTAGGCCGTTACCGCCGCTTCCGGCGGAAGTGGCCGGCGCCACCTGCCCGGAACCTTTTGACACACGTAAAACCAGCGCTCTTAATCTGATATACTTAAACATGTTTGTTCGTACTTATGACTACAAAAGATAGTTTTCTATAATTGGGTATCATTTTGAGATAAGGCAATAGGGATGATATCTTACTTTTTTCAAAGTTTTCCTAGAGATAAATTGGATTGGATTATATTGATAAATTGAATACGTGGAAAAAAAACTACATAGTATTTTTCATTTTTTTATAGCTGTGAAAGTTAGCATTATTTATGTTTTTATTTTGTTTTAAGCATTTAACTGCTAGATGTTTAAATCTAAAGAAAAGTTTTACTAGAAAAAAAAATCCACGCGGACCAGGCAGCGGACGGGACTCGAACTCGCACCCTTCGCAATCCGGGCAAATGCACTGACCAATTATAAGCCGTATATAATATATAAAATTGCTAAGCATCGATATAGATCCTCAGTAGATATCAAGTGTAATAAATATATTAAAGATGATAAGGGTAGGCTGCTAACAGTCACCCAGGAACGGCGGCCCTCCTCATGTGGTCCTGTCTGCAAGGGGGGGGGGGGGGGCGGAGAGCACTAGGCCGCTTACTCAGCGTCACGTCTGCGGGGTCCTCGCAGTACCTCGCCGGGAAGCTGCTAGGTGCGGGGATGCGGAGAAATCCCACCAAGGGGATCCCACGGCTCCGCATCAGGCAGTGGTGAAGGTATTGGACTTTTTTTAGGCTGCTAACAGACAACAGTGCTATAGACAACAGATGGAAGCAATACTATGAAGCACTTATGAAGGAGGAATTTGCGAGAGAGCCACTTCACTTAACACCAACAGAAATAAAACACGCCCTGCATCAAATGAAATACCACAAATCTGTCAGGCCGGATAATGTGCCAGTTGATGTATAGAAAATGTTGTCTGATGAACAAAATATTAACCTTTAGTGAGATACCATCATCATGGAGACGAAGTTATCTTTGCTCTGTATTCAAAAACAAAGGGGATGTTGCTGATTGTAATAAGTACAGAGGGATAAAGTTGACATCGCACACACTCAAACTTTGGGAGAGAGTCTTATGTGCAAGAATATCATCAATGACCATTATAACTGAAAACCAATTCGGCTTCAAAGCAGGAAGATCGACCACAGAGGCAATACAACCTATAAGAAATCTCATGGAAAAATATAGGACTAATAGGGAAAATCTATAAATTATCTTTGTAGACCTCGAGAAGGCGTTCGACAGAGTCCCAAAAAGCCTAGTATGGGAGTTGCTGTGAGTGCAGAAAATCCTGAGATTTACGTCACATTGGTTCAAGATATGTATAATGACATCAGCACACAATTCCGTAGTCCCGCAAGCATGAGTGACCAATTTCAAGTTAAAGTTGGGGTACACCAAGGATCGGCTTTAAGTCCATTGCTATTTAATTTGGCAATGTATTACATAACGCGGGAAATCCAGAAGGAGCTGCCGTGGAATATGTTGTATGCTGATGACATTGTACTTATTGAGAAAAGTGCTTTGGAACTTCAACAAAGTTTTGATCAGTGTGTGTTGAAGATCCAAAGGCTACGTGTCAGTCGCACAAAGACGGAATTTATGGAATGTGACTTTGGGGGTCTTGAAAAAGTTGGCTGCAGTATCGTAATTGATGGTAACAGTGTTTCTAAGGTATCCCGCTTTAAATATCTAGGGTCTATGCTGGTTTCGGATTGCTCCATCGATGAAGACGTGAACCACAGAATTAATGCGGGCTGGATGAAGTGAAGATCTTTGTCAGGCGTACTATGTGATCCCAAAATGCCTATCAAAACCAAAGGGAAGGTGTATAAAACTATTGTCAGACCGGCAATGCTCTATGGCTCTGAGTGTTGGGCTTCATTAAGGAAACACGAAAAACATGTTATGAGGCGAGAAAACATATACTCCTTGAAAACTGTGCTCTACACGAAACAAAGAACTAGGGGCAGACCACCAGCCTCTTGGTGGTCCACCGTGGAAAGAGATTTAAATCCCAACAACTATCACCGATGACAACCCGGGACAGAATAGCCTGGCGCAAATGCACAAGAAGGCCCGTCCCCAAATAAAGATGGGATAAGGGCAGGAAGAAGAAGAAGATTTTTCATTGTGTTTATTGTTAGTGTTTAGATAAGTTGTGTTTAAAGTTCAGTCACGTGAAAATATGTAGGTAGGTTATTTTACAAATTCTGCTCTTTGTTTTATTAATTTTTGTTTTATTAATTATAAACGTATGTAGACGTTACGCATAAATGTTTTTACAATAGTGTACAGTAGAGATCACACTACAGGACGCAAATAAAAACTAAACAGCGCCTTATTTACTCAGTAATAAGACAGTGAATCGCAGTGCAGTTAACTTAATATGCTACGGAGAGAGAAACCAACGCTTTGGATACACCTCATCCGTTATCGTCATAACCATGCCCGACAGTCACCGGCCAAAGAAACACATCTGATCAAATCAAACGCATGTTAAAGAAAGAGAGTGCGTACACCATTACCGCCATCGGCCGATGACGCCCGCTCGAATTCATATATTTTAATGTTTGATTAAATCAGCTGACGACGCCCGAGCATAGTTCCGCCAATAATGGATTAGGTGTATTCGACGCCCGACGGCCCTATGTGGCGACTGGTATATCGTCCACAAGTTTAAGCTGTTAATAAAGCGGTCACCATTAAAGGTCATACTTGATACTCAGAATATCGAAACGATATTCCTTGACTGGCATGCAGGTTTATGTTCCAACCTTGATGGACTCAGATGACAAAGTAGAGGCTATCTATGAAGAGATGGAAAAATCCATGCATAGTAACAAAATATAGCTACAAACACAGGTGCGATAGAGGACTTAAACGCTAGATTGGGTAAGTGTTGTGGTGCTGAGAAAAATTGAAAATCGGGCAACGGTACACTAGATGCTGGTCGATACTATGGATCAATCTTCAGGAAACTTTCAACATCTCACACAACAACAATCACAGACCAGTTTTGAAATTACCAACAGCATAAAAAACGAAACGAATGAACCTTCCAATTGTCTTATCAAAGATACTTGGATTCTTCAGTCTGTGGTAAAAGTGTGTAACAAATTTATCATTTGATAGCATATTCATCAGTTACCAAACATTAATTCATTTCAGATAACCAGACATAGAAATAGCTGCATGCGAGAGTAGTGTTAAAACATCATGATTATAGTTCAAAACAAGGAGCTGTGCTATTATCGTCACTTTGTGAATACATCGAGTGAACAAGAGGATACACATGTAAGCTTAGGTATTAAAATCTAATACCCGCGACGCAATCTCGCCGAGGTTACGTGTCGTAAGAAGGCTGTTGCCGCCACCTCCGGCGGAAGTGACGTCACCTGCTGTTCTTGTCGTGTAAGCGCACAAGTAACATTTGTTCTTAGCTAAACATTATACCGCAGTCTGAGGAACCACAAACCATATCTTAAGAGCAGCTCCATGCCGCGGAGGAGCTCAACGGCGCAGGTGGTTGGCGAATTCGGCTTGCAATCGTGGAAGTAAAGCAACTTTCACAATGGTCAGTCATTGGGTGGGTGTCAAAAAACTAATAATAGTGGCACGTTTATCCGTTGGTTCCGGCTGCATCTGCAGTCTTTAGCACCCATCAATTCGCAATTGGTCCGAGTGGTGGGTTATGGTCCAATCACACTATTCCATGCCTATGCCCCTGCAGTGGGGACATTTAAATAGGCTGATAATGATGATGTTCTTACAGACGGACAGAAATGTTGCTAGAAGACTTTGGTGTACATACTTACATAGGTAAATTTATAATTACTCTTACATTTTGACATATGTGTGAAAGGACAATGGGCAAAACACACCCAGCTCCGCCAACAATGTAATTAGCATGAATCGATAGATCTATGAAAAACTAGCCTTTTTTATTATGACACCGAAAATAAGTATCCTGGGTGTCAAAAGATATGACACCGTAAAAAATATCCTGGTAGCCAATAGATATGACACATGGGCATATATAAGTAGCTGAATAAATTCATTTTCTAGTACCTTCATTTTATATTATCATAATAATATGCCATATCGTACTATACAACCAGATATACGACAAAGCCTGTCTACCATCCTGCGCTTGCTCTTACTGAGACATTTCAAAACGGTTTACGAATGCTGAAGGACTTGTAGTTGTAAATAGTCGACTCGTCTTACTTCGTTGTGATTGTCCGCTCCGTGCTACTTGATTGATTTTTATCTACGAGTATCCCGCTTTGGATATTGGAACACGATTATCGGTTTTGTCAATTAGTATGGATGAACTGGAAGCATGTGTTCTCCGAAGCGTGGACAAGTTTCTGTAATCTGTAGTCGCTCCGTTTTACATAGATGACAATTTACTATAACGAACAAAATGTTTAAAAAAAACCCAACCCATGCGGGGATTTTTGGATTTACTCTAGCGCAGCAGAATAACATGAGGTGCAACCTTGTGAAGTACTTCCATAATTCCTGAGCACCCTATGTAGGGTCGAACTAACTAACTAAATTAATTCCCTTGTTTCATTAATGTTCGTTCGTTATAGTACTTGTACATATTTAACTTAAAATAAGTGAAGACCCCCGGGATGGAATTTGATGCGCTTTGGCACAGATGACCTTGACTATAATACCTTTCAAATAAATGTAGTTTAAGCCGTGGCGGACGTGGGTGCAGCGTCCATACATTTTTGCCCAATGTCCTTTTACTTTAAATAATACCTCCATTTGGTACCTAATAGAAGTAGAGTTGTTTTCTGGATATGATGGCCCAGTTCAGAGGCCCAAGAACGAACTTTGACAGCTCCGCAAATTGTATCGCATTGTCATCTAGTCTATTATAAACTTTGACAGCTCTGCAAATTGTATCTCATTGTCACCTAGTCTATTATAATAATGTTCGACGACCTAGCGTCACTACATTGTAAGAATATCATCATCATCGTATCGCATTGTCACCTAGTCTATTATAATAATGTTCGACGACCTAGCGTAAGCTTTTGTTTTTGCGCTTTCGATGATATTATTCAATTAATTTTTTGGTGATTATGGCTGCGTCTCATTACGTGACGATTCTGCTAATTTCTAGACGATAATATTATAACCTTCCGTGATTTTTTTAATGTAACTAGTGTTGAAAACCGCATAAATATCTGTTGCGTGGTTAATAAGAAGTTAGCGGGTATACACACGTGACTTTATTTAATACTAGAGTTCTCCTGTGGTTTTACCCGCGTTAATATCTTGTGACGTTCTTTTATACAGAACTTTTAAAGGCGAACAATTCCATACTACGTGGTCTTTGTTTAACTTAACGCAGCGCACGCAACAGAAGCTCTCAAATGGATATTTTTTCTTGTTTTTGCAAAATTTTACAGCAATACTTCGCTCCTGCTGGTCGTAGCGTGGTGTTATATAACCTTCTTTAATAAATGCATTATCCAAAACAAAAATAATTGTTCAAACTGGACCATCAGTTCCTGAGATTAGCGCGTTCAACCAAACAAACAAACTGTTCAGATTTATAATATTATATTTATTATTCATTAAAATGATTAGATTCTAATCAAAGTTTTAAATTAATCCTTACTCTAAACGAATAAAACTATTATTAAACTCATTGATGAAATTCAGTAGGAAACTATTCATTATCATTATTATATTACGTACAAACCAAGCGGGTTTTCTTAAATTAGTTGATGAAAAGTTATCGAAGTGAAAACTTGTAATATGATGTTAATCAAATTTTAAGTAATTGTAACTGACACTCAGTTACTTGTTAGTAATAAAGGTTACTTAACTCTAATCAATTGCTTAGCAACGTTCAATGTGGTTCAATATAGTTTTGAATGAAACCCTTGCTTCAGATTAAAACTTGTCAGCTAAAACTTTGGCACATACAATATATTGGCATATGAATTTTATTATCACCAAATACATACTCGGCATTGGAAAAGAACATTTTTGTAATTTCGGCAGTAGGCACTACTGGCTTCTCTCACCACCTGATTTCTCTCGTTCTGAGTATCACTTCTTAGAAAGGTTCTTTATAAACGAGATCGGGCACTTGTCATACACGGGTTTCTTCTTGGAATTTAGAGCAGCTTCCTTGGTTAGGTGGTCAGCTCTTTCATTACCCTCGGTCCCCACGTGTGCCTTGATCCAATACAAATCCACATGTTTGTTTTGTTTCAAGGTCTTTTTGATGTTCTCCCTAGTTTCGACTACTAGGGGATGATGGGTCGTGGTGTTAGTTACTGTTTGGAGGATCGCCACGGAGTCGCTGTAAATTCCAAAAGTACTCTCCTTACATCTAAGGCTTTCTCTAGAAGATTTTTGGATGGCCAGGAGCTCAGTCTCGTACACCGTGAAGTAAAAAAGCAATGCAAGCTTAAGGGTATTTGTTTCAGCCTCTCCATTCCAAATGAATAGTGCTTCCCCAACCTGACCCTTTATATTGTTTTAAACTTTCATGGTCACTAACATTAAAGCTATTAACGGGATTGTTACCATGTACCTTCTTACAACTGTAAGTGGAGTGGAGTAACTGTTACTCCGTGATCATGGCGCTTGCAACAGTGCCAAATATCGGAGACTCATAAAAAACAAGGTACATGGTAACTGACCCTTAATCTTGCTTCCATCTGTATATATTTTGTTTGCAGGTTCGCTGTTCTCCCTGTTCTCTAGGTTTTCCAAAATTCCAAACTTCAAACTCTCCCGATCCACGGGATGCGGCGGTTTGAGAGCCGAAAAGGGTATTTCCACTTCTCTGTCCCTGAATTGGGTTCATTGGGTGGTTGGACATGGCCCATGTGTATTCTTTAGTTAAGGCCTATGCCTCAGCCTACCCTACCTATTCTACGATGTTCCAGAGCTCCCTTGGGTTGAGGATTGGGTCAGGCTAGACAACAGTGCGAGTGATATTTTTGATATTGCAAGCGTCTATAGGCTATGGTGCCGCTTACCATCAGGCGGGCCATAAACTTGTTTGCCACCCTGTTAACACAACAAAAGATTAACTTTTAAGATGCCAACGTATTTACAAATCCGGCGCTCTTTCATAGAGCTAAATGGACGCGCGGTTAGTCACCATAGGCTATAGAAGCTTGCGATACCAAAAATATCAATCGCAACGTTGCCTATCCTCTTTTTATTATTCGATGACGGGGAAAAAATGAATTGTGTCCACGACAAAAACCAACGTCGCATTGGTTCGCTGTGAAGAAACCCTCGTGACGCAGGTAATTGCGGGGTGCAGTCGACCAGCGGCGAGCAAGCCGAGGGCTAATAGTCGGTGCAGGTGTACTTTGAAATTGCCTATCCTGATCCAATCCCCTACCCCGTGGAGCCCTGGCACTTTACTCACTGACAGGATTACGACACCACCAAAAGGTAGCGTTTTTACTTTAATCTTCTGTAATGTGGAGTCTTCTTCTCCAGACGAGTGCTGCAATTGGAGCGGAAAATTCGCTATGCCTTTACAGTTCAAGACAATAAAAGCCTTGTAAAAATGGCAGCGTGTCTCACAGATTCGTGTGTTGCCTGGGAGATAGAAGAATCACTCCCAATTGATTTTCAAACAAGCTTTTTATTGATATAGAGAACTAGCCCTATCTCACACTATTCACAGTTCACATAGTAAAAATACCGACAAACTAAATGAATAGTCGCCATTTTGGATCGACTGTCAATAAAATATTGACATGGTGGGTCACGAGCGAATGAGCGAGCGACTGAATTGTATTTTGGCGTAAACAGACTTTTATTTGGACTGGTATATTGTTTATGAATTTTTTATACCGACGTTGTGGATGGCGAGTGAATTGTTTATCACGGAAAGGAATTGGTTATACTCAGCGAATGTATTTTTGATGTCGTTTTGAAAGCTAATAAATATAATTGCTTCGTATTTGTCCCAGAAACCTTTATATATAACAACAACAATTAAATCAATACAGGATTGCTGAGTGTAAGTAAACATGAATACTTTCGTTTTATTCAATATTTTTAATCAGCTGCTACTTGCAATATTAGTTAAACTACCAAAATTAGAATTTCTAATAAGATTCATATTTATAACATTTGTATTTTTTTTGATAACAAATTCACGTTTCACTACACTATTGAAATGTATAAAAACGGTTGTCTTTACATAATATGGCCAAAGATTTAAATCGTTAGATATGCCCTTACCATAGTTTGACCGCACCGAAATCTGTCAATACTCGAATGAGCTAACTCCCATATAATCATGGCTTGTCTAATCAGTGGTCATCTGAACATAGTGGCAGTTTGACGTTGTTGTTAAAATACCGCGGGCTTTTCTTGCAAGAAAAGTGTATAATACCGTCGTGTGCCTTCCGAAAGTGCACTAACAATTCGAGAAAAACAAATAAAGCTAATGGTGTAACATTTCAGTCTTAAGTTTTTAGATTACATTATTTATTAAATTTATTTTCTTTCGTTGTCATAAATATTGTAATCTGATCAGATTGAAATCGGTCCAGCCATTCTTGAGATAAAAGTGTTCTTAATAACACAACTTTGTTTTAAATGTATATTAACCGAGTAAACTATTGTTTTATTTTTGTGTTTGTTTGTATTTCGCTTGTAAAGTCCTAAATTTAATTAAGCTACATATTATAGCTACAATTATCGAGGAGGAGCTCGATGGCGCAGGTGGTTAGCCCGTTCGGCTGCGATCGTTGAAGTTAGGCAACTTTCGCACTGGTCGGTTCTTGGATGGGTGACCAACAATCTTCTATCTAGAGTTCCTCCGTGCTTCGGAAGGCACGTTAGGCCGTTGATCCCGGCTGCCTCTGCAGTCGTTTGCACCCGCCAATCCGCACTGGGATCGCGTGGCGGGTCATGGCCCAATCTCCCAAGTCCATCCATAGGGAAGGCCTGTGCCCCAGCAGTGGGGACATTAATAGGCTGACGTGATGCTGATGATTTTTGATTACGCAGTTCGCCGGGTCAGCTAGTGATAATATAATTGCAATGTATTTATTCACCACATAACTAAGCATTTGTATTTTTCTAAATTCGAAATGTATAATAAATAAATCAAAACGATCGCCGCACATAGGATCGCTGAGCTTATGTACACATTTATATCTTTCATTTGATTCAAGCCTTTTGATCAGCTACTAAAAAAATATCTAATTGGAGACTCGCATTAATCGTAATGCTATAAGCACTTCTTTATTTTTTCGATAAAAAATAGACTTTCACTTCACTATTGCGATGAGTCAAAACTGCCATCATTATAACGCCATGGCAAAATATAAACACAGTTTTTCAGTGTCAGGGCATATCTAACGATTCAAATCTTTGAATATGGCAACAGTTCTTCGGTGTCAGGGCATATAAAACGATTTAAATCTTTGCTTAAGAGAAGATGTTGGAATTGGGGAGCTCTAATAAATTAATATTACCTGTATAAAACACAAGTCTTTTATTTTATACTTATAAACATGTTCACTTACTTTGACATTTTAACAAGTTTTACTAATTCGATTTCATCTTGACTGGCTTGATGGTACTTCTCTTCGATGTAATCTTACATTTGATGAATAAGTCTAGAACTTCATTTTCCCTTTGATAGTATAACTATTTGTGAAACTTCCACTTCCACTATAGATATTATGGCTCCATCGTTATGCACGATGATTCTGCCAATGTCAGGGTTCAGAAAGGCACTGTAATATCGGTATTCTTCTTTGTACGGTGTGGTAGCCCGGGTTCCTCGTGAAGCTATGGCGTTTATGAAACTTAAATTGTAATACACCATGTGTTTACCGTTCTGCATCTTGGATTGGATGATAAAATCTAGAGCTCTTTCTTGACATCCATAATCATTCAAACAAATAATTTGTCGTGTTTCCCTCATTATATGTAAAGTTGCGCCTGCTAACTAACGAAGCTTTTGTGTCAATGATTCAAAGATTCAAAAGATAAAAAAATATTAGATATTACCTAAATCGAAACATCTATTTGATATTGACAGTAATACCAACCATTGAATTTGACAGGAAAGAAATGGTTTTTATAAATCATATTCAGTCAAAGGAATCGAAAGATAAAGCCAAAAAAAATTCAGAATTGTATTTCTAATATTTTTTCATTGTAAGTTTATTTATTATTGCTAAGAAATATTTTAATTAAAAAAATATGTTTCTTTTGTCATTTAGAAATGCGTTTGAATTATATTTTGCTTTGTAACGTTGTGTAAATGCAATATTACATTTAACAAAATGGTGGCTTTAAAATATTTTGTAAAATTAAATGGTGATTTTATTTTTTTTTTGTTTTCGTAGAACCTTCCTAGACAATCTCTTCTATCGGAAAAACTTTACATGATAGTGATTCAAAAGTAAAACTATTTTAGCACAAAAAAATTACATGTCCTTTGACAACTTTAAATATAGAGGTAAAGAAATCATTGGAAAATGATCATGAAGATACCACGCGCATTGGCTAGAACTTGTATAACTTGCCATACTTTTTGAGGCAGTGTTGATAAATTGTATGGTAAAATATGTAGTATAAACCAAAAATCGTCAAACAAGCCAAACTAAAGAGAAAACTGTAAATTCTACTACAACAATGTTTCGAATATTTTTATGGCAGTAGATTATCTTCCGACAAAGCATTCGCTCGACGAATCTGAAGGATTGCTGTTCGCTTCCGCCAATAAATTATCGGCATTTCACGCAGTGTGCGTTCCGATTGTCATCAGCGTAGTAACAGCCGCGGGCGTCTTGTAGCCAGTAAGCTAATTGTATAAAATCAACCTCTATTGTAGTTATTATTATATAAAATGTTTTTTTTATAGCATTTAACTGCAATCTACATGTTTAAATCGAAAGAAACTTTTACTGAAGGTCCGGGTTTCGAACTTGATTCAAAACCCGCATCTTCCGCTATCCGGGTGGAAGTTATAACTGTCATAGTTCAAATAATAATAATAATTTAAATGTCCAAAAACAGCACAGGAACAATTTTCTCAACAATATGTTATTACAATACAGTGCTAACTTTAGCAATTTTTTTTCTGCCTCCTAGTTCAGATCAACCTGTATAGTCTATGATATGTCTAGGAGACAGATCTTTCCTTTACTTTATTCTAAGAACATAATACCAATTATTGTGAAATAATATAGACTGCGATTGGACAGGTGTTTGTGTATATGGTGCGCGTGTGTGCGTGCGTGCGTGTGTACGTGTGTGTCTCTGTATGTGTGTATAATTTTCATTTCAGGATTAATTTTGTCATTACATCTTATATGTGTGTATAGTTTTAAAATTCTCGTGTCACAATGTTAGTTACCATAATTCTGCGAAACGGCTTGACCGATTTTTATAAAATTTTATTTACATATTCAGAAGATCTGAGTGATCTATCTCATTTTATTTTTACTTATTGAACAAGTTTTATATTTTTATATTGTAGTATTAAAAATACATACCACCCTAAATTTTCACCCTTCTACCACCCATATTTTCATGGCGATACGTAACATAAATGGCTCTAGATTGTATGAAAACCTTTTATAAAAAAAACTATTATATTGTGCTATCCTGTATATGCTCTTAGCTCTCCTACCACCAACATTCAATAAGTATGGGTCATAAGTTATTTTAGAATGCTTTAGAACCGTTTCCAAAATATAAAGCTGTCTGATAGAAAGTAGCCCACCTAACCTATACAAATCAGTTGTTCAAAATCTAAATGGTTTGAACATCATGACTTTGAGTACAGATCTCTAAACCCTTTCTGTAGTCTTACACATACCACCCCATACCCCAATACAATATGAGAGTATGGATTGACAAAGTGCGTAATAAATTGTTTTCAGCAATTTGGTATCAGCTACGTGACGTAAATTCTTCATGACCCTAATAAGTTTCCGTATCTTTCCATTTAAACTTTCTATCTGTTGGGTCCAAGAAAGGCTTTTGTCTATGTCAACACCTAGATATCTAATATGTGTTGTTGACGCTATATGAACACATGTACAAGTTATAGATAAAGTACCATTACACGTATGCGCCTGAATGCCAAAAAGAGTGTCAGGTTGGGTACTACTATTGATAGAAAAGGTAACAAATTTAGTCTTTTCTACATTCAGTGACGGTCTGTTTCCATTAAACCTGGAGATCACCATGCTCAGACCTTGCTCTGCATAATTCGAAACCGCATTCCAAGTATTCCATAAAATAAAGGAGATGTGTCATCTGCAAATGTAACAATCTTACCATTTACAGGAGTGTGAAGACATAGCTCATTTATGTAAACCAGTAAGAGACTTGGACCGACTACGCTACCTTGTAGTGTTCCATAGGTGACAGGCATTTTACAACTTTTGTTTTCGCCAATTTTAACGCACCGGTAACGATTGGTAAGATAGTCCCCAAAAATTTTCAAGGGTACTCCACGGATACTCAGTTTTTCCATTTTATTTTAAAGATAGTGATAAGCCCAAACCCCTCCAATATGGTCTTACGATATAGGTAGTTCAAACTACTGCGTTACTAGAAACGTTTAATAATAAGGGCCTGGACTAATGGTAAGGGGGACAAACTCTTTTTAACCTATATAGACCTACCATATGTGGTACAAACAGCAGAGCAATGGTGCATTCGGTACAACGGGTCCGAAACTATGCAATAAAATATTTATCACTATTAATACACTATCTGATAAATAAATTTTCATGGAAGGTTTATAACTATCTATAGAAAGTCATATTTATATTTTTACTTCCAAAATGTTGACTGTGGTTATCAAAATTGTTTGGCAATAATGCTCAAAAACAGTACTTATGATACAGAAATATTTTTTTGAACAACCTAAATCCTATTAAAGTAGCAGGCGCAATGATTTATGTAGTTTTAATTTGGACAACTAAAGTGTCGATCTTGGCTATTGCCAAGTTTACAATGGCGCACGACACGTGACTGACAAGTTGCCACCAGCGGCCAAAGAGAGACTTGGCAAATGCTCAAACATCAGAACCATAGCGGTTGAATTACTCAAGGATATTTGTTCGACGAATGTTTTTGGTGTGCCAAATATCCTACTATTTTCAGAGCGCGTTGAATTTTTAAAGCTTCAAAGAACCGTTCGTGCCGATAAAATCTTTAGTGAAAAGTACCTAGCAGGGTGAAAAGTTGGTAAAAAGGTACATTTTGAAAAGCAGCCATTGAAATAAGAACGAATTTGAAACACAGTCCTGAAGTTAAACTTGATCCTTAATTTACAGGCGTCTTCTTATTTATTTACAGCACAAGGAACGTAATGATTGATATATTGAAGGAACGATAAATTCATACTAGCATACCCTTTAATATTATACCCTTAAATGCAAACGAAAAAAATCTCTAGATTGTGCTCCCCGTGTATTCCTCTGATTTTTATGTTATGTACCTAACAGAGCAAAGCCAAGCAAGGTTTATAATAAACGCATAGAAATGATTACTCCAGACAAGGTTTAAGTAGTCAGGATTATGAGAGTTTGTTTAACACCAATTTTATGTAAGTTAATTCTAATAACGCTTTGTATTCTGCATAAGTTCTTAACATTGGTGCAATATTGCAACAAAAATATTTAGTATTAGCTACTAAGCCATTTGATAAGTAGAAAGTTAACGCGTAATTGCATTGATTCGAACATTTATGCTCAGACACAGAACAGATTCTCAGATCTGCAAATCATACTGCAAACCGCCTGTGGGAAAATGCAAAACAAAAGGGAACTAAAGAGAAAAGGATAACTCACGGCCGCACTGAGGTCAACCGTCTGTGGGTAAACTGTTATCTAGCGCTTTAAAACATTTTCGTATATTATATAAGGAAACGTTATGAAGACCGTATTTGCTTACTGAATACTGTTTTAAATTCTAATTTCTTTAATACTCCTTATGTTTAAAAGGAAGGCCTGCATGTCTGCAGGTTATACACTCGACCGCAAATAAAACGGGTTACCCGCTAGTACCTGGGAACTCTGATCGATTTTCTCAAAGAGTAAACTTACAAATATCAAAATTATACCTACATGAAGTGCGTTTCATAATGATTATATTGAGTAAAATTGTTTTTTAAAGTAATGACTTACTGTGTAATCAAGCATTTCCTGTTTTTTGAATGAAGTTGCGATTAAAGTTCTTTTTTACAAAATGAGATATAATTTATAAATTTTATTATTTTTAAAGCATGTAACTGCTCGATGTTTAAATCTAAAGAAAATATAACTAGAAAAAATTCCACGCGGACCAGGCAGCAGACGGGACTCGAACCCGCACCCTTCGCAATCCGGGCGAATGCACTGACCAATTATGCTACCGCGGCCCTCACAGACCGCGTCAAAATTCTTCTAGCTATTCTTAAGCTGCAAGGCAGCGCCATCTCTTCGCATTATAGGTAACCCACAATGTCAAATGAATACTTTTACAAGTATTAAACATTTGAAAGAAGAAATAGCAATTATAGTTATAAATTTTATTATTTTTAAAGCATGTAACTGCTCGATGTTTAAATCTAAAGAAAATATAACTAGAAAAAATTCCACGCGGACCAGGCAGCAGACGGGACTCGAACCCTCACCCTTCGCAATCCGGGCGAATGCACTGACCAATTATGCTACCGCGGCCCTCAAAATAATAAAATTTATAACTATAATTGCTATTTCTTCTTTCAAATGTTTAATACTTGTAAAAGTATTCATTTGACATTGTGGGTTACCTATAATGCGAAGAGATGGCGCTGCCTTGCAGCTTAAGAATAGCTAGAAGAATTTCGACGCGGTCTGTGAGGGCCGCGGTAGCATAATTGATCAGTGCATTCGCCCGGATTGCGAAGGGTGCGGGTTCGAGATATAATTTCTTTAGTGTTTTCAATCGTTTTGTCACACGTGTTTTTGCTAGGTATTTTACTACCGATTTACACAAATGGAAAACGAGTCTTCTTTGGAAAATTCTTAATAAAAACTTTTACAAAAATATTCAATCTTCATTAAACACACTTTCTGTAGGTGTCTTTCTGTATCACTATGATAGTTGTAAGTTTTATACTTTTTGAGAAAATCAAATCAGAGTTCCGAGGTAGCAAGTGACCCGATTTATTTGTTTTCCAGTGTAGACGATGAAAATCTTCTTCAGTAAATACAGCAGCTGCTCATATAATCGCTGCGCCGATATAAAACACTTTGTGGCTAGCAAACAGCTTATTCTTGATGCAGCTTATTTTTTACGGCTCTGTGCCATCTTTTTTACCTTTTTGTGAAGCTCATTGAATCAAAGATTATTTATTCGCTCGTGTATTTACTCTGTTGTTCAAGCTGTAAGTACCTAGTTTGGTTCGCTTTGTTCGAGGCAAACTCCAACAGGATGACTATAAGCTTAACTGCCATCATCTGTTTGCAGTGTTCCTTCTCATTTAAGCATGTATTGATTATGTACGATATTCTTTACTTATCTATAGGTTTTTGAATAAATCAAAATTTTTGCGAGTCTACCTCCTGATGAGCTCGGCTTATCAGAGTTAAGCACGCAGGTATGTACCATCTCTGAGCACGTTTTTCGTTTAGGAAAAACCTGACGTATAAGGCGCAGGACACAAAGAGAAGACGTGTGACGCAGATAGGACACAAACATTGTCAGTTTCATACATAATAAAGAAGAAACGTGTCCGTGCGCCCTGTTTTTTCTATATGTTCTGCGACGTGACACTTCTATAGGTTTGGTATGAAAAGGATGTGGTAAGACATATGTCTGCGCCCCGTCTACGTCTTACGTCTTTTCTGTCTGACCCGCCCCCAACCGTTCTCCTTGTCTACTTCCTCAATATACCTAATTGGGGGCCACTAATTTTAAAATGTTCGTCCATGCTTTTATTTACTTTGAATTCAAATCCGTCAAGGCTGAAAAAAAATATTTCACTGCCAGACCAGCAGAAATCTTGTTAGAGAAATTATCTAGGTACCTATTCATATATTGAAATCTTAAAATATAATGTTATCTGATGAAACCCAGAAAGGTTTTTGAATTTCTACCATAAATATATCTCCCCAAGGGGGCGGGGGGAGTCTCCTCTCCGTCTGGAGCCTCTAGACCACTCGAACCTGAGGAGGTACCATTACAAGCATATTGGCGAATTATTTATAGAACCCGCTGTACCGATGGCTACCGATGCCTTTGTCACTACCGGGGATTTCTGAGGACGTGGGGATTTTCTCGCTTTCTCCGAAATAAACTTTCGGTAACGATATTCAAGCGAAATTTCATTTCATCAAATTGAGATTGTACTTAGTTCGAACGATAAACTATCCAATTCGATTGGCTTAGTTAATCTACACCTCAATCTATATTCGGGCGAACGAATATTATTTTAGTTAGAAACGAAATAGAATCATAATAAGAATTGTGGGAAGTTTCAATAAAAATTTAGTTTTTCGTTTAGAGTAGACCCCCTGAAAATTTATTTCCTGTCTAGTCAATTTGTTACACATTTGTGTCCTGAATGGTTGTTTGATTTTGTTCTCAAGTAAACACAGTTTTTTAAATTTATCTTTCGATCTTTAGATCATGATAATAATAGGATAAGATATTTTTTATCATAATTTAGGAATAATCAAAGAAAAGTTCTACCTACTCGACTAAACCACTAAACTTCTCTTTATTTAACATAAAAACGTGTTTAAATCAGAAAGTACGAATACTAATAACAAAGTTAGCACAAAATTTTGTAAAAGTTCAACAAACAAGAAGGTAAGGTTCATTTTGGTAAGTGAATTCCGGAAATAAATACAAGTGTACCTGGAATGAACCTGAATGTTTTAGTTTTCAGCGACAATATTATCCGACGCTAAATTTTCTCGCAAGCTATATAACCTTCATAAACATGAACACTTCGCGCATAAAATGGCCGTTTGTTCCTTTTTTTTCACTTCGCGGGACCAAGTAAGGCGGAGAAAATATTACCTTAGCGTTTCATTCTTTATTATGATTGGTAACAGGACCGGAACCCCGGTAATAAAGACGTTTTAACGTTTTCGGGGACTTTCGCACACCAAAATAGGTGCAATTTAAAATGAAATCCGTTTTCCCAGTAGCCTGTTTTAAAGTTACGAAGCTGTTACTACTTAATTCTGAAAATTTATAAAGGGAGCAAAACTTAATAAATAACAATTTAAGTGTCTTCTTCCGGATTATTATCGTTTCCCAAAAAGTTAACATTACATCTGCCTTGTATACTACATTAAGTGCATGGATATTTTTAAAATCATTTGTGAAAGAAAGCATTATTTCAAATGAAAGTGCAATTTAAATTTTAATATTCAGAAAGAGCGGACTCGAGTCATTAAAAGCGAATGAATTGTAAAAGAGCCTTTATTGGTTATATCCCCACTCGAGTACTGTGATGGCGAATCGCTATAGAAAAATAGCAATCCAATAAAAAACTTCGTTTGTGATGTTTCCCTTGAAAGCTAATACAAAATTTATAGGATTATTAAGGCGATCGTAAAAATGAAACTTTTGATAGAAAGTTGTAACATTTCATTGTAAAGGGTTGCTTTAATGTGCAATTTTGATGGGAGAAGTTAGAAATAACTATTTGTAAATGAGATTTTATCATCAGGATTCCCAAATCGGGTATTCCTTATCAGGAAAGTAAACTTGACAATGGAGCAATTAGGCGGGCATGTTGCAGAAACTATTCAACGCAAGTGTGAACGAATACTATTGTAATCCGTACCTAGTCAGATCCGTCTAAACCAAATTTTGTACCGCAGTTCAAGTAACCGCTGGCCAGCCGACCAGCTCCCTTACGCAGTTGAAGGAACTGTTCGACTGGCAGTAGGGAGGAGTACAGTTCTAAAAGCGTGAGCAGGGCGATATGATTATCTATCAAAGGGTTCCGTGGTCCTGACAAGGAACCCTAATAGTTTCGTCGTGTCCGTCTGTCCGTCCCCGGTTTTGCTTGGAGACTATTAGCACTAGAGAGCTGTAATTTTGTGGTGATGTGTATACCAGTCATGCCGACAAAATGGTATAATATTTTTTTTAATGTATCTCCCCTAGATAGTAGTAGATAGTAGTAGCCTGGGGATGATTTTTTTTCATTATTTACCCTATCGTGTGGGATATTATTTAATAAGCCCTTTAAAATTGTTTAGCGGTTTCTTACACTATTTTTCGATAAAAGCTGAACTATTGGCTTGAAAAACCTGAAAAAATCATGATAATAGTGCTTTTCATGAACTTTTAATGAAAACTATAACGGTTAAGATAGATTTGTTAGTTTAAGAGTAAAAGTCTTTTAAAGAAAATTTCTTTCGTATTGAAAATTCCTTAGAAGAAAACATTAATAGTGACATAGATGAAGTTATTGTAAGCGAAAACCTTGCATTGCAACAAAATAAAAAAAAATGGTTGCCTGTAAAGTCGGTTTTACGGGCGAAGATTTTACGTGACAACGTCTTTTTCTCGGTAGAATATTTATTGATATGAATATAATTAAATTGCACAATAGGAACAAGGAATTGAATGAAAATAAGAATTGCACAAATTTTAACTATAGAAATATATTTTGTTTACTAAAACATTGTACATGTAAACTTAAACTTAACACGAGAGACTCATCGTAACGTTACCGAGCGTTACACTTTTTCATAAGTGACTCCCAGCCGCAACCTAATTTAAGACGTTGTCACGTCAAAAAAACTATTTAAACCCCACAGTAAAATATTATTAGTTCCACAACGCTACCGCGAGTACCAACGGCAACGGCTTCTGAGTCGCGCTAACGTTATGTTTATATAAAAAGTATATAAGCATTTGAAACAAATGAGGGGTGATTCGCTGCAGATGAAACTTTTAGCCAGTAAGAGTCTGACATAACTTTGCAGCCTGCTGCAGGGTATCCATGTGGATTTCACAACCGCTCCCCCGCCGCTTGGGTACTACTGGGTAGAAACATAAAAATCGGTTATCATTCATTACATTTCGTTAAACAACTGCACTGATTTATTTATTTATTGACGTTTCGCATGCTTTACGTGATAAAACGTCAATAAATAAATAAATCAGTGTATCTATACCGTTGGAACTAATTTTATTTAATGAGCGGTGTGCGTGAAAACGTAAGAATACATTTTGTATTATAAAAAATAGTTTGACACGCAGTTTGATTTTGATTTAGGTATTTTAGTTCAGGTTGAGATATATAGATTGATATTAATTGGTTTTTCTATTTTTCGATACAGAAAATAATGCTCGCAATGCTCATGCTAACGCTAGGTTAACTTATTCGTTGTTTAAACCCTCATCATCATCATGTTTTATTACAAATCGCATAAAACCAACAGGTTTTCCATCGTACGATTCAATGGATAATAAGCCACATTATTACTTCTACGTTATACCTAGTCGACGATCAAAAAGTATGTAAGTATATATACTTAGATTTTCATCTTCAACTTCACAAGTAAAAGTTTGTCCATAAAAGAAACATCTCCGCACTGAAATCACTAAATTAGCCATATTCAAAGGAATTGAATGTTTCAATTCGCGATCGTCGCTAAGTTTGGCCGTAAAAAATCTAGCATACGAAAAATGACCGGAAAGCGCCGGGAGGTTGTAAATTTTCTTTCATTTATTACTCGGCAACTATTAGTAGGTTCATTGTTGAGAGGGTCATTCTTTTTTATTGGAATAGCTTTTTGTTCGGGATCGCGGTGTATTAATTTATCGTACATAGTTAAGGGGGAAGGTACCATCTTAAATAATGTTGTTACAAACATAATGTTAAGATATATTTGTAAAATAAATATAGTACAAACTGTGTTTATGTTTAGTTCTTGCTAAATAACATGATTCTAGGTTTCCTCGCAAGTGTCGAAAAATGGGGTGTAAACAGGTGTAAACGGCAAATGTTTTCTGTGCGATGCGATTCTAGGATAAAGATTTTTGGTAGATAAAAAAATAGAAGGACGAGAAGTGTTCCTCTTTTTTTCTTTAAAAGGTTTCTTTTTTAGTTTTGAGGTAAGGAACACTAAAAATATCTAAATAAAATCCCAAATATTCTATAATACTTTAATTTCACCGCTCATTTTATTGAAACTTTGATCAGCGCAATTGCCCCATGGACTGTGTTTTTCGTATTATGACTTGTGGTTTTTAATAATATCTGTGTCCACTTAGGCTTTATATATACAAGCGGCTTTCAGCAGATGGCATCGCAACGGCAGCCGTCGCCACATTTCAGCACTAGTTGTCGACCTCTGCCGATAACATTGCGACTATCGCCGCCGACGAGCCATCAGAAGTAGACAGGTCCACGGCAGCACGACACCACGTTAACGGCCGAGACGGCTGCAGTAGCGATGTCATGGGCTGCGAGCCGCTCATATTTATGAAGCTTAAGTGAGCAATTGAATAATCCTGACCATTCGACTGTTGTGTTATAGTGTTACCAAGATTACCAAAGTCGAAATATGAAAGGTTACGTAATCATGAATTTGTGGGTACGCGGTACACGTATGAATGGAATCCACTGTGGAAATTCTCAGAAACTCAAATCCCCCAAGTTGCCTTTTACTTTGAAGTGTACCCTAATAGTTTGTATGTTCCGCTTTAGGGTTTCAAATGGGTACGCGTTTTCGCGTTATTTTTTTACCAGATTTTTATGAGATTACCAAAAAGTTATAAAGTAAGGCTCATATATTCGTATTTCGAGGAAACTATTATTTTAGTAAATCCCAAAATATTCTCGCACTTAATTTTCAAAAAGCAATCAACGGATCGACCTAAAATAACATTCGGAGTTGTTCGCAGAAAAACTATTCAGCTGACCCGGTCTTTGCTGCAAGGGGGTTCAGTAAAGTAACATTGATGTTTATTCATATATTTTTTGGACCGTAATTTGTGGTTGACAATCTATTTGTAATGTTATGTTATTTTAAAAATGTGACTATTATAAGGATGCAGTGCTAACTTGTTTTATGATCTACATACAAATTTAGATTACTTATACAAAAAAGTCACGTATTTTTTTTATTTGAAAAGGGCGGCAGAATAGCACACGGCTCCCCTTATAGTAAGCGGACACCATAGCCTACAGACGAGCACAATACCAGAAGCCGTTCCCTTCTCTGTCCCAATTCCCTGCCCCGTGGAGCCTTGGAAACTTACTCATTGACAGAAACACAACACCACCAAAAGCTAGTGTTATTTTACTATCTTCTGTAAGGTACAGATTACTTCCCCAGATGGGCGCTCCCATTCGAGCCGATAAGCCGCTATGCCCTTTTGCCAACAAAGTCATAAGTGACAACTTGTACACACTTGGACCATCTAGAATCAAACGAAAAATTAAGAAAAAAGAATAATAATCAATTTAAAGTCTCTACAGAAGATTCCGGATAGAGCATTATTTCTGTTTAATGATTCCTAATATTTACAACAAAAGAAATGCTTAGGTTCAGACTAAATATAATTTATTAGTTTTTATTTAAAACGACACCCTTTTATGCGGTTGAAAACTGTTGTATGAATAGTCGAAAAATAAATTCTGCGTTATTACAAAATGAAGCCGGTATAAGGCAAATCGAGTGGATGATTTTAAAGTCTATAATGAAAAATTAGGAAGTTAGATATTTTTTTAAAAAATAATCTACTCATTCACAGTGTACTATGTCAGTGTTTACGTTCCATCCATGGTGTGATAGTGATGAGACAGCGGTTTGTGGGATCGATGGGCCCCGCCATGCAAATTGCGGACGTTCGCCAACGAGCCAGAAAACATTTTCATTCTTATCGCCATCGCATGAAGACACAATTTTGCATGCAAACTGTTGACACATTAGGAGGTCTTCAGTTATTGTTTTTGTACAAAGTGTAACGTAGACGGAAGTGTTTTATGATTTTTATTACGACGAGTGACCAATGCGTTGTTTACACGTTGCTCTTATTTTATTCACATTTTCAGATTTTACGAGCAAAGAATATACTTAGTGCGTATTGTAAAATACACAAATAATAACAATCGGAAACACGTAATTCAAACACTTATGATTGCTTACAATTTCTACTAATCCAAACTATCAACTTACGAATTACGACCTATGATCCGTTGCCATAGCAACCGTCTATGCGGATTCCTAACATTAAAACCTATGTATTATCGAAACTATCTATCTTATATATCTTAATGAAACTAATGCATGAATCTACAAAAATATCACTTACAGATTCACATTTCACTATCGATTATAAACGAACTGTTTATGACGTCTCACTGCACTTATGAAGTTTCGTCCTTGTTTATCATGATAAGGCGGTCGTCTCGTACAAAGAGTAATAAGTGTATTAAAGTAGGTACCTATAAAACTAATTAATAATAATTATGATGTAATACCCAAGGCTAATACTCACCAACGACGTGTATGAAAGCGGAGCGGACTTGCGTATGGAAAGATGGCGCGTCCGCTGACACTTCACATCGGTACCGTCCCGCTAAAGCGCGCGTCGCATCCCGCAACACGACTTGTTGCGACGTCGAACGGGACACCTGGGACAAAGAGGTTGACGTCAATTGGCACATCACCACCCTTAAAGATCTTTATACAATATACACTATCCCCTAATTAATAAATAAGGAATAAGCTAAGACCAGTTACGGCGAGATTTATTCATGTCACTCAAATGCCCTTTGTCATTCAATAGATAGAGAGCAAACATGGTGTCACGAATCCAAGCGTTGTCTTCGTTTATTTATAAGTTGGTACAAGTACAGACTAATTAAATCTTATCAATAAAAAATTGGAACAATGAAAAACAACAATTTTATTGTACAACAAAATCTTCTGATAGCTTCCTGTTATCTAAGAAATAAAATTTCATTATAATGCTATGTAAAATAAATAAGTTCCTTGATTGTACAACACGGCCATCCTTGAAGCCTTATTACGAACGCTTATTATAACAATAATAATATTAACATTACACCACTTTTCTCATAACAATCAAAACGTATCGTGTTTACTCGATTTGCAGGAACCATTTTATCGTTTGAAAATGGTTGTTATATTAGAATAAGAATGCAATAACACTCTGCATTAAGGCGGTATTAATGTAATTTGGTGCCGGCGGCGGCATTTAATTCCTGTTAGTACATTTTCGGTTCCCATTAAATAAATAGTGTATGAATAGGTTCAATTCTAGATAAGGTATGCACTATCTTAAGCCACTATCGGACATTCAGGACAGCCTGCTTATGACACGAACCAAATCAAACAATTAATATCGACCACAGCTTGTGTCATCAATATTTTGTTTTGTAACCTAAGTACGAATTTGACCGATCCCAATCATATGGTCATAGTCAATTTTGTATAGAAAAGACCATGACTAATTTACACTTCGGTAGGTACAGCAGCGAGTTTAGAAATCGGACAGTTAAACAGTACGTACTTAACTGGCAAATCCCTGTCCAATCGATGAGAAAAACTTACTCGCCATCGCCAAGACCGTAAGTTAACTCGCTACTGTACTTACCGAAGTGAAAATCAGCCATTACGTCCAGTAGGGGCGCTACTGTACCCCTAGCATGAACCATTATCGAATTCGAATAGTTTGCAAACCGAAATGTCAATGTCAAATTTTGTATTGAAACTTGAACAGCAGCGGCACAAAGTACGTAACGAGGATTAAAAATCAGTACACATTTGACAATGACATTTCGGACTCGCACACGATACGAATTCGATATTGGTTCGTGCTAGGGGTACAATCTGTCTTTTTCCTGCTTAGTTGACATAAAAACTTTGCCAATGCAATACAATTACGGAGCTGTCAAAGTTCGTGCTTTAAAGGACGATGCTGAATAAACAAAAAGAGAAGAATCTACCGGCAACCAGCTGCTGTGTTTTCTAAACAAAATTAGTAAATGTATATCAACGGTCTAAATAGTTTTGGAAACCCTTTGATTTAACAAGTTTGTATTATAAAGCTAGTAAAGGATAATTAGGATGTTGGTGATATAGGCATGTTCTTTCTTAATAATTATGTGACTTATATTTCTAAGCTGCTTTTCAAAAGTAATAAGAAGCGTTGCAAATGTTACTTTCCAAATTTAAAGGCTATCATGGCTACTTATTATCAGGAAAACTTTAAGTTGGTTTGGCATATTTATGTAAAAAAAACAATGCATTTATCATGAATTATGATAACTTTAACTTCAAATAACTTTTTCAGATCGGCTAAACTAATTACAATATCTAGTTAGATTACAGCCGTGCGATTCTAAACTTTGAACTGCCATTTATCATTCCAGATTATTTTCGAAGTTAGCTAAGTGATTAAACGTCTAAGGATGTCTTTAACTTGATTAGAATCATGCCTATTTACTTACTCTTAACTATTGAATGAGACTCTAATAGTTCACAATGTTACATCAATTTAAATAATGGTTTCTTGATTGAAAATCGTTTAGACTCCGGGCTGTTTACAAGGACACTCGTACTAAGCGAATAACCAAAATATACAGGGAACACAAGTATTGCAAACTACCATAGTCATAAGCCGCGTTACATGCTCAGGTTTCAGCCAGTGGTTAAACTTGACTACAGTAAATATCACTTTAAATACATAGTAATTATGTCAGTTTTTTAAAAAGTGGTCATTTTTTCACTTGTTGTTTTTACTAATATCAAATTAACCTATAGATTGATGAAACAAAGCGGCCTTAGCGAGGCTATTTGTAGTTTATGAAAAGCATTAATGTCATTGACATATATTTTATGAACTTTCACAACCTTCTTGGAAAAAACTAGCAATATTTTTGAAGTTATACTTCTTTAGGCGCGTTATGAAAAAATGATGAGAGTTAAATTTTTAGATGCGCGCGCATCACTGTAACACAATAGTAACACCATGAAGTTGGCCGCGGGCGCGTTATGAATGTTAGTGTCTAATAATGGTGGATTATTAACCACTTAGTGGTTAATAATCCACCATTATTAGACATCTGTTCGAAAGGTACTTTGAACGATCCACGGAGCTCCATAAGATGATCGCGTTATCAAAAACAATGTTGGCTCGCTCGTCGCCTCTGATCACTGTTTTCATATTTGTAATATTTATCCACATGTTTCTAGTTTCTATATAGACACAACGTGTTTTAGTTACTTACAAGTGCTAATTACATATGGACTAATAACTTAAATTCAGTAGTGATTTTAATTGAATATTTTGAATATTTATTTAATTTTTCAAATTAAAACTGAACTTAATTAACTGTGTTAACTATCCTTTTCCAGTCCTTTTATTAGTTTATTGTAATTATTAATTATTTGCATGCAATTAAAAAACATTTTTAATGATGCTAAAGAAGTATAACTCACGCGCGTACATAAGTTACACGCATCCATTTTTTAAACTAAATGTATTGGGCGAGAGCTCTTCAAATGATATTTTTTTTCAAATTCAAATTCAAATAAAGATCAATAAACATGTTTTTTTTAATCGGATTATATTTATTAATTCATTCAAATTATTCTGCCTCGTAAGATAAATGAAGGAGATTGTGCGTTGTATTTATAATCCTTAGTCTTATTCTTGATTCAAAAGCAAATTTCAGCGCACAGCGTCTCCGAATAAGAAGAAGTAGACAATTCAAATATTTGACGAAGTTTTATCGCAATGTCCTTATCTGCGCCCCGGGTATTAATTCATAAAAGAATACAACTACAACCAAAACTTTGGAGGCTATCGACATCAAAGAAAGTGTTTAATTGTCATGGAGCTGAAAAAGAAGTGCCGTTGTCGAAGAGAAAGTTTTAAAAGTGCCATTTTGTAAAGAAAACAAAACGGATAAATAGCTGTGAATGGCAAGGAAAAACGCATCACAGAGCTCGGAGCACTCGATGGCATCTCAAAGCGTCTCGCGGCGTAATTAAAGTACGCCTTTTTATTTCTGTGTCCAGTAATATCCTGTGTTCCACTTTTCTATTGATCCGACATTGCAAAATAAAATCGTCTCACCCACAGCGCGTCCCCCTTGTTTACATTGACCACGTCTCACTCATTTTAATTTCTCGCTATATTTTCTCCTTTATGTCTGATGACAAGAAGAGTTGAACGCCCCTTTATTACCCCCTTTCTGGAGACGTTCATTTTTATAAGATCGTCCCAATGGATATTTATGTTCTGGGATTCTCCCTATTGTATAAAATAATCTAGTGTCTAGCTCCCTCTTTCTTGGGTATTTTTAAGCATTATGCATACAGGCTGTGTGTATGTTTATTTGACGTTAGTAATTACTTTGCTCGATCTTTCTTCTTTGTGTTCCAAAATTAAGTTTTTCAAATCGAATTCTATTAAAGTACCTAATTGATCTAATTAAATAGAGATTTTTATTTATTTTTTACTGTAAATATTAGACAGTTTAGCTTAAATTGTATAAACGTTGTGTTAACTATTTATATTCACTTCATTTGTCTTCATGACAGCAAAAGTCCATACCACATGCGCAAATATTATACCGAAGCGTAAAAAAATGTGCGATTCCAGATATCTCTGTAATTATAGATTTTTTATTTTTTTTTTCGTACAAACAAGAATAAAACAGTTGCGATAGTGCACTGATGGTAGGTGATTTGGCACGGCAAAGAATCTCATAGTGAATGTTGGGCCATTCAAACTATCAACTCAGTCTTTCTTTATTTGAGATACGACATGGAATGAAGATTCTGTAGATAGTAAAAATAAAAAGTATTTTCAACAACAGCGGAAAGGAATCTACAAACGTATGCATCTCATCCCTTGGACCTATTGACTGCAAATTGTGCATGAACCTTATTTATTAGATGTACACACTAAGCCTGTTACATATTTTTTTACAACTACCCTCAAAAAATATCAAATGTTCAAAGTCAAAGTTTGTATGGGAGATCATCCAAAAGTGCATAGGATTGATTAAAATTTTGCACACCTACTCTGTATAAAATAAAAATGATATCTGTGTTTTCAATTTTCAAAACTACCCTCATAAAACAAAGTTAAAGCATGTTGAAATTTTAAATAGTGCGTCAACGCACGCCTACGCTTTTGGTCGTAGGGACATGATATTTAGTAAATAGGTTGTTTAAATGACATAGGCATCAAGCGAGAAAGGATTTTTTATTATTACACCGTTAATTGGGAGATAGAGGGGTTCAAAGTTTGTTTGAGAAAACGAGTTTGGCTAGCATGACAGCTTTGAAACTTAGCTTAGATACTAAACTGAATCTTAAAAAAAGGGGTTTCATATATTTTTTTAATTTGATCTCTACGGCGAGAAATATAGATAGCAAGTTGTCTATAAAATATATGCAGCAAATTTGCTCTATTATGTTATTACTAGCTGTGCCTCTCGGTTTTACCTGTGAAGTTCCCTACCCTTGGGAATTCCGGGATAAAAAGATATTCAATCTATATGCCTAAAAGAAACTCATTGCTAAGCTGAAAAATCGTGTGGCCATGCCCCTGACCAAGTAGATCTCTTAAAGCTTAAACTTCATAATTTGACATGTGAATGACAACTGGGCATAATATTGGAGCAGTCTTTAGTTAACCGAATATATATCTATGTCTTCTTCTATATCTATTCTATACTATCAACTCTATATTACTACTCTATATATTACGTATATAAAGAGACAACAGGATACGCTGACTGACTCGTCTTGACCCATTTTAAAAATTCTTTCACTAATAGAAAGTTTTATTGTAAAGGATTACAATAAAATAATTCTACAGGAATTAGACTACGAGTGTCAAATTCTTAAACTACTCAACTGATTTTCTAATCTTCAATGTTTGAAATTGTAAAAGAATAAGTACCACTTTTGTTCTGTTAATTCCACGGACACGGGATCTCTAGGGGTAAAATTCTATGTTTCAACCAATTGACCGATTTCGAAACCATTTTTACCAGATCGTACCTCCGTATATACCTATTATTTCCAAATGCTGATTCGTGACTACTTAATACAATACTCCCGTGCGTAGCCAGAACGAGGCATTACTTCTTCTATGAACTTCTTATGTTATGTAAAGAGGGAAATGGTTGATTCATAACATAAAGCCAAAACCGCTGGACCTAGATTAATGAGATTTAAGCAGTCCTTTAATTGGCCAGAAATAATTTTCGACACACTTAGATAGGATTTTAGGAAATTCAGAACCGATAGACAGACAGATTTTGGTTTATCGTTAGCTTAGCGCATTTGAGAATTTACTGTATTTAGGATCTTGGATTCTTAGTAAACCTTAAAGTTCATTTGCGTCACGTTTTCCTTTGAGCTACCCTTTAACAATTATTATTAATTCCTTTTGCTTGTCAGTGGGATTCCGGGCCATGTAGCCGAAGTTTAGCAATTTTTAATCAAAGGCACCTGCTTCAATATTTTAGGTTACATTTAACTCTTTATGGATCGACACATCAGTCGTATACCCGTCCATGTTCTGCACAATATGTGAAGCTAACACTACTTTTTGATATTTCGGAAGTATTGAGACGTCATCAATCAGTCACCTTTGCGATGAATGATTCTGCTCCGTATAGGAAAATGGGGAAGACCAAGGTCCTTGCGATGTTCACTTTAATCCTGTTGAGTATGTTTACATCATTTAGAAAACTGACGGGCGTGTGTACAGAGATTGATGATTGTGGAAGAGGCGAGAGAGGTGTGTCAGAACCGTAGCTGGTGGAAATCAATTATTCCTACATATCCCTATGGGAAATAAGCGGAACATTATGATGATGATGATCAGTACTTAAAAATGCACTCGACCCAATCCTCTTCAGATGCTCGTACCCTTTTCTAATAGATACTGACGTAGCTCGTTGAAAAGCATAAACTTCGAATGAACAGACCTCTCATAGAACCAACCCTAATATTCTAATTCTCATAACAAAGGATTTGCCTGCCTTTACTCTAACCAGCCGCACTGGATACTTCTCAAACAAAAACAAAAGATAATCATGGAAATAATGCACTAAACGGTAATGGTCGAGCGCTTCTGGTCACAGGCAAACAACCTCCACGTTATTAATGTTAGTGTTATGTTGGTCCCATAGTCCTGCATAGTTAATCTAGCTTTACTGGGTCATCAGGTGTAGTCGAGTACATGGGAACCAATTAGGCCCTCAGAATAGCTTTATCACGCACCCATTGGCAAACGAGTTTACTTATCAAAATGTATAGAGTCTTGAGCGTAAACAATTTGATGATTCCAGTCTAGTAAATATGAATTGGGTACGTGCTCTCAAACAAAATATTTATGTTACCTACGTGATTATGTTTGGTCTAATTTATGTGTCTAAAGCTACAACTAGACGGCAGAGGTGTCTGTTAGTTTAACCTTTTATTGTTTTATGGGCAAACCAGCGGGCTTAAATAGCCCGATTGTAAATAAATCACAACAATCTTTGGACATCAGCAGTCAGCAATACTAATGGAAACACAATCGAATATTACTTCTAACAAAATCGAATGTACACTTCAATATAACAAGTTAGAGACAAAATGAATAAGTAATAAGTTAAAATACACCAGAAACAGTCCTGTCCAGTCCTATAAAGTGTTTTGCAAAATCGGAATTCTAAAAAAGTGAGTTTACTCGTATACTCCCTTATTAATTAACAAGGACTAAGCTTAGACTAGTTATGCCGTGTTTTGTTCATGCCACTGAAATGTCATTTTTTGTCATTCAATAAACAGAGACAAACGATGGAGTAACAAATCCAAGCGTAGTCTTCGTTTATTAATAAATGGTTTAAGGTATACGCCGGCATTTATAGTTCCTATGCAGGCGTTTATGAACGGCCTAGGCATAGAATTAACTGGCTAATTTAACCAAGCATATATTTCAATTTAAATGAAAATATGACTGTGAATATGGGTGTGCTTAGACCCGAGTAGAAATCGTTTCGTTTAGAAGCGCCAGGCTATTAAAAATCACACATGACATTCCTCATCCTGCCAGTACATAATACAAAATATGTCGATTAGGTACATTCCAAGAATTTTGCAACCTCCATTATATACCTTATCATCTTTGCATTGTGGTCTAGTTTACGTTGTAATTATAGCAAATTGAAATAGTTACTGGCATAATGCAGTCAATCGACTTGATTGTGATCGTCTCGCGTTAAGGCTTTTATTACGGCAATTAGTTCACTGGGTCGTCGAGTTTCATCGATGTGACGCTATATTAAGCTTCAACGTACCATTTGCACATATTATTTGGTTTAGTAAATCGCACATTTATTAGATCGCACTCTAAGAAATGTAATCCAACTTTTTATTTTGAACAGCTAAAATATGAATGTTTTAAAACTATGGATATTAGTTTTAGTAAGTTTATAAACTCATTAATCTATAGTAGTAGATTTTGGTATTAAATTTAAGACTCAGCTTTTAAGAATGGGATAGTCTTGGTCCGAGTTAGATGGAGACCTGATGACCATATCCACTTGTCCATATCTGGATCCACAATCCAGATTAAATTATTAATACTAGCTTTACCTGCAAAGACTATAATCAAAGACACCTGCTTCAATATTCTGGGTTTCATTTAACTCTTTATAGATCAACACATCAGTCGTCTACTCGTCCATGTTCAAATAAAATTATTAATACTAGCTTTGCCTGCAAAGATCATAAATAATTATTGGGTTCTCGCCGGTAAGGTGACGATGGCTAAAGCGGCACACCTTCTGCCGCATCATCCATCTTCGCAACTGGACTCCACTTACAATTAACATCAGGTGGAGTGGAGTAATTTGTTGCGCCTCATATAAAAGAAAAACTAGTTAATAGATTCCTAGGCGCTGTGGATATAGTTGATGCACAAGCTGCTGGTGTAAAATAATATAACGAAAATTTAAACAGCAGAATTGTTGAAGTTTGCTTAGACCAGCGACCCCTAATTGGCTTAAGATTTAAAATGGCACGTAGTGTGTTGTTGGTATCAACTTATATCAAACTCAATTGAAGTTCGTGTCACCAAGGACAGGGGATAACGCTAAGGTATTATTGCATCATCAGCCTATCAATGTTCCACTGCCTTCCTTCTTTAGAGAGAATATAAGAATAGGCCATACCTATCACCCATCTCGTGAGTCCAGTGCAGGTTCATCATCATTCATCATCAGCCTATTAATGTCCCCACTGCTGGGACACAGGCCTTCCCTATAGATGGAATAGGGAGATTGGACCATTACCCACCACGCGGGCCCAGTGCAGATTGGCGGGTGCTAACGACTGCAGATGCAGCCGGGAACTCGAGATAGAAGATTTTTGGTCACCCATCCAATGACCGACCACTGCGAAAGTTGCTTTGAACATCAACTATCACAGCCGAACGCGGTAACCACCCGCGCCATTGAACTTCCTCAGTGCAAGTTGGTAGATGTTAACGACTGCGTGTGCAGTTGAATTCAACGTTTTAACATGCCTTGAAAAGCACGAATGAGCTAAGCATAACCACTATTTTTGGTCACCAATCCTATGACTGGACATTGCTAAAGTTCCTTAACTTCTGCGATCGCAGACAGAACGCGCTAACTGAGGCTCAAACGAGCTCTAAGAGACAACG
This sequence comes from Chilo suppressalis, assembly GCA_902850365.2. Classification (NCBI taxonomy): domain Eukaryota; kingdom Metazoa; phylum Arthropoda; class Insecta; order Lepidoptera; family Crambidae; genus Chilo; species Chilo suppressalis. Next base: position 6,531,583 of record OU963902.1, read on the forward strand.
CCGTAAAGCTATGTACCTTCCTTTATTTTCAGAAACCAATAAACCAAAGTATTTATTATAAGCAGGTACAGTACAACTGCTCAATATACCCAAATTGCGATACAATGCAATTCTAAAGGGATGACCATTAAAATGTGCCTATTACGATCTAGCACCTTTTTCGTATCCAAAAATGGAGGGAAAATCTAATAAACACGCTATAATGTTGAATCCAATGAAGGTGTTACAGTAATCGGTTCAATCTGAATCGGACCGATTTGGAATCCAAATGGGTTTCTATCGTATTACGTTACGATGCCATATAATCGATTTGTCGTTATGAGAAGTAGCATTTAAAACGATATATTAAAGAATTATTTCTATTGTTATTATGTACTAAAGTGTTACAAGACAGACACGAAATATGGGACAGAGGCACGGCACAAATTTTGAACCTTTTTTAAAAGTACAATGGTCCGGGAAGTTCCACAGGGGTCGGTCCCAGGGCCACTCCTGTGGAACATGGGCTATGGCTGGGCCCTCCGTGGAGTCCTCTTACCCCGGATAAAAGTGGTATGCTGTGCGGACGACACCCTTATCCTCGCCTGGGGCAGAAATTTCGAGGTAACCAACTGGTTAATGCAGTTGCATGGCCCATGGGCGTTTATAGCAATTGAAAAAATCCGCAGACTGGGGCTCGAAGAGGCCGTCTCCAAAACCGAGGCCATTATGTTTTATGGCCCACGGGCAAGATCGCCGAGAGGGGCACGGATATGGGTGGCCAGTCAGACAGTACATAAGCCGCACATGAGATACTTGGGACTGGAACTCAATAGTAAATGGCGGTTCGACCACCATTTTAAACTCTTGACCCCGAATTTAGTGAGGGCGGTAGCTGCATTGGGGCAGTTGCTGCCTAACATTGGGGGGGGGGGGGGGATAAATGACTTTTCATTTTATTTCATTGGAACCCTGTACAAGAACACAGCACCAGCAATTGTGAGTGTTTCTTTTTGAAGTGAAACCTCTTCTCTCTTGCGTAAAGACGCACGCTTGACTTAGGGGGTAAGCTGGCGAATGCGTTACGCGTTACGAAAAGTGTGTTCTTTGCCTTTTTCTCTTATAGCTAGTAAATGAAATATGTATATGTACATACATGTATATACTGTTCACACATATACATGTATATATACGACATACTCGTACATACACATGGAGCTAAAGCAGTTTCTCTTCAGTCGTGTGGTCATAAGCACACTCGTTTTTTTTACTGTGATCTTTTGCATGGTACAAAGAGTTTACCCTGATGTGCCCTTCGAGTTCAGGAGAAAATCCGCTGTGCCCTACCTTACCTAAAATAATCTATCCCATTCTCGTTATAGTTGTTTGTTGTTGATAATCAATAATGTTTGAATATAAGCATATAGCAGTTCGTATAACATCAACTGTGCCATTTTATAATTTATACATGAACATGAATATGAACGACAAGATTAAGTCATAAATTAGTTTTGAACATCGTTTGAATTTAGTAAAGAATATCTAAATTCTAACATACAAATAATGTGAAAAGATTAACATAATAGGGTTGCCAATACTATTTTATTTACCGACCCGCCATTGTAGCGTAGATATTATCGAACAAATTGATTGGAGGCAGTTTTCCAATAATTCGCTTAAATATTTCATAACAACTACGTTTTCTTCTTTAGATAATGAATAAATTATTGCACTCAGGACCTTCCAATTATCAGAAAATGTACGAAAAAGGATCAAAGAACTTTGAAAATTGCCCTTTGTTTTCAATTAAGTAAGTACCTGCATCATGTTTTAAAATTGGAAATACGGTTTAAATTTCCAAATAACTTTTAAAGTTGTCTTGATACTAAGATAAACTTTGGTAAAATTATAAGTTTAATCATAAATCCGTGGTAATGGTAAAATTATGTCTCAATATGGCAACAATCTCAGAGCATAAATTTATCCGTTTGGTAATTATAAATACTTCTAACACTCACACCAATTAGCCTAGCCCCAAAGTAAGCACTGCAAGGCTTGTGTCATGGGATACTAGGGTAATGGATAGAATACATATACTGTACATATATAAACATATTTATATAATCATACATATTTAACATCCACGACTGGTGTACAAAAGCTCGTATTCATTACACAAACATTTGCCCCCACCGGGATTCGAACCCGGGACCTCTCGAGTCGGCGACACAAACCTTTCGGCCACGGAGGTCGTCATTTTCATTGTTGTTTATATAATGTCAAGGCGACAATTATAATTGTTCCGAAAGAAAAAAAAATGTGTGCGTGTACTAGTGTACACACGTAAGAAGTGAAACTTCTTTATGGCCTTATTTTTCGAAAAATGATCTACATGCAACTTTGAGCTGAGCGAGTATCGCTGAGCGAGCATCGCTGAGCGAGTATCGCTGAGCGAGTATCGCTGAGCGAGTATCGCTGAGCGAGTATCGCTATGCGAGTTTGGCTGAGCGAGTCTTATCTTTAATAACTATTGTCACTCAGCTACAAACGAGTAGAGAGAGTTCTCGCCGGCGACAGTGTGATCATTCAGCTATCAACTATTAATATAAAAAAAGATGGCGCGTAACGGAAAAATGTGACGCGTAACCGAAAAATGTGACGGTAAATTTTTTTCCAACGCCGATAAAGAAGTTTCACTTTAAAAAACGTTTGTTTCCAGGGAAATTGTCGTAGCAGACATATCAACTCGGAAATGGATCGTCAATTCCCTACTGCAACGCACACTAATCGGAATCGTAACGAAATCGCCTCGCCTCGGGATAAGCTCCCGAACGTGCGTGTAAACAAAATATTTGTAAAAAGTCCATGATATCCGAAGAAAGAAGCGGCGTGAATGAAGAGACGTAAGCTAAGGTACGTAAGAGCTGTTACGTACCTTAGCTTACGTCTCTTCATTCACGCCGCTTCTTTCTTCGGATATCATGGACTTTTTACAAATATTTTGTTACTAAAGTACTACACTACGTTATCAAGCATGTAAAAGATAAGTTCTATGAGAGTTCTATCGCTTCTCAGGAGTATGTGTGTAATATAAATATTTTGGTAACTTTATTCTTTAACTAACGACGCTTCCATAAAAAAGTACCCATTAACCTTGTTAGCAGTTCTAATCTAACTCGAAAAAATGCTACACAAAATAAATTATATTAGAGATGTAGGGTTCCGGGAAATCATTATTTAAATCAATGGAAACTTTATACTCTTAACTCGAAATTTCGGTCGGTCGGTTCACGATAGATAATTTTACGTGGTAACTTGTCGTTCGCTGTTTTTCCCGGGGCAGTTTTTGGGGCTTTTTGTTCTGGTTCGTCTAAGCTCACGCAAGCCTCTGCAGCTCCAGGGGGGCCGAGTTAGGCTCAACTGAGGTAAGGTAATCTACAAGAGAGGGGTCGGGGGCAGTCAGAAGGGTTGGGGACTCAGCGGAGACGCGGGCGGGGGTCGAAGGAACCCCTCAACCTCACATCACACACAGCGGAACGATGAACTAACTCGTGACTCCTGACATTGCGTCACTTAACGTGACATGACGTCACACTTTTTCGTGGGTGCTGCCGGTCTTCATCGATTCATAAGACGTTGTCACGCCCAAAAATACTTTTAAACAAAATACTAGGTATGGCTGAAAGCGCATGCAGCTAAAACCCAATTACTGTGGATACCTGTCTTGCTGTAGAAATATATTTCTGAGCATTTTGTAACAGAGTCGCTGTAATTCTAAATATATAGTGTAAAACTCGGTATGTCGAGTTAGAATGGATCCTAGTTGAGGAGTTACAGATGAGGCAGAAAAACGCGCCTCTTCAATAATCACCACATTGCTTGATCCCAAAATTTTCTATCCCATTATTAGCTTACCACCTTCACCTTTCCTGAACTCAATTACCCCATCCCATTATTTAAATGGAAGTTTTCTTATTAATAAGTTTGTCCAATTAGCAAAATTACCAAAATGATTTTTTTTATCAATTTTAAGCAAAATATAACCTCAAGTCCCTTGAAAGTTTTGGATAACCTGACCTCTTGTTCACTGTACATAAACGAAGGACATTCCGAAGTTTTATCAAGGTATTGAAGAGCGAAGAGTGTGCCGATTTTCCAAACAGATTAATTAACATTCGTAGAAGCAGCAGCCCTACAAGCAACATATCCTGGGGGATAAAAACTTTCAAATGCTACTAATTCTACACTGGCAGCTGGATAATCCCGGCTTTCTGCTGCCCTGTAAAGGGCTCTCAGCAAACATTTATCTTTATAACTCGACCCCTAGCGCTTCCTCAGACATGAACAAACATTATTGAAGTTTACTCCGCGGGATCCGATTGTCTTATGTTGTGCAAATTTTGAGTTCATGAGTACTTCTCGCGCATTGAAAACCAGTAAATAGCGGTCAAAGTACTTATATTGTCAATATTGTATAATTCATTGATAGAGACTGTTGACAATACGTCACGATATGTGTGCGCAATTGAATAATAAATCGGTTACACGTTACAACACTTGGCGTTATAGCGGCAAGGAATACTAGATGCAATTAAAAATGCACATATGCATGGACAAACAGATTAATCAATTAAAATTTTACTAGAAAACATTCCACGTGGACCAGGCAGCAGACGGGCCTCGAACACGCACTCCTTTTTCTAGTATTTTTTCTTTAGATTTAAGCTTTTGGCAATTAAACAGGGCCGCGGTAGCATAATAGTCAGTGCATTCGCCCGGATAGCGAAGGGTGCGGGCCCGAGTCCCGTCTGCTGCCTGGACTATGTGATTTTTTTTCTAGTTAAAAAGTTCTTTGAAATGGAATAAGGGAAATTTTGACCAGTCTCTATAAAGATAGTATGACCATGTTCACATGAAAGAAAGAAAGAAAGAATTTTATTAGCCTTAAATAATAATAATATTACACGAAACAAAAGCAATAACAAGAAAAAAGGCCAACTTGGTCCTTGCCTCAGCATAGATATTGATATTCTGGCAGTGCCTAAGGTTGACGAGACTAATAACTATATTAGACAATTAATTATACTAAAAACTAACATATTAAAGGGTGGAATCTATTAATACAGTATATCACTGAAATCATAGTATATTAACATACAACTTGCAAGAATATTTATAAAAAAAAAATGGTTGCCTGTAAAGTCGGTTTTACGGGCGAAGATTTTACGTGACAACGTCTTTTTCTCGGTAGAATATTTATTGATATGAATATAATTAAATTGCACAATAGGAACAAGGAATTGAATGAAAATAAGAATTGCACAAATTTTAACTATAGAAATATATTTTGTTTACTAAAACATTGTACATGTAAACTTAAACTTAACACGAGAGACTCATCGTAACGTTACCGAGCGTTACACTTTTTCATAAGTGACTCCCAGCCGCAACCTAATTAAAGACGTTGTCACGTCAAAACTATCGGAACATGCGTGATGAACAATAAAGTGGACGGCGTGTTCCGCAAAGATGTGGCCAAAACAAAATTAGCTAACAAACCTGAATCGGCCCCCGCAAGACTGTTTACGTGAAGTGAAAAACTATAAAGTGAGTCGTAGATCCTATGACAAGCTTTGCATATGTAGTAAATGTGTTTTCAGATGTTTCTTAAATGTGTGCATTGTTTTTAAATTACGCACTGGCGGTGGGAGGTAGTTCCAGCACTTCGTGGTTGCAAATCTAAAGGATCCACGCAATGCTGCTGTTCGGTGCTTCAGTGTTACAAAGACATGCCTACACTGCCTTACTCTGATCACGCATCCATACAAGTTTATTATAAAGATAGTTTGGTCTTTTCTTGTCAAGCACATCAAATAATAGAGTAGCCAGATGGAGTTTCATCCTTGCCTCCATTTTTGACATGACATGACATTATATTTCACTTTTACCCTACAAGACATTTTATCGAAAGTATTAGTGGCAATATCAAAACTTATTATTGTTCACACGGGGTGCAGAAAAATCCACTGTTCGAGACATTCGTTCCCGTATACCGTCTTATTTGTCACCGAGAACGCCGCCGATTTTATCGAATACGTCATGCAGTTGCGCTTATGTTCATGTTGTATTGTTCATAAGAAGAAGAATACGTGGATTCACGTTGGCGCAAACTTTACAAATGCCGGTGTAACGTGACGTTAAAATCGCATTGATGTGTTGTCGTGTGAACGACTGTCTCATATATGGGAAAATTGTATACGTGATAAAATCGTATTGTGTAGTCGGCGTTTCAACGTAGCCTTAAAATACTTAAACGAACTTTAGCTTATACTTCATTATCATCATCACCAGCCATTAATTAATGTCCCCAATGCTGGGGCACAGGCCTTCCCTATGGCCGCGTGCGGAGTGGCGGGTGCTAACGACTGCAGATGCAGCCGGGAACAACGGCTTAACGTGCCTTCCGAAGCATGGAGGAACTCGAGATAAAAGATTTTTGGTCACCCATCCAATGACCGAACACTGCGAAAGTTGCTTAACTTCAACGATTGCAGCCGAACGCGCTAACCATTAACGCCATCGTGCTCCTCATTGCAGTCGAACGCGCTTACCATCCGCGCCATCGAGCATACTTAAGCGATTAAAACACATCATATAATTGTTAGCAATCCAACTGCTACTTTAAAGACAAATATCAGAAATTAAAGAGATCTAAAACATGACACGTGATTTCCCCAAGTTTTTGACTGCCATCTGCAAGCCGGATTAGTACTTACTCGCGAGATTTCCTTTTATACATAGCACAGACTCTGTTTAGTCGAGAACGAAACAATTGACGTAAGAGGTTCAGTATTAAATTAGTATAACTTCATTAGTGGTGTCCCATGAAATTGGGTTACCTCCTTAGACTAGAATATTTCCAAAGACTGGAAAAAACACGAGCACGACCCGAATTATATTATTTCTTCGTTTCTAGAAAAGGGAAGGCATTAAGATTTAAATTTTGATGAAAAAATACTGTATTTAATCATTATGATTATATACAGTATTTTTTGAAAAATATTTAAATAATAATAAGTAAACCAATATTTTTTACAGTCACACCAATTAGCCTTGCCCCAATATAAGCACTGTAAGTATGTATTATGGGATGCTCGGTCCTACCCCCTACAACCTTCAAGATGCTTTAGTGGCTGTCGCAAACTCTCTTCATGGGAGAAGTAACTTTTTTGCGCAGTATTGCATAGAAGTCATTTGTTCGCGCTTCGGCAAACATGGACGCGCTGCAGTGCCACGGCAGCCCCAACAGCATCCTGAATGCATTATTATATTGCACACGTAGTGTGTAAGTCTTCTGCTTCTAACTCACCCATAGGCTGCCAGTGTAAAAAGAAAGAAGAAAGCCTTAAAAAGAGTTATCTTAACTAGCTCTGAAGATCGCGCAAACCTACGGGCGATCATGTTGCTTCTGACCGACATCACCCTACGCTCGCGCTCGATATCTTGGTCATCCATCAGGTCTTCTATTACAATGTGGCCCAGGTATTTATACTGCTTAACTCGCAACAGCGCCGCCCCGTACAGCTTGACAGGAGGCACATTTTGTGGACAATTGTTACCAGCGGTGAAATCCAATTGTAATATTGTGTTTTAGCCCATGAACTATCGCGTAGGTTTCACACATTCAACAATCTCCAGAGCGCTCTGATCAATGGCTCAACAGCACCATATCCTATATTCACCATATTATACTTCTCTGATGATCGAACGATTGATTTGCAAGTCAGACTTGATTTTTTTTTCACGATAGATAATATGGGTAGATTATTCATAAACGTATTCGGCACGAACCATTTAAATGAGCTTAATAGAAAAAATATATCCCCAATATTATATTTTTCTTTATAATAATAGACTATCCCTGGAAATGTTGTTTCAGCGTTAACAGTTTTGTACAAAAAGGATTAGCATATTCGTTATAAAGTTTTGTTTTTCATGTTAATAAGTGCCCGATTCCTAAAGCCAATCACGATTGAACGTTGTATATTCTGATTAACGAGGTTTATAAAAGCAAAGGTAGGGTAGAAATTGGGGGCTTACGTCATGTGCAGGTAATTTTGTTAACATGCAATTAATTCTGCTTCTAACGCTAATAATAACTCATAAACAGCGTTTATCTACATCCATGCTTTAAAAACTCTTCAAAAGATTAAGGAACAGTTAGCTTTTTACCAACATTAAAACATCTAATGTTCTATTAACCATAATATCATAATAACCATAATAAATCATCAAAACAGATAATATTATAATGTTGTACCAAATTTCACTTTTTTGATCAAGGGATCGAAAAAGTGAAGGAGTGTTATAATGAAGCGCAATGGGTTTACTCATCAGACAGCCAAAATTTTCACTGCTCGATGCGTGGTAGTATATTTTTATGAGTCTCAAAAATAGATTATTGTCACGCGTGTTTCACTACTACAGCGATGAAACCACTGAAACTTTTCATGAATTTTTGAAGTTCCTAGAACGCCCCATGCTTTCAGAAACTTTTATAGAGAATTTTCATCATGGGTGTAATAAAGTCTTGTATGCAACTGTTTAAAATTAGGTATAAAAACACCCAAGTGACACTATTATCACCCACATTTATGTTTTAATACCCCTAATTATACGACAGTTGCATAAATAACGATTTTGTAAAGTGTAGTTAAACTTTATTAGCTAAATTAAACTGTAAAAGGGACCTTTTTTCACGAAGTCGGGTACTAGGACCAAAATGGTACTTCAGTATACATAGACAAAGTTCCTAACAGGCAAGAAAGTTAACTGAATTAATATTGAAACTCAGTGAAGAGGCAAGCAACGCATCGCTAAATCTTAGTTAAAAAGAAGGACAAATTAAAATTTAGTGCCTTCATTATTGCGGATTTCAATGGTTTACCGCTAACCCATTTTGGTTGGGTGATAGATAACTGTTGTTAAGTGACTTTCTTAAGGAGTAGTCAAGGAATGCCTCGACTAAACGTAATGTAATGATCCCCACTCACATACGGTATTAGAGCCTGTACGGAAAGAGAATGGGCGTGGCGAAAAACGGAACTAACATTAAAAAATATATTTGGCAATCAATCCCATCAATCTGTAAAACGTCAAAGTTTTGTATTCATACGGTTTTGTTTGTTGTTATGATTTCATGCGGTTTTTTTGGATTTAATCATGTCTAAAAGGTGTAAACCCTTACAAATACGGTAGAAAAGCACTACAGCGCCCTCCAATCTAAATCCCATTCTCATTCCGCACAGACTCTACTCGATTATAGCTATTAACGGGATTGTTACCAAGTACCTTGATTTTTATGAGTCTCCGATATTTCGGCACTGTTACAAACGCCATGATCACGGAGTAGCTATAATTTTAGTAACCATGAAAGTTTAAAACAATATATTACTGAATTATTTTACTCTAATGCGAGTAAAAGTCAACGAACGACCCTTCGATTTGTGAGTTTTGCGGTCCACACGTTGATTTTTACTCGCTTTATAGTAAAACTGTCGAGTAATACCGTAGGTATGTCGACTACGGACCATTAAGTCTTGACACAGGGCTAGTTTACTTGCTTGTAATCAAGGTCCGTGTCATCAAGGCTAACAGCCTACCAAAACACCGCAAAATGGCGTAAAGACATTATACATTGCATGTTTAAATATCGCCCTCCTGATGGTAAAAGGTCAACGTAGTTGCTATACCAGCGTGTGATTCTCGCGTTGCCAAGGTAGGCAACAAAAAGATCATATTACTTCAGCGCTATGGAACATTAGGTGTGGGGCACACCGGAAGAGCCGCGCCAAAGATACTGAGAAGTTAACAATTAAGGTTAAACCCTAATCCCTACATCATAAGTTTCAAATTTTCATGAAAAACATAAAACAAACTCAAGCGGCCCATAGCGCTGTAAAGCGGCCATGGGAGCCGGCGCGTGACTACTCCGCTCCGTGGCTCTAGGCCGCGCTCTAAGGCTCGTATTACAGAATGACAACTAAGTATTGATCTTTACTTGAGTACAGTTAGAAAGGGATGTCGCTATGTGCTATACAAAGCGACATCCCTTTCTAACTGTACTCAAGTAAAGATCAACACTTAGATGTCATTCTGTTATACGAGCCTAAGTGGCTGCGAGCCGCTCCGTGGCCCTAAGCCGCGCTCTAAGACGCCGCGTGCCGCTTCGTGACTCTTGGCTGCACTCAGAGTCACCACGCATAGTATCTTCGGCGCGCCTCTCCTGGTGTGCGCTGCGCCTTTGCCGACCCAAACAAAACAGCATCAAAAATTAGGGCGCTTGTTAACGAGACGATTACCCGGCAGGAAATCGTCTCGTTAACAAGCGCCCTTAGTGTTATGTTACTGCGGTCTTCTGTAAGACAGAGGTTACTTCCAATTACCATAGATGGTATATTTGAATACGAGTATAAAAGTGTTACTTGAACAGCAAAAAAGCGAATGTTATTATTGGTAACACTGAGGGCCACTTACACCAACATTCTTAAATCCTTATTAAGGCCTAATCCCGTTTAACACATCATTTAGACTTTGTCAACTGCTTTAATTGAAATAGAGATAGAACGAGGTTGAAACACGATTAGCTTTTGATTTAAAGAATTTGGTACAAATGACCCTCTAATAATAAATTGAATGAATTTGCTACCTTTACATTTTATTATTATAGTTTAGCAGTCGTATGATTTCTCGACTTTATAGCGTAGGTTTCATAAATCTATTCCCCAGCGAGCATTCCCGTGTTTTAAAATGGCGAGCTCCCACCGCATCACGTATTGACATAAACACACCTCGGTTTTATTCTGGGCCCGAAACTTAACGACTGTGATAGCCCCATTTCACTTAATTCAAAGGCGTTACGTGTTCCGTGTACGAATGTTTCGCGAGCAAGGAGAGGTTTCAAAAATTACATTTTATAAATCACTAGTCAGTGCCCGAGACTTCGTCCGTATAAATAAAGTTATTTTGAGTAAAGTATTAAGGAAAATAATTCAACAACATTCAACTAAGAGACTGGTCTCGCTATTTTGATATCAGAATGACGGGACCACTAGTCAATTAATGAAAAACTCATGGCGTGATCTTAAACTCATACCTAATTTTAGTATGATTTAGTGCGACCACGTTTGAACAATGTTACACTTTAAAAAGTGAATATATCTATTGAAAATTTAGATTTTTTTATAAGTGTTGAATTATTCTATGAAAGTATAAAAGCAGAAATCCTGCATTAAATCCTAATCACATAATATTCGGAAAACCTGGCAGGGTGCTGTCATCTTGACGTTCCTAAAACGTACAAAATAGGCGGCCTTATTTCTAGACTGCAATCTCTTCTAGGCAACCCATGACAGTAAAATACATAAATAAGAGGGATGATATGACCATACTTATTGTATGGTAAAAGTTAATAAATAATGATAACAATTGAATAGATATATCCAAAGAGAGAGACAAGAGAGAATATAATCCCTACCTTGATTGCTGAACGAGGTCAGAGTGTGAGCTTTTTGGATTGATTCGGGTAATGAACTCACTACTACTTCATAAGAGAATAGAATACACAGTGAAGGGATATGAAAAGAAATCAGCTGAATGGAGTGGGACTGCAAGGGTTAGATTAGAAAACGACCGCAAAGTGTGTTCTAATTTAGAATCAAGAAAGGAGAAACAATTAAATTAGTATGATTTGAGTTGTACTTTAGATGGTGGTGTAATGTGATTATGACCACATGCCATCACACGTGTTCCCTCCACCTTACCATCAAATAACATAATAGACAAAGATAGTAGTAAAGCACTTTGCAAATTGGCAAGGTAAATTATTAGTGTCTCGTGCAACCTCTATGAGTAACAACCTCTGAAGCACTGTCTTGCAATAATAATAACTCAATTTGGTTAAGTACGATGATTAGCGGAACAAACGCATACTTATTAGAGAACTTTCCTTTAGCATTTTACGTTGTTCAAAAAATATCAGGACTTTTACTATGTGCACAGGAAATACAGAGCCTTTTAATATCTGTACAGAAAAGATACCATCTAGCGCCACACGTTCGCGCATCACTTTTGTATTGATATATATTTTATTTTTTACTGTATGGAATGAAACGCTTATAAAAAAAAATCTCACCTAATTTTAATTGGAGAGCGATAATTTCAATTGGCGATTTCAGGTTGATGAGACTGGTTCGAACAAAATTATTTGGTCGTTCATCATAATTATGTAAGTCCTTAAATACTGCTATAATTAATGGAATAACATTGGTGTATGTAAAGTGATTCAGTAAAGTCTTATATTTTATTACCCTTTTGAACTCTGGCAGAGTTCAATGGAAAAATAAATGTTTTAATGTTCTTAGGTTTTGTAGTAGAATCTGTAAGCTACCATCAGGCGAGTTTACTCGTCAGTTTAAGACAATTTTAACAAAGTCTGCAAAAAACGTTGTTAAACATTATATTCGGTCTAAAAACTCTCACAAAATAGGTACTTCTAAGAGAGCCATAAGGTCACCTGAGCGTAACTACTAAAACGCACCTACCAATAAAAATATACGGCAGTTACTTATTTATATGAAAGACGAAGGTTTTAGTGGCGATCGTAAAGCGAATCTTCCTAACAATGGTTGACAATAAAAACATGAAAAGTACGTTAACGACGATATAAAATCTTGTTTACTATGTACCGTAAAACGGAATACGAGTATGAATAGATCCCGTTGTTATTCCAGGCGCCAATGATGAGCGTGTGTAATGTATGTCGAGCTGGACACTGATGCAGTGATCCGATCGAGTTACATTGGTACGGCGACGGAAAAGTTGACATCGAAAGAATGCTGACGATTAAGTGATACTAACGGTGGATATCGATAGCTATTTGAAACGTAACATTATCTATAAACTTTATTTTAAAAACGCAGTTAAACCTGAAGTGATGATGATGGGATACAGATCATTAAAAATATGTCTTCGCAAAAGTTCTATCCCGAAGCACGTTGCAGACTGTAAAAACACACGCTGCATACTTGGCTGCAACTAGAGCAACGTAGCAACACTTGGAATCAATTTCATAGATATGCATACAACCAGTACTGAATGATGTGAATGAACTTAGCAAATCATTTTCCAGCAGCTCAGAATCAAATGTGAGTTGTTTCCGCATGCAGCTCAGTTCTATTGTTCCTGATTCTTTTTAGAAATAGTTCTGGAGTTTTTACCCGAAAAATGACAATTAACAAAATGGTCTGCTAACATCACGTAGCAGATCAGTTAGCAGCAAATGGAAAACAAATGTAAGTTCTTTTCGCATGCAGCTGAGTTCTATAGTCCCTAATTCTTTTTAGAAATAGTTCTCATAGGCATTTTTACGCGAAAAATGATAATTATGAAAATGGTCTGCTAACTTCTCGTAGCATATCATTTTGCAGCAAATCGAAAACAAATGTGAGTTTCTTATGCATACAGCTGAGTTCTATAGTTCCTGATAATTTTTAGAAATAGTTCTGGCGTCATTACCCGAAAAGTGACAATTATCAAAATGGTCTGGTTACATCCCGTAGCAGATCATTTTGCAGGAAATCGAAAACAAATGTGAGTTCTTTTCGCATGCAGCAGAGTTCTATAGTTCCTGATACTTTTAGAAATAGTTCTGGCATTTTATATAATGGCATAATTAGAAATAACAATTAACAAAATGATCTGCTAATTTTCCATAGCAGAACAGTTTGCAGCAAATCGAAAACAAATGTGAGTTGTTTCCGCATGTTTAATTTTGATCTCCTGACTAATGATGTTCTAAGTTCACTCACATTACTGTATGTGCGGCAGACTTCGCATAACCACAGCATGTGGAGTCTGCATTAAAAGTTATAGGTATAACTGCATCTATCCATACCTTTAATTAGTTCATTATATGTTTCTTAGGTTTTCACGTACATCACTCATTAAATAAAACTAGTTTTTACGGGTTAATGCACGAAACTTTATTTATTTATTGACGTTTACAGGCTACGTCGTCAGAATCAAATTTTATTTAATTTTGTCGAGCTAACTTCGAAAGACTTTTATTGAGATGCGCGAGGCTACTGATTTTTTTATTTAGTTCATTATTATTTTAGTTAATCATTATTATAGTTTATTATAAATTTTCTTTCATAATGTGAATAAGGCACCGAATATTATGATAAAGCCCGTTTATTGGACTTACTACATGGAACACCTGGGTAGTATGACTATAAGGAAAAATATTCAGGTTAAAAATGATTCCTATTCTAACTAGAACGTGCGACCACCAGGAATAAAGCGCTATAAGAAATTCCACTTACTGTAACTCCATAGATCATTCAGTGAAAATATGTTAATAGTTTCTGAAATACTTTCGTCCGTTTAAGGTAAGATTGTGATCAGGCTATCAGATAGGACCTAGGAATCCATTCATTAATAGACTAACTGTATGAAAAATAACACGCTTTAAATCTTTTTCTTTCGCTGTCTCGTCAGTCGCAACAGTATTGCAAGCGCAACGATATACAGCAACTTTCAAAAACTAGCAAACACAAAATCAGGCCGCCTGAGAGAACATTGAAATTTCTCCGTTTAAAATTAAAATGCACAAGGCCCGCTGAACTAAGACAGTGCCTATTCTTTTTGCGATCGTGTCGCGCACAGAACAGTTCTGGTCGGCTCGGGTGAACTTTTAATAGTCTAGTTTGAACCGACCCGAGTTAAGTTGAATGAACGGGATAATAATTTTTCAAAATTATTCCGCTCCACTGAACGCGAGCGCAGTTGTTGCAGCGTATAATCTCGATGTTCGGATCAGCACTAAAGTTGAATACGAATTTTCACAAAGAAAAAAAACCTTTAAGAATGGTAGTTCTTATTTAAAATGAACATTTGGCATCGCTTTTGGAAAAGTTACATTGCGTGACATGACAATATTTCTGTTTTTGTCTACTTTTAAATAAGTGTGTATAATTCTTCTGTGCGTACCTATTCTTCATTAAAAGAAATTGCTATCTAAAATATCTATTTTAATTTGCCGCTAAACTACAATATATCTATAGTATGGTAGTATCTATTAAGAAGTTTGCAATATTTCTACATTTTATATTTCCTTTGGGGCACTAGATTTATTAATCTATGTTACACACACTAGAGCAGAAGGCGTCTTAGCAAATAAAGCTTCTATTTTCAACATGCAACTGTAAATATCAAATAACAATGTCTCTTAAATTTATGAAGAGTAAAGGAAGCAAAATAAACTCACGTCCACGTCAATTCCAGGCTGCGCGAAGATCCTGGTAAACGGGTATTCTTTGGGCAGGAAGCTGAAGAACTCCTGCCTGCCTCTGTACCACTTGACGCTGTACAGCGTTTCGTTCCCCTCTAACGTCCACTTGCAGCCTAGCTGAACTGTGTCTCCAAGTCTAACAGCGGATGGAGCTATGAGCTGGACGTCCCGGAGTGCTATTGTATCTGAAACAAAAGATATTTCCCGCTTAAAGCCAAATTTGTGGTCTTTCTACCATATGGAACCTGCCAAAAGAAAGCACGTCCAATGATCCAGCTGCTTACTTAAAATAGCAGATAGTACATGTTAATGACCAGAAGGTAGCAGCTTCAGAAATGACTTTTTGGTCTTTAGTACAGTCAATCTGTAGGTTGAGTGGTGAAAAAAAAAACCTAAAGGGTAAGTCTTGTTTTTTCTGTTGCCAAATGACGTCAGTAAGCCACCTTGGCGATGGGCATGTTCAACTCGTAGGCGTTTATTGAAAAACTCAAAAAAACCCTCAAAAATTTTTTGAAACGCATTTTTCTTGTTTTGTATGCATTTTAGAAACTTTTTTTTCGACCATAATAGTAGAGGGCGTTGAGTACTACAATTTATGTTATTGTTGCAATCTCGTACAACAAAAAATGCGCATTGTAGGTGGCGCTAAAGTCTCAAAAAAAGTGTTTTTTCACTTTTTCACCCTGAAAATATCATTTTAATGGAAAACTTTAAAAGGAAAAGTTATTCCGTACAACTTTACCAACAACTTTTGTATAAACATTTTTTTTAAATTACTTACAGTTTTCAAGTTATAAATTGCGCAGGTATGAAAAATCCAATAGAGCGGTTTTGGGCAGTTTAAGTACACATTTGCAGTGCACATTTCACTGTACTACGTTTTACTATTTTTTATTTTTTTATGATCAAAAAAAAGTTTCTAAAATGCATAAAAATCAAGAAAAATGACTTTAAAAATGTTTTTGAGGGTTTTTTTGAGTTTTTCAAAAAACGCCTACGAGTTGAACATGCCCATCGCCAAGGTGGCTTACTGACGTCATTTGGCAACAGAAAAAACAAGACTTACCCTTTAGGTTTTTTTTCACTGAACCGATTTTTATTTCGACAGATAGACTGTACTACGTGTATATTCGGGCAGCTGTTAGGACCTAAGCATTGCCAAATATGGCATGTATAAGGTGTATCTATAATATGCTAGTCAACCGTTTCATCCAGCTAAAATGATTTATCTAGGTTAATGTACTAATAAATACTTGTTTGTGCTGAGAACGTTCTCCAAGACCTAATTATCATAATTTGTAAACAGACTAGATCTTGTAATGGAAATGTGTTGCCAAGATTCTTGGTACTTTGTCTAGAGAAATTTCTCAAGACAAAGTACCAAGAATCTTGTTATTCCAATTATGTTAAATTTAATATATGTTTTGGGTGGATACCTAATGTATATTATGAAGAAGGTGCTCTGCATGTCATTAAACAAAAGGTAACAACAAGGTGAATCAGGCATGTTTGAAGCCTCTGTAGTAAAATCATTTTTATGTGTCGTATTTTATATTGTTTAAGTTGGTTGGTGGGGCTTACAAGATTTTAAACAGAATTCAGATTCTCAGAGTTAGATCGTATAATGGGTTAGAAAAAAGTACTTTGACATTATAGTATATATGTATGAAAATATAAATTAAAAAGTATAAATTTTAAAGAAGTTAATTCCTAATCCCAATTAGAAAAATGTGTGTTTTTAATTTGTTTTTCTTACTGTCAAGATGAGTGAATCAAATAAAGAAATTTGATAAAATTTTACTACAAAAAAGGTAAAAATGCAACGCAAGCCGCGACAAATATTTGTGATGTTTATGGATCTAGTGCAGTGTCTGTGTGAGTAGCACAAATTTTGGTTGATGCGATTTTAATCAGGATTTTTTATCTCAAAGATGGACGTCGCTCTGGTCGCTCTATTCTGGATAAAATGGATGCCATTTTTGAAAAAGTGGAGCAAGATTGGCATATATGTAGTTACAACGTAGCTGAAGAACTGGGAATTGACCACAACATTGTGTTGGCGCATTTGAAAAAAGCTGGGTTCACAAAAAAGCTTGATTTTTGGGTGCCTCACGAGCTCACTGAAAGAACCATAATGTGTACTCATTGTGATGCTTTATTACGACGAATTTACATCGTAATGAAACTGAAGTATTTTTGAAGAAGCTGATAACTGGTGATGAAAAGTGGAGTACGTACGACAAGAACGTGCGAAAAAGGTCGTGGTCAAAGGCTTTACAGATTCTGGGGAACCCGAGTTAACTCGTAATAAGGTGATGCTGTGTCTATGGTGGGATAGAAAGGGCATTATTAATTATGAACTTTTACCGCCAGGCAGGACCATCGATTTTGAACTGTATTGCAAACAACTGATGAGATTAAAGCAAAAAGTTGAGTGAAAGCGGTCGGAATTAATCAACAGAAGGGGTGCGGGTTTTTCATCATGATAACGCTAGACCTCACCAATCTTTAGCCACTCAGCAAAAATTAAGATTAAGAATTTTGACTGGGATGTCTTAATGCATCCGCCTTATAGTCCTGTCTTTGCATCTTCAGATTTCCACTTGTTTCGGTCTCTTCAGAATTCTTTAGGCAGTGTCAAGTTATCATCACGAGAGGACTGCAAAAACCACTGGTCGCGGTTTATTGGTTAGAAGCCCCAAAATTTCTTTATCAATGGGATCGTGGTTCTTCCTACAAGATGGCAAAAAGTTATCCAACAAAAAGCACCTACAACCTTTGGTTTTTAAATGAAGTTTATTAAAAAATTTTTTGAATATTCATATAAAATGCGAAGAAACTTTTTCCCCAACCTAATATTACATTATTATTTCAATATTGCTAGACGTCACGACGATATCATATAATTCCAACGCAAACGCTACAAAAGAAGTTGGCCCTTTGGTAGATATATTGCCTGGGGATAGCATTATCACTATCGATGTTACTAAATTAACGGTCACCTGCGACCAACATTAACACACTAAAAACATACATGAAATGCCAAAGTGCATTAGAATATTTACGAGGTTGTAACTTAGAGCATATGCCAATATGCTCTAAGAGCTGTACTGTTAGTTAAAGTAATGAGTTATATATTCGATTTGTGAGGGCAGAATCCGATATCGTCATGATGATTTGCTATGAAGAGTTTAAAATAACTTTTTTACTTTATTTTTTCACTTTCATAATAGTTATTAAATTTGTAAAAATATTTTAATTGAATAGTAAAGTGACAGGACAATTTTTATTTGAGATTGAATCTCAAAGTTCCTAATTCTCAGTTATTTTTTCGAATTCCTTGATCTGAGGAATATTAAAACTAAAAGAGACGTTGATCAATAAAATTTAATACTAATGGCGTCTTTGTGACGTAGGTAGTACTAAGAGCATTACTCACAAGCAAAGTCTTGACCTTAAATGCATTTTGCCAAACATTTTTATGATAGACATAATTATCTCCCAAGCTTGTGTGAACTTTGGCAATGTGCTCCCCAGTGGACAAAGTATTTTTTTTTTACCTTTACGTCTTTGGCAACAACGGTAACATATTTATATGTAATTGTTTTTAGAATATCCACAAGGGTGAGGTTCTTATAACATAATGGGGTTACAAGATAAAAATAATAATAAAATAAGCACAGAATGTTACAAGGTACGGCCAAAATGCATCCCATATGTATAAGTATTATATAAAAAAAGGAAATTTTACCAATGCCTATTTATTGCCATATATTTAATTTTCACTAAAAAGGAGCTAAAAAGCATTTCCGTAATTAACAGGATTTTGTTAAATGTTTTCCGTACCAGCGGACAAAATCAGATAAGAGTAAATAACCCAATGTATGGACCTAGTTAAACTCATCTATTTCACCATGTGGCTCATCAGTCATCACTATTGACAATAACTGCAGCAACATAACCTCAAGTAGGTGCGTAGTTTTAGGTGTCATGTTATTTAGAAGTAATAAATACATTTACTTTTTTTTTATATAGCAGTTTCGATTTCCGATTCAACCAGGTGATTTTTAAATTCTTTGAACGAACTACTATTAAGAAAGTACGAAAGAACTGCATGTTCGAAATAATTATAAAAAATAAAAAAACAGCCTTTAAAAGCTCTGGTTCGTAGGTTTGCCTAGAAATGAGGGAATTTTCAGGACTAGCGTTTCACTCCTTGATTTTGCCTCCATATTTGGGTTTGTCCACTAACACTGCACTTATCACAGAACTGGAGTAATGTCCATTTTTATTTTTGGGGTATTCACTTGGTAATTTTGGACAATTCACATAAGTAGTGTTAATGCGACCGCGTCAATAAATCACTGGTGAACTTCACATAAAAAAATCTTTTCGGAACCTCTATGCGTTCCGCTTGCATATTCACCAATCATTAAAACAGTATTTTTATTGGAAAAGGGACGGAATTAGACCATCGCGCAATAAATTTAATTTTACTATTTTGTTTTTAATTATAATTAATATTTCTATTAAGTAATTTAATTTTTCTTATATTATTTATTATTTTTTATTTTATTCTATAAGTGGCGTAAACAGCCTTCATTCAGTATAATTATCTATATGCAGTGTTTAAACTTTTACTTTATGCGACAAAGTTTTGGGACAGTCTGAATATATTATAAAGCGTACGTCAGTTTAAGGGATGAATTCTCCATTAAAGTCAATATTTCGGATGAAATAATTTTCAGCAGTATTTGTAGTGCCATGCTATCACTAGATCTTGAGTGTTTTCAATTGGAATAAACCCCTTTAATGAACCTGATTAAAGCGGGGGAGCAAGATTTCCAAGTACGGCTGAGAGGGTCGTGCTTCTTTTAGGAGTGGTCTGGAATCTTTCTAATTTTATTACGGTAATATTTTAACAACAAGGAAATTATGTGAATTTTGGAACGCATATAGTTTATGATCCGAATTGTGTCTTAATAGGCATTGAATACTTTCTATCTGAGGGATTTATTATAAGCAAAATTTCTTCATTGAAATCGGAATAATTATATGACTCTCTTGAATGTTGGATGCCGTAGTAAGAAATTAAAGCAAAACCTAATCAGATCTGTTGAAAAGTAAATCGTTATTTTGGTAGGTCTTGGTACGCATGCTTTCTAGTAAGCTTTTATTTAGATTTGAACAAGGAAATTCTTAAATGCATAAGAATCAACACTTAATTAACACAGGGCTTCTATCTTTGTATTTTGTTTTTGTTTATTTATGCTGATTGCGTATTCTACTGTGAGCAAGAGTGACCTAAATTAAAAACTTTTTATAGTATTTTTTTTTAGGATTAGAATTATTAAAGACAATAAATAAATAAAGTTTCGTGCAGTAACCCGTAAAAAACTAGTTTTATTTAATTAGGATACCAATAACATTATGAAGATACTAACGGCTGCCCGCGACTTGTTTAACTTTAGATTTTTGAAAATCCCTCAGGAACCAAAGACTTTTCCGGGATAGAAAGTATTCTATGCCAATTAAGACACAATCCGGATCAAAAACTATACGCGTATAGTAGTTGTTTAAGCGTAAAAGTGTAACAAACAGACAAACTCACGCTCACATTTATATTATAAATTAGAATATATAAAAGTAAAATGTAGATTTTCTTAAACTAAATATTCACACATTTTTTTTGTTACTTTGATCAAACACTTATCTCACTGGAAACGTTAATTTCAATCTAAAAGACATATCCACGAGTAAAACCTTCAATACAGTATGCGCTTCTCACGACTAGGAAAAAAAGTGAAAACCGCACGCTTATTAATTAAGAGAGCGAAATTTCCAAAAAGAGGCCGTGCTCGTTAAAATTAGTCTATGGCCCTTAATGGGGTATTATTTCGTCAGGAAAGCCACAGCAACTCTCGAGTAAATGAGCATGTCTATGGAACTGTTTACATTCCGCGCCCTTTTGAAGGGCTCGTTACTGCAACAAGGGTTGCAGACCCTTGCGGAATTATGATTATATTACATTTTTATCGTTTTGTTTTGCTTTTGAAGAATAAGTTGGATTAAAGGAGGTCGTGCTATGGAAATATAAAGCAAAAAAACAGATAACTTTAAGTGCTAAACGCAATATTAATATCTTGAATAGTACATTTTATCAGTTTGAACATTTATCTCTCTCCAAATAAAGTTCGTTTAAAAAAGTAGTATTGCGAGCTTAAAAATGTAATCCTTAAATAATATTCTTTAAATAAAACTAGTTTTTCACGGGTTAATGCACGAAACTTTATTTATTTATTTATTGACGTTTAATTTTGTCGAGCTACCTTTAAAACAAAAAATTGATTCCGACGACGCAGCCTGTAAAGGCTGCGAAACGTCAATAAATAAAGTTTCGTGCATTAACCCGTGAGAAAACTAGTTTTATTTAATGAGTGATGTGCGTGAAAACCTAAGAAACAAATAATATTCTTTATATCAATGAGAATTGGGTAAAAATCACATAGAAAAATATGGGTGGCATTAAGCAGTATTGAGCAATTTTCATTTCTAATAGTAGCAGCCCTAATAAGAGCTAAGTTCATTGAAATATGCTGAGGGTCGCTCGCGAGATACGAATGAAAAGGATGTTTATGTATGCCCGGGGTTTTAAGTGCTTCCTATTGGTGTCGGCTGTGAATAGTTCTGTCTGGATTATGCGCAGCTATGAGTGACAGACCTTTGACTATATCATACATATTCATTCACAGAATATATTATGGGTTTCGTTACCGTAATTATGAAACTAAAATGTGTGTTCAGTTTAGATGTCATCCCGCACTTATAATAAGGCTTGTGCTTAATCGGCATCGAAACGAAATGACTTGAAAGCTTCTATGTCTTCACATTTCTAAGTTTTTGAATGATAAATAAATGATGCAATGTGCAAATTTGTTAGTAATAACATTGTACATTATAAAATAGAAATGCATAATTCTCCTATCGATCCGCCTGCGCCTGCGCCGATACCATCTATCTTGCATAGGCATTATTAACTGTCACTTTTTTCTTTAATATAAACTCACTTATTTAAATTACAATACTGATTTTTATTTCTTAAACAAATAAATGAACTAGAGTCCATTATATAAATAAAAATAGTTTCACTTATAATCAGAAAAAATAAATAAAAATTAAAGGAAGAGAATGTTTGATTATAACTTTATTTACAAGTTTAACTTATTATAAGAGGCACACGAACTGACGGCTCACCTGTACCCTTAGCATGAACTATTATCGAATTCGAATAGTTTGCGAGTGCGATAATAGTTCGTGCGATTGTCAAATATATACAAATTTTTAGTTCTCGTTACGCCCATTATGACGCTGTTGTTCAAGTTTCCATACAAAATTTGACAACGACATTTCGCACTCGCTAACTATTGGAATTCGATGTTGGTTCGTGTTAAGGGTACTGATAGTTAGTGATCACCGTCACCCAACAAAAAAACCTTCGTAGACGAATGACTCAGGTACAATGTACAAATGCTCGTATTAACCAAACAAACATTTGCCCCACCAGCTCCCCCATCATGAGCACCGCGGTATGATACATATATAGCTCGTTTTTATCACGCTATGAAGTTTGACAATTAGACGCGATCAAAAATGTGATATAACGCAAATTGTGGTGCTCATGCTACGGGCACAGGATTCAAACCCGGGACTCGGATCCTCTGAGTAGGCGACATTTTGAAACCCGACGTACGTATTCCACACGCGACGTGGAGGTCAGCAACCTTAATTAGGTTGTGAGATTAGGTAAGCAGACTTAATAAAAGCTCTTTTCATAATCAGATGCTTCACAATTTTCAGAAATCAACATTCCTGCCAAATGGGAATTTAATAAAATTTACCCATTAAATATTTACTTTATTCATATAAAGAACATGACAGTGGGTCTTATCTACAAAGAGTTTATCTATGAACTTTCTTCACTGGATACGAAAGATTTTAAGACCACATTTTATGCATGAATTATACTTTCTCCCGCGCAAACTACTTACTCGAGTAAACTCTCTAGAACGATTTTCAAAGTAGCATTAGTTTCAATTTCACACGTTTTAGGTCGTTTCAGTCTGACAAAGTTGAAAGACTACAGAAACTCTTGCAGGTTCAGATAGTTTTCAAACTCTGAGTTTCCTTAACCAGAATGCGGTCGTTCGAATATAAATGACAATTTATTAATGCCCCCGCTGCTGAGGCAACAGGCTTTTCCTGTGGATGGAATTAGAAGTAAATATGCCAAGACCAACGATATTAAATACCCTGTATACACCAACACGAACAAATTCGTGCCCGAAACCTGTCCAAATGGTATATTGGAGGATCCATGGAGCTCCATAAGATGATCGCATAATCAAAAACAATATATAGCATTATTTGAACATTGAAAGTCACCTTTAATGTATACTGTATAAGGTCTTAATTAAAACGCATGCGTAAAATAGATAAGACAGTTCGAAATCCAAGCTCGTAAAATTTTACGACTTATTGCTATATGTGGAAGAATATAGATCTTATTTATTTTATTTTACGTGCAATTCTGAATGCGCAGTTAGCAGTATAGCAGTATAGCAGATACGGATCGCGAGGAAAAGCGACGGCTATATTACCGACCATGCATTTAAATATCACAAATATTTTCTATCAAATCAGTTTATAGTAAGTATTAGAACATTTGCTACAAATGCGTTAAATTAACAAACATTTATTAGATACCTGTCGAAAAAACGACACTTTACATACTAAAAGTATTTTTTTGCATTTTTTCACGGAGCTCTGCACCAACTTGACTTTTCAAAGGTCCGCGCGTGACTGTGAACCAAGAAGTGCTTGAGTGGTGTTCAAGCACTTCATAATTGGGACACATTTTGAGCATACGTGGTGTATCTAGGGTATTTAATATCGTTGACATCAGCAATCAGCAGTACTAATTGAAACACAATCGATATTACACTGTAACAAAATCAAATGTACACTTTAATATAACAAGACGCATCACCCTTTATTACAACTTTGGCCAAGACCCACCACGAGCGCTCATTACAGATTGGTGGGTAGTAACGAATGTACATGTAGCTGATACCAACGGCTTAACATACCTTCAAAAGCACGGAGAATCTTGAAGTTATATATTTTGGTCACTGATCCTATGACCGACCAATGCAAAAGTCGCAGAACTTCCAAGATTATCGTATTTACGCCACTGAGCTACTCTTACCATCTTAACGCTGATACAAGTACCATTAAAATTAGTTATTGAAATATACACTATGAACATTTATGAAGTGTCTTCTTACAATGATTCGAGAGGTGTAGTACGATGACAGATTGAGAGACCCACGGATGGACTAGCGGAGGCTAAGTAATAAGTTTCTATTATCACTGATTATCTAAATAACCCTAAAAATCTAAAAAAAACATCAAACACAAAAGCGTTTCATTTAAACACCCCTTTTATTACCAGCTTACATTCGTAAATCTGTCCGCTAGTTTTGCCAGCGCTAAACACTATAGTATCATTAAGAAAACTCAGTTCCCTCTTATTGTACCCATTAGGCGCATAGAACTGCCGTTAATTCGGCCCTTGACCAAAACAAAACCAATTATGCTCCCGATAAATCACCCAACGTGTCTTCTGGTCAGCCCGCCCAGCTTAGCTATTGGAAAACATGTACGTAGCAAATCCGACCTAAGATTTAGAGTGGTAGGATCCAAGAGGCTCAGCAAAGTGAATTTATTTTTTCAAGCACTTTAATGGTCGTATAGTGACTTGTTACATCATGATTTTGTGTTAAAACCCTCTTTTAAGTATAATGGTACACGCTAGACGCTCCAGATAAAATCTAAATGAAGTAGCCTTTCATATTTACAGACAGTCATTCAGGTTAAAGAGAATAATCGAGGCGGAAAAAAAATATATTTAGGTATAAGTACATCTGGAAAGTAGACATCTGAAGAAATATGAATATGAATAAAATTTATACTGACGATCTCTCGGGTATGTAAATCATAAATTGTAGTCTTTATTTAATTTGCTTCTATTCTCATTCTGAAATTTTTTGGTTACTTACTTTTTTGTGGGTGATTTGAAAAGTGTATTTTATAGTTTATAAACGACATCAAAAAAAGGAGGTTCTCAATCCATATGTATTTGAAAATATTTTTTTTCTCACGTCAACTATCGAATTGCATTTGCAACTTATTAAGGCACATTTTATCAGTTTGAACATTTATCTCTCTCCAAATAAAGTTCGTTTAAAAAAGTAGTATTGCGAGCTTAAAAATGTAATCCTTAAATAATATTCTTTAAATAAAACTAGTTTTTCACGGGTTAATGCACGAAACTTTATTTATTTATTTATTGACGTTTAATTTTGTCGAGCTACCTTTAAAACAAAAAATTGATTCCGACGACGCAGCCTGTAAAGGCTGCGAAACGTCAATAAATAAAGTTTCGTGCATTAACCCGTGAGAAAACTAGTTTTATTTAATGAGTGATGTGCGTGAAAACCTAAGAAACAAATAATATTCTTTATATCAATGAGAATTGGGTAAAAATCACATAGAAAAATATGGGTGGCATTAAGCAGTATTGAGCAATTTTCATTTCTAATAGTAGCAGCCCTAATAAGAGCTAAGTTCATTGAAATATGCTGAGGGTCGCTCGCGAGATACGAATGAAAAGGATGTTTATGTATGCCCGGGGTTTTAAGTGCTTCCTATTGGTGTCGGCTGTGAATAGTTCTGTCTGGATTATGCGCAGCTATGAGTGACAGACCTTTGACTATATCATACATATTCATTCACAGAATATATTATGGGTTTCGTTACCGTAATTATGAAACTAAAATGTGTGTTCAGTTTAGATGTCATCCCGCACTTATAATAAGGCTTGTGCTTAATCGGCATCGAAACGAAATGACTTGAAAGCTTCTATGTCTTCACATTTCTAAGTTTTTGAATGATAAATAAATGATGCAATGTGCAAATTTGTTAGTAATAACATTGTACATTATAAAATAGAAATGCATAATTCTCCTATCGATCCGCCTGCGCCTGCGCCGATACCATCTATCTTGCATAGGCATTATTAACTGTCACTTTTTTCTTTAATATAAACTCACTTATTTAAATTACAATACTGATTTTTATTTCTTAAACAAATAAATGAACTAGAGTCCATTATATAAATAAAAATAGTTTCACTTATAATCAGAAAAAATAAATAAAAATTAAAGGAAGAGAATGTTTGATTATAACTTTATTTACAAGTTTAACTTATTATAAGAGGCACACGAACTGACGGCTCACCTGTACCCTTAGCATGAACTATTATCGAATTCGAATAGTTTGCGAGTGCGATAATAGTTCGTGCGATTGTCAAATATATACAAATTTTTAGTTCTCGTTACGCCCATTATGACGCTGTTGTTCAAGTTTCCATACAAAATTTGACAACGACATTTCGCACTCGCTAACTATTGGAATTCGATGTTGGTTCGTGTTAAGGGTACTGATAGTTAGTGATCACCGTCACCCAACAAAAAAACCTTCGTAGACGAATGACTCAGGTACAATGTACAAATGCTCGTATTAACCAAACAAACATTTGCCCCACCAGCTCCCCCATCATGAGCACCGCGGTATGATACATATATAGCTCGTTTTTATCACGCTATGAAGTTTGACAATTAGACGCGATCAAAAATGTGATATAACGCAAATTGTGGTGCTCATGCTACGGGCACAGGATTCAAACCCGGGACTCGGATCCTCTGAGTAGGCGACATTTTGAAACCCGACGTACGTATTCCACACGCGACGTGGAGGTCAGCAACCTTAATTAGGTTGTGAGATTAGGTAAGCAGACTTAATAAAAGCTCTTTTCATAATCAGATGCTTCACAATTTTCAGAAATCAACATTCCTGCCAAATGGGAATTTAATAAAATTTACCCATTAAATATTTACTTTATTCATATAAAGAACATGACAGTGGGTCTTATCTACAAAGAGTTTATCTATGAACTTTCTTCACTGGATACGAAAGATTTTAAGACCACATTTTATGCATGAATTATACTTTCTCCCGCGCAAACTACTTACTCGAGTAAACTCTCTAGAACGATTTTCAAAGTAGCATTAGTTTCAATTTCACACGTTTTAGGTCGTTTCAGTCTGACAAAGTTGAAAGACTACAGAAACTCTTGCAGGTTCAGATAGTTTTCAAACTCTGAGTTTCCTTAACCAGAATGCGGTCGTTCGAATATAAATGACAATTTATTAATGCCCCCGCTGCTGAGGCAACAGGCTTTTCCTGTGGATGGAATTAGAAGTAAATATGCCAAGACCAACGATATTAAATACCCTGTATACACCAACACGAACAAATTCGTGCCCGAAACCTGTCCAAATGGTATATTGGAGGATCCATGGAGCTCCATAAGATGATCGCATAATCAAAAACAATATATAGCATTATTTGAACATTGAAAGTCACCTTTAATGTATACTGTATAAGGTCTTAATTAAAACGCATGCGTAAAATAGATAAGACAGTTCGAAATCCAAGCTCGTAAAATTTTACGACTTATTGCTATATGTGGAAGAATATAGATCTTATTTATTTTATTTTACGTGCAATTCTGAATGCGCAGTTAGCAGTATAGCAGTATAGCAGATACGGATCGCGAGGAAAAGCGACGGCTATATTACCGACCATGCATTTAAATATCACAAATATTTTCTATCAAATCAGTTTATAGTAAGTATTAGAACATTTGCTACAAATGCGTTAAATTAACAAACATTTATTAGATACCTGTCGAAAAAACGACACTTTACATACTAAAAGTATTTTTTTGCATTTTTTCACGGAGCTCTGCACCAACTTGACTTTTCAAAGGTCCGCGCGTGACTGTGAACCAAGAAGTGCTTGAGTGGTGTTCAAGCACTTCATAATTGGGACACATTTTGAGCATACGTGGTGTATCTAGGGTATTTAATATCGTTGACATCAGCAATCAGCAGTACTAATTGAAACACAATCGATATTACACTGTAACAAAATCAAATGTACACTTTAATATAACAAGACGCATCACCCTTTATTACAACTTTGGCCAAGACCCACCACGAGCGCTCATTACAGATTGGTGGGTAGTAACGAATGTACATGTAGCTGATACCAACGGCTTAACATACCTTCAAAAGCACGGAGAATCTTGAAGTTATATATTTTGGTCACTGATCCTATGACCGACCAATGCAAAAGTCGCAGAACTTCCAAGATTATCGTATTTACGCCACTGAGCTACTCTTACCATCTTAACGCTGATACAAGTACCATTAAAATTAGTTATTGAAATATACACTATGAACATTTATGAAGTGTCTTCTTACAATGATTCGAGAGGTGTAGTACGATGACAGATTGAGAGACCCACGGATGGACTAGCGGAGGCTAAGTAATAAGTTTCTATTATCACTGATTATCTAAATAACCCTAAAAATCTAAAAAAAACATCAAACACAAAAGCGTTTCATTTAAACACCCCTTTTATTACCAGCTTACATTCGTAAATCTGTCCGCTAGTTTTGCCAGCGCTAAACACTATAGTATCATTAAGAAAACTCAGTTCCCTCTTATTGTACCCATTAGGCGCATAGAACTGCCGTTAATTCGGCCCTTGACCAAAACAAAACCAATTATGCTCCCGATAAATCACCCAACGTGTCTTCTGGTCAGCCCGCCCAGCTTAGCTATTGGAAAACATGTACGTAGCAAATCCGACCTAAGATTTAGAGTGGTAGGATCCAAGAGGCTCAGCAAAGTGAATTTATTTTTTCAAGCACTTTAATGGTCGTATAGTGACTTGTTACATCATGATTTTGTGTTAAAACCCTCTTTTAAGTATAATGGTACACGCTAGACGCTCCAGATAAAATCTAAATGAAGTAGCCTTTCATATTTACAGACAGTCATTCAGGTTAAAGAGAATAATCGAGGCGGAAAAAAAATATATTTAGGTATAAGTACATCTGGAAAGTAGACATCTGAAGAAATATGAATATGAATAAAATTTATACTGACGATCTCTCGGGTATGTAAATCATAAATTGTAGTCTTTATTTAATTTGCTTCTATTCTCATTCTGAAATTTTTTGGTTACTTACTTTTTTGTGGGTGATTTGAAAAGTGTATTTTATAGTTTATAAACGACATCAAAAAAAGGAGGTTCTCAATCCATATGTATTTGAAAATATTTTTTTTTCTCACGTCAACTATCGAATTGCATTTGCAACTTATTAAGGCAACTATTTTAGTTAGTGTTTTTTTTTCATATTTATAGGTTGGGGAAAAAGTCTTTTCACATTATAGTATGTATGAACTTGTAATAAAATCTCTTTGACTATACCATTTGTATATGGCTGGTTTTGGTACCATTAACAAGTTTAAATTTTGAAGAAGACAATTCCAAATAAAAATTAGAAAAATGTGTGAGCAAAGGCCGGTCGGGGTTCACAGGCTCTGGTGAAACCCGGGTTAACTCGCAACAAGGTGATGCTGTGTGTGTGGTATGGTGGGATCGGAAGGGCATTATTAATTATGAACTTTTACCGCCAAGCAGGACCATTTATTCTGAACTCTACTGCGAACAACTGATGACATTAAAGCGAGAAGTTGAGAGAAAGTGGTCAGAATTATTCAACAGAAGGGGTGTGCTTTTTCATCATGATAACGCTAACCTCACTCACACATATTTAGCCACACAGTAAAATTAAAAGAGTTTGACTGGGAGTTGTTAATGCATTCGCACCTTGCACCTTCAGATTTTCACCTGTTTCGGCCTCTTCAGAATTCTTTAGGCAGTGTCAAGTTATCATCACGAGGGACTACCAAAACCACTTGTCGCGGTTTTTTGATCAGAAGCCCCAAAATGTATACAGCAATGGAATCATGTCCCTACCCACAAGATGGCAAAAAGTTATCGAAAAAAATGGCACCTACATACTTTACTTAAATGTAAATAAACTTGATAAACTAGAATTTTCATGTTAAATGTGAAGAAACTTTTTCTCTAATAGATTCCAAGATCTATAGATAAGGATGGCATCATCTTTTACTCCGCTTGTGAATGCTCACTTGCCCCGCCTCCGAAGTAAAAACAAAACTGTAATATTATTCTACTCTGCCTGTAATTAGGCTGGCGTTCCTCATTCTTCAAGGGCTCGGTATTACTACTTTGCCGCAGGAAAAATGTGAGGGAACATACTCCCCATTCGACGGAGTAAAAGGTCTAGTGAAAAACTAGGGAGATTTGTTATTGCAAGACAGATTCACTTTTGTGGGACTAGTGAGCTGAATACGGTAACCATGTGAAATCCTCTTGGTTAAGAATTAAATGTGAGGTAGTGGAAATATGTTCTACGGAATAAAGAAAACTTTTAGTTACACTTTTGTCTCTTTTTAAATTTTAAAGACATTTTTTTGGGGAACTGAATTCTTCTTTTAAAATATAGTGCCAACTAACGAATACTTTAATAGTGAAATCAAAATTAAATAATTAATGATAATATAAACATACATGCATGCCATTAAGAATTCAAGCTTGCCCATGTTAGTACACAACTAACATTCCAAGCAAAGCGGTCCGCAATCCGCATCGTTAGCGATGCAGAGGAAACCTGCACCTCTACAACCACATCTTGATATTGCAGCTCACCTAGCTTCTGTCGAATTTACCACGGTCAGAAAGCCTACTTTATAAAACGTACACAATTAGAGGCCGAAAGATTCGGTTTTACTAGAAACAATAAGAAAAATTATAAATATCAAATCAAACCTTTACGCAAAGCGCCGTTTTTTATTTTATTTTTAAAATTTTGAAAAATATTTTTAACAAGAATCATAGAACACTTCCATAGTAACCAATGTTTAACTTTAATTTCTTCAACGTCTTTTCAATCGCTAGTCAAGAAGCTTTGATGAACCATTCATACTTTAAGCGTTAGTTGCTTCCGAAATTTACAGAGTAGGAATGGTATAATAAAAAAAAAACTAATTCTCGTAGTCAGGAGAGTTACCTGTAAAAAATATGCGTTGGGAAGTAGCTCCGTCAGCTATTTCACAAATCGTTGCTTAAGAATCAATTCACAAATCACTAATGGAGAGTGATTTTAAAATACTCACTCCTATTCATTCGTACCTTGCATGCACCTCCTTTAAAAACATCTCATAACACAGTTAAAAAGACCACATGCCACAGTGACACCATTTATGGTTTATCTGAACCACATGGATCACTCTAACAATTTGTAATTTTTGAGCTTAATTTACTTTTACCTTAAGAATATGAGTCTTGAATGCACGCAGGCAATTCATTAAATAATTTTGAGATTACATAGTATACTCTGCGAGTGCCGTATACATTAGTTGTTTCAGGTAGTATGTGTATATCTGTCGTTTTCTGAAAAAAACTCAATGGCACATTGGCACTGCTTTAAAAATTCACTTGAATAATAGTATCAGGTTGCCAGTCACCGAGGCAATTGATACCAACGTTATCCATTGTCACTGATAAACGAATTAAGCTATTAGTATGGAGAAATGTAGCTGCTGACATATTAGATTCTTTCTCTTTTCCTCTTGAGCTGATTAATTTCTTTGTCGCTTTTTGAAATAATTGAATGCTGTCCACGACGTGTCCGTGTTACGTATTCCCTCAGCGTTGCGATATGGTATCTTGATAAGAGACGTGAAAAAGCAAGTTGGGAGCCACCGCAACGATAATAAACAAATTGTAACGATAAATAAGTGGAAGACAAATTCCGGACAACTCACACCACTACTTTAATCTAAAACCAAGCTTGTTATTTAAAAAATCAATTATGGATATAATACATATATAAAACCATAACCATGATTCGAGAATGTATCACATAAATAAATGCAACAAACAAGGGTTGAACCCTGGACCTCAGGAGCAGAAGACAGGATGGCTACCGATGCAGCAACCGGACATCGAATAAAATTACTCAATTAATAGGCTATTCCTACCAATCTTCAATGGATACGTGTGGTGTAATACCCCGTTATTTAATTCCGTTCATACGTTCACTATAAAGGAGCCGAGTGTCACCCAGCAACGAGGACATCAATAGACTGATGATGAATTTAGGCGTACGTAACGATCGTACGATGACACGATCGTACCTTCTCGTCGTGAGATAATTTCCAAACATATGGATTTCTTCGGAGGTGTCCTAATACAACTTGTAAGCCGTCACAGGCGCACAGGTACATTATTTTCATCACACGATGAGATCGCATCGCGCTATTGCGCGATCGTTGGCAATTAGGACAACGCCTTTTACTTAAATATATAGGTAATATAAGAAATTTTCATAAAATTTGTTGCTTATTACTAACTTAATTAATATTCCGCATCAAAATAAAATTTAAATTGATAATAATGTTTTCAAAATCAACGGATATCAAATTCCAATTAAGTTCATCTTTCGAAGTACTAAATATAGAATATTATTCCCTTGTATATAAGTGTAATTTAATATTACTTAAAATATTTAATTTTTAGCCTTTTCTTTAACTATTTTGATTAATAATACAAAATACACTGTTATATTTATGGACTTACTTTGAACGAACGGTCTTTGAACTAGGTAGGTAATGATAATACTAATTATAATTAAATAAGCCTAATACCCAATAAGTACCAAATGACTTTAACTTTTTAGGGTCCGATGGATGGCACCTGTTGAATGAAGTCAAGACTTAAGTCATTTCAGAATTTTAGCATGATGTTAGCTAGGTGTAGCTGGTATTATAGGGTACCGCGACTCAAGTTATAAAAACAAAAACAAAATTTTCTGCTTTGCTCACCAAATATAATGCTTGGTTACTAAGACATCGCATACGGACGTATGTTGCTAGATTAACTCATGTAACAAACGTCTCTAGGCAAGGAGCTACGCTGTCAGATATATTGTCTAACCTAGATTAATTTGTGGTCAGCTGAAGCAGGAGTCCATATATCGACTACTAAGCTAAGGCTTTTGATAAAATATCGCTCGACCTTGTTGAATGGTAATTGGTGGTCCGAATCTTTTTTCCAATACTACGCAGTCCCAAAGCTCCGAATGGTGATGCCGCCACTCTTACAATGTGTCGACTTTAACGATACATAATATCATTGATCACAGGTTTTCTTTTGATCGTTATAAGGTGTAGAAAGGTTAGTGAGTTTTTCTTTTTATCAAAATAAATATGTTTCTTTACATATTTTTTTTACAAATGGAGATGACATACATGGTGAAGGTGGTAAATAGAATCAAACAAGAACATGTTAAC
The DNA here is from genome assembly GCA_902850365.2 of Chilo suppressalis. NCBI lineage: Eukaryota > Metazoa > Arthropoda > Insecta > Lepidoptera > Crambidae > Chilo > Chilo suppressalis. The sequence goes on from OU963902.1 coordinate 6,565,331, forward strand.
ATCCTTTGAATGTTTTTTTCTCAAAGGAGCGGTAAGAAGCATGGTTCATTTGATAGCAAGCAACTAACTCAAAACAAATCATTGTCATTAAGTTGTTTCGCATGGCTAGTCCTACAGAAAACTGCGTTTCATTCTGTGTACTATTTAATTAATATCATCTGATTTTTGTCTGTCATGTTTCCAATGGGTAGCCATGCAATTGTCACGTTTTTTTACACTAGACTTAGCACTTAGAATTTTACGTTGATAGGTCTTGAAATTTTAAGTTAGTTTATCAATTTACCGCGAGACGTCGTAAATTGATAAATTTACGAAAATGTTCCCGTAAGATAATACATTTTATCTCTCGTTAACTATCTTACAAAAGTTGATCAATTTACTAGGAAATTGATAAACTTACGGAATGGATTATATTCCGGTGACATATACAACACTAGCAATTTAACGACGGACACCGGTCAATCAGAATTAATTTAATTTATTTTATTCTGTGGTACTTTGGTATTCTGGTATTTAGTAAATATAAACAACGTCGAGTTTATCCAAAGCCTGGCTTATTATTATTTCCGTTTTTTGGGGCTCTGCAGTACCAGTGGAACTGTAGTCACTGCGACCTAAATGATCTATTGAGACTTGCCACCAAGTTAAAGCACCTTTTTTAGCCCGATAGTTTCCATTGAACTCAAAACGTTTCAAGCTTTTAGAGATTTAATTACTTCCGTGGGCGTATTATATGTCGACCCAGATGAATTCTACGTTTGTGGATGAGCCATAGAAAATGTTTTGGTGCTTCACGCTCCTGATTACAGTATCTGCAGATTTCAATGTCACAAAAATCTTGGCTTCAGGGTCCGCTTAAATAAACTACAATTACTACAATCAGCCAACTGCATGATAACGGCAGAGCTGTATAATTGTGTATTGTGTTTGAGATGAAATGTAATCATAAATGATACAGAATTATTTCATCGGTTATTAGGTTCTACGATCTTTCTGAACCTTTCGTGTGCGAGTCCCATTTGCAACCTGATTTACTATTCCACGTCGAAGCACGGTACATCCAATAACACTTCATCTTTTTTTGTTATTACTTACATCAACTTTCGTGAATTCCAGAACTTCCTATCGACCAGAGCCAATTCATCGAACTGATACTTGAACCTCAATAAAACGTTATGAGGCCGTCCTAAAATAGCCTTTAACGTCACCATATCAAGTTTCACGCGAAATTATTAACACTGTTAATATAAAAATTCCGAAGTTCGCTCTTATCGGTGTCGGCCAGCCGGTTTCGGGTCACCCGTATAAATATGGATTAGCCAAAGAAAATATGAGGTATAAAGTACAAGTAAACCCTTGTTAGCCGAGCTCAAACGGTGCACAAGTATTACACAATATGGAGGAAGGCCCCCGTCAGATACAGGGAGAACCGAACTAAATCCAGCGGTCTTTGAAGCAAAATTATTTTCTTGGCTAAACTGGAAAGTAAACAATTTAGTGACTGCCTACATTAGGAGACTTGGGAGCTATGATAAGTTGTATCTTAGCATGAGTGAAGAGGTTGGATAGGAGATAACTCATGTATTATTCTAATTGGAACTATAGAAGACCATTATTAAAATATATAGAAGACCAGATTGAAATAACACAAACTTTTGTTGGAATTGCGTATTGTCTGCGAGTCTGGTTTCCTGGACCATATGGGGTAGGAGCTGTCCACACTTTTAGACCTAATATGATGATGAATTAATTATTTATAAAAGCAGATTTATGGCGTAATCAAACTACAGGAAGCTCGCTCATTCATGCTAATATATAAAGTTTTAAAGCGAAACTTTTATTACATCGCCGTACAGTTTTTCGTTCATCTTTAGCATATCGCAATAAATTTAATACATTCAAACCATATCACCACGTATCGATGGTTCAGTGCCAGTGGTAAACTAGTAAACCGTCTACTACGCGGAAGGCTCGGGTTCAATTCCCAGCCGGGGCAGGACTATTTGTATTAATGATTTCAAAGGTTTTTTTTTTATTATTGCTTATGTTCACTCAGGACAGAATATTGGAGGATTTATACTTGAAAGGGCTAGTTAGGTGAATGTTCCGTTTAAATGGTTAAATGAGTGTGTGTTGAAAGTAAAGTAAAATGCAATCAAAACAAAAAAGAACTGATTTATTTATGTAGCCGACCCAACTTAAATTCAAACAAACAGCTCTAAAACCTTAAAGTTTCCGTATTTGACAGTTTCGAAATTATTCAGGTCAGCTAAGCAACGTGTTATTATTGTTTTATAGCTGCTATTCCCTTTATGAAAATGTACGGTAGCAACAAGACTAAAATTCAATTTGCATTTTAAAATTTGGTCTGTGCGACCGACGCGACGTCGACGCGGCGCGGGCTTGCTTGGGCGTTAACCATTGTTAATAGGTCGCTCAAAACCCAGAAACACTTAGCTCGTGTATATTTTATGGAGCTCTCAGGCTACTGGGTGCTAAACTCTGAAAGTGATCCTTTTTTTGTCATTAACTGTCAGCTGCTATGAAGTGGTTCTTTTTGATGCAAACTTAGAGTGTTGTCTATATTAATCTGTACACAAAACCAAACTACGAGTATTTCTTTGTTTTTGATGTCATTATAATCATAATCTCAAAACATTGATACATTATATTTTTTTACAAAATTATATATATAATTTAATACATTATTCACTGTGGTGTTAATTAATGATTTAAAATACAAAACCACAAGGAATTTCAATAAGGATTAAAAGGAGGCCTTCGATTTCTGGCCAATTTTGTACGATTGGATTTTCTTATTAATTTAACGTTTTCTATTGTTATTAAGCGTAGAAAAAATCATGATATTTATTGTAAATCTAATTCTTGGGTCTAAAATTCTTGGATGGTAATAGATATCAATATTGCTGGACCAAACGGTGTGGAGATCCTTGAGTGAAGCCTTTGCTCAGCAGTGAGCATTGTATGGGTAGCGGCAAAGTTCTTCAGCAAAACCACAGACAATTAAACTTGCGCAGTAGAAGTTTTTGTATGTGAAATTGCTACTGCTTCCTTATTATCTATGGTCGTTACTCAAGAAGATTGCCGGGGTGTATACGACTGATATGAAATGATTATGATGACTATTCTTGTTTTTACATAAGGCATGGATACAATGATGAAATACTTACGTTAGTACTGATTCATAGTCTAATAGAACTCAATGAAAATATAAGTACTGTAAACTTTATTAATCATGTGAAAAATACAGCTTTGATAAAGTATTAACAGTTAGTATACTATAATTTATTTCGAAGAGCTCGATGGCGCAAGTGGTTAGTGCGTTGGGCTGCGATCGTTGAAGTTAAGCAACTTTCGCAGTGGTCGGTCATTGGTCATTTTTCGGGCTCCTCCGTACTTCGGTAGGCACGTTAAGCCGTTGGTCCCAGCTGCATCTGCATTCGTTAGCACCCACCAATCCACACTGGGCCCGCGTCACATTGTGACTCCGCCCTGTCCTTGAAATAAATGCCTACGGCCGAGCGCTGCGTTAACACGCGGTAGGGCCGCCCGCCTACAGTATTTTAATTTCATCTACATAATTGAGTTTCTTTCTAGTTTTGTGATTGTAAATATTTTATTTTATATGTAAAGATTCTCCGCAAGCCCATATACCCATATCGCAATAATGTATGTAGTTTAGTTATTCAATAATGTATGTAGTTAAGTAAGTAGATAGCCTAGTCTAGGAAACTACCTACCTATTATGTAGTTTTGTTTTTAACGCGAGTGTAGATTACTCGTTTGTCTCTTTTTTCACCCTAACCACTTATTTATATATTATTCCAGATATTTAGCCCGATGGAAAAATCGAAATACCTAAATATTAAAAACAAATTACGTACTTGTAGATAGGTATATAATAAATATTCTATAGTCTTACCTTTCCAATATTTCAGGTAAAAAATGATATCTCTGGGTGCGTTATTGAAGAGTTCAAGCAACCAAAAACAGCACAATATTGTCGTTTGTTCTTTTCCATACTAAATTATGTAGGTATCTACTTAATTCAATCAAATATTTACAATACAAAACGCACGTTTAAGCATGGCTAACTGCATAAAAAATAATTCACACCGTTCGGTCGTCGTTGCGGCGCATTCGCGACTGGATGTCCCCCGAGAGTCCCTCGAACTCGAGTGGCGTAGGTATGATTCGCTTTCCGACCGTTTGTATGAAGATAGAATACTGTATATAAAATTACCGTGCCCGCGTGGTCGATCATGCCCCAATCTCACTATCACATCCATAGTGAGGGCTTGTGCCCCTACAGTGGGGACAATAATAGGCTGATGATGATGATATTTAATTTTGTCTTAATATTTGCTCATTTACCTTTTACTACCGAATGTTAGTTTCACACTATATTGGCAGCATACATAAAAAAATAAAAGGCAGATTTTACAATTGAAAACCGAAAAAATATATCAGTATTAGCATGCTAATATTAATCACGATATAAAATGAAAAGGTGCTAACCAATTTTCAAGAAGCAAAGGCTATTAACAGCAGCCGAAGCGTCGGACAAACAATTTTTAACCGCCACAATTTCAATTTCGACCGACAACTGAAAAGCAAACAAAAAAACTCATTATAAAACCAACAGCTGTTTCTCAGCAAGCTCACGAACAAACGCTCATCCATTGTTTACCGCCGGCGGCTAACTTAATTGTCTCAGACGTCGACTTAATTAAGGTCTCTTCCAGTTGATTGCTTGCGGGTTGTCCACTATTACGAACTTCCTAGCAAACCCGAAAATAAATAACTTCCCATAGATACGTTTTTTAACCGACGTGAAAAAGAAGGAGGTTCCCAATTCATCAGTACATTTTTTAGTGTTGTTCGCGTATATCTCCGATATGGGAGGACGGATTTTGATGAATCTGTTTTTTGGCAAGATGTTCGCATAATTTGATGAAGATCTGATGGATACTCTCGGAGAAAACAATAAATCCTCGATTACAAATAGTGCTCTATGCGTGTATCGTTATTTATTTTTTATGAGATAAAAGAGATATTTCTTGACAAGCAATATATAATACCAAGTACTTAGTTGATGTTACGCTGGCTTATAAAAAGTGGGATATAATTTTTATTTAACAAACATGAACGAATGACTTTATAAAAACAAAACTAGTAAAAGCAATAAATATAAAGTCGGTTTTATTTTTGTTAAAAAGAAAGAAAGATAGATAGAAAGAAAAACATTTTTTGACGATATACATTAACAATTACAATAAATACACATCAAACATAAAACAAAAGGTACATCGTCAACAGGCCCCACCTCAGCATAATGTTGCAACGGCAAAAATGGATTGCTGCTGTAGCGCTGATATTCTGGAGGGACCTAATTTGGACGTCAACAGACGGAGATACAAAACAATCACTTAACATACAAAATAAGAGATGATATTAATAAATAAACGTTTTGTATTATTGTAAGCAATCGATATGATGGTGTCGAATAGTCGTCGTGCTGTGACGTTAGGGCGGGCCACTTGCACCAGCATTTTGAATTCAAATAGAAATAGATTGAAATAGGAAAACATAAGGTTCCCAATTTCCCATGGGGTTCTCAAAAAATTAGCTATAACGCAAACGAAGTCAATGGCGGAAACTAGTAATGTAAAATTCTAGAAATATCTAAAGACAAGATAAGGAGTAAAAAATATATTGAAGCTAATAACTGCTCTTTTGAAGCAAAAACATTATAAGATTAGGCTCTTATCAACATAGCCTCAACTATACCCACAGACTAGATATTGCATTTAAATCAAAATAAAATAAAACCAGCAACGAACCTAAAGGAAAAATATATAAGAATAAGGGCCCGCTCTAATAGAATTTGTTATTGATATTACGAGCCCCTTCTCAGAGAGATCACGTTGCAGGCCGGCTTTAATTGAGGTCTGGGCAGGCCACTTAATATAACAGCGTATGGAAACAATATTGAGTTTGTCATTATCCTCTTCGCCTCATTATATGAGTACGGAGCTTAGGAATTAGGATGGCGGAGTGTTTTTTGGCAAATTTGTGTCGTCTCAAGCCTTTATCCAGGCTTTGCGGCTTCATTAGCAATTGCCATTATGGTTTTAGAATTAAGATTTGTTAGGATGATAATGTCATGGGTTAGATGATTATGTATGTTTGGAAAAGTTATCAACTTTGTTTCTTTGGTATAAAGAGGGCGTAGCATATTTTATACTTGACCGTGACAATAACCTTCATCTTACAGAAAATATAATGTGATTATAGTATTATTGGGTGGTTTTGTGTTTCTGTCGGTAAGTAAGATACCAGAGATTCAAGGAACTGCGGATGGAGTTGAAGTACGCAACGCGCGATAGAGATTCTATGTTATCACAAACGCTTAATGGCCTTAGCGGCAGCTTATCACCAGATGGACTATTTGCTATTTTGCCATTCTTTTTAAACGTCTGTACCTCATGGAGCTTTGTTATCTGTAAGCATACTTGTTCATTACCTTTTGCAGATTTGATATAAAGCAAGCACGCTCTTCATCAGCTTCACAGCCCATCCAACACAAAATATTTAAAAGAATTAATCTCGTCAGTATTTTTATTAATTACGCTTTTTAAACCCTTAATGGTTACCTAAGTAAATTGTAATAGCAGTCTCACCGCTCTCGGTGGTTTTCATAACAAACATTTCGACTCCTGGCTGGAGTTATATTTCCGAGTGTGTTTGTCGAGACAACATGCGGTGACTCGTCACGCGACATAAGCCTCGGAGGGTAAACAAACTCGACAGTCAATTTTGTTTCGAATACCTTTTTGGAATGTTACTCGACTTAGTGAAAAAATATGAGAATAAATAGGTCGGTCTGTAATAATGGAAATAGTTATCTTTCCACCTGTGGGTCTGAGAGCGAAACAGATACGTATAATTTTAAAGAGGTAGTAGCTAATTTTAAAGTTTTTATATTTCGTAGAAGATTCTTACAGAAAAAAAACTACCCGATAGGAAGCATGAGGAGTTTCTTTATATTTTTATATAATTATTTATTGAGTTAATATTTTTTGTATATTTATAGGTATTTCTCAATAAAAAACAAATAATTATTATACTTACACCAATAAATTAAACACTACCTATAAGACTTAAGTTATGGCATACTAGGGTAACGGACAAAAATACCTACATAGATAAATATATTTTTCTATAAATATATAATATATAATAAACATCCATGACTCAGGCAAACATGCTTGTATTCATCATACAAACATTTTCATCTACCGGCATCCGAACCCAAGACCTCAGAGTAGGAACAACACTTTGATAACTGGTGCAGGTACGTAGGTACATACATCGTCGAAGGACAAAGCAACCTAACAATATAAAAAAGTAAATTATAATAACTTACACACTTAAATTCCATAACAGGGTCATTAAATATATTTCACGAACTCCTAAGAATTTCATAATTCAAGTTTTGATTTTAAATCTGTTAATTAAGAAGGTTTCTAAGGTAGTTTTAACAATAATCCCAGAAAATCCTACAAAATATAGAAAGCACTTCCGAAAATAAACCTTTTTGAGCTCGCAAATAGATTTATAATGACCAAAATGTCCCCATTCACAAACAACTGTAACTGTTCGTAATGCAGGAGTGTATTTGCATTGACAACAGTGCCAAGTCTACAAAATCACTCTTTATATTGTAAATGTTGGTTTGTGGGCCGTTTGCGTGTTCCCGAATTTATTGTTACCGTTCGGTAAATTTTCTAAACAAACTTCTGGTGTTCCGTTTGAATAATTAATTTGTCTTGTTTGCGTCGTCGATACGCTAATCGAGATTGACTAAAGATTGATTGTTGAAGGGATTGTAATTTTGTTAGCTGAGGTAGGTACAAATAGTCAATTTGATTGCTGACCCACCTTGCTCATTTTTCATAGTTGTACCATTGCGACTTTAGCTTATACGTACGTAACCCTGGAAACTAACTTGTTACTCTCAGAATGATATTTATTATTATTGCTTTTTAATCTTTTTCATGGATATTAGTCGATGTTTTAACATTTTACGGGATTTTAAAGTCCAAGTAAAATGTGTATGTAACTTTTGTGTTAAGTTTCCTCTATCTCAAAGAACTGTCTCACAGTCTTGCGTGTGTTTAAGTATAGCTGCTTTTTGAAGAGAAATGTAAGTGTTATCTACTAAATCTATTGCTTTACACTATTATGGAGGATTTTGGGGACTACATCTGTATTTTTTGTATCAATAACTTGGTCTTATATTGCAATCATAAAACCTTCAGTTTCGATAAACATACTGCCAATTTTAAGCCATGTGTTTGAAGTTTTCCTATCAATGTGGGTATGTTCTAAGTCGTATGGATGACGTCCATGTAATTCTTTGGTTTGCCAGTTTAATTTCTATTTTAATTTTTGTGCGTAACTATTATTATAAAAATCGGCCAAGTGCGTGTCGTGCCACGCGTTATGTAGGATTCCGTAGTTGCCTGAAGTTACCACATTCAAGCAGAAATCTTTATTTTCTTTACCGGAAATTTGAAAAAACAAATTTATGTCAATTTATGTATCTCAACTAAAATACCTTAATGAAAGTCTAACTGCGTCTGAAACTCAAAATCAATTCGATATTATTATTTTTTTAAATACGAATGATAACAGCCGATTTTTTTTTGTTTCTTCCCAGGCGGGGGAGCAGGTGTGAAATCTTCATGTATACCTAACAGCCGGCTGCAAGGTTATGTCAAACTCTTACCAAATAAAACACACCCGTAGGTCATGATTATGGCCAGAAGGGCCTTAAAAGCTTCATTTGAAGCGATCATCTTCTTAAAATGGGATGATGCGGTATAACCGCCGATCTTCTCAAGTGCTCATATTCTTTCTATAAAAACGTAGAGAAAGCGCAACTCAAAAGTTAATGCCATTGGTACTCGCAGTAGCGTTGTGGAACAAATGATATTTTATTGTGGTTTTAAAAAGTTTTTTTTTAGATTTTGTTTCAGTGCAAGGTTTTACGCTACAATAACTTCATCTATATCTCTATTAATATTTTCTTCTAAGGAATTTTCAATAGGTAAGGAATTTTCTTTAACCATATTTGAACGACTATTACTCTTAAACTAACAAATCTATCTTAACCGTTATATTTTCCTTATAAGTTCATGAAAAGCACTATCTTCATGATTTTTTCTAGGTTTTTCGAGCCAATAGTTTAGCTTTTAGAGGGGGACATCCTACTCGTACAAAAATTAGCACTTTAAAATTCAATGTTACGCAAACGGATCCCTAAATTGAAAATTAGTCTTAGGATTACTTAGTAATTTTACAGGATCTATTCAATCATATCCCATACGATGGGGTAGATAATGAAAAATCATCCCCAGGTAACACGTAGGGTGCTAAAATTTTTTTTTTAAATTTTTATTCTATCATTTTGTCGACGTGATCGATATACGTATATCTCCACGCAATTGCAGCTCTCCATTGCTTATATTCTCCAAGCAAAACTGGGGATGGATAGTCGGACATGACGAAACAATAAGGGTTCCTTGTCCGGACTACGGAACCCAAAAAATGTGTATCGGATGGATCGTTAAGTTAAAGTGGGGTAAAATTTGTGTCATTTTGTATTTGTTTCTTTGGTTTTCAGGCACATCACTTATTAAATAAAACTAGTTTTTACGGGTTAATGCACGAAAATTTATTTATTTATTGACGTTTCGTAGCCTTTACAGGCTACGTCGTCAATAAAAGTTTGATTCTGACGACGTAGCCTGTAAAGGCTACGAAATGTCAATAAATAAATAAAGTTTCGTGCATTAACCCGTAAAAACTAGTTTTAATTGTATCATTTTGATTTATATTTTATAAATTACACTAGTTTCTGATTTTCTAAGGAAAAAATCTCTAAGCTGAGTGATCTGCTTCCGCAATAAATGGTAGATATCAATGAATCCTGTGCCTCCATCTTCTCTTTTAAGTGTCATTTGTTCAATAGACGATTTGGGATGAAGGTTATGTTTAGTAAGTGAAGAGCATATTGAATGTTCTATATTATGTTTACTGTTTTAGTTCATTTTGCAATTCCAAATGAATAGTTTAATATTGGTATGGCATATAAATAAATAAAATAAATATTTCCAACACTCACACCAATTAGCCTAGCCCCAGAGCACTCCACGACTTGTGTAATGGATATAACGGATAGAATTACATATATGTATTTTTACATAAATATACTAATATAATAATATGTACATATAAGTATATTTATGTAAAAACACGTCATATTAAACATCCATGAATGGAGTACAAATATCTGTATTCAATGTGTATTTAAAGTTTATCAAAGATTTTTTCGATGTAGGTAAGTTTAACAAATTAATTGATTCCTTCTTTAAAATTCAGCTGTATATATATATATATATATATATATATATATATATATATATATTATTTTAATATTAGTGTGATCCTAATCTTTTTAACTGTTTGTAACCTAAGTATTATGATATCGCATCGTGGAGCTTTCGCAATCATCGGTTATTGGATGGTTGACCAAATATTTCATCTAGAGTTCTTCCATCTGCTCCGGTGGGGGGGTGGGTGTTTACGATTGTAGATACACCGGCTGTATCTACAATCGTAAGCAACCACCTATCCGCAGTTGTCCCGTGTGGAGGATCATGCCCAATTCTTCCTATTCCACCCACAGGGAAGGCTTGTGCCCCAACAGTGCGGACATGAATAGACCGATGATGGCGATAGATAATTTTTCAAACAGCTCATGGTGCTCAGTAAAATACCATTTTTATTAAATATCTTTACGTAATATTGAACGTAACTGTTGTTCAAATAAAACAATCGTACCACAAACGCGAAGCGAATCAATAAATACTCGAGAATCTTCCCACTAACATTTTACACAGCTAATTTACTTAAATGTTCTCTCCAACAAATCTACTGTAGATGAAAATGGGGAATTCAATTTCCTCTTGAAACAATATTTGTTTGGAAATCTGAACATATTATACAATAATATGGATGTTATAATTTTATATAAAAGATTTTCTCTGGCGCAGAACGAGTAATGTGCATATAATATTCGCACTCGATCTTACTAACGAATAAAGCTCAGTTTTTATAACATCCTGCAGAAGATTTATAAAGGTTCAGAAAAACATTTCACAATGGGAAGAAGATTTTATAATATTATTTAATCACGCTTTTACACAAAGAGGAATGGATGCGAGATCGCACCTTCTTTGTATTTAATTTTCATATGAGGAATTGCTCATATTTTATGCTGATAATCTTATCCCGCTATTTTTTTTCACCTTAGTTTAGTGACAAGCATCATAATATAGTATTTTAACAATGTATATCCATCGAATTTATCCTAATAAAAAAAAACACTTTTTATCACAGTATTAAATTTTTTCATCTGCATCCATGCTTTAAATCCTCTATATAAGATTCTTTAATAGTTTCTTTATTGCCATCACTATTACAAACAATATCCTAATTACTATAATGTCATCCAAACGGGTGATAAAATGTTGTCAGATTAAAACAAAAAGAGAAGACTCGCGGCACAAAAGTTTACACCCCTTAAATTGTGATGCATGACTTAGATTAAAACAAAAAGGCAAGATACGGCACTCGCGGCTCAGAAGTGAACCCTTTAAATTGTGGTGCATAGCCACAATTCGCTTTAGTCACGATGGAACATTCAAAGACGCTGCATGTGCACTCAATATAACAATATTGCGTATATTCTGTGTTATGAAAATAAAACAAAGCCTTCGATGTTTTATAGAGAACACAAATAGTTCAAGTTCATATAAAAAATGCCACGGCAACACTTTTCATTCGAAAAACTGTAAAATCATTTTTTTATCAATAATCACGTTTTGTCGTGAATGTAATTTACGTAATCGCCATTTGTTATCAAGAAAATGACAACAATATAGCTCAGCGCATGGCTGAGCTATCAGCTGGACTCAGAAGCGGACTCGCCATTTCGCTCACGCTGTGTTGAAGCGTACAGTTCTGTCTCGTTCGCTTAATTGAATCTTGATTTACAGACGTGTGCGTATGTGAGAGTTGCTTATGTAGTTGAGTCGGAGCATATTTTATTTGATACTAATATGAGCGTACCGTATATTACCATTTTCTTTTAATCTAAGGTGCATGAACACAATTCGCTTTAGTTACAATTGAACACGCTGCATGTGCACTCAATTGTCATAATATTGCGTATATTCTGTGTTATAAAGATAAAACAATGCCTTCGATGCTTTTATGAAGAACACAAATAGTTCAAGATCAAATAACAAATTCCACGGCAACACATTTCATTCCTAAAACTATAAAAACATTTATTTCTCAAATATCATGGTGATGAATGCTGTTTACTTGTCCGCAATTTGTTATCAAGAAAAAAACACCGTTTCGTTCACGCTGCGTTGAAGCACACAGTTCTGTCTCGCTCGCTCGATTGATTGTTTATTAAAAAGTGTGCGTGTATAAGACTTTGCTTATGCAGTTAAATCGGAGCATATTTTATTTACCATATCTTGCCTTATTATTTTAATCTAAGAATATAATATTAAAATTCATAATAAAACTCATTCGCTTTTTCGATCCCTTTCACGGATATGGTTACCCCACGAACCATTTTTGAATTTTGAGTTCTTGTTAGTTCCATTGTGGCGATGTATAAATTTCTTCTTTCCATTGGACGCGTATCGAGATCGAATTCAACTATTCGAATTCAATAATGGTTCTTGCCAAGATTATAGACAGTCACGTTGTTACTACTCGATGCGTGGTGTCTGTATGAATTGAAAATAAACAATGAACACTGTCATTCACGCGCGTCACACTACCACAGCGATATTACATCACTAAAAATATTCGATTTCCAGTTATTTTCCATCGATAGAAGTGATTTAACAAAAACTTGTTATTCCGATATTTTTTTAATAAAATTGAGCGTTTTCAGATTTGATAACATACCACGAGATATTTCTAATGCAGCTATGGGCATTACTACAGGAACAAATTAGGAAAAAAATGTGAAAAAGCGTACCAAAATTGTATGAATTGGAGAATATTATAGCATACCTTGTTAATACATAATAAAGAGGCATCATGTCATGGGTGTAGATAAAGTCTTGTATGCAACTGTTTTATATTTATATTAGATATTATAACACCAATGTGGTATTATTATATACACCCACATTCGTGTTTTAATACCCCTCATTATACTGTTGTATAATGAGGGGTATTAAAACACGAATTATGCAACTGTTGTTGCATAAATAACTATAGCAAATATAGTTACTTTTTATTTTAAGTAAAACCTTATAACCTTTCTTCACGTCACTAAATTCGTTTCAAAAAAAGAATCCAATTTGTTTTTTTCAGGCGTCGAAGGATAAGTGCCGAGCTGAATTCGGAATAACGTCCTACTCCATACATCAAAATGTCAAAATTTCACGCGTACTAGTTTCGCATCACTCGCGCACGTCGATCTCGAAATTGCAGCGTCACGAGCGAGGCGCTTTAGAGTTTTCATACTGCTTAATTTCAAACTCATCGCTCTGGCTGAATAAGCTATCAAAGTGGTTAAATCTTCTTGCGGATTTGCCACTCGTTGGTAAATTATGTGGGTAGTCAAAAGAGTGTGCACTATATTGTGACTCCTGTGATTGTCGTGTTTTCTGAAGCTTCACGTCATAATTTATGTTGAAAAGTTCTTACAAACAATTCTACAAAGATAATGCTTATGAGCATTAAAAACAGTTCGTTATTATAATTTATGACCATATCAAGTAACATTAATGTATATTATATTGTTTTTTGTTACTCCGTGATCATGGCGCTTGCAACAGTGCCGAAATATCGGAAACTCGCTAAAAACAAGGTACATGGTAACAATCCCGTAAATAACTTATATTACTTTAATGTATATTAGTTCTATCAAAACTTTTAATTGAAAATCGATATAAGTTTTAATACATAAAAGTTTTTTTTTTTATAAAACCTTACTGCGGTATATGTTTCATGGTTTTCAATTTTACTTTGTATATCCATTCGTATTATTAACCTGACACAGATTTGAAGTTAGACGATTTTGTTAGATTAATATATGTATAGACGACGAGACAGGATCTGTTAGTTCTAAAAGGGGTTCCGACTTGGTCCCAGGAATCGTGTTACAAAGAGCTCTGTTCGTTTTGGATAAATCCTGTCCACTCTCTAAGGATTATACGTTGCTAAAACCTTCAGTCTGATTTCACTTCAGTATCTAAAACATAATAAATTGGTTAACATAAGATAGTTTGGTTTTCTTATCACGAAAGTTTAATATTTTCAACGGCTGACTGATACAATGACAGTGTTTCTGAAATCCTAGAACTTAAAGCCTTCTAAATAAAATTCTTCAAGCTAAAGTTCCGGGGTTAAATGTCAGTACCTATTTATTTGTGATTAGCTCTAATATTTGTTCCTAAGTCATCGTGGCCTAATGTATTGTAAGGCCCACCTGCACCAAATTTCGGATGCACCGATGATGGACGTATCTACTAAATATGTAAAATTAGTTCCAGCAATATTTGTCTCGCCAATTCTCGGTTTGAGGTCACCTTAGGATCTCGCCGTCCCCAAACTCGGTGACCCTGTAAAGGTAATCTACGACCAACAGCATACACACTAAAAAAAAGCAATCTTTGTTTAATGTGAAAATGAATTTCAGTGTAATTATTTTGCATTTTATCCACAGCTCTACCGAAAATAATCCGTGTCCATGCACTAGTGAGAGAGTAAACCGTCGTTTATTTCACATATATATAGAATTATAGTCGCAAGTTTCAGAAGTTGATGATGGAAAGCGGGTTCATATTTAGTGACAGCGGCTCCGTCCCCTGGGACGCTTTTATTGTGAAGCTACACGGTTGAATACAAAGCAGAGACACATTCCCGCCCGCGGTTGACTCAAACGGTAAGCTGGCAAACGTTGGATATGGCAAAACTTCAGTTACACTGTAAATTAGTTTTCTGAAAATCCCACAGGAACCTAAAATATTTCCGGCATAAAAGTATCCTATTCAGGTCATAAACTATATGTGTAACAAATTTCATCTAAATCTATTCAGCCGTTTTTGCATAAACTTACACACTTTCACATTTATGATATTAGTAGGATGTTTGAGTAGTTTGATTTTTATTATTTGTCGATAGCATGTATACTGTTTGACGTTCGTAAGAGCTTGGTCTACATAGAATAATATTAACGTTTAAAACGTAAAACGTTATAAACAATATAGCGTTTGGGTGTTATAATAGCTTGTTTTTTAATTAGGGCATTGGATGTTTTAATATTGGAAATAAGCTGTTTCAGAATCTTTTATAGAGGTTTTAAAGCATGGGTGTAAATAATGAAATATTTATGTGAAGAGGTTGGCGCTTGATATGATTTATTTAAAAATTGGAAATAAAACAGACATAAGAAAAAATCACATATTTCAATTGGTTATATAAATAACTTTTGATTTTTTTTTTCATAACATTTATAATCGTTAAAAACAACGATTTTTCTTTGCTGAGAAATGTTAAGATTTAATTTATTTATTTATCATCAACAAATTTCAACAGCGTTTTACAAAATATAATCTAGTATAAAATTTTAAACGGTACTTTAGCCAATTACAGAAACTCACTTTGTATTCAATTTAAACATAAAATTTTTTATTTAACAATTTTCGCAAGGTTTACATGGCGGCAATATTAAGTGTGTATGTTTAGGAAACCAGAAATTAATAATGGTTAACTCTTATGCCATATCCTAAGTTAATATAATAAATGCGAAAGTGAGTTTGTTTTTTACAGGCCTAAAACCCTGAAATGATTATGCTGAATTTGGCATAAAGATTGACTGACCCTGCAGACCATTATGGGACTCATAGTTGAAAAAATAAGTGTTAGGTGATGAAATTGGGGTGAAATTTGCAGGAGAAACCAATTAAATGACCCGAGCGAAATCACGGGCGCCCACTCGTTTAATATATTATACCTACTTATTAATATAAGAAAATAAATTAATATTCCTTATCAAATCAACACATGATATTGTTTAGACATTACTTATGGATATCGTAAATGCGAAACTGGCTTTGTTTGTATGCTATGCTTTCGGGCTTTAGGCATTAATAAAATAATACATTATAATATTATTTTATTAATTTTAACGTGTTTATTATTTTCATACAACTTTCGTGAAATAATCAAATTATATAAGTATAAAAATTGACATTATGTGTGTTTCAAAAATAAAATGTTCCGTTTTACAAAAATAAATGAACAATAAATGTGCAAAAAAAATATTTGTGTATGTATATCGAAATAAATAATATAAATTCAAACACCTAAAAACTATGACATATTTGACCCTAATTTTTATTATGACAAATCACTGAAGGCCTAAAATAACAGATTTTATTTTTCTGATCAGGCTGTAGACAAGGCTGTATGTTAAATTAATCGTTTGAATTTTGCAAATGAACGAAATAAAACTTCACAGATTTCCTGTAAGGCCGACGACAACAAATTATTTGTATTTATTTTTGCTTTCAAAATACTTTTTGTGAAGTGTTAATCAGAGAAATGGGAGGCAAGATTCTAAGAAAATGCGAAATTGATGCCTCTGTAAATAATTGACAACATCTTTTATCAAATGTAGCTAGGTAATTACATAGTAGGTCTGATAATTTTCAAGATTGTGACTTTATTAAAAGTTCTTGAACCTCTTTTCATAGAAATTATAAATATTCAGCCATTCAGCATTAAATATTACTAAGAACAATATTTATATATTACAAGGACAGTTGCTCATACAAAATTTAACCATGTCGTTTAAGTATAGCGAAAGATGACCCTAAGAGATTTCTAATGCTACATTTTTTCACAAAACAAAAAAATTTTCGGGTAAGCAAAGAGTAATTTTTGTATGAAAATTTTCATAGCGTCGTCAGATTTGCCTCAAACTTTGCAGAATCATTATTTACAGTACAAATTCAGTATCAAAGCGAACGAAGCTACCGGAACAATGAAGTGTAAAATAAATTAACAATAACAACCAGCTGGAGACACAAATTCCTGTGACATGTTGTACAAACATTTTTCTTGCTCTCATACTGTGAAGTGGAGCGTGAGTAATTCAATTTCCCCGTCACATCCACTGGGACATTATTCCGTGGTCGGCCCTTTTTCTCCTATTATTTTCATTAACAGACTGGCACGTGACCAAAATAAAGTGGCCCCTGACGAAGGCTACGCTTTTGACTCACTTTTTTCAAACAAAATCGCAAAGGAATCAGCCAAGCGGATTTTGATAAAAAAATCTTCCTTATTAAATTTTTGCTCTGGTATCTATGTTGAAATTTCATACTCGGAAAACACAAGGATTTATGAAATGTTGAGCTATATGAACATTTAGTTGAAATGCTTGTATTTGGAGCCAATCAAACTTGTATTTACTGAATTCTTTAAGCTAGTACGAGAGAGACGTATGAGATGATAAATTGTCGTCTAGCTGCTCCCATGAATTAATTGGTACGGTATTTTTAACTTAAAGAAACAGGCCAAGTGCGTGTCATGCCACGCGCAGGGTAGGGTTCCATAGTTGCCTGTCATTACCACAAATTATTAGAGTAGGAGTGTTTATTTTCTGTATTGAAAAAAAGCAATTAATATCAAACTATGTATCTCAACCAAAATATCTATATCAAAGTCAAACTGCGTCTTAAACTCAAATCGATATTATAATTCGAATAACCGCCTTTCAAGTGTTTAAATATGTCACCCGAATTACGTAAAGATAGCGCGATTCAGAAACCGTTGCCTTACTCGCGTCGCAGTAGTTTTGTGGAAGTAATGATATTTTATTAGAGGTTTCTAAATATTTTTTTATTTTATTTTGTTTTTCAATGCAAGGTGTTACGCTACAATTACTTTATATATGTCACTATTAAGGATTTTCAATAGTTAAGTGATTTTCTTTAACTTAAGTTGAACAATTATTACTCTTTAACTTTTTATCGGTATGATTGGTATATCAATCATACCGATAAAATGGAAAAATAAAACTTTTTTTTTTACGGTGCTCCCCTGTATTTACATATAGGGGAGCATATGGACTGGAAATGATTTTTTTTCATTACCCTATCGTGTCGGTTATCGTTAAATAGGTCCTTTAAAATTACTTAGGGCTTCCCAGACTATTCGATTTAGGCAAACGGAAGTTTGCGAAATATTGAACTTTCAAAATTATAATGGTTAAGATAGATATCTCCACAAAATTACAACTCTCTAGTGCTAACAGTATCCAAGCAAAATATGACAAAACTATAAGGGTTCCTTGTCAGGACTACGGAACCCTAAAAAGATGGATGTTTAACAAGAAAATAATATTTTTATTTATAAGCTAAATACTATTCTTCATTAAAGATACAAGATACGATAAAATTAAGAAAATTTAACTAGAATTCGAATGTAACCTGCATATTATTAAATTCAGTGTAACCCATTATTGAACTTTCGAAAGATTATGAACGGATAAAGATTTTCTAAATCTAACGCAAGTACATTCAGTACAGATTTACAATGCTAATTATGCTTTATCTTAATTCGTTTGTAATATGACGGTCGAAAATTAAAGATGTGACTGCCGGCTGCAAATCGTCAGACAAGAAAGTGGCTTTTTTATATCTGTCGATTTCCAAACATTTTCTTTTGCGAATTTTAGTGCCCATACATGAAACTATCGGGAGTTTATTTTACACTGTGACACAAACAAGTAGCTTAGTGACGCCAGAGTTCGATATACAAACAAAGTCTCAGAAGACGCATTTATCGTTATGAGGTAATTCCAAAAGTGCAAACAGTAACGTAGGAGGCAGTTGGGTCAAAAACGACGGACGTTACGTTAGAGGAACGGACCTGCCCCGTGAGCGATCGCCTCTTTCAGTGCGTTTATTACAGAAACAACCAATTTATATGGAAAACGCTTCCAAATGTTCACCGTGATAAGATCACGATCCGAAGGAAGGGCGGCAGCCTGTAAATGTTCACAGGGGACCGGGTTTAACTTTTAGTTTTGTGAACGGCAAACGGCAGTTTGTTTACCGCTGTTTCTGTACAACGAATATGTTTGTTTACCTTCGCTTGTTCTTAATTTAAAAACACAGAAGTGGGCATGTTACAAAGAATATTATATTTTGTGTCAAGAGAATATTCACAGAAGCCCGTTTCTCCACTAGTGGTGTATAAATCAATCAACTTGCTTACTGCTAACTTCAACATAATAAAAGTCTACTGACTGACAATGTCGTTTACGGTAAGGATTAAAGGCGATAGTTTAGCAATCGGTCAATGTCACTATAGTTGCTTTACCGGACAACAACATCTCAAGCGTGAATAACGGTAAATGTAGGATCGTTAAATGATCTGAAATGCTTTGAAATCCAGAACAGCACTCATGGGAAATAATATATTCTGTATGGCTTCTCGAATCTATATACTTATAATAAATCTGTAGAGAGGTCAATTCTGTACATGAAATATATTTTCAAAATAACTATCAGGGGGTGATTAGTGATCGATACTGATGCCAAAAATGCAATCAGTAAAATTTTTGTCTGTCTGTCTGTCTGTCTGTATGTTCCTTATAGAAACAAAAACTACACGACGGATTTTAACTAAACTTGGTACAGTTATTCTTCATACTCCTGGGCAGGTTATAGTATACTTTTCATCACGCTACAATCAATAGCAGCAGAGTAGTGAAGGGAAATGTTGGGAAAACGGGAGAAGTTACTCCATTTTTTAAGCTTTCGTCGCGTGTGCAGCCTTAATGGTTAAAGTTACATAGAAATCATGTATGATGGAAATATTCTACATTAAATTGTCTAAAAAATATCCCGCAACAGCATATGTCTATCTTTTATGGTTGACTCACAATAACACGTGTAATTATATAAATAAAGTCATTGTTTATAGCACAAGCCTGAGAACAAAAACTATAGTTTACACTACAGCTCTACACCGAAGCGAAGCGAGGGCGGGCCACTAGTATATAATAAACTTCCAACATCTTTCAAAGATTTAAATTATAATCTGTTTAAACAGAAAATTAAGAAATTATTAATTGATAATTATAAATTGATAATATTAAATTATTAAATGTTATTATAATGTATCAGAATTTTTAACTAACAAATTGTTGATTGATTTTATTTTATTTTTATTCTATTATGTTCATAGTTGTGGCAAATTTATTGACATTTGATAATTGAATTTCAAGTACATATTGACATGTTATTTATAGTTTTGGCCAATTTTATTGACATTTGATTATTAAATTGACAGCATTGACATGTACTAATAGGTTTTGCCCAATTTATTGATATTTGATTATTGATTTAAAAATATTGACATATTATTTAAAGTATTTGCCCAATTTATTGAAATTTGTTTAGTTGCCCAATTTTATTGACATTTAATTATGAAATTGACAGTATTGACATGTATTAACAGTTTCTGCCCAATTTACTGATATTTTATTATGATTGTTTTGAAAGTATTGACATATAATTTAAAGTTTTTGCCCAATATATTATCATTTTTTTATTGTATTGACATTATCGACATTTTAATTTTTGTAATTTGAATCTTAGAATAATAATTATGAAAATAAATAATAATTAATTTGTATGCCGATATTGGCACAACATATTATGTACTTAGGTAATTATCACTGACTATCTTTCTTACACATGTTGTTACAAATAAATTTTCTTTCTTTCTTTGTATCTCCGCGGGGCATATTATGCAGATACGTAGTATTATGCTTGCTTTCTACTATGTAGGAGAATTGCGTTCAAGCCGGCAAAATAAATACAATTGAAGCGAGACAGCGACTTAATTTCGCAACAAAACACCGTTCACACATAACCTCAAATAGAGTGGCGTAATTTTCTCGGGCTTGTAATAAAAAAATACGGTGTGAAGTTACGTCATATTGTCTAAGTCGTTGGGTCTTCAGATACCGAAGGCTGTAGGTAGCTCACACCCGCCGCTAGTGTAATAACAATAAATATCGGATTACACCCCAAACAGTCTGGCGGCCGTATTATGTTACTATACAAGTAACCAGCGACGTCACATCTGCATGTTTCTCAGGTAATGGTCTAAACTGGATTTATATTCCGAACCCAGTAGGCGGTTTTCCGAATGCGACAATTCTCAAATCGGGATATGCAGCGGGAGTGTTTCCGGAGCTTAATAGACCTCTCGATTCGAATCTATTCGAACACAATTCGATTAAAATGGAACTGATAACCTCGGGGTGTTGATGAGTGAATCACTGTTGACTGTGTGATTTCATTTTGAACAGAAGGACATGATCGGGTCACGCGACCCTTGACGGTACGGACGTAAACTATTTTTACCAATTTTTTATTAATAATATAATAAAAATAAAAATGTATTCTATTGTGTGTAATTAAAACTATTAGTTTCATACTTATGAAATCTTTAACTACATGGGAAAAAATTCATATTTATCATTTTTCCCAAGTCCAATTGGCCACATTCAATCTTGACTGTTTTCAGCCTATCCACCATTCCATTATCCAAGCGGAGTCAGTCGGCTTTCAAAATGGATCAGTGATTTGCAAGCAGCTGTACTTACTCCGATGGTACCTGTGTATGTTAAGCATAGGAACATAAATAAACAGAGCAGAAGGTAATCTACATACAAAGTGCGCTCGAGCAACGCACACATAGACATGGCTCACGAACGCGATATCTCGGACTACGTCAGACCACTGCGAGCTTGAGTTCCATCGACTTGAGACACCCATCTGTGAACTTTTTTGTGCACAAATGGAGCTACAAAAAAGAAGTTAATGCATCAGTTCTGTATATGGTTGTTTAAAATTAACATTAAACGATCAATTGACATTTTTTAACTTGTAATATAACAATAACATTGAAATCTAAATATTTTAGTTATTATTGGTTGATATTTTCGTTCTTTCTGTTTCATTCTCGACAGTAAATCTAGATACGATTGCCACCAGTGTTGCCGTTAGGACAATCTGATTTGAGGCTACATATATTAAAAACTTGGCCAGTTTTAAACATAAATGCGCTTTCGAAATGTTGCCAGAAGTGACTAAATATCATAGTAGTTTTTGCCTTCTTTAATATTCTATTACTATTGATAAATATAATATTATTATTATTATTATACAGGGTTAAAGATAAGTGGGTTTAATTAAAACACAATCCATTACAAGTTAAAAATGTCATAGCAAAAAAATAAATCTCTTCGTTGCATGATGATGATGTAGATAGTGTTTTGATTTGTTTGACTTTTTTCGTGTTTTTTTTAACACTTCTGATGGCAAAATATATAATATACTTATATATTATAACATATAATATATTTTTATATTATAAATATTTAGTCCATGTAAACGTACAACTAATTAGCTCTTTTCGAATAGTTATAATAAAAAAATCTTTATTAACTGACAGAACCAGAAGTAGCTAAATTCGTTTTGGTGGCTAAACTAGATTACTTTTTGACTAAAATCGGCCACAAAGTGGCTAAAACGGCAACACTGATTGCCACTACCGCGATAGTTTTTTTGTGTATAAGCCAAAGTTGACAATCTTAGCGCGACCGCCGAGCGTAGGTATGCAAAGTGAAGTACATACATGAGATCACCTTCTGTACTGTCTATTTTGTTATAGGAAGTAACGTCGGCAGACCTCAAAGCAATCTCTTCGATTACCATCACAATGCCCCGTTAGCACGGACAGCAACAAAGCCTTATTGTCTACCCAACCCCAGACGCTATTTCTAGGGACTGGTACGAAAACAATAATGTGATTTTTAAAGCGATAAATTTTGTCTGTTTGATTATTTTACATAATTTTTGTTTAACTGCAATCAACTTTGTTATAACAAACAGCTATCCGATATTATGGTGCTTCGAAACAAATGTTAGAGATTTGAATAAAATATTATTTTTCTAATAATGTTGGCCTTTGTACTAAAATACTTACTTAAAATCTGTACTTTAATCATATTAGGAAAACTTTTCCATTCATTGTCTATGTCGTTCATTTTTAATATTCTATTATGTACAGTGTATGGATAAAATACTTTACGTATACTATTTTTATTAAAGCTGTGAAAACGGCTAAATTATTATATATATTTTTTATGTTTTCACGCACTCCACACCACTCATTAAATAAAATACATTTCGGATCCTTTACAGCCTCCATTATCAAGAGTATGATTTTTAATTTTGATAGATTCAATTGAAAATCAAGCTAGATTATTACTCATTCAGGGAAACTTCATAGTTTTAGCTAATTTTATTCTGGAAAAGTTTTCTTTTAGAATAAATAACACAACTAACCTAAGTAATTACATATGTTAAAAAAATGGCATTGCCATGACACAGTTACTAAATAGAGTATTCAATTCAGCACTCGTAAGTACATATTTTATCTCTCTGGTGGATCGCTAATATCTGGCACGTATTGAACCGTTACGGGTCGGCCCATAAATACTATCAGTACTCTGGAACTGTACTGCGCGTATAGCAAATGTTGTGTTGCACTGTAACGAAATGAGTTTTAGAGCATTTAACTGAAATGCACTTCAGCACTACCAGGGAGCTAGTGAACCGAACTAGTGTTTTATAGCCAATAGCAACATTGTCGATAATAATACGATACTAAGTAATATAAATTTCAAAAGAAAACATATCGCATAAATAATGTTTTAGTAACTGTAACAGTATTTAAAAAAATAAGAAGTTTCAGTTGGAGGAATTGGTTTTTATTTGCTGTAAAGAAAACTTAATACCATAGTAAAACATACCCACTGCTAGGTTACATACGCAAACAGTAAAAACCTAGATTTCTAACATTTAATTTGGTTCGCTGCAACAAACGGTCCTTCTGAAAGCAATGGCCTTGGTAAATGGTCACTTTTATTTTCGAACAACTGTAATTCAGACCCAGTGAAAATCCAAATACAACAACCGTACTTTTGCATAAATAAGTATTAGTAGTTCTTACCGTTGGAACCGGAAAGTTCTTGCGTGGAGACCACGATTCGGTAAATGTAGTGTAGGACGCCCTGAGTCAAGATGGGATGATGATATTAGTAGGTTGGCAGGAGTGGGCTGGATGAGAGTAGCACAAAATCGGGAGCAGTGGCGTGTATTAGGGTAGACCTATGTCCAGCAGTGAACATGGGTTGATGATGATGATGATGATGATGATGAGTAGTTCTTAAAGAATAAAAAAGAGGTAGGGTGATCAAAGTGAATTTTTCGCTCAAATTAGAGCGCCCGTCTTGGAAAGTCACCTTCACCTTACAGAAGACTACAGTAAAATAACACTGCCTTTTGGTGGTGTTGTGTTTCTGAGTGAGTAAGGTTCCAGGGCTCCACAGCGCCGCGAGTGATAATTTTTGTATTGCAAGAGTCTATATGCTATAGTCCAGAGGAGCTCAATGGCGCAAGTGGTTAATGCATTCGGCTGCGATCGTTGAAGTTAAGCAACTTTCGCAGTGGTCGGTCATTGGATGGGTTACCAAAAATGTACTATCTCGAGCTCCTCCGTGCTTCGGAAGGCACGTTAAGCCATTGATCCCGGCTGCATATGCAATCGTTAGCACCCACCAATCCGCACTGGGCCTGCGTAGTGGGTCACGGCCCTCTCTCTATTCCATCCATAGATAAGGCCTGTGCCCCAGCAGTGGGGACATTAATAGGCTGATGGTAATGATGATGATATGCTATGGTGGTTGACCACTTACCATCAGGCGGGTAATAATATATTAATAAGCTTGTTTACATTAAAAAATATAAATACTATTTCATTACTGAATAGACTGTATTGCTTATTTGTTATCTTTTAACCGACTATAAAGGATAAGCAAATTAATCGATAAAATCGACATATCGATAGTATTACAGCTCTATTAAAGACATAGGTATAGCAATCAAGAGCCATTTTTCAATGTATGTAACCGAACTGGGGCAGACGGTACTGAACCCATTTTTCTAGACATTTATCAACAAACCAAGCCACTATAAAACACTAAGGATGGAGTTAAATTGTTCTAGTACTCCTACCAAGAGATATAATCACTATCACCAAATCGTATTAGTTCTTATGAAAACTTTTTTGTTCAAAATATACAATTCAAAATATACGAGTAATTATGTATATAATTCATTTATTTATAGGAATTTTAAAAAAAAGTTCAAATGTGCGACAATTTCACAACATAATATTGAGCTATGACAATATCTACGGATACGGGTAAAACTTGATGTTGATGAGTTGAATAAAACATAAATAAGGTTTCATATACATATATACCTAGTCAAAACTCTTCTAATGCAGATGCGTGTTTTAATTGAAAATCAGAATATCTTGCTAGCTTTTCTTAGCGCTCTAAGAAAACATTAGGCCTGAAACAATACAAAATTGACAACAATAATTAATTCAAATGAAGTCACCTGTAAATTTTCTCAGGTAACTTAAATATTGGTTGAAGTGGTAATACGAAAATCCATCTATAGGCACGAGTTTCTTTCTCATAAAAAATATATTAATTCTTTTCAAACTAAGAACTACTATTGCTACAGTAATTATCGTATACACACTAGTGCGAAATGCGATACCCGTGAGTTTCGACTTCGCGAACTCGTGGTAGTGACACTGGCGTTTTTATCCAGTAGTATTCTAGTGTATGTGACTACTTTTTACAATTTTTCAGGACCGAGTACTTCATTTGCGTGGCACTAGTTTTTGCTCGGGGTTACCAACGCGAACGTGGGAATTAGCAACGGAAACTGTTGGGAACTTTAACGAGTTGAATAGAAATACTGAACTTGTGTGCTATGGCCTGTGAGTTAGGCTGTGTCGGTTTTAAGGGCGCCAACGTCTGCAAATAGAGTTTTTGGCTGTGTAATAAAAAATAAACCGGCCAAGTGCGTGTCGTGCCACGCGCAGTGTAAGGTTCCGTATTTATTATTTGAAAAATGTAGTTGTTGTTTTGCTTTATATGATTGTTTGGCGTTTACTACACGTTGAAGCAAAACTTGTTATTCTTTATTGTAAGTAGTATTGTATTGCTAGAATCGTAGAATAATAGTAAAAATCTTTAAGTCTAGAAGGTTCAATTTTGTGTTTATACTGCGAGAATCTTGCCTTGCCGTAACACAGTATTAACTAGCCATGTCCTAGACCAACCCATCGTCTTGAAAGTTTAACTAAATTAGACACGATGATGACAAGGGAACTCTGTTACTAAGCCTCCGCCTTTCTTAACTTTCGTTAGTCTATCAGTGAACCGTATATTTCTATAATTATGTAGACAGTTGAATTGAATATCTACTGATGCTATTATACATTAAAAATGTTATGGGGAGACATGATTTTAATTCATGATACAAAACCATTTGTATGTATGAGAGCCCAACTTTGGGGCGATATGTAATTTTTAGTAAATTTTGTGATATTTGATCTAATAGATACACCCTGAATATATTGAGTGACAAAAATAAATTATCTACCGTCCTTAACATTCATTAGAAAGAAACTAAAATTATTACAATAATACGATACTGATTTAAAGTGTGTTTGTTTGTTCCTCACTAACGTGAAATAACGGATTCGATTCCCACACGAAAACATTGATTTTGTAAAAAGAGGGTCCATGATATATTATTTCAACCAAGCTAACCAAACCAAGTTTAAAGGTAAAGAGTCCCGGAAACGAAAATGGAGGTTACTCAAACATAACAGCCGCTTGCGTCGAAGTCTCTCATGATATCGTCGAGTCTATTAAATCGACCGCTTATAATATATAACACGAAGTTATCTCGGTTGAAATACCCTTTCAAGGCATTCCCGATACATAGTTGATAGGGCATCGAATTGTACCATTGTCACGCCTCTACAATAGGGTGTGAGCAATAAAATGAAACTGCGGGCAGCGCCGCGGGGCGGGGCGGTGCTCTCCACTATTAATATTCCAGATGCGATGTGATCGACCGACAGACTATTACCTCGCCTGGATCGAGGTGATTTGAAAGCTGAAGCGGGTTTCCGTGTAAAATTTAATTGCCAACGCTTACCGAAACTAATAAACGAAACAAAGAATACCAATTGGTGCAGACGAAAAGAGAATATAGAGATTAAGAAAAGATGGTTAACAATAGTTAAACCTATAAGTTTATTTTTTTTATGGCAAGCGGGACTACTCCGTTCGGAGTCACCGAGGTTTTAAGCAGCTTATCAGCCTAGCTAGAGTATCTTCGCCTCGCCTCTCCTGATTTGCACTGCCACTTATTCTATAACCATAAGTGTGGATTGATAACATAACACACACGTTCTATTTTATGTAAAATTTTGGAGTCTTATGTACTCGCGAATAATACTTTGCTAACGCAAGCGCCCGTATGCTATACTAGGCGCTAAACATCATGTTTATTTTTCACCCTTATACTTTTACAGTAAAAAATAGATTAAATTTATTTTAATTGTACTTAACTAAATTTAATAAATTATTAAACTAATTTAATAACTATTGCCGACGCTTCCTACTTAAACCTTTTAATACTTTTTATATACTCTTTTTTACATTTTGTTTTACTTTTAAATACGATTGTTTTTTTAAAATTATATAGAGTACATCACTGAACCCGTGGTTTAATTTCTATTCGTTCGGTACAATACCCTTATTCATAAACCTTTAAATCATATGTTTATTATGACGAAATGGTGGCAGTTTCAGTTTATTTGGAATTTTATTGTAACCATTGTAAGAGCTATTGTGGCATTCCGCTGCCGCTTACCACTTACGCTTTCGGCATTTCGTCTCAATGTGAAGGCGTTATATGTCGGTGATTTATCACTAGATTCCAACCGATCAATGGCCCAAACCCTTTATACGAGCGGGAATTTGAGCGTGCCCTATATAAATATTAGCGAGCTACTTTGCAAATTTCGAAACTTATTATTCAGCTCATACGGATTTCCCCTTTAAGTTGAAAAAAGCGTTGACTGCATTTCTTAAAAGGATGCAAAGGGGAAGGGGACTTAGTAAGTATATTTCAATAGACGTACACCGAATTGCTAGTAAAATTGAGAATGTTGATTGATTGGTACTAACCATAAATTTACCGTAAATAATAATGATGTAATACGTAATGTGTGTATACACATATATATATATATCATTAACTACATAAGTGGTAGTCATTGTTTGCGTAAAAAACAGACACACAGCAGATTGGGACTCAAAATTGTGCATACAAAACGAACCGATAGGTTTTATTTTTGTGGAATAGAAGCACTAATTAAAAAAATAAAATTCGCAAAAGATTAGAAATACCTTAAAAACTGACGCTGGCCCAGCTAAACTGATGATAGAATAACAACTTTAAAATAAAAACACTGTGTAGTTGGAAGTCAATATTATCGAATATAATAATATATAACTATCCGAAGCCACATTGAAATCTGAAAATTTTGTAGTCACATAAACGTATTTTTTTTAATAATACAGAAAAGAAATTTTCCGTTCTCTCCAACAGCGTTCAACTTCACGCTTTGCAATTCATTCTTCCCTACAATTCTCCAATAACCATCCTTTAATCAAAATAAAATATTTTTCCCGTAACCACAACTGGTCATGAATCAACCCATATTATTACTGAATAAACTATTCTGGAACCTGGTTTGTGTGAAAAATAAACCTATAAACAGGGCGGTAAATAAGCAAGGGGGCTATTCTCATATATTACTACGTGGTTTCTGAACCCGAGTCAGCGGTTTGTTTGTTTCGCCCGCAATATGAGCGTTATTCGGCTAACACATGATACGGTTTTGCTATCCGTTTTTGATATTTTAAGAAAGGAAGTGACAGCGGTTTTGTAGGTCTGTAGTAGTGGCTTATACTGTTCAGAGAATGGTACCCGATTGAAAGTACACTTTAGTGTACTTTCCTTTCAAGTTGAAATTACATTGATTAAAAGTACACTTTAGTGTACTTTCCTTAGAGTGATCAATAATCATAATCATAATCAAAGTCATTTATTCAGTTTAGGCTGTTACAAGCACTCATGAATGTCTAGAAGCTACGCCATCGGTTCGTAAATCTACGGCGGGAGACCTTGTACTGAGAAGAACCGGCAAGAAACTCAGCAAGGGCTGTTTTTAGGATCTTAAGTTGTCAATGTTTTAAGGATCCAAAAGGTGAGTGTCAAGATAGAAAAAGCTAAAGTGATAGTCTGTTACCTAAAGCATAGCTTATTCAGAAGATGCATTGAAGTAGAAGGAAGAGCTACTCACTTTCTGTTGGAATGCAACCGTTGAATGCAACAGAGTTTTTGAAAACCACAGGTCGCCGGAAAACCTCCAAAAGGCAATCACCAATTCGAAGGCACTGGGGGCGATCCTGATGGAGTTGAGCTGATTTGATTGACTCCAGCAACACATCCTTGAGTCTAGAATATCGAGTTATGGTTATGGTAGTCGCTTGCTAAAAGTAGAGCCTTGAAGTCGAACTGTATGGTTTCTGATTCAATTACCATAGTAAGTAACATTCATTCGAATTTCAAATTATAAACAATTCTTGGTAAGAGACCGACAGTCATATTGGTAAAAGTCAGTCCTAGCCCTACCACATTTAAGTTGACAATAGACTATTTGACAAGTTTTTAAAAACGTTCGTACGCTAATTGTAGAGTCTGTGCGGAAAGAGAACGGATGTGGCGAAAAACGGACATTAAGATTTTTATTTGGCAATCAAACCCAGCAATATGTAATATAAACGTCAAAGTTTTATATAGATACGGATTTGTTTGTTGTTGTGATTTCTTGCTATTTTTGTATATATTCATGTCTTATAAAAGGGGTAAAACCTTACAAATACGGTAGAAAAACACTACAGCGCCCTCCAATCTAAATCCTCCTCCATTCTCTTTCCGCACAGACTCTAATACGTTTACTCCACAGACTCCACAAAAAGTGGAAACACACAGAAGCGAAGCGAGAGCAGGTCGCTAGTTATTTATATGGAGCACAAAACGAAAAAAAAAACACGTTTGTTGTAAGGAAGCTTATAAAACTAGATATTGATGATAGGTATAAGTTTATAAAAATATTATAAACTGCCCACTAACTTAGGCACTAAATGTTAGTTTTCGTTAAAAAAATCATTTGTTCCATCGAGATTCGAACCACAAACCTCTAAGTTGTCTTGAAAACTAGCGTACATACCACTTCACTCAAAATTTCTCGGACGTAAACCTTTAGCTATGCCACTCGACTTATTGAATCAAAATGTTTGCACATATATAAATTTTACCAAAATAGCTTTATCCTAAAAAGAAAATCCCCTCATATTATACACGTTAGCAAAACGGAACAACATAAAGGGCAGAGGTCCTATAAATATGCATGTACCAAACTAATTGAATGGTCTTGATCGGAGAAAGGAGGGGAATAATAAAAGACAGAAGAATTCCCAAGTTATTTTGGCAGGAAACGAAATATGATGTTAGCCCTCTATATGTAGGTAATATTTTCTTGGCTGTTGGTTGTTATACGCAGATTCGCTTAGTATTATAATAAAGCGTTATGTATCATCCGCCATTATTGTATTTTGGTGAGAAAACTTCTGCACTTTCGTACGGGGTAAGTGGCAAAATGATCTCGGGCGACAATTTTGTAGTATATATTTGGGAATGATTTTGTTGTGTCAATGAAAATGTTTGCTTAGTTTTTGTTGACATGAAATCTGACTTTAGGCTAAAGGTTATACCAATACCCTTGTCTTAGATTTTTAGACGTGGAGAAGGATCTCAAATCCTAAGCACTTGGGACAGGTAAAGGGTTATGATTGGATTTTCGTGGGTATCCTATCGCAGCAAAAAAATATAATTAGTAAATGGTTTTCCCCTAGGCAGTCTTAATAAAGCAAGAAGTTCAAATTTCTCTCTGTCTGGGTATCATTATATTAAAATAACTCTATTATACATGACGAAACAATTCATACCATTTTGCGAGTTTTAAGTTTTTACATTCAGTCCCATTAATTATTTTAGTCGTCACAGCTTACGAAGCAAACTTTTGGCAAAGTGTACGAATTTTAAATATATTGTCGTTGGAAACAGAATGAAATGTAAGAAGCGGATGTGAGTGGGATAAGGGATATGACACTGGGCGACGAATTTGATCAGGACTTCTTAAATGATAAATAAATTATAACATAAAAACGAGGTCTAAAAATAATATTCCACGAAAGGTAGCGGCATGGCTGTGTCTATGGCACTACTAATGCCCATGAGTGATGGTGAGCACTTAATAGCAGGTGGGCCGCCTGCCTTCTCCTATACGTCTGCCGTCGAAGGCAGTAAAAAAATACTTTTTCTAAAGAAGTACATTTTACACACCGTTCTTTGTTATATCTGCAAACAACTGACGACCTCCGTTGTCGAGTGGTTCGTACGCCAGGTTTCATGGTGTCGCCGACTCGAGAAGTCTCGGGTTCGTCCCGGTGGGGGCAGATGTTTGTGTGATGAATACGAGCATTTGTATTCCAGCCGGATGGATGTTTAATTGTATTTCTATAAAAATATATTTATATAATATGTACTGTATGTGTATTCTATCCGTTACCCTAGTATCCCTTATAACACAAGCCTTACAGTGCTTACTTTGGGGCTAGGCTAATTCGTGCGAGTGTTGGAAATATTTATTATGAATAATATTATTAACTATGAGCAAGACAGATAAAAATATTTTTGTCATTCCTATAGCTACTACATTGTCATTTTCATCATCATCATCATCATCAAACAAACTTACCTTTAGTGAATTTTCACCGTAATTGTACGAGATGTTGCATCCGAAAAGATTTAGGTATATTCACCAGATAGTACGCTCTTCAATATGCTACGCGTGTACATTGAAGACTACCCGGTGAATATAAATCTCGATGATGCATATCAATTCAATCGATTTCTATATGATAGATTCTACATGGCCAAGTTTCGACTCATCGTCCATCAAAGATTAACTATGAAAAGATAAATATAAGAGACTGAACACTTGTTTTTGTTGTAAACCATGTACCTATTAGTCCATTCGTTCACCAATAGCTCACTGTCAAATCGAAAGGTCTGTTATCCCTAAAACTGAACTAGAATATCGCAAATATCAAACTACCGTGGCTGATAGCAATCGGGAATGCAAAGGGAAATTCTCGAAAATGTTCCGAATAATGTGCTGGCATTGTGTGCTTTGGAAGGCTTGTTCAAATCGCAAACTTGTGTTGCATGTGGCGAATGACGCATGAAAATACCGCGACTGCAAATAGAGAGGTTTATGCGTAGTATAATTTTTGTTATTGTTGTATCGCACTGTATATTTAAAGGCTAAATGATGAGCATACAATAACTGCGTCAGTCTATAAAGGTTTATATGGTTAAAATTTATTATCCTACTAATGATAAAACCGGCCAAGTGCGTGTCGTGCAACGCGCAGTGTAGGGTTCCGTAGTTGTCTTTAGTTACCACAATATATTTGAGTAGGAGTCTTACTATATTGGAAATTAGAAAACCAATTAATATCAATCTATGAATCTCAACTAAAATACCTAAATCAAAGAAAAAATGCGTCTCAAACTCAATATCAATTCGATCTTATATTTTTTTAAATACCTTTTTTTTGTTATCTCCCAGGCGGTTAACACACCGTAGTTCATGCTTATGGCCAGAAGGGAATTACAAGCTTCATCTGAAGCGATCATACCCTAAGAAGGGGATGATGCAGTATAACCGCCAATCTTTTCAAGTGCCTTTATACTTTTTATGCATATATTATTATTATTTATATATTTGTTATAGAAGCCGTTGCCGTTGGTACTCCCGAGGGCGACTGGCTCTACCGCTCGTCGTCGCGCCACCCATGCCAAATAAATGCTGCGTTGACAATATTGTGACCCTACCTTATCTTCTAAGGAATTTTCAATAGGTAAGAAATTTTCTTTAACTAAAGTTGAACGACTATTGCTCTTAAAGTAACAAATGTATCTTAACCGTTATAGTTTTCTTTAAATTTTATGAAAGCTATTATCACGAATTTACGCAGATTTTTCAAGCCAATAGCTTAGCTTTAAGAGGGGGCGGGACACCCTATCCGAACAAAAATTAGCAATTTAAAGTTCAATATTTCGCAAACGGATCCCGTAATCGAAAATTAGTCTCAGAAACCCTTAAGTAACTTTAAAGACTTATTAAACTATATCCCACACTGTGGGGTAGATGATGAAAAAAAACAAAGGGAAGGAACTCTAAAAAAAATTATGCTTTATTTGGATATAAACAATATGTTTTCGTAATGTAACACCATGAACAACTATTTAAAATGATTCATCAGATAAGAATAAACAATAAAACTCATTTACTTATTATTGGCTTGGACCCTACGTATTTATTTATACAACAGTACCTACACATGTAACACGTGTTAGTAACCGTATCGAGCGCTATTCAGGATTTCGGGACCCATTTTACATTATTTATTCATGTTATCAACGAACCGAAATCGTAAGTAATTAATGCTCTTTAATCTTGGATAGACGAACACGTATCACAATCTGTATTAAAAAAGTATTTATATTACAGTTTGTTATTCATGATAAATTTTTGGTAGGTATAAAATGTCTTTGTTAGCTTATTAAATTACAGAAAATATTAAATTTTTAAAAGAGCCAAAGAATGCTAAAACAAAAACCTATTGCTTTATCTCATCTGTCTGTTCATCTATCGGTGCGGTACAGCGCACTGACAGATGAATGCATTAACTGTTTCTATAATAGTATACAGTAGACCCGCGGTAATCCGACAAACGTTTTAAAGGGCGATATCGGATTATCGAATTTGTCGGAGCACAGAGTACTGTCTAAGGGTGCGGCCAGAGTGCACTCAGATTCAGATTCAGATTCTGAAAACAAGCGCGAGAAATAAACAGTGTAGTCTAAGCAGGTTGCCTGCTTTTTCTCGCGCTTTGTTTTCTGAGTCTGAATCTGAATCTGAATCAGGAGTGCACTCTGGCCGTACCCTTCGACTACACTGTTTATTTCTCGCGCTTGTTTTCGGAATCTGAGACTGAATCTGAATCTGAGTGCACTCTGGCCGCACCCTAAGACCACCCTCTGTAGTCCAGATTTTTTTGTATAATTGTACCTTGTAATCCGACAAATTGTAAATCCAAAAAATCTATTTCAATTTATTTTATGTGCAAATCAACAGTGATACGCGTGTCGGATTACAGGGAGCGTCGGATTAGACGGGGCCCGGATTACCGCGGGTCAATCGGCAATACAAAACAGGTGAATTTCAAATACAGTATTGAAATTCTCCTTTTTTTGTATTGCCGTTTTAACCATAAAAAATATAAATTTCTTTAATTAAATCAGCTAGACACGAATAGAACACGGAAAATTAATTTTAATGTGATAAACTGTGCTTTTCAGTGATATCTAAGTAATAACTACATCACAAAAATCTTCTCGCACTACCAGTTTTTTGTTTAAAAAAAAGGGTGGCATACACATTACACACTCTGGCTTGCTAAACCAAATTAATGTTTAGAGACCACCATATCATTTTACCATATCAGAATTATTAATTACTCCAACTGACTGAGCTTAACCTAGGTTGACAAAAGGATCACATTCATTCAAATCTTGTCTTGTGGGTAAGCAGGCGAGAGTCCGACATAACCCGCTCACAAGGTCTCGAGGTCAGGCATTTCCCCCCTGAAAAATAGGTTCACAAATCAAATGAGAAATGTTACTGTTTTTTTTATTTTTAACCTCTTTTGAATTGACCAATATTTTTTCCTATCACCAATTCAGAACATCTTTTAGATGATGAAAATAATGGGTTTAAGAAACTCATCAGTATTAAACAGAAGTCGCAACCAATACAGCGTTGGTTGTGACCTGATGTATTGCTGACCTGAGGGTCAACTCTCTTTCTCCGAAACGAGCTTTCGATAACGAAGTTCAAACGTAATTTAGTTTCGTCAATTTAAGGTTATACTTAAGTTGAACAATAAACTATCGTTATATTTTTTATTATTTTAAAGCATGTAACTGCTTGATGTTTAAATCTAAAGAAAATATATCTAGAAAAAATTCCACGCGGACCAGGCAGCAGACGGGACTCGAACCCGCACCCTTCGCAATCCGGGCCAATGCACTGAGCAATTATGCTGCCGCGGCCGTCACTTAAGAATGGCTAGAAGAATTTCGACGCGGTCCTTGAGGGCCGCGGTAGCATAATTGGTCAATAAACTATCAATTGAAAATTTTAAACTTAAAATTGAAGCTTTCTTTGAGTAGGCTTAGAAAATCTACATTCCGGCGATGAATATTATAATATTATTATAATGTAAAACGAACCAGAAACATAGTAAGAGAAGTGCAGTTTCGATCGAAATTTGGTTTTTTGTTGAATTAGAATAGGCCTCCCGATCTGAGCGAATCCATTTCTATCCACTGATTCCTGAGATACAGGACATGTCCTATTTTCGGAGTTGGAGACTCACATTGTTTTGAAAGTATTAACTGTCAGGTGCACATTAAAAAAATAATAAAATAAATATTTCCAACACTCACGCCAATTAGCCTAGCCCCAAAGTAAGCTCTGTAAGGCTTGTGTTATGGGATACTAGGGTAACGGATAGAATACACATACAGTACATATTATTATATAAATATATCTTTATAGAAATACATTTTAAACATCCATTGACTGGAGGACAAATGCTCGTATTCATCACACAAACATCTGCCCCACCGGGATTCGAACACGGGACCTCTCGAGTCGGCGACACCATATAACCCGGCGTACAAACCACTCGGCCACGGAGGTCATGACATTGTAAAACTAATGTCAAAGTATCATTTTATTTTTGTTAAATAAATACTATTATTATTATCACAAGGTGTAGAAAACTTTCCCTGTCAGGCGTATTTATATACCAAAATAGTAACGTGAATCCACTAAGCCCTCATCCAAAACTATGCAAAAGAACATATTCTATTTCTAACAAAGCCAATGAAAATATTTTTTTACACCCAAATAAACAAAAGCTTCAGTGGAAAATGCTACATCGCTTTGTCGAAACAAAACTATTATATTTCATACAAAATCGAATAGATGTAAAAGAAACGTAGGTATCGGTTATTTACTTTAACGATATTCCATTTCCAGCCATATAGATTTGGGGGCACAGTATAAAAAAAATGATGACTCCAACAGAAAATGATACATGCAAATAGGCTAGTGGCCGGCCCATATGCAGCTCCGTTGCGGGATCATAAATTACTGGCCAATTGTTTCCTATTGTGTCTCCATCGCCTGTATATAGAGGCTATTTCGTTAAAATAGCACCAACATTACTCTTTTTGCGGACAAAAGTATTTTATTGGACATTTAAGCGACCTTTTTTCGAATGCTTTTGAATGTTCGTGCCTGGCCTGTGTTGTGGGACGGTGACTCGAATATTTTCCCATGTAAGAAATCGTTCTAGGGCTTATGTTAAAAATTGGTACCTGTCCTCTATATAAAGGATATATTGTGTCGACGAAATAAATAATTCTACAATAGCCTTGTGAAGTACTTATATACCTTCTAAACCAATTTATAAACCTTGAACGATCCAAACAACTTCAATTATTGTGGTGCTGGTGTTTACCTTTTTCCTATTTTAGGGGATCTACGCTAAGAGTAATTAATATCGTGAAAGACTTCATAATTTTAACACACCATGAGAGAAGTGTGTCCGATATAATATAATCCCACTAAAACATTTTTATTTAAAATATTTCAAATTGCTACTATCTGCACTATCGTTACTTAAGTAAGCCGTACGGCGATCGGACCCGGAGCGACCTAGTTAGAAATTATTTTTCCACATTCCTTAACAGCTTGAGACAAGACTTGAGTGGACACGTATCTTACTATAAACCTCCACCTGAACAGCGCGAGGATACACACTACACATTAAAAATAGTTCTAAAAACTTCCTACCAATATCGATAGACCTAACGATATTTGTGACTATTTCCCAAGGTATTGATACTATCGATATTCTAAACTATTGCTGCTAAACTACAAATTAACTAACTGCAAAAAAAATAGGATGATACGAAAGAGTATTTTACAAGTTAACTTGAACTAAGCTTATTTTCAATTCATTTCAAGTGTAGTGTCACAGCCAGCCAAGGTAAGCCGTATGTCGACCGGACCCAGAGTGACTGATCATTAGTAACGGCCGGCGATGTAGTTTCCGGTTTCCTTTATAGCTTGAGGCAGGACTTGAGTGGACACGTACCTCACTCTACAAACCCACCTCAACAGCGCAACGATACCCGTCGGAGAAGAAAGATTAATTTCATGATTTAAGATTAATAGTCTCGTCATTCTTACCTTGTTTTTACCTTTAGGATTTGTGAAAGCTTACGCAGGTCATATTTTTTTTAAATAGAGCAAGCAAAGTTGTTTCGAGAATAAATACAATTATGATACAGTACAAAAAAAAAACGGGAAATGCTCAGAACATTTGAAAATCTAAGAGAACTTAACTAATAATTCAACCCGACGTGTGGCGCTGCAGTAGGGTCTTTTTTTTAGGCAGTGCAACTTCTGTCCAATAACTAGTCAAATGTTACAACAAAAAATAGAAAATAAGAATTTCTATGATGTATGTAAAGAATAACTTTGTTACAATATTTATCTGACTGTCCTATCCCTGCTATATTTCTGCGCTCGACGTCAAATGACGCGGCATTGTTTCCGCATGCTGCCCATGTTGCTGAAGACTTAAATTATTTCATCTGGATACGACATTAAATTTTTAAGCTATTAACGGGATTGTTACTATGTAACTTGTTACTCCGTGATCATGGAGCTTGCAAGAGTGCCGAAATATCGGAGACTTATAAAAACAAGGTAAATGGTAACAATCCCGTTATTAGCTATAATGTTGGTGACAATGAAAGTTTAAAACAACATAACATTAAAATATTTTGGAAAAGCTTTTGTTTTAATACATTTAGCATTTCACCTAAATTCTAAGATAAAATCTCTTTTTACAGGCGCATTTTAAAGCGCAGTAAATTAGCCCACACTACCAGCTGTTATTGAGTGTAAATGGCGGCTGAAGATATCTGGAACGGCAGAAGTGTGTACCGCACAAGCCATCCTCACCTCACTGGACCTAATATCCATCCCCGTAGAGCCGAAGAACCTATACCACAATAAATACAAACATTACACAATGAAAAGATAGTGTTATTTTACTGTACAGTGTTCTAAAAGTTAGGTGATACTTTGCCAAGCGGGAACTCTAATTTGAACGGGAATTCCGCTATTCCTACCTCTCTTATAATAATTATTATTCATATCAGACCATAATTATGGTAAGTCATTATCATCAGCCTATAAATGTCCCCGCTGATGGGGCACAGGCCTTCCTATGGATACAATATGCAGATTGGGCCGTGACGCACCACGCTAGCCCAGTGCGGATTGGTAAATGCTAATGACTGTAGATACAGCTGGAACCAACAGCTTAACGTTCCTTTTGAAGCACGGAGGAGCTAAAAATAATAAATTTGTGGTCACCCATCCAATGACCGATCATTGCAGAAGTTGCTTAACTTCTATGACCGCAGGCTGAACACACTAACTACTTGCGAGCTACTCAATTATAGTAATTATGGTCAGTACAAAGTTTTAATTAGGTAGGAGAGGTAGGACACCTTACAGAAGTAACAAAAAAAGGAAATTCTTTGTGTGGTGACTGAATTAAGCCATCACCACAGACATGACATATTGGTTCACATGACAGACTTCACAGTAATAATTTGGTAAATTAAATACCATCAGGAAATACATACATTAATTTACTTTAGATAACATTGCCCTTTATTTTAAAAGTACCAATATACATATTTTTTGAGGCCACTTCCAGTTAAAATCGGTTCTTTTGCTCTTTGTAGTAATACGTGCTTATTATCCTGTTGACGTATTTTGACCAATGATATTATGATACATGAGGATCGCTATGCGCTTGTTTGTCTCCAGAAATAGAATTCACCATACATAGTTCATACAAAAATATCATATTTATCTATCGGATAAATAATAAATTACACTGATATAAATAGGTACATGACGGATTTCATTTTTGATATAAAAGTATAATACTATTCTACATTTTGTTTGTAACGTAATCATTTTTAGTGTTCAAAGAGAAAATGTGTTACTTAGATAACTAATTTAGCATGATCGTAAAGTAGGCTCTTTATGTATGGTTGCGAAACGTGGCCCCTGAAAGAGGACACTACAAGACGCCTACAGGCATTCGAGATGTGGTGCTACCGTCGCATGTTACGCATTAGTTGGACGTAGAGGGTCAGGAACGAAACCGTGCTTCAGCGCGTTCATATGTCCCGGAAAATATTGCCTTCCATCAAAAAGCGCAGGATGGAATATCTCGGCCACGTGCTCAGGAACGATAGATACATGCTGCTGCAGTTGATAATGATGGGCAAAGTGGACGGAAAGAGATGTGCTGGGCGAAGAAAGAAGTCATGGATCCGGAATATCCGGGAGTGGACCGGTATTGCCTCCGTCGAACAGCTGTTCCGGCTGGCTGCTGATAGAGATAAATACAGGAAGCTAACGGCCAACCTTCAGGATTGAAGAGGCACTGGAAGAAGAAGAAGAATAAAGTAGGCACTTATAGCATTCTGGATACTACTATACAAAAAAATCATTATATTTATCTAGCGGCTAAATAATAAATTACAGTGATATAAATAGGTACACGACGCATTTCATTTTTAATATAAAAGTATAATACTTCTATTTTTTTTTGTAACATAATCATCTTTAGTGTTCAAAGAGAAAATGTGTCACTTAGATATTTCATTTAACATGATCATAAGGTAGGTACTTACAGCATTCTTGATACTACACCAGAGCTATTTAATTTAAGATTGTTCTACATAACTAATCCTTTTACCCATATCTTCAAACAGAGAATGTAGTCCTAAATTTCGACGCCAGTGGATAGGTGATTTCAACGTCCTTTATCAAGCTCCTATGTTCAGGAAACTGAAAACAATGACTGGCATTCCAGGAAAAATAAAACCTATTTTGTTAGGGATGTCTGGGGTGCTTCAAACGGCGAAAGGAAAAAAGGCCAGTTAGAGACAATTTTATTTACGAAATATGCTTTTGGCACAGTTTCGTTTCATCAACGTTTATTTGACTACAAGGTAAAGGATAAACGGTAGAAAACATAATTTCATTATAACGCAACATGAAAGTTATAGTTTGCAAAAAGTATGACTATACACATTATAATCGAAATCAAAACGGGATTGTTGGGAAAGTATTTACATAAACACACTTCTGATAATGAATTGTTTCGTGTTTATTATCCATAGCTTTTGCTCTTCTTATAACTAACTTAGAGGTTAGAAAAAAAATGTTGATTTTCTCGAATATCCGGATTACTGTTTTTTCAATTGAGCTACCAGGCAAATTTTCACAGAGTTGAATTAATTCATTTGTTTTTTATTTCTTTTCCATCTTAATATAAATAAATAAATAATAAATAAAATTAATAAATATTTCCAACACTCACACCGATTAGCCTAGCCCCAAAGTAAGCACTATAAGGCTTGTGTTATGGGATGCTAGGGTAACGGATAGAATACATATACTGTACACATATAAGTATATTTATATAGAAATAGATATTAACCATCCATGACTGGAGTACAAATGCTCGTATTCATCACACAAACATCTGCCCCCACCGGGATTCGAACCCGAGACCTCTCGAGTCGGCGACACCATGAAACCCGGCGTACAAACCACTCGGCCACGGAGGTCGTCATATAAACGGCAATAGCACAGCTTTGTGAACGAAATTAATTAACAAACTTCTTTGTTTATTTAGATATACCGTCATCATACAACGCCCGAACCAAAGGCGAGATATATTCAGATCACATAGAACTTTTTATATGTATGTATATTAATAATTATGCTTTATTTCTTATCCACACAATCCCATGCATAAAAAATTAACACTGTTAATGAATGAGTTTCTTTAAGACAAAATTATGGAGAGACTGGCATCTTAACTAGGCCGCAGCCTGTATCTCACGAGACCAGTACTCTCAGTAGTATGTAGGTATCATTTCTTCTAAATATAGTAAAAACCTCTCGTGAAAATATCTCACTGGGTTTAAAGTTACAATTCGAAGGAGTACTTAAGTACACTTCAAATTTAATGAGATGGTGCTAAATCAAAAGAAAATTTTACGGATGCACTGACAATTATACTACCGCGGCCCTAATGCTTTAAAAATAAGAAAATATAAGTAGATGATGCTTTTCAAATGCCAAGTAAGGCAACGCATGAGTGATAGTCTGATAGGGGTATGAGACTATCACTCATGCGTTGCCTAACTCGGCTCTATTCTATCTCCTACCCCGTGGAGATTGAATGATCAAATTTTTCATATACGTGAAAATTGAAAAAAATATAGTAAGTGGCTTGATTTACAAATAAAAAGAATCAAAATTGATTTATTTTTTAGTACGTTTTTAAGTTAACATTACTTCCCCAGGAGGGCAATGCAATCTGCTAAGCCTCTCATCTCTACTGAGCAATTTAAGCGAATCGGATTGTGTTATTTACGAATAAGAACCAACTCGAAGATGCATCCGAGAGCTAAGCTTTAAGACCCCATTTAGTAATGGTCGGGTCTAAGTTTCTTGGAAACTGTAATGACAGCTTGCCAACTCACCGCCTTTAATAGTTTATATGACTGTTGAACTATATACGTGATTGCTATCTAGTCAAAATATTGGTGTGAATTCGGTGTTTTTTATTGACCTATGAGCGGTACTTGGAGAAGTGAAATAGTTGATAAAATCATTATTTTTTTGCATCCGTTTCAGCCTCAAAGTTATTTATGATTAGACTTTTATATTATATCTGTCATTTCGACTTTTGCATAGAATGCAGTTTAGTATACAATATAATGAAAATGGTTCTAAGGTTCATGTTTCACCAGTAAAAATATTTTTTCTCAAACTTCTAATTATAATTTTGAAGATAGCAGATTAATAAAGGTACATTTAGACCGTTTTCGAAAAATGTGGAGTAGAGAGTACCTTTCTTTACGCACCTCGCACACTAGGCGGCCACGACCACGACCAGTGGCCGCAACTAACAGAATAACTATAATTAAAACAAACAAAAAAGTTACAGCAAATTTTAATGCAGTACTGGCTTTATTTTATGGTGGTTTTTTAATTTTGCTTTCTATTTAGTATTGAACTACGAATAAATAAAAGACATTAATTTATCATTATAAGGAGAAGGATGAAAAGCTTAAGGCGTAAAATTGCTGCAATGTCCAGTATTTTTGGCACAATTCAATATTTTTTTTATTTAAGACTGCGTAATATTTAGTTGCGATCCTGTTAATGTCCGGGTTAAAAGAGACAAGGTTATTTTCTGCGCATAAAAGAAGTAATTGAGTGTGCTTAAATTCTTGTAACTTACACCATCCACCAGCTACTCCGTATTCCGTTATAGAAGCGATAGTTTGCTAAACAATTTTCGACTGACGTACCGGTGTTAAACTTCGGCGCTGCGTGCCTACATTACGGGAGTATCGTTCGACTTATGGCGATGGCGATAGAAAGTGGTTCAGCATGTAAATTTGGTAAGGTCCTTTTCCATATTATTATGAAGATTTTTTTTACGAAATGTCTATTGAAAATTAACCTCCGTCTGGGGAAGTAACCTTCACCTTACAAAAGACTCCAGAAAAATAACACTACCTTTTAGTGGTTTTATGTTTCGGTAAGTAAGGTTTCAGCCGTTGGTCCCGGCTGCATCTGCAGTCGTTAGCACCCACCAATCCGCACTGGGCCCGCGTGGTGGGTCATGGCCCAATCTCCGTATTTCATCCATAGGGAAGGCCTGTGCCCCAGCAGTGGGAACATTAATAGGCTGATGATGATGATGATGAAGTAAGGTTTCAGGGCTTCCCGGGGTACGGGAATGGGTCTCGTAACGGCGCGAGTGACATTTTTGATATGGCAAGCGTCTATGATACCGCTTATCATCTGGTGGGCCATATAAGCTTGTTTGCCACTGCTTTAACATTTAAGAAATTAGCTAAGGTGCTAATATAAGAAGCCTTCCTTTGCGCTAACATCGAAGTATTCGTTTACCTCACTCAGTTTTATATTGACATCATTCAAATTCACCGCAGAATAAACGGAACATTATTGCTGTCATTTGGTTGTCTGTTTTTTTCAATTAAAACATTCAATTAAATTATTTGTTTCATGGGTGGTCCCATACATGAAAAAGAGACGATTCCACGGGGTTTCCC
The DNA here is from genome assembly GCA_902850365.2 of Chilo suppressalis. Taxonomy (NCBI): domain Eukaryota; kingdom Metazoa; phylum Arthropoda; class Insecta; order Lepidoptera; family Crambidae; genus Chilo; species Chilo suppressalis. The sequence continues at coordinate 6,609,025 of OU963902.1, forward strand.
AAAAAATATAATAAAAATTCTTCTCAATAAATAAATAAATTCATTACATATAACCCATTAAAACTGTTTTATTTAATTCTATGAAACTTGCTCTAACAAAAACTGACCATACGCGCCCAAGTGAGTGACTCGCATCCAATTTTGTCACTCAGTTTAGCAACAATAATATGTTTTTAGGTGGTCATTGGATGGGTGACCAAAAATTTACTATCTCGAGCTCGTCCGTGCTTCGGAAGGCACGTTAAGCCCGTGGTCACCGCTGCATGGGCAGGCGTAAGCACCCACTAATGCGCACTGGGCTCGCGTTTTGGGTCCTGGCCCAATCTCCCTATACCATCCATAGGGAAGGCCTGTGCCCCAGCAGTGGGGACATTAATAGGCTAATGATGTTAATGATGCCAATAGAGCACTATAAAAGAGGTGTGACGAAGCATTTCGCAGGCCGGTAAAATTAGGGGTACCTGTGAGGCAAATAAATCTATTTCGCATTTATTACATCTTTTAATATTCTTTATGGATGGTATGATCATACGACCGCTGATGTGATCGGATGTGTTTGTTTATTGTTTCTTGTTATTTTAAAAATCATTTTTGAAATGATCAATTGCATGATCGCGATCTAGCTAGCCATTGTGGAAGCGCTTTAATCTGTGTCAATCAGTACATATTGAATAGATTTTTGTTTACAGTGTGTTTATTGAAATGTATGGTGCTTTATAAGAACAAATAAAATGGACAGCCGGACAGCAGGAAAACCCTACTCCAGAAGTCGGCTCGACCACTGAAGTTCAAACCTGGAAGAAAACCATTGAGTTATGCCTCAATGAGGTATGCACTATTGCAACAGAAGGGAAGCTTAATTCAGACCAGAAGTTGAGAATTAATCATTTTAGCCGTAAAGTGTCCCATAGGACGTCTCAGACGGCTATTAACTTCAGCACTTCAGCTTGGAGATCAGTTGAGCTATGTCGGTTGTACTAGTTCTTCAACGGATTTCCTCATTCCTGCTTGGATCACACCTCGGCACCACACATCGACATCGACAAATAATTTCAATTATCATACAAATTTCAGTCCCCTGTTTTCACTGCCTCAAAATTTGATTTTCGTGACAGGGGCGATATTTCCTTCTCTGATATATGATCAAATTTTATTGACTAAGTTTTAAAGCAGAACAGACAGAGGTGAGGTTACTAGTAGTAATAAAGTATTTTAAAGAGTATGCGTAGCGTTTAACCACAGTGCAATTAAGTCTATCGTGTCACATTAGGCTATGGCAATAACCACTATACGTACATTGTGTTGTTCAAATATTACTGATGATATCGAACTGATATAGCTGCTCTGCTGGACCGAAACGCCATTAACGGTATGATTTCGTTTCGTGTTGCATATTTTTGCCGTATCAATTGTGTACACAGGTTATACTTAAAATTTACCGAACCAGCCAGTTACATTTATATTAAAAAATATTATAAAATAAAATAACTACTGAGCTTCAACATGTAGTCTTTCTCTTATTTATTCTAAAAAAAAAATTAGTGTACCCTATTTAAACTTGAGTCGTTGTTACTTAAAAATAATAAATTATAGATTGATTGATTATGCACCACTTGTTCTGGATTAATCATTCTCATCATCTTTTAATTTTAACCCTTAGCTACTAGAATAGGTATATTTAAATGTTGTATAAAACAGTCTACGTTTACTTTGGGAATAATTAATTAGCGTGAGTTATCTTAAAACACGTTTTAACAGTTGGCCAAAACTAATTACTGCTGAAGTTTCAATTAAGACTCGACTATTTATATTTGATTCAGACGAAATAAAACCTAATGTATTCGTATTCCGACCTTTGTTGAAATGAATCTTGCCACACCCCGAGGGCGGCACATTAAATTGTGTCTGGACAAATTCTCTTTATTTTTCATAGCGTTGGGATACGTTCGCGAAATTGTACGACTTTTTTTTTGTTCGGTTGTAACGGTTCTTAAAACCCGATGAAATGGCTATCAAGTACGTTTTAAATAATCAGTGCGGTTTGAGCAGTTGCCAAGATTGTGAGAGGTCATTTTATTTGAATATTCCCAGAACAGCATATTTTCTTACAATTGAAAATTGGTGTTAAAATGGATTTGAGGGTATGCTCAAATTTTAATAATATTTTATTGAAACTCGTATCTTGTAGTAAATAAGTTAAATCTTATCTCATCGAGTTTTGTTTAATTAATATGAAAAACCGCAAATAAGTGTACGTATATTTTGGCTTATTACTACAAAATAATAGAGCAACACGACCGACGCAAAATATAATCTAAAGAATTATTCTTTGTTGCAAACTCAACATTAACTAACAACAACTTAATTAAGACTTCAGACATCACCTAACTTCAAAACGCGATCAAACAAATTGCTTAGTTATATTTATAATGCCTACACAAGAGATTATTAGCTTTCCCAAAAAACGACCGGGGCATATAATTTTTCACACTTTAAAACACCGCTATAACAGCAGTAACCAACGTTCGGAACAAAATATATTTTCCGCCTAACAAGGGTTACATTGTATTTTTTTAATCTAAATTTTGCGCTATTGGCTATAAAGGTTTTTGATCACAACCACAAAACAAAGAGCAGAATAGTTTTCAACAACTGCTATGGAAGCGCACACATAATTTTACTGAGTAGGGCCTGGCTCATTTCTTCGAGCTCTTGAGCTGGGTGAAATGAGCGGAGAGGAGTCCTCAGTTTTTTTTTTATACGAGGCGCATCTAATGACCCACTTCATCTGATGTTAAGTGTAAGTGGAGACCACTCGCGAAGATAGCTGATGCGGCAGAAAGTGTGCCACTTCAGCCATCCTCACCTTGCCGGCCTGAACACAATCCTCTGCCCCGCGGAGCCCTGGAACCTTACTCATCAGGAGAAATCAATACCAACAACATGTGTTATTTTACTGTGGTCTTCTGGTGGAGGTTGTTTTCCCAGATGGGCGCTCTAATTGTAGAGGAAAATGCTCTGTGCTGCCTCTCTTAAAGATATCATCGGCGCAACTCCCGGTGTTCCTTGCCTTGACTACAAGCCTTTCCCCCACATCAAAAAAAGGTTTCGATGCGCCTTAATCCATGAATATTTTTAGAGTTCCGTACCTCAAAAGGAAAAAAACGGAACCCTTATAGGATCACTTCGTTGTCCGTCCGTCCATCCGTCCGTCCGTCTCTCAAGACCGTTTTTCTCAGAAACGCGTGGAGGTATAAAACTGAAATTCATATCTAATACTCATGTCTACTGTCCCTAGGAGCTGTGAAAAAATCAAACTCCTAACCCAAAGCAGTCAAAAGTTACAGTTTGCGGCATAAAGCCGCAAATTTCCGCAAATTTTCGAAACTCGCACGGGAATCAAAAGGAAAGGTACTTTCCGTGAAATTAAAATCCTGAAATTTTTTACGAAGTCTTATAGTACAGATAATGTTAAAAATGCGAAAACCGGAAATTTTTAGTTACATCATATAATAAAAAATATTTTGAATATTTTAAAGTTACTACCTCTTTTCTCATGAACGCTTAGAGGTATTAAATTGAGTTTGTACGGAACCCTCGGTGCGCGAGTCCGACTCGCACATGGCCGGTTTTTTTAATCTGTTTATATAAGAAGTCTTTTGAAACAGAAGTAAAAATTACGACGAAGCCCTAAGGACCGAGTCTTCAGTCATATTTTCGTGTCTAAAACCCTAACCCTTGTGTAACGTACGATTGTGACTGCATACAAAAGGCATTAAGTGCGGGTAAATTCCTATGTTTGCAGTCTAATAGTGTACTTGATAATATATATTATTGCGTTTTCCGGGCGTAACTGAGCTGTTATTGTATGCATCCATTATTCGAAACCGAGCTAAATGCGTCAGCGGCCTTATAGGATGCTTAATATATTACAAATACGTGTGCAAAATGTAAACGGTACTTCAATTCGTGAAACGTTCTCACCTGGAATGTTATTTTTGTTGAGGATTACTATGAATGTTCACGATAATTCTTATTTAAGACTACAGAATTCGAGCAAGATTTTTTGTATTTCATTATTCAAAAAAAGAAACTGTAACATGACATGAATTTATTCCTTTATTTTTTGAATATTTACGAAAATTTTACGATGTTGTGTATTCGTATATTTTTAACCAATTAAAGGTTAAAAATATACGAATAAACGACCCGCACGAAGTACACAACTACTCGCATGGGGTCACAGGTGACCCCAAATTGTACCAAATATTTTTAATATGTAATGAATATAATATGTAAGAAAATAAAACTATTTTAATATCATCGTTCTCTTATATTTCAAAGCAATGAAAAAACATCTAATTAACTTTTAATTAAAAGGAATTCTCGCACTCATCTGCATCAAAATTTAAGATGAAGAGTCACTTTATTAATTTTCATCATGTTTATATATATATATATATGTCCTTTCGTAATGTTTATTTATATTGTATCTAGGTTAATTCGTATATATTTTCAATATTATTTATTATATCTGTATTTATGTGTATATTTAGCTTTATATCGCCGTTCGCGTTTTTGTTTTTCCCCAAAGGTTGACTGGGAGAGAATGCTATTGGCATTAAGTCCGTCTTTTGTACCATTCTCTTGTATTTGGTCAATAAAGTTTTAAATAAATAACATCTTTTTTTATTAAACAGTTAAACAAAAACGAACTAAATTAAAATACTAATAAAAAATAACGTTTTATGGGTAATTAAGCGGAGAACAAAGGTACATTTTATAAATAGTTTTGGGACTCTCATAATCTCTTTTATTACACCGTTGGCAGTATATTTCAGAGTGATCATTGCAAACCAATGTCGTGCATTTCTTGCATTCGTTCGTACCTTCGATTACTTTTCCCCAGGCAGTTGCTGCAATACTTTGCAGTGGTTTAATTAACACATTTTGAAGAAAGTTTTTATGTTTGTGTATTTGTTACTCAATCATGCAAAAACGGCTGAACGGATTTGTATGAAATTGAACATACAGACAACTTATAACTTAGAAAGAGGCATAGGAAAATTATTATTCCGAAAAAGTTTAAGATTACTGAGAGAGGTTGGTATGAGGATTAAAAAAAATTTTTACGCGGATGAAGTCGCGGGCGGCCGCTAGTAATTCCATATGCGTTCCATAAATATAGATAATATTCTTGCACTGCATGTTTTGATATTAGTTATTTCATTATTTTACATATATCATAAATCCTTCAGGTAGTCGTTCACCGTCGGCGGAGAGAGCTACACGGGCACGCCCAAGTAGTCCTCCGCAGCGGACGGGGGGCGGTACGGTGGGCACTAGGCCGCGTTCAGCCCCCACGTGCGGGCCATTCTGCGCACGTCTGCGGGGTCCCCGCAATACCTCGGGAGACCCCTGCCGTGGAGCCCCGGCTAGGCCGGGAGGCTACTGGGTGCGGAGATGCGGAAGAATCCCTAAACAGGGATCCCGCGGTTTCGCACTAAGCAGCTTAGAGGGTATCGCAGGGTTTTTAGCGGATATTATGCCGTAAAGCGCCCGTATGAGTAATGGGGTCCTCAGTGGGCAGCCACTATGGGGGCTCGTAAGGTTTGCGGGAGCCAAGTGTGAGGTCCGTTCGGCGGTTTGGCTCTTAAAGGCGCCGTCGTCTGTAAACAGAGTTTTTGCCTGCGTCACAAAAAAAAGGTAGTCGTTCACCGTGTGAAATTAGGCTATCTATGTGTAAATCTAGAAAATCTATAAAGGTTTCGTCGCGTCGGGAAAATAGAATCTTTATGAATCTGGAACTCTGCATTTCTTTTGTGAGAGCTTATGACCGAAACATAAAACTGTGAGTAGGTATGTATGTACACAGTGACCTGGTCGTAAAGACTTTTATGACCAACTTATGAACCATCGGGTCCTCCATAGTGATGATATTCCACTATTGAATTATTCGGGTTCGTAAAATCTGATGAGTTGGAACATGGGGATTTGGTAAGGTTTGTCAAACAACATTGAATTAATGGAAAATACACAAATATTACGCTACTATCGGCTACCAGCAACTTTTTCCGCGTTAACTTTCGATTTTTGAAAATACCACAGGAATCTAAAAATATTTCGAGATAAAAAGTATCCTATGTCACAATCAAGATCGTAAACTATATGCGTGCCAAATTTCATCCAAATCCATTAAGTAGTTTTTGCATTATTCATTAAAAAACATACAAACACACAATATTACAAATTTTCATAATTATAATATTAGTAGGATATGTGTTGTTCTCTTGTACTGTCTATTTTTCTGTTCTTTCTATTGTCTTTATATACGAAATAGCTTGCTTGGCAGAAAAGTGTGCCAGGCCAGATATCTTCGTGGAGTCCCGGAACTTTTAGGTGAAGTGGGGGGCAGTGTAACATGAGGAATATCTCTCCACTTTTCTTATTTGTCTATAGCAAAATGCTTTATTTCTTCTCCTCACAATCCCATGCACGAAAAAATACAAACTTAATGAGTTCATTTCCTTTAGACAAGATTGTGGAGAGACGGGTATCTGAACTAGGCCTCAGCCTCATCAGGTGTATCTCAGAGGACCTGAGATCTCAGAAGACAGAATTTCGACGCGGCTGTCAGGGAAGCGGGAGCATAATTGGTCAGTGCATTCGCCCGGATAGCGAAGGCTGCGGGTTCGAGTCCTGTCTGCTGCCTGGTCCGCGTGGTATTTTTTCTAGTTATATTTTCTTTAGATTTAAACATCAAGCAGTTACATGCTTAAAAAATAAAAAATTATAACTAAAGAAACTGTATTTATAGTTTCATTTTGGTAGGTGCATGATGGTCACAAATCGTCCAATTTTGAACCTTAATCGCTTCTGCTGCAAAGCCACACGAGCCCCGTGGTTTGCTGTTTAAGTATCAGATGTCCATACAGTTTAAATGTTTTAGTGCATCTAAAAATTAAGGATATTATTAAAATCATCATTTTCTTAAACAGGTTTGGATATTTTAGCATTATCTTGACATACTTCTTCGATGTAAATAGAAATTGCTGTACCAACTAGAGAAATACATGCGAGCAGCGGCCGCCAAAAGTTGTATGAAATTCTAGATCTGTCGCATTTTAGCGGCCAAATAAGTAAATTACATAGCAAACTCCTACCTCCCTTATTAATAAACTAGAAATAAACTATGATAAGTTACTCCATGTTTTGTCCTTGTTCATTGAATGACAAATGGCATTTGAGCGATATGAACAAAACACGGCGTAACTAGTCTAAGCTTATGCCTCGTTTAATAATAAGGGTGTTACTGTCATGTAATTTAATAATGGAACGATCTTTTACTCCGAAACATAACTATAAACAAAACTATGGAATATATTGTCGCCAGCAGTGTTTCCGGACCAATACGACCCAAAAACCTTCAAAAAAAAAGGGTACTCCTTCCTTAAAGGCCGGCATCGCATTTGTGATACTCCTGGTGTTGCAAGTGTCCATGGGCGACGGTGATCAGTTACCATCAGGTAAGCCGTCTGCTCGTATGTCCCCTATAACATAAAAAAATAAAAAAAACACATGGCAACCAAGGAGGTAAGTAAATTATCAAAGATTTATTTCAATTTGGAACTGGCTTGCGCACAGAAATCTAAACAATAATAAAATGGTAGGAAAGTCAAAACTGTACAATGAATATTTTTTAAAAGAATAGTTGGGGTGTGATCTTCAATCGATACCGAAGTCAAAAATATAGTTTTTAGGTTTTTTTTTCTGTTTGTCTGTGTCCGGGATAAACTCAAAAAGTACTGCATGGATTTACTTCAAATTAGGCACAAATATTATTAAAAAGTCGAATCAACATATAGGCTACATACTAACATGAATTCCACCCCTAAGGGGGTAATACGGGGGTTGGAAATTTGTATGAAAGTGTTATGTTTTTGAAGTAAGAGACTTGAAATTTAACATGTATGCATATATAGATGGTGTAGACGTGTACTAATAATGTAACTTTAGAAATAAACCCCCTTTTGAGGTCAATAATACAATCAATGAAGGCAAAAATCAGCTAAAACCTCCGATTTCGTTGAACCTCCGTCGATTTTCATGAAAATTGGTGAGTAGGTGGGGGATCTTAAAATGCATCGGTTTCCCGTTATTTAGGTTTGAATACTTAGATTTAAGTACTCGCCGAAACAAAATATACATACAATTACCTATAGCTTTGAATTAATATTAGAAGGTTTTTCAAAGTAGGGGTTTGTGTGATTTTTTTTATTAATTTCAATTTTTGGTTATAATATATTTTTTGTGAAAACTCATAGGTTTTGAGTTATTTATGAAAAGCCGCTTCAAAACATGTATTTTAATCACGAAACATCACAATCTTTGATCTTTAATAACTCAGAAAGTTTTAATTTATTCCAAAAACTTTATATCACAAATTTTGTCTCTCTATCGATTCCTGGAGTTATTTTTATTAAAATAATTGTTACCCCCGAGAAAGGGTGGCATCTACCCCCAGGGCAAAAGCGCAAGTTGTCACTAAGCCACTTTTGTTTCTTAATGTATCCCCCACCTACTCACCAATTTTTATGAAAATCGATGCAGATTCAACGAAATCGGAGGTGAAAACCTTCATTGACTGGACCACAAAAAGTATGTACAAATAACCAACTCCACGCGTACGAAGTCGCGGGCGGCCGCTAGTCTGTTTATAAATAAAAACAAATGAACACTTTCAAATAAAAAGGTCTGCCTACTTAATTTTAATTTTTTCGCATCTCTTATCTATGAGACAAGTCCGTCCGTCCGTCCGTCCGTGGTGCTGTTTCAGCGGCCAAACCGTAAGAGATAGATATAGAGAATGTTTAAGTTATAAGTTAAGAATAGTCTGATAAGACTACAAACCGGATGTGAGTAACGTAGCACTTCCGGTTTTCGAGAAATCACGTGATTTCTATTTTAATCGAAACCACACAAAATCTCCGAAGTTCTCAATTAATTAAATACTTTTTTTTTTGGTGAACATTTGGTTCACAGGTTTGCTAGTTATTTGAGAAACGTAGTAGCCTTGGCCCCAACTAGATATTGTTGGACGTACGTATGTGAACCTCGTCTTCGCCTCGGCCCACATTTGACCACATGACGATCACCGTCAAGTGGTACTCTCCGTCCGGTCGAGTGGTTTGTACGCCGGGTTTCATGTCCCGGGTTCGATCCCGGTGGGGGCAGATGTTTTTGTGATGAATATGAGCATTAGTACTCCAGGAATGGATGTTTAATATGTATTTCTATATAAATATACTTATATATGGATAGAATACATATACAATAGTATATAATATATTCTATCCGTTACCCTAGTATCCCATAACCCAAGCCATACAGTGCTTACTTTGGGGCTAGGCTAATAGGTGTGAGTATTGGAAATATTCATTTATTTATTTACACACACGTCCATCAATGCCTCTTTTCCTGGCTGCTGCAGTAATGCACTATTCCTGTAAGGTTTCCCTTTTCACTTTCAATCGCCATTGGTTAATTATCTAACAGATCCACGTAATTATCTGAAAGTCTAAGATTACTGAAAATATCAGTTTAAGTAGACCATTCGTACTCCTAACCCTCTTAGATTGGGGCATTTGCCTAATCTGGCAGTATTTCAGCTATATTGTACCCGGAAGCTATTCCATGTTGACGTATTGCTGCGTACGTCGGTCGCCAGAGCCGGAGATGGCAGATACCGAGATTTGGCGATACACCCGTCCAGTTTAATGAGCAGTGACTGACAATAGTGGAAATTAATTTCTATGAGTTAATGCATATATCACGAAGAGTATAAGCAATGGACGTCATGCTTGTTTACCAACCTTTATAAATAAAAAAAAATAGGTTCTTTTTAGAGTTCCGCAACGAAAGGGTAATACCAGACCCTATTACTAAGACTCCACTGTCTGTCTGACTGTCTGTCACCAGGCTGTAACCGTGAAAGCAAGACAGTAGAAATTTTCACAGAGGATGTATTTTTGTTGCTGCTTTAACAACAAATACTAAAAACAAAATAAAATATATATGGTGGCCCCCTAAAAACCAGGGGCGTCTTAGCCCATGTAGCGCCCGTGTGCAAACATTACTCTAGCGCTCCCTAGTAAGCGTGTTGTCAAAATGGAATAGGTACAAAGTACAAGTTACAGCATATCAAATTACCGCTAACTGTCAAATATGCCAATGAATAATCAATTCTATTGCTTGGAAATTTAATGTGAAGAAGAAAGTCAAAGGTTGGTTTATCTCTGAGAATTTCTCATTTAAGCGCACTTAGCGACATCTATTGTAAAAAAAATGCATTTTCATCGCAATAAAGCTGCCACCTGGACGTCATAGATACAGACTTATTATTATAATACGATAAAGTAAAATATTACTATGATTCGTCCAATATATTGAAAGTCAACAACCTTTCCAATTTAATTGTTTTCGTCTTACGAATTTTCGATTGTCAGGTGTCCGGATGCGATCAGGCCACGTGTCATGACGCGAGTTTAACAGTTTTTCCCATTACAAAAAAAGTGTACAACGCCGCTAAAGAAGTTTTGACCTCCTAGATAGAGACTTATTATTATAATACGATAAAATAAAATATTACTATGTTTGTATCCAATGTATTGAAAGTCAACAACCTTTCCAATTTTATTGTTTTCATCTTACGATCAGGACACGTGGCCTGTGATGCGATCAGCCCACGTGTCATGACGCGAGTTTAACATTTTTTTACCCATACAAAAAAAGTGTACAACGCCGCTAAAAAAGTTTTCACTTCAATTATAATTAAGAATGTACTTACAGTTCTGTTCTGTAAATGATGTACTTACCTACAAAACATCGTGTAGACTCACAAATACACGTGTGCGCGAACAAATGGCGGTCTCAGTGTTTACTAAAAAGCTCAACAAACAATATTCAGTGGACGGTTAAACACTATACGGTAAAACACAAAGTTATATTAAACTTTTCTCTTCAAAAGAAGTATTGAAAATAACCTTGTACTTCGTATTTTGAAAATTGTTAACTGGATATTTCGAGGCTTTTATGTATCCATTGTTACCTATTTTACATTATGTGATGGAAGTTGCCCTTAATACCTGTTTATTAGTTTGATGTCAGCTTTAAATTTGAGTACGATATATGAAATAAAACAGGGAGAAAAAAGCAGCCCTGGCGGAGTTTCTTGGCGGTTCTGCTCAGTACAACTTTTAAATGTGCTTGTAAAAGCCTAAACGGAATAAATGAATATTGAATTTCAACAATAGTGTATAGCTGATAGTAGATAACTTTTAGTTACCTACGATTTTTATCAACGCAGAAAGTATTAGATTATTGATTTATCAGACTATTAAAACACTACTAACTTCTATCTCCTTAAAAATCACAAATTATCATCAATGTTAAATATAGAATGCGTACCCTATTTAGCGTTGGTCTTGAGCTCGTAAAAATAATTACTTCCGATATCAAAGCGCTAAAAAAGGCTGCTTATTATAAAAAGCCACAGATAATACAAATAGGTTCTTTATTAGGGTATCGGAAATCCATCAGCATAATCCGAGGTTACTAATAATAAGTCAAGAAGAAGATAAAAAGCCAAACGTAACAACATCTACATAACAAAACCTCTGTTGCCAGGTACCCTTTCATTTTAGAGGCTTTGAAGTAAAAAAAATATACCCGATCTTCGGATCAAAGGCAGATATATTAAGATATTGAATATAATAATAATGTTATTTTTGATGTGATAGCAAATTACGCGGCGTTAGTTTACATGTTTACGCACTCAAGGAAATTCTACGGTTCAGACTTTATCATATAGGTTATATTGCCATAATATTAATTAATTCACCACATAAAAAAAATATTAGAACCTTCAGCTACATTTTAGTGAAGCAAAATGTTAATTTGATTTACTTCAATGCTGCTAAAGGTACTAAGCTAGTGCTTATTTATTCGAACAAAGCGGGAAGCGGTTGGTCCTATTCGACTACTTTTCATAATGTCAAAAAATATTGACAAACTACTCAAAAGCTATCAAAAAATACCGTATTATCTCACTCTCTAATAACTTCAACTCTCACACGTCCAGACAAACAAACTAATCAAACATAATTATTCATGATAATTGATTTATAATAATATATTTAGGAGATTTATATTTTTGCAGTCACCGTTTTTTATCACCAGAAAAAGCTATCGAAGAAAATAAAAATTAGCACTGACTTAACTTTATGTATGTTTTCACAACAAGATACTAATATCTTGGTATGAAAACATACATTAAAGCTAAGAGACAATGAATTTTTTACAACAGGTTTACCAGTACAGTTTAACTATACAGGTAAAACGGAGCGTTTATGTCACATTACTGCGCAGGGGCCCAATTCTCGCGGCGTAGATATTGTATCACCTTCGATATATATCGAATGAACTGGCTTTTATCGAAGGAAAACCATTTTGTCCTATTCTCACCATGTCGCAATAGATATTTATCTACGGATGATCAGTAGACATACATCAACTGGTAAAGAGCCTTCGTTAAATAAATATCTATGGATGTTGGCTTGTCAATCTTGTAATTTTCACTTTTTTTACTTATTATTTATTGTGTTGTCGTGTGTCATTGCCAATTATTGTTACCTAAAGATGTTTTTAACTGCTTTCTTAAATAATTAGTAAATACAGAGGTAGGTAAACAATATATAGTAACGATGGATGAGTTGATTCATGTTCACGTCAATGACTTAATAAATGAAGCGACTGCTGCTGTTGTGCCAAGGCGCCGCCATTGTGAGAGCAGGAGGACCCATTTGAAATGAGGGACGCCGACTTCATAAAAAAATATGTTTAAACAAAAAAATTATTAGAAATCTTTAACGTGACAAATAATAGTGACAAATAAAGTTATGAACGACGTTTTCTTATTAACGTTTCGGAGTTTTCTATCCTATCTTAAAAATATACGCTATTCTAGTCAAGTGGACGTGAGAACTTTATTGTAGTGTTGACTACCTCACAGAAGCTTACCGAAAAAGCTAACTCCATATATTTCGTGCCAAACACTCCAAGAAACATTAGAATACGTCACACCGACATTCTAATGTATAAAAAAGAAGATTAATATAACTAAAGACTAGGCTGTGTGGGCATTGTTCCCTTTGCCTTCCTTGAAAAGGGAGAATCTTAAAAAAATATTGACGTTTCATTATACATAACGTTGAAATTATATATACATACAAGGTAAAGTTGTGTTTTCTTATATTCAAAAAATGTATACTCATATTTAATATGAATGGCATTCATAAAACATAAAATATCATGTTTTTTTGCTTGTAAAATACTGCTTTAATTTATTATTATTTTTTATAGACTATGATGTTAACTTAAACGACAAAAACGGAACGCATTCGTCAGTGAACGAATGTTTACGATAGATAAAATATCATTGGAATATCGAAAATCCACGAGAATAGCATTTTTTGCCATCAGTAGATATTTTCAATAGATATCTCTACTTTCGATATTATCTCGAAGCCGATATAATATCTACGCCGCGAGAATTGGGCCCCAGATTTCCTTCCGCCTGTACAGGCGTACAGGCAACTCGAAAAAATATGAATTTTGATATTTTGAATTTAAAGGATATTGTTCTGCGTCCATACATTGTTAGCCTAAGAACCAACAATCATGAAATATTATTTTCTAGGTTCGAAATTGCAAGCAAATGACTGTAAAAACAAAGATTATTGACGGACACTTCTGAGAATTTAAATTATCAGGAAAACTTAATATTTTTTGAGGTTATGTTTAATATTAAACGAAACATAGGTCAACCTATGAACTTAGTATGAATTGAATTAACATTACAAGTAATTCATTTTTATTCGATGCGATTTTAAAGAATAACTATTAGGAAACTTGTTAAGGTAGGAATCATGAATAAAATAAAAACTGTAGTTTTGCTTCTTATTTTTTGACTATTTTTCTCATAATAGTATCATATTGTATTTTATTTGTATATCACATGTATATTATATAAACGTGCAGCGTGAATGTGTATCAGCTGCTCTTGAATAATTTGGCAGTATGATCCTCTCAGGAGGTTGTGGCACAGGTTCTCTAGCACTTGGTAATAAGGGGTCTGCTATTTGGTAACATCAATGGCATATTAGATAACCGAAATAGTTAAATTATAGGAAAAACAATCGCAAATAAACACACACAGGAAATCCGAAACGAGAATTCAAGAATGCCACAGATTACTATGAATGCAAACTGCCTGCACCACAACCACAGAGTATCGAGTTTTATGCCGACTCTTCACTTGACAACAGTCTGTCATTGGTTGTTTTCTTATTACAGCACTACAGCGCATTATGCGGCATAATGCTTATCTTAGCGCACTCTGCTGTTGCATTTGAAAACAAAATCACGTTCCAATTAAGCATCAGCATAATTCGGCATTGTGCGCCACTGTGTCGCATTATGCTCTGTAATTGGAAAACTACCCTTGTCATGCTTAATATGGAATAAAAAGGACAGACTGATGCCAAGTTTTCAAAAAGCAAACACCAATAGCCAAGTGAAGTGCCGGCATTAGGAAAAAGAGTGTTTTGTTTGCAGCGCTGCCATAGATTATACGCATAAAATTATAGTCTCAGATTATTTTTCAACTTTTTAATATAGCTGGAAGTGTCCGTCACAATTTCAATACTGATAATTATCGCAAAAAATATACTAAGAATTATCATAAATGTCAAATTGGTGTTGGTTCTTAGGCCAAATTTAACATCCTTTGTCCTTTCAATTGTTTATTTTTTGATGAAATTAAATTTCAATTGTTTCAGTAAATTAACATGAGACTACTGTTTTCTTTGCAGAAAGCATGCAGCACAGTTCACAGTACCTCTGTTTATTTATTTTTTCAATAAAACAAATAATATAACCTAATAACGCTACTGTGTTGAAATCATCAAAGCAAATAGTACTCTCATGTTAATTTACTGAAACAATTGAAATTTAAGCCAACAGATTACCGCAATTATCTACGAATGGATGAAAAAACGTATCTTTGACTGTTAACAGCAGTGATTCTCTTAATTGAGAAGCAGGATACAATAATGACAAAAGCTATATCGTCTCATCAAAGATTGATAGTGACGTAAGGTACCTTGCAACAGGGAGAACATTTTATACGCCAAACACAATACTCCGATTTATAGATTTCTATAAACTCCTCCGGGACCTAGTTCCGTTTACGAGACGTCAATTTGTACTTATACAGTATAGCGCCGCGCGTCCATCCCCTCTAACAATCACCGGACAACTGCGCCTGCGCAGATGACCGCCATACACGCTCAGTTTTACCTGCACAGTTAAACTGCACAGGTAGAAAATATCAAAATTCATATTTTTTCGAGTTTACTGTGCAGGCGTGGAAACCTGCGCAGTTATGTTACATACACGCCTCGGTATACCTGTACAGATAAACTGTACAGGGAAACCTGTCAGGTAAACCCTTGCGTCTATGGCTTGCTTAGGAAAGAATAGATATTTTCTTAATACTCATAGATATTCTATTTTTAACATTTATTCCAAAAAATAGGGACTTCCTTCACTGTTACAATAATTCGTTTTTTTTTTAATTTGCCTAGATATTATTGCATTGATTAAATCGCGCGAACCCTAAATGTAAAGAAGGAACATCGTTTAGACAGAGAGTGAATCCCAGAATATTGGCAACTCCGTATAATACTAATAACGTCCAAATCCGGGTCAAAGAAAATCATTTCGAACCGGCAACTTCGTAAGAAAGTTTCTTCAATATAACGAATTATTGGATTCGCAGACGCCGCGCTACAATAATCTCATCGGACATTCGTGAATGATGATATCTTTTGCCTTTTTTTCTATGTCCCTCTCTCTTTCTCTCGCTGAACTCCTAACTGGGAAGGTCCCAGTTTTTGTCAGTGTGTACTTTGAATAATGTGTGAGGCAAGACGGCCGAGTTTTGGGTTTATTTGATTGAAACTTTTTTGCTCGTGGTCTCCTCGCTGAGGTGAGATGGGTCCGCAAACATTTTCAGCAGGAAATGCAGACATGGTCACAGTAAAAATAAAAATCCGCACGAGGATAAAATGTATGTGTTGTTTGTTCTATATGTATATAAGGATCTACTATGCTAGAGTTAATTTATTAGTGTAGAATAGATATGGTATAGTATTGATATTTCATTAATAGTTAAAAAAACGACAGGTTGCACTCCGGGAGTGCCGGCAGAAGTGAAAACTTGAATTTTAACGTTGTGTGAAAGTTATAATAACCTTTCCAATTTTATTGTTTTCGTCTTACGAATTTTCGATTAGGTCACGTGTCCTTACACGAGTTTAACAATTTTTACCCATTACAAAAAAAGTGTACAACACCGCTAAAGAAGTTTTCACTTCAAAAACACGATTAATATTCATCACTTGTCTTCTGCGGAACACTTTTCATAGAAGTCACTGACATGTTTGACGTTTTTTTTTACTTTCTTCGTGTTTTGTTTTCTGATTAATATATTTTAATTTTACTTTTTACAAATTAAATCATAAAATTATACGAATATCATTAATAATATTAATACTACTGACATATTTAGCACATCAAACATTTGATACCGTTCTCATCACTCGATTAATTATCGACGCTCATTTAGGATCTAAAAGTTTGAAGCAACTACGGAAAAGTTTGTGTGACGAACATAAGTTTGTGCTTAAAGTAATTACAACTATATGACAGAGTAAGTACTACTAAAAGTTTTCTTCACTTTCCACAAGATACGATTCATTTACTTGTATACTAAGTGTGAGTTGCAACAAAATCAGGTCAAATTTTGTCAGTGACAACATTGAGTGACAATCAAGTTTCGAAGCAAGGTCAGTTAAAGTTATAATTTCATTTCATTTAATCTTTTACGAAAGGCTCGCACTCTGAACTCTTTTAGGGATCAAGTTCGGAGTTATTTCCTATCCCAACAATTATGTTAAATTTTTACTTCATCCTCTCTTTCCTTCCTTAGATATATCTGTTTTTCCTGCCGTTGATATCATTATGTTTTTTTTTCTATAACACCCCTCCTTTTCTCCTTCATATTTATTTATCTTTCTATAATGGGTTGCCTGGAAGAGATTGCTGCCTAGCAATAAGGCCGCCTATATTGTGTACGTTCTATTTATCATGTTCTAATTTACTTGTGTGTTTTTCTATGGTGTATAACAATAAATAATATTATAATTTTTATTTTACTAGCTCTGTGGTGCAACTTACACACAATGAACTCAAACGTTATCAAAATTAAATTTTGATGTATTACTTAAAAATCTTTGTGAAAAGGTTAAAAGCAACTTATTGATTTTAACCATTTATTAACAACTACAGTTTGAACAGCTGTAACTCACAAAAGCATTTGTAAAATATAAAAAAAAAATACTTCACAAAAACATGCAATAGACCAACCTTTTCTAGAAAAATATTAACAGCGGAGTTTCCCAAATAATTCCAGCTACAAAGAGCTTTTTTTTAAAGGATAAAAGTCCCTATGTCGTGATAAAAAGAACACCTTTGCTCGAGAAATGGAAAAAGATTGTACGAAGGTGGGTGTTTAAGGAGAAAATAAATTCTAATGTCTTGATTCAGATTAAAACCGTGGGGATTGTAACAGATTGCTCTTGTAAATTGTCTCAGTACATTTCTTTATTAAATATTCATGATCTGCATTCGTAAAAAAGTATTTAACAATGCTTTTATAAAGCCCTCTTACAAATGGCTAAAGTACCACTTAATTATTTATTTCAATTAACGAAACTGTGATGAGGGTTTATTTTAATTTTGTTTTCTTTGGAAATTTTTACCAGGCTTTGGTAATGTGAAAACTAGTCAAAAGATTTTTAAGACTAATACAACAAAATAAAATACTATAGAATAATTTCACTTCCACTGGCTGTCTGTATATCCGATAGCTCTTCTAAAACCACGCAACGGATTATAATGCGGTTTCCACTATCACTAGATATTTTTCAAGAAACGTTTGATGATGATGAATAGCTCGGCGCCGTCGGCGGGTTCGAAGCGTCGTATGGCAACCTCAGCGTTTTGTGATTTGATAGTTTGATCGCTGATTATTTACTTTCCCTTTAACTTGTTTGATGGCTTTCTTCAATGAAACAATTTTCGTGAACTTTAAAACTTATATATTAAAGAAATTATAATGAAAATGACAATTTTACTAGCACGAGCACATTATTTTTGTCGCCATATTTTTCTTGAAGTGAACTTATAATTATATAAGCCAATCAGAGGTCTCTTTTGTAACTACAGATTAGTAAAGTGACACTTATTGACAAAAATAATAGGTCGCGGGAAATTTGAAATTACAATTATTTATAACTACAATTATCTAGAACATGTTGATTTTGCGTCAACAACGTTTATAATGTGCTTTGCTTATTAATGAGTCGCCTGCAAATAAAGCTGGTGCATAAACTCAGATAAAAAACGCTCTCAGAATTAAATCAGCCTATCCAGAATCAGCTACCGAATGAGAAAGATGTCTGATAAATTGGAATTTACTAAACCGTGTACAATAGTTGCTCTTAAAGAACGAGATTTGCGTAGGTTTATTCCATTTTGGATCTAACCATCCACGGCCTAAATTCCAATATCAATTTGTTTGTAGTATTATTGTTTGTAATATTCGGGTTCAGTTCTCGATTTCATTGTAGGTAGTCTTATATTATCTTAAGTAACGCTGTTCTCATTTCCGTAACTTAATAAGATGTTTAAAGTATGTATTTATTTTGTGAATTAGTCTTATACACATTGGGGAGCTCGAGTTCTTAATTAATTAATTTAGATTTCGCAATGTAATTAGTTGAAACAGAATATCAAATTGAATATCCTTGAAATCTGCCAGTACATAGAATGGCTATGCAGGTGTGATACATCAATGAGAGCCGAGTGCTGGCGACTGCGACAGCATCGTTTTTGTGAGATTTATACCGGTTTTGTGACTAAATACCTTTGCAGGACAATAGGGATGATGACGACAAAAACTGCATAAAGTGAACGAAATTCTATTTAGTCCATTTGTAAGATTATTAAAACACAATTAATACTTTTCTTTTTGGTCAAAATACCAAAACAGATATAAAGATAAAGAGCGTCAAAGTTTTGGAATGGGGGCTTGTGACGTCACTGCTAAGTAACAATTGTACCAAGATGTGACGTCTTGCGACATTTCAAATCCTTATATCTCTGTAATGTTTTGATCATGTGAATAAATACAAAATACGTGTCCAATACTTTTTGATAATCTACCTGATAAGCGACGAAAAAAAGAAGTCGTTATCCCTATTCTCCAGTGAATCACTCAGTGCCAAACAAAGCAACAATCGAATTACGAACAAGTTAATAATCAGATAAGATATTGGCCTTTGTTTGCCTGAAATAATGATGATGAAAATTAGAGATTTATCTAAACAAGAATTCGATCAGAACGCTCAGAACGCTCGTACTAATTACAGTAATGTAATGGTGGGATGATAGCCTCATACTCGTATATCCACACATCTTCCATATTGTTTGAAATTGATTTTCTTAGGTTAAAGGGTGCAAAAAAGTATATTGCCCGCCTGATGGTAAAATACCACTATAGCCCTATAGTCCAGTATAGCCTATATTGCTAAAGTGGCCGGTGCCTACCCTAACCCAATTCCCTACCCCGTGTAATAACAAAGAAAGACCATAATGCATTGCGAATGTAAAATTTGTTAGTAATAAACAAGAACCTAGAGTGAGTCACGTTAAATCAATTTTTATTCAAATCCTTAGTGAATCCAAACAAATGTATCCAAACAAATAACTCGCAAGTTCCTTTTGAATGGAATCGAAAGTAAAATATCTTTGTTATTACCGTCGAACACGTGTATAACAAAAGTTCATAGAATGCCTGTTCGAAGAAATTCAAACTTTTTTAATCAAAATGAAAAACTTTATAGGTGTTGGGTTAAGCGGATTTCCCGCTCGAATTGGAGCGCTGGTCTGGAGAAGTAACCATCACCTTACAGAAGATCACAGTTAAATAAGACTACCTTTTGGTGGTTTTGTGTTTCTGTCAGCGAGTATGGTTCCAGGGCTCCACTGGGTAGAGGATTGGGTCAGGGTAGGTAACGGAGCGAGTGATATTTTTGGTATCGCAAGCGTCTATAGGCTTATGGTGGCCGCTTACCATCAAACGGGCCAAATGATTGTTTGCCATCCTTTTAACATAAGAAATCAGAAATCAATATGTCTTTATTCAAATTGGATGTACAGTACAACACTTTTAAATCGTCCAAAAAAATTTTTTTTACTACCACTCGTTATTGGACATATTTTTTAGCTGCGGAGAAAAACGAGCGAAAAAAACTCCACAACATTAAAAGTATAATGTAACAACATTTACAAATCATTATGTTGTTACAACGTCAATACAATCATGTAGAATTTAATATAGAAAACCTGTTGGAATTATTGGAACAGTTCAAACCCAAGCATTTTTGTCTGTAATATAATCAGACTTTGTAATAAACTTTTTTAATAAGTGTTTTTTTTATACTATCTTTGAATTTATTTATGGTTAACTCTTGGATATTGCTTGGGACTTTATTGTATGAGCGAACACAGAGACATTTAAATGAATTATTGATTTTGTGAAGCTTAGTAGCAGGTAAAGTTAGTTTATTTTTGTTTCTTGTTAAGTGTGTGAACATCACTGTTTTTAAGAAACAAATTAATATTTTTTCTTACAAGTAATAAATTTTGGTATATATATTATATATATATATATTTTCGTATAAAAAAAACGTACATATTTAAACCATCATAGGGTCCACGATGCCTTGAGGAATTCGATAATGTAGAAACTGTCTTCTTCAGACCGACTTGGTGATTCGGAAAATCAATAGGCACTCACAGAAACCCTTCACGCGAGTCCGGTATGGATACTCGCCATGGTACTAAAAACCCTTGATGCAAACTAAATATAATAAATAAATATTTCCAACACTGACACCAATTAGCCAAGCCCCAAAGTAAGCACTGTACTTGTGTTATGGGATACTAGGGTAACGGATAGAAAACATATAAGTATATTTATATAGAAATACATATTAAACATCCATGACTGGAGTACAAATGCTCGTATTTCTCAAACAAACATCTGCCCCCACCGGTATTCGAACACGGGACCTCTCGAGTAGGCGACGACTTGAAACCCGGCGTAGAAACTACAAGTCCACGGAGTTCTACGCAATTAACGGCAATCAAGAAAAAAAAATGTGTGTCAGCTCCGACGCACGACTGGAGTTTACTCCTTAAGTTCGATAGTCTAACCAGACGCAAAAAGAGTTTATTTAACTTAAAAAAGATTGATACTGTATGAAAGGGTAAATTAACAAATTAATGAAAATAATATACATATATAAATATATATTTATTCATTTCATATACATTTATTATAACTAATCGACGATATATTTTACATTAAACTTTTTACAATAGTCAATTTCAGATGTGCATAAATATATCATTAGGAATGTTGATAAATTATGTAATTATTATTATCAGACTATTATATTTTTTTTAAATATTAATAAATCAACATTGTCTGCATTATTAATTACAGTGACAAGTGGTTTATGTTAACTAAAATAAGACACATGGACGTTCGTAGATACGTGGTTCACGAATCTTGAAAATACCGCATCAATGGTTGTACCATACCTCGTTGTCCCCATTGCTCTATCAGAAACAATATATCTAAATTCAGTTCAAATTAAAAAAAAATATTAATGTCAATCCATCATCTTTGTTTGTCAAAGTTGCGCGACATAGGATGCGCACCAAAAACGTAACGAGGTCATTCATCAATAGATTTTACTCCTCACATTTTTCTCATACCGGGCCCCTTATATATACAAATCGATTCTTAAGGAGTAAACTCCAAAAAATGCTTAACTTTCCTTCCATTTACCATTTTTAGGGTTCCGTATACAATGGGTAAAAACGGAACCCTATTGTTGTCACTCTGTCGCCTGTCTGTTTGCTTGTATCACATATCTCTCGTTAACGGAATGAGTCACAGGATTGAAATTTTAATATTTTATGTAAAAAGGTGCCCATAGCCGAAAATTTCCCTAAAATTTCAATAAAACATTTTCATTAGGTGAAAAGGAGACGGCTTTTTATTTACCCCAGCATGTGTCACATCATTGTCTAGAGCTCGTAAAACAAAATATAAATATAATAATTGTATTTTTTTAATTTTCAATAACAAATAAACGTGAGGCGTCTAAATTGACAGTTTTCTTTTATTTTATTTTATTTGCATATTTACAGACAAAGAACAAAGTATATTAAAACCATGATCAGTCACATGCTAATAATAAATTTCCACATATAACAACATTTTTAGACCATTTTTGTTATGGGGTTAAGAATGTGAAATTTTATATGCTGTAAGCTGCATATATGCTTTATTTAAATGATAATTATACTGAAATCGCTGATTCATAATGCACTTTGTAAGTTTTGACGAAAACAAACAAATGATTTTTCTTTCACGGTTTGTTGTACTGAACTTATCGTGCGCGAGATCGACTCGCACTTGGCCAGTTTGCTGTAACTATATATTCAAATATCTAGCTACAAAAACCAAAAAACAAAGGCTTATTAAAATCCAATTCATTTGTATCATTTTTGAATAATTACTCAAAGATTTAAAAAATCACAAGTAGGATAGAACGTGATCTTCGCGTCAATCATTCTGGCTCTGGATTCAAATCTTTCATTATCACTGCCATACGCCTGTGGAATGCTCTACCACTAAGCATACGCAGTACTGACAATAACATTGAGTTCAAAAAACTTTTTTGAACTACCTGACTACGTGATTTTTCCCTATAGTTTGCATCGATTTAAATTATATTTATTATATTTTATGTATCTTATACAGTTGTATATATGCATGTATATGTATGTATATGTATATTTATATGTGTATGTTTATATATGGTTATATGAGTATTTTATATACCTGCATCAATTTGTATTTAAGTATTATTATTTTGTTGCTGTTATTATGTTAATTTTCATTATATTTAATTTTTAGCAACTTTGCCCTATCGCCATACTATTTGTCTCCAATACTCATACTGGTTGACTGGTAGAGAATGCCTAAGGCATTAAGTCCGCCGTTTGCTTATGTTTGGCACTAAAGTTTAAATAAATAAATAAAATAGAACGCCATACACACTTACAGTTTCAAAATATCTTTACAAATTTTATTAGCATCGACCAAAGCCAGTTAGTGAATAAAAATGATTGAATGACTGATAAAAGACCGGATTTATAGCTAAGATCATTCATAAACTGAATATACTCGAACCAAAGAATGGCGAATATTTAATTTTTATTCTTTGTCCTTCGTTACAAAATTTCTTTAATAAAAGTAGGTATTTAGACTTGAAAACTACAAAATTAAAGGCGGGTTCAAAAACACCGGAACAGCCGAAAGATATATCCAATCTCTGAGTTATTATTATTTTGAGACTTGGAACAATTAATGTAATTATCTTCTTCTTCTTTTCGTGTCGAGGTTCCACATAAAGAGACACATTATGTAGTGAAAGGTGACTTCATGAATTATCTCTGAAGTAATTTTTCAACTTGACGACTCTGTTAATAATAAAACACGGAAGAAAAAAACAGCCCTTGCTGAGTTTTTTACGAACCGACGGCGTAGCTTCTAGACATTTATGAGTGCTTGTAACAGCCCAAACTGAATAAATAATTTTGATTATAAATATGATTGAGGATGCTGCCCAGTGCGATGTCAACAGCATTGGCCGTCGCATCCCTCAAATTACGCTCGAAAGAAGAGAACGGGCATGAGAGGCATGCTAGCAGGTGAGCCATAGTTTGTGGGGCGGTCATACACACGCATTGAGTTGAATGTATAGACTAATGTAGTAATAATTAATCACACAACTTTATACATCAAAGAACAGTACCCTCAACACGAACCAATATTGAATTCGAATAGTTTGCGAGTGCGAAATGTCACTGTCAAATGTGTACTGATTTTTAGATCTCGTTACGTCCGTTATGGCGCTGCTGTTCAAGTTTCCATACAAAATTTGACAATGACATTTCGCACTCGCAAATTTTCTACTTCGAAATTGGTTCGTGCTAAGGCTAAATGTCCTTATGTGCGTCGATTCATAATCATAAAATAAGTCAAGTGAATTTTATTTTCATGGTATAACCCGATGTGCAAAATTTCAAGCATAAGCCAAACTTAGTTTGTAAAATAATTTTGTAAATAATAGACACTTCATTCGCGTTATAAAGGTACAAAAACCTTACAAAAACGTAATATTTTTCTTTTAAAAAATGTAAGTTCTATCATCTATTTATCTATATATATAAAACTCAAAGGTGACTGACTGACTGACATAGTGATCTATCAACGCACAGCTAGTTTATTATAAAGACTTGATATTAGGACGTCACTTCATCCGCGCTAACTTAAAAATTTCGAAAAACCTTCGGATTTCTAACATCTCTCCGGGATAAAACGTATCCTATGTCTTATTCCAGGTCATAGACATAGTAAATGTGTACCAAATTTCATCGAAATCCGTTCGGCTGCTTTCGCGTGATTGTAAACAAAAATGCAAACTTTAATATTCAATGTTAGTAAGGAGTATGTAATTTGTACATTTGTTGCAGGAATCAAACTCAAGGCCGACGGTCAGCGGCCACAAACGGGACTGTCAAATATATCATCAAACTAAAAATATTTCCTAACTAGAAATATAACGTTCCCTGCAACTCAATCCTTCACATAAATCACAATCCGACCCCGATATCGACGAAGGCTATATATTCCCCACACTAAATCTTGCTGCGAGCCAATTGCAAAATGAAAAGTTATATGCGCCATTCCACTCAATCATACTTAAGTGATTTCTGTCACCCCATGATATCAATTTCGGACGGCATCAATAGCAAAAAGATGTCCAATACCGATTCTGAGTACTCATTAGATAGGTAACTGATTAAAATTTCAAGTTAAAGATTTTTTTTCTCTTTAGTCTAATACTTTACTTTAGTCTAATATTTTTTAGTACGCAATTATACGCTGTGATTTCTTACCAATAATTGCAAGGAACTTTGTAAACTTTCATCATCAGCCTATTAATGTCCCCACTGCTGGGGCACAGGCCTTCCCTATGGATGGAATAGGGAGATTGGGCCATGACCCACCACGCGGGCCCAGTGCGGAGTGGTGGGTGCTAACGACTGCAGAAGCAGCCGGAACCAACGGCTTAACGTGCCTTCCGGAGCACGGAGGAGCTTGAGATAGTAATTTTTGGTCACCCATCCAATGCCCGACCACTGTGAAAGTTGCATAAGTTCAACGATCGCAGCCGAACGCGCAAATCACTTGCGCCAGCGAGCTCCTTTATATATTTCCAGTGTAAACTTTATCAGATTGTAACGACAGTAACAAAACACTTTTCTGTTATTAAACTACACTACACACTCACCGATTAGCCTAGCCACAGACTAAGCACTGTAAGGTTTGTGTTATGGGATCTAAGATAACAGATAAAATGCATATATCTTTTTATTTAGAAATATATTTAAACATCCATGACCTAGATACAAATGCTTGTATTTTTGATACAAACATTTGCCCCACGCTTATGCTCCTGCCCAGTTCTGTTATAATATTATATAATCTTAAGCCTTATTTATAATCTCTCCTAGCTTCCGGCATACAGTCTGCTGGGAACCTAAGAGAGCAGGCTTAAGATTTTACAAACAACGATTGTAGGAAGCGATTAAAAGTCAATTACTCAATAAGACGCGGGATTCCCAGTAGTAATTTACAAGGAAGGGTACCACCACTTGCCCCGTAAAATCCTTCCCCTCCATCAGTGGGCAAGTGGAACAACACTAACGCTAAACGCTGCTATTTAATCAAAGATTAACTCTAATTGTGTTATACTTGATTTATAACGCTTCGTGAACCTCCAGTGACGCTGAAAAGTTAATCAGCTAAAAGCCCCCTTTTTTCCTTGAAGAGATTAAGAAACGAGTTAATTTATGGCGAATTGAAGCTTTTTTTATTATTTTGTATCTTAATTAGAGCACTGAGGGCGCTCTGAATATTTCATTTGTTGGATGGCGTTTTAATAAATTTAATGCTCGAAGCATTGCGACGCTGTTGGTTTAACGGAGAATTGGAATATTTTTTACGGTCCTTGTTTCGACACAACGGGAATTTGAGTATGCTTGATGCTTATATTGGATAACAGGCGTTTAATCTGGAAAATGTTTTTATACTGTAGGTTGTGTTTCTTTGATTTGAAATTATTCAGCTGTTCTTTTATACGTATCCCACGATATGTATATTTAATGTGTTTTCTGGTTTTCATATATATAGACATGACGTGCTGTCAAAATCAAAATTTATGAGTCAACCGATAGTAACACGTTGAGTTAATAAACTTAACTTAGCATTATCTTTTTTTTTATTATTGACAATGGTTCACCAACAACATATAATTGCACATTTCAATTTGAAAAAATGTATAAATACCATACTTAAAGATATGCTTTTTTATAGGTGAATACAGCATTCACATGAATACAAATAAACTACAATGACAGATTATTTTTATCACCTTGATGTTGTTAAGCAGAGTAAATAAAAGCTCTTAAATATAACATTACACTTACCAGCAATCCAGAAATGTAGAAGCAATCCGACAATCATGATAGCAGTCGAATTGATAGTTCCCATTTTTGATCATTCACAGAGTTCACGATTATTTAGCTCTCATAATATCTTGTCACCGCTCGAGGGACCCACTCACATAACACTGCCACACTTTTTCGGTGTCTTTAAAATTCTCATAATAAAAAATAAAACACTTTTTTGACTTTAGTTCTTCGCGTCCGTTAATCGCGGCTGTACCTGAAACAAAAAAGGTTACAGTTATTGTTAAGTTCTTGACGACCTCCGTGGTAGACGCCAATTTGATTGCTGGCCCACCATGATTATTTTCTTAAACCATTACAAAAGAATAAGGTAGACATTTGCTTGAATATGACCCTGGAAACAAAATTGTTATTGTATGAACAATTCAATTTATTTGACGTGGCAGATTGTGTCGCCTCCCTGTAATTAAATATTGAGGCAACATTCTATGGAGTTTTGCGAATGGACTTAGAATTTCCTTTAGTTTAACAAAGATTTTAAAAAAGTCGAAAGAGTTTGTGTTTTATTTACGATTTTTAACGTTATTTTGAAATTCAAACTACAATTCGAATTTTATCTAAAAGATGATCTACTGCATTTAAAGCAAGATATAAAATTTCAAAGATCTATGATCCATAATAATACAATTTCCTTATTATTAAAAGGTGCTAAGTGCAATTACGCATTCTCTTTAGGAGAATACTTGTCAGTTTTAATATTTTTAAATGAAATATACCAGTTTTTAATATATCGCTTTCCAGAGGTTCTGGGTTCGAGTCCCGGAGAAGCAAATGATTTTTTAATAAACACGAGCATGAGTGGCTTGGTTAGAGACAGTTAACATATTTTTCTACAAAAAATAACACTGGAACAAACATAAGGAAAAAAATTAAATTATTGTTAAGGCTTCTAAGATTTCCAACCACATTGTTTTATTATTCATGGTCTATTGAATATATGTCACAAACATTCTGTTTCCCAATATTTTTTGACAAAGCAATAAAATAATTAAACCAATTCACAAGACAAATAAAATGCGAGTACTTATTGTAATAAACCATTCTAGTGAAGCAACATGGCAGGTCATAATTCGATTTTTGACACGACAACGATTCTATCAGCTGAGTATTATTCACATCTCAATAAAGAATTTGTGCTGAGCAAAAACTTGCTGAGGAATATTTCTTTTCAAATACATCTGAAGTTAAGTGTCCCTCCCCCATTGTGTCGTCTTCTAAGATATTTGGATCAAGGAAATGTAATAACACTAGTAAAATGAGAGCGCACTTAAGTTTTTCTTCATTGACAAATGCCAATGCATTAATTTTATGATAGTTATTAAACGCAAGTACTATTCAAACACTTATTTAGGCAATGGACATGCAGTATGCACTCTTTTGCTTTTGTTAGCTAGACAGGTCGCACGTCACAAATAAAAGGGTATTAACTTGTATTAATCCGAACGGGCAATACGATATTAACTTAACATAATACTGATAAGAATACTTGCAATCTTATATTTTGCCTAGAAATTGACGACTGGACGGGTCATAACTAACATAAATAAAAAAAATATATAAATACTCACACCAATTAGTCTAGCCCCAAAGTAAGCACTGTAAGGCTTGTATTATGGGATACTAGAGTAGCGGATAGAATGCATATATTGTACATATATAAGTATATTTATATAGAAATACACATTAAACAGCCATGACTGGAGCAAAAATGCTCGTGTTCATCACACAAACATCTGCCCCCACCGGGATTCAAACCCGGGACCTCTCGAGTCGGTGACACCATGAAACCTGGAGTATAAACTACTCGGCCACGGAGGTCGTCAAACAAACAAGCGACTGTCTTGACTGTCTCGAAAATGACGTTCATGAACAGTCAAGAAAGACAAACAGGGTTTGTTGCTATAATTCAAAAACTATTTAGAATTAAAATACGATTGTCTTACCAGTTTATAGAGAAAAAAATGTAGTTTTCGAAACGCAAATAAAAAAATCAAGGAATTTCCCAACTTAATACCCTATTGTTTGTGACGTGCGAGGTGTCGATTTTGATATGATTCTCTATACCTAAACTTAAATTTAACAACAGTGTATCCTTATCATTCTTCATACAGAATGAACGCTATCGAGCTCCTACCTCTTCACCTGCGCCAGCGGTTGCATTATCATACCATAAATAATAATAATAAAATAAAGTAAAATTTGCTGTTTTTATTAAAAAAAGCCGATTAGGGTTAATAAAATTTAAATTTCTTTTATAGTTTTAATTTCTAGTTACTGTCTGTCGTAAAAAAGGGAGTAGTAATAAGATTATGAAATACGGTTACTTTTATAATAAATCAAGACATACATGGCCCAAATTTTAACTCGAAATTAATAATCACGAACAATCAAAGGTTAACAAGTTATTAAAATTTCAATAACACCATAAATGTAATTTTCTCTATTTAGGAATTTATCATAAACTTGAAAGAGAATATTTCGATTTTATTAAACTATATTGTTGGAATGCAAACAATTTAAATTGGAAATTTTTGCTGACGGAACTTATTCAGCAATATTCCGGAGATATCCAAATCGAATGCTTACAAACTTGTATTTTAAGATTTTTGCTGGAGTGGTCACGTACCTAGTACATTCGAAGGCACACTAGCAAATACAAATTGATTTATATAGTAATCTTTATGACGTAGCAATATGAATGAAACTTAAATTTGTGATTGCTATTGTATCCATTGCCGTGACCCGATATGATTGGATTCTCAAAGCTAAAAAGAGCTTTAGCGTATGGTACAATATTAATTAAATGATAAGAGAATTTAGTATTCTCAATGGTCGATATACTAGTAGGGTCGCCATATGTATGTTCGTTCTCTACTGTTGGCGATTTAGGACAACGTAAATAGAAATAATACTATCTATAATATTAACAAGCTTTAAGCTGAGTAATGACAAACAAATTTTAAGCATCTAATATATTACTGCTCCGCTGTGCTGTGCTGTGATTTACCTCGCATAGAAGCACGCAGCTAATCTGTTGGATGATTCGATAAATCGAATTTTCACGAAAATCCTAACGATTTTTCTAATTTCCACCACTCACTACCATCCCTATTTTCTTTTTTTCCCCCTATTTTCGCAGAATCCTTAGGATTTTCCCGAAACTTCAATTTATCATATTTTCTAACAACATAATATAACGTGAGATTTTTATATACAAATCAAGACACTGCAAACCATGTTAAAATTGCAGTGTCAAATGTTGAACGGATTGAGGTAACAGCATTATTACATCAGATGTGTGTTGTATGTTAAACACACACTACTCCTCCACAGCCTAGAGAAATATTTTTCTAATGGAGTATCTCATGTATCACGTTTCATTACGTCACCATCTTTGCGATTCCAGATTCGACTTCCGCTTCGGACACTTCTACCTCTAAAAATAATATAAGACCGAAACAATGGTAAACGTGAGTTTCTAACTGTATATATTTAAATGGTGTATATATTGGGGGTATGTCAATTCAAAATTTATAGGTTTTTCGGAGTACTATGGTTGACACTTGGATTCTTCCAAATTGACAAATATATGCTATCATTTATTTAAACAACATTGGTAAATGTGGACAAGAGGAGCAGTGCAATCAGCTTTTTCAGAGTAACGTACTTGAATACGAAGATACGATAAAAAAGAGACTAGGTACAAATAGTTTGATATCCTCTATGTTTCATTAATTTGCCATGCCACTCATTTTATAATATACTTAGAAAGGACTGAAGACGATAATATAGCTTACAGGGAAACCCAATAAAAGAAAAAATGTTGTTTCGAGGAAAGCTTCACATTTTTCAGCTTTATATTACAGGGTAATATGCGAAAGCAATATCGTGTCACGTACAGACGCCGTTACAACAATTCATTAATTTAACTTAGCATAGGCAACAGTAAACAGCACACATCATGTTTTGAATGAATATTTGATGATAAACGTATTTACCTCTACGTGAAAAACTTGTTCGGCCGAAGGTAATGATATATTCACTTCCTAATAATAAATTAAGGCAAACTATTGATATTCTAATCATAATAAATAGATAGTACCTATATTAATTATATAGATATACTACCCTACTACTGAAAGACCCTAATAAAAGATTCTAGAATTATAAAATAAAAACTAGACATCACAAGATAAAAGCTAAATATAGTAGTAGCTAAAACTTTTGTACTAATATTAAACGATAATCTAGCAATAAATTGAAGAATTGTTACAAATGAGAAATACTTAAAAAAGGCTTATCGATAAAAATCGGAAATGTAGAATGAATAATATCACAAATAGAAACATACACGTCATAAATCAAGAAAAAGCTTTAAATGGTAAGCAGAATCAAATTAAATCCATTGAGGATACTTAAGAAGTACAGAGCGCTTCGATATTATATAGAGCGTATAAACATTCAATGATTCTGTTTTACAGAGAAGAGAAGTCTTGATGCGAAACATTTCCAGTCCAGCTATTTGATACACTTAATTTCATCATGGCCCATCCCGTATTGTTTATCAAAATAACAATAAAAAAATCACCCTGAGAAAATATTTCGCTCCAAGAAAATAAGATCCCGGTCTAGTTATCGACGTTCGTTTTTCCGTCTCCTATATAATTTAGGGAGGGCAATGTATATAAGCGGAGCGCAAATGATTGATCGCTATGACATGGGTCCAAACCCGGAACGGGTGATAAAAAATGTAAGACGAGCAAACGTCTATACAAAAGGGCAAAAATAATCAAAATCTACGGAGTTTTGGCTGAGTAGGGCGTTTGGTTGGTGTGCCTACCTCAATCAGGTTCGCAGTTCAATATTTATTTGTAATGTTTCAATTTCTTACAGCAGAAGAAGACTTGAAGGTTTTATTATATTATACTAGCTGTCCCAGCGAACTTCGTACCGCCATATAAAAATAGGGGTTGGTGGTAGACGAGTGAAAATTTCGGGTTGTATGTATTTTTGCATGATATATATATTTATATTTATGTGTCATAAAAAAAATTTTTGACCAAAAAAAAATTTAAGGTTGGACCCTTAACATTTAGACCTACTGAATATGCATATAAAATTTCACGAAAATTGGTTGAGCCGTTTCGGAGTAGTTCAATTACGCACACTGTGACAAGAGAATTTTATATATTAGATTTTAAGCATGAATCTGCTTGAAAAAAATCAACTCTCTCAAAGTTTTAGGCTGGAAGTCTTAAAGATTGGATTGATGATGATTTAGAAAAAATATAATATTTTTTACATATCCTAACTATTTTCTACGAATCATTTTATTTTTAAGAGTGCAGTGACATTGATAAAACTTTAGCAATATTTCACCATACATTTATTAGTTACTTGACTTTTGATATATTTCGTACGTTAAAATATGTTAATAGAATCTTTTACTATAATTGATATAAAAGGCTTTAAAATGTTTATTAAAAAATACTACGCATAATTTAATAACAACCCACAATATCTTTCAAGCAAAACATTCAGATTTCTATACGCAAATTTGAGGCCATGTTACAGTAATCACGTTTACTGGAACGTACCTAATTATGTTTTAATTTTTTTTATTTTTTTATTTTGAGCATTTAAGTGCTAGATTTTTTAAAATACAAAAGTTTTTTCTAGTAGAATCTGTTTTATACATACAATGCCAAATTGTATCCACCGACCACTATATTGTACTGGCCCAGGTTATACAACCAGACTCTCGACCGTTCCATTCGTAAGCGAAACCCTCAGATTACTTTGCAATCATTAATCTCTTACAAAAGTATTCTAACTCGCAACAATCGAAGTTCTCAATCCGTGCCACTTGACAAAGAATGGGCCGATCTAGGGACAATAAACCGTCCAATATTAGCCCGCACAATACCGGCCGACTCGAGCCGGTATGAACCAGCTATAATGCCTGTCGGGTTAATTAAATAGGTCCCGTTAAGCACAGCGACGTTTTTCAATTGATCCCGGAGACAGACAAGGGTTGATACGCAATGGGCCGAAGTAACCCATTTAATTGGATGAGGTTTTATTTATTCGAATCAAATTGTAGATGAATTGGCGAGACGAGACGTGCCACCCTTAAGGGTTATCTGATATTTTCATTCGGATGTTCGAGAATCATCTTGTTTACCAGTAATCCCATTAGGAAAAAATTCTGGGTCGCTGATCTCATTATCCCAAAATAATATTGATTTTATTTGGGATTTTCTATTTGTCGTAATTTAATATATTTTAATGAGATATCAGCCACCACCACGACACCAGATCTATAATTGTAATGTCACTTTTTTTCGCAAATATGCGGCCATCTATTTCTTACTCGACTGTGATGAAAATAAAATTACTAAGCTCTTGCAACGAGATAGGCACGCTTGACTTATTGAACAAAATTAATCTTTCTTTTGATAGACGCTGAAAATTTCGACGATACCATCAAAACTTTTAATCCGCAAAAACAGGGATGACACCTCCGATGAAAGCAATTAGGGACACATCACGATGACTATCTAAGTAAAATGAATTTTATTCAACTTTTGTCTGCGTCTTAGTATGCAGCGACAAGCGGGGAGGAGCAGAGTGACAACAGTATAAGAGCGGAATAGCTACTTCTAGTAGCATGAGCGTTAATGAAGGCATGGCATGTGACGTTAGGGATACTCTTACTAGCACTACAAAAACTAATTTTATTGATAACAAATAAAGACTAGTGGTACATCACTACCTTTTTATTACCTATTAGGTACTCGAGCCAGCCTAACTCGAAAAGTGGTCGGGAACTGAAATTGGGTATATTGTATCTAACAGTCAGTATTCAATTACAGAATTCCAGCAATATACATTAACTATTCCTGAGTTGCTTAAAGCTGGTTCGTGTCATTTCTCTGAAAACGTATTTCTGATGGAGTCCTTACTGTCTTTTATAAATTTATTATGATTACTTTTGTGTGGCTCATATATTCATTTCAGAACTATCATTTAATTATTAACGTCCATGTTTAAGCTTTCGACTTTCTAAATCTATTATTTTACTCCATAACGTTTGACTGCATAAACCATGGACAGTTCATGGCATAAACACATCATATCATCATCAAGTGTCACAGCGTTGAATCAAATACGCAACGTACGTAATTGACGCCACCGTTTACTTGGGTTTATCGCACACAAGTTACTAAAAATGCAATTATTCTTTGCTAGCTTTGCCCCGCGGCGATACCCGCAGTTTATTAGGGATATTTTCCCGTTAGTTAAACGTAGCCTATGTGTTAATCCAGTGTGTCGGCTGACTCCATTCCAAATTTTATTAAAATCGCTCTAGCCATTTAGACGTGAAGAAGTAACTCGCACACTCACGAACTTTCGCCTTTATAATATTAGGGTAATTTTTAGTAAAGGTTGGTTAATATTACCTTATTATCAGAGACATAGGAAATAAAGTATAAATCTAATTATGGAAAGCTGGACTTTGGCAATGTAAATTTGGTATTTTTATTGCAAACTATTTACTTGATATCTAAACACTTTTGAACTGTTAAGGTGTAAGTGTAAGTAACACGCTGTTATTATAACCATACCTTTACAGGCAGCAATGAAGGTTTTTACTGCGGCGAATGCGGGGATACTGTATATTGACTGACGAAGTTGAAAGTAATATTAAGTCAGAGGAATGAAATCACCTACTATATATTTTAATAAAACCTTTCTCGGAAATGGTGATGTGAACATAGCTATTATGAATGAAAAGCAGTTTTATTTAACACGGCAAGTGATCCAATTTTAGTCTGCTCTTCGCGTGAAAAGTAGAAAAACAATATTAAAACGAACTTTAATAAAAGGAATAAGGAAGGTTCTTGTTTTCTGTATGTATTATTCTAATTAGGTTTGAATGTAAACACATAATATCTATATTCTCTTGTAATATTTATTTATATTGTCCATTTATTTATCAAGTTACGTTTTATTTCATAGTTTTTTTTTACTTCTGAGTGGTGCATGGAATTCATATGAATCTCATCCATTGTTGTAAACCATTTTACTTTTGATAGTAACTTTTTTTGTAAGCTCATATTTAAATATATTTGTTTTAAAGTTTTTTTAAATAATATTTTTACTTCTCTTACTGTGTTTGTTTAATTCGCGTGCGTTTGATTTCTAAAATTTACCCAATATTTCGATTTTATCCATTAGTTTCATTCAGTTAACAGACCATCGTTTTAAACGATTGAATCTAAATTTTGTATAATAATGCTATCTGTAATGAAAATTTAAAAAATGAGCGCTATTTGACAAATATTCTACGAAAAGAAACATCATCTTCATCATCATCACCAGCCTATTAATGTCCCCACTGGTAAGGCACAGGCCTTCCCTATGGATGGAATAGGGAGATTGTGCCATGACCCACACGCGGGCCCAGTGCGGATTGGTGGGTGCTAACGACTGCAGATGCAGCCGGGACCAACGGCTTAACGTGCCTTCTGATACACGGAGGAGCTCTGGATAGTAATTTTTGGTCACCCATCCAATGAACAACCACTGCGAAAGTTGCTTAAGTTCAACGATAGCAGCTAACGCGCTAACCACTTGCTCCATCGAGCTCCTCGTGAAAAAGTGAAAAGAAACATACCTTACTAGTATTATTATCTTTACACTCTACTTACTTACGGACCTCTAATTACCATGTTGCGGTCCCCTAAGTGTATAGACCGCACTTTGAGGATGCTGGTTCATAAGAATGCTTGCCTTAAGCATTTACAGCGCTTGCAACCGCAGTCGGATCACAACGTACCTGAATAACACTATTCTGCTGCAAATTTTCTAATAGGTGCAGGTTTCTTTTCAAAGCGGGTTCCTTAATTGCAGGGAGAAATCATCCACCCTACTCTGGCCCGGGGAGCTGAATGTCCTCACGGCGATCATGTTTGCTAAATTTGTGGCACGATATGATGACCGTTTTGACTTTGTTTTGATGCAAACGCGAAAAGTCAACATATCATCGAAAAAATCCTATATAATCAAATACGAGTCTACCTAGATGTGGTAGCAAAATTTTGTATTTTTTTACAAATATTGCAAAAAGTTGCTCGTATTAATACGATTGAATAAAACGAAAACAAATTTTTACTCACGCTCGCGACACTATTTGTAACGACGACACACATTTCATATTGAATTTTGAACAACACAATTGCCGAGTTACTTGGCTAATAAAGACACTATAACTATATTATTATCTTTAATTATATAATTACTTCATGATAATAAGAATAAAACAATTATTTAACTTTAAGCATGTAACTGTTCGATGTTTAAATCTAAAGAAAAATTTACAGCAGGCGGGACTCGAACCCTTCGCTATCCGGGCGAATGCACTGACCAATTATGCTACCGTGGCCCTAACGGCCGCGTTGAATTTTTTCTAGCCTTTCTTAAGCTGCTTCTTTAAATTTTTCCAATAACAATTATTTAAATTATTTACAATTATTTAAATTAATTAACTTAATCTTTTGAAGATTCTGTCAGGGTAGGCAGTGCCTGATTTAGTTCAGACCGCACTAGGCTTACTATGAATATGCTTCCCCCTGCGTGTCCTGTCCTACTCTTTCATTTATTGCGGCTGCAACTAATTTTATTACAATAAAAGTACATAAAGCTTATGTAACCTAACATCACTGTATCAAAAACTGTGATTAAGAAGGTTAACGGAAGACGAAAGAAACCAAAAAATCTAACACTTATTTTTAAATATATTTATTAAGTCCTAAAAAATTGCTCTATTACTTTGACAATTGAGAACATTATATCCTACCAAAAACATATTCACGTTAATATGTTGCCAAGACGTGACCATATGACCCGCACTATCAAAAAGTTGTCAGACCTCATGTTGAGCAAAGCTTCCAACTCTACACGTCATAACTCTACAAGGCCTAACTTCACAAATTCTACACCTTCGTCAAAATAAATATGGATATAAATACTAGGTCAGGCTGAACTAATAGGAATATAAATACTAGGTCAGGCCAAACGATAAGAAGCCCAGATCGGTTATGCCTATAACTTTTTTGTGTTTCGGAGAATGTTGATAAATTACAGAGTGTTACAAAAATACAAATAAAGCTTGAAGGGCGTTGAAGTACATCACATAAGGAGTCATCCCTTATTTTCTTAAAATATTTACATGAAGTTTTAACTGTTTATAAAAACAGTTATTTTTAATGATCCTCGAACTAGTGGCGTGTCTTAAAATGATCGATATTTTCATTAATCATTAAAATATCTGTTTTTATAAAAAGTTAAAACTTCATGCAAAATTTTTAAAAAAATTAGAAAAGATCCTTATATGATGTACTTCAACGCCCTTCAAGCTTTATTTGTATTTTTGTAACACCCTGTATAATATAAAACCTTTATTAAAAATATTTATGTGTTTATTGTCGCTGATTTGTTTTTTTAATGTCACAGTTTTTTCATGTCTGAAGCACAGCTTTTTTAGTTTTCTGTTCAATATTATATTATAATTTCGTCTACAGTACTGAGTTTTCTTTAATCATGTTATTCCTCTTGACAATGAGGCGCCGAACGCGCGGTATAACGATTTTCGTTATGTTATACCTATTTTTAATATGTTTGTGTGAAAGCGCACACAGGAATTATATTTTTCTTAAACATGCTTGGAAATATGAGCATTATTTTGACGAACTTCTTCGAGATAAATCAACATTGCTGTACATGTATGTGTTTAGCGGCTACATAAATTACATATAAAACTCATATCTGTCGTGTAATTTGAAAATGCAACGATCTTTTACTCCGAAACAAGGCAACCAACGAGGTAACTCATCAAAGGTTTAATTAAAATTTCGAACTGACTTGCAAATAGAAAACTGTTTATTGGAAGAAAAAACAAATGAATGAGTGTTGTTGTTCTTTGTTTGTCGTTGATTTTGAAAAGTAATTGTATTATTTGACAAAAGAAGAAAAATATAATAATAATTATTATTTATTTATTTATTCACCCATCACAATTCACACAAAATATTTTAACAACAATTTGCAATAGTATATAGCCGAATTGTGAGGGACTAGTGCCGGAAATAGGTTTCAGAAGAGAACCTGTACTACAGGTCAGACTAGGCCC
Organism: Chilo suppressalis; assembly: GCA_902850365.2. Lineage (NCBI taxonomy): Eukaryota > Metazoa > Arthropoda > Insecta > Lepidoptera > Crambidae > Chilo > Chilo suppressalis. Next base: position 6,647,141 of record OU963902.1, read on the forward strand.
CACCCTCAGACAGTGCAGGAAGAAGCGTAAGCGGGTAGAGCCCCACTCATTCCGCCGAGTCTTCGAGCTGGACATTTTTATTGGGATTTTGATGAGTCTCACATATCCCCGTGTAGCTACTGCCGGTGGGAGGGCAAGGTCTCAATGCTTTTCTAGACAAAAAAATGGGATAAAATTAGCCAAGACTTATAACGTGAAAATTTACGCAAGTCCTTTTACCGAATTTATAATTTAATTAACAAAGCCATAGAAACAACTCTAGAAACTCGAAACACTACAACAGTAAGTCTCCAACTTTAGATTTTAAGTTAGGGACTTATTATGGCGTTTCGAGTAATAAGAATCGTCTTCACTCTAAGAAGAATCATTGATTAAGATTTTAATTTTATTAAGAGTGAAGACGATTTCCAAAAAACCATATGAGATTAAAAAAAAGCAATTACCATTTCAGCTTTCCTAATAATGTGTTCCGCGTAACATATTCATGAAGATTTTCGTCCCCGCCGGATTGAATATCTGAAATCATACTTTAGGATCGGAAGAGGCCTACTTGAATTTCGTGATCATAATCTTCGAGTATCATCTAAAGCTGATGCTGATTGTAAGCTCAACTGTAAGTCCGGTATTGAAATATTTCTGTGTCAAACCTCTTAATCCCTGAAAAAAGTTGACGTCACCGGGTAAAAAATATTCGCGTTCCGAAGAATTGACGCTTCATAACTTGCCCACAGGCCGCATAATGGATTGGCTCGAGTACATTTTGACTCGGTGTCGTTACTCCAACATTTATTAAAAGAGGTAGTCGACGCGATTCTCATTTTAATCGATTGATTGATTCTACGCTAGGTGCTCGCGAATACCGATTTTCCGTATTCACAAAATCTGTGAAGAGATTCCGATATAGATTGTGATTTCGAGAATGATATCGATATTACTTATAATTGAATTTGAAGCTATGAAATACTTCATTCTGTAATTCCAAGTTGTAAATCAAAGGCTACATAACATTGAAAGTGCCAATAACGAATGGCACGATATCCATATTTTTATTTCGATTTGCTTTTTTTCATTGATATGAAAGTTACTCTAAAGGTTAGGGAGATATAGATTTATTTTAATGCAATTGTCTATTCGTTTAATAAAACACTCAGAAACTTTAACCATTTATTCAGTATAATGATGATAATAAGTTCTGAGAAAGTCTAAAAGCCCTTCTTTGAGAATAGCTGAAACAAAAGAACTACATTGGAATCAAACAATCAGAGAACGTGTTTAGTAAACTTAATTTATTTTTTCGTGTGAAAGAATTCGTTTTTATTTGAAAATCGACTGCTAGAGAAATTGTCGGAATCAATCTCGGGAAAATATACACCTTTATAATGCAGAGTTATCTTTATGTGTACAAACAGAAATTCAAAATTGGATAACAAGGTAAAAATAAGGTGTCAGTATAAATAAGGTAAATAATGCTTATAAAAATTATTCAAGTTATAGAGCAACACGGCCGACTCGTCTGAGGTATAATTTTAGATGTTTTTTGAGATAATTTGTACCAAGGTACAAAAATTAGGCAGAAATCGAAGGTCTCCTTTATGGTAACATACTAAACCGAATTCGTCTGACAATGAGAATCTTTGTTTGTGGACTTCATCTGTTGAAGAGACATTATATTTGTGTTAGAAACGGACGGCAGTTTTTTTAATGTGTTTTTGTAGGCCGGCAAAATGAGGATGGTTGGTGTGGCAGTTTATAACTGCTGTGCCAGCTATCTTCGCGTTTGGACTCTATCAGCACTTAACATCAGGTGGGATAGACTACTACTATTGCCTACCATTAAAAAACATCACCTTTCATCTTTATTATAGCTTTTTAATTTTACACTGTAGAACAATTGTTGAATTTATTAGTAAAATTAACGAGCATTGATTACAAAATACGATTATGATCAAGAACAAAAAAATTGTAATGAGAATAATTATTACTTTAAAAATATTCAAATGGAGCGAGTTACTGATCAGATTTCAGTGAATGTGGTACTAGAAAAGTTAAGATAATTGCTTTTTCAAATTTGTTACAAGAAAATCGTTGTTTAAGTTATCTAAATTTGTACTTGAATATATATTTTTTTTGTTTTTAATGAATGTTTACCACTTAATGCGGTAGAACCGTGGTAAAAATTAAAGTTAACGTGAACCAACCAGGGGGGGTAAGTTGGTGGGACCAGGGGTGATATCTCAACAATATAAGCTTTATGACTTTCCATATAAAACTTTATATAATGTGTTCAAAAAGGAGTACGTCAGATTTTCCTACACTGGATTATCTGGATTTGTCCAAGATCAAAGACAAAAATCAGCCAGTGCATAATAAAAGAGCACTATATCTAGTATCCCAATATACTATGCTTCCTGAAAACCAATATAATTTGAAAAGCTATAAATGGTTTCCGTTCCCAAAAAAAATCTCGTTCATGTTGAATAAAAATTCCGAGCCATCGATTTCGCATTTTCTTAGAATCCTTCCTCTCATTTCTCTGATTAACACTCCACAAAAAGTATTTTTAATGCAAAAATAAACACAAATAATTTATTTGTTTCTTAGATTTTCACGCACATCACTCATTAAATAAAACTAGTTTTTACGGGCTAATGCACGCAACTAACAAATAATTTGTTATCGTCGGCCTGACAGAAAATCTGTGAAGTTTGATTTTGTTCATTTGCAAAAATCAAAGGATTAATTATCATACAACCTTGTCTCAAGCCTGATTAGAAAAATAAAATATATTATTTTAGGCCTTCAGTGTCTTGTAATTATAAAATTAGGGCCAAATATATCATAGTTTTTAGGACTTTGAAATTAATATTGTTTATTTCGATATATTTACACAAATATTTATTGTGATCATTTATTTTTATAAAACGGAACATTTTCCTTTGAAACAGACATGAAGTAATTTTTTTTTCTTTTAAATATTTGATTATTTCACGAAAGTTGTATGAGAATAATAAACACATAATAATTAATAAGGAAATATTATAATGGTACGGGCTAGTGCGAAATAATTATACATGTTTAGGGCAGTTTCTTAGCCATGTCCTCTGACTTTTTAAATGTACTTTAGATCCTATATCAAGTAAAGAATATGTATTATTTTTCACTTTTTAGTCCTTTTTTCCACATTTTATAAGTCTGAATTACATCAACTAAGTCCTTACAATACGCTCGTTTAAACAATATCTGACTCGATATATTTATTCTTTGACAGAGGGATAAGGGGGGAAGGTCGTCGTAACAACCCCCCCTTCCCCGTCCTCTTCCTCATTCTTAGCTTAGCCATCGACTTCATGTATCAAGAAAACAATATTACTTATAACAACTGTTGTGCTATGATTCTACGAAAAGTTCCGTTCCACACCTCGGAAGTCCTTAATAAGATCATGACATTTTTCTATGAAACTACCTCTAAACTAAAGTAAACTACCCTTGCGATTGCAAAAATAATTATTAGAAATCGGCCCGTAATTTATGGAGAAACTGCGTAAAAAACATACAAAAAATATAATTATAGATGAATTGAGAACCACTTTCTTTTTTAAGGCGGTTGAAAATTATATTTCATTTTTGTATGTCATAACATTTTGTCACATACCTCCAAGATAGCGGGTCTCTGCTTGTTGACTAAATGGCGCGATTATAGTTGGCCCGAATACGAGTGCCAATGGAATTCGGGTAAACGACTAAGTGTAAATGAACGGAGTCGAGTATACCCGTAGATTTCCTTTTGTTTACCCGACACCGTATTCCAGTGTAAATATTTCTTCGGGTGCCCGAATTCGAGTAATGTCTTTCTTAGGCCCGAATACAGGCAAACGACCAAATGTAATTCCAAGTAATTCCAATGTAACTCCACGTCACAAAGTCGTCAAACTAAAACGGTGCCGGGAACGCTGACGTTAGATTCTTGACAGGACTTAGTATTTTTTTCTTTTTATTAGTAGCCGAAGTATTGAGAGTTGACAACGTTCAAACGGATCAACGAAATATTGAAGAATTTATATAATGGAAGGAGACTGATGAAAAAACTATATCGTGAAGCAAATGTGTCGCTGACCAAACTTCCAAAACAAACTAACACAGACATACCGCCTAGAACGAACAAGACGCAATGCTTAATTAAGAAACAATGTTGGTAGCACGTTGCCTCCGAAAGTGCTCGGAACTTCTCCAGTTCGCGGCAACGCAACGTGTTCGCGTCAGAATTTCTCACCAAATTCCCGCCAAAGCTGACGCTCCGCATTGTAATTCTGCAAAGTCCACCTGTAAAGCCCAACGGCTACGCGATTGCAACTGACACTATCAAGACTACACCGTGCCATTTCGCTGTTCTTTTGATATTCCTATTTTTAAGGTTGAAATTATGCGACGCTATCTGGCCTATAAACTGACAGCTATTGTTTAAAATGTCGCATTATCCACTGTTTCGTATTTATGAATATTTTGGTCAGTTGCCGGCTGGTTATTTGCATGAGAGAATATGAAATGCTGATACTATGGACTATCAGCACGCTGTTTGGTAAGCTTATTATGAAAATTACTGGTGTTTATATAAGTTAGTTTTTTTTATTTAAGTTGAAAATTATTTTTCAATCTTCTATATTTATAAAAATCAATTGCTGTTCGTTAGTCTCGCTAAAACTCGAGAACGGCTGAACGGATTTATCTTATCTTGGTCTTGAAATTTGCCTGGAGGTCTACCAGGGAAGGTTTAAAAGGTGAAAAAAAAATTTTATATAAAGAAATTCATTGTGTATTATAAAAGCCTGAGAACAAAACCTATAGTTTACCTACACTACACAAAAATAGTTAATGTAAATAGTACATTATAACACCCGTTTGGGTGTTTTCCTTCATCATCTACCCCATTATGTAGAATATCTTTGAATAGGTCCTTTAAAATTACTTAGGGCTTCCTAAGACTATTTTCGATTTAGAGACCCGTTTGCAAAATATTGAACTTTAACCCTCTAAAAGACTATTGGCTTGAAAAACTTACAAAAATTCATGATAATAGTACTTTTCATGAACTTTTAAGGAAAACTATAACAGTAAAGATAGATTTGTTAGTTAAGGAGGACGAGGAGGTTAGAAGGAAACAAGACACAAAATCGGTATTCATAAGTATTAAAAAACAAATTAATATCTAATTGATTTTGAGTTTGAGATTCAGTTTGACTTTGATATAGGTATTTTAGTTGGGATACATAGATTGATATTAATTGGATCATCTTTTCTCCTATATTGAAAATAAATATATTCTGCTGAAATATATTGTTTATTTATATGTATTTCTATATAAATATACTTATATATGTACAGTATATGTATTCTATCCGTTACCCTAACACAAGCCTTACAGTGCTTACTTTGGGGCTAGGCTAATTGGTGCGTGTTGTAAAAAAATAATAATAAAATGTGGTAACAACAGGCACAACGGAACCCCACACTGCTCGTGGCACGACACGCACTTGGCCGGTTTTTTATTATTATGATATTGGATGTTTTAGTGTTGGCAATAACTTAACTGTTTCAAAACCTTTAATAGAGGTTTTATCTACAACCATGCGTTGCATTTAAAGTCATTTATAATATCCTTTATTCAAGAAAGGCTGTGCTTCAGCAGTGTAGACACTGAATATGATGGCATTGTTAATGATAAGCTGCAAAATATTCTTAATACTATTGAAGTCGAGAAAATCATTTCATTTTGTATGGTTGAATAGAAGTATCTCTAGACACTATAACAGTTTAACTAGCACATAAAACTCAACAAGTATGTAATCATATATTGTTTCATCGAACATATTCCATAGAGGCAGCGCGTATTGTGAGCTATAACAAAATACTATCGATAAGAGAATTGTCACGGTTATCTGAACCTGCAGCGAGCGTCGCCGGACCAAAATTTACCCATTCATGAATTTACGAGAAGGAAACAAATCAAAACTCTGTACAAACAATAGACAATAAATCTCCCGAGCAATTTGAGATGGGATCCAGGTACCTACAGTGTTGTTATCTTGCGCTGACGGGTTATTTGCTTAGAATGTTCCACTAATAAAGCGATCGGTTTTCGATAGGTACCTATTTTATCGATAGGTTTTAATACGAACGCCCCTCGTACTGCAATTGAAACTTTTGTAGCAAATTTTATGTTTTGGGTAAACCTTTTAAATATACATTTCAATTCAAGCTTTTCAATCTTCAACACTCTAAATGAAATCACTAATGGGTTTTATTCTTTATTTTTTCAACAAAGTAAAGAAATCACTTTTCTAATTCAACGTGAGAAATAAATTAAAATCTAAAAATCTGAATGGAAACAAATATTTTTCCTTAATAATAATCTTAACTAAACTCAGGGGTAAATATAATGGCATCTGTATGAAATATCAAAAGTTCTGTTGTTTTATTCATCTGAATAAAATTGTTAAAACTGTTTTATTCATCTGAATAAAACAAAACATTTACGCATTTTAAGGTCAGACTAATTTGATGATACATGAACCTTATATTTGTTCATCTTAAGTTATCATTCCACAGTGCAAGATTTTAATCACACTAATATTATAAAGGCGAAAGTTTGTGAGTGTGTGAGTATGTGAGTGTGTATGTCTGTTACTTCTTCACGGCTAAACCGCTGGCGCGATTTTAATAAAATTTGGTATGGACTTTGCTGACACCCCAGATTCACACATAGGCTACTTTTATCCCGAAAAAATGTTAGGTTCCAGAGGGATTTTCAAGAAACTAAGTTAATGCAGACGAAGTCGCGGGCGACCTCTAGTTGTATATAAGGGTTAAAGCAAAAACAAACATTATCTCCTATATATTATCTAATTGAGATGGGAAAATATAATGATGACCTATGTTGCAACAGAAAAGTTAATAAAGCTCACACAAGCTACCAATATCAGATAAAAACTGTCACCAATTTCAAAAGTACTATCGTCATCAAAGATTTCCAAAAACATTCACAACTAAACTTTCGCGTTTTACACTCGTAGAAATCGCCCACAATACAGGCAAAAGTCGACTCAAGAATTTAACTTATTATTATAAACTGGCACTTAAAACGCAGAAGTCGAAAGTCCACTTAAGTCGGCGCCGCGCGACTTAGCAGATAAAACGACGTAACATGAAAAATGGGTGTTAGACCCGAGAGAGCGACTTGAATTATTACCCGACTAGTAACTGTACCGATGTTTTTGCTATTGTGATGCGATTTAATGGAGGGCTCCTAATGCATTTTATAACGCGGAGCTAATATTTCTTGGCCTTTGTTACTTCTATGTGGAAGTTGCTCTATTGATCCATAACTTGAAATCTTTCTAGTCGACATGAGATTTATTATTTAGATACGAACCCTTAGCACGAACCAATATCGAATTCGAATAGCTGAATTTGATGTCGATACGCGTCGAACGTCAAGAAGATTTGTATGGAAATTTGAACAGCGCCACAATGGACGAAACGATAATTAAAAATATTCCATATTAATTGTCTCACAGACAGACGCGGCCTGTCGCATTCGCTCGCTAGCCGCCGCGCTGTGCAGACGTGTTCTGCATTGTGTCCGCGTCTCGTATCCGTATTTCTTCGCCCGTTCCCGTGGCACGTGGCACACAGTATTTTCCGTCGATCGCCCGTTCGACCTTTCCCCCGACCCCCGTGGTTCGGCCCGTATGGAAATGATTCAGAAGGTTTTCTTATTTCACATTGGTTTCCCATTCTCGATGGTTGTACATCGTCATTGTGCAAGATAGTTTAGTGTAGTGCAGTGTTATGTGCCAGGCCATCGTCTGGACTCAGTAAGTTTAGGTCATTAACCCGCGGCCCTCCGTCCCCGATATTTATCCAGGACATTAAGTCCTGAAATTCCCTTTCAAAATTACTGACCCACATACACATAAATTACACCCACTCGGCGAGAGGAGACACTTCGTGTTGTCATCCGTGGCTTGCCGAAGGAGATCGATGCGGATTTAATTCTCGGGGACCTTAAGTGCTCAGGGGCCTCCCCGCGTATTCTCTCTCAGGGAACGATCGCCCTCCACTCCGCTATACTCGCGCCCCGCGCACCCAACGCATGGCGAAAGGTGGTTGCTTCTCAGCCACCGACGCCCTCCCCCGCGCCTTCTTCATAAGGACCCTCCTCAAGAGCTCACCAAGCTGCCGGCTGCTCAACCCACTCAACCCGTCTCCGCAACCGCGTCCGCTCCTTCGGGTCTCGGGCAACGCGACGGCCCTTGGCTCTGGCGTTTCCGTCGCCACTGCCATCGACCCCGTGGAGCTCGAGGCTTATTTATTATTATATGATTTTGTCACTTCACAACTTAATTTTCCAATACCTTTACAGGGTCATGTACTATAACTAAGAATATATGTAACATCTGTTTACTTTTGTACATGATAGCAAATAAATAAATATGAATATCTAACGTTACTCACAAGTACTTGACCCGGTCCTGCCAGGGGATGACCCGGACAAATAATATCCAATTATTCTCGGAAAGAACGCTAACTTACTTTCACAATCTCTGTATTGCGAGAGTTGTCTTTACCTATGAAAATGCCGTTCTGCTGTACTGGCTATTTCAAGTCCATTTTTTTTTCTTTTTCGCTAAGAAAACTAAGTTAAAATTATTTTTATTTTTAAAATATGGTGTTTTTTAAATATTAGTCATTTGTTTAATGGTTAGCGTTCTTTTATCGGCGCATTTGTACGTTTTTCGTCATCATGGATACGTTAAAAATCGAGTGATTATGGAGTATTAGGACCGTCGTGGCAACAAACCGGCAGAAACGGCACGCAACATCAACGACGTATACGGAGCGAAAACTACTAAAGGTTGCACCAACCGTTGTTAGTTTGCCCGCTTCCGTCTTGGTAATTTCGACCTAAGAAATGAACCCCGCGGTCGACCGAAAACCTTAGTTGACAATGACGAATTAAAGGGGATTGTGGAAGCTGATGATTTTCAATCTACAGTTGAATTGGCAGCAGCTTTCGATGTTATACACAACATGGCACAAACCATATTGGCCCATTTGCGTCAAATTGGAAAGTTAAAAAAGCTTGACAAACGGGTGCCACAGGAATTGAATGATCGCCAGCGCGAAGTACGCGTCGAGTCGAGTCTTGCACTGCTCACAGGCACACAAACGAAGGCATATTGAATCGCATTGTTACTTGCGACGAAAAATTGGTTCTGTTCAACAATCCCAAGCGCTCAGCAACTTAGTTAGATTCTGTTTCAGCAACTAAACAATGCCGCAAACAAAAACTGTACCCTTAAAAAAGTGATGGTCACTGTTTGGTGGTCTAGGTCCAATGTCATTCATCACAGCTTCTTACCAAACGGGATGAGCATTTTACTATAGAGATGTCAGCACATCTCTACTAATAATCTACTCTACTAATAAAGAACTGAACATAATGATTGAGAAGCTCGCACATCTTCAACCAGCTTTGGTCAATCGTTTTTCTCCGCTGCTCCTGCACGACAAGGAACGACCTCATACTGCACAGCGGACGGTCTCCAAGTTACAAGAGCTGGGGTTGGAAGCTCTCCGTCATCCATCGTACTCACCACCAGACCTTGTCCCTAGAGACATCTACTTATTCCAGAATTTGGATAACTTCTTAGCGGGGAAAAATATCAATAACCGAGAGGCAGTTCAAAATGCCTTTAAATAATTGGTTGCCTCCCGTCCAGCAGATTTTTAAAAAAAAAGCATCAATTAACTGCCACTACGTTTGCAAAAATGCATTGCTTGTATGGATTTTGAAAAAAAACCGGCCAAGTGCGAATCGGACTCGCGCACAGAGGGTTTCGTACAAACTCAATTTAATAGCTCTACGCGTTCATGAAAAAAGAGGTAGTAACTTTAAAATTTTCAAAAATATTTTTTATTATATGATCATACTAAAAATTTACGGTTTTCGCAATTTTTCCTTTATCTGTGCTATAAGACGTTACTTCGTACCAAATTTCAAGATTCTAAGTTCACGGGAAGTACCCTGTAGGTTTTGATTCCCGTGCGAGTTTCGAAAATTTGCGGCATAAATGGCTGTATCTTTTGATTGCTTTGGCTTAGAAGTTTAATTTTTACACAGCTTCAAGAGACAGTAGACTTTGTATTAGATATGAATTTCAATTTGATACCTCCACACTTCCTGAGGAAAACGGTCTTGACAGACGGATGGACGGACGGACAACAAAGTGATCCTATAAGGGTTCCGTTTTCCTTTTGATGTACGGAACCCTAAAAATATAGAAGAAAGGGGGTTAACTTATATCATGAATTTCCTAGGTAAAGACAGCAAGATTTTACGGAACCCTTAGCGTGCACAAAACAATAGCTATTATTAAAATCCATTAATACTACAAAAGACAGGTCACGTTCTATAAATTGTCACTTTTTGAACTTTGAGAAAACATACCGATCTACCGACTCTTTGAGCGTAACTGTAACATAGCTACGATTCCGCTATAAATTAACTAACAGCCTTGTTTGTTATTTTCAGGCGGCAATAATTCGTAATTAGACTCCACCGGAGACAATTAGCCGGGTGTTTGCAAGTTCGCCCTATTCGCCGTTACTAGCAGCAGCATTACACGGGACTACGCAACGACTCGCTTCGATTTTCTCAACGAGATTAATAGATACAGTAAATTATTGCGTAACAGTAATGATATTAATAGTCCTACCACAATTACCAGAACTGAACACTTAAGAATGTCTTGAGTCACTAAAATTTTTATGTGATGATGATGTATAAATAACGTTGCGGTGGTGTGCTTTGCTAGGGTTTAGTTGGCGGTTTACATTATTAGCGTCTTACTTTTTTATATATCTAAATATGTGTATCATCAAAAAAGTTTTGTTACGTCTCTCTTTTAACAGTCTCATTTAAAGTGTGTGTACTAATGGTTGCGTATGAATATTACAGCATCACTTGATGACAAATTTAATGCATGTCAAGGGACGTGTTATCTTACTACTTATATATTATTTTAGCAAACAAAACAACAAGGTAATTTTTTATCATGTTATAAAATTATATTGACGTGTATAGTGACGTCAAGTAACGAGTGCGGAAGTTAATTTATCATTTATGCGTCTGAAATGTTGTTCGGAAATAACAGTAAGAAGTTGGTTAGTACAAAGTTTACTTTTACTAGCTTTTACTATTACAGTTAGCAGGTAACATTATCTATGATTTTCGTTCACAACCCGTCTCACATGTGAGCTCTAACATCATTCTTGTAAAGTCAGATATCAAATTAACAATGGCGTTTGATTCAATGTTATAATCGCTCCTCCTTTTATTTATGATTGTAGATTTATAAATCACTTTGCGTAAACAGTTACACAATTGTCGCAAAGTCCTAATTAATTAACTAACAGCGCTGTTTGTTATTTGCAGAAGGTAATAATTTCTAATTAGACGCCCGCTCGGCGACAATTAGCCGGGTGTTTGCAACTCCGCCCTATATAGCGTTACTCACAGCAGCATTTCACTTGGTTCGATTTCCTCTAAGGATTAATGCGGAAAGTTGTTACGTCCGTAGTAGTCGTGATGTAATTTAGTGCCTGGGATTAATCTTATAAAGTGGACCCGACTGCTTATTTAAAACGAAAACGGCACGGTATTTTTGTAATTTTCTTATTGCAGCATTGATCATTTGCATCGAAATATACGTAAATGCATCTTAAAGACACTATGTACTTTTTACTGTTGTTTTCCATCAGAGAATAAGTTCTACAAACCTTTACACGGTAAGGAATGTGGTAAGGGTAGGCAATTGCCTACCTACAAGTGATGCTTTGACAACGCAAGCGACTGTAGACTATGGCGGCGAATTACCATTAAACTGGTCTTATGCTTGTTGCCACTACCACTTACCACAATATTGAAAAAAAAAAAAATCTGGACCTTAATTTTACGTGATAACGTGTCGTTCGCTGTTTTCCTCAAGGCAGTTTTGTGGAGGTTTTTTCCGGTTCGTTTAAGCCCAAGCATGCCTCTGTAGCTCTATGGGGGCTCGAGTAAGGCGTCGCGGGGGTGACATACTCGACGAGGAGTAGGAGGGGCTCAGATGGGGGTGGTTCAGTGGATCTGGGGGGTCAGGGGGGGGGGGGGGCAGGGGGAACCCCTCGATCTCACTTCAACTAGTTGCAACTTGACATGACGTCACACTTTTTCATGCGTGCAGCTGGTGTTGTCAAACAAGTGTATGGCCCGCCTGGTGTCCAGCGGCCACCATTGGCCTATAGATACTTGCTATACCAAAAATATCACTCGCACCTTTATCTTCTTTGCCCCAACCTTCTACCACGTGGATTCCTTTTTTTTTATACGTTGGCAAAAAATACTATTTACAGACGACGGCGCCTTTGTGAGGCACCGCCGAATGGACCTCACACCTGGCTCCCGCAAGCCTTACTATCCCCAGCAGTGGCTGCCCTCTGAGGACCCCGTAACCCTTACGGGCGCTTCACGGCATAATTTCTGCAAAAAAAACCCTGCGAATACCCTCTAAGCTGCTTATTAGCGCGAAGCCGCGGGATCCCCGTTTAGGGATTCTTCCGCGTCTCCGCACCTAGCGACCTCCCGGCCTTGCCGGGGCTCCGCGGCAGGGGTCTCCCGGGGTATCGCAGGGACCCCGCAGACGTGCACTGGATGGCCCGCGCTGGGGGCTGACGACGCGGCCTAGTGCCGACCGTACCGCCCCAGTCCGCTGCGGAGGGCTACTTGGGCGTGCCCATGTAGACCCCGTGGATCCCTGGAACCTTCCTCACCGACAGAAACACAAAACCATCAAAAAGTAGTGTTATTTTACTGGAGTTTTCTGTAAGTTGAAGTGTATTTCCCCATACGGGCGCTCCAATTCGAGCGGTATATCCTTTATGCCAAATATTGAAAAACATCACAATCGTTGCTATGACTTACTCAACTCTTGTATATGGAAACCTATAATCGTATATTGTACTGTTGGACTATGCTTAGTTCTAGTTCTCATGCATGAATAATACGTATAATAATAAATAATAATAATAATAAATAAATAAATATTTCCAACTCACACCAATTAGCCTAGCCCCAAAGTAAGCACTGTAAGGCTTGTGTTATGGGATGCTAGGGTAACGGATAGAATACATATACTGTACATATGTACGTATATTTATATAGAAATACATATTAAACATCCATGACTGGAGTACAAATGCTCGTATTCATCACACAAACATCTGCCCCCACCGGGATTCGAACCCGGGACCTCTTGAGTAGGCGACACCATGAAACCCGGCGTACAAACCACTCGGCCACGGAGGTCGTCAAACCTATATATAAGTATAAACTATTCGTGAAAAATATGAAAGTAATGACGGTAACCGCATGGTAATCCGTTAAGTATTTTTAAATTATTATGAACATACAGACAAACAGAAGTAATAGGGAACTTTTTTTTATAATATTATAAATTGAGAAAGGTCAAAGGGACATTCAATGAGATCGTAACTTACTTTGCCTCCATTATAATCAGCCAGGAGTTTATTCAAACTAAATAAATACTGAAATTAATCCCAGCGCTGAAATTATAGTGGCTTAAAATTTAAAGTCATAATGGTTATCTAATCTTAACCATTATGACTTTAAATGGATTAAACCCTAGCGCCTAGATTATGCCTATTGTAACGAGTAACAAGTTACCTACAGCTAGGGTTACTATTCAAAAATTTGAAAAGTCCTGACACAAAGCCGTACATTTCGATAAAAGTCCGGACATTTTAGTCACAAAATGCAAACATCACCCACTTAGTTAAAGTGATATTATACGCGTGGTAGCTGACGCCTCGCATCTCGGTCTCGTTGTTGATTTTTAAAGATAATTTATATTTTGTTTTATATTAATGAGTACTTAATTAAGATTATTTGACTTATTTCATATAACTTATTAAGTAGTTTTACTCATATTCCATCTAATTAAAAAAACCGGACAAATTAAAAAGCCGCACAAAGTCCGGACTAAAGGCAAAAAGGACAAATCCGAACGGATGGTAACCCTACCTACAGATGAAATAAATTAATCCAATGGCCTTGTAGTGCTATTTCTATAAATCTTTCAATTTGAATCTGGACTTCAGGATTTTTATTGACACAATTCCCTAAAAGTTGATCCTTCATTAAAATTAAGACTATTTTAATGTAAGTTGATTAATTACAAATTGATTATGCATTATGGCATAATCAATTTGTAATTGATTCGATATCAAGTCATTATTATGATTCGATATCAAGTCGGATAGAATAGGATCATATAAATAAATAATTAAGCAAGAAAGTAATTAAACTTCGTAGAATTATCGAGTAATTGCCAATTTATTTATGTTTTACAACATGACAAAGTGGAACATATAAGCATATATATTATTTCAATTGTTTACTTAGTCATAATTATACGTTTTAAGTTAGTATATGTATAACTAGCGGCCCGCCCTCGTTTCGCTTCGGTGTAGACTTGAAGTGTAAACTACAGTTTTTGTTCTCAGGCTTGTATTATATACAATGACATCTATATCTAATATATAAAATTCTCCTGTCGCGGTGTTTGTGGTTAAACTCCTCCGAAACGGCTTTCCCGATTCTCATGAAATTTTGTGTGCATATTGGGTAGGTCTGAGAATCGGACAACATTTTTCATCCCCCTAAATGTTAAGGGTAATCCACCCCTATTTTTTTTTAAATTAGATAAACATTTTCTTTTAATTTTTTTATGATACATCATACAAAAATACATACATCCCTAAATTTTCAACTTTCTACAACCAACCCCTATTTTTTATGGTGGTACGAAGTTCGCTGGGTCAGCTAGTCTTTATATATATAATTCTTCTGTGAGTGTGTATGTCACTGAACTTCTCTTAAACGACTGGACCGATTTTGATGAAATTTTTTGTGTGTGTTCAAGGGGATCTGAGAATGGTTTAGATTCACAATTTTGTCCGCTGGACAACCCCTATTTTTTTAGGGCGGTACGAAGTTCGCTGGGTCAGCTAGTATTATATAAAACTCAAAGGTGACTGACTGACTGACATAGTGATCAATCAACGCACAGCCCAAACCACTGGACGGATCGGGCTGAAATTTGGCATGCAGGTAGATGTTATGATGTAGGCCTCCGCTAAAGATTTTGATCAAAGTTTGTATGAAACTTTGTCAATTTTAAACCAATCGGGCTGAGACTTTGCATGCAGGTATAAGAAGAATCATAGATGAGTGTCATTGTATGATATTCATCTATGATATACCGAAGAAGAATCATAGATGAGTGTCATTGTATGATATTCATCTATGATTCTTAAGGATAAGAAGAACCTTACGGTTCTTAAGGTAATTTCAGCCCGGTCCGTCCAGTGGTTTGGGCTGAGCGTTGATTGATCACTATGTCAGTCAGTAAGTCACCTTTGAGTTTTATATATAAAGATATATATTTTTGGGATTCAATGAAACACTATTTACAATTACCTAGTACAAGTTTTAGTTTTAATTTTCTTTGCTTCAGGCTAATTCCTTATGACTGCTCTATAAATCGACGAGCCCCAAAGGTGAGCAACGAGTATAATTACATTAACTCGAAGTCTTTAAGTTTCCAAGTTCCATTTCCGGTAGGGTCAAACCTAACGTCAGGCAGGTAAACTTGAGTAAAGGGGTCACCCTTTAAAGTTCACTGTAAAGCTCTGTCAACTTAGCTGCGGCTTCGTAACTCTCTATTCAAATATGAATCGGAAGCAGTCTTTTCCTGGCTGGATGCTACTGTCCCACCAGATTATCTTAAGCTGATGATACCACAACCCAATTCTCACATCTTGTTCCAAAAATAATTGCTGACTTCTACTTTTCTTTAAAGACATATTAGTAATTTTCTGTATATCTCTTTAGGAACCTTTACCGACTGTCTGATCTATCTATCAACACACAGCTCAAACCATTGAACGGGTTGCGCTGAAATTTGGCACACATATAGCTATATGATTTAAGCGTGCGCTAAGAAAGAATTTTGCAAAACTAATCCCTTAAAGGGGTAAAACGGAGATTCAAACTTTGTATGGGAAACCAGTATGTCCACGCAGACGAAGTCGCAGATAACCAGAAGTAACCAATACTTTCATCACTAATTTAGGAATTGACAAACTTAAGAAAGTATAACTAGAAAAAAATCCACGCCGACCAGGCAGCTGACGGGACTCGAACCCGCACCCTTCGCAATCAGGGCGAATGTACAGACCAATTTCCCTAAACATAGCCTGGTCCGCGTGGATCTTTTTCTAGTTATATTTTCTTTAGATTTAAAGATCAAGCAGTTACATGCTTTAAAAAAATATATAACTATAATTGCTATTTCTTCTTTCAAATGTTTAATACTTGTAAAAGTATTCATTTTGACATTGTGGGTTACCTATAATGCGAAGAGATGGCGCTGCCTTGCAGCATAAGAATGGCTAGAGAAATTTCGACGCGGTCCGTGAGGGCTGCGGTAGCATAATTGGTCAGTGCATTCGCCCGGATTGCGAAGGGTGCTGCCTGGACCGCGTGAAATTTTTTCTAGTTATATTTACTTTAGATTAAAGATCAAGCAGTTATATGCTTAAAAAAAATTGATAAACTTCTAATTATGAGCAAAGGTAATAATGCATTCTTTTTATTATTTCACTCCAATGCCTGCATGTGACGTTATTCTTATAAAAAAACCGGCAACACCCCGTTCAGTTGCCAATGAAATCCGTATAGGGTTCTAAATGTGCACAAAATAAATACTATAAAATGATTTTCAGTAAATCCATGCTTTCATTGGAAGCAGCTTTGGCCATGCTTTCAATCCATTACCTTCGTCACACGAGTTAAGCTGATTACCTTGTCACCGACGGAAATCATACGGCTCAGGCGTGCATTACGATGAAATTCGAAGCTTCATCCGATTTTATTCTTTCATACTTAATAAATACCTACATGTATTGAACGGAATACATATTACGTACACCTCTTCAAATACATTCATAAATAAAAAAGCAAAATGTTATGAGACATCTTTATTTATTAAATACATACTCGTAATCGTACGCAATAACATCAATTTAAATTTAGTGATCTTGAAAAAAAACTGAAACCAAATATTTGCTTAAAATTAAATAACTTCGAAACAAACAGCCATAAATAGATCCTCATCCTTAAAACCACTTTCAAATCTGCCAAGAAAGGAAATTTTAAGTACAAATTCCATTAACGCGGTAACAAAAGTATCAAAGCTTATCAAATCCCGTTGTAAAGTTTCCATCGCAAAACATCATTGGGAGATCTTAAAGGATTCCAATATCCTTAATCTGCAGGGACCGTCCGAAGTCCGATATCCGATTAAAACCTGCTTCGTAACTCAAAGTAACTCGTTGGCACTAAATTAGCCAACTGAAGTGACTCAACTGACGAAATGAGGAAACAAAACAGGCCCGATCTATGATACGATCGGGCCCGAGTGAATCTCCAATCTTACTACACTATTTACGAGCGGAGCCGGGGCGATATGTACTTTAAGTGAGAGCCTTAAAGTTGTGATTCGTTTACATAGCCAGGGTAGACGACTTCTTGCATCGTTTACATCAGAGATAAGTTCGGATACGGAGTTTTAGGTCAAAGGAGAGCTGTGTATTCTCATATATAACGTATCGAGAGCACGCCCTCATATAAGGCCGGTTGTCTGAATTGGTTATTCCATTGCCGTCTATGGCTGCAATAAACGAATCTACACAGTAACCTTGTTTCATGAAGAATTCGTATTCGGGATGTATGCAAATGGATAGGCTTTGCATCCTATTCATGTATCAGATACTGTAGAACATGAGTATTTTTACATTTCTTGACTTGAAAATTGGATATATTATTCAAATTGTTTATTTACTATAAGGGTTTCGCTTCCGTAAATGTTTTTGAAGTGAAAACTTCTTTAGTGGCGTTATACACTTTTTTGTAATGGGTTAAGGATGTTAAACTCGCGTCAGGACACGTGACCTGATCGAAAATTCGTAAGACGAAAACTTCTTTAGCGGCGTTGTACACTTTTTTTGTAATGGGTAAAAAATGTTAAACTCGCGACAGAAGTCAACAGCCGGCGCGGCGTAGGAGAGGAAGTATCCTCCTCTCTTTCTACGGCGCGGCGAAAATGTATGCCTGCGCCTGCTGTTTCGTTTAGGCGGCGCAGGGCGTTTGCGCGAATGTTCGTTTGTGTTTATGTTACAGCGTGCCACGCGCATCCATGGATGGTGACAGCTGATGGCTCGACCGTCTGTGTAGTGCCCACACTGCTGTGTATTCGTAAAATTCGTGTATATAAAGTGTTACTGATAATTAAAGCAATTCGTGCAAAATTATTCCATAACCATTCCAAAATATCAAAAATGCACAACGTTAATATTCAAGTTTTCACTTCTGCTGGCACACTCGGGAAGCAACCCGTCGTTCTTTTTTATGTTTGTCTTGTTGTTCTCATTTCACCTATGATCTTAATGTTAGGTATATGAAACTCATTAAAAATATAAATTAGAAATGAGGCCTTTACGAGTTATCAGACAAATGGAACTAATGTAGCGTATATCTATATTCCAAATGGTATTCCTTGCCTTACGAGCACAGTCACACTCCTTACTTGATTGACAGAACAATTTATCTTCAACAAACAATGGCTTTGGAGAAATTCCTTTCGTTTCCTCAACGTTGCTAGCTGCATCAATATTTATCTTCTTTTAATTTTCATTCTTATAAATGATGGCAAATACGGTAGGTTTTGCGATACTGACATTATCAGTACGCAAAAACGGGCATAAAGCGGCAAATCATCATCACTTTCACATGGATTCTCTGAGCAAATTGACCAAATTTATACTTAGAAGCTTGTAGGAAGGCCAAAGGGGAAGATTTTCCTCTGTGGTGGGTGATGTTAGTTCGGAGGCCGCGGCCCGACTGATTTTGGTCGGGCATCGTATATATGAACTGATGGCTGCCGAATTTCACTTGCGCGATGTAGGCTTCCTTACGTTGTGAACGCAGCTCCGGTAGCGCCATCTCTTGAGGAGGCGAGTGATTATTTCCTCCATGTTACTTATATGTGGGGCATATACATGTCGCCGCCACAAGCTAATTGTCCACTCCACCTTACAGAAGATCGCAGAAAAATAACACGACCCTTTTGGTAGTTTTGTGTTTCTGTCGGCGAGTAAGGTTCCATGGGGTCCACCGGGTAGGGGATTGGGTCAGGGTGGGCAACGGCGCGAGTGATATTTTTGTTATCGCAAGCATCTATAGGCTATAGTAGCCGCTTACCATCAGGTGGGCCATAAGCTTGTTTGCCACACTTTTAACACAAGAAAAAACTAGGGTCTACTCTCTTTCTCCGGAACGAACTTTCGTTAACGAAGTAAAAGCGAAATTTCATTTGTCAATTTGAGGTTATACTTAATTTGAACGATAAACTATCAAATTAAATGTTTTCGTTGAGTAGGCCTAGAGAATAATTTTTATTATTTTAAAGCATGTAACTGCTTGATGTTTAAATCTAAAGAAAATATAACTAAAAAAAAAACACGCGGACCAGGCAGCAGACGGGACTCGAACCCGCACCCTTCGCAATCCGGGCGAATGCACTGACGCAGCTCAAATACTACCAGTTTAGGAGTACTCGCTAGGAGCTATAAAGTCACCAGTCTTAATAATCGCTACCAGATAATACATCCATACCACCGTAATACCTGACAGGAAATTATGTCACAAAAAATAAATGTATTTTTCTCGGAAAGTCCGCAAACAACGAATTCTATCCATTTGAGTGAGGTAATTTTTCGATCAAGTAATTTTATATATGAAATAAAACGGGAGGAAAAGGATCTATTTTGCTAAGATTGTTGTCGCTTCTTCTCAGAACAACTTTACCATTGTTGACTTATGTAATAATGGTGGTTTAACTGAAGCGAAATAGAATGTGTTTATCTTTTAAAAGTTTAAACAAAGGTCAATAGTAATCCACTTTTAATTCGAAATCCAAAATATTTTTACCTTAATAAGGCGTGTTATATAACTCTTGAAGAAAAAGAAATCGATTTAGGAGGAGCACTTTATACCAATCATTGGATTTCGACCGAATGGTGTAGAGAGACGTTAGAAATTATGTATCATTATGTCTCATACTTATTTTTCAATCTAAACAAGTATTACAATAATTTCAGAAATTATAAAGAATAAAGACAAACTTCCCTTAAGTAATATTTAATTACAAGCTAATTCGACATGAAATCGCAAATGCATTATCGTATTTGAGAATGCGTCACGGCTTTTATGTACCGCCTCAGTCATAGTATTTATTCGAATCCACAATCTTAACAGAATATAAGTAATATGTTTATAACGACCATTATATGTTTTTTAAAAACAATGTACCCAGTTTATAGTTTATTAATAAAGCCATAAGTCATGTTAATATAGCCGCACGGGGCAGGAGACGCTCCCTAGAAAATTTAAATATTATCTCACTTAACGTAACGATCAAATATAAAAGCGTTCCCCGAGAGAAAAAAGGAAAAAGGGTTTTATTTATGAAAGTTAGAAAGAAAGATACCTGTCTCTTAATGAAATTTTGTTTAAGAAAATAATAAACAGAAGTAACCGTAAGAATCCTGTTAACGCAAGAACAGTTGAGCGGTTACGGAATAATTTAGTTCTCATGATACACCATCTTACATAAAAATAGCATAAAAGGCGCATTATCATCGTCAGCATTCAGCTCATCATCATTAATGTCTCCACTGCTGGATTACAGGTCTTCCCTATGGAAGGATGTAGGAATGGGGCCGTGACCCACCACGCGGGCCCAGTGTCAATTGGTGGGTGCTAACGAATGCAGATGCAGCCGGGACCAACGGCTTAACGTGCCCGCCGAAGCACGGAGGAGACCGAAATAGTAAATTTTTGATTACTCATCCAATGACCGACCATTGCGAAAGTTGCTTAGCTTCAACGGTCTCAGTCAAAACGCTAACCACTTGCACCATCGAGCTAATGAAAGGTGCATCATCAATCTAAAAAGTTTAATGTTTTAGTTTTTGTCACTTTTTATTTAATTAAGTTTTCACGAATTACGACGAAAACACCCCTAATGTGCCTAAGTTCCCTGACCTCTATTATCTTTCTTGATTTAGTATAAAAAAACAGGTGTGATAAATTATTTACTCATCGCACATAATATTTAGTCACATAAAATAAAAAGGTTTAGTCGAAATGCCATCATGTTGACACGGTTTAAAAAAAAACAATCTGCTGTAAATCTTTTCAAAAGCAATTTAAAGCTAGAGATCAGCTGTTGAAGAAATTCGTTAGTGTTGAATAAGTTGAGCTGTTGTTGAAAAGTATAACTTTTATTCGTATTATACAGCGCTCTAACTTATACTACCTACCAGAAAAAAGTTAACCAGTTTAGTATTTTTAATTTTTTCGCATACCAGGAAAGGGGAATGAGAGGGCTTTCCTTCGTGAAATATAGTAGCTAACATGTAATAAACCTCTGCCACGATCCCTATATTTGGTAAACTGTGTCGTGTGTCCATGTGAACTGAACCTTATATCCAAACGTTTGTCAACCCAATGCAATTAGCGATCGTATGACGAGCACATCCTCAGGTAGAACAAAAATGTCATCTTTATTATTTATTATGATATTCATCAAATACAAAAAGCGTTGAGTTCACCCTACAACATGGGTTACTGCCATGAATTTAAATGTCAAAACAGTCTCAGTTACAAACGGCAGAGTTTCAAGATCAACAATTTAATTTAAAAACTTTGATCAGGCATCGATACTTCAGAATCGATGCAAAAGACACTGTAAGTTGATTAGTAAAAAAATGTCTTGTTCATAAGATTACTTTGAAAAGTCAATAAAAAATATGTCTATAATCTTAAATCTTACCTTATTAGCAAATGCAACTCGGCTAAAGAAGATCAACAGAGTTTATAATAATTTCTTTTGAAAAGAATTTCCGCTTCCAAGAACACTAAATGTGATTCAAGCTTTGCAGTACCATAATAATAATACATAGTATCTCCATGATGGGGGTGCAAATATAATTCCCCCTTAAGTTATTGACGGCAGGCACATTGTTTCCATTTGATAGGAAATACGTTGTTTTTATTCGATAGACAATATGTACTAGATAACGGGCGAAGAACCGATAGGCGTAGATTCATTGCTACCGTAACGACATACAGTGAGTTACAATACTGACGATTCGAATAAACTATGAGATGAAATTGGCGTAGTGAGGATACCGTTTGACACTAGAACGGCGTTTGAACGAATCGAGAGTAATATATTCCGAACTCCTAAAGCGCGAATTGAAACTGTGCGCAGTGGGAATAAGAAACGAATTAGTTTACAGTGTAGCGCTTCTGCTTTCCGTTTACTTTGTATGGTGCTGGATCCTGGTCATTGATGCTGTAAGTAGCTATAGCAAGAATCTTGTTGCAACTTTTCTCGTTTTTAGAATTGGTATTGTGAGCAAATTTGACGAGAAGATAGATAGGATTGTAGAGTTTAAGCAACACTCCAATGCCCGGTCATCGGGGTTTTATTAGCGAAGGTCTATGCCACAGCGTAGCTGGCATAGGGACGTTAATAGAATCTTTTTCTGAGATATAATAGTGTTAGACTTCTCCTGTATGCAAAAGTTAGCAGCTAAAAAGGCTACTTAGCGTGTTGTATATTTTTTATTTAACCTCCTAGTCCTCCGCTGTCTTAAACAGGATCACCGTGACGTACTCCCCCCTCCGCAGACCGTCGGTACAATTTCGATTGTGCGGATGAACAGTCTATGATGAATTATTTTTGTTGATATTACTACCTAGCCAAAAGACAAAGTGTACAGAAGATAGCTAATTCAGCGTGACCCGTCGCCCGCGGGGCGGTCTCGGTTCAGTTCAAGCAGAGATGTGTGCGGTGTGCTGTGTGCTGTGCGAGAAGAGATTTTTTTTCAGCTTGGGGGACTCCACCAAAGAGGAGATGTGTGCGGCGTGCTCTATGCTATCCGAGAAGAGATATTTTTCAGCTCGAGTTCGAGGCGTTGAATGGCTGAGCGGGGCTCTGCGGGTTTCTGGCGGGCGAGAGAGGGGAGGGTGAAACACATCCACAGCAACGTAGCATAGCACATCTCTAGTGGAAAAGCAGCCTTACGCAGCGCTGCTCTATGAAATAACGTGAAATAGCACGCACTTACACTGCAGTAGGTGAATTGTTTTTATCCGATCCGTTTCTTTAGAGCCGCTAACATTCTACTACGGAGGCTTCTTTTTACATTCCACTGAGCCCAGACATTTTTCAAGTAATTGTGCAACCGAGTTCTTGGACAAGCATGGACGTTACCGGGGGCACTTTACGGGCTTAAAGTTTCGATGCTCGGATTTCCTTTGGCTTTTATTGTCTTCCCACTACACAAACTTCGGAAATTCTGAATTACAAAGTTGCACCTGAATCTGTCTTTTTAACCGGCTTATTAGAAAATGTTATCATTTTGACCCCTATGTTTTTGATCTTATTGGAATTACATAATATTATGATGTCAGTCTTTAAGCGCATTTAAGTGTCCAATTTCAGAAGTGAATTATTATTTACTAGCTGTGACCCGCGGTGTTACCCTCGGTTTATTAGGGATATTTTTCCGCAGCAAAACGTAGCCTATGTGTTGTGTGTGTTAATCGAGGGTGTCAGTAACGCCATACCAAATTTTATTAAAATCACTCCAGCTGTTTAGGCGTGAAGAAGTAACATATATACATACTCACACACTCACAACTTTCGCCTTTATAATATTAATGTGATGTTTGTTCACACATTTCTGGAAAACTACAAATCGGGTTACAAGTGATTGCATTTGTGATTCTATTTTTCAACTTGAGATAAATAGTCTAGGGTTTCTCCATACTTTCATACAGGGCCCAATAAAGTAGCCATCCCGGAGGGATGAGAGTTGATTACGATCGCTTTTACGTCATCATGTTTCTCTCACCTTGACTCCCTGAACCCATTACCCCTATCCGGTTAGGTTCTGGTAACTTTACTGAATGCAGAAAAAATCAGAGTTATTTGGCTGTCGTCTTACCAATAATATTGATTCCTTAAAATATTGTGTGCCTTACTCCAATAAACCATTTTTTCAAAATCGGTTTTTACAAGAATATTTATTTTCAGCTCAGTTCGTAAAGTGAGTTCCACCTTGCAGAAGACTTCTTTTAAATATCGCTAGGTTTTGATAGATTTGAGTTTCTGTCTGTGAATAAGATTCCGGGTTTGCTCTGGGTAGGTGACGAGGTCAGGTTAGGTAACGTGAGTGATGTTCTGGTATCGCAAGCATCTAAAAGCCCCTTTTCAAAATAAAATAATCCATTAGAAATTTTAAATTATAACTATTAAGAACTTAGATTATATTTGTTTCTTAGGTTTTCACGCACACCACTCATTAAATAAAACTAGTTTTAACGGGTTAATGCACGAACTTTATTTATTTATTGACGTTTCGCAGCCTTTTCAGGTCTGCATCGTCAAAATAATGATTTTTTATTTACTTTGTCGAGCTACCTTCGAAAGACTTAGACTATTTCAGTAAATAATCGAAGATTAGGAACAATTCTTTTGTTGTTAATTTCATTAAACTGCATATAATGCTTAAAAATAATTAACAATATACAGTGCCAACTCTTTTTATATTCAGCCTGAACAAAAGAGCATCAGAGCTTGCGCGTAATTTATAAAAACGGCAAACAAATTGAAGAGTTATTGGGGAAATAAAATATTCCTCAGGCAAATCCTTATCCGAGCAGCACTCAAATGTAGGGAAACAATATTAAAGTCAAAAACAAACGGCAATCTCAAGAGGTTCCATTTAGCGGAACAGAAAAATAAGAGGTACAGTCAGCAGAAAAATATGCTTATAAATGCAATTGAATATGCACATACACTTCCAGACACATCTATCGGCCAACTTAGTAGTCTGTAGCAAAAATATAATTAGCTTAGTATAGAAATAATTATATATTTAAAAAAAAAAACATGCGAAAATTATGGTTACTGAATCCGCGTTAAAACTTTCTGCTCAATGTAACATTTATTTGTAGCTAGGGACCGCCAAAACTATGTAGGCCAAAACTTAAAATGCTTGGTGGGCTCATAGATGTGTCCGGGAGTATATTTCATCAATATTATTGGAGACCAAATCTTAAATCCTTAGTTCAAATCTTTATATCCGTTCGGGTTTGCTAACCACAAATATTTTGTTCTCGAGTAATACTAGTCATAAAATTTTAGGTTAATTTAACACAAAAAATACCTTCAAATAAGTTGTGAAGAACGCAGAATTAGATATGTTTTAATGATAAATTTCGGGAAACAATTATTTAGATCGAAACTTAGCAGTAGCAGTGCTGTTCTGTAAAATTTTATATATAAATCCCCGCGGATCCACATCGGATCCGCGGGTGAAACTTTGACAGAATGACACTACAGAGCTTGTATTTGCTCTGTAGTCATCACAAAATAAATACCAGGATTCAAACCCAGGATCTTTGGAACGAAAAGCATAAGCACCTGGTCCGCATAAAATAAAAACAAGTAAAAAAAGATAGAAGAAGAATGTAGGTAATCTGAAATAGTTCATAATTTTTCTTTATAAATGTTGACCAATCGCCTAATTTAACTTGTTATTTATGTAATTTACACTGCTTTATTGGTTTATTAAAAAAACACGTTAATTTATCAATACTATTTTAGTCCCCATACGATAAGGAATATCACATAATAATTATCTCACTGTTACTATAACTTATTAAGGGAGTGTTTCGTAAAGATCGCACCATTCTTTATGCAACCCATAGAACTTTCAAACTGCTATCGAATGAGTAAGCAATAAAATAATAGGTACAACGACGAATAAAAGAAAATATCCATGAATTGAAGAAATCTAATTATTTCCAGTACTTGAACATCATGTGCAAATACAACTTACAGTAAGGTTTAATCAATTCTTAGATAAATTACGTAAACGGAAATATTTTATAATTTTCTTGCCATTACCTTAATACTGTCAAGGACGTTAAATATAGTAAATGTGATCAAAAAAAGTTACGGAAGACAAAATATTTGCAGTCATTTAACTTGCTAACGGTACAAACTTACGTTCAAAGAGGCTGCATTACCTTCCAGCAAGCCTTTTTATAACAATGAAATTAATGCTGGGGCCTCCTTGCTGGTAATTAGCGACCACTACTTTTACATTAGCGTATTTCTCTGTGCATCTCTTTTTTCTCGTGCCCCTTGTCCTTGTCGCACTATGACGAAATCTCATTACGAAACCCTGTCCCATTCTGGCAATTACGGAATGGGCATGAATAATAAATTAACTTTCTGCTTAGTACAATAAATGGTATCGAAACAGATTGTAAGCTTAACAAGATAATGGTACTCGATATGATTGTGCGCCTACAGTTCTATTCTGTAAAATTTTCACGCTCGGATCCGATGTGGACCCGCGCGGATTTATATCGGAAGTGCGCGGGTCCACACCGAATCCGCGCGTGAAAATTTTATAGGATAGCGCTGCTGCTCAATAAAGTTATTCTCATTACGCATGCCTTTGTTTGATGTAGTTTTTAGAGAATCCCACAGGAACTTAATTTTTTTACGGTATAAAAAGGATCCTTTGTCTCAATCCATTTTATAAACTACTAGTGGCCCGCCCTCGCTTCGCTTCGGTATTTTATCCTCTTGGGGGTAGAATTGATCAAAATCCTTTCTTAGCGGATGCCTACGTCATAACATCTACCTGCACGCCAAATTTCAGCCCGATCCGTCCAGTGGTTAGGGCTGTGCGTTGATAGATCACTATGTCAGTCACTCAGTCACCTATGAGTTTTATATTGTACTAGTGGCCCGCCCTCGCTTCGCTTCGGTATTTTATCCTCTTGGGGGTAGAATTGATCAAAATCCTTTCTTAGCGGATGCCTACGTCATAACATCTGTATGCCATTTCAAATTTCAGCCCGATCCGTCCAGTGGTTTGGGCTGTGCGTAGATAGATCACTATGTCAGTCAGTCACCTTTGAGTTTTATCTAAGAAGATATGCTTACCAAATTTCATCTAAATCCGCTTTAGCAGTTTTTACGTGATTGAGTAACAAACAAATTCACTTTCGCATTATTAATATTAGTTAGGAAAGTAGGATTTACAATACTGATTTCAAATTGCAAAAAGTGACAACCAGCGCAGGCTGTAACGGTGGAGCTCATTTTTGTTGCTTCCAAACCTTCGAGAATTATGACCTAAAGTTGTATCATGGATTATTTTAAACAAGCTTCTATTTTATATGCTAAAATATTTTTTAAAAACTTTTCCATAGAACTTTTACTCTCAACTCATAGCGTCAATAGGTACAATTTACATGACATAAAATCTTTCTTAAAAGCTTAAAAAGATTGTACTATTTAGGTACATAAACTAAAACCATAATTCGTTACCATTTAGTAGAATTATAGCTAAAACGATTAGCGCAGTCGCCTAGAATAATAATTTATCGGTCATGGAAATTCTTATTTGCCTATTGAATTCCTTGTAGCGCCAGCCCCGAAAGCTTTCTATAGAAAAAAAGCTTAAAGCCGGCTGAAAGGAGATTAGCAATTATCTCAAGAGTTGAAACATGTGGGAGCACTGAAGTTTTAATAAATTACGCCAGAACATTATCCGATCGGGGCAACGTGAAATACGGTGTATTTTCTGCGCTGTACACTGCGAGGAAAAGTTCTTTGGTAACATAAAAGAAACTGCCACAGCTTAGTCCTTTTGTGCTTTAAAAACACACACACACACATATACAAACTCGACTCCTGCCACCTCATTGGGTAATTATTTATGGAAACTGAATATTTTTAGTTTAGTTTATGCGGTTTTGCGAATTTGTTGATGCTGATGTAATCAGATGAAGACAAAGAAGATGCTTGTAGGATTACTACAATCTGTTTTGGGAACCAGTTTAGGTCCCTAAAATGAACAGCTTCCCTTTTTTTTTGCTGCAGCAAATTAGTTATTATCGGAGTTATAGTTGAAATCGGAGTACAATGTTTCAACTAGTAGAACACAATGTGTAACCGAATGGTGGCCCCACATTCCTTGTTAAATGTCAGTCGAAGGTTTTGCTGTAGTAAATGAAGCACACGATGACACAATGACACGAGTGTTGAATTTGTAGGACTTTTCGATGAATTTGCGGACATTTATGAGCTGTTCGCAAGCCCTTTAACCTTTTACAAAACCGATTTGGCCAGTGCAAAAAATAACGGATTCCATTATTTATTGTGTATAACATAAATTTTCTGGCACGTAATATTAATTACGTGACATTGCGTAATGTCTCTGCTTAGCCCGGTGGTTGACTAGTAGACAAGGCCGTCTGGCATTAAGTCCGCCATTTGTTGTAAAACAATAAAGAGTAAATAAAAAATATTTAGGCTAAAATCTAAAAGCTGTAACATTTTTAAGTTGATCCTCTTTAAGTAGTGGCTAAATTATTTAATTTTGCCCTATCGCCAGGCCAAAGAAGGGACTTAAAAGACTTCACAAAAAAAACTCATCTCATACGATGACTGAACTTTGCTAAAAATATTATCATAATATCATACCTTACATCGTGCTGGTCAACTAAGATAATAATCAAGAAGACTTAATATAAAAATCAATAATTCATTAAATCTAAGCAATGCAGCTCCTACCATCGTAACTTTATAACTTCGCATATAAGTAGAAGAACCCATCTCAAAATTATTATCATAGTTCGGTGTACGTAAAAGTACTATAACTTCAATATTTCGAATGTAAGCGAACTTTTCACTTAATTTTATAATGCAAATTTTAGGAAAAAAATAGCTATTGTTATTTGATTATTTTAATGATTGCTTTCTGTCTGTATGAAATTTTTAATTGTACTATTTATTTATTGAAGGCGCTGGTACCTGCCATACAGTTTAAACTAGTGCAGATACCATTGCTTCAATTAAAAATGTTATTCTTGTTAATGTAAGTAAAATTTTAATTTGATATATTTAAGTCACTATGTTGTTTACAACAATATGAAGTGACGTGAATAAATTGCCAAATGACGCGTATCGAGATCGAATTCAACTATTCGAATTCGATATTAGTTCGTGCTGAGGGTCCAGTACACATTTCACAACGACATTTCGATCTCGCATACTATTCAAATTCGATATTGGTTCTTGCTAAGAGTACAGATATGTTGCTAACTGTACTTAAACTCGTTTAAACGTTTAAACTATGATAAGTGTTAAGTGCTATAAAACCATTATGTAGAGTACCTGTGTTGTAGTTTAGGTCTAAATTGAATATTCGTGTTCGGAGAAAGTAAAATACCCCCGAAGCGAAATAACTCCCCCATTCTCACCTGCTTATCACTAAGCAGCTTTTATATCTCACCTGTCTCTGAGTTATGAAAAATAACCAATGAACATAATTCAATATTGAAATCCACTTACATTCATTCAGAAAATTGGTACTAAAATTCATTTATAACGTAACGTTCCAAGAAACCATATAAATAAAAAAACTCCATTCATCATAGATGAAAATACTTGTTAAGTTAGTAAAGTTTCTTAATAAATACATTAGTAAAAATAAATCCTATCTACAAAAAACATGAAAACAAACAAACAAGAAATGGCGCTGCCTTGCAGCTTAAGAATGGCTAGAAGAATTTCTCCGCGGCCGTTAGGCCCACGGTAGTATAATTGGTCAGTGCATTCGCCCGGATTGCGAAGGGTGCGGGTTCGAGTCCCATCTACTGCCTTGTCCGCGTGGATTTTTTTCTTGTTATATTTTCTTTAGATTTAAACATCAAGAAGTTACATGCTTAAAAAAATAAAATTATAACATGATATACAAAAATCCTGGAACAGTCTGATACAAATGACGACCATATAGGGAAACGGAACAGTAAATCAGAACAACGTTAAGTTGTACTAGCAATAATCCTCACAATGTTGAAGTGAGCCTTCCCAACAGAAGGCTGCCCGGCTTAAGACTCGCTTAGGTCTGCTTAGAGGCGAATTAAGCAAGACTGTACTAATCTTGAATTCAACTTTGTTGAGCACACTTAGTTCGTACCCATAGGTATTACGGTGCGATCTAACTCAGAGTGAACTTTTGGTGAGGCGAACTCAAATACGTCCGAAGACTGCAAATGTAGGTAAGTGGATACTTTTTGGATAAAAAGCTTTTTCTTAGGTTTCACTCGTACAAGCTCTCATAACGAAAATAAAAATGAACTAATATATGCGGTACCACTCAAAATCAAGTACTCTGCGAATTTCCCTTCTGCGGGACTTTTTATAATTTACATACTTCTTATATTATAATTATTTCCCACGCCTACTTTGAATATATTATTGAGTACCTACTTTCCAAATTACAGAAAAAGTGTTTGGTTACAAAAGATATAAAAAGTTTATCGTAAATGAAAAGGTCATCATGTCCCATGAAAAGGTCAGTCATATTTGATATTAGAACCAGACTATCGCGCCTGCTCGCAGTAAAACCACATAAAAGTACAAGGAAAAAACTAATGTTCTTTTTTTTTAAATATCACTCTGATGCCTAATTTTTGTGATATGCGTGCCAGGCCCACAATGCCCTTTCACCCTTATTATCTACTCTTTATGTCAAGTTAGTAAGATGGTAACTCTACAATCAGACACTCAAATTTAACAGTCATCCGATATCCGATGCATATTAATATTTTTACCAAAAAAAATACGATGAAAGTATACTTTGATGATATCTCTTTACGATTAGGGGAAAAGTAATAATAATAAGCAACTTTTGCGCTCCGGAAGTGCACTGAAATGTCGCACAATCAGGTCTGGCGTTGCCAGGGAGAGACTGTGGCATACCTACCTATTCTGTGCTGGACAGACAATGGACTTCATACAATGGCCGATGTCCATCGCCTAACTGTTGATCTCCCTACCTTTGTGCATTTGTCAAAGTTTCAACTCTATCGGACTATGCAGCCAAAAATGAATTTCTGAAAGTTTATTAAAATTTCACGAACAAAATATAAATACCTATTCTTTGTCAAAATTCGCAGTGTGAAAACACAGCGGGTAGAATAGAATATACCATACAATATACGGGGAGAGGTCAAAAAGTTTGCGAAATGAAATTGGAAAAGATCAGAAATTAAACATGAAATTATAATCCTTTCAATGTATTGTCTCTGAAGCCTGATACATTTTTCATATCTATTAAATAACTTATTTAAACCTCCAAAAAAAATCTCAAGTCCCCGAAAGTGGGAAAAAATTGCAGATAGCTAAAGAAACACGCTTGGCCACGCTTATCACCACCATTAGCACATTTATCCTGCGTTTTCACCCGCATGGACTACAGGAAGTTTCATCTTCTTTAGCCCGTCGAAGGAGAGGATTGTAAAATACTAACACTTTCTATTTTTATTGGTAGATAGAAGAAGTATTATATCAGCTTTATTATTTAATACTTCTGATCTTACAAATATTTCCATACCTTATTTAACGTCTCTAAAGATTAAATTTCAGATATGCTGAGACTGGTAATTTTGCTTCATTATTAACTATACCAATTTTAGTTTTTTCTTAAAATTTATAATTTGTAGTTTAATTCTTAAAATGAAAATATATTACCAATTTTGATGCCCCTCAAGTCCACAAATTACGTACTTCATACAAACCTTCGCCGCCACATTATTTCCCTTTACAAATTTGTCTTCTTGGAATCTTTTCATTGTTGATCTGAAAAGATCAGCCAATCAGCTCAGCTTCATTTCTTGTTATCTACATCCTCGTGTCAAATCTTATCTTTATATGTCAAGTAGTTCTTGCGATTCCTTTATTAGTTAGTGAATCAAAGACTGACCCTTCAGCTTAAAAAATATGTTTTATGTAAAACAACATAATCTTTATATGTAAAAACGAATTTTATTTTTCTTGGTCATTTGAAACTTGAGAACAACTTTAGTGTTTTATTTCAACTTTTTTAAGTTTTCTAATTCTTTCTTGCTGAAAACAAAATCAAGAGAGTTGCGCGTAACTAATGTTAACGGGGACGAAGAAACGGACGGAAGCTATTAAATAACATAAAAAAATATCAATACATGTTCAATGTGCAGACCTATTGGCATACAAACCTGTGCCCCGTCTGGTGGTTAGCTGCAACCAAAGCTTTTGAAGTGAAAACTTCTTTAGCACCGTTTTGATTTGAAATTGGATGGTATCCGTAATTTTGTAACTCTCTGCAAAAGACAGATAACCGAACGGTAATGACCTTGATGTCTACACCAAATGATCGGTGGTTCGATCCTGAGCTCGTTAATTTCTTTTAATTGGTTTTTCTTCTTTTATGAAGCTAGTATTTATTTTTCGAAACAGTCCAAGTATAGAATATTTGATTTTGCCCAGTATGTTATAGTACCTAGTCCTGAAGGACTTTTACGTGTTCACATTTTAACAGGTTTCACTTCTATTACGAACACATGAAAAGACATAAAAGCACATGTCCGTTTTTTATGTTAAAAGGGCAAACAAGCGAATGGCCGCCTGATGGTAAGCAGCCACCATAGCAAATAGACGCTTGCGATACCAAAAATGTCACTCGCACCGTTGCCTACCCTGACCAATTCCCCTACCTCATGGAGTCCTGGAACCTTACTCACCGACAGAAAAACAAAACCATCAAAAGGTATTGTTGTTTTATTGTAATCTTCTCCCCACATGGGCGCTTCAATTCGAGCGGAAAATCTATTCTGACCTAACCTAACCTAACCTAACCTCACTCAAAATATAAACATTACTAATTAATATTCGCACGTTCACACCACCCACATTGGCGTAAACCTACAGTCACGGCTACTTCAACAAACACCTTTGTAATATAGGTATTTCTGACAGCCCTCTGTGCAGAGCCTGCCTGGAGGAGGAGGGGACGAGTGCCCATGTTCTGCTGGAATGCAGAGGCGTTGCAAGACAAACGGATTCTCTAATGGGAAGCCCGCGGACACTAGTAGAAGCCTGCAGCAACATCCGGGGACTGCTGAGCTTTCTGGAGGAGCTGGGATGGCGGAACTGATGCCAATCCCCACGCAAAATGGGCACTAGGTGTCGAGTTGCGGATACAGACCGCCGTACTACTAAGACTAAGACTAAACCTAAAGCTAATCTCTTTTCCCTTTAAAAGAAATACATTACAAAATATATACCTACACATCTAACGAAAAGTTTGAACCGCCTGAGCATTTTATATCGCACAAAACCGAAAATGAAGTCAGCCGTCCTTAAAAAGATAATATATAATAGCGAAATATTTCAGACACTTTGTACCGTTGAACTGCACAATTGTCCCGCCACCAAGTGACACATTCTGCCACAAACAGACAATGGGTGGAGGCACAATAGCCGAAGTTGTCTGACAAAACCCGCTACTGTACCGGCCATCATCCCTTATTCCTTCGGCGGAAAATTTTAACCAGATCCGCAGTATCGCTGTATACAGCTTATTGGATATGCCAGCTTTAAACTAAGTTATACTCATAATGCGATTTCTGCAAGTTAATTGGGCCGAACTTTACGAGGGCCCCAGTAAGGAGAGAAGTTTTAAGCCTTATTAACTTAAAGGACTGTATATTGCAACGGCCCATGGATCCAGGCATGACTTCTTAATTATTGCCCTCTCAATTCTGAAGAGCATAAGGGTAATTTGTTTACAAAATGGATTGCGAGCTCCATGATGACACTATATTCCACCGCAAAACATCTCAAACGGACATTGAAGCTATTTATTTACCAAAAAATCTAATTAAATCCAAACGTGTTGGTTCTACTGTGCTATCAAGTCCTCTTGAACGTTATTAACTTTTTAAAACTTCCGAATGAAAATTCGATATGAATTTGTTTTCCGCTGAATGACTCGCGGCAATACTTTAAAGCGACAATATAGAGACTCGATAATTTGTCGGCATCGCAACGAGTGCACAATGAATTCTGCGAGCTTTTGTGGCGCGACGCGACGCGACATCGTCTCACGCTTTGTTGCAAGAAATCATTTTTAGCGATTGCTCTTAGTAGTTCGCGGAAATTTAGTGTGGCACTTTATTCAGTTTTGCATGCGAACTTAATACTACCATATAATTACTATATATTTTTTTTGTATCTGGTAAATGTCCACACACAATGTGAGAGGGTGGGCTTAATTGTCGTCGTCCCTCTCCCGCCCCTCTTTGGCTCCAGTGGTCATCCAGCCCTAGTTACTCTACCCTCCCTCCACAAAGATAGAGCAATTGCTTGTTAAAACCGATTCTAACGGAAGACCAGCGCTGATGGTAACATCAGCAAAATGCTGAGTTGGGACCGATTTGAGACGATTTTTTTTATGTGTTTTGTTTATATATTCCTTTACTGTTGTTCTGTCTCAAATAAAATTATTATTCTTTCTTTCCTCTTTCTATAATATAGACCACGATACCCTTTTGTTTTCCTTAATAACAAATATTTACATCATCTTATCGTACGTAGTGAATTCAATGAGGTACGTTCCGCAGTTATCAAAATATCACATCAATATCCTATTCATAGCATTGAAATTCAACCAAATAAATTACTTGGTACGTTGAATCGAACGCAGATAAGATCTCGGGCACTATGTAAAGCAACCGAACACGACAAGTTGCGTGTACCCGATAACTACGTATTATAGTAGATTCGATACCAATGTCGTATGTCCTATCAACCATCTTTGTTCTATTGTGCCTGCAATGCTTCTTAGTAATGCTTGGTTGAACCGCGTGCGATAATGAAGCTATAAACGATATTATTGTAGTGTAGTAAAATTTAATAAGACTAAACGAAATCCATAGTAACATTAAAATTAAACCTTTATTAGCGGAAATCCGCTATACCCTCTACCTCCCTTACATCTAGGGTTGCCACCTTTTTTTTGTCAAAGTCAAGTACATTGGACATTAAAGGTAGAAAAAAAGTACATTGTGTCCAAAATAAAGTACTTTTCATTCCATTTTATTAGTAAGCTTAAAAATATATTTTACGTTGCTACTAGCAACTTTTAATAAATAATTTGCGGCTACTGTAGTTTTTTTCCGCAATGGGGAAGGTCATGATACAAAGCCACGAAAATGTTGCAGGAATTAGCTAAGGGCAACATATTCATACTTTCTGTCCGTTTTACACAAAAAATCTTCCTATCAACCTCCTTTAGTATATTTTATGTAAAATTAATCCGCGAGTAATTAAACCACATTAAATAAAGTATTTTCGCGTACTTTATTGTTGGCATAAAGTATAGAATACAATTACCCGTAAGAACATACAATACTTTATAATAAAGTACGGGTGACAACCCTACTTACATCCGTGGACCCTCTTACTCATTGCAGAGACATAACACTTAATCATATATTTTATATGGATACAGGTGCCGATTTTAGCATGATTCTCTAAACCTAAAATTTAATTTGACAAAAGTGTATCTTTACCATTCTCTTTAAAAAATAAAAAGGAGGAACTGTTGTTAAATTTAGTTATAAGTTAAGAGAGTCATGTCAGAATCGACACTACAGTCTTCTCTAAGATGGAGGTTACATCTCTAGGCGTTTGTTTCAATTCGAACGTCATATCCCTTGTTCATATAAATCAAACTTTAATAATAAAGCTATTCAGACACTTGAATTACCTATAACTATCAAATAATAAAATAAAAGTGAGAGTGGAAGTAACTATTTCTTTCAAGCAATGAACCAAATTCAATCAAATCATTTTTAATGTAAATTTCACTATTCATACCATAATATTATAAACACCAAATCTCTTTTGCATACAAATAAATCTTCACACTTACAGTGGCTAACATGCACGCCTTTCACACTCGACATCTGAACGAAACACTTCGCCGGCGAAGATACTACTGCGCATTGTTCTGTCCTAATATAATTACAGCGAGATAAGGAATATTGTCTTCCGCCGGATGCCGTGTGGATGGTGGGCTTTAAAGGATGACTCACGCTAGACCGTGCCGGGTCCGAGCCGAGCGTCGACAGTGGCACGGTCAACTAATATAACATTTAATAAAGTAATACCTTCTTCTTTTTCTTCCAGTGCCTCTTCAATCCTGAAGGTTGGCCGTTAGCTTCCTGTATTCATCTCTATCAGCAGCCAGCCGGAACAGCTGTTCGACGGAGGCAATACCTTTCCACTCCCGGATATTCCGGAGCCATGACTTATTTCTTCGCCCAGCACGTCTCTTTCCGTCCACTTTGCCCATCATTATCAACTGCAGCAGCATGTATCTATCGGTTCTGAGCACGTGGCCGAGATATTCTATCTTGCGCTTTTTGATAGAAGGCAACATTTTCCGGGACATATGAATGCGCTGAAGCACGGTTTCGTTCCTGACCCTCTGCTTCCAACTAATGCGTAACATGCGACGATAGTACTACTGTAAAACTTTACATCACCACAAATTTTTTTGGTCATCTTTAGCATGTCGCATTACAGTTTTTATAGAAATTCAGATCTTATCAACCAGCATCTCTGGTTCAATGGTAAAAAGCTTGCCTGCTATGCACGTGGGCGGCCCGGGTTCGATTCCCAGCTGAAAAGGCCTTTTTTATTAATAATATTTAAAGTGGCACTTGCATCGTGGTTTCACTAAACCTCTCCCATTTTTCACAGTCACTATACAGAGCGGCAAACGAGTGACAGCTGAGCAAAGGACAACGCTTGGAAACAACTCGGTCTTGCATCGACTCGGCTACTGCCCGTTGCATGAATGCAGCGAGCGAGCTGCGTACGAGCAGTGGAACTAGTGGTAGTAATGTTATACAAATGCACTGACATTTTGCACTATTTTTGAACAGACGTGGCTTGGCTCGGTAATCGCTCGATCGAGGCTCGTCTTTCTAAGTTATGTTATCATTTTCTAAATGACTGTGTTACGGCGGACGCTCGGCTCAGACTCGATACGGTCTAGCGTGAGTCATCCTTAAATCACATTCCGACAGACAATTATAATCTTAAGGGGGAAACGCCTTTGACGTGCTACTCACAAGAAAGATTATTGGGTAACAATAGACTGGAATTCTTCACCGGTATCGATGTTACATCTCTCTTCATTTGTCCAAGACGCGTCTTTGATTAAACTGGATTATATTTCGTTCATCTAACGACCTATTCTTTGTTGGGTTAATGAATCAAACGATTCTGTCGTGTCGTATGCCTACTTTTATTCAGTTCAACATTTCTTAGCACAGATTTTGTTTACTTTATTACATCTGGTACTTCACCCGCATTAACGTTTGAGTCCCTTTACTTTTGCATAAAACAAAAACTTAATTGTAATAGGTCTAATTGTAACACACTTATACTGAATCGAATATTCAGATTGCGTTTCGTATATGGCATACCGAAATTGTGACAAAAGTAGATATCGTTTTCGTGATATCTACGAAATGAAAAAGTGAGACTGCTGACTATAGATAAGCCATGTAAAGTGCCAGCTGGCATAGGAGAAGTTTATGGCGTAAGAAAAAACAACTTTTTTTTAATAAGCTGCTTTGTAGATAATAAAAAAGAGATACTATTGCTACAAATAGTTTACAGTTAATAAATTTTTATTTTTAAAGTTTATATGATTAAAAAAAATCTGATCGAAACTAGAACTGAGTGGATTTTTTACTAGTAAAAATTTATTTAGTTTGCAGTTTATAGAATATTGCAAGAATTATACGCAATATCCATATAAATAGATCTGATATTAGGATTTTCACATTGTATGCATTTCTTTTGGTCAAAACCCCGCATTTGGTTTATTCAAACCAATTCAAAGAAAATTGTCTGCGTACTTATCTCGCATGAAATGTAACGATAAAACTTTATAGGAGATACAAGCGATCGCGAGTTTTATTTGACATTGATTAATGGCCACTTTTAATTAATATGCGCACGGATATCCGTCGGATGAAAATGTGACAGCTGTCAATTGTCTCGTTATGAAACACATTGAGTCTCTTCTATGGAGTATTAGATTTTTCCGGGTTTTACTGGACTAAATATTTTAGGCACAATCTTATGTATGCTCAATATTACCCTCTATATATATAGGTTATTGTATGCTGATATAAGTTTGATAAAATTGCAAAACCATTTTATTTCATATTCGGATTTCTATTAGCTTAGGTACTATATTGCATCGTCATAGAACTTACATATTCTACGATTGTCAAATTTCAGTTCAAACCAATACTTACCATCACTTAACTATTAGCAAGTGGTTGGAACACATCACAAGTTAATGAAAATCAAAGAATAGAGCTTGGACTGAATAATATTAACAGTTTAGAAGTACAGCAAGCGATTGTGCGGCCAAAAATCTCTGCGAAACAAGTACTAAGATCACTTCGACTTTAACTCACTTCTATGCTCGTATTTACTGTATAGTTATTACAGTAAATACAAGCTTAAAAGATTTTCTCTATGCTTTACTTCTTGATAAGAAACACTAAGTCGCTTAAAGTATATCATTGATCAAAAGCATGTTACATTTTTAATCCAAAAGCGAAATTGTAATTTATATCCCAACTAATATTTACCACTGCTGTTACTGCTTTATGAAAAACCCCTTTTTATATAAAAACTATTTTCTGGTTCTTCTTATTGGCGTGGTATCGAAACCTTTTTATGGCAGAAACTATTTACTGGGAGAAACCAGAAACAAAACACTGACGCCCTAATCGTTTCAAATTCCGGGTAACACGAAAACACACACGTCATGTTGTTTTCAACATTTTTGAGTGGAGTGGCACTCGGGGACAACGCGACTCGTTACCGAACTGAGTCAAGAGCCACGGGGCACGGAGCAAGGGCCACGGTAACGACGCAAAGGTGGGTGATGCCCACCAAAACAATTAGGGCAAGGAAAACTCAGGATAGGGTTGACTTTAAGTACAAAACAAATGATAACTCAAAAATTACCTGCTGTGTTAAAAATAAATCTTGGTGTATTAGTACCACTCTCCGCGATATAGTTAGGTTTTTTTAAGAAATCCAGGGTACAGGAACCTAAAAAAATGTCTCAACCTAATTTTATCTACATCAATTCTTTTTTTTTCGGTGGTTTTTGCATTATTGAGTATCACTCAATACCTTACTTGCTGTGTTAAAAATAAATCTTGGTGTATTAGTATCACTCTCCGCGATATAGTTAGTTTTTTTTTAAGAAATCTAGGGTACAGGAACCTAAAAAATGTACCTAATTTTATCTACATCAATTCTTTTTTTTCGGTGGTTTTTGCATTATTGAATGATAAACAACCACGGTATTACCACAAAAAAGTTAGACACGGTATAAAACTGTGTTTAGACAAATTTGATAGGAAATTCTTTTACCAAGCATTAAACTCGTGTTTGATGCTTGGTAAAGTAGGATAGCAGGATTACTAGAAACTACAAGAACCATCACACACTGAAGAACTACAACTTTTTAAAATTTTATTATTTGACTAACTTACGTAAGAAGTCTTTGGCTGGTAAAGGACACTTGCTTAGGCGGGCGCTACCATTCTTTACCATCTCTTATATTTAAAATAGATTTAGTTCATTATTATTAAGTTGTGATTCCACAATTATTTTATGCTGATGCAACTGTAACGATTCGCAAGTGAAATTATGACAAACTTATTTGTTCACAACAAACCATGTTTCATTTTCTTGGAACGCTCCGCCAAAATGTTTTTGTCCTATTACATTATAATTTAGTTCCTGCAACTCTAGATTGAGACAACTGTAAATTTTGAACAAAATCTAAGACTAATGTTGAACAAAGATATCTATTTATACTAATATTTTAAAGTGGTAAAGTTTGTGTGGTTGTGAGGATCTGCTGAACCGTTTCTTTTACCGATAGGAAGTCACGTTATTTGTGAGTGTAATTAGTTTTATAAAAAACAATGTTTTTTAACAAATTTCGACCTAAAATACTTAATATCGTTTTATGTATAAACCTAGTGAGATTAACTCATTTATAACAAACCTTCATCAGCGAAAATGTTAAGCACCTTCCTCACTAGACTTGTCTCGTTTTCGTTTCTGTACCGAATCTGTACGGATTCTTTAGCGAAAACCACTTCTTGACCATTTCCGTGCTGTATTGGTTTTCTTTATTTGCTACGGTTATGTTAGCGTAAGTGATGGGATGGGTGAGTAGTGACGAAAATGTTCACCAGTTTGAAAAAAAGAACATAATCTTTGATAATTTTAATGCTTTATCAAGGTGTGCTATATCTGATTACACATATATTGTTTTAAAATATTTACATTCTTCAAATGCACTCTGTTAACTGCGTCCATACTTTAAACAAACATAAACCAAACGGGAAACTCGAGGATAAAATTCGTGAAAAAAACATGCTCTATCAAAACGTTTTTCGGCGTTTTTATCGATAGATAAAAAGCTTACCCACTCGGTAAGGAATTTGTACCGAAACGACTCAGTGAGAAAGCTTTCATTTAATTACATGCACTCGGTATAAAATCTGTACCGATTCAGTACAAGAACTTAAACGAAACGAGCCCGCGTCAACCCGGTGAGTAAGGCGCCTTAGCTAGTGAAGGCTTAATTGAAACAAAATTCCGACAGTCACCTCACAATATACGCATTATGGACAGACATTAGCCGGGGCCCGAGAAACTGAAACAACACTGAACACCTACTTTGCTTAAAATAAGATTGATGGGCCATCACGCTAGGAGCCCGGCCAGGTAAATATTGTAACCTACAATTAATCATTTCATCGCCTAAGCAAATGTCCTCGCTAGGCGGCAGTTTAATTAATCCATCCGAGAGATCGGCGATAAGTAAGCCCTCCTGGCTTCGTTGTACTAACAAAATGTATGTTGATATTTCTATGCATGGTGCAAAGAACGGGCGAAAAATGAGAGAGGTGTAGGGAATAGCGGATTTACAGCTCGAATTAGATCTCCCATCTGGGGAAGTAACCTGACAGCACCAAAAAGCCACGCCTAACACACCCACACCACAAAATAAATAACTCTATCTTTTGGTGGGGTTGTTTGTTCCAGGGCTCGACGGGGTAGGAGATTGTGTCAGGGTAGGGAACGGTGCGAGTGATATTTTTTTGGTATTGCTAGCGTCTTTATATAGGCTACGGTGGCCGATTACCATTAGGCGGGCCATATGCTTATTTGCTGCCCTTTGAACATAAAAATAACAATATTGAAGTTTAAGCTGGACTAGGAGTAAACGAGAAACATTAAGCTCCATCTGCCGATTCTCTTTTGCTGATAGAAATCTTCATCATATAGTGGCGGAGGCGGGGAGCGGCGAAAAATTTCATGCTGAATAGAACAATTACAAATTCACCGCCCACCATTTTCGGCACGGCACCGTCTATCTTATTTCTATTATACAGTGGAGGACCAAGCCGCTGCGTACCCTTGCCTTGCCAATTCTTATTTGTTATCACCATCAACCTTATAATATCCCCACTGCTGCGGCTGCTGCGGAACAGGCCTTTCCTATGGATGGAATAGAGAGATTGGGCCATGATCCAAGACGCGGGCCCAGTGCGGATTGGTGGATGCTAACGACTGCAGATTCAGTCGGAACCTGTGCCTTTGGAAGCACGGAGGCGCTCCAGATATTAAGTTTTCAACGTAATAAGGAGCTCAATATTGTTTGTATTAATCTTTATTTAAAAAAATATATATAAATATTAAAGTCACGAAACTATTATATAGATTTAATTACGTGGCAGTCTATTATCGCTAGATAGCGCGCAGAAGAAAAGTAAATTCAACGACATCCAGCATTTTTCTCGTTAGCTTTATCTGGTTCGCTTAATGGTCGAATGCTGGCGGATTCTCTCTTAATGCCGGCCTTATTACAAGTAATTTAGGTGACGTGCGTCGCTCCTGGCTCACACAATTGATGTTGTTTCATTTTGAAATA
Organism: Chilo suppressalis; assembly: GCA_902850365.2. Classification (NCBI taxonomy): domain Eukaryota; kingdom Metazoa; phylum Arthropoda; class Insecta; order Lepidoptera; family Crambidae; genus Chilo; species Chilo suppressalis. The sequence goes on from OU963902.1 coordinate 6,689,369, forward strand.
CTGGATTTGTAGAATAGCCTATTTATAAGCAGCGTAATCTGTGTTTGCGCAGATATGAGGGAATTTACGTGAACGAATGTTTCTCGGGGTAATCTCGTCGAGCGATGGAATTAATTGCGTAGATTCTAAGTATGAATGTTTACTTCTTAGATTAATTTATATTCTGTTTTAAAACGTGCTCAGTTCTAAATTAATACTCGTGTGGAGCTTGGATTTGTGCCGCGGTGCATTTCATAAATCACTCTAAAGTTAAGCAAAGCGAGTTGAAATTAATGCTACGTGTTTTGACGTTTCGGGTTGTTTTAGAGCTATGTGGTTTCAGATCAAAATTGATGTTGATTGTCTGGGGCCAATTATATTTATGGAATAGTTGTGGTTAAGTTAAAGCGAGGTTTCTGCTAAATGGAAAATAAATTATATTTGTAAATAATAAGTAAGTAGTTTTTACACCGCTGTACTGAAGTTTTCAAAGCGTGAAAAGTGCTCGAGAAAGTTAACAGCTGGCACAATCTATGTTTTCTGGCTCCCACTAGAACATGGAAGACGCATATCGTACTTAAACTCGTAGTATTCCGTACATACCTTCATACAAGATTTTACAGTAGATCGAGTAAAAACCATCGACCGATATAAAAAAAAGTCTATAAACAGTCTATATCATTATGAGGATACCTGAAATAGCCAAAACAGCTTGCCCGCTAGTAAAAGGACGGACAGACAGGTGAAGTTTTTTTTGACATAGTTGTTTTTTCACACTTTAGGTAAGAAATTCTTAATAAAAATCGCAATCCTAATTATTTGTTTGCTCAAATATCGTGTACAATTAAGGTGTTACATAAGCTTTTGGTCGACAATATTGATACCTTGATAATGTAGGCATGCAAATGTCTAGCCTCAATAATTTCATTTTACATTTGCTTTCTGTTTCTTATATAACAACAAAAAAAAAAAAATTATGATCTATTGACTGATTGATCTGCTACAGACTGATTAAATAGAATTTTAGTGACGTCAATACAACAAAAAAATATAAACAAAACCACACACCAACGTTGCACAACAATGTACTCGTAGGTACACGGAAATCATCACAGTTATGAAAAACTTTATCCTCTATCAAAAAAAAAGAATAGAAGAAAGGAAATGTTAATTCCAAAGAGTTTGTACACCGAAAGTTTATATTATCTCCAAGTTTGTGTTGAGGCGTGAAAAACTTGGAACATGCCCGAGACACATCCTTCCTTTTTTGCGGATATCTGTGGATATTTGAAGGATGAAAGGGTTATGCCCAGTACACGGGGAAAACATTCAAATCGGGCCGTTGAGCCTTCGGATATGCAGAGAATTGGGTGCCGTTTGCGCCCCCTTGTAGGTATTTGTTGAACAAAACTGTTCTTTCATATCATGTTTTCTTGGAAATGTACGAACAATACTCAGTGGGGAAATTGTTTATTTGAGGGGCTGTGGGATAACACTGTTGTTTTATAGAACAAGTATGCTGTGTTTATTATTATGTATTTTGAATTATATTTATCCTAGATTCACATAAAATTATATATGTGAATGTTTGTATATCTGTTACTCGATCACGCAAAAACGACTGAACGAATTTGGATGAAACTTGGCACTCATATAGTTTTAAACATTTATTACCTGGATTGAGACAAAATATACTTTTTATCTCAAAAAAATGTGTGGTTCCTGAGAGTTAGTTAGTTTTACATTTTGATTTTCCAAAATGAGTTATATTTAAGAGTGCATAAAAATAAGAAAAGTGCTACTACTGCCTTCTTCATTTGCTCTAGATCTTTGTTTTCCAGCCTTAGATTTTACCAAAACTATAATCATTATTGCGTAACTAGAAACATTTATCGAAATATAAAGCTTATTTTTTTCTACTATTAAGTTTGTCCTTCGACAAGGAAGTTTTTTTATTAGTTTTTGTTTTAATAAATAAAGTGATAATTTTTATTTTTCAACAAATCATGCAAAAGCGCTTAAATTTTTAAGAATGAAAAAATCGTTTCAAGAGAAAGAATAGTAGACAATATTTTTTTCATAAATATCATAAGCCTGCTGTCATTCAGAATGATGTAAGGTTATACTTACTGTCTGAACCCTGAAAAGATTACACTCCTTTTTAGACAGTAGTATAATAAAGCGGAGTTCATACTAACAATTAATTAAATAAAACTAGTTTTTACGGGTTAATGCACGAAACTTTATTTATTTATTGACGTTTCGTAGCCTTTACAGGCTACGTCGTCAAAATCAAACTTTTATTTAATTTGTCGAGCTACCTTCGAATGACTTTTATTGAGCGTTCGGTTATTTCATTGTTCGATTTTTAAAGTTTTATTGTCTATGCGTGAATTTATTATTTAATTTACTTAATAAAATATTTTATTTAAAATTCTTTTTTGTAATTTTGAGTTTATTTATTTGACCCTAACTACCGTAAACTACCACCGGTTCCAAAATTGGGAGACCTTTCTAAGAAGAACCGGCGAAACAAATTCAAGAGTGACTTTCTATCTCCTTCTTATGTTAAATTATGCAAACTTAAAGAACTAATAGTATCTGTTGGTCTTGCAGTGTGTGCTCGGGGTTGGGATTTTATCTCCTGTATAATGGGTTCCCAAGCTGGCGGTATATACCAACCATCTTCCCTATTGAAATTTGGATATTTTTTAATCTCAATAGCCTCGCGTATCATTCTATGAATAAATCGTTGCTCAGTTGCAAGGATCTGTGGTTTATCAAATCTAATGTAATGGTTTTTTAATTGGGGGTCCCCTAATGCATGTGAAACGTCAATAAATAAATAAAGTTTCGTGCATTAACCCGTAAAAACTAGTTTTATTTAATGAGTGATGTGCGTGAAAACCTAAGAAACAAATATAACAATTAATTCTGAAAAGAATTCCTCAAACCATAAACGCGGTTTTACCTGGCTATTATTATTAATTTTATTATTTACAGCGAAATAATTATATTTATTGAAGAATGAATGAATTAGCAGGGAACAAGTACTGCTACTTCGTGAAATTCTTGCTATTCAATCTGACGAGAATAGGAATTATTAATCTGAGACAAAAACACTCAACTTGATTACCTACTTCAGGGAGCAAACGCTTTAAGCCAAAAGTAATTTTTATGTGCGCAATAAGTGCTTCCGAATTAAGTCGAGTTGGGATCGCAGTAATGTTAAATAAGTTATATTTTTGACACATACCAAGTTAGCCTAGACCCAAAGTAAGCACTGTAGGTTTGTGTTATAGGATACTATGGTAAGGGATAGAATACATATACTGATACAAATGACTTAGGTACAATTGCTCGTATTCAACACACAAACATTTACCCCACCGGACTGAGCCCGAGAGTTAGTCATCGAATGTTAGATTTAAACTTTAAATTTTTAGAACGCAGTTTCCTTTCGGACGGTATGGACTAGGCCCCCCCTCAGGTTCATGTGGTATAGTGGCTCCAGACGAAAAGAACTCCCCCCGTGGGGAGATGCCATCCGCCTGGAATACCTCTAGAGGCACTCGCCAATTCTCGACTTGAGGTCCCCTTAGGATCTCGCTATCCCCAAACCCAGTGATGCTGTAAAGGTAATCTACAACCAACAGCATACACACTCAAAAAAAAGGGGCTAGGCGGAGGGGAGCTAGACGAAAAGAAAGCGTAGGATTTTTCCATCAAAACCGTCTGTTGTTTCATATCGTATTGTGTGTAGTTGTATACCTACTTATACATCTGTTTATTTTTAACTTCGTTCCAACCGAATGTTCAACGACTCTCACGATTTCTTTTTATTTTGTAAACCTTCGAGTCATTTAGAAAATTGTTCAAATTAAGTATTTTGGCTGTTGACGAATCCATTACGACTTCAAATCCATAACCTTTTAGCTACAGAAGTTTTTCTCCAAAAGAAATGGTGCCTACAATGCAATTTCATCATTGTTTTATGCGCCATCTCCCTACATAAGAGTTCTTTATTAGCCTATTATTGTCTGCACAGCTAGGGTACAACCTTTCCTTTACAAATAGGGTGAGCAGGAAAGCGAGACCAACAGCTTCTTATACCTTAAAGCATGGTGGAGTATTTTTTATGTCTAAACAGGCAAACGAGTTGTCATGGTAAGTGATAACTGCCGCGCAACCGCCCATGTACATTTGCAACACCAGGGGTATCACTCATGCGTTGCCGGCTACCTGCCTTTTGAAACCCGTCATATCATAGTCAAGAGGGAAACTGCTGAGAGAAGTTCGTTCCAGATCTTGTAAGCAAGAAAAAGGAACGCGCGTAACGCGTGATACTAGATTGCCAAGCGTCCAGATGGAGTTTGCGACAATAAAATTTTTGTCACCCATCACATGAGCCTATAAGCCGATAGTTGCCTTACTTCCATGATCGCAGGCCGAACGCACTAACTACTTCACTATCAAGCTGTTCCTCACATTCCAGTTAAGTAGAAGAAGTTATGAAACCTGACAATTATTTTTGTTATTTGATTAAGAGTCCTTTTAATATTGCTAATTAAAACTAAAGTTTCCTATTCATTTAACTGGATAATTAATTCATTAGAGTGGGATAATGTAATTAATTAACATAAAAATCTATTTTTCACTTATGTTACATATTTTTATTTTTCTAATTTTAAATAATAAACAATTTACAAGTGATACGTTGTACCCAAAATGTTGTTCAAAATAACGTGACAAAGAAATGTTTAATAAAAATTAAAAAGTAATTGAAAAGCATCAGATCAGCAGCATATTTATAGCAAAAACCCGTTAAAGAAAAATATTAGTTAGTATTTTCTTAATCTCAATAATTGATATTGTATAAAAGATGATAATAATTTCCCAATGAGAATGATTTACAGCACGTGGAAAGGTCAAATTGTCACTATTGATACAGAACATCAAATGTCAGGAAGTCATTACGTTCGCTTAAGAACGTCACAATAAGTGGGGCCAATAATATTTCTGTCGTCGTAAGAAAAAAGTAGTTTCCACACATAGGGATTATCAAATAGGATTTATGTAAACTTATTAACATCTAAATAGATAAATCACTAGTTAAAACACTCTGAACTTACCTCAGTATTAATCACAATCACAAATATCACTCCACCACAAAACCGCACAAAACAAAATCCGTCATACGTCAAGCATTTTCGTAGTCGCGACGTCGCCGCTACGAGACGTAGCGTGCCAGGACCGCACTCGGTAGCACTGAGCTCGTGCCCACTGCTACGGTCCGATTCTACGGCGCGCGCAACCATCTACGAAAACGGTAATTCAAACACATTTATCACACTAATTCTGCAAATTGGACTAAATAATGACGTTTCGAACCAGTGTTCCTTGCCCCCGCTTTGCGCCTTCGATCCATAATGACGTCACCACCCTTAATAAATTAGTTTAAAGTTGATACGCGGGATTGTTTGGCCAACTAAGTGTTTCGTCGGCCTCAAGCTAAAGCTTTCAATTTGAATATCGTTTGTCGTTGCGCCATGGCAAAGACTAAGCTGTGTTGTTTCGGTAAACACCACTTAAGTTGAAGTTATAGTACATAGATTATGATATAGAGGCTCGTGCCATTATAGTAGATTATAGATATTATTTTTTACAGATCGACCTACAAATTTTCGAAATCTTTCTCGTGAAAATAAATTGGTTTTCTGTGAACTGTATATGATTTACCACTTTTAATAATAATGGCTTTATAAAAGGTTACCGGCTGTGTAAATAAAATAATAAATAAATTTAAAAAGTCAAAAAAACCCGACTGCTTTAGACTACTGGACTCTTGTTTTTTTCTTTTCAGTTTTTAGTACAAAAATAAACTTTTTTGTAGCACTTTTTTAGAGATACACTATACATTACATTCATATAACTTTTATTGTTTATGCAGTGCTGGCCAAAATGGCTCGCAGATGGGAGATTTATTCCGTCTTACGTGACACTTACTGTTATATTTTGGCTAATTCATTCAATAATTATAATATATTTAATATATTATTCAACTATATCATTGTTAAGTTTCATTAAAATCCATTTAGTATTTTTGAGTGAAAGAGTAACAAAGATCCATACAAACGTAAGATTGAAATTAAAAGCACAAGTGGTTGATATGCAACTTTAAATCGTTGTAGATCCTAAATAGTCAAATAAAATAAAAAATGGTGTAAGGAACCTAAATATGATTTTGGATTATCAAGACAATGATACCCAACTCGACATATTTCGTCAACTTATTTTTTGTACTTTGTCACAATGTGGCACCTAGTTGTTCCCATATTGCACTTCGATTACTATCATATCCTGGTTCGATTCTTACCTTAAAATTTACTACACGATCCATTCCATTAAATAAATATCTTCAATATTTTTTGCCATTGTATTCCCAAATTTCACTCGCTCAGTCACTCATTTTACCGCTTCTCGATTATGCCGATGCTTGCTTCTTAGATGCCACAGAGACCTTACTGAACAAACTTGAGCGCCTGCAGAACCTAGCTATCCGCTTCATCTTTGGTCTACGCAAGTATGACCATGTTTCTAGTTTTCGTAAGTGGCTTCCCATTCGTCTGCGCAGGAATGTTAGAATCCTTTGTCTCCTTTTCATTATATAATCCACAGTATCCAACCTACCTTCGTGAATGGTTTTCCTTCATTCACCCTTCAACAGATCCTTGCAGATCCCACCTCAAATCCCTTCTAAAATGTCCCACCCATAACACTAGTTTCGCATCCTATTCCTTCTCAGTATATGCCGTCCGTCTGTGGAATTCGCTGCCAGCAGAAATTAGAGACTCTAGTTCTGTCTCAGTGTTCAAAAAACATCTGAAGGAACACTATTTATCTTCTTGCCCTTAATTTTGCCCTTGATCTTCTCATTGTTTCTCTTCTCGTCGTCCATATTATATGTATGTATGTATTTATTTATCTATTATCATCAATTTTATATTCGTATGTGTATGTATTTATTCCTTTTTTTAAGTACTTGTATATATAAACCTATATGTAAACCCCATATTTATTGGTATTAACATGTATTTATATTCAGGTGTACACGCTGACTACCTTTACCTATTTTCTTTCCTATTACGGGCCTACTGTAAGAAATTTCAGATTGTAATAAGTTGTGCCCTAATTAAGTCGCTCCCATATTATTTTTTGTGTGTACAGACTAAATAAATAAATAATTATTTTTAGTAGCACTACCATCATTAAGACGAATCGATTGGTGTATGAATCATCAAAATCGGTCCACGCGTTTGGTCTCTAGTTTGCCACAAAGGAACATACATACATATACTAGCTGACCCAGCGAACTTCGTACCACCATAAAAATAGGGGCAGGTGTTAGAAGAGAAAATTTAGGGTTGTATGTATTTTTTAATAACACATTATAAAAAAATAAATATTGTCCACAAAAAAATTTAGGGGTGTGTAACGTAGTGTTCTTTCAATTTCCTGGGATAACATTCCTCCTAACCCATATGAGAACACTACGTTACAATACCCAATAGTTTGAATTTTGGCGCGAAGGCGCATTGTAGGTTTCAGAACACTACGTTTCAGGTGGACAACCATTATCACTTAAGGATATGAAAAATAGATAGTAGCTGATTCTTAGACCCACGGAATATGCATATAAAATTTCATAAAAATCGGCCAGGCCGTTTCGGAGGAGTATGGTAACTAACACTGTGACATGGCCGAAAACTGTATATTGAGGAAGACAGGAGACCGGCTTCCTTTTCACAGTAATGGCCGTTGTTGGCGGGAGACAACAACACGTGTTTATTTATATGAGATTACTTAATTAACTAATATTTAAAACTGTCTTTATCAGTTATTAATAAAATGTGAAAAAATAATTATTGCACTGGAAATTAATAATAAATTCACGATGAGAGTAAAATTAACGTAATAGATGCACAGAAAAATTCAAATAATACGTATAAGTCACTGATACAATCGATACACAAATGAAATAAAAAAAAATGGCCGAAAACTGTATATTGAGGAAGACAGGAGACCGGCTTCCTTCTCATCCCTACTCCGTGATATTTGCTGGATGAGAGGTAACCCAGGTAGACATCTAGCGGGGATAACTGATCGATTGATCGTTGATCGGTTATCGACCGGTGAAGGCGGAAGATCAAATTGAATTGAAAAAAAAAAGAAATTATTAAAAATCAAAATCGCGATGGTAAAATAGGGGTTGATTGTAAAGGGTTGAAAATTCAGGGTTATATGTATACTAATGCTGTATGATAAAAAAATTAAAAAAAATATATCTAAAATTGAAAAAAAAATTTAGGGGTGCATTACCCTTAACATTTAGGGGAATGAAAAATATATGTTGTCCGATTCTCAGACCTACCCAATATGCACACAAAATTTCATGAGAATCGGGAAAGCCGTTTCGGAGGAGTTTAACCACAAACATCGCGATGGTAAAATAGGGGTTGATTTTAAAGGGTAGAAAATTCAGGGTTATATGTATTTACTAATGCTGTATCATAAAAAAAAATACATCTAAAAGTAAAAAAAAATAGGGGTGGATTACCCTTAACATTTAGGGGGATGAAAAATAGATTACATCCGATTCTCAGACCTACTGAATAGGCATATAAAATTTCACGAAAATCGGTCGAGCCGTTTCGGAGGAGTTTTACCACAAACACCGCGACACGAGAATTTACATATTAGATAGGAGTCTATCAGGGACAGGGTATAGTGTTTAAGAGTTTAAACACTATACCCTGTCTACGCGCCGCGCTTCGCGCTCTTACATTGCGCAGCCGGGTAAAAACATCTGAAACATATTCTATTTGGTACGCTTCCCTTCGGGATTACTGTACCCATTTATTCTAAGTATTGTTTCTTTCGTGTCAGTCAGATTTGAATCTGTAATTTATCAATGTTATTTTTTTAAGATAACTTTTTCTACTTCAACTTTTTTCCTACCTAAATTACTCAACTTAAGATGGCTAGCTTAGCGGTGAGTGGGGGTAGGTTCGTATATTCCGTTGATATAAGAGGCAACCGTTACTGACTGCCTGATCCATCAACGCACAACTCAAACCACTGAACGGATTGCGCTGAAATTTTACACACTTACAGCTATTAAGATGTGGGAGTGCGCTAAGAAAGAATTTTCTAACACTCACCCCCTCAAGGGGTAAAGCGGGAGCTCAAAGTTTATATGGAGTACCAAGATCCTTTAACTAAAGTTTTGTAGTTTTTTTTTTTTTATTTACTGAGCTTGACATTCATGCATTCATCAAAATCAAATCAAACGCGAGCGAAGACGCGGGCAAAAGCTATTAGAGCCTTGAGTATGTTTATTATTTTTACTACTTTTCATATAAAGTCAGCGTCATTTCATGAATATTTTAGTTGTGAACGAATCATCACTTTCACTCACTTCTTTAATAAATTTTCAATCAAAATAAACAATACAAAAGCGATTTAATTTTGCTCATGGATTTTTTGTGTATGTCTCTGATAATATTTTTATCCTAGCTAACATATTAACTTACTACTACTATAATTCACCAAACTTTCAGTAAAGCTATATTTTAATATCATCGATAAAAATGAGGAGCAATATTATATTTTAGGAATTTTAATAACACTCGAGTTAAAATTAGACTACCCTATTAAATTGAAACATTCTGACAGTTTGTTATTGAACCAAAAGTCGATACCTTAAAACTTATTACGAAGTAACCTCTCATTTTTTATATTATTGCCTTTGTGTTTTATCATCGTTAATTTAGTTTCCATCTTTATACTTTAGATTGTTTTAAGTTTTAATGGCCACTGACAATAGGCTATAATTTTAGCCTAGCCTTTTAGGTAGATTATCAAAAAGTATTGGACACGACTTTTTTTCTTTTTTTTACATAAATAAAACATAACAGAGTTATAATGAAAAAAAAAAACAGTATTCTGACGAAGCAGACCTGTCCCCGTAGCATGAGCACCGTAAAATACATTGTAACATGTTTTTTATCGCGTCGAACTGTCAAACTCCATAGTTATTTGACAATTGAGCGTGATAAAAACGAGCTATATATCATATCGCGGTGCTCATGCTAGGGGGGCTGAAAAGGCTGCGAAACGTCAATAAATAAATAAAGTTTAGTGCACTAACCCGTTAAAACTAGTTTTATTTAATCAGTGATGTGCGTGAAAACCTAAGAAACAAATATGATTTTAAATGTCGTATGACGGCACGCCTTGGTACAATTTCCACTTAGAAGTGGCGGCACGAGCCCCTCCCTCCCAAACTTTGACGAGCTTTGTCTTTGTATTTTTTTTTTTGGTTAATTGACAAATAAAAAAATTGTTCCTCATTTTTTGATATTCCAACTGACGGGCTTAATTGTATTTAGTTTACCCCATCATCATCCCTATTTAGTTAAGTTCCGCAAGTGCCATGATCATGGTAGTAATCCCGCTAATTAATAAAAAAGATTCTTTATGGAACTATTTTATTTTTATGTTGGTCAATGAATGCTGTTTCTCTCTCTCTCACTCTTAATAATATAGGAAGTATAGTAAAAAATTTTGTCACGCACACTGAAAAAAGTAATTTACAAAACTAGTTTAGTTAACCGATGAATAACCATACTTTGTTTACTAATAAATAAGTTTCAGTCACTCATAGGCCAACTGTTCTGTTGGATTTTACATTGTCAGTTTTTAACTAAACTAGATTAACTGAAATAGTTAATCTACTTTAGTTACAAACTACTAAGCCATTTTGTTATAAGCTGTCAAATTTGATTTCGATAATCTGTAACGTAACAATATATTGTTAAATCAAACACACCTGAAGTGATTATTTACATAGTTGGCTTACTACAACTATTTTGTGTTATTTATTAGTAAGCACAAAAACCGCTTTGAATAACTGCAAAGTGTGTACCCAAAAAGTTCGGTTACAGATTGCAAGTACGTGTTTTCAAATATGTTTGGCACATCCGCTGAATCGCGCTATACACATTGTTTTGTACATATATATAAGGTAAGTTGATATAAATTGTATTGAAAAAATTATAATAGGGAAAGGAATACCCTGGGTATTATGATTACACCATTCCCCTGTTAAACCCCGTACAACGTTTTAATGCAGAAAAGTACTAAGTAAGATAATAATAAACAGGTATAATTCATCAGTAAATTATATTGCATTGCAGATAACAAAATAGTTCGGTTACAAATAACAGTATATTGAAGCTATACTGAAGCAATCATTTAGTAACCTATTACTGAACAAGTGTAGAATTAACAAAACAGTTTTGTAAAATTTACATGACTGTTTTGTTATAACAAGGCATGAAATAAGCAGTATAATTCTTTATAGCCATACCTATCCATAGTTAGCTGTTTCGCAATAAATTTAATGAAACGAAAACATAGTGGGAGAGGTAATAAAATTTCTAATAAATTAAGTAAGTACAATGCTTTACGTAGCTCAGTCGTCTACTGGCCTTACTCCGTTATTACTTAACTCGGTTTTATAGGTAACCGTGGCCCAAGCCAACATTTCGGATTATAGAAGGATAATCCGAAGGGTGATTTAAAAGGTCTAAGGCACTCTGGATTTTCTACGATCACGTCTCAGGCTTTTATATTAATTTAAATACAAAAAAAAACTGAATTACTTTCACTGAAGCTTAGGTAAATGAATAATTTTAACGAACAAACTTAAAGCCAGCGGGTATGTTGTATAGAAAGTAAGCAATTTCATCACAGTTCTGATTGCGCAAAAAGGAAATTAAATTTTTAATATAAAATTATCGTATTAAAAAAATATACAAAATACCTCAATACCGTGGCGTCTACAAACAAATTGAAATTAAATTGAGTAGTCGCACTCTTTTTCACGGTATATTTTATTATATTTATATATTTTTAAATCAATGGGAAGTTAAAAACGATAGTAAAAAAAATAGTAATTAGGTCACTCAATCGGCTACCCCAGGGATCAGTGCTGGGCCCACTGCTCTGGAACTTGGGGTACAACTGGGTCCTGCGTGGCAATCTCCTGCCAGACACGATGGTTGTCTGCTTCGCCGACGATACGCTAGTCGTTGCAAAAGCAAAGACGGTGGAGGAGGCGGCCCATCTTGCGTCGGTCGGCACATCTCTCGTCGGTCGGCACATCTCTCGTCTGTCGGCACATCTCTGGTCGTTCCGCACATTCGCCTCTTAGGCTTGGACGTGGCCCTCGCATCTGAGCTGCGACGGGCTCGTTCCATCACGCAGAGGGAAGCAGCTCTGCGGCGATGGGTTGAGGCACTCGCCTCTGCTAATGCCGGCCACCGAACAATAGAGGCCTCCCTCGTCCGGTGTTGGAGACGTAGGTGGGACTCCGGCGTGGCGGCCTCACCTTCCGCATGGTGCAGATCCTGAACGGATACGGGTGTTTCAGGCACTATCTGCACCGGCTCGCCCGTCGGGAGGAGACGCCGAAGTGCCATCATTGCGACGTTTCCGACGATATGGCTGAACACACCTTGTTGGAGCGCCCGGCCTGGTTACAACAGCGCCGCGAGCTAATCGCGGCGCTAGGATGCGAAACCCCTCTCACTGCAGAACATGGGCAAAACAATGCTCAGCGGCGAGACGACTTAGTAAGCTGGTAAGCAGCCGCCTCCTTCTGCGAGGATGGAAAGGAAGAAGGCGATCGAGAGGAAACGAAAGCATAATCCTCTGACCGCTCCCTCCCGGCGCAGAAGAACAGGTAGGAGAAGGCGAAGGCGCGCCCTGGCTACGCCCGCCCAGTGACCCCCCTACCTGAGGGAATCCATGTCATGGCGTTCGTTACGGATTCCGTGACGGCAGCTCTCTCTTGTAGTTCTATCCTATATGAGAGGGCCGCGGAAGGGCCTGCGAGGGGATCGCCTAGGCAGTCCTTCCGCAGCGGACTGGGAGCGGTGCGGTGGGCAATAGGCCGCGCACTTAATTCCTAGCGTGGGCAGTCCTGCGCACGTCTGCGGGATTACCAGAAATACCCCTGGTGATTCCTGACATGGAACCCCGGCTAGGCCGAAAGGCTGTGTGTGTAAAGTCCCTCAACGGGGATCTCGCGGTTCCACACTTAACAGCGTAGAGGGTATTTTAGCGGATAGTATGCCGTAAGCGCTCGTAAGCCACGCGGCCTGCTTAACGGCTTTTTCGTTTTGCACCCATGAGACATGCGAGAGGCTGGGTTCGGTGGTGTGCCCCTTAAGGGCGCCGACGTCTGTAACTAGAAGTTTGCCCAGCGTAAAAAAATAAAAAGAAGTCGCTCAATTGGTTACTTTAAAGCTCGTAGATCGTTAGGACCACACATTAAATCAAAATTATCTTCTCAATTTGCAATCTTAGTTGTAAGATTAAAGGTTTATTATTGCTTCTAGAATTTTAACTTACTATGTTGTCTTAACGACTTACGAATGTCCTCCTTACATTGACAGCAAAGAGAGCCACAAGATCATAGAAAAAATCACTTATCATTTCCAGTGAAACGGAATTAGGCTTTTTTACCATGATTTTTTAAATATTTGATTTCAATTAAAAACCAAAAACGCAAAATATCGTTTTGAGTCAGGTAACGCAAAAGTAACTCAAAATGTAAAAAAAGTAACGTTCTGGCAACGCTGCAACCCTATGTTGCACTTTTAACATTCTTTCTACCGACTCATTTAGGACTAGAACAAATTCATGTGATTGTCCTATTGATATGATTGACTGTGATTTTCATGTTGGTAGTTCATGAAAATTTGGGAAAAAGCTGTAAGTATATTATCCACAACTGTTGTTGTTTCCACATTTTAAATCAATACTTATTTATTATTAGTTATTTTGGTTTCCGACAGCCTTCTTTTATAATTTCCTCTTTGTTGTGTTGATTTAGGCAACCGTCCGAGTAAATATTCAGAGATTTTCCATTTCATTTCCACATTCGATATTACATATAGTAAACAAAGAATTACATTTTCGTGTTTGTGAAATATAGTTTTGTGATATGGAAACTTTGAAGCACATTTTTACAATATGACATCTATGTGTAGTATATTTTATTTATTTGTAATCTATTGTGGAAAATAATATGTTTTGTAGCGGAATAGTCACGAATGCGGTTTTTCAAATGCGAATTTCTGAATTCATTTGGCAACTTAAAAGCAAATTTATTATCATATAGATGAATAAGACTAAGTATAGTATGTTAATAAAAATATACACATCAAAAGTGTGTAAGGGTCAGAGTACTTGTGTAACGTGTAATCTCCTTTATTTACAAGAAAAACATTTCTTCATTATTTTTTAAAATGTTAAGTATATAGAAAGTATTTTGGAACCGGTGGTAGTTTACGGTAGTTAGGTTCAAATAAATAAATTCAAAATTACAAAAAAGATTTTGAAATAGAGTACTTTATTAACTAAATTAAGTAATAAATTCATACATAGACAATAATTTTTTAAAAATCGAACAATGAAATAACCGAACGCTCAATAAAAGTCTTTCGAAGGTAGCTCGACAAAATTAAATAAAAAATTGATTCCGACGACGGGGCCTGTAAAGGCTGCGAAACGTCAATAAATAAATAAAGTTTCGTGCATGAACCCGTGAAAAACTAGTTTTATTTAATGAGTGATGTACGTGAAAACCTAAGAAACAAATATATTAAGAAAGTACAAAGAAATGATAGGTAAAAGTTAACGTGAGAGAGTATATTTTAGTAAAAGTTGTTTATAAATTTTCTTATTGAAAAATATATTATTAACACATCAAAACTATGCAGGGTCACCTGCGTTATATTTCTGATTTCAAAACTATGTAGGGTCAACTACGAGTACGTTATATTTTTGATGTCAAAACTATGTTTTATATAATTATACTAGCTGACCCAGCGAACTTCGTACCGCCATAAAAATAGGTTTTAATGGTAGAAGGGTAAAAATTTAGGGTGGACCTATGTATTTTTAAATGCTAAACATCAAAAAAAATTGTCCCAAAAAATAAAAAATAAATTTTAGGGGTGGACAACCCTTAACACTTAGGGGTATGAAAAATAGATAGTAGCCGATTCTCAGACCTACTGAATATGCATATTAAATTTTATAAAGATCGGTCAAGCCGTTTCGGAGGAGTATGGTAACTAACATTGTGACAAGAGAATTTTATATATAAGATTGAAACCATTTTTCAATTTTTTTTTACCAACAGCAACATATAACTCCAACTCACCTAATAATACCCCTTCGCAGCAAGCTTCGCCATCACAGTCTGAACCCAATCCCCTGCCCCGAGGAGCTCGTACTTTCCTCGCCGACAGAAAACCACCAAGAGGTAACTGAGGTATTCTGTAAGTGTCGCCGCACACGGGCCGCCGACCACAACCACAAAACGCCGCCACCGGCATATTTATTGTAGTTTTCATACATTTTATATGGACTCGCCACACACGGTACGCCGGTGGCCGCCACACGCTACAAATCGTCGTTGCTCGCTTTTGTGGCCCGCACCGGCCACTTAATGATACAAAACGCCGCCACACGGCACTTGCGCGATTCCCCATCCCTCTCTCCCTTACCTTAGTCGGCCGCTGTCGCGCGCTTCAGCCAATTTAGTAGCCGCTTCTAGCTTCTCGTGGCGGCGTTTGTGGCGGTGGCGTGTAGTCCGTGTGCGGTGACACTGGCTGGCGTTCTAATGCGACCGGAAAATTCGCTATTCCATACTCCTTTTAAAGAAACTCAATGACACGGGTTATTACCGCATTCGGCCTGCGATCGTTGAAGTACTTTCTCAACGGTCGGTCATTGGATGGGTGACTAAAAACTATTATTTCGAGCTCCTCCGTTTCGTACCGCGAATGGAAAAAACGGAACCCATAAGGGTTCCGTAAAATCCTATAAAGGATAATTTTCGTATCCGTCCGTCCGTCTCTCTATCAAGACATTTTTTTCTCAAGAACGCGTAGAGGTATCAGGCTGAAATTTCTATCAAATACTCAGGTTTAGTGTCTCTTAGAACTGTGAAAAAATCAAACGTCTAAGCCAACGTAATCCAAAGATACAGCCGCTTATCAAATTTACGTTCATTAATTTACGAAAATTATTTACCTGTTAGGCTCCAGTGGGAATCTGGTAAAAAATATATTCGAGGTAGATTTGCACTCACTCCTTATGCCACAAATTTCACATTTTCGCAGGGTCTTTTCACACATTGTAATTAGTTTACAAACACTATTTTCACAAAAAATAATTTATTTTCAAATTGATTGATGAAGTAAGACATTTTATTTTATTGCAGAACACCAACATAAATTTTGAACAGAGAAACGCGATTCAGTGTAGACTTAATGCTTTTTGTTTAAGCAGGATTGTATTTTTTATCTGATAGTTGTCACAAAAGGCCCATTTTGTTAGAAGAGACGACAGCCTGAGCGGGCCCTTAGCTTGTTTGCCACTCTTTTCACATAAAAATCATTAATGTTGTCTCATTGCAAATATGCAACCAATTAATAATACTACACATACATAACATGTCATAAAAAAAAGTTTATCATCTACAGCCGTTTCACAACCTCTACCGATATTCGCAACAGGAATCATTGAAAGATTCACACATTTTCCGTTAATTACCTCGACAACCGTTTACCCGTACAAGGGTTGAACCCTTCGTTCTTCATACAACGGCCGCCAAACCGAATCGGAAACAATCTGCCATTAATAACAAAGTTAAAGACCAGGTTTTAACGTACATATCCTTGTAATTAGTGAAAGATCAAAGCGCAACTCTAATTGCGGGCCGGGCGAGCTCGGCTGTTGTGAAATTATTAAAATTCATCCCGGGGACTAATTAGAACGTTAACATAGTTAAAATGACAAAAATGGGTCAAGATTTATGTAGACTAAAGAGTACTGACTTGTTAGGAGTGATTATGTATGATTAAGTTCGTTAAAATTATTATTTTTCTTTGATCTTAATTAAACGTAGCTACTTAGGGTTGCCCATTTTAGGGTTCATTATTAGCCTATTAATGCCCTACTACTGGGGCGCAGGTCTTGCCTATGGAATGATGAAATAGTGAGACTAAGTCATGACTCGGCTCGCGGGCCCAGTGCGGATTGGTGGGTCCTAACGACTACAGATGCAGCCGGGACTAACGGCTTAACGTGCCTTCCGAAGCACAGAGGAGCTCGAGATAGTAAATTTTTGGATGGGTATCCAATGTACCGTTCACTGCGAATGTTTCTTAACCTCAATGATCGCAGCCAAACACGCTAACCACTTGCTCCTCCTTTTAAGGTTCCTTTACCCAAAATTGCTAATGGAACCCTAACTATTAGGCAGGAGCTATATCTCATGAACCGTATTTATTAATTGAGATTTTCATGGAATCTGTATCTTGTCGCTGTGTCATTGTAATAGTACGAGAGAATTTAAATTTTCACAGAATTTGTATGTTCGTTATGTCATCGAAGTAGCTGTTGGACATTTTTGGGTAAATATTTGAAGCACAATATAAACTTGTTCAATATTTCTCTTATTACACCAGAGTACATAACCACAGGCCCTGTGGCGGGGCTAAATCGACCCTTTTATGTTCAAATAAGAGATTTTTAAATAATTCTAATAAATACTTGAACTTTTGTTTTTTAAAATTTAAAGTGAAAAAATATACAAACTATTTATGTAAAATAAAATGTTTATTATACATAAATAATTCGTATTGAAGTAAAATATTCATTTATTTTCCGAAATCCACGCGAATAATAATTATTATTATTTGTATTACTATACTTTTAAAATAAATTCAGACATGGCACGTAATTTAATTTACATTAAAAGTACAAAGTACATAAAAGTCATGAGGTCTATCCGAAGCCGTGGAAATAAAACCGGAAAAGGTTGTCGGTGTGATCTATTCCTTTTAGCTCAAGATCTGTTCTACATTACCATTATACCGCCAGGACTCAGTCCGCTGCATATTGTGTAGTACCCAATCTAAATCGCATTACTTGCGAGCATATCATGTCCATACACAGCCGCTACGAGAGCTTTGGTACAAGTTAGCCACGATTACTGTGTCCAGCGTACAGCCTGCGGTCCGCAAAGATATAGCCGGCCCCTTGCTAAGCACTCAAGCAAGCTCCGGGCGAGCAAGCTCTTTGTTAGCGAGATTAATGTATCTTTAATTTAGAATAACAAGATCCATCCAAAGTTATTGTCATCCTACTTCCTACTAATATAAAATATGGGTGCGTGTACTTATGTACGCGCGTGAGAAGTTATACTTCTTTGGCATGATTAAAAATTATTTTTTAATTGCATGCAAATAATTGATTACAATAAAATAATAAAGGGACTGGAAAAGGATAGTCAACACAGTCAATGAAGTTCAGTTTTAATTTGAAAAATCAAATAAATAAACAGAATATTCAATTTAAATCACTACTGCATATTTAATATTAGCACATATATAATTCGCATTTGTATGAAAATAAAACATGTTATGAATATAGAAACTACAAACATGTGGATAAATATTATAAATATGAATATGAAAACAGTGATCAGAGGCGACGAGCGTGCCAACATGCGCTACTAATAGAGATTCTATTTCTATTTTGTTGGTAGCTTTTCTTAATGTGCGGATTAGCGACCGGCTTCATGGTGTTACTTTTATGTTACAGTGATGCGCGCGCATCTTAAAATTTCACTGTCATCATTTTTTCATAACAAATGGTTTCATTTCTAGAGCATGTCACAGCTATATTAAATACTTCAGGGGATTGGATATATTTTGCCTTTCTTACAATCAATTTAGAAATGAATGTTATAAGGTCGTTTTACCCTAACACTTAGTAATTATTTTCTTACCATAAATTTTGATTATCGTGTTTATTCTATTCACATAACTCTAAATATTGTACGTAATTTTAAGTAAATTATGTTAGTGTATGAATGTTTCAGTCTGTGGAAACTTAACTGGTTTATAAAAAAAGTAATAAGTGTTACTTGATTGAATTGTGTAAAACTGTATGTTTCCCAAATGAAAATAAATAACGCACCTAAAGAAGTATAAGTTTGAAAATGTGGATGTTTGCGTGTACTTAATCATGTAAAAACTACTAAATGGGTTTGGATGAAATTTACAGAGCTTGAGTCATGACTTCAATTCCATAAACGATATATGGCAGGTGCACATGTTAATAGAGTCGCTGGGTGTTAGAGACATTAATAGGGCTGGGTTCCCCAAAGAAAAAGGGAGGACCAAGACATAATGGAATCTTTTCTAAAACAAGACGAAAATGATAACTATAAAGTACATGCAATGAATTTGGAAATGCAAAGTATGTGGTTAACATAGCTTGTCTTGGTTTTTCATTATTTTTTATTCATTATTATCAATTCATTATGGCAAAGTAGAAGTAGGAGCGAGAGGTGTACTATACCTATAGTACCTTCTAAAAGACCGAGGCCTGTCGAGAACTGCAGTATGTTCGATTATGGAACGAGTAACTAAAGCTGCACTTACAGGCTCCTATCAAATTTGGCTAGGAATGGAGTACAACCCGAGCAGAGAAGGTGACCGTTGATGCGCATCTCAAAGGGGACCTCCTTAAACCTACACCTGGGTCGCAAGTCCCAGGACCTGCTCAGAGTTTCTCTCTCTCTCACACGATGGACCCGGCACACGCAAGGTGAATCCATGGATTGCTAAGAAGTTCGTCTCACTGCTGAATGTTGGTGGAAATGGTTCCGATTGTGTAAATCTGATATAGGTAAGTACATAAATGAAACCACACCACACACAATAATCAACCCAAACATTAATGATGCAAATGACCACTGGCATCGCAATACATTAATGAAAATATAATATATTATGATTTTAAAACTATGACGCATTTGCAAAAAATGTCAAACCCATAACTTTAACACGACATTTAAGCAGAAGCTTGCCGTTCCATGTTTCAGACTCCAAAAATCAAGAGGTTTACTTCTGGGTTGCAGTATTGCATTGTTTGATAAAGTCCTGACTAGACTGGACTAGGAACTGTTTAGTTTCTCTCCCTCCCACGCGCTGGCCCGGCACCCGCACGGTGAATCCATGGATTGCTAAGAAGTTCGTCTCATATAGTTTATGATCTGTGTTGAGACATAGGATACTTTTATCCAGGAAGAATATTAAGTTATTGAAGGATTTTTCAAAAAACTAAAGTTAGGCGACCATTAGAAATTTAATATTTATTTCTATACGTTATTTTTTTTTTTTATATTTATTTATTTAAACAGCTACCTATGTGTCCTGTCTACTATAGTACGCCTTAAACGGCATAATGACTAAGTTTTCCTTAAGAATATATAATAAAATTCAAAGAAATTTCTTTACATATAAAGGTCGCGTTGTTTTAAACAGTTAAATTTTATTTTATAGGAAAAATAACCTATAGTTAAATTTTATTTCCTGATCCTAGAGAAAAATATATATTTTTTTCAAAAATTGAGGCATTTACTATTTATTTACGTGACATTAATTATAGTCAAATTTAACTATGGATTAAACAACGCCGCCGAAGCCGACTACATTGCAGATATTTTTTTTATTATAACGCTCACCACACCACAACACATACTGCCTACATAACAGTAACACACACTCCGTCGAACACAAGTCGTTAATTTCACTAAAAGAATCGATATTTTCACGGCTCCCTTTCACCTTGATGCACACCACAGCAGCTGATCTCATCTCCTAAAAGCCTCCGTAGTTGGCCACGAAGGCAATATTTCTGTCACCCCCTCGTATCTGGGGGAATTGCGTCTTGATTGTGCCAACATATTGACACGAGTTTATATCTACACGGACCAAAGAGTAGATACCTACTTGCCGCGTTTACTGAAAAATGTGAACTCGGAAAAATATGAGAAAACTGTAAGTTCGTTTGCCGAGAAGGCGATGGGCCAGCTCGTTCTTTTCAACTTCTGGGAATCATTTTAAGTGTACTTATATGGTATGGGATATTGATAAACACACATCAAAGAAGTCTTATCAACATGAATGAATGAATGATCACTTTATTGCACACCATGAAATTATACATTAATATGCATTATTTACGCAACTCTATAACTAGAGTTGTTGATCGAAGCGGCAACAGCAAGTTTTATCAGTTGAAATTTTATATTAACCTTATGAAGTATCATTTATTCAAAGTTCTTTTTTGCTTTACTCACTAATAGATAACATTTATAATTATTAAAATTTAAGAATATAAGCATTAAACATATTAAAAATCGTTCAAATTTAAAAAAAAAAACAGTTTATGTTGCTTAGACACTTTCAAAGACCAGGCACCATACTTCCATACTAATATAAATAATATAAATGTGAAAGATTTACTTTCTGTCTGTCTGTTACCTCTTCGCGCTAAAACTGCTGAACCGATTTAGATGAAATTTGATATCGAGAGATAGTTTGACTCCTGAGTAGGATAGTTTTCATTCCAGTGATCATCCTTAAAGGAGGTGTAAAAGGGAATGCAATTTTGTATGGGAAACCAATTTTTAAACGCAGACGAAGTCGCGGGCCCCCACTAGTAACAATATAAATTAAGAAAATAAATGCCGATAATAAAGATAACATAATCTTTTAAATACAGGAAGATTCCACATAGGAATTCATCCCTCAGATTCGAGTGGTCTAGAGGCCCCAGACTGAGAGGAGACTACCCCCATGGGGAGATGCCATCCGCCTGCAATACCTCTAGAGGCACTCGCCAATTCTCGACTTGAGGTCCCCTTAGGATCTCGCCGTCCCCAAACTCGGTAACGCTGTAAAGGTCATCTGGGACCAACAGCATACACATTAAAAAAATATAAAAACTCATATAGTACCAATACAGTCAACAAGTACTAGCACCTGCAAAATTATTCTTACACCCCAAATACCCGAATACAGAATACGGCTTAAAACCGTGTCCGCCAATCGGAGGCTGTTTAAAAAAGGTCGTCTATTCCATTCGGTACACCGCGCGACATAGGAGGCAATGGAGCGGGACACTGAAATTGAATTCGTCCTAACTTGTGCACAAAATAGATAGTACAGAAGGTAATCTACATACAAAGTGCGTTCGAATAACGCACACGGCCCGCTCACGGACACGATTTCTCGAACCAGTTCCAACCACTATGAGCGCGAGTACCATCCGCTTAAGACGTATGACTGTGAACTTTATTGTGCAAAAATGTAGCAACAAGTTATTATATCTGTTCAATAGATTGTTTATATTCAACATCTGACACTGTTACCTATCTTATATAAAAAATTTTTTAATGGTACCTGGCATTGAAATATGCATACCTACATGTTACCTACTTACCTTAGCCTGTACAACGACAGTTTAAATATATCTAATTCAATTTGTAGTAACCTGTTATTGACCATTCTTATTACTAAGTTCAATTATCATATTAGTTTCTCAAAAAAAAAACATTAAACGATGAATTGTCGTTTTTTTAAATTTGCATTAAAACAATAATAAAATTATTAAAATATTATAGTTATTATTCGATTATATTTCTGTTCTTTAAGTTTCATTCTCGGCAGAAAATCAAACAACTGCAGATACGAGTGCAACTACCGCGATAGTTTTTTGTGCATAAACCAATGTTAAGAGTAGGTATGCAAAGAGGCGTACATACATGAGATTACCTTCTGTGATGTCTATTTTGTGTCCTAACTTAGTGAGACGCGGTGCAGCGAGCTTCGTTTGCGATCAAACTTAAAAAAGCTTGAGCGCCCGCACAGCTATGCATAAAACGCAAATGCAATGAGGATCCGTAACGATTTTAGCTGAGAATGCGATTTATAAGTTCATAAAATACAGTAGTTAAATTTTTGTTCTACGACAAAATATTGACGAAGTTTTGACCAAATTACCAAACAGATTTTCAGCTGGCCGTGACGTCACAGAGCTCTAGCGCTCGAGCGCGAGCATGCTTAGAGACGCTACTGAAGTTTCACCGGAGTGAACCACGATCGAGCTCTGTCACGTCACACGTTTTGACCGCCGCGCCGGAGAATATTGGCTATCATAAAATTACTTATAAAATCGCAATGTATGATCGATTTCGATGAATTAAAAAGTATATTAATTAAAAAGCTTTATACTGTTGATTTTGAATTGATTTGCTGATCTAGTAATGATCCTCATTCACAACCACGATTGGCTTTAATCGTTTTTCGTATTCTACTGATTTGTATTTTAAATGTGAGAAATATGGATGATTGTTGGGTCCATTGAAAATTAAGCATTATGTTTTTTCTATGTCCACTACAACAAAATTGTAATTATTAAAGATTACATATAAAAGTTTTAATAACATAGCTCTGGTACTTTAGATTTTATTTAATCAATTTTATATCTAAGATCCGCGATTTCGTCATTGACTCACTGATGATCATAAAAATTCTTAGGGTATTTCCTAATGTCCTGAAAAGCTGAAAAAAGGTTATAAATGCTAGAAAGCTGAAAAATGGTATGTAAGCCCGTACACAAACACAAATTGTAAAATTTGTTACTTTTATACCCCAAACCCCCCCCCCCCCCACCATCCCCCTTAAACTGTTAAGTGAAGCTAGAGTTTATGTAGTTAGGTGTGTAGAGTTAAAAGCTTGGCTCTACATGAGATATAATAACTTATTAACAGTATGATCTTTACTTCGCAACATTTCACATGGAAACGTTTTAGTGGAATTTATATTTCCTAAACCTATCCTACTTCGGCGACGGTCACCACTTCACATCAGGTGGCGTAACCGTTCGTCTGCCTTCGAAGGCAACAAAAAAATGATAGAAAATTTTGTAGATCAAATACTGCGAATACGACATAATATTATTGATTATGTTCAGTGATCTATTTAATCACAAACAAAAACTATCTGTTATTACTTAATTTCATAAAATCGTTCTCAGTAACTCATTAATTGATGAGAAACACATACGTAATATATACTTATCATTTACTTTAATAATAATGTTATCTATCCCTGTTGCTGTGGGGAAAAAGGAACTCGTAATTGAAGAGGCATCTCTTAGTTATCGTAGTAGTATAAATAATGATGTTGTTATTTATATTTTAAGAGAAACAATAACAGTATACTTGGATAACTTGGGCTGAGTTGAGATTTTTCTAAAGCATTCTTTATAAAAATTCTTTTGTTGTAATATCTATTTAAGGAAACATAGAATGGCCGATCTTCATCCTACGCAAAAAGTTATAAAATAAAATTAATGGTCATGGTAATGAGATACTTGTTTCCTTCTTATATTTCCACTTATATCAAAACTGTTATAACCAGAGAAGACTATATTTTAACTAAAAGTTAAAACTTTATGAACATTATGCATTAAATTTAAAAATATTAAATTTGTCATTTATTATTTTGACTTTTGTGGTTTAGTTTATTTTATAGCGAATAATCTCCGTAGCTTCGTTGACTACTAGCAGAACGATAAGTAACATAAATATATCAGTTTTGCCTATTTTATTTACCGTGACGCTGACTAGGCGCACGGCGTGTGTGGGACTCGCCGGCACGGGAAACAGTGCCGACCCTACTCAAGCAGGACCAGTGCGGAAGGCCACACTGATCCTACTCCACTAAAACCCCCCGGTACCCTCCTACGCCCATATGGGGGCGTCTCGGGGCCGACGCACCTGCGTGCGCCACATCTCCGAGCACGCCCTCGGGCAGGCCCGGCCCAACGAGTGGACCGGGCGACGCGCCTCAGGGGGACTGCGCTAGGGTACTAGGCAGTCCCCAGACGTGGTGGCCTATGCCGGAGCGGCACCTAGGACGCGCGGCTGGTCAGGCCGCGCCCAGACCACCTTAGGGCCGTCGAAGACCGGCAGTCACCGCTGCCTGCCTTCTTCGGCCCACCCGTCTACGCCGGAGAGGGGCGGCTAGAGCGTCCTCCTCCCGCTCCCTCTCCGCTGCCTCCTTCTGCGTCATCACCGATTCGCAGAAGGAGGCGGCAACCCTCCAGGCTCTCTCGCTACCAAGCATGGCTCTTACCATACTTGGTAGCGTGAGGCCTCCTACGCCGAGCGCCGCGATCAGATCGCGGCGCTCATCTCGCCAGGCCGGGCACACGATCAACGTGTGCTCGGCCGTGTCATCGGGAGAGGCGCAGTGATGACACCGCGGCGTCTCCTCCCGACGGGCGACTCGGTGCAGGTAGTGACCGAAGCACCCATGTCCGGTCAGTACCTGCACCAGGCGGTAGGTGAGGGTGCCCCGCTGGCGCCCTACCCACTCCTCCAACACCGGACGAATCGCCTCGATCGTCCGGTGGCCAGCGGCTGGGTTGGCGAGTGCCTCCACCCATCGGCGCAGAGCCTCCCTCTGCGCCTCGGTGCGGACCCGTTCTATCTCCTCTAGAACGG
Source organism: Chilo suppressalis (assembly GCA_902850365.2). Classification (NCBI taxonomy): domain Eukaryota; kingdom Metazoa; phylum Arthropoda; class Insecta; order Lepidoptera; family Crambidae; genus Chilo; species Chilo suppressalis. The sequence continues at coordinate 6,714,861 of OU963902.1, forward strand.
GTCGCTCGCCCCGCTCTCTCGCCGCGACCCGGTGTTGATGCACCTGGGACAGTACCAGGGCATCAATCTCCCACGGGAGCGTGCCTGCTAGGACGCAGGCAGCCCCGTGGCTGACCGTGCGGTAAGCCCGCACAGCCCGGGTCGCGATGACCCTCTGCGGTCTTCGCAGGAGGGCCCTCGTGCGGGACGAGAGGCACTCCGCCCAGACCGGGGCCCCGTACAGCGCCATCGACTTTATCACGGAGTGATAAAGCCGACGGCACTTCGCCTTCGGCCCCCCCACATTGGGGAGGAGGCGACCGAGTCCGGCTGCGACGCCGCACAGCCGGGGAGCGAGGAGCCTGAAGTGCTCCTCCCAGCTCCATCGGGGGTCTAGTATCAGGCCGAGATACTTGAGATACATCTCGACCGGAACCCACATCCCCTCTACCCGGGCACGAAGCCCCGGCGGGGACCTGCATCTGGGACCATGGAAGGCCATGGCCCTCGTCTTTTCGAGGGCCACCTCCAGTCCCAGGAGGCGGATGCGTCGAACGACCATGGAGGTGCTGACCGACGCAAGGTGGACCGCCTCCTCCCACTCCTTCGCTCTCGCCGTTACAAGGGTGTCGTCCGCAAAGCAGACGACATCCATGCGCGGCAGGAGCTCACCCCGCAGGACCCAGTTGTACCCCAGGTTCCATAGGAGGGGACCTAATACGGAACCCTCTAGCCTAGCTTAGTCTTTAAGCACTGTAACATTAAATTTGTTATAGAATACGAGGAAAACGGATAACAACGAATTGTATATTTCCAAGTATCTATATTTTTGTAAAAAATATACTCAGGGAAAATGCTCGTAATTATTAAACAAATATTTGCTCCTGCCAACATTCAAACATAGAGACTGACCCCTTTATTAATAAACGTAGAATAAGCTTGGATTAGTTATTCCATATTTTGTCTCTGTTCATTGAATGAAAAATGTCATTTGAGTGATATGAACAAAACACGGCGTAAGTAGTCTAATCTTATTCCTCGTTTATTAATAAGGGGATGAGAGTAAACAAAGCTATATCTTGAAAGCCTGTATTTCAGTCTACCACGAAGGTCGTCAAAGGGAAACTTGAAATGTTTTCTTTTTCAACGGTGGGAAACAAGCATATTTCCCGCTTAGTAGCCTATAGACGCTGCTATAGAAAAAATGACATTCGCTCCATTGCCTACCGTGACCCTGTCCCCTGCCACGTGGAGTCCTTTTTTTCCTCCTCTCAAAACCTCTCTTTACAAACGACGGCGCCTATAAGAGGCACACCGCCGAACGGACCTCACACCTGGCTCCTGCAAGCCTTCCGGGCCCCCTCAGTGTCTGCCCACTGCGGACCCCGTAACTCTTACGGACGCTTTACGCCATTATATCCGCTAAAAAACTCTGCGAATACTCTCGAAGCTGGTAAATGCGAAACCGCGGGATCCCCGTTTGGGGATTCTACCGCATACCACGTGGAGCCCTGGAACCTTACTCGCTGACAGAAACACAACACCACCAAAAGATGGTATTTATTATTTTACTGTGGTCTTCTATAAGATGGAGGTAACATCCCCAGGCGGGTGCTCCAATGAGGGCTATCGCGTATGAATCCGCCGCTAGAGGCGCTAGTGTAGCGTGAGGTCTCCGAAATGTCAAATGTTATTGCTTGCTGGTTGACTACGCGGGTTTATTTCTAATTAAAATAATGTTGTGAATAATTGGTAACAAATCGGCTTAATTATGGCAAATATGAGTTATGTGGCAATGAATGTAAGTTATTAAAAATTTGAGCTTAGAAAAATGATTATGTTCCCATTTTTTCCGAATAAAACGGAACTGCGCGTTACTGTGGCATGGCCTATTATGTTTAGGATATGGTTCTTTTGTGTTAAAATACGATCTAAATGTAACCTTTGATTTCATGTGCGTATTAATAAACTTTAAAAGTTACAATTTAGGACCTCACTCAACAGTGGCGCCATCTGGTAAGGCAGAAAACGGTAGCCCTCATTCGAGCGGGAAATCCAATATGCCCCACTTCTCTCCAAATATTAATGAAAAGTAAATCATAAACGAATAACATAGAATTATTAACGGTCAAATAAGTTAGATGGAGGATGTTAGTAATGAGAACAGATGCGATTATGCGGCACTGTTAAAACTACGCTTTCAAGCCAGAAACCCGGAGCTAGGTTACAGGGAACTGCAAAATAGCCTCAGGAAACGCTAGTTTGTATTTATCTATGTCACCCCTACTATGATAACATTTCGTGTCCCAACTGCACCAACTTCAATACAATGCTGCTATGCGAGAAAAATTGTGAAATGCTATGTTAAGTTTTTTTTTATGAGGGCAGCAAATTTCCCCAACCCGCCTGATATTGAGTAGAGTTCAGAGGCGAAGATATAAGTAGAAAGGAGTTGCGATACTTGCGTTTTGCAATCCTCCATCCATGTGGATCAGCCGTTATATTGTTTTAAACTTTCATGGTCAGTAACATTATAGCTATTAACGGGATTGTTACCTTGTTTTTATGAGTCTCCGATATTTCGGCACTGTTGCAAGCGCCATGATCACGGAGTAACTCCGTGATCATGGCGCTTGCAACAGTGCCGAAATATCGGAGTTTTCTGCTTCCACAGACCACAGCAATCCATAAAAAAAATATGGGCAGAGTAAATAAAGCGTAGTTTTAAGTTATTAACACCAAAGAGTCATCGGTACAAACTTTGGAACTGCCATCATGTTATTTATTATATAAGTCAAAAAATTAAAAAAGATAACGTTACAGTCTCCTGGACTGCACTCATGATATTTTTATAATTTAAGTTAAAAGAACAATAAATTAATGGTACAATCTCCCGGACTGCACTCATGGTAATTATTATTTAATTAAAAAAAACTGAAGAAGTTAATGTTACAATCTTAATGCACTCATGTTACTCATCATTTGAGTTAAAAGAACTAAAAAAATAGTTAATTATACAACCTCCCGTACTGCACTCATAACTCATGTTACTTATTATTTAAGTCAAAAAAAATAACGGTACAGTGTCCCGGACTGTACTCATGTTACTTATTATTTATCAATTTATTATGTTGGTATAATTATTCATGGTACAATCTCACGATTTGCACTCTTTCTAGAATATTAATGCATATAAAAAACTTCACGTAGCCTCACGGACTATGCTCCAGGCTATATCGTGTGATATTTTTTACAGCGATCAACCTTACAGATTCAACTGAAGTATATTTTATAGTTGGTATATATATATATATATATATATATAGCCATATATCTTTATATATATAATTCTTCTGTGAGTGTGTATGTCACTGAACTTCTCTTAAACGACTGGACCGATTTTGATGAAATTTTTTGTGTGTGTTCAAGGGGATCTGAGAATGGTTTAGATTCACAATTTTGTCCGCTGGACAACCCAGTTAGGGCGGTACGAAGTTCGCTGGGTCAGCTAGTATATATATATATAGCCTTGCAGACTAAACCAATTTCACTAATGCTTTCTCTATTGGAAAGCTTTATTAGCCCAGAGTGCTAATGAGGAGCTCGATGGCGCAGGTGGCTAGCGCGTTCGGCTGCGATCGTTGAAGTTAAGCAACTTTCGCAGTGGTCGGTCATTGGATGGGTGACCAAAAATTTACTATCTCGAACTCCTTCGTGCTTCGGAAGGCACGTTAAGCCGTTGGTCCCGGCTGCATTTGCAGTCGTTAGCACCCACCAATCCGCACTGGGCCCGCGTGGTGGGTCATGGCCCAATCTCCCTATACCATCCATAGAGAAGGCCTGTGCCCCAGCAGTGGGGACATTAATAGGCTGATGATGATGATGATGATGATGATGATTAGCCCAGAGTGAGATAGGACATGTTTTTTGACGTTTAAATGAATTTTACCCTTGCAAAGATGGCTACTAAATTATTATGCCACCATAAATATTTTTCAGTCACCACCTGTTTAAATTTCATTTTATATTTGCACCACGGTTAAAGGCAATATCATCATTATCATCATCAGCCTATTAATGTCCCCACTGCTGGGGCGCAGGCCTTCCCTATGGATGGAATAGGAAGATTGGGCCATGATCCACCACGCGGGCACAGTGCGGATTGGCGGGTGCAGCCGGAACCAATAGCTTAACGTGCATTCCGAAGCACGGAGGAACTCGAGATAGAAGATTTTTGGTCACCCATATAATGACCGACCACTGCGAAAGTTGCTTAATTTTAACGTACTCAACCGAACGCGCTAACCACCCGCGCCATCGAGCTCCTAAGGTAAGGCAATACAGTTGTGTATATTGAATATAATTTCTAAACGATTAAAGAAACAGCTTTTTATTATTATTTTTTTTTCATTTTCATGTATACTTATATAATATAAATTATTTTCATTACTATATTTTACTATACAGGAACAATGAACCTAAAAACCTTATAAAATATAATATAATAACTAAAATTAACATTATGTACAAGAATAATATTCAAAATAATATTTGAAACATTATTTAAAATGTTTCGTAATAAAATTAAAGAAACTTTCCATTAAAAATTTGTAAGTTTTAATGTTTTGGCTGTACATATGTAAAATAAACGGGTGCTTTTAAAAATATAATTTAATAGTAAGAACATTTTTTGTACTTTCAATCACACTAATAATATAAAGGCGAAAGTTTGTGAGTGTGTATGTTACTTCTTCACGTCGATACGATTTTAATAAAATTTGGTATGGAGTTAGCTGAAACCCTGGATTAACACATAGGCTACATTTTACTGAGGGAAAATATCCCTAATAAACCGCGGGTAACACCGCGGGGCACAGCTAGTATAATATGATTTCCTTTCTATTCACTGCAATAGCCCAGCCTCTAGTATTGTAATTATAGTCAAATTTAAGTAAAGATTAAACAACGCGGCCTTAGTAAAGTTCGTGAAAGACGAACCCTGTAAAGTACCTTTTGCGTTATAATTAAGACGTTACGTTTTCAGTTATAGTGCCAGACCGAAAGTATAATAGAGCTTCATGTAACTAATTGGAAAGTTAAGGAAGGTACAAAAACAGTTCTAGTTGATAATCAGTTACAAAACCATTGATATTATTACTACACATATAAATGTATACCCACTACGAGCTGCCCGCGACTTCATCAGTGAAACCTTGAGTTTTTTAAGAATCCCTCAAGAATTTCAAATATTTCTGGGTGAAAAAGTATCAATTTACTTGATCCAGATAATAAACTATTTGTGTGCCTAATTTCATTCAATTCCATTTAGGTAACAAACATAAAAGTTTCACATTAACAATAACTAGCAAACCAGTGAACCAAATGTTCACCAAAACCTGATTTCTCGAAAACCGGAAGTGCTACGTTACTCAAATCCGGTTTGTAGTCTTATCAGACTATTCTTAACTTATAACTTAAATATTCTCTTTATCTATCTCTTACGGTTTGGCCGCTGAAACAGCACCACGGACAGACGAACTCGTCTAATAGATTTATTTATTTATTTAATCTTTATTGCCTGTACACTGCAAATGGCGGACTTAATGCCAATATGGCATTCTCTACCAGTCAACCGGAAAGAACATACAGAGCTATAAAAAACGGCAGAATCAAAGAAGAGATATTAAAATCAAACAATGAGCAAATATACTAACACTTTACTATACATACGACCATACTTATATAAATATACACACAAACACTATAAATATATATATATATATATACATACACATACATATAACACATATACTTTGTCGGATTACAGTATTCTGATTGTGGTTAAGCATTAGGCAATTGCTTAAGGTAGTGTTCCCGCGCCAAAGTCTTAAACACAATCCTGCTTGGAGCGTTACGCATGTTCAAAGGAAGTGCATTCCAGAGCCGAACGGCGGTAACGGTAAAAGAGTTTGAGACAAACCCAGTGTGGTGAATAGGTACATTGAGTATCAGATCATTAATGGACCTAAGATTTAATATATGAGAAGACCCCAGGAACTGAAACCTAGATTTCAAATATCCAGGGGTACATGGATCGTATAATATGTTGAAAAGGGTGCAGACTGTCCTAAGTACCTACGCTCTCGAACAGGCAGCCATTTAAGTTTATAACGGCATTCAGAGATGTGGTCGTATTTACGTAAACCAAAAACGAAGCGAATGGTATTGTTGAGAAGACGATTTAATTTAGTAAGAAATAATTGATTTATATCAGTAAAACAAACATCAGCATAATCAAAGAGGGGATGAACAAGGGATTGTACAAGGGAGATTTTGGTACACGGAGGGAGAAAATTCTTCAAGCGGTAAAGCGAACCAAGTGTTCCGTTTATCTTACGGCACATATTTTCCATTTGGCCATCCCAACTAAGCGTGTGGTTAAGAACAAGCCCAAGGTTTTTTACTTTTGTAGAATACGGGATCACTACACCATTGAACATAACAGCAGGAATTGTGATCGAATGCAGCTGCGAAATTTGTCGATAACTGCCGATAATGATCGCCTGACATTTATCAGGGTTGATGGTAATTCCAAAGCTGACAGACCACTGACGTATCCGAGAAAGATTTTGATTAAGTAGACTAATTGCCCTCCCCAGGTTAGGTAGGGTGTCCTGAGCATACAGCTGAAGGTCGTCCGCATACAGATGATAAGAGGTGGAAAGAACGGAAGTGAGGGAGTTAATAAATAGAGATAAAAAGAGAGGAGAAATCACGCCTCCCTGTGGTACACCAGCAAGTAAGTCGATCCAGTCCGAGGTTGATTGATTGATTCTTACAGCTTGTTGACGCCCTGAAAGGTAAGAGCAGAACCACTTAAGCGAATTGGAAGAGCACCCTATTTGCGCTAGCAGAGCAAGAAGAATGTCGTGGTCAACTGCATTAAATGCATTAGAAAAATCGAGAAGAACTAACACAGTCAACCGCGACTCCTCCATGCCATCTCGTATGTCCTCAACTATTTTAATAAGCGCCGTAGAGGTACTGTGCCCAGGGCGGAATCCAGACTGGAAGGGAGTAAGAAGTTGGTTGCGATAGACATAAGACGAAAGCTGTTTATGGACAGCAGCTTCGAGAATCTTAGAAAGGTAAAGTAGAATAGATATAGATCTAAAGTGACTGAGAGAGCTGGGGCTAGAAATTTTGGGAAGAGGGACAGGGAAAGCCTTTCGCCACACACTAGGAAATACGCCGGAAGATAGAGATTTGTTCATGATAAAGGTCAATATAGGAAGTAGAGGGTCCAATAATAAGATAAGCATGTTTCTGTTGATATTATCAAATCCTACAGCCTTGGACTTGATAGAAACTGCTAACTTTCTAATATCATCCTCTGTGAGTGGGCTAAAGGTGAAAATGTCTTTTGGAGGAGTAGCCGTGGAAGAAAGTTTGGAAATGGTGAGAAATTTGACATTGTCATGAAGTTTGTGTACAAAAGAAAAATGACGGTTGAATTCGTTTGAAGAAAAAGGAACACAGAATTGGGATCGACTTTTGCCAATACCAATTGAGTTAAGAAACTTCCACATTTCGGCTGGAGATGAGTCCATAACATTCTGATGTATATAACGTCGTTTAGCACCTCTTATCATCTGATTGCAGCGGTTCCTTGCAGTCTTGAAGGCCGTCCAATTGGTATCAGTGCGACATCTTTTAAAAATACGAAAGGCCTTGTCTCTTCTACGCATGGCAATGCGCACCAAAGGAGTTATTCAGGGAGCAGGTGGTCGCCTCAGCTTGACTGCTTTAATTGGTGCATGGTGATCAAACAATTTAATAACCCCAGTATTGAAGGCGGTGACCATATCATTCACTGAGGACGCACCATATACAGGCGACCAATCGATGGCCTTTGCTTCCATAACAAGCTTCTCTATGTTAAGCCTCGCGAAGTTTCTAATGCGTACTATAGTCGGCTTAGCTTTAGGGGGTTTCAATTTGAATGCTAAGAAAATCAGGTCGTGTTTCGAAAACCCCAGTGCAGACAGCTGACCATGTTTCAAGACATGGTCTGGGGAGGATGTTACAATATGGTCAATCCATGAGTCATGAGTGATGATGTTATGATGAGTAGGACCAAGCGGTAAAATAGAGAAATTCACAGACTCAAATATTGATCGGAAACCTCGTGAGGAAAGAGAATCTTTCAAAAGATCCGTGTTAAAGTCGCCCATGATTATGTGATGTTTGTAATCTGAGGAAAAGTTATCGATAAGAATTTCAAGATCTGTTAAGAAAGGGATCGAAGGGGGGCTGTAAATAACACCAAGCAATACTTTAGTATATTTGACGTCAATTTCTAGAAATAAATATTCCATGCAATCATAACGGGAAGAAGAGGATGTTAAGATCTTATAAGGGATAGCCTGAGATAAATAAGTGGCGACTCCCCCTCCACCCTTACCTATTCTATCATTTCGGATAAGAGATATTAGAAAATAAATTGTTACGTAACCACAAAAATGGAGTGTTCCATTGACACTCAGTCGCAGTGGGCACTCGTTAATGGAGGGACAAACGAGCCTGCTAATGAATTAGTCGTTATTACTACTGGAGACAATTATAACGTTCATTATCCTGTGGAATTAGCGGCCTCTACCGCGCTAACTGCGGCCCGGCTGCGTAAACCCAATATCTGTTCACTATTTTACTTCTGCAGGCGCTTTGAAAAAACTGTTTTTCTTTGGTGTTCCTCAAAGCACGTAGTTTAATTAGGAAGTATGTGATATTAAGTAAACCTACATCAGTAGATAATTTAATTTAATAATATTAATAACTTTATTTCTCTGACATTGGGTTGGTTACATTCTATACAAGTAATTAAAGCCTTAATAGGTGGCTTCAATTACTTGTATATAATGTAACCAAATATTGCCTGTGACTGGCGACTCCGCTGACTGTGTGTGTATTTGTACGTGTAAATGTGTGATGCTTCTTTATTTATACTTTTATCTATTATAACAAGGCCTCCGTTTCCTCATAATTCAATTAAGTTATATATTATTGTATTGTTACCTGTCAGGATGGAGTTCGAAATTTTCAGTTCACGCTTGACAATTCTTTGTTCCACAGAGTTAACACACAATGAATACACTCAATAAACACTGTACTATACAAGTCTTTAAAAAATCGCTCTTGAACACTTTACTTGCACTTTGATCGCCTTTGTATACGTTCCGAAATTGCTGTTGAAACTCAACTGTCTCTGCGCGAAGCCGATCGCGCTTATACACGCCAATCGACGCATTCTAGAAAAGTCGTTTGTTGACTAGCACCCGCGAGTGCGTAGTGCCTACTTATAGCTACGTAGGTAACGCGCATAACTTGTAGACAAGTGCAGATGTCGTTGCACTTTCTCCCTTACGCCGCACTGCACAAGGCTCATATTAAAATAAGCCACATCACTCGAACTTTATCGGGATCCTGGTAAATTATGTCTCTAGTATTTTCGCGGTTTTGTTTCGACAGCGTTTGTGACAATACTATAGTATTTACATTCGTTTGCGGCTTTAGTATATACGATATTATTTATTTTATCATATAGATACGACGAGCAAAAATTATATTTCATGGATCCAAACTCAGTTTTTATTCGCGGAAGTCCAACAGAGTTTTTTTTTCTCTTCAAAGTTTTACTAGGGTCATAGGTTGTCATTTTGTGTTTTTGAATTACAGTGAGTAAAATATGCAGCTTTCTAACATAAAAGACTTTACTGGTAGAATATAAAGCATTTGTTAGGTATTTTCTATTTTTGGAGTGCATAATTTTTAGCAAAGCTCGTTGTGCACGCTCTAACTCTAGATTTTTTTTAGCTGCGCCTCCCCACACAGGGACGCAATTAGTAAGGACTGACTCTGGCAGTGCTATATAGATTTCTTTAAGAATATTCCTCGAGGAGCCCTTCCAACCAACCGCCCTCCAGGCACCACATGTCTCACAGTGTTGAATATCCAGATTAGTTCCCTAATTCTATAGTAAATTGATGAATATCAACCGCTGATCCATCACTCCCAAATACTTAAATTTGTCAATCTTATCCATAGCAGGACAATCATAATAATTAATAAAGTAATTTTTGTTTAAAGCAGCTGCAGTTTTTTTGCATAGTTCTGGATACCAAAGCAGGTGAAATTCATTTTAACGATATTTAAAGTTAACAGATTCCTTTTTTTCTTTAGGCAACTTCCAACCACCCTTAAAATACTACAATCGGATCAGGCTCCAGTTAATTTAAAAAAATATATTTGATTAACTGTAGTTTTAGTGGCATAGCATATTTCCCGCTTGAAATCGAGCACCTTTATGGGGAGGTAAGCTCCACCTTGCATCGCAGAAATTACCTAGTAGGTGCCTTTTAGCGGTATTTTGCAGGCGGTGAGTAAGGTTTTCGCAGCTCACCGGGGTAAGGTAGCAAGTATGTAACATTTTGGTGGCGCAAGCGCGATAGGCTGCTGTCAATAAGATGGGCTATATGCTAGTTTTCAAACTTAGTGACATAAATAAAACAAAAGTGTCATCAATAAAAAAATAGGCAATGCGGGTGTGGGAGAGTTTGAGTTAGTCTTTTGTTAATCTCCTTTCATCCTATAAAGTTGTACGAGTTAATGCCCGCATATTTAAGTTGCAATTCAAATTCTCTTAAAGACAGGTAGCATCCATATATTGGCTTTACGCGGCTCGTTTAACAACTCACAGTGGAACCTGTTGACGATTTTCTGGCGATTAATTCGGTTGAAATAGGGAAAAAGTTATTTTAATTTCCACTAATAAGTGCACGAGACCACACATGATTTGTATTCCGACGGGTATTGCGTAGATCATAGCCGGAAATATTTCTGAGTTATTGTTAGGTACTGAGTTATTACATCGTCATCCAAATTGAGTATGTGATACAGACGAACTTTCTGTAGTAGATACTGTAATGACTTAATGAATTGACTCTAATAACAATGTAATAAACGCTTTAAGGATATTGAAGTTGAAGTTTATTGAAGTGATATTTCTTTTCGGGGTGTAAATGAAAAAATCCTGTGGAACGAAAACGAGCGGCACGCGACTATAGACTATGTGTGTGTGTGTGTGTGTGTGTGTGTGTGTATGTGTGTGTGTGTGTGCGTGTGTGTGTGTGTGTATGTGTGTGTGTGTGTGCGTGTGTGTGTGGAATGCGTACGCAGCTTCTCCGGACGAACATTCAAGTTGGAGGGTAACTCGTCGTCAATTGAAAGATGACATCAAAAACTAAAAACATGTGTTGATGTCATCTTGCATCACATTATTAATATTAATTAAATATAAGTTAAGTATAACTAACAATTTTCAACCAAATGAGCAAAGTAAAACGACTTAGTCTAAGCCCAAGGTGCCTTATCATTTATGCAATCTTTAACTGTATAATAACCTTTCTTAAGGAGACTTAAGGAGGCTAGGAAAATTTAATTGTCAAATTATTTTCGAAAGAATTTTCGTAATGAAAAAGAAACAGAGTAAGAAATGTTCAAAATTTCGATCGAAATTTCGTTTTTCGTTGGAATAGAGTAGGCCTCCTGGGCCAAGTTTAATTTATTTTCGTAGTAAAATATTCTTTAAATATCAAATTACTTAAGAAAATCAAATCTAGCATATTTATCAGAAAGAAGGCAATATTTATGTTCTCAGTAACTTTATTCATTTTTTAAGCGTCTAGAACAGTTACTGAGAACTACTTCAGTTGTAAGCAGCATAGCCACAAAATGCACAGATTGAAATAAATATAAATTTGAAGAACATATTTCTAGAAGAAATTCCACGCGGTCCAGACAGCAGACGGGACTCGAACCCACACCCTCCGCTATCCGGGCAGATGAACCGATCATTATACTACCGCGATCCTACCAAATAGTCAGTGCATCCACCCGGATAGCGAAGGGTGCGGGTTCGAGTCCTGTCTGCTGCCTGATCCACATGGATTTTTTGAAGTAAAACTTTTTTTCAGACGGGGTGTAAATAGAAAAATCCTATGGAATATATACATATTATATGAGTGATGCGTGCTCTGCTCCATTCCCCTATGCCTTATGCACCGCTTAATGTTAGGTTATTTAAGAAAAGAAGTTTCACTTCAGATGTGTGATCCGTACACACATTTTTTTTCTAGTAAATGTTTCTTTAGATTTTAACTTCTAGCATTTAAACGCTTAAAAAATAAAAATACAACTTAAACTAAATGTTATAAAAACAATACACTCTTTTTTTGGGCAGTTGTGTAACAATAAGTGTTCGAAACAATTGAAAGCGCCCTTTAAGGTCACTTAAAGCTAGCTCGTAATAAGCAATCATCTTGTAATCACATAAAATTGTATTTCTATCCTACACAATCCGTAGAGTAACATGCTATGGTAGTGGCTCGTAGGATTGCTCTGCTATTGTCGAAAAATTAACTTCTACAGCAGCCATTCATATAAATCTTATAAGCAGTACTAATTATTTGTTCACTGTGTGGCCTATCACGACTATGCGTATATAGATAGAAAAGGTGGGTAAGCGGATGTAATGTTACGTTATCATATCTAACGCATTCAATATATTTGAAACCGAACACCTTGTCTTTTCTTCTCAGAGGTTGCCTCAAATAACGTCTTTGTTCTGGGTTATTTTTTATTCATAAATATCAATTCATTAAGGCAAGGTAGACGTAGGAGCTAGAGCTATACCAGCAAAATCTCTCTATAACCTTTTAAAAGACGTCGAACGAAGTCGAGAACTTCGTGGTAGAATCCATAAACGGGGACCCCGCGGCTTCGCATTAAGCAGTGTAGAAGGTATTCGCAGGACTTTTTAGCGGATATTATGCCGTAAAGCACCCGTAAGAGTTGTGGGTCCGTAAGACATGCGGGGGGCAGCATTTTTTACATGGGTAAAAAAAGCCTGTCGAGAACTGCAGTAAGTTCAATTTTGGAACGAGTAACTAAGGCTACACTAACAGGCTCCTATCAAATTCGTTTAGGAAGGGCGGGCAACTCTAGCAGTGAAGGTGAGCGTTGATGGGTATCTCAAAGGGGACCTCCTTAAACCTACACCTGGGTCGCAAGTCCCGGGACCTACTCAGAGTTTCTCTCTCTCCCATACGATGGACCCGGCACCCGCAAGGTGAATCCATGGATTGCTAAGAAGTTCGTCTCACTGCTGAATGTTGGTGGAAATGGTTTCCGATTATATGAATATAATATAGGTAAGTACATAAATGCAACCACACCACACACAATAATCAACCCAAACATTAATGATGCAAAAGAATCTATTAGAGAAAATTTTAAATCAATAAATATCACTGGCATTGCAATACATTAATGAAATATAATATATTATGAAAAGAAAAAACTATGACGCAATTGCAAAAAAGTCAAACCACTTTAACACGACATTTAAGCAGAAGCTTGCCGTTCCATGTTTCAGACTCCAAAAATTAGGGGTTCACTTTTGGGTTGTAGTATTGCATTGTTTAATAAAGTTCCCCAAGATCTGATTGAGCTTCCACTGACCAAATTTAAATCTCAGATCAAGAATACTCTTATAAATAAGGGCTATTATTAAGTTGATGATTATCTAAACGATCGTAATGCATGGACATAGTGTTTATTGTAATTTGTTATTTGATGGGTATTAGTCATTTTTCATAACAGTAACTAATGTGGTATCTAATGCCACTTCCTATATACTAAATATACAGGGTGTGACAAAAGTCCGAAATAAAACTTTAGGGTTTGGTTGTGTTCCTTGTATAGAATTACCTACGAAAGATGGACGCCATTCAGACCACTTTTATTTTCTAATTAAATTTATAAAAATATCGTTTTACACCTGCCTATGACAACCCTATAAATGCGTACGATTACTACTACCTATACAGACCCCCCTCACTCCCCCAGGCGCCCCTGCGCCCCGCTCAGATACCTACAAATTTTTATTTCGGAATACATACCTACAAATTTTATTTCGGAATTCTGTAACACCCTGTATACATACATAATAAATAATTACACATTTTACAAGTGCTTGTAACAGCCTAGACTGAATAACTGATTTTTGAGTTTTTTGATGCTCATAATAAATAACGCACCTCCCAGCCCTACTCCACATATCTACGTATACGTATTTATACTGTTGTCATTACAAATATTATTTCTCCCGAATCAGAAATAACATTACGATAAACGTTGGAAGAGAATATTAAAAAAAAATCTATGGCAAGGCGGAATGAGATCCGAGGCGTATAGCTCCGGGCGAGCCACAACCGGACCGCTCTACGTAACCGCATGTCAACCGGTTCAAGAATAGAAGACATGTGTAAATTGAAAAAAAAACACTTATTTTATTAATCTACAGAAAATTTTCACTTGAGAAATTTCGACTCAGTATGTTACCGATACCTCAATGATCGTGACGAATTTCTTCTAGTGTTTCTTAGGCTGCAAAGCAGCGCAATTTTTTTAGATTTGTAATCAAGCAGATTAATGCTAAATAAAAACATAGTAAATCCGATTTTATTTTATATCATTAAAAATAATTTTAATATAATTCAATAAAATGATATGATGTATATATATTTTTATTCACTAATAATTCCAATTCAAATTTTGTACAAAATATCGAGAGTTGAATGCGATTATTTCTATGACATACACAAATCATAAGTGATTCATGTGTATTTGAAATTTATTCGAATCCGTTTCGGACTTTTTCTTAGGATCTAGATCATCAATGAATTGTCCCATAAACACTGTCCTACTTATCACAAAAATAAATACACTTTCTGATCATAATAGTCATTACAAATTATATTTATGCATTTACTGTTATATAATGAATATATAAAAAAATAGATAAAGTTTAACTCTTACTATTAGCTCGTTGTGACGTCTTAGAGCCTAAGAGAAATGTTATAAGAAATCTCTCTATTACGGTCCCAGCAGCATATTGAGCAGTACACGGATAGCAAAGAGTTTGTAGCGGCATACATTGTTGCAAATGGTTGATTCAGCATACCCGACCTGCCATACAGTGGTTTGGCCTGGCAGTCGTCTACAGAACAAAGCCTCGCTAGGGAACAATACAATAATATTGAAAGATTATTTGTACTGTAAAATTATAATATTACGTATAATATTACCTGTGGACAATATACTTAGTGAAATAAATAAATATAATATACTCTCTTCGGAACTTTGTTCATGGATCCTCTAAAGTTATAATTTCAGCTTAGTACCCGGGATGACTCCATTTTTCTTCCTTCTTAATTAAAATCAATCAAATTATTGCGTAAATTAAATTATTTTTTTCCTTTTAATTCCTTCGAATTGTTAAAATATCTCATTTGACGTTGTTTGTAGTTTCATACTTATAATATGAATAAATGGCGTTGCCTTGCATACTAAGAAATTGTATGAGAAATTTACTTCGTCCATTATGGTCCCGGTAGCACACGCTGTCAGCCAATCCAGAAAGCTTGATAGTTTGAAATATTTTTTTCACGGCTACAAATAAAAATATAATATACTACAAATAGCTAATTCTTCTTTCAAATGTTTAATACTAGTTAAGGTATTTCGTTAAACATTTTGGGTTACCTACAATGCGAAGAGATGGGGCTGCCTTGCAGCCTAAGTAATACTACAATATACTACTAGAAATAATTTGACACGGACATTATGGTTGCTGTAGTAAGTAGTCAGTGAATCCGCCCGGATAACCGCTATCCTGTGTCCTGTCTGCTGCCTGGACCATGTCGATTTTTTTATAGTAAAATTTTTCTTTAGATTTAAAATTAAGCTGTAATAGACAGGATGAGTTGCTCTATTTTTGTACCGCGTCGCAGTGCTTGAAGGAATTTCGTCATTATACAAGAGCAGCTCAGTTATTACAATAACATTGTCTCCGCCCGCGGCATTACCCATAATTCTGCTGGATCTCGAAGACTTTTGTCTTATTTCTAGTCCTAGTGAAAAATACCTACTATTGACTGCTATCCGATTAATAACAGATTAAATACAGTACGTATCCGTAGCTTAGTTTTTGAAGTTATACTTCTTTAGGCGCGTTATGAAAAAATTATGTGAGTGAAATTTTAAGATGCGCGCGCATCACTGTAACACAAAATTTTAACAGCATGAAGTTGGTCGCTTTAGCGACAAACTTCATGCGTTACTTTTGTGTTTACCGCACATAAAGAAAATCTACCAACAAAAATAGAAATAGAATCTCTATTTAGTGGGTGCTAACGACTGCATTGTGAAGGCCTATCAAAAGTATTTATTAATCTGGAACAACGGAACCAAAGCGCGATTCAGGAGACTACAGCGCCATCTCTTGACCATTGGTGTAGTAGAACCAAAAACCACATCTTTATTTTTTGTAATAAAGTAACAGTTATAGTTATTCATATTTATAATATTTATCTACATGTTTCTAGTTTGTATATTCGGAATACGTGTTTGAGTTTCATACAAGTGCAAATCACATATGTTCTAATAAATTATATTCAGTAGCGATTTTAATTGAATATTTTGATTATTTATTTAGTTTTTCAAATTAAAACTGAACTTTATTGACTGTGTCCTTTTCCAGACTTTTTATTAATTTATTGTAATTAATTATTTGCATGCAATTAAAAACTAGAAGAAGAAGGGTAACTTCTCACGCGCCTACATAAGTACACGCACCCATTTTTTTTCTCTCTCAATGTTGTACGGATTTGAGATTGAAAAATAAATAAAATGCACCAACTAATAATACAACTATCCCGTATTTGAAGATAGTATTAGCTTCTCAATCAATAGAGGGGTAGTTTCCTACTTTCCAAAGCTGTTAGAAGTTAGGTATAGGTTGACAATCTGTCGGTTTGAAACGAATATCTTCGGTCTTTTCAATAGCATTCGTGATGTCGCCGATTTCTGGCTATGTTTAGATTGTTGGATTGATTTTGGTTGGATTTATAATAGAGATAGACTATACCAACTTAATTACAGCTTTTGTTAAAAATTACTTATAGACACTCTCCAAAAAATTACATTAGATAATACAGAGGGATTATTAATAACTAGCAAACCAGTGAACCAAATGTTCACCAAAACCTGATTTCTCGAAAACCGGAAGTGCTACGTTACTCAAATCCGGTTTGTAGTCTTATCAGACTATTCTTAACTTATAACTTAAATATTCTCTTTATCTATCTCTTAAGGTTTGGCCGCTGAAACAGCACCACAGACAGACAGACGGACGGACTTGTCTAATAGATAAGAGATAATAAAATAAATTTAGTTTTTTTCTAGTTTTTCTTTTTATATTTAATTTGGGTGTATTTTAATATGTTATGATTTGGTATTGTTATTAATTAAATGAGTAGTGATTATTTAATATCTTAAAAATAAATAAGACTTCAAAATCGAAAATTAAACTAAAAAGTAAGAAATGATATAACTTATATCCATGATTTAAAAGTCGGGCGGGGTCAAAATAAAAACACGTAAGTTCAAATCATGAACCAGATACTATTTATTTCTTTTTAGTTTCATTTTAGATTTTGAAGTATTCGTGTTAGTTTGATAGTGTTTTAAAATCTATCATCCATTTTAGTGAAAATTACATCGTCAAAGTAAATAATAAACAAAAATGCCCGTAAAATATAAACTGCCCGCCTGTCTGGGTCAAACCAAATATTTTTTTATTTGACCTAACGGCAAGTATTTCCTGTCGTACAAAAAATAACCATTCAAATCGAATAGGAAATATTTACAAAGTCTCGTGAAAATTACATCGTCCGAGTAAAAAAATGCTTATAGAATCAAAACTGCTGGACCAAACTGGATTAAATATTTATGGGAGTAAATGGCAACTATTTCGCATCGAACAAAAAGAAAAACGTAAATGAGATCAGAAATATCGGAGTACTCGGTGTACCCTTTTGAAGTCGGTTAAAAATTAAGCCGAATTTGCCTGAATGTATTTCAGGCTGTCCTAGTTCAGATATACATATAATAATTAAGACCTATATTGTTAATTTTATAAAATAATTTAAACCAGTTTTAATGAATGACGTTGACTAACATATATATAATGTAATGTAATGTTTAAATAAATTTGATTCGACTATATTTGATATTAAAGTAAGTTTCACTATAACGTACTCATGTAGTAACTTCTCTCCCTTGTATGTATATATTTCTTATGAATACCATAAATGATCGTACACATAACAAAATACCTTATAACTTATATCCCTGTGTCCCAGAAAAAAAATTTGGAAGTCGACGCAGACGAAATTGTGAACATAAAATAAATTCTCCTACTTACGTCATAAATTTTACGACCTCCGTAGCCGAGGGGTTTGTGCGCCAGGTTTCATGGTGTCGCCAACTCGAGAAGTCCCGGGTTCGAATCTCGCCGGGGGCAGATGTTTGTGTGATGAATACATCTTTCTATATAAATATTCTTATATATGTACATATATATTCTATCCGTTACCCTAGCACCCCATAATACAAGCCTTACAGTGCTTACTTTGGGGCTAGGCTTATTGGTGGGAGTGTCTTTAAATAAAAATTGACAACTTAGATACGTTAGTAAACTTAATCCGTAATTAATTCTACACATGAACCACAAACCTTAAGTTTCGTATGAATCAAATCAATTTTTCAGAGTTCAAAATTTAGTTAGATTGTTATTAGATATTTATTTATTAGAAATTCTGTTTTAGATTTTCGGCCTGAAAGTTTGAAACAGAACTTATGAAGCAAAAAAAGTACATTATTATTTAGTAACAAAAAACTTCGGAAGACGTCTAGTAAGTAAGGTATGGCCCAAAAATATATGTCACTTGACACTTCCACATGTTCCCAAGCTGCAATATTAATATCGTTGGTAATCTATAAACGGTGAGCAACAGCGAACTTTGCCTTTAAAGCTGGGGCAGCTAAGTCGTTTATCGTTTGCGACTTCTTTAACACCGCTCCTGTCACTTGGTGCAAAACACTTAAGCCAGCGTTATATTATCAACATACTTGCAAAGCTGCATAATGAATTTGGATGAACTAATGCCTTAAAGTCTCTCTTGGTTTTAGTACACAGTGTCCCTGTACCGTGAACACCATAGTTCGAAAGCGTTAGGATAACTGCGGCCCAAATTGACAAAACTATTAAGTCATTGACTGGTGCTGTCGCAGCCTTTAATTACAAACTGTGCGTTTCTTTACTCGTGTGATTTAATGCTCTGTCATCCCCACCCAGTCTTCTGTATACCCTATACAGAAGCTGTAAAAATTATGAATTGTCTAAGTCTGACTGACAGAGTTATAGCATCATCATCGTCATCAGCCTATTAATGTCCCCACTGCTGGGGCACAGGCCTTTCCTATGGATGAAATAGGGAGATTGGACCATGACCCACCACGCGGGCCCAGTGCGGTTGGCGGGTGCTAACGACTGCAGATGCAGCCGAGACCAACAGCTTAACTTGCCTTCCGAGGCAAGGAGGAACTCGAGATAGAAGATTTTTGATCACCCATCCAATGATTGACCACTGCTGAAGTTGCTTAACTTCAACGATCGCAGCCGAACGCGCTAACCACCTGCGCCATCGAGCTCCTCATATTATAGCATATTATTTATATTATATTGAAGAGCGCAATGGTACCTGGTAAACGTTTCTTGTATTCCCGGGAAACATAGTAAGTAAATTACTTGCCATAAAATTGGGAATATTCCCACCTTTCTGCACATAAATAACAAAATTGCGTGTAGCCAAATAATTCCTAGTTAGAATGCTTTTTAAAAAAGAGCGGATTTTCATAAATTGTGGTCTTCAATTAATTGTTTACTGAAGGTTTATTATCGAAGTGAAGCAAGAGCGGTCCACTAGTCGTAAAGAAATCTGTAAGTAGGTACAGACTATGGAGCCGAAATCTGCGTCATTGTTGCCACTCAACTCTTTTCATTTAGACCACACATTTTAAAGTAAGCAGTGGACAGGTGTCTAAAGGTCCCGACACTCTA
Organism: Chilo suppressalis; assembly: GCA_902850365.2. NCBI lineage: Eukaryota > Metazoa > Arthropoda > Insecta > Lepidoptera > Crambidae > Chilo > Chilo suppressalis. Next base: position 6,734,923 of record OU963902.1, read on the forward strand.
TGCCGTTACAGAATTAGGAACATTAACATTTGACGCATCTCTTAGCGGAGTGGCTAACTCTCCTGGTAAACTAACTTACCATTCCTATCTATTCCCGTATTCTATTCCCCATCAGAACATATTATTAAGGTGACTCATATTACTATAATAATATGTTTGTAGTATTTTCCTTTTCTAATTTGTTCGTTTGTGGGATCTTGTAGGTTAAGAAAAATTTTGGGTACCTGATTAATATGAAAATTGGTTAAATTTTGATAAATATGTCAACCATTTTCTATCCTGGGCTGCTAGGAAATACAGACAGAAAATGAAAGAATATGAGAGGCATAGAAAGAGCAGATGAGATGATAATAAAAATAATAGGCTAGAACAGGGAGGGGAAAAGTACTAATTATAATTGAGGAGCTGGCGAACAAAACGGTATAATACATAAAATTAAATTTTACAGTAGCTGTATAAAACTGAATGACATACCTCCAGTGAGCTTTTGGCATGATTTTTAATTAAAACATTTAGTAATTTTAACATTGTTTAAGTGTCGCCGCACACGGGTCACACGCCACAGCCACAAACGCCGCCACGCGAAGCTAGAAGCGGCTACTAAAGTGGGTGGGGAATCGCGCGAATTACGTGTGGCGGCGTTTTGTATCGGCGCATTAAGTGGCCGGTGCGGGCCACAAGAAGCGAGCAACAACGATTTGTAGCGTGTGGCGGCTACCGGCGTACCGTGTGTGGCGATATGCCGGTGGCGGCGTTTTGTGGTTGTGGTCGGTGGCCCGTGTGCGGCGCCACTAAGCCGGTTTATATTGAAAATTATTTGAGATTAAAATTCAACGGGCCCGAAACCTCTGGACTGTAAAAAAAAGTACTTTGACCAGATCCGTAATTATACCGTTTTGTACGCCAGCTCCTTAATTCTCATTTATTCATTGGAATATATTGTCACCAGCAGTGTCATGTACTTTAAATGGAATTGATATGGTAAAGATAACTTTTCAGTTTATTAAGGGGTACTGGGAGATGTACTACCAAAATTGAAAGATTTGAGCTTAGAGAAATTGTGTTTAATTAGGGATTGAAGGGAGTTTGTATATATATTAAATTAGTTTAGGTATATGAAATAGATAAATATATTAAGTGGAAATGCAGAAACATAGTTATGTTTTTCGATTGACAAGATTGAGCCGGAGGTGGATAGGATTCTGTTGTGATTGTAAGTTGCAAACACAAAGGTTGGAAGAGGTGATATGGAAGAATAAAACCAACACGTCACTTATCGCCATCGATAGCACTTAACTGTGCATAAGCTTGTCCGTTGGACGGAACCAAGATGGCTGAAGCGCGCGACAGCGGCATACATTTTTGGGGCATACCTCGCGTATTATATGTACCTATATTTCATTGCAGTTTTATTTCGATATTCTTTTAAACGCAAAGAAACTTAAATTAAACATAAAAGGCGATTGACATCTTTGAGTGCGGGAAACAAAAGGAACCCCACCCAGGTAATTATTATGTTGTAGAGAACTTAGACAAAGCTAGTTTGTTTACCTAATGGTGACATGATAATGTAGATTATTAAGTAACTGGAATTAATTTCTTTATAACTATCCAAATCAAACTGCTTCGACCATTGAGTTTTCGAGTCGAGTGTTGGCATGAATTTGCTCTTTATATGTATATTTTCAGACTCGCGGAAACGTTACAGACAGTCTCAAAGGGATGTGTTTGCGCGGATCAAATTTACATTCCGTCTGTGTTATTCGACTGTGTGCCTCTTTCTGCACCGCCAAAGATGACTGGGTAAATTTATATAATACGTGTAAATATCTAACGAAGGTACCTTATAAGTGTAACAGTGGTCATAAAGTACTGATCGCACAGGCACCAGGTACTGACAAAAAATTAATATAGATTGACAGCTTTTAGATCAGTTAGTAATTTTACAATTATAAAATAATCTAACCGGTGTTACATCCAGAAAATACAAATAGCACAATCACTGAGATTTCATCAATCATCGACAGCCCTATCTTAGTCCACTGCTGGACATAGGCCTCTCCAATTGCACGCCACTCAGATCGATCTTGGGCTACTCGCATCCAGCTCCTGCCAGCCACCTTGCGCAAATCGTCACTCCATCGTGCCTGAAGACGGCATACACTACGTTTGCCTAGACGCGGTCTCCATTCCAGAACTCGTCTACCCCAACGGTTATCGGTTCTTCGACAAATATGGCCAGCCCACTGCCACTTCAACTTGCTAATCCGGTGGGCTATGTCGATAACTCTGGTTCTCTGTCGGATTACCTCATTTCTGATGCGATCCTTCAGAGAAACGCCGAGCATAGCCCTTTCCATAGCGCGCTGAGCGACTTTGAACCTGTGTACCAGCCGTACCGTCAGTGTCCACGTCTCGACTCGGTACTGAGATTTAACTTTTGTTTATTTAAGTAGTTAGGTAGGCAAATGATCTACCCCACCTGAGCCTGTGATAGAATAGTCCAGGCGCGAGTGTATCTCGTGCAGTAGTTATGAACACTAACCAACCTCACCTTCCTAATCTGGTCGACCCTCATCTCGCCTCACCCCCTCCCACCAGGATGTTACTTGCAGAATCAGGGCTCGAGGAGACAGTGCTCCATCCATATGTGCAGCAGCCGCCCGAAGAGGAGAAGAAGGAGTGGCAGCGCTGCAGCAACCCCTCAGCCCCAGCCCCCGGGGACGTATGGAATAACGTCACCCCGGGACTAGGTCTGACAAACTAATAAATAAACAGAAAGAAAACATGCGACTCATAAATCAGATCAGTGGAATAAAGAGAAGAAATGAATATAATAAAAAAGAAAAAAAAATCTGGTCGACCTGCACAAATGCTTCTTCGCGCCTCTTATAAAGGACCTCATATTGAAGGAAGGAGTTAACACTTGCACGGGCGAAGAATTCCACTTGCGTATAGTACGACAAAGAAAGAAATTATTACTATAACTAGATATACCTATTCAAAATACCATAATTTATTTTTCCCCACATATTAAATATAACGCTGATTTATCACTTACGAAAAGGGTGGCAATATAATCGGCAGCACCAACCTAATAAAGTGCTATCCTTGAGAAATTTGGGACATATCCGATTTTACGCTCGAATTAAAATTTCCGTCCGGGAAGTATACTTTCCAGAAGACTGTAAATATAACTCTTGCCCAGTATTTTTAGTCAGTTTTCCCACCGTCGTCGAGGAAGCATCTAATTATCAGCTATTTAATACCAAAGAATTTATAAAGTAAGGACAGCAAAAATAATTTTATAAAGGACCAATAATAATTCGCTCTCCAATATATTTCAAATGCTTAACTTGGTCTAATAGAAGAATTAATCTTTGCAGTAATTCTATTGGCCTAGAAAATTCCATTAGTAGTACCGATAAAATTATCGGATAAGGCTACCTGGTACCGTGGCCTACATACATATAAAAATAGGTAGTACTTTTTGTTGTTCAAAGAATATAGTTTAATCATCAAAGGTCATTCATAATTTTATCAAATGTATTTTTCAATATAATTCAACTGAATATTATATAATTCTACCATATAAAATCACTAGTGCGTGCAACATCTGGATATAAAAGTCGATGTATCAAAAAACTGTCATCCCTCGTTTAAAATTCATCAAAATCGATTTAGTGTCATATGCGTGAATGTATCACAGGCGGAGTGGACGATGTATTCGAATTCTAAATAACAGAATGAATATTTCCCAGTAGTATCCATGTACCAACCGCATTGCACAACCATGTATAAGTCGCGGCACGAAACTCTAGCGCTGACCTGCTATTGCGCAGAAGGAAAAATTAAGATGTCTTGGGGGGAAACAAGGTGCGCGGGCGGGCGTGCGTTGTTCCGATTGACTCTACATTCGTACCCATGCGCAGCTATCCCCTCCGCGTTTTGTTCAGCGCTAGAGTTGTATACCGCGAGCTGTACCACGGACAACTGCCGTGCTATTCAGTAAGATCAAGCTCATTTTTTACCGTGGATTCGACGGTGTGATTGAAATTTGTTTGAAATAGCAGCCGCTTGCGACTTCATCCGCGTTGACTTTGGATTTTGAGAATCATTTGAAACCTAACATTTTTGGGGGAGAAAACGTAGCCTATGTATCAATCCAGGTCATAAACTATTCCATAAAGAAGTTTATGCGTGATTGAGTAACAAACATACAAACTTTCACATTTATAATATTAGTAGGATTCTTTATTTTCTCTCTCTTTCTTACAGGACTTTCGTATTACATTTATACATGTCAGTCCCATCGTGACTGTACGATATTATGTTAGAATTTCGCATAGTTTTTGTAATTTGATTATTTTCTGCATTTTTGAAAATCAAAAAAGCTCCTATGGAGGCGAGCTCTGAAAGAAAACAATTGAATATCCCAACCTCTTGTTTGTTTATTGATTTTCAAATCCACAACTAATTTGTTTCTTAGGACATGGTGGCCTACTCTAATTCAACGTAAAACGAAATTTCGATCGAAACTTCACACTTTTCTCACTATGTTTCTGTTTTTTTAATCATAATAATATTCGTTGTCGGAATATTGAGGTGTAGATTTTCTAAGACTACTCAAAGAAAGTTTCAATTTGATAGTTTATCGTTCAAATGAAGTATCTTAAAATTCCAAGTAAGTACCTTAAAATGCCAAAATGAAATTTCGTTTGAACTTCGCTATCGAAAGTTCGTTTCGGAGAAAGAGAATAGACACTGTTATTCCTTACACATTCCATTAAGAAATGTTGGACGTCGCGTCGTCGGTTATATCACAATCCGTACAATTAGGGAATTTAGTAGGATTCGTTTCCTAATTTTAAATTACACAGCGGATTCCAAGGTAAATAGTGATTTTATTCTTAAAGAATAGCACGACGCGGTTAATACATTGTTGCTACGTAAGTATTACAGAAATCTTTTATTACCACGCAATTCATTAGCTTTAAGATCCGCGAATTTGTGGTAACCAGCCTGCGCTATTGAGCTCTCTGTTCCTCGTCTATTAATTTCTAACTTGCACGTTACTCGCGGCCCTCGTCTATATCCTCGATGCCGTAACGACATTAAGCCAGTCCCTGATATTACGAACCAGTAAATAATTCAAGGGTTTCTGACAGCTTTCAAGCCAACACGTAACGTGTAAGGCCGCGTCTACACGGTAACTGAATATTCCACTTCAAGGATTTCCCACCGGGCCTTAATAACTGTCACCGTCTTATATGGCGTAATTGGAATTGTCGTATAGAATAATGTGAGGAAAAGTTGATTTTTTTTTAACAAGAAAGCTCTTTTTGAGGTCTGATATTTTGTAAATTTGTAGGCATTATTTAGGATTCTGGACGGAAAATTATTCCCCAGTTCTGCGGTTTCTTTTTTACTACCCAAAATAATATCGACCATTGTTTTATCATTAACTACTGAATAACCAGTTTTTTTTTCATATTCATCGAAATGTCACAACAATATCAAACTAAAAACTTATCATTAAAAATTAAACCCAAAATATTTATATACATCTTCACAAGAAGAATATGTCATCCAAAATTCCAATTTGGGGCATGGTACCCAGAACACTGGCAGCATTACCTCGCTGAATGGCTTAACTGATTCTCTGCGCAAGCAGCTGAAGAAAGTTAGCAGCTATTTGCTGCCAGCTCCGAAGAGAGAATCAGTCGATTCGACATATCCTTGATAAACCGCTTCATATCAGCAGACCACGACCCTATCGAAATGATAATAATATATGTTTACCAAACTAGGTGGGAATGCAATTTTACTGCATCTTCAATATTTTCTTTTCATAACGAATGGAGCTTTCATCAGTCACGGGTATTTTTTTTATGTGTAATGTTATATATACTGTACTCTGTATGTTGAGTAGGGAGTAAATATATATATTTATTTATATTTAGTCACGGGTATTTAGCTATGATCAATAGTATCGTACATGCTTTAGAAAAGAAATAAATATAAATAATAATAAATTAAGGATAGTGCCACAGGTAGCAGTAGCAGTAGGCACTGAATGTTGCCCGCTAGCTACTAGTCAAAGTAAAAAAAAAACTAAGGATGTAAAATTAAAATTAAAGATGTTATAGGTTGAACGGCTATATTGTTAAATAATTTGGTCTAAACCTTGCAAAAAAAAACAATAACAAATGGAGATACCACTGTTCATATTAAAATTAATTAAAGTATAAAACGCACCGACCTCATGTGATTCGCTTTTTGGTGCCGAATATTTAGGTGAGCATACCCAGTATTCTGGCGAAATCAAATTTTGAACCAAAACAAAATATAATTTAATTTCCCGTCACTGAAAAAAGAACGTGTAGACTTAGCAACTTGAAGGTATTATACTTAAAGGTATATTTTTCTAGTTATATTTTCTTTAGATTTAAACATCAAGCAGTTACATGCTTTTAAATAATAAAAATTATAACTATAATTGCTATTACTTCATTCAAATGTTTAATACTTGTAAAAGTATTCATTTGATATTGTGGGTTACCTATAATGCGAAGAGATGGCGCTGCCTTGCAGCTTAAGAATGGCTAGAAGAATTTTGAGGCGGTCCGTGAGGGCCGCGGTAGCATAATTGGTCAGTGCATTCGCCCGGATTGCGAAGGGTGTGGGTTCGAATCCCGTCTGCTGCCTTGTCCGCGTGGAATTTTTTCTAGTTATATTTTCTTTAACTTGAAGGTACCTTTGAAAACCTATCCCGAGTGACTCAGGTGACTAGGTGCTTACCAGGTTGTCGGCTGAACGTCCTCCTGTTTTAGCAGGGCATTCAGCCTCCAGCTTTCCTTCACCCGGTTTCACAAATTGCCAGGCTGTAGTTGCTGCCACAACACTTCAGGCCAGCGCTTGAAGTTCCTTAATCCTTCTTTCCAACTGTAATAAAAACTAACTCAGAAAATGTTCCTGGCGTATTGCGAACTCTAGATTGAAACAGAGGGAGTTCCACTCACCTCAAAAAACTTTTAATTCCCTAGAACAAAATAGGACCAGCACGGACCGCATTAAAATATAAAAAATATTTCTTTTGATGGCTTCTGATTATGCCTTCACAATTCCGCCAATGTATCGAACTAACTTAAAATATGAAAAGAGAAAGTACTATGTTGATAAAAAGCAATTTTGAAATCTAATCAATACTCAATGTGCATCACATAGTATAAACCTAGCCCAACCCGAAAGGTGCTCTGAAAGTTACACGGCAAAGCTTTTAAAGCATCGGTCATATAGGCCCCTGTGATGAAAAGTAGCCACTTAGCTCGTCAAATGTCAATCCGTAAGGGCCCGGTGTCGACGCGATACCACAGAGTATATATAGGGTGTAGACGGGTCAACTTCAAACAACTTTCTTCAGGATTGTACGCTTAATCTTGCCAAAGTATTTTTTTTATAGCTTGGTAGGCAAATGACTCTACCCCACCTGATATTAAGTGGTGATACAGTCCAGACGCGAAATAGCTGTTGCAGCAGTTATAAACTGCCACACCAACCATTCACACCTTGCCGGCCTGCTAAAATTCTTTTTCACGCCTCTCATAAAGGACCTCCGAACGTTAGAAGGAGGGAACATATGCGCGAGCAAACAATCCCACTTGTGAATAGCATGACAAAGAAATGCGTCATCAAATTTCTTTGTTCGTGTAGGAATAGTGACCACAGTAAGTTGATGGATGTAGGATAGCGCCCAAATATATAGTATAACGGAACCAAAATATATTTTTTTGGGAAATTGAGAACCTACTTACTGCTCTTAGAAGTCTTGAAAAACTATCATATTCCACTAAGGAGAGGTATTCCCGCTCGAATTGGAGCGCCCGTCTATAAAACAGCACTATCTTATGCTGTTTTTTTGTTTCTATCGGTGAGTATGTTTCAGAGGCTCTACAGGGAAGGGGATTTGGAATGCTATGACAATGGTGCGAGTGATATTTTTGATATCATAAACGTCTATAGGCTATAGTAGCCGTTTGTATTTGTTTACCATCAGGGGTGCCATATGCTTGTTTGCCATCCTTTTTACATAAAACAGCAGTCGACACAGCCTCAAGTCGCTCGCGATATCATAGAAAGCATAGTATCATACTTTTGCTCGTTGTCTACCCAGATTATTTTTCCAACGACTCTACAATGGAGCTCTGTATACACGTAGTAACGTGAAAATGGGAATTGAATAATCCCATTACATAAAAGATAAACAGTATCGCCCTCCCAAAATAACTGAATTCAAATCAAACGACCGAAAAGTACTTACTCAAACATATCCGAAAATAATATAGGCAAAAATGATTCTTATAGAAAAAATAATACATTGGTCGAGTATAAAACGTATTTAACGTGTTTATCGGTTAAAGTTTTGCTGTTTTATTATAATCCTATTTGCTTCAATTCTTTAAAAAAAAGGGTGCACTCCGGGAGTGCCGGCAGAAGTGAAAGCTTGAATATTAACGTTGTGCATTTTTAATATTTTGGAATGGTTAGGGAATAATTTTGCACGAATTGCTTTAAGTATCAGTAATAAAGTACTATCAATTATGTGGTAGAATACAGTATTTATACAATAATGCGCTATCGTACACAAACATGACAATTTATATTACATTAAAAAGTTTATCTCTCAGAAAAATCAACTTACATGAATCACATTTAAGCGCACCTAGACCACATCTTTCATCACCTTCACCTATCTTGCATTTTCTTCACAATAAAGCTGCCACCTGGACGTACTAATTAGAGAATTATTACGATAAAATTATTATAATACGACTATGTTTCGTCCAATATATTGAAATTCAACAACCTTTCCAATTTTATTGTCTTCGTGTTACGCCACGTGTCCTGACGCGAGTTTAACATTTTTACCCATTACAAAAAAGTGTACAACGCCGCTAAAGAAGTTTTCACTTCAAAATATGTGTGGAAAATTAAATTCTATACATTTATAGGTACTTAATCACCAAAAACTTCAAACATAAACTACAGAAATAATAATAATACACTAATCTATGACTCGATAAAGAATTTACAACGGGAATTATTAATAAGCGTTCGTCTCAGCTATAAATGCCCTCAGCATATCAATTTCGTGACAGTTCTTATGAATGCTAATCGAAGCAAGTTAGAATAGTTCTGATTTTCAATAGGAATCTATACCCCAGCATTATTGAGGTTCTCGATACTCCTAACGATTTGTCTATCATTATTTGAGGAACAATTGTATAAAGTTCAATTCAAAATAGTTTATCGAGATGCCAAAGCGCGCAGATCGACATTAATTAGATAGCGAGAACTCGGTGACTGAATTCGGTCGACATTATGATTTTGAGAACTTTGTGAAGTTTGTGTCCTAAATGAATCGGTCACACCTCGGCGACATAGTTTTAAAGCTATTAAAAAATAATTCTGACGGTGTTCTCAGAAATTATATTGGTAAATGTTTTATTAAAAACTAACAATAACCCTGAAAGGGTTTAGTGCCTTTCATTCGTTGCACTCGATCTGAATACGATACAAATAATTATTGATACGTACGAATGCTGAATGAAAAGTGAGTATCTATTCGTAAGAACAAACTAACTTTTCACCGTATTCGTGTTCTAACTATCTTTTCATATGGGAATCTACAGTGAGATTTAAAATAAGTTTAAAAAGTTAGTTTTCGAAGTGAAACTTCTTTACGCACGCTTAACTTGGGCGATAAGCTGGAGAATGCGTTACGCGTTACGAAAAATGTGTTCGTGTGATTCAAACGGGAGTTGAGAGGGGGATATAAACAAGTGAAAGCAGTGCGCGTGCACGTTTTCTTTCTCTCTTTCTCTTATAGCTAGTAAATGCAATATGTATATGTACATTAATATATATATATAGAAGTTTCATTTCAGTCGTGTGGTCATGAGCACACTCGTTTTTTTTCTTACAGAATAGAACTGCTGGATGTTTTTGATTTCATAGTGAAATTAACAGACCTAGATATCTGTTTAATGTAACTTCAGATATGACTATAAAGTTATTACTAGTGGCATGTCTATCAATAAATGCGGTAAACTGCTTTTTTGACATACAAGAAATTATGTCCAAAGTAATGACCAAGCTACCTAAAGATTTCTCTGTCGCTATCAGAGACATAGCAGAGGGACTTCCAGCCAAAACTATCACGATTGTCAGAGGTGAAACGACTAATATCAGGTGAGACTTAGTTGGAAATAATCATTGTGCAATAGGCATGATGGATGTCTACCTGTTTTTTCCTCCCTCTTTATAATAAAGTATTGGACACTCATTTTTTCTTTTTTCACATAATCAAAAGATATCAAAACATTACAGAGATATATTGATTTGAAATATCGCATGACATCACGTCTTGGTACAATTTTTACTTAGGTGTGACGTCACGAGCCCTTACTCTCAAAATTAAGGAAGCTTTATCTTCATTATATTTAGTTGATTGACAAAATAAAAAATAAGTGTCTATTTATTTATAATCTAACAGATGGACTAAAAAGAGTTTCATTGGCTTTACCCGTCATCGTCCCTCTTCCATTGATTAGATTATAATGATAATTGGAATTAGAATGTCTGTTTTGGTAAAAGCTCTTCCACTGATATGAAATGCTCCTTCAAAAAAACATAAATAACATGAAATATTTGTTTCTAAGGTTTTCACGCACATCACTCATTAAATAAAACTAGTTTTTACGGGTTAATGCACGAAACTTTATTTATTTATTTACGTTTCGTAGCCTTTTAGTTTTCTTTCGTAGCCTTTTTAGCAGTTTAATTCTGATGACGTAGCCTGTAAAGGCTACGAAACATCAATAAATAAATAAAGTTTCGTGCATTAACCCGTAAAAACTAGTTTTATTTAACATAAAATATTTAATATTAGAAAAGGGTAGCTTTTTACCTTTTAAATCCTTTTCAGGTTTAAAATTATTGGTAATTTCCCAAAGATTGATTATATAAAGGTAAATCTTTAATAAATAAAAAAAGGATGTCAGTACAGTTTATGCTATTTTTGTATGTGATGAAAGAAAGAATGATTATAGAATCAAGAAATACATAAAATAAAACCAATAAATAAAATCATTTCTTTTGAATTTTTTAGAGGAAAATTGAAATGTGATAATCTCAAACAAACATGTTTGAAAATCGTAACATACCCGCCAATATGAAGTACTCTGACATATTCAAAAACTTCTTCTATATTGAAGTCGGTTAGAAAGGGGTATAATAAATAAATAAATATTTCCAATACTCACACCAATTAGCCTAGCACCAAAGTAAGCATTGTAAGGCTCGTGTTAAGGGATACTAGGGTAATGGATAGAATACATACACAGGACATAAGTATATTTATATACTTCTTCTATATTGAAGTCGGTTAGAAAGGGGTATAATAAATAAATAAATATTTCCAACACTCACACCAATTAGCCTAGCACCAAAGTAAGCATTGTAAGGCTCGTGTTAAGGGATACTATTGTAGGGTAATGGATAGAATACATACACAGGACATAAGTATCTTTATACTTCTGTGAGTGTGTATGTCACTGAACTTCTCTTAAACGACTGGACCGATTTTGATGAAATTTTTTGTGTGTGTTCAAGGGGATCTGAGAATGGTTTAGATTCACAATTTTGTCCGCTGGACAACCCCTATTTTTTTTAGGGCGGTACGAAGTTCGCTGGGTCAGCTAGTATTTATATAAAAATACATATTTAACATCCATGACTGGAGTACAAATGCTCGTATTCATCACACAAACATCTGCTCCCACCGGGATTTGAACCCGGGAGTCGGTAACACCATGAAACCCGGCGTACAAACCACTCGACTACGGGGGTCGTCAATTGTCGTATATTTCAGTTCATTAAAGATGGGGGGGGGGGGGGGGGGAGAAATAATTTATAAAAAATATGAATCACATGATGGATTTTTATTGTATGTAAACTTAATAGCAGCCTCAACCTGCCATCTCTTAAAATAAGAGAGGAAAAGTTAATCGCATAGAAATTATTATTTAACAGTCAAATATCTCTTTTCAGATCCCAAGACATATTCGAACTGTTTAGCTTGTTGAACGAGCATAACATCCAAGTTATTAATCTAGATGTTGGCACGAAACACAACAGAGACAAGGTGAGATATGCTCAGGTACAAAATACCTACTCCTGTCTAAAAGCAAATTCCTACATTACGTGAAGGGTGAGAATCGGTCGTTTGATGTCAGGACTCATTCGACCTTTCGAAAATACATCGGGAACTCATCGGTTGAGTGAGATACATTTGATAATGACAAAGGTTACAGAAACTATGCCGATTCAATATTGCCTTTAGAAGCGTTTGATGGTGACTTGACAGAAGCTATTGCGATATAAACGAAACTCAATTCATCTGACAATTTGAGTGAATTAACTAGTTTGCTTTTTACCGTACTTTGGTAATAAGCGTTAGCTTTATGAACACAAGCAGCATGCATTACCTGTAAGCGGTGCGCGGTGTCATTAAACCGCACTCGGCATCGCGCATTTTATCGGAAGTGTCGGGTCTCCTCCGGCACTGCTTGGTCTCTACCAGCTCAGAAGCGGTGCTGCTATACAGCCCAGGAGCTGCTGGAAGTGATTCGACACTTCCATAAGGTATCAGCAGCAGGGAAGGTAATGCATTCGCCCGGATAGCGAAAGAAAAAAAGTTCGAATGAAACTAAATACCAGGGACCATAAATTCTCCCTGCGCGGGTCGGCACTTAAGGCAGGTAACCCACACGTGACGGAGTGCAGATTTAAACGTTGCATGCAAGAATCTCAGTTCTTATAGTATTCCCGCTATCTACAACACACTGGCCAATCTCTCACGACAGCGGCTAACTAGAGCCGTGGTCCGAGTCTTAGAGACGCCGTCTAGTTGAGCCGACCCCATAAGCTTCGAGTGGTTTAGAGGCTCCAGACGGAGAGGAGACTCTCTCCGTGGGGAGATGCCATCCGCCAGGAATACCCCTTTTTTTTTTAATACGCAGGTAAAAAATCTATTTACAGACGACGGCGCCTTTAAGAGGCACACCGCCGAACGGACCTCACACCTGGCTCCCGCAAGTCTTACGAAGCCCACAGTGGCTGCCCACTGAGGACCCCGCAACTCTTACGAGAGCTTTACGGTATAATATCCGCTAAAAAAGTCCTGCGAATACCCTCTAAGCTGCTTAGCGCGAAGCCGCGGGATCCCCGTTTCCTTTAGGATCTCGCCGTCCCGAACCCGGTGATGCTATCAAAAATCATCTGCGACCAACAGCATACATACTCAAAAAAAAACACTAACCAAGCTTTGGCGCGCGGTGGCGCGTCACGCGCGCAGATTCTGCCAACGGGCGCGATGGCGCGTCACGCGCGCAGATTCTGCCAACTGGCGCGGTGGCGCGTCACGCGCGCAGATTCTTCCAACCGGCGCGGAGGCGTAGAGCATTCCGCGGGGCAAATCCGGTATAGGCGTTGCCCCAGTATAATACGACAGAAGCTACGCAATAGGTTTCAATTCTACGGCGGGAGACCTTGTACAACTTATATGTACAATGATAATATCCATAGTACTCAAAACTATGTACTGATGTCAAATCCCATCAAATTAGTAAAATGTAATTATGTACAATTACTTATACCTGAGTATACTAATTTATTCTTATTAATATATCTTTTTAAAGTGTTTCGTTTAAAAAGATCTAATAAATGAGCAAAGTAAAACTCGTCTGGTAGATATTATCAATCCCAAGGTGCTTTATCGTTTAAGAATTCTATGAAAGTCCTATATTTAAACAAATTAATATTTCGGAGAAATGTTTGTTACAATGAAACCCTATTTTCATGGAGATTAAAAAGTGTTTACTAATTCAATGTTACTAAGTAATATACATTTAGTTGGATGGTCAATGTATTATCGTCTCCCATACTTTTTAACCGACGTAAAAAACCGATAAGGTTCTCAACTCGAAACGTATATATTTTTATTCCTAGCGCTATGAGGTTTTTTAAGGAAATATCAAAAAGGTTAGTCGACATCACTGGAGACCGAAGAGCCGGCAGGTACCTCGGACAAAGAGTTAGTCTAGCTATTCAAAGGGGGAACGCTGCCAGTATCTTCGGAACCTTGCCTAAAGGCACTCCTTTTAGTAATATATTTAGTTATTATATTATATTTTTTAAGGTTTTTAGTTTAAGGTTCATTGTTCCTGTATATATTTATATTGATTAAATTAACACGATATCATTCGATCACCAAAAAAAAATATCTAGGTTTTGGTGTGTTGGTATCCAGAAACAATGTGAATTTGCATATTCGAAACGCATAGCTTTTTAGAGAGTAGTCTGATTTTGATAATTATTTTTTTATTGGGAAGGGTATACCTAGAAGTTGGTCCCATATGAATTTAAAAAATCCAACCCTAAGAGTATGAATACAGGGAATGATTGATTATTCACTCATTGATCGTAATGTAAGACCACACATAATAAAATAAAATAAAAATAAATAACTTTTTACAGAGTAGTCTGATTGTGATATTTTTTTTTATTAGAAAGGGTATACCTAGATGTTGGTCCCATATGAATTTAAAAATCCAACCCTAAGAGTATCTAGATCAACCCTGACTCCCTCATGTTGTAAGAAACATCAACATCTGTTTACTAATGTCTGCACTACAGGCCTTTTCATTGGACGGAATAGAGACCGGGCCATGGCCAATTGCGCGGGACCAGTGCCGATTGGTAGATCCTAACGACTGCAAAAGTAGCCGGGACCAACAGCTTAACCTTAACGTACCTCCGATATCAATTTGGTCCGAACGTGGTATCGAGTTCAGTGTACCTGTATTCATGAACTTTTAGTTACATAAAAAAGTTAAAAATTGTATTTATAAATAGAAACAGTGAGAACAGTACCCTTAGCACGAAACAATACCGGATTCGTAACGTTTGCGAGTCCAAAATGTCACTGTCAAATGTATATTGATTTTTAGTTCTCGTTACGTGCTTTGTGGCGCTGCTATTCAAGTTTCCATACAAAATTTGACATTGACATTTAATTTTCACACTCGCAAGCTATTCAAATTCGATAATAGTTTGTACTAGGGGTACAGATATAAACAGTTAACTTACGTACTACAAAAATATTGATTTATAAAGCTGAGTACGGATAGCGCGTTCTAACAACTAACTCATCGAGGGACTACGCGTACGCATGAACGCATCCGTACGTTTCACGTTTACAAAATAAACGGCGCACATTTTTATACGACCAGTAAAAAGGTATGGAATATTATCCGTTTAAATTACGTTGATCTTAAATGAATTCCCATTTTTTTGCAACTAAAATTGTTTCTTGGAGACATTTTTCGGGTATTTTTGCGGTAATATATATCAAAATCATTGTCTGCATTCTCTAAATCTCCAAAAAAATTCTGAGATAACTCAAAATTCACGGTGTATAATAACAATAACAGAGATTGAAACATAACACCAACAAAATGTAGTGGTTATTTCACTGTCCTTTATTAGGTGAAGGTTTGGTCCTCTCCAATTCGAGTGAAAAATCCGCTATGCCCGCCCTACTTTTCCGTAATTGGTTTAAATGGCTCTTTGCGCTGTCAAACAGTTAATTATATGTCGGTGAACTCGGGTTATTAGGTATTTTACGTGATACGTGCCTACTTAACCTTCACGAATTTCAATAGTCGCAGACTTATTACGCGTTCTTGTGATCACGAAACCTGAAGAGGTTTTTCAAATTATGCTGTTTTATTTAATACGACTTAATTTTCTGCTGCTCTAGTACTATGGTTTCCTGAAAAAAGCTCTCGACGTGTCTGAAGAAAGAACGAGTCTTATACTTTGCCAGCCTCTTGAATGCGAGAGTATTCTTTCACAAGTAAGTCATTTATATCACAATTATTAAACAGACTTATGAAATTGCAATTGATAAGCAGAATAGCGATTGATAAAAGGGGAAAGTAAGAAATACCCCTGTCCCCGTAGCATGAACGCCACAAGTTACACTATAACACGTTTTTTATCGTGTCCAACTGTCAATCTCCATAGTAATTTGACAATTGGGCGTGATAAAAACGAGCGATATGTCATATCGCGGTACTCATGCTAGGGGGACTGGTGTCGCAAGCATCCATAGGCTACGGTAATTAAGAAAGTTAAGAGTGGACGCCGGCTGGGACTGAGAGACATTTGAGAAAGAGGTATTTGAAAAAACCTATTGCTGTCGCGCATTGGCACGTACCGTGCGATAGGGACACCAGTAGCTAACACTGAAAATTGCCTATAAAAATTGCAGAATTCTAGGTTAGGCTCTCCACGATTCCCTCCTCGGAAATTAGATGTATGCAAAAGAAATTTTACCCATAGTATAATAAGTAAGCATAAGTACTAGAACTCTATGTGTCGCCGCACACGGGCCACACGCCACAGCCACAAACACCGCCACGAGAAGCTAGAAGCGGCTACTAAAGTGACTGAAGCGCGCGACAGCGGCCGACTAAGGTAAGGGAGAGAAGGGTGGGGAATCGCGCGAGTGACGTGTGGCGGCATTTTGTACAGGCGCATTAAGTGGCCGGTGCGGGCCACAAGAAGCAAGCAACGACGATTTGTAGCGTGTGGCGGCCACCGGCGTACCGTGTGTGGCGAGTCCATATAAAATGTATGAAAACTACAAGAAATATGCCGGTGGCGGCGTTTTGTGGTTGTGGTCGGTGGCCCGTGTGCGGCGACACTGTGTTTTGTTTTTTTTTGTAAATGCTTATTGAATCTCCTCACTAGAAGTATTTATTGGTGATAAAAAATGCTTATTTTTAGCAGTTTTGAGGGCTTCTAGTTTCTTTACAACACAATTAATCAAAAAAAGTAGGACATAGGAGCAACGAATGAGTAAAATCATATTTTATGTATAAAAATCGTTTCTGTAGTGATAAAAATCAAGGAGGAATAAGTCGAGAACCTTTGAATGCAAAAAACATTGCCCGCCTCCCGTCTTAATTACTATCAGGTGGTCCGTTATTTGTTTGCTAGTAATATTAAATAGCCCTGTGAAAATGAAGCTTGTTGATTTATATCAATACAAAAATAAATAACAATAACAAAAAAGTAAAAGAATATATTTAACAAGTAAGTAAATTATTTTCATTGTTAACATAATTTGTTCTAAATGTGAGTTTGATTAAACGGGAATAGATATTAATATATCGAATGCACGTGTTCGCTTAAAATGCTCAGCTAATCTAGTAGCACAAATTAACACATTATCCGTGGACATCGCTTCATTATAATAAACGAAAAATGTTAAATGTACTACTTACCTGCATTGAAACAGTTTACTGGGTCTCTACTCTGATGTAGGTACTGTAACACCGGTCGCGTTACGGCCTCCTTGCTAATATAAACTATTTGCTTATGAAATACTGGCTGGCAGTTGTATTAAAAGTAAATATCATTATTTTAAAGATTAAAATATGAGAACATTCTGTCTCATATCGAATGTTCTAGACAGATTGAATTCAGGCACAGACTCGATCGGTTGATCATAATTAATTGTATTTTACTAAATTCAAATAAATCCAGTTAAAGATGATAAGCATTTTCATTTTAGTATCTTCAGCTACGTCCCCCAGGTTCTCCCTTCGGGAAGAACCCGTCAGTACTTATATTTTTATTTTATTTGGGTTCCGTACCTGAAAAGGAAAATACAGAACCTTTATAGGATAATATTGTTGCTCGTCAGTCTGGTAAGATCCTGTATTTCAGGAACGTGTGAGGGTGTCAGGATCATTGACGTATAAAATAAAAAATCATAGTATCGAGACAAAATTCAAACCATATACTCAAGTATATGGCCCCTTGAAGTTGTGAAAAAATTAAACGTCTAAGTTAATGTTAAAAAAGGATACAGTCGTTTATGTTGCGTACCTACAAAGTACTTAACCCTTGGTTGGCGAGACCGGCTCACACTTGTCCGTGTTCGAAAGGTGATAATTGAACATTTTATCAATTGATCTTTTATTATTTATTGAATATTTATATTCTAGCTAACAGAAGCAAACTTGATTCACCGCACAATCCTGTATATTTTCTTCTGGCCACTCGGCCCCGTGAGTGAGAAGTTCCTATCCACCATCAAAGAAGCCATGAGAGTAGCAGTCCTCACCCATCCAAGAGAAAGTGTGTAAGTAACTTAAATTCTCATGTTTTAAGTACTGGAGTAATATAAGACTTTAAATATAAGTCATATTTTGGTCGCTAAGGCACGAAAACATAAGGCCAGTCAATATTATGGACTGTGCAGACGAGTTTGCCCGCTGCTTTTTTTGTCCGCTAAAATAGACCGCTTACAACTTCATCAAGCAAAGCAGGTGACGGATTAAAAGTACTGTGTACAAAAAGTCCCCCGAGCAACCGAGGACACCGAGAGACCGGACTGGACAAAAGCACGCGGGTGTGCCCGAAAAAATATAACTCATGTGTCTAGGCGCAACAACACACACGGCGAACCTCCAAAATTTAGTTCTTCCTGGATCCACCTAATTAAGTCCACGTTGCTCGCAATCCGATTTAAGTGATGGACCCAGTATACACTATTTTAAAAAGTCTTCATTATCATCATCATCAGCCTAATAATGTCCCCACTGCTGGGGCACAGGCCTACCCAATGAATGGAATAGGGAGATTGGGCCATGACCCCCCACGCGGCCCAGTGCGGATTGGCGGGTGCTAACGACTGCAGATGATGAGAGATGCAGCCAAGACCAACGGCTTAACGTGCCTTCCGAAGCACGAAGGAGCTCGTGGTAGTAAATTTTTGGTCACCCATCCAATGATCGACCACTGCGAAAGTTGCTTAACTTCAACGATCGCAGCCGTACGCGCAAACCACTTGCGCCATCGAGCTCCTCGCTAAAAAATCTTATTAAAACCTAATCTCAGGACGTTTTCTTCCGTAGCGTGCGTTTCTCTAAATTTCTGGGTAACAAATTTTCGCACAGCGTGTGCGTTGAGTCCGTGACAAGTCCTTAGCGAACATTTTTTCACGATTCAGGGACTTTTGTCCTCCACGAGCAAAAGTCCTTCGTTTGTGCAGGCCATAGGTATGACGCTTAAAGACCAGTTAAACACCTAATTAGGCACTTCAGTTGTGCTATGGCCAACAGTATTAAGTAACAGTTATTGGAATAGCTCGATAGCGCAAGTGGTTAGCGCGTTGGGTCTTCGAACGTGGAACTTTCGCAATAGCCGATAATATCGATGGTTGACCAAAATGTATTATGTCAAGCTTCTCCGTGATTCAGAAGACACGGTAAGACGTTGGTCCCGACTCCATCAGCAGGCGTTAACACTCACCAATCCTCCCTGGGCCCGCGTGGTTGTTCATAGCCCAATCGTTTTATTTCCATCCACAGGGGAGGTCTGTGCCGAAGCTATTGGGATATCAATAGTCTGATAATGAGATCGATTCACACCCAGCCCCTCCAGCATGAGCACCGCGATATGATATATAACGAGTTTTTATCACACCCAATTCTCAAATTACTATGGAGTTTGACATTTGGACGCGATAAAAAACGTGATATAATGTATATTTTGGTGCTCATGCCACGGGGACGGAACTCCTATCCCACTCACCGATAGAAATAAAGCACCCCAAAAAGTAGTCTCATTTCTTGTGTTCTTCTGTAAGATGTAGTATTGATTCTCACGTCGCACAGACAGGCTCTCCAACCATTCGAAAACGAAAATGCCCTACCTCACATATACCCTTAGCACGAATCTGATATCGAATTCGATTAGTTGAATTCGATCTCGATACGCGTCAAATATGAAGAAGTTTTGTATGGAAGATTAATAATTAATAATAATAATAATAACCTTTATTTCTCACCATAATCACAATGTTGGTATTAATGGCTACATAAAAACAATGATATAAGAAACATCCTTTTTTTTTACCAAAAATAAAAGGTACGTATTGATCAGATTATGGTGGGTTGACACTTGAACTAGGATGAATCCTGTGTCTCAAATAATCAACCCTCCACCCTATTCATAAAGTTGTGTACCATTTAGTAAACAATTTATTAATCCAGAGGACTGTTAAGTTACTCTTAAGTTATTAATTCAATGGAATAGCCAAAGAAGTTTGTTATGTGTGTTTGTGTGTGTGAGTGTGTGTATGTGTGTGTTGTGTGTGTGTGTGTGTGTGTGTGTGTGTGTTGTGTGTGTATGTGTGTGTGTGCATCTTATAATGTTTATCTTATTATTTTAAATATAGTTTCTGTATCTTTCATAATTCTCATTACGTCCTTTGTGGGGCTCAAATACAAAACAAAACTATACAAAACTTCCTGATATTTGACGCGATTTCTTGAACGTACGTAACGTTATGTGTCGAGATTGAATTTAACTACGAAATCGATATTGGTTCGTACAGATCATTAGCAATCAATATCGAACGCCTATAACAACCCAACACACAATCTATCTTCAACCATAAATTTAGTTAATACACCAACAGCCCTGAAACAACGTTACAGCGTTAAATCAATATTTACGATGCACCAACTTATGTTTAATGGTGACTGTTTACTCGATAATTAATTAATAATCAGATTTATTATACACATTATCAATGGCAACTGGCGTTCATATTATACCGGTGAACGTAGTTTTAGCATGGACCATTATAAGTAATTAAATATTATAGCGTTTGTAAATAAGGTTTATATTGCTTTGACATAATTGTTGACGTTTCGGAACCTTTGCAGGTTCCGTGTTCATAAGAAAATATTTATATGTAATTACTATTTTATGTGTAATAATACTTATTATTGTTAAAATAGGTACTCAATCCAGGCCATAAACAAGATGCGTACCAAATTTCATCCAAATACAAACTTTTAAATTTTTAAATATTAGTATGATTGTAAAGAATTTATTTAATTTGAGCATGCAAATAGAACATTTCGTTAGCGACTCGCCTGTGCCCAGCTTTTTTTAGTTTTCACGGTTAAAAAGCCATAATAAACAAAATTTATTAACAATCTCGTCTCATACATCGTTAATGTAAGTTACTAAACAAATATATGTTATCTCACTTATTACCAAAATGTTAAAGTGCCCTTCATATTAATTAATTTAGTCAATAATATGGCTATAAAAAATCGACATGTGATTTTACGTTTTAGTATCTACTAAAATTAATAACGAAACAGCTTCGTTCAACTGATGGAGAGTTTGAATTAAATATTACAACAAAAACATACACACACAATGTACCTATATTTACTTATACAATATAAAATTAATTAACACACATTAAAACACTAGAGAAGCAGCCTTAAAAGTTATTGATTTTAATATTGGTTAAATACAATACATTCAAGATGTTCAGTTTCTATTATATTTTGATAGGTACTTACAATCTGTAATTAGCGCGAAAATTATTATGATTTATTACATATAAATAAATATTTGCAACACTCACACCAATTAGCCTAGCACCAAAGTAAGCACTGTAAGGCTTGTGTTGTGGGGGACTAGGGTAACGGATAGAATACATATACAGTACATATATAAGTATATTAATATAGAAATACATATTAAACATCCATGACTAGAGTACAAATGCTCGTATTCAACACACAAACATCTGCCACCACCGGGATTCAAACCCGGGACCTCTCGAGCCGGCGACACCATGAAACCCGGCGTACATACCATTCGGCCATGGAGGACGTTAAATTTAACAAACGTCATGTTTACAATGTAACCATTCCAAAATTCGCTGTCAGTGACCAACCTTTGTGGCGTTGTTTCCTATTTCGCCCCCCGACGACAACAAACGCTTGATTGCCCTGCAGTACATGCCTAAAGGTATTTCTGAAAATTACGTTCTTGCTCGTTGAACTTCAAAAAACTGAAAACAATATACTCACACAAGCACCTTATGCTTCGGTAACAGAATCCGAATTCCATTGTGATAACGTAGAAATGGTCGCTGTGGAAAATATAAAGGTCTGACTATCACGTAGTTGGTAATTCGATTGAGTGGAACGCCGATTGAGAGTTGGCCAAAACATATTTTATGAGTGCCAAGGAAAATACACAATTTATTGGATACAAATTGATAAAGCTATGTTCGTATTTGAACTTTCAGGACTTATTCTGTCACAATTTCACAATAATAATAAGACTTACGGGGATTTAGGTACTCCCACTGGCATGGTAGGAGACGTGGGAGTTATTCACAGGGTTCAAGGTGAAGTTCTACTGGCGCGCTTGAGTCAATCCCAAAATTCCCGGTTTAGCTCCCCCATTAGCTTAATATGATAATTGATATAATTCTTCATTCATAAACACTTCATTCATATAACTG
This sequence comes from Chilo suppressalis, assembly GCA_902850365.2. Taxonomy (NCBI): domain Eukaryota; kingdom Metazoa; phylum Arthropoda; class Insecta; order Lepidoptera; family Crambidae; genus Chilo; species Chilo suppressalis. The sequence goes on from OU963902.1 coordinate 6,757,403, forward strand.
TAACCTAAATTATAATTTTCTGAATAAATGTTATCTTTACGTTTAATTAATTACTTCATTTATACTGCTTTACTATGTGAAAGTAGGATTTTATCAGCTCTTTTTGTTTCATCAGAAAAACAAATATTTCATATAATTCTCTTTTTTTGTATTTTTTTTAAATACCGACAATAGTGTTTGTTGATACTAACAACATTAAAATCATAGAGTTGATTATTAATACCTTTCTAGATAAACTTCACTACCTACTTTTACGATGTCTTATAAAACATTGTTAAAGAGTAACACAGTCAAATAACGCTATATCATTCCGGCACTTCACTTGGCTATTCGTATTTTTGCTATTCGTGAACCTGACAACGATCTGTTCTCATCATGCTTTATTATGCTTAGAGCATCTTAGTTTATATGGAATAAAAAATTACAGACTAGTCAAGTTTACAAATAACAAGTAATCAAGAATAGCCCAGTGATCACCTGATGATCATTTATGAGGGTTTCTCGATGTAGAGGATTGAGATAGAATAGGCAATGCACTAATAACAACATTCAATGATATTGCAAGCTTCTTAGGCTATAAATAGAAATTGATCATCAGTGGAACAGGGCAGCCCATGTGGCATCATTAAGCGCATTCTACTGACTATACCACGGCGAGTGTTCTGAGGAGTTATTCTGCCTTATCCCTCCATCACCTTTTCTTCAGAGGACCACGCGCGCTGGCCTACGTTGCCATCGACTTACTGTGACCACTATTCCTACACGAACAAAGAAATTTGGTGACTCATTTCTTTGTCGTACTATTTGTAAGTGGAATTCTTTACCCGCGCAAGTGTTCCCTCCCTCCTATAATCTGGGGTCCTTTAAGAGTGGCGTGAAGCAGCATTTTTGCAGGCCGGCAAGGTGAGGATGATTGGTGTAGCAGTTTATAACTGCTGTACCAGCTATCTTCGCGTTTGGACTTTATTACCACTTAACATCAGGTGGGGTAGAGTCATTTGCCTACCTCTATATATAAAAGAAGAGTAATACAGCGTACAATCTAGAATGACACATTGCAAAGATTTTGAAAACTTCAGGTTCCGTATATATTACAACCAAGCGACTCCTGAGAGGCTGCATCATCTGTTCATGGTGAACTGGTGGTCAGGGAGGCTATACAAGTCACCGGTATTACCGCCTGCCGATAAAGTATACCTAGACTTCAAAGGCAGAGTCTTCGATGTCCCAGTACTTCATGTAAGCTCCGTATTAAATCATCGTTAAGGTAGTGGTACCAATGACCGGCAAGGAGTTACCATATTTAGTGATCGGTAACCTACTCTTATTTTCAGTTTTAACAAAAAGAAAACGAGAAAACTTATGACCACATGACTGAAGTAAAACTTCTTTAGCTCTATCTGTATATATGTATATATCGATAATCGATAATTGGTTCTTGTCGGTCATTGCTGCCACTACCTTACAATGTTTACGTTAGATCAAATATTTATTATTCATAAGCATTGTAATAATTTATTGAACCACGATGAGATAGACACCCATTTACATGACTACATTCGCAGAACTCAGTTCTATACCCCTAGGACGAACCATAATCGAATTCGAATAGTTTGCAAACCGAAATGCCAATGTAAAATTTTGTATGGAAACTTGAACAGCAGCGCCACAAAGTACGTAACGAGAACTAAAATCAGTACACATATTTTGACAATGACATTTCGGACTCGCAAACGTTACGAATTCGATATTGGTTCGTGCTAAGGGTACTGAAAGGGGGTAGTTAAAATTGAAAAGATAACATTTGTAGAATATATCACAGATAAATTTTAAACATAATAGTATTATCCTTACTTTGAACATACCTCTTTCTTTATTTATTTATTTGTTTCCTTTTTTTTTAAATATAAATATGCATCTTATAATAATAACCTTTTTTTTTATTTTATTTTTATAATATTGCTATTGCACCCTTCCCCCTTTTTTGTTCTTATTACTTATTTCATTTTTGATCATGGGTTGCCTGGAAGAGATTGTATACATAAGTCCACCAATGCCTAGTTGTGGCCAAGGCTTGTATAGTATTTTTCTCAAATAATCTCACCGCTTCTCGAAAGCCTTTCGTGGTTCTCCATATTCCTTCGCAGCCGACCATAACTTGAACTACAGCCAGAAGTGACAGATCGCTGCCAATCACAGCTATAAGTGCTCTACACCAATCTACACTTAGTTTGCTGCGCCGCAACTTGCGCTAAGTTCACAGCCGTCGTAAAGTTTGAATCGCACTTTACTTAGAAGGACAATACCATGAAATATTGGCTCCCTCATACCCGCTTTACCCCATAGAATTATCTTGCTGTACCATAGAAAGATATGGTCCAACTCCACGATAATCATAGGGGCTCTACACCAACCTACATTTAGTTTACTGCGCCGCAATTTGCGCTAAGTTCACAGCCGCCGTAAAGTTTGAATCGCACTATACTTAGACGGACAATACCTTGGAACATTGGCTCCCTCTTACCCTCTTTACCCCATAGAATTATCTTGCTGTACCATGAAAAGATATGGTCCAACTGCACGATAACCATAGGGGATCTACACTAACCTACATTTAGTTTACTGCGCCGCAAGTTGCGCTAAGTTCACAGCCACCGTAAAGTTTGAATCGCACTATACTTAGATGGACAATACCATGATACATTGGTGCCCTCTTACTCGCTTTACCCCATAGAATTATCTTGCTGTACCATAGAAAGATATGGTCCAACTCCACGATAACCTTAGGGGCTCTACACCAACCTACATTTAGTCTACTGCGCCGCAACTTGCGCTAAGTTCACAGTCGCCGTAAAGTTTGATTCGCACTATACTTAGATGGACAATACCATGGTACATTGGTGCCCTCTTACTCGCTTTTCCCCAAAGAATCAACTTGATGTACGTAGAAAGATATTGTCTAACTCCACGATAACCATCCGTGTTCGGCTTGTACAGGCGCCGCCGTGGCACTTCGTGAAATACTACAACGACTCCACGGTGAACGTGACCGGTGGACGAGACGACAAACTGCTCTCCCTTATATCTAAGAAGCTTAACTTCAGGTAATATTTGAAACAATGCGTTAGAAATGACATTTTATAGAATTAGTAGTGGATGCCCGCGCAATGCTTTCCCATACAAATTTTGAACCCCCGTTTTACCCATTTAGGGGGTGAGTTTTGGGAAATCCTTTTTTAGCGCACGCACACATTATAATAGCCATATGTATTTCAGCACAATCCTTTCAGTGGTTTGAGATGTACTATGATAGATCATTTAGTAACGATTGCCTTTTATACAGACTAGCGAGTGCCCACGACTTCGTCTGCGTGGGTAAATTGGTTTCCCATACAAACTTCTAGCTCCTTTAAATAAAGATTTCTGGGATAAAAACAACCTTATGTCCTTTCTCGGAAATCACACTATCTTCTTTATACCTCCCAAATTTCATCAAATGAACTCGTCGGTTCAAGCGTGAAGAATTCGCATTTAGTAAAATTAGTATGGATTTGCAGTTTGTAAGATTTGCCGTAAAAAAGTCATCACTTGTAATTGTCTAATTTTAACAGGTACAGATATTACGATCCGCCAGACCGAAGTCAAGGTGCCAGCATATCAGGCAATGGTACTTTTAAAGGAACATTAGGATTGATTTGGAAACGTGTAAGTATGTGGCGTGGTTCTCTCAGCAGTGATATCGATTCTGGTATGATTCTCTAAACATAAAACTAAATTTAACATCCGTCTCTCCTTTTCATTCTGTATAGAGAATGACAAGGATACACTGGTGTCAAATTTAAGTTTAGGTTTAGAGAATCATGCCAGAATCGACACCAGTATCTTTTTTTCATTCTCTATTGCATACCATGATAACTATGTAGATACTGTTGTTAAATATAGGTTTAGAAAATTATACAAGAATCATAAAATTTACTTAACTCAACAATTCAGGACTTCATTGGCCGACTGGTTTGTACACCGGATTTCAAGGTGTCGCCTACTCGGAGGTCCCGGGTACGAATTCTGGTGGGGCAAATGTTATGTATTAAAAAAAAAATCTTATATATGTATCAGTATGTATTCTATCCGTTACCCAAGTATATCCCATAACGCATACCTTACAGTGCTTACTATGGGACTATTTATTCCTGTCTCGGTATAGAATAACGCCTATATTTACAATACGGACGAACGAATACAATACGGAAACATTATCTCTAAGTCTCTAGACGGAAAATGCGTTGCAAAAATACATCGTTTGATAAAAAATCTATACTCAGTAGCTGTAATCTTGTCTAATCGAATCTTAGAATCAATTACTCAATTATGTATCCGATCCAATATTTCTTAGAATGGTTGTATTTTTTGGTCTTCTACTCGAATTATAAGGTTCTGAGTAATTGAGCTCTTAGGACTAAGCACAGTTCCTTAAATCATACCTATGTGACTTATTATAACGTTTGAACACCTAAACAGTTTTGTTGATCTAGTACCCAAATGATATTCTGCAGATAGGTGTTTTATTTTTCTTAAAACACACTCTGATGTCCACAAGATAATTATTGCTTAATTCACCAATACTTTATAGTACCTATTGCGGGATTGCTTCCAAGTAATAGCCGAAAGAGACTTATGAAACGCGACGCCAACCGACGCCACGCCACGTATGTTGAGTTAAATCAAAATGTACTATTTTCTTCGATCAGAATCGCATTAGGAACATCAGACGCGACGCGACGCGTCATAGAAAATTCGGGTCACAAGGTGTGGGGTAGCGTCGCGTTTCATAAATTTGTTTCTGCCTTAATTTTGGGGCTACATCAACGGGAAATGCCATTACTTATTGCGATGATGCAGCGCGCGACCTGGGTGCAGTTCTGAGAAATCCCCTAGTGCTCGGAAACACAGCTCGAGTTAACACACTGCAGGCGTACGCTAAACGTCCATCATCGCAACAGTGCTGAAATATCGGGTACACGCAAAAAACATGGTGGTAAGTAGATGGTAGCAACCCCGCTAATTGCTATAATGTGAGTCACCATGAAAGTATAAGTAAACAGAATCCTTCAATTTTCAATTCGGATTTTATTAAACATGTAAGAATATTCTCTTATGGTTCCAGGGTCCACGGTGTAGAGGATTGGGTCAGATTAGGCAACGACGATAGATATATTTGGTGACGCAAACGTCTATAGGCTATGATCGCATACCATCAGTCTTGTAATTGTATAATATGTTTACCACACTATTAACATAAAAAATATTTTGTATGAAACCAACAGAAAGCCGACTTCTTCTTGGGCGACGTGACGATGACTTGGGAGCGTCTCCAGGCTGTCGAGTTCTCCTTCTTGACTCTCGCTGACTCCGGTGCTTTCCTCACACACGCCCCCGCGAAACTGAGCGAGACATTAGCGATCATCAGACCGTTCCGATGGGAGGTCAGTATTCCTGGATATCGCGCGGGGTAACAAAAAAACTTTTATTTGAAACCAACAGAAAGCCGACTTTTTGAGTGACTTAATGATGATTTGGGGGCGTCTTCAGGTCGTCGAGTGTTTCTTCTTGACTCTTGCTGACTCCGGGGCTTTCCTCACACACGCCCCCGCTAAACTGAGCGAAACTTTAGCCATCAACAGACCGTTCAGATGGGAGGTTGGATTGGATTGGAGGATTCGTGGATATTCTATGAAGTGACAAAATACATCCGAAAAATTTGCCGAGAAATAGAGCTCGTGATCATAAACTAAAATAATGATAATTTCAACTCATATTTGCAGTGCCGGAATTTTTAGCATATTCAATAGATTTGTTTCTTAGGTTTTCACGCACACCACTGATTAATTGAAACAAGTTTCAACGGTATATATGCACTGATTTAATTATTTATTGACGTCAGTTGTTCAGACGACACATCCTGTACAGGATGCGAAACGTCAATCAATAAATATATCATTGCATCTATACCGTTGAAACTTGTTTTATTTATATCCTATAGAAACAAAATTGTTGAACGAACAATTTTTTATGATAATTGTGTGGCAAACAAGCATATGGCCCGCCTAATAGTAAGCGGTCACCATAGACTATAGACGCTTGTAATACCAAAAGTAACCGCGCCGCTGCCTATCCTACCGTGGAGCCCTGGAAGTGTGTTGCTCTCAAGCCATGTCAATGTTTTCTTTAACGGCTAAATTATTTAACTAGCTTAACCTATTAAATCTGATTACAGCCTTTTCTTCGTTTCTTGATAGGTATGGCCACTAGTATGTGCTACGGTGTTAGCGACAGGTCCAACACTATAGGTGGTGAGAAAAACCTTGTCGCCATGGCATCGCCGCCGGAGGGACAAGACGGTTCCTTTTCAGCTTCCGTGGTCAATGTTTTATTTAACACCCACATTACTTAAGCATCCTATTATTATTATTTTTAATCAATCTGATTATGACCTTTTCTTCGTTTCTTGATAGGTATGGCCGCTAGTATGTGCTACGGTGTTAGTAACAGGTCCAGCACTATGGGTGGTGATCGCCGCTCCGTCGCTATGGCAACGCCGTCGGAGGGACCAGTTAAAGCTGCTGAACAACTGTTGCTGGTTCACCACTACGCTATTCTTGAGGCAATGTATGAGCTACTAAAGATTTGACGAAAATTTTATTTCAAAATTGAAAAGCATACTATAAATCGCAGGGATTTGTACGATGCGCTAAGCTGTTGTTGTCAAAATTTTTGTTGGTATTTTGGCTTCCCCTGGAAACGCGTTTATTATTGTGATGTGACTGTTAAATATTGTAATAGTAAATGCACAAAAAATGTGACGAATCATCCCAAAAGGGTTAACATATTGTTCGACTCGAATACATTCAGATATTTTATTATTCTCTGTATGTCTGCCGGCCGGATTATGGAAAGTTAAATAATTCATTCAACGTTGCATCGTTTTAATATTTTTCATCATAAATTTAAATATTTTTTTTAACTGCCTCGCGGTATAAAATTAAATCATTAATGTTTCCACTGCTGAGGAGCAGGCCTTCTCTATGGAGTACATGACCTACCACGTGGGCCCAGTGCCAACCAACTAACAAACCAACCAAAGTGCATTCCGAAGCACAGAGGAACTCGAGATCATAGGTTTTTGGTCACTAATCCTAACACGACTGGTCCTAGGATCGCAAACACTAAAGCAGACCGAAAGTGATAACCACGTGCGCCATCGAGCTCCTAAGAATTTAATTTATTACAAATTATAAAGCTCACTATAAAAGGCATCAATATTAAACTAGCTGACGTGGCGACCTTATGTACCGCTATATTTATGAGGTTCGATTTTAGGGTTACATACCCAAAGGATAAAATCGGGACCCTATTAGTAAGACTCTATGTCCGTCTTTTTGTCTCGTCTGTCACCAGAACTCAGAATCTCATGAACTGTGAAAGCTAGACAGTGGAAATTTTAAAAGATGATGTATTTATGTTGCCGCTATAATAACATGTACTAAAAACAGAACAAAAACAAGACTCCCGTTAAAAATGAAGTAAAAATATAAAAATCTAGTACTTATATAGTTTTACAGCTATTGCTTTATTTTTTATATGGTCTTATTAAAAACAATAAAAAATATAATCAATTTATAGCAATTAATTGTTTTAAAAGATTTCATAATTGCAGAAATAGTGAGTTAAAGTGGAGAAATCTTTTGGATTTTTTTTTCTTTGCGGATATATTATCTTTATCGATGTCTGAATTAGCTGGTAAAGTTTCACAGGTAACTCAAAGTTCACGGTGTATATTGTAAAATTGTTTTGGTCAATCAAATTAAAGTAAGTAGGTACCCATGTTCATTTATTACACTTAAGCGAACTTGTCCACTCCTATATCGTATTACAAGGCCGCAAGCTTGCTCCCTATTTTTCGTTTCGCACGCTCGGCCGACCTAACTCGATTTACCCCGGGCGCCCGCATATTGTAAAGTTACCCTTGGGAATGTTTAATGCGCACCGAGTATGTCCATCTGGTTTCTATCAAGTGTTTCACAAGTCCACGGCTCGAATTAATGTATACATATATGTTGCCTATCCACAAGACCTACGCTTTTATGACTTGGACAAGTTTTCGACGAACCCCTAATTTTCGTTTAGTAAAGATAACGTAGCTTTTCGGAAATTATTGTGTGGTCAAAATACTTAACAATAGGTTTAGTTTTTAAGATTTCCCACAAATTATTGCAATTCACATAAATTAGAAAAATCAAATTTGCTAATGTTGTACGAATGGAGAGGATTTTCGAGAATTTATTATCCGTGCTGGTCAACGGTATTGTCTGTGGTTCTTAAAAACTTTGTAATGAGGATCCATAACTATTTTTGTTGATAATGCAGATTTATAGAGTTAAAGATTCCATAAAATACAGTGGTTAAATTTTTTTTCTTAGACAAATATTGACGAAGTTTTGACCAAATTACCAAACAAATTTTCGGCTGGCCGCGTGGTGACTGTGACGTCACAGAGCTCTAGCGGTCGGGCGCGAGCGTGCGTAGAGATGCTACAAAAGTTCGACCGGAGTGAACGTCTGTTGATTTTAAGTTGATTTGCTGACCTAGTAATGATCCTCATTTGCCACAATTTAACTAATAGAAATGCCACACACACTACAGACTAAGTGTTAAGATACTAGCTTCGCAATTAGTGACTGATCATTGTGCACAGATATATTGCATAGGTATTATTACAGTTAGCCGTAAGCAACTAATAACTAACTTGACTCTAAGTCTAGCACTAAGTCAGACTTTGTAGTATCATCATCATCAACAGCCTATCCTAGTCCACTGCTGGACATAGGCCTCTTCAATTGCACGCCACTCAGATCGATTTTGGGCTACTCGCATCCAGCTCCTGCCAGCCACCTTGCGCAAATCGTCAAATCTTTGTAGTACGATCTGTCGCAATAAGAAAATTGCGAAGATTATCATCCACTCACTCACTATACCTGTATAGGATTCATTATGACAATACTACAGTAATATGTCACTACCTTTTGTCGGTGTTATGTTTCTGTTGATGACTAAGATGTCGTATATTTATATATATATGATATTCGATATACAAATGTCAGTAGTATGGAATTGAATCAGGGTAGGCAACGGTGATAGCTTTGGTATCTTAAGCGTCTATTATGGGCTATGGCTTACTATTGCGAGCCATATGGCTTTCCTGATGGTATCTAAGCAAATACTTGTTGACCACACTTTAAACATAAAAAATCTTTTTACCAAAACTCTTTTAGCATCAAGCAAAGAGCCATCGAAAACCCACAAAGCGCGTCTAGTGTCAGTGCTCGTTTCTCTCGGAGCCACCTACGTCATCGGGGACATGTATTCAGCGAACCTCACCAGTCTACTGGCACGGCCTGCAAGGGAACAGCCGATCGGGACCCTGCCGGCCCTAGAGGAAGCCATGAGAGATCGAGGTTACGAACTGGTGGTGGAAAGGCACAGCTCTTCTTTGGCGATTCTCGAAGTACGTACTAGAGTAGAAAAGTTTAGTCAATCCATATTTTAGGAGACCCTTGACTAGATTTTTTAAAGTTAAGACCTAGATTTTTACGTTTCTTTATTCAATGCACAATAATTATTACTTATATAACTTCTTATATAAGTAATAATTATTGTGCAAAGTTCAATTTTACATAATCAACCCGGTTTATGTTTTGTTAACTTCCATTTTCTTTACTTTAGTATGAGATATTGTAACGTACCTCAGGAATCGTCCCATGGTTTCGACTATCATAGGTTCCATTTCACACATTTTATCATCTATCGATATTCATCAGGCATAAACATATATTTTATTATGTATTTCTGCAAACACACAATTTCAAAAATATCACACACTATTCATCATTTTGTAAATACGTATAATAATTCCATCTGTACTGAAAATCACTATTCCAGAGTGCTGGACACTTACCGGCATTTCTCTTTATTCTGTTATTTATTTATTTTCATTACTCTTTCTCCAATTTTATCTATTTTTAGTTTATTTATTTTCTTGGCATTGTGGCAACTTAATGTTTTTATCCGTTGCCATGGCTACCCATGACTCGGATACTCTCTCCAACTGCGTCTATGCCTATTCAACCTCCACGGACGACCTAGTTTGATTCTTTTTAGTTCGATTCGAACCGTGCCTTTAAATGGTTCCGAACCTATAAAAGGCCGAGCCTCCCTGATCTTACATTCATTTCTTCGGCAAAAGTTGCCATAATAACTTTTGTTAGCTCGCTACCGAGCTCTAAATTAATAAAAGGCCTTGTCCCGGGGCCGACTGCTCCGGGACTCAAGAAAGACCTCAAAGCTCTACAGCACCTATTGGCTATCTAAACTTAACTACTTAACTCTAAACTACTGTTCTCGTCCTCTTCACCATACTCGCAAACTCATCGGCGGGACTGCCGCCCGGACTCCAGCTACCTCGGCCAGCCTCCAACTACTTCAGCCCGCCTTCCACCGACACCTGCCGTTCCACCAGCTCCTGCCACCGGCCGATATCCGCCGACCAACCTACCAGCAGCACCCGCCAGCCACCACCAGAGTGGCCAGCAGGCCAAGTATCGAGAGACGCCGGAACAGGAGCGCTTCTGCCTCCCAGGAATGCCACCCGTCTGCCAGCAGCACGTCCTCCAGACCCTCAAGCCTCAACGGAGAAGATCGCCGACGACTCACGCCCACTTCACCACTTCCACTTCACATCCCACACTTCACACACGCACACCATACCCCTTTTTTTATATTGTTAATTGTTAATACTTTATTTCTTGTAAATATATATATATATCCTATACTGTTCTTCTGATTTTCCTTTACTCTTTTTTTTAATCTATTTATTTTGTCGCTACACGATAATATACAAATATTCAACAATTCTCATCGGTTGCGGCTAAGATTATTATTATTGTTGGGCTAGGCATGAAAAAAAGAAAGGGATCAGACTCAATCCTCCTTAACGTGATTGCATTTTTTATTAAAATATATTTAGAATGGAACGGGCATATACGGCCGTCTCGCTCGCCTGATGCGCCGGCAGCGGGTGCAGCGCGTGCGCAGCGTGGAAGTGGGCGTGAGGTTGGTGCTCACGCGCAGACACGTCGCCATCCTCGGTGGAAGGGAGACGCTGTATTACGACACTGAGAGATTTGGTAACTAAACGCTCCATACATCCACATCTTACAGAACGGGATGGGCATATATGTCCGTCTCATTCTCCTAATGTGCAGCGTGGAGGTTAGCTTGAGGTTGGTGCTCACGCGCAGACACGTCGCCATCCTCGGGGGAAGGGAGACGCTGTATTACGACACTGAGAGATTCGGTAACTAAACGCTCCATACATCCACATCTGACAAAATGTGACGGGCATATATGTCCGTCTCGCTCTCCTAATGTGCAGCGTGGAGGTGGGCTTGAGGTTGGTGCTCACGCGCAGACTCGTCGCCATCCTCGGGAGAAGGGAGACGCTGTATTACGACACTGAGAGATTCGGTAAATAAACGTTCCATACATCCACATCTGACAGAACGGGACGGGCATATATGTCCGTCTCGCTCTCCTAATGTGCAGCGTGGAGGTGGGCTTGAGGTTGGTGCTCACGCGCAGACACGTCGCCATCCTCGGGGGAAGGGAGACGCTGTATTACGACACTGAGAGAGTCGGTAAATAAGCGCTCCATACATCCACATCTGACAGAACGGGACGGGCATATATGTCCGTCTCGCTCTCCTAATGTGCAGCGTGGAGGTGGGCTTGAGGTTGGTGCTCACGCGCAGACACGTCACCATCCTCGGGGGAAGGGCGACGCTGTATTACGACACTGAGAGATTCGGTAACTAAACGCTCCTTACATCCACATCTGACAGAACGGGACGGGCATATATGTCCGTCTCGCTCTCCTACTGTGCAGCGTGGAGATGACCATGAGGTTGGTGCTCACGCGCAGACACGTCGCCATCCTCGGGGGAAGGGAGACGCTGCATTACGACACTGAGAGATTCGGTAACTAAACGCTCCATACTCCACATCTGACAGAACGGGACGGGCATATATGTCCGTCTCGCTCTCTTAATGTGCAGCGTGGAGGTGGGCTTAAGGTTGGTGCTCACGCGCAGACACGTTGCCATCCTCAGGGGAAGGGAGACGCTGTATTACCACACTGAGAGATTCGGTAACTAAACGCTCTATACATCCATATCTGACAGAACAGGACGGGCATATATGTCCGTCTCGCTCTCCTAATGTGCAGCGTGGAGGTGGTCGTGAGGTTGGCGCTCACGCGCAGGCACGTCGCCATCCTCGGGGGGAGAGAAAAATATTCTTAAAAATATCTATATACTTAAGTAATGTATTAATGACAAAGGATTTCAAAATCAGCTCGTAATAGATTGCGAGAGATAAAGAATGCAATGGATTTTTTGCTGCAATCAGACAATGATGTCGATTCTGGCATGATTCTCTAAAGCTAAACTTAAAATTGACAACAGTGCATCCCTGTCATTCTCTATACAGAATGAAAAGGAGAGACTGATGTTAAATTTAGTTTTAAGTTTAGAGAATCACACTAGAATCGACACCAATATCCACTTATAATAAACATTTATTGGTTTCCTATACAAATTTCTACCTTCCTTTTTTGAGTACCAGGGTAGAGCTAAACCTCATTTCCTTTGCACTACATTAGAAAAAATTTAGGGCACGTATTTCTGCTGCACCGACTGTCTTTTAAACTGCACACTACTTCATTGAACACCAGCTGAGTGATCGCTTTACTTAAATTAAAAAAATGTTAACATCTCTCAGTATGAATAAAAATAAAAAATCTCAACTGAATTTGCTGCACACTTGATTAATTATTTTCCTTGCACTTCGCAGGTTCTCACAACTTCCACCTCAGTGAGAAACTTTACACAAGATATTCAGCCATAGCGTTTCAAATAGGGAGTCCGTATTTGGAAACATTCAACAACGTGTAAGTATAAAACACTGAAACACAATCACTGATCTCTTCCCTAAATACGAGTTATTTGGAGAAGAGGAGATGAGTTACTAATTAAACCACATTGACGTAAACGTAAAATTTTTTGGCGTATGAGCAGCTCCAATATTAGAAAGTACAGTCCTACTTATAGGTATTAAAATTGTGAAAGTTTATATGTTTGTCACTCCATCCATCCATTCATCCATCAGCCTTTCTCCGTCCACTGCTGGACATAGGCCTCCCCCATAGAACGCCACAATGCGCGGTCCTGCGTTATCCGCATCCAGCGGCTCCTAGCACATTTGACGATGTCGTCATTCCACCTTGTTGGGGGCCGCCCCAAATCACGAAAATATGCATATAGTTTCCGGCATAGATATCCCGGAAAAATTTAAGGTTCTTATCGGATTCTCAAAGAGCTAAAGTTAACGCAGTCGAAATCGCGTTCGGCCGCTAGTAAATTCATAATAAAACTCCATACTGAGACAATGTCTCTTACAAAATCATAGACACTACACTTCTAACATTTACCTAAAACGCGTCCCACAATAAAAAAAATATCTCAATCTAGAAATTTTTAGTCAGGGTTTAGACCCCAAAGTGGTCCCTTTGTATTGAATTATTGGCAGATAGATCAATACGAATTTGACAGCGATATTTTCTTTAAGCGCATGCCATTTTTTATGGAATATACGGAATAAAGAGAATGGATCCCAATTTACTACTCGAGTCTAGTGCGAATTAGTACTAACGACTGGAAAGTCAAACGCAGCCGAGGCCGACGCGCGACGGTTCAAGGAGCATTCCCAGAGCCGAAATAATTTAATTACTCTTTCTATGGCCCACCATTGTCAGTTATTTTTTTATAAAATTGGTGGCAAACGAACTTATAACCCATATGATAGAACGCGGCCACCATATCCTAAAAAGACGATTGCGATACCAACGTGTATCACTTGCACATATGCCTATCCTTCATATCCTGGAATCTTACTCAACGACAGGCACAGAACGGCACCAAGAGGTCCTATGATTTCACTGGTCTTAGGGTAGGGTAGGGTAGGGTGGAAATTACTTCTGTAGACGGCCGTTCCAATTCAAGCAGAAAGTCAGCTATGCTCTACTTCTCTCAAGAGTAGCAGTAAAAGAGCTAATTACTGTGCTATTGCTTTTCTCTGAATGCAAGGAATCGATTACGTATAATCAGCGTGAGCAGTCTTTATGAGGTCACATTTTAATGTTTTTCACCTCCCTATTTTCTTGTATACCTTCTTTTATCCTTACTATCCTTCTATGCTTTCTCTTTCCGACTTCTGCGCCCCTGGCTGTATCAATTAGCTCGATTACGGACAGTATATTATTAAACATGTTGAAATTTGAATAAGAATAACTAATAATAATAATAATAATAAGTTAAGGGACAAATTGTAAAATAACCGAATAAAAATAATAGGAAAAAACAAAATTATACTAAACGTCAAAAGCTTGAAAATGTAACTTTTTCAACATCTTAGGTACTTAAAGGTTACTAGGTAAACGTTTGCAAGTGATTTTTAGGTTGATGACATTATTCGAGGCTGGTATATTGGCGAAAATGACATCGGATGAATATAAGAACTTGCCAGAACAATCGAGGAGGTCGGAGCCCGTCACAGAGAGTGATAGACAGAACAGTGACGTCACCGGGGACTCCCCCGCCGCGTCTCAGGTAAAACGGGTCCTATAATTAACTACTGTTAATAAATAATAGGAACACGGTAAGTAAATATAGTAATATGTTATTTTTATTCTCTATGCCATACCATATCTATATAAATAATATGTATTTCTATATAAATATACTTATATATGTACAGTATATGTATTCTATCCGTTACCCTAGCATCCCATAACACAAGCCTTACAGTGCTTACTTTGGGGCTAGGCTAATAATTGGTGTGAGTGTTGGAAATATTTATTTATTATTATTATTATATCTACCATTCACTAATGTAAAGCGACTAAATTCCAAAAAACTTTTACTAAATAACTTATGCCCTTACTATATTGCAGACTAGCTGTACTTATTATTATTACATAATGTTAAGATCAAAAAGTCTTTCAACCGCTAATCTGATTTTGATGAGTCTTCGTATGGGATAAGGTAGATAAGCGAGGGTGGGTCACTAATTTTATGTGAATAGTTACTAACCGGACAGACGTTGTTTTGCCTAACTCTAGAGCATACCTGACCCAGTTAAAAATTTGAAAACATAGGAGTAGGCGTTAAGAAAGCCATTAAATACATGGATAGAAGAAATATATATAAAAATCAGTCCGTCAGCCCTTGACATTTTATATTTAAGATTATAATTTAAGAAATATAATCTTTCCTCGAGTTGTTTACCCTTGGATTTGTGAATAATAATATTTCGGCAGCAATGGATTACCGCAATTTCTCGAAAATTATAAATTAGAAAATTCCTGAAACAATATAACCTAAATGAAGGAAATGGTTTTACAAAAAAGTATTTTACACAATGAAATAATTATCCTAAGCTATAAGTTATTATGAAGTTGTGGAGACTGAATAAAAAACAATAATTTATAACTAATCTCTAACATATAAAATTCTCGTGTCACGGTGTGCGTAATTGAACTACTCCGAAACGAAAATTTTCGTGAAATTTTATATGCATATTCAGTAGGTCTGAGAATCGGACAACATCTATTTTTCATCCCCCTAAATGATAAGCGTCGTCCATCCTTAAATATTTTTGGACAATTTTTTGGTTTTTATTTTTTTATGATACATCATACAAAAATACATACAACCCTAAATTTTTACCCTTCTACCACCAACCCCTATTTTTTATAGCGGTACGAAGTTCGCTGGGACAGCTAGTATCCATATATATCTATTTCTTTAAGTCCACGTAGTTCTTTAATCGCCGTAATTAGATTATTATACAACCATCAATAGGGATGATAACTACCTTTTTTTTCTTTATCTATCAGGTAAATAATTAAAAAGTATAGGACACATACTTTTTCTTTTTTCCCAGATATATTGGTTTGAAATGTCGCATGACGTTGACGTCTTGTTACAATTTATTCTTAGAAAGGACGTCATGAGCTCCGTAGAGACTCCCAAACTTTGACGCGCTTTATCTTTGTATTTTTTTATTCAATTGACAAAAGAAAAGAATAACCATAAGTTTTTCATAATCTAACCTACGCTAAATACATTTATTACATATTTTGTTTACTCCATCATTATCCCTTTAATGCGTATATACTTTTATATTTAATTTTCATACTGCCTGCAATCAAAAATAAAATAAACTATTATTAAATAGTTAAAATCCTATGAAGATAACAATATTTTTGGTAAGTTTCTTACACAACCTAGCTTCAATATCGCATTATCGACATTCATTAATTTACAGCTGATTTCTTTATTAAGCACGACACTTTTCATTTAAATTTTGTCCAACGAATAAAGTTTTAAGTTAACAGCTTACTAACTTATTAATTGTTATTTTAACATCTAAAGTCCCCTGTGCTTGTTATCAGTAAGTTTCCAGTTCCAAAACTGTAGTCCATTTGATGCTTCAACTTAATCTTTAGTAACTTAACAGAGCATAACTTTAAAGTAAGCAAAAAGCGCTTCATAGTCACACACACAGCGAACGTGTTTGCTTGTTCAAACTGTACTCGGAGCTTTAAACTTATTAAGTTATCAAACTGCCCTGCGAACACTTGGAGAACATGTTAATTAATGCATCAAATCAGCAGACCAAATGGAGTTCCTTTAAAAAAGCGAGTGTGATAAAAGTTTTTGGGCACCATTTAACGCCAATTATTAGTTGACAAATCGTGACGAATATAAATAAATAAATAAATATTTGTTTCTTAGGTTTTCACGCACATCATTCATTAAATAAAACTAGTTTTTCACGGGTTAATGCACGAAACTTTATTTATTTATTGACGTTTCGCAGCTTTTACAGGCTGCATCGTCAGAATCAAACTTTTATTTAATTTGCCGAGCAACTTCGAAAGACTTATTGAGCGTTCGGTTATTTCATTGTTCGATTTTTAAAGTTTTATTGTCTATGTATGAATTTATTATTTAATTTAATTAATAAAGTATTTTATTTAAAATTCTTTTTTGTAATTTTGAGTTTATTCATTTGACCCTAACTACCGTAAACTACCACCGGTTCCAAAATTGGGAGACCTTTCGGAGAAGAACCGGCGAAACAAACTCAAGAGAGGCTTTCTATCTCCTTCTTATGTTAAATTATGCAAACAAAAAGAACTAATAGTATCTGTTGGTCTTGCAGTGTGTGCTCGGGGTTGGGATTTTATCTCCTGTATAATGGGTTCCCAAGCTGGTGGTACATACCAACCATCTTCCCTATTGAAATTTGGATATTTTTTAATCTCAATAGCCTCGCGTATCATTCTAGGAACGAATCGCTGCTCAGTTGCAAGGATCTGTGGTTTATCAAATCTAATGTAATGGTTTGGGTCCCCTTAATGCATGTTCACACACTGCAGTTCTAATAAATATTTCCAACACTCACACCAATTAGTCTAGCCCCAAAGTAAGCATTATAAGGCTTGTGGTATGGGATACTAGAGTAACGGATAAAATACATATATGTGTATAAGTATATTTATATAGCAATACATATTAAACATCAATGACTGGAGTACAAATGTTCGTGATTAGAACCCGGGACCTCTCGAGTCGGCGACACCATGAAACCTGGCGTACAAACCACTCGGCCACGGAGGCCGTCTATATATCAAAAATATAGAAAATAGTACGTGGTTTTGTTTTTTTGATCATCATGAACATAGACACGTAGGGGGATTTTTTTAATATGGAGTGATAACAGTGCAGATAACATTACACACAGAAAAATATAAGGTAATTTTAAAATAAATGTTTTTCACACCAAGAGCACAGTCAATGTTGGTGTACTCCTCTCATACTACCGAAAAGTGTCGCTTTGATCTGCTCTATTAAAATTGAGTATGGGTTGGCTACCTTTTAGGATTTGGAAAATGTTGAATTCCTAATCTAATTAATATTTAATATTCCATCATATTAAGGAAATCTAAGAAATTCCAATGTAAAAGATATTTATTTATAAATTATCTAATTCAAAAGCAGGAAAATGTACTTTGAACATTCAACCGCAGAGATTCGACGCGCCGCTGCGTCGCGCAACCGGCTCTATATCTCAATCCCGTTTTGAGAAATCTCAATAATAAAGACATAATCAGAGAGCAAGATAAACCTGCTATTATTACTTATCACAGATATTTACTTTAATAGACATTTCCATGTAAAGGCGGTCGGTGCTCGGTTCTATAGCTTAATTCTTATTACAGACGCAGGGAGAGCCCACAAAGGGGTTGGAGCCGGTCTCATTAAGGATGCTGAGGGGTGCCTTTTGTTTGCTGGGCATTGGACATCTCTTGGCTGGTAAGTAGACATTTAAAAGATGAGTTTTAAAATGGGTTTTATTAAAAACCTCGCAAGGAAAGTCTTATGACCAATTAGCAGACGATTAAGTACAATATTAAGCTCATTGTAAGGTCAACGAAACAATAGAGAGGAGGGGATTTCAATTTAACTGTTCACTTAGATATTTATATTTGCATAAAGTTGAAAGATGTAGTAGAATTTTACTATATTATAACTTATATTATAAACATATACATATATAAATTGAGGTACTAAGAAAGTCCTACTTAACTATAAGGTAGAACCTTCTGTTAGTTGGTTTGTATGAAAATTGGCACATGGTCAGTTTGTCTACTCCAGGGATGGGCAAACTACAGCCCGCGGGCCATCTCCGCCCCCCGAATGGTTGAAATCCGGCCCGCGGCCATCAAACAATAATAATCAAAGTTTCTCACTAAAAAGTACCATTTGCCCCGCTGCCGAATCTGGTACCTACATATTTTCTGCTGCTAAACAGCAGGGTGAGGGGCTTTCGTTACTGAGCTATATTTTTATTTAATTTACTAATTCTAGAGGTGTCCATATCATATCGACGGGTGCAAAGTAAATAAAGTCAACTGCAAATTCACGTTTTTCTTTTTATTTCATTTTCTTACCAATCAAACAAGACGCCACAACCTGACATATTTTGTTTTGCAGATTTCACTTTATTTCAATCAATTTTCGAACGTATAAAAAGCCATCTACGCATGTTTTTGTAAATAGTACGAAGTCAATGCGACCAAGTAACGTTGGTTGTTTCAACGCGGGGCGCGAGGCGGGCTCCGAGCGCGCGCAAAATGACATCAGGGAGTTGGCTCACTTATCACCGGCGGCGCGCGCGTACCTTTTACGTTAAGAAAAGATTTTTTTCTTTAACGGCAGCAATTTCGAGGTGTTATTATTCTATTCTCCATTTGCATTAATCCTTACAATTTCAAAATGAATAAAGAACGACGCAAACTGCAATTCGGAAGAATAAGAAAATAACTGGACATCAAGGAAACTGATGGGCTTTTAAAACTAAAAAAATATAATAGCCGTGATACTGAGGCTGCTATGTATAACTATAAGGACGGCCGTTATGTATGTGTATACATCCGTATGGATAGTATGTATAACTAGACGGAGTATACACGACCAACTGGTAGTTGACTCAGTTAGCATTTTTTAAAGTACGATGTAAGAACGGCTATCTGCAAAATCTCATAAATTTTCAAGAAATTAGCTAAACTAGCTTAATATACAAATATATTAGAGTCTTTGGTCCACTCATTATATATATATATATCTTTTCGCTCTCCTGTAAAGTTGCTATTTTGCAGATGTCTGTTTTTACTTTGCACCCGTCGATATGGTCTGAGTAAAAACTTGGCCCGCCATAGATTCTGATAGTAACTATTGGCACGATAAGAAAAAATTGGACCATCCCTGGTCTAATCAGTACCCGAAACACGACTTTGACAGATCCGTAGTAGTATCGCCATCGTCAAAGTTTCTATGGAAATTAAGCAGCGCCCCTACCGGACGTAGAACAAACTGGCTGCTTCCATAGGAACTTTGACGATGGCGACACGACTATGGATCTGTCTACCACGAGTTTCAAATCAAAGCAAACTTTTCTTTTAATAAAATGTGTATTAAAGCTTTTCAGTGCGTCTCGAAGTCGCAACGTATTTTATCATACCTTTAACTTCGAATGACGGACAGTGGACCCTTGCGTAGTAATAGGAATCCTTTTTCACTATAATCAAAGAATACTTTAATTTGTTCTATCTATTTCAGCTATAGCTCTAGGTGTGGAAATCCAGATACATCGTCGGAGTAAGAAATGTATGCGAGTCAATATGAGATCAGAACACAAACATTCAACTAAGGAGAGCATGTTCAGGAGAGCGAATAAGCACATCAGACGTATCTGTAGGAGGATACTCAGATCTATGTGCAGGCTAATCGATAGAGCTTTAGGACCTACCACTTAATAAATTTACCTATTATGTATTTTTTGACATTTGAGTATTGTTTTGCATGTATTGAGTAAGAGCTAGAACATACTCACAACTAATAGCTCTTGCAAATAATCAAGTAGTCGTGCAACTGTTGCTCATACGTAACACATTAGATGATTGCAACTGCAATAGGGGTGATGACGGGGTACAGTAAACGAAATTCTATTTAGTCCGTCAGTTAGATGATCAAAAAATAATGGACACGTATTTTTTCTTTGGGCAATCAACCAAAAAATGACAAAGTTATAGCGCGTCAAAGTTTGGGAGTAGGGGCTCGTGACGTCACTTTTGAGTGAATTTTCACTTATAAGTGTACTCAAACGTGACGTCATGCGACTTTTCAAATCAATATATCTCTGCAATGTTTATATTATGTGAAAAAAGAAAAAATACTTGTCCAATACTTTTTGATAAACTACCTGATAAACGAAGAAAAAAAAATCAGTCATCATCCCTATTATTTAGACCGATATGGATTTCGTTGATGCGGTGGCATTCCTCCTTTTCGATACTGATTATTGCGTGCAACTATCGTACAATGTGCGCACTCTGATATATTCATATGGAAAACGATTCGTGTTGCACTAAAATTGCGGGGCTATGTAACTAATAAAGTTGCAGATAAATCCTTTTGAAACTAAAGCAAGTGTGGGCGCACATGCAAACGTATACTTTCTTGGAGTCCGCACAACTATCGCACTGCAATTAATTGCAAGTGTGTTCTAGCTTTAACATGAATACTAGTAGCAATTTTAGTAATCTGACAGAAAAATGAATTTATGAAAGAAATAACGAAATAGAAAAGCCTTTTCAATGTGTCTATAGTCACCTGCCGAACACAAACATTCATCCAGGGAGAACTCGTTCAAGAGGGCGAATAAGCACATCAAACGCGTTTGCAAGCTTAGATCGCTTTGCAGGCTAATTGTTAGTCTATTTGATACAATGAAAAAATATAGTAGCTATAAGATGAATATTGGGAATATTGGCAGCGATTTTGCTATTCCGTAAAAAAAATGATTTAAAAAAAATACCTATATTGATTTTTTTTATCATCTCATTGTCGGTGTTGCTCTGTTTTAATCTATTGTCACTTTATTGCAATGCTTTATCGATTAGCCAAGCCTAAAATGACGTCACACATATAGCTTAGCAATAAATAGTTTATATATAGCTTATGATCACACTAGCTACTGATAAGTTATATTTCATATTTATTAAAGTGTTATATTATGTCACAATAAACATTTATTTATTTCAAATTCAATGAATC
Organism: Chilo suppressalis; assembly: GCA_902850365.2. Lineage (NCBI taxonomy): Eukaryota > Metazoa > Arthropoda > Insecta > Lepidoptera > Crambidae > Chilo > Chilo suppressalis. Next base: position 6,779,257 of record OU963902.1, read on the forward strand.
CCACATGAACTAAAGTCAACTCCAACAACTTTAACTATATTATATTTATTGCTTACTCTAGACTAGTGGGAATCGAAAACTGTCCACTGTTGCTCTAATACGGTTAAAGTTCTGCTGACCTCAGATACCTACAAACTTCCAATAAATTGCTGGTATGGCCAGACCAGAAAAAATAACTAGTAGTTCGAAATATTGCGGGTACGCTAATGGAACAAAGTACTTATCTAAGTGTCGTGGACTTTAATTGACAATTCAACTATGATTTTCGATACCCCAAATAGCGATTGGGGCGCCTTCTGACCAGTTTTTTTCATTGCCCTGGTCAAACCATGTGTATTTGAGATAAAGGTATACAACGTTGAGGAGCTCGATGGCATAGGTATGCATGCATATACCTACCTGCGCCATCGAACCGTCCAAGCACCATACAGCGCATTCGGCCATGAAAGTTAAGCAACTTTCGCGAGGGTCAGTCATTGGATGGGTGACGAAAAACTTATTGTCACCGAGCTTCACCGTGCTTCGGAAGGCATGCTAAGCCGTTGGTCTCGCCAGCATCTGCATTCATTAGCACCCACCATTCCGTAATAGGCCCACGTGGTGGGTCACGACCCAGTTTCCCTATTCCATCCATAGAGAATGCCTGTATGATACAAAATTGACAATGAACTTGTTTTACCATATTAAATAAAAAAAATGTGTGTCTTCTTTTAAAATAAAAATAACACAGTACAACTGCGTTATTGTGTTTAACAAAAAGTATGAATGAATGAATGATTTATTTATTTTCTCTCACAAAGTTACAAACTAACATTATAATTACAAAAGGGTATTGAATTACAGTAACGGTAAAACAATGCAGTTCTTTGAGAGAGCTGGAGATTGTACTAGGTTACAAAACCTGTGTATCTTTGAATGTAATTCACCAGTAAAAAAGCGGCCAAGTCGGCCAAGTGCGAATCCAACTCGCCTATGAAGGGTTCCGTAGCAGCAACATAATATAATAGTTCGTTGTAACTTTGATTGATGTTTTAATAATAGTGTATTTTTTTTAATAATTAATTATTAAAAAAAACACTTAGTAGATCTCCTCCAAACCCATTTTCGGTGGAAGTTTGCATGGTAATGTACATCATTTTTTTTAGTTTTATCATTCTCTTATTTTAGAGGTTCCAGGGACACACACACACACACACACATTTTACCACTTTGGACGTGTCTCTCGCTCAAACTATTCAGTTTAGAAAAAAAAATATATTAGAAACCTCAATATCATTTTTCTATAGATATCCCACACGAAGAAGACCTGTCCTATATACACATAGGGGTTTATAAAAAAAAATTTTTGAGTTTCAGTTTTAAGTATGGGGAAACCCCAAAATTTATTGTTTTTATCTATTTTTGTGTGAAAATTTTAATGCGGTTCACAGAATACATCTACTTACCAAGTTTCAATAGTATATAGTTCTTATAGTTTTGAAAAAAAGTGGCTGTAATATACAGACGGACAGAGAGACCAGACATGACGAATCTTATAGATTCGATTCGGGTTCCGTTTTTTGCCATTCGGCTACGGAACCCTAAAAAGTAAGTGCTTAACTAAATAACTAAAATCGGTGTTAGGTATTATTACGAAAGTTTGCTCCAATTCCGAGATCTAGAGATAGATCGCCATTCTAAAGAACAATCTAAAAAATCTAATTAATTACGCTCGCTCTAAACCTCAGCACCTCGTTATCTTTCAAAACGTTAATCCTAAGAGAAATGCAAATTAAAAAGACTTAAAAATAAAATTCATTATAACCTCAAATTGTTGCGAACCCATGTAATCCCCAATTTAACTTTATGTCTTATTAAATCCTCATTTAGGGTCAGTCGTACAAACAGAAACCCGTAATTTTCCTATCTATTGAGAAGAGCCCCGTAAATGACCTATTAGAGTAGAAGCATTGTATGTTTTTAAAACGGCTTTCGTGACACAGTATTGTAACAAATACTGCTAATAATACAAATGTGTGTCTGTATATCAGTCTGGCTGTAACCTCGTCACGCTTAAGAGAGACGTGAAGAAGCATTTTTGCAGGCCGGCAAGGTGAGGATGGTTGGTATAGCAGTTTGTAACTGCTGTACCAGCTATCTTCGCGTTTGGACTTTATCACCACTTAACATCAGGTGGAGTAGAGTCATTTGCCTACCTCGCTATAAAAAAACATAATAAAAGATTAGTATATAGATCATTTATGCTGGCGAAAAGACAAGTGGAAATTTCTATAAGAAACAAGTATAATATGATAATTTCACAAACGTTTTTATAAAAGAGACAACAAATTGTCATTGTCAAACCAATATCTACTATGTGCACTTTTTAGAGATTTTGATTTTCTATCATTATGATTAGTACCTATACTCTATTATACTATCTGATTTTCCAATACAAAGACTGTTACGCGAATCTTGAGCATAATAACGGTTAACAGAGGTTGCTTAAAAATATGCTGTATACGTAATATTGCCAAATATTAACTGCTATCTGAAAGTTTTATTTTTTGCACATTGCTTTGACAACAGCGAAATAATTATACAGTAAGTATACAGTATCTTAAGACAGTTGACGAAAAACTCTCTTATTTCCATGTAATAAAGCCTGAGTCGATAACAAACTGAATTGACCGACTAGACGTGGCTTTGGTTGGTTCTTCATAAAAATTCTTTCCTCGTCCATAATTAAGAATCGAAGGAGAATATTAAAACTGTCAACTTAGGTAAAGGAAACCGTGGCCGGCTTCCGCTGTGGAGTGGTTTGCTGCCAATCTCGGGCATAGCAATTTCCGAAGTACCGGGTTCAATTTCCTTTGGGATCAATGTAGAAAATGATCTTTTGATAATTTATTATTGTCTCGGTCTAGATATTTGTATAATAAAAGGCCATAATAGTAAACACAGTTCATGATTCAGATCATGATCAGTTATACCAGCCTATTAATGTCCCCACTGCTGGGGCACAGATGTTCCCTATGGGGTCGCATTGCATCTGCAGTACCCGCCAAACCGCACTGGGCCCGCGTGGTGATGACCCACCACGCGGGCCCAGTGCGGTTTGGCCCAATCTCCCTATTCCATCCATAGGGAAGGCCTGTGCCCCAGCAGTGGGGACATTAATAGGCTGATGATGATGATGAAGAACTTTCATCTGCAATGTATCAGCGAAATACAAGGAAACGTATAACTGAATTAGACCGGAGGACCTCACTAATGAACTTAATCCTAAGTGACAAGCTAACGCAACAACTAGAACGTTCTAAATAAAACTTCTGGCGTCATTTGAATAGTTAAGACCAGCTTGTATCTCTAAATTTATTTAAATATAAATAAGGGAATCTAAACTTTAAAAGTAACAGATTGATATCTATGACCTTACAGAGACGGTAGACGATATTATTATATTTAAGTAACAATTTATGAGAGGTAGGGCATAGCGGAATTCCTACTCGAATTGGAGCGCCGGTGTGGGAAAGTAACCTCCACCTTAGTGTCGCCGCACACGGGCCACACGCCACAGCCACAAACGCCGCCACGTGAAGCTAGAAGCGGCTACTGAAGTGGCTGAAGCGCGCGACAGCGGCCGACTAAGTGTCGCCGCACACGGGCCACACGCCACAGCCACAAACGCCGCCACGAGAAGCTAGAAGCGGCTACTAAAGTGGCTGAAGCGCGCGACAGCGGCCAAGGTAAGGGAGAGAGGGTTGGGGAATTGCGCGAGTGACGTGTGGCGGTGTTTTGTATCGGCGCATTAAGTGGCCGGTGCGGGTCACAAGAAGCGAGCAACGACGATTTGTAGCGTGTGGCGGCCACCGGGGTACCGTGTGTGGCGAGTCAATATAAAATGTATGAAAACTATAACAAATATGCCGGTGGCGGCGTTTTGTGGTTGTGGTCGGTGGCCCGTGTGCGGCGACACTTAAAGAGTATCACAAATTTGTTTCTTAGGTTTACACGCGCATGACTCATTAAATGAAACGATTTTACGGGTTATATACACTGTATTTATTTATCTGACGTTTCGCAGCCTTTTCAGGACTGCGTCTTCAGAAATAATGATTTTTAATTTACTTTGTCAAGCTACCTTCGAAAGACTTTTATTGAGCGTTCGGATGAAATCGATATAAAAATCTTCCAATGAAATATCAGACGCAGTCCTAAAAAGGCTGCGAAATGTCAGATAAATAAATATAGTGCATATAACCCGTAAAAATCGTTTCATTTAAACGGATCGCAATTCAGTTTTTTTTCGGTGAGTAAGATTCCAGGGCTCCACGAGGTAGGGGATTGGGTCAATGTAGGCAAAGGTACGAGTGATATTTTGGTATATCAAGTGACTGGTGTCGACTTACCATCAGGTGGACCATACGCTAGTTTGCCAACCTTTTAACAACAAGTCCTGAAATTACCCTAATAAGGTAATAAGGTACCACCACCAATCGTGGTAGAATCCCTAACGGGGACCCCGCGGCTTCGCATTAAGCAGTGCAGAAGGTATTCGCAGGACTTTTTTAGCGGATATTATACCGTAAAGCGCCCGTAAGAGTTGCAGGGTCCTCGGTGGGCAGCCACTGGGGGGTCCGTTCGGCGGTGTGCCTCTTATAGGCGCCGTCGTCTGTAAAAAGATTTTTTACCTGCGTTATAAAAAAAAGGGTACCACCACCATTAATCAAAGCATCATGTTTCATGAACGTTAGAAATTGGCGAAATACCGGTAACTGCTGTTAACTTTTTTAATTCCACTTTTTTATTCGGGCCCTATATATTATGTTATAATTAATTATTTAAACATATTACATTCTGACTGAATTAATTAAATATTATCCAGCCAAATCTCACTAATATCATTAACTCATCTATGCTAACAACCATTATTATAATTCTCGCTATTCACTACATAACTTTATGCTCGGCTAGTGTGTTCAGTCCCATACTATTACTGTCATCAGCATTATAGGGACAATCATTAGCCCAATACAATAGTTAAACGCTACAGTCATTTTAAACATGATGCGATTTAGCTCACCCTTTGCACGATATACACTCGGCGTCAAAAAAAGATATCCGTCCTGGTTGATCTCTTTTTTTTTACTTTTTCTTACTTTATAAGGTAAGATAAAATTAGATAAATGGATGATCGCTACCAGTTTAATTTTTGTACTCTTTTTAAGTTTCATCGATCGGTCCTACCTAGGATCGGTCCTTGGTGGGACCGACTACTTATGAATAAATTAATATCTAGTAACGTAGTTAACATGAACAGAGCTGCATATTAATAAACGAAGTCTCATCGGTCGGTCTTACCTAGGACCGGTCCTGGGTGTGAGGAGCACGCTCACGCGGACTTTCTTCGCCGCCGGAGGGTGCGGGCTAGGAGAAGGCGTAACAACCGGCTCTTGGTCAACACCGACGGAGGCCAGCGAGGCCCGGACTTGGGAGGTTCGAGCCCTGGATTGCTTAGGCCTCTGTCTGTAGATGGGGATGCCTCCGATGCCTCGGGGCATCCCAAAGTTGGGTGGATCCGTTCGACTCGGACACTCGCTGGTGAGGTCGCGGAAGTATCCTTACGGGCTCCACCCAGTGCCTTTGCCTCGCCGGGCGGGGTGCCGCCCGATAGTGGACCTTGCGCCCGGCGAGGTGACGGCCCTTCGATGAGGTCTCACCTCACCGTCATCATCGTCGTCAGGTTTTTAGTGGGTAGGGCACCCTTCCTCTCAAGCAGCCGTTGAGCCAGTCCTCGGATTGGCTGAGCGGGTGGGCGAAAGGAGGACGGGAGTGCCACATAACCTCGCCGCACTCCCAAGGCGTTGGGGTATAAAAAAAAGACCGGTCCTGGGTGGGACCGACTACTTATTAATAGGATAATATAAAGTAACGTAGTTAACATGGAACAGAGCTACGATTTAATATTTACACGGAAACCGGCAGGAAAGTTGCTGTAAAGCATGCTGAAATGGGGGATACAATTCTAAATGGTGAAAAACTAAATTTAGTCGATACAACCGTTTTCTTAGGTGTAACACTAGACAACAAACTTCAATGGAACCCTCACATTACAACACTAGCCGGTACACTTAGTTCTGCTGCTTATGCAATTTATAGAATAATACGGCTTACAGATGTCGACACTGCTAGGATAATATACTTTAGCTACTTTCACAGCATTATGTTGTATGCCATTCTATTGTGGGGCACGGCCGCTGACATTGAGACAGTTTTTATTCTTCAAAAACGAGCTATAAGAGCTATTTATCGCTTGAGATCTCGAACTTCTCTTAGGGATACATTTAAAGAAATAGGTATAATGACTGTTGCCTCTCAATACATTTACAATTGTATATTGTTTGTGCGTCAAAACATAAATTTATATACAAGGCACGATGATGTACATAATTTCAATACCCGAAATAAAGATAAACTCAAACTGCCACCGTTGAAACTCCAAAAGGTTCTTGATTCATTTGTGGGTCAAGGTATATGTTACTATAATAGAATACCAAAATAAATAATTGATTTACTTTTTAATAAGTTTAAAGTGTATTTAAAAACATGTCTCCTTAAAAAAGGTTACTATACTGTTAAAGATTTTATGAATGATAAGGCACCTTGGGCTTAATATAATAGACTAAGTTGTATTACTTTGCTAATTTAGTTGAAAATTGTTTAATCGCCACTTCTTTATTTAAAAATAGTACCTAGCTATACTTAACTTTTATTAATTAATAATATTAATGTGATGAAAGTTGACATCAACACATGTTTTCAATTTTTGATGTCTCTTTCAATTGACGACTCTGTATGAAACAAAACAGGGAGAAAAAAATAGCCGTTGCTGAGTTTCTTGCCGGTTCTTTTCAGTACAAGGTCTCCCGCCGTAGATTTACGAACCGATGGCGTAGCGTTTGACTTTCACAAGAGCATGTAACAGCCTAGACTGAATAAATGAGTTTGAGTTTATGTGTACAGTCTGTCGCATCGGTCGGTCCTGCCTGGGACCGTTTATATTTCGCCTGTTCTCTTTCCATCCTACCCGCCTTCTGCTATGGCATATCCATAGCCATGTAGAGAACGCTTGGTGGGTTGCCGGCCACGGTCTGCCTGCTCACCACAAATAAAAACTTATGTAATTGGAACACTTCACTAGACCCATAAAAATTAATCGTACCGAAATTTTTTAAAACCCGCGAAATAAAAGCCATAATTTATTGATACATACATAAAACTAAAAGGCTTTTTCGCCAAGCTTTAGAAACACAACAGCGTATCCTAAACTCGTAACAAAGCGTATTGTGTAGGATGTAGGTACAGTCCAATTAAATGTGTTATTAAAATTACGCGACAACTGTTTAGGCGGTGAGAAATCCAAAATATATTGATGCCGCTGCAGCTGCCAGCCGGTAGTTAGTTCGCAACTTGCCCAGTCCGGCGCGTGGTATAAGGTATAAGCATTGTGCAGAAACTTAGAAAGTACAACAATAGGGAATGTGTGTAGATTGTAGTATAACTATCAACTTGTTTTACTAAAAGGATAGACTATCCACTATCAACAACAGCATGTGAATATAGTTTTTTTTATAGCGAGGTAGACTCTACCCCATCTGATGTTAAGTAGTGCTAAAGTCCAAAGGCGAAGATAGCTGGTACAGCAGTTATAAACTGCTACACCAATCACCCTCACCTTGCCGGCCTGCAAAAATGCTTCTTCAGTTAGAAAGCCTATTGTGTTAAGTATACATTCCACTATTTAGTTTATTAAAGTGAATTTTTTATTGCACCGCCACATTTTTTTTCATATACCTTTAGCATATCGCATTACTTTTTTAATTGTTATTAAACATTCACACCATATCAACAAGCATCGGTGGTTGGTTACATGGATGGCCCGGGTTCGATTCCCAGCCGAGGAAGGACTTTTTTTATTACTAATTTCAAAAGTTTCACTTGCATCGTGATTTCATATAACAACACCATTTTTTTATTATATCTGGTTAATACTTGGTACTTGGGTTTGAAGTGGCGCAAACTTGTGAGTTAGGCTAAATTACATGCTCTCTACATATTATATAGCAGAGTTCAGGACATATGTATATATATTATTCAACCGAATATAACAAAAATCGGAAACATCATCATTTTTACCTGTCCGCTTTGCGTGGAATGCCGCCATTTATAATTGTTCCAGCATTACAAATGAATCCATCCATGGCGATTCTAACGACAGCGTTCTGAAGATTCGATTTCCAATCAGGTCAATAATTGTTTAAAGTCTAAAATATATCGCTCTTAAAAGAAGTTTATAACGGAACCATCTCAATAAGTTCATGAAATCCAAGTCAATGCAAAAGGCTGTTTATAAGAAAATTACGAACTTTCTATCTTGTAACTTATACCGCAAAGCAACATCTGGACTTTACGTAGGGCAGAATGTTTCCAAATTTAAAGTTTATTGGCGCCCGGGCCGGCGCGAGGTCCGTACATTGTAGTATTGGCGATTCGGTTTAATGTCTTAATACAAACTAGGTGAATTTTGATTACTAAACATAATATTAGTTGAGAGGCAACCGATTTTCTCTACCTGCTTGCTCGATTGCAATTAAGAAGGGACTACAAAAACAAGAACTTGTGGGCACCTACTACATATTCGGTTAAAAAAAGTAAGGTGATAAAATATGTAGTGGGTACCCCACATCACTCCCCCCAAGAGGCCGTCACTACAGAAGATGAAAAACTGGGAAACGGACTTGACATCCTTCACGAGTCACCATGATGTGATGGCGACATCTATATGCCCCACATATAACCAACATAGAGGAATTTATCACTCGCCATCTTCAAGAGATGGCGCTACCGGCGCTGCACTCAAATAGTATGGAAGCCTACATCGCGCAAGTAAAATTCGGCTGCCAACAGTTCATATATACAATGCCCGAACATCAGTCGGGCCGCGGCCCCCGAGCGACCATCACCCAGCTCGAAGGAAGATCTTCCCCTTTGGCCTTCCTACAAACTTTATGTCGTGTAGGTTAGTAAGGCTGACGTCACATAGGAATCATGGATTCATGACTGAAAGTAGGGATTTTGGGATTTAATTGAGCGCGACGGAATAACATAAGGGGGCAACCTTGTACCCTGTTAAGTACTCCCATATTACCTGGAGCCCTTTATATGAGGTCAAACGTCTAGGGCAGCAAAAAAATATTTAACAAACGGCCCTAACTTTTGGCCACGTCCAAATTGACAGTCTTTTGAATAGGAGCTGCTAAAGGGTTGTCGTAATCGTAACATCCCTTCTCAATATCTGATGCGCTCGAATACGTTTTTCCCTATAATCTTCATCTTAAGCTTCGTACGGCCATCTCCACGCCATGCAAATCATCAGATTAATATTTACTCCGTCATCAGAAACATTGCGTTTTTATTAATGGAGAGAATAGGAAGAATGGGTCTTTATCACAAGAGCTCAGTGGTGAATTGATGAGTTCTAACGACTGTAGATGCAGCCGTGACCAACGGCTTTAAGTGCCCAAGCACGGAAGTGATCAGATTACAGAACAAAAGGTAGATGGAGCGCACGGAACACGCAATGAGTGGCACCATAGGAAATATGAAGTCAAAAGCGAAGATTTCAAACGTTAGATATGCCCTTACCATAGTTTGACCGCTCTGAAAGCTGACAGCACTCGAATATGCTAAGTAGCATATCATCATGGCTTGTCTAATCAGTGTTCATCTGAATATAGTGGCAGTTTGACGTTGGTGAATAAAATACAGCAGGCATTTTTGCGAGAAAAGTGTATTAGAATGCCGTCGTGTGCCTTCCGAAAGTGCACTAATAATTCGAGAAATACAAATAAAGCTAATGGTGTAATATTTAACTCGTATGTTTTAGATTTCATTGTTTATTAAATTTATTTGCTTTCGTTGTCATAAATATTGAAATCTGATCGGACAGCGCATGATAGAGAAAGTAGTGTTGGAAAATATTGGAAGACAAAAAGAGACAACACTATTCTCTCGGTACCGCGTTTTGCGTTTAGTCCGTTTGTCCGCCCATGAAGTTTCATAAAAATTGTTCTAAATTCGAAAGAACTAATTACTGTTCTTCCTTTTAGTGACGAGCACTTAGTCCTAAAATTTATCGAATCGGTAATCTTAGAGCATTGCATTAAAACTTTACAAAACCATAATATATCATGTATTATTTAGTTATCATAATATATTATCCATATTGTTTTTTACCGGCTTCGGTAAAAGTTTCACGTTTAAATCATTTAATTATAATACCGCTCTCTATCTTTTCTTTATATCTAACTAGCTGACCTGGCGAACTTCGTACCGCCCAAAAGTCGATAAATCTGATTATATTAATTTATATGTATTCAATTAAGGATTTTGCAGCCGCAATAAAACAAATACAAAAAAGTTTAATAGTTTATAAGGATTTTAAACCCTGTAATATCTATATATAAATGTAATGAATAGTTATTAATAGTAGTAGTATCAGCGAAATTTAAAACGGGATTTATTGTTTGCCAGGGTTGCCATGTATTTGCCTAATAACTATTCTCCAAACACCCTTAATCTCTCAGTACCCGACGACTTCTTGGGAAATTAGGAATAGTTTTATATTTTTGGATAATTTAACCAAATGGAGTAAAATTTATGTTATAATGAAATGAAAACTGATGAAGATATTGATACTTCAATATAGTAAATAAATAAATATTTTTTTTATTATTGATTGTAATTCCAATACTTCAAAGTATTAAACGACAAATTTAGGTTGACATACAATAGATTGCATCAACTCTACAAATTAGTCGGCTAACACATATCAAAGAATTTATCAAAGAAGGTTCTCTCAATGTCATCAAAAAATTTGCTGTAAACTACCTATATTGTTTCCAAGTAAAAAAACGTAATCTCAAAAGTGCTGTAAAAATAACTCACAAATTTGACTCATTCCATTCATTCACGAAAACTGTTTGTGGTTCCGAATTTTAAGTGCCTGTTCGAAAATGAAATAGAGTAGAGTCAGTGGCGAAATTTCGTTTAAAATTCGTTCGTTACCGAAATTACATTTCGGAGAAATAGGGTAAAGCTCCAGGGCATATCTAACGATTTAAATCTTTGGTCAAAAGTGAATATCAATTCGCATCAGTACACTATAACATATAACACATCGTACGACCCTTGAATCTGTTATGTTTTTTTCAAATCTGCGCCCCTTGTTACTCGTAAAACATTGCAAAAACTGTTCACAAAAACAAAAAAGTCTTTACTTCCGACTTAGTATTTGCTTTGCCACACTTGCGCGTTCCATCAGCCTTTTGTTCTGCTATCTGAAGCGGAAGCGCTTGAGATAGGTAATAAATTTTAAAAACCTCCGTTCTTCGAAAGGCACGTTAAGCCGTTGGTCACAGCTGCATATGCAGTCGTTAGCACCCTCCAATCCGCACAGGGCCCGTGTGGTGGGTCATGATCCAATCACCCTATTCCATTCAGTTTCAGATCCTATTCAATCCAGCAGCGGGGACATTAATTGACTTTAAGGGACTTCATATGAACGGCTTAGCTTATCTTTTAGGATCACAAAACGAACGTGTTAACCGCAGCGCACTTTGGCTTCTCAGAAAGAGGTACGTATATCAATGAAATAATCCTTATTACTTCCATGGCTGCATTTTCATATTTGACACCATCTGTCGGCTGAGAAGTAACAAAAACAGAGATAAGAGATATTAAAACCGAACCGGCTTTTACTTTTCTTTTAATAGGGCTTACAGGAAGATGGCACATTTCATTAGATGCTACCCAATAATAAGTAATAAATACTACCTATTGCATATTCAGAATATTATTAAAATAATTATCTGTAATTTTAGTGTAATGGTTTTAATAACAAACTTCCGAATTCTCCCGTTAATTGAAAAGCTGAAAATCCTATTTGGTAATTATGCATAGGCTTTCATATAAATGCGTTGTAATTCATGAAATAGGTTTACTACAACATTATAATGGAGACGTTATAATCTATAAAATTTTGACCGTAAAATGGTAGTTATTTATTTTTAAAGACAAAGTATTCGTATATAACTTATTAATATAATAATGATATGATATTTGCGGGAAAAGAATTCAAATTAAGTTAATCACTCATATTCATAGGGAAGAGGATTATATAAATACTAGCAAACCAGTGAACCAAATGTTCACTAAAACCTGATTTCTCGAAAACCGGAAGTGCTACGTTACTCAAATCCGGTTTGTAGTCTTATCAGACTATTCTTAACTTTTAACTTAAATATTCTCTTTTTTTTTTCTCTATCTCTTACGGTTTGGCCACTGAAACAGCACCACAGACAGACGGACTTGTCTAATAGATAAGAGATACATAAACAGAATGTATTAATTATAACTAAGACTATGTGCCTTGCAGATGCCGCGATTTATGCGCTGTCTAATAACAATATAGACTCGGTATCTTTATAAATTGCTAAACCGAGTCTCCATTGTTACTCATCTATATCTAGTAACGCAAAAGGATAGTTTTATTATGAACAAAATGTCGATTTGACTAAATTAGTACTCTTTGAGTGAAGAAATTGGGCGTGGTCGGGTGTCAGCGGATCATTCTCATTCTATTTTTTTTTAATTGTCACCCCGGACTGGAACTATGCAATTTTTATCTTTGTAGGAGCGCCTCAATCTTTGATTCGCGTATAAATCAATCATTTACGTAGGAATTTCTACATTTAAATTGTTTAGCTCTTTCATTCGTCCACCCGCGTATTCCTTTTTATAAAGGTTATAATAGGGTATTTGACAGGTTTTAGAAAACCATCTCACCTTATTTACTAATGTTTATGGAATCCATGAAAATAGTAATCATTCTGTTGTGTATTTCAGTAAAATAACTAAATAAAAAACTCTATTTTAATGTAATGTCACTTTAACCGGAAGTTTACTAGCTTGTGACGTCATTTAAGGCTCCGCCAATCTTAGGCGTTTTCGATCACGTGTCAATAGATAGAAAATTATCTTTTTCGTGGGTGTTTAGTAAAATTATGAACATTTTTTCTTTAATAAATAGTAAAAACCCCTGCCAATATTCATTCCAAATACAGATGCTAACAATTATTATTGGCATTTTATTTTTAATACTGTCAATTACCCTATTAAAGATTTTTTTAATACCTGTTTACAACTGGGTAAAGTCAACTTATAAAGAAGAATAAAACATTTTACAGTAAAATAGGTATAAATTATGCGTACTTTTGTCTCTCAATCAAAGTACTCATTAAAATCTTCACCAAAATTCTTTGGGGTCCTTTTGAAATTTTTGATCAATACGAACAAAAAATATACCATAAAAAAACAAATTACAACTCTCGCCTTAATACCACAAATAACGAGTATAAGAAAAAATTACATACAAAATTTTCCTAAACAAGAGTCCGTTCGAAACCGTGTCTAACATTTTTGTAGTAAGCCCTTTAGTGTTTCAAAGTTGGTTAAAACAATATTTAACGTAGAAAATTCGCTGTGTTTACAGCTGCACCCTTAATCCGTAACTCGAGCATCATTGGCCGTAACCGAGCCTATTGTTAAGAATCGTTACTCAAAGTCTACGCAACAAATTCCAGCATGAAACGTGACGCCAGACCATTGTTCCAAAATATATTCAAGATTCCTTCAAACGTCATTACCGAATAATTTTGATGAGCTGCTGATACGTATTAGTTACAATTAATGTGTAATTGGTTGTTATCGGTTTATGGTGAAAACAAAATATTTCACTCTTAGTCTTATTAGACTCAAAATGTCTTTACATCCACAGTCACTTCACCGCAGGAATTTTGTCGTCTTGGGTTTTCTCTTGAATTTTCCATAAATGATGTTGATGTACATTTCAAACTATTAAAAAATATCTATTGTTATTGAAGCCTTGAAGCTGGCTACATATTATAAGGAATTTTATTTAATGACTTACCTTACTATGTAAGAGATAATCATGAAATAGTTTTGTCTGCAGATGATACATCACTTTAATTTTAACTCAAACGCAAGGAAACAGATCTTGACAACGTGAACAGTTTTATCTCTAAGGTAGGTCACTAGTTCAATGTTAATAATTTATTACTTAATGAAGGAAAAACGAAATAAATGCAATTTGTATCACCTAATGTAAAACAGGTAAAAGCCAGTGTGAATGTAAAGGATAGGAATATGGGCCTTGTAGACACTACAGTATTGACAGTATTCTTAAGGATTACTTTAGATTCTAAGCTTCAATGGGGCCTACATATTGATAAATTGTCAAATAGACTTGGCTATGCAGCATATGCCGTAATGAAAATACGCCAGTGAATGGATAGAGATACGGCCAGATTAGCGTATTTTAGTTTTTTCTGTAGTGTAATATCGTACGGAATTTTATTGTGGGGAAACGCCGCCGACATTCGAACTATTTTTGTGCTGCAGAAGAGAGCTATTCGATCAATTTATAATCTTAAAGTTAAAGTATCCTTAAAAGGGTAAGTTTAAAGAATTTGGCATAATGACGGTCGCATGACAATACATGTACAAAAATTTATTATTTCTAAGAAAAAATATTAATTTGTTTCTTAAAAACTGATATTCACACACTTAATACAAGAAACAAAAAAAAAACTAACTTTACATACTACTAGGCTTCACAAAATCAATAATTCATTTAAAGGACTTTATGTTCGCTTATACAATAAAGTCCCAAGCAATATCCAAGAGTTAAACATAAATAAATTCAAAGATAGTATAAAAAAGCATTTATTAAAAAAAAGCTTATTACAAAGTGTCTGATTAATTTAAAAAAAATGCTTGGGTTTAAACTGTTCCAATCATTTCAACAGGTTTCTATATTAAATAAATCATGGTTGTATTGACGTTGGAACAACATAATAATTTGAAAATGTTGTTACATTATACTCTTAATGATGTGGAATATTTTTCGCTCGTTTTTCTCCGCAGCCAAAAAATATATCCAATAACGAGTGGTAGAGAAAAAATTGGGACAATTCAAAAGACTTGTACTATACATCTAATTTGATTAAAGATTTATTGATTTCTGATTAATTTAATTTATGTAATGGAGCAAAAAGTTTTCTCTTTGCCCAAAGTTTTGTGTTTGTTTTGGGTACCAAAGGAAACCCTGCAAGGGTTTTCTAGGAAAGTTTATATCAAAAATAGATTGAAATAACAAAGGTATGGATTAAAATGGTTAACAAGGAAACAACGAATTAGAAATAGTATGGAATACGAACTGCACCAGAAAGTGGTTCCATGCAAACTGCAATTAAGAGGGTGTAACGAAAAAAATGCGATCAACGCCGATCATGGGATTGGTTGGGCTTTCCGTTTAACATTAAGTGACCTTAGGAATCGTTAGCCCAATTCATTTGCAGATATTTCATTGAAGTCAATCACATCTATTTCATGGATACTTCATTGAACACAACAAAAACATACCAATATTCAACAAAACCATCTACACAAAACTTTGTTATACGATGCATCGATGGAAAACACGAACACAAATCACCCCCGCGCGGGTCGAGGGCAGTAGCGGCGTTAGGGGGGGGGGGGGGCATGGTGATTCGTAAGTTGCGACACAATTCATAATAGAAATTCAAAATAAAGTTCAAAAAGATAACTTACCTATAAATCAAACAAACTTGGCAACTTATTCAATAACTATGAAATTGCAGAAATCATCGACTTTGATAACCTAAAGATTTCACCTACAGAGAGGCTAGAAAAGTATATTCGTATGGATTTGAATTTTATGGGGTGCCGCAGAAATCTCGCTCAGAGCACTAAGTACTAAAACCAGCACTGGCCGAGGGGCAGGGTATTGTTTCAACGACCATTTTTTGACAACTCCCTACCGATCCGAACCTACGCCCCGAGTGCAACTTTTCGCTCTGACGTTTTAAATTTGACGGAAGATGTATGAAACTTCTGTTAAATGTGACATTTGTTGCACCTGGATCTCTTAGGTTTGGAACATAGATGAATCATTGGTCTCACTTCTTTCGACTAGATACCGCTGGCGTATTTGTCAAACCCGGCAACAAATACTATACCAAAGTCGACGTACCTGAAGACAGTCACAATGACAATTGTGGATAAGGCGTACGTACCGAGAGTTTTATTAAAATTTTGGCCATAATCGAAAGAAAAAAATACCAGTTTACACAGTGAAATTATATTACAATAAATAAGAAGGACACTGGGATCGTATTCCATCAATAAGTGTCGTAAAATGTCGAAAGAAGAACGGCGAATGTAGGCCCAAATGTTTTAGAAGCCATTCAATGATTGAAACATTAAAATTTTAAATAAGGGGACTTACAGTATTTTTTAAAATATAAAGTAATTTTTTAAAAGCTTGCATTCAGAAATCAAATAATTTAGGTTTCTATATCGAAACATCATATTATCCATAGCAATAATAAAACGCGAAAACAGTGTCGTCGTTCACTTCCGGCTTATAATAAATTAAACAAAATAAGTTAACGTCATCAAAATAAAGAAAAAAAAAATTTTTTTAAAACTTTTTTCTAATATATAAACGGATATTGGTTTTTTACTTCTGTGAACCGGAAAAATATTTATAAAATCGAATGTCATTGTCTGTAAATTTTTGTTGTTTCGTTCGTTTCGGTGTTTATTTTGCGTATAACATTTTGTCGTCGCGTAGAATGTCATAAAGTGATGATACAACCTAAAACCTATCTGAAGAAACCCCATACCTTAAAGTAAAAATCGCATTAAAATCACAGACTATTTAGAGATACTATTAAAATCCAGTTAGTTGCCCTCCGTCTATAAGCGTACAAACTGATAGGTCTGTCTTTGATGTCGCATTTTTGTATAGAGAAGCAGAAAATAAGATACAAATTCATGAAATTCACATTATAAATACATAATGAATTGACGACCTCCGTGGCCGAGTGGTTTGTACGCCGGGTTTCATGGATGTCGCCGACTCGAGAGGTCTCGAGTTCAAATCCCGGTGGGGGCAGATGTTTGTGTGATGAATACAAGCATTTGTACTCCAGTCATGGATGTTTAATATGTATTTATATAAATATACTTATATATGTACAGTATATGTATTCTATCCGTTACCCTAGCATCCCATAACACAAGCCTTATAGTGCTTACTTTGGGGCTAGGCTAATTGGTGTGAGTGTCGGAAATATTTATTTTATTTTATAATATTATTATATAGTTACATAAAATAGAAACACATAATTATAAGTAAAACATAACCTCACTGTTAATATGAATCCTACTACTTATTATCTTTTTTGTGCTAGCTTTATTTGATTAAGTCTAATTGACTTTTTTGTTAGTCTTATTTATCAGTACGAAAATCTATATGTTTCAATCGAGAACGGGGTCTTGAATTCTGGGTCTCAAACTATATCAAAGTTCGCCATTCTTCTTTCAACTTTTAATAACCGCGTGTACAAGAATTTGAACCTAACGTATTTTTATATTAATCATTTGACCTGTATGTATGTATGTATATATGTTTGGCCACGATTATCTAAAAAACTGCTAATCTGATTTGGATGGGGTTTTCAGTATATAAATGTGTATTTATCAGGGAAGTTTTTAGTGTATAGTAAGCGCGATCTTCCTATCGATCTAGCGAGACACACATCCCTGTGTATTATGTGTACGACAGCCACGTGAGCAGTAGACGACGTGTGAAGAGAAACAAAGTTTCGTGTATGTGCTTTTGTTGACTGTTTTCAAAAAACTTGCTGAAGACCCGGCTTTAGTAATGTATTTTAGTCGTAAGAGTACGGACTGTACGTTTCTTTAATCATGTGGTTTGGAACCATGTTTTAGCGGCCTTTGATGGAGAATAGAAACCCAAATTATTCAAAAATCTATATTTGTTGCATACTTATGAATTTATATCAACACTAGCTGTCCCAGCGAACTTCGTACCGCCATTAAAAAATAGGGGTTGGTGGTAGAAGGGTGAAAATTATTTTATGTATTTTTGTATGATGTATCATAAAAAACTAAAAACAAAAAAAAAATGTCCAAAAAAAATTAAATTAAGAATTTAAATTTTTAGGACCACCGTTAACATTTACGGTGATGAAAAATAGATGTTGTACGATTCTCAGACCTACTGAATACGCATATAAAATTTTACGAAAATCGGTCGAGCCATTTCGGAGTAGTCCAATTACGCACACCGTGACACGAGAATTTTATATATTAGATTTTAAGAATTAATAATAACTTCCGAAAATAGTAAACTCTTTCATGATTTCAGCTCTTAAATTTTAGCTTGGCGGACTAAGTCCTCCCACTCCTCCGATAAACCACATATAGTACTTACTTTCTATAAGGGACTACCAACAAGGCTACGGCCACACTATCCCGAATATTTTCCGTTTTCACGACAAGCCAAACCAAGCAATAGTTACATTTCAGAACACGGCCAGAAATTTATTTATTTATTGTCTTAAGGCAGCTAACAGCTTATGAAAATAAAGATAACAGTAAAAGATATTACTAAAAGCTATTGACAAGCTACCACATATAGAATATGTGGTAGCTTGTCAATAGCTCATAGTAATATCTTTTGATATTTAGTAATCTGTACTGATTAAAAATCTAAATAAAAACACAGAACCGTCAACCATACAGTAATAACAGTTTTACATGAAATGTTAGTAGTGAGAGAAAACATAAAATATTACAATAAGTACGTTACATAATAACTAATTAATCAGATGAAACAAACTCTTATCTATACTTTTGATGCTATTAAAGAAGATATCTATGCTGGTGTCAGCTTTTTATAAATGTCACTATTATTTGGTTAGATACGTCGTGAAAACGGCAATCTTTCGCGATAGTGCAATTGTGAGGCTTCATCATTAAATTAATTTTGAAAGACTAGATATTTTAAAATTGCTGATAGAGATGCCTTTAGAGAAAGATAACGGTTGGTGGGTATACCACACCGTTACACTGCTTTTATTTCATGAGCTTAACCGCTTGGCTCCAATCGGAAAAAATAGACTTATTTTAAAACTATTAGTTCTCTTTTATTAACAACGAATAAATATCAAACAAGTTGAAACTCAATCAATCTGCGTCGCGTCGTTTTCTGTCATCAGATCTACTTCATATTATAAATTTTGCTTTGTCAACGGATTCACATTATATAAGCAAATTTTCAGCTCAATCTTAAACCCAAAAAGGGATCAATTTTAACTTGCCAGATTTGGTTATTATAGACTGACAAACAGATACCAGAATAGATGAATCTAAAAAGAAGTTCGTAATAAATGTTTCACTGTGGTGAAAATACAACGCTATATCGATACGTAAATTCTAACTTTTAAGCGTTGGTTGTTATATCAGATTATAGTATTAAAAATCTTTAATCATTTATATTTCAGTATTACCATCTATACAATACCCTTCATAAATTAATGTGATCAGAACAATTTGTCTCCAATCTAGTATAAATCCGAGCAAATTTAATTTGATAATTTTAAATGGACTTTAGATGTCAATTTAAAATCGATTGTACCTAAATAATGAGAACGCAACTGTTAATTTCTGCAGATATTATTACGTCAAATACGTAATATGCCTTAACACAATACAACTTATTTGAAGAATGACTGTTGTTGATGTTCTTACTTCAAAATGTTAGTAGGCACGGTTTCAAATCTTGTTTAGGCAAATTTTGTATGACATTTTTCCTTATACTCGTGTTGAACGCATGGTTAACTTTTTAGTGAAAATACGGTTTGTATTGATATGTTTAAACACATTCACCATTACTCGATAAGTCTAAAAAAGCTCTTCGTTGACAGTGATAATTTATGTGTATAAAAATTTACGATCAAAAGAATAACTCGATCAAAAAAATAAGCAATTCTGTGAGTCAGAAAAAATACAATAAGTTTCCTTTTAGTAACGAACGAAGCCTAAAACTGCCGCACCGACAATTTCATGATTCACATCAAGGCCCATATTCAAATGAATTGGATTCCTCAATTCATCAAATGGAGTCGGTGATGTTACGTAATCGTACGATATTAACGTCACACAATTGAATTGATGGGCCGTAAATACAGACTGCAAAGTCTTCTGTGTAATTAATTCATCTAAGTGTACCTGTGACGTCCCAGTTGATGATTAATTTGTTTGTGACTGTACCCACCAATTTGTATACGGTACTCCGCTAACGATGAATTATATGGATTCAGAACGAAATGCTGTGAATTTTAATCTGAAATCTCTTCGTATTTTGATTCAGGGGACCGCGATTTATATCAGTTATTCATATCTTAATTAGTGATGTGATTTTTCTTACTCATCTACTTACTTCGCGTAAAATATCGGGATTTATTTGCCGTTAGAGTTTTTTACTTAAATATATGTGGTATCTTTTTTTGTTGAAAAGATTTTCGTTTCAGATAATATATTATTTGTAATCCTCTTTCCTTTCTACTACCCTACTTCCTCCTTTGTACCTCCTACTAATATTATAAATGTGAAAGTTTGTATGTTTGAAGGTTTGTTACTCAATCACGCAAAATATACTGAACGCAAAATATACAGTTTTTGACCTGGATTGAGACATAGAATACTTGTTATCCTGGAAAAGTGTTCCTGTAGCATTTTCAAAAAACTAAAGTCAAGGCGGTCGAAGCGGCCCCGCGACTTCGACCGCCTTGACTTTAGTTTTTTTATTTATTTTTTATGTATATATATATATATATATATATTTACATCTTCAAAGACTTCTTGCATCTTTACAAACTGCCACCCTGCGGCGTCCACTGTACTCGACGCGATTTTGAATGTTTTAAATGCGTATTTAAGTAGCTATTATTATTATAATTTCTTGTGTTTACGCGGAATTGCATTAAAATATAAAATGCCAATATTCGATTTTAATATTTCCCGGTAATTTAGCGCATCCGTTCACCACCATAACCATACAGCACACTGAATATGTACGTATACCTTCTATGCACTGCTTAAATGTTCCTACCTCCGTCCAAACTTATGTTTAAATTGATTCTGCATAATACGATTTATTTTTACAAAGTTACGTCCCTCAAATTTAAAAAGAGATATGTTAGTTCCGGATACTGTAGGTACTGTATATCAATAATATTCATCCTGCTAGTCCACCGGCTTCCAGGTACACCAGCACTCTTCTTTTTGGAGTAGTACATACCTATGTAGAAGTACCTGTAGGTACCTACTTACAATTACTTATTTATGTTCAAAGCTTGATCGTTATTTTTGAGTTTTACACAGGTCAGTCGGGTAGACAGGGAAGTTCTTTTTTTATTATATTTTAAAGTGTACATTGGTGCGTACCTTTTTGTCTTTATATTTTTATTTACTAAAGTCACGATCATATTTAAGATAACTTTTTTAGCTCGGCTGGTCTGGAATTTCAAGAGTACCGGTGGGATTCGGGCTTGGTTGTCCCTTGACCCTGTAATTTACGGGCCCAACGACAATATAGTCGTATTCTGTGTGCATCGTCGACAACGGAGTCGAAGGGATCCACCAAGGATAACTTAGAATACTGTCTGTTCCGGTGTCTTGCCTGATGCTGGTACTGCCAAGAGATGTCCAATGGCGATCTGTAAGGTTTTTAGTGGGTAGGCTTATGATCAGACACTGAGATTGGCCGCAAGTCTAGGTGTATTATTCATTTTCCCAATGTAAAAGTTAGTCAGGTTTAATGTGGGTATCCATAAAAAATCCTTGTATAAAGGTAATCTGAAAGCAATACAAGCCACCCAGCCTTGTTGTACCTAGGAAAGATAATAATAGTTAGACAATAAGAAAAGTTGGTGTAAATAGATTAATTCGAAGTAGGTAGGCTCGAAACTCAGGCTCGAAATAAAGAATAAAAATATGTAATGGAAAAAGACTTCGTGAATTATCTCTCACCTTATTTTTTAATTTGATGACTCTGAAACCTACAGGGTGAAAAAACAAGCTCATGCTGAATTTCTTGCCGCTTCTTAGTACAAGGTCCCTAGATTTCCCCCGATTGTCCCCCGCCGTAGATTTGTATGGGGTAGCTTCTTGACGTACACAAGTGCCTGAAAGCCTGAACTGAATAAAAGATCTCTCCAAAACATTTTCATGGAAAATGTTGCCAAGATCGCACGTAAGACCAATTTTATCAGTGCGGTGACGGAAAAAGAATACAACTCACCGCCCCTTCTCTTCGCGTGGGTGTCGTAAGAAGCGAATAAGAGATATCGGAGCTTCCATCCGCTCTTCTGATGCTACGGTGCCTAACACCCGCCTGGTTTGTTACCACCGTGCGCATGGTGAAAACCCCGTTAAGTGCTTCTCGCGTGTTTCGGGGTCAACCAGCGTACAACCAGAGCTCGAGTGGAGGTTGTCGCGACTGATTCAGTCCAGGGGAGGCATCCGTCGAACCGATGCCGAAACCTGTCCAGGGAGACCAGTAGAAACGGCTGTCCCGCTGGCCGCCCGTGGCACAGTACAGGGGCCCGAGCGTTCCTAACCAGTTCGTGAGGCTGCCCTACCATGTCACGCATAATCTCGGGGTGGACCGTCGTACCGGTTGGTGACCGGGGCGTGGGGTCCCGGCGGCCACTCCCGGGGGGGTGCGGGGACCCTTCCATCCGGCGGGTCGGCTCATCGCCTCTGCAGGCAGTCAATCGGGAAAACAAATCTTCCTAATTTGCCAGGACTCTTCGCGACACCGCCCGCTAATTTTCACGTCTCTTTTTCAATTCCACCATGGCAGCCTCTAAAATAACTAAGTATAGCGGTGCATACCCCCAGGTATGCAGCGCTATACACCCAAACTTAGCCTTCAATGCTGTTTAAGGTAGAGTTCTGCAACATACGCGGACTCCACTCTAACCTCAACGCTGTCCACCACTATCTTGAAAGAGCACGCCCAGCATTGTTGACGGAGACACAAATACTTCTGCCTGCTGACACAGGCTACCTTAACTATCCCGGCTACGTGTTTAAAGAGTCCTTCAAAGCGAAAGCCGGTGTATGCCTGTATGTTCGGGCGAATGTTTGTTGTCGCCGTCTCCGCTGCTTGGAAGATCACTCCTACTCCATGCTGGTGGTACACATCACCTCTACAGATCCCATACTCGCGATGTTGAGACAACTCGACTTTTCGAACACCTTAGTCGGGCAGCAGATGACGCGCAAGAACAATTTCCCAAAGCAGAATTGGTGTTTTTGGGGGAATTTAATGCTTACCACAATTTTAAGTTGTGGTTAAGTTCTTCCAAAACCAACCATGCAGGGCTCTGCTCACGCATGACTTGAAGCAACTGGTCGATCAGCCCACCAGGATTCCAGATATTTCAAGTCAAGCACCTTTATTACTGGACCTTCTGCTCACGACCCATCCACAGAGCTGTCAGGTTGTGGTAAGGGGGCTCTGGGCTCTTCGAATCACTGCCCGTTATCTACCAAAGCGCCACAGGCCAAGCCTGCGCGTCCAACGGTGGTACAACGCCGGATCTGTCACTATGGGTCGGCAGATTGGGACGGTATGCGTGACAACTTTGCGTCCGTCCCTTGGAAGCCAGTCCCGCCAGCGCCGTTGTTATTCTGAGGATATTGTAATGGTAATGCAATACAATATTCCTCATTCCAATCTCATTAGTAAGGCCACACGTAACCTCTAGTTCAATCACCACTGTGCTGAAGCTGTTTCGCGTAAGCAAGCGGCATATCGTGCTTGGATCAGAGGCCGCGCTCTTAAGGATCCCGGGGTCGATTTACTAAAAGCAGCCTATAATTTTGCTTTCAAGACCTGTAAGAAGGATTACAGCGGATGCCCAGCGCGTTACACATGTTGGTCACGAACTTATAACGCATCCTTCGGGCTCCCGTAGCTATTGGCGTTTGGCCAAGGCCGTGCAAAAGAACTTCTCTCTCTCTTCGCTTCGCTTCGCTTCGCTCTCGCTGCCACCTCTGAGATGCCCTGACGGAACACTAACTCATAAACCACGGGAGAAAGGCGATTTACTGGCCAAACTCTTTGCGGCTAACTCCAGAATCGATTTTTGCAATGCACTGCCATCATCATTACCTCATTGTGGCACAACGATGCCTGATATTAAAATCAGGCAGTGTGAGGTTCGTGTCGAATTGCAATCACTCGACATCCGGAAAGCTGGTGGACCTGATGGCATCCCATTAGTAGTACCAAAAAATGTGCAGCGGAGTTGTCTTCCGCTCTCACGCGCTTGTACCAATACTCGTATTCTTTGAGGCGTGTGCCGGAGACTTGGAGAGGTGCCAACGTGCAACCGGTGCCCAAAAAAGGGGATCCCTCAGACCCGGTAAACTACCGGCCAATAGCAGTCACCCCAGTATTATATAAAGTCCTAGAAAAGGTTCTTAACAACCATCTGACCCACTACCTAGAGGATGAATCCTTGATTAATGATCTTCAATATGGTTTTAGACCCAAACTATCGACGGGTGATCTTCTAGCGTACTTGACTCATATCTGGGGTGAGGCTATCGACAAGCGGGGCAAGTCGTTGGCTATCAGCCTTGACATTGCCAAGGCGTTCGTCAGGGTCTAGCACAAAAGCATTCTCTCCAAGCTTCTGGCATACGGTCTGCCAGCACAGTTCTGTTTTTGGGTAGCTGACTTCCTGCATGAACGTAGAATTCGTGTCCTTACGAATGGTAACAGTTCGCGGTTCATGTCAGTGAATGACGGCGTTCCTCAGGGCTCCGACCTATCCCCCACTATCTTTCTGCTGCATATCAATGACTAAAATTCCTTATGGGAATATTCATTGCGATGCATACGATAGTACAGTGCATGCGGGATATCTCGGACAAGCAGCGGCTGGGCAGGCGGTAACCAAGGAGAAACGGGAGAATCTTGTCATTGAATTCAATCAGGCTTTGGACCATATTTCTGAATGGGGTACCAGGTTTGGTTGAGTTCAATGCTAACAAAACCCAGGTCTGCGCTTTCACGGCGAAAACGTTGCCATTCCTTTCATGTCTTGGAGACCTGAACAAGGTTTATTTCAAGTTTTTTCTCGCCGTTTTTTCACGCCCGAGCAATTTAACTGTGCTTGTTGTATAAGGAGCACGTGCGGTCTTGCGTGGAAATTTGCTCGCAACTCTGGGATGACTCCAACAAGTACTTGTTCGATACCTTGGATGGGTTACAGCGGCGCGCGATCCGCATTATAGGCGATGAAGAGGTGACTAAACACCTAGAGCCTCTACAATTACGCCGTGACGTGGCGTCACTAAGCACGTTCTATCGTCTGTACCACGGCGAGTGTTCTGAGGAGTTATTCTCTCTTATCCCACATTCCCCTTTCCTTCATTGGACCTCGCGCGCTGACCTACGTTGTCACCGACTAACTGTGGCCACAATTCCAACGCGTACAAAGAAATTTGTTGACTCATTTTTTTGTTGCACTATCCATAGATGAAATGCGCTGACCGCTCACGTATTCCCTCCCTCTTACAACCTGGGATTCTTTAAAAGAGGCGTGAAGAAGCAACATGCAGGCCGGCAGGGTGAGGATGGCTGGTGTGGCAGGTGAACTGCTGTATCAGCTATCGCGTCTGGACTTCACCGTTACTTATATAACTCGAGATTTTTTTATGTGGATAATCCAAACCCTACTTATAAAGGTCCACTAAAATGACGAAGCCCTTCGGGAAAAGTTACGTGGAGCCCTTGCACTTTGTTTGGCTCGTCTTGTCGTGTTGGTGGGGGGCACGGTTGCGTTGATATTGAATTCGAATTTTGAATTTGTATAAGTTATAGGGAAGTTGAATACGTGTATACATACTAAGTGATAATGAAGAGGTAAGGTTAATAGGGATATCAAAAAAAAAATTCAATGATACAAATTAGCAAATGGTGCATAGAAATAAGCTTGAGTTAACTTCAGTGACATATTTAACAAGTTTTCTAGATGTGATATTATAAATACCCTAACAAAGGCTGAACAATACTGTATATTTAACAATTTAACCAACAGTTCTCACAAGAATTCTCTGTAGGTAGTAACATTACCACAAAATAACAAATGAATCACATTCTTAATAAAATAGGGGCTAATAATTAACGTTGTTAAAGTTCTCTCGATCATTAATATCGATTAATCGTGTAGGTTCATTATGTATCTACATTATAAAAAATCGAAAACGGAAACAAAACAATAATATCCTAATAGTTATCAATGGTATAAAATATCAAATTTGCTAAAATAAAAAAATCTCTTCATTGTTTGACGTTTATTTACTTCTATCAAATAATACGATAAATTTCACTCTGGTAATAAGTTTGCGTCCACGGAGCACGGATCTGTATACAAACACACGCGACCCGTAGGACGCCCAGTTTCGTCTCTCCCATGCACCCAAAACGGGCCCCTCAGGTATCGCGCGATCTCGCAAAATAAGATGCCTACTGGATGCAAGATAATCATCGTAGAGAATTGATAAAAACTTTTTTAAATATATATAGGAAGACGCAATAAAATCTGTAAATTGAACCCGAAATATACATTGCAAAATATACACTGCACGGTAGCGCCCTCCAAATTCCGCACGGTCAATGGTTGCACTATGAAATACGTTAAAAAGCATTCTGGTGATGAAATTGAGTCCACTCCAAATTTTTGCCCATGCATTCTATGCATGAAAAGACGTCTTTGCACCAAAAATGAGGCTAGGTTAATCTTGCGTCCGTATACCGGACGCATCAAGTCGGTCGGACGCAGGATCAATAGCAAAAATCGCCATATAAGACGCAACATGATCAGCAAGATGTATATATATATATATATATATATATATATATATATTGATAATATTATAAATTTAATATTATTTTTTAATAATAAATAATATTCAATTATTTAATTTTAGTGCAATAACCTATTATATTGTAAATGTGAAAGTTGATATGTTTGTTACTCAATCACGTAAAAACTACATAACGGATTTGGATGACATTTGGTACGCATATAGTTTATGACCTGGATTGAGACATGGGATACTTTTATCCCGGAAAAATGTGAGGTTCCTGTGGGATTCTTCGTTAGTTAGAAATAAATGAGGAGCTTGATGGCGCAGGTGGTTAGCGCATCGCTCAGTGATCATCAAAGTTAAGCAACTTTCTCAATGGTCGGTCATTAGATTGGTGACAAAAAGCTTCTTATCTCGAGCTCCTCTGGACTTGGGAAAACACGTTAAGCCATTGGTCCCGGCTGCATCCGCAGTCGTCAGCACCCTCCAATTCGCACTGGACCCACGTGGTGGGTCATGACCCATCTCCCTATTCCATTCATAGGGAAGGCCTGTGCCCCTGCAGTGGTGAAATTGATAGGCGGATGATGATGATTATAAATGCGAAATTTTGTATGGATATATGGACGTTTATTCTTTCACACAAAAGCTATTGAATGGATTTAAATGAATTTTGGCACAACTAGTTTATTATCTGAATTGAGATACATTTTATTCCTGAAAAAATGAATTCCTGAGGCATTAGTAGCAGCATAATTCTGTCACCATGCTTACAACAAGTAACGGTTTCTTTTTAACTCTTAAGCCTCTATTCGTTTCTTTAACACCGCAGCATGACGAGTCAACAAGAAACATTTTTCATCGGGCCTCTGCGTAATTTACGATCTCGTTAATGCGAACAAGTCGCAAGTTCGATTCCTCGCAAAGATTAATTGTTCACATCGACCACCATTGTTCCAGTTGTTTTCGACGCTTTTCGACCCTTTTATGAAATTCGCGGAGCATTGTTTTGGACCCGGATTTATAAAAAAGTTTTAAAAATGTTCTTACTAAACTGCCGCGCGAGAGCCGCAGCCGTGAAATGGCCGAACGTACCATTTTGTTCGATACTACAACGGAATAAGGCCGTTACTGCTAAATTAACAGCAGTTTCGGACTTCATAAATAAACTTGCACTCTAAATAACGAGGTCACAAGGTTTTTTTTTGCCTTTTTCTGTCGGTCATTTAAAACTTTCATTAGTGAATTATTTTTCTTCAACTTGTTTAATTAAATCTGATGTGAGTTGTGTTGTGCAAAACGCAACAACATAATGTTAACAGAAATTAGGTTAAACAATTTCGTTCCACTTTTAAAACAACTTCAGGAATAATTTAAATGTGTTTTAAACTCAATTAGGATATCTTAGTGCCGTAAAGTTAATTGTAAAAGCCATTAATGTTGAAATTATCTTTGAAATTCACATATTGTCTTTTTAATTTTCTTTCTATTCAGTTTGAAGTAACTACCTTGGTGATTAGCAGCTAGCACCTAATATAGGTATAGTATAAAAATGAGACAAAGTGATCGACTCGTAAACAGGAACATAGAAAGCAAACTGTTTAATCCTCTTGTGAATAGCTTTTGAAAACTTTTTTATTTTCATCAAGCGGGTTAATATGCCCTCAAAATTACAAGAATAGCGGAGGTTGTCCTGTCGTAATAGATTGATTAACTGTCACCCTACTTATATTGGAATGTGAAATTTGTATGTTTTTGTGTTTGTATTTTGGTTAATTAATCACGCAAAAATTACTGAACGGATTTGGATGAATTTTGGTACGCATATATTTTATGACCTAGATTGAGACATATGATACTTTTTATCCAGGTTCCTATGGGATTCTCAAAAAAACCAAAGTTGACGCGGGCGAAGTCGCATGCGGCCGCTAGGTCTTCATATTATGTCAAAGGCGTGGAGAGGCCATTGGCACTATATCTTCTCTACAGCTCTGCCACGATCTTGCTGTAATGAGCGATGATTTGACCTTACCATTATGGGAGCACCGCACCCATTAATGAGAACAAAGTCCAGCCTACCAAATGCGCACAGACGGTCGCTACGCTCATCAAAGCCAAACGTCGTAGTCGGGTAGTTAAAGTTAAGCTAAGTTAAAGCTTTTTAAGCATTCCTAAACATATCAAAACTTAAACTCTGTCAAATCAGTTTTTATATGTTTTTTTATTAAGCCATAAGTTTTATACAATCTACATTTGTAATGGAATGTGATTTCATGAGTTATCTCATAATGAAGTCAATTTTCAATTTGACGACTCTGTATATAATACAGGGATAAAAAAAATACCCCTTGCTGAGTTTCTTGCCGGTTCTTCTCAGTACAAGGTCTCCCGCCGTAGATTAGCGAACCGATGGCGTAGCTTTTCAACATTCACAAGTGCTTGTAACAGCCAAGACTGAATAAACGATGTTGAATTTTTCTTTTTTTAAACTTCTGGTCGATGCTGGTCATTACAAAATATACTGTTATATTGGTATATTTAACTTTTACAACCTCTAAAGCGTCGCAGGGCCTGTTTTTAGAACAAATTTCCATAGGGCGGGTGAGATCGCCGACGACGTTGAAGTTAGCCAATTTGTTACCAACACCCCCACACGTCACGGAAGGACAGATTGAGCCTACGGAAACTACGATGGATCACACTTAAAATACAAGATCAAATGAGGACCACATTTGGAAGAAGCGACAAGGGGCAGAAAAAAGCTTCTTTTTTAGGTTTTTATACTTAAAAAGTAAAAAGTAAATATGTTAATGTGTTTGTTATCCCTAATTTCAGACATATCAAATAAGTATAGACTAAAGCTTCTTTAAAAGAATTTTTTTAAATAAATCGATATAATGACTATTGTTTCTCAGTACATTTATGAAAATTTAATGTATGTTCGAAAAAATATTACATTATTTCCTATAAATAGTGATAAGCACTCGCTTAGTACTAGAAATAAAAATAAATTTGCTGTACCAATTACTAGGCTCCACAAAATCAATAATTCATAATCAAGGTCTTTGTGTACGCTTCTACAACAAAGTCCCTGGCAATGTCCAAAAATTAAGCGTAAATATATTATAATTATAATGAAGTTTTTTTTTTATAGATAGGTCCGACAAATGATCCCACCCCAACTGATGTTAAGTGAAGGTAAAATCCGGCCTGCATGATGTTTCTTCACGCATCTTTTAAAGGATTCCAGGTTGTAAGAGGGAAGGAACACGTGAGCGGGCAGAGCATTCCATTTACGGATAGTGCGACAAAGAAATGAGTCACCAAATTTATTTGTACGCGTTTGAATTGTGGCCACAGTAAGACGGTAACAACGTAGGCCAGCGCGCTCTGAAGGAAAGGGGAAGATGGAATAAGAGAGAATAACTTCTCAGAACACTCGCCGTGGTACAGACGATAGAACGCGTTTAGTGACGCCACGTCACGGCGTAATTGAAGAGGCTCGAGGTGTTTAGTCACCTCCTCATCACGTATGATGCGGATCGCGCTCCGCTGTAACCTATCCAAAGCATCGAGCAAGTACTTGGCGGAGCCATCCCAGAGGTGCAAGCAATATTCCACGCAGGACCTCACTTGCTTCAAGAAGCAAGCAATGCCAAGGCATTGAACTCAACCAAGTTCTTGGCACCATTCGGAAATTTGGTCCAAAGCCTGATTGAGTTCAATGACAAGATTCTCCCGTTTCTTCTTGGTTGGTCTTACTATCGTGTGCAAAGCAATGAATATTCCCAAGAGGAATTAAGTCATTGATATGCAGCAGAAAGAGAGTGGGGGATAGGACAAAGCCCTGGGGAAGGCCGGCAGAATGATATTGCGTTGACACCGTATTAATATATATTTTTTTGTAAATATTGTCACATAATTATTTATCGCTGTGAAGTTGTTTTCGCCAGTTTTTCTCCACACCTAAAAAATGTCCTTAACTGGTGGTAGAGAAAAAAATTTGGACGATTCAAAAGAGTTGTATTGTGCATCCAATTTGAATGAGGATGTTTTGACTTACGACTTTGACTTTTGAGTATAACGGTAATGTCGCAAATGGTCGCAAATATGGACTATGGTCGCAAATGACCGTCTAAGCTGAGGTCGAAGCAGTCACTAATAGATAATTGACAATTATTTGAAAAAAGTAATTAACGAAATCAAAAGTGAGAGCTACTTACAAAATCGGCGTGCTTACTGCAATCTCAAAGACTTTCTATATGCAGTGATCATCATCATCACCCATTTTACTCAAACAAACATAGAAAAAATTCCACGCGGACCAGGCAGCAGGCGGGACTCGAACCCGCACCCTTCGCAATCCGGGCGAATTCACTGACCAATTATGCTACCGCGACCCTCACGGACCGCGTCGAACTTCTTCTAGCCATTCTTAAGCTGCAAGGCAGCGCTATCTCTTCGCGTTATAGGTAACCCACAATCCGGTTGAGTCCCGTCTGCTGCCTGGTCCGCGTGGAATTTTTTCTAGTTATATTTTCTATAGATTTAAACATCAAGCAGGTACATGCTTTAAAATAATAAAAACTATAACAAACATAGTTTTGAAAACCGTAGTATAGAACACGATAAACTCCACAATACATAGAACGTTCATTTTAAAAGACCCTCAGGTCTCCATCCTTCTAGGTTTCCTTTTACGGAGAAAACAAATTTTTCCAAGTCGCTTTTAGTAACTGCTCTAACCTCTCGTTCAGAATACTGAGAACGTATCTCATACAGCGACGCTACCGGGAATACCTGGGCTGCCGGCCGTCCGCCGTCATCTATATGTTAAACACGATTGTAATTTACAAAACACCGAAGGTTCCGCCTTTCAAATCAGGGTAAACGGATCCCAGTTTCGGCCCGTAGGCACGATTTTTACGGAATCGAATCTCGGTGAAACGGTTGCTCAGGTTCGTATAGATTGGTTGTGTACAACAATGAGGACCTCTGGGGCCGAGTGGTATGAACGCCGGGTTTCAAGGTGTTGGCTCAAACGTCACGGGTTCGGATCCCGGTGGGGCTAATGTTGGTATGATGAATACGAGCATGTATACCTAAGTCATGGATGTTTTGTATAAACTTAGGTACAGAATCTTTATTGCTTCATGTTGGTACATCTTTAAATGAAATGTATTTTTTTATATTAAAATATTAATTTAAAACATTTAATAGTTTTAGGTACAGATATATTTCTAGATAAATATACTTCCTCAAATAAATAAATATGTATCAGTATATGTATTCTATCCGTTACTCTAGTATTCCATAAAACAAGCCTTACAGTGCTTACTTTGGAGCTAGGTTAATTGGTGTATATGTTAGAAATAATTACTATTATTATAATGTCCCACCCCTTTCGGTGAGCTCGGTGGCGCACCGGTGAGCGTGTTTGGTCCGCGATCGTCGAAGTTATGCAACATTCCCAATGATCGGGCATAGGATGGGTGACCCAAAATTTATTATCTTGGATTCCTTTGCACTGTCCGTGTAAATATGAAATTTATCATATCATCATTAATTTTTAAATCTGAATGTAATTGTTTGTATGTTTGTTACTTCATCACACAAAACAGATTAAGAGTATGTTAATTACTTGTCTCGACTTTTTAGCTCCATTAAAAATTTCCTAGATGTTTTTTAATTCAAAGTCCACGCCTAATTCCAACCAAAGTAAAATTCTACATTTATGTAGAACTATATTTATCGAAATTAGGTAAACCTTATAAAATAGAAATAATACCGAGCAATTTGAGCAATAAAATATTAGTTATCCATGATACACAGTCCTTTATATATGTTGAGAAATAGCATCTAATAAGAAATATATTACCGTGCACTTCACAGTTATTACATACTCAAAGTCACTAGAACTAAGTAATAACGAGTTGACTGCCTCGTACTTACACCTTTCAATTAACTGTTTATGAATGAAGACTATCATCATAGGGCAACAATCTGAATGGAATCTGAAATGGCTGAAGTCGGAACGAATTTTATGAGTGTACTAGCAAACCCGGCAAACTCCGTTTCGCCACCAGATGGCTTCGTTTTATGTAACATTTCGTTTGGTGATTAAAAGTTTTTTTTTTTTAATTTTTCCTGAATTTTCTTTGCTATAAACCTCACGGAGCCCGAGACCTTTCCAACGAAAGCAAAACCGTGTAAATCGGTTCGTGCGTTCTGGAGTTATAGCGTCAGGAAGGAAAACCCGACTTATTTTTTTATGAGTGTATAAATTGATATGCCTTTTACTTCCTAAATAGGGTGAAGCGATACTTCACGCCAGGACAGCTTTTAACCCTTTACAAAGCTCAGATCCAATCATGTATGAAGTATTTGCAGGCACCATTGGGAAGGCTCGGCCAAATATCAACTTTATGCACTGGACGCGGTGGAACGCAGCGCCAAGAGAACCATAGGCGACGATATATTGGTGGAAGCTAAGCTTCACACCTTAGATCACCGCCGCAAGGTTGCCTGCCTTTCTGTTTTTACAGACGGTACTTCGGGAGTGTACTCAGGAGTTACACGAACTCATTCCGCCTTCCTTCTTCTACCATCGGACGTCCAGAAGCACTGCAGGTTACCATCTTTACTTGGTTGCTGTTCCTCTCCTTAGCAGCAAACGCTTTTCAAACACTTTTATAATGCGAACAGCGAAGGAGTGAAATTGCCTGCCTGCGTCTGTGTTTCCGAGCACATTTAGTCCGACTCTTTTTAAAGCCAGAGTGAATAGGCTCCTTCTTAATGTCATCTAAAAGTCACAAGATCTTAGTCGCACTGTAGGTACCTCTTTCTTAACAGTTTAATAATAATTTTCTATTATATTGACACTTGTCAGTGAAACGCCTACAACAGCGAAGGTTTTTTTTTCAATTCAGAATAAATATGTTGTAGTTAGTATGGGTGGTTATCGGTGGTCATACTCTCTTAAGTCTTTTCGGTGGTATCGTGTGAGGCCGATCGTTACGTTCCCTTTTATATGGTTAAGTGAAGCCATGGCTGGTTCATGCGTCATGCTCGTGAACGGGTGCTTCAAGCGGAGATGAGCCTGCCCTAACTACTTTGATATTGAAGATATTAATGTGTAGTTACACCTAATATAAATAACACTACTTGTATTTCTACTGTATGACACAGCAATCAAAATTCAGGTGTATAATTAATATTTCACATTATGTATTAAAAGGTGACTTCATGAATCATCTCTGGAGTCATTTTTTAACTTAACGACTCTGTGAATAATAAAACAGAGAGAAAAAAACAGCCCTTGCTGAGTTCCTTGCCGGTTCTTCTCAGTACAAGGTCTCCCGCCGTAGATTTACGAACCGATGGCGTAGCTTCTTGACATTCATGAGTGCTTGTAACAAGAATAAATAATTTTGGTTATGATTATTATTTTTTACAGCAATAATTATATATTCCTGCCTATTATATGGAAAATTCCATCAATTTCACTTCATGTCCCTTACAAATAGATATTTGTAAGATTCACACCAGTTTAAGTAGCATATAGCTTAAAAGTATGCTTACTGTAAAGCTTTTATAGGAAAGATTTAAGAAACAATCATACAAACATTTTCTCCATCAGGACCTACACCCACGGCCACTGAGTAGGCGACACCTTAAAAACCACTGTATATACCACTCAACCACGGGAGTTGTGAATATTTTATTAAATATTGGTGTATGTAAAAATATAAGTAACAAGCCCTAGCGGCATTTGAAATGATCAACCTTAAAAATCGCGATTAATTTTATAATGCTACATGTGTCTAGACCTTCCCCAACTTCTTAGAATCCCGTAACTATTTATTTACCTATGATCTAGCTAAAGTGACCGGTCATTCTGGAGCACACAAAATATCTCAATATTGTCCATATCCAGTCAAGCATATTTAGTAGACGTATACGTTACAGTGAATTAATTTTGAGCTGTCAAAGTGTCTGCTTGCATCTCGGCCGCCATCAGAGCAGAATTAATCAGACCCGCCGGACGCAGTAACGGGGCTCGGGCGGGCCGACCCTGCGACAGGGTGGGGCCACACGGTATGTGGAACTGTATTCTTGTAACGAAACGCCGTCTCCGTAGCGTTCCTATTATTCACATAGAATAGGTACAATCACTCCTCAATAAGCAAAACTCGTTCCATTTTTTTTTGCCTCAACTTATAGTAGAACCACACTTATCTGGCGTGTCGTGTTGTGATGCATCAGAGAGCTATCTGTTTCATATATTTAGGCTCGTATTACAGAATGATAACTAAGAGTTGATCTTTACTTGAGTACAGATAGAAAGGGATGTCGCTATGTATAGCACATAGCGACATCCCTTTCTAACTGTACTCAACCCGCCCCGTTACTGCGTCCGGCGGATCCTATTAATGCTGCTCTGATGGCGGCCGAGATGCAAGCGGATGTGTTATACATAGCGACATCCCTTTGTAACTGTACTCAAGTAAAGATCAACACTTAGCTGTCATTCTTATAAATATGAGCCTAAGTATGGTTAGAGTGAGTACGGTGTCGACACATCGCGACAGATCGCGGCACACAAATATAGTTCTAACCGTACTAAATGTACGAAACCGACACCTCTCTGATGAATCACAACACAACGCGACAGATAAATATAGTTCTGCCTTTATGGCCGCAATCAGAGTGGTCAATTTACTTTTAAATGTGACTAAATTTGATGATGTCACTTTCTTTGTGATCGCAACAGAATGAGACAACACGTAACTTAAAAAAGAATCAAATTAATTTGGTGTTGTTTGTTGAGAGTACGATATATACATATATAGATAATATTTGGACAGACCGTAGAATAACCAAAAACACATAGGTTCGACTTATGAGATGGCAGATTTTTCTAATCTTTCTATATGAAGCTGAGGCGTCGTCAACTGTGCAAACACGCATCCTCAGATTCTTCGGGTATTTAACTCGTAACGACATCTCTAAGGAACGGCTCACCAGCCGTTCCTTAGAGTTGAGAACAAAAGATCTCGCTGACGTTCCTCTACACAGTGATCTCTCCCTCTGCAAATAATCGAACTCATGGCGACGCATCGCGAGTGCATCGGTGGCAATGGAATCGTAACCAAGTCATGACCACGACTACTCTGTCAAGATTGAACGACTAGAAAGAAATGAGGACGGTTGGAAGCTGAGCTTACCTTGACTCGAGAACGAATCATACAAATAAACATTCCATTAAGGTACCTGGTACGGAACCGAAACCATAAGGTGTACGTTTAAATAAAACAAGTTTTTTTTTGTTTCGGCGTGATTTTGAGAGTCGCTTTCGAGTGGCGATGGTCAGTGGTAAATAAGTACAAGCTTAAGAAGGCAGATTATGCATTCATTATTTATGAACTTTTTTGTTTTTATCGAAGTTTGTTTTCGTTAAATACCACCATAATAAAACTAGTTTGCACGAAACTTTATTTATTTATTGACGTTTCATAGCCTTTACAGGCTACGTCGTCAGAATTAAACTTTTATTTAATTTGTCGAGCTACCTTCGAAAGATTTTTATTGAGCGTAAGGCTACGAAACGTCAATAAATAAATAAAGTTTCGTGCATTAACCCGTAAAAACTAGTTTTATTTTATGAGTGATGTGCGTGAAAACCTAAGAAACAAATATACCACCATAATGTTTTTATATTAGATAAAATCACAAATTGAACATCATATTGAGAACAGTTGCTTGAATTTCCCGCTGATTTAGTAGCCTCCATTCTCCAGGCGCCGTAACACGAGTTAATGCGATCCGTCCCTCCTTAACGAAAGCTGAGAATTGTCAGACATGCTAATGACTCGCATAAAGCCGACATATATTGACCATCTATATAATTATATTTATGCTTTTATATTAAAAACTATATATTTTCATCTTTGATTGTGATAAGCGAGTTAGGTCTGTGACTACACGTCATTGGGTTCTTTCAATAGAATGTGAGAAAGGAAACATCATGATAATATCGATCGATCGATCGATAAATCATAAGAATGGTAGGCTCCTTTTTTCCTTTCACTTCTATACTATTAGTATTATTGCAGATTTTTTGCTTTGCTGCCGCACCGCACGGTTGCTTGCCTTTCTGTCTTTACAGGCTATATTTTGGGGAGTGTACTCAGGAGTTACCCGAACTCATTCCGCGTTTCCTCTTCTACCATTGGACGTCGCATGGCAGGTCACCATCCTTTATTAATTGCTGTTCCGCCCCTTCGCACCAAACGTTTCTCAAATACTTTTATGCGTACAGCGAGGGAGTGGTAAAGCCAGAGTGAATAGGCTCCTTCTGAGTAATCTCGCTGCACCATAGATCTCAGCTCCACTCTCAGGCTGGATAGAGGATCAAGAATACTGTCATAAGATGTTACATTGATAGGTGATGTAGATATGATTAACTTTTCTACGATGGCTGCTAACCATACTATAGGATGATACACTGATAGATGATGAAGATGTCATAATTATATTTAGTTTAATAACGCCGTTCCTGTTTTTCTTTTTTCCCAAAGGTTGGCTGGGAGAGAGTGCTTTTAGCATTAAGTCCGCCTTTTGTACAATTCTTGTGTATTTCTAGTCAATAAAGTGTAAAATAAATATACCTTCGTAAACTGTAGAGGCAGTTAACAACCAATGAAGTTATAAGTTAGTGTCCTAATAACGTTCCAATGGTGTTATGCTATATCTACATCAATTACGCAAAAGCCTTTGAGTGTATAAGTTGGGCCAAAATGTTTGCGATGATGATGGAGATGGGTGTACATCGACATCTGGTCTTCTTGGTGCAGAATTTATTCTTTACCGGCAAGGGCTGGGTGAGAATAGAATGTTATATCTCCGAGTCCTTTAAGCCAGCTCGAAGTATACGCCAGGGATGCATACTCTCACTTCAGTAGTGCAACCTAGTCGGTGAGCAAATAATGCGCAGAGTAGTCTAGGCCTGGAATGGTGGTATCCGAACAGGAGGTCAACTTATCAACAATTTACGTTTCGCTAATAACACTACCATAATAGGTGCCAACGAATGAAAACTGGCTTAACTACTGCGCATGGTTCAAGACGTCAGCGTAGAAAATGGTCTTTTTATAAACCATGACAATACCATGCTAATGTTTGTTGATAAAGCTAACGAGTTGTCAAGAACCTTCGAGCTGAGTGATTTAGACAAAGTTACCAAATTTATCTAACTGGGATCACTTATAAGCAATGACGGGGACTGCGAGGGGAAACTGGTCCAACACGATCAGAGGGCAGAGGCTGCTGTGAAGTGCTTAGAGAGGACCTGGAAGAACAGAGGAATCACAAAGTCCACTAAAGAGGGGCTGATGCGTGCCCTGGTCAACTTACTTCGGAGAACTGGACGTTGAAAGTACGCGTCCATTCCAGGATTAACGCATTTGAGTATGGTATTAGTGTAGATTGCTACGCATACCTCGGACCGCACGAAGAACAAATGCATCTATCCTGAAGGAGCTAGGTAACAAGATGCGTCTGTTCTCAATCTGCATGCAGCACCTCCTAAAATACTTCGGACACGTTGCGAAGAAAAGCCCAGATAATTTTGATAATAATTTTAAGAAGCTTCTGGTCGTAAGGAAACATGGAAGACAAAAGGAGTAGGGGCAGGTCTCCATCCCGGTGGTTGAACATGGTTGAAGAATCCACAAATGGCAACTTGCAGGCGTACATAACCCTTGCAGAAAACAGAACGGCCTAGTGATCGCTGGTGAAATGTGCTGTCCTAAAAGGCCACGACCCTCAGCCATGAGGTAACAACGAATATGAAGAACGCTTCGCTTAGGAGTAGATAGTTACTCGTAAATGTCTCATAGGCTACAGCTTTTGTTTTTGAATTTGCATTGTATTAACTTTCCATGATAAACTATCAAACTTGTACTAAATACTCATGCACAATGGGTTTTGAGATCATCGCTCACATACAAACAGAGAGACGGGACGGGTAACTTAGGTATATATATATATTATAAAGTGTTTACTTTGCAAAGTATACTCTGATTTCATAAGACTCGTTAGTTAACTTATTTCAAATTGAAGTATTCCATCAAATAAAACGATAACTTTCAAGAGAAACAATAAACGTTATTCATCTTTTGAAATTCACGACACCGCAGCCCAACGACCGAAGACCGTTAGTTTACAGCCGATTTTTACGCAAATATAAAATATTCCAGCCGCTGCTGTGACGGCTGCTGTAAAGTAAGGCAATAAAGCGTTTATTCTTGACGTCTCGCGTATTTAATATTTCAGTCGCATTTCCTCAACAAAACTCTATTTCTCATTTCTTATTGGAAGTTATTATTAAATGTGATCTAAAGTCATGATGTTGGCAAAATAGGGACTTCATTTATTGCCTATAATGATTTTATGAAAGTTAAGAATTTATAAACTTCATTTCTATAATCAAAACTTATGGCTGCAATGACTTTATCTTTAACTTGCTGAAAACGACGACTTCGTCTGATTTATGGATTCTTGTTACAAACTGCATACGTCCAGTTTTATTCAACGCCAAAAAATAGCCTTGGGCAGTTTGGGCACCACAATTACTTAACAAAATTCATCAATTAAGAGGTTTAGTCTTGAAAGCGTGAGAGACAGACAATATTATTTTCACATTTATGATTCTAATGCCTAAACTTCCAACACTCACACCAATTAGCCTAGCCCCAAAGTAAGCACTGTTGGCTTGTGTTATGGGATACTAGAGTTACGGATAGAATACATATATAAGTAAATTCATATAGAAATACATATTAAACATCCATGTCTGGAGTACAAATGCTCGTATTCATCACACAAACATCTGCCCCCACCGGGATTCAAATCCGTGACCCCTTGAGTAGGCGACATCTTGAAACCCGGCGTACATACCACTCGGCCACGGAGATCGACAAAGAGGCTATGTAGGGCCAGTCTTCGCATCGCTGCCGGTAAATTGATGCGCATCAAAGAGTTTAACGCGATAAAAATCGTACGGTATCGAATTCGTGACGTTTGTGAGTCCGAAATGTCATTGTCAAATGTGTACTGATTTTTAGTTCTCGTTACGTACTTTGTGGCGCTGCTGTTCAAGTTTCCATACAAACATTTGACATTGACATTTCGAACTCGCAAACTATTCGAACTTCGCACGCTTTGTTGAAAGCCTTCGACTGGTTTGAATAAAGTACTTATTAACGTATCGACAGAAAATAATGTTTTGGTCTACGAGAAACAGTTCTCCCTCGTGGTCCTATTATTACTATGTTTTCATAGTAATAATAGGACCACGAGGGAGAACTGTTTCTCGTGGTCCCATTAATTCAAATCAAATCAAATGAAACAAATATTGTTTATTCCTATGAGATTAAATATATAGACAGGTTATACACCAACATTATGGCTTTTAAAATAACACAAGTAGTCCCCGCTCCAACTTCCCTTGGCAACAGCCGCTAATAGAGCGCACTAAAATAGTGTCTCACTCATAAAATCACGTGTCAACGGTGTCAACAACTGTCAAAATAATTAATCACAAAATATTTTACATTAATTCCTTTAAAACCGTACTTACGAATGTATTGGCGTACGTTTTTCTTGTCTCTAATAGATCCCGTGTAATTTGTGTACTATCTAAAAACACACATAGGGCTTTCAATCTGGAAAAACGTAAAATATTTTGCACATTTGTAGCGAAGTGTAGCCGCGGCGAGAAAGCGTGCCCGACTGAATGCAAATCGGGCAGTTACCTGACTTCGTATTGGCAAATGAGAAGCGTGTAGGACGTTGCTATAGCTATAAAATATCATAAATTTGCGCCAACGAGCTCCGCATTTCTAATCGGTCCCTGGTAACCGTTGTTAACTCAATGAAAAGCTTGATTACATTGGTTAAACATTGGAACATACATAAACATAACAATTTATATCAAGTCAATACTCCAAAAGCTGGCCATTATTAAAATTCACACCAACTTTAGTTAACGAGCTCACGTTTCACACAAAAAGAATATATGCGATATTTCCGTGTGACGTGCCATGTAAAGTGTGGCAGGAGCCATAAACCGCTTATTCCCAAGCATCGGCTTAATATTTCACATATATTCCCACAATAAGCCCTCGACCCGTGTTTGCTACCCCTGGCCTCGTAATGGCGAGTGGCAGGGGTGCATTATTTCGTTACTCTCTAAGAAAAAGGTAACTTGGGGCTGTGAATTGTACGGAATTGATACGAGACACCTTTGCTTTGTACAATAAATAAATACGCTTTCACGAATTATTTAAGTGAGACAAACAAACAAAATTATATATAGCTATGTACGAAAGGTATCCATGACTGTGAAACGGCAATGTTGTAATGGTATTGCACGGTTTCACTTTAAACCGTTGTGTTTTTAGCGAGAATGCGAGTCGTTAATAGAATAGAATAGAATTTTATTCATAAAAATATGTTACAGTACTCAGTTGGCAATTAACATGATAGTGTTGTGTTATTAACGGGACTGTAACTCTTGTGTTATTCACGGAAATGTGAGTCGTTAATAATTAAAACTCATTATTAATTCGAACACCATCAAATTATTGAAGCTCTTTAGTATAGTAAGACAAAAAAGTTTTAAAATATAAGATTTATAAGTACTTTTAAAAAAGCCCTACTATGACTGCTGAGAAACATGAGAAGGTTTGTTCCCTTCACCCGCATAACTTTTTACGCGCTCAAACGGTACGCTAATGAGAGATCATCATAGCAGCTAACACTTCCATAAATGACAGCCATTAAATCCAAGCAAACTTTAAATTTTCGTTTATATACGAGTTTGATGACTGTGTGAAATCGTCTGTCTCAATTTATATAATCATAAAATCTTTAAAGTTTGCATTATAGAAATATTTGTAAAAATCAGGGGCCAGTTTATTTTACACAAAGTTAACTGTAACCGATATCAGGCTCAAATCGAAACAGCATCTTCCACTTACCGGGCTATGCACTGTAGATACTCTTAGCATAAACCACTATCGAATTCGAATAGTTTAATTCGATCTCGATGTTCGTCAAATGTCATGAAGTTTTGTATGTTCTTCCATAAAATCTTTTTGAAGTGAAAACTTCTTTAGCGGCGTTGTACACTTTTTTTTGTATGGGTAAAAAATGTTAAACTCGCGTCAGGTTAAACACGTGGGCTGATCGCATCATGACACACAATAAAATTGGAAAGGTTGTTGCCTTTCAATATATTGGACGAAACATAGTAATATTTTATAAAAAACAAAAGATTTACCTTTCGAAAGTAAATACCTCTCGAGCAAACGGTAGGAGCGCTGCCATGGTTTTAAAACTCTGTGACAAAAAGGTAACCCTAACAATTTGCATTTTAATATACCTGACTAGGTACATATTTATTTATTTTTCACGTGAAATTTTGGTTTTACCGTAGCCATCACTCAGCAGATTGTGTAAGAAGCTTATTTCACTTGAATAGTGAATAGTAACTTGGAGTAACTTGGAGAAAAACAACGGTCAAGTGCGAGTCGGACTCTCACACGAATATCCAACAACTAAATATTCTGTCTAATTCTGTCAAAAACTATAGTCTACCTACACTACAGCTCTACACCGAAGCGAAGCGAGGGCGAGTCACTATTTGAAAATAAAAAAATATAAAAATTACATTTATATTCTGTTCAACAAGCTCTAGACAATGATGTGTCACATGCTGGGGTAAATAAGAAAAAAAATCGTCTCCTTTTCATCAATGGAAGGATACAAAATATTAGGCTTTGGTAAAAATAAATTATTTATACCAGAAAAAGGTAGAGTGGTAGGACAAACATTTATTTTAATAATATAAGAGTGACAGATGTAAAAAATTGACAATATGTAAAACAAGTTTAAAAAACGGTCAAGGGTTGTTCTATTGCACCAAAGAGATTTTCTACGTACATAAAATACCAAAATTTTGTTTTTGTAACACATTCCGTTTACGATCCCTCTGTACCCGAGAGATACGGACAGACAGACAGACGACAGAGTGACAGCAAAAGGGTTCCTTTTTTACCCTTTGGCTACAGAACCCTAAAAACGAACTGCGAAGCTCAAAAACCTCAAAGCATTAGAGACTTAAAGAAATATTAAGTTAAATCCATCCTTTCCACTCCCAACGGTGTCGTTCTTAAGTGACAAATTCCCGACGAAAGCTCAAGATTATTTCTAAGGGGGAGAGAGAATGGGGGGAGGGGTCCGCCATCAATCACTGTGAATTCGGTATGTTGTCGATAGATGTAAGTTATCTACTGTAGGTCTACGGATATCG
Organism: Chilo suppressalis; assembly: GCA_902850365.2. NCBI lineage: Eukaryota > Metazoa > Arthropoda > Insecta > Lepidoptera > Crambidae > Chilo > Chilo suppressalis. The sequence goes on from OU963902.1 coordinate 6,822,545, forward strand.
AGAGAAAATAATTGATTGTTCTACAGATACTGCGTTCTGTTCGCATGGGATACAAATTCAAATTGAATATGCTATACGTAATAGCGGTCACACTTTTCCTTGCGAATGTTTACCGGTGATATTTTTTGTTGTTTTCAACAGAATAGAGTAGATTCCTTGTACAATATTAATAGTTAAACTTAGCTAAATTTTCGGAAAAATAGTAAATGCGATTATACCTATTAACGGGATTGTTACCATATACCTTGTTTTTATGAGTCTCCGATATTTCGGCACTGTTGCAAGCGCCATGATCACGGAGTAACTGAAGTAATTGCGGGTAGATATTATTGGCAGACATATCGGTCTACCCTCTGACGTCGCCTTTTATTGCGTTCGATACCCCTACCATTGGTCACATTCTCACTATTCACTCGCACTTGTTCCCGACACACAATACTCACAGTATACATAAATTATGCTGATGTGTGCTATCCTGACTTAAATAAAGATTTTCTTGGTAAATTGGAGTGGTCTCTTAACAGCTGTATTCGATTCATTTTCAGTCTACGGAAATATGATCATATCACTTCATTTCGCAGTGAACTTAATTTCCCGCCTCTTTCAGATATGATCTAAGAATTCACACGACTTTTTTCTCAATTCTTTTTGACCCTAATACTCCATCTTACGTGAAGTCCAAATTTCACTTTTTAAGTTTCCACTCACTGTCGTCCTCTTCGTTCATCCGAAAACCTTCTTTTGTCTATTCCTTCCCACTGCTCCAGCTTCGTGTCAAAATCATTTTGTCTCCAAGCTATTCATCTCTGGAACGATCTTCCGGAGAGCGTGAGAAAAACACCCAGTAAACCTGCTTTCAAGGTCCTCGTACGTCAGCATTTCGCTAAGAAATATTATTTGTGTTGTTTTTTTTTATTTTATTATAGTACTCTTAAGTAAGTATAATGGTATTTATATTTGTATATGTGTAGGTATTTATCGTATATATAAATATGTTTGTGTATATATATATATATATAGTTATTTAGGTATATTTAAAGATGTTACATTATAATTATTATATTTAGTAACATGTAGTTTTATCAATTTAATTTTGTTTTTCTTTCTCCTTTACTATAATGCTTTTATTTACTTTACCGCATAATGTCTCTGCTTAGCCCGATGGTTGACTGGTAGAGAATGCCATGTGGCATTAAGTCCGCCATTTGTTGCAAAACAATAAAGAGTAAATAAATGCGATAAATAAAAACGTAACAGTCAGAGACGTTAATGAACTAGTAAGTTCGATTAATGTTGGTGCTTTCTTTACGAAACCAATAATTGAATGAGAAAACATATGCATCAAAGAGTTTTAGTGCTTTACCAATAATGTATGGAACTTATTAAATAAAACACGTTTAAACGGTTTAAATGTGTTCTATTAAATTGATAAAACTACATGTTACTAAATACACGTTTAAACGGTTTAAATGCGTTATTTTTGAAGTTATACTTCTTTAGGCGCGTTATGAAAAAATGATGAGTGAAATTTTTAGATGCGCGCGCATCACTGTAACCCAAAAGTAACAGCATGAAGTTGGCCGCGGGCGCGTTATGAAAAAATCATGTGAGTGAAATTTCGAGATGCGCGCGCATCACAGTAACACCATGAAGTTGGCCGCGGGTGCGTTATGAATGTTAGTGTCTAATAATGGTGGATTATTAACCACTTAGTGGTTAATAATCCACCATTATTAGACATCTGTTCGAAAGGTACTTTGAACGATCCACGGAGCTCCATAAGATGATCGCGTTGTCAAAAACAATGTTGGCACGCTCGTCGCCTCTGATCACTGTTTTCATATTTATAATATTTATCCACATGTTTCTAGTTTCTATATAGACACAACGTGTTTTAGTTACTTACAAGTGCTAATTACAGATGGACTAATAACTTAAATTCAGTAGTGATTTTAATTGAATATTTTGAATATTTATTTAATTTTTCAAATTAAAACTGAACTTAATTGACTGTGTTAACTATCCTTTTCCAGTCCTTTTATTATTTTATTGTAATTATTAATTTTTTGCATGCAATTAAAAAATATTTTTATTGATGCAAAAGAAGTATAACTTCTCACGCGCGTACATAAGTTACACGCATCCATTTTTTTTTTTTTTTTGACGTTTTGCATCCTTTTCAGACTGCGTCGTTAGAATTGATATTAATTTACTTTGTCGAGCTACTAAAAAGAAAGACTTTTATGAGCGTTCGGATACTTCATTGAAAGATTATTAAAAAAACTTATTGTCTATGTACCTACGAATTTATTAGCTAATTTGATTAATAAAGTACTTTATTAAATACATTTTTAATTTTTCTGTTTATTTATTTGATCATAACTACCGTCAACATTTACATGCCTACCAGTACAGGGCTGCATTGAAATCACTAAGAAGAAGCTTACGTTCCGAAAAGCAATTAATATCAATCTATGTATCTCAAATAGTCTTAGAAACCCCTAAGTAATTTTAAAGGACCTATTTAAAGATGTCCCACACGATGGGGTAGATGATGAAAAAAAAATCATGCCCAGGTTTTGTCGTTTTTGTCGGTGTGATTTTAAACATATCTATACAAAATTACAGACAGCTCTCTAGTGCTTATAGTCTCTAAGCAAAACCGAGGACGGACAGACAGACATGGCGAAACTATAAGAGTTCCTTGTCAAGACTACGGAACCCTAATAAAAAAGAAAAAATATTTGTCCAATACTTTTTGATAATCTACTTTAGATAGATAAAGAAAAAAAGTTAAGTCATCATACCATCCCTATTACTTATTTAAAGCTCATAATGTATGTATTCTTGACTTCTTCGTATAAAAAAATGAAAAAAATATAACTTATAGTGCACACACACTACACTATCTGATGAAAGATATACACAAACTAACATATTTAAATTTAATTACAGTTTGTAAAATATTAAAGGTTTCACGTATTTTAAGGTAATTATTTTTATAGACACGAAAACCATAAAGACTTCATATTGGCATTGGCTTGGCAGTAAGCTTTGAAATGATTGGAAGACATCTTAGTTCACTTCACAATGCAATTGTAACTGAAACCGCTCAAGCAGTGTCGCCTCGGGCGTACCCTTGAAAGCTTTCCATTTACGATATCATTCCTCATATCATGCCGATTCTAGTATGTTTGTAATATTCGGAGCGGATTAGCCTGTTATTTATTTAGTTTCCTCGCTAATATACAGGGTGTAAAAAATCCTTTAACGAAGTCGAAAGCTACCGTATTCTCCACATCATGACGATATATTTTTTCTTCTGAACCATAATCGGGAAATTTATGGTTATGGAGATATTGAAGGTCAAAGTCACAATTTTCTTTTTCAACATTTATACATTATTATTTTCTAAACGTTATTTAGAAACTTTTTTATCGACGCACTTACACACACGCAGATACATACACACGTCCGGACATGTCCGGACTTTTTGCCTTTTGTTGGGACTTTGTCCGGTTTTTTAATTTGTCCGGATTTTTTTAATTAGATGGAATATAAGTAACACTACTTACTAAATAAGTCAAATAATCGTTATTAATTTCTCATTAATTTAAAACAAAATATAAATTATCTTTAAAAATCAACAACGAGACCCCCCTTGCGATGCGAGCGTCTGCTACCACGCGTATAATATTACTGTAACTAAGTGGGTGATGTTTGCATTTTGTGACTAAAATGTCCGGACTTTTATCGAAATGTCCGGCTTTTTGTCAGGACTTTCAAAAAATTTAAATAGTAACCCTATACACACAGGCACATTCTTTTTGCGTAGCGCCACAGTAGCTCGCCGCGCTGGAAAAAAAATCCTTTAACTTGAAAATACAAATGATTTTGTAATACGAGTATTACTTGTATGGGGGTACAGAATGTGTAGTTTTAGTCTTTGTCATAGGATTTTTTACACCCTGTATTCCTTCTCACCTACGTCGCCAAGGTTGCCAACCATAGATTTTGTTCATCGTACTTCTGCAGCTAAAAATCTCGTAAACATGCTTTCGAATCTCGTATACGATTTGCTAATGCTAAATGCTTAAAATACTGGTTTAGATACTTACAGTTTATGCTCCAACATGTTGCCTACAATAAAAAATCATGTTATAAATTTATCTGACAAAATCTCGTACATATGTGTTGTGTTCTCGTCCCTCATACGGAAGACCATAAATCTCGTATTTGTACGAGAATTCTCGTACGGTTGGCAACCCTGCGTAGCGTTTACTATGACACACCTGTGTACTGTGCTACAGAATAGCACTGCTGAGAGTTCAGTAGTCCATTACAATACACGGTTATTTTAAAGATAAACCTATTGCGACTCAGCAGTTGCTCATTTACCCTTATAGCCGCGTAATTATTGATCGACAATATCGGATGCGTTCATGCAATATCTGTTTTTAGTACGTTTTTAGTACACAGCAGTGTGTAACAGCTACGAAGTTACACACTGCTGTGATAATAACGACGCAATAGAAGTAAGGCGCATTATCGCTATTACGCATTCGATATTGTCGACCAATAAAAACGCGCCTATGTATTTGAGGCCTTTTGTTGCAACGCCATCTGCTGTCATTAAAAATGGCTGAAACTATGACGTAATGCAAACATTTCTTTTAAGATCCATAGAACGTGGTTTTTGCTTAAAAAAATCAATGGCTATGTTTTTATTTTGTTTTAAGCATTTAACTGCTAGATGTTTAAATCTAAAGATTTGGGTTACCTACAATGCGAAGAGATGGCGCTCCCTTGCAGCTTAAGGCTAGGAAAATTTCGACGCGGCCATCACGGCCGTGGTAGCATAATTGGTCAGTGCATTCGCCCGGATTGCGAAAGGTGCGGGTTCGAGTCCCGTCCGCTGCCTGGTCCCCGTGGATTTTTTCTAGTAAAACTTTTCTTTAGATTTAAACATCTAGCAGTTAAATGCTTAAAACAAAATAAAAACATAACTATAATTGCTATTTCTTCTTTCAAATGTTTAATACTTGAAAAAGTATTCATTTGACATTGTGGGTTACCTACAATGCGAAGAGATGGCGCTGCCTTGCAGCTTAAGGCTAGGAAAATTTCGACGTGGCCATCACGGCCGTGGTAGCATAATTGGTCAGTGCATTCGCCCGGATTGCGAAAGGTGCGGGTTCGAGTCCCGTCCGCTGCCTGGTCCGCGTGGATTTTTTTCTAGTAAAACTTTTCTTTAAAATCAATGGCCTTTGATATTTTTAATTAAAGTATTTTTTTCTATTTCAAGGGCGAGTGATCACCGCCGCCGCCGTGGGAAAGAGTTGCTTATAGACTTGCTTGCGCTGCTCTAAGTAATGACATGAAACAGCTTCGCGTTCTCACTTCAGGCAGCGGTGGCCTTTAGGTTTATATTTATGTATCCACTTGTGCTAAGAACATTTGAATATTTATTTAATCTTCTATTTTCCTTGAATCTCGGTTTACCCTATGAAACTACACGTGATGTCAATGTGTAATTGTGTACAATGTCACCTTAGAAGATCCCGACGGGCTCCAGGCTCTTGCTAGTCTCGGGCCCGGGTGGCAGGACGAAGGCGGACGCCCTGGCCAGGCGAATGGGCGAGGTTGTGGGAGAATACGCCGAAGTCGGCAGGCCTGAGAAGAGGGAAGAACTTAGAGTGTCGGGCTTGGGCGAGTCCATCACCCGGGACGAGGCGTGGAGACGGTAGCCAAGAAGGGGAGGCTGCTCCACCAGTGAGGTGACTGCGGGGGCATTGCAACCGGGACAGGCAGGCATGGGGACGACACTGGTCCGTTGTCCTACATGGGCTGCCAAAAAAGTGGCGGAAGGGGCGACACTAAAGGTGGGCTGGAGCCTGGCACAGGTGAAGGTACTCGGCCGGCGGATGCATTGTTTCAAATGAATGGAGAGGGGACACGTGGCTACGAGATGCCCGGCCAAGGAAGACAGGAGCGCACTATGCTTCAGGTGTGGGATGGCGGGGCACAAGGCGGCGACGTGCGCCGCCCCGCCCCGATGCATGGTGTGCGCGGCGAGTGGTCGGCCGGCCGATCACATAATGGGGAGTGGGAGATGTGACCCGCCCGTCACAAAAGGGAAGCCTCCCGAAAGACTGGCCTCTGAGGCGGCACCCGGACGGACGCCCTCAGAGGGGGGGATGTCCGAGTAGCCTAGGCCGCTCGGACCCCCCCCACGAATGCTGTCGCCCGCCTTTCCCCCTCTTCTCCTAGGAGAAGATGTGGGGAGACGCGGGCGACCGGGAGGGGGGAGAGGGACGGGAAGAACTACGCTTCCCCTCCCGTGCCCCCCTCCCAGGAACGGCGGCCCCCCCACTTGTAGTTCTATCCTACAAAGGGGGGATGGCGGAGGGTTCTTGGACGGATACGCCCAGGAGTCCCCTCCGCAGCGGATGGGGGGCGGTATGGTGGGTAATAGGCCGCGTACCCAGCTCGTAGTTTTTATTGACACATAAGTTGAGAGACGTAACTGAAATTTCTGAAAACTAAGGTTAAATATGGTGAATAACAAATATAATACTTACTTAATACAAAATGTATGCTCAATTATTCCTTTCTCCCTTACTGCCAAAAATTCAGAAATCACGTTTGACAGCAACTTGAATTGGAAAGCTCACATTAACGAAGTCAGTCGTAAGGTATTTTCCTCTTTTCACACATAAAAATCTTTTCAATACTGTTTACCGATTGAAACCAGAATTTCTTTGGCCCAGTCACTGATTCTCCCCAGTCTGGACTACGCAGACGCTTCTTATCTGGACATCACAGAGGAACTTTTGACTAAGCTCGAACGACTACAAAATTTGTGCATATGTTTTATTTTTGGACTGCGTAAATATGACCATGTTTCCAAATTCAGAACACAACTTAAATGGCTTCCGTATCCTTTTTCTGTTATTCAACATTTTGCATAACCCAGCATATCCTGCGTATCTTCGTGACCGCTTCCAGTTTGTGCAACCTCCGGGCGTGCTCTGCAGATCACACGTTCGGACTCTGCTTAAAGTACCACCCAACCATTGCCGTACCGACTTCTACAGCGACTCCTTCACTGTTTATTCAGTGAAGTTGAGGAATGCCCTGCCGTCAGAAATAAGAGACATCACAACACTTCCGCTTTTTAAAAAAACAGTTAAGGAATATTATCTGTCCTTGAAATAATTTTTTGTTTTTTTTTCTCTCAGTTGTTTTTTTTTCCTACCGAAACTTCCTGCGTGTTCATTTATATATTTATTTGTATTTATTATATATTGTTTACATATTTTTATTCATATAGTTGATATGCATTTATTTTATATTTTTTTTATTAATATGTTTTAGTGTAGGTACACGCGACATTTATGTCTCCCAGCATAGCTCCTACCGCAGGTGGGCTGGAAGAGATTTCTTAGAGAAATAAGCCACACCTTTTGTACGTAATTATATAAGTATTTTTTATGTATTTTTATTTCGTGTACAATAAATTATTAAATAAATAAATAAATATAGTCACAAGTTCAAATTCAGAAGAACCAAAATTTTGTCTTTTAATAACAAGCATTTATTGTCTTTATTATATCATCCCATTTATACATGGAGTTTTAGATAAAAGCCATCATCATAATAAGTACATCTAATAATGAAATTTTACTGGAGGCGCTGTGAGTGGCACAGCGCCTCGGAGCGGATCTTCACGACGGACGCCCGTTCCGTGTCCCGCATAATGGTGCGCACGCTCTTAATCTCTCATTTTACAAGAATCTAATAATTCGTCCGCTTGTTATTAATAAAATATTCGTGTATCAGAATAATGATAGGTACAGTGAAACGTCAGCTGTTTGCGACAGGAAGGGCTCTGACATCCCACGCAGCTCCCACTGAGACACGATCAAAGCAGCGAGGAAAAGAACCGAAGAAATCCGGCCCCGAAGCAAGAGATTTTATCACAAGTACTGAGCATAGCAAACAAGAGCCATTGTGTATTTTTAAAATGCAAATAGGATTTAAAGCTTTTAAGGGAGAAAAGATAGAGACCTAATACGCTGGATAATAATCTACAAATTTTATTGTACCGGGCCTTATAAACTAGGCACATTAAGTTATTGGTATAGAAACGCAAAGTTGTGGTAATGGCGTTTCGTCAAAGAACTAATAAGAGCAAGGTTTAACTTATCTGCCAATTGAACAGGCTCCACACTCTCTACGAGAGGTCTCGACAAAATGTTTTGTTGCGAACGGATGTTGACGAGAGCACACGCGTCACATTCTCTACATTCTCGATCAGTACAGTTGAAAATAGACGCTCGATCGGAATGGACGTCGTAAAAATTTCTGCTGTAATATAATTATAACATGCTTAAAATTATTTGGTAGTTCATGAAATGAATAAATCAGCTTAAACGCAATAGTTCTTAGAAAGACAAAACTAACCGAGAAACCTTTGATGTTATCGACACGGAATTGAGACTAGCCCAATATCCACGAGACAACACCAATATAGACCAATACTCGCTCTACACTCTCGTATTCGACAATATTGGCGTAGTTCAGTCAGGAATGTGGAGCCCGTTTTAGGTTAACAAGAAGTTTCATGGTCAAAACCGCTTTGGTTACGTACCTATGTACTTAATGGACAAACTATGAGAACATAACCAGCATTTTCACTCTCATTTATATGAGATATTCCTGATTTTGTAATAGTTTGTGTCCTAGTAACGACCAATATTTGCACCAACTTTTGAAAGTATCTTGTAGGTATAGGATCCAATAGCCACAAACTTTCTAAGTCACATACCATCATCGAATAGTGTTAACCCTTAAAGGCTACAACGGTGTTTTTACACCCAGATGATTTTGTGGCCATATCTTTTTTCGTTTTCAACGCAGCGCCTAGAGATTTCGTGTATTCTCGTAAGTCAACAGAAGCCCTTGAACACGGTGGGAGTGAGGTTGTGCGCAAGCACAGGTCCCAAGTTAGACTCGTGAACCGGTGTTTTTTCACCCATTGTAGTCATAGTACTAACGTACTCGTAAGTAATGAACTTATAATATTTATGTGAAGCATATGCTATTTTTTGTATGGTAATATATATAAATCATCATCATCATCTCAGTTGCACAACGCCTACTGCTGTATATTATGTTCATATTTTTTATGTGTGCTATTATATTTACGTCTATGATATTTTTTTCAGATTATGCATCGACTGAATGCAATCTAGAAGTGCAATTTAGAAATTAATTACTAAAAAGAAGCGGATTTTATGTTTCAAGCATCTTTGAAAAATGTTGCTAGATCTCATTTTAATTATTTCATATGCTTTTTATTTTCATATATTTTTTTTAGTTATACGGTTACACAATATTTCAAATTAAAAACTTAGCTATAAATAATGAAAATATTAAAACTGATTTAAAACAGCGTAATAAGTTTCTTTTTCAAGTTTTTCCATACCTCTTCAAAATTAAACCAACCAACACTGATAATTGCCTACCATAGTCATGTTGAATCCATACGAAGATATATACTGTATTTCAATCTCAATAAAACTGCAAAAGTAAATTAAAATATAGGGACAGTTGTCAGCAACACTTTGCAAATTTGAACATAATGACTGTACCATCTCTGTACATTTATGAGGTGGTAGTCTTTGTGAAAGCAAGCATAAGCATGTTTTAACATCTTAGAAGTATAATACATAAAAACGATATTTGTTTTGCCGCCAGTAGGACTGCCCTTTACAAATAAAGTATATTTGGTATGGCACCGCGACTATACAATAAATTACCAGAATGTTTAAAAGAAATATCCAATATCCAAATATTTAAAATGAGAGTTAACAAACTATTTGTGGGAAAAGCTTTCTATACACTAGACAAATATATGACGGATAAATTTTAAATTAATATTGTAGTACATTTGTATTCCGAATTTGTTATTTTATTTTATTTGAATGACCTATCTTGTAATTGCACTATAATTTAATTTGACATTATCTTCATTTTAACATGTATTCTCATTTGACATTATAGTAACATTTTTGTATACATCCCACCTGACATATTATTATTATTATTTGGTTTAATGGGATTAACTGCGTTTATACTTAAAACTTTGACTGAAAACGTTCCCTGGTCTACAATAAAATTCCGTTTACAATCCGTGGCATTGATCAAATTCATATAAAGAAAAAAGACCAAGACATGCTGTTAAGAAAATCGTATTACTGTATAAATGAATGTCTGATGGATAAGGACTTAATTAAGTAATATATAAATATGATTACGATGAATAACATTTAATATGATGATGACTTTTGAATTTAATTTTGTTGTAATTGTTATTTTTTTTTTAATATTATATAATAATGAATATCTGATGGATAAGGACTTAAATAAGTGATAAGAACTTTAATTAAGATTACTGACAATTATATGACATTTTATTTTGAATTTTAATTTTATTATAATTGTTTTTTTTTATGTAGTATAATTTAATTCTATATTTGTATGCATGACGGCTGGTCGTAGTTGGACTGTATATTTAAGCATAATAACCATGTATTACCTATGTACCACAAATAAATAAACGATTGATTGATTGTATCGTCATTATGTTACGTGTGAATATAGGAGTATGAATTATATTATTCATAATCAAATCATTTATTCAGTTTAAGCTATGCTTGTAATAGCCTAAACTGAATAAATGATTTGAATATCTAGGAGCTACGCCATCGGTTCGTAAATCTACATCTACGGCGGGAGACCTTGTACTGAGAAGAACCGGCAAGAAACTCAGCAAGGCTGTTTTTTCTCCCTGTTTTATCATTTACAGAGTCGTCAAGTTGAAAAATGACTTCAGAGATGATTCATCAAGTCACCTTTCATTACATAATGTGTAATTATACATTAATTGTTCACCTGCATTTTGATTGCTGTGTCATGCAGTATAAATACAATTAATATTAATGACCATCAATGTTGTGCCTAACCATTTCGTATTTGAATTTCAACAAAAACAATAAGATTTATTTATACATTTAACATTAGAATGTAATATACTTGCAAGAAAATACGGTATGTTTACAAAATTTTAAATATCACAAAAGCGGGGAGAGTGTACCTACGCAATCGGATGGTTGAAAAACGCAAGACACCTACCTGCGAAGCATTATTAAAAATTACAACGCTAAAAAATGTCAATAAAGCCTTCGTAAAGAGGGCCCCGTAATGAAAAATGCGAGAGTAAAAAAATATATTAAACAGAGCAAATATGACGTTTATTATTAGATATTAATATTTGTAGGCACAATATGAATGTGAATTTAATAATATAATTTAAGGTTCGTTTCATGGTAACGGGTCTGGTTGTACCGAAAGGACGGTTTAACATCAAAGCAGAGTTTATATATTATAATTTTAGCGTTAAATCACTAAGTGTTTTTATAAAAATATTATGCCACAATTAAAGTAATGTAATTAAGTAATATAATTGTAATTTTCATCCGAAACCATTTAATTAATTGCTCTTGCATGTTTGTATAAAAAACGTTACAAAGTTTCACAATTATTGTAATATCAATGAGAAGCGTTTTCAGTTTCTTTTTTAAAGAAATCCTAACAAAGTTCACAATAAGTAGTCAATATTTGGTTTTCTCCCCATGCTACTCGAGATCTCGAAGCGCAACAGGTACGAGTATGTAAGTACAACACTAAATAATTCAAACAAGTTCTCGAAATATCCAAATTGCCGCCCCATTCGGCACCCCGAACAATCTGTATCGTCACTTGAAAACTGAGCTGAATACATAAATGGTAGGAGCCCCCGCGCGATAAAATATTGTGAGTTAAAAGCCCTATTTCAACGTACTTCAATTCGCTTAAATATTATGATAACAAAGGAATAAATTATGGAATGGTTTTCTTTTTATAGTGCGGGAATAAAATATGGTTTCGTCTGATGGAGAGCTGTATCTTTTATATTTTCAGGCTTACAAACTGTCGAATTTCTTCCAGTTATTTTTTTATTCTTGTACGTATGCTAATATGAATTTAGATTGGTAACTTATGTTTAGGTCTTGTTACATTTATGAGCAGAATTGAGTTGGATGATCAAAAAAGTGTAATATTTAACTATGACATTGCCGTTCTGGCTATTTCAAGTCCAATTTTATATTTTTTCGCTAACAATTCAAGTTCAAATTGTTCTTATTTTACAAATTTGGAATTGTTTTTTAAAAATGTGTCTATTGTTTAATGGCATCGCATTTGTACGTTTTTCGTCATCATGGATACGTTAAACATTCGAGTGATTATGGAGTATGAGAAATGTTAGAAAATAAAAATGTGGAATCTTGCGGAATCGAATCTTTTAATAATTAGTACACAATTGACATTAAAATAGGAAAATTATAAACTACTTATTGCTAGGCAACAAAAGGATCATCCATGGTTAGGAACTATGGATATAGGTTTCATGACAAGTACCGTCGTGGCAGCAGAGAGGCAGAAGTGGCACGTAACAGCAACGACGTATACGGAGCGAACATTACCAACCATTGCACCACCCGTTATTGGTTTGCCGGCTTCGGTTCTGGAAATGTTGACCTAAGAAATGAACCCCGTTGACGATCAAAAACTTTAGTTGACAATGATGAATTAAAGGCGAATATGGAAGCTAATGATTCTCTATCTACAGCTGAATTAGCAGCAGCTTTCGACATTAGCATCAAAACAATATAGGTTAATTTGCGTCAAATTGGCAAGGTAAAAAAGCTTGTGCCCCACGAATTGAATGATCGCCAGTTCGAAGTGCATGTCGAGTCGAGCTTTATACTGCTCAACAGGCACACAAACTAGGGCATATACAAACGCAATGTTACTTGTGACGAAAAAAAACGATTCTGTTCGACAATCACTAGCGCTCAGTGTGGCAGGAGTATCTGTAAAACATAATCAATAAGATTAATAATATTATAAAACTACGAGTATGTTTTTATAATATTAGTAAAACTATTAAGCTAAATATTGTTAATATTGGAAATAGATATTTTGTACTTACGTCACTTTATCTGTGTCATGTCGAACTTTTGCATTAAATCTGTATCTCACCGTATGCGTGCGCAGATGTCATGCTATGCTCTTTGCTTTGCTCTTTAGTAAAGGCTATGGTCTACATCGTTTTCAGCTAATAAATATATTATGTAAACATTTGTAAGAAAACTGAAAGTAAGAGTAGCTTCAAGAGTTATTTATATGTGCTATGAATTGTGACGGAGTATTAAAAGCAATAAACTTATGATTGTAAGCTTATTTCCACTGTATGAATAACTACCAAGACACTCTTCACTCAGCAAGTTGGTAAGATCCTGGTTCAGCACCTAAACAATGCAACAAACGAAAATTGATGATAAAAAACTGATGGTCACTGTTTGGTGGCATGGTGCCACCGGTGTCATTCATCACAGATTCTTACCAAACGGACCTGACTCCTAAAAAAGTGATGGTCTATATTTGGTGGCATAGCACCCACCGGTGTCATTCATCACCGCCTCTTGCCAAACGGGCAGAGCATTACAGCAGATGTGTACTGTGAAAAACTGAACACAATGATGGAGAATCTCGTACAGTTCCAACGAGCTTTGGTCAATCATTTGGCTTCGCTGCTCCTGCATGACCTCATACTGTACAGCAGACGGTCTCCAAGTTACAAGAGCTGGGGTTGGAAGTTTTCCGTCATCCACCGTACTCACCAGACCTTGCCCCTACAGACCTTTACTTTTTCCAGAACTCGGATAACTCTTAACGGGGATAAAGTTCAATAACCAAGAGGCAGTTCAAAATGCCTTTGAAGAATTTGTTACCTCTCTCCATGGTTCAGCAGACTTTTTCAAAAAGGGCATCATTAAGCTACCACTTCGTTGGTAAAAATGCATTGATTTTATGAATAATTACTTTGATTAATAAAAATAAAAAATATAGAAAAAAGGGCGTTAATTTATTTCATTGAAAATGGCAATTTCATAGTTACTCTGTGCTCCAGCAGTGGGGACATTCATAGGCTGATGATAATGATATTAGTCTCACCTGTGTAACAGCATTAAACAGCTTCGCTGTTTGAGCGGCATAGTTAGAAACTTACGCAATTTTTATTTTTCTTTCTCGTCCAGCCGACCATTAAACCTTAAGGTCTTATTGAACGTAGTAAGAAGTCCAGTAATTAAAAAAGTTTTATCTTAATATAAAGTGGTTAACTGAGGTTAAACAATTAAGTCATAAGTTGCAAGTGAAATTCCGTGCAAATAATTAAGAAGAATTTTCGTTTCAATCTGTGGATGACTCATCTTTGGCGCTTTAATTTACTAGAAAATTCGCTTTAAAAATAATTGTAAAATTAACAGTCCTTTTAAATTATTTGTGCATAATAAGACTGTGAGCCATTAAGGTCTAAATGTCGAATACAGTTTATTAAAAAAAATGAGCATGGCTGTTAATATACAGATTTAAAACTTTAGCTTTTTGCTATTTAAAAGGCATGTATAAAAATATATGGAGCTGGCCTATGTCTGAAAACGGATGAGAAGGTAATGACACACACATGCAATAGATGGAAAGGGGAAGCGTCAAATTACTATGGGATTTGGGCTAATTTTTTTTTCATTGTGTCTTATTGGAATAAGTGTTAAACAATAGGGCATCAGGTGTATATTGCGTAGGTAAAATATCATTATAAACTTAAGTGGTGGTTTAAAGAAAATATTAAATTACGTAAGCATTTTAAGGTTATGTCATCTTTAGATTCGATTAAATTCGATATTTATATCTCGGTTGCGGTCGTATTACGATATATTTTTAGTAATATAAGTAAATAATTACTTACAGAATCAGATGCAATCCATGAGCTTAAAACATTAAGCATTGAATTGGATAGCATGCCCAAAGAATGTTCTGGCTGTCGTCGTGGCACTGATATAGAACAGTTAATACAACGTCTTTGCATACTGCCAGCATTTTCTTTTGTAACACCAGATGCCATTGTGAACAAAAATAATTGCAATAAACTAAGAGTCCAAATATCTCTGTCACAGAATCACTAAAGGTAACTTAACACTAAATTAACGAGTCCAATTCTCTCTTTCCAAAAAAACAGTTATTAACGGAGGATTACTCAACAACTATTATGTCGTAATAGACCACTGAAAACACAAATTCAATTCAAAAGTGAAAACTGTATGTAGTAAGTCACTCGGAACAAACAAACTCTAACAATTGACAGCTACGTTCACTTGCTTATGGTATATTCCGAATCGATTCTATAGGAATCGATATCCTTCACAATCGATTTATAAATGTTTTATTTTTCAATGCAAATGCTTTAAATGTTCAAACCATGAGTTAATTTATATATGATTAAGTAATCTTTATATATATAATTCTTCTGTGAGTGTGTATGTCACTGAACTTCTCTTAAACGACTGGACCGATTTTGATGAAATTTTTTGTGTGTGTTCAAGGGGATCTGAGAATGGTTTAGATTCACAATTTCGTCCGCTGGACAATGTTTTTTTAATTAATTTTTTTTATGGCGGAACGAAGTTCGCTGGGTCAGCTAGTTATATATAAAATAACTGATAATTGAAACAAAAAATTATTACCTTTTTTAATCTAAGAGTACTGCATACTTTTGTATGTTTGTTTTGATGAACAAAATAGTCCGCAGACAAAAAATCCTCTTTTGCGCCGCCCATTAAGTTCCTTTTAGTTTTTTAGATGCAATTAAAGAGGGCAATCCCTGGTACAGTGAGATAGTCACAACACAGGTCTTACAGATGATAACTTTATGAATTTAATGTTATTTATCATGATATAATATTGGTAAAAATGCTCGTATCCATCATACAAACATTTGCCTCACCGGAATTTGAACCCAGGCCCTCTGAATAGGCGATTTGGGGAAAATAATCCATCCATCCATACAAAAATCAAACAACTCGCATCGAAGACCACAAAATAAAAAATGTCTACGTAATAACGAATTTATTTATTATTTTAAAACTCCGCTATTAAGCGGAATCTATATTAAATATTTAAATAATAATCACACATATAAAATGATAATTCAGGAGAAGATTTTTGATAAATAAATGCGTCAAGCGAAATCTAGACTTCTCTCTCCTCCTCCTACCACATTTTTTAATGACTCCATCCTACTTGATATGAAGTGGTGGTAGAGTCCAGATGGAAGATAGCTGGTACAGGTTAGGTTACCATCCATCATTGAGGAGCTCGATGGCGCAGGTGCTTAGAGCATTCAGCCTGCGATCGTGAAAGTTAAGCAACTTAAGATCGGTCGTCGGATGGGTGACCAAAAACTTATTCATCTCGAGCTCCCGTTGATCCAGACTGCATCTGCAGTCGTTATCACCCACAAATCCACACTGGGCCCCCGTGGTGGGTCACGGCCTCGTCTGCCTATTCCATCCATGGAGAAGGCCTGTGCCCCAGCAGTGGGAACATTAATACTGTAAGACTGATGATGCTGTTCCATCACTACTTATGCACAAAAAAGCGAAATAGATTCACACGGATAGCCGTAGTAGATACAACACTGCATTAATATATTAGTTACGCGTAGAGTACCCCCCCCCCCCCCCGCGAGTATGGATGCCTTCGCTTATTTTCTCCTGATTTCGCTTTACTATTGGTGCAGTCGTCAATCTCTTATTCTGCGGTCCGAGTTCGATAGCAATGAAACTAAAGGTTGAATTAATATCACAATAAAAATACTCCTTACCAAAACGACCTCTACACACCTTGTGTTAAGGCAACAAATTGCGCGCCAGAAACCACTCACAATTATCTATGTAGTAATCCTTAAATATTTATACACACACTCCCAAAAACTCGCTCACCCGTTCAACAAGAGATGTATTTATATGATGATGTTTAAAAACGCCTAAATTAAAATATTCGTAGGGAATTGAGGCTGCTACGATATCATCTACGACATTGCTACGATTTGGTACGTAGCACATTAATCATAGCTACACCGTTGCTACGATAGCTACAGTACCTTTAGCACGAAGGCACGAACCAATAACGAATTCGAATAGTTGAATTCGATCTCGATACGCGTCAAATGTCAAGAAGTTTTTTATTGAATATTTTTTAATTCTTGTTACGTCTGTTGTGGCGCTGTTCAAATTTTCATACAAAACTTTTTGACATTTGACGCGCTTTTTCGCTATACGAATTCTATATTGGTTCATGCTAAGAGTACGGTTTTTAGGTATTGTTGTATCGTATACCAAAATCGTAACAAAGGAACCTTGTTCGTCCGTCTATCAGTCGGCTACCAGTATCTCACGAACCGTAAAAATAGCGTAGGTAGTTCAAATTTTCATTAAGTGTGTTTTAGATCAAAATTAAATTGATTTAATATTAGCGTATTGCTTTTATTAAAGGTATCTTAATCACATTTTTTTAAGTTGTATAGTCTCTAAACAAAATCTATACAAACCCATAACCGCTAATTAACTTTATTAGTAAGTGTCAGTTTTCTCCTATGTGTCAAATATAAGTACTAAAAAAATATAACCACCTCATGGTGTAGAATAATACACGAAGCAGTTTATTTGATGCGAAACCTCAAACGTGTGCACATACATATTTATATCGGCAGTGTAATATGCGAGGGGGGGTCATTGTACGTTTCCGCGCCAGCTCTTATTGTATATTTTTTGTGACGAAGCCGGCGACATCTGGCGGGCGAACTGCGCATTTTAAACAATTACTCGGCAAAAACGCGAATGTAAAGATTTCAAAAGTGACCGAAGTTTCTTTGTGATAAATCTGCACGAATCGCAGCATGGTGTATAGGCCTGGAGTTCTGGGTTCTATTTCTATACTATCGTGACAGGTTATGTGGCACTTCCTCATCATTTCATCATTATCAGCCTATTAATGTCCCCACTGCTGGGGCACAGGCCTTCCCTATGAATGGAATAGGGAGTTTTGGGCCATGACCCACCACGCGGGCCCAGTGCGGATTGGTGGGTGCTAACGACTGCAGATGCAGCCGGGACCAACGGCTTAACGTGCCTTTCGAAGCACGGAGGAGCTCGAGATAGTAAACTTTTGGTCACCCATCCAATGACCGAACACTGCGAAAGTTGCTTAACTTCAACAATCGCAGCTAAACGCGCAAACCACTTGCGCCATCGAGCTCCTCAAAAGTCACTTTCAAGTAAACAGAATTATATAATGTCTGAAGTGAAACTCTGTTCCATCAACATGAGGATACGATCTGTCTCGAACGTATTCTTTCAGCAGCCATACTTTAACATAATCACATCGTAGCGGAACAGCAAATGTTGAGATTAGTAACGCAGCGTTTTTTTCTCATGGAACTACAAATTAGATTTTAGATTCTAAAAAACTGGAACTGCGTAGGTTACAAGTGGAATGCGGATGCATTGTCAAACAGGCGGTAGAAAATGCGGAAAAAGGGTATTATCTGCCGCGAGAAGCCGCTGTATACGGACATTTCAGGACCGAACAACGTGAAGATCTTTGTGAGGAGACCAATGCTCAGCGCTGGGCGTAGTATGGCTGAATGATGGTAATGAACAAATAAGTCCTAGTTTGTTCCTCGTTTATAATTAAAAGGTTACAATTAAAGAGAGTAGATCTTGCTAATAAGCGAAGCAATTTGTAGTTTAACTATAGTTTAGTGTAATATAATTTTACTATTTAAATTATAAGTTATTGTTAACGGAGCGCTTCCGGTATGCAATCGTAGATATTAAATAACTTTTTTCTATACTACTATTATAAAAAGGAAAGATTTGATTATTTGTTTGTTTGTATTGAATATAGACTCCGAAACTACTGGACCGATTTGAAAAATTCTTTCTCATTGAGAACCCTACGTTATCCATAGTGGTTTTTCCAAAAAAGTTAGGGTTCCGTATGCAAAACTTCGATAATATAACCGATGAACATAGACTATAGAGTTAATCCGAAAAAAGTTAGGGTTCTGTATGAAAACTTCTAACTTTCTCTGAACTCGTTCTTAACCCAACGTGTGCAAAAAGCTAACAAAAAATTACCTTTTATCGCGTACGCTGTAGAAGTCATTAACAAATAGCAAAGTGAGACTAAATTTTTATGGAAGATATGATTATCTACAAAAAGTCCGCGATATGGCTAACTATTACAGTTATGTCACAACAAGAGGGCTCCTGCGGTTTCACTGGCGTACATACACTGTTGCGGACTTTTTTATACAAATTTTAAAGGATAACCTTTTTGTCATACATGATTTTTATCTTTCTTTAACTGTGTAGGAATGCCAAAGGGGAAGTTCTTCCTTCGAGCTGGGTGGATAGTAGCTCGGGGGCCGCGGCCCGACTGATGTTGGTCGGGCATCGTATATATCGAGTGTTTGGCTCCGAATTTCTCTTGCGCGATGTAAGCTTCTATACGTTGTGAACGCAGCGCCGGTAGCGATATCTCTTAAGGAGGCGAGTGACTATTTCCTCTATGTTCATTATATGTGGGGCATGTAGATGTCGTCGCCACAACTGTTTACCCATGCAACAGAAGCTCACAAATGGAATATTTTGATTTCGGCCCGATTTTCTAAAATTTTTCATTGATGCTCCGCTCCTACTGTTTGTAGTTTGATTTTATACATCCTATAGCCTTCCTAGAAAAATGCACTATCCGACACAAAAAGATTGTTTCAAATCTGGTCAGTATTTCTTGAGAACGCGCTAGCGTTCAACAAAAAAACTACATAAATACAAGCCTGAGAACAAAAACTATAGTCTACACTACAGCTGTACACCGTAGCGAAGCGAAGGCGGGCCTCTAGTATAATAGCGTACTAAAAATTTATTATGTCAAGCTCCTCCGTACTCAGAAAGTTATGTCAAAACTTTGGTGCCGGCTACATTAATTTGTTATCGTTAGCACCCACTCCGTCCGTCCATCCGTGTTCATGGGAAGTCTTTCGCCTTGTTTGTAAATTATGTCAAATTTTAATAAATTGCAGCTTAGACAAGCTGCAACTCAAGCTATGGAGAACACAAGTTAGTTCGAAGGTGTTCGTATTTTCTTTGGCACATTAATTTATTTTGTTAAAAGAGACTAAACAATTCAAGCATAAATAGGAGTAAGCATAAAATTATAAATAAGTATAGAAGTGTCGTCTGCCTTATATGTACATTGCCCCATCTAGCACTATATGGCATTGCTATAAAAACCTTATACGTTTCATTTTACGTTTCTTCCCAAAACCGTTGAAATAATAATGAGCATTTTAAAAGTTATCCTAAACCATGTATAATGTATGTATTTTTGTTACACAATATGTCTTATACGACACAACAGAGCTTTGGAATTCTGAAATGTAATGAGATTTCTTCATTTAATAAGAAGTAATAAAGTTCTGGCATGAACAGTAGCGTATGGGTAGGTGGAATATGCTTTGCTTAGTTAAAGAATTTATTTAATTTCAGTTTCAAAATGCTGTATTAGTTTATTACCAGCTTTTACCCGCGACTTTGTCCGCGTGGACTTAGTGATTCAGGCATTTTTTTTATAAAATCTGCTTCTTCATCAATCTGCTTACTATTAAAAAAAATATAACGTAGTTTTATATTTGAAAACCTAAATATCGTGAAAAATTCGGGGTAATATTAAATAAAAAAAACCGGCCAAGTGCGTGTCGTGCTACGCACAGTGTAGGGTTCCGTAGTTGCCTGTCGTTACCACAATATATTATTTTCTGTATAGATAATTAAAAAAAAAGATTTTTTTCTTTATTTTGATTTTCTATGCAAGGTTTTACGCTATAATAACTTCATCTATTTCTTCATCAATTTGACAACAGTGTATCCTTGTCATTCTCTATGTACAATGAATAGGACTTTTTTTCGTCCTCTGGCAACACTGTCGCAAACAGCTGATTTTGAATTGTCCCAGAATTTTTAAATTAATTTATATTAATCTTAGAAATTAAAGGTACTAAACCAATACATCATTAAGTAAACATAAAATATTAAGTGTTTTAATAAAAATACCAGCGTAAATCGTTATTTACACAGTTTGTTTTACACTATTTTGCGTTCAAAATAGTGTAAAACAAACTGTGACAAAAACCGGATTGTTTTGTAAGTCATTATCATCTGTTTTCAAGAAATTTATCTCTTTAGACTAAGTTTAACTAATTTTATTAAAAACGACCTTATTATTGCAGTGCCTATATGAGTGTAGCATAAAATAATAAAATATTACCTTACTTCTGAAATAATTCCACATATAACCTTGCGCTGTTTGGTTAGAAAATTCCTTCAATTTTGTACTTTTATACTTATTAATTTCGTTATAACATGATGACACGTAAGGCTTTGTCTCGTCAGGGGGAGTCTAAACTCCGGCTGACTTTGAGAGAACTTAAAACATCCAAGGAATTGTGTGAGCAACTCAACAAGGAACGGGGTGACAATGAATTGGAATTAATAGATGTTTTAAGTAAGAATCAAAAGTTAAAGAGTGAAATGGCTGAGCTACACAATCAGTATAATGATGCCATTGATGCTCGAGACAGGCTGCAGCGCATCGTAGATGGCTTTGATCAGTGCAGAAATGAATATGTGCAAACATTACAGAAAAAATCATATTTAATTTATGTCACTAATAATGTTTTCTTCCATGGAATTTTCAAAAGGTAAGAAATTTTCTTTATGAACGACTATTACTCTAAAAGTAACAAATCTATCTTAACTGGCATAATGTTTTTTTTTGTTTCTTAGGTTTTCACGCACATCCCTCATTAAACTGC
Source organism: Chilo suppressalis (assembly GCA_902850365.2). Classification (NCBI taxonomy): domain Eukaryota; kingdom Metazoa; phylum Arthropoda; class Insecta; order Lepidoptera; family Crambidae; genus Chilo; species Chilo suppressalis. Next base: position 6,844,431 of record OU963902.1, read on the forward strand.
GGCTGGAAACCGCTAATAAGATCCGCCGATTGGAAGGTCTGAAGACAAAGCGCGCAAGGAAACTAACATCGTTGAATTTCCTGAAGAGATGCCGAGACCACAATCTCATCCCACCTTGTGTGAGAATCACACCAAAAAAGGACATACGTGGGAGCGCCAAGATCTTACAAGAGGCAATTAAAAAGCTACTTCGAAGGATTATAGAAGGGCATCGTTCGGATTTATATAAAATCAACGGCACCATTGAGGTTTTGTCCAGTGATTTGAGGAAACAATTGTCATCAGAGGATTATCATAATTGCATTCTGATACTTAACAATCGTGAGTCATCAAAATTCAACGAATGCAAACATAGACAAATAGATAAATATCAAAGACTATCTCGCGTTCAGGAAAAACGTAACGCACCTGTCAGAACCACAGACAAGGCGAACGCTACCCAAGCAGTTGTCAACTTAAGTAAACAAAACTTGGACGAACCTACTTTAAAAGTTTTGGAGAAAGGACTGAATTTTGCTGTAGCACCACGCAGGATACCGTACGAAGAAATTATCTGTAACGTAGAGGATTGCTTAGTGAAAAACAACATGAGAAAGGAAGACATGGAGGCGCTGCGTCAAGACATTTCATCAGTCTTAAGACGTAGCAAATCACCGAAATCAAAACCTTCCTCGTGATGAATACCTTGCACTAAAGAACTTGCGAACTAAGCCAGAACTTACTATCCTTCGTGCAGATAAAGGAAACGCCACGGTAGTAATGGATACGTCAGATTACAACGAGAAGATATTACAACTTTATCGGATGAGAACTTCTCAAAAAGACAAGTGAACTCATCAAATCACTTTCCGAAACGTTGGATCTTGACATCAACTACCTAATTCCTGCATGTCCCAAACCACCAAAACTGTATGGGTTACCAAAAATACACAAACCGAATGCTCCGCTACGTCCGATTGTAAGCCAGATTGATTCACCAACATACCGTTTGGCTAAACACGTGGCAAAGTTACTTTCACCACTGAGAGGTAACACAACAGCCTTTGTGAAAGATTCATACCAATTTGTCAATGAGATTAGAGATCAACGTCTCATGGACAATGAAATCATGGTCAGTTTTGATGTTCAGTCCTTATTTACATGCCTACCAGTACAGGACTGCATCGAAATCACTAAGAAGAAGCTACTTGAAAATAATATGCCTATAGAATATGCAGTATTACTGGAGCATTGCCTTACATCTGGCTTTGCAATGGGTTCCCCTGTCTCACCTGTTGTCGCCGATATTTTCATGGAAGACATCGAGAAGAGGGCTCTCAGCGTAGCACCTGTCACACCCAGGCTATATAAGCGGTACGTAGATGATACTTTCACAATCCTCCAAACAGATCAAATTTCTGCCTTTTTAAATCACCTTAACTCTATACACCCCAACATCCTATTCACTATGGAGTTAGAGGCAGATAGTAAACTAGCTATTAATTAACTAGCTATTCTAGATATTTTATTAATCAGGAATCCTGACCAAAGTTTAAGTCACACTGTGTATCGTAAAGTGACTCATACTGATAGGTACCTCAATGGTGACTCACACCATCACCCAAAACAATTAACTGCCGTAGGCAACTCTTTGTTTCAGAGAGCACGGGGTGTCTGTGACAAACAACACCTGGCAGCTGAACTTCAGCATGTCGAGCAAGTACTGAAGGATAATAACCTGAATGTACCACGTCGCCGTCACAGTCGCGCCAAACCTAGCACAGTCGACCGACAACCTGCTATACTACCTTACATGAAAGGAGTCACTGACAAGATTGGTAGGATTCTGAAGCATGCTTCAATCAATACATACTTCAAGCCGCCAAAGAAGATCAACCAGTTTCTACGACCGGTCAAGTGCAATATACCCTTTCAAGTTGCTTGTGTCTACAAACTTGAATGCGACTGTGGGCTCTCCTACATCGGGTAAACAAAGAGGAGTATAGGGACTCGGGTAAAAGAACATATCGCAGATATGAAACATAGGCGCGAAAATAAGTCTGCAGTATGTGAACATGCATTAGGGGGACCAAACCATTACATTAGATTTGATAAACCACAGATCCTTGCAGCTGAGCGGCGGTTCGTTCCTCGAATGATGCGCGAGGCTTTTGAGATTAAAAAATATCCAAATTTCAATAGGGAAGATGGTTGGGATATACCACCAGTTTGGGAACCTATTATACAGGAGATAAAATCCCAACCCCGAGCACACACTGCAAGACCATCAGATACTATTAGTTCTTTTTGTTTGCATAATTTAACATAAGAAGGAGATAGAAAGCCTCTCTTGAGTTTGTTTCGCCGGTTCTTCTCAGAAAGGTCTCCCAATTTTGGAACCGGTGGTAGTTTACGGTAATTAGGGTCAAATAAATAAACTCAAAATTACAATAAAGAATTTAAATAAAATACTTTATTAAGTAAATTTAATAATAAATTCATACATAGACAATAAAACTTTATAAATCGAACAATGAAATAACCGAACGCTCAATAAAAGTCTTTCGAAGGTAGCTCGACAAATTAAATAAAAGTTTAATTCTGACGACGTAGCCTGTAAAAGCTACGAAACGTCAATAAATAAATAAAGTTTCGTGCATTAACCCGTAAAAACTGGCATAATGTTCCTTAAAAGTTCATAAAATCCCTATTATCATTATTTTTTCCAGGTTTTTCAAGCCAATAGCTTTTAGAGAGATGAAAGGACGCCCTACTCGAACAAAAATTAGCACTTTAAAGTTCAGTATTGTCTTAAAAACCCCGAAGTAATGATAGAGCGATGATGAACATACCTAGGTTACATGTAGGGGAGCTACCCTAAAACAATTATTTATAAAAAACCATTTGGTCGGCGTGATTGATATACATATCTCCACAAAATTACAGCTCTCTAGTCTCCAAGCAAAACCGGGGACGGAAAGACGGACATATCGAAACTGTCAGAACCCTAAAAAGCGGGATATTCTCTGCGCAAATTTAAGATCCAGTTATATTGTAAAAATATACATAAATCCTGATGTGGCCCAGATCGTTTCCAGAGCAGAACAGAGAAACTTACAAAAGTTTTATGAAAAACCTAAAATTACTGTCTAGGATGGCAGTACTATGTCCCAGTTAACTTCTCCTTCCTCGGTGGTTGAAGGATACGTGAGGCATTTCCCAGACATAAAAAAGGGTGGAAGTTCTATAGCCGCTATAAACACAAATAATATTTTACTTTTGATAAAAATAGATATATGCTGTCGCGGACTTTTTTCCTTCTCACAATATGGCGCCTAATTGTACCCAAATTGAATTTCGATTACTATCGTGTTTTTAGTAGCACTTCCATGATTAAGACGAATCGATTGAAGTATGAATCATCAAAATCGGTCCACGTGTTAGGTCTCTAGTGTGCCGCCGGGTGACCGGTGCAGGAGTATTGTCTAGTTTTTACGGTCGCCCTTGTGGCGGTCGCCTTCTTGGCGAGGTAGGGCCCCGCTTGCTTCTCGGAGCACTTGTGTTCCCTGAAGCGGCGGAGAGGAGTCCCCGATAGCTTCGTCCGCAACCCTCGGTTGGCGAAGTATGCGTAATGCATTTTCTAGACATTAAAAAAAAAAAAAAAAAAAAAGGTCTCTAGTGTGCCACAAAGGAACATACATACATATATAGACTCTTAAACACTATACCCTGTCTGCGCGTCGCACTTCGCGCTCTTGCATTGCGCAGTCAGGTAAAAAAGAGGTTAAGCTGGCCTACTGCTTTTATTTAAACCTCTTGCTAGGTTTTTACTATTTGCACTGGAAAGTTAACGCCTGGCGCTAGTTAATGCTTTGCTGCCGGTCCAGCATGAAAGGCAATTTCGTAACAAGGCAAATATATCAGTCATTTGGCAAAAAAAAACACTAAGAGCGGAATGTTAATTGTGTAATTTTAAACAATTAAGAGTAACATTCTCGAGATTTACCGGCTGACAAATAACCACTAATTAGAGAATTTTTTCGTATCCCCTCAGCCTATTACTGCTCGCTGCCAGCCGCGGAGTTTCACTAATTACTCGAATATATCTGTTATGTGAATGAAATAGAAATACGTTTGTTTGTACGTTTTGATGTTGGTTACTGAACGGCTGAAACTTGAACTAAAACTTGATACACTTTGTTTGCTGAAAAGAAGACAGATACGACATAAGGTTTAAAGTTAAGGCGCAATTACATTTGGTCGTTAGCCCATATTCGAGTGCACGAAAGACATTACTCGAATTCGGGCACCCGAAGCAATATTTACACTGGACTTCGGGCTGGAAGATGGTGTCAGGTAAACAAAAGGAAATCTGCCCGAATACGGGCGTTTACACTTAGTCGCTTACCCAAATTCCATTGGCACTGCATTCGGGCATTCGGGCTAACGACCAAGTGTAATCGCGCCCTCACGGACCGCGGTAGCATAATTGGTCAGTGAATTCGCCCGGATTGCGAAGGGTGTGGGTTCAAGGCCCGTCTGCGGCCTGGTCCGCGTGGTTTTTTTTCTAGTTATATTTTCTTAAGACTTACTTATCCAAATCTCAAATAATTTTAGTTAAAATTGATGCAAATCCGAAGTAAATTAGAAAATGTGTATATAAAGAAACCTATTACTTAGACGCAATTTGTCATGACTAACAGATGACAGCTATTATCATTGGTTGAAATTCACTTCATTGATTATGATTGGTTGTATCAAAAATCACGTGATTACCGTATCTAATTGTGATTAACATAAAGATGCACATTTACCAGAATTTATTGTCAGTGTTGCCATTAATTTAGATGTTTGAACGATATATGTTTATGTGATACAAGTGGATAAAAAAAATCATTAACATTTTTTATGAATTCGGCGTATTGTGCTACACATAAATGCAAGATAATCCTTGAGGTACAAAATTGGGCAGAGTTGTATGGAGAAGAGAATAGATTATTATTTTCCGTACTTTTATGGTATGTTAAGTAATTAGTCCTGGCTACAGTTACTAGCACCCACCAATCAACACCGGGCTCGTCTGGGGGATAATGTCCCATTCTCTTTATTCTGTCCTTAACAAAGATATGATACCATCAGGCGAGCCGTCTGCTCGTATGCCCCCTATAACATAAAAAAAATGTTCCCCAGCAGTGTGAAACATTAATATGCTGATGATGATACATAGTTTCCACAGTTAAAGCTTTGCTAAGTTTGAAAAACTCATCCAATGCCGATTATGATAGCTATGTTTTACAAACCTATGTATCTTTAAAAATCATTAAACTGTACACGTGTCCGTATTGAGTCCAGTAATCGTATAATATTAATATCGTGTCGTTCCAAAGAGCGAATCCCAAACGCGCTCAAAAGAAATATGATACACGGACTTTCCTGTCAAAATATGGTATTAGATTGATGCTCACCGAAACACCCTCGGAGGAATAACTCGCGAAATTCGACTCTAACTGATGTTACCCGCGATACCTTGGGGAGAGAACTTGTGTAATAAATGTGGGGGAATGTTTTTCTACATGTGAAAAAATTCGTAACTTATTGGAGGCACTGCCAGGTTTACTGGCCGGGTAAATACTGGGAGGCTCTTTTATGGCCCGATCGCTGATGGATTCCGTGTGAATTATGAATGCGGGTCGACTCGGTGCCGAATCAGTAAAAAAGTGCTGGTCAAATGTTTTAAAAGGCTCAATAAAGTTACGGTTTCTAAAGAGGATTAACTACGTTTGTGCATTAGTGATTTATATTCTGTGTGGCCTTGATTGTACTTTCCTACTTAATGTTTTTTGTTCAGTCAATTTTCTCCCCATTGCTAGGGCACAGCTCTTTCCATACACTTTCTATGGAGCACAGGCCTTTACCACTACGCGGGCCTAGACAGATTAATGGATACTGGATACTAACGACTGTAGCCGATCCGTTGAAGGAATTCAAGATAACAAAATTTTTCGCCCTCTATCCTGTGACCAGATATTATGCAAGTTCCTTACTTATATCATAGCAGACTGAATGCACAAATATCAAATGAAAGATAAAAACATGCCTTTATAGCAGACTAGTGGCCGCCCGCGACTTCATCCGCGTTAAGTATGTATCTGATCTATATTTAAATCTAAAGCAAATTATTAATACTTGTAAAAGTATGTGGGTTACCTACAATACGAAGAGATGGCGCTGGCTTGCAGCTTAAAAAAGGCTAGAAAGAATTTAACACGGCCGTCAGGGCCGCGGTAGCATAATTGGTCAGTGCATTCGCCCCGATAGCGAAGGATGTAGGTTCGATTCCCGTCTGCTGCCTGGTCCGCGTAGATTTTTTTCTAGTAATATTTTCTTTAGATTTAAGTATTCTATGTCTCAATTCAGGTCATAAACTATATGCGTACCAAATTACATCCAAATGCGTTCAGTAGTAGTTATTAGTAGTTCAGTATTTTTCTTCATTTATAATATTAGTAGCATCGAACTTAAAGTGAAAAGTAAAAAAAAATATCTAATATAAAAAGCGTGCGGATTTGGACTGCATCGGTCCTATTAACGACCATTAATTATTAACTTCAGTAAAAGGAGGCCTTCCTTTTACTGAAGTTTTTATTTATTCAATAATGTTTATTGATTATTTCAACTCGAACTTTGTTGCTAAGATATTTTTATTGTTAAAACTATAATGACATCTGTTGCCAAGAAATAGAACCAGATTATCCTTACCTTTTACTGGAGGTTGATTATTGAAACTGGCCATAACTTGAATTACTTACTTGAGTATATAAATATTTATTTTTCTTTTATTGTTAAATAGTTTTTGATATTATAAAACTAAATTCCTTTTCTTACATTACGGCGGATGGGGTGAAAATATGTCTGAGATTTTTCCGTCACGGCGGAATTGCTCGATTCGAGTATTAATTCGCAATTTTAGTGCAAAATTTCGGTCCTGGCGAGATTTCGTTTTTTAATGTAGTTTACTCTCCACCCATAGATGAATGACTGGTCTCGCTTCAGTTGAGTCAAGCGAGACCAATCATTCATCTATGCCTCCACCTATGATAGTTTTCTGCCACTATAGTAATTTCTTACGGTAGTTTCCTATTATAGTTTTCTCCTATCCATGGTAGTTTTGGTTGGTAGTTTCCTTTGGTAGATTTCTACTCTCCATGGACCTTTTTTTATGGTAATTTCCTCCATCCGTGGTAGTTTCTATACTTAAAGTAGTTACGCCTCCATCTATGGGAGTTTGCTTTATTATTTCAATCACAATTTGATCGTGACGCGTATTTTCCAGTTTTATTATAAATAAGATTCATCTAATTTTTAATATTTGCTAACCAGATTATTAAGTTTATGAAAAACATAAGGAGAAATATATACAAATAACTATCGAAGCACTTCTACAGTTTTATTAGTAATAAGAAACAGTAATCTCCAGAAGACTGGCCCGGAATCCTAGAACAGGTGTCCGAATCGTTCAGTCAGCACGCTAGAAAATTAGTTTGATATTCGGCGCAGTCGACACCCATAAAAGTTGAAAGCTCGCAATTTTACCTCGTTTAGGTACGCACAGAAAAACCCGTAACGTTCGAATGTCGGTCAGTGCCTGGTTTACGATTGGGGCAGATGTCTCTACGGCGATGTGATGTAAACTGGAACGTCGCGGGCACAGACTAAAACTTACAGAGACCCAAGCAGGACATTTTAAAAGCTCTGTACTTTACGGAGCTAAAATCGCATTCGTAAAATTCCGTATTGAAAAAGAAAAAGCTACTTTGTTCTTAAGCCCAATACCTGCTTAGTTTTCGTAGTAACTTTGATGCGATACTTTAAGGTGTAGTCCAACGGCGTGTGTTGACGCGGGCGCGGCCGCGCCGCGCAGGGTTGCCAAACGTATGAGAACTCTACGTTTGAGATTTAGCAGTCTCTGTACATTTGACGACCTTCGTGGCCGAGTGGTTTGTACGCTGGGTTTAATGGTGTCGCCGACTCGAGAGGTCCCTGGTTCGAATCCCGAATAGGGGCAGATGTTTGTGGCATGAACACGAGCATTTGTACTCTAGTCTGCAGGATGTTTTCTATCCGTTACCCTAGTATCCTATAACACAAGCCTTATAGTGCTTACTTTGGGGCTAAGCTAACTGGTGTGTGTTTAAAAAAAATTACAACTTCATTACGCCATCACAAAGTGTACGAGATTTATATTTACCTCGTATTATGTATGACACTGCTAAATCGCAAACGTTAGAGTTCTCATACGTTTGGCAACACAGCGCGGCGCGGCCGCGCCCGCTTCAACACACGCCGTCGGATTGCACCTTTACGGGCTGACGAAAATTCGTGCTTGGGTCAGACGATAATTTATAGCAATCTAAATGCAGGTAAACAATTAATGTATATTTAATCATTATTTAATGATAGGTGACTTCATGAATCATCTCAGAAGTCATTTTTTAATTTGACGACTCTGTAAATTATAAAACAGGGAGAAGATAACAGCCCTTGCTGAGTTTTTTGCCGGTTCTTCTCAGTACAAGGTCTCCCGCCGTAGATTTACGAACCGATGGCGTAGCTTCTAGACATTCTGGAGCGCTTGTAACAGCCTAAACTGAATAAATGATTTTGATTATGATTATTATGAACCAAACGCACTACATTAGCCCTATAATAAACTAAAAATAAGCTTGGATTGGTTACTCTATGTTTTGGCTCTATTCATTGAATTATAAACGGCATTTCAGTGATATGAACAAAACACGGCGTAACTAATCTAAGCTTAATCCTCGTTTATTAATAAGGGGGTAAATGTGCAATCGAGCTCCTCAAATATTCTACGCACGTCAGGGAAAGGAATGTACTATCTGAATTTAGTTACACTATGGTATAAGCAAGTAGAAAGACACTCGAGGAGCGTAAAACGTTCAGCTTAAGTTCCAGACTGCAGAATGTGATACTGTGTTGTGTCACATTGAGTGGATGGAGTGCACACTGTTAGGGCAAAGCCGCCTTCAGACAAGTATACAAATTTGAATTTTATTGTCATGGACATAAGAAAACAAATGTATCCATCTTGGAAGTAGAGAAGCAATGGAATTTTAAAGGATGCGCTTCTCGCTTTTATTCTGGTACTGACCGTTGCGAACGATACCCCTGTGAGAGATAATATAGTCACAGCAGTTGCGCCACTTGCTAACAATGGTGTCGATTCTGGCTTTATTCTCTAAAATTAATCTCACGTCAGTCTCTCCTTTTCATTTCTTAAAGAGAGTGACAAAAATAGATTGTTGTCAAATTCAATTTCTTTAGGTTTCGTGAATCAATCCAGAATCGACACCTTTACTTCACTCGATGCTAGTTTCATTACTCTCTCTCTCTCTAAGCTTAAACTCCTTTAAAACTAAACCCTTGGGAGGTTGGGAGAACCCTGTTGTACAAAAAAATCACGGACTCTAAAATTCTATAACCCACTCCTATTACAATTTTTTTGAAGTTCTGTCAGACAACTAGGTCATAGACAAAAAACTACAACTTACTCCTACTACCGACTCTTGGGAGATCTGTTAGACAACTTTGTCGCAGACTAGAAAAATCCCACCCCAGTTCTGCCATATTAAAAAGTCCCAAGTACTATTAGTTAAATCCTTTTTCCAAAACAAAGTACGAGATTGGTGACAAAATGGCACTAGCTCATTTAAGTCACAATCATGGTCGGCACAGCACCACCGAATCTTCGAACATGCTGTGCAAAAGGTATCGAAAATAAATTAGCAATTTTGACATAATTTATGTTGTCTTAATTGTTATCATCATCATTAATTTTATTTTCCCAATAATCGTTTCGTATTATTCTCGTTTTTTATTGTTAAATATAATTAACTACCTTGTGTTTACTATCCGCATAAAAAGCGGGAAAGATAAAACAACTTAATGAACACATTACAAAGAAAATATGCTTAATTATCGCAGAAGTTTGTTAAATAACATTTAAAACAAATAAAAGAGTAAAGTGAATTAAAGGCATCAATTCGATACATTCATGAGAGAAATCTGAGGTCGGCCTTGACAAAACTAAAAATACAAGATGATCCTTTAAAAGTGTGCTAAAATTGTGTTGACAATGCGAGTGCGACATTCTGACGAAATCATTATTTTCTCAAAGCCTTAGAATATGCTAAAGCTTTGAGATAACGTAATTGTCTAGTATTTCAATCAAAAAGCCGTAGGACACGGTAATTGCCATATCATTGGCATCACTGATTCGGTACCTCTATGTGGATAATGCTAACATTGTTATAATAAATAATATCTAGGTACCTATTATACTTTATTTGTAAAATGATCAGTGTTCATAATAAAACACAAAGCCTAATAAAATTCCTAAGGGATTCTTCAGGTGCGCAGGTGAAATATATTTGTTCTTTTGATTTGAGTTAGGTTCGAAAATGTACTGATCATATAATGGATATCGTGACCTTTTTTACCCGCGAAATGCGAAAGAAGTTCCTATTTTTCTACTTCACTCTTTTTGGGTAAATAAATACCACCTTACAGAAGACTTTAGCCAAATAACATTTTACCAAAGGAGATTGCTCAGCTTCCATACATGTTTGGCCTAAAGACCAATAATCATGAAAAATTGTTTCCTAGATTCGAAATTATATATAAATAACTGTAGAAACGAATATTATTGATGTACACCCCTGAGAACTTCTATAAACCATATACACTGAACATATTAAAATAATAAAAAACAAATAAGTTATATAGTAAACTAGGGAAATCAAGCCAAGTACCGAAATTATGGATTAGACTCAGGTATATAGAGCATGTAGATTAACAGATAGTTGCCTTTTTTTAAAGTTAATGCATTAAGTGTAACTTTTAAAATCAGGTGTCATCTATGCATTTCCGGATATAGGTACTCTGGGACAGAAACTGTGTGATGATTGTGAATGAGCCACAGATAAGAGAGAATTTTTAAACTCTCGCTAACCAAAGAAAGCTAAGAGATTTAGGTTATAGCCATATATTCAGCAGCTTTATTATTTTTCTTATGTTTTTAGTATAACCATATTTTAGATTTTTAGTGTATCACACCTTATAATTTTATTTATTTATAGTCAGGCAACGTAGGTCCATAGATAGATACCTTAAAGTCTAAACAGATTATAATGTGTTTATGGAGGTGTTTGGCGAAAAATGTATGGCAATAGACTTTATGATGTCGCTTACCATCTATAATAATAATTGTCTGAGCACATTTGCATGTAGTGAAAATGATAATATAGTTGTGGATATTAAGATCACAGTGTAATAAAAAAATGATTTATTTTATCGATCTTTACAAAATACATTTGTTTTTATGTTATATAAACAACTTCGATCAGTCTTTGGCTGAATCTTACTACACCCATAGCCATTTAAAAATGATTCGTATGTTTTCCAAACCGGTAAAATGAAAAGTCCTTTTTAAAGTGAATATATTATACAAAGGTGTCCGTTGAAATCTAATGACTGTAAATTAAATTATAAATTACACCAAGAATTACCGTGTATGTCAATATTTTTGGTGCATTTGGGCCAATCTGAGCAATCTCCTTTAGTGTTGTGTTCCTAAAGGGAATGAGATTGCAAGAACTTCACGATGAGGGAGATGACGTGGGGGTAAACAACATGTACACAGGGGCGTATTTTGAAATCTAGCGCCCGGGCCACTTATGATTAGCACCTAGAATTATTAAATCAAATCAAAATATAGGTCAGTAACGAATGCCTTTTTTATGACTTTTGCCTCTACTCGCAGCCTGCCGCCCCAGGTCATGGCCGTCCTGGTCCTAGGATAAATACGCCCCTAACGTACAAAGTTTATATATCTCACCTGGGGGCCAATCGCCTAACGGAAATGCTTTGGAAAACGCTAACGCTTACGATTTTATTTTGTTATTTCTAGCCGCCTGAGGTATTCAAATGCCTCGCGCTCTTTCTTTTTCTTTTGCATTGGTAATAACAATATTAAAAAAATGAGCGTGAGGTATTCGAAAACCTCAGGCGGCTAGAAATAACAATATAAAATCGTAAGCGTTAGCGTTTCCCAAAACATTTCCGTTAGACGATTGGCCCCCTGGGGGCCAATCACCTAATGGGATTGCTATAGCTATGGGTATTGCTTACGGTTTCACATTGTTATTTCTGACCGCCGAAGGTTTTAAACGCCCCGCGCTCCATTTTTTTCTTTTGTATTGGTAACAACAATATCAAAGAAAATGAGCGTAAGGTATTTAAAAACCTTCGGCGGTCAGAAATAACGTGAAAACGTAAGCGATAGCCATAGCAATTCCATTAGGCGTTGGACCCCCTGTTCATGTATAAACAGGAGAGTTCTCAGTCTCTTCTTTTACGCATATATATAATCGTTAAAGCAATCGTACATCTTATGCTACAACCATAATATTATTATTATTATTTATATATAATGCTACCGTAATAACTGATTACCATCAGCCGACCCGTATAAGCTTTTTCTACGTAAAAACAGAGATAAGAAAAACATCGAAATTAGCGCTCCTCAGTCTAAGTATAAACTAATAATCGAACAGAATTCGCAATCGGGAATCCTTAAAGAATCCGGCTGGAGGAGAGGCCGCAGCTAATGGAACGGATTCCGGCCGGATCCGGTTGTCGGACGCCGGAATGCCGGTAGTCGCGTAATTAAAACTGCCACGTCTTTTCAGTGATACCCGCCACCTGCTGCTTAGGTCGGGAGATGGTGCAGAGAAAGTTTTAAAGCATGATGTTTATAAATAATAATAAGTATTTCTAACACTGATACCAATTAGCGTAGCCTTAAGCCTACCATTCACGGGCGCGCCAATCCGCCGGATTTGTCGCTGGCGACAAGTCCGCGGACAAATCCGCGTGTGAATGTATTGGTGAGTGCGGCTCGCGGCTCGGCGCGGCGCTCGCCGTCGAGAGACGCGAGCGCCGCGCCGCACCCCAGCCGCGCCGTACAAATCCGTACGTGTGTGTGCTTGCACAGATTTGTCGGCGAACTTGTCAGTCATTTGCAGTGCGTGCACGCAGAACGACCTCTTAAATTGTTAATTCTGTATCACGTCTGTATCACTTTTTTGACGTTTATGCGATAATGTTTTAAGTCAAAAAGTTGAACATAATACTCATTTAAGTTGATATCAAGTTAATGTCATTTTAAAGAGTAGATCTTAATACGCTTAATTTGATGTCATTTTGATATCGCATTTTTCGGAGAGCATAATATTGTGATATTGTTTTGAAAATTGATTAATCTAATGCTAATTGTGATATTGTTTTGAAAATTGACATCAAAACAATATCACAATTAGCGAACATAAAGAGCTAATTGTATCTCTTCTACAAGGGGTTTATCTCTTCTACGCATGTCCTCGGCATGAGCTCGTTCTAAATAGTCCATTACTAACCCGAAACGAGCCATTTTACTTTTTTATTAAAAAAAAAAGGAATTTGATACAGAACAACCACCTCCTAATTTGTTAAGTCTGTATCACATTTATGACGTTTATGCGATACTGTTTTATGTCAAAAAGTTGAACGTAATACGCATTTAAGTTGATATCATTTTAAAGTTGATGTCATTTTGATATCGCATTTTTCGGAGAGTGTAATGAGTAATGTGAAATTGACATCAAAACAATATCACAATTAGCGGGCATAATTGGCCTGCAGTTGTGTTGTTTGTATCATGAACGAGTATAATAACATGTCGTTCGGCGATCATAAAGAGTTTTGGCAAGAATTTATCCATACAGGGAAGAACGATACGCGCGAGGCTCACCAAAGTACACAAGCGACTGGACTGCAACTCGACGCTCGTGTAGTGTGTGGGCAATGACGGATTTGTCCACGGATGGGTACGGCTCGGGGTTCGGCTCGCGGTGCGTGTAGTGAATGGTGGGCTTTAAAGTAAGCACTGGACTTGTGTTATGGGATGCTAGGGTAACGGATAGAATACATATTATACGAGAGGTATATATTTATATATATAAATATATATATATATAAATATATAGGTACAAATGTAAGTATTCGTCATACTAACAATTGCCCCACCGGGATTCGAACCGTCCGTCTTTCGTCTTTTCGTCAAAAAGTTTGGAGTTTCATTTTGCGCGTGGTAATTCGACTTAAACCACTTTTGTTACTCCCAGCATGCTTTCAGCATTGTTCGTCATGTTTGACTTTGAATGCCTTGGTTACAGTATTGAACAACTGTTAGTCCTTACAAACAATTATCAGAAAGTAAAGTAATTTAATTTTTCTTAATATTAATGCAAAAATTAAAACAAATATATATATAATGTTTTTATAATATGAATGAATTTTCCAAAACTCAACTCCCAGTCTACACCCGGCCATCTGAAGTAGTTGTAGAGGAATTTGGTTCCATCTCACTCGCAAATAGTTCTTACCTAATTTCGGACTAACGCTGCGAAAACGTAAATCAATACTTATTAAACAATATGTAGTACCTACCTACATAATATCTGTCTAAGGTCATGCTACTTTAGTATAATATAGTAATCGTATTACCTACCAACATATAGTTTGAAATCACAGTTTTTTTTTATTAAAGGACCTTAGATTAAAACAAAAAGGGAAGATACGGCACTCGAACTAGTGGCTCGAAAGTGATCCACTTTAATTGTGGTTCACGATCACAATTCGCTGTAGTCACAATTGGACATTCAAACACACTGCATGTACACTCAATTTAACAATATTGCGTATATTCTGTGTTATAAAGATAAAAGAGTGCCTTCGATCCTTTTATAAATAACACAAATAGTTCAAATAACAAATGCCACGGCAACGCATTCGTAAAACTGTACAATTTTTTTTTTCTCAAAAGTCACGATTTGTCGTGGATGTTATTTACGTAATCACCATTTTGTTATCAAGAAAAGAACAACAATACAGCTCAGACGTTCGCACTCGGAAGCTGATCCGCCGATGATCCGAAGCGTACAGTTCTGTCTCGCTCGCTCGATTGAATGTTATTTACAGAAATGTGCGTGTGTGAAACTTGCTCATGTAGTTGAGTCGGATCATATTTAGCGGTGGGCATTTAAACGAAAAGCGCTTAAATAAGCGCGCTTAAAATATTAAGCTTGTAAGCACGCTTTTAAGTATAAGCTTTATAAGCTTATCACTTAAAAAGTGTGAGTAAGCTTTTCACTTAAAAAAGTGCAAGTATATTTTTTACTTAAAAAGTGCAAATCCCGCCATTTATGTCTTTGCCAGGAAACTACATACTTCGATCCTTCTAGTCCACTACAGTATCGTAAAATGGGTACGTGGAATTCCTTGGTACTAAATATTTCACAATATCACAGACATAGAACGCGCGACTACAGCGCCGCGTCGGCGTGCCATCTTTCGTGAGCCGGTTAATACAGAATGCGAATTATTATAATGCGACGTAAAAAAATGCACTTTTTTTAAATTTGGTCGGATAACCAACGCTTTTTTCGTTAAAAGCGTTTAATTAAACGAAGTCGAAAAGCAGTACGCTTGTCACTGTGACGGGGTAAGAGCGCGTGGGTGTTGTACGGTGTGTTTGCATGCTTGCTTGACGTGTTAATGCGTTTCGTGTATTGGTTTAATGTGCATATAAAATAGTTAAAAGTATGTATATAAAATCAATGAACTTTTAAGTACGCCTGGATCACGAGTATATTAACTCCAGACAGTCCTAAGCTTGTAAACTAAGAAGGAAAGTTCATT
This sequence comes from Chilo suppressalis, assembly GCA_902850365.2. NCBI lineage: Eukaryota > Metazoa > Arthropoda > Insecta > Lepidoptera > Crambidae > Chilo > Chilo suppressalis. Next base: position 6,860,229 of record OU963902.1, read on the forward strand.
GACTTAAAAAAATTGATTATAAAAATGTTTATTATAAAATCTAAATTCAATTGAAAATCTTTCGTTTTTAATGCCAATCATTTCATTAGGTTTAAAAAAAAATTTTTATATAAATTTCATTAATAAGAAGAAAAAACGCAATAAAACACTTAAACCATTAAAAACGACAATAAACTTTTCACGCTTTTTTAAACGATATACCTAAACGAAAACACAACACAACGTTGCGCTTTTTACGCATGCTTTTAAACGTTTAAGCCAATAAGCGTTTAAACGAAACGACAATAAACTTTCACGCTTTTTTAAACGATATACCTAAACGAAAACACAACACAACGTCGCGCTTTTTACGCATGCTTTTAAACGTTTAAGCCAATAAGCGTTTAAACGAAAAAGCTTTTTTTCAAGCGCGCTTATTTTAAAAAGTACAACGTTTAAACGCTTTTAAGAAATAAGCCGTTTTTTCCATCTCTAATCATATTTAATTTGATGCTAGTATGAACGTACCGTATTTTCCCTTTTTGTTTTAATCAAAGTTAGGGACTAAATTAAAATTCCCCTAGCTTAAATATTAATTCTTTAGATTTCATATATTTTTTTATCTTGGGCACGGGACACAAAGAAAATATGTAAGACGCTGACGGGGCTCGGACACTGGCAGTTTCATTTCATACAAAATGATGAAGCGTCATGTCCATGCCCTATTTTTTTCTATGTCATGCAACGCGACGCTTCTATCCGTTTAGTATGAAAAGGACGCTGCTGTTTGCTTCGACTACACCCGCTCTCCCGCTGGCATAAGAGGGAATTCGGTCCTCAGAATGCTTATCGGGTAACCGGTGCATGAGTATTGCCTGTTTTTTGCTGGGCATGACCCTATTCATTTCATCGAGCTCAAGAGCTGGATGAAACGGCCAGGGAGGAGTACCTTCTTACTCCCGGTGACTGAAGGATTCGTAAGGACATTTCCAAGACATTAAATAAAGTATTGCTCTGGACAAGAGCTCCTGTAATATTATGTGAGTGTCAGATTCGCCATGTAGTATATAGTAAAGGATATTCAGGGATTGCCAGGTGCTGTGATTGATCAGCGATCAGACGATGATAGAGCAAGCTCCTCTTGGACGATTCTGAGTAAAGGAGATGTTAAAAGGACGATATTTACTGTACGGTGTCAAATTACCAAGTACTTATAATAATGTTAATATTATAATGACCTTACCACTATAAAGTTAGTCTGGCGTTCGAGAAGAGCATAAGGAGAAAATGTAGGTACACAAAAATTGCTATACACATGATATAAAACAGTATGAAACTTTTTGTGGTACAAAGTCTGCAGTTGTATCAGGCTTTAGTTGCAGTTCATTGTTATTGTGTAGCAGTGAGTCTAAATTCATTCAATTCAAGTGGAATATCCGCTATATCCTTCCTATGTAGTAAAAAAAAACAAATATTTACATAGCATCCAGCCATTTTTTTTAGTTAGCTCCCAGATGAATATTGCAGAGATAAAAAATAACACAAAAAATCTTTTAAAATAGCAATTACCCAACTCCTTGGTCGGGAGAGAGTAATTCATTCCCATGTTTCATCCGTTCATATTTTTAATTTCATCTCTCCGTTACAAAGTATTGGACAGATACCAATTTATCATCACCATAACCCATTGTTGTTTACGAAAAATTGTTTTTTTTGTGCAGTCCTTGTTCTTAGCATTATTATCTTTGTTTAAGGGAACTTCTAACCCTTTTGACGCACCTTTAAGCATTTTTGAAAATCAGCAATACGCCAAGTTTTTAAAATACATAAAATTAAATACGAAAATGCAAATAAAGGTTCATTTTCAACTAATAGGTGACCAATATTACCTCTCACACCAGAGTTATTAAATCAAATATAGAAGTTAATCGTGTTCAGAACTAATTTTATTTCTATTTAACTTTCAACAATTGTCAAAAATTAAATGTCGCGGAAAATTAAAATTAAATGTTTGTGCATGTGGAACTTAATACCTTTGAAATCCTATCTTTTCAAATGAGAATTTCAGTGGCCTCACAATCAAGTTTAAGTTAATCTGCCACACTAAGTCAAATGAGAAGGGAGAGAATTTCGAATCAGACCTGAGTGCAATAAGAGCGGATTCTTGAAACATGCTGAGTCAATTACTGAACTAACTCAGTGCAATTTAAACAAGTCCGGAGCCGGACGCTGGAGATACGACTCACCTGTGGTTCTATATCCTAACAAGTTGAGCTCGTTTCGATTGCGCTCTAGGAAAAAACTGGAAAATAATATATGGATGATGGTAATATATGTAAATTGCACGCCACATTCTCATTATATTTGGGATGGTTGATACAATGTCTAGCTTCACCGTACTTCGGAAAGCATATAATGCTGGCGTTATTGACCAACTTACATGGAATGCTTTTCAATTAAATTTACAAGAAAGTTTTATAATCTTTTTTCCGCTGATATTGTTTTTCTGTCGGTGAGTAAGGTTTCAGGGCTCCGAAGGGTTAAGGGCCAGGGTAGGCAAAGGCGCAAGTGATCCTTTGGTATCGCAAGCGTCAACAGGCTAAATCAGCGCAGCGGCTTACCATCCAGAGCCATATATGCTCATTTGGTACCCATTTTGCATAAACAAAAACTTTCGTTTTGCTTTCAAAGATAATTACTTACTTAGCTACCATGTATAACATAAAAGTTATTGTGTAAATGTTACCAAGAGATTTAGGTTTCATAAAACAACGTCACAACGGGAAACCGGAAAACAGCCTGCTTTGATGTGTTCCTTTACACTTGTTAATCTCTTTAACGGCGCGTATCGGCACAAAAGAAGTAAAAAGTTTTAATGAAGCTTCAGACCTTTTGGGATGGGAACTGACTGACCGGTGTTACGGAGCGTAATGTAACATGATCCGAAGCGAACATTTACCCAGTCAGTAATGGAAAACAAGCGAGCAACGAGCGACTCTTTACTCCACACGCTGCCAGTTTTTGGTGAATCCCTAACCCCCTTATTAATAACGAGTTGCTTTGTTCATCACACTGACTTGTGAGTGTGTATGTTTGTTACTTCATCACGTCTAAACGGCTGGAGCGATTATAATGAAATTTGGTATAGAGTTAGCTGACACCCTGGATTAACACATAGATTACGTTTTACTGCGGGCTTATATCCCTAATGAACTGCGGGAAACAGAGACCAAACATGAATTAACAAATCCAAGCTTACAATTCTTCGTTTATTAATAAGGGATATTGAGAGCGTAGTATGCTTATATGTGTTTTTCATGATCGCACTTAACGCAAGCATCGATTTTACGAATTTGCAACTTATCTGGTCATAAAAAACAATCAAAATGCCCCTAAAAAGTTTTCAAAAAATAAACAACACTGCACACACTTCCATTACTGATCCTTTTTTTGCAAGTTTATTTTGCTTAGGTAACAATTAATATCTGAAACTGAGTCACGTTGCAGCCGCAAGTCTCTTTTGCTTAGGTAACAATTAATATCTGAAACTGAGTCACGTTGCAGCCGCAAGTTTCTTTTGCTTGGGTAACAATTAATATCTGAAACTGAGTCACGTTGCAGCCGCAAGTCTCTTTTGCTTAGGTAATAATTAATATCTGAAACTCAGTCACTAGTTTACGCACTGGGCATAATAGGGCTGCGGGATTACGCACTAGGCATAATAGGCCTGCGGGTTTACGCACTAGGCAACGCAACATGCTCGCTGCGAGTGTTACATTACACTTCGTTACGCCAGCATGTACTCACCTTTATATACGCTTCAATGCTGGACCTTTGTAGGCCACTCGTAAACGGATCCTTCCCGGTATAAACTGGAAGTTTCTTTAACAACAACATTCTGTAAAGGTGTTGGTGTAAAAAACTAAAGAAAGAACAACTCTCAAAGTATCGAAATTATTAAGTTGCGTACGGATAAATAGTACTATGGCGCAGGTTGATAGCGCGTCTCGCCTTCGATCGTGGAAGTTAAGCAACTTTCGCATTGGTCCGTCACTAGATGGGTGATCAAAAAAACTTATTATCTCGAGCTCCTCCGTGCTTCGGAAGGCGCATTAAGCCATTGGTACCGACTGCATTGCTGCAGTCGTAGGTACTCTAGCGATGCGCGACTACGAATGATTTTACCTTTCGACTAATTCGTAACTACTAAATTGATTATTCGAAAGGCAAATTGAAATGTCATTATTCGAATAACAACTAGTAATTAGTAATACTAATGTCAAATGTCGCTACGTGCGAGGCGCGCCGCCCGATGCCGTCAACTCCAGTCGAATAATATAAAGCGCAGTCGACTTAGTCGAATGATTCGTGGAGTCCAATGATTAGTATTAGTATTATTCGAAGTCGCGCATCGCTAAGGTACCCACCAATTCGCACTGGGCCCGCGTGGTAGATCACGATCCAATCTCCCTATTCCATCTCTACAGGCCTTCCCTGTGCCCCAGCAGTAGGGACTTTAATAGGCTGATGATGATGATGACGCGTAGCCGACTACGCATACTCTGAAATGCGCTATCCATACTAGTGGCTACGCGTTAAATTTTGGGGAACGCATACCGCTGCGAGTTACTCGCTGGCGAGCCACCGTCAGTCGGTTTTTCTTCGTAAAACGCGCACGCCGCCCGGGTTGCTGCATTTGCACAGCAAAATGGAAAATAGAAAAGGCGGGCGTAGCGCTATGGATCGTCAGGCCTCACGTTCAGGTTCACGTGGCGATCTGTACAAGAGCTGAACGTACGTTACGTAGATATCCGGTGAACGCGTTGCCAGCGTGTCCCGACTACGCGTAGCGAAGGAGCGCGCTATCTGTACGCAGCTTTACATTTATTGGACACATAGTGATAGTGGATATTGGCGCAAGGGAAACTGTTATTATATCTAATCGAAGTATAGAGAAATTCGGATTAAAATTGACCAATATCTAGAAAGAGAGTTAGCGACCATGCGGCTTACATCTATACGAACCACTATCTAAACGATTGATTGTCTCTCTCAGTTTTCAGTCCATTTATAGTTACTGCTGGGGATGGGTTTAGCTTCGTCAATTGTTAAATTATGGATAATTTAAATAAGTATTAGGGTAAAGAGGTTGAAAAGCGCTTACTGGGTCATTACCCAGTTATTAGCGCCATTGCGCTCACCTCAGTAACTCCGTCAAAATGGAACGCTTCACGTAGCGTTTATTAGCAATACGCCACGCCACGTGAAGCGCGTGGGTAGGGGCCTCTAACAGACAGTACACACTCGATATTTAAGCCTTATTTTTTATTATTATTTTGATTTTGATTTAACAAATTTTAAAATACACCATGTTTTGCCTTAAGTGAACGCCGTTCCCCCTCCCTGCTGTACTATTAATATATTTGTTATGGAATAAATATATTTTCTTATATTTTATTCCTGAAATATATATACGTAATTCATAATGAAACCAAAAATTTCTATATCAATATTACGAAGCCAGTTTTCCAACAGACCAAAACGAGTTTTACTTTAAGTAAACATTCCATCCACATATATTAGTATGACTGTAAAAAAAATATTTTTTCCTTGAATAATTTGAGGAAAGCCATGGTGAATGAATTTGAATTCAAACTTTAAAATATTTTTTGTATAAAGCAGTGGTGCCGCGTGTTTGTGACATAATCGCGTAAAGTAAATCGGAATAACTTTATGGGAAATATTTTTGGTTTGTACTGCAATGCTATACCATTTTTCCACAATATCCGGTCAGGAAAAGTTGCAAAAATCGAATAAAATAGGTAAGCAACAATAGATTCCGGAAAAGGTGTAATCAAAATCGATTTTTGGCAACAAACGTGACGTATTTGAGTAGTACCTGACAATAATTTATGGTTCTAAGAAAGACAAGAAGCCTATTGATTTCCTATGTTTCACGCACAGAAATAAAACACTTTTTGAAAAAGTGCATTTTATCCTTCTTGACATTTCGGACCTTTTAAAGGAAGGCTCTGTGGTCGCACAATTTTTAAAAGTCATAATATTGTCCAAAATTTTTATATAAGTTAGGAACCTATATAGACTTTACTATTTACCAAAATATTGTCTATTCTACGATCTTACGACAAGTAATTATTATATTGCTTGTATAAAGATACATTCAACTACCTTTAATGCGTCATGTATACCCACAACATTCACTTTGAAAAATTAGTTCTAAAATACTGCTGATCCAGCCACTGCGGCTAAAAGGTACAGTAATAATTACGTTAGAATACATGAACACAACTCCTTAACGCGCTAACCTCATGTCATATTTGATTAATAGCACCAGCCTACAATACTTAATTTAATTTTCAATGTAACCAAAAGCAACATTTAGCGAGTCGAGTTAGTTGAGTCATCCCCGACCTAATGCCTCCGTTAATGGTCCAAGTTTCAAGTTAAATGCGAGGTCTTAATTAACTTCAAGTTATAGGTTCACTGTTCATTGTAAGTGAGATGCAATCTACAGCTTAGATGTGTTATGTTAGCTAAGATATAGAAATACTCGGTTTAAAATCGATCTGAGATTAAAGTAACCAGTACCAATTAGGAGGTTGTCCAAGAAATAACGACGTGAAGATGTGTTAAAAAAAGATTTTTCCACCAGTTTATGTCTTCAGTCTAATCCTCTACGCCAAGTCTGGGAAAACTACAGCCCGCAAGCCATCTCAGGCCCTCGACCTTCACGGTCCGTCTGACAATACCTACAATGTAAAAAACCTAAAGGTTCTCACCAAAAGTACTATTTTTCACATGGGACCACCCCGCTGCCGAACCTGGCCTACATATTTAACCTGACACAGAAGAGGTGTGTTCCTACTTGTTTACTTCGCAGTATACTCAGGGGCTGGGGTTACTGAGCTAGATTTAGATTTGATTCAATTTCTAGGTAGGGATTTCAAACCCCCCCCCCCCCCCTCGGTTCTAAATAGTAAGCGACCGAACCAAAAATTTGATTTCAAAGAAATTCATAATGACTTATTAAAAAAATGCAAAAATCTTAAACAAAATCTTTTATTTATTTTACGTTTTTAACAAACGAAGATGAAGAAGCGACTCGGTTCATCACTGACAGCTCCCGGTCCAAAACTTTAAACCAAGTAGTTTGTTATTATATTGTAATGGTCATTTTTCAGGCGGGCGCTCAAATGACATCGACGAAATCGGCCCCAGCGTGCACAGACGGATGTCCTTCACTATTATTTTTCTTTTCTTTTTTTACTTTATTAGAAATTAATCTTAGTAAAAAAAAAAGGTTATGTAACTAGGCCGCCAGTGCCGAAAAGCTTCCACCAATGAGGTTCATAAAATGATTTCAAATAAGTGTTTTCTTTTATTCAATTCTATTCCATTTTGAATAGATAACCCAAGGAACTTATAAAGTTCCTTGAAATAACCCTAATAAATGCAATATACGCGACCATAGGTATTTCTTATCAACATAAGAATAAGAACTTTGTGCCTACCCTCCTTAGTCATTAATACTAATAATACTTATCACTAGTATTTTATATTGTATTTATAGTAAGACAATTTCTGAAATTATGTAAAGATAGTTTATACTCCTTTGTTTTAATCTATGCTCCCATCCCATATTATATCTGCTTATTTTTATAAAAATCATAATACCAAAATTAAAATATAGAAACAGGTAAATGTAAAGCCTTTGAACATTTCATTTGTAACGAAATCTATTATTAAACAGGTAGTTATAGGTATTATAGGTGTCAACTGCCAACATTCATAAATCAATATAAGTCATAATAATTTATTATTTTTATTATTAATTGCATTTCATGTTTAATAAATTCATATTATTTAAGTGCCTACACAGAGGTAAACAATAAATCTATTCAGAAAATATAAAGTGTACATCGTTTACGATTAAGTATAATAATTATAATCTCAAAATCTAATACATTCTGTAGTTGGCTACGCCACGGTTCCTCAAGTAGTCCGTATTTCAACAAATGCCTATTGAGAGTTTATGAATGATTCCGAACACAACTAGTATTTTCTCATTGCTGTGCGTTCTGGGGCATTCAATGTATGGGGAACGAGCAATGTCCTTTACCTTGTTCTGCCTCTCTTAAAATCGCTTTTCTATCGCAATTATATTTGACTGACATAAATGAACAACCGACTATTATGCCATTATGGAAAAGAATATTATGCGCTTGAGTAGCGGAGTAGAGCTTTAGTTGAGAGCCTAGTTTGCATGATCAATCAAATAATAAGTCCTGTTTTCTATTGTCGAGATGCACTTTACTCACCACCTTCTGGCTTGCACAGCAATACGTCTTCGTGGGGCTTAATTAAACCTGAGCTCACTGCCAGTGTGTACGTTTTCAATTCGACGTCGTCGACGTTGCACGACATTCTGATCTATTAACTACTGCCGCGCTGCAACGCAACGCACGCGACTGCACACACCGCAGTCAACGCTAATCCGTCACGAGACGTCTAATCAGAGCCTAACGAATGAACGCTGCTCGGGATTGCAATATTTCACTGCACACCATCCATTCGATAAACTATGGTGATTAAATGTCAATAAGTAGGTAAGATGTTTCTATGAGTAGGTATGTATAAGTTATTTTCTTAGGAATAGCTAGAGGCAAACCAAGGAGGAAAAGGGATTCCGAAATTATTGTACAAAAATAAAATAAACAGTCATATTAATTATTACAACTTTTAAAATTATTGTGTTGTGTTTTCAATTATTATGTTTCACCCGTAACGCGAGCTGCTAATGCGCCTCGTTGCAAGATTTTGAATTAACCTTGGTAAATATTTTTTTTAAGTTAAGGTGCGCACTTACACACTAACTTTGAGATTTTAAAAAGTATTAAAACCTGAGCCGAATCTGGCAAACTGTTTATCCAAACCTCAAAGCTGTTACATAATATTGGAAACCACCATTTCTAAAATATATTATTGTGAATTCCAAGTACGACAAAGGTGCAGTGAGGTGAAATAGGATATTGACGTTACGACTGCACATCTGCAGCGTTTCATTCTTGATTATGAGTATCACAGGTTATCCCGGTACCTCCCTCCGACCCCTCTTCACATATCTCCTCCACCACTAACGAATATAAATAGGGAGTTAGTTGTCAACTCCCAAAGTAGCTCTATGCCCGCTGCCAATAATTTATCAGAATCCATCCGACCCGAAGTTAACTAATGACTTAATTGTGATTTGTCGTACCCGGCTGCCCTCGAACCTTCTCCCTTATCCCTTTCGCAGCAGAGTTCAGAATAAAGTCCAAAATTACAGGGCTTACTGACCACTTCGAAAGCATGAAAGTTTGAAGAAGTATACGTGTTTTGAACCATGTTCTATTGTACTTGGAATATGTAATTGAAATTTATAGTCGCGACCTAAATAAGAGAAGAAAATTAGTACCTACTTAATACAATCTTATACACGGCGTATTTATGAACCCAAGAATATTTCTATCTTGGAGCCACATCATTACTATAGAATTACGAGGAGCCTCAGGCGTTTGGAGTTTTCTGCAATGAATTTAGCCATAGGTGTACATTAAATTAATCCATTTCTTTTAGTATATTCTAGGAAGCAAAATCGGCGTTCTCTTCACAATTTAAGTTATCTACAACCTCAAATGAGAAAGTTTTACAAGTTTCGAAGTGAGTGCCTGTTTTAGCCGAGTAAATTTTATTCTGGTAATTTTATAAAATTTTCTTAAGCCTTAATTTTTTTAAAGTAAATCTATTAATTTATAAAAAGGCTTTTATGAAGGTGGATGGTGTTACACTTAGATAATAACTACATATTATACCATTTTTTTTTATTTAATCTATACCTTTTATCTATCATGGTTTTATATCAGATATTCGTATGTACTATATCCCTTTCTTTGGTGTACAAGAGCAATATGATAACTTTAAAAATTAAACTTTAAATGCTTTGTACTTATTCATGAAATAAACCTTACAGCATCAAACCTCATTATGTGTTTTAAAAACTACAGTGTTAATAGTATATTTTAATCGTTAATATTATTAGATAAACATCTATACTTTGATGAAAGATAATGAGACCTTCTGAAATGATATAGTGCTTAGTTGAACCAATTCCTTGTGAAAATTGAGCTCATCCCGAACATCATAGCTTAGAGAGTTTATTTTGGGAAAAGATCAAAGTCATGTTGGAGTAATTTGTGGAGGTGCAAAATGTCTGATTTCCTCAAATTATCCCCGCTGCTTCTCAGGTTGGCGAAACGGTAGGATGCCATTGTAATAAGGTAACCATGATTGGGCAAAACTTAAGAATAGATTTTTAGTAAAAGCAAAATTAGAACTTCCCTAATTAGAAGCCACTCTAGGGTTTTAATTTTAAAGTGTTGTGGATTTATTGAAAACGTGTTTTTTTATTCTAATCTCTACTTTATGGGGCTTTCCTGGTAGTATAGCAAAAAAATAGGCAATAATATATGTTAAAGATTAAATGCTCGATATTATTTTTAACCTACAAAATAATATTTATATATACACTACTTATGCGTTCTGTCATAATTCAATATAAATTGCAGAAAACGAATTAAATTAAATAGATTACATTTAAAGTTGTTTTTGTGTACGTACTGCTTAGTAAAAAAATATTTGAAACTGACTAAATACAATGACGATTACAATGTTCATGATTGGCGATAATTCCTAGAGAGACAATTCTAATTTCTTCACATAGAAATAATTTGAACACAAATATATTTTATTCTAATGCAAAATACTAAATTTAAAATGTTACTAGAAATAAAATCCACTTTTCAATGGCACAATTCAAAGTACATCCTTCCGCTCTGAAACCTGATCAGAGTTCATTTTTTCTAGTAATATTTTCTTAAATTTAAACATCCAGCAGTGAAATTCTAAATATATACACATATATATATATATATATATATATATATATCAGTACATATATATTACATTAAAAAAATCTTGAATCCCTATTCCTTTTAAACATACTTAATTGGTCACCCTACAAAGCGCCCGGTCTCAGTAATCGGATCACGTCTCATCTACTCTTTCATTGCTTAATTTACAAATGTAATTGAAGTAAATCTTCGTTACAAAAGTCCTTTTTTCAGAGCACCCCGTCGGCCGCAAACGCCTTATCTTTTGAATGGAGAGGCGGGATTCTCGAAAAGAATTCGGGATGTGACCAGTTTTACAAATAGACCGCTTATATTTATATACGGGGTATTTACTTGAACTTTTATACAAATGAAAAAATAATGTACTATACCGTATTGAATGTGTAGTAACAGCGAACATTAAACGAAGCGACAGAAAACCACTTTGGAATTGAAATATTAATTTAACCGTTGTTGGTTATTTTACAAAAGACAGTACAGCTAAAAACAACAGATAACAAGCAATATAGTTCTGCCATTCAAAATTCTACTTTTTAACTTAATATCAACTGGTCAGAAATTACCCATCATCATCATCATCAACCCATGTTCATCCATTGCTGGACATAAGTCTCGCCTAATGCACGCCACTGCTCCTGATTCTGTGCTACTCTCATCCACCCACTCCAGCCAGCCTACGAATATCATCATCCCATCTTAACTCAGGGCATCCTGCACTACGTTTACCGAGTCGTGGTCTCCACTCAAGAACTTTCCGGCTCCAACGGCCATCAGTTCTGCGGCTAATGTGACCAGCCCACTGCCACTTCAGTTTGCTAATTCGGTGGGCTATGTTGGTGACTTTGGTTCTCTGTCGGATTATTGACCCAAGTTATGGTTAATTATGTTATGCACCCGAAAAATTAAGAATCTTTTCTTTTTTCATTTCAGAAAACAAATAATATAATGTTCTTTAGAATCAAACACATAAACAAAAAACAACACAAGCAGCATACTTGTTTACTAACCTCAAATCCAATATGCAGAGTAATCCTACTCACCATCGATACCCGAGCAAACACTATAGTAGCCATATACTCGTAGTAGCAGGCTGCGAACCTCCACAGAGAACTTAATCTATCAAATTGAAACTCATCTTGGATTATTTAGCAACAAATCTATTAAGGCGAACGCACCAAAGTGGAATACATAAATCAATTAACCCAGGACAAGGCAGGCCGTGTTGGGACCGGTAGCCCATTTCGGAGACATCTACCCTATTTTGGTGACATCAACCCTCCGGCGACGGAATCGTCTCTGGTCTAATTCAAATATTACTTGTGGAATTGAAGTCTCGGTTGGGTCAGGAAAAACGCTGCTGTTGCATAGGCGTGAAGCGATATTAGGTTGACATCTTAATTTATTGGACCAGAAATACACGCATATTTAGAGCCTCCGCTGCCTTAAGCGGGAGCACGGAGCGACCTTCCGTCGTGAAGATAGAAGAAGAAGTGAAAGTGTACGAGATTTCTATTTACCTCGTATCATGTATAGAGACTGCTAAATCTCAAACGTTAGAATTTTCATACGTTTGGAACCCTGCGCGGGGCGCGACCACGCCTGCGACAACACAGGCCGTCGGGCAGCATCTTTAGGCAGCTAGTCTGCTCAATGATAATAATAAGCAGAAGTTCATTAAGCAACAAAAAAGGCCTGATAAGAATATTTTTGGATGTGGGAACATTCTGTTTTAATTACAAAATTTTTAAATCCCAAATATTTAAATAGTTATAGTGGACTAACTGTTTTGTAAACCCTTTAATTGTGTATGTGTGAGTAATAAAGTGTTTATCTATCTATCTATCTATTTAAACTAAAGAAAGAAGGCGTAGGATATAAATAAAGTTTTACTTTAATAAGCTCTCGCCAATTCAAGTGAATACCTATGTTATAATATAAGTAACATCAACTAGAGACTTATTAGGTACGTTGTTTAAATAATTATTGGAGAAGGAGAGACCGCTTCTACAATCAGCAATAGCACATCAACTTATTTATTGGATCTTAATATTTATGCAAAATCCGAACCTAATTTAATTAACGGCCAATAGAAAGTGCCGACGCACTTTCGAAATGTGTAGATCATCATTTGTTTCGACCTAACGCTGTTTTCAGTGTTTCGCTTATGGAATCGCTGGTTTAAGAGCGCCGCGATATCACAGCCTTTCTATATTTACATAAAACCAATTACGAGCAGCGCCTCACGTAACCGAGCTCGGACCGCATCCCAGCGGTCGACTCCAAATACTAAATAAGCTTCGTAATGTTAATACACTGTGTTGCCAGAACGCGACCTGTGTGTGACAACATTTTTTTGCAGGAATTTGCGCAATCGAAATTTACCTTTGTCGTGGTTTTTAAACGCATTGCAATTTCCGTGTTCTCGCTGTTTATTTGAAAATAGGTTGCTGCCGTATTACTGAGAGAAAAGTAAATTGAAGTAGGTAAATAAAACAGTTTTAACGGGTTATATGCACTGAATTTCAGGAAATGAATGCGTCGTCGGAATGACGAGACGCATTCCTGAAAAAGATGCGGAACGTCAATAAATAAATAAATTCAGTGCATATAACCCGTTAAAACTGTTTTATTCAATGAGTGGTGTGCGTGAAAACCTAAGAAACAAATAAATTGAAGTATTTAAATATCATCCTGTGACGTGATGTAGTGACCTACTCGGAACATAATAATTTAGATCGTTGAATTGCTGCGCATATTAAGTAATATAGATTATCTATGGTTGTTAATGAAGACAATTTAAAATTCAGGGGCGGATCCAAAGGACAAAGAAAAAGATGTAGAAAACAAGTCAGGGCCAATAAATCCATGATGATGATAATCTAGACAAATGATAACTTCACTTGTTCTGATCTGGAAATCTTCAAGTTGAAGCACATAGTTTAAAGAAATCATAAATAATAAAATGCGTACATACCTACCTCAGGCACTCCCACCTAAGAAAAGGTGATTAAAAAATAATTAATATAAAATAATGTGGGCTTGTGGGCCGCTTGAGTCGGCGCACACAAAATAAACGAGATGTAGTCTTTTCAAATTATTTGAATTGTGACTTTGTTGATACCTATCGTATGGAAGTGAAATAAAAGCTCCTTGTTTTGAAAATGATAAAAATAATATATATTTATATTTTCCCCAAATAGATTATTTGTAAAAAAAATGTGTTTTTAAAAAAGTGCTAGCAAAAATCCTATTCACCTACCCCCGTGGAGCTGTGGGTAATAACACAACGCAACGGAATAGTATTAAACAAGTCATACATACTAGGGAGGAGCTCGATGGCGCCAGTGGTAAGCGCGTTCGGCTGCGGTCGTTGAAGTTGAGCAACTTTCGCAGTGGTCGGTCATTGGATGGGTGACCAAAAATTTACTATCTCGAGCTCCTCCGTGCTTCGTAAGGCACGTTAAGCCCTTGGTCCCGGCTGCATCTGCAGTCGTTAGCACTTACCAACCCGTATTGGGCCCGCGTGGTGGGTCATGACCCAATCTCCCTAATCCATTCATAGGGAAGGCCTGTGCCCCAGCAGTGGGGACATTAATAGGCTGATGATGACACGCTAGGGTATACCTGACAGGTTTACCTGTACAGTTCAACTGCACAGGTAAACTTGAGTTTAGTAGAGACCATACACGTAGTGGTAAACCTGCACAAACTTTCAGTTGAAACAATGACCCCGATCGCTCTAACAATCACCGGACAACTGACGCCTGCGCAGACGAGCGCCACACACGCTCAGTTTTACCTGCACAGTTAAACTGCACAGGTAGAAAATATCAAAATTCATATGTTTTCGAGTTGCCTGTACGTGGAAACCTGCGCAGTTATGTGACATACAGTTAAATAAAACTGTGTTAAAATTAATTGTTAAGTTAAGAAACCCTAGCGTGTATGGCTTGCTTTAGGCATTTTGGTTAGTCTTCCCTAAAAAGAACGTTGCATCTCCAGACGAGCGTTTCGAACGGGAAATGACAGTTGATATAATGTGGTTATTTGGTAATTTTTTTTCACGATAGCCAATGTAAAGATATCCGATACAGGGATAGAGATTTTACTATACTGAGCACGCAAGTAATCTACTTATATATTGTGTTCAAAAACCTTTTCATTTCATTTCATTAACAGAGAGTACGACATTTTTGTCAAGATACTACTCTCTCGATAACCAATGTTGGTGCAGATGTATGAAACCGCCACCCTCCGCGCCAAAGTTGGATCCAATGCTTTTATCGATTCACCCCCATATGTTGGTCAAACAATGCATGATCCATTACTACCAACGCCGACGTGTATAGCCAAAATACCATTTGGCTTAGCGGTTTAGACATGAATCCAGAACCAAATCTTATTAAGAATTCTCTGCGGATGCAGAGACGAAAATAAACACGACGATGGCAATGAACCGAACCTAAACGCGCGAAGGTACAGTGTACGTAACAATTTGTTCAGGTGTAAACACAACAATCGCCTAGTAATGAGCGTTCATTAGCAATTACACACGTAGTTTAAATGAAAAGCTCACAAACGTGATCCGACTTACAATAGGACTCTACGCGCCGAGAAGCAACGCTCCCCACGACTGATTTTATTGCGCTTAGGCTGAGGTAAATAAATACTTACTTACTTTTTATGTCAAACAATACACTGTTATTAAGCGATTCACACAATTTTTGCTAGGCTGGAAATGGACAAAATTATAGAACGAGAAGCTGCTAAAATTCAGTGCAAATACTAACAATAGCAAATATAACTTTATCAACGGACAGGGCATATTTAGAAATATTAGAAAAGTGAGGTAAATGGCGGTATATTTATTTATTAGGTCCTTACATATGAATTTGGCGTTTTGTACGGGAGTATATAAAGTATTTTTTTTGTAAAATATATTTAATTAATCAAAGTATGCACCGTGGTTATCTATGCTCTTTTGGCAACTCGTCGGTAGTTCATTGATTCCTTTACAAAAAAAAACATGGGGGCGAGAATCAATAAACTCTTTGAAGGCGGTTTGGACTGCCGCATCGGAGTTGAATTTTTTTCCTTGTAAAAAGTTGTCCAAATTCCGGAAAAAATGGTAATCTGATGGAGCAAGGGAGTATGGTGGATTTCGCAGACATTCCAATTGTAGCTCATCTAACTTAGTGGTTGTTTGTTGTGTAGTGTGTGTGTAGTGGTAGCGTTGTCGTGAAGCAGCAGTGGCCTAGGAGCAATTATATATAAATTGAACAACCTCAAATGTTTAGCAGCTAGTTCTTTCTTCATGGTTTGCAGTTGCTGACAATAGATATCCGCCGTAATCGTTTGACGAGATTTTAGAAAGCTGTAATGAACGACACCGGCGCTAGTCCACCAAACACTTACAAGTGACTTTTTCTGAGTCAATTTTCGTTTAGGGCAGGATTTGGCTGGGTCTCCAGGGTTCAGCCATTGCGACGAGCGCCTCCGATTATCGTACAGTATCCACTTTTCATCACAAATAATGATTTGATATAAAATCCCTTCATTATTTTGTCGGTTGAGCAAAGTAACACAGCAGTCGACGCGTGTTTGCAAGTTCGATTCACTCAATTCATGAGGTACCCATCATTCTAGTTTTTTTTTACTTTCCCGAATTGCTTCAAGTGGATTAATACAGTTTTGTCTCTTACCCTGAAACCTGCAGCTATCTCTGAAGTGCTTTGTGATGAAGCAGATCCTTCCACAATAGCCTTTGATTCTTCATTTTCCACTTTGGTCTCCAGCCGTCCACGGGGTTGGTTCTGAAGGTCGAAATTTCCAGAACGAAAATGTTGAAACCAAAAACGTAACGTGCTTTCTTTTGCGACACCAGCGCCGTATACATCATTAATCCTTGGAGCTGTTTCTGCAGCACTGGTGCCACGGTAGAACTTGTACTCGTAAATATACCGATATTTCATGTTTTCCACAGTGCGGTAATAACCGACGCCAAAGAAAAAAAGATGAGGAAAAAACAAATGAATGACTGTTTTCAAAACTCAAATGTACGAGCTAAATGAATTTATAAAGGACATGGCTAAGAAACTGCCCTTAACGTGTATAAATATTTCGCACTAGCCCGTAACTTTACAATATTTTTTTATTAATTATTACGTGTTTATTATTCTCATACAACTTTCGTGAAATAATCAAATATTTAAAAGTATAAAAATTGTCCATGTCTGTTTCAAAGGCAAAATGTTCCGTTTTACAAAATAAATGAACAATAAATATACACAAAAAATATCTGTGTAAGTTTAACGAAAGAAACAATATTATTTCTAAACTCCTTCAAACTATGACATATTTGGCCCTAATTTTTGTTACAACAAATCACAGAAGGCCTAAAATAATAGATTTTATTATTCTGATTAGGCTTGAGACCAGGTGTATGATAATTAATCCTTTAATTTTTGCAAATGGACAAAATAAAACTTTACAGATTACCTGTCAGACCGACGATAACAAATTATTTGTATTTATTTTTGCTTTAAAAAAACTTTTTTTGAAGAGTTATACAGAGAAATGGGAAGAAAGATTCTAAGAAAATGCAAAATTGATCACTCTGTAAATAATTGTCAACATCTTTTATCAACTTTAGTAAGGTAATGACATAGTAGGAGTTCTCATAATTTTCAAGATTGTGACTTTATCAAAAGTTCCTGAGCCTTTTTTCATAGAAATTATAAATACTTAGCTTTTTACCTTTAATTATTACTAAGTACAGTATTTATACATTGCCAGGGCAGTCGCTCATACAAAACTTTACCATGTCCTTTGAATTTGGAATTTTGAACCAAAGAGGAGATATTTCAGATCAAAGCGGTCAGACGACAAAACGCTAATTTCATATGTAAGGTCCTAATATATAAATTAAATCATGCATTGAAGAAGATTGGTTTAGGTCTCCCAATTCAAAAAATATAGTTTCCGCTCGGGACTAGCCCGGCCTATTTCGTAAGCAATATAGCAACTTACAACCGCAACTCTTCTGAGTTTCTGATTGATTTTTATAAAAACGCCATCAAACAATATACAGGGCGTTTCATGGTCATGCCACACGGAGGGAAAGTAAATATATTAAATACTGAAAGAAAACGACGTTATATTTTTAACTAGCTTTGCTCGCGACTACGTGCGCGTTGATGTTGGAATATAACAACTTGTCGTAAAGATGGAAGACATGATTTTTATGATAAAGTAAAGAGGACTGCTTTCTTTAGGCTCTACTCTTTGTAAACGATATTACGATGTGGTAGATCTGCTCGTCGCTACACACGCACACATTGACGACTGCTTTCATACAATCTGACATTATTGTCACGCACACATTGCGCGTAACACGAGCCGTTTTCTTTACGTGTTTTATTTGGATTGCTCTATCTAGGCATATACATAATATAATTAACTTCATAGATACTTATTCAGAAAAAAAATAGTACATTGGAAAAAAAGACGACACGAAATCGTAAACAGGCATAGATATAAATAAATTACACGTACATACATATCAAATTAATTGTATAAAACGTACTGCGGTAGTATCCGAACACGTGTAATTCAATAAGCGGAAGATCTGAAGATAAGTTAGCGTAACAACATTAAGCGTGTAACGTATGCGTCGTCGACTCCCGACCGCCCGCCCTTTGATTAAGACAAAAAGATTAGAACTATTGGATTAACTTTGACGGGATCATAATAACGGGGCGCTTCGTATATTTGCAGTTCGTAGGTATCGCATTAGTTGCGGTTTCTGACACGTTCGGTAATTTATTTTAACCCAACCCGTTTCGAAGGATATTTAAATTGCGTAATGAAACTTTATGCTTCTATCTTTGCTGTACACCTAAAATATACTGTTTAATTTATATCGTGGTATAGTAAAACTATTGAAAATCGATGTTTTAGTTATTTTATCAAATATGTAGTTAACTTCTATACTCATAAGGTTCTGCTCTCAAATAGCTTTTCGTACGTGTCATGTGCATGGCGTTTTTATTGCATTGTTATTACAAAGTCAATAGCTTTATGTTCCTTCTCTATATAAACTTTTATTATGCAAAATTTCATAATTCTCCGTGAGGTGAAAGCACATGAGTAAACAAACGGAATCTTTACTCTTAAGGATAAAAGTGCTTGAAAAGTGACTTCAGAATTATGTACGAAGTTATTTTTCAACGTGACGACTCAGTTATACTATAATATATAGAGAAAAAAATAACAGTCTGCTCTAAAATCCAACTTCCTTACCTAAAAAGCACGACTCTTCCTTTGTCTGTGACTGTATTTTTTATGTTAAACGGGTTGCAAGCAAGCATATGGCCCGCCTGATTGTAAGCGGCCACCATAGCATATAGACACTTGTGAAACCAAAAATATCACTCGCACCGTTGCCTACCCTGACCCAATCCCCTACCCCGGGGAGACCTGAAACCTTACTCACCGACAGAACGCTATCAAATGGTAGTGTTATTTTGCTGTAATCTTCTGTAAGGTGAAGGTTGCCTCCCCAGGCGGGCGCTCCAATTTGAGCGGCAAATCCACTATACCTTACCTCTCTTAAAGGCTATGTTACCTCAGAAATCCTTACTAGACACCGCGTCAGGAAAATAAATCTCTGAAAGGAACAGATGCTCGCGAATTAAAGCAAAAAAAAAAAGCTTGGCCCTAATGAACGACCAGAAAATTCTTGTGCCTCGTTAGATAGCGGAGGACCAATTCTGTGCATAGGCCGCCGCGCGGCCCCTTGATTGCGGCAAAACGGCAAAAACACAACGCGATCGAATTCAAGCCAGAGTCATTGGATTTGTTGAGCCTGCGAATAACTTGATCTGTAACAGTTGGAATCTTCTTCCATGTTGTAAAACCTACTCCCCCATATTAGGTAATAAGCGAGGAAAAAACTTATACTAGTTACGCCGTGTTTTGTTTATATTTCTCAAATGCGATTTGTCATTCAATGAACAGAGACAAGACATAGAGAAACTAATCGGAGCTTATTCTTTCTTTATTAATCAGGGGGGCTTGATTTACATTGAGAACACCAGCCGTTATGATGAGTGTAGGGCTTAAATAATTTAAATATGTAACACTAGTAACTTCTCTATATTTTCCTCTGTATCCAACTCTGAATAATAAATATGTTTGTGTTGTAATTATTATAATAAATATGTTATTTCACTTATTTCTCACCATATAACTAGTTTTATGAATAAACCAAGAAATATTTTCTTTCAAATTAGTACTTCTAATTTGAACGAAAATATGTCTCGGTTTTTATTTTTCTAAACAAAACAATTTTTAATAAATAAAATCGAAATATATCACTAACCCAACTATCGAATTTAAGTGGCATTGTACATTAGCAATAAGTTTTACAATGGTATATTTTGCTCCTGCACAAAGAAGTTGGTATCTGTACCAACCCCCCATACAAAGTGGTTGTACTCCTTTACACCTGTATTTTGTAAACGCTAAAAATCGATTTGATATGTAAGGAGGTTACGTTATCTGTTTATAACTGTTCACAGAATTTCTATTAACACGATTTTAAAGTTACTCTGGTTACTCAAAATTCACGGTGTATAAATCAGTGAAGTTGCTTAATAGAAAATGTAAAAATATTGTTTTTTTAATATTAGAAAATGAAATCTTAATGAAAATGTTATCAGCTGGATAAAGTATAATGTATTATAAGCCTAGAATGAAATTGTATAATGACTATAATAACGCGAATTTCCCTTTGGGTCGTTTCTCAACATAATACTTATGATGGTATACATTCCCCATGTACGTCAACGTTTACCATCCATCATGCTACTTCGGGATACGTGCCGGATTACTGTGTCATACTCCCATGCATTTATTTGCTTAGCTTTCCAAGCATCGCAATACTTATGTCATTTATGAGGTATAAAGTTACTGTTTTTTTTTTATTATTCCAATTTTACATCAGTCTTAGTTTACAAAACACATCTACCGCCAAACTGTTTTCAAGTTTGTTAATTATTTAATCATCTCATTCTGCCCTAGCATGACCACTAAAAGTCGATATGATAAATCGATTTAACGACATTGGTGTCGATACCGGCATGATTCTCTAAATTTAAAACTAAATTTGACATCGGTCTTCTCCTTTTCTCATTCTGTATAGAGAATGACAAGGATACACTGTTGTCAAATTTAGTTTAGGTTAAGAGAACCATGCCAGACACCATTGACTGTCAAACTACAATGAAGTTCGATATAATAGTTGGGTGTCGATAAAAAGCTTTATCATAACTTTTAGCGGTGCTCATGCTACAGGGCAGGACCCACTATGCTGGCGCGGTGATCTCACCTTCCGCATGGTGCAGATCCTGACCGGACATGGGTGTTTCGGTCACTATCTGCATCGGGTCGCCCGTCGGGAAGAGACGCCGCGGTGCCACCACTGCGATGCTTCCGACGATACGGCCGAACACACCTTGTTGGAGTGCTCGGCCTGGCAACAACAGCGCCGCGAGTTAATTGCGGCGCTAGGATGCGGAACCCTCTCGCTGCGGAGCATGGTCCAGGCCATGCTTAGCAGCGGTACGGCTTGGGGGGCAGTAGCCTCATTCTGCGAAGGCATCATCTCGCAGAAGGAGGCGGCCGAGAGGGAACGGGAGGATAATCCTCTGGCCGCCAAGGACAGGAAGGGGAAGGCGAAGGCGTGACCCGCCCAGTGACCCCCCCACCTGAGTGAATTCCTCGCCGCCCGGTAAAGGCGTTAGCCATGCCGGTCACCGACGGATTCCGTGACGGCAGCCCTCTCTTGTAGTTCTGTCCTACATGAGAGGACCGCGGAAGGGCCTGCGAGGGGAACGCGTAGGCGGCAATCCTTCCGCAGCGGACGGGGAGCGGTGCGGTGGGCAATAGGCCGCGCACTTAGCTGCCAGCGAGGGCAGTCTTTCACACGTCTGCGGGATCACCCGCGATACCCCGGGTGATTCCTGCCGTGGAGTCCCGGCTAGGCCAAGAGGCTGTTGAGTGCGGAGAAGCGATGAAGTCTCTCAACGGGGATCTCGCGGTTCCGCACTTAACAGCGTTGAGGGTATTCGCAGGGTGTTTTACCGGATAGTGTGCCACAAGCGCTCGTAAGCAGCGCGGACTGCTTAACGGCTTTTCCGTTTCGCACCCGTGAGACTTGCGAGGGGCTAGGTGCGAGTTCCGTTCGTTGGTGTGCCCCTTAAGGGCGCCAGCGTCTGTTAATAGAGTTTTTGCCTGCGTAATAATACAAAAAAGGGCAGGACCCACTAATGTCCTATATATGTGTCCCCACCTCCAGTCCCATTAGTGAGCCCTTAGATTCTAACTCTCCATCATAAACATAACCCCATCAAAAAGTAGTGTTAGTTATTCTATTGACATTGTTAAGTTTAAATATAAGGAGCTAGGTATAATTTCTCGCTCCAATTCGAGCGGAAAGTACGATGATTAAATATATTAGCTCACACATTTCTTATTTATATAAGTCATCACACTAATATTATAAAGGCGAAAGTTTGTGAGTGTGTATGTTTGTTACTTCTTTCTGTCTAAACGGCTGGAGCGGTTTTAATTTTGGTATGGAGTTAGATGACACCCTGGATTAACACATAGGCTACGTTTTACTGCGGGAAAATATCCCTAATAATCCGCGGGTAACACCGCGGGGCACAGCTAGTTATTTATAGTAGTAAAGATTTCAGTAACTGTTAACTATTACAGGTACTTAGTAATTTCATACCAAGAATAGGGTTGACTGCGGGGTAAAGTAAATTAAATTCCATTTAGTCCATCAGTTAGATATAAAAAAAATATGAACACTCATTTTTATTTTGTCAATCAACCAAAAAATTACAAAGATAAAGCGTGGCAAAATTTGGGAGGGGGCTCGAAACGTAACTTCTGAACAAAAATTGTACTAAGACGTGACGTCCTGCGACATTTCAAATCAATAAATCTATGTAATGTTTTGATTATGTGAAAAAATAAAAAATAGATGTCCAATACTTTTTGATTGTCTACCTGATGAACAAAGAAAAAAAGTTGGTCATCATTCTTATAGTAATGTAAGTAGAAATCCAAAAATCTAAACAACTACATATAAGCGTGTACCTGTACACTCGGGTAAAGTGGTGTGCTTCCGTCCACCATCAATATCACTTTTTTCATTCCAACTTATGGCTGTGGGAAAGACGCAAATGCCCCGGGATTACCATTACGACCAATCCCGGACGTGACAATTATGCCGGATCAGCTTGAATTGATGGGCGCGGGCAACAAGTTGACTGTCGCTCTTGTTATTTGGCTCGATATTAAATTGGAACTGGCTTTATGGTTTAGCGCTAATTTTGTTAAACTTCCTAAAGAGAGGTACCTAGGACATGCAACCGGTTTACCGCATAACCGATTGAAATTGGAACTCGATTTTCTCTAATCATAAAACCGTTTTTTCGGGTTTTTCGGTTTTTTACTTTTTACTTAACTTGACACGTTTTCTTCCTTACATGCGTAATGCGTGCAATGGACTGACTACAAATGAATAAAAAAAAAATACTTGTTTATCATGTAAATAGTTTTTAAATATTTCAGGAAAAAGAAACCTTATTGTTCGAGTCCCGCAGCCAGTTTGTTTTGTCGGTCAGTCTCTCTCTGTGATAAAATAAAATAGTGTACTTAAGGGGTGACCAATCTGAACCCGCAAATTACAGGCCTGTAGCGATCACATCTCTGCTCTCTAAGGTCAACAAATCAAATCAACAACCACCTTTTGAGATACCTTGAGGAGCACCAGCTTGTTATCTACCGACACTACGGTTTCCGTCACGGTCGTTCGGCTAGAGATCTTCTCGTATATCTCAGTCACCGTTGGGCTAAAGCCGTCGAAAGCAAAGGGAAACTCTTGCAGTGAGCCTGGATATCTGGTTTGACAGGATCTTGCATAGAGCACTTTTATTAAAGTAACCATTGTACTGGCTACCTGAGGGGCTTTGAACTCAAACTTATTTATTCAGCCTAGGCTGTTACAAGCTCTTGTGAAAGTCAAACGCTATGCCATCGGTTCGTAAATCTACGGCGGGAGACCTTGTACTGAGAAGAACCGGCAAGAAACTCAGCAAGGGCTGTTTTTTTCTCCATGTTTTGTTTCATACAGTGTCGTCAAGTTTGCAAGTGGATATCCAACTTCTTGGACAGCAGAAGTATTCAAATCGTTATCGATGACTGCTGCTCCAAACCCATGATAAATGCTAGAGTTCCACAAGGTTCAGTACTCTTCCCCGACGCTGGTCATCCTATATATCAATGACATAATGTTAGTTCCCAGAATGATTTGCTATGTAGATAACAGCACGTGTGACGCGCGGTATATCGGTCACCCAAACAAACATTCTTGCAGCTGTAGTTCAGCAGCAGAAATGGAGGGTTCTTTTAAGCGAGTCTACGAATGTGAAAATTCAGAATACGTTGCACCACGCAATGCTGCGCCTCTAAATGCCTCGCGGCGCAGCGCAGAGCGATGCATTTCGCGGGACGCAGTGATGCATCGCCGGTACGCGCGGAGTGTAATAGGCAACGACCGTACGATACGATCTCATCGTGCGATGAAAATAATATAACGGCTTACGTATGAAAAAATCTGTATGTTTGAAAATCATCACATGACGAGAATGCATCGTATCATCGAACGATCGTTGCCAATTTGGACGACGCCTAATTAATGAGCGTTCTTCGTACTCTAAGATCCTCATAGCAGTCGAGCCGGTCCCGGAGCCGGAGAACTGTATGTCACCAGCCTTATACGTATGTAATACATACTGAATTAGGTATTATAAATCTCCGATCCTCAGAGGCCTTCAGTGGCTCAGTTTCTAACCGATACGAGTGCACGTCAGAGTGCATCCGTCCTCTAAGCAGACTATGCAGTAGTATTTACTAGGGCAGCGCTGCATCATCCCCTTCTGAGGGGATGATCACATCAGACGAAGCCTGTAAGACCCTTATGGCAGTTATGGCCAAAGGCATCCTCCCACGGTTGTTTTAGACAGTAAGAGTCTTACATAACCCTACAGCCGGTTGTAGGGTATCCATGAGGATTTCACACCCGCTCCCCCACCTGGGAGTAAACAAAAAAAAGTATTAATTAATCCATACTAATATTATAAATACAGAAAGTATGTATGCCTCTCTGTCTATTACCTCCCCATGCTTTAATCGCTCAACGGATTTAGATAAAGTTGGGCACAGAAATAATTTTAATATCGGGAAGACTTAAAATAAGGATAGTGTTTATGCCAGAAATCCTCCTATAGATATGGTGGCGAAAACGGGGTTGCAGGATTGTATAAGAAACCAAATTTTCCACGCAGGTAAAATCGCAGGTACCCGGTAGTAGGTACAAAAATGATCTAATAAGTTGTATAGGGATGGAACTAAGTAAATCTTTTTCGAACACATGTACCCTACTTTTATTCGGTTCGATTCTCACCACGCCGCGCCGTGTCGGTCGCTTTGCGTCGCGTCTCGATGTTTGCGCTCCTCAGTGGTGATTGACGTGGAAAATACAACAATCATACGTCTATTTAGTAGGCAGCACACTTTTTATTTCCCCCCTTTTATTTGAACAGGACCTTTTATGTGTCTAAATGCGAAAGCGATTAAACTTTAGCACAATTCTTTTTTTTTGTTCTTTGCACAATCGTATTTTATCTGACCTGGAAGCAAAAGAAATACAGAGACCAGCCAGCTGCAATATTTAATCCTGATTATTATAATACTAACAATCCCAGTTTTCCAGAAAATTTTGCTATCGTAAGTCTATCATTGGGCATGACGTTACTACCGAAAACTATAACGGCGTGAGAAACTAACACTAAACAAAAGACATTTCTATCCTTAAAAAAAGAATAAAACTATCTAGGTTTTCTCTTTTAGTCATTTTTTTAATACATCATATAATTACTTACTAATTAACTTTATTGTATCTTTAAGTATCTACCTACTTGTCAGCTAAAAGATGTCCGGAACAGGTGGTAGGAAAAAAAATTGAGACAATTCAAAAGAGCTTTTAATAAGTCAACTGAAACAAACTTTATTTTCATTTCATTTCAGCATCACCTTAGAACATAGCAAAACAGCCCTGAATTATTTTCAAACAATGTCTCATAGAGACTGAAATAAAACAAACTCGTTCGGCAAATCTAAAAGCAATCCAACATTTCAGAACAGTCAAACGGCAAAACAGAGAAGTATCTCACTAAACAGTGTACCTAAACAAATACCCACGCAACTGAGCTGAAAATCTAGCCCGCGAAGTTGGCCGAGCCATCAATAGCGAAACGGCAGCTGCAACTTCGTCCGTCGTGCCAACTCTCGCCCGTATATCCTGCTACCAACTTACAGATAAACAAGTGCACACACGTGTAAAAAACATGGCGGGCACACCAAACCAAGTCCCGAATGTTTGGGAACACAGACAGGGCCGGACTTGGCGTGATATTTAAGTAGTCGATAAGGCGTAAATTCTTGCATAATACTCTAAACTAGACAGCAGTCTTTTCTTTTGTTCTGCATCTTATAGAAATCGGCATGTCATTCAAGGTCTGGCACAAAAACCTTCTCTCCAAGCTTCCGGCATACGGTCCTCTGTTCAGTTCTGTTCCTGGGTAGCTAATTTCCTGCATGAACGTAGAATTCGTGGTCTTAGAAATGGAAGTAGTTCGGGCTTATGTCAGTGAATGCCGTCGTGCCTCATGGTTCTGTTTTTTTTTTCCTTCACTTTTCTTGCTGCATATCTATGATTTAATTTCTCTTGGGAATATTCATTGCTATGCAGACGATAGTCCAGTGATTGTTCCGGACATGCAACGGCTGGACGGGTAAACACCAAGGAGAAATGGGAGAGCCTTATCTCAAGAGCTCAATAAGGTTTTACACCACATTTGAGAATGGGTTTCTTTCCAAGAACTTAGTTAAGTCTAGTGTTAATAAAACCCAGGACTGCGCTGTCAAGACAAAAACGTCGTGTTGCCTAGCCTTTCCTTCTCTGCAGGTCAGTGATGATGTCTCATGTGGCCGGTATAACTGCCGCACCAGCTATCTTCGCATCTGGACTCCACCGTCGCTTGAAGACATTTGTCAGACCTTTTAATAAAAAAAAATATTATACTTGCAACACACTTACCCTTAGACTTAGGCCGTGTTTGCAAGCGGAACTGCGCGGCATTGAGCAGAGATGAGCCTTGTAAATAGGCAAGTGTTTTATTGAAGCTGTGCGAAAACGAAGTATGCAGAGCCGAACGGGGTTGTGTGAAGTGGAGAGCAGCGGAGTTGAGCAGAGTGAAGATGCGCTAAGCGCGATGAAGAGGTAGGTAAATTTATTTGGAGTTGGCCCAGCTCCGCACGTACCGCTTCGCCTCGCTCAGCATGACGCCGCTCCGCTCTGACCACCTTTTAAATATTATTCTTCACACGTCCGCTATTTCCACTGAAGCAGAGCGTCGAAGAGATTTTTATTTTGAACAAAACTTTTACACGTCAAGAAAAATACCTAAGATGAAAGATATTTAAGAAAACCATGTAATTTCGTTACTCCTAAATCCGTGACTGAGCAGAGCAACCCACCTCATACTCAGTGGTCTGTGAACGGTGCTAACTGCTCCACCGGGACGCCGGCCCGGGATGGCACGAAAAAGCAAACAATACCCAATGCTTCTTGTATAATATTTACATGGGTAAATACACAGCGATTTCTCCACGAGAGTGGAATTTTAAAACGAAACCGGTATCTATCGAAAGGTCCCCTTTATTGTTTTCGTAGACCTCTTTTGTTTACTATTTTCACGGTCTCTGCTAATGGAAGATTATTTGCAGAATTTATTGCTAAGTGTTCAGAAGGATTTTAAATCGCTTTCCTTTTAAAAGGTTTAGTGTGGAGAAACGTAGATTAACTACATTTTTTTCTGAGTAGCTAATAATTATTTATTTATTTGCACAGAGGCACTTTGGTCTTGAAGAGCCAAAAACATTTACTTTTCGGACTTTCTTGAGTTTTCCAAAAACATTTGTCCGAACAAGTTTTTCAAATAAACTAAACAATATTAAGGATAAAAAGGTGCCTACCTCTGTTCATCATCATCAGACTCTACGGGAACACTCATCAGTCTATGCACAGAACGGGCAGTAACCCACCAGGCGGCCAGGATTAATAAATATACTTACTTTTTATAGGATAGGCTTTACCCAATTTGCTATAAATTGATACCCAACATCAAAAGCGTTTTTAAAGAACTCAATTATGTGTCCCTATTTTCCGAGTTTTGCTAAATTAACTTTAGATGCCAATTGTTATTTATAGATTCTTAAAACCAATATGAAAAACACATTACAAAGGCAAATACACCAATAACTCCAAAAGGTAAATTAATTCCATTAAACACAATTTCACTGCCAAAACCCAATTTAAAATGGGAAAATCTGTTTTCGTGCCCTCATTAATTATTTTTCGACGGCACGGCACGCCGAGTAATCACACCGAGTTTATTACCATCGGCTTGTCATCGGATCGACTTTGCAAACAATCGTACAGTAGTAATTAGTTTTATGCAAATACAACCCTGTTTAATACGCAGCTTGGGGCAAATTACAACAACGTAATAAAGTTGACGGACTGCCAATATGCGATAGAAAAAAAAAGGAATTAATACTATTTTACGCCGAAACACACGAAATGTCTACAGTTTATCACCTATACCATCTAATTACCAATTTTCCAGTTAACTGAACAGTAAGACCGAATGATTGACCGATTTAATCAAGGCGGGAGCGAATGAGCTAGTCGCTCGGAGTCCAGGCCGGGCGGGAAAAAATTGATTGCGTTGAATCAATTCATTTGCGGTGGGTACGGTTTTTGTTGACACCTTGGCCCGATTTTTTATTACCTAAGAGGAGCGAAACTCGTGCCCGCCGCGCCGTCGCTTGACGTCAATTTTAATTAACCTTACTGTTAGGCTCCTATATTTCGCCCGTCAACAATTTCTTTGTAATTTATGTCGCCTTCTCTCTGTTATAAAATATAATGAAAATGTAGTAACGCGGTTCTGAGGGGGGGAATTCCTTGTATATTGGCCAATGCTTATATTCGCCCTATATTATTATTCAAACGAAGCGATGCTAAATTATTAAGTGAATTTCCGACAGAACATTTTTTCGCTTCTGAGAATACAAAATTAAAATCAGAATTTGTTGTCGCATGGAAACTGTAAAGCTATCTGCGTGATACAAATTAAATTATGGTATGGTTCATTTGAATCTTCAATAAGAACACAGTATTAATATTAAACATGTATTTAAATCATCACACAATCATAATAATCATTGTTTACAAAGTCTATAAAAACTCCTATATCAGTCATAATTTTAATGTTGCTCCCTATGTCACATACTCAATTTATTTATCTTAATTAATATAAATTCTATCATCTACTCACCCTTGTTACATTTGGAAATATATTCACAAAATGCATAAGGCATTTACATGAGCATTGAAACGTATCTACGTTTCGTTAAAAAAAACCCAAACGCAATTACAAAAATATAATAAGGCAGTAAATATTACAATTAGTATGTTCCAACTCTATATTAATATAGCAATAGAATTTCTTACGACGATATCAGCAATAATTATTTTTCGCAAAGGTCTCTAAGCTCATTTGAGTTTTTACTCACTGAAAAAAGAACTAAATACTAGTAACCTAACAAAAAAAAACTTACAATACCGATGTACAATCAATCTCAAAGGACAGAATTACAATACAACAATATTGCCCTTAAAAAATACATTATAGTTAAATAAATACAAATGGTTTCACATAAGAATTCTCTAAAAATATTAAAGCTAAACAAACGTTACACTAACTTATAAACATAGTATAAATCGGAATTCATCTTCGTTATTGCGAAACCGTCCATTCCACTTCAATTGATTACATAAACATTTCTTTGTAGAAACGTAAATTACATTTCGCGTTTCTAGAAAGTTCTTTGTATGAACTAGTCTATATTATCTTCTGGTAAAGCTATGTATAGCAATATTAAGGAAAAATATAAGACCAAAGAAATCAGCGATGTTTTATTTTTTTGTTCTTATGATGAAAAAATAATTCCGAAGTTCAATTTGCAAAAACATAAGAATAGGAAATTCATGATCTTAGAATTCGTGTTCATTAAACTGCCTTAAAAACATCAGTAGACAAATTATGCAATTTTATTAGTTGATTTGGATCTCTATGGCGCATGTATGTATAACATGTTATGCTGGCAAAAGTACCATGTTTAATCCGTAAATTTAGTTCTATGAAACAACCTCGAAAAAGGATTAATTTTGACTGAATAATTTATAAACAGAACCTATTAGTGATCATTTAACGGTCGCTTGTAGCTTACACGTGTTTTCCCTTTAGCATTAAATACTTAAACACTAATTTTGGGAAATATTCAATACGTTTCCAAAGAATTTTAAAGATACTCAGTACTAATACATATTTCGACGAAAGATTTATGAATCTATTATTGCAAATTGTTCATTGAAATCTCTGGAAAACATTTGGAGTAAATTAAAGAGCAATCCAGGATGTTTGAGAATAATAAACGAACTTGTATTATTTATAATCGTATAAGGATTCCTTAATAATGTGGCGTCTAATGATGAGTCCAAACTAGCGTATTTGATAAATGGTCAGTCACGTAAACAGAGTGAAATAAATTCAAAAAGTCCGAAACAAATTTTAACACGCTACTAATTTCAAGCGAGTTACAACTTCGCAAATTCGCTTCAATTCTTACCTCTAATCGAGATAATTTCAAGTTGCTTACTACTATAGCTTAATCAAACGAAACACTACCATAAACGTTAAGTTAAGCATGTTTGGTACCCCGGTATTATTTTAAAGCGTTCGATTTAGGACGAAAGCCGTTCAAAGAGGTTACCTCAATACAATTTATCACACCGTCAAACCAAAGCTAAAACAAATACGTTATGTTAGAACGGTAAATACGTTGAAAATACCGAAATTGGGGCCCTCAGCGGCTACAGCCTTCACCACGCAACCGCATCCGGGTGGAAAGCTTTATCGCGCCACTGTTAACTAATTACATTGGTTAATTCAACAGGATAAATTGTTTTGTTAAAGGTATTCAGATGTTTATACGGTAAACCTTATTTACATTAAATATAATCGAGAAAATTTAGCTTGCAAATATAACTACACTGTTTCATTTTGACAAGAACAATCCGTTAAATAAATGAATCAAGCCTCGAATAACACACCGGGATTCTTATCATTTGTTCCTGTGTTACCAGAAAATTTAATTTCATTAAAGAGTTATTTTAGAATAATCACTTTATATTCCCTAATCTTGTTACACATAGGCACTTTTGCGAGCTTAGTAATACTCTTTTCATAAAACATTTTCAATAGCTTTAATTTTTTAAGTAGATATTCAAATACGAAATCTTCATTAGCTAATTTAGTTTTCAAGTAAAGAGACTTATTTTTCATAACCAATATAGTGCATAAACTTTAGCAGCTACGTTGAAAATTTTTAATATGCAGTCTAGCTATCGTATTTCCATTATCGATTTTTAGTCAATTTGTCAAATGTCTATTACTGGCTGCGTCATAATTAATTGCGACATTTTGCGGTGTGATATGACTTAATGACCAAAATTGCAACTATCGAAGGCCGACAATGAGATTTTATATTACAAAATTGCGGCTGAACAATGAATTTAACGACTACAGTTGTATTGAGTTGCTCTTAAAATATAGAAACAATGTTACCTACCAAATATTTCACAAAAAACATGTTTTTTAAATAATTTTACGGAATTTTCCATCTCAATGTTAAGTTTCATATTGTGCTGAAATTAGTTAAAATTA
This sequence comes from Chilo suppressalis, assembly GCA_902850365.2. Classification (NCBI taxonomy): domain Eukaryota; kingdom Metazoa; phylum Arthropoda; class Insecta; order Lepidoptera; family Crambidae; genus Chilo; species Chilo suppressalis. Next base: position 6,892,171 of record OU963902.1, read on the forward strand.
AACAATGGATTTACAACTTGTAGAATTTACATTCAACGACAAATCAAGATTTCTCAACAAAAGCTTTTTTTTCAATTATGTTTCAATTAAGACAATTAGCTCAAATTCGTTTGGAAAAAATACAATTTCGAACAAAGTGACCTGTTATTAATTGTACGAAGAAATTATAACACTAGTCTTTTTTAAATAATTATATTGCCTAAATACTTTATGAAAGCGGTATACTATTCAAACACAGTACCTGCCTTTTATTTTCTACACAATTTATTAAAAAAAACACATTTGAAACTCAAAATTATTTTCAAACGCAAAACTGTATATTTTTATTTGGAAGTGTACAGACAGCCACAGTTATTATATTTATTCATTTTTAAATGCCAAGCAATTTATATTATTTTATTTTTTTACATAGATTCTGATAAATGTTTTCGTTATTTTTACATATGTTTAAAAACTGTTTTCAAACAAAATTAAAACACTGAAGCAGATGTGAAATACATGAAAAACGTATGCCTCAGAGTATTTCAGGTTTCCTTACTTCCTAATAACATTAAATCTGGATTACAAATCTGTCGAAAATTTAATATAGAATAATGTTCAGGAAAATACTAGAGAATCTATTTCTAACTCTCGGTCTATTAAGTATTACTCGAGCTGGAAGCTTCACAGTTACGAAAACTCGGATCACCAACATCATAGCCTTATAGTAGATTAACTGATCTCAGGAACACCAGCAACTTTGTTGAGAGATTTTATGCTACTACATTGTTGCATTAGTACATTGTGAACGTTTGACACTCAAAAGATAGTACAATAATAAGGTCAATAGGGTAATGCTTAAATCGTAAATCTATCAATACAAGCTAAACACAAACTTTAACTAGAAGATAAAAAAATATAAGCATTATTAATTGAAATATCAGATCCAGTTTGAACACAGTCCGAATGCATATTCATCAATTATTTTTCAATATCATTATAGTTTATTCTTCTCTTCAACAAGATTTAGATTTAAATATAAATTTAAAGTAACACGTTCTACAAACTAACACATGATACAAATTTTTTTTTAGTTTTTAGTTTTTTTTTTGTAATATGTACTGTTTTATTAATTCATACAAATCAATATTTAGTTTCATTATTTTATCTTTAATTTAGTGAGTATACAAAACAAACGAGTCCAGAATGAAACACAATAGGAATTAAATTATACACTGCGGTCTATACTATATTTTGACAGGTGTGACTCACATTAATTATTGTATTAAAATTGTTTTTTTTTTTTAGTGTTGCCTGTGTATAGTAAAATATTAATCAAGCAAAAATTCATTCTTTTGCTGATATATTTTACTACATTAATATTATCAAATAAATATCTTGGCGTAAAGCTTACACAATAAACTCAAAATTTCCAATGATATAGTGTAAGTAAAAAACACTTTTACTTTCACAATATCAAATAATTTGCATGAACTATGTAAACTTTACCCTAAAATTTATATTTACAACACATTAAAATGTGCCTAGCCATTTTTTTCCATCTGTTCAGTTAATTTACGCCGTTAGTAGTATCTAGTAGTTCTGAGGCCCAAGCACGAACTTTGACAACTCTGCAAACGTATCGCATCGTTAAAGTTTCTATGAAAGCTAAGCAGCGCCCCTACCGGACGTAAGAACAAACTGCCTCCTTCCATACAAAATTTGACGATGACGATACAGATCTGTCAAATTTCGAACTTGGACCTCTGATTTTCGTAACTGCAAAGCACACTGTGAACTTACTTTACAAATTTTGTATACCGAAAAACTCTCAAAACATAAATATAATCCTCGATTTGTTTCAGTGGCATTTTTAAGGCATATTTGACTGCAGTGGTACGTAACACACAGTGGGCACTCTGTTTTCGCTTCATGTAATATCTTTAAACTGAAATTGTAACAATTAAAGCCCGCATGCTGTTTTACAGTTTAATAGAAAAAGGAAAGATAATATTATACTTTATCTACTGACTAAATCTTTTCGCTTTACAAATACTTTACAAAGGAGTGAAATAAAAAAAACACAGCAATTCGGTTTCTATAGAAACGCCACTTTCATTTTCCTTAAATTCATAAGTTGAGGTCCGATCTGCGATACACGATGAGTCGTATTAAATCGTCCTTTCAGAGCACTGCTTTTGCGCGACAGCCGCGCTGCGATTGGATGAATTATCACTGGATTCACTCACCTTCACCATAAGTTGTAGATGTCCATTTCTCATATTCACTAAGCTTCCGGGCTCGCCGACGATCACTTCCTGGCAGCAATAGGTGGTCTCGAGTAGGGGTGGTTTTGTGGCCGTTCCCGCGCCCTCACTGCTTTATAACCGACTGCTTTTTGAGTCAAATTCGCCTTCGTACGAGCCGAGTCTGTTAGTGGGTTAATGGACGAACACGTTACACAATGTTAGCATGGTACTCGACATTGACGTAGTCATATAAACTATTTAAGTGAGCTCTTAAATCTGGTTAAGTTTGGAGGCGTGCTATGAATTTGTAGTCTTAATAATTTAACTAAAAGACTTTCTTTTGTTTAGTTCCAATCAACACAAATGTGTCCTTACCCCTTGTTTACACCAATGAATAATACATGTATTTAATATTATACAATGTCTTTATTTTTTAATCTCATATATAAAAATTGTAGTACCTATACAATACTTGTAATAAACTTGTTAGATAAACAAAATATGTAAATTAAATACAAGTAAGTAAGTGATTAATACTTGTAAAGATACTAGTGTCTATGCAGTATAAACAGAAAAATGTTCTAAACAGTCACAAAAAGTATTCTACCAGTATAAGACTTGTACGTTTACACCAAGGTACAAGTACATAAGAAGCATTGAGCCAAGAAAACTAGAAATATTGCATAACAATACCTAAGAAGATTACATTTTGTAGTAAAAAAATAATATTATTATTATTGGTATTTCGGTACTACTAAATATGCCTCAATTTATATGTATTATAAACTTGTATTCTCAACTACACACATTATTTTTTTGTGCGGTGTGACAAATCATGGAATTATCTTCATAACTGAATAAAGATTTTAAAACCGAAAAACTTTTTTTTTCTTATTTCAATTTATATATGTCCCCAATCTACAATACTAATAGATCTCAGATTGACCCCAACTAATGCTAATGTCCCAATACAAAGCCGAAAAGGCCTAGTACACGTCAGATGCATCACAATTCACAACCACAGAGCAAATCCCACCGAGCTAATTTGAACTAGGGCCTGTTCGCAAATCTGCATTGACATTTGTTTGCGTAGCAAACGCCGTATGATTTGTTGATTCAGGTCTTGGCACTGGTTATCTACTTGATTGGGACCTATATAGTTTAACGCCTATAACGAAGTGTTTAAAATAAAGTGCGTAAATGCTTACAATAAAAGCCTATCTAAAATCAGGGACAGATATTGATTTTTTACACATTTAAAACCGATCATGTGTGTTTTTAAGTTTTTTTTTAATATCTGTCTCACATTATTCTGTGAAAATATCAGGTTCTCCGTTCAACACTGCGAGACCCTGTGACACACAAACAGAAGAAATTAATAGAGTTCTATTTGTACCATGTAAAAATTATAGCTACGTATAATAATACTACCTACCTAAACCAACTAAAACTTAATAGCATTAATAAAACTTTAATTATGTATTTATGATAGTTGCATTTACTAATGAAAATAAAAGTAGTCTAATAATTCTAACGCAAGCCGATGTATTTAAACATGTTCAGTGACTTAGAAGTATTTAACTGTAAATATAGTAATATAATATTAGTATAGTAATTATCTGAAAACATTACACTCAATTTGAGCAGTTGTAGAAAAAACTAATGTTCATATTGAATCATTGGAGCATATTCCTGTCTTTATTTACCTTACAAATTCCACATATCGTGGCATTACAGGCTCTAGACGATTTGCCCGTAATCGAATGAAACCACGCCGTTGATAAAGCAATTTGCAATAATTCCCACCGCTGCGGCGGCGGCAGTGGCGGCGGTGACAACCCTATCATTTCAATTGGAAAAGTAGTATGTCTGCGGCCCCCACGAACCCTAATAGAATCAGTATCGAGTGTGCACTTAATTTATATGATTAGGATCGACGACACTCTTGTTAAGTAATTGGACACTTTTTCAATGGAGTAAGTACTTAGGCCCTCTTTTAAAACATTATAAAATGGTGAATGAATTTTATTGTTTCGTTTCTAACGAATTATTAAGTATAGGAATCTTGCATTAAGCAGTATCTATCAACAATGATAATTTGATACTTTAATTATATTTTCAGTATTTTATAAACGATTAGATATTATTAATTATAACTAATAAAAAAAACTTTGCCTCGGTTTTAGACAGGATCCCACAACAACGATGGTTAATGTTATGCTTCACTTCTGTACAGTTCCTATTATTTGCTTGAGTTATGATTAAGGCAATTTTCATTTATAATTTTTTATCACTTCTACGATTTTATTATGATTTGATTATGAGTTATGCCTCCTTTCTATTCTTTTTACCTATTACTCGTACTACTTTATATTTTTAACTTGTTTTAATTAATTTAACATTACCTTTATTGTTCTGTTTAAAACAAAAGAATGAAAAGATTTCATGCACGAGTGTCATAAACAAAGTTAACATAAACATTTATCTGAATTAGATATGATTTAAAAGCTCTTTATGGCCTACGCAGACAAGGGACTTTTTTGTTCGCCATAATAAACGATATTAAATACCCTAAATACAACAACACGAACAAAATCGTGCCCGAAACCTGTCCAAAAGGTACATTGGACGATCCACGGAGCTCCGTAAGATGATCGCGTTGTCAAAAACAATATAAGGCATTATTTAAACATTGAAAGTCACCTTTTAATGCATACTGTATAAGGTCTTCATTAAAACGCATGCGTCAAAGAGTTATGACAGTTCGAAATGCAAGCTTGTAAAATTTTACGACTTACTGCTATATACAGATGAATATAGACCTTATTACTTTGACTCTACGTGCAATTCTGAATGATGTTAGCAATATAACGGGTTTGGTGCGCGAGGAAAAAAGACGGCTATATAAACGATCATTCATTTGAATATCACAAATATTTTCTATTAAATCAGGTTATAGTAAGTATTAGAACAAAATTTGCTAACATTGATTAGATACCTGTCGAAAAACGACACTTTATGTACTCTTAAGTATTTTTTCGCATTTATTCGCGGAGCTCTGCGACATCTTGACTTTTCAATGGTCCGCGTGTGACTGTGAACCAAGAAGTGCTTGAGTGGTGTTCGAGCACTTCTTAATTGGGACACATTTAGAGCGCACGTGGTGTATCTAGGGCATTGAATATCGTTGGCCATAATAGATCACCTACAACTGCTTCGTTCATCTTTGAGGGATTACAAGTAACGCGTACAAAAAGTTCCCCAAACAACCGAGGACACTAAGAGATCGGACTGTACAAAAGTACGGAGGTGTACGCGTACATCTATTTTAGCGGATAAATAAGTCCGCGGATAAAATTCCCTCGTCAGCGCAGGTCATTTTAGTGTTATATATGAAAGTAAAGTGGCCCACATAATAACAATGAACTCTATCTCTATGCCATTCATCTTGTTTTAACATATTTGTCGTATGTTAATATTCTACCGACAATATCCACACACACCAAAATGGACAAACACAAAATAAAGGGCATTCACAATTAATAATAACAAAATTTTCCCGCATCCCCATCATTTGTTATTGTTTTATTCAAGACACAAACATAGTAGTTCCGTTTTGAATTTGTATGAAAAGCTTATCTTATCAACGTCATCTATCGATACATGAGAATCACCTTTATTTCAAATGGAAATTTACTAGAAAAAAATTCACTCAGTTAAGGTTTCATAAGTGTATCGAACCCGCAACTTCCGCTATCTGGGCGGCCGCACTAACCAAGGAAGATGTGTGTTGAAATTACGTCTGAAATCTAAACCGAGTGAGGTTTTTTTTTTTCAAGTTAAATTTTCTTTACAATGTAACATCTAGCTTAGTTAAATGCTTAAAAATGCAAATAAATTAACTTTTTTCTATTTCAAGTATCGCAAAAGTCCATAAAAATTTAGTTCAATGTCATGCCAAATTTTGGTTCGTACTAAGGACGAACCAAAATCGTATTCGAATAATTTGCGAGTGCGAAATGTCATTGTCATTCACATTAAAAAAATCGAATTCGATATTAGATAGTGCCCCCCTAGCACTATCTAATATCGAATTCGATTTTTGGGCTCCCTGTGGGCTTGGTAAATTGACAGGGAGGAGCCCACGGAGCCTGTGCGTGCATGTTTCCAGTGCGTAACGGTAACATTATGTATTTACAGACAAAAAAAAAATTACTGTACCTGTAGAACAAACCATTATCGAATTCGAATAGTTGAATTCGATCTATTTTATACGTCGAATGTTTACTGAGTTTCAGTTCTCGCTACATCCGTTTGTGGCGCTACTGTTCAAGTTTTCATAAAAAAATTGACAATAACATTTCGCACAAAAAATCTATTCGAATTCGAGGGTACCCTGTAGATACAGATCACTTCTAGATTATTATGATTATATTTACCTTGCACGCTCCTCTGCATCGGAGTGCCGTCCCGTGATAAACTGGAACCGAAGCCGGGCGTGGGCCTTCTGAACGGCAACGCCTTACCTACCACAGGTTTTACAACCTTGGCTAGAAAACACAAAATATGGGAATTACTTATTAAAACTTCAATGCCAAACTTTAAGAATAGACACAACTGTAGACACGACAGTCACAACTAAATGTTGATCTTTACTTGAGTACAGTTAGAAAGGGATGTCGCTCTGTATAGCACATAGCGCCATCCCTTTCTAACTGTACTCAAGTAAAGATCGACACTTAGTTGTCATTCTGCAATACAGGCCTAAGACGGTCAAACTGTTTATATAAAATCTATCAACACACAGCTCAAACAACTGATTGCGTTGAATTTTGTAACGCTTAATGCTATTATGATGTAGAAATGCACTGTGAAGGGATTTTCCAAAACTCACCCCCTAAAGAGGTAAAGCAGGGATTCAAAGTTTGTATGGGAAACTAATATATCTTTGCAGAAGAAGTCGGGGGCACTATTACATTATAAAACACTATTGATTTACAATAAAAGCTGAGTAGCCAAGTGAAGGCAAAAAATAAAGAGGTTAATTTTGCAGAAACTTTGATATCAAAGTTGTTTTAATCGTGGGAATTTAAATTCCCGCCTATATCTTTGGCACGCGTACCAACGTTATTATAGTATAATAAATTAGTGGAAAATGCCTGAATTGAGGAAAGAAACTATTTATACAAGTCACCATTGGTACAAAATTGGATAAATTTTCAAATCGAAAATCATACCGTATTTTTCATTCATCTTATCAAACTTATTCCGCCATTGAAGAATTTTCAATGGGGGGAGAGGGGCGCCAACTTTTACAACTGCATTGCATAGGGGCAACCAAAATCTGGGCCTGTGCAAGTGTTACTCTTTTACATTGCATCGCAAGCTTTATAAACTTCAGTGAACTTTAATCATCGAACATAATGGCACAATGTCATACAAAAAATAACAGAGATATATAATACCAACCTTTGTCATTGAAACTTATTGTCCTCTGTATAATGTTAGTCCGGTCAATGAGTCCTCTCTTTGGCAGCTCTTTCGTCACCTCTTGTTTGATGGCCGGTTTCTTTGTAGCTTCCACTTTTCCCGCCAAAACGAACGTCGAATTCATATCTTTAAGATCAAACGCACCGTAATTTTCAACCTCAGGTGCAATATTAAACTCTTTTTTTATTTTCTTTGCTGAATTCTGGTTCTTTGAAGTGTCTAAACTTTCTAAGGAATCATTAATTATTATAGTTTCGTTATTCTTCAATTTAATAGGCGTACCCTTGCGCTTATTGCCGCATAAACGCATGGGTTCCCTATTTTCAATGTCACTTTGGCAGTCGCTGTCAGTCACAATGTCAATGGTTGAATTGAAGTCCTTTTTAGTCACGAAGTCTATGGTCGATGTGGGTTTGTCCAAATCCAAGTTAGAAACAAATTTAAAGTGTGTGTCGCATTCCATGTCTTTATCCGACCAAGAGATGCCTTTAGCAGATTTTGCTTTCTTCATAATCTCTAAGTATTCTGTTGTGAGAGCGGGTGTTGCTTTGTCGTATCCTTTCAGTGTCAGATACAATTTTTTGAGCATACTAGGCATATCGCTCATGTATTCTGTGAATGCATTTATCTCTTCATTTTCGATAACAAGCAGTTTGTATCTCAGTTCATCTCTGGCCTTAAGGTGGCGTAGTTCACTGTTCAGATGTATCTTTTCTACTAAGTCAGTTAGTTCTGGATACTGTATGAGTGCTTGTTCGCATATGGCTTGGAAATTCTTCCGACTGTCATTCCATCTTGTCCATACTGTCATGACCTTAGAGTCGAGATGGGATGACTGTTTTATGTAGCTTTCTGCTGCTCTCTCTTGCCGCGGTATATCTTCGGTACACATCTGTTTAAAACAAATTATTTTATTTACAGAGTGATCTGTAAGCTATGTTTGGAAAAGATTTTATTATTCTTTGTCAAAGCTTGTTTTTATTTTAAGGCTTTAACTTTTCCTTCATTGTTTACCGTAAATTATATCTACATACTGCTTTTATTCTTTTTATGAACTAATAAATGTTATAACAGGCTTCTTAAAAAAATATAAAAAAAATCAGACTGAGAAGGTCAGCTGCCAGTACCCCAAGGTAAAAATTTGGAAGTAGTCTTTAAAAAAAACTGAAGTGACGGCAATAACTTAATTCCCATTTGCCTCCAGTGGCAATCCTTGCGAGAGCGACTAGGAATAAAGGGGATGAAAACACTAAAGTGGGGGCAATGACTTCATTCCCATTTGCCTCTGGCAATACACCCGGAGACGACTGGGAATAAAGGATATAAATGACGTACTTGTTCCATAGCCTCGCAGGAGGATCGGTACGCTAGATCGGCGACGTGACTGAAAGCGCGCATTCTCATACGATGTCGCAGAGCTAGCACACGTTGTCTCGACATCAGGCTGAAAAGTTCCGCTTCCAGTGCTCCATAGTTAAGGCAGTGTCTATATGAAGATATAAACGACTTACTTGTTCCATAGCCTCGCAGGAGGATCGGTGCGCTAGATCGACGACGCGACTGAAGGCGCGTGTTCGCAAACGATGTCGCCGGGCTAGCACACGTTATCTCCACATCAGGCGGAGAAGGTCTGCTTCCAGTGCTCCGTGGTAAAGGCAGTGTCTTTATGAAGATAAAAACGACTTACTTGTTCCATAGCCTCGCAGGAGGATCGGTGCGCTAGATCGGCGACGCGACTGAAGGCGCGCGTTCTCAAACGATGTCGCAGAGCCAGCACACGTTGTCTCAACATCAGGCTGAGAAGGTCTGCTTCCAGTGCTCCATGAGCATCGTCTAACTCCAATATACGACGCCGCCATTCTTGTATCGCTACCAATTAATTTGGATAATTTATATATCGTTTGTATACATTTTAGTCGTAACAGTCTTACCAGATCAAAAGTTTTTTGATCATTGTTTAAATTAAGACCTTTAAAAATGATGCTGTCTCTATTTGCTTTTATAAACAAGAATGAGACAACCTTAGTTTAAACAAGTTTAACTTTAAACTGTGTCTAAGAAACTTTTGTAGTAACATTGCGCGTGTTTAAATTAAGTAGTAATAACCAATACCAAATAGTTAGTAGTATATTATTATTGAAATAAAAAAAAATAGTCCCCGTTTTGAGCTGAGAAACATTTTTTTTTTTATTCTCCATAACATTGCCATTGATATTAAAGATTACTTTAAAATAGAAACAATGTCTTACCTTTTTCCTTAGCCAAATCAGGTTCCTTAGATACAACACGAACACTCGATAGAGTCAATTTAGCTTCCAATTCCTTCACCTTCTTCTTCAATTCCTCATTGATCTGCACATACTGTGAAAGTCTCATATCACCATCCACTATGTTCTTCTTAATGCTAAGTTGTATCTTGTTTGCTCTAGCAGCATACTTAAGAGTGTTGTATGTATCTTCATAGCTAATATGAGCTGGTGATACATTAGCAATCATCACAGTTTTACAATTGCCACCAAGGCTGTCTTTTAAAAGGCGGGTAAGTTTGGAATCTCTGAAATAAAATTAATTACATAATTTTATTATACACCCTGGCAAACTTCTTGGGCAACAACCATAGACAAACCATAGACTTGAGCAACAACCAATAATTGAGCATTAACCATAAACCATTGCAAAGTAGCAAAACCATATACTGCGCAGGTTTATTTGTCTGTGATTTTGATCAAGAAATTTGCCGCCAGGTATGCAACATATCAAGAGCAATTTCAGTTATGGTACAACTTAATTTGCAAATGATAACAAACCCCAATCAACCTACTTGATCTTTTCTAAATACATAACAATCAAACCACTATTAAGTATCTCAACTTGATTATATTATTACACACCTGTAAGGTATATAACTGCTTCCATCAGCAAGCTTGTTGATACAGTTGCCAAGTGACAGCAAGCTCTTATTGATATTAGCACCTTCCTTGAAACGTTCACCCACGCAACCTGTGGCTGATGCTCTCTCACTGCCCGCTAAATCAATCATTGATAACTTCACTAAACGAAGCTGGCTGCTTGTCTTGTACCGCATCTTTACATATACCTAAAGAAATAACATTTGTTTAAAATATCGGTTGTTATTGGCAAATACACATTTTTATTCACATGTGTAGATTATGGATAAAAGATAATAAATTTTAAACTTTTCTGATTGATGAATTGCTAAATACATTTTATTTTTTTAGTACCTGGAACACAGCATGACTCCTAGAGCTTTCAGCATTTGCATCGGTTGGATGCTGTGTCCTGTTCTTGTTACCATTCTCCAACATGTTTAGAAGCTCCCGAGCAGTTTTGATATTGTTCAGAGTTAACCCTGCCACCATAACTCCATACTTAGCATCTTCTCGGAGTTGAAGTGGAGTGTTAGAAGGTTTAAGTAAATCATAAACATTCTCATTGTAAACCTGTAAAGTCATAGATATTTATTTTAAAAATAATATTATTCTCAGCTTGAAAGTTAAATAAATGCCTACAAATGAGTTTTTTTTTTAATTTTGAAAGTTTTTGATTAAACAAGTTGCTTAAACAAGTATTTGAAACAAATATATAGATATTGTACATACCTCAATATAAGAGACACCAATATCAAATTCTCTTTCTTTCTCATATGAATTTATTGTGTAGAAAAGATGTTCCATGGTGAGGTATGTGATACCTGGGTGTTCTGCATTCCCTATCATTGTGAATGTTTTACCAGCGCCTGTAGCTCCATACACAAATACGGAGCAGTTATACCCCTCCATTAATGCGGTGAGAATATCCTTAGTAGTGGTCTCAAAGACATCATTATTAGTAGCACTTTGACCACAAACATTATCGAAGACAAATTTCAATTCTTTATTAGCGCGTTTCAAAAAATTCTTGTTGGGCTGCTGTACTCCTTGATAGAAAAACGGCCTGATCTCCTCTTTTGGGTCAAAAACAAGCATTTTATCGTCAACAACATCTACAACTACGCGACTATTCTGTTGCAACTCGCGATCGTTAAGCGGACGAACTCTCACAACAACTTTTATATTCGCAGCCATATTCTGAGTAGATCCACATTTTGAAGGTGCTACTGGACCTGGGGGTCTTTTGTCTCTACCAGGGTTGGTCATTTTATCTATTCGAACCATATCTATTCAACAAGACACTTTCTCATCAATATCAACACAACCACTCTATACGGTTTCACAATACAAAAGTAAATTCCTTAAACGATAACGGCTACAATTGCTAGTCAAAGAAGGACAATTCAAAACGTTTAATTAATAAAATAGGTCACAATTTTATTTCGTAAACAGCGAACTAAGTTTGAATCGTAATCGCAACCGTCATATTTTTGAAATTATGACAGACGCCAACGTTTTTTTTTAAGATTCTCCCTTTTAAGGGAAGGCAAAGAAATCTGTACTCATACAGCCGAATCTCTAATTAAATTATTCTTCTTTTTTTTACATTAGAATGTCAGTGTGACGCATTCTAATGTTTCTTGGAGTGTTTGGCACGAAATGTATCGAGTTGGCGTTTTCAATAAGCTTCTGTGAGGTAGTCAACACTACAATAAAATTCTTACGTCCACTGGACCGGAATAGCGTATAATTTAAAGATTCCACTGATTCTTCAGTTGCGCAGACGGTTGTAACAAAAAATCACACCAAGTACCAGTAACCGCTATGAACGAATTTAAGAATAATTAAAATAAGACGCCAACCGCAGCGATGAAATCCCGCCAAAAACTCGGACGCCAAAGGGTTGCGTTCTGTACTTACATACCTTGTCTTTGACATAAAGGTCTTGTACGTACGTACCTTGTCTTTGACATAAAGGTGCGTTAAGACTATGCTATGCTAAATACCCATTGTAAATACCTTTACCCCCATATTAATAAACGAAGACTTAGGGTACGATCAGAGTGCACGCAGATTCAGATTCAGACTCAGAAAACAAGAGCGAGAAATAAACAGTGTAGTTAAAGCAGGGTGGCCATAGTGGCAGCAGGCCCGCGCAGGTTTCGGAGTCAGAGGGTGCGGCCAGAGTGCACTCAGATTCAGATTCAGATTCCGAAAACAAGCGCGAGAAATAAACAGTGTAGTACGGCCAGAGTGCACTCCTGATTCAGATTCAGATTCAGACTCAGAAAACAAAGCGCGAGAAAAAGCAGGCAACCTGCTTAGACTACACTGTTTATTTCTCGCGCTTGTTTTCAGAATCTGAATCTGAATCTGAGTACACTCTGGCCGCACCCAGACACTTGACCGGAACGTTTAGGTCATTCAGATTCTGAATTCACCAGCGCCGCTCGGACTGCAGGTAGGGTTGCCAACCCTCCTATAAAATATAGTATCCTACTTTAATAGGGGATCAAATAGTATATTTCTAAAAAATACGTAGTAAGCGAAATTACTAAAGGACATTGTTCTGCGTCCATACATAGTTAGCCTAAGAACCAACAATCATGAAATATTATTTTCTAGGTTCGAAATCGCAAGTAAATGACTGTAAAAACAAAGATTATTGACGGACACTTCTGAAAACTTAAATTATTAGGAAACTAAAATTTTTTTGAGGTTATGTTTAATATTCACTGAAACATAGGTCAACCTATGAACTTAGTATGAACTCAGTATGAAGTAAATTAATATTACAACTAATTCATTTTATTCGGTGCGATTTTAAAGAACAACTATTAGGAAGAACTTGGTTAGGCAGGAATCATGAATAAAATAAAAACAATAGTTTTGCTTCTTATTATTTATTGACTATTTTTCACATAATTATATCATATTGTATTTATTTGTTTAACACATGTATATTGTGTAATTATGCAGCGTGAATGGTGCTCTTGAATAATTTGGCAGTATGATCCTCTCAGGATGTTGTGGCACAAGTTCACTAGCACTTGGTAATAAGGTCTCTCCTCTTTGTTAACTTCGATGGCATATTAGATAGCCGAAATAGTAATAGCTAAATTAAAGGAAAAACAATCGCAAATAAACACACACAACAGGCTCGAAGGGTACGGCCAGATTGCACTCCTGATTCGGATTCTTGCGAGAAAAAGCAGGCAATCTGCTTAGACTACACTGTTTATTTCTCGCGCTTGTTTTCGAAATCTGAATCTGAATCTGAATCTGAGTGCACTCTGGCCGCACCCTAAGGGTATAGCCACAGTGCACGCAGATTCAGAATCAGATTCAGACTCAGAAAACAAGCGCGAGAAGTGTTTACAACACTGTTTAGTGTAGTTGAAGCTGGGTGACCATAGTGGCAGCAGGCAACCTGCTTCAACCACACTGTTTAATTCTCGCGCTTGTTTTCTGAGTCTGAATCTGATTCTGAATTCGAAGTCGAAGTTTCAGCTACAGTATTTTCTCGAGTTATTTCGGTGACAGTGCGTTCAGGAATTCCTGGAACGAACAAATATATTATGATTATCCGACATACTCAAAATACAAAAAAATACCCAATACGAAAGCAAAATACCATATTTGTTTCTTAGATTTTCACGCACATCACTCATTAAATAAAACTAGTTTTTACGGGTTAATGCACGAAACTTTATTTATTTATTGACGTTTCGTAGCCTTTACAGGCTACGTCTTCAGAATTAAACTTTTATTTAATTTGTCGAGCTACCTTCGAAAGACTTTTATTGAGCGTTCGGTTATTTCATTGTTCGATTTATAAGTTTTATTGTCTATGTATGAATTTATTATTTAATTTACTGAATAAAGTATTTTATTTAAAATTCTTTTTTATAATTTGCGTTTATTTATTTGACCCTAACTACCGTAAACTACCACCGGTTCCAAAATTGGGAGACCTTTCTGAGAAGAACCGGCGAAACAAACTCAAGAGAGGCTTTCTATCTCCTTCTTATGTTAAATTATGCAAACAAAAAGAACTAAAAGTATCTGATAGTCTTGCAGTGTGTGCTCGGGGTTGGGATTTTATCTCCTGTATAATAGGTTCTCAAGCTGGTTGTATATACCAACCATCTTCCCTATTGAAATTTGGATATTTTTTAATCTCAATAGCCTCGCGCATCATTCGAGGAACGAACCGCCGCTCAGCTGCAAGGATCTGTGGCCTATCAAATCTAATGTAATGGTTTGGTCCCCCTAATGCATGTTCACACAGTGCAGACTTATTTTCGCGCCTATGTTTCATATCTGCGATATGTTCTTTTACCCGAGTCCCTATACTCCTCTTTGTTTGCCCGATGTAAGAGAGCCCACAGTCGCATTCAAGTTTGTAGGCACCAGCAACTTGAAAGGGTATATTGCACTTGACCGGTCGTAGAAACTGGTAGATCTTCTTTGGCGGCTTGAAGTATGTATTGATTGAAGCACGCTTCAGAATCCTCCCAATCTTGTCAGTGACTCCTTTCATGTAAGGTAGTATAGCAGGTTGTCGGTCGACTGTGCTAGGTTTGGCGCGACTGTGACGGCGACGTGGTACATTCAGGTTATTATCCTTCAGTACTTGCTCGACATGCTGAAGTTCAGCTGCCAGGTGTTATTTGTCACAGACACCCCGTGCTCTCTGAAACAAAGAGTTTCCTACGGCAGTTAATTGTTTCAAGTGATGGTGTGAGTCACCTATCAGTATGAGTCACTTTACGATACACAGTATGGCTTAAACTTTGGTCAGGATTCCTGATTAATAAAATATCTAGAAAAGCTAGTTTACTATCTGCCTCTAACTCCATAGTGAATAGGATGTTGAGGTGTATAGAGTAAAGGTGATTTAAAAAGGCAGAAATTTGATCTGTTGGGAGGATTGTGAAAGTATCATCTACGTACCGCTTATATAGCCTGGGTGTGACAGGTGCTACGCTGAGAGCCCTCTTCTCGAAGTCTTCCATGAAAATATCGGCGACAACAGGTGAGACAGGGGAACCCATTGCAACACCCTCCATTTGTACATAGAAGTCCAAAGTGATCCAACCAGCCCAATGTGGTTCTAATCTCAATCTGATAGCTCTGTGGGGGAGTCGTGAGCAGAAGGTACAGCGAAGATGGCGCTTGACTTGGAATATCTGGGATCCGGATGAGCTGAGGAATCAGTTTCTTCAAGTCATACGTGAGAGCCAAGGCGTGAGCAGAGCAGACATCTCTGCATGATCGGCTTTGGAGGCACCCAACCACAAAGGGGTGAGCATTAAAATCCCCCAAAAGCATCAATTCTGTATTGTGAAATTAATTACTCTTCGCGGCCTCTGCTGTCCGACGGAAATGTTCAAAAAGTCAATTTGTCGCAACATCGCCGGTATGGGATCTGTACCGGCATGGACAATGAGGAGTCTTCCAGGCAGTGGAGACGGCGACAACAACGTTCGTGAACGTAGAACGTTCTCGGCGGTCATTGTTATAAATAGAGAGATCTATAAGAAAGCCGTAGTCAATGCCCTAATAATCTTACAAAACGAATATTGTTAATTAATTTTTCTCCCCGGATTAACGGGTAAGTTCCATCTATTTAATTCTATAGGTCGTAGGGCATAGTAGGCAATTAGATTTATTACAAGGTATTGTGTGTGATTATTTCTAGGTCCTTTGAGGAAGCTAGTATAATTCCTAGACAAAAACTCATTGATTTGTCCAGGCTGGAATTTCCTTGGAAATATTGAATGGAATAATTTTTATGTTCGTCACTTAATTTTAACATATAAATAAAAGGATCTTGTTCACTGCTGTAAACATTTTTATTTGCCTCCCACACAATACAGTATAAGGCGCCTTGGCTAGATAATAAATTTTCGAGTCTCATGCAAAGCCCTGATTAAGCTGGTGGTAGCAAAAACGGCTACAGGGAAGACACCGTTTCTAACCAACACCTAGCAAGCACCAACGCTGATACCTGGATATGATAACAATCATTTTGATGATTCCGGCGAAACCGTATCAAAATTACCGTCGCAGAGGATTTTACAGTACGTACCAGGAAACAAAGACACTGGAATTGATGAGTCTGGAGTTCAAGAAGAACCAACTCATTCGTCCCATCATCCTACACGTGAGAGAAGACCACCGGCATATCTACGTGATTATGAGCTACAGTAAAAAAATAAGAAGGAGTGAATGTGGTATAATCTCTATCCTCCTTATTCCAAAACAAAAGTGACAGCATCAGTTTTAGTCCATGTTTAACTTTAGTCTTTGTTTTGTAATAAGGCGGATTAAGTTTTAATTATGGGTACTAACAATATTGTCAATAACGCAATAGTGTTTAGCTTTCATTAAGTATCTCCAATTTTATAGTTTGTGTCGTTTTCTGTATCAGTAATCAAAATACATAACTATAACATATAGAAATGAACCAATCCCATTTTCATTTATTGCAATCCCAAAGAAAACTAGCCTGCGTGGTTGGAAGAGTTCTTAATAAAAGGAACCTTGCTATGGAGCGGCGAACGGTAATAATTTAATCCTTGTAACCCGGTAATCCAAGCTCATAATTAAGTTTTATTTATAATACGACCCGTCAGACTAGCTTTATTGTGACGACGCGACGGGCTATAAGAAACAGATACAATTTCCTCCTTAATTTCCGCTTGCGATCTTATCTGGACATAATGAGAGTCTTAGCATTCACGAGACACCTCGAAACTTATGAAATGTTTGGAAATCGTCTACCTACCGAGGATATTTTAATCCAAATTATAATATTAAACTAATGGTACAGTCATTCTAAATTCCTGTTATATTTTCCTTTGAATGTCAAAAAACAATCACGGTTATTCATCAGATAAAATAAAAAAATATTTCCGGTTTTGGATACATAGGAAGATTTTCTTTAAACATTTATCAGCTAAATGCTTAAAAAATAAAGAATATAGGAAAGATTTACTAAACGGAGCACAGACCAAACCCTAACCCATAGTATTCTTACTTTCTTTCCTGTTTCTGTTCACACTTTTTTGACCCTATCCGTAGCATAGAGTCTCTCTGTACAACTCAGTAAATCTACCTACTTCATCATCATTGCCCTATTAATGTCTCCACTGCAGGGGTGCAAGCCTTTCCTATGGATGGAAAAGGGAGACTGGGCTGTGACATAGCGCGCGGGCCGTGCATAACTTTCACGATCGCAGGCCAAATGCAGTATCTGCGCAATGTGTTCCTATTCTCTACCTACTTAGTAACTTACTATTGGTTTGATCGCTTTAACCGCAGCCTGCAATTATATTTCTCATACAGTGCCATCAAGGGGACTAAATTACATAGGTGGAATTGCAAATAATAAATCACCCTCGTCGTAACCTGTTATTCGGAACTAAATATTCCCAACAACTGCATTTTGCCATTTCCCATATCGTTAGAAAATATACTTACATAATAATTAAAATTATAGCTTACGTTACATTTTACTTATTATTTAATTTCGCACACTTACTCTTCAGCGACGGGGTGGCGGCCGTTTTACAAACGATCTCAGTATATTTAAAATAGTTGCCTTAAAATGTCTTTCTATCTTAAAAGTAAAAAGCGCTTCTCTGTTTTAAACCTGTTGAAATCCCTTGAGGATCCAGAATATCCGTCCATAGGACCACATCTTCGCCTTTTAGGTTTTACCGGCATTTGGCATCCAGAACTTACATCGAAGACGGCACGATTCAAGCAATGGCTTTTCTATTTAACGATATCTTTTTTCTTCAGTCAATACATTAAATGTTTCGTACAATTTAAAGCCAGCTCATTAGTGCTCATATTACAGTACGCACCATTTCACATGGGGATTGTAAAAGCGTGTTTCTTCCAGAGGAACTATAAGAAATGGGAGAAAATAATTCACTACGTATCCAACACTGAAAAGAATCAAATAACTGAAAGCAATGAGGAAATCACTAAAATTATTACAAATTACATACAACACAGCCGTCGCGTCACATACTTTTTCTGGGCTTTAGCATTTTTTTCGAACTTCTCGATTTTTAGTGAGCCTTATCAAAAAAACATAAACTCTGATAATGGCGAAGCCGTGTTTAAGAAAATCTTTGATGGTTATATCCCGTACAGTGATTACCCCCCTGGTTATTATATATCTATGTTCATTCAGACGGTACTTGGTCATATTGTGAGCGCGTATGTTGTTGGCTGGGACACCCTTATATGTACTATTATGATTTTTTTTGCTGGACAACTGAAGGTGGCACGTTTGCTTTGCTCTAGAGTGATTAATGTTCAGAATCCCGAATTATGCCGCAAGTATATTGCTGACTGTCATCGCTTTCATACCACTCTTGTCAAGTGAGTAGATGAGTAGATTTTTTTTTTATTTTATAGGTACTGCCTATATTAGCTACTAGCTGACCCGGCGCACTTCGTGTCGCCTAATATTCGATGAATGTGGTTATTTTAGGAAAAAGGTTACAGTGAGTCAGCTTAAAAGATGGATATATGCTGTCGAGGACTTTTTATAGAACTTTTAAAGGGGAACAATTCCGTCATAAATGAATTTGTGTAACTTAAACCATATACGCAGCGAACGCAACGAAAGCTCTAAAAATGAATCAATTTTTTTTTCGTTCGTTTTCGCAACATTTTTCATTGATGCTCCGCTCCTATTAGTCTCATCATAATGTTATATAGCCTATATATATAACCTTCCACGATAAGTGGGATTTATCACAAAAATATTTTTTAAATTTGAATCTTTAAATTTTGCCACTACGAGACGACGCGACGAGACCTTCACTGTATGGCAGTTCAGTGCAAACAATAATCCCCAATTCCTAAAACATTTGTTGCACTTTGCTATTTCATTTGACGACCTCCGTGGCCGAGTGGTTTGTACGCCGGGTTTCATGGCGTCGCCGACTCGAGAGGTCCCGGGTTCGAATCCCGGTGGGGGCAGATATTTGTGTGATGAACACGAGCATTTGTACTCCAGTCATGTATGTTTAAATATCTATTTCTATATAAATATACTTATATATGTAAAGTATTTGTATTCTATCCGTTACCCTATCCCATAACACAAGCCTTATAGTGCTTTATTTGGGGCTAGGCTAATTGGTGTGAGTGTTGGAAATATTTATTTATTTATTTTATTTATTCATCATCAGCCTAGTAATGTCCCCACTGCTGGGGGCCAGGGCACAGGCCTTCCATATGGATGGCAAAAGGGAGATTGGGCCATGACCCACCACGCGGGCTCAGTGCGGGTGCTAACGATTGCAGATGCAGCCGGCACCAACAGCTTAATGTGCCTTCCGAAGCACGGAGAAACTCCAGATAGAACATTTTTGGTCAACCATCCAATGAGTGACCACTGCGAAAGTTGCTTAATTTTAACGATCGCAGCCGAACGCGCTTACCACTTGCGCCATCGAACTCCTCAACTTATCCTCAATTTGCTGTTCCAGAAACCAGAAATTGTTCGAAAATCTGATATCACCGGCTATGTTTGTATATTTGATAGTAATATCGGTCAACCTTGGGGTCTGTATTATTGAGATTGCAAAGGTACGTATACTACATTTTTTAACTACTTATATTTTTATATCAGACAGGCAACGATATTAGTTTATAATATATCATTGTAATGTTACAATGATCAGGCTTTTTTTTACAACACACACCAATTAGCCTAGCCCCAACATAAGCAATGTAAGGCTTGTGTTATGGGATACTGAAGTAACGGATAGAATACATATACTGTACATACATAAGTATATTTATAGAGAAATACATATTAAACATCCATGACTGGAGTACAAATGCTCGTATTCATCACACAAACATCTGCCCCCACCGGGATTCGAACCCTGGACCTCTCGAGTCGGCAACAGTCATGAAAACCGGCGAACAAACGACTCGGCCGCGGAGGTCGTCTTTGTGATAGCAATAAAAAAGCCAACACCTTTCTTTGACTGACAACCATTAAATGGCGTCCATAAATTGACGTCCATGGGTGCGGCAGCAAGTATAAACCTGTATAATGTAGTTATATTTTTATTTTTCAAGCATGTAACTGCTAAATGTAAATCTAGAGAAAATTTTCTAGATAAAAATCCACGTGGACCAGGCAGCAGACGGGACTTTTTGTAGTAAAATTTAAAGAATATAAACATATATAATATATATTTATGTATATATGTAGTTATATACAAAATATCACCGCTCTAATAAAACTAAAATCCCTTAAGTACTTACGTACTTACATTTTTTTTTGACTTAAACAACTAGCAAAAGTTGTCGAGCGTTCCCTAAAAAATAAGTAAAAACCTTTAATGAAACGTGACCTACTTTGTGAAACAACCATTTTTGTTATAAAATAACATAGCACTCTAGATCTTATTTCAAAACCCTTAACAATTACATTGTCTTTGAATTTAACTACAAAAAAGTTGCCGAACGAACGTTCCCACAAAGTAGCTTTGAATATAAAGAAAACTTGGAATTGTTGCAAACTTTTGAAATAAGTATTCAAACTTCTTACTTCTTCATTGTTAAAATATATCGTATTTTAGGTACCAAAATATAACAGAAAATGTAAACAGCTGCTAAAAATTATTTAAATTCTTCTGACACGCCCTTATGAAAGATGGACTAACAAGTATGAATTAATTATTTATTATTAAATCTGAATAGGTATTTTTATCATAGTGTTAATAAGCGTGAATTAATAAGTACCTAGCTAGCCGGCTAATCAATTCACAAAGGTAAATAGTAAATTAAACATTACACATAGTTTTTAGGGTTCTGTAGTCCTGCCAAAGAACCCTTATAGTTTTGTCATGTCCATCTGTCTTTCCGTCCCCGGTTTGATTGGGAACTCTTAGCACTATAGAGCTGTAATTTTTTGAAGATATTTTATACGCCGACAAAATTTTGAAAAATATATTTTTTAGGGTAGCTCCTCTACATGTAACCTGCGAATGATTTTTTTTCATTGGTCTTCCCATCGTGTGGGGTTTAATACTCGTAGGTCTTTTAAAAATACTTAGAGGTTTCTAGGACTATTTTTCGTTTAATTTTAAAGTGCTCATCATTGTTTGAGTAGTGCGTCACCCCCCCTCCCTCCCTCTAAAAGCTAAACTACTAGCTCGAAAAACCTGGAAAATTTAAGGAAAATTATAGCGGTTAAGATAGATTTTTTAGTTTAAAATCAATGGTTGTTTAACTTTGGTTAAAGAAAATTTCTTAGAAGGAAATACCTTATTAGTGACAGACGAAGTTATTGTAGCGTAAACCATTAGATAGAAAAACAAAATATTTAAAAACCACAATAAAATATAATTAGTTCCATTAAGCTACCGCGAGTACCAACGGCAACGGCTTCTGGATCGCACTATTGTTAAGTTTTTATAAAGCACTTGAAAAGATCGGCAGGTATCATTCGTATTACATTTTTTTTATATCGAATGGATTTTGAGTTTGAGACGCAGTTTGACCTTGATTTAGGTATTTTAGTTTAGATACATAGTTTGATATTAACTGCTTTTTTATTTCCGAAACAGAAAATAAAGACTCTTTGCTCAAATATATTGTAGTAACGACAGGCAACTACGTAACGCTACACTGTGCGTGGCACGACACGCACTTAGCCGGTTTTTTTATATTAAAGGACACTTTTCTGGGTCCTTAACAGATAATACTGATAATATTTTGTGAATAATGTGGCGAAACAAATATAAGATCGTTTTTTTAGAGGTCACCATAGTTAGTGTAACGTGGGTGACAAAAAAAATGGCCCGCCTGATGCCAAGCTGCCACCATATCTTTGACTTTTGCGATATAAGAGTATCACTTGCTTCATCGCCAACACTGACTCTGTTCTCTACATCGTGGAGCCAGGTAAAGCTTACACAGCAACAGAAACACAAACACCACCAAAAGCCACCGTATTTTCAATGTGGTCTTCTTGTCCAGACGGGCGTTATATTTTAAAGGGATTCTTCCCCTACCCGCCCTACCTCTTCCTCTCTTTATTTCATAAAATAAAGGATAAGATTAAATTTTATTAATGCACTCATTATTTAAAAAATCCCGTGGCCATGTTCTGCTGGCCCATCTTCTACTGATGATGACCATACTGATATACATGTTATAACTGGCGGTCGCGGTAAAGTGCTGTTGCATGATGGGTGTCAGTACTATTTTCGCGTGTAGTATAAAAATTCAAATTGTGTATGGAGATGTAAGATTTTCAAACTTCAAAATGTACTGAAATCTCTGGCTTTCAAAATATTTTCGATCTTTTATTTTTTTAACGATACTAGTGAAGTAAAATTGTGTCAGTAGTACCATCAATGGTAAATACATATGACGTAAAGAGTCTTAAATAACCGGTTTCATAATTTGGTTTTTGTTCTTTATTTCGTCGCCTACCCCAACTCTGTCCTCATATCTACTCCATGGTGCTTTGGCAACATCCTATAGGTACTTACAGTAAGAACTAAGAACTCAATTACAGGTTAATTTTATTTGACAAGCAGTTTTTATAAGGTATAGAATAACTATATATTCCTTTCTTAGAAACTACTTTCGAAAATCAACCATCATATGATAGTCCATGGAAGTGTCTTTATAATAATATATTCAAAACGCGAGTCCAACTTGATACACCTTTAATCGTCACTCTCCGTATTACACTACATTGCACAACCATCCAGTACGAGCGCCCAGCCAAGAATGTCTCCAGCCAGCACATCGCCACCTTGAATCCCCACTTCTCGAACAATGCCAGTCAAACGATTTACTTTTAACAAATAATTCACAAAATATTTACTCTTAAAATGAAATACGTACCTTACAAAGCATAGTATTCATCTAATAGAATTTCTTTAAACCTATGAGTGTTTTATAAATAAGTAAAAAAGTAATCTTATAAAAATAGGTTTTACTTATTCAAACGTCTCATTTCAGATAAAAAATGATACACCGACGCTAATATCCAGCTGTTTATTCCTGTTGGCTTGTTTCATACAGTTGCTGCTGTTCTACTGGCACAGCAATGAAGTCACCGAAGATGTAAGTATATAACTTATACTTAAAAACCAACAACTAAAGATCGGTAAAGAACTTCTTCAGTGCAGCCTACAAAGTTTTATTTAGTATAGTAATAATACCCATTTCTTATTAAAATTACTCCTACAGCTACAGTTTATATAATTTTAAATTATATATTTTTCACAATAATTATTATCGATGGTCACAATAATGAAATGAGTTAGTGCCTATTGATATATTCCCTCATCTAAATTGGGAGTTATTTTTATTTAAAAATATTTTGTAAGAATAAAATCACACTGCATCTAAATAAGTAAGAATCATAATTTTAAAAAACGTCGTTAATGTTTTCAGAGCGTCCTAGTCAGCTACGGAGTATTCGAAAGCGACTGGTATCAAGCCGAGAACAAATATCAAAGAGAAGTGGCATTGCTTGGAATCACAACCACGAAAAGGTTGGCTTTCAGAGTAGGCCCATTCAACGAAATGACTCTTAAGACATTTGTAGCTGTAAGTAAACTTACATCTAAAAGTTATTTCCAAATTGGACCGACTATTCAAGATTTTTGCACTTACCTTATTATGCATACAAAGCAACGATATTACATGCATCGAATGAACTCAACTGTGTATCGCTTATAATAAAAATCCTTTTTAGCCCTTTCAAATATGTTAACCCAGATTCTAAGAAATACGAAACTTTACTCGTTAGAACAATTTTCAGGCCGCTTGAATTTGTAGAAAATATATCGACCACAAACTTGAAGGTCCTCTTGTTTACTTCTAAAACTTTACTCGACTACTAACATGATTTTAATTTTCAGATTCTACGTGCGAGTTATAGTTTATATACTTTACTAAACGAGACTAATTAAATTAAATATGAATAGTTACAGCTGCATAAATTAAAAAAAATAAAGGCATAATCATATTAGTAAAGTACTAAGGTTTTACTGACTTTTTAAATAAGTAATCGTTTTTGAAATTTTGAATAATATAACCTTTGGGAAAAATGTGTCATATTATTTCAGCCATCCTTTACCCGAAATTTTTAAAGTAAAAGTGTCTTCCCAGAGGCTTCGACGCGACGGAAAAACTTCATAAAGTAATTTGAAAAGGGTTAAAATATTCGAATTTAAAATTCAAATCGTATTTATGTAATTAAGATAAAAAAGCTTAGGCTTAGAAACTTTTAAAATATTTTATGTGATAGGAATATGTTCAAATATAGGTAAATGCAATGTAAAGTGACATTATTTACCAAAAAATTTAAAATTCTTGATTTTTAAATATTATAAAGATTTTCTTTCCAGATACCAATAGCACAGTGAACTATAATATTGTAATAATGTTTTTATATCTTATTTCCATTATTATAGATTTTTACATTTTAATCAAGGTTCCATAAAGTTCGTTTCAGACACAATACCGACTGACTGACTCCTAGACAGTTCGGAGGCACCGTCGCGAATAATTCGTGCCAGTGTGTCAATTTAAACGAGCATCCAACTTCGAGACGAAGATTCCCCGCTGTTAATCTATTTAAACAGATTTAAACTCAAAGTTATCGTTAATAGATTCCAATTTGAACTCGTTCCAGAATGCTGAATTGCATCAAACACAGAAGTAAACTGAATACATTTTATTAAGATGGTGAGTTTTTAATATGCTCTGCCGGTGGAAGTTACAAATTGAACTGGAAGAACGAAATTATAAAAATGCTTCACTTGTAAACTCATTTCAAGGTTGATTTTTGATCAAATATCGGAGCAGTCAAAAAAGAGTGTGAGTGCGCTAAAAGGATTACTGAGCTAAGTTTAATAAATTAACGAATCATTCAAAAGAATTACTCTATTACCTACTAGCGGCCCGCCCTCGCTTCGCTGCGGTGTAGAGCTGAAGTGTAGACTACAGTTTATGTTCTCAGGCTTGTATTATACACAATGACATTCATCTATGATTCTTCTTATACCTGCATGCAAAGTCTCTGCCCGATCGGTGTTTAAAATTGACAAAGTTCTTTCATTTTCTATTTTATCCTCTTGGGGGTAGAATTGATCAAAATCCTTTCTTAGCGGATGCCTACGTCATAACATCTACCTGCATGCCAAATTTCAGCCCGATCCGTCCAGTGGTTTGGGCTGTGCGTTGATAGATCACTATGTCAGTCAGTCACCTTTGAGTTTTATATACAGGGTGGTCAAAAAGTCGTGGATCAAACGAAACAGGGAGATAAAGAAGGTTATTTCCAACAAAAAATCTTTCTACAGCATGGCCATAACTTCATTGCACGAAAAGTTATGAATATTTTTGTTTTTTTTTCAATGAATCTACCGAGTTTTTTTACAATTTAATCAATAAAAAAATTAATTGATTAAAAACAATAAAACCAAAGGTCATGTATTATGACTGGATTATGTATCAATACTACATAAATTGTATTGGAGCTCTTGGTATAAAATTTATCGAGCAATGATTTTTTTCTGTAAACTTTGAAGCGTTACAAAAAATTACGTTGAACTTTAAGAGCACCTTGTGAAAAAAAAAGTATTACAGAAAAGTGACCCTGTATTAAAAAACTTACTGATTTAATGCTGATTCAAATGAGGTACAACACTGTACTGTGTGACCTTTAGTTAAGGTTTTATGGTCATTTTTTCATGTCAAGGTGCAAATTTATAAAATGGTAAATTGAAAGGAGAATTTAGATTCTTGCTCATACATACTATGTAGTAATTTCAGAAACCATCATTAAATAAAAAGAACAATTATGACTTAGTAATTTTATTACAATTAAAATGTTTACATTAAATGTTCAAAGTTCCTACCTCTGACCATAATGCACAATCTGCACCGCCTAATAAAATTCGCACGTAATCGGCGGAATGCACCTCTGTTATTAACAACCTAGCGAACTCGAGCTTTTGTCGTAGTTCTTGTTCGGTGTTATTCTCTCCTCTCAAAGAAATAGTGTATATCTGGAAAGTGTCATTGGTCTTACCCTTGCATAAAGCAGGTCACATTGGTCAAGTTGACCACTATAGACCGATTTCCATACTTCCCACATTTGCTAAAGTCTTTGAATCAATGTTGCGCCCTATTATTTCTCAGCATTTTCGGCAACTAGTCTCACCACAGCAACATGGTTTCCTTAAGGCAAGATCTACTTGCACCAACCTGATTACTCTTATAGACGATTTGTCCAGTTCCTTAGAAAAAAAAAGCCTATTGATGTCATATACACCGATTTCAGTAAAGCGTTCGATAGAGTTAGCTACCATGTGTTACTCAGAAAACTATCGTCTATTGGGATCAGCGGTAACTTATTAAAATGGTGTAAATCTTATTTAAGTTACCGAAGTTCAAAAGTTGTAGTGAATGGCTACGAGTCGAGCCCTTTCTGTGCCCATCGTGGTATCCCGCAGGGTTCGATCCTTGGCCCTGTGTTCTTCAATATTTTCATCAACGATATCTATAAGCGTTTTAACAACTGCAAATGCTATTTGTTCGCTGATGATCTTAAAATTTCAAGGCACATTTCTACGCCCGACGATGTGGTTCTTCTTCAAAAGGATTTTGACAATCTGGTTGAGTGGTGCGATGAAAATGGCATGTCTCTTAATACCAAGAAATGTTTTGTGGTTCACTTTACACGCAGTAAAAAAATATTTGCTAGAGAATATGTCTTAAAAAATAATAAAATTGCAAGCGTGGATTATATTCGTGATTTGGGAGTTATTGTGGATGCAGGGTTGCGCTTTAACAAACAAATTGATGATATGGTGGCTAAGGCTTACCGAACGCTTGGTTTCGTTTTGCGCAACATAAAGTAATTCAAAAGTCCACAAACTAAAATAACACTATATAACGCACTTGTACGTAGTGGATTGGAATATTGTAGTGTGGTGTGGAATCCACACTATGATGTGTACGTTAAAAAGATAGAGCGCGTCCAAAAAAGGTTTTTATGGCATCTTTCTTACAGCCTCAATCTTGCAAAAAAGCTTCCACACTACGAAGATAGGCTACGATACTTTAAAATGGACGCATTAAGCGATCGCCGATTTATTTTGGATAATGTTTTCTTGCATAAGCTCGTTAATGATATTATGGACTGTCCCGATTTGCTCTCAAGAGTATATTTTAATATCCCCTTAAAACTGCCAAGAGGGTCAAGATTCAATTTGTTTGCTACGAGAAGCTCCAGAACAAACCTAGGCTTATTTTCTCCTATAAATAGAATGCTCTCTCAGTACAATTCACTGTCAAAGTCGACCGATATGGACATCTTCGCGGATACACTGAAGAGAATAAAATCTTTATGTTTGGTTGTGCCCACATAGTTTTTTCATTAATTTAGTTTTCATTAATTTATTTTCATTAATTAATTTTTCATAAATTTATTTAATTGTTTCATAAATTTATTTAATTGTTTCATAAATTTATTTAATTATTGACAATTTTTTTTTTCATAATTGTTTTGTATTGAAATTAATGTAATTATCAAAATTTTATAAGATTTAATGGCTAGTTAAGTGTGAATTGCATGTCGTAATCGCCTATAATTAAAGTTTCACTAATAAAGTGTCGTACTATAAATGTATAAATAATAAATATCTAAGTGTAACTTTGTTGGTGATCAAATAAATAAATAAATAAATAGCCCCAAACCAAAAAGTCTATTGGGTTAAGGTCGGGCGACCGGGATGGCCATGCAATAGGTCCGCCTCGACCAATCCACCGGTTAGGGAAGCGCTCGTTCAAATGTCCTCGAACTGCTCGAGCATAAAGAGGCGGGGCGGCGTCTTGTTGCAGCCACATTTCTGCCACTCTATCTTCAGGAATCTCAGCTTCGTTGAGTATTTGGTTCAAATTATTCTGTAAAAAAATCAAATACAGAGCACCATTCAGCCTTGGTGGCAGTTCATGTAGCACAAGCTTCTGGTCAATTATTCCAGCCCACATGTTTATACCAAACAAATGCTGGAAAGAAAAAAAACTAGCCGTTTATGATCAACTAGTAAATTATTTGAATAATGTTAATTTAATGAAATTTGCACCTTGATATGAAAAAACGACCATAAAACCAAAACTAAAGGTCACACAGTAAAGTGTTGTACCTCATTTGAATCAGCATTAAATCAGCAAGTTTTTTTAATACAGGGTCACTTTTCAGTTATACATTTTTTTTCACATGGTGCTCTTAAAGTGAGAAGTAATTCTTTATAACGCTTCAAAATTTACGAAAAAAAAATTCATTGCTCGTTAAATTTGGTACCAAGAGCTTCAATACAATTTTTGTAGTATTGATACATAATCCGGTCATAATACAACACCTTTTGTTTTATTGTGTTTAATCAATTTATTTTTTTATTGATTAAATTGTAAAAAAACTCGGTAGATTCATTGAAAAAAACAAAAATATTCATAACTTTTCGTGCAATGAAGTTATGGCCATGCTGTAGAAAGATTTTTCGTTGGAAATAACCTTTTTTATCTCCCTGTTTCGTTTGATCCACGACTTTTTGACCACCCTGTATATAGACTAGCCTGAGATTTTTCTACGTAGTATAATCGATTTCAAAACAGAAATTATCTATTTTTTCCCCATTGAAAGAATACCACAGAGTTACAAGGTTACTTCCGATAACTGAAAATGGAACACTCCATTATCCTTTCCGTGGTGGAAGAGCATTGAAAGAATATTGCAATACTATAAGTAGCGGCAAACTTCTTGAGCAAAGCCACAGTAAAATAATCTTGATTAAAATTATGTGAAATTGCTACTGCGCAGGCTTTCTTGTCTATGGCCATGGCTCAAAAAGTGTGCCGGGGTAGGCTACCGTGAAACAACACTGTGACAAATACATCGTATTTCGTCGCATCGCATCGTATTAGATCGTTTTAAATAAATATTTAAGTAGGCTACCGTGAAACAACACTGTGACAAATACATCGTATTTCGTCGTATCGCATCGTATTAGATCGTTTTTAATAAATATTTAAGTACGCGTTCGTTTCTTAGGACTACCACATAATAACTAATGGCACTACTCTCGCTTCTCGCTGGGCCGTAGATGAAAAACACACACACAACTTGTGTGACAGGCATTTTTGAATTTCACCTTGCGTGCGTGTCGAGTGTGCGTGGCCCATGCAATGCAGTAAGGACAACGAGATAGCGCGAATTTACGGGCGGGTGGCGGCGGGATGTATTTATTTCGTTGGACGAAAGAATGATAATAATATTAGTTTCTTTAGTTGGCAGGAAAGATTTTATTTATTATAGACAGGCTTTTTTCTGTCCTAGACAGGCATCCTCCCTGAAAGAAATGGTAACCCTACACACAAGCAAATAAGATCCATCTCAAGCGAGTTTCGCGTAAAGCGGAAAATCGCCAAAATCTCCAAACTTAAGTACCTACCTTACTTAAAGCCAAAACTACCTCAATTATTATTACAATACGTTCGTTAAGAAGTCGTCAAGAGAAATCACTTTCCGCGACAGCAGAGTTTATAACTAAAATTAATTTAATACTAAAACAAATAATAGGAACAAACAAAGTAGAAGCAAGTTCTAAGTGATTGTGCCAGCGCGCGTAACCTAACGCTGAGTATTTCAACTGTACAGCCAGTCCATACCTACGGGATTAACATATAAATTGTTTTGAATCCGGAGACTACATCGCGTTAAATTATTTCGCGAACTTCGCAAATTTACATGGTAATTGCTAAAACTCAAGATTTGTTGTTGAATTCCTGATTGTGTGGTTGGTTAGTCGAATCAGAGTGGGTTTAACGAGTTAAGAACGAGCACTTGATCTGTGAGTCAGATGAGGCCAATGTGTTTACGTCGTCGGCAGGACCGCCACGAATAGGCTCAAAAGATTTAAGCTATGTCACTGGGAAACGGTTTAGTTGTTACGCACATAAAGCTTCACTTTGGATTGTTTGAATAAAAAATAACAGGTGCATCAACGATGCGATTCCAATAGGACACAAATATACATAGATACCTACTTAAACACTTCCAAAATTTGGATAATACTGTCACCACTTCAATAAGACTGACCATTCAGTGAGGCCAAACTTAGCATTGTTTGGTTCCAAGTTGTTTTTGAAGTGAAACTTCTTTTAGAACCCGGTATAAATGGAAAAATCCTATGGAAACGATGACAATGAGGATGCGTTGACAGCTCTTCCCGACGAGCATGAAAGTTAGAGGGTAACTCGGCGAAGGCTGAAACACTACAAGCGACACGAGCGTCACACGCAGCAATATATGTATCACTCATGTATATATACATGAGTAATGGGTGCGCTGCTCCATTCCCCTATGGCTTATGTACCGCCTAATGTTAGGTTATTTAAGAAAATAATTTTCACATCAGATGTGTGGTCCGTGCATACATTTTTTTTCTATTCAAAACAAATTTGAAACCCAGTAAATGGGATACTTGTTTTATAAGTCCGTTTCGCGGAACTCGTATAGAACCTAGTGGGGTACTATCACCAGTTGCAAAGTTTCAAATCGTATTAGTGCAGCTATAGCTTAATCAATTTCGCCCGGAGCGCGATGGGTTTGGAAACCTAAGCTAACTTCAAATGATGAACTCCACTCCGATTTCAAATGTGGTTTTCGATGAAACGCAACTTACGTAGTATGTGTACGTTTCTTCTTCAGAATTATTAAAATTAATTAAAGTGCCAAATGGAACAAATTTATAAAGTTTAACGTGTTTTTCAAGTTTTATTGTTGGTGTAAGGAATTTATTAAAAATCGTGATGGAAATTATACAAAGAACACCTTGTCGTAAGAATGACCGTTATAATAATATAACACTAGGACTAATAGCAGCGGGACACCAGTGAAAAATTTTGCTAAAACAGAAAAAAATATTCTATTTGTGAGCATCGGTTGCGTGCGCTGACTAAACGGTAAAAGTTACACAAAATTCGTGTATGACAGAATTATTGTTCCCCTTTATAAGTTCTCTATAAAAGTCTGCAACAATATATGTCTATCTTTGAAGGTGTCCCACTGCAAATTAACTTTTTCATCAAATTAATGCGGTTGAAACCCCAGGGCATCTCTAGTACGGAAATTAGGATCATACAATAATAATCAGGAAAATGCAATTTAAAAGATTACTGTACAGCATTGTTTTTATTTTACCTAACTTAAAGTTGAGCAGTTTGAGCTTTAGATCATAAATTATGACTGAAGCCGACGAAAAGCTCCCAAAGCTGCCGGTTTTTTCTCACTGTAATGAAAGACAATCTTCCTACTTTTTTGTTTCTCCTACTACTTCTTTCTGTTACTTTTTTGGTATTGTCTTCTGTTCCGTCTCTTCTTTAATTGCATATCTCTGCCATGGCTTTATTAAACCTCGGTATTAATCAAATCACATCAATGTTTTTAGAAGCAACACCACGAAGAGCGACACTTTCAGTGTCAAGCGAATAAAATAGATTAAAATTTTGATATTAACCTTCTACAATATAAGGGCACCTTGCCCAGGGCATACATTTTTATAAAATTTTCGTTATATTAGCATAGTGGTTGCTATACCTTGTCATGAACAGGAAATGAGTGTGATTCGATTCCGTTTTACTATAACTATAACGGGATACCGGAATCTACCCAGGATATTCACCCAACTTTATTGAACGACATTGCCTATTTCACTGCGCTACTTACGTTAACAAAATGGACTAGAATTTAGAACCAAATATGTTTTGCGACTAGCCTATTTATTTTGTTCAAGTTGTTATCTCAAACTTGGTGTATACTCTAAGTCTCAAACGGATTAACAGTAGCTTTGTAGACGTCATACTGTCCTTAAGAAAGTCCCACGGGAATAAAACTAAACGAAGTTGAGACGAGACCTGCTTGAGCATTAAGTATCACAATTTCTGATGTTGGTATAGCAATACAGTACCCCTAGCACGAACCATTATCGAATTCGAATAGTTTGCAAACCGAAATGTCAATGTCAAATTTTGTATTGAAACTTGAACAGCAGCGGCACAAAGTACGTAAACAGAACTAAAAATCAATACACATTTGACAATGACATTTCGGACTCGATTTCGATTCGAATTCGATATTGGTTCGTGCTAAGGGTACTGTAGCCCTAGCACGAACCAATATCGAATTCGAATAGTTTGCAAACCGAAATGTCAATGTCAAATTTTGTATGGAAACTTGAACAGCAGCGGCTTAAAGTACGCAACGAGAACTGAAAATCAGTACACAGTTGACAATGACATTACGGACTCGCAAACGATACGAATTCGATATTGGTTCGTGCTAAGGGTACTGGTCTAGGAGAAAACATTTCACTACGATCTGCAAACTCCACAAAGACCCTTTCTTTAATTTTAAGTCTATTAAAATATTATGATCAAATTAAAAATATACTCACAATAAATAATTAAACTTTCCATCCCGCTTGGTCGCGACTTACTGTGTCACAATCGCAACTTACCACCAGAGAAGGTAACAAATTTTCTTAATAATAAAAGCTATGAAAACTGAATTTGCACGAGAATAGAACAATTACTTGTAACATGAAGGAATACTCGTTTTATTTACGAAAGCAACAGTTCCTGCAGTCCATTGTTGGGGGGAACTTTATAACGAGGCAACTTGCCTGAATAGTGCCCAAAGTGTCGCGTTCACATTTATTGCGGTAGAATAGTTCAGCTAGCGGTGTCTTCGTTCGTTTCAACTGAAAATATAGCGGGGTATTGAGTGCCAGTCTGGGATATGTTACCTATTCTACGGTATAAGAAAAAAAGAAAAACTTTGTTTTGTATAAAGGTAAATTTAAAAAATAAAAGTACACATTTTGAACTTAAAAATTCGCATATCTGAAGCAATATAAAAGCACATGAGTAAAGAGTCCGTTCAGTCCGTACGTTTCTTTACTCATGTGATAAAAATTGTGTGTAGAAAACGAAGGATTAGGAGTTCTTTTTATTTTTGAAGTGAAAACTTCTTTAGCGGCGTTGTACACTTTTTTTGTATGGGTAAAAAATGTTAAACTCACGTCAGCACACATGGCGTAAGACGAATACAATAAAATTGGAAGGGTTGTTGACTTTCAATATATTGCACGAAACATAGTAATATTTATGTTTTTATTTATTTTTAAGCATTTAACTGCTAGATGTTTAAATCTAAAGAAAAGTTTACTAGAAAAAAATCCACGCGGACCAGGCAGCGGACGGGACTCGAACCCGCACCCTTCGCAATCCAGGCGAATGCACTGACCTATCACGGCCCTATTGGCCGCGTCGAAATTTTCCTAGCCTTAAGCTGCAAGGCAGCGCCATCTCTTCGCATTGTAGGTAACCCACAATGTCAAATGAATACTTTTTCAAGTATTAAACATTTGAAAGAAGAAATAGCAATTATAGTTATGTTTTTATTTATTTTTAAACTATTAACTGCTAGATGTTTAAATGTAAAGAAAAGTTCACTAGAAAAAAAAGTAGTAATATTTTATATTATCGTATTACAATAATAAGTCTCTATCTAGGACGTCCAGGTGGCAGCTTTATTGCGAAGAAAATGCATTTTTTACAATAGATGTCGCTAGGTGCGCTTAAATGTAATTCATGTAAGTTGATTTTTTTACAATAGATGTCTCTAGGTGCGCTTAAATGTAATTCATGTAAGTTGATTTTTTTACAATAGATGTCTCTAGGTGCGCTTTAATGTGATTCATGTAAGTTGATTTTTCTGATATCTGATAAACTTTTTAATGTAATATAAATTGTCATGTTTGTGTACGATAGCGCAATGAATAAATATTGTATTCTACCACATAAATGATAGTACTTTTAAACTGATAATTAAAGCAATTCGTGCAAAATTATTCCCTAACAATTCCAAAATATCAAAAATGCACAACGTTAATATTCAAGTTTTCACTTCTGCCGGCACTCCCGGAGTGCAACCGTCGTTTTTTTTTTATTAATGTTTCTTGACTTTGATTTCTATAATCACGACAGTGAATCGAAGGTTAATGAGATAAGTATTTGCCACAAATGCTAATACCGAGTTTAATCATGCCAGAAGTTCGAAGGCATCTTCTAGAAAAGCAGTAAATTCTGCTTCACTTCCCACTGCACCTGGATAGGTTTTGCATCAATGGTCCAGAAAGTAACTGACATGATAGCGTTTTCGTATAAAAGTATGATAGGTTCGTCGAAACCTACAAGTTTATAATTTTGACTATCTCTCGGATCGAAGTCACAGCAAGTTGACAAATACAATCAAAGACTTTATAAGTCCTCAAAAGCCCTGTATAGTGACTACATTATATTCCTCCGGCTTTATATGGATTAATATTCAAATTTCGTCTTCAGCATATAATTTTAACGACATTTTTATTTGTTTTCTTCCTGTAAATAATGATTATTATAAGATTTTAGTGTATTAGATTCAGTTTTGGTGGTTTTGGTTTAAGCTATGGTGTACAAATTTCAGTTTTGGTGGCAGTGCAAAACTTTGGATGTAAATTTCTCGATGATTATTTTTACAATTCTCGGAGAAGTAAGAAAATATGCAATTATATGTTCCAATTTATAGTATTTTAACCTTGTTTGATTTAAAAAAATTTGCGCCACCAAATCTTACAAAAAACTTAATATGTTGAAATTGGACCTTCTACAGTTAAGAAATAACAATTTTTAAAATGTGATACTTAGTTTTGCAGGCCACTTTACTTACAACTTTTGTTTTTCACTATTATTATACAAACAACCTAAAAATATATGCACCAAATCAGAATAGGAGACATTTGTTTTTTTATTTTTATCTCCCACAAAAAAAACAGAAAATTAAGTGAAAACTTACATTCTTATGTCCCAAACACGCTCTATTTTTCGAATCAAAATAAGGTTACTCTTTCGATATACGTACATTATGTTAAATAAGGGAAACGATTAATATTTTAAATCGAAAAACAAAAAATTCAAAGCTTTGTGCCTCAGATAGGTATATATCTACGATATATCGTATAAATGTCGTATAGATAAATTGAAACAAACGGGCATAATACCCTACGATATTTGGACATCCGAAGCGCGGAAGCATAATTCAGATATAATCAATCCTGCAAAATATTTGGGGGTGAAAAATAAATGAATCCTTCACAGATTTACCGAGGCTCAAAAAACGGACCACGTCGTGTTTTATATCTAAAAGAGAGATCTTTAGGGTTCTGTGCCTAAGGATAAAAGAATAAGTAAGCCTCCGTTTGTCTGTCACTCTGTCTGTAAAGGATCTGTGACAAGAGAAAATGTCAATGTTCAAAAAATAGTCGCGCAAGGCCATAAAAGGAATGTGATTATTTCAACGTCCTTGGGCGACATTAATATATTCCAATTTAACCTGATACGATAAAACAGAACTCTTTGATTCTTATACTGACCCCTACACTATAGGTAGTGTCTAGCTTAATAATAATCTAATTATTTAAAGTTTACTTCGAAACGCTTTTTAAAATGGTCATAAAAACTAAACACTTTATAATTTTCATTTTTGCTGGGCGACAAGATGAGAATGGTTGGTGTGTGTTTCAGTTTATAACTACTGTACCAGCTATCTTCGCGTTTGTACTTTATCACCACTTAACATCAGCTGGGTAGAGTCATTTGCCTACCTGGCTATATAACATAAAAAATTAATTTCAAAGCTAATCGAATTAGTATTAAGAAGTCAGAACGCAGTAAATAAGTCAAAATAATTAGCTTCTCATTCCTAAAAATAGAGTTGCCAAATGAGACATGGTTTTATGTTATTATTCTGTGATTATATGTAATAATTGATTGATTCACATTAGACTGATCACTTTCATTCTAAACTAGACTACTTACTGACCAAAATCGTGAAGGACAATCACTCTTGAAATTATCCATCCAATTCACTTTTCGGTAAGCTTCGCCGCCGTCGTTAACCCAGCAATGGATCTTGGAACGTAATCAAATAGCGAATAAGTCCAATTTTACGTGCGAGCGCTTCCCGATCTACGAACACCGCTCGCGCAGGCCGATATCGGCCAAATTAACCCGCGAAGGGTCCGCCACAATGGGTCAAGAAATATGTCTCTATTATATTCAATTTTCTATCCCTAACCTAAGAATTATAGTCAAATGTGCATGAAATGGATTTCTCCGCAACCGCAGAGGTTCGTAATCTACGAAACGCCACCTGGAAGTGGCGAGAATTTTAAGTGAAACTTTTCTTTGTTCGCCACAAATTTTTTCGTTCATCTTTAGCAAGTCGCATTACATTTTTTGTTTTTAAAAAATCAAACCTCATCAACAAGTATCCGCGGTTCAGTAGTAGAAAGCTCGCCTACTACTCGAACCTCGAGGGTTCGAATCGCAGCCGAGGAAGGACTTTGTTACCAATGATTTCAAAAGTTTCACTTTCATCGTGGTTTCATAAAACCACACCAATTTTTTTTATATACAAGGTACCTAATAACTTCCTCAAAGAACTTTTTGAGAAATCGCAGACTTATTCGACGTACGAGAAAGAGTACAGGCCCACAATCTTGTATTATTATCCTTATCGTATTTAATCATATCTGCATCACCTTATGCTTAAGGTATCTATACAATTACAAAAAAAGTGTCTCATAGGATTAGGTAAGAGTAAGGATACATTGTAAGGGTTCCGCATTCAAATCCATTACTAAGCCTCAAATTTTCATTAATGCTAATAAACTTTCCTTTCAACTATACGATGGTACGGAACCCATCATGGACGAACCCGAGTTCCACTTTGTCGTTACATATTTTATTGTTGTTCCAAAAATCACCTAGAATTTACACCTTTTCGGAGAAACTCTGGAAGCACAACAGTCAGTGTACTCACACATATATATAGCTATGGGCCCTGGCTTAACCAGTCAGATACCGGGACGGAATAGATTTTTATAGTATATAAATATTATTTTCTTGATATAAAAATCTAGCATTTAAAGCTGAGATAAAAATATAATGATATTACCTAATTTTATTAAAAACATTCAGTGAAGAAATAATATCGTATCTTGAGACCATTGTAGAAGATTTTTCAATACTCACATGCAGCAAACGGATAGTAATGTCTAGTTAGAACGAATCAAATCTAGATGCAACCAATCGCGCGTGCCTGAGAGTACCTGGCCAAAATTGAACTGAAGGCTGTTTCCAATGACACGAGGTAAATTGTCTTGGAGAGAATTAGCTAGCTTACAATAGTGGAGTACTTTCCCTCAAGTTAACATACATTCACGCATGAAATAAATATACCCAAATCAGTATAAAAAATACTCTGGGGGACCAATTACTATAGATGTAAAGATGGTTGTTATCGTTTTCGACCAGCCGATAACAAGCACTTTTTTTGCTCTAAACCCATAAACAGCGGTTGATTACGGTTAAATACATTTCATTGTGTTTCATTATAGCCATTTTATATTCTTAGTTTTTATTTTTGTTTATCTACATACTAGAATACCTACCTACGTACTTCATAGGTACGCTGTGGCACTAAGTGTTACAGACAGACAGACACGTGGCTTACGGCCACAGCTGGCGTGACGGTCAGTTGTATTCGCTTGCAATGTAAGCGACTGGTCAAACACGAGCGACCAACAAAAAAATTT
Organism: Chilo suppressalis; assembly: GCA_902850365.2. Classification (NCBI taxonomy): domain Eukaryota; kingdom Metazoa; phylum Arthropoda; class Insecta; order Lepidoptera; family Crambidae; genus Chilo; species Chilo suppressalis. Next base: position 6,930,562 of record OU963902.1, read on the forward strand.
ATTTCATCCATTTTAATAAAAATTACATCGTCCAAGTAAACAATAAACATAAATGCTCATTAAATAAAAACTACTGGATAAAACAAAATATTTTTTTTATTGAACCAAACGGCAAGTATCTTCAATTGAACAAAAGTAGAATCACTCAAATTGGACCACAAATCTTTAAGTAATCGGTGTACATATAAACAAAGTATCGTGAAAATTACATCGTCCAAGTAATAATAATTTTTATAAGAAGGTTTCCCTCGATTTCGCAGAATTCCACCTTCAGATCCTGAATTGGTTCCAAAGAAACTACCTCGGAAGTGCACTCTTTCGAATAAAAAAAGAATTTAGGATATCGGTCCACAATTGACGGAGAAATTGGTGAACATGCGTAAATAAAACATCGCGCGTGAATTTGAAATTTGAAGGTATCCCTCGATTACCCTGGATTCAACCATCAGATCCTGACTTGGTTCCAATGGGACCAACTTGGAAGTGCACTCTTTAGAATAAAAAAGAATTTTGGAAATCGGTCCACAATTGACGGTGAAATCGGTGAACATACAAAAAAAACAAATATACACTCGAACACAGTACCTCTCCTCCTTTTTTTGAAGTCGGTTAATAAAAAAATTTTTAAACAAAAATAAAACCGACTTCAAAATCGAAAATGGAACTAATCAAAAGTAAAATATAATATCTGATTCATGATTTGGAAGTCGGGCGGGTCAAGATTGAAAGACGTATTATTTATTACGTCACAAAAAATAGTATAGTGCATGACGCGCAATATTTCGCACACGCAGCGGCATTTGTCATTGGAGTCATGAATCATGATTTTTTAGACCACATTTCAGAATGGGGTACCACGAATTTGGTTGAGTTCAATTCCTAGGCCAAAAGAATGTACTAAACTCTTTTGCATGTAAATAACCACAGCAATCTTTGTGTGAATTTTCCAGATAATTTCGCATCTAATACCAATATAACAGTGTTTACAAAAAAATATTTGCCTCAGCAAAGCTCTTAATTTCACCAAAAAAATCAATATAATAATAGTAATATCATCAAAACTCGTTTAATCTAAAATCAGATGAAATTAATATGAACCCACAGGATGCACTACAATTACTTCATCACAAGCAGCTAAATTGAAAACTCATACGCGGCCTTTATCAAGCTATGCCGTGAGATCGTTGTCGAAACCGAGGCATACCAAGCACTTCAGGGCTGACAATCTTTTTTGAAGTGAAAACTTCTTTAGCGGCGTTGTACACTTTTTTTGTAATGGGTAAAAAATGTTAAACTCGCGTCAGGACACGTGGTGGACACGAAAACAATAAAATTGGAAAGGTTGTTGACTTTCAATATATTGGACGAAACATAGTAATATTTTATTTTATCGTATTATAATAATAAGTCTCTAACTATGACTGACGCCCAGGTGGCAGCTTTATTGCGAAGAAATTCAGTTTTTTTACAATAGATGTCGCTAGATGCGCTTAAATGTGATTCATGTAAACTAAATGTTAAACTCGCGTCAGGACACGTGACCTGATCGAAAATTCGTAAGACGGCTGGAGAGTAGACAGCTATCATAAACCGATCGTATCAGTTTTAAAAATTGGCGATGTTGATTCTGGTAATAATGATGGTGAAAAAGTCGTCGAAATTATGGATGGAAGTTGATTTTTCTGAGAGATAAACTGTTTAATGTAATATAAATTGTCATATTTGTGTACGATAGCGCAATAAATAAATATTGTATTCTACCACATAAATGATAGTACTTTTATACTGATGATTAAAGCAATTCGTGCAAAATTATTCCCTAACCATTCCAAAATATCAAAAAGGCACAACGTTAATATTCAAGTTTTCAATTCTGCCGGCACTCCCGGAATGTAAACCGTCGTTTTTTTTGTTAAATCGAAGCAATCGTCAACAATTATTTAGTCCTTCGTTACAAATGATTTGTAATTGAATAAGAAATGGCCAACAGCAACATTTTCAGTATTTATAAACCAGAGTATTTAACTGCCTGCCTAGATGGGTTACTGATATCAGGCAATTAGGGAAAGTATAAAATAAACAAAAAAAAATGACTAATTTTACCTTATAAGATAAACATAATACATCAGGCATGTTAGAATCCTATATTTCAGTACGCATTAGTACGATGCGTCATCTCGGCTCGTACAATGGTACAGTGTTCTACTTGTTGAGCTCCATTAACTATTCAACTTGATTTTGCGAGGTAGTTCAATTTAAAAATATGCTTACAAGTTTCACAAATCACTATCACGTGTTCTTTTGCCCTTTTCAAGGTGTCGCCTACGCCTCGGTTCAAGGTGTCATGGATATTTATATGTTTTTCTTGATAAATATATTTGTATATGTATTAATCAGTATATGTATTCTATCAAAAAATAACAATTTGCTTACGATTGTCCGAACGCATATAGGTTTGGTTCCCTGTTCGTAATAGTTGTTTTTCAGACACATGGTCACATTGTTGTTTTAACAATATCTTTGAACTAGAGTTAATCAAAGGATATGATTGTATTTTTATTTATTTATTATCTTATGGCAGCTGACAGCTTATGAAAATAAAAATAACAGCAAAAAACATAGTTTTATCATTAGAAAAGGCTACCATGTCTTGGAAATACCACCAAATGTAAGTGCATCAAGTTCTAAATCAACAATAACTGTGTTTGTTATAATGTTACCTCAAATGGGGAATGAGATGATGATCTACAAATCCCTGAACAGACCCTTATAAATTATACATAGCTAATTTCAAATGAAAAAAACCGCATATCAATCGGTCCATTCGCTATTGGAATTATAAGCCACAAACTGACATACAGATACACAGATACCCCACTTTTTTGGTAGGGTAGAAAAAATTCTGTCGAGTCAGCCAACCCTAACTCTGGAAGCTCAAGCCGAACTCGTTAAGTCCTAGTACACCACTAACGACGCGCCTCTCGGATCTACTCGTGACACCTGTCCAATTTGCGTCAAATTCTCACTCGGTGCAGTCGATCTCGTTTAATTCAGTATAATGAGACGCCAAAACGGATTATTAAGCTATCGCAGATTTGATGGTTCGCTCCGTGGCTGGTGACGTGGGAGGAGCACTTTCATTTATCGCCCGCGAATCTTATTCCAATAGCCGTAAAGAGTCGAGTTCAAATTGGAACTATTACAGATCGCGTTCAGTCTGTAACTGCATATCACCAATAGACAACATTATTAACGTTCTTCTCATTGTATGAGATAGAAATTTACCGATTAACTTTAACAATTATGTTAATACATAATTTAATTAGATTTAGTTGTTACTGCACTGAATTGGAAACTTGGAATATCCAACATTATATAGTGAAATGCACAGTGTTCAATTTAATTAATTCATTCAGACCAGTTGAAAGTTTAGACTCGTGGTCGAAACCGTGACGTCAAACTTAAAGCACTGAAATCAAATAAGTGAAAACCTTTAAGTAGTTCTATTCAATTCAAACTAAGTTCACACTAAAAAGGTTAAATCCATTAGGCTTCTTTAATATAATATTAAAAAGAGAAAAGATTTGTTTGTTTGTATTGAATAGGCTCCGAAACTACGGGACCGATTTGAAAAATTCTTTCCCATTTAGAATCCTAGTATTTTTTTAAAGATCTTTGAAAGGGGAACAATTCCGTAATACATGAATTTTGTGTAAATTTAACCGTTTACCCAGTACAAATGGAATATTTTTAACCGCTTTAGCAACTTATAACCTTCATCGATAAATGCGCTATCCAACACAAGAAGATTTTATTAAATCGGACCAGTCGTTATTGAAATATATATCTTTTTGGATCTGACTATTCCCAATTTGCATACCATTTAAAAGTTATCTTATGTGCAATAATTTATGAGTGATAAAAGTTATGTATGTGTACCATAGAACAACATGGCTTCTCGCCGCATCGGCCGTGTTGCGCTATACTATGATGTGTACCTACAAACCACTGCCGCACTACAAATGTTTAATAATAAGGGCATGAACCAATGGTAATGGGGGCAGAGCAATGGTGCATTCGGTCCTAAACTACGCGATAAAATATTAATTAAATTAAAAAATAATTTAATAAATTTTCATGGAAGGTTTGCAATTATATGAAGAAAGTCATATAATACAAGCCTGAGAACAAAAACTATGATCTACGCTACAACTCTACACTGAAGCGAAGCGAGGGCGGGCCACTAGTTTAATACAAAATGAACCGAATCGTAGAGACAAAAATAATGTTATTTGTTAGTGTCAGTACATACTTATTGAATGTCTTGTCCTTCTATGTAATATTTATTGACAAGCTAACATAAAAAAAAAACTTCTTTATTAATTAATATGAATGAAAGGTTTTATGTAGCAAATTCAGGTTGCATCACCATAGGCCGACCGTAGCACAGGCCGTAGCTTGCAGTAATCGTAGCGTTAAGACGTAGCATAGTAAAGCTTGTAATAGTTTAGGAACTTTAAAGAAACCTTAGGAACATACATTATGGATTAAAGTTTTTTAGGTAGGCAAATGACTCTGCCCCACCTGATGTTAAGTGGTGATAAAGTCAAAATGCGAAGATAGCTGGTACAGCAGTTATAAACTGCTACACCAATCATCGTCACCTTGCCGGCCTGCAAAAATGCTTCTTCACGCCTCTCTTAAAGGACCCCAGATCGTAAAGTATGAAATTGTCATTAGGTACTTTAATTTATTATATGGTTTAATATCAAAGTTTTAGTTGTTTTAAGCAACTGTAGAGGTTAACAATTTGTTGATAAAAAATACAAACCTACTTACCTTCCTCATACTTCGGGAACTTCTTAAATGAACATAAAAATACATTAATGTCTGGCCGGACCATTATCTTCTGATGTTCCAAAACATTTACAACGAAACCATTGCGGAATTATAATAAAAAAATCTATAAACCCACAAGCGACGTAAACCTAAGGTAATGCACATAAATAACTGGTCTTCGGCTTAAAATTACTTTCGGGCGATTTGTCAGGAAAAAAGTGTCCCATCCCAAAACAAATGGGACAACCTTTTTGTAGACTAACGGATGTTTGTAATCATTTATTAGCCAGAGATTAGGTGCTGGAATTTTCTTATTCATTATACAATTCCAATACAGAAAACTAGATATCAAAGTTTCCGTTTTAAACATTTTTCCTTAAACTAATCTAAGGTGTAGTTCATTGTACAATCTGCAATATTTAATTAACACCCCTAATCTATAATATTGGGCAACGTTTGTGAGTCATGACCATTTTTTCCTATTCCATTCACCAGGATTGAATGAACTCCGGCAGTTGATTTGAATTATACATATATGTAAGTTAAATCCGTAAATTATTTAACTATATCAGACAATTACAAACAAATAAGATATTTACTTATGCATTAAAAATATGCAAAATATCAGAAGAAATAATCAGAAGATCTCCTAATAAACTTATATTAAACGTAATTTTCGCACTCATCTGCTTCAAAATTTAATATGAAGAGTCACTTTATTAATCATCATCATGTGTATATTTATGTGTGGTATGTATATTCCTTTTGTAGTATGTATTTATATATGTAACTATGTGAATTCGTATATATTTTGAATATTATATATATTATATTATTTATTATATCTATATTTATGTGTATATATAGCTTTATACCGCCGTTCGCGTTTTTCTTTTTTTCGCAAAAGTTGACTGGGAGAGAATGCTATTAGCATTAAGTCCCCCTTTTGTACGTTTCTCTTGTATTTTGGTACGTTTTTTATTTCATTCGTCTGTTCAATGCAACATTCTTTTGAACCTTACGTGATGTGATCCTACAAACGAAGTCTGTGCACAGCAATAACATCTTCTAGAAAAATCCCTCGCAACGAAAATTAAATTAAGGTTACACACTTTATGTAGCGATCTGCTACAAAGTGCTTACTTTGTTGGAGCTAACGTAGAAAAGAGGCTTGTTAAAAAAGTTATGTGTAACACAACACAGTAGATCACAATCATAACCCGTAACCATATTGTTTATTCCTTGAAATGCACGTTTCATAAAGTTACAATGATGATTTGATCCCGACTGGCTCGCCACGCCGCTCTACATAAAGTTATGGACTCGTCAGCTTAAAATCGAAAACTTTACGATGGAGCTTTTTAAGTAGGTATTTCGACATGAAAGTTTGCATTTTTACTTTAACATTTTCATTTTAAATAATTATGTGTATTACAGTCTCAGTTTACCCTAGATTACGAGAAAAATTAAAAAAATACTCTAAATTTTTCTGATATCCAAAATCGTGGTTAAAATTTGTATGTGTCACTGTAAAATTGTAAATACTGTTTGATTATAATCTATCTCCCAAGATTATAAACTGTCGAAGAATTGTGAACTGTTATAAACTGTTTACAATATAACGCATTATTTTTCGGTTAATTATAATCTATCAATCGTTATCCCTTGACGCGGAAAAAAAGCCGTTCAACTACGCTTGTAGAAGTTAAGCAATTTTCACTATGGTCACTCATTTGATGGGTGACCAAAAATGTATCATTTGCTCGATCTCTTCTTGGCTTCAAGAAGTCTGTTAAGCTTAACGTCTCGATTCCAAATGCAGTTAGTTGTAAATGGATCTATCTGTAGGATGTGTGTGTCATAGAAGCTTCTAAGAAGAATAGGAAGACAGTCATTATTTATTGCGATATTTCGTCATACTTCTATTGCCACGTTCTCCTTGGGAATACCTTAATAAAGCCTTACTCCTCCCATAGGCGCGTTATTATCGGATGCAATTTGCGATATTTGTTTATAGTACATTATGCATGAGAACGGCTCCGAATTTAAAGACTGCATATTATGCATGAGAATGGCTCCGAATTTAAAGACTGTTCGTTCTCATGCATAATGTACTAAAAACAAATATCGGAAAATTGCATCCGATATTATCGACCGATAATGACGCGCCTATGGGAGGAGTAAGGCCTTATTAAGGTATTGACAAGGGGAAAATAATCGCGTCGCGTCGCTTCCACTCTGCGCCAGTGTGTGTTGAGCCCTTTGAGTAATAGATACTCAATAGGAATATAGAATGTTGAATAGGTATCTCTTATCTATTAGACAAGTCCGTCCGTCTGTCTGTCTGTGGTGCTGTTTCAGCGGCCAAACCGTAAGAGATAGATAAAGAGAATATTTAAGTTATAAGTTAAGAATAGTCTGATAAGACTACAAACCGGATTTGAGTAACGTAGCACTTCCGGTTTTCGAGAAATCACGAATTTCAAACGAAACCACACAAAATCTCCGAAGTTCTCAATTAATTAAATACATTTTTTTTACAACATACTAATTAACATTTGGTTCACTGGTTTGCTAGTGTTAATATAATAAATAATGAATGCATGGTTTGGTATTCTGCTTTCCATTCCAAGATTATATTACTTATAGGTATATAAGGTAGTGCTTTTAAAGGCCTTTCAATTATAGTTCAAACTACATATCATTGACCAAGTATCTAATTCACTTCACTCCAACCTACTTCGGAGGCCGTTAGTAGAATGGAGGGGAATATTTTTATGGGGTAGGTTAGGTAGTTATGTGAAGGCTCGATATTTCAATTGTTCAGTGGCCCGATGGAGTTTATAGCGGGCGTCGAGTGACGTTGTTATAGGGACACAAACATTACCCTTTTAAATTGAATTTCGCGCAATTTATCAGGCGTAGCCCTGATAAAATACGGTGCCCCCTCGAACAATATAATCCGATGGGGTGTACAGTTATTTATTATATGACGTTTTGAACGCTCAATGTGTACCCCAAATAGATTTTTAAAAGATTTAATTGGTTTAGGCAATGTAGGCTTATTGGTTTGTATAACATTTAAATATGGCTCAACACTCATAAGAAAACTGGTACTCGGTAAATAAAATTGAATACATACAATTATAAAACATTAGCATAATGAGAATACCTAAGTTAATTCTAAGGTAAAAAAACTAAATTTCGTCTAATTACTGTACATAAGATGAACATTTTTTTTATGTATTTTTTACGTAGATATGATATATGATAATGTCTTATACTTATCCATATTTTTTAGAACAACAAATTCTTTGAAAAGTAATAATGATACCTTTATGAAATAATACACCGATACTTAGAAGATATTATAAAATGTAAATGCGTATTTTGGTAATGGTTATCTGTTATGTTTAACGTTAAAATTCTGTTTAAGTTATCAAACCGCATAGAACTTGTGAGGTTGCACGGCCCTAGGTAGATTGGGCCGTGCAACCACACAGGTTCAGGTTCCATCCATAGGGAAGCCCTGTGCCCCAGCAGTGGGGGCATTAATAGACTGATGATGATTATGAATTCCAAACGAATCGTCTTTGAAGCATTATAAATATAACCAACGGAGTGAAGACTGATACTATAATATTTAAGTAACTAAGGCAACATTATCCGATGTTCCCATTTTGCCCGAACATGTACAAGTAAATTAACAGGATAATGAATAAAAATTGACAAAGTTAAAAATAGGAGACAAAATAGGTAAATGTTGTTTGCTAGTTGTTATCTCCCAGCTAACTGGATGGGAAAAGACAGTTATGGTAGGTACACCCGCGGGTGGGTGGCCTCTCAAAGTTAATCCGTAACTTGTGCAAAGTTGCGACAAAATACGATTAAAAGTCGCGCTGTCCTCGCCTCCGCGATAGATGTTACTTTAACGTGCTTTAACGTTGTTTGTCTCGCCCGATTGGACCCTGCTTACTTACTTGAGTGAGGATCGGTACCTACTTACGTTTACGTCAAGCAAAAATAAGACGATTATCGCACGACCGACGAAGCTGCGGGACGATATGGACTGCAAACGGATGGCGAAAGGGATTCTCTCTGTAAGTATTTTTTTATTTGTAAAGGCCCACCCGATAATTTTAGCAACCACGGGCGAATCTTGAGATTCGGATTATTCAGTTGATTCCCTTGGCGCATTTTATTTTTATACTTTTTTACAAGTAATGAGGAAACATAAATTTGTTTATTATTAGCATATTTATAGAATAGATATCTAGGCATCACTTTTGGCTGACTGGTTCCGAGGATATATTTTATTTGATATATATATATATATATATTTTTATATTAAGTTACATTTTGTGAGAAAAGACAGCAAGAATGGAATCAAAATTATAGGTAATACGTATGAAAATATTTTTTTTGAAGTTATACTTCTTTAGGCGCGTTATGAAAAAATGATGAGAGTGAAATTTTAAGATGCGCGCGCATCACTGTAACACAAAATTTTAACAGCATGAAGTTGATCGCTTTAGCGACTTTTATGTTGCTTACTTTTGTGTTTACCGCACATTAAGAAAATCTACCAACAAAATAGAATCTCTATTTAGTGGGTGCTAACAACTGCATTGTGAAGGCCTATCAAAAGTATTTATTAATCTGGAACAACGGAACCAAAGCGCGATTCAGGAGACTACAGCGCCATCTCTTGACCATTGGTGTAGTAGAACCAAAAACCACATTTTTATTTTTTGTAATAAAGTAATAGTTATAGGTATTCATATTTATAATATTTATCCACATGTTTCTAGTTTGTATATTCGGAATACGTGTTTGAGTTTCATACAAGTGCAAATCACATATGTTCTAATAAATTATATTCAGTAGCGATTTTAATTGAATATTTTGATTATTTATTTATTTTTTCAAATTAAAACTGAACTTTATTGACTGTGTCCTTTTCCAGACTTTTTATTAATTTATTGTAATTAATTATTTGCATGCAATTAAAAACTAATTTTAAACGATGCCAAAGAAGGATAACTTCTCACGCGCCTACATAAGTACACGCACCCATTTTTTTTACTATGAAACTAATCAATCTTTTATCCTAAAATAACCTGCTCCGTCTAAGGTACAACGGACACGGTCCAAGGTACCTTGGACATGCTTTGTAGTGTATATACTAGGAGAGTTTGTTCTTTTTTTAATGAAACGATGGTTTTGAAAATATACAGTTTTATGAATTAATTATGTAGGAAAAGTGTTATTTTTTTATCAAAATCAACAATAATTACTATTTACTACAGGTTCCCTAGTGTTCTGTTTTAGGATTATTAAATCAAAATAAGAAGTAACAATAATTTAATTACATATTTAAAAAAAAAACCAAACATGAACGTCGTGGAACACTCAGTTGCAACGAAGTTAAAAATATTTATATACCACCCACCAATCCGCATTGGGCCTGCGTGGACAGTCATGGCCCGACCCCACTATGTATTAAAACATCATTTTTGACGACCTTCTTGGCCGAGTGGTTTATACGCCGGGTTTCATGGTGTCGCTGACTCGAGCGGTCCCGGCTTCAAATCCCGGTGAGGGCAGATGTTTGTGTGATGAATACGAACATTTGTACTCCAGTCATGGATGTGTTATATGTATTTCTATATAAATATACTTATATATGTACAATATATGTATTCTATCGGTTACCCTGGTAACCCTAGTATCCCATAATGCAAGCCTCACAATGCTTACTTTTGGGCTAAGCTAATTGGTATGAGTATTGGAAATATTTATTATTTATTTATTTATTATGTATCCTATCCATCAATCCGCACTGGACCCGAGTGGTGGGTCATGCAGGGCATAGCCCAAGCCCCCAATTCCGTTAAACTATTAACAAAACTTTTAACCAAGTCCACAGTGATCGCCGTCAGTGGTCTACCTAACTGTCTTGCTAGATGTGACCATGTTGTAACGGAAAATGGTATGGTCTTAAGGGCCATGTCGAATTTCTTCTAGTATTTCTTAGGCTGCAAGGCAGCGCCACATCTTCGCATTATAGGTAACCCACAATGTCAAACGAATACCTTTAAACAAGTATTAAACAATTCAAGAAATCATGCCAGAATCGACATCAATAACGTACAACACAAATGCAAGACACGCAATGATATTATAATCCGACGTTATCCAATCCTACGATACCCCTAATTTCGATGAGTGTCCAAACCTTGTCGCAACACTACTGAGAAAATTGCAGCCGTAGCTACAGACCGGCTGCACAACCAGCGGCAAAGTCACAACAAGGCATACCGGTAAAGCCGGCAGTATGTGTGGAATGTACCGTAGATGTAAAGTGAGGATGTTAATTTTCCTTACTAGCCTACCCAATGTTGTGAGGTTTCGGTAAATGTCTGACTGAGTCTTTAAAAATATTAAGGGTTTCATTCTTCTATAAATTTTCAACTAAGGGTGATTAATGCTGATGATTTTCTTGCATTCGTTCTTCTGATCAGCTTTGACAAGAACTCACGAAGCGGTTTTATCACGCACCCGCCGTGGGCGTCCGCAGAACCAGCAGAACTATTTTATTTCAAAACTTACGAGACTGCAGTTTTCTGCGATCCCGCAACCATCGAAGCTAGCCGCGTCTTTGGGTGATCGTCTCCCGCGTGCGAACACAGCGGGTGCGCAAACACCGGCTGCACCCACGCGCTCTAAGGCCGCAAATCGCGCCCCAAGTTTTGCTTTGGCGTTTGCAGCTCCGGCGGACGCGGAAGAAAATAGTGCCGTGAGTTCTTAGCCTTAGTTCCTCTGACGGGCCAAAATTTGCTGCCAAGAGGCTGTTTTAAAATGTGTCTCTGAGTAGATGACATCTTGAAACTCTGCGTACAATACCACTAAACACCACGGAGGCCTAATTTATAGTACAATATGGTGTATGTTACACATGGAAGGTGTGTTGTGTACCCTTCAATACACTACATAAAATTAAGGGAAAAGCTGAAACAAAAACTTAATGTTAATGGTTTGGCTAAAGCGTAATATTTTTTGATGTGTAACATTTTTCCTCTCGCTTTCCTGCAATTTGTGGGAGTGACGTCGTGATGACGAGTATCTCATTGCCTGCATTGAAAGGATAAGAAGCAAAATACAAAAAAAAAGCTGTAAGGCATGAGTATCCTTTGTCTAAAAAACGGACAAAACCGCTGACTTGTTCCCATTTCATGTTCTGACATTGGCATTTGCCAAGTTGTCAAAAAATGTCAGCCAACAAGGAAAATAACCTTGTTCAGGCTTATATCGAATTAAATAAATTTTGCCAAAGTGGTGACTATGAAAGAGCTTTAAAAGCAACAGGGAAAAGTAAGCTTTTGTTATATTTCTAGTTTCACAGTAATAAAAAGGAATATATGAGCAGATATCCACAGTTTATTGTGACCCATATTTCTCTTAGTTCTACGGTTTAAAGCAATAACTCGATAAGAAATATTCTTAATTAAAACGATCACTAACGTAATTCATGAATTATTTAATAAATTTCAAAGGTTTTGTACTAAAATGAGTTCTCACTGTTTATTTTCATTTTACCTTCTCCCTAACCAATAAACTCTTAAGCCTGTTACATTGACTAGCATTAGCTGCTACTTCAATGCTTTCTCCAATGATTTTTAACTTAAATATTTCATTTAGAAGTAAAAAACTAAATGTTTTATTAAAATTGTATTCTTTTCAGTTCTTCAAATAGCTCCAAATGAGCAGAAAGCCTTCCATTGCAAAGTAGTATGTTTTATACAACTACACAACTTTAAAGAGGCTCTAGCTATCTTGTGTAACCCAAAAAATGCAGCACTAGCTGCCGATTTGCATTTTGAAAAGGCTTACACTCAGTATCGGCTTAACTGTCCAAAAGATGCTTTGCAGACAGTTGATAATGCACCAGAGATGACACCAGCTTTGAAAGAACTAAGGTAAGTGAAAGAAATGAATGGTGTTTCTTTTCATAATTCATTTTACTGCTGTGGCATAGGCCTTCCCTGTAGATGTAATAGAGAAACAGTCATATCCCAACACATGGGCTTAGTGTCCTCTGAAACACAGAGGAAAATGTTTCTTCTAATTTATACAGTATTATGTGTTTACTTAAAATATCTACAACAACACCCTGTTTTTGTAAATTTTATCTGATCTCTTACAGGGCTCAAATTTTATACCGCTTAGAACAATATCAAGAATGCTACAATTTGTATCGTGACCTAGTCAAAAATACAACAGATGACTATGAGGATGAGAGGAAAACCAACATGGCCGCTGTTGTGGCTAATCTTGCTACATTAAATCCAGTATGCATTAATTTTTATAACATCTTTACTGAGGCATTTACTCATGAAATGTTATGTATTCTTTAGTTATAATCAAGGCCAGATTTAAGGCTGTGTAGATGGGGCGGTGCCTAGGAGCCCCCACAACACACATTAATAAAATCAATTTTGATGGGTCACCAAACCAGGGGTAGTGCAAATCATAAGTAATCTGGCCCATATTTAGTGACCTCCACTCCTTCATTGCCCCCACTCCTCTACATCCAGCCCTGGTTTTATTTATCCAAAATAAACCTTTAAATTTTTAGAGACATTCAACTGTCTTCTATATTTTATATTGTGGACACACTAGTACCTAGTGTCGTCTAAAAATATTCCTATCAAAATATTTCTCTTAACATCTCTTATGTAAAGTCCACAGAGCTGCCACAGTTTGATGAAACCACCTATGAGCTAGCTTATAACAGTGGCAGTACATTGGCTATGCGTGGCAAGCACAATGAAGCACTGCCTGTATTGAAACGAGCTGAACAAGCTTGTTCTGAAAGTGTGCTTGATGATGGAGGCACTGACGAAGAAGCTAAGGAAGAAGCTGCTATTATAAGGTTTGTTTGTTTTATGCAAATGTCACTTAATATATTTTTAAGGCTTGTGACTCATTTTACCTAGAATTTCATCTACTTATAGTTTTTTTCTTATTTGTTGAATTTTACTTAGCTGATTTCAAAGTTGTTATTTTAACATAAATTGCCATATTATTACTAGCTAACAAAATATTTGAGCAAATATCTGTTGGGAAACTGCTCACAGTAGATTTTATATATATCAGCTCATTATTGTTTTTCTAGTTGATAAAATATTAATATTTCATAATTTTGGTGAAAATTTAATTTCTTTAAACATTAACTTTTCAAATCCTTTGAGAATCTGGAGACACATTAGCATTGGTAATAGCTATATAAATGAATAAGTGATTAAATATTTTCTGGACAAGTGGCTTTATCAAAGAAAATTGTATTTTAGGGTGCAGCAAGCTTATTGTCTTCAGATGATGGGCAAAGAGAAAGAAGCTGCTGCTATATACCAGAATGTTCTAAAGGACAAACCTTCAGACCAAGCATTAGTTGCAATTGCTAGCAATAATTTGGTAGTTATAAACAGGTGAGTTAAGATAAAATATGTATTTGTTTAGACTGTACATTCCAGTTGCACAAGTGTTAATTATGAAATCTTGATTCCATGGTGTGGTGTGCTTTCATTTTAATTAAATAATAAATGAGAATATATCTACACAGGGACGGCAATGTATTTGATTCCCGAAAACGTATGAAAGCTGCCACTGCAGATGGTCTTGAGCATAAACTGAACTCGCGTCAACGCAGCGCTATAACTTATAATCAAGCTATTCTGTGTATATATTCCAATCAGGTAATTTAATTTTACATTTATATTGGTAATCTTTTTGCTTATTTTCATTTACTCAATAGTTTTTTTTTATCCAAACATATAAATTTTCTTATGAATTCTTAATGCAGATCAACCAATCTAGATTGGTCTATGCATTTTGCAAAATATCTTAATTCCCCACAAACGTACGACTTGCCCCATAACTTACTACATTCGTATTAACTTAAAATTATGACATTTCTCACCAATTTTTTATTAATTGTTTTATACCTATATTATTAGTGAATATTATGTATAAACATATAAAGTTGAGCTACTCACGCAGCTATTAATCATTAAAGATAGATTTTTAATGCCAAAAGTAACATTAAGTTCACACCATATAATATGCGGACCTCCTCTGGACCGTAACAACGAAAAACCATCAGAAATCCTCACATTTATTTATCTTACAGCCAGACTTCTGTAAGCAATGTTGCGTAAAACTCGTCCGTGACTTTCCGGGACAAGAGAGTCGCGCGGCGTTGGTAGAAGCTAGTTCGCTCGCCAAGGAAGGAAAGCGATCCCAAGCAGTCTCTCTGTTACTGAAGCATGGGGGAACTTTAACACTGGCAGCGGTGCAAGTGTTGCTTTCCCAGGTATGTCCTACCATTTTTAGATGCTATTTAAATGTAATAATGAATTACGCGAGTTCTCCGAACCTAGTTCCCGAGCTCGCTAGCCAAAGAAGGCAAAAGATCCCAAGCAGTCTCTCTGTTACTGAAGCACGGGAGAACTTTAACACTCGCAGCGGTGCAAGTGTTGCTTTCCCAGGTATATCCTACCATTTTTAGATGCTATTTAAATGTAATAATGTATTACGCTAGTACTCCGAACCTAGTTCCCGAGCTTGCTGGCCAAAGAAGGCAAGAGATCCGAAGCAGTCTCTTTGTTACTGAAGCACAGGGGAACTTTAACACTGGCAGCAGTGCAAGTGTTGCTTTCCCAGGTATGTCCTAATATTTTTAGATGCTATTTAAATTTACGCGAGTTCCGTGGCCAAAGAAGACAAGAGATCTCAAGCAGTTTCACTATTATTGAAGCACCGGGAACTTTAACTGGGCAGCGGTGCAAGTGATGTTGTCCCAGGTATGACCTGAAATATCACTTATTATTATTTAAATATACCATAATATTTCTAGCACTGTGGCATATCAAAGTCAAAGGTCGATAAATCTCGTGCGGCGCTGGTAAAAGCGAGCTCGCTCCAAATCCTCTCTGATGACTGAACCGAGTCGTTTATTGTTTTCTAGTAAAATTTCTTTCGATTTATAAATCTTACCAACTGCCGATAAATCACAATTATCAGAATATCGCTGTGGCCATATCAAACCACCAAATACTGCTGTCTGCAACTTCTGAAATCTTGATAAATTGTAGATTTAATTATCTAACTAAGAAAGGAAAAGAAAAGTACATTCATTTATTATTGTGGCGTCTTTAATGTTCAGGTTTCGTCTATTTCCATAACTTGTACATAACCAAACTTAAAATTTCACAATTAATAAAAAGTTATATAGGGTACCATAAATTAACTACAATCCCCATATATATAAAGGTTACGTTATATATATATATATACACAAACATAATTGATATAATCTTTATGATTAAATGTGATTTTGGAATGTTTATTTTTATATGTTTTCAAATCAAATTTAAATTAATTTATTTTAAGTTGATTATGTTCTTATTAACTTTTTCTTATTTAAATTAGTTTTAATAATATATTGAGTATTTTTTTGGGATACGTAATAATTCGCTTAATAACAAACAGCACGCTAAGAATAGAATACATTCCAAAACAGTGGGCTTTTAGCAGTTCTTAAATGTTTATCTGGCTATAAATTAATTATTTATAAGTACCTCTGTTTCCGTATATGAAAGCCCCTTCAACCAAACAGTGATCCAATGACCTACCACAGCGAAAGTTGCTTAACTTCAACGATCGCAGCCGAACGCGTTAACCACTTGCGCCATTGAGCTCCTCTAAATAAAGCGTATTTTTTAAAATCAAAAAATATTGTCGACGTTTATAAATGTGAATAATATATTTTTTGGCAGGGTGACCGTAAGGGTGCAGTGAAGCTTTTGGAAGAGAGTGAATTCAAATATCGGGCTGGTGTCGTAGGACTGTTGTGTACACTGCTCTCCGCTGAAGGGGAGCTGGAGAAGGCGTCTAAACTCTTCCACGATGTGTACGAGCATTACAAAGACGACAAAGAGGTTAGTTGTTTACAGGCATAGGCTAAATAAAGCATTTTTTTTATTAAGAAAATAATGTAGTTTGTGAAATAAGATGAATGTAGCGTATAGTTTTTTTTTTTATTTATTTGCAATACGTATATTACACACAAAAAATATATACATAAAAGAATTATGTATGTATAACTTGCTCTGTTTAAAAGAAGTTGGAGCGATGTTATAAAAGTTTCACTTTTATAATTCTACTCAGAAATGTGGAAGTAATTTTTCATTAATTAAATTCACGTGTTGTCTTATATCACTGTTATCGCAATGAAAGTAACAGTATCGATTTTAGTCACGCTTCAAAGTTCTGAGTATAGCTGTAAGTAATCAGTGTAGTATGTAGTAGAAGACTCCGGTTCCCTTAGCACGAACCAATATCGAATTCGAATAATTGAATTTGATCTCGATACGCGTGAAATGTCAAGAGGTTTTTTATGGAATATTTTTAATTCTCGTGAGGCCAGTTGTGGCGCTGTTCAAATGTCCATACAAAACTTTTTGTCATTTGACCTGTATCGAGTCCGAATTCTACTATTATAATTCGATATTGGTTCGTACTAAGGGTACGGTACCCCTCTAGCTCGAACTATTTTCGAATAAGAATAGTTGAATTCGACGTAGATAGACATCAAATGTGTATTGATTGATTTTTAGCTCTCGTTACGTCAGTTGTGGCGCTGCTGTTCAAATTTCAAAACAAAATTTGACAATGACAATTGGCACTCGAAAACGTAACGAATTCGATATTGGTTCGTGCTAGAGGGACTATAGTCCAGTCAAAATAGACAAATTAAGCCATAACTTAGGAATAATTCGCATAGAGCTGAAAATTGGCAGAGACGTTAAATACATCATTATATCTAAAGAAAATATAACTAGAAAAAAAACTAGAAAAAAAATTCTAGTTATATTTTCTTTAGATTTAAACATCAAGCAGTTACATGCTTTAAAAATAATAAAAAATTATAACTACATCATTATAAATAAAATGTCAAAAATCCCCTTTGATTCTACTTCTTTTCTTCTTGATGTTTTCCGTTTATCTCGAAAACGGTAAGTTTTATCTTGAAAATAGGTGAGACAAAAGTTTAGATCATACAATTCTCTACAAAAAAACGTCCAGTCGCTTTTTCTCTAACGACTCATCATTCGTGAGATATCGCTTGAATTTTCAGCTCTATGCGAATTATTCCTAAGTCAAATGTCTATTTTGACTGGGCTATAGTCTGGGCCTCATTAAACACGTCCGCCTTTAAAATATATATGAAATTATAACGTCCACCTTTGTTATCAGGCACTTGGCGTACTCCGCGAAGTGTGGCGTGCCGCGGCAGAAGCGCACGCTCGGGCCGGGGACACCGCCGCCGCCGCCGGAGCCCTGGAGGCTTTGGCGCGCGCGGCACCGCAGGACACGCGGTCTCTAGCGCGCCTCGTGAAGGCCCTCGCCGCGCTGCAGCCGGCGCGCGCCCGCCTGCTGGCCGCCTCCCTGCCCGCCCTCACGCACCGCGAGGTGACACACTTCTCCCTCACACACACACACACACACACACGCAGGCAGGCACGCACGCACTCACGTTGGCACGCACGCGCTCACGTTGGCACTCACGCACGCACGCACTCATGTTGGCACGCTGGCACGCACACACGCACGCCCTCACGTTGGCACGCACGCACCTACGTTGACACGCATGCACGCACTCAAGTTGGCACGCACGCACGCAGACACGCACGACGCACGCAGACACGCACGGACGCACGCAGACACATACGCACACACTCCTTACCTTACACCGCGCTGCAGCCGGCGCGCGTTAGCTCTCCCCCCCACCCCACACATGCACGCACTTGCGATCACACGCGGGCCTCGTGACCCACCTTTACTCAGACCAAATGATAACCCTAGTTGCAAACTAACTCGGAACTCCGCCAAAGAGGAATGAACTAGGGATGTATAGCGGAGTATATATAAATTACGGGCGGTTTACACCGCGAGCGGAGCAAGCCCATTAATGACTCTGTTTACCAAAAAATGCATACATCTGTTTCCACGAACAAAGAGTAGAGGGAAAGTGATAAAGAGGTCAAAAAGAGTAAAAATGAGCTAGTTAGTTCGGAACTCTTTCTCGATGGAAAAGCAATCTTATTTTATATACAGGAAGAACGCTCCGCTAGACATCCCTAGTTCATTCCTCTTTGGCAGTGGAAGACGGGCTTAAGAGTTGAGAGTACTTAATTATAAAATTGAGTCAGACTAATTTTTTAAAGTAAATTAAGCATATCCCCATCTTCCCTTTTTAATTTAAACTGAGAGATATCGACCTTATTACAATGTGAATGTTTAACTACATTTCAAGGGAATGGGTTCCAAATTATTAAAAAAAAGGGTAACATTTTGACAACCAAAAAATTGTATTTCGCAGGCAAAAATCGATATAGACGCCCTAGAATCGTCGAAATGGATGATGGGGGCAAAGGTGGTCAAGAAAACTGTTAGCAAACAAGAACAATCGCCTGGGTGAGAAAAACACATTTTGTGAAAATTATACTAGAAGGAATTCCACGCGGTCCTGGCGGCAGACGGGACTCGAACCCGCACCATCCGCTACCGGGCAGACTTACTGACCTATTATGCTACCGCGACCTTAATGACCGTGTCGAATTTCTTCTAGTATTTCTTAGGCTGCAAGGCAGCGCCATCTCTTCGCATTATAGACAACCTTTACATTTAAAACATCTAGCTTCAAATGCTTAAAACAAAAATATAAAAAATGTATAATAGGGAATATGCATTATTTGTTTTTATTTAGAAGTTTACATCCCCTTATACAGTATTTAAAAAATTAACGTCAAAAAAATAGTAGTGTCTATAAAATAGCCACTTTGCACGAGCACTTTAAACGCGCGCTATTTTAGAACGCTTGGCTGTGACGTCACAATATATTAATTAAACCTACAAACACAAACAAGATCAATGACCTTACAAGATACTGATATTTTGCGTTCCATACCTTCCTTCCATACATTTATATATTTTATTCCATACATTTTAAAATAAATACTAAAAAACAAAGACCTCCCCCGTTATAAATATGTAAAAAGAAATCAATATTATGTGAAAATGTATTTATATTTATTTCTTAAGCTTTAAAAGAAAGTTATAAATATAAAAACAGTATAATCTCTTATCTATTAGACAAGTCCGTCCGTCCGTCCGTCCGTCCGTGGTGCTGTTTCAGCGGCCAAACCGTAAGAGATAGATATAGAGAATGTTTAAGTTATAAGTTAAGAATAGTCTGATAAGACTACAAACCGGATATGAGTAACGTAGCACTTCCGGTTTTCGAGAAATCACGTGATTTCTATTTCAAACGAAACCACACAAAATCTCCGAAGTTCTCAATTAATTAAATATTTTTTTTTTTTTTGGTGAACATTTGGTTCACTGGTTTGCTAGTAATAACTAACTAGGGTGTTTTATGATTTTGAGGTTATGTATAGATTATTAACACTTTAAATCCAACTCGTAAATAAGAACCATAATTAGTATTTGTTTACACTGCATCAAAGCAACAAAATCTGTATAAAAAACGATACGCAAAAAATATGTGCGCCACTGGAAGTCTGCTATTCTCCTTTAAATGTCATAGTGAAAAATTGGGTGTCATGGTGGAACGCACTCGCACTTTAATCTCGTTGACATTGGCATATCCTGTGAACATCACCTTTGTTTGTTTTTAGATATATTTTTGACGTCACAACCGCTCTCGTCGCGTTTGAAATAATTTGAATTTCCCAAAAGTTTTTCGCACTTTTATTAATTTCTTGCTCGAAAAGAAATTGAACAAATATTGATGGAGGGATAACTTAAATGTAATAGAGTTTATAATTAAAAAAACGAGCGAGCCTTACAGTTGTCGCGTATGATGTGTTACATTTGAAACCTCACCTTATATTAGTAAAAAAAGAATTAAAACCTACTACAAAAGGAATAAGCCATTTGAACATTATGTTCTAAAATCAAATCAAATAGCGCGCGCTTTCGCGACTTCCTGTTACACACTTCCGTCCCATTTCACGAAATAACTCCCACAAATTGCAGGAAAGCGAGAGGAAAGATGTTACACATCAATAAAATGAGGCTTATTTGAGTAACATGCATATTCCCTATTAATTATGTAGAAACGCTATTTTGGTGACCACAATTTACCATAGAAACTTAAAAAACTAGCCAGTTCGATTCTGGAGATTTTTATTTAGTCTTCTGTTCATACACATTTTTTATTCGCACATGCTTTTTTCAAGCAATCATAATAAATTATTGCCTTGTTTATTCAACTGTTCTGTTATTGCAGTACCCCTGGCTCTGAACTCGGCACAAAGAAGAATACAAGACGCAAACGCAAAACTAAGTTACCACCCAATGCTGATCTGTCCAAACCACCGGATCCAGAGAGGTAATTCGTCATCAGCCTATAAATACTCACTACTGGGGTCAGGTCTTCCCTAAGGATGGAAAAGGGAGATTGGCCCTTGACCGACCACGTAGGCCCAGTGCGGATTTTTGGGACCAACGGCTTAACGTGCCTTCCGTAACATGGAGGAGCTCGCGATGCAAAATTTGGTCACCCATCCAATGCGAAAGATGCTAACTTCAATGATCGCAGCTGAACACGATTAACCACTTGCGCCTTTGAGTTCCTCGAGAGAGTGATTGCCATTATGATGTCGATTTCATTGACACTGCTTTTAATTTTCTGCTATTTGTCATCTTTTTTAAATCAAAACTTGTTTACCTGACTGTGCCGGAAGGAGGGTTATGTTTTTGAAGTGTTTGCCTTTAATTATTGATTTAATTGGCACGCTCTGCCCCTCTAGCATGACCACCGAAACGGGATATGATAAAGCGATATATCGGCAGTAACTGTCAGACTACAGTGGAGATTGACAGTAGTCTGACAGTTGATCATGCTAGAGGGACTGGTCGCCTAAACGGCAGACAGAATAGATTTTATGCTGAGCGATTCCGTCTTAATTGCGAGAGTGATATTGTGAATATTAGATTGTCCGACCTTTGGTGTTTATTAATTGTACAAACAATTTTTATTTAGCTTTATGCTGAGCGATACCGTATTATTTGCGAGAGTGACAGTGTATATTAGGCTGTCCGATAACAAGAAATCTGTCACTTTAAGTCAGCGTTCTAAACCTACGCTCTGAGTACAACTTTTTACCCTGACGATGATATTTCATTTTAGTCAGAAAATGTATGAAACTTATGTCTTATTTGACATTTGTTGCACCTACAGCTTGGGTTTGGAATGCAGCCCACCTCTATCGGTGTTTGTCAGTTTTCCTTGTAACTTTGACAAACGTCTTGAATTGTTGTTATAAATAGGTCATTCGATACCTGTACACCCTTTGTACGATTTACAATAACGAAAACTATGATAGTTTTCGTAAGCTCGAACTCGTACTAAGGGTATCTACTGATTTTATTGTTTTCGTTTCAATACAAATAAACAATGTTTAAATTCTATCATTAAATCATTTGCGTCTTCTTAAATTTGGTAACTTTTCACCAAAATGAACATACAATTACAAACATAATTTACAATTACGAAAATTATGATAGTTTTCGTGAGCGCAAACTCGTACTAAGGGTTCTGTTCCTTGCTCCTCTGGCAGGATTAATTGGCAGTTTCCTTTCCCATTAAGCCATACGCGCAAGATCAATATTTTTTATTAAGCTTTCGAATCTTAAATATGAAATTCATAAATGTAGTATTTTCCAAGTGTAATCAAAGTATTTTGTCCACAGATGGCTACCCAAATACGAGCGTACGGCGTACAGGAAGCGGCGCGGCGTGCGGCGTGACGTTATCAAGGGCAGCCAGGGCATGTCTACCACAGCCACCGATCAATAGTCAGTCAATATTGCATCAATATTGTAGATACTAGTCACTTTAATATAATATTGATATAGTTAACCAAGTACAAGCGTACGGCGTGATGTCATCCATTATCGCCACCGACCAATAGTCAGTCAATATTGTTTATACTAGTCACTTTAACATATAGATTGATATAGTTAACCAAGTACGAGCGTACGGCGCGACGTCATCCATTACCGCCACCTACCAATAGTCAGTCAATATTGCATCAATATTGTAGATACAAGTGACAATAACATGTCGATTGATATAGATAACCAAGTACAAGCGTATGGCGCGATGTCATCCATTACCGCCACCTACCAATAGTCAATATTGTAGATACAAGTGACAATAACATGTCGATTGATATAGTTAACCAAGTACAAGCGTACGGCGAGTCGTCATCCATTTCCGCCATCTGCCAATAGTCAGTCAATATTAAATCGATATTGTTAATACACAGCAAGACTGATTCAGACGACGTAATTTTTAAAGTTATAAGTACAAAATGGCGGATGACGAAACAGCTGTTTATTTGAACTTTCTCCTGACGGAACAGTTGTTTCTTTTAACTCTTTTCTTACATTACGTTTCGCTATTGTTTTACTTACACTGCATTTTCCTTCATAGCGACATGAGCAGGCAGCAGCCTACCACCGCCGAGGCCACAGCGGGACTTTTATAATCAGAACGCCATTTTGAAAGTTATTCAAAATGGTGGACGACGAGACAGTTGTTCGTTTGAACTTTCTCTTGACGAAACAGTTGTTTCTTTTAACTATTTTCTTACATATCGTTTTGCTATTGTTTTACTCACACTGCGTTTTCCTTCATAGCGACATGAGCAAACAGCAGCCTACCGCCGCCGCGGCCACAGCGGCTAAGAGTCCGCGCGTCGAGCCCAAGCAGCAGGAGAGCGCGTGGCAGCGCAAGCAGCAGCAGAAGAAAAAGGGGAAAGGTCGCAAGTGGTAGACAATAAAACCTTTTTCTAATATACTAATCGTAGTTTTATTTTCCGTCAAAAATGTTAATCCTACTGATATTGTGATGTGAAAGTTTGTATGTTTGTTAAAAACCACTGAACGTAGGTATTTAGATGAAATTTGGAGCGCGTATAGTTTACAGCCCGGATTGAGACAGGATATTTTTTATCCCGGAAATATGCCATGTTCTTGTGGGATTCTAGAAAAAACTTAAGTAAATACGCTGTAATAAATATTTCATTCCCTAAGTAAGCACGTATAAATATAATAAATATCGTTTTGTTGACATATCAACTTTACAACAACCTTGGATTCAACATCACGAGCAGAATCGTTGCTAAAAACTCTCCTAATGATCGCGGAGCCTAAAAGAATAAAGGGCCATTATTTCAATTCAGTATTCGTCACCATTATTGACTGCATAAGTTTGTATGAAAAATCTTATTCCTGGAGTTAATAGATTTTAAAACTTGGTTGAATGATCGCGTAGCCAAAAAGAGTATAGGGCCAGCAGCAACCGCCCACCGCGGCCAAGTCCGCGTGTCGAGCCCAAGCAGCAGAAGAGGGCGTGGCAGCGTAAGCAGCAGCAGAAGAAAAAAAAGGGAAAAGGCCGCAAGTGCTAGACAATATAAACTTTTTGCAATAAACGAACCGTCGTTTTCTTTCCTGTCTAAAATGTTAACGATAATTATTTCTTTCCCTAGATAAGAAACGTTTTGTAGACAAACCGCGACTCCATCTGCGTGAAAAAAAATGGTTTCCGATCAACGATATTAAATACCCTAGATACACCAAAACGAACAAAATCGTGCCCAAAACCTGTCCAAAAGGTACATTGGACGATCCACGGAGCTTTATAAAATAATCGCATAGTCAAAAACAATATGAGGCAATATTTGAACATTTAATGTCACCTTTAATGCATACTGTATATAGTCTTAATTAAAACGCATGCGTCAGAGTTATGACAGTTCAAAATGCAAGCTTGTAAAATTTTACGATTAATTGCTATATGCGGAAGAATATAGAGCTTTTTTTTTTTTTTTTGTTTCTACGTGCAATTCTGGATGCGCTGTTAGCAATATAGCAGGTACGGACCGCGAGGAAAACGGCTATATTACCCGACCATGCATGAATATCACAAATATTTTCTTATAAAACAGTTTATAGTAAGTATTAGAACAAAATTTGCTTCAAAAGCGTTAAATTAACAAACGTTGAATTTTTTTTTTTAATGAAACGAAGTGCTTGACTGGTGTTCAAGCAGTTCTTGATTGGGACACATTTTGAGTGCACGTGGTGTATCTAGGGTATTTAAATATCGTTATTTCCCATACACACTTTCACCCCCTCAAAGGGGGATTTCTAGGATAAAAACTATGCTATTTCCTTTCCCAAGACTCAAACTATCTCTGCACCAAATTCCATCTAAAGCGGTTTAAACGTGAAGAGGTAAAAGACAGACGCATCTTCGCATTTATATTATTAGTATGAATACCAAAAACCTAAGATTCAACGTCACAAGCAAAATCGTGGCTTTAAACTCTGTCCTAAAAGTACCTACATTGGATGATCGCGTAGTTGCCTTAAATAATATAGGGCATTATTTCAATTTAATGTTCAAGACACCATTATGGCCGAGACTACTGTCTGCGGAGAACAAAAGTCCCTGAATCGTGAAAAAAATGAAAGCCTTGTCACGGACTCAACACACCCGTTGCTGCGTCTAGTCACATGATATCAATTTGTTTTTTGGACAGCCCCGTACTTATGTACGGTCTGATCTTTCAGAGCCTTAGGTTGTTCGGAGGACTTTTCATGTGCAGTACTTTTATTAGTCAGTACACAAATTACACAGTAAATATTAGAGACATGAAAAACATGTCATTTCATTTGTTATTATATGCAGTTTATATAAAACTTAATGAACAACTATTTGGTGATTAGGTATTTTGACAGTTGCTGACATCGTTGACACGTGGAGGGTAAACAGAGATGTAGCCTGTTTTGTGCATGAGAGTGAGAGACTACTTTAGTGCGCTCTATTGGCGGCTGTTTGGGGGGGGGGGGGGGGGACTACTTCTACCATTTTAAAATGAAATACTGTTGGTGGGTCTTATTATAAGTCATTGACTGAATGGAATAGAAGCGATTTTTTTACGAAATTGTGCATAGCATAATGATCTTTACGTCGTCTCGTCATGTCCGAGTATTTTAAACACAACAAACAGTTATCAATTTGACAAACCAGAGCACTGTAGAAAAAACATGGTATAACCAGACTAACAAATAACAAAATACTTTTTTCTTACTTAAGGATAATAAAACAAAGATTAAACTTAAGATTTATTTTGTAATCCTAATAAAATTTATCTTTTAGCATTTTTCCTTTTTGATTTTCCAGGCCTCTGGTTCTTCTTCTTATTGTTAGGTTTGAAATTTTTTGTCTTAAAGTTAAATGGCTTCTTTTTAGCAGAACTATTAAATCCATCCATCTCATTACTTGATTCTCTAGTATTTAATTTGGATCCTTTCTTTTTTCCTCCAAAACCAAACTTTTTATCTTTACTAGCTCGTTTTTTAGACACTTTGTTGTTTTGAAGACCTTTTCCTTTAGCATTTTTACCTTTATTATCTTCCAAGAAATCTAAATCAGCTGACTTACCCTTCCTAACTCTTTTCAGTTGTTCTAACATGTGCTTCTTCTCTGCTTGTTGCTTTAATTTGGCATCAATCTAAAAATGCAAAGAGTGATTTAACCAATACTGTTCTCTTAAAAAATAATATGAACAATCAACCAGTTACCAGAACTTACTTGAACTCTTTTTGAAATCTTCTTCTGTTCTCTTAGTTGTCTGACTTTTTCTGTTCTAGCTTGTGCTGCTTGCTTCGCCATCAAGTTTTTACGTACTTTTTGCATGTGCTCATCAGTTTTAGCCATCTCTGCAAAATAGTCGTCAGGCCTAGAAGGAATAATAATAAAAATTTTACCAAAATGCTTTATTATTAAATATTTATTTATCAATTTCAACGCTTACATTTTTGTACTTCCCTAATATAGTATAGAATAATAGTATTTATATTGTGTTTCTTAACTTCTGCAAACTTTCTTAACAACTGTACATATAATAAATAACAACTTGATGTAAAGATTAAGACACTTTTTGTCCTCATACAAAATTCTATAGGAACCACAATTTCTCACCAAATCCAAATAATTTCCCTCATGCTGAACAGAACTATCTAAACTTAAAAAATATATATATTACTATTTACTAACAGATAACAATCATATCAAGGTCTTACCTTCTAGTGGGAATACTAAGTTCTTTTAGCCTTTTTATACCTTCTATAACTGCTGCTTGAGCTTGGCGATGAATCAGATTTTCTCGTTTAAACTCATTAAGTACTGGGTCCTCAGCTGGATTATATTCTTTGAGGCCCTTGCTGTTTTCTTTGATATTCCTATAATTGAAGGCAATTTTTACAAAACAACAAAAGTAGAAAAAATATCAGAATCCTTATATCTCATAAAAGGGCAACAAAATTAGCTAAGATTCATAGCAAAACCATACTTCCTCCGCTGAGCTGTTTCTTGTATCTGCATTGCCACATCGGGTGCCATGGGAGCAACAGCAGTGACCAAATCCAAAGTTTCGAGCCATGGTAATTTTAACTTGAATTCTTTTAATTTAGTTTTCAAATCCGCCACATTGTTAATGTAATGTTTTTCAACTTTTTCCACCTCTTCGTTCAGCCCTGGTTTCAACAAACCTTTAGCAAAAGCCTCTTGTAACTGAACCGGAAAGAAACACAATTACAGCTAGGGCTAAGTAACAATTATAACGAACTCAAAAGGAAAATTTTATACCTCCTCATCTGAATCCACCTCCTCTGTATCACTATCGTTAAGGACAAAATCAGTCATTATAAATTATTAAAATAACAGTATTTCTTCAATTACACATAACCTCAAAAAATGTAATTACACGAGCACAGACCAAGCACAGATTAATAACAGAACACGTGAATAGAACATGAACATTTTTTTTTGTTGAAGTTCTCCCCTTTTAGGGAAGGCAAAAGGAACAATGCCCATACAGCCTAATCTTTAATTAAATTTATCTTCTTTTTGTTTTTACATTAGAATGTCGGTGTGACGCATTCCAATGTTTCTTGGAGTGTTTGGCACGCAATGTATTGAGTTGGCTTTTTCGATAAGCCTCTGTGAGGTAATCAACACTACAATAAAATTCTCACGTCCACTTGACCAGAATAGCGTATATTTTAATGATTCCACTAATTCTTCAGTTACGCAGACAGTTGTTACACAAAACCACACGAATTTTATTTCACAATATCCACTATGAACGAATTTAAGAATAATTAAAATAAGACGCCAACCGCACTCGATGAAATCCCATCAAAAAACCCTTTTTTTTTTTTATTTATTGGCAATAAAACATGAATATGCCGGCCGGGTAGTATGTGCCTCGACTGAAGGACTCTGGATCCAGGTCATGAATAAATTAAAAAAAAAGTAGTATGTGTGAACCATAGATATTTTTGTAACATTCCCTATTTTCAGGGCAGGCAAATAAAACAATGCCCATAAAGTCTTGTCTTAAGTTTTATTATACATCTTTTTTTTAACATTAGAACGTCGGTGTGACGCACTCTAATGTTTCTTCGAGTGCTTGGCATGAAATTTTTCGAGTTAGTTTTTGATAAGCTTCTGTGAGGTAGTTAACACTACAATAGTGTCGATTATGGGATAAATATTTAAACCTAAACTTAACAAAATCACACAATTTATTTCACAATATCCACAATGAACGAATTTAAGAATAATTAAAAGAATACGCCCACTGCATTCGATGAAAACGCGTCAAAAGCTTCAAGCCGTAGACCACCAGCTTAACAATTATTCTGTTTTGGACCAAAAAATGTTTGTCCAAAAGAGACTGATTGCTACAGTGAGCGTTCCTGTTACCGTTAGGTATATAAATTCCTTGACAAATTACAAACAGGTCAACAGGAGTGATTGAATATAATTCACTGATAAAACTGAATGAGTGAGAGATACAGAACAAAGGCCATTACAACATTTTTAATGCGATTACCATAAAACCGGTAGGCAAGGAACTTATAAAGTTCCTTGCCGGTAGTATATTTGTTTGTAGTGTTGTGACGTAACGCGTCACAGAGGTATCGGTTTCATACATTTTGTCGACACATCGCTATACTAAATATATAAATTCAATACCCCTCTGACATATAATCAACAGTTGAGATCGGATTGAAAACTATTTCATTTTTATATCGAGGACCCAAACCACAATATGAATTACGAGCTAGGATCACCAACTCTACTATAGTATATATTAAGGGATCAATACTTTATTTCAAAAAAAAATAGTAGACGAAACTACTATATTTTGCTTAAAGCAGACATTGGTGTCGATTCTGATATGATTCTCTAAACTTAAAACTAAATTAAACATCAGTCTCTCCTTTTCATTCTGTATAGAGAATGACAAGGATATACTGTTGTCAAATTTAAGTTTAGGTTTAGAGAATCATGCTAGAATCGACAATGGTGTCGAGTTTAGAGAATCACGCCAGAATTGGCACCATTTTCAGTAAAAGTTTTCTTTAAAAATATAAATTTAATTATGATGGCAAAGATCAGCAAAAATACATTCATTTCAAAAATAAAGTCAATGTTTTAACCACGTACTATATTTTTTCCATTTTTTTGCCATCTACTATATTTTTCAAGGTAACAGCTTCAAAATTACTGTATTCGATCTTAGAGCATACACCAATGGAAATGGCATAGGCAGGCAAACCCCTCCGCCAAAGTACGTGGCCACTCTGATCATGTGCGTTATATAAGGTGAAATTGAATGTTTTAATGAAACTTCGTGGGATTGTTGGGTAACGTATATAGAGTATCTTTGATTTTTTTCTGATTTTTAAAATGATTTAAAAATAAATTTTTGTTTTTTTTGCTATTTTTTAAGTCATTTCCTCCTTTTGGGTACTAAATAATTAAAAACGCATACAGAGTAAGTAAAAAACTACTAATAAAAAAAACGGAAAATAGAAGACGGCCGGCCAGGAGCAATGACCGCTCCCGGCGTTTAATACCTTCCTATGCGCGGTGCAAATCGCAGTGAGCGAGCGCAGTTTCAAGTCTATCCATCGCGCGTGCGTTTGTTTTAACTTTATGACAAGACAAGATTTGCAAATTATGCCTTGATTAGTTCTTGTTCTGTGGCCTCGATATAAGAATTTGGAAGTCGCGTCATTTATTTATTTATTTTCTAAGAAAACCAACAGCGTTTTTCCGATACAAAATTTACAGTAGGTACATTTCTAAAAGTATGGCCAATGACAGGTTTTCCTATATTAACTATAGGTGACTTATTATTGGTACTTCTATTCTTAACAAGCGATCATCAAACAATCCATCCGCATATAATCGTGATGTAATCTTATAAAAGTAGTAGGTTTAAATCTCAGAAATAAAATACTAAGTATAAGACTAATAAAGTATAATAAATACTTTTTTTCTGTTCCGTTTATTCATCTAATATCTTTCATATATATACGATACTTTTAAATATATATAAATTAGTCATGTAAAAAGAACTCTGAAAGAAAGTGGAGGGAGTGTGTTTGCGCATGGGTACACTCGCACATAAAAGTACTAGGTCTTTTATTTGAAATAATTATTAATTAGGCTGGCGCTTGCGCTATATTGATTATTCCAAGGTACATGGCAAAAAATATTAGAATATTATTAAATATAATTAAAACATGTTTAATTCAGAGTAGAATATTTAATATTTAATAATAAGCTTGTAAAAATTAAAGTAATGTTGAAACTCCTTCCATTAGGTCGTCCTAGGTGAGATGAAAACCAGATGAGGAAGCAGTGTTAGTGCTAGAGGTTGCCATTTAATCGTCGTCGCTTGAGCTTTCATTATCATTTGAGTCAGAATCATTATCACCTACGGCGTTTATGATTAGCGTAGGTCCTACGCTAATCATAAACGTTTCGGTCACTGCGTCAACCACGTGATCGCTTTTAAAATAATCGGCCTTTATTTACTTTACTTTAGTGCATAGTTTTCTCCACTGTGTCGCTCTCATTAAATTTACTTTTCCATTGACCAGGTAAGTTATCCTTGCAAGGTTTCAACTTTCATTTTTACTGGCGACGTATCCCTTTATATTTGGGACCAGGCCATTTCTAACGCATTTAGGTTCGGGTGATATGGTGGCAAACGAAATACAGAATAATTTGCTTCGTTTAAAATTTCATCGATATTAAATTTCTTAAATTGGTCCTTAGCATAGATTCTTCAAATTCAATTTCTTTTTGATGGAGCCAGGCCTGTATGTCCGCTTACTTTGTATTAGACGATGGTGCAGCATCGAGTTGTTTGTTGTGGTATGATGCATTGTCGACTAACATGATTAAATTACATTAGTTTAGTGCGAAGCCACCGCTCGTAATTTCCTGAAATTCATGTAATCATGGTAGTCGCCGCTTTTTGTACCGGCTTTGAAAATCAGTAAAGCTTTGAAAAAGGCGATAACGGAACCAGCGCGGATTGGTGGGTGATAATGGACCCAGTGCGGATGGGTGGGTGATAACGGACCCAGCGCGGGTTGGTGGTTTTTTTTGTGTGACGTGTTTTTGAAGTGTGCGTTCATGCAATGCAACAACACGCTTGTATTTATGTGAGTATTGCACATTTTCGTTAGTGTGCTATACGTGTGTACCTCGTCCCCCGCCAGAATTGACAAAAACTTTTGTATGAAATGGACTAGTGGCTACTCCCGTTTAAAAGATACTCAAAGCTGTAACTTTTCATGAAAAAAATGTCTTTTGACAGCGGTCTTTCGTTTTTATTTGATATAGAGCTTGAGAATGTGTAGTATAGCCTGGATTATTTTTAGGGCATGTGCTGCCTAATGCAGGAGCACAGAGTGGTGTAGAGCATATTCTAAGTCCGTCGACGTCCACTCCGTGCTTCTTCGCTGCTTGAGGAAAAATTATGTGTGATGTGTATTAAAAACTTTTTTTTTGTACTTTTAAGCTAATATGGTACCTATTTATTGATTTTGATTGCCACACACATTAATGATTTTACAAATTAATGCTTAAGTGTGGTAGAAAGTTACGTTTTAAATATGAGACTGATTTTTACTTATATATATATATAGGTTATCATTACTTGTATTACATTAGATACTTTTGACGTGACAACGTCTTAAATTAGGTTGCGGCTGGGAGTCACTTATGAAAAAGTGTAACGCTCGGTAACGTTACGATGAGTCTCTCGTGTTAAGTTTAAGTTTACATGTACAATGTTTTAGTAAACAAAATATATTTCTATAGTTAAAATTTGTGCAATTCTTATTTTCATTCAATTCCTTGTTCCTATTGTGCAATTTAATTATATTCATATCAATAAATATTCTACCGAGAAAAAGACGTTGTCACGTAAAATCTTCGCCCGTAAAACCGACTTTACAGGCAACCATTTTTATTATATTATAATAAATGTAGGTAGTTTATGATAATGACTGTGAGGACATACTAGTAAAGTACTTACCTAGTAAGACCGTTACATGATTATGATGTGATAAAGATAACTGTTATTAGCAAGATATATATTATTTTTATGATAAAGTTATATAATTCATTTTTTTTAATTTATATTTTAATCATCAAATTAATGAAGTTATTACTTTCCTTGAACAGTATTTAGTCAGATTAAGCTTTTGTTCTGTATTAAAAAAACTTTACAAAGCACTTCTCAACATGGCTATACCTCTTCTTTGAACAGAACTTGTTATCGATTTTTTCATTATTCTATTATGATTATAGAATAGATACAGTTTGTCTGTAAAGTCGTGACATGAATGTTTGAGGAACTAACATTATTCATGTGTCTGGCAACACCAAACTTATGTACATCAGCTTTCATCGAGTTTCAGTTGTGGAACAGTTTTCCTTTTGTATTTTTTATTGTTTGGATAAAACTGTAATAAATTAAGACGAAACTACGCAGAAAGGTATAAAATGAGTAAAGTAAAACGGAGTGGCACGCGGGAAGTGATTTTTAAAGTTTTCCAGCGATGTTTCGAAGACTACCAAGCTGGACGAATTTTGTGGGATTTGGATGATGTTTATGGGCGAATAGCATCTATGACGGGTCTGTAATCGTGTAACTATTTGTTTGTAATCTGTCTGAAGTTACAAATTTACTCAATTTACGATTTTGAGACCATAAAAGGTATTGTTTACATTGCACATTTTTAGGTTAGATTGACATTGGTGCCAATTCTGACGTGATTCTCTAAACTTAAAACTAAATTTGACATCAGTTTCTCCTTTTCATTCTCTAAAGAGAATGACAAGGATATACTGTTGTCAAGTTTAGGTTTAGAGAATCATGCTAGAATCGGCACCATTGTAAATAGGTAATATTGTAGTACGACCTTTTCTTTTGATACGTTATTATGGTTCAACTCGGTCAGGTTTCTACCAATTTTGAATT
The DNA here is from genome assembly GCA_902850365.2 of Chilo suppressalis. Lineage (NCBI taxonomy): Eukaryota > Metazoa > Arthropoda > Insecta > Lepidoptera > Crambidae > Chilo > Chilo suppressalis. Next base: position 6,963,924 of record OU963902.1, read on the forward strand.
AATTGCTTCATGTCAATAAGTTATTGTTTCTATTCCGTATACATATTTTTTTTCAGGAAAATCAGGGTGTCGGATAGTCAACGAAGATTTTAAGAATGATGGAAAGTTTGAAACTCCTGGGAAAACAGGCAAGGCCGACCAAAGAAAGAAATGGTCACATAAAGAACCATGGCCAGATGCTTTTAGTGAAGATACCTATCACTAATTTTACTAACTGCACATTTACAAATTGTTTCTTTAAATAAACTTTTTATATACTATAAAATGATTTTTAGTATTTTTTCTTAACAAGTGTGTTAAAAAACGTCGTATGATGATACTTGTGTGGATTGATGATTACCTAACGGCTCTGGTCTCAATGGCACCTCAGCGGTAATCACCAACATTACACACTTTTACACTTTAAAGTACTATTTTATCTATAATAATTTTATTCTGATTCAATTAAATATACTTAGCTAAACCTTTTATAAGCATAAGTACTGTAACGTCCTTAACATTATAACCTCCTTGTTTAGGTAAACTCTTTGCTTTTGCAATGCCTACGGTTGGCAGTTATATTAAAAAAAGTTAATGTCATGATTTTAAGATTTGAAATAAGGAATCGTCTGTCTTTTGATAGAAGGTTCCATTCTAGATTAGATCTTCAGGCACCAAGAACTTCCTCTCGTATTTAGATAAAATTTCTTTATATTCGCCTGAATGATAAAAAGAAATAAATAATTTATCTCTACCAGTATCGTTTAATTAATAAGCACGTCCCCAGGTTCTATCCATTCTGGGTAGAACTCTATATGGTGGACGCGCCGCGTTACCTTCAAGTACCGCGAGTGAAAAATAATTTTAAATCAAGAAAGAAGTAGTTTTATGAAGATGGAGACCAGGACCACATTCGACGGAAAAGGTGATGTAACCGATTTCTTTCGTCAATTTAATATCATCGCCGCTATCAATAATTTCAACGAGGATACAAAAAGAGTTGTGTTGTCGGCATATTTGAGTGGACCTGCATTGTTGTTCTATAAAAAAATTAACGAGTCTTGTGAGAATTTTCAGATTCTAGAAAAGAAAATTTGTGATGAATTTCCATCATCTACAAATAATATTGCAAAATTCTTCACACGACGCCAAGGCATAACAGAGGACCCACTAACTTATTTTTACGACTTAGATCATTTAGCCTCCAAAGCAGGAAATATCATTGACGACAAATGTTTTATTCAACAATTTTTGAAGTCGGCAAATTACCAAACCAAGGGGCGCTTGGGATCACAAATATATATAAACAAGCAACAATTAAAAGAAGTGGTCAAGCAGTCCAAAGAAATATACGAAGGGGGAAACAACGAGCCAGAAATAAATCTCCCAATTAGACTATCCCATGTAACGCCATCCCATTCTGGAACACAAGTTGGTCAGGGAGACCGACAACAAACCTCACCAAGTCACTTTCCTAGTCCGATTCGTCATTCTCCTAATAACCCGCTTCCCGAACATGTAATGCCCCGCCACAATTATAATTTTAGACCAAGAAACAACAATATGCAGCCGACCAGGCCGCAGCCGAGCAGAAACCCAACAAATATCAATAGAGGACACCCAAACGACAGAAGGCGACTGATGTAACGGCTGGAAACATACAGCCGCCTCAAAATTTGTACATCCAGCAATATACGCGTGAGTTCAATCCATTTATTAAAGTGCTATGTCGTGATAAAGAGTTTATTTCGCTTATCGACACCGGTGCGTCTTTGTCGGTTATTTCGACTCGCGTTGCGACAGAACTTCGTCAACAAATTGTGCCATGTGATATCTCACTTCGTGCCGTAAATGGTATAAATCTTGTCGTCGCGGGGAAAATCAATTTGAAGATTATCATAGAAAACGTGTTGTTTATTCATGATTTTTATGTCGTTGAGAAAATTAATCAAGACATGATTTTGGGACAAGATTTTTTATTTTCTAATGGTGTAATATTAGATTTTAATAAACACCAACTAGTTGTAAAAAATATTATATGTAATTTTTTGACGAATTCCTGCGAAAATAACATGAAAAATTCGATAGAAATAGTGAAATATAATACCAAAAGTTTATCTAAAAGTGATTACCTATATTTTTATAATCAAGTCGAAGAAAATGATAAATATATGTTAGAATCATGTATAGTGGTTGCAAGTGATAATAGTGTGGAATTTAATATCGCCCGCGAGTTACAAAAAAATGATTATTATAATTTACAAAATTTGTTGTTAAAACATAGGTCGTGTTTTGCATTTGAAAAAAACGAGTTAGGAAAGTGTGATATTATTGAAGTGAAAATCGATACCACTGATGATATTCCCGTTCATAAGGCACCTTATAGGGTGTCCAACGAACAACACAACATTATAAGGGAACAAGTCTCTGAAATGTTGGAAAACGGAATTATACGAGAATCCAGAAGTCCCTATGCATCTCCAGTCGTACTAGTGAAGAAACCCGACGATACTTGGCGATTCTGCGTCGATTTCCGAAAACTCAACAAAAAAGTAAAAACAGATTCTTATCCTTTACCGATAATAGAAGACTTGATTGCGCACCTGAATGGAGCCAAATTTTTTGCAGACCTGGACCTAAATTCCGGATATTGGCAATTAAAGATTAAAGAAGCTGATAAATGTAAGACTGCCTTCGTTACTCCGTCAGGATTATATGAATTTAATGTATTACCATTTGGTTTAAAGACTAGCGGTGCTATTTTTCAAAGAACCATGGATAAAGTACTTGCAGGATTAAAATATAAATGTGCCGTTGTGTACGTCGACAATATTATCGTCTTTGGGAAAACGTGGCAAGAATTCTATAATGCTCTGGATCAAGTATTAACAAGACTAAGAGAAGCGAATTTGACGTTGAAGCCGTCCAAGTGCAAGTTCGGTTTCACCAAGATCACCGTGTTGGGACACACAATCTCCGGAGTCGGAATTCTTCCGGATGAAAATACGTTGAATAAATTAAAATTTGTTAAAGTTCCGACGAATACAAAAGAAATAAAATCTGTGTTGGGTTTATTTTCTTATTACCGAAAATTTATCGATAATTTTGCCATGTTGACCATACCTTTGACTGAATTATTACGAAAAAATATCAAATTCGAATGGACAGACAGACAACAAAAAGCATTCGAGAAAAAAATATTTTTGATACAACAACCTCCTTTATTAAAACATTTTGACAACTCGAAAAATATAACAACGAGATTATACGTTGACGCGAGTGACGCAGCATTAGGCGCATGCCTTATGCAAGGAAAAGAAAAAATGTTTCCGATATGTTTTGCATCGAGAAAATTGAGTGAATGTGAAAAAAAATATTCAATAACGGAAAAAGAGTGTCTAGCGGTAGTATGGGCATTAAGATATTTCCGTCACTATTTGTGGGGATTAAAATTTCAAGTAGTGACTGATCATCGGGCCTTATGTTGGTTGAAAGAACGCAGAGACATGAATGGACGATTAGCCAGGTGGGCCTTAGCCATCCAACCCCACGAATTCGAAATCGTACACTGTTCCGGCAAGGAAAACGTGATCGCCGACTTCCTTAGTAGAAATCCGTTGGAGGATAAGAACGAATCGGAAGATACAACGAAAACGAGCGAAGGCACATTGAACGAAGACACAGAAGACGGATTGCATTTATATAGAATCGAAGTGGTGCGCATAAGACAGGAACAAGAGAACGACGAATTCTGTCGACGTAATAGGCAGATTATAATCGACAGTCCAAGAGGAAGACATAAAGGTTTTGTGTTAATAAATAATATGGTTTATAAGTGTATGAATGTGCGTGGATTAAATAAAGAACTTATAGTATTACCTAGAACTTTATTTACGGAAATTATGTCTGAAATTCATGATGATCCATATACTGGTGGTCATTTAGGTTTATCGAAAACTTTAAGTAAATTTCGTTCAAGATATTTCATGCTGAATGCGGAATTAGAGATAGAACGTTATGTAAAAACGTGTGTTAAGTGTCAGGAGAGAAAGAAAAGTCATGTGGTGGCACCCTTACAGCCAATAAAAGTCAATAATTTATTTGAAATAATAGAATTAGATATTATAGGGCCGTTAAATCGATCTATATCTGGTAAAAAGTATATCATTACTTGTGTGGAGGCTTTATCAAAATATGCAATATGTAAGGCCGTTCGAAGGGCCACGGCACGAGCGATATGTAACTTCCTTATCCATGAAGTATTTTGTAAATTCGGATCGGTGAATACGATTATATCAGATAGAGGGTCCATTTTCACTTCAAGATTAGTAAGAGAGACGATAAGTCGTTTTGGTACAACCCAGAAATTTGCAACCACTATGCATCCACAAACAGTAGGATTAGTAGAAAGGTTTAATCAGACTCTTTCACAGATGCTATCAAAATATGTGAATGTTACGCAGACTGATTGGTGTGTATATGTTCCTTTAGTAACTCATGCTTATAATTGTTCCAAACAGTCATCAACTAAGTTTTCACCATATTCAATTATCTTTGCAAGAGAGCCGGTAATGTTATCTGATAATAGGTTAGAATGGAATGTATCCGATAGGAGAAATAGGAGGCTTGAGAATGAAAATCGAATAAGAAAAGTAAAAGAGAATCTCATAAAAGCACGTCTCACTCAGAAAAGATTATATGATCGAAAAGCTAGGTTAATTACTTATCAACCTAGGCAATTAATATTACTATATTGTCCTAAAAGAAGGTCAGGTCTTAGCAAGAAATTAGGTCGTCCGTACAAAGGCCCATATCAGATAATACGATCGCTTGGTAATAATAATTATGTTGTCAAAAGATTAAGGAATTCAAGAATAAGGATTGTACATGTAAATAGAATAAAACCATTCAGGCTACGATAGTATAGAGTAATGTATATAGGTAATGTAGAATAGTGAGATTGATTTATTGTTATAGTGTCATGTAAAGTCAATTTTATGAATAATTAGGGTTAATTCAGTATTAGGATAGAATATATATAGTTAATAATGTATAATAGGATAATATAGGTCCATAAAGAAAATTCCCTTATTATAAAAAAGGAAACGGGTTCGATTCCCTGTAAGGTTAAAAAAATAAATAAATAAATGAATAATAATGTTATACTTTGAAAATTTACCCAACTATGGAAAAGAGGCTATAAAGATTTATCATAAATGTTTTCTTGAATATTGTTAGAGCGACAAATTGCTAGGAGTTTATATTTGCGTGTAATCTCATTGCTGTTATTCGTATGGTTTGTGGTTGTCAGAATTATTTGAATATACTGACTGACATGCACTTCAAGTTTTTTTGGTTGTTACTTGCTTAGATACGTTGTTTGTACTCATGTGTACTATTTTGTTTGTAAATATATATTAAGTCAATATTAGCTGGCATTCTTTATTTATTATATATGATCGAGGTTATCTAGACCTCGATCAGGTAAATATAAGAAGACTTAAAATATGGCTACACAAGGAAATAGTATGAAGGTAAATTCGAGCAGCGATGGATCGGAGAGATCTCAGCCTTCACACGACACAGGTATGAGCATAGAGAAACTCGATGGAAATTCGAATTATAGTACTTGGAAATTTTTGGTAGAATTATATCTAATTCACGATGATTTATGGGAGTACACACAAACAACGCCAGATAAAACTGATGTAGTAGGCTGTAGGAAAGACCAAAAAGCGAGAGCAAAAATATGCTTGATGGTAAAGCCCCACTGTCTGATTCACGTTCGAAACGCTAAGACAGCTAAAGAAGCGTGGGACGCTTTGAGATCGGCTTTTGAAGATAAGGGTCTTAACAACCGTTGCAGACTTTTGACCAAGTTAGTTAGCCTAAAACTTGAACAATTTACATCAGTTAGGAGTTATGTAACAGAAATAATGTTAGTAGCGCAGCAATTACGGGACATCGGTAAAGAAGTTGACGATGAGATGCTAGCTGCTCTCATGTTACAAGGTTTGACCGAAACTTTTCAACCAATGAGGCTTGCGATTGAAAACTCAGGAGTAGAGTTGACCACAGATTACATAAAAACCAAATTACTTCAAATGGAAGATTCGTATAACACTAGTAGTTCAAGCAGTAATGATATAGCATTGCGTGTTGATACACATAACAAGACTAGGAGATTTCCATACAAGAAGTCACAGAAGATAAAATGCTTTATTTGTAATGGACCACATAAAGCGAGAGATTGTCCAGAGAACTCAAAAAATAAGAAGGCTTCGTTAGCATTGGGACTTGCAACTTCAGGAAAACCAGACGAGTGGATTTTAGATTCTGGGGCATCAAGCCATATGACTAACAGCAAAGAGTATTTAATGGACGTTAGAATGTATGACAAAAAAGTGGAAATCGGATGTGCGAATGGTAGTAAAGTATATGGTATTGGAGAAGGTTCTGTGGTATGTAAGGAGAATGTTGCAGGCGTAAGTGAAGTGATGTATGTACCACACTTAGCAACTAACTTGTTGAGCGTGAGTGCTATTGTAAAGAAGAATGTAGTTGTTGTATTTTCAGCGAAAGGCTATGAACTGTTGAAAGCGGATGGATGTAAGGTTACTGGTGATGTCTTATATACAGGTGTGGAGGATAATGGTGTTTATAAACTTAAGCTCTGTTCACAGGAGAAAGCACTAGCCTCGACTGTCAGTACCATAGACATAGAGTTGTGGCATAGACGTATGGGACATCTTGGTGTACGGAACCTTAAGCTGCTGAGAGACAAATTGGCTACAGGGGTAAGTTTTACTAATAATCCAGTTAACTTACAGTGTAGAGCTTGTTTGATGGGAAAGCAGACCAAACAACCGTTTAAAAAGGGTTTAGCAAACAGAGCTGATGATATTTTAGGTTTGGTTCATACTGATGTATGTGGACCAATGAGTAAAGACTCAATGTCGGGCTGTAAATATTTTCTAACGTTTATTGATGATTTTACAAGAAAAACTTTTGTATATTTTATCAAAAACAAAAGTGAAGTCTTTCAAAAATTTTTAGATTTCAAGACATTTGCTGAGAACCAGTCTGGAAAGAAATTAAAAATTCTTCGATCGGATAATGGCAAGGAGTATGTCAATGAGCAGATGAAGAAATTTTTGAAGCAGTGTGGTATACAACAGCAATTAACGGTTGAGTATACGCCCGAGCAGAATGGAGTTGCAGAACGTGCAAACCGCACAATAACAGAAAAAGCTAGAAGTATGCTTCAGGAAGCAGAGCTAGATGAAAAGTTCTGGGCAGAGGCGGTGAACTACGCTGTGTATTTAAAGAATAGATCACCGACCATTGCAGTTAAAGGTAAAACGCCAGAGGAAGCGTGGACTGGAAGGAAGCAAGACTTAAGCATGCTACGAATTTTCGGATGCAAAGCGTTTATTCACGTACCAAAAGTAAAACGGACGAAATGGGACGCTAAATCTAAAGAAATGATTCATGTAGGCATCTGTGAAGAATCGAAAGGCTACCGCTTAATAGACCCAATAACTAATCATTTAAGCAAGGCCAGAGATGTTGTGTTTTTCGAGAACGAGAATATAAACTGTAAGCAAACAGTTGAAAGAGTTGAGAAGTCAGCACCGCTTAGTTTTAAGGATAACGTCACAGAATATGAAGATCACATAGAAGTTCAAGATTTTCAAAGAGATCAAATTGAATCGGAAAATGAACCTGTAAATATTGTAAGTAGTAATGATGATGATATTCTGCATGAGAATTTAGAAACAGAAACAAATGAAGAGAGTTCTGTTACAAGAAGATATCCTTTAAGAGATAGAAAGAAGAAAGAGATACCTGACTGCATTACATATCACACAATAGCTGATTGTGATGATCCGCAGAGTGTGGATGAGGCATTGTCTAGAAGAGACAAACACTTATGGAAAGCTGCGATCGACGAGGAGCTTAATGCACTCAAGAAAAATAAAACATGGAAATTGACGTTACCTCCAGAATCTTGCAACGTCGTTGATTCTAAATGGATATTTAAAATCAAAGAAGAGGCAGGGGGAAATAAGAGATACAAAGCACGCCTAGTTGCAAGAGGTTTCAGCCAGAGGCATGGAATAGATTATTTTGAGACATTTTCTCCAGTTATTAGACATAGCTCTTTGAGGACATTGATTGCATTGGCAGCTCATATGAATCTTAATATAGACCACATGGACGTGAAAACCGCATTCTTGAATGGTAACTTGGACGAGGTGGTTTATATGAAGCAACCAGAGGGTTTCGTTGAAAAGGGAAAGGAGAATTATGTGTGCCAGTTGCAAAGATCATTGTACGGACTTAAACAAGCTCCCAGAGCATGGAATAAAAAACTTCATTTGGAATTGCTGAAACTTAAATTCAAGAGGTCTGAGTATGAACCATGCGTTTATATTAGATCTACAGGAGATAAAGTAATTATTCTTGCCATATATGTAGATGACATTTTATTGTTCTGGAATAATGTTGAGGAATTAAGGAAGGTTAAAACCGATCTCACAAACAAATTTGAGATGAAGGACCTTGGCACAGCGAAGTTGATGTTGGGAATACGAATAGCACAAGATAGTGAAGGGATCAAACTGGATCAGAAGGGATACATAGAGAAGGTTATTCGTACATTTGGAATGGAGAACTGTAAACCAGTTGCTACTCCAGCAGTACCAGGACAAAGGCTAGAGAGGCCACAGCTTGATCAAGAACTTGATGAAAAAGTACCGTATCGCGCATTGATTGGTTCACTGATGTACCTTGCTGTTTGTACGCGCCCTGACATAGCACACACAGTAAGTCAGCTCAGTCAGTTTAACAACAGCTACGGAGACGAGCATTGGATAGCTGCAAAGAGAGTGCTCCGCTATTTGATGGGAACCAAGGATCTAGCATTATTCTATAGAAGGGGAAAACAAAATGAGTTTGTATTAGGTTATGCTGATGCAGATCACGCCGGAGACTTTGATAGAAGATCAAATTCAGGTTGGGTATTTTTATCTCAAGGAGGAGCTATTTCTTGGGAGAGCAAGAAACAACGTACAGTGGCAATATCGTCTGCAGAAGCTGAGTATGTAGCGTTATCAGAGGCTGCAAAAGAGGCAATTTTCATTCGCAGGTTTATTGCAGAATTAAGAGATGGACCCAATCCCGCAATCTCAATTTTCACTGATAGTCAGTCGGCTATGGCAATTGCTAAGAATCCTGTACATCACCAGCGTACGAAGCATGTGGATGTAAGATATCACTTTGTACGTGAGGCGATTGAGAATGGTGACATTCATTTGAGGTACAAGGAAACTAATAGAATGACAGCTGATGTTTTGACAAAGTGTTTGTTGAGAGGTAAATTTGAATGGTGTGTGAAAAGCATGGGTTTGAGTTGTGTGTGAATAAGATGGCTGTTTATATGGTAGGTACACTAACAGGCATGAGATTAAGGAGGAGTGTTAGAGCGACAAATTGCTAGGAGTTTATATTTGCGTGTAATCTCATTGCTGTTATTCGTATGGTTTGTGGTTGTCAGAATTATTTGAATATACTGACTGACATGCACTTCAAGTTTTTGGTTGTTACTTGCTTAGATACGTTGTTTGTACTCATGTGTTCTATTTTGTTTGTAAATATATATTAAGTCAATATTAGCTGGCATTCTTTATTTATTATATATGATCGAGGTTATCTAGTCCTCGATCAAATATTAACTTACCCGACTGAAGAAAAATGGTGTAAAGAATTTTACTAATATTTTCTTGATTGTTTTATGTACTACCACATGATGCGGACTTCCCGAGAGAGAGCAGGCTGGCGCTCATGCAGACGTCAGCGATACTGACGATGATCCACCCTGAAGATGATGGAGACACCCTCTACGAATTCGCGTCGTTTTCGTTTCAATTTGGTCGCGTCGCGTTCGTCAAAATCGTCACTTGTAGTAGTTTGACTTGGGGGTAGGGAACCCTTAGTATTCCATGGGAATTGGGTTTAATCTTGTTTGATGCTAGATGTCCTTACCCAAAATTTCTATTACGTTTGCGCATCATGGGTGTCTAATAAAGTACAAGACAATAAAGTGGTGGACCACGTCTGTATCTTTATTAAAGATGTACGAAAGTAAACATTATTTATAAATTCTTTTAGGTTTTGCTCAAATCCAGTTAATGTTTACGAATCTTAGGAAATAGTTTGAATTTCGTTTCGTACATCTACTTAGTATGGGAAGTAATGAAGTTTCAAAATATAAATTTTCTTGATATTTAATGGTTTAATAAATGGGATAGGGTAAAGTTTTGCTGATAGATGGGATAAAATAAAAATTGCTTGGGTAATTTAAGGTATAGCTAGGGTTAGCTTTGTTTTTTTGTTTTTGCCGACTGATGTCGATGTAAAGTAAAGTAAAGTTAAGGTTAGGAGGGAGATGTACGAGGGATTTTGTTAAGGTTTTGCTCCCGTAAAGTCTTTGCAATAAAACTTTGCAAACAGTTAGGGTTCTTTTCCCGTAAAGTTTTTTTTTGCAAGTTTTGCAAACTTATTGTGAGGGCTAGTCTGTAGTAAAGGCCACCTCCCAGTTGTATTTATGTCCTTAAGCAGGTAGGGATTTTAGATAGGACTGTCGAACCCTCTCGATGTAGTAGGTAGGAAAAAAAAAATTTGTTCGGTCATCTGGTATGACAAAACAATTTTTTTTTTAGAGGTGCCGGAGGGATGTAACGTCCTTAACGTTATAACCTCCTTGTTTAGGTAAACTCTTTGCTTTTGCAATGCCTACGGTTGGCAGTTATATTAAAAAAAGTTAATGTCATGATTTTAAGATTTGAAATAAGGAATCGTCTGTCTTTTGATAGAAGGTTCCATTCTAGATTAGATCTTCAGGCACCAAGAACTTCCTCTCGTATTTAGATAAAATTTCTTTATATTCGCCTGAATGATAAAAAGAAATAAATAATTTATCTCTACCAGTATCGTTTAATTAATAAGCACGTCCCCAGGTTCTATCCATTCTGGGTAGAACTCTATAGTACCTACTATATATAAAACAGAAATAAAATACGACTGTATAGTGTGTCTTATTAATTACCTGTTTTACTTGAATGAACTGCTAGTATCAAAATCATTTTGATCCGACTGTATAGGGTTGCTACATGCATACTAGTGGCGCCATCATTTAATGTCACGACTTTATAGACAAACTGTAGAATTTCACTTACTATTTATACATGTATCATATTTAAAATAGAAGTTCGCTTTCTATATGCACTATTTGGGGTACGCTACCATGATGCCAGCTCCAAAGGTTATTCATAAGTTTTGTTCTATATCTTTGTTCCCTTATGAACTATGATTATAAAATTTTGCACAGTGTGGGCACTATTAGAGCACTATTATTTGTGAAAATTTGGTTGCATAACAATAAGCCCTTTTCTAAAAAGACCTAGTGTACGCTACCTTGATCGTCACGCCAGTGTACACCATGAAAACAGTTATTATTTCCCAAACTAAAGGGTTTTTTTTATTGTATTAATTAGGCACTATTTACGCACTATTTATTAGCTTATACAACAACCTCGAACTTGATGTGGTGTACGCTAGCATGACGGACACTCAATCAATCGGTAGGCCAATTAGTTAAATAATGTTTAAGGGTCCATAGAAATTAAATTAAATACTAATGGCAGAATTACACTTATCTGTTGTGTTTTATGGTGACGCATCAGAGAGCTATGTTTCATACATTTAATATGGTTAGAGTAAGAACGCTATCGACACATCGCGACAGATAGCGACACACAAGTACTAATCTAACCGTATGAAATCGATCGCGTCTGATCGCATCATAACTGATAAGTGTATTTCTGCCTTAAGCCTGGAGCTCTGTATGGAGTCACACACTTAGAGTATCTATACTCAAAGGTCACACAGGACAGAATAGGTAATTATTGACATCTATAGGTTTAAATCCCACATATAGCTGTTAATTATTACCTTCACACTATGGGTCACCGAGCAAAATAGTTACAATCAGCCTCCGTAGTGTACTTTTCACTCGGCCCGTGTTTTTCGGTAACAGTGATTTTTAAAGTTTTTAGACATCAAATACTTTTACACTTTTGTAATTTAAATATTTGTATTTATTTAAACTTTTTTGCAAAATAACAAAGCAAAGTGCGGACATTATACCATAAGGCATTCTCTACCAGCCGACCAATAAGAGCGTTAGAAAAATTAACTAATATGACGGGGGTGCAATAAAGACAAATGTATGATAAACGAAGGATAAAAATACTCTTAACTCACTCTCATATATATACATAAATATATTTATATTTATGTGTATTCTGTTTAATGCTATTGAGATAGTACTCACGAACCAATTCCCTAAATGCAAGTTTGTTAAGAGCTTTAGGTATATTGAGGGGCAAGTCATTCCAGAGTCGTACTGCCGTGACAGTGAAAGAGTAGGAGTCGAAGCCAGAAGAATGGACGGGAGTATGCAGAAAGAGGTCGTCCGTTGAACGGAGGGCACGGTCATGAGAATCACTCAGAAACCTTAATCTGTTTTTTAGGTAAACGGGTGTTTGTGGATAGAAGAGAAGATTAAAAAGGGCACAAACAACTTGGTCTATCCAGGAAAGTTTTTCATCTACAATCAAACCCAAGTCCTTTACTTGAGCCGAGTAATTAATAGTACCACCGTCATAGAACATCGAATTAACCTGAGTAAAGTCAAATTGCGACAGTAGACGTGAACTGCCAACAATGACCGCTTGACACTTGTTTGGATTGACTAAAATACCAGTCTCTGATCACATTGAGATTATGATTTAAATCTGTGAGAGCCTCATTCAAATGAAGGCTATCTGTACTTGCATACAGTTGTAAATCATCAGCATAGAGATGGTAAGAGGAAGTAAGAAGTTCTATGAGAGTATTAATGAAAAGGGAAAATAGCGAAGGAGATAGAATACCGCCTTGTGGAACACCGGCAGTCAGCTTGCGCCAACTGGATAACTCCTGAATCCTGATCGAAGCGAACAGCCTGCCTTGTACTAAAGTACATAAAAATGAATTTTTAGTCTATAGCTAAAATGTACTAAAATTAAAAAGTTTGCTTAAAAGCATAGACTTCATAGATTCTTTTTCAATCCATGTCCGGGAGAAAAAAGTTTAGTAGCTCAAAGACAATTTCAATTAACAACTTTTATTTTTTTTAAGTTTATAAACCCCACTATATTACAAACAAAAAAGAAAATTTTGCTACTAAAAGTAATATTCACTGCAAAAATGTACTTCGAATATAAATTTTTACAGTTTTTTGATACAACTATAATTAAACTAGGTTTAATTTGACCGGATGTAAGTAGTGGTAGGACATGTTTCGAGAGGCCCCGTTGTTTTGTATCAAGAAAATGCAATGGCCGCCATCTTCGACTCTTGTGAATGTTTTGGTCGTAGTTACGAACTTTGAGGCCTATTTCATTTCTGCTATGCAATTAATTGATGGAAATTGTTTCGCTACGTCGTGAGTGTTAATAAGTCTTTTACGCACAGGTTAGTAATGAATTCTTTCGAGAATTACTGAAAAAGTGTTTACATCTGGATTTAGTAGTCCGATGCTTTTGTGATGTTGCTAATTAAAGCATTCGCGGGTCTGTTACTTAGAAACTTTCTTTTACTTTCTATTTCCGTTACTATTTCATTAATTCCTATACACTTCCAGAACTATATAAACCTCATTTTTAGTACCTAGCTAGTACCTATAATTTATTTCTTTGTTACTAAGCATACCGCAGGTCTTTTCCAGATTATTAATTGAAATTAATATCAGAGAATTAAATAATTTAATTTTTTATGTGTATTTAGGTTAGTGTTTACTTTTTTGATGTTTATTGGCGAGACATTTCAGTTTCCGTGCGACAATAATGGCGGCAGTGGATTAACCTATTCACATAACTTGTGCATTAATTTCGTATTATCTGCTCTTTTTGTTATTATATTTGTGTTATTTATGATATTTTCTCGTAGGGCACAATATGAACTGACTTTCTGCTTTTTTCTGGAACAATGACCTCGAGGGTCGTGTCTATCGTTTTAGTGGAATAAAATTAATAAAACCAAGAAAAATTATGATCTGCCTTCTTCGTATACGTGACGATTTTGAAGATAAGTGGATAAAAAGTCAATTTTCGATTGCAGTCACATGAAATAAATTTGGAGGCCGAGGTGCACTCCAAGGCGTCATCTAGGGCTTGACCCAAGATGATAGTATTTACAGCATGTCAGCTACATCAGAATATGAACCAGCGGCCCGGCAAGTAAGTAGAATTTTATTTATATTTTTTTTATTTGTTGCAAGGTACATATTATTTCATCTAGATGCATCGCTTACTATATATAAATTAGAGAAACAGGTTTATCTTTAAATATTTTGAATTATTGGTTTTTATGAAGGGATCATAATAACATAACCTAATTATAACATAAATTATATTTCTGCTCCTTCTTATTCATGTATAGATGGCCTTTTGTTTCTTGAGTGTGTATTTCAGCAGCCAGACATAATAAATAAAGTTTTTAAAGAAAAAGTGTATTTATTAAAATCCTTTAGCAGTAGTTGTCCACACTATTTATATCATAGTTATGTACTTGGTGAGTAGTGTTAATATTTTCATACATTTTTAGTTACTATCATGACATTCTGAATGAGGACATTTGATATGATTGTCACTTGTATAAGTGTTGTAATATATGTTGATTATATGATAATAAATTCATTGGATGAGGGACAAAAACACCTCACCATGATATTGGTTCATAAGTAGATCTTGAGAAATAGTTCCTTTCTGTGTCCTGTGTTCTTGATTATTAGGGTGAATTTTTGTTCTGATTTTGAATATTTATGATTAACTTTTATATTTGGATTTATTATTGTTTATATAGGTTTTTAATGATTTTTCTGTTTGGTTATAGGATTACGGGCCGACCACCTCCAGTGAAAATGTATATGAACATGTATTGGAAAACAAACTAACAGATACTATGAATATTCCAAATGTTCGACCTCCTGTTCTAAGGGCATTGCCTATTTCTCCTACTGGCAGTGACCCTGAACCTGATTCAACTAATCCTGAAAGTATTATACAATCTGTACACAATAAACTAGATAAGGAAGTAGAATATCATATTGCCGAAAAAGCTTGTGAAACTGAGATGTCTGTGGACTCCCTATCTGGAATAGTAAGGATTGAGGAAGCAACTATTGACAATGTGGGGCATATTGCATACCCGATTATACAGGAAGCAGATGATTCAAATGATGGCAATTATGTAGAGAACTCGGCAACTCTTATTCAAACTCCTCTGAACACCGCTATTGTGCACAATGTCTCCAAGTTACCTCAAAACTTTACCATCAATGTTAACTCAACTGTCGGAAACTTGACTGCTATCCATAATGTATCTCAAGATGTTCCTGGTAGTCAGACTCTCTGGCTGCCTACTATTCTTACTACCAGTGCTGCTACTACAGATAATAAGAGTGATGATGATAGGCCACAAGCTGGTGTCTCACAAATCATAATCAGTGACAGTTATGTCAAAGATGCCAGCCAAACAGGAAGAAGAGCCAATATTGTTACAGAAACCAGTTATATTACTAGACCTAAGACTTCTAAAGTTCAAATTTTGAGCAATATATCTTTACCGAAGAATGCAAATTATCCTCAGCAGTATATTGCACAAGGAAAAGAAATTGCAACACCTGTTTATGGCACGCAGAACCACATTTACAAACTAGGCCCAAGTGTGGTGTCGCAGAAACATTTGAATAATTCTGTGCTTTGCACAAAACCCCCAAAGAGCCAGTCATTGATTGGATGCTCAACTCTTAGCCCTAATGTAATTAATAGCAGTTCAGTTAAAAATATTTCTTACAGTCACACATTTACAAAGGGCACAAACCTAAATAAAACTCTTAATAAAGTAAATAATGGTGCTAATGTGAGTGCTTTGGTGGCTGCTTCTTCAGGTAACACACAATGCCATATATTATCTCGTGTTGTTTCTGGCCCAAACAAAATGTCTGTTCATTCAGGAAAGAAATCCCTGAATACATTTAAAGGTCCTAAGAGTACTAGCCAAGTATCTGGTCAGAAAAATCAGTCGAGAGCAATTAAAATTATACAGCAAACTGGTACTGTTAACAAATCGGAGACCAAGACCTGGCCAGTTGCCAGTGTCACATATAAGAGTCAACAATCATCTTTTGGAGTTGTTGATTCAAATGCTTCTAAAATTATACAGAAAGTTGGAAGTCCAACTCACAAAAGTCAACAGCAAATGTCTATCCAAAAGTTTCCAGCAAAAGGAGAGCGTTTGGTACTTCAGTCACCTTGTGGTCCAGTTTTGATTTCTACAGCTCCTATAAGTACTAGCTTGGCTAAGGGCCCACATTATGTACAGTCTGGATCTACCCCCAATTTACGCTATGTGCAAACCTATGGTACAGCTGATAATCAACTATCAACAGTGTCTCAAGTTTCTGCCAATCAGCAATTGACTGCTCAAATATTGCAGTCTCTTTCACAACCTAAACTTATGATACAGACCAGCCCTACCCCATTTATCAATCACTCCCCACCACCTGCATCACTTACAAATGCTGCTACGATTGATGAATCTCTTGGAATTAAATCAAATAATCAGATAAGAATAGTTTTGTAAGTATTTTTTCTAATATTTATTGTTTTTACTATTATTGTAGTTTATAAGATTACATTAATATGATTGCTTTTTTTCAGTGGTGACAAATCAACACTACTTACTGCTGACGACCTGATTGGTATGGAAGAGAGACCCAACTTATCAGAAGAGCTACGACGGTATTCATTCCAGTCATTAGCTTTTATAATGTTGGATCACACTTATGCTTTACCTGCCCAGAAAGAACCTACTGTATCCACTCCTACTACAACTACAGTTGCATCGGCGCCTCCAATTAACGTAACACCACCTCCCAATGTTGCTCCCCTCAGCCCATTAAAAAGGACATCTCCTGTTATCATGTCCACAGCATCATATGATCTACCTATATCAGTCCCGACAAGCATATCAGGAACTCCTGTACCTGTGTCAACAATACAAATGGGAGCAATTAATTACAAACCACAGCCTGTACCAATTCAAGATGAAGATACTGCTTCTGTGACTTCATCTATTGAGGGTGACAGGCCACCGCCACAAGGCGGCAGTGACACTGAGACAGCTCCAGAGGGTGAAGATGAAGGCAAAACTAGATGCATTTGCGATTTCACACATGACGACGGTTACATGATATGCTGCGATCGATGCGGTGAATGGCAGCATGTAGATTGCATGGGTATCGATAGACAGAACATTCCTGATGCCTACATGTGTGAATTGTGTCAACCCAGACCGATAGATCGCCGTCACGCTCGTGCTATCCAACTTAGAAAACGGGAAGAATTGAGTGCATTAGGAGCTGCTTCTGATACAGACTCTTCTGGGAGTAGCCGTTTACCTGGCCAAAGAAGGAAACGTCTTCTCACAGTAACAACTTACACTAACACTAGTGGATCATGTGTCACTACATATAATTCAAGCATCCCAGTGCTGCCGCCTCTACCACAGCCGCCTTTGCCGTTACCAAAACGTGGTCCGAAAAGACCGAAAAAAGGTGATATTATAAGAAAAGGAGCTAAAAGAAAATTGGTAGAAAAACGTGTCAAACGTAAGAAAGAAATGATGTTAAATAGAAATAAATATAATTCCAGCATGTCAAATCAATCACATTGGCAAGAATCTTACGAACTAGCCATGACTAATCATTATAGTCCTGAGCTCAGAGCTAAAATAATGAAGTATTGTAATAGAATTGGAAACACACCAAATGTGGCATCAGCTATCACGGCACATTTTTGCACCACAGTTCCCCATGCTGGTGGGAAAATACTTATTGCCACAAAAGATTTAAAAGAAAATACACCAATAATAGAATTGCGAGGAAAATATATGCTGTCTAATCAGCACAGACCACAGTTGCAGAATTCTGCTCGTGCCGGTAGTCAAAAGCCTGGACCCTTTGTATTCTTCTATAGGTTACCTAAAGATAATACACAGATATGTATTGATACAAGAACTTACGGCAATGAAGCTAGATTTGTGAGGAGATCTTGCAAGCCAAACGCAGAACTACAACATTGTATTGTCAAAGGTGCTCTACATGTTTATTTAGTGACTATTGGAATAATTCAGTCTGACACCGAAATTACTGTTGGCCACGATTCTGATGGTAGCAAACAGCCATGTGCTTGTGGGAATCCTAAACATTGTAAAATTAATGGTCTTAACCCACCTCTTACAAGAAAGAGCGTAGATTATCCACCACGCGAGAAGAGAAGCAGAAATAGGTGCCTTAGTGCTTCATCTCCGCTTTCACCGCCTCCAGAGCCAGTCTCAACCCCAGTAAAAGAATTCTTGCCGTTGCCAATAAAAATTGAAAAGAAATCTCCAATAAAACAGGAAATTTCACCAATGTCTCCCATCAAAACAGCTGTTACTGCACTCGTTTTTGATGAACCAATCAAGGAGGAACCTCCTGCAGAAGAAATTAAACCTGAAATAGATTTAATAGCGAAAGAAGAGCTTAAACTTGAAATAGATGAACCAGACTTTGTAAAAACAGAACCTTTGCAAGAAAAGCATGAACATATTGAAGAAATTGTTAAACCACCATTATCACCAAAGCAAATAACACCTAAAGCAGAAATAATACCCGAACCTATTGTAGAAGATCCGATTCCGGAGATAGAAGAAGTTAAAGAACCAGAGATAAAGTTAGAGACTGAAAACATATTCTCAGATGAAGAAAAACCAGAAAAAGTTGTTGAAGAAAAGAAACTAAAGGAAATTGAAAAGGAAATCCAAGAAGAAGATGACAGGCCAGTGACACGTGAAATGGCTGCAAAGTCGGCATGCCACGATAGATCATCTAGATCTAGTAGAACCTGTGTCAACCAGGACTCTTTAGATGATAAAACTGATGATTCCCAAGACAAAATTACAACAGTTAGCAAAGAAAAGGATAAAAAGAAAATGGTAACTATTATTTGAATTGAATGTATAATATTATTTTTCCTTATGATTTCCTATGTATAAATGTTTATATTATTTTAGACTCGCGAAGAACGCAAGATGGAAGCAATAATGAAAGCATTTGAAAGGCTGGAAAAGGCCCAGCAACGGAAACAAGAGGTTAAAGAACGACAGAAACGCAGAGAGTCCGATCCACATCCTAGTGGCAATGACAGAGATGAAGATGAAGAAACTCACAATATCACAAAGAAAAGGAGACGGTAGGTACACTTATTTACTACACTAGCTGACCCAGCTAACTTAGTACCACACACCACAATTAACACAATAGTTAAGTGCCATAGCTTTATGGGGTAGGCAAAGAGTGACTGGGCTGGTAAGTAAAATGGTACCCTGAAGCGATAAGTATCTGCTGCTATTTCTAGATCTGGATTAAACTCGTACTTAGAAACAGGATTTCAAATTTCGGAGGCCGTAGGTATTATGACTTCTTAACTCCAGGCAAAAACGACGGTTGAAGCGAGATGTGCGTATGTGATGTCTAGTTCTAACAACAGAACTTGCGTGGTATTAACGGTCATAGAAACTTTGAGGTTTGATTAATGTTATTGCCGTCACTTTCTTTGCTTTAACAATAGACAAAGACAACTCGTCACTCAAAATTACATTAACTTGATTTGAGGTCTCTGGGTGAAATCATTGTACCGCCTTATTACAAGCAAAACGTGGATTAGAGTTAGGTGATTAGAGAGGTTATGGTGGCCACTCACTATCTTGCCCTTTGATCAATTGGCTTAATTAAATAGGCTTGATCAAGTTTTCACCAAAACCAAAATTCCTGCCCACACACCGTCAGTTTGGCTATTTGATCAAGCCAAACTGACTGTGTATGGACATGTGTTTTGGAGGGACATGCTACTTAACGGAAGGATTTTTGCTTGATCAAGGCAATTTGATCAAGTGTCATGATGGTAAGTAACTACTAGTAGTTAGACTTGGTTTAAATCTAATGCTATCTTTGTCTTTTTTAAACATATAAAGGTGACAGTATATTTTTTTATCAGCCTTATCTTTTCAATGTGTTGTTTTAAGACAGTAAGAGTTCATAATACGGCCTCATACTTTAAAGCGGGTGAAACGTGAATCTAGCTTTATCGCTGATTATTTCACTTCACTATTGTCAGGCGTAAAGGGCGGGCGCGTACCACATCGCAGTGTAACAGGCGGCGGTTGAACTCCGCGGACAGTGACATGGTGACGTCAGGGGACGAGGCTACCCCCAGGAGTCCCCCTCGGGCGCCGCCGCGCCGAGACAGCGCCCCGCAAGCGCCGCCTTCGCCGTCCCCGTCGAGGGAACGAGCCTCCGAACCACACAATGAGGTAGTGTACCGAAGCTTCGTTTAAGACTGATTTCACACTAGTGCGGAAAGAGAATGTGATTTAGATTTGAGGGCGCAGTAGTGCTTTTGTACAGTATTTGTAATGTTTTACTCCTCTTAGACATGATTAAATACAAAAAAAACCGCAAGAAATCACAACAAAAAACAAATCCGTATCAATACAAAACTTTGACGTTTGACAGATGGCTGGCAGTGTTGCCACCTTGGATTTTTTTAAGGCGCCAAGTCAAAGGTAAATAATCGCCAGATTTCAAAAATTTGGATTTAATAAAATACACCAAAATCCGCTAAATTACAATTGCATCTCTGATAACAAAAAAACTCTAATTTAAATAAAAAACCAGTGAATATGTATGAGATGCTACAGAAATAACTGTGAGTAACCACATAGAACATTATGAAATTTCGGAAAGTTAGGGAATTTCCCCTTTAAAAATATGTTGCTAGATTTCATGTTAAAAAACCACTAAAAAATACTAAAAAAAAATTACCCGCTAGATAATGAAAATATAACACTAGAAGCCGTGAAAAAGCACCAGTTCTGGTGGATAAACCACCAAGGTGGCAACACTGATGGCTGGGTTTTATTGCCATAAAAAAATCTTAATGTTAGTTCCGTTTTTCGCCACGCCCATTCTCTTTCCGCACAGACTCTTGAATATTTTTAAATCAATAGATGTAATGCATCATAAAGGTTAGCGTCCAGAAAAAACAAATATCTCGAGACATTATCGTCCACCAGGCGGGCCGCATCGGGTCTCATAGCAACGCAATTTTTATTGAATTTTGTCCACATATTTGTTTTTTTCTTCAGGATAAATCTTTTTCCTTCTTTATCTTCACCAAACTAAAGTTTTCGCTGATCTGTTGTATCTAATTTCATCCTTATATCTATATGTAAAGACAATGTCAAAAAGCTTAGATTTTCTAGTTTCTTAAAATCGGAATTTGATAGAATTTTTTTTTTCACGTCAATGAAATTAATGTTGTTCACAGGACCTTAGTTTAAGTTCTGCGTGCCTACTCGTCGAAGCCGCCGTGGGATCCGTCGAGTCTGCTTTCAAACTACCCAAAACCAAGAAGACAATGGCTACAGAATGGATAGGTCGGTCGCCAGAACGGACCCCATCACCCTACCGTTCGCCTTACAGACCTTCATTGGTCTCTGCGCCATCATTGGAAAGTCTCGTCCAAGTCGCATCTACTATGATTGGAGATCTTAGCGCCGGACAGGGGATAGAACACGAGGAGGATAATGCTCAGATGTCGCCGCCCAGAACACCTGGCAGAGACAGAAATAGACCACCCAAGAAGTCTAAAAGAATAACTAGAAGCACACCTCCAGCTGAAGTGGTTGAGGTGACTCCAACTGTTATACCTCAGCACAGCGCCAAGAAGAGATGGCTGAGGCAAGCCATAAGCGAGGAAAGCGACTCTCCTTCAGCAGGTTTGTGTTTGCAAATTTCTATAAAGACATGTGTAACGATGAATAGCGATACTATTTTGAAATCCAGATGTGTTTATTCCAGAATCACCACCCAATGAAATGGTAACGCCACTAAAAAAGAGGCGATTAGCGCGGGAATCATTGTCTTGTGAACCGAATAATATTGTTGTGCCTGTAAGTAACAAATCATTTTTTTTTTAATTTATTAAGGTAAACAAACAATGACACAATACATTTTAAATTTATTAAATATACTTATGTATTAGAAATAAGAAACTCTTAAAATTTTATTCTTTTGTACAGTGTAATGAAGAAAATTCTCCAATGTTGACATCGGAAGATTCTCCAGTTAAAGAAGATCCCAATACTACCAGTAGGCAATATAAAGTGAGAAATATAATGGAAGATATTTACGGAAGGGATAGGACTCGATCGGATAGCGGTCAAGGATCTGATGATCAGTGCAATATAGACAATGATGTGTTAAATGTAAATATAAAAGGTCCACACGATAGTGAACACATCAGAAGAATAATAGGAGTGCCTACGCCAGAGGAGGAAGTCCCGCCAGAGATCGCGAAACCGGAAGATTTTAAAATTAATAACAATAACATAGATATAGAAGACACAAACTACAACAAAGCCGTCCCGATGGAAATCGACACAACCATACCGCAGCCAAAAATTCAGGAATCAAACGAGAATAGCAATAGTGAATTAAAAGGCATCGAAAGTCCAAACGACAAACCGAATAGTTGTCAATCTGCAGACACCAGCGGTAACTCATCGCCACAACGCGACGAGATGGATGACATACAGAAGAAAATCCACTCATTTCACACAGAAAATATACTCATATTAAAAAGTAGAAATAAGAAGCCAAAGGAGAAGCGAAAGAAGGTGAATTTGAATTTTGATCTCAACATGGTGGACGACCAAATCAGCATCCAGTTGCGGACCGAGCAGGATTCCAACTCCAAGTCGCCGGAGATAAATGGGGACATTCACGACGACATGAGCAATTCCGTGCACGACGACAAGTTGCACGTGTCGCCGGAGAATATACCGTTGCCGCCGGTGGAGTCGATACCGCTGCCTGCGCCCGAAAACATACCGTTGCCAGAAGAACCGAGTCCGATGCCTCTCGTGCCACCGCCAGAGACGATACCCTTGCCTGAGGAGCTGAGTAAACCCGTCAAAACCATCAGGCCCGCATCTCCTATCATCGAGAAAAACGAGGAGAAACATTTCAGTTGTATCGAGCGACCATCCGTCCTCGAAACTTCTACGCTGCCCTTCTCGTCGCGGTTCAGCTCGACGGGACTATTCTCCGGCATCTTCAGCAACATGTCCCAATCGTTCAATCTCGACCCGAATCCCATTAATGAAAACGTACCTAATATGTCTATAATAAAGAGTGCAATAGATAGGACTACAAGTTTAGATAGTAATTTATTTGACAAGGACAATATCACGCCAGTGGACGAACTAAAAAGCGTGCACGAGATATTGACGCGAGTGAACAATATGGACTCTAATAATAGTGTTATACTCTCGGGGGTGTTGAAGAGTTCGAACAAGTCGAGCTTGCTGTCCGCGCCGGCGCCAAAGCTGACTAGCAAGCCCTACTGTCCGCGCAGCAACGACCCCAGACTGAATCCTCCGCCTGTTGAAAAACCTAAACCAGTAAGAAGGAAGGTAAGTTCATTTCCTTTTACTTGAATAAATGTTCTATATTGCACATTAACACAAATAAAAAAGAATCATGAAACACGGGAACGCAAACACAAAAGGCGGCCTTATTGCTAAGGTAACAATCTCTACCAGGCAACTCTACTTCATATAATAAAGATGAATTGATAACAAAAAAAGATCAAGGTTTAACCTCAATTTGTATAATGATATTAAGTTGTTATTAGTATCTGTATCTTTAAATAGGTAATTTATAATTTTCTTATCTAGAAATAATCTTTATCATAGAGATCGGTAGTTCAATTAATAGTACATATTTCATAACATGCTTATGACACGAAATAGCTTATTATGTTCCTTTTGACGCTCCGAGAGTTTGAACATTAGGTGTTGAGTGTAAAGAACAGGTCGAGAGCGTCATAAAGTTTCTTAATAACCAACGCAGGCAGCGCAGCAGGGTGGTATTTCATTGGTGGCATGCGCTATAACAGTATATGACTAGGTTTTGTCCTACCACTCAATTAGTATTTTATCCTTTGGCAAGTAGGACTCATTTTATAAAAGCACAAGCAGACGATGCAATGCGACGCGAGCGTTGTAATTTTTATGACGCATAAGCAACCAAGCCTCCCCCCGCCTCGTCTTAGTGGTTGCAAGTTCGGTGCGGCACCTCAGATTTGACATATCTATGTAAGATGACGCAGCGACACCGCTTCAACGCCGCACCGCCGTCGCAACGCATCGTGTGCTCCTGCACTTAGATGGCAGATGTAGATTCGCAATAATAATCATAATCAAAATCATTTATTCAGTTTAGGCTGTTCCAAGCTTTCATGAATGTCTAGAAGCTACGCCATCGGTTCTTAAATCTACATAGGGGAGACCTTGTACTGACCAGAATTGGCAAGGAACTCAGCAAGGGCTGTTTTTTTCTCCCTATTTTATTATTTACAGAGTCGTCGAGTTGAAAAATGACTTCAGAGATGATTCAAAAAATCACCTTTCATTACATAATGATTACATATACACATTTTTTTTACCTGCATTTTGATTGCTGTGTCATGCAGTATAAATACAAATAGTGTTATTTATATTAAGTGTAACTAAACATTAACATCTCCAATATCAAGGAAGTTAGGGCAGACTCATCTCTGCTGGCAGGACCCGTTCACGAGTATAACGCATGAACCAGCTATCGCTTCTCTCATCCATATTTTAAGGAACGTAACGACCCGCCTCACACGATACCACCGAAGAGAATTTTAAGGGAGCATGACTACCCACAACCACTCATATTAACTACAACATATTTACTTAAAATTAAGGTCATTTATTTGTAGGACACTGCAAACAATTACAAAAGCAAAAGAAATGGAGAAATCACGACCACGCCGTTTTGTCATTCAAATATTCTTAAATAGTCTGATTCTTCTTTAAGTTATCAACTTTATATACAGCTTTTAAATCCAAATATAGTATTGTCAACACATGATTCATAATATATATCATATAGAAATACCCGTTGGAATGGTCAACCCTATTGTAGGGAACGTAACGACCCGCCTCATACTACACCACCGAAGAGACTTGCTTGTTTCTAGCTCTCTATAACGGAGTACCGCAAGCGGCAGTGCGGCGTGCCGTCGGGCGAGGAGTCTGCCGCGACGGGGCCGGGGGGCGAGCCGCCCGCCGCGGGCGAGTGGTCGTCGGGCTCGTCGGCCGCCGACCTGTCGCCGCAGCGGCTCGACGCTGCCGCCGCCGCCGCCTTCGACGACCTCGAGCAGCGGCTGCACAGGGAGCTGCAGGCCATGCCGAAAGGTAAAACTTTCTTTCTTGTGTATTCAGACAATGAGGGCGGGCTTTCAGGAATTACGGGCGCCAGGTGGCAGCACTGAGGCGAAAGTGCTTGTCCATAGCCGCCGCCTTCGACGACCTCGAGCAGCGGCTACACAGGGAGCTGCAGGCCATGCCGAAAGGTAACACTTTCTTTCTTGTGTTTTTAGACAACGAGGGCGGGCTTTCAGGAATAACGGGCGCCAGGTGGCAGCACTGAGGTGAAAGTGCTTGTCCATAGCCGCCGCCGCCGCCTTCGACGACCTCGAGCAGCGGCTGCTCAGAGAGCTGCAGGCCATGCCGAAAGGTAACACTTTCTTGTATTTTCAGACAACGAAGGCGGGCTTTTAGGAATTACGGGCGCCAGGTGGCAGCACTGTAGCGAAAGTGTCTGTCCATACACATGTCTATGTCACGACGTCATCAACGTGAACTGGTGCCGGTAACGTTGCAGATTTACTTTTAGATGTGGACAGGCGCAAAGGTCTACTCGTCCGTCGAATCGCATATGTCTTCATAGTCGTTGGATCAATTCAGAGCTAGAACACACTTGCAATTAATTGCAGTGCGATAATTGTGCGGACCTCCACAAAGTATACATATTTGCACGTCCGCCTATACTTGTGATAGTTTCAAAACGCAACTTTTTATTCACAAGGCCCCCCAACTTTAGTGCAACGCGATAGTTTCACAGGAATCGATTTCTATATGAATGTATCGCAGTGCGCACTTTGAACGATAGTTGCACGCAATAATTAGTATTTGAAAATTATCCTTATCTGTCTAAATAATCGCAGTTGCAATAATCTAATGTGTTACGTTTACGTATGTGCAATAGTTGCACGAAGACGCTATTATTGTAGAGCGATTAGTTGCAAGTGTGTTCTAGCTCTTAATGTTCGTTCGATTAATTAGCGCCAAAAGATGAGATGAGATTATCTTTTACCTAAATAAAACAAGTTTCAACGGTATAGATGCACCGATTTGTTTCTTGACATTTAGCATTCTTTTCAGGCTGCGTCGTCAGAATTACGATTATTATTTACTTTGTCGAGCCACCTTCGAAAGACTTTCGAAGGAAAAAAAGGTAGTTACCATCGTGGACAACAAACTGCTTCTTTACAATTCTATCTTAAAACCTGTAT
Organism: Chilo suppressalis; assembly: GCA_902850365.2. Taxonomy (NCBI): domain Eukaryota; kingdom Metazoa; phylum Arthropoda; class Insecta; order Lepidoptera; family Crambidae; genus Chilo; species Chilo suppressalis. The sequence continues at coordinate 6,990,563 of OU963902.1, forward strand.
GGACTTACGGTATTCAATTATGCGGAGTGGCCAGTAACAGCAACATAATGTGCCTTCAAAAAGCTCAAAACAGAATTCTTTGAACAGCAAACGCATGAGTCCCTAAATATTCCTACTATAATAGAAGAAATACAAGGCTGCAAGGAACGATACTTCCAACGACTAACCATGCACCCAAACCCACTGGCCAACGAGTTGCTAGATATGTCAAATATAACTAACAGACTCAGAAGACGTAATGTTGTTTAGCTAGGAAGCTGAGGCAATGGCCTCTGCTCTCTTAAAGTCATTCTGCATGCATCAAAATTGATAAAAGTCCTTAAGGACAGATGGCAATTAAGATTGGGAAAAAAAATCTATACCGTTGAAACTTGTTTTATTTAATGAGTGGTGTGCGTGAAATCCTAAGAAACAAATATTATCTTGCCCTGTTAAACCCCACTTGATTAAGGTGAAAACTCCTTGTTCCTGTGTCATGAAAAGTGAATGAGGTTTGTGTTTTAAATCTTTATTTTTTAGTGTGCAATATTCCGTTTTATGGTAAAAAAAGTGATTTAAAGATATCAAATAGTTGTTGACATATAAGCGTGAGCAACGTGTCGAGAGAATCTTGTAGGTTCAAAGTAAAATTCCAGTGAGGTAGTTATCTTATATTTAATTGTAAGGTTTTAGATGTGTTAAACTGTGATATTAAACGGTTTTTAAATAACGTGTTGAAAGCGAATTCTATAATAACATTACAGCGACGATGATACGCAATCGAGCAAAAAACAATTACTTTGGAATCATGGTTGTTATATGACCTTGACTGGCGAGTAAACAAGTTAGCTGTTGCTTTGCGAATATAAGCTCTATCGTTTAAACTTTATGTTTGCGTTTGCTTCAAGTTTAACTACATACGTGCTGGTTAGATGAGATAATGTGCGCGAAACAATGGTTTTATAAATGTCGTGTCGGTCTTAATACGGTGCAATAGAGTACTCGGCGGGTTGGCACGATGCCAGATATGCACGTTTTGTTTTATTTTTAAACCACTCCGCGTACGAGAAGTTAAACATGCACCTCGTTAGAGCGTTTTACCTACTGTATTATATCGCGCTGTGTTTTGAAATTTATTTTCAGCCTAAATGCACAATTTCTTAATAAAACATAAATATGATAAATCCATTCAGAAATTATTATTTATATCGATTAGGATTCTAACCACAGCCGAGACTAAAATTATCTGTCGGTTCTTATGGATTGTTTGCAAACATTGATTAATTACGCTGGCGCTATCAGTCATTAATTAATAAAGTGCACAACCTCGTTAAGATCTTTGATAGCTCAGTGATTAGAGACGCCCAAATACGCTAAAGGTCGCTGGTTTGAATTGCGTCTGACTGGAGTCACCGGTAGAAGTCCTTTTATTTTATTTGACGACCTCCGTCGCCGAATGGTTTGTACGCCGGGTTTCATGGTATCGCCGACTCGAGAGGTCCCGGGTTCGAATCTCGGAGGTGGCAGATGATTGTATTATGAATAGAAGCATTTGTACTCCAGTCATGGATGTTTAATATGTGTTTCTATATAAATATATTTATATACGTACAGTATATGTATTCTAGCCGTTACCCTAGCATCCCATAACACAAGCCTTATAGTGCTTACTTTGGGGCTAGGCTAATTGGTGTGATTGTTGGAAATATTTATTTATTTATTTCAATTTTTGAAAGATAATTTACCGATATTTTTCGTTTTGTGCAGGTGTGTTCGATGCCCAACCCACTGCTACTGAGCGTCAACGCGAGAACGTTAGCACGCGGCTCCGACGGGAGTTCGGTTTTGCTCTCCCTGAGGACGAAGAAGCGAGACCGCCCACGGAGAACTCCGGTACGATTGCATGGAGTCATAGCGCTACCTCCTCACAATGTTGACTATCATTCATTCTAACGGAGCTATACCAACTAGGGATGTAACGAATATTCGCATTCGCGGATAAATAATCGCATATTTTTGCATATTCGCATTCACATTCGCATTCGCAAAATCTTGCGAATATGAATATTAGAAAAATAACTATTTGAATAATTTGTTGTTCTGGCTTTCCTTTAATATTCATTGTTACACAGCTTACATTTAGTTCGTTCAGCATCGCAAGTAAGTCCATATTTCACTAGAATTTGATTTACATTTACTATTTACTTTATTTAAATCACTATTCAAACTCTAACCTCAAAATTCACTTGTTTTGTTCACGAAAAGACCGGTGCGAGCGGAATGACACTTCAGTCGGATGAGTTCATATCAACTTGGCAATTCTATAATAAATATTCGCATTCGCGAATGTCGGTTCCTGATATTTGCATTCGCAAATGATCAAAAAATGACATTCGTTACATTACATTGCAATACTAAAATAAAGGGAAAAGTTGATAGTGTTAAGATTGTCTACTAATATCATCATTATATTTCTTTAAGTAGTACATTGTCTTGCAATTACGTATATTATCATATTTTTTAACCATTTTAGTATACTTTTTATATATTATGTAGTGTATTATGATAGTAACGTAGTATTTTTCGGCAGATGGCGCGGCAGACGCGAAGGGCTGCGGCAGGTAGAGGCGTTGCTGCCTTATAAATAAGACATATTTTTGTAAATCTCACGTCGCCGCCGGACCGTCGCTTGTATTATATAAATATAATTAAAATTAATATAACTTTTTTATGGAGTCGTGTTAGTGGCGCTATCGCGCAATTTGTATATTTCCGTTTCACTTCTGTTTTAATTTTCACGGTTTTCTGCAAGTACAAATTGTTTTTATTTCCCTCTGTACATATTGTATATAGGAGAGTTAAGATGAAAGGTGGGAAAGCCTACTCGGTACGTATGTATGTATAATGGTAAAGATTTTTTATATATGTACTATGTTTATGTATCTGATATATTAAATTATTATCGATCTATCGATAATGCGTCTAGGGAATGAAGGCTAGAGTTTTTGTACGCATATAATGTTTAAGTAAATTATAGTTGTTTTTATTATTTGTTTTTACTTTTTCTAGCATATTATAGGGGGTCTACAGACTCGTCCTAGTATCTAGGTCTCTTGTTAGTGTTAGACGTTTCACACGTATTTTAGTGATGTTTCGATTCGGATCGCATTAGCCATTTTAGAGGTTAAATCTGTGTTATAATTTAAGTGTATATGTGCGCTCGGCTGGAATTAGATTTGTGTGATATTTTAAGATGAGATTTAATTGCAGTTGAGTGGTACGCGGATACAGCAGTGTCGACTATCACAACGCCGCAAAGGCAGCTGGATTATGAACACAGAGGTATAAGAATAGAGTGGGGAAGGCGGCTCTAAAAGTGTCCGTCTAGTAGAAAGAGAAAGAAGATGAGAGACCGCTAGCTATCTCTCTCTTTCTTGTGACGCATGGTATCCAATGGCATCACATCGAAATAGTAAGATGCTTACGGTTCCCAATGCGCATGCGCGATTAGAGAGAGAAAGCTAGCGTTTTCCCATCTTCTTTCTCTTTCTATTAGAAGGACAATTCCGTAGTAGAGTATATATATCCCCTACTCTATTCTTATACCTCTATGGTCCTATATCATTGTACGGACAGCTCAATTACTGAAGCCCGACGAATGTTAGACTTTTAAAATATCCCTTAACGCCTATGTCAGCAAAGCAAGATGTTACAAAATTTTATTTGTGTGAAATTATTATCAGTTTCTGTGGACGGCTTACTAATTTTATCATTACAATAAGCTTTTGTGACGAGGAAATTTGACAATATTTGTCATTATAACCTATGACGTGTAAGCGTCCACATCCTAATTTAACATAATATCTCTGTTTTCATAAGTACACATGAATATCAGTTTTACAGCTGCGCCTCAGAAATTACACGATAAGTGTTTTGGAGTATTGGCGAGTCTATAGATAGATAACAATAGTCTCTAATAATATCTTCTTCATGACTTACGATATTATTGTGCCTGATGAAAGAAAAAAATACAGCTGGCTCATTCTAAGTTAGTCCTCTGCTATCAATCAATCCAGCATTTTCATCTCATTTATAAAATATAAGGACGTTAAAGTTTTGTAATGTCTTGCTTGCACATACTTCAAAGAAACAACGAAAATTATGTTGTGACACAACCTCGGGCTAATCTTGGGTAAATTACATCCCCCGAAACCAGTGAATAATGTACCTAACTACGCGCGTTTGCAAAATATTCTGTTCGTTATATTTAGATAGGACCTTTAGAAGTTATAGCATTTTTAATAGATTAAAATAGCCAGATTCTTATGGAAATAATAATAAATGTGAATAAGTGTATCTATCACAAATCGTTTATGATTTTCTAAATGTTACAAACATAATAGATTTTTTATAATAATTTTATGGGATTACAAACCTGTTGTTTTTTATCTGATCATTTCCGCTCTTCTGATGTCTTATTGATTCTTTATCTTATTCATTTTTCTATATGAAACGTTCAGGGTGAATAGGTAATTATGTATATAAATTCAACCAAGAAGTTTACACAAATGAGTTATAACCATATGTAGATTTTGTGACTGGCGATTGTTGAGCCATTCGAGTTTATTGAATGAACTTTGACTTGTGCTGGAATAACTTTTTTAGAATATAATAATAACTTTTGTAGTAAAACTACATTATCGATGAAATTTATTCTCTGTATTACCTATATTATTATTACTCAAAATTGATGGAAATAATACAGACTTAGGATTTTGTGTTGGAATCATAAATTTTACACGATTTATCCACAATTTTCATTGAATTAAGTAAGCTTGCTATACTGTAGATCCCATCTTTGCTCTCGCACTGGAAAGAGGATCAAGAGCTTACTCATAAACAAATGTAAAATGTCCAATACTATGCAATATTCTGGGGCAGTTACATTTTGATGGTTTATAATCCGTATTATTTTTTGTTACTTATTTTTAGTACAAGGCTGAGCCATATTTATTTTTCTGTCAATAGGTGATGTTGAGTTGCCATTGCATATTTATGCGCGTGACAAATTAATACTTGGATATTAAATCTATGTGGAAAAATTTTATAATCCCATAATAGGTCTGGCCCCACTTAAAAACATTTTCAGTTAGTATTGTAAAACACTTAATAATTCAATCATTATAATAATGTTGTCCTTTGCATTTTTGAGTGCATTTATAGGGGCAAAAATTAAATCTTGCTTATTTCACAGTGTAGAATGCGATTCAACTAAGAATAGGATCGATGGGGCGCCATTTTGTGACGTCATAGCTGTCAATTCAAACGAAAAAGGAAGAGTGAGCAAAAAAGTTTTTATTTAATAAAAGTTATTTACTAAGATTAAGTGAGACATAACATCCGATTTTTTAATGAAATTTATTTACTAAAATTGAGAAAAGAAAATAACCGATTTTTAATAATATTTATTTATTAAGACTGCGAGAAAAAACAGTAATCAGAATTAAGCTCTTCAATTCCGCTCATCTCGGCATTACCGCCGGAGTAGTTATGAATAATCATGCACTATTAGTAGGTCACATACGCACATGCATCCTATATGTAAACCAAAGTTATAAATTGAGTTTCCGAACGCAACTTAAAGTGACATTTGGTTGACGATTTAGGTTATCAAACATTCATAGCCAAAGCTCAATAAATGAAAATAAAATATCAACCAATATTAATTAACAATATTTGTTATTGTTTGTTTACAAATGTTTGGTTTTTATTCTATAATTAGCTGAGTGCTAAAAAAGGGTTCCCAGATTTTTTTGCAAGCCGTACTTTTCAAACGACATTTGACAGATGGAGGTCATTGACTTTCCTATTTTTATTTGAATCGCATTATAACTAATAAAATAATTATTATTATTTAACTAATGCTTTGCTAATTTGCCTTAGCGTCTGTGGATCATTTCGATACAAATTCTCTATAAGATGCGATTGCGCGCATAATCAAATCTTTCGCCCTAGATCTTTCTACTTAAATTGTTCCATGCATAATTTAATAAAATTAATTTTAGTCACATGTTGCAATAATTTTGCCTAAAGGCAGAGTATAACACATTAGTAGTAATAGAGAATTAAAAACACGCAGAATTATATTTTAGCCTCTTTTTATGTAATTCACGATTTTATTATATTTTTGTATTATAAAAGAGAATTTAGAGTTTTTAAATAATTTTTCTTTTGAATCAATTTTAGATTAATGATATGATAATGAGAACCCCTCGCCAATGTCGAGTGATCGAAGGAGCCTGTATAATAACTGGACATGTAAATATTTATCTCTGGTTGTTCACTAGAATGTAAATTAAACGCTTGGTGTCTTGTTGTTAAAAAGCACGTTGCTGTTAGCTTTGGAGCGGTACATAAGATTATTTCGTGAAGTGAAATGTAGATTAACGTTTAGAAGAAATGATTAGGTACTCGAATCTAGTAGAATGTTGGTAAGTAAAATGATGTTAGAACAAAGTTTGTTTAAATAATGAAGCTAACAGCGCCGTGCTCTTTAACGCTACATGTTTCAGTAGATATTAGTAAAAATCTTTGTGATAAAACCTTAATAATATCATCCAGTAGAAACGATGTCTGTGTATATATTATAATATTTAATGGGTAAGTGAAAGCTCTATTTTGTTATGGTGAACCTAAAGCGCACTCTGTATCGTTTGCCATATAAACTTAGTTCTCCTACTTTCGAGTATTCCTTGTGATTGCACCCCACCTCTGTCCTTTCTCTATAATATTGTGTAGGTATTCGATGTAACAATGGAATATTTTGCAATATATTAATTTAATTTTTATTGCTAAGTGAATCATAAACAGTAGAGCTGTATATTATTCAGATGTTAAATATTATTATTTCTTTCTTAATGTTTGAACTAAGCATGTAAAATTTAAAATAATAATATAGAATAAAAGATGTTATGATAATTAATTACATAAAATCTTCGTTTGAATAAAATGCCTTTCCTTTATCCTTTGTTATTATGATAAGAAGAAACCAAAAAATGGTCAAACTTCAGATTCGACACCTTCAATCAGATCAATTTTAAAAGCAGTTTGTGTCGTTAGTACTAAATTAACTTGGACTTTGTGTCCCAACGGGCTTGGAGATAAAAGGTCTGACAACATCAGCCTAGTTAGCCTGGACTAGAACCACAATATTATACTTATTTAATTAACCCACTTGTTACTAGCGTTCCTTTAACGGACCACAGTAAAGAAAAAAAAAAATATGCATCATGTGGGTAGTTTTTTTTCCCTTTGATGAGTCTAGTGTGTTGTGAAAGATTGTTGTTAGCAGTTATAAACTTTATTTATTATTTCGTGTGATGCAGTGTTATTTTATTGAACTGTGACTATTTTGGTATTTTCACCATGAATGAGCACAGGTACGTATCAGTTCAATTTTATAGGTTATTGATATTTTATAAATTGTATTAAAGGAAATATAACCCTGACCTATTTATGTTTCGTATTTTGAGTAACAAATATACACGATTATTTATATAATTTTATATTTTTTACAAGTGTTCCTTATAAGGACCAATAGTAAAATGCCCTACTGTGACTGATATATACTAGTTTGTCTATTTTTTGTTTTTGGAGTCCGGAAAAAGAACTTGAAGCTAAATAAAATATATTGGAAGAGTTAAAATGTAATGAGAATGAGCCAATCCCGGATTACATATCAATTTTGTCACCTAAAAATTCCACAGATGAGGATTTTGGTGACGAAAATCAAGTGTCGTTGTCAAATTTGCCTGTAACCCAGCTTCGAGTAGTAGCTGAAGTACATTGAAGTAAGTAAATGAAGATGAAGATTACGTACCTATCGCTCAGATAGCTAAACGTAGACGGGTTACAACGGACAAAGATGACGAGTGTCCCTGTACGTCTGCTAATCCACAGATTGAATCACAGACAGTAGAAACGTTCTCTCCCCAAACTTATTCAAAGCTACTTGTTTCTAAGAACAAAAGTTATAATTGGACCACACGAGACATTCGCCCACACATGATCCCTGAACTGAAAAACAAGGTGCACCAATACAAAAACACCCTGTCTATTATTTTGATTGTTTCTTTGAGGGCATATAAACAGTTTATCTGAGGAAATCCAATCAGGTAGGGCTATAACTTTTGGACTGGAAGTACTTGCCTTGGCTACATATTGTGGTTTGAGTCATACCAACGGCAGTCTACTGAAATTCCTCTGGAATTCAAGAAGATGGGCATAGGAGCTAGTGTTATCTTGCAATAAGCCGAGATCCTTTGAAAAATTGATTCGAGAGAGAGAAGGTACTCGAAAAAATTGTAGACTTTTGAGGAGCTATCATGAGGAGTGGCGATATGATAACAGAGGCCATATCATCAGGTACAAGGTAGAAAGACTCAGATGTGCTATGTGTGTCACAAAAAAAAAGTAACTTTACTTGTGTCAAATGTGAAGTAATCTTGCATCCTAAGTTATGTTTTGAACAACATCATACCAACGATGAGAATAATTAAAATTGATAGTTTTTTTTCACTTCCGGAAATAAAATAAATAATATTACTTACATATACTTGTGTTTCATTGTTTATTTATTTATTTAATTGCAAATAAATGTATTTTCAAAGTTGCACACAAATATGACCTGATAGTAGCGTAAATTACTAGTGGGCCTTAAAAGGAACACCCATTTCCCGCTTTTTTTTTCATATTTTTCTGTAAAAATTTTAAGCAAGTCAAACGCCACATCAAAAAATCATATTGATATCGGATCCTAATTTTTCCCGTAATAAGTGGGTTAAGATATGTATATGACGACAATAAATAGTGACATTTTTTTTATTTAGTTAAAAGGTAGTGGGTGCTTGCGACTTCGTCAGCGTGGCTTAATTCGTTTTATATTCATAATTTCATCCCAAAAGTAGCTTACATCTTTAGTGCTATCTCTATACCAAAATTCATCAATCGATAGTGTTTAGGCGTGAAAGCGTTAAAAAAGTAACATACCTACTTACATTTATTGTACGTGTATAAGTTTTAGTTGTACTTGAAAGGAATTTTATTGATTAATCAAATGTTCATTGAAAGTCCTTACGTTTATTATAGATAAGACAAAATTTCGATCCCAGTCAAGCAGAATGAATTTAAGAAGTTAACGGTATTTTCTTATGAAACAAAATATTTTATTTGTACACTGTACCTATAAAACGAACTTTTTTTTCTACGATTTGCCTAGATACGCCCGACTATAGAGCCCAGTGATACGAACCTGATATAGGAACTCTAAGCTTGAGACTTATCTCAAGGGCTCCCTACAAACAGTGCCGGTGACGGTGTGTTAATAACGCACGATAAATAACTTCGTTGTCATAATCAGGATCTAGGACTGCGCAATTAGCACAAAGCTGCAGAGCATCAACACTGTCTTTGTCGAGATCACTTAAATGCTCTGAGGCTCTGGTCCCTGAGGACGCCGGCACCAGCATAATCAAATATCCCGTGTGTTCTGTTCTTAACAACTAGCAAATAACTTGGTCCAGCTACCGGAGACACCAAGTCGTGAGTATCCTTTCGGGAGATGGGCAATGGACATCTTAGTTTAGTTTATCAGGGTGGTTTCCGCACCTTGTCCTAATTATTGGACCATTGTGCGTGCCTCGAAATATTCCCATTCACTCCAGCCAACTCAAGCTAGTCCAGAAGAGAGCAGGCTTCCGGAAGCGATGCTGGCGCCTGGAGAAGTCGTGCCCGTTGGTTGGCCACACACATACCATTCCATAATGACATGCTGTGGCGTTTCTTCTGCCTCCATACATCCTCTGCATAGGGGGCTAATCTTAATAGACATATTTATAATATTGGCATTTCCGACAGTCCTTTGTACAGTACAGAGCCTGCCTGGAAGACTAGTGACCACGTCCTGCTACACTGCAGAGCAGAGGCGTTACCAGACAAAGGATTACACACCCATTTGGGCATTCCACAGACGTTACGCGACCTGCAAACACATTCAGAGTTTCGTGGGGGGACTGGGATGGCATGGCTAAAACTAAAACCACCCCAGGCATGCAAAATAGGCTTTAAGTATTGAGTTGCATAGGACACCCGCCGTTTGGAGGAAGACCCCGTGTTCACCGATCTTGCCCATGCACGGCTGACCCACCTAAACACTAAACATTCACACCAGTGTTAAGGTGGGGCATTTTCTTTTCCTCCTTTACACTTACAGAGTTCAGTGTGGTGGGTAAACATTTTAATAAAACAACCCTCTCTTAGAGACTTTAATAATTCTGTCAATGTCGAATACTCTTATTTCAAGCATCTGAACACGTCTATATTATACTAAAATCCGTTACATAAATCCTTTAATCTTTAATAAACACCCAAATTATTCTGGGGGCAAAGTTGTTGAACTGAACCATGAACAACACATTTCAACTACATTCAAAAATGTATACTGCGCAAGTTCAATTCAAGAAATTTGCCTCAACCTATAGCTAGACACTCGGAAAAAAAATGCTAGTATTTGAACCTCTGTGAAGTTAGCCCCCCACTTTTAAAATTTTATTATTATCTAGGTTGTTTTGGGTTGTTCTATGTTTGTTCTACATTGTTCCAAAGTATTATTTGAAAAAACTCAAATTTGAAGCTGCCAGACAAGAAAAACCGTTTTTCTATGATAGCCCCCCATGTTTGGAAATTCAATATATTTTTAGCTGTTCCAAGTTGTTCTGGTTGTTCCGAACATTGTTCCAAAGTATTATTTGAAAATATTCAAATTTGAAGCTACCAGACAAAAAAAACGTTTTTATGGTAGCCCCCCATGTTTGGAAATTCAATATTTTTTTAGTTGTTCTAGTTGTTCCGAACATTGTTCCAAAGTATTATTTGAAAATATTCAAATTTGAAGCTGCCAGACAAAAAAAACGTTTTTATGGTAGCCCCCCATGTTTGGAAATTCAATATTATTTTAGTTGTTCCAAGTTGTTCTAGTTGTTCCAAAGTATTATTTGAAAATATTCAAATTTGAAGCTGCCAGACAAAAAAAAACGTTTTTATGGTAGCCCCCCATGTTTTGAAATTCAATACTTTTTAAGTTGTTCCAAGTTGTTCTAGTTGTTCCTAACATTGTTCCAAAGTATTATTTGAAAAAACTCAAATTTGAAGCTGTCAGACAAAAAAAACCGTTTTTCAGATAGCCCGCCAAATCAAATCGTACTAGAGACAATAAATAAATCAACAATAATTTTAAACAATGACGATTGTATCAGTACAACCGTGGGTTATATCGTTCCAATTTCATTTAATCATTTTGAATAAAATTAATAGTTATAAGACAAGAAAACATTACACTATAGGGTAAACTCCCTAAATGTTGGCACTTTAAGAGTAGGTTCCATGTCAGTCAGACATTAAATTACCATAAAATCACATCTAAATGAGTTAGTACACAACACATGTAACAGTATCAAGGAAATATAGTTCAATCTTTGTTTTCATAATAGTACAGTCAATGAAGGCAAAAATCAGCTATAACCTCCGATGACCAATTTTCATGAAAATTGGTAAGTAGGTGGGGTACCATAAGAAACAAAAGTGACATAGTGCCAACTTGCGCTTTTTCGCTAGGGGTAGATACCACCCCTTCTCGGGGGTAAAAATTATTTTAATAAAAATAACTCCAGGAATCGATAGAAAGACAAATTCTAAGCAAAAGTTGTTATATTAAGTTTTCGAAATAAATCAATACTTTCTGAGTTAATAAAAAAATCATGTTTTAAGCGGTTTTTCATAAAGTATAAGTTTAAAGAAAAATATATTATTACTAAACGCAACGAATATTCGGTTACTATTCGGTATTCGGCCTATTCGGCTGCTTTTATTATATTCGGCCGAATACCGAATACCTACATATTATTCGGCCGAATACCGAATACTTAAATAATATATTTTGTCATAGAGAAATAATTGGTAAAATGAAAATTAATATCGATTGATTACGTAGGTATATATTCATATTTTCATTTCTGTTATATATAATCATTAAAGTAGTCATTGGTACATAATCATTTTCTGAATTGGAAAAATGGAGGATTCTATGTATTTGAATTATTGTGGTAATCAAAATTTAAAAGGGTAAGGTTCTCATTTCTTTTATAATCATTTATTAAGTAGTCATTGGTACATAAAACAGGTACATAATTTAATCATTTTCTGTATTAAACAAGTTAAGATTTTTTCTATGCATTTGAATTATTTTCATAATCAAAATTTAGAAGGGGAAGGTTATGGTGCAGAAATTCTTTTTTTCTCCTATACCATCCCAGCTTCAGAGTAAAGACGCTCTGAATAAACACTACTTCCTGGCGCCGACAAATATTTTGCTGCAATCTTAATCAAACACGGAAATTCAATTTTCCTTGCTGCCACCACGTATATGGGTTGTCATGACGTGATATATTCGAAATATAATTATTTAAGAAAAGATCCATTTCTGTTGAAACTGTGTTTGACTGAATTGCGTTGCAAACAAAGGGGCGCGAAACAATCACGTTTGTACAAGTTTTTGGCGCTAAAATCCAGCCGAATACTTTTGCCTAATATTCAGCTATTCGGTCAGGGGCCTCGCCGAATATTCGGTATACTGCCGAATATACTATTCGTTGCAAGTCTAATTATTACCAAAATTGAAGCTAATAAAAAAAACAAACCCCTTCTTTGAAAAACCTTCTTATATGAATTCAAAGTGAGCTATAGGTAATTGTATGTATAGTTTTTTTCGACGAGTACTTAAATCTAAGTTTCCAACCCTAAATAACGGGAAACCGATGCATTTTGATGAATGGTTGGAATGAAGGGTTTATTTTTCGTTTTTCCTAAAAAAATTAAGTGTTATCTTATTTTTATCATAACTTTTTCAATTTTGAAGCTATTAACTTTTTACAGTGCTCATTATAAAGGTATTTCTGAGGAATTTAAAAAGTGCTTCGGAAGTGTATGTCATAAATTCATCGGTTTCCCGTTATTTAGGTTTGAATACTTAGATTTAAGTACTTGCCGAAAAAAATATATGTACATACAATTACCTATAGCTCACTTTGAATTGAAATTAGAAGGTTTTTCAAAGTAGGCGTTTGTTTGTTTTATTATTAGCTTCAATTTTGGTAGTAATATTTTTTTTGTAAAGCTCATAGTTTTTGAGTTATTTATGAAAATCCGCTTAAACATGTATTTTTATCACGCAAAATCACAATATTTGATCTTTAATAGCTCAGAAAGTATTGATTTATTCCGAAAACTTAATCTAACAAATTTTACTTAGAATTTCTCTTTCTATCGGTTCCTGGAGTTATTTTTATTAAAATAATATTCACCCCCGAGAAGGGGTGGTATCTACCCTCAGGGCAAAAGCGCAAGTTGGCACTATGTCACTTTTGTTTCTTATGGTACCCCACCTACTTACCAATTTTCATGAAAATCGATGGAGGTTCAACGAAATCGGAGGTTGCAGCTGATTTTTGCCTTCATTGACTATACCATTATGAAAACAAAGATTAAACTACTTTCTTTGATACTGTTACATGTGTAACATGTGTTGTGTACTAACTCATTTAGATGTGATTTTATGGTAATTTAATGTCTGACATGCTACCTACTCTTAAAGTGCCAACAATTAGGGAGTTTACCCTATATTCTAATGTTTTCTTTTCTATTAATTTAATTCAAAATGATTAAATGAAATTGGAACGATATAGCCCACGGTTGTACTGTTGTTGTACAATTGTCATTGTTTAAATTGATTTTTGATATATTTATTGTCTCTGGTAGGTACGATTGATTTTATTTTATAAATAAAAGTATTTTTTAGTCTTACAGCTTCAAATTTTATTTTTTTCAAATAATACCTTGGAACAATGTTAAGAAACTTGGAACAACTAAAAAAATAATGAATTTCCAAACATGGGGGGCTATCTGAAAAACGGTTTTTTTTGCCTGACAGCTTCAAATTTGAGTTTTTTCAAATAATACTTTGGAACAATGTTAGGAACAACTAGAACAACTTGGAACAACTTTCAAAATAACGAATTTCCAAACATGGGGGGCTATCTCAAAATCGGTTTTTTTTTGCCTGACAGCTTCAAATTTGAGTTTTTTCAAATAATACTTTGGAACAATGTTAGGAACAACTAGAACAACTTGGAACAACTAAAAAAGTATTGAATTTCAAAACATGGGGGGCTACCATAAAAACGTTTTTTTTTGTCTGGCAGCTTCAAATTTGAATATTTTCAAATAATACTTTGGAACAATGTTCGGAACAACTAGAACAACTTGGAACAACTAAAAAAATATTGAATTTTCCAATATGGGGGGCTACCATAAAAAAGTTTTTTTGTCTGGCAGCTTCAAATTTGAGTTTTTTCAAATAATACTTTGGAACAATGTTCGGAACAACTAGAACAACTTGGAACAACTAAAAAAATATTGAATTTCCAAACATGGGGGGCTACCATAGAAAAACGGTTTTTCTTGTCTGGCAGCTTCAAATTTTAGTTTTTTCAAATAATACTTTGGAACAATGTAGAACAAACATAGAACAACCCAGAACAACCTAGATAATAATAAAATTCAAAAAGTGGGGGGCTAACTTCACAGAGGTAGTATTTGAATAAAAATAGTATATTTCATTACGAGTGCGGAAAGCCTGTCATTGCAAAGAGTTCCGACAAATGTCTACCTGAGCTGAGGCGGAACCGAAGGTGAGGGTTAACAGTCGGAACAAGTTGCAATGACGGTTGCGCACGTGTACTGAACAACTATTTTAAATACAGTTGCGAAAAAATTAAGTAATTTAATAAAATAATAAAAACACAATAAACTCAACTAACTAAGCATTTATTTCTTATAAAAGTTATAATTCACATATGCATTGAAATTGGTACAGTTTTTATACTAATTGTGGAAGTTTTAGGTTGCATATTTACTGTTTGAGACAAACTTTTGTTAATTTCGTATGATTGTTCATGTATATTTTTGAAGTTATACTTCTTTAGGCGCGTTATGAAAAAATGATGAGAGTGAAATTTTAAGATGCGCGCGCATCACTGTAACACAAAATATTAACTTACTTACTTTTGTGTTTACCGCACATTAAGAAAATCTACCAACAAAATAGAAATAGAATCTCTATTTAGTGGGTGCTAACGACTGCATTGTGAAGGCCTATCAAAAGTATTTATTAATCTGGAACAACGGAACCAAAGCGCGATTCAGGAGACTACAGCGTCATCTCTTGACCATTGGTGTAGTAGAACCAAAAACCACATCTTTATTTTTTGTAATAAAGTAACAGTTATAGGTATTCATATTTATAATATTTATCCACATGTTTCTAGTTTGTATATTCGGAATACGTGTTTGAGTTTCATACAAGTGCATATCACATATGTTCTAATAAATTATATTCAGTAGCGATTTTAATTGAATATTTTGATTATTTATTTATTTTTTCAAATTAAAACTGAACTTTATTGACTGTGTCCTTTTCCAGACTTTTTATTAATTTATTGTAATTAATTATTTGCATGCAATTAAAAAATAATTTTAAACGATGCCAAAGAAGGATAACTTCTCACGCGCCTACATAAGTACAAGCACCCATTTTTTCAAAGGTGTTATACAATGACGTTTGCTAATTAAAGGAATTGGATCTGATGAATTATCATTATCAACGAAGGTAGATGACGAACGTTCTCTTCAGTATTGTCTTGTGAAGGAGACTAAATTAATGAACTGTGTGACTTTCAACCACCTAGTCGCTTTAAGGACATAAAATTGGCTCCTGAATCTGCCAATAATGTAGCAGAGGTCCTCCTGAAGCTGTGCCCAGTTTAATACTTAGCGTAGAAACGTAGCTATTTCTTTTGGCATATTACCAAAATTGTTTAACCCGATTGCTTGACACTGTACTTCTACACTTTCATTTTTGATAATTTTGGAAAAAAACGGTCGGTTTTTGCTTTTTGGGACCGCTGATACATATATTTTTGCACTATTCTAAGAAAATCTCCTTCAACAACAATTTTTTTTTGTATTCGGAATCTTGATTAGTAGCATTTTTCCATGGGCTCCAATATCTTTTATAGTAATATTGGCTAACTCCTCTCTGCGGTAAGCTCCAACAACGCCAAAAATCTGCGCAACCTACAAAAAAGGGATTGATTAATATTTTTTAAAATAATATTATGGCTGTATTTTGCGATTTCGTAAACTGAATACTGAAGAAAAATATAAGTATTTATTAATTAACTTTCATCGGGAGCTTCGTTCACAAACCTTTCCACTTCATTCGATGTTAATATTTTCGACTTTTTAGTTGTAAAACCATCTGATTGTTGTTATTTAGTTGTTATAAGAAAGCATTTAGTTTTGGGTATTCACTTATATCCACGTTATTCCTTATTTTCAGCATACTTTTTACTAAAGTAAACCTCGACCATAACGTAGAAGGGTTTAATTTTGCTGAGAGTTCAGAGTATGTAGATATATAGAGACTTTTGACTTTTCCGGTAAAATGTTCTCCGAAGCATTTTGTGCAATTATACTGACTTCCGATGGTGTTAATTCAAATAAAATATCGTCGAAATTTCTCATTTTGTGCAACAAACAACTAAACTCGCAAAAATTTTTTTTGGAAAATGGCGCCAACCGGAGGAATATAAGCAGAGATTTTTTTGTTTTCTTCACCCATTCTGGGCAGGCAAACGGAACTATGCCCATACAGCCAAGTCTTCAGTAAAAATTTTATATAGATATGAAATTAATAAGCTGAAACAAAATGAAACCTAACCTAACTCGAGAACCGTTCGAGTCCCGTCTGCTACCTGGTCCGAGTGGAATCTTATCTAGTTATATTTTCTTTAGATTTAAACATAAAGAAGTTACTAACCTAATTCATTGAATCAAATCATTAAATCTGATATTGAAACAAATTAGTAGCTTCTTTTTAGAAATATTTGCATGAATCATAAAAACTTCTAAGTTTTTTTTTAGTAAAAATGTTTTTTTCTTTTTAATATACAGACTTCCCGCCTGTGGTTAGCACGTTCGGTCTATGTGTGGATGTTTCGCAATGGTCGGCTACAGAGGTGGTTAATATAGCGTCTAGCGCCATATTATAGCGCGCTATTTGTCCAAAGCACGTATCGCGTGCTATTTAATAAAGCTACAAGACGCTAATGCTATATAGCACATATTGAGTTGATTGACCGCGCGCGGCAGCGGGCAGCGGGAGGCGCTAGACGCGACGCTACCAGGCAGGCCAGCCAGTAATCGCGTGCGCGTTGATAGCAGCGGTTCGTTACTATTAATTTTCGCAACGTCGCGTCGCAGCAGGAAAACTATTATCGCGGGCAATAAATAGATTGCGTGGTTTCTAACATTATTTTTTATTAGAGTTTGTGATCACGAAATAAACTATTAATAACAGCATATATAAAAGACGATATCAAAATAAATAAATATTGTAAAACATTACTTAGAATATTTAAAATTAGTTAGCTAAAGCTTTTGTGCCAAGGGAATCGGAAAAAATGGCGGTACAACAATAATCTAGACGTGTGAAAATAAATAAAAGAAATAAAAATAGTAATTTGTATTAGTTGACCCGACCAGGGACCGAACCCGGGATCCTGCGAGATTGTGACGCAATACATAATAAAACTCAACGATATCTAGCATCTAGCGTGCTGCAAGATTTAACGTGGCAACGGACCGCCACAAGCTTTCAAGTAAATAGCGCGCTATTAACATAGCGTATATAATAGCGCGCTATTTAAAAGTAGCATATAGTTTCCAGCACGCTATTGCTTTATAGCTACTTTGAACAACTCTAGTCGGCTATACGATAGATCCTTCGTGCTTTGGAAGGCACATTAACTGTTCATCCTGGCTACATTAGTCTACAGGCGTTAGCACCCACCAATACCTACAAGGAGTGCGTGATGGGTCTTGGCCCAATCTTCTTAATCCAGCTATACACGGGCGTTGCTAGGAGGCAAGGGTGGCAATGAGCACCCTAACAAATTTGAGTTAGTTATGTTTTGCAATCTAAAACAACCTAGCAAATAGTTTTAGGTATTTTTTGGGTAGCTAAAAGTTTGAGTGTTGAAAAATATCTTTGCAGTTTATAAATTAGGAAAAATCTAGTTCTTATCTTTTTCGAAAGCTGGTCTTTGCATTATAAAGTTCAGATTTTTGGTTGCTTTTCGCCATCACCACCCCTTTTATTCCATAGTTGAGAAAGCTCAGATCAAATAAAAAAGTAAGAAAGAGCGATATTTTCAAGTTTCAATGTCTCTTTAGTTACAAAGAGACATTGAAACTTCCATAGCTATAAAGGGAAAGTGACCGTTATTGGTGCTAATCACAAAATACATCTAGGAATAAAACACAATTTAAAATATGTAACATTTACTTTATTAACAATTTATTTACAAAATATAAAGTATCTTAGATGTTCTTCGCATGCATGACAAATACCTAGTACTTACATATAAGCAAATCTCTTTTCTAATTAACAGGTTCTCGTAAAATAAATCGATCTTATTGGTAACAAAATATAATGAAATAGAAGCGCATTTTGATTCTTAAACCAGCAGTTAACTTTTCAGATATAATAGGGTATTTGACAGTATTAAAAATAAAGTGCCAATTGTGTTCATCTGTGTTTGGAATGAATATTGGCAGGGGTCTTTACTATTTTTATAAAAAAAATATTCATAATTTTACTAAAAACCCACGAAAAAGATAATAGTTTTCTTATCTATTGTCACGTTACCCAAAACGCTTGGGATTGGCGGAGCCTAAAATGACGTCACACGCAAGTAAACTTCCGGTTAAAGTGACATTACATTGTACCGTTTGACGTTTTAATAACAGTCGTGTGACGTCACAAACTAGTAAGACGCCATATTGTCCAAAAAAGCGTTTTCGCGGCAACTAGAAAATGGAGTTTTTGTAATGGTTATTTTTACTGAAATACACAACAGAATGATGAATATCTACTTTTTACGGTCTCCATAAACATTAGTCAGTAACGTGAGATCGTTTTCTAAAACTTGTCAAATACCCTATTAAATTACATACTACCTTTCTTTGATAATTTACTACTAACTACCTATATTGTAAGTTACAACATGGAGCTTTCATGACAGGACGGCTAAAACTGTTAACTATAGATATAATGTGGAAAAATCGTATGATTAACCCCTTAAGGCTTAAGCTATACATCTCGAGGACATACCTACATCACACATTATCATATAAACTTCTTAAAATGAAGTAAAGATTATTAAAAATAATTCAGCTGCACTGGAGAGGAGGTCCGAACTTAATTGCGAATAGTCATCTTTATGAGATAAAATAAATTAATACTAATGTTTTAACCACAAGGTACATATATAATTAATTATATTAGGGTAAAGGTATATATATAACTAATTATTAACCTGCTTTAAACGTAATCATGGAATACCATATTTACTTTCTGCTGCTCAAAGTAACAAAATTTCACTTCTATTTTTCACTAAAATTCTTACGAGCCCATGTATGTATGTTACTAGTTTTTTTTTACCAGTTAGACATTTTTATGAATACACAGTAGCCTGTGCGAATGTTATGCATGATTGACTTATGCTAAGTATAGAGTCTGTGTGGAAAGAGAATGGGCGTGGCGAAAACGGAACTAACATTAAGATTTTTATTTGGCAATCAAACCCAGCAATCTGTAGAACGTCAAAGTTTTGTATTGATACAGATTTGTTTGTTGTTGTGAATTCTTGCGGTTTTTTGTATTTAATCATGTCTAAAAGGAGTAAAACCTTACAAATACGGTAGAAAAGCACTACAGCGCCCTCCAATCTAAATCCCATTCTCTTTCCGCACAGACTCTATTTCAAATACTTCATACATACAACTACTACCTAATTCTTTTACGGATAAACATTCAAATTTTGACTACTCAATAGTAATTTATTAAATTCAATAGAAAATACCAGCACCAATTTGACCATACTGATAATGGTATTTTTATTAAACTTATTATAAGTCGCGGCACGAAACTCTAGCGCTGACCGTTATTGCGCAGAAGTAAAAATTAAGATGTCTTGGGGAAACGAGGTGCGCGGGTGGATGTGCGTTGCGCCGATTGGCTCTCCTGTCGTACCCATACGCAGCTATCCCCTCCGCGTTTTGTTCAGCGCTAGAGTTACGTGCTGCGACCTGTACCTGCCTACTATCTTAAATACTATGCCACCTGTGGGGCAACTTACTTATTTGACTTTGTCTTAATAGCATTTAGAATGTTAACATTGATATTACAAGTTTATCCACCAAGTGGCTTCGATAGTGATTCTATAATTACAAAAGTATCTTTTATACCCCAATTTGATTAGTGTAAATCAGTGTAAATATTTAATTTTTATCTTTGACGCAAACACACACCACACTGTTTTAAAGTAAATAAAACTTTAAACTAAAACTTCAGTCTTTTATTACCAGTTTCTAACAACGGCACATAAGTGCTCTAACTGACAACTATTTGAAACATAACGTAGAAAACATTAATAATGATACGTAACCGTAGATACTTTAAACAATAATATTTGTATATAACATAATATAAACGCATTATGGCTGATTTATAACAATATATAAAACATGACTACATCTTTCTACTATCACAGCCATACTTGGAACACTAGACTCTCATTATAAAATCCACGTCTTCTGATTAATATAGTTTGGCCGCAAGACAGCCCAATTTAGACCTCCCGCACTCTGCAGTCAACCAGGCAACAATACTCGGTTCACGGAAACGAATTAGTGAAACGCTTTCTTTATCAAACTATCGCTTATAAAAAAAAAGATGGAAAACTCGTTATACGGGAAGGTCAAGAATGCTGTCAGTGGTCGGAGTAACGATAACGCTATAAATCATATTATAGCGTTTTATAGCATAATATGCATTAAAGCGTTTTATTATAAGTATTATATAATATTTCGTCGCGACATGTTTGTTTCCGTTACGTTATCTTTCCCTTAATCTTACTTTGTACAACTCTCGCTTTGGTTCCTTAATTAGTCAAAGAAGATCGCTACTTTACTACAATTGTATTAAGAATTAAAACATCCAAGTCACATTTCATTTCATACAATATATAATCTAGCTTGAAGAGAGATTTTTTCTTTTCTTCCTTTTTTTCCCCATTCTTTGACACCAATTTGAAATTCGCATCCTTTGCGTTTCAGTGCAAAGGATACCAAGTTCTTTTACAGCCTAATCTTTAGTATTTCTTCCTATTTATATCTGCTTTTATTTCTGAGTTCTGTCAGGTAGGCAGCATGAGAATAAAGTTCTGACTTTCACTTGATTAGTTGGTTAGACACTTATGAACGTAACCTACACCAATCACATTACATAGTCAGTCATTTATGTTAACGTATTTAAAACAAGAGTCTACCCGCACATTCGACGAAATCTCACCAAAAGCTCCACGAATCCGTAAACAAAACACTCGAGATTAGATTTTGTTTTTAGTTTTCCTGACCCTTAAAGGGGTTCTAGTACACAGTCAAATCAAGAGCTATTTCGAAAACGCGTTCTTTTTGTCAGTCAAGGTTTTTAAAGTTTTTTTTAAACACTCGTTTATTGTATTTTCACACCGCGCGCCAATCTCGCTCGTTCGGTTCACACTTCACGTGGTAGTTGAGGCAGGGCTGAAAGTTGACGTGGATGGTGACCGGGTGCAAGGGCGCGGCCAGCTGTACGGCGCGCGCGTCAAGCATATCGTACGGGCCAACGTGTCGCGCAAGACACGCGTAATCCACGCTTAACGGCACGTAGTATTTACCTGCGAACATTCATCCATATTAATATTGTATTGCGAAAGTGTGTGTATCCGTCCTTCTGTCCGATACCACTTCACGCTTAAACCTCTCAACTGAAGTACCTAGATGAAATTTGGTATACTGATAGTTTGAGTTCCGGGAAAGGACTAATAATAGTTTTTATACCAGAAATCATCCTTTAAGAGGGTGAAAAGGAGACTGGAAGTTTGTATGGGAAACTAATATTTCCACGCAGACGAAGTCGCTGGTAGCCGCTAATTTATTGATAATAATCTAACAAGTTAGTAACACAACACAAAAGGGAGCTCGATGTCTCAATGATTAAAGTATTCCATCATCATCATGATATCAGCCGTATAACGGACGCCCGCTGCTAAGCATAGCAAGGATCTGCAACCCTGACAGGCTTAGATTAAATCAATTTAATCTACTTACTTACTTTTGGCTTTACTCTAAATACGCCCCTGGGCCGGGGGGCATACCTGCTTAGTGTCATCGTCAAGTACGTGGTAGCTATTTAAGAACCTCGCCTCCCCAGCGGTCATCGGTATTTTTCATTACGTGTTCATCCTACTGCTACAGTGGACAATGATTAGGTATTTGCTATGAATAAAGTTGGATGAACGCTTTGATACCATATTGATGTAAATTGAAATACTTATACACAGCAACAACTAAAAGAATTTGTTTCATGCTGCTAAAAAACCGAATACCTAACAATTATGAATGCAGCATCTGCAGCCGTATCATAGATTTGCTCCTTGGTTAGAAACCACCAATCCGAGAGCCCGCGTACTGCGTCATGGTCTAATCTTTTATTCCATCCATAGCCACAGCAGCAGCAGTAAGGATTAATAGGCTGTGGGTTGGGATGACGATAAATTATGGAAAATTATACAAACCTAGTTCGTTGAGCGCAAACACTGGAACGTACTGTGTCGGCGGCAACGGTTTCTCGTATGTATCTTGACGGTGCGGTGATTCGCTCGAAGTATCCTGTAAATAAACATTTACTTTCATGTAACATTGCTTTTTACACAACAAATAGATGTTTATTTAATGTATGTATATTATTGGAAAACAGATAGAACCCCTTTCACAAGAGTATTGAAGAAAGAACAATGGAAACATCTTTCTGTACCCTGGGTCATATTTACTCTAGGAGCAAAAGAACCATGGCCCAGGGCGGCAGGCTGCGAAGGGCGGCAAAAGCCGTTTTAAGGCTAGTTAAAAGTCGTTGGTCATTGCATCTGCAGTAGTAAGCATCCAAAATTGGCACTCGGCTTATTGCGTATAGCCTTAACCCTAGTAAGAATTGGGACAATTCCCAATTCTTACTATATGGGCCAAGGAAGAAAGGTCTGTGCCCAATTTATTATCTTTTTCTTCGAGTGCCTTTCAAACTAGTGAAGGGTAACAGTGAGCTCCTATTTCACCCAGTCTTTGGCGAGGTTGAAAAGCTGCGCGGCACTTGTGAGGCCTAAGCACGACTTTTGACAGCTCCGTAATCGTATCGTCATCGTCAAATTTTGTATGGAAGGAGCCAGTTCGTTCTTATACATGCAATTCAACTAAGAATAGGACCGACTGGACGCTATATTGTGACGTAGCTCATAGCTGTCAATTCAAACCAAATAGGTAGAGTGAGCCAAAACAAGTTTTTATATAATAAAACTTATTTACTAAGATTAAGTGAGAAAAAACATCAGATTTTTTTAATAAAATTTATTTACTAAGATTGAAAAAAAACAACCGATTTTTAATAATATTTATTTATTAAGACTGTGTGAGAAAAAACTTTAAACAGAATTTAGCTTTTCAATTCCGCTCATCTCTGCATTACCGCCGGAGTAGTTATGAATAATTATCACTATTACTAGGTCACATACGAACATGCATCCTTTATGTAAACGAAAGTTTTAAATCAAGTTTCTGAATGCAATTTGAAGTGACATTTGGTTGACGATTTAGGTTATCAACCATTCATAGCCAAAGGTCTAAAAATATTTGTTATTGTTTGTTTACAAATGTTTGTTTTTTTTTTCTAGAATTAGCTGAGTGTTAAAATAGGGTTTGAAGATATTTTTGCAAACCGTACTTTTCAAGCGACATTTGACAGATGGAGGTCATTGGCTTTCCTATTCTTATTTGAATCGTGAATGAAATGGTAGAGGTTTGCTTAGTTTTCATTGAAAATTTGACGATGCAATACGATTAAGGAGCTGTAAAAGTTTGTCCGTACGCTTTGTGTGTGTGTGTGTGTGTGTGTAATGTGTATCAGACACTAGTACCTGTGGACTGGTGTCGCGCGCGTCCTCGGTGGAGCCCGACGCGGAGGTGGAGGTGGAGGGCACGTGCCTGGCGGCGCGCCGGCGCTTGTGTCCGTACGCCTTGTGCGCCACGTGCGTGTGTGCGTGCGCGTGCGGCTGCGCGTGAGCCTACCCATCAAATACTATCGCTTACGACCACGACACACATACTCTTTAGATTTATGGGTTATAGGATACTAAAAATGGGTAAACGGAACTAAAATTATAGATAATAGGACAATAAATTAAAAAGGTTAGGTATATAATAAAGAACAAAAAACAGGGGAATGTAAATAATTTTCATTCAGATAGATTCATTAAGATATTGTCTTAATATCTTTTAAATTCTATTAATTAATTAATATTTTTTTGTTACTAAAAGGTACATTAGTATTTTGCATAAAACAACCATGGAATTTCAAAGCGTAGCTTGGAAACAAATATTTATTTATGCTGTTGTCATCCATGATACAAATAGCTAAGTGTCCCTACTGGAATTCGGATTGAGTACATTTAAAGCAGAAAGTAGGCGAAATATGATTTCCATCTACACTTTGTTCACGGAAACGAGTTAATGGGACGCTTTCTTTATAACTCAATCACAAAAGACAAGGATGGAAAATGCGTCAGGCGAGAA
Source organism: Chilo suppressalis (assembly GCA_902850365.2). Lineage (NCBI taxonomy): Eukaryota > Metazoa > Arthropoda > Insecta > Lepidoptera > Crambidae > Chilo > Chilo suppressalis. The sequence goes on from OU963902.1 coordinate 7,015,439, forward strand.
AGGAGGAGGTTAAAATTTGCTGAAGTAAAGATCACGACAATTCGGTCAATGCGCTGATTAGAGCGGCGATGACAGAAAAGCTTAGCTTTAAGTCAGTACAGTATTAAGTACCTTAGATAAGGTCGTTTCCGTGAATAGAGTAAAAGGAGCTGTAAAGCAACGCACCTCGTTATCTTGCGATCGAGAGAATCGCCTCTCTATGGAATTCTTGAATTTGTAGGAGTGCAGGAAGTCTTCGGCGTGCTCGGGCTTCCGAACGGTCCGCAGTGTGGGCTCACGTCTGCGCCGCCCGTCCAGAGGCAGCGGCTCCGGCTCAGGTAGAGCTTCGCCCTCTCCCATTACTGGAACAGGACCCATTGATACTGAAATGAATTGTTAATATTTTATTTAGATCACTTCATCTTCGTCTGAGTGGAATTTAGCTGCGAAGATAACTGAAACAGCAGTGAGCATTGCAGAATCAGTCACTTATGCCTTGCCAGCCTATTTGCGTACATTAGCGTAGCTAGTGAGTTTTCCTATTAGACACTCTCTAGTTGGACTAAAATTAAATCTGAAATGAATTTAAAGACAGTTTTCAACACTCAAACTTTAGAATGAGTTTAGAAGTTTCTAGGGCGGTGGTCATTGATCGTCCCAATTACGCCCAGTTGCGTACAACATCGTGGATCACAAGAATTATTGATATAAACCGTTCCAGAAGCAGTTACGATCATGATAGGTATATCGTATGTAGAGTTCGAGAGTGAGTGACACCTCTTTGACACTCGCACCCCTAGTCACCTGGCAAGTTAAGAGGCGCGGCGCGGTGGAGGACACGACATACTTCTGTCGCACTCTATTGGTAGGTATGATCCGGGGGTCTCTCTGGCTCAGTTCGCGAGGTAGGCTTGCTCGATGTGGAGTTCACGTTACATCTCTGTCACACTCTGTTGGATAGGATAGGTAGTGGTGTTGGTGGAAGGGCAGTAGAGATCATACCTCTATCGCACTCCATAGGGTAAGCGTGATCCGGTTGTCGCTCTTGCTCAAACTCGACCGGGTAGGGCGGCGCAGGCGGTGGTACGGAGGCGATCACACCCGTCTTGATGCTAAACCCATGTGAGCTGCTCGATGACGACGCTGTCTCCGATGACGAGCCAGGGTGCGACCGCGGCTTATCGCGCGGCGGCAGATTCTTTCCTACCAAACAAAATTAGTGTGATAATAATAAACAATGAAAACTTACAACAATTACTTTGTAGCCTGTAACCCAGCCCTGGCACTCGACATGCCTAGGTAAACATACATATTACTTTTCACTAAATCGAATAGAATAGAATTCATTTCTTTGCATTTGAATAGGGTACGCTGAAGATCTTGCAATTTTGAACTTCGGCCCATCCGGCAACCTAAAATAGCATGCAAATATTTTACACAACATTATTAAACTTTTATGATTGGTCTCGCTCGAAGCGAGGTTAAGTTAGGAAGGCGATTATTTTACTTATAAAACTACAAACAATAGGAATCGTAAAAAATGACGAAAAATATTCTAACTCGATAACTACGCAAAATCGTAGAACATACATAAACTTAAATTGATACCTATGATGCTCTGCTATCAGCTCGCACTGGCTTGACACCCTAAAAGAAACACCATGTATATATATATATATATACTAGTTGACCACGCGTACTTCGTACCGGTTAAAATAATTTGGAAGAAATGACGGACCCGAGTCTACCGTATCAAAAGGGACGAACGTCAAATGAATGTTTGTCAGGGAAGAAGATAGAACAGTTTATATGGGAAAAATAAATTGACGTTTATACTATCTTCCTAGCAATTTTCCATATTTTCTCACCTTTGAAACCTTTCCTAGACCTCCACGAACATTTCAAGACAGAGAAGATAAGATAAATCCGCTCAGCCGTTCTCGAGTTTTAGCGAGACTAACGAGTAGCAATTTATTTATATATATATATATATAGATATGGGGATATTATTTTTGTGTAACTAGGTAACACTATTCTTTTCGAAGAAGTTAAGTTAATTGCAGTGTTCCATAAGGTTAGGCAATGAGATCAGAATATGCAACACCCTAGTCACTAACATCACAAAATAGAGAGTAGGTTAGTTAGTAGTTCAAGGTGACCGTTTAAAGTTATGTCGGGCCATAATATGTTTGTAATATAAGGTGGCAAACCTTATAAGTTTTCCGCCCTGTTCACACAAAAAGTTAAATTCATTCACTCATTTCATTTCGTCATTCGGTTGATGTGTCCAAACAAATAAAACGCGGAATACCCATAATTAAAGTTTAGATGAGATTTCCACTTATTTATTCTAAATGTCAATCATTTCACTATTACTTTTGAAAATAAAATGCTGGTTTTGCACCTTGCCCACTTTCAGTGGCAAGGTTGGGTTCAGGACGGCAAAGTAAAGGTAGAAACCTTACTCACGACAGAAACGCCATGGATGGAACTAGTGTCTTTTATTCTGTTCTTAAATATCTATAACGCTCAAATGATTGATCTCCCTTCGGTCGACCGCAGGGAGACCAATCATTTATCTAAGAACTATAACGTGCCTCAGATGGGTGTTTCTAATCCTTTAACCTCACACAGACTATTTAGCATCTACGTTGCTCGAAACAATTTACACAAGTATTTTGACTTTGATAACACGCATCTGAAGCATTCTGTTTTCCTGTCCCTCCACATCCAGAAAAGAGCATTTAAACAAATTTGTTAGGTAATGGTCAAATACCTTTAGTGATGATCTCGCAGTGTCTCTGCAAGTGTGTCGAAAGCTGGGCACAGAGTCCATCGCCTGGCCCGTAGCCCTGCACCTCGACGAAGAAGCGCACCGCTTCCGCAGCCGCTTCCTGGTAGCCGGCCTTGTAGTGCTCCGCCACCTGCCTCTCTACCGCTACAACAGAACCCACGGCGAAAATGCAACATCCACTAACGGGTAACACCCGACAACATTAGATTCCTTCAGTCCATGCCATACCACCCACGAGCATATGTAAACGCAAGCCTGTTTTTTTATATTAGATTTTAATGGTGATAGCATCCTGTTAACATTGACTTTATTACATAGGCCTAAATAACTCAACTCAAATGACACGCTGGAACCATATAATACGATAGAATAGTGGTTCTTAACCGTTTAGTGATGAGGGTCGAGGGATCATTTCTGTTTTTCTGTCTTGTCACAGAACGATAAATTCAAACTAGGATTTATTAAATAGCAACCAATTTCTGATGGCGACAAAACTCCAATATAATCGAAATAAATGCTGTGTCCTATATCTACTGGTCCATGAATAGGTCCTAACACAAATAACTAATAATAAGTATGAAGTAGTATATATTTTGCCCAAAAACTATTGTGATGCAAACATGATAATTTCAAATAAGTAGGTGGTAAAACCGCAGAGAGGAAAACCAACTCAACTGAAGAGACAACCCAAGATAAAGAATATTTGCAAATTAAATAAGATCGGATAAGAATACTTTTAGACGACAGTAAGTAATTCGCCAAATAAATTGAATAAAACTGAGTAGTTTTATAAATAGAAGAATTAGGTTACATTCATAACAAAAAGCAAAACTTCAAAAAAGAATTTGGAAAATGACCATTGGATATGAGAGACAACTAGAATATGCGTAAAACTTACAAACGTATTGCCAAGGAGTGAAATAGCGCTCAAATGGAAATTTGGAAATAATAATAATATACATATTTTATTATTTGAACACAATAACAGATGTAACAGTGAGTTTTTCAAATTATGTATTATGGATTCACGAGACAATAGAAAATAATTGTATAATATATTTAAGAATTAAATTATGAGAAAGATAACAGTACCCCTAGCATGAACCATTAACAAATTCGAAGAGAATCTATTAAATAGATTTTCGATGTTTAATTTTCGCATTGTCTTACAGTTGATTCGAACAGTGGTTTAAAGTTTTACCACTTCTTTTTTCTTTGGTAACTTATAAAGAATACTAATAAAGAAATCGGTTCAATAATAATATTAGATGGGACATAGGAATTTAATGGAATCCAAACAACAAGGTAATTTTGCACTTATATCTCTAGAAATAAAAGTTTTATTTTACGATCAGGCACGCGTTCATCGCGTTTAATGTAAGTATGCTCTCACAGTTAATCTGGTGGGTTTTTTGAAAAACTTTAAATTATTCTGAGATTATGTACAGAAAATACTTTCATTAAAAATAACAGTCTGAAGAACCATTTTTGGTATTCTGACTGTATTCTGACATAAATCTTAAAACATTTGAAAGTCTGAAGAAAACTAAGTGATGAGTAGTAGTTTGTAACTTAGACATAATTTTTTTCATAGGTCAAAAACATATATGTCCTAGATCGTAAGGAAACGATTTAAGTCAAAGATGAAGACCTTACACGATAATGACAATGCCACAATAGGCTGCATACAAATGGACTACACCAGGACTGCATACGTACGATATGTAGTCGTACGGCGAGGCAAAAGTAGCCTTCATAGCAAGTCTCTGATCTGCACTGCATCTCATATGACGTGTCACAGGAATTAAAGTTCATGCTTCGTGCTCGAGATTATCTTGATTAACACATGTAGCATGCGTAGCACACGCCATTACACACTATATTAAGAATATATAAACTAAAAAGAATAAAATTTTACTATATAACTATTAGTTTTTTCTTTTCTTTAAATTTCGAGTGTGGGTAAACCCTAGCACCCGTCATAGCTATCAATCGCTTTATAGTGCGTCGTCGTTTCGCATCTACTTATTTCAATTGTGTTATAACTGATTACTTAAAACGGAAGATTAGAAGATTGGAGAGGAAATTGGAGTGTAGAAAGAAGCACCACCGCAGTCGATATAATTCATCTTTTTCTGAGCTATCGGATCTTTTATATTGTCATCAGTACCTAAAGGTTTGTAAGTTAAGTATTTTTATGCATTTACAAGTCGCTAACCTTGACATAATTATATTGTATTGAAGTTCTGTGACCTACTTTTTCTATCGGTTCCCAACTTAGATAACAAAAAGTTCGCAAAGTATTCAAAGTATGTTTACCGTTTTTACTACTCACTTCATAAAATAAATACTTCTTGGATAACAAAATTAATTTTTAAGTTTTATTTCAACATAATTTCATTTAATTAATTCGTCACAGACTTTTACAAGTTTTTCGTATATATATTTTAACAGTTTGCGGGCAGTACTCTCTTTGAATTGGGACTGTTTCTTACTGAAAATAATATTTACAAGTACAATAAAACATTACTACAATAAAAACAGTTACTTTTAAATATTATGCGATTTTCAATAGTTTGCGGACAATGCTTTTCATCGAACTGGGACTGTCTATTACAAAAATTAAATCGCATAAGTGAGGTTAAAATTACATTACCTTAAATAATGATAACAATCATTATATACACTGCAGTCACTGGGTCCTACAGACAGTACAACGGGACTGTTATAAGGTACTACTAAGTGTTGTTTGCGGACAGTACGTGTTATTACAACTGGGGACTGTCTCTTACAACATAATATTGACATGCAAAATGGTATGAACATAAGGATTGTTCTGTCTTTTACAGACGACCAAGAGGTCATAGTTGACCTCGACGCACCGTGTTCCGAGGGTCAACCTGCAGGATAAATAAGAACAAGTGCTGTGGCCACTTTTGGAACCAATCCAATGTAGATGTCGGGCTGAAAACAATACGGTAACACATGATGGTCATTGGTCGACTAAGGCTCCGAGGCGTTATCTACCTTCAGATCAAACGTCTGTCTCAGAAACATAAAACATACAATCAGACAGTTAAATATTAGGCACTGACCCTACTTCAGAGAAAAGGAATGATAAAAAGAGATAAATAGCAATTTTTCAACTAGACTCCAACACTGGGTCACAACAGGAATTAGCAAAGAATTGCGTAAAGAACTTATAGAAATGTATATGACTCAAGAAAATTGCTAGATGATTGACCCTGAGATAAAAGCAGCTGTTTCAGATATTATTACAAAACGCGATGAGGCCATTCAATTGAAACAGAAGGAATTGACTGCTGAATTCACTTGTCTGCGAGAAGCTATTACAGCTATACTGTCTGCAAATGAGAAAAATACTGCCTTGCTAAAACACTAATTGATTTGGCAAAAATTATGTGTGATTGTCAACATTCTGATGCAATAAAACGAAGAAATTTTCTTCTAAATGCCGTTAAGAAAGATCTAAGGGAGTTTCTTCAAAATACTAAAATTGAATATTATTCGGCGAAAACTTAACGGAAACCATAAAGCTAAAGATATTAACGTAAACTATTAAAGTCTGGTACCGACCTCAAGCAATCAACGACACCGAGGTTTTCTAATAAAAAGCTAAGCTCAAATCCAGTCAGCTCTTCGCGGAATTTAAACTGCACGGGTACTCCGAGGACGAAGGAGCCTGCAACGACTTCGACGCGCAGACGGCCCATCAACTCATCGAAGCATTCCCAGTATCCGCAGCAGAGACAGAACAACAATCGTCGTTAAATACGGTAATGCATGGGTAGGTCGCTTATCATTATTCTATAAAAAATGGTCAATGAATACCAAGGACCCACTGGTCCTTTCTTATATAAAAGGATATAGGATTCCCTTCAGTCGAACACCGACGCAACCTGTATCGCCATCAATCCGAAAAAGTACTGAAAAGAAAAGGCTCTTCTCGAAGGAAAGGCTTCGGAGTTTGATAAAACCTGATTCATATCTATCAACATTTTTTTTAATACCTAAGCCAAATGGTAAAATGTGCTTCATATTAAACTTAAAGTCGCTTAATAAATTTATTGGTGCAAATCATTTTAAACTGTACTGTACAAATATTGAGGGATTGTAACATGTGCACAGTTGATTTGAAAGACGCATATTTATTTGTTAAAAATGTATGAGGAAGACCGAAAATATCTGAAGATACCAATTTGATCAAAAAACATGTGAATTTCATGTCTTACCATTTGGCTTGAATATAGCTCCTTTTTTTCACTAAAGTCATGAAACCGGTCATAAAAGTGCTAAGATCATGTGGTTACCTGTCCACAATATATTTAGATGACATCTGTTTAATAGGATTAGATGAAACTTAAAAACTTAAAAACTCACAAGATACTTTAAGGTTGCTTACAAGCTTGAGTTTCATTATAAATAGCAATAACAGTAATTTTATACCTTCTCAGTCTTGTAAGTTCTTAGGATACATTATAGACTCAATGAAATTTTGAGGTCACTCTGCCAGAAAAAAAATGCAAAACTTGAAATCTGCAACACAAAAGTTTTCCAACTTAAAAAGTGTAGAATCAGAGAACCAAATTATTTGAAAGATGTAAATATATTAATCTAAATATCAGTGATAATTACCACAAAAATATGGATATACCTTGTTATTTGCAACTGGATATTTTTGTCGGTGGAGCCGCACCATGGATAAAAATCTTGCTGCAAACATAGAAATAGACAAGTATGACCCAGAATTTATTTCAGGTGCCTCAAATACGGGGTTGAGAATTGCATGTAGAGACGACAAAGCTGGTTTATGGAGTGAAAATTAAAGTAGCGCAGGCATATAAATTATTTAGAAATTCTTGCTACGTTTATTAATTTAAAGATATTTTCCAAAAATATGTATAACTGTCAAATACTTCTCCGAATCGACAATACCACGGCAATTTACTACATAAACCGTATGGGTGGCATACAGTTCCCACACTTTCAGAGATCACAAAAGATCTCTGGTAATGGTGTGATCGTAAAAATCTTTACGTATTTGAAACTTTTATTCAATCTTCAGATAATTACCATGCAGATCAAGAATCGAGAAAAATCAGCCGGATATCGAAAGGCAGCTAGCGGATTTTGCCTTTGAACAAATCGTTGAAAAAATTTATGACCCAGACATTGAAGTATTTGCTAATAATTTAAATAATAAATGCCCAAGATATATATCATGGCAAAGGGATCCGGATGCATACGCCGTAAACAATTTTACAGGGTCGTGGTCGAAATTAAAGTTTTATGCTTTTCCTCATTTCACAATGATTCCGAAATATTTAAGAAAAAATATCTCTCACAATGGTAAGGTATTATAGTTGTTCCATTTTGGCCTACACAATTTTAGTATCTGCTTTTTAAGAGTCTTTTAATGAGTGGGTAATTAGTTTTCAAAGCAGATTCAAATCTTATTTTATCTACAAATTCCAGCCGCGAACAAATGCGCAACTCCATTACCCTGGTGGCAGGGGTCTTATCCGGGAGGTGATAATACGAAGAGGCGTCCCACAATCTACTGTGGATATCATGCTTAACTCCCTTACGGATAAGTCATATAAACAGTACGAAGGAACAAAAAGAAGATGCAATAAAAATTGGTTTATTTATTGTCAACAGAATAAGTTAAACTTATACGAAGTATCAATTCCTGTCATACAACATTTTTAACATCAATTTTTAACAGTGGCGCTCAGTACGGTACCATTAACTGTTATCATTCCGCTTTAGCGTTGATCACTAAAAATAATATCTTACAAAACCAAGAAATAAAAAGGTTTATTAAAGCAGTGTTTCCGTACCAGACCTCTACTTCTTAAACATCATGAAGTCTGGAATATAGCACAGGTTGTAAGTTGCTTTGAAAATAGTTTCCCAATAAAAGTTTGAATCTTTAAACAATATCTAAAAAAAATATAACAATATTAGCCATTGTCACAGACCATAGGGTACAAACCCTATCTAAAATAAAAATAAATGGGTGCGTGTACTTATGTAGGCGCGTGAGAAGTTATCCTTCTTTGGCATCGTTTAAAATTAGTTTTTAATTGCATGCAAATAATTAATTACAATAAATTAATTAAAAGTCCGGAAAAGGACACAGTCATTAAAGTTCAGTTTTAATTTGAAAAAATAAATAAATAATCAAAATATTCAATTAAAATCGCTACTGAATATAATTTATTAGAACATATATGATTTGCACTTGTATGAAACTCAAACACGTAATGCGAATATACAAACTAGAAACATGTGGATAAATATTATAAATATGAATACCTATAACTGTTACTTTATTACAAAAAATAAATATGTGGTTTTTGGTTCTACTACACCAATGGTCAAGAGATGGCGCTGTAGTTTCCTGAATCGCGCTTTGGTTCCGTTGTTCCAGATTAATAAATACTTTTGATAGGCCTTCACAATGCAGTCGTTAGCACCCACTAAATAGAGATTCTATTTCTATTTTGTTGGTAGATTTTCTTAATGTGCGGTAAATACAAAAGTAACAGCATGAAGTTGGTTGAAAATTTTGTGTTACAGTGATGCGCGCGCATCTTAAAATTTCACTCTCATCATTTTTTCATAACGCGCCTTAAGAAGTATAACTTCAAAAATGTAATATTGATAAGTCTTCTTCAGCAATTAAAATCGAAAGTCCGGATCTCATAAAGACACCATTGCTCGTTTCTATAACGAAAAGTCAAGTATTTGTTCTGCAAGAGTGTTGATTACTTACATTGAAATGACTGTCTCGTCATGCTGATTCAGACAAATTATTTTCATTAGTTACCGAAAGTCATATAAGTCTGCTACTTCTCAAACCTTATCCAGATGGATAAAAAATACGTTACATTTAAGCGGAATTGATATTTCAATGTTCACTGCGCATAGTACCCGGCATGCTGCTACGTCAGCTGCGCAAAATTTAGGTGTTAGCATACATCAGAATATGAAAACTGCAGGTTGGAGTTCAAAATCACATACGTTTGCTAACTTTTATAACAGGCCAGTAACAAAACAATTGTGGTAAAAAATTTGGAACCACTGTTTTGAGTGCTAATCAAATGATTTTTTCGTTTATTTCACAAACGATGTTGATTTTTTATGTGGCATATAATTTTTAATTTTACCTTTTGTTTACCTTTTGTTTCTATGTTACAAAAATAAAGAAGCAAATTATGTTAAATTTATCCTTATTATTCAGTAACCTATCACAATTATTCATATTTTTCGAAGTCAAGTAAGTATTATTAGAGATTTATCTTCTTTCCTAATTAAACGAAGGCTTTGTTCGAAGAGAATAGCCCGTACCCCAAAAAAAAGTTATTATTACTTCTATATTATTCGAAAAATATGTATAATTTATACTCTTAACTAAATGACAGCTATGACGGGCGCTAGGGCTTACCTACATTCCAAATTTAAAGAAAAGACTAATCTAGTAATTTTTTTTTTTTAGTTATATTCTCAATATAGTGTGAAATGGCATGTGCTACCCGTTCTACACGAAATGAAGAGATTAGCTTGATTAACAAACTGTGTCAATCAAACTAATCTCTTCGGACGAAGCCTTCGTATAATTAGGATAGAATTTCACTTCAGGTAAGTTCCTTTAATCTCTAATTCTATTTCACATGCAGTCTTTCGACGAATTTAAGATTTAGGAATAGACCAGGGTTCGATAATTTTTGAGACCAAAAAAAATTATAGTAGGATAAAACCCATTGGAAAAGGTAGAGAATATTACAAAAATGTAAGGAAACATAAATTACGATCGATCTGAGGTCGGGAAGGGGGGAAAAAAACTCACCCCCTCGAGTTTTTAAGGGTAAAAAACGGTTAATCTTGATTTCCGGTAAAACTGCAAGTCCTATGAAAAAAAGTTAAATGGCAAAGTTGTAGTTAATAAAAAGATCTACAACTTTTGTATCGACACTTTTTTCACACAACCTCAAAATTTATGTGAAAAAGTCGAATAACCGAGTTTTTGGTTTTTTATTTTATGCAAAAAAAATATTTTTCACGTATTTAGTGAAAACTTACCTTTGTATGTCCCAAACATACAGTTTTTTTTTTGATTTAAAATATTCATTTTTTCACCTTATTTTGACTTAATATCGAAAAAGCACCCTAATTTTCAATCGAAAATTCTCAAGTCAAAATATCTGTTTTTTTAAAAAAGTTGGTGTGTTTTTTGTTTGTTGAAATCTCTACCTTGTGATGGTATAAAAAAATATATACACTACTATGGTAAATGTTCTCAGAAACTGCAAATTAATAATGAAAAAAACTCCGAATCCGAATTTTTTTTTTGAATCGTTATGTATAATTTTGAGCTATTTATTAAAATTTACGTTGTAATTACTCGAAAAACGTTAGATATCATGTTATATTGATAAACAAAAAAACTCGAGATTAACCGTTTTTTACCCTTAAAAACTCACCCCCTCCCCTTTCCCGACCTCAGATCGCCCGTAATTTATTTTGTTATATTCTCTACCTTTTCCAATGGGTTTCATCCTACTATATTTTTTTTTCACTTTTTACCATTTTTAAAATTATCGACCCTGGTTTATAAGGACAGATGTCGTCTCAAGATAGGTAATGTAAAGCATATCTACGAGCTTCCAATATCTACCGGTTTTGAATCACTTTGTAAAGATAAAAGGCAATTGCGGCGTTTTTTATATATGTAGTAGCCAAACTGCATTCATCTGGTTTGCAGATCGAATGCAGTCTATATGCATAAAACGTAAGCTATTTTATAATTTATTGTACCATGAGTTATCGAAATGCTCATTAATGTCTGACTTCTGTTCCCGTGTTCTATCTCAGTGAATACGAAAGGCCCTAAGAAAGGACCTACGGTCCTTATATGATTCCAATGATTTTAATTTACAATAGTGTCACCTGCACCCGTTCCTACATACAATCAACGCATTACAAAAGGTTAGCTAAGTGTTGAATTTCCTAAATTTATTTAGAGTCAACAAAGAGGTTGAACTTAGATAAATGACTGGTGTCCCTTTGGACGACCGCAGGGAGACCAGCAATTTATCCATGAGGTTGAACTTAAAAATCAATTGTGGAGACAGTTTCGAATAACCTGAGGAATGTACTCTTCGTGACGCAAGCACGTAGCTCAATTCTGACTGTCGAAGAGAATTTGTATTCAGTTTGTACCTACAGAGCGATATTTCTTTTGGACATTTACTTTTAGATTGTGTTAAGAGTTTCATGTGCTCTGTTGACTTGACTGCATCATACCGTAAAACTTTACATACCCTTAGGCAAATCGTTTCCGTGGTACACACCATTAGCTCGGTCCTGCAGGAACTTGAGGTGTTTGATCGCCATCTCGATGATTTCCGTCTTTTCGACCCTGCCCCTGCCTTTCTTCAGGTACTCGGGTGGAATGAGCCGGGAGAGGTCCGCTAGGCAGTTGTTCATGCGATCTCTGCGGCGTTTCTCGATTATGCGATGCGACATCGGATCTTGCTATAGGAGGGTGGAAAAACTTCGTCTTGATATTTTTTAAGCTATTGTATAGCTTTTATCTTTGAGCGCGCCGACCGAATCAGGAAATTCCGTAATACCGGCCATACACACTACGAGAAATCGTTACGATCAGACTGTACAGTTCGAACGGTACCGATAAATCGTAGCGTGTATGTTGTAAAACTGCACAGTTTTCTATACGTACGCCGCGTACGAAAACTGTTTCGTTCGAACTGTACAGTCTGATCGTAACGATTTCTCGTAGTGTGTATGGCTGGCATAACGAAGAAAATCTTACAAGAGTGCATATGTTATGGGCTAAGTGATGAGTCGAGCATTATTCATAATGCCTGGTCAATATGAATAATGCCCAAAAATAGCGGGCAATGTAATCACATTGATTGGTTATAATCATAACCAATCAATTTATCACATTGCCCGGGCATTATGAATAGTCAAGTGCCTATTGGGCAGAGTGATGTAAAGCATGTTAAATACTTTCAAATGAATACTTAGATAGACCGAGCATTACAAGTAATGAAATCAATTATCGGGTAGAATAATAATAAAAACATGCTTTATAGTTTAGTATTTATTTTTAAAATTTAAATAATCAGACTTCGGTTTTACTTCGATCAATTGACGAAGGGCTACATGTAGAAACTATAGTATATAGTAGTTTCAATACAGTTTGTTTGAAAAATTCATTAAAAATCTGTTAAATGTTCAGAATTTATGGTTCCCTATTTTTTAGGATGCAAGGACTTCCCTAGTCCTTGCATCCTAAAAAATAGGGATATAAATAAGGGATAAAAATAGGGATAATAAGAACTAGTACTTCTGCCTTATCTCCGGCGCTGCAGGAATAGCAGCCTCTCCGCCTTTGCGTGACAAAGTCACAAGCATCACTTCCCTTCACACCTTCGGCTTGTTGGTCGCCACCTCCGGCGGCGAATAGCCTCAGGCGCTACGGGTCGCGTGATTCTTACGGCTTTGTCACAGCAGGCGGGGGCTGCTCTCCCTCCGCGCTTCCGGGCTCTAAAAAACACTCTAGGGGTAGGGCAGACCAAGACCACGGCGTGTCAGGGTTAACCAAGCTGGTTCTGAATTAAAGACTGTTTATTGTAAAACCACATTTACCTTTTTTTCTAAGTGTTGAGCCCATACTATTTTTTATTTACCAAGATCTCAAAACAAACACAAAATGGCGAGACATCTGTCATTTTGACAATAGTACCAACTTTTTGAATTTAATTATACTGCCCGGTCCAAGCGATAAATTCAAGCTATCTCAATCACTGACTTATTGGATGTCTCAATACATGGACCACAAACTGTCCGGCATTATTAATAATGACCGGGCAATGTGATAAATAGGTGAGTTTAGATTGTAATTAATCACTTTGTCCGATATGGCTGGGCATTATTCATACTGCCCGCATTAATCACTTGGCCCATAACACATATACTAATAGAACACCATTTTCGCCATTCCAGTATCAATCTAAACGGTGCAGTGTGTTAAATCTTTGCCACGGTACCAATGGTAGGGGAGACCGTATAAGAACCACCTTCACCGATCTGATAACTCGATGAGATATATTTAGTATCAAATACAATTTATAAACAAATATGCCTAAGATGACTTGCCTATCGAAAAGAGTTCATAGCTATTTATAATTTAATTAATTTTAATCAATTTTCTTTCATCACCTTCACTCTTTAGATAACCGAATGAGTTTTATCTCAACTGATAGTTTTTAACACACAGAATGTGCCAAGGTAGGCTTGCTTACTTATTTCTGTGCATGGCTACCTGGCAAGCAGATATGAATAGGTAAGTCAATATAGGTAACTACACCGATCTGTTAACTTATCGAAATTAATATCATAGGTAAGATATTTTAATTACAAAACCAATCATATTGGCTTGCCTGCGTAAAATCGTGCACAAATTATTATTGCCAAGATATAAAGTTTTAGATTTTAGATATTCTGTTAGAAGCCTGAGAACTCTTATTTATAATAACTCTGATTTCGATCACAATGTTTGTATTATTTCACACTATATATACTTACAGCTTTGGAATAATCAAAAAGAAATATTTTAATATAGTATAAATAAAAGGTATATTTCTTCATTCTAAAACTAAATTATTAAAGTTATAATAAATTTTGATTCTTAATTTAAAATTAATTACAGAGCATGCAAAATAAATAAATAAAAAATTAAATATTTATTAATTTTTTATTATTCATCATCGGAAACGGATCGGAAACTAAATACTGAAAATCACATTGTAATAAATTTTGTTCACCTCCATTATCCATGATTTGTGCGATGTCATAAATTTTTAAGGGTGTTTGGTCCCCAATAAATCCAATTGGTTTTAAATGATCATCGCCTAAGGGCTAACCACAGTATTCAGGGTGCAATTTTAAGCAATCTTGATCAGTCGCATGAAGCCGCATATAATTGACATAAATCGTTCGTAATTTTTTTTGGGTTAAATAATAATTTGCATGGTGGCAAATTGTTGGAATCATAACTTTTAACTTTTTCCAAACCGTGCTCATTATCTTCTTTTGCGGAATAACTTTTCGGAATCGAAGGTTTAATTAAAATCTTTGTTCCTGGTGTTACTCTGAATGCATGAAAAATTATCCTAGTGTCCCGGCTCTTCATGATCACACATATATGCAACTTCTTCGTTTTTTTTTCATTCGATTTCGATGCCCTTCATAGGAGTAACAACGATTCAGAACAAGTCACATTTTTTTTAATTGTATTAATTGTGGGGACATTAATAGGCTGACGATGATGATGATGAATAATTGTAACTAAATTATCGTTTTCCCAATAGACATAAAAACTGAACCAAGGCTTCTTTGATCTGATGATAAATAATGAATTATGTAATGGAAGGTTACTTGAGACATATCTCTGAAGTAATTTTTCAACTTGACGACTCTGTATATAACAATACAGGGAGAAAAAACCAGCCCTTGCTGAGTTTCTTGCCGGTTCTACTCAGTACAAGGTCTCCCGCCGTAGTTTTGCGAACCGATGGCGTAGCTTCTTGACCTTCACAAGTGCTTGTGACAGCCTAGACTGAATACATGACTTTTCATTTCATTTATGTAATTTTGAATCGCTAATTTTTTAAACTGTGTAAAAAATCTGAAGGCCTGTTTTGTTGAGGTCCAGAAATATTAAATGGAACGTCAATCTCTTGACGATTTTGACGTTCTGTATCTTTTATTGATGGCGATATATAACGATCAAAAACTAAATGCACATGTGCGGTTTTCATGGAACAAATTTTTATTAGTATCGTGTCAGCATTTTTTTAATAAAGTTTGTGGTATTGAGGCTCCAATTAAGTACAAATAGTAAAATCCCTCGATTATTTCTATTATTATTCTCTCATTTATTTTATTTTACAGTTAGGTTTTTTATAAAATAGATATAAAAGTAAAATACAAGAAACCGCCTGACGAAGCGCGCTGTGTCCAAGAGTACTGCCTTTTCTATTATTATTATTATTTTTAATTAATTTAAAATAAAGAATCGAGATGTTTTTATAATTTTTAAATTGATAATTTAGCTTTAGAATAAAAAAAATTGTTGATTTTTTAATTTTTTACTTATTAATATATTAAATTATTTATTTTTCATTATTTCATAGCTGTAAGTATATATAGTGTGAAATAATACAAACATTGTGATCGAAATCAGAGTTATTAGAAGCAAACTTGAGTATTGTTCTATGATCTGGAGCCCAAATTATCAAATCCACAAAGATCGTATAGAGGCAATCCAAAGAAGATTTACGCGTCTAATTCTGCATGGTAGATATAGAACGGCTCCGTACAGGGAACGCCTAAATACTCTCAATATGGTGACGCTGGCTGATCGTCGTTCGACACTTGATATAACTTTCTTGTGTAAGATTTTGAATGGTATATTTGATGATCCTATGCTCCTCAGTAAGTTTCGCTTTAGGATACCATCGCGGTTGCCACGTTATCCGGCATCACTCTTGACACACAAAACGTACCGTAGCAATTTGGGTCACCATTCACTCATCCCTAGGTTAAGTAGATTAATTGGTGAGCTTGTGAAGAAGGATCATACTATTGATATTTTTCATGATAAAATACCAACTTTAAAAAATAAAATATTTAGAATACTGGGAAAGTAGATACTTAACTGTTTAATATTATTGTTAATAAAATTAGTTTGCCAATAATGGGTCTGGTACGTAAGGGGTTCTCTGAACTTACGACCATATTAGGCAGTGTTCTCTCCTTTTAAATAATTATAGAGCATGATAGACTGTCGTGATTGTTCTGTGATTGGGCAAATATTTGTGTTGTGTAGTAAATTCCGTATGTAGAATATGTAAAAAGAAAAACTGTTTACTGTTTAGCGCATGATGAGGCCATCTTTAAGTACAGTTATATTATATCCTAATACGTAAGCATATGTGTAAGTTTGTTTGTATTAATATAGCTGTGTTGATGGTCCATAAATAAATAAATAAATAAATAAATTAGGTCAGATCGCACAATTAGCCGTTTCCAGCATGCAAAAATTAATTGAAATATAGATTTATAATTATGTTATGACTTTTTTGTACTTAGAGCATATCTCTTAGTCTATGTTTTTTTTAATTAATTGAGATAAAACTCATTCGGTTATCAAAAGAGTGAAGGTGATGAAAGAAAATTTATTAAAATTAATTAAATTAAAAATAGCTATGAACACTTTTCGATAGGCAAGTCATCATAGGCATATTTGTTTATAAATTATATTTGATACGAAATTTTGTCACATCGAATTATCAGTTCGGTGAGGGTCGACCTCCAACCGGGTCTTAGACAATTTTTTCCTATTTTTAAATATATATATAAGACCCCAGAAGCTGTTCTTATTTATATTTGTCTCCCTTTTATTTAGACATTATAATTTAAATTTTTGGACTAAAGATGGTAAACTGTGGAGCTTGTGAAAGTGTTTTGGCGCCGGGCAATGCTGTTGTTTGCTGTGCCTGGCCAATAAAATATAATAAGGCCTGCCTCGCCATCCCGGAAAAGTCGCGTGTCAGCAAGGACTGACATATGCCCGAACTGTAAAAGGAGCACACGCAGGGGCGACAACACGCATACGCCTGTAAAGAGTATCAGCGAATCTTTCGAGCCCGAAAAACCGGTTGCTGCACGGGAACCTATCGACCTGGCCAGTGGCTCTCAAAAGGAAGAAGAGGCCCAGGGTAAGGCCAAGGAGAACGCCGCCGGAAATAATCACACCAGTGATATAAAAAGTATGCTGGCCGACTGCATGAAGGAGATGAGGGAATTCTGCTCGGAGATGAAGGCCTTCCGCAGTTATTATACCGCTCGACTTGACTTCTTCGAGTAGAAAATTGCGGTGTGGAGCAGCGTCAAGTGGATCCTGATGCAACTGGTAGGATGGATTTGGAACGCACCATATCCGAGCTGCGTGCCGAGGTTAACGACTGTGATCAGGAGGCGTTGATGTCCGACCTGGAGATCGGCGGGTTGCCAGAGAGGAGCAGAGCGTCACCATGTTGGCCGTGCGTCTGGGAGTGACTCTCGACAGGCGGGACTTGGTGGTCGCGGAGCGTGTGGGCGCGCCATCCACCGAGGCGCGGGGCCAGCCGCGCCGTGTGGTGGTGCGCCTGGCGTGCCGCCAGCTGCGCGACGACCTCTTGACGGCCTCGTATGTGCGCCGCAAGGTCTCTGTTGCGGAGGGCGCACCCCCGGCCGCGGATTCGGAGGACGGCGACCCGGACACCGCTGATGAGGGCGGCCCGCCGGCCACCTTCTTGGAGGGCGGTGCTCGGGTCTACATTAACGAGCGCCTTACGCGCGCCAATCGCCAGCTTATATAACTCCAAACAGGCCCGTGCCAGAATATTGAGAATATTTATTTAATAAAAAATATTTTCTTTCTTTGTTTTAACACCCCCCACTCCGACCGGCACAGCGGTGCGGCGTTGAAAGCCGTGCATCGTCTAACGTCGTTTTAGATCGTCAGACTTCGCCACGGTGTTTGTGTGCGTGTAGACTGGCTGCTAACTGCTTATAACTAATTCTATCTCGACGACCTCCGTGGCCGAGTGGTTTGGACGCCGGGTTTCATGGTGTCGCCGACTCGAGAGGTCCCAGGTTCGAATCCCGTTGGGGGCAGATGTTTGTGTGATGAATGAAGAATGAAGAAACGAGCATTTGTACTCCAGTCATGGATGTTTAATATGTATTTATATATATATAAATATGCTAATATAAGTACAGTATATGTATTCTATTCGTTACCCTAGTATCCCATAACACAAGCCTTACAGTGCTTACTTTGGGGCTAGGCTAATTGGTGTGAGTGTTGGAAATATTTATTTATTATTATTATTTATTTATTTATATCTCTTTTAGACACAATGCTAGGTGAGACAGCGTGCTTTTTGGCTGCATCCACGAGTGAGTTTGAGCCCGCGACTAGTTGAACCTTAACGTACATGTATATGGTACGTCTAGGCGTCTGTACGAAGCTCGCATGTAAGATTATAAAAATATTTTAAACAATATAAATTTTTCATATATTCAATAAAATAAAATAAAAATGATTTCTTATCGGTCACCACGCTCAAAAAGTGTAACATGAATTAATATCAAAGAAAAAACTTGAATTAATATTAAAGAAAAAAAAACTGCATAAATAAATAATTATAATAGGGGTGATGACGGCGTACAGTAAACGAAATTCTATTTAGTCCGTCAGTTAGATGATCAAAAAATAATGGACACGTATTTTTTCTTTGGGCAATCAACCAAAAAATGACAAAGTTATAGCGCGTCAAAGTTTGGGAGTAGGGGCTCGTGACGTCACTTTTGAGTGAATTTTCACTTATAAGTGTACTCAAACGTGACGTCATGCGACTTTTCAAATCAATATATCTCTACAATGTTTATATTATGTGAAAAAAGAAAAAATACGTGTCCAATACTTTTTGATAATCTACCTGATAAACGAAGAAAAAAAATTTAGTCATCATCCCTATTGCTTAAGGTGTTAAAAAATGCTATGCAATAGCTTTAAAGCGGCAGTCCTCGAGTGCCACACGTATTTTTTACATACATAGGTCTGTATCGATTGCCACAAATTTTATTTGTTAACAAAAATTAAATAAATTATCCTGGGCAGCTCTCGTCTTCTGGCGAAGGTAGACATGAGCTCTGTTGCGTCTCTCTATTTTGAAGGAAACCCATTAATTTTTTTTCCTGAAGTTGTAGACCTGGGTATACAGATTGACCATTCTCTCAATTGGATAGCTCAAGTAGACGCTATAAGCTGTAAGGTGATCGGTATACTTCGGTCATTCTATCAATTTTAAAATTTTCTCCCAATATCTTCTAAAATTCTCTTGGTTCAATCCGTGATTTTGTCCATTATAGATTATGCTGATGTGTGTTACGCTGACATATCTCAAGAACTTCTTAAGAAATTGGATCGATTGCTCAACAACTGCATTCGTTTTATTTTTTGTCTCCGTAAATACGATCACGTTCTGCCTTTCGGAAGAAGTTAAATTGGTTAACAATTTGCCAACGTCGAAATCTCAGAATTCTTTCTACCCTATATTCAATCATTAATGATCCATGTGCTCCTGGATATTTGAAATGTAAATTTCGATATCTTGGTAGTATCCATAATCTGAATCTTCGGTCCAGCAGTAAACAAACTCTAGCTTTTCCCTCTCGCCATACTGGTTTTGTTTCCAACTCATTTTCGCTTCAAGCTATACGACTCTTGAACGCACTGCTTCCTCCTATTCAAGATGCTCCGAACAAACTGGCTTTTAAACGCTCCGTACGTCATCATTTATTAGATTCCTCCTCCGTATCCTCCTGATATGATATAGATTTGTATGTATATGTTACGCTCAAAGATCGAAAACGCTCAGTGAGCGGAAAAATAGCTCACAACGCGTTGTGGTCACAGTAAAACATCCACATCGCGAAATTCGTGTTATGGCTATAATGAAAACGCGCACGACGCGTTGTGGCAATCACAGAAAGACAAAATAGCGAAATTCGTGTCGTGGCTGACATGCTATTCGATCTCAACGCGTTGTGGCAATGAAGAAAAGCCATGACGCGTATGGAATATTATTGAATTACGACGCACACTACTTTTCGATGTGGATGCTAGTAGGCCTAGGCTGGAAACGTTTTGGTAGATGTCTTTAGGAAATATTTTATAAAATCACTGCATAGCGTGTTTGTCATTATTAAATATGTTATATAATTATATTAATTAAAATAAAACGATATTTGTTATTTATTGAGATTACTTTATATTAAAAAAAATCAACGTATTAAGTAATAAATTACTGAACACAAAATATTAATCAATTGTAAATTACTTATTATTCACTTAAAATAATTAGGGATTTTAATTTTTTTATGACAATTTAAAATTCTTTCAAGTAATAAAAATATTTAACATAAACATAAATGTTTATTGATCACCAATAAACAACAACAATGTACTTAAATCAATTACTTATATTAGAAATTACTATAATTGTGAAAAATAAGTATTTGATTGCTATTTATTTTTACAGGAACTATTACTGTGGTATTTTGAGTTGCATTTTATATTATTGGAGCGACACTTGCTCTTTTTATCAATACATTATCTTTTGCAGTGGCACATTATAAACCCTTCCTTACTTCCAGATGATAACATAGATGCTGAGCGAAGTGTTAATGACGAAGTTGAGGGCACATCACAAAAGTTAATAAAGTTGGTTTCAGAAAGTGTAAACTCATTACGTGCATAAAGTCTATCGAATGTACCTTCCTTGTTTCCTAACTGGTAGAGACCTGATGAATTAATGATCATAACATTCCTGGGTGCTGCACGTCCTCTATCAACTAACAACCTGTCCGTCGTGATATGGTTAAAACAATGAATGCTCAGAACGCGTCATGGCTTTTCTTCATTGCCACAACGCGTTTGTTAGGTAGAATTATGGCAACACTAGCCCCTTCCGTTTCCAGCTAGAATAGCGTCCACATGTGTCTCGTAGTCCTAATGTTAATTAAAGTAAAATATAATAAAACAGCTGATAAAAGTGAAGTATATTTCTTTATTAGTCAAACCTCTGAGCCTAACATGGTGTCAGAAGTCTCAAAATTATGGAAAAAATGGACATAACAGTCGAACAAAGTAAAGCGTCGGTTCCGCCATCATTGCCGCAACAGTCACTAGTAAGTACAACAATAATGGAAAGATTGGATTTAAGAAGTGGAAACATGCCGCTTACATGGAAGAATTGGGCAAATAGACTAAAAATATATTTACGAGCGAACAAACTAGAAAATGAGCCAGATCAAAGAAAGGTCGCCATTTTGTTACAATTTATCGGTGTCGAAGCACTTAATATTTTCTATTCATTTGATGTCGATTTAGACACTATAAGTTACAGTGCCCTTCTTGAAAAGTTCGAAACATATTTTATGCCTAAAATTAATGTCACGATGGAACGCCACAAACTGTTTAATAGGCATCAAGGATTAAATGAATCCATTGACGACTATGTCACTGATCTAAAAAATATAAGCCATCAATGTGAATTTGGAAGTCTTCGAGAGAATCTGCTAAGAGATATATTCAGTCTAAATCTTAATAAAGATAATCAGTATATAAAGGAAAAAATATTGAATGAGTCTCCAAAAACATTGGATCAGGCAATAAACTTAGCTAAAACTTATGAAGAAACAAAACGTCAGGCCAGAGTCTTAGAGCAGTCAAGTAACAATTTTGTTGGTCAAGTACACAAGTCTTTCAACAAGTCAAAGTCATTTAACAGTCGTTCAACCAGCAGAAGCCGCTCAAAGTCACAGTCAAAGTGTGGTCGTTGTGGTCAAACACATAAGTATAAGTGTCCTGCAATTGGTGTTCAGTGCCATAAATGTAAAAAATTTAATCATTTTGCTTCACATTGTCGGTTTAAATCTATAAAGGTAATAGAGTCAAACAGTAATAATAATGTGTCTTCTGAAAAATTGTTTTTAGGTGCAATTTTCTGTGTAAACAATGTATCTTCAAAAGAATATCAACCATGGACAATAGAGTTAAAAATTAATAATTACAATGTAAAATTTCTTTTAGATTCTGGTGCAGATACAAACATAATATCATATGACACATTCAAAAAATTAGGCATTTCAATTTCAAAAATAAAGAAAAGTAATCATACCATTTCAACATTTAGTGGTGAAGTTATACAAACAGTAGGTCAATGTAAAGTCTTGATCAGACATAAAAATAAAGATTATTGTATAAATTTCCACATTGTTGAGCTAAATTGTCAAAATATTATTGGTCGGGAAACTGGTAAGGTGTTAAATTTAATAAAGAAAATCAATTCTGTTTCTTTCAGCAGCTACAATAATTCTAATTTGGAAAGCTGTAGTCAAAACATTATGTCTAAATATAGTGATCTTTTTGATGGTTTGGGTTGCTTGACAGATTTTGAGTGCAATTTTACCTTGAAGCCAGATGTCACACCATCTGTTGATGTTTGTAGAAGAGTCCCATTCAACCTGCAAAATGCACTAAAAAAAGAACTGAGTAACATGGAAAAAAATGGTGTGATATGTCCCATAGCAGAGCCAACACCATGGGTAAGTCCATTAGTAATGGTTTCTAAAAAGAATGGTCAAATGAGAGTGTGTATGGATACCAGAAAGTTAAACAAAGCTATAATGAGACCTCATTATCAATTCCCTACCTTAGACGAAATCAAGTCAAAGCTTCAAGGTGCTAAGTATTTTTCAACATTAGATGCAAATAAAGGGTATTGGATGCTTCCTTTGTCTGAAAAATCTTCAAAGCTATGTACTTTTATAACACCCTTCGGCAGGTATAGGTTCACTCGTCTCCCCTTTGGTATCAATGCAGCGCCTGAGATATTTCATAGCGAGATGGTAAAAAGGTTTAAAGACATAGAGGGAGTTGAAATAATGATGGATGATTTTTTGTGTTATGGCAGTACGCTGGCTGAACATAATGAACGATTAGAAAAAGTTTTAAACAAGGCGCGAGACTGTAACATTAAATTCAATAAGGAAAAGTCAAAACTTTGCCAGCAAGAAGTTAGGTATCTAGGTCATGTTTTTAATTCTGAGGGAATCAAAATGGATAAAACCAAAGTAGAAGCTATTTGTAAAATGCGTAGTCCCACCACTGTCACAGAATTGCAGCGATTTATGGGTATGGTGAATTATTTAGGTCCATTTATTAAAAATTTGTCACAAGAGACAACAAATATGCGATCTCTTCTTTCAAAAAATGTAGTTTGGAATTGGACTGAACAGCATGAGTCTGAATTTCAAGTTATAAAAAATTTAATCTGTTCCGCTCCAGTTCTTATATATTATGATCCTAATAAAAGCATTATTTTATCAGTAGATGCTTCCAAAGATGCAATGGGAGCTGTTTTGTCACACGATAAACAGCCAATAGCATATGCATCAGGAAGTCTTACCAAATGTCAACAAAACTATTCCCAGATAGAAAAAGAGCTGTTAGCAGTACTATATGGCTGTACAAAATTCCATCAATATATTTATGGTAAGCAATTTACCATAGAAACAGATCATAAACCATTAATAACTTTATTTAAAAAAGCATTACAGGATGTACCACCTAGGTTACAGCGAATTATGTTGAGATTACAACCATATGATATTAATATTGTATATAAACCTGGTCGTTATCTGTATATAGCTGACACTTTGTCAAGGAGTGCTTTGCCAGAGCAATCATTAGTCGATATTGATCAAGATTTGGATCTACATGTTAATTTACTTATGTCTAATCTGTCAGTCAGTCCTAAAAAATTCAAACAAATACAAGAATTAACTTTAAAAGATAAGTCATTGTGTCAATTAATTAATTACTGTCAAAATGGATGGCCAGAGCACAAGAGATTGCTCAGTCAAGATACTAAACCTTATTTTGCAATTAAAACTGAAATTCATGTCTTAGATAACATTGTCTTTAAGGGTGATAACATTATAATTCCTGAGTTATTAAGACAGTCTATTCTTGAGCTCATACATAATGGTCATCAAGGCATTAATAGCTGTATCCGTTTAGCTAAAACAACAGTATACTGGCCACAAATGTATACTGATATTGAGAAATATGTAGGTAAATGCAGGGTGTGTCTATCATATAGAAGAAATAATAGTAAAGAACCAGTACTCCATCATGATTATAAGTTATTGCCATGGCATAAAGTTGGTATTGATTTTTTTGATTTTAACAACAATAAATATCTTATTGTAGTAGACTACATGTCAAAATATGTTGAAATTGCTATTTTAAAGTCAAATTTCACTGCAAGTATTGTAATTACTCAATTAAAATCTATTTTTGCCCGTCATGGTATTCCAAATATTCTAATTTCTGATAATGGTCCACCATTTAGTAGCAAAGAGTTCAATAATTTTGTAAACAATTGGGACATTGAACACATTACATCCAGTCCTTATTTAAGTCGTTCAAATGGAATGGTGGAAAGAACAGTTGGAACTATAAAAAATATGTTAAAAAAATGTCATGCTGATAATTCAGATCCATATTTAGCACTATTATCTTATAGAAATACACCTAAGTACAGTAAATACTCACCTTCAGAATTGTGTATGTCGAGAAGCTTAAGAACTCTAGTCCCCATTAGTGAAAATAACTTGCAGTTTAAAGTAATAGATAATGATAAATTAAAGGATAACATTGAAAAACAAAAATTAAAATCGTCCATTTATTATAATAAAAATAGTAAACACTTAAAACCATTGTCTGTAGGTGATCATATCTTGTTTAAACACAAACCGAATAGTTGTTGGGTTCCAGGTATCATTTCACAAGTAGGTCCAGAACCTCGTAGTTTTGTTATTAACAGTCCTGAAGGAATATTCCGTAGAAATAGGCAACACATTTTGAAACCATCTCATCCCATTGACAATTTTGATAATTTAGAGGCCCATAGTAATTTAAAGTTGTCACCATCAGAACTAAAAGCCACATCTGATTTACCTATTGTCAGCGATAGATCAAAATCTAGATATGGGCGTACCTATAAAATACCTGAAAGACTAAACATTTAAAAATCATTATTACAGTCATATGATATTATAGTTTGCATTTGGTATGTGTATCTATGTATTATTACAAATATATCATAAGATACTCTGTAAACATTGTTGTTGAGTTAGTTATAAGTACATAATGTTTCTATGAAAGTCATTTTCATTTAAGTAAATAAGTAAATTTAGTTTTATTTTCAGTTTATATAAGGAAGAAAGGAATAGTTATGCTTAACTAATTTATCCAATAGTCAATCTGTGTAAATATAAATAGGTTGAGAAAAACCTGGCTATGAGATTGTTGTATTTAAATAACTTACGTATAGATATTGTATCTAATTGTTAGAAAAAAGAAAAACTTAACTGCCTTCAGTAAATAAAATATGTAATTAACACATTAATATTTTTAAGAAATGTCAAGTAATCAAATGTCACTGTCAGTTTAAAGTAATATCAATGTTTGTTTTTTTTTCTCTAAGTTTGGGTTAAGAACATTGAGCCATAGTGAACATTCTTTGTAATATATTAAAAAAATAAAATAAAGTGTTTATAGAATCAAAATAGGTCTGTTGCATAAAATTGTAAAGCTATCCTTCTTTGTTTTGTAAAAGGAAAGATGTTAGGTAGAATTATGGCAACACTAGCCCCTTCCGTTTCCAGCTAGAATAGCGTCCACATGTGTCTCGTAGTCCTAATGTTAATTAAAGTAAAATATAATAAAACAGCTGATAAAAGTGAAGTATATTTCTTTATTAGTCAAACCTCTGAGCCTAACAGCGTTGAGATCGAATAGCATGTCAGCCACGACACGAATTTCGCTATTTGGTCTTTCTGTGATTGCCACAACGCGTCGTGCGCTATTTTTCCGCTCACTGAGCGTTTTCGATCTTTGAGCGTAACATATATATCTAAATATTTATTGTTATTTATACAGGGTGTTACAAAAATACAAATAAAGCTTGAAGGGCGTTGAAGTACATCATATAAGGAGTCTTCTCTAATTTTCTTAAGACATTTGCATGAAGTTTTAACTTTTTATAAAAACAGTTATTTTTAATGATTAATAAAAATATCGATCGTTTTAAGACACGTCACTAGTTCGAGGATCATTAAAAATAACTGTTTTTTTAAAAAGTTAAAACTTCATGCAAATATTTTAAAAAAATTTGAGAAGACTCCTTTGATATACTTCAACGCCCTTCGAGCTTTATTTGTATTTTTGTAACACTCTGTAAATATATTATTATTTATGTATGTTTGTAGATATGTATTTTATGTAGTATATATATATTATCTTGTTTCCATAGATATAAAAATATAATCAGTAATTTGATGAATTCTTTTTGCACTACCTTGAGATTTTTGCTAAAATTCTTCTAATGGCATTAGGTCCGCCACTTATAACACACATTTGTGCAATAAAGTATAAATAAATAAATTCAATAAAAAACATTGTTTTGCTATAGGTAGGTATATAATTTTTATTTTAAGCATGTAACTGCTCGATGATTAAATCTATAGAAAATATCTATTACCAGAAAAAATATCGTTATTGTTTTGGTATTTTTTTCAAACAAAAAAGAACAATCAGTTCTAAACAAAAGTTAAGACTCTAGAAGGTGAGGGATAGTATCTATCAACCATACCTATATCAATCTATTTATTAATTTGCAATACTTCTAAAAGAATATTATCACAATAAATCACTAGCAATAAATCCACGTGGTCCAGAAAGCAGAAGGAAATCGAACCCGCACCCTCCGCTATTCGGGCGGATGCACTGAATTTAATGGCCGTGTCGAATTTCTTCTAGAATTTAAATAATTGGTCAGTAGATCTGCCCGGATAGTGAAGGCTGCGGGTTCGAGTCCTGTCTGCTTCCTGGTCCGCGTAGATATTTTTCTAGTAAAAAAGATCTTTAGATGTTTCTGATATTCTATATAAGGGCCTCCTATGGGTATCAGACGAGGCATTGTAAGATAATGTCTAACTATACAACTTTATGATATAACATTCGCACTGCGCAAATTCTTTCGCTTAAAAGAGCACCCAGTAACGAGAAAGTTAAGCAAAATAAATATCGCAGGACGCGCATAGAAATGGTAACTCCCTCCCTCACTCCATATCAGCACAGCAGGCCGAAACAGACCTTTGAACGCCACGCCACCGCCACCCGACGCCACGCCACGCGTATTTTCTATGATCAGTGTGTGCGTATCGCGTCGCGTCGGATTTTCCTAATGCATTTGATTGGAATAAACACGCGACGCGTGGCGTCGCGTTTTAAAAGTCCGTTTCGCCCATAAAAGGTAAATGGGCAATTTCAGTGGACTTGCCCTCGAGACCTTCCCCTTCTTGAGGTAGGCGCCGGGCGGGTACTCGCCCTCGTCCTCCGACGGCGCCGCCGCGAAGTTGAGCTGATCCGCCACTCGCCCGAACCCATCGCTCGAGTTGTAACTGTTGAAAATAAAAAGTCCGTTCATTGTATTGTGTTATATGGCCAACATATTTGTCATAATGACAGGTAATCATACTTTAAGGGAAATGAAACAGAGAGACTGCTCCAATTCCAAGTTTACAAAATGTGAAGTGCCGGAATGAGACAAACAAATAAATAAAGTTGTGGAAGTTAGTTGGTGGCAGGAATCGGTACGAATCTATCTACGGAAAAAGCTAGTTTGTTCTTACGTCCGGTAGGGGCAATGCTTAGTTTCAAAAGAAACTGACGTTGGCGATAAGATACGCCACCCGCACCACGCTACGCACGCCTGAATTGTATGGAATTCGAGCTATGTTTTAGCACATTTCTGAAAGCTGCACTCAGATCGCGCACGTACTGTAGTCATAATTGAAAGCATATTTCAATTTCCAACTTCGAAGGGTGTGAGAAAGATCCATTACAAGCTAAGGTCTGTATACTTATCGCTGATCCAGTCATATATCCATCACATAAACTAAATCAATGAGGGCTATCGTTTTTTGTCTCACTAGATGGCGCCACTGTTGAGTGAGGTCCTGAAGTGTAACTTTTAAAGTTAGTAAACACGCTCGTGATATCAAAGTTTACATTTTAATACAAAAGAATCGTATCTTAAACATAATCGCCCATGCCACAGTGTTGCGCAGTCCCGTTTTGTTCGGAAAAAAGAAGGACAATATTTTTTCTTAGCTCCGCTTTTAAATAACTGACAATCATTGACACGTAACTCATATTTGCCATAATAAGTCTGATTTATTACCAAATATTCACAACTATTATTTTAATTAGAAAAAAACCGCGTCGTCAACCCGCAAGCTATAACATTTGACATTTCGGAGACCTCACGCAACACAA
Organism: Chilo suppressalis; assembly: GCA_902850365.2. Classification (NCBI taxonomy): domain Eukaryota; kingdom Metazoa; phylum Arthropoda; class Insecta; order Lepidoptera; family Crambidae; genus Chilo; species Chilo suppressalis. The sequence goes on from OU963902.1 coordinate 7,044,295, forward strand.
GCGCCTCTAGCGGCGGTTCCAGACGCGATAGCCCTCATTGTATTTATATTGAGATACACAGCGACGATTTTGAGTATTTAATCAGGTAAGTTACCGATTAAAGTTAATAATGTGATATGGCTGTAGCTCTCACTTAAAATTCAGTACAGAATGAACTTTGTTTTTTAATTAAATATCTATGTCATAACCACCCATTTACTTTCGGACAAAGAGAAAACCTATAAATAGGCTAAACATGCAAAAGTTCAAGTTGCTTGACTTATAAATAAACTTCAAGAATATTTTTAACAAAAAAAAATACTGATAAAAATATTCTTATATTTCCTTTAGAGGTGGAATTTCCGAAAAATCCCTTCATTAGATCTGCTTAGTCTATGAAAGTAACTTTTAACTATTTACAGTTTTAGTTCGATAGTTTCAGTTTTACCATTAATAAGTCAGTCAGAGGAAAAGGTGAGATCGATTGGCTTGACAACACCAACCAATGTACGTTCTAACAGTTGACAGGATAAAAAGGACTAAAGATAAAGTACTCTGTCGAACTATTTAAAAAGAGATTGCTCAGCTTCCATACATGTTTGGCCTCAAGACCAATAATCATGAAAAATTGTTTCCTAGATTCGAAATTATATATAAATTACTGTAGAAACGAATATTATTGACCGACACCCCTGAGAACTTCTATAAACCATATACACTGAACATATTAAAATAATAAAAAACAAATAAATTATACAGTAAACTAGGGAAATCAAGCCAAGTACCGAAATTATGGATTACATTCAGGTATATAGAGCATGTAGATTAACAGATAGTTGCGTGTTTTTAAAGTTAATGCATAAGAGTTACTTTTAAAATCAGGTCTCATCTATTCATTTCCGGTTATAATAAGGTACTCTGTGACAGAAACTGTGTGATGATTGCTTAGAGCATGATGATTGTGAATGAGCCACAGATTAGAGAGAATATTTAAACCCTCGTTAACCAAAAAAAGCTAAGAGAATCAATAAATAAATAAAGTTTTCGTGCATTAACCCGTAAAAACTAGTTTTATTTAAGAGATTTAGGTTATATAGCCATATATTCAGTAGCTTCATTATTTTTGTTATGTTTTTAAGATAACCATATTTTAGATTTTTAGTGTATCACACCTTATAATTTTATTTATTTATTAATTTATAGTCAGGGAACGTAGGCCCATAGATAGATACCTTAAAGTCTAACATATATACAGATTATAATGTGTTTATGGAGGTGTTTGGAGAAAAATGTATGGCAATAGACTTTATGATGTCGCCTACTATCTATAATAATTGTCTGACCACATTTGCATGTAGTGAAAATGATTATATAGTTGTAGACCACAGTGTAATAAAAAAATGATTTATTTTATCGATCTTTACCAAATAGATTTATTTTTATGTTATATAAACAACTTCGATCAATCTTTGGTTGAATGTTACTACACCCATAGCCATTAAAAATGATTCGTATGTTTTCCAAACCGGTAAAATTAAAAGTCCTTTTTAAAGTAAATATATTATACAAAGGTGTCCGTTGGAATCTAATGACTGTAAATTAAATTATAAATTACGCCAAGAATAACCGTGTATGCCAATATTTTTTGTGCATTTGGGCCAATTTGAGCAATCTCCTTTAGCACAGTATATGAGTTAGTCTCTAGTAAAGGCTAATTCCTAATAATGTTGGCGTACCACAGGGTACTATTATGGCCCCTCCACTATTTATATTATACATTAACGATCTGCTAAAAAATACATTTTTTTTTTGCTGACTATATGCAGATGACATTGCAGTAGTTTTAAGTAATAAATCTGTCAAAAATCTAAATGACATAATTTATTCAACTGAAAGTGACATTATTAACTGGTTAAATTGTAAAAACCTAAGTGTAAAGATAGAAAAAAACTAAAATCATTCAATTTACTAATAAAGATGCAAAAAAGGCGAAACTAAATGTTACTTTAGACAACAAAAAAATCGCAGAAACTAGTCAAGTGACGTTTTTAGGTATAGAATTTGATAATCACTGTACTTGGAAAGCACATGTTGACAAAATGTGTAACGAAATAAATAAATTTGCGTATTCATTGTGGCGTTTGTCTAGATGCAATAAGCAATACTCAAACCGCACTGAAAGCATATCACGGATATGTAGCCTCGAACATAAGGTATGGCATAATAGTATGGGATAATTCTGTAAAAAGTAAAAGACTATTCATTGCACAAAAACAATGCATTATATCTATTGATAATGTTGACTCTTGGGTTTCCTGCAGGCCTTTGTTCAAGTCTTATAAGTTGTTGACAGTTCCGTGTATTTATATTTTTGAAATCTGTGTCTTTGTCAAAATGCACCCTAACTTTAATAAAACTAAAAAAGACTGCTGTACTTTTAACACTAGGTATCCAAAAAAATGTGTTTACCAGACTCTACAACTGAAATTTGTAGCAGAAATAGCTTTACAATGTCCGTGAAATCATAATCATAACCAAAAACATTTATTCCGTTTAGGCTATTACAAGCAATTGTATGTCTAGAAGCTACGCCATCGGTTCGTAAATCTACGACGGGAGACCTTGTACTGAGAAGAACCGGTAAGAAACTCAGCAAGGGCTGTTTTTTTCTCCCTGTTTTATTATTTGCAGAGTCCTCAAGTTGAAAAATGACTTCAGAGATAATTCATGAAGTCCCCTTTTATTACATAGTGTGAAATTATACATTAATTGTTCACCTGCATTTTGATTGCTGTGTCCAACGATATTAAATACCCTAGATACACCAACACGAACAAAATCGTGCCCGAAACCTGTCCAAAATGTACATTGATGATCCACGGAGCTCCGTAAGATGATCGCGTAGTCAAAATCAATATAAGGGATTATTTAAATATTGAATGTAACCTTTAATATATCTTAAATAAAACGCATGCGTCAAGGACTTCTGACAGTTCGAAATGCAAGCTCGTAAAATTTTACGACTTATTGCTATATGCGGAAGAATTTAGACCTTAGTTAGCAATATAGCAGACACGGACCGTGAGGAAAAGTGACGGCTATATGGCGACGTATAACCGAATATGCATTTGAATATCACAAATATTATATATTAAATTAGTTTATAGTAAGTGTAAGATCAAAATTTACTTCAAATGAGTTAAATTAACAAACATTGACTAGATACCAGTCGAAAAAACGACACTTTTCGTACTCTAAGTATTATTTTCGCATTTTTTCGCGGAGCTCTGTGGCATCTTGACTTTGTAACGGTCCGCGTGTGACTGTGAACCAAGAAGTGCTTGAGTGGAGTTCAAGCACTTCTTGATTGGGACACATTTTGAGCACTCGTGGTGAATCTAGGGTATTTAATATCGTTGGCTGTGTCACACAGTAAAAATACAAATAGTGTTATTAAAATATATAACAATCTACCTGAGCCATTAAAGTCATTACCTATGTCCTTATTCAGACGTCGTCTACATAAATTATTAATAGAAAAATGCTATTATTCACTTGCAGAGTATTTTGAGGATAAGTAGGCTTCATCATCATCATCAACAGCCTATCTTAATCCACTGCTGGACATAGGCCAGCCACCTTGCGCAAATCGTCACTCCATCGCGCCTGAGGACGTCCTACACTACGTTTGCCTAGACGCGGTCTCCACTCCAGAACTCGTCTACCCCAACGGTTATCGGTTCTTCGACAAATATGACCAGCCCACTGCCACTTCAACTTGCTAATCCGGTAGGCTATGTCGATAACTCTGGTTCTCTGCCGGATTACCTCATTTCTGATGCGATCCTTCAGAGAAACGCCGAGCATAGCCCTTTCCATAGCGCGTTGAGCGACTTTGAACCTGTGGACCAGCCGTACCGTCAGTGTCCACGTCTCGGCTCCGTATGTCATCACAGGTAGGACGCACTGATTGAAGACTTTCGTCTTTAGACACTGTGGGATCGACGATGTCAGGACTTGACGTAACTTCCTAAACGCTGCCCAACCTAGCTGAATTCTTCTATTCACCTCGTCCTCAAAGTTGTTTCTACCTAACTGCAATGTCTGCCCGAGGTACACATATTTTTGAACAACTTCGAGAACGGCACCGTGTATTGCAATCGGTTCCGGTAGAACATGTTCATTGAACATGACCTTGGTTTTATCCAAGTTCATCCGTAGGCCGATGCGTATAGAAGAGTCAGCCAGGTCATTCAGCATCTGTTGTAGGTCCTGCAGGGTTTCTGCCATGATGACGATGTCGTCTGCAAATCGCAAGTGAGAGATGCGTTCGCCATTTATGTTGATGCCACGTCCTTTCCAGTTCAGCGTCTTGAATATATCCTCCATTGCATTAGTGAACAGTTTCGGGGAAATAACGTCCCCTTGTCTCACTCCACGATGCAATGGTATGGGACTTGTTTGCTGATTCTGTACTTGGACAGACATGGTGGCGGCTTCGTACAGACATCTAATCACTTGGATGTATCGCCAGTCGACTTGGCAACGCTGCAGGGACTCCAGAACAGACCAGATTTCAATCGAGTCAAAGGCCTTCTCATAGTCCACAAATGCTAGGCACAGGGGCTGATTGTACTCTTCAGTCTTCTGTATAATCTGCCGCACTGTGTGAATGTGGTCTATGGTGCCGTATCCGCTCCGAAACCCAGCCTGTTCCGGTGGTTGGAAGTCATCAAGTCTTCGCGCAAGACGGTTCGCGATCACTCTTGAGAACAGCTTATAGACGTGGCTTAGAAGGGATATGGGTCGATAGTTCTTAAGTTGGGTCTTGTCCCCCTTTTTAAAGAACAAGACAACCACACTCCTACTCCACGCCTCCGGAGTTCTCCCTTCGAACAGGACAAAAAGTTGAAAAGCTTTTGGAGCTCCCTCAGTACGGGTTTACCTCCAGCCTTTAAGAGTTCTGTTGAAACACCATCCTCTCCAGGGGCTTTTCCATTTTTAAGCTGCCCAAGAGCAATTTCGATTTCGCCAATACTGACTTCTGGCAGGTCTTCGGTGAAGTGGCGTGTTAATGTGGCTCTAGAATCCTCATTTCTGGGATCGGGTCGAGATGCATTTGATGCGTACAACTGGCTGTAGAAGTCTTCCACTTCCGAAAGGACTGCCGGCTTTGAAGCAACAACTTCCCCACTTGCTGTGGTCAACTTCGTCAGATGGCTTCTTCCAAGAGATTGTACGAACACTTTGGATCCTCGATTCTGCTCGATCGCTCTCTCGATCGAGAGAGTATTGGAGCACCGGAGGTCGTGTCGTACGTGCTTACTGATCTCTTGGTTTAGAGTCCGCTTTGCCGACGAAGTGACGGGTGGATTTTCACGTCGTTCCTTCATTAGCCCTAAAGTCTCTTCCGAAAGCTTTGACTTCCTGCCCTTACGCTGCTTTGCACATAATCTCGTACCCTCTTCCCTGAGGATCCGAACCACATTTTCGAGGTTTTGGTTTACGTCTGTTGTGGTTTCCACGGCAGCAAATCGGTTCTCCAGATTTGACTGGAATGTTTCAGACCCTGTTATAGATTGGAGCAGAGTAGGTTGGAGCCTGGATTTCATCAAACGGACGCGCTCGGCCTTAAAGTTGATATTCAAAGAGCCCCGGACGAGTCGGTGATCACTACCGGTATTGAACCTGTTGATCACTGAGACGTCTCTGAATATGTACCTCTTGTCCGTCCGTTATGATGAAATCGATCTCATTTTTAGTCATAGTGTCGGGGCTTCGCCACGTCCACTTCCTTTGGGGCTGTTTCTTGAAGAAAGAGTTCATCAAGAAGATCCAGGAAGTTGACGAGCATTTGCCCCCTATGATTTCTGCTTCCAAATCCATGGGATCCTACTACCGATTCGCTGCAATTCTGTACTCCCACTTTAGCGTTGAAGTCCCCCATAACAACGTTGTAGTGGGTCGTAAGTAGGCTTACTGGGCTTTAATTAATGAAATTTTAAAAGGACATGTATTATTCTATATTTTGATGATTTATTTAATTTGTTTGACATTGTACGGTACATTGTATGATTATTGATTATTTATTGAGAGAAAACAAACTTTGTAACATTGGACATCATTTTTTACATTTTGATGGATAATTTCATATTTATTTGATATTGTTTAATATTGATTATAAAATGATCTTGGCAGGATACTTATAAGCTTAAAATAACACTTTAATTTTCATTTAATTTAAAAACTGTTGCATGCTGTCTGACGATAAAATATGTGAGATATGATAATAATCAAACACCTATTATACCATATTTTAATGCAATAATTTATTATTATTATAAAGATTTATAAATAAAACACTGATCACGATATATTTTTATTATTCTTTGAAGGCAATTCTTTAATATTTAGTTAATAATTGACCTCTACAAATGGCATTGTTTTGAAAAAACAAAATTTGTTTGTTGCCGGTTCGCATAGGCTACGAAAATGCAGGCATTTTATTGTAGTCAATAAGAGGTAGCTGTTTTTAAACAGGTTATTTTCTAACTTAATGTTTAAGTTTTTCGACACAATTAGTAAATTGTAAACACTGCATAAAGGAAAATTGTCCTTCGCGGACAAAAGTAATTCGCTGCGCAGGTCTAATCAAAAGATACAGTCTGTCAATGACTGATATACGTGGGTGCCAACTTTGTACCTCGAGGGCCAATGACTATACGTTTGAAACTTTTTCTATTGATTTTAAAATATTTTAATGCAATATAATATTGAGCTTTTTAAAGTCTTCTTATTTTAACAATTAAAACCCTATATATTAACCGGTATTGTAGAACTACATTTATTCGAAAACTAATAATTAATTTACTTTAGACAAACAAATGAAGAATTTATTTATTTATTCTTTATTACCAAAAACAATAAATGGCGGACTTAATGCCATAGGCATTCTCTACCAGTCAACCAGTATGGGTGTATGAGACGGATGTTTTGGCGATAGAGTGCGAGCTACTAAAGTTAGAGAAAAATAATAATAATAATATTATCCTACAGAACTATACTATACTATAAACGATAAATATATATTATATCTAATAATAAAATATCCCTATATATATAAATACAAATACACATATATATAAATTAATAAACATACATATATAAATATATACATACACTTAATTAGTTAGAAATAACTATATCAGATGGTATAGATGACTGCAGACCAGAGAAATATTAGACGGTAAGATAGTGTGCATGCACTAGTTTTTTGAACTCCAACTTACTATGAGCACTGCGAATATTCAATGGCAAAGCATTCCAAAGACGTATAGCTGTAATGGTGAAAGATTTGGAAACGAAACCAGAATGGTGAAAATGAGTTTTAAGGGTAAGGTGCCTGCAAGAGCGAAGATCACGTGGTTTGGAGGGACCCAGAAACTGAAACCTAGATTTCAAGTATTCTGGGGCACGTGGATCGTATAAAATAGTGAAAATCATGCATACAATCCGGAGATTTCTACGGTCACGTATGGACAGCCACTTGAGTTGATTTCTATAGTGAAAGAAGAAGAATTCCGCATAAGGGGCCTAATAATTATATAGTTTTACCCTATATCACTTTGATTACAAAAATTCTGTATTAAGACGAAGCTTCGTTCGAACTTTTATTCACTATGAACCTCATAAGAGATTAATTTCATAACGATCACTTACCTAACCCATCAGAGGAATCTTTGCGCACAATTCCAAGATGCTAGACTCAGCTATATCGGCTGTGTATTGACCAGTCAGTAGTACATATTTTAATATATCTATGCAAATTATTACGAATAACTTGTTTGTTCGATATTTATGGGAATGTTTTAATCACAATCTTAATCGGTTTTTGGTCGATAAAGCAATGTAAATGCACTTTCTATTGGCACTAACGATAAATAATGAAATCAAAAATTAAATTAGACCTTATACAAGAATCCTACCTAACTACTGGTAAATCTGGTAAATACATGCTACTAAACCCATCCAGTGTGAGCTTGACTCTAATTTGGGCGATTTTTCTGTAATCTGTAATGATGATGTAGGTATGACTGCGGCGACTGCTGGAAGTCATGGCGGCGTTTTGTTAAATAAAATAAAAAAGCCGGCTAAGTGCGATGCAGACTTGCGCACCGAGGGTTCCGTACAAACTCAATTTAATACCACTACGCGTTCATGAGAAAGGAGGTAGTAACTTTAATTTTTTGAAGTTATACTTCTTTAGCCGCGTTATGAAAAAATTATGAGAGTGAAATTTTAAGATGCGCGCGCATCACTGTAACACAAAAGTAACATAATGAAGTTAGCCGCGGGCGCGTTATGAAAAAATCATGTGAGTGAAATTTCGGGATGCGCGCGCATCACTGTAACACAATAGTAACACCATGAAGTTGGCCGCGGGCGCGTTATGACATCTGTTCGAAAGGTACTTTGAACGATCCACGGAGCTCCATAAGATGATCGCGTTGTCAAAAACAATGTTGGCACGCTCGTCGCCTCTGATCACTGTTTTCATATTTATAATATTTATCCACATGTTTCTAGTTTCTATATAGACACGTGTTTTAGTTACTTACAAGTGCTAATTACATATGGACTAATAACTTAAATTCAGTAGTGATTTTAATTGAATATTTTGAATATTTATTTAATTTTTCAAATTAAAACTGAACTTAATTGACTGTGTTAACTATCCTTTTCCAGTCCTTTTATTATTTTATTGTAATTATTAATTATTTGCATGCAATTAAAAAATATTTTTAATGATGCTAAAGAAGTATAACTTCTCACGCGCGTACATAAGTTACACGCATCCATTTTTTTAAAAAATATTTTTTATTAAATAATATAACTAAAAATTTACGGCTTTCGCAATTTTTCTTTTATCTGTGCTTTAACTTCGTACCAAAGGACATCGGCCAAATCATATTTGGATCAAAATTGAACGTCTAGAATAGACATTTTTACTAATATTATTAATTAAATATAAACAAATTTTAAAGATCTAATTGATACAAATAAAAGCCGAGTAAAATCAAAAAATCATAAAACACTGCATTGACATTCATCCTAACTTGTCCTATTTGGTAAACAATCTTGGCACTCCTTTTTATTAAAAATACAGCATTAAAAATGAACTAATAACTAGATTCAATAGGTTTCAGTATATAATAACGATTTAGTGTAATAGATTATTTGTTATTATTTTATTTCTAATTGGTGATTTTGTTAAAAAGTTGTGCCAAGATTGTTTGCCAAATAGGACAAGTTAGAATGAACAGACTTTAGTGTTGCCATATAATTTGTATATTATTCCACCTGTATACGTCAACTGAATCGATATAATCGTTTTTTCTTTTAGTCACTTAACGACCCTGTCCCCATAGACAAGATACCTTTGAACAAAAGCTATCGCAATCGTTAAATGGAAAATGTATCGAATTTTTATCATAAGCTCAGGCTTGATTTTCGAGTGTAACTGTCAAATATCACGCATTTGATTGCTACGTCACGATAGAACTGTTTTTTTAAATACAAGAAAGCAAGGCTCGATTACAAAAAAATACGTTTGACTAAGCGCCTATGCTATTGGTTGTGCCCAGTCATAGGTCCGCGCTTATTGGTTTAAAGCAGCCAATTCATTTACTTGTATTTGTTGATCAATAATAGAATACCTACGTTTAATAATAACAAGCGGTCTGTCCCGGCTTCGCACGGGTGGGAATTTACTTTTAAAACAATTTGGCATGCCCCTCTTTACTTCAACTGTCCAGCAATGACCTGCGAACGTCACCCAAGACGTTAGATGTTAAGTCTTCAAATACTTACTCAATAATTTCATTAGCTACAATTTCCTCTTTCCGAAACACTGTTATGCATTAGGATTACTATTTTACGGGAAAATACCTCTCGCGCACTGCGGTAGTAGGTACCCACCTAGCCGGATCATTGTAGAGCGACCATACCGGATGGTAGTAATATCAAATGACTTCTACTACAATTTGAATTTATCTGTAATATTGGTATAATTGTTATGATTTTTGTGCAAAAAACAATTTCTGTAATGAAAAAATGAATAGAGACACGTAATAAAAATGCCAAAATAACATAACCAATAAATGTTCAGTGCAAAATATCTTTTTTCCTCGGCTTTCTTTCATCGTGATTTTTACATAAATAAGCTAAATAAATTACACAGAATCTAATGATATATCATTTGTTGAAAGACGCAACAATTTAATTTGAAATAAAACGATTATGGGAGTTGACCGATGTCCTTTCAAGATTTTAAGTTCACGGGAAGTACCCTGTAGGTTTTGATTCCCGCGCGAGTTTCGAAAATTTGCGGAAATTTGCGGCAGAAACGGCTGTATCTTTGGATTGCTTTGGCTCAGAAGTTTGATTTTTTCACAGCTCCAACGGACAACAGACATGAGTATTAGATATGAATTTCAGTTTGATACCTCCACGCGTTCCGAAGAAAAACGGTCTGGACAGACGGACGGACGGACGGACAACAAAGTGATCCTATAAGGGTTCAGTTTTTTCTGTTGAGGTACGGAACCCTAAAAATATAAAAAGCTAATCGTGGTAGACTAGTAGGTATTGATATAAATGCTATGAAAATATCTCGAGATTTCGGACGAAAGAACAATTGGCAAAACACACCCAGCTCCGCCAACAATGTAATTAGTATGAATCGATAGATCTATGAAAAAGTAGCCTTTTTTATTATGACACCGTAAAAAAATATCCTGGTAGTCAAAAGATATGACACATGGGCATATTAAAGTAGCTAAATAAATAAATTTTATAGTAACTTAATTTTATATTAATAGTAACCATAATAATATGTCATATCGTACTACACAACCAGATATACGGCAAAGGCTGCCGACCATCCTGCGCTTGCACTTACAGTCACCACAAAACGGTTTATGGGGGTTGAAGGACTTGCAGTTGCAAATAGTCGACTCGTCTTACTTCGTTGTGATTGTGCGTTCCCTGTTACTTGATTGATTTTTATCTAAGACGCTTTGGACATTGTAACATAATTATCGGTTTTGTCAATTAGTATGGATGAACTGGAATCATATTTTCTCCGAAGCGTGGACAAGTTTGTGTGATTTGTGGTCGCTCCGTTTTACATAGAAGACAGTTTACTATAATGAAAAGACTGTTTGAAAAAACCCCAACCCATGCGTGGATTTTTGGATTTACTCTAGCGCGGCAGAGTAACATAAGGCACCCTTGCACCTTGTGAAGTACTCCCATAACATCTGAGCCCACCATGTACGGTCAAACTAACTAAATTAATTCCCTTGTTTCATTTATGTTTGTTAGTTATAGTACTTGTACGTTATACCTCTTTAACTTAAAATAACTAAAGACTCCCGGGATGGAATTTGATGCGCTTTGGCACAGATGATCATGACTATAACACCTTTAAAAAAATGTAGTTTAAGCCGTGGCGGACGTGGGTGCAGCGACCATATCTATTTGCCAAATGTCCTTTAACTTGAGCTTCTTTCCAAGTAATATTTTTGTGTGGTGTCTTTCTTTGTCAAAAAAACTTTTGTTCCACTCCTTCCAGGATGGCCTCTATAGTTCCTTTCCTAATACAAATACCATACACGTGATACGACTAAATCGGAAATTCAAGGTTACGCATGTTCCATTGTCTGTGCGAAGTCACACATTTGACTGCATATTAAATATAGCAGCTTTATTTTAGATTCTGAGTGCGAATATTACTTTTATTTATACATATTGCTATTCTTATCTGTTATAATTTGCATAGTTGAATTTGTATTTCTAAGACAACATCGCAATTTTTCTACACGACACGGCATTCCTAAACTTTGTTGAATCAGTTTTTTTATATTATGGTCATAATTTTTATATCATTTACATTTGTAATGTAAAGTGACTTCTGGAGTTATCTCATATTAAATATTTTTTCAATTTTACAACTCTGTATATATTACAGGGAGAAAAAAAACAGCTCTTGCCGAGTTTCTTGCCGGTTCTTCTCAGTACAAGGTCTCCCGCCGTCGATTTGTGCACCGATGGCGTAGCTTTTCGACATTCATAAGTGCTTGTAACAGCCTTGACTGAATAAACGATATTGAATTTTGATTTTTGTTTTTTTGAATACTTGATCAATATTCTTCTTCTTACCAGAATTTACGGGTCAAGGTCAAATTGTGTATTGTAAACTGAACCAATATTTTTCATTATAAAATAAATTTGTTATTTAATCAAATTATAAAATTGTTTGAATGTTCTTCATATATACTGAAAAACCTGAATTTTATACAACGGTTTGAAATTACCAAAAGTACGTAAAAACAATATCGAAAATATTTTTTGTAAATTATGTACAAACATAGTTAAATGTCAGTTATAACACGTGACATAGCCAACTACTTAACAAGTCCACGTTTGTTCTATTAGAACTTCGCGACACGTGATTATATTTTCGTCATCAATTCATAATACACCTACTAACGTCAGAGTAAAATCCATATATTGCTTACTCTGTATCTTGAATCTCACTCACATTCACAAACTCATATACAATTTTCAAGAATTATAATAATATCCAAAAACAACTTACGATCGCAGTGGCGTAAGTACTTTGTCGAGAGATATTTTATACGTTGACGGAGTCAGCAGAAGATTCATTGTTTAACGCCAGTCTGATTTGATAAAACTTCGAGTTATTGGATAGGCGAGCGGTCGAGTGACGCTCGTGGAGGTTCCGTATGTAATGTAGAATCACTGACGCCACGCGATCGAGTGTTACAAATAATACAGTAGCAATGAGCCATGAAAGACGCATAATGTGGGATAAATTTAAATATCGATATTATATATTTTTTGAGTTAGGTCAGAAATCACACCACAGTTCTTGCAATTATAGCATTCTTTCCCGCTAGAGATCCTATTAACAACATATATATTTTTTGAGTGAAATTTTTATAACATCACCACAAAAAAAATCCTTCATCTTTAGATTGTCGCATTACATTAATTGCTATTGCATATTCCACGCGGACTAGGCAGCAGAAGGAACTCGAACCCGCACCCTCCGGGTGCTATCCGCGCGGATGCACTGACCATTATGCTACCACGGCCCTAATGGCTGTGTCGAATTCTTTCTAGTATTTCTTAGGTTGCAAGGCAGCGCCATCTCCTCGCACCGTCACCTCCTAAAAAAATATCTTTAGATTTAAACATTAAATAATTCAGATCTTATCAACGAGCATCGGCGGTTCAGTGGTAGAAAGCTCACAAGCCGCGCGGGCAGCCCAGGTTCGATTGCCAGCCGAAGAAGGTCTTTTTTATTTTCTACTTTTTATGAGCCAGAGTAACATCAACTAACGAAAAATATTAAGGTGTTGTAAAACGCTTGAAAAGTTTCACTTGCATCTTGGTTTCATAAAACTTTTCCTTTTATATTAAGATAAAGAAAATCTTGTAGGACAGAGGTAATTTTTTCGATCTTTTTTATCATTTATAAGTTATCTATATTACCAAACCAAGCTCCTCTTAATTTTTTGTCTTTATTTAATTTATGACCTAGGTCGTGGATGTGGATGGCACCAAATTAGTTTAATAATTATAATGCATAAGATATTGGTTTTTTAACAAAATTCGTTGCTATTGCGTAAAATTGTGTATAAAAAAAGAATAAAAAGTTTGCTTTGACCAAAGTGATTAACAGTCCACCGTTAATGATGCTAATGTGTCATTTCATATAAGTCCATCAAAAACGATAAACTTGATCAATACCGACGTATAACCACAATCGCTAAGTCACATGAGGCCAATTTTCTTATCAGTCATTACAGCACCGTAACCTAAAGATAACAAAATTACTCACTGGACAGTAGATGATTGATTATGATGAGAATGAACAACCATAATAATTTTCTTTTAACTAAATATAAGGCATACGTTAAAAACAAAAGACAACTCTTGAATGCACAATTAACAATGGATGGCCCATTGTTAATTTAATAATAAAGTTATTAAATGATCGTCAAAACAGTAGGGAGCTACTAAATGTACACCAAAAAATAAAATTGCTTTCCGAACTTTTAGGTTCGCAATAGTTTTTACATGTAGGTTTTATTTAACTTATTACAGTAGTAATAGTTCTTACAGTAGTATGAGTATTTTAATTATATGAATGAATGATGAATATACTCATCTTAATCTTCTGCACGTTTCTGTGTTTGTCACGAAACGCCTTCAAAATGGCTAGTTCGATTTTAACTTTTCATTTCTCATTACTTGTTTCGTATAATTTGAATTCATAAACAGGCACCTAATTAATTTATGTATTATTCATTTACAAAACACGTAATTATGTAAATTTCTTTTTGCAAAGTTTTAATACTATTTCTTTATCTAATTGTAAGATTTAATTTCTTTAGTAAATACTAAATAATAAGTACATCCAAATGGATGTACTTATTATTTCTGTTTTTTTTTTACACAGTTTTCATTACAGTAATGGCCATTTAAATATTTGCTCGCTGCCAGCAACGGCAACGATTTGTTTCGTTTGTATTAATTTGTCCTATATAGTAATTGAGTATGGTCACCCTTCTCGCTCGCACGTGTTTGCTTACGTACTGACATGGTACTAGGCATATTCACAGTACCTGATACGTCTACGATAAAGTGCAGAGGATGCATTGTGGTGAGCACGTGGATAGTGTTACCGGAACCTACTTGGTCGATATGTAACTACCTATACGTAGAAAGTGTGAAGTAAAAAGTATTTTACTATTTCGTCGTACGTATCACATAAAAAAAATAACACGTGAGTGCTTCATACAATATACTCATCATGTAGGTACCTAGTTGATCGAAGCTTATTACTTTTACAGATGACGAAAGTTTAACCTAAGTTAAACCTTATTGACATAAGCACAGATAAATGTGTATGACTATGTTCTCTGAACAAAATAAATAGGGATACTAAATTATATTTAAAAAGGCTAAATCTGTACCAGTATACGTAGTACTGATAACCATAAGCTTTATGTCTTTATAACATTTCATCATCATCATCAGCCTATTAATGTCCTCACTACTAGAGCACAGGCCTTCTCAATGGATGGAATAGTGAGACACTACGCTGACACAGTGCGGCTGCATCTGCAGTCCTTAGCACCCAGGCGGTAACGACTATCGGCTTAACGTGCCATCCGAGGCACGATGGAACTCGAGATAATAAGTCTTTGGTCTCCATCCAAGGATCGGTCATCGCAGACCGACCGAACAGGCAAACTTACTTGCGCCATCGAGGTCCTCCTTTTTTTTGTAGCTATGTAGCTAAATGTCTAAACCACACCTGATGTTAAATGGTGATAAAGTATAGACGCGAAGATAGCTGGTACAGCAGTTATAAACTGCGACACCAACCATCCTCACTTTGCTGGCGTGCAGAAATGCTTTTTCACTACTCTCTTAGAGGACTCCAGATTATAGGAAGGGTCCAACACGTGCGTGGACAAATAATTTAACTTGAGAATAGGACGATTTTATCCTAAATTAAATATAACATTTTAGTCCAGTCATTGCACGGTTTCCCAAACAATTCTATCAAACTTACCCTCTACATCAAAATTGACATGTGCCGAGGTCTGCTTTTACCCTGGGGGTGGTTGCACCCCCTCTTGGGGATGAAATATACTTCAACTTTTGTTTTATAAAGTTTTAACTAAGCGGCAATACTTTACAACTTATTCGAGATTGGCAACATCAATTTTTCATAAGAAAAACACGTTTAAAGACTGTTTTTCATGAATGGCTCTGTAAATAACTAATTTTAAAAAAAATAAACACAGTAAAATTGTTGCTAATAAAAAAACAAACAAAATACATATTGGGTTTAAAATAACACTAGATTGAATGCATCGATCGAAGTAATAGTTTGGTTTGGTTGGTTAATATTCGTCAAACGCCACAATCGAAAGTTCCAACGTAAAATATGCAAAAAGCAATGCATTTTTCGGGTAAAACAAATAGAACTTTTTTAAAGTGCATTAAAAATTAAAAACCTACACACTTACTCATAAATGCATTTACGGAGGTATTATGCATTGCTTGAAAGTTCAAAATTACGAGCCATCCAACGGAGGATCCATACATGGGGTGCCGTGCGTTTTCTTTACATTTTTTTTTATTTAGATCGAATCACACTAATCTAATCGGTGCAGTTGGGATTGATGTGTTAAAATAGGGAATCGGGGGGTGACAGTGGGAATAGGTAATTGGATGGAATGGTAAAAAGGGATTGGATGGTGAAAAGGGGGATTACAGGGTGAAAGGGATTCGAGGGTGAAAAGAGGATTGGTGGGCGATAGTGGAGATTGAAAGGTGATAATAGGGTATTGGTGGGTGACAGTGGGGATTGGTAGGTGAAAAGGGATTGGAGGGTAAAAGGGAATCGAGGATGATAAGAGGATTGGAGGTTGGAAATAAGGGATTGGTGGGTGATAGTGGGGATTGGTAGGTGAAAAGGGATTCGAAAGTGAAAAGGGGATTCGAAGGTGAAAAGGGGGAATGGAGGGTGAAATGGATTCGAGGGTGATAAGGGTATTGGTCTGGGTGATAGTAGGTAGGGATTGGTAGGTGCCAAGGGGTTGGAGGGTGAAAAGGGGATTTTGGCGTGTAAAGGGGATTTTGGCGTGTAAAGGGTGAAAAGGGATTCGAGGGAGAAGAGGGTTTGAAGATGATAAGGGGATTGGTGGGTGATAATAAGGGATTGGTGGGTGATAATAGGTGATTCGTAGGTGATAGTGAGGATTGGTAGGTGTAAAGGGATTGGAGGATGAAAATGAGTTTCTGGGGTGTAAAAGGGATTCAAAGGTGAAAAGGAAGGAAAGGGGGAAAAGAGGATTGGTAGGTGATAAGGGATTGGTGAGTGATAGTGGGGATTGGTAGGTGAACAGATGATTGGAGGGTGCAAAGGAGATTTTAGGGTGATAAGGGGCTTGGAGGGTGTAATGAGGATTCGTGGGTGATAGTGGGGATCGATGGGTGATAATAGGGGATATTGCTTTCTCGCAAATGTGTTGAAAAACGTTGTATGATATTAGTGAGGATTGGTATTTACAAACTCGTGACCATGGTATGCCCTCGACTTATATTCATCTACTCGTTTGTAATAACCAACTTACCGCACTTGTATCATAAATAACTATTATTTTTATTTGTCATGGAAGTTCCTAGCACAAAAATTAAGCGAGTAATAATGAAGACTTGATCCTATATAATTTAGGCGACAGAAAAATATCTCCCCTTATTATCAGCCCAATGGAAAATGATCGTTACCACTTTATAATTAACTTAATTTATGTAAATTTAATATGCCGTGTAAGTTATATCGGCTTAAAAAGCTTAGTAATGAAAAAGTAAAACGTTGAAGTGAGGAGCTTTTTTATAAATTTGCAAAAAAATGTCTTTTCTAAAATATCTGAAAAACAATGAAAGATAGCTTTATTTTATTTAAACACTAGTGGCCCGCCCTCGCTTCGCTTCGGTGTAGAGCTGAAGTATAGACTGTAGTTTTTATTCTCAGGTTTGTATTATACACAATGACATTCTTCTTATACCTAACTAGTGGCCGGCCCTCGCTTTTCTTCGGTGTAGAGCTGTAGTGTAGGTAGACAACAGCTTTTTGTCAAAGGCTTGTATTATACGCAATGACCTTCTTCATAATAGAAGGGTTTTTTACAAAAACAGCACAACTATTTAGCAACAATTTAACAGGAAATATAAAAAACATTCTCCAAACTATATTTTCATTTAATAACTTAGAACTTTTGAAAAGTTATTCATGTGAATGTATTGGATTGAATATGTAACATTTTTTATTATTTATACCTACTGTTATGGAATAAAATTATAAAAAGTAGTATGTACTAGTGTTCTTTTTGTAAAAAAAATGCATTTATGATATTTTTGTAAAAATAAAAGTAAAAGTTTTGGAATAAAAGACATCTAATTATTCATAATTAAGTATTTTATTGACATACAAACAATCACAGCCATTATAGAGTCCAATTAACTTATTATTTACTCTTCTCCTTCACTTAAATCTTCATTATCAATTTCCATATCTTCTCCTTCCTCTGCTACAATTTCACATATTTTATCATAGATAATCATTTTGTATGGTTCACTCAAAAAATGTTTCAATCTCTGAATCCTTAGCTTTATTAGGGTTCAATGGAATTTGAGCCTTGTACAATGGTCTAAAATTCAGTTCCAAAGGCAGTGGACGCTTTGTCTGTATATGGATTCTTGTCCATTCTCCAGTAAAGTTATACTTAACCAAGACAAATGGTGGTTTTATTTTTTCACAAAAACTACTTATCTGCGTTCAGATACGTAATTTTTGTAAAATTTGCACGTAGTTGTGTAGTTTTTGTAAAATATGTGTTTTTTTACTGTGCGAATCTGTGCTAATTAAACTGTTTTTGTAAAATCGAATTAAACTGTCTGGTGTCACTTTTTTCATAGATCATATTGCCATCATTAAAAAAAATCCTTAAAATTGTTAGTTATGTAGTTTTTGTAAAAAACCCTTCATTATAAATCTTCAATTTTAAGTAAATAATTAGCTGTCTAGTTTAGGACCCGTTCGCGTTGTACCGAATGCAACATTGCTGTGCTGTTCCGATTTGAAAAAATATTTTTGTATTGGACAGTACATTTATCGAGGAAGGCTTTAGGCTATACCTAGTTTGGTTACAAATTCTGTCACTTGTTTATTATAAAATAATTGAAACAAGTTTATTCATTATGTAACCATTTATATACCAAAATGAACTTAACAAAACATAGATTCTTATGACAATAAAGTTTATTCAAAATTACCTCCGTGATTTTGTATACAGGCCTTCAATCTGCGCGGCCAGTCGTCTATCGCAGCACGAACGAGGTCCATGTCAATATCGGCGGCTGCCTTAATCAAGGATGTCTTGAGTGACTCCAAATTGGGATGAGGCTTTGAGCACGCCTTTTCCTCCAAGTGTTGCCATATCTTGTAATCTAACGGACTCAAATCTAGACTGGAGGAGGGCCAGTCTTCATGCCGGATGAAGTCGATTTCACGCACCGCCAGCCAGTCTTGTGTGCTCTTCGCTCTATGAGCTGGCGCCGAATTTTGTTGGAATACCCAGTGCTTGTTATTGAACATGGTAAGAGAAACAGGTTCCACAAGGTTCGTCAGGACTGTATTTTGATACACAACTGCATTCGTTTTTACATCTTTCTCACAAAAATGAACGCCTGTTAAGCCCCAATAAGAAACTCCCAACCAATGAGTGAGGATGGAAAATGACCTCGTTGGGCACGCGGAATGCGGTTGCTCGCTTCTTCACTACTGTGTGCGTACCTTATCATTTAGTTTATTGTAGCTCTCTTCTACGGTAAAAATTTTTTCATCCGAAAAAAGAATTTCCCGTTATTTTTAACAATACCCAACGCTAGCGCGTTGTAATTTTGTGTAATTTGAAGTGGCCGTTAGAGGGGCCCGCGGGGTGAGCGGTCTGGGCGCGTCACCGGCTAATCAGTGGCGTTTCGGATATCACTAGGCGCTGGCTGAAAATCAGCGCTGTTGTGGTATTGCGGAAGTACTACCACAGTAGCATAGCTGAGACAGCGACCTGTTGGCTCTGCACAGCAGCACCGGAATTTAGTTTTCTTGTTTTTATTTGTGGTTATGGTTTTTTTTTATATTCTGTTTTGTTTTTAATGTACCTACCTATGTTGCGCAACCAATAAATGATTTTCTTTCTTTCTTTCTAATCATTTTGTTTGTTGTAGCTCTCTTCTACGGTAAAATTTTTTTCATCAGAAAAAGAATTTCAACAAAGCGCGGCATCTCTTCAGTCTCAGGTCCATTAGACGAGCATTCAAACGATGTCCTGTTTTTCTTCGATATGCCTGAAGCCCTAAGTCTTAATTTAACACCCTTTTCACCGTGGTTCTGCTTAACCCCATCTGAAGGGCCAACAGTATCTGCTTACGTTTGGGATTACTTTGAATTCGCGCCTTCACAACTTTTATCTCTGCTGGAGTCCTAACAGACCGAGGGCGACCACTTCTTGACCTGTCATCTACACTAGAGTCTTCATTGTATCGTTTGATGGTACGATAAACGAATCATTTGGTTATATTAAAATATTTCAGTATGTCAAAAATTTGAATTGGCGCGTAACCGCAACGATGCAACGCAATAACTGCAACACGGTCTTCTTTAAGCGTCCACTCCATATTTAAAAATGAGTAAAACACTAAAAGTATACATTTTTATTTTCATGAACAATTCGAAATTCGATTTCAATAAACTTTTTTGTCTTTGACTGTGTATACACAGTCAGGTCATAACTATTGTCACACAGTAAAAACTTTTCTTTTAGAATGCTGGCCACAAAAAAGTTTATTGAATATAAGTATAAATGGTTACATAATGAATAAACTTGTTTCAATTATTTTATATTAAACATGTAACAGAATTTATGGCCTGACTAGGTATTACCAGACTACGACCAGTAGCAGTGGAGCATCGATGAAAAATGTTGTAAAAACGGGTAAAAATATTCCGCTGGGTAAACGGTTAAAGTTACACTAAAATCATGGATGACGGAATTATTTCCCTTTAAAAGTTCTGTAATATAAGCCCACGCCAACCTATGTCTATATTTTAAGTTGACTCACTATAAACCTTTTTCTTCAAATTAACGCGGGTGAAACCGCAGGGGACCTCTTGTTGTGACATAACTCCAATAGTTAGACATATGGTATCGCGGAGTTTTTTGTAGATATTGGTATCCTCTATAAAACTTTAGTACATCACTTTGCTCTATTGTTAATGACTTCCGCAGCGTACGCGATATAAGGCTATTTTTAGGTATTTTTTACACACGTTGGGTTACGTTATAGAAGTTTTCATACGGAACCCTAACTTTTAAAAAAATACACTATAGCCTATATTATTCAGTAATAATGTAGCATTCAAATGGTAAAATATTTTTTAAAATCGGTCCAGTACTTTTTGGGCCAATTCGTTACAAACGTACTTACATACAAACCTTTCCTCTTTATAATATTAGTATAGATTTTGTTATTTTTTGTAAGATATGGCTGTTTCAAGTTTGCATAATTATGTACGCAAATAACGATTTCAAGCTCTGAAACCTTTTGAAAAATAAGAACTTAATAAAAAAAATAATGTACACCAGCTTCTAGTTCTTAAAAAAACCTATTTTTTTTTTGTTGAACTTCAGAGCTCAAAATCTAAGTGAGTTATGGTAAAAATACCCAATCACATTTTACAGTTATCAAAACACGTATATACGATAAAGACTGATAAAGAAGATTTTGTTTTATCTTTTCAGTAATTATGAGACACGCATACAAGTGTGTTGAAAGTTGTTGATGAGTTATTTAATTTTCCCCGGAAAATATATTGTGTTTTGGTTTTTATGTTGAAACTTTCGATTTTGGCGTTTTCCGAAGAATAGCCAACCTTTTACAAGCTATTATTCCGTTAGTATTGGATCTAGTGATAATTTAAACGCGGTACCTATTTGGTTTATTTATTTATAAGCCGCAATTTTACTAAGGCTGTTTTATTTTTCCATATAAAATACTTATTTTCAAAGTTATTCATGAAAAAAAGAAAGACAACGTGTTTTTTTGTTAAAACAAATACTTTTCCACTCTGAAATAAATCGAAACGTAATCTTTCACTTTTCTTACTTACAGTAAAAAAAATTAAGAAAAATGTTGTTTAGAATTAAATTAAAATAAAAAAGTTTAGCATAAAAAAAAACCTCGATCCGTCGGTCAAAGAGGATAAATAAGTAAATTCCAAATTTTGATGTAAAATCGTGTTGTGTGGCAGAATTGCCAGAATTTCCGGTTTTCAACAGAGTATACCAAAATGTTGTAAATTAACTATATTATAATTTTAAGTGGCAAAAGAATTCGTCCCGATAAAAATCCAAAATAAATCTTATAGTAAAAATATGATAACAGTAAACTTTCATTGATAACCTAAACTTACTCGCCGAATTTCGCATTTTCGTTTACGTAGTGTTATACAAAGTTTGGTATCCCATATTTTACCACACCTACTTTACTTGGGTACTTCATGAAAGAAACCTTAGGTACTTGGTATTAGTTACCACTCCCGACGTTGAGAACTTGGTCAGAGTTAGACGCCAGAAGAAGACAAGGAAGGCTATTGGCAAAAGAGAATATGATGGGGAACTCTGAGGACAAATGATGCGGGCTTCATTGATGTTTGGCATCCGGACATTAGAAACGATCTGTCCTGTGTTGGATCACTGGAGGAAGAGGGAGCTGCTTTCGGCTGGTGCAGGTGTTATCTGGGCATGGCTGCTTCGGACAATACCTGCAGTGGATACAGAGGGAGGCGACTCCGTCTTGCCATGAGTGCGGCGCTGCTGTACAGCACGACGCACCCCTGAGGAATGTCCCTTTAGTCGCAGCAATGCCGTACTCTGGTAGCGGCAGTGGGAACGGATCTCGCTCTCTGTCTGACATAGTAAATAAATGCTATGTTGGGCAGTGACAGATCCTGGTAGGCTGTGGCCTCTTTCTGTGAGGATGTCATCTCGCAGAAGAAGGCTGTAGAGAGAGTTTTCAAGGCAAGTAGCAAGCTCGTGGGGAGTCTCTCCGACATAGGAGGGTGAGGCTAAGGGGACGGGGGAATCCCCCCATGGCTGAGCAGGTGGATGCGAGGGGACGTGGGGGTAGACCCAATTGACTCCGTCGCCACTCCCAGGTTACGGGGTTGACCACGGGACAAAAACTTTGATAAAGTGGTAATCGTAAGTTGGTGCGCTTTGAATCGCTCGATTTTCTCTGATGTCAGGGCGTAATATTTTTTTGGTCCGAGCCTGTCCAGCCATACATGTCATACAGCTGGCACCGTTGTTAGGTGCCTAAATATTTAAATTTAAATAATAATTTTAATGAGCCACAAAATTCATTGCTATTAACCGCAACGAAGGCGAAGACACATTTGACATTGGCTTTCAAGCACTATACGGAAATAACATTGACGGGTTGACACGCCCTCTTCAACGTTAGTTTGTGAAGGCATTTCCCGTATGTTTTTCTTTCACTTACAAGCCAGGTAAGGTACCGTACCTTATAGGTACATTAGTAAACATTTATTTTTCTAAGATTGTTTCTTGAAAACAAAATTAAAAAAAAAAACAGCAGTCCCAATTTTCTTAAGTGAAAACTTCTTTAGCGGCGTTGTACACTTTTTTTGTAATGGGTAAAAAATGTTAAACTCGCGTCAGGACACGTGACCTGATCGAAAATTTGTAAGACGAAAACTTCTTTAGCTGCGTTGTACACTTTTTTTTGTAATGAGTAAAAAATGTTACACTCGCGTCAGGACTCGTGACCTGATCGAAAATTCGTAAGACGGATGGAGAGTACTCTTAGACAGCCGGCGCGACGTAAGAGAGAAAGTATCCCCCTCTCTTTCTACGGCGTGGCGAAAATGTATGCCTGCGCCTGCTGTTTCATTTAGGCGTAGAGATGGGTGTTTTTAGATATTTTTGAAATCGATGCGCATCGGTATCAGATAAATCGCATCCGATGCGCGCATCGATGCCAAGTGAATGTCAGAATCGTAGGATCAGGAAGAGATATGGATTACGACAGATGCGTGTTTTGTGTGGGTGTGTCTCTTCGATTCCATGAATCATGACTTCAAAATGTAATCGATACCATTTATTAACTTTTCGATGCTGGCAAAATTATTACATAAAAAAATGCACTCAGAGCGTAGGTTTTTTGACATATTTGTTCACCACTAGACATCTCCGACGGCACCGAAAAGTTTGTGGCACTGTTTCCATAGTAACGTTGACAAAAACTACAAGGCATCGGCAGGTACTAAATTCCATTAGTTGTGGTGGAATTTCGGGGTAGTTTTGATGTGGAGGGGAGGAGGGGGTCTCCCCGACTCCCCCCTACTAAAGATTTTAGTCGGAAATGCATGTTTTTTTTTAATTAACCTAACCTAAAAATTCATAATTTTTTTAGGATGTAAGGACTAGGGAAGTAAGAACCAGTAGTTCTGCCTTATCGCCGGCGCTGCGGGAATAGCAGCCCCGCCGCCTTTGCGTGACAAAGTCACAAGCATCACTCTCCTTCACACCTTCGGCTTCGACCAGCCTCAGGCGCTACGGGTCGCACGATGCTTGCGGCTTTGTCATAGTAGGCGGGGGCTGCTCTCCCTACGCGCCTCCGGGCTCTAAAAAACACTCTAGGGGTAGGGCAGACCAAGACCACGGCGTGTCGGGGTTGACCAAGTCGGTTCTGAATTAAAGATTGTTGTAAAGCCACATTTACCTTTTTTTCTAAATGTGGAGTCCATACTATTTCTTATTTACCAAGTAAATAATAGCAAATATACTTATTACCCACGAACACAGACTGGCTGACATTTCTCAAAACAAACACAAAACGGCGGGACATATGACATTTTGACAATAGTACCAACATAATCAACATATTTTTTACCATAGACAACGAGAAACATGTTATTTCTGCATGAAAAAATGGCAGCACTGATCAAAATGGCTGTCAAAATTTACTTTAACCTACAAAAATATTAATTTTCAATATTTTTTTTCTCGAGTTCTATTCGTTTCCGAATAAAAAGATTTCGTGTGTGTGTTCCTAATAATTAATACTTTCCGTGACAAAAATCTGAGCTCGCTACTCAACCACAACTAATGGAAAGCTGAGCCCATCGGCATCCAATAACGGCATCTTGTCGCATCGGATGCACGCATCCAAACCTGGCATCGTTATCGCGCATCGTTATTCTCAAAACGCTCACCTCTATTTAGGCGGCGCAGGGCGCTTGCGCGAATATTCATGTGTGTTTATGTTACAGCGTGCCACGCGCATCCATGGATGGTGACAGCTGATGGCCACACAGCTGTGTATTCGTAAAATTTGTGTATATAAAGTGTTACATAATTAAAGCAATTCGTGCAAAATTATTCCTTAACCATTTCAAAATATCAAAAATGCACAACGTTAATATTCAAGTTTTCACTTCTGCCGGCACTCCCGGAGTGCAACCCGTCGTTATTTTTAAATGGTCATTAAGATTGAGGTGTTTAAGTAATCTAAATAAAATCTTAATTATATAGTGCAACAGCTATGACGATGACGAATTGGTCAGTGCAGCATGTTGCGCTTATTGAGTAGGTATACAGCGTGATGTCATACGTCACGTGCGCCCGCGCCTTGAATTCACGTGCGCGCGCGGCCATCGACTTGGATCCAGTAGACTTAGTACGAAAATCGACTCAGTAGCGGAACTATCGCGTGTATACAATCGTACATTGCTCTGCAGAGACCTAGAGAAGCCTCGATTACAAGATTACAGTACCTACTTCGGTAGTGTTTTGTTTACTTTAGTTATTATGAGTCAGTTTTCAACTGCTATGCAAGGAAATTTGATAGATTGGTTTTTTTATGTTTCTACTCGGGATGTTATCATAATTTCATAATAATATCACTAAAATCAACGCTCGAGTTGTTATTATTTTATGATTTAAGAAATATCTATTAGACGCGAGATCTAAGAATATTGAAGCTGTTTCCCATACAATAAAAATCATTGCATAAATTACCCACAATATTTTATTACATTGACTAAACAAGACCTGGCCTTCAAGGTCCCCTTTATTTCCACACCAATTTTTTTCGAAAACGTAAAAGCATAAAGATATGTGCTATCGAATCTAACAGTGAATCGAATCTAATAGTAAAACTAGAAAGTATTAAAATCCTGGACTTAAATAATATTTAACTATCTATAACTCTAACATTAAAGAGAGCGTAGATAGGTATACGCATAACACCTAATTCAAGCAAAGATCTCGAGTTCACCGAGTGAACTTTCCTCACGTGACTAGATTCCAAACGAGCATACTCGGAAAATCGCAACGAAAACATTCCGATCGCCTCATTCAAAAGTGAGCTCATTGATTAGGTGCATAAAGTTCGGTACATAGAACAGCCACTGGCCGTGATCTATTTGCATCTTACGACTGTCACGTGTCATGCTATAATAAAATTTCACGCACCGAAACTAATGAGACACTGAAAATTAAATCTTAAATTTAACACAATACGTGTTGTAATAATTTGCATTGTTAAATCTGAAATGTAACGAGCAATATGCGGGCTGCTGTTTATTTTGTGGTTGACTCCACACACGTTTAAAAATAAGTAGTTGTGTGTAATTAAAAACACGTGTTGCGAGTTGCGAATCATCAGAGGTTTAGGTACGATTAAGAAAAGAAAACAAACGACCAGTAGTTTTATTCTGTAAGAACAAACTTACTTGTCACGGCGGCGCTTACTATTTTTGGCCCAATCCAGGGTAAATACGCAGCGATATTAAATATCTAACTAACGAAGGTTCTGAAAATCGAGCAAAACAAGCCGAAGATGAGAGACAGACAGTGGAAGTAATTTATTTTTAAAAAAAAAAATCCGCTTATCACTTACGGCACTGAAAAACATACAATGATTAACAACATACAAATGATTCTCTAAACTTAAAACTAAATTAAACATCAGTCTCTCCCTTTCATTCTATGTAGAGAATGACAAGGTTACACTGTTGTCAAATTTAAGTTTAGGTTTAGAGAATCATGCCAGAATCAACACCATTATGTTAATGTTTAAGTTAATTTTAACCAAACACTTATTGATCTTGTCGAATTTCTCCTGCTACTGCAATGTCAAACGAAATACTTCTACTAAACATTTGAAAGGAAAAAATAGTAATTTATTACTTATAGTTTATAATATCTTATTTTAATCTTAAAACTGCTTGATCTATAAATCTAAAGAAAAAAATATTTGAAAAATATCCCCTCGGTCAAGTAGTCAGGCTGCGGCTGGATCCAGTCCAGTCTAATACATTGTTTAAAAATATAATTCCCATAGCCACATCTTAACGACGGAGGAGTGACTTCACATTTCACATTAGTTGGGTTTGATGCTGTCCGAAAACAATAGTGACAAGTTGCCATGATATCGGCTACGGTTTCCCAATTTATGTATTCATTTATGTGGTGTGCATACAAAAGTTCATTTTATTCCTTCTACTCCCGGTCTAGCATGCAAGACCTTGATGTATATTATAATGTATTATGGAAAAGAGAGATCTATGACTGAATTTTCTTCGGAACATTTTCAATCGAATACAGAGTAGGAGATCAAAGATTTTTCGACCAAACGTTATTTCGAGCAGAGATCAAACGATCTTTCGACCTTACGTTCGGTAGCCAAATAAGTTTAATAAGACAAATAAATTTAAAAAATCAAAAAACCCGACTGCTTAATTATACTTCAAATAAAACTGAAAAGAAAAAACAAGTCCAGTAGTCTATAATTCTGTTAATAAGGAACAAAGCTACTTTAACAGTCGGGACCCATTAGATATTCAAGAACACATAATATTTTTAATAGTGGGTCCCGACTGTTAAAGTAGCTTTGTTCCTTATTAACAGAATTATAGACTACTGGACTTGTTTTTTCTTTTCAGTTTTATTTGAAGTATAATTAAGCAGTCGGGTTTTTTGATTTTTTAAATTTACCTTTTTTATTTCTCACTTTTTAGTTAGTTAGTATTTTAAGACGGTATATACTTGTTACTTCAGTAAGGGAATTAATATCGCGGGAATTATTAAGTACCTTGCGTCGGTCTAAAAGATTGATTTATTAAGACATATAAAGACTTTACCAGCGGGGTCAAGGCTACAGATGGGCCTCAATTTTCGCAAAAATGTGTGAAGTTAAATCAAGTCGTTACATAAATATCTCTAATGTATGTAAATTTTATAGTAAACTAGCACTTGTTTACTCAAAAAGTCATCTTTTGTTTATGTTTTTTTTAATAGTTTAGCAGTAAATATAAAATTCATTTACTTTTATTCGTCGACTATTTAAAATTGGCAGTGGCTGCATTGTCATGTCAATGCCGGACGTCTAAGATTGTGATATACACAAATTCAGTGTCAGTCCCTAGTCTCATAATTTGATATACCTACATAATTCACAGAAACCCAATATGTAGACGCCAGAAGTTAACTGCAAATGTTTTTAATCACCCTATATACAATACCAATCAATGACGTTTATGTCGCAGGTTGAAGAAAGAAGTAATTCCCGTCTGTTGTTTTGGACAATGGTGGCAACTGCCTTATATCACTAAATTAAATAATTATGCAATCACCAAAGCAAAGTTTATAATATTTGATTAAACTAAAGGCGCATAATAAAATTTTCATGACGTTAGGTAGAGCACCATAGCAATTTATATATCATTTATTATCAATTTTAGGTTCTCTTTGTAGTTTTCTTTTAAAGCGTTCACATTTAACAGGTCAAAGACTTTGTGTTCGACCCTTTTTATTGGTAGTGTAAAGCTCGAATAAAGAGTACTCCCAGTAGTGCAATCATGGCAATTAATTTCCAAATTTTTTTTTGTTATAAAAATACCGAATAACGTATCACTGTTAAGCACAAATGCTAAGTAACTTTTACAAATATAATCAAATAAACCTATTACTTACTTTAATTTTAAATCTTTTTTATCTTTGTTTCTTAGGTTTTCACGCACATCACTCATTAAATAAAACTAGTTTTTACGGGTTAATGCACGAAAACTTTATTTATTTATTGACGTTTCGTAGCCTGTAAAGACTACGAAACGTCAATAAATAAATAAAGATTTCGTGCATTAACCCGTAAAAACTAGTTTTATCTTTTTCATCAATTAAATACTTATCTTATCCTAACTATCTATACTAATATTATATAGTGGCAAGATTTGTATGTTTGTAACAAATAATCTGTCAAACTACTGAACCAGTTTCATATATTAATTCATCATAAGGTAGCATTGAACTATATTACTAACGTATAAGGTAGCTACATTATTTATTATAACATTTTTCTTTATTTAAATGCATTTTGTTCGAGTGACATAGGTTATATTTTATCCCGATAAATAAATTGCGCCCGTACAATGCCCGGGTGGATCACTAGTAAGTATAATATAATATTATAGATGCGAAAGTGAGTTTGTTTGTTGCGCTTCCGTGCCCTAATAGCTAAATCGAATATAATGAATTCCCATATAGAAGTAGATGGGAACTTGGTTCTTAGCTACAACATCGCAATACTTATAGGCGTAGGGTGATGAAAGGGGTGATTTACCTATAAAAATCTACATTATTTACTTTGGATTTTGCAGAATTAGGTATTACAAAACCAATATTAACGCGAGCTGATTCCAATAAGTATGTACTTACTAGCGAAAAATGGGTTATTTGTTATTATATTAAGTAAACCTTTTTTGTAACATTAAGTAATATCGTTAAAAAAATGAAAAACAGTAAAACTCTGAGTTTTTCATTAAAATTCAATAATCATAAATACCTATGATAATATATTTTTCATCATTTAATAAGAAGGAACTGTATCACAGTTTTAATGTTAGTACTTCGTATAGGATCAGATACTGCGAATACCCCATTTTTTTTTCTTTTACATAGTACACCGCGCTATCACTTTGTCATCGTTGTAACTTTTTAAATATTTGTCGAAATGACATAGTGTAAAAAGCAAAGTTTATCGTCTTTAAATATCAAAAGCAATAAAAGTATTTGTTTTGATAAAAAATGATTTGTTAATACAAAATGTGCATTTTGGAAATAGATATCAAATAATATTTTAGTTTTGATACACTATTTTAGCGGTAATGACTTACACATTAAAAATAGATGTATGGTGTCACGGACTTTTTTTTAGAACTATTTAAGAGATACATTTTTGCTCTACATTACATTCATGTAACTTTTATTGTTTTTGCAGTGCAGGCCAAAATGGCTCGCAGATGGGAGATTTTTTTCCGTCTTATGTGACACTTATTATTATATTTTGGCCAACTCACTCAATAACTACATAAATTATTATATATATGATATTATTATATATGAGCTATATTACTGTTAAGTTTCATTAAAATCCATTCAGTATTTTTTAGGTGAAAGAGTAACAAAGATCCATACAAACGTAAGATTGAAATTAAAAGCGCAAGTGGTTAATATACAACTTTAAAGCGTTGTAGATCCTAAACAATCATATAAAATGAAAAATGGTGTTAGGAACCTAAACATGATTTTCGATTATCTAGACAGTGATACCCCACTCGACATATTTTGACAACTTATTTTTTTTACTTCGTCACAATATGGCGCCTAATTTTGCCGATATTGAATTTTGATTACTACCATATCTTTAGTAGCATTCCTATGATTGAGACGAATCGATTGATGTATGAATCATCAAAATCAGTCCTGGCGTTTGGTCTCTAGTGTGCCACAAAGGAACAAACATACATATATAGACTGTTAAACACATAACCCTGTCTGCGCGTCGCGCTTCGCGCTCTTGCATTGCGCAGCCGGGTAAAAAGGATCATAAACTAGCGTCGATTCTGGCGTGAATCTCTAAACTCAAAACTAAATTTAACATCAGTCACTCCTTTTCATTTTGTATAAAGAATAACAAGGATACACTGTTGTCAAATTTAAGTTTAGAATTAGAGAATCATGCCAGAATTAACACCATTGTGGACCCAAACCAAAAAGCATTCTACTATATTGGCCATATATAGCTATATGAAAAGTGTTATTATAATAGAACAACATAAATACGCAATAGGGCTATTGCTCGATATGAGCAAAGCATATGATAGGTTTAACCACGATATCCTACTTTCTAAATTATATGAGACTGATTGAGATTGGTTCAGGTCTTATCTTAGGAACCTTTTACAGTTTTTCAGGTCGAATAGAAAATATTAGATCCAGAGAGATTACTGTTAAGGGCTCTATCCCGCAGGGTAGTGTCTTGGGATGATTTTTATTTTTGGTCTACATAAATAACCTACCTAACCAAATAGAGACCCAAAGTATTCTCTTCGCCGATGACATTTCGGTCTTATTTCCTTGCTCAAATGTATCTGAAATGAACATTGTGCTGGACGAAACTTTTGGTAAAATAATGAATTGGTTAGAACAAAACTCTCTCGAACTCAATTTAAAAAAGTCAAAATTAATTGAATTCAAACCATACCAAAAAACGACCATAAACATAAAGTATAGATATGCAAACACTGTATTAGAAAAGGTTAATTCAGCAACATTATTGGGAATTGATATAGATAATAACATAAATTGGAAACCACATATACAGAGACTGTCAGGAAGACTATCCTTTTTTACATATGCACTTTATAATATAAAAAAAGAAAGTGATTTTAAGACGGCTTTGATTGCCTATTACGCATATGTCCACTCAAGATTATACGGAATTATCTTGTGGGGAAATTGTACTGACATAGATTTGAATTTTAACAAATATAGGGCAAAAAGAATCCTGTAGGCCTCATTTAAAAAAATATTAAATACTGACATTAACATCAATTTACATCCTTGAATCATGCAAGTTTGTAAGGAAATATGAATATTTATTCTCCCCTGTAATATCTAAAAATGGAAAGGAGAAACAACCGCGATGAAAACAAAAAAAAAATGGATCTGTATAACTTGAAAATTGGTGCGACAAGACCCCATGCAATGACAATCAAGATACTCGTATATAACCATAATAGGATAAGGCAGATACAGGAAACTAAACAATTTAATGGATGTTTAAAGAAGTTTCTGAGTGAAAAATGTTTTTAGAGTCTAGACGAATACTTTAAAGATAAATATATTTAGATGTAAAAGTCATTTAATTTTGATGTTAATATTATTTTTATTATGTACTATTTATTTTTTATATTTTTTAATGAAATTAAATTTTAATCTAATAATGACCGACATTTTAAATTTACTTTTATATTTTATGTATTATAGACTTGTTATTTACGAGATATATTTTAAAGCAATGAAATTTTAATTTAATATTTGACTACAATTAAAAATATTTTTTACATTGCATGCTACCATAAAATTGCTATGCCCTTACAGGGCGTCACATGTTATAAAACCTTTTGTACCCAAAATACCATGTACACACTTGTGCTATGCAATAAAGTTTATTATTATTATTATTAAGTTTCGAAACTACAATATAAAATAACATGAACCCTAAACACCATTCAGGTGTTGCCACTCTTATTGGAATGAAGTCCCCATGGATGATATTTTTATAATGTGAATTTATTGATAATATATTTTATTATTTAATTCAGGTCATTTAAACTTAACCTAGTTCATTATTTTTCAATGTTTAACTTTGTAATCAACCTTATATTCTCTGAATATTTTTAATAATATTTTTTTCAATACAGTTTGCTCGAAAAGTGACTGACTTTTATTAAACAGTTTTTAGTTTCTTAATTCAGCATATCACTTGTGCTATAAAAATATAAGTGCAATAAATATTTCTTTAATAAACTATTTGAAGGAGACATTTTTGGCAGTATTTAACCACACATCAGTAAATTACCAAATATTTACGGAAAATCGCGCCTAAGGTTTGTTATTTTCGCGCGCCGCATTTTAGATGCGGGCGCAGGTTCAATTAAGGCACAGGAATATTTTTTAATAAGCATAGAACCGACTTCAAAAAAACTGAAAAAAAATTACTTTCAAAAATCTCTACTTCAAATAGTGAAGATGAGCAAAATATTAATTCAACCCCGCCAAAAATACTTATCCAGGTACGAAAAGCGAGTGATAGATAGGCTGCCGCAAAAATCCAGAGAAAAATACCTGGCGGCTTTGGAAACTTTAAATCAGTCAAAACAGCAAAAATGACAAGTCATATTCGGAACACGTATTTTAGCCTACTTCAAAGAACTGCCAAATAAATATAGGCCCAGCTAGCTATGATGTAAATACTCCATGTTAATAAGCACAGTAAGGACAAAAAAATCAGTTAAACATATAGTAACTTGACAGCATTTCTAAATAGACATTCCGACTTATATATTGGTCGAAAGGCAAAAGTGTTGTTAGAGTCCGCGCCACTACTCAAGTCCGACGGCGAAACGTCGAACTAAATGTGACAGCTCCGCCATGTTGTCGTTTGTCAGGTGTGTGCGTTGCGAGTGTTGTTTGTAGATTTGAGTTGTTTTTTATTGGAAGGAGATTGATTATGGAGCGTAAAGTGATAAGAAGTGCAGCCAGAGAAGTAATTCTTAAGGTGAAACAGTTTTGTGAGCTGGAGAAGAAAAATAACAATGTTTTGATCCCTTTACAAAATGTTCAAATGCGAGTCGCTGCCATGACAGGTAAATTTTAGGGTTGTAAGGTCATTGATGTTTACCTCATTTTATGGAGTAACATTTTCTGTTAGGCTTGTGTCATGTTTAAATAATTTATACAAAAAAAATGTTTGTGTTGCATTTTATTGTAGTTTTATATTTATTAACTTCAATTTATAATTAAAGTAGTCAGTTTTCACCTTTTTTCGGTTGCGAGTACAATATATTGTTTAATGATGAATCAATTAATAATAGTTTAAACTGGTTTCTTTGTGATTTTAGGTGTGTCTGTTAAAACGGTGTCAAGAATCACTAAAGAAGGAAAAACTGCAATGGCAACATCAAATAAAATTGTTACTCCTGGAAAAAGTCGTCCACAAGCTAAGAAAATTGATTTGGATGACTTTGATTTGTGTTGCATACGCCAAAAAATTCATTTTTTCTATGTTGTGAAAAAAGAATTGCCTACTGTTAATAAACTGCGTTTGGAATTAAAAAGGGATATAAATTTTCAAGGGAGTAATACAACTTTACGAAGAATATTGAAACTGTTAGGTTTTCGATTCAAACGTTGTCAATCTAAACGCAAAGTGTTGATGGAGCGACATGATATTACTGCTTGGCGCGCCAGGTACATTGAAAGAATGAGGAAAAATAGGCTAGTTGACAAAAGGCCTGTGGTGTACTTAGATGAAACTTACATTCATCCGACATATCACGCTAAAAGCTGTTGGCATAGCAAAGAAGAAGATGGATTATTGATATCAGAATCAGCTGGAAAACGTTTTATAATTGCACATGCGGGTACTAAGAGCGGATTTGTAAAAAATGCGTTATTAATGTTTAGGTTACAATCAAAATCTGCAGATTAACACGACGATATGAACGCCACAAACTTTTTGAAATGGATGACTGAAAAAGTGGTACCAAATCTGCCTGAAAAATCTCTTGTGGTAATGGATAATGCTCCGTATCATTGCACTCAGATAAACAAAGCTCCTACGATGTCAAGCTCAAAATCACATATGCAGGAGTGGTTACGACAAAAACAAATTTATTTTGAAGAGAGATGGACTAAACCAGTGTTATATGATATCATTAAAAGAAACAAAGAACCACCGCTCTTTGCAGTTGATGAACTACTGAAACAACACAATCACGAAGTGGTAAAATTACCTCCTTACCACTGTGACCTAAATCCTATCGAAAAAATTTGGAGTTTGGTAAAGAGACGCGTTGCTGATAAAAATGTTGCTCAAGATCCAAAAAGAATAATAGAATTGACAGAAGCTGCTTTTGCTAGTGTTACGCCAGAAGACTGGAGCGTTCAGTGTAACCACGTGGAACATCTTGAAGATGAGTACTTTAAAAATGACGGACTAGTTGATGTGGAAATGGAGAGATTCATAATATCAACAGAGAGTGATAGTGATACTGAATCTGATGATTCCACCGAGGAAGAATTGAGCAACAGTGATTGCGATATATCTGGCGTAAAAGAATTGTATCATGATGACCACAATTATTGCATTAAATTATATTAAACTTTATAATATTGTTTTATTGATAAATATTCTTTGTGTCATTATTTGAGTTACAAAAAATATTTAATTCCGATGAATAAAAATATTTTTGAAGTAATGAGATGTGGGAGAAAATTCCTTCCTACTGGCAACATTTTGTTACAAGACAGAGGCGCCGCGTCTATCGGACATGAGTCGTGGCGCGGACTCTACCAACCGATGTTGAAGTTTATGAAAGAAGCTCCGGATACTTGGCAACAAAGGTCAGTGAACTTTATAAAAAATACTAACAAAACAAGTTTGCTTTTTCCTCGCAATTGTGTTGAAAAACATCGTATGCAACTCGTGTGCATTGATCATTAGGATTAATCCTGTAAAAAATGATGCATCTGTTTTTCCAATAAATAAATCATTGATTACACACTCAGCTTCCTTACCGCACTCGCATTCGGCTTGCGCTTACAATAATGCCACATGTGCAATAAACAAGTTAGAAGACTTGTATCTTAATGTACTACTAAATATTACATATAAATAAAGATAAAAAAATATTAAGACCTAATCATACGCATCTACCTTTTACTGATGAAGAGACCTACGTCTAATCAAAGTAAGTCGTTTAAATACACAAAAAAATTGATAAATTCGTTTTTTATATAGTGTATCTTCTTTAAGTATTTCATGAACTTTATATTACATTACAACCTGTAACATATTAATTATATACAATCTGAGTAATTACATGTCTCATCTTCACTGACGGCAGCAAACATGAAGACAAGGTGGGTCCTTTTTTTGTTGTAAAAATACCCAACGGTACCCACCATACCAAAGAACTTCCCAGCTGCTACTCAGTCTACCAAACTGAGCAGCTAGCTATTGAACAAGCCTACCAGTGAAAATTTACTAACAATATGCCTCAAGCTGCATTCTATCTGACAGTAAATCGTCTCCGATGGAATTAAAAAATACCAGCTCTACTGAACCACTAGCGGCCTCAACCCAGCTTCATCTTACATGGGCTCAAACGTCATCTTCATATGGGTCAAAGGCCACGTTCGCGTCGCCGGCAACGAAGCTGCTGACCTAGCTGCCAAATCTGCAGCCAATCTAGATAAAACACCCGATTACTTAGCTATTCCTATCTCACACATAAAACTCAAGAACAGCTCAATCTGGAACACCATAGCAGCAGAACCGCTTTATTTAAAAACACACCAAAAATATACTACTAACCATACACGATCTTAACAAACTCCTACAGATAATTCCAACCAGATTTCTAATCACCCAAATACTTACCAATCACGGCTACCTTATCGAATACCTCTTTAGATTTAAGATTACTACTAACAATCTCTGCCCATGCGATCAAAAATCTGTCCAATCACTTAACAACTTGATTCAACACTGTCCTCGGTACGCCGCCTCACGAAACGACTTACATATAGTCACAAAAAATTGTCCTGACCTCTACAATCTCCACCTATTACTTAAGAAAAAGGCTTACGTAGGAGCGTACTTAAAGCACGCTTCTATTATAATACACACACTCAAAGAATTTAATAAATAACCGTCTTATATCAAACCTCAACGAATATAAACTCTACCTAAAATACGCTTAAACAGCGTTACTGAAGCATGGTGTAAACCAAAAGCACCGGCTTTCTAATGAAAAATTCATTCCCTTCTAATGAAAAAATAACACCAACATTTATAACCAATAGAACACAGCATAGAATATTTTCCCTATTACTTGGGTAGTTGAGCACCTGGCTACACGATTTTTGACATACAATAGCATCCTTGCAAATTGACATACATACACTACAATAATGAGTTGCCGCATTTACGGAGCTGTTATTCATAGACAACGCGGTATCTAGTCGAGCGAAGCGAGACCAATCATTTATCTATGTAAAGAAGTTAAAGAGCTAACTTCACTATCAGCATTCAGCTCACATTCAAGTCTATATCACTATATGTATTGTGTGTGACAAACATAATTTACTTAACAACGAAATCAAAATAATCGTATCCCAGCTTCCCAGCTCGTGGATTACTTAAATGATTAATTCCGGTGGATATCTGTGGTCCTCATCATCAGTTCTCAGCAGATGTCATTTCCGAGAGTTAACGGATTATCAGATCAGATACAAAAGAGCTTTTATTAAGTCAACTTGAATAAAGTTCATTGATTCATACAACACATTTGTTTTTTGAAATCGTGTAAAGATATGCCTGCCGGTAGTACAGTCAATCTGTAGGTGGAGTGGTGAAAAAAAATCTAAAGGGTAAGTCTTGTTTTTTCTGTTGCCAAATGACGTCAGTAAGCCACCTTGGCGATGGACATGTTCAACTCGTAGGCGTTTTTAGAAAAACTCAAAAAAACCCTCAGAAATTTTTTGAAACGCATTTTTGTTGTTTTCTATGCATTTTAGAAACTTTTTTTTCAACCATAATTGTAGAGGGCGTTGAGTACTACAATTTATGTCATTGTTGCAATCTCGTACAACAAAAAATGCGCTTTGTAGGTGGCGCTAAAGTCTCAAAAAAAGTGTTTTTTCACGTTTTCACCCTGAAAATATCATTTTAATGGAAAACTTTAAATGGAAAAGTTGTTCCGTACATAATTACCAACAACTTTTGTATAAACATTTTTTTAAAATTACGTACAGTTTTCAAGTTACAGTGCAATACAGCGCTACGTATACAACACAGTGCTACTAACGGTAATTTTTTCGGTCCTATGGAGGCTTTTTCTTTTCATTATTACAATCATGAAAAAAACTAAAAAATAGTAAAACGTACATTGAAATGTGCACTGCAAATGTGTACTTGAACTGCCCAAAACCGCTCTATTGGATTTTTCATACCTGCTCAATTTATAACTTGAAAAAGGGTAAGTAATACAAAAAAATTATTTATACAAAAGTTGTTGGTAATTATGTACGGAACAACTTTGCCATTTAAAGTTTTCCATTCAAATTATATTTTCAGGGTGAAAAAGTGAAAAAACACTTTTTTTGAGACTTTAGCGCCACCTACAATGCGCATTTTTTGTTGTACGAGATTGCAATAATGACATAAATTGTAGTACTCAACGCCCTCTACAATTATGGTCGAAAAAATAGTTTCTAAAATGCATACAAAATAAGAAAAACGTGTTTCAAAAATTCTTTGAGGGTTTTTTTAAGTTTTTCAAAAAACGCCTACGAGTTGAACATGCCCATCGCCAAGGTGGCTTACTGACGTCATTTAGCTACAGAAAAAACAAGACTTACACTTTAGGTTTTTTTTTCACTGAAACGATATTTTTTTCGACAGATTGACTGTACTCGGTGGTCTGACGGTCTACGAATGCAAAGAACAAAAGACTGACAACCTGTCACTAAACGGCTAAAAGCAAGCGCTCTTAAGGCGCTATCCCACGACTTGTGTAGTCGCGGGCGAGGCCGCGACGCGCAGGTTTGCCAAACGTTTGAGAACTCTAACGTTCGAGATTTAACAGTCTCTACACATGATACGAGGTAAATAGAAGGTAAAGGTTACGAGGTAAATGGACAACATCATAGCTTGAGATTATAACTACACTGAGGCATAACATGACATTAAAACTCTCAAGCTACCTCATGATCCATACCAACTCTGTGTAGGTACAATGACAACCCCAAAAGGGATTATAGTTTCGTGAATGTTTGCTAAATTATGTATGTATGTACCTACTATACCTACCTTGAATTACTACCAATTTACTTGTATTAGTTAGCTTGCTAATGCGTAACTATTTAAATCCGCATATTTCGATAGGTAGGTTTTCATTCATATCATTTCCTCTATTGTATTGTATCTATACACACGTACCTACTTGTACTTGCCTACTAAGTACGTAAGTACTTTTAATATACAGGAAAACAGAGTTTATTCCACTCTTGTTTACATTAATTTCAAGCACGTGTAAAACGTGTCTTTAAGTTCTTCATTTTTAGATAAACTAAAACATTATGAATTATGTTATACATTATTTATTAAAATTTTGATTTTAGCATTGATCTACCCTTGCTCTACCTACAGAAACAATTTCTTGCTTGATAGTAATTTTTTTTGTTAAACAAAACATGCGGAATAGTTGCCATTTGCTCCCATAAAATTTTTATTCAGTTTGGCTTAGTGGACCATGTAATTTTTAGTCCAGTCAATGCATGTTTTACCCTAGCAATTCTTACAAACAGCACCGATAAGCACAGAAATTTGGCTGTAGGTTCTACTTATATCTACTTCAAAGTTGTTAATGTACCGAGGGCTGCTTTTACCCATTTCAAGGGAATGATAAATATTTTATAAAAATAAGAATTGGAATTAATAGACGACTAATTATGAGCAACTATTGTTTTTTAAAGTTTTTACTGATATTCAATACTTTTCAAGAGTAGAAAAGTCAATTTTTCAATAAGAACAATCAAGTTTTCAGACGGTTTTTCTCGAATGACTCTGTATTGGATAATAAGAAGTATTTTATGAAAAAAATCATACGAATTAAAATTGTAGCATATAAAAAATCAAACAAAATACTGGGTTTAAAATACCTTTATTGAATAATTACGGAGCAATAGCTTGTTAAATGTTGGTTCTTCTTCGTCAAGCGCCAAAATCGAAAGTTTCAAGTGAAATGTCCAAAAAACAATGCATTTTTGGGGAAAAACTCAAAAAAAATTTTTTGCTTGAAAACTTCATTCTTGTTTTTTAACGAAGTCAGTAGTGAATTTTCATAAAGATTGGTCCCTGTTTTTGGTGAAAAAAAAACTCTAATTACGATCGAAAATGATCGTTACCACCTTATAATTTACCTAATTTGGTACTAGTAATATCTATAAGTTTTAAGGGTTTAATGAGTTTAGTTTTGAATAAAAACATTAGGTTGAAGTGAAGAGAGCTTTTTTGAAAGTTAGTAAAAATAACGCAAGTACTATGAAAGATACGCAAATTTTGAGAGTAAGGAAATATTCGTCAGATTCTTTTTTCTGACGAAAAAGGAATTCCTATTTGGACAGAAAAAACTTGGGTAATTTTTTACAATGTTAAATTGTTTCTTACATCTAGAAAATAAAAAAGTAATAAATTTAATCTAACATTATTTAGTTTATCATACCTATATGCAATTTTAAGCATTTATTTGCTCGAGTTATAACATAATATAAATAATAAGGTATTTTAGGAAAGATGAATATGCGCTTCCTCTTGAGCGGCCAACGGCCGAGACTCGGCCCTGTCCTTGAAATAAATGCCTACGGCCGAGCGCTGCGTTAACACGCGGTAGGGCCGCCCTCCTACAGTATTTAAAATTTATCTACATAATTGAGTTTCTTTCTAGTTTTGTGACTGTAAATATTTTATTTTATATGTAAAGATGCAAGCCCATATATCCATATCGTAGGAATGCATTAAAAATAACTATTCCGCCATGTTGGATTTAGAATGACGTCACACAGCTAACCGTGTTTTTTAATCAAAACGTGTATATACAAAATTTCAGCTCAACCGGTTGAAAAAATTGCTTCAAAATTGAGTTTCAAGATTCCACCCGAACAAAAAAAGTTATATACCTACCTATACTGCAAGTTAATTAAAAGCTTGTAAAAACCCAGCAGCTGATTTTTATTCTTACATAATTCAATAAAAGAATATTATTTTAAACATACAAGTTTATTTTAAAGGTTCAAGGTTATTTTCCAGCTATCAATTCCTGTCAATAATCAGTCTCTTTTCCAAATTACCTAATAACCTGCCAGTATACACCAAAAAGATCCGATCACTACAATACCTACCAATTACATGTAAATTATTTCATAATGATATTTCATTTTATTCAATAATGTATGTAGTTTAGTTATTCAATAATGTATGTAGTTAAGTAAGTAGATAGCCTAGTCTAGGAAACTACCTACCTATTATGTAGTTTTGTTTTTGACGCGAGTGTAGGTAGATTACTCGTTTCTCTTTTTTCACCCTATCCACTTATTTATATATTATTCCAGATATTTTGCCCGATGGAAAAATCGAAATGCCTAAATATTATAACAAATTACGTACTAGTAGATAGATAGAGCTTTCCAATATTTCAGGTAATTTAGAAAATTATATCTCAAAAGTTATTGCGTTATTGAAGAGTTCAAGCAACCAAAAACTGCACTATATTGTCGTTTGTTCTTTGCCATATTAAATTATGTAGGTATCTACTTAATTCAATCAAATATTTACAATACAAATCGCACGCTTAATTACGGCTAACTGCATAAAAAACAATTCACACCGTTCGGTCGTCACTGCGGCGCATTCGCGACTGGGTGTCCCCCGAGAGTCCCGCGAACTCGAGTGGCGTAGGTATGATTCGCTTTCCGACCGTTTGTATGAAGATAGAATACTGTATATAATATTACCGTGGCCGAGAGTCGGCACCTGTCGATACTCCGATTTGCGTCAAGCGGCCGAGAGTCGGCCGTTTGCCACACATGTGACACGGGGCCGACTTTCGGCCTTCCTTCATTTTGCTATCACCTATGTTCTTATATCAATTTGTAGAGGAAAGAAAGGGCTAGTCACTGATTAAGTCAACTGCCATATGAAATATTTATACTGTTGTCTGTTGAAGTTCCTTGTTCGCCGTTCCTTGTTAAGTGGACGTACGTTAAGTGTATTTAATTTTAGACTATTTTAAATGTTTTTCAGTGGTTTTAAAGAAAAAATCACCATGCCTGGGTAGGTTTAATATATTTAGTTACTTTAATTTGATGTTTCATTCGCCGGTTTCTGTGATTTTTTTTTAAATAATGTATTTTGCTCACGACCTCGTAAAAACGAGGTTTGTTTTAACTTTAATGTTCTCATTGTAGTTTACCATTTATAAAATCACTAGCAAACCAGTGAACCAAATGTTCACCAAAATCTGATTTAAAAAAAAAGATGTATTTAATTAATTGAGAACTTCGGAGATTTTGTGTGGTTTCGTTTGAAATTCGTGATTTCTCGAAAACCGGAAGTGCTACGTTACTCAAATCCTTAACTTATAACTTAAATATTCTCTTTATCTATCTCTTACGGTTTGGCCGCTGAAACAGCACCACAGACAGACAGACGGACGGACTTGCCTAATAGATAAGAGATTATATTGGAAAATTACGAGGAGAGCATACATCTCTAAGTGGTTCTGAGTAAAATAATTCTCTTACTGTATTATTTTTTATATAAAAAATACTCACTAGGTATTTCCATCATGGATCTGGCCAATGGAACTTTTGAGATTGATCCATTTACCTATAGCCATAAAACTAAATCTTATCAAGCGTTTCCGTTTTTGTCAGAAAAAAGCATTTATTCTGACGAAAGAGGATTTGACCAAAGTGCCGTTTTAGTCAGAAAACAGCTTATAATTTATTCTGTTAAAGAATAACTAAATAACGAAGGAGTTATTTTTTTTTTAGTTTATTCTCTTTAAACATTGTGGTTTCTTTTTCTCTTTAATACAAAAAAATTATGATATGGCCGTTTCGCGTTTGCATGTATACGCAAATAGTAACTATTTCCAGCTCTTTTAGCTCAAAACTTTTGAAAAAAAAAACAAAATAAATGAGCTACATCAGCTTAAAGCTTTTAAAACAACCTACAAAATGGTTTTTCGTTGTACTTGCTATACAGGGTGTTTGGAAGATTAGTGCAAAGCTTTAAAGGAAAGCTCACAGAGACCATTTAGAAATATTTAAGCCATACTTGTCATAGGCAAAGTCTGACCATTTTATTTTTAATATTTTTTAACGATTTTAAAGAAAAAAACCCTAAAAGTACACAGTTAGTTCGAAATAATGGCTAACTGACATAATACATGAATTCTTTTTGAATTTATTTCATAAAAAAAATGTGAAAGCAAACTAAGAAAAAAAGTTTAAAACATCTGTATCAGCAAACAAATTTTTTACAGATATTTAAAATTATCTTAATTTTTAAAATGGTAAAAAGCTGTTTATCTTAGGCTTACAAAAAAAACACGGAGGGTGTTTTGTTTGTTCAAAGCTTTTTAAAAACATGTTCAGTTATTGTACTAAGACCAGAAATCCTAATTGAGGAAGGTTTTTTTATGTTTTAGATGAATAAATTAAAACAAAATTTAAACTGAAATCACTTATTTTTCGTATTCAAAATGTTCGCCGCGATTCGTAACACACGCAAGGGCCTGTTTTCTTACTTCCGCTGTCGTTATTTTCAACATCATCTCCTGTTTCATCGTTTGAAATGCTGCATTTATTTTTTCTATTAATTGTTCTTTTGTGTTGATCTCCACATGAGTGTAAACTTGTTCCTTGGCCTGACCCCACACGAAAAAGTCCATTGGAGTAAGGTCGGGTGACCAAGCAGGCTAAGAGATTGGGCCATCTCTGCCGATCCAGCTATCAGGGAAGCAATTATTTAAATGCTCTCTTACATTTAAAGTCCAATGGGCTGGACACACGTCCTACTGAATCAGTTTCGAATATTGGAGCACCGGAATATTCAATAATGAATCTTGAATAATTTATGTAGATAGCTTATAAATCATTGAAAATAGAACCTACATACCAAATTGAGAATAAAAAAGCTATTATGAATATAAAGTGTTATGAGAATACATTTCACATTGGAAGGTGTGGAATACAATGCACCAAAATATCAAGTATCCGTTCCATGGCACAGGCGTGCAAAGTCAGGAAGAAGGAGATCCTCAGCGAAGGATTCAATTTTGCCGAATTCTTCTCAACGGAGACATTGAAGATGCGTGGTTTTTAAAATCAATCCTATGGACAGATGAAAGTAAATTCGCTAGATAGGGCATTACAAACTTTCATAACCTGCATCAATGGGCCGATAAAGATAATAATCCGCATTGGAAAAAGCAGGTGACATTTCAAAGAAAATGTTCCGTTAATGTGTGGTTAGTATTTACTTTCAGTAAACACTTTACAGAACAAAAGTTGCTTAGAATTAATCAATCTATCCATTCCATTCATTCAGATATAGAAGGATAAATATTTTGGGTTAAATATGTATTTCTTGATTACAAATTATAATAAGCAAATAAAAATAAGTACAAAAAATAAAAATTAAATGGGATGCCAACCTAAGCACCTAGTCCTAGGGAATAAAAAATTGCTAACGAACTATTCTCAGACCAACCGACAAAAATAAATAAATAAAAATCGATGAAGCCGTTTCAGAGACAATTTTTAAGTAGATACCTACCCAAATTCCAGACTTACGGACGTAAATAGATTCGAATTATAATGACTAAAATACCAAATAAGTTTCTTTTCCTGAGTTTCTGAGAACCTTATATAATATGCTACCGAAAACTTACGGGACGTATCGAAATCTTTCTACAAATAAATATCTTAAGTAGGCTAAATTCCTTCATATTG
Organism: Chilo suppressalis; assembly: GCA_902850365.2. Classification (NCBI taxonomy): domain Eukaryota; kingdom Metazoa; phylum Arthropoda; class Insecta; order Lepidoptera; family Crambidae; genus Chilo; species Chilo suppressalis. The sequence continues at coordinate 7,088,679 of OU963902.1, forward strand.
TAGGTAAACTATAACTAACAACAATATCGAATATGACTAACTAAATAAAACTCTGCGACTTAAGAAAAAGAAAATATTCTCTGTCTAGCCAGAGTTCTGAGTACTTCTGAGCTGAGCAAGGTCAAACAAATATAAAAACACGCGGCATAGGACTATTAGAAAAAACACAGATTCTCAAACTTTAAAATTAGAATCTGCCCCCAAAGAAATTATATCTCTATTATTTACGTTCAAATGTTCATTTCATTCATGGGGGTTTTTATGCAAAAACTAGTATTTCTTTACAAAATTACTATTATAATTATGTATTACATTAGCAAGTGAGAAATCTAATTTTCTATATCGACTACAGTGGTAATGCGACTATAATTAGATTGCCTAGTGTATATAAATATATATATAGTTTTAACTTTTTACAAAAACAGTTATTTTTAATGATCCTCGAACTAGTGACGTGTCTTAAAATGATCGATATTTTTATTAATCATTAAAAATAACTGTTTTTATAAAAAGTTAAAACTTCATGCAAATATATTAAGAAAATTAGAGAAGACTCCTTATATGATGTACTTCAACGCCCTTCAAGCTTTATTTGTAGTTTTGTAACACCCTGTATACATTATTATTTATAATAATCTCATATTTAAAGAAAACAAACTTATATTGTTATTTTTTTAAGCATTAACTGCTAGATGTTCAAATGTAAAGAAAATATTACTAGAAAAAATTTCGCTATGAGAGCCAAGGCACTGACCATTATGCTACCGCGGCTCTGAACGAAAACAAACTTACTAACTTAGTGATTTGAAGTTTTATGAAAATCTCTGAAATCATAGAAAAGTACATTTTTTATGAGTACGAAAAAGTTTTATATTTTTTAGAGAATACATATATTTAACACTGGTTCAAGTTTTCTAATGAAATCTCATTTTATATTGATTGATGGCCAATTTCAACACAATCTATCATTCAATAATTGATTTAAATACAGACATTGATTAATCATTTATAATTTAGATTATGGCATCAGTTACAGGGAACTTGGAAAAAAATGGCAGAAATGAGTTGCAGCCTTCCGTGTTACGTCTACGTCTGAGTACGACTATAGTTGAGTCACCGCGAGCTATCAATTAAAATAGTTTACAGGCGGTCGGAGCCGCCGGCCGTGCAGCGTGCGAAGCCACGTGTGTCTCCGTCAGGCGGTCACATTATTTACCACGAGGTTGCGCAAACTGCTTCGATTATTATTAATACGTAGGTTATCCAACGATAACATCCAACTGAAAGCAAAATTCCGTAAATCAATTCGAAAAACTATCACCTGCTAATTTGCGGATCCAGAAGTATTTGTCTACTGATAGTTAATGTTTTCTCATGATGGACTCAGACGGAGAAACATTCAAGGCATCTCATTCGTCATTGCGGTTTGTGTGTATCATACAGACACACACACACACACACCGGAAATGATACTACGATAAAACGTTACCGTCTTTAGATTTAGTTCATTAGCTATAAAAGTATCGACACCTATTGCCTATACCACTATACTTCGTGTAGCGTAAAGATAGGATTTTTATAATATGTAATTGGCTCCATAAAGTATTTTATGAACGGTGCAGTGTAAACCTGGCAAAGAATATACGGCGTAAACTATTTAAAAATCTCAACAGAATTAGGATTTCTTATTTAATTGGGGTTTTTGTACGTCTTTAAATCTGTTGGAATTAAAGTATATGCTTTAGAACTGTTTTTATAGGCCCCATAATATAATAAAACGACCCCATTGAACTAATTCTGGAACGTGCAACCTTATTGTGCATGCCTTTATTAAGCTGCACACGTCAATAGTTTTCCTACACGTGTACAGAGCGATCATTGTCTCATTAAAATTGCAGTACTTAGACCATTATTATTTGATTTTTCCCACGTGTTTCGATTTGGTTTTGATTAATGAGAATAAAAGGTAACAAAATCAAATAGTACCAATAGCAATATAATATCGAAACTGAAAAAGTACTACAAAAATTTAAGCAAAAGGTCAATTTTAATTTCCTCCTTTATTTTTCAAGTCGAAACATCGTAAAAGTAATAAAAACAAGTTAAAGATTATTTACCTTGAATAAATAAACCACAAGGTATGTAAGTTATTCTTAAGAAAATGCTTTTATACGCAATAATTAAATAAACATGTAAATATTTCGTTCCAAGTGGTTTCAACCAAATTGACTAACTAGATAAGAAATTATGACTTCAGACGTTATTATAACATTGATGACCTTGACTTGACGATACCTAATTAACGTGTACGTCACTCAACTCCTGCGGGAAAAATGTGTGAAATTATTATATTCTCGAAAAGTTGATGTGAAGGTTGTTATAAACGTTCTTTGGGAATCTGTCCAAAGTGAGAATTTCAATATAGGTATAAAAAGACATAAAAAGGAAGGTATGCATATAATGTCGTATATATATTAGTTTTTATTTACCCTAACATAGATCCAAATGATTGCTTGAATAGCCGAAAGCACAATCAAATCTTAAATACAAAAAGGATATCCGTATAAATAATGTATTTTTTTAAGTAAGTCAGTTTCGAACTTAATTTAATTAAAAGTTAATGTATGAAGTTATCAGACTTTAGAATTTTGGACGGAGATTAAATATACACATATGTGCATTTTCGCAGGTAACCACGCAGATAGTCTAAAATTATTGTGAGTGACATGGGCTTGCAATTTATTGGTATTTTTTTGAGACTATACATCTCAGACTTCATCATTAAGGTGAGCTTAAAAGACAAGAGAATCACACCAATATTATAAACGCGAAAGTTTGTGAGTGTGTATGTTTGTTACTTCTTCACGTCTAAACGGCTGGAGCGATTTTAATAAAATTTGATGTGGAGTTAGCTGACATCCTGGATTAACACATATGCTACATTTTACTGCGGGAAAATATCCCCAATAAACCGCGGGTAATACCGCGGGGCACAGATAGTTTATAATAAATCTTTTTAATACGTTTATTTATGCCCTATTCGAGAACCACGATACATATAAAATAATAATACGGAATACATATTAGTGCACATAATTTGTGTTTACATAATCATTGGTTTTTCATTTTTCAAATCCTCATCTTATTTTCGGTCGAAGTAAAATATTACATGTAAAGTATTACGGTTTCGCTAGAACCGCGCAAAAGAAAGTTTGCGAAACCTTAGTAAAGGCCATTCAAGGTTGCTATTGTTTGTTTGGAATACTAGGGTATTTTATCCGATATAAAGAAACAAATGTTAAAAAATCTATTCTTCACTATACTAGGTATAGTAATATACAATATATCTAAATCAGCGACAATATATATGCCATATTACTATTATTAGTACGCACATAATGTTTAAAAAAGTGCTGAAGCTTAGAATTGATCCTTGAGGGACACTTCACTGAAAATATTGTTATTTTTTTATTATATGTATGGTGTATAACATAAGCTTGCAAATACAGTCATGTTAGAGTTAGGTACTCAACTAGAAGTTAAAAGGGTTTATATGTATTATACCAATAGAAATTGTTTTACATGAATATTCATGGATCAGTGGTGGTTCACACTTGGTCAAATGCCTCATGAAAATTATAGTACAATTCTAATGAATTGTTTTCCTTTTTTTTTAAATTTCTGTTTACGATGAAAACTAAGATTGATCGTTTGTTTATTTATCGTTTGTTTTTTATTTTCCTTTGAGATATTATTGAAACGTTATGAGTTGGCCTTTGAGAATAATTTAAAGTATGTATTGCTATGAAAAGTAGGATCAAATTAAGAAAAGCACCTCATTAGATTGTAAGGATTCCCGTTCATAATTGATTAATATTTTATCACAATTCGTTAGTGTTAATACACACAAATTGCATTTTGGCTCGTTTCTATACAATGTTGGTTGCAGCTGAAAGAAGAGTCGGCCGATAAAAACGTGAGCGAATGGTAGTGGTATGCGTGTACGATACGCAGATGTGTACGCGTGTGTGAGTGCGGTCACGTTTTGCGCGGCGTGTGGAGGACAGGGCCGGCGGCGCGAGGGGCGGCGGGGCGCGGCACGGCGCGTGGCTCGTGCAGGCTAGTCTGCCCTTCCCTTCCCCGCGCACTCCGTTTATGTCCCACGTCACGTGTTAGCTGAGAGTTATTTTCGCCTCGCTTTCTTCGGCACAAATCATAATATCATCGATAAAGAATTTGAATAAAAAAAATATAATTTATCGTTCAATTACAATTAAATATTAGGTACGATGAAATTTAAATTAAAATGCGTCTTGTAACTTTCATCTTTATTGTGTTATCCTAAAGTAAAGAATGTATTTGAATTACTCAATAAATTGATGATATTAATTGTTAATGCATTAGCTTCTATATATATTGTCAAAATATTTATTTAATGAAAAATTGATTACATAATTTGAATATAATACCAAAATTTATTACGTAGTAAACGCAACACTTGCCTAAAATAAATTAACATTACTTTTAAAACTTCATTTAACCGTTGCTTACTTATATGCATTCTTATACAGAAATAGATTTTTAATTAAAGAAATGTTTGATTTCATAATTATTTGTTACAAGGAATAGTCTAATATTAGCTTCATACTTTCTTTAATCAAAATATTTGCATTGCTTTAGGTAAACAAGAAACATCCGGTTTCCTCACTCAACAGTCAGTTTTCACAAATGTTTGATGTTATTTTAAATTCGTCTATAAAAAAGTGGACACTTTGTAGTGTTATGGTTATGATAATTTGTGGACTGTATCTGAATTACCTATATTTATAGGATATAATCCTTTAAAATAGAGAAGTGGATTTATACTTCATAACTGCTGAGAAAACATTATTTTTCACTATGAATCACACAAACCCGACTATCCAGAGGTTTCTGTGATATTGAAGTCACTACTGAAAATTCAAAACAGTTTGAGAATCACTGTCTGCTATCATAATAAATAGAAGCACAAAAATAAAGAGAGACTTGATAGAATACTAGTCTATGAAATTGATAAATGGAATAAAAACGAGGAAAAACAAACAACCAATAAAAAAACCGTGAATTAATTGACTAATTTCAAACAACAGACTCACTTGTCATATTTGACAACTTGTCCATTCTCCTCCCAGTAGTGTAGAGATTCCATATTCAATTTTTTTCACAATAAAAACATCAGATCACTGCAATAAAAACATCATCCCAAAATCCACTCAGAATTATGGAGGGAAGTAAAACTATCTTTTCAAATAATTTTCCCGATAGATCGGGTAGTTTCGTTACACTGTCACGAGATTATTTATTTAGGTAAGATCTTCGCACTTCATTTTCAGCACTGAAACACAACAACTTGTTATCGTGTTTAACTGCATGCAGTAGATCGCAGAGTGGCGCGAACGTTATCAACGGTCGAGGTCCGCGGCTGTTCTGACGAAGCTAAACTTTACGAACGCCGGCCGGTTCCACTCATGTGACGGCCTCCGTCGCGTCATCAAAATAAGTAACGTCACGACCGTCGAAATGTTCCGCAATATTTCTTTCATTCAAAAATGTTATTTCCGAAAACATGGATATAAATTACTTAGACTTCTGTATCTTTTGGTATAAAGAAGCGGTTGCTAATCGACATCATATCTTAGTTGTTTTAGTTCTAGTGGATAGCGTAGCGGGCGATAACCAGCATAATGAAGTGGAAGATAACTTCGGCGGACCACGCTTGCTCGCACGTGACTTAGGCCGGCGCGGTGACGTGTTTTTACCCCCCACTCTTTCGCCCAGTGTTCTGCGTAACCTCACTACTGGATTTTTAAAAACCTATCGTTTTGAGATTAAGTGCAGGTTGTTTGCGCAGCGGCCCTAGCTCCTGCACCATGTGTAGGGCTACTAGCTACCCGGCAGCGACACTAAGTTAACGCCGCAACCGCCCCGTCCTTGGTTGGACCTCCACCACCACCGTAAGACCTACTGGCCGCTTAATCGGCCCGCCCAGTAGCACTCGGTAATACCAACCCCCCCCCCCCACTATATGGGTCCCCTCGTCAGACTCTCAGTCCGCGGTAGGACCCTGCCGGGTTGCCCTGGGTGCACCACGACCACGAAGAGGTGGTCTGGCATCGTTTCAAAGTAGCCGTTCAGAAAAACTTTAATAAATCTATCATTTCTCGACGGATTTGAATAATTTAAAAAATAGAATGCTCAGTAATTTATTGTGCATACGATTTACATGGTAAAAATCAGATTTGCAGGCTGGTACAAAAGTAGGTTGGCCACATTTTTTATGTATAAATACCTGTGTAGGTGGTACACGTGACTGAATGACAAATAAGAACATACATAGATTTGTAGCAAGTTAGTAGGCAGCCTAATGAGGCTAAGGTCTGAATTTTATACTACTCACTCAATCATTTAAACTAATTTGCTTAGGGTCAAGTTAACGATTTATGTTAAAACACGACCTCTATCTTAAAAATTAATAGTTTAATAAACTAAAACCACGCTTTTACTTACTGCACTAAAAAGTCAAAAATAAACAAAATATTATACTCTCTGTTTACTTCATTAGGGCTTTAGAGTAACCATGTTTATAGTTGATATATATGTATATATGTTACAGTTAAAACCCGTTTTTAGATAGAACGCGTTTTCCCTAGTTAAAATTAGTTTTTACTTAATGCTTTTGTTAAAACTAGAAATAACTAGTAAAAACTAGAATTTATCACTGATATATTTGATTTTCAGATAAAACTAGTTGTCACTCCTAGCTTTAGTTAATACTAGCACTAGATAAACTAATTTGGGATTGAAAAGAAGATATAGTTTTAAAAATATTTATTAAAAAGATCTAGGACACAGTCATATCGTCTCTTGAAATATGTACCTATTACCGTAACCGCCAAAAGCCAATTTTTCAGGAGAGACAAAAAAGTAATTTGAAAATTAGAGTAAATGCTATAATTTTTTATATACTTATCCTTTTGAAATTATGTTTATAGCACTTATTTTATATTATTGTGATCTTTTAGATAAACGAGATCTTAAAAAGTCAGCTATTATACATAGTTTAGAAAATAGCATGGTACTAACGTTATTTTTTTCTCAAAAAGGTGTGATTACATTAAGCATTAATGAAAAACAATAAGAAAAGTTTAAGGTAAGCAACAAAAACGAAAAAAAAACTAAAGTAACGAACACCGTTTTCGAAATTACGACTTACGTAACTCAAAAGTTATTCAAAGCACTTTCAATCATATTCAATTGTAATAAAGTCTAATTTATAATAAATTCTTCAGTTTTAGTGAATTTTAGCAGGGTATAAGTTATGCGCGGCCATTCGGAGACGGGTTCCGCGACTATACCCGCCCTCTCGGCACGCACTAGGGGCACCACGGTCCTCATAGTGCGTGTCGGGTGACGGTGCAGGAGTATTGCCTGGTTTTTAGTGGCCCTGTTCAGGGCGTAGGTAGGGGCCCTGTTCACATCAGCGAGCTCCAGGGCTGGCTGAAGGGGACAGGGAGGAGTCCCACATACCTTCTTCTCGCTCCCCTAGTGGTTGAAGGATGCGTAAGGCATTTCCCAGACACAAAAAAAAAAGGGTAGTAAGTTATAAATATTCGAATTAATAAGTAGGTAAAAAACAGTTAAATAGTTAATAAAAACTTTATAACATAAGAACTTTAAGAACAGATTTAACTGACTCGCTTCAGAAAACCGCGTATTGTCTAGTAAGAACTAGTTTTAACTGATATTCCATTTTGAGCATTAGTTAATTCTAGTTTTAACAAAAGCATTTAGTAAAAGCTATTTCTAACTAGGGAAAACGCGTTCTATCTAAAAACTGGTTTTAACTATAACACACAACTATAAGTGAAAAAGCGTGGGGCGCTTTTCATTGTAATATTTATCAAATCAATTAATATATTACGTGATGCATAATATTCAACGATTCAGTTAAAATTTAATAATGAAGCGGAATATAAACGGAATATATTAAGACGAATGTTATGAGCCCAAACTCGATTTGTTTACTAGTAGGCAGTCCTGGGTCCATCAGCCACCTTCCAGTCCATCATCAGGTCCTCGTTATCAGGAGAAATGAACAGAATGTGTTAAGACGAATCTAATTAGCCCAAATACCTTCCAGTCCATCATCAGGTCCTCGTAATTAGGAAAAATGAACAGAATGTGTTAAGATGAATCTAATGAGCCCAAACTCGATATGTTTACTAGTAGGCAGTCCAAGGTTTCATCAGCCACCTTCCAGTTCCATCATCAGATCAGCTCGATGGTACAATAATATTGTATTGTCATGTAATCTACATATAATTGCCAAGTTTTATTATGTTAAGATGAATCTCATGAGCCCAAACTCGATTCTTTTACTAGTAGGCAGTCCAGAGTCCATCTTCAGGTCCTCGTCATGAGGAAAAATTAACAGAATATATTAAGACGAATCCAATGAGTCCAAACTCGATATGTTTACTAGAAGGCAGTCTAGGGTCCATCAGCCAACTTCTAGTCCATCGTCAGGTCCTCGTCATCAAGAAAAATTAACAGAATATGTTAAGACGAATCTAATGAGCTCAAATTCGATATGTTTACTAGTAGGCAATCCAAGGTTCCATCAGCCACCTTCCAGTGCCATCATCAGACCAGCTCGGTAGTACCATAATATTGTATTATCTAATCTACATATGTTTGCCAAGTTTCATGATGATACAAGAATTAGAAGTGCGTGTAATTCTGATTCTTATATTTCATTACATAGTTAATCATAATATCATTTTTTCATTTTCATTATCATTAATCCTGGCGATCTTAATTAGGATAATGAGATAAGCCATAGTCGGGCCATAAATACTGTTAGGTACAAGAAAACCTATCTTTTTTTTCAACTTTTCAATTATTTTGAATTTGGAACACGTATATTATTTTAAAAACTTCTTTCGATTTTGCGCCATTTAACATATTTTTTCGTGTCCATATTTGTCTATGGTACGAAGCAAGCTGGAATCATTCATCACCTTTGGCTATAACAATAACAAATTGGACAGCTAATTAATTCATGATAAATACAGGACGTATACAGCGGAGTCGTTGGTATTGCAGTCGCAGCACGTGGGTGTTTCGGTCCGGTCGGGGCAACGCCACAAATATTGCGGCGAGCGGGCTTCCTTTTCACCTCGAATCACAAACGTCATCGTTGAACGTCACAAAATCAGGAGCCCTCTTCTGATTTTGTTACGCTGCCGGAGTAGCACGTTTTACGGAAAGTTTTTTCTCTTTTGGTGTTACATCAACACTTCTGATTTTGTGACGCAGTCGGAGTAGCACGTTTTACGAAAAGTTTTTTCTCTGTTGGTGTTACATCAACACTTCTGATTTTGTGACGCAGTCGGAGTAGCACGTTTTACGAAAAGTTTTTTCTCTTTTGGTGTTACATCAACACTTCTGATTTTGTGACGCTGTCGGAGTAGCACGTTTTACGAAAATGTTTTTTCCCTTTTGGTGTTACATCAACACTTCTGATTTTGTGACGCTGTCGGAGTAGCACGTTTTACGAAAAGTTTTTTCTCTTTTGGTGTTACATCAACACTTCTGATTTTGTGACGCTGCCGGAGTAGCACGTTTTAGAAAAGTTTGTTTTTCTAATTTTTAGTTTTTTAAGCATGTAACTGCTTGATGTTTAAATCTAAAGAAAATATAACTAGAAAAAAATCCACGCGGACCAGGCAGCAGACGGGACTCGAACCCTTCGCAATCCGAGCGAATGCATATATAATGCGAAGAGATGGCGCTGCCGTGCAGCTTAAGAATGGCTAGAAGAATTTCGACGCGGTCCGTGAAGGCCGTGGTAGCATAATTGGTCAGTGCATTCGCCCGGATTGCGATGGCTGCGGGTTTGAGTACCGTCTGCTGCCTGGTCCGTGTGGATTTTTTCCTAGTTATATTTTCTTTAGATTTAAACATCAAGCAGTTACATGCTTTAAAATAATAAAAAGAGGTAAATTTAAAAAATCAAAAAACCCGACTACTTACAATACAATACAAAACACTTTATTGTACACCACAGATAATATAACATTTAGTACATAACTATTAAAAACAAGTGTAACAATGGACGGCCTTATCGCTGAGAGCGATCTCTTCCAGACAACCTTTGGATGGTGAGGACTAGAAGGAAGTGGGAGAGACGGCGGCGTAAATCACTTGAGTGATATAGGTTATAATATATACATTCATATACATACATAAATATAAATATATATTAAGTAAATACATACATACATATAAATAAACAAATCTAGTTCAGTAGTAGTCACCAATGAGATTAAAACCATAAGTTCTATATGGACAGATAATGGGACTTTACAAGGTTGTTAAAAGCGTGAATAGATACTGCACGTCGTATGGTAACTGGGAGAGAATTCCACAGGTGTACGGCTCGTACTGCAAACGAACGGCTATAAAATGTTGTACCGTGTACAGGAGTCATGAGAGTAAGATTTTCTGATGACCTAAGAGATAACGTGTTAGAGGTGTGAAGGAAATTAAAACATTCCTTAGATAGCGCGGGGTCTTAGGATTAAACAATATGTTGTAAAGAAGAGTGAGAATATGAGCATTCCGGCGAAGACGAATAGGTAGCCACTTGATTATACTTCAAATAAAAACTGAAAAAAAAAACAAGTCAAGTAGTCTAATAATTCTGTTAATAAGGAACAAAGCTACTTTAACAGTCGGGACCCATTAGATATTCAAGAATACATAATATTTTTCAATAAATTAAATTTACCTCTTTTATTTCACACTTTTTAGTTAGATAGTATTTTAAGACGGTATATATCGTAGTCTTGTTACTTCAATAAGGGAATTAATATCGCGGGAATTATTAAGTAGCTTGCGGTGTCTAAACGATTGATTTATTAAGACATATAGAGACTACCAGCGGGGTCAAGGCTACAGATGGGTCTCAATTTTCGCAAAAATGTGTGAAGTTAAATCAAGTCGTTACCTATATCTAATGTATGTAAATTTTATAGTAAACTAGCACTTATTCAAAAAGTTATCTTTTGTTTATGTTCTTTTTAGTAGTGTAGCAGTAAATTCATTTACTTTTATTCGTCGACTATTTAAAATTGGCAGTGGCTGCATTGTCTTGTCAACGTCCGGCTCTCAGATTGTGATAAACACAAATGCAGTGTCATATTCTAGTTTCATAATTTGATATAACTACATAATTCACAGAAACCCAATATGTAGATGCCAGAAGTTATCTTCAAATGTTTTTATTCACCCTATATACAATACCAATCAATGACGTTTATGTCGCAGGTTGAAGAAAGCAGTAATTCCCATCTGTTGTTTTGGACAATGGTTGCAACTGCCTTAGATCGCTAAATTAAATAATTATGCAAATCACCAAAGCAAAGTTTATAATATTTGATTAAACTAAAGGCGCATAATAAAATTTTCATAACGTTAGATAGAGCACCATAGCAATCTCATTTATTATCAATTTATAGTTCTCTTTGTAGTTTTCTTTTAAAGCGTTCACCAATAACAGGTCAAAGACTTTGTGATCGACCCTTTTTTATTGGTAGTGCAAAGCTCGAATGAAGTGTACTTCCACCTATCAAGCGTGCAGCTACCAGCCTAGTAGGTATTGATAATAGTGCAATCATGGCAATTATTTTCCAAATATTCTTTTTGTATAAAGAAATACCGAATAAAGTATCACTGTTAAGCACAAATGCTAAGTATCTTTTACAAATATAATCAAATAAACCTATTACATACTTTATTTTTAAATCGTTTTCATCAATTAAATATTATTATCCCAACTATCTATACTAATATTATAATAAAGAGGCAAGATTTGTATGTTTGTAACAAATAATAATCTGTCAAACTACTGAACCGGTTTGAAATATTAATTCATCATAAGGTAGCTACATTATTTATTATTACATTTTTCTTTATTTATATACATTTTGTCCGAGTGACATAGGCTATATTTTATCCCGATAAAATAGATTTCGCCCGTACAATGCCGGGGTGGATCACTTATTTTTTATTTATTTATTGAATTTCACATTACTATAAATAATAACAATACATTTAGCCAGTGCTACAAAAACCTATGTAGGTTTTACCGAGCACTGGGATTCGTCATCTTTTAGATCTTTTTTTTTTTCGCATCTGCATCTACCCTCTTTCTACGAGTTGTCGGCGGTCGCCCCTAACAGAGCAATGATTTGTTCACACGGGCGGGTTCCCCATCAGATTTTACTAAATATTGTTACTTTATTATGGTGTTGAAAAACATTAAATTTTACTATATTAAATATATTATTCTTGATTTAAATCAGTTATTAATAACTGTGAGCAATAATATCCTTTTAGTACGTTTTTGATATTAATTTTACTAATTTCTTTTTTTACATATATTGGTAATTCGTTAATTAACTTGGGTATCTGAAACTGTAATAATTGCCTACCACAAAGATTATTGTATCTTGGGATATTGAATATAAGTGCTGATGCACTACGCGTTTGCTTACTGTGCTGCTTTATAATACAAAAGTTTTCATTGAAATAGTTTTCTGAGATCAGATTAGATTTGACTTGATTGTGTACAGGCAAAACGTTACAGTGGTAGAAGAGTTCATTTATATTGTTTTTGAATTTAATTTTAATTTTATTAGGAACTATAGCTTTTAAAATTCTAACTTGTATATTGTATATAAGGTCCAAATGTGATTTTACAGTTCTTCCATAGCTATACTGAGCACACTTGTAAGTATAATATAATATTATAGATGCGAAAGTGAGTTTGTTTGTTGCGCTTCCGTGCCCTAAACCTAAATCGATTATAATGAATTCCCCTATAGAAGTAGATGGGAACTTGGTTCTAAGCTATATAACATCGCAATACTTATAGGCGTAGGTTTGATGGAAGGGGTGATTTACCTATAAAACTCTATATTATTTACTTTGAATTTTGCGGAATTATCGTATATTATTACAAAGCCAATATTATCGAGAGCTGATTAATAAATACAGGGATTCCAATAAGTATGTACCTACTAGCGCAAAATGGGTTATTTATCATTATATGAAGTAACCCTTTTTTTTAACATTAAGTAATATCGTTAAAAAACAGTATAATTCTGAGTTTTTCATTCAAATTCAATAATCATAAATACCTATTATGATAATTTATTTTTCATCATTTAATAAGAAGGAACTTTATCACAGTTTTATTGTAAGTACTTCAGGATAGGATCAGTTACTGCGAGTAGCCCATTTTTTCTTTTTCGCATAGGTTTTATCTGCGTTTATAAACACCTAAATTATTTTTCTTCTCTAAGGCGCGTATTATAAAAAGATTCTCAGTAATTAATCTAGTCTTGAGCATAGTTAGAAAGGGATGTCACTACATATAGCACATAGCGACTTCCATTTCCAACTATACTCAAGTAAAGATTAACACTTAGTTGTCATTCTGTAAAAAAATAAAAAATACGGGCCCTATTGTTCCCGCAGTATACTCCTACATACTACACCGCGCTATCACTTTGTCATCGTTGTAACTTTTTATTAAATATTTGTCGAAATGACATAGTGTAAAAGGCAAAGTTTATCGTCTTTAAATATCAAAAGCGATAAAAGTATTTGTTTTGATAAAAAATAATTTGTAAATACAAAAAGTGCATTTTGGATATAGATATCAAATAATATTTTAGTTTTGATTCACTATTTTAGCGGTAATGGCTTACATATTAAAAATAGATATATTGTGTCACGGACTTTTTTGTAGAACTATTTAAGAGATACATTTTCAGGCTTACATATTAAAAATAGATATATGGTGTCACGGACTTTTTTGTAGAACTATTTAAGAGATACATTTTCACTCTAAATTACATTCATGTAACTTTTATTGTTTTTGCAGTGCAGGCCAAAATGGTCGCAGATGGGAGGTTTTTTTCCGTCTTATGTGGCACTTATTGTTATATTTTGCCCAATTCACTCAATAACTACATAAATTATTATATATACATTTATATGTTATTATCATATATGAGCTACATTACTGTTAAGTTTCATTAAAATCCATTCAGTATTTTTAGGTGAAAGAGTAACAAAGATCCATACAAACGTAAGATTGAAATTAAAAGCGCAAGTGGTTATTATACAACTTTAAAGCGTTGTAGATGCTAAACAATCATATAAAATGAAAAATAGTGTTAGGAACCTTAACATGATTTTCGATTATCTAGACAATGATACCCCACTCGACATATTCTGTTAACTTATTTTTTTTACTTCGTCATAATATGCCGCCTAGTTTTCCCCATATTGAAATTTGATTACTATCATATCTTTAGTAGCACTCCCATGATTGAGACGAATCGATTGATGTATGAATGTCGAGGCGTTTGGTCTCTAGTGTGCCACAAAGGAACAAACATACATATATAGACTGTTAAACACGATACCCTGTCTGCGCGTCTAGGGTTACCAGATGAAAAAATCAAAAGTCCGGGGAAAAAGCTTGATTTCCATTGAAAAATCCTGAGATTTTTACAGTTTGAGAATTTTCTCTCAAACATACTTAACAATTTAAAAAAGTCGTAATATTATCGTTTATATACATGCTGCTTATACTTTTAATTCAATATATTTTGAAGAGCTTAACATGTGGGGCATTTTATAAATCCAAAATTAAAGAAAAAACTTTATATAATAATGTATCATCACATATTAAGTATGATAAAACTGATCAAGTACCTACTTGGATAAATAAGTACTGATTTTAAATGTGCAATTATTATCAACGGAAGATTATTTTTAGTTCTTAAAATTAGTTTCTAAATATCTTCAAAACGTTAGCTGTATTTTATTGAAAATTCAAAAAATCCTGAGATTGAAATCTCCACTACACTTTGATAGTCCCAGTGCAGTAACTTCAGCCATTAGTAGGAACTTGACGGACTGAGTGCCCGAGATGTTTATTTTTAATTTTAGATCCTTTATTTTTGTAATGACTCTTTTTTTATTAGGTAAAATTTTAACACATACTGTTTGATATAGATATGGTAAATCTGGTGTTTACCTATAATTAATTGTAACACTGATATAAGTGTCTCCGTGTCTATAATTGTAATTGCTTAAGTGTTACAATTGTTGGTAAGCCTTTTAAATAAATAAAAAACCTGATATAATGTAAATTGTGGTGCTTATGCTACGGGGACTGGAGCCTTACTTAGCAAGAGAAACACCGTTAGTTAGTTTCTAAATATCTTTAAAACGTTAGCTGTATTTTATTGAAAATTCAAAAAATCCTGAGATTTCAAGAGATTTTCAAAATCCAGCCGCAATCCTGAGAAGAGTCCAAAAATCCTGAAATCTCAGGACAAATCCTGAGATATGGTAACCCTATGCGCGTCGCGCTTCGCGCTCTTGCATTGCGCAGTCGGGTAAAAATTATAACTATAATTGCTATTTCTTCTTTCAAATGTTTAATACTTGTAAAAGTATTCATTTGTCATTGTGGGTTACCTATAATGCGAAGAGATGGCGCTGCCTTGCAGCTTACGAATGGCTAGAAGAATTTCGACGCAGTCCGTGAGGGCCGCGGTAGCATAATTGGTTAGTGCATTCGCCCGGATTGCGAAGGGTGCGGGTTCGAGTCCCGTCTGCTGCCTGGTCCGCGTGGATTTTTTTCTAGTTATATTTGCTTTAGATTTAAACATCAAGCAGTTACATTGTTAAAAAATAAAAATTATAATTGCTATTTCTTCTTTCAAGTGCTTGCAGCTTAAGAATGGCTAGAAGAATTTCGACGCGGTCCGTGAGGGCCGCGGTAGCATAATTGGTCAGTGCATTCGCCCGGATGGCGAAGGTTCGAGTCCCGTCTGCTACAAAGTTTGTTTTCTTTTGGTGTTACATCAACAGGCCGGCCGCAGCTGCGTAAGCACGTTGCGGTGTAGACGTGCGTGCCTGTGACGTTTTCGGCTAGGCAGAGGGGTGGGCGGCGTCGGAGCGGCGGGGCGCGGGTCATCGCGCGCGTTTGGTGACGGAGGGCGGCTGGTGACGCTCATAGGCACCTCACCGACTCAATACTGCCGACCATAGATTGAGCAACACGGCCAGCTGCCGACGGACGCATTCTGCGTCTCGCGACGAGTATTTACGTTAGAGTCCTGGGGTGACCTATTTGTACCGGCAGCGTTACTTAATAACTCTACCTGAGCTCGCAACTCACCGACGGTGTTGTTTATATCGGCCAGGCTCGCTTTCAGGAGTTGATTTCCTTCAGCGGCCTAGTGACGTCGACGTGATCATTTCGACATCTCACGAATGTATTATTCGTAAAATTTGCGTCACGATTTTTAATTATCATTAAATTCCTAAACAATCCTCCAATAAAACTTGTAAAACTGGTTAAACTTTATAAATTTGTGCATTTGATATTTTACCTTTAAAGGGGGGAAAAAAGTTTATCGCGATTTGGCAAAACTTTTTGCACATAATCTAAAAATATCTGCGAAAAAATACAATAACCGTATTTGTTTTTTTATTTTCATCTCGCACATAAAAGCTTATGTTTTAACGAAATTTTGTGAAAACCTATTTTACACTTTTAGAAGAAGTTAAAAAAAAACAAAAACACGATTAAATTTGATTTTGGCAGATTTTTTTAGGATTTAGATTAGATAGTGAAAAAAGTGTTAATATAAATAAAAGTTGTAAATCCTTAATTATTAACCTAAAATTTCGGCATTGAAATTTTCGTGCACGGACCACGGAGGGTTGTACGAAAAAACATACCATGAAAGGAAAAATATTTGTTTGTTTTCGACACAAAATACAAAGTACATTATGATTTTTCGTTTTCTGTATTTACTGTTAAAATACAGCATATGGCTCATCATATACCAAGATTTCCCATTCCTTACTAGTTTTGATTTTGAGATAGACCCCAAAACAAAAATATAAGATGTAACAAAAATGGTTTAAAGACGGAAAACTTTGACTTGTTATATTTATATCCTTCTCAACGAGCTCTAGACAAGGATGTGTCACATGCTGGTGTACTAAAGAAAAATATTTTTTCGTCTCCGGAAAGTTTAAATGTATGAAAAATAATTTAAATGAATCTTTAACTAAATATTCGGCTTTAAACTCAAACTCTTTATTTGTTAACTAAGTGTTACTAAAGGTTCTTAAACATGATACATGGCATCTTATGACTTAGTCACCTTATTCAGGTATAATAGATAATAATTAAACATTTGTTATTATGATATTATAAAATTGTATTACATTAACTTTGGTTTGAGAGATACCATCATTTAAACATAAATTAACAAAACAGAAAGAACAAGAAAATACAAATTAATTAAATTTATTAAAGTATTCTTCGATAAAATAGAAACAATCATCAGTTAAATATTTATATATTTTTTTCTGAAATATAGGCAGTGCCTGTTGATCTCGTATTTGTGATAGTAATTTATAAATATTTTTATAGCCATGTGATAAGGGCTGGTGTTTAGGATCTTTATGCGTGAATGAGGTATATACAGCCTGTTTTTGTTTCGAGTGCTAATATTATGTGTGTCTTGCACACGGATAAACTTGTTGCGATGTTTAAAAATGAACAAGCAATTATCTAGTATCTAAAACGATGGTAAAGTTAGGTAAGCACTTTACATAAAATACTAAAGGAGATTGCTCAAATTGGCCTAAATGCACAAAAAATATTGACATACACGGTAATTCTTGGCGTAATTTATAATTTAATTTACAGTCATTAGATTTCAACGGACACCTTTGTATAATATATTTACTTTAAAGAGGACTTTTAATTTTACAGGTTTGAAAAACATACGAATCATTTTTAATGGCTATGGGTGTAGTAACATTCAGCCAAAGACTGATCGAAGTTGTTTATATAACATAAAAACAAATCTATTTTGTAAAGATCGATATAATAAATCATATTTTTTATTACACTGCGGTATTAATATCTACAACTATATTATCATTTTCAGTAGATGCAAATGTGCTCAGACAATTATTATAGATGGTAGGCGACATCATAAAGTCTATTACCATACATTTTTCGCCAAACACCTCCATAAGCACATTATAATCTGTATATATAAAAATAAATATATGTTAGACTTTAAGGTATCTATCTATGGGCCTACGTTCCCTGACTATAAATTAATAATTAAATAAAATTATAAGGTGTAATACACTAAAAGTCTCAAATATGGTTATCTTAAAAACAGAACAAAAATAATGAAGCTACTGGCTGTAGAACCTAAATCTCTTAGCTTTCTTTGGTTAACAAGAGTTTAAAAATTCTTTTCTGTGGCTCATTCACAAACATCACACAGTTTCTGTCACAGAGTACCTTATTATAACCGTAAAATGACACCTAATTTTAAAAGTTACTCTTATGCATTAACTTTAAAAACAGGCAACTATCTGTTAATCTACATGCTCTATATACCTGAATCTAATCCATAATTTCGGTACTTGGCTTGATTTCCCTAGTTTACTATATAACTGTATTTGTTATGTACCACCTTATTTTTGTGAATGTGATATGCAATGAATGAATAAATAAATAAATAAATAACTTTTTTTTTTATTATTTTAATATGTTCAGTGTATATGGTTTATAGAAGTTCTCAGGGGTGTCCGTCAATAATATTCGTGTCTACAGTAATTTATATATAATTTCGAATCTAGGAAACAATTTTTCATGATTATTGGTCTTTAGGCCAAACATGTATGGAAGCTGAGCAATCTTCTTTCAGATCTGTAACTTATTCCGTTTACGATCTAGAGATCCGTGACATACGGACATGCATACAGACAGACGAGAGAGGGACAGCAATAGGGTTCCATTTTTACCCTTTGGGTACTGAACCTAAAATACCAGTCCAGGGTCCATCAGCTAACTTCCAGTCCATCTTTAGGTCCTCGTTATCAAGAAAATACAGAATATGTTAAGACGAATCTAATGAGCCCAAACTCGATATGTTTACTAATCATATCATTTTTTCATTTTCATTATCATTAATCCAGCCCCTCTAGCATGACCACCGAAACGGGATATGATAAAGCGATATATCGGCATTAACTGTCATACTACTGTCAAACTCCAGTATATTCTGACAGTTAATGCCGAAATATCGCTTTATCATATCCCGTTTCAGTGGTCATGCTAGAGGGGCTGGCGATCTTAATTAGGATAATGAGATAAGCTTATCAAATATTGTATTTTCATCGATCGTTGATAAGTCTACAACGTTTAAAGTAAATCTGATCGCTTAAAGTTGGGCAAAATCGAGGCCAAACGAGTCAGTTACATACATACAAACAAACAAACATACACTTAAAACTAATAAAAGCGTGTTAAAAAGCGAATACTAAATAATTAATAAACTTGTCCTTTAGATAAAAGACTATGTGTGAACTTTTAAAAATATAGAAAAAATCGATATTTATCGTTATATTTACTGAAAAGCTTAGTTAGACTTAAAATGGTAGAGAAAATGAATAAAAATGGTAGGGAAAAGAATCTAAAATAGTTTTACGCAGGTAACGAAGTATGTAGGTACTTATAAAGAACGTCCGTAGAAGCTCGGTGTTATGTAAAGAAAGTTTTAGGGCACTCAATGACAATTTTATTTAAAATTGCTTTTCTTTTTAAATTATTTAAAAAAATTAGGGATCAAGCATAATCTAAATTTGGTTGCTGATTACCGCCTTGTTTATACGCTTATCTATACTATCTAACTAGTCTGGCCATAAATACTGTTAGGTACAAGAAAACTTTTTTTTTCAATTTTTTAATTATTTTGAATTTGGAACACGTATATTATTTTAAAAACTTCTTTCGATTTTTCGCCATTTAACATATTTTTTCGTGTTCATATTTGTCTATGGTACGAAGCAAGCGGGAATCATTCCAGCACCTTTGGCTATAACAATAACAAATTGGACAGCTAATTTATTTATGATTTTTGTATTTTACATGTATAAATTAGCGAATAACGAATCACTTTTTACCAAAAATGCTAAGTAACTTTTGCAAATATATATCTATACATAAATAATAAAATGGTAGGAAAGTCTAAACTGTACATTGAATATTTTTTTAAAAGAATTCTTGGGGTGTGATCTATAATCGATTCCGAAGCCAAAAATATAGTATTTAGAATTTGGTCTGTTTGTCTGTATGTATGTCCAGGATAAACTCAAAAAGTACTGCATGGATTTACTTCAAATTTGGCAGGAATATTAATAAGAAGTCGGGTCAACATTTAGGCTACATATTATCACGCTATCACCTACGGGGAACTAGCAGTGAACCTTTATTTCCAACTAACTCCACGCGTACGAAGTCGCCACTGGTAATTAAATAAACCTATTAGGTCATTACTTTTGAGGACCTCCTTAGCCGAGTGGTTTGTACGCTGGGTTTCAAGGTGTTTGAGGTCCCGGGTTGGAATCCCGGTGAGCGCAGATGCTTGTGTGATGAATATGAGCGTTTGTGCTGGATGTTTAATATGTATTTCGATGTAATACTTATATAATATTTATGTATCAGTATATTTATTCTATTCTTTACCGTAGTATCCCTACAAGCCCCTACAGTGCTTACTTTGGGGCTAGGCTAATTGGTGTGAGAATTTGAAGTATTTATTTATTAATATACCTAGTCAGGTCATAAATTTTGTCACATGTTTTATATAAAATAATTGAAACAAGTTTATTCATTATGTAACCATTTATACACCAAAATGAACTTAACAAAACATAGATTCCTATAACAATAAAGTATATTCAAAATGACCTCCTTGATTTTGAATACAGGCCTTCAATCTGCGCGGCCAGTCGTCTATCGCAGCACGAACGAGGTCCATGTCAATATAGCCGGCTGCCTTAATAAAGGATGTCTTGAGTGACTCCAAATTGGGTTGAGGCTTTGAGCACGCCTTTTCCTCCAAGTGTTGCCATATCTTGTAATCTAACGGACTCAAATCTGGACTGGAGGAGGGCCAGTCTTCGTGCCGGATGAAGTCGATTTCACGCACCGCCAGCCAGTGGCGGACTAAGCCCGTCAGAGGCCCGGGGCGGAAAAGCTGAATGAGGCCCCAGCTTTAAAAAAAAATGTAGTTTCTTATGTTTATTTCGTTAAATTTAAATTCGTATTAAATTATTTCGACTAAAAAAACATACATACCTAGAATATGGAATGGATATGGGTGAGAAAATAATATACGAATTGAACGACTAAAAAAATACATAGAATCAAAGACAGTTTTTATTTTTTATAGCGTGTTATATGTCTTTACGTGCCTTTAATTTACTGAACTTCTCAATAACTTCTGTGAAATCAATTTCTTTGGAAATTTTTCTTTCTATTGAAAGCATGGCTAGATTAACCAGTCGCTATTGACCCATTGTAGATCGAAGATCGAGTTTAAGTTTCGAAAAACTCCTCTCGCATGATGCAACCGAGATGCAAATAGTTAAGAAGTAATGAAGTATAAGCGATATACAGGGTAACGATTCACTGAAGTCCCATTTTATTATAAACTAGCCGTGCCCCGCGGTTTCACCCGCGTTTTTCTCGTTTCCGTGGAAATACCGAGATAAAATATTGCCTATATTATAGCCTCCCTCAATAAATGGACTATTGAATGTTTAAACAGTTTTCATATCAGATCAGTATTTCCCGAGATTACCGCGTTCATAACAAACAACCAAACTTTTCAGCTTTATAATATTAAGAAAAATGTATTTATTATACTCTTCAAAGATCTTATACTTACAATCATCAACAAATATATTTCGAAAAAGATTATTACAGGATTTTATGTTGATAAAAAGCTCTATGGCCCATAACTCATTAATAGGTACCAACTCTTAACATCTTACACACGTAATAACTTTTAAACGAAATATCCGATTGAGATGAAACAAAAAGTATTTTACTTCTACATAAATACTCTTGATAACATAATGCTTAATTTCGATAAAGATTAATATTACGATACATATTTAACGTAGTTTTTTTTTTCTTCAGACGATTTAATAATTATTTTGGACACAAAATCGGTTATTGTGATTAAACCATGATATATATGATATATAATAGCTAGATATATGTGCTCGCGGACTTTTTTGTAGGTCTTAATGGGATCTACAAACCCGTAGTACATCATTTTGTTCTATTGTCAATAGTTTTTGCAGCGCACGCAAAAGTAGGTTTTCGATTTTACACCTAGTGTTACAAAATAGCAATTTTATTACGGATCCCTAATTTTGAAAAAAAAATATAGCATATAGCCTTCCTCGATAAATGGACTACCCAATACTGAAAGAATCATTCAAATCGGACCAGTAGTTCCAGAGATTAGCGCGTTCAAACAAACAAACAAACTCTGCAGCTTTATAATATTAGTATAGATTGAAGGATTTCTTCGGCTCCTCAATTGGCAGCAACGTCCATACTCGTATCGGCTTTTACATGCCTGCGGTACCTTTTTATTTTTGGGAAACTTGCTTCTTGTCAAATTCACTATAACTTTGTATCAGATTGTCAACTGCTACAGCCAGAGCGTCATCTAAAGCTTATAGCATAAATTTTGTTTCAATAATTTGGAAAATATTATTGATTTGTTTCATGGCCCCGTATCGTGTCGACAATTCTTGTATGAATCGGTCTATGTATTCATACATTGATCGACGTATTTCTTCTTGAATTGATAATCCAGCATCATGAGGTGATTCACCCGGCATCGTTCTTTTTACCTTCCTTCTTCCTTGTTTCTCGATGTTGATGTCCATGTCATTGCATTTTTTATGCCAAAAGTTACAGCATTGTCTACAATCGTGGTTCGTTCGATCACTAAATACTCATTCAAGACGTTTAGTGTGGTGATTCCTGAATCCAGAATAATTTTTGAGACTGCAAATATTGTTGAACTAAATTTGCTTCCTCCAGTATAGAAAGCCAGAATTGTATACCTACATGTTAGAAAGGTAAAATTACAAATAGCTGGCAGAAGCTGGTTTGCTCCTAATCTTGTACCTAGATTTGCTTTTGTTGTATCTTGAAAATGTTCCAAACTATTCACAATTGTTAGTAGGTTGTATAGGCAGTTTGAAATTGGTCTTTGATTTTAATTTGTTTTGTCTTTTTTCTATGACTTTGTCACTGTGTCGAAATAAACTGAATTGAAAGTTTTCTGAATCTAAAGAATATATTATTATTTGTTATTTCAGGTTATGCACCATTAATTAGATTTTATGTAAACTTTTTCAAAGTCAGTATTAATTTCGCATAAATATATATGAAAATCTCTTTAATATGAATGATAGCGATGTACATATACCGCCGGCAGCTACTGCAACCCCGTCGACTTCAGGTGTGTTCAATCCAATTTATATGAATAGTTTTGGCGCACATGTAGATAAATTAGATGGGAAAAATAATTACGGTATGTGGAAGTTCCAAATGAAACTGTTGCTAATAGAGCATCGATTGTGGAACATCGTAAATGATCCACCAACAGTTTTAGATCCAATACTTGACCAAAGCGCCTACGCTAAAATATGTTTAGCGGTTAAGCCGATTTGTTATCCACACGTCAAACATTGCAAAACTGCAGCTGAAGCGTGGAACAATTTATATAAGGCTTACGGACATTCAGGGATAAGTCGTAGATTGCAGTTAAAACGCAAACTCACACAAATGAAATTGGTCAATTATGATTCTATGAATAATTATATTGGAAATATTCTGTCCGTAACACATGAGTTAGCTGATGTTAGCTGTCCTATTGATGACGAAGAGATTGCTGAATGGATGTTGCTAAGTTTTCCTGAAGATTATGATCCCTTAATTATGGCCATTCAAGGCACCCGATAGATACTTCAGCGATTAATGACAATTTTGAAAATAACGTACGTTTAAGTTTAGATGTTGATAATGACAATGCTGTCGTTGATAATAATGCTGTTATTGAAGCACCACAACTTGGTAATAATAGACCTGCTCGTGAGCGTCATCCCCCGGCTTGGTTCGATAATTATGTGATGAATTATTTCACAAATCAAGCACTCATAAGTCGCAATGAACCAAGAACTTATCGTGAAGCAATCAACTCTGATCATGCCGATGAATGGCTTATAGCCATGAAAGATGAATACGATTCTCTCATAGCACATAATGTCTGGACCTTAGCAGATAGATCAAAGGACACAAATGTAATTAAATGCAAATGGGTTTTTAAAGAAAAAACGGATGCTGATGGAAATCTCACAAAATATAAAGCGAGACTAGTCGCTAAAGGGTTCACGCAACGTTATGGCGTCGATTATGAGGAGACTTTTGCTCCTGTAGTGAGACACAGCACGTTAAGAACATTATTTGCTATTGGTGTAGAATTTGACATGGATATGGAGCATATCCATGTTAATACTGCTTTCCTCAATGGAGATCTTAACGAAACCATATATATGGAACAGCCGGAAGGTTTTAAGACTGAGGGGCAGGATAAAGTTTTGCTTTTAAAGAAATCTTTATATGGTCTTAAACAGGCTAGTCGAGCCTGGAATGAGAAAGTTCATTACGTTCTTGTTTCTAATGGATTCACTCAGTTAAAATGTGAAAAATGTGTCTATCAGAAACATTTTGATAAAAGTAAAGTCATCATTGCGCTATATGTTGATGATTTTTTCGTATTTTCCAATAGTAAAACTGGAAAAGAAGAGCTTTATGACCTTTTAATGAAAAATTTCCAGATAAAATTACTTGGTCCTGTTAAGCAAGCTTTAGGTATGAAAGTTTTTCGAGATAGAGCCCATGGTACTCTTAAACTTTCACAAACGGCTTATATTCAAAATTTGTTAACAAAATTTGGTTTAGCCGAATGTAAGCCAATTGCTACTCCAATGGAAGTAAAATTTAATTTAATTAAAAAATGCTTTAGTGTGTGACAATAAATTTCCTTATCAGGAACTGATAGGCAGCCTTATGTATTTAGCTGTCAGTACACGGCCTGACATTGCTTTTGCGTGTAGCAAGTTAAGCCAATATAACACATGTTTTAATGAAACACATTGGGTTGCTGCAAAACGCGTTTTACGCTATTTTCAAGGCACACAAGACTTTGGCTTAAATTTTAAACGCACAGGTACTCAAAAAGCTTTTATTTTGTGTGACGCTGATTGGGCGGGAGATATTATAGATAGGCGTTCGTACTCCGGCACTTTAACTATGTATGGACAATCTTTAGTAAATTGGGCCGCGAGGAAACAAAATGTTGTTGCCTTGTCTTCTACCGAAGCCGAGTTTTATAGTTTAGGTTCTGCTGTTAAGGAGGCCAAATTCATAAAGAATATTTTTAACGAATTGAAGTGTGGTGTCAACTTACAAGAACCAATAACTATTTTTAATGAGAATCAGAGCACACACAAAATGGTGAACAATGAATCGTTCAAAAGAACGAAACACATAAACGTACTGTATCATTTTATTTGTGAATCTGTAAATGAAGGTATCATTGATATAGTGTATAAGCCTTCAGCTGAGTTAGCCGCGGATTTACTTACCAAGGCGCTTAGTAAGGAAAAACATCAATTGCTAACCAAATTATTAAATGTTTTTTGATTGTTTCTTATATTTTGTGAATGTTAGCTGTTAATATAATTTCTATGTTTTAGTTGGCTGTTACTTTTATTAATGCCTACACAAAGGGGCAGTGTTAGTAGGTTGTATAGGCAGTTTGAAATTTGTCTTTGATTTTAATTTGTTTTGTCTTTTTTCTATGACTTTGTCACTCTGTCGAAATAAACTGAATTGAAAGTTTTAAGAATCTAAAGAATATATTATTATTTGTTATTTCTGGGTTGCTCCTAATCTTGTACCTAGATTTGCTTTTGTTGGATCTTGAAAATGTTCCAAACTATTCACAATTGTCTCTATGTTTTCTTATACAACTTTTAGTGACTTGTAATGAGTGCTACAGCGAGTATCCGATAAACGTTTTAAAAAAACAGTTTTCTCTTTTAGCAATTGACATCTCCGTGTAGATGACGAAAAGAACGAATATAATTTCTCTGCTGTTCCAAAACACGTGACGCTGGAAGGAACGCATGTAAATGCATGAACTCCACAAAGATTTAAGAAATGATTAGAACAAGGACTGAACAGTGCCTTTGGATTTACTTCCTGGATTTTTCGTTGCACCCCTCCATGGACACCTGAAATTGACGCGGTATTGTGATAACCGTGAGCCCTGCACAACGCAATATCCAGTCCATCTTTTTCCAGCTGTTGCTGAATGTCTTTTGACATATCCTCAGTAATTTTTCTAGGCATTAAAAAATGGTTGCCTGTAAAGTCGGTTTTACGGGCGAAGATTTTACGTGACAACGTCTTTTTCTCGGTAGAATATTTATTGATATGAATATAATTAAATTGCACAATAGGAACAAGGAATTGAATGAAAATAAGAATTGCACAAATTTTAACTATAGAAATATATTTTGTTTACTAAAACATTGTACATGTAAACTTAAACTCATCGTAACGTTACCGAGCGTTACACTTTTTCATAAGTGACTCCCAGCCGCAACCTAATTTAAGACGTTGTCACGTCAAAAATAAATCCAAGAAAGATTCTCGTACTTCCACAATGTCATTCTCTATATGAACGATTTTAATGATTTGACTCATTTGATCAATTTTACTTTCGTCAGGGGTGCTGTCAAAAAATATTCCGTAATATCTGCAATAATTATTTATTTGCCTTACATTTTCACCCAAACATTGAATAAACTCATTTTGTTTTCCTTTTGACAAATATGATGGTACTCTCTTTGACCCACCAGCAGCCTCTTCTGTAGGTGTACTACAGTGAATTATTTGCACTTCATTCTTTCAGGGAATCCTGAGGAAGTACCCGAATTACCCCAGCGTATTGGACGCGTTCAGAAAAGTTAAAAGAATATTAGTACGGCGTAAAAAGTTCAGATGGCTGTAGTGGTTTGATCTTGATGAAATTATGTAGGTACTAAGCACATTTATAAAGTCTTGTAAGTATTTGATCAGTGTTAACGATTTGATCAGGGGAACGCGGAGGCATTTGGGGGCCCCTAAGATCGGAGGCCCGGGGCGGGCCGCCCCTTCCGCCCCCCTGATAGTCCGCCACTGCCGCCAGCCAGTCTTGTGTGCTCTTCGCTCTATGAGCTGGCGACGAATCTTGTTGGAATACCCAGTGCCTGTTATTGAACATGGTATGAGAAACGGGTTTCACAAGGTTCGTCAGGACTGTATTTTGATACACAACTGCATTCGTTTTTATACCATTCTCACAAAAATGTACCTCTATTAAGCCCCAATAAGAAACTCCCAACCATACCATGAGCGAGGATGGAAAATGACCTCGTTGGACACGCGGAATACTTTTGCTCGCTTCTTCACTACTGTGTGCGTACCTTATCATTTTGTTTATTGTAGCTCTCTTCTACGGTAAAAATTTTTTCATCCGAAAAAAGAATTTCCCGATATTTTTTCCCGCGTACCGCTTCAACAATGCGCGGCATCTCTTCCGGCTCAGGTCCATTAGACGAGCATTCAAACGATGTCCTGTTTTTCTTCGTTATGCCCGAACCCTAAGTCTTCATTTAACACCCTTTTCACCGTGGTTCTGCTTAACCCCATTTGAAGGGCCAACAGTTTCTGCTTAGGTTTGGAATTTCTTTGAATTCGCGCCTTCACAGCTTTTATCACTGCTGGAGTCCAGAACAGATCGAGGGCGACCACTTCTTGACCTGTCATCTACACTAGAGTCTAGAGTCAGAACGAATATTTTGGTTATATTCAAAATTTTCAGTATGTCAAAAATTTGAATTGGCGCGTAACCGCAACGATGCAACGCAATAACTGTAACAAGGTCTTCTTTAAGCGTCCACTTCATTAAAAATGACTAAAATTGTAAAAGTATACATTTTAATTTTCACGAACAAATCGAAATTCGAATTCAATAAACTTTTTTGTGGCCAGCATTCTAAAAGGAAAGTTTTTACTGTGTGACAGTACTTATGACCTGACTGTGTATATGCTAAAGTGAGTTTGTTTGTTACGCTTTCGCGCCCTAAAAGCTAAGTCGATTATGATGAATTTCTCTATAGAAATATATGGGCACTTGGTTCTAAGCTACATTATCGAAATACTTATAGTGTTAGTGTGATGGAAGTGGTGATTTACCCGAAGATCTTCTTTCATGAACGTAGCCAGATGTTCAATCGATACCCTCACCACAAATGAATTAAAATTCACATTGTGACGGGAATCTAACCATGCGACTCTCAAGGAGAATTTGGTCTTCATCTGCAGGTACTCTACGATCTTCTCTTCCTTTGTAGGTAATGCAGTCCGGACACGTATACAGCGGAGTCGTTGGTATTGCAGTCACAGCACGTGGGTGTTTCGGTCCGGTCCGGGCAACGCCACAAATATTGCGGCGAGTGGGCTTCCTTTTCAACTTGAATCACAAGCGTCATCGTTGAACGTCAACGCTCAACGTCGTTGAACGGGTGACGCTGCTGGAAGAAAAGAAAAAACTTTGCGTAAAACGTGCTACACGTTTTACGGAATGTTTTTTCTCTTTTGGTGTTACATCAACAAAATAAGAAGCCCTCTTCTTAGAAGCTCTCTTCTGATTTTGTGACGCTGCCGGAGTAGCACGTTTTACGAAAAGTTTGTTTTCTTTTGGTGTTACATCAACAGGCCGGCCTAGCTGCGTAAGCACGTTGCAGTGTAGACGTAAGTGCCCGTGACGTCTCCGGTGAGGCAGAGGGGCGGGCGGCATCGGAGCGGCGCGGCGGGGCGCGAGTCATCGCGCGCGTTGGGTGACGGAGGGCGGCTATTTCCGTCACTATTTTTAATTATCTTTAAATTCCTTGCATGGACAATATAACTTGTAAAACAGGTTAAACTTTATAAATTTGTGCATTTGGTATTTTACTTTTAAAGGGGGGAAAAAAGTTTATCGAGATTATATATCGCGAGATAGCGACCGCAAAAAAATAAAATAACCATATTTGATTTTTTATTTTCATCTCGCACATAAAAGCTTATGTTTTAACGAAATTTTGTGAAAACCTAACTTACAGTTTTAGAAGAAGTTAAAAAACACGATTAAATTTGATTTTGGCAGATTTTTTTAGGATTTAGATTAGATAGTGAAAAAAGTGTTAATACAAATTAGTTAATAAAAAAGTTGTAAATCCTTAATTAATAACCTAAAATTTCGGCATTGAAATTTTTGCGCACGGACCACGGAGGGTTTCGTACAACAAACCGTGAAAGGAAAAATATTTGTTTGTTTTTCACATAAAATACAAAGTACATATGATTCGTCGTTTTCTGTATTTGCTGTTTAAATACAGTATATGGCGCATCATATACCAAGAATTCCCATTCCTTACTAGTTTTGATTTTGAGATAGACCACAAAACAAAAAAGTAAAATTTAACAAAAATGGTTTAAAAACGGAAAACTTTGATTTGTTATATTTATATCCTTCTCAACGAGCTCTAGACAAGGATGTGTCACATGCTGGTGTACTAAAGAAAAATATTTTTCGTCTCCGGAAAGTTTAAATGTATGAAAAATAATTTAAATGAATCTTTAACTAAATATTCGGCTTTAAACTCAAACTCTTTATTTGCAAACTAAGTGTTACATAAGGTTCTTAAACATGATACATGGCATCTTATGACTTAGTCACCTTATTCAGGTATAACAAATCATAGATAATAATTAAACATTTGTTATTATGATATTATAAAATTGTATTAGGTACATTAACTTTGGTTTGGGAGATACCATCATTTAAACATAATTGAACAAAACATAGAGAACAAAAAAATACAAATTAATTAAATTTATTAAAGTATTCTTCGATAAAATAGAAACATTCATCAGTTAAATATTTATATATTTTTTTCTGAAATATAGGCAGTTCCTGTTGATCTCGTATTTGTGATGGTAATTTATTAAATATTTTTATAGCCATGTGATAAGGGCTGGTGTTTAGCATCTTTATGCGTGAATGAGGTATATACAGCCTGTTTTTGTTTCGAGTGCTACTATTATATGTGTCTTGCACACGGATAAACTTGTTGCGATGTTTAAAAATGAACAAGCAATTATCTAGTATGTACATCGATGGTAAAGTTAGGTAAGCACTTTACATAAAATACTAAAATTTCAGACCTGTAACTTATTCCGTTTACGATCTAGAGATCCGTGACATAGGGACATACAGACAGACAGACGAGAGAGGGACAGCAATAGGGTTCTATTTTCACCCTTTGGGTACTGAACCCAAAATACCAAAAACCATTTTTTTAGTTTTTTTTTATAAATAGGTCCGACAAATGACTCCACCCCACCTGATGTAACGATGAAGTCCAAACGCGAAGATAGTAGGTACAGCAGTTCTGCCATACCAGTCATCCTCAACCTGCCGGCATGCATGTTGCTTTTTCACGACTCTTAAAGAATCCCAGGTTGTAACACGTGAGCGGGCAGAGCATTCCATTTACGGAAGTGCGACAAAGAAATGAGTCACCAAACTTTGAACGCGTTGGAATTATGGCCAGAGTTAGACGGTGACAACGTTGGCCAGCGCGCGTGGTCCTTTGAAGGAAAGGGGAAGGTGGAATAAGGGAGAATAACTCTTCAGAACACTTGCCGTTGTATAGACGATTCAACGCGCTTAATGACTGCACGTTACGGTGTAATTGAAGAGGCTCGAGGTGTTTAGTCACCTCCTCATACTATAAACGTAAAAGTAACCTATCTAAAACATCGAGCAAGTATTCGGCGGACCCCACCTGCTTCTTGTAAAATAAGCACCTTGTTCAGGACTCCGAGTTTGCGTGAGGTCGTTTCTACCATGTAATTCTTTGAAATTCAAAATTCAATATCGTTTATTCAGTCTAGGCTGTTACAAGTGAATGTCGAATGTCGAAAAGCTACGCCATCGCACAGTATGTTATGAGACCGTAAAATCGGACATTCTTATTTATTTAATGAACTATTTAGAGCTCAGTTATAGAAATATGAGAGTAAAACTCCCGTTTGAAAATTCCACGTAGTGTTTGAGATATAAAAATTGAAAAATATTATTTTTTTCTTTTTTAAAAATGAAAAAACAATCTTACTCTGTAACTAATAATATTTTGTTTAGAAACGTTACAGTACTTCATAGAACTCTTTAAACTACACGTAATAAGCGTTTTAAGTGCTTCGTAAACGCTTGCAGTTAATAGGCTAGTTGACTCATGTCGAATTGTATTAAATAAATGTTTATTTCTTAAAGTATTTTGTCTAAGGAACCTAAATATATCGATTTCACTTCATAAAAGCAGAAGATTGCTGTAGAAATTTAATTTAAAAAAACAATTTTTAGTCTATACTTTTTAAACACTAAAAACGCTGTTCGCCACATCCGCCATGATTGTGACGTCTGTTTTAGTAAACAACTAAATGTCATTCATACATAACTTTAAAACTTGTATTATTAAAACTGATAATAAATGAAGAGACTTAAAATATTTTTCAATGAGTATTTACATCAAAGTGATCTTCGCAAACATAAATTTTACTATGAGTCGTTAAAGTTGCAGGATCCCTTTTAGCAAGTTCTAACCAGATATTGCGTAAGTTAATTTCTTTCGGCACTTTAATCCACAACTTTCCTGGGGTCTTCAAAGATGTGTTTTTACATTCTCGTACAATACAATAATATTAATTACTATATTTTTCGTGGTATCTATTAGAAATCATGTTTTCTTTTTATTATAAACAAACTCAGATGGGTTATTTTCTACGTGCTTACGAGTTTTTGTTTACTACTGTCAACGTCATAGCATAGATAATCTATTGACTAAAATGGCCGGCAGCGTTTTTGTATGTCCATGAAAAGTCTATTTTAAAATTAAAGATTTGTAGCTTTCTAGGTCTCAAAAAAATACAATACATTTTTTTGGGTCTAATAGAACATTTATTAACCATTTAAAACCTTTTTCCAAAAAGGGTCAACTAGCCTATTAGAAAAAGAGATTTTTGTTATTTTTGTTTTTATTTTTTTCTTCATTATACCATAATATATGCAAACTATTTCAATCACAAGATATAGTCTGATATGTATTCTAGTTGTATAAAAAAATCAGGTTAAAATTCCGTGAAAAAAAAAAGTAAACCTATTCACAAAATTTTTACGCGTGTAGGGTTGACACATTTAGAAGGGATAAATTCATGTCTAAAATGTTACAAATAAAAATACTAATCGAATCCCAACTGTTATATTCATAGTATTTAAAGGTCTAAAAATTAATATTCGACGCCTGCAGTTGTTTTTAAATTTTTATTTTATATAAATGTAAATTTATTTTCAGTTGATAAAAATGTTATTTACACATGATAGGACTGTTGTATCATCACTTGGGTCTTCGACCTGATCTTCGATACATTGTTCTGTAATATCGAACTAATATCGATCAATAGATTAAGCTTTTTGAGATCCAATAAAATTAGCTCAAAAAGAGGGTCAAATCTCGGGAAGGAAGATAATAAGCTGATATTTTTTATAAATCTATATTTTGACGTTTTAAAGGTTACCTCATAAATCTCATAATCATATAAGATCTAGTTTCTGCGTCTAAAGTTGTTAAGGTTCGAACGGGAAAAGATAGGAATAGGGAGCGAGATATTTATAAGAACGGGTTTTTCATAAATATCTCGCTTCCTATTCCAAGGTTAAAAGCTAATTTTACTGGGCTAAAGTATTTTCCACCGACATTCGTTCGACCTTTGTCCTTCCTTTGCATTGTCTATAATCGAACACAAGATTCAATCTTAATATGCGTGATTTTAATAAAATATTTAAACCTCCAAAAGAAATAGTGCTTTTAAAAAGTTATAAGGAATTTACAATTTTATGTGACAGCCCTGGTGCATATTTTCAGTTTGTTTTTTCTCAAATATACCACGAAATTTAATGCTGATTTTTTTTATACAACTAGAATAAATATCAGACTATATCTTGCGATTAAAAAAGTTTGCATATATTATGGTATAATGGAGAAAAAAAATAAAAACAAATATAACAAAAAGATTTTTTTTTATTTAACTGCAAGCATTTACAAAACACTTTAAACGCTTATTACGTGTAGTTTTAAGAGTTCTATGAAGTATTATAACGGCTCTAAATTAAATGTTATTAGTTTACGAGTAAGAATGTTTTTCATTTTTTAAAAAGAAAAAAATAACTAACTTTTGAATTTTTGTATCTCGAAAACTAAGTGGAATTTTCAAACGAGAGTTTTTCTATCATATTTGCATAAATGAACTCTAAACGATTCATCAAATAAATGAAAATGTCCGATTTTACGGTCTCATAACACACTGTGCATCGGTTCGCAAATCTACGGCGGGAGACCTTGTACTGAGAAGAACCGGCAAGAAACTCAGTAAGGGCTGTTTTTTCTCCCTGTATTTATATACAGAGTCGTCAATTTGAAAAATGACATCAATATGAGATAACTCATGAAGCACGTCATGAAGTCACTTTCCATTACAAATGTTAATGATAAAACAATTATGACTATAAAATAAAAAATATAAAAAACAGATTTCATGTCACGGCGGGTTTGACTGCACTGAACTAGTTAATAAAATTGGCTATATAATACCTAGGCGAACGCAGATGAGATCCTTGCGAAAACATCAACTATTTGCAACATCTTTATGTCGTACCAATGCAGGCAAGCGATCTCCTCTGCAGCGTGTTATGAATTTATATAATAGCACTTTATATGATATAGACATCTTTGCTATAAAAAAATATCAATCTAGAAGGCTTATAAGCGAAAAATTGTATTGTTAAATATATATGTTTTTTTTTTTTATGTAAGAACTTTTATCACGTAGTAACTCTCAACAAATATTGAAAGTAACTTGTGGTTAACGGTGTTGGTTTTGCATTTATAAAAACTTGGTGTTATTATATTTTAAATAAGATTTATTGTAAAACTGTTTGTTGACCTTAATAAACTAAAAAAAAAAAAAAAAAAAACTTTACTCATCAGAGTTTGCAAAGGTTTTTTCTAACATTTTCTTACGAATTTTAATAGCGACTATGTCTAGCTCCATACTATCGAGAGTATCGAGATATTTTTCAATATTTGTAAGCGCTCGTTTTTGCTGTCCTCTAGAAATTCGCAATGATTTTAATGTAAGAGAATCATTGCTTACTTGTGTTACTGCTTGCGAACTGCTCGAGCTCTCCTGCGACTGCACAATATCGCTATCATTTAAAATAGATGATTCCTCACAGTCCATTAAAAAAGTTTCGGCACCAATATGTATATGCAGACCCGTGTGAATACTACTGGGTTCTTGTAATAATTAATTAAAGATTTTAAATATTTTATAATATAATTTTATTATATTTGTGTGGTTTGAAACAATGAAAAAAATGCAAGTGACAATGTCAAAAAAAAAAAAGTAATTCATAACTTAAATAACAAAAAAAGGTTTTATGTCGTAGACACCTACTGTTTAGGCATAAAAACAAATTTTTTATGCCTAAACAGTAGTTTGGTTTTAAGTCACAGCGAATTTCCATACCGAGCATGGTGATATTGCTCTATAGCTCCATTGTTAAGCCCTGAAGAGAGGGAAATGAAAGAAATGGCGACGTTTTTGCCGAGAAAGTGCAGACCTGGGTTTTCAACCAAGTTCTTGGTAACCCATTCGGAAATGTGGTCCATAGCCTCATTGAGTTCAATGACCATATTCTCCCGTATCTTGTGGGTTTCCGTCTGTCCAACCGATGCTTGTTCTATATATCCCGCATGAATGAATGATTGAACAAAATGAATATTCCCAAGAGGAATTAAGTCATTGATATGCAGCAGAAAGAGAGTAGGGGATCGGACGGAGCCCTGAGGAACGCATTTTCGGCATTCCGTGACATGAACAACGAACTACTACCATCCATGAAACCTACCTAAGACCTATATTGACTTAGTGAATGAAATGAAATAAAATGTGTGATGTTGTGTAGAGTTTGTGAAGAAACGCCTTGTGTAGAATTAGGGCGTGCAGAGATGGAAGCTTGGCTTTACATGAAATCTGATATCTTTTTGATAGTGCGAGTCATATATATGGTCTCATCTCGGCACTATTTTCCATGAAAATGTTTGTGATGGGTTTAAATTACAGAAATAAGAGAGATTTTGACGTACTCGTTTTTTCATCATTTTGTGTTGGAGATGGGTAGAACTAATTTAGTTTATTATATTAATATGGTGTTTTGACCAATTTAATCAGGCACAGATAAATCAGAATTTTGCCTATTAATATGCTTAACTCATTATACATACGGACTATATAAACTACAGTATTGTCATTTTTCTACACGAATGTATAACTCAAAATCATCACTCGAAACTCAGATTGTTTTATAACTATAAAACAAGCAAATACAGTAAAACCCGTTTAAGACCATTTCACAGGGACTCAACTAAAAACGCGTCTGAAGCGGGAAAGCGTATTAAGCGGGATAGGGAAAAAACATACTACATATTAATATTTATTATATTCTATTATTATTGCGAATGTAAGTATTGAGGTATTTAATGTATAATATTTAAGAGTTAGGTATGTACGTTATAAAAAAATATGTGTATTATTATGACATTATTTAAAATAATCACTTAATTTAGTTTGACAACAAGATTTTGAGGCATTCTGTAATTGCAGTGCGTCTTCGCTTTGATTCAAAGGCAGTATGATTCCTTAGGGGCCGTCCATTAATCACGTGATGTTTTTTTTGCATTTTTAACCCCTCCCTTCCCCTTGGTGATACGTGGTGAGGTTTAAGACCCTATCCACCATCCTAATATGGATCCCTCTCCCCCCCCCCCCCACCCTTTTGAGCCTCACGTGATTAATAGTCAGCCCCTTAGGGACTCTTCTTGTGTGTTATCAAGAGGTAATCATTTTGGCCTCTTCTTGTGTGTTATTCAGAGGCGATTTAGGCGTATTAAACGGGAATGTATGAAAACATGTCACAAGTTGCAGGGACTGACGCAAAATGGCGTATTATGCGAGAAATCGTATTAAGTGTGATCGTATTAAACGGGTTCTACTGTATTTTTTATAAAGCAGGCATTGTAATCAATATGCCACCTGAACCAAGCCCAGACAGATGAATCACCTTCGTAACAGCCCGGGGTCTAAGCTAACTAGGCGCATGTTCACCTTCTAGGTCGTCCGTTGCACGGCTGCTGGCCCCGGGAAATGATGATGGGAAAAATATCATTTGTCCCATCATCATAGCATGAACCATTATTGAATTCGAATAGTTTGCGAGTGCGAAATTTCACTGTCAAATGTGTACTGATTTTTAGTTCTCGTTACGTTCGTTATGGCGCTGCTGTTCAAGTTGTATTATTATATTATGCAGACCAAGCTCGCTTTGCCACGGGTGAACGCTGCCTTCTCCAAAACTCTCCTACAGCTAAGCTAACCTACATTGCGCATGGTAACAGGTGCTATTACTGGACATGCACATTTTAACAGACATCTTTTCAACTAGCTGTCACGGACAGCCTTCTATGCAGAGGATGCATGGAGGCAGAAGAAACAGCTACTCACGTTCTGCTGGAATGCAACTGAGTGGCCAAATACCGGGCGAAATACCTCGGCTCACCGGGAAACCTTCAAGAGGCAGTCACCAATGTGAAGGTCCTGGGGGCCTTCCTGGCGGAGCTGGGCTGGCTGGAGTGATTCCGGCCATATACCCTCCCCACGCAAAACAGGCGCCACAAGGACGTCGAATTGCGGAAACGCCCGTAGCATGAAGAAGAAGAAAAATTGTTCTCGAAAATAAAAACACCTAGTTAAGAGTATTTGATGTTGAATATCACAGTTCGCCAGTAAAACTATAATCAATAACAAGTATTCACGAGTTGCTTACTATTACCTACTATAGTTAAGTCACTAAACATTTCACATTTGTCACACATAATCCAAATTATGGAGCATGGAGGAGTGGATCTGATGGTGAAGTACCAGGAAAACCCATCAACAAGTCCCGGAATGTTAAACAAAATTGTTCACCGACTTCAAAACAGTTTCCAAATTCGTCAGTTTGTTGTAGTTCGGGCATATCTCTGTGGTATGTGGACCAATTTTGATATTCCTTTTTTTATCAGTTTTTGCGAGATGGTCACGTTTCATTATTTTTTTTATTATAGATAGCGCATACAAGCTGTCGGCTCATCAGATTGTAAGTGATTACGAAAAGTCAATAGCGAAAGGATCAAGCTTATCAGAAAAGTTCCGGGTCATCGATATTTCGAGCCGCTCAGCGCTGGATGCGATCCAGAGAAAGAAGTTAGTACTGGGGTGCCCTCGCCCAAAGATGAGAATACCGATACAAGCAGTGGCAGTAAGGGAAGTGATTCTGAACTCTTCTGCGAACAACTGGTGAGATTAAAGCAAGAAGTTGGGAGGGGGGAACAGAAGGGATGTGGTTTTTCATCATGATTACGCTAGACCTCACACAACTTTAGTCACTTAGAAAAAATTAAGAGTTTGACTGGGAATTCTTTAGGCAATATCAGGTTAATATTACGAGAGGACTGCCAAAACCACTTGGCACGGTTTTTTGATCAGAAGCCCCAAAATTTCTATAGCAATGGGATCATGTATAATGTGATTCAAATAAGAATAGGAAAGCCAATGACCTCCATCTGTCAAATGTCGCTTGAAAAGTACGGTTTACAAAAAAATCTCGAAACACTTTTTTAGCACTCAGCTGATTCTAGAATAAAAACCAATCATTTTTAAACAAACAATAACAAATGTTGATAATTAATATAATCTGTTTTTTTTTTCACTTATTAAGTATTGGCTATGAATGGTTGATAACCTAAATCGTCAACCAAATGTCACTTTATGTTGCGTTCAGAAACTAGATTTAAAACTTTCGTTTACATATAGGATGCACGTTCGTATGTGAACTGCATGATTATTCATAACTTCTCCGGCGGTAATGCAGAGATGAGCGAAATTAAAGAGCTAGAGAATCTGATTAATGATTTTTTACACACAGTCTAAATAAAGAAATACTATTAAAAATCGGTTGTGTTCTTTCTCAACCTTAGTAAATTAATTTTATTAAAAATCTGATGTTTTGTCTCACTTAATCGCAGTAAACAAGTTTTATTAAATAGCAAAAATTTTTTGCTCGCTCTACCTATTTGGTTTGAATTGACAGCTATGACGTCAAAATATGGCGCCCAGTCGGTCCTATTGTTAGTTGAATCGCATTTTATGTACCTACAAAATGGCAAAAAGCTATAGAACAAAATGGCACCTACATACTTTAGTTAAAAGTAAATAAACTTTATAAAAAACGTTTGAATTTTCATATAAAATGCGGAGAAAGTTTTTCCCCATCCGATTTTTTTAACTCTGACAAGATTTTTTGAATTTAACAGCAGTCTGTCTTTTTTTAAGATTCTTCCTTTTCAGAGAAGGCAAAGGCGAAAACAATGCCCAAACAGCCTAGTCTTTATTTTCTTTTTTTTACTTTAGAATGCCGGTGTGAATTATTCTAATGTTTCTAGGAGTGATTGGTACGAAATGTATCAAGTTGGCTTTTTCAGTAAACTACTGTTAGGTAATCAACACTACAATGAAGTTTTAACGTCCACTTGACCGGAATAGCGTATATTTTAAAGATTACACTAATTTTTCAGTTGCGCAGACGGTCGTAACATAAAATCACGCTAATTTTATTTCACAACATCCACTAAGAACGAATTTAAGAATATTGAAAATATGACGCCAACTGCACTCGATGAAATCCCACCAAAAACTACATAATGGGCCCAATTCTGGCGTGCCAACTTATATCTAAAACTAACTAAAATTAGATATAGAGTTGTCAAATTCAATTTGGTATTCTGTAATGACACACTATCTCTAAATTTAAAATTGACGTCGCTAAGTTATTCAACTTAGATTTAGATGATAAAATGGTATTCTAAAACGTGTTCTAAATGTCATATTTTCTCTAAAATTAGAAATGTCACACTTTAAGAAGGACCTACGGAGGTCCTCTCTAAATTTAAATGTGTATAATCTGGCCAAATAGTAGGTAAATGATTGATGTACTTAAGTTTTGAACTTGTTGTTAAGGTTGGTTATGGGTTTATTTCGTTAAAATAAGCCATAAATTTTATACAATAATGAACGACGACGGTGATAATAATACCTATATTAGCTAGATCTTTTATTTTTTTTAAAAGGTAGATAAGTCTATGTTACGATGCGGATTTATTATGAGCCTATTAATGTGTCATGAGCCACCACGCAGGCCTAATGCGGCTTAGTGGGGGCTAATGACTGCAGATGCAGCGAGCAACAACATAGAAACTCGATTTAATACATTTTTGGTTGGTCACCCATCCTAAGATCGGCCATTGTGGAAGTTACTTAACGTTCACGATCGCAGAACGAACGCGTTACACTTGCGCTATTGTGGTCCTTCGTAGGTAATGTATACGTATATCTTGTATAAAACACTAAATAATTTAAGGTAAAATCTTTTTTAACATAAATAAAAATCCACTTCATAGGTATAAAAAACAAGCTAAGACATCTATGTGCTAATTCCTTAAGTAATACCTACAGTCCCCACTCATATCTAAAGTACATAGTCAAATAATTAACAAATAATAGGTACCTATGGTGTCAGCGATATGCATTCCAATCACCAATTCCAATCCAAATGTTATTTTGACTTTAAATGTAGGTACTTAAAACTTTAATGTATTTTGTTCCTTTGTTTTCAGTGGTTTAGTTTTTATGAAGCCATTTTTAATATTTGTTGGAAATGTTTTTATTTCCCACTTTTTAAAAGCTAATTATAACCTAAGACGAAATAAGTTCCTACGGTTTGTGCTTTTATACATCCGAAAGTACTTGGCATTCACCAAATGATTAATTGGGATTTGGGACGATATCGCCAAAACTGATAGAAACAAAAAAAGATAAAAATAGGTTACGTTTCGTTACATCTCGGATTCTAAAATAAATGAGTACAAAATCTTCACAAAACAGCCGAAGGGATAATAACAACCTCTGACCGAAACCGAAATTTATAACCGTAGGTTCCTAGGAAATTTTCAAGGATGATATACGTTAGACCGTGTCGGCCGTAGCAGAGTTAACTAATCATCATCATCAGGCTATTAATGTCTCCATTGCTGGGGCACAGGCCTTCCCTATGAATGGAATAGGGAGATTGGGCCATGACCCACCACGCGGGTCCAGTGCGGATTGACGGGTGCTAACGACTGCAGATGCAGCCGGGACCAACGGCTTAACATGCCTTCAGAAGTACGGAGAAACTCCAGATAGAAGATTTTTGGTCACCCATCCAATGACCGACAACTGCAAAAGTTGCTTAACTTCAACCTGCGCCATCGAGCTCCTCTAGTTAACTAATATTAAATAATATATTTTTTAAGGATTATGGATACATTCAAGCTATTCCGTGCGGTAACCCACTGACAACCAAGCACCAAATGAAACGCTCCAACGCTCGGAAAAAACTTGGTCCCGCTTCGGCTCGGCCACGGCCCGTTGCATGAATACAGCGCGCCGGCGCGGTGCCGCCGGCCAATCGTAGTGATACCTCAGACAAAACAGAAACGTTTTCCTCGGACGAGTACACTTACCCTGTTTACTTTATCTGAATGATTAGACTGCATCACGGCGCAACGGTACCTACCTAATTGCTCGGTCGAGGCACGTCTTTGTAATTTACAGGTACGGGACCGTCTCGGTGACCGTGTTACGGCTGAAGCTCGGCTCGGACTCGACACGGTCTATCGTCACTGATCATCCTTAATAGATTTGTTAGGTAGCTACCAAAATCTAGTCGGTACCTATATTTAAATTTAATTTTAAAAGTGGCGGCTTTCCCCATCCTTTTGCCAAAAAAAACTTAGGCATGCTCTAAGAAAAAATATGATTCCTAAAGTTCTCCCCGCAGATTTAATTTTTCCAAGTTTATATTTTTCACCAAAACAAGGATAAACACTCCCAATCTAGAAACCCTAAGTACCACAGAGTAGGCAAGTATTCACTCTTTAATATTGATTCATAATATCTCATACAGTAAAATAACAAACTTATACCAATTTCTGTACTACCCACCTTTAGTAAAATTTTTGAAAAAATCATGTTAGATCAAATGCAATCACATTTTAATAAATATAATATACTTCACTGTAAACAATTTGGTTTTACACGGGGTCGTTCAACAAACGATGCCGGTGTTGAACTTATACAACAAATTTTTGACGCCTGGGAGAACTCGCAGGACGCTCTAGGTGTGTTTTGCGACTTGTCCAAGGCTTTTGATTGCGTTTTTCATGACACATTACTCAGGAAACTCCACCACTATGGATTTAGAGATACTGATCTGGATCTTATTGCATCATACCTGAGGGATAGGATTCAGAGGGTTGACATTAATGGTAATAAGTCTCCGGGTTCGCCGGTTAAGATGGGTGTTCCGCAGGGCTCAATCCTAGGTCCTTTCTTATTTTTAATTTATATTAATGACTTACCTTACTATGTAAGAGATAACCATGAGATAGTATTGTTTGCGGATGATACATCACTTTTATTTAAACTCAAACGCAATGAAAAAGTTATTGACGACGTGAACAATAGTATCTCTAAGATAGTCCACTGGTTCAATGTTAACAATTTATTACTTAATGAAGAAAAAACGAAATGTATGAAATTTGTATTACCTAATGTAAAACAGGTAAAAACCAGTGTGAATGTAAAGGATAGGAATGTGGGCCTTGTAGACACCACAGTATTCTTAGGGATAACTTTAGATTCTAAGCTTCAATGGGGCCCACATATTGATAAATTGTCAAATAGACTTAGCTCTGCAGCATATGCCGTAATGAAGATACGCCAGTTAACGGATGTAGATACGGCCAGATTAGTGTACTTTAGTTATTTCCATAGTGTAATGTCGTACGGAATTTTATTGTGGGGAAATGCCGCCGACATTCAAACTATTTTTGTGCTGCAGAAGAGAGCTATTCGATCAATTTATAATCTTAAAGTTAAAGAATCATTAAGAGATAAGTTTAAAGAATTTGGAATAATGACGGTCGCATCACAATACATATATGAAAATTTATTACTTGTAAGAAAAAATATTAATTTGTTTCTTAAAAACAGTGACACAATTAATACAATTAATACAAGAAACAAAAATAAACTAACTTTACCTGCTACTAGGCTTCACAAAATTAATAATTCATTTAAAGGTCTTTGTGTTCGCTTATACAATAAAGTCCCAAGCAATATCCAAGAGTTAGCCATAAATAAATTTAAAGATATTATAAAAAAAACACTTATTAAAAAAGCTTATTACAAAGTGTCTGATTATATTACAGACAAAAATGCTTGGGTTTGAACTGTTCCAATCATTCCAACAGGTTTTCTATATTAAATAAATCATAATTGTATTGACGTTGTAACAACATAATGATTTGTAAATGTTGTTACATAGACTTTTAATGTTGTGGAGTTTTTTTCGCTCGTTTTTCTCCGCAGCTAAAAAATATGTCCATAACGAGTGGTAGGGAAAAAAAAATTTTGGACGATTCAAAAGAGTTGTACTATACATCCAATTTGAATAAAGATATATTGATTTCTGATTTCTGATTTATGTTAAGTTTTCATATTTCAAAGATGATGAAGAACAACAAAGAATTACTGAAATAAGTCAAAATCACTGAATAATAAGTATTTATTGCTAATTTGAGTGAACCGATAATTACCGGTTCAATGCTTTTTGTGATCTTAATTTAGTTAGTTCGCAATTTCAGAATACCAATTCACTAAACCTAAACTAAAATTGGGCCCAATTCTGGCGTGCCAACTTATATCTAAAACTAACTAAAATTAGATATAGAATTGTCAAATTCAATTTGGTATTCTGTAATGACACACTATGTCTAAATTTAAAATTGACGTTGCTAAGTTATTCAACTTAGATTTAGATGATTAAATGGTATTCTGAAACGCGTTCTAAATGTCATATTTTCTCTAAAATTAGAAATGTCACACTAAATTTAAGAAGGACCTACGGAGGTCCTCTCTAAATTTAAATGTGAATAATCGGGCCAAATACTACTATTTATTTACCTACGTAAATGATTGATGTACTTAAATTTTAAACTTGTTGTTAAGGTTGGATATGGGTTTATTTCGTTAAAAAAAAGCCATAAATTTTATACAATAATGAACGACGACGGTGCTAATAATATATTAGCTATCTCTTTTATTTTTTTTAAAAGGTAGGTAAGTCTATGTTACGATGCGGATTTATTATGAGCCTAAATGTGTCATGAGTCACTACGCAGGCCTAATGCAGCTTAGGCTAATGACTGCAGATGCAGCGAGCAGCAACATAGAAACTCGAATTAATACATTTTTGGTTGGTCACCCATCCTAAGATCGGCCATTGTGAAAGTTGCTTAACTTCACGATCGCAGAACGAACGCGTTACACTTGCGTTATTGTGGTCCTTCGTAGGTAATGTATACGTATATCTTGTATAAAATACTAAATAATTTAAGGTCAAATCTTTTTTAACATAAATAAAAATCCACTTCATATAAAAAACAAGCTAAAGAGGTAAGATATATATGTGCTAATTTCTTAAGTAATACCTACAGTACCTACTTATATCTAAAGTACATAGTCAAGTACTGAGTGAGAAGTTATCCTTCTTTGGCATCGTTTAAAATTAGTTTTTAATTGCATGCAAATAATTAATTACAATAAATTAATAAAAAATCTGGAAAAGGACACAGTCAATAAAGTTCAACCAACTTCATGCTGTTAATTTTTGTGTTACAGTGATGCACGCGCATCTTAAAATTTCACTCTCATAATTTTTTCATAATGCGCCTAAAGAAGTATAACTTCAATAATAGGTATGGTGTCAGTGATATGCATTTCAATCACCAATTCCAATCTAAATGTTATTTTGACTAAAATGTAGGACTTTAATTTATTATTTGTTCCTTTGTTTTTAGTGGTTTTGTTTTTATGA
This sequence comes from Chilo suppressalis, assembly GCA_902850365.2. Lineage (NCBI taxonomy): Eukaryota > Metazoa > Arthropoda > Insecta > Lepidoptera > Crambidae > Chilo > Chilo suppressalis. The sequence continues at coordinate 7,133,012 of OU963902.1, forward strand.
AGCAATTTTTAATATTTGTTAGAAATGATTTTATTTCCCACTTTTTATAAGCTAATAATAACCTAACACGAAATTGTTCCTACTGTTTGTAATTGAGAAGTTTGCTTTTATATATCCGAAAGTGTTTGGCATTCACCAAATGAATAATTGGGATTTGGGACGATATCGCCAAAAACTGATAGAAACAAAAAAAAGATAAAAAAATAGGTTACGCATCTCGGATTATAAAATAAATGAGTACAAAATCTTCACAAAACAGCCAAGGGGATAATTACAACCTCTGACCGAAACCGGAATTTATAACCGTAGGTACACTCACGGAAAGACCCGCTCTGTCACCCATAATGCCATAATCGCTTGCGGTAGCGGCGTAGTAAAAATTCATTCATAGACATGTAATTATCGCTGTCTTACTTTTTCGTATAGCGCTGTCGCGATCACGATGCGGATGACAAATTGCAACTAAAACAAATGCAATTCAAGTCATTATTCAATCAATGAAATGCTCTCTGTCTTACTTTTGTGCGGCAGCCCGGATTGGCGCATCCGACGCGAAGGCGGTGCGTAGTAAAAACTACTGTAGAAAACTGTTCAAAGCATTTTGTTCGCCAAGTGACAGAGCGCAAAATTCCGCTAAAGTACCTAGGAAATTTTCAAGGATGATTTACGTTAGACCGTGTCGGCCGTAGCAGAGTTAACGAATCATCATCATCATCAGCCTATTAATGTCTCCATTGCTGGGGCACAGGCCTTCCCTATGGAATGGGAAGATTGGGCCATGACCCACCACGCGGGCTCAGTGCGGATTGGCGGGTGCTAACGACTGCAGATGCAGCCGGGACCAACGGCTAAACGTGCCTTCGGAAGCACGGAGAAACTCCAGATAGAAGATTTTTGGTCACCCATCCAATGACCGACCACTGCGAAAGTTGCTTAACTTCAACGATCGCAGCCGAACGCGCTGACCACCTGCGCCATCGAGCTCTTCTAGTCAACTAATATAAAATAATATATTTTTTATGGATTATGGACACATTCACGCTATTCCGTGCGGTAACCCTCTGACAACCGAGCACCAAATGAAACAACGCTCGGAAAAAACTTGGACTCGCTTCGGCTCGGCCACATCCCTTTGCATGAATACAGCGCCGGCGCAGTGCCGCCGGGCAATCGTAGTGATACCTCAGACAAAACAGAAACGTTTTCGTCGGACGAGTACACTTACCGTGTTTACTTTATCTGAATGATTATACTGCATTACGGCGCAACGGTACCTACCTAAATGCTCGGTCGAGGTACGTCTTTGTAAATTACAAATTCGGGACCGGGTCGGTGACCATGTTACGGCTGAAGCTCGGCTCGAACTCGACACGTTCTATCGTCACTAATCATCCTTATTAGATTTTTCGGTAGCTACCAAAATCTAGTCGGTACCTATATTTAAATTTAATTTTAAAAGTGGCGGCTTTCCCCCAACCTTTTGCCAAATAAAACTTAGGCATGCTCTAAGAAAAAATATGATTCCTAAAGTTCTCCCCGTAGATTTAATTTCTCCAAGTTCATATTTTTCCCCAAAATAACGATAAACACTCCCAATCTAGAAACCCTGAGTACCATAGAGTAGGCAAGTATTCACTCTTTAATATTATTCATAAATATCTCATACAGTAAAATAACAAACTTATGTTAAGTTTTCATATTTCAAAGATGATGAAGAACAACAAAGAATTATTGAAATAAGGCAAAATCACTGAATAATAAGTATTTATTGCTAATTTGAGTAAACCGATAATTACCGGTTCAATGCTTTTACATAATCTGTGAATTCAATTTAGATGCTCGATTACAGCTGTCACTTGTGATCTTCATTTAGTTAGTTCGCAATTTCGGAATACCAATTCACTAAACCTAAACTAAAATTAGCTCGCTAATTTTAAGTTTAGGTTTAGAGAATGTAACGCCAGAATTGGTCCCATTAGCTCTCTAATTTTAAGTTTAGGTTTAGAGAATGTAACGCCAGAATTGGTCCCAATGGTGTCGATTCTAGCATGATTCTCTAAACCTAAACTTAAATTTTATATGTCTAGCATGGTGTCGCGTAGCCTCCTTTTCATTCTGTGTAGAGAATGACAAGGATACAGTGGGCCCAATTCTGGCGTGCCAACTTATATCTAAAACTAACTAAAATTAGATATAGAGTTGTCAAATTCAATTTGGTATTCTGTAATGACAACCTATCTCTAAATTTAAAATTGACGTCGCTAAGTTATTCAACTTAGATTTAGATGATTAAATGGTATTCTGAAACGCGTTCTAAATGTCATATTTTCTCTAAAATTAGAAATGTCACACTAAATTTAAGAAGGACCTACGGAGGTCCTCTCTAAATTTAAATGTGATAAATCGGGCCAAATAGTAGGTAAATTATTGATGTACTTAAATTTTAAACTTGTTGTTAAGGTTGGATATGGGTTTATTTCGTTAAAAAAAGCCATAAATTTTGTACAATAATGAACGACGACGGTGCTAATAATATATTAGCTATCTCTTTTATTTTTTTTAAAAGGTAGGTAAGTCTATGTTACGATGCGGATTTATTATGAGCCTATTAATGTGTCATGAGTCACTACGCAGCATATCTCTAACTAGTCTGTGCTACGCAGGCCTAATGCAGCTTAGGCTAATGACTGCAGATGCAGCGAGCAGCAAGATAGAAACTCGAATTAATACATTTTTGGTTGGTCACCCATCCTAAGATCGGCCATTGTGAAAGTTGCTTAACTTCACGATCGCAGAACGAACGCGTTACACTTGCGTTATTGTGGTCCTTCGTAGGTAATGTATACGTATATCTTGTATAAAATACTGAATAATTTAAGGTCAAATCTTTTTTATCATAAATAAAAATCCACTTCATATAAAAAACAAAATAAAGAGGTAAGATATCTATGTGCTAATTCCTTAAGTAATACCTACAGTACCTACTTATATCTAAAGTACATAGTCAAATAATTAACAAATAATAGGTATGGTGTCAGTGATATGCATTTCAATCACCAATTCCAATCCAAATGTTATTTTGACTAAAATGTAGGACTTTAATTTATTATTTGTTACTTTGTTTTTATGAAGCAATTTTTAATATTTGTTAGAAATGATTTTATTTCCCACTTTTTATAAGCTAATAATAACATAACACGAAATAAGTTCCTACTGTTTGTAATTGAGAAGTTTGCTTTTATATATCCGAAAGTTTTTGGCATTTAACAAATGAATAATTGGGATTTAGGACGATATCACCAAAAACTGATAGAAACAAAAAAAGGTAAAAAAATAGGTTACGCATCTCGGATTATAAAATAAATGAGTACAAAATCTTCACAAAACAGCCGAGGGGATAATTACAACCTCTTACCGAAACCGGAATTTATAACCGTAGGTACCTAGGAAATTTTCAAGGATGATTTACGTGAGACCGTGTAGGCCGTAGCAGAGTTAACGAATCATCATCATTATCATCAGCCTATTAATGTCTCCATTGCTGGGGCACAGGCCTTCCCTATGGATGGAATAGGGAGATTGGGCCATGACCCACCACGCGGGCTCAGTGCGGATTGGCGGGTGCTAACGACTGCAGATGCAGCCGGGACCAACGGCTTAACGTGCCTTCGGAAGCACGGAGAAACCTCAGATAGAAGATTTTTGGTCACCCATCCAATGACCGACCACTGCGAAAGTTGCTTAACTTCAACGATCGCAGCCGAACGCGCTGACCACCTGCGCCATCGAGCTCTTCTAGTCAACTCATATTAAATAATATATTTTTTATGGATTATGGACACATTCACGCTATTCCGTGTGGTAACCCTCTGACAACCGAGCACCAAATGAAACAACGCTCGGAAAAAACTTGGTCTCGCTTCGGCTCGGCCACGGCCCGTTGCATGAATACAGCGCCGGCGCGGTGCCGCCGGGCAATCGTAGTGATACCTCAGACAAAACAGAAACGTTTTCCTCGGACGAGTACACTTACCGTGTTTACTTTATCTGAATGATTATACTGCATCACGGCGCAACGGTACCTACCTAATTGCTCGGTCGAGGTACGTCTTTGTAAATTACAAATTCGGGACCGGCTCGGTGACCGTGTTACGGCTGAAGCTCGGCTCGAACTCGACACGTTCTATCGTCACTAATCATCCTTATTAGATTTTTCGGTAGCTACCAAAATGTAGTCGGTACCTATATTTAAATTTAATTTTAAAAGTGGCGGCTTTCTTTTCTTCCTTTTGCCAAAAAAAACTTAGGCATGCTCTAAGAAAAAATATGATTCCTAAAGTTCTCCCCGTAGATTTAATTTCTCCAAGTTCATATTTTTCCCCAAAATAACGATAAACACTCCCAATCTAGAAACCCTGAGTACCACAGAGTAGGCAAGTATTCACTCTTTAATATTATTCATAAATATCTCATACAGTAAAATAACAAACTTATGTTAAGTTTTCATATTTCAAAGATGATGAAGAACAACAAAGAATTACTGAAATAAGTCAAAATCACTGAATAATAAGTATTTATTGCTAATTTGAGTAAACCGATAATTACCGGTTCAATGCTTTTACATAATCTGTGAATTCAATTTAGATGCTCGATTACAGCTGTCACTTGTGATCTTAATTTAGTTAGTTCGCAATTTCGGAATACCAATTCACTAAACCTAAACTAAAATTAGCTCGCTAATTTTAAGTTTAGGTTTAGAGAATGTAACGCCAGAATTGGTCCCACTGTTGTGATATTTAAGTTTAGGTTTAGAGAATCATGTCAGAATCGATACCAATATTAGCTTTGTAGTGTAATATTGGTGTCGATTCTGTCGTGATTCTCTAAACTTAAAACTAAATTTAACATCAGTCTCTAATTTTCATTCTGTATAGAGAATGACAAGAATACAATAATGTTGTCAAAGTTTAGATTTAGAAAATCGGCCCAGAATCGACACCATTGTATATTAAAGAGAATCATGCCGATTCCTGTCAGCAACAATAATAATTCTTGAAAATAAAATTGAATGTCTTTTTTTAAGTTAGTATTAAAGCTCAAACGCCATTGTTAATTGCATAAATTTTATTCAACCAATGTTATTTTAACTTATATCTAAACGCATTTGACACTGCTTTTGTCATGTCTGTCAAATTCGTAGTCGTGTAGTAAATTTTCAGAGTTCAAAGAGGCGTAGGTAAAATATTTTGTGAAAATCCGTGTACAAAAGTACAGTGATATTTGTTAAAATGCTAGCTTTGATCAATCGTATCCTTGATTGGATTAAAAGCTTGTTTTGGAAGGAAGAAATGGAACTTACTTTGGTCGGACTGCAGTACTCTGGAAAAACAACTTTTGTTAACGTCATTGCAGTTAGTATTAACAAAAACATTCTTTTAGATATAAGTCATAACTTTTAATTAGGTTTACATTATTTTTTAACCTTCACATTGTATATTTTGTTAATTTTTTAATGTAACCTAATAAGGTGTTAAAAAGTGTACAGTTTTTAACTGCTTGACTAACAGCTTTGCAGATGTGAGTCAGTGAAACGTTATGATTGTTTATAAATTAATTAATAAACATTTCTATAAATGTATATATCGAACAGAAATGATATTTAGTGTCAAACACTTGGACCATTTCTTTACTTTCATAATGATTTTTTCTAGTGAAAGTTGGTAACTACCTACAGCACTCCAACAGAAATAGCTTTGTTTATGTAATTCTATGTCAATTTCATTAGTTTTCCCTAAGCCATTATCAGCAGAGTTTTTAGTAACTAGTGATATTTGAAATGTGTTTATTTGCAGCAGAATATTAACTTTTAAGAATTAAATTTAAATTAAACAAATATTAAATTTATTAGCTCTCACCAAAATTTTAAATGTTGGAGTCATAGTAAAAGAAAGACTTAAAATCTATTACTTGCTGTCTTAATGCTAAGTCAACTATACTACAATAACTTTTATATTAGCAGCAGGTTTTTGTAGTGTCACTATTGTACTGAAATATTTAATAGTTTAGTGATATGTATCAAATAATAATAATAAACATTTATTGACTTCAAGTGAGTCTGGTCCATCTAGTGGACTTGAGTGTCCACTGGATGGACCGGACCAAAAGACAAAAGGAAAGTAGGCAGACCCAGAAAATGATGGTCCGAAGATATTGTATCTGTGATAGGCAAGGACGGGCTGAAAGCGGGAAAAGATAGAGAAAAGTGGAAAGCAATGGAGGAGGCTTTTACCCAGATGGGATCCATGTCTGAAACTATACTAACAAATACTAAAAATCAACATAATATTTAGGTTTACTAACAATCTAACATAAATAAAATGTAAAAGTAACTAATAGATATGAAATAAAAAGCTATTTTATTTTATTTTTATAAGTTACAATATACAATATTTTAAAACAGATGTGACAAAATTAGTGACAATAGGCAATTAGTAGCTAAAATACTGTAAAAGGTGAACTACTGTTGCCAGTTGTAGGATAACCTGTATTACAGACAATACAGAGCATCTATCTAATACTCCATTTATGTTATTTGTTTTGACTACTTGTACTTCCAGGGCCCAAGCGGTGAGAACAAACTTCACCCTGAGTTAGGTTAGTGTTGTGTCCATAACGGGCGAGCCCAGCAAGCAAAGCGAGAGTGACGTGGCAGTGGCCGGCGAAGCACCAGAAATATAAACTTCGTTAATAGAGACCTTATATAGCAAAATATAATGCTCTTGATATTCCTCTATATTGCTGCCCATTTTTCTCACCTCTGATAGACCTAAAATGTCATAGTTTATCTTGTATTGTTGTATTTTTCTGTTGTTGAAAGGGATTTCACATTGTAGGTGCAAATTTTTAGTGTTGGTTTCTTTCCTTTATGAAATGGAGGGTGATGGACACATGCCTGCTACCATGCCTACTATATATCCATATATCTATCTATAAAACCCATGCCAGTCATGGGTTTTCACCAAGAAGGTAAAAAGTAAAATCACTACCACACAGAGAGCAATGGAGCAGAGTATCCTAAAAATCAGAAAGGTCCATAAAATAAAGAGTACCTCCATAAGAGCAAAAACCAAACTGACTGATGCTCTCGCACATGCCCTAGAACTAAACTGGTGCTGGGCTGGACACGTCTGCCACCTTACAGACAACAGATGGTCTATATGAGCGACAAAGTGGACAGGACCCACAGGAAAAAGGAGGGTTGGCAGACCATACAAACGATGGGCAGATGACATTGCATAGCATTGCTGGTGAGAACTGGACCAAAAAAGCCAGCAACAGGGACGCATGGAAGGAAATGGTGGAGGCCTTCACCCATTCAGGGGACCATAATTATTAGTATATAAGATTAAAAAAACATAGTATGTTAGTTCAATTGTGGTAAATAAATGGCTTATTATTTATTTATTAATAAAGACCTATCTACAAAAAAAAAAGGATAACACCTCTTGGGCCCTGGAAGTACAGTTTTACCACTAATTTTATAACATATTTTGTTTTGTTTGAAGCTCTATGAAGTACTTATACATTAGGTAACACTAGTATAATGTTACTGTTATATTATAGAATACACATGTTCATTAATATTATCAACATTTCAATGTCACAGAGTTGTATGTATCATTCAAGGTTCATTGACATCATTCATCTTATCCAAGTTAATATCTTCTCACAACAAATATAGAAGATGTTCTCACATTCATGCCACAATTACATTTGGTGGTAAGCCCATATTGAAAGACATTAATTGAATTCCGGCACCCAAAGTAACATTTACACTGGAATAACCACTTGACAACCTCAAGTGGTCACAACCCTCAGTCATGAAGAAACGAGGATGAAGAAGAAGTTATTTAAAAATTCTAATTTATAAAACAAATGCTCAACATAAGACAAACATTTGATTTAAAATTGACAGTATTAAAGGGATCCGACTGAATAATTTAAATGTGTTTGTGGATTGCGATTGTGACTTTAGAATATAGCTATTTCTAGTGCCTCTTGACAAAAAATCTTATTTATTAAGTCTTTAATGTTCGTCTAATCCTAAAAGGATATTTAGTTGATGTATATTATTGGTACAATTTAATAATAATTAAATTGGTTTTCTTTTCAGTCTGGTCAATTTAGTGAAGATATGATCCCTACAGTTGGATTCAACATGAGAAAAATCACAAAAGGAAATGTCACAATCAAGGTTAAAGTTCTTTTTTAAGTACTGACAGGTATTAAATGGGCGCGTAATTATTCTTATTCAATGACTGACTTCACACACCCTTATTGATATTGTAAATGCCAAAGTCACTATTAATCAGTATTTTATGCCTTCATATTTTTACTTCTGAAGAGAGATATTAGTAAATTTTTGTTGTGGAAATAAAACTTGATATAGGGATTAATGAATGGGAAAAATGTATATATAGCAAAAGGAATTCTTATTTTGGCAGTAGTTGTGTAAAGAAAGTATAGGAAAATTTTAGTAAAAGATTTTTCTATCAGTTTTTTTGACAAAGATAACGCATGTTAAAGTTAGGGAGTGGGGGCTTGTGATGTCACTTCTAAGTTGTAATGTATTAAAAACGTCACATGAGTTTTATTTGTTTGAAGAGAGATAGAATACCTTTGTTTAGGTTTGGAGCTCGCTCTCCTTTACCATAGATTGTTTTTGCTAGTCCATGCGTTTTTTTTTCTCTGGCTTAACAAGGTTTTATCTAGACTGATTTCTTTGCTTGCCTTTTGGAAGGAACAAAAGGAAGAAAATTTTAATGTCACTTCAGGAAGTAATTTTCGAGTAGCCCAATTTTGTTCACCTAATCTTTTTTACTATTGAATAGACTTAAGAGTTTATCATCGTTGGGCAAAGGCGATCGAGACTAAGGGGGAAGCATTGGCGGTCGGTCTGGATATCGCGAAGGCCTTCGATCGGGTTTTTTCACAAAGCGCTTCTTTCGAAGCTTCCATCTTATGGGCTTCCTGAAAAACTGTGCGTTTAGATCACTAGCTTTCTTGCGGACAGGAGCATCAAGGTCGCAGTCGACGGTGCATGCTCGGACTCCAAATCCGTAAACGCTGGTGTTCCGCAAGGCTGTGTGCTATCGCCAACGCTGTTTCTTCTTCATATCACGGGAAAACGTCATCGAGTGCCGGAACAAATTTGTGTCTGAAGTCGAATCTTTGTTAAACCAAGTAACGAATTGGGGCCGACTTAATCTAGTCCAATTTAACCCTACGAAGACACAAGTATGCGCATACTTGTGTCTTCGTGTGTTCACCGCAAAAAAAATACCATTAGTCGTATCTCCTCTTTTTGCTCAGCTAGTATTGGAATTCTTGGCGTTGACATATCGAGCGACGTCCAGTTTCGGGATCATTTAGAGGGCAAGGCCAAATTGGCCTCTAAGAAGCTTGGTGTGCTCAATAGATCGAGAATGTACTTCACACCGGCCCACCGACTGCAACTTTATAAGGCACAGGTTCGGCCTCACATGGAGTACTGCTCTCATCTTTGGGCGGGGGCACCCCAGTACCAGCTTCTCCCTTTGGATCGCTTCCAGCGCCGAGTGGCTCGAATCGTCGACGACCAGGACCTTTCCGATCAGCTTGATCCTTTGGCTTTGCGTAGGAATGTAGCTTCGCTCTGCATCTTCTATCGCATTTATCACGGGGAGTGTTCTGAGGAAATGTTCGGATTAATTCCAGCTGCTGCGTTTCACCATCGTACATCGCGACAAAAATTTCATCCCCATCTTGATGCGTGGCTATCCACAACCGTGCGTTTTTCTCGAATTTTTTACCACGTCGCCAGCAGTGTTTCCGGACCAATACGACCCAAAAACCTTCAAAAAAGGAGCGTACTCCTTCCTTAAAGGCCGGCATCGCATTTGTGATACTCCTGGTGTTGCAAGTGTCCACGGGCGACGGTGATCACTTACCATCAGGTGAGCCGTCTGCTCGTATGCCCCCTATAACATAAAAAAATAAATAAAAAATTTCGATGCAGGAGAAATAAGTTTGTCGTGGAGATTGCTGTTGGCCTGTTTATTTAATTTTGTTTAAAAACTCCATAGGCTTCTTTTTATACTTAAGATGAATTTTTATATTGAACCTTGAAATAACCTTTCTTTAAAATTCAGGTAAAGTAAGAGGATAATTGGACCAAGCTTCTAAATTCAAGAAAATCATTGGAATAGTGGAAATTTTAATATAAAGACAACCCAAAGTGACTTTGGACTTTGCTTCAAACCCCTTCCGATTAATAGTTCAATGCCCTTCTGGCGAGGAGTCCATTGACACTTTTTTTCTCTCATTTTTAAAAACACCTTTTTTATATAACAAAGTAAATATATAATTTTGATTTTATGAATAAAGAATAAATACGTATCCAAAACTTTTTAATTTACGTGATAGACAAAGAAAAAAAGTTAGTCATTGTCGTATTTGGCATCAAACATAATTGATAACTTAGAATAAAACAAAAAAGGAAGATTCGGCACTCGCGGCTCAAAAGTGATCTGCTTAAATTGTGATGCATAACCATAATTCGCTTAAGTCACAATTGGACATCCAAACGCGATGCATGTCGCCATTTTTTATCAAGAAAAGGACAACAATACAAATCAGCCGTCTGTAAAAAGAGAAAAGAAAACGCAGTCGACCGCAAAGCGACGCGGACTAGCGCCGTTTCGCTCGCGCTGCGTTGAAGCGTACAATTCTGTCTCGCTCGCTCGATAGAATGTTTATTTACAGGAGTGTGCGTGTGTGAAAGTTGCTTATGTAGTTGAGTCGGATCATATTTTATTTGATGCTAGTATGAGCGTACCGTATCTTTCCTTTTTGTTTTAATCTAAATTTGATAATTATAATGTGATATTGAATAACACCATTTGGCCCAAATGAATTCTGTTTATCATCTTTATGTGCCTAATGTTTGTGATTTTCAAAAGGTTTGGGATATTGGTGGTCAGCCCAGGTTCCGATCAATGTGGGAGAGGTATTGCCGCGGTGTCAATGCTATTGTGTAAGTACTTAATGTTATAACCTAAACTAAAGTAAACTTGATTGATATAACTGTGCTAATCTGACCATGTGTGGTACTAAGGATTAAGTTTTTTTTTTAAATCTTGTTTAGCTATGAAAACTAGATAAATCCCATAGAAAAATGTCAAAACCTCAATATCAATATGACATTACCGTATGGGCTAAATGTAGATTTAGATAAATCAAGATTTAAGAAAATTGCTACAAGTGGATCTTACAAAGAAGTTATTAATTTATATTATCTCTAACTATGTGCTATAATATGCCCAGACAACCTAATTTAGTTTTTTCATTGTTTAATGAAATAACAAAATAAAATCGTAAGCGTTAGCGTTTCCCAAAGCATTTCCGTTAGGCGATTGGCCCCCTGGTCGTCTATAGATGATGCCACCACCATTAAAAAGAAATACACTTAAATCAAATTGATTTATTGAAATCTCTTTTGAATCGTCCAATATTTATTACCTACCAACCATTTAGGACATCTTTTAGCTGACAAGAAGAAGGGAACGGGAAGCATTTAACACCGACCTCCGTGGCCGAGTGGTTTGTACGCCGGGTTTCATGGCGTCGCCGACTCGAGAGGTCCCGGGTTCGAATCCCGGTGGGGGCAGATGTTTGTGTGATGAACACGAACATTTGTACTCCAGTCATGGATGTTTAATGTGTATTTCTATATAAATATACTTATATATGTAAAGTATATGTATTCTGTCCGTTACCCTAGTATCCCATAACACAAGCCTTATAGTGCTTACTTTGGGGCTAGGCTAATTGGTGTGAGTGTTGGAAATATTTATTATTTCATCATCATCATCATCATCAGCCTATTAATGTCCCCACTGCTGGGGCACAGGCCTTCCCTATGGATGGAATAGGGAGATTGGGCCATGACCCACCACGCGGGCCCAGTGCGGATTGGTGGGTGCTAACGACTGCAAATGCAGCCGGGACCAACGGCTTAACGTGCCTTCCGAAGCACGGAGGAGCTCGAGATAGTAAATTTTTGGTCACCCATCCAATGACCGACCACTGCGAAAGTTGCTTAACTTCAACGATCGCAGCCGAACGCGCTAACCACCTGCGCCATCGAGCTCCTCAATTTATTATGTTAATAAATAATAATATAATAATATTTATATATATTATTATTTATTAACATTCTTTCATTTCTTCATTGAAATCACTGGTTTCTTAACAATATTTCTGTCTTGCTAAGGACCACCACTTATGATTTGCTCCCCCGCCCAGAATTTTTAAATTAATCAGCGTTCTTACTTGTGTAATATTTTTTCGATTGGCTTCGCGGTCCACTTCGGGTGCTTCCAGGGAGGGCCGATTAAGAACCACTGATTAAAATGGTCCATTATTATGCGGTGTAGGTACATGGTAGACGCCGCAGACCAGGATAAGATCGAGGCGTCGCGCAACGAGCTGCACAGCCTTCTTGAGAAGCAGCAGCTGACCGGCATCCCCGTGCTAGTGCTGGGCAATAAGCGCGACCTACCGCACGCGCTCGACGAGCACGGCCTCATAGAGCGGATGTGAGTGTCACGTCACTTATAGGGAGCAGCACTCAGTTCACAGGTTGATATAGAAGCAGCAGCTGACCGGCGTCCCCTTGCTGATTGTTGTGCAAAGGGCGCGACCTACCGCACACACTCGACGAGCACGGCCTCATAGAGCGGATGTGAGTGTCACGTCACTTATAGGGAGCAGCACTCAGTTCACAGGTTGATATAGAAGCAGCAGCTGACCGGCGTCCCCTTGCTGATTGTTGTGCAACGGGCGCGACCTACCGCACACACTCGACGAGCACGGCCTCATAGAGCGGATGTGAGTGTCACGTCACTTATAGGAAGCAGCACTCAGTTCACAGGTTGATATAGAAGCAGCAGCTGACCGGCGTCCCCTTGCTGACTGTTGTGCAACGGGCGCGACCTACCGCACACACTCGACGAGCACGGCCTCATAGAGCGGATGTGAGTGTCACGTCACTTATAGGGAGCAGCACTCAGTTCACAGGTTGATATAGAAGCAGCAGCTGACCGGCGTCCCCTTGCTGATTGTTGTGCAACGGGCGCGACCTACCGCACACACTCCACGAGCACGGCCTCATAGAGCGGATGTGAGTGTCACGTCACTTATAGGGAGCAGCACTCATCTTACAGGTTGATACAGAAGAAGCAGTTGACCGGCATGTCCGTGCTGGTTGTTGGGCAGCAAGCGCGACCTGCTGCATATCATGTTTCGCGCAATGTGTGCGTGACTCTAATGTCAGATTGTACTAAAGCAGTCAGTGTGTGCGTGTGTAGAGACTAGCGTATTACCATGTATTGTAGATATTTTTTTGTGCCATTTCCGTTCAGTTAATACGGTATCTAGGTGTATAAAATAAAAAAATCCATACTCATATTATAAATGCGCAAGTGTGGTTTTCTGTCGGTCCGTTACCTCTTTACGCTTAAACCGTTAAACCGATTTAGCTGAAATTTTGTATAAATATAATTTGAGAATCGGGAAAGGACATAGAATAGTTTATATCCCAGAAATCATCTTTTAAGGAAGTAAATGAATTGAACCACGTAGAAGATCTCGCGGCTAACATTCTAATAAATTATCGTGTCAAGCCCCATAGCATGAGCACTGTGATATAATATATCGCTCGTTTTATCACGCTTAATTGTCAAATTAATGTGGAGTTTGACAGTTAGACGCGAGAAAAACCGTGATATAATGTAAATTATGGTGGTCACGCTACGGGGATAGGGCCCAAATATCACTCGCTACGCATCGTTGCCTACTCTGTCCCAATCCCCTACCCCGTATATACAACACCACCAAAAGGTAGTGTTATCTGTAAGTTCCACCTTTCACCCACCTTAGTAACCTCAGACGGACGCTCCAATTTGAGCGGAAAATCCGCTTTGCCTCTCTCTCAAAGAGGATTTAAGTTTACAGAATTATGGCAGAATCAGTCCCATCGAATACATTATAATAAAAGTATAACAGTAAAAATATTTAACACGCCGCATTGTCAACAGGAACTTATCCGCCATTCAAGACCGTGAGATCTGCTGTTACTCCATATCATGCAAGGAGAAGGACAATATCGATATCACGCTACAATGGCTCATCCAGCACAGTAAGTCTGGGAGCGCGCGTTAATACACCTCGCGTTATGGCACTTTGCACCAGGCGTAGTTCCATTCGCATACTATTTACCTTATAATTATTAAAATCTTGTCAGGAACAGAATGTCTTACGTCGCCGTTTTAAATAAATTTCTTTATTGCTGCGAGTTTTGAGTATTTATATGACTAGAAAGAATAATCCAAATAAACCAAGCAAAGAAAACGGCTCATGTTACTCACAATGGGTGCGTGACTCTAATGTCAAATTGTACTAAAGCAGTCAATGTGTGCGTATGTAACGACGAGCTTATCTACCATATGTAGTAGATATTTTTTCTGCCGCTTCGGTGCAGTTAACACGGTGTCTACGGTTTAGTTATCAAAGGCTGCGAGTTAAAATGCTACACTAGCTAATGTCTTATTACTTATATTCTTGTCAGTAATGCCCGAGAAAGTCAGAATGTCTTGCTTCGCCTTTTTATATACATTTCTTTATTGTTGCGAGTCATACTGCTATACTAGCTAAGACCCCAAAACAGTTATTTATACGCAAAAATGGTAGACTGTACTTCTTACTTGTGACAGTTATAAACATTTCTGTAATTTTCTTTCATATATGCAACAGTTTAGCTTAGTTTTTCAGGTATTAAACGTGTGACTCTTCGAAATGACATTTCTGTTAATTTTCGTGGTGTGTGGTAAGAATAGTAAAAACCAAGCACAAGCCAGTCTTTTTATTATAAATTGGAATGGAATTCCTTTAAGAGATTCTGAATAGCTTGGATATTGATGTTAACAAATAATGAAAGATAACTCTTTGAGTATATACCTATACTATTTGTAATAAAACACGAACGGATCTGCGCCTTGCAATATGTCTGCTTCACTAAATTGTGAAATCGACTGAAACGATAAAATTTTTCACATACGGATCACTGAAATGTAAAGAAGGTAAAAAATCATTTCTAAAGCCTAAAAGTCTTAGTATTCGGATCAAAGATAGGATTTAGTCATTTTTAGGGATATGTTCTAGATTAAATTTCGAAGTGGTAGATAATAATAAGTATCATTTCATTATTGTTTTATTTTGTACCAGAATTATTTATCTAACACACTGAGCTCAAGTTACGAATATCCGCATGTGAAAATTTAAATTTATCTCTGTCGTAAGCTAAATAGCTTGAGTTAAAATGCACTCTCTCTAAATGAATGTGGTGTAACATTTTTTCAACTGTTATTCACTGAAAGTGTCAAGATAATATTGGAGTCAATGCAAACGTGAGGCTGTATGTACGTATTTGTTTTGTTTTATGGACTTGCCATGTTGAATAAAATGTTGCCACATTCATTATTGTACACAAATATCCAAAGTACAGTGACTATTATATGAATACACGGAGGACTGTTGCATATCAATTTATTTTATTAAAAAATTTGGTTGACAATAGTACACACATCTCTTTTTTATTTAATAGTGACTTTATTTTGGATAAAATTAATATTATTAGAATATTTAGATTTCCTGATAATATTAGCGTTATATTAATATTATAAATAATTATACTTATCTCATATTGTTAGCTAAAAATTAAGTTAAATGAAAATATACCTTGTGTGGAACTATTCCTGCTTACAAACACCTGTTTGTAATTATTTAACATGTATAAATATGTATGTTGCAAAAATTGATCAAGTGTTTTTTATATAAAAAAAGAAGTTTATGTACAGCATTCAGCACATTAATTTTCCTTTACTGTTTATTATTTTTAATTTATTTTCTGTTGGAAACGAAAAAGACAATTTATAACGCCTTGAAACATCTTTAAGGGCGTGGTGCTTTTATGACCATTCACATAGAATATTGTGCGTAAAAGCTTTACATCGGTCGCTAAGATATATCTACTGACGTTATCTAGATAATTTAAAATATGTTGGGTCGAAATTTCCAGCTACAATTCTAGATCAATAGGAGTGATGACTATTTTTTTTCTACGTCTCTGGTAGATTATTAAAAAATATTACAGACGTATTTTTTCTTTATTCACATAATCAAAACATTACAGAGTTATAAAATGTCACATGACGTCACATCTTGGTACAATTTTTACTGTATTGTCTCGATACAATATATTTTATAATATTAAATTTCGTAAATGTTAGTAGATAAATCAATTGGCAATTTGTTAGTTCTGTATACGATAAGCCACTATAGGTGAGGCCAAACCAGTGTGTTTTTTGGGTTGCGGGTAGTATAATTTTTTTGCAATGAAACTCATTTTGTGGCACAAAGAAGACCTGTAGGCAACAATATAAAGCTTAAATTACGAAAGTATTTTATACGGCTTGCAACAAAAAATACGCTGGTTTCTCTTCACCCCAATACGTGACCAATCATGGGTTAATAATAGTTTAAATAAAACAAAATTAAAAAATATATATTGTCTAAAATTTAGTACTCATCATCATTGTTTTATATGAATAGTATGAAACATAAAATATCCGCTTAGGCTGCACATTGTTTGTAAACTTGTATTGTAATATGTATATAATTGAACTTAAAAGTCGATATGTATGATACAGAATCAGTTTAAAGCGGCAAAATTTGAGTAATGTTTTAATGCAAAAGGTGAGACCATTGCTTTTAACTTTCACACTCGCGTTTTGTCAGGAGTGCATTAAAAATACTTATAAGGAATTCTGAAAACGTTATAGCGAGCTAGTAGTATGTGTATAAAAAAGCTATTTATTTATTTAAACTTAATTGCCACAATTACAAAAATGGGCAAAAGGCGGACTTTACGCTAAAATCATTCTCTGCCAGTCAACCCTAAGGCATAAAGAAATGCACGAATGCATCCATAGTAATATCATTTTTAATGTAGAATCTTCTGCCTCAGCTAATTTCGCAATTGGACTCCACAAAAATTTTTAAGTGTTGTGGAGTGATTTGTTATAGGTTGAGGTAAAGTCAGCTACACTAAGTTCACACATAATGTAAATTTTTCTCACTCGATTATGACCCATTAAGCGAGATAGATAAAGCCTAAAATCGGTGAGAAGTTTGATGGGTTTTTTACAGGCAATTTGACCTGTGACTCCCTGTATAATCTTTAAAAGTTTTATTCTCACTATAACACCGTTTTAAATAGGCAAATTACCGTTTCCGTAATGAAAGAAATTAAAAAGTTGTTGCAGTACTTAAATCATTAGAAAGTAAGTTTATTTCGCGCATGTAGACAGTAAAACTATATTTATTTTTGGTCTGACTTTAGAACCAATTGGTTAATTTAAAGTTTAAATGAATACATCACAGACAGATAACGCTAGTCATATAGTGCGTGCGTTAAATACACGCATTCGAGAAACGCCAGTGTGAAGGTATCCGGTAGGCTTTAAAAAATACGATTCTAATCAACATGAGGTTCAGCAGTTTTTTTGTCCGATTAATTGGGATAAGTTTTATCACTGGAAAGTCCGTGCGTATTATATGTTAATTATATACTACACGTTAACTTCGAATTGACCGCCGATGACCGTTACAAACTTTATCGCATGCCTGCTCTATACGTTGGCCAACATTGTGGCGAATGGATATGGCCAGTATTTTTGGCCATCGTGTAGAGCAAGGTGTTTATATTGGTATGTATTGGAATGATGGCCCACAAGTTGGTGCAAGATCCGTAGGGTATTGGTTTTTTCAAAAGATCAAGGACTGTGGCGGAGTCATAGGCGTCGATCCATACGTTGTGCGCGCGTTTAGTTTGTTAAGAGCTCCCAGAGTGATGGCGTCGTAACTATAGTGTCTAGTAGTATATTAACTTTAATAGGGATATACTGTGCAAAAATAAATAGCAGGAGCCGTTAGCGACTATACTTATATTATCCAATTCAATAAAGTCGTCCGCATATTGACTTGACCCGAAGCAAACTGAAATATCTTCCAGTGTGTGGATGCCATCGCAAACTCTTGGCTAATATTTTTGACATAATATTCGCTACAATTATAGTATTCCCTACAATGTTGGCCAACGTGTAGAGCAGTCGTCAGGCACATCAACTGGTATCTTCGACCATTAGGGTCGAATAGGGTCTGTTTAGGAGCGCAGTGCGGTGAGGCGGAGTGGGTGGACGCGGCCAACTCGAAGCGAATGCGTTTTATATTATTTATTATTTATGGAAAATAATAGATAAATACTTAAAAGATCTGAATGAAGATTCATCCGATTCGTTTATGTATCCATGTGACAGTGGCAATCGAAATTTTAATCAACAAGAACAAAAGATTACCTCTACCTGAGAAGCGATGGTCATATTTGTAAATCTGTTAAATGTACCAGTGATATTGTTATAGTGTGGTTATAATAACATTATTGTTTATTTTATAAATGCAAATTGATCTGCAAATATCTCAAACAATTTGTTTGACGATGTTACCTTTGGAAATAAATTTAAATGAAATTATAATGGCTTACGGTTAAAATACTTTCTATATTATAAAATAAAACCAAAAATATTTTGTTCACTAAACTTGTTTACTTAATAAGCTATTTGAACGTAAAACTTAATGCTGGTTATCCATACTTAACTTTTTCTTATATTGATATGATTTTATTTTCTTCGTAATGATAATCAAAGTTTGAGACATCTTTCTTCTGGCAAGTAACGCTTGATGCTATTTTAAAAATTATCTCAAGTTCTTTCAATAAATATATTTACATTACAGTGAAAACGTACACTAATATATATTATTTTAATGCACTCAATTTTTAAATGAATTGTGAGATTGGCGCGGGCGCCGAAGGCGAGTGGATATTTCCTGTTGAAAGGGGTTAAGAACCGGTTTGGCAGGCGAAAACAAATTATGTCTACCTAAAAATATAAACCTTTAAAGTACGTACCTACGAACTTTTGAAATAGCATTTTGCATTACCGCTCAATTGCCTATTTATTTTCTACGGTGCGTTAATGGCTGTAATATATTCCTTTTCTAAGAAAACACAAATTAATATAGTAAAATATTAAAATCATAAATTTGCATCTTATTTTTTGTGTAAGTACCTACCTACTTTGAGTCAAGAGTTATTATTATTTAATACTATTTTTTTTATGTTATAGGGGGCATACGAGCAGACGGCTCACCTGATGGTAAGTGATTACCGTCGCCCATGGACACTTGCAACACCAGGAGTATCACAAATGCGATGCCGGCCTTTAAGGAAGGAGTACGCTCTTTTTTTGAAGGTTTTTGGGTCGTATTGGTCCGGAAACACTGCTGGCGACAATAATATATTCCACAGTTTTGTCGTACGTGGTACTAATTTGTATTATTTAAATGCCCTACTGCATTACACTTATTAGGTAATGCTTATGCAATAAAGGTTTAGAATCTCCTCGGACCCAGCAAACGAACCACGTGTGGCGTGTGATCAGGGTGTCGATTCTCAATTTTATGATATACTTCGAACAAACCTGAACCCTTCAACTAGGCCCGGATGTCTAGGGCAGCAAAAAATAATTTCAACACATACCGGAGAATATTCTATCCCTTCGTACGGCCACTCCCACATGCAGTTCGGCAGATTCATATTTTTTACGTCATCATCAGAAACTTGACGTGAACCCTCAAGTAGCTTCTATATCTCTTCTTATACCATAGAGAGTATATTTTTGGAAAAATGTATATCACCAGCTATACCATAGGTATTGATCATACAAACATCATACCTACCGAGAATGAAACCCAGGACCTCTGAGTAGGCGATACCTTGAAAACCTGTGTACATTACATACCACTCGACCATGGAGTAGTCGGGGCGAGACGTTTTTCGATTTGATATTATGAGTGACAACCATGAATCATAGCTTATGATTCAGAGCAGTGTTAAAGCGTTGCTAGTCCAACTGTAAAGCTGTACAGCTTATGATTCAGAGCAGTGTTAAAGCGTTGCTAGTCTAACTGTAAAGCTGTACAGCTTATGATTCAGAGCAGTGTTAAAGCGTTGCTAGTCCAACTGTAAAGCTGTACAGCTTATGATTCAGAGCAATGTTAAAGCGTTGCTAGTCCAGCTGTACAGCTTATGATTCAGAGCAGTGTTAAAGCGTTGCTAGTCCAACTGTAAAGCTGTACAGCTTATGATTCAGAGCAGTGTTAAAGCGTTGCTAGTCTAACTGTAAAGCTGTACAGCTTATGATTCAGAGCAGTGTTAAAGCGTTGCTAGGCCAACTGTAAAGCTGTACAAATAAGTGTGAGAAAGACGAAGCGATCGTGCGGCCAATAGGTTGTATAAGTATTGGCTGCACCATCGCTTTCTCGGTTTCTAGAGAGATCAATTTCAATCGTGTGTCGATTAGTTCATTCTCTGTAAATAAAGTTACTTGCAAATGTTTGACTCGGTCTTACTGTTATATTTCTATGATCATGTGCCTGCGCAAACAAGGGACTTTTGTCCGCCAAAATGGATCGCTTACAACTGCAGCCAACGATATTAAATACCCTAGATACACCAACACGAACAAAATCGTACCCGAAACCTGTCCAAAAGATACATTGGACGATCCCCGGAGCTCCGTAAGATGATCGCGTAGTGAAAAACAATATAAGGCATTATTTAAACATTGCAAGTCACCTATAATGCACACTTTATAAGGTCTTAATTAAATAGCAAGCGCCAAAGGGTAATGACAGTTCAAAATGCAATCTCGTATTTTACGACTTATTGCTATATGCGGAAGAATATAGACCTTATTTCTTTGCAAGTCAAGTTGCCGCAGAGCTTCGTAAAAAATGCGAAAAAAATACATACTTATAGTATGTAGTGTCGTTTTTCCGACAGGTTAGACACCTGTCGGAAATTTAACACATTTGAAGCAAATTTTGTTCTAATACTTACTATAAACTGATTTAATAGAAAATATTAGTGATTTTTAAATGCATGATCGGTTATATAGCCGTCTCTTCCCCGCGCGTCTTACCTGCTATGTTGCTAACAGCGTATTCAGGATTAGAGTCGTAGAGCCAAAGAAATAAGGTCTATATTCGTCGTAAAATTTCGAGCTCGCATTTCGAAATAATTCTTTGACGCATGCGTTTTAATTAATACCTTACACAATTTGTATTAAAGGTGACTTTCAATAGTTACATAATGCCTAATATTTTGACTACCCGATCATCTTACGAAGCTCCGTAGATCGTCCAATGTACCTTTTGGACAGGTTTTGGGCAAGATTTTGTTCGTGTTGTGTTGGTGTAACTAGTGTATTTAATATCATTGTATAGGAAAACTGTGATAGATAGTTTTTTTTTGTCCAAATCTTTAGCCATATCATTGATGTTTTAGAGGCGACAGCTAGGTAGGCAACACATGCTACTAAATTGGAAAGAGGATGAAATTAGGAAATAAAATACGATCATTCTGAATATAATTGCATCAAATTTATTATAAAATTTACTTCTTATAAAAGATAGGTTAAAATGATAATTGTAAACTTTGGGCGTTCTACGCCCTCCTTATTTTAATAACTTACCTGATTTTATCAATAATATATTTTTAATTCTTACAATATTTAAAGATTTCAAAACAACACAAGTCAATAAATATATAACTATGCATATTTTGTAATATTAAAATATAAGATATTTTATAACATTTTCTAAATATAGTTCAATGTGATGAAAGAATTGCTTTCCCTGCGCCAAGTCACAAACATTAACACTCATAACTCAACAAATAAAACCAACATATTTGGAAGGCGCTGGAATAAAGAGGAACGCAATTATTAGGAACAAACAGTCTATATGACTACCAAAAGACAACATTACTTATGTATTAAGATTGTGATGTATAAATGCACAGGCCTTAATATAAAATTTGCTACCCAAACTTCGAGTTCAGTCATTACAATCAGTCTTTTCTTATAGGCGAATTCTCGCCAAAAGCACATTATAAATTTATTTAAGGTAGACACACGTATTACAAGTTTCGGATATTTTAGAAAATAAAGGTTCCTTAGAACTATTCAAATTGATGACTAAGGTGTGATATTAACTGTAAAATCGATCTACACCTAAGCATAGATAGTAAAACCATGGTGTCGATTCTGGCATGATTATCTAAACCAAAAATTAAATTTGATAACACTGTACCCTTGTCAATTTGGGGAATGTATTTCCCTCAATTTGTGGTGCACTTCAGAGGGTCAATCGCCTAACAAAATTGATATGGCTATCGCTATAGCTTACGATTTTATTTTGTTATTGCTGACCCCCAAAGGTTCTTATGATCGTTTTATTTAATATTGTTGTTACCAATACAAAAGGAAAAAAAGAGCGCGGGGTATTTGAAAACCTTCTGTGGTCATAAATAACTAAATGAAAACATAAGCGATAGCGATAGCCAATTGCAATCCCGTTAGGCGATTGTCCCCCTGTGCGCCAAGGTGAGAGTGGCTGGAACGGCATACTTTTCTATCGCTTCAACTATCATAAGTTAAATTAGGTAAAAAAATTCAATATAAAGATGCGCATTCATGACGTCAAAAGCGTATTTTTTTTTGTTTCTGTCAAAACATGGTGCTATAACCATCCTCAACTTGAAGCCAGCTAGAAGCCGATTCTGCTCCTCCATGTGTTCTATCAAATAAGACACTAAACAGTATGTAATGTTTTTGGGTTTAGTCTTTTGCTACATACTCCTTTGGAAAGGTATGCTTAAGTAGGAAATAAATTTGGCAAATCCTCTGTGCCCCTCTGTGCCCTGTGCACGCTTAACTTGTGACTCTCCTGTTTCTCGTATGATGTGCAGTTTCATTAGCTTATTTCAATTTGCGACCAGGTTGCTACATTTTCTAATTTTCAACCGATTCGCTTAGATTTTCCTGCTGCATTCAGTCAACTGTAACGGCTCTTAGCAAAAGCATTATATTATTACGAGTTGACAAGCCGTTAGCAAATGCATTATATTATTATCAGTTGACAAGAGAGTCTAAGGAAACTCCCGAATCTTGAGAAGAGAATGACTTCAACAAGCTGTCATCAATTGTTCTGTTTTCCTTCACTAGATTAACAGACATTTCTAATCGTTTCACCCTATCTTGGAGATCCGCCACGGCAGAAGTGAGCTTGTCTACTTTACTAATCAAAGAGTTAATTAACTTCGTCTTATCTTCGTTAGGCACTGAAACTTGCTTGGTTATGACATTTGTTGATAGTTTCGCGGCATCTGCGACATCTTTGGCTTTCTGGTTCTTATAAAATTCCGATTCCTTGTATTTCTTCAACTCGGCCTGTGTAAGAAATGCCGTCACCAACGCGTCGACGTCGTTTGATTCTATGCTCTTGAGCACACCAGCCAGTTTCTCCAAATATATCTTCTGCAATGAGGGCTTGAGTCCCTCTATCAAATTGTTGTCTTCGTGCCAGAAGTACGGTATATTCTTTTTCTCTATCGCATCATAAAATTCTTTGAGCATTGTGTGGAAGAGTGTGCTCGGTTTAGTCCGCCAGTATGTCTCGTCATTTTGCGAGATTTTCCACAAGAACAATGTCTTTATGTAGTAGCTCGCGATCGCTCTCATATCAAGATTGTCTCGCAACTTCTTCATCTGCGCACGAAATGTAAGTAGGTACATTAAATGTAAACTAAATAAGTTCCGACATATTAGAAACGTTCAGTTGAGGAGCTCGATGGCGCAAGGGTTAGCGCGTTCGGCTCCGAGCGAGTTATACAACTTTCGCAGTGGTCGGTCATTGGATGGGTGATTAAAAATTCACTATCTCCAGATCCTCCGTGCTTCGGATGGCAAGATAAACCGGTGGCCCCGGCTGCATTTGCAGTTGTTAGCACTTACCAATCCGCACTGGGCTCACGAAGTGGATCATGGCCCAACCTTTCTAAATCATCCATAGGGAATGCCTGTGCCCCAGCAGTGGCAACATTTATAGGCTGATGATAATGACGATTAGAAACATAAACATTCCCGAAATTTATCAGAAATTTCATAACATATATTTTTTATCAATTCTTACAATGTATGTGATAAAGAAACCCAGAAGACAGTGCCTTTCTGTAATGTCCGTGTCGAGACTTATCTTTTATAATAAACTCAGTCTTGCCAAAGAATTGTACTTATGTAATTTTTAACAATAAAATGTATTGTATTTTTTTTGACCTAGTAAGCTACAAAACTTTAATTTTAAAATGGATTTTTCATGGTCATACAAAAACGCTTTCAGCCATTTTAGTCTATAGATTATTTATCTGTGCTATGACGTCAACAAAATTGTAAACAAACATTCGGAAGCACATAGGAAATAACCTGAATCTAAATTTATGTTATAAAAGCATGATTTCTAATAGATTTCATGATAAATATAATAATTATCATGATTTTATTATACGCGAATGTAGGAACACATCGTTAAAGACTCCAGAAAAGTTGTGGTTTAAATTGTCTAGAGAAATACACGTACCTACACATGAACACAGTCATGTTTAAAAGTTGCTAAATCCTGTAATTTTACCGTCTGAAAGTCATTTTTTTAGCAAAGATGACTTTAATGACTTTAACTCATTGAATAATATTTAAAGTTTAAAAATACATTTTTTAAGGTTATGAATGTACCTACTAAGTCAAAGAGTTTTGTCGTTTCTGCTTTCACAAATCCGGCGTCCAGCATTAATTTAGTCAACAAAGCCAATAAACGGAATTTTTTCTACAAGATGTAAGTTTTTTTACATATATTTTAGTCCGACGAAAGACACCACAGTAACACGACAATGACGTTTAGTTGTTTACTAACACATTTACTAACTTGGTGACGTCACAATCATGGTGGACAGGATTTTGAGTGTTTAAAGAGCACAGCCATTGTGCAATTTGACATGAGTCAACTAGTCTATTAGAAGTAGTTTCGGTACGGAATCTTTCCCGAGCGAATACATAGCTCTCTGTACTTTCGAATGCTACATCATCATAAATCATTCAACTCGCCCCATCCGGCCACTCCCGCAAACAAAACGAAACGAACACGCACCGACCCGGTGAGCCAGGCTCTTTAAGTTTTTAGAGTCATCATAACAGCATATTATTGTCCATGTCGATATTTTTCATGTGTTTATACAAACAGTGTTTTTTTTTGTTTGCTTGTATATTATTTAGTATGAAGTTACTGGTCGCGTCACGTAAAAAGAACGCTGGAAGTAAGTGGTAGCGTGGCTACACTCGTGCACAAAAGTACTAGGCCTCTATACTAAATTGCTTATTGATAGAAAATATCCATGTTTTCTATAATCGATCTAACTTTCATCACTTCGATGCACTGAGTTTATCATCTGACCTTGACGTGTCCAATTAGAACGCGGCTATCTTCGCCATGCCGGTGACTTTAGCGATTTTGATTCTAAACAAAATTTAAGTTTTGCGGGCTTTAGTGGGGGTGCTCTCCATGGGGCAGAATAAATAAATAATAATAAATAAATATTTCCAACACTCACACCAATTAGCCTTGCCCCAAAGTAAGCACTGTACGACTTGTGTTATGGGATATTAGGGTAACGGATATAATACATATACAGTACACATATAAGTATATTTATATAGAAATACATATTAAACATTGACTGGAGTACAAATGCTCGTATTCATCACACAAAATCTGCCCCCACCGGGATTCGAACCCGGGACCTCTCGAGTAGGTGACACCCTGAAACCCGGCGTACATACCACTCGGCCACGGAGGGATATTAGCTTTCTGATAAAGTTTTCTTACCAGTCTGATGGTAGTTTTTAAATTTTGCCGATTTCTCATCATGTTCTTCTCGAAGACTTGAAAAGAGAGTCGCCAGCAACGATTCTTCTGCACGTCGTCTTGCATATATTTATTCGGTTTCGGTACAACGTACCACTCTTTTACTTGATTATTATCGGATGAAGGATTTATATTTCTAAAATGCACACGTGAAATGTATTATTTGCGAGGTCTTAAAGGGAACCAGAAAGTAGTCATTAAACTTTACAATTTAATTAATAAATTGTTTAGTATTTAATTATTAATAGAATATAGTAATGGTTAATCAATAGTATATTTTAAACACTATAATCGACCAGCGACTAAGCCTTTATATAAAGATTTAAAAAAATCCTAAGGCCCAAGCACGAATTTTGATAGCTCCGTAATCGTATCCCTAATGTCAAATTTTGTATCGAACATGGCAGTTTATCTTACGTCCGATTGCTGCTGAGTTTTCATAGAAACAGCCAATGCGATAAGATTGCGGAGTTGTCAAAAATCGTGCTTGGGACAGAGCTGTCAAAATTCGTGCTTGGGACAGAGCTGTCAAAAATCGTGCTTGGGACAGAGCTGTCAAAAATCGTGCTTGGGGCAGAGTTGTCAAAAGTCGTGATTGGGACTCTGTTCTAAAGTAATCAATTATTATCAGATCAGTTAGGTACCCATCACCAATGATCATTTATGATATCATACTGTCTAACATTATAAATTCAAAAGAAATTCTTTTTGTTCTATGTTTTACTATCTTGCTATGCAGTTTTATTAGGAAAACTTTTAACAAAAAATTCAACTGCCGAAAGGTAAAAAATAATAAAACCTTTTATATCTTTAGTCAAATTAATATTTGGAGGCGGTGCCAGTGCCAGATTAACCCAAATAGTAAATGGGAACCCAGATCTATCTGACCTGCATTGCACCGACTCTAAATAATAATTTGACTAAAGATATTAAAGGTTTATTATTTTTTACCTTTCGGCGGTTGATTTTTTTTGTTAATAGTTTTTATAAAAAAAATTTTTGGCTATGATTTTTTGTAATATACAACTCGGCATTAAAATTTGTAAGTGAAATTTCAATCATCCCCTGATTTCATAACCTTAGGGCTGGATTTTTTTTAAATTCATATGGGACCAACTTTGGGGTATACCCTTTCCAATAAAGAAAGAATTTTCAAAATTAGACTACTCTGTAAATAGTTATGTGGGGTCATACATTACAATCAGTGAGTGAATAATCAATCACCCCCTGTTTTTTATTCAATAAGGGTTGGATTTTTTATCCCAAATTCATATGGGATCAACTTCGGGGTATACCCTTCCCAATAAAAAAAAAATATCAAAATCGGACTACTACTACATAGAAAAAACAAATAAACGCTTCAACTTGAGAACCTCCTCCGTTTTTCTCGTCGGTTAATAAAAATAGGTATAGCTAATGTTAGCAAAAGTAGAAGTAAATAATAGATAGACAATTACCTATAGCCTGAAGGCCACCGAGGATGCGTGAACTTAATGACAGGCACCAAATCGACGTCCAGGAGAAATTTCTCCGGTCCGCTACAATTTTTTATGTTTAAAGTGTATGCTGGTCCCGACTCCTTGTATGTGAGCACATAACTCACACCGTGCACGATCACTTTCCTGTCCATATCTTTGAGTGTCTTTTGAACGATCCCGTGCAACCAACTGCGGAACTTGTTTTGCAAGAAGTATTTATCGGAGTCGCGCCATTCTTTCGTCACCACGTGACACTTCTCCCACTCGGGTTGCTTGTCCAGATTATCAAAGCAGTCGATGATCTTCATTTTAACGAAACCAGGCTGGTCATATTCCATTATTATGCCTCTCTCGCTTTCGTCCGCGCTATTAATCGGCAGTCGTATGACAATGTCCATGTCGAATTCATCCAATTTGGACACTTTTATACCGTCATCGACACTACCGGCGATGATGATCTGAGAAGTATTATAATAAAATGTTGGATGCTAAGAAGGTTAGGTCAGTAACTAAAAATAATTAATTGGCGATACACAAAATAATTTTGACATACCTACATCATTATAATTTCAATTTTGACGTGAAAACGTCTTGTTCTGTTTTATTTTGTGGGTTTTTACACGCGGGCGGTAATGTAAGCATTATCAGCTAAGCATGGTACATCGTGGCACATGGCACACTGAACACCGTCCTTTTCATTCCGCAATAAGATAAAGTCAAAAACAGGACAGAGTTTACACTAAGATGCTTATAAATTGTATTTAATCTAATGAATGTCAGCTTTTGCATAATTCCATCGTTAATATTAACGGACGTCTGTGCACCTGTTGAAACGTCTACAGAGGTGTCATTTCTCATTGTTGAGAATGACGCGACGATGCCCGTGAGACCATTGACTTTCGCTGTGTAATGCGATATTGCCAGGGGCAAGAGGGCATGACCCGGGGCGGCAGGCTGCAGGAAGGGGGGGGGGGGGAGTAGTAGGTGGCGAAGCGGGGGGGGGGGGGGGGGGGTGCAAATCGTATGCTGCCCCTGGATGTTGTTGCGAGCGAAGCCGCACGACAAGTATCTATCTTCGGTGCGAATACCTCCTAACACATCCTCTGTCAGTCTACATTCCCAAGGCGTGTGGGAACGAAACCATGTTTTAGTTTTATGTTAATTCAGTTTCAAAGTACTTATATTGGAATATTACTTATTATCATTTAGCGAGCACGAAATATGGGGCGACCTAAGTATGCGGACAGCGCAGGACCGTTGTGTTTAGAAATTCCAGGAGAGGCCTATGTCCAGCAGTGGACGACCTTCAACTGATGATAATGATTATTGTTGAATCGGAAAACTGATCTCTTTTCAAATCATAATAAGATCACAAATCTGCCTAGACTGTTATAAAAGTCTGGACGAAAATTGTAGAAACGTGACAACTACCTACTGCTTTTTGCAGTGTAGTGACCCGTATTATTATCATACGGACAAACAAAAAAATATGGAAATTTAGGATAGTTTTTGGAGTAAAAGTTGCTCTGATAACTTGAAGAGTGTTAAGAGGCGGTGCATGCTTCTAGACACACTCAAAAACTTTCGAAATAGGTGTCAATTCACACTGAGACGCGACAAAGTCAGGGTCGTAGGACCAAGAGGGCTTTTAAAGACAGTGATACCAAATTTTATTTTTTTACACAAGATACACCTTTCATTGAGAGAACTCGAAAATATCCTGCAGCGTCGCGCTATGCTACGCACAATGAAATGTGTATATTTTTGTGTAGTTAATTAAGTTTTGTTTTGTAATGCTCAAGACGCGCGGCGCGCATGCACGCTATGCGCGCCGCGCCACGTCTCGTCTCTGTGTTACCCACCTTAAGACTGCATTTGACAAGCCATTTTTGCTTCCAGCTCTAAAGGTTTTGGGTTCCAATCTGGGGGCATGTGTCGTTGACACAAAACATCTATTCCTATCCTAAGGTCGCTGGTTCAAATCCGGCTTGAAGAACAGTGAAAAAATGTGTAATATTTGACTGTATGAGTCATGACTGTTTAAATATTTACAAATTATTCATTATAGATAGACTGAATTGTGTATGCCTGTTAAAATGCTGGTCTATGGACTGAGTATTTCAAAGTTAATAATTAAATGAAACAATACCTGGCTGCTGTATTTCTTGAAATAATTGCATTTCTCTCCCATTTTCAGTTTAACTTCTTCAAACACTGCATTAAATATCTCTTGTGATTTCTTATAATTTTCATCTTTTATAGCAATGTATTCTTTGAAAATTTCTGCTAAATACAGATCCAAATTCTTCTTTTTCACAGACATGGTTCACTATAAAATTAGATACTTTTAAATATTTATACTTAGGTAGTTGTTTACCTGAATTCCATTTGGTGTAATCGCTCCATATGAGATGCCAGGAGTTCAGTGGCTCAAGGCACAGTTATTCTTGTAACAGTAATTTGGAGTAGTTTAAGAAGACTTCTTGCTATTTCTACAAAATTGAGCTGACACCAATTTTGTTAAAAATAATCATCAGTGCTTTTGTTGTTGAAATAAATAATGAACTTGTTCTTTACTGATTGGACTACAGATATGATAATTAGAGTTTATACATATCTTTCCTCGAAATGGCTAATAAGAAGATAAAGAACAATCTTATCTTGAAATACTGCATATACTTTTCCCAGGAATTAGTAGTCTTTTCCAAGTGTTTCAGTTATTCTCTCCCTCATTATAATATAGATAATTACCTAAGCATGAATTGGATTATTCTGCATTAAGTACATTTACAACTTAATATTTATTTATTAGGGACATCAGTATTTGCTTATACTATTGCCGAAATATTAGACATAGTAAATTAAGTATATTATACATTAAAAGTGAAAGAGACTACATGTAACTTAAATACTACAAACATTCCCTCATTATTAATATAAATAGGACAATTTCCAAATAATTTTAGGTCAGAGTGATGGATAGAGTACTGGGAATGCAGAACAATTAACAAAATATTACCACAATCACCACAACAACAGAGGAATGAGAATTTTCATTAACATTTAAGGAAACATATATCTTGATCATAAACAAATTTGATTAATTGTAAATGATGAGACAGTACTGTATGTGGCTTAGCTATTTCATAGGGGGCCAGCCATCCAGTCAAACTAATATTTATTCTAAAATTGATTTAAATGCACTAGCTGACTCTGTGAAATTGATACAGTCTAAAAGTAATAACTTGCAATAAAATAATATTGTGACTATAAATTGAGATGTAAGCTATCCTATCTTTCAAGTTGGATCAAACTGCATACCTTGTGCAAATTTGATTAAAATCAGTGAAATAGTTTAGGAGTCTATCCCGGACAAACAATGTGATGCGTATTTTATATATATAATGATAATCATTTTCCAGCACTGAACTTGAGGGTCGATGGAGATGTTTCTAGTCCTTGCTAGGCACATGAATATTATAGTTGATCGGTTCAGTTGGTCTTAGCTTATCTGAGCCAGGTCATGACCCACTATTTCAGAAAGCTGAAGGCTCAGCTTTCCATTAGTTGTGGTTGAGTAGCGAGCTAAGATTTTTGTCACGGAAATGTGTGAATAATTAGAAAATTACAGAAACCGCAGCTCTGATGTAATAATGGTCCTGAGCATATCAATAGCCATAAGAAGTTTATAATTAGGTATAGATGGAAATTTAGCAAAATATTAAAAAAGATGCTAATGAATTTAGCTTAGTTTAATGATATTTCAACGGAATGTAGTTTAATTATAAAAAAAACATCTATATCTACCTAATAGATTGGTACTAATTAAATATGTTTATTTATAAGTAAATGATAAAAAACCTTACCGATATCTGAGAGTAAAAAATCTAATAACCAGGATTAAAACTCAAGAAAATGCACTCCTCAGCATGTCTTTCTTTATCGTCCTCAGCGACACTTCCACAAACTATATAGTGATCCTAGCGGACGCTGGACACTTCGGTGTCGTGTACAACAGCTGTATTAAAAGAGTAGTATTTAATATGAGTAAACCTACAACTACAGTTGATTCTGGCGTGATTCTCTAAACTTAAAACTAAATTTAACATCAGTCTCTCCTTTCCTTTTCATTCTGTATAGAGAATGACAAAGACACACTATTGTCAAATTTAAGTTTAGGTTTAGAGAATCATGCCAGAATCGACATCGTTTATTTATCTCTCCACCGCTCCACGCTGCTAAGTTCTTCTTTTTTATTTTTGTTTTTCAGGGAAGGCAAAGGGAACAATACCCATACAGCCAAATCTTTAGTTTGATGAATCTTCGTTTTTTTTACATTAGAATGTCGGTGTGACTCATTTTAATGTTTCTTGTAGTGTTTGGCACGAAATGTATCGAGTTGGCTTTTTCGGCAAGCTTCTGCGAGATAGTCAACACTACAGTAAAATTCTCACGTCCACCTGACGGGAATAGAGTATATTTTAAAGATTCCACTAATCCTTCAGTTGGGCAGACGGTTTAACACAAAATCACACCAATTTTATTTCACAATATACACTACGAAATAATTTCAGAATAATTAAATTAAGACGCCAACCGCACTCGATGAAATCCCGCCAAAAATCCTTTTCTTTTTTTTATGGCATGCACGGTTTGTGCATTCAGCCATTGTCAGAAATTATGGAAACAGTGGTATCGATTCTGGCATGATTCTCTAAACCTAAACTTAAATTTGACAACAGTGCATCCTTGTCCTTTTCTATACAGAATGGAAAGGTGAGACTGACCTTAAACTTAATTTTAAGTTTAGAGAATCACACCAGAATTGACACCAGTATAGGAAAAAAGGAATCGGAAATAAATAAATAAATATTTCCAACACTCACACCAATTAGCCTAGCCCCAAAGTAAGCACTGTAAGGTTTTTTTAAGGCTTTGTAATATTACGGATAAATATAGATAATCAACAGCACTCACTTCTTAATTTTTTTTATGGCATGCACGGTTTGTGCGTTCAGTTCAGCCAATTGTGTCGATTCTGGCATGATTCTCTAAACCTAAACTTAAATTTGACAACAGTGGGACCAATTCTGGCGTTACATTCTCTAAACCTAAACTTAAAATTAGCGAGCTAATTTTAGTTTAGGTTTAGTGAATTGGTATTCCGAAATTGCGAACTAACTAAATTAAGATCACAAGTGACAGCTGTAATCGAGCATCTAAATTGAATTCACAGATTATGTAAAAGCATTGAACCGGTAATTATCGGTTTACTCAAATTAGCAATAAATACTTATTATTCAGTGATTTTGACTTATTTCAGTAATTCTTTGTTGTTCTTCATCATCTTTGAAATATGAAAACTTAACATAAGTTTGTTATTTTACTGTATGAGATATTTATGAATAATATTAAAGAGTGAATACTTGCCTACTCTGTGGTACTCAGGGTTTCTAGATTGGGAGTGTTTATCGTTATTTTGGGGAAAAATATGAACTTGGAGAAATTAAATCTACGGGGAGAACTTTAGGAATCATATTTTTTCTTAGAGCATGCCTAAGTTTTTTTTGGCAAAAGGAAGAAAAGAAAGCCGCCACTTTTAAAATTAAATTTAAATATAGGTACCGACTACATTTTGGTAGCTACCGAAAAATCTAATAAGGATGATTAGTGACGATAGAACGTGTCGAGTTCGAGCCGAGCTTCAGCCGTAACACGGTCACCGAGCCGGTCCCGAATTTGTAATTTACAAAGACGTACCTCGACCGAGCAATTAGGTAGGTACCGTTGCGCCGTGATGCAGTATAATCATTCAGATAAAGTAAACACGGTAAGTGTACTCGTCCGAGGAAAACGTTTCTGTTTTGTCTGAGGTATCACTACGATTGCCCGGCGGCACCGCGCCGGCGCTGTATTCATGCAACGGGCCGTGGCCGAGCCGAAGCGAGACCAAGTTTTTTCCGAGCGTTGTTTCATTTGGTGCTCGGTTGTCAGAGGGTTACCACACGGAATAGCGTGAATGTGTCCATAATCCATAAAAAATATATTATTTAATATGAGTTGACTAGAAGAGCTCGATGGCGCAGGTGGTCAACCGGTCACCCGCCAATCCGCACTGAGCCCGCGTGGTGGGTCATGGCCCAATCTCCCTATTCCATCCATAGGGAAGGCCTGTGCCCCAGCAATGGAGACATTAATAGGCTGATGATAATGATGATGATTCGTTAACTCTGCTACGGCCTACACGGTCTCACGTAAATCATCCTTGAAAATTTCCTAGGTACCTACGGTTATAAATTCCGGTTTCGGTAAGAGGTTGTAATTATCCCCTCGGCTGTTTTGTGAAGATTTTGTACTCATTTATTTTATAATCCGAGATGCGTAACCTATTTTTTTACCTTTTTTTGTTTCTATCAGTTTTTGGTGATATCGTCCTAAATCCCAATTATTCATTTGTTAAATGCCAAAAACTTTCGGATATATAAAAGCAAACTTCTCAATTACAAACAGTAGGAACTTATTTCGTGTTATGTTATTATTAGCTTATAAAAAGTGGGAAATAAAATCATTTCTAACAAATATTAAAAATTGCTTCATAAAAACAAAACCACTAAAAACAAAGTAACAAATTAAAGTCCTACATTTTAGTCAAAATAACATTTGGATTGGAATTGGTGATTGAAATGCATATCACTGACACCATACCTATTATTTGTTAATTATTTGACTATGTACTTTAGATATAAGTAGGTACTGTAGGTATTACTTAAGGAATTAGCACATAGATATCTTACCTCTTTATTTTGTTTTTTATATGAAGTGGATTTTTATTTATGATAAAAAAGATTTGACCTTAAATTATTCAGTATTTTATACAAGATATACGTATACATTACCTACGAAGGACCACAATAACGCAAGTGTAACGCGTTCGTTCTGCGATCGTGAAGTTAAGCAACTTTCACAATGGCCGATCTTAGGATGGGTGACCAACCAAAAATGTATTAATTCGAGTTTCTATCTTGCTGCTCGCTGCATCTGCAGTCATTAGCCTAAGCTGCATTAGGCCTGCGTAGCACAGACTAGTTAGAGATATGCTGCGTAGTGACTCATGACACATTAATAGGCTCATAATAAATCCGCATCGTAACATAGACTTACCTACCTTTTAAAAAAAATAAAAGAGATAGCTAATATATTATTAGCACCGTCGTCGTTCATTATTGTACAAAATTTATGGCTTTTTTTAACGAAATAAACCCATATCCAACCTTAACAACAAGTTTAAAATTTAAGTACATCAATAATTTACCTACTATTTGGCCCGATTTATCACATTTAAATTTAGAGAGGACCTCCGTAGGTCCTTCTTAAATTTAGTGTGACATTTCTAATTTTAGAGAAAATATGACATTTAGAACGCGTTTCAGAATACCATTTAATCATCTAAATCTAAGTTGAATAACTTAGCGACGTCAATTTTAAATTTAGAGATAGGTTGTCATTACAGAATACCAAATTGAATTTGACAACTCTATATCTAATTTTAGTTAGTTTTAGATATAAGTTGGCACGCCAGAATTGGGCCCACTGTATCCTTGTCATTCTCTACACAGAATGAAAAGGAGGCTACGCGACACCATGCTAGACATATAAAATTTAAGTTTAGGTTTAGAGAATCATGCTAGAATCGACACAAGTTTGTTATTTTACTGTATGAGATATTTATGAATAATATTAAAGAGTGAATACTTGCCTACTCTGTGGTACTCAGGGTTTCTAGATTGGGAGTGTTTATCGTTATTTTGGGGAAAAATATGAACTTGGAGAAATTAAATCTACGGGGAGAACTTTAGGAATCATATTTTTTCTTAGAGCATGCCTAAGTTTTTTTTGGCAAAAGGAAGAAAAGAAAGCCGCCACTTTTAAAATTAAATTTAAATATAGGTACCGACTACATTTTGGTAGCTACCGAAAAATCTAATAAGGATGATTAGTGACGATAGAACGTGTCGAGTTCGAGCCGAGCTTCAGCCGTAACACGGTCACCGAGCCGGTCCCGAATTTGTAATTTACAAAGACGTACCTCGACCGAGCAATTAGGTAGGTACCGTTGCGCCGTGATGCAGTATAATCATTCAGATAAAGTAAACACGGTAAGTGTACTCGTCCGAGGAAAACGTTTCTGTTTTGTCTGAGGTATCACTACGATTGCCCGGCGGCACCGCGCCGGCGCTGTATTCATGCAACGGGCCGTGGCCGAGCCGAAGCGAGACCAAGTTTTTTCCGAGCGTTGTTTCATTTGGTGCTCGGTTGTCAGAGGGTTACCACACGGAATAGCGTGAATGTGTCCATAATCCATAAAAAATATATTATTTAATATGAGTTGACTAGAAGAGCTCGATGGCGCAGGTGGTCAGCGCGTTCGGCTGCGATCGTTGAAGTTAAGCAACTTTCGCAGTGGTCGGTCATTGGATGGGTGACCAAAAATCTTCTATCTGAGGTTTCTCCGTGCTTCCGAAGGCACGTTAAGCCGTTGGTCCCGGCTGCATCTGCAGTCGTTAGCACCCGCCAATCCGCACTGAGCCCGCGTGGTGGGTCATGGCCCAATCTCCCTATTCCATCCATAGGGAAGGCCTGTGCCCCAGCAATGGAGACATTAATAGGCTGATGATAATGATGATGATTCGTTAACTCTGCTACGGCCTACACGGTCTCACGTAAATCATCCTTGAAAATTTCCTAGGTACCTACGGTTATAAATTCCGGTTTCGGTAAGAGGTTGTAATTATCCCCTCGGCTGTTTTGTGAAGATTTTGTACTCATTTATTTTATAATCCGAGATGCGTAACCTATTTTTTTACCTTTTTTTGTTTCTATCAGTTTTTGGTGATATCGTCCTAAATCCCAATTATTCATTTGTTAAATGCCAAAAACTTTCGGATATATAAAAGCAAACTTCTCAATTACAAACAGTAGGAACTTATTTCGTGTTATGTTATTATTAGCTTATAAAAAGTGGGAAATAAAATCATTTCTAACAAATATTAAAAATTGCTTCATAAAAACAAAGTAACAAATAATAAATTAAAGTCCTACATTTTAGTCAAAATAACATTTGGATTGGAATTGGTGATTGAAATGCATATCACTGACACCATACCTATTATTTGTTAATTATTTGACTATGTACTTTAGATATAAGTAGGTACTGTAGGTATTACTTAAGGAATTAGCACATAGATATCTTACCTCTTTATTTTGTTTTTTATATGAAGTGGATTTTTATTTATGATAAAAAAGATTTGACCTTAAATTATTCAGTATTTTATACAAGATATACGTATACATTACCTACGAAGGACCACAATAACGCAAGTGTAACGCGTTCGTTCTGCGATCGTGAAGTTAAGCAACTTTCACAATGGCCGATCTTAGGATGGGTGACCAACCAAAAATGTATTAATTCGAGTTTCTATCTTGCTGCTCGCTGCATCTGCAGTCATTAGCCTAAGCTGCATTAGGCCTGCGTAGCACAGACTAGTTAGAGATATGCTGCGTAGTGACTCATGACACATTAATAGGCTCATAATAAATCCGCATCGTAACATAGACTTACCTACCTTTTAAAAAAAATAAAAGAGATAGCTAATATATTATTAGCACCGTCGTCGTTCATTATTGTACAAAATTTATGGCTTTTTTTAACGAAATAAACCCATATCCAACCTTAACAACAAGTTTAAAATTTAAGTACATCAATAATTTACCTACTATTTGGCCCGATTTATCACATTTAAATTTAGAGAGGACCTCCGTAGGTCCTTCTTAAATTTAGTGTGACATTTCTAATTTTAGAGAAAATATGACATTTAGAACGCGTTTCAGAATACCATTTAATCATCTAAATCTAAGTTGAATAACTTAGCGACGTCAATTTTAAATTTAGAGATAGGTTGTCATTACAGAATACCAAATTGAATTTGACAACTCTATATCTAATTTTAGTTAGTTTTAGATATAAGTTGGCACGCCAGAATTGGGCCCACTGTATCCTTGTCATTCTCTACACAGAATGAAAAGGAGGCTACGCGACACCATGCTAGACATATAAAATTTAAGTTTAGGTTTAGAGAATCATGCTAGAATCGACACCATTGGGACCAATTCTGGCGTTACATTCTCTAAACCTAAACTTAAAATTAGAGAGCTAATGGGACCAATTCTGGCGTTACATTCTCTAAACCTAAACTTAAAATTAGCGAGCTAATTTTAGTTTAGGTTTAGTGAATTGGTATTCCGAAATTGCGAACTAACTAAATGAAGATCACAAGTGACAGCTGTAATCGAGCATCTAAATTGAATTCACAGATTATGTAAAAGCATTGAACCGGTAATTATCGGTTTACTCAAATTAGCAATAAATACTTATTATTCAGTGATTTTGCCTTATTTCAATAATTCTTTGTTGTTCTTCATCATCTTTGAAATATGAAAACTTAACATAAGTTTGTTATTTTACTGTATGAGATATTTATGAATAATATTAAAGAGTGAATACTTGCCTACTCTATGGTACTCAGGGTTTCTAGATTGGGAGTGTTTATCGTTATTTTGGGGAAAAATATGAACTTGGAGAAATTAAATCTACGGGGAGAACTTTAGGAATCATATTTTTTCTTAGAGCATGCCTAAGTTTTATTTGGCAAAAGGTTGGGGGAAAGCCGCCACTTTTAAAATTAAATTTAAATATAGGTACCGACTAGATTTTGGTAGCTACCGAAAAATCTAATAAGGATGATTAGTGACGATAGAACGTGTCGAGTTCGAGCCGAGCTTCAGCCGTAACATGGTCACCGACCCGGTCCCGAATTTGTAATTTACAAAGACGTACCTCGACCGAGCATTTAGGTAGGTACCGTTGCGCCGTAATGCAGTATAATCATTCAGATAAAGTAAACACGGTAAGTGTACTCGTCCGACGAAAACGTTTCTGTTTTGTCTGAGGTATCACTACGATTGCCCGGCGGCACTGCGCCGGCGCTGTATTCATGCAAAGGGATGTGGCCGAGCCGAAGCGAGTCCAAGTTTTTTCCGAGCGTTGTTTCATTTGGTGCTCGGTTGTCAGAGGGTTACCGCACGGAATAGCGTGAATGTGTCCATAATCCATAAAAAATATATTATTTTATATTAGTTGACTAGAAGAGCTCGATGGCGCAGGTGGTCAGCGCGTTCGGCTGCGATCGTTGAAGTTAAGCAACTTTCGCAGTGGTCGGTCATTGGATGGGTGACCAAAAATCTTCTATCTGGAGTTTCTCCGTGCTTCCGAAGGCACGTTTAGCCGTTGGTCCCGGCTGCATCTGCAGTCGTTAGCACCCGCCAATCCGCACTGAGCCCGCGTGGTGGGTCATGGCCCAATCTTCCCATTCCATAGGGAAGGCCTGTGCCCCAGCAATGGAGACATTAATAGGCTGATGATGATGATGATTCGTTAACTCTGCTACGGCCGACACGGTCTAACGTAAATCATCCTTGAAAATTTCCTAGGTACTTTAGCGGAATTTTGCGCTCTGTCACTTGGCGAACAAAATGCTTTGAACAGTTTTCTACAGTAGTTTTTACTACGCACCGCCTTCGCGTCGGATGCGCCAATCCGGGCTGCCGCACAAAAGTAAGACAGAGAGCATTTCATTGATTGAATAATGACTTGAATTGCATTTGTTTTAGTTGCAATTTGTCATCCGCATCGTGATCGCGACAGCGCTATACGAAAAAGTAAGACAGCGATAATTACATGTCTATGAATGAATTTTTACTACGCCGCTACCGCAAGCGATTATGGCATTATGGGTGACAGAGCGGGTCTTTCCGTGAGTGTACCTACGGTTATAAATTCCGGTTTCGGTCAGAGGTTGTAATTATCCCCTTGGCTGTTTTGTGAAGATTTTGTACTCATTTATTTTATAATCCGAGATGCGTAACCTATTTTTTTATCTTTTTTTTGTTTCTATCAGTTTTTGGCGATATCGTCCCAAATCCCAATTATTCATTTGGTGAATGCCAAACACTTTCGGATATATAAAAGCAAACTTCTCAATTACAAACAGTAGGAACAATTTCGTGTTAGGTTATTATTAGCTTATAAAAAGTGGGAAATAAAATCATTTCTAACAAATATTAAAAATTGCTTCATAAAAACAAAACCACTAAAAACAAAGGAACAAATAATAAATTAAAGTCCTACATTTTAGTCAAAATAACATTTAGATTGGAATTGGTGATTGAAATGCATATCACTGACACCATACCTATTATTGAAGTTATACTTCTTTAGGCGCATTATGAAAAAATTATGAGAGTGAAATTTTAAGATGCGCGTGCATCACTGTAACACAAAAATTAACAGCATGAAGTTGGTTGAACTTTATTGACTGTGTCCTTTTCCAGATTTTTTATTAATTTATTGTAATTAATTATTTGCATGCAATTAAAAACTAATTTTAAACGATGCCAAAGAAGGATAACTTCTCACTCAGTACTTGACTATGTACTTTAGATATAAGTAGGTACTGTAGGTATTACTTAAGAAATTAGCACATATATATCTTACCTCTTTAGCTTGTTTTTTATATGAAGTGGATTTTTATTTATGTTAAAAAAGATTTGACCTTAAATTATTTAGTATTTTATACAAGATATACGTATACATTACCTACGAAGGACCACAATAACGCAAGTGTAACGCGTTCGTTCTGCGATCGTGAAGTTAAGCAACTTTCACAATGGCCGATCTTAGGATGGGTGACCAACCAAAAATGTATTAATTCGAGTTTCTATGTTGCTGCTCGCTGCATCTGCAGTCATTAGCCTAAGCTGCATTAGGCCTGCGTAGTGACTCATGACACATTTAGGCTCATAATAAATCCGCATCGTAACATAGACTTACCTACCTTTTAAAAAAAATAAAAGAGATAGCTAATATATTATTAGCACCGTCGTCGTTCATTATTGTATAAAATTTATGGCTTTTTTTAACGAAATAAACCCATATCCAACCTTAACAACAAGTTTAAAATTTAAGTACATCAATCATTTACGTAGGTAAATAAATAGTAGTATTTGGCCCGATTATTCACATTTAAATTTAGAGAGGACCTCCGTAGGTCCTTCTTAAATTTAGTGTGACATTTCTAATTTTAGAGAAAATATGACATTTAGAACGCGTTTCAGAATATCTTATGCCTAAACAGTGGGACACGGCATTCCTAAACTTTTTTTCATTTTTAAATCTGTTTTTTATATTTTTTATTTTATAGTCATAATTGTTTTATCATTTACATTTGTAATGGAAAGTGACTTCATGGGTTATCTCATATTGAACTCATTTTTCAAATTGACGACTCTGTATATAATACAGGGAGAAAAAAACAGCCCTTGCTGAGTTTCTTGCCGGTTCTTCTCAGTACAAGGTCTCCCGCCGTAGATTTGCGAACCGATGGCGTAGCTTTTCGACATTCACAAGTGCTTGTAACAGCCTAGACTGAATAAATGATATTGAATTTTGAATTTTTTGAATTTAATCATCTAAATCTAAGTTGAATAACTTAGCAACGTCAATTTTAAATTTAGACATAGTGTGTCATTACAGAATACCAAATTGAATTTGACAATTCTATATCTAATTTTAGTTAGTTTTAGATATAAGTTGGCACGCCAGAATTGGGCCCAATTTTAGTTTAGGTTTAGTGAATTGGTATTCTGAAATTGCGAACTAACTAAATTAAGATCACAAAAAGCATTGAACCGGTAATTATCGGTTCACTCAAATTAGCAATAAATACTTATTATTCAGTGATTTTGACTTATTTCAGTAATTCTTTGTTGTTCTTCATCATCTTTGAAATATGAAAACTTAACATAAATCAGAAATCAGAAATCAATATATCTTTATTCAAATTGGATGAATAGTACAACTCTTTTGAATCGTCCAAATTTTTTTTTTCCCTACCACTCGTTATGGACATATTTTTTAGCTGCGGAGAAAAACGAGCGAAAAAAACTCCACAACATTAAAAGTCTATGTAACAACATTTACAAATCATTATGTTGTTACAACGTCAATACAATTATGATTTATTTAATATAGAAAACCTGTTGGAATGATTGGAACAGTTCAAACCCAAGCATTTTTGTCTGTAATATAATCAGACACTTTGTAATAAGCTTTTTTAATAAGTGTTTTTTTTATAATATCTTTAAATTTATTTATGGCTAACTCTTGGATATTGCTTGGGACTTTATTGTATAAGCGAACACAAAGACCTTTAAATGAATTATTAATTTTGTGAAGCCTAGTAGCAGGTAAAGTTAGTTTATTTTTGTTTCTTGTATTAATTGTATTAATTGTGTCACTGTTTTTAAGAAACAAATTAATATTTTTTCTTACAAGTAATAAATTTTCATATATGTATTGTGATGCGACCGTCATTATTCCAAATTCTTTAAACTTATCTCTTAATGATTCTTTAACTTTAAGATTATAAATTGATCGAATAGCTCTCTTCTGCAGCACAAAAATAGTTTGAATGTCGGCGGCATTTCCCCACAATAAAATTCCGTACGACATTACACTATGGAAATAACTAAAGTACACTAATCTGGCCGTATCTACATCCGTTAACTGGCGTATCTTCATTACGGCATATGCTGCAGAGCTAAGTCTATTTGACAATTTATCAATATGTGGGCCCCATTGAAGCTTAGAATCTAAAGTTATCCCTAAGAATACTGTGGTGTCTACAAGGCCCACATTCCTATCCTTTACATTCACACTGGTTTTTACCTGTTTTACATTAGGTAATACAAATTTCATACATTTCGTTTTTTCTTCATTAAGTAATAAATTGTTAACATTGAACCAGTGGACTATCTTAGAGATACTATTGTTCACGTCGTCAATAACTTTTTCATTGCGTTTGAGTTTAAATAAAAGTGATGTATCATCCGCAAACAATACTATCTCATGGTTATCTCTTACATAGTAAGGTAAGTCATTAATATAAATTAAAAATAAGAAAGGACCTAGGATTGAGCCCTGCGGAACACCCATCTTAACCGGCGAACCCGGAGACTTATTACCATTAATGTCAACCCTCTGAATCCTATCCCTCAGGTATGATGCAATAAGATCCAGATCAGTATCTCTAAATCCATAGTGGTGGAGTTTCCTGAGTAATGTGTCATGAAAAACGCAATCAAAAGCCTTGGACAAGTCGCAAAACACACCTAGAGCGTCCTGCGAGTTCTCCCAGGCGTCAAAAATTTGTTGTATAAGTTCAACACCGGCATCGGTTGTTGAACGACCCCGTGTAAAACCAAATTGTTTACAGTGAAGTATATTATATTTATTAAAATGTGATTGCATTTGATCTAACATGATTTTTTCAAAAATTTTACTAAAGGTGGGTAGTACAGAAATTGGTATAAGTTTGTTATTTTACTGTATGAGATATTATGAATCAATATTAAAGAGTGAATACTTGCCTACTCTGTGGTACTTAGGGTTTCTAGATTGGGAGTGTTTATCCTTGTTTTGGTGAAAAATATAAACTTGGAAAAATTAAATCTGCGGGGAGAACTTTAGGAATCATATTTTTTCTTAGAGCATGCCTAAGTTTTTTTTGGCAAAAGGATGGGGAAAGCCGCCACTTTTAAAATTAAATTTAAATATAGGTACCGACTAGATTTTGGTAGCTACCTAACAAATCTATTAAGGATGATCAGTGACGATAGACCGTGTCGAGTCCGAGCCGAGCTTCAGCCGTAACACGGTCACCGAGACGGTCCCGTACCTGTAAATTACAAAGACGTGCCTCGACCGAGCAATTAGGTAGGTACCGTTGCGCCGTGATGCAGTCTAATCATTCAGATAAAGTAAACAGGGTAAGTGTACTCGTCCGAGGAAAACGTTTCTGTTTTGTCTGAGGTATCACTACGATTGGCCGGCGGCACCGCGCCGGCGCGCTGTATTCATGCAACGGGCCGTGGCCGAGCCGAAGCGGGACCAAGTTTTTTCCGAGCGTTGGAGCGTTTCATTTGGTGCTTGGTTGTCAGTGGGTTACCGCACGGAATAGCTTGAATGTATCCATAATCCTT
The DNA here is from genome assembly GCA_902850365.2 of Chilo suppressalis. Lineage (NCBI taxonomy): Eukaryota > Metazoa > Arthropoda > Insecta > Lepidoptera > Crambidae > Chilo > Chilo suppressalis. The sequence continues at coordinate 7,176,679 of OU963902.1, forward strand.
AAAAAATATATTATTTAATATTAGTTAACTAGAGGAGCTCGATGGCGCAGGTTGAAGTTAAGCAACTTTTGCAGTTGTCGGTCATTGGATGGGTGACCAAAAATCTTCTATCTGGAGTTTCTCCGTACTTCTGAAGGCATGTTAAGCCGTTGGTCCCGGCTGCATCTGCAGTCGTTAGCACCCGTCAATCCGCACTGGACCCGCGTGGTGGGTCATGGCCCAATCTCCCTATTCCATTCATAGGGAAGGCCTGTGCCCCAGCAATGGAGACATTAATAGCCTGATGATGATGATTAGTTAACTCTGCTACGGCCGACACGGTCTAACGTATATCATCCTTGAAAATTTCCTAGGAACCTACGGTTATAAATTTCGGTTTCGGTCAGAGGTTGTTATTATCCCTTCGGCTGTTTTGTGAAGATTTTGTACTCATTTATTTTAGAATCCGAGATGTAACGAAACGTAACCTATTTTTATCTTTTTTTGTTTCTATCAGTTTTGGCGATATCGTCCCAAATCCCAATTAATCATTTGGTGAATGCCAAGTACTTTCGGATGTATAAAAGCACAAACCGTAGGAACTTATTTCGTCTTAGGTTATAATTAGCTTTTAAAAAGTGGGAAATAAAAACATTTCCAACAAATATTAAAAATGGCTTCATAAAAACTAAACCACTGAAAACAAAGGAACAAAATACATTAAAGTTTTAAGTACCTACATTTAAAGTCAAAATAACATTTGGATTGGAATTGGTGATTGGAATGCATATCGCTGACACCATAGGTACCTATTATTTGTTAATTATTTGACTATGTACTTTAGATATGAGTGGGGACTGTAGGTATTACTTAAGGAATTAGCACATAGATGTCTTAGCTTGTTTTTTATACCTATGAAGTGGATTTTTATTTATGTTAAAAAAGATTTTACCTTAAATTATTTAGTGTTTTATACAAGATATACGTATACATTACCTACGAAGGACCACAATAGCGCAAGTGTAACGCGTTCGTTCTGCGATCGTGAACGTTAAGTAACTTCCACAATGGCCGATCTTAGGATGGGTGACCAACCAAAAATGTATTAAATCGAGTTTCTATGTTGTTGCTCGCTGCATCTGCAGTCATTAGCCCCCACTAAGCCGCATTAGGCCTGCGTGGTGGCTCATGACACATTAATAGGCTCATAATAAATCCGCATCGTAACATAGACTTATCTACCTTTTAAAAAAAATAAAAGATCTAGCTAATATAGGTATTATTATCACCGTCGTCGTTCATTATTGTATAAAATTTATGGCTTATTTTAACGAAATAAACCCATAACCAACCTTAACAACAAGTTCAAAACTTAAGTACATCAATCATTTACCTACTATTTGGCCAGATTATACACATTTAAATTTAGAGAGGACCTCCGTAGGTCCTTCTTAAAGTGTGACATTTCTAATTTTAGAGAAAATATGACATTTAGAACACGTTTCAGAATACCATTTTATCATCTAAATCTAAGTTGAATAACTTAGCGACGTCAATTTTAAATTTAGAGATAGTGTGTCATTACAGAATACCAAATTGAATTTGACAACTCTATATCTAATTTTAGTTAGTTTTAGATATAAGTTGGCACGCCAGAATTGGGCCCAGTGTATCCTTGTCATTCTCTTTAAATAGGTTTTTTATAAGAAAAAACCCAGTCATTAAAAAAAAAGGTTTATATTTGTTAATTTAAGCTTAATTCAAAATATCTAGAAGTAAATACACATTTTAAGAATTAAATAATTCAAGCTGTTTTTAACTTTGTGCACTTCCATGATTTTTTAAGACACTTCACACTCTCATGTTATGGTGAGCCTTTCGTTTCGGAGATTATTTTTGACGATATTTATCAACGATAATGCCGGTTTTTTATAGCAGCATTAACAATGGCCAACTAATGGGTGCAGCAAATTTGGTTGCGTGATAATGGACCTAGTGGGGATTGGAGGGGGATAACGGACCCAGAGCGGATTGGTGGATAACAATGGAACCAGTGGGGATTGGTGGGTGATAACGGACCCAGCGCGGATTGGTGGGTGATAACGGACCCAGTGCGGATGGGTGGGTGATAACCGACCCGGCGCGGATTGGTGGGTGATAACGGACCCTGTGTGGATTGGTGGGTGATTACTAGTGTTGCCAGGTCCGATTTGTTTTAAATCGGTACATGTGGTCAAAACAATCGGGATTTAGGGTTGCAGATCGGGACAGTAAACAAAAAACAAGGAGCTTTGAAGTCTGGGTTTAATTAATTGCGTTTTAAACTACTAGTGCAAGTATAGTATTATATTAGTGGCGATTTTGGCACGATTCTCTAAATCTATACTGAAATTTGACAACAGTGTATCCTTGTCATCCTATAAACAGAATGAAAAGGAGAGATGGATGTTAAATTTAGTTTTAAGTTTAGAGAATCACGCTAGTATTGACACCATTAATTACCTAAATTAATTTTTTTCATTAATCGGGACATTTAGCGTCCCTATCAGGTACAAATCGGGACGCGTCCCCAGACCTCTGAAAATCGGGACGGACGTCCCTCGCAAATCGGGACACCTGGCAACACTAGCGATAACGTACCCAGCGCGGATTGGTGGGTGATAACGGACCCAGCGCGGATTGGTGGTTTTTTTCTATCAACAAATCATCAAAGGTTAAGTTTATGATTTTCAGATCATTGGAGCTAAAGAAGTTTCACTTTAGTCGTGTGGTCATAAGCACACTCGCTTTTTTCACTCACTCACTAAATAAAAAACTAAAACCATCAAAAACGAAAAGAACAAAATAAAATGTCTATGAGCTCAATCAAAGACAAGACTATTTTTAACTCGAAACATCAGCTGCACACTGCTGCACATGATAAACAAATCGAATGTAAATTGTGGATATTACAGTACTTTTGAGCCGTTTAATCGCAGATCGTGATAATTACCAAAAAATGAATATAAATGTTAGTTCACACTAAATGAAGAGAGCGCTAGCCCATGCCAGACAAGTTTTGGATTTTATTTTCGCGGAGGAACGACTTGAATAATGTGGCCGAGATATTTTACATCATGCCGAAAAGTTTACAGAGCAAGTCAACTGGTACCACTTATAAATAGTTTATTACAACCAAACTATGTGTGCTCGAACTTTACAAATCTTTTATCAAGACGAATTCATCATGAAAACAAAATAGAAAAGCAACAATGTAAAGATGTGTGGAACAATTTTACATATAGATCACACACTTGTGGTGAATTGCGACCTCGACACATTGGGCAAAATGTAGTCTTATGTGGTTGGGTTCAATATCAAAGACTGTCAAAATTTCTATTATTACGAGATGCTTATGGCATAACCCAATGTGTTGTTAAAGAAAATGAAAATCTTTCAGATATACCTTTAGAGACAGTAGTAAAAATTAATGGAACAGTGGCGATGAGACCAATGAAAATGAGTAACTCCAAAATGCCTACTGGACAGATTGAAGTAATTATTGAAGATTTACAAGTATTAAACACAGTTGATAAGCTACCATTTAATTTGAGGGATTACCAGAAACCTAAGGAACAGTTGAGGTTGCAGCATCGGTATATCGATTTACGTTTTCCAGATATGCAGAGTAATTTAAGAAAAAGGTCACAGATGCTGCATAGCATGAGGAGATATCTTGTAGAAGACAGTGGTTTTATTGAAGTTGAAACTCCTACATTATTTTGCCGGACACCTGGCGGGGCTAGAGAGTTTGTTGTACCCACACATCATTCTGGACTGTTTTATTCCTTAGTTCAAAGCCCTCAGCAATTCAAACAAATGTTGATGGTTGGTGGTATTGATAGATATTTTCAAGTAGCCAGGTGCTATCGAGATGAAACAACACGATCAGATAGACAACCTGAATTCACTCAGTTGGATATTGAACTTTCATTTGCTAAAATGGATGGAGTTCTTACTTTAATTGAACAATTGTTATATCATAGTTTATCTCAAAATATACCAAGACCACCATTCAAAAGAATGACATACAAGTATGCTTTGGAAAATTATGGAACAGATAAACCAAACATGACTTATGATTTACAATTTAAAAATATTTCACATCTATTATGTGACATATCTACGGAACCGTGTTTCAGAGCATATGCTTTACCTTACACTACTCAATTAGGAAAATTGACATCAAAATACAAAGAAATTGTTAGAGAAATAGCTAAGAAAAATTCAGTAAAAGTTGTTTTAAATGAAAGTATAAAAAAAGAATTTGGTGATGATTTTATATACAAGACGGAAATAAATAGAGACATGTCAGTTATTGTTTGTATAGGAAATAATGAAAATACATGTTTATGTTTAGGAGAAATAAGAGAAATAATTGCTTCCCTGTTGCAAGCTAAAGGTTTGTTAGAAACTGAAGTAGGTCTCGTACCGTTGTGGGTTGTTGATTTTCCTTTGTTTTTAAAAAGTGAAAAAGGCTTACAGACTTGTCATCATCCTTTTACTGCACCTCATCCTGAAGATAAACATTTATTAGACAGGGAGCCCCTCAAAGTAAGATCACTGGCATATGATCTAGTCATAAATGGATGTGAAGTTGGCGGGGGGTCTGTTCGTGTACATGATGTAGAACTACAGAAAAAGTTGCTTAAAATGTTGGACATTGAACCACATTCTTTAACACATTTTTTAAATGCCCTAAAGAGTGGTTGCCCTCCTCATGCCGGAGTGGCATTGGGTATTGATAGATTGGTAGCATTAGCTTGTAAAGCAGATTCTATCAGGGATGTGATAGCATTCCCAAAGTCACATGAAGGAAAAGATCCATTGTCTGGTGCTCCTAATATTATATCTGAAGAGGATAAACAATATTATCATTTACCGTCATAAGTAATTGATATTTAAGGACAAAATAAATATTTTTTTATAATAGATATATATACACCACACCTGTGGTTTTTTGTTTTTTAATTATGTTTTACTTAAATAATAAAAATAAATATAATATTAAATATATACATATATATATATATATACAGTAAAAACCGAATATAACGTCCAGTGGCGGCCTTAGGGGGTGGCGAACAGGGCGATCGCCCGGGGCCTCGCTCCTACAAGGGCCTCGCGCAACAACCCAGGCAAATTTTAAATTTTTTTTGTTTTTTAACTATTTTAATTTATTTAAAAATTTGAATTTGATCCTTAATTACTTATTAAGGTTATACATAACCGTAAATTAAAATTAAGTTAGTTAACTAATTCATTCATTCAAAACATAATTGAAAAATTCATTATGTACACCACTAAAAACGTTTTAAAATCGAGACAATGTTAATCAAATGGGTGACGTCATATTAAAACGATTTTAATGTTTTAAAATAAGACGCTAAAATTTACAGTGCACTGAGAGATTTTTTTCGATAGCCGTAAGTGCAAATAATTACAAGTCCGCGATTCGAAGTTTATAAGTACAAATGTGTGTAAACAGAAATAAACTTTGGGTTATTGTAACCATAAGATGTACTTTATTCTATATTTTTCTTAATCTTAGTACAGTTTTACTTATCATAACCCAAAATTAACTGCGATCTACGTACATTTTCACTTGTTAACTTCGAATCGCGGACTTGTCACGTTTTGTACTTGCGGTTATCGAAAAAAATCTCTAAGTGTAGTACTTGAATATCGCGCCTCGAAACACTTGAAGATCGGTTTTTTAATCGCATAACACTCGTGAGTCGGGACATAATGTTCTGCTCGTCTATCGCTCGGGAAATCCCCGTGTTTCATTTCATTTGTTAACTTTTGTCACCTTGGAATTATTTTACATAAAGTATGAGTTACAAAATCGTTACCGTACATATCTTTCAATTTTATTGGATATTACGTTCTTATAGTATTGAAAGTATTGAGAAAAATGAAAAAGTGTAAAAAACTGTGTGGTACTTAAAAAAAAATTTCTGGCTGTTTGAGCGGAAAAAGCAAGATTTACGAAATGAGTTCACGTGATCGTGATGCCGGTAGAAAATTTGATTCAGGGAGTTCAAAAAGGAAACGAGCTATCAAAAGAAAGCAGGTAGAACAAAATCTGCGTGGATCTTTATATAAATATATAAAAAGTGATGATAAAGAAACCTCTACAAAACATTTATTGACTAAAAGTGACTCTTATCCTGATGCAGCTGAAAACATTCCTTCCACATCATCATGGGTGCCGCCGCCGTCATTAAGTAAAAACAGCGAGGATGATGATGAATTAACTACATCATTGTCTCTTAGGTCACCGATGCCACCATCAACGCTATCCAGTCAAGAACACGAATCTGAGCCCGAGTCTATGTCTACATCCATGACTGCTGGAACGGAAAATCTGAATCCTCAGAATGACCCCGCTTTCTGGCCCATAACAATTACTGATGTAGACCGAACTGAGATTGTATTAAAAGGTCCAATCCGGGTTAAAGTTGATTTATTTCCTGTAAATGATAATGGACGGCGATTCAGCGAATATAATTATAATAAGATATTAGTTAACGGTGAAAAGCTTCAAAGGCGCTGGATGATTTATTCACAAACAAAGGATGCCGTTTACTGCTTTCCGTGTCGAATATTCGGCTTGGAAAATACAAAGATTGGATCAAGTGAAGGAGTATGTGATTGGAAACACTTGGGTGATTACCTAAAGTCTTACGAATCTAGTCGACAGCACAAATATTCTATGTTGAAATGGATTAATTTAGAGAATAGTTTAAAAGGCTGTTCTACTATTGACTTCTTGGCCCAGTCACAAATTGAACAAGAAAGGCAACGTTGGAGAGATATTTTAGAACGGTTGCTCGCAATTATAAATTTTTTAGCATCTCACAATTTGGCCTTCAGGGGTCATAGAGAGAAGTTAACAACTGACTCAGATTCGAGTGAAACAAGTGGCAACTTTATGGATTTAGTAAAGTTAATAGCCCGATTTGATCCCGTGCTGAGACTTCACCTAAAAGAAGTAAAGGATAAGACGATTAATGACCACTATATCGGAAAAAGTATTCAAAATGAGCTCATACAAATAATGGCAAGTCACGTGAAGACTCAAATTGTTGAAAAAATAGTAAATAATAAATAGTACTCGATTATTCTTGATTGTACTCGCGACGTTTCTCGTGTTGAGCAACTTTCAATTATTATAAGATTTTTTAATACAAATACAGCTGAAATTGAAGAACATTTTATTGGCTTCTTAGCCGTCGAAAAAACCACAGCTGAGAGTTTGACTAATTATATAATCACAGAATTAGAACAGTTAGGTATATCATTGCAAAATTGCAGAGGCCAAGGATATGATAATGGTGCCAATATGCGTGGTGAAAAAAGTGGTGTCCAAAAACGTATTCTTGAAATTAATCCACTTGCTTATTTTTCACCTTGTGGAAGTCATAGCTGGAATCTCATCCAAGGAGATGCAGCATCGTCTTCTGTCCAAGCAAAATCTTTTTTTGGTTTGCTACAAAGGTTGTACACTCTGTTTGCCGGCTCAAGTCAGAGGTGGGCTATTTTAAATGCTCATGTAAAATCATTGTCGCTAAAACTACTTTCTGAAACTAGATGGGAGTGCAGGGTAGCATCGGTGAAGGCCGTTAAATACCAACTAAGTGATATATGTGATGCTTTAAAGGATTTAGCAGAAAACACAACAGATTGTCAGTTGGTCAGTGAATGTCATTCTATAGAAAAGGAACTAACTACCTACGAATTTGTAGTTGCACTTGTCATATGGTATGACATTCTTACAAAGATAAATGTTATAAGTAAAATGTGGAAAAGCGAAAACATGCACTTAGATGTGGCTATACAACACCTAGACGCATTCACAAATTGGCTCGATAATTATCGAGAAAATGGTTTTCAGTCATCCCTTGTAACAGCAAGAGAAATAGCCGAGAAAAATGATATTGACAGACAGTTCAAAGAAGTTAGAAGACGACGTAAAAAAGGCATTTTGATTATGAAGGGGAAGATGAAGCTAATGAATTGAAAGCGGAAGAAATTTTCAAAATAAACTATTTTTATGTCATTGTCGACAATGTGCGCGTAAGCTGTTATCCTAGGTTTGAGGCTCTTAAACATCATGAGAGCATATTTGGTTTCATGCATAATATAAAAAAATTAAAGGAAATTAATGATAGTGAACTTTTAAAGCAATGCAGCGACTTGCAAATATCTATGATAGGAGAATCATGTGACATTGATGGACATGAATTGTACGAAGAACTGAATATGTTCATCCGTGTGTATGAAGGAAACGATGACATTATCTCGGTGCTAAAATACATAAAAGAAAAAAAAATAACTGAAGTTTACCCCACTATCGAAATAGTCCTGAGAATTATTGCTACCACACCTGTTACAGTTGCGTCTGCTGAAACTAGTTTTTCGAGGCTTAAAATTATTAAAACATATTTGAGGAATTCAATGACACAAGATCGGCTTTCAGCCCTCGCTATTCTTTCAATCGAAAATGACGTAGCTTATTCATTAGATTATTGTGCTTTAATTAAAGTTCTAGTCTTAGGAAAAGCCGCAAACGTCAATTTTAAAAATTTATCATCTCTGTATTTGTTAATTTTGTGAATCTTTCAATGTAAAATATTTTAAAATTCAAATTTGATTTATTTGTATATTTTTTGCATTTTTCCTTAAACATGACAAATACCTAAACCAAACAACCAGACCTACTTTCGCATCACATACTTTTCACGAAGGACAAAGGACCTCGCCGCCGGGTAAGGCCGCCTCTGATAACGTCATCGTTTATAACGACAATTAGCAAGTCCCCAGCAGAAATTCTGTATAAATCCTAAAGTAAACAAACCGCCTATAACAACACCGGATATAGCGAAATACCGCTTATAACGACTTATAGCCAATGAATATTGATAAAGTTTATATTGATATTCATCGGATACAACGACCATAGTACAGTCAATCTGTCGAAAAAATTGTTTCAGTGAAAAAAAAACCTAAAGGGTGTCTTTTTTTTTCTGTTGCCAAATGACGTCAGTAAGCCACCTTGGCGATGGGCATGTTCAACTCGTAGGCGTTTTTTGATAAACTCAAAAAAACCTTCAAAAAATTTTTGAAACGCATTTTTCTTGTTTTGTATGCATTTTAGAAACTTTTTTTTCGACCATAATTGTAGAGGGCGTTGAGTACTACAATTTATGTCATTGTTGCAATCTCGTACAACAAAATATGCGCATTGTAGGTGGCACTAAAGTCTCAAAAAAAGTGTTTTTTCACCTGTAAATATAATTTTAATGGAAAACTTTAAATGGCAAAGTTGTTTCGTACATAATTACCGACAACTTTTGTATAAACAATTTTTTTTGTATTACTTACCGTTTTGAAGTTATAAATTGCGCAGGTATGAAAAATCCAATAGAGCGGTTTTGGGCAGTTCAAGTACACATTTGCAGTGCACATTTCAATGTACGTTTTACTATTTTTTATTTTTTTTCATGATTGAAAAACAAAAAAAGATAGTTTTTTTTAAATTTTTAACTTTATTGAAAAAAAAATAGTAAAAACGTACATTGAAATGTGCACTGCAAATATGTACTTGAACTGCCCAAAACCGCTCTATTGGATTTTTCATACCTGCGAAATTTATAACTTGAAAACGGTAAGTAATACAAAAAAATTGTTTATACAAAAGTTGTTGGAAAAATTTTCAGGGTGAAAAAGTGAAAAAACACTTTTTTTGAGACTTTAGCGCCACCTACAATGCGCATTTTTTGTTGTACGAGATTGCAACAATGACATAAATTGTAGTACTCAACGCCCTCTACAATTATGGTCGAAAAAAAAGTTTCTAAAATGCATAAAAAACAAGAAAGATGCGTTTCAAAAATTTTTTGACGGTTTTTTTTGAGTTTTTCAAAAAACGCCTACGAGTTGAACATGCCCATCGCCAAGGTGGCTTACTGACGTCATTTGGCAACAGAAAAAACAAGACTTACCCTTTAGGTTTTTTTTCACCACTCAACCTACAGATTGACTGTACTACCAACCATTGACTTCTTCCAGAAAAACAAAATATACTGTAGGTACTTCATTTTTGTCATGGTACTTTTTTTATTTCTTTTTCCTTTCGATATTTTGTTGACAGATAGCTTATATTCATTATCTATAACCATACTAGATACAAACATACCTACATAAATATTTCAATAATATGAGTACTTGTGTATATTGCTTATAACAACTATCGGACATAACGTCCGAAGTTATATGGTCCCTTCAATGTCGTTATGTACGGTTTCTTACAAAAAAGTTAATAACGGGACCCTATTACTAAGGCTCCGTTGTCCGCCTGTCTGTCACCAGGCTGTATCTCATGAACCGTGATAGCTACAGGTCAATTATGCTCGCTAATTATGATATTGTTTTGATATCAATTTCCACGGGTCAATTTCACATTACGTATTATGCTCTCCGAAAAATGCGATATCAAAATGACATCAACTAGACATCAACTTAAGCGTATTAAGATGAACTCTTTAAAACTTAATGATATGGACTTGATATTAACTTAAATGCGTATTACGTTCAACTTTTTGACTTAAAACAGTATCGCATAAACGTCAAAAATGTGATATAGGATAAGATATTGATATGATCTTGATGTGACTTACGAATGTCTCATAATACCATTTAAAAACAATGTCAACTTGGTATCAACATCATATTGACATCACATTAGGATTTTATCACTAAAGCTGACTAAAGCATAATTGACCCGCTAGACAGTTGTAATTTTCACAGATGGTGCATTTCTATTGCGGATACAACAACAAATATTAAAAATAGAATAAAATAAATATTTGAGGGTTACTCCAATACAACAAACGTATTTTTTGCTCTCTATTAATAACGGCAAAGCTAGACGCTTGAAATATTCACAGAATATTTAACTGCTGCAAAAACTGAAAATATTATTTGGTGTTGGTTCGTAATATACTACTTTTGACTTCATTACCTATTGAATTTAACGACATAAACAAGATAACCCAGCTGCATTGAGCACTTTGTAGTGAATGGTGGCGTGGGTATAGTGCAAGTATAGTATAGCGCGACTTCGAGCGGATCGAGCTCTGTGACGTCACACATTTCGGCCTACGCGCTGTTGAATATTGGCCATAAATTTAGTTATAAAATCGCAACGAATGAACCAATTTGGATGATTTAAAAAGTATATTAATTAAAAAGCTTATCAGATTTTGAGTTGATTTTCTGACTTAGTACTGAACTTTGTTAAATCAGTTTTTTATATTATATTTTTTTATGTTATAGTGATATTTTTTTTGTCATTTACATTTGTAATGGAAAATGACTTCATGAGTTATCCCATAATGAAATCATTTTTCAATTTGACGACTCTGTATATATTATAGGGAGAAATAACAGCCTTTGCTGAGTTTCTACAGCAGCACAGTACGTTTCTAGCAGGAGCTAACTGGGCAGTAGGCAAATTAAAGATAATTTAAAGAAAATCACATGTATTAGGCACACATAAAGAATAGCGATTTTGATAATAACAGAGTTTTGTTTCCTTCGGACAACATCACTCAATAGGTTTTGACAACGCAATATAACAAAGGAGTTCACTCTATAGTCCAGTCAATGAAGGCTTAACTTTGCCATTTTGAGTTGATCACCTGCAACCAACGCGAAAATTTCCGCAAGGGTTCGTAGATTAATATACTAAAATTGCAGGGTGCTGCATTGACGGCAAAGGGTGAAAAAAAAATGCGAAATGGTGCAAAAACGAGTTTTTCGTCAATATCTCGCGACTGGCTGGAAAAATAGAAAAAATTTGTAGCACAAAGTTGTAGAAAATTTAATTTCCTACAAAAAAGGTATCAACTTATTTTCGCGTATCTCCCATAGTTTTTACACAAAATGCAATTAAAGGTGCAAAATAAAAAAAGAAAAAATATTGTTTATGGTTTTTTTTCCATTTTTAAACGATCCTACGGGGAAAATTCAACAATCACCAATTACTGAAATATTTAAGGATGAGTTTTCGGCAGTCCACTGAAATGAAAATTGTCTACCGAAATGGTAAAAAATTACCACCGAAACGATACAGCCAAGAACATCGCCTTTGTAGTAGAAGGGTTCCCTATTTTGAATTTAAATAAATGTCTTTATTCTTTGTAAATATTTTTGTTCATTATTTTTTAATAAGAATTATTAATGAAGAATTAATTAATTGTTACTCCTATTAAATATTATTACTAATTATAATTATTAATATGTACATTTTCAAAATAACGAACAAAGCGCGTTTAGAAAGCGAGAAGTTTATTATTAGTAAATCGTCCCCTTAGTGCCAAAACCGATTATCTGCACTTTTCCGCTACTGAACTTTTATAATACCAATCGACCCGTCTCATTAAGCTGCATCTACAGGTAAAACCCATTATGCTCTACGACGCATACTTCCTGAAATAGCTAATAAATAAACAAAATAACTGCAAATTATTTCCAAAATTCTTGATTTAAACCCTAATAAACCCATTCAAAACACTTAAATTTGTAAACGTATTAATTGTTGAAACCAAGTTTCGGATTTAAACTCATTTTTTATGTAGACACTTAGAGTAAATATCCTGTGAGATTATTCCACTAAAATAAGTTATCCCACGGTAATTAGCTTTGACTGTTTGAATTTTACCAGATATTTTAATTTTACTAGATGAAGTAAAAACTAAAAAACCTGTCGCTTTTTGAAAAAAAATATATATAGAATATTTGCGTTATATTTGAGGCAAGTAAAAGAAGATACCGAATTTTAATTTGTTTTTACTGAATAACTTTTATTTGACGCTTTATAAATTACTTCAGCTAAAATCGATTATCAGTGCTTACTCTTTTCTTCCACTGTAATTTATTAGCGTTAGTCATCGTTACTTTAAAATTTATGCTTCAGCTAAAACCAGTTTAACCGTCTCTTCCGTACACAGATCGTGTGCTAGCGAGTGAGTTGCTCACTTTTATTCATTCATTGTTGAATCGCGCGCTGGGCAATACTGTTATTCTTTTGTTTAATTAATCTACTATATAAAAATAAGTCGGGTTTTCCTTCCTGACGCTATAACTCCAGAACGCACGAACCGATTTCCACGGTTTTGCATTCGTTGGAAAGGTCTCTGGCTCCGTGAGGTTTATAGCAAAGAAAATTCAGGAAAAATTAAAAAAAAATCGTTTTCTTTTAATCACAAAACGAAATGTTACATAAAACGAAGCTATCTGGTGGCGAAACGGAGTTCGCTGGGTTTGCTAGTCACTAATAAACATTACTGGGTGAACTATTCTGCGTATTTAGTTTAAAATAATGGCTACTAAGAAAGATGACGAAAAATATAGTTTAAAAAAAATATTTAATTTTATTATATGATAATTTAATTTTACCATTTCTTTTTCTTTCATCGTGTTCAACGCAAAATTTACGTTTAAAACATATATTTGCAATATGTATTATCATTATCATATAAAAAAATTTAAATATTTTTTTTGTCAAGATTATTATATGAAAAAAGGAAATAATAAATAAATAAATACCCGAAACAAAAATTAAATCCTAATGAAGCATGTAGGGGTAAACTCCCCGAGCAAAAAAAATACACGGTATTCCTCAGAGCGGCAGTGCAATGTGCTGATTTATGATTTTGTATTTTTTCTTGGTTAAGTAGGTACTTCTCAACCTTGGCAAAAATAATAATTGAGTAATGGGCTCTAAATCCATAAAATAAAAAAATATGAAGTGGCATTTTATCATCACGGTGAACTGTTCTAAACCCAATTCCTCTCGTAAAATTACTACCCTTGTAGTTACTTTTAGTTTTTGGATTGAAATTAACTTTTATATCAATCTAATATATATAAATTCTCGTGTCGCTGTTTGTGGTTAAACTCCTCCGAAACGGCTTTTCCGATTCTCATGAAATTTTGTGTGCATATTGGGTAGGTCTGAGAATCGGACAACATCTATTTTTCATCCCCCTAAATATTGAGGGTAATCCACCCCTATTTTTTTTTTTCAATTTTAGATATATTTTTTTAATTTTTTTATGATACATAATTCAAAAATACATACAACCCTAAATTTTCACCCTTCTACCACCAACCCCTATTTTTTATGGCGGTACGAAGTTCGCTGGGTCAGCTAGTAATATATAATATAGCCTATCAACAAAAACCACTATTGTTTGTTTACCTTCTTTCTTATACATGTAACAAGCACACAACTTTTGTCCTGGAAAAAGTTATCATTTCCATGGACAGTAAGTTTTTGTGAAATAGGTTCGTTAACATTGTTTTGTTGTATCCCGCTTGTCAGTGCTCCCTTCGAGCCAGGCCGCCTTAGGTGGATCACACGCACGCGCAACAACGTCATTGTGGATTCCCGCCAAATAGTAAGCATACCATTTCAGTGATATGGGGACAATTGAGCTAGTTTTATATATGTAAATGTATTTTTATTTATGAATATTATGTTCTATATATATATATATATATATATATATATCTGTGTGTGTATGTATGTGTACGTGCTGTGTATGAATATATATGCGTATCTGTGGATGTGCGTGCATGTACGAGTATGTAATAATATTATACAGTTAATGTGCAATTGTCTGACGTGTGCCTAAGATGTAATTTTATAATTTTTCAAAATGTAAATGTCGAAATGTCCTTCTTTTTTTTGTTCTTATTTTATTTTTATTATTAAGTATATTCTTTTATAATTATGTCGATTATGGCGTGATTCTCTAGGGCTAGTCTTGGGTTTGACAGCGGTGCATTCCTGTCATTCTCTATACAGAATGAAGGGGAGGGACTGGTGTTGAATTTGGTTTTGGGTTCGGAGAGTCGCGCCAGAATCGATACCAAGTATTTATGTTATTTTGTTTACTATAGCGCCTAACACGTCCTCAAACAGGCCCTGCCAGAATACCAGCGCTGATACAGTGAGAGAATATTTTCTCATTGTACCAGCATAAGCTGAGGCAGGGTCCTGATTGGCCATTTTAAATGTAATGATTATTTTTTGTTCTTAGGTTAAGTTTCTTTTTTATATTTTTTTTCCTGTTCCTTATACCATGGCCAATAAAGATTTTTCATTTCATTTCATTTCATTCGGTGGACTGTAATGCCGATAAGAGTCCAGGGAATGAAAGTATCGCCGATATGATACATCCATAAGTTTTTAGAGATCCTTGAGTCAATATAGGTATATTAAATAATTTCAGTTTGTGATGTACGTTTACCGAGAAACTGTAGGTTCGATATTTCGGATGCAGTAGTATTTCAATCTAAAATTTCTAGTTTAAAAATGTATATTAAAGTTAAAGCGGATGAAGTCATTGGCGGCCGATAGTATTTCTATATAAAAAACTTGACTTGACTCGCTTGCACATGATGAGTCATCAAAAATGGTTTCTGAAGGCAAACGATCAGATTGGCTTATTTCTGTAGCCAAAGTTCTGCATAATCCATGGTACTCCTCAGATATGACACCTTTGTAGCAAAAATCAAAAAAAAATCTTTGCTATAGATTTTGTTTATAAATAGGCTCAAGAAATGACTCCACCAGAGGTTAAATGACGGAGGAGTCTAGACGCGAAGACAGCTGGTACAGCAGTATTACTTGCCACACCAGCTATCCTCATTTTGCCGGCCTGCAGAATTGCTACTTCACACACGTAAGAGGGCAAAGTAATCCATTTGCGGATAGTCTGACAAAGAAATGAGTTACTAAATTTCTTTGTTCACGTTGGAACAGTGGGAATAGTAGTTCACAGTAAGTCGGTGGCAACGTAAGCCAGCGCGTGTAGACTTCTGTAGGAAAGGGGAAGGTAGATTAAGAGACAATAACTCCTCAAAACATGCGCCAAGGTATAGTCGATAAAACGCGCTTAATAACGCTACATCACGGCGTAATTGACGAGGCTCGAGGTGTTTAGTCACCTCCTTATCGACAATAATGCGGATCGCGCGCCGCTGTAACCTATCCAAAGCATCACCATACTTACGTCATGTACAACAAGCACAGTTGCTCAGGCGTGAAAAAACGTTAGTTTTACCGTGAAAGCGCAGACCTGGGCTTTCTTGGCAATGAACTCAACCAAGTTCTTGGTACCGCATTCCGAAATGCAGTCTAAATCTTTATTGAGTTCAATGACAAGATTCTCCCGTTTCTCTTTGGTTTCTACCTGTCCAACGGCTGCGTATCCAAAATATCCCGCATGCACTGTATTATCGTCTGCATAGCAATGAATATTCTCAAGAGGAATTAAATCATTGAATGCAGCAAAAAGAGTGTAGGGGATAGGACGGAGTCCTGAGAAACACCGGCATTCACTGACATGAACTGCGAACTACATCCGTCGCCGTCCGTTGACGCTCATGCAGGAAGTCAGCCACTCAGGCACAGAACTGAGTAGGCAGACCGTATCCAGGAAGCTTGGAGAGAAGACTTATGTGCCAGACCCTATCAAAGCCTTGGCGATGTTAAAGCTGATAGCCAAAGACTCACCTCGCTTATCGATAGCCTCACCCCAGATATATGTCACGTACGCTAGAAGGTCACCTGTCGATCGATTCGATCTATCCTCTTTTACTTGCCTCAAATATAACGCAAACATATTATATATATTTTTTTTGCAAAAAGCAACAGATTTGTTAGTTTTTACTTCATCTAGTAAAATTAAAATATCTGGTAAAATTCAAACAGTCAAGTCAAAGCAAATTACAGGATAGTCACAGGATATTTTAAGTGTCTACATGAAAAATGAGTTTAAATCCGAAACTTGGTTTCAACAATTAATACGTTTACAAATTTAAGTGTTTTGAATGAGTTTATTAAGTTTTAAATCAAGAATTTTGGAAATATTTTGCAGTTATTTTGTTTATTTATTAGCTATTTCAGGAAGTATGCGTCGTAGAGCATAATGGGTTTTACCTGTAGATGCGGCTTAATGAGACGGGTATATATATATATATATATATATATATATATATATATATATATATATATATATATATATATATATATCTGTGTGTGTATGTATGTGTACGTGCTGTGTATGAATATATATGCGTATCTGTGGATGTGCGTGCATGTACGAGTATGTAATAATATTATACAGTTAATGTGCAATTGTCTGACGTGTGCCTAAGATGTAATTTTATAATTTTTCAAAATGTAAATGTCGAAATGTCCTTCTTTTTTTTGTTCTTATTTTATTTTTATTATTAAGTATATTCTTTTATAATTATGTCGATTATGGCGTGATTCTCTAGGGCTAGTCTTGGGTTTGACAGCGGTGCATTCCTGTCATTCTCTATACAGAATGAAGGGGAGGGACTGGTGTTGAATTTGGTTTTGGGTTCGGAGAGTCGCGCCAGAATCGATACCAAGTATTTATGTTATTTTGTTTACTATAGCGCCTAACACGTCCTCAAACAGGCCCTGCCAGAATACCAGCGCTGATACAGTGAGAGAATATTTTCTCATTGTACCAGCATAAGCTGAGGCAGGGTCCTGATTGGCCATTTTAAATGTAATGATTATTTTTTGTTCTTAGGTTAAGTTTCTTTTTTATATTTTTTTTCCTGTTCCTTATACCATGGCCAATAAAGATTTTTCATTTCATTTCATTTCATTCGGTGGACTGTAATGCCGATAAGAGTCCAGGGAATGAAAGTATCGCCGATATGATACATCCATAAGTTTTTAGAGATCCTTGAGTCAATATAGGTATATTAAATAATTTCAGTTTGTGATGTACGTTTACCGAGAAACTGTAGGTTCGATATTTCGGATGCAGTAGTATTTCAATCTAAAATTTCTAGTTTAAAAATGTATATTAAAGTTAAAGCGGATGAAGTCATTGGCGGCCGATAGTATTTCTATATAAAAAACTTGACTTGACTCGCTTGCACATGATGAGTCATCAAAAATGGTTTCTGAAGGCAAACGATCAGATTGGCTTATTTCTGTAGCCAAAGTTCTGCATAATCCATGGTACTCCTCAGATATGACACCTTTGTAGCAAAAATCAAAAAAAAATCTTTGCTATAGATTTTGTTTATAAATAGGCTCAAGAAATGACTCCACCAGAGGTTAAATGACGGAGGAGTCTAGACGCGAAGACAGCTGGTACAGCAGTATTACTTGCCACACCAGCTATCCTCATTTTGCCGGCCTGCAGAATTGCTACTTCACACACGTAAGAGGGCAAAGTAATCCATTTGCGGATAGTCTGACAAAGAAATGAGTTACTAAATTTCTTTGTTCACGTTGGAACAGTGGGAATAGTAGTTCACAGTAAGTCGGTGGCAACGTAAGCCAGCGCGTGTAGACTTCTGTAGGAAAGGGGAAGGTAGATTAAGAGACAATAACTCCTCAAAACATGCGCCAAGGTATAGTCGATAAAACGCGCTTAATAACGCTACATCACGGCGTAATTGACGAGGCTCGAGGTGTTTAGTCACCTCCTTATCGACAATAATGCGGATCGCGCGCCGCTGTAACCTATCCAAAGCATCACCATACTTACGTCATGTACAACAAGCACAGTTGCTCAGGCGTGAAAAAACGTTAGTTTTACCGTGAAAGCGCAGACCTGGGCTTTCTTGGCAATGAACTCAACCAAGTTCTTGGTACCGCATTCCGAAATGCAGTCTAAATCTTTATTGAGTTCAATGACAAGATTCTCCCGTTTCTCTTTGGTTTCTACCTGTCCAACGGCTGCGTATCCAAAATATCCCGCATGCACTGTATTATCGTCTGCATAGCAATGAATATTCTCAAGAGGAATTAAATCATTGAATGCAGCAAAAAGAGTGTAGGGGATAGGACGGAGTCCTGAGAAACACCGGCATTCACTGACATGAACTGCGAACTACATCCGTCGCCGTCCGTTGACGCTCATGCAGGAAGTCAGCCACTCAGGCACAGAACTGAGTAGGCAGACCGTATCCAGGAAGCTTGGAGAGAAGACTTATGTGCCAGACCCTATCAAAGCCTTGGCGATGTTAAGGCTGATAGCCAAAGACTCACCTCGCTTATCGATAGCCTCACCCCAGATATATGTCACGTACGCTAGAAGGTCACCTGTCGATCGATTCGATCTATCCTCTTTTACTTGCCTCAAATATAACGCAAACATATTATATATATTTTTTTTGCAAAAAGCAACAGATTTGTTAGTTTTTACTTCATCTAGTAAAATTAAAATATCTGGTAAAATTCAAACAGTCAAGTCAAAGCAAATTACAGGATAGTCACAGGATATTTTAAGTGTCTACATGAAAAATGAGTTTAAATCCGAAACTTGGTTTCAACAATTAATACGTTTACAAATTTAAGTGTTTTGAATGAGTTTATTAAGTTTTAAATCAAGAATTTTGGAAATATTTTGCAGTTATTTTGTTTATTTATTAGCTATTTCAGGAAGTATGCGTCGTAGAGCATAATGGGTTTTACCTGTAGATGCGGCTTAATGAGACGGGTCGATTGGTATTATAAAAGTTCAGTAGCGGAAAAGTGCAGATAATCGGTTTTGGCACTAAGCGGACGATTCACTAATAATAAACTTCTCGCTTTCTAAACGCGCTTTGTTCGTTATTTTGAAAATGTACATATTTATAATTATAATTAGTAATAATATTTAATAGGAGTAACAATTAATTAATTCTTCATTAATAATTCTTATTAAAAAATAACGAACAAAAATATTTACACAGAATAAAGACATTTATTTAAATTCAAAATAGGGAACCCTTCTACTACAAAGGCGATGTTCTTGGCTGTATCATTTCGGTGGTAATTTTTTACCATTTCGGTAGACAATTTTCATTTCAGTGGACTGCTGAAAACTCATCCTTAAATATTTCAGTAATTGGTGATTGTTGAATTTGCCCCGTAGGATCGTTTAAAAATGGAAAAAAAAACCATAAACAATATTATTTCTTTTTTTATTTTGCACCTTTAATTGCATTTTGTGTAAAAACTATGGGAGATACGCGAAAGTAAGTTGATACCTTTTTTGTAGGAAATTAAATTTTCTACAACTTTGTGCTACAAATTTTTTCTATTTTTCCAGCCAGTCGCGAGATATTGACGAAAAACTCGTTTTTGCACCATTTCGCATTTTTTTTCACCCTTTGCCGTCAATGCAGCACCCTGCAATTTTAGTATATTAATCTACGAACCCTTGCGGAAATTTTCGCGTTGGTTGCAGGTGATCAACTCAAAATGGCAAAGTTAAGCCTTTATTGACTGGACTACTATTATTTCTTGCCGGTTCTTCTCAGTACAAGGTCTCCCGCCGTAGATTTTCGAACCGATAGCGTAGCTTTTCGACATTCACAAGTGCTTGTAACAGCGTAGACTGAATAAACGATATTAAAATTTGATTTTTTTTAATTTTATTTCTATTATTAAGCGAGGGTTTTTCACTATTTCTAGGAAGTAAATTAAAAATTTTTCGAACATACATTAATTTTTTATAAATATACTGAGACGCAACTGTCATTATAGCGATTTCTTTAAATTTTTCTCTTAAAGAGTCTCTTGTTTTTGGATTGAAACTCGATGGAACAGCCCGCTTCTGCAGTACAAACATAGTTTTAATGTCGGCAGCATTTCCCCACAGCAAAATGCCGTACGACACCACACTATGAAAATAACTAAAATATACGTAAATCGAGTGCTAATCGAGCGGTATCGACGTCAGTTAATTGGCTGCAGAGCTAAGTCTGTTCGACAATTTCTTAATATGTGGGACCCCACTGAAGCTTCGAATCTAGTATAATGCCTAAGAATACTGCATTAGAAATTATGTCGATATAATAAATAGATCATTAGTGTAGGTATAATTCCAATTTAATAGTCTTACAATGTTTCCTAGTCTAGGAACATAATTAAACATCTTCCTAAATTATTGACTGAAAAATTCTAAAATGGTAATATTACATTCTAAAGGTAGATAATTATGTTTGGCAATCTGGCGAATTCCGCATTTGTGGACATTGGCATTTCGGTTTGCAGGGCCCTCCTTCAACCTCCCGGAAGAAGCCAGGCTTGCACCTGTATTGAAGTTTTGGCACTTCATTGCCGTCACATTTGAAGAGGGCTACAGTAGCAATGCAGTGGTCTGGCGGGCAGCTCCTAGTACATATGTACTCTTCATTAGGATCTCGAGGTTTTTCTAAAAAAATTTTCAGTGATTAGGTTTGAACGTTAAATTCTACTTAAGATATAAAAACATGTTCATCGCTCACTCAGAGCTATAGCCAAGCCAGTCGCTTAGCGACTAATCATAGGTAGGTAAAGAAAAGACGTTTTCGAACTAATGAAAACAAATGGCTGAATCTAGCCTCGTAAGGGTTCCAGGGTTGAAGGAAGGACAGTGACATGTGCGTCGGCAGAACATTCCATTTGCGTATAGTGTGATCAAAAAATCAGTCAACAAACCTCTTTTGCTGCTAGACTGGTGACCACAGTGAGTGTCCGAAGGTAGGTAAGGGGAAAAAACTCCTCACTATTCTTACACGAACAAAGAAATTTGGTGACTCATTTCTTTGTCGTACTATTCGCAAGTGGTTTTTTTTGGCCACACACGTGTTCCCTCGTTCCTACAATCTGGGGAATCCTTTAAGAGAGGCGTGAATAAGCATTTTTGCAGGTCGGCAAGGTGAGGATGGTTGGTGTGGCAGTTTATAACTGCTTCTTCCCATTTGGACTCTATCACCACTTTACAGCAGGTGGAGTAGAGTCATTTGCCTATCTGGCTATAAAAAAGAAGATTTTATATTATATTAGATTTTATAATTTTAGGGGTGGACCCCCTACAGAACCCCCTTGGACACCTCGGTGGGTGAATTAGAAGTGAAAATCGTAAGTGGCCCAGTGCGTCAGATTTGTAAATACATCCTTGCCTCACTATTGAAAATGTTATTCCAAATCTTCTTTTCATGATGAAGACTTGGAAGGCAAACATGCGCATGGCCCGCTTGATGCCCTATGGACGCCTGCAATACCGGAGTATCACCCGCACGTTGCTTAGTCAAGTCAAGAAAAGCATATAGATTCTAGCGTCATATGTTTTTTAGCTGAGGAGCTCTGTTCGATGTGGGACATGAAATGGCCCAATTTGCCTATTGTCTTGTCTTCGTTACTAAATATGGGATACTTTTCTTAGATTCAATCACTCCACATAGGATAATTCCTATTGAGATGAATAGAATAGTAAGTTACTAAGTAGATACTTACTACACTGGCTAACCGGGATACAATTGCCGGATTCGTCTCTCGCATAGCCATCTTCACAGTAGCACTTTTTATTACACACAATGTTGACTATCGGACAGTTAGTGCGGTTCTGTTTATCGATATTGATGCATTCGTTGTCGCATGCACTACCGCAATCGTAAAATTCATTCTTCTTGTTACACATATCTGTAATTGTAAAATAATATAGAAATATTATCATAATAACTTATTGAAATGAAAACGATTATAAAAACAAACTTTTAATTTTTATTAATTTAAGGAAATACTAGAAAAAAATTACAAGAAAAAAAACCACTAGGTCCAGTATATAGTGCGTCCGCCCGATTAGCAGAAGACATGGGTTCTATCCCGTCTAATGCCTGAACTGAGCGATTGTTTTTCTAATATTTTTTTCTTAAGATTAATAAATTATTTTAAATCATCTTACCACACTGCTTTTCAGTGATACATGTTCCAAGATAGTTCCTGTAATATCCTGGGGCGCAAACGCACTTCTCTGTGCAGGGTTGTAGGTCAAGAAGGCAGGCAACTTGAATAAAACGGTTCCTGCATGTTCTTTCTGGCGGGCATTTTTTGACGCAGCTTCTGATTTCGTTTGTACCGCAGCGTAACACAGGCTCTAAAATATTTAAAACAATGTGATCAATATCAAATTATTTAAATAAATAAAATAAAAGAGAGTCGGAGTATCCGACGATATAAATTGGACGTAGTTACGCGAAAACGTTCCAACCCACAGCGACCCCATTTTGAGATAAACGCAATTTTGTGTTTTAGCGGTACACTTTTTCCCTGTAATTATTTCAGGCAAATACTATTGGTGTTACTGTGGAATGCCAAACTGGTTATTGAATGATATGCATATTTTTTGTAAATACATAATACAAGGGGCATATAAATAGGTAAAACGAGTTTGAAACGTTTTCGCTAAATTTAATTTTGTATGAACCTTGTTAAATAGCAATTGTGCATAAACGTTCCAGAACGAATTTAAGTGTATTATTTTATAAATATATCTAAAATAAATATGTAAAATAATAAATAACAATGAAGAACATACAATAACAACAAAAAAAAATTGAAAATGTATTACAAAAAAAATAGAACGTGATCTTTTGAGCTTAGAACCTATGCCAATTTGCTGATATGGTTCCAAAAGTTATCAAAAACTTATATTATAAACATTCAATTTTCATCATCGTATTCTATGATCTCGAAGTCCGGAACTCCACCAAACCCATCAACATCATCAGTGCTTCTTCAGAACTTTGAAGCGTTCTATAAAATCGAAGGCAATCCACTTCCTGTGCACCTCTTCTACCTCTCCTTCTACCAATACATAACAATGCCCAGTATCATTAAATGCACTATGGATACCACTATTGTAGAACTAAGTAAAAAAGTTAAACCTCTTCAAGTTTACAAAATGACAAAGACTGATTTTTTTAGTACAACTAAACTGGAAAAGAAGATTATCAATAGGAAGAAGTTTACAGACTCATCTAAAGTTAGTTGGCTACATACAAAAGAAATTAAGTTGGATAAAGATAAAATGTTTTCTATTTTTATGCGGTCTACGATGGAAGACGATTTCAATGAGTTGAAAATTGATAAAAGAATAAAACGAGAACTGCAATACATAAAAGAATCTGATTTTTGCTTATTGTGGCCTAACGACAAACCGATTGCTCCAGCGAAATTAGTGGACTTACAATCCATGTACCACTACATACCCGAGGATTGCCTTCAATTTTATAGAACGCTTCAAAGTTCTGAAGAAGCACTGATGATGTTGATGGGTTTGGTGGAGTTCCGGACTTCGAGATCATAGAATACGATGATGAAAATTGAATGTTTATAATATAAGTTTTTGATAACTTTTGGAACCATATCAACAAATTTTTGGCATAGGTTCTAAGCTCAAAAGATCACGTTCTATTTTTTTGTAATACATTTTCAAATATATTTTTTTGTTGTTTTTGTATGTTCCTCATTGTTATTTATTATTTTACATATTTCTTTTTGGTTTATTTTTATAAAATAATACACTTAAATTCGTTTTGGAAAGTTTATGCATAATTGCTATTTAACAAGGTTCATACAAAATTAATTTAGCAAAAACATTTCAAACTCGTTTTACCTATTTATATGCCCCTTGTATTATGTATTTACAAAAAATATGCATATCATTCAATAATCAGTTTGGCATTCCATAGTTAAACCAATAGTATTTGCCTGAAATAATTACAGGGAAAAAGTGTGTAAATTGCAAATTGGGGTTGCTGTGGGTTGGAACATTTTCGCGTTACTACGTCCAAATATACCATAGTTATTTATTTTGGTAAAAAATATCTTTTTCTCTAGAACATATTTAATAGCAAAAATGGATCAAGTATATGTGGATTGTTTATAGCAAAAAATATGAAAATAATATATTATAATAAAAGGTTTCAATTTATTTAGAACAGTGTTCGCAGCTTAAAAAAACAGTATGGATTAATCTAAAGGGTTTCAAATTACATGGAACATTTTTGCAGAAATAAAAAATGTATAAAGATTTTGCAAAAACGTTCCAACCCACATGGATCATTTAAGAAACCATTAAATGTGCGTTTTATGAATTTAGTATAATGTTCCAAGACAAGTGGAACATTATAACGATATGTTATTCTATTAAGAGTTTTTAACAATATGTTTCAGTATGCATGTAATGTTTTTACTTTATTTTGAGTACACGTCCTTGGCATAATGGTGGGTTGGAACATTTGGGTTAAACTTTATTGATGAAACTAACTTAAAAATACTAGCATCTTTGTGTGCACATGATGTAATATGGCAAAAATAGTACCCTGGTTATGGTAACTCATTTTCGAGTGACTTGTGGGTTGGAACGTTTTCGCGTAACTACGTCCAATTGTGAGAGAGGTCCCGCTATTTTGACGGTGTTTTTTTTCAAACATCTAATCCCCTACTTATCCCCTAATGTTATCGACAAAAAACAAAACACAACACCAAAAAAAAGGCAGTTTTTTTTACTTTATAATCTTCTGTAAGACGGATGTTACATCCACAGGCGGGACCAATTCGAGTTCAAAATACTATGCCCCACCTCTCTTTTGTTTAATTAAAATTGTAACTACCCCATTAAGTTAGTAGTTAGTTACTTTAGGAAGATTCATGAAAATGTAGGGCATAAAGTGTTGTACTTACAAGTAATTATTATTGTATTGATATTTTAAGCACTAAACTGCTAGATTTATAAAACTAAAGGAAATTTTTACTATAGACATATTCATTAGGCTCAGGTATCAAACAGGATACAGGACCCGAACCTGCGCCTTTCGTTTTCCGTCCAATATATACTTATAGCGGAGGCGGTCTTTTTTTCTATCCAAAATTTTCTCAAGTGTTACCTAACTTATTAGGGATGATTATTTATTTTGTGGAAGATAAATTGGTGATGCTTTCGACACCTGTAGTAGATATCATAGAAAATATTTCTTTACAGCTCTGAATAAGAACCTACACTGCTATATTAAAATTTATATCACCTAATTATTTTTTTGCGAAATAAGTGGCAAAGAGTCATGTGCCCCATCCGGATGTTTATTGTGTAAAATGTGTGGCAATCATGCATTTATGAATTTTGCCTTAATTGATGGTAAGCGGCTTACGTTTTAGATACATTAACTAATAAAACATTAGTAATAAACTAAACTTAATTGTAGGCACGGAGCTGGTGATTCCCCTAATACAAAATCATTATTGAATTGCAAAGCAATCTGAATGCTCTATGTTTTTCCCTCAGGGTTTTCCTCATCGCTAGCGATTCAACTAGCGAGTTGAGAAACAAATTATCCCTGAATAAATAATAATATGAACCTCTGCAAGTAGATGATGATAAAGTAACAATAACAAAGACCAGATATTTTAATCCAATAATATCAATAATGCCGAATATGATGCATGAACATTGTAATGCATTGTGTTATAATTCTGAGGTAGGTATGAACGGAATAAGGCGAAACTGCCACAATTAATCAAAAAGGTTTTAAGTACAAACATACTTTAAAAAATATAATTTCACAAGTTAACGATTTCGCAAAACAATTGTTCTGTGTAAAAAATTTAACAATCGAAATAAAAAAAAAATCATTTAACTGTGGAATAAGTAAAGTTATATTTTTTGATTGA
This sequence comes from Chilo suppressalis, assembly GCA_902850365.2. Classification (NCBI taxonomy): domain Eukaryota; kingdom Metazoa; phylum Arthropoda; class Insecta; order Lepidoptera; family Crambidae; genus Chilo; species Chilo suppressalis. Next base: position 7,203,251 of record OU963902.1, read on the forward strand.
GGACCTATCATAAAATCTGCTCAATAATTTCAGGAATACTGTATGCAAATTCAATTCATCATTCAAATAAATTAATTGCTCATTCATTAGTACTTTGAGTAATTAAAATTTAAATAATTAAATATGGAAAGTTAAGTTACTTGAACGGAAACGGCACAAAAAGGTATTCTTTGTGTTCACACCATAAGAAAGAGAAGAACACGCGACCAATTTTGATTACATGACCTTTTTTGATTTACACTATTTTATTAAAAGTATTAGTACTCACTTGGCGTGAAGGCCAAAACCGAATACGCGAGGTAGGATAGTATTACGATGACTAACGCGTTCCTCATGTCGACTGGCCGGTTCTCGACAGAATGTTGTTGTCTAAAGTTTTTTTTCTATTTAAATAACGGTCTGCCAAGCAAGTCAGTTGCGTAGTTAAGGTAAACAAAACAATCACAGCTCTGGGTTTTGTATAAAACAAAGACATCGGTGCGAAGTTGTGATAAGCTCCGACACACGTGTTATTAGGTATGACTTATTGTAATTAATCTACAACTTATTTTGTTTTCCATGTTATTTCTTAATTTTAAAATTTTAAATACCTATCTTCTAGAACAATATCCCTCGAAATTTTATAATTGTAATGAATTAAATGGTTAAAAGTAGGACACATTGCCCATCTCCATTTACGTGTCTATCTTGATTACTCTCTTATTGCACGGATGAACCACGATCGCTGGGCCAGAAAGATCATAGAGAGCAATGACACCCGCGGCAGAGAAAGATCTCCTAAGAGATGGACAGATGATATCCGATTTTTTTTGTTGCCTCCCAGGCGGGGGAGTAGGTGTGAAATCCTCATGGATACCCTACAGCCGGCTGTAGGGTTATGTCAGACTCTTACTGACTAAAACACACCCGTGGCGGATGCCTATGGCCTTAGGGGCCTTACAGGCTTCATCTGATGCGATCAACCCCTGTGAAGGGGATGATGCAGCGCTGCCTTAGTAAATACTACTGCATAGTGCGCTTTGAGGACGGATGCACTCTGATGTGCATCCGTTCGGTTTGGGAATGATATCTGACAACAGGCTGGAATTAACTAGATGCAAGTGGCCGGGGACATCCCCATGTCCCCATTCGATGGAAAGTTAAAAAGGAAGCCTATGTTCAAAGACGAAGCCAAAAACTGGCGTAGATATAATAAATAAAATATAAAGGACTAGAGGAGCCGATCCGGTGTACCTCGTATCACGAAGTACGACATTAAAGGTAGAAATAAGTATACTTATCTGGCGTGTTGTGTTGTATTGTGTTGTGACTTGTGACGCGATCGGTTTCATACATTTAGTACGGTTAGAACTATATTTCTATATCGCGATGTGTCGACATTGTTCTCACTATAACCATACTAAATATATAAAACAGATAGCTCTCCAATGGTAAGCTGCGACCATGCCCGCTGTGTGCGAATGCACACTTCTTTTTGATATCGCAATATTTTGTCCAATATTTTGTATATTCTTTATGTTTGTTTATGATTTTGTTTTATTAAATATATATTAGATTTTACCTTTTGGCTGTCAAGGTTGTTTTTCTTTAATAGGCAGTAGTAAATCTGGAAGGCAGAAGTAACGAGGGCGTAAGGCATTGGCAACTAAGTACTGAGAATGACCATAACCAATATCAGCATTCAATACAGCCCATGGCTCAATTTCCGGAATCAACCGAAAATAATATTTCCTTACTTTCACAGGCACCTCGCAATAATATAGTAATTTCCCCCACTGCAGCGATTTTGAGCTCTACGCCGTCTCAGCCGAATGTAGCACACATTCACAGCCAAGACGGGGCGCCCGCCACAGTTGCTGGAGGAAAAGACTGCGTCACCCGCCTCGTTGAGGCCCTGGAGGTTTTGGTAAAGAAGGAAGGAATGAAGGGTCCTCTCCTCCACCTAACAGATTGAGAACTTCTAACATAGCTCTTCCTACGTTTGACGGTAAATCACCGTCAGACTGGTTATTATTTAAATGTGCCTTTTTTGATACAGAGCGATCCTATACTACGTTTGAGAATTTAGCACGTCTGAGCCAAGCTTTAAAAGGAGCAGCACGTGAAGCAGTCTGCACGCTTTTGGTGACAGCAAAGCAAGCGTCTGACGTAATTGAAGCGTTAGATCGTCGCTTCGGTGGCCCTGAACAAATCGTGCTACAGGAGGTAAACTCTATTCGCGCTATGCCTAGGATTGGTAATGAAGTAAGGGATTTGAGTATGTTTGCCTCTCGTGTGCGTAATTGTGTGGAAATTGCGAAATTATTGGATCATAAAATCTCCAGAATTATTTGGTGCTCTGTTGAGTATATTTCCACAGTCTTTACGCTCACGATGGCTTGACTATGCAAAACAAAATTGGGAAGGCCAGGCCAAGGTAGAGCTACTGTCTGAATTTTTATCATGCGAAGTCGACCTAATTTTTCAATTTGGCTCTATCAACGAAGCTACGACTTCTTCGTACCGTGAGCGTTCACACGCTGTGTCGGAGTATGAATCGAATTCTGTTCATGAAGCTGCGACTACATGCAATGAGCAAGCGCGCTCTGGTTTGGAGTCTGCCTCGGGTGCAATTAAGAAGAGCACTAGGCCCAACAAAAAAACCGTCGATTACATATTCGGTTTGTTGTTTACAAAATCATCTGTTGTCAAAATGTGACAAATTTAGTTCAATGACAGTGGATGACAGATGGCATTTTATCAAAGAGAATAAAATTTGTTATCGTTGCCTTATACCAGGTTCGCATAGTTTTAAATATTGCAATAAAAATAAGACAAACTGTTTGGTAAAAGATTGCAACCGTAAACATAACACTCTGCTACATAACCCTAATTTTAACAATTCTACTAAGCATTCTGAAGTCCAGCCGTCTACGTCTTCGGCTGAACAGGTTTTGATTAGCACCACAGCCGCACATACAAACCTCTCTTTCCGACCTTTGTTAAAGATAGTGGCTGTCACTGTCTCAGGTCCAGCTGGAAGCATTGATACGTTCGCTTTATTAGATGATGGCTGAACTGCAACCTTTATCGAGTCCGATATTGCGAAAAAGATAGGCGTGTGAGGTCCAGAAGGGCAGATACACCTTGACTGTGTGGGTGGTTTGTCACAGGATAGTGTTAGAGCGACAAATTGCTAGGAGTTTATATTTGCGTGTAATCTCATTGCTGTTATTCGTATGGTTTGTGGTTGTCAGAATTATTTGAATATACTGACTGACATGCACTTCAAGTTTTGGTTGTTACTTGCTTAGATACGTTGTTTGTACTCATGTGTTCTATTTCTTTTGTAAATATATATTAAGTCAATATTAGCTGGCATTCTTTATTTATTATATATGATCGAGGTTATCTAGTCCTCGATCAGGTTATGGGCCGCATATGATAAATATAAGAAGACTTAAAATATGGCTACACAAGGAAATAGTATGAAGGTAAATTCGAGCAGCGATGGATCGGAGAGATCTCAGCCTTCACACGACACAGGTATGAGCATAGAGAAACTCGATGGAAATTCGAATTATAGTACTTGGAAATTTTTGGTAGAATTATATCTAATTCACGATGATTTATGGGAGTACACACAAACAACGCCAGATAAAACTGATGTAGTAGGCTGTAGGAAAGACCAAAAAGCGAGAGCAAAAATATGCTTGATGGTAAAGCCCCACTGTCTGATTCACGTTCGAAACGCTAAGACAGCTAAAGAAGCGTGGGACGCTTTGAGATCGGCTTTTGAAGATAAGGGTCTTAACAACCGTTGCAGACTTTTGACCAAGTTAGTTAGCCTAAAACTTGAACAATTTACATCAGTTAGGAGTTATGTAACAGAAATAATGTTAGTAGCGCAGCAATTACGGGACATCGGTAAAGAAGTTGACGATGAGATGCTAGCTGCTCTCATGTTACAAGGTTTGACCGAAACTTTTCAACCAATGAGGCTTGCGATTGAAAACTCAGGAGTAGAGTTGACCACAGATTACATAAAAACCAAATTACTTCAAATGGAAGATTCGTATAACACTAGTAGTTCAAGCAGTAATGATATAGCATTGCGTGTTGATACACATAACAAGACTAGGAGATTTCCATACAAGAAGTCACAGAAGATAAAATGCTTTATTTGTAATGGACCACATAAAGCGAGAGATTGTCCAGAGAACTCAAAAAATAAGAAGGCTTCGTTAGCATTGGGACTTGCAACTTCAGGAAAACCAGACGAGTGGATTTTAGATTCTGGGGCATCAAGCCATATGACTAACAGCAAAGAGTATTTAATGGACGTTAGAATGTATGACAAAAAAGTGGAAATCGGATGTGCGAATGGTAGTAAAGTATATGGTATTGGAGAAGGTTCTGTGGTATGTAAGGAGAATGTTGCAGGCGTAAGTGAAGTGATGTATGTACCACACTTAGCAACTAACTTGTTGAGCGTGAGTGCTATTGTAAAGAAGAATGTAGTTGTTGTATTTTCAGCGAAAGGCTATGAACTGTTGAAAGCGGATGGATGTAAGGTTACTGGTGATGTCTTATATACAGGTGTGGAGGATAATGGTGTTTATAAACTTAAGCTCTGTTCACAGGAGAAAGCACTAGCCTCGACTGTCAGTACCATAGACATAGAGTTGTGGCATAGACGTATGGGACATCTTGGTGTACGGAACCTTAAGCTGCTGAGAGACAAATTGGCTACAGGGGTAAGTTTTACTAATAATCCAGTTAACTTACAGTGTAGAGCTTGTTTGATGGGAAAGCAGACCAAACAACCGTTTAAAAAGGGTTTAGCAAACAGAGCTGATGATATTTTAGGTTTGGTTCATACTGATGTATGTGGACCAATGAGTAAAGACTCAATGTCGGGCTGTAAATATTTTCTAACGTTTATTGATGATTTTACAAGAAAAACTTTTGTATATTTTATCAAAAACAAAAGTGAAGTCTTTCAAAAATTTTTAGATTTCAAGACATTTGCTGAGAACCAGTCTGGAAAGAAATTAAAAATTCTTCGATCGGATAATGGCAAGGAGTATGTCAATGAGCAGATGAAGAAATTTTTGAAGCAGTGTGGTATACAACAGCAATTAACGGTTGAGTATACACCCGAGCAGAATGGAGTTGCAGAACGTGCAAACCGCACAATAACAGAAAAAGCTAGAAGTATGCTTCAGGAAGCAGAGCTAGATGAAAAGTTCTGGGCAGAGGCGGTGAACTACGCTGTGTATTTAAAGAATAGATCACCGACCATTGCAGTTAAAGGTAAAACGCCAGAGGAAGCGTGGACTGGAAGGAAGCAAGACTTAAGCATGCTACGAATTTTCGGATGCAAAGCGTTTATTCACGTACCAAAAGTAAAACGGACGAAATGGGACGCTAAATCTAAAGAAATGATTCATGTAGGCATCTGTGAAGAATCGAAAGGCTACCGCTTAATAGACCCAATAACTAATCATTTAAGCAAGGCCAGAGATGTTGTGTTTTTCGAGAACGAGAATATAAACTGTAAGCAAACAGTTGAAAGAGTTGAGAAGTCAGCACCGCTTAGTTTTAAGGATAACGTCACAGAATATGAAGATCACATAGAAGTTCAAGATTTTCAAAGAGATCAAATTGAATCGGAAAATGAACCTGTAAATATTGTAAGTAGTAATGATGATGATATTCTGCATGAGAATTTAGAAACAGAAACAAATGAAGAGAGTTCTGTTACAAGAAGATATCCTTTAAGAGATAGAAAGAAGAAAGCGATACCTGACTGCATTACATATCACACAATAGCTGATTGTGATGATCCGCAGAGTGTGGATGAGGCATTGTCTAGAAGAGACAAACACTTATGGAAAGCTGCGATCGACGAGGAGCTTAATGCACTCAAGAAAAATAAAACATGGAAATTGACGTTACCTCCAGAATCTTGCAACGTCGTTGATTCTAAATGGATATTTAAAATCAAAGAAGAGGCAGGGGGAAATAAGAGATACAAAGCACGCCTAGTTGCAAGAGGTTTCAGCCAGAGGCATGGAATAGATTATTTTGAGACATTTTCTCCAGTTATTAGACATAGCTCTTTGAGGACATTGATTGCATTGGCAGCTCATATGAATCTTAATATAGACCACATGGACGTGAAAACCGCATTCTTGAATGGTAACTTGGACGAGGTGGTTTATATGAAGCAACCAGAGGGTTTCGTTGAAAAGGGAAAGGAGAATTATGTGTGCCAGTTGCAAAGATCATTGTACGGACTTAAACAAGCTCCCAGAGCATGGAATAAAAAACTTCATTTGGAATTGCTGAAACTTAAATTCAAGAGGTCTGAGTATGAACCATGCGTTTATATTAGATCTACAGGAGATAAAGTAATTATTCTTGCCATATATGTAGATGACATTTTATTGTTCTGGAATAATGTTGAGGAATTAAGGAAGGTTAAAACAGATCTCACAAACAAATTTGAGATGAAGGACCTTGGCACAGCGAAGTTGATGTTGGGAATACGAATAGCACAAGATAGTGAAGGGATCAAACTGGATCAGAAGGGATACATAGAGAAGGTTATTCGTACATTTGGAATGGAGAACTGTAAACCAGTTGCTACTCCAGCAGTACCAGGACAAAGGCTAGAGAGGCCACAGCTTGATCAAGAACTTGATGAAAAAGTACCGTATCGCGCATTGATTGGTTCACTGATGTACCTTGCTGTTTGTACGCGCCCTGACATAGCACACACAGTAAGTCAGCTCAGTCAGTTTAACAACAGCTACGGAGACGAGCATTGGATAGCTGCAAAGAGAGTGCTCCGCTATTTGATGGGAACCAAGGATCTAGCATTATTCTATAGAAGGGGAAACCAAAATGAGTTTGTATTAGGTTATGCTGATGCAGATCACGCCGGAGACTTTGATAGAAGATCAAATTCAGGTTGGGTATTTTTATCTCAAGGAGGAGCTATTTCTTGGGAGAGCAAGAAACAACGTACAGTGGCAATATCGTCTGCAGAAGCTGAGTATGTAGCGTTATCAGAGGCTGCAAAAGAGGCAATTTTCATTCGCAGGTTTATTGCAGAATTAAGAGATGGACCCAATCCCGCAATCTCAATTTTCACTGATAGTCAGTCGGCTATGGCAATTGCTAAGAATCCTGTACATCACCAGCGTACGAAGCATGTGGATGTAAGATATCACTTTGTACGTGAGGCGATTGAGAATGGTGACATTCATTTGAGGTACAAGGAAACTAATAGAATGACAGCTGATGTTTTGACAAAGTGTTTGTTGAGAGGTAAATTTGAATGGTGTGTGAAAAGCATGGGTTTGAGTTGTGTGTGAATAAGATGGCTGTTTATATGGTAGGTATACTAACAGGCATGAGATTAAGGAGGAGTGTTAGAGCGACAAATTGCTAGGAGTTTATATTTGCGTGTAATCTCATTGCTGTTATTCGTATGGTTTGTGGTTGTCAGAATTATTTGAATATACTGACTGACATGCACTTCAAGTTTTGGTTGTTACTTGCTTAGATACGTTGTTTGTACTCATGTGTTCTATTTTGTTTGTTATCTAGTCTTCGATCAGATAGCACCGTACAATATGTCGACTTTAAAATAAAAGGCAAACACGCTTCTGATAGCTTTTTTGTTTGTAGAGCACGTTCTATTCAGAATTTAGGCCTATTAAGGCAATCCGCTACTCACGCCGATATAAGCGCTTTTCCGCATTTATGTGAGCTTTCACGCGAGCTTTGTTATGTCGATGCAAAACCTTCGTTAATAATTGGTGTAGATAATTGGGCTTTGACTATCGCATATGAAACCAGACAGGGTACTAAGTCGCAACCTGTAGCTATAAAAACTGCTCTAGGATGGGTTGTGTATGGGTTTCCGAGTAGCATAACTAAGCCTCTACAATATGCTTACCACGTATCTCTTCGGGAGCAGGACACTTCAGATCCACGTCAACGTTTAGAATTGATGATCAAAGAGCAATATAAATTAGATGCTATAGGCATTACGAAGTATGAGCCTCGTAGTACCGAGGATCAACGCGCTCTCCAAATTTTGTCAAACACAGCGCGTCGCTTACCAAATGAACGCTTTGAAGTTGGACTTTTATGGAGGGACGATGAACCTGTGGTACCCGACAGTTTTCCACTGGTTTTAGCTAGATTTAGGAGCCTTGAAAGGCATATGATACGTGATCCACAATATGCAGAAAAATATCGACAAAATATTCATGATACTCTCCGAAAAGGTTACGCTGAAAAGTGTGAGTCTATATCAGCCAAATCAGTTTGTTGGTATTTTACCTCACTTCGGTGTTGTGAATCCTAACAAACCGACAAAGCCTTAATTCATTATTGCTTACGGGACCTGATCTTCTGCAATCTCTACTTGGAATTTTGATGCGTTTCAGAGAGGGGAAGGTAGCCCTAACAGCTGATATTAGGGAAATGTTCGCTCAAATCAAAATTCGGAAAGAGGATAGGGATGCGTAACATTTTATCTGGCGCGACCACCCTTCATCCCCAATATCTATTTACCGAATGTCGTCCATGACCTTTGGAGCCTGTTCTAGCCGCTCCACCGCCATGTACATAGTCAATCTAAACGCATCAGAATTTCAGGAGGAGTTCCCGGACGCTGTAAATGCCATCAGAGCTGATACATACATGGACGATTATATAGGCAGTATCGATACGACTGAGGGTGCAGCTCGTTTGGCAGCCGACATTGTCGAGGTCCATAAGCGCGGAGGTTTCCTCATGCGTGGCTGGATCTCTAACGACCCAGGTGCACTAAGTCTGTTTCCAAAGGATTTGTTACCCGAGGTCAGCAGTAGCGTAGATCTCGGGATACCTAACTTCTCTAGAACCTTGGGATTAATTTGGCAGCCCTCGCTGGATATTATTGGATTTAATTTAGACCCGAAAAATGTTTTGTCAAATAACCTGACAAAGCGCCTAGTTTTAGCTGACGTGATGCGTATTTAGACCCGTTAGGAATCCTAGCATCTTTAGTAGTTAAGGGTCGTATCCTTTTTCAGAACCTGTGGCGAAAAGGTCTGGATTGGGACGAGAGTCTATCGGACGCGGATTCATGCATTTGGCGAGACTGGTTCGATAACCTGAATTCTTCAACTAACCTAGCGATTCCTAGGTGTTATAACACCTCAAATAGCGAAGTGGCTGAAATCGAACTGCACGTATTTTGCGATGCTAGTGAACTGGCTCACGTTGCCGTCGCTTATTGGCGATTCATTTTCAATAACGCGAAAGTTCGACTAGCTCTTATTGCGAGCAAAGCACGTGTCTCACCTTTGAAGCCGTCTTCTATACCACGTCTTGAGCTGCAGGGTGCCCTGATAGCCTCTCGGTTAGCAGGCGTAGTTTGTAAAATCTCATCGCCGTAAACCTGACCGTCGCTATTTCTGGTGCGACTCAATGACAGTTCTTGGATGGCTAAGAAGTGATGCGAGGAAGTACAAGCCCTTCGTTTCGCACCGTGTAGGCGAAATAATAGAAAACACTCATATTAGTGACTGGCGTTGGGTTCCAACAGAGCTAAACGTAGCAGATGATGCAACTAGCGGCAAATGTAAAGTGCTGAATGTTGAGTCGCGCTGGATAACTGGTCCGAAGTTCCTCCTATCTCCTTCCTCTGAATGGCCTACCGAAACTGAAATTATAACTTCCACTTCAGGGGAAGAAGAGCTAAAGGCTTTATTTCGTAATCAACCGACTCAGCCACTCGTTATGTTAACGTCAACCTCTTGCGTCGTAGAAACAGTCAATTTTAATAGTTCAGGACAGTTGCCTATACCATTATCAGTAGATGCATCTCACTTAAGCTCTTGGGTTAGAATGTTAAGAGCAACTGCACGACTACACCAGACCATTGCAACCATCTTCCATAAACCCATACATCAGGGACGATCATTTTCGAACCTACTTTTCAGAGACATAGTAACTGACTTTTTCAGCACTCGTCGACAGATTAACAATAAGTGGCCGTCAACTGTTCCTGGTACCGTAAGGCCTTTAGACGCAGAAGCGATTGATCGCGCCGAATACCATGTGCTGCTAGATAGTCAGTTGGTCACATTTAAAACGGAAATGTCATGTTTGGTTGGCCATGTACCTATTTCAAAGAAAAGCCGCATCTCAAAATTGTCTCCGGTATTAAACAAAAAGGGTCTAATCTGTGTATCAGGACGCATATCTGCAGCAGACATCGAAGAACAAGTTAAGTTCCCAACCATTCTCGACGGTAAGAATCCCGCTGTCCGCCTACTCATTCATCATCTGCATACAAAGTTCGCGCACGCTAATACAGAGACTGTACTTAATGAACTTCGGTAGCACAATTGGATCTTGGGAGTCCGAAAGGCGATCAGATCGATTATCCGAGCCTGCCAAACGTGTAAAATGTTACGAGCTCTGTTTTTACAGCCTCCGATGGGAGACCTTCCAGATGTACGGCTCGCCAATCACAAAAGACCCTTTGTACACGTAGGGATTGATTACTTCGGACCTCTACAAGTCACAGTCAGACGCAGGCGGCAAAAAAGATGGGGCGCACTACTGACGTGCTTGGTCACCAGAGCGGTGCACTTAGAAGTTGTGCACAGTCTATCATCTGAGGCCGCAATCATGTGCTTACATAGATTTATGGCTCGCCGAGGAACACCGGATATTATCTACTCAGACAACGGGACGTCGTTCAAGGGTGCTGATCGGCTATACTTGTATATCGCGATGTGTCGACACCGTTCTCACTATAACCATACTGAATATATAAAACAGATAGCTCTCCAATGGTAGGCTGCGACCATGGCCGCAATACCAAAGTATCACTCGCACGTTGCTAGTCAAGTCAAGACAAGCATATAGATTCTAGCGTAATATGTTTTTTAGCTGAGGAGCTCGATGTCGGGATTAGCACATTCGGTGAGCGATGCAAACTTTTACAAAGTTGTAAAAGTTCATAAGTATGACTTAACTTATAATGGTGGACGGGTGACTAATCAATTAGGCGTTGTGGGTCATGGAATGGCCCAATCTGCTTATTCTTACATAGGGGAGGCTAGTACCACATCAGTGGGGCCATTATTGGGATCACCGGTTTGTCCTACTGGTGGGACTATGATGTTACCCTTGGTCCTACTGGACTTAGGTGATTATTAAGGTATCGATAAATGCTGGTATTTAGATGACGATTACAATACTCAATACTTTTACAATTTATTACAATTCAAATAAAACAATCAATTCAAATAAATTTTGTTTATTTACACAGGTAAATCTCGCGATTTAAAGCTTTTATTTTATGTAATGACGTTATAAATTCATAGTCAAAGGAAGTTAAAGGAAATTTTTCTTTTTGTCTTTTTAGCGCATTTAAATAAAAGCTTGATTTCAAAAGTTTTTTTACTTTTAATTGTTTTTATATATTTATTTGACCTACTATTACGGTATTGCTACTATTACAATAATGTTCTTAATAAGTCAGTTTATTTTCAAAAATAAGAAAAGGTATAACATAGGGATTAGTAGAACAAGAGATATTATAAATATTCAGCAATGCTTTTAAAATTTTTGATTAATCATCATTAGTGATTATTTTTGGTATTATTTTATACAAGCCTAGAATAGTAGTTGCGTGAGTACATAGTAGAAACAAGTTTAATTTTACGTACTTGGTTTTTGTTGACATTGTGCAGAGGAGGCCATTTCTGGACATTCACAAATAGGTACACAACACGATGTTTCATCTAGTCGACGATAACCAGACTTGCACACGCAACCGGGCTGAGGAGGTGGCGCATTTGTACAATTGTATCTTGCTACTAAAGCGTTGCATGTGTCCGGAGGACAATTTGGCTTCTCTTGCACAAATTCTTCGTTTGGATCTTTACAGGTCTGCGGTTGACAATCTGGTGAAGAAGCCAATTGTGGACATTGACATATAGGTACGCATTTCGATGTTTCATTGAGGCGCTTATATCCTGATTTGCATACACAGCCAGGTTGAGGAGGTGGCGCATTTGTACAGTTGTATCTTGCTACTAAAGCGTTGCATGTATCCGGAGGGCAACTTGGTTTCTGCTGCACGAATTCTTCATTTGGATCTTCACAGGTTTGCGGTTGACATTCTGGTGAAAAGGCCAATTGTGGACATTTACTGATAGGTATACATGTAGATAATTTATTTAGAGTGAGCGCAAATCGTCAGTGGTCCGGTGCGCCAGATTTGTAAATACGCTCCTGCCTCACCATTGACAATATTATTCCAAATCTTCGTTTCATGATGATGACTTGGAAGGCAAACAAACACATGGCCCGCTTGATGGTAAGCTGCGACCATGCCCTATGGACGCCCGCAATACCGGAGTATCAACCGCACGTTGCTAGTCAAGTCAAGACAAGCATATAGATTCTAGCGTAATATGTTTTTTAGCTGAGGAACTCAATGGCGCAGTGGTAAGCGCTAATGACTTAAGTCATAATGGTAGATGGGATGGGTGACTAATGATGGTGTTCCGGCGTTTCAAAGGCAGGCTACCTGTCTCCACTCCGCGCCACACGTCGCCGACTAAACGTTTTATTTAGAATTTGTAATTATTTTATGTTTTATGTAACACAGATAGTGTTAGACTATAAAGTATATATTTCTTGTCTGAATACAAATAACTAAATAATCAACTATTCGTTGTGGATCATGGAATGGCAGAATCTACTTATTTTTACATAGGGGATGCTAGTACCACATAAATGGGGACATTATTGGAATCAAGGGCTCGTGGTCCCACCGGTTTGTCTTACTGGTGGGACTACGGCATACCAGTATGTTACCCTTCGTCCTTCTGGTCTAGGGTGATTAATATGCTATCGATAAATGGTTGTATTTAGATAATGATGTTTTTACGGGATGTCTCTTTTACTAAATATGGGATACCTTTTCTTAAATTAAATCACTCCAGTTTAGGTATTTCCTATCGCGGTGAGTAGAATAGTATGTGCCTAAGTAGATACTTACTACACTGGCTAACCGGGATACAATTGCCGGATTCGTCTCTCGCATAGCCATCGTCACAGTAGCACTTTTTATTACACACTTTGTTGACTATCGGACAGTTAGTGCGGTTCTGTTTATCGATATTGATGCATTCGTTGTCGCATGCACTACCGCAATCGTAAAATTCATTCTTCTTGTTACACATATCTGAAATTGTAGTAAAACAAAGAAATATATTTTTTATAATGACTTATTGAAATAAAAATGACTTTAAAAATTTCTTAATTTTGAACTTTTATAAATTTAAACAAATGCTAGGAAAAAAAATCAAGAAAAACATACACTACATCCAGTATATAGTGCGTCCGCTTCTTCGGAAGACGTGGGTTCACATCCCGTCTAATGCCTTGTCTGAGTCGATTTTTTTTTTATAAATTTTCTATTTACATTTATAAATTATTTTTAAATTATCTTACCACACTGCTTTTCAGTGATACATGTTCCAAGATAGTTCCTGTAATATCCTGGGGCGCAAACGCACTTCTTTTTGCAGGGCTGTAGGCTATGAAGGCAGGCAACTTTAATATGACGGTTCCTGCATGTTTTTTCTGGCGGGCATTTTTTGACACAGCTTCTGATTTCGTTTGCACCGCAGCGTAACACAGGCTCTAAAATAATAAGACCAAAGCGTTAAATATCATATTATTTAAATAAAGAAAGAGTGGAGAATCGACAGTATCCGTTGATATAAATTATGAGAGAGGTCCCGCCATTTGACGGTGTTTTTTTTTTCTGTTAAAAGGGTGGCAAACAAGCCTATGACCAATCCTCTACCTCGTAAATCCCTGGAACCTTACTCAGTGTCAGAAAGTCAACACCATCAAAAAAGGCAGTGTTATTTTCTATAAACTTCTGTAAAGTGGATGTTATATCCCCAGACGGGCGCTCTAATTCGAGCGCAAAATCCGCAATACCCTACCTTTTTGTTTCCGTCCCCATTTAGGAAGGTTCACGAAAATATGATACTTACAAGCAATTATTATTGTATTGTTACTTAAACATGAAACTGCTAGATTTATCTGGCTATCTGGTGTAGGTTGTCACATAGACGGAGTCTGTGTGAACAATTTTAGTTATGTTGATGATATGGTGCTGCTGAGTCCTTCAGTGGGTGCTTTCAGAAAATTATTGGGAATTTGTGAACGTTATGCAGAAGCTCACGGGCTTTAGTATAACGCGATCAAAAGTGAGTTTATGGTGTTCAAAGCTGGGACAATATGTATGAGTCCTGATTTACCTGTCAAACTTTGTAATGCAAATTTAAAGAGAGTGTTTCAATATAAATACCTTGGCCACTGGGTTACAGATACTTTAAATGATGATATAGATATTGATAGAGAACGTAGGGCGCTGGCGGCAGCTCAATGTAATATGCTGGCTCGCAGGTTCGCACGTTGTACAAAGCAAATAAAAATTACACTTTTCAAAGCGTATTGCCAGTCTTTCTACACGTGTAGCCTGTGGCTCCGATTTATGCAGAGGGCTTATAGCGTACTACGGGTCCAGTACAATAATGCTCTCAGGGTGCTGTTGGGTTTGCCGTGGTGTTGTAGTGCCTCAAGTATGTTCGCAGATGTGCAGATTGACGGCTTTCATGCCATAATCAGGAAACGCTGCGCGGCACTGCTGAGCAGAATACGTGGCAGCATCAACAGCATCCTGTCGGCACTGGTTGACAGGTGGGATTCTCCACTGTTGGAGCGCTGGTTGCATTTGCATGCGAAGCCCCCGGGCCGCATGTTTATTTGTAATCTATTTTATACTTTACTAACATAGTTTTTAAGGCACATTGTTACAAATATTCTATGGACTGTCTAATATTGTCTGAGAATAAATTATTATTATTATAAATCTAAAGGAATCTTTTACTATATGCAGGATAGAGGATTCGAACATGCGACTTTCGTCTTCCGTCCGATATATACCTATATCTATCAATACATTTCTTTAGTCTTACCTACCTGATTATTATTTTTTGTGGAAGGTAACATGGTGATGCATTATGACACCTGTAGTAGATATCAAAGAAAATATTTACTAGAGCTATGATATGAACCTACACTGCTATATTAAACTTCGAATTAAAGTTCAAAAACTTTGAAAAAAAAGCTGTGATTTAAATGGCTTAATAAATTATCTAAATGTACACATTTAGATAATTTATTTAGCCGCTTATAGCCAAGTTTGCATACACAACCGGGTTGAGGAGGTGGCGCTTTTGAACAGTCGTATCTGGCCAGTATAGAAATACATGTATCTGGCGGACACTTAGTATCACCCATCCCAACGACATTAACGGCAGAAATATACTTTTTTTACATGTTGTGTTGTGACGCGATGGCTTTCATACATTTAGTACGGTTAGAACTATACTTCTATATCGCGTTGTGTCGACACTGTTCTCACTATAACCGTACTAAATATATAAAACAGATAGCTCTCCAATGCTTCACAATACAGTGCGACAGATAAGTGTAGTACTGCCATAGTTCTGCCAAAAAACTCTCCCTTTGCTTAAATGAAACGTCAAATGTTTGACAGGAAAGTAGGTAGAACAGTGTAAGTATGAGAAAACGAAACTGTTGATTTAACCATCTTCCTCGCAATTTTTCCATATTTTCATATGGATGCCTACAATACCGGAGTATCACCCTCACGTTGCATGTCAAGTCAAAACAAGCATATAGATTCTAGCGTAATATGGTTTTTAGCTGAGGAGCTCGATGGCGCAGTGGTTAGCGCATTCGGTGTGCGATGCAAACTTTTACAACTTGTGACTTAAGTCATAAAGGTGGATGGGTGACTAATCAACTGGGCGTTGTTTCTTACATAGGGGAGGCTAGTACCCCATTAGTGGGGACATTATTGGGATCGAGCGCCCGTGGTCCCACCGGTTTGTCCTACTGATGGAACTACGGTATACAAGTATATTACCCGTGGTCCTACTGGACTAGGGTGATTAATAGGGTATCGATAAATGCTTGTATTTAGATGACGATGTTTTACGGGATGTTTCTGTTACTACATATGGGATACCTTTTCTTTAATTAAATGACTCCACTTACGGTAATTCCTATCGCAATGAGTACAATAGTAAGTAATTAAATAGATACTTACTACACTGACTAACCGGGATACAATTGCCGGATTCGTCTCTCGCATAGCCATCGTCACAGTAGCACTTTTTATTACACACAATGTTGATTATCGGACAGTTTGTGCGGTTCTGTTTATCGATATTGATGCATTCGTTGTCGCATGCACTACCGCAATCATAAAATTCATTCTTTTTGTTACACATATCTGAAATTGTAAAAAAACATAAAAAAATATTTTTTACCAGTGGCCCGCCCTCGCTTCGCTTCGGAGTAGAGCTATAGTGTAGAATTAGATTTTTTCTCACCTTTTAAACCTTCCCTAGACCTCCACGAACATTTCAAGACCAAGATAAGATAAATCCGAGCAGGCGTTCTCGAGTTTTAGCGAGACTTACGAACAGCAAATGATGTTTATATATAGACTAGCTGACCCAGCGAACTACGTACCGCCCTAAAAAAATAGGGGTTGTCCAGCGGACAAAATTGTGTATCTAAACCATTCTCAGATCCCCTTGAACACACACAAAAAATTTCACCAAAATCGGTCCAGTCGTTTAAGAGAAATTCAGTGACATACACACTCACAGAAGAATTATATATATAAAGATAATAACGGTAGACTAAAATATATAACTTTCTTCTTCTTTAATAATCTTTCTTTAAAACTAATTTCTCAATGTTTAACTTTTATAAAGAAATTCAATAAAAACATACACTAGATCCAGTACATAGTGCGTCCGCTTCTTCGGAAGACGTGGGTTCACATCCCGTCTCATGTCTTGGCTAAGTGGATTCTTTTCTAATAAATTTTCTTTACATTTATAAATTATTTTCAAATTATCTTACCACACTGCTTTTCAGTGATACATGTTCCAAGATAGTTCCTATAATATCCTGGGGCGCAAACGCACTTCTCTTTGCAGGGCTGTAGGCTAAGAGGGCAGGCAACTTTAATATTACGGTTCCTGCATGTTTTTTCTGGCGGGCATTTTTTGACACAGCGTCTGATTTCGTTTGCACCGCAGCGTAACACAGGCTCTAAAATAATAAGAACAATACGTTAAATATCATATTATTTGAATAAAGAAAATATTGAAGAATCGGTAGTATCCGACGATATAAATTATGAGAGAGGTCCCGCCATTTTGACAATTATTAGTTTTTCTGCTACCCACCGCCACCCGCAAACAAGCGTATGACGAGATCCCTGGAACCTTACTCATTGTCAGAAAGTCGACACCATCAAAAAAGGCAGTGTTATTATCTATAAACTTCTGTAAAGTGGACGTTACATCCCCAGACGGGCGCTCTAATTCGAGCGCATACCGTACGTCTTTTGATTTATTAAAATTTTAATTTCCGTCCCCATTTAGGAAGGTTCATGAAAATATGTTGTATACCTATATCTATCAATACATTTCTTTAGTCTTTTCTACCTGATTATTTATTTTGTGGAAGATAACATGGTGATGCATTATGACACCTGTAGTAGGTATCAAAGAAAATATTTACTAGAGCTATGATATGAACCTACACTGCTATATTAAAGTTCGAATTAAAGTTATATTAGAGTTCAAAAACTTTAAAAAAGCTGATTTAAATGCGCTAAAATATTAAAATAAAATTTTCCAAATAAGCTTGTCGCCAGTTTAGTAGGTACTGGTAGATATAATATTAAAATTTAAAAATTTAAATCAATCCAAAGAAATTGTGTTTATCTACACTGGTAAATCTCGCGACAAGCTTTTATTTTATACTAGCTGTGCCCCGCGGTGGTACCCGCGGTTTATTAGAGATATTTTCCCGCAGTAAAACGTAGCCTATGTGTTAATCCAGGTTGTCAGCTACCTCCATACCAAATTTTATTAAGATCGCTTTAGCCGTTTAGACGTGACGAAGTAACAAACATACATACTCACAGACTCACAAACTTTCACTTTTGTAATATTAGTGTGATAAATTGTGTAAGAACGTTATAAGTTCATAGTAAAAGTTTTAAAGGGAATGTTTTATTCTTTTAGCACATTTTAATAAAAGCCTATCCTAAAATTGTCTAACTATTCGTGTATTGCTACTGTTACAACAATGTTCTTAATAGGTAAAAATATAAGATAGATTAGTAGAACAACAGCATTTATAAATATTCAGAAATACTTTTAAAAAATTTAATTAATCATTATCAGTGATGTAAATTATTTTGGGCATTATTTTATACGAGCCTAGAATAACAGTTGCGTAGGTATGTAGTAGATACAAGTTAAATTTTACGTACTTGGTTTTTGTTGACACTGTGCAGAGGAGGCCATTTGTGGACATTTACAAGTGGGTACACAACCCGATGTTTCATTTAGACGACGATAACCAGACTTGCACACACAGCCGGGCTGAGGAGGTGGCGCTTTTGTACAGTCGTATCTTGCTACTAAAGCCTTGCATGTGTCCGGAGGACAACTTGGTTTCTCTTGCACGAATTCTTCATTTGGATCTTTACAGGTCTGCGGTTGACAATCTGGCGAAGAAGCCAATTGTGGACATTGACAAATAGGTACGCATTTCGATGTTTCGTTGAGGCGCTTATATCCTGATTTGCATACACAGCCAGGTTGAGGAGGGGGTGATTTTGAACAGTCGTATCTAGCCACTATAGAAATACACGTATCTGGCGGACATGTTTTTTTCTTTTGGACAAACTCTTCATTTGGATCTTCACAAGTTTGTTTTGGGCAATCTGGTGATGAAGCCATTTCTGGACATTCACAAATGGGTACACAGCCCGATATTTCATTAAGACGACGATAACCAGACTTGCACACGCAGCCGGGCTGAGGAGGTGGCGCATTAGTACAGTTGTATCTTGCTACTAAAGCGTTGCACGTATCCGGAGGACAGCTTGGTTTCTCCTTCACATATTCTTCGTTGGGATCTTTACAGGTCTGCGGTTGACAATCTGGCGAAGAAGCCAGCTGTGGACATTCACATAGAGGTACACATTTAGATGTTTCATTGAGGCGCTTATATCCTGATTTGCATACACAGCCAGGTTGAGGAGGGGGTGATTTTGAACAGTCGTATTTTGCTACTAAAGATTCACACGTATCCGGAGGACAACAAGGTTTCTCCTGCACAAATTCTTCGTTTGGATCTTTACAGGTCTGCGGTTGACAATCTGGTGAAGAAGCCAATTGTGGACATTGACATATAGGTACGCATTTCGATGTTTCATTGAGGCGCTTATATCCTGATTTGCATACACAGCCAGGTTGAGGAGGGGGTGATTTTGAACAGTCGTATTTTGCTACTAAAGATTCACACGTATCCGGAGGACAACAAGGTTTCTCCTGCACAAATTCTTCGTTTGGATCTTTACAAGTCTGCGGTTGACAATCTGGCGAAGAAGCCATCTGTGGACATTCACATAGAGGTACACATTTCGATGTTTCATTGAGGCGCTTATATCCTGATTTGCATACACAGCCAGGTTGAGGAGGGGGTGATTTTGAACAGTCGTATTTTGCTACTAAAGATTCACACGTATCCGGAGGACAACAAGGTTTCTCCTGCACAAATTCTTCGTTTGGATCTTTACAAGTCTGCGGTTGACAATCTGGCGAAGAAGCCATCTGTGGACATTCACATAGAGGTACACATTTCGATGTTTCATTGAGGCGCTTATATCCTGATTTGCATACACAGCCAGGTTGAGGAGGGGCTGATTTTGAACAGTCGTATTTTGCTACTAAAGATTCACACGTATCCGGAGGACAACAAGGTTTCTCCTGCACAAATTCTTCGTTTGGGTCCTTACAGGTTTTTTTTTCACAAGCTGGCGCATACGCCATTTCTGGACATTCACATAATGGTACGCAAACCATCGTTTTGTCTAGCCTCCGATAGCCAGATTTGCAGACGCAGCCGGGTTGAGGCGGTGGGGCATTTCTACAGTCGATTCTTGCTACTAAAGCGTTGCATGTGTCCGGCGGACATGATGATTTTTCCTGGACAAACTCCTCATTAGGGTCTGTACAAGTTTGTGGTTCCAAAGAACCACAGTTTTCTAAGGATTGTCCGTCTGAAACACAATATTGTCATCTTAATACAAAAAAGTAAAACACAACAACAACACAAATCTTACAGTGTTTACTTCGGGGCTGGGCTAATTGGTGCAAGTGTTAGAAATATTATTTATTTGTTTTCCTAATAATCAATTGACATCAGAGTCGCTTAATATTATCAACAGTATGTAATGAAAACCTGTAAGCATATATGATTTATTTATTGTTTTAAGATTCAATTATTGAATATGTTTTTTATTACTTTGTGCCAAAGTTAATACAACAATCACGTGTTTTAGTTGTTATACGAAAAGTAATGATAATGAGAATAGTGTTTATTACTACCACAAGGCGACATTAATATTTTATGATTTTAGTTAAAAGATTTTTTGAGAATAATGGGAAGGTGTATCTATCTCTCACGGTAACTCAGTGATGTTCTCCACCTCAATGTTACAGAAATACGAGTATATTTTTGTGCTCGAGGTAGTCGTTCAGAGTCGAGTAAAAAAATTGGAAAAATATTATCCAAGAAAAACAAATATGACAGGATATAAGAAAGTATTACGTCTTCGCTAATATGCAAAAGGAAATATTTAAAAACATCAAAGGTTGGAATTTCGGCATCAATAGTTTCCAATAGCTCGATGGCGCAAGTGGTTAGCGCGTTCGCCTGCGGTCGTTGAAGTTGAGCAACTTTCGCAGTGGTCGGTCATTGGATGGGTGACCAAAAATTTACTAACTCAAGCTCCTCCGTGCTTCAGAAGGCACGTTAAGCCGTTGGTCCCGGCTGCATGTGCAGTCGTTAGCACCCACCAATCCGCACTGGGCCCGCATGGTGGGTCATGGCCCAATCTCCCTATTCCATCCATAGGGAAGGCCTGTGCCCCAGCAGTGGGGACATTAATAGGTTGATGATGATGATGATACATAGGTACGTTGGGAACTCTGCAGCAATTAAATGTCAGTAAGTTTCAGTCTCCATATGAAATTATATTAATAACTGGGTACCTATACCTAAGTACCCCCCCCCCCCCCAGGATTTTTAAATGTGTTCTATTCCTTAACGTTTCATCCTGTTCCGAATAATTTCACTTTGCCCTGGTCTAAAAGAAAATTTTACTTGAAAAAAAATCTATTCAGTCGAGGTTGCAGACAGAAAAAGGGAATAGTACCTGGACAGAGACGATTTTTAAAAGTTAAAAAAGTTAAGATTTTAACATACATTGTTTTAAAAATTATAATAACTAAAAAAGACGAAGTTAAATATATTCCTATATTTTTCACTTTTATTTCGTAGTTAGAGTTTTAATGACCGATAAGGCATCACGTTTCATATTACAGGTAGGTAGGTATAGCAATTTTATTGTGATAAATTAACAGCATATTATTATTCAGCTCGGGGCACAGCAGAATGGCAAACAAAAGAACAAGTGTTTATAATGTTATTGGCAACACAGTGTGTTAACTCAGCTGCGGAAACGTGAATGCATGCATATATTTAGATATTAAAGAGAAAAAAATACTCAATGTTTTTCCTCAGACAACAATTACATACTTTTAATTGCTTCTGAGACAATATGCTCGCTGTCCACAAAGAAAGAGTAATGGGGGAAAGATACCAACTATAGTTTTAGCCTTCCATTTAATAAAAACTACGCTCTGCTGATGGTTTTTCAATGCCTCGCGCTCTTTTTTTTTCTTCTGCATTGGTAATAACAATAGTTATAGAAAACGAGCGTATTTGAAAACCTTAGGCGGTCAGAAACAACAAAATGAAATCGTAAGCTATAGCGAAAGCCATAACAACCCCGTTAGGCGAGTGCCCCCCTGGGTCACTTAAAGACGCATGCGGTATTTTACGGTATCACTCAAGGGTTGCCTTCTCGTACCCTACCCCTATTCCCAACCCGGTGAAGCCCTGGCACTTATTCACCGACAGAAAAACAACTCCACCTTTGGGTAGCAACTCCAATTCGATTGCAAAACCCTACTCATAAAAAAAACTTTATCTATAGTCCGAGATCCCAAGCTCACCATTACATTTTTATGTTTAAAAGGTGGCAAATAAACATGTGGCGCGCCTGACGGTAAGCCGTGCCGGCGGCGGCGTGTTTGATTCCCAGTAAGGATCCCATGCTGCCAACCGCTGGATAGGCCCCCCCATCCCAAACAGCCATTGAACCAGCCCTAGGGTTGGCTGAGTGGGTGGGTGGGAGGTAGGGGGAGGAGTCCCATATAATCCCGTCACCTACCCAGCGGCGGGGTATGCGTAACGCATTTCTCCGGTTCAAAAAAAAAACTACGAGTTGCATTCCGGGAGTGCCGGCAGAAGTGAAAACTTGAATATTAACGTTGTGCATTTTTGATGTTTTGGAATAGGTAGGGAATAATTTTGAACGAATTGCTTTAATTATTAGTAAAAAAGTACTTTCATTTATGTGGTAGAATACAATATTTATTTATTGCGCTATCGTATACAAACATGACAATTTATATTACATTAAAAAAGTTTATCTCTCAGAAAAATCAACTTACATGAATCACGTTTAGGCGCACTTAGCGACATCTATTGTAAAAAATCAACTTACGTGAATCACATTTAAGTGCACGTAGCGACATGTTTTATAAAAAAATGTATTTTCTTCGCAATAAAGCTGCCACCTGGACGTCTTAGATAGAGACTTATAATTATAATATGATATAATAAAATATTACTATGTTTCGTCCAATATATTGAAAGTCAACGACCTTTCCAATTTTATTGTTTTCGTCTTACGATCAGGACACGTGGCCTGTGATGCGATCAGGCCACGTGTCATGACACCAGTTTAACATTTTTTACCCATACAAAAAAAAGTGTACAACGCCGCTAAAGAAGTTTTCACTTCAAAAAGCCGCACCATAGTCTATAAACGTTTGCGATAACAAAATAATCACTCGTGATGTTGCCTATCCTGATTCAACCCCTTACTCAATGACAGAAACACAACACCACTCGCCACCAACGTCTTCTGTAAGGTGGAGGAGGTTACTTCGCCAGACCGACGACGCTCCAATTCGAGTGGAGAATCCGCTATGCCCTACCTCTCTTACTTATTTGCTGAAGGGAAAAAGTATGGATAATCGAGAAGTATTAGTGTGTATACATATTTGTTAACTTGTACAATGAACCTATACATATTCGATAACTTGTGCTGTAGGCCAATTGTCAGACATCAGGTGGCACAGGTACGTAAAAATTTCTATCACTTTACTTACAGCTTGAGAACTCATTCTCACTCATGCTGTAGAGAATGTTGTAAAGAATTTTAAATTAGCACATACATACACATATCACATTCGAGTTCATTAGTAACTATCCAAACCAAAGTCGAAACCTTTATTTTTACCTATAAGAAAGAAATAAATAAAAAATGAAAGGTTCCCCGCAAAACAAAGAAAGCTTATTCCTCAGGATCTCTTTTTGTAACATAGAATGATTTATTTTCACATTCCATCGGTTCGATTCCCGGCTCAAGTAGGTTTTCAAAATCTGTAAATGCAGTGTTAATTATTTTGGAAAATAAAATAACGTTTCCTTTTACTAAAATTTGAAACCATCTTCAATATTAAGGGTACTTCTACTCCAACCACGGCCTTTTTTCAACCTTGTATATACAGGCTAAATACAATTCATTGATCAAACTAAATGTAAAGCAAACTAAAAACGAACATTGCATCTCCTAGAGATGAGATAGCAATGATTTACTCGAAGTAGCTGTATTCGTCGACGATTTCTACATCGTAACTTTGAATAGCAGCATTAACGACCAATTTAAAATACCCTTAGTACGAACCAATATAGAATTCTAATAGTTTGTCATTGTCAAATATGTACTGATTTTTAGTTCTCGTTAGGTCCGTTATAGCGTTGCTGTTCAAGTTTCTACAAAAAATTTGACAACGACATTTCGCACTCGCTAACTATTCGAATTCTATATTGGTTCATACTAAGGGTATTTTAAATTCGTCGTTAATGCTGCTATTCAAACTTACGAAGAAGCATTTCATCCTCAAACACCTTGGCATTCTCAGGGACTGTCTGGGTATGAGAGTAACTCAAAGTAAAATTGCAATAGTTTGCACTCGTGTGTTTTTGTTTCGTTTTCTGTTTTTAGGTTCATAAATAGAGTTACAGTAAGGTAAGGTATTTATTTATATATAAGTAGGTACATAATAATTACCTTCATTATATGTCGATGCTGAAGCAGCGGAATGACTTTCCGCCGAAACTGCTACACCTGAAAAAATAGACACTTGCACTCGTGTGTTTTTGTATTTATCTAGACTTGAAAGTTATTTTTTGAACGCTTACTGTTTTTAGTATCATAAATGTGGTTATAGTAAGGTATTTATTTATATATAAGTAGGTACATAATAATTACCATCATTATCTGTCGATGCTGAAGCCGCGGAATGACTTTCCGCCGAAACTGCTACACCTGAAAAAAGAGACACTGGCACTCGTGTGTTTTTATATTTATCTAGACTTGAAAGTCATTTTTTGAACGCTTTGTTCAGAATATGTATTCTATCAGAATATGTATCAGAATATGTTGCTCTGTTTAAGAATATGTATTCTATCCGTTACCCTAGTATCCCATAACATAACCCTTACAGTGCTTACTTTGGGGCTAGGCTAATAGGCTAGTTGACATCTCGAATTGTATTACATAAATGTATATTTCTTAAAGTATTTGGTCTAAGGAACCTAAATATATCGATTTCACTTCATAAAAGCAGAAGATTGCTGTAGAAATTGAATTTTAAAAATTATTTTTTAGTCTATATTTTTTAAACACTAAAAGCGCTGTTCGCCACATCCGTCATGATTGTGACGTCTATTGTAGTAAACAACTAAATGTCATTCGCGTGTTACTGTGGGTGGATTTTCGATTGCGTCTGACTAAATTTATTTTAAAACACTTTTAACTTTAGAAAAGTTTCCGTATACTGATTTATTTTTGACAAAACTAATAATGGATTCCGGCTTCGTGAAAGCAGAAAGCACAAATCTGCCAAGAATTGACGCATTGGTGGTTGGTGAATTTTTTGCACTAAACCCCGATTACTGCTCTGCGGAACAGAGAAACGACAGGGCATCTATGTAAGTACAGTGCATTTAGTATTACGATGTAGTAATAAACATAAAACTGATACAACATATTCATAAAGTTGTGTAGGTTAATTTCTTTCGGCACTTTAATCCACAACTTTCCTGGAGTCTTCAAGGATGTGTTTTTATATTCTCGTACAATACAATAATGATAATTACTTTATTTTTCGTGGTATTTATTAGAAATCATGTTTTTTTTTTATTATAAACTCAGATAAGTATAAGTTATTTTCTACGTGCTTACGAGTTTTTGTTTACTACAGTTGACGTCATAGCATAGAAATCTATAGACTAAAATGGCTGACAGCGTTTTTGTATGTCCATGAAAAGTCTATTTTAAAATTAAAGATTTGTAGCTTTCTAGGTCTCAAAAAAATACAATACATTTTTTTCGGTCTAATAGAACATTTATTTATTTAAAACCTTTTTCCAAAAAGGGTCAACTAGCCTATTGGTGTGACTGCTAGAAGAAGAACCTTGGCATTCCCAAGAACTATCTGGGTATGGGGGTACCTCAAAGTAAATTCACAATAGTTCGCACTCGCGTGTTTTTGTATTTATTTATCTAGATTTGAAAGTTATTATAAAGAAAGCTGTTATAATTTGAACGCTTTTTGTTTTTAGATTCATAAATAGGGTTACAGTAAGGAAAGGTATTTATTTATATAAAAGTAGGTACATAATAATTACCATCATCATCTGTCGATGTTGAAACAGCGGCATTACTTTCCGCCGAAACTGTTACACCTGAAAAAAAATAAGACACTACATAAAAAATATATGGAAACATAGCCCATTTAGGGGGTAGCATCAAATTAGATTATCAAAGATGCGCACACATGATGCAGATATATAAAATCACAAACATGAGATTGAGTATACGTTCATTGACTCGAACATGATTGAAAAAAGTCGAAGCTTCAATGAGGCAGTAATTGTAGTCAGACATTACTGAAAGGTATTAATACCAATTTTAATTTTTCCCGGCCTTTACTTAAGTTGGCACCTCCCTTACCCCGGTATTAACTGACACCTTGCTATAAGTAAAATTACCGTATGAGGTAAAATATGTCTTTGATATGGGCTAAGCACCTTTACAGCTCATTATTTATTTCAAGCATTTAATTGCTAGATTTTTAAATTACTAGAAAACATTCGACACGGTCCAGGCAACAGTCGGGACTCGAAACCGAAATGCCTTGCAGCCTAAGAAATACTAGAAGAAATTCGACACGGTCATTAGGGTCGCGGTAGCATAATTATTATAGGTTAGTGCCCGGATAGCCGAGGGTGCGGGTCCAAATCCAGTCTGGTGTCTGGATTTTGGATTTTTTTCTAGTAAATTTTTCTTTAGCTTTATAGCTATTGGCTATTGATGAAGTACCGTGCATTGATCAAATCTATATACATACTAGCTATCCCAGCGAACTTCGTACCGCAATAAAAAAATAGGGGTTGATTGTAAAGGGTTGAAAATTCAGGCTTATATGTATTTACTAATGCTGTATCATACAAAAAAATAAAATAAAAAAAATATCTAAAATTGAAAAAAAAAAAAATTAGGGGTGGATTACCCTTAACATTTAGGGGGATGAAAAATAGATGTTGTCCGATTCTCTGACCTACCCAATATGCACACAAAATTTCATGAGAATCGGGAAAGCCGTTTCGGAGGAGTTTAACCACAAACACCGCGACACGAGAATTTTATATATCCATACTAATATTATAAATGGGAAAGTGTGTTTGTTTGTTTGTTTGTTTGTCTTCTCTTCACGCCTAAACCGCTGAACCGATTGTGTTGAAATTTGGTAAATGTATAGCTTGAACTTATGAGCCTGCTATAGGCTACTTTTTTTTAATTTATATATTCGAATTTACATAATTTTCAAACTAAATTAATCATTTTCATGGTTGGCCCCGATAGAGATGGCGCTACTGTCACGAAGACAGATTAAATTTGAAATGTGGAAGTTGCTATCTTAACTTAATAATACGAGATGGCACCACTCGTGTTCAATACCGAGTATTTTGTGTTAGTGTTTCATTTATTAAATCGAGGTAATTTTACGCAATTTCTTTCTAATCTTATTTTTAAAATTTAATCTAGCTAATACTACTCCAAATTTAGATGGCGCTACCATCTCGAATACCAACTCAACCGAGTAGTCTCTCTTGAAATAATATTTTCTGAGTAACTTATCAGATGGCACCACCCGTCTTTAATATCAAGAGTTTTTAATTGCTAAAAATGTGAGTTGTGATATTGCGTTTTTTCAGATCGCGATTTATGAACATGACTTTTTAATATTTATTGTTAATTTTAACGTCATGTAGGTAGATATTTTAATTAAAACAATATTAGTAAAAAAAAACGACTTCCTTCAGTGTCCTAATATCTTACCAGAAAATCTTATAAACAGCAAATAGATCTTAAATAATCAGCTGTTTACAGTAGACATATATTAAATAAACAGCTGTTATGATTTATTTTAGTCCCTTAATTGAGTTTTATCCAATAATTTTCAAGTGGAGATGATCCTGGATGTTGAGTAGGGGTAGGCGCTACCAACTCGAATAACAATTCGAAAACCAAGCTGTTGCGTATGAAACTGAAGAGATGTCGCTACCCGAGTCGAGTTTACTTGCACTAAAAATCTGAGGTTTTTCGGATGGCGCTATTCATGAACATTACTTTTTTATATTTATTGTTTTTAACTAGCTGTTACCCGCGGCTACGCTCGCGTGGTTTTCCTATTTGAGGCTATCATCCTCTTTTGACATAGTGAGTAAAAAAGTAGTTTATAGCAACCCAAAGCTTCAACCTATTAGTGCAGTTATTGAAGCGAAAAATACGGTCTTACCTCCGAATTTTTTTACTGTGAACCGTTTTGCATGAAATTTTGGAATTAGGCTCACCTTACCCTTAACTTCAAAAGTGAAAATGATCTGAACTCCGCCTATTATTTTTAAGGGGTGTAAACAACCCCTTAATGGAAAAATTGACATTGAGCCATTTCAGCAGGTAAGCAACACACAAATTGACAACTGCTCGAGCAGTTCGTGTATGTGTGTACGTAGAAGACTGTAGTTCACCACTTAATATGATGTCGGAGCTTGAAGTAGTCCATTCCGAATGACCAAAGGTTGCCCGTCTGACTACATCAGCAAACTTATCTATTTCCCAAATGTACAATACTCAAAAGGGGAGGAGGGCTTGAGGAGGGCAAGGTTTGTCCATAAAAAAGATTCTAACTGATACTCCTTGATTTTTATCACTAAACAAATGATTTTCATACATAAAATATAATTTTACTAATTCTATGCTCCTGTCTTCCTTTTTTCGAGAAGTAATAAAAAAATGTGAAACTTTAAAAAATGTCAATGCGCGACAGCAACAGCTTTTCAAATACCTATTTCTCAAATGACTCTCAGCTCGCATCTGCTCTTCAGGAGTATCGCGATACACCTCCTTAACCATTACCTATACGTTTTATTACCTATATGTTTTATTCGTTCAAAACAGTATACTAAATTTGAAATTAACTAAATTGCGGTACACATTTACAGTAAAAACAACTTCCACAACTTACGACATTAAGCATTATGAAGAAAAATAAGTACGCCTTGTATCAGAAAGTAGACTGGGAAAAATCAATTTCCATACTTTTATACTACTTATACTACCTATACGTATAGTAAGTATACTATACGTAGTAAAAAAGGTTGATTTTAACATAATAAAACTTGATTTTATTTTACATTATATATTCAATTACACTTTAATTGCAGAAAATAAGCTTTTAATATTTTTGATTACTGTAATTTTAAAAGAGTTAAGAAGTACACCGAGAGTTATCAGAGGCCCTACTACGAAACATAAATGAAAACTTTTTGTCACGAAACTGTGATTATAAACAAGTTTTTTTTATAAGACGAGTTCTCTCCCCTTTTTTTCAACACGGTTTTCGACAAAAATGATTTTAGAAAACACACAATTAAACTTAAATTGTTTGCGAATAAATCAGATGCATTACTTGTTGCCATCTAAAATTATTGTCGTCACCAACTTAATAAAAACACAAATAAAGTTGTATATTACAGGAAACATAAACTATTTCGTGCAATAAATAGTGAATAACATATTCGGTTGGTAAGCGTTTTGTAATCGGGCATAACAAATATAACTATTTATGAGTAAATAAAAAAAATGTTAATCCAGGTTGGATAGATAGATAGATAGAAGAGAGGTAGTTATTATTTTGATAAATGATAATTTTTATATACTCATCATTATGTGAAATACTTGGACAAATGGTTATTCGCCCAAGTAAAAGTAAAGTAAAAAGTATTTTTATTAACATAAATGCATACAATTAAAAAACGATGAAACGGTCCCAGTAAGTAATTGTAAAATACTTGTGAAGTGAATATGGAACACAAAACTTTTATACTTTGGCCTGGTATAATATATTTTTCTTGTGATTTATATGTAGGTACCTAATACACGCAGATGATTAATGATAACGAAATGTACAAGTACTTATATAAAATGCAACAAGGTCTATTAAGTAAAAAAACTAACTAACTCGTGTAAGTAAACTCGTGTTTACTTACACGAGTTTTAAGTCTTCTGCTTTTACAAGCATAATTAGGTACTTATGTAGATAATAGATATAAGAATATATGACTCACCATTCGCAGTGGCCAGGCAGTTAACAATAAAAAATAAACTCAAGATCATGTACAAAGAAGACATCTTGTGTCTAAGCTTATCTATGGAAAGATAAGGAAAAGAAAATGTTAATTACATACATTAAATTTAATTATTTATATAAACATCTGGACAAATAATGTATTATTAATTTAATTTATAGTGGAAGAAAGCCCGTAATTTTATTGGTTGCTGTATCCGTGCTGATGCCCACGGCTCGTGATAATGAATGTTACAATGCCGTAAAGCAATCGGCTTTTAAACCACTTACCATATGCTACGTGAATAGTAGGGTATCTAAGTTAAAATTCGCGACCGGTTTTTGAAATTTTTAACGCACTGTCCTAATGTTGGAGTATAATTTTGGAGTAGTCTACCTATGTCAAATAGTTTTAATCTTGGTTAGTTTTAAGTTTGGGTTTTAACATACTAACTTTATTGGTAAAAAATATTACGCCTGATAGGTAATCACACTAATATTATAAAGGCGAAAGTTTGTGAGTGTGTGATTGTGTATGTTTGTTACTTATTCACTTCTAAACTAAAGTAAACGGGAAAATATCCTTAATAAACCGTGGATAACACCGCGGGGCACAGCTTGTAATAAATAATAATGATAGAGGTTTTGGTTTTGTGGGGTCCTCTAATGTCCTCGCATTTTAATAAAAGTAATATCGAAATATTTTTCTAATTAAAAAATCTTTTAGTAAAAATCTTGCAGCAAATTTGCTGAATCTCTAGAACAGGATTTAGCTCCTACAAAAATGTCAAAATTCAGTGCCAATTTCACATTCTTGTATGGCCTATGTATGTCTATGGCTTAACTTATGCTATATAGTATAAGTTAAATAGAGATTACTTTAAGTCGACATAAAATATTGCTAATTAAAATATATTTTATAATTCATTTGACTTTCTACTTAATAATGGTGTAATAGTAAAAAAAAAACTATTATGAGGTCACTTGATATGAGCAGTGGCGGGGCTAGACCACATGTGGACGTCGGTGAGATCAAGTTCGCGAGGCCTATTTTATTTCGCAGTAAAAAACCGTCAAATTAAGTGAGCCAAATTATAAAATAACGTATGATTAAACGAGTTTTATTGTTGATAATCAAATGATGACAAAAAATAATTACAAACATAGAAAGAACAATGTTAAAATTGGCCTAGGAACCAACACCAATTTGGCATTTATGATAATTCTTAGTATATTTTTTGCGATAATTATCAGTATTTAGATTGTGGTGGACACTTCCAGTTAAGTAAGCTAAATTAAAAAGTTAATAAATAATCTGAGACAATAAATATGTGTATAATCTATGACAGCGCTGCAAAAAAACACTCTTCCTAATGCCGGCACTTCACTTGGCTATTCGTATTTGCTACTTAAAAACATGACATCAGTGTGTCCTTTTCATTCCTTATTAATGACAAGGACAAACTGTTGTCAAGTGAAGGGCCGGCATAAACTCGATAATCTGTGGTTGTGGTGCAGGCAGTTTGCATTCATAGTAATCTGTGGCATTCGTGCATTCTCGTCAAAGAGTACTTTTTAAATACGGAAAATTCTCGTTTCGGATTACCTGGTGTGTGTGTTTATTTGCGATTGTTTTCCTTTAATTTAACTTTTACTATTTCGGCTATCTAATATGCCATCGATGTTACCAAAAAGCAGAGACCTTATTACCAAGTGCTAGTGAACCTGTGCCACAACATCCTGAGAGGATCATACTGCTTAATTATTCAAGAACACAACATCCGACATACATTCACGCTGCATATTTACACAATATACATGTGATATACAAATAAATACAATATGATACAATTATGTGAAAAATAGCCAATAAATAATAAGAAGCAAAACTACAGTTTTTATTTTATTCATGATTCCTACCTAACCAAGTTTTTCCTAATAGGTATTCTTTAAAATCGCACCGAATAAAATGAATTAGTTGTAATATTAATTCACCTCAAACTGAGTTCAAAGTAAGTTCGTAGGTTGATCTATGTTTCATTGAATATTAAACATAACCTCAAAAAAAATCGTTTTCCTAATAATTTAAGTTCTCAGAAGTGTCCGTCAATAATCTTTGTTTTTACAGCCATTTACTTGCGATTTCGAAACTAGAAAATAATATTTCATGGTTGTTGGTTCTTAGGCTAACTATGTATGGACGCAGAACAATGTCCTTTAATTACAAAAATAGTGTTGCCAGACAGACGATTCTGAATACCCGTAAAGTACTACTCACTTCCATCACGCACGTGTTCGAAAATAATAAAAGTCATTATCATCTGCTTAGCTTTTTCCCCGAATTGTTCGGGGTCGGCTACCTAAGCCAGGCCAGGATAAACGAAAATAAATAGGTAACTAGTAAAAATTTTTTGCGAGGCCCCCTCAGGCGCGAGGCCGTCGGCGGTGGCCGGATATGAGGAATACCTATATATAAATAATATATATATGAAACATAAGTTGAACTTTTGTAAAGAATCAATGGATTGACTTCTATACATTATCATTTTTATACTTAGATGAAATAAAATCTAACTTTTTATCCTTTAAATTTTCAGCGCCATCTCTGGCACATACATGGTGACATATTGTGTAAAAGCATAGGTGCTAGCAGTTTACGAGAATAGCATGCTGAATAAATAACAAGCATGAAATGCTTGTATCTTACAATAGATGGAGCTGTATAACAAAAGTAGCTTTAATGGAATTTTATTAAAAGATTTGTATTAATGGGCTGATTTTCCGACAAAAAGATTTTCCAACAATTTGGAAAATCAGCCCAGAACTTCTGCACCTACTAATAAATGGTTACTAAAAAGAAATGACATTCATCTTAAAAAAATGCATGAATGACAAATTAAAATAACTCGTCATTTTATTCATGTTATGGATGGTAATTATACAATATGACGAATATTTATTCAGGAATGGAAAAATCAGCTCAAGGGCAACATTAGAGGCAACAATATAAACAAATCAATCGCCCGTCTGGGGAAATAACCTCCACCTTAGTCCACAGTAAAATAACACTATCTTTTGGTGTTGTTGTGTTTCTGTCGGTGAGCAAGGTTGCAGGGTTCCACGGTGTAGGAGATTGGTCCACGGCAGGCAACGGTACGAGTTCTATTCGTAAAATCGCAAGAGTCTGTAGGCTATGTTGGCCGCTTACCTTTAGGGGTGGGTCATTCGCTTGTTAGCGACCATTTTAACCCCTGGTCTGTGTTGCCCTCAAATCTGTGCAGTCTTAAATCCATCCTGAAGAGTTTCTCTACAAACTTATCTATTTATTAGATGTGTAAATTAAAAACCATTAGGTACTAAATATGATAAAACGCAAAATATGAAAATAAATTTCTCAACTCGTGACAGAAATCATCCACTTACACAGACGAGGGGCATAAGAAAAGGAATATAATTCACTAGCGCGCTCTAAAAGTCATTCAGGTCATTTAGAAGAAAATGTACAAGATAGCCTTTGTTAATAGAAAAAGCACTCGTTCTGCTGATTGTCATATCGTTCTTTAAATGCAAAGCCAGATGGTTCGTAGTAGGCTACTCGATCTCGTCAGAGTTCCGTACCCAAACAAAACGAAGCATGCCAGGAGGTTTATTAATAAGCCCTTACTATCTAGGTCACCCGTCCGTCTGTCCGACCAAATGTTAACCAGTCAGTTTATTTGCAAAGTTTTTATCTAAGACATTAATATACTGTTGTTAAGGATTACAGCTTGTCAATAAATAATCTCAAAAATAAATATAAATAACGCAGATTTATCACGGGTATGCCATCAATATACTCTTGATTGTGACGTTAATACCTGACGCCTGGGATCCATATATTTAAAAAACAACCACTCGATTTCCTATTTTAAATATGGACCAATATTAACGTGGAGAGGTTATAGACAGACAGAAAGTCAAAAAATCTTTCGCATTTATATTCTTAGAATGGATTAGTATGGACGGATGAAAGTTGAGTGCCTAATACTATAATAACATTGCAAATAAACAAATTGAATAAGTCCAATTTCGAAGAAAGAGAGTGATTCACTATATTGTAGGAATATGTATCTAAGTGACCTTGTTTACCTTAATTCAGGAGTGAAATTTCATCATAGCATAAACGTATCTGGGTTAATAGTCGGAGTCAATATTGACAACCTTGCACCAGAAAATGTTCATTGTTTTGCATTGACGGATCAAGTTACATATCTATATTACTTATATGGAATACTAAATGAAAAATTGAGCAACATTCGTTTTGAGACATCATCAACCTATTGAGCACCCTTCCCTATGGATATATATAGCGAGATTCTATCATGCATGACCCACCAAACGGGTGTACTGCGGATTGGTTACTAACGACTGCAGAGCAGCCAGAACTAACGTACTTTCCGAAGCAAGGAGGAGCTCAAGAATCTCAAGATACGTAGTTAATTTTTGATTACCATTGCGACATATAACTCTTTAATCTTTTCAATGATTAATTGTCTGTCACCAGGCTGTCTCATGAACCAAATAGCTAGACAGTTGAAATTTTCACAGATGATGTAGTTCTGTTGCAGCTATAACAAAAAATACTAAATACAACGAACATGATTTTTTGCTCTTTATTAATAACGGCAACAGGTAGACGCTTGAAATAGCTACAGAATATTTAGTTGTATAATATTTACTTTAAAAATAAATACTTAAAATAAATATTGAAAGGGGGTGCCCAGGGGCGCAAAAAACGGTTATAAAATCAAGTCAGTTGTATGGAACAGACTTCTTCATGTCTTGCCGTTTTTTTATTCGATGTTATAATAAAGTGTCTTATGTTGTATAGATAATGGTACGGACCTATTGTTCTTTCCTATTTCATTTTTGTGAACTTGAGAAGGACTATGCCTATTTCATTCATCTTTTCCGAAATTTTTAATACACTGTAGAAGGTTCTTACAAATTCACAAAAAACAAACAAATTGTAAGTAGCACGTAACTAAGGTTGACGGGGACTAAGTCACTATTATTTTATTATCTGTGTGTACCAGCAAGGAAACATACAGAAAAACAACACAAGATTTATAAATGTATTGCATCTTTCATAATGTTAAATAATATTACAGTGTAATCATGACCGTATTTTATGTATGCATATTTATATAAATATACAAATTCTGTCTCCTGATCCTATCCTCTAAATTCCGATCCATCATGCATCAATTTCTTACTAATTTTTCCCTACCTAATTATAATATTTAATATATAAAAAAACACACAAAACCTGACGGTGACGTCAGGCGGCTTGACAGCATATGGGGCTCAAGGTTAGTGGAAGATTTGTTATCAACAAATTTAAAAGTTTATTATTCCTTCGATATGCTTTTGTTTTAATTGGAATCACCATATAGGGAAGTGCCCTACACTCCGAGAAAGCACACATACATGGCTTTTAATAACATCCAGATTTCTTCGATCTTTACGATCAGCTTAATCCTTCGGCTTAATTTTAGGGAGGACGTAGTTTCACTCTATATTCAAGCATGTCTCCCTTATAGGGGACCGTCATAGAGCTCCCGAGCTTTATTTATCCTGACTCCAAACTACCGTGAAGCTCAGGAAACCTCTCCAACTGTAGGAATCATATAATACTATTAATATTTGCTATTTCTCCGCAGTCTTCTGTAAGGATGAGGTTGCTTCCTCAGACGACCGCTCCAATTTGACCGGAAAGTCCGCTGAAACCTTACTCTCTTTGATATAGATCAACATGAAAGATGAATTTTCTTAGAAAAATTAATAATAATAATCTATGAAATACATATTTCAACAATAAATAATGAAACATGCAGTTTAAGTACTAAGTTTTGATTAACATATAATTATTGACGTACTGATAAGTCAATAATTTGTAATACGTACATGTGACGTGTATCGTTAAATTCTACGATGAATTATTATGACGCCATCCAGCGTAAGTTATTTATTACTTATAATAAGTAATTTATAGGCAATTGGGATTGGGACTAAACTGGCAAGATAATATATAAGTGGTAAATTCAAAGAAAAACGTTAAAAGACACAGAAATTTCTGTGTGACAATCACCTTAATTTACGCAATGGATATTTATTGAATTAAAATTAAATTGTAACCAAAATTTATTCTTCAATAGGTGGAAGGCATAGCGGAGTGTTCGTTCGATTGGATTACCCGTCTGGAGAAGTAACTTGAAGATTATGTTCAAACCGTGTTGTTTTTGCCTTAGGCCCGTCTAAAATCTCGAATTGAATCCCTATTTCCCTTGGTCACGCCCTAACTAGAGAGCGACGATTTCATTATTTATATTTTCAGTTTTCCAATCATTTTGCAAAAGATTGCCACGGAAAAAAAGCGTGCGAAAATGAGTTGTATACGAGGCTTTTTATGTGTACGTTATGTTCTGTCAACCATTAAAACATTTTTGTTTCTTATCTTTTTTTCTCTCTTTCTTTCAACATAAAGGACGAAGGGCGAATCGGATAGAAACTAGTATCTTATAATTCAGAAGAGATGTTGTAATATATTTACCAGCTGATACTAACTTAGATACATAGATAAATCATTTTATTCCCATCAGTACAGCACATAAATTCAAGTAAACAAATAGAAGAATTAATTACTAAATATGTAACTGTGTGCCGCAACGACAGAAAAAGGCAAAATACCTTTGCTCTGACAGCAAAGCACTGGTTTTCAGTTCTGCCTGAAAGCATGTAAGTGAAAAGACACTGACGTGTTTAATTACTTAATTATTATTGTAACTATTTAATTTATTATTATAACTTCACCAAAAAAATTTCACTGCTACTGTTATTATTACTTTTTTTTGTATTTAGATTAATATTGAATTATTATTTACCTATCAGCATTTAGAGACAAATTGTGACACACCTATTAGAAAGCGGTAGAAACCGCTACCTTACGACCACTTGTGGTATTCCTAACCTTTGTATTTCCAGTTTTTTTTATGTTCGCCTGATAGCGGAAACTACCCTTAAACGCCTGCGTTTGGTGATGATCCTGGGTCGATAAAAACTTCATTCAACTGATTTTTCATTATTATGTAATTGGTAAATTATTGCGTAGGTAATATGTATATCATTATTTCAGAAGCACCAGAAGTGAAGCAAAACGTTTAGCCAGTATCAATTCTGGTAGATAAACCTGAGTGAATTTCTGTATTACTTACATAATTTCAATAGGAATTTGCTATGAGAGCTGTCAATAATCAAATTGCTGTTGTTCAAGGTTCTTGTGAAATTGAAATGTAAGTAGAAGTCCTAATTTGTGACGTCATTTAACACTCAGTGACAACAACGTGAGTGGAACTTCTGAATACAATGGTATTTGTGTACACAGGTTTTTAAAAGTCTTATTTGCTCTAGAACAACCGCTTAAAATGATAGAGAGGCACACGATTCAGAATAGTGTAAAAGTGTAGTTGGAACAATGCTGCTAACATTGTTAATTTATTATACGCTCCTCTTTTGTTTAGCGTTTTCTGGTAAGTAACCTTTTTTAATTTTACGCGTCATGGCTATAATGCCAGAAATAGACAGGAATCAAACATGCCATCAATAAATTCTTCCGCATCATTTGTCATTTGAAGTATACAGCGTTTCTTAGTGCGTGCAAATAATGATAATAAGAATTTATACAATTTAATTCATTTCGATTATTGAAAACTTTAATATTTGGTAAAAATTTACTGTACAATAGTATGCAGAACTTTATTTGACTAAACTCAAAATTATAATAGTGTTTTCGTTAGCTAATAAGAAAAAAAAACTTTTTCAGTGTTTTTAATTGTTTTGAAAATTATAATATAAGATAATCACGATTACAGATTCTGTCTCCCATGGTTTTGATGCACCAAAATTTTTGGGAACTAGCAATATTAGACCACCAAATGGATTTCAGCAAGCAAGTCCACCATTTTCTAGTGAAGCATGGATTGAACGTGCTAAAGACAGAGTTGTATTCGATCCTACAATAAGACAGTATCAAGGAAACCCAAGGATAAATCGTGATGGCTACTTCCTAAACGGCTATCAAGAACATGTGCCAAATGTTTTACAGCAAGAACAACAAGCACCTCCAAATGGGCTTTTAAACCATCAAGGATATTCTGGGTACAACAGACTTACTTTACCTGTCTTACCCATTCAAACTGGAAGACCAAACAATAATGCTCCAGTAACCCAATACAAGCCTAATGAAAACTTCGAAAGCCACTTAATTGATCAGCAGCAGTCAAATTTACCTCGACAATATGAATTGCCTTATACGTATGATATAAGACAAAGCCCTATTTTCACAACCCTGTTAAAAGATCGGCAAAATCATTTGGTAGGTAAACCAGAAGTAGCTTACACAAATAAAGACCCTGGATCATTAATACCACAAATTCCTTCACGACCAAGTACAGGAAGCGTACCATCAAATATGTTCTTAAGCGATCATAAGATAGCATTACCGATAAGACCTGAAGAATTCAAAACTCCACAAGTTGATCCAGTTACGACCAAAGACCGTTTATTGGCTAGTGCAAGTAATCCCGTAGAAACTAGAGTTATCAGACCACCAAGTAAGTACATCAGTTTATGTGATAAATATGTAACAAAAAATAATATAATGCTTTCTTTTTATATATATATATATTTAATTACAGATCATAACATTCAACAATGGATGTCCAATCCAAATATAAGAAATGTATTGAGTACAACAAAACATAAGAAACGTTATTTAGTTATTCATCCAAATGGTACAATTGAGCATGTAGATAAATTAGAAACAATAACTAAGACTAATCCAAATTACATTTTGATGCGTGCTGGAGATATAATGAGAAATCCAATGCAAAAACCATCGGATAAACTACCAGAATTACATAAAAAGCCCACAGCAAATGATTCAGCAATTACGAATCTGCCCATATCTAAACAACAAAATATTTCTAGTTTGCCTCTATACCTAACAAGTCCAGCGCCAATAGAGACAGTTCCGACAAAGAAGATAACAATGATGAAAATGATTGCGGAATCTCTGAAAAATAAAACATCAGAGCATGATAATATTAATAAACGAATCGAAACAAAGCACGGAACTTCTCCAACAGTGAATAACCAAAGTGAGACAACAAAACCACTATCAGTGCCATCTCCTACTGCTGATATGGTTACTGATAGCAAGCAGTCGGTAAAATCAGTATTAACTGCCCTAAATAATCAGACCACAGCAACTACTCCAAAACATTCGACGCTGCCCATAGTTGTACGAAATATAACGAATACGCCAGCAAACTTGTCAATTTCTCCTCTAACTGAGATAACTCCGAGAAATAATTTAACATCTATTGACAGGGATTCAGAATCTCCCAAAAATATAACTATGCAAAGTAATATTACTTTATTGGTCAAGGCGTCGCAAGGGCCCATGGTCGACAATTCAAAAAATAGTTCTATGAAGTTTCCTTCAACTGCAAACTTCCAACATGCATCATCTAAACCACTAGAAATCCTACCTGCTAATGTTAAAATTAACGATAACAGGCAGTTGGCAAAACCACAACTGAATATCACAAGTAAAGATTCCACAGAGATTACTTCAAATATTACTATGCTGCCCATACCTATACACAATATTTCACGTTTTCCACCAAATCTGTCAAGTCCTCCGCCGATTGAGATAATTCCAACAAAGGAAAAAGCAACGATTAAAATATTTCCCGAATCTCTGAAAAACAAAACATCACAGGAAGAGCCCACTTTAAGTAAATATAATAATTCCATTCCTTCAATTGTGAACATTCAAGATGCAAAAAATCCTTCAAAAATTATGATGCTGTCTTCGAGTTTGCCACCAAATCTGTCAAGTCCTCCACCGATCGAGATAATTCCAGCAAAGAAAATATCAACGATTGATATAATTCCAGAATCGCTGAAAAACAAAACATCACAGCAAGGGCCTACCATTAGCAAAAATATAAGTTCAATTTCTTCAAATGTGAATATTCAAGAAGCGAAAAATCCTTCAAATATTACGACACTGCCCATACCTGTACGAAATATTTCGAGTTTACCGCCAAACCTGTCAAGTCCTCCACCAATCGAGATAATTCCAACAAAGAATATAACAACGATTAAATTAATTCTAGAACCTCTGAAAAACAAAACATCAAAGCAAGAACCCACCATGACTAAAAGTAAAAATTCTATTCCTTCAACTGTGAATAATCAAGATGCGAAAAAACCTTCAAAAATTACGATGCTGTCTTCGAGTTTGCCACCAAACCTGTCAAGTCCTCCACCGATCGAGATAATTCCAGCAAGGAAAATATCAACGATTGAATTACTTCCAGAACCTCTGAAAAACAAAACATCAAAACAAGGACCCACCATGAGTAAAAGTAATAATTCTATTCCTTCAACTGAGAATATTCTAGAAGCAAAAAAGCCTCAAAAAATTTCGGTGTTGTCCATACCTGTACAAAATATTTCGAGTTTGCTAGCAAACCGTACGACAGGGAAAACAATAACAAGTAAATTAAATACGAAAACTCCCGAAAAATCAA
This sequence comes from Chilo suppressalis, assembly GCA_902850365.2. Taxonomy (NCBI): domain Eukaryota; kingdom Metazoa; phylum Arthropoda; class Insecta; order Lepidoptera; family Crambidae; genus Chilo; species Chilo suppressalis. Next base: position 7,244,001 of record OU963902.1, read on the forward strand.
TTTTAGCACAAAATAATGTTGCTAATTTGGTGAAAACAACACCACGCAATATGACATCCAACGAAACAGAAATTAGATTGTTACCAGAAGAAGAAAAACCAACTTTGGTGTTGAAGCCAAAGCCGATTATTATTTATGGAGACAACAAAACAATAGAAGACGATGAACAGAAGGACATTTTACCATCTTTGGCTCGCAAACCCGTTATAATTTATGGATTAAACACGACAAATGATGAAAAATCGGAATCTTCGTCACCTGGAAATGAATCGCCTCATGATGAACAAAGTATTACTGAGGAACCACTAGACACAGTTATGAACAAATCTGTGGCAGTGCCTGCAGAGAGAAACAATAATGAAGTACTTTCACCGTCACCTCTTTTGGAAAATCATAGTATATCACTAAAAGACAACCAGACGGATAAGTCTAGGAATAAAGTAAACAATCCTCATAAAACGCCTGCAATACCTCAACAAGAAAAAGACACTTCTGTATTACCTACCACAGTCTTGAATGCTATAGTGGACGTAAATTCAAATTCTTCAACAAAAATCGAAACTCCCTTAAGTACTAATGTCACCGAAGCTACAATATCGATCCCTGAAATCTCTGCAAATGTCATTCCTGAAAGAAAAGTGGCACATGAACAGAAACTTAATATTAGTGACCACACGCCCAAACAAATTTTAATCAAACCTTTTAAGAAGGAAGAAGATAAAAAAAATAAGATACCAGGAAGCTTAGGTAACTAAAACATAATTATGTTTTGGTTTCGGTCTAAAAAGTATAGGTAAGTAGTTAAATTAATCAAATTTTCATGTTTTATAGATATTTATAAAGTTAATTCGAAAGAAAAACCAGCCGTATGGTTCAGGATGACTTCCGCAGATTTTTTCGACAAACTTACTGAGGGTAAAGATGACTACGGTATTGTGTATTTCTTTCAAATACATATGGAACCCAGAATTGAAACTGGAAAAACTAGAACCATACATCCAAATGGGACCATCGCCGAAGAATTAACAAAACTGTATGGGAGAACGAAGAAGGTAAACTTATGGATAAGTTTAGCATCAATTTAAAATATATCAAATGGCTGCATTCAGAGACGTGAATTAAATGAAATACTTCATTACCTTAGTGTGGTATCATGACGATACAGTCGTTAGGACACACCAATCCCCCCATTTTTTTTATACCGTGGGGAAAATGCGTGACACGTCGCCTGATGAGCGTCGAGGTTACGCAGGGTCCTCGAAGGATACATCTAACAGAACTCCGTTCGATGACACCCCAGAGGCTTGCCCACTAAAAACACCACGGCGAACTCTCGGCTGGGTGTGGTATCCACTCCCTGTAGGAAGGCTAGGCCCGCGTGTTGGATTAAGGCTCGTTACCCCCAATCCCATCCAGAGAAAGCCTATGGGGATAATAATATTTCAAAACAGTGAAATCATCAACTTTAATCAAATTAAAAAAAAAATTAGGTCTCTGAGACGCGACTGACAAATAACTACATTTATTTCTTAAACAATTTTATTTAGTAATGAAACATTTGTGAACTTCGCCAATATGTTTTTAACAGGTCTACCCGTAGTCACCAAAACAACGAAACTTGTGAATCCTTAAGAAAATTCAACGAAGGACACTTAGTATAATTTAGTTAGATACATATTATTACTGTAAGTTTTGTATTTTAAGTTGCATGTAAAGATGTGATACTCAAATAAATTTTTATTTTTCTACAGTGTGTTGATATATTTTTTTATAAAATTTAACCCTTATTCATCATACCTAATAATATACTCATCAAAAAAGTCAAAGTAACATGTTGTACGGTTTTGAACTTTTTAACGATTTTTAACATTGTAAATATTTATACTATACTATTATAAAAATAAAAGTTTATATATTTAAAATCAGCCAATTATATTTTAGAGAATAAAAAAGATTGTATACCAATCTACTTTGCTAAGAAAAATATTGATATTACATCAATTAATCTATACTAATGTTATGAAACTGAAGAGTTTGTTTGTTCTCAGGAACTACAAAGATAACTAAAAAATAAACGTAAAACACTTTTTATAAACAAACTTTTATTTAAATGCGCTAATAAGAATTAACTGCTGAGAATGACTCAAGTGACGCTGAAGAACACATTAAAGGTGATACACTTTTCATAAAAATATATGAAATTCTATATAATTGAGCGCAAGGTCAGAGATGTAATGTTATTCTTTTAGATGATGAAATCAGCAATTAAGAATCCTATTATGATGACGAAGAAAGTGATGATAATGAAGATTTATTAATTAATTTAAAGACTTATAATCATAAAAAATATTTTACTCATAACTTTTATTTTCACATCATTTAATTTGCATGAATAATATACCGTAAGTTTCCGTACTTCGACTCTTACTCGCATTGCCGCAGCATCTTGCGCCTCGCCTGGCAAGGACTTGTGCTAGCCAGAACCACCTGGCATTCTACCTACCTACTTTAAATCGCTTAAACAAACACATATATGAATTTCAACTTTACGGAATAAAGTTTATTTTTATGTATATGTCGTGGCCATATCGTAGATTTGCTCACTTCATGAAATGCTCGAGAATTTCATGAAATGGTCACATTTCATGATGTGGGCAACTTAATTTCACCAGATCATTTAAACGCCTGGCAATTTTTTTAAAGTAAAAAATGAATAAACTAAATTTTATAAAAATTTCAAGCTTACAGCTAAAAGTTTTTATTAAATATTTTATCGACACTCTAAAATATACGGCTTGATAACGTGCAGGGCTCAGGAGTGCCAGGCGATGCTTACCGTACTAAGCATGCTATGGCTCATCACCATAAGAATTTCTAGCCTTACAGACAGACCGTTACTCGGAGGGTTCAGTAGCTCTCCTACTATTAATAAACAAGGAATAATCTTAGACTAGTTACGCCGTGTTTTGTTCATGTCACTCAAATGCCATTTGTCATTGAATGAACAGAGACAAACATGGAGTAACTAATCCAAGCATAAGCTTACGAAGAATAATCTTCGTTTATTTATAAGGGGATATGGGCCTTGTGTTGTCTCGGGAAGTTGGGATTCAAGAAAGACCTCAAGATGTCAGACACAATTCGGTGTCACAAACGTATTACCAAAATCTTGCTGTCATTTGTTTTGTTATAGCAAAATTCTTCGGCCTATTATTACACAGCGCGTTCTCATTATTTCACTTGTTTACTTTATGATGAAAGATGTTTATGAGTAATGGTGACAGCTGTTTCAACTACAAATAACTTGTTTTTGAATTAATTATTCTTGACAATGTTTCTTGATGCAACTAGAAAGTTTTATTGTATTGAAATTTTTTTCTTGGTTGACCCCTTTCAAACAGCGAAAGTAATGATAAAATATTTGCCGAATGATGATTTTACCGTGCAGTTTGTATGCAGTCATTAATAAAGTTTTTTTTACGAGACAAAGTACTGGTAATTTATTATATATATTTTTTTATTTTAAATTATAATAAAAAATATTTATTTTAAACCGATATAAAAAAAGGGGAGGTTCTCAATTCGGTCGGTATATTTTTTTTATTTACAGGTAGGTAGGTAGTAGCTAAACATAATGATATAAGTAGTACTTTCAAAGTAAAGAAAGATTTTTACATATTTCAAAAACTACTTTTACTTTCAATACTACGATGCTATTTGTATTCGATCAGATGGTATGATTAAGGTCAACTGATTTGATAGAAACACCATAATGCCCCAATTTCTTCAAAAATGTGTCGTGGCTAATGCAATCAAACGCTTTAGAAAGATCACAAAATACATCTATTGCATCTTGTCTGCCCTACCAAGCTCAGATAACCTCGTGGTCATAACATGCATTATATTTTTAGTAAAATGATTTTAGTTCTTCCTGTGTAAATAAATACTTTTCCACATGCAGACTGATGAAATTAATAGAATTGGCCATAAATGATATTGACACTAGAATTATATTTCTGTACATAGTCAGCAGTATGACAACGAAGGTAACTGAGGAGGTTAGGAACAAAAACTGACATTTACGTATTTTGCTCTATTCGATTTCTTATTATAATCGGCTCAAAATGTTAAATTCTATCCGTAACTCCCAAGATTTAAGAAAAAATTCAACGCGGGGAGGCAGCAGACGGGACTCGAACTTAGCTATTCTTAAGCTGCAAGGCAGCGCCATCGCGAAGGGTGCGGGTTCGAGTCCCGTCTGCTGCCTGGTCCGCGTGGATTTTTATCTCGTTATGTTTTCCTCAGATTTAAACAGCAAGCAGTTACATGTTTAAAAAAAAATATGAGTGCGTGTACTTAAGTACGCGCGTGAGAAGTTATACTTCTTTTTGGAATTATTAAAAAATAGTTTTTAATTGCATGCAGATAATTAATTACAATAAGATAATAAAAGGATTTATAAAAGGATAGTCAACGCAGTCAATAAAGTTCAGTTTTAATTTGAAAAATTTAATAAATAATCAAAAGATTCAATTTAAATCACTACTGAATAAAATTTATTAGCACATATAAATTTCGCATTTGCATAACATTATAACACGTGTTAAGAATATAGAATCTAGAAACATGTGGATAAATATTATAAATATGAAAACAGTGATCAGAGGCGACGAGCGTCCCAACATGTGCGACTAAGAGATCCTATTACTATTTTGTTGGAAGCTTTCTTTCGAGACTTACGAGTAATGTGCGGTTTAGCGGCCGACTTCATGGTGTTACTTTTCTGTTACAGTGTTGCGCGCGCATCTTAAAATTTCACTCTCATCATTTTTTCATAACGCGCCCGCGGCACACTTCATTATGTTACTTTTGTGTTACAGTGATGCGCGTGCATCTTAAAATTTCACTCTCATAATTTTTTCATAACGCGGCTAAAGAAGTATAACTTCAAAAAAAAAATTCTGTCCCTAGATTTTGTTCAAAAAGTGAGTAGTTTCATAGAAAAATCGACGTGAACCTCAAAACAAACCGGAACAAAAAGTTAAATTTTTATTCAACCACACTGATTTATTAAGACTTGAATTCAAAAAGTGAAATATTCTTAAGAAATACGTTTGAAAAGTCTTTAGTCGGTTCAAACTAGGAACCTGATCGTGGAGAATTATACAGGGTGTAAAAATCCTTTAACGAAGTCGAAAGCCACGTATTTTCCACATCATGACCATCATTTTTTTTTTCTGAACCATACCTTTTTTTTATACGCAGGCAAAAAATACTATTTACAGACGACGGCGCCTTTAAGAGGCACACCGCCGAACGGACCTCACACCTGGCTCCCGCAAGCCTTACGAGCCCCAGCAGTGGCTGCCCACTGAGGACCCCGTAACCCTTACGGGCGCGTTACAGCATAATATCCGCTAAAAAACCCTGCGAACACCCTCTAAGCTGCTAAGCGCGAAGCCGCGGGATCCCCGTTTAAGGATTCTTCCGCGTCTTTCTGAACCGGGAAATTTATGGTTATGGAGATATTGAAAGTCAAAGTCACAATTTGTTTTTCAAGATTTTTACATTAATATTTTCAAAACATTATTTAGAAACTTTTTTATCGACTCACTTACACACACATACTGTGTGTATGTACATTCTTTGCGTAGCGCCACAGTAGCGCGCCGCGCTAAACATTGCGTACTGAAAAAAAATGTTTTTTTTTACTTAAAAATACAAATGATTCCCTCGTATTATATTTTGTATAATTACTTGTTTGGGTTTACAGAATGCGTAGTTTTAGTCTTTGTTATTTTTTTTGTCATGGTTTTTTTACACCCTGTATGTTTAAGAAACCCTAAGAAACAATTCTTATGAATTAAAAATGTTTTGTGTAAATCTATTTTTATTTTTATTTTCATACTGAATGTTTCATAAGGTAACATTTTTAAACAGTGGGTTTCAAAAGGTGACATTTTACAAAATTATGGAATAAAATAGTGACATTAACATGCTATTGGATCAAAAGGTGTCATTTGATATAAATTTTATTATCTTTTTTCCAAATTTTAAAATTAAGAAGTTAACCTAATAATACATTAAATTTTATACAATGAGTGACACATAAATGGTTACTAAAAATAATAAAAAATTGAAGAGCACCACGAGAAGCTAGAAGCGGGTACTAAAGTGGCTGAAGCGCGCGACAGCGGCCGACTAAGGTAAGGAAGAGAGGGATGGGGATTCGCGCGAGTGACGTGTGGCGGCGTTTTGTATGCGCGCATTAAGTGGCCGGTGCGGGCCACAAGAAGCGAGCAACGACGATTTGTAGCGTGTGGGGGCCACCGGCGTACCGTTTGTGGCGAGTTCATATAAAATGTATGAAAGCTACAAGAAATATGCCGGTGGCGGCGTTTTGTGGTTGTGGTCGGTGGCCCGTGTGCGGCGACACTAAATGACACTTTTTGTTCCTAACCTCCTCAACTATATTCTCGTAGTCATACTGACATGACAAACTAGTATGACCAAGAAGAATGGGGAAGTAAACGTATTTCGTAATATTTATAATCGTCTATTATGTATGTACATTTTTAATGTAAAGTTTAATTTATTTTTGTGTATCCTGCTGTGCTGTTTTTCGAATTAAAATAATATTTTACCTACGACAAAAGTTCTTAGCATGAATACTTTTTTTTATCGCTAAGTGTTCATATTTTCGCTTATATTGTGAGACCGATAAGACACATAAAAAAATCTATTAATGGCAATACTTTAACCTCGATTCTGTAGAGTACTGTAGATTTTCAAGGCGAAATGTCAAAGCTAGCGTTTTAGGTGTTCCTAAACACCTAAATGGTATACCATATTTTGTGGGTCATTCGAGGGTCATACAGTCGCTGAACTAGGGTCAGTGTATGTTCAACATCAATATTATCGGTTATGGTAAGTTATTCGTGAAAAAATCGAAAATTATATTACTAGATTTCCCACATCAAACGTGTGGGTGCGGACGTTAGAATATAAAAAACCTCTAGACAAGACATTAATGTGGATGATACTTCCAGAAAATCTACCCGTTGACAAACAATTAGTCCTGCAGATTTTTTTAGAGTCCCATAGGGACATCAATGATTTCCGAGATAAATTTAAACAACTAGCTGTCCCAGCGAACTTCGTACCGCCATAAAAAATAGGGGTTGGTGGTAGAAGGGTGAAAATTTAGAGTTGTATGTATTTTTGTATGATGTATCATTAAAACAAAAAAATCTTGTCAAAACAAATTTAATGGTGGACCACCCTTAACATTTAGGAGGATTTAAAATAGATATTTTCCGATTCTCAGACCTACTGAATATGCCTATAAAATTTCACAAAAATCGGTCGAGCTGTTTCGGAGTAGTTCAATAACGCACACCGTGACACGAGAATTTTATATATTAGATATACCAACTTTTACAATATTAAAGATATTATTATAAACATTACCTATGCATGATATTTAAAGATATTTCTTTTTATAACAAAATACAGATATTATGTTTAGTCCACCATTAATATTGAGTGACGCTCTAGCCGTAAATGAGAGCTACAATCTTACTCACCTATTCCGCCTTATCTTCATCAATTTTTTAAAGATGTAGGTACGCTCGTCTTGGATTCACTGCAAAACTGTTTTTTCTGACATCTATTTCAGAGTAAAGGAAATAAATCCTCGTATCTAAGAATTATTAATGACTCATCGTGACGTTCCGCCCTTTTTTCAGAGACAACCTTGGATTCACCTCGTTTATTTATTTATTTATCTAGTTGAAGTATCCTGTTAATATTGTTAGAGTGATATTTTCCAGAAGGAGCTCGATGGCGCAGGTGAAAAGCGCGTCCGGCTTGCAATCGTGGAAGTTAAACAACTTTCGCAATGGTCGGTCATTGGATGGGTGACCAAAAACTTATTATCTCGAGCTCCTCTGTGCTTCGGCAGGCACGTTAAGCCGTTGGTCCCGACTGCATCTGCATTCGTTAACACTCATCAATCCACACTGGGCCAATGGCCCAATCTCGATATTCCATTCATGGGAAGGTCTGTGCGTCAGTAATGACCTCAGCAGCAGATTGATGATATTGTTCATACTCGTAAGTATCGCAAGCGTCTGGTCGCTTACTATCAGACGGGTGCGGGTCATAACTTTGTTTGCCAGCCTAAAACAAAAAATATATTAATAGGCACTTGAATTTTTCAGGTAGGTACTTATATAAACACCAGCTGTCCCAGCAAACTTCGTACCTCCATAAAAAATTAGGGGTTGGTGGTAGAAGGGTCAAATTTAGGGTTGCATGTATTTTTGTATGATGTATCTGATATGTATGTATAAAAAATAAAAACAAAAAATTTTGTCCAAAAAGAAATAAAAGTTAAGTGTTTCATCACCCATCACATGTAGGGTGATGAAAAATAGATGTTTTCCGATTCTCAGACCTGCTAAATATACATATAAAATGTCACAAATGTCGTTTCGGAGTAACTAGTTCAATTACGCACACCGTGACACGAGAATTGAATAATTGTTATATATTAGAATTAACAGGTTCCTTAATCCTTTCCGTTCCATTTCCAAATTTTGAATTTGTCGCCGCGGCGGGCGCACTACTCTGTGTTGACTTAGCCAATCACCGCGCCTGAAGTGCGGAAACATAAATTTCTAAAAATATGGTCGAACGAAGTGCGAACGCTCGTGAAAAATTATTTAAAATATAAATAAAACTAGTTTTAACGGGTTACTGCACGAACTTTATTTATATATGACGACCTCCGTGGCCGAGTGGTTTGTACGCTGGGTTTCATGGTGTCGCTGACTCGAGAGGTCCCGGGTTCGAGTCCCGGATGATGTTTGTGTGATGAATACAAGCATTTGTATTCCAGTCATGGATGTGTAATATGTTTATCTATATAAATATACTTATATATGTATCAGTATATGTATTCTATCCGTTACTCTAGTATCCTATAACACAAGCCTTACAGTGCTTAGTTTGGGGCTAGGCTAATTGGTGTGTGTTGGAAATATTTATATATATATGTCGGAGAGGCGAGCTGGATAAGCGGTTGGCCACGTGGTTTTTCTTGATCCGCCATCTTGGTTATTCAATGCTATTTCCCGAAAATAAAACTGTAGTTTAGTGACCAAGCTTACGTTTAATTTGAATCTTTTTATTACTTTACAAAATCAGTTATGATTGCCAAGGTACAAACGGATTGCTTTGTGAAGCGTGGAGAGTTCTGTGCTAACATCCGTTCACTACCGCGGCTCACGTCTGAATGCCGAATGCCGAATGACGAATGCCCCTTCCAATGAAGCGTTACCCCCTTAAATACTACCCTTAGCATAGACCACTCCCAAGTGATGACAGCTGTCACTGTCATAACTTGACGTTTCACAAAGCAATGGTACAATGACTGATGACATTTGCTGTAGGTTTTACGTTTCGCAGGAGCGAGCGAGACGCCATCCGCCGACACGGCCATCCTGCAGCATCACACGTCCTCGTGTGCGTCTGTAAAGAAATATCACGCCAGTAGTATTTACCATTGCTCGGTCATCTCTGACCAATAAAACGCCGTTACACAACAATCACATTTGTCAAAGCCTTTTTTACAACTATGAACGGGTTTATTACATACTAACTAAAAGTAGCCCATAATTAATCGACTTCAAAGGACTTCTGAAGTTCTAGCTCAAAATCAAATTTAAACTTAGCATCTGAACATTCCGAACACATGCCGCGATTCTCTACAGTGCCTCCATCAAGCACTTAAATGAACGCATAATGCCTCCATCAAGCATTATACCCTCCAAATGTCTAACAAATAAAACCTAACGCCTCCCTCAAGCGTTATGTAACAGTGCCTCCATCAAGCACATAGCCAACAACGCCTCCATCAAGCGTTGTGCTATACCTAGCCTCAGTAACACCTCCATCAAGTGCTACTGAACTCAATCACGCAATGTGTCGGAAACCTCGGTTACATGATCACTCTGATCAACTAACTCTTCTAAAATTATTTGAGCTTCAGGCATCCTTCTCAGTCTATCCTACCTGAATGTTCTTTTGGAATCTAATGCCTTTAACAAGTAACGGTCCCTATAAAGTGACGATAACCTTGCCACCTCTAAGTGACGATAACCACACGTTGCCTCAAGCAACCCAGCCAACATATTGCCTAAATTGAGCAATACATCAGCTCTCTGACATTAGCAAAGCATAATTAAAATCAACCAAGACAGTTTAATCGACAATATTCTAATGGTTAGAGTAGAGTTATTTTACCACCAGTACAATTATTTTACTGTGGTCTTCTGTAAGGTAGAGGTTACTCCCCTATGCGTGCGCTGCAATTCTAGCGGAAAATCCACTATGTCCTACTCATTAGCAACTCTAATTTATCAACACTCAGCACTTGAATCGTATGTAAAATGAAAACTGCTCACCGGGCAAGTCGTCGGCCTGTGGCGGTCTTCTCGCGCTGCTAATGTTGCTCTCCAGACTGCTCCATGGACAGTTCTTCCGTGGTGAATGAAGTTATCCTTGTTCGCGTTGAATTCATGCAAGTGAATCTTTTTGTTAGCCGACGGTAACTTTATCACTTCAATAACGGCCATAAAGTTGCGTTTTCGGTGCTTCATAAATCTCATCCATGTCTCGTCGCCATTACTGATGTTTTTACGCTGGTTTTCATCACTGGGTAATCCCGCTTCTGATGTCGGAGTGGGCGAGCGGTAATATAGGCGGTTGGCCACGTGGTTTTTTACTTGATCCGCCATCTTGGTTATTCAATGCTATTTCCCGAAAATAAAACTGTAGTTTAGTGACCAAGCTTACGTTTAATTTGAATCTTTTTATTACTTTACAAAATCAGTTATGATTGCCAAGGTACAAACGGATTGCTTTGTGAAGCGTGGAGAGTTCTGTGCTAACATCCGTTCACTACCGCGGCTCACGTCTGAATGCCGAATGCCGAATGACGAATGCCCCTTCCAATGAAGCGTTACCCCCTTAAATACTACCCTTAGCATAGACCACTCCCAAGTGATGACAGCTGTCACTGTCATAACTTGACGTTTCACAAAGCAATGGTACAATGACTGATGACATTTGCTGTAGGTTTTACGTTTCGCAGGAGCGAGCGAGACGCCATCCGCCGACATATAAAATATAATAATATATATTTTATATATTTATGGCGTTTCGCATCCTTTTCAGGTCTGCATCATCAGAACAATATTATTGTGACGATGGAGACCTGAAAAGGCTGCGAAACGTCATAAATAAATAAAGTTCGTGCATTAACCCGTTAAAACTAGTTTTATTTAATGAGTGATGTGCGTGAAAACCTAAGAAACAAATATTATTTAAAATATCATTATATCATATAACTTTGCTAAAGGCTTGCTGACTGTTTCCATAAACTACTATGTGACGTGGTGACAATCAAAACTGTGAAAATTGTGGTGCAGTTTATGATATTTGCTAGCCGGCCGGTACGTGCTGCCCCGTCGTTGGCAGATTCGTCGTTCCTGCCTATCCAGCATCCAGGTTGGCGCTTTTATGGTTTTTCCCGCTTGTGTCACAGGACTTCTAAAGGCATATCATCAGGTAAATCCAGCTACTTTCCCAGCGAAGTTCACTACTACTTTACTATTTTTATATGAGATGTTTACTTCACAGTACTACTATTTGTATATGAGAAGAATTGAAATATTTAGATATTTTTGATAAAGTTGTGGTAGGGCAATAATTTTGTAGTAATTCTTTCTTTGTTTATTTGTATTATTTTATATAAGTGCGTTCAACCTAAATTTTATTAATTTTATTAGTGTTTCTGAACTACTGGATTTTTTGTATCATACAGTTACAATGGAACAGGCATGTACAATTTTATTGCAGTCCTTAAAATTAGGGAGATTTTTTTTTGCAGAAATCGAAGTGTTCATATGTTCATCCTCATTATTTAAGCAATCAAAACAAACCCCTTCCTCATATTTGTGACGGGCAAAATATGTCCCCTGTTGTCCATTAACAGAGATAGAACAATTAAATTATGAAAATGTACCAGGTGTGCAGGTTAAGTACCACCACCGTATACCACAGTATCTAACTACTAATTTATAAGCAGTATGTTAGATGTCGGGATGACACAACCCGAAATTATTGTATTGTATTTTACTATAGGTAATGAAATAAACAGTTTCAACTATAATTATCAGTAATAACCTACGGTTTCGTTACGATAAACTAGATTAAACATGTCTTTATTTTAAATTTGATCAAAAACTTTGGTTCAAGTGGGCGTATTTTTTTTGCCACCCGTGATATGTAGCTTTTTCAGCAAAGCTATTCTTTTAGTTTGACGACCTCTCGCTATTACATATGATGAATACGAGCATTTGTATCTTAGTCAGGGATGTTTATATACGAGTATATTTCTGGATAAAATAAACTTATATGTATTAGTATGTATCAGTTACAATAACATGCCATAACACAAGCTTTACAGTGCTTATTTCGGGACTAGGCTATTTTTTTGAGTGTGGGAAATATTTATATTGAAGTGAAACTTCTTTATGCATGCTTGACTTGGAGGGGTAGGCTGGTGAATGGGTTACGCGTTACGAAAAGTGTGTTCGGGCGAGGCGAACGGGAGTTGAGTGGGGGATATAATCAAGAGAAAGCAGTGCGCGCGCACATTTTCTTTTTCTCTTTCTCTTATAGCTAGTAAATGAAATATGTATATGTACATACGGGTATATATATGTATATATACAGATGGAGCTAAAGAAGTTTCACTTCACGGTAATATTATCTATACAGTATTGTGACTCGGCCCTGTCTGCCAATGCCAACGGCCGAGCGGGGCGTATCTACGCGGTAGGGCTAGATACTCCCCGCTCGGCCGTAGACGTACGAAAAGCTTTATTATTGAATGTAATAGTATATTAAATACGCATTCGTATAAAAAGTTCAATTATTGAAGAGTTCAAGCAACCAAAAACAGCACAATATCGACTATTGCTCTTTGCCATATTAAATTATGTAGGTATCTACTTAATTCAATCAAATATTTACAATACAAACGTTTAAGCACGGCTAACTGCTTAAAAAACAATCACACCGTTCCGTCGTCGCTGTGGCGCATTCGCGACTGGATGGCCACCGGGTGTCGCGCGAACTCGAGTGGCGTAGGTATGATGCGCTTTCCGACCATTTGTATGAAGATAGAATACTGTATAGATAATATTACCGTAGTCGTGTGGTCATAAGCACACTCGTTTTTTTTCTCGTAAAAATTCGTATTCTAATTTTAAATTACCGGTGAAAAGCAAGTTTGTTCTTACAGAATATAAAGCACTCAGTACGTTGAAAGGTATGATAAGGTAATCACGATTGTAGCTCAAAACTAAAAAATATTAGATACAAATTGCAACGTCTTGTATTAATACGAGTTGTATAAGTACAAATAAAGTCGTATCATTAAAAGTGAGTACGTACAAGCTCCTAAATTCTTTTGAAGAGCTCATTTGCAAGTAACATGCCAATGGGATTAGTTTAAGCTTCCGCCAATAGGGCGAATGAGAAGAAGTGACGCGAACGGTCAAATGCAGTGCCTTTACATCACAATGGCGTAGGGCTCAACCGTAAACGGCTATGTTGCTTTATGAGGCAATTCATAAACCAACAGCCGTAAGCCCGTGTTCGTTCTGGGCTATTACACGAACATTCTGTGCTATAAAAGCTTCCAAGCGAGTATTATACTTTCTCTGTATTGAGAGTGTTACTTTAATTGAGTGAAGAAATGACTTGATGCTTGGATACGGCCATCAGGGCCGCGCTAACATAATGAAGGGCGGATAGCGAAGGGCGCGGGTTCGAGTCCCGTCTGCTGCCTGTTCCGCGTAGATTTTTTTCTAGTTATGTTTTCCTTAGCTTTAAACATCAAGCAGTTACATGCTTAAAAATAAAAATTATACCATAATTGCTATTTCTTCTTTCAAATGTTTAATACTTGTAAAAGTATTCATTTGACATTGTGGGTTACCTACAATGCGAAGAGATGGCGCTGCCTTGCAGCTTTTCAGCTAGAAGAATTTCGACCAGGCCATCAGGGCCCCGGTAGCATAATTGGTCAGTGCATTCGCCCATATAGCGAAGGGTGCGGGTTCGAGTCTTGTCTACTGCTTGGTCCGCGTAGACTTTTTTCCAGTAATATTTTCTTTAGATTAAAACATGTACATAATATCAACATACTACAATGTTGATCTTATGTAACTTGAGAGATTGGCAGTACTTTGTAAATGTGAGTATTTTAAATGTTCTTTCAATGTTACTCTGGTAATTATTATTTACATTACATGTGGTGTTTACCTTAAATAATAATTTGTGCATTTATCTATAGTACTTTCGCTGTAATGTATTATTGTAACAATTGCTGGTAAACTTAATAAATAAAATAAATTAAAAAATAAATAAATAAGAATGTCAGTACATTTATCATCATCATCATCAGCCTATTAATGTCCCCACTGCTGGGGCACAGGCCTTCCCTATGGATGGAATAGGGAGTTTGGACCATGACCCACCACGGTGGCCCAGTGCGGATTGGCGGGTGCTGCAGATGCAGCCGGGACCAACGGCTTAACGTGCCTTCCGAAGCACGGAGGAGCTCGAGATAGTAAATTTTTGGTTACCCATCCAATGACCGACCACTGCGAAAGTTGCTCAACTTCAACGACCGCAGCCGAACGCGCTAACCACCTGCGCCATCGAGCTCCTCCAGTATATTTATATGTGTATATAAACAAAATTATAAATCAAGTTTTTGCTAAACTCTCAAGTTTATAACGCAGTGCTTGCTGATGTACAATTTACTTTTATAGCATAAAATGAAGCAGGTTAAGGCTTACGGCGTTAATTTAATTTGATGACCCATAAAACTCAATTCCGCCCTACACACGAAAATAAAGTTAGATAAGGTTACTCCTAACTGGATTCCATATTTTTTCACTTAGTCCCGTACGCACAAAATGATTAATCATAAATTGTATTGATATTAAAAAAATATAAGAAGTTGTACCTATTTATTTAATTTATTCTATATACTAGCGGCCGCCCGTGACTTCGTCCGCGTAAATTTTAGTTTTTTGAGAGTTCCACAGGAACCTGCCATTTTTCCGGATTAAAAAATATCCTACGTCTCAATCCAGGTTATAAACTATATGCCAAATTTCATCTAAATCCATTCAGTAGTTATTGCGTTATTGAGTAACAAACAAAAAACTTTCACATTTCTAATATTAGTAAGAAATAGGATTTATTTCATAATTCAGAATTGCAATATCTTTTCTTTTCTAACTGTACCCATACCGTAGGTAAATGTGCGCTGTCACTTAGAGAGATGCTTCAAAGAAATCTATATTAAATCAGTTTTTACAAGGAAATGTTTATTATTTAGCTATTATTTAAAGAAACCCATGGTATTTTTACAAGAAACAACATAGCAAAACCTGTCTGACCATTCGTATGTCAGCACCAGACTGTATGAACTGTGAAAGTTTCTGTTGCCACGCAAAAACAATAAAGATTACGTGCTTCTCTATAATGGACCCGGGAAATTTTGCTTAACTTAGTCTGTCTATGGTACAGTGTGACCAAGATTTTTTGGCGCTTTGCCGAAATTGGAACTAATTTTAGGAAGGTATAAATAAGCCTTTTCGAGGGAATTATGTAAATATTTCCTTTTAATCTTTCCGAGATATTGTAAATTATAACGTTTCATTTAGTGACAAGATTTTACATACTAAACTTACTAAGCGGCCTCCTGTAAATATCATTTAAATGCCACAAGATAATACAGAACACAAAAAGAGGTTAGAAGGGTGATCTTAGACCGTTTGTACGGGAACCAATGTCGCCGGCCCCACTACACTTCCACCTAATGGATAATAGCCAATCAAACGACGCGACATCAAACAATAGAACTAATCAGCGCTCACATCCGAGAGTAACGACGCAATCAGAACCAAGTTTTGGTCAAGTCAACAAATGCTCATAGCATTTGTTCACACATAACTGTGGCGCGCCTGCCTTACATACATGCTATAACTATGAACTAACACGAAACATTGCTACGTTTGGACGATGATCTCGCTACAGACTGTAGTCGAGTGCCGGTGCCGTAGCAACCATAGTGCTACGGCGCCGCCGGCGCGATTTCCTGTATTGCCAATCCTTATACGGAATCTTTTATATGCGAGTCCAACTCGTACTATCCCTTTTTTTAATGGCAATATTTCTATCTCGTATTTATAATGGCCTTGCGCTTGTATCTGCTGTATACGATTTCAGAAGAAATATGGGGTAGATTAATCAAATTTGATTGTTTTTACAGGCAGGGCAGATGAGGGAGAGAACTGTTTTTTTTCCATTTTTCTACATTAAGCTCTTAGCAGACATATCAACTCGGAACCGTCCGTTGTTCAATTTGTCCCGAGCAGTGGGAGCAGTTGGGAGTTTCATACAAAGAATACTGAGCGGCGTGAGTTGATACGGTGACGATCCGTTTCCGAGTCGACATGTCTGCTGCGACCTTAAATCGCGATAACGCCCCTCTCATCCGAACCATCCATCGTCATTGTGCACAAAAAGTTGTTCTTGTTGACGGTACATGAAAAAGGACGATACTCAGGAAATCCTGTTCGCTGAAAATCAAAAGAGTTTTTATCTCTTTTGCAAATTACCCATTTCTAAATGCGAATTTACGTTTTTATACAAGTATATTAGATCATTATGTGTAAAAAATGTGTAATAATGAATTTGAAAAGTGAAAACGTCATTATCATTATCATCAACCTATTAATGTCCCCACTGCTGGGGCACAGGCCTTCTCTATGGATGGAATAGGGAGATTGGGCCATGACCCACCACGCGGGCCCAGTGCGGATTGGCGGGTGCTAACGACTGCAGATGGATCTGGACCAACGGTTTAACGTGCCTTCCGAAGCACGGAGGTACTCGAGATAGAAGATTTTTGGTCACCCATCCAATGACCGACTACTGCGAAAGTTGCTTAACTTCAACGATCGCAGCCGAACGCGCTAACCACCTGCGCGATCGAGCTCCTCAAAAAAGAAAACGTATTATTAAGTAAAAAAATGTAGATTGATTTTTTATACGAGGCGCAGCAAACTACTCCACCCCACCTAATGTTAAGTGTAGATGGAATCCAGTCGCGAATATAGATGATGTGGCAGAAAGTGTGCCGCTCCAGCCTTGCCGGCCTGAACCCAATCCCGTACTCCACGAAAACACAACACCACCAAAAGCTAGTTTTATTTCACTGTGGTCTGTAAGTTGCTTCCCCAGAAGGGCGCTCCAATTTAAGCGGAAAGTCCGCTGTGCCCTATATATATTTCTTAAAGGTGTCTTATTCATCAAGGGGATAAAACAGTCACGGGCAGCAGATTGAATTCTGAGCTAAATGAAGAAGAAATAATAATATCGTAGATAGAATACTAAATACAATAAAATAAAATCTAAAGTATGAAGCAGAATCGTAGTCCAAAGTTGTTATAATTTATTTATTTGTATAAAATACTTACATCTATCACTAAAGGTATAACTGATCAATTTGTCAGCAGTCTCTTCTTGTCATTCTCTTAGTGTATGTAGAGCATAATAAGCATAACAAGGCAGTTGTCCCACCGCCGGCGAAGAAGCGGCTAACTATAAGCTATTTCCTCACTCAAGAAACGTACAATAGATACATTCCGTGTAAACAAGAGAGATGCATATATTTATTAATTGTTTATCGTTAATTGTTCACCTTCTTTAGTTATCAGAGAATTGGGATGATGACTAATTATTTTTCTTCGTTTATCAAGTAGATTATCAAAAAGTATTGGACACGTATTTTTTCTTTTTTCACATAATATAGACATAGAAATATATTGATTTGTAAAGTCGCATGACGTCACGTTTTGGTACAATTTTCACTTAAAAGACGTCACGAGCCCCTACTCCCAAACTTTGACGCGCTATAACTTTGTAATTTTTTGGTTGATTGCCCAAAGAAATACGTGTCCTTTTTTGATCATCTAACTGACGGACTAAATAGAATTTCGTTTACTGTACCCTGTCATCACCCCTATTAAGAATATAGAATATAAGAATTAGCTATCTGTTGACGCCAAAACTACAAATGTTCTGCAGTGGCAAATTCGTCGGATTCACGGCGGTTAATTTTTATTTTTTCTATTTAATTTGTACTTTTATTGTTATCTTCAAATATAATTGCTGAACAGCGAATTAATATTATTTATTTAGAGCTCTGCGTTAATTATTCCAAGAAACCTCCTCCGCTACACTATCAATGATAATACTCGCTCAGCGATACTGGCTCAGCGATGTTCGCTGGTCTCAAAACGCACGCGCATTTTTGCTCAGGATTGTTTCCGCAATCGGGTGATGCGAGTAATCGCCCGTCATACTTGCACTCTCGCTTATAGTCCAGCGATAAAAATATCGGAACCACACAGTACACTGTCGCTTCCCGCTGCTCGGCAACTCGTTTCTAGTTTCTAGCTCACCTCGCTTCTCGTTCATCATCGGCGGTGAGACAAGTGCCTTACTCTGTCAAATCAACAAATGGCAAATACAATTAGCTATTGAAGTGCTAGCACTAAAGAAGTTCGCCAAGAGTATCACTCGCTTGTCTGTGAAAGTTACGAATTGTGGTGACGCTACACTGAGCGTGTAATTCCATATGTGGATCATAATCCAAATATTTGTCAGACGTGGCTTTAGTATAACAACCTTAAGTAACCCTGTATTCAGTCTCTCTATGGCGAAAGTCACGTATGGTACACTGAAAAAAGTTAGTTACAAAACTAGTTGAGTTAACCGATGAAAAGACAAACATTGTTTACTAATAAATAAATTTCAGTCACTCATAGACCAACTGTTCTGTTGCATTTTACATTATTATTTACAGATACAGATTCGAATCCTTTCTGACACCTGGACTGACTTAATTATTTAATTTTTAAAGTGAAAACTTCTTTAGCGGCGTTGTACACTTTTTTGTAGTGGGTAAAAATTGTTAAACTCGCGTCAGGACATGTGGCCTAATCGCTTACCGTTACAGATTGCAAGTACGTGTTTTGTTAAGGCTAGTATTTAACTGCAAATTAAAAAACAAAACATTTTGTATAAAAAATAATTCCCAATTAATAGCAATAGTTATTTATTATACAAGAGTGGAAAGTTCCTTTTTAACCGCGTGCTCGATTTGGATGACCGAGCAAGCGAAGGATTCTAAAGTTGAATCACGAGCGCAGCGAGTGATTCTAAATTAGAATCCTGAGCGTCAGCGAGGGAAACAAACGAGCACAAGGTGAAAAATCTTTCCACTCGAGTGCAATACGTAACTTTTCATCCCACCTCAGCGAGGAAATGACAAAATGAAAAAGAAAACAATTTATAATGACAAAATATTTAAGCAATAAAACGTGAAAAACTAGAATGGCGCGAAGCACGCAAATAAAACAAAGAAACCAAGAAGGTTCCAAATTTAAATTTTTTCACAATTTAAAAAGTTCTAATCATAAATTTGGCACCATAGAGGTTACATTAAATAGGTTTAATGACGTTTTGAATTTACAATTATATTGAGTACTCATTATATGTGATGTTCTAAATTCAAATCTACTTTGCCGCTCAAGCGAATAAAATAGAATTTTCCAGCCAGATTTCGAAGCGCAAAATTACACTTTCCGAGGTGGTGGGATGAAAAAATACTTATTGCACAGCAAAATAGTCACCTCAAAATATTGTTATTTTAGTAACAATTTAAGTTCGTGATGCATCGCTATTTATTTAAAACTAAAGCTTTTTTAAGAATGTATAATAATAACCACCACACAACAAATATATAACATATTTTTTTTTAAACAAAGCTGTCATATTTTTATCTTATAAAGTATAATATTAGTTGAAAGCTATAGAGAGGATATTATACAATATAACGACATGTGAAGAATAGTGTGTATTGTATTAAAGTAAGAGAATCACGGTATCAGGAGATAAAAAGTTTTAATTAGGAGGAAACGAGATCCCACCACGCGGACTCAATGCGGACCGGTGGGTGCTTAGGACTGCAAATGGAGTCGGGACCAACTGTTTAACGTGCCTTTCAAAGCACGGAGGAAGTTAAGATCGTACCATTTACAGGTTACGCATTCTATGTTCGGCCAATGTGAAAGTTACTTAAATTCCAGGATCGCATACCGAATACCGAACGCGATAGTTAGTGTGCTGCTATATTGTGCTCCTCTCCCACGATCAGGGCCGTCTTTAACATATTAGAGGCCTGGGGATATTAGGATAATCGGGCCCCTATGACTTTGATATGGATTATGACTTGAAATGGAGCGAGTCATACTGATGAGTGTACTACTGATGATTTTTCTTTAAAATGTGTATGTGCTTAGTATATCATAATTTATCTAAGCATGCTGAAGTAGGAAAGCCTAATTTTTTGGCGAGAGTAGAATAGCTTCGCTTATGTAAAAGCTAGTAAATTGATTGTAGTCAGTAATTTAGGCTCGTTTTCATCGAATTATATAAGTTTTTTGGTAATAAATATTAGTCATCGTTTAGTGATCTAACAGGAACTAGGGACTTTGTATTTGATCTGAGGGGGGCCCCTATCGATCGCGGGGCCCTGTGCACTTACCCAAAGTGCCCACTGGGAAAGAGGGGTCTGCCCACGATGATAACAACTATTATTTCAATAATAAAACAGTATCTGCCTTATTACAAAACATTAAATAAAGTTAAACCTGGTTTAAGACTGATGCTGTCACTTTTGTTTGATAAAAAGAAGACAGAGACAGCATTAAGTTTAAATCATGATTTACTTAAGTCCGCGTTTTGGGATAAGGCAGTATGGGTTATATTTAACCATTTTAATAATAATAATAATATGCTTTATTGACATACACCTCACAGGACAAACAAGAAATTAAACATGACAGTGAAAACGTACACAGTAGGCGGCTTTATTGCTAAACAGCAATCTCTTCCCGGCAACCCATGACAGTGAAATAAATAAGATAAGAGGCTACGAGAGAGAGATTTTTAGCCATAGATAAATGGTTGGTTTCCCGGCGGATCAAAAGGGAGACTAATCATTTATCTAAGTTTTCCGTTAACTGATCCAAAGAAAAAAAGAAGGATGTCCTTCATTCATCGTTCGGATATTATCGTGATCTGTTTCATTGATTCTAAATACTTGTATACCGCCAAGTATTTGCTCGATGCTTTGGATAGGTTACAGCGGCGTGCGATCCGCATCATAAGCGATGAAGAGGTGACTAAACACCTCGAGCCTCTCCAATTACGCCGTGACGTGGCGACTCTAAGCGCGTTCTATCGTCTGTACCACGGCGAGTATTCTGAAGAGTTATTCTCTCTTATTCCACCTTCCCTTTTCCTTCAGAGTACCACCGTCATTCAGAGTGTCACCGTCTAACTGTGGCCACAATTCCAACGCGTACAAAAAAAATTTGGTGACTCATTTCTTTGTCGAACTATCCGTAAATGGAATGCTCTGCCTGCTCACGTGTTCGCTCCTTCTTACAACCTGAGATCCTTTAAAAGAGGTGTGAAGAATCAAAATGCAGGCCAGCAAGGTGAGGATGGCTGGTGTGGCAGGTAGAACTGCTGTACCAGCTATCTTCACGTCTGGACTTCACCATCACTGAACATCAGGTGGGGTAGAGTCATATGTCGGACCTATCTATAAAAAGAAATACTAACATAATTATAGTTACAATTTACAAATTCTTACATTTTTACTTCATAGATCCCAACTGTCGAACTCAGGAAAGTATTGGACGTTAATAAATGCTCCATCTTTATTTTCTCTCAAAGAAACTTCTGACAAATACACACTACAATATAATAGTTATTTATTATACAAGAGTGGAAAGTTCCTTTTTAACCGCGTGCTCGATTTGGATGACCGAGCAAGCGAAGGATTCTAAAGTTGAATCACGAGCGCAGCGAGTGATTCTAAATTAGAATCCTGAGCGTCAGCGAGGGAAACAAACGAGCACAAGGTGAAAAATCTTTCCACTCGAGTGCAATACGTAACTTTTCATCCCACCTCAGCGAGGAAATGACAAAATGAAAAAGAAAACAATTTATAATGACAAAATATTTAAGCAATAAAACGTGAAAAACTAGAATGGCGCGAAGCACGCAAATAAAACAAAGAAACCAAGAAGGTTCCAAATTTAAATTTTTTCACAATTTAAAAAGTTCTAATCATAAATTTGGCACCATAGAGGTTACATTAAATAGGTTTAATGACGTTTTGAATTTACAATTATATTGAGTACTCATTATATGTGATGTTCTAAATTCAAATCTACTTTGCCGCTCAAGCGAATAAAATAGAATTTTCCAGCCAGATTTCGAAGCGCAAAATTACACTTTCCGAGGTGGTGGGATGAAAAGTATCTTTCTTCGACTTTGATACAATTACGGAAACTATACCAAAGCGCCGCCAATTTCGTACTTCTAGGAACTATGTGTAGAAAAATAGGATGTTTTGATTGAACAATTTACTTTGTCATGAAGAGTTCGCAGATGTTTTGTGTGTTCAACACCTTGTGGGTCCACGGCAACGGATAACTAGAGTCGAGGTGCAAGTCTCAGAGACGTACCCTAGTTGAAGCAACCCCCTCAGGTTCGAGTGGTCTAAAGGCTCCTGACAGAGTGGACTCCCCCCGCGGGGAGATGCCATCCACCTGGAATACCTCTTGAGGCCCTCGCCAATTTTCGCCTTGATGTCCCTTTAGGATCTCGCCGTCCTCAAACCCTGTGACCCTGTAAAGGTCATCTGGGACAAACAGCATACTCAAAAAAAAGAACCTTGTGGGTGTGTTGCTAGAGAAGTAAAAACGATAGTTAAAAATGTTTGGCATCTAGGCGTCGTAATTGAATTGGGATTACCATTGGAAAATCCGGTATGTTGATCCATGTGTATTCTCCACGGGATAGACGATTGGGCGGAGTAGATTGGCACTTTTCTGGTTAACCTGGCCAAATCAAGTTGAGTTATCTAACCAGAAATGAACATCAAGGGGATAATTAGTTGTGCTTGTGCTTTACATATTGCTTCGTATAAACCCTTTAAGGTGGGCTCCCATACAA
Source organism: Chilo suppressalis (assembly GCA_902850365.2). Lineage (NCBI taxonomy): Eukaryota > Metazoa > Arthropoda > Insecta > Lepidoptera > Crambidae > Chilo > Chilo suppressalis. The sequence continues at coordinate 7,267,254 of OU963902.1, forward strand.
CAGATGTGATTTTATGCCGTTTTTTCTCGATATTGTAATACGAGTATAGTGTCTAAAGTTGTATAAATAATAGTACGAAATCCTTCGTGCGCGAGCTTCGTCCGACTCACACTTGGCCGTTTTTTTTAAACAGTCCTTACCTTCCAAATGTTTTAAAATTTTGTGTACAGTGATTTTTTAGTGAATAAATATTTCTAAAACAAAATGAAACCTTAGACAAAGAAAAAATATAGATAGGTATTTATTAACACAAGCAACAAATTAAAAATAGTTGGTAACAGATCGATCCGCCAAATTGGTTGGTAGAATTCTATATAAAATACTAGCTGACCCAGCGAACTTCGTACCGCCATAAAAAAAATTAATTAAAAAAACATTGTCCAGCGGGCAAAATTGTGAATCTAAACCATTCTCAGATCCCCTTGAACACACACAAAAAATTTCATCATAATCGGTCCAGTCGTTTAAGAGAAGTTCAGTGACATACACACTCACAGAAGAATTATATATATAAAGATGAAGTGAGAAAGCCACAGCCCAAGCACGAACTTTGACAGCTCAGTAACCGCATCGCATCGTCAAAGTTTCTATGAAAACTAAGCAGCGCCCCTATCGGACGTGAGAACAAACTGGCTCTCACCAAAATTTTACGATGACGATACGATTACGGATTTGTCAAAGTTCGTGATTGGGACTCTAATTGACTGACTTATCAACGCCCAACCTAAGTCATTGGACGTAGAGAGTTAATTTTTATGGGGCGAGGCGGCAGGCTGCAAAAGCTTCGACGGCGGCAGAAGCCATATAAGGGCATTCGTTACCGACCTATATATTTTTTCTCTTTTTTAAAATATTTGAATATCTTTTATGGGTGATGATATACTAATATCATCTATCACCCAAAAAAGGGGGTCAAAAATAGATTTATAGAGCAAGATTGCAAGTTTCATATAATTTTTTTATAGTAAAATAATCAGATTTTATAATTAAAATATACCTATTTACGAATATGAACCAAAATGAATAAAATAAAATATGAAAATCAGTTTTGTATACAGAATAATATTTTAAATGTTTCATGCAAATGTCGTTATTTTATGTTTCAAGACCACCTAGAGATAATCTAAAATTCAATCTACTGTTTTTGATCCGCTGCACTGTGGAATATTTCGATGTGTTTCGGATTAAAAATCTGTAACTCCGTCAATTTGAAAGATAGACTTATAAAATTTTGCTATAATATAAAGTGATACATAAGGATTCATATAAGTAATGTTTGATGAATTGGAATTATGCGTATTTTTTTTAATTAAAAAAGAAAAGTCACAAAATGATTTAAAATAGTATTATTTATTTATTGAAATATTTTTTAGAAACATATTGTACGTGTATTTCTTAATGCTAATTACTCTATTAAGATAACTGTCATATTATATTGATAATATAAAATTAAAAATGGTAAAATATTTTTAACACTACGCTAACATACAGAAATAAATAAAAATTATCGCAATATATATTTCTTTTTTTTTGCTCAGTAAGATTGACATCTTACACCCGGTGAGCTTCAGGATCTGAAATAATTCATTAACCTTGAGAAGGTGTAAAGTATCTTCATCGAGCTCCTATACGTTTTTTGCATATGGTATTCTTATGCTCGTTATATATGGATCTGAATTGTAAAGTAGTGTATTAAACACATCTTCGTTTGTAGCTATTCGAGAGCATTTCCGAGCATGGTGTAAGCGAAATTTTTTATAGTCCTTATTGCGAGATTCTTGAGCATCTTCTGAAAGTTGCCCAATTGGTAATACCGCGAAATGGTTTCTGATACTCTCTCCGTGAATTAAAATTTTGTGGACAGATGATGGCATGTAATACCAACTATATTTACTCACGTATATTCTTGCAGTTTCCAGAGCATAATTACCAAATTTCTTACTATCTACCACTATACCAGATGACAAAGCCTGCAAAATTATCCTTGAAGATATGCGCTTAGAATGTGCTCCAAACCATATTCATTTAGCAAAATGGTGTTTTTTTCTTTTTTTGCTTGATTCTGAAGAGTCTCCATATGACACACACGGTCTTCCTCGTTTACCAGAAGAAGTAGACGGTGTAGAGTCTGTTGACACGTTTTCTGATGTTGGTATAGTTAACGAATATTCAGAATCCAACCAATTGGTGTTCTTTCTTAAAAAGGTATTTTTATTGCGTCCTGCTTCACTCCAGCGTTTATTAAACGAAGGGATGACATCCCTTTGAATATGGTCAATAATAAAACATATATTGACATCCGAAATTTGTTTTCCCTCCAAATATGTTGAAAGTGCCGCAGTCGTTTTTCCGCCTTCTATATAAGACACTATTAACTCACGTTTAGTACAGTTAAAAGTAGACATGTTGAATAATGAAATAACCGTACCTACTAGAGTACGTAGACGTAAAGACCACTGAAACGGTAATGGAGACATATTTTTTCACTGCCCTTTTTATATTGTTTCAGAATGTGGGAATTATTTCAGATATCTATTTTCTCACGGAAAATGACATCGAAATGATAAAACCTACATAACAATATCACATAATTAATTCATAAAATGTACCACAAACTATTGATAATAAAAGTAAACTACGAAACCGCATTTGATAGCGATTTCCGTTCCCAGACTAGTATTCGATTTTTTCACATATCTCCGAAAACCGTAAAAAGCCGCAGCTAATTTTTTTATATGTTTTAGATGAGTAACTAACCTATAATTTAACATTAAATTCAAAGCATCGGTAAACAACTCTAAATGTTAAAAGATTCGATGAAGTTGAGGAAAAAAAAATATTTCTCCATTTTTTCTTTAAATTGGTTTTTAAATTTATATTCGTATTAAAAACAATCAATTGTATTTATTTCTAACCTCTGATAAATGTGCTTTTCAAAAATATATAATACCTTATACCTTTCATTTCAAGTTTTAAAACTATTTCACGTTGAAAAACGTAAATGAAGAATTTAATATTTCCCAGCTGCCTAAACGTTTAACTTTGCTACATGAAAAAAAATACTTTTACGAAATAAAATATTGGGACGCAAGGGGGCCCACACAATATCTTTAGGGTCCCAAGCCAACCTCCCCTGCAAGCGGTGCGTCCTGCTGTATAACAGACGAGGCCCTGGCGAAACCACCCACCAACCCGCACTGGACCAGCGTGGTGGGTTATGGTCCAAACCCCCCCTACATGATAAGTACAACATTGTCCCGGCCCCCAGTTCCCGGTAGCCCTGCTATTCCAGGCCAAGGCGGCGGTTTCGGTTACGGCAGGGCAGGGGGTGCTAAGAATCTCCGGGCTACGGTAGGCCGCCAAAAAATACTAAACTTGGCGACATATAACGGTCGCACGCTACGGCTCGACTCTCATCTAGCACAACTGGAGGAGGAGCTGAAGCACATAAGATGGCACGTGCTCGGGCTAAGCGAAGTCCGCAGAGAGGGCGAGGACACGCTGACCTTAAAGTCTGGCCATCTTATGTACTTCAGAGAGGGAGAAAATCCGTCACAGGGCGGCGTCGGGTTCCTGGTCAACAAAGTCCTCACTGACAGCGTTATTGAAGTCTCCAGTGTGTCGGCGAGGGTTGCGTACCTCATTATAAAATTAACCAGAAGGTATAGCCTAAAGGTTATACAAGTGTACGCTCCAACGTCGACATACTCGGATGATGTCGTGGAAGAAATGTACGAGGACATCTCTCGAGCCTTACACACCACCACCAAGGCTCACTTTAACGTTGTCATGGGGGATTTCAACGCTAAAGTGGGAGTACAGACCTGCGGCGAATCGATGTTAGGATCATACGGCTATGGGAGTAGGAATCATGGGGGGCAAATGCTCGTCAATTTCTTAGAACGTGAGGGGCTTTTCTTAATGAATTCGTTCTTTAAGAAACAGCCCCAGAGGAAATGGACGTGGCGGAGCCCCGATAATATGACCGAAAACGAGATTGACTTCATCATATCGGACAAGAAGCGCATATTCAGAGATGTCTCAGTGATCAATAGGTTTAAAACTGGAAGTGATCACCGACTTCTAAGAGGCACTCTGAATATCGATTTTAAGCGCGAACGTTGTCGATTGATGAAGTCCACGCTCCGGCCAAATCTGCTTCAATCGGCCGTTGGTTCTGACGCATTCCAACTGAAACTGGAAAATCGATTCGCTGCCTTGGAAACCACAATTGACGTTAACATCGACGAGGAACTCGACCAAGTGGTAGAAATCCTTCGGGACGAGGGTGCGAAGTTCTGTAAGCTGGGACGTACGGGCAAGCGGTCTAAGCTTTCGAAAGAGACTCTGGATCTAATGGACAAGCGGCGAAACGATCCACTAGTCACTTCGTCAGAGCACCGGGCTCTGAATAAGTCCATCTCCAAGCTGATAAGGCGTGACCTCCGACGCTCCAATACACTCTTGATACAGAGAGTAATTGAGCAGAACCGGGGGTCTAAAGTCTTCGTACAACAGTTTGGAAGGAGCCACCTTACGAAGTTGACTAAAACAAGTGGAGAAGTCGTCACGTCGAAACCAGAGATTCTTTCGGAAGTTTATACTTACTATAGCCAGTTATACACGTCACACTCGCCCCACCCTACGTCGGATGAGAGAGATTTAAGAGCCACATTAACCCGCCATGTGACGGAGGATCTCCCCGACATCGACCTAGAGGAGATCGAGGCGGCTCTTGGGCAACTTAAAAATGGAAAAGCCCCGGGGGAGGACGGAGTCACAACCGAGCTTCTGAAAGCTGCCGGCAAGCCGGTGCTGAAGGAGCTCCGGCGTATATTTAACTGTGTTCTTTTCTCCGGGAGAACTCCAAGGGCGTGGCACCGGAGCTTGGTCGTATTGTTCTTTAAGAAAGGCGACAAGACCTTACTGAAGAACTATCGACCAATTTCACTCCTGAGCCACGTCTATAAATTGTTTTCAAGAGTCATCTCGAATCGCCTTGCACGAAGACTTGACGAAGCTCAACCTGCGGAGCAGGCTGGGTTCCGACGGGGTTATGGCACCATAGACCACATTCACACAGTGAGGCAGATTATACAGAAGACCAAAGAGTATAACCAGCCCCTGTGCATGGCGTTTGTGGACTATGAGAAAGCGTTTGACTCCGTCGAGACCTGGTCTGTTCTTGAGGCCTTGCAGAGGTGCCAAGTTGATTGGCGATATATCGAGGTGCTGAGATGTCTGTATGACGCCGCTAATATGTCCGTCGTACTCCAGAATGATCAGACCGAGCCTGTCCTGCTGCGCCGTGGTGTGAGACAAGGGGATGTAATATCCCCGAAACTCTTCTCCGCTGCGCTGCAGGATATGTTCGGAACGCTCAACTGGAAAAGACGTGGAATTAATATTAATGGCGAATACATCTCACACCTCCGATTCGCGGACGACATCGTCATCCTGGCTGAAACCCTGCAAGAGCTACAGGTGATGGTGAGCAGCCTGGCTGAATCTTCCAAACGCATCGGTCTCCGGATGAACTTGGATAAAACCAAGGTCATGTTCAACGAGCTCGTTGATCCGGGACTGGTTGCTGTTAATGGAGTACCTCTTGAGGTTGTTCATGAATATGTCTATCTAGGACAAACGCTCCAATTAGGCAGAAACAACTTCGAGAGAGAAGCCAATAGAAGAATTCAGTTAGGCTGGGCAGCATTTCGTAAGCTTCGTCAAGTCTTCTCGTCACCCATCCCTCAATGTCTCAAGTCGAAAGTCTTCGACCAGTGCGTCCTCCCAGTTATGACATACGGCGCCGAGACGTGGACACTCACGGCTGGACGAGTCCACCAGTTTAAAGTCGCTCAGAGAGCTATGGAAAGGGCTATGCTCGGAGTATCCCTGAAGGACCGCATCAGAAATGATGTAATCCGACAGAGAACCAAAGTCACCGACATAGCCCACCGAATTAGCAAACTGAAGTGGGCTGGTCACATTAGCCGCAGAACTGATGGACGTTGGAGTCGGAAAGTTCTTGAGTGGAGACCGCGACTCGGTAAACGTAGTGTAGGACGCCCTGAGACAAGATGGGATGATGATATTCGTAGGCTGGCTGGAGTGGGCTGGATGAGAGTAGCACAAAATCGGGAGCAGTGGCGTGCATTAGGGGAGACCTATGTCCAGCAGTGGACGAACATGGGTTGATGATGAAATAAAATATGAATTACGCTGCAGAATATTAAACTTCGACTTTTGAACTATTAAGTTATATTCATATATTACCCAATTTCAATCAGTAATAAAAATCAATTTTGATATGCGTTTGTTCTACCATATTCCACAGTGCGCTGATCCACTAATCTAAAATTAAATCGGAGTGTTTTTAGAAGTCTAAAACACTCTAACGTGTTTCGGCTTTAATACTCTATGAAAGGCAAAGGAGATCTTGCAGTACTTACGGATTAAGACTAAATTCTCTCTCAAGGCTGCTTCGTTCGTTTTGATCTCGCGACGATACGAATTCAATTCATTTGCGACGAAAGATACGACGGAGAATTACTGACAGAAGGGTGTATCGACTTCAATGAAGGATGTAAGAGGTAATGTTTTAACTATATTAAAAGGCTACAGAATACCAAGACAGTAAGGATTTTATTAACATTGACATATGTAACGGATTAAAACATCGGCTTCGCTGTGGAATATAGTTTTTCTTTTCGGTTATGTCATATAAAAATAAATATGCCGTGATTAATTTATATACGGAGCGTCCCACGACCACGCCACACGGAGGGAAAGTATATTTAATATCGAAGATAAAATATATAACTGAAAGAAGACATCGTTTTATTTTTAATAATAAATAGAACTGCGTTCAAAGATTTTTTAAAAAATACCTGCCTCAACCGAGAATTAAACTCGTGAAATGTGAAAAAAAAATATATTGTATGACGTAAACCGTTTCGTTTTTTTTTGTATTTTGTGTTGTGAAATGTAAAATTTCATAAGTTTTCTTTCATTTAAATTATTTAGGAAAACATAATCCTTACGATTAACCCTTTCAAATACGTTATATTATTTTTTTTCACATTTATTTAAAATAAAATGATGTCTTCTTGTAAAATATGAAATCTTCAATATTTAATATACTTTCCCTCCATGTGACATAGCCGTGGGACGCCCTGTATAACTGATGGTGAAAACTTCATGAAAATCCTTTCAGTAGTTTATGAGATTAAGGACTTAAAAGTTTATTTTTTTATAGATGGTAGTAATGACAATTATGAATGGTAATTTTATGATAAAAGCACTCTAATTGAATACTGAAATTGAATACGTAACGAATACGATACGTATAACATTTTATTTTAATATATATCAAGGGTTGGTTCACGAACTATTAAGTTCTTCGGCAACTGTAGATGAGTTGCGAACTTCCCGTCCTGCCGATTGATTGCCTAACTTCTGTACAAGAAATGTTTGCGTAGCGCTGTGTGTTCTATTTTTTGGTGGCAATTTGTTGCGAGATGAAGTTTCTGTGAGGGTTATTTTTGGTCGATGGCGAATATTCGATTCTGACCTTTATTTCATACTGGCGACCCGCGAACACAATTATGTATAGGGTGCAAAACTTACAAAGAAAATTGTATATATTTGCAACATAAAAGTACTATATGTCCCTAACCAAAATGGTGCAATTTACTAAATAAGGAAAAAAATTAAAGAAGTGTTGAGTTTTCAGCAGAAAAACACAATCCGAAATATCGAATCAACTAGTAGTTGAAGTCGCGTAGTTTTCACCGTCCAAATGCACGTCCGTTTTTGGTATGCACATCTCATTATATAGTCTCTGCATGCGTCACAACACAACACACAGATAAGTATATTCCTGCCTCCACACTATTGAATGAACTATGTAGGTGTTTAATAAGAATGACGTAAGGTGTAAACATTATTAAAGAATGTGACGAACTTATGTTTTGAAATGTTCAATTGCGTTCAATGGCAGTTTTTGAAGTTTTGGTAAATTTTTAAGCTTCTTGGTCTAACGTGTTTTAAAACCACGAAGCTTGCAACTTAAATGTTCTAATGAACCTATGGATCTTCGTTCTACTTTATTACGATTTCTTTGTTTGTTACTCTCATGATCTAATGAATTGTTTCCTATATAACAGTAATGGACTTATGAACGTTAAACTTCATTACAATAATAGCTAAAATAAAAAATAATAATAATGAAATTAATAAAAGATTGTTTACTAAGGAAGCAAATAACTATTTTAAAGGCGAGAGCGCTTTTTTCATCAAGGGCAGGATTTTGTAGCTAAAAGATTATCACATATTTAGCATACTTTCATTCTCACTACACGAGGAAGACACTCATTTTTGGTAAAACCATATATAACCGCATTTGTGTACCTACTAAATAGATGAACAACAGATGAACGTAGGGGAAATGTATTTCGCGCGTTTGTTTATTTTCTTATTTTTTTTCATTTGGCGAGCGTGGGGTTAACGCTGAAACTTATTCATAAATGTTCTTTATTGATCTCTTTGATTGATTTGACTGATTGGAACTTTAAAATCAATATCCAGATTATAAATTATAATATCACATTTTGTCGCCAGGGATTATAATTCTTTTTTGATCCATAGAGAGAGACAGTCGCTCACACGACGACTAATTCCATTGGATTTTGGATATGCGTTCTAGAGTCTCCAACACGAGAGGATAAAACAGTTTTAACGGGTTATATGTGTTACCGGCCAAACCCGATTTCAGGTCAAACTAGTTTTGCCTAGGCTAAACTAGTTCTTCCTATACGCGATAGAATTAACTAGTATAGCCTAGTCCAAACTAATTTGTCCTAAGCCCGATAGGATAAACCAGTTTAGCCTAGGCCAAACTAGTTGATTCTGATACAAATACGCATACTCTAGGATAAACTAGTATGGCTTAGTCTTAACATTATAGTATATCTAGAAAGTCAAAATAAATAGATAAACTGAATAAAATACTCCGTTATTGGAAAAACAATAATTTTTATTAAAACGATAATGATTCATCGTTAAAAGTTATGGAAAATTTGTAATACAAACAATCATACTATAACAAATAATATGTGTTTTTTTAAAAGAAGCAATAATCATATCTCAATTATTAAAATTGTTATTTATTTTTACATGGTGTGTGAAGTGAACAAACCAAATTGATCTCCGCAAATGATAAAATAATGATACAAGTTGAAGAATTATAATTTTTTAATAAAAGCAGAAAATTAAGTCAACAGAAAGAAATAGGTAAATAGAACAGACAACGTCAAAAGCAACCAACGAGTAAAAAACTACATCAGCTATCAAAATAGCAAAGAGGTCCGCAACAGTGTGCTTTGGTGGCACTTAGAATTGCAGAGTATCATTGCTCTCATTGGCATCTGTTTGTTGAACAGTTTTTGTTGCAGCTGCATCTCACAAACCAAAAGGCCTATTACTTATGTGTGCGAGTGTACTCATGCGCAAACACACTTCCTCCACTTTCTTCCAGCGTTCTTTTTACATGACGCGACCTGTACAAGTCCTGACATGTTTGTTCAATTACTTTTGACTCTGCTAAATTGGTTTAGACTAGGCCGTACTAGTTTATCCTAGAGTGATACGCACGTATTTATATCAGGATCAACTAGTTTGGTGTAGGTTAAACTGGTTAACCCTATCGGGCGTAGGAAAAATTAGTTTGGACTAGGCTATACTAGTTAATCCTATCGCGTATAGGAAGAACTAGTTAAGCCTAGGCAAAACTAGTTTGTCCTGAAATCGGGTTTGGCCGGTAACATATGCACTGAATTTATTGACATTTCGCATCCTTTTCAGGAATGCGTCGTCGGTATAATGATCTTTTATTCATAAAAAAATATTTTTTATTCATAAAAGAGGAATGCGTCGTCGCATTTCTACTATTTACTGATTACTATTTAATGGTTACTATTTTATGATTGATGTGCGTGAAAACCTGAGAAACAATTATAATATGAAGATAAGTACACTGCATGACGTATTCGATAAAATCCCTTCGAGATGTGGCGTTCTCGGGGACAACTTCTCGGGGACAACAGTGTAAACTGTTATATCTGTACTAGCTGTCCCAGCGAACTTCGTACCGCCATTAAAAAATAGGGGTTGGTGGTAAAAGGGAGAAAATTTAGGGTTGTATATATTTTTGTATGATGTATCAAAAAAAAAAAAATAAAAAAAAATATTGTAAAAAAAAATTAAACCCTTAACATTTAGGGGGATGAAAAATAGATGTTGTCCGATTCTCAGACCTACTGAATATGCATATAAAATTTCACGAAAATCGGTCGAGCCGTTTCGGAGGAGTTTAAACACAAACACCGCGACACGAGAATTTTATATATTAGATTGTCTTTTGCTATTAATACGTAACTACCTACACACATTTTCACTTGTTCACAATCACTACATTGTATATATGTTTTGCGTGGATTTCAAAAACTCCGTTCAAATGATTTTTCATGCAGTATTCGCATAGAGCAACACGGAAGGGCCATTCCGCCATTCTTTGCGAGGGGGGGGGGGGGGGAATATGCAAACAAACGCATATAAAACTAAACTGTAACTACAACACTCACACATAATCAATGTCACAATATGTCTTCAAATTATGCATACACGTATCGTTATTATGCCCAACCCAACAGAGGGGAAAGCTGTGTATGCCTACTCCCCTCCTGGCCGCGGCGGCGTTGTTGCTCTATGAGTTTTCGCCATCAGTAGGTATCATTAGCACAAATCAATGTCAAGAGTTTTTTATGAAAATTTAAACAGCACCAACAATAGACGTAACGATAATTAACAATATTCCATTTTCATATTTGACGCATATCGATATCAAATTCATCTATTCGTATTCGATATTGGTTCGTGCTAAGGGTACAGTTATAACCCGTTATAATTTATTACGTGATATATATACGTCATATGTATAAAACGCGACCATAGGCGTAAATATATGGGGAGCCGGGTGAGCTAGCCCACCCCATCCCAGGATGTTGGGCTACCTATTCGAAATTCTATAAGATACTGATAACTAACTTCAAACAAATCTTTAAATATATAGATTTAATATTTAAAATTATTATTTCTCAATTAAGCTGGTCGAAATTTCGCCAAGCGGCGAGCCGCGCTACTGCCGCGACATAGATATTGGGGATCTCTCTCGCACCCATCCGTTTCAATTTTTCGATCATATCTAGTTTCATATAGTATCATTAAAAACGTTTTAAAAATATTATAATCCTAAAAGATTTATTTTCGATTTAGTACCGTTCGGTGATCGAGGTCACAAACTTAGATTATTTATGAGGGCATCATCACAAACAAGTCTGCAAAAAATCAAAACTACCGGATTTAACTAATACACAGAAATATTAATTTTACAGGTAGTCCTGTAAAATCATTTATGAGTTATGTTATGATAGGTACTAAACGCATTTACTCACTGATTGTTCATTTGAGTGTAGACTCTGCGGCATGGCATCATTCATTCATGGCATACCAGGGGCCAAGTCCATGAAAGATAACCCTATAGATGGGGTAACTTGAATGAACGTGACCGAGAACAAAAACAAAAATTCACCGGGGCGAAGTGCGGGCGAGTCACATTTAAAAATAAAAATAACGTCTTCGAACCAGAACGGAAGAAAAGAAGGAAATAAAAATAAGCAGGCATTCGTTTTACTTATCACCACGGAATCCAAGTCATTTGACGTTACAAATCTGTTACGAAGCTTTTTGTGGACAACGAGAAGAACGAGTAAAGCCACCAACTTTAAATTGGCTGCGATGTATTTGATGGCTCCCTCCGCCGACGACGTTGTGCATACAAAATAATATTCACCCATTTGTATGCCAAAATGGCAACATTCATGAGTGTGTTCACATTTCAGACAGCACCCTTTTAGGGGTTTTAAGAATAAGTAGCTGTAATTTTATTGTGATAACTTTTGTGGAAGTTTTTTTCAATGAACTGGCTTACACACTGTGTTTCGTAACAAATTGTTGTGTCAAGTGCGTTGATCCTTAAAAACTAAAGTTAACGCAGACGCAGTCGCAGGCAATTGCTAGTATTATTAACGCCTTAATTCACAATTTCATATATTTTTTTTAACCGACGATTAAAATGTTGGAGGTAGGTTTTTATTTACGCATAACTTTTTACAAGGTAGTCCGATTTTGATAGTTCTTTTTTGAAGTGAAAACTTCTTTAGCGGCGTTGTACACTTTTTTTGTAATGGGTAAAAAATGTTAAACTCGCGTCAGGACACGTGACTTGATCGAAAATTCGTAAGACTGGTGGAGAGTAGACAGCCGGCGCGGCGTAGGAGAGGAAGTATCCCCCTCCGAAAATGTATGCCTGCGCCTGCTGTTTCGTTTGGGCGGCGACTTTTATACTGATAATTAAAGCAATTCGTGCAAAATTATTCCCTGACCATTCCAAAATATTAAAAATGCACAACGTTATTATTCAAGTTTTTACTTCTGCCGACACTCCCGGAGTGTAACCCGTCGTTTATTTTATTGGAAAAAGGTATACCCCGAACTTGGTAACATATACGTTTGGAAAAATAATCCAACCCTAAGGGTATGAAAACGGGATGATTGTTTGAAAGAAGATACATCAAAGTTGGTTCAACATGAATTTGGAAAAAAAACTACCCTAAGGGTGGGAAAATAGGGGTGATTGTTCACTCACAGATTTTGATGCCGAGTTGTATATTACAAAAATTATAGCCACAAAAAATTTAAAATAAAAACTTAATTACAAAAAAATTAACCGCCGAAAAGTTAAAAATAATAAAACTTTTTTAACTTTAGTCAAATTAATATTTGGATTTGATGATCCATGTAGATCTGATAGATCTGAGTTCCCATTTACTACTTGGGTTGGCATTGGCACCGACCCCAAATATTAATTTGAAGATAAAAAAGGTTTATTTAATTTTTAGTTTTCGGCGGTTTAATTTGTTTTAAGTTTTTTAATTCTAACAGTAAAAAAATGTACTGCTAGAATATAATATAAATATAATCTTTAGATATAAACTAAACATCTAAAGAATGTTAAAAAGAAAACAACACCTAAAAAAAACAACGACTTATAAAAATATATTAATTGTAACTTGTAACAGTATTTATGGGCAGACTAAATATAAGGTGGGCCTTACAGAAAATCAGAATGTAGGATACATCACTAATTTTAGTGTCCATTATCATTTTTGGTGCCTTATAATTTTAGGTGTCGATAATATATCAACAATTTATACTAATAAATACATTCTTCTCGAATTTAATGAATGCAAATAAGTTTTTACTATAATACCATATTATATTGCAAATCATAAATATAAAAACAAAAAAAAGGTATAAAATCATAGATTTGATATTATTATATGTTAAAAAGGTGGCAAAAAAGCATATGGCTGCCTGATGGTAAGCGGCCACCATAGCCTATAGATAATTGCGATACAAATAATATCGCTCGCACCGTTGCTTGCCCTGACCCCATCCCCTGCCTCGTGGAGCCCTGGAAACTTACTCACCGACAGAAACACAACAACACCAAGAGGTATTGTTATTTTACTGTAGTCTGTACGGTGGAGGTTATTTCCATAGACGGGCACTCCAATTCGAGCTGCAAATTCGCTAGATCCTACCTCCCTTAAGGTGGCGGTTCGCACTGCGACCGCGACCGGAGATCGAGACGAGAGACAGAGCCAGGAGACAGCCACCGGCACTTGTTCTTTAGATTTGTACGGGCGACAGTTCGCGCGTGCGACAGAGACAGGAGACCGAGACGCGAGACCAAAAACAGCGAGACGGTCGTCGTCGCGGACCAGTAGTGTCTCGTGTCACGCCCGAAATGCACGTGTTTTTTATTAAAAATTACTGGCTTTTCTTCACTAATAGCGAAAATGAGCCTTGTTGGCCTCTAATTGAATATAATTCGTTAATACATAATCTATTTTTTAGTTTTGTAGTAATAATATAACAGCAAATCATCGTTTTCTTATTCCTCCAATCATAACTCTAGGTGGCGTTCCATAACTGCATTTAATAACACACTAAAACAATTCACCCCATCAAGAGACTCTACGACACTGAGGTGGTTGCGGTTTCATGGTCTCGTCTGTAGTCTCGGTCTCGCCCCGCAGTACATACAGAAGAGACCGAGACACTTGTAGCGGTCTCCTGTCTCGGTCTCTCATCTCGGTCACCTGTCGCGGTCGCGGCGCGAACGGAATTAATAGTGTAGATAATGAATTACCATAGATAAAAAATCATTTATCTATGTGATGTACCTACAAAAGTTATTTATGGAATATCTAAAATTATCCTACATAATGTACAACGTAGAAGATGAGGATCGAGGCGACCGACGGATCGGCGAGATAGATTGAAGTAGCGAGCGGGGTGCAAGTAGATTCAAGCTATTGGTGTCGGCTCTGTGCATTGAGCCGAGCTTTAAAATAAATCAAATTTAGAAGCAACCCGTGTGATGTGATAGTGCGCTTGCACCCATCCATTGCTATAACATTTTAGTAATACAATACTTTAACCGATATTTAAAAATAAAAAATACTTTAAGCTACATAGGGTTTTCCATTCCTATAAGATAAGATTACTAGGACTTACCTAACGAAAAAATTCTATTTATGTTCAGCCTATTAATGTTCCCATTGCTGGGGGACAGACCTTTCTTATGGATGGAATAGGGAGATTGGGACAGACCCACCCAGCGGGCCCAGTGCGGATTGGTAGGTGCTAACGACTGCAGATGCAGCCGGGACCAACGGCTTAATGTGTATTCCGAAGCACTGAGGAGCTCGAGATAGTAAATTTTTGGTCACCCATCCAATGATCGACCACTGCGAAAGTTGCTTAATTTCAACGATCGCGGCAGAACGCGCTAACCACTTGTGCCATCAAGCTCCTCTACACTTATCTTACAAGAGTTTATTTATAACAGTAACTTTTTTACTTAGCACAATTGACATGATTAAATTATTATATTAATAGATCTTAGGTTCATTACTTACGTAAATATTATCAATCAAATAAAACTAGTTTTAACGGGTTAAGTCTCAAATAAAGTTTTTTGAAAGGTAGCTCGACAAAATTAAATAAAAAATTAGTATTCTGATGAAGCAGACCTGAAAAGGCTGCGAAACGTCAATAAATAAATAAAGTTTCGTGCATTAACCCGTTAAAACTAGTTTTATTTAATGAGTGATGTGCGTGAAAACCTAAGAAACAAATATCTTATAATCAAGATAACGATGTAAATATTTCACAATATTTTTTTTTACTTGGGCTTCATTTAAGTATCTTTTTAGTATTTAATATGGTACTCACTTAAACATACACATACACGTACATGGACGCGTCCTCGCGATGTGGCACTTCCATAGACGAAATATACAAAAAGTAGGTCATTAGTGGTGTCGATTCGGGCATGATTCTCTAAACCTAAACTTAAATTTGACAACAGTGTATCCTTGTCATTCTCTACATAGAATGAAAGGGAGAGACTGATGTTAAATTTAGTTTTAAGTTTAGAGAATCATGCCAGAATTGACACCACTATCATTCTAACTGTATCCTTTGAAAACGTTTGCAATCAAACAACAAACTTACAAAGATAAACAGCTCCATCAATGTTCTGTTTATTCCTAATTTCGATAAGGGGAGAAGAAAGAAAGGTCTGTTGTTACAACGAAGTGCTAACCACATTCAACGCAAATGTATCCCCCGCTCGGGCTCCGAACATATTTTAGTTTATCTTGCGCCATTGATCTAAATGGCTGGGCGACTGAGTATTCAATATCGGCGTTAGTGAAGTGATGTCTTTCGTATTCAGCTGCCAGCGACGAAACACAAAGATTGGAATACGAACCGAGCAGACGATACGACGCTGACTGTATTGTATAAAGGAATCTGTTTTGTTCTGTTGTATCCTTGAATGACATCTGTACTAGGGATAGAAATACATGACATAAAATATATTATTTTTGTTCTAGCTTACGTTTACATTATGTCATATGAAAATACGTCTCTCTTCATGAGTAAGGCAATCGTTTTGCGTTTGTGAGTATGTTATCTTTTGTATTGATATATTTAAGTTTTATTCCTTGTGCTAGGGTTTGCAGAGTATATATAGATATAAGCTTTTATGCCAACGCAAAGAGGCCTAATATTTGAGCTCTAATTGGGCTAAGTTGTTGTCTATATTTGGCAAGCATAATATACTTTATGACTTGGATTGAGATAAAGGATCCTTTGTCCACGTAATACTTAAGTGTAGTGCATTATTATATGGTTAAAACAAGCAATTGTTATAATTGACACTGGAACTGCTGCCGACAAACTGCATTGCAGTTTGGCAGAAAAATAGCGTGGAAAATAATTGAAAAATAAATAGTGATAGGAAAGGGCGCTAGCTTATCCCCTATATTACAGAAAATAATTATTTCCTTTGGTTTTACTGGCTTCTATCATAACACTCCTTTTTGGTGGTATTGTGTTTCTGCACTGGGTAGAGGTTTGGGTTCAAGTTTAGGTTTAAACTTTATCTATAGAGTTGTTGATCGAAACGGGTTGCATACAAAATCAATGCTAAAAACTGTCCGCGACTGTATATACTAATGCAGCTGTATTTGATTCCTAATGAACAAAGACAAATGTTTTAAAACAGCTAAAGTTGAACCCTAATAACAACCATGTCACATAGGAATACAGTTACAAATAACGAAATGTTATTTCGTCATCATCATTATCATCAACAGCCTATCCTAGTCCACTGCTGGATATAGGCCTCTCCAATTGCACGCCACTCAGATCGATTTTGGGCTATTCGCATCCAGCTCCTGCCAGCCACCTTGCGCAAATCGTCACTCCACCGTGCCTGAGGACGTCCTACACTACGTTTGCCTAGACGCGGTCTCCACTCCAGAACTCGTCTACCCCAACGGTTATCGGTTCTTCGGCAAATATGGCCAGCCCACTGCCACTTCAGCTTATTAATCCGGTGGGCTATGTCGATAACTCTGGTTCTCTGTCGGATTACCTCATTTCTGATGCGATCCTTCAGAGAAACGCCGAGCATAGCCCTTTCCATAGCGCGCTGAGCGACTTTGAACCTGTGGACCAGCCGTACCGTCAGTGTCCACGTCTCGGCTCCGTATGTCATCACAGGTAGGACGCACTGATTGAAGACTTTCGTCTTTAGGCACTGTGGGATCGACGATGTCAGGACTTGACGTAACTTCCTAAACGCTGCCCAACCTAGCTGAATTCTTCTATTCACCTCGTCCTCAAAGTTGTTTCTACCTAATTGCAATGTCTGCCCGAGGTACACATATTTTTGAACAACTTCGAGAACGGCACCGTGTATTGCAATCGGTTCCGGTAGAACATGTTCATTGAACATGACCTTGGTTTTATCCAAGTTCATCCGTAGGCCGATGCGTATAGAAGAGTCAGCCAGGTCATTCAGCATCTGTTGTAGGTCCTGCAGGGTTTCTGCCATGATGACGATGTCGTCTGCAAATCGCAAGTGAGAGATGCTTTCGCCATTGATGTTGATGCCATGTCCTTTCCAGTTCAGCGTCTTGAACATATCCTCCATTGCATTAGTGAACAATTTCGGGGAAATAACGTCCCCTTGTCTCACTCCACGATGCAACGGTATGGGACTTGTTTGCTGATTCTGTACTTGGACAGACATGGTGGCGGCTTCGTAGAGACATCTAATCACTTGGATGTATCGCCAGTCGACTTGGCAACGCTGCAGAGACTCAAGGACAGACCAGATTTCAATCGAGTCAAAGGCCTTCTCATAGTCCACAAATGCTAGGCACAGAGGCTGATTGTACTCTTCAGTCTTCTGTATAATCTGCCGTACTGCGTGGATGTGGTCTATGGTGCCGTATCCGCTCCGAAACCCAGCCTGTTCCGGTGGTTGGAAGTCATCAAGTCTTCGCGCAAGACGGTTCGTGATCACTCTTGAGAACAGCTTATAGACGTGGCTTAGAAGGGATATGGGTCGATAGTTCTTGAGTAGGGTCTTGTCCCCCTTTTTAAAGAACAAGACGACCACACTCCTACTCCACATCTCCGGAGTTCTCCCTTCGAACAGGATAGTGTTAAAAAGCTTTTGGAGCTCCCTCAGTACGGGTTTACCTCCAGCTTTCAAGAGTTCTGTTGTAACACCATCCTCTCCAGGGGCTTTTCCATTTTTAAGCTGCCCAAGAGCAATCTTGATTTCGCCAATACTGACTTCTGGCAGGTCTTCGGTGAAGTGACGCGTTAATGTGGCTCTAGAATCCTCATTTCCGGGATCTGGTCGAGATGCATGTGATGCGTACAACTGGCCGTAGAAGTTTTCCACTTCCGAAAGGACTGCCGGCTTTGAAGCAACAACTTCCCCACTTGGTGTGGTCAACTTCGTCAGATGACTTCTTCCAAGAGATTGTACGAACACTTTGGACCCTCGATTCTGCTCGATCGCTCTCTCGATCGAGAGAGTATTGGAGCACCGGAGGTCATGTCGTACGTGCTTACTGATCTCTTGGTTTAGAGTCCGCTTTGCCGACGAAGTGACGGGTGGATTTTCACGTCGTTCCTTCATTAGCCCTAAAGTCTCTTCGGAAAGCTTTGACTTCCTACCCTTACGCTGCGTTGCACATAATCTCGTACCCTCTTCCCTGAGGATCCGAACCACATTTTCGAGGTTTTGGTTTACGTCTGATGTGGTTTCCACGGCAGCAAATCGGTTCTCCAGATTTAACTGGAACGTTTCAGATCCTGTTATAGATTGGAGCAGAGTAGGTCGGAGCCTGGATTTCATCAAACGGACGCGCTCGGCCTTAAACTTGATATTCAGAGAACCCCGGACGAGTCGGTGATCACTACCTGTATTGAACCTGTTGATCACGGAGACGTCTCTGAATATATACCTCTTGTCCGTCATGATGAAATCGATCTCATTTTTAGTCATAGTGTCGGGGCTTTGCCACGTCCACTTCCTTTGGGGCTGTTTCTTAAAGAAAGAGTTCATCAAGAAGAGCCCTTCCCGTTCGAGGAAGTTGACGAGCATTTGCCCCCTATGATTTCTGCTTCCAAATCCATGGGATCCTACTACCGATTCGCTGCAATTCTGTACTCCCACTTTAGCGTTGAAGTCACCCATAACAACGTTGTAGTGGGTCTTAGTAGTGGAGTGGAGGGCCCTCGATATATCATCGAACATATCCTCCACTTCGTCGTCAGAGTGTGTCGAGGTCGGTGCGTACACTTGCACTACCTTGAGGCTATACCTCTCGGTGAGCTTTATAATGAGGTACACTACCCTGTTCGACACGCTGGACATTTCCACAACGTTATCGGCAAGCGACTTATTCACCAAAAACCCAACGCCACCTTGGGACTGTTGGTCTCCCCCACGGAAGTACATTAGGTGGCCCGATTCGAGCGTTATGGTGTCCTCCCCCTCTCTTCGGACTTCACTTAACCCTAAAATGTGCCACCTAATCTTCCCAAGTTCCACCTCGAGTTGCGCCAGATGCGAGTCAAGCCGAAGCGTGCGTCCGTTGTACGTCGCCAGGGTCAGTCTATTGTGGTGGCCTCCCGTAGCCCGGAGATTCTTGGCACCCCCTGCCCCGCCGTCACCGTGGTCGCCACCGTGACCAGGAATTGCGGAGCTGCCGGGAACTGGGGGCCGTGGCTTGTGGTCTGTTTGCATTGAAGGTTTTGCCCGTAATCGCCACGCTGGGCAGGCGGGTTGGCGATCGCAGAACGTAGGTTAATTCACTGATGACGCTGCTGCCCGTCACCAGTGAGATTTCCCTCCCCTACGTCGTTGGATGGTTATACCGCCATCGGTCGGTTTGCCAGAGCCTCGTCTGTTGGTCAACAGGGTGCACCGCGTGAAGGTGAGGTTGGCTTGGGTTCTTGCAGGTGTATTTAGAACCCGTTACACCCCTCGTTATTTTATGTTATTTCGTACATACGACCCATTGGCTGTGTATTAATTGAACTAATGGAAAATAAGATCTCACGCCTAAAGTAAGGCTATATTTACCGAGACGGATTTTACGCGCTGACCCGTTATCCTATAGTATTGTTGAAGGGTTCACGCCAGTAAAGTGATAAAGCTGTGCATTTTCTGTCACATTAGCTATCTTCACTTCACGGAGTTCACTCACACTTGACATCAGCTGGGGTGAAGTGCAAAATACTTCATATTCGCGATGTTGTTTTCTTTACTTAGTAAAAGCTGAGTAACAGAATACCATCAGGGGTGTATTTTGAAACCTGGTGCCCCGAGTTATTTACAATTTGCACATATCCTCTCCTCCCCCTAGAATAAGTTAATCAAACCAAAATATAGGTCGGTAACGAATGCCCTTATATGGCTTCTGCCACCCTCGCAGCTTTTGCAGCCTGCTGCCTCGAGCCATGGCCCTTTTTGCCCTATGGTAAATGCCCCTGAATACCATGTATAATTTCACGATTCCAATTGACAGTCGATTGATTATGATTTGCGAGTTTGATTTCGTATCAAAACTTGACAAATTATTAAAAAAAACGGACATGTGCTGCTCATATGCGATAGAAGTGAAACCTAAAAAAATGTAAACACGCAAAAGTCCTTTATGACTAGCATAGGTTTTCTGTAAGATGCGTTCCCACGATCTCATTTATTCGGATTTCTACCTGATATCAAATATCTAATACTGGCTGCATCTAGAGATATAGCGACATTTTGCCGTGTAACGTCTTAATACATATCAAACTAATGTCTAAAATGGCAGCTACCGAAATCGAAAGTGATATTTTATTTTACAGAATCGCCCTACAGTTACGTCTTAAAGACAACACCTGAGTTAAAATTGAACTCTCTACGTACAATGACTTAAGCTGGGCGTTGATAAGTCAGTCAATTGGAGGCCCAATCACGATCTCTGACAGAATCGTAATCGTATCGTCATCATCAAATTTTGGTGAAAGCCAGTTTGTTCTTACGTCCGATAGTGCGCTGCTTAGTTTTCATAGAAACTTTGACGATGCAATGCGGTTACGGACATGTCAACCTTCGTCCTTGTGCTGTGGCTGTCTCTCTTCATATTTATATTCAATTCTACCAACCAAGTTTTATTTTATTTCTTGTGTTAAGAACCTACCTATATTTTTTCTTTATTTTAGGTTTTATTTTGTTTTAGAAATATTTATTCACTAAAAATGACTGTAGCAAAATTTTTTCGAACTACCGACCACTTGCCTCGACCTCAAGAGACCGAATGCGTTGGGCTTTCTGTCAAGAGACAGAAATTTTTCTACAATTCTAAGAAGAATAAATGATAAAATTACGGATACCTAATCCGTTTTTTATTTATTTACTAAATAAAGCTCTTGTGTCAAATACTCTACTTCCGTATCATCGAATCTCAAGTCACAACGAAACTATAGAAGTTTTCACTTCAAAAATAACTTGTACAGAATATTTTTAGAAGTGAAAATGTTACTTAAGTTGAACATTCACATAGAAGTATGTGACACCCCGCACCGTAACAAGCTTTCACGCATAATATGAATTACAAAATGCAAACGCTTCCAGATAAGGCTAATTTACTTAACTAACTTCTAATTACTTGTAAACTTAGCGCAATTTTCAGGAGACTCCTACATGATTAATGGTCGTTAACTTCTAAGACGATCTTAACTAATTAGAATTGTTAAAATTGTTTTACATTTTAAGTAGGTAACAATATTAGATGGACGAAATTATCGGAGCGTATTAATGTCTCTTTTCAATTAACGAAATTATGTATATGATCTTTTGATTTTGTTCCTTCCCCTCTAAGAAACTCGACAGATCCTATTTAATGTTTCCGAAAGCACATAATACACAGCTTACACGGTGCCAACCAGAGCTTTAAAAGTGTGACATTAAACAATCATAACTGTCTTAAACTCTGTCTTACACAAGATTGTTAGTTGACAACCTGTTTCAATGTAATGACGAAGTGTATAAATTTAAGATAAGTGAAGTCAAATGAAATAGATCAACAAATTAAAGATGTTTAATATTTCTGTACTCTTTTAACAAGATCAAACGATAAGTAATGTGAATAATTCTATTACTGCTCTTACGAGCAAGCAATGTAATGATAATACTCTCCTGATCTGTTGATCTATCTGATCTCCGCCAGATGGCGCAAAAACGTAAACATAGGCTCCCGTATCTAATTTAATATTTAAATAGTTAAAGTGGATCAAATACATTTTATTAATAATCATTGTGTACTGTGAAACCCAAATATTACGGACAAGTGTTATCTTCCATTTGTGTGGCTCTGTGTGTGCGAAATCTCAACTGAATTACAAAGTGAAGACCTTTATAATAAAAACTAGCGTTCAAAGTAACTAATAACTTAAATATAAACATTTATGGTCCAAAACAAATATGAACATTTATACGAATTAATACGAAGTGATCTATCGTTTAATAATAACTATTTAGAAAAATAGCAAAAATTATAAACACGGACAGTTAATTTTATTTAAAAATGTGTATTTATAACAACGCGATTTGTAATCTGCAGTCATACTATTAAGATTGCTTTTTGATTGGCATATTACTTAAATATTACACAGTGCTGCCATCTTTTAACCCATTACCACATCACTCAATCACGTAATGTTTTTGTATTGCTTTTGCAAAGCGAACCACAAAGGTCATTGACCATAATAAAAGGAACTACGCAACAAGCATTATACTAATCGTTAAATTGGATAATCAGCGGTGAGCTCCTGTGGAACATTGGTTTAATAAGCCGCTGTCGTACCACAGGTCCTGTGTTCAAACCCCACCGTGAACTTATATTTTTTTCTTATAATAATTATTTTACGAGTAATAAAATGGAACCGAAATTGACAAGACGAGGCGGCAGCAAATCGTCAACAAAGGTACAATGCTGTAAATGTATGGCTACAGTAAATATAAAGGATACAATTCAATGTACAAAATGTACAAAGCAGTTTGAGTTTGATTGCATTGGAATGTCGGAGAAACTATATCGATTAATGAATACTGCAAAAAAACAAACTTGGAAATGTCCAACTTGCTTAAAAACTGTAACACAAGTATTTCCGAGCAGTGAACAATCCAACTATATCACTACGAGAAAGAAAAATTCAAGCAATACAGTTAGTGACTTAATCCCTGTACGTTCCTCAATACCAGTTGAAACAAATACAAGTACGCCTTGCACTCCAAATTCAGCATCTTCTCCTTTATCTACTAGCAAATCCAATATTATTTTCGATTCTCACATCACAACACAGGAGAATACGACAGATGATTCATCATGCTCATACACTGACAGACTATCCAAAAGCGTGGAATACACAATGACGAACAACGCATGTGACGAATATGAATTACAAGAGGAAAATCAACAATTAAAAATTAAACTTACCTCTACCGAAAGGGAGTTGGAAAATTATATTTTAGAAAATAATGAGCTAAAAAAGTCCTCGACGAAATTAACAAAAGAATTACAAATACTAAAAAATGTTTGCAAAATTCCCCATAATATTATCCATGAAGGACATAAACGACACTCTACACAATCCATAAACTTCTTTACTCCACCAAAAGTTCCTTCTTCAGAAAAAAAGTCACATCCCTCGGGGAAATTTATATACCTACAAACAAAAATAAATGACCTTAAGCAATCACTGGAGACTGCACAACGGGAAATAGACCTTTTGAATAAAGAAATTACCACTCTAAAGCAAAAGATCGAAGAGTCGAATATTCACGAAGATTATGCAGCTCACACACTTTCAACTAAAATTATTGGATGCTCTCACAACGTACACATGAAAAAAGAACGAAAAATATATATATTAGGTGACGAAGAACTGAGAGGACTAGCTGCGGTATTGGCGCACTCTAGGTACGGAAAGTGGAATGATAGATATAACACCACAGCAACTGTACTTCCTGGTGCTTCAAGTTCAGAAATGCTGAAATATTGCAAACATATAGCAGAAAAATTGTCAAAGGATGATGTTGTAATACTAGGCTTTGGCTCCCATGATACTGACATCAATATATTGCATTCCAATCTATGTATTGCTGTAAATTTGTTGGCTAAATCATTTGTTTATATTGTTCCCGTAAGGCACAACCAACATTTCAGTGAACATCAATTGTATAAAAGTATGAAAATATGGACTAGACATTTTGACAATTGTAAAATACTTGATTTTGACTATCGATACTATAATAGCTCCTGTCATGACTCTGATAATTTAAGTATAATTTGTAATAAAATTAATATATTAATTGACTATTCTGAATACAAAAATCATTTTCTGACATTTAAAAATATATCTTCTTTAATGAAAAACACTACAAAAAATACAACTAATGCACGTGTAGCCACAGGAACTATTAATCTAAATTACACTAACCTCTCAAAGAAAGGTACTATACCTTACTATTTTAAAGTTTTAAAAAATGTTGTTAACAATAATGACCAATTAGAATATAAACAACCAGACGATGTTACTAATATTGTTAAAACAGGCTCTAGAGATTGTAATGATTTTTTTCGTATATAATTTTTTATATCTAATGCATCAAAATGTTAATGGACTTATTAATAAATCGGACATGTTAACAGTAATTTTGGATGAGCTGTATGTCAAGGGCCAAGGAATTGATATTTTGTGTGTTACAGAGCATAATATGGTTGATAATGATGTAGTGAATTTTAATATTCCAAATTTTAAGTTAGCTTCATTCTTTAATAGAGACAACAGACATGGTGGGTGTTGTATTTTGATTAGGAAAAATATGAATTACAACTTAGTAGGTGATATTAATGCGCTATCTATACCAAAAGTGGTAGAACTATCAGCCATTGAGTTAAAAGAACATGCTCTATATATTCTTTGTATCTATAGATCACCCAAATACGATGTACAAAGTTTTGAAGCATTTTTTTCTAAGTTACATTCCGCTCTTAATAAACTGTGTCTAAAAAATAGAAAGGTTATTATATGTGGAGATTTTAACATTAATCTTTTGGAAAAATCAAAATATGTCGTGGAACTCATCAATATGCTATATAGCTATAACTTGAAGTTCCAATTTGATCAGCCGACGCGATTTATTAGTAAGACTAATAAAGTAACTTGGAAAATAATAAATAAACCGAAAAACAATATTCCCAGACAAACCATTGACAAAATAAAAGTTAGTGGTAATACGATTATAGATGCCCAGCAGATGGTTGATGCTTTCAACGACCATTTTATTGACGAAGTTAATACTGAACATTCAAAACATGCAGTGCAAAATAAAATAATAATAAAAAATTGTATATTAAATTCAATATTCATTCATCCTATTAATTATAATGATTTATTCAAAATTATTAATTCGTTGAAAAATAGTAGTAGCACGGGATATGACAACATTGCTACAAAAATAGTTAAAGATTCTTCTTGGATAATTGCGCCAGTATTAAGTCATATAATGAATCTCTGTATATCTGAAGGTGTTTTTCCAGATAGATTGAAAATATCTGTAGTAAAACCTTTATTCAAAAAGGAAGATCCCACAAACATGAATTTTTATCGACCAGTAGCATTACTCTCTGTTTTTGCTAAGATTTTTGAAAAGGTGATATACAAAAGTCTTTATTCGTTTTTAGAGGTTAACAAATGCTTAGCCCCACAACAATATGGTTTCAGGCAAAATAAATCCATAAATTTGGCTCTTTATGATTTCCTTTATAAAGTAACGAGTAATGTGGACAATAGAATTCCTACCATTGCTTTGTTTATGGATATGACAAAAGCATTTGATTATGTTGACAGAGATATATTACTTGACAAATTATATGCTGTTGGAATTAGAGGGAACATTTATAATCTTATTAAATCATATTTGACGAACAGAATCCAAATTACACAAATAGACAAAATTGACAAAATTACTAAAACGGAAATGACTTATTTATCAAAACCAAGGCGTGTGAAATATGGAGTGCCACAAGGTAGTGTGCTTGGTCCTCCCTTCTTTTTGGTTTACATAAACGATTTACCTAAAATTACTAGTAATCATATGACACTGTATGCTGATGACAGTACTATTTTGTTTAGCGGAAAAGATTTGACATTGCTAGAAAATGACATAAATGGGACTTTATCATCAATAATTAAATGGCTAACTGCTAACAATTTAAAGGTTAACTTAGATAAAACAAGTATAATGAGTTTTCAACAAAGGACTGATGCAGTGAATCTGAATATCAACTACTCTGGTAAGCAAATCTGTGGAACAAGTACAAACAAATTTCTAGGTTTATATATCGACAGTGACTTAAAATGGAAAAGCCATATAGAACAGCTATGTAATAAGTTGTCTAGTTATTCTTATGCGTTGTACCAATTAAGTAAAGTGGTAAATTCAGATGCTGTACTGTCTGCTTATCATGGGTACGTTGGATCTATCCTAAGATATGGAGTAATGTTTTGGGGGAACGCAACCGACAAAGAAATCGTTTTTAAGTGCCAAAAACGTTGTATTAGGTCAATGTTTAATTTATGCATGACCGACTCGTGCAAACCGTATTTTAAAAAGTATAGGATACTCACACTTCCATGTCTGTACATTCTGGATTGCGCCCTATTTGTTAAAAATAACACAGATATGTTTAAGGTCTTGTCTAGTGCACGCCATAGGGATAAATTCCGCATGGTTCCTTCGAATACTGCACTTATGAATCAGAGTGTGTTCTGTAACGCCCTTTGTATATATAATAAAATTCCTGGTCCAATAAGAAGTAATGAGAATGTCCTCAGTTTCAAGCATATGTTAAAGAATTTCTTAGTTGACAAATGCTACTACACAATTAAGGAATTTTTATCTGACAAAGAAATTTAACAATAACATTCTGGGTACCACTTGACATGAATAAAACGATATGGAAATAAACTTAATTGACATTTAAAATAATATTGATTTAACTTGTGACATCTAATGTTATTATTAATAATTGTACGCCTTATGGCAGGACATAGCTGAACTGTATGTACTGATGTAACACCCCATTATTGTACCTATGCTCCACAATAAATGAATTATTATTATTATTATTATTATTATTATACTTTTATTGCTTCAATATAACTTAAGTCGGTAGTTCCGTTTCTAATATTCATCAAGAAAACATTACTGCGTACAGTAATATAAAAGTTGAACAGGAGATCATCAAAATATCATCAATCGTATTATATAACGTATCTCGTTCCGGTAAGTATCTATTTGCAGTAAACCTTTTCGCACATCAAATACCAACTGTGGCGATGGAAGTAGCAAATGTATCATAATCATAGATAACATCTGCTCCAGCTTAGTTGTCTACCAGGGTTAATATTTATATTTCTTCATGATAATCACGTACAAAAAGTACATTAAGAAGTGTAGTCTACTAACGATATTGCGTAAAAAGAAACACCAGAGCACGTAGCAGGACATTCTTCATTTTTATGAATGTGATTACGTCGGTTGATACAATGGAAACTTTTTCCTAACATGTTCGGATTTCAGAGATGTGTTCGTATAACAAAATATATTCCTACTTTTACTTTCAGTTGTTAACAAACATTATCAGAAACTTATTTATAACTATGGTAATAAATAAACTTATAATATGAAACAATCTTAGCTCAGTTGCCAAGATAAAATAACATAAGATATAATAAATGATTTAAGTTCTTGTATGATGAAACGAGTATAAGTTTGTTTTAATGGATATTGGCAAAATCGAATTTCAATAAATACTAGGAGTCATAACCTCCTCCATAATACTAGGAGTCCTTCTAGTTATTTACTCGCATTAGACTCAGAATGTGATGATTAGATATCGCCCTTTCACCACCACACTTCATCTTTCAGGTAATGTTTTACATCATTTAGGTGTGTAATTGTCACTGCCTCTTCCAAAGAATTATAATATAATTGATTCTGACCACACAAAAATCCATTTTGTTTAGCAGGCGGATCAAGGTATTTAATTGTAAATTCAAATTTACACTATTTGGTTGTACATAAAATTTGTCTCCACAGAATAAACAATTCCTTTGTGGGCCAATGTATATGTTTTTACAATAAGCTTCCAAATAGTATTAGAGATTTGCCTATTAATAAATATAAAAAAAAATTAAAAAGCTAAATTATATAAAAAGCTTATTATAAAATTACTGATTACTTGAATGATAAAAATACGTGGGAGTAAAATCTGCCCAAAATTTAAGAATCTAAAACTGTACTTAAGGTATTAAACCTTAATTATTATTTTTTTGATGTAACTATTGACCTGTAATGATGTTTTAAGATCGTTATGAAATTGTAAGCTGTGGAGTTTCTTTCGCCGTTTCTTCTCCGACATAACAGCATAATAATTTTATTATTTATGTGTAATAATTATTTGGTCTCGAAACGGTGGTAGGGAATTGACGATTTAAAAGTACTTAGCAAAGTCCATTTAAATAAAGATATTTTTGTGTTTGAGTATACCATTAATATTGCACAATCAAAATATTCGGGAAAGTTTCCTGCATTCTACTCGTGTCTACATTTGCATTTGCTCCAATTCCGTTTGGAATATTTGATTCTGTGGTGGGTAGGAATTCCATTTTGCTATTCATTATTACACGCAAGAATTTGAACCTTTATTTTTTTTACATCGTTGATCTAAGCCTGCGTCAAAAGCCAATTTGATTTCAAAAAATGAAGTTTAAATTTAGAACCTCGGTGAAACGTGCGCAAAATATAAATTGGGCACATACCTACATAAATTACAGACGCGAAAAGGAGTTTTTACGCTATTCATTACAAAAAAATAATCATAATATATTCTGTTGTACTTGTCAGTCATAATTTTGTCGCATTCCCGTGACTCCGTCAGCCTGAAAATATTGGTATCCTTTACAAACTTCAACCACTTTTCATTTCATTTTTGCTCCTCGTTCGATGCGTCGTTAATAGCGGCGGTCGTGGCTGAGCCGTAAGAGTGTAGGTGCAGGTGTCATCTGGGCCAGTTTCTAAAGTTGTATAGTACCCTTAGCACCAATATCGAATTCGAATCGTTTGCGAGTCCGAAATGTCATTGTCAAATGTGTACTGTTTATAGTTCTCGTTACGCCGTTTTTGGCGCTGCTGTTCAAGTTTCCATACAAAATTTGACAATGACATTTCGGACTCGCAAACTATTCGAATTCGATAATGGTTTGAGCTAAGGGTACTGTTTGCTAATAGGCTTTTATAATCGGTACTTACCCCCGTTCAGCTAGCGTGGTTAATTTTTTTAATAATAATAAAAACCGTAGCTACGTAAGCGCAGCGCAGCACGTATTGTTTGTTTCTTCATTATAACAGAAGCGAGTAAATAAAATTCGATGCTGATTGGTCATCCTTTCAGCGGTTTGAAAAATAAGCTTTAGTTGATTGGTATTTGCCCAAATTGCGCGAGAGACTGTCGGTTCTTTATCCACACTCTCCCTCGGCTATCAAAAATTCTGTGCACGTCCTAGTTCGCACGGAATGTTATCAGCATTTTAAACAGTTTTGCTGGCGATTTAATTACAGCGTTCGTCTGGGTAAGTAACCCCCATGTTGGAGAAGATCAAAGTAGTAGACGATACAAACTTTTATTAAGAAGTAAATGATATAAAAATAAATGTTTGATTATCAAAAAGTGATGGACACTTATTTTATTACTTCCTTATTTTGTCAATTAACCAAAAAAAACACAATGATTAACGCGGTAAAGTTTGGAACTGGGGGATTGTGACGTCACTTTTTAGTAAACATATTACGAAAGCGTGACGCCACGCGACATTTAAAATCAATGTATCACTGTAATGTATTGATTAAAAAAAACATGTCAAATACTTTTTGATAACCTAGATAGATGAAAAAAAAAGTTAGTATCATCCCTAATAGGGAAAACGCCAAAAGTCGCGTTACGCCATAAGTTTATGTAATTTAAAAACTCGAGTAAAAGAGATACATTATCTTTATAATGTAAGGGATGCTGCCTTGCAGCCTAAGAAATACTAGAAAGAATTCGACACGGCCCTTAGAGCCGCGGTAGCATAATGGTCAGTGCATCAGCCCGGATAGCGGAGGGTACTGGTTCGAGTACCGTCTGCTACCTGGTCCGCGTG
Source organism: Chilo suppressalis (assembly GCA_902850365.2). Lineage (NCBI taxonomy): Eukaryota > Metazoa > Arthropoda > Insecta > Lepidoptera > Crambidae > Chilo > Chilo suppressalis. The sequence goes on from OU963902.1 coordinate 7,297,575, forward strand.
TATTTTTTTTAGTAAAATTTTCTTTACAGTTAGACATCTACCAGTTAAATGCTTAAAAAAGAAAAAAATATAATTTATATAATCATAACAATCAAAATCCTTGTCTCGATAAAAATGTGCTTGTAATAATTGTTTCTGATTAAATAAATCCTATACTTTGTAATATACTGGAGGTTAACGGAAAAACAGTCATGAATATTTAGGTTGACGAGTCTGTATGTTAGCCAGCCTGCGATTTTGAAAGTTAAACAACTTTCGTAATGGTCCGTCATTGGATTGGTGACCAAAAGCTTATTATCTTGAGCTTATCCATGCTTCGGAAGGCACGTTAAGCCGATGGTCCCGGCTGTATCTGCAGTCGTTAGCATCCACCAATCCGCACTGGGCCCGCGTGGTGGGTCACGGCCCAGTCACCCTATTGCCATTCATATGTAAGGCGCCCCTGCATTGGATATAATGAAATAGGGGAAAGCAGATCTTGCAGATGTCTAGCAGATCATTTTAATTATAAGGTCGCCTCCCGACGTGGATTAACTTATCGGTTTTCGTAAGCCTACTTGTACTTAAGCCTTGAAACCACTTGTAACAGTTGTTAAAGTTTGTTGTTAGTGTTTACTTTGGTAGAGGCCACACCACAGTTATCAAGTTATATGCCGAGCTTATTGATAATCTAGAAACTAACCGTCTACCCAAGCGAGTCCCTTGCTGTGTGTTTAACAGAAAGAGTATGCAATACTAATGGCTCCTATCACAACTCACTGAATAAGTAAATTGGCTATTAAGCGAATATTTCTAGTGATCGAAGTAGCACGGGTACAAGCGATGAGATTCGATTAGGAATTCTTTTGTAGATTTTTTTAAAAATCATGGTTGAAAATGAACATTGTCAAACAAATTGGCAAAATGCGAGTCACACTAAGACATAAAGGGTACCTTTTTTTTAGACCCGTATCATTGCACAAACCATCTAATAAGCGACCAACCAATTTTCTCGCACAAGGAACGTACAAAAGATATAAATTCCGTGTAAATAAAATCGATGCATATGTTAATAGTTTATCGCTGACTGTTCACACTGCCGGCGAGAACTCGCTCCACCATGCACCACTTTCTTTCCTGTTTGTGTTCGGGGATCCCCACGCAGGATGTTTGCGTTAAAGTCTCCGAGCACCAGCAGGTGTTCCACCGGATTACGCCTCATCGCGTCACCTACAGGCCCCAGCCACTCCTCGAACTCGTCTACCCTTATTGGGACAGAAATATACCCCTATTATGATAACCCCCCCCCCCCCCCCCCGCCTCGTCACCCCGAATCCGGGTCCTCATTCTCTCAGTGGGAGAGGAGGATCATAATAGGATATTTGACAGTATTAAATATAAAGTGCCAATAATGAATATTGGCAGGGGTTTTTACTATTTTTACAAAAAACATAACCATAATTTTACTAAAAACCCACGAAAAATAATACTTTTCTTATCTATTGTCACGTGACCCAAAACGGTAGGGATTGACGGAACCTAAAATGATGTCACACGCAAGTAAACTTCCGGTTAAAGTGACATTACATGGTATCGTTTGACGTTTTAATGTCAGTCATGTGACACACTAGTAAGACGCCATATTGTCCAGAAAAATGTTTTCGCAGCAACTTGAAAATGGAGTTTTTGATTTGGTTATTTTGACTGAAATACACAACAGAATGATGAATATCCACTTTTTACGGACTCCGTAAACATTAGACAATAACGTGAGATCGTATTCTAAAATTTGTCAAATACATTATTGGTCGAATTCGGCGATGCTCCCGATAATAGACCCTCTGTGTCCCCCGGCCACTTTATGCAGTCAGGGACAGGGTTACCAACACTACTATATAATATAGTATCCTACTATATTAGGGGATCAAATACTATATTTTTTAAAAATATATACAGTAGGCGAAATTACTATATTTTGCTTAAATCAGATATTTGACAGTAAAAGCGTTCTTAGAAATAAAAAGAAATATTAAGGCATGGAAGAGCAAAAATATATTCATTTTAAAAATAAAGTAGACATTTTAACCACATACTTTATATTTTCCATCTTTTTGCCATCTACTATATTTTTAGAGGTAACAGCTTCGAAAATACTATATTTGATAGATAAAAAGTTCGTAACCCTAATCAGGGACGTTGTATCTCTTTTATTTAAACGGAATGTATATCTGCGTGCGTTTCTGGAGCGACAAAATAGCCAATAGTGTGTCGCTTCCTCGCCGGCGGTAGGACAACTGTCTTGTCCTACCTGTCTGAATTCAGTTTTTTGCCTTTGGTTACATAACGACAACATACAGACCCGAGACAGATATAGAAAGGTCGGTTTCTACAATGATTTTAACGTGAATAGTATCGAATGTTTTCTTTTTGAAAGCTTTTTAGTTGTATTCCTTTTGTTAGGTTTTACTTCGTAAATATTTTTCATTGGTTTTCAAGTACCTAGATACTGTGTCGTGTCATGTTCCGAATAACAAAGACTTTGTGTTTGAATAAATTTACGTACAATGCTGAACAAATACATACTTTAACTTAGAATAAAACAGCTGTAATTGCACAATATATTAGAAGATTGTTTAAATAATTCAAACAATGGAATGTTGACAGTTATCAAGGACTTTAATTCATATTGAACCGTTTTTCGCACTTGGGCAATTTTTTTGCATTAGTCCAGCACAAAAGTCAACAGTAGTCATATAGGCAATGGAATACAATCAAACTCCTACAAACCCTCGAACATCGCCGTTTGGTTGCGTGTTTGTGTGTTTTCTATAGGTTACATTTCGGAGAGGGAGCACAAGAACTATTCAAATTAATTCTGACATTCCTCTACTGCGTACCTAACGATTCGCATCCTCCGTCATCATGCGAACCGCTAGGTACAAGAATTCCCTTCCTGCCTCATTATTCCCCGATACATTTAATATAACAATCTTCAAGGTAAATAGGCACGAGTGGTGTCGATTCTGGCATGATTCTCTAAAATTAAAATTATATTTACCATTAGTCTCTCCTTTTCATTCCGTATAGAGATGACAAGGATACACTGCTGTCAAATTTAAGTTTAGGTTTAGAGAATCATGCCAGAATCGACACCATTATTTAAGTCTGCGTGCTCCAGCTTAGATCATATCGATGCTTAACATCAGGTCTGATTGAGGTTAAACGCACTAAAATTTATAATATAAGTAAAAAAAAAAATATGTAATATAATTAAAAGATAAAAAAAACTTAAGAAGAATTTCCCGATATTTTTTTCCCGCGTACTGCTTCAACAAAGCGCGGCATCTCTTCAGTCCATTAGACGAGCATTCAAACGATATCCTGTTTTTCTTCGATATGCCCGCAGCCCTAAGTCTTCATTTAACACCCTTTTTACCGTGGTTCTGCTTAACCCCATCTGAAGGGCCAACAGTTTCTGCTTATGTTTGATATTTCTTTGAATTCGCGCCTTCACAGCTTTTATCACTGCTGGAGTCCTAACAGACCGAAGGCGACCACTTCTTGACCTTTCATCTACATTAGAGTCTTCATTGTATCGTTTGATAGTACGATAAACGAATCTTATGATTATATTCAAAATTTTCAGTATGTTAAAAATTTTAATTGGCGCGTAACCGCAACGATGCAACGCAATAACTGCAACACGGTCTTCTTTAAGCGTCCATTCCATATTTAAAAATGAGTAAAATTCTAAAAAGTATACATTTTTATTTTCATGAAAAATTCGAAAATCGAATTCAATAAACTTTTTTGTGGCCAGCATTTTAAAGGAAAAGTTTTTACTGTGTGACAATACCTATGACCTGACTGTGTACACCTATGTAAGTATTGAATATATGTACATTAGAGAAATAGTCTCTTTTCCATGGATGGACGAATATACCACGATTTGTTTAATAGGTAACCAGAAAACTATTAAATGAATATGATCTGTTATTTAAGGTTTCGTTATTGTAACTAAATCATAAGAGAATATTCTGCATTGTTCATTCCTTGCCCATAAAAGCTTAAAGGTACATTTTACTATGTGAAAAAAATTGTGTGTGTCAGCTCCGACGCACGATTGGAGTTTACTCCCTAAGTTCGATAGTCTAACCAGACGCAAAAAGAGTTTATTTAACTTAAAAAAGATTGATACTGTATGAAAGGATAAATTAAAAAATTGAAAATAATATACATATATAAATATATATTTATTTATTTAATATACATTTTTTATAACTAATCGACGAAATATTTTACATTAAACTTTTTACAATAGTCAATTTCAGATGTGCATAAATATATCATTAGGAATGTTGATAAATTATGTAATTATTATTATAATTTTTTTAAATATTAATTAAATCAACATTGTCTGCATTATTAATTACAGTGACAAGTGGTTTATGGTAACTAAAATAAGACACATGGACGTTCGTAGATACGTGGTTTACGAAATTTGAAAATACCGCATCAATGGTTGTACCATACCTCGTTGTCCCCATTGCTCTATCAGAAAGAATATCTAAATTCAGTTCAGATTTAAAAAAAAATATTAATGTCAATCCGTCATCTTTGTTTGTCAAATTTGCGCGACATAGGATGCGCACCAAAAACGTAACGAGGTCATTCATCGATAGATTTTACTCCTCACATTTTTCTCATACCGGGCCCCTTAAATATGCAAATCGATTCTTAAGGAGTAAACTCCAAGAAAACAGCCCACGCCCTCCATAGTACCCCATAAAAAAATTTGAATTCGTGACGAGTCGCACCGTTTGTTGGCAACCAACAGAATATGAGAAAGATTTCTCTGTTCTGGGCGGAAACCGATCGTAGCTATGGCTGTTAGGGAGATCTATTATGCCTTAAGAGACGTGATCTAGACTACACGTTCACATAGGTAAAATATGCCTTGCATTCAACTTAATAAAGTCACAAGATGTAAAAAGGCACAAAGGAGCCTTTAGAAGAATTTCAAAATTTTACACATTGTACACGGTACAATGTGTAAAATTTTGACGAATGGTCATTTTTTCTATAGTATTTTAACGATAGACACATTTATCTTTACAATAATTTGACTATAGTTAATGTCACGTCGCATAGATAGTAAAATGTGTAAAATTTTGACAAATGGTTATTTTTTTTCTAGTATCGGGGTTAACTAAGAATCAAACAACGCGGCCTTAGATTATAACTTATATTTTTCTAGCTTTTAAACCAAGTATAAAACTCATTCATGTACGGAGAAAATGCAAAATAAAGAGACATACTAGTAATTCAATTATCTTTGTAATTATGCTTTTGTAATAGTTATATCGTTCCATTATAATTCTATAAGTAATAAACATTACCTTTCCAAATTAATTTTGCACTTTCCCTCTTCAGAAATATAGGTGTATGTAAGTACTGTACATTTTGGTCTCCAAGGGGTGTTAATTGCTCAGGTAATTTATTATCCTTAATATATTCTGAGTCATTACTTAGGTGGCGCAAATGATATTAACGGTTTTTAACGAGGGGCACTCCATTAAGAAATAGCGATGATAATATCAAAAGTTTATGAAAAACGAAGTAGTTGCTATCAGATAAATCTTTTAAAGTACGATTCAACCAGTTTCTCACACTCCTTTGTTTCCCTGAGAATAATAAAAATCTATTATTTCAAGTTTTTATTATGGTGTGGGGAAAATTAATGATGATCATGATGGATGGTCTATTTCAGTACCCTTAGAACGAGTTTTCCAATTACCAAAACTATGATAGTTTTCGTGAGCTCGCACTCGTACTAAGGGTACTAATTTTATTGTTTTCGTTTTAATACAAAACAGTGTTTAATTTCTATCATTAATACATTTGCGTCTTCTTAAATTTTAAGTATATTTGGTTTCTTTTCACCAAAATGGACATAGAAACATAATTTACAATTACGAAAATTATGATAGTTTTCGTGAGCTCGAACTTGTACTAAGGGTACAGTTTTCTATAACGTAAGCCTTCTAACGAGCGTCAAAAGAATAAGAGATTACTGACCACTTTAAATCTTAAAGTTCATGAAACAACATTGCTTTCAGATGCTTTAGATTATCTATATACCTATTTCAGATGACTGTCATTATTTTTTTCGGTTGAAAATACGTATTAAGCACTTCTATCTATTACTTGACGAAAATCATTTTTGTACCTTCTTGTACCGACATACATAGTTGCGATTTGTTGACGCAGCAAATCCGACCAGGGGGCCATTCGCCAAACGGAAATGCTTTGGAAAACGCTAACGCTTACGATTTCATTTTGTTATTTCTAGCCGCCTGAGGTTTTCTAATGCCTCGCGCTCTTTTTTTTCTTTTGCATTGGTAATAACAGTATTAAAAAAAAAATGAGCGTGAGGTTTTGAAAACCTTCGGCGGTCAGAAATAACAAAATAAAATCGAAAGCGTGAGCGTTTTCCAAAGCATTTCCGTTAGGCGAATGGCCCCCAGTGCTACTCGCTTAGCCTGGCTTGGCAGTCGTCTACGGAAAGCCAGCCTCGCTAGGTTGCGATAAAAATAACTTGCAGATTTTCTTGTATTAAAAAGTTATAACATAGCATAAGTCATTGAGACATTATACATATTGAATTTCATAAACTTTCTTTGATTTATTCTTCTGAACTCCCCCTAGTTAGGGATCCCCTAAGTTCTCAATATGTTTTTCGTTCTATTTATACACAAATAAAAACAAGCTTACATAGTTGAAGAAAGAAAGAAAGAATTTTAGTAGCCTTACATAACAAGATTACACGAAATAAAAGCAATAACAAAAAAAGGCCAACTAGGTCCTTGCCTCAGAATAGTGCCGCTGCGGCGCTGATATTCTGGCAGGGCCTAAGTTTGACGAGACTTATAGCTATATTTAACAATTGATTAAAATAAAAAAAATAGAAAGTAACATATAAAAGGGGTAAATTCATTAATACAATATATCACTGTTAACATACCATATCAACATACAACTTGCGGCAAGAATACGATATTAATTATATAAAAAACTATCTGAACATGCGTGGTGAAAACAGAGTGGATGGCGTGTTCTACAAAGATGTGGCCAAAACAAGTGTTAGCCAACAAACCAGAATCAACCTCCGTAAGCCTGTTTACGTGAAGTGAAAAAGTATAAAGTGAGTCGTAGATTCTATGAAAACTTTGTATACGTAGTAAATGTGTTTTGAGATGTTTCCTAAATGTGTGAATTGTTTTCAGATTACGCACTGGCGGCGGGAGGTCGTTCCAGCGTTTCGTGGCTGCAAATCTAAAAGATTCACGAAATGCTGCTGTTCGATGCTTCATTGTTGCAAAGACATGCCCACAATGCCTTGCTGGGTATCTACTCTGATCACGCATCCATACAAGTCTATTATAAAGATAGTTTGGTCTTCCCTTGTCGAGCACATCAAATAATAGAGTAGCCAGATGGAGTTTCATACTTACCTCCAGTTTTAACAGTTTTGCAGCATTCAAGAAAGCAGTCGTATGTAAACGAGGATATAGGTACATAATAAGAACCGAGCACAAGCGTTCTGTACGCGTTGGATGAGCTTACTCGTTCTTGACATGAGGCAGGGCCCAAAAACAGTATCACAGTAATTCAATTTAGATTAAACAAGCATTTCACACAACTTGATTCTCATCTCTTCACATAAATAGGGCCTAATTTTGTACAGTAGTTTCAATCTATAAAAACAGATACGGCAGCAGCGGATAGCATTCAGCAATGTGGCAAGTTTAGGTGCTCATCTATAATCAGTGCCAAATTCTTGGCTTTATTTACACGCTGTATTTTCTCTCCATCTATATGGGCATATAGTGTAATATCTCTAAAATAATTAAAAAAATTTTGGAGCCAATTAATCACAATTTTGATTTCTTAGGGTTGAGAACCAGTTAGATAGACCGTTAGATAGATAAGAATAAATACGTTTTAGATCCTAATTTAACTTTGACACAGCTCTTTTATGGTCAGAATATTTAAAGGGGAGATACAGTTGCAGGTCATCTGCATACAGGTGATATTGGCAGTTACGAATGTTATATGTGATATCGCCACTGAATAGAGTGCAGAGTTGGTCGTGAGATTGAACCCTGAGGTCCCACGAGTCACCAAAAACCAAAAAAAATAATCAATAATTTGTGAAATTATTACCCGCCCATCTCCCGGGATGTCGAGGAAGTGCGCATTAATTATGTCGGGATTGTCAAAATGTGCCGGAATAACTTTTTTCTTGCTATGAGCAAATTATACAGCTTTTCAGGTTGGGCCATAATTTTTTCGAGTTTTTACTATTTTTATTTATATGTTGAGCAAAACAGCATCTTTTCTCCTTGTTAATTGCCTCTACTACAAGCTGTTTCATATTTTTATAGCATATCCTAGGGGCTTTCGTTTTCTGTATCTTAGAACGTTCATGATAAGTGTCCCCCTAAGTCTCATCATCGACTTGACACCGTCAGTTATCCAAGGGTGTGGTAGGTGTTTAAATATTTTCTTCTTAATCGGAACATGCAAGTCAAATAAGGTTGTCAAACACTGTGTAAAACATCAGCTAGGCCACTTACACGCTCAGGTTCATAGAATTTATTCTTATTAATGGCATCTAAATCTTTATTTAGTTGGTCAATCAGAACATCTCTTAGAGGCCTGTCCTGTCTGGTCTCTTAGATATTTTGCGGGGCATGCGCGCAACCTTCAGCAGGTCGTCGCCCGTCAGTCGCACCACAACGCGGCGCGGCCGCTCGCCCGCCTCCGTCGGGGGCGCACCCACGTACTCCGCAAACACCACGTCCCTTGGCTCCAACGCAAAGCCTAGTCGCGCGGCGAGGGTCACTGGACCACGCTCGCAACCCTATCCTCTGGAAGTTCACCTATCTCAAGGTTTGTCGGGAGGGCCTCTTGATCACGTTCGTTGAGCTCCTGTCTTAAAGGTGCGCTCCGAAGTTGTCTAGTCTTACTGTTAGAGAGTCCCGCAAAATATTCATTTCCTTACGGAACTCTCGCATTTCTGACAAGAAAATGGCCAGTTCTCCATGGCTACAGTCTGCTCCGGTGTAATTAGCCCCACTGGTATCCTCCGGGATCGACACCGCCGAGGTGGGCAACGCTTCACACATTATCTTCACCGACATCTGGCTGTTATCGCCTTTTTGGACATTTTTTTTGCAATTTGAACAAACCCAGTCTCTGTTAATTCAGCCTTGTCCGGCAGCGCCAAACTCGCCTTATGGTATTTTAACGGGCAGGCGGAACAGCGCTACCCGTCGCCGATACAAATCTACCGCAAGCTCCACAGTTAGGCATGACGTTGAAACTAAAATAAATAAATAGCAGCAAAAAACAAGCAATAAGCCAAATTAGCAAGACGCTATACCAGCTGTAAGCTCCAAAGAAAGCAAACTTCAAAAATAAAAAATAAGTTTGTCTTGCTAACCAAAACCTTTTAGATTTTGGTCACCTTTAGGGAAAGTTTTTAACACAGCACCACTCAATTGAATTTGTCAAAATCAAAATTGACACTGTCAATTGAAAGTAATAAGCAATAGGTGGGTATATACTATATAATGTCTACTTATCTCCCTTTATTTTAATGCCCACGGGCGGAGAAAATGCTTATAACGTAATACTATCACTAGTGCCGCTTATAATAATTAACACGATAATACTATAATGGAACAACATATCACTCGTTTAATGTATTTTTAATTTAAGAGTATAAAGAACGACTGTTACGTTTGAGCACTGTTGCCAACCTTTTTTTTTTTTTTTTTTTTTTTTTTTAACGGTGGGAAATGCATTACTCATACCCCGTGCTTTGGGATGCACGGGGTTATGTCGGACTCTCCGCGGCTTCTGAGGGCAGACAGAATGCCCTCCAGAAGGTGCCGTTCCGCGGCCTACCGACTAAAACCCACCGATGCCCCTCACAAACGCCTTGGCGCGAGCACGTCCATCACCGCCGCATCCTCATCGTCTTCTGACGAAGAGGACACGTCGGGAAGGGACGCGTCGCTGCCGGACAAGGTCATGGGAACTCGCGAGAACACATCCACGACCTCGTCGGCGTCTGCTCGCCTATGGCGAGCCCCACTCACCCCCCCAAAATGGGAGGGACTGTTGCCAACCTGTCTGTTCGTGAATTATCATTAAAATATATCTTTACAATTTGTGCCCTAAAGAAGGAATAAGGAAAATATGTTATAATTTTTTCTCTATTTTTTTGATTCAAAATAAAACAACAAACAGATCATTACTCAATAAGCGCTTGTTGTTGAAGTTACGAAGGAGGCTTTATTTACGCAATCGTATTTTTTCCTCGCGCATTTGATCGGCCTAGTTATTGGGTTGGGTGCTTGGGTACAGCCGCGTAACGTCTAGTGTATTGGAGTAAAGGTAGTCACGGACTAGTGATCTTGCTAAACGACCATCCCCATCGTCGACCTATTAAACTTGTATACATTGCAGCATTTATTACTACAAGTTAGTGCGTTACAACAAAATAATGTAAGCGATGTCGTATACTACTGACAAGTGATCTGCAGTATTTGTTAAAGTGAAACTTTTATAACATCGCTACAGTTTTCCCTTCGTCTTTAGCATGTCGCATTTAGCGATGTCGTATAATACTGGCAGGTGATCTACAGTATTTGTTAAAGTGAAACTTTTATAACGTCGCTACAAAGTTTTTCGTTTATCTTTAGCACGTCGCATTTAGCGATGTCGTATACTACTGGCAGGTGATCTACAGTATTTGTTAAAGTAAAACTTTTATTACATCGCTACAAAAATTTTCGTTCAACTTTAGCATGTCGCATTTAGGGATGTCGTATCCTACTGACAGGTGATCTATAGTATTTGTTAAAGTGAAACTTTTATTACATAGCTACAAAGTTTTTCTTTCAACTTTAGCATGTCGCATTTAGCGATGTCGTATACTTCTGGCAGGTGATCTACAGTATTTGTTAAAGTAAAACTTTTATTACATCGCTACAAAGTTTTTCGTTCAACTTTAGCATGTCGCATTTAGCGATGTCGTATCCTACTGACAGGTGATCTATAGTATTTGTTAAAGTAAAACTTATTACATATAGCTACAAAGTTTTTCCTTCATCTTTAGTATATCGCATTTAGCGATGTCGTATACTACTGGCAGGTGATCTACAGTATTTGTTAAAGTGAAACTTTTATAACATCGCTACAAAGTTTTTCCTTCGTCTTTAGCATGTCGCATTTAGCGATGTCGTATACTATTGGCAGGTGATCTACAGTATTTGTTAAGTGAAACTTTTATTACATCGATACTAAGTTTTTCGTTCCTCTCTAATATGTCGCATTACATTTTTAATTGTCATTCAAAAATGCAGTCCTTAACAACAAACATTAGTGGTGGTGGTGGTGGTAGAAAGATTGACGGTACGGGTTCGATTCCCAGCCAAGGAAGGATTCATTTATAAATGATTATGATATGATATGATTTTAAAAGTTTCACTGGCATTCTGGTTTCATAAAAGCACACCAATTTGTTCAGTTTCTTTACTTTTTATTTTAACCGCTTAAGTGGCTCATTCTCTAAGCAGGGTTTTCAATACCTGAATACCAATATTACTTGATCAGTTTCAGTATGTATGGAAATGTTAAAGCAACATATACAAGAACATGATTTATTGTTGATTATTATTATTATTTATTTATTTATCCCTTTAAGAATAAACAGAATTGAACACATTACCATGCTGTATTTGATTACCTAATAAGCTGAATTTTGATAGACGTTGGCACTTATAAGTACGAATCACTACATGCTGAATGATTTGTATAAACTAATGCCGAGACGGTTACAGCCATAATCGTAGCATATTCCGGTGCTTCTACAAATGGAAGAAGAGTTGTGGAAACCTTATTTCCGAAACTCTCGATAAAAGATTTTTCGGTGCAGTGGGCGGTGACCACAAGCGACCGAACTTGGTGCAACACACGGCGATAAATTCTCGCCGCGGGCCGCTGCCAGATATTACGGAAACTGTACGGTTTCTTTAGTCGTCCATTTTTATTATTCGAAGCTGCGAACGGTTCTATAACTCGACAACTTGAGCGTTTGGCGCCGGTAGGGTGACGGTGCGTGAGTCGGAAGTTGGTATATTTTTTTCAGAATTTTATTTGTCAAACGTAGGTTAGTGTTTACATGGAATATAAAATTTTTGTTAGTATCACTACATTTCCACCTTAAATAAGGTATACAAATGGATATGGACCTATGAAAGAAGTATTATTATTTTTACATTGGAATCACAATTTATGAATATAATTTGAAATTGTCTATTGTTACGTGCATGTCAAAGTAGATTATAAATTAATTATATATTTGATAAGCCATAAAGTTGTCATCATAATAGTCAAAATTTTAATAGAAAAATAAGCAAAATGTCCAAAATAGCGATAAATACACATTTCTTATCTGGATTATATTGTTCATTACATTTTTTATTTTTAAAAACAAAGTATATTTAGTTATTTACATGGAAATATTTAAATTACAAATGCTTAAAACTGCTTAATGTCTAAAACTGTACTATACTTTTATTATTTCTTACTTCGATTTTGAAGTCGGTTTTATTATTTGTTTAAACATAATTTTATTTCTATCCATTTTAGTAAAAACTACATCGTTCAAATAAATAAAAATGTTTATAAAATAAAAGAATACTGTGTCAAACTAATTGTTTTTTATGGGTTCAAACGGCAAGTGTCTCCAATCGAACGAAAAATAATCACTCAAATCGGATCAGAAGTCTTGTAGTAATCGGTGTCTTACATTAGCAAAAATTACATCGTCCAAGTAGCAAAAAGGTTTTTAAACTGCTGGGCCAAACTGGATTAAATTATTAAAGGACCAAATGAAATTAATACGCACCGATCAAAAAAATAATCACGTCAATCGGATCAGAAACCTCGTAGTAATCGGTGTACTTAATTAAAAAAGGCATACAGACTGATTGAATTGAGAACCTCGTCCTTTTTGAAGTTGGTTAAAATGCAAAAATCTTTCAGTAAAACTCGCATGGATGGGAGGCATACTGGGCCTTAAGTCCATAATTGCCTTTTTTACCATCGAGTACGATTTTGCGTAGGATTCTTAAAGAAAATATATTTTTGTACACTACTTTACGTCTAAGTCTGTTTTCCATTCCACTAGTGCATATTAAGGCATTTTTTAATACAGCTAAAAGGCTATACTTACACACATATTTATTGCAACAAGTTATCCTGTCGTATATTGTTGCTTGTTGGTAGTCCTAGCGGTAGGGATGGCTGTTTTGCATAAAGTTTGCACGTGCCCCTGGAGGCTTCGAACTGAGACGAAGTTATCAGTCGACGTATGCCCACGTTCTGTCAGACCCGGATTTCTTGACGGCATACTAATCGCGTTTCATTGAACTTTGCTATAACGAAGTTGCCCTATAAGCGACGTGCTAACTGCGTGCTTTTCATAACTGGACCGTTACCCTTTTGTATTTAGTTACGTAGTAGTAGTAGCCTGCTTTGTTCTTGTTTTTTTAGACTTTCAGCCACTATCAAGAGCCCGGCACGGTACAGCATAGGCCTAGTGCGAATTGTTTGGTGCTAACAACAGATGATATATACACGGCAAACTTCTTGAGCAACGACAAAAGACAAGAAAGCCTGCGCAATAGCAAGTTTACAAACAAAAACGTCTACTGTGCAAGATTATTTGTTTGTTCTTTTGCGCAAGAAGTTTGCCGTAGATATAGGTAGTAATAGTTTACCCATCCGAGGTCCAACCTTTGACAAGTTGCATGTGTGCTGCATCGATCTTGAAGTACTTAGTCCTTGTTTTTTAATTCCTATCCTATGTTTAATGAACCACTATTGGAACCAAAGATTTGAACGGATATAAAGCGTTTTTATTTTGTTTTTACATTAATCTTAACATTTTGAATCCTTCACATGCGATCACAAGGTTTGGGATTTATCAAATGATTAAAGATAGATAGATATTAATATAATTACATAATTTAATAAAACAAAATACCTTCATCATCATATCTCCACTGCTAGTGTATAAACCTTCTCTACGGGTGGGATTGTGAAAAGGGGCCATGACGTAGATCAGATCAACACAACCGACGCGGCTGGGCCATGACCACTCACTCGGACACAATGCGGATTGATGCTACCAACTGCTTATGAAGCCAGGACCAATGGCTTAACGTGATATCCGAAGCACTGGTGAACTTGAGATAAACTTAATTTTGATCATCCACCCTATGACGGGCCATTGCGAAAGCTGCTTACTTGCCTAATCGCAGATTTAAAGCGTTAAGCCTGCCTCCCATAGGCGCGTTATTTTTCGTAATAACGCATCAGATAATATCTGATGCGTTATTACGAAATCTTTTTTTGGCACTTTATGTATTAGAACGGCTACGAAGTTACACACTGCTGCGATAATAACGACGCAATAGAAGAAAGTAGGGTGCATTATTGCAATAACGCCACCGATATTACCGACGGATATAAACGCACCTACGGTGTTGAGACCTATCTACTATGTTAAAATTTTGATTCAAATAATTTTTGGAATAGGTATCTTTTCTATAATTTGATTAAAACGAATGAAATTCATGATTACTTATCGTGCAATAATACTATTTTTTATTAACACGTACAATCGATCTTGTGATAAACTCTATCTGATGTAGGTATAATAGCTAATTTTATACATAATATGAAGATTAATCACTCTGTCTGTGACATATACCTACGTATATTTTTGCGCATGACTACGCACTACTGTTGTGGTTTCACTTTCCCGAGTTTACCCTTTCCTATTTCGAGTTCAGAGAATAAACTTGACAACAACTCGTACCTAATTGCTGTTAGTTATGTTTGTTCCCGGGGATCAGTGCGTGGATTTGTGATTCAAATGAGACAAGTGGCTTCCGACTTGCGGCATTAAGTTTATTAATAATATCTCGAATTTAGAGCAGAGTTGGCTGAAAGTAATTTTTGCAGGTTCTTACAAGATGACGCGACAGACAGTCATTTTTGGAAGTAGTATTACTTTTTGGATATAGGTATTAAATCGAGTTTGCAGTAATATCCCGTATGAGTTTGTTTTGCGTTGCCAATTCGCATCGTATCGATATGTAATTTTGTGCTTAGTAGTTAAAAACCCTTTATTTTTTTCTACCTTACCCATTTTTTTTAATTATGTAAGTAAGAGAAGGATGGATGACGTTGAAGATGACAATATATTGACAGTGGAAATACAAAATCGTTTATACGCGACTTTGGTTGAAAATTAGTTAGACACAGCCCTTGCCGAGTTTCTTGCCGGTTCCTCTCAGTACAAGCTCTCCAGCCGTAGTTTTGCGAACCAATGGCGTAGCTTCTTGACCTTCACAAGTGCTTATAACAGTCTAGATTGAATAAATGATTTTTGATTTATTATTGAAACGTTTTACCAGAAATGAACTCAATACAAATGTCTAATAACTATAATTACGTCACAACAATATCAAACTAAAAACTTAACATTAAAAAATTAACCCTAAAATATTTATATACATATTCATAAGAAGAATATGTCATCCAAAATTCCAATTTGGTTCTCCAATTCCAGTGTTCTCACTGGCAGCATTACCTCGCTGAATGGCTAAACTGTTTCTATATAATATCATTTTATTCTGCGTCGATCTATTCAGATCGAGAGATGACGATTTGAGAACATTGCAACTCATTTTTTTAAAGATTTTTATTGTTCACAACACTAAAGCGACATAAATTGTGATGTTTTTCGAACAAATGCCTTATTATTACGCCCTACTATTTGGCGTATGATTTGATGTTTGCTTGACAAATATGCATGGCAGACCGAATGATTTTCGCTTAAGCGACATCTAATTTTACGAATTAGGCACTATGCCACTTTTTAATAGGAGGATATTTAGAAAATATTATTTTATGAATACTTTTTTATTTTTAAGGCGCTACGTCTCATTTACAATAGGCTATGATTTTTTGTGAAAAAAAAAAAACTTTGACTCTCACAGTTTAGATAAGATGGTGCCCACTAGGTAGAAAAAGATCGCTTATTTCTCGTCTGGGTTAATAATTACAAGTCTTAGTGTGGTTTGTTGCGATCTGTTATCTATTTGTATCTGGACAGATCATGATGAGGGTCTGTTGTGATTTCATCTTGAGTGAGGTATTCCGTATTGCGACATTTGTCAGTGCGCGTAAAACAAGTTTGTCGCTTAGCATTTGTTTTCTTAAGGTAACAAATAACAATGTCAATCATTAAAGGTAAGGTATACTGGTACCACATATGAGTGGTTGTAACTAACCCTAAACTATGTTTCCAACAGAGGTATAGAATTTTCGATTGAAATGAAGCGCCCGTCAAGAAACCTCAAGTAACTTATAAGTGTTCCGCAAATCGGTTTCCCGAGACCAGTGTTTTTTTAACTTGTTTATTGACTTTTCAGTTCATGTGTGACAGGGGAAGTCATATTTATTATTTTTTTTGTAAATTTTAGGAAAATATTTGTATTAAATCACACATCACTTTAATTTGATATAGCTTACATATTGCTTTTTATATTAAATCCATTTATTACGGTTTACGTCCTTCTTTGGGCCACTAACTTACAGATTCCGAAATAGATTTCAACTCGATCGGGCCAGTGAAGCAACCAGCAACAAAAGAGACATACGAGTGATCGTAAAGGGTTCCATTTTTCCAGGTACGTGACAAAAATGAATTACCTACTTACGATGAGAAGTTTCACACTGAGAATAACTTCTAACTTTTTTTTAGAGATTTGAAAATACATGTTTAGTTGGTCATTCTCAAATGATAAAAATACCAGTCTAATGAATAGGTCTTGACATGTTTTTTGGAAAATTTAACGTTATATATAAATAATTAGCAACGAATTAAATAAATTTACATTAGTCTCATAACGAATATTTCTATCAACACTTACGCAAATTGAATCATACAAATGAGTTAAGCAATACGTGAACAATCTGGATTCGTTAGTTTTGCTCACAGACTGTTTATAATAATTAATTACGTTAACATGAATAGAGTATTTGACAAGTTTTAGAAAACGATTTCATGTTATTAACTAATGTTTATGGAGTCGCTAAAAAGTGGATAGTTTTAATTCTGTTCTGTAATTCAATTAAAAAAAAACAACATTCTAAATTCAATTTTGAAGTTGCTGCGAAAACGTTTCTGTGGACCTTATGGTGTTTCACTAGTATGTGACGTCACATGATTGTCATTAAAACGTCAAACGATGCAATGTAATGTCACATAGACTGGAAGTTAACTAGCGTGTGACGTCATTTTAGTCTTGGCCAATCCCAAGCGCTTTCAGTCACTTGGCCATAGAGCAAAAAAAATATTTCTATTTAATGATTTTATAGAAAAGTTATTAATTATTTGTTATTTCAGAATAGTAAAATCGCTGCTAATATTCATATTTGTGTGGATACATTATATTTTGTTGAGTGTACGTAATTCTATGCCCTACATCATGCCTATACTAAACTAAATGTATTGCGTTTATATGTGTGTGTCGGCGACTACGCCCGCCACTGTTAGACATTTTTTTTTCTGTGGCTATTTATACAATTTAAATTCAATCGCAATAGAGCTATTGAACCTTAATGTTTTTCTTATTTGCCAAAACCTTCTGAATACGGATTTATAGTAGTGCAATAAAATAAACCGTACAATACAAGTAGAATATACAGAAGCCAACAATTGGTACAATATTTTTCATAACGTCAAATACCCTATCTATTGCAATAATTGCTTTCACATAATTATATATCTGGAAATATCTAGTATAGTTATTATTATTAGCAGAAAACTTCAGTTTACATAACCAATATATTAATATATAATTTTTGGGTTTATGACAAAAATATCCTTGTGTAGGTAAATAATGCATAAATATATAAAAAGAAAGAAAAGAATGTCTTACAAAGTCATTAATTTTCATTCATTACTCATCTGAAAAATAAGTCATAAATCAACTGTCAGTTATTCGCTTCTCGCTTGTCGTCGTTAAAAAATCTAAGTACAAGATGACTGTGAAACCTCATTTTACTTTGGCAGACTCCCCAAGCAAGTCACATTTTTTTAACTAGCTTTATTATTTTTTTGACATATTTATTTATGCTTTGTTTGCGTAGCCTGTTATTATGAGGTTGACATTTTATTTTCATCATCTGATCGTCTTCTAGTTTTTAGGGTTCCGTAGGTATATTAGTTATGCCGATAAAATGCTAGAATAAAATTTTGAAAAATATTTTATAATGGGTAGTTTCCCTACATTCTTCCCCAACGTGAGGGGTATCGCTAAATAGGTCCTTAAAAATGACTTAGGGGTTCCTAAGACTGTTTTTCAATTTAGGGAATCGTTTGTGAAATATTAAACTTTAAAGTGCTAATTCTTGTTAGTGTAGCCCCCCCCCCCACCCCTCTAAAAGTTAAACTCTAGGCTTGAAAAATCTTTTTTTTTAATTTATTTTTTAATGTTTGGAAAATGCGTGACGCATACCCCGCCCCTGGGTGAGAGACGGGGTTATGTGGGACTCCTCCTCCCCCCAAATCCCGCCCGCGCCTGAGCGGGTGCTCAGCCAAATTGGCTCAGCGGCTGTTCGGGATGAAGGGGGGGCCCTACCCACAAAAAACCCAACAGTGCTCCCTCGCCTGCCGGAACGAGTTTCATTGGATCCCAATGACTCTCCACGTTACCCCCGGCAGGGGTTCCTCCTCCTCCTGGCGGTCAGGGGGATGCCCGGGAGCATCCAGGCATCCCCCCCTCGACGGGTGAGGCTTGAAAAACCTGGAAAAACTCATGAATTATAATGGTTCTAATATATTTGTAAGTTTAAGAGTAATATTCGTTTGACTTATGTATTAAAAAAATTCTGACCTAATAAAAATTCCTTACGAGAAAATATTAAAAGTGACTTAGACAAAGTACCTTATTGCTTAAAAATATAGACTCTTTCCTAAATATATTTTGGTGACGACGAGCAACTAGGGAACCCTATACTGTGCGTGGCTCGACGCGCACTTGGCCATTTTTTTTCTATATAATAGGTACTTCAAAAACAAAATAATTTTAGATTATCTTAAGAATATGAATTGTGTTTTTTTATTACACTCACACGAATTAGCCTAGCCCCAAAGTAAGCACTGTAAGGCTTGTGTTATGGGATACTAGGGTAACGGATAGAATACATATTCTGTATATATATAATATAATATATTTATATAGAAATACATATGAACATCCATGACTGGAGTACAAATGCTCGTATTCATCACACAAACATCTAGCCCCATCGGGATTCGAACCCGGGATCTCTCGAGTCGGCGACACCATGAAACACTTGGCCACGGAGGTCGTCGTTACATTGGTATATGTAGTGATGCATATTGCAGTAATTAAATGTTCTTAGTAACAGAAAAAGACTATTGGAATTACTACAAAAGGGTTAGTTAGGTGTTCGACACGAAATTAAGAAGAAAATTATAGAAGAATAAAAGTTAAAACCTCAGTTTAAAACAGTGCCGAACATTTTTCTGGTAAACCCCTTTGGTTTTAGAAATAATATTTATGGTAGACGAGGTAAACCCTGCAAAATATTGATATTAATTGCGCACTTATAATGCTATGTTGAATTCAGACCGGACCACTTGAAACAGAGTTCAGTTTTCCAAGCAAAATACTTGAAAAACTTGGATAGATAAATCAGTATTAGTATCAAATTTCGTTTACACGATATGTACCAAGTTGCATCTTAAATCAGAAAAGTTCAGTTACTTTTATAACTTTCTAACGGTGAGGTGAGATGGTGAATGCGTAAATTTTTATTGTTGCTATAAACCTTTAAAGTTGTTGTTAAGCTGCTCTGTTTATTTAAAATTGTATACTTTAATTAGATTCTTGTACACTTAGGTAATATATATCAAAATTGTTTGTGTTTTACAGACGGTCCTATGTCAAGTCACCACAAACTCACTTTTCTCAACAGATTTTGAATTTTGTTTTTGAAAACTTTTCTGTGGCTGTCTGTTTTGGTGAAAGTTATTCTATATAATTACCGAAGATATGAAAGACGACGTGGACACAGAGATGGCTGTTCGGGGTAATATGGTCGCCCGTAGGTTTAGTCGGTGTAGCAGGCAGGTAAAATTGACGCTGTTCAATGCCTATTGTGTCAGTTTCTACACCAGTCAACTGTGGATAAAGTACAGCAGGAGGTCGTATAGTTCCATAGGTGCCATTAGGGTTCAATATAATGATATTTTTCGTATTCTGATGGGTCTGCCGAGATTTTGCAGTGCTTCTACAATGTTCGCGGAGGCTGGGGTATCGGACTTCTATGCTGTTATTAGGGCGCGCATAGCTTCTTTTTGGGAGGGACTGCGTTGCTCTGGTAACCGCATACTAAAATGTTTGTACGCGGATTTTAACAATCCTATTTATAGATATTGGCTATCTGTGCACACGGGTGGGAATCGCAAATAGAAGATTGACGTTGTATTATAATAATGTAAATGTATTTTTAATTAGTTTTTATCATGTTTTAAATATGGGTCTTAGCTACCTGCATTAAAATAAAAAAAAGAAATTACTCTCACTACAACAGGGACTCAGTTTGATAGACGTAACGCTTTGTCAGGTATGCACTGTCCTCATCATCAGCCTTTTAGATATCAGGATGCATTAGATAGGAATTAGGTTAGTACCAAAGTTCAAAATTCAACACAGTGCTTCACTTGTTACTGCTGAGGACTGCAGTCTCTCTTCGGTGAGGTTTAACTAGTGAAGTAGGTAAATCACAGCAAGAGCTGCAATGCAGCTGGCTCTCTAAATCAGTTTCTAAAATTGAATACGTTAAAGATGTTCCGAATTTGTATGGAGGCTGGTATTTGGTCATCACCCCCCAAGACTTGGAGATTGAAGAAAGAAGTTATATTTTTTTAAATATCATGGGACAAATTTTAAATATTTTAACAAAAAAAGAAGGTGTACAAAAATTATATATTGATGATTTTTGGATTGTGATCGCAGAAGAAAAAGGAAAATAAATAAAACACGTTTTCACTTCGCGTCAGTCTAATTTAATATAATGTCATAGACATAAAAAGAAATAAAGTGAAATAAAAAAAGTATTCAAATGATTATAGAATCGAATTAGATCTTGAACTTTTTGCTATACTTCCAACAAAGATCCTCTGACCTTAAGCTAAAGGAGATTGCTCAGCTTTCATACATGTTTGGCCTAAAGACCAATAATCATGAAAAATTGTTTCCTAGATTCGAAATTATATATAAATTACTGTAGAAACGAATATTATTGACGGACAGCCCTGAGAACTTTTATAAACCATATACACTGCATGATTTTGAGGTTATGTTTGTAAATAGGTACATAAGTATTAAAATAATAAAAAACAAATAAGTTATATAGTAAACTAGTGAAATCAAGCCAAGTACCGAAATTACGTATTAGATTCAGGTATTTAGAGCAGCTAGATTAACAGAGTTGTTGCCTGTTTATAAAGTTAATGCACAAGAGTAACTCTTAAAATCAGGTATCATCTATATATAAGGTACTCTGTGATAGAAACTGTGTGATAATTGTGAATGAGCCACAGATTAGAAAAAAATTTAAACTCTCGTTAATTTAGTTAGTTAAGCTTCATTATTTTTGTTATTTTTATATTATAACCATATTTTAGATTTTTAGTGTATCACACCTTATAATGTGTTATGGAGGTGTTTGGCGAAAATGTATGGCAATAGACTTTATGATGTCGCCTACCATCTATAATAATTGTCTTAGCACATTTGCATGTTGTGAAAATGATAATATAGTTGTGGATATTAATACCACAGTGTAATAAAAAAAAAGTTTTATTTTATCGATCTTTACAAAATGGTTTTTTTTTTCATTAAAAATGATTTGTATGTTTTTCAAACCGGTAAAATTAAAAGTCCTTTTTAAAATGTCCTTGTTAAACGACCATGATTTCATACTTTGGTGCCGCCCTGTGATGTGGTTCATAATAAAAATTGAGTTATGTTAAATGTGTTTATATAATAAATACATTAGTTAACAATTTGCCGGGATCGCCGTTGATTAAAAACTGGATTATCTACGGGTACGATAAGAAAAATAAAATACTAGACAGGCAAATTCATAAAGTTTATGTCAAAGCAAGTCGTTTTCCCAAACAATGCTAAACCCTCTGTCCTTTTTTTACAACAGTTCAGTAGGTCGAAGGGATAAAAAATGTCAGGAGCAGGTAAGAATAATAAGGTGGAATGTACATTGATATAGGTACTTAATTATCTCGAGTAATTAAGTAACCTCGGGACAGGGGTCTTGTTCTTGTTATTTTTACACAAGAGTAATAATGAATTGGCTTCAGGTACACTTGTTCAGGATGACTTCATTTATTGAGAAAGGAAAACGAAGGTTTTGTAAATATATTTTCCTACTTTAAAAAAATATTTCCAAAGAGATGTCTTACGTAGAACCGATTTAAGTGTGATTGATTAAATGAAAGATAATCCAAAAATCCTAAGCATTTTAAAATATCTAATCTTAAGAAAAGTTTACTAGAAAAAAAAACACGCGAACCAGGCAGTCGACGGGTTTCTAACCCGCACCCTTCGTTATCCGGGTGAATGCACTGACCGTTATGCTAAAAATTATCTTTAGATTTAAACATCTAGCAGTTAAATGCACACTCATCTGTTCATGTTCGTGTTCATTTTGACTGGGAGAGAATGCTATTAGCATTAAGTCCTTACGTCTTTTGTACCATTCTTGTGTATTCTGGTCAATAAGCTTAAAATAAATTAATTAATAAAAGTGTTTGCCATGCTGGAATTATAATTTCCCCTTTATAGTGAGTTGAAACGCCCAGCAGAAGGAAGCAGCTCGAAGGACCACAAATATTGGGTGCTACCAAACTAAAACACACACGCCAACCAACCAAGATGTAACCAAGTCTACAAGAATACAGCTTCCACAGCCTTCATTATTTAAATTAGCAAAGATTCAGCAAGTGGATTATGCGATGAGAAATCGGCCCGCCGAACGGACCTCACACCTGGCTCCCGCAAGCCTTACGAGCCCCCGCAGTGGCTGCCCACTGAGGACCCCGTAATTCTTACTGGCGCTTTACGGCATAATATCCGCTAAAAACCCTGCGAATACCCTCTAAGCTGCTAAGTCCGAAACCGCGCGAAACTCGTTTAGGGATTCTTCCGCGTCTCCGCACCCAGCAGCCTCCCGGCCTAGCCGAGGCTCCACGGCAGGGGTCTCCCGAGGTATTGCGGGGACCCCGCAGACGTGCGCAGGATGGCCTGCGCGTGGGGGCTGAATACGCGGCCTAGTGCCCAGCTACGGCCCCCGTCCGCTGCGGAGGACTACTTGGGCGTGCCTGTGTATCTCCCTCCGCCGCCCCCCTCTTTGCAGGACTGAACTACAAGAGCTGCCTGCAGTCACGGGATCCCTCAGCTAGGGATTCGCGCCGGCAGGGTCATGGGACGGACGCAGCCGGAGCCTGCACTCGTCTTCTCCTGCCCGCTCTTCTTCGGCGGGAGGGAGCGGCCAGGGGATCATCCTCCCGCTCCCTCTCGGCTGCCTACTTCTGCGAGATAACGTTCTCGCAGAATGGCCCAATGGCCAGGGCCAGGACTTTCGGAGGAACTCCGTCTGTTTTACTTTTTAAAAAGTAAATGTTATCGGAGACGGCAACAGAACTTTTCAAATAGGAACTGTACACATATAATTTAAGGATAAGGAGTTTCTTAAAAAGTACCTAGGCAAGAAGTTATTTGCCTTACGAGCCCCCGTCTAGTTAGGCAGTAAGTGAAGCAACTAGCTAAGCAAATTGCTAAGTTAATAGCTAATTAGCTAGGCACCCAGCAATTCGTTAGGCACCTTTCTAGGCACTTAGCAAGGCTAAACAACTAGTTAGGCAACTACCTAAGCAAACTAGCCAGGCAAATAGCTAAGCAACTGGCTGGTATGTCGCATTGTGCCGTGCCGGCCACCGAGGGATCCCGTGACAGCTCTTGTAGTTCTGTCCTTCAAAGAGGGAGCTACACGGGCACGTAGTCCTCCGCAGCGGACGGGGGCGGTACGGTGGGCACTAGGCCGCGTATTCAGTCCCCCAGCTAGGCTGAGCAACGTGCTAACGTGCTAGGCAGTAAGCGACTAGATATACAGTAAGCAAAGCTACTAGCTAGGCAGCTAGCTAGACAAATAGCTAGGCAGTTAGCTAGGCAGCTAGGTAGGCAGCTAGCTAGGCAACTAGCCAGGCAGTAACCTAGGCACTTAGCTCGGCAGCTACTTAGTCAGTTAGATAGGCAGCTAGCTAGGTAACTAGCTAGGCAGCTAGCTAGGCAACTAGCTAGGCAGCTAGCTAGGCAGTAAGCTAGGCAGTGAGCTAGGCACCTAGCTAAATAACTAGATAGGCAGTCAGCTAAGCCACTAGCTAGGCTGATAGACAGCTAAGCCCAGCGGTCTAAGAGTTGTTAGTCACACAGACTACAAATACGAACTGTAAAATATGGGCTTCTTAAAAAGTACCTAGGCAAGTTACTTACGAGCCCCCGCCTAGTTAGGCAACTAGTTGCTAGTTGCTTGGCTTGCCTAGCTAGCTAGGCATCTCTGCCTGCTCTGCTTAGCTCTCGCTAAGCAATTAACTAAAGCTAGGCACCCAGCAGTTTGTTATGCACCTTCCTAGCACGTAGCAAGGCTAAACAACTGGTTAGGCAACTAGCTAAGCAAACTAGCCAGGCAAATAGCTAAGCAACTAGCCAGGCAACTAGCTAGGCAACTAGTAAGTCAAGTAGCTAGGCAGCTAGCTAGGCAAGTAGCTAGGCAGCTAGCTAGGCTACTAGCTAGGCAGCTAGCTAGGCAACTAGCTAGGCAGCTAGCTAGGCAACTAGCTAGGCAGCTAGCTAGGCTGCTAGCTGGGCAGCTAGCTAGGCAGCTAGCTAGGCAAGTAGCTAGGCAGCTAGCTAGGCAACTAGTAAGGCAGCTAGCTAGGCAGCTAGTTAGGCAAGTAGCTAGGCAGCTAGCTAGGCAAGTAGCTAGGCAGCTAGCTAGGCAGCTAGCTTGGCCACTAGCTAGGCAGCTAGCTAGGCAGCTAGCTTGGCCACTAGCTAGGCAGCTAGCTAGGCTACTAGCTAGGCAACTAGCTAGGCAGCTAGCTAGGCAGCTAGCTTGGCTACTAGCAAGGCAGCTAGCTTGGCAACTAGCTAGGCAAGTAGCTAGGCAGCTAGCTTGGCTACTAGCTAGGCAGCTAGCTAGGCTACTAGCTAGGCAGCTAGCTTGGCAGCTAGCTAGACAGCTAGCTAGAAAGTAACCTAGTAACTTAGCTAGGCAGCTAGCCAGGCAACTAGCTAGGCAAGTAGCTAGGCAGCTAGCTAGGCTACTAGCTAGAAAGTAACCTAGTAACTTAGCTAGGCAGCTAGCCAGGCAACTAGCTAGGCAAGTAGCTAGGCAGCGATCTAGGCACCTAGCTGCTTAGCTAGTTGCCTAACTACATAGGCAGTAAGCTAAGCCACTTGCTAGGCTGATAGCCAGGCAGCTAAGCCCAGGCGTCTAAGAGACTTCACTGTGTGAGTGTGAAGTGACTTGTGATCAATCAACAACTGCCAGTCAAAAAAATTGTGATCTTTTGATCACAACAATGTTAGGCAAGTAGATAAAGAGCTAGCTAGGCTACTAGCTAGGCAGCTAGCTAGGCTACTAGCTAGGCAGCTAGCTAGGCAACTAGCTAGGCAACTAGCTAGGCAGCTAGCTAGGCAGCTAGCTGGGCAACTAGCTAGGCAAGTAGCTAGGCAGCTAGCTAGGCTACTAGCTAGAAAGTAACCTAGTAACTTAGCTAGGCAGCTAGCCAGGCAACTAGCTAGGCAAGTAGCTAGGCAGCTAGCTAGGCTACTAGCTAGAAAGTAACCTAGTAACATAGCTGGGCAGCTAGCCAGGCAACTAGCTGCGGCACCTAGCTGCTTAGCTAGTTGCCTAACTACATAGGCAGTAAGCTAAGCCACTAGCTAGGCTGATAGCCAGGCAGCTAAGCCCAGGTGTCTAGCAGTGATCAATCAACAACTGCCAGTCAAAAGATTGTGATCTTTTGATCACAACAATGTTAGGCAAGTAGCTAGGCAGCTAGCTAGGCAAGTAGCTAGGCAGCTAGCTAGGCAAGTAGCTAGGCAGCTAGCTAGGCTACTAGCTAGGCAGCTAGCTAGGCTACTAGCTAGGCAGCTAGCTAGGCAACTAGCTAGGCAAGTAGTTAGGCAAGTAGCTAGGCAGCTAACTAGGCTACTAGCTAGAAAGTAACCTACTACTTAGCTAGGCAACTAGCTAGGCAGCTAGCTAGGCAGCTAGCTAGGCAGCGATCTAGGCACCTAGCTGCTTAGCTAGTTGCCTAACTACATAGGCAGTAAGCTAAGCCACTAGCTAGGCTGATAGCCAGGCAGCTAAGCCCAGGTGTCTAGCAGTGATCAATCAACAACTGCCAGGCAAAAGATTGTGATCTTTTGATCACAACAATGTTAGGCAAGTAGCTAGGCAGCTAGCTAGGCAACTAGTAAGGCAGCTAGCTAGGCAGCTAGTTAGGCAAGTAGCTAGGCAGCTAGCTAGGCAAGTAGCTAGGCAGCTAGCTAGGCAGCTAGCTTGGCCACTAGCTAGGCAGCTAGCTAGGCAGCTAGCTTGGCCACTAGCTAGGCAGCTAGCTAGGCTACTAGCTAGGCAACTAGCTAGGCAGCTAGCTAGGCAGCTAGCTTGGCTACTAGCAAGGCAGCTAGCTTGGCAACTAGCTAGGCAAGTAGCTAGGCAGCTAGCTTGGCTACTAGCTAGGCAGCTAGCTAGGCTACTAGCTAGAAAGTAACCTAGTAACTTAGCTAGGCAGCTAGCCAGGCAACTAGCTAGGCAAGTAGCTAGGCAGCTAGCTAGGCTACTAGCTAGAAAGTAACCTAGTAACTTAGCTGGGCAGCTAGCCAGGCAACTAGCTGCGGCACCTAGCTGCTTAGCTAGTTGCCTAACTACATAGGCAGTAAGCTAAGCCACTAGCTAGGCTGATAGCCAGGCAGCTAAGCCCAGGTGTCTAGCAGTGATCAATCAACAACTGCCAGTCAAAAGATTGTGATCTTTTGATCACAACAATGTTAGGCAAGTAGCTAGGCAGCTAGCTAGGCAGCTAGCTGGGCAAGTAGCTAGGCAGCTAGCTAGGCTACTAGCTAGGCAGCTAGCTAGGCTACTAGCTAGGCAGCTAGCTAGGCAACTAGCTAGGCAAGTAGTTAGGCAAGTAGCTAGGCAGCTAACTAGGCTACTAGCTAGAAAGTAACCTACTACTTAGCTAGGCAACTAGCTAGGCAGCTAGCTAGGCAGCTAGCTAGGCAGCGATCTAGGCACCTAGCTGCTTAGCTAGTTGCCTAACTACATAGGCAGTAAGCTAAGCCACTAGCTAGGCTGATAGCCAGGCAGCTAAGCCCAGGTGTCTAGCAGTGATCAATCAACAACTGCCAGGCAAAAGATTGTGATCTTTTGATCACAACAATGTTAGGCAAGTAGCTAGGCAGCTAGCTAGGCAAGTAGCTAGGCAGCTAGCTAGGCAAGTAGCTAGGCAGCTAGCTAGGCTACTAGCTAGGCAGCTAGCAAGGCAGCTAGCTAGGCAAGTAGCTAGGCAGCTAGCTAGGCTACTAGCTAGGCAGCTAGCTAGGCTACTAGCTAGGCAGCTAGCTAGGCAACTAGCTAGGCAAGTAGTTAGGCAAGTAGCTAGGCAGCTAACTAGGCTACTAGCTAGAAAGTAACCTAGTAACTTAGCTAGGCAACTAGCTAGGCAGCTAGCTAGACAGTGATCTAGGCACCTAGCTGCTTAGCTAGTTGCCTAACTACATAGGCAGTAAGCTAAGCCACTAGCTAGGCTGATAGCCAGGCAGCTAAGCCCAGGTGTCTAAAAGACTTCACTGTGTGAGTGTGAAGTGACTTGTGATCAATCAACAACTGCCAGTCAAAAGATTGTGATCTTTTGATCACAACAATGTTTTTTTTTTTTTTTTTTTTTTTTTTTTATTATTCTTATTTGTTTCAGAATTGGGTTTGATCTTGTTAATCGCTGTTGTTTGTGTTATTATCAATGAGTTTTGGTCAGTCGGCTATTTGATGCCTTCTGACATACTTTTATCGCGTTTGTGTTTCTTATTTTGTAATGTTGTTTGCTTAGTAGTGTTGTGATTTATGTTTGGTTGAAAGCTTTTAAGTTAGATACTATGTATTTAATGTATTTAGTGAAGGATTCTATTGCGGAATCCTTTTTTAGTAGTTGTAGTGGGTTGAGTGGTGACACTTTTAGGTATTCGCAGAGTTGTATATGGGAAAATCTTTGGGAAGAGAAGCGGGGGCAGTCTTCGAGCAGGTGAGTAAGTGTCTGGGGGGTGTGGCCATCACAAGGGCACCAGTTGTTGTCGGTTATGTGAAATTTGTGTAAATACTCCTTGTGATAGCCATGTCCTGTGAGGAGTTGGGTTATCTCGAAGGAGACGGGCAAATGGGACATGAATTGTTTGCAATCCTGTATTGTGGGGAACCATTTCTTAGTGGTTGCACCTTGAGAGGCTTCTTCATATCGCTGTTGCCATCGTAACATAGTCGCTTTTCTGAGTCTAGTCTTGGCGTAAGTTATGGCGAACTGGTCATATGCGATTCGGCATCGCTGATGGGCAGCCTTGCCGGCTTCAACGTCGGCCGCTTCATTGCCTGTGATGCCAATATGGCTTCGGACCCAAGCCAACCTAATGGTGCCGGGGAACCGCAGCATTACGGCATGTATCACAACAATGTTAGGCAAGTAGCTAGGCAGCTAGCTAGGCAAGTAGCTAGGCAGCTAGCTAGGCTACTAGCTAGGTAGCTAGCAAGGCAGCTAGCTAGGCAAGTAGCTAGGCAGCTAGCTAGGCTACTAGCTAGGCAGCTAGCTAGGCTACTAGCTAGGCAGCTAGCTAGGCAACTAGCTAGGCAAGTAGTTAGGCAAGTAGCTAGGCAGCTAACTAGGCTACTAGCTAGAAAGTAACCTAGTAACTTAGCTCGGCAACTAGCTAGGCAGCTAGCTAGGCAGCGATCTAGGCACCTAGCTGCTTAGCTAGTTGCCTAACTACATAGGCAGTAAGCTAAGCCACTAGCTAGGCTGATAGCCAGGCAGCTAAGCCCAGGTGTCTAAAAGACTTCACTGTGTGAGTGTGAAGTGACTTGTGATCAATCAACAACTGCCAGTCAAAATGTGATCATGTGATCACAACAATGTTAGGCAAGTAGCTAGGCAGCTAGCTAGGCAAGTAGCTAGGCAGCTAGCTAGGCAAGTAGCTAGGCAGCTAGCTAGGCTACTAGCTAGGCAGCTAGCAAGGCAGCTAGCTAGGCAAGAAGCTAGGCAACTAGCAAGGCAACTAGCTAGGCAGCTAACTAGGCTACTAGCTAGAAAGTAACCTAGTAACTTAGCTAGGCAACTAGCTAGGCAGCTAGCTAGACAGTGATCTAGGCACCTAGCTGCTTAGCTAGTTGCCTAACTACATAGGCAGTAAGCTAAGCCACTAGCTAGGCTGATAGCCAGGCAGCTAAGCCCAGGTGTCTAAAAGACTTCACTGTGTGAGTGTGAAGTGACTTGTGATCAATCAACAACTGCCAGTCAAAATGTGATCATGTGATCACAACAATGTTAGGCAAGTAGCTAAGCAGCTAGCTAGGCAAGTAGCTAGGCAGCTAGCTAGGCAAGTAGCTAGGCAGCTAGCTAGGCAAGTAGCTAGGCAGCTAGCTAGGCTACTAGCTAGGCAGCTAGCAAGGCAGCTAGCTAGGCTACTAGCTAGGCAGCTAGCTAGGCAGTTAGCTTGGCTACTAGCTAGGCAGTTAGCTTGGCTACTAGCTCGGCAGTTAGCTTGGCTACTAGCTAGGCAGTTAGCTTGGCAACTCGCTAGGCAAGTAGCTAGGCAGCTAGCTTGGCTACTAGCTAGGCAGCTAGCTAGGCTACTAGCTAGGCAGCTAGCTTGGCAACTAGCTAGGCAACTAGTAGCTAGGCAAGTAGCTAGGCAACTAGCTAGGCAAGTAGCTAGGCAACTAGCTAGGCAAGTAGCTAGGCAGCTAGCTAGGCAAGTAGCTAGGCAGCTAGCTTGGCTGCTAGCTAGGCAGCTGGCTAGGCAGCGATCTAGGCACCTAGCTGCTTAGCTAATTGCCTAACTACATAGGCAGTAAGCTAAGCCACTAGCTAGGCTGATAGCCAGGCAGCTAAGCCCAGGTGTCTAAGAGACTTCACTGTGTGAGTGTGAAGTGACTTGTGATCAATCAACAACTGCCAGTCAAAAGATTGTGATCTTTTGATCACAACAATGTTAGGGAAGTAGCTAGGCAACTAGCTAGGCAAGTAGCTAGGCAGCTAGCTTGGCTACTAGCTAGGCAGCTAGCTAGGCTACTAGCTAGGCAGCTAGCTTGGCAGCTAGCTTGGCAGCTAGCTTGGCAACTAGCTAGGCAAGTAGCTAGGCAGCTAGCTAGGCTACTAGCTAGGCAGCTAGCTAGGCAAGTAGTTAGGCAAGTAGCTAGGCAGCTAGCTAGGCAGCTAGATAGGCAGCTAGCTAGGCAACTAGTAGCTAGGCAAGTAGCTAGGCAACTAGCTAGGCAAGTAGCTAGGCAGCTATAGGCAAGTAGCTAGGCAGCTAGCTTGGCTACTAGCTAGGCAGCTGGCTAGGCAGCGATCTAGGCACCTAGCTGCTTAGCTAATTGCCTAACTACATAGGCAGTAAGCTAAGCCACTAGCTAGGCTGATAGCCAGGCAGCTAAGCCCAGGTGTCTAAGAGACTTCACTGTGTGAGTGTGAAGTGACTTGTGATCAATCAACAACTGCCAGTCAAAAGATTGTGATCTTTTGATCACAACAATGTTAGGGAAGTAGCTAGGCAACTAGCTAGGCAAGTAGCTAGGCAGCTAGCTTGGCTACTAGCTAGGCAGCTAGCTAGGCTACTAGCTAGGCAGCTAGCTTGGCAGCTAGCTTGGCAGCTAGCTTGGCAACTAGCTAGGCAAGTAGCTAGGCAGCTAGCTAGGCTACTAGCTAGGCAGCTAGCTAGGCAAGTAGTTAGACAAGTAACTAGGCAGCTAGCTAGGCAGCTAGATAGGCAGCTAGCTAGGCAACTAGCTAGGCAGCGATCTAGGCACCTAGCTCCTTAGCTAGTTGCCTAACTACATAGGCAGTAAGCTAAGCCACTAGCTAGGCTGATAGCCAGGCAGCTAAGCCCAGGTGTCTAAAAGACTTCACTGTGTGAGTGTGAAGTGACTTGTGATCAATCAACAACTGCCAGTCAAAATGTGATCATGTGATCACAACAATGATAGGCAAGTAGCTAGGCAGCTAGCTAGGCAAGTAGCTAGGCAGCTGCCTAGCTAGCTAGCTAGCTAGGCAAGTAGCTAGGCAGCTAGCTAGGCAAGTAGCTAGGCAGCTAGCTAGGCTACTAGCTAGGCAGCTAGCAAGGCAGCTAGCTAGGCTACTAGCTAGGCAACT
Source organism: Chilo suppressalis (assembly GCA_902850365.2). Lineage (NCBI taxonomy): Eukaryota > Metazoa > Arthropoda > Insecta > Lepidoptera > Crambidae > Chilo > Chilo suppressalis. The sequence goes on from OU963902.1 coordinate 7,329,247, forward strand.
AGCTAGGCAGCTAGCTAGGCAGTTAGCTTGGCTACTAGCTAGGCAGTTAGCTTGGCAACTCGCTAGGCAAGTAGCTAGGCAGCTAGCTTGGCAACTAGCTAGGCAACTAGTAGCTAGGCAAGTAGCTAGGCAACTAGCTAGGCAAGTAGCTAGGCAGCTAGCTAGGCAAGTAGCTAGGCAGCTAGCTTGGCTACTAGCTAGGCAGCTGGCTAGGCAGCGATCTAGGCACCTAGCTGCTTAGCTAATTGCCTAACTACATAGGCCGTAAGCTAAGCCACTAGCTAGGCTGATAGCCAGGCAGCTAAGCCCAGGTGTCTAAGAGACTTCACTGTGTGAGTGTGAAGTGACTTGTGATCAATCAACAACTGCCAGTCAAATGATTGTGATCTTTTGATCACAACAATGTTAGGCAAGTAGCTAGGCAACTAGCTAGGCAACTAGCTAGGCAAGTAGCTAGGCAGCTAGCTTGGCTACTAGCTAGGCAGCTAGCTAGGCTACTAGCTAGGCAGCTAGCTTGGCAGCTAGCTTGGCAACTACTAGCTAGGCAGCTAGCTAGGCAAGTAGTTAGGCAAGTAGCTAGGCAGCTAGCTAGGCAGCTAGCTAGGCAAGTAGCTAGGCAAGTAGCTAGGCAACTAGCTAAGCAACTAGCTAGGCAGCTAGCTAGGCAGCTAGCTAGGCAAGTAGCTGGGCAGCTAGCTAGGCAGCTAGCTGGGCAGCTAGCTAGGCAAGTAGCTGGGCAACTAGCTAGGCAACTAGTAAGGCAGCTAGCTAGGCAGCTAGCTAGGCAGCTAGCTAGGCAAGTAGCTAGGCAGCTAGCTAGGCAGCTAGCTAGGCAAGTAGCTAGGCAAGTAGCTAGGCAAGTAGCTAGGCAGCTAGCTAGGCAAGTTGCTAGGCAGCTAGCTAGGCAGCTAGCTAGGCAGCTAGCTAGGCAGCTAGCTAGGCAGCTAGCTAGGCAGCTAGCTAGGCAGCTAGCTAGGCAGCTAGCTAGGCTACTAGCTAGGCAGCTAGCTAGGCAACTAGCTAGGCAGCTAGCTTGGCCACTAGCTAGGCAGCTAGCTAGGCAGCTAGCTTGGCCACTAGCTAGGCAGCTAGCTAGGCTACTAGCTAGGCAACTAGCTAGGCAGCTAGCTAGGCAGCTAGCTTGGCTACTAGCAAGGCAGCTAGCTTGGCAACTAGCTAGGCAAGTAGCTAGGCAGCTAGCTTGGCTACTAGCTAGGCAGCTAGCTAGGCTACTAGCTAGGCAGCTAGCTTGGCAGCTAGCTAGACAGCTAGCTAGAAAGTAACCTAGTAAATTAGCTAGGCAGCTAGCCAGGCAACTAGCTAGGCAAGTAGCTAGGCAGCTAGCTAGGCTACTAGGTAAAAAGTAACCTAGTAACTTAGCTAGGCAGCTAGCCAGGCAACTAGCTAGGCAAGTAGCTAGGCAGCGATCTAGGCACCTAGCTGCTTAGCTAGTTGCCTAACTACATAGGCAGTAAGCTAAGCCACTAGCTAGGCTGATAGCCAGGCAGCTAAGCCCAGGCGTCTAAGAGACTTCACTGTGTGAGTGTGAAGTGACTTGTGATCAAACAACAACTGCCAGTCAAAAAAATTGTGATCTTTTGATCACAACAATGTTAGGCAAGTAGATAAGCAGCTAGCTAGGCTACTAGCTAGGCAGCTAGCTAGGCTACTAGCTAGGCAGCTAGCTAGGCAGCTAGCTGGGCAACTAGCTAGGCAAGTAGCTAGGCAGCTAAGCCCAGGTGTCTAAGAGACTTCACTGTGTGAGTGTGAAGTGACTTGTGATCAATCAACAACTGCCAGTCAAATGATTGTGATCTTTTGATCACAACAATGTTAGGCAAGTAGCTAGGCAACTAGCTAGGCAACTAGCTAGGCAAGTAGCTAGGCAGCTAGCTTGGCCACTAGCTAGGCAGCTAGCTAGGCTACTAGCTAGGCAGCTAGCTTGGCAGCTAGCTTGGCAACTACTAGCTAGGCAGCTAGCTAGGCAAGTAGTTAGGCAAGTAGCTAGGCAGCTAGCTAGGCAGCTAGCTAGGCAAGTAGCTAGGCAAGTAGCTAGGCAACTAGCTAAGCAACTAGCTAGGCAGCTAGCTAGGCAGCTAGCTAGGCAAGTAGCTGGGCAGCTAGCTAGGCAGCTAGCTGGGCAGCTAGCTAGGCAAGTAGCTGGGCAACTAGCTAGACAGCTAGCTAGAAAGTAACCTAGTAAATTAGCTAGGCAGCTAGCCAGGCAACTAGCTAGGCAAGTAGCTAGGCAGCTAGCTAGGCTACTAGGTAAAAAGTAACCTAGTAACTTAGCTAGGCAGCTAGCCAGGCAACTAGCTAGGCAAGTAGCTAGGCAGCGATCTAGGCACCTAGCTGCTTAGCTAGTTGCCTAACTACATAGGCAGTAAGCTAAGCCACTAGCTAGGCTGATAGCCAGGCAGCTAAGCCCAGGCGTCTAAGAGACTTCACTGTGTGAGTGTGAAGTGACTTGTGATCAATCAACAACTGCCAGTCAAAAAAATTGTGATCTTTTGATCACAACAATGTTAGGCAAGTAGATAAGCAGCTAGCTAGGCTACTAGCTAGGCAGCTAGCTAGGCAGCTAGCTGGGCAACTAGCTAGGCAAGTAGCTAGGCAGCTAGCTAGGCTACTAGCTAGAAAGTAACCTAGTAACTTAGCTAGGCAGCTAGCCAGGCAACTAGCTAGGCAAGTAGCTAGGCAGCTAGCTAGGCTACTAGCTAGAAAGTAACCTAGTAACTTAGCTGGGCAGCTAGCCAGGCAACTAGCTGCGGCACCTAGCTGCTTAGCTAGTTGCCTAACTACATAGGCAGTAAGCTAAGCCACTAGCTAGGCTGATAGCCAGGCAGCTAAGCTTAGGTGTCTAGCAGTGATCAATCAACAACTGCCAGTCAAAAGATTGTGATCTTTTGATCACAACAATGTTAGGCAAGTAGCTAGGCAGCTAGCTAGGCAGCTAGCTGGGCAAGTAGCTAGGCAGCTAGCTAGGCTACTAGCTAGGCAGCTAGCTAGGCTACTAGCTAGGCAGCTAGCTAGGCAACTAGCTAGGCAAGTAGTTAGGCAAGTAGCTAGGCAGCTAACTAGGCTACTAGCTAGAAAGTAACCTACTACTTAGCTAGGCAACTAGCTAGGCAGCTAGCTAGGCAGCTAGCTAGGCAGCGATCTAGGCACCTAGCTGCTTAGCTAGTTGCCTAACTACATAGGCAGTAAGCTAAGCCACTAGCTAGGCTGATAGCCAGGCAGCTAAGCCCAGGTGTCTAGCAGTGATCAATCAACAACTGCCAGGCAAAAGATTGTGATCTTTTGATCACAACAATGTTAGGCAAGTAGCTAGGCAGCTAGCTAGGCAAGTAGCTAGGCAGCTAGCTAGGCAAGTAGCTAGGCAGCTAGCTAGGCTACTAGCTAGGCAGCTAGCAAGGCAGCTAGCTAGGCAAGTAGCTAGGCAGCTAGCTAGGCTACTAGCTAGGCAGCTAGCTAGGCTACTAGCTAGGCAGCTAGCTAGGCAACTAGCTAGGCAAGTAGTTAGGCAAGTAGCTAGGCAGCTAACTAGGCTACTAGCTAGAAAGTAACCTAGTAACTTAGCTAGGCAACTAGCTAGGCAGCTAGCTAGACAGTGATCTAGGCACCTAGCTGCTTAGCTAGTTGCCTAACTACATAGGCAGTAAGCTAAGCCTAGTGGCTTAGGTAGCTAGTGCTAGGCTGATAGCCAGGCAGCTAAGCCCAGGTGTCTAAAAGACTTCACTGTGTGAGTGTGAAGTGACTTGTGATCAATCAACAACTGCCAGTCAAAAGATTGTGATCTTTTGATCACAACAATGTTTTTTTTTTTTTTTTTTTTTTTTTTTTATTATTCTTATTTGTTTCAGAATTGGGTTTGATCTTGTTAATCGCTGTTGTTTGTGTTATTATCTATTTGATGCCTTCTGACATACTTTTATCGCGTTTGTGTTTCTTATTTTGTAATGTTGTTTGCTTAGTAGTGTTGTGATTTATGTTTGGTTGAAAGCTTTTAAGTTAGATACTATGTATTTAATGTATTTAGTGAAGGATTCTATTGCGGAATCCTTTGTTAGTAGTTGTAGTGGGTTGAGTGGTGACACTTTTAGGTATTCGCAGAGTTGTATATGGGAAAATCTTTGGGAAGAGAAGCGGGGGCAGTCTTCGAGCAGGTGAGTAAGTGTCTGGGGGGTGTGGCCATCACAAGGGCACCAGTTGTTGTCGGTTATGTGAAATTTGTGTAAATACTCCTTGTGATAGCCATGTCCTGTGAGGAGTTGGGTTATCTCGAAGGAGACGGGCAAATGGGACATGAATTGTTTGCAATCCTGTATTGTGGGGAACCATTTCTTAGTGGTTGCACCTTGAGGGGCTTCTTCATATCGCTGTTGCCATCGTAACATAGTCGCTTTTCTGAGTCTAGTCTTGGCGTAAGTTATGGCGAACTGGTCATATGCGATTCGGCATCGCTGATGGGCAGCCTTGCCGGCTTCAACGTCGGCCGCTTCATTGCCTGTGATGCCAATATGGCTTCGGACCCAAGCCAACCTAATGGTGCCGGGGAACCGCAGCATTACGGCATGTATCACAACAATGTTAGGCAAGTAGCTAGGCAGCTAGCTAGGCAAGTAGCTAGGCAGCTAGCTAGGCTACTAGCTAGGTAGCTAGCAAGGCAGCTAGCTAGGCAAGTAGCTAGGCAGCTAGCTAGGCTACTAGCTAGGCAGCTAGCTAGGCTACTAGCTAGGCAGCTAGCTAGGCAACTAGCTAGGCAAGTAGTTAGGCAAGTAGCTAGGCAGCTAACTAGGCTACTAGCTAGAAAGTAACCTAGTAACTTAGCTCGGCAACTAGCTAGGCAGCTAGCTAGGCAGCGATCTAGGCACCTAGCTGCTTAGCTAGTTGCCTAACTACATAGGCAGTAAGCTAAGCCACTAGCTAGGCTGATAGCCAGGCAGCTAAGCCCAGGTGTCTAAAAGACTTCACTGTGTGAGTGTGAAGTGACTTGTGATCAATCAACAACTGCCAGTCAAAATGTGATCATGTGATCACAACAATGTTAGGCAAGTAGCTAGGCAGCTAGCTAGGCAAGTAGCTAGGCAGCTAGCTAGGCAAGTAGCTAGGCAGCTAGCTAGGCTACTAGCTAGGCAGCTAGCAAGGCAGCTAGCTAGGCAAGAAGCTAGGCAACTAGCTAGGCAACTAGCTAGGCAGCTAGCTAGGCAGCTAGCTTGGCCACTAGCTAGAAAGTAACCTAGTAACTTAGCTAGGCAACTAGCTAGGCAGCGATCTAGGCACCTAGCTCCTTAGCTAGTTGCCTAACTACATAGGCAGTAAGCTAAGCCACTAGCTAGGCTGATAGCCAGGCAGCTAAGCCCAGGTGTCTAAAAGACTTCACTGTGTGAGTGTGAAGTGACTTGTGATCAATCAACAACTGCCAGTCAAAATGTGATCATGTGATCACAACAATGTTAGGCAAGTAGCTAAGCAGCTAGCTAGGCAAGTAGCTAGGCAGCTAGCTAGGCAAGTAGCTAGGCAGCTAGCTAGGCAAGTAGCTAGGCAGCTAGCTAGGCTACTAGCTAGGCAGCTAGCAAGGCAGCTAGCTAGGCTACTAGCTAGGCAGCTAGCTAGGCAGTTAGCTTGGCTACTAGCTAGGCAGTTAGCTTGGTTACTAGCTCGGCAGTTAGCTTGGCTACTAGCTAGGCAGTTAGCTTGGCAACTCGCTAGGCAAGTAGCTAGGCAGCTAGCTTGGCTACTAGCTAGGCAGCTAGCTAGGCTACTAGCTAGGCAGCTAGCTTGGCAACTAGCTAGGCAACTAGTAGCTAGGCAAGTAGCTAGGCAACTAGCTAGGCAAGTAGCTAGGCAACTAGCTAGGCAAGTAGCTAGGCAGCTAGCTAGGCAAGTAGCTAGGCAGCTAGCTTGGCTACTAGCTAGGCAGCTGGCTAGGCAGCGATCTAGGCACCTAGCTGCTTAGCTAATTGCCTAACTTCATAGGCAGTAAGCTAAGCCACTAGCTAGGCTGATAGCCAGGCAGCTAAGCCCAGGTGTCTAAGAGACTTCACTGTGTGAGTGTGAAGTGACTTGTGATCAATCAACAACTGCCAGTCAAAAGATTGTGATCTTTTGATCACAACAATGTTAGGGAAGTAGCTAGGCAACTAGCTAGGCAAGTAGCTAGGCAGCTAGCTTGGCTACTAGCTAGGCAGCTAGCTAGGCAGCTAGCTTGGCAGCTAGCTTGGCAGCTAGCTTGGCAGCGATCTAGGCACCTAGCTCCTTAGCTAGTTGCCTAACTACATAGGCAGTAAGCTAAGCCACTAGCTAGGCTGATAGCCAGGCAGCTAAGCCCAGGTGTCTAAAAGACTTCACTGTGTGAGTGTGAAGTGACTTGTGATCAATCAACAACTGCCAGTCAAAATGTGATCATGTGATCACAACAATGTTAGGCAAGTAGCTAGGCAGCTAGCTAGGCAAGTAGCTAGGCAGCTAGCTAGGCAAGTAGCTAGGCAGCTAGCTAGGCTACTAGCTAGGCAGCTAGCAAGGCAGCTAGCTAGGCAAGAAGCTAGGCAACTAGCTAGGCAACTAGCTAGGCAGCTAGCTAGGCAGCTAGCTTGGCCACTAGCTAGAAAGTAACCTAGTAACTTAGCTAGGCAACTAGCTAGGCAGCGATCTAGGCACCTAGCTCCTTAGCTAGTTGCCTAACTACATAGGCAGTAAGCTAAGCCACTAGCTAGGCTGATAGCCAGGCAGCTAAGCCCAGGTGTCTAAAAGACTTCACTGTGTGAGTGTGAAGTGACTTGTGATCAATCAACAACTGCCAGTCAAAATGTGATCATGTGATCACAACAATGTTAGGCAAGTAGCTAAGCAGCTAGCTAGGCAAGTAGCTAGGCAGCTAGCTAGGCAAGTAGCTAGGCAGCTAGCTAGGCAAGTAGCTAGGCAGCTAGCTAGGCTACTAGCTAGGCAGCTAGCAAGGCAGCTAGCTAGGCTACTAGCTAGGCAGCTAGCTAGGCAGTTAGCTTGGCTACTAGCTAGGCAGTTAGCTTGGTTACTAGCTCGGCAGTTAGCTTGGCTACTAGCTAGGCAGTTAGCTTGGCAACTCGCTAGGCAAGTAGCTAGGCAGCTAGCTTGGCTACTAGCTAGGCAGCTAGCTAGGCTACTAGCTAGGCAGCTAGCTTGGCAACTAGCTAGGCAACTAGTAGCTAGGCAAGTAGCTAGGCAACTAGCTAGGCAAGTAGCTAGGCAACTAGCTAGGCAAGTAGCTAGGCAGCTAGCTAGGCAAGTAGCTAGGCAGCTAGCTTGGCTACTAGCTAGGCAGCTGGCTAGGCAGCGATCTAGGCACCTAGCTGCTTAGCTAATTGCCTAACTTCATAGGCAGTAAGCTAAGCCACTAGCTAGGCTGATAGCCAGGCAGCTAAGCCCAGGTGTCTAAGAGACTTCACTGTGTGAGTGTGAAGTGACTTGTGATCAATCAACAACTGCCAGTCAAAAGATTGTGATCTTTTGATCACAACAATGTTAGGGAAGTAGCTAGGCAACTAGCTAGGCAAGTAGCTAGGCAGCTAGCTTGGCTACTAGCTAGGCAGCTAGCTAGGCTACTAGCTAGGCAGCTAGCTTGGCAGCTAGCTTGGCAGCTAGCTTGGCAACTAGCTAGGCAAGTAGCTAGGCAGCTAGCTAGGCTACTAGCTAGGCAGCTAGCTAGGCAAGTAGTTAGGCAAGTAGCTAGGCAGCTAGCTAGGCAAGTAGCTAGGCAGCTAGCTTGGCTACTAGCTAGGCAGCTGGCTAGGCAGCGATCTAGGCACCTAGCTGCTTAGCTAATTGCCTAACTTCATAGGCAGTAAGCTAAGCCACTAGCTAGGCTGATAGCCAGGCAGCTAAGCCCAGGTGTCTAAGAGACTTCACTGTGTGAGTGTGAAGTGACTTGTGATCAATCAACAACTGCCAGTCAAAAGATTGTGATCTTTTGATCACAACAATGTTAGGGAAGTAGCTAGGCAACTAGCTAGGCAAGTAGCTAGGCAGCTAGCTTGGCTACTAGCTAGGCAGCTAGCTAGGCTACTAGCTAGGCAGCTAGCTTGGCAGCTAGCTTGGCAGCTAGCTTGGCAACTCGCTAGGCAAGTAGCTAGGCAGCTAGCTTGGCTACTAGCTAGGCAGCTAGCTAGGCTACTAGCTAGGCAGCTAGCTTGGCAACTAGCTAGGCAACTAGTAGCTAGGCAAGTAGCTAGGCAACTAGCTAGGCAAGTAGCTAGGCAACTAGCTAGGCAAGTAGCTAGGCAGCTAGCTAGGCAAGTAGCTAGGCAGCTAGCTTGGCTACTAGCTAGGCAGCTGGCTAGGCAGCGATCTAGGCACCTAGCTGCTTAGCTAATTGCCTAACTTCATAGGCAGTAAGCTAAGCCACTAGCTAGGCTGATAGCCAGGCAGCTAAGCCCAGGTGTCTAAGAGACTTCACTGTGTGAGTGTGAAGTGACTTGTGATCAATCAACAACTGCCAGTCAAAAGATTGTGATCTTTTGATCACAACAATGTTAGGGAAGTAGCTAGGCAACTAGCTAGGCAAGTAGCTAGGCAGCTAGCTTGGCTACTAGCTAGGCAGCTAGCTAGGCTACTAGCTAGGCAGCTAGCTTGGCAGCTAGCTTGGCAGCTAGCTTGGCAACTAGCTAGGCAAGTAGCTAGGCAGCTAGCTAGGCTACTAGCTAGGCAGCTAGCTAGGCAAGTAGTTAGGCAAGTAGCTAGGCAGCTAGCTAGGCAAGTAGCTAGGCAGCTAGCTTGGCTACTAGCTAGGCAGCTGGCTAGGCAGCGATCTAGGCACCTAGCTGCTTAGCTAATTGCCTAACTTCATAGGCAGTAAGCTAAGCCACTAGCTAGGCTGATAGCCAGGCAGCTAAGCCCAGGTGTCTAAGAGACTTCACTGTGTGAGTGTGAAGTGACTTGTGATCAATCAACAACTGCCAGTCAAAAGATTGTGATCTTTTGATCACAACAATGTTAGGGAAGTAGCTAGGCAACTAGCTAGGCAAGTAGCTAGGCAGCTAGCTTGGCTACTAGCTAGGCAGCTAGCTAGGCTACTAGCTAGGCAGCTAGCTTGGCAGCTAGCTTGGCAGCTAGCTTGGCAACTAGCTAGGCAAGTAGCTAGGCAGCTAGCTAGGCTACTAGCTAGGCAGCTAGCTAGGCAAGTAGTTAGGCAAGTAGCTAGGCAGCTAGCTAGGCAGCTAGATAGGCAGCTAGCTAGGCAACTAGTAGCTAGGCAAGTAGCTAGGCAACTAGCTAGGCAAGTAGCTAGGCAGCTATAGGCAAGTAGCTAGGCAGCTAGCTTGGCTACTAGCTAGGCAGCTGGCTAGGCAGCGATCTAGGCACCTAGCTGCTTAGCTAATTGCCTAACTACATAGGCAGTAAGCTAAGCCACTAGCTAGGCTGATAGCCAGGCAGCTAAGCCCAGGTGTCTAAGAGACTTCACTGTGTGAGTGTGAAGTGACTTGTGATCAATCAACAACTGCCAGTCAAAAGATTGTGATCTTTTGATCACAACAATGTTAGGGAAGTAGCTAGGCAACTAGCTAGGCAAGTAGCTAGGCAGCTAGCTTGGCTACTAGCTAGGCAGCTAGCTTGGCAGCTAGCTTGGCAGCTAGCTTGGCAACTAGCTAGGCAAGTAGCTAGGCAGCTAGCTAGGCTACTAGCTAGGCAGCTAGCTAGGCAAGTAGTTAGGCAAGTAACTAGGCAGCTAGCTAGGCAGCTAGATAGGCAGCTAGCTAGGCAACTAGCTAGGCAGCGATCTAGGCACCTAGCTCCTTAGCTAGTTGCCTAACTACATAGGCAGTAAGCTAAGCCACTAGCTAGGCTGATAGCCAGGCAGCTAAGCCCAGGTGTCTAAAAGACTTCACTGTGTGAGTGTGAAGTGACTTGTGATCAATCAACAACTGCCAGTCAAAATGTGATCATGTGATCACAACAATGTTAGGCAAGTAGCTAGGCAGCTAGCTAGGCAAGTAGCTAGGCAGCTAGCTAGGCTACTAGCTAGGCAGCTAGCAAGGCAGCTAGCTAGGCTACTAGCTAGGCAACTAGCTAGGCAGCTAGCTAGGCAGTTAGCTTGGCTACTAGCTAGGCAGTTAGCTTGGCAACTCGCTAGGCAAGTAGCTAGGCAGCTAGCTAGGCAAGTAGCTAGGCAGCTAGCTAGGCAAGTAGCTAGGCAGCTAGCTAGGCTACTAGCTAGGTAGCTAGCAAGGCAGCTAGCTAGGCTACTAGCTAGGCAGCTAGCTAGGCTACTAGCTAGGCAAGTAGTTAGGCAAGTAGCTAGGCAGCTAACTAGGCTACTAGCTAGGCAGCTAGCTAGGCAACTAGCTAGGCAAGTAGTTAGGCAAGTAGCTAGGCAGCTAACTAGGCTACTAGCTAGAAAGTAACCTAGTAACTTAGCTCGGCAACTAGCTAGGCAGCTAGCTAGGCAGCGATCTAGGCACCTAGCTGCTTAGCTAGTTGCCTAACTACATAGGCAGTAAGCTAAGCCACTAGCTAGGCTGATAGCCAGGCAGCTAAGCCCAGGTGTCTAAAACCACTAGCTAGGCTGATAGCCAGGCAGCTAAGCCCAGGTGTCTAAGAGACTTCACTGTGTGAGTGTGAAGTGACTTGTGATCAATCAACAACTGCCAGTCAAAAGATTGTGATCTTTTGATCACAACAATGTTAGGGAAGTAGCTAGGCAACTAGCTAGGCAAGTAGCTAGGCAGCTAGCTTGGCTACTAGCTAGGCAGCTAGCTAGGCTACTAGCTAGGCAGCTAGCTAGGCTACTAGCTAGGCAGCTAGCTTGGCAGCTAGCTTGGCAGCTAGCTTGGCAACTAGCTAGGCAAGTAGCTAGGCAGCTAGCTAGGCTACTAGCTAGGCAGCTAGCTAGGCAAGTAGTTAGGCAAGTAGCTAGGCAGCTAGCTAGGCAGCTAGATAGGCAGCTAGCTAGGCAACTAGTAGCTAGGCAAGTAGCTAGGCAAGTAGCTAGGCAGCTATAGGCAAGTAGCTAGGCAGCTAGCTTGGCTACTAGCTAGGCAGCTGGCTAGGCAGCGATCTAGGCACCTAGCTGCTTAGCTAATTGCCTAACTTCATAGGCAGTAAGCTAAGCCACTAGCTAGGCTGATAGCCAGGCAGCTAAGCCCAGGTGTCTAAGAGACTTCACTGTGTGAGTGTGAAGTGACTTGTGATCAATCAACAACTGCCAGTCAAAAGATTGTGATCTTTTGATCACAACAATGTTAGGGAAGTAGCTAGGCAACTAGCTAGGCAAGTAGCTAGGCAGCTAGCTTGGCTACTAGCTAGGCAGCTAGCTAGGCTACTAGCTAGGCAGCTAGCTTGGCAGCTAGCTTGGCAGCTAGCTTGGCAACTAGCTAGGCAAGTAGCTAGGCAGCAAGCTAGGCTACTAGCTAGGCAGCTAGCTAGGCAAGTAGTTAGGCAAGTAACTAGGCAGCTAGCTAGGCAGCTAGATAGGCAGCTAGCTAGGCAGCTAGATAGGCAGCTAGCTAGGCAACTAGCTAGGCAGCGATCTAGGCACCTAGCTCCTTAGCTAGTTGCCTAACTACATAGGCAGTAAGCTAAGCCACTAGCTAGGCTGATAGCCAGGCAGCTAAGCCCAGGTGTCTAAAAGACTTCACTGTGTGAGTGTGAAGTGACTTGTGATCAATCAACAACTGCCAGTCAAAATGTGATCATGTGATCACAACAATGTTAGGCAAGTAGCTAGGCAGCTAGCTAGGCAAGTAGCTAGGCAGCTAGCTAGGCTACTAGCTAGGCAGCTAGCAAGGCAGCTAGCTAGGCTACTAGCTAGGCAACTAGCTAGGCAGCTAGCTAGGCAGTTAGCTTGGCTACTAGCTAGGCAGTTAGCTTGGCAACTCGCTAGGCAAGTAGCTAGGCAGTTAGCTTGGCTACTAGCTAGGCAGCTAGCTAGGCTACTAGCTAGGCAGCTAGCTTGGCAACTAGCTAGGCAACTAGTAGCTAGGCAAGTAGCTAGGCAACTAGCTAGGCAAGTAGCTAGGCAGCTAGCTAGGCAAGTAGCTAGGCAGCTAGCTTGGCTACTAGCTAGGCAGCTGGCTAGGCAGCGATCTAGGCACCTAGCTGCTTAGCTAATTGCCTAACTACATAGGCCGTAAGCTAAGCCACTAGCTAGGCTGATAGCCAGGCAGCTAAGCCCAGGTGTCTAAGAGACTTCACTGTGTGAGTGTGAAGTGACTTGTGATCAATCAACAACTGCCAGTCAAATGATTGTGATCTTTTGATCACAACAATGTTAGGCAAGTAGCTAGGCAACTAGCTAGGCAACTAGCTAGGCAAGTAGCTAGGCAGCTAGCTTGGCTACTAGCTAGGCAGCTAGCTAGGCTACTAGCTAGGCAGCTAGCTTGGCAGCTAGCTTGGCAACTACTAGCTAGGCAGCTAGCTAGGCAAGTAGTTAGGCAAGGGCAACTAGCTAGGCAACTAGTAAGGCAGCTAGCTAGGCAGCTAGCTAGGCAAGTAGCTAGGCAACTAGCTAAGCAAGTAGCTAGGCAAGTAGCTAGGCAGCTAGCTAGGCAAGTAGCTAGGCAGCTAGCTAGGCAGCTAGCTAGGCAGCTAGCTAGGCAGCTAGCTAGGCAGCTAGCTAGGCAGCTAGCTAGGCAGCTAGCTAGGCAGCTAGCTAGGCAGCTAGCTAGGCAGCTAGCTAGGCAGCTAGCTAGGCAGCTAGCTAGGCAGCTAGCTAGGCTACTAGCTAGAAAGTAACCTAGTAACTTAGCTAGGCAGCTAGCCAGGCAACTAGCTAGACAGCTAGCTAGGCAGCTAGCTAGGAAGCGATCTAGGCACCCTAGCTGCTTAGCTAGTTGCCTAACTACATAGGCAGTAAGCTAAGCCACTAGCTAGGCTGATAGCCAGGCAGCTAAGCCCAGGTGTCTAAGAGACTTCACTGTGTGAGTGTGAAGTGACTTGTGATCAATCAACAACTGCCAGTCAAAAGATTGTGATCTTTTGATCACAACAATGTTAGGCAAGCTAGCTAGGCAGCTAGCTAGGAAAGTAGTAAGGCAGCTAGCTAGGCAAGTAGCTAGGCAGCTAGCTGGGCAGCTAGCTGGGCAGCTAGCTAGGCAAGTAGCTGGGCAACTAGCTAGGCAACTAGTAAGGCAGCTAGCTAGGCAGCTAGCTAGGCAAGTAGCTAGGCAGCTAGCTAGGCAGCTAGCTAGGCAGCTAGCTAGGCAAGTAGCTAGGCAAGTAGCTAGGCAGCTATCTACGCAAGTAGCTAGGCAAATAGCTAGGCAGCTAGCTAGGCAAGTAGCTAGGCAAGTAGCTAGGCAGCTAGCTAGGCAGCTAGCTAGGCAAGTAGCTAGGCAGCTAGCTAGGCAGCTAGCTAGGCTACTAGCTAGAAAGTAACCTAGTAACTTAGCTAGGCAGCTAGCCAGGCAACTAGCTAGGCAGCTAGCTAGGCAGCGATCTAGGCACCCTAGCTGCTTAGCTAGTTGCCTAACTAGCTAGGCTGATAGCCAGGCAGCTGAGCCCAGGTGTCTAAGAGACTTCACTGTGTGAGTGTGAAGTGACTTGTGATCAATCAACAACTGCCAGTCAAAAGATTGTGATCTTTTGATCACAACAATGTTAGGCAAGTAGCTAGGCAGCTGGCTAGGCAGCTAGCTAGGCAACTAGCTAGGCAGCTAGCTAGGCAACTAGCTAGGCAACTAGCTAGGCAAGTAGCTAGGCAGCTAGCTAGGAAAGTAGTAAGGCAGCTAGCTAGGCAGCTAGCTAGGTAGCTAGCTAGGCAGCTATCTAGGCAAATAGCTAGGCAAGTAGCTATTTGCCTAGATAGCTGATAGCCAGGCAGCTGAGCCCAGGTGTCTAAGAGACTTCACTGTGTGAGTGTGAAGTGACTTGTGATCAATCAACAACTGCCAGTCAAAAGATTGTGATCTTTTGATCACAACAATGTTAGGCAAGTAGTTAGGCAACTAGCTTGGCTACTAGCTAGGCAGCGATCTAGGCACCTAGCTGCTTAGCTAATTGCCTAACTACATAGGCCGTAAGCCAAGCCACTAGCTAGGCTGATAGCCAGGCAGCTAAGCCCAGGTGTCTAAGAGACTTCACTGTGTGAGTGTGAAGTGACTTGTGATCAATCAACAACTGCCAGTCAAAAGATTGTGATCTTTTGATCACATCAATGTTAGGCAAGTAGCTTGGCTACTAGCTAGGCAGCTAGCTAGGCTACTAGCTAGGCAGCTAGCTTGGCAGCTAGCTTGGCAACTAGCTAGGCAAGTAGCTAGGCAGCTAGCTAGGCAGCTAGCTAGGCAGCTAGCTAGGCAACTAGTAGCTAGGCAAGTAGCTTGGCTACTAGCTAGGCAGCTAGCTAGGCTACTAGCTAGGCTACTAGCTAGGCAGCTAGCTAGGCAAGTAGTTAGGCAAGTAGCTAGGCAGCTAGCTAGGCAGCTAGCTAGGCAGCTAGCTAGGCAACTAGTAGCTAGGCAAGTAGCTAGGCAACTAGCTAGGCAAGTAGCTAGGCAGCTAGCTAGGCAAGTAGCTAGGCAGCTAGCTTGGCTACTAGCTAGGCAGCTGGCTAGGCAGCGATCTAGGCACCTTGCACCTTAGCTAATTGCCTAACTACATAGGCAGTAAGCTAAGCCACTAGCTAGGCTGATAGCCAGGCAGCTAAGCCCAGGTGTCTCAGAGACTTCACTGTGTGAGTGTGAAGTGACTTGTGATCAATCAACAACTGCCAGTCAAAAGATTGTGATCTTTTGATCACAACAATGTTAGGCAAGTAGCTAGGCAGCTGGCTAGGCAGCTAGCTAGGCAACTAGCTAGGCAGCTAGCTAGGCAACTAGCTAGGCAACTAGCTAGGCAAGTAGCTAGGCAGCTAGCTAGGAAAGTAGTAAGGCAGCTAGCTAGGCAGCTATCTAGGCAAATAGCTTGGCTACTAGCTAGGCAGCTGGCTAGGCAGCGATCTAGGCACCTTGCACCTTAGCTAATTGCCTAACTACATAGGCAGTAAGCTAAGCCACTAGCTAGGCTGATAGCCAGGCAGCTAAGCCCAGGTGTCTAAGAGACTTCACTGTGTGAGTGTGAAGTGACTTGTGATCAATCAACAACTGCCAGTCAAAAGATTGTGATCTTTTGATCACAACAATGTTAGGCAAGCTAGCTAGGCAGCTAGCTAGGAAAGTAGTAAGGCAGCTAGCTAGGCAAGTAGCTAGGCAGCTAGCTGGGCAGCTAG
Source organism: Chilo suppressalis (assembly GCA_902850365.2). Classification (NCBI taxonomy): domain Eukaryota; kingdom Metazoa; phylum Arthropoda; class Insecta; order Lepidoptera; family Crambidae; genus Chilo; species Chilo suppressalis. The sequence continues at coordinate 7,344,422 of OU963902.1, forward strand.
CTGGGCAGCTAGCTAGGCAAGTAGCTGGGCAACTAGCTAGGCAACTAGTAAGGCAGCTAGCTAGGCAGCTAGCTAGGCAAGTAGCTAGGCAGCTAGCTAGGCAGCTAGCTAGGCAGCTAGCTAGGCAAGTAGCTAGGCAAGTAGCTAGGCAGCTAGCTAGGCAGCTATCTACGCAAGTAGCTAGGCAAATAGCTAGGCAGCTAGCTAGGCAAGTAGCTAGGCAAGTAGCTAGGCAGCTAGCTAGGCAAGTAGCTAGGCAGCTAGCTAGGCAGCTAGCTAGGCTAGCTAGGCAGCTAGCTAGGCTACTAGCTAGAAAGTAACCTAGTAACTTAGCTAGGCAGCTAGAAAGGCAACTAGCTAGGCAGCTAGCTAGGCAGCGATCTAGGCACCCTAGCTGCTTAGCTAGTTGCCTAACTAGCTAGGCTGATAGCCAGGCAGCTGAGCCCAGGTGTCTAAGAGACTTCACTGTGTGAGTGTGAAGTGACTTGTGATCAATCAACAACTGCCAGTCAAAAGATTGTGATCTTTTGATCACAACAATGTTAGGCAAGTAGCTAGGCAGCTAGCTAGGCTACTAGCTAGGCAGCTAGCTTGGCAGCTAGCTTGGCAACTAGCTAGGCAAGTAGCTAGGCAGCTAGCTAGGCTACTAGCTAGGCAGCTAGCTAGGCAAGTAGTTAGGCAAGTAGCTAGGCAGCTAGCTAGGCAGCTAGCTAGGCAGCTAGCTAGGCAACTAGTAGCTAGGCAAGTAGCTAGGCAACTAGCTAGGCAAGTAGCTAGGCAGCTAGCTAGGCAAGTAGCTAGGCAGCTAGCTTGGCTACTAGCTAGGCAGCTAGCTAGGCTACTAGCTAGGCAGCTAGCTTGGCAGCTAGCTTGGCAACTAACCAGGCAAGTAGCTAGGCAGCTAGCTAGGCTACTAGCTAGGCAACTAGCTAGGCAAGTAGTTAGGCAAGTAGCTAGGCAGCTAGCTAGGCAGCTAGCTAGGCAAGTAGCTAGGCAAGTAGCTAGGCAAGTAGCTAGGCAACTAGCTAAGCAACTAGCTAGGCAGCTAGCTAGGCAGCTAGCTAGGCAAGTAGCTGGGCAGGTAGCTAGGCAGCTAGCTAGGCAGCTAGCTGGGCAGCTAGCTAGGCAAGTAGCTGGGCAACTAGCTAGGCAACTAGTCAGGCAGCTAGCTAGGCAGCTAGCTAGGCAGCTAGCTAGGCAAGTAGCTAGGCAGCTAGCTAGGCAGCTAGCTAGGCAAGTAGCTAGGCAAGTAGCTAGGCAAGTAGCTAGGCAGCTAGCTAGGCAAGTAGCTAGGCAGCTAGCTAGGCAGCTAGCTAGGCAGCTAGCTAGGCAGCTAGCTAGGCAGCTAGCTAGGCTTCTAGCTAGAAAGTAACCTAGTAACTTAGCTAGGCAGCTAGCCAGGCAACTAGCTAGACAGCTAGCTAGGCAGCTAGCTAGGAAGCGATCTAGGCACCCTAGCTGCTTAGCTAGTTGCCTAACTACATAGGCAGTAAGCTAAGCCACTAGCTAGGCTGATAGCCAGGCAGCTAAGCCCAGGTGTCTAAGAGACTTCACTGTGTGAGTGTGAAGTGACTTGTGATCAATCAACAACTGCCAGTCAAAAGATTGTGATCTTTTGATCACAACAATGTTAGGCAAGTAGCTAGGCAGCTAGCTGGGCAGCTAGCTAGGAAAGTAGTAAGGCAGCTAGCTAGGCAGCTAGCTAGGAAAGTAGTAAGGCAGCTAGCTAGGCAAGTAGCTAGGCAGCTAGCTAGGCAGCTAGCTGGGCAGCTAGCTAGGCAAGTAGCTGGGCAACTAGCTAGGCAACTAGTAAGGCAGCTAGCTAGGCAGCTAGCTAGGCAAGTAGCTAGGCAGCTAGCTAGGCAGCTAGCTAGGCAAGTAGCTAGGCAAGTAGCTAGGCAGCTAGCTAGGCAGCTATCTACGCAAGTAGCTAGGCAAATAGCTAGGCAGCTAGCTAGGCAAGTAGCTAGGCAAGTAGCTAGGCAGCTAGCTAGGCAGCTAGCTAGGCAAGTAGCTAGGCAGCTAGCTAGGCAGCTAGCTAGGCTACTAGCTAGAAAGTAACCTAGTAACTTAGCTAGGCAGCTAGCCAGGCAACTAGCTAGGCAGCTAGCTAGGCAGCGATCTAGGCACCCTAGCTGCTTAGCTAGTTGCCTAACTAGCTAGGCTGATAGCCAGGCAGCTGAGCCCAGGTGTCTAAGAGACTTCACTGTGTGAGTGTGAAGTGACTTGTGATCAATCAACAACTGCCAGTCAAAAGATTGTGATCTTTTGATCACAACAATGTTAGGCAAGTAGCTAGGCAGCTGGCTAGGCAGCTAGCTAGGCAACTAGCTAGGCAGCTAGCTAGGCAACTAGCTAGGCAACTTGCTAGGCAAGTAGCTAGGCAACTTGCTAGGCAAGTAGCTAGGCAGCTAGCTAGGAAAGTAGTAAGGCAGCTAGCTAGGCAGCTAGCTAGGCAGCTAGCTAGGCAGCTAGCTAGGCAGCTAGCTAGGCAGCTAGCTAGGCAGCTAGCTAGGCAGCTAGCTAGGCTTCTAGCTAGAAAGTAACCTAGTAACTTAGCTAGGCAGCTAGCCAGGCAACTAGCTAGACAGCTAGCTAGGCAGCTAGCTAGGAAGCGATCTAGGCACCCTAGCTGCTTAGCTAGTTGCCTAACTACATAGGCAGTAAGCTAAGCCACTAGCTAGGCTGATAGCCAGGCAGCTAAGCCCAGGTGTCTAAGAGACTTCACTGTGTGAGTGTGAAGTGACTTGTGATCAATCAACAACTGCCAGTCTTTTGATCACAACAATGTGACTTGGGCAACCAAGGGGACAATGAATTAGCCTTGCTATCCAACAAGGAAATGCTGCCATCCAATATATTGGATTGGTGCTATTATTCTTTATTTTGTAAATTGTATTTATTTAAGCAGGTACCTAAGTGTTAAGATAATTGTGATTTTAAGTTTTTAGACTTTAAGCTTAAGCTTTAAGCTATAGCTAAGTAGGTTGAAGCTTTTGTAATTATTATATTTCTATGTAAATAAACAATATAAAAATATTTTATAAGCAAAGAGAAAATATAAAAATGCAGAAGGAATCGTTTCCCTTGCGGCTTCCATATTGAGCGTTTGTAGTCCTTGCTTGCTTCTAATGATTGAGGTTTCCCTTTGTCTCGGCAGATTCCTTTGATCTATCAGCAAATATTATCGGCTTTGAAAGGGAGTGCGCAAACATTCGAATAATTAATCCGTTTGTATATATTTATATATGCATTATTTAGTACTAGCTTTGCCCTGCGGTGACATTCGGGTTAATTTGAGAAAAAAGGTTATAAGTGAGTGAACCAGTTCCCGTAGCATGAGCACCACGATTTACATTATATCACGTTTTTTACCGCGTCTAACTGTCAAACTGAATAGTAATTTGACAATTGAGCGTGATAAAAACGCGTTAAGTATCGCGGACTTTTTTAATGGTCTTCAAAAGATTTTTATGTTAACAGTAAAACATAGTATAAGTATAATCGCCATAAGCAACCCTCTCTTCAAACGGTTACAGAATCGTTTATAATAATGCAAGGCACGCAACGGAATTGAATGATTCTTCACCTTTTTCTTTGTTCAGCTAGGCAGCTAGCTAGGCAACTAGCTAGGCAGCTAGCTAGGCAAGTAGCTAGGCAGCTAGCTAGGCAGCTAGCTAGGCAGTTAGCTAGGAAAGTAGTAAGGCAGCTAGCTAGGCAGCTAGCTAGGCAGCTATCTAGGCAAGTAGCTAGGCAAGTAGCTAGGCAAGTAGCTAGGCAGCTAGCTGGGCAACTAGCTGGGCAACTAGCTAGGCAAGTAGCTAGGCAGCTAGCTAGGCAGCTAGCTAGGCAGCTAGCTAGGCAAGTAGCTAGGCAGCTATCTAGGCAGCTAGCTTGGCAACTAGCTAGGGAGCTAGCTAGGCAACTAGCTAGGCAGCTAGCTAGGCAGCTAGCTGGGCAACTAGCTAGGCCAGTAGCTAGGCAAGTAGCTAGGCTACTAGCTAGACAGCTAGCTAGGCAACTAGCTAGGCAACTAGCTAGGCAGCTAGCTAGGCAGCTAGCTGGGCAGCTAGCTAGGCAAGTAGCTGGGCAACTAGCTAGGCAACTAGTAAGGCTACTAGCTAGAAAGTGACCTAGTAACTTAGCTAGGCAGCTAGCCAGGCAACTAGCTAGGCAGCTAGCTAGGCAACTAGCTAGGCAGCGATCTAGGCACCTAGCTGCTTAGCTAATTGCCTAACTACATAGGCAGTAAGCTAAGCCACTAGCTAGGCTGATAGCCAGGCAGCTAAGCCCAGGTGTCTAAGAGACTTCACTGTGTGAGTGTGAAGTGACTTGTGATTAATCAACAACTGCCAGTCTTTTGATCACAACAATGTGACTTGGGCAACCAAGGGGACAATGAATTAGCCTTGCTATCCAACAAGGAAATGCTGCCATCCAATATATTGGATTGGTGCTATTATTCTTTATTTTGTAAATTGTATTTATTTAAGCAGGTACCTAAGTGTTAAGATAATTGTGATTTTAAGTTTTTAGACTTTAAGCTTAAGCTTTAAGCTAAAGCTAAGTAGGTTGAAGCTTTTGTAATTATTATATTTCTATGTAAATAAACAATATAAAAATATTTTATAAGCAAAGAGAAAATATAAAAATGCAGAAGGAATCGTTTCCCTTGCGGCTTCCATATTGAGCGTTTGTAGTCCTTGCTTGCTTCTAATGATTGAGGTTTCCCTTTGTCTCGGCAGATTCCTTTGATCTATCAGCAAATATTATCGGCTTTGAAAGGGAGTGCGCAAACATTCGAATAATTAATCCGTTTGTATATATTTATATATGCATTATTTAGTACTAGCTGTGCCCTGCGGTGACATTCGGGTTAATTTGAGAAAAAAGGTTATAAGTGAGTGAACCAGTTCCCGTAGCATGAGCACCACGATTTACATTATATCACGTTTTTTACCGCGTCTAACTGTCAAACTGAATAGTAATTTGACAATTGAGCGTGATAAAAACGCGTTAAGTATCGCGGACTTTTTTAATGGTCTTCAAAAGATTTTTATGTTAACAGTAACATAGTATAAGTATAACCGCCATAAGCAACCCTCTCTTCAAACGGTTACAGAACCGTTTATAATAATGCAAGGCACGCAACGGAATTGAATGATTCTTCACCTTTTTGTAGCATTTTCTTATTGATGGTCCGCTCCAATTGGTCATACCGTGATGTTACATGACTATGTATAGACTTATAGGCTTCCCCGATCAATGGACTAACCAAGACACTTTCCGAATCGAAACAGTTGTTCCTGAGATTAGCGCATTTTACCAAAGAAACAAACAAACTCTTCAGCTTTATAATATTACAAGCTGTGCCCCGCTGTGTTACTCGTGGTTAATTAGGGATATTTTCCCGCCGTAAAATGTAGCCTATGTGTTAATCCAGGGTGTCAGTTAACTCCATACCAAATTTTATTAAAATCGCTCCAGCTGTTTAGACGTGAAGAAGTAACAAACATACACACTCACAAATTTTCGCCTTTATAATATTAGTGTAACAAGTATCGATATAATAAGTAGTATAAACAGTTTGCAGGGTACTGCTAATTTTGACAACATACGCCTCGCCCTCTCAAAGCTTAAATGAAATTAATTTCATATTCATTGCACAATTTACTCGTATAGCGTGTGTATAAGCGTTTACCTTTAATTAGAAATTGTTAATAACGAATCAATATTTAGCGAGAACACAGATACTTAATTAAAACACTTTGAAACGGTATGAAGCGTGTTTATACATTGGACTTAGGAAAAAATTAATATATTTGACGACCTCCGTGGCCGGGTGGTTTGAATGCCGGGTTTAAAGGTGTCGCCTACTCGAGAGGTCCCGAGTTCGAATCTCGGTGGGGGCAGATGTTTGTGTGATGAATACGAGCATTTGTACACCAGTCATGGATGTGTTTCTATATAAATATACTTTTATATGTAACAGTATATGTATTCTATCCGTTACCCTAGTAGCTCGTAACAGAAGCCTACAGTGCTTACTTTGGGACTAGACTAATTGGTGTGAGTGTTGAAAATATATTTATACATTATAATTTTTTTATCATATTTCTACAAGTATAAATTTCATTCATGCCTTTCATTGAAAACAGCGCGTGGGCATTTTTACGAATCTATAAAAAAAATCCTTGTGATGGGGGCTTGTGATGTGACGACGACTTCTAAGTAGAAATTGTACTAAGATGAAAAAAGAAAAAACGTGTACAATACTTTTTGATAAACTTCCTCATAGATGAAGAAGAAGAAGAAGTGTGCACCAACCACAAATCTCAAGTGAAACTTCTTTTCTTAAATAACCTAACATTAGGTAGTAGTCCGCTTCGCTTTCGAATGATCACGGTGTAGCCATGGTTGTAACGTACCTTAATGGGTATGGTCGCAAAAAATTGTACAAATAACATTCATGACATCGTAACATACGTAACGTATATGACAGAACGTTACATACATGACCATCATAAAGCTTAGTTCATAATAGAACCTATTATAGTAGTTCTACTGGTACTAAATAGTTCTAGGCCTGTGGTGGTGATATTATATTTTTTTGATTAACTTTGATTAGCTTTAGATTTTTTCTTCATATAATATTCTTTGGTTAGCCCATCTTCTTTGTAGTTTTCGTACCAATAATGTGTTTTCATGAGTTTCAGCACTAACACTTCAGTGATATTAACATTTTTCGCAGTATCTTTTGACTTCATTCTGCGACGATTTTGACTGTCTCGCCACTGTTTTCTTTTCAATCTTTTATTTTCTTCGGTACATTTCATGGTTTTCTTTCTTTTTTATTTTTTTCTGCATTTTTTGATTTTATTTCTTCCTACTTCGAAGGATTTTGGGTTCGTAACTTTTCACGATATTTTGTTTGCCTGTCGGCATTGGTCAAAGGCATCTGGAATATTTATTTTTAACTAATTTTATCCTACTAATATTATATATGTGAAAGTTTGTATGCTCAATATAGTATACATATATTATGTGTGCCAAATTTCATCAAAATCCATTCAGCCGTTTTTGCGTGATTGAGTAACGAACATATAAACATTCAAAGGATTCTCAAAAAACCAAAGTTAACTCAGACGAAGTCGCGGTAATGTTGTATTTTAAGTAAAATAGTGTAATCTCCGCCTTAGAATCGGTCATGATTGTAACACACATTTCGTTACACATTGTAACATTCATGACACAAAAAAGCATGCGACATAAGCTAAAATTCAAATATCATTTAATTGCAAACAACTATGGATTGTGACGTAGGGTTACCGTTTTCTGCGATAATACATCTTTCTAAACACGTTAACAGTATACCACAACAAGCAGTACTTACCTTGCAATCAAACATACAAAAAACAATATTTTTTGGCGACAAATCTGAAGTCAACACAAATTACGATTTTTATTCGGAAAAATATAGTCGTTTTTTATTTCTGAATGTTGGCGTCTTGCATAATAGTGTTGCAATTTATGAAAATGGCAAAAATTACCAAATCACATAAAGGAAACTGGTGGAAACAAACGTTACATTCATGACGTTACACACTCATCATAAAATTGGACACTTTTTTAAAAACGATTAAATATGTAACTGAAACGCTATTTTAACACACTGAGAAAGTATCATAAAGCATGAGTACAATTTAATAATTAGAAAAAACTATTTTTTTTTCGGAGTTATTGGCAATTTTTGATACAAAGGTTGTAAATCTAAAGAAAATATAACTAGAAAAAATTCCACGCGGACCAGGCAGCAGACGGGACTCGAACCCGCACCCTTCGCAATCCGGGCGAATGCACTGACCAATTATGCTACCGCGGCCCTCACGGACCGCGTCGAAATTCCTTCTAGCTATTCTTAAGCTGCAAGGCAGCGCCATCTCTTCGCATTATAGGTAAACCCACAATGTCAAATGAATACTTTTACAAGTATTAAACATTTGAAAGAAGAAATAGCAATTATAGTTAAAATTTTTATTATTTTTAAAGCATGTAACTGCTTGATGTTTAAATCTAAAGAAAATATAACTAGAAAAAATTCCACGCGGACCAGGCAGCAGACGGGACTCGAACCCGCACCCTTCGCAATCCGGGCGAATGCACTGACCAATTAATTTGCAGCTTAAGAATAGCTAGAAGGAATTTCGACGCGGTCCGTGAGGGCCGCGGTAGCATAATTGGTCAGTGCATTCGCCCGGATTGCGAAGGGTGCGGGTTCGAGTCCCGTCTGCTGCCTGGTCCGCGTGGAATTTTTTCTAGTTATATTTTCTTTAGATTTAAACATCAAGCAGTTACATGCTTTAAAAATAATAAAAATTATAACAAAGGTTGTAGTTGGACAAACGATTTTTGTATGGGAGTGATAGCAGTACTTTTCAAATTATATTTTTTTTACATATATTTTTTAGGGATGGTAGGTTACAATTCGTCAAAATAATCTAAACAGAAGCTCGTCATTGAGAACAATGTTCAACAAATGACATTTATAAAATAACTTCGAAATTATGAGATAAATAAAATGGGGACAAAACGAAAACGATATTTGTACAATTTTTTGCGACCATACCCTAATATGGTTTCGACCCATGGTTTCGATTAGCATAGGTTCCATTTCGCACATTTTATCATAAAACATCATCGATATTCATCAGGCATCATCATATATTTTATTATTTATTCCTGGAAACACATAATTTCAAAAATATCACACACTATTCATCATTTTGTAAATACGTATAATAATTTCTTCTGTACTGAAAATCACTATTCCAGAGTGCTGGACACTTACCGGCATTTCTCTTTATTCTGTTATTTACTTGTTTTCACTAATTTTGCTTTGATTTTATCTATTTTTAATTTATTTATTTTATTGACATTTATGACAACCTAATGTTTTTTATCCGTTGCCATGGCTACCCATGACACGGATACTCTCTCCAACTACGTCTATGACTATTCAACCTCCACAGACCACCTACTTTGATTCTTTTTGGCTCGATTCGAACCGTGTCTAAATTCAAATGGTTCCGGACCTATAAAAGGCCGAGCCTCCCTGATCATTCATTCAATTCTACGGCAAAAGTTGCCTACTCAACTTTTGAAAGCTCGCTACCGAGCTCTAAATTAATAAAAGGCCTTGTCCCGGGGCCGACTGCCCCGTGACTCAAGAAAGACCTCAAAGCTTTTTAGCACCTATTGGCTCTTTAAACAACTTCCTAACTCTAATACTATACTACTCTTCACGTACTCGCAACCTCATCGGTGGGACTGCGCCTGGACTACAGCTTCTTCGGCCAGCCTCCAACTGCTTCAGCCCGCCTTCTACCGACTCCTGCCGTTTCATCAACGCCTGCCTCTGGCCGATATACGCCGGCCAAACTACCAGCAGCGCCGCCAGCCACCACCAGGGCAGGCCAAGAACTAAGACGGCTGCACAGGAGCGCTTCTGCCTCCAAGGAGCGCCGTCCATCTGCCTGTAGCACGACCTACCGTTCAAGCCGCCCCTGAAGATCGCCGACGACCCACGCCCACTTCACCACTTCCACTTCACACCCCACACTACACACACATACCATACCCCTATTCTTTTTTTTAACCTGTAAATTCTTCTTATTCTTGTTAATATATATATTTTATAACCTCTACCTGTTTTCTTTCTTTTTATTTTGTCGCTACACGACATGGTATAAATCTAGACTTCTTGCTCTCGGGCACATAATGTTCCTCACGAGAAAAAAATATCTAATTTGTGGTGGACACCGCATCAAAATCAGTTGCACGACTATAAAGGAGCCAGCGGAAAGAGATCTTTAGAACTTTTCATGCCATGCAAAGAACTCGATATATTAAGACATCCATAACCGCCGTAATATTCAAAATTGATAGCGGTCCTGATTGACAACCCTTAATGTCTTCCCATCCAGATTGATTAATGATTACGGGTATATTGTAGAATGTTAATGCGGCCTCCAATTCAACAGCATCCCGAATATTAACGTAATTGATCTTTCTCCTATCTATGATACTAACAATTTGGTTCTTGGGTTTGACTTGAGTTACCAAAGTATTTGCTATCAATTTAGGTGGTTACTCTATGTTCTACATCACTCGGCCGTTGTTTAAGTATTTAAATACTGAAAATGCTGACGTGAGTTATGTACGAGTAAGTATCATCATCACAGAAGTTTAGTTATTTAAACGTCATAACTTCTTTACGTGATTGTATGTATTGTCTTTCGGGTTTGGTCAAGAATTAGATGTCAGATTAGCTGGGAGAAGGAAATCAACTCAGAAACCGTATGTTTCTTAAGCGACAATTTTCATCGAAACAGTTCAGTAAGTTCCATTAAACATTATTTATTTATCATGAACAAGTTTCAACAGCGTTTTACACAATATAATCGAATACTTATAACATTTTAAATGGTACATTAGCCAATCACAGAAACTCGCTTTGTATTCAATACAAAAAATAAAATGATTACGTAGGGTAGAAATTACAATTAACAAAAAATAAATGGGTGCGTGTACTTATGTAGGCGCGTGAGAAGTTATCCTTCTTTGGCATCGTTTAAAATTAGTTTTTAATTGCATGCAAATAATTAATAACAATAAATTAATAAAAAGTCTAGAAAAAGACACAGTCAATAAAATTCAGTTTTAATTTGAAAAAATAAATAAATAATCAAAATATTCAATTAAAATCGTTACTGAATATAATTTATTAGAACATATGTGATTTGCACTTGTATGAAACTCAAACACGTATTCCGAATATACAAACTAGAAACATGTGGATAAATATTATAAATATGAATACCTAAAACTGTTACTTTATTACAAAAAATAAAGATGTGGTTTTTGGTTCTACTACACCAATGGTCAAGAGATGGCGCTGTAGTCTCCTGAATCGCGCTTTGGTTCCGTTGTTCCAGATTAATAAATACTTTTGATATTATAAATATGAATACCTATAACTGTTACTTTATTACAAAAAATAAAGATGTGGTTTTTGGTTCTACTACACCAATGGTCAAGAGATGGCGCTGTAGTCTCCTGAATCGCGCTTTGGTTCCGTTGTTCCAGATTAATAAATACTTTTGATAGGCCTTCACAATGCAGTCGTTAGCACCCACTAAATAGAGATTCTATTTCTATTTTGTTGGTAGATTTTCTTAATGTGCGGTAAACACAAAAGTAACATAACAGCATGAAGTTCGTCGCTAAAGCGACCAACTTCATGCTGTTAAAATTTTGTGTTACAGTGATGCGCGCGCATCTTAAAATTTCACTCTCATTATTTTTTCATAACGCGCCTAAAGAAGTATAACTTCAATAATATAATAGAAAAACCAACAAAGATTCAAATTCATTTTGCGATAAATATAAATACGTATAATAATCAAAATTATAAATATAGCATGATAACTAAAGGACATTGCTCGTTCCCCATACATTGAATGCCCTAGAACGCCCAGCAATGAGAAAATGCTAGTTGTGTTCGGAATCATTCATAAACTCTAAATAAGCATTTGTTGAGATACGGACAACTTGAGGAACCGTGGCCTACTACAGAATGTATTAGATTTTGAGGTTATAATTATTATACTTAATCATAAAAGATGTACACTTTATATATTCTGAATAGATTTAGTGTTTACCTCTATGTAAGCACTTAAATAATATGCATTAAATGAACATAAAATGCAATTAATAATAAAAATAATAAATGCTTATATTCATATTGATTTATGAGTGTTGTCAGTTGGTACCTATGATACCTATACCTACCTGTAGTAAGTAATGATAGATTTCTTTTCAAATGAAATGTTCAGTCTTTCCATTTACCTGTTCCTATAGTTTACTATCGGTAATTAGGTATGTACCTGGTTATCATTATGATTTTCATAAAAATAAACAGATATTACATGGGATGGGAGTATAAACTATCTTTAGATAATTTCAGAAATAATCTTTTCATAAATATAATATAAATACTAGTAATAAGTATTATTAACTAAGGTACCTTGTTCTATTTTTATGTTGATAAATACCTATGGTCGCCTATATTGCATTACTAAGGTAAACAATCTTGGCACAACTTTTTAACAGAATCACCCATTCAATAATAAAATATTAACGAAGCCAATAAACTATTGAAATAAATCGTTATTATAGACTGAAACCTATTGAATCCAGTTATCAATTGATTTTTAATGCTGTATTTTCAATAAAAAGGAGTGTCAAGTTGGATGAACAGACTGTAGTATCTAGTAACAGAACTTTTATTTTTTAAACAGATTGTCCGTTTACTATGATTAATTGCTAATAAGTTAAAAAAATAATAGAAAAATAATAGTGAAGGACATTCTTTTGGGCATGCTAGGGCCGATTTCGTCGATGTCCTTTGTGAGAATGAGTGTATACGTGTATTTTTGGTGTGTGTAAAAATATCCATACCTAAACGGGCCTGTAAAAATCAAAACTATAATAGGTGTGCAGTCAGAAGAAAACAACGAAATTCATGAGCCGGAGCCAGTGCGCGTAGTCGGTTGTGCATATTGCGTAGGTATCTTATCACATTTTTGCATGGTTTACATTATAATATAAATCTACACGACTGCGCTATTTCAGTACTATTAGACGATTAAAAATTGGACTAAAGTCATATAATTATCTAGTAAATTAAAAGCAATATTGAAGAGTACAATAAAAACATTTTCGTTATGCCGTATGCACCACTTTCTACGATCGACATGGTCTCGCCCTCATAGGCGCGATATTTTCGATCAATAATGTCGTATGCGTTATCTGTTTTTAGTACATTATGTATTAAAACGGCTACGAAGTTACACACTGCTGCGATAATAACGACACAGTAGAAGCATGAGATGATCATGATAAATACTTTATACCTATTATTTTTTTCTTATTTTTCACGAGACCCTTTTAATAGAATTTTTACATAATTCTTGATATTGCGTATCCTTTTTAGGCTCCGGGTCACGCGACTTTAATTTTATGTAAAGGTAAGGTTCATATTATTTAAGGCGGCATAGGGATCCTTTCGCCTTCACCCGAAGTATGGAAATCATCGCGGAGGAGGTTTTGGCAGGGAGACGCTTTCGCTACAATGGTCGTTGTAAAGAGGTAACATGTATGTACAGTCATCCCGATACCGAGAATATTTTAGGTAAAGTTATATTTCTGCGCCGAGAAAGTAGTTCCAAAACTTTTGCTGATTGTTTTACAATAATTACATCACAACTTCCATTATTTAGAACTCGTATTGAAATTTAGTGAGTAGGTAGGTATATTTGCAAAACATTACGTGAAATGTACTCGATGTTGGAGACACAGCGGAATTTTCGGTTTGGGGAATTAACCTCTACCTTACGGAATACCACAGTAAAATAACACTAAATTTTGGTAATGTTGTGTTTCTCTGTTAGTAAGTTCCAGGAATCAACGGGATTTGGTCAGGGTAGACAACGGCGGCAATAGGCTATGATGGCCGCTTGCCATCAGGCGGGCCATATGCTTGTATGCCACTCTTTTAATTCTACATCATCGTCATCTAATTATCTTAGATGACTTCTGTTTAATTTGTTTTATAACTAACTGCTATTCTTAGAGCCAGCACATGAATTATGAAAATGATAAATATTACTTTTACATACAAACTTGTTAACTCTCACGTTGGATGTTACAATCGCCGAAGCAAACTCTGGAAGCTGAATGAATAAATTTAAATCTTGTCCCTAGCTCGGTAACTTTTCATTCAACACCTGCAATATTTAAATGGTAAAGTTTGTACTGCAAGCGTAAATTAGAAGTCATGCATTATTCACACGTCCGCTTTTAGATGATAAAATGAATTTATGACTTTATATAGCACATGTTTCTAATTACACTACTATATGTATAATGCTAATTTAATATGACGAAGTAATATATATACATATATATATATATATACACGCATTGTATTTAAAATTTTAAATTATTATTTTGCTCTCCTTTTATTTTAAATTTAATTATATATGTACAGAAAATCAATAATATTTAAATATAAATTACCTTAACCTACTTATAAATAACATCTTATTTACAAAATAAAAAATAAGTCACCCCCAGCGCCGCGGTCAGGGATGGTGCCCAATAGGCTGGCAGCATTGCCACGTTGAATGGCAAGGCTGATCCGTTGTCCAAGATAGCTGCCAGCCTTTTGATCACCAGTAATTACGGTGAGTCTCTTTGATATTTCCTTAAAAACGGGAACGAGCGCTTGGACCCCATGGGCCATTGGTCTCAACACCAAACGGCACAAATATATAGTTCTCATTGAGAGCTGAATATTTGCGCCGTTTGGAGCATTCAGCAGAGGCCGCCGCCGCACCCGCAGCAAGGGAGGTGCTCCCTGTGTGGCACGGAGCAAGCGTATCCGCGCAAGTTGCGTCCCACACAAGAGGGCGACCCTGCTTCCACGGAATGAGCGTCATTCCGTCAGGTCTCTTGCCATCGTCACGAAAGATGCCGCTAGGCTCAAAGACCGCTGGCACGTTGACTGCGACAAGAGCTCTGCGGATTACGTCATTGATGCAGGCGTGGCGGGAGTGGTATATATATATTTATTTATTAAATCTATTGAGAATTTGTTAAACACATAATACAACCACAGGGTAGGGGATTGGCTCAGTAGGCAACGGTGCGAGTGATATTTTTGGTACTGCAAGCATCTATAGGCTTGCTATATGGTGGCCGCTTACCATCAGGCTGGCCATACGCATGTTTCCAGCCTTTTTAAAATGATAAAAAAATAGGTGGTTTTGCCCGTGGCTTCGCTCGCGTTAGATTTAATTTTGAGTGAATGAATAAATGTTAAGCACAGGAAACAGGAAAAAGACTTCATCTCTGAACCTCTGTTTCGCCCCTTGTTCATAATATTTTGGTTAGGTTAGGTCATTATCATCATCAGCCTATTAATATCCCAGCTGCTGGGGCACAGGCCTTCCCAATGGATGGAATAGGGAGACGCGGACCCACGCGGGCCCAGTGTGGATTCGTGGGTACTAATGACTGCAGATGCAGCCGGGACTAACGGCTTAGCGCGCTTTCCGAAGCACAGAAGAGCTTGAGTTAGTAAATATTTGGTCACCCATCCAATAACCGACTACTCCTAAAGTTGCTTAACTTCAACGATGCGATCGCTGAACCGGACGAGCTAACCATTTGCGCATGGAGTTCCCCTGATACGTAAGAATATTAGTTGTTACAATAAAATTTTCATAAATACTTCAAACTTTTCCCTGTTTCCGTCAGGACCAGAAGTGGTTGATAGAGAACTCCAGACTTTAAAAAAGGCGTGAAAACATAATTACGCGAAGGAGAACTTTGACTTTTTACACGATCGCATTAACTTTGTTAATCATCAAGATCTAAAACAGCGACTGCGGGTTTCATTAAAGCAAAGCGTCCTTGGACGCAAAAAAGCTCTCTATAAAATCACCCAACGAGTAGTAAATAAACCAGACAGCTTACCATCAATTTAACAGTTTAAGTTTATCGCGGATTTTAGTGCTCTTCAAACCTGGGGGCCAATTTTGCTGATGCAATTTGTCAATAAAGGTTTTTGCCATTCGCTGTTCTGTTAAAATATTGTTAAAACATGTTTATTTCTCGTTTTGCTTGAGGCTGTTTTTCAGCAAAGCGTTTATGATATATGCAACGCACCGCGAGTTTAATCAAACCACTAATAACGATTCCGATCATATTATTTATCGATAATGACAGCACTCTGTTTTGTGAAGATTAATGTTTTCGAGTGTTCTGTGTTATGTGTAGCTACATACTAAAGTGCAGCAATAAATATATTATAATAATGTGAATTATTTTATATAATAAAATCTTTTATTTATATTTGTTTATATTTTAGCTAGTTTTTTCGTTTGCCTTTTTCTGTATTAATTTAAATTGAGATTTTGTTTTATGAATGTGTTTTTTTTGGTTTTTTTCAGTATATTAGCATTACTGTTTTCATAACGCATGTGGTTGGTTATAGGTGAAGACCTATAATTATAATAACATTAAACTTGCACCTTATCATAACTTGATTGTTGCATCAATGTTCATTATGTTGGTGATCAAATTAATTAGGATGCAACGATACCGATAGGATAATCGTATTTCAGTTATTATCGTAACTTTTTAAGATCATTTGCGAAGGAACTATTAAAGAGACTCACCGAAGTGACTGGTGACCAAAAGGCAGCTATCTTGGTCAACCGACCAGCCTTGTCATTCAACGTGGCAATGCTGCCAGCCTATTGGCCACCATTCCTGACGGCGGCGCGATATTATTTATAAGTAGGTTAGGGTAATTAGTTTTTAAATTTTATACATTAAGTAGTTTTTAAGTTGTTGTTATTCTATTTCTATATATTGTTATTCTGTAAATAAATAAAATAAAAATATGCCCTCACATAATACATACGATTTTTTTATACTTTTTCAATATTTATAGATTTTTACAGTAGTTACAGTTTCGAGTGAAATGAAACACAGAACGCGTCAATGTCCTACACACCCATCCCTTTTGTATGACATTGCCAGCTTTAACGCAGAATTTTCAGCGTCTACCCCATCGTTTTTCAAAATGACTCCAGGGTTTCAAATACAATTTTTCGATTTAGGGATCTGCTTGCGAAATATTGAACTTTACAGTGCTAATTTTTGTTCGGGGTGCCCTACCCCCGCCCCCTCTAAAAGCTTAACTATTGGCTTGAAAAATCTGGAAAAATTCATGATAATAGTGCTATGGATGAACTTTTAAGCAAATAATTTTTAATTAAATAACGGTTAAAATAAATTCGTTAGTTTAAGAGTAATAGTCGTTCAACTTTCTGACCTAATAAACATTCGTTAGAAGAAAACATTAAAAGAGAGAGAGAGAGACTTCGACGAAGTAATTACTTAAAATATAGACTCTTACCAAAATATATTGCGGTGACGATGAGTAACTACGGAACCCCACATTGTGCGTGGAACGACACTCACTTGTCCGATATTTTATGTAAAACACCTGTTAGCGGTTGTGATAATGAAAATTCCATTAAAAATACTTTTTAGTATTTTTATAAGGTTTTAAAATTAATAACGCATTAGAATACGTTACGCCACAGAATACAATAGTTAAAGTTCCAGATGCTGTTCTATATTTTAAGAAATGTTAGCTAAAAGTTCGACATTTGCGCTTTGCGATAGGCAGCTACGGAAACCTACATTGCGCGTGGCCAACCATTTTCACTTGGTCAATTTTTTGTAATGATGTTCAATCTTTCACTTCCGACTGGCGTCCCGCGTTGACATGTATTTATTACTTTATTTAATATAAAATAATATTTGTTCCGCACGCTAGTAAGAAATTCAGTCATACTTAGGAAATATATTTTTCGCAATATTGTGTAGAACGTTTCTCCCAATCCAATTCGTTTTAATAAAATATCTTTATTGTGGCTGTGACAAATCTAATATCTAGAATTGAATTTGTTCCTTTGTTTAAATGTACAAATCCAACGATATTGTAACGTGATCTTTTTATTTGTAAGCTAAGGATACACTTTCGAGAGCCAATCTAGCAAATCTACCTTCTTAACCTAGTCGGGTCGCTTATATGCAGTTAACTGCGTAAGCATGAAAATACGCCTTTCACTAAGCGAGTAGTGTCTGAGAAACTCTTCTTGAACGGCGATCTATAATTGCCAAATCATTTTAATACTTGAGAAAACGACCTATTATTATTCCATCGCAATGAAAGTAACTATTTCGCAGTTTTTTTACTGCAGTAGTTTGTAACGAGGTCGTTTCCTCAGACACGTGCTCCGATTCGGTCGGCAAATCCCCTGTTCACACACTCTTTCAAAACTTACCCTATTATTAACATGCACTGTCCTGTCTAATTGCAGCGCCATCGTTATATAGAGTTCGGTTGTAAATCTAATTTAAACCTTAAGTTCACACACTCTTTCAAAACTTTCTCTATTATTACCACGCACTGTCCTGTCTAATTGCAGCGCCATCTATAGAGACAGGTTGTGAATCTAATCTAAACCATAAGCTCGAATAAACACAAAGGAGTGTAGTCCCATACCCACGGATAAAATAATTAAATATTGCTATGGAAAAGATAAAACTACTTGTGAAAATATTTTTACTGTGGAACTCCCTACAAAGCTCGTACCTAGCGATTTTAATTTACTACATCAAAAAGTCTGGTCTCGTATTCGACCGACTATATCGGATTCAATTCATCAGCGTTATGTGTTTGTTTTTTTTATTTTATGTATCCCGAAAATTACGGATGAAACGATCATCGTAAACTCGTTTCTGTATTTGTTAACTTTGAATATGTATTTTTGCGATTGACTAAATTAAGTATTGATGACACAATGGATCGAATATTTATTTTGTAGGTTTATCTTATTTATCGTTAAAATCGCTTATTGAATTTGGGCTGACCAAAAAAATTGTTGTAAAAATAAACTGGCATTTTGTAAGCCCTTGTAGCTGGTTCACTAATGTAGAATAATCGATGAGACATTCAGCAAAATACAGGGCCGTAGCCAGGGTTGTATTTAAGATAGGGCAGCGCTAACTGCAGCGTACGCCATAAGCATGCAGGCCTTCGCCGCGGCGCCGCCTGTTTTTTTAGCCTGTTTAAAGAAAGGGCAATGATATTTTACGGTAGGGCATTACTCCATTATGTCCCCTAGCTACGGCTCTGGCAAAATATAAGTATTTATCTTAACCTGTTTTATTATTTGTGTTCCACGTATGGGTATGGGATTGGATTCAGCCACGCAACTTCAGGATGGCATATGCGTCACAGTTATGCAGAATTAGTAATCTTCTTGACTCGACTCCAGTTACAATTAGGGTCAGGTAGAAATGAAATAAATTAAAATGAAGAAAAAATTATATCTAATTAAATTTCCAAACACAACCACTTTTGCTTTTAGCAAATAAGAAGAACGGGTGCAAGAAACTCATCAGCATCAGAAGTAACAATATTTACATATAAACTACGAGTATGTCGCTATCAATACAATTTTATCCCTCAATTACACTCATGTGAATTTAATGACAGGGCTTTGCTTACTTAAAGAGTTAATTATCTTTGTTCCAGATATCGATCGATTAATAAGTAATCGTGGACTTGATAACATCCTTTACTTATCAGAATATTATTAACAAGAGTTTTTAATTAAAAAAAAGGTATATCATTAATCTGTTTATTAAAAAGCTACACATTTACATTACATAAATAAATTTGCTGTTGTTTATATCGCTTTTCATAATAAAATTGCTTTAATGTCTACGTACATAATTAATATTCTAGATACAAGAAACAAATCAAGAAAGATATAATTATTTTAAGAAATACCTACTTATTGTTTGGATTGAGCAATGAGAAAAAATAGACTTTGATACCAAAATTAAAGTTTAACCAATAGTGCGAGTCAGACTTACGTAAGAACGGTTTCGTATAATTGTGTAGAATTTAACACGCGTTGGAAAAATTAAGACTTTTATAGTATGTGAATTTTCTTTAATTTTTAGAAATTTAATTTTGCTGTAAAAATAGCAAATTGTAAGTTCATGAGATACAGAAATTCCTGATAACGGACGGACTACAGAGGCTTTGTCATAAAGTTCCGATATCAAGCTTTGGGTATTATTGTTCAGATCGTACACACAAACCTTATTTTTTTAACTGATTTTGCAAATGGGTTGCAGCTAGGATTACTGATTTGATGAATAAGGTATTTGAAATGAAATAATTTTTATGGGTTGAGTGAGGAACAACACAGGTTCAGTAAGGAAAAAAATAATGAGTTGGATGAGACGTCATAGGATGAATCGGGAGAAAACCCTTAAAAGCATTGATTGTCTTATATGTACCTACATTAAAGTTAAAGTACCTACATTAACAAAAAGGATGAATATTTTTGTTTCCCAATTTAGATATACATATAACATTATAGATTCAATCCAAGCTAAGTCTTCCATATGTGTTAAAAATGTATGTAAGAATATTTTCCAAATAGAAACAGCCTAATAGCACGACAGGTTACAGTCAAGAGAATTTTGACATGATGATCCCTTTTTTTGTTATAAAGGCACCGATTCTGCTTATAATAAGGAAACACTTATCAAAGAAAATATTCATAAAAAAGGGTACAATGCTCGCTCACTCAATATAGGGTTGACGCTTGTCCATGTCACGGCTGGTTATTAATTAGGGTTCCGTAAAAAGGTGCAGGGGTCTGGCTGTGTGTGAGATGCCGTGACGCAGCCTCCTGCGGCAATCGGCAAGGCAGTAGCCGCCTGAAACCCTACGAGGTCGCTCGCGGGTGTGCTCGTTCCCATTTCGAACCGCGCTCGGGACTCGGAGCTTCCAAATTCAAATTTCGACAGCTAACTTTTTCTATGTGATAATGACGTTTTGTTTTATTTTTATTATGGAAATGAAACTCCTTTCTTTCTTTACGTTTCAATGATGGTTAAATGAATATCTGGTTTTATTTTTTATTTTTTTTGAAATTTAAGGACTTCTTTGGTGGCTTGATGATAACAGAGCAGTAGTACTAAATTAACTTCTGGACTTTTAATTTTCTGCAGCATATGAAATTTGAAATAGAAGTGATTACTAAACTGTTGCCTTTTAAATGCTTACATTTGGAGTTAGGCTACAGGATATAAACGTCAAGTACTTTATCGCTGTGTTATATAAGCTGCAAGATTTTGGAGATATTATGTGAAGAAATCAAGACGTTACTCGAAAGGTATTCATCTTCTTAAAGTTTTATTAAGTATAGTATTATCGATGATCATTTAAAAGTAAAAAAATAAATTATTTATTTGTCATTACTATATTTAAAACAATTTGATATCTAAAATCAAACTTTGATAATTCCTAAAAGATAAGAATTGCTGTTTAGAAATATTTTGTTTTATTATTATGCTAATAAGTAATAATTATCAGATTCATTCATCTATATTACTAGTCGCGAAGGAACAGAATAAGAGAAATTTAGCTTTTTACAGCAATGCAGAAAGTATAGGTAGTCTTATCTCGCAGAAGTCTACTAACAAGAAGGATGCAAATAACTATAGCATACCGTATTCCTCGATATAATGCAACCCCAAAAGAAGCCCTGAAATAGGCTATAAATAATATTTAAAAAAATACAAGTAAAATCAATATAGATTCAATAAAAAAAAACTACACTTTGATTTAATTCTTAGTCTTTTTATAGTCTCTATTCTATTTAATTCCCTGGTTCATTATTTCATATCTGCAATGTATATGTCTTGAAATGCTTCTTTATTTCAAAGAAATCAACATTTCATTTCGATTAAAATTGTTTGTATTCTGTATCAATTGTTTTTTGGTTTGGCGTATTAATTACCCATTACTAGTAAAAAAAGGTGTGATTTTCTGAAACCATCTAGATCGTTTATTTTTCGGCTAATGTCTAAATTATTTATACTAATTAAAATGTAATGCTACATGCTAAAGATGAATGAAAACAATGTGTGGCGATGTAATGAAAGTTTCACTTTAACAAAATAAAATTAAAAGAAAATGAAATTATATGGACTTAATCTGATTGTTGAACTGTATTTGAACCATATTCTTGAACGTTACGAATGTGGTCTGAGTAAAATGTCAACATAGTTTACATACTGAGACCGTAAAATATTGTAAAGAATCATTTTCTTCTGTAGTACTCCAAAAAATGACCGTAGATACATGTTTTCAAAGTATTTTAGCCACATTCTAGGTAATTTCTCACCCACGAAATCTAAAATAAAAATTAAGCGCTTGCTACTAATTTCCCAGCGGAGATAGTAAAAGTTCATCATTAACGTATATCACGGACAGGGTGGTTCCGGAACTAATTTAGTGGATAGTTTTTAAACATTCTTTAGAGGTTGAGGTTAAATATAATATTATTTTATTAGAGGTTACATCTTTTGTTGTTCATTCAGTTCAAGTATTTTACATCATACGTGAAAATAGCAGGTGCATTTTTTTATATACGAGGCGCAACAAATTGTCTTACCCCACCCGATGTTAAGTGTAAGTGGAAGTGTGCCGCTCCAGCCATTCTCCTTACCTTACTGGCCTGAACCCAATCTCCTACCCTGCGAAGCTCTGAAACCCACCATTAGAAACACAAAACTACCAAAATGTAGTGTTATTTTAATGTCATGTGACCATCTGTTATTTGGAAGTTGCTTCCCTGGAGCTATAGGTGTCGATTCTGCTACGTTAAACTAAAAATCATGTCTCAATGTCGTTTCAGAAGTTTTGATTTTTGACACATTTAATATTTATGTAACAAGACTGTATCAAAAATCGGAACCACAGAACCACTATTGTGAAACGATTTTAACGTTAGCGTAGCAGAATTGACTCCCTGGTGTTTTACCAACAGAAACGCAACTCCATCAAAAGATAGCGTTGTTTCAGTGTGGTTTTCTATAATTTCGAGGCTACTTCTTGAGAGTAATGCACCAGTTTTCCCGGGTTATCTGCTATAAGCCTCCTCTTCCTTCTCTATCCTCTCTGACTCTTAATTCTTAAATACCCAGATCTCATACAAGTGTATAAATTCATAAATGTATGAACTCAGTTAAAGTGTCACTCTGTTAAAGAGAATATAAACAGCTCAAGGATACGTTAAATATTTGTATACCAAAAGTTGAATCTGACTATGAACTTTCGGCGATATGATGGTTCTGCTATTTAATTAGGTATTATGGATATTAAATTTATGCCTAAAGATGATTCTGGCTTACAAAATTATGAGTTTTGATTGATTGATTTTCTGCGAAATGAGTTGATGACAGCAGTTGATAGGTATATTAATATTACGACATCAAAAGTTCTGTGTTCAAAGGTAGACTCCAAACTGAGGAACTTTACTGAAAAACAAGAAATAAAATTGAAGAAGGTAACTTATTATTGTAGACTAAGTTTTAATAATTGTGACAACAGAAATCATCTCTTTTTTTAGTTAAAGAAATACAAATGTTCTATATTTCCAGAATACCAAACAATTATATACAAACAGAATACAGAGAAATTTGGTGACTCATTTCTTTGTCGCACTATCCGTAAATGGAATGCTCTGCCCGCTCACGTGTTCCCTCCTTCTTACAACCTGGGATCCTTTAAAAGAGGCGTGAAGAAGCAACATGCAGGCCGGCAGGGCGAGGATGGCTGGTGTGGCAGGTAGAACTGCTGTATCAGCTATCTTCGCGTCTCGACTTCACCTTCACTTAACATCAGGTGGGGTGGAGTCATTTTTCGAACCTATCTATAAGAAAAAAACTTTATGATATCGTCCTGAGATCTCGTCTAAAATTCGTAATATTTATCTCTGGTTACCTTGTTTTTAATATAAAGGAGAGAGCTCCCTTATAATAGTATTCCAGACACGTTCGGGCTTAGCATATGTTCGTAAAGCTGATATCAAAATGCAGATCGCTCGTGATGTCATATAGCTCCCCAAATGTTTTTTATTGTTTTTCATATTGCATGCGTATTTAATATTTATTGTTTTTGTAACGTTGCCCAAATCACCAATAATATCTTTTAAATATAACACTAGGCTTGCCCTTACCACTATTTGATTCAACACAAAATTGCAGCTACTGTGAAAACAGGTTTAAATTTTTCTTCTTACTCCTGAATCACGGAAATAAATTATCTTTAGTAAGTAACTGTGTAATAATACTAACACAGAATGTAAATTGAACCTCTTGGTACCCCTACCAAGAGGGGATTTGTGGATTTACTCGAGCGCGGCAGATTAATATAAGGGGGCAACCTTGCATTGCACCTTGAGAAGTACTCCAATCATACCTGAGCTCTCTATGTTGAGCCGAACGTCTAGGTCAGCAAAAAAAAATCCATGTTATGGCTTTGGGTTGCGTCCAAATCAGTCAGTCTTTTGAATGGGAGCTGCTGGATGGTTCACGTAACATCTCTTCTCGATGTCTGACGTGCTCGAATATTATTTTTCGAATATTCTAATTTTTCGAATTGACTACCCCCACACCATGCAAACCGGCAGATCGATATTTTTTTCATCTCAAAACAGTAACGTGTACCCTCCATTACCTTCTATTCAAAAGACTGACGATTTGGACGTCACCAAAAGTCGTGTGTTGACATTTTTCTATGCTGCTCTAGAAGTTCGACTAACCCTTCATAGAAAGCTCAGTTATAGTGTGAGTACTTCTCAAAGTGCAAGGTTTCTCCTTATTTTAATTTAATGAGCTCGAGTAAATCCACAAATTCCCGCTTGGATTCCCCTACTATCTGGGTATATAAAAAGAGAATGGCCAAACAAAAGAAAATGACTTCATAAACAACATTACCGAAACTAAGAGATCTAATACCGTAACATACTTGTTGAAGGTCCAACACCTCCAATATAAAATCTTAATTGAATTAAAAAGCAGGTTTGTAAAGCTAAATCTCTGTTTTGTATTAATAGCTTTTTTTCGTTGTGTTCAAAATTGACATTCTCAGTACTCAGTAAGATTTATTAATTCTAACTTTGGTACGGGTGATACCGACTCCATAATGAGAAAAATAATAAGGGATGATGGGAATCCTCTCTAAATGACTGCTCAAAGTAGAAGAGCCTTTATATTAATTCCTTATTATTCGGGAGTACCTTTTAAGATCCTTTAGAAGGTCCATTCTCAAAAGTGATGTTTATAACGGCAGTCGGTGGTGCGTTCAATTATAATATAATTTGTCTTAAGGATTAAAAAAATGTTTTGATGTCGAAAGGTTTTTCAAAGTTACCTAGAGAATGCCTAGGCTGCCAATTTTACGCAGTTTAAGTCAGTGTCATTAATCAAATGGTAGCATAATTTCGAAAACATTGAAACAGAAGACTGCAGCCAAAAAACAGTGTTGTTTAATAAATATTTCCAACACTCACACCAATTAGCCTAGCCCCAAAGTCAGTCACTGTAATGCTTGTTATGGGATACTAGGGTAACGGATACAATACATATACTGTGCATATATAAGTATATTTATATAGAAATACATATTAAACATCCATGACTGGAGTACAAATGCTCATATTCATCACACAAACATCTGTTCCCACCGGGATTCGAATCCGGGACGTCAAAATTTAAATCAAAAAAAAAATTAATGTGGTGTTACTGCAGTATGGTTTCTAAGAAAGGCTCGACGGGGTAGGGGAAGTGTTCAGAGAGGGCAATACGCGAGTAATGCTCTGATTTAAGGCACCTCACTCACTAGACGGCCACTACCAGGATCAGTGGCCGCAACGACAATAATTAACTATAGTTGGCCGTCGCGGATAAGCTCGGGACGTTCGTACGATTTCTTTAGTTAATCTGTCCGCTGCAGGTACTGTATATGTATTCTGCTAAGATAAAGTAATAATCGTGTGTCAACGAAATTTCAATAATTTTGTGTTTTATTACAGTTATTTTTACTAAAATAACATACATATTTGCTTACTCATTTGTTATAGTTATCTATATGCATTTGTTATGTTTTAGTAACAGGATCTGTGTCAAAAATCGATAGTATTGATCTACGATTGTGACATGATTTTTGACAACCTAGCCGTAGTTGTGGCCGCCTAGTGCGCGAGGTGCATAATAAGCGAATATATGCGCTATGGTTCCTCTTATTTATTTATTTCATGGGTTGCCTGGAAGAGATTGCTGTTTAGCAATAAGGCCGCATATTTTGCACATTATCACTGTCATGTTTTATGTCATATCCTGTGAGGTACATGTCAAAAAGAATATTATTTTTAATAAAGTTTTGTAGCCCAAATGTAGAGTTAGTGTTTTTTGGCACTATCTAAAATCAAAACAATGAGGCGTATAGACATGGCTGTAAGGTGATTAAGATGACATTGCTAACTCAATTTTAGCTACGATACTGCCCTCTTTTAATTTTCAAGGACTGCTACGAATTTATGCAACTATTTTGATCCACAAAACTATTTTCTCATATCCGATTTTCGACATTGATTATCAAACTTGTCTTCGATTTTGCCTTAATTCTTCTCTGTTGTTAAAATGCGTTCCTCGGGGTGACATTTTTCTCCATAAGCGTTTGATTTGACTTTCATTTCACAACCGAATACCTGTTTGTTGGGATTTGAACGTAAAAATTAACAAATAGATACAAAGACATTTTCATTTATAATATTTATGAAAATAAATATTTGAATCACCTCGCTGCCTTTATAATAAGGAGCTAAAAAATAAGGTCAAAAAAGTCAATAGCATCAAATATGTAACGAATTCATAAAAGACTACTGAACGAAAAGCTTGACTCTTAGCACGTAGCTAGGCTCCTTGTAGTGTTGCCTCATCGAAGAATTATTTTTTTCGAAATTTCCTTATTTTTCAAGATCGCAGACTCTGCCTGCATTGCATGGCATTACACAGGGTGTGACAACATAAAACAATGATGGATAGACATCTGTGTATGTTAGTCTCTTACATAGTACACTTGAAAGATTGTAAGTTATGTTTTTTTAAGCATTTAATTGCTAGATGTTATCTACAATGTATATTGTGGGTTACCTACAATGCGAAGAGATGGCGCTGCCTTTCAGCTTAAGGCTAGGAAAATTTCGACGCGGCCGTCAGGGCCGTGGTAGCATAATTGGTCAGTGCATTCGCCTGGATTGCGAAGGGTGTGGGTTCGGGTCCCGTCCGCTGCCTGGTCCGCGTGGTTTTTTTTTCTAGTAAAACTTTTCTTTAGATTTAAGAATCTAAGTTGCTGTAATAGTAATAACCAAAAAGCGACAGGTCGACAGCGTAAAGTTAAAATAACAGAATGCACTATAACTCATGATAATTCTCTCTCCCTAACTCATGAACATTTCCCTACATTACTAAAAACAACAATTATCAAGCCTATCCATAAGAAAAATGACAAATCAAATCCTAACAATTACCGTCCCATCGCCCTGCTGTCTACTTCTTCAAAGATATTTGAAAAACAATGTATGATCGTGTTATTAAGTTCTGCGAAAAGTTTGAAATCTTCGATGAAAGCCAGAATGGCTTTAGGAAGAAACGGTCTACAGTTTTGGCTGTTTATAAATATGTTCAGCAAATAATTAAAGTAATAGAAGATAAAAAATATGCTATTGGAATTCTATTGGATATGTCGCAAGCATATGATAGTGTTAATCATAAAATACTACTTAATAAATTATACGGAATAGGCATTCGCGGAACAGCGCACAATTGGTTTAAAAGTTATTTGCAAAACCGTCAGCAATTTGTTGAAATAGAATATTTTGATCATATACACGAAGAAATATTAAAGGTTCTCTCTGAAAGTAAAACTATAAACGCTTCCATTCCTCAGGGGAGCGTCATCGGATGTCTCCTTTTTCTAATTTATATCAATGACCTCCCTAAAATAATAGAGGAACCGTGTGTCCTCTTTGCGGACGATATTTCTCTTCTCACATCTTGTAAAAACAACAACAACTTACAAACCAAATTAAATTTAATAATGACCCAGACTTTTAACTGGTTAAACAAACATAACCTTAGAATAAACTTTGATAAAACTAAATTAATAACCTTTCACCCGCGTCAAAAATTACCGCTAAAATACTGTTATAGTTTTCAAAACAAAAATATCGAATGTGTGAATGATTTTTCATTACTGGGTATAACTATAGACACTAACTTACATTGGAAACTCACATCCAGATGTTAAAGAATAAATTATCTAGCTTTACATATGCACTTCGAGAGGTCAAAAAAACAACAGATCTAAAGACTGCTCTTATCACATATTATGCTTATGCCAATGCCTGGTTTACCTATGGAATCATCTTGTGGGGGAACAGTACGGACGTATCCTCTTTATTTACACTACAAAAGAAACTTATTCGTATTATTGTTAATATTAACCAAACTGAAAGTTGTAAACCTTACTTCCAAAAATATGAAATTCTCTCTTTACCAAGCATTTATATATTTGAGATTTGTAATTTGCAAAAAAATACTCAATTTTTTTTACTAGAAGAGAAAACATTCCTTCAAAATATACATCGAGACACAAGAAAAACCTAATGGTTCCAACTACTCGCCTTAAATTATGCTCATCGAGCACTTATAATATGTCTATAACAATCTATAATAAATTACCTGAAAATTTAAAAAATGAAGAAAATTACAATGTTTTTATTAAAAAAATTAACTTAATGTTATTGAATAAATGCTATTATAGCCTCCAGGAATACCTAAATGATAAAACTACTATGGAATAAATATAACAAATACAATATTATTTTTATTATAAAAAGATATAATACAATACTTACATAATTAATAATCGTACATAAATCATAAATCTAATTATACAATATCTTATTGGAGTAGTATGAATAAATAATTTTTATGGGTTTTAATTCATTGGATATAACAAATTATATCACAATAAGGAATTATGAATAAGACGTCCTCTCCTCTTGCAATTGCGATACCCTACACTACAGGGTCCATAATGCACTTTTTGTCTATATGTTACCACCTTTGTCTCTCTCCATTATGGTCTGCAATAAATGAATTGAATTGAATAAACTTTGTTCATCTGATAAAATTTTGCAACTGGCTCTATTTATGTTAATAAATATTGATTTCTAGGTAAGACGAAAATATAAGCCACGTACTTATTGTATAGGTATATCATAGTATCCATTTACAAAATGCTTGTGGGAAACCGCGAACTTGTGCTATCTACCCACCGAATTTAATAACTTCGTGTTATTAGATCCGTTAATAATAGGAATTCCAACATCCGTTTCTTCTGCCCCGCTTGTATACCATAATTAATTACGTAAATAGAATAACATCGCTTCGTAATTATTAAAGTGACGTTCAAAATTCCGGCTTTGTTGTCTAACTTTAGAAAATCCTTGATTTCTATCTCATAATAATGAGTTGTTGTTGTTGTTGATTGAAAATAAAATTTAAATATGAGACACAACTTCACTAAATAGGTTATTATTAGAATAAAAGAAATAAGAGAAGTGGGTGTGGCTGAAAATCAGCGCTGCCCGAGACATTCTGTAACGAAGCAGTTTATGCTGAACCACATCCATTTGCTCTTCAAGCTGTCATATCGCATTGTACTATGTATTACTGTGAGAGCAATAAAATATCTCTTATCTATTAGACAAGTCCGTCCGTCTGTCTGTGGTGCTGTTTCAGCGGCCAAACCGTAAGAGATAGATAAAGAGAATATTTAAGTTATAAGTTAAGAATAGTCTGATAAGACTACAAACCGGATTTGAGTAACGTAGCACTTCCGGTTTTCGAGAAATCAGGTTTTGGTGAACATTTGGTTCACTGGTTTGCTAGTTTCTATTCTATTCTATGAACATCTTTTTTGATAGATACATTTCTTGTTTTTGTGATGGGAAATAGGTAGATGCATTATGTTATTTGCAAAGTCAGACGTGGTTAAAATTTAGTTGGTTCTTTAAAGCATAATGATAACTTAAGCTAACTGTTTATGATGGTGTTTGCCATCCCGCCACAAAAGATTAAGAAAAATATATGAAAGCGTTGTAGCGTGAAGACTACGTTACTGACAACACAAAATTTCGCTTAAATACATCAATATATAATTGTATGCACACCATTTATCACACTAATATTATAAAGGCGAAAGTTTGTGAGTGTATTTTTGTTACATCTTCACGTCTAAACGGCTGGAGCGATTTTAATAAAATTTGCTATACAGTTAGCGGACACCCTGGATTAACACATAGGCTGCGTTTTGCTGCGGGTAAATATCCCTAATAAATCGCGGGTAACACCGCGGGGCACAGCTAGTTTTTAATATAATAGTTAAAGTAATGGAACTGCTCTTTTTTTAGTTAAACTAGGGGCAAACAAGCGTATGGCCCGCCTGATGGAAAGCCCATAACGACGTTTGCGATACTGAAAATATTACTCACACCGTTGCCCATCCTGACCCAATCCCTACCCCATGCAATCCTGGAACCTTACCCACCAACAGAAACACAGCACCACCAAAAGGAAGTGTTATTTTACTATATCTTCTGTGACGGAGGCACTTCCACAGAAGGGCGCTCCAATTCGAGCAGAAAATCCGCTATACTACCCCCTGCCCTCAGCGGCGTAGCGCGGGTATCGGCCGCACGGGGCGAAGGACAATTTTGCCGCCCTCTTATTTAAATGGTTGAAATATTTTTATTACTTATTGTAAAATTTTGCCGCCCCCAAAGAAGTGCCGCCGGGGCGGGCCGCCCTTGCCGCCCCCCCTACGCTAAGTCCACTTCCTGCCCTACTTAGTTCTGCCCTAAAGTAACTGTTACGTGCCTCGTAACATAAGATAGGACATTAACAAGAGTGTTTTGTTACATATAAATAAATTCCCGACGGAGCCCACAAGGCATTCCTAAATTACACGAGAGTTCGGGGCATTAGCTTCCGGACTCCGACTTTGTAAGTGTATTAGGTGGCGGCCGACTTAATTGTCAGAGTTGATAACTTGGTTTTTGTCTCCCACACTGACTGGGAGCGAACGAAAACCCTAGTATTCATCAGCTGCTATGCTTAACTTAGCATTAACTGCTTAAATTTCCCCCGGAGAAAGGAAAAGCATGTTAATGTACAGATGGACAACTTTTTACTATTCTTTCCGAATAACAGATCTTGGATTTAACTGTGGCCAACTGAGGCGATCATTGAGGTATCGCTATTGAAATTTCAATAATCTTTCAATTCATTATACCTATATATTTTTTTAAAAGCACTGAACTTATATTTAATATATATTTAAATCTAAATTTTACTAGAATAAAAACCACTCCGTTCAGGTTTCAGACGAGATTCAAACTAGCATCTTCCGCAATCCGGGCGGAAAGATTTAGATCCGTCAATTCGATTAATCAATCTTATAATGTCATAACTTTGATGCTCTGCTATGGAATTTTTCAATTTGCCATAATTTACAGTGACCACAAAGTTTTACAATCTTATTTTTCTCTTACTGAGTATTTTCAGTCTTTGTGAGAACCCTATAACGTATAGGTGTATTAGTTACCTGTCATAAATCAACGTGATCATTTTCATAAGAGTCATTTTTTTTTATGCTAAATAGGCAATTATTTTTTTATGCTAAATAGGCAATGCGTTTGACTACAATCTCGCCTGGTGGAAAGCTATGATGAGGCCTAGGATGGTACACTCCTGCCTAGAAGATGCCTGTGCACTCTGCCCTTGAAGATGTCCAGATTATATTGGTCCGAGAAAACAGACCCCGGCAAGACCCCGGCAAGGAGTTCCACTCCTTAGCCGTTCGCATAATGAAAGCGGAAGCAAATCGCTTCGTGCAAATGGGAGGAATTTCAGTAGCTGACAGATGATGGATAATTAAGTACGAATGAAGGTGACGATAAGGGGAAATAAAGTACTGGCGTTATTTTAGGACGTAATGACACGATTATAGGCGAAACCACTTTGTTAGATAATAATATGGGCGTAAACAACGCCTTATTACGTAGCAATGAGGACGACATTCGTACGGTAATTGTGTCTTGGCTGTACAATAAGAGCCAGAAGGAAATTGGCCCTCTTTAAAAACTGGAGGAAATTTGTATAGCATTTATCGTCGTGGTAGATTTTTAAAAAGAATTTAGGTCATGGCAATTGTTCCTCATTCATTACATTTTTATTTCGTTAACTTAGCTAAAAAATGTCACCTACCTTATAATGATAATATGAGCGAGCGAGTGAGCCTCCGGAAAATTTTATGAGGATCAACAAATCAACTCCACACCAACATAATGGTATTCTAATAAGTTTTCTCAACAATATCCTATTTTCAATTATCGAAATGGGTTCATAAGTTGCAATTTTTTAACTCACTTTGGAAAGCCAATATTTATCGACGGAAGTTTTGAAATATTTTTCATTGATTACCGGATAATTATCCGCTGCTCTCTGCTGGTCACAGCATAAAATTATATAGCCTATAGATGTTAGCTACCCTCAGCAATTGGACTACCCAAAATAAAAATATTTTTCAAATCGAATCCAGTAGCTCTTGAGGTCAGCGCGTCAAAACTAAAGACACAAACTTTTTAGCTTTATAAAATAGGTACTAGCTGTGCCCGCGGTTTATTAGGGATATCTTCCCGCAGTAAAACGTAGCCTATGTGTGTTAATCCAGGGTGTCAGCTAACTCCATACCAAATTTTATTAAAATCACTCCAGCCGTTTAGACATGACGTGGTTACAAACATACATATCAAAATAACACAATAGTTTCTTCAGTTTTAAACTATCTTCGCGCTGTTGGCGTATTTAAACTTATTCCTGTTTTTTAAACATTTTTTTATTTATTGCTGCGCTCTTATTGGTTGTAGCATCATGATTATTATATGGACTATCCAACAAAGAAATATTTTTTCAAATGGGACCAGTAGTTTCTTTGATAAGCGTGTTCAACCAAACTAACACACGCACTCTCAAAACAAAACCTAGTGCATGCCGACCGCGAGAACTATGTGACGTCACAGCCAGCGCGCGGGCCAGCCAGCCACTGAAGTTTGTTCGTTATTTGGTCATAACTTCGTCAATATTTGCCCTAAAAATAAAACTTTAAGCATTCTGTTTTATGGAATTCTTAGCTCTACAAATCTGCATTCTCAACTAAAATCGTTCGTTACGGAGCCTTATTATTATTCTGGAACATTCGCTTTGACGACGAAACAAAAGTTCAGCTTTTGCTTTCTGACCTGAAAAGTGTCCCGTATATAACGTTTTTGCATATTTTAAATACAACAACGGGAAACTTTTACATTATTCAAGCCTCGTTTTTTTATCTTAGACATTTAAGCAACCAAAGTCGCGTGACAGGAATAAGGTAATTTTCTGTAGCAAAATTATAGCCAAGGAGACTTGACTTCATTCTATGGCTAAGCTTCGAAGTTATATCACAATGGGCACACATTATTTTCAAACTACATGATATATATGAACTTATTTTCTTATTCTAAAAAAGGGTAACAAGGTAACGGGGATGCAGTCGCGGGCGGAAGATAGTTAACAATACATAAGAAATTCCTTTTTCACAGAGGAGGAGGCCGGTCCAGATTCACGCTACGCCACTGTAGTACCATAATTTTGACAGATAGATGTCATAATTCTTGAGTTGGTGGCATCCAACATCTCTGGGTCTAAGTGCAATCATAATACAGCGCACACACACTAGAGACTACATTATTTATGATTTCTCCATTGCTTTTGCTTTTGTAATTGTTTGCAGTGTCTTAAACATAAATGACCTTAAGTTTAAGTAAATATGTTGTAGTTAGTATGGGCGGTTATGGGTAGTCATGCTCTCATAAAAGTCTCTTCGTTGGTGTCGTGTGAGGCGGGTCGTTACGTTCCCTAAAATATGGTTGAGCGAGCTGAAGGAGCGTACTTAATTCAAAGTTGGAATGCTGCTTTTAGCGAATCTTAGTATCAAAGCAGCCCTAAGTTTATAGTCACGCATGTGTGAGATAAGCAAGAATAATAAGTGGACGTTTCGCTCGAGGCGTAACTGTTACGCGCATATGCGGAGATATAGAAAAGGCTTGGCACAAGCCTCTAGTGGGGTTCTCTGTGAATCCTACAGATACCCTTTTCCAAACACTTTTTGTACTTTGTGCCTTTTCTTTTCGCATAAAAAGGTACCTAATAGTTTTCTCTTATTTTGAAAGTGATATTCTCCTTGATTCAGAAGTCAAATAGGCGCCTCTGTACCGACACGTGGCGTGGCGTTCCATTGAACCGTTTAAAAGGTTATGCTTGAATGCATATTTTTCTCTCTTAAAAGGTTCCAATCTTTCTTTTATACGGCGGAACACTCGACAGGCATGGAAGTACCTTTTATTTGATTCTATTGTCAGGGGAAATTGAGAAATCATACGTTTTCTATTTTGGTCTCCTGACTTTTTAACGAGAAGAATTAATACTGCCGTAAATACGGTAACAGGCGGACAGATAACAAACATATTAAAACACAAAGCGAGTGTGCTTATGACCACAATACTGAAGTGAAACTTCTTTAGCTCCATCTGTATGTGTGTATATATACATATATGTATGTGTACAATATATACATGTATGTCCATATACATATTTCATTTACTAGCTATAAAAGAAAAAGAGAAAGAAAATGTGCGCGCGCACTGCTTTCTCTTGCTTATATCCCCCACTCAACTCCCGTTCGCCTCGCCCGATCACACTTTTCGTAACGCATTCACCAGCTTACTCCCCAAGTCAAGTGTGCGTACAGAATTTTCACTTAAAAATAACTATAAAAGATTTGTCAGCTTGACTTATGTTTACAGTCAAAAGTTGCAATAATACAGAGTTCATTTCAGTAACATTACTCGCAAACTAAAAAATGTAACTCGACTTAACCACATAAGTTAAGCCAAGTGCCGCCACTACATCATCCACGCTCACAAGCAGAAGATTCCTTAGTTTCAAAAGTTGCAAAACATATAATTTATCATCGCAATAAGTGATAATATTTCCAAGCTCGTAGGAAAGGTTTGTCACGGGTTACCCTAAGCCACTTTCGGTAAAAAATATGGTTCAAGAATGCTAAGCATCTGCCCTCGGAGGAATTCTTCGTTCCATTTTATTGTTACCCAAATATATAAACTCTGAAATTCCCCTTTATCATGTATTCTTGTTATATTAATCATTTTTTTACGAATATACGCATGGCATTTTTGGGATTCTTATTTGGGATTTTGTCCCTTGACGAATTTATTTCTCTTTTTCGCCATTAGCTTATTAATAAACCATTGACATTGAATTGTATGATGAATCCTAAGGCACTAAAAAGCAGAAATATTTTTTTTTTACTTAATTTACAGAACTTGACTCCTTATAATGCTGTATACATGCATATTAGTTTCTTGTCTACACTGTTATATAAAG
The DNA here is from genome assembly GCA_902850365.2 of Chilo suppressalis. Lineage (NCBI taxonomy): Eukaryota > Metazoa > Arthropoda > Insecta > Lepidoptera > Crambidae > Chilo > Chilo suppressalis. The sequence continues at coordinate 7,379,570 of OU963902.1, forward strand.
AGAGTATCTGACAACTCATTAACGTGAAGACAAAACCTCTAAACGATAAAATAGACGATATATGTGTAGGCGTTTCTAATATTTTAAATGATTTTTAATGCTTAATGTGTTATTTATTTGTGATACTTATTTGGCTGACGTACTATTAGTTATTATAATTATTTCAATCAACCGATAATTTGTATGGATTTATTTTTATATTAGAGTCGATTAACTTCAAATTTTGTATATACACGAAAATTAAAATAATCAAACTCGTTTCACTGTTTTTTTAACATTCAACCCCTAGGGTTAAAAAGGACTGAGAGATTGAGAATTTGACCTACTCATTAATTTAGAGACGACGACTCTGTATTTTGGTTCCAACAAAAATCAATACTACCTATAATAATCTATACTTGGCCCATACGGTCCAAACACTCGTAGAGTCTGTGCGGAAAGAGAATGAGCGTGGCGACGGAACTAACATTAAGATTTTTATTTGGCAATAAAACCCAGCAATCTGTAAAACGTCAAAGTTTTGTATTGACACGGATTTGTTTGTTGTTGTGATTTCTTGTAGTTTTTTGTATTTAATCATGTCTAAAAACGGTAAAAACCTTACAAATACGGTAGAAAAGTACTACATCGCCCTCCAATCTAAATCCTATTCTCTTTCCGCACAGACTCTATAATATATTTAGGCCTTAGTGCAGATTTTATAGTTACAGTAGAATCCGTATATTATGACTCCGCCTATATTGACCAACCGATTATTATGACGTAATTACACTACGAAGTTTGGTTTTTTATATAAAATTATTTGTAAAAAAGTCGGATATAATGATTTCCCTTACAGTGACATGTCGCTTATTATGACTCATTTTTAAGAAATTATGTCCTGTTATAATGACCGACATGATTCTTTACACTTCGGTAATGTTCATTGATTCCTGACGACGTTCGGCGTGTGGCTCGTTTTTGTTTTGAATCTCAGTGAATAATTGACACTTGCCGGTCACGCATTGTTTTTAGTGATATCCCGTGAAAACAAATGTCATCTCAACGCCGCCGCCATCAATAAAGACTGTTATTACAATAAAATGAAAAAACAAAAGCAGAAAAAAAATACCGATTACTTACATACATACCTGTGTCGTATGTATTTTTACGTGCAATTTTTATTTTGAAACGATAAAATGAAAAGCTACAATGATGCTAAGTTTTGTATTTTGAAATATGAATTAATGTCCGTAACCTATTACGGAATTATAGGTTACGGACTAAGCTATTTCCTAGCTCTCTCACCTTTCATAAATATACAAAACATTACTAATTGTTCTCTCATGATAGCACAGTGATACATAAATATGTAGCTGTGCATTAAATACAAAGTAATTATGGACAAGAACATATTGACTTACTGAGATTACTGTGTTCCTCGAGTACACAAATAATTTTGATGTTTGCCTTAACAACAAACTCCTAGCCGGAGTAATAAGAGATGCCGGAACCGCTGGGTATAGTTACTTATTTTAATTGTCTAGCAGTTGCTATAGCGGTAATCTTACTTCAGACCGAGGATTACAGTTGAATGTCTTGGCTTAAACTTCAATCGCTTTGTGTTCGCAATATTACGTTGGGGAGCACTTGGTGCAAGTAAACATATGATGGTTGAATTGTGGAAAATTTGAAGTTAAATCTGTTTAAATGAGGATATTATTAAAATATTTGTAGTAAATGTACTGGATGAATGCTGTGATGACGTCGATTTTGCAAGATCTTTAATGAAAACTTACCTCGGGAATTGAATTCTTCGATAAATATTGCTTATATTTATTCTCTATTACCCACCATAGCAGCTTGCACAATCTATTTCATAGAAAATATATTATGCTATTGTCAACCCGGCCATGACAATAATTAGCATAAAAATCCTAGTTTTAAGAAATAAATATATTATTATTACTTTTAAGAAACTAGTAGTAACTACTAGTTTTAAGAAAGAAATATAGTATATTATTTTTGCCACTGCAGGCATTCTCTGTGAATGGAATATGGTGACTGGCAATTAACTTATAGGGGACTTCAACGCTGAAGTGGAAGTGCAGAATTGCAGCGGATCGATAGTAGGATCCTATGGGTTGGGAAGCAGAAATCATAGGGGGCAAATGCTCGTCAACTGCCTCGAACGGGAGGGGCTCTACTTGACGAATTCTTTCTTCAAGAAACAGCCCCATAGGAAGTGGACGTGGCAAAGCCCCGACACTATGACTAAAAATGAGATCCATTTCATCATGACGAACAAGAGGTATATATTCAGAGCCGTCTCCATGATGAACATGTTTAATACCGGTTGTGATCACCGACTCGTCCGGGGCTCTCTGAATGTCAACGTTTGATGAAATCCAGGCTTCGACCTACTCTGCTCCAATCTATAACAGGATCTGAAGCGTTCCAGTCAAATCTGGAGACCCGATTTGCTGCCGTGGAAACCACATCAGACGTAAACCAAAACCTCGAAAATGTGGTTCGGATCCTCAGGGAAGAGGGTACGAGATTATGTGCCACGCAGTGTAAGGGCAGGAAATCAAATCTTTCGGAAGAGACTTTAGGGCTAATGAAGAAACGACGTTAAAATCCACCCGTCACTTCGTTGGCAAAGCGGACTCTAAACCAAGAGATCAGTAAGCACGTACGACACGACCTCCAGTGCTCCATTACTCTCTCGATCGAGAAAGCGATCGAGCAGAATCGAGTCTCCAAATTGTTCGTACAATCTCTTGGTAAAAGCCATCTGACGAAGTTGACCACAGCAAGCGGGGAAGTTGTTGCTTTTGAAGCAAGGCAGTCCTTTTGGAAGTGGAAGACTTCTACGGCCAGTTGTACGCATCACATGCATCTCGACCCGATCCAGGAAATGAGGATTCTAGAGCCACATTAGCACGCCACTTCACCGAAGACCCGCCAGAAATCAGTATTGTCGAAATCGAGATTGCTCTTGGGCAGCTTAGAAGACCATACTTAAGAACTATCGACCCATATCCCTTCTGAGCCACGTCTATAAGCTGTTCTCAAGAGCGATCGCGAACCGTCTTGCGCGTAGACTTGATGACTTCCAACCCACGGAACAGGCTGGGTTTCGGAGCGGATACGGCACAAAAGACCACATCCACACAGTACGACAGATTATACAGAAGATTGAAGAGTACAATCGCCCCTGCGCCTAGCATTTGTGGACTATGAGAAGACCTTTAGCTCGATTGAAATCTGGTCTGTCCTGGAGTTCCTGCAGCGTTGCCAAGAACAGTACAACTTAACGCGACTATGGTTGGCACAAAAAAGGGAAGAGGAAATAGCCGAGTAACCATAGTTAATAAACTATGTATTTTGCATTCACAGATGTGCCCTATATTTATAATAAAATTAATTTATGTTTCTACACTAACACTAACTGTTGCAAAATATTTATTAAACCAACGAATAAACTTCCATCCTTGTTGTTTTCAATACAAATAGGTACCTATGCATTATTATTATTTATCAACTTAATTGAGTTTCCGTGTCCACACAGCCGCCGACGATGGCATCAGGCACACTTTTGTTCTTTAAAATAAACCGGACCGTATTATTTCCGAGCTCGTGTCATCAATCTTTCATCAGTCACTTTGAAATAGGCTGGCGTTTTATTGATGACATTTTCATTCAAACCCTTGTCGGCAGCTTGTTCGTAGGAGGAAATATTATTATGGTATAAGAAAATGTGCGTTGTGTCTGAAATATGACGTAGCGAGGGGACGTGCTCATTGTTCTAGGGATATCGTCAGATAGTATAGCAATACATAGTACCTATTGTAGATAGAAGATGCCAATAGTACGCAATACCTTTTTTTTGTTCGTCAGTAAAATGCGTGACGCATACTCCGCCAACGGGGTTATGTGGGACCCGTCCCGTCCGCCTGCTTAGCCAGTCTTGGGACTGGCTCAAAAACCTGACGATGCCCTTCACCTCACTCTGTCCACGGTTCTAACCAGCGTGAGTGAGACAACGGCACTAGATGAGGCCACGGGAACCCTTACGGAGTCTTCCACGACCTCACCAGTGAGCGTCCGAGTCGAACGGACACACCCGTCTCCTCCCGGAAAATAGTATCGAAAGACCTACCAAAAATCGTCTTTAGAAATACAGTATTTTAAATAGAACATTTTTTGAATATACATATTCAGGCCTCTCATTTTATTGGAGCGGAGCGAGCGAAGGTCCCGCTTAAATGACGAAATGTCTTCTTTCTTTTTTAGGGATTTGGGTACCAAAGGGTAAAAACGGGACCTATTACTAAGATTCCTCTGCCCGTCTGTCTGTCACCAGGGTGTATCTCATGAACCGTGATAGGTAGACAGTAGACATTTTCATAGATGATGTATTCCTGTTGCTGCTTTAACAAGTAATACTAGAGATACAATAAAATAAATAGTTAACGGGGGCTCCCATACAACAAACGTGTTTTTTGCCGTTTTTGGTACGGAACCCTTCGTGCGCGAGTCTGACTCGCACTTGGCCGGTTTATTTATGAATGGTTTCTAAAGTTTCACTTACAGCGTGATTTCATAAAACCACACAATTTTTTTAGTGACGCGAATTTTTAAAAAAGGTCACTATACTGGCATAAAATAAAAGTGACGAATGTCCAGGATGTCCTAGTTTTTTTTTTCATATGCTGATTCCACGCTTTACAATTCACAGAGCAATGCGTACAGTCCGCGGCCAGTTGGAAACTTTAAACAATGCAAATTGACGAAATATAAACTTACGGTGGTTCTAGTCTAATACAAAGCGATAGTTCTATTTAGCTAGGTTAAGTGGTGTGAGCATTGCAACGTTAAAAAGTAAGCTCTTTGCCCTAGTATTTATACTAGGGCAAAGGATACAATACATATCTGTGGTAGGGAAACCAATATGGACGATTCAAAAGAGTTGTACGTATATTGTCCATCCAATTTGAATAAAGATTTTGTTGACTTTGACTATCTGATACATATAAGTACATTTATCTAGAAATACATACAGGGTGTAAAAAATCCTATGACAAAGACTCAAACTACGCATTTTGCACACTCAAACAAGTAATATACCAAAATATTATAGGTGGGGAAAAAAATATAAGTTAAATAAATACATTTTTCTAGTACGCAATATATAGCGCGGAGCGCTACTGTGGCGCAAAGAATGTGCCTGTGTGTAGTGTAAGTGTGTAAGTGCATCGATCAAAAAGTTTCTAAATAACGTTTTGAAAATATTAATGTAATAATTTTGCGAAAAAATTGTGACTTTGACCTTCAATATCTCCATAGTTAACCAGAAATTTCCCAGGCATGGTTCAGAAGAAAAAAATTATCGTCATGATGTGAAAAATACGTGGCTTTCGACTTCCTTAATGGTTTTTTTACAGCCTATATAAACAGTCATAACTTCATACTACTTTTTAATCCTAAAACTAGATTTAGCCCTTACAATAATGTCAAATTGTCATTTGACGTTTTGACATTTTTCTATGGGCTAGATCTAGTTTTAGTTGAATCAGATTAACAAATTTGCTGCAAGTGGACCTAAGATACAATAATGCTCGTATTCATCATAAATTTTTGCCCCAATCGGGATTCAAACCCGCGAACTCTTACGACGTTTTGATAGCCGGCCTACATACCACTTACACCAAGGAGGTATTAAGAATCTGTACTAATATTATAAAGCAGAAGCGTATGTTTGTTTGATTGGACGGGCTCCCATGAACTACTGGTTCGAGTTGAAAAAAATCCTTTTATGTTCAATAGTGCATATAACGCTACGACTACGACTATTAAGACCGGAGCACCAATGAAAATTGTTGCAAAAACGAGAAATATATTTGTTCGGTGCATAACCGAACATTTATATTTTGCTTATTAATTATTTTGCAATACTTAACACCGTCACGGCGCCTGGCCCAATTTAGGTCATTAGCCGCGGTGCAAATATAAATTAGTGTAGATTTCGATGCATAAGCGAACGCACTCATTAACATACATTATTATAGTATTTTAAGAACATTTTGTGAACAAACAATAAACACGTAATTATTTTCGGTAACAACTTTATTATTTTAACATCCACTAAGCTCAGGCACTAACATATGGTCCTTCGAGCTATACCTCGCGCGCGTAATATCGTGATTTTTGAGGTGAAAGAACAGTGAACATTGGAATACAGTGGTGTGTGAATTTAGTGGACTATCAAGCAACACCAGTAACACTGTAGTTACTGACGTGCCGGTTACGAAAGGATTCGTAGCCCTATCAGCAAGGAAACTTGGCTTGGTGGCCAGGTGATTCCAGCTTTATCATCATTCAAGTAAGGTCGTTTTATTTTTACTCTTTTCATCATGGAAGACTATGTCAACATCATCGAAACTCAAGGTGAGATCATGGGTGCGATGGAAAAATTACTTACCAACTTTAAGAAAGATTCATCAGAGCGGAAGACCCCTACCAATATCAAAAGGCGGTTGGAAACTCTTTACCAATATTGGGCAGATTTTCAGGCAAATCATTCTAAATTAGACGAAATTACTGATAAATCAGCTTATTCGTATTTCACCGAAAATGATTATGAACAAACAAAGAAATATTATTTTGACGCTAAAGCATACATTGAAAGCTTTTCTTCGAAGCCAAGTACAAGTACCCTTAACATAGAACCTAAGGTTGACATTAGATGCTCAACACCAGTAGGCATAAGAGAGAAATACACGCCTGATCCTATTGGAACCTCGTCGAGAACTACGCCGGTTCCGAACAGTAACATAAGCAACATGCTTAGAAAACAAGAAGCGAACTTTAAAGCATTTCAAAGAACTGTAGGGCTCATTGATGTTGAGTCTATTACAGAAAAGTGGGAGTTTGAAGACGCGTTAAGGTCTTTACAAACTCGTTGGTCCTTGGTAGACAGTCTACACTGGGAAATAGTTTATGAAGCGGGCGACGAAAATATAACATATGAGAAAAAATTTGATTATTATGAAAAATTATTTAACAATTTGAAAAAGTCGATTAATACAAAAATGTGGTCAATGGCACATCGCGAGAAATCTACTCCTCAATTAGATATTCCCGTTTTTACTGGTCATTATAACCAGTGGGTATCCTTTAAGGACTTGTTTACAGAAGCTATCCACAACAACCCGTGTTTGTCAAGTGCTCAGAAAATGCAGTTCTTAAAAAGCAAGGTGCGTGGTGAGGCAGAAAGGCTCATTAGGGTTGGAATATTTTAAGCAATCGCTATAACAATAAAAAACTTATTTTTACATCTTATATGAACACCCTTTTAGGGCTCCCTAACATGCAACTACAATCAATGAGTCAAATAAAGAAAATGCACGACGTCGCAATAGAAACCTTCAATGCAATAAAAAACCTGGAGGTCGACATTACAACATGGGATCCGATTTTGGTTCATTTACTATCACAAAAATTAGATTCGGAAACTCATGCCGATTACATTGAATCCTTGAAAAACCCAAGAGAGCTACCAGTGTTACAAGAGTTTTTAGATTTTCTCGAAGGAAAATTTACTGCATTAGAATCATCGCGGCGCAAACAAGAAACTAATCAACAGAGATCGAATAATGTAGAAAAAGAGACGCACTCCGTCCGCCAAAAGCCATTTTTTCAAAATCAGAGATATCATCAAGCTTTAGTTTCAAAAGGACTGCACTCTAATAAATCACCTAACGTAAGCAATTTTCAACATAAAAACACAAAACCGTTGGTGAAATCTCTACATGTTTCATCCTTTATCAAATGCCCGTTATGTAATCAAGATCATGGCATTTATAATTGCAAGAGCTTTTTAGAAATGTCAAATGACCAGAAACTTAGAACAGTAAATAATTTGAAACTTTGTGCTAATTGTCTTTTTAGTCACAATGGTAATATGTGCATATCAACTAGAACATGCCGTAAATGCACTGCTCAGCATAATACTTTGTTGCATGACGCATACAATCAAGCAATGCCCACGGTGACACCCAGGTCATCGACTTCAAAAAAGGCAAATGAACCTAGTTCACACGTGTCTCAAAATGACTATTCGGAGATTTTATTGGCAACAGCTATTCTTGAAGTAAAAGCTGCGGACGGAACTCCCCTTCAAATGCGAGCTTTAATTGATCAAGGTTCCCAAATCTCATTGATCAGCGAAAATGCAGCACAGCGTTTAGGTTTAAAAAGACAAAAATGCAATGGGACTATTTTTGGAGTAGGTCAAAGGGAAAACTCATGTAAGGGCGTTATAAACATCGAATGTACTTCGTTATACAATGAATACACGTTCCATGCAGAGGTACTCATTATGAACAGTTTAATAAAAAATCTACCGAACAAAACATTCAAAAAACCGTCTTGGAATTTCATATCAAACATAAATTTAGCTGATCCTGACTTCTATAACAGTCGTCCTGTAGACATATTACTAGGTGCTGATGTGTACTCAAAAATCATTTTGAGCGGCATAATTAAGGTAGAAGACGAAACAGTACCCATTGCTCAACAGACACAGTTGGGTTGGTTACTATGCGGTCATGCAAAGACACATTATCATTGCAACGTCATCACGAACAACATAGAAAACATTGAACGATTTTGGGAAATTGAAGAAATAACAGAGGCCGGCTGCCTTTCTAGTGAAGAGCAGGAATGCATAAATTTTTTTTACACCACAACAGTAAGAAAAGAGGATGGTCGGTATGAGGTTCGGCTACCCCTAAAATCGGAAATTCAGAAAAAATTGGGCTCTTCAAAACAAATGGCTATTGCTCAATTCCTCAACTTGGAAAAAAGATTTAATAAACAGAAACAACTAGCAAAGGACTATAAGGAATTCATGGGCGAATATGAAACATTGAAACATATGAAACTTGACAACGATTTGGTTTCCAGCATAGAGTGTTATTTGCCGCACCATGGAGTCAGTCGCGTCGAGTCAAGCACAACAAAATACAGGGTAGTGTTTAATGCCTCCGCTTCAACAAACAGTGGCTACAGTCTAAACGACTTAATGTACGCGGGCCCTAATCTCCAACAAGATTTACAAACATTACTCTTAAAGTGGAGACAATATCAGTACGTATTTACAGCTGATATAGAAAAAATGTATAGGCAAATACTAGTAAATGAACAGGATCAGAGCTTGCAAAAAATAATATGGCGCGAAAAACCTGAACAGCCACTAAAATCTTATAAACTAACAACTGTAACTTATGGAACAAGGGCAGCTCCATACTTAGCAATGATGACATTACGAAAGTTAGCTGCCGACGAACAAGAACATTTTCCCGCTGCGTCAAAGGTGCTGGAGTCATCATTTTACGTCGATGACCTTGTCCATGGGTCATATTCTATATCTGAAGGTCAAAAGCTTATAGCAGACCTTACTCTATTATTGAAAAGGGCAGGAATGAACTTGAGGAAGTGGTCATCAAATAACAGCGAATTATTACTAAATTTGAAAAAAGATGTTAACAGAAATGAAAACACAATATTTACTTTCAAAACGGACGATAACTCGAAAACATTGGGATTATGCTGGAACTCATCCACTGACAAATTTACATTTAATTATCAAGTTACAAAACATAACATTAAACCTACAAAACGGAGTTTATTGTCCGACATTTCAAAGTTATTTGATCCTCTGGGTTGGCTAGCTCCATTATCAACAAAACATAAACTACTTTTTCAAACCTTATGGAAAAAGAATTTAAAATGGGATGATGTCGTTCCTGACGTCATTTACAAGGAATGGTCAAAATTAAAAAATGACATACATTTGATAAGTAGTTTTGAAATACCTAGATGGTTATCATGCAGCGGCACTGACGTCATTCAACTACATGGCTTTTGTGACGCGTCAGAGAAAGCTTATGCTTGTGTTGTATACGCGAGAGTAAACAATAATCAAAAATCCATTCTAGTAGCGGCCAAAAGCAAGCTCGTGCCGCACAAAAAAGCAATGTCTCTACCAAGATTAGAACTTAGCGGAGCTTCATTGTTATCAAAATTAACGGACAAAATTATATTAGCATTAAATCAACATCATATCGAACTCTATTGCTGGACAGACTCCATGGCAGTTCTGGGTTGGATACAAGGGGAACCGAGCCGATGGAAGCCTTTCGTCTCGAATAGAGTTGAAAAAATCGTCAAAATTATACCTATTCACTGTTGGCGTTATGTCAAATCTAATGAAAACCCAGCAGATGCGGCGAGCAGGGGACTCTATCCTAATCAGTTAAAAGAACATTCCTTATGGTGGGAGGGTCCGTCCTGGCTCCCTGAGCACGATAAGCAACAATCAGAGCTGCGAAAATATGATACAAATTTAGAAACCAGATCAAAAAATATAAAGCAGTCAAACATCGTTCAAACGAAAAATTGCGATAACGTAATTAATAATATGTTAATTAAATACAGTAATATAACAAAAATCATTCGCATAACTGCGTGGATACAGCGAGCATTGAACCCGCAGCGTAAGCAGTTACCACACTATATCACATTGCAAGAGTTGAAAAAAGCTAAATTGACAATTATTAAATACGTGCAAATAAATGAGTTCACTGAGGATATTGACCATCTATGTAAGCACAAAGTTGTGAAATCTAAATCATATCTTTTAAACTTAAATCCATTTATAGATTCTGACAATATCTTACGAGTCGGTGGTCGTATAAGACACGGAGATCTGAGTTTGAGTACAAAACATCCTATTATCATCCCAGCCAATAGTCGTATTGCCAGCTTACTTATTATTCAAGCTCATCAACAAACTTTTCACGGTGGCCCATCACACACTTTAGCACATCTCAGGAAAAATTATTGGATAACCGGCGGACTCCGAGTTATCAAGAAACATTTAAAAGATTGCGTCATTTGCAAAAGAAACCATCCGCTGAATCAACATCAACTCATGGGTGACCTTCCTGAAGCAAGAGTCAACCCAGCCCCACCATTCTACCACACCGGAGTAGATTATACTGGTTTCATGGATGTCAAACTCAACAAAGGCCGCGGTGCGAAGACGACCAAAGGTTATGTTGCTGTTTTCATCTGCATGGTCACAAAAGCTGTGCATTTGGAAATCGTATCTGACCTCACCAGTTCGGCGTTTATTGCTGCCCTGCGGAGAATGGCTGCCAGGCGTGGAACTCCTGCCCATATTTACAGCGATAACGGCACCAATTTCCAAGGAGCCAATAACATTTTAAAGCAAGAGTACCAACAAATTATGAAATCTTTTCAAAACAGCTTTTTATCAGAAATAGCAGAAATGGGAATCGAATGGCACTTTAACGCGCCGTCATGGCCAAGTGCGGGCGGTTTGTGGGAACGTGCCGTACGAAGCCTTAAACATCATTTGAAACGCGTCGTGGGAGAACAAAAGCTTACTTTTGAAGAGTGGTCTACCATTCTATCCCAAATAGAAGCTTGCCTCAACTCTAGGCCTCTGTGCGCCCTAACTGAGGATACAGAAAACTTAGAAGTGCTAACGCCAGCGCATTTCTTAACAGGAAGACCAGGAGGTACCATTATTAACACAGCCGAGGACGCAAGGAGCAGGTGGTACTTAACAAACAAAATATTTCAAGAAATATGGAATAAATGGAAGTCTGAATATTTGACACAATTACAGGCGCGAAGAAAATGGATGAGCCCTCAACAAAACATTAAAATCCATGATATTGTTATAATACATGAAAACAATTTACCAGCAGGAAAATGGGCCATCGGGAGAGTCATCGAAACCCACCCGGGATCAGATGGTTACGTGCGAGTTGTGACTCTTCAAACACCAAATGGTCCAATAAAGAGGCCCGTAGTTAAATTATCTTTGCTTCCTGTTACAAACAGAATTAATTTGGAGTCAACTAGCGAAAAAGAACAACCTGGTCAGCAACAAAAACATACACGAACGACACGTAACAAGAAAGCAACATTATCGACAATATTTATGACGCTCATTTATTTTTTAACATTATTTACAAACATACTTGGTGTAACTACTATCACAGAACTTCAACAAAATCAAACGTTATATTTCGACCATAAAACAAAATTACAACTGAGCAGAGATCATTGGACACTAGTGGTGTACTATGACATGTCACCCTATTGGGAAGGAAACACGGCATTTGAAAAAATATATCAATATTTAGAAAACTCTTGTACGCCAGGTAATGGGAACGAGCAATGCAATATTATTATGAATCATTTGAATCACCAGTACTCGGAAGTAAAGTACTATAACCAGCTGTTGTTAAGTCAGCTTTTCCACGGGCACGCCAGACAGCGTCGGGGCCTTATCGACGGTGTCGGGTATCTGGCGAACAGTCTGTTCGGTGTATTAGACGAACGATTCGCTGAACAATACACTAAGGACATAAACAAAATAAAACAAAATCAAGTACATCTATATAAATTATGGAAAAATCAAACATCGCTCGTAGAATCGCAATACAACTTAGTAAAAAGGACGGAAGACATAATATCAAAACATCACAAAATTATCAATAAACAATTTAACAAGATTGAAAAAGAAGTAATTGATTTAAGTAGACAAACAACAAAACAGGAACAGTCTATAAACTTTGCTTTATCAGCCATAACTGCACAGAGCATGTTACAAACGCTAAAAAATATTCAAGATACGCTGTTAGATACCGCAACAGACTTGTATCAAGGACACTTCAACCTACATCTATTAACACCAGACCAGTTAACAAAGGAACTCAACATGATCTCCGGATTATTAGCTACCGATGTCACTCTACCCATTCATAACATACATTCTGAAATGGGAGAATTATACAAATTGTTGAGAGTAAAAGCAAGAATGACCACAGACTACTTTTTATTTGAAGTTAAAATTCCACTGATCAGTAGAGACGCATTTGACCTTTACCAAGTTATACCGATTCCACGAAAAATGGAAAACAATACAATAAGCATCCGCCCTATATCAAATTTAATAGCCATTAACTTGCAAAAGGATTCATTTATCCCAGTGTCAGAGGAAGATTTTACAAACTGTATACCAAGAGACAGCCTAACCATCATCTGCAGCCTTCAAAGCCCCGTTTTCAAAATGAAAAATGATAAAGATCTCTGCATGAAAAACAGAGTGAAAATTAATGAATGCGATGTAAACAAAGCCGCATGCCAAAACAATTGGTATAGTTTATCGAAAGTGAATACCTACTTGTACATGTGTTGTGCTCGGTGTCAATTACGAATAATATGTAAGGATCTGATTACTGCCTACCAGCTGTCTAGCCCTAGTCTAATAAACGCGGAAAGTAATTGCATAATAAAAACAGATAATTTTACTGTTTATACGCATCAAAGCCAAACAAGCGAAATTAACATAAAAGATTGAAAAAGAAGTAATTGATTTAAGTAGACAAACAACAAAACAGGAACAGTCTATAAACTTTGCTTTATCAGCCATAACTGCACAGAGCATGTTACAAACGCTAAAAAATATTCAAGATACGCTGTTAGATACCGCAACAGACTTGTATCAAGGACACTTCAACCTACATCTATTAACACCAGACCAGTTAACAAAGGAACTCAACATGATCTCCGGATTATTAGCTACCGATGTCACTCTACCCATTCATAACATACATTCTGAAATGGGAGAATTATACAAATTGTTGAGAGTAAAAGCAAGAATGACCACAGACTACTTTTTATTTGAAGTTAAAATTCCACTGATCAGTAGAGACGCATTTGACCTTTACCAAGTTATACCGATTCCACGAAAAATGGAAAACAATACAATAAGCATCCGCCCTATATCAAATTTAATAGCCATTAACTTGCAAAAGGATTCATTTATCCCAGTGTCAGAGGAAGATTTTACAAACTGTATACCAAGAGACAGCCTAACCATCATCTGCAGCCTTCAAAGCCCCGTTTTCAAAATGAAAAATGATAAAGATCTCTGCATGAAAAACAGAGTGAAAATTAATGAATGCGATGTAAACAAAGCCGCATGCCAAAACAATTGGTATAGTTTATCGAAAGTGAATACCTACTTGTACATGTGTTGTGCTCGGTGTCAATTACGAATAATATGTAAGGATCTGATTACTGCCTACCAGCTGTCTAGCCCTAGTCTAATAAACGCGGAAAGTAATTGCATAATAAAAACAGATAATTTTACTGTTTATACGCATCAAAGCCAAACAAGCGAAATTAACATAAAGGATAATTTTGAAACAAGTTTCATTGCGCCCATTAACCACATAATCAATATTAGTTTGGAGCAATATACTTCAGAAAACATAAACACTGATGATAAATTATCGAGAGAGATCGAACAGAAGATCAGAACTATGAAGGAAACTGAATTCTCAATAGAGACAAGCGATATGTCATATAATGATATTCATCATTATACCCTTATTTATTCAATAATAGGAGTAATTGTATTGATTGGTATCATGGTAATATGCCGGCGAGTGCGAAACAACAAGAAAGAGGTAACAGCGGTGACTTCATCATCAACGGGTACTCCGGAGGCGCCGGCGGCGGCCACGGAGCCGGAGACTGCTGTCCAGCCCGCCGCCCGCGCCTCCCGCTCCGTCAGCATGTGTCAAGTGAGTGATATTTGTGAGACGGGTGAAAGTGCGCGAGTGCGTAAATATAATAGTGAAACAGAACTAAAAGTGTTAAAGCCAGGCTACGTGCCGAAGAAATTAGTGTTTAGTGAAGATTGACACGAAAAACTATTAGAATGCCATGAAATATTAATAAGAACAGTTTTATCTTTTTTTTTTTTAATTTATCATTGTTCTAACATTAGATATAAGAAAATATTTTTGTTTTATCAATTAGTTTCATCAGCTTAACTAACCCTTTATCTTTTGTATTAAGTTTCCTCAATTTTCCCGCCCCGGGAATATGTTCGGTGCATAACCGAACATTTATATTTTGCTTATTAATTATTTTGCAATACTTAACACCGTCACGGCGCCTGGCCCAATTTAGGTCATTAGCCGCGGTGCAAATATAAATTAGTGTAGATTTCGATGCATAAGCGAACGCACTCATTAACATACATTATTATAGTATTTTAAGAACATTTTGTGAACAAACAATAAACACGTAATTATTTTCGGTAACAACTTTATTATTTTAACATCCACTAAGCTCAGGCACTAACAATATTCAATTATGAGCTTCTGTTGCGTGCGCTACGTAAACGGTAACAGTTACACAAAAATCTTGTATGAAGGCATTTACGACCTCTGTGGCCGAGTGTTTTGTACGCCGGGTTTTATTTATATTTATTTATTGATCTTCTTTAAAAGTTCTATAAAAAAGTCCGCGACAGTATATGTCTAACTTTTAAGGGTTACCCACTTTAACCTTTTTTCTGTAATTAATGTGGATAAAACCGCAGGGCACCTCTAGTTATAAAATAAAAAGATTTCTGAACTATTCCGAAATTCTTGAGTTCATAATTATTGTCTGCTAGTAAAGAAGTACACTATGAGACAAGAATACCGTAAAATTTAACCTATTTAACGCTGTATTATTTTTATTTGCGCTACTAGTGTCTACCTGCCCCAAATCTAAGCGGATTTCAGAATTTCATGCTCACTTAACCGGGATAAAAAGTCAATCCTGGGTGAATTTATCGTGGGTGCTAAATATTCTCTAAAACTTTTACTGAGTTGAGTATCAAACTAACAAGAAATTTTCACATTTCTTTTATTATTAGTAGGAAATAAGATGCAGTACTGGGAATAAAAGGCATATTATACAAAACCTACAAGCTGCTAATTGCTAATTTTACTGTGTAAACTATGAACTTATTTATACAGTAAGATTCAAAGATCCTGGCGACCTTACTTATTTTTGCTTTCGACATTAAAAATGTCTGGCAATAAAAACTGCACACAAAATGTGTCTGGCAGTATTAATTTCGAATTATTTACAATATTATTTCAATCAGACTTTACCTGAAAATTAGCCAACAGCACAAGTCAGCAAGTATGTATACGTTCATTGTATTTACATTGTATTTACAATGAACGTATACATACTTGCTGACTTGTGCTGCTGTTAACAAACCATTACATTAAATTTGATAAACCACAGATCCTTGCAACTGAACAAAGATTCCTTACTAGGACAATACGCGAAGCTATTGAGATTAAGTAACATCCAAATTTCAATAGGGAAGATGTTTGGTATATACCACCAGCTTGGGAACCCATTATACCAAAGATAAAATCCCAACCCCGAACACACACTGCAATAGATACTATTAGTTCTTTTTGTTTGCACGATTTAACATCAGAAGGAGACAGAAAGCCTCGATTTGTTTCACCAATTCTTCTCAGAAAGGTCTCTCAATTTTAGAACTGGTGGTAGTTAAGGTCAGTTAGTTCGGGTCAAATAAATAAATTCAAAATTATAAAAAGGAATCGAATAAAGTACCTAGCTACTTTATTAAATAAATTAGAAAATAAAATCATACATAGACAATAAAGTTTTAAAAATCTTCCATTGAAGTATCCGAACGCAAACAAAAGTCTTGCGAACGTAGCTCGCCAAAGTAAATAAAATCGTAATTCTGAAGAAAAAGATGAAAAAGATTCGAAACATCAGTAAATAAATAAAGTGCATCTTTACCATTGAAACTTGTTTAATTTATTGAGTCGTGTGCGTGAAAACCTAAGAAACGAATATTATTCAGTTTATTTTTTCTTTCTTTATGAAGTCAGTCTTATTTTTGTTTTTTATGTAAAGTTACCGTTCGACTTACTAATAGAACAACCGTATATTGAGGCACTAGTCGATGCCACTTAACGCAACCACTAGTGGCTCAGTCAGACGGAGCCACCAATTACCGCCACTTTTGGCTGAATTCATTTAATTTCCGTCGAAAGCTAGCAGAGGTCGAACGCGCTTGTATAATGGAACCGCTATTGATTTCTCCACCAACACATGTCAGTTTGTTGATTTCCTCAATAACATGCGGGCGCAGGGAAGAAGCCGGCTACTGTGGTCAAGTTTGCGCGCGATGCGAGCGACTAAACGTGGCCACAAGTAGCGAACAAGATTGATAAAGTCACCAAGCATAATTTGTGCTTCGATGCTCTGAATTACAGTTTCGTCCGATTCCGTTCCATCTGTCCGTTTTAGAATACCCCGATGACGAAATCACCCGCGGCAACGCGCCTCCGACTCCTCCCTCCCACACAGGTCACAAAAACCAACACCACACAGGCAGCAAATTTGCACACCAGCTTAGCATTAGGCAAACACCGCACCCGTAGGATAAGAGTGCGAAGACCTGGTCTACACACGACACGCTATACCAGGTACAGATACGTACCTGGACGTTTTTCCCCACCACACACGACAACGGTTTACTAGAGCCAAGGTCCCAGCCCTCTAGTTGAGCCGACCTCCTCAGGTTCGAGTGGTCTAGAGGCTCCAGAGGGAGAGGAGACTCATTCCGTGGGGAGATGCCATGCGCCTGGAATACCTCTAGAAGCACTCGCTAACGCTCGGCTTAAGGTCAACCCGGTGACGCTGTAAAAGTCATCTGCGTACACTAAAAAAAAGGATTAGAATTCACTTTGCTTTAAAATAACTTAAAGTACAATCAGGAGGTAGTGTATATTTTTTCATTTATATTATTGTTGGGACATGTGGTTCGATATGTGTATGAATGTATTTACTTTTGCAACATTTGAGCCGACACCTTAACATAACTAGTGTTTTTATTACCATTTTTTCAGGTTCGTGTTACCATAAAACAAAATAGCTACAAATACCCCACTTACAATTTTTGAAGGGGCAAACGTGGCCGTCTCTAAATACTTTACTTTACTGAAGCGTAGGATAAAAGAAATTAATGAAAAATGACTAACCATTAATAATTACACGACACACTGTACAACATCTTCTAATATAGTGAAAAAATATTTTGGAAATACTTTTGACTGCGGTTTATTAGCTCTGACATGAGAAAAAACGGCGGAATAATATACGAATCTATAAATTAAACAGTTTACGTGTTAATAGCGAAATGTATTAAAATGTAGGTCAATCAAGGTTACTTACTCTACAGAGTCACAATTTTAAATACGAAACATCTGCATTTGAGTTTGCCGCCCCTACAATTTCCCCGGGTGATCTAGTATTTGTGCTCGCAGTTTGTGGCTCGAATGCGCCCAGTCCAGTGGGTATAATATATGGTATAATACCTCGTTTACATGCAGCGCCAGTAAGGAGGGAAGTGGGCATGACGAGTATGTAAACACGATACTCGTGATGCCACTGCCATTGCCACTCGCGCTGCCCGGCGCTCCCCAAAAGGGCGGTTTTTTGTGCGGAAGTCAAAGGGCCGGCAGCGCGAGTGGCAATGTGTGTTCACACTCTACGCGTCGCTCAGTTCGAACAGAGAAAGACGTGTATTTTTTTAAGATCAGCGACCGTCTACGATGGATAGATAACATCCACCATCTTCTAAGACGAACTTTCTTTTTTTGTACTTGATATATTTTTAAATTTCGAACATAATTATGGATTGCAAAAAGACACAGCGCGGCCGCTCTTCGACGTCTGCCATTGCTGAAACTCTGAAGCGAAGTGAGAGGTAGGGCAGTATGTAAACACATACTTCTCTCAATCATGCCGCAGCAATATTTAGGGAATTATTACCGGCAACGCGAGGGGCAGCGGCATGGGCATAGTCTAAATACCTCGTGTATTAGACCACTCGGACTCGGACGCTCGGTTTACGCCGATACTATACAAAATGTATGAAAAAACGCGTCCGCAGCTTGTGGTCGCGTTTAGTAAACCTACAAAGTACACAGAGAGATACAAACACACACACACAACGATAAGTATTTATAGATGTAAATGTTAGTATTTTTAGTGTTTATTGCTACTAGTTATCATGTTCGAGGTGGGCGCTAATAACTGCGACCCAGTCTCTGACTAATGTAGTTATTAAAGTTTTACATTGTTCTGTACAAACTATTTAATTGTAAATAAAGTTTTATTTTAATTATTATAGTGGCCGCGACTAGTGGTACAATGTGCGGTTGAACTTAAATAACTTTTTATAGCATCTGCAGTATGTTATTCTCCATTCACCTCCCATTCCTACCCATAATAATGGTTTGTATTCTAGAAATGTTACTAAAATAGACTGGAATATATTGTGTTTAACGTATAAGCGAAAATTTCCTCCCTGTTTCCTTTCATGGTGGAGTTAACGTAGCCGTTTGCATAATGCAAGAGCATATCACTCTAATAGTCTTCTTATTTAGGTGAAGACACGTTTTATGGCACTACACATAAACTGAGTGGTCGTACAATAAAAATATACGAATAGTGGGGAGGTGTTTTCAAACATTCAGACTTTCTAAGAGAAAAGTAAACATATATGGCCCAGAAACGGTATTTTGAAGTGGATTCTTTTTATGTGGATTCTTTATAGGCACTCGACTATTTAAATTCTCGAATTTTGCTTGTGGTTTGTAACACTATGACTATGTTGTATAGTGCTCTAGTTTGTACCAAAAAGTTAGCAAATAAGCATATTACTCGCAAGATGGGAAACAATTAAAGCTTACACTTACGACATTAGAATTATCTTTTGCGTGTAGTCTAATATTTTTTTTACAATCACATTTCTCCTTCAGTGGACATTAAGAAAACCTTATTTTCTATTTGTACTTACAACAATGGGGTTCCTGTACCGTATCAGCAATTTTCAAAACTTTACTTAACACACCATTAACATCAGGTGTGCAATAATTTACCTCGTGTTTTAGGATTTCGTGAACCCAGTCTAGTTTCGCCATGTCCGTCTGTCCGTCCCCAGTTTTGCTGGGAGATTATTAGCACTAGAGAGCCGCAATTTTGTGAAGATATGTATATCGATCACGTCGACAAAATAGTGGAATAAATTTTTTTTGTGCAACTCTCTTGGGGATGATGTTTTTTTCATCATCTACCCCATCGAGTGAAAAATCGTTGAATAGGTCCTTCAAAATTACTTAGGGGTATCTAAGACTGGTTTTCGATTTAGGGATCCGTTTGCGAAAAATTGAACTTTAAAGTGATAATTTTTGTTCGAGCAGGGGGTTCCCCCATCTAAAAGTTTAACTATTGGCTTAAAAAGCTTGGAAAAAATCATTCATGATAATAGTGCTTTTCATGAACTTTTGAGGAAAACTACACGGTTAAGATACATTTGTTAGTTAAGTAGTGATAGTCGTTCAACTTCGGTTAAAAAAAAATTACCTATAAAAAAATATTAATAGTGATACAGATATTATAGCATAAAACCTTGCATTGCAACAAAATCTTAAATAAAAACTATTCAAAAACTACAATAAAATATCATTAGTTCCACAACGCTACCGCGAGTACTAACGGCAACGGCTACTGAGTCGCGCTAACGTTACGTTTTTATGAACTTGAAACGATCGGCGGTTATACCGCATCATCCCCTTCACAGGGGATAATTGCTTCAGATGAAGCTTGTAAGGCCCTTCTGCATGCCCATAAGCATGAACTACGGGTTTTAGTCAGTAAGAGTTTGACATATCCTTGCAGCCGGTTGAAGCATATCCTTGAGGATTTCACTTCCGTTCCCCCTGCCTGGGAGGAAACAAAAATAAATCGGCGGTATTCATAGGTATTTAAAAACAAATTAATATCGAATTGATTTTGAGTTTGAGACGCAGTTTGACTATGATTTAGGTATTTTAGCTGAGATACATATATTGATATTAATTGCTTTTTCTAATTTCCGATATCGAAAAGACTCATGCTCAAATATATTGTGGTAACTACAGGCAGCTACGGAACCCTACACTGCGCGTGGCACGATACACTCTTGGCCGGTTTTTTTATATTAAATGGGTGACAAATAAGCAATTGGCCTGCCTGATGGTAAGCGACCAACATAGCCTGCTTTTGTATTGCAAATTGCTTGCGATCAATTTGCAATACAAAAAATATCACTCGCCCCGTTGCCTACCCTGACCCAATCTCCTACCCCGTGGAGCCCTGGAACTTTACTCACCGACAGAAACACAACACCACCAAAGGAAGTTTTATTTTCTGTGGTCTTCTGTAAGGTGGAGGTTACTTCCCCAGGCAGGTGTTTCTAGTCGAGCGAAAAATCCGCTATGCTTTAACTCTCTTAATTTTTTATACGTTTTCGAATAAAAAAGTACTTCTACAGGAAAATTCATGGTATACTCCTGATCTGACACAAGAAGAGAGTTCTACTTAGTTTCAATAGCTATAAATAAGCCACTTACCACTCGGAAATAAAATTCACCTTCACAAACAATTTGTATAAAACGCGCGGCCCCAGAGTACCGATCGCCTGGAGCGATGAAGCCTTAACTTTGCAGAAATTTCCGCGAAACACCAAAGTTAGCGATGTTAACTAGGAAAAGAATACTTACCGAAGTTTCAGGCGTGCCGGCAAATGTCGTTGTCGAGTGGAACTTTTTAAAGTAGGTAAGTTTGTATACAAACATACTGTAAATTCTACATGAAAAGAAAACCTTAAAACCCTGAAGCGGGACTTGCATGGCTTTTCTTTGACTCATACAAACGCAACTTATGTGAGACAAAGTAAACCTGTGCGTAAACCGAGCGATCGGTACTAGCTTGTGGGTGTGTCTTCATATAAACTGTTCATATATATTTTGCGGTAGCGTTGCGATTATCGACAGCTGAGGACCTGGACAAGGGAGTACTGTCAATGACAACATGACGTATTACTAGCCAAAACTCACAGACTGCAGGCAAGCTAGGGAAGCCGTTCCTAAGGTGAACCTGCAGCTATCACGTAAGCTATCACCCCTTTTTTTTATTACGCAGGCAAAACCTCTATTTACAGACGTTGGCGCCCTACGAACGGACCTCACACCTAGCCTCTCGCAAGTCTCACGGGTGCTTACGAGCGCTTACGGCATACTATCCGCTAACAACCCTCCGAATACCCTCTACGCTGTTAAGTACGGAACCGCGAGATCCCCGATGAGGAACTATACCGCGTCTCCGCACCCAACAGCCGGCCTAGCCGGGGCTCTACGGCAGATATCACCCGGGGTAACTCGGGTAATCCCACTGACGTGCGTAGGACTGTCCGCGCTGGGACCTGAGTTCGCGGTCTATTGCTCACCGCACCGCTCCCCGTCCGCTGCGTAAGGATTGCTTAGGCGTTCCCCTCGCAGGCCCTTACGCGGCCCTCTCATGTAGGACAGAACTACGAGAGAGGGCTGCCGTCTCGGAATCTGTCTGTGACCGGCATAGCTAACGAACGCCATTCCGGGCAGCGAGGGATTCTCTCAGAGGGTCACTGGGCGGGTGTGACCAGTGTCCTGTTTATCAAAGCTTGTATTGCAAGCACATACCTTGTATTACAACCAATTGCCTTGTATGACAAGCAATTTGCCTGTAAACAAAATCGTTATTACAAGTATGTGTTTATCAGAAGTGCACATGTAGGTATATTACGTGTTAAAATGTCATTATATATATCGTAAGTATTTTATAAGCTTGTATTCGTGATTTTAATCATCAAAAATTTCTTTGTATCCTAAAACTTTAAAAAATCATGACAAATCTCGCCTGCATATCAAAATTTATAAGTCTACAAGTTCACAAGTGTCACTTTACAAGAGTGTTTTTACAAGTTCGTGTTAATTACGTTTATCAAAAAAAATTACAATGCTTGTAAATTCTACTTGTAAGTTCTAACCTCAAAAAGTATTCAGTATTTCCCTCTCCATGGTATTGAACTCCGGATTTCAGCCAATGTAGAGTAAAGCCTTCTGCCTTTTGTAATATTTATTTAGTTAAAAGTGCGTTATTTTTGTTGTTAGTTTCTTTAATAAAATGTTAATTTTTCTTTTTTAGGCATAACATTTCGTGAAATTGAAAGGTGAACTCCATATAAGCTATAATAAAACTCATTCAAAAACTAGTATTTACTTGTAACTTTCGATATAGATGTTCTTATAATCATAACTACCGACGACACTTCGGTGGCTATGAGCAGAATGCCCCTCTCCATTCTCACCGCACCGCTATTACCTCGTTTAGACTATGCCCATGCCGCTACCCCTCGCGTTGCCGACAATAATTCCCTGAATATTGCTGCGGCATGATTGAGAGAAGTATGTGTTTACATACTGCCCTACCTCTCACTTCGCTTCAGAGTTTCGGAAATGGCAGACGTCGAAGTAATTACAGCGGCCGCGCTGTGTCTTTTTGCAATCCTTAATTATATTCGAAATTTAAATAATTAGTAATTTTAATATAAATTAATTAATAAATATCAATTATTAATTAATATTTAATTAAATTAATAATTTTTGATTTCATATCTTTCTCCACCAAGCGCGTAGCGCGAACTAAGCGACGCGCAGAGTGTGAACACGCGTTGCCACTCGCGCTGCCGGTCCTTTGACTTCCGCACAAAAAACCGCTCTTTTGGCGAGCGCCGGGCAGCGCGAGTGGCAATGGCAGTGGCATGACGAGTATCGTGTTTACATACTCGTCATGCCCACTTCCCTGCCCACTTCCCCCCTTCCTCGAATATAATAAATAAATATTTCCAACGCTAACACCAATTAGCTTAACCCCAAAGTAAGCACTATAATAAGGCTTGTGTTATGGGATACTAGGGTAAAGGATATAATACATATACTTTACTTATATAAGTATATTTATATAGAAATACATATTAAACATCCATATCTGGAGTATAAATGCTTGTGTTCATCACACAAACATCTGTCCCCACCGGGATTCGAACCCGGGACCTCTCGAGTCGGCGACGCCATGAAACCCGGCGTACAAACCACTCGGCCACGGAGGTCGTCATACCTCGTTTAGACACAGCGCGGCCGCTGTAATTACTTCCACGTCTGCCATTGCCGAAACTCTGAAGCGAAGTGAGAGGTAGGGCAGTATGTAAACACATACTTCTCTCAATCATGCCGCAGCAATATTTAGGGAATTATTGCCGGCAACGCGAGGGGCAGCGGCATGGGCATTGTCTAAACAAGGTATAAACGAGGTATTAGATTCAGACGACCATAGATAAATGATTGGTCTCGCTTCACTCCACTAGATACCGCGCTATCAAAAAGCAACAGCTCCGGTTATGGGGCAACTCATTATTGTAGTGTGTGTATGTCACTTTGCAAGGACGGTGTCATATGTCAAAAAAATGTAGCCAGCTGCTCAACTGCTACCCCAGTAACAGGGAAAATATTTTATGCTGTTGTCGATCCACACTAACAATATCAATTACAAAATCCGTACATATTAAATGAATATATATAATTTTTAGTTTTTCTTTTTTTTTCAAAAAAATACGTGATGCACGGAGGCGCGAATCCTATAATTTTATCACGCTTGCATAGTTAGTTTCTTTATTTTTATCCCACCTGTCAATAGTTTGGTTACAAATTCTTATAAGTGCCGCCGTAGTCTGAGTGGTATGTACGCCAGTTTTGATGGTGTCGGCCTTCATAGGTCATAGGTCCCGGGAGCTAGGCTAATAGATGTGAGACTTTCGATTTATTATACATTTAGTGATATCAATTCTGGCATGATTCTCTACAGCTAAACTTAAATTTGACAACAGTGCATCCTTGTCATTCTCTATACAGAATGAAAAGGAGAGACTGATGTTAAATTTGGTTTTAAGTTCAGAGAATCACGCCAGAATCGACCCCATTATCTTTATAACTCTTTAAAGTCACTGATGTCGATTCTGGCTTGATTCTCTAAACCTTAACTTGATGACATCAGTGTATCCTTGTCATTCTATATACAGAATGAAAAGGAGAGCCTGATTTTAAATTAAGTTTTAAGTTAGAGAATCATGTCAGAAGTCAAAGTCATTAAATTAATCTGATGTATGGCACCATTAACATGACTTGAGTCGAAATCAAAATATCTTTTAGAACCCGTCCCGATGAATTTTAACATGACATCGATTAGATAGATTCTGAAACCAAGCATATTAAAAATACATCTTCAGAGGCATATGATAATCCACCTCTATCTTTTAACATCACAAATTTATGAAACCAACAATGATTTTTAACAGTTAAATTATCAATACAATGACAGCATTTCAATTTTTTTGTTAAGAACTTGACAACAAAACCGGCTACGTATTCAACAACGTGGTTTTTAAAATTCGACATGTATGGCACATCCAAGAATTCTGTGATCTCGTCAAAATCATCTTTAACTTTTTCTAGTGCATTTAATAATACTGAATCTTCTTCTTCGAAACGTTCCCACATGAAAATGAAATTTATTGGAATTTTCTAGAAAAACTAAATAATTTGCAAGATAAAGAAGGCCTCCATTTAGCTAATAAAATAACGAAACGTCATTTAGAATTTCGCAATAATCTAATGAAGGTAAAGTTTGCTTCAAATTATTAAGTTTTCTTTATTGTTACCCGCACCATAAGCTATCCCTGAGGCCGAAGCACGAGTTTTTGACAGCTGCTTAACGCTAACGTATCGCATCGTCAAAGTTTCTATGAAAAAAACTAAGCAGCGCCACTGACACCATGTATAAACTAGCTTTTTCCATACAAAATTTGACCATAACGATACTTTACGAAGCAGTCAAAAACTCGTCCTTGGGCCTCTGTGCTCAATTTCATTCAATTAATTTCAACATTTTTTCCAAAATTGTGATGTTTTCTTAACCCCCCCCCCCCCCCCCCCCCCCCGATTTATTTTCAAATATTTTCGATTCACTGTCACGAATAGTTTGTATTTCATAAAGAGGTCAAATGAAATGGGTCATATAACAGTATATTCATATTATAAAAATCTCAACCATAGGGACTTTTATATTGCGTAATTGGCAACACTAAATGACGTTTATTTTTCATGAAATTTTACATCGAAATTTCGAAATTATAAGATACTTACTGATGGTATGTGATCCCAGTGTCCTTTTTATTGACGTGACAACGTCTTAAATTAGGTTGCGGCTGGGAGTCACTTATGAAAAAGTGTAACGCTCGGTAACGTTACGATGAGTCTCTCGTGTTAAGTTTAAGTTTACATGTACAATGTTTTAGTAAACAAAATATATTTCTATAGTTAAAATTTGTGCAATTCTTATTTTCATTCAATTCCTTGTTCCTATTGTGCAATTTAATTATATTCATATCAATAAATATTCTACCGAGAAAAAGACGTTGTCACGTAAAATCTTCGCCCGTAAAACCGACTTTACAGGCAACCATTTTTTTTTTTGAACTATTATTCTTACAACGTTTCACAACACAAACTGACATTTTGCTGCGGATTGTGCTCTAAATTGATTAAAATATACGGGACTAACACCTAAAGCGCAGCTGTCAATGTGACTGACACGGCGAAGGCTCGGGTCTGCCGATGTCGGCATAGTATTTGTTGCCCCATTAAACAAGTACGCCGGCGGTATCTAGTCGAGTGAAGCGAGACCCATCATTTATCTATGCAGACGACCGGACCATACTTCTTTCGCGCAATTTGACACTTTCGGTTTTAATTAATTCTAATACAGTAATCTGCATTTAAATTTATGAAAATAAAATTTTAATTAATAATCGTGACAAAATAGAATTGAACCTAATAAATATTTTCAAAGCCAATTCTTGATCCGAGGCTCAAGCACAAATTTTTGACAGCTTCGTAACGTATCGCGCTTCATCAAGGTTTCTATGAAAACTAAGCAGCGCCCCCTATCAGACGTAAGGACAAACTAGCTTTTTCCATACATTTGACGATGACGGTACGTTACGGGGCTGTTCCAATGTACTAATATTTCCTAAATCGCTTGAATCACCTGATAACATTTCAGAATTGCAAAATCTAATGCGGTTTTTAGTATGCTGCGACACTTGTAAACATATTAAATGAAATAGAGAGTCGTCGGACACTCTCTCGGGACTTGAATTTGCCATTTAGAACGCATTGACATTTGACTATAAGAAACTTTTTCACTTCAAAGCTTAATATTTCAGAAACGGATTCCTTAATCAAAAAAATGATTTGTGTATACCTTGATACCTTATATTATGTTTGTAACACCTATCCAAAGATTATGAAAAAGTTATAATATCCCACTAAACGTATAGGTGGAGGTGCCTAGAAAAAAAAAACATTTTACAACTGTCTATTGCTCATTCATCCATGCTAAATATCTATATAATATATTATGACAGTTAAAAAATATTCAGTATGTTTTAAATATAAAAATATTTTTTTCCCGAGCAAATATTTATTTTATTAGGTACATACTTTTGCTTTGTACTATTACTATAGATTTTAGACAGAATCGTTACTCTATTATCAATCAGCGATTATATAATTTTTCGTGCAACTTTTTTGGTAAGGATTAATGAAAGTATCATACTTAATTCAAAATAACGGAATTTTGAGAATCATTGCTAAGTACGTATGGAACGGTTTAAAGCTAGGATTCGTGTTAAAGAACATAACATTCGTGATTCAATATTGATACGGCATGGAACTGCGGAAAGTCAATAATGGAATAAGTTATCACGGGTATTCCCCTAGAGTGTTCAAGTTTTTGCTGAATACGAGTGAAGTCACATTTAGGCCCGTATTATAGAAAGATTCTCAGTAACGAATCTAGTCTTGAGCATAGATAGAAAGGGATGTCGCTATATAAAGCACATAGCGACATCCCTTTCTAACTGTACTCAAGTAAAGATCAACACTTAGTTGTCATTCTGTAATACGGGCCTATGTCCAGTTTTATCGTTGTCAAATCATCGTTTCAGTTCACGGAGCGCATCTTACTCTGAACTGTAGATGAAGTGACAAATTGAGGTTCTGTAAACATAAGAGAAACTCATTGGCGCAGATGGTTAGCGCGTTCAGCCGGTTCAGCTGCCATCGCTGAAGTTAAGCAACTTTCGCAGTGGTCGGTCATTGGATGGGTGACTAAAAATCTTCTTTTTCGAATTCCTCCGTGCTTCGGAAGGCACGTAAAGTCGTTGGTCCCGTCTGAATCTGCAGTCGTTAGCACCCGCCAATCCGCATTGGGCCCGCGTGGTGGGTCATGGCCCTATTCCATCCATAGGGAAGGCCTGTGTCCCAGAAGTGGGGACATAAATAGGCTGATGATGATGATGAAACAAAAGAAGACTACAAAAGGGGTAGGGGATGGGGTCAGGGTAAGCAACGGCGCAAGCAATACTTTGGTATCGCAAGCATCTATAGGCTGCGGCAGCTGCTTTTCATTAAGAGCCCTTTTACAAAATTGCGCCGCTGCCGTACTGATGAGGCGCGAAGGTAGATTTGCACTAGTATATATTGCATTTTACGGGTGATGTTTCGAGTCTTATAAAATAATCATTAATGAACTAATTATAAAAGCATATACTTATTTCAGTAGTTCAATGATGTTAGATTAGTTTTATGAAAGTTTTTGATAGTAATTCTATTTCATTCAATATCAAATACGAGGTAAACCTGCATTATTTTTTGGGAAATCTCACGGAGGTTAGATGTTTTTTTTTTGATAATTAATGAGATGGAAAATCAAAATTCTAATACATTATGTTACAACAAAAACATTTTTTCTGTTGACGTAGTAATTATTTTGATCTAATTTATTGAACATTATTGAGAGATTGAGGCGTTTGAAGTTGTGTATATAAGCGTTTTTTCCGTAAACTAGCTGCGGTACAACGATCAGTAAAAAAAGGAAAATAGTATTTGCATAGATTCTACATTAACTTACAATAGGAAGAATAAATCTACTGTTTACTTCTATTGGAAATAGTCAAAATCTTTTCTAAGGGGGTAAACGAGGCGCTCAAGAATTGCTTATTACTAAAAACGTCCAACGTTCGTAGCTCTATAGATTACATGCTAATTCAGAATTGTGAATACTCGAAAATGCTGCCGCAAGCCCGCCATTAATTATTACAGTATAATTTACATAATATCGTGGTTTCACCAAATATCAATGGAGGCATTGTTGCCGATTAATATTCAAAAATAACAGAAAATCCCTCTGGCTCGTATTTCAGCGGGCGTTAACCGCCGACCGCGAAACTTTCGATACCGCGCTATTAAAATTAATTAAACTGGAACAGGCGTTAAGTAGCCACTTTGCTTATAAACTTGTCACTTCTAAGCTCTTAATTACGGCCATTAAAAGCGAACATTTGCGTTTTATTAACTTTTAATGTTTTCGTGAATATAATAGAAAATGTTCTATTTATTGCAATAATTACTTTTGATGTCCTGGTATTCATATGAAATTACTATTTTATGGCTTTAGCAATAATAATAGATAACAAACTTAAAATTATATAAATTAAATAAGTTTAGTTGCTTTCAACGTTAATAAGTTTGAAAAGTTCAAGTTGCTTGGATAAAGACATAATTGGTCAGTATCATCATCATCAGCCTATTACTGTCCCCACTGCTGGGGCTCAGACCTTCCCTATGGATGGAATAGGGAGATTGGGCCATAACCCAGCACGCGGGCCCAGTGCGGATTGGTGGGTGCTAACGACTGCAGATGCAGCCGGAACCAACGACTTAACGTGCCTTCCGAAGCACAGAGGAGCTCGAGATAGTAATTTTTTTTTGTTCACTCATCCAATGACCGACCACTGCGAAAGTTGCTTAACTTCAACGAACGCAGCCGAACGCGCTAACCACTTGCGCCATCGAGCTCCTCAGTCAGTTCTATTGGTCAGTATACTTATATACTTTAACAGCTTATTTCACATTTTTTTTTCATTTTACTAAATAAACCTACACTCTTAGATATTTAATGAAAGCGAGCCGTTAATCCCAAGTTCTTATAAAGACGAGGCGACTCAGGCCAACTCTCGTATGAATTTATGATGAACCCCCATAATGTCAGAAGCGCCTCAAAAGATGTGGAGCATTTCACGAAATGTGCCGAGCATTACGCGAGGTAGCAGCACAACAACGCGATTCACGCGAACAGTGAAAACAAAGCCTTATTATAATTTCAAAGCACCTGCGCTAGGGTGTCCAGACAAAGTGGACGGATTTGAATGCGACCTCAGTGATCCCATGACTGTAGTTACTACATACGTTTACAGTTGTGGCTACTCGTCGGGAATCGTAAAACAAATGTGTCCCAAGGATCAATAAACATAAGAATAAAACATGGATACGGTTTGAGAAAGGTCCTATGGGGACTTTAAATGATGTGGACTGTAATTATAGGTAAACTGGTATATTTTTTACAAAACAGATTATTTGACATGGACGTGGTGTTGTATTATGAACGCGGTTGGGCTCGTGCGATGCTGTGCGAGGCGCGTAAGCAAGTAGTGTCCGCCGCCACTGGTCGCTCATCCCCTTGGTAGTGGTCCCTCCTCCCGCATGTCTCCTCCCGTGCGTCGGCGACATGCTCCCCGGGTTGAAGGCTGCTGATGAAGGCTTCAACATTCTGGAAGGGGACAGATGTTATTAAATGCCCTCCGAATGATGCCTCGTTTGGTCTTCAACTCGGCGACTCTGACGATGCCATCATTCCCAGGGTAGACATTTATGACTCTTCCCAAAGACCACAGAGGAGGTAGAAGAGTATTGTCCTTGACAATTACAAGAGAGCCCTGTTTCAGCTCATTATGACTAGTGCGCCATTTCAGTTTCTGCTGTAACTGGTTGACATATTCAATGCGTAGCGGCGCCAGAAATGTTGACGCCGCTTCACATTACAATATGTCGAAATAATGTTAAAATGTTTATTTATGAAATCCCTTCAAATATTTGTTCTTTTTTTATTAGCATTTGCTTAGACTTACAGGAATTTGTCACATTTTTCATGAGATCGATACAAATGCTGTGTTTACCTACAATTTAGATGCATATAAAAAAATAGTTTAAGGGAACTATTGTAATTCACCTTTATGTGTTCAGTGGGTAAGCCTTAAGAAATAAATAAAAAATACATTGGTACTTAGTGATTTTGTAAATGAGTACTTTTTGTCTGATTTGTTGCGGGATGCCTATCTCAATCCTTATCCCAAGTCCGTGTAGGAAATTAGGTTGAAAAGTTTTACTTACATATTTGCAATTTTATACATTGTTCTTTTATTTTTTACATAGTTGTTGTTTTAGGGAATTTACATAGTTGCAATTTTTGTACTAACGGACGCTTTTATAGGAGCAGTACTTTTAGCTCCTTATTAAACGTTTGGTTCCTGATTAGTATACGAGACTGTTACTTTATATCCATTATATCCTTTGTGAATTCCATATTAATAACATTACAAAAAAAAAATACTCGGCCTTGTTTGCATGCTCTAAATAAATCAACTCTCATCGCTTTACACTGATTCGATTTCAGTGTAAAACTAAGTCGGCCTGAAATTTTCACGAAAGAATCATGAAAAATATCATAGAATAAGAAAAATATAATATCACACGAAAAAAAGTTTATCAATATTTTGATTTAAAATTTATGGTCACCTTATTTATCTTATTTATGGAGCATATCGCGGGCTCCTTTATCTTGGGTACATCACTCACGGCTGGTTGCTTGTTCCAGGACTATGTTGTGAACAAAAGCTCTCAAAAAATAACGAGTGTCGTGGTTTAGTTATTCAGCGTAAAAGATTTACTTATCTTTACTTTGACTAATACATATTATATAATTTACAGTCTAAGTTTACAATTTACTTGTAAGAATAGTTAAAAGTTTTTAATGCCCAATACTACGCTTTTACAATATAATTATATCTACTGGTTTTTAATGCCAAGTGATAAATGTTTAGTTCGTAACAGTATTACTAAAAACAAACATCTGCAGTATGCGGATAGTACACTGTAAAATATGAAAGTCCGATCCTTATTTAAGTACTGTACCTCCCGTCTGCGTTTCTATCAGCTTTTCTCGATTATCGGCTGGGAGCTATTAGAATCTATACATATAATAAAATGGTAAGAAAGTCAAAATTGTACATTGAATATTTTTGTAACAGAATACTTGGGGTGTGTGTGACCTACAATCGATACCGAAGCCAAAAATATAGTTTTTAGAATTTTTCTCTGTATGTATGTCCGGGATTAACTTAAAAAGTACTGCATGGATTTACTTCAAATTTGGTACGAATATTATTAAGAAGTCGGGTCAACATATAGGCTACATATTATCACGCTATCACCTACGGGGAACTAGCAGTGAACTGGGGTCAAAAAGTATGTACAAATAACTAACGCCAAGCGTACGAAATCGCGGGCTGCCGCTAGTACTTTATATACCTACCTATACGTTTATGACAATTAATACAAAAAAGAAGACGACCTTAGTCTACTGTTAAGCTGCCTACGAAATGAATGTTATTATAATAAAGTTTTATTATTTCAATTCGATTGAATAAGACAATAATATATTATTGCGAGAAGCCTCTATATTTCATTGTGTGCGAGCTGACCCTGCCATCTAAAGCTACAATCCCCAAATTCACCGCAGAAGGAGAACTGCAGATGGTCAGCTCGCTCACAATGAAAGAAAGAGGCTTCTCGCAATAATATTTAATAATCTTTTTAATCTGTAGCTTCATGAGCGGAATCTATTAATTAGAATTACTTAGTTTTTTCGGGACAACAGAGCGAGGAAAAATACACAACTGTTTTACAAAGTAAGTTTTATCGTATTCTGCTTGCTCTAAGCCGGATATCCTCTCACTGTAAGATGACGTCACACAAATTTCAAGTCCAAAAGTTCCCGCTAAAACATGGTAACGCGCAGCTACTCCTGAAACTCTTGTAGGAATTCCGGCGGAATGTTTGCGGTACCAATAAATAAGGCTCTGTTGTCGTTTATCAGGCAACATCAAACGTTAAACGCTACATAATACGTCTCTGTTCAGCTTGTTCCCTCGTTTATTTCTAATCAAATCACTGACGAGTGGCAATTTCATGTTTGAATTGTTCTCTGATCTTTTCGTTTAGGGAAGACGTCTTGCTTAGATACTTTTTTCCCTCATCTACTAACCGTTTGGCAGTATATCGCCTGATTAGGAGTGTAATTTAAGTGAATAATTGATTAATGCCAACACATACAAACATCAAGTACTTGTAAGTATGATTAAAGTCGATTCTGTCAACAACGAACCCATAGGTACATAGTTTCGCGATATCCGTTCATGAAACGGCAAAGCCTTCTGCACTAATCTAGACTCTTTTCGGTATTGCCGTAGCCTTAAGGCTAGATGGCGTTCAATATAAATTTATCACCTTTTAGAATATTATGGCCTCGTATTTTTTATGTCCAATCTCGATACTTACTCCCAGTAAAAGGAGTTAACGCGTATCTCCTACATTATCGGATAAAATATTTTTGTTGTAGTTATGTTTTGACAGCAAACCTTTTTTAAAGGCAAAAGGAGTGACTATGCGTTTGTTTCAGTTAAAAGTGTACGATTAAGTAGTTTTTCCTAAAATCTTTAGGTCGTCCATTTCGGTTGAAAACCAATGAAACTTTATCATTCCCGAGCCACGTTTATCGACGCCCGGTAACAATATACCGGGCTAAGGGAACTCCCAGTCTTTACGACCTCATTAATTTAGGGATCCAGTTTAGCTCTGACCCTTTGGTGCTTTCGATACGTTGTTGTGGCTCCATTCATCATACGGTAATGAGGTGTATACACCGGAGAGGCGTATATTCGTTGGTAAAAATCCTGGAGGCATTTAATCTTCATAACTATGCTATTTGTATATATATATATACATATGTGTGTGTGTGTGTGTATAATAGGGATGATGACCAACTTTCTTTTCTTCGTCAATTATACAGATTATTAAAAAGTATTAAACAAGTTTTTTTTTATTTATGCATACAATAAAAACATTACAGAGAAATATTGATTTGAAATGTCGCATGACGGTACGTCTTGGTGCAATTTTTACTTAGACGCCAGAGCCCCCTAACTTTGATGCGTTGACATATAAAATATAAGTGTCTATTATTTTTTGATAATCTAACTGACGGACTAATTAGAATTTCTTTTACTTTACCCCGTCATCATACCTTTTCACTTTCAATATAGTAAAGCTCATGTAAGATTGAAGATAAAATCACATAAATAGCTTTATGAATAAGTATAGCTTTTGTTTCTAGACTTGAATGTAAAAAAAACTGAGTGATGGTGATATTTGCATCAAAATTTGTTGCATGGTGTCTATTTTGATATTTGAGTGATTTTCGTACATTTTTTCCGTGCCTACATAAACGATATCAAAGTTTAAATCTTGTGGGGTCATATTACTATTTTGTTCCCATGCAGATAATGCACCTCTACGTTTATCTCTGCAAAGTATGATAGTGTGGTGCGCGTAGCGACACGTCGCAGTCGCTTGATTCCGATAAATAATAGTTCAAATATACGCGGTTTCATTGTATGCTACTTCCTCCCCCTCAAGTTGAACTACAACTAGCAAAACATGAACAATCTAAACAAATTTTTCTAGAAAAAAATCCACGCGGACCGGGCAGCAGACGGGACTCGAACGCGCAATGTCCGCTATCTGGGCGGATGCACTGACCATTATGCTAATTGTTATAAATCAACAATTCTCAAAGATCTCGATATCGGAAAATGGATAAATTCAAAAGATTTAATGCGAAATGTGATTAAGTTTGTTACTTTACGAAGTGTGGAGCAGTGGAAAATTAACAGGGACAGCAGTAAAACAATTTTTCCACGAATTCCTCAATCTGTTTATCTTGCAGTGCCATTCTGTAAAATTTTCAATCCGTGACAATTTTACAGAATATTACTGCTGGTAGCAAAATGGTTGAATATGACAAGGTTAGAGTTAACGTTTCCCATCTGCTGCGGTCGACTTATACAGTTTTTCATACGATCATTTTGTTGTGCGTTTGTCCGTCTGCCTGTCAAGGCCCTTTATCTCGGGAACTCGTGGGGGTATCTTGTTGAAATTTAAAACATATACGCATGTCTACGGTCTATAGAAGCTAGAAAAATACAAACTTCTAAGTTAATGAAAATAAGGGTATTATTAGTTTAGGTTTATGCTGGGTGCCCCCACAAATTTGAACGGAACCTTCCGTGGGCGAGTCCGACTAGCTCTTGTCTGTTTTATTTAATAACACATTTTTTTATACGCATTGCGACTGTGATTAGTCTGCTATTGTGGAAATAACGCAACTAGCGTGGGGGCAATGATGATACGAGTTGGCATGTAAAACACTTAACTTTACACCTTTGTAAGTTATTCATATTCGACTTTGTAAGATATTCATATTCGATTTCAACGTGACTTACATTGTTGGTTTATTTCTCAATAGCTTTTGGTTAAATTTCATTCCTACCACTCCTACAACAATTTATTTTCCAAATTACTTACGTTGAGTTTCCGTCATGTGCAACATTTCAATTTATACTTCGTAAACGAGTCTTAATTTAAGTCAAATTAATACGCCCCACTTAAAGTCGGTTAGAGAACAGCGGAAACTAGTTTGGGACACGAAAGCAGTACTAATTTGGTTGCATATTTTAGAATAAAACCAGTAGAAGACCTAACAGTAGGTTCAGCTAAAGTAGTATTCTTGATGCCTAACTGTAAGGGCTCAACACAAAATAAAACTGCGATGCGATGCGACGACTCATCGCAGGAACTTGCGATGTGAATTGCTGCGATACGATTTCGTGCGGCAAGGCTTTGGTTAAGGTGACCATACTTTCAACGTTAGTCAGCCGTATAAGACGTGTTTTAGTAATAGTGACATCGATCATAAAAGATTGATGCACTGCTGTTATTGTTAAAGATTTAGAAGAGAAAAGAAGATTTTGGGTTCATCCATTTATTACCATTATGAACGCTGGTGGGAACTATTTTACTCGAGAATATGGTTTTAGAAAAAGAAGCAGATATTTTTTTAGAATGAGTATATCTTCATTTGAAGAGCTTTTAAGTTTATTATCACCATGTCTACAAAAACGATCGTACGACAGAAGTCACAGACCGGACTAAAATAGCGTCACCAAGTGTGACGTAATATCACAGGATTGCGCAATGCGAATTACATCGGAAGTTCTTACAATGCATTCGTGCGAGCTCGCAGCTATTTGCGATGCGGTGCGAATTCGCAGTTACATAACTGCGTGGGGGCACTCTTACAACTTCTTTATACGTTCCAAGGGTGAAAAACAAGCATTTAGCCCTCCTGGTTGGTAAGCGGCTACCACAGGCTATAGACGCTTGCGATACCTAAAATATCACCCTCACTGTCACCTACCCTGACCCAATCTCTTACCCTGTGGAGTCCTGGAATCTTACTTAACGACAGAAATACAAAACCACCACAAAGGATGTGATATTCTGTAAAGTGGAAGTTACCTACTTCCCCAGACGGACACTCTACATCATCATCATCATCAGCCTATTAATGTCCCTACTGCTGGGGCACAGGCCTTCCCTATGGATGGAATAGGGAGATTGGGCCATGACCCACCACGCGGGCTCAGTGCGGATTGGTGGGTGCTAACGACTGCAGATGCAGCCGGGACCAACGGCTTAACGTGTCTTCTGAAGCACGGAGGAACTCGATATAGTAAAATTTGGTCACCCATCCAATGACCGACCACTGCGAAAGTTGCTTAACTTCAACGATCGCAGCCGAACGCGCTAACCACTTGCGCCATCGAGCTCCTCAGGACACTCTTATTCGAGCGGAAATCCACCTTACCCTACCTCTTTTTAGATATTTTCATAATAGCTTTAAAATTAAAAGTATGGCTCTAGTAGTTATTAAAGACACTATATGACAAGAAGAAGCAGGCACGTCGTTAGTTATGCATTCATAACAGGCACTAACATATTCATGAATAATACGTAGTGAGAATAAAGTATCATACTCGAAAACGTATAAGTAATGACCTGAAATATTAAATAAGAGAGCATCTGAAGATAAAGTAGTATATAGCTGATATTATCAACTCTAATGAGAACGCCATCTGGGAAGTAATCTTCATTTTAAACCGACTGCGAAAAGAAGGAGCTTCTTAATTCATCAATATGTTTTTTTTTTATTCTTGTTTGTGCATATTTCGGACGTTTGTGGACCGATTTTGAAGATTCCTTTTTGTTTGTAAGTATTGGTTAGCGAGATAGACTTATATTTATTTAGTAAAGATGAGAAAAAGTATCCTTTGGTGTAAAACAGCAGAACTTCTGAAGTACAAACAGTACACATATGGTGTTTCGTTGTTTTTCGAAATATGAAAGAGGAATTACAGGCCAGACCACCTATACTTGGAAAGTTGATGTTGAAATATAAACTTTTTAAGAAAAATAAACGACTTCATAAAAATTCAGATGTATCACTCATGCATGGCACCGACTCCAAATTCATATTAATTTGACTAGAGACTTAAGTAAATAAAATGTATTATTTTTTAATGATTAGTGATTTTGGTTTTATGGAGTATTTTTGTTATAAAACTATAGTTAAATAACACTACCTTCTGGTGTTTTATAATTTATTATGTGAAGTGCCAACTTTCGAGTAACATGAAACGTACATTTAGGAAAGTCTTACAGCAATGACACACACTAGCAAATTTTGAAACCAAGCTACGTCTCGAGTTCGAACAACGTTGTAACTTTGTGCAATTGTCTCGATTCTGCTGCGCCATCTCTTTATCCACCTAAACTTAAACGACATCTTTGTTGACAGTCTAAAGAAGCTCAAGTATAATTGTTTCTTAGGTTTTCACGCACATCACTCATTAAATAAAACTAGTTTTTACGGGTTAATGCACGAAAACTTTATTTATTTATTGACGTTTCGTAGCCTTTACAGGCTACGTCGTTAGAATAAAACTTTTATTTAATTTGTCGAGCTACCTTCCAAAGACTTTTATTGAGCGTTTGGTTATTTCATTGTTCGATTTTTAAGTATGAATTTGTCTATGTATGAATTTATTATTTAATTTACTTAATAAAGTATTTTATTTAAAATTCTTGTTTGTAATTTTGAGTTTATTTATTTGACCCTAACTACCGTAAACTACCACCGGTTCCAAAATTGGGAGACCTTCCTGAGAAGAACCGGCGAAACAAACTCAAGAGAGGCTTTCTATCTCCTTCTTATGTCAATAAATAAATAAAGTTTTCGTGCATTAACCCGTAAAAACTAGTTTTATTTAGCTCAAGTATAAGTTTATATTTAACACTATCTGTGCCCCGCGGTGTTACCCGCGGTTTATTAGGGATATTTACCCCCAGTAAAACCTATGTGTTAATCCAGGGTGTCAGCTAACTGCATACCAAATTTTATTAAAATCGCTCCAGGCATTTAGGGTGAAGCCAAACGAGCGTAATTGTTGTGAGTCGCTTATTTTCGGTCACTTATTTTACGTTCAACTGAATTTCTGTTGAGCTGCCATATGAACGTAATTTATTCACTTACTATTGAGCGTTAGTACGGGGTGTTCGTGTCGTCGAGTGCAATGGATCCATTAAAAATATTGTGTATTTACGAAGCATATTCAGAAGATGAGGCCAGAAAAAGAAACTGGGTAAACCCACTGAATAGTCAGAGGCTGATATGTGGACAGTACCATACTTTATATGAACGTTTATGTGCAAATCCAGGTATGTTTGAAAAGTACTATCATATGCCATTACGTGTTTTTCAAGAATTATTACACCACGCAACTTGTAACAATCTGTTGCTTCCCCACTCCCCTTCCTTGCCCTACCCTCACCCGAAATTCGGACGAGCTTATGCGCATTGAGTCGGCAGACAACTCATTTTGCGTTGTCGTGTGGCACCAACTGCCTTTTTGTATGAAACCGAATGCAGCAGAATTTCTGCGACCGAAATTCTGCGACTCACCACTCACAAAATTACGCTCGTTTGGCCTCACCCTTAGACGTGAAGAAGTAAACCCGGGTACTCATTAGCGAGCTGTAACCGTAACCGCTGCATGCACTGTAACCAAAAAGCATAGTGTGTACGTGGTTCGCTAACCTGCTGCGAGCGGTACGCGTATGGTTTGCAGCGAGCCGACGTTTACAACTGAGCTACAAGCGTTCACACTAGAACCTCGTAGAGTCTGTGCGGAAACAGAATGGGCGTGGCGAAAAACGGAACTAACATTAAGCTTTTGATTTGGCAATCAAACCCAGCGATCTGTAAAACGACAAAGTTTTGTATTGATACGGATTTGTTTGTTGTTATGATTTCTTGCGGTTTTTTGTATTTAATCATGTCTAAAAGAAGTAAAACCTTACAAATACGGTAGAAAAGTACTACAGCGCCCTCCAATCTAAATCCCATTGTTTAGCCGCACAGACTCTACTGTATCACGCATGTTACGGTTACAGCTCGCTAATGAGTACCCGGCTTAACAAACATACACACTCACAAACTTTCGCCTTTATAATATTAGTGTGATAGTCAACCATTCTATTAAATTATTGTCAGACAGCAGAAGATGTTTCTTTTATTTAGATTCATTTGGTTTTATCATAGCCAATAGGAATCTCTGTAAAACCTCTAAGTTGAAGTTATACCAAGGTTTAGATTTATTTTTAAATTCATTCTTTGGTGATTGTAGTATTAGGCCAATTGATAAATAAAGTCAAACCGTGCTTTTCAACCGACGAAAAATAACGGACGAGTTATCAATTCGATGCGTATATTTTTTATGTATGATCACGCGTAACTTTTTAGAGAGCAGTCTGATTATAATAATTCTTTTTTTTATTGGAAAGGGTATATACTTCGAAGTCGGTTTTATATGAATTAGGAAAAAAACCTTTTATTTAGGGTAGGTACATATAAAGTGGGGGTTAACTTTTTTTCATCGTCTACTCCATCGTGTGGGGTATCGTTGAATATGCCCTTTAAAGCGACTTAAACTTATTTTTTATTTAGGAATCCATTTATGAAATTTAATGGACAGGGTATCCTTCAGGGTGGTATTTTAGTGGACCTCAAGTTGGTCCTAGATAAGTGTTTTTAAACAAAAATCTTACCCTTAGGGTGGGGGGGGATAGGGGTTATTGATCACTCACAAATTTTGATGAAGAGTTGTATATAGGTCTATACCTATGAAATTGCCGTTTTTCACGAAATAAGTTAACGCCCATTTTTTTATTTTTCTTGTTCAAAGTACCATGCACCTTGTTACCCATTTAATCAATACATTTTTGCCAACGTAATGGTAGCTTATTGATGCCCTTTTTGAAAAAGTCTGCTGGACGGGAGGCAACAAATTCTTCAAAGGCATTTTAAATTGCCTCTTGGTTATTTAATTTTTTTTCTCGTTCAGGAAGAAGAAGTCTGTATGGGCACGGTCTGGTGAGTACGGTGGTAGACGGAGAAATTCCAACCCCAGCTCTTGTAACTGGCTGAGCGTTTGCGATTGTCAAACACGATCCATTTTTCGTCGCAAGTAACAATGCGATTCACTATGCCTTCATATGTGTACCCGTTGAGCAATGCAAGGCTCATTCAATACGTGGGTCACCCTTTTCTCAAGCTTTTTTACCCTGCCAATTTGACGCAATTAGACCAATATTGTTTTGATGCTAACATCGAAACCTGCTATTAATTTAGCTGTAAATTGAGAATCATCAGCTTCCACAATCGCCTTGAATTCATCATTGTTAACTTAAGTTTTCGGTCGACTATGGGGTTCATTTCTTTAGGTCGAAATTTCCAGAATGGAAGCGGGCAAACCAATAACGGGTGCTGCGATCGTGAGTAGTTCGCTCTATATACGTCGTTGATGTTGCGTGCCGCTTCTGGTGCTTCGCTGCCACGACGGTACTCATACTCTATAATTACTCGATTTTTTAGCGAATGACGAAAAACGTACAAATACGTCGAAAACAGTACGATAACCATGAAACAGATGACTACTATCAATATTTTTGATATTTTTAATATTTCCATATTTTAAAAATTAAAATAAGTAATTTGAACTAAGAATTCTCAGCGAAAAAAGAAAAAGGCGGGCTTGATATTTTTTTGCAAAAAAAAATATTATCATATGATTTCAAGTATGTATATATATATACCTTCGTCGCAAGTAACAATGCGATTCCGACATACCTTCATATTTCGGTTTCACTGTGATAAAATTGAAACCGTTGCTGCCAGATTGACAAAATATTCTAGTTTGTTATGTCTGCCTATCTACGCCTCTGAGCCGCTGGACCTAAATCAACACGATATGAAAGCAGAATGAAAAATAAGTCACGAAACTCCCGTGAACGTTCTTTAACCTTTAAACATAATTATAATTCATCCCATTTTTTGCCTTCGATCAACAATTCTTTAGATAACGGGTCAGCGTGTAAAATCCGTCTCGGTAAATGAAGCCACACTTGAGGCGTGAGATCTTATTTTATATTATGTACTTAGTTCAGTTCATACAAAACGAAGTAACTCGCTGGCCAATGACTGGTCAAAAATATTTTATTTTGTGGGCCTTATGGTTAATAATTTACATTTTCCTTTTTTCACCTTTATCGTTTTTTTCTAAGTATCAGATATCTTATATATAAAATTCTCGTGTCACAATGTTAGTAACCATACTCCTCCGAAACGGCCTGACCGATTTTTATGAAATTTTATATGCATATTCCGTGGGTCTGAGGAGCTCGATGGCGCAAGTGGTTAGCGCATTCGGCTGCGATCGTTGAAGTTAAGCAACTTTCGCAGTGGTCGGTCATTGGATGGGTGACCAAAAATTTACTATCTTGAGTTCCTCCGTGCTTCGGAAGGCACGTTAAGCCGTTGGTCCCGGCTGCACCTGCAGTCGTTAGCACCCGCCAATCCGCACTGGGCCCGCGTGGTGGGTCATGGCCCAATCTCCCTATTCCATCCGTAGGGAAGGCCTGTGCCTCAGCAGTGGGGACATTAATAGGCTGATGATGATGATGATGATGTGGGTCTGAGAATCGGCTACTATCTATTTTTCATATCCTTAAGTGATAATGGTTGTCCACCTGTAAAGTAGTGTTCTGAAACCTACAATGAGCCTTCGCGCCAAAATTCAAACTATTGGGTATTGTAACGTAGTGTTCTCATATGAGTTAGGAGGAATGTTATCCCATGAAATTGATAGAACACTAGGTACATTACACATCCCTAAATTGTTTTTTGGACAATATTTATTTTTTTATAATGAGGTATTAAAAAATACAAACAACCCTAAATTTTCTCTTCTACCACCTGCCCCTTTTTTATGGCGGTAAGTTCGCTGGGTCAGCTAGTAATTTATAAAAGGAATAAGAGTTCGTTTTGTAAGATAAAAGGTCGCATGTGCGAAATAACATTTTGTTATTTGTAACCTTATTCCTTTGTGAAATAGTTGTTATTAGGTTCAACTTAAACTGTTTTAAAACATTTATCTTTGTTCATTGGGAATTGAATTTCGTAGTAGCTGCATAAGTTTAAACACATGCGGACAGTTTTTAGCTTAGATTTTGTTTGCTACCCGTTATCTATAGAATTGTGGATCGAAGTTTTTATGTTTAAAACAGAAATTTCATATAAAGATCCGGCCATTACTGAATTTAACAAAACAGGGTATGTTTTAGCGACTGCCGTAATAAAATCGAGAACATTATTTTTATTTAACTTACTCACAGTAGAATTATAAATAAAAAGAACTGACTGACTTTAGATTTTTTTCATAATGCCAAGGATTTTCTCACAATCAAGGTATCAGTTAATTATTATTGCAATTTTCACGTCTCAATAATTATTTTTTAAAGATTATATACATATCCATTGTCAAATTCCCATCCTATTTGTTTCTTAGGTTTTCACGCACATAACTCATTAAATAAAACTAGTTTTAACGGGTTAATGCACGAAACTTTATTTATTTATTGACGTTTCGCAGCCTTTTCAGGTCTGCTTCGTCAGAATGATTTTTTATTACTAAATATAATCATTAATCAATCATAAAATCATTCTGACGAAGCAGACCTGAAAAGGCTGCGAAACGTCAATAAATAAATAAAGTTTCGTGCATTAACCCGTTAAAACTAGTTTTATTTAAATTCCCATCCTATTTGTACGATACCCTTACTGTTGTCGTGCAGCATTTTATTATTTCCTTAATAAGGATACAACTATCCTTGATTTATTTCCTTCTAGCAAGTTTGTAAAAAGTTATACGAGTTTGGGCGAAAATTGAAAAGGATAAAAACGGTCCCTGTTTAGTTTCTTGCTGGGTCTTCCCACTACAAGGTCGGCCCGACACCCATTTATTTACGAACCGATATAACGTATTAAGTATACAAAGACAGAATAAACATAAGGCCTTTTAACCAATGATACTTATATTTGTATCAATTGTAAATATGAGTGACTGTTCTTATAAATAAAGATAATAATTTAAGAGGGGCCTGATTCTTGTATTTTGGTAATAAATAAATAAATATTTCTACATCAATAAGCCTAGCCCCAAGGCTTGTGTTATGGGATACTAGGGTAACGGATAGAATACACATACTGTACATATATAAGTATATTTATATAGAAATACATATTACACATCCATGACTGGAGTAGAAATGCTCGTGTTCATCACACAAACATCTGCACCACTGGGATTCGAACCTCTCGAGTCGGCGACACCGTGAAACCTATAAACCACTCGGCCACGGACGTAGTCAAATAATAATATTAATATATTTTTTAACTTAACTATTATTTAATCATTGTTTTTTTGAAAAAAAAAAATGTAATTCGACCATGAAAAGGTGTTAAAATTAAGTTATTACGTAGTTTCTTTTCTGTAAACGTATGCACACAAATACAAAATTAATTAAAACTTAAATTTAAAAACTTGAGATTTGGTTTGCATCACAAGCGATAGCGATTTTCGATTATTTTTTTTCATCTTACAAGGTGTATAAAAATAATTATGTGTCACACTCTTTAGTAAATAGGGACATTTTGTTTATAAGCTTGTATTTTTTTCATATTTGATCACACCAATTAGCCTAACCTCAAAGTAAGCACTATATAGCTTGGTAATTGATAGAAATATATTTATATAAGCATATTTTTCTAGAAACGTATACATAGGGGTGAATATACAAAAATTGGGTAACTCAATGTCATCAGTCAATATATGGAAAGTCTTATGATATTTTATTGAGATTACAATTTATTTTAAAACAATGAAAAGTCCTATATTTGGTCACCCAATCACAGCTCTTCATTTTAAATACAAGTTAATAAAAAACCACAATAAATGCTTAAAACGTCAATCCGTTGGCATGTCACAACCCCGAAAACTAACAATCAAGTGACTATCTATTAAACATTATCATTGATTTAAGAAAACTTACTAATCT
The DNA here is from genome assembly GCA_902850365.2 of Chilo suppressalis. Taxonomy (NCBI): domain Eukaryota; kingdom Metazoa; phylum Arthropoda; class Insecta; order Lepidoptera; family Crambidae; genus Chilo; species Chilo suppressalis. The sequence continues at coordinate 7,424,068 of OU963902.1, forward strand.
ACTACAATCTGTGATGTACATAGTAATATATACTACAACTTTCATAATGCAATGTTCTCCACATTATTTAAAAAAAATTAAGAAACTTTGTGTTTGTTTCATTCGTCAGTCCGTTGTGCGTTGTTTAAATTTGAAATTCGCGCCAAATTATCGCCGACTCAAAGTCAAATCGCTGTTTGAATTTTAATGTTGGTAATGAAGTTAGTTGCGGACCACACAATTTGATGGCCGGCATAACTGTACCAGTGCTTGGGTTGTATTTGTCGTCTATACACGTGCTGAGTCAGTCAAAATTTCAGTCCTGTGGTCAGTCGTTATTTTCTTGTTAATCTCAGGTTTGTTTTCATTTATACATAGTTAACTATGATTTGTTAAAATGTAGTTTGTTGATGCTCGGAATTACCAATAAAAACATTAGTTCTGATTATAACCTCAAATTATGTCTTTTTCGTCAGTCCGTTGGCGTCAGTCCTTTGTCAGGCATCGCGCCAGAGGACTGACGTGTTTCCATGGTACTGATGTTTTTTTTTAATTTTGGAGCACTTTTATCGTTTAAGTACTTCTATCGTATTCTCAGACTCTGAAGATGATGTACCACTATCTACATACGTTAAAGACAATGACGATCGCTCTAAATTGGATAGAGATCTATCGGCACCAGGAACTAGCGGTTATTCGCACCATCAAAGTCGTTATAGTAGTGGTGATTATGTTTTGGTCAAATATATCACAAAGAAAACAGAATATCATTATGCAGCGGTCTGCTCTTCGGTTGATGATGAAGACGGTGAAGTAAGCGTAACTTTTCTCAAAATTTGTAACCAGAATGGCACTCTGTTTAATTTGGATGAAAGAGATGTGTCAGATGTTCCCGTGGATCAAATAATAAAAAAACTACCCGTACCAAACCTCATTACAAAAGGGAAGAGAGTTTATTACCAATTTCAGGAAAAAATTGATGTTGATCCTTTATTTTTCGTTTTTTTGTGGAGAAAAAGATCTCATATTATTCTAATTACTACTATCTTTGTTGATGCTTTTAAGGCATAGCTTATTATATTTACTTGATTTATTAGAAAATACGTACTTTTAAGTAAAATTACCTCAAAATAATATTAAAGTTAAGTAATATAACATTATAAAAATCTCAAAAGGCTGTTATGAAGACTGGGATAGTTGACTTTCATAGTATTATATTGTTATTGTTCTTAATTTCATGATAATAGTACTTTTAAGACAAATATTGTTAGATTTTTGTTTCTATTGTTTGTTGATTACTTAGAAATGTTAAGTAAAACTAAGTCAAAGTAGTAAAAGTTAAGTGAATAACGTTACGTTACATATCAAAAGGCTGTTTTGAAAACTAAGATAGTATTTTCTCCCAGTATTGCATATTAATAATTATTTTTAATTGTTACTAAGTGATTTTAATACTTAAAAGACATGTGCCATTATTAAATCCTAAGAGATTTGTACCAATTTTTATTAAATTATATTATAATTCTTACAAAATGGTGTATTTTGTCAGTACTATGTTACCCTCGTCAGTCCCTTGGCAGTCAAATTCTGAAAATTTGAAATATCTCACAATCTACTTAAAAAAGTGACTGGCCCGATTTGGAACAATATATTCATTAGATTAGCTATCTTATACACCCCAATTTGTAGAAATTTGATTTAATAACTATAGTAAACAAAATATCCTCAAGAGTTACCCAACTTTTGTATAATCACCCATAGTTATGTTTTTTAAGCACTTAAATGCTAGATGTTTAAATCTAAAGAAACGTTTACTAGAAAAAAAATTAAAAGATTTTTTTTCTAGTAAACTTTTCTTTAGATTTAAACGTATACATATTTAAACAGCCATGACTTGGCACAAATGCTCGTAATATCGCATATAATAATAATTATTATTTATCTCAGATTTAATAAATTTCATTAATTGACATACAAACATTCCACTAAGCCACGGAGCTCATCAAGGTTTGTTTTTTACTTATTCACACACAAACAACTGATCGGATTTGGATAAAAATTGGCACTCATATAATTTGTGACCTAGATTTGAGGCATAGGACTTCTATCACCAATATTATCAGTATGTTTTTACTTCTACGCCCGTTTTCATACTGCTATACATCGAATCGAGACAAACAGCAACCAAACTATGTATTTTAAATATATCTTAAAGTTTTTAATATGAATGCCAGCCGTAGGCATTAGACAAGCAAAGCAATTGTAACGCTGCGGAGGTTACAGTACCTTGATATAGGTATGCAAGTTAATTTCAATTCAATGTCGTTTGAATCGCTCTCTTCTGTATCGTAAGCGTGGGGTTAAATTCGTGGAGTTTTGTAGGGTCTCTTGGTACGACCTACTAACCCGCTCAGCAAATGGGACTCCACAGGTATGAATTTCGGCATTCAGCTATGAAATCTGGGAAAATTTATAATCCGGGAGCCCCTGTGGGTGCTTTGAAATTTGGGTGTTTAATTACTGCCTGCTTGCTATCTTTGAATTTATGACGTGTAGTTTGTTAGTAATAAAATTTTTTCACTGGAGTTTTTAGTTCATTTGGCAATGAATAAGTTTAAAAGAACAATACTAAGTGCTATTATAAGAACTAACACACTTTTCACCGCGGAATACGCCGGTGTGATTTGAAATTATGTAATTTGATATTCGTGTTATCTATAAATCACACCGCGGATTTCGAGGTGAAAATAGGTTGGATTTTCAAGATAATCACTGCGAATCAAAAACGAAACAGTAAGTAGGTCTGTCATTTATTATGTAGGTTGACTTAAAGGTTCCCCGGTGCTGGTGGAGAGGGGGGAGGGTTATGTGGCGGCACGATGGGGAGAGGTGATGGTGGTATCCACCTACTTCTCCCCCAACCGCAGCAGGGCCGATTTTGAACGGTTCCTCGCTGCGGTGGAAGGGGTCGTGCACCGCGCGGCCCCTCGTCAGGTGCTGGTGGCCGGGGACCTCAACGCGAAATCGACCGCGTGGGGGTCCCGCCGCACTGACGTCAGGGGTGGTGTTCTGGAGGCCTGGGTGTTTGCCCTGGGTCTCCAAATCCTCAACCGAGGAACCACCCCTACCTGCGTCCGGTGGCAGGGCACGTCACTCATTGACGTGTCCTTCGCCACCCCGCCGCTCGCGGCCCGTATCCGGGGCTGGCGGGTAGAGGCGGACGTGGAGACCCTATCGGACCATCGATACGTCCGATACGAGGTCTCCACAGCATCCCCAGGGCCCCGGTGGGCCCCCGTGCGGGCGGCTCGCCGTTCAAACGGTGGGCGCTCGCACGCCTCCAGCCGGATGTGGCGGAGGAGGCGGCGACGGTGCGGGCCTGGGCAGGGGTCCCTGACGCCGTCACGGGGGATGCCGACGGCATGGCGGACCTTTTCGCGGACGACATCAACGTCGTCTGCAGCGCCGCCATGCCGAGGGCGCGGGTTGGCCCACGGAGGAGTGGGCAGGCATACTGGTGGACGCAGGAGCTCACGATCCTGCGTACCGCCAGTATGGGGGCCAGGCGCGCCTACCAACGATGCCGTAGGCGTGCCAGACGAGCGCCCGGCGAAGAGGAGGTCCTCCGCCGGGCGTACAACGAGGCCCACACGGCCCTGCGTATTGCCATCTGCAGGGCCAAGGTCGCTGCCTGGGATGATTTCCTAGCCATCCTGGACAGCGACCCCTGGGGGAGGCCGTACCGGATGGTGAGGGGGAAGTTCGATTCGGCGGCCCCCTCCACGTCCGATATGGAGCCCGCGCTGCTGAGCAGGGTGCTGGGGACACTTTTCCCAGACCCCGGGCCCTTCGAACCCCCCAGGATGCCCCCCGGTTCTGCTCCGGGGGCGTGGGCTGTTGGCCCCCCCCGTGTCTGATGCAGAACTCGACACGGTGAGGGACCGGCTCCGGAGCCGCAATAAAGCTCCGGGGCCGGACGGGGCCCCGGCCAAGGTAATGGCTATTGCCTTGGGCCCCCTGCGAGAGCGATTCCGTGCGGTGCTGGATGCATGCATCGCGACGGGTCGCTTTCCCAGGCGCTGGAGAGTGGGGCGGCTCTGCCTTCTCCGCAAGGAAGGCCGCCCGGCGGACTCCCCAGCAGGCTACCGGCCGGTGGTGTTGCTCGATGAGTCCGGGAAGGCTTTTGAGAAGATTCTCGCCTCCCGGATCATCGAGCACATCGAGGGTGACGGGCCGGACCTGGCGGAATGCCAGTACGGGTTCCGAACCGGCCGGTCCACGATGGACGCGGTTGGCCGTCTAAAGAGGTGGACTGAGACGGCCACAGCTCGGGGGGAGGTGGTGATCGCGGTGTCCTTGGACATCGCGAACGCGTTCAACACCATCCCCCACGAGTGCATAGAGGCGGCGCTCGAGTTCCACCGAGTGCCACTCTACCTCCGCACCCTCGTCCGGGACTACCTGCGAGACAGGTCAGTCCTGTACGAGGATGCGGAGGGCCGCGTCCAGTCGTGGCCAGTGAAGGCAGGCGTACCCCAGGGTTCCGTATTAGGTCCCCTCCTATGGAACCTGGGGTACAACTGGGTCCTGCGGGGTGAGCTCCTGCCGCGCATGGACGTCGTCTGCTTTGCGGACGACACCCTTGTAGCGGCGAGAGCGAGGGGGTGGGAGGAGGCGGTCCACCTTGCGTCGGTCGGCACCTCCATGGTCGTCCGACGCATCCGCCTCCTGGGACTGGAAGTGGCCCTCGAAAAGACGAGGGCCATGGCCTTCCACGGTCCCAGATGCAGGACCCCGCCGGGGCTCCGTGCCCGGGTAGAGGGGGTGTGGGTTCCGGTCGAGACGCATCTCAAGTATCTCGGCCTGACCCTAGACCCCCGATGGAGCTGGGAGGAGCACTTCAGGCTCCTCGCTCCCCGGCTGTGCGGCGTCGCAGCCGGACTCGGTCGCCTCCTCCCCAATGTGGGGGGGCCGAAGGCGAAGTGCCGTCGGCTTTATCACTCCGTGATAAAGTCGATGGCGCTGTACGGGGCCCCGGTCTGGGCGGAGTGCCTCTCGTCCCGCACGAGGGCCCTCCTGCGAAGACCGCAGAGGGTCATAGCGACCCGGGCCGTGCGGGCTTACCGCACGGTCAGCCACGGGGCTGCCTGCGTCCTAGCAGGCACGCTCCCGTGGGAGATTGATGCCCTGGTACTGTCCCAGGTGCATCAACACCGGGTCGCGGCGAGAGAGCGGGGCGAGCGACCCGTTCTAGAGGAGATAGAACGGGTCCGCACCGAGGCGCAGAGGGAGGCTCTGCGCCGATGGGTGGAGGCACTCGCCAACCCAGCCGCTGGCCACCGGACGATCGAGGCGATTCGTCCGGTGTTGGAGGAGTGGGTAGGGCGCCAGCGGGGCACCCTCACCTACCGCCTGGTGCAGGTACTGACCGGACATGGGTGCTTCGGTCACTACCTGCACCGAGTCGCCCGTCGGGAGGAGACACCGCGGTGTCATCACTGCGCCTCTCCCGACGACACGGCCGAGCACACGTTGATCGTGTGCCCGGCCTGGCGAAATGAGCGCCGCGATTTGATCGCGGCGCTCGGCGGAGGAGGCCTCACGCTGCCAAGTATGGTAAGAGTCATGCTTGGTAGCGAGAGAGCCTGGAGGGTTGCCGCCTCCTTCTGCGAATCGGTGATGACGCAGAAGGAGGCAGCGGAGAGGGAGCGGGAGGAGGACGCTCTAGCCCCCCCTCTCCGGCGTAGACGGGTGGGCCGAAGAAGGCAGGCAGCGGTGACTGCCGGTCTTCGACGGCCCTAAGGTGGTCTGGGCGCGGCCTGACCAGCCGCGCGTCCTAGGTGCCGCTCCGGCACAGGCCACCACGTCTGGGGACTGCCTAGTACCCTAGCGCAGTCCCCCTGAGGCGCGTCGCCCGGTCCACTCGTTGGGCCGGGCCTGCCCGGGGGCGTGCTCGGAGATGTGGCGCACGCAGGTGCGTCGGCCCCGAGACCGCCCTCATATGGGCGTAGGAGGGTACCGGGGGGTTTTAGTGGAGTAGGATCAGTGTGGCCTTCCGCACTGGTCCTGCTTGAGTAGGGTCGGCACTGTTTCCCGTGCCGGCGAGTCCCACACACGCCGTGCGCCTAGTCAGCGTCACGGTATGGTGCGTAACTGCATTTCCCCTCGTCACAAAAAAAAAAAAAAAAAAAAAAAAAAAAAAAAAAAAAAAAAAAAAAAAAAAGGTTGACTTAAAGGAAAGCGGCCTAGTGGGATTTGGACTCACGAATAATGGGTTCCGTAATACAGTATTATATCTGAAATGATTATTTTGTTGTGATATCGACCATAACAAAATGCCTTCAATGTGATTTCGGGTGTCCGCATATTTAGAATCAAGAGATAGACACGCCTCTGATACAGACAGGCAGCGGATGCATATTATTGTTAAGGATTCCTTTGTCACCCTTTCAGTACAGAACTCTAAAAATGTATGCTCAAAAATACGTCGATTCGAGCTTGATTTTCTCAAGTTGTTTACGTTGAAGTAGCATTTTTACTTATTATTTATTCATATTCAGAGGTATAACTTATTACTCTGGGTTGATACAGGTAAAGAAAAAAAATCCGATCATAAGATATGCCAGCTACTCAGACCAAGGTATGTAAGTATATTCTGCAGTAGTTCGACAATGCATTAAACTCTTGTCTGAGATAGCGATTATGTTTCTAACAAATTAAAAATGAACATTTGTACGCATTTAAGCTTGACGTACAAAATAATGATAGCGGATAGTAAAATAATCAAAGTAGGTCCTTCATATATCATGAGAATATCCCCAACAATTTGAAAATAACAAATGAACTGTGGGATCACCCTTTTCAAATATTTTATTCATATGCCTCCCGAATATTCCTATGTTAATTCGTTCCCTCGAAAGTCATGACAGAGAGAAAGAGAAAAGTTTTGACTAAAATATCTGAGAGGTATGTTTAAGGTCTACGGGAAAATCTTTGACACTTTTCGCATGAGCGGTTGGATTCAAAGAAGAAAAGTGTGTTTCATTTAAATATTATAAAATAATTTATTTAATAAGTTGCTGAAATATGAAGCATTGTGCTGAATTTAGTTTTAATAGTGAGAGAGAGACGTAAGAGCGACCCCTGGCAAAGCCGGCGCAGCTGCGGCGATAGCTGAAACCAGTAAAAGGCGTAAATATGGGGCCTTGGGAGAGCCGTATATATTTGCGCTTTTTGCCGTGGAGACCTTGGGGCCTTGGGGTGCGGAAGCCCGTCAGCTATTCAAGGAGATTTCCACGCGCCTCATCGGCGCCTCAGGGGATCCAAGGGCTGGCGCGCATTTCGGACAAAGGTTGAGCCTGGCCGTTCAACGGGGAAATGCCGCCAGCATCTTGGATACTACCCTGCGAGCGCAGCGATTTGGGGTCGATTTTTTACATAATATAGCTTTATTTTTAGTTTGGTATAAGTATATAGTTTATTTAGTAGTTTTAATCTATTTTGTGTCTTTAAATAATATAGTATTTTAGGAACTTAATAATTTAATGTGTAATTTATATAATTTGCATATTTATACGATAACATAAAATATTACTATGTTTCGTCCAATATATTGAAAGTCAACAGCCTGTTTTAATAGTCCTAAATTATTAAGGGAGTCGTAAACCGCAAATATATCAGGCAATATACGACAACACAAAATATTGTGACTGTAAAGTAGGGTGGGTTCAATGAAAACCAAATATTAATTAGATTTACCTTAATTCATGAATTTAACTTTATGCCACAGGAAGGCGGCAATATCTGTTGCTTTAATTACAGTTGATTAGAAGTTTGTTTGCAGAGATATTTACGATATACAATTTTGACCTTACTGTATTGAAATGAAGGATGGTATGGCAGGTTAAATTAGTATCGATTGGGTTCTGCGATGTCAACTACATACTATAATACTATTTAAAACGGCGCACGGCTTTGTGTATTGACTTTGTGTTTTAATTAATTGACTTGCATCTAAGCTAAAACTCACTTAGGTATCAATAAAGTTGGTGTATAACGATCGGCAATGTTATATTATCAAGTTATATCATTTTCAAATAACTTCCAGCAACTTTCTTGTGCCCATTTATTTACTATTGCCCATTAAGAAGAGTGTGTATACTCCCCAAGAAAAAAAGAGTGTAATGTATTCAGGGTTCATGTTTATATGTACAATTATTTATCCCACTATAAATTTTAAACGACTGAACCGATTTATATGTGTGTACTTTCCCGTACTTACTTACTTTACTGTTAAACTTGTAATAACAGCAATGTCAAAATATCAATTATTTATATCAATAAAAAAACTCTTCTCATTATTACAATATAGGTATCATTTGAACGGTTTTAATGAGGCCATATCAAATATAGTAGAATTTTTTTAACGGCACTCGTGTTTTTTTATTAATGTTATTATTAGAACTTATTTAATAATCATTAATATTTTGAAAATTGCACACGTAATTTGCCTATGACAAAAATAATATGCTATTAGCTAGGCGTGGATGAGCAGAAACTGATAAATATTTATATTATGTTTAATATTAAATAAGAAACGACTGCATTTGAAGTAATATTTCTGATAGTTGAAGTATCCAAATAAAGGAATTACGCCTAAGTAAATGTTTAAGGTTGCTTAAAAGAAGGTGATATGTTCAATATAGCTGACTATAGCAGTGATATAAAACACTATAATTGTACGAGTCACGTACAGATAACGACTGTTTAGATCTTTAGTTATAAGTTTTCATTGAAGGCCTCAATAGGTAAAAAGCTACTTTCTTAGTAATTGTGGTTGTAAACATTATTTGTAAAAAAAAATGTGTTTTTAAAATGTGAAAGGATGTTAAAGTAGAAATCAATGAGTTTATTATCTATTTTTTTTCTTAAACAAAGTGAACTGCATTTAAGTTAAATCAAAATATCTTTTATAATTTCATACACGTTTATGTATCTAAGAAATGCATCATATTACGTCATTGTATTAGGTATATAAAACATTTACTTTTCTTAATAAATCAATGCTCGTCATGCATTCAACAGGATCTGTTGTCTTCCTTCCTTTATCCTAATATCATTATGTAGGGGGTCACCCCTATAGGTCAATAGTTTGGTTACAAATTCTTATAAGTGGCGCCGTAGTCTGAGTGGTACGAGTATGTACGCCAGTTTTGATGGTGTCGGCCTTCATAGGTCATAGGTCCCGGGAGCTAGGCTAATAGATGTGAGACTTTCGATATACATAAATATTTATTATACATTTAGTGATATCGATACTGGCATGATTCTCTACAGCTAAACTTAAATTTGACAACAGTGCATCCTTGTCATTCTCTATACAGAATGAAAAGGAGAGACTGATGTTAAATTTGGTTTGAAGTTTAGAGAATCACGCCAGAATCGATATCACTAAATGTATAATAAATATTTATATATATCGAAAGTCTCATCTCAAGATTTAATGTGTAATTTATATAATTTGCATATTTATACGATAACATAAAATATTACTATGTTTCGTCCAATATATTGAAAGTCAACAGCCTGTTTTAATAGTCCTAAATTATTAAGGGAGCCGTAAACCGCAAATATATCAGGCAATATACGACAACACAAAATATTGTGACTGTAAAGTAGGGTGGGTTCAATGAAAACCAAATATTAATTAGATTTACCTTAATTCATGAATTTAACTTTATGCCACAGGAAGGCGGCAATATATGTCGCTTTAATTAGAGTTGATTAGAAGTTTGTTTGCAGAGATATTTACGATATACAATTTTGACCTTACTGTATTGAAATGAAGGATGGTATGGCAGGTTAAATTAGTATCGATTGGGCTCTGCGATGTCAACTACATACTATAATACTATTTTAAACGGCGCACCCCATTATCTTTATAACTCTTTAAAGTCACTGGTGTCGATTCTGGCTTGATTCTCTAAACCTTAACTTGATGACATCAGTGTATCCTTGTCATTCTCTATACAGAATGAAAAGGAGAGACTGATTTTAAATTAAGTTTTAAGTTTAGTGAATCATGTCAGATACGACACCAGTGTTGAGTAAATTTATAATTATTATTAACCATGCAGACACTAGAAATTGAAATAAAACTATAATAACAATATATATAGTAAAAACTATTAAAATAAGCAGGTTTACAAAAGAATAAAGTTTATTATCAAAAAATAAAAATTACATGCCACTAACTTGAACAAGTTATCGATAAACGATGAATTTGCCTTTTAAAATTCCCTGACTTTTGCAAATTTTCTTTCTTCGAAATGTAATGGAGTCGTATTTGTATAAACTTCTCCACTACTAGTCGAATTAAATTAATCTGATGTATGGCACCATTAACATGACTTGAGTCGAAATCAAAATATCTTTTAGAACCCGTCCCGATGAATTTTAACATGACATCAATTACAATTTTTTTATATATTAAATTTGATTTTATGTGCGACACTTTATCTATATTTTGTATTATAGATTCTGAAACCAAGTATATTAAAAATAATAATAATAATAATAATAATAATAATAAATATATCTTTATTCAAATAAGGTCATACATTGCATAATAATACTAATAACAATATAAAATACAAAATAATGGATGCCTGAACTAGGTTACAGTTAAAATTGTACCTGTATTTCAGGCTTTTATGATCTAAATAATACATAGAATATTTAATAAATTAACAAATTAATTAAAACAGAACTTAAAGTAATCATTATATAAATGTTGGTAAATGTAAATAATGGAGTTACGTTCATTTATTTACAAATAAGAAGTAATTCTTCGGTCTGCTCGTATGTCAGGCTGTGCAAATAATTAAATATTACAGTTCTACAGTTAAAATTATACGAAATACATCTTCAGAGGCATATGATAATCCACCTCTATCTTTTAACATCACACATTTATGAAACCAACAATGATTTTTAGCAGTTAAATTATCAATACAATGACAGCATTTCAATTTTTTTGTTAAGAACTTGACAACAAAACCGGCTACGTATCCAACAACGTGGTTTTTAAAATTCGACATGTATGGCACATCCAAGAATTCTGTGATCTCGTCAAAATCATCCTTAACTTTTTCTAGTGCATTTAATAATACTGAATCTTCTTCTTCAAAACGTTCCCACATGAAAATGAAATTTATTGGAATTTTCTAGAAAAACTAAATAATTTGCAAGATAAAGAAGGCCTCCATTTAGCTAATAAAATAACGAAACGTCAGTTAGAATTTCGCAATAATATAATGAAGGTAAAGTTTGCTTCAAATTATTAAGTTTCCTTTATTATTACCCACACCATAAGCTATCCCTGAGGCCCAAGCACGAGTTTTTGACAGCTGCTTAACGCTAACGTATCGCATCGTCAAAGTTTCTATGAAAAAAACTAAGCAGCGCCACTGACACCATGTATAAACTAGCTTTTTCCATACAAAATTTGATCATAACGATACTTTACGAAGCTGTCAAAAACTCGTACTTGGGCCTCTGTGCTAAATTTCATTCAATTAATTTCAACATTTTTTCCAAAATTGTGATGTTTTCTTAACCCCCCCGATTTATTTTCAAATATTTTCGATTCACTAACACGAATAGTTTGTATTTCATAAAGAGGTCAAATGAAATGGGTCATATAACAGTATATTCATATTACAAAAATCTCAACCATAGGGACTTTTATATTGCGTACTTGGCAACACTAAATGACATTTATTTTTCATGAAATTTTACATCGAAATTTCGAAATTATAAGATACTTACTGATGGTATGTCATCCCAGTGTACTTTTTATTTTATGAACTATTATTCTTACAACGTTTCACAACACAAACTGACATTTTGCTGCGAATTGTGCTCTAAATTGATTAAAATATGCGGGACTAACACCTAAAGCGCAGCTGTCAATGTGACTGACACGGCGAAGGCTCGGGTCTGCCGATGTCGGCATAGTATTTGTTGCCCCATTAAACAAGTACGCCGGCGGTATCTAGTCGAGTGAAGCGAGACCAATCATTCATCTATGAATACTAACATATTTTCTCTTTTGTTTCAGTAACACTAATCAAAGCTGGCATATGAAAAGTGCGTGGAACTAATGAAAAAGTGATATATATCACACGGATATAATACAGTTCAGTGCTATTGTGATGTCAGTGGGAAAAAGAGTGATTGGTGCAAAAATGCAATGGGCTGGAGGGGGGAGCGAGCACAGTTGATTGTCCGCCGCAGAGACACGTAACTGACACTCGAGTGTCAGCTCTCTTCGAAAGCGGTCATCTGATTGTCGAAATGTCGGCAGGTAATTATATTTCAGTGCAACTTTATAAGCCATACCTACATTGTTCTTTTGCGATTGTTTGAAGTAACTTTATCCGTTACTGTACTATATTTGATACTTTGACACGATGAGAAGTTTAAGTGTTCGTTCAGACGGACCGTCGCGGAGAAGAGAGCAGATTTTTATCACATTTAAACCTATTTAAATGTTTCAAAATTCCTAGAATTTTGAATCATTGTAATAAGGTTATTTTACTTCTTCTTTATTTAGCTTGAAAGCAAACTTAATGGCGCGAATACACTTGGTCGTTAGCCCAAATACGAGTGCCGATGGAATTCGGGTAAACGACTAAGTGTAAATGAACGGAGTCGAGTACGCCCGTATTCGGGTAGTTTTTGTTTTAGTTCCCCAACACTGTCTTCCATAGCCGATAGGCTCCGTTTGCTCACCATGTTAAAGTCGATTTTGCCAAATATTTTGGACCAATATTTCTCTACGTTTGCATTTGCGCTTTCATTTGTTGTGTTATGCTTCAAATAATCTTACCAACAAATATATTTCTGTGTTTATGAATGCACTTGTCGCATCCTGACGCGTGTTTATATTGGCCGTGTATTAACCGAACTAATCTATATATATAAAACTCAAAGGTTACTGGCTGACATAGTGATCTATCAACGCACAGCCCAAACCACTGGACGGATCGGGCTGAAATTTGGCATGCAGGTAGATTTTATAGCGTAGGCATCCGCTAAGAAAGGATTTTGATCAATTCGACCCCGAAGAGAAGCGAGGGCGGGCCACTAGTTCATAATAAGATTTTACGCCATAAGTGAGGCTATACCGAGACGAATTTTACACGCTGCCCCGTTATCTATAGTATTGTTGATCGAAGGTTATAACACATCGTAAACGAAACTTGGACTGCGCGGAACTAGAGGTATTGTAGAACACCCGCTCGGATCCGAGCGCAGCCGGTCTATGTGAAACGGCTTGGTCGGCTCCGAGCATATAATCCGCGCCGGTCGGTGTAAAAAGAAACGTAAGCTCCCATCCTCTCCGCGCCGGTCTGTGTGAACGAAAATATAGGACATTTATTAAAAACATTATCGGTTTTAATGGTCTTTACTTCATTTGGTAATGGGGTGCCCACTTGTAATGTAGCATAACATCTACAACATCAATCCGTCTTATTGTCTTCTGTATCACAATTTAAATAATTTCACAATTTTTAGTTCAGTCCCAAACTAAATATATCTTGCGCTAGCGTTTATAATACGATATAGCTAAGAGTATAAATAACTTTGCCTTTTATATTAGGTCTTTACATATGAAATTGGCGTTTTGTACGGGAGGAATATAAAGTCAATTTTTATTTTGTAAAATATATTTAATTAATCCAAGTATGCACCGTTGATATCTATGCACTTTTGCCATCTCATAGGCAGTTCATTGATCCCTTTACTAAAAAAAACATGAGGGCGAGAATCAATAAACTCTTTGAAAGCGGTTTGGACAGCCGCATCGAAGTTGATTTTTTTCCTTGTAAAAAGTTGGCCAAAATTCCGGAAAAAAGGTAATCTGTTGGAGCAAGGTCCGGGAAGTATGGTGGCTGTGGCAGACATTCCAATATAAAATTAAAATTAATAATTCGCGTGTTTTCATGTTCAATTCACTCAATTCATGAGGCACCCATCGTTCAAGTTTTTTTTACTTTCCCGATTTGCTTCATGTGGATTTATACAGTTTTGTCACTTACCCTGCCTGAAGCCTGCAGCTATTTCTGAAGTGCTTTGTGATGGATCCGCTTTCACAATAGCCTTTAATTCGTCATTTTCCACTTTGGTCTCTGGCCATCCACAGGGTTGGTTCTGAAGGTCGAAATTTCCAGAACGAAAACGTTCAAACCAAAAACGGATCGTGCTTACTTTTGCGACACCAACGCCGTACACATTATTAATCCTTCGAGCTGTTTTTGCAGCCCTGGTGCCACGGTAGAACATGTAAATATACCGATATTTCATATTTTCCATTGTGCGATAATACGCCAAAGAAAAAAAATATGAGGAAAAGAAACAAATGAATGACTGTTTTAAAAACTCAAATGTACCAGCTAAATGAATTTATAAATTTGAATTTGGAATTCTTAACCAAAGAGGAGATATTTCAGATCAAAGTGGTCAGTACGACAAAACGCTAATTTCATATGTAAGGACCTAATATATCATCATCATCATCAACCTATTAATGTCCCCACCTAATATATAAGTAGAATAAATACTTGTATTCAGCACACAAGCGAATTATTATTAAACTGTACCTTTAGCACGAACCATTATCGAATTCGAATGGTTCCCGAGACCGAAATGACATTGTATCTCTGTGGTGGCGCCCTACTCAGAGGTTCTAAGTTTGTCCAATGGAATATTTTTTTGTGGTTAGTTTATATATAAAGTAAGTCTAAGTCACAGCTGTTTATATATATTTGTAGAAAAAGATACTTATATACGGATTGTTATTGACGATCTCAGTGGCCGAGTCATTCGTATCGGGTTCGAACCCCGGGGCAGATGTTTGTGTGATGAATACGATTTGTACTGCAATCATGGATGTTTAATATTTTTTGAGTTATTCGCTATTAAAAGTAACAGTTTTTCAACGAAAAAATCGGCCAAGTGATTGTCATGCCACGCGCAGTGTAGGGTTCCGTAGTTGCTCGTCGTCACCACAATATTTTACAGTCTATATTTTAAGAAATTACTTCGTCCAAGTCATTTTTAATGTTTTCTTTTAAGATGTTTTTATTAGGTCACAAATTTTCTATTACATAAGTTGAACGACTGTAACTAATCTATTTTAACCGTTAGAATTTTCCTTTCAAGTTCATGAAAAGCAATATAGCAATATTATCATAATTTTTTCCGGATTTTTCAAGCCCATAGTTTAACTTTTAGAGGGGGGGGGGGGTCGGTCGGTTGAGGGTAAGATGGGCTTAATTTTTTTTATACAAATCGATGCAGGACGAAAAAATTGCGAGGTTTTGCCATTTATGAGCTTCATTTCCTGGACTATTCATAGCGTTAGGTTTAAAACCATGCCTAGATCCGGGTAGAAGTCGTCTCGTTAACAAGCTTACTTTGAGGCAAGGCTAATTTGTATGAGTGTAAGAAATATTTATTTATTTATTTAAGTGACCGACAAGATCGTACACGCAGCAGGTTCGGCGGTGGCGATGATAGGTGCGAACCTTCGGTTCGGTTCGGCGGGTGCCACCAACTCTACTATCTTGAACCACACGCGGCACTGCCCCCCAGGCGGCGCCGCGAGCGCTGCGGCGCTGCTAGCGCTGTCGGGCTTGGGCATGTCCGCTAACTTAGCGCTGATGACCGTTATACTGAGCAAGAAGCAATTGCGAAGGTGAGTGACACATTCATTTGTTTTTGCACAACAAATAGATTATAACGCTGTTAATAAGTACTCTTGACACTGCCGGGCTTGGGGATGTCCGCTAACTTAGCGCTGATGACCATTATGCGGAGCAAGAAGCATTTACGAAGGTGAGTGACACATTCATTTGTTTTCGCTCAAGAAATAGATTATAACGCTGTTGATAGGTACTGTTGACGCTGTCAGGTCTGGGCATGTCCACTAACTTAGCGCTGATGACCGTTATACGGAGCGAGAAGCAATTACGAAGGTTAGCTACACATTCATTTGTTTTTGCTCAACAAATAGATTATAACGCTGTTGATAGGTACTGTTGGCGCTGTCGGGCTTGGCATATCCGCCAATTTAGCGCTAATGACCATTATACTGAGCAAGAAGCAATTGTAAAGGAGTGATACATTCATTTGTTTTTGCTCCATGAATACTGTGGTTCGGTTCGGCGGGTGCCACCAACTCCACCATATTGAACAACACGCGCCACTACCCGCCAATTGGCGCCCAAATGCAGCGCGTTGCTGGGCTTGGTCATGCCCGCTAACTTAGCGCTTATGACCGTTATACTGAGCAAGAAACAATTACGAAGACAAGGGATTCATTCATTTGCATTTGCTTAACAAATAGATTGTAACTCTGTTGCTAGGTACTGCTGGCGCTGTCGGGTTCAGGCAAGTCCGCTAAATTAGCGCTAATGACCGTTATATTAAGTAAGAAGCAACTACGAAGGTGAGGCTACCAGGGTGGCCTGTGTGCGAAATATATGGAGCCTCTTTTTATCCAATAGGTGTAGGTATGTTGTTGTAAAACAAAAATAATTTCTGTAATAAATTAGCGCTGTTCAGCCAGCTGGCGCCCCTATAGTCTTGGCGCCTGTATGTACCGTACCCTTCGAACATAGGGGTGGCGCGGCCCTGATAGATTAATTTGTTTATGTTCAATGAATTATATTGTCGAAGCTATTTATTTTGAGTTGACAGTCGCTTGTACTCGTCCCCAGTAATGGAAGGAACCAATACGGTATATTAAGGATACTAGCGTAACTCGGGAGCGGAAACAATTAGCATCTTTAAGTGGAAGACCAACTGATTCGATTGTTCCCAATAACTTAATGAGTAATGGTTTTTGAATAAGAAATAATAACGAGAGACGAGGTAAACTGTTATTTAGACCAACACACTTCAGTGAATTATTAATCATATTATAAGAAGCATGTTTGGTGCAGCGCCTGGGGCGTTAAATACACGAAAACCTCGGATTTTAGTTACAGTAAATGAAATTAAAAAAATCCAAATGGAATGTTCATCTAATAATACATAAATAAATAAATTACGAAATATCCTACAATAAAGTCAACCAAGGCCGTTTAATTTACATTCCCAACTAGCAACATCGCTATCAAATAATAAATTTGTTGCGATTTATCCATTTTTTTTTACTTGAATTGACCTTTAGTTATTAATTTATATATTATTGAATTGATCATGTAATAATTAAGTGAAGGTTTTTAACCAAATTACTTACCAAGCGGAGAAATAGGAATAAACTTTTACAATAAACCGTCGACAATCAAACGTCTGACAGAAATATACAAAATATTTTCGTACAATTTTTACTCTTAAATAATAGTAAGTTCTGCCCTCCAATTTTTTTTGCTACCAGCTCTGAGTCTATTCTAATATATAATGCTAGTTGGGAATGTAAATTAAACGGCCTTGGTTGACTTTATTGTAGGATATTTCGTAATTTATTTACAGTTTTAAATAAACAGCCTGGTGACAGACAGACAAACGGACATTGGTGGAGTCTTCTTCTTCAGAACCCTTTAGAAAAGAAGTTTCATATATTAAAAGCGGCTAGTGAAATTAAAGTAACGAAAATTATACACCAAGTAGGTACAAATCATATGACAATACCGTAAGGCACACTCATTAAAAAAAACAACATCACAATTTTTTAATAGGTAAACTTTTTTATATGTATTATTAGATGAACATTCCATATATATTTTTTTAATTTCATTCACTGTTGCAAAAATCCGAGGTATAAACCTCCAGGCGCTCCACTAGTTTTGCTTTAGGCTAAGATACCTTTATTAGGAGCACGAGGTATTTACTTAAAGCAAATCCGTTCCGTTGGATCTATCGCAAATATTCGGCATGGGTAGGTATCATGTTTGAGTTCAAGCCTTACAAATTATGTTACAATATAATGCTTTACTCTACATGTGCCTCCGAGCAGTCATGTTATATTCTCATTAACATGTAAAATGTTATTCTCTCATGGAAGCTTTCTGTACCCCTAGCACGAACCAATATCGAATTCGTATCGTTTGCGAGTCCGAAATGTTATTGTCAAATGTGTTTTGTATCCCTAGCACGAACCATTATCGAATTCGAACAGTGTGAAAACCGAAATGTCAAAGTCAAATTTTGTATGGAAACTTGAACAGCAGCGGCACAAAGTATGTAACGAGAACTAAAAATCAGTACACATTTGACAATGACATTTCGGACTCGCAACGCAAACGTTACGAATTCGATATTGGTTCGTGCTAAGGGTACTGTACTCGTTTAACTAACGATATGTAAGGTAACGTATTCATTAAACCCGTCAAATTGTGTTTGAGGAGCTCGATGGCGCAAGTGGTTAGCGCGTTCGGCTGCGATCGTTGAACTTAAGCAACTTTCGCAGTGGACGGTCATTGGATGGGTGACCAAATATTACTATCTCGAGCTCCTCCGTGCTTCGGAAGGCACGTTAAGCCGTTGGTCCCGGCTGCATCTGCAGTCGTTAGCACTCACCAATCCGCACTGGGCCCGCGTGGTGAGTCATGGCCCAATCTCCCTATTCCATCCATAGGGAAGGCCTGTGCCCCAGCAGTGGGGACATTAATAGGCTGATGATGATGATGATGATTGTTCAGCGCTCTAATGTGATGATTTTGGCTATCTACAGCGAATGAACATTTAGCCAACGACAACTCAATATCAGGTCTGCTGATGTTATTTTAAATATGGACAAATTGTTTTGAACTGCGTTATAACGGAAGAAAAACGTAGAATGTGCTGGTTGCTAACACTCTATAAGTATGTACTTAATATTATAAGGCGAAGAGTTTTTTCATTGTTTATTTGGTTGAACTTGCTAATATCAGGAACTGCTAGTCCAATATGAAAAAATCTTTTGACGTGACAACGTCTTAAATTAGGTTGCGGCTGGGAGTCACTTATGAAAAAGTGTAACGCTCGGTAACGTTACGATGAGTCTCTCGTGTTAAGTTTAAGTTTACATGTACAATGTTTTAGTAAACAAAATATATTTCTATAGTTAAAATTTGTGCAATTCTTATTTTCATTCAATTCCTTGTTCCTATTGTGCAATTTAATTATATTCATATCAATAAATATTCTACCGAGAAAAAGACGTTGTCACGTAAAATCTTCGCCCGTAAAACCGACTTTACAGGCAACCATTTTTTATTTTGGATACTGCATTTATCGAGGAAGGTTATAGGGTATATAACATAATGATACGACCAATAATTGCGGAGCACCAATGAAAAATGTTGCAAAAACGGTAAAAAATATTCCATTTGTGAGCTTTCGTTGCCTGCGCTGCGTAAAAGTTGCGCACAAAACCATGTATGACGGAATCAATTGTTCTCCTTCAGAAGTTCAACATAAAAGTCCAGGACGGCATATTTCTGTCTATCTTTTAAGGTTGACTCACTTTAATTTCTCAAATACATGCGGGTGAAACCGCAGGGCACCTCTAGTGCAAGTATATAAGCTAACTGACATGGAATTATCACAAGGGAAGAATCCGAAACTATTTACTGAAATTTCGCCTGCCTCAAATGCGGTGGTGAGTAAAACTTGACAGCCTTTTGTTCGAATCGAAATCTTCACCTGTTGCAGCAGGTATATCTTTGAAAGGGCGTGAGACAAAGCTTTTGATAAATATCGACCAAACCAAATATGATGCAAATTGTACCTGTTATTTTGTTTGCTTTTTAGCGCCTTACACGTTCTCGCAAAGGCCCTGCCAGAATACCAGCGGTGATACTGTGAGAGAGTATTCTCTCAGTGTGTCAGCATAAGCTAAGACAGGGTCCTGATTGGCCGTCTTAGTTTTAGTGATTATTTTTTGTTCTTAGGCAAAGTTTTCTTTTTTTTGTCTGTTTCTATTAGTAGGGTCTTTTTTGTGTATAAGACGGCAAATAAAGGTTTTTCATTTCATTTCAAATTAAAAGTGCATTGCATGTAGAAGGATATTTGCCATTGCGAGCATCGCTACTCTCACACCCGCAATAGATGGATTACATAAAAAAAACCATTAAATAGATAATAAAGAGGATGACCATAATACTAAATGAATTAAATATGGATTTATTATTATGTGGGAAAATCGGAAGATACGATTTTCCCACATAATAACAAGTCATGTTTAAGATGTCCAAATACTATTTCTCCCTACTGGGAGTACATATTAGCATTTTAACATTTTGAATATGATTTTCAGAGAGTGCCCTGAATTCCTAATTCCTAACACTTTCTGCAAGCTTTCTGAGCGACAAACAAATTTCACAAGATAACGCTCAGTTAACATAACCCGGCCGATGGGCGAATGAGATTGGGCACGATCCATAGTACTTTGGGTACTCCATGTGCTTGTAAGACGGTTATTCTCCGGTATGCAATTATTTACTAAGTCTGCTAATCCATATGGAAATATGTCTCTTAATGGCAATACTATATGACCAATATGACTTGATTTTAATGTGTAAGGTCTGTTTAATTCTTTAACTATATTTTTTATGATTTATGTAAAGGACCATTCCCCGACCTATTTAAAAAAGTAGGGTCTTTTTTGTTTTTTGTTTATATTTTTTGCTCTGACAGTATATATAAGTTTTTTACCTAAAATCTTAGGTATGTGCCAAAATATAACGACTCCGTTTAGAAGCATACAGGAGATCGATCTGATAATCAGACAGTAATGGTAACACTGGTGACGACCTCCGTGGCCGTGACCTCCGTCCTATAAAATATACTTATATATGTACAGTATATGTATTCTATCCGTTACCCTAGTATCCCACAACACAAGCCTTATAGTGCTTACTTTGGGGCTAGGCTAATTGATGTGAGTGTTGAACAAAGAAAAACTCGTTTTCTGCTAAAAACAAGCTTATGAGAAACATAACCAACTAGAATTTAAAAATATATACTACAATTCAAGAAGTGTGCGATAAAGTTCTGCTCCCAACTATAAATATGATGTTACTAAGAGTGCTTTACTGAAACCAAAACAGTGTTTGATGTGCATAAAGACCACTGATAAATTACCTTCCTCTAGTAAAATAGGTCCCGCACTAAACCTTTCTAGTTTTGTTTTCCTCTGACAAAATTCCATTAGTTGAGAATAATGGTTAATTCCCTTAAGTATCCTGTTACGGAGTCCCTAACAAGATTTACACCCGCATAAAGGAACACTCAATTCATCAGCAATCAAATTATCCTGCCGATAGTAACGTTACCTGAGACCGTGTGGGTCAAGAATTTATAAGAAAGTAAGGTGTGTTTGAAGATTTATAGGTTTCAATAAAAACTAAACAAGCCTACCCTACTACTAACTTACAAGCACACGCGAATGTCTAGAAGCTTCGTCATCGGTTCGTAAATCTACGGTGGGAGAAGAACCGGCAAGAAAATCAGCAAGGGCTGTTTTAATATTTACAGAGTCGTCAAGTTGAAAAATGACTTCAAAGATGATTAATGAAGTCACCTTGCTTTACATAGTGTGAAATATTGTTCATAAATTGACTTGGCAATCACATGAAAACACAATGTATCTCACATATTATATTAAATTATATTGTTGAGTGCGATTGCCAAGTCAATCTATTTATTTAAAACATACAAGATTTTTAATTTTGATATGGTCAGTATTAGGTGAGCTAATTTCGTTATAATTCAAGACAGAAGGTTCCTTAAGTGGGAAATGAATAAATTGACCGACTTGGCATAACATGGATCTCACAACTTTTGACGGTAGAAGAAGTAGAACTGGGTTGCGAGACTTGGTTTTTTTACAAGTTATGTTTTTGATGTCATCTCTTAAGGATTCCCTAACTTTAAGATTATAAATTGATCGAATAGCCCTCTTATGCAACTGAAATATGGTTTGAATGTCGGCGGCATTTCTCCACAGTAAAATACCGTAAGACATTACACTATGAAAATAAGTAGACTAATCTAGCAGTTTCTATATCTGTTACTTACGTATATTCATTGCAGCATATGCAGCAGAACTAAGTCTCTTCGACAATCGATCAATATGTGGACCCCATTGCCGCTTAGAATCTCCAGTTCGTCACTGTCCTTGAAGATGGGAGGTCAGAGGGAGGGCCCAATTGTAAGACAACTAGGCGGTGTTCGGATGAGAGTTCATGGACCGTTTCTATCGAACGCAGCCTAGCCTAGCCCAGACAGAGACTTCAAAATCAGATAGAGTGGGAGGAACTAGCGGGAAACAATAGAGGGATGGCTTGTAGTAGATGCCATCACCCCAGCCGTCTCTATCGTTCCGGACTAAGTTATAATTGGCAATGCGCGGGCCATGAATGGACGGTTTCAAATCCTATTATAATAAAATTCAATTAAAAGAAAAGGCGCGGAATGACGAATGAATGACAAAAATGATAGGTAGAAATTCATAATATTTTTATGACTGGGAAACGTTTAACCTGATTTAATCAAGTGCATCTGCCGATATAATAAATATCAAGTTGATAATACAAATATACATCGATACATTTTATAAAAAAATAAACATTCAATCATTCACTATCTATAACTTAACCAAACAAAGGTGTCGATTCTGGCATGATTCTATAAACTTAAAACTAAATTTAACATCAGTCTCTCCTTTTCATTCTTAATAATGAATGACAGGGATACGTTGTTGTCAATGATTTAAGCTTTAGAGAAATATGCCAGATTCGACACCATAGTGAACTAACTAGTTTTTATTTTGTTTGTTTGTCTGTCGGTTTTTGTTTATGGGCAATAAATTAATATAAAAATGATAAATTTAAAAAAACAAAAAACCCGACTGCTAAAATATTACTCAAAATAAAAACTGAAAATAAAAAAACAAGTCTAGTAGGTAGTCTATAATTCTGTTAAGTAAGGAACAAAGCTACTTTAACAGTCGGGACTTATTATTGATTTTTTTATCTATACTTGAATATCTAATGGGTCCCGACTGTTAAAGTAGATTTGTTCTTACTTATCAGAATCATAGACTACCTACTGGACTTGCTTTTTTATTTTCAGTTTTTATTTCAAGTAATATTTTAGCAGTCGGGTTTTTTGATTTTTTAAATTTATAATTTTTTAGTGAAAGCGTTACAAAGATCCATACAAACAGAAGATTGAAATTAAAAGCGCAAGTGGTTAATATACAACTTTAAATCGTTGTAGATCCTAAACAATCACATAATATGAAAATTGGTGAAAGAAACCTGAACATAATTTTCGATTATCTAATGATACCCCACTCGACATATTTCGTCAACTTATTTTTTTTTCTTTCCCACAGTATGGCGCCCAGTTGTCTCCATATTGATTTTCGATCATTATCATATCTTTAGTAGCACTCCCATAATTAAGACGAATCGATTGATGTATGAATCATTAAAATCGGTCCACGCGTTTGGTCTCTAGTGTGCCACAAAGGAACAAACATACATATATAGACTGTTAAACACTATAACCTGTCTGCGCGTCGCGTTTCGCGCTCTTGTAAAAAAAAAGCGTGTAAAAAGCGTATAGGTAGAAGAAAATAAATCAAATTAAGTCGTTAGTTATCAGGTCAGCTGCTCACATAGAGCGGCTTTGATAACCTCTGTAATTGGTATAGTTGAAGTAAGTCCTTTTAAATAGTTTCTAAATGTCAAATTATGAGGTAAATACCATCACACTAGACCCTAGATTTTATTTAGTTGCGCCGCGATTATTAACGTTTGTCTATGGGTGTTACAATTCGGATTTCTCTATAGTCCAGGAGTTAAAAATTACATTATTAAAATTCAGTATTAAAAGCAATTTTAGAAAAATAAAATTTTTTTCGCCATAACTTTTTTATTTATACTTCTAAGAGTTTGTTTAAACACCGTTTCTTTTATATGTAGTAGCGTATTTTATTGTAATCCACAAAACTAACTATTCACGACATATAATACGACTAGAGGAAATTAAATTTCCAGAAACTTGGAGCTCCTTGCAAGCTGTCTGGCTAAAACAGATAAGTACTTTAACGTGATGGCGAGTCACAAAATAGATCTTTAAAGTTGCAGTGACTACAGTGTCATTGAGGCAAGACGTGAAGTCCGTTCGTTGGTGTGCCCCTTAAGGGCGCCAACGTCTTTAAATAGAGGTTTTTCTTACGTAAAAAAGGACTGCATGATCCCAAAATCTGAAACTCGGATAATAATCTCAGATCTCGAGATAAATGTAGTATTCGTTAACAGCTCCACTTAAAACAATGAATTCGATAAATACTCATATTAAATGTATTTGAAAAAAAACCCCGCCTCATTAAAAAGAAAAATTAAATAAAAACAGAGAGAGAAAACCAAGGTTAGTAGTATAGAATCTAGTCAAATAAGGAACAAAGGTACTTCAACAGTCGTGACCAATTATTGGGAAAATTTGATTATTCTAGAATATCTGTAGAGTTGAAGTACCTAGCTTTGTTCTTTAGTAAATAGAACTGTAGACTATAGGATTTGATTATTTTTTTACGTTTTTGTTTATTCAAAATCGTGTTTTAAGCAGGCGAGTTTTCTGATTTAATTAAATTACAATTTATTTTCGACATTTTAAATTCAAAATGTTTATAAATATACACATATATAATTTGTATAATTTTATTATATTTTCTGAATTGTGTTTAAAACCCTTCACTTCAAAACCCCGCTTCAAAGGTTATAAGGATTTTTCTTTCAAGATTTTCATTTTAGCGCTAAATATCAGCCATGATTATAGGGAAAATTTGATTATTCTAGAATATCTCGAGAGTTGAAGTAGCTTTGTTCTTTAGTAAACAGAACTGTAGACTACAGGACTTGATAATTTTTTCACGTTTTTGTTTATTCAAAATCGTGTTTTAAGCAGGCGAGTGTTCTGATTTATTTAAATTTACAATTTATTCTCGACATTTTAAATTCAAAATGTTTATAAATATACACATATATTATTTGTATAATTCTATTTATATAATTTCTGAATAGTGTATTAAAACCCTTCACTTGAACAGCCCGCTTGAAAGGTTATAAGCATTTTTCTTTTCAAGATGTTTCATTTTGGCGCTAAATATCAGCCATCATTTGACTAATGAAACAATTAAAAAAAGGTAAAATATATCCAATTTTACTTACACCTTCCCGACAAATCAAATGACACCTTGCATGTCGAGTCGTTCAAGCTCCTATAGCTTGAACGACTCGACATGCAAGGTGTGCCAAAGAAACGGAAATACATTTATACTTACATACATACACTCGAAAAACATTACTCTGCAGTCAAGTAAAAAGAAGATTTCGCCATCTTGGATCACAAAATTATTGTCGTATTCATAATATTACTATTGGTGTTATTAAAAATGGCGATTCCGATATCAATACATATTTTTTCTTATTTCAATTGACTATAATATTATTGTTGCATGTTTACGCAGGAGGTTGATTTTTTGAAGATAGTAACGTTTCTGTATGAAATGATTTCTTCATACTTCAAAAAAAAACATTTTTGTTATGTATTATGGCGTTGAATATCTTCAAAAGCTCAAAAATTCTATATAAATGATATGTCATTGTGGGACAGAAGAGGTAATTATTCTTGTATTTTTTCACAAATCATCATCAACCTATTAATATCCCCAATGCTGGGGTACAGCACATGCCTCGACAGGAGCTCGAGATAATAAGGTTTTGTCACCCATACAATTACCGACCAGACTTTGCGAAAGTTATTTAACCTCCACGATCGCAGGGCGAACGCACTTACCAATTGCGCTATCGTGCGCTAGTGAAGCACTCGTTGAAAGAAAGGGATTGATCTTTGCCGAAAGCTTGAATTACTGAGAATTTTCTAATTTATCACGCATGATAAAATTATTAACTTCTTAAACCGTTGGGAAAAACATTATCAGGAAAACAAATAACCTCAATTCACTGAAGTATATGAATTCGCTATCCCCCTTAAATTAAACAAAGAATAGATAAGCTTGGGTCAGTTACGTGTTTTGTAACAAAATACTTCGTTTTCTATTAATAAGGAGGTAAAATGAATTAAATATAGGCAGAGTATCTGATAAAAGGAAGCAAACGCAGCTAGAAAGATTTGTTGCACCGTAATGTATTTTGCAAAAATGTTATTGAATTTCGTGTACAATAATCATAACAACTAAATAAAACTAGTTTTTCACGGGTTAATGCACGAAACTTTATTTATTTATTGACGTTTTGCAGCCTTTACTGGCTGCTTCATCGGAATCATTTTTTTATTTAAATAAAAAATTGAAAAGAAAATAATGTCGAACGGGAGAAAAAAAGAATCAATATAAGTTTATAATAATAATGTTATCGCGATGTTATCGTCTCGCCTGAGTACACTACCCTGATTCAGAAGAGAGTATTTAAGGTGTACGAACAACTTTCGTGCGTCGCCTGCTAAAATTTATGTTGCCGTATAATAAGGTAATAAAAGTGTGTAATATCAGAGAACTTACACGAAACGCCGAGATTATTGTCCATGACTTACATGTAAACCTGCTTAAACGACTGGAATAGCATTACTCGAAGTCCATTCATTCACCGTCCTACATACATACAGACAAACACACACGCGTACACACACACACGCACACACGCACATACACACACACACACACACTTAAACATACTATCCCACACTTAAGTACTTTATAACGTAGACAGTAGGTTATTTTCTGTATTCCGTAATTTTACTATTTCATCTGTTGCAATCTTTTTTAACATTCATTGGGTGCCAACGATACAGGACCTCCTAGTGTGGGAAACATGGTTATAAGCTGACTGTATGATGTAAATTTTAATAAATATATTTGTAATTGTATGAGATTTGATTGATGGTTAAATCGGCTTATCGTAAGTACATATAAGATGGTTAAAATATTTTCCTCGGCCTTTTCGCTAATAAAAATATACGAAAATCTTGAGTATGTACGTTTTATATCAAGGTAATGTTATTTTTTTCATGTAAGTAAATTGTAATAATTCTTAGTGGGAAATAAAATCTTAAAACCAAAACCTAACATAAATTGAAATAGAATTTTGTCTACATTGTATCGTCGTGGTTCCTCAGATATTAATAAAAAATCTTAGGGATCAAACGTGAGCTTTTGTGAGCAAAGTTAGTGATTCAATATCGACAATGGATGCCTACACAATCTATTTATAACAGTCTACCCTGCAGATTTGAAAGAAACAAAATAATCCTGGAAAATGATTAGTTTCTTTCATCTCGCGAAAATCGCGAAACCCCTGGTTTTATATTGCTCTTTTATAAAGAGAAACTTTATAAAGATTTACTGTAAGTATACAAGCTAGCTGTAAATATGAAGAGTTACTTCTGCAGTGCGATTCTGTCTGAACTTTTTACACGCGGATCCTATATAATCATCGCGCGGATCCACATCGGATTTCTAGAAATATTTTATTATTAAAGCAAATGTTAAGTGTTTGTATTTTATCTGATTTGTGTTCAATATATTCTCAATATCGTTTGAATGACGCCCCCTCGTCTGTGTAAGTGGATAATTTCTGCCAGGGTTTGAAAAAAAATTTTAATTAAATGAATTTTTCCTATTTTGCGTTTTATCATATTTTTTTCATTAGTTTTTAATGTACACTCGTAATCTATACTAATATTATAAAGAGGCAAGACTTGATTGTTTGTTTGTATTGAATAGACTCAGAAACCACTGGACCGATTCGAAAAATTCTATCACATTTAGAATACTCCATTATTCGTGATGAACATAGGCTATAGTGTATTTTCAAAACAAATTGGGTTCCGTATGAAAACTTCGATAATGTAACCCAACGTGTGTAAAAAATACCAAAAAATAAATAAACAAATAAAATATCGACGCACGCTGCGGAATTCATTGACAATAGAGCAAAGTAATGTACTAAAGTTTTATAAAAGACATTAATATCTACAAAATGTCCACGATACCATTTGTCTATCACAGTTAGGCCGCAACTAGACAACCCCTGCGATTTCACCCGCGTTAATTTTAAGAAAAAGTTTATAGTGAATCTAACTTCAAATATGGACTTAAGCTGTCTCGGACTTTTTTACAGAACTTTTAAAGGGGAACAATTTCGGTATATATGATTTTTGTGTACCCTTAACCGTTTACCCAGCGCACGCAACGGAATCTCACAAATGGAATATTTTTACCCGTTTTTGCAACATTTTTCATCGATACTCCACTGCTACTGGTCGCAGCCTGATGTTGTAAAAGCTTATAGCCTTCCTCGATAAATGCGCAATACAATGGGTCCTAAACTACGCAACAATGTTTTTACTTGGAATGGAAGGTTGGAATTATTGTGAAGAAAGTTATTGTGTGTCATCAAACTTTTGAACAAAAACTATAGTCTACACTAAAGCTCTATACCGAAGCGTGTCGAGGGCGGGCCACTAGTGTATATATATATATATATATATATATATAAGTTTGTAGAGAAACTTTTCAGGATTGATTTAAGACATAAATAAAGCCTGGATCTACAGTAGAATTCGAATAATAAGAGGAAAATCGGCCGAAAAACTTTTTGATTTTCCCGGCCGTGAAAAACAAAGTGGATGGCTACACAGACGAGGGGATAACTAAAGCTACTGAATGTCAATAGCGTAGGACCGTTTTTACGTCAAAAGTGTAGCAAACAAGCGTATGACCCGCCTGATGCTAAGCGGCACCATAGCCTACAGAGCAACCGCTTGCACGCTTGCGATAACAAAAATATCACTCGCACCGTTGCCTACCCTAACAAGGGTTACCAGGCTTAAAACTGCAAAATCCTGTCTGACATGTCTAAAAATCCTGATTTTGAAAAAAAAAGTCCGGTGACGCTCCTGTATTAAATAAAAATCATAGTATTTAAGTTAACTAATGTTGAAAAGTTGCTTTTTCCAGCTATTTCTCAATAAAAATGTTGACACGTCACGTGTTTATAGTTATATTGCGTGCGGCACCCGTCGCTTGAGCGGGCGGGAGGACATGCAAGTATGACAAAAATCCGGTCTGACGTAAAATCCGGGCGGAGTCCGGTCTAAAACGTAAAAATCCGGTCTAGACCGGTTTTATCCGGTCAGATGGTAACCCTAACCCTGACTCAATCCCCTATACCGTAGAGCTGTGGAACCTAACTTACCGTGAGTAATACAACACCACCAAAAGGTAGTGTTATTTTAGTCGGATCGGTGAGGAAATCCTTGGGAGAGGCCTATGCGTAGCATAAGTTGTTGTACGACTAATAGGATGATGATGTGAACATAACACTAAAGTGTGATGTTGTAAATGGCAGGGCAAAATCAGAGACAAACGAGTAATCAGTAGCCATAACTAAAAAAAACGGGTTGCATTCCGGGAGTGCCGGCAGAAGTGAAAACTTGAATATTACCGTTATGCATTTTTGATACAATATTTATTTATTGCGCTATCGTACACAAACATGACAATTTATATTACATTCAAAAGTTTATCTCTTTGAAAAATCAACTTACATGAATCACATTTAAGCGCACCTAGCGACATCTATTATAATAAATGCATTTTCTTCGCAATAAAGTTGCCACCTGGACATCCTAATTAGAGACTTATTATTATAATACGATAAAATAAAATATTACTATGTTTCGCCCAATATATTGAAAGTCAACAACCTTTACAATTTTATTGTTTTGTCTTACGAATTTTCGATTAGGCCACGTGTCCTGACGCGAGTTTAACAATTTTTACCCATTACAAAAAAAGTGTACAACGCCGCTAAAGAAGTTTTCACTTCAAAAATAAATAATTATGTCAGTCCAGGTGCCAGTAAGGATTCGAATCTGTACCTTACACTAATCGTATAGCAAAATTTTCTTAAAATTTATTAATCGTGAAGAATAATACTTAAAAGAAAAATATATTAAACATTTACCATTAAACAAAATACCTACTTAATACTTAGTCTTCGTATAATTTTCTCAAAACACACGATTACATATATTGATACTGAAACATGTCTTAATAACCTTACAAATGTTGTTACAACCTTCTTTTTTCTCTTTCCTCTTCTATGAATAGTTAACAACCACTTAGTCTTGAAGTATTTCCGTAATCCCTAGAGGCCGGTACCAAAGAGAAATTTGCCGAAGAATGACAAGCGAAATATTTTTGGCCCGCCCAAGGCCCGCCTATTCTCGTCGTGTAAGCTGTAAGCCGCAGTTTGATGTAAGTTATGTTGTACGGACTAAAATAGTATCGTTGTGATTTATTTTATAGATTGTGTTTTCGTGCTATTGTGACTCAATTGTATATGGATAGTTTGAAAGATATTTAATTTTCGTATATATTTTAACAAGAATGAAATAAAAAGTTACTTAGTTAAAGTTAAATAGATAGTTATTAGCAAATTTTTTAAGCTAAAAGACATGCTAATAAGATGTCAATTAATCTGTGAGTTTGATTAAAGTTGGAATGTAGGTAACTGATACTCGTAATTTGGGCAATACATTTCCGAAATAAGTTAAACCCTGAATTTTATATATAGCCATGGAATCCTTTGTTTGTGAGTCCGAATGGCACTTGATCGGTTTTTAGCATAATTTTACTTTTTTCGTCATGGTCACTCAGAAAGACTGCAGCAAGTCAAGATTTCGGTTGCAGCCAAGTTTAAACATATTTTCGTTTTATTTTTCTTAATATATATATATATATATATATATAAATATATTTTAATATAAAGTCCTATGGATGTGTCCCATCTACCTGGCATTCCGCAACGGAAAACGGAACTTTTCACTCGTTCTTGTGTGTGAGTACACATACCTGCGATTTCGTCTGGTGGAAAACGAAAAATGGATGACGCACATTAAACGCTTGTTACTTTTGCTTTATAGACCAGTAAGAACAGACGCAGGGAGGTTGCTCCCCAATATGTGTGTGTATGGATTCCACCAAATGGCGACTCAAGTTTACACATACAATGGGCCTGATTCTGACATCATTTACTGATCTTATAACCTGAGCTTTAAACTAATTTTGACAACAATCTCTCCTTGTACAACTGCGAGCAACACGGACCTGATCCGAAAAAAGGAAGCAATATCTTACCACTTTCATACAAAAATGATAGTAACAAATAAATAACAAAATACTGCACACATTATGCAGTTATATCATTTGCCCTTATGGGTTATTTTAATAGAGACGAAAGCTGCGTACGCCTGCTCCTCTCCTGGCAATGTCTGTGTTTCTCTAGTTATGTGTTATAGTTTAAAGTATACACGACTGCCCCAGAAAGTCATCAGTTCTCAGGTTTAGTAACTTTCACACGGCCCCAGGTCATTGCTCATGTTACGGCCAAGGCATGTGACAGCGGGCCCGCGTGATAAATTATCTGCCAATATGATTGTTTTCACTTAAGCGCCCCTTGGGCGGGTAAGTTATAATTCCAGGCACATTTATCAATTTATGGGGATACTATGAAGCGCCTTCAAATCAGACCATTGTGACATTTATGAAGTTGGCCTACCTCATAAAATTGACAAATTAATGTTTCAATTTGAAGGCCGATCATTTCAACCTACAGCCACTTTTTTGTTTTAATCTAAGACCTATAGTGAATGATAAACCCACCAGAGCTTTAGTAGTTTAAGTTGGTGTTCGAACCTTGTTTGTGTGAACTTTAGCGTGATCTTAATCACTGTATATTGAGTTTATAATATTTATCGTGATCCTATGTGTCAAATTTCATTTTAGTCTCAGGTGTTCCAGCGTGATTGGATCATAAGCCTTACAGTATTTGCGAACGTATGCCATTACTCATTTTGTCATTTACAATCAAATTATAATGGTGTTGATAAATATGAGATTACATAGAACAGGATCTTCCCTATTTTGGACTCCTGTCTTCCATTCCTGAATAGTAAAGAAACATTTCTGTGTCATGTATTATTTTGTTACCACCTAGCTTGTAATGGAAGTAAACAAAGTTTTTATTTTTAATTATTACGTCAATTTCCAATCGAACTCATAATTTCCGTAGGTGTTGTGTGTGTGATGCTCTGCAGCAGTGCCACCCCTGACTTAAGTGATATAATATAAATCTTAATGTGGTGTACGAAGTGCGTACACAACGTACAATTAGGTAATCAGAATTGATAGAGGCCAAAAATTGGTAGAGGCCCGCAGCTATGCCGATGACTTCAAAGTTTTCGCATTATGAAAGCTACTATGTCTCGGTCGTGGGCCTCGTGGGTGAAGATGTGGCAAATAAAATTGTTTTATGAACATACAAACCTCACTCGCCAACCAAACTTTTCATATTTTATCTGTACACTTTAATTTCCGTAGGTGGTCACACGGACTGTTGTTCCACCAAGCGATAGTCGACTGCGCGCGCGCCGCCATCTTGCTGCCGCTGGGCATCGCCGTGTTCCGCTGCCAGCCCGTCTACAAGTGCTCGCTCGTTGAAACGGCTTTCTTACTACTGGTACGTAAGTGAAGGGACCCCAAAATAAAAAGAAAAACAATAATAGAGAAAATTCAGTTTTACATTACACACTGAAATTATTAGGCAAATCTACATCACAACTTTACACGATGAGTGAATAGGACGCGCTCGCGCATGAAACCCTCTTGACATCCGTCAGTTGTCATTTTGACAGATACTGCTGCCGATAGTTCTTCTAACAGAATTCATACATGCTCACACAAACGCCATATTTATTCCTTAATATTCCTTGGGGGCTCACTGTTCCTTAAAGATACTTAAATGCTTGAGAATCAAAAATTTAAAACATTTCTTTCTTAGCTACACTAGTAGTATTTTATAGCGCGATTGAAAATTAGGGCAGTTATAGAGTTAATAGTGAACGCAATCATGTGCAGGATTCAGTTCAGCGACATCCCGCACGCACCTACATCGCCATACATTTTGTTTAAGGCTGCTGCTGTCTCAAGAGGGGAGACGGGCAATGTTATTTCCATACAAAGGTTCTCGACTGATACCACCTCGATTATGTATCATTAAAGAAATGATTTTAATACATAAAATATAATGCTCCTATAGCATAGAATGAGTAAAATTATATTTTGTCTTTCTTTTTTCTTTAACTTGTTTTTCAAAGAAACTAGAAGCCTCCAAAATGCCTAAAATATTTTTTTTTATCACCACTAAAGACGTTTTTTGTGGAGATTCAATAATCATTTACAAAAAGCAAAACATAGAGGCATAGTATTATTACTACCTATTATTTTGTGGGTAAAATTTCTTTTGTAAATATCTAATTTTCGAGGACGAAATCGTCAGGAACCAAATCTTGAATTTTGCAATTTTTATACGCAATTTTCAGCATTAACTACTGTTGTCCCCATGGCACGGTATTTGCCAATGCGCGACAGCAATGGCTTTTTCAGATAGCTATTTCTCAAGCGTCACTCAGCTCGCGTCCGCTCTTAAGCTGGGCTCCGCGTGCTGTTTCATGTAATGTACCTCAAGAATCGAGTGCTGTTTCATGTCATTTCACAGAGCAGCGATGCGTGAGGCGGGTCTCCCGTCGCACGCAGCGCGGGCGGCAGAACCCGCCCCGCGGTTGTCACGGCTTGTTCTTCTATGCTCTTATCTCCGTCGTCTTTAAGCTAGGTAGTATTATCAACAAAAATAATCCATTATCAACTGTTCACAAGCCTGAACAAAATTGTACTGGCAGCGAGAGGCAGGTGTCCGTCACAGGTCCTGCGACGTGTTGAGCAGGTTCCGCAACGGAGTAGGAGCGGATCTCCGCGACCGACGTCCAATCCGTGCTCAGCTTCAGCGGACGCCCGTATTGTGTTGAGACATATGCTAACTTAACATCCGCCATTAAATAAAACTTGAACGGTATAGATGCACTGATTTATTTATTTATGACGATTCGCATCCTTTTCAGGCTGCGTTGTTAGAATTATACGCTGCCTTAAAAGAATGCGAATTATCATTAATAAATAAATCAGTGCATCTGTACCGTTGAAACTTGTTTTATTTAATGAATGGTGTACGTGAAAACCTAAGAAACAAATATCCGCCATTAAGTTCGATTCGCACTATAATTTGTTGGATCTAAATTTTTCCGAAAACTACAGTGATAGGTGGCCCATCGTCTACGGCAGTTTCGGAATATGCCCTATCCGTCGTCAGGTTATTCTGTCTCCGTTCTAGATATCGCATTGTGTTCGTTCTTTCGCTTATAGTCTAACATTACCTGTGCTAGACTGTATACTAATTATAGTCACTACCACGAGCAACTGTAAATTATTTGAACAAAAATTTGGGCTCGTGACATTTAAATTCAATAAAAACATAAAGAAACACATTGTCTGTAAAAATACAACCAATCTTAGGCAATCTTATTTGAAATTCGAATTAAATACTTACGAAATTTTAATTTTGCGTGTTAGTGCCTACGTGAATTAATCGTATTATATATTATTTTAGGGCCAGCGCTGCGTTAAGCGGCAGCACACCATTAACTTTTAGGTTTGATAACTTCTTAACTTACAATACGCCATCGCTATATTACTTGTTAGAATATGTTTGTTCACATATTATTTTACAACTTACTGTGACAGCGAATATAGATAATTAAAATGCCTGAAAATGATCAAACAAATTCTCTATTTTTTGGCAAGCATTGGCTAAGTGGGAATTGTTACAAAAAATGCTGTGACTCACCCCGGATAATAAATTTTATGGTAATATTTAATACTGACTAACAAGAGGAGGGGAAAACGCACCCATTCATTGCAGACTTAGTAGCAAATTAAGGTTAAGAATTACTAAGCCACAGTCGTGATTTATCACCACTTACGTTCAGAATTCAGCTGGATGAAAGAATCTTAGAAATTATCCTCCACTTAATTTCATAAAGAAAGGAAGCAGGTATTGTAAGCTGCACATCCAGTCTTTTAAGATACGCTTGCAAATACCGAAAATATAAGATTTTATATAAGTTTCAAAATGTTTATAGGGCAATAACTTTTGCTATTACTTTGAGATTGATTCTGATAAAACGTATTGATGGCGGTCTATTACGGCAAAAGTTGTGAAACAAGTCTTATGACTTGTTAAACTTCGAAGTATTATTCGATTTATTATTCCTATTAACATCGCAAAGTTTTGGATATTTAATAAACTCAGGCAGATAGCGAATAAACTAATTGATGGAGTTCAAAATATACTTTATTTACGTTAAAGAAGTAACTTTTAATTAAATAGCAATCATGTAAAAAAAAAAGGAAGTAAATAAATGTTAGTTTAGTCTCAAGTAAGTAGCAAGTTTCTCAAAAACCAGATGACTGGAATTTTCATATAAACGGCATTTGCACCTCTATCATTATTATAACGGAAATAAGAATGAACAAATTTAAGAGGGGAGACGGGCAATGTTTCTTCAATACAAACTTTCTCTCGACTTATTCCTCCTTGATTTTTATTTATTTATTATCTTAGGGCAGCTAACAGCTTATGAAAATAAAGATAACAGCCAAAAATATTACTAGAAGCTATTGACAAGCTACCACATATAGAATCAAAAATTTATCACTAAAGAAATGATTTTCCTACATAAAGTATCATTTTACTCATTATATGCTCCTACGTCTTAGTTTTTTCGATAACTTGCGTTTCAAAGAAACTAGAAGCCCTCAAAATGCCATTAGTAAACAAATTTTTATCGCCACTTAAGACGTCTAGTGTAATGATTCAATAAGCATTTACAAAAAAGCAAAAAATAGTAGTATAACTACTTATTATTCTATGGATAAAATATCTTTTACATCTATCTAATTTTCGAGGAGAAAATTGTCGAGGGCCAAACCTCGAATTATAATTATATAATAGCCAGTATTAAAAATTCAAATATTTATCAATTTTTACTGAATAGTCCAGTCACCGTAGACAAACAAATGTTATAGTTATAATGTGGTTCAAATAAGAATAGGAAAGCTAATGACCTCTATCTGTCAAATGTCGCTTGAAAAGTACGGTTTGAAAAAAAAAAACTTGGAACCCTTTTTTAGCACTCCGCTAATTCAAGAATTAAAACCAAACATTTGTAAACAAACAATAACAAATATTGATAATTAATATCGGTTGATATTTTTTTTAATTATTATGCTTTGGCCATGAATGGTTGATAACCTAAATCGCCAACCAAATGTCACTTTAAGTTGCGTTCAGAAACTCGATTTTAAACTTTCGTTTACATAAAGGATACATGTTCGTATGTGACCTAGTAATAGTGCATGATTATTCATAGCTACTCCGGCGGTAATGCAGAGCTGAGCAGAATAGAAGAGCTAGATTCTGATTAATGTTTTTTCTCACAGTCATAATAAATAAATATTATTAAAAATCGGTGGTTTTTTTTCTCTCAATCTTAGTTAATAAATGTTATTAAAAAATCTGATGCTTTTTCTTACTTAATCTTATGATTTTTCTCACTTAATCTTGCTAAATAAGTTTTATTAAATAAAACCTTTTTTTTGCTCACTATTCCTATTTGGTTTGAATTGACAGCTATGACATCACAATATGACGCCCAGTCGGTCC
The DNA here is from genome assembly GCA_902850365.2 of Chilo suppressalis. Lineage (NCBI taxonomy): Eukaryota > Metazoa > Arthropoda > Insecta > Lepidoptera > Crambidae > Chilo > Chilo suppressalis. The sequence goes on from OU963902.1 coordinate 7,460,754, forward strand.
TATTCTTAATTGAATCGCATTATATATATATTAAACATTTAACTGCAAGATGTTTAAATCTAAGGAAAATTTTACTAAATAAAAAAACACGCGGACTAGGCAGCTGACGGGACCCGAACCTGCACCCTTCGCTATCCGGGCGAATGCAGTGACCATTATGCTGCATAATGGTCACTGCATTCGCCAAACATTTCATAAGATTGAAAAAATGTTATGTTAACATTTCTTGTGAATACAAAATTTGTTCCTACTTATTACTCATTTTATTATTAAATATATTATTATGTTTATTCCTTAGGTGACGGTGTCAACAGTAAATATGCTCACGACAGTTCTTAATGATAGTCCCATTTTTCCGGAAAACGAGGAAGAGCAGGCTGATTTATCTGCCCCATTACTGATGGATAGCCCGCAGGTAATAGCCTAATCTGAACATTATTTTTTATTGCCCCGCCCGGTTAAATTACAGGAGCAGCTATATATAAAAATGTCCAATTACAATGGACGTGACATTTTTTTGCACTCTCTCTCACTCCTCTGTCTGTATATTTCAGCAGCAACTTTTTCTTTTATTTTAGTAACTACTTGCAGGCGTGTAGCATCCGAGGCCTCATCATCGCTTTCCATCAGGCGAGATTGTGGTCAAACGCATTGCCTATTATGCATAAAAAAAACTTTACGTGCTTACCTGTACATAAATCTTTAAAAAAAACCCTTATAGCTACTACTTTTGCCATTTCAAAGAGCGAGACATTTCTTAACTTCCTTCCTGCAATAGATATATGAAACAAATAAATGATAAATTTAAATAAAATTGAAGGTTATAGCACACACACATATTAAATTGGAAAGGGATCGTCACCGTATCAACTCGAGCCTTTGTTCAAGTTGCATGTAATTTTTACCTTGAATACATAATTAAAAAAAAACAGAATTAAATTATAGTTGCCTAAGGGAATCGCGCCTTTAGGCCCAAATAAAAGACACTCAGTGGCGGCGCTAGACCACATGTGGACGTCGGTGACATCAAGTTCGCGAGGCCTATTTTACTTCGCAGTAAAAAACCGTTAAATTAAGTGAGCCAAATTATAAAATAACGTATGAGTAAACGAGTTTTATTGTTTATAATCAAATGATGACAAAAAAAAAATAAAAAAAAAGAAATTTAATTACAAAAATAGTGTTGCCAGACAGACGATTCTGAATACCCGTAAAGCACTACTCGCTTCCATCACGCAAGTGTTCGAAAATAATAAAAGTCATTATCATCTGCTTAGCTTTTCCCCCGAATTGTTCGGGGTTGGCTACCTACAGGCCAGGAGAAACGAAAATAAATAGGTAACTTGTAAAAATTTTTTGCGAGACCCCCTCAGGGGCGAGGCCGTCGGCGGTGGCCGACGTCGCCGACGCCTAGCGCCGCCACTGAAGACACCTCAATCACATCATGCACGAAATGAAAACACATGAGCCGTAATACGTCAGATTAGCTTTTACTTTTCTTTACTACTACGATATTTTTGATAACTTTGAGTGCTTAGATACCCTTAAACAGTTATTTGCGAATATAAAATTGATTATCTTAACACATAACATAATTATGAATTATGTTGTTTCGATAATATTGACCACTCTGGCCGGTTACAACACTAAGATTATCTAACAGGGCATATAAAATTGAATTTATGTATCTTCGATAATCTTGATCAATCAGTCTTCGCACTACGATTTTTATGAAGCTGACTGTACTATGCATCAAAACTCATGTCGATTGTATTTTTGAAAATAATTATAAACACTCAAAATATGATATAAAGTTTATGAAAAAGATAGAGCTATATTTTTGCTCAGATTGTTTATTATAGTTAAATACATGATTCGTGTAGGCATAGTATTATAGAGAATTATAAATAAAACAGTTTGCTCTAAACTTAAATACAATTTGATTGACTATCGAGTAAAATTTTCAACAATAGTTATTTATCCATTTAATGTTTTTTATAAAGTTTTTCTGATTTCACACCGTGATTGTCTTCGACTAATGTTTGTTACAGTGCGTCCTTTTCGGTACATTCATGATATGGTTCGCTTCGATCACAATAAATCTTGGTCCGACATTCTTATCGGGAGCTCTAGCCGCCAGTGCCGGCTCCTATGGATCTTACGGAGCGTCGCCCTCGTGTCCGCTCGTTCGGGGACCCTTCAGGCATTATGTACTCAATGCCCTCTGGATAGGTGTCAATGCTGTTTGTGTCGGCTTGACGCTGTTCCATCTCAAGAAACTTCACAGGGACCTAACAAAGGTTTGCTCCTACTTTATACGAAGCAATATTATTTAACAGATGGCATGGAGAGGTTTTAAACGCTTTATTGTCTTGGTTTGCGTTACCATACACATCATCATTTCGTAACAAATATTTCTAAACTTCTCCATGATATTTGATGACATTAATTAACATCAATCAACCATTAAACGCTTGGTGGAAGACGAAATTCTAGAAATTTTGAATGAGACAGTTTTGTAGTGTATTGCTAGTTCTTTCGCGAGTCACTAAACTAGTGTCCAAAACTCGCTGAAACTCACAAAGTCATCTACATTTCGAAGTCGCTGCAATATTGTGCATACTAGCCTCACGTTGGCCGGACTAGAAATTTTTGTTGGTACGTTGCCAATATTCCTAGCAGCATTTCGTAAATAAGATTTAAATTTTCGAATTGAACGTTTATATGGATGCTTGCTCCTTCCAATTGCATCATCCATACCAAAATTTTGCTGAGTGCAAACTTGTGATATACGATTCACGTTGCGCAAATAACATTAGGAAAATTGGATAAATTTAAATCTTATCGCATGGCAGGCTAACGTAGAAGCAGTTCGAGTAGCTGGTTTAGTGACTACACTCGTCAGCATGGCAGGTGACAACAGGCGCATGGACTCGCTGCCCAACAGCGTTGGACCCAGGGTATTTATATTTAGTTGCATGTCTCTCAGTATACTGTAAACTAGTCACTCTTCTAGATCTGTAGTGTGTATGACTTAGTCTATTAATCCATCTGTTTCAAAACATTAAAAATAAGTGTAGTATATATTTTTTCAATTACATTTGTATCCTATCCATCCCCCCCTATCCTGAATTATTCCTGAAGTAATCTAAACTTTACTTTTTATCAGCACCATCTTCAAATTTTTAATCTGACACAGCTATCTTTTCTGATCTTCCTCTTTAAATAAAATCAAACCTCCTTTTATTCTTTCAAAGAACACCATCGATTAATTCTTTATTTTAATGCATCTGTTTTGATTTGAACAGACTGTAGACGGTACGCTGGCAGATGGGCACAGCCGTCCCAGCGGAAATCTGCCGCTAGGTGGCGGGCGTCGCCTGAGGGGGTACCTCGCGCGGGTGGAGCGGGAGGGGGTGCGGCGAGTGCGCATGTTCCTTGTCATCACCGCTGCCTACATACTGTTCTGGGGGCCATTGTTCATGATAACGCTTTTGCATCACCCGGCTTTGACATCGCACGTAGCTTATGAAGTACGTATACCAGGGAATAGGGATATAGAGGATATTCTTGTAGAAAATATTTTTCTACGTGGAATACTATTGAGTAATACGGCACATGGCTAGTAATTTTTTTAACACTATTTGTTATTTCAAAGCCTTAGACGAAAACAAATACGACGCGCCTGTTCCGCGAGCCCTGCACTTGAGCACTGGGCATTGACGTGACAGGCAGCCAGTGCTTATTCATACACGCGCGTCTTGCTTCTAGTACTGAAACGACCGCAGCGCGGTTGTATGAAGCTTTGTCACTGTAGTTTCGGTTTAAACGTTTTGAAATCAAAATTAAGTAAGGAGGAGTGTCAATGTGTCACTTACCAATAATAAAAAAATAATCGTATCTTCACAATCACAGCGAATTAAGAGGTAGGATAAAGGCTTTTTTAACATTCGCTCTCAAAAAGTTTGAAACTGATTTTTTGATTGTTTTTACAAAATTCGTATACGCAATGCAGTTTCAAATAAATCTCTATACTAAAATAGGTATGTCAGTACACTGACTACTAAACTATCGATGGACATTCCTACTGATAGGTAATTAAGCAGTGCATGAATAATGGAATAAGCAATGAAGTACTGATTAAGTGAGATATACGCTGGATTCATTTGGTATTACAATGGCGGCAATGGCGGCGAAATTGGTTCTTCGATTAATATTATAATGAGATAACGCTTAATTACTGATGGTTTGTAATAACTTTTTTTAATAAAACATAATTAATATGGCTGGGTTAAAAAAAGACTATATATTTTTATAGAAGGTCTCCTAAATTATTTCTTATTTCTAGCGTACCTATAGTGCAATTCCTGCTATGTAGCAGGAATTCATAATAGTTATGTACTTACCTTTAGATATCCTATAGATTTTTGACAACATGATGTTTTTGTCTGTAGTTAGAAAGGAGTGAGCACACTTTTTTAGATAATTTATTTAGGAAGTACTATATTTTGCAACAAAAACTAAAAAGGGGTAGACAAATGAAGCCAAGTTATCGGTTATGTTGGCGCAGAACAGCCAGGGGGAGGAATTAATGGGCCAAACTGGAGGAGACCTTTGTCAATAGACAACCTGTCGTAATACGTTCCGATGTCAGTGAATTAAATTTCAACTTTGTAGGAGGATATTTTTTATTGCCTTCGAAGGCAGACGAGCGGACGGGCCACCTGATGTTAAGTGGTCACCGTCGCCCATGAACATCATGTGCTAGGGACACAGCCCTGCCGCTGCCTTACGCGGAACACTCTATTTAAGCCCCTCTTGAAGCGGATCTTGTTATAATACAGAGGGAACACCGTGGAGGATAAAGGTTATTTTTATTAACAGATGTACTTCCAAATCACACTGCACATATCGTACGTGCACGCTGCAGTCAACCCGCTGCTGTTTATGGCGCTGCATCGTGCGTTGCGGCGAGCAGCGTTGCAACTGTGCTGCGGCTGCTGCATTCATTGGAGCCAATTTGTGTTGGCTTTGACTGCGGCGGGTAAGTTTAGCAGGAGTCTTGTAGAACTAGAGAGGATAGGCATAGATATATCAAAATACTATCGTATACCTTATACCCGGAAAGGTTCTTAATGGCGACTACGTACAGGACTCCACTCAGTAGACAGGCCCTCCACCAGGTGGATCGACGAAAGGTCAAGGTGAAGGTCATGGAAAGATGGGAAGCGAGTGGCGCAGGATCGATCGGTGTGGAAATCCTTGGAGGAGGCCTATGCTCAGCAGTGAGCGTTGTACGGCTGAAATGATGATGATGATGATCGTATACCTTATCAAACTTGGGGAGTCGTTTTTTATATGATTCATGGTACTTGTCTAATAGTAGCTGTAAGAGAAACAAGTAACTGTAACTGAAAACTGTAAGAGAATATCGCTGCTAAGCTATAGAAGCAGTTTAGCCACTCTAGCACGTCTAACTGCCAAACTTAATAGTATCTTGACAAATCAGCTTGACAAAAACGTGATAGCATATCGTGGTATTCATGCTACGAGAGCAGGGCAGTCCATAAGTATTAGCGACCCCTAAAATTTCTAAGAGAGTTAATTAACTACATTTCAAAAAATTATGATTAGAAAATAATCACGAAATTCGAGCAAATTTTGACACTATGTTTATATTCCAGCCCAGTCCCCGCTGGCGCCGTCGTCGTTCTCGCCAGCGGCAGCATCGCCGGAGCCCCCACCAGCGCCGCCTCCTCCCATGGTCCCGCCCGCGCCGTCAGTCCCCGCGCCGCCGCCGGCGCCCGGCACGCCTCACACGATGATGGTAATTACCTCTTATATGTAAGTGTTGACACCGTAATACGTGGTTTACTCACTCGCACTGCCCCGCACGTATGACCCCCTGTTGTAGAAGTCCTACCGCGAGTTCTTGTAGTTTTTAGATGTGATTGTGAAACAGTGTTGGCGTGTTGTACAGTCTTAATTGAGCCACCGATTCAATTATCCTAAAAATGTATTTCTTTAGGTTAAGACCGAATGCAGTATATGATCGAGAGACTGCCTGTTACTTTTATGATAAATATCAGATTGATTTATAATTATTTGAATTGGTTGTGTCTTTTTTTGACTTTGCAATGCGATAACACTAAAATCGATGCATGATCCTAATACCGACTTTAAAAACATAAAAATCTCTGTGTTTAGTGGCTTCCGTAGCTGCCCTTCTCTAAGTTAAATGATATCAACGTCTCGCACTCAGAGTTGGGAAGTTGAGGGGTGTGACGCTGAGAGTATGTCGAGTGCGCGTGTGCAGGGAGACGAGGATATGATGGGCGAGCCGTGGAGCGGCGGCGTGCGGCGCCCCGCGCGCTCCCCCAGCCCGCTGCTGCCCGCGATCTGAGCCACCCGCTTCGACACCGACAGCGCCGGCACCGGCTCGTACACATATCCGACCCACTTGGCTGCCAATATCGTCCACCTTGCCGAGACTTTGCTGTATATAAACTAATCGAATTTGTACATAATAAAGTCGTATGTTTAGATTTGTGTCTATTTATTATTGTCAAGTTTTATGCTTAAGGTAGGGTTACCATTTAGAAATTGGAAATTTATGATAACTTTTAATAATTTTACGTTTTATTTGCCGACTGCTACCTGTACCATGAACTAAATCGCCTACCATGTATTTGAACTACTGCTATTATCATCCTTGGCGAGACTATGTTGTAAAAACTTGAGTATAAGTATTTTGTCAAATTGGTTGTTGCAACTTACATCTCTGTTAATTTATTATGGACCCCTTAGCTAGCTAGCTAGGGTTTTTCGATAAAACAAATTGTATAACGTATAATTTCAATAAAAGACAGGACATTTGCTTATTATTTTCCTTGCATTTGCCTTGCATTTTGCTACCTGCGATCTGATACATACACATATCTGACCTACTTGGCTGCCCTTATCACCCACTTTGCGGAAAGTATTAGCTGACCCGCCGAACTCCGTACTGCTTACAATAATTTGCAGGAAATGAAAGCTATCCGTTCAAAAGAAACTGCTTTTACCATAGTTAGCAACTGTTTGGAGAAATCATATTTAATGCCAGCTGAAAATTCATTACATGGCACTACAAACTCGATTAAAAGAGGCAAGCTCTTATTTCATTGGCAGTAATCAATCTTGGAATAAGTCGCATTGTTTGGCGGAAATCGCTAGACATTGCGCTCCCGAAACACCTTAATCTATCTATCTACAATTTTTTAAAACAATATGGCCGTTATTCCAGAAGAAGCGACTGTTACCCCAATGTTAGATTTCCCAAGTTCAGTGGCCAAATTCTAAAATTTCACGTCCGTATTCCGCGGGAAAGTCAACGGAACCGTGTGATCACTAACGACTGGTCTCAATAATCGTGAAAGGTTACTTTAACATAATGCAAAATGCATTAAGATTGGTTTCCAGGTATTTGCCCAATATCCTAGAAACTCAGTTAGTCCATTAGTAAACCCTAATGACTTAACTATTGGGAAATTGTTTTATTTTTTGGAAACTAAAGATTTTTGTCATGCTGAAAGGTTGATACCATTTGCTAGCCAAAACATAAGTATAATTTCTGTGCCTCATTAGTTTGATGTATGCTATTTTTGTTATATTCCTTTAAATATCTAGTACCCATATCTCTGATTTGGTTGGAGTGAATGCCAAAGCTCAGACTTATGCGTCTCCTGATGTGAGTTGTCAATTATGGATGCTGGCGGAATAACAAACTTTATTTTAAAACTATTTCTTGCATTACATTATCTCCGTGATTTTTTTAAACATTTTCTTTTGTACAAACCTTCTCATTACAATATCGTACACAATAAAAAAATAATTATCCAATTTGGTGCAGTCGTTCGGAAGTGATGTGCATACATACCTTTCCAAAATTCATTTTTATATAACTAGATATAACTTAAGAATTCATCTCACGGCAATAATTGCTTTTGCTTATATAACTTAACCTGTAGAATTTGTACAGTGTTCGCAGTCGTGATATCACCACTTATATTCTTATCTAATACCTTTTATTATGAGGTCTCAAGTTAGGGATACCATTTAAAATTTTTAAACATAGGTACTGAGGAAAATTCGAAAAATAAAAATAAGTTCGGGAAAAAAGACATACACTGTGTTTTATTTTAGACTTCAGCTTCAAATGAAAATAAAATTAATATTATTAGAGAATTACTTGTCCGGAAAAAAACCTATGGATGGTAACCCTATTTTAAGTGAATTCTTACATTGTAATTAGGTAAATACAATTCGAAGTTACTAATCTTTGTAACTGTCTACTTATGAATAGAATGTAAATGTTGTAAATTACGTAGGTATTATAATTTAAAACTAAAATTATATATTAAGAAAATCATAAAGCTCAATTCTAAAAAACCGATGAATGTGTAGTAAAATGTATATTGTCACACCAAAACTCTAAATAGTTGTTACTAACCGTGGCGTAAGAACCTATTAGATGAAATTGGAATCGAATGAAATTAAGTAATTTTATATATTTTTGTCAATGTCTATCACGGTATTATACTAATAATATTATCTGAACACCACTTAGATAGGAGAAAACACTAAATTATATTAAATGTAAGTTTAGTATCTGACTTGGTACCTAGTTGTCGAAATAAAATACTTTCTCCGTACAGTCCTATGTGTACAGCACCAAATTTTTATTTAATTTCATAAATCACTTTTATGTCATGGTCAAATAGGATGTCCGTTACTCACTATATTCTATTTGACAGATCTGTTCCCTGTTCTGAACCATGAAAACTGTGCTTTCTTCGTCTTCTTCTCTTCGTGTCGAGGTTCCACTTATAAAGATGCTGACTGACTGCTGACTCATACGACTTCTCTCCTGATCACTGGGGGTGGGTAGAGTTTGTTGAGAGGGGTCGGCTTGAGGCAGGCGTCACAGAGCGCGGCGGATACGAGACCAGCGTATACGGATCGATGCCAGACTAGACAGGCGTATTCACCTACGCCAAGACACAGCGCCAGTGCAATCGTGCGCTAGGTGTGAGCTGAAGCACCCCAGCTTGCTGAATTAAACTTGCGTTGCAAATTATTTCGAGAACTGACTTTGCTTTGGCTATTACAGCAGTGCCTCCTTAAGGTCAGAGACCTGCCCAGTGTTATTCCCAAGTATCGGGGATGAGAGCAGTGTTCGATCTCGATTCCATCCCACGCCAGGTTTAGGGTCCTCCGTGCCTGCTTATTGCGTAGGTGAAACACGCAGGTCTGCGTTTTACTTGAGTTCGGCCGGAGGCAGTTTTTTTATAATATTGGCTTAAGTTTTCTAGTACCGCCGAGAGTATCTTCTCCGTCTCTTCAAAGGTTTGATACTGTGCAGCCATGGCGAGGTCATCTGCATAGATGAAGCGTTGGGTTCCTGGTGCGTTAGGCTAGTCGTTTGTATTTAAATTGAAGAGAGTCGGTGCCAGAACGCTGCCCTGTGGAAGACCAACCTTTTGGCAGCACCAGCGGCTTTTCTGCGTGTGTAGTTGGACTTGAAAACGGCGATTACAAAGTTACCGCTCAAGATTCGGACGAAGCCCATATCTTTCGTAATGTTGACCATCTTAATCAGCAGAGACCTGATATTAACTGTGTCGTATGCCGCAGGTAAATCAACAAACACAACCCCAGTGACTATGCTGAGTTCGTATCCATCCTCGATGTACTGAGTTAGTTTGATCGCCCGGCCTGTGCATAATTTTCCGGGTGTGCTATGATTATTTCACACAAGGTGCAATTTAGTTTTGACCGCAAGTTGTCGCAGCCGTGGTCAAAGGCAGGCGCCGCTCTACTCTATAGTGGCCAAAGAAATTCTTAGCGCTAAAAAACTTAATTCGATCGCCTTGAAAGTTCATTGTTTTAATACACCTACCAAAACTTAACAGAGAAAAAATAAGTATTCGAAAAAGTATTGAATGGGTCCAGTAAAAATATTAAAAACTAACATCTGCTAGCGTCTTCGTCTCCGTTATTTTAGTGTCACGCAACTTTCTTATGATTTCCGTTATCTTTCCAATATTTTAAAAATTTTAAGGAAAATCATTACTGGGCTCTTGAAAATCCGCACTGTTATGTTAAGTTACTAAGATGATTACAATATAGTGTGGCGTCTTGTGATCATGACATTTTAAACAGACAAAATACAGATAGTTTTCGTTCCTCCTCTAAATACACTAGGTACTCGTTAAGACTGATATTTGTTTTTACTGAAACCTTTCGTACCCTTTCATAGCTGTTTATCATAATGTAAGTACACCTACGACTTTTATATTGCATCATTAAGTACATAAACTATGACTGATGTTATCACCACATAAATTTTAAATCCATTGTTTATTCCTAGTGAGTGTTATATCTCTATAAAAAGTAATATGTACATTATATGGTGTTTCCTAAGAATTTATTCTATGAAATCAATTCTAATACTTATTGTAAAGATAACAAAATGTTAGTTACTGTTTTTCATCTTCGAGCCCGATTTCTACAAAGCGTCATGTTTCCCTAATTTTCTTAAATGTGGTTGGTTATAGAATCGACAAGTTTTCGACAGCGATTTAGTGGCAAGCTACAATATCTTTTCTTGTTCAATAAGTGTATTACCGTACAATGTTTCTCGTTGTTAGTTATTACAAGAGGTTTTAAAATCTTGTTGTTTCGAAATTCATTTGACATTTCGCATTATCTTCTTTATATGATTATTTTTAAAGCTGTTTTTTTTTGTAAATGTCCGAATTATTATTTATTATAGGGTTGAATTCACAGTGGCATATTGTTAGAGTTGCAAAATAATCTTATTTCGTTAATCATAATCGTAGTTGGTGGTTAATGGGTTAGGTTAGTGTGGTGACCTACACTTAGCGCGAGCCAACGAAGTTCCAGCCACCTTTTAAGAAGATAAATAAAACAAAGAAAAGTTAAATGATTCTATGCCAAAAAACTATTCTGACCGTGAACTTTCTGCGATATGATGGATTGTGGATATGAAATTTATACCTAAAATTATTCGGCTTACAAAATTATGCCAAATAATTTTTTGCGGAATGAAGTTGATGAAGATCTATTTTCTGATATGCATAATAATTTATGATATTGAAAGTTCTACGATACAAGATAGACCCATTTTGAGATTAAAAAAACTGATAAATTGTAAAAAATACTAACCGATTTGAACCTCCTCCTTTTTGGAGTCGATATATAAAAGCCATTAATAAAAAATATAAGGAGATCACACAGCTGTTGATAAAAATAATCAAATAGTGATCTCCCAAAAAACACAATCTAACGAATGAAGATTGCTAATATTGTACCTACCGGTTTATAAACTTGCCAGATTTTCAATTCAATATCTGTGAATCGAAAATTTTTCGTTTATCTGGCATATAAGTTCCGAATAGGATATCAGGTACTCTCTAACTTGGCCAATAGTGAAAAGGACCCTAAAATAACTTAATGTCACATATATTTTTAAAACTTAGGTATTCTACTACCTATCTTGGCAAATTATAATTTGATAATGGATTTAACAATTTATTACGTTCAGGGGCCGACCGAGGATATCTTAACGCGATTTAATTGTGGTTACTAGAAAAAGAAATCTGTATATGGAATGTAGAGCACACAGAACACAGCAGGAGATTAAAACGGTGATCATACCAAGTTTGGTCAAGTTATGAGTATTTGCTCACACTAACTGTGGCGTGCCTGCCCCACCTAACCTGTTTACCTCTTTCTGTGTTCTGTGAATTGTTGTTGATGTGTTGATGTGCCAAAAGCTTATACAACATAGCTGTTATTCACTACGAATTTTGAAATATTTCAATATGTTTATTGTTTATTTCAATTTGACAAATAACATCTTCCTATTTACAATTTCGTATTTATTTGTTATACAAACCTTATAAATGTGAATATATATTAGAAGTACATAATGAAAAATATTTGTGATGGTTGTAAGTTAAATATTTACAACCAAATGATACCCTATCGATAAATTGTGTGAAGTTAATAGACTACAGTAAAATAAAATCAAAGTCAAAAATAATAATAAAAAAGAGAAAGATAAATCTAATGAAATAAAATGGTTTATTAAACGTTCATGAAGTTTTAATGATATACCTTTTTTCTCTCGCCCTCTTTAGATTTACGTTTGGTAGATATTAAAAATATCTGCCGCTCGTTTTATGACAAATATTAAGTACATTGAACTGTTTATGAATTTATCATAAGTCAGGCCTTCCGCAAACAAAAAGCAATTTTTGCGGGTTCTTTGCTCGAACCTTTTTATGTTATTTAGGGATTGGGTGCTTATGGAATTATTATAATGTACCGAACTTGATAAAATTTATTAGACATTCAATCTAATATATAAAATTCTCGTGTCACGGTGTGCGTAATTGAACTACTTGATTTTCGTGAAATTTTATATGCATAACTCAATAGGTCTGAGAATCGGACAACATCTATTTTTCATCCCCCTAAATGGGAAGGGTGGTCCACCCTTTTTGTTTTTTACAATTTTTTTTGTTTTTATTTTTTTATGATACATCATACAAAAACACCCAATACACACAATACAACCCTAAATTTTCACCCTTCCCCCATCAACCCCTATTTTTTTATGGCGGTCAGTTCGCTGAGACAGCTAGTATAATAACAATAATTTAGCCGCAGAAACAGTCTGACGATTACCACTAGTTATTTTTTTATTATTTAAAATTTAAGTAAAGTTTAAAGTAAGCTACTACGAACACAAAGGTCCCTTCACACTATCCTTATACGCTTAACTATTGCGCTATATTTTAAATCACGTATAAAAAGCCCATACAATATAGTATAGCTTGGTGTGTGTTTTATTTAAATGTATGGCGCGTGATATCATGCTATGAGTAAGCTATAATGCTAAATGGTAGTTAAATATGTGTACCGTTATGTTTGAAGTAGCTGAGTTAGAACTTTACTTATAAATTGTGGAAGAGGATCTTATAATTTATAGCAATTAGAAAGTACATTGTTATTTTGTCTTTCGAATGTTTAATACTTCTTAAAGTACCTATGAAATTTGACAGTTTTGTTCTTAGTAGAAGTGGACTTGCAGTCTAGGAACTCCTAGAAGAAATTAGATAGAGCCATTCAGCCCTCTGTGGCTTAGGTTAATGCTTTCGCCTAGACAGCGAATAATACTGGTTTGACAGGCTAGGCCTGAAGTATTAAGGTTATAATCAAGCGATTTAATGCATAAAGAATAATAATATATTAATGAGTTTAGGAAGAAACATACCGTTATTTTTAATTTTGTAATGTTAGTACCATGTTCTCGACTGTGCTTAAAAAAAGTTAGACGCTTCTAAATACCATAATCAGTCGAGAACATGACACATACTCGTAACTTTTTCTTAAAATATTATTACATAAGTGTTCCTTGAAGTTTTGTTTACGGATTCCAACCTAAGTGTCATATAACTAGAAACACGGGCGTTAGATACTTCAGACAAGACACGTCTTATATTATTTGTGTAATCAGCAAGTTCGTGCGAATTGGGGGTTCGTTACAGCAACTAGATTTACGCACTACGACGTGACTGAAAATGTTTTCAGTGTCATGACGCAATCGAAGAAAAGCTATTACGGAATACAGCATAGGTACAAAATTTATGGTAATGGAAATATGTATGTATATTGCAAGGGCGAAATTCATTATAAAAAGTAAAATATAACTTATATTCATAAAAAAAACTAGAAAAAACACCTACTCGGCTCAGTTGTTTAACCTAAAACCAATAAATCCAGTCATTTGCTCAAAAAAGAAACAAAATAAGTATTAAGATTTTTAAATTATCATGAAAAAAAAACCAATAGCACGATTTTATGCCATGAGGTATTTTTATAAGGACCCAATCAAAAAAACGACTCTTAGAACACCCCCATTTATTATTCTTATCATATGACCTACCTCACGTTACCTTTACTTCTGTAATAAATAAAGATTATCAATAATTAGATGGCGTTATCTAATCCAGACTCGACCCTTATTAATATTCGGCACCCGTACCGAATGACAATATTATCGATATAAATATTCATGGGTCAATACGACCCACTCCACCCAATAGACGGGAGAAATCTCGGAGTAAAAACATAAAAAACGACTGGAGCTTTGATAATTTTAATTACTCTCAAAACAATTAACGAGATTTCTTGGACAGAAAAAAATAGCTATACCTACGTACACTCAAACGACGAAAAAACTTGTCTTCACAAGTCTCATTAATTAAATAAAAAAAAATAAGGTGAGTTCAGCTTTTACGTAAATCCTTATCTATATATATAAAAATGAAACCCGTTTTCCGTTGTCACGACATAACATGAAAACGGCTTGACCGATTTGGCTGTTTTTTTTTTTGTAGTTTTCTAATACTCTGTACAAGGTTCTTACGGAAAAAAATATAAAGAAAATCCCAAGGGGATAAAATAAGGAATGAAAGTTTGTATGAAACTTTATCAATTTTAAACCGATCGGGCTGAGACTTTGCATGCAGGTATAAGAAGAATCATAGATGAATGTCATTGTGTATAATACAAGCCTGAGAACAAAAACTGTAGTCTACACTTCAGCTCTTCAGCACCGAAGCGAAGCGAGGGCGGGCCGCTAGTATATTATAAAACAAAGTGCGGTTTTCACTATTACTTAGATGTTTTCTCACGGAAAATTTATGTACCCATATATGTCAGAGATATAAAATATATATCGGTATAAAATATGTCAGAGAACAAAAACTATAGCTCACGCCGAAACAAAGCGACGACGAGTGACTAGATAAATAACGTGAAAGTTGAAATGAAATTCTAAAAATTAAAGACTTTTATTTTAATTAAATTTTTAAACGGTCCCAGGAAATTACTTATCTGCTTATCGAAGGCATTATAGAGATGATGAGGATGTGACAGATAATTCCTTACCGAGAGAAAATATCTTCTCAGCAACGAACGCAATGGGAGGCATTTCCTCGGCGACCGTTAATTTGGATCGCAGCGGGGTTCTGCTCAATCATCGTAACTCGTAAAATTCACGCACTTTTTCAGTAATAAAATCGAGGCTTATAACCTACAATCTTATCCTTAAGCACCCATGTGATCTTACCGTTCCAAAAATAAAGTCTAAAATGATATAACGATCAGGGAAAGTAAAGCTTGCTGTACGCTTGTTCCCGAAATTGAACGCACGCATAAAATTGACGAGATACGAAAGGTAACGTGATTTTTGGGAAGACGAAGTATTTTCACTGATGAAGATAATGTACCAGAGCTCAAATATCCACAGTTTCTTATTATCTCGTGTAGGGTCTGTCTCCAAACTATAGCAATATATTTGAATTATAAAGATACTCTGATCTATAATTGAAATACGAGTATCATTATTTTAATACAGTAAATGCGCATCCAAGTTTTTTTTAGAAAATTGTCACATTTCTCGTTGAAAATTTAAATCAGACTTGAGTTCGATCGTTTTATCTTATTGTTAAAGAATATCTTAATATCTACAATGGAATCTGGAAAGAACTTGATTGACGAGTTTCCAGTCTGAAAGATGAAAACTAAAAAAGATAATAAAAAACGATATCAAAATAGTTACTTTTTAACTCAGCATAATGCACTATTTAAATTCCTTGTTTATTTCTAAAATTTAAATCATACAGCATTTATTTTCAAACAGTTTTCGTGTGTAAAGCTAATTCATTTTAAAATTATATATTAAATTAACATTATACCTAACAAAGTAAGTAATTTTATTTCATGCCAAAAGTATTTTTTGTTATAATAAATGTCTTCTTAATACCTTATTTATGATGAAATAATAAAATTATTACTCACCACACGCACGAGAACAGTTCCGTACCGTTATAATGAACTTTATATTAGTAAGTAGGATGTTTATGAAATAAATTATCCGATTCTTCGCAAAGGACACACAAGTTTTGAGAAGATTTATGACCAATAAGACCTAATTGTTGTTGCTAGATTCACAAATAGCTTATATTGGCTCTGGTTGACTTTACGATGTAGTTGTAACATACCAAGATTCATGTTACGGGCTATCTCTAATTAATCTTTAGTGCTTCGTATGCGGGATGGGGTAATCTGTCAGGGAGACATGTTTATGCTCTCTCATATCAGTAACGTCTTCAGTCGTCGGCTGTAGACGTTGCTAGAGAAGGCAGTTACTGATGTTTAGTACTTACACACAGGGTCGGATTTTAGTCAGGGCAGGCGGGACTGTGCCTAGGGCGCCAATTAAAAGACATAAATAAATATATATGTTGCCTGGCCTAGATTTGGAGGCTGGAGGCCTCGTTGCCCCAGGGCCTCCACACCCAGTTGGAAAGATTATCGTTACATATGATTGCCTTATTCCGAACCCAAAGTAAAAATGACTTGTGTTATTGAAAGGAAATCAAAAACGACAAACATTGGATGTAATTTTATCGCAAATCGGAAAAAGGATCAGGTATTCTCTGAGCATAAGCAAAAGTACGTCACACCTCTAAAATTTAGAGTCTAAATACGCCGTAGGAGCCTAGGCGATGCCTTTGAAAATGGTGAAAAGTGAAAAAAATCAGATCAGAATTAAACACATTTCAAAAGGAAGAAAACACATTTGAAAGAAGAGGAAAAATAATTTACGGGTGATTTGAGGTCAGATCGGGGGCTGACCTTTTAAAAGTTGAAATGGTTTATAGCGATTTTCGGAAAAAGTACAAAAAAATCAATGGCAAAGTTGTCGATAATCAAAAGATTTACAACATTTGTATTTACACTTATTTCAAATAATCTAAAAATATATAGGAGCGTGTCGCCTTGCGAAGCAGGCGGCTCCGTTTTAATGTAGAGCAATTCCCCATAATGCCCCCCACCTAGCTACGGCCAAGGCCACGAAACAAACAACTTTGTTATTAATTATGCAATTTTACCTGTAAGTATTAACAACTTCTAAGAAAAGAATTCAGAAATTTCTGTCAGTGTCAGATAGCCGGACATAATAGAACGATCTTCACATAAATATTTTGTTATAATTCTGCTAAGAAATCTCAGTACATAAAATTGAAAAATATTATGATCTTCTTATACTCTCTACTCATAACTTTAATAATAAAAAATATGTGAAAATGAAAATATGTATGTCTCTTAACCAATAACGACAAAAACGGCTGAATATTATTTGGATAATATTTGCCACTTAGCTAGCTGGAATAAACTTTTTGATTTTGATTTTAGTCACTCTCCAATCGTATGGTCTCAAAAACGGTAAATGCCGCCATTGAAAATAGATGCTTGTGATTGACCACGCCTCTCATTGGCTAAAATAACAACAGCAATACCACGTTCTGGTCTTTAACAAAATGGTGGGGTTGTAAGTATGCCTCGTGAATAACTAGGGACAAATCTACTGCGTACGCATTTAACAATACCAATATCAAAGACTAAAGTAAGACATTAAAGTTACAAAACTAATTTGTCCATTCGAGAAAACCAGTGACGAGTTATATAGTTGAAGAAGTTTTCGCTTTCAGTCGAAAATTGCCATAACTTGTCCATAATAACAGCACTCTATGAAATACTGAGACCAAGCGCAAAAGAATGCCACTTGGGCTACCGATATTTTTACTGTAAACTTAGGTAAACAAGGCGCTTCACTAACTGTTAAAGAGTCCAGCTACTCACTAAGTCACTAACCAAAGTCAATACTTATTATTCCGATGACGCATTCATGCAAAGGATGCGAAACGTCAATAAATAAATAAAATCAGTGCATCTTACCCGTTGAAAGTCACCACCAGCACGTTATAGCTGGTGGTCGACCGCACTGGTGACGGGCGGCCCGCCATGAAAGACTGGCCGCCGGAACACTGGTCATCGGCCCGGCACTGTTACCAGTTGTGACTTAGTAATTATTCTGAATACTATGAATTAATTAATTAACTCAGAAGTTAATTAAAGAGAAAAACTCAGTTAATAAAAAAATAAATAAAAAAAAACCCGTTGAAAGTTGTGTTATTTAATGAATGATGTGCGTAAAAACCTAAGAAACAAATATTAATACTTACACTTAATTTCACGGATAGCCATTCAGCAGGTTATGTGTTTAGGTAAATCAATTGGATAGTATTTTTTTAAGCATTTAACTGCTAGATGTTTAAAATTAAAGAATATTTGACTAGAAAAAATCGGTGGGTCCAGGTTTCAGACGGAATTCAAAGTCGCCGAAAATCTAATCCCGTCTAAAACGGTCCGAGTGGAATTTTTTCTTTAATTTTTCTTGGGATAGTTTACTTTTTTTAAAGGTAGCAAACCAAAACCTTATTTACGTTGGTTTCATCTGCCTGTTGGTAAGTAAGATCCAAAGCTGCACTTATTTCATTAATTTTATTCGGTTCATGAAATACCGGCCGCTGACTGGCGGACGGACAGCGGATGCTTAATAATAGGATTCCGCAGTCACCCCTTGGGTTGAGATCCCTAAAACATATTGTTTTGAGATAAATTAAAAGTACTTTCACAGGATTAAATTGATAGCAAACTAGCAAAATTCCCAACTCCATCAACGCTTCAGAAAAGTTTTAATCACACGGAATCCGGAATTCCCTTAGCTCTAATTATGATTTATAACCATAATCACGTTACAGGCTCACAGTGTAATGATGCGGTCTGTTTGTAAGTACCCTCAGTTTGGACAACAAAGGGTCAACAAGAAAGGGACCAAAAAGTCATGTTATGAATTTAAATGACTCGTGTTCTGTTTAGGTTTGTTACCCACAAGCGCCATGATGTTGATATGCCACACACTTGCGATCGTACCGACAATATAAATAACAACAATATTTGAAAGGCCGTATGATAGATACCTACACGTAGGTACTAGAATCTGTGCGGAAAGAGAACGGAACTAACATTAAGATTTTTATTTGGCAATCAAACCCAGCAATCTGTAAAACGTCAAAGTTTTGTATTGATACGGATTTGTTTGTTGTTGTGATTTCTTGCGGTTTTTCGTATTGAATCATGTCTAAAAGGGGTAAAACCTTACAAATACGGTAGAAAAGCTCTACAGCGGCCTCTAATCTAAATCGCATTCTCTTTCCGCACAGACTATACGACGAGGGATCTCCGCGATTCCACAGATTATACCTCTCGTGTCTAAATACGATACTATCATTGTTTTATCCGATTTCTAGCGCGTTTTCAGAAAAGATATTTTTGGTGTGAAACTAAACATTTTTTTTTGTGTGATTCAGTGAAGCGCAGCACAGCACACCTTCAGCAGAAGGAGGTTCGGTTCGCTACGCTTACGCTGCTACTGCATCTTCCCACTCAAATTCTCCCCTGAGCAATAAATAAGAATAAAAACATAAAATTTGAACAACCCATAACAACATTAAGCAGAACTTGTGCTATGGAAACTAAGCAACTTATTTAATTCACAATTTAAGAGAAATCAACCAACCATATCTCGTGGACCATTTTTGGGCTCGACACAGAAATTAATACCCGCACCGGGACTTCAACTCCGGACGTCTGAAGAAGGCGGAAAGAAAATGATGCCCATGAACCAGACTTACCAGATGAATTTAGCATAACTTAAAATATTGTCGTCGCGAACGGAAGTCTCGTTCTTTGCTCAAGAAAGAGGTATTAATTAAGCTATTTGGTACGTTGTACCAAATCCTTTCGTTTATCACGTAAACCCATTCCGGTTAGCTTAGATGTGGTTGGTTAGTTCATTTCGCTCGCAGTGTGGCCTTGCATTGAAATGACGAACAAGGTATGTTACGTTACTGAAAAAAAAAACTTTTAAAAATTACGCAACTCTATGGCGATTACGTTTCGGTTAAAGTGAAAAAAGGTATATGGTATGGTTAACGTGGGTGTTGGGGCTAATTATAAATTGTAACCGGCCTTAGCAAAATGCCCGTGAATTTGGTGTTTACACCTCGGCTTTGCCAGCGACACCTTTTTAGCCCTAATTTTACGCAGGTAAGAGATATTATATTCCAGCTTTTCGTTCATAATGGGAGATAAAGGGTTTCTTTTTTTTATTATTATAAATAATTCTATCATCATCATTTATTAAGTTAAGACCGCTGCTTGGAAGCCATTTTCTGGATTCCGTTCCCAAAGAGACTAATTAATTTAATATGCCTCGCTGTCTCTTTGTCACAGCACAGGTCTCTTATTTGTTAACGCGTGTTACTTGCCTGTTATAAAAACAAATATAAATAATAAAGTTTAAAAGGCCGTATAATCACATGACGTGATGTCTTCGCCTTGTTTTGCTAGATTTAAAAAAATGATATGGTATAATAGTACGGAGCCACAAAAGATTATAAATAAAAAAATGGTCATGGTTATAAATTAAGATTAGGCTTTGGAATAGTTACTCAGCGTTTTGTCGAAACATTAAACTGATGTTTGGGATGCGGTGGTGAATCGCAAATTTCTAGGTATGCCACATATTACTTCTATAATTATTATAAAAGTTCTAGTATATACGATTGCTTTTTACTAGGTAAAATTCGTATTAAGGATACAATTCAGGTATACGAATAGATAGGCATTTATTTATACATAAACCTATTTAGTTGATTGAACCACGAAAGTAATATCGGAAAGGTATTATCTGAGATTTGCTTGATTCCAATAATCAAATCTGAGATAATCTTTATCCACCTACAGAGAGAAGGTATACCTAAATACTTAATTCGATTATCTGATGTTCTCGATTTAAAATATTTGTCAATTTTGAAAGCTTGTTATTTTTTTAAATTATTGTGAATATAATTTCAAGCTTTTATAGCATAAGATCTCAAGCTTTCCAGACCTTACTTATTTTGTAACGAACCAAATATGGATAATCGAGGCGTATTAGTGTGTATGAAGTTAGCGAGTATGTATATGTTCATTCTACACACTAATACTACTCTATTATCCATATTTTGTCTGTTAGAAATTAAAAAAAGGTCTGACAGGCTTCAGATCTTACTCTATTAAGATTATTGTACCGATAAAAATCAATATATAAAGACGATGATAAAGGATTAATTAAACACTGTAAAGTTATCAATCAACATATATTATGATCAAATAAAGTACGTAATTTCTTTCTTAAAGAGCTGCCTGACCCGGAGGAATTGTCAGTACATTATCAAAGACCATTAAATCTCGGACATTTATATAACCATAATGTATTTATTACTTCAAAGTATAACTATATTTATGGTAGGTACCAGCACATCTAAGTATTAATACCCTTATTCACCAATGAACTACCAGAGGCTATTCAAAATAAAATCTTTTAGACCTTTGTGAAAATGTTAAAAAAATATTATTTCAAAAATGAGTCAGGCTGTTTGACTTAACTACTTAACTGGATTTGGACCCGCTCTGCAGCACAGATAAATCTTTGAGGTTTTTGTGCTGTAAAGATAAATTGTTTTATATATGTTGTACTTAATACGTTAAAAAACTTTTTGAAGAAAACTTATAACCGAAAATATTTCCCTAGCACAGCCAGTATTGCTTCCTATTCTTGATTATATGACGTCTGCTATCTCGATCTCACAAGAACCAGGTTTTTCTAAGATTCCCGTGGCAGTGTGGCTGGGTCTGCTATCGGGCGCGTCCTCTCGGGTGGCGGATGGGAGGCACCGGCTTCGGCCGGCGTGGACCATACCCAGCTGTGGAGACCTAGCTGGCGTCCTGGGTATCCCGGGTAGCGGCAGTCGGGTCAAACTCGTAACCCTGCACATAGTGTGGGGCCGAGGGCCGCCGTCTGCAAAGGAACTGTTTCCTTTGGAGGCGGAGGCTGCGAGGAAGACAACCTCTCTAAAAAATTACCCGGTGGTGGTCTCGGCTGGCGCCCTGGGTATCCCGGGTAGCGGCAGTCGAGTCAAGCTCGTAACCCTGCACATAGTGCGGGGCCGAGGGCCGCCGTCTGCAAAGGAACTGTTTTCTTTGGAGGCGGGGGCTGCGAGGAAGACAACCTCTTTAAAAAATCACCCGAGGGGTCTCTCGGCCGGCGCCCAGGGTAGCCCGGGTAGCGGTGGTCGAGACTCCATAGGTTGAGGCGGAAACGCCATTGGTGAGGGCGGTTGCGGCGCGAACTCCGCGTCGCTTCCGGCCAACCCGTAACCCCGCACGTGGTGTGGGGTCGGGGGCCGCCGTCCTTCGGGGCGGGGGCTGCAAGGAAGAAAACCTTTTCAAAAATCACCTTTGAAGAAGGCCAGGTAGGGTTCCCTCGCCCGGAAGAGGGAAAATCGTATGAAAATGTCGGACAATGTGTGTTATTTGTCCTGCGATCCCGCTGACACCGGGCGCCCTGGGGAAGCTCCTACCCAGGGTGGGAAATTTGCTAGCAGCGGCCTATGCGCTCCGGTTGGCCACCGGCGCCAGGGGGATTCCGGTACCCCTGGTGTTAAATTAGTTACCGAGGCGTTTGGAGTAGAGGTCTTGAGACTGAGGGGCGGAGCGGATGAGGGCGGGGATATAACGCCTTCCCCCGCCAAAGTACATACGGCCCGTCGAGGCATGAGAAGCGCTGCGGCTTCCACTAGACCGATGGAAACAAGTGGTAAGCCAGAACCACCGACCATGGACGACGACGAGGAGGAGAAAGATAATCGCTCATGGAAGGAGGTGAGCGATGATACCATGGACATCATACAGGGAGTGGTAAAGGCGGTAAACGAGGCCAGGGATGCCAAAGAGCTGAAAAAGCCACGGTATGTCAGGATTTTTGACAACCTTGAGGCTTTGGAGGCGAGCCTGGTTTGCATATTCAGCAGGGCTAGCGTGGAAGGCTCCTATGTGGAGAGAGCTCGCCGGTACCGTGTTGAGAGGGATCGGTGCAGGGAGAGATTGGAGGATGCGGACGCTGAAGTGTGTCGGCTCCGCGCGGAGAACTCCTCTCTGGCGGGGGAGGTGGTGGAGCTGCGCAGGGAGGTGCGGGTCCTCCACGAAAAGGTGATGGGCAAGGACAGGACCAACGGACCGGAGTGGAAAGAGGCCGTCGAGGAGCTGAAGCGCTCCCTTATGATTTCAATAGGGGAGATGGTCAGCACTCGGCTGGCCTCTCTGGAAGGAAGACTGCTCCCGCCGGAGCGGATCAGACCGCCCCTAGCGGCGGACCGGTGTGGTCTGAAGACAGGGACGTCTGCAGAGGTGGAGACCTGGAGCGTGGTGGCCAGGAAGAAGGCCAAGAAGAAGGGTGCGGGCCCGGAGGTGGCCTCGGTGCCAGAGGTGGCGAGGGCGCAGGCACCAGCGCAGAAAGCGCCAGAGCGGAAGAAGCCACTGCGACCGGAGGGCGGGAAGCCGAAAATGAGGGTACCGAACACCGCGGCTGTGACCCTGAGGCTAACGCCGACCGCGAAGGAGGGAGGGGTCACCTACGCCAAGGTGTTGGAGATGTCCAGGGGGAAGATGAGGCTCCAGGAAGTGGGCATAGAGGGAGGGCTCAAGATCCGGGAAAGCCGGGTGGGGACCAAACTCCTGGTGGTCCCCGGCCCGGACAGCCCCACCAAAGCGGATGCCCTCGCGAAACGCATCAGTGAGGTGATGTCAGAGTTCGTGGAGGTCGGCAGGCCGGAGAGGATGGCCGACCTGCGGATTGCCGGGCTCGACGAGTCCGTCACGATGGAGGAGCTGCTGCAGGCGGTGGTGGAAAAGGGGGGCTGCCAGGCCTGCAGGGTAAAGGTTGGGGAAATACACCCCGGACCGGGAGTCAACGGGTTCGCCAAAATAAGGTGCCCCGTAGATGCCGCGAGAAAGGTGGCGGAGGGCAACAGCCTGAAGGTGGGGTGGAGCCTTGCACGCGTGACGGTCCTGGGCCCCCCGCCTACGCACTGCTTTAGGTGCATGGGTGGGGGCCACGTTGCCGACAGGTGCCCGTCAAGGGAGGATCGCAGTGGCCTGTGCTTCAGGTGCGGGAAGACGGGACATAAGGCGGCAATATGTGCCGCCCCGTCCCGATGCGCAGTGTGTGCGGACAGTGGTCGGCCTGCCGACCACGTCATGGGGAGCAGGAGCTGCGACCCTCCGGTAACCCGGGGCAAGCCTCCCGAGAAAGGGCCCTCTTCTGAGGCGTCGGCACCCGTACGGGCGCCCTCGGAGGGGGGGATGTCCGAATAGCCTCAGCCGCTCGGACCCCCCACGAATGCTGTCGCTCGCGTTTCCTCCTCTTTTCCTAGGAGAAGACGCTAGAAGTGGGCGACCGGGAGGGGGAGAGGGACGGGAAGAACTACGCTTCCCCTCCCGTTCCCCTCTCCCAGGAACGGCGGCCCCCCTAGTAGTAGTTCTGTCCTACAAAGGGGGGCGGCGGAGGGTTCTTGGGCGGATACGCCCAGGAGTCCCCTCCGCAGCGGATGGGGGGCGGTATGGTGGGCAGTAGGCCGCGTATCCAGCCCCCACGCGCGGGCCTACCTGCGCACGTCTGCGGGTTCCCCGTAATACCGCGGGAGACCCCTGCCGTGGAGCCCTGGCGAGGCCGGGATGCTGCTGGGGGCGGAGCCGTGGTAGAATCCCTAACGGGGACCCTGCGGCTCCGCACTAAGCAGTGTAGAGGTATTCGCAGGACTTTTTTAGCGGATATTATACTGTAAAGCGCCCGTAAGAGTTGCGGGGTCCTCGGTGGGTAGCCACTGGGGGGTCCGTAAGACTTGCGGGAGCCAGGTGTGAGGTCCGTTCGGCGGTGTGCCTCTTAAAGGCGCCGTCGTCTGTAAAAAGATTTTTTACCTGCGTTAAAAAACGCAAAAAAAAAGGTTTTTCTAAGATTGAATGACTTCAAAACTTCTACGTTTCACATCTGGCTTGCGTGTTTCTCAATTTCGCTTGCAGCTCAAGTGGCTACCTATTCGCCGTCGCCAGAATATACTATAATACATCCTTACTCTACTTTCCAACATAGGTGTTGTACAATTCCCTGATTCCGCGCTATCAAAAGACTTTTTTAATTTTCTTCATACTTCTAAAACGTCCCTAAGGCCATCAAAAAAATCTTTCTTTCATTAGATACCCCATTAGGCACGGTACGAATTTTCATGGCCGTTTTTTTGCAGTACACACTGCGCTATATAAAATTATCTTCCAAGTTCCATTAGAAATTTGGAATCTGTCCACGTTTTTAGAAATCTTATGATTATGAAGACCATAAAGTTTTAAAAGACTAATTTTAAAAATATCTTAGATGAAGGCGCACTATCTGTCTTTGTAACTAGAAAGAAAGAAAAGAAGATAGAGAGAAACACATTTTACTACATCTTAATCGCCTCAGGCGTCTTAAACATACGTAGGTAAATGAATCCTGAAAACAACACACTTTATTTGGCCAGTTTTGTGATAAAAATAATAATTATAATTTATATAATAGTGAAATACTGAATAAAATCTCAACCAAAGAAGGCCAAACGTTGGTCGTAACATACTCGTATATCCAAAAAGCGCAACAACGTAAAAGTAAGAAAAAAAAAAACATTTTTCAACTTTCTTAATTCCAAAATCAAGCCACTTGTATTTATAACGCAGCACAACATTGAAAACGTTAAAAAACAAAAAGAAAAATAAACCAACACACCTCACAGTGCTCGCTTTCACGAGGCTTAAACTAGAGTGACGGTTACACGAAACGACACGTCCGTTAAGGTACGTACGACCGACAGGCAAACGCAAAATGGTAAAAAAATGTACGCCAGGACAGGATATGTTAAAGATAACCATTATATACAAAGTGACTTTATTAGGTAGCAATAAAATCTATATTTGTGGGGTGAGCAATCGCAACGTTACAAACGTTTTCAAGCACACAAAAAGGCATTTACTTGCCCGCCAGACCGCCATTTGATTAAATTTGATTTCAAAAGTGACTTTATTACATAATAATACAAGCTATATTTGTAGGGTGAGCGTAACCACTGAGACAGTGTCGATTGTACTATGAATCGAATAACCCAAAGTCTATACATATGGAGATTGACCCCATAATATGCTGCTATATTGGCAGAGTATCAAAACAAAGGTGCGATACAATAAAACGGATAATATTACGCACACACAATAAATATAAATGGCCAAAGCTAAATGTGTATTTGTTAATAAATATGAATGAATCGCCTTTAAAAAAAAATATTTGCGTGCTGCTGCGTATGTGTCTTTTCTAGTTTTGTAATCTAATGCATTGGTAGGTGTAATACATGTAAATGTTAGTTTTCTGTTATCTTATTAAGGCTATTATCCCCCCGCCGGCGATGAACGAAAAGCGAGTAGAACTAACTAAAAACGCGTTGCCAACAGGGAAAGCGATTGTGTAGGTGTAGATCTGATAGTTTTATCACTGGGCTATAAGCGAGTGTGCGAGTACATCATGCGATTATTCGCGCAACTCGCTCGAGGTGACAGCAAAAAAAATTTTGGACAGTCAAAAAGTACGATTTTAAAGGTACAATTTTTATAATTTTGGGGTACAATTAGGTGCAGGCTTGTAGGGTGACGATAGCTGGAGCGCACACTTTTTCCCGCATCACCTATCTTCGCGACTGGGCTCCAATTACACTTAACATCAGGTGGGTCGTTGGTGGGTGTTGCACCTTATAAAAAAAAAACTGGAATCATAACATTACTTATGATAGCAACATTATCAGATCAAATTCAGAACGCGTAAGAAATTTTACAAGCTGTATAAAGTTATTTATTCAAATATTGGTAAATTTTTGTTACATGGGATAACTGTCAGTCTATATTATAAATTTCACACCGTTGTAAATAAATGAAAAAAAATAAAGAATCGTTCTGCAAACCAAAAATAGATCACCTTGACCTATTTTTAGATATTTGGTGTTAGGGATGAGCAATTTAACTTTCCACTGTATTTACTCGACCATTTCTTATTGTAATGAATAGAGACGACCTCTGCGAAGTTGGCAGCCTTCATTTTTAGGATTCCGTAGTCCTGACAAGGAACACTTATAGTTTCGTTTCCATTTGTCCGTCCCCGGTTTTGCTTGGAGACTACTAGCACTAGAGAACTGTAATTTTGTGGAGATAATATGTATATCGATCATGTCGGCAAAATGGTAGAATAAAATTTTGCAAAATATTTTTTTAAGTGTAGCTCCCCTACATGTAACCTAGCGATGTTTTTTTTTTCATCATCAACCCTATCTAGGGTTACTATTTAGGAATTTTAAAAGTCCTGACATTTCGAAAAAAGTCCGAATTTTTTGGTCATAAAATGGTAATATTACTCACTTAGTTACAATGGTATGGTATATGTACTTTTGTTATTCATATTCAATGTAATTTAAAAAATTCGGACAATTTAAAGATGGACAAAGTCCGGACTATAATCTTAAAGTCTAACCCCTAAAAACCTAACCCCATCGTATAGGATATCGTTGAATAAAACCTTTAAAATTACTTAGGGGTTCCTAAGACTATTTTTCGATTTAGGGACCCGTTTGCGAAATATTGAACATTAAAATACTATTTTTTGTTAGAGTAGGGCGTACTCCCACCTCTAAAAGCTAAGCTATTGGCTTGAAAAACCTGGAAAAAATCATGAAAATAGTGCTTAGTTCAAGAGTTATAGTTATTTAATTTTGGTTATAAAATATTTTTTACCTATTGAAAATTCCTTAGAAGAATACATTAATAGTGACATAGATGAAGTTATTGTAATGTAAAACCTTGCATTGCAATAAAATCTAAAAAAAAACTTTTTTTTAAAGTTTAAAAGCATTAAAGTTCCGCAACGCTACCGCGAGTACCAACGTTTCTATCATAAGTATATAAGCATAATCTTGCAGCCGGCTGCAGGGGATTTTACACCCGCTGTTATCATTCGTATTAAAAAAATAAATATCGAATTGATTTTGAGTTTGAGACAGTTTGACATTGATTTAGGTTTTTTTTTTTTTATAAAACACACCAATTAGCCTAGCCCCAAAGTAAGCACTGTAAGGCTTGTGTTATGGGCTACTAAGGTAACGGATAGAATACATATTAAACATCCATGACTGGAGTACAAATGCTCGTATTCATCACACAAACATCTGCCCCCACCGGGATTCGAACCCGGGACCTCTCGAGTCAGCGACACCATGAAACCCGGCGTACAAACCACTCGGCCACGGAGGTCGTCAAAATTAGTCGTTTAATTGATTGATATTAATTGTTTTTTCTAATTTCTGATATAGAAAATAAAGACTCCTGCTCAAATATATTGTGGTAACTACAGGCAACTACGGAACCCTACATTGCGCATGGCGCGACACGCACTTGGCCGGTTTTTTTTTTGATAATGAGACCATGAAAATACTCTATGGCATTTAATGTGTCGCGTATCTAATGTGGCGCCACAATTATCGTCATATAATTGTATGTCTGCTGTGCGGCCCGCTTTATTATACGCAAAGTCGCGGACGTTCACTAGTAACCGCTAATAACCTACCATGACTTGCTTGATTAACTGCTTGATTTGCAGTAATAAATCCTAATTGGAAAAACAATAGAAATTACCCATCGAGTCACACTCGTATTCTGGTTATGAAATCAATGGGTCTTAAAAACAAAAGAATCTCACTGATACGAACCCAATTAGGACACGCCAGACGCTTGAAATTTCTTCAGTCCCACTCTGAATGGGTGACCCTAATTAAAAGGACAGTTCAGACTTGATTGGATTCCGGCGATGACATAATTACGAAAATTTTACGCTTAACAAAAAGCAATGCCTGTACACATAACGTTTTATAAGCGTTATAATGTTTTAATTGTTGATTACAGAATATTTACATTCTGAAATTGCCTGCTTTAACAACATTATTGTTTAATAGATTAGGCAGCAATAGAAATATATAAAACACATTTTAGACGTGAAAACATTACCAACGGAAGTACTTTCGCATATTTCTGTGTTTCCTATTTATAATATCAGTAACGTATATGCTTTACCTTCACAAGACAACCGCAA
The DNA here is from genome assembly GCA_902850365.2 of Chilo suppressalis. Classification (NCBI taxonomy): domain Eukaryota; kingdom Metazoa; phylum Arthropoda; class Insecta; order Lepidoptera; family Crambidae; genus Chilo; species Chilo suppressalis. The sequence continues at coordinate 7,489,831 of OU963902.1, forward strand.
TTATTATACTTATGGTTTATTGCTATACATTTGTCCGTTCTTTGTGAACAACACAAGTCGTTTAATCAAATGTGATAAAAGGCATAGCAGAATTGTTTCCATATTTCTGTCGGGAAATAAACTAATGACATCCTCCGGACATACATTAATGTAATGCTTGCTAATATCATATTATTAATACGAGTGGGGAAGCATGGGTTTTAACAGGGTGGAGGCAACTTTTGTTCCCGTTTTTCTACTAAGCTATTTTTATATAAATATAGTCTAAACAACGCATAATTTACAGAAGCTGTTTTATTAATTGATGTTTCATTTTTTTCTTAGCAAAGTAGATTGGTAAAGTACCTATTTTTTTTTTTTTAAATATAAATGCCTGATTAAAAAAAGTTTTTTGGTGTTTATAATAGTATAGTATATATATATATATATATATATATATATATATATATATTACTATAACTAAAACAGGTTTTAAACAGGCATAAATGTGTTTTTATTACTTATTACAGTATTTTTGATGTTTTGCAGTCTTATAACTGTGAAATGTACTATAAAAGGTATTAAAACGTATTTATGCATGTTTAAAACCCGTTTCAGTTAATGAGTGGTGTGTCAACAGATCAAAACCAACAATACAACATGGTTCCTTAGACTTTTTGATGAGTAAAGTTACATTGTATTTTTTGTATTTATCAAACCAACTATGAAACAAAAATCTTCTGGATCCATTAAAACCCATCTATATGTAGGTACGAAGGACGTTGGTGAGATAAGGTAGGGTGGGGACAAAGCTACTTAGAACAACCAAAGAAAAACAAATAAGCATCTGCATGCATATCTGTACCTTAGCATTTATAATATTGATGGGATGATAGGATTGGTGGAGTTGGAAGGTTTTCATAGATTATGTTAATTGTGTTTTTGCGCTTTCTTCGATCCAAGGAGGAAGAAACCAGTGTCAAGACGAATGATGTCATTTTTCATTTAATTCCGATTTCGTATGGAGAGAATAAGCTATATTTCGGAATAGTGTAAGGATGAAGCAGTAAAGAAAATTTAAATCTACGAGTTTAGAGCCACTTTCTGCAACAAATCTTATTTTAAATTAAAGATTAATCCATTTCAGCTTTATCCTTGTCAACTAATTTGAATTCGAAACCGATGAAATAAGGCTAATAAACGATTTCGTATTGATCACAAAATTTGCCTGTTTTGTGTATTGGTCATTGGTAAACTAGTTTAGCGGAAAGATTGATATGTATGAACTTTGGGTACAAATTACAATTTCAGATAAATTGAGAATTTAAATTAATTATTGAATATAATTTGACTGAATGTTTTAAATTATTTTATTCTGTTTTAATATTTTTTTTAATTCAATCTTCAATTATTGCTATTATTATTTATTTTAATGTCGACGACCTCCGTGGCCGAGTGGTTTGTACGCCGGGTTTCATGGCTGTAGCCGACTCGAGAGGTGAGTATATGTATTCTATCCGTTACCCTAGCGTCCCATAACACAAGCCTTACAGTGCTTACTTTGGGGCTAGGCTAATTGGTGTGAGTGTTGGAAATATTTATTTTATTCATTTATTAATGTAATTGTTGTATTGTTTTTTTTTAATTTTGATATTGATCTCGTGTCTGAAATAAATGCTTTTATTATTATTATTATAATTGAGGAGCTGGCGAACATAACGGTATAATTACATGAAATTAAATTTTACAGGACCTGTATAAAACTGAATGACATACCTAATAAGTTAATAATTTATTGATTTAGTAATTTTAACACTGTTTTAGATGGTTTTGATTGAAAATTATTTAAGATAACGGCCGATGGGCCCCAAACCTCTGGACTGTAGAAAAAGAGGAGTCCGCAGAAGTAAAAGGTATCTGAGCCGCAGATGATGATAGCTTCTTCCTCCCCCGGTAGCTGAAGGATGCGTAAGAGGACATTTCCCAGACATTAAAAAAAGGTAGTTTTAAGATGATTAAGATTATTCTTCGATGACGATGTTCACGATACATCGATTGTCGTTTTTATAATGTCCCCAGAATAAATGCTATGTTCTATAATAGGTATAACTCAAGGTTAACTTTGGTTGTACATGTAACGCACCTTTGCTGTTTAAGTAGCTGTCAATTTCTCCTGTCTGATCATTTCGTGTGTCCGGGCCGCGTAGATATTTATCTAGTAAAATTTTCTTTAAATTTAGATAATTTCTTGCTTCTGGTAAAGATTAGACAGAAATGGAAGATTTTGCTAGACAGATACAAAATATAATAATAGGAAAGGGGTAGGTATCAGATAGCAAAATATAATAATAAGAAATAGGTAGACGTTAGGAACAAACATATTTTAGTTTTACGATTTCAAACTCGTTATAAGCTGTTTCCTAATACTTGAGATATTGAAACAACAATCAAATATAAGTAAAAATTACATACTTAACACATTCCACTAGGGATGTGGTATCAGCAATCCAATATAACCAAGGGCAATAAAATATCCATCCATGAGCCGACCGTCGTAACTCGTATCAATATTTATTGCCAAAAGGCATGTGTCTCCGGACGTATCCGAAAACTAGTGGATAAATCCCATGACGTAGGTACCTACATATGCGCACATGAGAAGGCAATTCTCATGCTGCAACGCATCACGCAGCGTAGCACGGGAAGGCGTGTTCTTACGTTGCTAGCAAATATCTTTCATGTATTGAAGCAAGCGTAGTGAAGCAACACTCAAAACGAAGTCATGCGCAGTGTTGCACACGCGCCCACATGCAGAGAAATACGAGTTTGTATGGCCAAATCGGCATGATGAATATAAATAAATATATAAATATTTCCGACACTCACACCAATTAGCCTAGCCCCAAAGTAAGCACTATAAGGCTTGTGTTATGGGATGCTAGGGTATCGGATAGAATACATATACTGTACATATATAAGTATATTTATATAAATACATATTAAACATCCATGACTGGAGTACAAATGCTCGTATTCATCACACAAACATCTGCCCCCACCGGGATTCGAACCCGGGACCTCTCGAGTCGGCGACAGCCATGAAACCCGTACAAACCACTCGGCCACGGAGGTCGTGAATATGATGCTCCCACAAGCTTTTGTATTAAAATCCTAAGCTTTTGTACTAAAATGCTCCTTCGCACTTTGAATTGAGTACGCTCCTTTAGCTGCACATACGTATATTTACGTCTTCGCCAACCTCTTTTATGACTGTCAAATTATTGCCAATCAAGCTATCATCTAGTTCTAGCGTCTAAAGACACGCAACGCGTTAATTCATTAAGACAGAACTTATTCGAAATTCGGGCGCTAATTTTAGCGCATTTAGTACCAAAGCCACCCAGTGTCTCACGACAGACGCGGCCAGCGGCGGCCAGTTGTATTAGCTTGCAATGTAAGCAAGTGTTCAAACACGATTGACCAATAAGGGCTGTCTGGGCTTCAATTCGCCTGTCTGTGATGCCTTAGCGTCACGCAGGTGTGGGAGAAGAGAAGCACAAAGGCAAAGCTTTATGCAGTGCGCGTGAGTTAGCACTGATGGGCTGTCGCCCGTCAACAGAAACATTTCTCCAGTGCTCATCGCACTCGCGCAATTGTACGAAGCTTCGTATCTGTGCTTTCTTTACTCATATGGTATGCGTGTATCCTTTGCAGGGTTGCCAGGTTTCTCGATTTTACAGGAGATCTCCTGTTTTTCTGAAATTATTAAATTACTACAAAAAATATAAATAAAAAAAAAAATTAAAAAAAAAATTACTTCTGTTCTTCTGTTTATAAATGAATCTACGGTTTTTCTTAGAATACGATTTTGTATTGCCATGAAGAGTGTAGGTAACCTTAATTTTAATAAAATATATATGTTGCTGTCTAAACAAAAATAAGTTTTGGGGGGCGGCAGAAGCCACAGAAACACATTCGTTACCGGCCTATATTGTAATTTACTAATTCTAAGGGAGGGGGGGGGGGGGGGGGCGATCGGAAATAGAAGTACGCCTCTGCATGTACTGTTTTTTGTTGTAGCTCTTTCTATACCTCTACTGCTATTTTCTATAACGCCTCCCGATTTTTAAATATCGGACCTGGCAACCTTTGTATCTATTCCGGCATGTATCGTATCTGATTCCTGTCGATACTCGTATCAGGGAATGAAAGTCGACGGGCTAAAGTAATGGATTATTTGATAGCACCCTTGGTCCTTATCAATCAATTCTATAATTGACGTGTGATATCATCAATCGTAGGAGCGATATTTTATTCATTCCAATTGTTTAGTTGTAGTTTCGTCTTCCATGTTGGCGTGGGTTTTCACAAAATGGCTGCTCTATTCCCAATTCTATTTTCGAGTTGACATTAGATTTAAGTGTTCGGTAGAAATAATTCTGAGAATTATAATTAATAGTTAATTTATAAATTCTTCTCATACAAAAAAGTAATAACATAGTAGGTATATGTCAATACATCATTATTTTGTTTCTCGAAAATCGTAAGCTGCTTTTTCTATTGTAAGATCACAACACCTATCATTCACAAAAAAAATACCATCAAAGTTAACGTTTACATAGGTAATAAAAAAAATGACAATCATGTTTTGCAAAAATATTGCTTATCCCGATTTGATTTCATTTGATTGGATCTTTCAATATTAGGACTACTTCATCAATTCACTTTAAATTAAAAGTAACCGTATCGCAACTCGAGATTATCCTGTTACTGATTATTTTCGGTGGCTATTTTTCACCAGCTATTTCATTTCCTGAGACTAAATGGAGGATAATTACTATAAAATATCTATATTCGAAGTTTTCTGTTGATTTCTCAAGGATCTCATGTCCACCCTGACTTCTGTAATATGGAACCACTTTGGAACTTTCAAGAAAATCCGTTCACAATTCACGGATATATATTGCACATAAAATGTCCAACTCGAGATTATCCTGTTAGTGATTATTTTCGGTGGCTATTTTTCACCATCAATTTCATTTCCTGAGACTTAATTGAGGATAATTACTATAAAATATCTATATTGGAAGTTTTCTGTTGCTTATTCAAGGATCTCATGTCCACCCTGACTTACTAATATGGAACTACTTTGGAACTTTCAAGAAAATCCGTTCACAATTCACGGATGTATTACACATAAAAAATCAAACACGATGAATATAGAACCTCCTCTTTTTAAATTCCATTAATAAAAGGAAGCCAAACGAATAAGGAAACGTGCCATTTATGATTTATATATTTCTTAGATACGTTACCGTCTCTTTTTTCATTACATAACAAAGGTTAAAAAATGCTTTACCATTCCCTTACTTCCGAGCCACAAAGCGTTAAAAAAATACAAAATAAGATAGCAAAATTATTTCAACAAAGCCTTACAATAAGGCTTTTCGTCTATAATCGACAAAAGACTGGATCTACAAAGCGAATAATGGTCCGAATCTGGTAGGCTGTGCGGACAAGCATTCAGTTGAAACAGCTCTATTATCTGCTCGGGCCGAGGTGGGAAAACCATAATAAATTAATTCGAAACCAGAGGAGCTTGTGTGTCTGTGATTAATGGAGCAACAAAGGTCTTTATAGCCAAAGGAATCAGATTCCTTTGACGCAGCATACATTTCATCAGTCGATTTAGACGTACTTTTAGCACTAAATAAAAAAGGTTGCCTCCCGTTTATTAACGTCTAACATCTAATTTATAAAAACGGGATTCTATTTTAGGATTTTACAGGATTATGTGCCCTAAGGAAAAAATATTATAGACTAGTACCTACAACAAGGTCATTTGAAATGTACTTTTGTAGTACAATCAACCTTAAAGCTATGTAATAAAAGCGGTGTTGATGTCAAATTGTAGATACCCAATGTGGCCTCAACTATACGCTGGCTGGGTCAGTCTGTAAATCTGGCTCTTACTCACACTTAAAGTTAATATGTGGCTTAATGGCAAAGTAGCAATGAAATATTAAAAGAATCTAGAAATCAAATTGTTCGTATTTTTAGGGTACTGTACCTCTAAAAAAAATACGGAACCCTTTTATGAATAGTTTGTTGTACGTCTGTCTGTCAAGACCCTTTATCTCAGGAACGTGTTGAGGTATGTAGTTGAAATTCAAACCCAAGTCTAGTGTCTCTTGAAACTGTGAAAAAATCAAACTTATAAGTTAAATTAAAAAAAAAAACGGGCATTTATCTGTCAAGATCCTTTATCTCGGGAAAGCATGGAGTTATCGAGTTGAAATTTAAACCATATACTCAGATCTATGGCCCTTTAAAGCTATGAAAAAGACAAACTTATAAGCTAAGGTAAAAAAGAGATACGGTTGTATATGTTGCGTACCTATAAATATTTATGGAACCCTTGGTAGGCGAGGCCGACACTCACTTGACCGGTTTTCTTTGTCTATGTGGTGCCATTATAAAGTGGTTAAATTTAATGTTTTTTTTTTTACAACTGATAAATAAATCGGAGTTTAATTAATATTTAATATATTCCCTACTTCTCTGACTCTGAAAACATGACGACTGTTTTTTTTTTTATTTGAAGTCATATTATAAAATTTAATAGGTGTCGCATTGATGGCATACCTTTTACATTAGCTCATTAATGCGATATTAAGCATTAACCACAAACCGTAAAAATAAAGAGTGAAACAAAAATATGGCGGCAATCACAGCCTCCGTTGAACCACCGAATGACATGGAACAACCAACAAATAATGTTACGAATGTTCAACTGGCCGGCAAATCCCGGGGTCGGACGGCGTCGATAAATATTGATGGTAGCCATCGACTGCCACACCTCAACCACTGCTATAATCCCTTTGAAAACAACCGCTAAGGAAGTGTGTTTATTCCATACTAGCGACCGCCCGCGACTTCGTACGCTTGGAGTTAGTTAGAAATAAAGGTTCACTGCTCGTTAACCGTAGGTGATAGCGTGATAATATGTAGCCATATGTTGACCCGATTTTTTAATAATATTCATGCCAAATTTGAAGTAAATCCATGCAGTACTTTCTGAGTTTATCCCGGACATACATACAGACAAACAGACAAAAATTCTAAAAACTATATTTTTGATTTCGGTATCAATTGTGGATCGCACCCCAAGTATTCTTTAAAAAAATACACACACACACAGTACAGTTTTGACTTTCCTACCATTTTATTAACTGTATAAAAAATATTTGATTACTTTGCCCTGTTAAACCTACAGTCTTTTTTATAATAGCTTGATGACACATACTCGCACGCGCGATCAGCTTCGTCATCAATGCTTCTTTTTTATGGCTTAAAGTTACAGTAGGATATGACATCACAAATTTTACTATGATCGAATGTTGATGTTAAAGACACGCACTCAGGCACACGGAAAAAAGTAACTGGTCACATGTCTATAATCTTCGATGTCTTTAGTAAACAGATAAAATTTTATTAGGTTTGCTGAAAATGAATGGACCAGGTGCACCACTGATCCTCGCTGTATATCTTACTTATTAAAATATGTGCCTCCTGCCTTAAGAAGTCCAAGTAGTCTCGTGATTACAATAGCTAATTAGCTATTTATAACTAAACTTCCCACAATTTCAAACCACTTATTTATAATCGGCTTTGAAACAACACTGCCAATTAGTGAATAAATCCGATGCTACTTCCGCGAGTTCAGTAAATATTAAAATTAATATTTAAGACTTAGGGCCACTTGCATTTAGGGTTACTATTTAAAAATTTTAAAAGTCCTGACAAAAAGCCGGACATTTCGAAAAAGTCCGGACGTTTTAGTCACAAAATGCAAACATCACCCAATTATATATATTTATATGTGGTATGTATGTATATATATATATATAATATGTATATGTAAGTGTATGATAGACAATTACTTATATGTACGTATATTATATTAATTACATTTCTCATCGACTCTGCTGGCTTACTACATCTTCTTTTCCGTTTAGCTTACTTATACCGCGAAGGTTGTCTGGAAGAGATCGCTTGTAGCGATAAGACCGCCTTTGCCCATATTATTGTTATTAATGTATTGTTTGTACCTATGTCCTTATGTATGTGAGCAATAAAGTGTTTATTATTATTATTATCACCCACTTAGTAATAGTGATATTATACGCGTGGTAGCAGACGCTCGCATCGCGAGGGGGGGGTCTCGCTGTTGATTTTTAAGGATGATTTATATTTTGTTTTAAATTAATGAGAACTTAATAAAGATCATTTGACTTATTTGATATAACTTAATAAGAAGTTTTACTGTATTCCATCTAATTAAAAAAACCGGACATTTTAAAAAGCCGGACAAAAGGCAAAAGGTCCAGGACAAATCCGGACGGATGGTAACCCTACTTGCTAGCCAGCTTAATATTCTCAAATTAAATACTGTTTAACCAGTGGTGGTGGTAGGAGTTCTTTTAGTTATTCTACCTAACCCAAAATCGAATACAGTAAATAAGTTATATTTACTATCGCGTCCATTGCGTAGTATAAATAAATTATAAGAGAAACCTAAATTATAAACGATTTAAAATGACGATTCGTACGTTAAAAGTGCTTCTAATGGGCTTGACCTATTCTTCAATGGTACCTACGCACGAATGTTGAACGAGAGACATAAAAAAATAAGACGTTTTGCCAAAACGAACTGAAAAATACATCTCGTAACGAAAAAAAAGCATCCATCATCACATCATACGACGCTACACATAAATTCAGAAATGGTGCGATGGACGATGGACTCGTGGTCGTAACCACGGTCGTAACTAAGATTTGTGCTGTGCCGTATAGCGTCGGATATTTTCACGGTGAGTTTATATTAGGTTTATACAGTACGTACTTCCATAGCAATGTGATGACCACTTCCCAAAACCAAGCAATGAACGATTCTAATTTATTGTAATGAAAAAAATGTGTAGCAACTTTTTGAAGTAAAAATTCTTTTCGGACGGGGTGTAAATGGAAAAATTCTACGGAAAAGATGAAATGGAAATGCGTCATGAGCTTCACACGACTATATATATGTGTGTATATATATATTATTATATATATATATATATATATATTAAGAATAACCAAGTTAAGAAACATATTGTAAATAATTGAATAAAAATACTTTTAAAAAAAACTTATGCGCTTACTCCTAAGAAGAAATGGAGAATTCTACGTCCGATTTTACATAATTTTAGTTAAGTGGAGGCCCGTCACCGTATGTGAGCTAGCATAATGCGATTTCGCTCTTTGAGCTGATGGACGATCCGAGCTCTCAATGCACTCTAAGTTAAAGCCGCAGCACTTTATAATGGTATTGAATAACCGAAGCCCAAATATCTGAAATTGAATTCCAATCCATTCTCTATTAACTAATCCTCATGATTTTGAAAACCACAAAAATTCCAGATATTTTGAGTAGGTACCAATACAAACTCATTTTGTCCATCATTCATTTGTCGAAGTTCCAGGGTATTCTAAAAAAAAAAAAGATAGATTGCGTTAAATAATCTTAGATCTCCTTGATTTGAGTTCCTCTCGTTTCATCACGCATTCATCAGATTTCAAAAGTTGTTTCCTCAATAATTTCATCAAAATTCAGAATTACCATCTGCTACTATTTTACCATCCCGATTGTATTGCATTCATACACTCCCCTTTTGCATAGATATGAACAAATAATTATATGGACAAGATTCCTGATAAAAAAAAAACCGGACAAGTGCAAGTTGGACTTGCCCACTGAGGGTTCCATACATATTTGCGGGTACGCAACATAAACGGTCGTTCCATTTTTAACGGTAATGTTCAAAGAGCCGTAGACCAGAGGTATATGGTTTAAATTTGAACTGCAGCAGTGACCAGAGCAGATGGACAACAAAGTGATCCTATAAGGGTTCCGTTTTAACGTTTTGACGTATGGAATTCTAAAAAATACAAAACTGAAAAAATATCTCTAATTAGTTACATGTTTAGATGGGTAGCTAAGTGCCTTGCACTTGCTAAGTATAAAAAAAACCGTCAAGTGCGTATCGTACCACGCGTAGTGTAGGGTTCCGTAGTTGCCTGTATTTACCACAATATATTTGAGCAAGAGTCTTTATTTTCTGTATCGGAAATAAAAAAAAAACAAATTTAAAAAGTTTTTTTATTTGTTTTTCAGTGCAAGGTTTTACACTACATTTACTTCATCTATGTCACTATAAATGTTTTAGCTTTTAGAGGGGGGCAATGGTCGGTCATTGGATGGGTGACCAAAAATTTCTATCTCGAGTTCCTCCGTGCTTCGGAAGGCACGTTAAGCCGTTGGTCCCGGTTACATCTGCACTCATTAGCACCCGCCAATCCGCACTGGACCCGCGTGGTGGGTCATGGCCCAATCTCCCTATTCCATCCATTGGGAAGGCCCGTGCCCCAGCAGTGGGGACATAAAGAGGCTGATGATGAGGGCACAGATTTTCCGCTCATCTGGAAAATTAACCTCCACCGTACACAAATGCCACTACTGTTTAATGTTGAGTTTCTGCAATGTGTAGGTTTTCAGAAACACACGGGATAGAGGATATGGCAAGTGTAAACAATGTGAGAGCTGCGAGCACTTCGGTATTTTTACGCGCTAGACTTTAAATAAAGCTAGAACATAGCTTTTACTAGGATAAAACCAACTCGTACCAGTCCTAGTTTCATGTAAATCCGTATTCAAACAGAAATTCATGTAAATTAGGGGTAGTATTATCGAACAAATTAAAGAGGCGTCGCATAAAACTGAATCTATAATAATTTAAAAGTAACAAAACGGAGCGAGACGCCTTTGTTTTTTGTTTAACTCTCATCAATAAAAGAATTCCTTATTGCTTATTGTAGTAGCATAACTTTTTTTATGCAAAGGGCAACAAATTACCCCTCTCCACCTGGTGTTAACCAGAGGAGTCCAGTCGCGGTGAAAGATGAGCCGCAGAAAGTGTGCACCTTCAGCCATCCGCACTACCCTGTGAAGTCCAGGAAGCCTACTCACCAGCAGAAATAATAGGTACGCACATCAAAAGGCTGTGTTATTTTACTGTGATTTATTTCCAGTTACTTAATTATTGTTATAATAAAAAAATGTGTCATTCGTTCATATCATTAATCTTATAAAAACATATTATCAACACGAAATGCTGAATTTTTTTTCAAGCCCGACGTTGAAAAAGATTTATATTTAGAATTTATCTTGATAGAACACGCGTAATGGTCCAGTCCTCAGCTCCTCGTTAATCGAATTGAAGTTGGCCGCAATTCCCAAGTCACTGTCTCTTCTCCGCGCAATAGAAAAGCGCGAATTTCTGGCTCGAGTCGTCGCTCGTAAATTTGAATATTGTGTCAGCTGGAGGATTTCCCGGCGACTCGGTAAGGATATTTGTTTTACAACAATGCTTTCACTTTACCATGTTTTACGGTAAGACGAGGCTCTGTGGTGGAGTAGTAGAGGGGGAGAGTATCAATTAACTTTGCAGAAGTAACCGAATCTTCGACGTATGGCGATTAATTTAACTCCCGAGCTAATGCTCGGTGGCCTAGGGTTGTCAAACTTGTATACCTTCGATACCAATAAGAAGTAATGGTGATGTCACGCAGCGGATTCTACAATACAGTTAGCGTTTTCATAACCACTACGGCCAATAAAGGCATTTCCTTCTGGTTTCTGAATAGCATTTTTGTTTCTGACGAACAGGCAGAAATAATTATCTTGCTGTTCGGTGGAGATTATGAGAGCTTTGATAGCGTCTTTATTATGTAATCATAAGGAAAACATTTACTAGCGTTGGCACTTTCGCAGTAATTGACTTTACCTCTACCCGAACGGCGAACCGAAGCGACTTGAACGCCTGAGGCCGCATTGTGATTCATTTTCACATACTTAATACAAATCGATACCTATTGAAATCAATTATTTTAAAAGTAAACAATGCCAATATCGTGTTTGAAATTCGAACTATATTTCGCAGGTACTGCAAAAGATGTGTACCTAACCACTGTCATACCCCCGACGGTATTTAATTACTGGTTTGAATGCGTTATTCCTGTGATTAAACAAGTTAAGTCTTTAAATAAATATAACAAAGAACGCAGACAGGTACAAATTGCGGTAGTAAATAATGTTGTCGTATCGCGGCGTATGATTATTGAGAATCGCACGGGACGCTACGAAGATAAATCATAATACACGCAGTTGACAACAATGTAAACACAATCACCGATTGTCTACATGCCGCATTTTTAGCCACCGACCCAAAAAGAAGGGTAAAAGTCAAAAGTCATATCTTTATTCAAATTTGATGCAAAAAACAACTCTTTTGAATCGTCCATATTTTTTCCCTACCACCAGTTAAGGACTTTTTTTAGCTGTTGAGAAAAAAACTTCAGAGCGTTAAATAATTATGTAACAATATTTACAAAATATTATATTGTTACGGTAACAAAATAATTTCATCTTATTATAAGTTTGAACTGTATTTGTGTGTTTGAGAGTCTGTGTCTGTGGCATCGTTGCTCCTAACGAATGTACTGATTTTGATGCGGTTTTTTATTCACCTTGCAGAAGACACTTTGGCAGTGTTGTTTCTGTCAGTGAGTAAGATTCCAGGGCTCCACGTCGTTGGCGAATAGGTCAGGGTAGGCAACGGCGCGAGTGATATTTTTTGTACCACAAGCGGCTATACCTAGGCTATGGTAGCCGCTTACCCTCAGGCGGGCTATATGCCTATTTGCTACCTTTTTAACATAAAAACATCAAGTGAAAAGTTTCCTAATAAAACTTTTGAGTCAAATAATGGTTGAATTTACATTCTACATTCATTATTATCCTTTTCTATTAAGTACTAGCCTCACGACTTAATACCATGCGAGTCTAACGATTTAATAGCTAAGTATTATTTCTGTTGGCCACTCTCCAAACTTAGGGGCGTTTGCACCAAATCGTAAATGATTTTGGAAATAAAATAGTATATAAACCATATTTTGTGGAGCTTGTGTCGGATTTGGCATAGATGGCGCCTGGAGTGTGCCTTGAGCGCAGAGGGGTAGTACTTACGGTAATTTCTTCATATTCGTATTTAATGCGTACATCATTTCATTATATTTTTATTTTAAGCATTATCTGCTTAATGTTTCATCGCTATGTAAGTTACATACTTACTACTTACTTTTTTTAAATGATAATAATAAATATGTAACTGGAAATAAATCACTGAAAATGCTGGTTTCCTCTCATAAATTTTGTTTTTTTGTTATATCTCGCTACCGAGCTCTAAATTAGTAAAAGGCCTTGTCCCGGGGCTGGCTGCCCCGGAACTCAAGCAAAGACCTCAAAGTGACAGAGCACCCTTTGGCTCTCTAAATCGTCTTATTTTTCTCTACTCGTCCTTTACACTATACGTTCTACCTCAACAGCGGGTTTGCCGCCTGGTCTCCAGCTTCATTGTCCAGCTTCCAGCTGCTTCGGCCCGCCTACCAACTACGCCTGCCGTTCCACCAGCAGTGCCGCCCGTCCTACCACTTCGCCAGCCGACCTACCAACAGCGCCTGCCGACCACCAGCAGCGCCGGCCGTAAACCAGGAGCACCGTCCTACCAGGAGCGTTGCCCATCTACTCATAACCACCCGTCCACCTACGGCACAGCTTCCCGACCCTCAAGTCTCTACGAAGATCACCGACGACCCCCGCCCACTACACCACTACACATTGTACACCCCACATTCGCACTCACTTTCTGTTGATCTGTAAATATATAGGGTGAAATTGAATGTTTCTATGAAACTTCGTGAGATTGTTGGGTTATGTGTATAGAGTATGCCTGTTTTTTTTCGGATTTTTTTGAAGTATATTTTTTTTATGTATTTATTTATAATTTGTGTATTTTGATGTCCTTTCCTCCTTTTGAGTAGTTATTCATTTTAAACAAACAAACTTACATATCCAGTGAAAAACAACTAATAAATAAGCACTTCTAAAAAACGGAAAAACATTAAAATTCCACCGCGGGTCAACGACCGACCGCGCCCGCCAGCCGTTGAGTGAATAGGTACATAGCTCTACACAGAGCTCAGCTGACTCGTTTGATTAAACACAATACAATAAAATCGGCTTAGATGCCTTTATTGAAATTGAAATAATAAGCACAAATGTCATCTTCTCTTAAGCAGAGAAAAACTTTAAAAGTTAATAATAATTTTGTCACGATTGGAAATAGGCAAATGTTAAACAAAAAGAAATACTTATTGCAGTTCAATACTTGGGTCTCAATGAAATTTATAACCAGGTATTCAAAAGTACTTACGAGACCGGCGATGTAAGTAGGTACAACGAGGAACGAAGAACGTATTCATTTTTTTCACTACAACTTTTTATCAAATCAATCACACTGGTACTACACAATTAGTTGTTTCTAATCAAAAAGTATTTACACTAGCAATAAAAAGAGACTTAAATTATTATCTGCAAAATTGTTGCTTTAAACCACCATTTTGCTGCAAACAAAGGTAGGCATGTTTGCGGACGTGTCTTTTCACCTTTTTTAAAGTGTCCCTATCACTACTCACTGCACAAAATGCAACTTCTATGGTTTGGGGACTCATTCGTAAACCAAACCTACTTCGTCACACTCGCGATAGCAGTACACCATCTCTAAATAGGTATTTTTGGTTCGTATACCGAGGCATAATGAAATTATCACAGTGTATGTCACTAAGTCAAAAGATGCGCACGCGCACGCGCGATTGATATACTTGCGACTGCGTTTTGCATGCAATCAAAGCAAACCACCGCGCCCGGGGAAAAGGGGAGGTGGGCGGAATTCACATCATCAAAGACGCCGCAACCGGCGCTAGTTGCCAGCGTGCGGCGCGCCGCGCGCCGCGCGCCCGTGCTTGCCGCAAAACAACATAATAATATGTGTGTGTGTGTGTGTATGTGTGACTGTGGCTGTGATTAAATGTGTTGGGAATTTCATGAGTTCCTTCCTTCACTAAGCTCGTAAGTTATACCGATTTGCTCTGTATGATTTTTCCCAATTTAATAAGCCGTTTGTGCTTAAGTTTTAATTAAACGAGGCAACTAACATTAACAATAAAAAAGAAGTTCTTACACTAACAGACAGGCTTTACCGATTTAAAATCGTGACAGTCATATTAACTTTATAGGATTTTTAATTGCTCTAACAGAAGATTTATTTTATTGACCTGTGCTTTATGAAACAATATTCAAAGGTATTAGGTATCAGTGAATAAATAATTATAATATAGCATCTAAGACTATTTTATTGTAATGTACACCTACATCGCCGGTCTCGTAAGTACTGTCTAATACCTAGTTATAAATTTCTTTCTGACACAAGTATTAAACTGCAATAAGTATTTGTTTTTGTAACAAAATTATTATTAACTTTTTAGGTATTTTTCTCTGCTAATGAGAAGATAACACTTGTTCTTTATTTAAATTTTGTCATTGTAATATGACATCTAAGCCCCGTATGAATAGAACGATCTCAACTCTGAGAGCGATCTTGAGACGCTGTTTAGTATGAACACAGTATCTCATGGTCGTAGTCTCACTGTACTGTAGATAGGTACGCGCCGCGTCAGCTGTGCGCGCGCGGTCGTTGCCCCCGGCGTCGGCCTCGCCTGGCCATATCAACTATTTTTCGTTTATTTTAGTAGTGCTTATTTATTTGTTATATTTCACTTACTATGAATACGTGTTTAAAAATAATTATCACTCAAAAGGAGGAAAGGACATAAAAATGCAAAATAAAAAAAAATAAAAAACGAAAAAAATAATTTTAAAAAAATCCGAAAAAAATCAGGTATACTCTATACATGTAACCCAACAATCTCACGAAGTTTCATAGAAACATTCAATTTCACCCTGTATATTATGTAACCTTTTCCTGTTTTTCTCCTTTCTTTTTTGTCTTTCCTAATCTATTTATTTTGTTGCTTCACAACATGGCAGGCTTAGCGCGCTAACCACCTGCGCCATCGAGCTCCTCCTTATCACAAGCATTAAAATGGGTCAAATATTTATTTTTCCCGTGCTGCTGCTGAAGGGGGTGTTGGGGTCGATGAGCTGTTCAGACTGCGACAAGGTACTATTTCCAAACAACAAATTAGACACGACACTATTAATAATTCTGTTTATTTATATTATCTCACCTGCGATCTCACACCCTGTTGATGTGCAAACCTACTCATTTATTACGGCGTAAAGATATTTAGTGACGGTAAGCATTACTACGACAGTCCTCCTTATTTACTCCACAAAATTCCCAAGATATTCGTTCACGATTTTATTTTTAATTCAAATTCTAATAATTGTTTCTCAACACTGACTTGAAAGGTTTCTACCGAACATAAGTACTAGCCGTTGTAAAAACATTAAGTTTGTATTGTCAATGCCATTCAAATACTTACTTATTATGTGCTTGGCTGTTGTTTCTTCGTTATTTCATCATCAGAAAAGTTTACCTTGTTATCGTAACGAATGGCAATTCAAAAGTCTCTACCTATGACTTCTCGACAAGGCTCAAACTTCCCCGAATAATTTGAATGTACCCGAGTGTCTCACAAATTAACAGTAAGAAAGAACGAAAACTTTCGCATAACTGTGTACCTATCTGTTGAACTGATAAAATTTTAATAGCCTTCGAAGTTAGAAATTGCTCCGCGCCGCCTGTGTTCACTTTTAGCGAGGTTTTTCGGGCGAAGTTTTCCAATAGGCAGGTTCACACTGAATGTGCAACCTTGATGTGGAAATTTAGATTTTTCTGAGAGATACTCGCTCTCGCTCAGGGAGCAGTTTATTGTGGTTTTTGTGATGTTGACTTTGTTATGTAAAGGAGATGGCTAAACACGTTATAATGCAGCCTAGTTGCTTCCTGCTAATATCATAAATATGAAAGTTCGTGAGTTACTATGTCTGTATGTTTATGAGTTTGTAACTTAATCACGCAAAAACGGCTGAGCGGATTTGGATGAAAATTTGCACACAGACAGCTTATGACCTGGAAAAAGATTAAGGATAATTTTTATCCCGGAAAAGTGTAAAGTTCCTGAGGGATTTTCAAAAGACTAAAGAAAACGCGGGCGAAGTTGAGGGCGGCTGCTAGTAGCTTCTAAGCACACTTTGTTAAGACGCCAAAAATAGCTTGCTTTCATTCATTGCTGGAAAAAACATCTAAGTGTGGTGGTAATTTCAAACAAAATTAATTGTCTTTATTTAAATACATCCGAGCAAATGACTTCGCCGTTGCCACCTAGTTTTAGGTGAAGAGACCTGATACAGCAGGTTTACCTTTCACGCGACCCATTCTCACCTTGTCGGCTTTCAAATGGCTACATTTTCTTTTTTTCTTTTGTCAATCAACCAAAAAATAATGTAGATATAGCGCGTCAAACTTTAGGAATGGGGGCTCTTGACGTCACTTCTAATAAAAAAAGTACCAAGACGTGACCTCATGTGACATTTCAAATCATATATTCATTTGTATTGTTTAAATTATGTGAATAAGGAAAAAATACATGTCCAATACCTTTTTGATAAACTACCCGAAACACGAAGAAAAAAAATGTTAGTCATCATCTCTATTGTACGCAGGAAAATTCATATTACAATGTGCATGCTCGTTCCACTTTCCTACATGCTCGCTCTTTCCTGCCCAATCAAATATTCATGCGTGAACTACTAGTGTACGTGAAAAAGCAGCTAATGTCGAAATTATGCACTGCATTACCAGCCATTTTGCGCTTAACGACTAATATTCAAAACTAGCGGCCGCCCGCGACTTCGTACGCGTGGAGTTAGTTATGTGCACACACTTTTTTAACCCCTGTTCACTGCTCGTTCCCCGTAGGTGATAGCGTGAAAATATGTAGCCTATATTTTGTCCCGACTTCTTAATAATATTCATGCCAAATTTGAAGTAAATCCAGTAAAAGTACTTTTTGAGTTTATCCCGGACATACATACAGATGAACAGACAACAATTCTGAAACCTACATTTTTGGCTTCGGTGTCGATTGTAGATCACACCCCAAGTATTCTTTTAAAAAAATATTAAATGTACAGTTTTTACTTTCCCACCATTTTATTATAATTTTATAGATATTAAAATTTTAGCAGTTTTGTTTACGCTTAAGAGCTGATGTGTGTACAAAAAATTCTTTACAAGATAGCTTGGCCAGTGTGAACACGTCCTAGTAAAGTATTTTGGTTACCTTTACAAACAAGCGACAAATCTATTCTGTACATTTTAACAGAAATAACTTTTTCGCTGAAAACATTATGGGTTGAAAGCAAAGAAAAAAATAAGCGCCATTTTCTGACGTGTCGGAAATAGAAAAAAACTTTAATGGGTTGGGTTTTAACACTGTATTATTACTGTCACTGAATGTTTGGCATTTATAACTTTAGAACCTTTACTCATAGCATGCGCATTAAATTCTATTTCATTTAGTCGCGTATTATTTTATTAAAAAAAAACTTTATTTTTCTTTGAAGTTAATCGACTCGAGTTGGTCGTGTTGTTTGAAAAAGACTTCCGAAATAAGTGGCAATATTTTAAAACCTAATTAATCTTACATGCAAGGTTTGAGTTGTTATCGACCCTTAGAACGGTATTGTAAACAGCACGCGGGTGTACCGAGACCTTCCTAAACAAATAAACAGTCCATTATTAGACTGCCGTAATGGATTTGTTGTGTATCTTGCAAGTTCCAAGCCCAGCTCCTTGGGTATACATGCACCACCGCTTGTTTAGTTACAATCCAGCTTATTTTCAGTACCTATGTAGAGAGCTCTTATCATGAATTTTATGCCAACTAAGTCAAAGTTATATACGAGTCCATCTTGGAAAGTCTCCCTTTTTCAAATTTGATTTTTTTAAGATATAACTTTACAATAAGTAAGAAGTTTTAATATCTTCAGTGAAGAAGTATTCAATTGTCTATTAATTAGAGTTAATTTCATTAAGCTGGCATTTTTAGTTCGCGAGATTTTTAAGATTCTTTAAGTGTCTCGTCCCGTTGCTCTCGTGTGTATTATAGAGAAAAGTTCTTATTGTTTGTTTGTTTGTATTGAATATTCTCCGGAACAACTGGACCGATTTGAAAAATTCTTACATATTTAGAATCCTACATTATCCCTGATGAACATAGGCGTATTTTCAAAAAGGCGTTAGGGTTCCGGATATAAAGTTCAATAATGTAACCCAGGGTGTGAAAAAACTACCAAAAAATAACCTTGTATTGCTTATGCTGCGGAAGTCATTAACAATAGAGCAAAGTGATGTACCAAAGTTTTATAGAAGATATAAATATATACAAAAAATCCTGTAATATCATATGTCTAACTATTACAGTTATATCACAACTAAAGGTTCCCTGCGGTTTCACCCGCGTTAATTTGTTGAAAATGGTTATCGTGAGTCAAACTTAAATAGATGGGCATATGCTGTCGCGGACTTTTTTATAGAACTTTAAATTATGTCATACATGATTTTTGTGTAACTCTAATTATTTACGCAGCGCACGCAAGATTTTTAAGATTCTCCCAAATGAGATATTTTTACCCGTTTTTGCAACATTCTACATCGATACTCCGCTCCTACTAGTCGCAGCGTAACATTATATAGCCTTAAAGCCTTCTAAAAGGACAAACATATTTTTTTATCGGACAAGTATATTTGAGATTAGCGCGTTCAACTAAAAAAAAAAGAAACAATATGGCCGAATCAGACTTATGAAATGCGACGCCACGCCACGCGTGTTTACTCAAATCAAAATGTACTAAAGCCTATTCTAAACGGATGTAATCCAGCGTACCAACCAAGGTGACCTTGGTGGAAAGTTGGTTTCCATTCGCGTTATGATTTTCGGCTACCGGGATGTAATTCACGCGCCAACGTGCAATCGCGAGCCATCTTCTGTCGCGAAAACATGTATGCACTTGTATCATGCGCGGATTGAATTAGTAACCGTGTTGTAGAAATGGCTCCAAATTTGTATAAATTTCAAAAAGTGGGCATTGTCTTAGGAGTTTTGTGTGCAATAGACGACGAAAAACAACACAAAAAGAGAAAGTGGATGAAGCGCTGGTTAAAAGAGCTAATGATTCTTAGCCATTCAAAGTTATGTCCAACTCCCTATACTTTTCGAGTAATATCTCCCACGCATTTTTTTTGACGAGCATCTTTATATGATTCCGAAGTAATGTCCCATAAGCATGGTAGATCTCTATTTAGATCAATTAGTTCGCTAGTAATATCGCGTTTGCGACTCTGGTCTTCGGACGACATTTTTTACATGCATACGTGCGCACCCGCTGACTGCCACAGGCCACAACGCAACTGTCTTTGGTTGGATATAATCCGCCGGTCAAACGGTTGTAATCCACGCGCTCCAACCGCAGATGTAAACACGCGCCCGTAATCCAAGGACTTTGAAGGTCAAATCAAAATTTAGATTACATCCTTCGTCTAGATGGATGGCAACGGGCAAGGTCACCTTGGTTGGTACGCTGGATTACATCCGTCTAGAATAGGTCTAATTTCTATGATCAGAATCACATTAGATACATCCAACGCGTGGCGATGCGCAATAGAAAATACTATCATTAATGCTATAGTTATGAGTGATAAAAGTGATGGGTGTGTACAAACCACTGCGTCATAAGATATATTTACTAATAAGGGCATGGAGCAACGGTAAGGGTGACACCCTTTTCTTAACAGCAGAGCAATGGTGCATTCTATACACCGGGTCCTAAACTACGCAATAAAATGTTTACAATCAGTTAAATAAATTTTCACAGAAGGTTTATAATTGTATAAAGAAAGTCATTATGTAAAATACAAGTCTGAGAACAAAAACTATAGTCTACACTACATCTCTACACCAAAGCGAAGCGAGGGCGAGCCACTAGTATACACATAATTTTATAAGTAAGTACATAACGAAAAGAGAACGCAGAACGAATGTATTTTGCGATACATTACAAGTCTGCCGTATAATTTTATGAGAATAGCTTTATGGTTCGTTTCACAAATTTTACACGGGGGCGCCCGTAAAGAAACATTATTAAAGATATACCGTACTACCCTGTACGGTTATAATGCAATATGGTATATAAGATGTGAGATTTTTGCGTGGGCACGTATTGAACTCCTGAAAAGAAATCTGATAATTGATTTTGTTAAGTCGATTGAAATAACGAGTGAAACTTTTAATATCATTAATAAACAACATGCTTCCTCGGCTGGGAATCAAAAAGGCCAGCTCTGTTCCATCGAACCACTGATGCTTGTTGATAGGGTCTGAAGTTTTTATAACTATTAAAAATTAATGCAACATGCTAAAGATCATCGAAAAATATTTGGCGATTGGCGATGTAAATAAAGTTTCATTTTAAAATAATTGTCATGGTAAATACAGAAGAGATTTTTTTATTCTGTTTCCATTGGAGCACCGATCTGGGAACGTAAATTTCCATTATATCTGTAAAGAACACAGTGAAATAACCAAGTGAAAGGACCTTTTGATTGTATTGTGTTTCTGTTGGAAGGGTTCCAGGTGGTCCATAGGGTCAGGAATTGGGTTTAGGCTGCAAGGTGAGAATGGCTGTCTATAAGTCGCGGCATGTAACTATAGCGCTCTACAAAACGCGGAGAGGATAGCTGCCCATGGGTACGACAGGAGAGCCAATCGGCGCAACGTACGTCCACCTGCGCACCTCGTTTAATCCATCCAATCCCCCAACACATCTTAATTTTTACTTTTGCGCAATAACGGTCAGCACTAGAATTTCGTGCCACGACTTATAGACTAGCTCAGTCTACTTACAAATATTTTCACAATTTCATATTACTTTACACATTATTTTAAGTGTTAATGAATATTTGTGCATTTAATTCTTACGCTGTACCACTACTACTGTACTGATAACAAATTCATTCCATTTATCAGAATTAAATAAGTAAAAAACAGCCCATTTTTTCAGATTTAGAATATAATATTTTCTTTGTACTTATACCTAATTATGAAGAATTGTTTTAAATTAAATTTCTCTTATTTTTGTATTCTTTCTTTTATACCTCCATTCAATAAAAGAATTAAAGAGAAATATTACGTCAAGTACACCGTTTTACTGATTTCATAAAATTTACATAGTACATGGTTATTTACTTAACAAAGGCGTTGCTCCACAGACTCCTGGCCCGGAGAACTCAGGATAACATCAATATTTATGAGGACCGATATTTCTCCCATACGTAACAAATAACATTCAGAAGTAAATGCGACTACTAAATCATTGTGGACCTACTGGTAAAATTTAGCTGAACGCCGATTTGTCGTGTTGTGGGTTCGAATCTTTTTGTGACTTGCGAATCACTCGTATGTAGAAAATATACCCTCGAACCTGCACCCTCCGCTATCCTGGCGGATGCACTAATCAATTATGCTACCGCGACCTTGATGTGTCGAATTTCTTGTAGTATTTCTTGAGCAATTTATTCTAGTAAAATTTTCTTGAAATTTAAACTCTATTTAACATAAAAATAAAAACTTAATTAAAAAACTGGGACCAAAAATAATCAAAACAAGAGACTTGTTTGTACACTTTGAATTAGAGTCGAGTTTACTACAAAATAAGTACTTGAAAAATATTTAACATGTAATAAAGTTTGAAGGTCTTTCTTCGGGGAAGACCAATCATTTATCGATGAGTTTGAAGTTTATAAATAATTTTAAATTGAAAGGTAGGGCTTGACGATAAGGATCATTGAGATACGAAGCTTTTCAGTAGAACGTTTAATAAATAAACTTTACTTCACGACGTATCAGAACTGGCAGACCATCAAAGGTGCAACATTATCCATCCCTCCAAGGTTTATCATTAGGTTAAATAGACCATCATCTTCAGCCCAATGTCCACGCTGTTGAGACACCTTTACCTTTGGTAGGTATCGGCCATGACATACTTAGAGCGAATTATTTAGCTTCCTAAACTCAGTTGTTCCAGAGATTACTTGCTACAAACAAACTTACCTGTTGTTGAGCAAATTCACAATTATAAGTAGGTACTTATATTGTGATTTTACTGTACACCTTACTTTTCACTATTATGTTATTCTATATTATTCTGTGTCTAGAGCTCCTCCGTGCTTCGGAAGACACGTTAAGCCGTTGGTCCCGGCTGCATCTGCAGTCGTTAGCACCCGCCAATCCGCACTGGGCCCGCGTGGTGGGTCATGGCCCAAACTCCCTATTCCATCCATAGGGAAGGCCTGTGCCCCAGCCGTGGGGACATTAATAGGCTGATGATGATGATGATGTGAGAGAACAAATAAAGAATTTTTGTATTTTGTTGACCCTAGTACACAGCTCGATGACTGCGTATTTTAAAAGCATCACTATTTTTTTATTCTTAAAGGTGCATAGCAGCCTGGTTTCTTGATAAATTAGGGTTCCGTACCTCAAAAGGAAAAAACGGAACCCCTATAAGA
Source organism: Chilo suppressalis (assembly GCA_902850365.2). Classification (NCBI taxonomy): domain Eukaryota; kingdom Metazoa; phylum Arthropoda; class Insecta; order Lepidoptera; family Crambidae; genus Chilo; species Chilo suppressalis. The sequence continues at coordinate 7,513,404 of OU963902.1, forward strand.
TCACTTTGTTGTCCGTCCGTCCGTCTGTCGAGACCGTTTACTCAGGAACGCGTGGAGGTATCAAATTGAAATTCATATCTATTACTTAGGTCTACTGCAAATTTTCGAAACTCGCACGGGATCAAAACCTACAGGGTACTTTCGGTGAACTTCGAATATTGAAATTTGGTACGATGTAACGTTTATAGTAAAGATAAAGGGAAAATTGCGAAATCCGTAAATTTTAAGTTACATCATATAATAAAAAAAAATTTTTGAAAATTCAGGTTTGTACGGAACCACCGGTGCGCGAGTCCGACTCGCACTTGGCCGGTTTTTTTCTCCAATCTACTTTATTTTTTAAACTAAAATTGTAATTATATCGCCACAATATTTTTCGCTTATCGTTACCATATCGCATTTTTTATTAGTGATTTTAAAAGTGTCACTTACACCTTGATTTCATTTATTAGTCAAATAAGGTCGGACACAGGCGCAATCCTAAAATAAAGTTCGTGACGATTGAAAACTCATAATTCCACTACTTTTTTTTACTTTGCAAAGAATGAAGAAGGTGAACTGTAAAAAGATATGGAAAGCTCTGTGGCTTAAGCTTAAGTGAGCCTCATGAAGATGAGCAGTTGGAACAGTTTAGAATACATTTGAATCGAGTGCGGCGGAGACGACAATAATTGACTTTAGCGGCCCCTCTGGAAATCCCACGACCAAATGGATCAAGTCCGATAAAATAGTCAGTTGGAGCCTTTCTGTGGGTACACAAATTACGTTATCTAAATTGTTTTCATCTTACATTATTATATTATAAAAGAAATCTTTGATAGTAATTGTGTTATGTGATTTTAAAATATCGCTAGGGCTGTGGTGCTGAGATTATTTGGTTGGATGTGTGGTCAAAATAAACTTGATAAAAATGTATACTGACGTAAAAAAGTCGTTGAAATTCGGTGAGCTATATTTTATAAGAGATTTTATATGAAATGACTGTAAGTGGGGTAGGGGGTGCTTAAGACATAGATAACTTAATATAGTGATAGTTTTGTGTAATTTGTCTAGCTTGCTGTAGTGACATCAAATATTATATGTGTACGTAGATCTAAAGAACTTTTTACTAGAAAAAAATCAGCTGAGCCCTACTTACCAGTTATATGCCCCCTATAATTTTTTTTTTTTTTTTTTTTTTTTTTTTTTTTTTTTTTATAGTTAGGTCCGACAAATGACTCCACCCCACCTGATGTTAAGTGAAGGTGAAGTCCAGAAGCGAAGATAGCTGATACAGCAGTTCTACCTGCCACACCAGCCATCCTCACCCTGCCGGCCTGCATGTTGCTTCTTCACGCCTCTTTTAAAGGATCCCAGGTTGTAAGAGGGAGGGAACACGTGAGCGGGCAGAGCATTCCATTTACGGATAGTGCGACAAAGAAATGAGTCACCAAATTTCTTTGTACGCGTTGGAATTGTCGCCACAGTAAAACGGTGACAACGTAGGCCAGCGCGCGTGGTCCTCTGAAGGAAAGGGGAAGGTGGGATAAGAGAGAATAACTCCTCAGAACACTCGCCGTGGTACAAACGATAGAACGCGCTTAGTGACGCCACGTCACGGCGTAATTGAAGAGGCTCAAGGTGTTTAGTCACCTCCTCATCGCCTATGATGCGGATCGCGCGCCGCTGTAACCTATCCAAAGCATCGAGCAAGTACTTGGCGGAGCCATCCCAGAGGTGCGAGCAATATTCCACGCAGGACCGCACTTGCGTTTTGTACAACAAGCACAGTTGATCGGGCGTGAAAAAACGCCGCACCTTGTTCAGGACTCCGAGTTTGCGTGAAGCTGTTTTGATCACGGTTTCGATGTAGTCCTTTGGATTCAGGTCTGAGCGAACTTCCATACCGAGCATGGAAATGTTGCTCTGCAGCGGTAGTGTTGTGCCCTGAAGAGATGGAAGGGGAAGGAATGGCGATGTTTTTGCCGTGAAAGCGCAAGCCTGAGTTTTCTTGGCATTGAACCCAACCAAGTTCCTGGTACCCCATTCGGAAATGTGTTCCAAAGCCTGGTTGAGTTCAATGACAAGATTTTCCCGTTTCTCCGTGGTTACTGCATGCCCAGCCGCTGCTTGTCCGAGATACCCCGCATGCACTGTACTATCGTCTGCATAGCAATGAATATTCCCAAGAGGAATCAGGTCATTGATATGCAGCAGAAAGAGAGTGGGGGATAGGACGGAGCCCTGGGGAACGCCGGCATTCACTGACATGAACCGCGAACTGCTACCATCCGTAAGGACACGAATTCTACGCTCATGCAGGAAGTCAGCTACCCAAGAACAGAACTGGGCTGGCAGACCGTATGCCGGAAGCTTGGAGAGAAGGCTTTTGTGCCAGACCCTGTCGAACGCTTTGGCAATGTCAAGGCTGATAGCCAACGACTCGCCACGCTTGTCGATAGCCTCACCCCAGATATGAGTTAAGTACGCTAGAAGATCACCCGTCGATCGTTTCGGTCTAAATCCATATTGACGATCATTAATCAAGGAGTGATCCTCTAGGTAGCGGGTCAGATGGTTATTAAGGACCTTTTCTAGAACTTTACATAAAACTGAGGTGACTGCTATTGGCCGATAGTTTGCCGGGTCCGAGCGATCCCCTTTTTTGGGCACCGGTTGCACGTTAGCATCTCTCCAAGTCTCCGGCACACGCCCCAAAGAATACGAGCATTGGTACAAGCGCGTGAGCACGGGAGACAACTCCGCTGCACATTTTTTAAGTACTACTGCTGGGATGCCATCAGGTCCACTAGCTTTCCGGACGTCGAGTGATTGCAACTCGGCACGAACCTCACGCTGCCTGATTTTAATATCAGGCATCGTTGTGCCACAGTGAGGTAATGATGGTGGTAGTGCATTGCAATCATCGATTCGGGAGTTAGCCGCAAAGAGTTTTGCCAGTAAATCGGCTTTCTCCTGCGGCTTATGAGCTAGTGTTCCGTCTGGGCATCTCAGAGGTGGCAGCGAGGGCTGGCAGAAGTTTTTTTGCACGGCCTTGGCCAAACGCCAGTAGCTACGGGAGCCCGCAGGATGCGTTATAAGTTCCTGGCCAACACGTGCAACACGCTGGGCATCCGCTCTGATGTAAGCCTTCTTACAGGCCTTGGACGCAGAATTGTAGGCTGCTTTGAGTGAATCGACCCCGGGATCCTTGAGAGCGCGGCCTCTGATCCAAGCACGATATGCCGCTTGCTTACGCGAAGCAGCTTCAGCACAGTCGTGATTGAACCAGAGGTTACGTGTGCCCTTACTGATGAGATCAGAATGAGGAATATAGTATTCCATACCCATTATGATCTCCTCAGTAATGGCAACGGCACTGCCCGATAGGTCCCTGTCACTGAAGCAGCGCTGCTTCCAAGGGACGGACGCAAAGTAATCACGCATACCGTCCCAATCTGCCGACCCATAATGCCAGATACGGCGCTTGACCACTGCTGGACGCGGAGGCTTGGCCTGTGGTGCTTTGGCAGATATCAGGCAGTGGTCGGACGAGCCCAGGGGGGCTCTTACCACAACCTGATAGCCCTGTGGATGGGTCGTGAGCAGAAGGTCCAGTAAAGAAGGCGCTTGACTTGGAATATCTGGGATCCTGGTGGGCTGATCAACCAGTTGCTTCAAGTCATGCGTGAGAGCGAATGTGTGAGCAGAGATCCCTGCATGGTCAGTTTTGGAAGAACTTAACCACAAATTGTGGTGAGCATTAAAGTCCCCCAAAAACACCAATTCTGCATTGGGAAATCGCTCCTGCGCGTCATCTGCTGCCCGACTAAGGTGTTCAAAAAGTCGAGTTGTCTCAACATCGCCGGTGTGGGATCTGTAGAGGCACACGTAGACTCTGGCCCGGGGGCCAGAGTCGACGTGTACCCCCAGCATGGAGAAGGAGGGATCTTCCAAGCAGCGGAGACGGCGACAACAAACATCCGCCCGAACATACAGGCATACACCGGCTTTCGCTTTGAAGGACTCTTCAAGCACGTAGCCGGGATAATTAAGGTAGCCTGTGTCAGCAGGCGGAAGTATTTGTGTCTCCGTCAGGAACAACAATGCTGGCCGTGCTGTCTCGAGATGGTGGTGGACAGCGTTGAGGTTAGAGTGGAGTCCGCGTATGTTGCAGAACTCGACCTCAAACAGCGTTGAAGGCGTGGGGGTGTGCACCGCTGTACGTCCAAACTTTGTTATTGAGGCTGCCATGGTGGAAGTGAAAAAAAAAGAGACGCGAAAACGAGCGGACGCCGTCGCGAAGAGTCCGGGCAAATAAGGGGGGTTTGTCTTCCCGATTGACTGCCTGCAGTGGAGATGCGCCGACCCGCCGGACGGAAGGGCCCCCGCACCCCCCCGGGAGTGGCCGCCGGGACCCCACGCCCCGGTCACCAACCGGCACGACGGTCCACCCCGAGATTATGCGTGACATGATGGGGCAGCCTCGCGAACTGGTTAGGAACGCTTGGGCCCCTGTACTGTGCCACGGGCGGCCAGCGGGACAGCCGTTTCTACGGGTCTCCCTGGCCGACGGGTCGATGCAGTCCTCCCGGCATCGGTTCCACGGATGCCTCCCCTGGACCGAATCCTTCGCGACAACTTCCATTCGAGCTCTGGTTGTACGCTGGCTGACCCCGAAACGCGCGAGAAGCACTTCACGGGTTTTTCACCATGCGCACGGTGGTAACAAACCAGGCGGGTGTTAGGCACCCTACCACCAGAAGAGCGGATGGAAGCTCCGACATCCCTTAGTCGCTTCTTACGACACCCACGGGAAGAAAAGGGGCGGTGAGTTGTATTCTTTCTCCGTCACCGCACGGATAACGGATACGGATAATACAAAAAAACCTGCCGCAATCTACCAGTTAAATTCTTAAAATCAAAATATAATAAATGTAAGTAGCTTGAAGTCATCACCTTTAATTCTTGCAAAGTCAAACGCACGTATCACAAAAATTAGTTTATGATATTGATAAGTTTTCTGAGAATCATTGCGTTCAAAATTGTTTCTGAAGTGAAATTTATTTTCGGGTGTGAGTGATGCGTGCGCTGCTCCATTGTCCTAAGCCTATTAGTTTATTTAAGAAAATAAGTTTCACTTCACACGTATGGTCCATGCAGATTATTTTTTTTTTATAAATAATAATAAATAACAAATATTTCCAGCACTCACACCAATTAGCCTAGCCCCAAAGTAAGCACTGTAAGGCTTGTGTTATGGTATACTAGGGTAACGGATAGATTACATATACAGTACATATATAAGTATATTTATATAGAAATACATATTAAACGTCCATGACTGGAGTACAAATGTCCGTATTCATCACACAAACATCTGCCCCCACCGGGATTCGAACCCGAGACCTCTCGAGTCGGCGACATGAAACTCGGCGTAAAAACCACTCGGCCACGAAGGTCGTTAAAGCTTAATAAGCAAGGCGTTTGGCCACAATCTCGCCTGATGGAAAGCGATGATGAGGCCTAAGATGGTACACGCCTGCCTAGAAGATGCCTGTTCACTTTGGCCTTGAAGATTGTCATTTATTTCTAAGATATTTTCTACAAAGTACCTTTTATTATTTGAATATTCTGTCTTCTTGTATAAGTTAACCGTTCTATTAAATCTCTATGTTTGAGATTGGATACGGGTAAACGAAAACTTGAACGCTACGTACATAGTGGCTTCCCTGGAGACGTAAGGTTGGAACTCACGATCTACCTATAAGTATACAAACATCACATATCTACGAATACATTTCACACCGTATCCCTTTTGGGTTGACTGAATATCAATGAAGAGGTGTGAGATTTATAAATAGACTCTTCAATTTATACATTACTCCCGTGGATAACCTTCGTCACATCAAAGTTAAGCAACCTAATTTACAATCCAAAAACTTACATCATACTGTCTTAACAACTATTATGGTATGATGAGTATGGATACATACCCGTGTGGATGTTTTAATATATAAATATTTCCAAAACTCACACCAATTAGTTTAGCTAGCCCCAAAGTAAGCACTGTGGGCTTGTGATATGGGATACTAGGGTAACCGAGAGAATACTTAAACTGATACATATATAAATATATTTATATAGAAATATAAATTAAAGATCCATTACTGGAGTACAAATGCACGTAATCATCACACAAACATCTGCCCCCACCGGGATTCGAACCTGGAACATCTGGAGTAAGCGACACCTTGAAACCCGGCGTACAAACCACAAGGCTACGGATGCTGTCAAGTCGTTAAAGAGTCTACTTTTAACTCAATAAACTTGAAGATGTGGAACAGATTGAGTTGTGGCACACTTGGATCCCTGCGTTATAGCCTGGATCAACAACCTACTCTGAGGGTAATAATTCAGAATCTTTGCAGAAGGTAGCGGGTAGACTTAAAAAAAGCAATTATTGTTAGTACACTAGGCCCACTTGTACCAAAGGTCATAGTTCTAATTCAGACTTAATCGTGTTTAGTACATCATTTCATTCCGTCAATTTGTTAAGTCAAATAGAGTTAGCACGAGGCTTAAACATGAATAACTTTTAAATTAGAATTGAGAACTTTAATGCAAGTGGGCTTTAATAATTTCAGTAATCAACAACATTAAATCTGTTATTTTGTTGCATTGAGTTGTATTAATAAAAGGATTTTTCGAGTACCTCGTTGGTGCGTGCAGTTTTTATATTGACTATATTGATTGAGTAATTATATCGCAAGTCTTGATGTGACAAATAGTTGATGTCTTTTATTTAGCTCATAACGATTATAATTTTAAAACTATATTTTTATATAAGTAATATGTGACCAGATATTTGTTTAAATTGCTCATAACTTTCACCAAGAGTCTATTTGGTTTAAAATAGTTGCACTATATGCACAATGCCTTAATCTAATTTCCTTTTCTCGCAGATCTATAAAATTACAATTTTCTAAAACGAGTTTAAAGCACACAAAATTTTTATCGTATGGTCGTTAATTTTTTATATTGAGATTTCGCCCACATATCCTTCACACTTCGCACTTTTATCGCTCGTGGGGTAAGCATAATAATTTAGTCTTCATTATATTGTTGCAGGGCGAAGTTACATTGTTATATTTATCCCTAACGACAATGTATCAAAATCAAAACGTTAGCAGTAGTGCAAGAGTAGCAAAGGTATTATCAGGTTATGATATTCGTAGTGAAAACCTTTGCACTGTAAATATGACTAAATTTTATTCTTCGTATATCTATGGATGAGGAACTGGCGAACAAAACGGTATAATTATACATCTGGACAAACTACTTTTTCTTTACAGTCCGGAGGTTTCGGGCCAGCTGAATTTGAAATCTCAATAATTTTCAATCAAAACTACCTAAATCAGTGTACAATTTATTAAATTTATAAATTAAAAACCATGCCAAAATCTCACTGTAGGTATTTTCATTGCATTTTGTTTCATGGTGTTGCCGACTCGAGAGGTCCCGGGTTCGAATCCCGGTGGGGGCAGAAGTTTGTGTGATGAATACGAGCATTTGTACTCCAGTCGTGGATGTTTAATATGTATTTCTAAATAAATATACTTATATAAGTACAGTATATGTATTCTATCCGTTACCCTAGTATCCCACAACACAAGCCTTACAGTGCTAATATAATTATACCGTTTTATTCGCCAGCTCCTCATATATAAATTATCAAAAATATTTTTCCTTTATTCGCATCATTCAAACATTCAAGAGATATGTATATTTATTTGAAATGACGCATGACTGTCGTCTTAGTTTAATTCTAACTTCTGTTATACAACAGAAAAGGGTTTAATTACATTTGTAATCCCCACATAGATAGACGCGCAGGGCAACACAAACAAAGTTAGATTGTTTGTCGTCCTTTTAGCTGCGTCTGTTTCATTACTCATAATCACTCTATTTCTATACATTAACAATAATTTTATTGCTGTAGAGCAAATTTTTTGATTTTCAGAAAATACATAAGTAGTTGAATAGTGTTTGAAGGTTTGTTTAAAGCCAGTTCTAAAACAATGTAAAATAATGTGAATGTCCGAACAACGCTTTCCTAGTTTAAACCCTATGTGGTTTTTTGTGAATGTTGTAATTAATGTTTGTGTGATATGTTTAAATGGTAATGAAATAAAAAAAAAACTGCCGAAAAAATTATCGCCCTATCAAAATAAAAGCTTCATATACATATTTGTCTTATTTATTTAAAAAGTAAATTTTAACATGGCAGTAACCATAAAATGGTAAGCAATTTGAAGTACTTAAGTATAAGTGGGTAATTATTTTATTGATAAACTTCATATTTAAAATAACGCATCATAATAAAATAAAATGGTCGCCTAATGGTTAAAACTCGTATTTTTTTATAATTCTGCTTCATTGTATATTCAATGTTTTCTGTCAAAGAATTATTATATGTGTTTTAAACGCATGGAAGTGTGTATAATCTTTATTTTATTAATTCAAAAATGTATTGAAAGTTTATACCTATTACCTTTTCGGCTCCTCCTGCGTATTAACTTCATGCTTAATCTCTGGTGATCAAAATGTTCAAAAAAAAAGAAATGATAGTTTTCCCTTCACATATTAAAAAAGAATACCTACCCTGTACGTTACATGTCGTTCTGTCCCGGCTCCCGACGCATCCCATTAGTTTTTAGGGTTACGGTACCCCCAGATGTCACATCGGAACCTTATTAACTAAGCCGCCAATGTCCGTCTATTTCTATCTACTTTATGACAGCAAATATGAAAAGAAAACCAAACAACCCCTTCCCAACGAAGTATCCCAACATGTCCCAACGGAACGATATTATGCAAGCCTCCATTGTCCGTTTATTTCTTATGTTATTACTATAACAGTAAATATGAAAAGCCGTTTTTTTGTTGTAATCCAAGTGCTAAATCTTGTAAGAGTTCGCCTTTCAATAATTGCTACTTTTTTCTCGTTGTTATCACATCGACTCGAGAATCAAATTTAGAACTTCGGTAATGATAAGTACGATATTATGAAATTCGTCGTAATTACGTGAAAACTTAAAGGTACATATTACCTATAGCTCCAAGCAATCATTTCATGAATATAACTATTACACACTATAATTATTTTATTTATTAGAAAATAAGTAACAAAGTCATTAAATCCACCCATTAACTTTACTTGATTTTACTAATCACTTGATTTTATACACATAATATTGGCTTCGCTTAATGAACCTTATATACCTTTAAACGGTACTTCCCCTCCGAGAAAGATAAGCTAATGATCGAGAAACATAACATTATCATCATCTGGTTTGATCCATAAATTGGTAAGTAAGTATCAAGTATTTATTTACCTGCTCTGAAGTATGTGATCCCTACACGTTTTTGAATCTTCTAAAGAAATTTTTCTTTTTATAGCAAAATGAGTCTGGAAAGAACTTTTCAGTGCGAATGTGTCTGCTCTGGGATTGACCGCAAAATTGTTGGAATTGGAATAACTTAAAATGGGATGGTTTTCACTTTAGGAAATTGCACAAAAGATTAACTCCCACAAACTCTCATTTAGTGGTTGGCGCCCTTTACGTCAATGCCCGGGTCGATAATCTGAACATCCTCCTCCTCCTTGTGACGTGCTCCTCATTGCCGAGGGTAGTGACCTCCACGAATTATTTTGTGGACGATCGCTTTTCACTTGTTTCGGTTTTCAGCAATGCATCGCGGGCTCCAGGGAGTCAATCGCCTAACCAGATTGCTTTGGAAATCGCTATCGCTTATGATTTTATTTTGTTATTTCTAGCGACCTGAGGTTTTCAAATGCCTCACGCTCTTTTTTTTCTTTTGCATTGTTAATAACAATATTAAAAAAAATGAGCGTGAGGTATTTGAAAACCATTGGCGGTCAGAAATAACAAAATGAAATCGTAAGCGATAGCGTTTTCCAAAGCAATCCCCCTGGCCCCCTGTTAATCTTTGAACTTAGGCAAGCAGAATGGATAAGTAAATTAGAAAAACCAATGGAAAAAATGTCAAGTACTGCCTGCATTTAGAACACAAATCGTACACCTAGATCTAAAGGGAGAAAACTCAAATATTCGGGTTTTTTAATTAACTTTCTTTAGATCTCGAAAATTAAGGAGGTAATAAAACAAACGTAAATATAAAATTTCCGTCACATTTGATTACATGCCGTTAAAAGTATTATTTTAGCATGTGAATCACTTTTGTCACTGAACTATTGTTTTGAGCATTTATATTGACTTTATTCAAATGAGCGGAATCCTTATTATATTTTCTATTATATATTTTTAATTTGATAAGTCTATTTTTCTTAAGGATTTAATTATATTAATTGCAGACTTAGACAACCCTCCTCAATCTATACTAATGTATAACATTAGTTAGACATTAGAGAGGAAAGATTTGATTGTTTGTTTGTTTATATTGAATATTCTCCGAAACTACTGGACCGATTTAAAAAATTCTTTAACGTTTAGAATCCTACATCATCCCTGATGAACATAGGCAATAGATTTGTTTCTTAGGTTTTCACGCACATCACTAATTAAATAAAACTAGTTTTAACGGGTTAATGCACGAAATTGCATTTGAATTGAATTCAATTCAAACGAAACGTGCATTAACCCGTTAAAACTAGTTTTATTTAATAGGCAATAGAGTTTTTTTTAACGTTATTGTTCCGTATGAAAACTTCGATAACATAACCCAGGGTGTGAAAATAATACCAAAAATAACCCTATATCGCTTACGCTGCGGAAGTCATTGACAGTAGAGCAAAGTAATTTACTAAAGTTTTGTGGAGCACATCAATATCTACAGAAAAGTCCGAAATACCATATGTCTAACTATTACAGTTAGGTCACAACTAAAGACCCCCCCCTGCGTTTTCACTCGCGTTAATTTGAGGAAAAAGGTTATAGTAACTTTTAAAGGAGAACAATATCACCGTATATGATTTTTATGTAACTTTAATCATTTATGGAGCGCACGCAACGGAAGCCAACAAATGGTATAATATTACCCGTTTTTGCAATATTTTACATCGATAATCCGCTCTTACTGGTCACAGCATGATGTTATATAGTCTTAAGCCTTCCTCAATAATTTTACTATCTAACAGAAACAGTTTTTTTTTTCAAATCGGACCATTAGTTCCTGGGATTTGCGCGTTCAACCAAAAAATAATGTGCATTCGGTACAACGGGTCTTAAAGTACGCAAAAAATGTTTAACTCTCTGTTAATTAAATTTTCATGGAAGGTTTATAATTATATAAAGAAATTCATTGTGTTTAATACAAGCCTGAGAAAACAAAATTTATAGTATACCACACCGAAGCGAAGCGAGGGCGGGCCACTAGTTATTTGATAAATCCGGTAAGATTATTTTATTTGCATTTCTGGCGATGAATTCTATAGATGTTAAAGAATTCCTTTCACAAATATTTCGCCATTGTCCTTTCGGTTGTGATACTATTTTTTTGATGTATCATAATAATAAACGAGTTCTTTTTTCCACTTCTTTACCACGTAAGTCTTAAGTTCGTGTGCGTTGTCGCCTCTTGTCAGATATGTTCTATTTTCTCCTAGGACTCCCGCGTACTTTTCTCCTGTCCGATCTCTTGGTGTCCGCGGTAGTTCGGGGGACTTTTTGTCTGCGTTATGTTTAATCCGTCATGTGCGATACTTGGTGCAGTTGTAAGCGGACTATTACCGCGGACAAAAGACCCTAGTCTGCGCAGGCTATTATCCTTACCTCCACAAAATATAAATACTTACTTACTTACTTTTATATTTTTTATGCTCTTCTCCCCGTAAAAGGTTTGATGAGTAAGATTTCTAAAGACGTTACCAATGTGAATCAGAAAAATAGTCTGTGTTGATTCAATGAATTATTACATCAACATTACCAGTCATCCAATACAAGACAATTAATAATGGAACACCATCAGCACCCAAACCGCTACCTAACAGATAATAGTTTCGAGATGAAATCATCAAATATTCCGTTAGTGGTTTATTTGCTTCAGTTTCATCACCAATTTGGTAACTTAGTAGAAATTATTTGCCCAGCGACAACTAACAAGAATCAACTATCTTAATACTAATTCAACATTCGATTGATTTGATTGTTAATAATCAAATAATATTATGTATATCGGTACAGTACACCCAACCCAGGCAGTGAACGGCAACGAAGATCTATGTATGTGTTCTAAGTCGACTTCAAATATTGTTAATTTTATATGAAATGTAATTTTTTTTTTATGTTAAAAGTGTGGCAAACAATCATATGGCCCGCCTGATTGTAGGCAGCCACCATAGACTATAGACAGTTGCGATACAAAAGAAAACGAGCGAGCCTTACAGTAGTCGCGTATGATGTGTTACATTTGAAAACCTCACCTTATATTAGTAAAAAAAGAAATATAACCTACTACAAAAGGAGTAAGCCATTTGAACATCATGTTCTAAAATTAAATCAAATAGCTTCCGCTTCCGTCCCATTTCACGAAATCACTCCCACAAATTGCAGGAAAGCGAGAGGAAAGACGTTACACATCAAAAAACTGGCGGCGTTGCTTACCCTGACCTAATCCTCTATCCCTTGGATCCTTGGAACCTTACTCACCGACAGGATCACAACACCACCAAAAGGCAATGTTGTTTTACTGTGCAGGTGGAGGTTACTTCCCCGGATTAAACCCCCGCCGGTTTAATTTATTAATTTATTTTTATATAAACATTTCTTTTTGTGGACAGTCGGGGTTCGGAAGAATTAAACACAGTAAAGATGTTTATAATTTAATTTAAAGCATATTACTGCTAGATTTATGAATCCAAAGAAAATTTTACCAAAAAAGAATTTAGTCGGTACAGCCATCACAGGGGATTCGAACCCGCATCTTTATTTTTCGCCCGGATACTGAAGATTGGACCAAGTAATTTTTTCTAGCAAAATTTTCTTTAGTGTTAAGGTTTTTTTTCGCAGTTATCGCAACTAATTACTCAATCTCACCTGATGTTAAGTTCGTGTAGTTCTGTTAATAACAGAAATAAAACACTGCGGACTTTAGTGTAACCTATTAAACTGGTAAGTTCCTAGAGCAGGCGCTGCGCTGTAATTAAAAAGGGAAAACGAAGAACTTAAAACTTTAACTAGGCTCAACGGGTTAAGGGTAATGTGACATTTTCCAACGTTTATTTATTAACGTTTTAGTTAATAAAGTATTAGACAAAGTTCTGATTCAGGAATCCCCTCAGTATCTCATCCACTTTAAAGAGAGTGATAAAATCGCTGGAAGTGTTTAGTGGACAGTGATCGAATCGAGACGAGAAAACGGCTCGTGATTAATTGCTCCAAGCACCGCCAGTAAAGTTCTGATCACACCGTGCGATCACTTTCTGATTGTAGGTATCTCTGCAAAGAGTCAATCGTATGGTCAAAAATACATTTATCTCATAAAAACTGGATATCCTGAGATTGGTTTATGAAACTTCTAAAACTACTAAAAACGATACTGTTATTTGGAATTTTTGTTATCTAGGTAAGGCGATTCTGTAAAATTAAATCTCATTTCCTAATTCAGTTACAATAGGGATGTTGACGGGGTAAATTAAACGAAATCCTATTTTTTTTTATGCTTAATAGGCAAGGCGTTTGACCACAATCTATTTAGTCAGTCAGTTCAATTATCAAAAAATAATGCACGCTTATTTTTTTGTCAATCAAGCAAAAAATAGAAAAGATAAAACTCGTTAGAATTTTCGAGTGGGGGCTCGTGACGCCACTCAAGAGTAAAAATTGTACCAAGACGTGAACGTCATGCGACTTTTCAAATCAATATATCTCTGTAATGTTTTGATTATGTTAATAAAAAAAAAGATGTCTAACTTTTTGATAATTTACCTGACAGATCTATCTGTTTTTTTCTTAGTCAACGAAGAAAAAAACTTATGATGACTAAGTTTTTTAAAGACATAAGTTAAATATGCAAACAGCCAGTAGTAGTTATTTGACAATTATCAAATAAAAATAAAATTGAAAGTAAAAAAAAAAGTTTGTCGTAATCCCAATTTTAGATATAAGTGAGAAATTGAAACAGCTAGTAGAAAATATTTGACAATTTGTCAAATAAAAATCAAATCAGTGAAAATCAAATAAAAAAAAATGGGTGCGTGTACTTATTGTAATATGTAATATTTTTTAAAATCGGTCCAGTACTTTTTGGGCCAATTCGTTACAAACGTACTTACATACAAACCTTTCCTCTTTATAATATTAGTATAGATTTTGTTATTTTTTGTAAGATATGGCTGTTTCAAGTTTGCATAATTATGTACGCAAATAACGATTTCAAGCTCTGAAACCTTTTGAAAAATAAGAACTTAATAAAAAAAAATGGGTGCGTGTACTTATGTAGGCGCGTGAGAAGTTATCCTTCTTTGGCATCGTTTAAAATTAGTTTTTAATTGCATGTAAATAATTAATTACAATAAATTAATAAAAAGTCTGGAAAAGGACACAGTCAATAAAGTTCAGTTTTAATTTGAAAAAATAAATAAATAATCAAAATATTCAATCAAAATCGCTACTGAATATAATTTATTAGAACATATGTGATTTGCACTTGTATGAAACTCAAACACGTATTCCGAATATACAAACTAGAAACATGTGGATAAATATTATAAATATGAATACCTATAACTGTTACTTTATTACAAAAAATAAAGATGTGGTTTTTGGTTCTACTACACCAATGGTCAAGAGATGGCGCTGTAGTCTCCTGAATCGCGCTTTGGTTCCGTTGTTCCAGATATAAATACTTTTGATAGGCCTTCACAATGCAGTCGTTAGCACCCACTAAATAGAGATTCTATTTCTATTTTGTTGGTAGATTTTCTTAATGTGCGGTAAACACAAAAGTAACAGCATGAAGTTGGTCGCTAAAGCAACTTCGCAACTTCAAGCTGTTAATTTTTGTGTTGCAGTGATGCGCGCGCATCTTAAAATTTCACTCTCATCATTTTTTCATATCGCGCCTAAAGAAGTATAACTTCAAAAAAAGTGAAAAAAGTGTGATGCACTCACTCAAAATTGCGTGAAGTTTTTGAATAAACTAATCCTGCTATAACTGAATTCGCTTCGTCTAACCTAGGCCTTAAAGTTTCACTCCAAGGATATTTACAAGGTTCATCCAACATAGTTTCAAGTTTTACAGAGGTATTAAGAGGTTACGAAACGGTTCTTGCAAAATTTCAGACGAAAACTCCCGAGCACCGGCCGGATACACTCAGATTTTTTACAGCCATATTATAAAGTTTAAAGCATCTAAATTCCTTAGACATATTAAATATGTAGCTGTCTAAAATTATATTTAATATATATTTATTATAGTTTATGCAACCCACGATTTTGACAAAAATTGAAGAAACCTTTAGATAATTGCTGGTATGGCGTGCAAATAGCCATCCACTGGATGCGGGTTTGACAATATAAGTATGTGCGGCGGGCGAATTATTATGTACGAGCTGTTTGGACTCAAAGAAACATCAATTGCAGCAAGTGTACATTGAATAGGCGCAATGCCACCAACGACTCACCTGGATGTCTCTCTACCTCCTTATCGGGCTTGCAAGCGTGGGCACAGCCGAAGCAGCTCTTTCTTTCTTCTTCAGGGTGCGGTTGAAATCTTCTACGCGATATCTGAGACAGTAACGCGCTGCGTGTCAATATGATATGTGCGTACGACCGATCTGCATCGAATCCGAAACATCAGAGAGCGGCCGTTGGAAATGACGAGCCCACGACCGTTATTAAGTTTGAGTACCCGCGCATAACAATATTCGCAGTACCCACATATCTGCCATCTGGACAGGTTCGCAGATCGAACACTAGGTGGCGTCAGCGAGCATATTGCAAATCCGAAAGCCAAATGCGAACATTGTTGATGTAAAAAAAAACTCACACATAACAAAACGCCCAACCAATTGCTGCTTTATTAGAATACAGAAATATATCCATACTGTACGAACTCTTTCCAGTCATAATATATCGAGATACTTGTCTCCTTCTTCACTAGAAAATTATCAAGCAGCCAAACTTTCTCGGTAAAACTTAACTCGAGCTGGGTATCTGTGCTTTTCACAAACGCAGATAGCAATTAATGGAACCCTGCCAAATAGTTGTTGCCATCAACCAATTCTTATCTAATGCGGAATTTTAAATGTTTAAATAACAAATTATCATTTCTTTCACGTTTTCTTCATTCTTTTGAAGAGGCAAGGCAACTGGCAACCGGGGTCACGTTGTTTCTAAACAAATTTTCTTTTTAAGATTACTTTAGGGAGAACTTGTTAAGCGAAATGCCATCCCTCGTCCCATAGTTTCATATTACGTGTTATTATAGTCGAACCGAAGGAACGCTCGTTGGTCGCCGATAATATTACCGGCTATTGAAAGGAACTGATTTCGTAACGGTCTAGAGAAAAATTGGAAACAATTCATAGCTAAGCCGCGATTCCTTCGAGGTGGTTATATGAATACCCTAACGCAGTGATGTTTGATAAGATTCATTCAGGTATATACATTAGTAATAGTTACTCGACAAAATTACATGGAAACTTTTTATTAAGCGGACTGGAGTAGATTGATTCGATAGAGAAAGTAAAGCAATGTCTGGCAAGAGATCGTGTGGGTGACCGACTATTATTAAATTATATATGACAAGCTCCTTTGTGATTCTGGAAGCAGATCAGACCTTGATTAAGGTTACTAATAGCCTATCATCGACAAATTTTGTTTCTGAGTCGAGACAGTCACAAGTCTCTATAAATTAACCCCAAACCCAATAAATGTTAATTTCCAGTCAATTTAAAACACAGTTAATTTCGTCTATTAAACTCGACCCGGCCAAATGACCTGGGTAGACAAAAAAGTCCTAACGAAAAATTTCTTTCTCTCATAACATTATTTCATTTCTACAAATTAAAGTAAAAGAATCCTAAAATAAATTGTACCTTAAGAGAAAGGAAAAATTTCAAGTTCTCAAGGTGACTAAGATGTCAGCGGCTTCGTAAGAATAATCTTCTTGTGAAATAATCCTATATTTGAAAAATCTTTTAAAGCTCAGCGCTTTGTAAGTCATTCATAATACAATAGCTTTTCAAGACGAGGCAAACGACGGAAGATATAATAATAAAAATAATATAATCTCTACAATGCTTGCAGAGTAGGCAGATAAAACACTTGTGTTGTGTCATGAATCAGCAACAGTGGGTCGTTGGCAAGTTTGAAAGTTCTTATGATTTACACCTCTATAATATTCTACCGATGTCATGTTATCCAAAACTGTCTAATTTGTCCAACTGAATTTTGTTTATTATCACGCTTAACCAAGGCTAAATCCCATTTTATATAAGCATAAAAGGCCTTGTATTTCATACATTCAATTAATTACTTAATATGTATTTACTTTATTGAAAAGAATAAATGTTTAATTTACTTTAGTTTCTTCAATTTTATTATTCAGCGTATTAATTAATTTGACTTAATTTCCATCGCCACAGAAACGGACCAAAACACAAAACTTTGTTTTCCTACAAATTCCCGAGGCGGCGAAAGATTTACTTTTCTCTAGCATTGGAAAAGGGAAAGGAGCATTAGATACACTCCTTCTTATCACGTGAAAACATCTCGGGAGAAATTCGGATAACCCACTGACGATGCTGTATCTCAAATCCCTACATGGCATTGAGCCAACAAAGTTGACTTGCCTTACGATTCAGAAAGGAACAAGATTATTATTATACTGGCATCCAAAATATATTAGCTGTTTAAATATAGACGCTGCTCGAACATATTAATCTTAATCTTTTACCCTGAAGAACTCAAGCATTAAAAAACCGGCCTAGTAAGTTTCGGACTCCAAATAAAAAAATATATATCAACGCCTGGCATATGCGACATCCTTCGTACTTTAGCACATAGGCTGCCAGTGATTTGGCTTACTGTGACAACAAGTCCTACATGAATAAAGAGATTTGGTGATTAATTTCGTTGTCGTACTATTCGGAAGTGGAATTCTTTGTCCCCGCGCGTATCAGTTCCTACAATCCGCGGTCTTTTAAAAGAGGCATGAAAAACCCAGCACAATTTTATTCCGGCAATGTGAGTATGGTTGGTGTAACAGTGCATAATTTCTGCAACAGCTATCTTCGAGTCTGGACTTAATCACCACTTTGCATTGGGTAAAGTAGTTTGACTACCTTACCATATTATTTCGCTATCTTTCTTTATTATAATTAAAAATAATACACATGGAGATATACCTACGTTTAAAACATACATGTTCCCAAATCCTACGATATTTTTTTTAACGAAAAGACTACTACTATGTATTTCATTCCCCATCTTACACTTGACTGATTTAATACTCACGATCCGTTCGAATCAGTTGCCAAATGCCGCGTTTATTCACAATTAATGGTTAGAAACTTCTACAATATAACAGCACAGAAAACTGTGGTGATTTAAAAGGATTCGCCGCTTTATTGATGCCTTCTTGCAGTCGGGAAGCAAACTCGTTATTACCATTTTCCACTCAAACGAGCTCCCGTTGTAATTAAAACAATAGAAGGCAGATGGTATCGATAAAATTATCGCTTTAACCGTCACAAAAGAAGGTTTTAACTGGAAACTGAGAGAGTCCAAAGGCGAATTAGAAATTTCATGGTCGAATTGATTCCCAATGGGAAATACCGGTATCCGACCGGTATTGTAATATTCTAATTTTCTTGGCTCGGATTTCACTTTTGCCACTTTAGGTTTTCAGCGAGCCAGCCTCTGCCTGGCAAGATTAATTCGAATATGAAAATACTTTAAGTGAGATCAAAATAAAAAGTTAAGTTAAGCCGATCAGATTATTATTATGTGTTTCATCTTAATTATTTCTTTAAGCATTACAATATAATATACAAAGTTAAGCCGATCATTGCCGATCAGATTATAATGTTTTTTTATCTTAATTATTTCTTTAAGCATAACAATATAATACACAATTATTTATTGAAAACACCATAGTATAAAACATAAATGGGGGGAATACATTATGTTAAAGATATTTTTCCAGAAACAAACTTTAGATTTATTATGTTTTTTTTTTATATAAGATCAAGTTTGCTTATTTTACCAAGAACCGCCTCTGGACTCCACTGTTACTTATCAGGTGGAGTGAAATAATTTTTCGGACCTACAGTATCACTAAGTTTTATTTACTAATAGCACAATTTATTATTGGTGTGATATGAGTATTGGTCAATGGATGAGGCAAGTTAAGTAGCGGGTACGATTCTGTTCTGTTTTGATGCGATCTCAGTCAACTGATAACTCAATTTTTCTGTATTTAAAACAATGTTTGTATATGTATTCCAATATAAAGCAAAACTAAAAAAACCTCTTTTGTCCAAAAAAAAAGAAACTCAGAAAACTCTAGAAGAATATTCGCTCATTAAACAGCGAATTCCAAACTCTCACCCTCTTCCAACTTCAAACTAGCTCATGCCATCAGACTCCTGAACATGTTTAGAACAAGAACAATCTGCTTTCCGCAAATTAACCAGCCCGATCCAACTTTAAATGACTCCGTGTGTTATTGTAAACCACTACACGGTCCAAATTATTAGTTCTTTTAAGGCCAAATACTGAATTTAACTGTAAATTATAATGTGAATGTTTGTAATTTTGTGTATATGCATGTTTGTTACACAATCATACAAAAACGGCTGAAAGGATTTGGATGTTTCATTTTATTTGGACAACCAAATCTAATTAGGAGCATAAGGCATTATTTACAAAAAAAAAACTGATTTTATTAAATATTAAAAAGCAAACAAAAGCCTAAGTATAAGTTTATTACCTACATTGAGAAATAGGAGACTCTTTATCCCGAAAAAAAAATGGGTTCCTGAGGGATTCTCAATAAACTAAAGTTAACGCGTACGAAGTCACGAGCCGCCTATAGTATTTAATATGAGAAGAGCTTGCCAATGAGATCGTTAGCGCGGTCGGTATGCGATTCGTAACGACCGGACATAAATGATGAAATTTAAATTATCTCGAGCTACTCCGTGCTTCGAGAAATACCTTGAAATTTTGGTCCCAACTGCATCTGCAGTCGTTTGCAACTATCAAACCAGTGCGGTTTGATGGTTGCAAACGATGGTTGCCCGCGTGGTAATGATCACAGAATACAGAAAGAGGTTAGAAAGGAGATCATAGACCGTTTAGTACGGGAACCGATGACGCCGACTCGCCCCCACTACACTTCCACTTAATATATAATAGCCAATCAAACGACACGACATAAAACAATTGAACCATTCAGCGCTCACACCCAAAAGCAACGATGCAATCAGAACCAAGTTTTGGTCGGCACACCTGCCCCGCCCGCATGGCTCTTTTAACCTCTTTCTGTGTTCTGTGGTAATGATGGTGATGATAGACATGCATACTACCTTGTACCCACTACCGCGCCGAAAAAGCTAAGTCTTTCAAGGGTTAATGTAGTTAGTGTCAGATTTACACTGACACTGGTTTGGTTTTTCTACTTATTCCTTTTTCCTGACATAGGTAAGAATTTCACAAAAAAGAAACTTTTCCGGAGTCACACTCAAAATCGACAATCGATGTGACGCGAACTTCGTTCTGTCGGGTCCCGACGGCATTAAAACCATATTAGAGTTGGATGAAACAAGAGTCAATTTAAAGAGCTATAAAAAACTTTTATTGTGCACACAGCAGATTCTGAGATTCCCCGACTTTACAGAAGACTACAGGAAATATTGTGTGGTGAGTGATATTCCCGGTCTGCAGAGGGTAGGAGATTGGATTCATGTTGACAATCGAGCGGCTGTATCAACTTTCATTACGATTGTAGTCCACTTATGGAATGGAGTTTTTTTTTGAGTGTGTATGCTGTTGTTCGCAGATGCCTTTTCAGCGGCACCAGGTTTGGGGATGGCGAGATCCTAAGGGGATTTTAAGCTGAGAATTGGCGTGTGCCTCCAGAGGTATTCCAGACGGATGGCATCTCCCCGCGGGGGGAGTCTCCTCTCCGTCTGGAGCCTCTAGATCACTCGAACCTGAGGGAGTCGGCTCAACCAGAGGGCGTCTCTAAGACTCGGACCTCGGCTCTAGTTAGCCGTTGTCATGGCGGGCGGGGAAGGAATGGAGTAATTTGCTGCACCAGCTATAAAGAAATTCTTGAGTGGTTCTTACTTTTCACGGTAGGGTAGGGTAAAGATAAGCGACGTGTGAAATGATATTTTGATGGTTTTTGCCATTCTTTTTTATATTAAATAATATTTAGTTAGATTGACAAAATTACTGCAGTGTTCTGTCAGCACTAGTGAACAGTCAAATTAAGTGATATGTCGAAGTATAATGCTGTCAAATAACTGTATCTTCGTAACAGCGGCAGCGTCTAGTCGAAATATTGTTTGTCGAAATTCAGTATAAAACTCATTGATATTTTATAAACGTATAACATAACTTTGTCACAAAGACATCATACTCTAATAAACGTGGCAGACACTAGCACTCCTAACATTATATAGGTATATTCCTCGCAAAAAAAACTCTATCAACAGTCTTTTTCTTTGATATTTCTATATACAAATTCATATGGGATTCGATACGGGCGCCTTCGCTGTTATGCGCCTGGAATAAGCAAATATAATCACGTTAAAAGCGTATATCTTTTTATTTTTATTTTTATTTTTAACAATTTTTTTTAGAAACTGAATGCGATGCAGCTCTTAGTTGACCACGCTCACACAGTACACCATTAAATTATGAGCTGAAGTTAAAGTTAAGTGCTAAGTTGTGTTAATAGTTGTTGAGTATCTTGAAGGACATCCACTTATAGATTAACACTTCTTTATTGCTTAATTAG
The DNA here is from genome assembly GCA_902850365.2 of Chilo suppressalis. NCBI lineage: Eukaryota > Metazoa > Arthropoda > Insecta > Lepidoptera > Crambidae > Chilo > Chilo suppressalis. The sequence goes on from OU963902.1 coordinate 7,535,400, forward strand.
ATGGTAACAGTAACACAGTTATTTTGATACTAAAAATAAATACAATTTATTCGCTTAAGAACAGTGTGTTATGTAATTTTTTTGGAGGATCGCGCTCCACGTAACTGCTGAGCATACATTTCAAACGTAGTGTAAACCGTCCGATACGGTTTACACAACCTTTGGTGTAATGCCGGGTCCTGAAGGAATATGGTGTAAAGTTTTTTAAGCATCATCATCAGGCTCATTATTTTCCCACTGCTGGAGCCTTCCCTATGAATGGCACAGAGAGAACTGGTCGTGGCCCACAATGTGGATTGGTGGGGTCATTGACTGCATAGGCAGCCGAAATCCTCCGAAGCATGGAAGAGCATGAGATGATAAAATTTTGGACGCCCATCCTAATTATTAACTAATTCTAAGTCACAGTTATTTATGAAGCGCATATTATATAAAAAGAGAAATTAGTCTAACATGTATCCATAATTTAGCGTTGCAAGTCGTCCCGTTTTTCCCGGGACGTCCCGTAGTTCAGGCATAATTTTAAACGTCCCGCCGGGACAGACTACCACGTATTTCACCATTATTCGGTTCAAGAAACGCGCCCCGTGTTTAACATAGAATTTTTCAAATACGTAAAATCAAACAAAAATATGTTAAAATTACAACTAGAAATGAAAACAATGTTAAATACCTTTTTTATTTGATCGGGGATTAACTTTTATGCCAAAATCAACATTTGTATTATCTCAAAAATCTGGAAACCCTTTAATCTAATCTTTATCCCATTTCCTTAATGAAATAGACTTGCGGAAGCGCAATTAATCCACCTGTTTTAGCATTGAGGATGTTACAGTAATAAGGGCCATCTGTACCCCTAGCACGAACCAATATCGAATTCGTATCGTTTGCGAGTCCGAAATGTCATTCATTGTCAAATGTGTACTAATTTTTAGTTCTCGTTACGTACTTTGTGCCGCTTCCATAAAAAAATTGACATTGACATTTCGGTTTGCAAACTATTCGAATTCGTTAATGGTTCGTGCTAGGGGTACTGTTGATTCTGTTTCAAGATTCGGTCAGTGTATTGCCATACCATTATCGACCTTAGTACAAACATCCTTAAATTCTATGCTTTTAAAAAACTAGAATGCAGATCAATGAGTACATAGTAATCTGAATACTTACGAGTAGTTTGTTGTCTGTGTTCGAATGCTTTTATTTATTTATTTAAGCTTTATTGCTAAACATAAGCAAACGGCAGACTTAATTCTCTACCAGTCAACCAGTATGAGTGTTGGAGACAAGTGGTATGGCGATAGGGCAAAGTTGCTAAAAGTTAAATAAAATGAAAATAACACTAGCTTTTCACTATTTGTATGATAGCACAGAGTAGGTATTTAATTTCAGACAGTCTCCGTTGATATACATGCAGTATGCTATAACGTCACAAGAGCATATCGGATTTGCATGCATTTTTATCTGTTTTTTTTAAAGCTTTTGTTTTATAAATGGCAGCTCCATCGAAACGCAGAACAACTCTTTTCTGTGATATTTATTATACTGATTATAAATATGAAGGCATCCGGGCATTTTACAGATGACTAAAATATATTTTCGGTTACCTCAATGGCATTAAATAGATCTATATAAAAGTCAATCCATTTCAATATTGTTGCAGACAACACAGAGAACGCTTTCTATCGAAGCATTGAAGAAGATTTGGGTTAATAAAATATTAGCGGATTGTATAAAACATTCAACGTAGGTAGTTATGGTTGCTTTTAAATCGCTATATCTTTTAAATGTTATTCCATAGCCCAGAAGCTTGATCAGCAGCGGGCCTATTCTGTAAAATTTTCACGCGCAGATCCGATGCGGTTGCGCGCGAATCTATATGGAAAATTTTTGAAAAATGCGTGAAAATTTTACAGAATAGCCCCGCGGATGCAGATAAGCTTAATTTCTAGAACTTTGTCAGCAAAACAATTCCTTAGGATACAGAGAAGCCTGTAACTTTCATCTTACTTTGTGTAGCATATAAATAGCAGTTAGTTAGCCAGTAAGTTAGTCTTAAACAAACCTCTGTTCACAATATACGTCCAACCTTGTTAAATCAACTACCAGAAGACATCCTTAATAAATGTTCAGAAGAAATAACAAAACATCAGCTTAAAAAAAAATACGAAAACATTATCTCGCATTGTGCCCGTAGCTTGTGCGATGTGTATTTCTGTATGTATGTACGCGTGTGTGTGAGTGGTTAGATTTAAGAATGCAAATAAATATAAAGGTTTGCAGTGTACTAGCCTTCGACTTCGTCCGCGTTATGGTGAGTGTTTTTGAAGTCCCATAGTAAACTACCATGGTATCGGGATCAGGAGTATCTTATGTCTCTTTCCAGCAGTGCTATTCTGTAAATCCGCACGTGGGGGTTTTACGGAATAGCACTGTTGATCATAGATCAAAAAATATAATAGTACCGGTTTCCATCAAAATCCGTTCAACCATTTTTGCGTGATTTATTAACAAACATAATATACTTCAACACTTATAATGTTACTAGTGGCCACCTGCGACTTCGGCCGTGTAAACATTAGTTTTTTTTTGAGAATATCACAGGATTCTCATATAAATTATTATTTATATATAAAGGTTTGCAGAGTATAAATATGATGTATTTTTATTATAGTAACTACTGATTTCTTTTGTTTAACGTAAGTAAAACATTGTAAGTCATTTGTAATTAATCGTTATCCACGGGAACTCTGCCGACAAACTTTTGTAATAGTTTGGCAGATATTTTTATGTATAATCAAGGTGTGACTTAGAAAACCAATAAAAACAAATGGATATAAAATAATACACTATTGAAGTAAAAATACCATGTAGCCCACGCTTATATTCAAGGAGCTAAACAAAATCATGTGCTTTATAGTTTTTTAGTGTAGTTGCTGTTGGTCGCAGATGACCTTTCTTTATGATTCTAAGGGAACTTATGACTGAGATTTAGCGAGTGCCTTTATAGTGGAGCGCCTGGGGTTTTAGATCTCGGACTTTTGCTTCAGTGAATAAATTTTTATCTTTGAAATGAAATTTTGTTTTTAAAAGTATAAATTGCAATGTTTACAATTTTTTTTCTGATGTTTGTGTTTTTTTTTATTTAAACAAAAAATAATATGAGTGTATGAATTCTAATTAAATAATATTTTTTCTTATGTACTACGACTATAATTGCTATGATTGCAACATATGCAATACCCACTAGCCCGATAGCAGACTGTTTGGTAGGTGGAAGTACTCTTTATTAGAACTTTACACTACCAATAACATAGGGTAGATCAGAAAACCTGCGACCTGTAACTGGTAAACGCTTTAAAAGAGAACGGCAAAGATGTAAATCTGTAAGTACATTGTATGATAAATTGGTAATAAATGAGATTACTATGGTCCTAACGCTATGGAAATTTTATTCTGCGCCTATAGTTTAATCAAACATTATATACTTTGCTTTGCTGATTGTATAATTATTTAATTTAGCGATCTAAGGCAGTTGCCACCAGTAGTGTCCAAAACAACAGACGGGAATTATTGCTTTCGCCAACCTTCGACATGAACGTCATTGATTGGTATTGTATATAGGGTAATTACATATTAGGTTTCTGTGAATTATGTGGGTATATGTAGGCATTTGTGTATATTACAATCTTAAAGCGTTGACAATGCAGCCACTGCCAATTTTAGATAGTCGACTAACAAAAGTAAATGAATTTTAAATTTACTACTAAAAAGAACATAATAGATTGACTTTTTGAATAGTTCATTATAAAATTTACATGCATTAGATATATAGGTAACGACTTGATTTAACTTCACACATTTTTGCGAAAATTGGGGCCTATCAGTAGCCTTGACCCTGGTGGTAAGGTCTCTATATGTCTTAATAATTCAATCTTTTAGGCTACCGCAAAGTACTTAATAGTCGCCGCGATATTAAATCCCTTACTGAAGTGACAAGACTGCGGTATATACAGCCTTATAGTTCCAACTAAATAGTGTGAAATAAAAAAGGTAAATTTATAAAAATCAAAATGCCTGACTGCATCAGTAATAAATTTAATATTACTTCAAATAAAAACTGAAAAGAAAAAACAAGTCCAGTAGTCAATAATTCTCTTCAGTAAGGAACAAAGCTACTTTAACAGTCGGGACCCATTATTGAAAAAAAAATATCCATTCTTGAAGATACATATAGTGGCTTCCAACAGTTAAAGTAGCTTTGTTTTTATTTGAAGTAATGTTTAAGCAGTCGAGTTTTATGTTTTTTAAATTTACCAACTGAAATCCTGGCTTATATGCAAAAATCCAGAGCCATTTCAATTAGTCTATGATTTTCAACATTGGCAAAATAAACAGCTGACGAGTTTTGGGGAGAAGTATTAACTTGGAGGGCAGTTTTTTTTAATTTTACCATACTTCCCACGGCCAGTTTGAATTTGCCATTTACTAATGCTGCTGTAGAATGGGCATTTTCGTTGATTGATAAGTCAAGTCAAGAATAAACTCCGAAACTCACGGACAAGGCTCACGAAAACAGCAGCAGACCATAAATCATAAGTGTGAATTATCTTAGAAAATCACGGCGGCACGGCACAAAATTTGTACAAACCGGATAAATGCTAGAATTATTAATTTCTGAGAATGTGTGCCTATTCACTTTGAGAAGTAAATAAGTACTGAAGGAGTACCTACTTGATATTTTGAATGAAGCTTAAATTAACAAATATAAGCCAATTTAATTTAATTCGATTTTTTTAATAAGGCAATTTCGTATTTTTTAGCAAAAGGTATTATATAGGGTAAATTTAAAAATCACTTTGGAGGAAATCATAAAATGGCATCTGACAACCCATTTGCAGACAGACTTAACTCGAACCCGCACCTTCCGCTATCCGGGCGGATGCACTGACCATTATGCTACCGCGGCCCTGATGGCCGTGTCGAATTTATCTAGTATTTCTTAGTCTGCAATGCAGCGCCATCTCTTCACTTTGTAGGTAACCCACAATGTCCATTGAATACCTTTACAAGTATTACACGTTTGAAAGAAGAAATAATAAAATATGACCGATGTTAAAACAAACAAAAATGCATTTCACCCTTTCAACGTGCATTTTACAACTCCTACAGTCGTCCACAAACATTTAATATTTATATAGCTGGTACCAAAACGTTCTACCAAATATATGTCATATTTTATTCATGATAAACTTTAAAAGCTGGCGAGTATGTGCGCTGCAATTCCATGCATGTCAGCTGTTGAAAGATCCCAATGGAACTCGCGAGTTGCACTATAGTTCGGAGACACAGACTAAACACTTACACCATAGTTCTTAATTTGAATTAAATAGCTAATCATGTTTAACCCTCATTCTATCTGTATTTGATTTTAAACATGACAAAGACGGGATGTTGTATTAAAAAAATACAATGTAAAGTTTCAAGCAAGGCTCATCTCAGGTGCAATAGGGGTGATGACGGGGTACAGTAAACGAAATTCTATTTAGTCCGTCAGTTAGATGATCAAGCCTTAATTCGTTATTTTTTTAATTTTCTGGTGAAATTTAGGATAAAGTGTTCTGTTAGTTTAACTGCCGTTAAACAAAAAAAACAAAATGAGGTTCTATACCGCGAAAAATAACAAACGCCGAAAGCGTGCCTTCAAACGCTTTACAATTTACATTTACAGCTCCCAGAGCGCGTGCTGTGTCTGTTCCAAAGAATACCAACATTTTCCTATACAAAAAACATAGTAATATGATTTGAAATTTGAATACAAACCGCGGTGAAAGGTGAGTTAGATTTGATTATTAACAATCTGCAATTCTGCAGGGCTGCTTAAAACCCCAGTACAATATTAAGACTATAGTGGTGTCAATTCTGGCATGATTCTCTAAACTTAAAACTAAATTTAACATCAGTTAAGATTCTGTATAGAGAATGGCAATGATACACTTTGTCAAAGGACATTGTTCTGCGTCCATACATAGTTAGCCTAAGAACCAACAATCATGAAATATTATTTTCTAGGTTTAAAATCGCAAGTAAATGAAGGTAAAAACAAAGATTATTGACGGACACTTCTATGAACTTAAATTATTAGGAAAACTAAATTTTTTTTGAGGTTATGTTAACCTACGAACTTAGTATGAACTAAGTTTGAAGTGAATTAATATTACAACTAATTCATTTTATTCGGTGCGATTTTAAAGAATAACTAATAGGACAAACTTGGTTAGGTAGGAATCATGAATAAAATAAAATCTGTAGCTAGAAAAAATTCCACGCGGACCAGGCAGCAGACGGGACTCGAACCCGCACCCTTCGCAATCCGGGCGAATGCACTGACCAATTATGCTACCGCGGCCCTCACGGACCGCGTCGAAATTCCTTCCAGCTATTCTTAAGCTGCAAGGCAGCGCCATCTCTTCGCATTATAGGTAAACCCACAATGACAAATGAATACTTTTACAAGTATTAAACATTTGAAAGAAGAAATAGCAATTATAGTTATAATTTTTATTATTTTTAAAGCATGTAACTGCTTGATGTTTAAATCTAAAGAAAATATAACTAGAAAAAATTCCACGCGGACCAGGCAGCAGACGGGACTCGAACCCGCACCCTTCGCAATCCGGGCGAATGCACTGACCAATTATGCTACCGCGGCCCTCACGGACCGCGTCGAAATTCCTTCCAGCTATTCTTAAGCTGCAAGGCAGCGCCATCTCTTCGCATTATAGGTAAACCCACAATGACAAATGAATACTTTTACAAGTATTAAACATTTGAAAGAAGAAATAGCAATTATAGTTATAATTTTTATTATTTTTAAAGCATGTAACTGCTTGATGTTTAAATCTAAAGAAAATATAACTAGAAAAAATTCCACGCGGACCAGGCAGCAGACGGGACTCGAACCCGCACCCTTCGCAATCCGGGCGAATGCACTGACCAATTATGCTACCGCGGCCCTCACGGACCGCGTCGAAATTCCTTCCAGCTATTCTTAAGCTGCAAGGCAGCGCCATCTCTTCGCATTATAGGTAAACCCACAATGACAAATGAATACTTTTACAAGTATTAAACATTTGAAAGAAGAAATAGCAATTATAGTTATAATTTTTATTATTTTTAAAGCATGTAACTGCTTGATGTTTAAATCTAAAGAAAATATAACTAGAAAAAATTCCACGCGGACCAGGCAGCAGATTGTGGGTTTACCTATAATGCGAAGAGATGGCGCTGCCTTGCAGCTTAAGAATAGCTGGAAGGAATTTCGACGCGGTCCGTGAGGGCCGCGGTAGCATAATTGGTCAGTGCATTCGCCCGGATTGCGAAGGGTGCGGGTTCGAGTCCCGTCTGCTGCCTGGTCCGCGTGGAATTTTTTCTAGTTATATTTTCTTTAGATTTAAACATCAAGCAGTTACATGCTTTAAAAATAATAAAAATTATAACTATAATTGCTATTTCTTCTTTCAAATGTTTAATACTTGTAAAAGTATACATTTGTCATTGTGGGTTTACCTATAATGCGAAGAGATGGCGCTGCCTTGCAGCTTAAGAATAGCTGGAAGGAATTTCGACGCGGTCCGTGAGGGCCGCGGTAGCATAATTGGTCAGTGCATTCGCCCGGATTGCGAAGGGTGCGGGTTCGAGTCCCGTCTGCTTCCTGGTCCGCGTGGAATTTTTTCTAGTTATATTTTCTTTAGATTTAAACATCAAGCAGTTACATGCTTTAAAAATAATAAAAATTATAACTATAATTGCTATTTCTTCTTTCAAATGTTTAATACTTGTAAAAGTATTCATTTGTCATTGTGGGTTTACCTATAATGCGAAGAGATGGCGCTGCCTTGCAGCTTAAGAATAGCTGGAAGGAATTTCGACGCGGTCCGTGAGGGCCGCGGTAGCATAATTGGTCAGTGCATTCGCCCGGATTGCGAAGGGTGCGGGTTCGAGTCCCGTCTGCTGCCTGGTCCGCGTGGAATTTTTTCTAGTTATATTTTCTTTAGATTTAAACATCAAGCAGTTACATGCTTTAAAAATAATAAAAATTATAAAATCTGTAGTTTTGCTTCTTATTATTTATTGGCTATTTTTCAAATAATTGTATCATATTGTATTTATTTGTTTAACACATGTATATTGTGTAAATATGCAGCGTGAGTGTATATCAGGTGCTGTTGAATAATTTGGCAGTATGATCCTCTCAGGATGTTGTGGCACAGATTCACTAGCACTTGGTAATATGGTCTCTGCTTTTTGGTAACATCGATGGCATATTAGATAGCCGAAATAGTAAAAGTAAATTAAAGGAAAAACAATCGCAAATAAACACACACAACAGGTAATCCGAAACGAGAATTTTCCGTATATAAAAAGTACTCTTTGACGAGAATGCACGAATGCCACAGATTACTACGAATGCAAACTGCCTGCACCACAACCACAGAGTATCGAGTTTATGCCGGCCCTTCACTTGACAACAGTTTGTCCTCATCATGCTTAATAAGGAATGAAAAGGACAGACTGATGTCATGTTTTTAAATAGCAAATACGAATAGCCAAGTGAAGCGCCGGCATTAGGAAGAAAGTGTTTTTTGTTTGCAGCCCTGTCATAGATTATACATATAAAATGGTATTTATTGTCTCAGATTATTTATTAGCTTTTTAATTTAGCTTACTTAACTGGAAGTGTCCGTCACAATCTAAATACTGATAATTATCGCAAAAAATATACTAAGAATTATCATAAATGCCGAATTGGTGTTGGTTCTTAGGCCAATTTTAACATTGTCCTTTAAGCTTAGATTTAGAGAATCATGTCAGAATCGACATCATTGTTTTAAAAACGTTAAATAACTTATTTGAAATTTCTATCACATTTTAAAAAAATAGAATATACTAATCAACATGGTTGTCACTTACACTTTACAGATAACTTAAATCATTTTCAAATAACTATTTTATATTATTAAACTAGTGGCTGCCCGAGTCTTAACCAGGAACCTAAAAGTATCCTATGTCTCAATCCAGGTAATAAACTTTATGTGTTCCACGCGGACCAGTCAGCAGACGGGACTCGAACCGGCACCCTTCGCAATCCGGGCGAATGCACTGACCAATTATGCTACCGCGGCCCTCACGGACCGCGTCGAAATTCCTCTAGCCATTCTTTTTTTTTTCTAGTTAGTATATTTTCATTAGATTTAAACATCAACATGCTTTAAAATTTTAAATTATAACTATAATTGCTATTTCTTCTTTCAAATGTTTAATACTTGTAAAAGTATTCATTTGACATTGTGGGTTTATTATTTATTTATTTATTATATGGTTTACCAGTGTTTGTTTACACATTTCTTAAAACTATTTACAAGATTAACTATGCACTCTAGTAAAACAATCTATTAAGGTAAACACCGCATGCATTAAAGTAGACGCCAAATATAGGCATTAAGTTCATTACAATAATATTATTATTTATTTCCTTATTTATAACGTTGTTCTTTTTAATTTATAAACCTATAATGCGAAGAGATGGCGCTGACTTGCAGCTTAAGAATGGCTAGAGGAATTTCGACGCGGTCCGTGAGGGCCGCGGTAGCATAATTGGTCAGTGCATTCGCCCGGATTGCGAAGGGTGCGGGTTCAAGTCCCGTCTGCTGCCTGGTCCGCGTGAAATTTTTTCTAGTTATATTTTCATTAGATTTAAACATCAAGCAGTTACATGCTTTTAAATTTTAAATTATAAACTTTATGTGTTTCAAATTTAATAAGAATTCGTACAGCCTTTTTCGTGATCGAGTAACAAACATATATTATTAACTTTCACATTTATAATATTTGTAAGATAGGAAAAGATATTAGTCTGTGGCACACATGAATATCTATGTAGATGAGTTACCACATAGTCTCAATCGATCTAACACTTTACGTGAACCCCATTAGGGCGAAATTTGATAGTTTGCTGATAAGCTGCTGTATAGTTTATTGTACTTCTATAGAACAAGCCTGTATTCACGAATGATCTGACCACCTACTGCAACTAGAAATTTGGAACAATTGAATTCCCGTTTTAAATAATACAACATATTGTAAATAGTGCTGTACCGTAAGAAAAAGAAATGTTAAATCTTCGGAAACCGATCTCTCGGTCTTCGATTATTGAAATACATAATATAGATTTAAAACCTAAATTTATTGAGTTTTATATTCGATATATTGTTCCTTGAAAACTACCTAATCAATGATTGCAATCTTCTACTACCTCTAAACCATTATAAACTAAAATCTAAGTGGTTCTTAAATGCGATAGATACATTTTTTTAGTGTTCCGTGTTTTCAACTCGGCTATTATTCTTATTACCAGGTAGAATTTCGAAAATATCATTTTGAGAAAAGAAAAAATTAAAATATGATTATTTATTGTTAAAGTAAATTCCGTTCGTGTGAACCGATACTAAAAATTACTTTTTTAAGTAATAATGACCTTTCCTAAACGATATGATTACATTAAAAAATATTTTTTGAGGTTCAATTGTTTATAAAGCAACAGTGACGGTTTGATGATAAGCGACAAAATATAAAAACAACATTTATAACTAATCTCGTCATTTTTATAATTTGATCTGATCCACTTTATGAAAATATAGGCTTAGTGAAAAAGGTGGAATTGCAAATCTTGCTTATTGTTGAGAAGTAGTACACAGCACGAGTATCTCTACATAGAATGTAAACTGTCTACCTATATTAGGCGCATATGGGGGACAACAACATCGTCATAAACAACAAAGACGACAACACGAAAATTTGAGCACCCAGTAAAGTCCCTAAGTAAGATGAAAACCATTATGTCGATATGAGTGCGCGTTCCTAATGTGACATCCGCGCAAAACAGGAGTGGCATAATTGGGTGGGATAAACAAAAAATATTTATTGGCAGTGGGTCCATTGACCCCCGACTATGTGGGTCGCAGGCTGTGGCAGACAGCCAACAAAGAGAATCGACGACAGATAAAATTCGTGCACATGTTTTTTGCCCTGCTAGTTAGTGCGTTCGCTCCATATCTACACCTCTTATTGAAAAGGAGAAAGAAACGAATGGTTTGTATGAAATTGCATGTATACAAAGAATAATCTCAAAATATCGATTTCAAAACCTCTTATACCATAAGAATGCTATGATATGGGCCCCAGTTTTGCACAGTTCAACTTTATAATACTTATAACAGTCGGTGTCCGCGACTTCGCCAGGGAGTAGAGTTGGGTTTCCCGCGATCTTGGTGCTCCATACAAATTTTGAACCCCCATAATATATCCACATATATAGCTATATCATAATAGCCATATATGTGGTACAAATTCAGCTCAATCTGTTCAGTGGTATGAGCTGTGCGTTGATAAAATTAGGCAATCAGTAACTGTTGCCTTTTAAGTATACAGGATAAAGTTCTACTGTCAAAACAAAGTCAGGGTGGATCGTCAGCTATACCTACATATAATAAACGCAATGTCGAACATCTCAAATTACATTGCGTTTCCAAATAAGAACATTATGAAATTTGTAATATAGTTCTACACAACGGGAACTGTAAATATTGTAGCTATAGGATGGAGCTTTCATTTCAAAACGCAATTTTCGATCCAAAATTACAACTGAGTAAACACAATTTACTGTTTAATGCTGCACCAGTAGGCGAGCGAGAGTGTTTGTTTGATTATGTTTCAGTATAGCCAACCATAGGTGTTTATTGTAGAGTCAATCTTACTACTAATATCAGAAAGCGTCAAATGTATTAAAGTTCTTTCGTCTAACTTTAAGCCTTTATGGCAGGTGCATAGGTTAATAGAGTCGCGCAAGTTCTTTCGTCTAACTTTAAGCTATTATGAAAGGTGCATAGGTTAAAGAGTCGGACCTGGGGATGTTAAGTAAAAGCAGGATGAAGACATACTAAAATCTTTCCTTAAACAAGACGAAAATGATAACTATAAAGTACACGCAATGAATTTAGAAATGCAATACGAATGGTTAACCATAGCTGAGTTCTGCATTCCATTAGCTCTGAAGTGGCGCACTTTACTACATAATTAGTGTCCTACTCTACTAAAATTAAATCACAATGCAAATGACCCCTCCAGACCAAAGTAACCTAGTAAGATGGGAGAAGGCCGCTGAGATAGCGTGGTTTACTCGAGGTGAGGCAATAGGTACTGCTAGACACATAGGTGTAGGTTGCAAGGTGCTCTTTGATAGGGGTAAATATTCACGTCGCCATGATAGAGTATTTGAAGTCATACGTGAAACAGAATAAACAAATCAACTTTATAAAGGAAGGCTCAACTGTTATCTCAAGAAACCAAGCCTTTTTCAATCCCAGGTACTGCACCTGACTGAACTATTTATTAATGGATAAGTATGTAAAGCACTATAAAGTACAAAAGGATATTGGTGTCATCCAGGCCAAACATATTCCTCTTTTCTAGGCACATCAAACATATAGTACTGAAAGTGGTTACTGTACCGTAGGAAAGTAACATTCCGAAAATCCACACAATAAAATAAGAGGAGCTCGATGGCGCAACTGGTTAGCGCGTTCGGCTGCGATCGTTGAAGTTAAGCAACTTTCCCAGTGGTCGGTCATTGGATGGGTGACCAAAAATTTACTATCTCGAGCTCCTCCTTGCTTCGGAAGGCACGTTAAGCCGTTGGTCCCGGCTGCATCTGCTGTCGTTAGCACCCACCAATCCGCACGGGCCCGCGTGGTGGGGCATGGCCCAATCTCCCTATTCCATCCATAGGGAAGGCCTGTGCCCCAGCAGTGGGGCCATTAATAGGCTGATGATGATGATGATGATGAAAATTTAATAAATATTACGGTCTAAGCAACAAACTAACCAATAATGGCTATATAGTTCATTTATATGCGGTAGAAGTAGGATGAGAGATTTTGCCTGCCGAGAACTGCAGTAAGTTCAATTTTGGAACGAGTAACTAAGGCTGCACTAACAGGCTCCTATCAAATTTGGCTAGAAAGGGCGGGCAACTCGAGCAGTGAAGGTGCGCATCAACATCTCAAAGGGGACCTCTTTAAACCTACACCTGGATCGCAAGTCCCGGGAATTTCTCAGAGTTTTTGTCTCTCCCACACGTTGGACCCGGTGCCCGTACGGTGAATCCATGGATTGCTAAGAAGTTTGTCTCAACCAGCGACAAGAGCCTGGAGAGCTTTGACGACAATAGAAAATATGTATTTTACATACAACAGTAACATATACAAATCCGCCCGAATAGCGAAAGGTTCAAATCCCGTCTGCTGCCTAGTCCGCGTGGTTTTTTTCTAGTAAAATTTTCTTTAGATTCAAACATCTAGCAGATAGATGCTTGCAGCTTAAGAAAGGCTAGAGTAAATTCGACACGGCTATAAGGGCCGCGAATGCTCAGTGCATTCACCCGGATTTGAGTCCCGTCTGCTGTCTGGTCCGCATAGATTTTTTTCTAGTAAAATTCTCTTTAGATTTCTGGAAGAAAAAATGTTCCAAGGTTTATAAGGCAAAGAAATTCTAGATTAAATATCTGCTAAATGCTTTATTTTAAAAGCCAGCCAGTCATTATATAGGTATTTACCTTAACATTAAATATGTGTAAGTTGCTTGTAATCGTTTCAGCCCCCTGGTAGAATAACGTCAAAATGCATTTGAAATACAATTTATATCCAAGTAGTATTAATTTCGTTCTTTCATTCTCTTATTTCTTATAAGCTTTTTCTCAGGAAAGTGCAAGAGATCGCAACAAAGAAACGGGAAATGCCTTTTAGTTTTAAATACATTATTGCTTTCAGACGAGAAGACTTGAATGAATGAATTTTAATTAAAATTATAATTATACATCGTCAGGGTGTAAGAGTGTTTTGAAATTAAAAAATCCTCAATGCATTTTGTAAACAATAAATTAGGTTATAAAAATCACCCGGCCCATTCACAATACAAAAACGAAAATCTTTTTTAATATTAAACGTGAGTGTTGTGGTACACTCGGTTGGAATGAATTTAAAAATAACATAAGGGGAGTGAAACTACTTTAAGAAACTACCAATAGTTGGAGGAAACTACCATTGATGAGTACACTAAGTGGTCAAACGCCTTTCCTATTAAGCATTAAAAAAAACTACCATAGGAAAATCTAGCCATTACACCGTGACGAAAAAATCTTACACTATTTTTCGTCTAGCCCACATTTAAAAACTTATCTTAAGCTCAAATAATAATAATAAAAATATTAAAACCACTAGACGTTATTTATCATTATTACGTCGGTAATTTAAATCATTGCATGAAATATTTAAGGGTCTTCAAAAATAAAGCAATGGGTACTTACTCGTTATATTTAAATCATTACACATGAAAGATTTAAGGATCTTCAAAAATACGGCAATGGGTATTACAAGGAGTCATATTTAGACTTTGTATGACTGTGTCTTAGATTACTCTCATTGAGTTTAATTGCGGTACAGTATTATTAACAAACCTCGATTAACCCAAATTCCTGAAACAACTTACCCACTTAATATTCTCGAATTTACAATGGCAAATAATCCACCCGCTTAAAAAATCGCTTGCATCTATATCTTTATATATATAATTCTTCTGTGAGTGTGTATGTCACTGAACTTCTCTTAAACGACTGGACCGATTTTGATGAAATTTTTTGTGTGTGTTCAAGGGGATCTGAGAATGGTTTAGATTCACAATTTTGTCCGCTGGACAATGTTTTTTTAATTTTTTTTTTTTATGGCGGTACGAAGTTCGCTGGGTCAGCTAGTATGTATATAAAACTCAAAGGTGTCTGACTTACATAGTGATCTATCAACGTACAGCCCAAACTACTGGACAGATCGGGCTAAAATTTGGCATGCAGGTAGATGTTATGACGTAGGCATCCGCTAAGAAAGTATTTTGATTAATTCTACCCCAAAGGGGATAAAATAGGGAATGAAAGTTTGTATGAAACTTTGTCAATTTTAAACTGATCGAGCTGAGACTTTGCATGCAGTAATAAGAAGAATCATAGATGAATGTCATTGTGTATAATACAAACCTGAGAACAAAAACTGTAGTCTACACTTCAGCTCTACACCGAAGCGAAGCGAGGGCGGGCCGCTAGTTTTTAATAAAATGGAAAAATTATCAAAAATCTTTAAATTGCTCTAGAAATTTAAAACTATCTGTGATATTCGAGTTAATATTTTAATGTAGAAAAGGAATACGAGACTTTTCATCGCTTACAACAGCCAGGAGCTAATAGAAAAGCTTAGAACTAAACTAGGTGATTTCAACGATTTCTCCTTTTTGAATTATTCAGGTTATTGCTGTCCGCAAACCTTTTACGGATTAAATTTTCAAACAAAACCGAAACGGGCTGTTTTTATTACTCCACTTACTTGGGAAGCTAGAGGCTTTCTTTCTTATATTATAGAGTACATACGAGCATACGGCCCTCCCTTTTTTTGTCTGGGAAATGCCTTACGCATCCTACAACCGCTGGAGGAGCGAGACGAAGGAATATGGGTCTCCTCCCTGTTTATTTCAGCCAGCCGTGTGGCTGGCTGAAATAAACAGGGCCCTACCTAACATCCCCTTTTTTTTTGTAACGCAGGCAAAGCCTCTGTTTACAGACGACGGCGCCTTTAAGAGGCCCACCGCCGAACGGACCTCACACCCTGCACCCGCAAACGTCACAGGCACGATGGGGTTAACACCCAAAGTACCCCGCGCTATTTACGAGCACGCTTAACGGCGTACTAGGGACCCCGCAGACGTGTGCAGGATGGCCCGCGCGTGGGGGTTGAGTACGCGGCCTAGTGCCCATCGTACCGCCCCCCGTCCGCTGCGGAGGGCTACTTCAAAAATCTACAATGCTCCGCGGGGTAGTGGATGAGTTCAGGGTAGGCAACGGCGCAAGTGATAGTTTAGGTATCACAAGGGTCTATAACCTTTTTTTATTTTATTTATTTATTGGCCAACATTTGCCACATTGCCACAAGGGCAAAATTTACACAATATATAATAATAATATAATTTATATAATAATTCTCAGCATAGTGTAAAAACAATTACTGACAAACAGACAGCCGGGAAGTTGTTAACTTGTCCCCTTACAAAAGAAAAGCCACAGATGTCGATTTTCCCACCATCCGATAATGAAAACCAAACCAAAAGTTCCGAATCCGGAAATTGGATATTTTTTTAAATTTTGCCTCAAGAATAACCAAACGGATTTCCTTTATAGGTATGTGTGTATATTCGCCGAATAATTCCAAGGCAGCTTGCATAATTTACAGCCTCCGCGGTCTCGGAGATTTATAACGCATCTTTGTTCGTACGTCAACACTACCTCGCGCTATTTTGTTAGATCTTAGAATGAAGTCTATTATATTTCTTTGAAGACTGGTAGTTTAATTGCTAGATTTAGCTGTAAATCTAAAGAAATTTTTACTGGAAAGTTTTCAAGCGGTCCAGCCAGATGGGATTCGGACCAGCACCTTCCACTCCGGGCGGATGAAATAACCAATTATGCTTAGGCTGCAAGGCACCGCCCGCCATCTCTTCGCATTGTAGGTTTTGAATATTTTAAAGAAGAAATAACAATATTGAATATAGTTTATTATAATTTTATTTTAAGCACATAAATATATAAATCTATATTTATTAGTTAAAAAATGATATTTATTTAGAAAACCTCTTTTTATAGTTAAAATATTTTTTATTTCTAATTAAAATCAAATTGAAATACCTCATTAACCCAAATAGTTATCGAATTCAATTAAAGTCTGGCAGTGTACATTAACAATAAGCCTTACAGTGGTATATATTTTGCTCCTGTACATAGAACTTCTGTAGCAACCTCCCATACAAAGTGGTTGTTCTCGTTTAATTCAAGTAGAAGATAGTACCTATAGCTTTAATTACGTAGCTACGTGCGTTGCGCAATTGATCCCTAAACAATTTCGGTGTTTATACGTACATAATAAGCTGTGTGTTATAACGTTTTGAACTTTTTGAAATATTCATAAACCGGAGGTATATTTTTATAAGTTCCGTAACAAATTAAGCGCCGAAGTTCCATCAAGAATAAATTTAATATTCGCTTAAAAATAATTCGCTCCCGACGCTTCTCGCATCGCAACAGAATCTCTTAAGTGGAAATTTCTAGAAGCTCTCTGCTCTCCCCGTCGCTAATTACGAGTAATACCTTATAAAGGAAACTAATTGGGAAATTATAATTAAAATTATTCGTAATAATAAATGTCACTTTGAAGTTAAATATAAATAGGAAACCCAACGACTCGTCAATTAGTGAATATTAGCCTTTAAAGAGACTTAACTTTATGTATATTAGGTATAGGTGAGGAGCTCGATGGCGCAAGTGGTTAGCGCGTTCCGCTGCGATCGTTGAATTTAAGCAACTTTCCGGCAGGCGAGGAAGCACTATTGGGTTTTTAGAGGGTACCCTCATCCCGAGCAGCCGCTGAGCCAGTTTGGCTGAGCGGGTAGGCGGGATTTGGGGAGAGGAGTCCCACATAACCCAGGGGCGGGGAATGCGTCACGCATTTTACCAACAATAAAAAAAAAGGTTCCGTACCCAAAAGGTAAAAATGGGACCTTATATATTTGATGTAAGGGTCTGTTGTCTGTCTATCCGCAAATACCATTCACGTAATTGTAATCTCCATACTGCATTACAGCCTCCACTGTGCCCTTACAGCCCAAGTTGATATCGAACAGCTATCACTTGCTCCGAACGAAAACAAATTGGTTTCGCTCCAAAGAGGATTTGTTTTTGAGCACACTCCAAACTTGGCAATCTTGGGGCACCACCCACCTACTCTGCTCATACTAAAATCCACTTAGCGAGAATTGGTTTTAAATGTTACTTGCAATGACAGATTAATGTTATCTTCTCGCAGTTATATTTCTTTTATGCTGAAATGTTTTAAACTTTTTGTTTAAGAAGCACTCAATGAAAGTTAGATTTTCTGCTTTAATATTCATGTATGGGTTCTTTTCTGACTCCTTGACATAATGCATTGCTTTTAAATTTCCGTATCTCAAAAAGAAAAAACGGAACCTCACGTGAAGGTAGAATTTGAAACTACGATATACACTCAGGTCGCTGTCGACCTGTAAATAGTAAAAGTTTGAAAGAAATCAAACTTCTAAGTTAATGTAAAAAATGGTTCCAGCAGTTTATCTGTCTGTCAAGACCCTTTATCTCGGGAACGCGTGGAGGTATCGAGTAAAAATTAAACAACATACTCAAAACTACAGTCCCTTGAAGCTGTGAAAAAAAATTAAAGTTCTATCTTAACGTAAAAAAAAATTACAGCCATTCATGTCGCGTACCTACAAAGAACCCTCGGTGGGCGAGTCTAATTCTCATTTGTCCGGTTTTTGTATTATAACTATAGAATTGGTGGATACTAACGACTGTAAATGCAGCTGGGGCGTTGGCCCCAAACTGTGACTTCAGGAGGCGTATAAAGCTGTTAAGCTCAACACGCCTCCTGAAACACGGAAGAGCTTGAGTTAATAAATTTTTATTAGTTATCTTATGACTGTCCTGAAAAAGCAACTCTCATTTTTTATTTTATATAAAGAGTGGCAAACAAGCATCTGGTTCACTTGATAGTAAGCGGCCACCATAGCCTTGAGACACTTGCGATACAAAAAAAGCGGGAATGTGCTGTTTACATGTGATAGAAGTGAAACCTACAAAAATGTGAACACGAAAAAGTCCTTCATGACTATGTACTGTAAAATAATGAGTAAAATTAAATATTCTATACTTAAATAGTAAAGAAAAATAAATAATAGCTTATTAAAAGATAAAAAAAATAGAAATAACCGAGCTGAGGATCGACCCCAAGACCGTTACCGTTCGGCTATCTGTCTATTGCAGAGAGTTACGAAATTACGGATACCTTGTGTCAAATACTGTCGCTTTTTCGTTTCATCGAGTTTCAAATCACAACGGTGCTAAAGAAGTTGTCACTTCAAAATATCACTCGCGCCATTGCCTACCCTGACCCAATCCCCATCCCCATGAAACTCTGGAAACTTACTGACTGACAGAAACAATATCACCAAATGGAAATGTTGTGTGTAATGCCTTCCCTACACGTCGACAGATGCATCTGCAGATGCCATCTTCGGATGCGTCCGCCGACGTATAGACAGGGTAGTTAGCGCGTCTTTAGTAGGTATTTAACGTCCGCAGATGAGTCTGTCATCAATCCGTTAGTTGTCGGTTTTTGTGGCATGCAACAAAGGACTTCAGCGCGGCGTCCGGTGTGCCTCTCCACACGTCTCTCGACGCATCAGTAGTACTGGAATTGCATAAGAGTGAGTGTTGAATAAGGGAGACGTGCTTGCAATTATCTTTTGCTCGTATGTTACTCTCGTTTACCAAAATGTCTAATATTATGAGCACTAACGAAACATTGAAATTCCTTAAGTTGTATTCAAGCAGAAAATACCTGTGGAATCCGAAAAATAGACAGCAGCCATCACTTTCTTTGGTTGAGTTGCGCCTGTCGAGAATGAACACAGTCTGAATGACCTACAAATGTCGTCAGACGTGTGGTCGGCTAGTGGTAATCCATCTGCTGATGCATGTGTCGACGTCTGCGGACGCATCTGGCGACGTGTAGTGGAGGTATAAGAGTAGGTGTATAAGAAGGTACTAAAAACTTTTCCCCCCCACGACAGCGGCTAACTAGAGCCGAGGTCCGAGTCTCAGAGACGCCCTCTAGTTGAGCCGACCCCCTCAGGTTCGAGTGGTCTGGAGGCTCCAGACGGAGAGGAGACTCCCCCCGTGGGGAGTCGCCATCCGCCTGGAATACCTCCAGAGGCACTCGCCAATTCTCGGCTTGAGGTCCCCTTAGGATCTTGCCGTCCCCAAACCCGGTGACGCTGTAAAGGTCACCTGCGCTCAACAGCATACACACTCAAAAAAAAAGTACCAAAAACTTTTTTTTAATAAAGCGTTTTAACCCGTTGAATGTTATAGTTTAAAAGTGTAATTACCAAAAAGGTAATGTTATTTTACTGTGTCTTCTGTAAGGTGTAAGTAACTTTCTTTTTAAGACGGGCCCTCCAGTTCGAGCGACCAATCTGATATGCTAGTAGTGCTGTACCTACATCAACTCTCTAATCCTAATGTTACTGACACGCCACATATTACCTTATTTACGGCATACAGCCCAAGGGTTACAATCCAAACACCGATAATTCATATGTAAACATTAATCCTTGCATCAGGTGTTCCTTGTTCCTACGTGTTTGCTGAAGAGATATGCTCCCAGAGATATTGTGAATAGATTAGATAAGTTTTTTTTTGTGTTTGCCTGTTCTCTCAAAAAAAATATTAAGAAGCTAAGATATGTTCTTAATAAGAACTGATCGGCGAACTTCATACCGCTTACAATCAGAGCGTATCGTAACTTTTAGCTTAAGAGTTTTAATAACGATTTCGCGAGCAACCAAAAATCGACCATATAATTAGGCCAATAGCAATCGATAATCAGCTGCGTAACGTCGTAAAATTTATTAAAATTCTTTACCTTGTTTTCCATAGCATTAAAAGTCCAAATTAATTATCAATGTAAGAATGACAGGTTGAGACCTAACATATCTAACTAACTTACACTTAATAACTCATATATCTATCGTTTTTGTTTGGTTTTTTATCTTAAAAATGTTATGTAATGGACTTTTGTCTGCTTTTTGTTATTTTATAAAATCAGAATATTTTTGTAAAGGATGCCTTATGGTCCTAATTAGGTTACACATTTTTTGCTTTCCGTGTCAGCCTGTTACTAAGGCAACACCAAATTATTTAAGAAAAGAAATGTATTATTAGCATGTAAGGTGTATGTTTTTGTTGGTTGTCCAAATAAATAAAATAAAATAAACTACCGTGTTTCTTTTGCAGTTGGCCTATTGCTCAACATTCTCAAGTAATGAATTACTGTCTCACTTTCAATTTCAATGTCCTGCCAGTGCATTCTGTAAGAACATGTATTACGTCGGAATTGCGAAAAGATTTGAAATTAGTATTTTAATTTCAAATTACACGCGGATTCCGCGGTGAAAAGCAAGTTTGTTCTTACAGAAAAGCACGTCCGTTTAAGTTAGCGAGGTGATTTGATACGTGGCTAGTTTTACAGCGAATCGTGTCTACTCAGTGGAAATACTTAAACAGCTGAGGAATTGCTCTAACTCTCACATGCTCTAACACGCCCACAGAAGAAACTAATTGGTACCTACCTCATTATTCTTACTCTGCATCGCGCTATCACTAGATGTCGACTCTGGTATATGTAGGTAGGCGGGTAACTGAATGGAGTGCACGGGACAAGTTTTCGAATACGCAAGCCAATTACACAGACAATCGGCAGTGGAGTCGAACGGTGCATGTACGCTCGACAATTTCCCGATAAGCGGGGCCTATGCAAATCCTCGCCTGTCAATGGAACAAAGGCTGCTCTACAAATAACAGAGCAAAAATTAAACGTTGAAAAAGTAACCTGTAAATTTTAATTATGTACTAGGTTTCTTTCTTTCCCTCTCAACAGGGGCTGAAGTTGTAAATTTACCCTTTTTTTAAACAGAAATATGTTCTGCTTGCCATAGGCTCATTTACCAATTTTCACATTTCTATCTTCAAAATTAACGAAATGTAATTAAAATTATTTTACTCCTTAGGGGATCATTTCCCAAAAAGAAATTGGTTTTATAAAAATAATATTATAAGGGAGATAAGGCATAGTGGATTTTCTGGTCAAATTCAAGTGCCCGTCTGGGGAAGTAACACCTTACAGAAGACCGCAGTAAAATAACACTACCTTTTGGTGATGTTGTATTTCTGTCGGTAAGTAAGGTTCCAGGGCTCCACGTGATAGGATAACGGCGCGAGCCACAGTTTTGATGTCGCAAGAGTTTATAGGCTACTATCAAGCGGGCTATGTGCTCCTTGGTCACCCTTTTTACATAAAAAAATATGTCTTTAGAGTTGAGTAAGTCAGTTTCCAGAGCTCCACAGAGAATCAGACTACAAGACGACAACCATCTCAGAGCATTGGCGACTAAAGGATATTCTCAAGGAGGAGTACTATCGCCTCTGCTATGGAATGTAGTCGTAAACGACTTAATTACCAAACTAAACAACCTTTACTTCCACACGGTGGGCTACGCGGACGACCTGGCAATCATAATCCCGGGTAAGTTTGCGAGTACCGCCTGTGATGTTACACGGGGGGCAATGAAAGTGGTTGAAAAATGGTGTGACGACTACGGCCTTAGGGTGAATCCAGTGAAGACAGAATTAGTCATGTTCACGAACAAAAGATCCTTAGGCGACTATCGGCAACCGAAACTATTTAACACGACACTAAGGCTCTCCAATGAGGTAAAGTATCTAGGAATAACCCTAGATTCCAAACTGAAATAGGGTTCACACATAGACAAAACTACTACTAAGACCAACATCATTTTCTGGCAATGTCGCAAAATGATTAGCAAAACTTGGGGACTATCACCGCTCATTGTTAGGTGGCTGTACACGACCATAATTAGGCCCATCATCAGCTATGCAGCAGTAGTATGGTGGACCAAGACAAACCAAGTAACGACAATTAATAAGTTAAGACGTCTCCAGAGGCGGGCCTGCTGTGCAATCACCGGCTGCATGAAAACCACTCCCACATCAGCACTGGAGACAATACTTAACGTGAGACCACTTCAATTGTTTATACAACAGGAAGCTGCTTGTACAGCCACACGACAAAGCATGCTGGGGCTATGGAGGGACAACAACTCCCCACATACCAGCATTTTAGCAGACATATACAGGTACTTTCCGTACTTTGCTGCAGTAAACGACCTTATTTCCAAGACGCGTATTCGACAAAAAAATACAAAATTCAACTTTATGAAGACATTCCGGACCATTGTCTGCAAAAGGAGTTAAGGGTCTACACAGACGGCTCCAACACCAACTACGGTACAGGTTCGGGTGTCTTCTCCGAAGACCTAAATATACACATCTCAACAGCATTGGAAGCCTATAACACGGTCTTCCAGGCAGAGTGTGTGGACATCATTAGGGCCGCTGAGGCGATAGATTGTCGCGGGGTAAGAGGAAAACACATTCGTATTCTCTCTGACAGCACTTCTGTCCTACAGGCACTGGACAACAATATAATGACATCAGGCTTAATTTATGAATGCCACTGTAAGTTGACTAATATTGCTAATGACAATATACTGACTTTCCAGTGGATTAAAGGACACAGCGGCTCAAGGGGTAACCATGCGGCGGACTGCTTAGCCAGGGAAGGTTCCAGCAGGACGACCATTGGTCCGGAGCCTATTGTACCCATACCCTATCGACAGCTGCGAACCTGGATAAGAGAGCGCTGTCAACGACAACACAACGAATACTAGACAGATCTCACGGACTGCAGGCAAGCTAGGGAAGCCGTTCCCAAGGTAAACCTGCAGCTAACACGTAAGTTAATCAGACTTCCTAGACAAGCCCTAAAACAAATCGTGGGTATACTCGCGGATCACGGCTATTTCAACAAACACCTTTGTAATATAGGTATTTCTGACAGCCCTCTGTGCAGAGCCTGCCTGGAAGACGAGGAGACGAGCGCTCATGTGCTGCTGGAGTGCAGGGGCATTGCAAGACAAAGGACTTCTCTAATGGGAAGCCCGAAGACAATAGTAGAGACCTGCAGTAACGTTCGGGGACTGCTGAGCTTTCTGGAGGAGCTGGGATGGCAGGACTGATGCCAATCCCCTCGCAAAATAGGCACTGGGTGTCGAGTTGCGGTAACAGCCCGCCGTTCTACTAAGACTAAGACTTCAGACATGGATGTTTAATATATATTTCTATAAAAATATACTTATACATGTACCAGTATATGTATTCTATTCGTTACCCTAGTATCCCATAACTCAAGCCTACAGTGCTTACTTTGGGGCTAGGCTTATTGGTGTGAGTGTTGGAAATATTTATTTATTTATATTCCGTAGTCACTGTAAGTGGGAGATTCTTTTTATGATCTATGTATTCCAGTAATTTGTTTCCTTTATGTTACGTTAAACTGGTATGTCAACATTATTATATTATTTGTACCTCGAGAGACGTTTATAACAAGCTAAATATTTAAGTACTTCTTCGGAAAAACGATACAATTACTTCTCCAAGCAAACGCTTTAGGTATAAGGGGCTTTGTAATTTAATTCTCGTAAGTCTTTAAAACAAAGAAATAATGTACAGTTATTGAATTTACTTCAAAAAACAAAGCCAAAGCGTTCTTTCTACACCCGATGCAATATTATTTTACGTAACGGCATCCCTTCAAACGTAAGGAAAGATGACATAGAATCCCTTTGCACGATATAAAGAAAATTTACCAACTCCATTCGCTATTCCTAAAACAAATTCGCACTGTACTAGCAACTTTGTTGCGTTAACACAAAGGTTCAAATCTGTTGACACGTCTTCACGTGAGAGTTTGTGTTCGGTTTACAAAATGATCTTCAGTTCGTAACACGTTCCAGAAATTCCAGAGGTCAGCCATTGTGGCCCTGGACATTGGACGGCGGTATTTTTGGTTATTTCCGAACGGAACGTGCTTGCGGTTCGAGCTGTAACAAAAACTATTGCCCGATAATTTTCTCCGAGGACCATTTTAAAACCTCATACTTCTTACTACTTAATTAAAACTTTTGCATATTATTATATCTATCTCGCTAATGACCTTTTATTGAAAAAAAAAGGAGAAGTTTTACGCTGCTACATCAATTTAATAAACTAAAAACTCCATCGACAGTAAAACAATGAATTCTTATTTGCGCGGTAAGCCCGCTGCTATTAGGACATATATTTTAATATTTACGACCGTCCCAGAATAGTTATCGGCTTTATCATTGATAAATTTAAATTAAACATTAACATATTTATATCATCAGTTATTCGAAAGTGACTTACTTTCGTATCGTATTTGTTTCTTAGGTTTTCACGCACATCACTCATTCAATAAAACTAGTTTTTTACGGGTTAATGCACGAAACTTTATTTATTTATTGACGTTTCGTAGCCTTTACAGGCTACGTCGTCGGAATCATTTTTTTATTTAATTTTGTCGAGCTACCTTCGAAAGACTTTTATTGAGCGTTCGGTTATTTCATTGTTCAATTTTTAAAATTTTATTGTCTATGTATGAATTTATTACTTAATTTAGTTAATAAAGTATTTTATTTAAAATTCTTTTTTGTAATTTTGAGTTTATTTATTTGACCCTAACCACCGTAAACTACCACCGGTTCCAAAATTGGGAGACCTTTCTGAGAAGAACTGGTGAAACAAACTCAAGAGAGGCTTTCTATCTCCTTCTTATGTTAAATTATGCAAACTAAAAGAAGTAATAGTATCTGTTGATCTTGCAGTGTGTGCTCGGGGTTGGAATTTTATCTCCTGTATAATGGGTTCCCAAGCTGATGGTATATACCAACCGTCTTCCCTATTGAAATTTGGATATTTTTTAATCTCAATAGCCTCGCGTATCATTCTAGGAACGAATAGTTGCTCAGTTGCAAGGTTCTGTGGTTTATCAAATCTAATGTAATGGAACATGCATTAGGGGGACCAAACCATTACATTAAATTTGATAAACCACAGATCCTTGCAACTGAGCAACGATTCGTTGACTAAATTAAGTAATAAATTCATACATAGACAGTAAAACTTTAAAAATTGAACAATGAAATAACCGAACGCATAATAAAAGTCTTTCGAAGGTAGCTCGACAAAATTAAATAAAAATTTGATTCCGACGACGTAGCCTGTAAAGGCTACGAAACGTCAATAAATAAATGAAGTTTCGTGCATTAACCCGTAAAAAACTAGTTTTATTTAGTAAGTCATCGTAGCAGAACAATCTTTATAACAAAATGTAGGTAGCTGCTATATTTTGTTACAAAATTGTTGCTAAACATTATCTATACTTATAATAAATCTGTAGAGATGTCAATTCTGTACATGAAATATATTTTTAAAATAACTATCAGGGGGTGATTAGTGATCGATACTGATGCCAAAAATGCAATCAGTCATTTTTTTGTCTGTCTGTCTGTCTGTCTGTCTGTGTGTATGTTCCTTATAGAAACAAAAACTACTCGACGGATTTTAACGAAACTTGGTACGATTATTCTTCATACTCCTGGGCAGGTTATAGTATACTTTCATCACGCTACAATCAGTAGGAGCAGAGTAGTGAAGGGAAATGTTGGGAAAACGGGAGAAGTTACTCCATTTTTTAAGCTTCCGTCGCGTGTGCAGCCTTAATGATTAAAGTTACATAGAAATCATGTATGACGGAAATATTCTACATAAAATTCTAAAAAGTATCCTGCAACAGCATATGTCTATCTTTTATGGTTGACTCACAATAACACGTGTAACTCCCGATAGCTTAGCAGTTCGGAGCATTCTGATCATATTTGTTTACTCTTACGTTTATAATACTCGGTATAGAAACACCAAACTTATACATGAAATAAGCCATCGCGCCATCGCACGTGAATACTGAATCATGCTATAAGGATAATTTTTGTGTAACGGTTGCCGCGCTCGACACGGTTCGCGGCAGCGGTAGGGTATCAAAGGTCCGAGAGCGAGCTGTCTAAATCTGTTTTCTGCGTCGCTCCCCCCCTGGGGGACGATCGCTTCCGATGAAGCCTTAGAGGCCTTCCCGGCCAGAGGCAGCCCCTACGGGTGTTTTTTAGTCAGTACGAGTCTGACATAACCTTGCAGCCGGCTGTAGGGTATCCATGAGGATTTCTCATCTGCTCCCCCGCCTGGGAGACCGAAACCGTGCTTATTAGCGCGACTTTTAGTCTTTAAATAGTTTATTTGAATTTCTTTTGTTGTTATTTTGTAAAACAGGTATTAGTTGTTTTGGTAGTGTTTAAATATTCGTTCAAATTAAAAATTATTAAGCGTAGGTACTTTTATTAATTAAAGTAGTTATAAGTATTTATTTTTAAGTGAAGGAGGCATAGGTAGATAGTATTGCACAGGCGTTTCAACTTTATTTTCATTTCTTTTTTGTTGTGAGTTGTATATATTTCTGGTTATAATTCTATAAGAATATTTTAGTTCAAATAGTCACTTAGATTTTATGTGTAAGGTACCTAAAGTTAGGACCACGTATTAGTTGTTTTGGTAGTGTTTAAATATTCGTTCAAAGTGTAATTTAATCATATTGGATGAATGTACGATGGCCCATCGAAAAGCAGTAGAAGCGGTAGACAGAACTTTAAGAGATATAAGACAAAATGATCGACCCATGGGCGTTATCACAGTTTTATTTTGTGGTGATTTCCGACAAACCTTAACGGTAATACCAAGGGGAACCCGAGCTGCTGAGGTTAGGGCTTGCCTGAAAAGCTCTTATTTGTGGCGTGATATACAATCAGTGCATTTGACTATAAACATGCGAGTGAGAACTGTAGAAGATCGTGAATTTTCTGATATATTATTAAAGAAAATACCTTCACCAAAGATACCTATCCACTGCTACACCAAGGAAAACTTATTCTGACGCCTGAGTTATGTTGTATAGTGCAATCCCAACAACATCTTACATCGTCAGTTTACGGTGACGTAACAAATATATTAAATAAGAACAATTCTTGGCTATGCGAAAGGTCCATTTTAACTCCTCGCAATGACCAGGCATCTGAGATTAATAATAAAATACTGTCGAATATCCAGGGGGAAAGCAAAGTTTATAGTTCAATAAATAGAATGGCCGATGAACAAGAAGCCACTAATTACCCGATAGAATTTTTAAATTCTTTAAATATGCCCGTACTTCCTTCTCATGAAATTTGTTTAAAAATTGGCATTCCGATTATTCTGCTCCGAAATTTAAGACCACCACAAATTTGCAATGAAACTCGGCTTAAAGTAACCCAGTTGCAACAAAATGTAATCGAGGCTCAAATTTTAATAGGTTGCGGTGCAGGAGAAACCATCTTTATTCCCAGAATTCCCATAATACCAAATAATTTTCCATTCCAATTTAAAAGAACGCAATTCCCAGTATCGGTGTGTTATGCAATGACAATAAATAAGGCTCAAGGGCAGACCTTTCGTGTTGTTGGAGTAGATCTCGGTGTCAGTTGTTTTTCACATGGTCAGTTATGTCGGTCTTTCCCGGGTTAGCAGTCCTAGAATTTTTTATGTACACGTTCCGGACGGGTCAAATTTCAACGTAGTCTACCCGGAAGCTTTGCGCTGAAGTATTTTCATTCTATATGTACTTAAGACTCATGTGAAAGCGATCTAAACAATATTACCAATACATTAACATAATAACATACAAGGAGTTACACGCTGATGGTCTCGGGGCACAGTGATAATAATAATATTCTGCGGTTCCTTATTGCGATATTTTTAACAGTATTATATTTCCCTACTAAAATACGAAAGTTAATCTGTCTGTCACATCAAAACCACGGAACCCTGAGGAAGGACATATGCTACTTTTTTACGAAAAACGACGATAACACGGACGAAGTCGCGGGCAAAAGCTAGTATCAAATAAAATTAACTCCCCTGCACTTATTTCTAAACTAAACTTCAATATCCCATCGAAATCAGCAAGGCAACATATCCCAATTTAGTATACATTCTTGTTGCGAGCGAGTATTGCACTGAACGATTTTTGCAATTCTAGTATAGCAACTACAAGGCTTCTTCTATGCAGTGAATTATTTGAACGAGTGATGTGATAGTATCTATATACTAACAATTCAGAACTAAAACTAAATGATAACATTATATTACCTACTAATATGAGATCATTCTTTATCATTGTTTAGAGGGGAATTGTCTTTACTGTGTAGACCAATCTTATTATTTTGTCCATACGTACTTTTTATTATTTTTTTATGTTAAAATATAAAGATTTCTGTCTTTTAAACATGGAGACCTGTAATTGGCCATCTGTGACATTTTTTTTTTCATCAGCTATGTATATTTTTATGAGCTGTTGGTGTCCCAAAAATTAAATAAATAAACATTATTATTTATTTAATTTTAAAAAAAGCACAAACATGCTTCAACTAATACTGGACGTATTTTAATGAAATTTTACACAATTAGATTTCACATGTCAGGTTGTGAAATATAAACTTTATACAGTAAAAACCAAAGAAAACATGTAGGTAACGATACTGCATAGAAAATACCTATAGTTTGCCTTTTGTTCAAGCAACAAAGGGAACCTCTATAAGTCCAACAAAGCTCGAGTTGAACAGAAAACAATTTATTAATAGCTAAATCCCAGTTCATACTACCCGCTCTTCGTCCGCTTCATACTTTTTAATTAACAATGTGCCACGTTATATTCCTGAAGTTCTAAAACCATACAAAGTAGTAGGTATTTTATTTGGCTTTAATAAATTTCACAGTGATAAGTTTGACAAACTTTATAACAAGCAATCGAAGGTATTTCATTTAATCCTCTGAGTTGGCTAATCCCATTTAAGAAGAACAACAAATGCTCGGGCTTCGCTAGTAGGTGCCTAATAAATGATTTATTTAAATGCAATAAACAGTTTTTATTAATATCGTATTCATCAACATCAACATGGCTTAGTGCCCAATTGCACATAAACATAGTGATTATCAGGGCCGGACTTAAAGCATGGTAGGCGAGGCAGTGGCCCACAATAGACATAAAAAATAAACAATCTTCGACGATCATCAACGACATGCAGAGGGGGTTCAAATGGTAAATGGCCCCGCGTGCAACTTTTTAAATACCTGCGCCCACGTTATGGGCCTCCACTCCTGCGTTGCCCCAGGGCCTGAACACCTCTAAACCCGGCCCTGTGAATAATAATAGGGTAAAACCAATATCTATACTTATATAAATATTAAGAGGAAAGATTTGATTATTTGTTCGTATGTTTGTATTGAATAGGCTGTGAAACTACAGAACCCACTTGAAAAATTCTTTCACATTTTGAATCCTACATTATCCCTGATGAACATTTAGGCTACAGAGTATTTAAAAAAAAGAGGCGTATGAATATTTAGATAATAGAACCGAATGTCTGAAAAAGATACCAAAAAATTACCTCATATGGCGTACGCTGCGGAAGTCATTGACAATAGAGCAAAGTGATGTACTAAAGTTTTAAAGAGGGCATCAATATCTACAAAAAAGTATAAAGTACTACTAAGACTAAGACTAATCGGAAACGCGCCGTGACGATCCTGCATCAAATTTTCGTATCATATCACTGCACCAATCCACACGGGCCTGCTTCTGTGCTTCGGTGAGGTTGTGCGGCACCCAGCGGGAAACTATCCTCGTTAAAATATGGGGCTCATTTATTTTTATTTGTTTGAAACGTGTAATATTAGGGTCATGGACTAATAGTACAAATTAGTACCAGGGGGACAAACTTTATTTTAACAGCTGAGCAATTGTGTATTCGGTACAACGGGTCTAAAGTACGCAACAAACTTTTCACTATCAGTATAAAAAAAATCAAGGAAGGTCTATATAATTATGAAGAAAGTCATTGCATATAATACAAGCCTGAGAACAAAAGGGCCACTAGTGAATAATAAGTAACTATGCAGACTTAATCACTACAGGTTAAACACAATGATTAAAATATGTAGATAGTGTGATAATTTCGTTAAAAGATCAGGAAAAACATACGGTGAGAACGCAATATTACTCATACTAATGAAATTTTATTGTTTTATTTTAATATACTAATTTTTAATATTTTCTGGTGACACTTACTCTATGTTTTAAGTAAATAGTGGCAAAGATTCTGGCATAATTCTCTTAACCTAAATAAATTTTAACAACAGTGCATCCTTGTCATTCTCTATGCATAATGAAAAGGAAAGACTGATGTTAAATTGAGAAGTTTCAAATTTAGAGAATCATGCTAAAATCTACACCTTTTGCTTAAAAACTTGGTAAGTAAGTATTGTTTAAACCTACATATGAAAATTTATCACTTTGGCTCAAACAATAATAGTAATCATAATATTTAGAATAGAAATTAAGCTACATATGTTACATGACAAAACGATAGTATCCAGCTCTTGAATTCACTACAAACACCACGCTTACAGTTGGTTGACTCTAAGCGGTTGTTCCAGGAAATAGTGATATGTTGTTACGTTAGCTTATCGCTTCCAATACATTCTGAGAATCCTTTGATAAAGATTTACGTTTAACACGTAAAATATATTTTCAACACATTTGCTCAAAAAATGCATTAATATATTGTTCGAAATTTCAAAATTATTGATACAACAGGAGGCCTACTCCATTTCAACGAAAAACGAAATTTCAACCGAAATTTTGCACGTTCCTTACTGTTTCCTTTTCATTTCGATAATTCGTTCGACCGAAAATAGTTTGACAATTAAATTCTCCAAGTCTACTCTACTTCACATAACTTTCGAATGAAAAGTTGAATTTGACATATTAGATGTTCGAAATTTTAACTTCAAACTGACGAAATAAAAAGGGTTACCTTTTCATTTTCGTTTTGGGAGTTTTGTTAAAATTAAGCCTAAAATGACTGTTACAGTATTTCTAATCAAAGCAGCTTAAATTAACAAGTAAACCATTTTTTTATTATCTAATATATATTTCCAATACTTCAAAGTATTAAACGACAAATTTAGGTTGACATACAATCGATTGCAACAACGCTACAAATTAGTCGGCTAACACTATCAAAGAAGGTTCTTTTAATGTCATATTTTTTTTCGTAATATTATAATGTTTCCAAGTAAAAAACGTAATGTAAAAAGTGGAGATAAAAAGAATTCACAAACATGACTCATGCCATTCGTTCACGAAAATTGTTTGTGATTCCGAACTTTATGTGCGTGTTCGAGAATGAAATAGAGTAGAGTCACTGGCGAAACTTCGTATAAAATTCGTTCGTTGCCGAAATTTCGGTGCGGTAAAAAAAATTACCGCCGTTACGGTTTTTAAATTACGATCGAACCTCCTTGGAAGCGCTTTTGATCTATACCCGAAAGATGTAGTTCTCATTTTCATCACTGTACCGCCACGTGGAAACTCATGCCATTTTCGTCTTAAAAAAGTTTGCTTCATTACTTAAAAATTATACTGTTTTCTTGCAAATGTGTTAAAAAACGTTGTATGATATTCGTACTGAATTGGTCTTTACAAACTCGTGACTATGGTAAACCCTCGACTTTGTCTCGGGCTTATATTTGTCTACTCAATTGTTGTAACCAACTAACTGCACTAATATCTATTTATACTATTTCCGTAAACTGTGAAAATTTCCATTCCATGTGACTGATTAAATAATACATTTATTTTATTTATTTATTTGTATTCAGGCATCGTAGGCCCATATAAATATATACCTTACAGTCTAACATAGATATGAAATATAAAATAGTAACAAATTCTAAATGGTGGTGTCAGGTAGCCTGCCTTTGAAACGCGAGAACACCACACATTTCGGCCAAAGCTCCTCTTTCCAAAAAGTCGCCAGATCTTAAGTAGGCACACTTTCACCACAAATGAATTAAAATTCACGTCGTGGCGAGATTCCCAACGCGCGACCCTCAGAGAGAAATTGGTCTTCGTACGCAATATATATAAATTCTTTTCAAATTTCCTTTATTTGTTTTTGCTGTTTTATTATGGTTTTTCGTACATGAAGGATCCAAGCGGAGCCCTTTGCTACCACTCACGTTACAGAGGTTTAACAAACTATTTTCAATTGTTTATAAAGGGCAACTCCCAGAAAAATAAAGACACTTATTTAATCAGATATTACTATTGTGCAATAAGCTGCTCCATAAATCTATGAATGCCATCAATATTAAGCAGGGAACTTAATCTAAACTACCTCCTGTGTCACCCAATGTTAACTTTCCTGAAGGCTAACCAACACAAAGTGCCGCTTCATAGCCTTTGTTCAAAACAGACCCTACCCTTTCACAGTAATAATTAAGCCGAGATCGGTATCTAAGTGTCATATCGCTTAATTGCTAATTAAGAACAGAAGGGCCATTACAAAGATAACTTAAGGTTGAATTTCTCTACTCTAGTACAATATTGCGGTAAACCTTTTTCATACAACTAGGGGCACAGGTACAAAAGTATCGGTATCGAAAAAAGAGTATTTAATGCGTAAATGTATCGAAAAATAAGTATCGATATGAATAAGTATCGGAATCTATAATCGAAACACGCTCCGTGAGTGAATGTTCTCTGAACTGGAAACGTTAAGTTGCGTACGCACAATGCAATGCGTTCCTTTGCTACGCGTAGCCGGGACCCGACGACGATTTTTTTTATATTATACGTACATACGAGCATACGAGCTGACGGCTCTCCTGATGGTAAGTGAGCACCATCGTCTATAGACACCTGCAACACCAGGAGTATCACACATGCGATGCCGGCCTTCAAGGAAAGAGCACGCATGAACGGTAATTTCTTTCTTAACAATACAAAACATCAGTTTAAATATATCTAGTTTTGTGGGGAACTGGTTAGTCAGATGGTTCAGTAGCTCTTAGACTATAAGTTTTATGTGACAGAGTAACGAATAAAAAATTGCAAGATTATCTACTATGTACTATGTATTGCTGTGTTTTCATATTATTATAACAAAATTTTCACATATACGCACAGTAATCGGGCGAAGAAGAAGTGTATATATGTATAAGTTTAATTGAAATTCTTCACGCGCCCGCAAAAGATGTACGTAATAACAATTAATCATTTTATTTTGATTAACATTTTATTCTATAATTGACATTACTAATCGACTATTTTATTTTGTTAGCTATTTAAATAATTTCAAATGACATAAACTAAGACTAAGCTGACAGTTGTAAATTTGCTGACCATTATTTATTGTAATTCGCTTTTTTGGTATGTATTTTAGAAATTCGTGATTTGATATGTGAAATTAATGGCTTAATGTAAATTAATAATATTAATGTAATGAATGCATTGTTATATATTTGCATGCTGTTGTAATTAACAAAATAGGCCGAACTTTGCATTTGTAAGATATCCCACTGGATAGGATAGGGGACACTTCCCCTATACTAATGCAAATAAATAAATTCTTATTCTAATAAAATAGCATTTATTGCTTATGGAATTTTAGGTTATATTCATATATTTTTCATTATATTGTTTTATTCACTTTTAGTGGTATGGAAAATGTATAGTGCGCTACAGTAGGACCTTGTGAGTACCGTTATCCTGTACAGCGTCATAATACTCTGTTATACCACTTAAAAAGAATACAAGAGCTATTAAATGGCTGTTATACCAACAGCTTAGCTGAATAAGACCTGTCCCATAATCAGCTTTTGTGCTAGTTGGGTCACTAACGAGTCAACTCGTGCGGCACGTGTTCCCTAGAGTTAATGCTCTTTCCATACGCAGCTTAAGAAAAGCACTTGAAATGGTAAGTACCTAGTCATTATACAAAGTCACAGTTTAACAGTATTTGATACGTTACAAGTTTAGGAAAACAATTTTCTTATTTTGCTTAAACTGTTGTATTAATTTTATGTTACTAACGGAATTGTTCCTTGATGGCGAGGAGCTCGATGGCGCAGGTGCTTAGCGCGTTCGGTTGCGATCGTTGAAGTTAAGCAACATTCGCAGTTGTCGGTCATTGTATGGGAGACCAAAAATTTAAAGAAAAAACTCTAGTTCCTCCGTGCTTCAGAAGGCACGTTAAGCCGTTGGTCCCGGCTGCATCTGCAGTCGTTAGCACCCGCCAATCCGCACTGGACCCGCGTGGTGGGTCATGGCCCAATCTCCCTATTCCATCCATGTGCCCCAACAATGGGGACATGAATAGGCTGATGATGATAACGGGATTGTTACTCTACCATGTACCTTGTTATATACTTACTGTTAAAGCAAGATAAGGACAAGTTTTCTATATCGTGTACCGTGTCGTGCTAATCACTTAAAACATAAGTAGAAGGTAGTTTCATAAGACCGTACTGGGTAACACATCCGCTCGGTTGATCCCTTACAAAATGCCCGCTGAAATACGTAAACTAATCCATGAGCCGGTTTACGTCTTTTGTTTCGGAAAAGCACTGTTAACCCTCGACGGAATTAAGCTAACATCTGATTTTGAGACCGAACACAACAACAGTTAGGTAAGGTAGCTCGACAAATTAAACAAAAGTTTTATTCTGACGACGAAGCCTGTAAAAGCTACGAAACGTCAATAAATAAATAAAGTTTCGTGCATTATCCCGTTTAAACTAGTTTTATTTAATGAGTGATGTGCGTGAAAACCTAAGAAACAAACAGTTAGGTATAATAAATTACACTTGCGGCTACTTGAAAGGGCAGCATTTGACACCGGTTAGCCAGAAACAAAACATTAATCAGAGAACATAACTGACTGCTAACTAAGGGTAGGTAACTGCTGTATCAGCTATCTTCGCGTCTGGACTTCACCTTCACTTAACATCAGGTGGGGTGGAGTCATTTGTCGGACCTATCTATAAAAAAAAAATGCAGCTCGGCGGATTGGCAACTAGATCAGTCATCGGAACAAAGCCGACACAGCCTGGAGAAGAGTAGCTTTAGCTTGAACTTTCCCTTCTATGGAATTGGGCATACAAACGATATGTGTTCAAGTTTTTGAAGTTATACTTCTTTAGGCGCGTTATGAAAAAATGATGAGAGTGAAATTTTTAGATGCGCACGCATCACTGTAACCCAAAAGTAACAGCATGAAGTTGGCCGCGGGCGCGTTATGAAAAAATCATGTGAGTGAAATTTCGAGATGCGCGCGCATCACTGTAACACAATAGTAACACCATGAAGTTGGCTGCGGGCGCGTTATGACTGTTAGTGTCTAATAATCCACCATTATTAGACATCTGTTCGAAAGGTACTTTGAACGATCCACGGAGCTCCATAAGATGATCGCGTTGTCAAAAACAATGTTGGCACGCTCGTCGCCTCTGATCACTGTTTTCATATTTATAATATTTATCCACATGTTTCTAGTTTCTATATAGACACAACGTGTTTTAGTTACTTACAAGTGCTAATTACATATGGACTAATAACTTAAATTCAGTAGCGATTTTAATTATTTATTTTGAATATTTATTTAATTTTTCAAATTAAAACTGAACTTAATTGACTGTGTTAACTATCCTTTTCCAGTCCTTTTATTATTTTATTGTAATTATTAATTATTTGCATGCAATTACAAAATATTTTTAATGATGTTAAAGAAGTATAACTTCTCACGCGCGTACATAAGTTACACGCATCCATTTTTTTTTTATTTATTGTGTATAGATAAGGAATACACAATGAAAAGGTTAACGTCGGCAGCTGCAGTAGTATAAAACTGTGGCACAGCTGCCTGCGTTCATCTTCAGGGAAAATAAATACAAACAAAGAAAGCATTAATGCAACAATATAAAAAAAAACAAAAAATAAAATTCAACAAAATCGAAATGAAAATCAAAGTTGTCACAATCACCCACAACATCAAAATCAGATCATGAAAAACAATTTGCACGTAGCGCATAATTTCTTCAGAGTCATCAAAATTCAGAAACAACAGCCAGGCTTTAAGTTTCACCTTGCATTCGTGGAGAGGTAGCGGATATATGTTTAAGGCTTTGTTTACTGCATTAAACAGATAAGAGCTAATAATGCAGAAACATCGTTTCGCAAAACTAGTTCTATGGGGCACCATTTGGCAAATCCTACTTTTATTGAGTTTGACTGGAATGTAGTGCAAACTTTTATGTCTGCGCACGACGCTGCTCAATATAAACAGTCTTCTCACTGACAAAACAGGACATTCACGGTAGAGAAGTGAGGTACCATATCTACGTGGTTTTCCCAGCATCACTTTCATAATGGCCCTTTGAGCTCTCTCTAACGGAAGCAGTAAACTAATACCAAGCCCACCCCAATACAAAATACAGTACTGAAGTAATGATTGAACTAGAGCAAAATAAACACACAACAAAATATCTCGGTCTGCTGAAGATCGAAGCTTACGGAAAATAGGAATTAACGGTGTATTTTGTCTATGTGTGAATGTCTTATTTACAGATTCGTTTTTACTCATCTATTTTAAACTGCATTTGTGTGCACATCAAAAAAATATTTAAATAGTATTATATCGCTATTGCTGCTCCCTTCCATGTTGCTCCTTGGGAAATACTGACAGGATACCCTGGTGGAAGCCAGGGTTACCCACTTGTATTATATATTCTTATGTTTTGCCTCAAATATAAATGTTTTCCTTTCTTTAATACCTGCCTAGTGAATTGGGATCCTCCCGCGATTCTAAGCGAGTCCAAACGCCATTATCATTCTAGGGTAACACGCACGATCCTCTAAAGTG
Organism: Chilo suppressalis; assembly: GCA_902850365.2. Lineage (NCBI taxonomy): Eukaryota > Metazoa > Arthropoda > Insecta > Lepidoptera > Crambidae > Chilo > Chilo suppressalis. Next base: position 7,572,981 of record OU963902.1, read on the forward strand.
GCTAATTTGTAAGTATTTAGACTTAATTAGATTAGTTGAAATTGTAGACTGAGAACTATTGGTTCAGCATGTAAGTAATGATTTTTATGCTAGGTGAAGAGAAAAAGAATATGAAATAAATATACGGCGCTACCACTCGACCACGTTAAACATAGTTGTATCGTGATGTTTATTGCAGTTGTAAGTATATAGTTAACTGCAAGTTTTACTAAATTATTCCCTTTAACTGCCTTTCTCTTTGTCTGAGCTGACCCTAAAGGGGATTTAATAACAAAGTTGTTCTGTAACCCTAACACGAACCAATATCGAATGCAAATAGTTTGCGTGTCCGAAATGTCATTGTCAATATTGTATGAAAACTTGAACATTAGCGCCATAACGTACGTAACGAGAACTAAAAATCAGTACATATTTGACAATCACATTTCGTACTCGCAAACGATACGAATTCGATATTGGTTCATGCTAGAAGTACTGATCTCACCCTAACCTATTACGAATATGTCGCATAAAAAAATCACCTATTTTGAATTATTAAATTAACAACTCGATTTAAATTATTTATTTAACCTAAATGAGAATGATTAGCTTCAACACGTCTTATAATATAACTCTTTGGAATCGTATTTAATTTATACTCCGAGACACATCTATCGACCCACCTAGCATCATAAATTTTGACGTGACAACGTCTTAAATTAGGTTGCGGCTGGGAGTCACTTATGAAAAAGTGTAACGCTCGGTAACGTTACGATGAGTCTCTCGTGTTAAGTTTAAGTTTACATGTACAATGTTTTAGTAAACAAAATATATTTCTATAGTTAAAATTTGTGCAATTCTTATTTTCATTCGATTCCTTGTTCCTATTGTGCAATTTAATTATATTCATATCAATAAATATTCTACCGAGAAAAAGACGTTGTCACGTAAAATCTTCGCCCGTAAAACCGACTTTACAGGCAACCATTTTTTTTACCTATATGGTTTACCTACCCAATAAATAAATGAAACGTTAAGCAAAAGCTTTTCACGCAGCTTTGAAGCCGTGATATTTATTAACTTTTTTTCGTGTGTTTTTAAAAATACATTATATTGCTCACCTAATTTAATCATATTTTTGCTGCAGACCGTGGAAACTTATAACACCAAGTGGGCCGATAGATGTGTCCAGAAGTGTATAACTCTTTGGAATAGTCTTTAATGTATTTGTCTAATTACTGTACATTTTGCATGATGATTAGGATTAACCAAAATCGATTTGAAACAAATATGCCAGTATATGAAAATAAAACCGGAAAGGAAACAAAAACAACTGTGTAATGTAACATGCTGGGGGTGTGCTGGCTTGCGGTGCTGGCAATATAGCCAGCACCGTCAAAAATAGCACACCGCCAACAATATGGCTTGCAGTGCTAGCAACTTTTGTTAGCACTGCAAAGCACAATAAATAAAACTGGCAAAATGGAACTTTATAGTAACAATCTACTAAGATTAAAATGATAAAATTTGTTGAGGGGAGGTGTGTTGGCTTGCAGTGCTAGCAATATAGCTAGCACTGTTAAGCACGACACACCGCCCGACAAAAATGGCTTGCAGTGCTAGCAACCTTTGTTAGCACCAATAACCAAAAAAAAGAAACAAAATGAATACCTATATATATATATACATTGTAAAGACACTACCAAGTTCCGGCGCCTTGGGCGACGGTGGCAATTATTTTGTAGCCGTCGACCAAGGGATGTCGGAAACTAATAAGACAAAGCATGTTTTTATAGTATTAAGAAACCTTGTACAGTTTTTTCAGAAATTATTTAAATATGGAACGAATAAATGAATAAACAAAAAATTATATACCCAAACAAACAAAGGTGCGGACCTAGAGTCTGCAGAAAAGAAAAAAAAATTACCAGTCATTGGCCAGCGAGTTACTTCGTATTATATAAACCGAACTAATTTAAAATAAAATAACACGCCTCAAGTGAGGCTATATTTACCGAGACGAATTTTACTCGCTGACCGTTATTTAGAGAATTGTTGATTGAAGTATTCATATGAGTAGAAAAACTCTTAACTCATGCGATTCTATTCTTCCCTGCGCTTCCAATTTAAATTTAGAAGAAATTTTTTAAATTTGCTGAGTGGTTTTCGCGCACAAACAACAAACATTTCAAATGATAATAACTGTTGTGTAGCGCAGTTAACAGTCCCTTAAGACTCTCTTTTACGACACGGAGTCAAGTTTAACTTTACTCCGCGCCTAATTAAGTACCTACTAATTACAGGCATAGAGAAGAGGAAATCCTTAGAACTGCTACGTCATTTATGGTTTTACCCCATCTCATGAAGTTGTAACTGAAATGAAGACCAGAAGAGAAAATAGCTGACTCAGCAGTGTTCCGTACGCGCCGCAAATAGCCTTTTACGTCTCGTTTGGATCTCGGGTGTAAGAGGGCTATTAAGTTTATTTTTTTATTTTGTAACGCTATTACTACGTCATTTAATGAAAACAAAAAAAACTTTGCGGAAGTGTTATATCATAGTAGAGAAACGCGATGCCTGGATCACGTGTCATGCTCATGTGCTGCAAGTAGGGATTAGTCCACGCCACGAACTTTGATAGATCCGTATTCGTATCGCTAACGTAAAATTTTGCTATGGACACTGAGCAGCGCCCAGGACCGGTCCAGACGTAAGAACAAATTAGCTTTTCCTATAGAAACTTTAACATAACGATACGAATTCTTTCTCTTCTGGATTTTTGAATGTCGACCACGCACCGGCGGAAGACGCTCAGTAGGCAGCACGCAACGAAGCGAAGCCCTCAGCCAGCCGAATGAAAGCGTCGCTAAGACAAAAGTACTGGCCGGTCAACAAACGAACATGATGTAATACAACTAAGCTTTGTCTCTAAATATAGTTATCTTTAAAATACATTTTCACTTTGGGTACGCTTCTACAATAAAGTCCCTAACAATATCCAATAATTAAGCGTCAATAAATTTAAAGCTTCAATTAAAAAAAATCTTATTAAATAAGTTGACTGATTATATTTCAGACAAAATTGCTTGGTTTTAAACTCTTGCAAACGTTCCAACAGACTGTTACAACAGAATTATAATAAAGATGACCTAATTTTGTAATTGATACTGGAACAATATAAAATTTTGTAAGTATTGTTACAAGATTTGACGCTGTAAAGCTTTTTTCGCCCGTTTTTCGCCACAGCTAAAAATTTTCTTAACGGGTGGTAGGGAAAAATTGGCGATTCAGAAGGGTTGTATTATACTTTCTATTTTGATAAAGATATTTTGAATTATTGACTAGTTTTTTGAAAACTCTGCTATACTCGACGAGAGACAAGTATTTTATCAACAACCGAAGGTTCGACACTAGATAAAAAGCTTCCACGTAACGCCGTCGTCGGAAGCCGTCTGTCGATTTCTTCGCAATCATAGTCGAGCAAGAATGAGGAGCTCGATGGCGCGTTCGGCTGCGATCGTTGAAGTTAAGCAACTTTCACAGTGGTCGGTCATTGATGGGTGACCAAAACTCTTCTATGTTGAGTTCCTCCGTGCTTGGGAAGGCACGTTAAGCCGTTGGTCCCAGCTACATCTGCAGTCGTTAGTACCCGCCAATCCACACTTGGCCCGCGTATTGGGTCATGGCTCAATCTCCCTATTCCATCCATAGGGAAGGCCTGTGCCCCAGCAGTGGGGACATTAATAGGCTGATGATGATGATAGTCGAGCTCAATGACGAGTTATGTTACAGAATAGCACACTTGATCCATTAGTCGGGTGTCGTGTAAATAATGTAATAAACAAAGATGTATAGCTATAAATGCTGGGCCGTGCAACAGAATTGAGCCATATTTCACGAGTTACTAACGGTTAAAAGGCAGAGCTCTGTGACTTTCATCTTTTAGGTGTTACATATTTGTACGGTAATAAATCCAAAAAATCGTCAAAGGAAAAATTACCTCGCCTACCTAAATCATGTTGTGGCGAATATAAGATGTCACAGCAAATTTACCACGTCAAGTGAGCTCTTATTTGGAATGAATCTTCTCACAGAAGCTCGCAGCCAAATAAAAGTATCTACTCGTAACTTTTGATCTATAACAAAAATATTAGTGCCTATCAAATGCAATTAGATATGCAAGATCGATCTGAGTGGCGTGCATTTGGAGAAGCCTATGTCCAGCATGCATTGATGAAATGCAATTAAATAAATAAATATTTCCACACTGACAATATCAATTAGCCTAGCCCCAAAGTAAGCACTGTAAGGCTTGTGTTATGGGATACCAGGGGTAATACATAATGTACACATATAAACATATTTATATGTAAATACATATTAAACATCCATGACTGGAGTACAAATGCTCGTATTTATCACACAAACATCTGCCCCCATCGGAATTCCAGTCGGAGACACCATGAAACTCGGCCTACAGCCACGGAGGTCGTCAACTTTTAAATAAATATTTTATTGTGAGTTAGAGTAGGCTTGGAGAATTTAATTGTCTGACTATTCTCGAACGAACGAATTTTCGAAATGAAAAGGAAATAGAGTAGAGACGTGCGAAATTTCGATCGAAATTTAGTTTTTCGTTGAAATAGAGTAGGCCTCCTGGTACCAATAGGTAGTGTATTTTTAATGTGGTCTTCTGTAAGGTGGAAGTTACTTCCCCAGAGAGGCGCTCCAATTCGAGCGAAAAATCCGCTTAGCCCTACTCCACTTAAGCCTCGATGGCACGGGGCAAGTTTACAAGCTACAAGTCAGCGAGTTCGCTAGCATCTTGTAAACTCGCTCCGTGTCATCGCGTATTCCATCGCGTCACTCCATGCTACGCGGAAGTGCTACATGCTACGGAATATCGTAGCAAAAGATTTCCGTAGCAATAAGAAACTATGTGGTATGGGGACAGGAGAAACCTAATACCTAAGCTTGTGTTAATAATTTATACTGCTCGAGTTTCCATAACAACTGATTTAGAAAATTGCGAATACCTAACTGAATAAAACCAACTAAAAAAATTAACAACAACATACATAAAGTTTCTTCACCAGTGTTAAAATCTATTAGATTGAGAAATTTATCCTTTTTGTATACCGTTCACCCTCAAATTTAAATATTGATACATTTTTATCACTCTTAAAATAACATTTAATCCAGTTTATCAAAATTCTAATCAGTGATTATTACAGAAGACATAAACATAGAAATTAAGCCAAACTCCTCTGACAAACGACAACATGACTACCTTAACTGCTTAGCCTTTAATGGAAAGAAATTGTTCCAATCTCAAAAGCACCACATTAATATTGTATCCACCATCACTGATCACGACTCCTCCTTAGTGTGCATTAATTCAAAACCAAAAAGAAAAATTACTCCAAAATCTGAGACCATAATTAATTACGCAACGCTTGACTAAACCATAGATACAACAGATTTTTCATCTATTCTTAAAATCCAAGATCCAAACACTGCAATAAACATGTTTATTGATATAATCTCTAATACATTTTTTTAAATATGCGGTCTTATGTGATGATATCATGTAAAATCTGCAAGGGTAAACTAAATAAGCCACAAGGAATCGCCTACCATGCGTAAGTAATGACAAATCGTGATAATTTTTCAAAATTAAATTTTATTTAATGTGATGTAAATTCTAAGCAAAAAATACAACTGTGTGGCTACTTTTTTTACGAGAATATTTTCCTAAAAGTGGGGAAATTTGAATTCCATGCATTTGTGACTCGGTAAGACAAGATTTCGAAACTTTTTAAGGTTCCGTATTCAAAACGGAAAACAAACAGAACCCATATTATTCATATAAAATTACTCTTGCCTCCTTTTTAGTTTTTTTAGTTTAAATAAATTAATTAATAAAAATATTAATTAATTTATTTAAACTATTGCCATAATTACAAAATCGACAAAAGGCGGACTTAACGCTAAAAGCATTCTCTGCCAGTCAACCTTCAAGAGTACAGAAAGACACGAATGCGGCTTTAGTAAAAAAGTAATTAACTAATATAAACATACCATAATAGAAAGTACTTATCTAAATATACATGAGCACAAGACATATAAATATATACACACACATACAATAATATATATATATATGTATACACATACAATACACATATATATAATATATCGATGATGAGACTGAAAGGAACTTATGAAAGGAGTTTAATGTTAGTGTGGAAGGCTATCCAGAAGTAGTGCATGAATTTTTCCTTTTAAAAATTAACCTATTAGGTGACTATCTAATGGAGTCAGGGAAGCTGTTCCAGAGTAGTGAAGATTGAAAGGCAAAGGAATCAGACATATAGCCAGAGTGAAGGAGAGGTTGGGATAGAGCAAGAGTATCACTAGAACGAAGTTGAGGTTATGTGTATCACAAAGATACGGAAATTTGGATCTTAAATATTCTGGAGCGTGTGGGTTAAAGAGAATTATATACAGAGTACATAAAATTCTCTACTGTCTTCTTTGACGTATAGGGAGCCATTTAAGTTGAGATCTGTAAGCAGATATATGGTCAAATTTACGAAGACAGAAGATGAAGCGGATGGCATTGTAGATAAGACGATTCCAATTTATTTAAAAGATCAGCATTCAGATCGGGATAACAGACATCAGCATAATCAACGAGCGGAAATATAAGAAATATTACAAGCAAAATTTTTGTTTTGATGGGGAGAAAATTCCTGAACCGATTCAAGAAACGAAGTGAGTAAACAATCTTGCAGCTCACTTCGGCAATTTTTGTGGTCCAACTGAGAGAGGAATCAATGTAAAGACCAAGATTTTTTACATTTAAACTAAGCGGCAGTAAAAAAAAATTGTAGGAGCAATTGGACCTTTGACTGCCGCTGTCACGCGGAGTCAAATGGCAGCGGTTTGTCCGACCTGGTGCATTTGTGTGAGTGTAAATAGTGTACAACAAACGAAATTGTAGGAGGACCTTGCTTGCTTCACATCGTTTTAGTTTGATGTTAAGTCCGTATTTTTTTCAGGTCCGTGGTTCTATATTCACATATTACAAAAATATTCTTGAGCGTGGCTTACGCTGTTAAGCCGGTTCTTGGTAGCGCAATACTTATTTTCCTCTTGAACACTGCAATATGAATTGCAAGACTCAGAATAGTACTTATATTTTTAAGCATTTAACTGCTAGATGTTTAAATCTAAAGAAAAAAAAATTATAGTAAAATTTCCTTTAGTATGTAATTTTTAAAATACAGATAGTAAATTTCGTAAGTGTCACACTTGTACCTAAACTAAAAAATAACGCCCTATGAACTTTATCTGAGTCACACTTTTACACTCCTAAACTAAGAAAAATCTTCTTGTTAATAAAGTGTCTCTGAAAAGTTCCCTTTTTTCTTCTACGCCTGATTGCGTGTTTCAGGGCCAAATTTGTTAAACTACGTCTCATAAGTCCTAAGCACTAAGAAGATATATTAGGTTATCCAAGAAACTACTTGCCTAAAAATTGTATTCCGCTAAAAGCCAAGTTTTATACGACAAGCAGTGCGGAGTGAACGATATAAGTACACACAAGTCTTGGCATACATATATATTGATAGTGGTGAAAACGATTTCGTTGAGTGTACCGAAAAATTGAAATGTATCGGTCGGTTATGAAAGTGACTTTGACTTATTTGTTTTTAGATTGAGTACTCGTATAGTAACAGCATTAGTTTGGATTTAACAGAAAAATGTTGTCTAAAAAAGTTTTTATGTATCGTATTTTTTCTTATTAGGTTTACGTACCCAAAAAGGTAAAAACGGGCCCCCTTTTACTAAGTCCATCTGTGTATTACAAAGCTGTATCTTATGAACCATGATGGCTAGACTGTTAAAATTGCCACAAATGACGTATTTTTATTGGCAATATAACAACAAATACTATAATATAATAAAATAAATATTTAAGGCTCCTATACAATAAACCGATTTTTTCGCCGCTTTTTTAAATAAATCTTTAAATTAAAGTAAAACAAATATTTAAGGGGGGCTTCCTTCCTGCGCGAGTCCAACTCGCACTTGACCAGATTTTTATTACCAACACTAAGCTAATACCAGAATTTAGGTACATTCGTTTATTATCTGTAGCATTAAAGGACATTTCATAATACTTAACCTTTTATGTTTTACAGCATGACAAACTAGGTAGGTAACTTATTTAGTAATAATATACATTTGTATATAGCAGCTCTCGGATTATAATACTTTCAACTCAGGAACTGTTAAAATATGCAAATGTCTTTTGGTAATGATTCGGATAAGCAGCCGATTGTCAGTCACTGTTTATACATTGTTTTATTTTTAACACCATGGCATAGTAGGTAATTGTTAAGTAAAAATACCCAAGAAATTCATAAAACCACACACCGAGCAGTGAAAATTGTAGCTGCCTAATGAATAAGCCCTTAGCGCGGAACGAATTTAAAAAGGGAAGAATTTTTTAAAGATAAGTGTATGCAACTGCACATAATTTAGGTATTAAAACACTCGAGTCAACCTATTATCGTGTTTTAATAGCAGACTCTCTTTAATGCCCCTTATTATTATGACAGTCGCAGTAAATACTATTTTTTTTATAATATGGCATTGGATGTTTTAATATAGGCAATAAGCTGACTGAATCTTTAATAGAGGTTTTAAAGCATGGGTGTAGATAAACAACTTTATAACAATAGCACATCGTTCAAACTTATAAACCTAACATAAATTTCACAGTTTCTTGAGGATTATAAAAAAACCGTTTTGTGTTTTAGTCTGAATACACAAATTAATTACTAGTGGCTCATCGATTATTGTATGGGATAAGATGAGTCGGGAATATACAGACAATGTAAGGTAAGTCGCACATTATACCGGATTGATGCTCTTACATTACGGCGAAAGCTTTCACCGCGGCCTTCACCTGTCAGCTTAACGTGTGCGGTGAGATATAGCTTAGCCAAAGACTCGGATATGGTCAGAGCTACAGTATAAAGTACAACTAAATAATAAATCTCGGCAAACTCACAACCTCTGGAATGACGGTATTATATAATTATACGTGTATAGGTATTATATAGTGTGTAGTTTGACGACCTCCGTGGCTGAGTGGTTTGTACGCCGGGTTTCATGGTGACGCCGACTCGAGAGGTCCCGGATTCAAATCCCGGTGGGGCCAGATGTTTCTGTGATGAATACAAGCATTTGTACTCTAGTCATGGATGTTTAATATGTATTTCTATAAAAATATACTTACATATGTACAGTATATGTATTTTATCCGTATCCCATAACACAAGCCTTATAGTGCTTACTTTGGGGCTAGGCTAATTGGTGTGAGTGTTGGATTTTTTTTTTTATTTATAATTTTGATATAATATGCATCTTCTAGGCAGGCGTGTACCATCTTAGGCCTCATCATCGCTTTCCATCAGGCGAAATTGTGGTCAAACGCCGTGCCTATTAAGCATTAAAAAAACTTAGTTTTAGCTACAAGCCTCATATTTATAGAACAGACAGACAACACACCTCAACTGATGGCCGTATTATCTCAATGCATACCGAGTCTCTCTCTAACCTTAGTTCGTTTGCTTATCATCTTTTTTCCCTTGCATGTTAACGAATTGCTTAGTATACCTACACAACAAATCAACATGGAGCAAGCCCCAATTCTTAGGGTTTGAATGATCATACCCTAAGAATTGGGGCTTGTATGAACCAGTCATACTGGTACTTAAATGACTTTAAAGATATCACTCTTATGAATCGATCAAGCCTACAGAGCATACAAAAAAGTACGCATAGTTATGTATATTCTATGAAATAAATAAAAAAGAGTTAGGAAGTTTATATGAGTAACTAATTAAACCACATGCAATTATATTCATATAAAGAAGTTTTTCTTTAATCTAGCCTTTAACTCTCGCAATAAACGGTCGCTGAAGTTGAACAAAATAGCTAACAGTTCCGGCTTGTAAATGATTCGCCGTACCGACAGACCAAACTTTGCTCTCCAACTTGTTCAACTAAACTTAACAATGTAACAGACTCAGGTAGGAAAGGTTCGGACTCAACGATCTGTCTATCAGATTATGATAGTGAGCTGAGAATGGATACGGTATTGATTTGAAGAACTGCTGTCTTTAAGTATGAAACTCATGTTAAGTGCTATCGTCCCTTTTAAGGCGGAACTACCTATAGATATAGTGTCAATTCATACACATGTTCAGTTTACAAGTTATGATGTCATGTTTCAAATACCGACACTGTATGCAACAGAAGAAGAAGAAACATACAAGGAGAAGTAAACTACCCTTGCTATGTTTCTTGTGGATTCTTCATAGTACAAGGTCTTGACATTTACACAAGACCTTTGAACAGGAAAGACTGAAATAATTAATTTGAATTTTTGATAAGGTTTTTTCTCCATCTCTGAAAAAAGATATCTGATCACTTAAAAGCGTTTGCGTGAATTATGTGAATTTAGCATATCATGTTACAGGTGTTTTTTCCCAGTCACCCAAGTAAATGATAAATCATCAATCAAACAATTGTATCCGGCTTTAAAAAACCGGCCAAGTGCAAGTTGGACTCGCGCACCGAGGGTTCCGTACAAACTCAATTTAATACCTCTACGCGTTCATGAGAAAAGAGGTAGTAACTTTAAAATTATCAAAAATATTTTTTATTATATGATGTAACTAAAAATTTTCCTTTATCTGTACTATAAGACGTTACTCCGTACCAAATATCAAGATCCTAAGTTCACGGGAAGTACCCTGTGGTTTTTCATTCCCGTGCGAGTTTCGAAAATTTGCGGAAATTTGCGGCATAAACGGCTGTATCTTTTGATTGCTTTGGCTTAGAAGTTTGATTTTTTCACAGCTCCAAGGTACAGTTGACATGAGTATTAGTTATGAATTTCAGTTTGATACCTCCATGTGTTCCTGAGAAAAACGGTCTTGACAGACGGACGGACAGACGGATGGACAACAAAGTTTCCGTTTTTTCCTTTTAAGGTACGGAACCCTAAAAAGGATTTCCCCTTTGACACAACACAGACAAAATAATTTCACTATAAATAAAATAGTATTAAATTAACATCCTCTGTCCGTACTGTTGAATATGGGTTGAAACATTTCACCACATTGTCAGGTCTACACATATTAACTTTTAATTTTCCCGATGCTCTTTACTTGAAATAACTTTCCGTGAGCTAAAACAAAATTCGAACACAAGTGGTTCACTAACACAACTTAACTACTTCTGCGAACGGAGGGTACCGTATGTACAATCAAAATATCGCTCCCATTACAAATATATCAGGTTTTACTACGTAATACATAAAATAACATTGTGCATTGATATCACAATCATATTATTTTAAACACATACGAGTAACACGAGAGAACCTACAACCTCACATAGCGGATTCTCCAATCGAATTGGAGCGCCCGTCAGGGGAAGCCTTCACCATACCGAGGATCACAATAAATTAACGCAACCTTTTGGTAGGCTTGTTGAAAATATATTGATGTATTTATATATATTTTTCGATATCGATATTTGGATATTTATTTTTCGATATATCGATATTTTTAGCCGATATATTTTGATTCGATAAATCGATACAAAATAACCAATATCAAAATTCCTATCGAAAACGATATTATTTAAATTATTAGCGTCACTTCACGATCTAACTAAATTCGCTAGTATTAAGGCCCGTATTATAGAAAGATTCTCAGTGATTGATCTAGTGTTGAGCATAGTTAGAAAGAGATGTCGTTATATATACCTAGTCAGGTCATAAATTCTGTCACATGTTTAATATAAAATAATTGAAACAAGTTTATTCATTATGTAACCATTTATATACCGAAATGAACTTAAGACATAGATTCTTATGACAATAAAGTTTATTCAAAATGACCTCCGTGATTTTGAATACAGGCCTTCAATCTGCACGACCAGTGATTGTTTTACTATATTTTTTGCTTTAGGTGTTTATGTCGGCTATTTCTGAATGTAGATATTTGACTTCAGGAGTCATAGGATTTAGTCAACGCTAAGGTAGGGATAATAAAATCAATCACTTAATATTAAGCCCATGATTATGTCTTGTCTACAGAAAATAATTATGTCGGGGTCCGTTTATTAAGCGAGATGTGAAATCATATTGTTTATAAATCTAAAAGCTGGTAACCGGTTTTTTTATGATAAAAGTGTGGCAAAGAAGATTATGGTCCGCCTGATGGTAAGCGGCCACCATAGTCTGTAGACACCCGTAGTACGCTTGCGATAAAAACAATATCGCTCGCCCCTTTGCTTGCCCTGACCTCATCCCTTACACAACACCAGCAAAAGGTAGTGTTAATTGACTGTGGTCCTCGGTAAGCTAGGGGATAATTCCCCAGGCAAGCGCTCCAATTTGAGTGGAAAATCCGCTATGTGCTACCTCTCTTGTGTGAGGTAGGTTCTCTCGTGTTGCTCTGTGTTTATAATCATATGATTGTGATATCAAAGCACCTACATTTCATATTATTTTATATTATACGTAGCAAAACCTGAAATATTGGTTATGTTTTGATTGTACATACGAGTACGTTCACAGAAGTTATGTTTGTGAACCACTTGCGCCCGAAATTTGTTTTAGCTCACGGTCGCGCCGAAAGTTGTTTCAAGTAAACAACATCGGGAAAATTAAAAGTAAATATGTGCAGACCTGACTCCGTGGTGAAACGTTTCCACCTATGGTTTCTACTCATATTTAACAGTGCGGACGGAGGAACTTATTTTAAAACTTTATATTTCTAGTGATATTTTTTTTTATTTTGAGAAAAAGATACAAATTAATAGCGTATAGACGTTATAAATTTGTGTTTTTTTACAGTCACTCAAGTTAATGTTAAATCATCAATCAAACAATTATATCCGGTGTCAAAAAAGGTTTTACTTACGTATAACGTCTCAGATATTTTTGTTTCGCTTCAAAGATGGAGAAAAATGTTCATCACGTATTAAAATTAATTAATTCAGTCTTTTCTGTTACAAGCTTAAACTAAATTTGACCTAAATATCCACCCGGATAATAGAAGGTCCTGGTGGACCGAGGGACCGAGTGGAGTTATTTCTAGTAAAACATTCTTTAGATTTAATCATCCAGCAGTTAAATGCTTAAAAAGTAAAATATAATATATCTTCTTTCGAATACTTGTAGTGGTATTTCGTTTAAAATTGTCAGTTGCCTTCAATGCAATGAGATGGCGGTGCCTTTAGGTCTAAGGTCACCATTTAAGAATTTTAAAAGTACTTACAAAAATCCTGATATTTCGACAAAAGACCGGGCTCACTCACTTAGTTACAATGGTATAGTATTAAAACCAATGCTTTTTTTTCATTTCCAATGTAATTTAAAAATACCGTACAATTAAAAGAATCGGACAATAGTCTAAAAGTCCCGTCATGTCCGGACTAATCCGGACGAATTTCCCTACTTGCAGCATAAGAAATACTAGAGTAAATTCGACACGTTTATTAAGGTCTCGGTAGCATAATTCATTAGTGCGTATGCCCGGATAGCGGAAGATACAGGTTCAAATCCCGTCTGAAACCTGAATCGAGTTGAATATATCTATATATATTACATACTATCTATAATGTTTGAGTGTTTATTTACTACTGGGTAATAGAAAACTTTTTATTTACCTAGGATACATGTATGCGGAGGATACATCAAGGAGGTTTATTACAATTACCTATAGTCAAGCAGTTTCAAGAATGAAATTGTTTTTTACGTTTTCTTCATAAAGAAACACTACAAATATTAAAAGCACGCGCGCCGATCAACTCTTAAAATTTTCGAATTTACCTTAAAAGAAACTAACTATTTAGCTATTTAAAATTGTATATCACTCAGGAATATTGAAGCTTTTTAAAGAGTGAAAGAATTTTTCAAATCGGTCCAGTATTTTTTTGAGTTTATTCGGTACAAAAATAGAAATCTTTCTTGTTTATAATATTCGTATAGATATATGGGTACAATTTTCTATTTCTAATTAGTAAATTACCTTGAGCAACGTGAGCAGTGCAGTGATTGCACTAATCGACACCACCCGCCACCCATTCTTGATTGCAATTGGCAATAACAGAACAGGTAACACGTGCGCAAAATTATGACGAGCATCCTGCAGCCAAGTTTATTCTTGAGCGAACATTCCGGGAAATCGATAACAATTTTGTTAAACTTAATGTGAGTTGCACGTTAGAACCAGTTAAAGTTAAATTTTACTATAAGTATAACTGGCCTCGCTTGGACAGTTAATTGCCACTATCTAATATCGTCAAATGGTGCAATCCATTTTTCGCTAACCCGTACTTTAACTGAACAGTTAAAGTAAGATGCTGCAACACACGCTTAGTGTTTCCGTTACTATAAACAATAAAATTAAATTGGCAAATAGATAAATTGTGGGCATTTTCATAGCAAATATCTAACATCCCCAAACATAGCACATCTTTTACTATGCGCAATGGATAGTAATAGACGGTTTAAACAACGAAATTTATGATATTTCAAAACTTATTAAATCACTGAAGTACATTTTGTATTTGTTTATTCAAAAGTTCCCTTGTGGCGGCGACATCAGGTCAAGCAACATCAGCAGTCACAGCCTCAAGGTTCCATCGCAGCTCTAAACGAAGCTTCCTGGACATTCGGCAGCAGCCGACGGCATCATCCCGACCTAGTCTCCGCAGCCCACGACCGGTACCTCACTTGTCAGCCGCAAGCACACCGGCGTGACAGCCCTGCACACCAGCAGCTCGGACCCACCGTCAGTCACTCTTCACCTGTCTCGACGCACCGTAGACTGTAGCAACTCTGCAGCACCGGCGACGCGCCTTCATCCCGTCTCGAATCGCCGCAGACTGGGGCATCCTGCAGCACACTGGCACTTGCAAGCTCTGACGCACTGACTGCTGAAAAACACAGACTTCCGAGCTCCGGTTTTGGAGGGGAGTGATGTGGCGGCGACATCTACATTCCCCACATATAATCAACATGGAGGAAATAGTCACTCGCCTCCGCAAGAGATCGCACTACCGGCGCTGCGTTCACAACGTATGGAAGCCTACATCGCGCAAGAGAAATTCGGAGCCAAACACTCCTTAGATACAATGCCCGACCAACATCAGTCGGGCCGCGGCCCCCGAGGATTGGGTTCCGGACGGCAAGGTGGGGATAGCTGGAGCGGCACACCTTCTGCCACGTCATCTTTCTTCGTAACTGGACTCCACTTACACTTAACATCAGGTGAGGTGGAGTATTTTGTTGCGCCATATATAAAACTAGCTGTACCCTGCGGTGTTATCCGCGATTTATCAAGGATATTTTTCCGCACTAAAACGTAGCCTATGTGTTAATCCAGGGTGTCGACCAACTCCATACCAAATTTTATTTAAATCGCTCCAGCCGTTTAGACCTGAAGAAGTAACAAACATACACACACACACACTTACAAACTTTAGCCTTTATAATATTAGTGTGATAAAACTAAATTGGAAAATCTGGATTACAGCATACAGTGCCATATTACAGTTACTATTGCGATATACATAACAGCCATGATTTATTTTATCCTACGCTAATTTATGCGGAATGTATGCGATAACTCAACACTCAGAGACACTCGAAAAAAACACGAAAGTGTTCTTTTGTCTCTGGCCGTTTATTGCACTCATTAATCTTTCATTCAGAGCCTGTCTCGCTGCTTCGAGAAGCACGAGCAAGGCACTAAGATGATATTCCCATTAATAACAGAGCGAACTGCTTACGTAAGCAAGCGGTGACACCTATATATTTGAATCAGACGTAAAATGTCTTTTCGCAATTACATAATTAACTTTTCACAGTACATTCTAATAAACAAAGATTGTATTTAAAGCTTTTTCGTTTACCCCATTTGTTTATTTTATTCGGTATACATGACATATTACAATCAACATAGTACTGACTTATTAATAATTGAACTAGACTTTTAAGATTGCAGCACTTAACATGCAAACACATAAAATATCGTTATATAAAAAAAACATAAGTTGTTAAAAGAAATTATTTTTAAAACTTATCTTCTTTTCCCAACATACTTATTAAGTATCAGACTGCTTGATTTTAGTATCTATAAAGATTTTTTTTTCTGAAAAAAACATCGACACTGCTAAGGCTAGGTCCGAACCAACTTCCGTTGCTGCCAGCATGCTTATCTATTACTTCTCTATCAGGCTAGGTATTAGGCTTTATAGATGTTTACAAATGAATAAAATGTATATAATATGACTAACAAAGTCGCAACAGAACACAAACGTAACAAAACACAAATATCTACATAGACTCACACGCTACCTCTTACATCCCCGGACGGCCGGAAATGTTCATTCGTCAAAGGTCCCACCGATAAAAGGTCCGGAACAGGGAAATTGGCATGAAATACTGCTTTTATGAACGCCTGGGATACCTACCTGACTGTCTACAGTCCTCGTTGCTCCTAAGCAAGCTTTCCGATTCTGTATCCTTAGTACGAGTTTGAGCTCACGAAAACTATCATAGTTTTCGTAATTGTAAATTATGTGTCTATGTCCATTTTGGTGAAAAGTAACCAAATATACTTAAAATTTAAGAATACGCAAATGATTAAATGATGGTATCGAAACACTGTTTATTTGTATTGAAACGAAAACAATAAAATCAACGAGTGCGAGCTTACGAAAACTATCATAGTTTTCGTAATTGTAAAACTCGTACTAAGGGACCTTCTCACTCAGGCACACAAGTAAAAGGAATGAACTATTTATTAATACGTAGTGAAGACTTTTTCCTGAAATACCTTCAAAACTTAGACTATGGATTTTGATGCATTAGACCTCAGTAGACCAAGTAAAGGAATCCTTCTCGTATTACCACATAAAAGTTAGATATGCGTTCAACACTATAACCACAGTTAAGGAAAAAATGTCATACAAAATATAATTTAGACACTATTTAAACCTTGTTTGGTTTAAATAGTGTCTAAATTATATTTTTTCCGTTTTGAACCATATACATATATTGTAGTGAGACTTCGATCAACAATTCTATAAATAACAAAATCAAAGCTAAAAACTGTCCGCGTAACTACATGACCGGGTTTTTTCAATTAAACGGTTGTATCCCATATTAATCAGGTGCAAGTTAAATTTTGTGTTGTCGAGCCTAATAAAAGGCTTCGATAGTGGTTAGACCTACATGTCTGCCAATAATGGCTTACCCGCAATTAATTCAGTTACTCCGTAAACCGGCATTTGCAACATTGCCGAAATACGGAGACCCGTATAAAACAGGTTACATGGAAGCATTCCTGTTAATTACTCTGATCGTCATCATCATCAGCTCACTAATGTCCCCACTGCTACAACACAGGCATTTCCTGTGGATGGAATAGGGAGATTGGCCCATCACGATCACTCGGATTCGGGGGCGGATTATTGAGTTCTAACGACTGCGAATGCAGTTGGGATTAACTAACGGCTTAAGGTCTTACCGGACACATTTGATTAATGTGCGTTGCAGTAGGGAGTTTCATATAAAAGAATACTGAACAGTCGAGTTGATACGGTGACCATCCCTTACGGCATTGATATGCCTGCGATACCTTTAACGTGTCTTCCAAAGCCGGAAATAGTAAATTTACCTTCTTATTCCAAAACGTAGACTAAAGTTAGTCTTGGTTAGAACCTAATTTTGTCTCTGCCTTATTTTTAGAAAACAAAACTGACAGCATCAATTTTAAGTCCGGGTTTAACTTCTGTTTACGTTACAAAACGTATAAGGCAGTTAGAGATTTCGTACTCATAGCCTTCTTAGATCTGCAGTAACCTTCCTAGCCTAACCAGAAAACCAGATATATTATAATTCTGAAATCATTTTACCATTTAGGGAAAGTTAGCGATAATGTTTTCATTCAAAGTTTTGAATAATGACTACTTTAAATTAATAAAAAAACCTAAACCGAAAAGTATTTGAAATCTAAACAATGGTATTAAGTGCATATTAATAAGTATTATTACAGACTTGCTATTTATAGATTCCTTTGACTACCGCAATACAAATATCAATGATTATAAAATAGCGTATCTATCTCAGCGGCAATCTTGACTGAGATACTCTTAATGTAAACAAACAAAGCGTCATCTAATTGCTTGGGCAACTCTAAAGGCGAAATTAAAAACTGTCAGGCTACTGACAAGCTCAACCTCAAGCCTGTCCGGCGACGTAAACGCCCAGACCTTTCAAAACATGATTAATGACGACACCCGAGTACACGACAAAATGGCCAGCGTAAACATTGGACGGTAAACTCGCCACTCTAAGATGTAGTGGCTATTAGGCTATGAGCACGGGTAGGAGTTCGGCGATACCAGGGGAGTTTTACCCTAGGGCCAAGACGGCCATGACGAGAGGTGCGAGAAGCAGCAACAAGAGCTGCAAGGCGCGGCTACAAGAGCTGCGAGAAGCGTCTACAAGAGCTGCGGGAAGCGGTTACAAGAGCTGCGAGAAGCGGCTACAAGAGCTGCGGGAAGCGGTTACAAGAGCTGCGAGAAGCGGCTACAAGAGCTGCGGGAAGCGGTTACAAGAGCTGCGAGAAGCGGCTACAAAAGCTGCGAGAAGAGGCTACAAGAGCTGCAAGAAGCGGCTACAAGAGCTGCGAGGAGCGGCGCATAAAGGCATTCGTCACTGATCTATTTATGATGACATTTACTAATTCTAAGGGAAGTGCAAATCGATCGTTAATTACCTGGGATGCCTGATTTCAAAAAACGCTCCTGTCGATATCCAAATTAGGTAATTCATTATTGACCTAAGTATATTTTAATTTATAAAATAAGAATAAATCAATGTAAGAAACAGAGGGAGCGGGTGCAAAAAATTATATTATAAAGTTACTGATTCAAAGGATAACATTTCCAAAGGTGTCACAGCACTTGCTCATATACCTATCTAGTTCAATTTATTATTTTTTCTGTTTTACAAGCACCTTTGGAAATGTTATCCTTTGAATCAGTAACTTTTAGAAATGGTTTTTATTTTGATGTCTTGCAAACCAATTTTTAATGTCTCGCCGCGCCAAGCTCTATACAATCGCGCCCTTAAGGAAGCAGTGTGTATACGCGCCCCTCGTTTCATTGTGTACGAAGACCGATGTCGGCGATCCATCAAAAGGGTCATCCATCGTGTTTTTCGTTAGATTAATAAGTGTCGCAGAATTTTAGATGAAACATTAAACGCTTTGATAGAAGTCATTTGTTTTCTGATGTTAAGATTATGTATTAATATTTCCGACCTTTCATTATTTTCTGATCTTTACTTGGCGTTTTCTAGTGATTCTGAATGTATCTAACATTGGTACAACGATAGATATAGAATAAACGAACAAAAAATAATTGCAAAATACAACGATGAACTTGACACAACCAAAACTCTCATCATCCTATTAATGTCCTCACTACTAGAACACAGGTCTTCAATTAAGATGTAATAATGAGAATGCGTCATCACAACTTCTGACAAATAATTGCGACCATCATAAATTATAAATACGAGGAAGTGTTTCGTGCTTTGACTTTTAACTTAAGTCTCGTGGAGTGAATTTCAAAACTGTACAACACCTCAGGGATGTAACACGAAGGGAGCGGGTCTCTAATCCCGGCTTACAGCGTCCCGCAAAGTGGCTCCGTAATAATTCCGCAAACTCCGTAGCAACGTCCAACTAACGGCTGGAAATAGTACCTTCCAACATTCTACAGTAAAGTTCTCTTACAGTAAGACTTAACAACATCTGCATAGTGCCAGCTTGACCCGCACATTAATACAACTTCGCCCAGTGAATAGCTGGTTTTACCATTAAGATAAGTACTTTGCAATGTTAAACGGCTTCAGCGAGACTAGTTCTTGACGATTATGACGCCTTCGCTTCATAATATAGGTACTTATGGCACGTATATGGAGAAAGCAATGTTTTGAATTTGTACATAGATGACTTTCCATTCTCCGTAGCGTATTTGGCTTACCTATGTCACACCGTTTTACGTTATTTTTATGATTTAGTTATCAAATTCTTTATTGGACTTTATAATATTCACACAAAAAAACACTGAAGAGAAAACCCCAATCCATTAAACCTTTGTTATGTCACTTACCAAATCCAGACCAATCTAAATTCTAGCACCATCAACAGATTAGGCAGACACATTCGTAGTAGTAAATCAATCAACTTTAGGCGTCCATTAATCTGTCTCATACGCCATTGGTCAAATTGGACTGTATTAAACTCTAATTCAAACTTATTGAACGTGCCGGTAACTTTATTACACTAACGAGGGATGAATCCAGTTTAGTGCAATTTCAAATACCGATTTTGTTCGTCATTTATCTAAAAATCATATTCGAAAGGGATTACCCCTACTGTTGGTGGTTCTTAAGATGGAACTGCCTACAAGGGATATACGAATTACATACAATGCATTACAAAATTAAATAAAATAAGTAATTTTAATTTAATATCTTTTCAAATAAACTGAAAATTTCGACGTTAGAAAAAATAATGTCCTGCTCGATAACGAGTAGCCATAGAGTCATAGGCAACAAATTTAAACTCATTGGATATTGTGTTTCCATCACATAATCCTTTAAATAAAAACGAATTCATTTAATTAGGTCTCATTTCGTGTTGTCGTTATTGTTAAACATTACAAGAACAATGCAATGTCTAATAGTTGTCTCATAATTTCCTATCCACTTAGACGAAATTCGTACAGAAAAGTTGGCTTCCAACATTTGAGCGCCATCTGCAGGAAATTGGATCAACAAATGTTCTGTCATTAAGCATAAGCATTAATGTCACACATGCGGCACAGCATGTGTGACATGGCTGCACATCGACTGAGGACATGTAGTTTATACGTACAATCCATTATATTTTGATGCTATTGCAATAAGCTAATTATCGTGATAAAATCTACGTACGGTTTTAATATGGAGTAAGGTAAGTACCCCACTTATCCTCTTATTAATAAATGAAGAATACGCTGCGATTAGTGACTCCAAGTTTGGTCTCTGTTTGTTGAATGACAATGGCATTTCAATCACTCAAATGCCATCAACAAAACACAGCGTAACTAGTCCAAGCTTAGCTAGGGCTAATAAATATTAAATCATAAATATTTCCAACACACACACCAATTAGCCTAGTAAGGCTTATGTTATGGGATGCTAGGGTAACGGATGGCTACGGGCCACCAGCCTGCAGGCACGGACGGACGGCACTCCAAAGATGCCGGCACAGAACGAGAAGGATCCCGGGGGAAGAAGAAAGGCTGAGAATGGAATACGGGGCGGCCAGAAGAGCACTAAAGGACGAAATCGGCAGAGCTAAGGCGCAGGCTTGGGATGGGGGACGCCCATTCAGGACAGTGAGGAGTAGAATGAGTCAGTCTGCGCCGGCAACGGAGACGTTCGAGCCGGCCCTGTTGAACGACGTCCTGAATACTCTCTTCCCAGTAGAGGCCACGGAAATTGCACTCCCACCGACAGCACACCCGTCGGAGAGAGAGCAGGAGGATGTGGGGGTGCCGGTGATCACTGAGGCCGAACTGAATATGGCGCTGAACCGAGTCAGGACGAAGAAGAAGACGCCGGCCCTGGGCGCATTCTACTGTTGGCCTTCACCTTGGCGAGGCATACTTGACCACGGTCAACAGGTGGCTACAGGAAGGAACCATTCCGGTCCAGTGGAAAAGAGGATGACTGTGCCTCCTTCCCAAGGAAGGGAAACCACCCAATTCACCTGGGGCGTATCGGTCCGTGGTTTTGCTGGACGAGATGGGCAAGATCCTGGAAAAGATCATCGCGGATCGCATCGTCCAGCACCTGGATACCACAGGACCAAACCTATCGGATAGACAGTAAGGATTCAGGAGGGGAAGATCTACGGTGGATGCGGTGATGGCCCCGAAATGCCTATCACAAGAGGCGATTGCCGAAAGGGGGAGTGTTGTTGCGGTCTCCTTAGACCTTAGTTCAAGTTTTTACTAATAAGGGACGCATTTAACACTCTACCCTTCGAAGCGATCAAGTCGGCATTGGGACACCATAAACTCCCGTCATATCTGTCTAAAATGGTGGAAGCTACCTCGAAGTGAGGTCGATACTCTTTATCGACAGAGAGGGGGAACTCAGAACAAGGGAGATGGTCTGCGGTGTTCCACAGGGGTCGGTCCTGGGACCACTCCTCTGGAACATGGGGTATGACTGGGTCCTCCGCGGTGAACTTCCCCCTTGGGCCAGTGTGCTCGGATGACACACTCGTAGCAGCCAGGGGAAATGGCTATGAGGAGGCTAGTCATAGGGCTATGATGGCCGCGACCACGGTAATACGAAGGATCAAGTCAACTGGGTTGAAGGTTGCGGTCGAAAAGACAAAGGCCATTTTTTTTTCGGTCATAGGGCAAGGCTGCCATCTGGAGCGGAAATAGAGCTGGAGGTTCGACCGCCACTTAAAACTCCTAGCCCCAAAACTAGTGGGTACGGCAGCAGACTTGAGTAGGCTGCTGCCGAATATCGGTCGCCCGAACGCGACCTGCAGAAAGTTGTATGCAGGGGTGGTAAGGAGCAGGGCCCTATACGGAGTGCCAGTTTGGGCGAGTGCTCTAAACATAAGAAATAGGGCGCAGCTTAAGAAGCCGCAGAGGGTAATCGCAAACAGAGCGATAAGGGTGTATCGCATGGTCTCATATGAGGCGAC
The DNA here is from genome assembly GCA_902850365.2 of Chilo suppressalis. Lineage (NCBI taxonomy): Eukaryota > Metazoa > Arthropoda > Insecta > Lepidoptera > Crambidae > Chilo > Chilo suppressalis. Next base: position 7,595,852 of record OU963902.1, read on the forward strand.
GTGTGCCCTTGCCGGGATGCCCCCCCCGGGACCTGGAAGCGCAGGCGTTTGCAGAAGTGTACCAGAGGAGGATCTCGGCGATGGAAATGGGGGAGAGCGCAACGGTAGAAGAAGTGCTGGCAATAAGAGCTAATGCCAGGGAACGATTCGGCGACTCCATTTATTTATTACAAATGCTCGTATTCATCACACAAACCTCTGCCCCCACTGGGGTTCGAACCCGGGACCTCTCGAGTCGGCGACACCATGAAACCCGGTGTACAAACCACTCGACCACCAAGGTCGTCATGAGCTAATGTTTAGTGTAAGTAGAATTCAGTTGTGTGCCGAATCCCGAACCCCGTGAAGCCCTGGAACATTACTCACCAACAGAAACATAACACCACTCCTGAGTGATGTTGTGTACCCCTGGGTAGTAGTATGTTCTTACTTTGACCTTCTGCAAGAAGGAGATAACTTTACGAGAAAATCCGCTGTGCAGTATCGCGCTCAAATTCCTAGACCAAACTTCGTAGTAAATTCTTATCCCTCGAATTAATGAGCTCCCGGGCCCTAATGATGATGGCAGTTTCATATTAATAGCTTTTTCTTTATAACACAGAACAAAAATAAATTGCAAAAAGGTTCTCTTGACCCAGGGGTCAAATAGGTTAACTATTCTAGGCATAATATTCATCCGCTATAACTATCCTTTGCGTAATAGAAGGGCATCAAAAGTGCTACAGAATTAGATACCTAGTTTATTCCCGTCTGCCACCATAAATTCTGGACAAATAGTACTATTTATTACCGCCTCCACAATTGTAATGTCAGTATCCATTCAAGGTTTGTTTACCGCCACTGGTAGCTGGTAAAAATAAAGATTTTTTTTTACTGCTAGTAATAGTAAATAGAGCTGCATGTTCTGCATGAAGCCACCGAAGAAGTATAGCTTATTTTTAAAAATTATGACGGTTTGTTGCTTGTTAAATTGTCGAAGAGACTTAGCTCTGCAGCCTACGCTGTAATAAAGATACGCCAATTATCTTACGTAGATACCGCTCGATTAGTATATTTTAGTTAATTTTATAGTCGTCAAACTTTTTTTGTGCTGCAAAAGCGGACTGTTCGAACAATTTAAAATCTTAAGACTAGAAACTCTTTAAGAGAAAAATTAAAAGAAATCAATTCGCATTTCGCTCAGTACATTTATGTAAAATTTTATGTATGTTCAATAAAATATCAAATTATTTCCTATTAATAGTGACAAGCACTCTCTTAATGAAAAAATTGTGATACCCTATCAGGGTTCACGTGTCTGTATCTAATATTTAATGTAACATCTGTAATAACCACATGAGTGCAATAAATAATACTAGAAACAAAAATAAATTAGCTGTAACAGTGACTAGGCGCCACAAAATCGATAATTCGTTTAAAGGGGTTTTCTTACTTACGTTATCCATACGGAAGTTTCCATACGGAACTCTAACTTTTTTGAAAATACTCTATGGCCTAATGGGAAGAAGTTTTCAAATCGGTCCAGTAGTTTCGGAGCCTATAGGCCTATAGTCTAACATAACTGCAAAAAAACTTGCTCAGTTTTGGACATAATTAACAAATCTTTAAGAAAACTGTTTCTGGACGCTCCACCAGACTTAGAAAAAAGAAGGAAGATATTTTTTTCCTCATGTTTAATGTGTTTATGCGGAAAAAAATATATATTGCCTCATGTAGATATTGAAGCCTTTTACTAAAACAAAATAAAACATGTGTATTTCTTATTCCACACTACTGTTTTCAGCCTTGCCGCGTAAAGCTACTGCCTGGGAAAACCACCCTTAACTTGTGGTAGGAAATAAAATATGGATGATTCAAAAGAGTTTTAATGCATCCAATTTGAATAAAGAATTTTTGAATTTTGAATAAATGTAAAAAAAATGTAGTACAAACCAACTCCTTTTAATACTTAGTCCAAGTTTTTAGTTACCACGAAATCAGGACTTTTCCAGTGAGATATTTTTTTTTAAATATATCCAGAAAATATTTAAAAAACGTAGGTTTTTCTTTTCTGACAAGATTATCTATGATTTTTTTCCCACCAATCCTGCAAGGGCTATAATGAAGTAAAGCGTATATGAAGTAAGTGTATCAGTTCGATCTACTCTCGTACCTAAATAGGTACCTTCATCAAATAGTACCACTATCTCCAAAACATTTTAGAAGCATTGGCTTCTTTCGCTTGTAACATACTAAAATATTCGTTGCTATATCTCACCGCAAGCTGCGGGCTACATAAACAACTTGTACCAGATTTAAATATATATGAGGCTCTGATACTTGGAGCTCAGAGAAACGTACATTCTACTTCGTCCTAGACAAAGCTCGCACTTTATAATGTTTTCAAAAAAGTCCAAGATATCAGTATTTTAATAACCTTTTTCCATTTTAATTATTCGTGCTTTAAGTGGGTATTTTATTTAAGAAACGATTTGATTAGGCTCACTTGTACTAAAATTCTTAAATCATGTTTAAGCCTCATTCAATTTCAACTTTATAGAGCAGGATTAAAATAGAAAGTTTCATAATTTCATTATTTATGAGTAATTTTTGGGGGTATTTTTTTTGCGGAAATAAAACCTAAATCGTTGTCTAAATTCACTTGTTAATTTTCTCAGGTAACTAAAAATAAAACAAATTATTTAATAAAATTTCAAAGAAATCTGAAACAATAAAAGGTGATAAATAAAGTTTCTATTAAGATCATAAGTACCTTCTTAAATTACGTAGAAACGTTAAAAGCATTAGTATTCTAAAATGGGGCCAAACCCAGCCAGATGTAAGGGAGAGGATTATTTTAAGGCATTTATAAATATTTGAGTTTCAAAATTATTACACTAGCGCAAAATGTTTATTCAAGAGAATTCATTATACAAAGACATCTCATTACATTTCAGATTGAATATTTGAATAACGGATCCGAATAGCATTTATTATGATTTGCTACATAAAAACATCGAGTGTAGTCACTCTGTTAATTAACAAATCAATCTTAGTTTTCTTTTATTTAAAGTTTCATACGGTCTGGAGTCTGGACACCTAACTATTGTTACGTAGCAAAAAAAAATATAAATCCAATTCAATGCGAAAAGTGGCAGTTTAAATTGTAATCACGAATTTGGAGCAAATACAATGTTTAGGCTAAGAACTCACCGAGCAGTTTTTCTCGCACCCACCGCAGGCTGTCAAGGCACTGTTTAATTTCAAAACTCACGAGGTTTCCTGCGGTCTGCGCCGCGTCTGCAGATGATCGCGTCCCGCGCGAAGCTCTGCGGGCGCAAATCCCGCCGTGAGGTTTGCTTTTACGTTTTACCTACAATTTAACCTTCTACGCGAATTCACGACGAGATTTCTTCTAAAATCGAGCCTACTATATAGATATGGGAGGATGTGTGTCCACATAAAGTACCCATACTTCTGACCAATCCCCTTCAGCTGTTTTTAGCACCCCACGCAAAAGAGGGGTGTTATAAGTTTGTTGAACCCTTTTGAAACTTTCATGAACATCAAAATTGATATAAAATTATATCGGATGTTGCGTCAGCCTTTACCCGATTATCTCTTCCTTAACCGCGCAAAGGATTTTGATATGGTTATCAACATCAATTATAGATCTCGAAGCGACTACATTAATTTATGCGAATGCGACACTAGGCGATGCCAGAGCAGCGGTACCAAATACCGCCATTTGCATCTGTAGATGTAATCTGTTAATTTTTTGAGAGCCTTTTTAATTAATTCTCCCGCATGTTCTTTCTATAAATAAGGATAAAGGTCCTTGCATAATAAAAAAATACGTCTACAATTTTATAAGACAAATACGGGACTACGATTCAGATGAGATATGTTAACCATAAAGTAAACAAATAATAATAAATATTCGTTACTGCACTCAACAAAGGACACAATACGTCATCTTAACAGCACAACAACATCAATTAAAGATCTCGAAGCGAAACCATTAATTTATGCGCATGCGACGCTAGGCGACGCCAGAGCAGCGGCATCAAATACCGCCATTTGCATCTTCAGACTGTTTGGCTCCTACTCAATTGCACAAATTTATGATAATAATATTCGAATACGACTAGGAGAGAACAAATGATCTTTACTGGGGGAATGAAATTATGCACCGAAACTAAGTACGATTTTATGATATTTATATATAAAAAATGGTTGCCTGTAAAGTCGGTTTTACGGGCGAAGATTTTACGTGACAACGTCTTTTTCTCGGTAGAATATTTATTGATATGAATATAATTAAATTGCACAATAGGAACAAGGAATTGAATGAAAATAAGAATTGCACAAATTTTAACTATAGAAATATATTTTGTTTACTAAAACATTGTACATGTAAACTTAAACTTAACACGAGAGACTCATCGTAACGTTACCGAGCGTTACACTTTTTCATAAGTGACTCCCAGCCGCAACCTAATTTAAGACGTTGTCACGTCAATAAGAATTGCACAAATTTTAACTATAGAAATATATATAATACGTCAAAAAAACATATTACAATGCATTGTGCTTGTGAATACCATCGTAGCATGCAACCACGCTACGACGATTCGTAGCAAACTTGCTACACGGCTACGGGGTTCCAGCATGCTACGAGACTCATCGTAACGTTACCGAGCGTTACACTTTTTCATAAGTGACTCCCAGCCGCAACCTAATTTAAGACGTTGTCACGTCAAAATATTTATTATATTTTTATTTTAAGCATTTAACTGCTGGATATTTACATATACGATTTTTTGGTTAGATAATTTGTACTGCATTCTTTTAATAAACCGATAATTACTAAAAAGAACGGTAAATCTTAAAAAAATGTTTTATTAAATTAGCCTACTAAAACTTTAGTATTATTGTTTCTTATTTTGATTAAGTTACATGAAAACATTTTTTTTCTCAGTAAGTGAATGAATTCACCGCATGTTTTCAAAAGCTCTTCGGCTGTTCCTTGTATGGATATGGATAAAGGTCCTTGTATGTATATAGAAAAATATTTATTACATCAACAATATTAAAAACGGAATACGGTACTACGTTTCTGGGGAGGTAGTTTAATAATGAAATAAACAAATAATAAATCCTATTAACAACACAAGTACTCACTTTGCCATAATCATGTTGCACACAATTTATCCATCTTTATATTTTATCCGAGTACTTAATGAGCCAAATAATTCAACCTCGTTTTTACCTCGGCTCGTAATCAAGTAAAAAGAGCGAATAATAAACCCACGAAGTAAGTAAGTAGGTATAAGTTTTTGTCCGTCCTAAACGATATAGAAATGACCTCAGCTTTTTGTCCGCACGAAGGATTTCGAGACACGCCTCTTTGGGTTCTCTTCGCATCGTCATCGGATGTTAGTAGGTGGACACTCCGTATGATGTATGCTGCTGAACCAAGGTTCTATTCTATTATATAGATGTCACTGACTGCTTTTGAGGGTAACCCCACAAAGGTCTAGTCTAGACAAGACACATTACAAAACAAAGTTAGGCAAGGACGGGACAAATACGCAAACTATCAAAAAGCTCTATGTTTTTGTACGAGATAAATTGCTTAGTTAAATTGAATTTTAAAACTGAATAGACGATTAGTAATGTCTTTTTTTCGCGTCTATGGTTACCACACTAATTTTAAAAACCATTACGTGATTGGACAAGAAAAATGCTTCATATAAATGAAATAAAACGTGGTCGTTGTCAAACCAATAACTGATATATGGAAATATAAAACTTATGCATAGCATAATTTTTATTTTTTAAGCATGTAACTGCTCGATGTTTAGCATAATTAATATTATATAATTAATAGCATAATTGGTCAGTGCATTCGCCCGGATAGCGAAGGGTGTGGGTTCGAGTCCCGTCTGCTGCCTGGTCCGCGTGGAATTTTTTCTACTAATATTTTCATTAGACTTATCCATTGCAGTTAATATTTGACAATATTCTGACTGATCGACATGGCATATTATTTAAACAACCTCTTTTACCATCATAATGTTAAAAATTCGCATAGCAGTCTGTGTATCTAAGATCGGTCAGTACACTAGAGTATAGTTACTAGTCATAATGACGGGAATGTCGAAATCTCCAAAAATTGCACATAACAAATATTGGTTCAACAACGACTACTACTGTACCTATGTGCTATGGAAACCCGTACGTAAAACCGATCGTTAATCGAAGGTGAGACCTCGGAGATGGCGGCGGCAAATCGAGTTCGCCTTTCAGCAGCGGATACCGTTTAGCGTACGGACGCTAAACGGTATCCGTCATACCGTCCGTTTCCATGATAAATCATTCGCCTTATTTCCCAGCGGAATGTTAAGAATAATTTTGCGGTTGGCGTTAATGACGGGATTCAGAGGACGCAGCAGCGGTCGGCCTCGACCCGAATCTATCGGATTATATTGTCATAAAGTTGATAGTTGAATTACCTAACAGTGTGCTTTACCGGGATTGGATATGGGTCAGATATAGTTCAGCCATAAGCTTATATATGGATTACCATCGGTCAAGTTGACCGTAGTCTTAGAGAGCCATTAAAATATACCCTATATTTTTTGAACCCTGTTTGAACGGTTCAAAGCGCGATGTATTCACTTTTTGAAGTGAAACTTCTTTACGCACGCTTGACTTGGTCTTAAGCTGGCGAATGCGTTACGCTTGCGCGTTATGAATAGTGTGTTCGTTCGAGGCGAACGGGAGTTGAGTGGGGGATATAAGCAAGAGAAAGCAGTGGGCGCGCTCATTTTCTTTCTGTCTTTCTCTTATAGCTAGTAACTGAAATATGTATATATATGCATATATTGTACATGTATATATATGTACATACAGATGGAGCTAAAGAAGTTTTACTTCAGTCGTGTGGTCATAAGCACACTTGTTTTTTTTATTATTCTTGATGTTCCGAATCCGTGGTCGCAATACTATACTATAATGTATACATTAAAGCATATAGTGAGAAGTATGAAATTTTGTATGTTTGTTACTCAATGACGCATTAACTATAAACGAAATTGGACAAAATTTGGTATGCATAAAGTTTATGCCCTGAATTGAGATAAAAGATACGTTTTATCCCGGAAAATTTAAGGTTCCTGTGGGTTTATCGAAAAAAAGTCGCCGTAAAAGAAATAAATAAACAAAACATTACAAAAGTCATATATTTTTAAGTAAATGTTACGTGACGCTTAACGTCGCTTTGTTTATATTACAGACGAATTTATTTAGGTAAGCTTTGAGTACCTACCCATTGAAATACATACATTTACATTCAATTATACTAAAAAATCATGCAGCAAACCTAACAGCTACACCAATTCATCCGACATTTTTACATCCATATTTTAATATAGATTGCGCATTGAGAGATATCTATATTTTTTACACGGAATAATGATGAAAAGGGTGGAATAAATTGCAGGTGGTGTTGACACGCCCGTGGCTGCGGCAATTACTAGGAAGTACCTATTTGATTTGTTATGTTGACGGCTGCGGCAATTGTATGCTCCGATTCAATAACGAGGCAAAAATAAATAAAGGCTATTAAATTTTTTAATGATGATCATTACATTTTCATAATGATATGATATTGTTTGAACAAAAATTTGGTGTCGAGGGAACTGAGAAGAATCCACTGAACCACTCATAAAAGTAGTCGTATTGTTACGTGTCGGGATGGGGTTCGAAATTATATGCCAATTCACGCTTGTCAGTTCTTTATTCACCACACAGTTTATACAATTAACACACAATGTTAATTACAAAACAGTCACTAAACACTGTATTTCACTATACAAGTCTCTAAACAATCTCACTTGTACACTTTGTTGCACTTTGATCGCCTTTGGATTAGCTCCGAAACCGCTGTTGAAACTCAACTGTCTCTGCGCGGCGCCAATCGCGCTTATATACGCCGATCTACGCATTCTAGAAAGTACCTGTTCAATTGAGAATAAGCTAGCACCCGCGAGTACAAAGTACCTTCTTATACTTACGCAGGTAACGCGCATAACTTGTAAACTCTATCGAGACTCGTGGTGCTCTGGCACATTCGATCTCTAGCACTTTCGCGGTTCCGTATCGAGAGCGTTTGTGACAGTGGTGTCGATTTTGGCAGGATTCTCTAAAGCTAAACATAAACTTGACAACAGTGTATCCCTGTTATTCTCTATACAGAATGAAAAGGACAGACTGATGTTAAATTTAGTTTTAAGTTTAGAGAATCCTGCCAAAATGGACACCAGTACCTTCATAAATTAAGTTTAGCTCATTAGATCCATCTACCCGGCACCCGAACGACACCGCCACGACTCTTGCGGCTGATATTCTTTGTATGGATTTCTGTGGGTATGCGGCAATGCGGCTATGTGCTCAATACATCAACTCCGTACCGTTACCGTATCGCCTCGCTCGCAAGACGATCACGCGCGGACGGCGAATGGCCACGGTGACTACCTGGCTAGCTGGTTGAAAGCGCGCTGCTTCTGAACGGACCGCGTCAAACTTTAATTGTATTCTATATACATGAAACATGTACATAATATTTATATGAAGTTAATGTGACTGACTTAAATGTGCTGATCTTTTTCCTATGTCTAAATTGAGATGCCACAAAGTCATTTGTCCGAATCCAAAAATCGAATATTCGGCGAGGCTCTTAGCCGAAGCGCCGAATATTCGGTAACACTTAGTACTTACCGCGGATGACAAATCACTACTCGTCACTTACGGGTTTAAACTTGCATCGATGAATTAGTACGTAGGCAGTTTTGTTTCATTACAAGTGGTTATGAGCAAACGCAAAACAAAATCCAACTTTTTCACAATTTGCTGTGATGTATTTATCATCTCCCGTTATCATTGTATATAGTGAGCGGTTGTTTTGAGAAGCCAATATAAATTAATGAGAAAAAATGCAATCGTCTGCTATCGATAAATGCGCAAAAACCCGTTTTCATTAATCATAACTTAGCACTGGTAGATTTCAAATATTAATCTGTTAATTTCTGGGTAAAATAAACGCCTTTGTGAATAATATTTTGAGTTCTTTTTTTTATGATTTGCTATTCGGTATTCGGCCGAATAGATTACAATATCCGGCCGAATACCGAATAGCGAATAAAGTAGCCGAATAGCCGAATTCCGAATAGTTGTCGAATATTCGTGGCAGCGTACTATAAATAATTTTTATTAAATTTTAGTATCTAAAATATTCTACCGCGCGTCTTTCGGCTCGATTTCCGTATAATATTTAAAATAATAATAATATTATTCACTTGGAATACCTACGTACGAACCTACGAACGGACCAATATTCGCACTCCCTTTTTCTTTCATTCAACATTACGTGCACTTAATATGCTTTTTTTTGTTGCGTGTTTAATTTTCTTCTTCATCAAGCACGACTGAAATAAGAGACAATTTACGATTTGTAAAATTAAACTTTGTAAAACACACATGGAAACCTTGTGATCTCTACACACAACGTCATTTTCGCTGACAACACGGAAGCAAATACGCGGTGGCGCGGCGTCCACTCGCGGCCCACCCGACGTTAGCTGGTTTACAGCCGAGGTGCTGATCAGGTGCTGGGTGGCTACAATGACGTGTACGTATGACCCTTCGCGTACGTAATCTCTTCCAGGACACCTTTAGAAAAAGTTGAAAAATCACAGTACTAAACACTTTATGATATATAAGTGTTTTTTTTATGTAAGCGTGCATGGCCAAAAGCGAAACTATGAGGAATAGCTAAAAGTAGGTAGGTAAGTACTGTTAGGAATCTCGGTTCTGATTTTGGTGCATAATTAATTTCACCGCGAAACCCGTGTGTGATTTGAAATTAGAATACGAATTTGGTTGATGTGATTAGAAATTCGTATTCTAATTTTAAATCTCACCGCGAATTCTGACAGTAGAATTAATGGGCGGTGATAAGTGAGTTTGTTGTTACCGAATAGCACTGCAAGCTCCAGAGGTTAAATATGGAATCAAGGTAAATATAATAAAATAGGACAAAGGATTTGTAAACGCTTCTTGAGATAAGAGCATAACCTCTTGATCTCAATAAGCGTTTACAAATCCTTTGTCCTATTTACAATCCGGTCAAAATAAAAATACGAAAATAAAATATTTAAATCTAAAGAAAAGTTTTACTAGAAAAAAAACCACGCGGACCAATTCGCCCGGATTGCGAAGGGTGCGGGTTCGAGCCCCGCCTCTGCCTGGCCCGCGTGGATTTTTTTCTAGTAAAACTTTTCTTAAGTCAATTTAGTTTTAAACAAAGGATTTTTATTAAGGTGCAGCGGGGCAATTTCGACTGCGGGAAATCGCAACTAATGCCAACTATTTTACTTAAGTAATTAAAATACTGAATCAGTCATTTTGTTTACGACAAAATTTTAAATACGCACGTGGTAATTTACTTTTTAAATTTTTGATAAAAAACCTATATTTCATCTGTTTTTTCAACTTTAATAAATATGTGTCGCGTGTTAATTGCCTGTTGCATGTTCTAGCTAAGTTATTCTGTTGTAGCTTGTATTTTAACAATATTTTAACCATAGTTTAAATTACTCCACTAAAACATTAGAACTAAATACAATGTCAATAAATAATAAGGTTTAATTTCGATAACTGTCTCTGTTCTTAAACTCAAGAGCTCAGTTTGAACAATATACATATGTCTAATACAACGGCTAACATAATCGATGGGTGGAATTGCCCCTCGGAAAGGGAATTGCAACTATTTTTGCCTTTTTAATTACACAATTTCATTTGTATAAAATCGATAATTTTAAATGCGAAACTTTAAAAACATCAACATAGATAGCCATTCTTGAGCGCGATTGCAATTAATTTTCTGTAAAGTTACTTTACATTATATATACCAGTCGAAATTGCCTCTCTGCATCTAATCTTTTTCTCTGAGTCCCTGCGTTCTTAAGCTGAAAAAAGTTTTCCTAGAACTTTACACTAGAACTTTTATATTTTTTCTTCATTCAAATTAATCTACGAGTAAGGAAGTACTTATCTTATTCTAAAAATCTATATTAAACGCAACTCTCTGTTTTCGAATCTCTCGCCATTAGACACAAATCGATGTATTCGTCTATTGTTGACGTCTATTGTTTGATGTATATTTTTATAAATAACAATTCAGACTACACATAAATATAATATAAATATAACATTGAACGTAGGGTACCTACTCTAGTGGAAAGGGCTGATTAAGTTTTTACAAATTGATATTGTATAACAATAAAAGTATAACACTCTCAAAACGAGACCGTGTATGTTACTATATTTTATTCAGAATCATGAGTTCAGTCCCGAGGGATCACCTTAAACAAATGTCCTATCCTAAGTCAAACCTAAAATTCATTCGCAAGACGTCAAGGAACACGTAACTCACGAATGATAAAAGACATAACTCCTTTGATCCGAGATCCCTTAAAATGATACTAACCTTTTGTGTGAAAGAAAAACTAAACTAGTTTTATCTAGGCCGCTAGTACGGACTATATTGCTCTCATATCGGTTCGAATGGTGCCAATTTAAGAAATCGGAGTCGAGAATCGATGGTAGAACATCCGAGACCCCGGGGCCCAGCTGTTGACAATCCCTAAGTGGTTCACTTTAAAAGATGGGTTGCTGTTTGTTTGGGCAATATTACATCCTGCCAGCAGTTGTGTTTCGTAATTTTGCCACTGAAATACTTACGATAATAATAAATTCGGAAGAAATATCGTCTGAGTAAATTTGGCTGATATTAAATGAAACGTTAAGCAGCGTTGCTCGGGTTGTCCGTTATCTACACGCTAGTTTCGTTATCTTTATTGCATCAAATTTATTTAATACTTCATTAAATCTCGTGTTCTGAGGCGTCTTCCTAATTGGCAACGATCGTACGATGACTCGATACGTTCTCGTCGTACGATGATGTTCCAACATATAGATTTCTTCAGAAGTGTCCTAATTACAACTCATAAGCCGTCGCACGAGCACAGACAATGATGTCGATTCTGGCATGATTCTCTAAACCTAAACTTAAATTTGACAACAGTGCATCCTTGTCATTCTCTATACAGAATGAAAAGGAGAGACTGGTGTTAAATTGAGTTTTAAGTTTAGATAATCATTCTTGGCACCATTGTTTAATAACGAAAGTACGATGGGTTTAATCGTATGATCATGTTATAAAATACACAGATCCTAATACACCTAATTAGTCTTGCGTGATTGCACGAACACAGCAACCTGTGGGGCACGGGACGAGCTGAGTACAGGTATGAGGCAACATTAGTTAAAGAATGAAGGTTTCAGGAACGCAAACGCACTCACGTAATGCCATTTGCAATTTTAAAAGCAATATTGCCGGATAGCAATAGCTGTGCATCCCTATAAAGAACCATTGTTAAAATGGCGCTGGTGAGTTGATGACGGAGCGGCGCCATCGTGCGATTATGTTGTATGATGGGCATCGCGGGACCTATTAGGACACCCCTGTTGGAACATCGTACGATTATTTTCATCTCACGACGAGATCGCATCGTGTCATCGTACGATCGTGGTCATTTAGGAAGATTCCTCATACTATTTCTATCGCATAGAAAGTGAAAGCATCAACTTAAGATTGATTTCTCTGTGTGCGGCTGGTCTTTTCGAAAACTTACAAAAAAATACCTATAAAACCTTTTATTCTTTATGGTATATTATTATTCATGCGTCTTTAATTTTATTTCTCAAAGAGCCTTTTCTGGCAGCACAGGTGGAAGAGCGATCGCTCAAACAGCGTAGGGTTGCAACATCGAGTCCGTTTATTCATGTATTTTATCCACATATAGTTCCTTTGTTCATGACCTGAACAGACTGAGAGTTTATTTGAGTATTTATCGAAGAAAATGTTTTATCTTTGTTGCCTATAGCAGAAAAAGATAAAGTTTTCTTACATTTACAATGTTGACTGAGAGAAATGTACACATTTTCTAACGAAACGCTTACGTTGCATCTTTAGGCTTAGACAATCAATCTTGTTTCAAGTGTGGAGCAGCGAACCTCCCCGACAAACGGATAATTATTCTTTCAACCCAGGAGACCGAGGATGCGTGATTAACGATGGAGCTGAATAAGTGGTTAATGTAGTACATAGCTTTGTTTATTAAGGCCGGTGCTGTAGCCCCGTATCGTCGACTGTCCGCTGCGGTCAAACCGCTTGTCGGGAAAATACCACCCACGTGTTTATGTTTGAGCATAGTAAATGCGAGACTTGAATGAAAACTGGCGATGCATTTATAAATTACTAGCTGTGCCCCGCGGTGTTACCCGCGATTTATTAGGGATATTTTATAAAAAAAAACCCGCAGTAAAACGTACCCTATGTGTATAATGGCTCAATGTGTAATCCAGGTGTAAAAGCTAATTTCATACCAAATTTTATTAAAATCGCTCCAGCCGTTTAGACGTGAAGAAGTAACAAACATACACACTCACAAACTTTCGCCTTTATAATATTAATGTGACTAGCAATCGACCACGACTTCGTCCGCGCTAACCTAAGGTTTTTGAAAATCCCACAGGACCCTAACATTTTCCCGGGATGAAAGTATCCTATTTCTCAATCCAGGTTTTAAACTTATATGCTTACCAAACATCCAAATACGTTCATTCGTTTTTGAGCGATTATGTAACAACATACAAACTTTCACATTTTTAATATGACACTACGAATGGCTGCTACCAATTTATGATGGTCTCATATTTTTATGCTCTGTCTGGCGGCCGCAGCTTGGCCGCTGCGGCAAGCAAATTCAGCTTGTGAAAAGAGTGCGCGCGCTGATTATACAATGCTGAAAATACATTTTGCTGAATTTGGTGGCTACCGCGGCTTGGGTTTAGGCTCTTATTTAAGTGATCTTCAATAAAATACAATTTGTAACCTAACCAATTTTTAGATGTTCATTTACTATTTTTTTGGAAATCATTTAAATATTTTCCCTTCGTTAAGGATATGGTCTGACGCCATTTGTTAAACTGCAATATGTATTCAGTAACATAACGAGGAGCTCGATGGCGCAAGTGGTTAGCGCGTTCGGCTGCGATCGTTGAAGTTAAGCAACTTTCGGCAGTGGTCGGTCATTGGATGGGTGACTATAAAATTTCCTATCTCGAGCTCCTCCGTGCTTCGGAAGGCACCTTAAGCCGTTGGTCCCAGCTGTATCTACAGTCGTCAGTATCCACCAATCCGCACTGGGCCCGCGTGGTGGGTCATGGGCCAATCTCTCTATTCCATCCATAGGGAAGGCCTGTGGGGACATTAAGCAGTGGGGACATTAATAGGCTCATGATGAACATTACATAAATTGTGCAACAAAAACTCCGATGTTAAACTTAAGGTTAGTGAAATGAAAACTGAAAATCCGATGACGTTATGTTTCGTGAAAGAAATATAACAACAACAGTTTGCTGAAAGTACGCTACTTGGGTACTTGGAAAACTCGTTATTTGAAGATCGTGCTTTTCCCGGAAAACACTAGATTCTAATGTTAGATACGTAGGTAACTTGTGTTATATAAAAAGACTAGCTGACCCAGCGAACTTCGTACCGCCCTAAAAAAATAGGGGTTGTCCAGCGGACAAAATTGTGAATCTAAACCATTCTCAGATCCCCTTGAACACACACAAAAAATTTCATCAAAATCGGTCCAGTCGTTTAAGAGAAGTTCAGTGACATACACACTCACAGAAGAATTATATATATAAAGATATATTTATATATACATATATATATATATATATATATATATATTATATATATATATATATATATATATATATTATATATATATATATATAACATTTTGTAGAAATATTACAAAAAATATTAGTAGATAAAATTTTCATATCTTTCCAGATTAGCAGTGCTATTCTGTAAGAACAAACTCACATTTCACCTCGGAATCCACGGTGTAATTTAAAATAAGACTATGAATTTCAAATAAATTTCAAATCACCCCGGCGACTTCCGCGTTGAAAAGTGAGTTTGTTCTTACAGAATAGGACTACTGTTGCCACTATATAGCAACAAATGGTTGATAAAAAATTGAGTAAGTGTCGGGGAACACTCGGTTGGAACGAAGTTAAAAATATTTATTTTCTATTCTCCCATCCCAGTGAGGAATGGACCCATAGCAGAATGGGCGCAATGTGGAATGGGCCTAGTCCAGGATGGGTCCCATGCAGAATGAGCCCATTGCTGAATGGGCCAAATGCGGAATGAGGCCAGTGCGAACGCTCCCGGTCCATCGCCACCTCTCCCGGTCCACCGCACACGCACCCAGTCCATCACTCAGCAAATAAACACCACCGTCGGTGGTCGCCCACCTCGCTGCCCATCTAGCTACCCGCCCAGCTACCTAGCTAGGTCCCTATCTACCTAGTTGCCAAGCTAGCTGCTTTACTAGGATGTGACGGTAAATTTTCGCCTAGCTCTCATCTGTCATACCGTCCGAAAAGGCACTTATTTCATACTACAAATTGAAAGCAGTTTGCGCTTTAAATCCATATTTCAATAATTTTATTGAATGGAAAGATCATTTTATTTAAAGGCAATGTATACGCAAAGCCATAAAAGCCTTTGATTATTCATGGTCGTTGGATATTTATGCAACAATGTCATAACTGGAAAACGTATCGTTGTCGTACTTGAAGCAGCAGCGAGCAGTGTGTCATAAATCGTACAGTAAAACGTCTTGGGTCATCTGGCCACATTACAGTTTTATTGCATGAGTAAAGAAGGAACAGAAGCAAAGCTTCATGCAGCGCATGTGTGTGTGAGCACTGAAATGAAACGTTTTTAGAAGTGGTAAGACACAGCGGCTTTTCCATTCGAATTGGAGCGCCGTTCTGGGTAAGCAACCAACACCTTACAGAAGACCAGAGTAAAACAACACTACCTTTTGTTGGTGTTGTGTTTCTGCCTGGTGTCAAAGTCAAAATATCTTTATTTATTTATTTCCCCCTACTACTCGTTATTGGTGAATAGGGTTCCAGGGCTCCGCGGGGTAGTAGGGGATTTGCTTCAGGCCGGCAAGTTGAGGGTGGCTGGAGCGGCACGTGAGCGCATGTGGAATTGCGTTGGATGAATGAAGTATGCGTGATAGGCATTGGAATCCGAAAGTTGCGTCTACGGCAAAGAGTTTTATACTCTGGTGATGCAGACACTTTTCCATGCATAACAAGTATCGATTTTACAATAAAGATCTGACGAACCCTCAACAAGCTGCACTCTTTATAAAGAACATCGGTGAGATACCATCGGTGAGTCCACATTACAGTTTTATTGCATGAGTAAAGTAGGCACAGAAGCAAAGCTTCATGCAGCGCATGTGTGAGTGAGCACTGAAAAGAATCGTTTTTAGAAGTTGGAAGGCACAGTGGCTTTACCACTCGAATTTTAGCGCTCGTCTGGGTAAGCAACCTATACCTTACAGAAGACCAGACTAAGGTACGAGTAACACTGCCTTTTATTGGTATTGTGTTTCTGCTAGTGTCAAAGTCAAAATATCTTTATTTATTTATTTATATTTTTTCCCCTACCACTCGTTATTGGTGAGTAGGGTTCCAGGGCTCCGCGTGGTAGTAGGGGATTTGCTCCAGGCCGGCAAGGTGAGGATGGCTTGAGCGGCACACTTTCTACCGCATCTGTTTCCGCGACTAGACTCCACTTACACATAGAATAATTAATTGCACCTCGTATAATAAAAAAGTTTCTCGGCTTACACTACAGGCGCCAGTGCCCACTCACACACACGCAATTGTATGAAGCTTTGTAAGTGTGCCTTCTTTACTAATGTGGTTATATTCCCACCATGCCGCGGCCACTAAGAACGACCCATCTGGTGTAACGACCCCGCTAAATGGTGGAAGCGCTGCTCCCGCCGAGACGTAAATGTGTATGAGAGAGAGATGTAAAATCTTTCAAGCCATCTTTTTGTGTTTACGATACTATAACTTGCGAAGTTGCATTGCGTTCCATTTAAGTATCATTCAATTCACATTTTGTTGGTTTTGGAAGAAAATTTTTATTTCTAAGTATGTAGTAATATTATGTTGAATGTAGAGTTAGATAAAATAAATAGGTAGTGACTAACGCATACTCTGTCTTTTTTATGTAAAACGGTAGCAAACAAGCGTAAAGCCTGAATAAATAAATAGACGTTTGTGACACCAAAAAATATCATTTGCATACTGTTGCCTACCCCGACCCAATTCCCTACCCCGAGGAATCCTGGAACTTTTCTCACCGACAGAAACACAACACAACCAAAACTACTATACATACACTATAATCTATACACTACTAGCAAACCCAGCGAACTCCGTTTCGCCACCAGATAGCTTCGTTTTATGTAACATTTCGTTTTGTGATTAAAAGAAAACGATTTTTTTCAAATTGTTCCTGAATTTTCTTTGCTATAAACCTCACGGAGCCCGAGACCTTTCGAACGAATGCAAAACCGTGGAAATCGGTTCGTGCGTTCTGGAGTTATAGCGTCAGGAAGGAAAACCCGACTTATTTTTATATAGTAGATGATCTTCTGTAAGGTGGAGGTTACTTCCCCAGACGGGCGCTCCAATTCATCTCATGTCTCATCGAATTACATCTTATTGATAGGTGTAATTGAAAAATATCAAGCTTAATTAATTACTTTGTCATCAGACGACTCGGATAGTAGAACTGAACTTTAACAATTAATATAATAGGTTGGGGAAATAGTATATTGTATGATAAGGAAGCAAAATAGTATTTTTATGGCGAAAGCGCTACTTTGAAGCACGAGCGAAGCGAAGGATTCAAAGTACATCGCCCGAGGAAAAAATAATTTGCTCTCGAGTCATATACTCTAATTTTCATCCCCTTTCTATGAGAAAATAAAAAATAAGAGACGGTGTTATGTAATCTATATACTTATAATAAATCTGTAGAGATGTCAATTCTGTACATGAAATATATTTTTAAAATAACTATCAGGGGGTGTTTAGTGATCGATACTGATGCCAAAAATGCAATCAGTAAATTTTTTGTCTGTCTGTCTGTCTGTCTGTCTGTGTGTTTGTTCCTTATAGAAACAAAAACTACTGGACGGATTTTAACAAAACTTGGTACAATTATTCTTCATACTCCTGGGTAGGGCAGGTTATAGTATACTTTTCATCACGCTACAATCAGTAGGAGCAGAGTAGTGAAGGGAAATGTTGGGAAAACGGGAGAAGTTACTCCATTTTTTAAGCTTCCGTCGCGTGTGCAGCCTTAATGATTAAAGTTACATAGAAATCATGCATGACGGAAATATTCTACATAAAATTGTCTAAAAAATATCCCGCAACAGCATATGTCTATCTTTTATGGTTGACTCACAATAACACGTGTAACTCCCGATAGCTTAGCAGTTCGGAGCATTCTGATCATATTTGTTTACTCTTACGTTTATAATACTCGGTATAGAAACACCAAACTTATACATGAAATAAGCCATCGCGCCGTCGCACGTGAATACTGAATCATGCTATAAGGATTATTTTTGTGTAACGGTTGCCGCGCTCGACACGGGTCGCGGCAGCGGTAGGGTATCAAAGGTCCGAGAGCGAGCTGTCTAAATCTGTTTTCTGCGTCGCTCCCCCCCTGGGGGACGATCGCTTCCGATGAAGCCTTAGAGGCCTTCCCGGCCAGAGGCAGCCCCTACGGGTGTTTTTTAGTCAGTACGAGTCTGACATAACCTTGCAGCCGGCTGTAGGGTATCCATGAGGATTTCTCATCTGCTCCCCCGCCTGGGAGACCGAAACCGTGCTTATCAGCGCGACTTTTAGTCTTTAAATAGTTTATTTGAAATTCTTTTGTTGTTATTTTGTAAAACAGGTATTAGTTGTTTTGGTAGTGTTTAAATATTCGTTCAAATTAAAAATTATTAAGCGTAGGTACTTTTATTAATTAAAGTAGTTGTAAGTATTTATTTTTAAGTGAAGGAGGTATAGGCAGATAGTATTGCACAGGCGTTTCAGATTTATTTTCATTTCTTTTTTGTTGTGAGTTGTATATGTTTCTGGTTATAATTCTATAAGAATATTTTAGTTCAAATAGTCACTTAGATTTTATGTGTAAGGTAGCTAAAGTTAGGACCACGTATTAGTTGTTTTGGTAGTGTTTAAATATTCGTTCAAAGTGTAATTTAATCATATAGGATGAATGTACGATGGCCCATCGAAAAGGAGTAGAAGCGGTAGACAGAACTTTAAGAGATATAAGACACAATGATCGACCCATGGGCGGTATCACAGTTTTATTTTGTGGTGATTTCCGACAAACCTTAACGGTAATACCACGGGGAACCCGAGCTGCTGAGGTTAGGGTTTGCCTGAAAAGCTCTTATTTGTGGCGTGATATACAATCGGTGCATTTGACTATAAATATGCCAGTGAGAACTGTAGATAACCCGGATGATCGTGAATTTTCTGATATATTATTAAAGAAAATACCTTCACCAAAGATACCTATCCACTGCTACACCAAGGAAAACTTATTCTGACGCCTGAGTTATGTTGTATAGTGCAATCCCAACAACATCTTACATCGTCAGTTTACGGTGACGTAAAAAATTAAATAAGAACAATTCTTGGCTATGCGAAAGGTCCATTTTAACTCCTCGCAATGACCAGGCATCTGAGATTAATAATAAAATACTGTCGAATATCCAGGGGGAAAGCAAAGTTTATAGTTCAATAAATAGAATGGCCGATGAACAAGAAGCCACTAATTACCCGATAGAAATTTAAATTCTTTAAATATGCCCGTACTTCCTTCTCATGAAATTTGTTTAAAAATTGGCATTCCGATTATTCTGCTCCGAAATTTAAGACCACCACAAAGGACATTGCTCAGCGTCCATACATAGTTAGCCTAAGAACCAACAATCATGAAATATTATTTTCTAGGTTCAAAATCGTAAGTAAATGACTGTAAAAACAAAGATTATTGACGGACCCTTCTGAGAACTTAAATTATTAGGAAAACTTAAAATTTTTTGAGGTTATGTTTAATATTCAATGAAACATAGGTCAACCTATGAATTTAGTATGAACTCAGTATGAAGTGAATTAATATTACAACTAATTCATTTTATTCGGTGCTATTTTAAAGAAGAACTATTAGGAAAAACTTGGTTAGGTAGGAATCATGAATAAAATAAAAACTGTAGTTTTGCTTCTTATTTATTGACTATTTTTCACTTAATTGTATCATATTGTTTATTGTATTTATTTGTATATCACATTATATTGTGTAAATATGCAGCGTGAATGTGTATCAGGTGTTCTTGAATAATTTGGCTATTATTATTGATTAGATCCTCTCAGGATGTGGCACAGGTTCACTAGCACTTGGTAATAAGGGCTCTGCTCTTTGGTAATATCGATGGCATATTAGATAGCCGATATAGTTAAATTAAAGGAAAAACAATCGCAAATAAACACACACAACAGGTAATCCGAAACGAGAATGCACTTTCCGGTATATTATATACTACTCTTTGGAATGCACGAATGCCACAGATTACTACAAATGAAAACTGCATGCACCACAACCACAGAGTAAAGAATTTTATGCCGGCCCTTCTCTTGACAACAGTTTGTCCTTGTCATGTTTAGTAAGGAATGAAAAGGACAGACTGATGTCATGTTTTAAAATAGCAAATACGAATAACCAAGTGAAGTGCCGACATTAGGAAAAAAGAGTGTTTTGTTTGCAGCGCTGCCATAGATTATACACATAAAATGGTATTTATTGTCTCAGATTATTTTATTACTTTTTAATTTAGCTTACTTAACTGGAAGTGTCCGTCACAATCTAAATACTGATAATTATCGCAAAAAATATACTAAGAATTATCATAAATGCCAAATTGGTGTTGGTTCTTAAGCCAATTTTAACATTGTCCTTTGCAATGGAACTCGGCTTAAAGTAACCCAGTTGCAACAAAATGTAATCGAGGATCAAATTTTAATAGGTTGCGGTGCAGGAGAAACCATCTTTATTCCCAGAATTCCCATAATACCAAATAATTTTCCATTCCAATTTAAAAGAACGCAATTCCCAGTATCGGTGTGTTATGCAATGACAATAAATAAGGCTCAAGGGCAGACCTTTCGTGTTGTTGGAGTAGATCTCGGTGTCAGTTGTTTTTCACATGGTCAGTTATGTCGGTCTTTCCCGGGTTAGCAGTCCTAGAATTTTTTATGTTCACGTTCCGGACGGGTAAAATTTCAACGTAGTCTACCCGGAAGCTTTGCGCTGAAGTATTTTCATTCTATATGTACTTAAGACTCATGTGAAAGCGATCTAAACAATATTACCAATACATTAACATAATAACATACAAGGAGTTACACGCTGATGGTCTCGGGGCACAGTGATAATAATAATATTCTGCGGTTCCTTATTGCGATATTTTTAACAGTATTATATTTCCTTACTAAAATACGAAAGTTAATCTGTCTGTCACATCAAAACCACGGAACCCTGAGGAAGGACATATGCTACTTTTTTACGAAAAACGACGATAACGCGGACGAAGTCGCGGGCAAAAGCTAGTAATGAATATATTTAATTAAAAGAAGACATGTGAAATGAGTGGCGTGCAATTGGAGAGGCCTATGTCCAGCAGTGGACTAGGATAGGCTGTTGATGATGATGATGATGATGTGAAATGAAGTAAAAATTTTTACAAATTTATATTTATATTGGTTTTATTTGGGATCGATATTATTGTCGATACATTTACATTTTGAGTAATTGTTATCTTAGTATCTGAGTGATGCTCATGAAAAGGTACAGAATCCTTTGATGTAGAAGGACGTGGCGACAATGGCATGGATGAAGTGTCTTTAGGTATTAATTTAATGTTTTCTGCAATGCGGGTGCTACTTTTTTCCTTATTTTGAATAGAAGCTTCGATATAACCCTCTGCTACAGAGCTGGATTTCCACCCTCCGAGTCGCTTTAAATCTGTAAGGTCCGCTCCAGAATCTGCCAAAAATGTAGCGGAAGTTCGGCGAAAACAATGTCCTGTGTATAGCTTGCAATCGGGTAATTTCAAATACATAGCGATTTCTAGGGGCATTGCAGATATTCTATTTTTTCCCATAACCTGTTTCCATTTTAGTACAGTCAATCTGTCGAAAAAAATATCGTTTCAGTGAAAAAAACCTAAAGGGTAAGTCTTGTTTTTTCTGTTGCCAAATGACGTCAGTAAGCCACCTTGGCGATGGGCATGTTCTACTCATAGGCGTTTTTTGAAAAACTCAAAAAAACCGTCAAAAATTTTTTGAAACGCATTTTTCTTGTTTTGTATGCATTTTAGAAACTTTTTTTTCGACCATAATTGTAGAGGGCGTTGAATACTACAATTTATGTCATTGTTGCAATCTCGTACAACAAAAAATGCGCACTGTAGGTGGCGCTAAAGTCTCAAAAAAAAGTGTTTTTTCACTTTTTCACCCCACATTTCAAGGTACGTTTTTACTATTTTTTTTTCAATAATGAAAAAAAATAAAAAATAATAAAACGTACATTGAAATGTGCACTGCAAATGTGTACTTGAACTGCCCAAAACCGCTCTATTGGATTTTTCATACCTGCGCAATTTATAACTTGAAAACGGTAAGTAATACAAAAAAATTGTTTATACAAAAGTTGTTGGTAATTATGTACGAAACAACTAAGCCATTTAAAGTTTTCCATTAAAATGATATTTTCAGGGTGAAAAAGTGAAAAAACACTTTTTTTGAGACTTTAGCGCCACCTACAATGCGCATTTTTTTGTTGTACGAGATTGCAACAATGACATAAATTGTAGTATTCAACGCCCTCTACAATTATGGTCGAAAAAAAAGTTTCTAAAATGCATACAAAACAAGAATTTGTTTTGTTTTTTTGAGATTTTCAAAAAACGCCTACGAGTTGAACAAGCCCATCGCCAAGGTGGCTTACTGACGTCATTTGGCAACAGAAAAAACAAGACTTACCCTTTAGGTTTTTTTTTGACCACTCAACCTACAGATTGACTGTACTATTTTGATATCTAATAAAAAATCTATTAGATGTTATGTCAGAAGGACGCAGGCTCTGATATTTTCTACTATTCGTTTGTTTGTACTATTTGTTTGGCCACAAATGACGAAAGACCGAACAATATTTGTTTTGTGTCAGTTAAATTCACTAAAAGTAATTTGTCTGAGTGTTTTTTGATATCTTCGATTGTAATTTTTATAAGCTCGTTACTACGACAAGCTCCATGTATGCCGAATATTAAAGCCACCTGTAACAAAACAGAATGGAAATCAGACAAGTAAGTACAATAATACGTACACGTTTCCAAACACTCTATTTATAGATTACAATGGAAAAATAAAAGATACATACTTTTGTTGCGAGAAATTCCTTATCAGGCGCGTCATTCAAAAAAGTATCCACGTTTTGGTGAGAAAATACCTTTGATTTCTTTGGTTTGTGTCCTTCGGATAGTCTCTTCAGATAAGCTATTAATTTTGAGTAGCTATCAATTTTAATATTTTTATTGGTATTTACTGTAGATTTAAGCATTGAGTATATACTTCAAAGGGCAGAAGGTTATTTAGATTTGGCCAATTCTTGAAAATAGGCCAAAAACACATTTTCCTAAAATGTTTTCGCTCCTTTTCTGTTTTTTCATAGAATGAAATTGTCATAGGCCCTTAAATATTTCTCCCGGGATTTCGTGGGTAATAAGTTTTGTACGACGTTGTTAGCTTATAGTTATTGTTTCAGGGGGTAATGCATTTATTATCACTTTCATAACTTCAGGTACCTAGTAGAACTCATTATTTTTGCAAAATACAATAAAGTATGTAGTGAGGTAACAAGAACAGAAAAGTAATTCGTGCGCTTTTGTTTTTTTGTAGATAGCGCGGGTCCGTGCCGTGCAGCCAACACGTACCAGCCAGTAATTCATACAATTTGCGTTCGATTACTATGAATGATATATATTCTAAATTCAAATCTCTTTTACGCCCGCTAAAAAGTTCTTATCAGAAAAGAGCTATTTTGTTCCCACTTATAGAGGAACAAAGCGACACTTTTCGAATAGAAGTGATGAAAAATCTCTTTGCCTATACCATTTGTATCTGGCTGGTTTTTGTATCATGAAAAAGTTTAAATTTGAAAGAAGATAATTCCAAATTCAAATTAGAAAATTGTGTGATTTTCATTTGATATCTTACTGTCAAGATGAGTGAATCTAATGAAGATATTCGATAAATTTAAAAAATATACTACAAAAAAAGTAAAAAGGCAATGCAAGCCGCGAAAAAAATTGTTTGTGATGTTTATAGACTTGTCTGTGAAGAAATATTGATATCAAAGATGCACGTCGCTCTGGTCGCCCTGTCAGATAAAATGAATGCCATTTTCTAAAAAGTGAAGCAAGATCGGCATATCAGTAGTTACGACGTAGCTGAAGAACTGGGAATTGACCACAAAACAGTTTTGGCGCATTTGAAAAAAGCTAGGTACACAAAAAAGCTCGACATTTGGGTGCCTCATGAGCTCAATGAAAGAAATCTAATGAACCTAGTACTCATTTGTGATTCTTTATTACGACGTATTGAAACTGAAACGTTTAAAAAAAATTATAACTGGTGATGAAAAGTTGACGTACGACATGAACTAGCGAAAAAGGCGTGCTCAAAGGCTGGACAGACTTCACAGACTATGGCGAAACCCGGAAAAACAAGGTGATGCTGTGTGTATGGTGGGATTGGAAGGGAATTATTCATTATGAACTATTACTGCCAGGTAAGACATTGAGTCTCTACTGCGAACAACTGATGAGATAAAGCAAGAAGTTGAGAGAAAGCGGCCGGAATTAATCAACGTTTTTCATCGTGTTAACGCTAGACCTCACATTTCTATTTATTTTTATTTAATATTTATTTCTATAGAAATATACTTATATATGTATAGTATATGTATTCTATCCGTTACCCTAGTATCCCATAACACAAGCGTACCTTACTTTGGGGCTAGGCTAATTGGTGTGAGTGTTAGAAATATTTATTATTATTATATCTTTAGCCACTCAGCAAAAAATTAAGAGAGTTTGACTGGGATGTGTTAATTAATACATCCGCCGTATAGACCCGACCTTGCACCTTCAGATTTCCACCTTTTTCGGACTCTTCAGAATTCTTTAAGCAGTGTTTAGGGAACTGCCAAGACCACTTGTCGCGGTTTTTTGAACAGAAGCCCCAAAATTCTGAAGCAATGGGATCATGTCCCTACCTAAAGTAAAAAGTTATCGAACAAAATGGCTCCTACAAACTTCAGTTAAATGTAAATAAACATTTAATAAAACTAGTTTTAACGGGTTAATGCACGAAACTTTATTTATTTATTGACGTTTCGCAGCCTTTTCATGTCTGCTTCGCCAGAATAACGATTTTTCTATTTACTTTTGTCGAGCTACCTTCGAAAGATTTTTATTGATATTGATATTATTATTAAAAAAAATGAATTTTAATATGAAATGCGAAAAAACTTTTTTCCCATCGTAATATTTATTTTTTTATACAATACATATAGAAATAAACTCTAGTAAGCCTAACTGTAGTACCTAAACAAACAGAAAGTTATAGATAAATATAAATAAAACCTAAAAGTATGAAAAACGAGTGCGCCATATCGTACGTAAAGAGAACTCATGAGGTCATCCACGGATTTCAGGCGTTCTTCTACTTTTCTTACTCTTTACATGACCTTGGTTCGCTCTCAGCTTGAATTCGCAGTTCCAATTTGGTGTCCGCTTTACGATACATATGTGGACAGACTTGAAAAGGTTCAAAAGAAGTTTTTACGTAGGATACATTACAAGTTACATCATTGTAGAATTTCTTATGCGGAATTGTTGACTCATTACGGACTTTTGAGCTTGGAGTCCAGACGTTACCTACTCATGGCCATGATGTTGCATGGCATTTGTAATAACGGGTTCGATTGTAATAACCTCACAAATTATTTGTGTTATGTTGTACCTAGATCGGTATTCCGCAGAGGGGTGCGCGCGCCTCGGCTGTTTTGTACTGGGACCTGTAGAACGAATGCGGGAGTGCGTGAGCCCCTTCGGCGACTACTGGATAATTATAACACAAACTTTGCAGAATTAGACATATTTGGGTTCTCAAAATTAAAGTTTAAAAAAATAGCAGTAGAAACATTATCAAATAGAACGGGTTGATGGAATTGGATATCATACTTGTATCTGTACCGGTTCATCGCGGTTTTTTAGTTTATTATTCCGTAGTGAGAAGATAATAAACTTCTCCTTTCATCATTAATTTGTGGACATTGGTGTGGGTTGTACACTTACCTAATTGATATCTACATTATAATTTTATGTAATATTTAGTGTATAACTGTTCTATGTTCCTAAAATAAAAAAAAATAAAAAAAAAATAAAAACTAAAAATCAATACACATTTGACAATGACATTTTCTGAAGTGGAACTTCTTTAGCTTCTTAGGTTTTTAGGTTTAGAATGATTAGTTTTTAAAAGGTAAAGGGTTAACGGGTCCCAGTTACCTGGTACTCGCAGTAAAAGTTAGGCTTTGAACGTCTCTATCTCGGATATTTTTCATCCTATAAAAATAAAATAAAAACCAAAATGTTTGTTAAAAAAAGAACTCAAATTTCGTTGTCATTACGAATCATTTACGAATATTCAATATTTATGAAGGTATTTTCAAAAGAAAATAAAATTTACGAAAATATCAAAAATTTCGATTTTATGAAATCAATTTTTTTTAAAAAATAAGCATCACTTATGCTAAAAGAAAGAATGTCTTTTAGGGATAACCATAAATTTGAATTGTTCTGGAAATAGTAAAGGTTTTTTCCAAAAATAAATCGAAAGTGTCATCTTATTTTTATCATAACTTCATCAATTTTGATGCTATTAACACTTTACAGTACTCATTAGAAAGGTATTTTCAAGGTCTTTAAAAAGTGTTTTGGAAGTATATGTCATAAAATGCATCGGTTGCCTGTTATTTTGGTTTGAATACTTAGATTTAAGTCCTCGCCGAAAAAAATATACATACAATTACCTATAGCTCACTTTGAACTAATATCAGAAGGTTTTTCAAAGTAGGGCTTTGTTCGTTTTTTTATTAACTTCAATTTTGGTAATTATATTTTTTTTGTAAAAACTCATAGTTTTTGAGTTATTTATGAAAAACCGCTTTAAAACATGTATTTTATCACGAAAAATCACAATTTTTGATCTTTAATAACTCAGAAAGTATTAATTTATTCCACAAACCTTATACACCAAATTTCGCTTAGAATTGGTCTTTCTATCGATTTCTGGAGTTGTTTTTATTAAAATAATTTTCACCCCCGGGAAGGGTATAAAATGAATGGCATCTACCCCCAGGGCAAAAGCGCAAGTTGGCACTATGTCACTTTTGTTTCTTAAGGTATCCCCCACCTCACCAATTTCCATGAAAATCGATGGAGGTTCAACGAAATCGGAGGCTGTAGCTGATTTTTGCCTTCATTGACTGGACTAATTGGACGTGTGACGTGCGCGACTAATTTTGCCGCCTCCGTGTGTGACTGTGACATAATATTGACGTTACATTATTCGAAGTTTAGACTTTGATTTCCCTATTATTTTTCCATAGTTTTTCTTAATTTCAAGAAATCGAAGGAGTTTTTTATTATTTTAATAACGATTTAGAGAATTATTTTTGCGAGAAAGAAAAGAGGTATTTTTGTTATTAAAATATTGCATAAGACCGAGTAAATATATTTTTATAATAACGGAATATTTTAAGAGATTAGTTTTTCTTATTGAAAAAAATCCTTTTTTACCGTACCATGTCTGAGTCGGGAAACAATTTGTTCAATACTACATAAGTGGGTCTACCTACAATGTTTTGAGTTGATAGGACACAAAAGTTTCATAGAAGCAATTTTATTTATGTCAGTTGTTTCTACATTGTCATAGTGATATACGAATGAGCTTACGGTAATATTATCGTGCTTATGGTGTCTTATACTATTATATGAAGTTTTGTAGTGGCACCGTATCTTTTATGGATTTATTCTTAGCATTGACCGACATATTTGAGCTCGTCACAAATGTGGCTAGTAAAATTATTCCCGCGCTCTGCAGCCCCCTTGAAAACGATAATTTATTAAACTTCATTAACCTAGATTGAGAACGAAATAAAACATGTACCAAGCATGCAGCTTCTTTGGATTACTCTGAACTTGTGTTTTACTTAAAAAGAAGATAATAAAGTAAATAGTTTAAATAAATAGAGCTAACACAACACATGACACGACACGAGGAGCACAATGGCGCGAGTGGTTAGAGGAGCTCGATGGTGCAGGTGGTTATCGCGTTCGGCTGCGATCGTTGAAGTTAAGCAACTTCCACATTGGTCGGTCATTGGATTGACAACTTCCATGTCCGAGGGGTTTGTACGCCGGGTTTCATGGTGTCGCCGACTCGGAAGGTCCCGGGTTCGAATCCCAGTGAGGGCAGATGTTTGTGTGATGAATACGAGCATTTGTACTCCAGTCATGGATGTTTAATATGTATTTCTATAAAATCTGCTTATATATGTACAGCATATGTATTCTATCCGTTACCCTAGTATCCCATAACACAAGCCTTACAGTGCTTACTTTGGGGATAGGCTAATTGGTGTGTGTTAAAAAAAATTAGACGAATGACCAAAAATCTTATATCTCGAGTTCCTCTGTGCACGTTAAGCCGTTAGTCCCGGCTGCATCTGCAGTCGTTAGCTCCCGCCAATCCGCACCGGGCCCGCGTGGTAGGTCATGGCCCAATTTACCTATTCCATCAATAGGGAAGTCCTGTGCCCCAGCAATGGGGACATTAAAAAGCTGATGATGATGATGATTATGACACGGACACTAGGACATACGTCCTTGTTGCTCTATGTTTCATTATGATACTTTTATTTATGTACAAATTCATTAACAAAAAATAATTTTAAACAAGTTGACGACCTCCGTGGCCGAGTGGTTTATACGCCGGGTTTCATGGCGTCGCCGACTCGAGAGGTCCCGGGTTCGAATCCCGGTGGGGGCAGATGTTTGTGTGATGAATACGAGCATTTGTACTCCAGTCATGGATGTTTAATATGTATTTCATATAAATATACTTATATATGTACAATATATGTATTCTATCCGTTACCCTAGTATCCCATAACACAAGCCTTTACAGTGCTTACTTTGGGGCTAGGCTAATTGGTGTGAGTGTTGGAAATATTTATTTATTTATTATTTATTTATTTAATTTTAAACAAGTGACGTAAAATCCATAATCAGACAAAACATTTAAAAGTTTATTTAGTTATTTATTTATTCAAAAAACACTACACCATTATAAAAGGTACCATTATAATACCTAATTTAATAGTGTAGTCGTCCTTTCAAACTAACAATAAATTCTTATAAAATTACATTAATTATTAACAAAATTATTTCAATGCTGTTAACTATATAAAATGTCAATAAATATATCAATAAAAATAAATAAAAGAAAAAAAAAGTCAATGTAAGCAAATTTCAATTAAAAAACTATAAAAATCACTTCAATATAGGATGCATTACCAATTCTATTACAAAATTGTCAATAAAATTTGCCAATAAAATCTAAAATTCAGAATACATTTCTCAAAGTACATTAAAAAATATTCCACTAAAATGTCAATAATTTTATTTAAAGCACAACACTTTTAAAGTTACTTTCGTAAACTCGCCAATGGAACAGGTACACAAATCGATAGACTCGGCAACTACATTGAACGTTACACCATTTCAGTAACATGGATGCGGAAAATCACAAGTATTCTCAAAATTTGTACGTATGTACCTACATATATCTCATGTAAATTTAATCTGTGTATTTGCCTAAACACACAGTTAAAATTTAGATGGGATAAAATTTAATTTAACTTCCATTGCCTTAATTTTCCCGAAGCTTATTTCATGTTATTTACCGTACCTACAGAGTTCTCAAAACATACGTCCGAATGTGTCCGAGTTAATTTAACCTTACGGACAAAGTTCCAAATCCGTCGATTTTTTTTCTTAAAGATTCGCCTCCACCGTGTGTTGCTGCTATTGACTGCTGTATATAATGTATTCCAATATTATCTTTTCTGTACTAGTATGATTATGAGTAAAACCTTAAAGTTTTTTAACTCATTCATGAATAGGTTCAGACACATCGAATAAATAGAATGCTTCTTTAAATCACGTGTTTTCTTAATCTATTGGTACCGCAACGAAAGTGACAGTATAATCATACTTAAAAGTTAATTAACGAAGCGACTGTCCATAACAGGCCAATCATAAATTAGCAACTTTTCGCATTTGGCCCAAGATATACCTAAGAATTTTATGATCTAGCGAGTTATGCGATCCGGATCCACTTAAAAACTTTACATTTGTTACATCCACCCACCTTATTGTATAAGAAAGCCTAAATTGAAACAGCCGCAGCATTTCGATTGAGTACATTATTATGTTCTCCTCAATACGGTTTCCTTGTAATCCGATACCACGGCACGATCGTACACGAGACAAGCTATTGGATTGGAAGAACTCATTTGGAACCCTGCCATAGGTGGGCCACGCCGGAAATCTTCCCATACTACACTACACACGTCTCAAACCAACAGTCTCTTGGAAACAATTGAGCTTTACGACCGACTGTGAAGTTATTTTTTTTATCCCTTGCACTGTATTGGCTTGGTGTTTTAATTTTTGCTCAATATACATAAATATGTTTAACAACTAACTAGCAGAAGCCCAAAGTTTCCCAAGTGTTTTGCCAAATTCTATTCGTTATATTTTTGCAGCAAAAAGTTACCTTGGTCCTTCATCAAAACCCTTTGCGTTTGCTTTCGTAACTATACAAAAATTAATTAAAATAAGGTTTAGACGTGGGTTACAGGCAGGCGTGAAAGAGTAATACTCCGTTACTCGAGGCATAGACCCTCGAGCTAAGAACGTTACTCAAACAGCGCCTAAGAGACAAACAGACAGAGAAACTTTCTCATTTGTAATATTATTAATATGGATTACTAATCATAATCAATAATCATAATCAAAAAAATAAATAAAAAAAAAACCTTTATTCAGTGAAGGCTGTTACAAGCACATATGAATGTCTAGAAGCTATGCCATCGGTTCGTAAATCTACGGCGGGAGACCTTGTACTGAGAAGAACCGGCAAGAAACACAACAAGGGCTGTTTTTTTCTCCCTGTTTTATCATTTACAGAGTCGTCAAGTTGAGAAATGACTTCAGAGATGATTCATGAAGTCACCTTTCATTACATTAATTGTTCACCTGCATTTTGATTGCTGTGGCACACAGTATAAATACAAATAGAGTTATTTATAATATTTGTAATTAAACATTTACATCTTAAATATCAAAGTAGTTAGGGCAGACTCATCTCCGCTGGCAGGACCCGTTCACGAGCATGACGCATGAACCAGCCATCGCTTCGCTCAACCATATTTTAGGCCGATAACCACCCGCCTCACACGACACCACCGAAGAGACTTTTATGAGAGCATAACTACCCATAACCACCTATATCAACCACAACATATTTACTTAAAATTAAAATCATTTATCTGTAGGACACTGCAAACAACTACAAAAACAATGGAGAAATCATGACCACGCCGTTTTGTCATTCAAATCTTCTTAAATAGTCGGACTATTCTTCCTTAAAGTAATCAACTTTAAATAAAGCTTTTAAATTCAATAGAAATATCGTCAACACATGATTCATAATATATATCATATAGAAATACCCGTTGGAATGGTTGGAATAGTTCAAACCCAAGCATTTTTGTCTATAATATAATCAGATACTTTATAATAAGCTTTCTTAACAAGAGATTTTTTAATGGTCAATATAAATTAAGTCAGACTTAACTCTTGAATATTGTTTGTGACTTTATTGTAATAGCGAACGCAGAGACCTCTAAACGAATTATAAATTTTGTGGAGCCTAGTAGCAGGTAAAGTTAACTTATTTTTCCTTCTAGTATTAAGTGTATTTCACTATTTTTAGTAAATAAACTAATATTTTTTTTGACAAATACTAAGGTTTCATATATGTATTGTGATGCAACCGTCATTATGCCTATTTCTTTAAACTTATCTCTTAATGAGTCCTTAACTTTAAGATTATAAATTGATCGATTAGCCCGCTTCTGCAACACAATGTCGGCGGCATTTCCACACAGTAAAATACCGTAAGACATTATACTATGAAATTAACTAAAGTAAACTAATCTGGCAGTTTCTATATCCGTTAACTGACGTACTTTCATTACAGCATATGCAGCAGAACTAAGTCTCTTCGACAATTTATCAATATGTGGGCCCCATTGCAACTTTGAATCTAGTGTGATTCCTAAGAACACTGTGGTATCTACAAGGCTCACATTTCGATCCTTTATATTTACATTGGTTTTTACCTGTTTGACATTAGGTAAAACAAATTTCAAACACTTAGTTTTCCCTTTATTTAGCAGTAAATTATTAACATTAAACCAGTGGACTACCTTAGAAATAGACTTGTTCACGTCGTCAATTTGCGACTGCCTACGTTTAATTTTAAACAAAAGTGAATTGTCATCCGCAAACAATACTATTCTATGGTTATCCTTTACAAAATAGGGCAAATCATTGATATAAATTAAAAATAAGAAAGGACCTAGGATTGAGCCCTACGGAACTCCCATCTTAACCGACGAACCAGGAGATTTTTCTCCATTGATGTCAAAACTCTGAACCCTATCACTCAATTATGATACAATAACATCCAGAGTGGTATCTCTAAATCCATAGTGCTGTAGTTTCCTGATCAATGTTTCTTGAAAAATGCAATCGAATGCCTTTGATAAGTCGCAAAACACACCAAGTGCAGCATGCGAGTTCTCTCAGGTATCAAAAATTTGCTGTACAAGCTCAACACCGGCATCGGTTGTTGAGCGACCCCTTGTCAAACCAAATTGTTTACTATGCAGAAGGTTATTACTATAAAAATATGATTGCATTTGATCTAGCATAATCTTTTCAAAAATCTTACTAAAGGTGGGTAGCACGGACTTGGGTCTAAAGTTTGTGGGGTCAGATGTGCTACCCGATTTATGCAATGGAGTTATTTTACTATGTTTCATTAGATCAGGAAAAACACCACAGCCAACACATTGATTAAAAATGCTAGCCAGAATAGGAGCTATTGTCTCAATTACTGATGTAGAAACATCCACGGAGCTACCCCACAGATCCGCGGTTTTCTTTTTATTCAATTGGTTAAAATATTTGATTATGTCTTTAGAGTTAACATATTTAAATTTAAATTGACTAGCACCTTGTTTTATGTTTTCTTTTAATATTGCTTCAGCAGAAATGGACTCCTCCAGTCCAAAGATTTTGTAGTTAAAACTGGAATATCAGTGAAAAAATTTTCAAATGCTGTAGCAACTTCAATATCTGATGTAACATTTCTATTTTCAATGTTTAAATTAAAACTAGTATTTCGAGTTTTAGATTTTCCAGTTTCATTGTTTATAATGTTATTGTGTTAATGTCATTTTGATTTTGTCATTACTATTCTTAATCTTACAACTTAAATAATTTGATTTAGCTGTGCGACATACCTTTTTAAATAACTTAGTATAATTACGTACATATACTCTAAAACTTACACTAGTAGTATATGGATGGATGAACGTTTACATAACTACTATTGAGAAAACAAAACAAAAATATTGAATTACACAATAAGATTTTTAACCATGACCATTAGCTTAATCAATAAGTTTTAATATGGTTTTAACAAATCATTAATGAAGTTTTACCGGTGCACTGTCTAATAAAACACAATTATGATATTGAACCGAAATATTCTTAATTTACAAGCTTAATTAACACATATGTAATGAAATGGGCGTACAACAGCGATAACATAAAGTTAGTAGATTCAGTGAACCATATCGTCGTGATTGGATTATGAATGAATACATCGTCGCACAAATATTGTGCTGAATTTATTATTCGGTCGCCAATATAGCTAAATAGACTTTATTGAACAATATTAGGGACTACAATTATATAAAGGTATTTAATAAACAAATATTAATTGTCCAATATTTATTAATCTTATAGAAGTTTTTAAAGGGCTCGATATCTCAGAAATGATGACGCTATAAAAATGTTATCGAAGCACCTTCATATAGAAGTTACAATTCAGCACAGCTACATATACAATGTTCTTCTTCAAAAACAAAATTTAATTACAATACAAGAAGCCTACAGGTACTGTCTGCAGCTTCGACTTGATCTCCTCCCTGGATTGCGTGCTGGGTGACCCTCCCTAGGGCGGCTGACCTAGCGGCTATCAGTGTCCTGTGGGAAAGGGCTACTTGGGGTTTGGATAGAAGACACAAACAAACCTTCCGATGCCACCTTCTTGCACTATCATTATCCTTAGTTCTAACCTTAAAATCGGGATGCCAATTATCAGTTCAAGATCATCTCAAAATCGCGTCACACTAACACTGGGATAAAAGTACTATCACTAACTAACTTTGGTGCAACAAGTAACTGACTGTTAACTTCTACAATCAAACAGAACGCGGCCGGTTGAATCCAAATTTAGCGTTTTAACAATTCCAATGGAAAGTATTGGAGTATTTTACAAAGGAACAAAACAAGACTTTCATAACGTACAAATAAGCACGCACCTTGACTTCACAAAAAAATCGCTTGTCTCGCTGAAACCTCGTATGGCCTTTGGTTTTCATCTATGGATTTTACTATATGTATACGACCTTGCCTTTCTGTGTGACTACATCCAAATGACATGGGACATTATAAAATCGTAACGTCTTGCCTCGACCTATTCTACCGTCTGTATGCAAAGGGCATTAGCGTATTCTGACATCTTTTTGTAATATAAAAGGAGAGTAGTTTTCTTATGTAAATTCAGCAACAATGACGGTGCTACCATACGGCGAAACAATAAAGAAGAGATAGTTTTTACACTGATCTGACCCAAACCCGAGAACGGAATCCAGTAATGGTCATGTCTAAAAAAGGAGGTCGTTAAATAAGCATATCTATTCCATAGGCACTTGTCCCACTGCCGACGATGAACGAGAAGCGAGTAGAAATAGAAACTATAAGCGAGTTGGCGAGCAGCGGGAAGCGAGTAGGAGTTTTATCGCTGGGCTGTAAGCGAGTGTGCGAGTACAACGGGCGATTACTCACGCCACTCGCTCGCGGAAACTGTCCTGACCCCTGATTTTGGTTCAGGGGTTCACGCACGCCCGTGTTTTGATGGCCAAGCGGGCATCGCTGAGCGAACATTATCTTTGATAGCTCTTGTCGCTGAGCGAAAACTAGTGGAACGAGTTCTCGCCGACAGTGTGGACAGTCAGCGATCAACTATATATGCATCTCTTTTCTTTACACGGAATGTTTTATTTATTGTACGCTAATGGTGTCGATACTGGCATGATTCTCTAAACCTAAACTTGAATTTGACAACAGTGTATCAGTATCATTTTCTATATAGAATGAAAAGGAGAGACTGATTTTAAATTCATGCCAGAATAGACACCATTGAGTCAGAAAATAGCTGATAGTCGCTTCCTCGCTCGCGGTGGGACAACTGCCTAAGGATATCCGTTTTGAGAGAGAAATCATTTTCCCGGTTTTTCCCTCCAACCAAATTTTTTTAACTCATCCAATGGAAGATTTTGGAATATTAATAATCTGGTTGACTTCAGAGGTTTCCAATGAGCGATGGAGCCATTAAGTCTATTTTTTCAGTCAGCGGACCCATTGTCTGTCTTCTGTTGTGATTCCATTTGTTATTTCGAGGGGGAGGGTTTAAGGGTGGGAGTGAGGAACAACAATCCACATTGCTCCGGAGGAATAGCTCTCCCCTTGCCTGATGAGTTTTGAAAATGGAACGTCTTATCTAATCGAGATTAATTTTGAATATCAATCTTTGTAATGGGGGACAGTATTCTTTTAATCGTTTTGCGTAATGACTCTTATACTGGCGTGTTTTATTGGTGCGATTTGATAAGAAATTTTCTTTCTATTTGTTTATTGCTATTATTAAACAATCTTAAGAAAAGGTGACGCTATTACATGTTACCAAATGAAATGAGTGCATCTTTGAAATGATGTTGACTTTATGCACATTTTGAGAAAATAGGTTTTAATAGGGCAGAAAATAGTAGAATTTCATCGAATTGTTCATACATACATGAGAACCCTGAATACATTAGTACACTCTTTATTTTTTTTGGCAGTCGTGTAAAAGACTTTTGGAGTGAACATGTCGAATTATGTCGTAAAAGGATGTAAAAATTAAACTCTAATATATAAAATGAAGGATACAATTACATTTCACATGAACGTTGACTTGTAAACCAATACTTTTAATAAATCAAAATAAAATTGAGGAGAGGTTTAAAAACATTACAAGTGTTGCCATTAAAAAGTGTTAGTCTTTATCCTAATTTTTGAGTAATAAGAAGTACTTCGCGGAAAAATCTTGAATACAACCATAAGTAGACGAACGTTTGCGCAGTAGACACATTTTGTATTTAATATTGCTTCTGGGCGGGCTTAGTTGTCTATGATTTATTTTATATGTTCGTTTGGGTGTATAAGTACACAACTTAACGTTATTCGTTTTTATGTAATAATAATCTATGTTTTATGCATTAGAATTAGACGTAGTATATATTTTGTGGAAGTCCTTTATAGACTGACGTGGTGGTGGAGGTCCAACTCTCCCAGGAATTTGGAACAGCAAAATATGAGTCGGGATAAGTAATGGTTGTTGGTGTATGTTATAGAATCGCTTGTGCAAGCTGCATTAAAGGACTTTAATGTGTACCTATCCCGTATTCCTACCTCCCTGATATTTTACCTGGTTGTCACCCTTTACGTTTTCGCTGAGAGTATTAAGTAACTTCCAGGTCTCCGAAGCAATAAATGTTAAATGCTCAGTAATTACATTTTTGCAGCGCTTTTCCTATTTTTTTTTTCAGTTAATTTTGCATTGCTTATTTCCTTCGAAACAAGTATGGAATGTTTACATATATACTTTCGATAAAAAAAATCGTATAATTAGTTTTCTACATATGTAGTTGTTTTTGTAATATTACAATTACAAAACCGGTGCCATATTGTTGTTCGCAGCGCTTCATCCAAACTTTTTTATTTGATCTAAAAATGAGTTATCAATTTACTGCTTATGTCTAGTAGTATGTCGGTTACTCAATGACATTGAGCTACCCCAACAGAATTAAATGAAGCTTGGCGCACAAAAATTACTTACTATGGATTAATTCACATAAATCAAAAAATATTTTAAATGTCCATGAAAAATTCCCACAAAACACATCGTGGACAAAATTCAAAATTATAGCATATATATATATGCAATATTGTTTGTATGAAACAAACAATATTGCTTACATATATATGCTATTTTTTTTCTTCTAACAATGCAACTTTCGAATGATAGAGTTTTTTATACGAGCTACATACATAGGCCCTCTTTTCATGAACAACACAATACACCATGCACGCAATCTCGACATTATACAGACAATTGATCGTTACGTTAGGAGAAATATAAGGTAGCGGCACCAAAGACCGACAAGAACCGATTTCCAAGATTCCCTTCTGTGTGATCAATGAAAATAAGAGAAGTTAACCGATTAAATAGAACAAAGCGAAACGTCAAGCAACAAATAAATGAACACATTCAAACCGTTGAAGCTTTGTTCTATTTGATGAGTGGTGTGCGTGAAAACCTAAGAATATTTTTTTTTTCTGGTAAAACTTTTCTTTACATTTAAACATTTAGCAGTTAAATGCTTAAAAATAAATAAAAACATAACTATAATTGCTATTTCTTCTTTCAAATGTTTAATACTTGAAAAAGTAATCATTTGACATTGTGGGTTACCTACAATGCGAAGAGATGACGCTGCCTTGCAGCTTAAGGCTAGAAAAATTTCGACGCGGCCATCAGGGCCGTGGTAGCATAATTGATCAGTGCATCCGCCCGGATTGAGAAGGGTGCGGGTTCGAGTCCCGTCCGCTGCCTGGACCGCGTGGATTTTTTTTGTAGTAAAACTTTTCTTTAGATTTAAACATCTAGCAGTTAAATGCTTAAAAATAAATAAATATATAAAAATTATTAGTTTAAAAAAAACTAAAAACACCTTTTTATTTACTGCACTCAAAAGCCAAAAATAAACTCTCTGTTTACTTCATTAGGGCTTTAGAGTTAGCCATGTTTATAGTTTATTTTAACATACATGTATAACTGAAAAAGCGTGGGGCGCTATTCATTGCAATATTTATCAAATCAATTAATATATTACGTGATTCATAATGCTTAAAAAATCATTTAAAATTTTATAATGAAGCGCCCCACGCTTTTTCAATTATATATATAATTAAAATAAACTATAAACATGGCTAACTCTAAGGCCCTAATGAAGTAAACAGGGAGTAATTTGGTTTATTTTACTCTTTTTAGTTTCAGTCATCAGGAAAAAATAATAGAATATCTTAAGACGAATCTAATAAGCCCAAACTCGATATGTTTACTAGCAGGCAGTCCAAGGTTCCATCAGCCACCTTCCAGTCCCATCATCAGACCAGCTCGATGGTACCGTATTGTGGTATTGTATTGTTATCTAATCTAAATATAATTGCCAAGTTTCATGATGTTACAAGAATTAGAAGTATTGTATTGTGGTATTGTATTGTCATCTAATCTACATATAATTGCCAAATTTCATGAGATACAAGAATTAGAAGTATTGTATTGTCATCTAATCTACATATAATTGCCAAGTTTCATGATGATACAAGAATTAGAAGTGCGTGTAATTAAGATTTTAAGTTTTTATTACATAGTTACATACGAGTCGACCTAATAAAAGCGTAACAAAAAAAACGATTACAATACGCTCGGTATTACCACACTCAGTGATCGGTCACCTACTCATCGATCACAGAAGAGAATAATAATAATAATAAATAATAAAAAAAAAACAGAATTAATTTTAAATATAAGTGACTTTGATCTAAGAAAACGCAAAAGGTAAATAAAAATACATAGCCTGAACTAGTATCCTGTGTTTCGGGCAGATCTCAACTCCTTTAAATAATCAATAGCACAATAAAACAATAACAAAAAATAATAAATCCACTTAGCATTAATTCTGTATGACATGCAAAATTCAGCATACATTGCAGAGTTGTAAACTGGGTCAATATCGGTCATTTGTTCTTTCTGTTTATTCGTATTTATTTAACATACATATTGGTATCCGCATTAAAAATTAGGTTTAAATTACAATTCTGTCATACTAAAACAAAATATGTATATGAAAAGTTCTAAAATATAAATAACAGGTGACGCTTTCAGGCTCCTTCATGATCTATGGAGTTAACATAGCGTTTTTCGAATGTCGATCATGGGCTCCTGTCGGTGCCACTGTCTTAAAAAGATAGTTACTAACTCTCTTCTCTTCCATTCTATAAAGATGATTTTAGTGAAACCTGTGGTGAAAAACAATTGTTGAGGTAAGCTGGATGTGAACAATACACACAGTGTTTTGTTCACATCACCATCACTCAAATGTATTGGTAATTCGATGGACAAAGACCAAACCCTTAGTACGCAGCACAAACACAAGACAGAAAAGATCTCGAATCCAACCTGATGATACCTAGTACAAATTGAATTTCGAAAGTAAAAGACCGCAATGCTGTTGCAAGCAAGTATGCATAAAGGCATTGTTAAAATAATTACGTATATATTTGTTCAGTTTAAATATACACTAAAGCATTCTGCTTAACGCTTAACCACAATTTCAGATTATAGAACATCTACCTATAATCTGAGGTCACAATATACAAAAGGTATATTATTATGATCGCTTCGATGTGCTCTTTTAACAGCCTTTATTTACAGAGCACCATAATACCAATGCGCCCCTATACTTAGGCTCAACTCATAGAGTTGAAGCGACGAGACGCGTCATGGTTTTACCGTGTTTTGCCTGTAGCAAAGGAGATTGCTCAGCTTCCATACATGTTTCACCTAAAGACCAATAATTATGAAAAATTGTTTCCTAGATTCGAAATTATATATAAATTACTGTAAAAATGAATATTACTGACGGAAACCCCTGAGAACTTCTATAAACCATATACACTGAATGATTTTGAGGTTATAATTGCAAAAAGTTATCATAATTTAATAAAAACCAATAGGATATTTTCTTAGTAATAATTAGGTTTATAATGGTAAAAGGTAAAAATTTACGATTACGTCATTTTACAGAGTTGTGAAAAACTCATGCTTAGGCCTCTGAGCGTCGTCGCTCGTCGACGAGCGTCGTAGTTGAAAATCAGAACGCGACGCGAAGCTTCGACTCTCCCCGTTGAACCCTATACTACACAGCAATTTATTCGCGTAAAAAATGGAATGGTATAAATCAGGCGGGCTCAGGTGCTGCGTGTCCTCACTCCAGGCAACTATTGGCGCGGGATAAAAACTCTGACGTAACTGAAATAGCGTGCACGACCCTCCAAGTTGATAACAAGTTTTAAAAACTGGATAAACGTTTGAGTTTGTTTTAAATATCAATAGTCAACTTCTGGCGGAGTCCACAGAAGCGACCACCATTTTGCAAGAAGAAGAATAAGAGGTCTACGATTTCGCTACAAAGGTATCTCGCAAATTTAAAAATCGAAATAAGTCCACGATCGAAAATCTTTTTTTTTTATTTTTTTTTTTTTTTTTTGGTTCTGTTCTTTCCGTTCATTAAACGGAAAAGGCAAAGACGACAAATACGCCATACAGCCAAGACTAAAAGTTCTTTTCTTCAAGTCTTCATAAGGAATAATTCGAAATCCAAGTTTAAATATCTTCTATAGTACTCTTGATGTAATTATACAGTGCCAAATAACATTGTGGGTTTTGGAGAAGTACAGGTAAGGAACGCGGGATGTTCTCGGCTGAATTGTAGATTTCAAGCAAA
Organism: Chilo suppressalis; assembly: GCA_902850365.2. Lineage (NCBI taxonomy): Eukaryota > Metazoa > Arthropoda > Insecta > Lepidoptera > Crambidae > Chilo > Chilo suppressalis. Next base: position 7,637,175 of record OU963902.1, read on the forward strand.
CTATTACTGAGAAATATTCGTTGAAGAGCAAAATGAGGGCATTCGAGGAACAAATGATGAAGTGACTGACTTGAGAAGCTGCAGAACGAGCATGATGGGGAGGAGACCATGTTCATTCTGAATAAATGTTCGTTAAAGCGTCCATGTCCGAGTCGCAGTCTACATATTGTAGTGTAAAATTTTCGGTGAATAAAATTTCTCTGAGCAAACCACGGCTTTCTGATTGTATCATTAATATTATGATACCAAACACCTTTAGTTTGTAAAGTTTCATGCCAATGATCTAACCATGTCTTCTTTATTTTGTCTTTTACAATTTCTACACAATCAGAATCAGGAATCTTTATGTTTTTCACAGGGACATTATCAGCCGTGTTAGTTATAATCTTTGCCAGTGTATCTACTTCTTCATTACCGTAAACGCCTATATGTGATGGAGTCCAAAACAAAATGATGTCTTTTCCGTATGTTGTAAGTTGACAATATTTTTCTCTGATCTCGTGTATAGTGTAATTGGATTTTGACGAAAACGCTGGGTTTGATAAGGCTTGAAGTATACTCATGCTATCTGTTATTATGATCCATTTACTATGGCTAGATTTTGAAATATATTCTAAAGCTGCTAATATTGCTGTTGCTTCCGCTGTATAAACGCTACTTTGACTTGGTAATTTCAAGCCATGGCCAATTTTTGTGTACAAATCATAAAACGCCATGGAAACATTTTTGTTATTCCTCGATCCATCGGTGTACAACTGTCTATATTCAGCCCATACATTTAACTCGTTATAAACATCATATTTACAAAAAAGATCACTATTTATTACTATATTTATTTCCTGAAATTTACTTTTATACACACCTTTATAACAAGGCAACCTATCACTAATATATACATTATTATCATCTATAATTCTCGAAATGTTATTTACACCATTATGTAAAAAGGAATTGGTATTATATGCACTAAGTTTATTTCTAAGTAAACTATTTTCTATAGACATCACTTTTAATAAAAATTTACAATTTAGAAATTCAAAACGTATATGTAAAGGGGGCAAATTACATTCTATTTGCATAGAATTTATTGGTGAGGTATTCATAGCACCTAAAATAATTCTTAGATTTTTATTTTGTATTTTTTCTAGTCGGTCTGTTAATTTTTTGTCAGACGCAAAACAAAAAAAAGCATATTCGAAATGACTTCTGACTAAAGTTTTATACAACAGAAGCAAAATTTTAGGATCGGCGCCCCACTGGTAACCAACAAGGGATCTTAAAACGTTGGTAGCCCTCATAGAACGGTCTATCAAACAATCGACATAAGCTTTCCACGATAGGTTTTGTTCAAAAATAACCCCTAAAAATTTTGTTGATTTCAATACGGGTAAAGTTTGACCGTTATAGAGTAATTTTAAGTTAGACACTAGGGTGGTCCTTATTTTGGGTAAGCCGGAATTTCAAACCTCTCACCCCTTGCATATCTCCCATTTGCCAAAAAAAAAATGTGTGCAAAGTTTAAGCCCAATCGGACAACGTTTACCCGTGGCCCAAGAGGTTGAAAGTTCAATATTCGTGCCAATATGTAAAAACTAATTTTTGGGCTCGTTTTCGTGTAGAGCTGCGACGAAAAATTGCAATGCGCTATAATCCACAGCGTTTCTAACTACATTAATAAATAATGGATGTATAGACGCTGAGTTCAACCAAAAACTAAATTTTTTTTTTACAGTGGCCAGCCGATGAATTGTGATTCGTACCACCCATAACCTAACGTCCAAAACCTAGAACAATTTTACTGCGATTTGTGAACACAACAATGGAACGCCGGAGCAATACATCCAAAAACCTTTATTTAATCGGATCCTATACCAACCAAATTGTTGGTCATAAGTTGCCTTCAAATATTCAAGTGCTTCGTGTATTATTCTTTAACCTACGTGAAGTGCAACTGAATTTACGGGATAGTGCGCGTTTAGTGATAGACGAGGCCATTGTCTTTTGGCAAAAAGCGCGTATACCGACCCGAGATCTTCAACATTGCATATCGAAACTAGAGTCTTTGTACGATAAATGGAAAAACCTGCAAAAGCATGTAAATAGACATACGGAAAACGAACGAAGTAAAAGAAAAATGTTCGTGGAAATATTCGATGACCTTTTCGATATTGCTCACGCAAATGCACTCGAGATGGTTCCAGAAGAAGGTAAACTATTTCTACTTGCGCAACGAGAAAAAGGACGACGAGGATCCTTAGTCGGCGTCGATCGTGGAGCGGTGACAAAAGAAAAAGCAGTTGCCCGGCAATTGGAAATAAAAGAGGAGCGAAAAAAACGATGCTACGAGGAAATGCAAGCACTTAGTACGGAAAATATTTCCACTTTTTGATGTTGTTTTTTTATATGAGGAAGATCATTATAGCGTCATGTTTTTCGTGAATTTCAGGCGAGCAAGTTGAATTATTATCATCATCCGAACCATCGCAACCATTAAGTTCACAATCACAGTCAAGCACCAGTGACGAGCCCGGCCCACCACCATTGAAAAAGAGAGCCACACAGGAATTCTTTACTCCAAAACTCGCCGCAGCCTTCGATAGATGCAAAATTAGTGACCGGGATGCCGTACATATTTTGTACGCAGTTATTGAGGCACTAGGACAACAGCCAGATGTATTGATCATCAACCGTTCATCAATTCATCGCATCCGTGAGCGTTTGCGCCAAGAACGTACCGAACAAATTCGAGAGAAATTTAGTTTATCTGAAGTCAAAGCAGTCACCGTGCATTGGGATGGGAAGTTGCTTCCAGCTTTAACTGGAAAACATCTCATTGATCCATACTCCCATAATCGTGACGGGTAAGGATATCGAACAACTCCTTGGAATTCCTGAGCTGTCAGCGGGAACGGGAGTAGATCAGGCGTCAGCTGTACATCAGGCCTTGGAGGATTGGGGTCTTACTGACAAAGAACAAGCTCTTTGCTGTGATACAACAGCATCAAATACTGGCCGACTCCATGGTGCCTGTGTTCTGCTGGAACAGTTGCTAGAGAGAGATCTCTTGTATTTACCGTGCCGACATCACATCTTCGAGATAATTTTAAAAAGCGTTTTTGACGAGAAAATTGGACCGACGTCGGGACCGGTCATACTTCTGTTTAAGCGTTTCCAGCAACAATGGAGTAAAATTGACACAAAAAACTTTTCACCCGGAATTCACGATGCGCGTGTCAATGGAAAGCTAAACGATAAAGCAGGAGAAATTCTTTCATTTGCAATGGAACGGCTCGGCGAACATCACGACCGAGAGGATTATCGCGAGCTTCTAGAATTAATCGTAATCTTCCTCGGTGGGAGCCCACCTCGCGGTGTTTTTTTTCGTACTCCAGGAGCAATGCACCACGCTCGATGGATGGCGAAAGCGATTTACAGTCTCAAAATTTTCATGTTTAGAACTTCCTTTCGCCTCACATCTCGTGAAGAAAATTCAATTTGCGACGTGTGCATTTTTCTGGTACTCGTTTATGTAAAAGCGTGGTTTTGTTCCAGCAATGCTATCGAAGCACCGTACCACGACTTACAATTTATTCAACAATTGTCTTCATATGAGACAATTGATTCTAGTATTTCTCGCGTAGCGCTGAAGAAGTTTTGCGGCCAGTTGTGGTATTTAACAGCAGAAACTGCGGCTCTTGGATTTTTCGATGCGAAGATATCCGTACCCCTAAAGAAAAGAATGGTCGCCGCTCTCAAAAGTACCGATGGGATTTTCGAGATGAATAAGCGGCTCACTATTCGCTCCAGTGACGTGCCTGAGTTAATTTCTAAGGGCATAGATGATTTCATTTCCATGGACTCAAATAAGCTCTTTGTACGATTTGGTGTATCTTCTGAGTTCCTTAACGAGGATCCGTCGAGTTGAAACAGTAATCAAACCTTGTTAGATGCGTTAGAATTCTTCAAGAGCGTCAGAGTGGTAAACGACGTGGCTGAGAGAGGAGTAAAATTAATGGATGACTACAATAAAGTCATTACAAAAAATGAAGAACAAAAGCAAAGTCTTTTACAAGTCGTCCAAGACTATCGTAAAACATTTCCGGACTGTAAGAGATCTACGATGTCCAAGCAATTTTAAAAAAAATCTAAAATAAATTCAATCATTTTTATTTATATAAAATCACAGACGTGTGCGAATACCATCTCATGGCTCCTGCCACGAGTTTCCTTTGTATTTATATTCAATTATTTTCATTTAATTAATTATCTACGTCAATGCGACTAGAATCGAACAGCGACAGAATGTATAACAGAATACATGATTTATATCTAAAACAGAATAATAATTTCATATTCAAAAACACGATTGTTAACCATCAATTTTATTCATCATCCTTTTTATTTCTGCGCACCTGAAATGCTAACATTACATCGCGAAATTTCTGAGGATCCGTTTCGTATACGCTTTTCGTTTCTTATCGATATCACAGTCGCAAGTATTCACGAGTTTCGTTCAGAAATATTAATGAAACAAAATCAAAGGCGATAATGAAACCAAAAAACCATTTTGGTGGTTTTTACCAATGGTTTTTACCATTTGGCTACAATATTAAACTTTGACCCTCTTGGGCCACGGGTAAACGTTGTCCGATTGGGCTTTAACTTTGCACACATTTTTTTTTTGGCAAATGGGAGATATGCAAGGGGTGAGAGGTTTGAAATTCCGGCTTACCCAAAATAAGGACCACCCTATTAGACACGTTTACAAATCTTTTCCTAAAAACAACCACATTACTTTTACTTGTATTAACATCTAACTTTAGGTAGCTAAAATGAGAATACAATTGTGAAAGGACATTGTTTAGTTTGGGTTCCAATGACGAAAGTTTAGAATCCTTTGCATAAATAACTAAGTCATCAGCGAACTGCAAATTCGAAATTGTAAAATCTCGCCCGAGTATTTCATTTAATCTATGAATATACAATATATACAATGAAGGGCTTAGAATTCCACCTTGACAAACTCCTTTGTGGGAAAGTCGAGGGCCATGTAAATTATTATTGATTTTTACGTAAACTTGTCGTCCATTAAGAAAGCTGAATAACCATTTAACCATCTTATATGGAATACCTAATCTAAATAGTGTGGTTGACAGAACAGATAAATTAACGTTATTAAAGGCACCAACTATGTCCAGGAATATACACACCGTTATATTGTTATCTTTTAGTGCATTTTGTATGTCAGTATGAAGACATCCTATACTTTCACGGGCAGATCGACCACGTCTGAATCCAAACTGGTTATTTGGTAGTAAATGATTACTTTCTATATAAAATTCAAGTCGGTGTTTCAATAATTGCTCGAATATTTTACCAATGCAAGAAGTTAAAGTTATAGGGCGATATGAGTCAGCACAAGCCTTGGGTTTATTTGGTTTAATGACAGGAATCAAACAATCTATCTTCCCGTTATCAGGAATTAAACTTTTTTCCCAAAGGCCGTTAAATATGGCTAAGAGTTTTTTGATACTATTACAATTTAACTTTTTTAACATTTTGTATGATATAAAATCTAGGCCACAAGCTGTATCTTTTCTAAGTTTTATTGCAGCAGTTAATTCAGACAAAGTGAAAGGTGAAGTTAGGTAATCATTCGTACTATTAGTGATTTCGCAGGAATAAGATTTCAATCGCAAATCTGAAAGAAAAGGTGCAGCTTCTACAAAATCAGGTGTGTATTTTCGTAAAAAGTCGTTTACCCAAGATGGAATTTCTTCTTCAATTTGAGGAATAAAGCTCCGGTTAAATTTACGCATAGTTTGCCAAATTTTAGATAGAGGAGATGATCTATTTATATCAGAACAGAATTCCTTCCAACTAGTAGTCCTTTCTTTTTTTATAATGATTTTTTTCTGTGCTTGCATTTTTTTAAAGTTGACATAATTTTCCTGCAATGGGTTGTTTTTAAATTTAATATAAGCTTCCTTACTATTTTGTACAGCTTTATTACACTTTTCATTCCACCAAGGGACAGCGAAATGTTTCCTTTTTCGAGTATGGGGATTAGGAAAAACAAAACGTTTATTCCTAGAAACACCTGGATTGTCACTGTCATTGTCAACGTCAACGTGAATTCTATGATTTTGGTGATTGATTTTAGGAACTGATTTATGTAAAGCTGATGTTATTTTATTACAGAAACTATTGTAAGAAAATAAAGGATCGCTAGAACAAACAGAAAGACTTTTTAAAGTTTCGTTTGCTAATTGCGTGTAATCTTCCCAATTGACTAAACGGAAGTTAACATGAGAAGGGAGTTTGTGCATTTCAAAATTTTGTGGGGTTGACATAAGATTTGTGGTGGCAGCCGTTGAAGGGTTTATACTAATATGAATATGAGTTAACGTAGGTAAGTGGTAACTTCCTAGAGGGTCATCATTAACAAACCAGTCACAGTTCAATGCTATAACAGGACTCACCATTGTGAGATCTAAACCATTTGGTCTCCAAGTGTCAGTGCCAACAGTAGTTGCTTGTGCATCATTTAATAAGACCAAGTCACAATTATCTAAACTATCTAATAAATCTCTGCCTCGAGCATCCACCGTGTGGCAACCCCAAATGGTATGGTGAGCATTGAAGTCACCAGAAATATACATTGGCTTAGGTAATTCATTTATGAGGTTAGTGAACTTACTTATGTTAAATCTAGGTGTGCTATTACTTGGACAATATATAGAGACAATAGTTAATAGTTTATTGTTTATCTTAACTTGCACTGCTAGGTTTTGTATTGAATCATCAGAGTGTGTACTTAATCTATTATAATATAGTCTATTGCTAATGATGATGGCAACTCCATTGTGTTTGTTGCCACAATCATTACGTTCCACTGTATAACCTTTAATTTTGAAATGTATATGTGGTTTTAACCATGTCTCGGATATGACAGCTATATCAATATAGTTGTCATAAATGAACTTAATAACTTAACGAATGACTTTGTGCATTCCATTGCATCAACCTTAGCTGAGTGAATTTTGATTAGATTTGCTTTTGTTGCAAAGAGTTTCAGTTAGTACTTCCAATATATTTTTTGAGGAAATTGCTGTGCTTTTAGTTTTATTTAAAGTTATTAATTTAATTATTGTTTCCATGAGTATTTCCATTGATAGTGAATTTGAATTTAAAATAGTTAATAAGTTTTGGGGATCATTGTTTTTGACATTAGTGTGAGTAGTCTTAATTTCAGGAAAATTATTATTGTTAAATATACTTGCAAATGTAGGCGGCTGATGTTTATTTCTGTTTTCTTTAATTTTCTGTTGTTTTACTGGGCATTGTGATGAAATACTAATATGATTCCCATTACAGTGGGCACAAATGGCCTTTTCTTTAGGTACTGTACACTCTTTATAGTTATGATTATTGTTACAGATTGAACACTTTTCTGCATTTTTGCAATACTTTGAAATGTGACCATACCTCAAACACCTGTAGCATTGTTTAACTGGTGGTATATATGTTGTGATACTATGCCTCCATCCATCCAAATCAACGAAGTCAGGCAGATGAGAAGCAGCAAAAGTGATTGCAACTGTCTGTGTTGGCTGAAGGGAAAAACCAGAACCATCATTAAACACTTTTTTAAAAAGCTTGAAATTAATGTAAAAATTTTCTTATTGCTATATTTAGTAGAGACGTTTCTTATTATTCCGGTGATTTCTGCTGCTGAAGCTGGAATGTTTGCTTTTAAATTATTATCATGAAGAAAAGTTTTATTATTTAATAAAGCATTAGCCAAATTTGGTTTTTCAAAATAAACTCCAATTTTGTATTTATTAATTGAACGTAGATACTTTACTCCCTTTATGTATCGTCTAAGGCAATTTGACAGTGAAAGTAGATCCCTTGTGCCTATGGGTCTCTGAGTATCTGCTGACTCTACAAAGACCACATATTCTGTATTCATTGAATCTTCCTGGTATAGCCGGGTGTAGTCTGTGACGTAATACGGGACGCGAAGGCTCTCCTCCCCATCTTCATCAGAGTCTGAAGAGGTAGAGTCCACCTGGAGTCCATCGGGGTCATCTTTATCAGGTTCAGTTTTCTTTCGCTTCTTGCCCACTTTGTTCCTCCCCATTTTAGATTACCTATGTATTATTAAATAATAATAACTAATTTGCTTCCTTTGTTTTGACAAGAACCTTAAAAACCGAAATTAAATATAATAAAATTTAAAATTTCCGCCTTCACACTTCGAAGGTTCCCCCTTTTTTTTATAATTATTTTCTTTATTAAGTCATACGCTTTCCTAAAGGTTAAGCCGGCTATCGAAAATCTTTATTTAATTCCATTTAGTGGAAAACTTATATAATATCATTAGTGGAAAAAGTACAGGAGCGTGTGCACGTCGTACGCCATACAGCCACATGAGTAAAGAAACGTACGGACTGTATGTTTCTTTTTCTTTACTCATGTGATACAGCACCATAGTTGCTTGTGTATAGGAAATGCTTCTGCCAACACCACGATTTTCTTGTTATTCGAATAGTTCAGTTCATTCGATTAGAATGCGCATTCCATTATACAAGATAGTTAGGTATGTATCCTGGGAATTCGCCGCTAATTACAATATATTGAGTTAGCCATACCATAATATTTCGTCGATTTCACATACATATTATCCATTTGCATACATTAATTTCTTGAGACATTTTTAATGCCCGATTTTATATCACATAATCCTCTAGGGAATGAATAAAATAGGAGCATCGCGTTACTCAACATAATGGCCGCAACTATGTTACAAATATTAGTCCCTAATTCTGATAATAGAGATTTATACGGTGCACTGTTCGAGATAATTTCGAGCTTCCAAATTAATACTTTACTGCTTTTTGCTGAAAAAGTATAAATGCTGATTACTTGTACGTATTTATCGGAGAAAAAATATCAAACATTAGATATAAAGTTAAAATTCATGAGGAAAAAATAACGTTTGAAAAAGTAACATCTAGGTACTTACATTAAAAAATATATTCTAGTAAAAGTATATTTACACGACTGCCCAACAAAAAAAGAGTGTAATGTATTCAGGTTTCATGATGTTTATTCCCTTTTTCTTTTGTTACAATTCCGTAGTTCTAATTAAAGTATGCGCACTTAACAACCGTGTTGACGTGTTTTATTTTTTTTTCTACCTACATCGTCAGTAGGTAATCGTACATACTGTTATACACCTGTTTAAACACAAAACGTGTAGTCGTGCGTAAGCACATTTATAAACAAATCAATATGTCGACTTATATTTATGCCCAAATATAATACAATTTTTATAAGTAGTAAAGAACCAGATTAAATCCAAAATAACATATTTATTCCTTATGTTTTACGAACACCACTCATTTAATAAAACTACTCTTTAAAATTATGGTTACTACGGTTTAAAATTCATGTTTTTATACTTTTTACATAACTCGACGTTTTCCATCCTTTTTAGGATAAACCCATAAAGAGAAGTTTACCTTATTTTTTTTTTAAATATTACCATACCGCAGCTGAGAAGTCAAGCAAAGCTATAATTTACTTAAACCTCTTTCAAACAGTAAAATTTACCGTATAGCATTTATGGAAGGAAGAATCCAGTAATATAAACTACAATAGGATATTTGACAAGTTTTAGAAAACGTACTCACGATTATGGAGTCCACAAAAAGTTGATATTTTTAATTCTGTTGTGTAATTCAGTAAAAAAACAAAATTCAATTTTCAAGTTGCCACATAAACGTTTCTCTGGGCATTATGGCGTCTCACTAGTGTGTGACATCAAACGATTGTCATTAAAACGTCACACGATACAATGTAATGTCACTTTGGCCGGAAGTATACTAGCTTGTGACGTCATTTTAGTCTTGGCCAATCCCAGGCGTTATCGGTCACGTGACCATGGAGCAAAAACATAATTTCTATTTAATGATTTTATAGAAAAGTTATTAATTGTTTGTTCTTTCAGAATAGTGAAATCAATGCTGATATTCATATTTATTACAGATACTAATAATTGGTACATTATTTTTCATACTGTCAAATAGCCTATACACAGCACCGCAGCCTCATTACAGGCATAGCTATTGCACTCTCAAGGACCGTATTCCCCCGCAGAACATAACGTAGCTACGGATTTCACAGCTCGCTCACAGTTTTCCTACCCCGACGTTGACTGCTAATGAAAGCTCCCAATCGGGCCCTATTTGTTATTCAAATTCACCACTTATCGCCACTGTACAAGGATTAAACTCAGCAGAGCAGGCGCCAACCCTTTCTATTTTTTCAGCAACGCATGTTAATTGGACTCGGAACCTTCTAATGTAATTTCTAATGGGAATACGCAAAATTCGTACAGGTTAGGCAAACTTTTTCGTTCTAGTGCTAATATTTTCTATTATAATCATTTTTTTAAAGTAAATCTAGAAAACTTCACTCTTCCACTGTTTAGAATCCATTTATTTCATTCGGATTTTTTTATACCGCTTAAGGCTTAAACATTATTAGTTTTACTTTAAATTACATTAATGAACTTTTGTTTACGTAAAGAGCGGATAATAGAGGAACAATATAATGAACTATTTTCATGTTTGTTGATTAAATTATTTAGGTATTAGTATGGATAACCAACTAACCTCCCAATTAACTAAGCGACCTTAACGAAGTTAAGCACTTAAGCGAAGCTTTTATCTAATATTGATGATCATTGTAAAAGTTTTGTTTAGTTTGGGGCCAAATGAATAGCTTTTAGTGGTCCAAAATTTGTTTTCTATTAGTGTTGTCAGTGCCCGTGCAATTTCGTATAATTATAGAATAATAGATTTCCAAAATTGAAATACAATTTTTCACCTCTTTTTCCATCCCCTTGAAGTTTTATTTTAACGACAAAAAGTGAATGGGTTCTACTGCAAGAACTCATATAAAGGTTTAATTCATACCAAAATGCAGTGCAATTTAGGTGGTTTAAGGCGAGAAAGATTTACAGCACTTTACTACTGTACTACATTTCTAAACACATTGCAGTGTGAAATAAAACAAACTTTATTCAAATAGGCTTTATGTAAAAAAATCTTTTGAATGTCAGCCTAATTTTGAAGAAGCTGACGACGCAGCCGCAATCCGTTATTCACCCCTTCAATTCATAACTTAAAATATTTTTTTGCCTACATTGTCTAAGTGTTTAACATAACATATGACGACCCTTACAACGACCGAGCGCATAAAACTTTGAGATACAGTAAGCATCACCCAAAACGAAGATAGATAATTGAGAACCCGTGTAAGCCCGCGGGTTCCTCCGGCCACAGAGGTGATTCACCTTTACGATCGTTTTATCAGCATTACCAACCTACATTATACATTTATAAGCATTTATTGCCTCTGCTGTATGCACGTTTAGATTCGATCAAAAGAACGCAACTCAGCAAATATCCTCAACCAAACTTTTTGCGTATTTCGCTAATTCAGTCTTGAGGTTTGATCACTAAAATATTGCTTACCTTCGACATTTAGTAATTTTCTGTGAAGGTATTATAGGGAAAATACAGAACGAGGAAAGAAAAGAAATTTGGAAAAGGCTGTTTTTCACAAAAGGAAAAAGTTTTGTAATTCTTTGAAGAAATCCCTTATATTAAATACTGACGACCGTTTGGTGCAACACTACTATTCTTGTTTCCAACTCCGGAGGTTCTGAATTCGTATTTCGACAGGGGTTTACACATTTTTTTTCCTGACTCATATCTTGAACAATATCATAAACAAAATCAAATCAGCCACTCCATAATGGCCTAACTAATGAGCTAGATTAAAATACTGTGTTGAAATTAAAAGAAAACAAAATTGTTATAGATTAAGGTACTGAAATATTAAAATAAGGTTTAATATCATCTAGGTAATTTGTAGGTTTAAATTGATGTCGTATTTATCTTTTATTTATTTATTTTTATTTATTTATTTAACTCTTCTCCGTTTACAAATACATTTTAAACACTTATTGTATAATAACCTTATGGTATTTATTTAATTAGCTATGTAAAACTTTGTGGGAGACTGACGCCTAAACTAAGCATAAATAAAAAATGATGTGGTGTCGTGGGACACCAGGTAGGAACGAAGTTCCTTCGGCTAATGTAGAATCGACACAAATTGCAAACTCGCTTGTGTATGCGACTGTCGCGCCTGCGCACGTCTCATTTAACGGTTTTATTCCACGCACTTTTTTCCACGGATTTTTTCTTACGGTTTTACTATCACATTTTTTTCAGTTCGGTCGCACAGCAAAATCCCTATCCCCTTCAAGCCTGCCGTAAGGAACATCGTCGCGCCTGCGCACGTCTCATTTAACGGTTTTATTCCACGCACTTTATTCCACTGATTTTTTCTTACGGTTTTACTATCACATTTTCACATTTTTTTCAGTTCGGTCAGCTAGTGTTCGTAAAGATTGCTAGGCAGGACTGGCCCACAGATCCAGTAATGCAGCCCCGTCGCTCTGCCACCCCCTGGACTTAAGCACAGTTTAGTATAATATACGACAATAATCCAGTGTTGGTATAATGCGACAATAATTTGGGGTTGCACCCCCGTCGCTCTGTCACCCCCTGTCACCCCCTGTTAAGTACTGACCTTGTTATCATGTCTAGCTTAAGTTTACAGCAGATGATAGGCGTTCCTGGTCCACAGCTCGGTATAACGTCACAAATCGTTGTGCCACCCCCTACATACGCACCTTATTATTATGTCCCGCTAGCGTTCGTAAAGGATGCTAGGCAGGACTGGCTCACAGTTTAGAATAAACTACAATGTCACAATAATCCAGTGATGCACCCCCGTCGCTCAGCCACCTCCTGATAAGTACTCACCTTGTAATCATAATCATGTCTCACAGGCGTTACGGGTCCACAGCTTGATATAACTTCACAAATATACAGTGTTGGCGTAATATCACAATATTTCAGTGATGCACCCTCGTCGCTCTACCACCCCCTATAACTTCACACATATTCAGTGTTGGTGTAATATCACAATATTTCAGTGATGCACCCTCGTCGCTGTACCACCCCCTATAACTTCACACATATTCAGTGTTGGTGTAGTATCACAATATTTCAGTGATGCACCCTCGTCGCTCTACCACCCCCTCTAACTTCACACATATTCAGTGTTGGTGTAATATCACAATATTTCAGTGATGCACCCTCGTCGCTCTACCACCCCCTATAACTTCACACATATTCACTGTTGGTGTAATATAACAATATTTCAGTGATGCACCCTCGTCGCTCTACCACCCCCTATGCGCACGTCTCATTTAATGGTTTTATTCCACGCATTTTTTCTTACGGTTTTACTATCACATTTTTTTCAGTTCGGTCGCGCAGCAAAATCCCTATCCCCTCCAAGCCTGCCGTAAGGAACTTTCGTTCCAAAAAAATGCTTGTATATCAGGTCATCAGATTCCCACAAAAAGATGTCGATTCAGTATATATAAGGAAATAGACATAGTTTTGACTCATTAACATTAGAGTCATAAATATTATTAACTGTAAGCATTATTTCCAGGAACAGAGAAGAAAAACAAAAAATAAATAAAACGGGAAATCACTAAAGATACCACTTAAAAATAGTTTAAAAGAATATACGTATATCTATGACATGCAAAACATTTAAAATTTTACATATGGATAATCTACCTCAATGCAGTTAATATTACCTATCTACAGAAACAACTATGTAGTTATGCAATTATACAGAGTAGTTCTTCAGTCTCATCGTAACTTAGTTTAAGTAGCCATTTTTTAAGAGTTAATTTACAATTGCTTGAGTTTAAGTTATAGATGTTAATTACTTTGTTTATAAAATTATATAGTTAAGGGCCATAGAAAGCATAAGATCTTTGTGCAAAATTTGTTCGAAAGAGGCGTATTTGATTACAAACTTTATGTTGTCTCCGTTTGTTACAAATTGTTGGATCATAATGAAGTTCTTTATGTTGTTTGAGGACTATTGCAAGTATAGCTAGATGCCTTACAGTCAAGACATTACAGTCTTGATAGAGAGTATAGGTAGGGAAGAAAAAAGGACGAAAAGTACTTATTTTCAAAACGGCGCGTTGGGCAACTTCAATAGGTTTCATTATAGTTTTACAAGCTAGACCCCACACTATAACACAGTACGATATTAATGATTCACAGAAAGCCAAGTACGTTTGTCTAAGAATTTTAGGTGGAACTGTATGTCTTAAAATTTTAAATATATAAATTAATTTGTTAATTTTCCTACTTAATGAAAAAATATGATTTTTAAAAGTCAAGTTTTGATCAATTAGAATACCCAAGTACTTAAACTCACTTACTCGTTTTAAAGTATTATAGTTGCATTTATCTATATTGTCTTGCAAACATTGGTGAGCCTTGATTGATAGCAAATCCGAAATTTTATTTAAATTGGTTATAGAAAAACATATATAATTTGTTTTATCGGTATTCAGTGAAAGTAAATTGTTTCGAAGCCAATTTGAGACATTATTAAGACCATTTTGAGCTAATTCAAATGCTTTTTCCCACGTATCTTCTGCAAATATTAAAACAGTGTCGTCTGCAAAAGATATAAGTTTTCCAGATTCCAAAGGTAGATTGTGGATGATATCATTTATGTAGATAAGGAACAGAGTTGGCCCCAGAATACTCCCCTGTGGGATGCCATAAGTCACTGGCTGATCCAAACTACGATAGTTGCCCACCTGCACATGTTGCAGACGATCTGTAAGGTAATCTTTAAGTAGATTCCACTGAGTCCCCCTGATTCCCACATTATTTAGCTTTTGTAAGAGCAGTGGTATTGAAACGGTATCAAATGCCTTGGCAAGGTCTAGAAAAATGGCAAGGCACTTCCTACCGACGTCCAGGTTCTTTTGAACGAAGTCAGTTAGCTGCAGTACTGCTCCCTCAGTAGCTTTCCCTCTTCTAAAATCATATTGAGAATCAACTAAAATGCCAGAGTTTTCTAAAAAGTCAACTATTCTGTTATTAATTATCTTTTCTAGAATTTTGGATATAGCGGGCAGAACTGAAATAGGCCGGTAGTTACTAATAACATCCTTCTTACCACCTTTGTATATTGGACGTATAACTGACCTTTTTAGTGCTTTAGGGAAAATGCCTAAATTTAAACACATATTGAAAATGAACGTAAGTGGTGCAACTAAAATGGAACGGAAACCTTTGAGGAATGAATTTGAAATGCCATCGCAACCCACCGCACAATCCACCTTTGAGCCCAATATAAGATTGTCTACCTCTTGCTCATCTGTTGGCAGAAGAACAAAGGAATTACTAGAATATGTGTTATTTTCAACAGGAGCATAATATATATTATTTTCACTAGAACCAGCATTTGCCTCTTCTAAGTTTTTACCTACACTTACAAAATAATCATTTATTAAATTAACAGCATATTCTGGAGTAGACGCTATAGTTAAAAGATCTTTGGGATACTCAGAAGTTTTATTGGTATTTGTAATACTTTTTACTGCTCTTCAAATTTTTTTATTATTATTACCTGCTTTTTTTACTTGTTCCCGATCATAAGCTCTCTTTATTTTTTTCAATAAGGCATTACAAAAGTTTCTATATCGAATGTAACTTATTTTTAAAACTTCATTATTTGGATACTGCTTAAACGATTTATGTAACCTATCTCTATGACGTACACACCTAAGAAATCCCTGTGTCATCCAAGGTTTCATTAATATTTTTCGTCTTGGAATATTCTTTATTACCGTATTTTTGTTTATAACTATTTGCAATTTATTAATGAAGTTATCAATAGCAGAATTAGGTTCATCAAAATGATATATGGGATCGAAGTCAATGTTTAACATATCATGGATTAAACCATCACGATTTACTAATTTACATACTTTTGGTGGAAGATTTTGTTTGAGCTTATGTTGTATAAAGAATGTAACAGCATTGTGATCAGTAATGGATGATTCAGGAATGACCGCTTGAAAATGTATTTTAGTTTTAACAAAGATATGATCTATACATGTTGCACTCTGGTCACGTGTTATGGTTGTATGTGATGGAACAAGACCATGAAATGCAGCCAGTTGTAAGTACCTTTCGGAGTCATCAGTTCTTTTCTCTAAATTTATTGGTATATTGATATCCCCAATAAGAATAATATTCGACACATCTGCCAAAGTAATCAATAATTCGTTCAAAGAGATTAGAAATTCATTAATATTTCTATTAGAGGGAGATCTATAAACAGCAATAATAGCTGTATCATTTTTTATTTTAGCTAGTAAGCAATTCGCATTTTTTATATCAGGTTCTGTGATGTTACAAGAAAGCTCTTTATTAATGTAAATAACAACCCCATCATTTTGACTTTTATTATTTTCTGTGGACACGCTAAGATATCCCGCAAGATAAGGTATAACTGGATTTGAGCGAATCCAGCATTCTGTTAGTACTAGTATGTTAATACCAATTCTTTGCATCAATGTTTCCAAGCAAAGGAAATTACAGTTTATGCTGCGTATATTTTGTGTAAGCATGGATAAGCAGGCATGAGATGGAATGGCATGGTTATGTACCTCTTCCACATTACACTTAATTCCCTTAAAATTCAAAATACTATCAAGTTCTTCCGTAATTTCACATGTGTCAATCACTTTTATTATTATTTAAACGTACGGTGCAGAAGGATATTATCGATATGTAAATGAAGTAGGAAACTATACAAGCATTGAAATATGTTACATTAAAGTTGTTTATAAATAAAAGAGCACAACAAGTAAATAAAAAAATAATAACCAACAAATACCTAACACGGCAGTAATAGTTTGTTTTATTTTGTTCATCTAGTGAATATTTTTTGTACATACAAGAACACGTTAACCAAAAATAAATATTTAGCATTTTTATCTTATAAATATTTGAATATTGAGCAAGCTTCATATTTTGTTTTATTCTTTTTGGTGATCTAATAATTTTAAATTGCATAACAAGTATTTTGAAGTAAAAAATAACTGTAAAAAGTAAGAAATTGCAACATGTACAATTATAAAATAAATTTGGTGTATAAGTTTTATAATAACTCTCCTCTTTTATATTGAAGAAGATATGATAAGATGAAGTAACTAGTACGTTTTTCACTCGCGTAAAAAATGATATTCCTCGCGTAGTGATAATAATCATGATGCTTAAAAGACTAATGTTGACAAATATTTAATAACTGACCAAAGCTGTCACTTCTCACAAATAGACGTCAATTTCTCAAGATGCGTTGATGGGAAGACCTACAAAACGCGGAACCCTCGTCAACATCACGCAATTGAATTTTACGAAACGAATATAATCTACACCTACGAGTATATACTTAGATAAATTGTCTCCCTTCAACGGTTCCCAGTTATCGATTATTTTATCAAAAGTGTGAAATAAGAAAGATTGACAGGCGACGGTTGAAAGTTAGAATAACAATTTCGCTTCATTAACTATATGTATATAGAGATAATATGCGACAAAAAAACAAATCATAAAGATCTAAAATCTTTTTGCTACTCGTATAGCGAAAATGTGCAGGTTCGAAACTGTCTAATGCCTGGAACGACTGTTTTTTTTCTTATAAAAAATGTCTTCACTTTAGTAAATATAGCAGTATAATAATAAGTAGGTAAAGAAAATATAACTCGAACCCGCACCCTTCGCAACCCGTCTGCTGCCTGGTCCGCGTGGATTTTTTTCTAGTTAATTTTCTTTAGATTTAAACATCAAGCAGTTACAGACTTTAAAAAAATAAAAATTATAATAAGTAGGTCTCTAAGTGCCCTGGTCTTTGCAGTGTTTAGTTTCTAGTAGAAACTTTCTACAATGAGTAAAGTTGCGATGGCTCCACGTGGTAAGGACTGTTCAAGGCGGCAAAGTGAGGATGGTTCTTTTGCTGCACTCGCCATCTCCGCAACTGGCAATCCAACCAAGTAGAGTGGAGTATAATTTGCTGAATCTTATAAGAGAACATTTTGCCTAAAATCCAATTTAAGCAAGTGCTCTTTAAATGGTTTCTTACGATGAGTGCGGTTGTTACAATCCGCTATAAGACCAACTGCTCTCAAAAAACGCAAATTGACGAGTTTAAATTGACCCTGTAATATTACTCCCGTGCCGATCCAATTGTGCCTGATCGTAGAATTTTAAGAAGGAACATTATGGAAAGGAAAGTAACCCTCTTAGTCGTAACCTTTTATTTTTTTGTGTAAATGTAAAATCGACCTCTGACGTAAGTAATTACAATCAAATGTATGTTTGTTTTAACTTAAGTAAGAAAAATAAGTGATGTATTAAACGAAAATAAAAATACCATGCCCATTTTTTGTTTGAACTGTTGCTGGCAGATGTTTCAAATATTAAAAGATCCTGTCTGTAATAATATTAGTACAGAACCTTCTGCGAGTCTTATTCTACGACGACCTCCGTGGTCGAGTGGTTTGTACGCCGGATTTCATGGTGTCGCCGCCTCGAGAGGTCCCGGGTTCGAATCCCGGTGGGGGCAGATGTTTGTGTGATGAACACGAGCATTTGTACTCCAGTCATGGATGTTTAATATGTATTTGTATTCTATCCGTTACCCTAGTAACCCGTAACACAAACCTTTCAGTGCTTACTTTGGGGCTAGGCTAATTGGTGTGAGTTTTGGAAATATTTATTATTTATTATTATTCTGACTTGGCTAATAAACAATGCAACATTGATTGAAAAATAAAAGCATCAGAAGAAAGAAAAATAATCAATATCTAAAATATTATTGTCTACTGTATGTACCTACTGTAACTGCAATAGGTGCCAATAGATGGCACTAGTAGAGAGCTGAACCACGTTATCGTTTCGCTTCTTCGTTGTGGTATAAAGTTTCGACGAAGCGTTTTCAACTTGTAACAAACAGACAAACTATTAGCCCGCGGCTTTGTTTGCCTTGAGTTTTTGCAATGGCTGCCGGTGATATCCACCGAGCGAGCTATCCTAGTAGAAATTTAAACAATTACATTACAAAGTCGGACTGCCGCCTGCCGCACGAATTTTCATGTCTATATAACTTTTAGACTACACTATTGTAATATCAAACAAAAACGTCATCCGCTGTGTGGGAACCCCCCCCCCCCCCCCTCAAACATATTTTTTTTAAGTGATTTAATATACAACTGAATATTGCCGTTATTAATATAGCGCAAAAACGGCAAATAATCACGTTTTTGTTCGGGAGCGCCCCATAAATATTAACTTTATTCTGTTTTTAGTACTTGTTGTTATAGTGGCAACAGAAATACATCATCTGTGAAAATTCAACTGTCTAGTTATTACGGTTCAAGAGATACAGACGGACAGAGCTGACTCAGTAATGGTCCTGGTTTTACACTTTGGGTACGGAACCCGAAAAACAGACGTGATTTTTTGTCTTTACTAATAACGGCAACAGGTATACACTCCACGGAATATTTAGATGTATTTTAGCTTTAATAAAAAAAAAATTTGAGTAATATAATTATTTGCCGTTTTTGCTGTATATTAATAACGGCAACAGTTATACACTTGAAATATTCAGAGATTATTTAGTTGTATAATAATTCACTTTAGAAATATTTTAATAAATTAAATAATATTTTAATGGGGTTCCCATACAACAGACGTGATTTTTTGCCGTTTTTTTTTTCGAACAGGAGGCCTACTCTATTTCAACGAGAAATGAAATTTCGATCTAAATTTCGCACGTTCCTTACTCTGTTTCTTTTTAATTTCGATAATTCATTCGTCCGATAACAGTTTGACAATTAAATTCTCCAAGCTTACTCTAATTCACAAAAGTTTTGAACGAAAAGCTGAATTTGACAGATAATTGTTCGAATTTTTAACCTCAATTAGACGAAATGAAAAGTGTTACCTTTTCATTTACCTTTTGAGATTTTTGTTTAAATTAAGCCTAAAATGGCTGCTAGAGTATTTCTTATCAAGGCTGCTTAGCGTGAGGAACAATTTTTTGCATGTATAAATTAACAAATAAACCAAATTTTTTGTTAATTGTTGTATTTCCAAAACTTCAAAGTTTTAAACGACAAATTTAGGTTGACATGCAATAGATTGCATCAACTCTACAAATTAGTCGGCTAACACTGTCAAAAAAGGTTTTTTTAATGTCATCGAAAATTTTGTTGTAATGTAATATTGTTTCCAAGTAAATCAGGTAATCCAAAAAGTAGAGAAAAAAGAACTCACAAACATGAATCATTCTATTCGTTCACGAAAATTGTTTGTGATTCCGAACTTTATGTGAGAAAATAGAGTAGAGTTACTGGCGAAATTTCGTTTAAAATGCGTTCGATGCCGAAATTTCGTTTCGAAAAAAGAGAGTAGAGCTCCAGAAGGCCTACTCTATTAAAAACGAAATTTCGATCGACATTTCACACGTTCCTTACTCTTGTTACTTTTTCATTTCGAAAATTCTATCGTCCGAATATAGTTAATAATAAATCAATTATAATAAATAGTTAATTAATGTATTATGTTTAATACTTATGAGTCTTTGTTACTTGAAATAAATAAAATAGTTTGACAATTAAAAATTCTAAGCCTACTCCACGGACCTGAAAAAAAGACGGACGTAATATCAAAGGCAAATCATGTGAAGCATGACAATGACATGTAGGTCAGACAAAATCGTGTGTTGTACACTACCTACACTCACACTAATGCACCAGGTCGGACAATCCGCTGCCATTTGAACTCGCGTGACAGCGCCAGTCACACGTTCAATTACTCCGATATATTTAAAAAAAATGCCGTCTTATGTGGTGAAATCTTTTAAAAACTACACGAGTAAATTTGAAAAGTCACAAGGAATCACCTACTATGCTTAAGTATTGACGATTCTTGATATTTTTTTTATATTATATTTTATTTACAAGGATGAAAATTGTAAACAAAAAAATAACTGTGTGGCTACTTTATTTACGGGAAATTTTCCCTAAAAGTAGGGAAATTTGTATTTCTTGCATTTGTGACTAGGTAAGATAAGATTTCGTAAATTTTTAGGGTTCCGTATCCCAAAAGGAAAAGAAAAAAAACCATATTATTCATAGAATCTACTATATAAAAATAAGTCGGGTTTTCCTTCCTGACGCTATAACTCCAGAACGCACGAACCGATTTCCACGGTTTTGCATTCGTTGGAAAGTTCTCGGGCTCCGTGAGGTTTATAGCAAAGAAAATTCAGGAAAAATTTAAAAAAAAATCGTTTTCTTTTAATAACAAAACGAAATGTTACATAAAACGAAGCTATCTGGTGGCGAAACGGAGTTCGCTGGGTTTGCTAGTATTTTATATAAATTATTGTCTTGTCTTCTTCCTAATAGGTTTCCTAGAAATAGAAACCGTAGAGATGACTGGGTTTTAATTATTCGATACTGCAAAGGGGATAACAATTAGGAACCCATCACCTTCCAGTACTGTGTGCAGTGCACACGTTGTTTGGTTTTCGTTCAAACCGGAGCCTGTAAAGAAGAAATATTAAAAACTAGCGGTCCGCCCTCGCTTCGCTTCGGTGTAGAGCTGAATTGTTGTATTATACACAATGACATTCATCTATGATTTTTCTTATACCTGCATGCAGTCTCAGCCCGATCGGTTTAAAATTGACAAAGTTCCATACAAACTTTCATTCCCTATTTTATTCCCTTGGGGGTAGAATTGATCAAAATCCTTTCTTAGCGGATGCCTACGTCATAACATCTACCTGCATGCCAAATTTCAGCCCGATCTGTCCAGTGGTTTGGGCTGTGCGTTGATAGATCACTATGTCAGTCAGTCAGTCACCTTTGAGTTTTATATATGTATATAGATTCAGTTGAAACCCGTTAACAGAACTACTATACAAATAAACTTTTGAAACTAGAGGTGGGTCGTCGACGTATTTTTCATCGATGAAACTAAACCGTCCACTACCGTCCATCGACTAGTCGATCAACTAGTTGAATTCTTCAACTAGTTGACGTGATAACGGCAAGCGTTGAGGGGTTCATATCAACTACGCGGTGACTGGTCTACGGGCGCGATGCAACGACGACGACGGGGTCTTTATTTAGTATTCACTTTACATTATAGTCATTTAAATGTTTACAAAATAAATTACAAATTAAACTTATAAAATAATCATTCAATTCAAACGAACTTTGCACTAAATTCGCATTCACGTGTCCCTTGACCTTGACCTCGCGACACACTAATTTCAAATTTCAATAAACAAAACTGCAACTACTTGAGGAAAACAATTATTATAAACCCATTCATCCTGCACTGCATCGTTTAGCCAGATCCATCGACGTACTCTTTCACGCAATATCAGAATACTCTTGCCTTTTCACTCTAACAACTCTAGTTTAAAATCGAACAAATATCAACTCCCACTCCATATGCTTACGTTTCAAATTGCTTTATTTCAACGAATGAACGAACGTATGGACTTGTAACCGGTAAACCAGATACGTTTACGCGTCGACGTCGCGTTGTCAGTTGATATGAACGCTGTGGACTCTCAGTTTAGCCGTCTATGAATTCAACTAGTTAACGAATAAACTGTAGACCGTCGAAGCGTCGATTGAACGTAGACCGTCTATTTAAACCGTTCGTTAATTCAACGCCCATCGCTATTTGAAATTAAATTACGATAACCAAAATTATTACAAAATGAATTACAGGGAGTACTTGAACCTGCATTTTCTGCTGTCTGGGTGGATGCACTAATTGCTATGCTACCGAGAACTTAATGATCGTGACGAATTTCTTCTTGTATTTCTTAGGCTGCACGGTAGTGCCATTTCTTCGCATTGTAGGTAAACCACGATGTCAAATGAAACCATAGATATAGGATGTAAAGATAGACAGAGTACCTATCGCTACTGTTCCAAAAAAATATCTGTGCATGTGTGCATCGGTGTTTGATTCCGAGTGATAGTGTCGATTTATCAAGATATGCTTAAAACACAGGATACCATAACACATACTTATTCAGTTTGTAATAAGCACATTTGTGTTGTGTTATATTTATTTATTTTTATTATTATATGCATTATTGTTTTCTTAGTTTCACAGAATTTCATAATAAATTTTATCTCAGTACGACTTCACAGGGCGCTGCGGTTCTTGCAAAAAATATATTATTAGACGAAAGGTACATCATGTTGCGTCTCTTTCTACGTTATAGGATTGGCATGATATCTCTTTTCCTCACTCTGTCAGTCTTTAAATACCTACTCAATCTATGAATGCAATACTTACATTTGAAAGAAGAAATAGCAATATTAGTCTATTATATTTTTATTTTAAGCATTAATCTGCGCGATTTATGTATATTAATGTATGTTATTAACCTCATACATAATATTATGACACTAACATTTATATGTAAACAACAAATTTCTTTTTACATAACAAGTGCTTTCTTTTATAGAAATAGCTCAGTGTTCCTAAAAATAATTTGATAGACCGTTTAAATTGCTGAAAAATCAGGAGCTCACAACGAGTAAAACACGTGGTAAATATCCCGTTTTTATAATATATATTTGATTACATAATGTTAACAATGTTTTAGTTTGGGAGATTTAAAAAGTAGGGAAATTGATGATTTACCCGACAACCCTCAAATCACGCACACGCTGTAAGCGGGCGGCCATTTGCATGCTTCACTCGAGATAAGACGAGGTTACGTCCGTCTTTTTTTCAGGTCCGTGGCCTACTCTAATTCGAAAAACTTTCGGACGAAAAATTGAATTTGACGGAAATTTTAACCTCAAATTGACGAAAGTATATCTTTTCATTTTCGTTTTAGGATTTTTGATTTAATTACGCCTAAAATGAGTGCTACAGTATTTCTAACCAAGTCTGCTTAGAGTGAGGATCATTTTTTAGCATGTAAAATTAGGAAGTAAACCATTTTTTATTAATTATTGTATATCCAATACTTCAAAGTATTAAACAACAAATTTAGGTTAACACACATACGTATAATGTCATCAAAATATTTATCGTAAAGTAATATTGTTTTCAAGTAAACAACCTAATCTGAAAAGTGGAGATAAAAAGAACTCAGAACTCAAATTACTCTTTTCATTCGTTCACTAAAATTATTTGTGATACCAAACTTTATGTGCGTGTTCGAAAATAAAATAAAGAAAAGTCACTTTCGAAATTTCGTTAAAAATTCGATCGTTGCCGGAATTTCGTTTCCGAGAAAGAGAGTAGAGCCAGGAGGCCTAGTCTATTTCAACGAAAAAGGAAATTTCGATCGAAATTTCGCACGTTCCCTACTCTGTTTCCTTTTCATTTCGAAAATTCGTTCGTCCTAATTATTTTGACAATTAAATTCTCCAAGCGTACTCTAATTCACAAAACTTTCGAAGGAAAAGTTGAATTTGACAGATAATTGTTCGAAATTTTAACCTCAAATCGACGAAATGAAAAGTGTTACCTTTTCATTTTCGTTTTGAGATTTTTGTTTTAATTAAGCCTAAAATACTTGCAAGAGTATTTTTAATAATAGGTGCTTAGCTCGAGTAACATTTTTAGCATGTAAAATTACCAAATAAACCATTTTTTATTATTTTTTGTAATTTCGATACTTCAAAGTATTAAACGACAAATTTAGGTTGACATACAGTAGATTGTATCGACTCTACAAATTAGTCGGCTAACACTGTCAAAGAAGGTTCTTTTAATGTCATCAAAAAATTTGCCGTAAACTACCTATATTGTTTCCAAGTAAAAAAAACGTTTTCTTAAAAGTAGAGATAAAAAGAACTCACAAACATGACTCATTCCATTCGTTCACGAAAACTGTTTATGGTTCCGAAGTTAATGTGCCTGTTCAAAAATGAAATAGAGTAGAGACACTGGCGAAATTTCGTTTGAAATTCGTTCGTTACCGAAAGAGAGTAGAGCTCCAGGTCTTCGCGGGAACGCTTTGAAATTGAAACCATTTACTCAAATCTGCGGTCTTTTGAAGCTGTGAAAAAACTAAACTTCTGAATTCTAAACATGGCCGTTTACGTTAAGTGCCTACAAATTTGTACGGAACCCTCGGTGGGTGAGCCTGTCCGGTTTTTATTTTACTCTTTGGGTACGAAACCCAAATAAGATATTATTTGCTGTTTAGTCAATTTAAATTTTAAGTGTATGCGTAAGTAATTAGCTTTGCTTCTTCTACTTATTCAAATAACATAGTAACACTTTTAATTATTGAATTTTACAATTACGATAATGTTGAAGGGGCGAGAAAACTTCTCCTCACACCCCTCCTTACACATTTGCGAAAGTAAAAAACGAAAAAAAAGAATGACTGGGTATTTACCATATACAAACAAAGTACAAACCCCTTGTCTCGAAAACAAAATGTTGTCTCTACACTGTAGTTTGTTCTAGAAAACTAGATTTGCCTGAAAACTACGGTTCAGTCTTGTTCCATCAAATGAAACTAGCTTTGCTTTGCCATTGATTCCAATCTCCAACATTTTCTACTCTTCAATTTAGGGACACCGCGAGTTTAGTGAAAAGGGGTAAATTCTGTCTCCTTATCTCAGTAAGCTATATGATAGTTTATCTTTATCATCCGGTCTTTAAATTGAAAATATATCTTCAAACGAGCTTCCGATTCGCTACTTAGTAGTTAAGCATAGTATTAAGAATTCATACGAAAACTTTTAACGAAATACAAAGCTTCGTCTAAAATTATTCAGCAGTTGCATCACATATACCTTTAACAATCTAAATATATAACATTTACAAAACATTACAAAAGTAAAAGGTAGTAAATTTCGATTTCTTTATATTTATTAAACAAAAGCAATTAACTAATTAAATTATAAAGACTTTAAAGTACCTACCAAACATTCAATAAGGCGGAGAACATAAAAAGAACTTTTACCCAAGATTTATCCGCCAGTACGGTCTTAGAAAGGCAGCAGAACGTTCTCATTGCATTGCAAAAGTACGCACTTAAATAGGTTTACAAAAACCGTACCTACCAGTTTCCTTTCGTCAAACTCGGTTCAAATCTGTGTATCAAAATAAATAAATAAAAACGCAAACGCTGGCAAAATTAATAATAATGCGTCTTTTGGTGCATTCACACCGCAGTTACTTTTGCGGAGCAACATTTCTGTTTTTACACAATCCGGATCCGGATAGCAAAACGTTGGTTTTTCCTTAAATATACCTCTATTTTTTTACTATGTTATGGTAACGGTTTAATTTTAAAACATCCTTAGCTTAAATCCCGATAGTAATCATTCTACCTGCGATATTAATCTGCGTTCCCTTCCCGCCTAAAATTCCTTCCCGCCTGATCAGGCGAACAAATGCTTGTTTGCCTTGCCACCATTTTTATATAAAAACCCCCGAGTTATAATTCCCATGAAGATTTAAATGGAATCTACCTATAGCATATAGACGCTTGCGATACCAAAAATATCAATCACGCAGTTGCGTTGCCTACCCGGGCGCAATCCCACCATACCCCGTGGAATTCTGTATCAGTTCGGTATTAGAAATACATAAATTATATTTTTATTTCTTTATTAGTACAAATTAATTATTATTGATCTCCTCACTTGCTATTAATCAGTAACAATAAACTAATCTAAAAGGATCTATTTATCCATCATTATTTTCAGCCTCACGGTTAGCCTTTATTAATATCCTCACAGCTGTGGCAAAGATCTACGACTCTACGTTATAGACAGGTAAAATGAGCATACCTACTTAACCCACCATGCGAACCTGGTCTTAAACATTATTGGGTGCTCGCAGCGGGAATGAGAAGGAACTCAAGATAGTCAAGACACTAATGAACATGTGAATATTATTGGATAGGATAGCTTTTGTCTCCTAATAACCTCATATTATGTTTTATATAAACTTAGAACGCATAAACAATTCAGTCGGTAATGACAAAACCCTAATCTAAATGATAAGTATGAACAGCTGATCATTAATGAGTGCTCGCGGCGCGCTCCAGAAGTGCCGTCTGCCGCTTATAAATTGATCTATTATTAAAATAGGAGCCAGAAAGTTTACCTCCATTCGTAGAGGGAACAATTAATTTGTTCTAGCTGATACGGATGCCGCTTCCAATTGCTATTAGCAATGATTCATAATTTCATTAATGAAGCCTCTAATTAATAACAAATGTAGAAAAAACGCTAAAATATAAACCGCAGCCTGAATTTCCACAATAAAACACGTTTAGTGAAATAAAAAAATCAGGGATCTATTTTTCCTATTATCTTGTATAGAATTGAAAAATGAATCATACTAGCCAGTGAAAGCCAAAGAATAGATGCATTCGAGATGTGGTGTTGGAGACAAAAGCTACAAGACAAAAGGACCTGGACAGCCAGTTCTGCCTATCACCACTGAACACCAAAACACGCCTATCCACCGTTCGGGCAGCGTATTTTCTTTTTAGAGGCGAGAAACCGAAACCGAGTCGTTGTTAGAAGAATAGAGGGGAAGAGAGCCCGAGGTCGATCGCTAACTATATGTATATGGCCTGATCTGATATACATAATAACAAATTATTTGGATAAAAAAATGGCGATAAAATAAATTCAAGTTTTTGCTAAACGATTTACATTTAAGTGCCCTACTTGTTATAAAAATTTGGAGTCAGTCGAAGACTGACAAACACCCTCCATACAAATTTGAACCTTCTCCCTATCTATGCTGTATGATTATAGAAAGCTATGCCTTCTTTAGGGAGATTTTAAAATCATTAAAGTATTGCCAGCTATACAGTAATTACCATATTTGCACGATAACTTCTTGATGATCAGGGAGGTAATTTACAAAGTCAAAATATCTCTATTCAAATTAGAAGTATAGTACAACTCTTTTGAATCGTCCAAATTTTTTTTCCATACCACCCGCATTTGGACATATTTTTAGCTGCGGAGAAAAACGAGAGAAAAGAAGTTCAAGACATTAAAAGAAAAACCAGCCAGCCTTACAGTAGTCGCGTATAATGTGTAACATTTGAAACCTCACCTTGTCATTGGTAAAAAAAGAAATAAAATCTACTACAAAAGGAATAAGCCATTTGAACATTATGATCTAAAATCAAAACAAACAGCGTGCGCTTTCGCGACTTAATGTTACACACTTCCGTCCCATTTCACGAAATCAATCCCACAAATTGCAGGGAAGCGAGAGGAAAGATGTTACACATCAATAATATAACAACTTTTACAAATGTTTTACAGGTTTATAATATTGATCATAAATAGATTACATATAAATATCGAGTGTTTATGTCTAAGGAATAATTTCAAAGAGACGAAATTTTTAGAATTCTATTAATCTCCTCCAAAAAATTATCAATAATACGAAAAAAATCAGTCTATCAAAACCAAAGTCAAAATTCCATAGAATTGATGGCATTTCATATATTTTTGGACATACGTACTTTATTTAAGAATGTTTAGTGCACATACAAAAACAATTAATGTAGGTAACTTATCATTAAAGCTCTAATTTAAAAGACACGAATTTCCATGACGCACTAATGAATAAAGCACATTGTATATTATAAAATACATCGTAACTGTGTCTGTTGTGGGTATTTTCTTTAGGGTGAGGCAATAAAAAGACTTGGATCACTAGACTGTAGTTTTATTTATTTATCTTCAAATAGTTGCACCTATTTGTGAGATTACACTAATTAACATTTCACAATGTACGCTATCAAATTAAAAAAATCAAAATCGGAACAGGAAACAGGTATATTCTTACAAAAGTAGACAAATGTATTTAGTGCTATTCAGTCTTATATTATAAGGATAAAATATTAAGTAATGCAGTAATATTGCAGTGAAATCACCATAATGTGGTAATCTTTTATGGCAATACTGATTGTACGTCGCTGCAGTGCTGCCATATCTACCAACTTTTTGGTAGATCTACCAATTTTCACTTCAGTCTACCTATCTAGACCTAAAAACTACCTATTTTTTAATTAGTTTGACATATCACCACTTTGAATTATTCTTATATCGACGAGCGACGTTGCGATGTATTGCGTGAGTCATGCAACGATGCGTCAAGCATACATAGAGTCCAGGCCATAAACCACAAAAAAAAAGTAACAGTTCGCCATGAATTCGGCGTTCGCACCATTTCGCGCCCATATTTTACTATTCCTATTATGGCCTATTCCCGGTTGGTTTGTTGCGGAATTAATGTTGAATCTTTGCTCCTGTTTTATTGTAAAAACTAATTAACTGCGTATTAACGGTGCTAATTGCTGTTTGTTCTATGTTGCGTGCATTTATTTATATAATGGATTCTGACAGCAGCGAAAGCGATGCATATAGTTCTAGGTTAGGAACTTCGCCACGAAAACCTAGAAAAAGGCACTATGACCAAAAATATTCGAAATTATGGGAGAAAGACAAGGAATTTGCAGGTTGGCTTTAAGAAATTACTAACGGTGACGGATATTTTTATTGCAAATCATGTAGGTGTGATCTGAAGTGTGCTCTGCATTGCATTGCATGCATTTTTAATCTTAAAAAATCTTCTAAATTGAGGTGGTAGATCTACCAATTTTGCATTTTACATTCTACCAACTTCTACCAACATTTGGCACATAATCTACTAATTTTCTAAAATTCGGGTTGGCAGCACTGCGTCGCTGTCACTTCTGTCATTCAATTTGTCTTTTTTTTGTCATGTCCCTTTGATTCATAATTCTATTGCTGATTTGGTGATTTTAATCGGATAAATTGCTCTTTTGATCTTCAATTTCCTTCATTGAAGCCAAAACAACAATGTTCGTTCTATTGATCTGTACCTAAGATGTCTGGAGCGAAGGGATCGGAAGAGTCATCGACTGTTGAATTCGATCCTATTTTACCAGATACTGGGATTTTGTTTTACGAAGAATGCCCTCAGGAGTATGAAATTGAACGGCCTAGATTGTTACCATTAAAATCGACAACGCAGGTTCGGTTCGAACAACTCCAACACGAGGCAAATAGAGTGTGGACGGCAAAACAGAAAACTGCAAAGAAAAACTAACATTTACTTATTGTGATCATTTATTTAGAAAATTGTGAAAATGGTGTACACATTATTTGTTATTGAATTGGTTTCTGCCTTTGCCTTAGCAGCTACATTACTCTATAGATATGGAGACTGTTATAGAAATCACCTGATTGTGACTGTGTCTGTGTTAACGGCTTGGTATTTTTCATTTGTTATTATGTTCATATTGCCCATAGACGTAACAACAGTAAGTATCAATATTTTATTCAATTAGTATTTTAAGGAAGACCTTTTTCATTGCACAAGACTGACCTTGTCAAAAGTGACAATTGAACCCTATTATTATTAACTATAATAGCTTTCGTAACACCAGAAATTATGTACCTTACTTGGCTAGCCTTACATATCCGGATAAAAGCCTGTGGTGATCTGACAATTTCACTCTACAGAAACTCATAGGATAATATTGTTATTTAAAAAAAATGTGGAAGTTCGAATACTATAATTTTTTATTTCAAGAAATTATAATTTTGTGTCACTTCTTTTAATTAATTTTTTAACCTTTCAGACAGTTTATCGACAATGCTTAGTAAATAACAACATTACCGTAATACCACAATCTCAAGCTACGGGAGGCAATGACACAACTACAGTTGCACCGCCTGTGAACCCATGTGAAAAGCCTTGGAGTTATGTACCTGATAATGTGTTTACTAATCTTTGGCGAGTAGTCTACTGGACATCTCAATGTTTGACTTGGTAAAAGTCCTGGTGATACTTTATACTATACTTTCTATATTTATCATATGGCCCTGTTTTTTTTCTTACCATGTGTGTGTATAATCTAAGAAAAAATAGATTTTTTTTTTCTGATACATATTTGTGCTCTTATTTCAACTATTTGTATCTTTGATTCTATAAAACCATAATGGCCTCTATAGATGTTTTTGATTGAACGAGCTAGTTCAAACTGTTTGATCAAATTGGCATAAATAACATATATTTCCAACACTCACACCAATTAGCCTAGCCCCAA
Organism: Chilo suppressalis; assembly: GCA_902850365.2. Lineage (NCBI taxonomy): Eukaryota > Metazoa > Arthropoda > Insecta > Lepidoptera > Crambidae > Chilo > Chilo suppressalis. Next base: position 7,668,354 of record OU963902.1, read on the forward strand.
AGTAAGCACTGTAAGGGTTGTGTTATGGGATACTAGTAGCTAGTAATGGATAGAATACATATACATTATATTTATATATAAATAGATATAAATAAATTTCAGTGGGGAAATTTTAACAAAATGAGTTGTCAATAGGCATGAAGAAATATTTGATTTTATTTGTTTATTATGTTCTAGACTATTTTGCAGATTCTATAAATTGCTTTTATTTCAGGCTCATAATGCCAATGATGCAATCATACAGTAAAGCAGGAGACTTTACTGTAAAGGGCAAATTAAAATCTGCTCTCATTGACAATGCTATATATTACGGCTCATACTTATTCATTTGTGGTATACTTCTCATTTACCTGGCCTTTCAACCCAATGTTTACTTGGATGGACCAAAGATAAAAGCCATAGCATCCTCAGCGAGTAACACATGGGGTCTGTTCTTGCTGATCCTTCTTCTTGGTTATGCTCTGGTGGAAGTACCAAGAAATTTATGGAACAATTCAAAGAAGAATTATTCATTGACACACAGCTATTTCAAAATGGCAAAATTGAGCACTGACAAATGTGAAGCTGAGGAAACAGTTGATGAGATCCTTGATGTGAGTTAATTTCAATGGTAACTTTTGAAAATGGTTCTTTTACATATTAATTTTATTGTACTTTTTAATGCTACTAGAAATATTTAATATATTTTTGGGATTATCTTTGTTTCTGCTGTGTCTGATAAAATATATATACTTCACAGCAGATCTATTGCTGACCTACATTATTAAAGTTTGGTGACTGTTTTGCTCTTAGTATATATTTTTAGTTTTTATGTTTGAATAAAAGACTGGCAAATGAAATAATCATTGTTTATATCATTTTATATAGAGTCTCCAAGCAGCTACAACAGCAATAGGGCCAGATCATCCCCTTCACCGACATGTGGAAACAATCATACAGAAGTTACCAATACAGCTGAGGGATCGGCTCAATTCACGGGCTCCACCGTATAGACCGGCACCTCCATCATTTAAATCACTAGTTAATTTGCACAAAAAGGTAAATAAACCTAGTAAATATTTTTTATAAATGACCTGCCTGACCTGGTTCTATGTTAATTTTTAGGCGATAGACTCACAATCTCAACATCATATTTCAAATCACTTTCTCAAGGGCGTCGTCAGGAGGGGGGGCAGGGGAGGGTAGCTGCCATAATCTGGCATAATCCCCAAAAATTTAATTGAAAACTACTATATTTTGTCACAGACTATCAAAGCCCTACACGTGTTACAACGCACGGAAACCCAGTGGGGTATGATGCTGGAGCGCATCTTTCACTTAGAAGACGTTGCCTCAAACTTACGATCGCCGGACAAAAGGTTCCAGCACACTTTCCACACGCCTCGCCCAAGATTGCAACGGCTATTCTACCCGCCAATAGTTGGTATGTCACCATGTTTTTTTTTACTTACTCAATACCGATAGCAAGTACGCGATATTTTTCCACCATAGAAGATTAGCTAGAGACATTAAAATCAGAAGAACGAGCACCGAAAAAATCATTTTCAACTTTCGCCATGCGATGAACTAATGAAAAGATCGATAATTCTTGCCAGCAGGGAGAACTGACGGCGATCAATAGTAGGTATTATAGCCGATACGGGATCCACAGCTATAGTTGTTATTGTACATTGTACCTTTGTTCTGTCACTTCATCGCTGATGCTGGTACAAGTGCCACATATGTCATCAGTGATGAATTCCTTCTCCAACTCATTACATTTTTCTGATGCAAGATGCAACAAAAACACCTGATATTATGTGTAAGTGGAGACCAGTTACAAAGATACCCGATCCAACACAATAATATTACCAATATACCCCAATATGCTGTTTTGAACGCAATTCGAACCCTGTTTGGCAAGAAACCTCCTAGAAACATTCTTTAACTCTGGCCAATATAGCCTGACACTGAAAAGGGGCTTGACTCGAAAAATACACTATTGATTTAACATTTAAGCCAGCCACTAGCCATCCTCACCTTGTCAACCTTCACCCTGAGAATCCCGAGAACTTCCTGGTATTTTTCCAAATATAAGCTAATTTCAGCCTGGTGCCGACGAGTCCTCTAGCTCTTTTACTAATTCATATCGTCGCTTATACAACAATACCGCGTAAATAAAATTTGACAAGTTTTCAGGAGAGACAAAAATGTGTTTATTTTTTATTAAACACTTCGTTAATGTTTTATGAATTTAAAAATAGGTATGAGTTAGCTTTCATTTTGATATCAAGAGATAATATTAGTATATTTAGTTCTGTGAAACTAAATATTTGACTTATGCGGTTTAAGTCCTACAAAATAAAGACTTCTGCGGTTTTCATACTTTTTATTTATCAGTAATTAAGTAACAAAAATTAATTCTCCAAAGCTAAAGCGTCTTATATATTACTAGTAGGAACTATAAAAAATACTTGACAATGCACCAAGGAACTTCAGTTCCTTGTAATGCACTTAATTATATTTTGTTGTCTAAGGTACACTTATCAATAAAAATGAGTATTTATGTGAAAATTATTATGATCTTATGTAACATACTTAGTTAAATTGTTTTGGTAAAAAAAGCTTTTATAATTATAATTAAAAAGTGCCAATAAAATATAATAGAAAAAGACGAAAATAAAGCAAAACTAAACAGTTTAAAAAAAAACTTACATTATTTTATAGGAAAAATAACGTATAGTAATAGTTTGACAAGTTCCGTAATATTAAGAAATTAACAATTCTAGATTCTGTTACATCATATTAATAATTGTTTTATAGTTCAATTACATCACAGTTAAAAATTGAACTTGGACTGGTATATCATCGTAAAATTAATGACAGTTAGATGACAGCACCCCCTTTCAATCTTGTAGATCCTTATAGTTTCGCTGGGAAATTGGTAGTCTCTAGTAGTAGTATATAGTTTAAGAAATGCATCGAAACTTACGACATTGTTTAATTTCGTCGGACATTGAGGCAGTGGTTGCAAGGGAACATTAAAATTTAATTTATACCAAATAGTACCGTTTGGGTTGTGAACTAGAATCCTTAAATCAGTTACAGTTGGATCATTGGCTTTCTTTCCCAGCCGAATGCTTTCACAAATTAAGTCTTTACTTAAATCTGTAAAAAAGCTATAATCTACAATGCAACATTCGTATGGCATTGGGTCAGTTCTAGCTTTTATTGCTATATCAGCATACTGTGAAGGTAACCGGTTCCTTTCTTTCAATATGCGGTGCTATTTCTGCATCAGTAATATTGCCTGCTTCATGACCACAGCAACATCCCACCTATCTTTTTTAGAAATTCTTCAAAAGTATTCATGAGCACCATGCTTTTTTTGAAAAGCTGGCATTTCGTGAATGATTAAATGAATGATCATTCACGAAATGCCAGCCTTTGAAAAACAAAGCATGATGCTCATGAATATGTTGAAGAATTTCTAAATAGTCTCCCAAAAATGCATTCTCGTTACTGTCGATCAAATACATCAAGAAAGTACTTGGAGCCATTATTCCAAATCATGTTGCATCTTAACAAAGAGTTCACCAATAAATGTGATTACGAATCTGCAGAATGTCTCTCTAGCAGGGCTTTTGACGATATATTTTTAAAGCTCAATTTGAGCCTATATGGCCCAAAAAAATATAGGTGTGATGTTTACTGTGGTCTTCATGACCACAGTAAACAGCAGGCAACATTACTGATGCAGAAATAGCACCGCATATTGAAAGAAAGGAACCGGTTACCTTCACAGTATGCTGATATAGCAATGAATGCTATAACTGACCCAATGCCATACGAACCTCGCACTGTAGATTGTAGCTTTTATACAGACTTAAGTAAAGACTTAATTTATCAAAGCATTTGACCGGGAAAGACAGCCAATGATCCAACTGTAACTGACTTAAGGGTTCTAGTTCACAACCCAGATGGTGCTCTCACGTGGTGGCTGGAAATTCTCACGTTAACACAATTTTCTATGGCGCACTGACGACTTGTGCGGTTGTGACACTGTCAACGATTTGCGCGTTGCCAGTACAACTCAATAAATTGCTATGATTGGCTAATTTCAAAATTTTACATATTACCATTGGTTGCGCGGCAAAAAGATCTATCCAATGATGTACAAAACGTCACATCGTCATTTTTCGACTTGCGCGGTATTGTTGTTTAAGCGACGATATGGCGTTTTGGTGAGGTGTTTGATGGCGCAAGTGGTTATTCGGTCTGTGATCGTGGAAGTTAAACAATTTTCGCAGTGGCAAGTAGCCAGAAATTATATTCGCCTCCGTGTTTGGAAAGGCACGTTAAGCCGTAGGTCGCGGCTTCAACCGCAGTCGTTAGCTCCCACTAATGCGCACTAGGCACGCGAGCAATCTCCCTATAATGGTGCCCATAAATGCCCCCCAAGGGTTGACCTGGGGGGGCATTTATAGGCTACTGATGATGATGATGAAAAGGAGCTCGATAGCGCAAGTGGTTAGCGCATTCAACTGCGATCGTTGAATTTACGCAACTTACGCAATGGTCGGTCATTGGATGGGTGAACAAAAATTTACTGTTTCGCACGTTGAGCACCAATCCGCACTGGGCGTGGGTCATCGCCCAATCTCTCTATTCCATTCGTAGAAACGCAAGTGTCTAAGCAATGGGGACATTAATAGGCTGATGATGATGATGGCGACATTGCAGAGTGGTACTGGGAGTGTTTCCTGCGCCAGTACTTCCTGAAGGGGCTGGCTCTGGCGACAGGCGCGCTGTCCCTAATGATCATTTGGTCGGAGATGACGTTCTTCTCTACGCGGCCGGTCCTGTCCATATTTGCGCATATAGTCACCGCCACCAAGAACACTTACAACTACGCCGCTATATTGGTGAGTGCAGCATACTATGTGTGTTACAAGTGGAGTTATTATTCCTCGTAGTTTATCTGGACATGTCCGGACTTTTACCACATTATTACAAAACGAAGACTAAAGTTAAACCTAGTCTTAAACTGATGGTGTCACTTTTGCTAGCTAAAATGGACACAGAGACAACATAAGGTTTAAATCAAGAGTGACGTAAACGCGACGATATTTTTATATTTTATTTTATTAAAAGAAAACCAACAACGTATTCGTCAATAAATAACAGATAGTATTTTACAGGTAAGTATGGTCAATTACAGGTTTTCCTTAATTTAAAAATAGTAAGTGTACATTACATCAGTGATGATTAATTAAATGCCAACGAATAAATTAAGTAACAGCCATGAGAAAAAAATAAAAATACGATATACAAACAACATACAACAAGTGACCTTGTAACCAAGGAGTTTTAACATGTAGAAAGACATTTATACATATACACCCTCACATACCTAAACACACACATAATTATACATAGACACAGATACACACACACTTACACTCCAAAAAAAACTATACATACATATTTCTACACTAGCGCATACACTGATAAAACTCCTTTTAGTGTTTTAACAACTTCCATTTAAAAATTTTCCTTGTTATTAGAAACGACGTCGACGATCCTTTCGTTAATGTTATATCGGCCTGAAAATAATACCAATCTTTCAATTCGCAGTGGATATCAACGATAATAATAGGCTACGTGTTCTACTGCGCTTACTCCACCGTACTCAAGATCCGTTTCCTAAACCTTTACTATTTGGCGCCCCACCATCAGACCAACGAGTACAGTCTGATATTCTCGGGCATGATGGCGTGTCGTCTGACTCCGGCCATGTGCCTGAACTTTTTGAGCTTGGTGCATATGGACGCGCGAATGCACAGCAACGAAAAAGGGGCTATAGTTGAGACGTCTTACACACGTGTGAGTGATATAATGCTTTATTATTTTTTTAGCCAGTGATTGCTACTACCATAGAGCAACACGGCCGACGCAACCAGGAGTTGCAAACACAGCTTGCCTTTCTATCGAATTGGGCAGACAAACAATATATCGTCGGTGATACTGCAAATGGAGCTATGTCAGCTAAAAGTGATTTTACAGTAGAGACAAAAAACTGTTTTTTTTTTTAGTTTCTGTCGCTAAGTATTTGATAAGTACGTAGTGTTACAACGGTAATAAGAGCTATAAAATAATATGTGAATGAATTTCCAATGTAGCTTAATTATGGAAATAATTGGACATAGCACATTTTGCAATGAATTAATTGAACCTATTGTTTTGACATAAAACATATTGCTGTTTAAAAAAACTGATAATTTTAAAATAATCGTAGTTTATTAACGGAATAATAAAATAACTATAACCGCAATTAACGTATAAAACTGTGTATAAAAAAACATGCATTCGAAGATGTTTGCTGCCTTTATGTTTAACTTACTAGCTATAAAGTACCACCTAAATTAATTTACTAGCTAGAACATGGCTGTCTAGATGTAGAACGATGTGGCACATGATGTTGATAACCTATACTAATTTACGAACATGTGGACATGTTTCAATGTCTGAACAGCCATGTTCTAGAGAATCATAAAATACATGATGATCCGAAGGAATAAGATTCTTCATTTCCTGAAGATGTGCAAATTTGGTTGCTTCTATAGTCAGTGGCTTCTGGTAAAGGGAAGGGCGTCCACTCAAGCGAAGTGGAGCAGTTACCAGTGGTCTCCTTGGTAAACATTCCCAAGACTGATTGAAGTCGGTTTTGTAGTTTATTATACCTCTGGGATCGTATTGTAATGCTACAATGTCGGTAACATAAGGATCACCTTTTTTATTGCCCGGTCTCAAACTTTCATATTTACCCTGAGAAAAGCTATGAAAGTCCTTGTAAGTTAAGTAAAATACTTTATAAGGCTCGGGATTTTGTCTTGCTGACCTAATTATGCTCACATAATCGGCAGGAACAAAAATATCTCGTTTTCGACCACGCAATTTCTTTTCTATCACACTATGAATTGAATCGACTTCCATTTGCGTATGGCCGACTTCGAGATATTTTTGTTCAATTATAATATTATGTTCAATTGCCAAGTCAAGCAAAGCATTAGCCAAAGTCAAACATCGGTTTTGATAACCACACCCATCGCTCCATAGTATAATTTTAGTTGCTTTAAACTTATCAATATCATGCTTAAGGTGTTTAGACAAATTAGTAGCAAATACATCACTTTCTAAGCCACCGTTCCCTTCATGCCAAATGTAACATGCAGCTTCTTTGTTTTTCATGTTATGGATGGTGTAGTTGTGGACCTTTAACTTTGTCTTATAGTAAGTTGCCGAGGCTTGAAGATTTGGACGCAGAAGAACAGTTTGTACATCCATTGAATAAACTAATATATCAGATTCAGTATCACATTTATCATTTTCTTTTTCATTTCTCGATCTCTGTTTCTTTATTTAATGAGTGTCATAATCAGTTTGAGATAAGTGACCCTGTTTATAACTAATGCACTTATTGCATTGGTCCTTCCTGGGACTAAAAATATCATAATTAAGTTTTCCAAAAATCTTTAAGAAATAGCGTCTTGAGCAAAAGGTTTTATTTTTCTCACACAGCTCTTTTCTCTCTTCTCTCTTTAAAAACGCAATTACAGATATTTCTTTATAGTTTTTTTCTGGTATAGTAGTATTGTCTGTGTTTGTTAGCAACCAGTCTCGTAACTGTCTTTTCCCAATCCCTAAGGTTGATAAGAACATTTCTTTGCAGACATAAACCTTAGCGCAGCTTTCACCTGTCTGTGAAATCAAGTGATATTTCATGGTAACATTTTTTTTTGTCTGGTCTGGACACATGTTTTTAAGCAATGTTAGCAATAAAATTCAAAAATTAGCTAAAACATTTTGTTTGTTATACAGAACTGAGTTTTGTACAGAATTTAAGATTTCTACTCGCTTTCTACGTTTTTTTCAGTTATAGTACGATGAAATAACATTAAATTATAGGGTAATGTCTACTTACCTTTAAATATTTATTCAAAACCTATATTTTTATAACTAATCAGCTTGCGAAAAACCGTTGCGTCGACATGGAACATATTGCAGTACCCCGACAAGTGACAAGACTTGAAAGTGACGTATTGCAACACATTTGAAAACTGTGTTCTGATTGGCGGACGACTTAGAACGATTTGTAAGTGCGTTCGGATACACGCACGCTCATTTTCATTAAAAAAAACAAAATATTTTTTTCTTGACATGGAACGTTTTGCAGTATCACCGACGATATGTGTGCGTAGGGTTACCATCCGTCCGGATTAGTCAGGACTTTGTTCGGATCTTTAAATTGTCCGGATTTTTTAAATTACATTGAATATGAATAATAAAAGTACTTATTGATTTAAATACCATCATATTATTGTAACTAAGTGAGTAATGGTACCATTTTGTGCCTAAAGAGTCCAGACTTTTTTCGAAATCTCAGGATTTTTGTTAGGACTTTTGAAATTCCGAAATATATAGTATTTTTCTCACAAAGTGTCTCCCTGTTAACTCATTGATTGTGCAGCTATGAAACCTAAACAAATTATAATTGTCATAAAGGACACCCGGCATTTTGTGCCAAAGTTGTATACTTGTTTAATTTTTTTATCTGTGTTTCATAATTGGGTACCGTAGTCTGGCAATATTTGTCATCAGCAGCTAGCTGTCAATGTCAAATACGTAGGTTTGTCATCAAAAGGGTTTCTATATCAAAAAATATTAAACATTAAATAACTTCTTTCCACGATTCACTAAAAATAAGGCAAAAGTAGTTTTATGTAGCAAATAATTTTGGCTTTATTTTGAGACCAAATTCAACTGTATACAAGTTAGCATTTTTTCTATGAAAAGTGCCGGGTCTCCTTTATGCCAAAAAAACTACTTTTGGGATCTACGTTCTAAATGAATAGTAATTCCATAATAGGTATGTTATCTACAATTTTTCACCGTTTTAGGATATTTAGTAAACAATATAAATCAATATTTTTGTATGGGGGTTTAGTACTTTTCCTGTTTATAACTGTTATTCTTAAGTTTCTCAGGTAACTTCAATTTCACGGTGTATATCACAAAGAAAGTGTTAGGAAACTTACACTTAACTGCCCTTTAAATAACCAGCGTATTAACAAACAATAAATATCCTTAGATAATGGGCCACATGGAAGTCCTGGGCATCATAGCTGCAGGCTTCAACATCTACTTCCCAATGCTGGTGGTTTTACTGTGCGCCGCCACGTATTTTTCGCTGGGCAGCAGGCTGCTTACTCTATGCGGCTTCCAGCAGTTCGTGGGGGATGATGACCTCACAGCTGACCTGGTGGATGAGGGCCGAGAAATCGCAAAGAGAGGTAATAGTAATAATTTATTTGCATCTAAATATTTTTACAATCTTGAGGTACATTTGGTTGCTATCCAATTATCACTAAAAGGAGCTCAAGTTGTTGGAACACTAGCTACCTTGCTAAGTTGACAAGACAACTTGTATTAAGGGAGCTAGGCTCGACCCATGTATTGGCTGAGGTTACAATTGGCAGTTATGGCTCACAGTTATTGCTTCAGTATAAACATTAAAAGTAAAGTTTGAGTTGAATAAATCTAAGAAGAAAACAAAACTAATTGTTGCATGCATGTAGGTGTGAGTGTGTCTGTGTGTGTTTGAGTGAGTGTGTGTGTGTGTGCGCGCGTGAAAGTGCGTGCGTGTGGAAGTGTGTAAGAAAGAGAAAGAAAGAAAGAAGACTCGTCTCACCCGGTCACACAAATGCGAGTTGCTGATGTGAAATTAGACAGCTACTGCATCTGTGCACTCGCCTTCTGACATCGCTTGTGACAAGTCTCGTGCAATGTTATTAAAATGATCGTACGAGCAACTATACTGTCTATATGCAAAAATGTGCAAGCCGACATCCGAGTCGCGTGTGAATTGCTGCTTGTGCGTGGTGGGGGAAGGCGAGTGGAAAGTAAAATTATAAAGATTAAAAAGTGTCGACACGCCGGGCGCGACGGCGCTGTGTGACGTATTTCATAATAACTGATACATTACAATTATTTATATCGCGTCGGCGTCGCGTTGCCGTACCGCCCCGCTCGCTGTCTGAAGGAACCTTTATTCCCCGGGAGCGCCCTTCTGTCAATGTCATTAAAGTGCCAACAGTGGGCCTATACGCTAACTGCTTTCGACAGATGGAAGTGATAATCGCTGAGCTATTTAGTAATCCACTGCTACTTTATCGAAACGCGACTTAGTTCTGAAAAGCACCGATGGATATGCAAATTCCTCTTTGATTGCACACTGTAAGTGTCAACAAAGTTAGCGAATAGGCCGGCTGATCTTGGTCACACTGTATATGCAAAAAGAACTTTTAGCTGAGCCAAATACGGTCTAATATTATTCTATTGTACGTTACCTATACTGCGAAGAGATGGCGCTGCGTTGCAGCTTAAGAAAAGGTAGAAATAATTCAAAGCGGCCGTCAGGGCCGCAGTAGCATAATTATTAGTGCATTCGCCCGGATAGCGTAGGGTGCGGGCGGATTGGAGCCCCGTCTGCTGCCTAGTCCGCGTGGATTTTTCCTAGTAATATTCTTTTTAGATTTAATATTATTCTGTTTAGTATAAAATTTACTTATTTAAAATGTTGGTTCCAGAGAAACGTAAGCGTCAACGCGCGGAAGAATCGATGTCGCGGCGTCGTGACTATAACAACCGGTTCTCCAACTACCGCGCCGCCCGCGACGAACGCGACGGAGGTAATACGACTACCTACATAATTATTTCGACAGTGGAAAAGCGAAATTGCTTATACGCCACTTTTGTGATGCTTGAAAATGAGCTTAATTTCACTTTTTATTTAACCTTATTTTTAAGCAGCACCAAAGTGGCGTATTAGCTTTTCCACTGTCGATTTATATTTGATTTGTTTTTTATACTAGTGGGTAAGGCCTAGCCTTTAACGTATATTTTTGACTAAAGGGTGCCCGCGACTTCGTTAACGTGAAAAAATTTTTTTCTCATGCAAACTCTCACCATTTGATAGACATGAGATAACTAAATGTGCTTCACTTCTAAAGACCTTATAATTACACTTTTAGCATGCAGTACCTTCTGTAACTCTACTCTGAGTTTTATTACTTTTTGCAAGGAAAATGCACCAGTGTGCACATCATATATTTTTACTTTACTCCCAAGACGGGATAATAGTCACTGATCCTAATAATGTCCATAATTTTTTATATTTGCTTGTATCTTTTTATACAGACTGATATTGCCAATGCCATGGCATTTCTCCTTCCTATATTACCTACTGTACTGAATTTCTGCTTATCATTTTTATGTCAATACTAGTGATCGGATGTTCAAATAGATTAATAGTTTTTTTTCTACACTCAATAAAAATAGTGATATTTTTTTTATCTGTTCCAATTTTATAAAATAGATTTACTTTTGATGTCACCATGAAGACACAAGTTTCCTGTACCGACCGGCTTTCTCGAATAATAAGAACCAATATCGTCAGAAGTTAGGCCTATATACAAAAAAACAAAACTATGTATTTTTAATACTGGATTCGCTTCCTACGTTTTCGACATAAAAGTGTATTCAATATCATGCACCTCTGAAACTTACTTCCTATACGCATCCTAATAACCGATCTGTATTTGATGTCGGCACTTCAATTGGCTACTCGTTTTTGCTATTTTGTAAACTTGTTAACAGTGCCTTTATCATGCTTCATAAGGAACTAACTGTGTTACCCGCGGTTTTTAAGGGATATTTTCCCACAGTAAAACGTAGCATATATGTTAATCCTGGGTGTCAGCTAACTCCATACCAATTAATTCTATTAATCTCCCCACTGCTGGGGCACAGGCCTTCATTATGGATGGAATAGGGAGATTGGGCCATGTCCCACCACGCGGGCCCAGTGCGGATTGGTGGGTGCTGACGACTGCAGATGCAGCCGGGACCAACGGCTTAACGTGCCTTCCGAAGCACGGAGAAGCTCGAGATTGTAAATTTTTGGTCAACCATCCAATGACCGACCACTGCGAAAGTTGCTTAATTTCAACGATTGCAGTCGAACGCACTAACCACCTGCGCTATCGAGCTTCTCCGCTCCTCCTCCTCTTTATAATATTAGTGTAATGAAAAGGACAGACTTATGTCAAGTTTACAGATAGCCAAGTGAAATGCAGACTTGATAATCACTTCTATACCACCTCTTTCTTCCTTCCAAGCGTTTATGCTATCAGTTATTGTGCATGTGTGTCACATTTCAGCCCACACCGGGCTCCTCGACGACGCGGACTCAGAATATTACGTGAGCTCCACTCTAGAAAGAAATCAACCAGAACCACCGATATCAGACTACCAGAGGGCAGAAATGCCATACAACAGGCACGATTTAACTCTAGAGGACGAGATCGAAGACAGATTCGGCAAAAGCACTCAGTCCACCCTCCGGACTGACTTCGATGACAGAAGCAAGATGACCATGCCCCAAAGAGGACTGTTCGATGACGTTTAAAGTGCAATATTAACAGTGTTGGTGCCCGTAAACATTTGCTAACGGTCAGTTTAAAGTAAACAATCTTCAGTAAAAGATTGGATTGTTCCTAGACCTAATGTGAATAAGAAGTTTTCTTTTTCAACTAAATGTATGTCAAATAAAACACTTTCGACACGGGTTTGATTGAACTGTGCTTTTAATTAAAATATGTTTATTATTAACAACATAATTTAATAATTTATTCAATTTTTTTTCACATTGACACTTTTATTTAGCTTTGAAGATGATAGCGAGGAGTTATAGTAAATTGGTCTCCTGTTTACGTTTCTTATAAACCGTTGTTGTTTAGAACAAATTAACAAAACATGCTAAGGCCCTAAGATGCCTCTATTTCTTACTGGAGATTGATTATCAAAACTAGCCGTAAGTTTGGTGATTTATTTTGTTGTGTAAGTAGATTTATTGTATAAATAAATTAATTTAATAAGAGACAGCATAATAAGTGTTGATATAATGACGTATGTGTGTAGTGGTGACGTCAGAGGTAGCAAGTTCTAATCCTGGTAAGGTAAGGTTTTTTATATGTTCAGAGACATAAATTAGACTAGAATCACGGTTGTATATATACATTATTATTTATATATTGTGTGTTAGTTATTTCATTAGTAGTTTAATTGAAATCTTTGAAAAGGCTCTACTGAACTCGAGTGACGTAAAATTTTAGCAACCGATAATATAATGGATATCAGTGCAGTGCAATAACAATAAAATTAATATCAGGGATGTTTATCTAAAGCTAGCTTTAAATTTTTTTTTGCTGCACGGTTGATTATTCAGTTCTTAGAGGTCATCCATTAATTACGTGATATTTTACCCCTAACCCGTCCTTGTCACATTTGTGAGCCCCCCCCCCCCCCCACTTGTGTGACGTCACATATTTTGAATTAAGAAATTATTATTAATACAGTAGTTCCGAAAATTAGTCAAAAATAAATGAAACCCTCTACAGATATCGGTCTACATATTTTAAAGATTTTTGATAATTGTTCAAAAGTAGGTATTAGATTTTGAAATGTGACGTCACAAAACTTAGGACCCCTCCCTCCTCCTTAACGTGTGACGTATTTTATGAATGGCCCCTTAACCGGTGATCCCTGGAAGAAACTGAAGTGGTTCGCGAAGCCATTTAAAAATATATTACATAAGGAAGAATTCTGATGAATATAATTATCATAATTCTGTGGCAAAACGGAAATTTTAACAAATGGTCCCTCGTCGAACCACTGATTTAGCGCTCTGTGTTGTGTCAATAAAGAACGATCTCAATCGAGATCGCTGATATGTTAACTAGTTATTTATTTATGAACTATTATTGTATTCGACACATATTATTTAATTAAGTTTGTACATATTTTATGAAAATTTTATTTCATTTGAGAATACTGTAAAGCATGAGTAATAATAAATATTTAAGGTCAAACTATTTATGGCAAAAGGAGCAAAAAGTAAGTTATATACGTTAATGTTATTTTATAAATTAAAAAATTTATAACGCTACGTGACTTAGGATCGTCTGACAAGATTGGCCTAGGTATTAGATGTTAATTTATATGTAACTATTGCCTACAAAATCATTGGTAAAAAATACAATATAAACAGAGATATTTAACTTACGACAATTAACCGGTCGAAGGCCTTGCTTGTCATTAAATTAAATGCGAATTAGTAGTAGGAAAATTATTTTAGTCACAAACAATTTGAGATAATATTTTTTATGTATCGCAGCGCTTCTTTCACTCTTGATAATGAACCGATAGTATAAAAGACAAAGACGAAAAACTCTTCTGCATGTCAATGTTGAACTATAACTTAGTTTTCGAAATAAAAAAAAGAGATGAATGAGAATTAAATCATTGCCCCCCCCCCCCCCTGGTTATTTTTTTATTCCCATATGTATCCGATGGCAATCCCTCGGAACCGACTGGGAATAAAGATAGTTTCCCCTATAACGCATAGCTCTGTTAATTTCTTACAATGGTTTTGTTTATTTTTAACACAATTGTAATTCTAGCATTAACTAAATCAATTACAAAATATATTATAATTTAGTCAAATATCATAATATATACTTAAGGCAGTTAGTTATTCTTTCCTTTCTCACATGGCTGCATATGCACTCGGCTGTGCCTTTAGCGTGCTTTAGCTCAAGTTATTTGTATTTTTATAGATGTAACAATATTCAATATAGAGCGGTTTTTTCAATCCTTTATTAACCAATGTGACAGCCTGTTTTCGCAATGGATTTTATTGTTCATATGACGCAATCATTATCTCTTAGATTTTAAAGAAAATGTATAAATATTTTTTACCCAAAGAGCTACAAATTTTTTTTATTAGTATCTAGCATATTTAATAATAGTATATATTCAAATTCGAACTTTTATTTGGTATTGTGTACATTATAATCTAAAACTTTATTACCTTGGACTTATTTATTAATCATGTTATGTAAACTGACTCAAACGTGAAAACAAATGAGGGCTCGACTTAATATTTAAATAAATTTGTAATTAATGCATCGGGTCCTCCATAAATATATTACTTAAAAGTTCAGTTTGTATATAATTTGATATATAAAAACCTTCACGTTTACCTTTTTTGCCCATTAAGTGTAGGGGTGTTGTAATAAGCTATTTTAATTAATTGTATTAAATCAATCTGATAAATTGTTTATTGATAATGTTTACTTGTTTGTTATTCATAATTGGCAATGATAGTTTGTTTGGGATATGTTCGATGCAATTTCAAAAATTGATAAAATTTTATTTACAAATACAAAAAAAAAATACACAACGCTTTCGTTCTATATTTAGTAATAAATTCTGTAATTTCTTAAATATAACTTTAGCACAAGTTGTTAACTAAGTATGGATTAGTCTCCGAAACCGAGCTCCTTATGTGCTGATTAGACAAAAATATTCATTAAAATTAGTATTAATTTGCCAAAAGATATGTAAAAAATATTTGGTAAAGAATTTAAATCAAGCTAAACCATCAAAACAAGTATACAATACCTCATGGCGTCTACAATAGATTCTTTGATGTGTGAAAGCAGCTAAAATTTTATTGCTTATATGAAAAATAGATTAAAATTCTATCTCTTGTCATTCTACAATTGTTACGTTTTATATCTATTTCATTCCATAGATTTATTTGATGCATAATGATTAAACAACAATGTGATGATAAATATGTGTCTTATTTAACTACTACAATAAAACCAGAATACCTTGAAGATCATTCTTTAATATGGATATCTTATTGACAATAAATTACACATATTATGATAGAATTATTTAAAGTGGACTTTAATTGCATCTACTTTAGATCTTATTTCGTGTGAATCATCTTTCGACAAGTCTTGATGGTAGTTTTGGTAAATTGTCTTTAGCTTACTCAGTTCTTCTGTTTTTTTTAACTCTGAAAATAATAATACGATTACGGTTATTGCTCTCAGAAATATATGTATTCGAGTTCATAACATTAAATTGTTTACCTTTCAGTTGCTTTATTATGATTTCCATTATATTCAGAGCGTCCCTTCTGTGCCTGACAAGGTTACTGTTTTCTGTAAATAATAATACCGAATAATTAATTTAGAAATAGTTTCATTAGTTTGTCTTAAAATCCGCCTTATTTGAAAACGTAGACTAAAGTTAAACCTGAACTTAAACTGATGCTATCACCTTTGTTTGCTAATAAGAAGACAGAGACAACATTAGGTCCACGACTAACTTTACCCTTATTTAAAAAGGCGGATTAGGTATATTTTCACTTCCATAAATTAAACGAAATCTGATCAAAGGATAAATAGTTAAAGCACTTGATTTTTTATGGAAATGGAAATGTTTATTCTTAACCAACTGGGAATCGAAACCTCTGAAATCTCGAAAACGAAAGTTGACAAACTGCTAATTTTCAGAATATTTTATTCAATGACACCAAACTTTATTATTGATTGCATAGTATTAATTGGCCTACGTTGTCACCGTCTAACTGTGGCCACAATTCCAACGCGTACAAAGAAATTTGGTGGCCCATTTCTTTGTCGCACTATCCGTAAATGGAATGCTCTGCCCGCTCACGTGTTCCCTCCTTCTTACAACCTGGGATCCTGAAGAGGCGTGAAGAAGCAACATGCAGGCCGGCAGGGCGAGCATGGTTGGTGTGGCAGGTAGAACTGTTGTATCAGCTAACTTCGCGCCTGGTCTTCACTTAACATCAGGTGGGGTGGAGTCATTTAAAAAGTCATAAAAAAAAAGAAAAAAAAACAAGTTAGTGTCCTATAACACTCACTGAGCGTGTAATCGATAACGGCAGCGACGTGCCCGGTGACAGCAGCGATCGCCTTATCTCTGTCTGTAGCGGCGACGTTGTCAGTGTCCATTGGTTCGTCTGCAGCACTGAAGATGGCCAATCGTTCTATGACGCGCGCAATGGCAGTCAGCATCGCTAATTGCGTCGACCGCGAACTCGACGGGTAAGAACGGGCGCAGTGCTCGAAGAACTCGTGTTGGTATTTCTCTATAAAGTTGATTTTGTGTGAGTGTAACATAGAAGTAGTAATATTTTCTTTAGATTTAAACATCAAGCAGTTAAATGTTTAAAATAAAAATATACAATTGCAAATTCGTTACGTTCGTAACTATGTTTTTTTTTTCATTTCGAAAATTCGTTCGTCCAAAAATAATTTGACAATTAAACTCTCGAATTCTACTCTTTTATTTTAGTTGCTTTGAAACGCAAGTTATCGAAAAAAGAAACATAGGAGCATAGAATGAGTAAAACTATATTTTATGTATGAAAATCATTTTTTTAGTGCTAAAAATCAAGGAGGAATCAGTCGAGAACGTTTGTATGGAAAACAACATTGCCCACCTCCCCTCTTAAACCCATTCCAAAACTGTTTCATGAAATTGGTGTGTGTGAAAACATAAGAAATAAATAAACTTCTCGTATTAAATTATTACTCTCTCCTTAAGGCAGAATTACATTTGGTCGTATTCGGGTGCACGAGACTTTACTCGAATTCAAGAAGAGCAAATGGAAATCTACACGAATTCGGGCGTACTCGGGTCCCTTTATTTACACTTACTCGTTTACCCTAATTCAATTGGTATTCGTATTCTGGCTAACGACCAAGTGTAATCGCGCCACTACCTTGTGTATCCGGATCCTTAGGCCAAGCTTTCCCCAGCAGCTCATACGCGGCTTCCTTCAGGGCGGTCAACTGCTCCCGCCTTAAACGAGCGCCTTCGTTGTCCTCCTCGTCCGATTCTTTGCCTACTGATGATTCGTCCTGCGAAAAGTCAATTATTAATTTAAATCATCATCAGCCTATTAATGTCCCAACTGCAGGGGCTCAGGCCCTCCCTATGGGAGATTGGGCCATAAAAATCAGCGTCTTTTTTTTAACCTCTCTTGAAGTCTAGTCGTACCATTATTGAAACGAATCGAATATGGAGACGCAGGCCATTCTGCCTCTCAAGCACATTCATGCCAGAATGTGCAAGAGCGACAGAAAATGCCTTGCGTCACCATTTTATTCGATATACGTTTTTAGTATATTATGTATGATAACGGCTACGAAGTTACACACAGCTGTGATAAGAACGACACAATAGAAGTATGACGAAATATCGCAATAACGCATCCGATAATAACGCGCTTATAGGATGGAGGCTTACACAAGTTGAACACAGATTTATTGATTTTTTAGATGATTTTTACTAGTAAACTTTTCTTTAGATTTAAACATCTAGCAGTTAAATGCTTAAAAAATAAATAAAATCATAACTATAATTGCTATTGCTTCTTTCAAATGTTTAATACTTGAAAAAGTAATCATTTGACATTGTGGGTTACCTACAATGCGAAGAGATGGCGCTGCCTTGCAGCTTAAGGCTAGGAAAATTTCGACGCGGCTAATAGGGCCGTGGTAGCATAATGGTCAGTGCATTCGCCCGGATAGCGAAGGATGCGGGTTCGAGTCTCGTCCGCTGCCTGGTCCACGTGGATTTTTTTCTAGTAAACTTTTCTTTAGATTTAAACATCTAGCAGTTAAATGCTTAAAAAATAAATAAAATCTATTGATTGAAAAACGATATTTAAAAAATTGCGTTATGTTATGGTGGTGTTAGGTCAGAGGCCCAAGCACGAATTTTGACAGCTCCGTAATCGTATCGCATCGTCAAAGTTTCCTTGGACACTAAACAGCGCCCCTACCGGACGTAAAAACAAAATGGCTCCTTCCATACAGAATTTGACGATGACGCTACGATTACTTCCGTCCCATTTCACGAAATCACTCCCACAAATTGTAGGAAAACGAAAGGAAAGATGTTACACATCAATAATATTACGTAATACTGACCTTGGCCAGCACGTGTTTGACGATATCGTACACCTGGTGGAAGCGGTCGCAGCGCGTGTGAGCGAGACAGCGCGCTAGTGCGGTCACCGCGTGTTTCTTGTAGCCCATCTCTTGCTTGCGACTCTCCGTCACTAACGCGTTGATGCATTCTCCCGCTAAGCTCTCGGAGATAGGTTGTTCGCCCTCTTTTACTCTGAGATTATAAACGCAAAAAATCGATAAATGTGGAGTTTTAAAAACAAAATAAATATTTCCAACACTCATACCAATTAGCCTAGCCCCAAAGTAAGTACTGTTAGGCTTGTGTTATGGGTATTCTAGGGTAACGGATAGAATAAATATATTGTACATTTATAAATATATTTATATAGAAATACATATTAAACATCCATAACTGGAGTACAAATGCTCGTATTCATCACACAAACATCTGCCCCCACCGGGATTCGAACCCGGGACCTCACGAGTCAGCGACATCATGAAACCCGGCATATAAACCACGCGGTCACGGAGGTTCGTCAAAAAAGTACATATTCCATAGAGCAACACGCAAGGCCGACGCAGCCTGGAGGGGAATAGGCAGAGACAGCTTTCCCCTCTGTCGAGTTAGGCATATAAATTGGGCATACAAAAGATACATGTGTGCAGGCAAGATTAAGCTATGTATTGTGTCATTGTTTATGTGTGAGTGTCGTAGTCAAAGTTTTGTTTTATATGCGCATAAACTACGCTTGTGTGTATATTCCCCCCCGCAAAAAATGACAGAATCATTTGCATATATTTGTTTCTTAGATTTTCACGCACATCACTCATTAAATTAAACAAGTTTCAACGGGTTAGATGCACTGATTTTATTTATTTATTGACATTTCGCAGTCTTTTCGGGAATGCGTAGACAGAATAATAATGTTTTATTTTTAACGAAACGTCAATAAAAGTGTGCAGTGCATTTAACCCGTTGAAACTTGTTTCATTTCATTTGAATATTATTATGTCGCTGTGGCTACCCCCTTCCGTGTTGTTCTATAATCGCTTCCGATGGTCAAAGATCATGGACACTAAAATGAGCGGTAGGTGCAGTAGAGGTTACGGTTTCCCACCTCCAGCTTGTTGCTGCTGTACCAGCTATCTCCACCTCTGGACTCCGCCGTCACTTAACATCATTTGTCGAGTAGGGCGCGTAACAAAGGTTCGCGTTATAGTAAAGTGTGTGGGATGGGGTCATGTTTGTGAGAAAAAATTTGAAACGAGGCTGTGTGACAGAGATCGAACATCATGTGTGTAAGTGAAAGGTCAGAAGGAGAGAGGAGCAGAGACGAATGTCGGATTAGTATGAGCGACGAAAGCGTGCTATGACGGTCTTTAATTAAAATTATGTATTTTCAGGAATTAAGTTTAAATTAAAACGAGTGTTGCTTTTCAAAAAGTATTTTTACATTATCTTTGATCCCCACATCACGAGTTTGTTTCGTTGACCACGTTAATCTCAGAAACGACTGGTCCGATTTGTTTCTTTTTTGTGTTAAGTAGTGTATATATCGAGGAAGGCTTTATATAACATAACGCTACGACTAAAAAGAGCGGAGCACTTATGAAAAATGTTGCAAAACCGATAAAAAAATATTCCATTTGTCTGCAGTATATACTCACTCGCATACATCGGCCAAAGCGTGCAATAGATTCCACTTGCCGTCGAATGTCTTGCCGGCGCTGGCGGCGAGTAGGGCGCGTAATAATGGCTCGCGTTGATCTCCCAAGCCATTTGATAGCTGCTTGTTCACCGTTTGGATTGCGTTCGCTGCCTGCGTTGAAAAGGTAGCAATATAGATAGACAGATATACTCTTTATTACTCACACATACACATTTAAATGGCTTACAAAAACAGATAGTAAGCTATGGTGGGATATAGAGTGTATTGAGACGGCTTAGCCTTCGGGTCATATTGTATACTGCTGCACTGCCACTGATGTCGATTCTAGCATGATTCTCTATAGCTAAACTTATATTTGACAACAGTGCATCTTTGTCATTTTATATACAGAATGAAAGGGAAAGACTGATGTTAAATTTAGTTTTAAGTTTTATTGTTAAAATAGGCAAACTCTTAGGGCGTTAGTAGAACCACTAGTTGGCGCCACTGCGGCTTGAGGTCTTTTGTATGAAGTTTTTGTCGCGTATTAATCGCACGAACATTAAAATTGATCCATAGACCATTAAGTCATCAACAATATTAAATACCATAGACACAACAATACAAACAAAATCGTGACAGAAACCTTTCCAAAAGGTACATTGGACGATCCACGGAGCTCCGTAAAATTATCGCGTAGTAAAAAAAAGACATAGGCATTATTAAATCATTAAAGTCACGTTAAACGCATACTGTATACAGTCTTTTAATTAAAACGTATGAGGCAAAGAGTTATGACAGTTCGAAATGCAAGCTCGTAAAATTTTACGGCTTATATGCGGAAGAATATAGACCTCATTCTCTTGACTCTACGCGCCATTCTGAATCCACTGTTAGCAAAATAACAGATAACGGACCGCAGGGAAAAGAGACAGCTATATTACCGACCATGCATTTGTATAGCTCAAATATTTTCTATTATATCAGTTTATAGTAAGTATTAGAACAAAATTTGCTTGAAACGCGTTAAATTAAAACATTATTGATTGATTAGATACTTGTAGAAAAAACGACACTGCGTACTATAAATAATTTTTTCGCATTTTTTTACGGAGCTCTGCGGCATCTTGACTTTTCAACGGTCCGCGCTTGACTGTGAACCAAGAAGTGATTGGGACACATTTTGAGCGCACGTGATGTAATCTAGGGTATTTAACATCGTTGGAAGTCATACGCGATTTGACGGATGAGTAGACAGTCCTGCCACCCGTCATTCCAGAAAATCGTTCCGACGTACACACGGTTTAAAACCGTGCCTAAACCCGGCTTAAAACCGTCTCGTTAACAAAGCTGTTTCTAGCTACGCCCAGACGGCCGGCAAATGGCGCGTAACTCATGGTCTTATCCAAATCACTACAATCGCGCTACGTTCAACAGAAAATATTTATCAGAATAATTAATTGATATACTTCAACCCTTAAAAAGGTATATGTATCTTGCCGGCCCATCTTGTGAAACCAAAAGCTGTAAATAGGTATTTCTGACTGTCCTCTTCCCACGTTCTGTTGAAGTGTAGAGGCTTTGCAAGGCAAAGGAATTGTCACATGGGAAAGATGGGAATTTTACGGACACTAGTAAAAGCCTGCAACTCCATCCGTGGACTGCTGGGCTTCCTGAAGGAGCTGGGATGGCCGGACTGATGCCATCTTCGCCCAAAATAAGTACATAGTTTCGAGATGCGGTCGAGGCGATCTACCCACTGTAATACTAAAAATGCAGGCAGATGGCGTATTTATCTAAATGATTACTTATGCGACTAAAACCTTAATAATACCTGTATCTTATCCGCCCATCGTGAGGACCCCAACACGGTCTCTAATTACGCCCTGATGGCCGGCAGATGGCGCAAATCTCACAAGCCTTATATCACGCTACGTAAAAAAGAATTATTTTTCTGTATGATTGATTACCTAATTTACTAAACGCTAAGAATACCTGTATCTTATACGCCCATCGTCAGTACCCCAAAGCGGTCTCCAGATACGTCCTGATGTCCGGCACACAACTTTATAGTCCTAGAATCACGCAACGCAAAAACGGTATATATTTTTAAAATACCTGAATCTTGTCCGCCCATCGTGAGGACCCCAAAGCGGTCTCTAAATACGCCCGGATGGCTGGCAGATGACGCCGGATGCCGGCTTCACGGGCCGGGCACATTTCCGCCCAAACCTCTTCGAATGTCTCCACCTTGTCAGAATCTGTATTGACAACACACAAATAATAAATATTTAATAATAGTCCAGTCAGTATTGTCGCGAAATCCGTTTTTCCTCAAACAGCTGGAACTATGCTAAAAAGTTTCTTAAGATAGTAAAGAACACTTTACATAGAGAAAAAAATGTTTCCAACCCCGGGCAAGGGTGAAAACCACCCTTAATAATCTATTTTTCCAATTATCTCAAAAAGTATACGAGATACGGAAAAAAACTTCAAATGAAAATTGTAGATCTTTTTGAAATCTACAAAACATTATTCCACCCTCTTGCCCCTATTTTCAATAGGGGAGCCAATAATCGAAGTCAAAGATAACTTTTTTAACTAACTTTAACTTTTTAAGTATTGAATCTTTGACTTCGATTATTGGCTCCCCTATTGAAAATAGGGGCAAGAGGGTGGAATAATGTTTTGTAGATTTCAAAAAGATCTACAATTTTCATTTGAAGTTTTTTTCCGTATCTCGTATACTTTTTGAGATAATTGGAAAAATAGATTATTAAGGGTGGTTTTCACCCTTGCCCGGGGTTGGAAACATTTTTTTCTCTATGTAAAGTGTTCTTTACTATCTTAAGAAACTTTTTAGCATAGTTCCAGCTGTTTGAGGAAAAACGGATTTCGCGACAATACTGACTGGACTATAAGGTCAAAAACACACTGTAGCTAGTCTACATGCTGTACCTACAGACATAAAGAACGGACTGAGCTTTCCTATCCAAATGTAAAAAACGGACATGTGGTGTTCACATAGAAATAAAAGCCACAAAAATGTGAACACGTAAAAGTCCTTCATGACTACGTCTTAAAGACAATCTCTGTGTTAAAATTTAACTCTCCGTGTCCAATGATTTAGACTGGGCGCTGATGAGTCAGTCAATCAGAAGCCCAAGCATGAACCTCGTAAAATTTTGTAAGGAAGAAGATAGTTTGTTCTTATGTACGGTAGGGGCGAGTATTCATAGAAACTTTGACGAAACGATTACAGACTTGTCAAAGTTCGCCCTTAGGCCTCTGGCCTTCCCTCTTTATATTAATTTACTGCCACCCAATATGGCGGTTTCATCTGTTACCAACTATTTTATAGATGACGCGCGTCATCTTGTAGAAATACCTGAATGTAAAACAATAAATTTTATTATATTTTTTTCATTTTATGGGTAAATCTAATTCAATAATAGCTAATCCTATTAAAAAAAGCCGTAATTTATATTGTTTTATAAAAGAATCATCCCCGCGCCGACGCCTCTTTATTTATTACCAGACACTCTTTATTGACAAAATTAAACATTCTATACTTAAATTCTTTCCAGTTATTGTAAACCAATATTTCCAACATAAATAAAAACTTTAGTAAAAGAAAAGAAAACTATGAAAAACTCATATCCGAACTCAGGTTCGAACTACCGACCATTTGCCTCGACCTCAAAAAAGCGTTAGGCTTTCTGTCTCTTACATTATATGATAAAATTACGGATACCTTGGTACGAATACTGTACGATTTTCGTTTCATTGAATCTCAAGTCATAGCGATAGTAAAGAAGTTTTAACTTCAAAAAAACTGGACAGATAAATGTAAGAAGAACGAAAGGATCGTGCGGCCAGGGGTTCGCTTATTTATCAATGGGCTGCACTATCGTTTGCACTCTTTTTAGAAGGTGCGAGTGTCGCTCAGTCTATTCTTTATCTGTGATGGGCATGGATGGGCTGCATTTTGCCTTTATTAAGACTGACAAAAAGATTGAAAGACGTATTATTACCGATCTGAAACGAAAATATATTTAATGTTACAATCTTGACCCGCCCTACTTCCAAATCATGAACCGGATATTATTTTTTACTTTTTATTAGTTCCATTTTCGATTGTGAAGTCAGTTTTATTTTTTGTTTTTTTTTTTTTTATTTCATCGATTTTAGTGAAAATTACATCGTCCAAGTAAACAATAACACAATTGACGGAGACATCGGTGAACATACATAAAAAAAATATATATACAGTCGAACACAGAAGCTCTTCCTTTTTTGAAGTCGGTTAATTAAATCAACCTACCGTCATCTTTCTGTCCATGCATAGCTAAGAAGACCATCGGCGCTAGGATCTCTTCGTTGTCTTTGATGTGCTCTATCTTGGCTTTCGCAATGGCCTTCAATGTCAAAGCCACTGCGGTGCGAGATGCGTCATCTTCTTTCGTCTCGTAGAGATTCACTAGTTTCTTCATCAATTTCTCCGCGGACTGTGGCTATATTTATAAAATCAAGGAATTAAAACATAAAATGCATTCCGACCAAGATCTTATAGCACTTAGATGCCTTTTATATTTCCTATTACTCTTTTTCAGTTATTGTAAATTGTAACGGTCCCTTAAGTGGATTTTACGTGCTTAGTAATCCTCTTTTCACCACTTATCCACCAGCAGCGCTCTACTGTCAATGTCATCTAAGTGCCACAGGATCTTAGTCGCACTGTACGTTATTAACTTGTCATAAATAAATTCTTTATTTATTTATTCACACAAATAGAAAAAAAAACTCATTTACAATAAAGTACTTAATTACAATTTTTAATTACTCAATGTGATTAGGATAAACCGGTTCTACAAGACACTAGGCCCCTGCTCCCAAAACTACATGAACAGAACAAGCTAACTTTGCACCATTTGTGATCAATATATTAATTAATATGATGCTTAAGAAAAAATAATGACATAATAAAACTAAAATATTAATTTTGTGTGTGTGTGTGTGTGTTTGTGTGTATATATGTGAGGTCGTGTGTTTGTATATGTGTGTGTGTATGTGTACAGTGCAACATAAGCAACAATCTGAAGCCACCAACCTTAGCGTGAGCGGAGACTTGTCCCAACGCCTCCGCAAAGTTCTTCCTCACGGTCGCGTTCCTATCGAAAGTGCCGTTGAGTAGATTGGACATTAACTTTCCCGCTATAGGTTCCAAGTCGTTTCGGAGATAATGTGCGGCCAATACTATGAAGTGACAGCACGCGACCTTAGTACCCAGTTGGGGAGATTTCATGAGCTCCAGTAAACTCGGCAGCATGTCCTTCATCACTTCAATATCGATGTACGGCATACACTGGGGATTTGATTGAAACACTTTTTAAAAAGTAAAAATCAAAGATCATTTATTCCGTCTAGGCTGTTACAAGCACTTGTGAAAGTCGAGAAGCTACGCCATCGGATCGCAAAACTACGGCGGGAGACCTTGTACTGAGAAGAACCGGCAAGAAACTCAGAATCAACTTTTTATTGCGCTGTAAGCTCGTTTCCAAAAGTTTTTTATCAAATGATTGGTGTGCGTGATAATATTAGAAATCGACTTCAGTGTATAAGCAGTGGTGTTGGGTTATAGTGTTTATAAATTGACGATTAATCAATAATATGGTATTTCTAAAATATTACAATATTAATAAATTTCTTTTTTTTAAGTTTGTTTAATCGTGAGTTGGTGAAATGCTATTATTGTTGTGCTGAAAGACGCAGACAGCTGACAGTTGACACAGTTCATACTAATACAGCTGCCAACGTTAAACTCATTATTAGAACTATAAATTTTACGAGCATTTACCTAGGTTAATTGAAACTGTAAATGGAGTGAACAAATAAACTTTAATAGCACAGTGTGACCTAAACCCGCACTTTACGCACGCTTTTCCGTGACCTAAGTTGCCTGTTTCTGCACGGTTTGTAAATGAATTGACCAACTTCACTCATGTAGAAAAAATAAAAGGAAACACATTTAAATGTCATTTGGAGCTTAAAAACTCACAGCAAACAAATAACAAATTAGCGATTGGTTAGGTTATTTTGTTGTAATGATATTTGATTTTTTCCTTTTGAAATATACTTTCAAAACGGTAATCTGAACCGGAATTCTTTACTTTTCAGAGTTTGACTTGCAGTCTGTATTGCAATTCTTTGTGATTGCAATACATGAATTTTACTTTCAAAACACTAATCGCATACCCCGAACCCCCCCTCTTGCCCGCGTCGGGGGCGGGTTTATGTCACACTTGCTATAAAATAGTATACGATACTTGTGGCCTAAGTTGCCTGGCACGGCGTGAAGTTAGCGCCCGAGCGGAGCGAGGAGGAGGTCACGCGTATCGTTATGTACTATTATTATTGGTTATTACGACCTCCGTGGCCGAGTGGTTTGTACGCCGGGTTTCATGGTGTCACCGATTTGAGAGGTCCCGGGTTCAAATCCCGGTGGAGGCAGTTGTTTGTGTGATGAATACGAGCATTTGTACTCTGTCTCTGTCATAAATGTTTAATATATATTTCTATAAAAATATACTTATGTATGCTCAGTATATGTTTTTATCCGCTACCCTAGTATCCCATAACACAAGCTTTAAAGGGCTTACTTTAGGGCTAGGCTAATTGGTGTGTGTTGGTAATATTTATTTATATATATTATTACTAGTTGAGCCAGCAAACTTCGTATCGCCATAAAAATATGGGTGGTAGAAGGGTGAGAATTTAAGGTTGTCTATATTTTTGTATGTTTCATAAAAAAATAAAAAAAAAATGCCCAAAATAATCATTAGTGGTGGACCACCCTTAACATTTAGGAGGGTGAAAAATAGATGTTGTCCGATTCGCAATTGCACGAAAATCGGTCAAGCCGTTTCGGAGTAATTCAATGACGCACACCGTGACACGAGATTTTTATATATTAGAAGATTACCTTTACGAGTGTATCAGTAGTGTAGTGATGTTTGGCGGCAGAAGCACGCATATCGTCGAGCATATCTCTAGCGCCGGCGTCGGCCGCTAGGGCTGTGCTCAGGTATGACAGCTTCGCGGACTCCAGTTCCCCGGCCGCACCCGCTAGTGCCGGCACTAGACGGCTGAGGAATGGCTTGAGACTGGCTCCTGCCGCACTCACTAACTTCGATACCGTTTGTAAGCTGCCGAGTTTACGAAAGGATCATAATATTATTGGCATTTTAAAGTAAAACTTTCATTACATCGCCACAATTTTTTTTTTGTACATCTTTAGAATGTGATATTACATTTATGAATGTCGTTAAAAAATTCAGATACATATATAATTTTTATTTTTTAAGCATGTAACTGCTTGATGTTTTAATCTAAAGAAAATATAACTAGAAATAATTCTTCGCGGGCCAGGCAGCAGACGGGAATCGAACCCGCACCCTTCGCTATCCGGGCGAATGCACTGACCATTATGCTTCCGCGGCCCTGACGGCCATGTCGCAATTCTTCTAACCATTATTAAGCTACAAGGCAGCGCCATCTCTTCGCATTGTAGGTGAATTGGTCAGTGCATTCGCCCGGATAGCGAAGGGTGCGGGTTCGAGTCCCGTCTGCTGCCTGGTCGGCGAAGAATCTTTTCTAGTTATATTTTCTTAAGATTTCAACATCATAAATAAAATAACAATTGAACAATAGGGATGATGACGGTGTAAATTAAACGAAATTCTATTAAATCCGTCAGTTTGAGTATGAATAAATAATTGACACTTATTTTTTCTTCTGTCAATCAACCAAAAATGACAAATGATGAAAGTTTGGAAGCGGAGATCGTGACGTCACATCTAAGTAAAATTTGTACCAAAGCGTTACGTCATACGACATTTGAAATCAATATATCTCTGCAATGTTTTGATTATGTGAATTAAGTTTTTTTTTTGAAAATCTACCTGATAGAGAAAGAAAAAAAATTATCATCATCCCCATGGTTCGGTAAAAATAATATCACCATCCCTACGGTATGGTTAATTCACTAACCTGACACTGCGGACTTCCTTCACAACATTAGTGATACCAGTCTCCAGTACTACGGGCAGTATCACGGCGACCACCTCCTTACCGTCTTTGCCCTGATTCGCGTCCGCTGCCCTGATACAAAGCTGTGATACATCAATAATTAATTATTACAAAAACAACTATTCTCTGAGAGCAAAAGAAAAACAGTGACAAAAAACTATATAAATGGTCACTATGATGATAGTAAATAGACCAGAGGCCCAAAGTCGAATATTTGACAGCCATCCCCAACGTATCGTCAACGTTCAATTTTGTATGGAAATACCTATTTTATTCTTACGTGCGATAGGGGCGATGCTTAGTTTTCATAGAAACTTTAACGCTTGGGTCTCAGAATAAAGTTGTTATCTTCTAAAATACATAAGTCCAAATTTTCGGTGAACAAGAACGAAAAGACATTTTAGAAGTTTTAAACGAACGGATGATTGGCTATTAAGATGGGAATCATTTTATATTTATTCCTTTCTAAGCAAGCGAGTTACGCAATTTATAGCAAATCACGAATAAAACATTATTTACACACAGGAAGATTGGAAGTTCATCACAAGATAAGCATATTATATTAATTAGAATGAATTTTCTGAAACGTCATCATCAGACTCGGCATCTATTACTGTAATAAAAGTTCGGTAATGTAAATACGCCGTGTTTTAATGTACAACATATAAAATATTATGTATTGATAAAGTGTGCTATGATTTTTAAAATGTTGGAAAATATTAATAATATAAAAAAATAATCGTCAAATAAAATTATAAGAACTTTAAAAACAGGTATTTATATTATTTGCAAACTTAACATTTGCATGTGTCATTTTTGTCTCCGATATTAAAAAGAGACTTTAGTTAGTATTTTTTTAAATTATAATTATTACAATTTGACGTCCGGTAGCGAGAACGATGACGCGAAGAACTAAATTAGCGTAAAAGGAAGACCATAGGATTGATCTTATGTTATCTATTTCAATGTATGTCTGTGGTTTGAATCGTACGTACTCTTACCATAGAGGTATAAGAATAAAATAGGGGAGATATAGACTCTACTACAAGTGGAAGTGTCCCTCTAATAGAAAGAGAAAGAAGATGAGAGACCGCTAGCTTTTCTCTCTAATCACGCATGCGATTTTTGGCAACCGTAAGCATCTTACTATTTCGATGTGATGCCATTGGATGCCATGCGTCACAAGAGAGAGAGATAGCTAGTAGTCTCTCATGTTCTTTCTCTTTCTACTAGACTAGGCGGACACTTTTAGAGCTGCAGTCTATTCTTATACCTCTATGACTCTAACAAACCGTACCTTAGACAGAACATTGGCAGTAGATGTGGCGGCTTGCCTCGTCCCCTCGTGTACGTCGTCCATGACTCTGAACAACTGCGTCCACAGCGTCGGCAGTTTTTCCAGAGATGAATGGAGACTTTGTGCTCCGCTAATCATAATGAGAATTAACTTTAATAGTGTAACAAAAAATACTACTCTAGATTGAACTATAAATAAATAAAATAAATATTTCCAACACGCGCACCAATTAACCTAGCCCCACAGTAAGCACTATAAGGCTTGTGTTATAGGATACTAGGATAACGGATAGAATACATATACTGTACATATATAAGTATATTTTTGCAGAAATACATATTAAACATCCATGACTGGAGTACAAATGCTTGTATTCATCACACTAACATCTGCCCCACCGGGATTTGAACCCGGGACCTCTCGAGTCGGCGACACCATAAAACCCGGCGTACAAACCACTCGGCCACGGAGGTCTTCAAACTTACTCACTCTCACTATATAAGGATATTACCGAAAATACGGTGATTTCAGTAATGTTAGCACGAACCAATATCGAATTCGATCTGAATTCGCGTCAAAATATATCAAGAAGTTTTGTATGGAACATTGTGAATTTTCGTTACGTCTGTTGTGGCGCTGTTCAAAGGAAACCTTTGATTTTTGCCCAATTTTGTACCTTGGTACAAATTATCTCAAAAAATATCTAAAGTTACACTTAAAGACTCACTTATTAAAATCTTAAACATATTCAATTGAAATTGCTGAAAATCAGATTTAAAAAAGTGAATCTGTATCCTAGACACAATTTGTGATGATTTCTGACAGATGACAGCTTATACTATTGGTTTAAATTCATTTCCTTGTTTGTGACTGATTGTGTCAAAAATCACGTGATTTCCGTAGCTAATTGTTATTAACTTAAAGATGCACATTTACCAAAATATGTATATTATTATTAGTAACCATTAATTTAAATGTTTACACGACATTTTATGTGGTACAAGTGGATAATAAATTCCTTACATGTTTTTTATGAATTCGGCGTATTTTTTATTCTACACATAAATAAATGATAATATTTCAGGTATAAAATTGGGCAGAGTTGCATGGAGAAAAGAATAGATCCTTTCCATATAAAACTTCTTGACATTTGACACGTATCGAGATCGAATTTATTGGAATTCGATTTTGGTTCGTTCGTGCTTAGGGTACAGGTCACTTGTAGATAGCCACACATCAAGTAACTACAAAATGTCAAATTATCTCAATAGTGCAATACTGTGAAAGGTATCGTATTGGCGAATTGTGATTAGTACACAGCAAGCCATCATCAGAAGAAGAATCGTATGTCAATTAATCATATGGATAAATTTAACCAGGTTTGAGTAACTTGACCTGTAGTTGAGTGTACGAATTAGAACGTAAATAATTATTAATTTTGTAGTTTATGTAGAACTGAGGCGACTACGTTAATACTTACATTAACCCTTAATGCGCAGGAAATCCACAAAACAACACAGTTAAATGACACAAAATATTATGTAAAGTACGACATCCAAAAATAGAACTTTATTTACCTTTTACTAAAGTAAAACTTTATTAAACAACTAATTACTTTTTATATAACCACTCACCGTAATAAATCAGCGAGCGCGTTACAGCACGACATTCTGACACGCCATTGGTTCGAGGTCAAATTAGCCACTAAATCGTCCAAGATCTCTTTGTGATATTTGTGTACCTTAAAAAACGGAGAAATGACCCTATTTATTAATGTTTCGTAAATCCAGCTCGAAGGACCAAGTGAATGAACTTCAACCCTTCAGTAGTTTTGGTGATATTGATGTTTTCAAACAAGTTGTAGCAAATCAGCCACCGCATGTTAAGTTCAAGTGGAGTTCAATCAGGAAGACAGCTGATGCGGCAGAAAAGTTCTCTAAACTCTCTACCTTGTGGAGCCTTTAATCTCAATTATTTACTATCCCCACACTATTAGAAATCGAACTTCAAGCTTTACCCCTTTACTGCCACTAATCCTATCTGAATAATTGTTTCTTAGGTTTTCACGCACATCACTCATTAAATAAAACATGTTTTAACGGGTCGCATCTTTTTCAGGAATGCGAAACGTATAAATAAAATCAGCGCATGTAACCCGTCCAAACTTGTTTTATTCTATTCAATAATATAAAAAAACCAGAAGTACTCACTGTAGCCTGCGTGTTAGGCACTATGGCGTGCCATATGCTTGCCATAGAGTTCTGTATGCGAGGCGTTGGGTCGAAACGGTATCTATAAAGGCGCGGCACGATACGGGGCAAGTGTTCGGATAGTTGAGCACCTGCTTGCAAGGCGATCGAGTGGAAACCGAATGCCGCGCCTGTGTCAAATCAAATCATTTATTATTCGAACATTCTATGTTAGTAAATTATATTATCTATACATAAATAAAATGGTAGGAAAGTCAAAACTGTATATTGAATATTTTTAAGGATTCTTGGGGTGTGATCTACAATCGATACCGAAGCCAAAAATATAGTCCGGGATAAACTCAAAAAGTACTGCCTGGATTTACTTTAAATTTGGCACGAATATTATTAAGAAGTCGGATCAACATATAGGCTACATATTATCACGCTATCACCTACGGGGAACGAGCAGTGAACCTTTCTTTCTAACTAAGTCCACGCATACGAAGTCGCGGGCGGCCGCTAGTGAACTAATATATCGGGGTAAGTGTTCGGATAACTGAGCGCCGCTTGAAAGGCGATCGAGTGGAAACCGAATGCCGCGACTATAAAATTTTTGTGTGTTCAAACATAAATGTCACTGAGTACATCACAAAAGATGTTAGAAAATTCGTATGAAGTTGAAAGTAACTGTTACTAATGACCAGAATCTTTTAATGTGATTTTTATCTCCATCAGAACATCACATTGATATAAATATTATTTTACTAGAAAAGTTTACTCGGATCAAATTTCTGATTGGATTCGAACACTACTATCAGATCTGTAAATTCGAACTACGGCCTTCCGCTATCCTAGCGGATTCACTAATAGCTATGCTACCCAGACCTTAATAGACGCGTTCTAGTATTTCTTGCAAGTGCAATGGAGCGCCGCTCTTCGCATTGTATTAATATTTTTACAAATATCGACATTTGAAAAAAAAGCAATATCTTATTATCAATATTATCTTCTCTGCAAGTCATATTCTATCTCGTACGCACTCGCTTGGTGGGATTTCATTTTCACTATTATGGTCGTAACCAATTGTTGGGTAGCCGTTTTGTTTTGTTTTGTCTGTGTGCGTGTCCCGTTAGTATTAACGTTTAGTGGTATGGGATCATCCATAAAGTACGTCACACTAATTTCGTGATTCTTTTACGCCTCTCCCGTCCTTGTCACAGTTATTATAGTACATTTGTGACCCCCCCCCCCCCCCCTTCCTAGTGAGACGTCACATATTTTGAAATTTTGCAACTTAAATTAAAACAACAGTTCCGAAACTAGTTCCAAAAATAGACAACAAAATAAAATGTAGACCCATTCAGATAGAGATCTAAATTTTAAAGTGTTTGTTGGGTTTTGTATAGTTCAAAGTATTAGATTTTCAAATGAGACGGCACGCAACTTAGGACACCTCCCATCCCTTGTCACACAATGTCACACTTCGTCGACCCCCTCCCTTCTCCTTAACGTGTGACGTACTTTATGGATGACCCCTATAAGTTCGGAACCATGTTTAAGAAATCTTTGTTAAAGAGTGTTATGCTTCCATATAAATTTTATTTCGTTGGCACAATACATTTTTCTATATTTAAACAAATATTTTAACTTGCCTTTTTTAGAGTTCCACATGGAGTTGTGGTGTGCGAGATGCATAAACTTATACAAAAGGTCTGGTTGATTCAAGTCTGATGCCAGCGAGCAAAGCTCCTTGTAAGTAGATAGATTCCCACTGAAAATAATGTCAAAATTATTTTGTTTCAAACTATTAGGGTCACTAAACATTGTAATAATTAGTAGTAATTAGCAGAATTGCTACCAAGGACCTTATTTTTGTGAGACATGAGATTGTGAACAGTGGTGCGGGTATCGAGCGCAATAAAAGAATTCGCTAGAGGGTAGACTAATATTTCTGCCAATAAAATCTTATCCGCAATTACTTCAGTTACTCTATAATCATGGCAGTTAGTTAGTTAGTCCAGTGCCGTGTTTTTAATAATAATAATATTTATTTAGCACAGAAAAAAAAATTACGTTAGATTCACAATATGCGCCCAAATATCGAGGACTCGCAAAAAACAAGATTCATGGTAGCAATCCCGCTTATTCATTATTATTATCATCAGTATATTAATGTCTCCACTGCCGGGGCACAGGCATTCGCTATGGATAGAATATGAAGATTGGGCCATGACTCATCACGCGAGCCCAGTGCGGATTGATGGGACGACTTGACAGTCACGTCAAGTTGTCCCAAGCTAGAATGAGCTCGAGATAATAAGTTTTCGGTCACCCATCTGATGACCGACCATTGCGAAAGTTGCTTAACCTATACGATCGCAAGTCAAACGTGCTAACCGCCAGCGCCATAGAGCTTCTCTATCCTACTGGTCACTATAATAAAATATCTTTACTACGCCACGGATGTGCTTTATACATGCTAGATATATAATAACAAAACACTAACCCAGTAGGAGCTTTTCCCAACTGCCCCTCTTCAAACACCTTCGTATCGTCAGTGACTTGAGCTACTGACCGCTTCCCACTAGTCAACTGTTCAATGATCTGCCCCACAAGAGCTTGCTTTTGACTTTCATCCGAGTTCTGATATACCAAACTGAGACCCTTGCTGGCCACATCTTGTACGATTTCTGAAAAGCAATTTGAACTTTAAAAAGACGAAAATGAAATCTCAGACAAAAATACGAGGGGTCCCTGAAAAATATAGAACTCATGAGACTAGATGCAACAACGCACACAGCGAACTTTTTCTTCTTCGCTCGATCAGATTTAAAGAAATTTACCCAGAATTCTCTATTAAAACGTCTGCTCTAATTCTTAAACTCCATGGTAATTAGCATGTTACACTATCTTACCATTATTTTCCGACAGATAGTCCATAAAAACATCTTGTAACGACTGCAGCTTACTCTTGATCGGTTCGCGATCGGAGCAGTTCTTCAGTAAGGCTAACAGCCAGATGCTAGTCGCCTGCAAATTAATTCTATATTATTTACAATAAGTTACGATAATTTCTTGACATATGAGTCACTATCACTCGATTATTATAATCTGGATATAAATAATAAAATGTGATGGAAGTTGACCTCAACACATGTTTGCAAGTTTGATGTCAACTTTCAATTGGACGACACTGTATGAAATAAAACAGGGAGAAAAAGACAGCCCTTGCTGAGTTTCTTGCCGGTTCTTCTCAGTACAAGGTCTCCCGCCGTAGATTTGCGAACCGATGGCGTAGCTTTTCGACAGTCACAAGTGTTTGTAACAGCCTAGACTGAATAAACGATATTAAACTTAGTTTTTTTTTTTTAATTTTTAATTCTTCCTCACCGCGTCGGTGCGAGCTCGTTTCCTTTATGTTTCTGTGCCGAATCTGTACAAATTCTTTACCGGGACAACTGCTTGACCGGCTCTATTTCGGTGCGGTATCTTTTCGTTTCGTTTGCTACGGGAAGTGACGGGACGGCCTAGTCAAATGATTCGGTAGCATTCGGAAGCACTCGGTAAAGAGAGCTGTGTATCCGCTCAGTAAAGTAAATAAAAAATAAAGATTCTGTACCAAAACTACTCAGTGAAGAAGCTCTCATTTAATTGCATGCACTCGGTAAATAATCTGTACAGATTCTTTACCCGACATTGTAAAATCAATTCTATGCCATAGAGATTAAAGTTATTTATATATAACTTTGTTAGTATGGTTGGTGAAGCCAAAGCTTTTACTTGCCTGCCTGGAGTGCGGATGTGGGTGTCTGCCAATTTTGAACAATTCTTCTAATAACCATTCCAACAAATTGTCATTTTCTTTCAACGCATCGGGTGATTTTATTTTGGCTCCTGCCTATTAAAAAAAAACGATAAACATGAGTAATCCTGCTAATATTATAAATGTGAAAGTTTGTATGTTTGGTTACTCTCTCACGCAAAAACTACTGAACGCATTTGAATGAAATTTGGTGCGTATATTGTTAATGACCTAGATTTCGGCATAGATATACATTTTTTATTCCGGGAATATGTAAAATTCCTGAGGGATTCTCAACAAACCAAAGTTAACGCGGACGAAGTCGCAAGAGGAATATTTATTAAATTTTATGATGATACTAGATCATCATAAAATTTAATAAATAAAATAACATAGTATATGTTTTATATACTTCCGGACACATCAATCGGCCCACTTAGCATTTTAAGTTTTGACCTATATGGTTTTCACGGTCCCTAGCAAACAAAATGTTACATTGAGCAAAAAGTTTATTATAGAGTTTTGAAGCTTATTTATTAACCATCTTTATCAAGTGTTTTAAAAAATATATTGTTAATGGTCAACCGTTGAAACTTATAAAACTAAGTGGGCCGATAGAGCAACTCACCTCTTTGGGTAACTCAGTCCACAAGTCTCGATTTTCGTTAGAATTAACACCTTCCATACACAACACTAAGGATTCTCCTATTTGTAAATGAATTTCAAACTCTTTACTCTGAAAAAGTAACAATTGTTAGTTGTCATTACTTATGAATTGGTATAATAATTACTATTCTACTAAATTATTTTATTTTATTGGTAAAAGTTGGTCCTTACATCTTTAGCCATCTGCAAGAATCCCATCACTATTTGTTTGGCAAATGTCAACCTTTCTCCACAGCACAACAGTCCTAGAGTATACAGAGACCTCTCCTTAACTTTTGAAGGCAGTTTTGGATTCCCAGCGATCCTGAACAGTCTATCTGCGACTGTGAACTTTGTGATCTCCACGTCAGAGTCTATATTCGTATCGCTTTTGTTTATGTTAAATGGATTTTCACTTTGTAACTGTAGATTTTGTTTCGAAGTATAATCTGGTAGAGGCATCCCTGAACATCGAGCCAACAGAGATATGGCGGAGACGGAAGTACTGACTAGTAATGTAAGAGGACTTATAAGGAAATTAGCTGAAATTTAAAATCATTCGTTATAATTCCGACAAGATAATGAGCAATTATTTGACGGGTGCACCATTACTAAACTGATTAAGAAAAGTTAGTTGTTTATTTACATATTGTAATTGTAAACAAATCCGCTTAGGGGTCAGTCAGCAGTTAGTTGTGAGTATTTATCTAAAAAAATAATTATTTTTAAAGGTTCTTTGCTTATTAATTTTTATTAACATTTTATTCCTTATCAATGACAATTAAGGAAATACATTCAACATAACCTACTCTACATTAATCACTCTAATTAATAAAAATAATAAACACCACAAAGTACATAATTTATTTATCAATTCTAATCAAGTAACACTTACCTAAAACCACAACTCCCTCTTTAAACGGTCCCCAGTTAGTCGGGTTAAAGCCTTTTCCACCAAATTTACCCCTCTTCGAATACACTATACACCTCTCGCAGATATGGGCGAACGCACACAGGTACCCGCACTGACTCTCCAAACTCTTATTATTCTGTCCTTGTTCCACAAACTCTTTTATCTCTCTCTCAATCGCAGATTTCTCGTTCGTATTAACAATTATGATGGCGTAAATAACTGCCGCGTTATCTCTTATATCCTCCTTGGTACTGGTGGTAAATAGATTCTTGAGGAATGGCAGCAGGTTCGTGTATTTGGAGGCCATTTTCTCGGGCACACAACCCACTATGTCCAGGAAGCATGTTAACGGCAGCACATCTGAAAGCAATGCAATTATGGTGTCAAACCAACGATATTAAAAACCTAAGTACCCCACGTGCACTCAAAATGTACCCCAATCAAGAAGTGTTTGAATACCAATCACGCGTTTCTTGTTTCACAGTCACGCGCGGACCGTTGGAAACTGAAGACCGGAATCAGCTTCGTGAAAAAATACGATAAAAATACCTTTAGTACGTAGAATGTCGTTTTGTGGACAGGTATCTAATAAATGTTTGTTAATTTAACGCATTTGAACCAAATTCAGCTCTAATACTTACTGTAAACTTTTGTATGGTCGGTTATATAGCCGTCTCTTTTCCTCGCGCTTCGTTCCAGCTATATTGCTAACAGCGCATTTAGAATTACGCTTAGAGTCAAAGAAATACAATCTATAATCTTCCACCTATAGAAACAAGTCGCAATATTTTACGAACTTGCATTTCGAACTGTCATAACTATTTGACGCATGCTTTTTAAATAAGACCTTATAAAGTATGCATTAAAGGTGACTGAACATTTTTGTAATGCCTTATATTGTTTTTTACTACGCGATCATCTTAAGGTGCTCCGTGAACCGATTTATTAGCCGTTCATCCAAAACGCAGTTCGTCTAAATAGCATTTGGCCATTCGTCTACTACGCAGTTCGTTCACAATATGATTCGCCCATTTCGAGATGTGTCACTATGCATTTCGTCCACTTAGAGATTCGTCACTACGCATTTCGTCCACTTAGAGATTCATCACTACGCATTTCGTCACTTTCGGGATTCGTCCTACACAGTTCGTCTATTAGGGGCTAAACTGAAAACGGAAGATCAGAATACTCTTCTACGCCGACGACGGGTAAATCTGTTTAAGTTTACGGTCCAATAACGACCTACGTGCATTGCCATAAGGTTTCATTTCATATTTAACGTCATGAAGATGTAGAGTATTAGTTACAGCTTGTCATTTAAGGTTTGAGAAACGTCTCATCCCAAAAAATAATAATTTCCCGTTCTTTTTGGATTAATGTTGCGGTCCGTTTACAATAGATATATCAACATTTTCACCGGGAAAACGGCAAAAATTATGCCTGGCATTGATTGTTTTCCAAAAATAAAAGAACAATACTTACCAGGCCGTGCGTTAAGCAAAGACGTGATCATAGTAAGGTATTGCTCCAAGACCTCTGTGTCCAACAAGTTGTTGTGGAAATACTTTGCCAACAGCGGTGAAGTTGCATTCGGGTGGTTGGAGCAGTCCTTCAAATCAGCGTCGCGGTTCAAACACATCCGCATATATCTCAGAATCTAAAATAAAAATTATTTATTTCGGACAACAGCAGCTAATATCAACCATACAAAACCAAATAATAAATTAACTTTAAATTAATTTACAAAAAAATACATCATCAATAATAAATACATAAATAATTATCCACATTATTGATATGATGTTGAATTTTCAGATCTTCTTAACTTATGTCAAAACAAATAAAGCTAGTCTGATACTAGGAAAAAGTCGCTGTTTTATATTAATTATAATAAAAAATTAAGTGCCAATTTAAAGTATACTTATTTTCTGCAAAATCTGAAGTTTGCACAGAAATATTGAATCGGAATAACATACCAAGAATATCAAAACCTAATTGATACCAGGCAAACAATAGAATATCCAAAACCACTTAGAAATCTAAAATAGTGAAAAGAGTGTCTAATACTACTAGAATACTACACGTAATTCTCAAACAATATTTCTTAATAATACTCAATGGAAAAAATATATCTAACGCAGTGAAATACCTCTTGAAAGTGAAACTGCAATGCCTGGTTGCTGATCACGAACTTATGTTAAGATTATATATAACCCAAAGCTAACTACAATACAGAAAAATATTCCTGATACGATGATTCTCAAACGACGTTACTTACAAAACACAAAATTTATGACAAAATAATCTAACGCAGAAAAATACCTCTTGATAAGTTTGAGGGTGAAACTGCAACACCTGGTTGCCGATCACGAACCTATGTTTAGCGTTCGAGCCCTTCTTACGTTTCTGCATTTGCTCCCAAATATATCCCACCACATCTTTAAACTTGGGCACAATAAACTCTTCCATCTCTTGTTTGTTGTCTTTTTCCTTCTTGGAGGATTCCTCGTCTAAATTGACGACTGTTGTCTCTTTCTTGCATACGTTGTTAACGACATCCTCTATTTCCATGGCGCGTGAAGTACCGTACAGACATTTAAGTGCTTCATTTGATATGTCATCTTGACTGGGAACGAGCAATACATAATTTCATCAAGACATTATCTATGATAAATAGACAGTACGAATTTCGCGCCCCCCACCATATATAATTTCACCTTAACCACATATTTCACATGAGCTACGGTTAAACAAACGATATAATACCCTTCTTTACATAGAGAATTTCTATCAGCGCAAGCAATATATAGAGCACAGAAATAAAACTGAAAATAAAATATGTAATTTGATTAATAATGTATTTTGTGAAAAAATCAGTTCTTCAGTGAAATATGTAATAATATAAATAATTTTAAGACTTTAGAATACTTTCTGGCAAGCAAGCAATACCTAAATTACAAGCTGTCGTATGTACATGCACCGATAAAATATTCCTTAAGACGATAAAAATAAAGTTTATAATCGACATACCTGTCACCGCTGGCGAGCAGCAGTAAGTACCGAGAAGGCATATAGTTTGCTGGGAACACGACCGCCGCGTATCGAGTCGCGACATATCGAACCATCGCTTCGTCGCTATGCATGTAACTGGGAACATAAGTAGTGATTTCTTTTGTTAAATTTGCGCTTTTTGATACGATGGGAAATCCCTTAATTTTCTAAACTTAAAACTAAATTATTATTTTAATTAGCTTATATTCTATCGCTATAAAATTTCATCTTATACACCTTTACTGGTTGACTGGTAGAGAATGCCTATGGCATTACTTCCGCCATTTATTGTTTTTATGGTAATAAATAAATAAATTTAACAACAGTGGTGTCGATTCTAGCATGATTCTCTAAACCTAAACTTAAATTTGACAGCAGTATATCCTTGTCGTTCTCTATACAGAATGAAAAGGAGAGACTGATGTTAAATTTAGTTTTAAGTTTAGAGAATCACGCCAGAATTGGCATCAGTCTCTCCTTTTTATGCTGTATAGAGAATGACAAGGATACACGGTAGTCAATTTACTAAATGACATGTTTGTTTTGGACTAAAATAAATTTTATTTCGAACCATTATCATGTGTATTATTTCTGTTAGAGAAGATTGTCTAGGATGCCCCTCCGAAAACAATAAATAAATATTAAAAGCACTATTTAATTGAAATAAAATTAAGGTCATCATTTTTTTTAATTGACTTTTTTATGACAATGTTATAAGGCAAAACATTATTCGATAATTATCAATTTTAAACGATTCAAGATACATCCTTTAATCTTTTAAGTATTTTATAAAACATTAAACTCACAATTAAAAAATATGAGGACAATAAAAATATTCGGGGGGCCTTTTAAGTTATTTATTTATACCTTTCTATTGAGTATTTTATTTAATGAATTTAAAAACTCACTGATCAAGTAGCGCGAACAAAGCAAGCGCATGAGGTTCGTCGAATGGATTATTTGGTTCGTCCACTTCCATTTTGGAGTCTTGGGAGCTCGATCCTTGCGTAGGCGTATTGGTGTCCGGAGATTTCTCTGTAAAAAAAAACCATGTCACCTAGTTGAATTCTATGAAGTTGTGATAAAACTTAAATATGAATATTATTATCAACAAAATAGCCGAGTGTAACGTGCAGATTAGAGTTTCTTAAAGAGAAGTCCACGGACTCATTCTGTCCGCAGTAGCATGCCACGCCCTACTGAAGGAGCGCGTCGGGGATATGTGAGAATCCTACCCGCTCATTTCGTTCAGCTGAACAACGCTTGGCAAAATTCGAGGCCCTACCCACTTTAAACCAGACAATGTGCCTGGTTTTGGCATGAGTCTCTAAACCTAAATGTAAATTCGACAATAGCCTCTCTTATTCATTCTGTATATAGTATGGATAAGGATACATTCTTATCAAATTTTAATTTAGGTTTATTATGCCAGACTTGGGCCAAATAATCGTTCTGCCACCAGCGTACATGTCGAAGACTGAAGTCTCCAAACCTAGGATGAATACATTTAGTCTCCGGATTCCACGAAACTCGTTCCACTGCCTCCGGGACAGCGGCTCGACGTGGGAGGCGCTGAGTCGCATTGTACGGTCCCTGAGATGAGTGATGCCCCTTTTACTCCGGGGCATCGCACAGGGGAGGGGGGGGGGGGGGACAACCACCTTGCGGGTGCGTGGCCAGTTAGAAATCATAGATATATCAAATCATGGTGCCGCATCGTCACCATCAGGGGAACCTCGGTATTTTTAGACATTACACTAGATTCAAAGCTTCAGTGGGACTCACATATTGAGAAATTGTCGAAGAGAAGAGAATTTACAATATAAAGACGACTCATTAAAAGAAAAAATTAAAGAAATCGATATAATGACAGTTGCGTCTCAGTATATTTATGAAAATTAAATGTATGTTCGAAAAATTATTGATGTATTTCCTATGAATAGTGAGAAACACAATTAATTAATCAATTACTAGGCTCCACAAAAGCAATATTTCAATAAATTTAAAGCTACATTAAAAGAGTTCTTATGAATAAAGCATATTATAAGGTATCCGATTATATTTCAGACAATAATGCTTGGGTTTAACTGTTCTAAACGTTCCAGCAGGCTATTTCTATAATTATGATAAAGATGACTTAATTTTGTAATTGACACTGTGAAGTGCTGTCGTCCGTTTTTCTCCACAGCTAAAAAAATCATTGGCAGCCACCGGGGGACTCAAGGATGCGTAGATTGTTTATGCCTATATACGGTGTACTGACCTGGCGTTGTGATCTTGTATGCCGCAGCCATCTCCAACAGCGCATCTCTGAGGGCCGTCGATAGGTCGGCAGCGGGCGCAGGCAGTTTGCCCACCAACTCCTCTAGAAGGGACAGTTGTCCCCCCACGCTGCCAGGACACTTCATGCCCAATCTACCTGCACAAGTTTATCTCTATACAACGTGTAACATAAATAAAGTACACCCCGAAAGTACTTAGTCTGAATTGGCTTCTGAACACATTTTATAAAAAAAACGACGGGTTGCACTCCGGGAGTGCCGGTATAAGTGTAAACATGAATATTAACGTTGTGTATTTTTGATATTTTGGAATTTACGAATACACAGCAGTGTGGCCACTACACAGACGGTCGAGCCATCAGCTGTCACCATCTATGGATGTGCGTGGCACGCTGTAACATAAACACACACGAACATTCGCGCAAACGCCCTGCGCCGCCTAAACGAAACAGGAGGCGCAGGGATAAATTTTCACCGCGCCGTAGAAGGAGTGGGGGATACTTCCTCTCCTACGCCACGCCGGCTGTCTACTCTCCATCTGTCTTACGAATTTTCGATCAGGTTTGTCACGTGTCTTGACGCGAGTTTATAATTTTTTACCCATTACCAAAAAAGTGTTCAACGCCGCTAAAGAAGTTTTCACTTCAGAAAATTCTGAAATAATCCTTATTAAAGATTGATATCAGTTTTCCCACAACTCCTCTAGAACGGACAGTTGACCCCTCTCGCTGCCAGGACTCCGTTTTAAGTTTTACCGGCACGCACATTTTATCAACTTAGTTTTACTATATATAATATAACTAGTGGCCCGCCCTCGCTTCGCTTCGGTGTAAAGCTGTAGTGTAGACTATAGTTTTTCTTCTCAGGGTTGTATTATACACAATAACATTCTTCTAATACCCAATTACAATAGGCACGCGTCGCCAAGCCCGGTAGCGTCGGAACCGCTATGTCCCTGAATTTTAAATTTGTAATATCTTCGAAAATATTCATTTAAATTATATGCGTTAAAGGGCCAAATTGTTCTATATTAAAGCACAATGTATTTAAGGTACTTAATTGGATAAGGATGAATGTTATATTGCTTAAAATCGCTTCGTAAATAATCTATTATTTCTAGTAAAAAGTATAGGATAAAAATTGGTTATTGTGGGTTATCCTTAAGAGATAGACATATACCATCGCGGACTTTTTTGTAGACCTTTTTAAGGTGTACAATACTGTAGTACATTATTTTGATCTATCTCGTGGGGTTCAGCCAGCGTTTGCAATGTAAGCGCAAAAAATGTGTTTATTTACGACCTTACATTAAAAACCTCTAAAATTATCAGTGTTTCTCTACTATATTATGCATGTATTATACATATAAACCTTCCTCTTGAATCACTCTAT
The DNA here is from genome assembly GCA_902850365.2 of Chilo suppressalis. Lineage (NCBI taxonomy): Eukaryota > Metazoa > Arthropoda > Insecta > Lepidoptera > Crambidae > Chilo > Chilo suppressalis. The sequence continues at coordinate 7,712,570 of OU963902.1, forward strand.
CTATTAAAAAAAACCGCATCAAAATCCGTTGCGTAGTTTCAAAGATTTAAGCATACAAAGGGACATAAGGACATAGGGACAGAGAAAGCGACTTTGTTTTATACTATGTAGTGATGATGAATGTCGCCACTGCGGAGCACAATGTTCAATTTGAATGCATGACATTTTGTTCTGCACATAGAAAAATTATTGTCACTCCGATAATGAAATCGAATTACCTAAACACATGTAGGCCTTAGGTTGATGCTCAGCATGTTCCTCAGATCGAATTATCTTCAACAAACCCTGCAAGAATACCGGCGCAACCTTCTTTAGTTGAGTCTCTTCACCACTAAAATAGAAAACATTTGTCATTAGTACTTTACCATATTAATGTATCTATGTGTATTTAATTTCATTATAAAGGATAACATACCTATTTATTACGTTTAACAGAAACACCAAAGCCAGATTCCTGAGCCTCGAGTTAGTGTTTGGATCGAATAACGAAGAGAAAACAACCTAAAAAATATGATAATTTAACTTTTTTCTGTTAAAAATCCTATGATATGAATTAAAGAAATATTTTTTGTGCAATAAGTTGATCAATTCTTACCTGCATACAATGTGGGAACAATATAGCAGGGCCGGTAACCTTGTTCAAATACTGAATCAGTTTTAACCTCAGTCTTGTGCAAGCTGGTACCTAAAAGATGTAATATTTTTACTTCTTACTTTTAATAAATCATCCAATCAACGATATTTATAACTCTAGATACACCAAGTGGGCTCAAAATGTGTCCTAATAAAGTGGGTGGTGTTTAAGCACTTCTTGTTTCAGTCATGCGACCGTTCAAAAGTCAAGATGCCACAGAGAGAGAAAAATATAGGTACTTAGAGTACGTAGAGTGTGTTTTTTAAAGGTATCTAATCTATGTTTTTTAATATAACGCATTTGAAGCAAATTTTTATTCTAATACTTACTATAAACTGATTTAATGTCAAATATTTTTGATATTCAAATGCATGGTCGGTTATATAGCTGTCTCTTTTCCTCGCGCTCCGTAACTGCTCTAATGCTAACAGCACATTCAAAATTAGGCATGGAGTCAAAGAATGAAGTCTATATTTTTCCGCCTATGGCAAGATGTAGTAAAATTTTACGAGCTTGCATTTCGATGTCATAACTCTTTGCATGCGTTTAAATTAAGACATTATATACTATGCATTAAAGGTAACTTTGAATGTTCAAATTATTCTTTATATTGTTTTTGCCTACGTGGTCATCTTACGGAGCTCCATTGATCGTCCAATGTTTCTTTCGGACACGATTTTCTTTGTGTTGTTGTATCACGGGGATTAAATATTGTTGCATCCAATATTTAACAAACTTCTGATTATTGTAGTTCTTGCTAAGACCACGCTAATATTTTTTATAATCAAAGCTGCATTAATTCGCAGTAGTCAGACAGGATCATATCACAAGATAGTTAGAATATATTTTTTGACTGGATGAAACTGTGATAAAATAACACAAAAATACGAAAAAGATATTCCAAATAAGTTTATTAAAAGAAATCTCTGTTGACTTAAAAATTATTAGACGTTTTTGTATGATTGTCCCCTTCGCGTATTTTTATTCACTAACCTTGCGGTCATCCGGGGGCACTTTCAAGCCACCCCACGTACCGAGGTACAGAGAATACAGTGGCGCCACCACTGAGGGCTGAGACCAATCGACAGAGCTGCAAACAAGAATAACAATCGCAGAGCTATATGATTACCTATATCGTTTTAATTGAATAATGTCCACTGATAAGCATCTGTATCACAGATACGCGTGAGTAGTGAGAGTGTGACAAACTTATCTGGACCAATGGTCACATTCCGAAGTGTCGAACGCAATATAAGACTACGTCGAGGGTAGACCGGTATGTCTGCCAATAACATCTACCCGCAATTACTTTAGTTACTCCGTGATTATGGCGCTTTCAACAGTTCCGAAATATCGGGTACTAAAGAAAAAAATAGTACATGATAGCAATCCCTTTATTAACTATAATAATATTGACCATGAAAGTTTAAAACAATATAAAGTATATATGTAGTTGACTGGCTAGTACTTCATAGGGCTTCGGATACACAAAACGACCAATCAAATAAACCGTATGCAAAAGAAAGGGTTCATACCCTACCACAACCATAATGGCACAATGAAAACCGGCCAAATTCATACATACATTCGTTTGTTTTAATCGATCGATGGCGGCCGAGCATAGTTAGATCGATAACGGCTTAGGAGTACCTGAGCCTTTTAGGGCTCCAATCAATAGCCGACATCACATTATTGATTATAGAACCATGATGAATAATCCTGCTCAAAGCACAATTCATACAATAAACAAACTTTTTAAAAGTTAATGTTTTCTGCCGTTATTATCATCCATTATTATCAGTACTACAAACGCACTCAGAGGTCAAACTTTTAAATATGAAAGTTGATGCTTTCACTTCTCAGCGATAACAATAGAATGAGAAAACACGTGACTTAATGAAGCATATAGTTTGACTTTTCAATGTATGGCTGTTAGATCTGCATTCTCTAGTACTAGTACTTACCTGTTGACTCTTATTAGGGGGCTGTTAGCATGGTTAGCAACACTGAACCGTGAGTCTGCGGCCGCCACGATCAACGTCAAGAGGATGTCATTGTTATTAAATATGTCTTTGCTTATGAAATTAACTATGGATAGTTTCATCTGTAATCAAATCAATACATGCATTCAGAATACGCATTTTTTTCGAATGTCTTAAATTTTTACTCGAAAATTTTCAACACTGTTCCTGGGTTTGGTAGGTAGGTAAGAATGGAACCAGCTGCCTTCAATATCTGAGCAAATGCACTGACAGCTACGTAGCATAGCATTAGCATAGAATAAACATATTCTATAGGTACAAAAATCTAGCAGTTTATCAGTTTAATGCTTTAAAAACAAGTAAATAAAATTTCTCTATATATTTTACAGCAACGTATCATTACTACTATCACGCATTACAAATATATGCAGTGAACTAACTGATGATAGTAAAAGAAAGCTCCCAATACACATACCAAGTGTACAGAAGAACAAAATTTATACTGAGAATTAAAAATATTAATAGGTATATTCCATCCATCCATCTGTATTCAGAATAATGGAATGAAATTAAAATATACTTTACCTCTTCCAATTGGTTAGGGTTCAACTGGTTTTTGTCTACAAGTCTTTTGTATGTTTTCATGCTCATACCTGGTGGAACTTGGAAATCACTTTCACCAGGGTTTGGTAATGCTCTAAAATGTAAATAATCCGTTTATATTTCTCAAGCTCAATTTAACAATCAAAACTCAACATGTGTTTAACACATTGGGAACTTCACCATGGAAGAATATCCCACAATGGACAGAGATGAATTCTGTCTTATTTTAAAGCTTTAGACCTCTAGCTATGTTAACCTTATACGTATTTTTGTGACCCACGGGAATCTGAGATATACATAGCAAAGTCGAGGTTGCGCATACACTGGAACCTTTTTTATATATTTTTTTTTGTCCTCCTAGGTCAGGGGGGGGGGGCATGTTAGATACTTATTGGATACCCTACAGCTAGCTGCAGGGCTATGTCAGACACTTACTGACTAAAACTGCATATTTTCAGCATTCCCATGCATAGGTAACAGAAATAAAAATTGCACAGGGATAAAGTTGATAATTGTATCTTTCCATTGAAAAATGTTTAGTTTGTGTCCACCTTAAAATATTCCCAATGTCTTTTACCTTTGAAATTATCATTTACCTGTATGGTAACAGTAAAACATCTGTTGCAAATTTCAAAATCAATGATGAAAGTTTGGGTTTCTCCTTTAAGTTCAAGTCAGATTCTTTGATTTCTCCAAGCAAAGGCATGACTAGCATTAAGATTCTGTAACCAAAAAAAAAATATGATGAGATATTCATATATTATATTTGGATGAACTATCAGCATCTAGTATTCTGCATAAGTAAATGCTAATTAAAATTCAAGCTTTATTTCTTTGCTTTCTCCATATAAAAATGTTTTAACACCTCACAAAGAATAAGTTTTTTGGGAACTGCCCCTACTAAAAAAAAAATATGAACATACATTGGAGATGAACATACAAAATGTTTCAAAATTTGGTTCTGATATTAGTTTGGGATTCTAACAGGTTACAATGAAGATTTTCAGCATGAAATTGTTCAAAGTAATTTACCCATCCTGATGTCCTTGCGGTTTCTTTTCAATAGCCTCTAATAAAGATGGTGCTAGACTCAACTGCTGTTCGCGAGGTAAACGTGGAAAGCCCATGGTGATGTAAATTATGGTAAAGTTCTAAAACAAACAGAATCATAAAACAAATTCGTACAAAATCTACTATAAGATCTTTTTGCATATTAATGTTTTAGTTTTCTTAAACCAATGATACTTACAATTATAAAACTATTTGCAGAAGGATCTTTATAAAGCTGTAACAATGTCTGGACTGGTAATTTTACTTCTGCTCTACATTTCACACGCTTGTTGACATGCACCAGTAATTCCATAACTTTTGTTCGCACCTATAATTTTAAATACCTAATAATTTATTGAACTGATGGTAATAGACATGTCGAATTAGTTCTCATATTTCTTAGAGTGATTATGTTAATAATGTCATGAGTGATCATGTGAAATTTATATTTATTTTCTAGAGTGATTATGTTAAAAATATCACGAGTGATCATGTGAAATTTTAAAGCCAAAGTTTGGATAATCTGTAAACTTGAATATGCTTAGGGGGAATAATACCCTTTCATGTCAATATGACAAATCTAGGCTTTTCTCTTCATTAAGATAAAATTGATCAAACCTGTTCATGGGGCGACGACAACTTAAGTATTACTGGAGGAAGGAATCTATTGAGACAGCTCTCGAGTTGGTCATCAGTGTCAGCATTACCGAGTCTCAAGAAAACACGGTCGAGGAGCACTGAAATTAGCCCAAATTATGTGAAATCCGTTTATAAACAACCGGTAGCATTTACCAGGTTAGTGCATTGTGAGTAGGTTCCAGTTCGATCAAATGTGAGTACTTACATAGGTCATTTGAGCAGTTATCAGAACTGCTCCCTGACACTTCCATTTCCGACATCTCTATCGCTTTTTATTTATCCCAGATGGTTTTCGAGTTTTCGTACAACTATCACCATGACGGTCCAAAAACAGTTTGACATTTGACAACTTTTTTTTTGTTGAAGTTCTCCCGTTTTCGGGAAGGCAAAGAGAACAATACCCATACAGCCTGGTCTTAAATTAATCTTCTTTTTGTTTTTACATTAGAATGTCGGTGTGACGCATTCTAATGTTTCTTGGAGTGTTTGGCACGAAATGTATTGAGGTGTCTTTTTCGATAAGCTTCTGTGAGGTAGTCAACACTACAATAAAATTCTCACGTCCACTTGACCGGAATAGCGTATATTTTAATGATTCCACTAATTCTTCAGTTACGCAGACAGTTGTTACACAAAACCACAAAAATTTTATTTCACAATATCCACTATGAACGAATTTAAGAATAATTAAAATAAGATGCCAACCGCACTCGAAGAAATCCCGCCAAAAACCCCTTGATATTGACAACCCCACAACACAACCAGTTTTTTTTTGGTTTGTTTTTCCTTACTCAGGGAAGGCAAGAAGATCTAAGCCCATACAGCCATTGTCTTCAGAGGTTATAATTCTCTATTATATTAAACCTTATCTTTTAGTTTCTTCGACTATCTTCAACAATGTCAACAAATACCTATAAGACAACTTCTTTTCTTCAAGTATTGAGTAACCAGTAATTGGTGTTAATATTGTTGAGCTGCATCGCGTTACGACAAGCATTAAAGAAAAGCATTACTAAGGACCCAAGTCTACTTAAAAACCTTTACAAAACTAGAAAAAAGTGAGGTGAAAATAAAACAAGGGTGTATTGTATTGAACATTCATAATTGTTAATTTTTATTTCTTTAATTCTATATTTATATCAAACTCGGCCAATGTGTGTTCTCACAGAATGTTTACAATAACAGAACGAAAAGAATGTTGTTACAATCAATAAATATAAAATAGAAACTGATTTTACCAACTGCTGTATGATATCGCAATTTTCCAATTGTCATTAGCAATACCAATTACTTACATAATCTTTTGGGAATGTTCAACAATCAAATTTATAATATCTAAAATATTCCAACACAATACTGGCAATAAAATTACATAAACTTTACTTCATTTTAGGAATGTTCTGAAATCCAAATCATAAAGACAATTCAAAATAATACTACGATCAAACATTTCAAATTTCCACATAACTTTACTAAACAACATTCATAAATTGTACAAAATCATTGGTCAGGGAATACATCGTTAACAAAATTACTTACACTCTTTATACAATTTTAATGATTAATCGTTTCTTAACTATTCTCATTTCTAATCTAGCCATTCCAATCGAGTCGCGGAGATTGAAAATAAAAATTTTGAACACAACAACAAAATAAATAACACAAACAGATCAATATTTACAATGAAAAGGAACATAAGAAACTTACAAATCTGTCGTCGTTTTATTTTTGTACATACAATCAGCGTCATTGTGTAAGGTCCGTTTTCACATTGTCACAGGGTTATGACAGCTGCAAACAGTATTGACTGCTGGTAGCCTCTCTATTCAAACATCGGCGACTCAATGTTGTATTCAGCAGAGATTTAAATCGTAGATGTGCCCTATGCTTGTAAAAAGTATCCACGTTTCATGTCTGTGTTTATCCTACACCTGCGTGATGAAGCTTCGGGTGGCATTGTTCAACGATATTAAATACCCTAGATACAACAACACGAACAAAATCGTGGCCGAAACCTAACCAAAAGGTACATTGGACGATCCACGGAGCCCCGTAAGAAGATCGCGTAGTCAAAAACAATATAAGGCATTATTTAAACATTAAGTCACCTTTAAATCAACTGTATAAGGTCTTAAATTAAACGCATGCGTCAAAGACTTATGACAGTTCGAAATGCAAGCTCGTAAAATTTAACGACATATTGCTATAGGCGGAAGATTAAAGACTTTATTTCTTTGATTTTACGCGCAATTCTGAATGCGCTGTTAGCAACATAGGCACGAAACGTGAAAAAGGAGACGGCTGTATAACCAACCATGCATTTGAATATCGCAAATGTTTTCTATTAAATCAGTTTATAGAAGTAGTAGAACAAAATTTGCTTCAAATGCGTTAAAATAATAAACATTGATAAGATACATGTCGAAAAAACGACACTACGTACTATAAGTATTTTTTTGCATTTTTTCACCGAGCTCTGCGGTATCATGACTTTTCTACGGTCCGCGCCTGACTGTGAACCAAGAAGAGCTTGAGTGGTGTTAGAGCACTTCTTGATTGGGACACATTTTGAGCGCACGTGGTGTATCTAGGGTATTTAATATAGTTGGGCTTTGGTACTGAAATTTGCTTTCGAACTTTGAATTAAGCACGCTCCTTCAGCCGCATATACAAATTCATCATTTTCCACAACCTCTTTTAGCGTGTCAAATTATCGCCAGTCAAGCTATTTACGTATATAAGCATATTTATATAGAAATACATATTGAACATCCATGACTGAATTACAAATGCTCGTATTCATCACACTAAGATCTGCCCCCACCAGGGATTCGAACCCGAATTGTAATCAGTCACTATCTGCCTTACGAGCACGTGCCGCTCATCATTTATACAAAAGTGAAAATCACAACTAATAAATCATTCAAGTTCCAAAATATAAATAAAGAAATACAGAGAGGTTTGTTTGTGTTCCTTGAATTATTACAACACTGACTGAAGGCACAGGAATGCATATTTTATTTATAGTTTTGGTTGTCGCCGAGTTTATGTAGCAATGCATAAGCGTGTGACACGCCCCCAAAGGTCGGGATGCGAGTTTGCATCTGATTTGTTGACTGACGTCACACTGTCGTGTCAATGAAAACGCGATTTACCCTCCCAGCACGCCGCCAACTTTAACAATTTCGTTATCTTTACATCTTCTATACAACTATACTTATGTGTAAATAAAATTGGTGTCTGTTTGTAATATTGAAATAACCACTTTTTACTACATGCATAAGAATATATATACGGTACATACACCAAAATAACATTTTTTTACAATTTTTGTCTGTCTGTCTGTCTGTTTGTTCCGGCTAATCTCTGAAATGGCTGGACCGATTTCGACGGGACTTTTATTGGCAGGTAGCTGATGTAATAAGGAGTAACTTAGGCTACTTTAATTTTTGAAAAAAAAGGAAAAAACTACAATTAACGCGGACGAAGTCGCGGGCGGCCGCCACATATCTATGGGCACAGCACATCTAACGATTTAAATCTCTGATATTCGTGAGGATTAATATCGTAGTGGCGGTATGCTATTCTATCATCAGGCTATTAATGTCCCCACCACAGACCTAGAGATTGAAGTAGACGCCGCATATGCTTCAAATTGTATGGAAACCGAGCGTGTCATATAATGAGTAAGAACTCACGATAACAAATTGAATGGTGCAAAAGCATGAGCCCCGGCCACCTATTTCAATTATATGGTTTTTGTGGTGTAACATCTTTCCTCTCTGCCTCTCGCTTTCGTGCAATTTGCGGGAGTGATTACGTGAAGTGGGGCGGAAGTGTGTAACAGGAAGTTTGGAAAGCGCGTGCTATTTGATTTGATTTTAGAACATAATAATGTTCAAATGGTTTATTCCTTTTGTAATAGGTTTTATTTCTTTTTTTACTAATATAAGGTGAGGTTTCAAATGTTACACATCATACGCGACTACTGTAAGGATCGCTCATTTTTTTACAGCTTGATATGACATAGTTAGATTTTATTAAATTAAACATTGCGATTGACGTCCGGTAACAAGAACGATGACGAGAAGAAATTAAGTTAGCGTAAAACGAAGATCATTGGTATCCCTATTGGCGCACTTGCGTCATCTATTTCGATCAATGTCTGCGATCATCGGCCTATTTATGTCCCCATTCCAAGGCTTTCCTATGGATGGAATAGGGAGATTGGGCCATGACCCACCACGCAGGCCCAGTGCGGATTGGTGGGTGCTACTCTATGCCGTGGGCGAATATCATGACGAGGCCTGGCTCCATCATCATGTGCTCGTCTACGTGAGTGTTGTCGCATTGAAGAACCAAAACGGCTTGCTTACCCGGAACTCTTTTACATACGTACTTCTCGTACAACCTTAGAAACATACTATTTTAATTAATTACAACAAAATATCCAACAGCATACAATTTTAATGCAAAATTACATATTTTAAATTTGACACACAGACTTCAGTTAGGTTTTTAAACATCAATACTTAATATTAAAAAAATGCAAAAGTATGTCTGCGTATCTGTTTCTTCTTCACGCTTAAACTGCTGAACAGATTGAGATGACATTTGGTATAGAGATAGTTTTGAGTAGCAGGAAAAAACATAGGATAGATTTTATCCCACAAATCATTCTTTAAGGGGATGTAAATGGGGGTGAAAGTTTTACGGCAAACCCATTTTTCCACGCAGAAGTCGTGGGCACCTGTTAGTTGACAATATACATTTAACATTATCTAAATTCATCATGCTCCCGAAACTAATACTACCTATCTATCAGCTCAAATGACAAAAAATATATATTTTCGTTAACTTTCAATTGCGTATCTGTATGTGAAATTACCTTCTGTTATTCTGTCTTGTTTCAAGTGACGATAAGCCGGGCGGCCATCTTCTTTCATGGCAGTTTTCCATTAGGTCATCTATTATGTGAGGTGGGCAGCCCGATTCTGATAAGCTTCTTTTGATCATCATCTACGGAATAAATAAACATTTATTAAAAACGAAAATAAACTCACTATAATTATTTATCATAGGACAAGTTTTTTTAGATTAGACGTAGATTTTAAAAATATAAATATGCAACTGGCAAACTAAGTATAAATTCTAATATGCAAGTTAGCTTTGATATATGAAGAACTACACCAAAACATTGAAAAAAATAACGACAAGTAGTTGTCCTTTACAAGATGATGCGTATGAACTTCATGTCCTATGCCAACTGTCTGCTGCGGTCAAGCTGAAAATATCGTAGATCGTTGCTCCATCGCTGCATCAGGCGTGGATATGACCCCCCAGCGGACCACCTCCTTCCTGCATCTGATCATCGTACATACCTGCAGCACGTCATCAGGCGTGGATATGACCCCCCAGCAGACCACCTCCTACCTGCATCTGATCGTCGTACATACCTGCAGCACGTCATCAGGCGTGGATATGACCCCCCAGCAGACCACCTCCTACCTGCATCTGATCATCGTACATACCTGCAGCACGTCATAAGGCGTGGATATGACCCCCCAGCGGACCACCTCCTTCCTGCATCTGATCATCGAACATACCTGCAGCACATCATCAGGCGTGGATATGACCCCCCAGCAGACCACCTCCTACCTACATCTGATCATCGTACATACCTGCAGCTCGTCATCAGGCGTGGATATGACCCCCCAGCACACCACCTCCTACCTGCATCTGATCATCGTACATACCTGCAGCACGTCATCAGGCGTGGATATGATCCCCCAGCAGACCACCTCCTACCTGCATCTGATCATCGTACATACCTGCAGCACGTCATCAGGCGTGGATATGAGTCCGCCCCAGCGCGTGACCCTCGCCCTGGACAAAGACCCGGCCCAACGGACCACCTCCTCGCGTTCCATCTGGTCCGCCAACGCTCGCATCGTAGGATTCGACACGCGCATCGCACGCATAAACTCCTAAAAGGAACGACACATTTATCTATACGAAGAATGTTCCACGTTTCATTGATATGGTTTTCACAAGGGTGATGATATCCACTTCAGGTATGCAGATAGAAGAAAATAAAAACAAATTTTCTCTCCATCATTCTTCTGAAATATTAAAAGTAGAGAAGATCTATTGGAATTGGAATGTTAATAACATTTTTTGTGGAATTATTTTCATAATATTTTTTTCATTTATTTATAAATGATTTTGCTTTAACTTTAAAATAATACTGCTCAAACAACAAAGTAATGTTTATAAAAAAAAACTGAACGGAAAGACAAGAAATTTATCACTCTATTCATCAACTAAAATATAGTTCAACATAAAAATATAGATAATTTTACAATAGTCTTTGTCTTATAGTGTCTATATCATATGAGTAAAGGTTCGCTGGTGCCATATAAGGTTAATTCAGACAGCGGGCGGGTAGGACCGCAATGCGACGCTGGCGGGATATAAACTGTTGTAATGTATCAGTTATAATGAAATACGTTACACAGCGCCGTCGGGCCGTCACGCCCCGACCGCTGTCTGGCTGAAACTTAAAGGTTGGCAATCAGTCAGTTTCAAAATAGTTGTCATTTACCTTCAACAGCGCCAGTTCCCGTTTGTGTTCGTTGATAATGAGCCTCTGTTCAGCCAACTCTTGCTGGTAATCGGTGAGCTTGCCCTGTTGCGTCGCGATCAGAGCGCGCAGCTCTCGTACACAATTATGTTCCGATAGTTCGTCTTTAGGTATAACCAGACCACAGCCTTTATCACAGGGCATTGGCCGTTTAGGATTATATTCACCTTAAAAAAAAAAGACTGAATACATGATAATGTTATAATTACTTTTGAAAAACCCCTTTCATAAGCGTCTTTCGTGTGTCGTCGTCGTGCCAGCGTCCGCGCAACGTCGACGCGACGTCGTTGGCTCCTATAGAAGACATTGACATTAGGTCAACAATACAAGCCGGCCAGCGCTTGCGTCGCGACAACGTTGCGCGGACATTGGAACGACGACGACGCTTGATAGACGCTAGTGTAGGCTGGTCTGTTATACAGGACTACCAATAAATAATGTTAGGCTACTAGATCCAATACATTTAATATGTTAACTGCAAGAATAGAGTTTGTGCTAAATATTTAGCATCCAGTGTTTCAAATAATATAAATAGCAGGGAAATCAACTGTCAAAAAGTACCAATCATTTATATTGACTGCCATTAAAAATTAAAAGCATTAAGCATTTCGTGGGTTCAAGGCAAGTCATGATTTTTGTACGAGCTAACATAAATATGGTACTCCAAAACAGCTCTGCGACACAGTTTTATAACTAATGCAGGTATTATCGATCACTATTGTCATTGTATCTTTGTTATGGTTTAAAAAATATTTCATTTCATTTAAAAAAAAAACAGTCTCTTCAAATATTATTTCAGCTTCAAGTACCTTATGTCCTTCTCTTAAATCCCCTCTATGACCATAACACAATGCTTCAAAATCAGGGAAAGCTGGTATTATTATATTTTCAAGCTTAAAAACCGACATATTATTCACCACTTATGGCAGTTGCCAAATTTTCATTACAAATAACATTTCAAATCTGAATGGTATTTTTTAATCATCAGATTTTTATATCAATTAATACCTTTATGTTCACAAACTAAGTACAGAAATTGATGATTTGATTGACTGAGCACAGTAAAAGCCACCATTATTTAATAGTTCCTGCTGTATTACGTTACGTTATGTGTAACTGGTAATGTTAAAAAAATATTGTGAGCAATTCTATTAAATATGTATAGATTATGAGTTCCCAATGTCTGTATTTAATTATCACTTTGACAGAAATAGGCCCAGAAAACATGTTATCCAATAAGGCTTCAGTTAATTTGTTTATTTTTAAATATACTCTTCATAATTATTGCTAACTAGCAAAGCCAACATTTTCCGACCCAAATTTATTTTTGTAAAATCGGTAACTCAACTGCAATGCACCTATAAGTAGAGTTGTTAGATAAGTTTTCCAACATTTTCTAATATTCTGTGCAAGTTTCTTAATTTCTTTTCAGAAAGGGAACCTTTAATAAATATTGGAAAACTATTAAAAAATATGAAATCAGTAGTCATTCTCAAGTTTAAGGCTGACCCATGGCAATAGGGATTCAATTTTATATTTAGAGATATTAGTCTCTGTGTACTGCACAGTTATGTTTGATTCCGCTAAATGTATACAGACAATATCAACTATCACAATAATTTAGAATACCTACTTCCAAAATTCATAATAATTATTCTGAATCAATAACAAAAGAATAATATAACTACTTTATAGAATTTAAAGTAGTAAATTCTTGTATTTATATAGTTAACTAATCATAATGTATAACTAGAATAAACATAATTGATTGATACACATGTCTAACACAAGAATATTATTAATAAAACACTATTTGAAACATTCAGAAAATTTACATATGTCTTAAATAGTTGTTATTTGGCCTAATTGATTAATATCTAATCAAACATTGATTATTGAAGTATATGATTAAAATGTCTTTAGATAGCTAAACACTAACAGACATTTTCATTTAGACCTAGAATTGCTGCAGGTATTTTTAGATTATATTGGCAAAAAAGAGGAAATTTAATTATATAAAACATTGTGACTACAGTTAATATTTAACAGGACTTCAGCATAATTAATAACCAAGATAATCATGCCAGTTCTGTTTTTCTAATAACCAAAGCATCAATAACTGTTAAGTTGTCAAATGTTAAACTCACATTCAGTTAAATGAGATGGTAAGGAGTCCAGTTTCAAGACTGCATTGCAGCCATGTGGTGCATTGTCACAAGTTGTACAAAGTCTGAAAAAGAAGATAAAGTAAATTTCCTGGATTTATGTGATTTACAAATTGGCCTACCCACCTATTATGTGTAAATGAGAGTGATTGCAACACCACATAAAGAGAAAAAATATTTCTTATTTATGGCCTAGAATCCTTTTGATTGTGTATAACAACTTGCCAAACTTTCAGCACAATTGGAGTGGTTTAAGAATGCATATAGATCAAACATTAAGTATAGTACAGTTATTTATATTTTGACTTGAAAATTATAATTAATGTTACTTACAAAATGCCAAGTACAGATATTTTTTTTTTATATAAAAACAATTGATTTGCTATGGTCTACTACACATTTGTGTATTGTAGTGACAGTTCTGCTTTGATAAATTAGTTCAATGTCAGCTACTAAATTGACTGATGATTATCATATTACATGAATATTTATAATGATGTAAGCAGTGTTACCATTTGGAACGATTACCCCACTACTGCGAGAATTATGTTTATTGTAATTTAGGTCAAACTATAGGTTAAGAAATGACCAAATGTTTACCTGCAAAGCAAGTTGCGGAGTATTCTAGGAACTGGTCTTAATTGACTTGCTGTAACAGCCTCCCGATCTACAGGGCATGTAGGCTGACGGCTTATCCATTCTGTTATACAAGCACGACAAAACGCATGCTCGCAAGAAGGTGCCTGTAAAAGTGAATCGTGAGGTAACAATATCTGTAAGTACAATGGGAATGTTAGAGTAATAAATTACTGGAACAAACCTGCAAGGGATCTTCAAGAACACCAGAGCAAATAGGACAAATCAACTCTTCGTCAACGTCACCTTGAAAACGCTTAATTTCAAAACCCATTGTTATTTTGGACTGCACCGTATCATAAACAATACTTTTGAATATCTTTCATATGTAAAAGGACCTTCTTTACTTTTAGGAAAATACGAAAAGACAAATTAAATTTGTGCACTACAATCAAATCCAACAATCACATCACAATCACAAAAAAATATTTTATCAGCGTACTACAGACTAGTAATTTTTTTTTGTTGAAGTTCTCCCGTTTTAGGTAAGGCAAAGGGAAGAATGCCCGTACAGCCTGGTCTTTAATTAAATTAATCTTCTTTTTGTTTTTACATTAGAATGTCGGTGTGACGCATTCTAATGTTTCTTGGAGTGTTTGGCACGAAATGTATCGAGTTGGCTTTTTCGATAAGCTTCCTACAGACTAGTAGGTTTAGCAGCCAGCCAGCACACAGCCACAGATTACGGGAATTAACACAGAGTACAAGTCCAGTACTACAAATGCTGGCACTTCAATAGGCTATTCATGATTGCTAGTAAATTTGACATAATGGTGTCGATTCTGGCAGGGTTCTCTAAACTTTAAACTTAACATAAAGGTAGTTTTCCAATTACAGCATTATAGCGCATTATGAGGCATAATGCTTAACGTTGAGTGTTCCAACTACAGCAACGCTTCGCACAATTGAGCACTCTCAAAAGTAGTGCTTTCGTGTGATGCGTGCAATCGTACCAACCCAGTGACAGAAAATTAACAAGTGTTTTTTCTTTAAGTTGGCATTGATCGAAAGGTTTTATTTATATGTTATCGTGAGTTATTGTTATTCATTAAATAGTTTTTTTTAAACAATCAAAGTTAATTCAAACTGTTAAAAAATAAATATAAGTATGGATGAAGGTACAAACATTGACTTTTTTTCAACACTGAACTTAGCGCACTCTGCTGGTGCATTTGAAAACTAATTCACGTTCCAATTAATCATCAGCATAATTCGGCATTGTGTGGCACTGAGTCGCATTATGCTCTGTAAGGTTTAGGTTTAGAGAATCATGCCAGAATCGACACCACTGGTGGCAATTTTAAGCTTAGGTTTAGAGAATCATGTCAAAATCGACATCAGTGCCGGTGTAATGAATCGTGGCCCTCCTATTTTTTAGTATTAATGAAGACAACATAAGGATTGTCACTTTGACAGAAGAATAAATGGTTAGATAGTGTACAAAAACAAAAAAAGAGAAAAGATGAACCACCGAATTGACATATGCGCTAGCATCACTATATAGTTTGTGACATACAGCTGAAAAAAAAATTGTGATTGATATTTTAAAATTAGTGTTACAAATGAGATGTTGATACTCGAAATGAAATATTTAGAACAGATATAATCAATGTTACATATTTTCTTACAAATTAGGGCAAACTGCCTATACTGTCATGGGACACCGAATAGGTATTGGAAAATCAAATCATCAAAAATATAGGCAGGGTATCCCATAAAAGGCAGCTAAATTAGTTGGAAAGATTTTTTGCACAGAAATATAATTTTGTAAAAAACATCTTTGAATTTTGTGCATAAAAATCATAAGTACTAAAACTATAAATAAGCTTTCAGATACATATTTATAAATGAAACACTTTGTTTTCATTATAAACAAACATTATGTTCATTCAAATATCGTTCATTCTTTTAATGTCACATCCCTAATTTTGCATTGTTACATAAAAATTGTTTGCATCTGTGCGTTTTTTTGTTTGGGTGACGTAATTTTTGAAGTGTGCGTTTATAGCAACAACACGCTGGTGTATGTGGGAGTATTGCATATTTTCGGTGAAAATTTTTGTTCGGCGAGTGAACGGTATGGCGTCTCCAGTGCTATATGCTCTCTCTCTATAAGGATGGATTGTTGCCAAGTTTACAAATATCAAACACGAACATCCAAGGGATGTGCCGGCTTAATACATTATCGTTGTAATCGGTTTTGAAATGGGAACTAGTGGTTATCGGTTTATGAAAACCTTTACATCACTACGATTGACATTTGTGTCTTTGCCTTGTCTATAGATGTTCTGTCGTCGTCTGTCTGTCTGCCATTGTAAAATGGACCCAGTTATAGGGTTCTAATTAAATTCTTGATAATTTTCTTCTGTTTTCAGTAAATAAGTTTATAATTTCTTCAAAATGAGCGTTTTCAAATCAGCTATGGGTTACTTTAGTTCGGGGGGTGCTAATGGAAGTAATGATAATGATTTCATTGGTCAATTTGTTGAAATTGGAAATATGAAATTAAGAGTAAAGAAGGTGATAGCAGAGGGTAAGTAAATTAATAAAAGAGAAATTTTGTCATTGAAATTTAATTCGTATTTGACATTTGTTTACTTTCGTTGTTAACAGCATGTAGTTTAAATTAATCAGTGCATTGTTGAGTTGGTTGGGCTGTCAACCTACTTGGGGGCGGATGGTGCGTTGGATAGGCTACTTACTTACAATCTGTGGCATATAATTACTTTAGGCCCTTATAATCTGTTGTCTGTACCTACCTACACCAACAGATAACAAAAATAATACAAGATTATGAACTTTTGTTCTAAGCATCCTGATTTCTAATGGCATGTTAATTCAACAGTTATTATGAAATCGACATCATTTATCTATTATTTTTAACATTACATTATGCAGTTTACAGATTAAACATTATTCATAAAGTTTTATAAAAAATAGTAAACTAAGAAAACCTTTAACCTAACATTTCTGGGAAATTTCAGACACATTGTTTAATTTAAACTTATAATAGTTAGATAATGAAAAAGTATAACTCTATGATTTAATACCAAGGAAAACCACAAAAAATTGGTTCGTCACTAGCTGGTGCTGAGCATTATGATTGTACTCAATTTTGACATATTTTTTTTGCTGTAAATGTATTTTAGTAATTATTCACAAAGTGAAAGTAATATTTAATCAATAAAAGCATAACAATTGGTTTTTTATTATATTTTAATTGAATACTGTTGACATGCTGTTATTTTCACAATTTTATCACATAATATGACTTGTGATTTTTTAACCAACTTCAAAAAAGGAGGAGGTTCTTTGGTTGACTATATTTTTATAACTTAAGCTACTTTTTATTTAGGCAAAACAAGGCAAAACAAGTATTTGAACCACAATCAGTCTTCAGAATATAAAAGCTTACTTGTGCAAAAAAATGTATCATAACTGATTATTGATCTATTTCACACTATATTACAGTTCTCAATGAAGCTTTGCAATATTGATTATTTTTTAATTAATAATTATCATTTAATGGGTCCCAGCTACTTTGTGTATTAGGCTATTTGACTGTATGATAAATAAAGTACCATTTGTTAAATCCATATTTAATATAAATAATGGTGTTAATCCTGGCTTGATTCTCTAAACCAGTGGTACCTGAAAGTTCTTAACCAGTGGACCCTGAAAGTATCCATGGTGGTTCACAAAGTCATTGGAAAAAATATTATGTAAGGTAGAGCACTAATTGATTTACAAAATGTAAGTGGTGGTCAGTGGCAAGGCAGAAATTTTGACAAATGATCCCTCGTCACTAAAAGGTTAAGAACCATTGCTCTAAACTTCCTCCTTCAAGTTCTGTATAGACAAGTGACAAAGATACATTGCTGTAAAATTTAATTTTAGGTTTAGAGAATCATGCCAGTATCAGTTGGCATGTAAAGCAATTTTACAATTTTAAAACATAGGTTTTTAACCAAGAAATTAATTTATGTTTTTGTCTACATGCTATAAATATCCCTGAACTGAAATGCAGTGCTCTAGATTGATAAACTGTTCTTTCTGGGCCTAAGAGTAGACACTTTACAATTTTATTGTCTGAAACTTCACAAGTTTTATCTTGAAAAGGTTCCTGTAAAGACATTATTAATTAGTCTCTACATTCATGCTGGTACTTTTTTAGAAAAACAATATATTGTTTTTTTTGCTTTCCTTATTAACAATAACACCATTTTGACAACTTGCATTGATGTGTTTTTGTTTAGTCTACAAGATCAAGTCTTTTTAGTTATATTTTTGAATATGTGAATTATTTTTCATTTCATCTACCTACTTCCACTCTCTTATTATTAGGTTTTTAATAATAACTTGTATTCAGGACTGACTGTCAACTCTGAAATGCTGTGGTCATGGTCTGCCCTATCCCTAGACCCTATAGTGTTTCTAAAGATCATGCTGATCGGTCCAGTGATCTCGGCATCCAGCAGCTTCCCGAACTTTTTATAGATTGTTGATGCACCTGGTGGAGGGCCTGCTAACTAAGCGTCGTCAACACTCGAAAACCTTTCCGCCCCACTGGCTATCGATTCTCCTTGCTGTGTGTTTTGCCCACCGCTGTTTCGGCGATGTCGGTTAGTTAGCTTGCGGATTTTCAAATTTATGATTCTATCGCGCAGGGAATTACCGAGCATCGCTCTCTCCATTGCCAGCTGTGCGACCTTGAACTTTTCAAAAGATGTTTCGCTTCCGTAGCTCATCACTGGCAACACACACTTGTCAAAAATTAATGTATTGAAATATTAAGATAATTTTAACCTGAATATTTTACGTAGCTTTAGGAAATCTACCCATCCGAACTGGATACGGCTAGAGATCTCTTTTACACCTTTACAAAGTAATTTATCTGCTCTGCCTGCGCCAGGTAAATGTAATGGCCAATGACTCCAAGTGTAGTGTTCCCAATTTAACTAGGACGGGCACATACGTATCTACAACACGGACATTCGGCATTTTTTCGTCTTAAACAAGTTCCTCTTTAGACCCACTCTTAAGGATACACTACTGAGATCTTTAATTTGTAGTTTTCAAAGGTCTCAGCCACAAATACTACATTATCGATAAAGCGGAGTTTTGTTAGGTACTCGTCAAAGATGTTGATGCCACCCACGTTCTTTCTAATCCAGAAGAAAAATTCCGCCAACGCTACAGTAAACTGTTTAGGAGATATGTCATCTCCCCGTTTCACGCCTCATTGCAGTTCGATACATATATGTAATTGTCGACTTAAGACCTTGTTATACATGTAGTCTACTTGGGACCTTTGGTAAGACTGGTATATATAGAAAAAATGTCTGCTAGCTCACGAAATTTATCATAATTAACGTTTAAACCTCACCTTTTCATAGTTCACAAACGCCAAGCAAAGGGGCAGATTTTATACTCCTTAGTTTTATGTATAGTCTGCCGCAGCGTATAAATGAGGTATGCTGCTGAAACCTTCGGGAAATTGGAAATTGTCAAAACGAGCGAGACGTTTCGTACTTACTCACGATCGAAAAGAACTTATAAACTTGACTCATGGATGGATGGCTACCCACTAAATACCCAACAGCTTCCTCTCGAAAGTCGGAGCGGGTTTCGTGGGATCCTGAGACTCCACGTAGTCTGCATACCTACTAATTTCATACTTTTAATAACTCAAGACATAACAAGATACATACAAAATTTTATCCCCTATTTTTACGGCTGACATGGTGATGATGAGGGGATTAACTCTTGTCATGTCTTGACGATGACAGCCGTATGACGCCCACTGCTGAGGCCTCCTCCAAACAAATCGGTCCTACGTCACTCGCATTCAACGGTTTTCCACGACCTTCCCGCCCACCACTGAGCTTCGCTCGGTACGCGGACGCCATTTGCGAAACTATCTGCCCTAACGGCCATCGGTTCTTCTTCCCACATGTCTTCACACAGCAATCCTTCAAGCAATATCGGTTATTTTAGTTCTCCTACGGTTTTTCTCATTTATGATTCTATCGCGTAGGGAAATACCGAGCACCGCTGTGTGCCCCTGAGCTTTCTTATGAGACCCGCAGTAAACGACCACATTTCGTTTCCTTATGTTTAACCCCATAAGAGATTAATTTCCATAAATTCATTCCTCGTCCGTACTCCTCGGACCACGTCTATGTTAGCTTCATTCTATCAAGGGCGGATCCAGCTTTGGCGCCAGGGGGGGGGTCATATAGCCAGCTTTGGCGCCAAGGGCGGGTCATATAGTCGTGGTATATTAAATATTGTAAGTACTTAAATAAAATCCCCCTGTGTTTGGTCCATCTGAACCCGGCCGGGGGGGGGGGGGTCATGACCCCCCCCCCCCCCCCCCCCCCCCTGGATCCGCCCTTGCATTCTATCCATGAATAAGTTTAGTTTTATTATAGGGACATGCAGTTCTATACTGTAACTTACAGAATAGCTCTGCTGATTTCCTGATTTGCACTAACGTGATTTTGATGCTCAGCCAACCCCGCGAATGTATGTATGTATTAAACAAATGTAATTTTTCAGGTGGTTTTGCCTTTGTGTTTGTTGCTCAAGATGTGTCTACTGGCACAGAGTATGCTTTAAAGAGGCTCATGGCTGCTGATGAACAAGCCAATAAGAATATAATTCAAGAAATTAGCATATTAAAAAAGTTGTCTGGCCATCCTAATGTAATAAAGTACATAGCAGCTTCCTTTATTGATAAAACAAAAACGGCACATGGCATGGGAGAATATTTGTTATTGACGGACCTCTGTAGCGGCGGAAGTCTGATGGAGGCGTTGCAGAATAGGGGTCAGGCCTTCCCATTGCCGACCATTTTGAGGGTATTCTATCAAACATGCCGTGCAGTGCAACATATGCATGCTCAAGTTCCTCCTATAGCTCACCGTGATCTCAAACTAGAGAATTTCCTAATATCGAATGAAGGTAACTTTGTACATGTTATATTTGAATGATCCTAAAAACCTTTTGAATGCACAGCAAAAATGTGTTTTTATTTTTAGGATCATTTATGTATTTTTTTTTTAAATTTCTTGTAATTTTGTGTTGACTTGGTCTCCTTTGTTTTAGGTACTATAAAGTTATGTGATTTTGGCTCTGCCACTACTGATGTTTATACACCCAATCCTTCATGGAGTGCTAATCAAAGAAATATGTTAGAAGAAAATGTAAGTATCCGAAATTTATATAATTATGTTACATCCTTACAAAACCAAATTCTGCACTGCATTTTGATTCCATGATTAGCCTAATATAGCTGCAGTCCTATTTAAGTTCCATTGTTTTATAAATATTTAACAGAAATGCTCAGTCTGTCTGTTTATCAGCAATATCGTTTGTTTAAGTAATTGGATAAAAAACATAATCATTCAAATGCTTATAGAAAAACATAATCATTGCAATGTCTAGTCGAAAGGATTTATATGCTTAATATAATCGAAAGGATTTATATGCTTAATATTAAGGATTTAAAATGGTAGGAAAGTCAAGCTGTACATTGAATATTTTTTTAAAAAATACTTGGGGTGTGATCTACAATCAATACCGAAGCCAAAATTATAGTTTTTTAGATTTTTGTCTGTTTGTCTGTCCGGGATAAACTTGAAAGGCACTGCATGGATTTACTTCAAATTTGGCACGAATATTATTAAGAAGACCGGTCAACATATACGAGGGGAGGTCAATAAGTTCGCGGAATGGAGGGGTTGGTGGGGGTAGGTTTACTCGTTCAGGTAGGCACTAGCACCTCATTAAAAGTATATATACCAAGTTTGAACCTAATCGGGTCATTAACTTTTGAGTTATCGACCTGCAAACAACTGAATCGGGAAGAACTCAACCAGTCTGGAGAAATTGGAACACCGCGCCGTTATTAAGTTCCTTACCAAGCATGGAAAATCCGCTCAGATTATTTTTCAAGAGCTGTTGGCGGTTTACGCGGACATTGCCCCTGGTAAAACCATGGTTTACAAGTGGCATATTTTCAAATAAGGAAAAGAGTCCATTGAACACCACCCCTGCTCCGGACGGCCAGTTGAGGCCACCACACCGGAAATCGTCGAAAAAGTAGAAAAACTTGAATGAGAAGATGCCTGGTTGAAGAAGAAGCAGCTTGCAGCAATGATTGGAGTATGCGAAACAAGTATATTGAATATTCTACATCATCATCTTGGGATGACTAAGGTCAGTGCAAGATGGGTTCCGAGAATGCTCACGCCACTTTAAAAAAGCGAGCGTGTCGAATGTTCTCGCCAGTTTTTGGAAGTCTGTGTAGAGAGAAAGGAAGAAGTTATGGCCCGAATCGTTACTGGTGATGAACCTGAATCAAGAAAGAGTCGATGCAGTGGCATAAAAAAGACACACCTCCTTCAAAGAAGTTCAAAGTAACACAATCGGCTGGCAAGATCATGGCGACTGTCTTTTGGGATACAGAAGGTATTTTACTGATCGATTATAAAGAACGTGGTGTGACTATAAAGGGACAGTACTACGCTTCTTTACTGGAAAGATTGAAAGAAGCCATCAAGGAAAAAAGAAGAGGAAAGCTGTCAAAAGGTGTGCTCCTTCTGCACGACAATGCACCCGTTCACACGTGCCATGTTGCGACGGCTGCACCGATGCGGCTTCGAACAATTGAACCAACCACCCTACAGTCCAGACTTGGCACTCAGTGTCTATTACTTATTTCCAAAAATGAAGAAAGAGCTGCGTGGCTAAAAAATTGAGGACGATGAAGAAGTGAAGTCCACAATTTCGGTCTATTTTGACACCAAATACAAATCATTTTTTTTTCGATGGTATAAACAAGTTATTTGAGAGATCTGAAAAATGTGTTAGGGTGAAGTGAGAATATATTGAAAAGTAAAAATAGTTTGGTGTTGAATTGCAACCTCCTTCCCTCTTTTTCCGCGAACTTTTTGACCTCCTCTACATAGGCTACATATAATCACGCTATCACAAATAAACTCCCTTTAGGTGTCAAAAAGTATGTGCAAATAACTAACTCCACGCGTACGAAGTCACAGGCGGCCGCTAGTTAAGTTATATATTTACATAATTGACCTATTTAATTTAGTTTTTGGTCATGCTTATTCAAATTCAAGTTCTTTCACTACAATATAAGATTTAGTTATGATTATGATATTTCTTAAGATGATGTCATGTATATTGTAAGAACCAAATGAACTCTCTTCTGAGATTTTCTCTCTTATGATTCTTTTGTGTGTTAAAGACCATGGCCATATTTCTAGTTAACCGTTTGGATAGCAACTTGCGTGACTGTAAGGCTAAGGTCTCACTATAGGCGCCCCGCCAAGCCTAGAGACAAGCTAAGAATCGCTTGCCAACTTACCAACTGTGATACACCTGAGGCTCACGAACTGAGCACGAACTTTGATAGCTTGCTAATCGTATCGTCATCGTAGAATTTTGTAAGGAAGCATCCAGTTTGTTTTTAAGTCCGGTAGGCTTAGTTTTCATAAAAACTTTGACGATGCGAGACGATTACGGAGCTGTCAAAGTTCGAGCTTGGGTCTCCTCTATACTTCATTCCAGATAACTTAAAAAAAAAATTTAAAGAAGCAGGGTTTCGAAACCTTTTCATGATAGAAATATGAAATATGATAATTATATTTGATGTTACCTATATTTTTTCTTTTTTTTTTAATAACTAAGTTGTTCGCTATATTTAATTTAATAAGTCACTGTAATCAAAATAATTATTCAGAACTAAGTTCCAACTGGTAACGGTGACGGGCCAGTCACCAGCGCGGTCGACCACCAGCTATAACGTGCTGGTGGTGGGATGTTACCTATATTATATATTACCAGATACTTTGAAGTGTAATTTTATTTATTTATTATTATCATTTAAGAGACTTTCTACAAACATTATAACTGGGTCAAATTATACAACTTAATAAATTTTCTTTTTCATTATTATTTCCACCATAAACTACTCTTATCAATTGCAAGCAAAACTAGATTATTTTTAAAATCCTCTTTTTCTTGGTATAGACTGAAATACATAACGAAACAGACGTAAGGTTGACGAAATAGAAAAATAAAGAAACTGTTTCTCCAACCTAATATATTTAGGTAAATTAATTATTTGGTAAAGTGTACTTTGGCTTTTACGATTTTGACGACTTTTACGACAAGATAATCCATCCAGTAAAATCAAAATGCCATAATTTCACCAACTGTATCATTATCGAACAGCGTGACTTTTAGTTTGGTCGCATTATAACTAAACGTTTTAATGCAGTTTGAAAACCTCTGCTTGTTTTGGTTTTTCAACAGAGCCATTTTATAATTTGTAGTAATCATGCAGTAATATTTTAGTTTACGAAACGACTTTTATTATAATATAAATAGTTTATTTTTTATGTTAGGTTAGGTAATTGTTAAGATGACTTTACTTGTACATTTTACGCATAAATTGACAAAAGCGTAATTAAACACTTATCACCACAATGAGTTGAATATGTGCACCTATAAAAGAACCTATTTTTACTTCTTTTTAATGTTATCTGGAATGAAGTATAGCTGTCTTTAGTTCCTAAGCAAGTAGCTTGACTCCTAGCTCAAAGTGAGGCTGTTTGTAGTGCGGTCTTAGCCTAAAATATTATAACATTTTGTTACAGTTAGCCCAATTTACTACCCCAATGTATAGAGCTCCTGAAATGTTAGACACATGGGATAATCGTAAAATTGATCATTCGGTAGATATATGGGCATTGGGGTGCATAATATACACCCTATGTTTCATGCAGCACCCATTTGAAGATTCCGCCAAACTGGCTATTTTGAATGGAAACTACAACTTGAATCCAAACGATCAACGTTATAAATGTTTTCATGATATAATAAGTAAGTAAAGTCCTAAGTGAGTATTCATCGCGGTGGTGGTAACTTTTTGAATCTCTTGTATGTTGACCAATGAATACATACATACACACACATATTTATATATCCTATTCTTTATAAGATCAGATGGTGGTTCCACCATGTTAAAATCCAATAGGTTGTTAGATTCCATGGTAACTAAAATGTCACATGGCTTGAAACCTTGAAGTGTATGGACTGTGCCTTATGGCGCTCTGTTCATTCTGCTTACCGCGCCCGGGACACGGTGTGTAAATGTGTGTATTTTTAATCATAATGAAGTTATCATGAATTCGCTCTAAGTTAATTAGTAACAAGACGTTTATATGCAGTGAAAGGGTGCACCTTACAGAAAACCACAGTAAAATAACACTTCCTTTTGGTGGTGTTGTGTTTCTTCTGGTGAGTAGGGTTCCCAGGTATTCACGGGGTTCTTGGCTTCAGGCCAGCAATGTGAGCTGGAACTGATCTTCGCGACTGGACCCCACTTACACTTAACATCAGGTGGGGTATAAAAAGAGGCGGAAATTACAATAAATAAGAGACAGAGGGCGCATTAAGGAACTGTGACGTCATCATCTATAGCTCCACAAGTGCGTTTAAGAAGAAAGCAAGCTTCTCCAACCACACTACCATTCCATTTTAAAGTTACCATTGTTGTATACAATACCACTGAAGCATTAATAATAAATAAATAAATAATTGTTTGTGCTATGTAGACAATAATGTATATGATACACATATATGTGAAACAATCATTACATTAGCAAAGTTCTTGAGCACCGTCCATAGACAAGGAAGCCTGCGCAGTAGCAATTTTACACACAAACGTCTAGTGCGCACGTAATTTCTCTGTGGTGTTTATTACAAACAAATATTTGCGCTTATTACACAAATACATGATCCTACCGGTAATTTTACGTGATGCAGTAGTTGTATTTGAACTAACCTAACTTTTGTCTTATGAAACAATGTTTGGTAAAGATTTTTGTTTCATTCCAGCTGGATGCCTTACAGTAAATCCCGAAGAGCGGTTAACCATAAACAGTGTGCTGGAACGATTGGCGGCAATAGCGGAGTCCAACAACGTCAATCTCAAGCAACCACTCAAATTTGAGCGTAAAAAAGTTGAACAATCTGTGGCCACTAGCTCGCCAGGTAATAAGAAGTCAAGTAAATATTACACTACCATATCCTGAAAGGAGTTGTCGTGGCGCGACACTTTCAACATGTTTTATTAAATTATAAATCGTCTCTTACGAATTGATTTGCGAACGTGCGTCTCAGTTATCCATGTACACCTTATTGGTCCATTATTATGTTCTGTTGCATTTAGTCTCGAGCTAAAAATGGTCAAGTATTTTTTGACTTTTTACACTCAAATTTTTATTTTTTATTTATCTCTGAACATTTTTATTTTGGATTTAGTTCCTTGAAAAAATGTTACTTTTCATAATGTGAGATTTCGTTACATTCCAATGTAATTATTCACCAAAAATGAGCAACACCAAAGGTAAGGCGATGTTGAAAGAGTTTGTTCTCGGAATGATTTAAGGTAGTATAGCATTTATTTGACTTTTTCTTATTTTTAATATAGTTCAGTATTCGAATTATATTTGATGATGCTGACTTATTTTCATTGCTTCAGTGCTCATTTGCGTTTTCATGATGTTAGTGATATTTTCTTAATATAAAAGACTTGTCTTAAAGCTCACTCAACAATTTTGGGCCAGTGCAATAATCTGACCTGCTACGAAGTCTTTTAAAAAAACCAACAAATCAAGCTTTAATTTGACGTTTAAGTCTGATGACAGGATAGGCAAAATTTATAAAAATAAGGAAATTAATATTATGTCCCAGTAACGATAAGGTAAAGGTGTAACAAATTCTCTTATAGTGAAACTTAAAAGACATTTATTAAACCAAAAAAAGTAGGCATTTCTAAAGTGCTCACTAAACTATTTGTAGCTTTTATAGATATATATTTATTTTTATAGGATACCGGTCGCTAGCTAGTTAATGATCTATATGTTAGGAGTATATAATTATTAATTTACTTACTTAAATATACATTATAAATTTTTTTGGGGCGTTAATGACATAACCAAAAAATTTAAACCCCATTCTTTATATTTTACTAGACTTTACACATTCTAAAACATAATTAATTGAATACTATCAATAGTTAAATTGTAATTATACTATTCTTTCTTCTTAATAATAATAGGGTATACCGTATTCTTTAAACATTTACGCATTGTATTAACTTTATAAAGATGTATCTATCATGCTGTTTATCACGACTAACATAGTGGGGTACGATATATCTAATGTAAACTTACTGGCACTAACAACATCGGTGGCTTGGTATACCTGCACTCTTATTAATAGTTAGTATAGAAGTTATATTTTAATTGTTTAATAACCAATGTGTACATCACTAGTCTGTAGCATCACTAGATGTTCTTCAGTGTAACAATTTGCACTGTTTGTTAACTAAATATTTATTAAATATTTTTATTTTAAGATCAAAGTATTGATCAAAAATATTCCTTGACAATATAATGAAAATGTGAATTATGGTACAAGTATAAATAGTATAGTTTTGTATAGCACATCAGAATGTCATAAATTACAAAAAGCTACTTTAGAAGTATTGGCATTACTGAATACATGTGTGTATCATTATAATAACATTGTGCGATTTTAGAACATAATATTATGTTGAACTGTTAGTACCTATGCCTAGTAAATAATATCATTTCAGCACTATATAGGGGCGACATATCATTCATGCTTAAATAATTTGTGTTAATCCTGAATTTATTATTGTCATTTTATATTAATAACGTCTGTTGTGCATACAGTCATGTGACTATGTCTGAGCTTACATTATTCGATGAATAAATGAGTATATTCTTCATATTCGACGTTTGTTTTTATTTCTAATCATGTCTGCGAGGGCAGACACTCAACTCATATTAACTGGATGAGGCTGGGCCACTTAACTAGAGGATGAACGGTCATCTCATTAGGTAAATCACTTTTATTTTGATGGTTCACTAACAATATGGCATCCTGTAACTGTTTAGCACTAATTCGACATTTATTTAAAACCACTAACCCAAGATTATGTGACTAGAAATGGGCGTTCGGATATTTAGATTTTTACTGTATTATTATTTAAGCATTATTCAGTTAGAATTGTTTATCAAATAAATACTTATGAGAATAATTTCAACTCAAGTGATACCTGAGTGGAGTTGATTTTTTCTAGTTAACTGTTTTTTAGATATGTACTCAAATTTAATTTTACTATCATTCCAGTTTGATTAACACATGAAACACATTGAATAATTGTTTTGTTCGTCCCACATTAGCACATATAATTTTAATTGTTTTATCGAAAGTAGCATCTTATTTTAAAAAGAAATCTGGTCTGTAAAGCAATAAATATCCAAACGCACTTTCTAATAAACCAATTAGTTGATCACAATAATTTTACAATACTACTAATCTATCACATTAAACTGAATTTTAATAATGTGCCAAATCTTACAATGCTTATACAAGAACCTTTAAGGTATACATTCATACACATATATTTGTTTTATTTAACCATGGTACTTAACGGGGAATGTTGTCATAAATAGCCAGTATATTGTGAATGTTTGTAGAACTTGGTCATAACATAAAAATCTATAATTATACTAAAACTGTAATACTATCGTAACGTAACTAACATGCTTAGTGCGTGAATGGGCTGTTTCACATGTACGCTCTCGTTTATATACTTATTCGTATTATATTTATCTATCTAATCTATAGATATTTCGAAACCACGAATCCAATTATCAGTTCTTGTCATATCCAATTTACTTGTTGAACAAACAATTTTACCGGTATTGATTAAAGCATGCCAAAGTCGGTAACGGCATCCAAGGTTGTTAATTAATAAGATATATGACTTACCTTTAACATTGCTAGAATAGAACTTTATTATTCGTATGCATGTTAATTTTGAGTTTTAAATAGTTCATAATGCTTCTTTGTTTAGTTTGTACGGACACAATGTCATTGCATGTTCATGTGCGTAGTTTTACGTGAAGCTTCGCGACTTTATGGCCCTTATGCCTCTGTACACAAAGTTCAAATTTGTTTGGCGATTATCAAGATCCTTGACTACACAGTCTTGATTAATATTTATTGGTGCACGTTACAGAGGTATAATTGATTGAATTGCCGATGATTGAATCGAAGTATGTAATTTTCATATTTTTTTTTGTTATATAAAGTTAATAATTCTAAGTCGCGTGGCTTCGTATGAATGCAGTGTACTGTTTGATTGCTATACATATCACGTTTTTTTTCATTTTAGGTGTTTTCAACTTTTTCGGATGCCCAATAGTTTTCTCGTTTAAATGACCCGGCGCACTAGCATGGCCAATGCCTCGGACCGCATTCACGCCCCCAACGCTTGCTCTAAACATTATGGACATGCTCGCAATGATGAGTATAGATTTTATTTACTAATTAAAACGCACTGTATTATTATATTGTTATATCTGTCGTGTTAATTTATTTGTTATTGTTAACATTTTTGTAATCGAATAAATCCCTCGAGCCACGAGGGGAAATCGACATTCCTTTACTAATAACAGAGTGAGACCAGTTAGCATTTACACTCACCAGTAACCTAATACAGACGGACTCGTTTTACATTTAATCTTCGAATTTAAAGACAATAATTATGGTAAACTAATAAAAATACATTCCGATTTCAATTATTTAAGTTGCAAGAAAACTGCTTTTTTAATTATCATATTTTTGTATATCTTACTAATAACCGCTTTATATAAATCTTTGTGGCTATAGAAACTTATATTGATGCTGTTCCCAACTGTTTTTCATGTATGATATTTAGAATAAGAAAAAAGATAACTCTTTTTTGTGACAATACTTCTAATTATGTATTTATGCCCAAAACTTCTTATACAGTTTTTATTTTTTAATATTTATCATATCGAATAAATAGAACAAGAAAAATATTTTTATTGAAGTAGGTAGATCTGAAGCATACCTTCTGTAATTCGTTTTCTTTATGTAGGTACTGTAAATTAATCGAGATGAAATAGAAAACAACACAGTTGTTATAACTTATGTCAGCTATTTCTACTTCCAGGCAAATAATTTTGGAGACATTGATATGATACTTATTTTAAATGTATAAGATAAACTGTATATTAGGAATAATGAATTATATTGCTGTCAGTCTATTTTCAATTAAAAAGTGAGCGCCAGCAAATGACTGCTCTACAATGAGCCCAGACATGATTTGTAAATTCAAACTTTAAAATATATATTTTTTTATGTATCCCAAAGAAACAAATAGACATTTTTTTTAAAAAGTACTCAGTAGTGGACTGCGAGTGGCTACATACAAGTTGTTTTTTAAAACTTGATTGCGATTTCTTACACTTTTTATTTATTTAGCGATGTCCACCAGATGACGCTCCTTAAACGCGCTTTACGTTTAACAATTCATCAGTTCAAATTTCATAGGTAGAATCCACATTATTATCGTATTTTTTTAAGCATTAAATTGATAGACATGTCCGTTAAGATTACGGTAGCATAGCGGTGATAGCGGTCAGTGTATCCGTCCGGAGAGCAGGGGATGCAGGTTCGAACTCAGCCTAACCATGACTGTGTTGAATTGTTTCTTGTAAAAATTTCTTAAGACGTCACATAGTGCTGCGCGACGGGTAGATTTTTATAAGCTGAACCGAAATGTCTCAGTTTGTGAAGATAGCTAGGTATATTGTGAAGTGAAAGTAATTTCCTTGCCGTCAACGCGCGTAGAGTTGCATGCTGAATAGCTGTGTGTGGACTTCTCACGTTGAAGAATTCTCAGCTTACAATACTGTAAATGAGAATGGATTGCAGTCAAACTATTTCGCATAAACCATTTCGAACATCACACGTTGCTAAATACAAATGTGAAATAATTATTGTAATTTTTCATTTCTGTTTATGCTTCATCGATTTTATATTGTTCTTACATCGCTAGCTAATTTCTATAATAGTTTTAAGCTTTGTCTTTTTTTTTGCAAAAGCTTTTATGTCGTTTTAGTACAGTAAAAGTTAAAGTAACTTGCAACTCACTCTTAAGTGTGAGTTGGAAGCCAGAGCTTTAGCAGTTCAGATTTATTAGCATAGCTAGAAAATATTTCGCTGATTTTGCAGCTTAGTTTACACAGTATGTAAGAGTAATTCTAAGGCTTTACATACTATATGTATTTTTTATTTAATTATCAGTATGAAAAGCGATATAATCCGCCCTGAGGTAACATAGCTCTTGATCTGTGACCGACTTTAATTCGAATTGGAACAACTGGCAATAAATTGGACGGATGTGGACGGTGTCAAATGTAATGTATCACCATGAACTCTCTCTGGATATTATATTCATCCTTATAAATTGTGATTAAACAGGTGCAACGACTTTGCAATAATGACAAATTTAGCCATTTTATTTAGATGCATCAAATTTTACTAAACTAAATATTGCCAGCTTTCGTCTTTCGTGTGGAAAATACACATTCCGAGTATTCCGACTACCCTACCCTTTAGCCTTATGCTGTAACTCCTACGAAAGATGTGAAATATGTTTAAACAAACTTACAAACAGTTTAAATAAAAAAAAAACATTAGATCTGAATAAGAACGGAATTAGCCACTTGCAGGCCGGTAATAGAGAAGGTATATGTATTCGCGTCTGGACTTTACTGTTACAAATGTTATTGGGGAAAAGTCATTTGTCAACTTTTTAATTATGGAACATACCTATATTACTGTATTTCCACTATTTCATAAGGTATATTAACTTCGAAAGTAAATTTGTGATTCAAATAAGTATTATTTGTTACCATATTTAGTGTCATCAAATGTTTTGACATATAAGATGACTTGTATTCAATTTATTTCTTATATTGAACATGTGAGGAATCACATAATAATATGGTTAGTGTAGACCAAGCGGAATGGAGCAGAGCTTATTCTTTTGAATTTCAAGTATTAGCTTTATTACTAACATATATTTTTTCTGTATTACTAAACTTTATGCTGCCTCAAGCATATACCCCGATAATATGCTCAAACGCCCACAAATAAATTGCAGTTTATGCCAATAGTAATACAGATGTTTTGCAGTTTTATGTGAAAATCTTGCTATTGCTAATTAAACTTGTTAATTACCTAAAGATGATTGGCTATGTAGTTTATAATGATTATTACACATTAATTGTTATGTAGCAATATCGAGAGCTAGACAATAATGCAACCTTGATCTATATTTTTTCTTGTTTTCTTATGAAATCTTTTAAACTAAAAATGTAAGAAGATTTTTAGATGAATGAAGTCAAGAGCATTTGTTTGCAGACAAAATACACGTTTAATACTTTTTGGTAATCTACCTGTTAGATAAGGAAAAAAGAATTAGTCATCATTCGTAAAGAGAGGAATCTTACCTTACAGTATATTCTTATGGGTGAGTCTATTACTCACTTACTCTGACCTGTGAACAGCTTCGAGCATTTGCAGAAAAGAAACATAAGATGAAAATGCTTTGCTTATACTATTTTGTAATAACGTTTTAATACCTGGAATTTGTAATATAACATATTATACATATATTTGTAATATAAGTTATCACTTATAGGAGAACGCCGATATATTGAAACATGATCATCTTTTTTTAAAAGATTCATCGATATTAAATACCCTACATACACCACGTGCGCTCGAACTGTGTCCCAATCAAGAAGTGCTTGAACATCACACAAGCACTTCTTGGGTCACAGTAACGCGCGGATCGTTGAAAAGTCAAGATGTGCGGCATCTTGAGCCTGCGGAGCCCCGTAAAAAATGCGAAAAAAATATTTATAGTATCTAAAGTGTCGACAGGTACCTAATTAATGTTTGGTAATTTAACGCATTTGAAGCAAATTTTGTTGTAATACTTACTATAAACTGATTTAATAGAAAATACTTGATATTCAAATGCATGGTCGGTAATATAGCCGTCTCTTTCCTTCGCGGTCCGTTCCTGCTGCGTTGGTTCTAGAGATAAAGAAATAAGGTCTATATATATTGCAGGCCGGAAAGGTTAGGATGGTTGGTTTGGCAGTTTATAACTGCTGTACCAGCTTGGGCTTTATCACCACTTAACATCAGGTGGGGTAGAGTCATTTGCTTACCTGGATATATATATATTACTCCTTGACGCTTGCATTTTAATTAAGACCTTATACAGCATGCATTAAAGGTGGTTTTCAATGTTCAGAAAATGCCTTATATTGTTTTTGCCTACTCGATCATCTTACTCCAGCTCAATGGAATGTCTAATGCACCATATGGACACGTTTTGGCCACGATTTTGTTCGTGTTGTTGTATCTAGGGTATTAAATATCGTTGGAAACAATACTTAATGTTTTATTGAATAATTCATTACTTATATTAATTTAGTCAACCAACACAATGACTTTATGTAGAAAAAAATTGAAAACAACAATAAGTACCTTAATAATGTTTTATTCAACACAAGTATATAAATGGTGCTTTATTTTACGATTCGATTCCATAAAAGTTAATATTTATTATAATATGAAATATGTTTTTGACTTTTTTATATTTTATAGGATCGTTATTTTATTTTTTAAGAATAAATTAACTACAAACGAATGGTGGAAGTTTTGCTAAATATTGTGATACAATTTTATTTAAACGTATTTATTATAATTGTTTTTTTAATGTTTACTAGTAAATAAATAATCATATGAAAATCTTCCGTGAAAGACCATTCTTAAATATTATTTTATCGTTGTATTATGTATTTAGAGATGAGCAATATTTTTGTTACTATTAGTATAGTAAGATATTTAAAGCTAATGTAAAACAATATTTAAAAATTAGTAATAAATAGTGTTTAAAGTAATGTGAGTGTTATTTTTTATGAATTGGCCTGCCTTATAATAACATTTCACATGTGAGTTCTTAAAAAAATGTTCTTTTTTATTTAAAATTTACAAAAAAGATTTAAGTGTAAAAAAAAATTATTATCACTCAGTCCACTAACGAATGAGATCGAAAATAGTGGTTCTCGTTTTCACATCTCACTTACATGAAGTAGTATATGGATGAATAGACTAGCATTCATATACAGTTACATTCTTTAAATGACCGTGTTATACCATAGCTTTGAATTTCTTTATTTTCTTAACTAACAAGCCACAATTTTATAGGAAGATGAAAAATAACTATGCACATTAAAATTATCAAAACTTTAAGACTTGTGCCGCAGTTATGTATTCTGCGACAATCACAGTGAGTCAATGCAGACTAAGAAGAAGCGCGATATCGCCTCTAGGCTGAAAATAAATTAAAAAAATAGTATTTTACAAGTCGAGAAAAAATGGTGCACTGTTGCATCTAAAAATTTTTAATTCATTCATTCAAAAAATCGAATCGCTTGTTCTATTTTCGGAATTGCGAACGAGGTGAAATTGAGTTCGTTTTTTTTTCTTAATTTTAGCCAACAAGGACCCAGTGTCGGACAGTCAAGAAATGCCGAACTCGCGGCCGCCGGAGCCAAGCCGGCCTCCGCCTCCTTCGAGGCCCCCGCCCGTAGCACAGTACCAACCACCACCTCAGCAATCTGCCACCTCTGGCGGTCTGTTTTCGTCGATCAAAGGAGGCGCTGGAAGCTTCCTGAAGAACTTGAAAGATACCTCTTCAAAAGTCATGCAGACCGTCCAACAGTGAGTAGTGATGTATATTTTATTCCATGGTTAGTTTATATGATTCAATGGATACCATCCGCCACCGCAAAAAATGACACCTCCGGCGGTCTGTTCTCCTCCATCAAAGAGGGCGCTGGAAACTTCCTGAAGGACTTGAAAGATACCACTTCAAAAGTCATGTAGACTGTCCAACTGTGAGTAGTGAAGATTATTGAATTCAATGGATACCATCCGCCGCCGCAACAATCGGCCTCTGGCGGTCTGTTCTCCATCAATGGCGCTGGAAGCTTTCTTAAGAACGTGACAATACTTCTTGTAGAAGAAGTCATGCTGACTGTCCAACTGTAAGTAGTGAAGACTATTTTAATTCAATGGAACTTTTATACATAACTTTATGCATTTATCACTTTCAGGAAAGAAACTTTCTTTCTTTCTTCTTTCTTCAAAGCATTGAAGGTAGCAGCTTGAAATATAAATCAGTGTACAACCAGCCAATTTGATTCCTGAACGACCATATATGCTCATTTTGTTACAACCATTTCAAAACAATAAGGTAGATTTTTGCTTAAATGTACAAACTTATCCCAGAATACAGTTGTAGTTGGCTAAACAATCACATTTGACGAGATGGATTTTGCCGCCTTCATCATCATCATCAGCCTATTAATGTCCCCACTGCTGGGGCACAGGCCTTCCCTATGGATGGAATAGGGAGATTTGGCCATGACCCGCGACCTGGGCCCAGTGCGGATTGGTGGGAGAACATTACATTTTGTATGGTTATGCCCATGGACTAAGGCTTTTTCTATTAGTTTACAACGTTTTTTACAATGTCAAAAAATCGTGAGAGTTTCTATTTTATTTAGGATTTTAAAAGTGATTTCGAAATCCAAACTACTGTTCTAAATGTCAATAATATGATCTATTGCATTGATAATAAAGGCCAAATTTCAAATATCTTTGATCTATATTAACACAGTATCTTTGATAATAATAGAAGGTCATAAATGCATTTACGCATTCTCCACAAAGTAAAACTTGTCTGCTTTGACAGTTTTAAGCGTATTATCGAGCAAGTTGGTCAGGAATCTGTTGGTTTGATCATACATGCCTGAATGAAACCGCTCTGAAAAGAAAACACGGTGCAGACTGTAGTAATAGTACTTGCTTATTTCCAAAACTGATGGTTGGTTGGAAGTTGAACTTTGAATAAAACTTTAATTTCATAATCATTTAAAATTTAGATTTCTATTTAATTCAATAGAAAGTTAATTTTGAAATATAAATATTGAATTTTCTTCAATGCAGGTCAATAGCAAGGACAGATTTGGATATATCGTACATAACTAGTCGTATTATAGTAATGCCGTACCCCTCTGAAGGCTTGGAGAGTGCCTACAAAACTAATCATATTGACGATGTGAAGGTATGTTAGATGATACACAGTATATTTTCTTAACGTTTTCTAATTTTAAAGGTATACATCGTAGTACTAGGTGTGTCGTGTGCATGATGTTTGTCGAAAACACGAATGTTTTTGAGAACGCGATTTAGTAATAGTTCACATTGTAAATAATATAAGTATGTGTCTGAAGACGAATGTGCAACGCCTAGTCAAACCCTTTAGGGTTTTAAGGCGTAAAGCTATATAAATAAAAACTGTATTGTTTATTAGATAAGTAAATAAATAAAATAAAATAAATTGGTAGAAAATGTTATTTGCTATTGCATTTATTTGATGGACTTTATAACTGCCATTTCTGACCATATTCATATTCGGGCCAACTCGGGTTTATATTCCTAGACGTGTCAATCGAAGATTTCTATATTGTTTCGATTCTTCATGCCTTTATTATGCCTTTTTCTAAATCCCATATCAGAAATATTTAAACTCCTTTGAGTTTGTGTAAATATCATAATAAGAATTAATACACATAACACTACTTCAAATGTTGCTAAATGACGTCTTTTATTAAGCAGTATTTGAATTGAAGTGATGTTCACTCAGTCACTTTGCTTCAAATTAGGTTAGTAGATATGTATATAATGGAATTTAGTTTTACCTTAGTTAATCCATGCTGTTTTTTTTTTAAATAAAATACAATTTGAAGCTTCTCTTCCCAGGCTTATTTGGAAAGCCGTCACCCCGGCGGTAAATACTGCGTGTACAACGCGTGTCGCGGGGCTCGCTTACACTTCCCTCGTCACGTGCTCGTCACGGACGCGTGTCGAACTCTGTGGCCCACGGCGTCTCACAGAGCGCCACTGTTGGCCCCATTCTATGCTCTCTTACAACAGATGTACCAGTACCTTGGAAAGGACGAGAAGAGCGCTGTTGTTATTACTTGCCAGGTAATTTAGATAGAGAAAACTGAAGCACGCTATGTCATAGTTTATGGCGTCTCACAGGGCACCGCTGTTGGCACCAATTTATGCGCTCCAATACAGATGTACCAGTCCCTCGAGAAAGACGAAAAGAGCGCCGTTATTATTACTTGCCAGGTAAGTTAGAAGGAGAAAACTGAAGCATGCTATGTCGTGGTCGGTAAGTTAGGGGAACAAAAGTGCATGGTGGAATGGAGTACCACAAGGCACCACTGTCGGCGCCATTCTATGCTCTCTTATAACAGATATACCAGTACCTTGGAAAGGACAAGGAGGTCAAGTAATTTAAAAAGAGAAAACTGAAGCACGCTATGTCATAGTTTATAGCGTCTCACAGGGCACCGTTGTTGGCCCCATTCTATGCGCTCTTATAACAGATGTACCGGTACCTTGGGGAAGACGAGAAGAGCGCCTTTGTTATTATTTGCCATGTAAGTAAGAAAGAGAAAACTGAAGCATGCCATAGTCGGTAAGTTAGGGGAACAAAAGTGCATGGTGGAATGGAGTCCCACAAGGCACCACTGTCGGCTCCATTCTATGCGCTCTTGCAACAGATGTACCAGTATCTTGGGAAAGACGAGAAGATCGCCGTTGTTACTACTTTCCAGGTGAGTTAAAAGGATAAAAGTAAATTTCGCAATGGTGTCCACCAAGGTAGCACTGTTGACCCCATTTTATAGTCTTACAACACATGTACCAGCCTAGCCAACCTTGGAAAAGATAAGAAATTATCATTTGCCAAGTACGTTAAGTGAGAGAAAACTAAAGCACGCTATGTCATGGTGTTTGTCGTCTCTCAAGGTAGAACTATTGGCTACATACTAAGCGTTCTTGCAACACATAG
Source organism: Chilo suppressalis (assembly GCA_902850365.2). Lineage (NCBI taxonomy): Eukaryota > Metazoa > Arthropoda > Insecta > Lepidoptera > Crambidae > Chilo > Chilo suppressalis. The sequence goes on from OU963902.1 coordinate 7,750,878, forward strand.
TAATAATTTTCCTTATTGGCAATGTATTAAAAACAGATGTTCTTATAATATAACTTGTTTCTAATTTTAGGATGGCAAAGATATGTCTTGTGTGTTACTTTGCGGTCTGCTTTTGTACGCAAAACTGGTGACTGTGCCCGAAGATGCTCTGCAGATATTCGCCGTTAAACGGTCACCCATCCACATAGCACCTGCCCAACTGAGATACCTATACTACCTTTCTAATATAATCAGGTGTGTTCCCTATTGTAATATTTAGTTATTTTTTTTTAATTTACTATTTTCTTGTAATTTAACCGTTTTTTATTATTTGTACCTACTTATTATATATATATATATATAGTTTATTTATGATTCGAAATTATTAAGCCGCAAAAGGAAAACTTTGTACCACTCTACATACATTAAACTAATAAAAAACAACATTAGACACTACCATATGTGTATCACACATACACAACGATTATACATACAACTATAACGATGTTAAACACTAGTTGTACAATTTGATTTCATTTTTCATTTCAGACAAAACCCCAAACTGCCACATTTCAGACCAGTGAGTTTGATTTCATTGACAATACAGCCAGTTCCACTATTCACCAAAGCGAGGTAAGTTAAAAAACTTTATAGCATGATTCAATTTGAAAACACACAGAAATCATAAGTAAATATAACTGTGTGAATTATAAAATGGAATTAAAAATGGCGGCCATACAAATGCTTTTCTATTTTCTCCATCTCAGAAATGTTAGGTGAGTGAGTGGTAAATAGCAGCGCTGCCATTTTCGTAGCTCTTATTTGCTTCAGAACTGCAGATATCCTATTTTATTTGAATCTTCGAATAAAATCTTTATATCATCTGTTGCAGAGACGGATGTAGACCTTATGTGGAAATATATAATGAGGATAGATTACTATTGTCTACGATGCAGGATTACGACAGACTTCATATGTACACGATAGCTGAAGGGAAGGTGAGCTAACTGTTCACGAGTTATTAATTATTTAAGAATTTATAAAACCCAACAGTCTTCAATATTAACATTTCATATAATGCACGACAGCTTGTCTCCAATCCACGGTCCCCGCCATATGTTCACTGAACCGCGTAGGGTAAGTTCAGACCGAGACGCGACGCGGCGCGACGATGCGCGCACATTTTGAATAGAACGACTCAAAATATACTTTATTTACTACACATTTCCTTGTGAGAATTCAGAATACGTTGCACCACGCAGCACTGCTCCTCGAGATGCCTCGTGGCGTAGCGCGACGTATCCCGACGCAGCGGTGCATCGCCGGTACGCGCGGCGTGCAAGAGCGGTGTTGCGTCTCGCGATGCCTTGCGACGCCGCGAGGTGCAGCATGAGGCCGATGTGGCGACTGCTCTACAATACTACATTGCGGGTGGGCGCGGGCGTGGCGGTCACCCGCGGCGAGTAGAAACGTTCCGCTGCACCCCGCGGCGTTTCGCGACGTAGCGATGCGTCTCGCGGTAGCACGCGGCGCAGCGCGAAATCATTGGCGTCTTCGAGTGTCGTCGCGTCGCGTCTCGGTGTGAACTGATCCTTATAAACATAAAAGGACTACTTAGGTCAACTGACTGTCTTATTAAGATTAACGTTATGTTTTGGCCATGTATTATTATTATTATTTATAATAGTAATAAAATAATGAATATTTAAGAATACAAATCTATGGCCATTTACTTATAAAATACAATAATTGCCTTTTAATCGTAAAATTTAATAGTAGTATTAGCAATCAAAATAATCATAAGACCATCTCTTTATAATAATATGTAATATGTGATCATCTGTTATTAATTTTGCAAGAAAGTACTCTTGTAAGCCTCAGAGTACTTTCTTACTGTAGTATTACTCGCTCGTAGGTACCCATGCCCCTGGCCTACGACCTTGGTAGAGGATGTGTTCGTTAGTATATATCACGCGCGCCAACAGTTGGGGCGCGTTCTCTATTAAATGTATTCTCACTCGATCGTAGGTGTCGATGCCCCTGGCCACGACCCTGGTAGAGGATGTGTTCGTTAGTATATATCACGCGCGCCAACAGTTGGGGTGCGTTCTCTATTCAATGTATTCTCACACGATCGTAGGTGTCCCTGCCCCTGGACACGACCGTGGTAGGGGACGTGTGCGTTAATATATATCACGCACGCCAACAGTTGGGGCGCGTTCTATATTAAATGTATTCTCACTCGATCGTAGGTGTCCCTGCCCCTGGACACGACCGTGGTAGGGGACGTATGCGTTAGCGTTTATCACGCGCGCCAACAGTTGGGGCGCGCGCACGCCGTACCCGTGTTCTCAGTCAGCTTTCACACGGGATACTTACCGCCTGATCAACACGCCATCAAGTTCAATAGGTAAGTTACTGTTTTTTCAATGGAAAAGAAAACGCAAAGCTTGTTACAGATGCCGCTTTGGCCGTTTGGCCCATGACAAGCAACCTGTCACTTCAAGGCTGCGTTCTAAACCTGCGCTCACAGTTAAATTTTTTATGCTGCCATTTAAATATAGACAAAAAATGTATGAAACTTATGTCAAATTGACATTGTTGCACCGGAGACATAGGTTTGAAACGCAGCCCAAGTCTATCGGAATTTGTCGGTTTTCCTTGTGACTTTGACTTCCGCGCCCCTGGCGGTTTAAATTGGCAGTTTTTGCCCATTATAAGATAAAAGTACCAAAACATTGTCTAGAAGAATATAAAGTTACAAGCTATAACTGGTATCCCATATATATTATTTTTATTTTAAGCATGTTACTGCTAGATGTCGGCCCAGTTAGCTGAAGATGCTGGTTCGAATCCTGTCTGAAATCTGGTCCGAGTCGAATTTCTTCTAACATTTTCTTTAGATTTATACCACTATATATTTTAATTATAACTAAGCACTCAATAAGTATGTACTAAACAGGTCAGAAATAGACGGCATCGACGAATCACTACCGGTGAATGACCATTTCTCTGCAAACACTACCGCCGTGATCAGTCTAGTGGTACAGAATGGGGAGAGGCGGAAACCGCGCAGCGACTTGTGGGAAGATGACCATTCGTACCCGATACGGACGCCGGACGTTCTCTTTTCCACTGATCTAGAAAAATACGAGACCATAGACAACTTCGGTGAGTATTTTGATAGTTTTAACACCACCGTTGTGATCAGTCTTGAGGTACAGAATGTGGGAAGATGACCATTCGTACCCGATACGTATGATCTCTTTTCCACTGATCTAGAAAAATACGAGACTATAGACAATTTTGGTGAGATTTTCACAGTTATAATAGTGATGATATATATAGTATAATAGATAATAGTGATAATTTGCTCACATATTTATATTTTGTATCTTACAATTTTTGTGTGCAATAAAGAGTATAATAATAATATTGTTCAATGTAAGACACCACTCGGGATACTAGGCGTAATCACGGTAGGCATCAGACCTCCATTGCCGTACTAAATGCTATAATTTCATATTAATCTATTTATAATAAGTAAACCCTTAGGAAAACAATTTTGACCCACGCAATAACTTTATTAAAAATGGTTTTTCCGTTCCTTTACCAAAAGCAGTCAGGCACGTGACTTCTGTTTAGAAACTAACCACACAGGGGCAAATTTTTATGTGATGAATCTAATGCTTTTGGAAAAATTATATATCATATTATGTGTATGTATTTATTTATTCAGCTAACTTGCGAGGACGGGACGCCGCACATCCAAGTATGTTATAGGATTGCTGTGGACTGCTTGTATTATCATAGAAAAATGTAGAACAGCAAGTGCTATTTTTTTGTGTTTATTTATGTAAATATTCATTAGTTTAACGATTTCTTTTTAAAATTTAACAACTCATTTATTACTTTTATTTATTTGGGCTTATTTATTAGTCTAATAAAATGAGCTGTTAGGGTTACACTAAGATCATTTCAGTACCATATCTATACATATAATAAAATGGTAGGAAAGTCAAAACTGTACTTTGAATATTTTTTAAAAGAATAATTGGGGTGTGATCTACAATCGATATCGAAGCCAAAAATATAGTTTTTAGAATTTTTGCCTGTTTGTCTGTATGTATGTCCGGGATAAACTCAAAAAGTACTGCATGGATTTACTTCATATTATAAAAGTGATAACCATTTGCTGACTGGCTGGCCTCTAGAGATACGAAATCTCAGTATGTAGTAATCTATAGAACCTGTAAAGCAGTTATTATAGAGCCAAAGCCAGACTTGAGATTTTAGAAGATCTTTAAGGGCTGTATCTTTTCCTTTTTTATTATTAAAATTATTGCCTGTTTTAGATCTATAGATTTATGCATGATTAATTAATAGAATAAATAACAATAGAATCATATCAGTTTACATAATAATTATCATTTCATTGACATGTGTGATTATTCATGATTATGACGCGATTTTAATAAATCGACATTTTGTTAATTTCGGCTATTTGGCCTTTTCTCATGTGACGCACTTTTCTTTTGTCTTTTGTTAGCGATTGTTTTATAAAGAAAGTAATCTACTAACTCGTTTTCGTGAAACACAGTGGATATAAGAAAATGTATCATAACTCCATAATGAACAATTAACGCAGACGCGAAATAGTATAGTGCGATTAAAACATTATGGCGATTGTGAAGTTACTGCCACTGGCCCTATTACCGGCTGAAACCTAAGACGTGAATAAATAACTTGAAGGCCGGTAAGGTGAGGACGGCTAGTGTGGCAGGTAAAACTGCTTCACGAGCTATCTTCGCGTCTGGATTCCACTGTCACTTAAAATAAAGTGAGGTGGCTCATTTGCTCGGATCTCAGTACTCGTTGCTAACTTTACAACAGCTTTATAAATTGAATAGGACCATTAGTCGCACAAATGTATTTATTTTGAGTCATATTTAAATGTTTTCCTTACTAAACTAATCTTTAGGTTTGCTTATTCTTCTTCTGTGATTCGAAAGGCACCTTAAGCTCTTGGCCGTGGATGCATCTGCAGTCGTTCGCACCCACCAATGGCCCAATCTCCCTATTCCATCTATAGGGAAGACCTGTGCCCCGGCTGTGGGGACAATAATAGACTGATAATGATTATTTAGTACTTTATTGAGGATCATCTTCATCATATTTTCTATTTATTTTGACTATATATTTGTTGCCGAACAGTGACTGTAGACAACCATATACCACAAGAGGCAGAGAAACAACCACCCAGCAGGCCTCCGCCTCCAAGACCTGAGCCCGCCGCACCCACTGCTGACTTTTTAAACCTCGCCAATCAAAGTCAGAAGGAACCGGTACCAAAGACGGAAAGCAAAAAGCTTAAGAACGAAGATTCCTTTGACTTCTTCGGCATGATGGAGAAGAAAGCTGATGAGTTCGGCGATTTCCTGAGCGGAAAGAGCGCGAATGAGCCACAGGTATATTTAACCTTCATGGTGTACCTAACATAAACGCTTTATCATCTTTTCTATTTTTTAATATTAATTACTTAACAATGTGACTTGTCCCTATATGTTTTTTGTTATCGTATTATATTTTATTTAAACTGTCTTTACTCTATATTTTATTTAAAATTTCCACTGTACTGCTACTACTATAAGGTAAGGTCTGATTGCGTATATAGTTTAAAGGAAATTGTTACTATTCACTTATTTAAAAAAAAACATATTTATTTTGTTCACTACTTTAGCACGGCCGCTTCGGACTCTAGCGTGTACGTGAATCGTTTGGTAAAACTATACCTCTCTAACATACGCAAATACTATCTCTGTCTCTTTTGAATTGCCGATCTTTATAATAATAAATCTATGGTGTTCATATTCCCCTCCGCAAAAATGACAGAAAGGTTTAAATAGTATTATGTCACTATGTTAGCTGACGTCACGGTCGGATGACAAAGGTTAAACAATATATCGCCGTTGGTCGGCGTCTCGGCGTATGTCACCCGCATATGCGGTAATACTACCTATACTGTATTCAAGTTCCTCTGAGCCAAAGGTAAACAAATATTTCTAAAATGTTTTTATCGAGAGTAAAGATGACCGGTTTAACCAGATTGATAACAATATTTCACCTTTCAACTTTTGTTTCAACTGAAAACCCTTTTTATGGTTTGTTAGGGGAAACTCTGTGCCATAAATAAAAACAAAAATTTCTGGCATGAGCTTGAGTCTATAGCCCCTAGTTTGCCGCCATTTTGTTTTTATATTAAATTTAATAAATCCATTAATCACATTAATCTGTAGCAGCCGTTCTCTACGGAGTCGATGTTCGGCGACTTACCGCCGCCACCGACGGAACAAACAGAAAAGCCATCCGCCGGCAACAACGATTTCAACTTCGATCCGTTTGGCCTCAACGATCCGCTGCCCAAGCAAGAGAATCTGCTTACGCCGCAACTCTTTAAAGATGACGGTGAGTTTTCATCATTTATTTATTGACACAACAAGGGACTTTGCTACCGGCAGGGACAGTACCACTGAGTCTTTGACAACGGGGATAATGCTACCATCACGGACAGTGTCCCCGGGGTCAATGCCACCACCAGGGACCCTGGGAACCAGTATGACAGTTAGTTTTCATAATATATTTCATGCAGCCGTTCTCTTCCGAGTTGATATTCACGGACGCGACAGAGAAGCCTTCTGTAGGCAACAATGACTTTAACTTCGATGCATTTGGGCTCAACGACCCGCTGCTCACGCCGCAACTCATTAGAGATGAAGGGGAGTTTTTTAATTTTTTTTTTATGCATAATAGGCAATGCGTTTGACCACAATCTCACCTGATGGAAAGTGATGATGAGGCCTAGGATGGTACACGCCTGCCTAGAAGATGCCTGTTCACTCTGGCCTTGAAGATGTCCAGATTATATTGGTCCGGGAAAACAGACCTCGGCAAGGAGTTCCACTCAAAGCAAATCGCTTCGTGCGAATGGGAGGAACTTCGACAACATAAGGGTTGAAGCCCTCGCCGCGCCTGGTCGTCCGGTGGTGGAAAGGGGAAGGGGGGATCAAATTATGTAATACCTCCGCACATTCTCCGAAATGTAACCGATAAAACACCGAGAGGCAAGCTACACATCTTCGGTAGTCAAGGCTCTGGAGATTAGCCTCAACGAGAGCGTCATTGCCTATGAGTCTCTTCGCACGGTGTTCCACCGAGTCCAGTGCATCCAGCTGATACCGAGCAGATCCGTCCCAAAGGTGACAACAGTACTCCAAGCAGGAGCGAACTTGGGCTCGGTAAAGGTTAAGGAGCTGCTCAGATGTAAAATATCGCCTGACCTTAGAAAGTATTCCAAGTTTTCTGGCAGCGGTTTTAGCAATGGACTCGATGTAGCGACCGAAATTGAGGCTGGATGAGATGTCCATACCCAAGAGCTCGAGATGGTCTTTAACCGGCACGGAGAAATTTCGGAAAGTCGGAGTCAGATGGAATGGACTCCGTTTCGTCGAGAAGAGACAGGCCTGTGTTTTTGAGGGATTAAACCCAACCAAGTTTGCTTCACCCCAGAGGGAAACAGCTTCCAGGGTTGCATTCACTCCCTCCACCATCGCCTCCCTTAATGATCGGACATCTGCATCAGACTTCACATCCGGCAGATATCTCTCCGAAACTGTGCTGTCGTCTGCATACCCAAAGATACCGGGAGTTAGGAGCAGATCATTGATGTGCAGCAAGAATAGAGTTGCGGAGAGGACAGATCCCTGGGGGACACCGGCATTAATACCAAGCAGATCCGACGATGTGCCATTAATGACCACTCGTATCGATCTGCCCCGCAGAAAATCTACAATCCAGTTGCAAAGTCCGACAGCAATTCCATATGAAGGAAGCTTGCCAATGAGACTTGCATGCCAGACCCTGTCAAAAGCCTTTGAAATATCAAGAGAAACGGCGAGAGCTTCGCCGCGTTTCTCTATGGCTTCACTCCATAAGTGGGTAGCATAAACAAAAAGATCCCCAGTAGATCGCCCACGGCGGAAACCGAATTGGCAGTCACTGAGGAGATCGTTATCTTCGAGGTAAGCGAAGAGACGGTTGTTCAATACACGCTCCATAATCTTACAGAGTATGGAGGTGATTGCAATAGGTCGATAGTTGGCAGGGTCGGCACGACTACCCTTTTTGGGTACTGGTTGGACATTGGCAAGCTTCCAGGTTTTCGGAACTTGGCCAATCTCAAGGGATAAGCGGTATAGGCGAGTCAGAATAGGAGACAACTCAGGGGCACAATTCCGCAGGACAATAGCTGGAATGCCATCGGGCCCACTGGCTTTATTCACGTCTAGAGTGCTTAGCGTTTTGAGTACCTCTTTCTGATGAATGCGAACTTCCAACATGGCAGAAGAACACTGAGGAAGCTTAGGTGGGTTTACGCCAGCAGCATCTAGTTGTGAGTTGTTCGCAAATATGGAGGCAAACAAGTCCGCCTTCTCTTTGGAGGTGTGAGCCAGCGATCCGTCAGGCTTAATTAAAGGCGGCAGCGACGACCGGCAAAAATTGGCTTCGACTGTCTTGGCTAGAGACCAGAAAGCTTTGCTTCCGGATGGAAAGGAGGCTAATTTGGCTCCTATACGGCCAATGTGATCGAAGCGGGCCTTGCGGAGAACACCTCTACAGGACTTGGCGGCACTGTTAAAGGCTTTCTTCAGACTTCGAACATTTGGTGATTTGCGGGCTCGAGCATCCGCCCAGGAGCGATACGCAAAATGCTTAAGCGCCTCCGCTTTAGCACAGTCCGCGTCAAACCAAGGGCGGGCGCTAAACCGGCGTGGTACGTCAGAATATGGAATAAAGCATTCCATAGCCCGACGCATCACGCCAGCAATGGCATCCGCGCAGCAAGTCGGGTGGTCCGAAGAAAAGCAAGTGCGACGCCAAGGATAAGATGCAAAGAAATGCCGCATCTCATCCCAGTCTGCTGAACCATATCGCCATACACGCCTAGTTCCGATAGGTTCCGGGTCGTTTGGAGAGTAAACTGATACGGACTTCACCAGACAGTGGTCGGAACTCCCAAGTGGAGACGAAATTACCACCTGATAACGGTCCGGGTCTGTTGACAGCAGAAGGTCCAGGCAGTTCGGTGTGTGGCCATCAATATCGGGTACACGTGTAGCGCGCTTCACAAGCTGGGAGAGACCTAGCGATATAGCAAATGTGTGCGCCAATCTCCCGGCATGGTAGGTTTTCTGGAACGGGAACAACCACTCATGGTGGTGTGCGTTAAAGTCCCCCAGAATGACTAGCTGCGCACTCGCACGCGCACTTAATGCAGCTATTCTTTTCCGAGTCGATATTCACGGACGCGGCAGAGAAGCCTCTTGTAGGCAACAACGACTACTTGACAACTGCGATGCGCTCGGCTGCTCACGCCGCAACTCATCAAAGATGACGATGGGTTTTCATGGTAAAGGGATATGTTCTGATATTTAAAGTCCATTTTATGTATTTCTATTTGTTACCTTAAGTATCGCATAGCACTTATTCCGCCTTATTACAAAACGTAGGCGAAAGCCAAAGAGCTAAACCTGGACTAAAATGGATGATGTTACTTTTGTTTTCTAAATAGAAGACAAGCTTCAGTCCGTGTTTTGGAATAAGACGGATAATGTTTACTTTTAGACTAGGCTAATCGGTGTGAGTGTCAGAAACATTTATTTGTTTTCGTTACGATCTATAAGTACTATCAGCCGATTTCACCCCTAACTGTAAGCATTTCACCGTAAGCTTCACATATTTGTATGTTCATATCCCTACATAATTTATAATGTAAAATTTAATTAATAGGTCGGCCTGAAAGCGTTCCTTTAGAGCAAGCGCAACCGACGAAGAAGGACCCGTTCGAAGACCTCGGTTTACTCGGGGCCAATATTCCTTCCACCACTGCCCCGCCTACGGGGACAATGCCACCGCCGGGGACAGTCCCCTCGGGGATAATACCACCACCAGGGTCACTGGGAACCACTCCGCTAGTGACCCCTCGTGCGTCACCGGCTCATACTCCTGCGCATCAAACGCATACGCCGGCCAGATCTCCCGCCCACCAACCGGACTATAGGTGAGTTAAAACCATAGAGGTGTAAGAATAGAGCGGGGAATAAGGCGGTTCTAAAAGTGTCAGCCTAGTAGAAAGGGGAAATAGATGAGCGACCGCTAGCTATCTCTCTCTTATGACGCATTGCATATTACATAGGTTAGTTAAAACACGTAGCATTAGACCCGCCCCGGGGTCAATGCCCCCACCAGAGACACTGGTAGATAAATAAGTAATTAATTTGTATGACTGGGAACCAACCCGCTAGTGAACATACTCTCCATCCGGCCAGATATCCTGCGCATCTACCGGAATACATAGGTGAGGTAAAACTCTTATCAGTAAATGGTACAATTTTTCTTTTTAAATATTTGGAATTTAAAACTTCAATTCAAGACAGCTCATTTAAAGAGCGATGTGCAAGGCACCGATTACTTCCCCTAAAAGTTCGTAGAGATATTGCCGATTTAATGTATCTATTTAAAATTCTAAATGGTAGTATTGACTCAAGTGGTAGTATTGATTCTTCTTTTATAATGATGTCGATTATGGCGTGATTCTCTAGGGCTAGTCTTGGGTTTGACAGCGGTGCATTCCTGTCATTCTCTATATAGAATGAAGGGGAGGGACTGGTGTTGAATTTGGTTTTGGGTTCGGAGAGTCACGCCAGAATCGACACCAAGTATTTATGTTATTTTGTTTACTATAGCGCCTAACACGTCCTCAAACAGGCCCTGCCAGAATACCAGCGCTGATACAGTGAGAGAATATTTTCTCATTGTATCAGCATAAGCTGAGGCAGGGTCCTGATTGGCCATTTTAAATCTAATGATTAATTTTTGTTCTTACTTTAAGTTTCTTTTTTATATTTTTTTTCCTCTGTTTCTTATACTAGATGGCCAATAAAGATTTTTCATTTCATTTCATTTCAAGTGATTTGTTGGAACGTGTGAAGTTCAAATTGCAAGTTCCCCTTAGTACATACGACTTATCGACAAAACAGTTATCTTGTACGTTCATGTCACTTATTCAATTCATTAAGTAATAACGCGAACCTGGATTTATTTTATGACAGTACAGTGGCGTTGAGGCGAGCACTGGTTACTGAACTATTTACAAATTACTAACCCAAAAATTTTGCATCAGTGTGGATTCCCCGAGCGGCGCTTTATGAGTTCCTTTCAGAAATTGATAAGCTATATATTTTTTATATGTGAAAACTTGTTATTGGCTAGTAGTCAACTAAATTAGATACAATGTATAAATAATAGCTGTAAGTATTCCGAAGAAATAAAATAAAATAAATACACGCAGTGGTAGGTCACAACCGCTAGAGATAATACCTTCTTTGGGACTAGGCTAATTGTTGTGAAAAAAATCTAAGGACGATGTTGCCGCTAGGAACTGTGCCCCCGAGGACAATGCTACCGGTAGCGACACTGCACTTGTGTTAACCAAAACATATATACTTATCGGAATTATAGTTCTATTAAAGCGAGTAAGATAAATAAAGGTACTGTTTGTAATTAATTACTGTTTTTGACAAAACATTAAATAAGTAAATTGAGAAATATGCAATACAAAACTGTTTTAAAGCATAAATAATATTCTTTTTTAATTTCAATTTGACTCGGTTTACATGTTTATGAGCGAATTATTCATTTGTCGAAGTGTATCAAATGGTTCAGTGTATAGTTAATCCATGGTTGTACTAGCTACTAATATAGTAATCCTTTTTAAACAGGCAGTCATAATTTACACTACATTTTTCGGAGTCAATTTAGAAATCGGTTTAATAGTGATATTCTATGGTTTTCTTTTACTCCCAGCCTTATATAGTGTATTTCTAAAGTATCGTAATTTTCTTCTCGCCCAGGCCACCATGGGGGATTGTATTATAATATATCCAACGATATTAAATATCCTAGATACACAACAAGCGCTCAAAATGTGTCCCAATCAAGAAGTGCTTGAACTCCACTCAAGCACTTCTTGGTTCACAGTCACGCGCGGACAGTTGAAAAGTCAAGATGCCGCAGAGCTCCGTGAAAAAATGCGAAAAAAATACTTATATATACTCGTAGTACGTAAAGTGTCTACATTTTTTCGACAGCGTTATTTTTATCAATGTTTGTTAATTTAACGCATTTGAAGCAAATTTTGTTCTAATACTTACTATATACTGATTTAATATAAAATATTAGTGCTATTGAAATGCATGGTCGGTTATACGTCATCGTTTAGCCGTCTCTTTTCCTCCTATATTGCTTACCTGCTATATTGCTAACAGCGCATTCAGAATTGCGCGTGGAGTCAAAACAATAAGGTTTATATGCTTCCGCATATAGCAATAAGTCATAAAATTTTACGAGCTTGCATTTCGAACTGTCATAAGTCTTTTACGCATGCGTTTTATTTTTATATTAAGACCTTATACAGTATGCATTTAAGGTGACTTTCAATGTTTAAATTATGCCTGATATTGTTTTCGACCACGCGATAATCTTACGGAGCTCCGTGGATCGTCCAATGTACCTTTTGGATACATTTCAGCCACGGTTTTATTTAATTTCGTTTACTATATCGTCATTATCTTGACCTCCGTGGCCTAATGGTATGTACGACGGGTTTAATGATGTCGGCTACTCAGAAGTCCCGAATTCGAATCGAATACGAGCATTTGTACCTAAGTCATGGATGTTTATATGATACGTATATCTATACAAATATTCTTATATATTTATCAGTATATTTATTCTATCCCTTACCCATGGGATACCAGGGTAAGGGATAGAAAACATATACTGATAAAGCCTAACAAACACAAGCCTTAAAGGCCCTGTAAACGATCAAATATGATTGTCAAATTTACGTATTTGTCAAACAAATTTACATTGAGATCGTTTACATTGGGGCTAGGCTAATTGCTGCGAATGTTAGAAATATTTATTTATTTATAAATCTCGTCCAGTCGCACACACTTCGAGCCGGCCAAAACACCAGCTGAGGACAAGCCCAAGAAACCTATGGACGTGTTTGGCGATTTACTCGGCAGCCAGGGTTACGAGTTCGCCAATAAACGGGACACCGGCATTAAGACACTAAACGCTATGCGCAAAGAGGAAATGGCTAAAGACATGGACCCGGAGAAACTGAAAATACATGATTGGGTGCGTTGGTTTATTTACTACTTACTGATATTTTGAACATGTACTTGTTTCTTACATTTTTTACATCACTAGTGGGTTCCCGTGACTTCATTTGCATGTAAATATTAGTTTCCCTTACTAACTTTGAGCCCACGTTATACTCATGTAGGGGGCGAGTTTTGGAAAATCCTTTCAAAGGGCACGCCTATATGATAATCGCTATATGTGTGCCAAAGGAAATCTTAGACCCGTCTAAGATGACATTTGCAGACATGGGTTGCGTTCTAAACTGAACTTCCAGCTGCAACAAATGTCAAATTCGATAAAAGTTCCATACATTTATGTCAAAATTGAAACGTCACAGTGAAAAGTTCAAAAGTTCAATTTCTAATAAGCTGATAATATTACTTCTCTTAAATGTTGACAATAGTAAAGTCCTTTCGTGGAAATAGTAAAAGTTGCTTAATCAGGCCTTTCGTTGTTGTCCACTAGACCGAAGGCAAGAAAGCTAACATTCGCGCGTTGCTATGCTCCCTGCACACGGTAGTGTGGGAGGAGTGCCGCTGGACTCGTTGCGACATGTCTCAACTCGTCACTCCCGCCGACGTCAAACGGAACTACCGCAAGGCTTGCCTCGCCTGTCATCCTGACAAGGTAAGTGATACATCATCATCATCAGCCTATTAAAATCACACTGTGGGGCACAGGCCTTCCCTATGGATAGAATACGGAGATTGGGCCATGACCCACCACGCGGGCCCAGTGCGGAGTGGCGGGTGCTAACGACTGCAGATATAGCCGGGACCAAAGGCTTAACGTGCCTTCCGAAGCACGGAGAAACTCGAAATAGAAGATTTTTGGTCACCCATCCAACGACCGACCACTGCGAAAGTTGCTTAACTTCAACGATCGCAGCCGAACGCGCTAACCACCCGTACCATCGAGCCCCTCAGTAAGTGATACGCCAACGCGAAATTGTTTATTTTCCCGTAGAGAGAAGATAATGCCGTCTTATTGTAATATTACATTTTGACAAATTTTTTTCTAAATGTGGCTACTCCTGTTAAATGCTGATGAGTTTCATGCGCCCTTGCTTCTCATCAGCTAAAAAAAAATCAGGACATACTTTCAAAAGTTTGTAATAAATATTGGAAGATTTAAAGGAGCTTTCAATAAGTCAAATTGAATAAAGTATAATTTTATTTCATTATATTTGTAGACATTTGTGAAGGTTATACACTTGCAAAATTAATATTTACATTGTAATTTTAGTAATATGTAGTGTATAACTGTTCTATGTTCCTTATTGTAAAATTAAATGTGCAGGGGCTTATTTAACTCAGAGATAAATGAGGTATGGCTAAGGGCGCCGATGACGCCGCTTTTCATAGAGTGAGAAATATAAAAATATAAATAAAAAAAAACAACTGCTTAAATATTACTTCAAATAAAAACTGAAAAGAAAAAACAAGTCCCGTAGTCTATAATTCTGTAAGTAAGGAACAAAGCTACTTTAACAGTCGGGACCGAGGAGATTTTAAGCAATCCACCTTTCGATTTCAAATAGACAGAAAGTAGACCTTTATGTGTCTCTGGTGCCATTTCATGAATATCTACTTGTGATAGTATTGAAGAAATATATTTGCTTTTATTAAGATTATTAGTAACTGTACTCGTTGTATTAATAAAAATTAAGAATTGCCACAATTCCAGGGTAAATAAATTTAAATCTTCTATATAAATTATAGTAAATAAATAAAAAAAGCGAGTATGCTTATGACCACACGGCTGAAGTGAAACTTTTTAGCTCCAATGAATGATCTGAAAATCATAAACTTAACCTGAAGATTTATTGATAGAAAAAAAACCACCCACCAAACCGCACAGGGTCCGTTATCACCCACCAATCCGCACTGGCTCCATTGTCACCCACCAATCCGCACTGGGTCCGTTATCACCCACCAAACCGCACAGGGTCCGTTATTACCCACCAATCCGCACTGGCTCCATTGTCACCCACCAATCCGCACTGGGTCCGTTATCACCCACCAAACCGCACAGGGTCCGTTATTACCCACCAATCCGCACTGGCTCCATTGTCACCCACCAATCCGCACTGGGTCCGTTATCACCCAACAAACCGCACAGGGTCCGTTATCACCCACCAATCCGGCTGGGTCCGTTATCACCCACCAATCCGCACTGGGCCCATTGTCACGCACCAATCCGCACTGGGTCCGTTATCACCCACCAATTCTCACTGGGTCCGTTATCACCCACCAATCCGGCTGGGTCCGTTATCACCTACCAATCCTCACTGGGTCCGATATCATCCACCAAACCGCACTAGATTCATGTATTTTGTGACGGATATTGTTTATTGTTTACCGATGAGTCACCAGTGCACATTCGGCAGTTTACCCCCAAGTCAAGCGTGCCTAAAGAAGTTTCACTTCAAAAAGACAAAAGCAATGAGGTCTGATTAGAATTCAAAAATATGAAAATCGAATAAAATAATAAAATTTTATTACAGCAAATGGGAACACCGAATGAGAATTTAGCGAAAATGATATTTATGGAGCTGAACAACGCTTGGAGCGACTTCGAAAACGACGCTAAGCAGCAAAATCTGTTCCAATAAACAATGTTATTAATTCTTACTCACTGAATAAAAAAGTATAGTACTTTAGTAATATTGGAATTTAAAAAAAATCGTGACGGCCCACTGCATGGACCATTTAAATTCTTACAAAGGTCAAATTAAAGGAATTTACTTAAGGACTACGATTAAAACTAAATGTTTTTGGTACCTATCTAACCATCACATTATAACACGATTAGTTCATTAGAGGGACGTTTGCAAGATATTTCATTACTTTAATTTCCATGTGTATAAATATAAAGTTTAAAATAAAGCTTAACTTTTATGACCTTATCCCAATGAAATTCGGACGGAACAACTCCTTCATAAAATGTCATACGGTCATTGACACTTGCCATATAAAAGTTAATTTTATCATTTATCAACAGATGTTAAATAATAATAACGCACATTTTCAACTAATAAAAAAACCCAAGATGCTATAATTAAATGTACCATTCCTATAGTTACTTTTCTTTATTAAAATGTCATTACTGAAATTGGTCTCCGTTGTCCCCTTTTATCATAACCGTCCGAATCGACTCAGTGAGTGTAAGTATAAAACTTAACAAAAAGTTATTATATCTAGTGATATATTATCTCGATATCGTATTTTATTTTTAAGAGAGCAGTTTGTTAGTTCACTTTGTGATTCCGTAGCTTAGGCTGATTTTTCGAAATCAGCTTTTATGTTTTCATCATTGAAAAAATAACCTACATTTTTAAAGCAGTCAGTTTCCTAGACTTCCCTACGCCTAAGACTGTCATAAATATAATAAGTTGATGTATTTCTTGGTGCAATTGTTCAGCTTAATTAGACATTTTTAGATCTATACCTATTATTCTGACTTATTGTATTCCATAGATGTTTCAAAATTGTTATAGCTTGAGATTGTTAATAAGAGCATTGATGTGTTGTATCGTTTTATTGTAAACTGATTAAGTGTAATCAATCTAGATGAAATAACTGGTGGTGCAAAAAGTATTAAAATTCTTTTGAGAGGAATCAAAGCCCCAATTTATTTTAATTATAATGTAGTCATTGTTTTTTCGATATTTTAAAATTATCTTAAAGCAGCTTTGGCGCCAGGAGGGGGGGGGGGGGGGGTCATATAGTCGTGGTCAAGTCGAAGTGGGTACAGATGGACCCAGCCCTTCATGACCCCCATGACTCCCCCCACCACCTGGATCCGCCCTTGTCTTAAAAAAGGTCATTAAATGCCAAATCCATTTCATTTTCTGTTTTAAAATAATATTAGGTATCATAATATCATTATCTCTGTATCTAATTGCACGATAGAGAAAGCCATTACACCTTGAATGTTTGAAATGAATTCGATCTTCAAATGAATGAATCAAATATCTAAGAATATTGTGGAAAATTGTCGTCAGTGGCAATTAAAGATGTTTCATAGTTTAAGGATGATTCACGCTACGGCGTGCCGGGCCCGAGCCGAGCATCGGCCAATTCACTTGGTTACTGCTCTGTATAGCGTGAGTGTGTCCATTTTAAAATGTATATAGTTAGTTAACCGTGCGGCCACAAAATATAGAGTACAAGGTAATATAATGTATGAACTTTACTTTTCATACGTAGGCGCTCGGCGCTCGCGCTTGAATTTTTAAATTTCAATGTTATTGTTATATTAAAAATTAAAATAAAATCAGCGTTTAACGTCTACTGAACCGATATATTAACTTGTTTTTTGTTGCTCCATTTTTGCACAAAATGGTTCACAGACGCAGGTTTTAAGCGGCTGGAACTCGCGCTCGCAGTGGTCTGAACTGGTTAGAAATATCGTGTTCGTGAACGGTGTCTATGTGTGCGTTGCTCGAGCGCACGTTGTATGTAGATTACCTTCTGTTCTGTCTATTTTGTGGTGTGACGGGCGGCGGATCCGGCACCACAATACATACAAGAGCAGTACTCTGACTTAATACTAGCACCCGAATCGACGCACGCACACAGACAAACGTCATTTACACGGGCGCTAACCAATCTTGGCAAGACAAATCTACCCAATGCCACGTCGCGGGCCGCCGAGACTGGTCGTTGGCAGAGGTAAGTTAGCGCCGCGCCGTCTGCCTCCGTTTCAATTCCGTAACGTGGCAATAGTAACTATACACGTACAATAAAAATCTGCACAAATCTGTTTTGCATTTTGTAGGTAGCGCTCCGCTCAGTCGTAGGTATCTATTTCAAGAAAACGGCTGAGTTACGCTACTGCTCTTGTATGTATTGTGCCGGCACAGTGTAGCGTGAGTGATCCTTTATTTAGTTTTGGAGTGCATTTAGGTTTTTTGATAATTCTAATATTTATTACAATTTCTTCTCTTGTCAAGTACTTAAAATTTAGTATGTTGCAGTTGAATAAATATATGATTTTTTTTTCATTAATATTCGAGAATAATTCTTTTATGATGTATACTTGCTATGCTTCAAAAAAAAAACAATGTATAAATATGTAAATCGGATTAAATGGGTATATAGTATATGTAGATTCCAGTTACGTGAATGTAAAGTCTTAACTTCTTTGAATGTTCAACAGTAGGTATATTACATAGATTATTGTGTTGATAAAGATGTATGAACTTTAAATGCAGCGCATAAAAATTAATTCTGAACCGCTTTAATATCTATGTTGGCGAGTACAGAAACAAAAAAAAAACATCATAATAACTTATGCACTTAAAGGGCAAAAATATGTAGGTATAGGTGTTTTGAGCCATTATCACTCACTTTTATAAGTTTATTTTAAGCCTTTATAATTTTAATTACGCCTACATAGTACCTTAGATGGTTGTATAAGATGTATTTGAACGATTTACTTTAAAAAAATATTATCACCCGTTTTAATTATTATTCTTATGGAACTTAAGGAACCAACGAGGGTAAAAAATAAAGGGAATTAAAACGGTTTTAAATTCTCAGAGGGAATAGAGAAAAATCTCTCGTAAGGCCAGTTCTACGCACTTCACTCTCCTGCTATTGATAGCCCTATTTGTCAGGTGACGTAGTTTTCATCCTTGTTTTTGTAAGCAATTGTGTGATCAAGTAAGCGCTCCACTAATTCGTTTATGCAAACAGATTTTGGCTATTCCTCGGTGTTTGGAGGCACTAGTCTTCCAACTATTTTTTAATTCATTACCTTCGAAATACTTATAATACGAATAAATGTTTGTATATTATGTATTCAGTATATTGCAATAAAATAAATATACTTTTTTTTTAATAAATATAACAAGCAGAGCTGTAGTTTAAAACTTAAGGTCTTTACGTCCCTAGGGTACTCTGAAATAAAGTTTATTTTGCTTTAATTAAATAAATACTATTCACTCGGAGTTTTCTGCGAGTGAGTTCTTTTATTATTCCAACTGTCTAAAATATTACTTAACGCAAGTAATATATTATGTTATCAATTTTTTCAATAAGTATGGTTGGTGATTTTAATTTGGAAGACTTCTCCCCTAATTTACGGAAATGGTGCAAATGAATGTCAACGCTTTTAATTTTTTTATTTGTAAATAGCGTTTTGTTTTACTATATTTTATACATTCCTGTTTTCATTTCATGTAGACTTTATGGACTATTGCAATACTGAACACGCTCTATTCTAGCTAGTTCTACTATTGAATAATCTGAATAAAATAAAACCGTGTCCGTCTAGTTTAAAATATATGGCATTTATTTTCAGTTGAATCATATTAGGTATGTCGTTAATTTTAAAAACTCGTTGATCTGTTAGTAGAACTATCTGGAATAATACTGTAAAATATCGATTAAAGTAAAAACTATGAATGTTTTCCATTACTTAACTACTTTTCAGTTATGAGGCCCAAGCGCAAACTTTGGCAGCTCGGTAATCGTATCGCATCGAAATTTACGAAAACTAAGCAGCGCCTCTACCGGACATAAGAAAAAACTGGTTCCTTCCATACAAAATTTAATGATGACGATACGATTAGGGATCTGTCAAATTTAGTGCTTGGGCCTCCGGAATTGACAGTACTATTCAGTACCCCATAGTACGAACCATTATCGAATTCGAATAGTTTGCAAACCGAAATGTCAATGTCAAATTTTGTATGGAAACTTGACCAGCAGCGGCACAAAGTACGTAACGAGAACTAAAAATCAGTACACATTTGGCAATGACATTTCGGACTCGCAAACGTTACGAATTCGATTTTGGTTCGTGCTAAGGGTACAGTTAAGACGCCCAAGCACGAACTTAGGCAGTACCGTAATCGTATCGCATCGAAGTTTATGAAAACTGAGCAGCGGCCCTACCGGACTCAAGAAAAAACTGGCTCCTTCCATACAAAATTTGATGATGAAGATACGGTTAATGATCTGTCAAAGTTAGTGTTTGGGTCTCTGGAATTGATAGCAACAGATTTTAGCTCATACTGTCATTCTGCATTAATACTTTAACCTATTTGTGGAAGATAAGGTGAAAAGTGGCCACTAAGGGTGATAATAGCTTGAGATTAGTTTTGTTAGTGGGGAGAAAATTCATAAATATTGTCGATGTAGAGTGCAATCGGTTCTCGGCCGAGTAGTTAACTTTTTAAAATACTTTTCTTTTTACTTTTTATGTAAAAGCAAAAGCAAATTTGTTTGCATATTAGGCAGCAACTATAATGTATACTTTAAGAGCTATGATTATAATGTGTATTGAATTTTTTCCTTTTGTATTTTTGTTTTAAACGAGTATGGCCTACTTATTAAGAAGCATTTTGAAATTCAGGCCCGAAATATTACCTAGCAGTCGACGTACTTATTTACTTCACAATTATAATTACTTACATAATATGTATATTTTGCTTGGAAGAGATGTCCAAAAAACGTTATGTAAATTAAAAGTATTACAATTGATTTTGTGTTTCAGTTTTTGGTTTAAAGGTTTATTTTACGCCTTATGCCTACGTCCTAACCTAACCTAACCACAAATTGTACCACTGTGGCAGTAAACTTTTGCATAAAAAAAACTATGCATAACCTTAGCTGTTTCTAGCTAAGTCACAGTGATTTTAATATAGTACCATTTTACTATGAATTAAACTTAACGCTAAATTATGAAACGTATAAGGATTTCCGAATTCTAATCGATCAATGCATCCAATCCATCTCCGGCATAGGTGGGACAAACTTAGGCCTGACTAAAGCTAAATGCATTTATGTTAGCACTTGAAATCATCACCCTAATAAAGTCCCCGGGGCACAGGCCTTACCTAATGATGAAATAGGGAGATTGGGCAATGATCCAACACATGAGTTCCAGTGCGGATTGGTAGGTGCTAACGACTGCAGATGCAGCCGGGACTAACGGCTTAACGTGCCCTCCGAAGTATTGAGAAGCAGCTTGTAGTGGAAATTTTGGTCACCCATCCAATGACCGACCTTTGCGACGTGCATATTGGTTCGTGTTAAGGGTACTGTACCCCTAGCACGAACCATTATCGAATTCGAATAGTTTGCGAGTGCGAAATGTCAAATTTTATATGGAAACTTGTACAACACCGCTACAACGGACATAACGAGAACTAAAAATCAAAATTTGACGTATAAAATTGATCTAATTCAACTATTCGAATTCGATGATGGATTTTGCTAATGGTACTGCTCCTCTTGCGATGAGTAGCTAGAGAACTATTAAGTGACGTCAGGCAACATTGGTAGCACGCTTTACGATATTGCATACATCATCTCTTTGTTTTTGCTCCATGGTTTTTAGACTTGAGCATTGCATTTTTGTAGTAGGAATGATAGTTAAATTTTAACTTGCTTATGTATTTTGAACAATTGTCACTGGATATGTCTTGATTTTGTATATTTATTACTACCTTTTTTACATTACATTTATTTTAAAAAATGGTACTTTATTAATTAGACAACAAAATGTATATTACAATAAAATTAATTACTTATAAAATACAAACTAGTAATAATAACTAAAATCATACAAACTTATGGATTAAAAAAAAATATACAGGAACAATAAACCTAAAACTAAAAACCTTAAAAAATATAATATAATAACTAAAATTAACATTATGTACAAGAATAATATACAAATACTAATAATATTCAAATGTCACCCCGTATCGTTTCTGGCGCAAAGGTGCCCATTATGCTTGCAGCATTGTCAAGCTGGACGGCAATAGACGATCTTTGTGCCAGAAACGACCCGGAGCGAGGGTCATTAGTTTTTTGCCTGAGTCGGCGGCCCAGGTCCCACACAAATTGCTTGGCCTCTGCGCTCCAACAACCCGCCGTTTCCACCGCCAAAGGCACAAAAAAATATACTCGCCCCAACGAGGAATATTTTAAGCGCTTCGCCGTTGCCTGATACTCAGCCGCCGCCCCAGCCTTGCGTGTCGTGCGGCCGATGTGGGTAGCGGCGAAAGTGCTGACACACGTCGCGTCCCACACCAAACATCGTCCCTTCTCCCACGGTACCAATGTAAGACCATCAGGCCGTTCCTGTCTGTGCGGCTGAGACCAGGTGGTTCGAGGACGGAAGGAACGCCGGCCGACCTAAGACCTCTTAATACTATGTCATTTAGAGCATGGTGACGTGGGTGTCTGTCTGTACATTGACGGCAGCTCAATGCGTGATGGCCGTCAGCCCCCATCATGGAACCGCAGATGCATACATGTGGTTGACATACATCGCAGCCCAAGCGGAGGGCGACCGCCACCCGTAAGGAGTCATCGTCAAGTAAAGTACCCATATGAGGCGAAGGTAACGCGTACAGCCACGCCCCGGATTCAGGCTGTGACACCGCCAAAATCCTCGCCAGATCGACTCCCGTGGCACCACCAGTTACAGTTTTACCAGTTTTTTATATTATGTGATGGAAGTTGACCTCAATACATGGTTATAAGTTTGATGTCAGCTTTCAATTTGACGACACTGTATAAAATAGTAGAGGGAGTAAAAAGTAGCCCTTGCTCAGTTTCTTGCCGGTTCTTCTCAGTACAAGGTCTCACGCCGTAGATTTGCGAACCGATAGCGTAGCTTTCGACTTTCACACGTGCTTGTCAAAATCTAAACTGAATAAATAAATATTGAATTTGAACTAAGCTACCATAGATAAGGTAAATCACAACCAATTTGCGATAAAAAATAAAACGTGTCGTGGTAGTTGTGGCGTTTTATTATCAATAACAATTATCGTGGTTGATGTCAGCTCTCTTCTATCTTGACGTCGAGGCAGCCGTATCGTTCTAGTAGCTCTTGCTTCTTGCGTCGCAGCAGTGCTTCCTCTACGTCCTTCTGCGAGGGAACTGCTACGTGAGCGCCTATTACGGCCACCACACTATCCTCTTCTTCTACCCGTTTGTCGTCCGGCTATGAAAACATATTAAACAAGATTAATATATAGTAAGTAGATAATTGACGACCTCCGTGGCCGAGTGGTTTGTACGCCGGGTTTCAAGGTGTCGCTGTCGTAACATATGTATATCTATATATTTTATTAAACTTTCATGGTCACTAACACTTTAGTAATTTATGTTATTAACGGGATTGCTACCAAGTACCTTCTTTATTACTCGGGAACTCGTAGGGAATATGTCGGCACTGTGTTGCAAGTGCGTAATAAACAATGTACATGGTAGCAATCCCGTTAATAGCACTAGAGGACCTGACAAATTTCTCCTAACCGAAGTAATATTGGCAGAATTTGTGGCAGTCACAATATCGCCAAATAAAAAGAAGAGGAACTCTGCCCTGCCCATAGACATAGAACCTGAGCATTCCTTGCATAACTGTGTAAAGTCAAGAGTGAATTTATACTTACATCTTCTGGATAAATATTCTCTTCTTCAGGTAAATCTTGTTGCTTGTTTTGTTCTTTGTTCCTTTTCCACTCGTCTACAGCTCGTGCTATTGCTGAAATCACAATAAGAATACATTCATAGTATGCGTCAAATAATATCACCAGTTTATCGATCTAAATAGACCGTGAATGTGTAACGACACAAGTCTATCTGGGTTTTGGACGGCCATCGTGTCTATAAGTCCAAATATAGTTAACAGCCAGACATCTATTTTGAGTAATTTTGACAGTACAAATCACATCTGTTTATGCTACTTACATATTAATCCGTATCGATTTTTACCAATTTCAAAGGATTTGATCATTCAATGGAACAATTATTTTGATAAGGCTATAAATCCCAATCACTAAACTGTCTATGTTAAGACTTACCAACTTCTTTGTTCATTTTTGCTCTTTATTCGTTTGATAGAGACTATTCAACGGTAGATACGCACTTGATCAGAAGATCAAGGAAGGTATCTATAGCTATACTCACCTTCGTTCTCAGCCTCTGCTTCCTGGGGCAGCAGCAGCCCATCATCGTCGTCCCTATATCCGTAGTAGTCGGCGTCCACGTCTCGCATCAACTCGGCTCGTATACTCACCTTCCTTCTCAGACTCTGCTTCCAGGGGCAGCAGCAGCCCATCATCGTCGTCCCTATATCTGTAGTAATCGGCGTCCACGTCTCGCATCAACTCTGCTCGTATACTCACCTTCCTTCTCAGCCTCTGCTTCCAGGGGCAGCAGCGGCCCGTCATCGTCGTCCCTATATCCGTAGTAATCGGCGTCCACGTCTCGCATCAAGCCGGCTCGTATACTCAACTTCCTTCTCAGCCTCTGCTTCCAGGGGCAGCAGCAGCCCATCATCGCCGTCCCTATATCTGTAGTAATCGTCGTCCACGTCTCGCATCAACTCGGCTCGTATACTCACCTTCCTTCTCAGCCTCTGCTTCCAGGGGCAGCAGCAGCCCATCATCGTCGTCCCTATATCCGTAGTAATCGGCGTCCACGTCTCGCATCAAGCCGGCTCGTATACTCAACTTCCTTCTCAGCCTCTGCTTCCAGGGGCAGCAGCAGCCCATCATCGCCGTCCCTATATCTGTAGTAATCGTCGTCCACGTCTCGCATCAACTCGGCTCGTATACTCACCTTCCTTCTCAGCCTCTGCTTCCAGGGGCAGCAGCAGCCCATCATCGTCGTCCCTATATCTGTAGTAATCGTCGTCCACGTCTCGCATCAACTCGGCTCGTATACTCACCTTCCTTCTCAGCCTCTGCTTCCAGGGGCAGCAGCAGCCCATCATCGTCGTCCCTATATCCGTAGTAATCGGCGTCCACGTCTCGCATCAAGTCGGCTCGAGTTCGTCGCGCCGGCGGCGGCGGCTCCTGCTCGAACAACTCACGGACACCTTGCAACAAACATAATAATGTAACTACCAGCCGAAGACAATGTATTAAAAAAAAAACGAGTGTGTTTATGACCACATAACTGAAGTAAAACTTCTTTAGCTCCATCTGTATGTATATATATATATGTGTGTACAATATATACATGTTTCATTTACTAGCTATAAGAGAAAGAGAGAAAGAAAATGAGCGCTCGTACTGCTTTCTTTGCTTTTATCTTCCACTCAAATCCCGTTCACCTCGCCCGAACACACTTTTCGTAACGCGTAACGCATTCGCCAGCTTACCCCTAAGTCAAGCGTGCGTAAAGAAAATTCACTTCAAAAAAAGTAGATACCGCACTAGCGCGTGCCAAGTGCTCTGCAGATATTGTTTATTGACACAACGCAGTCTTAGTCAAAAACAATGACGTATAATTTAGAGACAGGTTATACGCCAACATTATTGCATTTTAAAATGGCACAAGTAGTCCCCTGTCTAATCTTGGTTGGTGAAGCGTCTGGGGTATTGTGCACTAAACTAAACCAAAATGCCGAATTGTGTGTTTCAAAAGTGCAAACACTACATTATGAAGTACAATTTGCACACACGTGACGTAGACGTAAGAATACGTTTTAATGTGTAACTCGGCTAATCAAAATTCTCATCGCCGCGTGTTAGAAGCTACTATAATATGTACCTCTTTTTGAAACACTACCTTTGCCACCAGCTCTTTTGATAATATATATATCAAAATGCCGTATTGTGTGTTTCAAAAGTGCAAACACTACGTTATAACATTTGCACACACGTGCACACCTTTAGCCTTTTGATAATAGATATTATTTTCAGAGCTCTTTTGGTTTAGATCGAGTTCTACTTTATTCTAACTTTATAAACTGACACGTCCTGTCAGTATCACTTTAAAGTTAATTGTGAGTGAGTATCATACCTGGAAGGTCTTTGGCTGCCCCGAAGTATTTGTATCCTCTGTTGCCTGGAACTTCTTTACCATCTTGATCCAACATTTTAGGGCCAACGCGCGCGTGATCCGGTCCACCAAGTGCCTTTATCTGTACCTCCCAATGGCGTTTCTCCCGCATTAGCTTGTTAATTTCATCGTTCAAGTCTCGTATTCTAAACTCCCCAAGACCAGCTATAAAGAAACAGATTACATAAAAATATGGTTATGTTTTAAATAAAAAGTAATTATTTGGAAAATTCTCACCACACAATATATGCAAATTACATATATAGAAATTACTATTTGTCGAGTTGTGAAAAAGTCCATTTAATATGTAGATTTATTATACTCGAGTGGTTTGGATTATTTGCTATTCGAAATATCTTATGAATGAAATCATATATTTAAAAAAAGATGAGCTTTATTTTGTTATTTTTTTCCTTCTTTCCTTTTCCTTTGTTAATTACATTCATAGAAGTTACTGTTTGGCGAATTGTAAAAAAGTCTATTGAATATGTACATTATTATACTCCAGTGGTTCGGATTATTTGCTTTTCGAAATATCTGACGTATGAAATCATATAATTAAAAAAAGATAAGGGCTTTATTTTGTTCTTATTTTTGCTTTTTTCCTTTGGATTTGCCTTTATCCTTCCTCTTTTTGCCACCTTTCTTTGATTTGCCTTGCTTTTTCTTTTTATTAGGTTTCGTTTTACCTACTTCACTTTCTTCACATTGTTGTGAGATATTATTATTCTCAATTGGTTTTTCGGAAGGAGCTTTAGGTGTTATAAGTTCTATTTCGAGTTCAGTCTTTTTATCTTTAGTCTCTAACTTTTTTCCTATTTTCAATATAAATACATCTTTTAAGGGGTGCACCTCCTTTTCTATGTCGACAGGCACGGGGCAATTCGTTGGGGTTACATTTATAATTTTCCTATCTTTATTATCTTTTTTCGATATGTCTCCACCTGTGTAAGTGTATTTAAAGTTAGAGGTATGTGTACGTCCTTTATCAGAGACCTGGTCCCTTGGTAATTCAAATTGTATTTGTTCTCCAGCATTATAAGGCGTACTTTCGCACGAGCACAATTCCTGAATTTTATCATACTTTCCCATCCTTTCTACTTTAGAACTTTTCGGTACTCGAATTCTAAGTTCATTGACATTCATTTTTGTAAAAATTTCGTCGTATTTTGTTACTCCACCTTAAAAGCAAAGACTTTTTATTATTTTCCACTTGACGAAAATAGAAGTTAACTAAGTAACCAATATAGAAAAGTAACTATTCAATATAATCTATTAAAGTCCTAGATAGCGATGTTAACTATGTAGACGCAATTTAAAAGCACACCGTGTTTTATGGAATCAGAATCATGTAAGGCCACAATTTTGTCGTCTACAGGAAGGCAGAAAATAAAAATTCTTACCTTGATAAGTCCCGTATTTCTCAAAAGACCTTCTTGAAAAACTAGATATTTGGGAAGTAGGACTTTGAGACCTAGCTGAGGGGTATCTGTTATATGTATCGTTTGGTCTTTTTTTCGTCATGACATCCTCGTCTAAAAGTATTTTCCCTTGGTCATCCATTTCGACTTTTTGGCAGGAATACATTGTCATACCGTTATCTTCTTTTAAAAGAAATGAAGAAGGCTGGGGTTTGGACGAAGCGCAATACGCCGTCGTTATTTCTTTACCAAGAAACGACATACGAACTGTCGCCTCTATAACTCCTATAGGTTCGCGGTCGTTGTTGTCGCTACATGACAAATAGTACATATTTTTTGATAATGGCAAAGCTGTTGTAATGTGTAAGTCATCTTTCGGCTTTTGCTCGGACCACTTTGCACAGAGCTCTTCCCGCAGTGAAATAAATTCTTTCGTGTAGTCCATATGTGTCTCTCCTATTTTTGTAACACAATTAGAACAAGGAGGTTGTTTTGTAAGTTCTATTACGATCAGAAATTCTTTGATAGAGCAAATTTTGTCATAGGTCATTGCAAACAAAGTAGATTTACCAATATTAAGTTTAGCAACGTTTTCTAATTTTCCAAAAGAAGGATCATACAACACAATTGCCGGTTTACCTAAAAATGTTGCAGATATGACTAAATTATTAAAATCGATGTTAAAGCATTCACATTTCATGTGGATTTTATTGATGACTATTTCGATCAAAAATAAGTGGTAAGGAAAGTTGACATCCTCTTTTTCTGTACCACTCAACTCAAGTTTCGTTCGGGCAATGTCTAAACTTAAACTTTTTATGGAACTCCGAAGAGCGTTTGCCTCGTCTGTAAGCTGTTTACTCATTTTTGCTATTTTGTCAATATTCCCCATAGTAGGTGGTGGTTCATCGTTACTTTCTTGTGGAGATGCATTTTTCAGAGATTTGTAATCGCTATTAACTTTTTCGGTGTTAATCTGCGTTGGTGACAATTTCGCCGATGGGGACTTACTACTGTTTGTCATATCTTGTAAATTGTTCTTTGTAGGCGGAAATTTTGGTGACGGGGATTTATAACTACTGCTTCTCATGTCTTGTACATTGTTCTTTGTAGGCGAAAATTTTGGTGATGGGGATTTATGACTACCGCTTCTCATATCTTGTACATTGTTCTTTGTAGGCGAAAATTTTGGTGATGGAGACTTTTTACTCACGTTCATTACACCAGTATTGGTTTTTGTGGGCGACAATTTTAATGAGGGAGATCTATAACTACCACTTCTTACATCAGTGTTGTTTTTAGTTGGCGAATATTTCGGCGATGGAGATTTATAATTGCTGTTTAATATTTCGATGTTTGTGGGCGATAATTTCAAAGAAGGAGGTTTGTAATTTCTATTCATCATTTCACTGTTTATTTGCTCGATGGGCGAAACGTTGACTGGTGGAGACTCGTTGCTTCTATTACTTTTTATGGATGGCTGCTTGGAGTTGACACTGTTCTTGGTTGATGAGGGTTGAGGAGGATATGTAACAGGCGATGCCGTTACAGAATGATGTGCAGGCTCCTCAAGTCCCTGCGAATGACGATTGGGCGATGCATTCGATGGACTTCTCGATGAGATCCGTAACGGGGGCAAAGGTTCTTTGTTGAATGAAACATTCTGGGATCTTATACTGAGCTCTTTGGGTGTATTAGGTGCTGATAATGAGTTCACTATTTCTGTATCTTCCATGATCTACATTTAATTAATTTTGTTGCAACTAAAATTTCCAGATATTATATAGGACACAATTAAAACGTCATGATTGATGTTATCGCCATAGCCTAATGGATTGCTAAACTAAATATATTTTGTTTTTATTTGAGGAATGATTTCAATACATAATTAATTGAAGCGAATACAGGTAATTTTTAATTATTTATTGTTATATGAATATGTATATAGACAAATTTTCATATTTATTTATTACATGCAGGTTTTAATTATTTATTGTTATATGAATATGTATATAGACAAATTTTCATATTTATTTATTACATGCAGCTTAGATACTTTGTCAATCTACATACTTGGCGGAGCTGTTATCATACTCAGTAGTAGTACTTACCATTTTGTATTTGTGCGACTTTTTTGGCGATCTCACGAACAATTTGCAATCGCCATTTTTCTGCTTGTGGCAGGTCGTTGCACTCTGAGGCCAGATATGGTCTTCGTTCCCGCTGACCACCAGCCTCTTGGACTTGTGCTGCGCGCCATCGTGCTAGTGTTGTCCTAATTGTAACATTAAGTATAAGTTTAAAAGATTCCCTATTATGAAGTCATTTCATGGGGACCTAGTTGACAGCTGAAATTAAATTCTCATTCTGTCAGGAAGTTAAGCCACTTTCGCAGTGGCCGGTAATTGGATGGGTAACCATAAATTGTATAATAGATCTTCTCTGTTTATCGGAAGGCACGTTAAGCCTTTGGTTCCGGCTGTATCTGCAGTCGTTAGTACCCACTGTACCCACCAATCCACACTGTCCCTCTAGTATGAGCATCAAAATGTGATAAAGCAATTTATTGCCTTCAAACTTTGAAAGGACTTTGACAGCTGAATGCCAATAAAAAGTTTTATCATATCGTTAGCTGACTCGGCGAACAACGTACCACCCAAAAGTAACAATTTGCAATAAAATAATATTGCGACTATAAATTGAGATGTAAGCTATCCTATCTTTCAATTTGGATCAAACTGCACATGGTGTGAAAAATTTGATTAAAATTGGTTAAGTAGTTTAGGAGTCCATCCCAGACAAACAAAGTGATGAGTAATTTAAATATATTAAGATATTGCAGTGCTCATGCTGGAGGGCTGGACTTACTCCAGAAGTGGGAATTATTAAGCTCATGAGCGATGACACTAGATACATTTAAAAACAAATTTAATAAGGTGAACTAAATTGAGTACAGACTCAATTTAGTTCACCTTATTATTATTTTTTTGTAATGTACATACGATTTACAAGAACCAACCAAACTTTAATGTATGCATTTCATATTAAATTACATTTTTTTTAAATTATATTTGATGCAGTTCAAAGTGGTTACCAATCGACAAATAACTTTTCTTAGAAAGAAATAAATATGCATTCGCCCGGATTGTGAAGGGTGCGGGTTCGAGTCCCGTCTGCTGCCTGGCCCGCGTGGAATTTTTTCTAGTTATATTTTCTTTAGATTTAAACATCAAGCAGTTACATGCTTTAAAAATAATAAAATTTATAAGAAATAAATAATAAAAGATCTTTAATAAAAAATGTTACAGAATTTTATTTTGATAATGTACTGAATCGAAAAAATATTGAGTGAAAAAAATATTTAAATTCAGATAAAACAGTGTCAGAGTTGCTATATTATTAATAGATTTTACTAAACCAATCCACACCTAGTCTTCTCTAAAATTGAATTCCCATATGCATATATGAGATAAAATGTCAAATAGTCTAATTTACTTATTTTATTTATAATTTACTTTCCGATACTTTTACATACTTTACACTACTTAGTTTTATAAGTTTCAACTGTCTGTAGCAAAATATAATTATGTTAGATTGACCAATGAAAACATATTTTTAAAAACACAAAAAAGATGGTTAGTAAATCAGCTTCAAAACTGCATAAATTTTTTGCTCAATGTAACATTTATTTTTAGTTAGGGACCGTTATAACCATATAGGTCAAAACTAAAAAATGCTAGACAGGCCCATTGTTGTGTCCGAGAGTCTATTTTAATAAATCCTGTTTCTGAAAATAAAGTTAATAAAAGACTAAATAAGAAAAAAAGTTTGGTGTAATTAACTATGTACTTTTCATGATAGTACAGAATTCAATTATGACTCATAGAGGTTCCATGGTGGAGTGGTATGTACACCTGTTTTCAAGAAGTTACCTATTTGGTGGGCCTGGGTTTGAATCGCAGTACAAGCAAATGTTTGTATAATGAATAATACTAAAAATGAAAAGCATTTGTACCTGAGTCATGAGTGTTTATATATATCTACAAAAATATACTTCTCTATATATAATTATTTATCTATATATAATTATTTATATGTATTATAACTCTAGTATCCCATAAAACAAGCCTTATAGTTCTTATTTAGGGGCTTGGCTAATAGCTTGGAGTGTTAGAAATATTTATTTGCTTAATAATACATACATCGAAAAAGATAATTTTAGATTATAGATAATAACTTTAGACTTTGAGTATTACAACATATTATTCGTAGAGATGCAAATGCTTGAAAGATCATTACTTACTAATATATAATGCAATTACAAGTAATTCATTACATGGTAATGTAACTATGTGAATCTTGATTAATCTTTTTGTTTGTTTTCAATCAATATCAAAATTAACTATATTTTACACTTACTTAATGAAATGTTGTTAATCATGATTTATAATTGCAAAATGTAATCATAGTTAAATACATAATCCAACACTGGTCAATAACTTGGGACTTGGGATAAAATGAAGTATAAAACATAGCCTTAATAAAGTAATGAAGTATAACTCACATGGCTTTCTCCGCATTTCGAGCCTGAAAATTCAAAAGATATTAGAAATTTTTTGGAATAATAATATAATTTTAATCATAAAAATGTTTTTTATGTACAAATAAGCTGTTTTAAACAAGAATGTTATATTTCTTTCTCTTACGATATATAATTACGCAGTGTGTGCTATGAATACCATAAAAATTGTTTATTTATCAGCTACATCTTAAAACAAATGCTTTAGCTCAGAACAAGCTTCAGGTTATCAGGAATCAGGCCTGGCAGCTAAATGACTTGAAGGATTAAAAATCGAACCAATACTTACCATTGTTCGTTATCACGTTTACAGCTAAAATAAGTGTTTAAGACACTAAATCAATTAATATGTTTAGCTATTTAGCTAATCAAAATATGAAAAATAACAAATCCTTATTAAGAATTTGTTGTTAAATACTTAAATAGATATATTTAATGGACTACAGTATTTCTTTCTGGTATAAGCGGCTTTGCGATTATTTGTTCCGCTTTTCTTTTCGTTAAAACTAATTTCTAATTCTATTTACACCAACATAACCTGAAACTAAAACAAGCACTTGTCAATGTCACCAATCTTAGGTAATGTCACTGTCACAGACAAGTTAGATGTCAAAGTCACGCGCACAAGTACTTAGAGGAGCCATACATGGTACAACGGTCGCGCGGACTTTGGTCGTTTGCGACAACTTCGATTGTGAATGAATTTGTCATAGAGCAGAGTGAACCAAGGTCATGTCACCGATCCGTTGCAATACTTATCGAAACGTGGTTTGAACGACGGTCTGTGCGACTGTGTCGACGTAAATGGATCTTTTTAGTAATTTATTTATTTATTCTTTATTGCAATAAAACACAGCAAATGGCGGACACAATGCCATAAGGCATTCTCTACCAGTCGACCAGTAAGAGCGTGTGAAAGAAAAATACGGGGGTGCAATAAGGATATCTGCTAAATAAACCTTAAAGGTGATTTAAATATATACGTATATATATATATATATATAAACAATACATATATATATAAATATATATGTTATTTGTATAATACATACATAAATATACACATAATTATGCCAGTCAAATATGAAAACGTAGATTAATTATATTAAGATAATGCTCACGAACCAATCCCTTAAATACAAGTTTGTTAGGAGCTTTACGTATATTAGGGGGCAAGTCATTCCAGAGTCGTACAGCCGTGATAGTAAAAAAATATGAGACGAATCCAGAAGAGTGGTCGGGAGTATGCAGAAGGAGGTTGTCCGTTGAATGGAGAACACGGTCATGAGAATCACACAGAAACCTAAATCTGCTTTTCAGGTAAACTGGTGTATGTGGATCGTAAAGAAGATTAAAAAGAGCACAAACAACTCTAGGGTTCCTACGCTCACGAACAGGAAGTCATTTGAGTTGATGACGAAAATGTGAGAAATGGTCGTATTTACGTAAGCTATATATGAAGCGAATGCAGTTATTGATAAGATGATCCAACTTATTAAAAAGATTTTCATTAATATTTGGATAACATACGTCAGCATAATCGATAATAGGCAGAATTAAAGATTGAACACGAGCAGTCTTGGTGTGAATAGGCAGAAAAAACTTAAATCTGTATAGAGATCTCAAAAAATTGGTCACCCTATGCGAGACGAAATCGACATGGTTTATCCACGAAAGTTTTTCATCGCTAATCAAATCCCTCACTTGAGTCGATAAAGGAATAACAACTCCATCATACGATAATGAATTAACCCCAGGAAGGTCAAATTGGGTCAGCAGACGAGAACTGTCAACAATGATCGCTTGACACTTAGTAGAATTTACTGAAATACCACAAGTAGCTGATCAGTCATTGATCACACTGAGGTCACGATTTAAACTCGCGACAGCTTCATTCAAATGAGGGCTGTTACTGCTGGCATATAGTTGTAAGTAGTCCGCATACAGATGGTAAGAAGAAGTTAGAAGTTCTATGAAAATGTATGAAAAAAGAAAAGAGTGAAGGAGAAAGAATACCGCCTTGTGGAACACCAGCAGTCTGCTCGCGCCAACCGGATAACTCCTGATCGAAACGAAAAGCCTGCCAGCGATCTCGAAGATAAGAAGTAAACCACTTCTGTACTGAAGATGAGAATCCTAGCCAAGAAAGGACAGCTATGAGAATATCATGATCGGCAGCGTTAAAAGCGTTTGAAAAGTCAATTAAAACTAATAGCGTCACGAGAATTTTCTTGGCCATCCCGGACATCTGGTGGACTTTGGTGACAGCAGTAGTGGTACTATGGCTAGGACGGAAACCAGATTGAAAAGGGCAATGAAGTTTATTAAAATTAATAAATGAAGTAAGTTGTTTGTGGACTGCTGCTTTAATGATCTTAGATAAGAATGGTAGAATAGAAATAGGCATATAGTGACTAAGCAAAGTGGGACTTTTGTTTTTAGGTAGAGAGATAGTTAAGGCCTTACGCCATAGATCAGGAAAAGATGCAGATGTTAGGGAGAAATTAAATATATAAATCAAGACAGGAAGTACAAAATCTAGCACTGAAGTGATCATAGTTCGACTTTTATTATCATAACCCACAGCATTAGACTTAATAGACAGAATTGTCTATCGGATTTCATCCTCAGTTAAGAAATTGAAACAGAATTCTGACTTTGTCGAGGGGACCTTGGAAGAAAGAGCAGAGATAGTAGAAAGTTTGACATTGGTAAGAAGAGGTTTAATAGAAGAGAAGTGTTTATTTAGCTCATACAGCGGAAAAGACGGCTTATGCTGAAGTTGTGATTTACCAATGCCAAGGGTACAGAGAAACTTCCAAGTATCCGCAGGAGAAGATTCCAGGATATTCTTATGAAAGTAATGGCATTTAGCTTTTCTTACCATTTGATTGCAGCGATTTCTAGCTATCCTAAAAGCATTCCAATGCAAATCAGTGCGGCATTATTTATAGATGCGAAAAGCTTTGTCCCGCTTTCGCATGACCATACGCACTCCAGGTGTAATCCAGGGCGCCGGAGGACGTCTTAATTTGACCTTTTTATAGGTGCGTGCTTATCAAATAACTTCAGAACCTCCGTGTTAAAGTAGGTGACCATGTCGTTGGCAGAGGGCATTTCTCAAATAGGAGACCAATCAATTAAACTCGCATCATGCTTAAGTTTTTCCGTATCCAACCTCACAAAGTCCCGAATGGTGATCATTATTAGGCTTCGATTTGGGAGGCTTCACATCATATACAACATAAATAAGATCGTGTCTGGAGAAGCAAGGGGCAGAGATTTGATTAAGATGTAAAAAGGAGAAGTTTGCCGACGTAATTAAAGAACGAAGCTTTCGTGAATTAGGGTGAATTAATTAAAAGGTCTGTATTGAAGTCACCCATAATAATATGGTGATTATAATCGATGGCAAAAGAATCAATCAACGCCTCAAGGTCAGAAAAGTAATCAATGGAAGGAAGGCAGTATACGTATACAACTCCGAGGATGACTTTGGTACCCCTAATGTCAATTTCTAGGAACAAATGTTCGATGCAGCCATGATGCGAAAAGGAAAAATATAAAATTTTGGCTGGTAAGCGGCTTGACAAGTAGATAGCCACACCACCACCGCCTTTACCGACACGATCATTGCGGAATAATTCGAAACCCGGTGGACAGTACAAGGCGGAGTTATGGCATGGCTTTAACCAGGTTTTAGATACAAGCACGGCGTGCACTGTTTCCGTAGAGAAAGCATCGAGAAACTTAGTAAGATGACAGGGTATGCTCTGTGCATTAATGTGACACGCTCTGAAACAACTGCCAAAACTGTTAATTTCACGTGTGAGCTCCTGTTTCAATGAAAGATCTAACGACAAGGGAGTGAGACGACGAGCTGCTATCATGCAGCGAGTGAAAATCATCTGTGTCTGACATAAACACTTAAATATATATAATAAATTATAGAAAGTACAAAATATTACCTAATATAAAAAAAATATACAATAATAAAAACTGCACATCTTACCAAGCAACTAGTATGAGATTACAAAAGCTTAAGCAGAATAATAATTATTAACACAACAAAATCACTCCGTTATAGAGTAATCACTCCGTTATAGACCTATGAGTAAGACAGGTAATGACATCATTTTGTAAACCTGAAATTAAATTTGACAGCAGCGCATCTTTGTCATTCTTCATGCAGAATTAAAGGAGAGACTAATATTTTTAGTTTTAACTTTAGAGAATCATGCCAGAATCAATACCACGATCTAGTTGTCTATGAACTGGATCGAAATCATAACAAGTACTTAGTCTGTTACCGAAAAAAACATGGACCAAGTATTGCGATACCTTTATCCATTAAAAAAAAATACTTTTATTTTATAGATTACATATATTTTTTACTTTCTCATGAAAAAAAAATATGTAATCGCTTGTAATTCAAATTAACATTACTCTTATAACAAAATATCACAAATTCACGAGCTTTTGGTCATTTATTATCTGTGGTACGAAAGTTAACATCTTTCTGAGCATTTTCTTTAATTAATGGTACTCTGTGGTTAACATTAACAGCTGATGAGATGATGTTTGTTTTCAAAAATAATTGGCAATGTTATAAATACCCCTAAACGTTTTGATTTCTAATAATGCTTTTCGTTTTTACTGTATTCCACAAGTGAAAAGTCGCTCATGATGGTGAATTCAGAAAACTCTGATTGGGATTACTGTCCTTCAGAAATATTGTTGTTAATATTTAAATATTTAGATAACAAGTCTCTTTTTAACTGTATGACTGTTAACAAGAGATGGTTCTGCCTTGTGTCCACCACCGCTCGTGTAAGTGTTTTGTTTTTATTAACAAATTATTCCATTGACTGAAAGGGCGTTATTAATCTAAGGGGTGGGTACCTAACATCTGTTCAATTACAGTTTTGAGAGCAAATACCTACGAGAGTAGTTATAATTTTTAAAACAGCTATTCGACCAAATTTATTACAAGAAGCATGCCTGCCTATACAGTATACACACAAGAATCTTACCAAAATAAAACATCAAAACAAATAAATTATTTATATTCTTTTTCCAATTATTTTCATTAATTATTGTTTATTTTTGCAGAGAACAGGATGGGAAAATATGGTGAAGTTTGGTATTTCTGATAGTGGAGCGTCTTTTAGAAAAAAATCTAAACTGGAATCCAGGGATATTATAATTAACCATTGCCTCTGGCAGAATATAGAAATAACTAGTGCTGTGTGTCAGCGCAGTTATGAATTAGATGATTTACTAAATATTAATGTTTATAAGGGTAAATATTTGTTTGTGTTCTATTTAATAAACTTTATCATTATTTTATTAATTCTTTCTATTTGTCGTAGGTGCTTTAATTTTGGTTGGTACATCAAATGTATCATATTATGACATTGAGAGTAATGCTTTATTCAAGACTTCTACTGGTTCATGTAAGTTTTAATTATGTATATAATAAAATGTTTGCAGGCTTGTAGTAAGTTTTGCATGCTGCTATTGCTTTGACAAAATGCTGTAGTAATTATCAAAATAATTAATATTACCTAAATATTTTTTAAACATTGTTTTTGTGACTTTTACTATTTATTTACAGATGCTGATTATGATGAAAATGATTACATGATATCAGCATTACAAAAATGTGACTATTTAAAGATACTAAATTTAAGCCCTAAACGAGATCCACATTCTTATTGGGATGACACAGATTCACAAGCTTTCACAGTTCCATTATACAAGTTAATAATATTTTTGTTACTTACCTATATTATTGTGTAATTGTTTTTAATAACCTTAGATTGTGATTTTTATTATTTTTAGCTGTTCACATGCTTGAATAGAATGTCAAATTGCATGATTTAAAATTAATTTGCATGTAGTGTTGCAGTCTGTCCTGCTTTTATTTGGATTGTGTATACTAAGTTATTTATGTCTTGATTTTTTCGGCTATCTGTCTACTACAGTGCATTGTTGTAGAAGATTAACTCCAGATTTTAGGACCGAATGTCGACTCTAAATTAGTGCCACGTATGACTTGTATTTAAGAAGATGGCAACCCTATTAGCTTGTGATATGTTTAAGTAATTAAACTAAAGCTTCATTAAATTAACTACAAAATATGTCTTCCAAGGCTACTACTTACTAATTTATTATTTTTAAGCTGAAACATCTGAATTAAAATAACACAGTATGAAGAGTCAAAAAATACAATAGATGAAAAATCACCAGAAACAGATTGGTTGAACAGTAAATGTGGTGACATTTTGCATGTTTGAGAATGTAATTATTTATTATTTTAACCAAGTTACATATAACAGTGGAAAAGCGAAATCGGTGAAACGCCACTTTAGTAACTTTACAGAAACTAGGATAAGCGAAAAATAATCTTTGCACAAAAAACTCATTGTAAATGAGAAGTAGTGTCATAAAAAAAAACAAGCGGTTTTGCCTTTCCTCTGTCGATATTAAGTTATAGTTGCCTTGTCGATATTAAGTATGCCCTTCTTCTACTAAGAAAGAGTAGTGACTAAAAAAATATTAGGCAGAACAGTACCCTTAGCACGAACCATTATCGAATTCGTAACGTTTGCGAGTCCGAAATGCCATTGTCAAATTTGTACTGATTTTTAGTACTTTGTGGCGCTGCTGTCCAAGTTGGGGTTCAGTACTAGCACAAATCGTGCTAGGGGTACTGTACCCCAACTTTATCATGTACCCCTAGCACGAACCATTATCGTATTCGAATAGTTTGCGAGTGCGAAATGTCAATATAATTTTGTATAGGCAATGCCCTACCTTAAAACGGGCAGGCTACGAAGGGCGACACGCCACTGCTTATGCCCTGTAATTACAGCTGCCCTATCCTAAAAACAACTCTAGCTAAGACCCTGTGATGATATGATGTTAAGTATAGCACAGGGGAACCACTTCACACACCGGTAAACTTCTCAATCCCGTAAAGTAAAATTTGAAACTCATGTCATAATTGTCATAACGATGGAGTCATCAACAAAACAGGGAGAAAAAAAACAGCCCTTGCTGAGTTTCTTGCGGGTTCTTCTCAGTATAAGGTCACCCGCCGTAGATTTACGAACCGATGGCGCAGCTTCTAGACATTCATGAGTGCTTGTAACAGCCTAAACTGAATAAATGATTATGATTATGATAAAACAGCGTCACAAGTACCGCCTTCGATAAAAAAAATAACGCTGTAGCCAAACCATTAATTATATCATACTAATTGATAAATTTTCTTTCACAACAATCCATTGATTTATATTTAGTCTACTTTGTAAGATCATTATCTTACAAAGTAGACTTACGAGATACCTCTCTCCGCCCTCTTTGCATGTTACAATCGGGTTAATGTACTACTCCTAACTTATACCACCTTAATAATGAACAAGGAATAAGCTAAGACTAGTTCCGCAGTCTTTTGTTCATGTCACTCAAATGCTATTTGCCATGGAGACAAAATATGGATTATCTAATCCAAGCTTATTCTGCGTTTATTAATAAGGGGGATAAAGTTTACTGCTGTAGCAGAAATTGTAGTCGTCAACTTTGCGACTCGATGCCCGGTTGGGTGGCTTTAATGTCAAAGTGAACTCGTCTGTATTCTTTTGAATCTGGCTGGCTGTACTACTTATCATGGGATCAAAGAACAATATTTATGAATTAACACTAGTTCTAAAACCAATATATAAATTACATTTACCTCATTACTCTGTGGGGGATATCGGTGTTGTAGTTATTTCATGTGTAATATAATATTGGTGCCAATTCTGGCGTGATTCTCTAATCTTAAAACTAAATTTAACATCAGTCTCTCTTTTTCATTCTGCATAGAGAATGACAAGGATATACTGCTGTCAAATTTAAGTTTAGGTTTAGAGAATCATGCTAGAATCGACACCATTATATATGTAATTAAATGATATTTTTGGTTATAACAATTTTCCATTCCCTTACCCACCGTGAGTTTTCTCTTTCCCATCAGGATACATGACGACTGCTGCTATGTAACAACTACAGACAGATGTCTGTTTGCGTTGAAATGGACCGAGGAGCTGTGGGATTGGAAGCTGCTCGCTCGTCATTACGGGCACGGTGTGATAGTCGACATTAACGTGTACCAGGACGAAGTTTACGTGATGCTTAACTGGGGCGGTCTGCTGAAAGTAGACCGGGTAGGCTTGAAATTCCAGCCGGGTTATTGTTTTGATATACCCAAATATTCGAATCCAATGCTGTACCAAAAGTATGGTGCTATAATCCCAGGTTGGTATCTGTGAAAAAACCTACCTATGTTTACAGATGTCGATTGAAGATAGATATTTGCATAAAAATATGGTTGCGCATATTCAGACCACCTCCTTGTCTTTGGTCGTTGGCCTTTGGTCTTTTGATGTGTGGCAAATGGAATGAAGTTTCTACAAAGTTTTATTGAAATAACTCCCATGCTAGGTTGGCAGATAAAGAAAAAATATACAATTTGTCAGCTGCTGACTTTCCCGTATAGAAAGAATGTTTATATGTATTTGCGGAAACTTGTAGAGACAGCCCATTCCCTGGTACAACTCGTAGGTAGGTGGTGTGTTCGATTAATAATACTAATAAATATTTTCAGTTTCCAATGATTCGCCGTTCAAAATGAAATACCAGGATTCTGAACATTGGGTATTAGAATGCCCGGGTCTCACGTGCACCCTGGAGCACGGCGACATGTTGATGCTGGGCTATGAGGATGGTAAAGTAAGTACCTACTTAACTAATCTTTACACCATGATGGTATACATCAAATTACTCCACTTCTGCTTATGATTTCGTGTTTTCTAAGTGTTAGTTGAATCTAGCTTATAAATGCTGAAGCAACCTGGTATTTAATTTTAAGAGTTTCACTTGCATCGTGGTTATAAACCACACCAATTTTTTATTTTCGATTTTATTTTTTCAGCTTATCCTCAGTAATATAGTGAATATTACTCCGGTGCGTAGTAGTTACCTGTCTTGTAAAACTGAAAAACTTTTTCCAGGTTGAAATATATGAACCACGAAAGATGAAGTGTCCAGAACCAAAACCCATACTCAGCTTAAATGTTCAACAGTTTGCTAAAAGTTACGATACGGACAATGTTGCGGTATTAAAACTGGAAGTTAGCGAAGCGGAGTTATCTCACGATTTATTTATAGCTACAAAATCAACTGTATATCAAATAAAATTAGACCACGATGAAAGTATACGAAATTGTATATTGAATGAATGCAAATAAATATTAATTTCTTTGTAATATTTCCAATGGTGATCTAACATAGAAAGAAGATCAGTTATGTCCAAAATCTCGATATTTTTAAACTTTAACGCAGTGTTTTTTGTCTTATAGAACAGCATAACATAAGTAGCTAGCTGGATATCATGCCACCTATATTTAACTATCAACGAATTTCTAAACTTCTGTAAAAGTTTCAACTGTGCGTGGGGCGCACTAACCTGAATAATTTAGTCATTATTCAAAAATATATACGTATTAATTTTTTTTCTAAAAATATTCTCCATTACTAAACTTTACACTTTTTATACTCTACACTTACAAAAAGTGTCACAGGTTC
Source organism: Chilo suppressalis (assembly GCA_902850365.2). Lineage (NCBI taxonomy): Eukaryota > Metazoa > Arthropoda > Insecta > Lepidoptera > Crambidae > Chilo > Chilo suppressalis. The sequence goes on from OU963902.1 coordinate 7,792,580, forward strand.
TACGGTCTTCCAAAGACAACTTCCCTTTGGTGAAACCTGGTGTATAGTGTGGTGATAGTTCGTATATTGGACAAACGAAGCGGACAATAGGGACCTAGGAATCGGGCGAACGCAGAAGGTTTATTTTAAATTTATAATTTTTGTCTTTGTAATGGTTCTTGTTTTGGTTACCTACCTGTCAATAAAAAGCCCTATATACTAAATATATATTTCCCTTTCAATTTGTATGACTACGCAATATTTGAAATAGCATTTAAATTTTAATATTTCTACGTTACATTTATATTATTTTAGGGTGTAAATGTAAATAGATAAAATAATCTGCAATTTAGAGGAAAACTGCCGTAATCTAAAATGTTGACAAAGTTACTTATGGTTTAAACCTAATGCTGTCTTTGCCTTCTTTTTAGCAAACAAAATGACATCATCTGTTAAAACCAAGTTTAACTTTAGTAATGTTTAGTGCGCCCTATGTATTAATTTAATGAAACATTAGTGTCATTACAAGTTCGGATCTCATTTCGTTATCGGGAGGCTAATTGTATACCTTTACTCTTTCCGCGATCACATTCAAACAATGCCTTCAAAGGTAGCATCTTTACGACGAATATAAAATAAAAGAATTTATATGATAAAACTAATCCATTTTTTCATGTATGAAATAAAAGGCTTCACGTAAGGAGAAAGAGTTACACAATTGGGCCGCTTTTTTTGTCTAGTGGGTATTTCTTTGTAAATAATTATATTAAATGTTAATTTAGTATTGTGAATGCCAAATGTATCAAAAATAAATTATATACTTAAGTAAAAAATATTTTCAAAAATGTAAGTATAGGTACTTAAGTCAAATATTTCTCAATAGGTGTTATAAATGTATGGATGGTAGAAAGTAGTAATTAAAACAAGCATGTGATTTATATAATTTATTTATAACAAACAATTACTTTGAACATTTATGATATGCAATATGCCTACAAATTAGAATTTAATCATTGATATTTTGTCGTTACATTTTGTAATAACATAACATTAACAACAGATTTTTGACAAGCTATAAGTCACTAAATACAATTCACACTTATAGATACAAAATACTTATTTTTAAGCGAAAATAATTCAAGAACTATTGATATGACTAGATAATGTTGTCGAATTTACTAGATATCATGACATTTTATATAAAAGCGTTATTAAATAGAAACTGTTTTATTTTATATTAAGAACCTAATAATAATAATCAGTTTGAAGATCGATGAATAAAACGTGTCTTTTTTCAAATATGTAGCCATGTTATTTAATACTTTTTTGCTTAAAGCAATAGATATATATTATATAAACGTAGAGATATATAACTATGAAACTCGACAGAAGCCTACCGTTTCATTTTGATCAAAGCATTATGTTTCTTTCTAAATCATAGAATATAAATTTGGTTATTATTCTATGTCCTAAACAGTGTTCGCCAATCGACTCTCCTCTACTTCCACTATACGGGAAGTCATGAGTCTCGAACGAAAATGAGCTAACCGTTCTTTTTTCAAAATTCTTTGAGACGTGTGATGTGCGCTTGCTACCGTCTGCGTCGACCCACGGCCAGCTGAGTCAATTCGAATCTTAGTCCCGTGTATATAAGGTTTCTTTTAGCGGTCAGTCGCGTTGGGGTTAGTGTATGAGAATCCCCGGAAAGGCTCCTGGTCCATGGAGCGCAGCACTTGCGGCTCGACCGCCGTCAGACGCGGACGTTCGCCGGTGAACGCCTTGTCGAAGTATTGGGTGTCTAGAGGATGCCGCTGGAACAAAAAATATCACATAGCAATCAAATCATAACCACGGAAACAACACAGAGATAAGTTGCAGTATTCAATGTAGCACAGCTTCTACCGATGTTGCACTGACGTTACTCGTTGATAAATTACAGGCACTCAGCACCAGAGGCTTGGATATGAGTTTGAATCTAGTTTTTGTTACGTAAATAAGTAAATGCGTCAACGAGTTAAAAAAATCTAATTTTCTGTACCAGTTTGAATTGTTTGAAATACTTCTACTCTGTCTCACGTAATAGCGTACAACATAGCGAGTAAAACCCTGACTTCCGTCGACACCACCATCATTAGCCTATTAATGTTCACACTGAGGTGTAAGCTTTTCATAAGATTCCTTGGGTGATTTGGGTCATGTCCCACTAAGTGGCATCGATGCGGATTGGTGGGTACTTATGACTGCTGATGCATCCGGGATCAACGGCTTGACATGTCTTCCGAAGCACGGAGGAGCTCAAGATAATAAGTAGGTATATTTTAGTCACCCATTCTATCTTCCTTCCATATCATCTTCTTTCCCGTGCGAAAGTGGCTTTACTTCCACGCTTGCAGGTCCGCTAACGCACTGTGACTACCTCCGTGGTAAAGTGGTAACAGTGCTATGTACGCACGAGGTGTTCCCTACTCTGTGGTCCTGGGTTCGAATCCCGGTGGAGCAAATGTTTGTATGATGAATACGTGCATTTTTACCTTTGTTTGTTTGTGTATAATATATATTTCTATAAAAAGTATAATTATCTTTATATTATTATAATTGTGAAGGTATTTCTATCCGTTACCCTAGTATCCCATACAGTGCTTACTTTGGGGCTAGGCTGTTAGGTCTGAATTTTAGAAATATTTATTTAACTACTAGCGGCCGCCTGTAACTTCGTTTACATTCATCATCATCATCAACCCATGTTCGTCCACTGCTGGACATAGGTCTCCCCTAATGCACGCCACTGCTCCCGATTTTGTGCTACTCTCATCCAGCCCACTCCAGCCAGCCTACGAATATCATCATCCCATCTTGTCTCAGGGCGTCCTACACTACGTTTACCGAGTCGCGGTCTCCACTCAAGAACTTTCCGGCTCCAACGTCCATCAGTTCTGCGGCTAATGTGACCAGCCCACTGCCGTTCACATTAACTTTAGTTTTTTGAGAATCCCACAGGAAATTAACATTTTTCCGGTATAAAAAGTATCTTAGGTCTCAATCCAGGTCAATCATAAACTATATTCGCACCAAATTTCATCCAAATTCGTTTAGTACTTTTTGCGTGAAAGAGTAACAAACAAACTCACTTTTATAATGTTACTTAGTATTATATTAATATTACTTAATATTACTCGCATTTATAATATTACTTAGTTAGGATGTTGATCTTACCACTCTTGGCTTGAAAGGCGCTTCCAGCTCCCTCCTCTCGAGACGGTCCCAATGTATGGGCCGGAAGAAGTCCTGGTCCCTCACATCGCCGTGCATGCACTCGGTGCCGCCTAGCCGCGACCGCGCGTCTTTATCCAACAACTGAAAATATATTGCTATTATTAGGGACGTTTGAAGATACATGTTGTGTCAATCATCATAATCATAATCATTTGTTCATTTTAGGCTGTTACAAGCACTCGTGAATGTCTAGAAGCTACGCCATCGGTTCGTAAATCTACGGCGGGAGACATTGTACTGAGAAGAACCGGCAAGAAACTCAGCAAGGGCTGTATTTTTCTCCCTGTTTTATTATTTACAGAGAAGTCAAATTAAAAAAAAAAGTGTAGGAGATAGAATCGCTGAACTAAACCACTAACATCAACCTTATGCTAAAAACAAGAGGTTTTGGACGCACTGAGCCATTGAGATAAAGCGCTTTTCCTATCGCCTTCCGAGCTTTGAATTTGTCTTCACTCTTGCCTCTTACCCTAGTGAGTATGGTGAAGGCCTCCTGTGACACGAAGCGCAGTTAGGAGGGCTTCTCGTTGTAGATATACCAGAACGAGTACAGTCCCTGAATGGAGAATGTATATCGTTTTCCTAGCTTCCCATCATCTAGACCAGTGGTTCTCAAACTTTTTAAATGACGGAACCCTTTTGGGAAGCAAAATACTTGATGGAACCCTACAATAAAACAATTATTTTTATAAGTGTATTCTATATTAATCAGCATAATAAAAGTACAATGTATCCGTTACTAATTATTATTTACTTCACCACTTGGTAAGGACAATAATAGAAAACATTAAAAAAGAAAAAATCTAACTAGTGGGAGGTATGAAACTGTTTTTTATTTTTCATCAATTGCTTGATATCAGGTTTGATGGAAGAAAGTTGGAGTCTCATATCAGCTTCGGCGTCCAGTCTATTGCGATATTTTGTTTTCGTGGCTGCGTAGGTAGAGAATCCTGTTTCGCACAAATATGTAGTTGGGAACGGGAGAAGAATATCCAGAGCCATTTGGCCAAGCATTGCATATTCATCTTGGATTCTGCACCAAAAATCATTAAGAGGCGTCGTTTTGAACAATGACTCCATACTTGTGTCTGATGACATTTCTAAAAGAGATTCATATATCTCATTTGACATGTTTTCAATCCAGGAGTTCACTTTAATTTTTGTATTGTGTTCTTCGGGAAAATACTTTTCAAAAGATGCGCGCATCGAACTGAGATATTGGACCAATTCTTCAAACACATTATCTTCAAACATTTCTGAGTCGTTTTCGCTAACAAACTCAGTGAGTAACGTAAAACTTTCTATTTCTTTCTTACCAATGCAAATGATCCAAAAATCTAATTTTCTTTTAAAAGTAGTTATTTTATTATAGGCCTGAAACACTGTTGTCTGTTTACCTTGCAATGATAAATTTAATTCGTTAAGTTTTTGAAAGATATCCGCCATAAAAGACAATCGGAACAACCAAGTTTTATCATACAAACGGTCCTTCAAATTAAAAGAAGTATCTGCTGAAAGAAACATTTGTAACTCGGCTCTAAGTTCAAATAGCCTTGTTAAAGTTTTTCCCCGAGACAGCCATCGCACTTCTGTATGGAGCAGCAGTGTTTTATGTTTGCTGCCATAATCTTCACACAATAATGAGAACAATCGGGATTGTAGTGGTCGTGATTTGATAAAATTAATTATTTTTACCGCTTCATCCATAACTAATTTTAGATTAGACGGCATTTGCTTCATCGCAAGTGCTTGTCTATGCAGAATACAATGACTGGAACTACAATTAGGCGCTTTATTTTTCATTCGTGACACTGCTCCTGCTGTTTTACCTGTCATCGCCTTGGCCCCATCTGTACAAATGTCAATGCAATTGTTCCAACTGAGATTATGTTCTTCAAAAAATATATTTATTTTATTAAAAATTTCTTCCCCGGTAGTGTTTGTAAGCAGCGATGAACACATAAGCATGTCTTCTTCAAAAGAACTTTTATATGGATATCTCACAATAACCAGCAGGATAGCCAAACCAGCGACATCAGTCGACTCGTCCATTTGCAAAGCGAATCGTGTATTTTGTAGACGTGTAACTAGTTCTTGTTTGACGTAGCTTGCCAGATCATGGATTCGTCGTGAAACAGTATCGTTTGATAGCGGAACAGTAGAAAGATGCTTTGCAGATTTTTCATCAAGCATACATTTTGTTATGTCTAATACACATGGTTTTATTAATTTCTCAGCGATAGTGTGCGCTTCACCTGCTTGTGCAATGCGATAGCTAACTAAGTATGATGCCTCCGTGGCCTTTTCGTTGGTAGTTTGTGTTACATGCATCATATTTTTTTGACTTTCTAATAACTGATCTTTTTTGCGAACAAAAAATTCTTTATTCTTGTCTTTAGTCTCGGGGTGTACGGTTTCTAAATGTCGACGCAATTTGGCAGGTGCCATGGAACTATTAGGAAGCAGTTTACTACAGAGCATGCAGAGAGGTGAGCCGTTGGAATCAACAAATCCGAAACTGATATAAGATTCATCATACTTCCTTTTTTTCGTCTTTGAAACCGTCGAGCTTGACGTCGTGGCACTCGTGGCATCATCTTCTGGATCGGTGATTGCTAAATTCTCCGCGCGCATTGCTTTTGAACATTCAGCGTCATTAGAAGATGTTGTTGGAACACGTTTAACACCTTTAAGCCAACGTTCCATTCTTCTTTATTTATAATGTTACAAGTCAGGATAGTGGGGTTTAAATAATGCACAATCGTTACTGCGTATAAGAGACTAAATTTAGAACCTACAGGGAAGAAATGTATAAAACTGAGACAACAGAATACAGCAGGCAGTAAAACAATGAACACCAGTTTCTCGCTAGCGAGCTTGTAAGTAGGTAGTAACTTATCGCTCCGAACGCTAATCATCAACTGACGACGCCAACGCGCGATCGCCGCTTTTATACTTAGTCCTAGACTCGATCTCAAATATTCTCGAAAATACTCGAGTCGGCACCTTTGATAAACAAAAAGCAAAAATAAAAACAGAAATTTAAAAATAGCGTTGTAAACAATATCGACTTTATCCTTTGAAGTTAGAGACGAAAGTCGCTAGTTGACAACTATAGCGTCTAATTCAGAGGCGGCTTTTATCAAAGAGACTGAGCGCTTACAAGTATACCTACCCGCTCGTTTTAAGTTTGCCGCTGGCGATAGGTATGAGTGTATGACGTTCGAAATTTTTTATTTAATTGTAACAATAAAAATTGTGTACGTTAGATATTTGGGTAAAACTATGACACATTATAAGTTTTGTTGTCACGTGGGGGAGGGTACGCGCATTCCACAGACCGGCAAACTTAGAGCGAACGCGTTGTACAAGTATAAAATTGTTGAGACCAAACTTATGAGATATTGTACCAGCTAATGTAACACAAGCTTATACAAATACAAATAAATAAATAAATAACATTCATAGCGTTTTGTCTCCGCGCGGCCGCGGAGTCCGCACAGCCGCGGAGCGACCAGAGAGAGGTGTTTTGATTTTTTTATTTCTAAATTCTTGCGGAACCCCGACAGAGGTATCACGGAACCCTAGGGTTCCGCGGAACACACTTAGAGTATAGCTGATCTAGACACTTGGCGAATTACCGTGCGTACCATTTTCTTGCATACCAGCAATTTCTAGAGCGAACATCCCTCAATATTTTAGCTATGTTTTGACGGTATTCAAAGGATAGGAAGGAAGGTAAACATTCTCCTTTAGAGTGGTACACTTAGTGCTGCAAGTGTTCATGGGCGGCACTGACCACTTAACATCAGGTGGATGGTTGCTGAAAAGCTTTGGAATTACGCTGAGTTTGACCATTCGTATCGCTGCTGCTCAAAAGATTATCGCAATATTATGTTTATTAATTGTTATGCAGGACAGATATAATTTTACGATTTGTATCTTGTCAGTTTTGAATGTGTGCATATTGGTGCGAATTCAGTTTTATCTATCTATTTATCTTAAATGTTTCTTCTTACCCTAGTGAGAACCATACTCACTAGGGTAAGAAGAAACAGTTGAACCTCCTGCGACAGGAAGCGCGGGTAGGCATCTGCAGTTGGACCAGTTCCTGACTGGAGAATGTATCGGTTTTCCTAGCTTTGAATTGATCTCAACTGTTGCTTTTTACCCTAGTGAGTATGGTGAGGGCCTCCTGCGACAGAAAGCGCGGGTAGGAGGGCATCTCGTTACAGATGGACCAGAACAGCTCGTCCTCGTCGCAGCCGCTGAACGGACTCTGGCCTATCAGCATCTCGTACAGCAGCACGCCGAACGACCACCAGTCCACAGCCTGGTTGTATTTCAGACCCTTTATGATCTGCAATTTGAATGGAAAACAGTTAATTTTGTAAATGATCGATTCTAAAACCGAACTTCTAAGATGTTTTGAAAGAATTGGAATGGGTATTATATGTAAACATTGATAAAGTCCTCGACATTGGCATAGGTATGGATTTTTGAAAGCTTTTATTATACTTGCAATGTATGTATGTAAGTATGTATATTTATTTGTTCGGGTGGAATCTTGCAACTCAATTTTGAAGCAGATATCTTCATTCGATTGAGCTGATTTAGTTTGGATGACAATTTCTATGTGACGTCATTCTAAATCCAATATGGCGGAACATACAAGATGGCGGACTAGTTATTTTTGACGCAGATGCTAAAAACAATATAAAATGATTGTGACGTGAATAAGACTGTTAATCAGTTTGGCGAAATTATAAAGTATAGTTAATAGTTTAAAATTATATTTGATAAATAAATAAAAAAAAAGAAACGGTTGTGGTTCTGTTTCAAATAAACAAAATCAACACCAACCTCTGGCGCCATGTAATCGGGCGTGCCGCAGAATGTATCCGCGGTCTTTTCCAAATATATCTGGAGCTTGCACATGCCGAAGTCGGCGATGCGTACATGCCCATCGAAATCCAGTAAAATATTATCCAACTTCAAATCTCTGTAACAAAGCAAAGGTTAACTTTTATGATCACTTACGAGTCGGGGACGCATACAGATTTTTTCAATATGGCGGTTATTTTCTCTACACTACCTAGGTATTCGAATATAATGCTAATTAGATAACTAAGTAGATATAGATTTCCAAAATGGAAAACAAACTAATTTTACGATGCGACCTATTTAAGTGCGGACCGGATACTATTGCGCTAGAGCACTTGAGAATGTTTCAATAATATTCTTTGCAAGTATTACTAAAAATAAGAGCTTGGTTGTAAATTACAAAGATCTATACGAGCTAAGTAATTCGTACTTTATTTACCAATACCTATTGACATAAAGGATATACCTAGTCAGGTCATAAATTCTGTCACATGTTTAATATAAAATAATTGAACCAAGTTTATTCATTATGTAACCATTTATATACCAAAATGAACTTAACAAAACATAGATTCTTATGACAGTAAAGTTTATTCAAAATGACCTCCGTGATTTTGAATACAGGCCAGTCGTCTATCGTAGCACGAACGAGGTCCATGTCAATATCGGCGGCTGCCTTAATCAAGGATGTCTTGAGTGACTCCTAATTGGGATGAGGCTTTGAGCACGCCTTTTCCTCCAATTTAAGTGTTGCCATATTTTGTAATCTAACGGACTCAAATCTGGACTGGAGGAGGGCCAGTCCTCGTGCCGGATGAAGTCGATTTCACGCGCCGCCAGAAAGTCTTGTGTGCTCTTCGCTCTATGAGCTGGCGGCGAATCTTGTTGGAATACCCAGTGCCTGTTATTGAACATGGTATGAGAAACAGGTTCCACAAGGTTCGTCAGGACTGTATTTTGATACACAACTGCATTCGTTTTTACACCTTTTTCACAAAAATGTACCTCTGTTAAGCCCCAATAAGAAACTTCCAACCATACCATGTGCGAGGATGGAAAATGACCTCGTTGGACACGCGGAATACGGTTGCTTGCTTCTTCACTACTGTGTGCGTACACCTTATAATTTTGTTTGTTGTAGCTCTCTTCTACGGTAAAAATTTTTTCATCCGAAGAAAGAATTTTACGATATTTTTTCCCGCGTACCGCTTCAACAAAGCGCGGCATCTCTTCAGTCTCAGGTCCATTTGACGAGCATTCAAACGATGTCCTGTTTTTCTTCGATATGCCCAAATCCCTAAGTCTTCATTTAACCTTATTTAACACCCTTTTCACTGTGGTTCTGCTTAACCCCATCTGAAAGGCCAACAGTTTCTGCTTGCGCTTGGGATTTCTTTGTATTCGCGCTTTCACAGCTTTTATCACTGCTGGAGTCCTAACAGACCGAGGGCGACCACTTCTGACCTGTCATCTACACTAGAGTCTTCATTGTATCGTTTGGTGGTACGATAAACGAATCTTTTGGTTAAATTCAAAATTTTCATTAGGTATGTCAAAAATTTGAATTGGCGCGTAACCGCAATAACTGCAACACGGTCTTCTTTAAGCGTCCACTCCATATTTAAAAGTGAGTAAAATTCTAAAAATTTTTATTTTCATGAACAATTCGAAATTCGAATACAATAAACTTTTTTGTGGCCAGCATTCTAAAAGAAAAGTTTTTACTGCGTGACAATACTTATAACCTGACTGTGTATGTATGTTCATTCTAAATACCTGTACACAATGCCTCGCTTGTGTAGGAACTTGAGTCCGGACACGATCTCGGCGGCGTAGAAGCGCGCCCGCGCCTCCGGGAACCGCCCACTCTGCTGTATGTGGAACATCAGGTCGCCGCCGTTCAGGTACTCCATCACGAAGAACAAGTGCGACTGAAAATATTCACAGATATTTTAAAAAACAGGTTTGCAATATAGGTAAGACATAAACCCCCTTATTCTAAAACGCGGACTAAACTAAGTCTTGGTTTAAACCTAATGCTGTCTCTGTCTTCTTCTAGCAAACAAAAGTGATAACATCAGTTTTAGTATCAGTTTAACTTTAGTCTACGTTATGTAAGGTGGATTGGGTCATAATACCACAAAAATATTGCACGCTGTTTTGAACCATCTAACTTTTTTGTGGTAAAAGCAACCACTAACTTACAACTACCCCATGTAAAGAGCTTGTGAGGTTAGTGCATTCGGTGTGCAGTTGCGAAAGTTTTCAGTGGCCAGTCATCGGATTGGTGGCCAAATAATTATTAAGTACTTATCTATCTCATCAAATCTATACTCAGAAGCACAAACCAATTCGCACTTGGCCCTCCTCTTTGTGGACTGTGGCACTTTCTTAGTAAGTCATGCTGACTTTGGGCTTGAGGAGCTCGATGTCGCAGCTGGTGAGCACATTTGGCCATGAAATTGAAGCAGCTTTCGCAAAGGCCGGTCATTGGATGGGCGACCAAAAACTTATTATCTCGAGCTTCTCCGTGCTTTGGAAGGTACGTTTAGCCGTTGATCCCGGCAGCATTGCTGTCGTTATCACCCAAGCAATCCGCACTGGACCTGCATGGTGGGTCGCGGCCCAGTCTCCCTATTCCATCATCCATAGGGAAGGCCTAAGCGTAGGGCATCGAAACCCAATTCAATTGTGAAAACCCGGTTTTTCGGGTCTCGATACTCGGGTAGACCGGGTTTTTCGAGCTTTTCGATATTCTTGTTGTAAGTTTAAAATACAAGAAAGTGTGTTCTTATACAGATTTTCTACAATAAGAACTGAATGACAAGGGCAAGAAAAGATTAAAATTAATGAAACAGTACTGTCGAAATAATAAAAACAGTTTTAATAAAACAAAAAAAAAAATCTTCATTATCATCGTATCAACCATACGACACCCACTGGTCGGTCCTGCGCCACTCGCACCCAGCGGCTTCTCGAGACCTTTACCGACGACCTACGTCGGTCCACCTCGTCCACTGAGCGTATTTCAGTGCGTGGTCACCATTCAAGAACCATTCCGCCCCAACTACCCTCGTTCTCCTCTCTAAGTATCCCTTCTACCACTACTTCAGCCTCTGATTTCAGCAATCCTTTGAGCGATATATAGTAATAGAAATAAATGTATCAAAAATACCCGAAAAACTCGGGTTTTAAAAATCAAACGCGTGGTTTTTGGCCGGATTAATAGATTGATGATAATGAATGCTGACTTTATGTAGGGAAAGGTATAAAGGTATTCTCAGTGCTGGTATTAATAGGCTGATGATGATGTTACTTACGTCAGTTTGGAAGGTGGCGAACAGGTGGCACAGGTAAGGGTGGTTGGTGCCGAGTGCCAGCACCTTCCTCTCAATGAGCGTGCACTCTACGTCGTCATCCTCCAATACCACATCCTTCTTCAGACATTTCACGGCGTAGTAGTACTCTGTGTCCCGTAGCTCGGCAAGGAGGACCTGAAAATAAATATCTAATCAGCATAATATATTTTTAAGCTAGCTAGATTTATAAATTTTTACTCGGAAGAATACCAGTCGGCCCAGATGTCGGGTTAAATACACTTCTGGACACATCTATTGGCCCACCTTAGAGTTTAGGTTTCGATGGCCCCTACCGAAATATGATTGCTAGATTGAACAAAACTGTTGATGCAGTTTTAAACCTGATACATTTTACCATCGTTTTCGATCGTATTGTTTTAAATTTGAATTCAGAATACCATACGACATGGAGCTACGCCTAACAAGTCGGATATGCGCCTTGTTAAAGGCAATTGATTTTTGAATAAAAAACATGTTTTATCAAATAAAGGTTTAATTTAATAACGCGTGTTGCCTCCATGGGCATCTACCACAGCTCTCATACGATTAGGCATAGAGTTTATCAACCGCTCTATGAAATTTTGAGGGATCATCTCCCATTCCTCTTCTATGGCAATTTTCAACTCCTGCATCGTCTGGGCAACTGGCTGACGAGCCCTAACACGACTTTTTAGCTCGTCCCACATGTGCTCAATGGGGTTCATGTCTGGGCTTCTGGCTGGCCAGTCCATAACTGTGATGTTCACATCCCGAAGATATTCCCTGACGATGCCGGCCGCATGGGCTCTTGCATTATCATGCATAAAAAGGAAATTTGGGCCCACATAGTCCGCGTATGGTATCACGTGAGGTTCTAAGCACTCACGAATGTACCTTTCAGCATTTAATGTTGGCAGCCGTGGTCCTGTAACAACCTCAAGTTGAGTCTTGCCGCTCGCGGATATACCGCCCCAGACAGTCCATGAGCCACCGCCATAAGCAACCCTCTCTTCAAAGCAGCATTGTGCGAAACGCTCTTCCTTACGTCGGTAGACCTTCTTCCTTCCATCATTGCCATGTAACACAATTTTAGACTCATCAGAAAAGAGTACACGGCTCCAATCTTGCTGTGTCCAATTTAAATGACTGCGTGCGAAATGAAGGCGCGCTGTTCGGTGGGCTCGAGTTATTTTGGGCCCATTAGCTGGCTTGTGTGGTACCATATTGCGTTCTTTTAACCTTCTCCGAACAGTTCGATCGCTCACAGATACTCCGTGGAAGTCGCGAATTTGTTTTTGTATCTCAATGGAGGTAAGGTGACGATTTCTCAAGCTGGTCGTCACGATGAATCGGTCCTGCCTTTCAGTTGTGACCCGAGATCGTGGCCTTCTTTGGCGACGAACAAAACCGCCAGTCTCTAGGTACCTCCGATAAACATGACAACACGACAAGTGCCACAGCTTGGGCGGCGACTTCAGGTGAAGTATCCATAGATTATTGATAGAACCTCACCTTAATGTTAAGAATAAGTAATGTTTGTTGCAAAACAAAAGATCAATCACTTTTTTAAGAATGAAATCCAAGTAAACCAATAAAACCAAGTTTTCTTAGTATTCGATTGTTTGATATCAACAAACAGGCTCCAAATTGTCTTTTGTTTCTTTAAATTCTGTGTTCGAAATTCAAAAAAAGACTATTGAATGAAATTGTGAATGTGCCAGGTTGAAAACTGCATAAAAACTTTTTGCTCGACCTATTATAAAATTTTAGCTAGGACCAAACGAAACTGAAAATACAAGGTGGGCCAATAGATGTGTCCAGAAGTGTAGATTCATATTAGCGCCTTTTGCTATCCGGGCGAATGACCTAACTCGAAGGTGTCTATTTATTCTTAAACTGCAAGGCAGCGCCACCGCCGCGCATTGCAGATAACTACAATGTCCATCATCATCTACATAGCATTTAACGGCCACAATTTCCTGATTATGTCCCGACCATGAACTTTATGGTGGTCACTCACCATTCTGCAGCTTCATTTATTTATTTATTGCAGTTATACATGCAAGAAAGATCCAAAAGCAGGCAAGTCATACATAAAACCATTAAGCAGTTCATAGTATTCAATCACTAAATTTAATTAAGTGACTTGATCAAGCCAAGCTGACCGTAAGTGGGGAAACGATGTGGAAGGACATACCACTTGACGGAAGGGTTTTGACTTTACAGCTTTTGACTAGCGGCGGAAAACATAAGTCGGCTCATGAATTTTATGCTTAACTTTAAAAATTAAACGATTTTTTAACTAAAGACATCAACGTCAGTTACCCGTGAAACAGGTAAACAAACCTGTTTTGATAAAACAAAAAAAACAATCTTTTGTCTCCGTTAATCAGTTTCCTTTTGAAATTTCACATTTAAATTAGAACAAGTAAACACGCCCACGTTTGCTCACCTAACAAATCGTCAAAAACAAAATTAGCAGCATTAACTTTTGATATATGTCCCCGGAAACGTGAGTGCTCGACACCCGACGCTGGGGTTTTCATTAAACAGCGTGTGAATAGATATAACGCTTTCTCCGTATTCTTGGCCCACGCCCAGTCTCAAAGGCAAATGGGCCGACCCGACCAGTGTGACTCCAGGAAGGCGGGCAGCGTCGGGACTGACACAGTGTTGAATAGAAACACCACGCTACTTTGAAAATAGAATAGGATTTATTCGAAGTTGTATTGCCCACTGACTGATATCATAATGATATGGTCCATTAATACACAGTGAAGACTGACGCAGCAGATACTTTTATGTTGACGAGCGTGAATTTCGTCAAACCTGCATTGCATTGCGTCACGATAAGAACATTATTTTAAGTAAAAATGTCTTAAACACTTTCTGGATTAAATCAATACCTACAATAGATACTTCTTTTACACAATACATTTACATTGGGAAATGTAGGGCATTTCCCTCTCAAATTGGAATGCTTGTTTGGTGAAGTAACCATCTAACAGAAGACCACAATGATATAACACTGCCATTTGGTGGATTGTGTTTCTGTCTATGAGTAAGGTTCCAGGGCTCCACGGGGTAAGGTTAAGGTAGGCATTTGCGAGTATCGAAAGTGTCTATTGGCTATGGTGGCTGCTTACTATAAGGCGGGCCATAGTCTTGTTTGCCATCATAGAGCAACACGGACGACGTTGCCCGTGTTTATCTTAAAGCCTCTATATTTGCACATAAAAATAACGAGTGTGCTTATGACTGAAGTGAAACTTCTTTAGCTCTATCTGTATGTATGTATATATATGTATCTCATTTACTAGCTATAAGAGAAAGAGAGAAAGAAAATGTGCGCGCGCACTGCTTTCTCTTGCTTATATCCCCCACTGAACTCCCGTTCGCCTCGCCTGCACACACTTTTCGTAACGCGTAACGCATTCGCCAGCTTACCCCCCAAGTCAAGCGTGAGTAAAGAAGTTGCACTTCAAAAATACACAAAGGGCGAACAGTCATTTCAGTAAATATATTAAAAATTACTGACGCACATACAGGTACAATAACAAATTGGTGTGACGAGTGCATCTCGTGACACAGACGACGGTCGACGCGACGTGTGTTTGTTTGTTTAACGTATGCGTAGGTAGGATCTACATGGCAATAATCGCGCTTAAATTGGCCATAAAGCACGCGAGCGAGGGTACGACGATGATACGTGGTCTATGACGTCGACGATCTACAGAGGTGCTCGACGATGGCGACAGAAATAAACGATAACCCCAGACGCACACAGATGGTTTTGATAAAGTTTAGTTAGGTATAAGTATTAGCAATCACTCTTGATAAAAATAAATCGGAATTCCCCCATCATATTTTTAACCAACTGCGCGACGCAAGAAGCGCGATGCGTAGAGAGGGTATCCTTTTAAAAAGTAATTCATCTTTTGCCTCATATCAACAATTCTAGTTGATCGAGTAACGCCTGTGGCCGTCAGCCCTTTGTTATTTTATAAAAGCTAAAAGTTTTTCAGCGCATGCGACTCTTAACTGCAAAAATCAAGCAAAGTGGTTTTGTCAGCATATGAGTTTTGACTGCTACATACTATATATACCTAAGTTTCTAAGATGCATTTACCCACAGAATAGATTTATTACGGTGTATTTACCCACATATCATGTATGTATGTTTTTAATCTGGGCGCAGGTGACCCGTGTCATGCGCCGCAGTGGCAAACTGCCATCAGTAGGTTTACGGTCAACGCGCATTAGTAAATCGATTAGATACAGTTTATAATATCATATTGGACATCATATAAATTATGATTACGATCAAACATATAGTACTTAGCTGGTAATATAACAAAAAAGCGGCCAAGTACGAGTCGAACTTGCGCACGAAGGGTTCCATACCAAAAACGGCAAAAATAACGTCTGATGTATGGGAGCCCCTTAAATATTTATTTTATTTTAATTTAATTATTTATTTTTAAAGTGAATAAACAAATAAATATTTTATGGTTATTAATATTGAGCAAAAAACGGCAAAAAAACACGTTTGTTGTATGGTAGCCAAGGGGGGGGGGGTCAATATTAATTTTATTGGTTTAGTTTTTGCTGTTATATCGGAAATAGAAATACATCATCTGTAAAAAAATCAACTTCCTGGATATCATGGACGGAGAGACGGACAGCGGAGTCTTAGTAATGGGGTCCCGTTCTTATCCTTAGGGTACGGAACCCTCAAAACTACGACGAAACCCGTCAAAAAACAAACCTGTTAGACAAAACATTTTAAAAATCTATCCTTTGCTCATTGTCCTTCGTTTAAATTCGACACGGCCATCAGCTTCACAACTTTACTATACCATAATAAACGATAAATTCATATTATATAAGAATGAAATATCATAAATACACATATAAATAAATACATATATATATAATATTCAACATACACATATAATTATACACATAATAAACTAGTTCGAAATATCTAAATATCAAGTTACAGATGACTAAAGATTAGAGAAATTTTTTTATGTGTTTGATAAAGGTAAATCACTTTTCTTCTTAATAATACATGTTATCAAAACTTGTGGTTCAGTAGAAAATTAAACCCATCGGTTATTTCTTAAATCATGGGATCAAAACTTCGGCTTCAACGAAAACAAAATTGTATTTTAATGCGAAGAGATGGCGCTGCCTTGCAGCTTAAGGCTAGGAAAATTTCGACGCGGCGAATAGGGCCGTGGTAGCATAATGGTCAGTGCATTCGCCCGGATTGCGAAGGATGCGGGTTCGAGTCCCGTCCGCTGCCTGGTCCGCGTGGTTTTTTTTCTAGTAAACTTTTCTTTAGATTAAAACATCTAGCAGTTAAATGCTTAAAAATAAATAAAAACATAACTATAATTGCTATTTCTTCTTTCAAATGTTTAATACTTGAAAGTATTCATTTGACATTGTGGGTTACCTACAATGCGAAGAGATGGCGCTGCCTTGCAGCTTAAGGCTAGGAAAATTTCGACGCGGCGAACAGGGCCGTGGTAGCATAATGGTCAGTGCATTCGCCCGGATTGCGAAGGATGCGGGTTCGAGTCCCGTCCGCTGCCTGGTCCGCGTGGATTTTTTTCTAGTAAACTTTTCTTTAGATTAAAACATCTAGCAGTTAAATGCTTAAAAATAAATAAAAACATTGTTTTTTAATGTTTATAAAATATGAAAAATAGAAGCTACCATGATTCGTGTTAATATAACTGTAACTAAGTACCTACATAATTTAATTTAACTTAATTATATTTGACCTTTTAATTTGATTTAATTTAATTTAATTTAACTTGGTATGATATGCTTATGACTTGACTATGATGATATGATATGATTATGATGATAAGAGATAATTTGACTTGATTATATATTTTTTTAAATTTGAGTGATTTTGTCTTAATTTGGTTGGACCTGAATTGATTTAATTGGAATTAACCTACAACATTTTTGCGCCGTAAAATTGATGTATATAATGTTAATCTCAAGATTGTTGCAACACCCCAGCGGGGTCATGTACCACACACTATTAACTATGAAAGATCTTATAATAAATAATGTACATGTGCAATGTGAAATAAATAAATAAATAAAACATAAAGTCATTGCGACCAAATCTTTTCCCCTCACTATTATGTAAACTTTCGCACTTAAGAATAATTGTCAATGAAAGACAAAGTACTCTCCAGTGACCCAGATACAGTCTATTTTGATGTATGCAGGTAGTCTAGTCTATTTCCATTTGATTTCCTAACTGTTTGACACACTTTACCACTCGAACGGCGATTCAACTGGGAGCATCGCCCGCCCATTGTGTTGTGATATAACTGACATTTATAACTTGGCATGCTTCTATGAAAATAGCAGGCTTTGATGATGTTAAGAGTAGATTGGAAATACAATATGTGTCTGGATCCCATTGGGTGGTGTTCATATGCATTTATATATTGATGACATTATCGTTTGAGGAGTTGGCGGCTTGGCGGAGTATCAAAGATGGTATCTACATCGTGAAATAAAAAAAGAAAGAACTACTTCTCGTTGTTAGTCTCGAGTGCCCACCACCTTAAACAATTTCTTAGTGCACATGTGTTCCTGTAGTGAATAAATTTCATGCTCACTCTTAAACGAGATGTTAAGGACAACTTTAAGAAAATTTCCAACAGAATGCCAAATTGCTCTGAAAACGATATTAAAAACCCTAGATACAACATCACGAACAAAACATGGCCGAAACCTGCCCGAAAGGTACATTGAGTGATCCACGGAGCTCCGTGGGAATATCGCGTAGTGAACAATATATGGCATTATTTAACAAAGTCACTATTAATGCATAATTTGTAAGGTCTTAATTGAAAAGCATGTGTCAAAAGTTATGGCAGTTCGAAATGCAAGCTCGTAAGATTTTACGACTTGTCGAATTTTTTTTCGGAGCTCTGCTGTATATTGACTTTTCTACGGTCCGCGCGCAGACCCCTCTTTCCCAGTGGGCACTTTTGGCAAGTGCCCAGGGCTCCGCGATCGTTAGGGGGTCCTCATATCAAATACAAAGTCCCTAGTTCCTGTTAAATCACCATTATCCCAATAGGTCAAAGACGATACTGTCCGCGTGTGTGACTGTGAACCAAGAAGTCCTAGAATCAGAATCAGAATTTTATTTGTGAAATGTAGGTTAGTGTTTGCATGGTAAGTTTATAAAATCTTTGTTAGTACCACTACATTTCCACCTTAAATAAGGTATACAAATAGATATGGAACTGAAACAGGCACTATTATTTTGGTGTCATACATTAAAATCACAATTAATGAATATAATTTGATAAAGTGTAGTATTACATGCATGTCAAAGTGGATTATAAACTAATTATAAATTTGATTACGCATAAAGTTGTCAGCCAAAATTTAAATGGAAAAATAACTTGAGTGGTGTTCAAGCTTCTTGATAGGGTTGGGACACATTTTGAGCGCACGTGGTGTATCTAGGGTATTCTGAAATACAATCTCGATCATACAACAGTGTCGAAATTAATAAGTAGCCTAATGCAGTCGCAATCTTCATTGAGTCTAGAACCGAATAAGCTACTTAGGTCAACGCGTTACGGAATGACAATACATTTATATTTAACTCTTAGTTCTAAGTGCGGGGGCATTATTATTGTCACATGTTCAACTCAAACGGCTAGTGTCACATAAAATATCCGTCTCTCATCGAACGCCTCACAAAATTCTTCAACTAACATGTTATTCGTATGTGTACCTGTATGAAGACGTACGGGTTTTTTTCTTGGCAATATCCCTTGGTTTTGTTTCGCCCGCGTTATTTTGGGACGTACCCGCTGACTCTTTTGCATTTTTATGATTATTCATCAGTACCATATATCATCACGAATACGGTAAATACTATGAAGACAATTGACTACTCAAATGTTTTATATAAAATACGCATGTTATTTATTTTACTAGATTTCTACACATCATTTGTGAGATATAACTGAAAATATGTACTTAATTAAGCATGAGCCTTATAAAACGTGCACTGAAATAAAATTTAAACTTATTAGGAATCTAACACACAAAATATGTTCATGCCATATTGTAATATGTAGTTATACGTACGTACGTACGCATTATAGTATGTATGAACTTGTTATAAGATCTCTTTGGCTATACCATTAGTATCTGGCTGGTTTAGGTATCATCAAAAAGTTTAAATTTTAAAGAAGATAATTCTGAATTTATAATTAGAAAAATGTGTGATTTTCATTTGTTTTACTTACTGTCAATATGAGTGAATCTAATGAAAAGTTCGATACTTTTTAAAATTTTACTACAAAATAGGTAAAAACTATACAGTCGAACACAGAACCCACTCCTTTTTTGAAGACGGTTGAAAATGCAACGCAAACCGCGAAAAAAAATGTGATGTTTATGGACCTAGTGCAGTGTCTGTGATAGTAGTACAATTTTGGTTTAACCGCTTTCAATCCGGAAATTCTGATGTCAAAGATGCATGTTGCTCTGGTCGCCCTGTTACTGACAAACTGGATGCTATTTTTGAAAAAGTGGAGCAAGATCTGCAAATCGGTAGTTATGACGTAGCTAAAAAACTGAGAATTGACCACAAAATAGTTTTGGCGCATTTGAGAAAAGCTGGGTACACAAAAAAGATCGATATTTAGGTGCCTCACGAGCTCACCGAAAAAAACCTCATGAACCGTGTATTCATTTGAGATTCTTTATTATGAAATAATAAAACCGAACATTTTTGAAGAAGCTTATAACTGGTAATGAAAAGTGGATCACGTACGACAACAACGTGCGTAAAAGGTCGTGGTCAAAGGACAATCAGGCTTCACAGAGAGAAACCCAGGTTAACTCGCAACAAGGTGATGTTGTGTGTATGGCGGGATTGGAAGGCCATTATTCATTATGAGCTGTTTCCGCCAGGCAGGAACATCGATTCTGAACTCTACTGCAAGCAACTGATGAGATTAAAGCAAGAAGTTGAGAGAAAGCGGCCGAAATTAATCAACAGAAAGGGTGGTGGTTTTTCATCATATTCAAACACAGGGCCATAACTAGGGCGAGGGGCGGGGGGAATATTATGGGGCAAATTCCTACCTTAGAAAATACCAACGACATCTACTTAATAAATGATTGGATTCAACTCCTGCGTATGCCCACCTGTATTTACCGCTCTGGCTACGATCCTGAAACAACATGCCGCGTTTCTCTTGCGTGGGTAGCAGTGTACAAAAAGTTGCAACCTAAGGTAAAAAAACACTCTGAACGTATACTACCTTAACAACGTCACATTTGGCGTTGGTTGTGTCAGTTTCCGGATATGCCCTCTCCATTGATAAACTTTTACTATCTGCACTGGAAAGTCAGCAACTAGCGTATTCTGTTTTGTGATCCTGTGTTAAGTAGGGATATATCTATATGTTTAGTCTTTTCATTGATTGAGTTAAGTAATCTCAAAAGCAGGAAACGGACAAAATCATTTTTTTTTATTCAAATTGGCTTAATGGGACTCAATCAAATGCATACGAAACAGCTGGGCCTCTATGATCACCTGGCGACTTAAAAAATTCAATAACAAAGCATCAACTAAAATGTGGAGACTTAGCGTAAACATTGCTTCTCATAATGTTATGCACCATTAATCTTGAATGTAGATAGAACGATGATGGTTTACAAATTAAAAGGGCACTATTCCAATACACGAAGAGCGAGGTCTAAAATAGCACCAATACCTATTTCCACTGCGACATTTGCTGGTGTCGTTTCATCTGCGAGTACGACCGTTGTTAGATCGGTACAGAAATTAGAAATAAAAACGATTTTAAAAGTTGTATTTCAATAAGACTCAAATTATAAGCCCTCTTATTTAAACGAATTTATTTAATGAATTATTTTAGTGGGTTTCTTATTTCCTATGACCTGACTTATTTATTTATACTATTTTCACTTTACGGTTTGTGTACCAAAATTATTATATTTCATATGATTATTTTATTGAGCTTAGAAGTAAATGCCTCTAACTTTTCATTTTGTTTAACAGATAGACTGATAACATTTTCCTACCAATGATAAAGAAAAGTTTTTGTAAAGCTTCCACTCTGTTGTGGGGTCAGGGGTAGGTCAAGGCCTGGGCCGCATGCCCTATAAAATAAGATATTAAGTGGACTAGACATCTGGCTATGTATGGGTGCCGTGTGTTATGCTCATTGTATAAAAAGCATAAAACTTTCACAAAATGTTTTATTCGGTATAAGTTTTTTCTCCTGGCAAAGAAAACTTAACGAAAAACGATTACGAAATAAAACTTTTTGTATTGTTTATCAAAAAAAAAAACTAATACGCACTTACACTATTTCAGAAACTAATAACTTTAAACTAAATTGATTAAATACCTACTAGTTTTTAGCTATATACTTAAATTGCAATAGTTTTTGAGACTGTATTAAAATTATTTAAAACTGCTCTGATTCTGTCATGTTTTTCCGTGTGTTTATGTCCACTTGGATATGTGTGATATGTGTCCCGCAACCCATATAGCTAATTTTAAAATACCAGCAAAAGGAGGATCTAAACTTTGTTAATAAGTAAATAGTTAAGAATATGTGAGTTTTTGTCATCAATCTTCTTCTTCTCTGATTGTTGGAAATGAGCGTTTTGTTTATTTTTATTCACTGTAAGATTTAAAAAGTTTCAAGTGTTTTGGATTATTTTCTAAGAGGTAAAAGGTAATTTTAGTCTCGTATTTATGACATTTAGAAGATAATTCATTTGAGACTGCTAAGACGACGTACTAAATCCAAGATCGATATAGTTATATCGATGCCCTAATATTACAGAAATCATTATTAAATCGCAGTCCCAATAAATTGCAGACAAATATGTAAATGTGATCTGTGATTTTGAATAACATCATTATAATTTAGGCAACCGGAAAAGTAATTAAAAATATTGTTGATTTAAATCATTTTATATTTTCAGTTCAATCGCATTTTGGATGTGTTTATGTTATTAATGTTACAATTACAATTCTATCCGACATCCTACTGTCTATACTAATATTATAAAGAGGAAAGATTAGATTGTTTGTTTGGAATAGGCTCCCAAAACTACTGGACTGATTCGAAAAATTCTTTTACATATAGAATCCTCAATTTTTCGTGATGGTCATAGGCTATAAGTGTATTTTCAAAAAGTTAGGGTTCCATATGAAAAAATCGATTATATAATCCAACGTGGGTAAAAAATACCAAAAAATAACCTTATATCGGGTACGCTGCGGGAGTCCTCGACAATAGAGCAAAGTGATGTAGTAAAAATTTATAAAGGACATCAATATCTACAAAAAAGTCCCCAATACTATATGTCTAACTATCACAGTTATTTCACAACTATTGCGAGTCTTTCGAATTTTTTTTTCGGTAATGTGTTCCATAGACGTACATAGAGAAGGAACAGGAAAAAAATCGGTGGTATGATGTAGAATTTCAAGGGTAGGGTTTTTTACATTTCTCTATACAACCTGGATGTAAAACATTCAAAACATATATTAAAAATAAAAAAAAACACAAAATCAAATATATATTTTTTCACCAATACATTAGCTTACAATTAAACAGTGGTTTTCGCATTAAGCTGAGCCCATAACGCAAAGACCTAATATTTCACTTTTAACACGCTTTTATTAGTTTCACCTGTATGTTTGTATGTATTTAACCGACTCGTTTGGACTCAATTTTGCCCAACTTTAAGCGATCAGATTTATGTACTTTAAACTTGGCAAATATATATGTAAATTAGATGACAATACACTATTATGGTACCACCGAACTGATCTGATGATGGGACTGGAAGGTGGCAGATGGAACCTTGGACTGCCTGCTAGTAAACATATCGAGTTTGGGCTCATTAGATTCGTCTGATGACGAGGACCTATTAATGGACTGAAAGGTGGCTGATGGCCCGGGACTACCTAATAGTAAACAAATCGAGTTTGGGCTCATTACTTTCAATATATTCTGCTTATTTCACGTTAAAGGGGGGGTATTAAAAAAGTCTTGCAATAGTGAAACCTTATCGGAAATAGAGAGGATACGTATTCAGTCGCCATAAACTCATTCTATGTTTTGTAATAAACTAAAAACAGAAAAATAAATCAATAGTTTAAAAAACTAAAAACACGCTTTTACTTATGGTGATAGTGTTTTTACTGAACTATGTGTAGTAAGTGAGTTATAAGTGTTTTTAAATTCAAAATATTCAAAAACGGCGGTTTGGAGCCGCGAGCCGCTGGCTCGCTCGACGCTGGGCCTGGAGTTCATCGACCCCAAGCCGTTCGCTTGCTTGTACTCGCACGGTGCTTTACGTATTTATTATCATTATTTTAATACTATTAATTGGGAATTGAGGTGTGGTGTGCGATTTTGCATGCATTGACCTGCTTGCTTAAAATAAGAATAATAAGAGTGCTTTACTGACTTCAATGCTTATAAAGGTGTTGGTATAATAATATAGAGGCTCAGTTCTGTATGTAATTAATGGTATTTTTGGCGGTGCGTCGAGAAGATGCCTATCACTCGATCCCCACCACCTCCAGTCAAAATTAGGACTCAAGTGACTGAACCTGCTTCTATTATAATGGACCCTGAGGAAGCCCCATCCTTGACCACACCCACATCAGGAATGTCAGAGGAAATGGCAACCGTCAATCAAAACCGATTTAATAGCTTAACTGTTGCGAACCTGGAACCAGAAGATGAATACCAACACTCAGAAACTTCTTCGGTTGCTGAAGTGCCCCATCAGCGCCCAAATTTTTCGAGCGCTCCGACTAACAAAAAAATATCCAAACGTAGCAAATTCTTGAAACAAGACATGCCTTCGGCAGGTCCACCTCCAGATTTTACGAAATCCGCTTTTGCAGATACATACGAAAAGATATACGACCTTATCGCTAGAAGTCCAGATCTTCTTAATAGTAGACGCACAGTTAGGAGGGAAAACAAGGAAGAACTTATTGGTAATCTCGAAGCTGTGAAAGCTCTTTTGATGCAACTTTATGAATTCGAGACTTCTGGAGGCTCTTCAGTCCCATCTTCTTCACCACACCATGCCTGTTGCGTCAAAGACTTACCAGCTGTTGTTGAACAAGCAGTAACACGAGCTGTTCGTACTGAACTGGGTCGGGCAACGTCCCCGGCACTTGGCTTTAGGGGTGCCTCCTATGCCCAGGTCGCTATACCTTCTATTCCGTCTGTTAAAAACACATCCAATCATCCTCGCATGCCTGATGGGCCCTCGCGCCCGGCCCTTGTCATTTCTTGCCAGAGTGAAGGCGCTCCTAGAGAAGAGGTTATTAAAGCTCTGCGGGCCACTATAAATTATGACGTAACTGGATATACAGCAGCTAAAATAACACAGCTCTCTCGAGGAAAGACCAAAGTTGAATTTGATAACAAAAATAATATGACTGATGCCCTAACACGCATTAACCAGTCCTCTACCACGTCGGGTATCTCCGCTGAAGAAGAACGAAAAATTCGTCCTATGTTTATATTAAAAGGTGTCACAAAGGACATCCTTGAGGATAATTTGGGCTCCACCGTTATCTTACAAAATGAAGAGTTAAAAGAATACTCCACTGAAGACCTGCAATTACGCTTTATTCGCAAAAATCGAAGCCCAAGTCTATACAACGCCGTCTTTTCAGCTGCACCTGGCTTATGGAGAAAAGTGGTTGGCCTTACTCGGGTGCGCATCGTACACCAGCGGATTCACGTGGAAGAATTCTCTCCGTTTATCCAATGCCGTCGTTGTCATCAGTTTGGACACACGCAAACCCGTTGCACTTCTGAAAAACTATGTGGTCACTGCGCAAAGCCTGGACATACAGATGAAAACTGTCCTATTGCTACTGCTCCTCCCATTTGTGTAAACTGCGTTACTCATAATGCTAAATTTAAAACTAGCTTAAGTACAAAACACTCTGCGTTAAATCAGGAATGCCCTAGACTACAGGCCATGCGTCGCCGTATTTTAAACAAAATTGATTATGGTTATTAGTAGCTTCAACAACCTGAAAATTTTACAATGTAATTTAGATAAATCTAAAGCTGGTTATACGGAATTTGAGAATTTTTTCTACTACCATACCCACCAGGTTGCTGTGGTTGCGGAACCTTATGTTGGGGCTGGTTTTCAAGCCAAAAACATTAAAGGTATCGATGTATTCCAACAAACCTCTCCGGCGGCCCCCGTCAGAGCCGCAGTCTTTATTAAACACGACTTTGCTTTGAAAACACAAGCTTTACTTCTTTCACAGTATTCATCCCCTGATCTGGCTGTTGTAAAGCTCGTTTTAGGTCTAAAGAAAATTTATGTTGTGGCAACTTACATCCAACCTGTAATAGATCCAACGCCGATTTTGAATTCCTTATCCTCTTTCTTGGATGATGTTGAAGGGCGTGGTTGTATTATCGCTGGCGATTTTAATGGGTGGCACCCTACTTGGGACAAAACCAATCGTCATAATGCAAGAGGTGATTTTATTTATGATTTCATGGTAGAGCACGCGCTTTACTGTTGTAATTCTGGAGACTCTACTTTTGAAACGGTTAGGCACGGCGCTGTTCGTTCCAGCGCTATTGACCTCACTTTTGTTACAGATGACTGCTATTCCCTCGACTCAACACATCGCTATTGAGTATGAACTCGCCTCCCAAATCACACACAGCCAAATTCCCAGACAGTCTACTCGCCGATACCATATCAATAAGCAGAGTGACTGGTTAGAATTCAAAAATAAACTCACCACGACTTTTCATGAAGCCAATTTTGCCTCTATTGATTTTTCTAGTTTGTCTGAACGCGATTTGGAAATGCTTGTTTTGCAAATAACATCGGCTATCCACCAAGCTGCGGATTTAGTTTTTCCACAATGTAGAGGTGATCCTTCGCCAAAACCTCGTGCCCCATTCTGGTGCCCTCGATTGGATATTCTCAAGGAAAATCTCCTCCACTCAAAACGAGAGGTAAGCATGGCAAAGGCTCGTGGGTTTTCGATAGAACAGTTAAGCTCTTTAGTAGAACGTTTACAGGATAATAGAAAACAGTATGTTGAAGCCATTCGCCAGGAATCTGCGAATGGTTTTAAAAAATTTTGCGAGTCGCAGACGTTGGAGCAAGTGTGGACAGTAACTAACCCCATCCTCCGAACCGGAACTACTAGGAGGCCACCGTCCTCAGTTCTTGCTTATGGGCGGTATACGGCTGGTAGTCAAGAGATAGCTGAGGCCCTCTTAGAACATTTTTACCCAGCTGACCCTCCTCATATGGATTCACCCGCTCAGGCAGCTAAAAGAACATTATGTAGATCCCCTCCCACGACTCCCGATGATCCATACTTTACCGTAGAGGAGGTGCTAGAGGTACTAAAATCTTTCTCCCCAAAAAAGGCACCGGGACACGATGGCTTAACATCAGATATTTGTCGTTCAGTCGCTGCAAACTTTCCCAACCTCATAACAGGACTATTTAATCGGTGTCTATCTCTAGGATACTTCCCGAAATTTTGGAAACTTGCCATACTTAAAATCATCCCTAAATCAGGAAACGTGGACCGTTCATCTTTGAAATCTCATCGACCCATTGGGCTCATACCAGTTTTTGGAAAATCTCTTGAAAAATTATTTACGGAGCGAATTTTGCACCATTCAGCCACCAGTGGAACTCTTAACCCACTCCAATATGGATTCAGACGACATTCTTCGACGACTCATGCACTGAACGACGCTATATCCTATATTAAAGACAATTTAGGCGAAAAACGACCCACCGTAGCCATTTCATTAGACATCAAATCGGCATTTGATCAGGCTTGGTGGCCCGCCATTTTATCCCGATTAAAGGAGATTGGATGTCCCGCCAACATTTTCCGCCTCGTTGCTGACTATCTCCGTGAACGTACGGTGGCTTTATGTCACGCGGGTGTCACTGCTACCACTACCACCCAACGAGGCTGCGTCCAGGGATCTGCTTGTGGGCCAGCGTTGTGGAATATTATCCTTGATGGTCTTCTTAGCCTGTCCTTTCCCGCCGGCTGTCGTATTCAAGCTTATGCAGATGACGTTTTTTTAATAGTTTCTGCCAAGGATCCCATCACACTTGAAAGAAATGCTCGACAAGCTCTAGACATGGTTGCAAATTGGGGCCTAGGTGTCAAATTAACCTTTGGACCAGATAAAACAAAAGCCTTGGCTTTTACTTCCAAGGCAGCTAGGGCAACTTTATCAATGTTAAACACCATCATTCCTTATAGCACTAAATTAACTTTACTGGGAGTTGTCATAGATCATCGCCTTCGTTTTCACAAACATGTGGACCATGTCATTGATAAAGCACAAAGTCTGTTTACGCGAATGTGTTTGTTCGTTCGGCCTTCCTGGGGCCTTCATCCTAAAAATATCGAAACAATTTACAGGCACGTAATTGTGCCTACAGTTACTTACGCTGCAGGTATTTGGGGTCATGTTGCACAATTAGTTACTGTTCGACGTAAATTACAATCGCTACAGCGTGTATTTGCTATCCGAGCCATTAGGGCCTATCGCACGGTTTCAGCTAATGCTGCCTTAGCCCTGGCACAATTCACACCCCTTGATTTGGAGGTGCTACATGTGCGCGAAATTGAAAGAAGTAGATTAACTCGAACTACTCAGTTCCTGCCGGATGACGTCATGTGGGAATCCCCTACACCCATTTCCAATCTTCTGCACCCTGCACATCGCGTCACTGTTCAATACTCTATTGCTGAAGGACAACAAAAAGTGGACGAAACTTGCCTTCCGAATACCGTGCAAATTTTCACCGACGGTAGTAAACTGGAGAATGAATCCGTTGGGGCTGCTTATATTTGCATAGACCCAGATTCACCCTCTCCCGTTACTTGTAAAAGATTTAAATTACACAAAGCTTGCACTGTGTTCCAGGCTGAACTTTATGCCATCTACAAAGCCTGCTGCCTCGCTGTGGAGAGGAAATACGAGGATACCCTTGTTCTCACTGACTCATTATCGTCTCTGGACGCACTCAGTCAGCGCAACAACGCCACTCCTCTCGTGTCACTTACCCACAAACTTATTCACGAACACCACTCTTTTGGAAATATTCGTTTTTGTTGGGTTAGGGGGCATGTAGGGATTGCAGGTAACGAGGCTGCGGATGTTGAGGCCGGTCGCGCTGCAGGTTTGAGAAGGGCTCCTGATTACGACCGATTCCCATTATCATATGTAAAGCGCCTTTCTAGGATTCGCATTCGCAAAGAGTGGGAGAAACGATACCAAGAGGCTGCTCAAGGCTCCCACACTCGAGATTTATTCCCCTCTATAACAATGATTCACAATTTTTTCTTAATCATCTCTTCCTCTTCATTCTTTCTTAGTCAATTTTTAACAGGACATGGTGCCCACCTTTCTTATTTATACCGCTTTCACATTGCTGCATCTAGCGCATGTCCATGTGACACTCAGACGCCACAAGATCCTCTTCATCTTTTGACTGATTGTCCAAGATTTACTATTAATAGACTTAGACATACTGCCATATGCTCAAACAGCAACATTAACCCGTTTCATATTCCTGATCTTATATCGAAACCAAAACTGCTCAAATCTTTTGTCGCACTCGTTGAAACTATCTTCTCAAAACTGAAATCTTTCAATAACTCTTCTTTACCGTCTTCCTCCCACTGAGTTCGTATATTGTAAGTTTTTTTTTTTTGAGCTTTAACCAGAAATCTTCGTTTACGGCACGATATACCTGTTGAGGCTTCTAGATTTCTTCTCGGTTTATCCAAATCATGAATACATATCCATATATTAGACATACTCAGAGTTAGTGAAGCAACATTAGAATTTTTGCTAAGGCTTCGAACGAGGCCTGTTCAAAGGCGTCCTTTCCACGGCCGCCGGAGATGCGATCCAACACAGATATGTACTTAAATCGGGGCCTATTTTTTTTTTGTTCCCCCACCGTCCTTTGGTGTGTCTTGACTTTTACCCACTAAGATAGATACTTACAAGTTTAATTATGCATTTAGCATCACAATATAATGTACATTACAATATTGCACTGTTAAAGCCTGCGCTGCCTTAGGCGGGACGTCGCGTCGGTCGGGCGCGAGTCCGCTCGCCGTGCAGTTTTTTTTTTTTGTGTCATTTCTCGGAGCGCTGGTGCTGCTCTATGAAATGGCATGAAGCAAGCGCGCCGAGCGGGTGCCCGCTCTGTGTCCCGCTTAACGCAGCGCACGCTCTTAGTTTTTTTTTTCTGTGAATGTTATAATTACGTTATATTATATAATAGTTTAAAAGTGTATATAATAATTACCTTAGGACTCATTTGAGTATGATTGCGTGTGTGTGGGTATCTCTCTCTGTATGTGTGCATGAGTTTGCTTGAATGTGTTGAGTGAACCCTGTATTCTATTAATAACGCATACTTTTGATAACCAAAGCACTACGCGTTCGCTTCGAATTGGCTGCTTCCACCCTCCCAGCTTCAGAATACCGCGCCTTAGACAGTCCCTATTAGTCGACCTTATTGGACGATGGTACCAGTTGATGTGCCTGTGATTGGCCATCGACGGCCAACTTGAAGCAAACGAGTAGTCTTTAACGCCACTAATGTGATTCAACTTTTCTTTACTTTGTTTTTGACCTCCCTATTTTCTTGTATACCTACTTTTATCTTTACTATCCTTCTATGCTTCCTCTTTCAGACTTCTGCCCGTGCCCCTGGCTGTATCAAATAGCAGCTTCGAGCACGGACAGTATATTATTAAACATGTTGAAATCTGATTAAAAATAACATAATTAAAAAGACATATTGTAAATAATCGAATAAAAAAATTATGAAAAAAAAAAAAAAAAAAATATTTACTGAATTTTTGAACATTATGCATCACGTAATATATTAATTGATTTGATAAATATTACAATGAAATGCGCCCCACGATTATATATATCTTAAAATCAACTATAAACATGGCTTACTCTAAAGCCCTAATGAAGTAAACAGAGAGTATATTTGGTTTATTTTTTTACTTTTTAGTGCAATAAGTAAAAGCGTGTTTTTAGTTTTTTAAACTATTAATTTATTACTAAATGGTTCTAAAATATTAAAACTTAAGAACCGGTTAATGACTGTAAATATTATGAATATTTTGTTCGAATAAAAATTTAAATTTTAAGTTTTCAGAATTTTTCCATCGCTTCGTCAAACTGTATTTGACCATTTATAAGTATTGCGCTTATTTCCTTTTTTTTTAAAAGGGTGGCAAACAAGCATATGGCCCGCTTAATAGTAAAAGGCACCATAGCCTATAGACGCTTGCAATATGACCCAATTCCCTACCCCATGGAGTCCTGGAGCCTCACACACTGATAGAAACACAACGCCGCCAAAGGTTGTGTTATTTTACTGTGGTCTTCTCTGGAGGAGGTTACTGCCCCAGACGGGCACTCCAATTACCATACCACATTACCGTTCTATATAATATGTTTAGTGATTATATCGTATAATTTTTAATTATTTATTTGTATTGAGGCACTCGGTTTGATACCTACATAAAACAATTGCCAGTCCGGAATTTATTTATTTATATAATAAGTGCTTGACCGATATACTGTAGTGATCATCAGTCATTTCTTGCCGATATCGCATACTCGTACATTGTGCCATTTTTAAATCGGCGAGGAGTCGAGATTCTGGCACTCGACTCCGCTCATTTGGGTCATCGGGAAAGCAAACGATGTTAATTGTTATCAGGAATCGTTTAGCGATTTATATTTTTGAGTAGTACAATGGCTTTATTTCAGTAAATAAATATAAAATTACTGTTTCGTCATACTTTGTTTTTTTTTTTCAAAGTTGCTGATTCAGATTAAAAGTCGAATCTCCTTGCAATAAAGCTCGTTGGATCAGCTTCAAAGTCGAGTTTTGGTGAACATAAACAATGAGCACAATTAGAATTCGCATCACAGGACTTTAAAGACAGTGACGTTGGCAAAAGGTTTCAAGAGTCCATGTTACGCTCGTATCACGGCTGACCCACTGAACATTCACACCTTGTTAAAGTAGGGAAAATTCTTTCTGGACCTTCACTCTGCAAAACTTTCAAAGTTCAGTTTGAAAAGTTAGGGCGGCTGGATTTTGACGGGTCCTCTATGCGAAAATGTGAACCGCGCTTTACATTAAATTGTGATACAAAGTTTCAGTTTAGAAATGTGGCTTACCTTGCCAAAACTGCCTTTTCCAAGTACTTTGATGAAGTGGAAGTCTTCAATAGTGTATTTTCGGAAGCGTGGGATGGATCTCGCTGGTGGAGTGAACCGACCCGTCTTCCTGAACAGGCCGTAAGCTGTCGATTGCTCTGCGGAAGTTAACAAACAAATTAATACCAAAAAGAAATATGAACAGACTAGCGGAGCGGCTAATATTAATGAGGTGGCAGTGTACTAACGTGGGTGAATGATTTAGTAGATAAATAGATCTGACGAACGTATGGCTAGCCTCAAATGTGATTGGAAGACGTTGAAGTATAACGCAGATTCGTTAGACTATTGACAACATTTTGGAACGAAAATGTTTTGAATTCCGCGTTTTTTCTTTTTGTATAATTCAGCTATTATTTATTAATATTCTTTTTATTAATTATCAAACGATAGATATAACTTTTTACTACACATTTTTTTAAATAAAAGGTACTGTTGACTAGACTCAGTGGCATAGCAGGGCGTGGGCGGAGTGGGCCCATGGCCTCGCACTCAAAGGGGCCTCGCCATGCCTCTTTAAATGCAAAGCCACCAGACATAAAATCCTCGGTTATTTTTAAATTGAATAAAAACCTAAGAAATATTTATTTATTTATTTTCTATTGGACATACTTGTCACAGACTGGTAACACAGCATAGTTTTACGAAACGTTTCCTTTCATACTCATAGGTACTTTATACAAAACAGTGATGCTGGTAAACATTTTGGAAAAGGGGAGGATTCAAAAAATTCTAGAAGAAAGTATTTTTTTATAGTTAGGTAGGCTGACTATGGTGGTTAAGTTCAGACGCGAAGATAGCTGATGCAGCAGTGACGAACCCACCTCACCTCACCTTGCCGGCCTGCACAAATATTACTTCACACCTTTTTAAATCCCAGATTGTGGGAAGGTGCACGCGCGCTGGCAAAGAATTCCACTTGCGATAAATACTACAAAGAAAGGAGTCACCAAGTTTCTTTGTCCTTGTAGGAATCGCTGTCACAGTAAACGGGAGGCAACGTAGGCTAGTTCGCGTGGTCTACGTAAGAAAATGGGAAGCGGGAGAACAAGGTTTCAATGTAGTCATTGGTATTCAGATCAGAGCGAACTTCCACACCGAGCATGGTGATGTGGCTCTGTAGCGCCAGTGTTGGGCCCGGGCCCCGAACAGAGGGCAGGGGAAGGAATGGCGGCCTTTTTGCCGTGAAACGTTGTTTCTTAGCATTGAACTCAACCAAAATCTTGGCACCCCATTCGGAAATGCGGTCCAAAAAGAGAAACGACATTCTTCCTATTCTTCTTGATTTCTACCCGTCCAGCCGCTGCGTATCCTAAATATCTCGTATGAACTATGCACTGTATTATCATCTGAATTCTGCATAACAATTAATATATCCAAGAGGAATTAAATCATTGTCGTGCAACAGAAAGAGTGCAGGGGATAGGATGAAGCTCTGAGGTACACCGGCATTCATGACATGAACTGCGAACTACATCCATTAGCAAGGATGCGAATCTTACGCACATGCAGGAAGCCAGCCTCCTAGATACAGAACAAGGCCAATAAGAAACTCGCAGAGAAGGTTTTTTAACCAGACACTCTGGAAAGCCTTGGCGATATCAAGGCTGATAACCAAAGACTCGCCCTGCTTGTCAATAACCTCACCCCAATGTGTGTCACGTATTCTCTTGGTTTTGACCTAAGTCCGTATTGACGGTAGTTAATCAGCGAGCGGTCCTCTAAGTAGCGGGACTGTCAGACCATGTTTGGCGAGATAGATTTGAGTAGATCATGAGAACTAACAAAAACATCCCGCCAAATTGGGTACTCCTATTTTTGAAGTCGGTTGAGAAACGAAGCCTCGCTGATGCTAATTTGCCCACGTCTATACTCTTAAATGCAAATATTTACCGGTAGACGAATACCAATCTCACACAATTTATTAGGTTAGTTTTTTTGAAAACGAATGCACCACCTACTACAGGAAACTAATAATTTTCCGGGATAAATATTATCTTAAGTCCTGCTAATATAAAACTATTTGTGTGCCAATTTATTTATACGCAACTATATAGTTCAGCCGTTTTTGCGCGAACGTGAATAAATCCAATAATGCATAAAATTCTATACTACTTCAATGAAAATTATAGTTTTATATTACGTGTCATCAAGTGAATTAAAATTACGAGTAAATATAAAAAATACATGGAATCACAAGTAATTTTTTGTTAATCATCTATTCGTATATCAATGTGGTTATTTACTGTCCGTAAATTTTATTTTTTAGTAAATTTTCCATACACACTTTTATTTACTAACCCTATTACAAGTTATTATTTCAGGCTATGTCTTCATCGGGTTTCGGTGGGTTTTTGTTCTTTTTATCTCCACACTAAAATTAATAAAAACGTTGAGGAGGTTTAGGTGGAAAAATGTCATTGACTGACAGATAGTTACTCTCAGATTTATATAATATTAAGATAGAATTATTAATATTAAACCTTCTCCGGGATTTCAATGCAAATTTTGTTAATTATTGGTAACGAACAACTGTATTTTTTATATTTAAAGCATAGCAGATTTACTGCTGTTCAGCAGGCCTATTATACTCGCTAATTGTGATATTATTTTGATGTCAATTTCACATTACGTATATTATGCTCTCCGAAAAATGCGATATCAAAATGACATCAACTTATGTGTATTATGATCAACTCTTTAAAATGATATCAACTTAAATGCGTATTACGTTCAACTTTTTGACTTAAAACAGTATCGCATAAACGACAAAAATGTGATACAGGCTATGATATTGATATGATCTTGATGTGACATAGAAATGTTTCATAATACCATTTAAAAACATTGTCAACCTGGCATCAACATCATATTGACATCACATTAGGATTATATTACTAAAGCATAATTGACCCGCTGGGAAAGTAACCTAAACCGTACAGGACACTATGTATTACTTACTATAATATGTATAGCATTAACTTTTGGTGGTGTTGTGGTTTGTGTTCTGAGTCTTACTTAGTGGTTGTTACCATTTTAAGTAATAAATAGGATCGACTTTATATCATTTTTTTGTACTGACTGTGATTGTAGACTTTTACTTAGCAGTAAGATTTGTTGCAATACGTACAAAATGGCAGTGGCCATGCCTTCTTTTCCAAAGGTCCGAAATTGAAAACTCGATAGAAGCATTTTATATCCTACTTTATTTATACTACTAAAGTACTAGCTCTGACTAAATAAATTGATGTCAGTTGTGCGAAATCTATTATTATTAATATCATAATTATATGAAGTATGTAATGAGCTATTTAAAGAAAATCTCATACCTATTTTTAGTGTTAAACAAACATGCATAGGTACTTAATAAAATTATATGAAACAAATCTTCTTTTAGCTTAATCGTGTCCGGATGATTACGCGTGAGATGAATTATTGGCACACGTGTTTTGGCATTTCAAAATTTCGTGTCACATTTAAATTTATAAGTATTGATGTTTCTACCGGTACGTTTTAACTCTAATATTTCCAGGGTGCTCAATTCAGGTAAACATTTTAAATCACTTAAAGTAACATTCTTTAAAAAAACACCTGAATAAAGGCATTGAACTTGAGAATTCTATTTTCTCTACACATCTATCATGCATGCGTGACGCACGAAAGTAAATGTGATATAGTAAATTCAGTTCCTCAGACAATTTGGCTGAAACGTCTTGTCTGATATCATGCTGTGAAAATATCTATGTGTTTTTAAGTCACTTGTTATGTATAGTAGCCTATACCTAATATTTTCGAGAATGTGTAAATGAAATTAATAAACTTGCCCAGAACCAAGGCCATTTCCCGTATTTTTATAAATTATAAACAAGAATAAATTAATGGTGTGTGTATTTAGAGAGCTAAAGAGATTGGACACTATTTTTAATTTGCAATATAAAAGGCTCAGAGACATTATTATGACTTTCTGCATCAAAACTTATTACGCACCATTAAATTTTAATGACCGGGTTAATGAATTGAAAGGTCATCGACAACGTGTTTCAGGAAAATGTTTACGTTCATATTGTACTCGTAGTAGAATGAGTATGACATAAGCGTATAGCATCTGTTAATATTAATTCTCTTTCACCTCGGGTGAGATCGCGACCGAGCTGCTAAAAATATTAGCTTTGTACAATATCAAGGTCAATCTCTAGAGGTTTCGGCAAAATTGCGATCACGTTATAGGTGTCATATAAATAAAGCATTTTTTGTCTATTCCTGTACCAATTTTAAAAAGCCAACTTTCATTATTCAAGTTCGTTGTATTACAACCTTATAGTGGTGAATCGTTAAAAAGTTATGAAAAGTCGTTTTATTGCCTTTAGTATTAAGATAGCAGTAAATATTTATGTGTATAGCTAATTTTATTTTACTAACTCCGCTAGCAAGAAAGTATTTAGTATTATATATATGTATATTGTATGCAATTTGAGCATATTAGACAGGATTTTTTAGAAATTATTTATGAATTATTTCTAAATGTTATTCTCTCTAGTAACAGGAAATGTTATGTTTGTCGATGGCAGATGTTTTAATAAGTAATAATTCACATTTCTTTCAGTTTTGTATCATATTTTGGCCGCTCGTTCAGATTATTATTTATTATTTGTCGCGTAGTAATAATCCTTCGTATCAAGATAGTCTCATTGATATAAAGATCTGAAATCTGTTGGTAAATTGGTTTTATTTTTCTGTTTTATTGTGAATATGCGCAGAAAGTTTAACATCGAAAATGTTCGATTGCATCAGTCACTAGTACCTAGTCCCCGTTTTTCAGCGAGGATGCGAATCGTGCATGGTGCTTTAATATAGCGAGATTGCAAATTCCGTAATAAAAAGTTCCATTTTTATAAATCATAAAATGACAGGTAACAAATGCATATAATATGAAAGGACAATGGCGAAATATTTGTTGAAGTAAATCTTTAGCGTCTATAGATGTCATTATCAGAAATGTTAATAAAATAATCTCAAAAGATTTATTAAACGATTCAGGAGGGTTGTCTAAGTCTGGAATTAAAAACTTAAAAAAGGGAAACACAATTGACTATTTATTTTTTATTTTTATTGTGGCTTGGCATCATGGCTTTTGAGCCATTTATTTTAAGTGATTTTAGTGATGAAAACAACTTTAAATATGTTGTTCGTATGTTTTGCATCGCTTAACGCTTAAACTGTATTTAATTATCTATCAAAAATATCGGGAAACATTATTTTTCAATATTATACTGAAACCATAATAAATAATTCCCACAATACAAAAAGGGTATGGCGACAATTCTAACGCAAAAAACTATAACTGTCACTGTCATGCTTGTCATCGAATTGTTGTTGATATTGTTAACATTATCGTTGTTTGTGCTTGTGCATGCGTATTGCAACGATTTAAATCGGCGCATTGTGTTTTTTTGTGATATGTGTTTTTATGTGACTTGGACTGCATTCGGACTCTCGAAATCTTCCCTGCGACTGTTGAGTAGTGCTTGCCTAAGACTTCCGAATCTGATATTTCGGACGACTTCTTGCTGTGGATTTTGGACACGATTCCGTCCCATGCTGTGTAGTTTATTTCATTGTATCTACTGTCTACGATATTGTGATCAAAGATATGGAATTAAAAATATATAAAAAAGTGTTTCATATTTAATTAATATCCAATCAGTACACTATTAGAAATCCTTTTTTATACTTTATTATTGCTATGGTCATTTTCAAATTGTTAAGTACTTCTTACAGCACAGACATTGTATTCGAACTAAATAACCCTGCGGCCTGACCGCCTAAGTCAAAGCGAGAGCAATACGAAAGTTGACAGCCATAACTTTTTCAAACTCTGTCTGCGATAAAATCGAAACGCCTAAAATTCACGACGTGTCGTAATGCTTATGGTTATCAAATGCTTACGTGAGTGAACGATTCAATTGCGTTATGTTCATGTATTTTTTTACAAAATTCTTTT
The DNA here is from genome assembly GCA_902850365.2 of Chilo suppressalis. Classification (NCBI taxonomy): domain Eukaryota; kingdom Metazoa; phylum Arthropoda; class Insecta; order Lepidoptera; family Crambidae; genus Chilo; species Chilo suppressalis. The sequence continues at coordinate 7,830,439 of OU963902.1, forward strand.
CATTTTATAGTTGACTGAAATACATTAATATTTAATTTACAAATGTATATTATCATAGGGTGGCATAAATATTAATATTTAATAATTAGTCTTACAAAATTATTCTTAAATCAAAGACATAAGAAAATTTTAATTGGGTACCATAAATTGCACAAACAAAACGCTATGTCTGTTACATCTGCCTACGTTCTAAACTTATGCTCTGGGTGCATTTTTTTTACCCTGATTTATCAATTTTGACATAAAATGTATTAAATAAAACAAGTTTCAACGGGTTAGATGCACTGATTTTATTTATTTATCAAACCTAAGAAACAAATACATAAAATGTATGTCAAAATATACATTGTTCGTACCTGAAGCATATGTTCTGAACGTATGCCATAACTGCTGTCAGCACTTCACTTGGCTATTCGTGTTTGCTGTTTGTTAATTTGACCGCAGTCTGTCCTTATCATGCTTTATAAAGAATGAAAAGGACAAGCTGATGTCAAGTATACATATAACAAACTCGAAACTATTGAGCATACGTCGCATAGAAATTAGATATCTGATAACTTTTAGAAAGAAAGTATCACATCGAAGAAACTTGACTAAGTAAGTACTTTTTGAGTAAACAAAAATAATTCAAGAAATTTAATAACTTTACTTTATCACGAAGATCATGTTAATTTTGTCAAAGATAATCGCATCTTCGTCATTATAATTTAGTACTTATTTAACATTTTAGAAACCGGCACCATATTAAGTCTACAACTCCAACGTACAGTTGGAGGCCTTACTAATATGGATGGAGGAGCACCCATTCCAGGCTAGAGGGATGCAAATTGCAGCCCCGCACAGGCCAAACAGGCTTCGATGGGCCTATGGAAGAGTTTAGCGTCCCTCCTAAACGCAATTAATGATGTTACTAAAACACCAAAGGAGTGGTGATTTAAAGTAAGTGGTACTTTACTATTATTTTGTATAAAGTTTATAAGGCATCTTGTTATGTGTTCTGTATTTGTACTATTGCATGGAATTCAATTACTAATTTGAAAATGGTAACTCCCCATACATAAGGTGCTGTTAAAAGCTTAACTATTTTTTTTTCTATTTGGCTGAGCCTGGCTTATGATCAATCAATGTTATTTTATTCACCTACTTAATAACATTGTAAGTTCAATTATGTTGCCTTATCTGTTTTAATTAAGCATCCATCCTATGGAAAGTACCAAGAGTAAAGTGTTACCTATAAAAACCTTTGGAGGTCTATATCTTTACCATTGATTAATTTCATGTAACATGGTAGGACTCATAGACTCATTTGTAAAGAATAATAACATACCACTTAATAAGTTTCAAGAACTGGAAAATACAAACAATCCCTTTTTAAAAAACGCTGGTAATTTGTTTCAGCTGTATTGGATTTTTGAGCTGGAAAACTGCCGGCTTTGCGACAGTCAACTGCATGGGGAAAATTTGAGGAGCGGCGACTGGAGGAACAGCAATTGCGGAGGGACGTGCTCCGAGCATTGAGAGATATTACTCATGTATTATGTTGGTTCTATAAGACTGTAACTCATGGAAATAAATAATGTGCATTTGTATCTGAAGTTGTTTATGGTAATCTTTTTACTAAAATATAACAGCAATACTACTGAATGTTTTATTTACTGAATATTATTATCGTAAGATCCCTCCTCAACTTTATCACCTTGCAACCTTTTACTAGGTCATGGTCTCACAGCTGTTGTTCATTGAGTAAAAAAGTAGAATAAAAATCTATTAAGAGTTAATAGCTAATAGGTGTTATTAAATTAGTAGGTCTTTGGAGACATACTGGCTGGTTTCTGAATAGCGGTGTGACCACAGTTACAAGGTCTACCATGCTTCTCAACAATAGGGTAGTCAGGAAATGAAATTATTTCTTTAAAGTTGATTAGTACCTACTAAAAAGTTTGAAACAGTTTTGAAATGAAATCATTTATTTATTTAGAGTCTATATTCAGAGTTAACATTGTTTATATAAAAATAAATTATTGTGTTCATTTTAATACTCTTTTAACTCTGTGCGCCTTTTGACAAAGGCCTCCTTAAACTTTTTCCAGTTTTTGCTCTCCAAGCCAGCTTTGTCCAAGGGGTTTCCCTTTTATTTCTCAAATGAATAAATTCAATTTGTACCCAATTAGTAACTTGCTAATAGAAAGTAAATTTAGAATATTTGAACACTAACATAAGAAATAAATTTTATTGTTATGAATATTTAACAACAACTTATAAAATTACAGTTATATAAATCAAATTAAACTAGAGTATTAATAATAACTAGTTTCTCATTTAAAGTTAGTACATATTCAAAAGTTGTATTTAAATAAAACAAATTTGAAATGAAATCATATTTTATTCAAATTAAGTTATTGAGAGCTCTTTAATCATCCTACATTTTTTTCCTACTACCACACAGGACATCTTCTAGCTGGTGAGAAGAATGGGCGCAAGAAACTCATCAGCATTTAACATTTACATCAAATGATGTAGCTACCAATACATACAGGAAGATATAAAAATGACATGTTAAATTTAGACATTAAACTTAGGTGCTAATTAATAATTAATTAGTATAATAAAAATAAAATACAATAAATTGTAAACTAAACTTATAATACCTATTTTATCTTGTATGGTGCCTCTGCTCACAGATCCTTCTTCACACAAGTTTCTGTAAACAGTTTTAAATGGTCAATTATGGTTATGACTACTCCAGAGTAACTGACTGTCTTGCAGGACAGATGCCACGGACAGGCCTGTCTCCACTTGTGGCAAGTATGTCACGCTGTGGTTGGCGGACATGATCACACGCATGACATCCTCATCAATCTTGATACATTAGTCGCAAATAAGGTTGTGTAAAACAACACATGCATTTAAGATTTTCCCTGCTTTCTGATTTGGGTCTTGAAGATGCCAAAGCATCTTTCTATGACATTCCTAGTCCGCACATGTGAATTTGTGTAGTGATCCTCTGGTCTCCCTGGGTCAGCATGGAGGATTGGCGTCATCATCCATGCCCTTCGGGCATAGCCAGAGTCATCTGTAAAATAAATATTGTAAAACTAACACTGAAAAATACTAACATACAAAAACACTTATTTTGTATGAAAATATTCAAATAAAATGATAACAAATGATTTTTAATACACATACCCAAGAACCAGTAGATCTGTCCAATATCATGGAGTCTTTCAATTCCATTTTTCACAGCCTGTGAATCACAGGGCAACAATTCCAAACATGAGAGTCATGACTTGCACCACCAAATGATGCATCCATATGCAAAATATGTAAGTCTGCATCACACATCTGTAACAAGAGTATAATATTAAGGTTTAAACAACTATTTTATTTCATATGAGTATCACATTCCAAGAAATTATTTTTGAAAAGTTATGGTATAAATGCTTTTGGTATAGTACCTACCTTTGTGTAAAGTGTTATTTTATTAAACTAAATTTTGTTGGTATGAAGTGATTCCTAATATAATATAATTCATTTAACACAAAATTTGTTAAGAGACAATTGATTAAAAAATAAGTTGCTTCATATATTTACTGTTTTATAAATAAATGTAGAGTATTTGATTGTTAAAAGGTTTTATTATAATTCAATAGACCACATTTATTCAAAAATATAGAAATAATATGTGATTCTGTAATCATGTAAGCATTTGGAAGAGATTTAGGAAGCGGTTTTAATGTAATTATTACTTACCGCAAGCACATTAAGCACAGGGAGAGGTACATTTTCCTGTTAAAATATGCTTCTTCATAGTCTTTAGGTCGTTCTGTGCGTCGGATGCAAAAACGGCATCAAGTCGTCGCAAAGAGTAAGGAAATTATCCTTACTCAGGCGGAACGTTTGGACAAACGTTCGCTCCGGCAGCAACATAGGCATGCTGTCCTCCCGCAACTGTCTTCTTCGCAAGGTCAGCATTGTCTTCTGGCTCTCCTCCTCAGCTACCACCAACAGAAATATTCGAGCCATTTCTCACTAAAACAGAAAAAAAACTACAAGAGTACACAATCTTAGGTTAACAAAAGACAAAAGTAGCTATATTTTAATTTTATAAAGCAAAATAAATTGAATTATAAATATCGTATGAAAGCATGAGATGAAAACAGTGAGTCTATAGGTGTCTGCTTATCTGACAGCTTTAACGCTTACCCGCCATCTTGAAATCGCTTTCACTTTTTTTAGGCGTTTCGATTTCCTGTCAAAATAGTAGCGAGAAATTGAACGATGTCATTCAAAATTGTTAATGGCTGTCATCGGCCGCAAAGTAAATGTGAAAGCGTTATGGCTTTCATAGGCGTTTCCAAATGACAGTGTGACGTCATAAACTTTAGCATTTTTAAAGCAACGCGAGTTAGGCGATCAGGCCCCTGGTCTGTTTAGTATTATTAAGTATTTTGACGCGGTTGGTCAGTAAGTACTTACGCCCACTGACCATACATTATAAAAAACATTTTTTTCGTCATTAATCTACGGGAACCGTATACTTTTATAGTTCTGTTCACGTATTTTTTATTTTGATATAAAAATATTCTGGAAAATACTTTAATAATTCGTTTTTGTATTACTTAGTATGACATAACCTCCAAATCTTCAAAGTAGAATATCTATAAATCCAGACTTCCTATAATAATAGAAATAAGACGAATCAAATCGAGAATCTAAACTCTATAATTTAAGATGCAATTCATTCATAGACGCAAAAAAAATTTTCAACAAAAATTTGTATGGGAGTTCGCCATTGTCCTTTGTCTATTGCCTATTAAAAATTGTTTATTAAGACAGATTTGTAGAAAATTTAAAATACCACTTAAATGAAATGTTAATGAACGTATATAACGTTCATCATTCATCAACATATTTTATATGTTTCATACTAATATCGCCATTTTGGCCCCTCCTTGGCATCGCGATGATGCCCGTGGATGACTACGCAAATTTCTAGTTTGTTTGTTATATTCGGACATTTATCAACGATGATCTAAAAGAATAAAAATAATTTGAAAAAAGTTAGTCTTTTAGAAAATAGCAAAGAAACACTATAAATATCGTTCTCAAAGAGTGCAAAAACGTCTATATTAATTTTATTTCTAATTATTATATTAAGCTTGGGTATTAAGTGTAATTCGGAGTAATTCTTTTTAAGAGAAATATCTGCAAGTTTTTTTTATCTGCTGTGTTATAACTATTACTTGTGATTTTTTTATATCAAAATCCAAACAAATTTTAAACATGTGCTGTTAATGATGAATCGTGAGTTGTATTGAAATGTAAATTAATAGCAGCAAGCAATGTTAGAGACGGTAAAGCAGCTTAAAAAAACTATCTGGTGAATAAACAAAATACATTTTGCCATAAATATTTACTAAGCTACAGTCAATTAAATCGTCATCTCACACTTTACCGAGCTCTTGTTCTAGTATTTCAGCAGCGTCGTTCTTATGCGTTGTGCTTGTTGATGCCCCAGGGCTCTCGCCATCTGTGTAAAAGAAATTTATAATAAACTGCTTTCCTAAAATGTATTTCTACAGAAGCACTTGAATTGAATTCAAATTTCAATTAGCCAAGATTAAGTAACTCCGATAAAGTAGACTTTCTTGACAGAGCGACAATCTTCTTTGTATTTTTTTGTTAAAAAAATTAAGATATCGCAAACTCCGCTTGTTGACCTTCTTTGAACTTTTATATCATTAATTGATAAGAGTTATTTTAATAAAACATTAATGAAGTGCAAAAATGTAAACGATATAAAGTGCATAGTAATAAGAGTCAGTGTAATAAAAAGTCAAGAAGAAAGTGAATTAGGAAATGGTAAGAAAAATAAGATAAAGAACAAAAAAGCAAGTGTCGATAGTGTGGTACCGTTTAAATAAAATTTAAAACCAACCAAAATGTTTGCCGTGAAAAACTGAACCTATATAAATAGCTACATCAAGATAGTCTGTAGCAGGAATTGGAATAAAAATACGCTCGTGGCGTTTGAAGCCCTGCCAGATAATTGACTATTAGTGCACGCCATCGATTTATTGCTACGGGACGCTACACTTGCTGGCATACGTGTGATGAGGTGATTTCAATGATTGACATGGGAATTATTATAAATCATTGGGAATTTAAATTTCATTTGTCAAATGTTTGTTACTAATTTTAACAGTGACTCATTCTAAGGTAAAATAGTCGTTCCCCAAAAACTGTAGTAATAAAATTCCATAGCTTTAATATTAACAGACTACCGAACCCACCTCGTCCCGGCTTGTACGAGTGACATTCAAGAATAATGGTGAAATCATTTCCAAAATTGTTCCAGTAGTTCCAGAGATAACTTCCTTCAAACAAATTAAGAAACTGCAATGTACCGCTTTATGTACCTAACATTATTAACAATATTATAATATAATCATATTATGATAATTGTCATATTAATTTTTCAATTTTAATAATACTTGTATTGTCAACCATTTGTTAATAATTTCAGCAGCAATAGGAGCTATTTATTATTTATACAGGTGAGAGGCAAGTGATTGGCCTAAGTCCAGACTGAAGCAAGCGCATTTTACTCCTACGCCGAATCATATCCGTGGGCACAAACAAATACGCACAATTCTTTATACGTTTATTACTTTACTGTCTCGTTTTGCGTATAACGCTTGGCTTTATTCATATCATTACTATCATTATTCTGATTTTGAGTATTTGATTATTGTGACATCACATTGAATCAAATCCAACGATAACGAAATTTCGTTTTCATCGTCACGCCTACTTACTTATTTGTTGTTTTGCAATAAACTATATTGATGATGAATTAATGAGTTCGTATATATTTTTTCATTTTGTGATAAAATATATTTTCACACGTGCAGCTAATAATATCCGTTACAGACGATAGCCGTCCAATAAAACATTGCTTTATTTTGAGCGGGACGTCTGACGTATCTGTGACGCTAATGTTTCCGATACATTCCGTTCAATAGATATGACCTCCAAATATTAGAATATAGTGTAGGTGCCTAGTACCTTTGAACTATGTGTATACCCACCTTTTCTGGAACTCCGGGACGCCAAAGCTTCCACCAGGAGACGCTGATTCACACCGCACAAATTTGCTGTCAATTTTTCGCACTTGCGATGGCAGTTTACGTCACAGTCTAGAACAAAGATCATCATGTCTCACGACAAAGGAAGGGGCGTCAAGGTTGACCCCTGAGTTTGTTCCGCTTCTAAGCCGTGCAAAAGCAGCGTACATTCGTGACACTGTACATGTTAGTGGAAAATTAGTTGTGAGAAAGTAGTGTATTGTTTTTATGTGTTGATGACGTAGTTAATCTACCAGGTATTAAAACAAATTTACCTTTTTTAATATGAACAAATCCCGCAGGTGAAGTGGGCGCTGATGAATCGAACCCTGAGTCATTCGAGCCTGTAGAAGTTCTTCCGTCTGCGTTGTTTTCGCATTCGAAAAATTCTGCTGAACCCTCACTAGCGTCAGATTCGTCTGCATCTTCCTCGTCTGACGATTCTTCTTCTGATGAAGATTCCGATGAACTCGACGAATGAATAACTTGTGGAACTTTTTTTTGAAGCGGCCTCGGGGTTGCTATTAACGGCCTTAATGCGGCTTCTTCTTTGACTGGCTTCCTTGGACTTGGAGCTAACGGCAATTTGACGATTCCAACAGAAGATGACTTAGTTTCTTCTTCTTCTCTTTCCTCAACAGGGACATCTTCAGCCTTTTTATCCTCTCCTTCTTTACTTAGTGATAAAGATATTTTGGTGACCTCTACTTTGCCTGGTTTTGGAATGTTTTCTATATCGGATACTAATACAGAGCCTGTATTTTTATTAGTAGGCGTATCTTTGATTGATGACATATTTAGTTTTTCTGTTTTTGATGAGTTGGTGTTACTTTTTTCTGACGCTCTAAGAATATCACGTTCTAATGTACTAGTTGGTGAAGTTTTCGTCTCTTGATCACATTTTTTATTTTTGGTTTCAATTATAACCTCCACTATTAATTTGTCTACATCTTTTGGTATGACTGACATTGTATTAATAGGTTGAGGTTCTTTTTTGGAGTCCTTTTGTTTTTGTTCGAGTAACAACTTTTTCTCAACCTTCTTAAGATCATTACTTATTGCATGACCTTTTTTCAGTGAACTTTCGTTTAGTGTTTCCGGTGTCATATCATGTTTACTTTTATCTTCATGGTTTTGAGGTGTTTTATCATCAGGTGCATCACCACAGTCATCCTGATTTAGATGTGGTATTGGGACCTTTGGCATAGATTGTGTCGTTTTGGTTTCATTTTTGAATTGATTTGTCTCTTCTTTTTCATTAATAATCTTAACCACTTCATTATTATTTTCCAGCTTTTCATTTGACGTAATGCCGTAGAGTTCCTGAATTTCCTCTGTTAATACTTTTTCCTTGATTGGAGTATCTTCTGAAGCTAAGTTATTATTAGGTTCACTTTTATTTCGTAAATCTGCATTATAATTTTCCTCAGTAGTAGCAGTTTTACTAATGTGGTCCGTCTTAGTATCATTTTTTTCTCCTTTTAGTGAGTGTTTTGAAATTGGTTCGATAAGTATCGAAGAATTAAGTGATTCATCTGTCGATTCTTCTTTTATATTACATGATTCGCTCATGTCATGAATTTGTAATTTTTTCTCAAGTGTTGGACTAGTTACGTTCGACTGGTTATCTATTTCAACTTTTGATTTAGAACTACTAGATGTATTTTCTAACATCATCATTTTATCAACATTATCATCACATACAGTAATGCCTTTTCTTTCTATGCTCGAAGTATTTGCAGGTTCGGTTTTGATACTTTGTGAATTTGAATTACATTCAGACGACATAAAATCAAGATCTCCATATTCTTCTTGATGAACCTTACTTGTGTTATTTTCATTTTCAATTAAATTTTGATTTTCATTACACTCTTCAATAGGTTTGTTATTATCAGGTGCAGTTTCTTCCTCTTCTGGGAACCAAAATAGTGCTTTCTTTTGTCTTTCTTTTGCATCTTCAATATTTTGTTTCCGTTTCAATAAATAAACAGTTTCCCTCTTTCCTATTTTATCCCAAAAATTACCTTCTTCCGGCTCTGGAGAAAATGCTTCCTCGTTAGATGAAGGTGTGCTTTTAAGTTTATTCTTGACACTTCTTCTACTTTTATCGTTTCTCAGCAGCACTTTCGTGTCATTATTTTCCTCGGGTTTCTGTTCCAGTATTGTATCACTTATAACTGTACTATATGTTATTTCCTTCTTCGGGGTATGCAGTATCTCTTCTACAGTGACATTTTCAACTTTAAATTTTAGGGGACTCTTAGGCGGTGATACTTCCACTGATGAAGTTATCTTGGCTTTTAATTTTGGTTTAGGTTTCGACTTATTTTCATGTTTAGGGGAAAGTCGTTCTTCGATTGAAGGTAAATCAGAGCTAACTATGATTTCCCTTGGAAACTCCGTAATAGAGTCTAACCTACATATTGAGCCACCAGATAATGATTTTTTTAAACTTCGTCGTTTAGTTATATGTCGTGAATCTTTGGAAGATTTTAGACTGTCATGTAAGGAATGATCTGATTTTGTAGTTTTCAAAGAATTATTAAAATTAGCGGACTTTGATCTTTTAAAGGGCTTAAAATTCTCATTGTTATTTTTAACATCTACTCCAACACCCACTTTACTTAAATCTAAACTAGTTGTACTTAAATTTTCTCTTCGAATCAAGGAATCTAGTAAGCTTGCTTGCTCTGCCAAAAGGTCCATCGAACATCTTCGCTCAGGTGATTTACTTAAAATGGTACTGTCACATGTAGAGCTGGCAGACAAACTTGGGGTGCTTTCTAATATTCTAGAAGAGTCTTTACTGATTAAATCGTTGTTGTCTTCTCTTATTTTAAACTTTTCTACTAATTTAGTTCCTAGCGATTTCTTTTCTTTTTTACCTTTATAAATTAAATCTTCAGACAATTTTTCCCTCCAACCTATGCTCTCAGGTGGTTCTTCTTCTTGTTTGTTGCATTCATTGGTCACAGATGGTGTGTTATTACCTGTTTCCTTTTCCGTGTCTTGAGAACAAGTACGAGGTGAATCTCTTTCACGTCTTTTAATCGTGTGAAGTCGTACTACCGTTCTACCACGTTTTATTGTACTTCGCTGAGGCCCGGGCGATGAATCGATTCCTGTCTCAGGTTTTCCATCAACTCGTGGCATAAAAGGACCATTATCTTTATTGTCACTTTCATTTTCTTTTTTTGGAGAGGATTTAGGGCTAATCACGGGAATATTTTCTCTGTGACGATATCTGTCCCTAGATACATCAATATCTGCCGTATTTATATTGATCGGTCGCGGAATGTATCCTGAAGTTCCATAAGTCCTTTTCGCAATAGGTATTCTTCTAGGGCTGCTTATACGAGCTGGACTTCCGGTGCTTCTCTCGGAAATCGTAGTGAGCATCGGCGAGTACGTCCTTCCGGTACTGGAAGTCCATCTGCTCGGCAATGCTGAGCGCGTGTAGCCTCCTAGAGAAGAATGGGTGCTGTAGTTTCCTCCTGGGTTGAGGTAGGGGGCACTGTATGACGATCCAATGGGTGACACTGATCCGTAACCGTATGGCATTCCAGAATATGATGGGGATCCACTGTAGTACATGTTCGATATGTGTTCGGAGTAGAGAGGCATGATGCCGTGGCGCGGCGCGAGCGCATCGACCGCCGACACGGGTGCGCGTAGACTGGAGCGCGCGCGCGAGGGGGCTCCGCGCCTCGCTACAGGTGCGCCGCCCGCCCGCCGCCGCCGCCCGCCCTCGACGGCCCGTCACACGAATGCCAGGTGATTGATTGCCAATGATGAATTAGTAATTTAATTTACTGTAATTATATTGTTTACACCATTCCGCAGCCATGTACAGTTTCTATATTTAGCTATAAAAGCATACCGTTTTCATTTAAATCAATATCAGTTGTGTTTTATTCATAAAATATATTTCTCTATCAAACAAAAAGAACGTTTGTGTGTTGGGCTTTAATCGTAGCAAAGTGATTCACACAACTTGTATTAATTTTGAGTATTGGATCGTGGTATTGTTCAAAAACACAAATTATGTAATGTCGTTTTTTAAATGATTTTATCTTTAAGCAAAGTGGTTCGCAATGTTAGCTCAAAGCATGATGCTCCCATTTAAAAATAAATAGGACTGTCATATATCGGTTAGCTGAAAATAGAAGAGAAAGTGGCCAGCGGCTACTCGCTAGAAAGTTTATAGTGAATTAGTTTGTGCAAATAGATGCACGTGATATATTTTAATGCAATACAATAGAGAAAATGATTTTAATACAGACTTAGTATACATTTTGTTAGTTATACATAACAGACACACTGGAAGTAATCTAAACCCATACAAAAAATCTTCCAAATGTGAGTCGGATTCACACACGTAGAGTTTAGTAAAGATTTCGTACAGAATATTTACTAAAAGATTGTTAGGAACAAGCAGAAAGGCTATGGCAAGATTTTAATGTGTTCTCTTGTAGCGGCAATACAAATATAAATTCTGTCTGCCATAATGTTGACAGATGAATGAATATAAATAGGCTTATTGATAGGGTTCCGTTATCTTTCTGAGTAATCGGCCGTATCTAGAGATACTCAACAATAAAAAGAACGTACTTATAAAACTATTTTTCGGATCAATCTCAATAAATTAAGACAGTGACAAATATATAATATCTCCCCGCCTCGGTCTCCTGATTGGGTCAGAGTAGGCAAAAAAAGTCAAAAAATCTTTATTTAAATTAGATGCACAATACAACTCGTTAGAATCGTCCATTTTTTTTCCTACCACTAAGTTATGGGCATTTTTTAGCTGTGGAGAAAAACTGGCGAAAAGAACTTCACGGTGTTAAATTATTATGTAACATTATTTACAAAATATTATATTGTTGCGGTGTCAATATAAAATCAAATCATCTTCATCATAATTATAGATTCCTGTCAGAACCTATGGAACTGTTTTAACCCAATTTTGTCTGAAATATATTAGAATAGTGTTTATTAATAAGAACTCTTTTGACAGGTTTAAATTATTTACGCTTAGTATTGCTAGGGACTTTATTGTAGAAGCGTATACAAAAACCTTTAAATGAATTATTGATTTTGTGGAGTCTTATAATAGGTACTTACAGCTAATTTATTTTTATTTCTAGTATTAAGCAAATGCTTATGTCTATTTATAGCAAATAATATAATATTTTCTCGAATATACATTAAATTTTCATAAATGTACTGAGAAAAAATAGTCATTATATCAACAGTGCGAGTAATATTTTTGTTTTATAGTATATATATGATATGGTGACCGCTTACCATCAAGTAGGCAATACGCTTGTTTGTCACCCTTTTAAAATGAATATTTTGTATTTAATAATACTGCAATAGTTAACGGTAAAATAACCCACTGAAATTAATTAAATAAAGTTTTAATATTTTAACAATTGCAAAGTACTTTAAAATAGGGTTTCACGTTATACACCTTATGTATATTGTTCATTGTAATAATGATACAAAAGGACGTAATTTATTACTATGACATGTCTATAGAATTTATTTTATTAAGGTTGGATATTAAAGAATACAGCATGTCTTGGTTTTAATGTTTTGTTCAAAGTTATAAAAATAAGGTCAATAGATAGGCTATATTATATTCTATCCATTGACCTTCTTTTTATAACTTTGAACAAAAAACTTTAAAGATTAAATATTATTTATCCTATAAGTATCAGTCCTATTATGAAAAGTAACCTCCACCTTACAAACGATCACAGTAAAATATAATGTCATTTTGGTAATGTTTAGGTTTGGAGGATTGGGTTTAAATCAGCAAGGTGACTTAGGATAGCAGAAGCGCAAATTCTTGCCTGTCACACCAGCCAGCATTTACGCGACTGAAGTTCACTTACCTTAAGCCGTCAATACATGTTATGTAACTTTCAATATTATTTTTTTATTTTATTGACAAAGATTCACCAACATATAGTTTTACATTACAATTAAACAATTACAAGTACAAATACCATACTTAAAGATATGCTTTTTTCAAGTGAATACAGCATTTCAAAATTATTAAGTATAATGCCAGATTAAACAAACAAAATAGAACTCCACTAACATGAAAAACGGGCATACTGAATCATAATATTATTTAGTCTCTGTTATGGTCCAATTTGAATTTTCTCACAAACAGCCTCTTAAATACGCGCTCAGAATCGTGAAAAATGTCGACACTGCAGTCCTGTAAATCATTGTAAGTACGCATACACCGGTATAGATGAGCACACTCACCAAGTCTAGTATTGCTATGAGGGAGATCAAAGCTTTTTGACATGGGGTGTCTAGGTATTCAATAAGGGACTTTATTATTGCCCGTTTAATTAGATACGGACAAATTAATTTTCCATGGATAAGCTTATGTAATGTCATAAGATCAGCGGGTCAATTATGCTTTAGTGATATAATCTTAATGTGATGTCAATATGATGTTGATGCCAACTTGACATTGTTTTTAAATTGGTATTATGAAACATTCCTATGTCACATCAAGATCATATCAATATCATATCCTGTATCACATTTTTGACGTTTTTGCGATACTGTTTTAAGTCAAAAAGTTGAACGTAATACGCATTTAAGTTGATATCATTTTAAAGAGTTGATCATAATAAGTACGCATAAGTTGATGTCATTTTGATATCGCATTTTTCGGAGAGCATAATACGTAATGTGAAATTGACATCAAAACAATATCACAATTAGCGAGCATAATTGGCCTGCAGGTAGTCTGCGTCATTCAGCCAATGGCGTCATTTTGAAGTGAAGGAGATGATTATTGTACTCAGCATCACGAGAACAATCGCGACTACGATAAGCTAAGTAACGGGTAAATTTTCCCTGAATGTGTTCTATCCTATCCTATGGGAGTGGACTTCTATACTTTAATTCAATAATTTAATTTTTTGGATATACTCAATATGAAATTAAGTCATGAAGTGACACGGAAAACGTTTTTTAAAGAAAATCCATCTGACTATCATTAAAATAACTGTTGATTTTTTAATGAAGACAGGCTGACTTTACACAAAAATTAGCAAAAAGTTAGCATTGTGTTACCTGATTGATTACACACTAAGTTGATAACACGTTAGAAAAACAATTAATCGCACTTTATGTAAGTATAACTTTGATAGTTGTAAGTTTTATACTTTTTAAGACAATCGAATCAGAATTCTTAGGTACTAATGAGTGACCCATTTTCTTTGCGGTTGAGTGTATTTTATTAAACGACAAGACATACAATCAAGTTACGCATCACGAAAAGGACACAAATTAACTTTTCCAACAACCAGACTTAAAATAAACTTAAAAAGTCGATACAAATTTTTAACAAACTACCAAAACAGCTAGCCGAAGAAAAAAGCGATAACGTATTCAACAAAAAAGTTATACAATTAGAAATTTGTTACTTTAATATATGCAGAAAGGAGTTTGAATGTATGTAATGTAATAATCATTATTATTAATTAATAATTATTGTTATTAGATCTTATATCAAAATTACATAGTGATGTAATGTGATGAATGACATTTTACTTTCCTTCCTCAGCGCCAACATAAGAGGTTCTTCTATGCTTATCAGAAAAGAAAATGGCTAAAACCGTTGTGAACAACAAAAAAAGGATTTTTTCTTTATTTATCCTACTAATATTAATATAAGTGTGAAAAATTTAATAACACAATAACTGCTGAACGGAATTTAGAGGATATTTTTTATACTGAAAAAATTACAGATTTTTGTGGGATTCTGGAATAACTCATCGTAAGATACAGACGAAGTCGCAGCAACAGTTTATTTATGTTTACATAAAAAAGTACAATGTATGGGAGTCCTTACATATATAATGTAGGTAAATTATGCAATAACTGAATAAAAAAAAATTCAAGAAAATTTTGGTCAAAAACTTATTGCATACAAACTTTCTTCCCATATTTCAGATATTTCTAATTATACTTTTGAGAGAAAAGTTCAGCCTAAAAAAATCATCTTAATCGATTTGTGTTACAAAAAACCAGCCAAGTGCGTGTCGTGCCATGCACAGTGTGGGATTCCGTAGTTGCCTGTAGTTACCACAAGGAATTTACAATAGATAAGAAATTTTCTTTAATCAAAGTTGAACGACTATTTACTCTCAAACTAACAAATTTATCTTAACCGTTATAGTTTTCCTTAAAAGTTAATGAAAAGCACTATTATCATGATTTTTTCAAGGTTTTTCAAGCCAATAGTTTAGGTTTTAGATGGGACGCAAACGGATCCCTAAATCGAAAAATAGTCTTAGAAACTCCTAAGTAATTTCAAAGGATCTATTCAGCGATGGGGTAGATGATGAAAAAAAATCATCCTCATGTCACATGTAGGGGAGCTACCCTAAAAAAATATTTTTCTAAATTTTATTCTACCATTTTGTCGGCGTGATTGATATACATATCTCCACAAAATTACAGCTCTCTAGTGCTAATAGTCTCCAAGCAAAACCAGGGACGGACAGATGGGCATGCCGAAAATATAAGGGTTCCTTGTCAGGAATATGAAACCCTAAATAACCGGACAAGTGCCTGTTGGAATCGCTCTCCATAACATAGGTTTTAGGTACACAACTTAAATGGCTGTATATTTTTGTACGTTAACATAGAAGTTAGATTTTTTCCACAGCTTCAAAGGGCCGTAGACCTGAGTACGTCGTGAGTATTGAGTAAGAGTGAGTAACAGTTAAGTCTGAGTATTTGTACGTCGTTTAAATTTTAACTCGATGCTTCCACGCATTCCCGAGATAAAGGTTCTTGACAGACAGATGTAGACGGTCCAATTAGCGCTTTTTTCTTTTGTCGTATGGAACCCTAAAAAGAAACTCACTTTCGCATTTATAATAGGTACTGCTCTATCTTCGCACTTGTATTGCAGCCACTTGCAAACAGTAAAATTCAACAACCTATTAAAAAATCTCTATCGGTCATGAACCATCTAAAATTATAGTAGTTGCTACTCACCACTACCCACTTACAGCAACTTTGCTTAAATCTCTAAAACTAAATATATTCCATAAAAAAAAATACAAAAAACGACAATGTCAATTTAACATGATAAGATTTAGTAAAATAGTTCCAAATGGGCCTAAGTACGTGTTACGAATTACTCTAGTAAATTCGTAGCACGTTCCAAGCCTTCCGCAGTCGGACGTCGTAGAAAGAAAGGTGATAGCCAGTATATAATCTGCTCGTATTAAAATGTGGGTATATTGGATAATAAATTACATGAATTGTTATAAATAAATCCCATTAATTTGAAATAAAGACGACCGACGGTATTTTTTTATTCTATTCATACACCTTAGCACTTTTTACTATGTATTTGTTTGTTACTAAACCACTATGGAGTTATCTGAAATAAATTATTATTATATACCCCTAACAGAAAACTAGATGAGGTAGAGGGTCCTTTTGTTGTGCCCTACAATGCTCTCTTATTGTATAGAAGCAAAATATTATAATGATACACGAAAACAAAAATTAAAAGAAATTTATTGAAATAAATATAAAAACATGTATCGTTGATGTCTTTTGTACGTAATTTTAAACTATTACTTTGTTAATTTTTAAGTTTGATATATTTTTTCAAAATATTTGGTAGAGTCATGATATTTATAAACTTTATCATAGTAAAGATTTTCATTGATATAGCAAATTATCTTTATATTTAATGCCAATTATATTTACGAAAACCATATGTCCTCCTCCTTGTGTTGTGCTCCACATTGCTGAGGGTCGTGACCTCCACGATTTATTTTGTGGACGACCGCTTTCCACTTGTTGCGGTCTTCGGCAGTGTGTGGCGGACTCCAGTTTTAGTGTTGTCGCGGATCTGGTCTATCCAGCGCATGGAGCTTCTTCCTCTTGGTCGCCTTCCCTGTACTTTTCCTGTCACCAGGAGCACTTCCAAGTTATCGTTTTTCTTCCTGGCTATGTGACCGAAGAATTTGAGGAGCCTTCGCAAACAGACTGTTGATAGCCTAACAGTGACTCCTACTTCTTTAAGAATTGACGGATTTGTGCAGTGGGCTATCCATGGAAGTCGTAACATTCTCCTCCAGCAATACATCTTAAATGCGTCAATGCGAGATCTGTCTGCCTTTTTGGGGGTCCAGGTTTCCGCACCGTAGGTGAATATCGAGAACATCAGTGTTCTCACCAGGCCAATCTTGGTCTTAAGTGAGATATATCTATCTGTCCAGATCCTGCCTAGTCGGGTCATCGCGATTTTCGCCAGTCCAATCCGTTTACGAACGTCCGGTTTGCATCAGCCATCGCTGCATATGGAGAGCCCAGATATATAAAGGTGTCCACATATTGGAGATCGAGTATCCCACTGAGCTCGAGTTGCTTTGTTCGATCTATGAACAGACCACGCTCTCCGCCCGCTCGTTCCAATCGTTCCAGCAGTTTTTCCACCTCAGCTTCATCAGTTGTAACGAGTGTGGTGTCATCAGCGTAGCGCATGTTGGTAATTCTGACTCCACCGATGGAAACTCCGCCTTCCCAGTCTTCGAGGGTACGTCGCATGATATATTCCTCATAAACGTTGAAGAGGATGGGAGATAGAATACATCCCTGTCTCACTCCTTTACCAAATTTAAACGGTTTTGAAAGAGTTTGATCCAACCTCAAAACTCCACGGTTATTGGCATATAGTGATCGAAGAAGCGAGACAAGATGTTGAGGTACGCCGAGGTCAGATATCACCTTCCATAGGCTTTTCCAATTAACGCAATCGAATGCCTTGCTATAGACGATGAAGCATAAAACCAAGGGCACGGTAATATTATCTATACAGTATTGTGACTCGGCCCTGCTGTCCTTGAAATAACTGCCTACGGTCGAGCGGGGCGTAAACACGCGGTAGGGCTGCCCGCCTACAGTATTTTAATTTCATCTACATAATTGAGTTTCTTTCTAGTTTTGTGAATGTATTTTTTTTTGTAAAAAAAAGTTGTGAATGAATTAGGAAGTGTTGAATAAAATACATGTTATTTTTAGGTAATAATTAATAAAAAAAATATAAATTTGGGACAGAAAAATATTTACGCCTCGACTGAGACGTACGAAAAGCTTTATTATTAAATTTAATAGTATATTAAAAACGCATTCGTATAAAAAGTTTATTTAAAAATACTTTAGGGAAACATTGCCAAGGAGCAGAAAAGGGAATATCTTTAACTTGTATATATATACCTGCAGCTACTTTACAATTGATATGTTTTTTTTAAATGATGTACGGATTATTTCCTCCAGTTTTTCTACATATTCCAAGAAATCATTACTAGGTACTATTAATAAAGTTTGTAAATTATCCTTACTATAGTCCCGGTACCTTAAATACCGACTCAAACCAAAAACAATTTTCACAGCGTTCGGTCATCGCTGCGGCGCATTCGCGACTGGATGCCCAACGGTTTGTATGAAGATAGAATACTGTATAGATAATATTACCGTGCCAAGGGGGTATTAAATTTGTAGAATTTCTCAGTGTACAGATAATATGTAAGTATAGGCAGTTACCGTGTTTTGCTTATTATCCAAATTAAATTATTGTTACAACTGATGTATAATGAGCGGTAGTAAAACACGAATGTTGGTTGCATACAAGACTTTATCGACACTCATGCTATGTATCTTTTATCAAAGGTTCTGAAACCATGGGGCGTTCTGAGAACTTAAAATTTATGAAAAGTTTCGGCGCTATAGTAATGAAACGCGCGTTATTTATACATAGTCCAGTCAATGCATGATATTCCCTAGCAATTCTAGCAAACAGCACCGATTACCACCAAAAAGTCTATAATACCCATTATAGATTATATATTGTTTGCTAGAATTGCTAGGGTTCTTATTCAATGTGCCAAGGTTTGCTTTTACCCTGGGGGTGAACGCTACCCCTTCTTGGGGATATATTTTTTTAATCTATATATATAAAAATGAAACCCGATTTCCGTTGTCACGACATAACATGAAAACGGCTTGACCGATTTGGCTGATTTTTTTTTGTAGTTTTCTAATACTCTGTACAAGGTTCTTACGGAAAAAAATAATTTAATTTTAAATTTTTATTTAATTTTTATTTTTTTTATAATTTTTTTATTTAATAAAAATTAGTAAAGTCCTCAGGTATGGCGAGACCAGGGAAATAAGGATTCATTTGTATATGGAGGATATTATAGATTCCAGTTCAAATTGAATAGGTACTCATACATAAGATAGGTCAGCTATACAAAATAAAGTAGTGCATCAAAGCTACACTAAGGCGGTACGAAGTTCGCCGGGTCAGCTAGTTAAAAATAAGAATGGGTATAGATATACTGGCTAATTCCAAGAACTTTTGTTCCATAAAGTTTTAAAGATTGGCGTTACTTTTAAAGATATTCGAGAGTGGAGACGTCAATTTTTCAACAAAAATAAACACATTTTCAGATGATTTTTCATGAACAAATCTGTAAATAAGTATATTATAAAAAAATCATTCGGCGTAAAATTGTACCTTATAAAAAACACAAAATTCTTGTTTTGAAATACTCATTATATGAAATTTATATACACACATTTGTATTGAACACAACGGTGGAATAGCTAGTTATAGGTTGGTTCTACTTCGTTAAACGCCAAAATCGAAAGTTACAACTTCAAATATTCAAAAAACCCACGGCAATTAAAACTGAAAGAAAATGATTGAAGCTGTAAAAATTAGGCCTCCTGGTCGATTTCTACCACAGCGGCTAATCTCAACGAGATTAACCAGCTACGTAGGAGATATTATGTTGGTCCGCGCGAAATTCGAACCCACGACCTTCATATTGGTAGTCTAACACTCTAACCGTTACACCACGGAGGCAGTGAAGCTATAATATTATGTGGTCAGATCCATGGTCGATAAATCAGATCCATGGCTTAAATCCACGGATCTTACGACCACGAATCTGACGATAATTCAAATATGAAGGTATTATTGTAAAACTATAAATAAAATAGAATTTATTTGTACTCCAGTGCCGTAGGCAGGGATGTACGTATTATTGATCAAATACCAGTTAAGTGAAACCAACAGCAAAACGAGCCACGAGTTATACCTACCCCGTTGGACAAATATTTGCAGAAGTCAAAGAACTTACCTAAAATTTTTGGTGCGAAATCTACGGACACTACCTTCCCGTCCGAATACTGCTGGTCAATAAGCGATCTTTTGGACTAATCGCGATACGATTACCGCCTATTACACTAAATAAATTGTCATAGTTTCGCCGCGAGATTGAAACTATGCCCGACGCGTGACATGTATTTGAACGAATAAAGGTTTGACTTTGATTATTTAAGAACAGTTTTTTCATGATCTAATAGAATAACTCTTTATGTATTTAAAAAAGTATATATTCATGTATAACCTTGAGCGTAAAAAAATATTCACTATAACATAGCAAGAGTCGCGCGTGTGACACGTAAAAGTCTAGTGAAATAACCGCGTTTTTCAGTTTCAAATGGATATTTAACCAATTTCTTTAATTAAATATTATTTTTTATCAATGGGCCTCAACACTACAATAGTTAATTAAAGTTTGGAGTGATACTTTATTCAAGTTGGTCTATTACTACAGTTAATATTTCAAATGACCCTTAAAATCATGGGTCCTAGGAATCACCCAAGCAAACTATGATAAAGACTAAATTGGTGAAAAAAAAAATCGCCTCTATCTACCAGCCCAATTGAAAATGACCTAACAATAATACCTAATTAACTTAATTCATGCCCTAAAAGTTTAACCAGTTTAAAGAGCATATTTACAAAAAAAAAATGGTCTTTCTTCAGAAGTCACAAGTCTTTATTTGCATAAAATATGGTGTACATAAGATGTTACATTTGTGTTTGATGTTATGTTCAAAAATAATTGAAACACGATTAAAGCATTAAAATAAATGAAGCCCAGGAGCTTTACTCTCTTTCTCCGAAACGAAATTTTGGTAACGAACGAATTTTAAACGAAATTTCGCCATTGACTCTACTCTATTTCATTTTCGAACAGGCACATTAACTTCGGAACCATAAACAGTTTTCGTGAACGAATGGAATGAGTCATGTTTGTGAATTCTTTTTATCTCTACTTTTAAGAAAACGTTTTTTTACTTAGAAATAATATAGGTAGTTTACGGCAATTTTTTTGATGACATTGAAAGAACCTTCTTTGACAGTGTTAGCCGACTAATTTGTAGAGTTGATACAATCTACTGTATGCCAACCTAAATTTGTCGTTTAATACTTTGAAGTATTGAAATTACAATAAATAATTAAAAAATGGTTTATTTGTTAATTTTACATGCTAAAAATGTTTCTCGAGCTAAGAAGCTATTATTAAAAATATACTTGCAAGTATTTTAGGCTTAATTGAAACAAAAATCTCAAAATGAAAATAAAAAGGTAACACTTTTCATTTCGTCAATTTGAGGTTAAAATTTGGAACAATTATCTGTCAAATGCTTAGATTAAAACAAAAAGGGTAGATACGGTACGCTCATACTTGCATCAAACAAAAACTGATCCCACGGCAGTGCGAACGGGACGGCGAGATCTGCGTCACTGCATTACCGACCCGAACGAAACAGAACGTTGAGTTTCAACGGCAGCGCGAACGAGACGGCGAGATCAGCATCACTGCACTACCGACCAATCACGCGACCAGGAGGCCTACTCTATTTCAACGAAAAACGAAATTTCGATCGAAATTTCGCACGTTCGTTACTCTGTTTCTATTTCATTTCGAAAATTCGTTCGTCCGAATATAGTTTGACATTTAAATTCCCTAAGCCCACTCTAATTCACAAAACTTTTGAACTAAAAGTTGAATTTGACAGATAATTGTCCGAAATATTAAACTCAAACTGACGAAATGAAAAGTGTTGCCTTTTCATTTTCGTTATGGGATTTTTATTTAAATTAAACCTAAATTTACTATTAGAGTATTTTTAATTAAGGCTGCTTAGCGCGAGGAACATTTTTTAGTATGAAAAATTTGCAAATAAATAAATTTTTTGTTTATTATTGTATTGCCAATACTTCAAAGTGTTGTAATAAAAAATGTTGTCATAAAGTAATACTGTTTTGAAGTAAAAAACGTTATCTAAAAAGTGTAGATAAAAAGAACTCACAAACATTACTCATTCCATTCGTTCACGATAATTGTCTGTGATTCCGAACTTTATGTGCGTGTTCGAAGATGAAATAGAGTAGAGTCACTGGCGAAATTTCGTTTGAAATTCGTTCGTTGCCGAAATTTCGTTTCGGAGAAAGAGAAGTAGAGCTCCAGTACTCGACGTCACTACCGAATAAGATTCAAAACAAACAGGATTTTTTATGAAAAAAATATATTTTATAGTACTTACGAATGAAAAGTGATGCCGTGGGTTTTATTTTTAGTTCTTGAGAAAGTTGAGCACTTTTTAAAAACACACTTGGGCATTGTTTTATCATATAAACACAAAATATTAGCAATATTTCTTTTTGGCGTTCACATGTACGTCGTTTGCATGTCAAGTTGTGACCAAAGCGATTAGGGTCGTGGACCACAATTCATGCGGATCATTTTTGTGAGGCTAGTGCCGTATCTACCCTTTTCGTTTTAATGATCTTGAAATGCATTTTTTCGTTCGAAAGTTTTGTGAATTAGATTAGGCTTGGAGAATTTAATTGTCAAACTATTTCGGACGAACGAATTTTCGAAATGAAAAGGAAACAGTGTAAGGAACGTGCGAAATTTCGATCGAAATTTTAAAAAAAAATATTGACGTCACTAATTGGACCAACCTGTATAAGAATACTAATAAAGAAAATTCCTTCATCTTTTCACACATATTGAGAGACACATAGACGTATGATAAAGGTTCTATGAGTTTTCCCAGAAAAAGATATTGTTTTTTCAATATTTCACGATGAAACTTTCGATTTTGGTGTTTGTCGAAAAATAACCAACTTTTAATAAGCTTACTTAGTCCATCAGTATTAGGTCTAGTGATATTTTAAGCCCAGTATTTTGTTATTAAAGCTAAAAAGTTTACTTCAAATTATTTTTTTCATAAATTACTTATTTTACAGTTCAAAATAATCGTCTGAAGACGTGTTTTTAATGAAAATGGACTTTTCCTCTCTCAAATAAGTCGAAAAGTAATCACTTTCAGTAAAAACTTTACAAAACAAAAGTTGCTTAGAATTAGTCAGTCTATCCATTCTTATTTATACATATTTAGAACTAGCGGCCACCCGCGACTTCGTATGCGTGGAATTAGTTAGAAATAAAGGTTCACTGCTCGTTCCCCGTAGGTGATAGCGTGATAGCCTATATGTTGAACCGACTTCTTAATAATATTCGTGCCAAATTTGAAGTAAATCCATGCAGTACTTTTTGAGTTTATCCCCGACATATATACAGACAAACAGACAAAAATCTAAAAACTATATTTTTGGCTTCGGTATCGATTGTAGATCACACCCCAAGTATTCTTTTAAAAAATATTCAATGTTCAGTTTTGACTTGACTTCCATTTTTTATATGTATAGATAAAAGAAATTCATCCCCGAGAAAGAGTAGCATCCACCCCCAGGGAAATAGCAACCCTTGGCACATGGACGAATTTGAAGTAGATGGTAAGTAGAACCCAAAACCAAATGTTGGTGTTAATTTTAACTGTTTGGCAAAATTGCCAGGTATTCCCGTTTTTTCCGTGCATTAACTGTACCTGATACCTATTTCTCACTTCAACCATAGGAATTCACTGTACGTGTAAAGCTAACTACTGACACACGCGAGCTTGGTATACCTTCGCACTTGAGCTCGTGCTTGAAGAAACCGTAGAGCAGCGCGCCGCAGTGGTCGCAGAAGGTGGGAGACATGAACTGGTGCGGCCTGAACCGGTGCGGGACGTCCACTTTGAACCGCTCCCGCAGGTACTACAATTAGGAAATGATATTATTTATTTATTTATATATATATATATAAATAAAAAAACTAACACGACTTTGTTTTTTATATATATAAAAAACAAAGTCGTGTTAGTTTTTTTTCTTTTTTTTTACAACACTCACACAAATTAGCCTAGCCCCAAAGTAAGCACTATAAGGCTTGTGATAAGGGATACTAGGGTAATGGATAGAATACATATACAGTACATATATAAGTATATTTATATATGGCTGGAGTACAAATGTTCGTATTCATCACACAAACATCTGCCCCCACCGGGATTGGAACCCGGGACCTCTCGATTCGGCGACACCATGAAACCCGGCCTAAAACCACTCGGCCACGGTGGTCGTCAAAACTAGTTAGAACGTTAGGTCATTTAGTTAGAACACTTATAACTTAAGAACGATTGGACAGATTTTAATAAGTTTAATGTTTTTGGATTCCTCTCTGCCAGGAATAGCAGAATAACTAATAAAATATCGGAAAAGTTAGGAAAAAAATAATGCAAATAATAAGTTTTGAAATAGATCTTCTGCAATTGACAGCTCACACCACGCACGTGCATTGGTATTGCCTATTTTCTCTGAATAAGGAATCATATTGATATTCATGAATTCACTCCAAATCAGTGACATAATAAATAATTTAAAATAAAAATTGAATTGAACCAATATTAATTGGAAAATACTGACAAGAAATTATGCTGATGTAAAATTAAATAATAATAATAATATTAATTATTATTATTATGAAATTATTCTTCTTTGCAAGAAGACGATGGATATCAATCGCCATTATTGAATATGGTAGGGTACAAGGAATTAATATACATAACGGGGTAGGTATCAATATCAACGTTTTAATTACATCATGACTTATATCTTACTCTGATTGGTTTTGTTTTCCAAAAAATGGAATCACTCTTAATGTCTCTGTAAGCCGAAGGTCGATAAAATGACTAGGGGCTAGGAGTGGACTATAGGAATGAATATTTATATTATTGCAGAATGTAGAACAAAGACCAGACAACCAATCTGACCTTTGAGGATTTAGTTATCACATAGCTCTGTCTATTCCGTCAGGGAATACGGATGTGAAATTTCCTTCTAAAAGCTTATTTTACCTGCCTTTATTTCAGATGAAAAAGTATTAAGAAGAAGTTTACTCGATAGCATCCTAATCGTTATAATCTGTGCAATAACTTGAGGTCATTCGGAGACGCAATCATTTTACTGGAGGAACAGTTACATTGCTGACAGATACATTACTGAACTATCCAGCTGATCTGCTGAAGATTCCTTCAAAGAATTTCTGACTATAACTTCTTCCAAATTATTGCATTTTGGTCTGATTTGAAAGTCAGTTCTTTAAAAAAGTATTCTCGATCGTTTTTACCAAACATAAATAGAAAAAAGGTAAATTTAAAAAATCAAAAAACGCGACTGCTTACATATACTTCAAATAACAATTGAAAAGAAAAAAACAAGTCCAGTAGTTCTGTTAACTATAATTCTCTTAATAAGGAACAAAGCTACTTTAACAGCCGGGACCCGTTAGATATTCAAGAATACATAATATTTTTCAATAATGGGAAATACCGAATTACGTACCGCTGCTAAGCACACATACTAAGTAACTTTTACAAATATAATCAAATAAACCTATTACTTACTTTATTTTTAAATTTTTTTCATCAATTAAATACTATTATCCTAACTATCTATACTAATATTATAAAGAGGCAAGATTTGTATGTTTGTAACAAATAATCTGTCAAACTACTGAACCGGTTTCAAATATTAATTCATCATAAGGTAGCTACGTTATTTATAATTACATTTTTCTTTATTTCAACACATTTTGTCCGAGTGACATAGGCTAAGTATATTTTATCGCGATAAAATAAATTCCGCCCGTACAATGCCCGGTAAGTATAATATAATATTATAGATGCGAAAGTGAGTTTGTTTGTTGCGCTTCCGTGCCCTAATAGCTAAATCGATTATAATGAATTCCCCTATAGAAGGAGATGGGAACTTGGTTCTTAGCTACAACATCGCAATACTGAAGTGATGAAAGGAGTGATTTACCTATAAAAATCTATATTATTTACTTTGAATTTTGCAGAATTATCGTTAATAATTACAAAACCAATATTATCGCGAGCTGATTAATAAATACAGGGATTCCAATAAGTATGTAATCTACTGGCGAAAAATGCGTTATTTGTCATTATATTAAGTAAACCTTTTTTGTAATATCGTTAAAAAAAACGGTATAATTCTGAGATTTTCATTAAAATGCAATAATCATAAATACCTATGAAGATAATTTATTTTTCATCATTTAATAAGAAGGAACTGTATCACTTTTATTTATTGTAAGTACTTCATATAGGATCAGATACTGCGAGTAGCCCATTTTTTTCTTTTTCGGCTAAGTTTTATTCACGTTTATAAACACCTATATTAAAATTTCTTCTCTTAGTATTCCCGCAGTCTACTACTCTACTCCTACATAGAACACCGCGCTATCACTTTGTCATCGTTGTAACTTTTTAAATATTTGTCGAAATGACATATTAAATATCATAAGCGATAAAAGTATTTGTTTTGATAAAAAATAATTTGTTAATACAAAATGTACATTTTGGAAATAGATATCAAATAATATTTTAGTTTTGATTCACTATTTTAGCGGTAATGGCTTACATATTAAAAATAGATATATGATGTCACGGACTTTTTTTTAGAACTATTTATGAGATACATTTTTATCCTACATTACATTCATGTAACTTTTATTGTTTTTGCAGTGCAGGCCAAAATGGCTCGCAGATGGGAGGTTTTATTCCGTCTTATGTGACACTTATTGTTATATTTTGGCCAATTCACTCAATAACTACATAAATTATTATATATATGTTATTATAATATATGAGCTATATTACTGTTCAGTTACATTAAAATCCATTCAGTATTTTTTAGGTGAAAGAGTAACAAAGATCCATACAAACGTAAGATTGAAATTAAAAGCGCAAGTGGTTAATATACAACTTTAAAGCGTTGTAGATCCTAAACAATCATATATAATTAAAAATGATATCAGGAAACTTAACATGTTTTTCGATTATCTAGACAGTGATATCCCACTCGACATATTTTGTCAACTTATTTTTTTTACTTCGTCACAATATGGCGCCTAATTTTGCCCATATTGAATTTTGATTACTATCATATCTTTAGTAGCACTCCCATGATTGAGACGAATCGATTGCTGTATTAATCATCAAAATCGGTCCAGGCGTTTGGTCTCTAGTGTGCCACAAAAGAACAAACATACATAATTATATAGACTGTTAAACACTATAACCCTGTATGCGCGTCGCGCTTCGCGCTCTTGCTCTTGCGCATTCGGGTAAAAACGGTTGAGAGAATGAATTTTAGGTATTTTAGGGGCTAAGAATACCACTGTGGATGATTGAAACTACTTAATCGGGAACACGTTTTCGGTTGATTTCATTGTGTAAACTGAAATTGACGAATTCATAGCCGCTAACTATCGGATTGACTTTTAAACTCAGAAAAATGTCTGACTGGAGTGTCCTAAGGTAGGCTCTATACGAGCACTATTTAAAACTGAAGCTTACCTCGGTGGTAAGCTGGAACACTGGCTGGTGATAAGGTGTAATAGGGATTGTGTACTTTTTTGCACACCAAAAAGAGTGAGCTTATAGTTCTCGGGTCTAAACATAAAAAAAATGACATGTTTTCACTTACCCTGGACACTTACCCGAACTCTGGCATACCACGCAACGGTACCCCTCCCCCTGCTTGCCGAAACCCCACATGAACTCTTTGCAGAAGGGAAGAACTTTATAATCCCTACTACAGTAGACTCAGAGCGCCGGGGCACTTTTCGAGCAGCTTGTCGTGGCACCGCTTGTGCACCGCGGCATGGCACACCACGCAGCGATACCCCTGCTTTCCGTACCCCCACAAGAACTCCTTGCAGTAGGGAAGAACTTCGCCATACGTCTGTATTTCCACATCTTCCTTACCACAGTGGAGTCAGAGTAGGCTGGAGAGCCGGGGCACTTCCCGAGCAGCTTGTCGTGGCACCGCTTGTGTACCGCGGTCTGGCACACTACGCAGCGGTACCCCTGCTTGCCGAACCCCCATAGGAACTCCTTGCAGAAGGCGCAGAACGTCGGCTGCCGGAAGAACTTCGCCACGAAACGGTGGCCATTGACCTCGTGCACCCTGAAATGGAGATAATAATTATCAATAAACTTTAGAACATTGAGCTTGGGAGGATAGGATAAACCCTCATCTGCCATAATTACAAGAAAAGCATTAAAAAAAAAAACTTTTTTCGAACCCCCGTTATCTGTATAGAAGCCACGTTAAAATTTTTTTGTGGCAATTTGTAATGCTTTACGCCAAAAAGATACGTTTTATACTGTGAAAATTTAAAGACAGTAGCTTTGGAGCTAACAGACGGACAGATAGACACGCGAGTCTTAGAAAACCTCAAAAAATTTGTACCTATATAGTATTATATGCATATTAATACTACGTATTTATTTCTTAAGTTTTCACGCAAGCTTCTCATTAAATAACTCACTTTAAAACAGGTTTAGAGTAATGTAATAAATATTAAAAAACGCATTTCAAACCATATTAAAACTATAAATTCTCTCTGTCTGTTACACTTTCACACATAAACCGTTGAACAGATTTGGATGAATTTAGGTATAGAATTTCAACTTTTCCTTTTCAATTATCTAGTGCCTATATTTTTAAAGTAATACTATTAATATATTAAAATGCGATGATTCATATAATTTTCACATGAAATAAATAAAAACCATGTAGGCGGAGACATAAGTGAGTGACGAATAATCGATCGTGTTGGCAAGCGTCAAGAATTCGAGTTATGAGGATGCACAAACAAAAACGCATCACAAGGGTAGTTACGTCATAACGTGTGTAGAATGGAGACATGTGAAGATTGTAGTAAAAGTGACTGAAAACCTAGTACATTAGATGACATTGATGCAGATTAAGTTATGGACTGCACTGCAGACTAAATTATGGAGATAAAAACTTTTTAGCAAAAAAATTAAACCGCAGTAAAAACTGAGAAGCAGAGAGTAAAAAACATTGTTTATCTTTGGTCAAATTAATATTTGGAGTCGATGCCATGCATGTCTGATAGATCTGAGTTGCCATTTACTACTTCGGTTGGCATGGCACCGACTCCAAATATTAATTGACTAAAGATAAAAAAAGTTTATGATTTTCTGCTTTTCAGTTTCCGGCGGCTTTAATTTTTGCTAAAAGTTTTTATATTATAATTTTTTGGAACTTTAATTTTTGTAA
This sequence comes from Chilo suppressalis, assembly GCA_902850365.2. Lineage (NCBI taxonomy): Eukaryota > Metazoa > Arthropoda > Insecta > Lepidoptera > Crambidae > Chilo > Chilo suppressalis. The sequence continues at coordinate 7,859,998 of OU963902.1, forward strand.
TATACAATTCGGCATCAAAATCTGTGAGTGAACAATAACCACTATTTCGCCGCTATAAAGGGGGTTTTCACCCCCATAAAATGTTTTTTCATACCACCTGCTCGACAATGTCCGATTATATATCATGCAATCTCAACGTAAAGCAAGTCATTGACTCCCAAGGGAGATAATGTTGTATGAAACTCCCAACGGATTAAAGTGATTTGAATTTGGAACTTCAAAAGTATGAAAACTCCTAAAAGATACGTATCTATCATAGAGTTTTTCAATAATAATATGGCATTGCAAAGAGAGTTTATTCGAAAATCGAAGTGGCCACCTATAAAAAAAGAAAAACGCAATTAAAAAAATTCAAAACATAAGCCAGTGTTTGGTGCTATTTTCAGAAAGTAAAGTAAGTACCTACTACGTTATTTTAACAGTTCCGTGTTTTAACATTCTCAACACAAAATGTGGAAACTTTTCTAAATGAAGCACCAGATCACATCTTTCTGACCGTGAAAGTGAGTACATATCTACATATTTAATGAATTTTTCACACTAATATTATAAATGGCTTTCCTTCCTTCCCCTTCCCTCTCTTCATGGCACAACACTGGCGCTACAAAGCAACATTACCATGCTCGGTATGGAAGTTCGCTCAGACCTGAATCCAAAGGACAACATCGAAACCGTGAGCAAACTCGGAATCCTGAACAAGGTGCGGCGTTTTTTCACGCCCGATCAACTGTGCTTGTTGTACAAAACGCAAGTGTGGTCCTGCGTGAAATATTGTTCGCACCTCTGGGATGGCTCCACCAAGTACTTGCTCGATGCTTTGGATAGGTTACAGCGACGCGCGATCCACATTATAGGCGATGAGGAGGTGACTAAACACCTCGAGCCTCTTCAAATACGCCGTGACGTGGCGTCACTAAGCGCGTTCTATCGTCTGTACCACGGCGAGTGTTCTGAGGAGTTATTCTCTCTTATTCCCTCTTCCCCTTTCCCTCAGAGGACCACGCGCGCTGGCCTACTCGTACGTTGTCACCGTCTAACTGTGGCCAAAATTCCAACGCGTACTAAGAAATTTGAGGACTCATTTTTTTGTCGCACTATCCGTAAATGTAATGCTCTGGCCGCTCACGTGTTTCCCCCCTCTTACAACCTGGGATCCTTTAAAAGAGGTGTGAAGAAGCAACATGTAGGCCGGCAGGGTGAGGATGGCTGGTGTGGCAGGTAAAACTGTTGTATCGCTATCGTTGGTAAAGCTATCTTCGCGTCTAGACTTCACCTTCACTTAACATCAGGTGGGGTGGAGTCATTTGTCGGATCAATCTATAAAAAAAATGCGAAAATTTCACAAATTTTTATTTTGAATACAATGTAAATCCTTATGTTTTCTTTTGTTACAGGTGGCCTTGATTTTTAGAGTGTATGGCGCTTGTCGTGGAAATGGACTTCTTAACATAAAAGTCGAAGATATAGAAAAGCATTCAGATCAGTTATTGTTGATAAGCTTGCCAGATACCAAAATAAAGAGAGAACGGTCATTCGTAGTTTGTAGAGAGCAAGTAAGAATTGTCGAAAAGTATCAAGCTCTACGCCCTTCTAAGATTAACACTAACAGATTTTTAGTCAGTAGAACTCATTGACAAAAATAAAATTGGTGCTATTCCGAAGGAAATTGCTAAATAGGTACCTAAAATTGCCAAACGCAGAACTCTACACAGGCCACTGTATTAGGAGGACATCAGCTACATTTTTTAGCAGATTCAGGAGCGGATATAGCCCACATAAAACGACGCGGGGGCTGGAAATTCGATACATTAGCGGAGGGCTACATTGAAAATTCAATACATAATAAGAATAGAATAAGTTGCATTTCAAACAACATCGTCGAATATTATTCATCCTTGGACACCTTTGCTCCCACAGTCATCGACATCAAATAGCGTTTTAGAAAACTCGCTGCCTCAAGCAGAGTCACCAACATCCACATTCCAAAATAAGAATCAGTCACAAGTTGCTGAATCTTTAAGTACTGCTCAAATAAACTCCACTACAACTTCCATAAATGTTCCTAATAAAAATATTACTGTGTCCCTCCATAACTGTACAAATGTGTCCAATATCAATATTAACTTTTAACAAAATAATTGTTTTATTTATGTAGCCCTGGGTTTTTATTGCCTCGCAGTAGGTTAGAAAAGTAGAGTATGTACCTCTTCGATAAAGCCTGTCTTACGTCACAGCCTCGTCCTTGCTTCGTTAACTCTAGAGTCCCTCATTACGCTCAGGGTCCAATATGCAGCTCGTGACGTAAGAAAGTGTCTTTGAAAGCGCGACTTGCCCGTCATACCCCAAGGTATAGGGCCACGAGGACGTATGAGCCCTCAAAAGACGAGGAATTTGAAGGGCTTTAAGAAGATGTTTAAAAATATTTTGAAAAAGTCAAAAACTCTTTTGGAAATCTGTAATAATCTATAATAGGTAGATTCATATTCAATGCCCTTGCAAGTCGTGTAGAGCACGAGGTCTGTGATTTTTTTACTTTAGTTGAAAATAGAATGACCATATAAAATCAACCAGAAGAAACTACATTATTATCAAAAGTTTGTGATTAATTGGAAAATAGTTGAGGCTGGATGGGAACAACTATTAAAATCTTTATAGTTGTTAGCGAGATTACCACCATGTACCTCGTTGATTGATAGTCGCCAATATTTAAGCACTGTTCACAAAAACAAGGTCAACAATCCCGCTACTAAGTATAATGTTAGTGACCATGAAAATTTAAAAGAAAGTATTAAAAGCTGTCTCAACGAAAAATTTCGTTACACATTTATCTCAACAAGTAGAAAACAGTGGGTATTTAAGGTGTCGCTTACTCAGAGGATCCATTTGAGGACGGAGGAGAGAGAATACACACCCAACGATAGCATTTGTAGGTACAAATACTCATGGCGTTTATGTATATGTATTTCCATCCGTTACCCTAGTATCCCATAACACAAACCTTATAGCCCGAGATCACGCTGCAAAATTCTGCTGCTATCTGGTTTTTTAATAAAACCTAATTTAATTTAATGATTAGAGATATAGTAGTAGCTGCAAATACCTTTAATTTAATTAAGGGCATCCATTTTTAAATTGCATCCATATGTTTTTTTGATTGTTGTTTTCTTTTTGTCCACTATAACATGTATTATGTAGGCAATTAGTATCGGCTATTGATAGCAAATGGATTTCGATAGGTTATATGGACTCGATTTTCTTTAAGAAAACGTTTACAAATGTTTGCGTAACAAATATTTATATGCATTGCTTGAACTAATTTATCAATTTGTAAATTATTAACAAAGCTGTAGTAAAAAAAGGTGTTTCAATAGTGATTTGTAATAAGTGTGTGTATGTCCAACTAAATTGTTTTGTTTATTTCGTACGTCTCGTATAACACACGTACTGGATTATTCTTTTGTTTTCTTATGTAAGTGAATTTTGTGTTCTGTTTTGAGAAATTTCAGTCTTAAACCATTTATAAAAAATAAACAGATGGTTCTAGAATTTTGCAGCAGGATCTTTTACAGTGAGGAGGTTACAATGCGTACTTTAGTACTAGTCTAATTGGTGTGAGTTAGAAATATTTATTTTATTACATATTATTATGTGTTTGTGTAAATTTATTTACTAACTTGTGGTGCTTTATGGCCCCGCGTCGTTGCGTAATACGCTTGGCCCTCGAGAGTCGCAGCTCGCCCTGTGCGCTCTCACCGCAACCTCCGCCCGGGAACCACTGCAATTTTAACATACATTACGTTAGTAAATAAATAAAGCGTTTTTGATAATAAATATAGAGAGGACAATCAATGAAGACAGGAAGGAATATTACCTTATTATGTAGGTACTATTCGTTCCTGAGTGTTTTTTGTTTCAGTGTGTTATTGCTTCTGGCATCTGCTCGGATAGTGAACCTACTATGAATGGCTTGGAAATTTTGTGCTTTAATTTCTTTTTCTGGGGCTTGGAAATTATAACCAGAAATAGCGACGATCTCCTGAAGTGTGGCTAAATATAAAACTAAAAGCGATTTGATTAAAAAAAACTATTTAAGTTATAGCATTAATACTAATATATTTTGTCTATTAACTAATAGAAGTGGTGATTTGAGTGATTGCCAACGATTCATTCTATCACAAAGACGAAGCCGAGAGGCGACAACCGCGTATTTATTATTAAAATAACCCGTTAAATTTTTGTAAGGACATTTGTTGGAGTTTGATGTAATGACGGCATAATAATGTTAGTTGGTAGGTAGTTTGCAAACTTTTTTTCAGACTTCGAAACGTTTGTTTACCTAGTCCGATGGTCCTATTTCATAATAAAAAGTAGACATTTTAACTGCCCTGTAAACAAATGTATTATTCATCCCGACATAATTACGAAATCGTTTGAAGTGTCTCCTACTACGCTACGTGGAACAACGCTTTGAAATTTGCCGAAACCGAGTAATCGCGTCAAGCCGTGCAATGACAAATTGGACATACCCAAAACCAAGACGACATCGCGCGCGGACAATGCGCGCGCGCATCGCCTGCTCACACGTCACGCTCCACGCGGCGATGGACAAAAAAAGGCATAGCCAATTATATCGATATGAGAATTAAGGTGACGCCTTATGTATCGAAGGGACACTACTAGATGCACAACATTCGTTTAGAAAGCGTCTCCGCTCAAGGTCTCTTTTACGAATTCCCTGGCATAGATCCGGGTAATTACCGCTCTGAATTATAGTATGTATGTATGTATGTATGTCAAATAGCCAAAATTCAAAATTTGTTTGTCATAATCGTGTCGGTTGTTACACGTGAGCGAACAGAATGTACTTGCTTAAGTTTTTTGTATAGAGGAATTTTAAATTCTTGGCACATCGTTGGCATATTTTTTACATTTGCCAGTCTGAGGACAGCTATACCGACGTGCATGGATTGAAGATAAAATGTGCATTCCAATTGACGACGTGAATGACCGAGGCTATCTCTTTATTGTTTTGATTAGCTTTAAATTAGGTGACATTGCTCTGACTGGCCATTGGGTATTGTAGGGTATAGAATTACGTAGCTCAACAAAATATAATGTGTCCCTCGAATTAATAAATAAACACCTGCAGTAACTATAGCAGCGCACCTACCGTTTGCTATTTAATTGCGAATTGCGCACAATTTCGCATGTCCTTAGTGGTTCTTTATTATTAACCTTTTTTTTTGTATAAGGGACGGATGATGTAGGGAGACATTATATTATGTTGAGCTACGTAATTCTATACCCTTCATCATGCCATACTACACCAAATTGTATTGCGTATATATATGTGTGTGTGTCGGCAGCTACGCCTGCCATATTTGTATGTTTTTACCTTAGTCGCAATAGAGCTCTTGAACCTTAAACGTGTTTTCTTATTTTCCAAATCCTTCTGAATACGGACATTTAGTAAGACAATAAATATAAACCGTACAGGTATAAACCATCATAACCTGAATAAAGTCGAACAGGGCGGAACAGTAGTTTATCTATATCGGCTATCATAGGCCGTTGATAGTTTTGTTTTATAATTAATATTAACGTATTTAAGTTACCTCAATCTTAATTTCATCAGAGGTTTAAATCCTATTCAGGATCCAAAGATTTTAATAGTATCCTTATTGGGCTGTTGTTGAGTTTAATATAAGGAATGGCAAAGCTTCAATAGTACCTATAACATCTTAGGGAGATAAATATATATAGATAATATATATAATATCTCACTCTCTCTCTCTCCCTTTAAAGTAATCACACTTAAAACCCCATCTCATAAAGTTGCCGCCTTACAAAATTGAGTTTTACCATTATTTATTATATAATACCCTTACCCATATATTGCTTAAAAGCAGTAGTTTGCGGAAGATCCCTAACCCTGACCGTCAAAATTATACTAAGTAATAAATACTATTCTAATGGCACAATTATACTTGGTCGTTGGCCCGAATACGATTTCCTATGGAATTCGGAAAAATGACTAAGTGTAAATGAACGGAGTCCAGTACGCTTGTATTCGGTCAGTTTTCGTAATGGTTAACCGAAGGTCTTCTTCCAGGCCGTGTTCGAGTAAAGACAATGTAGGTAAATATTGCATCGGGTGCCAGAATTCGAGCTAACGACCAAATGTAAATGCGCCTTTACACGGGGAACTTCGCGGCATGTACATCTATTAAGCTCAAGTATATAATATAAATAATAAAATAAATATTTCCAACACTCACACCAATTAGCCTAGCCCCGAAGTAAGCACTATAAGGCTTGTGTTATGGGATGCTAGGGTAACGGATAGAATACATATACTGTACATATATAAGTATATTTATATAGAAAAACATATTAAACATCCATGACTGGAGTACAAATGCTCGTATTCATCACACAAACATCTGCCCCCACCGGGACTCGAACCCGGGACCTCTCGAGTCGGCGACACCATGAAACCCGGCGTACAAACCATTCGGCCACGGAGGTCGTCAAATATTTCGTTATTGTGTCATCAATGACAAAAAATGTTTTAGTTGAAACAAAGCTAACTTAAGTATTTTTGTAAGTAACAATATTTGGGAGGAGAGGGACTTTTGCAATGACGCATGGCAGGCCCTTCACAACGTAATCAAAAAAAATTCATTACACAATGCAAAAATGTTAAATCATTATTAAAATACATATGGACAGCACTTAATTCCGACCTGCTATAACCATAATAACACACCACCTCAGTCCGCAGTATAACATTGTTTCAATCTTTGTTTTTCTCTTAAACACATTCACACTGCGAGGAATCTCGTAAACTGTATAGATCAGGACCGATTGAACATCAAGGTTAAGTGCTACGCTCCGAGTAAATGCATGGGATATAAATAGAAAACTATAAGGCGTTCTAAACTTTTGATGGAACTGTAACGCTTAGCTGTATGTTGTGCGTCAGCGCTCATTCAATAGTTCTCCATTTATCTCTATACGACGCATGCGTAGAACAATGAACATTTTTTATATTACCAAAGTAATCACTGTAAGGCTTGTGTTATGGGATATTAGGGTAACGGATAGAATACATATACTGACACATACTATAAGTATATTCTTATTTAGAAATACATGTAAACATCCATGACTTAGGTACAAATACTCGTATTCATCACACAAAGATTTGCCCCACCGGGATTCAAACTCTGAGTAGGCGACACCTTGAAAATCGGCGTATATACCACTCGAGCCACGGAGGTCGTCATCTTAAAAGCAATTTTTTTTTTTGTGTAAGAATGTTACTCATTGAATGGTAAGCGCCAACATAGCTTATGCTTGCAAGATCATTAGGTAGTAAAGCATACAAGCAGATGACTGTGTATGAAAATACGCTTTCCAATCTCCTTGTCCATCAGCTGACCATTTTTGGCACTCCGACTCCGGAGATCGAGTCTCTTGGTTAACTTGACTTTCGAGAAAGGGACGGTGTGTACCTTTATGGAATTTTCCAGGTGGTATGAGATAACATGCAGTTTCTTCCATTCTACTCATAATAAAAGTAATGAAAGTTTTGAAGTTTTATAATCAGTCACACAATAATAGCTAAACGCATTGGACGTGAATTGACTTAAAGGATACTTTTGAACTCGTAATAAAAGATTACCGCATGTACTTTTCCTTTTTTTTCACGAACCGCAAGAAAGTTACCCCTCGACCTACCCCTGATGTTAAGTGTAAGTGGAGTACCTACAGTCTCGAAGACAAATAATGCGGCAGATGGTGTATTCTCCAGCCATCCTCACCTTGCTGGCCTGAACCCAAGAATCTACGCCGCTGAGCCCTTTTTTTTTATACGCAGGCAAAAAATACTGTTTACAGACGACGGCGCCTTTAAGAGATCCCCGTTTAGGGATTCTTCCGCGTCTCCGCACCTAGTAGCCTCCTGGCCTAGCCGAGGCTCCACGGCAGGGGTCTCCCGGGGTATCGCGGGGATCCCGCAGTCGTGCGCAGGATGGCCTGCGCATGGGGGCTGAGTAGTTTGCTGTGTCAGTAGTGCTATTATCGGACATTACAGGGCCATTTTTGTTGATTAAGAACAACGTATTGATTATTTTCCAGTGGTAATGACCTGGCGATCTGTTCGTAGTACAGTTAACGTCTGTTCCGGACATCAGCTTCTTAGTAATATTACTATTTAAGTACTGTACCTCGATTTGCTTGTTAAGAAATACTTTTTTATTTACTACCGGTCCCTGCAGTGCCCTGTCTTCCTTCGCATGTCCTATAAAATACTAGTTCATTGTTCACCGAGAGAAGAAAGTGACCGATTCCCAATGAGGGTGTATACACTTGAGTTGGGAATAGCACTTTCTTTCGAGTGATACATAGTGCTTTATACAATACCTACCAGGAAATAAAAGACAAATTCTTTAATTAAAATTTATATTAAAGTTTTTACGCGACACTAAACTTTTGCCCGGGAGCTTTATATTGGTTTCTTGGTTTCACGAGTAATGACTGCTTTGGTAATGTCTTTTAATTGCGGCGGTGTCAATAAATCTTAAATAATGTAGGTACGCTGTCTCCACGTCTCGAAGATAAGAAGCCCGCATTTTACTATGTTTATTCTTTTTTTCAAAATTAATGTTCAGAAAGCAAACAGCATAATGTTGAAAAAAAACCGAAGTCTGCCAAATAATACTAACCACTTGCTTTGTCGGAGAATAAATGAAAAAAACAATAAATTAAAAAAAACAGCGCAATAACAAGGAATTTTCATAGACTTTTCTGCCCGCTCAGCGCGTTAAAAATGGATTTCTATACACTTTTCCAGCCTGCTTAGTAGTACAACAGCAATAAGGTCCTTTCTACTTCATTTAAAAAAAAAGAATAAAGCACTTTCCGAGCAGGTACATAGAAGCTTAACCGATCCTTTTCTCTACTAGGATGCGTCAAGGATCTCTCCGTGTGGTAGGTTCTTAATCAAATTGTTTATTGCTTACCTAGTAGCGAACCCCACAGACTTTTGTCCAGTACCCCTAGCACGAACCAATATCGAATTCGAATCGTTTGCTAGTCCGAAATATCATTATCAAATGTGTACTGATTTTTAGTTCTCGTTACGTACTTTGTGCCGCTGCTGTTCAAGTTTCCATACAAAATTTGAAATTGACATTTCGGTTTGCAAACTATTCGAATTCGATAATGGTTCGTGCTAGGGGTACAGTACGATAAAAATTCGACTGCAGCGCGCCCATCAGGTAGTGTTAAGTTTTTTTTTTAATTTCTGCGCACCTTTTTTTAAGAATCTACTGCAAAGTATTAGAAAATAAAAAAGTAACGCGAGTGTCGTGAACATGGGCTTATTATAATAAGCAATAGTCCATGATCGACTTAATCATATCTTACCCTTTTTTGAAATGAAATGATACGAATTTGGATTCTCTCCACCCGAATAGCAGAACTATTAAAATATTCCGATATTTTAATAGTTACCTATTTTTCTATAAAATAATGGAAAAATTATACAGAAAATGTACTTTAAAATAAATTAGGATTGATATTCCGCCATCTCACGTCCCGCATGCGCAAAGCTTATTTATTCTGCAAATCAGTAACTATTAGCTCCTACTAACATTATAAATGTGAAAGTTTGTATGTTTAGTACTCAATCACGCAAAAACTCCGGAACGGATTAGAATGAAATTTGGTACGCATACAGTTTATGGCCTGAAGGCCTACTCTATTTCAACGAAAAACGAAATTTCGATCGAAATTTCGCACGTTCCCTACTCTGTTTCCTTTTCATTTCGAAAATTCGTTCGTCCGAAATATTTTGACAATTAAATTCTCCAAGCCTACTCTAATTCACAAAACACTCGAAGGAAAAGTTGAATTTGACAGATAATTGTTCGAAATTTTGAACTCAAATCGACGAAATGAAAAGTGTTACCTTTTCATTTTCGTTTTGAGATTTTTGTTTTAATTAAGCCTAAAATACTTGCAAGAGTATTTTTAATAATAGCTGCTTAGCTCGAGAAACTTTTTTAGCATGTAAAATTAACAAATAAACCATTTTTTTATTATTTTTTGTAATTTCGATACTTCAAAGTATTAAACGACAAATTGAGGTTGACATACAGTAGATTGTATCGACTCTACAAATTAGTCGGCTAACACTGTCAAAGAAGGTTCTTTCAATGTCATCTAAAAATTTGCCGTAAACTACCTATATTGTTTCCAAGTAAAAAAACGTTTTCTTAAAAGTAGAGATAAAAAGAACTCACAAACATGACTCATTCCATTCGTTCACGAAAACTGTTTATGGTTCCGAAGTTAATGTGCCTGTTCGAAAATGAAATAGAGTAGAGACACTGGCGAAATTTCGTTTGAAATTCGTTCGTTACCGAAATTTCGTTTCGGAGAAAGAGAGTAGAGCTCCTGGACTTATGAAAGAAAGAAAGAAAGAAAGAAAAAATATTTATTCAGTACAATGACCATTTTGATAACATACATAATACAAACACAAGTAATATACATGTTGCTGAAAAGGTATACATAAGACTTTCTATTCCGGAAAAGTGATTGGTTTCTGAGGGATTTAAAAAACTAAAGTTAACGCGAACGAAGTCGCGGGCGGCCGCTAGTATTCTATAGAAATAAAAACCCGGCCAAGTGCGTGCCGTGCCACGAGCAGTGTAGGGCAAGGGCGGATCCAGGGGAGGGGTCATGGGGGTCATGACCCCCCCCTGGGCTGGGTACAGATGGACCAAACCCAGGGGGATTTTATTTAAGTACTTTCAATATTTAATATACCACGACTATATGACCCCCCCCTGGCGCCAAAGCTGGCTATATGACCCCCCTGGCGCCAAAGCTGGATCCGCCCTTGGTGTAGGGTACCGTAGTTGCTCGTCATCACCACAATATATTTTGGCAAAAGTCTATATTTTAGGCAATTACTTCGTCTAAGTCACTTTTAATGTTTTCTTCTAATTAATTTTTATTAGGTCAGAAATTTTCCAAAACATAAGTTGAACGACTATTACTCTTAAACTAACAAATCTATTTTAGCCTTAAAATTTTATAAAAAGCACTATTATCATGAAATTTTCCAGGATTTTCTAGCCAATACTTTAGCTTTTAGAAAGGGGGGGGGGGGCATGTGATTTCAGTTTTAAAAATTAAAGATGTAACTTACTACAAGGAGAGGTCGAGGGATGTGCATCATGTGCATACTTCCGAACTACTGCACCAAATAGGATAAATAATTTTGTTGTGTTCCTTATTGCCAGGATAATAAGGTTTGTATAAAATTTGATTTAAAAAACTAATGAAATAATGGCGGTGCGTAGTTTGCTGGGTCAGCTAGTATTATTATTATAGGTGTATGATCTGAAAACTAAAGTTACGGTTTTTGGGACACTTATATGCCACACCATAGTGCAATTAATGCACCACATGGCCATAATATGTCCAATGGACATGTGTATGCGGATGCTGGGCCTGATGAAACTTGTGTGCCTTCTCATTAGCTTATTATAATGAGCTTCATATAGTACATCTGTATCTGCACTTCCATCATCATCATCATCAGCCTATTAATTTCCCCACTGCTGGGGCACAGGCCTTCCCTATGGATGGAATAGGGAGATTGGACCATGACCCATCACGCGGGCCCAGTGCGAATTGGTGGGTGCTAACGACTGCAGATGCAGCCGGGACCAACGGCTTAACGTGCCTTCCGAAGAACGAAGGAGCTCGAGATAGTAATTTTTGGTCACCCATCCAATGACCGACCACTGCGAAAGTTGCTTAAGTTTCTGCACTTTACGATCCCCGATATCTAAACATCTACAAGGAAAATGTTTCTAATTAGCAATAACTCAAAAGTAAATGAACTTTTAGTGCTTTACAAAAAGAAATATTTATAATACGTAATCATAACCATTACCTACACTGCAGCCATAAAACTACTATTACTCATCATAAAATGAACCTCGCTGTATACTTCAACTATCTTATATGAGTTGTAAACAAACAATTTTGTCTTCGCCTAAAGAATTTTTATAAATAAACGCTAATTCGCACTTCGCTGGTGAAAACTTTTCATGTAAGAAAAAAATAATCACAATCATTTACTTTTCTGGTACTATTCAACATAAAGTGACGTTGGAATTAATAGAAAATGCGATTATATTTTAGTATTTTATTTAATCCTCATCCATCCATCAATAGGAATGTTTGAATGTGAATTGAATTCCACATAAAAAGCGCGCCTAATGCAGCTCAAGTGTTTACATACCTTTTATTCCGCAATGATTTATTTTCTGTTATATTTACAGTAGGTACTTCAACGGTGTTCGTGTCCGTTGACTAATTTTTAAATCCTTAGATAACTACCGGATGATCTTGAGGAATGTTTTAATTTCCTTCAAAGAATGTTCGTTATCCCTAATGCGATCAGAAAATTTTGCTCTCATAAATTACATTTGCAGTCCTTATATATAATTAAACCCGTTCGTGCATGTTGTATCTGCGGTTTCTCTTTAATTTTTTTTCACTTTAGATGTCATTCTTTGTATTTCTACTATTTTTAACATCTGCATGAAATCTCTGTCGACTTTACTTTAAAATTATGTAGATATTGATGTCGATTCTAGCATGATTCTCTAAAGCTAAACTTAAATTTGACAACAGTGCATCCCAACTCATTCTCTATACAGAATGAAAAGGAGAGACTGATGTTAAATTTAGTTTTAAGTTTAGAGAATCTCGCCAGAATCGACACCATTGATGTCAATTCTGACACGATTCTCTAAACCTAAACTTAAATTTGACATCAGCATAACCTTCTCATCATACGGAATGAAAAGGTGAGATTGATGTTTAGTTTTAAGTTTAGAGAATCACGCCAGAATCGACACCATATTATGAGTTTATCTGTAAGTCAAATACAAATATTTTCGTTTAAATTGAATGCACGAGAGATCATTTTAGAATCGTCCAAATATTTTTTCCTGCCATGCGTTATGGAAAATTTTCTGAGCTGTGGAAAAAATTAGGCGAAAAAACTGCATAACATTAAAAAATGTATTGTTACAAAAGTAACAGTATTTTGTGATTTCATGATGTTGACTTTCACTTTGAAAAATCTCTAACTTATTGTAATGAAAATCAAAGACTTTGTTTGTAATACGCTTTCTTAAAGTATTTTTTTCGTTAATAGTAGATTAGATATTTCTTGCGAGTTGTTGTTATAATGAATTACTACTGTAGTTTAGTAACTCTCAGATAAATTCATATTTATTTCTAGTATCTACCTCTAGCGTCTGAACATTAATATTTAAAAAAAAAAAAACAGGTTTACATTTTTTTACAATATAAAATCAGTTTTTAAACATGTTTATTTATAATTCCGCCTTCCCCACTTCCTTTTAATCCTTTCCATCCAAAGGTTGTCTGGAAGAAATGCTTTAAGCGATAAGACTCATTGTTACACTTTAATGAAACATATGTAGCCACTTACTATTGAATGTTAATATTTTCAGTGGTGTGCAATTAGGTACCTACCTATACTGGTAAATAAATAAAAAAATGTAGAAATAGTAATATCAGAAAGATAAAGTAATTTAGGTACACGGAATATTAATATTATGTTTGTATCTACCTAGAGGCCGAATGAACAACAGTAGGGCATAACGGACTACGTAGGTTCTTAGAGTATTTATAAATTATAATGTTTTGTATCTAACCGGCGGCCGAGTAAACAACAGTAGGGCATAACGAACTGTCAACTTACAAAGTTGGCATGGTGTCGCGGGGCGGGGCGGGCGCGGGGCGCGGGCGAGCTGCGCCGGCGAGCCCCCCCGCCGGTGAATATCATCGCACAGTGCTCGCGCGCATCCTCACCGCTTCAATACAACCTCTACGCAACCCTTGCAGCAAATACTTCAATTGTGTCTCGGTCACTATTCCACAAGACGATAACACAGCTCTATGTGTGACTTTGCATCTTTCCTACAGTCGCTTTGCGGTTAAACACAATACAAACGCGCGTGAAAATTCGCGGAGAATTCGTTCCGCGACGCTTGCGCGCGAACTCTGCCCCCGCTCGGCGCGCTCCCGTTTTCTCGCGTATTTATAAACGGAATTCCGAGCGAATTACGGTGTTACCTATACGCGCCGCCGGATACACAACTTTTTACACGACTTTCGGCACTTACGTCGTATGGAGCACTGAAGAGGGCCCGTCTGGCGAAGCCGCAGTGACTCAACCAACATATCGGCCGACGCCGACGCCCGGCGCTCGCTACCGTCAACGACTTAAGCGATTTCAAAAATACTGCGGGTGCTTAAAATAATCACTTTACAAGATTTAAAAAACGCATCAGTAAATTATAGAGGAAATAAAGGGGGATATTAATAGACGTGCTCAATTTACAGATTCTGCGGTGGAAGCATCAGATGTTTTTGATTTGTTGTTATGATATTTCAATCAGTAATTGGGTGCTATAAATAGGAGGCGAGAGAAAATTTGTTTGGAATTTGCAAACTTCAATTACATACATTTATTTTTAACGATACAGATAAAACAATGGAATGCCAATCCAACCAGTCAAACAATAGCAGGCGTGCCGTCACTGGACGCGCCATGATATCGTCAACATGCTTCGGTTAATTTTATGACCAGTTTGACAGGTTCAATATAAACTTTGGAATATTAAAACGCGTTTCAATGTTAACAAATTTACTGGAAAAACACCGTCGCCGTCGCTACTATTACGAAGGGAAGGCATACTATAGAAAGAACCCGAGGACCTTGGGACATGTAAAAGAAATCCAATATCTTCTGGTTTATTCCGATAATTCGTAAAGTTGTTGGTTTATCAATACTAACTGCAATACGGAAATCCTAGCTGCAAATCGAGTTATCTCAAGTACCTAGTGTCCATCCATCATTTAATTATCCTAGTACTGGTTTCAGAAAACTCTCAATATAAAAATTAAAAGTAAAAATACTTTAAAAAAAATCCATGTGGACCAGGCTGCAGACGGGACTCGAACCCGCACCCTTCGCTATCCGGGCGAATGCACTGACCATTATGCTACCGCGGCCCTGACGGCCGCGTCGAATCTTTCTCTAGCCTTAGGCTGCAAGGCAGCGCCATCTTTGGGTAACCCACAATATGTTTTTATTTTTTAAACATCCAGCAGTTAAATGCTTAAAAAATAAAAGCATAACAGTAAAAATACTTTTTTAATAACAAGTTTATATTTTAATGCGCTAAAAAGAACAAAACATTTTTTTCCTTTAAAACTTTTACTACAAAATTATAACGTCATTACCTTGGAGCATACTCTAAGCGTCATTACACAATTTAAACAATATAAAAGCTCGTCGCGAGATTTACCGTGTAAGTAAACAAAATTTTATCGGAATGATTTATATTTTTATATTTTAACTAGCTGACCCAGCGAACTTCGTACCGCCATAAAAAAAAATAAAAAAACATTGTCCAGCGGACAAAATTGTGAATCTAAACCATTCTCAGATCCCCTTGAACACACACAAAAAATTTCATCAAAATCGGTCAAGTCGTTTAAGAGAAGTTCAGTGACATACACACTCACAGAAGAATTATATATATAAAGATTACCAGAACCTACTTAAATCTGGCGACAAGCGTATAATATATTATATAAATTGTGTACTGACGTTACAAGTTCATAGTTAAAGTAATAAAGGATTTTTTTTATATTGTTGTACTAGTCTTGCATGTTATATTCAATTTAGAATGACGTGTAAGACAGCTCACCAGCATTGACATCCAAACTTAACGTGTGTACAAAATTTCAGCTCAATCGAATGAAGACATCTGCTTCAAAATTGAGTGGCAAGATTCCACCTGAACAAACATACATACAAACATACTTACAAACATTGCAAGTTAAATAAAACCTTAAAAAAAAGAAAGTGCAGACTCTTCCTGTTTTTCTGGTTTAATTATTTTAATATCAATCTTCTAACAATTTCGCTTCTCTTGTCTTCCATTTCCTTATCTTAATTCATCCGCATTATATGCGGATAAGATATGATCATAGAGATGATGGCCAAGGGCGTAGCCAGGATTTAGTTTAAGGGGGGGCAGGCAAGTGAAACTAATATGTTCGCTACAAAAATTAAATTTCATATAAACAAGAGCAATTTTCTCGGTTCTTAGCAGAACCGTTTCAAGACTTCACCTGAAATTGCATGTAAACTTTCTTGTACCATCTTTCGCTGGACACTTAACATACAAAGGCCATTTATGTGTCCTATGTATGTTAAGAGATCAAGATCGAGCATCGTCGACCTCAACCACGTTTTGACTACACCGCAGTGTAGAGAAGTACCTCTCTACATTGCTCGTGGTGCAAGACAGTGCCAAAGAAATTAGTATAGGTTTTCTAGTTGGAGGAAAGAATGTTTCCGCCTTCTCTAACAACTCCGCAAAGTTCAGCTCTCTAAGATTTTCTCTTGGCATACCCTCATCATTCCATCGTTTATATCACAGTTCGGCTTTATTATCAAAGGATTCTAACCCATAGTATCTGCTGAAACTTTGTGTTTTCTGTTTGAATTCAGCCAATGAAATTTTCAACATCGCATCAAGATGCAGCATCATCAATCCGAAGGTAGGCATATGTTATTCAAAGAAACGATGTTCCAGTGCGGATATAAGGGAATCCAAATACGGGATGAAGATCGATCGCTTCCAAAAATCGCATGGAGTCTCAGCAGGATGATTGGACTGATATCGTTGGCGAAATGCAATGCGCGGGATATGTAAATCGGTTCCAATGACAGCTGCAGTTTCCGTAGAAGTATTGAAGACATATTGGAATTCCTGGTCCGCGTTACTGAGATGCTTCTTTCATATATACGTTTCTATTGTCTTTGATTATAGAGCATTGGCAACAGGTTCCAATATTAGTGAGTATTTTCCTATCAAACCAGCAGATATAATAAATTCTTACTTGGTAGCAGCACAATATAAGTGGTCAGCGTTTTTTCTCGCTGCAGCATTACCTTCTTTAGAAATTTCCAAAAGCCCATTGAGAATACCCTCAAAATATTCGTTAAAAATGGCAATACTTTTCTTTTTTTGTGACCAGCGTGTCTTACAAAGAGCTGGAATATTTGGCACGTACTTTCTCCGTAGAGAAGATTCTCGAAAAAGTTGATGACATCTTTTATTGTGCTAATCGTGTCTCTTATTTCTAGAACATCAATAAAATCATTAACCGCCAAGTTTATTTTGTAACTTGCACAAAGAAAATACAATGTTTTTTGCCCAAACAGGATTAACCACAAATAAAAAACTAATTAACTTTATAAAGGAAGACTCAACTGTTAACTCGAAAAGCAAGCCTTTTTCAATCCTAGATACTGAACCTGACTAGACCTACAATGTACCAGATGATGTTGGTGTTTCGTCATCCAGGCCGGATGTATTCCCCTTTTTTAGGCACATCAAACATAAGTAAAGTACTAATAGAGCTTACTGTATCGTACTATCATTCCAAAATATCTCACAATAACATTGAATAAATATTACGATCTTACCAACGAACTAACCAAAAACGGCTATCTAGTTAATTTACATGCGGTAGAAGTAGGTGCGAGAGGTATACCAGCAAAATCTTTCTATAACCTTCTAAAAGAGCTAGCTTGTGCTAGCTAGTAAAAAATAATTTTCGAATAAATATTTTTTATAATGCTTCTAAACCTGTGTTCTAAACGGGTCATAGTTGCCCGGCAATGTGTGGCTACGACAGATAATCATATTTTTAAGAATACCTTAATACTTGTTAGTTTTACACACAGTAACATTATACAGACTACAGACTAAAAAAATCCTTATACCTATCGAAATTACAGCTTTAGTAACGAGACTATGAGAGTGATGTGCGATTCTATATTTTTTTTTAATTTTATATTTAGTTTTTGGATTATTTGTTATTTAATTTTTGGTACTGAAGCTCCTCGATCTCCTCGACCCCCCTGCCCGTACCTGTCTACGCCCATGATGATGGCTCTAGCTAGATGCAATTAAACAAACTACACACGAATTTATGGACCGTTACGTGTACCTAGGACATACAGTCCAGTTAGGTAAGTCCAACTTTGAGAAAGAGATCTCTTGTCGTATCCAGCTCGGAAAGGCAGCGTTCGAGAAGTTACGGAAATCTTCACGTCCAAATAACCTCAGTGTCTCAAAACAAGTCTTTGAGCAGTGTGTGTCACCAGTGATGACCTATGGAAGCGAGACGTGGTCCTTTACTGCATCCCATAAGAAGGCTCAAGATCACACAGTGAGCAATGGGGAGAGCGATGCTCGGTATTTCCCTACGCGATGGAATCAGAAATAAGGAAATCCGTAGGAGAACCAAAGTAACCGATATCGCTTGAAAGATTGCTCTGTTGAAGTGGCAGTGGGCTGGACACGTAGCGAGAAGAACCATATGGCCGTTGGGGCGGAAAGGTTCTGGAATGGCGACCACGCACCTGACGACGCTCAGAGAGCAGGCCCTCTACAAGGTGGACCGACGATCTTGTGAAGGTCGCAGGAAGCCGATGGATACGAGTGGCGCAGGACCGATAGGTGTGGAGATTCTTGGGGGAGGCCTATGCTCAGCAGTAGGCGTCGCATGGCTGACATGATGATGATGAGCAAATAATATACCTCTTGTAATACGAGTTTGATTGGTTAAGAAGCGGCCATGCTTGCTTGAGGCGAGTACCGACTCCCGCGTTGGAACCCGGACGATCGATCGATCCTATTATCGTCTCTTCTTCCCTACAGAGACAAGCTAGTAGACACTATCCTCTCATCATGTTTAGAGTGCTGTGTGTTCATTCGTACATGTATTTAAAAAAATCCAAATCCAGTACCAGGCGGGCATAACGCTAAGGAAGTGCAAGCACGCTCGGCGCAGCAGACAAGGACAAGAAGCAGCTATAATAGATCGATAAGCTATTCATACATACTCATTCATTCATAACACATACTTCAGTACGTGCCACAAGTCATAAGCGGAAGCGATAGCGACTAAAATTGTTAAGGCTGGTCCAAGTTTACATTTAAAATTTTGAAATCTTGTGTGGGATTGGATTCTGTGACTGAGGCTTTTACTTTTGCTAAGATGCTGAATTTAGCACGCTCACCACCGTCAATGTTAAATCAATCGCTTAGTATGTCTGAACGCGATGTTAATAGGATGGTAGCGACTACTGCCGCTTTGGAGGATACTGAGCTTACTTATTGCAAGCAACGTGATAGCAAACACAAAATAATTGCTGAAGATCAAGAGGAACCCGAACGAGCCGACTTTCGAGGAATTATCCCTGAAGAACTACGAGATATAATGAATACCATGCAAATACAACAAAACTCGCGTATAGATATTATAGAAAACTACATTTCTGAAATCAAAACTCAAAACGATCTCATTCACAGAAAAGACCTTGGCATTGAAAAGTCTATTTAATTTTTAACTGTTGGACGAACTACAAAACACAATTAATCGTCTAGAAACTGAACGTAAACAAATCTCACCCCAGATTACTAACATTGGTCATAAATACGACACATTGGAGAGTCGTCAATAGTCACAAAATAACTTGACGATGGCGACCGATGTGTAGGCATCTTTCTAGATCTCAAAAAAACTTTCGATATCGTTTGCCTTCGAGGCATTCGTGGGCCTGCATGTGAATGATTTTGTAACTAATACAGTGGCAGAAGTCAAGTTATTCGAGTGGGGAGTGTTTCTAGCTCTGGGTCACCAGTAACGTATAGTATACCCCAGCACTCTTGGCCCTACACTGTTTCTAGCCTACGTCAATGAGCTCTGCAACCTTAAACTTGATAATGGAATATTCTGGCGTTCGCCGATGATACTGCGCTAATTTACAAAAATAAAACTTCCGCATTAGCTGAAAGGTCTGCTGAAAATGGACTAAGGAAAGTCATAAAGTGGCTGGATAACAATCTGCTTACAATTAATGTACAAAAAACAATATATATATATATATATATATATATATACTATAAAAGCTCATTCTTCTTTGTGTGACCAAGAAATTAACTGCAATTATGAACTCCACAAGTAACAGCGATAAGCTAAGATAATTGGTATGTATTTATATGTATTTCTTTCGAAGTATGTATTTAAATATGTATCTATGTTAATTCGTATATATTTTAATATTATTTATTAAATCAAATTTTTATGTGTATTTTTAGCTTTATACCGTCGCCGCGTCGTTCGTTTTTTCTTTTTTCCCAAAGGTTGACTGGGAGAGAATGCTATTAGCATCAAGTCCGCCTTTTGTACCATTCTCTTGTATTTTGGTCAATAAAGTTTAAATAAATAAATAAATAAGCGAAAGGATAATAAAACTCTTACCCATTTTTAGGAGCCTCAGAGATGCCGCCGACCACAAGCTAATTCGTAAAATTTATTTTGCTCTCTGCTTAGATTAAAAGTTTTAATCTAAGGCTCTCTGCCAATCTCTTCTGACATACTGTGTTACGGTGTGGGGTGGAGCAGCTGCCTCTCTTCTCCTGTGCGCAGACATTCGGAAACTGGAGCCGCGACCACACCCGCCCTTTTGGCACGCACTAGGGGGACCACGGTTCTCATAGTGCGTGTCGGGTGACGGTGCAGGAGTATTGTCTGGTTTTTAGTGGGCCCTGAGGCTAGCTGAAGTGAGCAGGGAGGAGTCCCACATACCTTCTTCTCGCTCCCCCAGTGCTTGAAGGATACATAAGGCATTTCCCAGACACAAAAAAAGGTCCGCGTCCCTAATGCAATAACCAGAATCCACGCTCTACATACCTTAAAAATCGTGTCCTCAGCAGCTCCACAATAAATAACGGGGTTTCCTACCTTAGCATCCGATACAAGTCGCACTTTAGAAGTTCCGAAGCATCGTTTCCCGAAAATCATCCTTCTCTTTGCTCAATTAGAAGAGCGAGGAAAGTCATGGCACTTCGTTCGAAATTGATAGGTATTGTCAAATATGCATATTATAATTCAGTTTTAATGTAATAAATAAAAAAATAAGTAACAAGAAATTATGCCACTTTATTTTCTATAAAATTATTGACACGTTTATTAAATGCCAACACAATATTTGTTAGTGCACAAGACAAAATAATTTTGTGAAAATTACATTAAGTCTATACCTACTCGTATTTAAGAACATACTTATTGAAAATGATTTCTTAACTATAAATATGTGAAAATTAAATGCAGTTTTAAACAACCTACTTTTTATGTAAAATAGTGAAGAGGGTGTATGAAGCCTTAAGTACCTGGAAAACAACGTAAACTATGTTATTAGTGTTTATATTGTTATATATTTTTAGGCCCAATTTACTTTAACATCGAATTTTGAAAAACTTGGTATCCGCCCAGCCCAGTCGTAATATTGTTCAGCTATAATGGCAATTATCGTCCTCCTTTGAAATTGCTGAGCTTGTAAAGAAATAAATTTCGTACCAGAAAACCTATTTTTAAGAACGATGTAATTTTCGAATAACTAATTGAAAATTTGTTTCTTTAAAAGAAGAAACAGTGAAAACGGAAATAAAGATTTTCTCCCTAACCGCTAAATAAGACTCCAAATTGATGGGTACGATTTTAGCTGCACAGATGACCAGCGGTCGGGTGCAGCACATCATGAAGATGAGCAGCAGGCGGCGCGAGCGCGGAGATATGTCTACCCAGTTGCTGCAATATGCTGACTCAGCGATGAACTCGCTCTGAAAGGATTTTTTTAATACACGTAATAAAATATAGAGATAACACACAGCGGATTTCCCGTTCAAATTGGAGCGCTCGTCTGGGCAAGCAACTTCCACTTACAAAAGACCACAGTAGTTTGCTGCAGTTTGTTTCTGCTGGTGAGTAGGGTTCCAGGGCTCCACAGGATAGGGGATTGGGTGACGATGGCTGGAACGGCAAACCTTCTGCCGCATCACTTATCTTCGCGACTGAACTCCACTTACACTTAACATCAGGTGCAGTGCGCCGGGTAATTTATTGCGCCTCGTATGAAAAACATATAAAAATGACTGATATATTGTTTTAAACTTTCATGGTCACTAACATTATAGCTATTAACGGGATTGTTACCATGTAAGCTTGTTTTTTATGAGTCTCCGATATTTCGGCACTGTTGCAAGCGCCATGATCACGGAGTCCTCATAAAAACAAGGTACATGGTAACAATCCTGTTAATAGCTATAATAAAAATGACTGATGCCTGTCACCGTGCTGTATTGTTCCTTCGGGAAAATCTTATTCAACAGCATAGTCATATACTCTTGCGTATGGGGCAATACCCTACCTTAAAATACCCTACCCTAAATAGGCGGGACGGGTAGATACTGATGATGGATGATTGTGGGTAGATGAAGCTTCACACTTTAAGTGCTCTTAACTCAGTTTGAATTGGAATCACATTCGAGTTTGCGGGAAGCAAGAAATGTTTTTGAAGTGAAACTTTTTATATATCGCCACATTTTGTCGCATTAGAATTTTAATTGTTATGAAAAAAATTAAAGCATTGTCAACAAGCAACGGTCGTAGAAAGATTGTCTTTTTTTCATTTTGTATCAATTGCTAAGTGTTGACATCAATATTCCGCACACACTAAAAAACTTTGAGGCGATGTAAAAAACTTTAAGTTTTACTTGCATCAAGATTTCACAAAACCATAGCATTATTTTTTAATATTCTATTTTTCAATTTGGTTTTTGTGTGTGTTTCCGTAGTTTTATTTAATGAGCCACAACCAATCAATTGGTCCACTAAATACTTTTAAGTTGTCTTGCAGCCTAAGAAATAGGTACTAGAAGAAATCCGACACGGCTATTTTCAATAGATATATGTATATATATATATATATTAGAAAGGTCCATATGTATGTAGATAAGTTAGTAAAAAAAATATTTTTTTATCTCAATGAGGGCGTATCGCGTATGATTGATATGAATCCGCCGCTAGAGGTACTTGTGTTGTGTGAGGTCTCGGAAATGTCTAATATTATTGCTTGTGGGTTGGCTACGCGGGTTTATTTCTAATTTAAAAAATGTTCTGCATATTTGGTAATAACTCAGATTCATTATGGCAAATATGAGTTATTTGTCAATATTATGTCCTCCTTTTTCCGAACAAAACAGAACTGCGCAACAGTGTGGCATGGCCGATTATGTTTACGTTACGGTTCTTTTGTATTAAAATATGATTTATATGTAAACTTTGATTTCACGCGCGTATTAATAAAATATAAAAGCAACTCTTCAGGACTTCACTCAACAGAGGCGCCATCAGGTAAGACAAAAAACGGTAGCCCTCGTTAGATTAATATTTATTTCAATCAATTCAATTATATTATACCGGCATAGCAATAACAAAACGAAGAGTTGAAATGAAAATGTAAGAAAAAAAATACTTCACAACATGCTCAGAGGTCGCGCAATTGTTCGTGTCGTGCGTACGCATAAGCAAGCCGAGTAGTGACGAAATATTCCAAACACCTCCGTAAGAAATAATAATCGGCATTGCCGACTAGTCGGCTGAATAGTCAGCAATTTGAAAACCGATCTTAAAACTTAATACCAATATTAATAAGTACTTTGCATACCTACCTCAACTAAAACTTGCGATCCGTGATAACAGTACATGAAAAATTGCATCAACATACAATTCAAGTAGCCTATCGTCAAAAAGAATTCTCCCGAAAACATGTCTACCTGAAATGGACAAGAGCTACTTATATCTCAAATTCTATGTGCAGTCAATGAAATCAATTATAAAAATCCATTAAAAAATATGATCCGCCGGATAAATAAGCGGCCACCGAAGCACATTTAACAGATTTTCAAAATATTGAAAGCAAGCGCACATTGAGCCACTAGTGGCTCAGTCAAGCCACTAGACACAGCAACCGATCGCCGCCGCTAGTGGCTATACAAAATATATGAAAAACTTGACCGCATCTTGTGGACGGGATTAGTGGCTCAATGTGCGCTTGCTCACTGTTGGCCAAGGTTTTTCAAAACACATAGCAAAAGCCTCTGGCACACATAGTTCATGTTCATTTTGTATTACTTCACTTTTAAATCATCAACAACTCGCAACATATAATTTCGCTTTACCCTTTATCTCCTCTTTTGAATTTGTATCGAAAGCTATAAGTATTTAGCAGGAATCTTTACATGTATGATGAAAGTTTTTTGTAAAATACTAATGTAATTTAAATTAAATACTTACAGTAACTAGCTTATACACACTCATACAGATAGTCCAACAAGCCACAGAAAGTTGTAAGGTCACAAATTCATTGCTTATAGACTGCGTTTCGCTCAAAAACCTTGAAAAAAGAACGAAAAAGTTTAATAGTAAAAAAAATATGCGTCTACGGGTATTTATTTCTTTCAATTCCTGATACTTGGTATCTATTTCAGGCTCAGAAGCACGGAATATCTCACGAATGGGTCGCTTACGTCACTGATAATACTTAGCTACCAACCGACAGAAATCTGGAAAAAATGCATTAGAGAACTAATTTCGTCACAAAATATCATCATCATCATCAACCGCCTATCTGAGTGCTGGACATAGGCCTCTCCAAATGCACGCCACTCAGATCGATCTTGGGCTACTCGCATCCAGCTCCTGCCAGCCACCTTGCGCAAATCGTCACTCCATCGTGCCTGAGGACGTCCTACACTACGTTTGCCTAGACGCAGTCTCCACTCCAGAACTCGTCTACCCCAACGGTTATCGGTTCTTCGGCAAATATGGCCAGCCCACTGCCACTTTAACTTGCTAGTCCGGTGGGCTATGGCGATAACTCTGGTTCTCTGCCGGATTACCTCATTTCTGATGCGATCTTTCAGAGAAACACCGAGCATAGCCCTTTCC
This sequence comes from Chilo suppressalis, assembly GCA_902850365.2. Taxonomy (NCBI): domain Eukaryota; kingdom Metazoa; phylum Arthropoda; class Insecta; order Lepidoptera; family Crambidae; genus Chilo; species Chilo suppressalis. The sequence goes on from OU963902.1 coordinate 7,885,006, forward strand.
ATAGGGCGCTGAGCGACTTTGAACCTCTACAGGTTCCACCAGCCGTACCGTCAATGTCCACGTCTCGGTTCCGTATGTCAACAGGTAGGACGCACTGATTGAAGACTACCGTCTTTAGGCACTGTGGGATCGATGATGTCAGGATTTGACGTAGCTTTCCAAACGCTGCCCATCCTAGCTGAACTCTTCTATTCACCTCGTCCTCAAAGTTGTTTCTACTTAACTGCAATGTCTGCCCGATGTACACATGTTTTTGAACAACTTCGAGAACGGCACCGTGTATTGCAATCGGTTCCGGTAGAACATGTTCTTCAATGAACCTTGACCTTGGTTTTATCCAACTTCATCCATGGGCCGATGCTTATAGAAGAGTCAGCCAGGTCATTCAGCATCTGTTGTAGGTCCTGCAGGGTTTCTGCCATGATAACGATGTCGTCTGCAAATCGCAAGTGAGAGATGCGTTCGCCATTTATGTTGATGCCACGTCCTTTCCAGTTCAGCGTCTTGAACAAAGAGACATCTAATCACTTGGATGTATCGCCAGTCGACTTGGCAACGCTGCAGGGACTCCAGGACAGACCAGATTTCAATCGAGTCAAAGGCCTTCTCATAGTCCACAAATGCTAGGCACAGGGGCTGATTGTACTGTACAGTCTTCTGTATAATCTGCCGCACTGTGTGGATGTGGTCTATGGTGCCGTATCCTCTTCGAAACCCAGCCTGTTCCGGTGGTTGGAAGTCGTCAAGTCTTCGCGCAAGACGGTTCGCGATCACTCTTGCGAACAGCTTATGGACGTGGCTTAGAAGGGATATGGGTCGATAATTCTTAAGTAGGGTCTTGTCCCCCTTTTTAAAGAACAAGACGACCACACTCCTACTACACGCCTCCGGAGTTCTCCCTTCGAACAGGACAGTGTAAGACAAGAGTTCTGTGGAACACCATACTCTCCAGGGGCTTTTCCATTTTTAAAGATGTCCAAGAGCAATCTCGATTTCGCCAATACTGACTTGTGGCAGGTCTTCGGTGAAGTGGCGTGTTAATGTAGCTCTGGAATCCTCATTTCCAGGATCGGGTCGAGATGCATGTGATACGTATAACTGGTAATAGAAGTCTTCGACTTCCGAAAGGACTGCCGGCTTTGAAGCAACAACTTCCCCACTTGCTGTGGTCAACTTCGTCAGATAGCTTCTTCCAAGAGATTGTACCTACACTTTGGACCCTCGATTCTGATCGATCGCTCTCTCAATCGAGAGAGTATTGGAGCACCGGAGGTCGTGTCGTACGTGCTTACTGATCTCTTGGCTTAGAGTCCGCTTTGCCGACGAAGTGACGGATTTTTACGTCGTTCCTTCATAAGCCCTAAAGTCTCTTCCGAAAGCTTTGACTTCCTACTCTTACGCTGCGTTGCACATAGTCTCGTACCCTCTTCCCTGAGGATCTTGGAGCAGAGTAGGTTGGAGCCTGGATCTCATCAAACGGACGCGCTCGGCCCTAAAGTTGATATTCAGAGAGCCCCGGACGAGTCGGTGATCACTACCGGTATTGAAACTGTTAATCACGGAGACGTCTCTTAATATGTACCTCTTGTCCGTCATGATGAAGTTGATCTCATTTTTAGTCATAGTGTCGGGGCTTTGCCACGTCCACATCCTTTGGGGCTGTTTCTTAAAGAAAGAGTTCATCAAGAAGAGCCTTTCCCGTTCGAGGAAGTTGACGAGCATTTGCCCCCTATGATTTCTGCTTCCAAATCCATGGGATCCTACTATCGATTCGCTGCAATTCTTTACTCCCACTTTAACGTTGAAGTCCCCCATAACAACGTTGTAGTGGGTCTTAGTAGTGGGGTGGAAGGCCCTCGATATATCGTCGAACATATCCTCCACTTCGTCGTCCGAGTGTCGAGGTCAGTGCGTACACTTGCACCACCTTGAGGCTATACCTCTCGGTGAGCTTTATAATAAAGTACACTACCCTGTTGGACACGCTGGACATTTCTACAACGTTTTAAGCAAGGGACTTATTTACCAAAAACCCAACGCCACCTTGGGACTGTTGGTCTTCCACGCGGAAGTACATTAGGTGGCCCGATTCGAGGGCTGTGGTGTCAGCGCCAGATGCGAGTCAAACCGTAGCGTGCGTCCGTTGTACGTCGCCAGGGTCAGTCTATTGTGGTGGCGAGTATATATTTTGGGGTGTAAGGGCAAATTTCTAATCTTGCAGGTGGCAAGAACCCAAGCCAACCTCACCTTCACGTGGTGCACCTTGTTGACGAACAGACGAGGCTCTGGCAAACCTACCGATGGCGGTATAACCATCCAACGACGTAGGGAAGGGAAATCTCACTTATGACGGGCAGCAGCGTCATCAGTAAATAAACCTACATTCTGCGATCGCCAACCCGCCTGCCCAGCGTGGCGATTACGGGAAAAACGGCAGGTATATATATATTAGATTCCCGGAGATTCTTGGCTCCCCCCGTCCCGCCGTTACTGTGGTCGCCACCGTGACCAGGAATAGCGTGGCTTCCGGGAACTTGGGGCCTTGGCTTGTGTTTCTTGTGCATAGAAGGTTTTGCCCGTAATCGCCACGCTGGACAGGCGGGTTGGCGATCGCAGAACGTAGGTTTATTTACTGATGACACTGCTGCCCGTCCCAACTGAGATTTCCCTTCCCTACGTCGTTGGATGGTTATACCGCCATCGGTCGGTTTGCCAGAGCCTCGTCTGTTCGTCAACAGGGTGCACCACGTGAAGGTGAGGTGAGGTTGGCTTGGGTTCTTGCCACCTGCAAGATTAGAAATTTGCCCTTACACCCCAAAATATATACTTACATATAATTCTGTGCATAATATAAAAAAAAATATATATTCAAGCTCACCCGTCTACGCTACTATGCTTAATAATGTCGACTTTCGATCATGAGAATGCGTCCGTTCTTCAAATTTAAACTAAGGCTGCGGGTTAAAATCAAATCACGTAGAATGTGAAATTGTAGGTAAAACGCATAACCAAAACTGACGGCGCGATTTTCACCCGCAGAAAACTGCGGTCATGTGAGTTTTGAAATATAACATTTCTGCGGTGGCCAGAAGGCGACTGCGGGACAAAACCGCTCTGTGAGTTCTTAGCCTGACTGGAGCAATATGGTAGCTGTACCTGCTTACCAAATAATTTTTTGATGGTGTTTAACGCAATGCACCAGCCTCTTCTTTATAAGATTATCGTCTATGTAAGACAATGTATTCTCATTTATAGTTCCTTCTTGGAGATCCACATCATCCAGATCGGTGAGATGCTCCAGATTGTACCTCAGTAATTTCAACTGTAACTCACATTGGCCATAAAAAGCCACAATGGTGCAGTCGACAATACTGTTCACGTAGCCTTGCAATGTGAGTGCTATACCGAAATATGAGCACGCAAATACTTCGATGCTGTTGATGAAGATATCATAAACGTAAATCACAATACTGCAATCTACTTAAGGCTAAGTTCATATGACCGCGCAGTACCGCGCGAATCTACCTACCACGTGGTACAAGATCAAAACAAACAGCTAATTATCGTCCACATAACCGCACGGTACCGCGCGGCAACGCGCGATGCACTCCCATCCGCGCACAAGATCTTGAACCGCGAGTCCCCGCACGGCTCAAGTTCTACGAATCTGTATCGGCCTGTTCATTTGATCTCCCCTGGGTGTGAGACGGACAGACGCATAGATGCAGGAAAAATGAGTAGCGAAGACAAGGTGATATGCAATATCTAATAGCATCATCATTGGGTTTTGTCAAATCGAATGATGCAACCTACACCCTAAAATAGTTAAAAAATATTCATGTAGTCTCAGGTTGGGATTTGTACGGTTTTACCGTAACATATTATTATGACGTGTACAATGTTTACGTTGCATCCCTTAGCGTGTCACCGCCGCGCTCGTAACTTTGTTTACCTATAATAAATTTATAATATAATAAAAAGTATCGCAATAAACTTTGTAACGACAACAACCTTCTATTTCATTTAACTATTTCTTCATTTTAATACTGGCGTACTCTTAAAACTACTAAATATTATTACAGGTGAACTTCTGCAACGAGAAATACGTGGTGGACAGTACAGGTATAACATAACAAACAGACTTGAAGAAAGTCTTTCACTTAAAATAGCATGCACCCAATATCGTCTTTGTCTTATCTGCAACGTCTCAGCTTTCGGTATAAAATCGATAAGCAAATTGTCTCCTCTATGTCCATTCCTAAGCAATGTTGATGCCAGACTGAAGCGCGTACATACGCCGTCATGCCGGAATGCACCAACCTGTACCGCGCGGTCATATGAACTTAGCCTAACACTTACATTGACACTAGTCCGGTGAAATTAGGCAGAAAAATAAGAGTGAGCGTACATAAATTTACATCAAGCTGGAAGTGAGTAAAATTGTTCGAAACATAAGTAAGTAATAAAGTTTTATCGTAAAAAAAACTCAGACAAAAATTTTTGATTAAATGGTATCTATCTATATTTTTAGGGTAAAAGGAAAAAAACAGAACCCTTATAGGATCACTTTGTTGTCCGTCTGTCCCTCTGTCAAGACCGTTTTTCTCAGGAACGCGTGGAGGTATCAAACTGAAATTCATATCTAATACTCAAGTCTACTGTCCCTTGGAGCTGTGAAAAAATCAAACTTCTAAGCAAAAGCAATCAAAAAAAGATACAGCCGTTTATGCCGCAAATTTCCATAAATTTTCGAAACTCGCACGGGAATCAAAACCTGCAGGGTACTTCCCGTGAACTTAGAATCTTGAAATTTGGTACGAAGTAACGCTTTATGAAAATAGCAAAAACCCAATTTCTTGACCTTAAACATGTTTTGTACATTTTACTAACTTTCAGACTAATGTTAATTTATGTACCTTTGAATATCTAGATTAAACGGATTATACTAAAAATCACTAAATGTAACGTAGGCACCAAAATTGAGAGTTGAAGTCAGCGTAAAGCCCGCCCATAGGCGTGTTATTATCGGTCGATAATATGGGATGCATTATTGGGATATTTCGTTATACTTCTACTGCGCCGTTATTATCGCAGCCGTATGTAACTTCGTAGCCGTTCTCACAATATACTATTGTATAAAGAGAAAAAAGGATACACTGACAGACTGACTGACTGACTCATCAACGCACAGCCGATACGGCTGGACCTCGAATTATGAAATTTGGACAGTAGATTCCTTATGAGGTCTAGGGGTGCACTAAGAAAGGATTTTTCAAAATTTACCCCCGAATGGATTAAAAATAGAGGATGAATGTTTGTATGAAAAATCTTATTCCTTAAGTTAATAGACTTGAAACTTGGCACGAATACTTCCCTAAATAAATTATAAAGTTTTTAATATTTAGTTTTCCTAAAATACACCATAAAAAGAGGATTAAGGGTGTCGAAGTTATATAGGAATGAATCTTAACGCGCGGTTCGAAACAGTAAAGTCTAATATGACACAGAGGCTATGCAGAAGTTTTAATTATAAGTTACCTCTGCCTTAAAGTTGCCGCAGAACCTAAAATATGTGGAAACTGTAATAATAGGTAATATTTCAAAACAGAGAAAATATGCAGAAGGAACAATTTCCCAATGCGGAATTGGGGACTTCAATGCTCACCACAATTTGTAGTTAAGTTCCTCTAAAACCGACCGTGCAGGGATCTCTGCTCACGCATAACTTGAAGCAACTGGTAGATCAGTCCACCAGGATCCCAGATTCCAAGTCAAACGCCTTCTTTACTGGACCTTCTGCTCACGACCCATCCACAGGGCTATCAGGTTGTGAGTAGAGCCCCCCTGGGCTCGTCCAATCACTGCCTGAAATCTGCCAAAGTATCACAGGCCAAGCCCCCACGTCCAGCAGTGGTCAAATGCCGTATCTGGAATTATGGGTCGGCAGATTGGGACGGTATGCGTGATTACTTTGCGACAGGGACCTATCGGCCAGCGCCGTTGCCATGATAGAAGATTATAATGGGTATGGAATACTATATTCCTCATTCTAATCTAATCAGTAAGGGCACACGTAACCTCTGGTTCAATCACGACTGTGCTGAAGCTGCTTTGCGTAAGCAAGCGGCGTATCATGCTTGGATCAGAGGCCGTGCTCTTAAGGATCCCGAGGTCTAAAACTCAAAGCAGCCTACAATTTGCTTCCAAGGCCTGTAAGAAGGCTTACATCAGAGCGGATGCCCAGCGCGTTGCACGTGTTGGTCAGGAACTTATAATGCATTCTACGGGCTCCCGTAGCTACTGGCGTTTGGCCTTGGCCGTGCAGAAGAACTTCTGCCAGCCCTCGCTGCCACCTCCGAGATGCCCAGACAGAACATTAGCTTGCTAGCTTATAAGCCACAGGAGAAAGCCGATTTACTGGCAAAACTCTTTGCGGCTAACTCCCGAATCGATGATTGCAATGCACTGCCACCATCATTAGCTCATTGTGGCATAACAATGTCTGATATTAAAATTACGCAGCGTGAGGTTCGCGCTGAATTGCAGTTACTCGACGTCCGGAAAGCTAGTGGACCTGATGGCATCCCAGCAGTTGTACTTAAAAATTCTGCAACAGAGTTGTCTACCGTGGTCACACGCTTGTACCAAAGCTCGTATTGTTTGGGGCGTGTGCCGGAGACTTGGAGAGAAGCCAACGTGCAACCGGTGCCCAAAAAGGGGATCGATCAGACCCGGCCAACTACCGGCCAATAGCAGTCACCTCAGTATTATGTAAAGTCATAGAAAAGATCCTTAACAACCATCTGACCCGCTACCTATAGGATCACTCTCTGATTAATGATCGTCAGTATGGTTTTAGACCGAAACGATCGACGGGTGATCTTCTAGCGTTCTTGGCCCATGTAGTACCCGCTCCAGTTAAAATTGGGAACACTACACCCGAAGTTGTCGACCGTTACGTTTACCTAGGACAAACAGTCCAGTTAGATAAGTCCAACATTGAGAAATAGATCTCTCGTCGTATCCAGCTCGAATAGGCAGCGAATAGGAAGCTACTAAAAATCTTCGCGTCCAAATTACCTCAGTGTCTCGAGACAAAAGACCTTTGACCAGTGTGTGTTGCCAGTGATGACCTACGGAAGCGAGACGTGGTCCTTTACTGCGGGTCTTATAAGAAGGCTCAATGTTACACAGCGAGCAATAGACAGAGCTATGCTTGGTTTTACCGTACGCGATAGAATCAGAAATGAAAAAATCCGTAGGAGAACCAAAGGAACCGATATTGCTCGAAGGATTGCTCTGCTGAATGGCAGTGGGCGGGACACGTAGCAAGAAGAATTGATGGCTGTTGGGGCGGAAAGGTTCTGGAATGGCGACTACGCACCGGACGACGCTCAGTGGGCAGGCCACCTACAAGTTGCCTGACATGATGATGATGATGACTGAACTACTTGAAGGACAACAGATTGTTTTATAACTCTATATGTAAACACTGTCGATGCCGTTAATTATTCAGTAGAGTTCTTAAACACTTTGAACCCACCGGCCTGCACTACCACAGACTTTTACTGCGTGTGGGTACACCTGTTATGTTATTAACAAATTAAAAGCCACCCAAACTTTGCTACGGCACTAGGTTGCAAGTAAAAGCTTTGCATCGGAACGTAGTAGGAAACACAATTTATACCATTAATACCAAATGATCTTTCTCTCCTTTGAATTCAAAAGGCTTCTGTTTTCCCTGAAGGTCTGTTTCGCCATGACCACAAATAAGTCAAATTCGGCGGAGTAAACCTACGACAGGACTGTTTCTCCCACGGTCAGTTTTATGTATGTGGCATGCTCCCGTGTAAGTTTACCACAAAGTTTGGTGGTATTGCAATTTAACATTGTTTGTTTGTATAAAAAAAATTGCTACCTGTATCACTAAGCGTCGCGGACGAAGTCACAGGCAAAAGCTAGTGCATAATTTATGTCCTTATATCAGCTATCGCAATAACGCATCAGATAATTTCGACCGATAATAACGCGTCTTTTGGAGGGAGGGAGGCCTAAATTAAAAGCAGCATCATAACCTTGGACGATCACCAAATTTTCTGCCTGTTTCCCTTTTTCGCATTTTGACCCTTAATTGCAGGTATATCGTAAGTGAGATAGGAGCCACCACTCCATCGTTGCTCCAGGGCCTCCACACCTCTAAATCCAGCCCTGGCCTCATATCACATGATTCTAATGAATTAAGTATAAATACAATACTTTTGGTGTAATTATTACGTTTCATTGCTTTTAAATATATTTATTTTCTTTTTATAATTTTATATGTGCCAACCTGTTGTCGTTTTGCTGATCGATGTATTGTTATGTGTTTGTAGTGATAAATTTGCTTAAGCCTTTTGTTATCTCTAACAGTTGCTTGGTAAGGTGTGCAGTTTCTTTTATTGGTTATTTGTCTTTTTTTTTAAATATTGTTATTTATTTAATATCGTATTTTTTTATATTTATATATATTTAATAGTTACGTCAGATACAGATGACTTTTACTCATTACATGATAGTAGCTCGTCGTTTCACTCCTTTAATTCTTCATTACATGAAACCTGGTTAAAGCCATGCCTTAATTCCGCCTTGTACTGTCCACCAGGTTTCGAATTATTCCGCAATGATCGCGTCGGTAAAGGCGGTGGTGGTGTGGCTATCTACTTGTCAAGCCGCATACCAGCCAAAATTTTATATTCATCCTTTTCGCATCATGGCTGCATGGAACATTTGTTCCTAGAAATTGACATTAGGGGTACCAAAGTCATCCTCGGAGTCGTATACTGCCCTCCTTCGATTGATGACTTTTCTGACCTTGAGGTCTTGATTGATTCTTGTGCCATCGTTTATAATCACCATATTATTATGGGTGACTTCAATACAGACCTTTTAATTAATTCACCCTCTTCACGAAAGCTTCGTTCTTTAATTACGTCGGCAAACTTCTCCTTTTTACAGCTTAATCCTAGTCATCATAATCTCAATACATCCGATTAATGGATTGACCATATCATTGTATCTTCCTCAGATCGTGTCGTTAAATTCGGTCAAATCTCTGCTCCTTGCTTCTCTAGACACGATCTTATTTATATTGCATACGATGTGAAGCCTCCCAAATCGTAGCCTAAAATGATCTCCATTCGGAACTTTGCGAGGATGGATACGGAAAAACTTGAGCGTGATGCGAGTTTAATTGATTGGTCTCCTATTCGAGAAATGCCCTCTGCCAACGACATGGTCACCTACTTTAACACGGAGGTTCTTAAGTTATTTGATAGGCACGCTCCTATAAAAAAGGTCAAATTAAAACGTCCTCCGGCGCCCTGGATTACACCTGGAGTGCGTATGGCCATGCGAAAGCGTGACAAAGCTTTTCGCATTTATAAAAGATGCCGTACTAATTTGCATTGGAATGCTTTTAGAATTGCTAGAAATCGTTGCAATCAGATGGTGAGAAAAGCTAAACGCCATTACATTCATAAGAATATCCTGGAATCTTCTCCTGCGGATACTTGGAAGTTTCTCCGTACCCTTGGCATTGGTAAATCACAACTTCGGCATAAGCCGTCTTTTCCGTTAGATGAGCTAAATAAACATTTCTCTTCTATTAAACCTCTTCTTACCAATGTTAAACTTTCTACTATCTCTGCTCTTTCTTCCAAGGTCCCCTCAACAATTTCAGAATTTTGTTTCAATTTCTTAACTGAAGATGAAGTCCGAAAGACAATTCTATCCATTAAGTCTAATGCTGTGGGCTATGATAATGTAAGTCGAACTATGATCACTTCAGTGCTAGATTCTGTACTTCCTGTCTTGACTTATATATTTAATTTCTCCCTTACATCTGCATCTTTTCCTGATCTCTGGCGTAAAGCCTTAACTATCCCTCTACCTAAAAACAAAAGTCCCACTTTGCTTAGTCACTATAGGCCTATTTCTATTCTACCATTCTTATCAAAGATCATTGAAGCCGCAGTCCACAAATAACTTACTTCATTTATTAATTCTCATAAACTTCTTTGCCCTTTTCAATCTGGTTTCCGTCCCGGCCATAGTACCACTACTGCTCTCATCAAAGTTCTTGAAGATGTCCGGGATGGCCAAGAAAATGCTCGTCTGACACTATTAGTTTTAATTGACTTTTCAAACGCTTTTAACGCTGTCGATCATGATATTCTCATAGCTGTCCTTTCTCGGCTAGGATTCTCATCTTCAGTGCAGAAGTGGTTTACTTCTTATCTTCGAGATCTGTTCGTTTCGACCAGGAGTTATCCGGTTGGCGCGAGCAGACTGCTGGTGTTCCACAAGGCGGTATTCTTTCTCCTTCACTCTTTTCTTTTTTCATAAATACTCTCACAGAACTTCTAACTTCTTCTTACCATCTGTATGCGGACGACTTACAACTGTACGCCAGCAGTGACAGCCATCATTTGAATGAGGCTGTCGCTAGTCTAAATCGCGACCTCAGTCTGATCAATGACTGGTCAGCTCCTTTGGTATTTCAGTAAATCCTACTAAGTGTCAAGCTATCATTGTTGGCAGTTCTCGTTTGCTGACCCAAATTGACCTCACTAGGGTTAATTCATTATCTTATGATGGAGTTGTTATTCCTTTTTCGACTCAAGTGATGGATTTGGGTTTAATTATCGATGACAAACTTTCGTGAATAGACCATGTCGATTTCGTCTCGCATAGGGTGACCAATTCTTTGAGATCTCTATACAGGTTTAAGTTTTTTCTGCCTATTCGCACCAAGATTGCTCTTGTTCAATCTTTAATTCTGCCTATTATCGATTATGCCGACGTATGTTATCCAGATATTAATGAAAATCTTTTAAATAAGTTGGATCGTCTTCTCAATAACTGCATTCGCTTCATATATGGCTTACGTAAATACGACCATATCTCACATTTTCGTCATCAACTCAAATGGCTTCCTATTCGTGAGCGTAGGAACCTAAGAGTTGTTTGTGCTCTTTTTAATCTTCTTTACGATCCACATACACCAGTTTACCTGAAAAGCAGATTTACGTTTCTGTGTGATTCTCATGACCGTGTCCTCCGTTCAACGGACAACCTCCTTCTGCATACTCCCGTCCACTCTTCTGGCTTCGTCTCATATTCTTTCACCATCACGGCTGTGCGACACTGGAATGACTTGCCCCCTAATATACGTAAAGCTCCTAACAAATTTGTATTTAAGGGAGTGGTTCGTGAGCATTATCTTAATATAATTAATCTGCGTTCTCATACTTGACTGGCATAATTATGTGTATGTATGTATTGTAGATATAGCATATATATTTACATGTATGTAGTGTATATATATTTTAATATTTGTGTATTCTATTGATATATACAATACCTACCTGGTTTATTTAGCATATGTCCATATTGCACCCCCGTATTTTTAGTTCTCACGCTTTTACTCGTCGACTGGTAGAGAATGCCTTATGGCATTATGTCCGCCAATTGCTGTTTGTTTTGCAATAAAGTATAAATAAATAAATAAATAAATACTTACATTGGCGATTTGCGCGGATCAAAAGGAAAATAAATTCGATAATTAATATCTTGATGATCTTGACCGAAAGCTTTGTTACCCAGCGGGTAAAGACTCATGTACGCACAAGTGCTGAGCACGGTGCATATGTATAAGAAATGCAATCTTCTCATGTACTTTTCGTTTTGTTCCACTAGTTCGAGGTGAGCCGAGTTTTTAGGACTAAATAATTCACCTGCAATTATGAATAATGCTAATTGTACATTCTCTCTGCGTAACTCGATCGTGTAGTGAATGACAGAGTGATTACTTTTCCTATAGTGTAGGTAGTGGTTATATGCGCATGCGGTCTGCAATCTCAGAGATTTTAGTCATAAGATTGGTGACTAAAAATTTATTATCTCGAGCTCCATCCCTTGGTGTGCATTTGCAGATTAGCACCGACCGATCCACAACGAGCCCACATTTTGTAGGTTGTGTGTACACTTTCACGCCTAAGCCACTGAAACAATTTTGATGAATTTGTTCTTACCACGAGAAAGATTGTAGATCGATATAGATAGTAGTATACCTATTAGGTACATAAAGGGACCTTGTAAAAGGAGAATAACTTATAATGTCGCAAAAATAAAGCTTGCAGGAACATACGGGTCAAGGGGATTAAAGTTTATATTGGAAACTAATTTATTTAAAGCAGAATAAGTCACGGGCATCCACTACTCCACTAAGTATGTAAGGTATTAATAATTTCTCTCTATGACCTTCCTACCGTCGGTAGTGTCGAATAGTTGTTTGATACGTTTCATTCGTACGGTGAATGCAACTTGTTTAACTATTGCGGTGACGGTCGTCAAAAATAGGAACAACGTATTCACCAGTTCATCGGTGCTGTGTCGATCCTGAAATATATACAAAACTCAATTACCTACTGTCAGGGATTGTACGTAAGTTTGTTCAGCACCCTTAAAAGCTCTACAGCAAAAGCCGCTTTTGGGCTCTGCGTATTGAAGCCCTTTATTTCATGAACCAAGAGTTCAAAATAATGAAAAAGAAATTTTACTACATGAATAGGAGCAAACCCATTTGCGTCGTGCTCACTAATGGCAATACCGTCTTCATGTACCGTCCGTACCGTCGTCCCCAACCACAGGAGACCCCGAAGGACCGACAATTACTTCTCACACACATTTATTCCCAAAATATTTTTTTCAAAAATAGAAGTTACAACTCAATATGAAATAAACAAAGTAATTCCTAAGCTTAGGTGCTTCGTATTATTACCGTTTGAGAAATTTTAAACGTAAAGCGAGGTTAGTCAGCTATTTTCGCGCAACACCGTTGAAGATATCTGCTTCAAATTGAGTTGCAAGATCCCACCCGAACAAACACTCATTTATTGCAAGTTAATAAAATGCTTCGTAAATAAAATACAACTTGTAAAGAAATGTAAATAAATATTTCCAACACTCACACCAATTAGCCTATCCCCAAGGGCGGATCCAAGGGGGGGGTCATGGGGGTCATGACCCCCCCCCCCCCTGGGCTGGATCCATCTGTACCCACTTCACAATCTGTACTTCCAATCTGTACCCACTGTGACTTGATCACGACTATATGACCCCCCCCCCTGGCGCCAAAGCTGGATCCGCCCTTGCCTATCCCCAAAGTAAGCACTGTAAGGCTATGGGATTAATAAGGGGGTAGATTTATTAATAAGGTGGTAGAAGTTTCGTATAAGTTTATTTCATATTTTAATAACAATAAATATCATTATAATAAAGATAAATTATTACTCTATCCTCTTTTTTTTCTGGTTTTTAACTCATTGTTCAAAACTGCCCCATGTCGATTCAAATGTACCCCCCCATGGGGAGGCAGATATGAACAAATTTGTGTTTTAAAAAACACATTACCTACCTATTTCTCTTTAACGTTTTCAGCAAATTCAAACATTTCATCATTTTTATATTAACAAAGGAGTAAGTAAGCTAAGAAAACTATGTTTTTCAATTTCTCTTTACCTACAGTTGATTTTTTATGAGTCCAAATACGAAAAATGTGCTAATGTGCCTCCCCCATATATATACTGTTAAACACTATACCAAAGAGTAAAGTAAGTATACCAAAGGCACTATACCCTGCCTGCGCGCTTTGCGCTCTTGTATTGCGCAGTCGGGTTATAAATCACCATTATCTTCGGAACGTAGGTAATGTACATAAATTCCTTCTGAGATAAATAGAAGGAGCGCGAATTCGCACTCATACGACGGGATCATCAGCTCACAAGAAATATGTGGATTAGGTTGCCGGGATCTTTAGTAAACTTATTCTGAGGCGGAGATAAGGGTGCTTTGCTATGTCACTGTTTCTAAAATTCGCTTCGACGCGTTTCGACTTTGCGCTAGTATGAATTGACCCTAAGATTGGTTGCTTCTAAATAATAACACATACTATTGAAACCGTTACTAACCTGAATTCCCTTAATGAACAGCTGGACGTTGTAAAGACTAATAAAGGTCCAAGAAACCGCAGCCGCGAAATCACTGTCGTAAAAAGATTTCTTGTCTCCTGGTAAGTGTTTTTTGGTGTATAAAAAAGCTGTCTTATCCAGTAGCCTGTAGTGAGGCCTTAGACTCTTGAACATCGTATACTTTTTGAAGCCTTCCATGTTGTAAAGCTGTTTTTCTGCTACTGTACGTAGGTAACATGTTACATTAAAACTTTTTATCTATTCATGTCGCTAACTTAACTATAGTTTAGTACCTAGTAGGTGCTAAGGCAATTAATTGGAAAATTGTTCCCTACGAATTTATTACGTACATGGTGTTTCATGCTTACAGCTCATTTGCCAATATTAGGATGATTTTGAAACCTTTTTCTTGTATCCTACTAATATTTAAAATGTAAAGATTTGTACGTTTGTAACATGTTTGTTACTCAATCACGCAAAAATTGAACGGATTGGTTGAAATTTGGTATGAATATAGTTTATAACTAAAATTGAGACATATGATACTTTCTATCCAGGAAAAATGTGAGGTTCCTGTGGAATTCTCAAAAAATTCAAGTTGATGCCGACGCAGTCATTAACACAATCTGCATTATTTTGTAAGTTTAATATTCCTTTTTTTCAGGTCCGTGATTCCAGATATGCTTTACAGCAAATTACATAACATTTTGGCAATTCCGATATCTAACATACACTCGCGCGACTTGACTCAGTCTAGTGAAATATCCAACGCACAACAAGTTTTGTTTTTGAGCTGGCCTAATAGCGGGGGAAAATCGACAGAGGGGAACGCTGGGAATGCCTACGCCTCCTGGCCGCGTTGCTCTATGACTCTCACAGAGACTGCACTAGGCGTAGAGGTTTAAAAATAGAGTGGGGAAGGCGGTCTCTCATCTTCTCTCTATTTCTATTAGAGGAACACTTCCACTTGTAGTACAGTCTATATCTCCCCTACTCTATTCTTATACCTCTATGACACTAGGTCCATAAACATCACAATTTTTTTTCCCGACTTGCGTTAAATTTTTAGCTTTTTTAGTAAAATTTTAAAATGTATCGAATTTCTTCATTAGATTCCCGCATCTCGATAATAAGAAAAACAAATGATAATGACACATTTTCCTAATTCGAATTTGGAATTTTATTTAATTTTAACTTTTTAATACCAAAGCCAGCCAGATACAAATGGTATAGTATAGACAAAGAGATTTTATTACAAGTTCATACATACTATTACGCGAAAGATTTTTTCCCCAAGCTATTATTATAAATAACTTGAATTTAGAATTCTTAGAAAAACAAAAACAATGGACTTGGAATAGCAAGTACGGCAGAACAGCTATTTCATAGGTAAAGACCTGTTAATAAATTCTTTGAACTTCAGTGACTTTGCTCCATGTTTTATGATCTGTAATAAAAACAGAGTAAGAATAATGGACCAAGTTAGTGTAGCAAAGTCCTAGGCTCATGAATATTAACTACACAGCTGAACAAGTAATCTATAACTGCACCATGCAATGCAATGCTGGTCGGGTGCCGGGTGGCTCTAATGAGCGATGACCTTAAGCTTCACTATCTGATTTGAGAAATTTTAATTGATCTGTTTAGTGTAGTCACTTTTTATTTCATGATTTACAAAAAGACGATATCCATTTTGAATGTGCTTTATTAATGTTTTACATCTTGTATATTTTTAAACAGAGCCGAAGGGAAAACGACAATTTCGCAATCATTTTTCCACATGTGTAATTTCACAATTACTTAGATAACAGTGTTGGAACAGTCACCTTACTATCAACATGCCAATTATTCAAATAACCACTTTCAATTATCATTTCATGTCAATTACTAACGAATAAATAATCAATTTCAGTAGAATATACTTCAGAAATTATTCACTTATGTGTCTATATTTCATAAAGTACATCTCTCATTAATACCACTATTATTTGCAAAAGGATTACCGAGTTAAATCTCAATGATACATTAGCATAATGTAAAATTATTTATTTGTCTATCAGAAATAATTCCATTCCATACATCCGTTTTATTTGGTATTCAGCTCAGGCCGAATATGCATTTGATACAGTGGAATGTGAAATCTGAAACTTTACAAGCCAAATTAGTTAGTAGATGTTCTACATAAACATCTTAGATTTTTCAAATAGAGTTGGTCGTGACATTATTATCAGAAATGGACACTCCATTAACAACAATCAAAATTTCTCATTTAAGTCTATAATTTAATCATAAATATCCTCTACAGATCTCCTTAGATACATTATATTCAGAATAAAGAGTTCCGAATGAACCGTGTCCATGTTTAAACACTTCACTGCGTCAAATATATAAGTTTATCACTCTTTTATGACGTCGGGGCACTGTCTCTTAGGGGAGGTTTCATCGACAGCTGGTTCTTTCCTCTTGAGAGACTTGGCGTCCCCTTTTTGTTCATCAGCTACTTCTATCGAGTCAGTTTCGTCTCGTGGTGAATCTTCGAGTCTATCGTTGGTTGGTTGAGAGTTGTCGTATAAGTCCGCATCGCCTTTATCCTCGTATTCGCTAACGTCAGCGGTGGCCTCCAATCTCTCAGCTGCTTGCTGCGACGTGGAGTTCTGAGCGCATTCTCTAGACCGTTTGTTAACGCTGAGTCGCGTCGTAAGAGCTCTATACAACTGGTGGATGTCCGACGGAGCGCCCTGTAAAACAGTTTTCACTATTTAACATATCAAATATAAACATTATTTTCTGTCAGTTTCAATTTAAAGTCATTCGTGAGCAAAATACTATAAAATGACGCATGTGAATGAGTTACAATGATTAGATTTTTTGTAGTGCTTTTTTATTTAATGCTCCCGTGTCTGTCCCGTGGTCCCAAGAGGGTTCTCGACTTTATCTGCGTGGAAAAATTGGTTTCCCATACTAATTTACACCCTCCTTTTCACCCCCTTAATGATAATTCGTGAGATTTTTAGTATTTCTAAACCAAATTGCTTATGCGCAAACATGTGACAGACAGACAGACAGAAAAACACAAAGACTTTTACATTTATAACATAGTATGGATTATTGGCAAAAAAGCAGGCCGATGGTTATCAATCACCACCAATTTTTATTGTTGATTAAAGACTTGCGTCTCGCTTTTCTAACATTGCAGGCCACAGTTTAGTATTGATGATGTGAACAGACAGACGAGACAGAGCGATCTCACTATGAAGAGGAACACCTTGACCTGCTGCTGGGCGTCTGAGGCGGTGATCCTCAAAGACTTGGTGCTGGCCCGTTCAACCACCATGCATAGCGGGCTAGTTTAGTATTGATCTAAGATTACAACAGACAGACAAACGAGACAGAGCGATCTCACTATGATGAGGAACACCTTGACCTGCTGCTGCGCGTCTGAGGCGGTGATTCTCAAAGACTTAATGCTAGCTCGTTCAACCACCATGCATGGCGGGTCAGTTTAGTATTGATTTAACATTAACAACAGACAGACAGACAGACAGATCGATCTCACCATGATGAGGAACAGCTTGAGCTGCTGCTGGGCGTCTGAGGCGGTGATTCTCAAAGACTTAGTGCCAGCTCGTTCAACCACTATGCATGGTGGGTCAGTTTAGTATTGATTTAACATTAACAACAGACAGAAAGACAGATCGATCTCACCATGATGAGGAACAGCTTGACCTGCTGCTGGGCGTCTGAGGCGGTGATCCTCAAAGACTTGGTGCCGGCCCGTTCCACTACCATAGCGGGCCACAGTTTAGTATTGAGCACGACCCGTAATGACCCCGCTACTCTGGCGACTAGCCGCGACCCGCCTGTAGAAGCGTCGTTTAACCGCAGCACGCCTCGCCCACGTTCCCTCCAACTGCCCGTCTCCCAAGCGAAAAATCGGCACGAGATCTGTACGCACACAGAATAAGACATCATCATTAACTAGATGTGCCCTGCGGTTTCACCCGCATTAATTTGAGGAAAAAGGTTAGGGGGCATATATTACGTGAGGTGTTTTTTGAATTTTCTATCCCTCCTTCCGCCCCTGGTGAGATGTCGTGAGATTTTTGAACATGGCCAAATTAATTATCAACATTGGATTCGGGACGATCGCACACGAAATCGCTTTCCAACCACAAACGACAGTAAAAGGAAAATAATTAGCTTTGGCTCAACATGAAAGATGTATAATGCGATTCAACTAAGAATAAGACCGACTGGGCGCCATATTTTGATGTCATAGCTGTCAATTCAAACCAAATAGGTAGAGTAAGCAAAAAAAATTTTATTTAATAACTTATTTAACTTATTTACTAAGATTAAGTGAGAAAAAGCATCAGTTTTTTTAAATAACAGTTATTTACTAACATTGAGAAAAAAAAGACACCGATTTTTAATAATATTTATCAGAATTTATTTTTATTCAGATTAATCAGGATCTAGCTCTTCTATTCCGCTATCTCTGCATTACCGCCGGAGTAGTTATGACTAATCATGCACTATTACTTGGTCGCATACGAACATGCATCTTTTATGTAAACGAAAGTTTGAAATCGAGTTTCTGAACACAACTTAAAGTGACAATTGGTTGAAGATTTAGGTTATCAACCATTCATAATCAAAGCTCAATAAATGAAAAAAAATATCAACAAATAATATTTATCAATATTTGTTATTGTTTCTTTATAAATGTTTGGTATTTATTCTAGAATTAGCCGAGTGCTAAAAAAGGTTCCAAGATTTTTTGCAAAGTGTACTTTACAAGTAACATTTGACAGATGGAGGTCATTGGCTTTCCTATTCTTATTTGAATCGCACTATACGTAAATTTTGCATGGAAAAAGTTGCTCTGTCTCCTTTTTTCGCCATGGTGCAACGCTGCGATCGGTTCGTGGTTCCCCCACCTCCTTCTTCGCACCTAGCGAATTGTTCGTAGCGTGATGTTTACAACGTGTAACAGAAATAACGCACACCCTGAAAGTAGTTTGTTTGGAATTGGCTTCAGAATGAATTTCGATAAAAAATTACAATTAAAATAATTAACATTAAAATTAATCATTATCAAACAAAAGAATATGATACATAATGAAAGTTAATAAGGGCTATTTTCAAACAGCTATTTGCAACGGTACATGAAATAATTTTACCAACATTCGAGATATCACTGGTTAAACTGATTAAATGAAAATTACTAATAGTGATTCATTTGTATGTTTGTAACAAACTATGTACTTTCAGGGTCTGAGTTATTTCTGATACACGTTGTAGCCTATAGCCTTCCTTGATAAGTAGATTATTTATCACAAAAAATGTTTTTTTCAAATAGAACACTGTACTTCCTGAGAGTTGTGCGTACAAACAAACTTTTCAGCTTTAAAATATTAGTATATATGTCCCCACTGCTGGAGCATAAGCCTTCTCTATGGATGGAATAGGGAGAATGGGCATTACCCACTCAGCTGGCCCAGTGCAGATCGATGGGTGTTCTGCATTTCCACAGAAGCAATTGATCATTAGCATTTCTCAGAATTCAGACACAACTTGCTTCAAACAGTATCATTTTAAAGACTGATCAGCTCCACCCAACTCCTCTTCTATGGATCCACCACCCACATTAGTGGGTAGTAACTAATGCAAATACAGCCGAACCAACAGTTTAACATGCCTACCAAAGCACAACAAACCACACTTGAGATAATAAATTTTTAGTCACCCATTCTATGACCGGCCTATGACCGAAAGCGCTAACCACTGCGCCATCGAGCTCCTCCGTTCATACGTCACATGCACTTCGCTTATTCAATACCTTCAAATGAAGCGCATGCTAACCACAATCGTAATTATACTTATCTAATAATTCCGGTGTGACATTCATGATAGTAAATGAAAACTGTATTGTAATAAATGAATGGTTTAAATTAAGAATTAGCCAATACTCTATGACTATACACAACTGTATTCTAGTATACATCCAGGCAAACTTCTTGAACAGTGACCATAGACAAGGAAGCCTGCGCTTTTTTACAAACAAAAGTACCTACATATTAAGTAGTTAAGAGGTTGGTTCCGGCTTCATCTGAAGTCGTCAGCACCCACCAATCCGCACTGGGCCTGGGTGGGTCATGGCACAATCTCTTTATACCATCCCGCATCCGTAGGGAAGGAATGTGCCCCAGCAGTGGGGACATTAATAGACTGATGATGATGATGTGCATACATCTTTCCTTGACATATTTTTTCTAATATCCATACCTGCAGTACATTGGTCTCTCCCTCTTCCCCTGTCGTGGTATAGTTAGTGGTTGGTGGGGGCGGACGCGCGTGCGATCGCTCGTATTCAGCTGCGGCCGCGGCCAGACTGGAGCTCTCCGAACTACTGCTTGCTTCACTTGGTCCTGGCTCCTCTTGTTGCTAAAACAATACCCACATGTTTATAGCCAACTAGAGGGTTCCTGAAGTTTCGTCTCTGAAAAATTGAATTTCCCACACAAAAATTTCCACCCCCTCAGTGTATCAAGTGTAAAGAGATTACAGACAGACAGATCCACTTTCACATTTATAATTATTAGTATAGACTAGCGGACCAACCAGACTTTGCACAGGAGTTTTTTTTTTAATGTGATAAAAAGCCAGCCTAAGTCCGTAGAATAATGTAGCTTGCTACTGGTGTGGTAATTTTTGAATTTGGTCCATTTGTTTTTACATTATTCACTTCAAGCAAAAACACAAAATACTTATCATGATATAGTAATTCCTTATACATCCACAAAAGGAACATTTAGATATAAATTATTAATATTATAAGGATATCAATTAACAAAAATCAATTATTCAATGTAAGATGTAATGGACATTTATCAGTATTGGTATTGGGGATGCATGATACAGATACCAATATGAATGTCAATTTTGGAATTAGAATGGCTAAACAAGATATTGAATTGTAACTCTATATGTATACAAATATGTCTATAAAGATTTGTTTGTACCTATCTATTAATTTTAAGAAAATTCATCATAAACATTGTAATAATTTATTTAAGAAATTTTATAATTAAGTTAACTTTATTAGAGATTGATATTATTAATTCAATACTTAATTATTTACCACCATCAGTTAATAAAGTCAAAATGATATTGAGAAATCCTAGTGTATGATTATCACATTCCCACAGACATTAGCATCATTGCATCGCTTATCATAATGTTACTTAAATATATTTTGTTAAAACCTGGTTGTTCTCCTTAGCTGATGCCACAGCGGTTGTGAATAGCAGCTCTGTGGCTCCATTTGTGGAGCTATGATCAACTGCAGACGCCTCACCGTTGTTGACATTCTCATTCAATACAACTCTCTCACTTAAATTCTGTCCAAACACAAAACCAGCTGAGCTAGAAGCCGGTTGAGCTGGAGCTGTAACTGGATTATTTGTTCTCGGTGTGACATTTGCAGAACCCAGTGGTATGAATTTTGGAGCCTCAGATTCATCTTTATCCTTATTATCTTTTAGCCTATCCTCAGTTTTTTCTTCTGTTTCACCATCACTCTTTTCTTTACTTTTCTCCTTTTCACTTTCAGCTTCAAAAGTCTCTGTTACTTTTAGAAATGGATTAGTTGTAGCTTTTAACTGTGGTGGACGCAACACTGAACCTGTAAAGAAAGTTGAACTTCAGCAAAACTTTAAAAAGGTTGTAGTAGAATTTCCACAATTGTAGCACCAGTATTGTAATTTTATTGTAGTTAAGTTACATGGATATCAATTTATTCAGCAAATATTTGCAAGTACACCATTAGAAAATACAGGACAATATAACAATCCACAAGGGGAACGAACAACAAAAAACCCATAGATAAGAGTTATGATATAAATATTGTGAATAAATACATCACAAACATCAAAACAAAGTCAATTTTCAAGATTATTTGTCAAACATTTCTAAACACACATTACAAAAAAATGCAGCCAACTCTGCAGTGATATTCCTGGGTTGCCAGAGGTCCATTGGTCTATACCCATGGAGCTGCAAGCAGATACTTAAAATTAACAAACAAGAAAATTGTGTTCCATTAACTATACAGAAGACTGAATAGGATAGAAAATGCCCACAAACATCACCAGCAATTTCAATGGCCATTTTCAAGATTATTTGTCAAACATTTCTAAACACACATTACAAAAAAATGCAGCCAACTCTGCAGTGATATTCCTGGGTTGCCAGAGGTCCATTGGTCTATACCCATGGAGCTGCAAGCAGATACTTAAAATTAACAAACAAGAAAATTGTGTTCCATTAACTATACAGAAGACTGAATAGGATAGAAAATGCCCACAAACATCACCAGCAATTTCAATGGCCAATGGACGTTACTATTGATTTAATATTGTAACAATACAAAAATAAAAGCCAACAAACCACTAACAGTTGTTCATAATCACTTATAGACTCAACTCATACTCAATATAACCACAGTACCTGTCTTTTTTAATGTTTATGCTGGCAAACAAGCTGGCTGTTCACATAATGTTACTATTGATTTAATATTGTAACAATACAAAAATAAAAGCCAACAAACCACTAACAGTTGTTCATAATCACTTATAGACGCAACTCATACTCAATATAACCACAGTACCTGTCTTTTTTAATGTTTATGCTGGCAAACAAGCTGGCTGTTCACATAATGTTACTATTGATTTAATATTGTAACAATACAAAAATAAAAGCCAACAAACCACTAACAGTTGTTCATAATCACTTATAGACTCAACTCATACTCAATATAACCACAGTACCTGTCTTTTTTAATGTTTATGCTGGCAAACAAGCTGGCTGTTCACATAATGTAAGTAAGTAGTCCCTGCCAGCCATGGACATTGGACATTGATTTCTTAGACGTTACTATTGATTTAATATTGTAACAATACAAAAATAAAAGCCAACAAACCACTAACAGTTGTTCATAATCACTTATAGACTCAACTCATACTCAATATAACCACAGTACCTGTCTTTTTTAATGTTTATGCTGGCAAACAAGCTGGCTGTTCACATAATGTAAGTAAGTAGTCCCTGCCAGCCATGGACACTTGCAGCACATTATTTAAAACTAATAAATTAACACTGATGATGTGAAATTAAACAAAGATTGATTGATGAAGATGAAACATAGATGTTAATTTTAAATATTACAAATGTGCAGCTAGTAAAAATATTATTAGGTGATACTTGAAAAACCATCTAAATGGACAACTGTAGATATTTCAAGTCTAATTTGTAAAACATTGTGAAATGACAACTCAAATAAATCAATGATGATAATTAAAACCATCATTTACTGTAGAAATTTTATTTAACCCTTTAAAAATGTAAAGAATATATGGCAATTCACTATATCTTTATCACTTTAAAGTTAATTAATAGTTTAGGAAAGAGTTTAGTAAATAATGACTTCAGAGCAATAGTTAAAACTTGTGGCATCAAATGTGAAACAACCAAATATTATACTGACAGTGGAAAAGAAAAATCGCATGCAAGCCACTTTAGTGTTGCATAAAAATTTATATTGAATAAAAACAGAAGAGTTTATTTTTAAACAGCACTGTCAATATATTTACTTGAGCTAAGCAGCATAATTTGTATAAATTAAAAGCTGTTACTACTCTATCCACACAAACAATTAAGTATGGATGAAATAAGCTTATGTCATTGGCTAGAGTATTAAAGCAGGCTATGTGATATAAACTTTTCACTTTGCCAAATATAAAATGTATAGAATAGCTCAAAGGTGTAAACAGGGACATGTTTTAAAATCTGGCTCCCCAGGGCACTTGCAATGTGCATACTAGAATTAAACCCAGCTTTCTTTAAAGATGATTCAACACTAAAGCAACACCAATATCAATTATCAAATATGTTAAGATAACATATGTTTAGTAAAATATATAAATATTGCATTTACCAAATGGATTGCAACTTTTGTTAGAACTGGATGGAAAACTAGAAGAGCCAAAACCACCTAGCCTGGGTTTAGCTAGTACGACCCGAGACTGGGATGATCCATTGCAGTAATCCTCCATGGGTGATTTGCCTGAAACAAAATAAAAAATTACATACAGTTAGGAACACTACTCAGATATCTAACCTCTAAATTAATGTCAGCTGATGGCGACTACAACGTACTTTCTTGAAATTATTTACTCAAGTGGATTTAACCATTACGACAAAGGCAAAAAGATAATGAAAGGAATACATAAACAGGTAAATAAGGTACTACAGAAATCTATAATATGGTAAGTATCTGGACGACACCTACAACACTTCATGCACTGTGCAGAATAAATATCAGTAAATAATAATCTGTTGTGTACTTGAAGTACGCTACATTACCAAAGCAAAAAAATTACGTTGACAATGCTGCTGCATGAACAGCTTGTTGGCTAACAATGAGCGCGCATATATCGAGTTTACATAAATTAGTTATTTAAGCAAGCAATACCGTGATTTTTTGTAAAAATAAGTACCTGAAAACGTGAATAACTAGAAAGAAAAGTAGAAAATTTATAATTCATACCTTGCTTTGCGTCTGCCATCACAGATAATTTCTTTACTTTTAATTTTTTTTCTTATAAATGTCGTGCGTGTTATTGGGACAGGCAAAGTGATTATGTCCATACAGTCAAAAAAATATATATAGAACCATAGACTTAGTATTTAAAGACTGACAGCGTGCGAAAAGAGATTTCATGCCCATACGACAAAGCCTACAAGGTAGAAAGAGACGCAACATGATGTCCCTTTGTAGAACGTGGCTTTTTTTCCTTGCAGAACTGTCAAGTGTGAACTGGCATCATAATTTCGAACCTCATCCCGATACGTAACAATATTCATATCCTACTCAACGAGCCCTAAACAATGTCGTATCACGCGTATGAGACCCCCCATTAAAAATAATGAGATTTTGAAATAACAATTCGGCTTTACTTGTTCCGTTTACGATTAATAGACCCGTGCCATACGGACAGACAGATGATAGAATGTCAGCAATAAGGCTTCGTTTTTACCCTTTGTGTATGGACCCTTAGAAAAGTTTAAAATTTTTGCTACTGGCAGTCTCAAACCAAATAAAAAGTAAAGACGAAGTTCTGCCAACAACAAAGTGAAGCCGGTTTTTTATGTATGTGTGCATTAGCCTGTGTTGCCATAGTCATTTGTAGTACCCCAATATTAGAAATAGTTACAACGTTATTTCTTAAAAATTCATAACGTTATTATTAACGTTATAAAATATTAGAAAAAAATATTATAGGCTTATTCACCAAATTAGTCCAGATTAGTTGTACACTAGCGCCAGATGCAACCTCTCGTGAACCATGAGCAAAGATCATGCGCCGTTCTCACCTACAAGTGCCAGACTCCTTTATGGGGCCTCCATCTGAGTGGGAACGATTACATTGTTTTGCCGATTTCTCTGTTATTTTGTAAGAATACCCTACACAAACTATATGTATTTGGATTCTCCATAAAATTTTCTATAAAACAGTGTGTACACAATGCGTCATGTCTATAATTTTAATTACGTTACGGTAAACTCAGGAAAGATAAAAAAAGTCGTTTAGTTGGGTAAAGGGAGGTATATTTTAAAATTTGTAAATTTTTATTCCACGTTTTTGGGTTATTAGACAATTTTATTATAAGTTACCAAATAAAATACCATACTCTCACACTTTTATTGTACAGTATATCATAAACCATCAGAGCGCAAGATTCGACACGCTAACACGGAATAGAAGAAAGAATATTTTAAGTGGTGATAAAAACGAATGCGAAGTCCAAATGCCTTGATTTATGTGGTAACGTTTAGTGGGATTGTTTATTTTACTTTAGTTACAAGTGGTAAGTCTCGGATGAATAGTTTTCTTCATTTTAGAGTTTCAAGCACTCGCAACAAGTCACTTAAAATCGCGTACCAATCAATCATCTCAATTTTATGTCGATAAAACGAAAAGTATTTACAATTTTAATAAACAGTTTCTTTTATTAAAATGTACATGAAAGTTGCTACAGAATACACGAAACAATGGTTCATTTCTACTCTTACGAAAGACCGCAATCCAGTTCTCTTTTAGATTTTGACCTCGATTATCCTAAAAAAACACGTATAATATACAATTTGTATTAATTACATCCCAAAAATTTTATTCGAATACATAAAGAAAAAAGATAATTAAATGAGATAATAAACATGTTTCTTTTAATTGTTTATCCATGCATTACAATATTCGAATAATATAAAAATATGCTACACATTATTAATGTATGAAGTAACGTAACGTTATGTTATATTTCACGTTACCCAACAACAGGGAAAATCTAACGTATAATCATGGCAACATTTGGTGGTGGTTTTGTGTTGGTTTTGTGTTCCAAGCGACAACCTCCAATTTGATTTTGATTAATTGAAAATATCACTTTATAAGTTTACTTAAGTATGAAATGTGATTCCATGCTGTTTTTTATTTTCGGAAGATTGGTTTCTACACATTTTTACTAAAAAATTCGGTATTTTCTAATAAATATTGTTATTTATTAATACTCGACTGGGAAGCCAAGGCGTAGTTTCGTTGCATCTGTGAGCGTGTAACTGTGTATGTACACGGCGAGGCGTAGTTTTATCGGCTTCACTTTTTTGTTCGGTAGACTCCGTCTTTACTTTTTATTTGGTCTGAGCTGGCAGTCTACTGCAGACTAAAGTCAGAAACATATATTTGCGTGTCGTAGCGCGCCTATAGTTGTTAGTAACCAGTTCAAAACTGAAACGCACCTTTTAAATCCCGAAAGCCACCGTTTTAAACGGTGTAATACACGACTGCGGAGACAAAAGAGAGTTATGTATTTAGAATTGTAAAGGCATAAAATAACGTACAATATATGGTTGTTTTCCAATTACAGAGCATAATGCGACTCAGTGGCGCACAATGCCGAACTATGCTGATGCTTAACTGGAACGTGAATTAGTTTTAAAATGCACCAGCAGAGTGCGCTAAGTTCAATGTTGAAAAAAAAGTCAATGTTTGTACCTTTATCCATACTTATATTTATTTTTAACACAGTTTGAATTAACTTTGATTATTTTAAAAAAATACTATAATGAAACGAAAGCTTTAATAATTTTTCAACAATAAATATTATTACTAACGATAACATATAAATAAAACATTTCGAGCAATGCCAACTTAAAGAAAACACTTGTTAATTTTCTGTCACTGAGTTGGTACGATTGCACGTATCACACGAAAGCATTCCTTTTGAGAGTGCTCTATTGTGTGAAGCGTTGCTGTGTATGCTTTCCAATTACAGAGCATAATGTGACTCAGTGCCGCACAATGCCCAATTATGCTGATGCTTAATTGGAACGTGAATTAGTTTTCAAATGCACCAGCAGAGTGCGCTAAGTTCAGTGTTGAAAAAAAAAAGTCAATGTTTGTACCTTCATCCATACTTATGTTTATTTTTTAACAGTTTGAATGGACTTTGATTATTTAAATAAAACTATTTAATGAAACGAAAGCTTTAATAATTTTTCAACAAAAAATAATATTACTAACGATAACTTAAAAATAAAACATTTCGATCAATGCCAACTTAAAGAAAAAACACTTCTTAATTTTCTGTCTCTAAGTTGGTACCATTGCACGCATCACACGAAAGCATCACTTTTGAGAGTGCTCAATTGTGCGAAGCGTTGCTGTAGTTGGAACACTCAACGTTAAGCATTATGCCGCATAATGCGCTATAATGCTGTAATTGGAAAGCAACCTGTAGTTGCAACATTAAACGTTAAGCATTATGCTCCATAATGCGCTCTAGTGCTGTAATTGGAAAACCATCTATAACAAGCTAGTTACTTGAATAGTTATATTTGTTGAAATAAAATATTTACAAGAAAAAAAGAATATTACTACTTGTCATATTATTGATTGAGCTGCTGGTCCCAGCTGCATCTGCAGTCGGTAGCACCCACCAATCCGCACTGGGCCCGCGTGTTTGATCACGGCCCATATTCCACCCTCCCTATTCCATCCATAGGGAAGCCCTGTGCCCCAGCAGTGGGGATATTAATAGGCTGATGATGATGATGATGTAATTATATGATGATGATGAAAAACAGGATATAATGTAAATTGTAGAGCTAGAGGCGCTGTGATTGCTCAGTAGTCTTAATAAAAGCGGGCTATTTTGAAATGACCAATGCAGCGATGAAAATTTGTTCATTATTCAACTAACTTCATCTACTTGTACTCATATCAACATACAAATTTTCGGGGAGAGGCGGGCTAATGCTTTAAGTTAGTTGAATATTGTACAAATTTTCTTCGCGGCATTGGTCATTTTAAATTAGCGCACAACAACCCGCTTTTATTGAGACAACTTAGCGTACCTAAACCGAAAATAGACCAGAAACAGACTATTTTGGACAAATATTTTATGATTGCGGAAGTAGTTTCGGTCTTATATAAAAAAAATATTGCACAAAAAACATTTAAATAAAGATGATGGCTGCATGGCTCTGCCTTTGCCTTTTTCCAAGCTGGGAAAAACAGACTAAAAAAATCAAGTCAGAGGTTTTTGGCGGGATTTCATCGAGTTCTATTGGCGTCTTATTAAAATTATTATTAAATTCGTTCATAGTGGATATTATGAAAAAGAAATTGGTGTAATTTTGTGTCCGTCTGCGCAACTGAAGAATTAGTGGAACCTTTAAAATATACGCTATTCCGGTCAAGTGGAAGTGAGAACTTTATTGTAGTATTGACTACCTCACAGAAGCTTATCGAAAAAGCCACCTCGATACATTTCGTGCCAAATACTCCAAGAGACATTAGAATGCGTCAAACCAACATTCTTATATAAAAAAAGAATAACTTAAAATTAGATTTGACGACCTCCGTGGTCGAGTGGTTTTGTACGCCGGGTTTCATGGTGTCGTCGACTCGAGAGGTCCCGGGTTCGAATCCTGGTGGGGGCAGATGTTTGTGTGATGAATACGAGCATTGGTACTCCAGTCATGGATGTTTGATAGGTATGTATTTCTATATAAAAATATACTTATTTAAGTACACTATATGTATTCTATCCGATACACTAGTATCCCATAACACAAGCCTTACCGTGCTTACTTTGGGGCTAGGCTAATTGGTGTGTGTTGGAAATATTTATTTATAAGGCTGTATGGGCATTGTTCCTTTTGCCTTCTCTAAAATGGAAAATCTTAAAAAATCAAACAATCTGACTGTCAATGCCATTAAAAAAATGGTCTCATTGAGCTGTGATTTTGAAATTCCTTTCTCTAAAACGCTAGAAACATTCCATAAATTACTTAAATAGTTTTCTATTAGCAAAAATATCAAAGTAGATTACATTGCTTAAATGTAGTAAGCAATACTACAAAGGAAGGTGATCAAGCACTAGTTTTGTTTTCTCAGAAAAAACTCAATATATTTATTGTTTTGTGGGTGATAAACCTAGAAATAATAATTGGCAGATTTTTAAGAACTGCAATGTTTTTTGTTCTGAAGAATAATTATTAAAATCGTTTAGGTCTAGGAGGTAAGTACGGATAATTTATTCATCAATGCCTATTATTTAAGTTGCTTAGAACATTTAAATCACAATAAATGACAAAGGTCAATAGCAACAAATAATTCTATTGTAATGGTTTTGGCAAGCCTGTATTATTTTGTACCTAGTATTTAGAAATATTTTTAATTTAGCTAAACTTTTACAACAACAGTTCTATTATAATATAAAGTTAACATTGTTACTGAGTTGGGGACCAACAACAATAGATTTGGTGACTAAGTGGTAGGTCATATTATTATTATTTTCTGTATTTAATTGATGACTCATTTTTCATTCTCATCATTATTAATTAAGGCCTCATATTTTATGTGGGGGTGGTGGGGGGGGGGGGGTCTCCCCGTGTCTCCCCGGGTCTCCCCGACTCCCCCCCTACTCTAAATATCTATGCAAGTTGAGATATATGTATTCATTTTGTTGATATTCAAGTACTTTTCTGTATAGTTTTAAATAATTCACAGTTTTGCTGATTTACTCTCTTAATATTAAGTAGTGTTTTGAACACATTTGCTGTCAAATTAATATCTTATTTCTTTTAAGATAGTTTGGAAATGCTGCTTTGCGACTTACCCTACCCAGGTCCAGTGCTAATTTTGTCAATTATTACTCCTTTTAAAGAGTTTAAACATGATTATTGAATCTTTCATATGTATGTCTGATTACAATGTAAATTTAATATAATAAAAAAAATACAGGTTTAATTCATATTAGTATGTATTGCTTGAATGAGCAAACAGCATATCCATTTACCTAAATTATAGAGAACAAACAAGTAAATAACTCATTCTTAAAAAAAATAGACTATTTGTGAAATGGTCAATATTTGCAAATGATGTATTAAAAGCAGTCAAACAACATTGTAAATATGCATTTGCTGTACAATTTTTGTTAGCTCTTGGAATGGCAAATAACCTGTTGGTGCGACAAACACTTTAAGTGGGAATTTGAATCTATCTGTTTACTATGACTCACACACACAAACTTTCCTCTTTATAATATTAGGTAGTGTGATAATGTAATTATGGAGTGTAGGTTCTCTTCTCACCCTTAGTCAGAGGAAATTTCAAGGTTTTTCAAGCAACACCATTAGTTTTTCAATGCAAATTGACATTGATAATCTTGCATGGTGTTGGATAAATCCTGCAACTTGGTGGTAACATTTGCTGTTGACCAATAGTTTTTTTCGAGGTTATGAATATGCACATGATAGTCATCAATCCAACCGCTGATCTCTCATAATGCTCGCAGCTGAAATTTACAGGTTGTCATGATGTCTGTAACTTCGTTCTTGATGTCATCAACCATGGATCGAAAGTTACTCATTTCAGTAACAAATATGGTTTTTATATTAGGTGTAAAACTATCCAATATTGAGTTCAACTCACTCGTAGCAAAACTATTGATCTAACCAAATTCAGCATTATGCGTTCCAATGCATCAATTATATAGTTTTCAGGCTGCGTTCTTTTTCAGGTGTTTACTTCGGAATGTTTGTCACAGCTTACCCTGAGGTTAGGATTTGATGCACGGTATTAAGTACGGAGGTGACCGCGGTCATCGCGACAAACATTAGTAACAAGCACAGCAAATAATGTGTTACATGTCTCGTACCTAATGCATTCCACGCACAACTGTCAATTCAGTTTTATATATTACTTATTCCTGCCACTTATATTATTATCATAAAAAATAATTATATAATGATGTTAGTCATCCTGGCTTAAGCCAATTCATTCAATATAATTGAAATTGAAACAATCATGACCATGTCAGATACAAAACACCTTTTCTTTATAATATAAATTTTGCTATATATGTTACCGGCAATATGTATAATTCGGCTTTCTATATAATACCTAGGCAATGTATAAAATGCCAAAAATCTCAAGGCAATATATAAATTTTATTCATTTTATACTTTGGGTAGGTATTCTATACAATGCCAAATGCGCCATTGGCAATGTATGTAAGAGAAGAAAGCGCATTGATTTTCCTTGTTTTATTGATCTATTATCTGAATCAGGCCGAGAATTTGCCACATTTCATGTCCTCCAAAGTTTGTTTTTATATACCTAGTCAGGTCATAAATTCTGTCACATGTTTAATATAAAATAATTGATACAAGTTAATTCATTATGTAACCATTTATATACCAAAATGAACTTAACAAAACGTAGATTCTTCTGAAAATAAAGTTTATTCAAAATGACCTTCATGATTTTGAATACAGGCCTTCAATCTCGTCGTCTATCGCAGCACGAAAGAGGTGCATGTCAATATCGGCGGCTGCCTTAATCAAGGATGTTTTGAGTGACTCCAAATTGTGATGAGGCTTTGAGCACGCCTTTTCCTCCAAGTGTTGCCATATCTTGTAATCTATCGGACTCAAATCTGGACTGGAGGAGGGCCAGTGTTCGTGCCGGGTGAAGTCGATTTCACGCGCCGTTAGCCAGTCTTGTGGGCTATTCGCTCTATGAGCTCGCGCCGAATCTTGTTGGAATACCCAGTGCCTGTTATTGAACAAGGTATGAGAAACAGGTTCCACAAGGTTCGTCAGGACTGTATTTTGATACAAAACTGCATTCGTTTTTACACCTTTCTCACAAAAATTTACCTCTGTTAAGCCCCAATAAAAAACTCCCAACCATACCATGAGCGAGGATGGAAAATGACCTCGTTGGACACGCGGAATACGGTTGCTCGCTTCTTCACTACTGTGTGCGTATACTTTATCATTTTGTTTGTTGTAGCTCTCTTCTACGATAATAATTTTTCATCCGAAAAAAGAATTTTCCGATATTTTTTTCCCGCGTACCGCTTCAACAAAGCGCGGCATCTCTTCAGTCTCAGGTCCATAAGACGAGCATTCAAACGATGTCCTGTTTTTCTTCGATATGCCCGAAGCCCTAAGTCTTCATTTAACACCCTTTTCACCGTAGTTCTGCTTAACCCCTTATGAAGGGCCAACAGTTTCTGCTTACGTTTGGGATTTCTTAGAATTCGCGCCTTCACAGCTTTTATCACTGCTGGAGTCCTAACAGACCGAGGGCGACCACTTCTTGACCTGTCATCTACACTAGAGTCTTCATTGTGTCGTTTGATGGTACGATAAATGAATCTTATAAATATTCAAAAACTTGAATTGGCGCGTAACCGCAACCGTCTTCTTTAAGCGTCCACTCCATATTTAAAAATGAGTAAAATTCTAAAAAGTGTACATTTTTATTTTCATGAACAATTCGAAATTTGAATTCAATAAACTTTTTAGTGGCCAGCATTCTAAAAGAAAAGTTCTTACTGTGTGACAATACTTATGACCTGACTGTGTATATTGTTAGTAGTAGTAAAAAGGGATTTCCTGGATTTTTTTTTCGTCACGTCAATCGCTGGCCGCTGCCACAAGAGGCAGGTGTGGTACGTGTTGGCGATTTAGGCGTATTAAACAGGTCGTGATGAAAGTTGCAGGGACTGACGCAAAATGGCGTATTATGCGAGAAATTGTATTAAGCGTGATCGTATTAAACGGGTTCTACTGTACTTATATTATTTATTTAATACAAACACAACTACTCCTTTTTGAAGTTAGGTAAAAAACCATCGACGTTTCTATTTTCGACATTATGCATCTCTATTCGGGACGTAAAAACCGAGTACAATCAATCGTCCGTGTGCGACGTCCATCCGATCGGGGAACCAAATTGGAGAATCGGATCAAGAACCTGATATGAGCGCCCAGCATATTATGCAGAGTCATTGCGTACCACGACCGTACGTATACCACGCCTCGTCAGCCTTTGTAATGTGTTCGCTAGCCTAGCAGTCGCGTGTTTTTCCTTTCGCACGCTCGTCGCGTCTCGTGCATTCGATTATGTCCTATTAGTATTAAATTTTCTATAACGCGCCAGTGCATATTACCTATAACGAGTTTTAACATTATATTTCGTACGTTTTACGCCTACTTTGGTTCAGTGATGTTAGTGTTTGTCTAATACGTTGAAAGTATGAATGTTGAGTGAATAGTGTGATTCAAAGTTTTGTTAGTGTTTCAAAACTAATAGGATTTTAGTCTATTCCTAATATGAGATTGAGTGCTGATTTGGGCAACCACTCCAATAATGGTAAGAAGATGTAAATATACATGCCTTTTCTTGGAAAAAAAAAATTAACACTGCGGAATAATACCAATTAACTTTAACGAGAAGCTGTGCACAACTTGCCGGTTGATTCCCGAACGGTTTAATAAAATACATATTAATGTATGATTCGTACAGGTGTTATACCAGGCCACTCAAAGTTTTGCGAAGAAAAGTTTTTATGTATAAGACAATGGCCACTTGTAATTATTTTGAAAACCAATTATTTAAAAGTAAAAATGCCACAGTTCTATTTTCAAATTTCCATCCGCATTTTTTCGAGAGCCAATTAATTTTTTTTTGTCTCATTAAAAAATGGATCTGCATCGAGAACATTTTCATGTTGTTTTTTTACGATTTTAAATGTGGCTAAAACCTGATGAGTCATTTGATCGATTTCGAACTATTTATTTATTTTATTTGTTGTATTTATGGCTTTGTTTGTCAATAAATTATTTCTTTCTTTCTTTATTAGACAAATACAATCATACACATACAAAAACCACACACGAAAACCTGTTAAGGTTTATGTGTAGTATGGCAGCCACTCATTTACCACTTTATACACTTTCAAATTGACTATTTTGTGAGTAATATCTTTTAAATTTATATTTATTAATTACAATGTTCGAGTACATTTCCTGTAGATTACTAGGTAATTCATTGAGATAGGAAGGTATTAAATAACATTATTACATTTCGGCAACAAAAACTTTCTACGATCCAACACATTTCTCAGATTATCTGGTCTCTTATTTATTAATAAATAATATTATATTCAAGTACTTAGTCTCGTTACATTCGGTTAGAATTACGTATTTTACCTTGTCATAAACATTCATAACATTACAATATCGAAATAATTCTTGTGAGTTACCTTTATATTTAACATTTATATATTTGGGTACAATTATCTTTAGCATTTTATACTGAATTTTATAAATATCCTCTATGTATGTCTTATAAGTTCTTCCATAACTACTTAGGCCATAACTTACAACAGATTCAGCTAGGGACAAATATATGAGTCTAAGGGTTCTGTATGGTAGTTTATTTTTTAATATAGATAGTCTACTTGCGATTGATCTTAACTTGGCGCATACGTAATCTTTGTGAGGTCCCCAGCAAAATCTCTCGTCAACCAAAAGACCCACATACATATGTTGTTTTACATTGTCAATTGGCTGACACGTGCAATTATATGTCGGGTTATGAATACAATTATGATTGTGACCCACCACGGTGGGTCGGCTTTATTGTGAGAGCTGTGAATATGCAATAACTTAGTCTTTTGAGCGTTCACCACCAAACCAACGTCATGGGCTCATTTACATACGATATCAAAATTATTTTGCATTATTTGTTCAGCTTTACTTACACTTTTGACAGCTACTACCAAGCAGATATCGTCTGCGAATTGGTACACCGATCCCTCTTTAATAAGTGAACACATATCATTGACATAAAGTAGATATTCCATTGGGCCACAGATGAAGCCTTGAGCCGTGCCTATCTTTGTTAGAGTCATGTTACTGTACTGATCACATATTTTAACTACAGTGTGGCGATTCGTGTGGTAGCTTTTGATAAGCTGCAGAAATGGACCCTGTATACCGCATTGAGTTAGCTTATGGTAAAGAGTACTATATTGTAACCTGTCAAATGCCCGACTAAAATCAATAAAAATCACTAAAATGTGTAATTTATTATTTAAATGGTCATTAATTTCAGCAAATTTCGTAACAGCTGCGTAGTGCTTTTATGCTGCTGAAAGCCATATTGATTTGCGTTAATTATGTTGTTTTTGGACAAATATTCATTCACTTGCTCACTTAGGAAACGTTCTTTAATTTTATCGAGACATGAGAGTATAGTTATTGGACGATAATTACTATAATCTAAAATAGAACCTTTTTTTAAAAATTGGTCTAATTACTCCTATTTACTACTTTTATGGATGAAGGACCTTCAAAAGCAACCATCTACCGTTGATGTAGCGAGTTCAAACGCGATCGTCTTACTTCGGATGAACAAAGGAGTGGTCGTCCTACGACGGCTGTCACGGAAGAAAATGTGCTGGCAGTAAAAAAAATAATTCAAGAAAACAGACGAATTACATACGAAGACATTCAGCATACTCTGCAGATTGGTTCAGGAAGGGTTCACAAGATTTTGCACGAGCACCTTTGCGTATGGAGGATAGTTTCCCGCTGGATGCTGCACAACCTCACCGAAGCTCAGAAGCAGGCCCGTGTGGATTGGTGCAGTGATATGATACAAAAATTTGATGCAGGCTCGTCACGGCGCGTTTACGACATTGTGCCAGGTGACGAATCCTGGATTTATCAATTGATCCAGAAACAAAGCGTCCGTCAACAGTTTGGCTGTTTCAAAATGAACCAACGCCTACGAAAGTGAAGCGATCGAGGAGCACAGGGAAAATTTTGATCGCTAGTTTCTTCATTTTGACGGGGTTCAATTCTACTTCGAGACCAAAGCAACATCAAGGCCGAATGGTATAGCACAAAATACCCGTCAGAAGTTTTTTCTGCAATGAACAACAAGCGACCTAATACCGGACTCCGCGGGGTCCTTCACCACGACAACGCGCCCGCGCACTCTGTGATCAAAACGAAGGACTTCCTGGACTCTGACTGGTGTGCAGTCAGAGTCTTGGGACATCCTCCTTACAGTCCTGATTTTGCTCTGCGTGACTTCTTTTTATTCCCTAAAGTAAAAAATCAGCTCAAAGCGATACACTTTTCATCGCCGGAAGAAGCGCTAGCAGCGTTTGAGAAGGCCGTGGAAGAGGTGTCTGCGGAAGACTGGAAAAAATGTTTTGAAAATTGGTTCAGACCCATGAAACTTTGTAAAGAGGCTGGTGGAAAGTTCTTTGAAAAGATTTAATAAAAATTTTTTTCATAAAAGTTAGTTTTTTGGTTTCTCAAAATTTTACGTTTTATATCGACACGTAAGTGACAATTTGTCGTTTCGTTAAAATGCCTTCAATAAAAACAAAATCTAATAAACAATTAAAAAAATGCATTTCGAAAATAACGTTTATAAATGATATTTTGCGATCTCGGCCATTTATTTCTTGCGAAAGAACAATTTATTGAAATAAAATATCAGGAGTGGTTAGGTTAACGCGTTTTGTTTGGCGACTGTCAGTATAGTAATAGTTTATTTGTTGTTATCAGATGGTGAAACTCTTATAAGACTGTCCTCTAAGCTGATGAACCTGATAATAAAGCATTAAAATAATATATTTTTTAAACATTCCACTTTAGATTTTGACACAAATTCATTAAAGAAAGCAAGAATATGATTTTATTTAAAAAATAACATATAGCAGAATAATTCCTAGTATTAATAGGGGTTCTATTGTTACTAGCGAAAAGCGTGGTATTTACTCGTAATAGGTACAAATGTCCTCAACAGTTCTTATATCTTTCTTATGTTAAAAAGGTGGCAAATATGCATATGGCCTGCCTGATGGTATGGTAACCATAGTCTATAGACGCTTGCGCTACCAATTACCTAACCTGCCCTAATCCCCTACCCCGTGGAGTCCTCGTAATCTCATATTTTGACAGCTTTCGACCAAGTATAAAGTAAAACTTCTATAACATAATCACGGAAGAGACTACCTAATTGTAGGGTCAATAGATAAATATGAAGTAAAGTGTTTCACACTTTTGATGTTTATATTTTCTTTCCTATTAGAATACGCCATGGATACAGATGACGAGATGTTTTGTGGTGATGTGCTTGACGACATGCCCCCCGGCTCGGATGCCACATTCCAGGGTGCCATTGGCTCTGGGTCCAACGAAATCGGGGATATGACCTTCTGCATGGGAAACTATATCACAGACTTCATGAAGGTAAGTCAACTCTCATATTAAACTAACCAAAAATTGTATATCGGACCGCGCAGTCCGTTACTTTCTTATGTAAAAGTGGACATACACAGTACGAGAAATCGTTACGATCAGACTGTACAGTTCGAACGGAACAGTTTATCGTACGTGGCGTGCGTATAGAAAACTGTGCAGTTTTATAACATACACGCTACGATTTATCGGTACCGTTCGGACGGTACAGTCTAATCGTAACGATTTCTCGTAGTGTGTATGGCTACCATACGGGTACTGAATGCATTTCGAATTCGATATTGGTCAGTGCTAAGGAGCATGAACCAATATCGAATTCGAATAGTTTAATTAGATCACGATACGCAACAAATGTCAAGTAAAGTATGGAAGATTTTTAATTCTCGTTACGTCCCTGTTCAAATTGCCATACAAAAACTTCTTACATGAATGACATTAGACGCGTATTAAGTTAAGATCGATCTCAACTATTCGGATTCGATATTGGTTCGGGCTAAGGGTACAGACTGTATATTCAATTCACAATTAGATCGTTATTAGAAAACAGCCTGTATTAATTTCTTTGCGATAGCAATACCTACAATAAGAAAAAAAATGCCTCATTGACAAGCCTTAAAACTTGTCGCCTCATAGTGCGGCTGTTAA
The DNA here is from genome assembly GCA_902850365.2 of Chilo suppressalis. NCBI lineage: Eukaryota > Metazoa > Arthropoda > Insecta > Lepidoptera > Crambidae > Chilo > Chilo suppressalis. The sequence goes on from OU963902.1 coordinate 7,923,364, forward strand.
TGCCTCATTGCGGCAATTCATACATGTACTTAAAACACTAAAGCCCTTAAAAGATCTTTGTAAAACTTCTGATGTTTATGATCTAGGTAGTTCCATAAACTGTATGGAAAAGGAAAAAAAAGGACACATACGAGTATAAGCGGAGCGGCATTAATCGGCACAGCCGGGCGGTAAAATCGAATATGTGTAGATGAATGTTAGGCAATAATTAACTACGGGTCGGCTTTGTTGTTCGACAATACTGCCGAACCGACAATGCCGGTCGGCCCGATTATGAGTACTTACTTACCCTTACTTATCTGATCGAAAATTTTCCTTATATTTTTGTGTTTCTTCAACTCTCATCATTATTCGTACTGACGAATAGTCGTCATATGAGTAATATAAACAAAGAGAATATAATTTAAAACAGTAAAAAAGAACTTAAAGCGCAGACAAGAGACCTCCGCGAACTTTTTGTCCCCCAAAATAGATCGCTTTCAACTGCATTGAGTAGCGCACACGACGGATTAAAAGTTCCGCGCACAAGAAGTCCCCCGAACAACCGAGAACACCGAGTGACCGGACTGGACAAAAGTACGCAGGTGTCCCCGAAACACCATTTCTTAAACTTCGTGTTATTTACAAGACAACGTAAACCGAAAATATTTGCTTCTGGTGTGTGCTTCTCTAAATTTTCCGGCGACAAATGTTCGCATATCGTGTGTGTTGAGTCCGGAAAAAGTCCTCAGTAGACATTTTTTCACGAGTCAGAGACTTTTATTCACCGCGGACAAAAGTCCTTCGTTTGTGCAGGACATTAGGAGGGGAGGCGGACAATGTTTAAGCATACAAACGTTCTCGATTTTAATTATTAAAGAAATTAATTATTACTATATATAAGAAAAATCTGTTGAAGCTCATACATAAATGCTATTATAAACGGAAGATTTTTTCATGAAGTACCTACGTAACGTGTAATATTATCGGTACTTTTTAAGGCGGTACGGAGTTCGCCGGTTCCGCTAGTAATAACAATAAATCTTTGTTGTCCTTTAATACGTAATAAATGTAATATGTCATTCTAAATACTTACTTATTTATATTCTAGGTACATAACTATATTTGAATTTAAAGCGGGTGCTATAATATACATAATAGATTGAAGCAAATATATATGATCCAGTAATCATTTATGTATCGAACGATATGAACTCTTTAATAGACATCGATTTCAAATATCCTCACTTTGCCGGCTTGTACTTTCAAGAGGCGGATCTATTCGAATCAAATATCTGACATACTCTTCCGCTCTTCAGTTAAGCAAACAATTCCATATTACGAACAGCGGTAGCTAAATGGGATTTTTCACCGCGAGCGGAGCGAGCTCATTAATAACTCCGTTTACCTTGCAATACAAAATGCAAACATAAGTTTCCACCAACAGAAGCGAGCTAAACTGACGGGGACAACAAGAGTAGAAATTAGTACCTTGCAATACAAAATGCAAACATAAGTTTCCACCAACAGAAGCGAGCTAAAATGACGGGGACAACAAGAGTAGAAATTAGTGAAATAGGTAAGAACAATACTCCCGGAACCTTTCTCGGTGGAAAAGCAATCCTATTTTATGAACACGAAGACCGCAGCTCTGGACATCCCTAGTTCATTACTCTTTGGCGGTGGAAAACGGGCTTTAGTAATAGGGTCCTAATGGCACCCTCTCAGTGTGGAGTCCTAAATAAATCATAATAAGAAATTGTTTGGCTTTTTCATAACCTTTTAATATAACGAGGATAAAATTGACTTCACATAATGAACCATTTGCATACTAATATATTTACGATTATAGTAATAAATCTAGCTCAAGGCCGAGTCTAGAGATTTCATGGAGATAATCAATCTTTATTCTTACTATACGTAGAGTTTATTTCACTTTTATCGTTTTAAACCTTTAGGTGGTGAGTTTTGGAAAACCCTTTCTTGGTGCCTGTGTATGTGTGCCATATTTCAGCACAAGCCGTTCAGTGATTTGAGCTGTGCGTTAATAGATCAGTCAGTCAGTATCTAACGGTTGCCTTTTATTGCAAAGGGATAGGTTTTGTCCTGGGTATGTAGTTTTTTTCTAAATTACTGACCTAAAAATAATCATTTACAACTCTCTAGTTAGAAGTTGTCTGGAGTACCTACTGCAGAATGGGAAATGTTAAATCCTTGCAAAAGAGTTTATATGCCTACTCTTGTAAACAGTAATGGTTAAGGACGCAAATTAATATAAATTAATGGCCGTACCAGAAAAATCTTAAACATGCGTTCAACATGAGTTTAAGAAACAATGAAATAATTACAAAATTTGCCCAAACATGATTTAAAATATATAACAATGTCTAACTTTTTTATTATCATAATGTTTTATTAATGGTTATACTACTATTAAATTCTCCTTTCTAAAGTTTCTTTTTCTACCGCCAGCCCAAATGAAGAAGAACGTCTTCAAAATAAGATTGCACCACCCTAACCTGCCAAAAGCGAAAATGTAAACAAAGCCCCCCCCCAACCCTTATTTTAAGAACGTTTTCCAACATTAATAAATCAAATAGCTTTTATGACCTAAAATTTATCAAAACACTATAAAAAGCTTATATTTATCCAACTTATGATTCAGAGTTGTCAACATTAATAGCTTATTCTAATAACATTTTTTTTTCGTATATACTATTAATACGTTACATATTATAGTACATACGAAACATCACGTCCCAATTGAAAAAAATCCCCTTTTAACGAAATTAATCCAAAATTATGAAACATATTGTAGTAAACGAATAAAGAATACGCAAATTGCTACATCACGCAGTCATATAGATTTTTTTAAACAATTAACAAACAAGTTTTAACTGATTCCTTAAAACTCAAATGAACCCTATTGTGAATATACATAAATAAAGTTTTCCAACTTACGAACAAGAATAGAATAACACGCCTCCATATAATAAAAATAACACATACAATTTGCATTACTTAACGTTTTAGATAAGAATATGCTGCGTCATGTTGACTTGCCGTTTGGTATCGCTCTGTCATAGTCATAGCACTTCAAGCCAAATTATTTGGCATCGAATAATGTTGTTACCGCGTGAGTTAAACTTTTAAATAAACCAATACTTCGGGTTTTTGTCTCAAATAATCCGATGCGATTATTCTTAGCTTCGCCCACTTCGCGGGACTTCTTTCGATTCATTTGAACTATCATTTTGGCATTTTCTAGTTTGATAAAAGTATTCTACGGATTTTCTGAGTTATTTTTGATTTTAGCTTGTTTAGGTAAAAGTATTTTTAAGAATTATTATACCTGTATGTATACGCCCAACGTATTGACCAGAGACTATATAATTTAGCCTGTATGCTGATAGATTTAGCTATATTATATTTATGTGGGTGGGATCCCTTAAGTTCTTTCTGCCTCTATATTAATTAAATAGAATAAAATAAATGTGAGGAGGTAAGGAACAAAAAGTGTCATTAACAGTTTTTAACTTTTTGAGTAAATTGAGAAAATAAATATTCAAGTTGATCTAAGCAGTTTTTATTATTTTTTATTAACCATTTATGTGTCAATTATTGTTTAAAATTTAATATATCATAAGGTAATCTTGCTGGTTTTGAAACTTGGAAAAAATACATATCAAATGACACTCTTTGATCCAATAGCATGCAACTGTCACTATTTGATTAAAATATTTTGTAAAATGTCACCTTTTGAAACCCACTTTGTCTAAAAAATGTTACCTTATCAAACATTTGGTATGAAAAAAATATAGATTCACACAAAACATTTTTTATTTCTAATACAAATAATTCTCCACAATCTGGTTCCTAAATTGAACCGACTTCAAACGTATTTCTTAAGAATATGTCGCTTTATGAATTCAAGGGTCTTAATAATGTTAAAACAATAGTTAACAAATTGTTTATAATACACTTCTGGACACATCTATTGGCCCACCTTGTATTTTCAATTTCGTTTGGTCCTAGCTAAAATTTTATATTAGGTCGAGCAAAAAGTTTTTATGCAGTTTTGAACCTGGCGCATTCACAATTTCATTCAAAAGTCTTTTCTTGAATTTCAAACACAGAATTTAAAGGAACAAAAGACAATTTGGAGCCTGTTTGTTGATATCAAACAATCGAATACTAAGAAAACTTGGTTTTATTGGTTTACTTGGTTGGTTTTTAATTCTTGAAAAAGTTATTGATATCTTTGGTTTTGCAACAAACATTACTTATTCTTAACATTAAGGTGAGGTTCTATCAATAATCTATGGATACTTCACCTGAAGTCGGCGCCCAAGCTGTGGCACTTATTCAGGCCGGACACAGCCAAAGAAACGTGAGTGCTCAACTTAATTTAAGTCGATCTGAAACAACAACTGAAAGGCAGCATCAATTCATCGTGACGACCAGCTTGACAAATCGTCACCTTACCTCCATTGAGATACAAAAACAAATTCGCGACTTCCACGGAGTATCTGTGAGCGCTCGAACTGTTCGGAGAAGGTTAAAAGAACGCGATATGGTACCACACAAGCCAGCTAATGGGCCCTAACTAACGCGAGCGCACCGAACAGCGCGCCTTCATTTCGCAAGCAGTCATTTAAATTGGACACAGCAAGATTGGAGCCGTGTACTCTTTTCTGATGAGTTTAAAATTGTGTTACATATCAATGATGGAAGGAAGAAGGTCTACCGACGTAAGGGAGAACGTTTCGCACAATGCTGCTTTGAAGAGAGGGTTGCTTATGGCGGTGGCTCATGGACTGTCTGGGGCGGTATATCCGCGAGCGGCAAAACTCAACTTGAGGTTGATACAGGACCACGGCTGCCAACATTAAATGCTGAAAGGTACATTCGTGAGTGCTTAGAACCTCACGTGATACCATACGCGGACTATGTGGGCCCAAATTTCCTTTTTATTCATGATAATGCAAGAGCCCATGCGGCCGGCATCGTCAGGGAATATCTTCGGGATGTGAACATCACAGTTATGGACTGGCCAGCCAGAAGCCCAGACATGAACCCCATTGAGCACATGTGGGACGAGCTAAAAAGACGTGTTAGGGCTCGTCAGCCAGTTGCCCAGAAGATGCAGGGGTTGAAAACTGCCATAGAAGAGGAATGGGAGATGATCCCTCAAAATTTCATAGAGCGGTTGATAAACTCTATGCCTAATCGTATGAGAGCTGTGGTTTATTTGATAAAACATGTTTTTTATTCAAAAATCAATTGCCTTTAACAAGGCGCATATCCGACTTGTTAGGCGTAGCTCCATGTCGTATGGTATTCTGAATTCAAATTTAAAATAATACGATCGAAAAAGATGGTAAAATGTATCAGGTTTAAAACTGCATCAACAGTTTTTGTTCAATCTAGCAATCATATTTCGGTAGGGGCCATCGAAACCTAAACTCTAAGGTGGGCCAATAGATGTGTCCAGAAGTGTATTATTTAGGCATACCCACGGCATACCTACTGATGCAATGTAGCATCTCACTGTCATTTCATTTCATAGTCTTCAGAAATCACCTGCAAGAAACTTGCTCACGTTGTGTGTTTTCTCACACACATATAACTGTTTTGTTGGAATGCAAAACAGTATTATTATGAGTACAAATGTTTATTCAGTAATCGGGGAATCCATAATTTTATCGCAATTCCTTTCAACAATTTTCATTACCCATAAAACTAATCGCAAAACCTTTTTTTTTTCAATATTTAACAAACCCTAGAATTAGGTTACAACGCATTTTCGTTTCCTCGAATTTTTTTTGACCTGAAAAGAGATCTTTTCTAAAAAAATAATTCATCATTCGATGAAACGTTACTGCCATAAAAAGTTGTTATGTGAAAAAGTATTATGGGTTTCGATACATATTGTAACATGTTTTTACGAATAGTTCTATCGATAACTTAATACTTTAACGAAATGTAAGTTCGATATACCGTTTTTCTGGTAATCAAAACAACTTTAAAAAAAATTTTTTCATGAAACATTTTCGATGATATAAAACAGCGATGATTAAAAATTCGATGAATTGAAAAAAATGTATATTAAAAATCGTGGAATAGTTTTCGGTAAACTATTTATTAAATCGATATCAAAAAATCTGTATTCTGATAGACACCCCAGTAATCATGGTTTTTGTTCGCTTAATATAATTTATCTTAATATATATAAATCTCGTGTCACAATGTTTGTCCTCAATGGACTCCTAAACCACTTAACCGATTATAATAAAATTCGCACACCATGTGCAGTTCGATCCAACTTGAGAGATAGGATAGTTTAAATCTCAAATTATAGTCGCAATTTTAATTTATTGCAAATTATTACTTTTGGGCGGTACGAAGTTCGCCGAGTCAGCTAGTAACTTTATAAAATTTTAGTAGGCAGCATTTTACTTAGTTCCTAGCCCAACAATTGAATTATTCGTATTCAACCAATTTCAAACAAATATTAGAAAGTTCTATATTCGTTCTATATCTGTCGTGTATGTATGTTTTTGTTATTCCCTTATTTATTAAGTATTACAACAAAATTGCCCACAGATGATGTTTACAATGCGATCTCACCACATGCTGACCGATGTAGTTCTAGAAGTTGGCAATGAGTTGTTCCACGTCCACAAAGTGGTGCTTGCGGCGGGCAGTCCCTACTTCAAGGTATGTTATATTACAAAGAAACAAAATGGTTATTGTTATATTGAAATCGACCTCTATTACAATTATATCCTCCATCATGACTAGGCAACGAATGATTCTTTATTAAGCATAGAAGGTACGTAGGAGTATGTAGGAATGTTCATAATAGGTCGTTGGAAATAAGTTTACGATGTCAACAAATTCTTTTTAAAAGTGATTGGTCAGTTTGGTGTTGTTAACACACGACCTTGATAGCGTCATAAAGCTTGGTACTACTTTGATCAACTATAATTACTACTTATGCATTGTTGATAATTATAAGAAAGTGACTTTAAAAGAAGGGTCTCAAGAAGAAAGTGAAAAGCGAGACGCTCTATTGGTGTTGGTTAACAAGATGGAGAACATTATTATAAATATAACATACATTGATTGGGACTATCAAACTCCAGAGACATTGGAGCAACTAGAGAGCGTATCTAAAGACTAAAGGAATGGCCATTCTCAGCTGCATTAAATTAATGTATTGCTTCATTAAACCACGTATTGTCTTATTGTTATGTTGCAAAGAAAATGACAGTATAAATTTTATTATAATAGAACTTAAAAGTTAATATAATAAATAAGCCATGATAGATCGTTGTGACGTTGACGAAAGAAATTCTTACGAGATATTTTGCTAATGGTCAACAACAAACTAGTCCGTTTACGAATCGCAATATTGATAATGATACTTTACTAAGTGTCTTTCGCTAAGTGCATGACAAAATTTAGTATTAAAATATGCTTACTTCTAACCACTGGTTCTTAACCGGTGATCCGCGGACCAGTTGTGGTTCCTGGAAGCACCCGAAGTGGTCCGAACAGCCATTCCAAAATATATTACAATTATTACTTTTGTCCGATTATCGATATCGCTGACCGATTTACAAATTACAAAGAGACAAATCGTTAGTGCTGAACCGTGACAACACAGAAATTTTGACAAACAATGAAACATCATTCAAGTGCATACAGAAACCGCTATGACTAAGTATCTTCCCTAGAGAACATGCGAGCTCGAAGCGCTAGGTAATTTTTTTCTGCCTTGGATACCTATCAAAAGTGTATAGTCATGGCCTACCTCTTTAAACTACAGTTACCCACTCGAATCCTAATCTAAAATCCAAAGTGAATTTCAATTTGAAAACATTTAATACATATTTCCTTGTCATAATGATGAAGCAAAAATTTTGTAAATCCCCAAATCTCCCTGCCACACCTGTATAATGCGTTAGCATGCATAAATATTTCTTTTGCAGATTTAATAAAGATGGACCTTGGACTTTGATTACAAATAATCATTTCAACCTGAATGTCTTTTCAGTTCTTGTTTATGTCAGACTAGTCGTGTTAATAGTTATTTAATATTAAAAAGGTTTTTACAGCGGACAGTGGACTGTCATATAAGTACTTGTAAAAGCCTGAACTGAATAAATAAATATGAACTGTAATGAAATGAATGGAATTCTGACTATTTAAGCGTTGTTTTTGATAGTGTTGCTAGAGGTATTAGGTTTCATTTCATCAGAGGCGGCTGTTGTTGCTGTTCTTTTCTCTGCCGCATTAACTATCCTCGGACTTTGCTCACACTTATGGCCAAGCCACATGACCACGGAGCGGTGCCGTGACGTGAAACGGCGTTAAAGTTTGCGTGCATGACAGGACACATTTCCTTATTTGATAGTGATATTTTTGATGTGTAACAACTTTCCTCTCGCTTTCCTGCAATTTGTGGGAGTGATTTTGTGAAATGGGACGGAAGTGTGTAAACAGGAAGTCGCGAAAGCGCTCGCTATTTGATTTTAGAACATAATGTTCAAATGGCTTTTATTCCTTCTGTAGTAGGTTTTATTACTTTTTTTACTAATATAAGATTAGGTTTCATATGTTACATATCATACGCGACTACTGTAAGGCTCGCTCGTTTTTTTTTAATAGATCGAAAGTATTTATTCTGTAACATAAGGTCATAATAAGAGAAGGAACAGTCCTTCTCTTTATGTTTTTATTTATAATTAAGCATTTAACTGCTAGATGTTTAAATCTAAAGAAAAGATGCAGCTTAAAGCTAGGAAAATTTCGACGCGGCCAATAGGGCTGTGGTAGCATAATGGTCAGTGCATTCGCCCGGATTGCGAAGGGTGCGGGTTCGAGTCCCATCCGCTGCCTGGTCCGCGTGGATTTTTTTTTCTAGTAAACTTTTCTTTAGATTTAAACATCTAGCAGTTAAATGCTTAAAATTAAATAAAAACATACCTATAATTGCTATTTCTTCTTTCAAATGTTTAATACTTGAAAAAGTATTCATTTGACATTGTGGGTTACCTACAATGCGAAGAGATGGCGCTGCCTTGCAACTTAAGGCTAGGAAAATTTCGACGTGGTGAATAGGGCCGTGGTAGCATAATGGTCAGTGCATTCGCCCGGATTGCGAAGGGTGCGGATTCGAGTCCCGTCCGCTGCCTGGTCCGCGTGGATTTTTTTTTCTAGTAAACTTTTCTTTAGTCCTTGTTTAATTCCTTGTTACTATATAAAAGGCTCAATAGAGCACAGTTCAACACAGCACATCATAGCTTGATGTTGTTTGGTATATTGTATTGGTATGGTAGGTAATAATCACCATTAACATCAGGTGGGGAGAAGACGTTCCCAAACCTCGTATAATATAAAAACCCCATTATTTTCTTCATCATTATTATTTTTGATGAGGCAATACGATTTACAGGATTTTGACTAGAAACACCCACTTACACTTAACACCAAGTAGTGTAGTCGTTGACGCGAGGCTTTCCTTAACAAGAAAGTGAGGTCATTTTTCAAACAATGTAATTATATCAAGCGATGCCATTTATCAGTCTTCTTTGTATAAAAAACAAACACATTATGATATTTAAAAGAAGACGTAGCAAGTTATCTTATCAGCTCTTTTATTAAATTTATTCAAGCTCCGTATTGTCCGGCAGGCTATGTTCACAAGCGGGTTGAAAGAGAGTGAAATGTCCCGGGTTCGTCTGCAGGGCGTATGCCCCTCAGCCATGGCTTGGCTGGTGTACTTCATGTATACTGGTAAAGTGCGCATCACCGAGGTCACCGTGTGCCAGCTGCTGCCCGCCGCCACCATGTTCCAGGTATCTAATGTTGGCATATTTTATGAGCACTTAACTGTCAAGTCAAAGTTAATAGTGACTGTGAAGTTTGCGCAAGTCAATGGCGACTGTGCAGATAGCTCAAGTCGCGGCGCAATTAACGTAATAAGTGCGCACGGGGATTCACTGTAACTTAGATTTAACCAAAATTGATCCGCTAAAACCACAATTCGCTTTAGTCACAATTGGGCATTCAAACACGCTGCATGTGCACTCAATATAACAATATTGGGTATATTCTTTATTAATTAAGTTATTAAGATAAAACAATGCCTTCGATGCTTTGATAAAAAACACAACAATTTCAAGATCAAATAACAATTTTCACGGCAACACTTTTCATTCGTAAAACTATGAAAACATTTTTTTTCCCAAAAATCACGGTTTGTCATGAATGTTATTTACTTTTTCGCCATCAAGACAGCTCAGCCGTTTGTAGCTAAAGAGAAAAGAAAACGCAGTGGCCAATCTAAGTGACGCGGATTCGCCTGAAACATGCGCGTAGATGCGCTCGTTACTAACATCACAAACTCAGATTCAAAATCTATGGTTTGAATCTCACTATACAGTTGTCATCACGAAAACCCATTCAACCGTCTCTCTCCTAGGTGTTAGTTCAAAATCGTAAATCTATGAGTATTTCTTCCCTCGTTTTGTAGCCCATACATTTGTACTGTTGTAGAAATATAACTACGCGCATGTTTTTATCAAAAAGGGGACTCTATTCTCATCTCAAATCAACAATTACATCAGAGGATCGCTGAAATTTTTTCATGATAATTTCTTACATTCCTGATGCAATTTTTTATTTTGTTATTTTATTGTTTCTTGACAAAACGGAAAAACAAGTACAAAAAATAAATATTGACCTAATTACCCGAGGGAAATAAAAAAGTGAGGCAAACAAAACAATCTAAGTACATCAGTGAAAAGTTATCTTATCATAGTTATATACATAAGATACTAAATGACCTGTGATATTATTGCACACAAACACAAGTGGATATAAACATAGGATTTCCCTATTATCTTATCATTTGCAAGTCATCGCAACAAACCTATTATGTTATACCGTAACGTGAATAGCCGAAAATAGTGAATGCGTTAGTATATATCGACAATCAGCTGTTTGCGACAAATTGGATGGGTGTGATTCCGAGTAAAGCAGAATTACTTGATTTTAACATACACCAGTAAAAGGTTAACATACGCCAAAGTGATTTAATTAATACTGGATTTAGGGAAATATATTAGGCAAATATTTACCTACATCCACCAGTATTTATCTAGTAAGAAAGTAATTTCATAACACACTTTTCGCTTAGTGTGTTAAGATGTAATATAGTGTATCAATAAAAAAGTTGAAATAGCCACTTTGCCCGGGCATCTTGAACGCTCGCTATTTTGGAACTCTTGGTGTGACATCACAGTCCATAGCAACAGCACAACCAAGATTACGATCCCCGTGGCGGAAAGGTATATACGCCTGGTTTCAAGGTGTTACTCAGAGGTCCCGGTTTCGAATCCCGGTGGGGGCAAATGTTGGTATGATGAATGCGAGCGTTTAGTCATGGATGTTGGTTATATATATTTCTAGATAAAATATACTTATATATGTATCAGTATTCAGAATTCCTTCCATTTCCCTAGTATCCCATAATAGAAGCCTTACAGTGCTTACTTTGAGGCTAGGCTAATTGGTGTGAATGTGGGAAATATTTATTATTTATTTATTTAATTAATAAGATTATGAGGTTAGGGGCACGCGCACTACGAACTCTCACTAGGTATCGTCATACAGTATTGAGTTTATATCCTCTTGTTTCTTGATTTCTTGTTATGTATTTCTACGACACAACGTGTTTCAGATATCAAATATCTGAAACACGATTTGCCACAAAATCAAAAATAAAATTTATTTAAAAAAATATTAGGTTATATAAAAAAGTTTGAGCCATCTTTGAAAAACATGCATATTAATATTGGAAAAGAGATTAACTTATATCACATTGACACTTGCTTTAGCTTTGGTAGGGACTGCGGAAAGAGATTGCGAATTAAGTAAATAAAGCTTCCAGGGATTCCCTTGACCTGTAAAACAATATTTATGTATAATTTTGTAATACCTAAACAAACAGCCCATATGCCGACGCTTTACCGGCATAACGTTCCTGTGTCAATTCATTCAAATGTATGTCATACATTATCATTAATGTAATAGTAGAATACATCAGTTAAATTTTGTTACATAAGTAATGGCTACTTGGTTAATTTTTGTTGTTTAACACATTAGAAATTATTAAAACACTTAAGCCCGAACCAACTCTTAATTATTTTTGTCAATTTTCTCCACATGGACATGCCACCCTCAAATCCGACAGTAATTCTCTTATCTTCGGTTCACTGGTGTTCTTACTAGGTTATACATTTTGATACCCCTTTCTGATGTAAGTTTTGCTAAGATATTTTTACAAAAGTCTACTTCCCCCTTATAGTTATACAGTGTTAAGAACTGTGCTCTTTCGACTTCGTTACGGACACACTTTATCATTACACGGTACACATATTCTGCAAAGTCATATTCATTGCTGTTGGGTGATGTATGTTAATTCAAAACAAAGTTGTTCAGCTCAGTCTGATAACAAATTTACGTCAGAGTGTTCAGAAGTTATATAAACAGCTTCAGAACGAATGTGCAGTATTTCACTGCATTGTCATATGTATGTTATACAGAAAATTTTGCTATCCGATAAGCATCACTATTACATAAATTATGTTCTTTATACAGGATTATTGTAATTTATTGGAGTTTACTCCTTAAGAATCGATTTGCATATATAAGGGGCCCGGTATGAGAAAAATGTGAGGAGTAAAAACTATCGATGTATGACCTCTGAAATGAACTGTTTTTTTTTTTTTTTTTTTTTTTTTTTATTTATTGAATTTCACATTACTATAAATAATAACAATACATTTAGCCAGTGCTACAAAAACCTGTGTAGGTTTTACCGAGCACTGGGATTCGTCATCTTTTAGATCTTTTTTTTTTCGCATCTGCATCTACCCTCTTTCTACGAGTTGTCGGCGGTCGCCCCGAACAAAGCAATGAGTTTATTCACACGGGCGGGTTCCCCATCAGATTTTACTAAATACTGTTACTCTATTATGGTGTTGTAAAACATTAAATTTTACTATATTAAATATGTTATTCTTGATTTAATAACTGTGAGCAATAATATCCTTTTAGTACGTTCTTAATATTAATTTCACTAATTTCTTTTTTTACATATATTGGTAATTCGTTAATTAACTTGGGTATCTGAAACTGTAATAATTGCCTACCATAATGATTATTGTATCTTGGGATATTGAATGTAATGGCTGATGCACTACGGGTTTGCTTACTGTGCTGCTTTATAATACGAAAGTTTTCATTAAAATAGTTTTCTGAGATCAGATTAGATTTGACTTGATCGTGTACAGGCAAAACGTTACAGTGGTAGAAGAGTTCATTTATATTGTTTTTGAATTTAATTTTAATTTTATTAGGAACTATGGCTTTTAAAATTCTAACTTGTATATTGTATATAAGGTCCAAATGTGATTTTACAGTTCTTCCATAGCTACTTATCCCATAGCTTATAATCGTTTCTCCCAATGCCTTATATAGTTGCAAAAGTATGGAATATGGAATTTTGTTTCTGACTAATACAAATTTAGATAGTATTGCTCGCAATTTGTCACATACATAATGAATATGATCGACCCATTTCAATCTATCATCTATTATTAATCCTAGATATTTCTGTTTATTCACGATTTCAATGGGATTACACAGACATTTGTGATTATTCGTATGTAAGCACTTGTGATTATGGGCTATCAGTTTAATATCCTTATAATTCCTGTTATGACTACTGCTAATGTACATGAGCTTAGTTTTTTCATAGTTTAGAACTAGACCAACATCATGGGACCATTTGGAAAGTAAGGTGAATTCATCTTGCAGGTCTTTTAGAGCTACATCTAAGTCTCTATTACCAGAAACAAGACAGGTATCATCAGCGAATTGATATATTTCGCATTTTGTAATGAGATTGACTACGTCATTTACATAAGTTATGTAGTGCAATGGCCCGAGTACGGACCCCTGCGCTGTGCCTTTGGATACCTTGAACTTGTCGCTAAAGGTGTCTGTCACTTTGACAACATATGATCTGTTAGCTAGGTAGTCTTTGCACCATTCACCTAGCGGCCCACATATTCCGCAATCTTTCAAGCTTTCTACTAGTCTTCCGTGATCTAAGGTGTCAAACGCCCTACTGTAATCAATCAGTAGTACTAAAACGTGCTCCTTACTGTCGAGATGCATATAGACGCTGTCAGTAAATTTTGATAGTAATTGCGTGGTACTTTTGCCGCACTGGAAGCCAAATTGCTTATCAGTGATAATTTTATTGTTCTCATAAAAGGCATTTATTTGTTTAGATATTACTTTTTCGACTATTTTATTGATATTTGAGAGAATTGTTATAGGGCGATAATTATCGTACATATCCTGTCGGCCTTTTTTATAAATAGGTCTTACTATACCGGTTTTAAGTTCAGACGGGTATTTTTTTTGCTTCACAGTGACGTTAATGAAATGTGCTATTATATCTGCAATATCCTTGTCAATTATTTTTAAATCAGATGCTCTTATGCCATCTATACCCGGCGCCTTATGGTTATTAAGTGATCTGATTTCTTTAAGAACTGTTTTGGCTGTAGTGTTTTGGAATTTACAACTGACATTGATAGGACATGAATACGTTTCTTTTTCAAGCAATTTGGTATTACAATTATGCATATTTGTATTATTATTATGAAAATATTTTGCAAAGTCATTTGCTATCTGAGAAATAGTATTATTATTTTTGAGAAATGCATTTGTAATAATAGTATCGGCTATAACTTTAGCTCTGCCAGTTAAAGTATTTAATATTTTCCACAACGATCTTGGATTGTTTTTATTGCTAAGTATTGTTTCCCTTAACTTTTTGTTTTTATACTTATTTATTATTTTATTAGCGTAATTTCTAGCTTTATTGTAATTCTGTTTGAATATTTTGTTAGTCGGATCATTTAACCACTTCATGAACAAATTATCTCTATATTTACATGCTCTTTTAATTTTGTTATTTATCCAGTCATTTCCAATTCTATTTTTATTAGATGTTATTTTAATGTTTATTTCGGAATCTTGCCTACATTTTCTAATATTTTCGACTATAATGGAATAAATCTTATTTGGACAAAATATTTCTTTGATTATTTGCCAGTTTATACTTCTTAAGTTTGTATTAAATTTGTCATAATTACATCGAGTAACATAACGAGAATCCCCCCGTGTGGTTCGGTGGTGCTCGGGATTAACAACTGCAAGTGCGATAGCGCGGTGATCGGCCAGTGACGTTCCGAGCGCCGCGGTGTACAGGTTAAGTGTGCGGGAACGAGCGTATATATGATCAATACAAGACTTACTAAGTTTACTTTTTGATAATTCTATCCGTGTATACTCCTTGATCCCGCATGCCAAACCGTGATTGTACATAGTGTTGTTGTAAATATGTTTTATAGCTCGTTTACTTTGCAAGTCGATATTCAAATCTCCTAATAGATAAATATCCTTTTGCTTGCCTACTTTTGCTAATAATGTGTCTAACTCCTTAACAAATAAGTGCATACTAGTGTTAGGAGGACGGTACAAGCAACACAGAACCGCCGTATAGTTAAAAGAAGTTGTCAAAATTCCCATCAAGTTTTCACTATGTTGCATTTTATGATAATTGATTTGAAATTTGTGATCATTTTTAACATAAATTATTATACCCCCGCCTCTCTTACCCTTCCGCAGCTCTGTGTACATTGTATAACCTTTTAATTGATATACATTACAAAGAGTGTCTGAGATATTAACCTCTGTTAGCATTATAACATCAATACTTCGAGTAGACGAGTAAATACACTGTTCAAGGCAAGCAAAGTTTTTGATAATAGATCTGATATTCACATGTATGCACAACAAAGCCAAGTTACTTGGAACTCTTTTAAGGAACGTTATTAGGTCCGTACAGTTAGTTAATTGCAAAATATTATCTAGGTTACTATTCATTTAGGTAATTCAATAAACTCAATACACAAATGCTAAACTGTTCAAATACCTCACTGTGGGCTGTCGTTAGACGATACCCTGAGATTTTTAACGTCTTCTACGGTTCTTATTATGATTGGCTTTTGCGATTCACCTTCTTTCCGTACACGGAGAACCCCTTGTTTGATCCAAATGTATTTGAAGACATTTTTCAGTTCTTGTTTCGTGTACCACAGCAGCTGTTTATTGAATGATGTTAGAGATTCACAAATAAATATATTTTCGTTAGAATTTGATGTTGGGGCACTGAGAATAATATCAGCTGGTACTATTTTGGTGCTCTTTGATTTAGCAGCAGCAATCCAAGTGGCCTGGATTTGTTGATTCAGCAGTTCTACTATAACTGGACCAGGGCGATCTTTTTTACCAGGGAGACGCTGTACATTTTTGATATCTTCCGTTTTTTGATTGAGTTTTTTTGCAATATTATCTACGATTTCAATTACATTTTCATTTTCAGTCGATGGAAGATGGTGAATTTCAATAGAATGATTCAATTCCTTTTGTTCCATTACCTGTATACGCTGCTCCAGGGCCCCAATTCTCACCTCCAGGTTATTATTTCTATTTGTTAGATCTGTGTTTTTTTTTTGTAGATTATAAATGTTTTCCTGCATTATAGCCATTTTTTCCAGAAATTCGTCCATTTTATCTGAAGTATATTGAACAGAGTGTGTAATTTCTCTCAATTCACGTTTTACAGCTTTTTCCACCTCCTTAGATAAGTCACCAATCAGTTTTTTAACATCAAAGGGTAAGTTTGGTGTATCTTTTTCTTCTTCTGAATCTTCGTCTGGAATGACGATAGAACGACGTCTGGATGAATTTTGACATTCCTGGCAGGTCCACTCCAAATTTTCCGTTGCTCGTACGGCTGATAATTGTTTGGTACTAAGACCTGCACACTGAGTACTTAAATGTACAATTTTTTCACATCTATTGCACTCCAATCCAGGTTTTGATTTAGTTATATTTTTTTCACAAAACTCACATTTTGGCGGCATTTTGTGGGTGGACATTTTCAGCAAGTAATTTTGTGTTGCTCACTGTGTTTTTTCGTAATTTTAATAAGCAATATTGAAATCACTTATAAATAAATGTTTTTACCGGTTTTAAACAGTTATTATAATATTACAAACTTTTATTGATAAAATTTAGTTGGAGCGAAAAAATATACGTAATTTAGATATTGTTTCTGATAGAGCAATGGGGACAACGAGGTATGGTACAACCATTGATGCGGTATTTTCAAGATTCGTGAACCACGTATCTACACGTCCATGTGTCTTATTTTAGTTACCATAAACCACTTGTCACTGTAATTAATAATGCAGACAATGTTGATTTAATTAACATTTAAAAAAATGATAATAGTCTGATAACAATAATTACATAATTTATCAACATTCCTAATGCTATATTTATGCACATCTGAAATTGACTATTGTAAAAAGTTTAATGTAAAATATTTCGTCGATTAGTTATAATAAATGTATATGAAATGAATAAATATATATTTATATATGTATATATTTTCATTAATTTGTTAATTTACCCTTTCATACAGTATCAATCTTTTTTAAGTTAAATAAACTCTTTTTGCGTCTGGTTAGACTATCGAACTTAAGGGAGTAAACTCCAGTCGTGCGTCGGAGCTAACACACACATTTTTTTATTTAAACGATCTTGAACATGATAATAAAATCTTTGTATATTTAATAATATTAGAGGAGCTCGATGGTGCAGGTGGTTAGCGGGGTCGGTCGGCCTGTCATTGGATGGATGACCAAAAACTCCGTAAGGCACGTTAAGCCGTTGGTCCCGGCTGCATCTGCAATAGTTATCACCCACCTATTCGCACTGGACCCACGTGGTGGGTAATAGCCTATTCTCCCTATGCCAACCACACGCAAGGCTTGTAGTGATTTATCAGTGGGGATATGAAAAGGCTGATGGTGATAATTATAATTGACTAGCTGACCGGGCGTACTTGGAGTACCGCTTACAATAATATGGAATACATTAATGCTATCCGTTCGACAAGATTACAGCTTTTACCATAGTTAGCAATTGTATAAAGGATTCCTCTGTAAATTGATCGTTTAGTAAAGTAACTCTCATATTGACTGCCAGCTAAAAATTTATTACATGGCGCTACAGATTGATAAAAATAGGCAAGCCCTTATTTCATTGGCAGTAATCGATCTTGAAATAACTGTCACTGTTTGGCAGAAATCTTTAGACAGTAAAATCATTCCTCGAAACACATTTTAAAAGACATAATCGTCAAGTCGACTGTCACAAAAACTGCATTTGCTGGTAGGCAATTTAACTCGCGTTCTGCCATCTTTATCATAAAATAAATAAAGAAATAAACATACATGACAAAAATTATCAAGAGTGTAAGAATGAGAAAGTAAGCCTCTTAAATGAATGGATTCAGCCTAGAACGTATGAAGAAACTGAATCTTACTGTATCGTATGTCATAAATGACATAAAACAATGTATAAAATTACACATACTCACCACACATACACACACAAAGACACAAACACACACGCACACATGCCACACAACATCTGCATAACCTTTCTTGATTGCAAATACTAATGCTTAGCTTTAAGTCCTACTAAGAGGATCTAATGATCCTAAGATTATTTTCAGCGTAGATCGTCTGTTTATTGTTTTGTTTTATTTTAGTTCATTCTTTCTTTTTGTTGTTTGCGTGTTCATTTGGCATGACTCTATCCACACCGCGTTTTGTTAATCATATAAGTAGTTAAGGAAGAGTGGAGCCTCTAAACACAGGCAATATTTGCTTAAATGGAGACTCCAATCGACCATTTTGTTAAGAAGGCTATTGTGAAGGAAAACAAATTATTATTATTATTACCTTAATCTATCTATCTACAATTTTTTCCTTTGCTTTTTGAAAACTTGACATCAGTCTGTCCTTTTTATTCCATAATAAGCATGACAAGGGTAGTTTTCCAATTACAGAGCATATTGCGACTCAGTGGCGCACAATGCCGAATTATGCTGATGCTTAATTGAAACGTGAACTAGTTTTCAAATGCACCAGCAGAGTGCGCTAAGTTCAGTGTTGAAAAAAAAGTCAATGTTTGTACCTTCATCCATACTTATATTTATTTTTTAACACAGTTTAAATTAACTATGATTATTTTAAAAATAAACTACAATGAAACGAAAACTTCCAAAAAATTTCAACAATAAATAATATTACTAACGATATTAAATAAATAAAACATTTCGATCAATGCCAACTTAAAGAAAAAATACTTGTTAATTTTCTGTCACTGAGTTGGTACGATTGCAAGCATCACACGAAAACGTTACTTTTGAGAGTACTCGATTGTGCGAAGCGTTGCTGTAGTTGAAACATTCAACGATAGGCATTATTCCGCATAATG
Source organism: Chilo suppressalis (assembly GCA_902850365.2). Classification (NCBI taxonomy): domain Eukaryota; kingdom Metazoa; phylum Arthropoda; class Insecta; order Lepidoptera; family Crambidae; genus Chilo; species Chilo suppressalis. The sequence goes on from OU963902.1 coordinate 7,942,852, forward strand.
CGCTGTAGCGCTGAAAACTTCCAATGACATACTGTTGTCAAGTGAAGGACTGGCATAAAACTCGATACTATGTGGTTGCGGTGCAGGCAGTTTGCATTCGTAGTAATCTGTGGTATTCGTGGATTCTCGTTTCGGATTTCCTGTTGTGTGTGTTTATTTGCGATTGTTTTTCCTATATTTTTACTATTTCGGCTATCTAATATGCCATCGATGTTACCAAATAGCAGACCCCTTATTACCAAGTGCTAGAGAACCTGTGCCACAACCTCCTGAGAGGATCATACTACCAAATTATTCAAGAGCAGCTGAGACACATTCACGCTGCATATTTATACAATATACATGTGATATACAAATAAAATACATTAAGATACAATTATGTGAGAAATAGTCAAAAAATAAGAAGCAAAACTACAGTTTTTATTTTATTCATGATAACACCTACTTTACTAAGTTTTTCCTAATAGTTATTCTTTAAAATCGCATCGAATAAAAATGAATTAGTTGTAATATTAATACAATCCATACTAAGTTCATAGGTTGACCTATGTTTCATTTAATATTAAACATAACCTCAAAAAATATTAAGTTTTTCTGATAATTTTAGTTCTCAGAAGTGTCCGTCAATAATCTTTGTTTTTATAGTACTTGCAATTTCGAACCTAGAAAATAATATTTCATGATTGTTGGTTCTTAGACTAACAATGTATGGACGCAGAACAATGTCCTTTCTGCATACTATTTTCCTGCAATTTATTTTACATTTCTATATAAATGTAGTATATCACTTTTTTGAAGTAAATGCCATACAAATCAGCTGGTACTCATCATGCGTGTCGTGGCGTGAGTTGTCAATTGCGGAAGATGGCTGCATAACAAACTTTATTTTAAAAGTATTTCTTGTTTGAAAAGTAGAATAAAAGAATTTATACAAACCTTGTCCTGACAATTTCGAACACGATAAAAAAAGAATTATGCAATTTAGTTCAGTCGATCGGAAGTACTTATATATTATATACTTTTCGGCGATTCATTTTTATGTATATATATTGATATAGGTGCTTTAAATCCAGTTCAAGACAATTCAATGCAATAAACAATAACATGAGTAAAACAAATCATTTAGTTGTGTGTGACCAGATACCGAACGTGATCGAGGCATGCTGCGCCTTCCTAGAACGACAGCTGGATCCGAGCAACGCAATAGGCATTGCCAATTTCGCGGAGCAACACGCGTGCGCAGAACTCAAACAAAAGGCCAACCAGTTCATCGAACGACACTTCACACAGGTGCGAATCTCGCCTTTATTCTTAACATATTAAGGTAGGCTAATAGCAGCGCGATAGGCATTGCCAATTTCACCTCTTTTCCTTACGTATTGAAGTAGATTAACAGCAACGCGATAGGCATTGCCAACTTCACTTCTATTCCTTACTTTTTTTGGCTTTGTGCTAATACCAATTTTTAGGGCGAAAAATTGCGCTTAAGGGACTTAAAAAGTTTCACCACATGATTATAGGGAACTAAAATATTGATTGATAATAAAAGATCCTCAATTAGTTTTTATTGTTTCAGGTCTGCAAAGAAGAGGAGTTCTTACAGTTGACGTTAACCGAACTCATAGCATTAATAAGAAAAGATGAATTAAACGTCAGAGAAGAGAGAGACGTCTATAACGCGGTCATAGCTTGGGTAAGTTGGTTTTCTACCTTGACATTGCATAGGAATATTATCAGACGTTCAAAATTTTTATCAACCATGTGATTGATAAACGTATTATACCATGAGGCAATGCCTTATGATAAAAATCATTCAATTAACCATGAACTAATTATGCTGACTTTGATAGGTCCTAGTTTGTTCTGCTGGTTAAAGAAACTTAACATTTCCTCTAGAGAAATACTATAAGAATTTGAATCTATAACACTAAGATTAGATTAAAAAGGATGATTCCATCAAACTCAAGCCATCCAACGGTCGAAATAAACTCCACAGCATTATAAAGAAAAACGGGTAGGTATAGAACAGAAATATGTGTTTCATATGAATAATTGAAAGCAATTTTATTTAATATGCACTTACAAAAGTTATTAAATAAGGCTGGACTCATATCAGATAGCTAAACTAGTTCTTGTTCGCGATTTTATTAAATTCTTTGATAAATGTAGTTAATTGTTAGCAACAAACATAATATTATAATGGTGGGGTTTTCTGTTCACGTATGAAATACAAAGATAACAGAATGTGCTCGTCATTTTGATAACGATTATCGTAATATTTACTTCGTCAATGATGCAGTCCGCCCAATGAGAAAATACGATACGATATTATTATAATATGTACAGCAGTGGGGACAATAATAGGCTGATGATGATGATGACATGTACAGTATATGTATTCTATCCATTACCCTAGTATCCCATAACACAAGCCTTATAAGTAAGCACTACTTTGGGGCTAGGCTGATTGGTGTGAGTGTTGGAAATATTTATTTATAAAATATTTGATATAATGTAATGAAATTGTTAGCGCGTTCGGACACACCATTTTGTTGTGCGGCACCATACTTTAGTGTACAATACCGTTCTCCTTTAGAAAGGTGGACATGTTTTTGTTGAAATATTCACGCCCATTATCGGAGCGTAAACTATTTATACGGTCCCCATAACCACTAGTTATTTGGAGTGAAATAACTTATACTTTATTAGTATTTACATGTTTATTATGCAGAGTGGCATGCAGAGGAAAATATAGATGTGATTAGTGTCAATTTTTGAAATTTATAATATGTCAATACTATCCTCATAACGGCTAGGGGGAGTTTTTGGCGGGATTTCATTAAGTGCGGTTGGCGCCTTATTTTTCATTATTCTTAAATTCGTTCATAGGGGATATTGTGAAATAAAATTGGTGTGATTTTGCGTAACTGAAAAATTAGTGGAATCTTTAAAATATACGCTATTCCGGTCAAGTGGACGTGAGAACTTTATTATAGTGTTGACTACCCCACAGAAGCTTATCGAAAAAACCAGCTCGATACATTTCGTGCCAAACATTCCAAGAAACATTAGAATGCGTCACACTGACATTCTAAAGTAAAATAAAAGAAGACTAAGATTTGTATTTATGTATGCGACTGAAGGGCTTGTATCCATAGGCATAAATAAATAAAAAATAAAATAAAACGGCTAGGGTGTTCTCAATGTAAAATCAAATAGGTTTAACGGTATTTTTTTTCAAATATTGGTAGGTAAAGCACGATGAAGACAGGCGGCACTCACGGATGGAGCACATTTTGCAGGCGGTGAGGTGTCAATACCTCACACCTCGGTTCCTTAAGGAGCAGATGAGCACGTGCGCTGTACTGAAGAAAGTACCTGCATGTAGGGAGTACCTCGCCAAAATATTCCAGGTAATAAATATTTTTGACTTTTTATTGTTATATCCAGCGGACATGAACATTTTGCAAGACTTGTTTCTTAAAGCAATTTAATCTATAACTATTTATGATTTTAAGTTTGAATGTTGTGCTTAACTTCAATTGGATAAACATTAAGATAAAAATATGCATGTAGTTTTGAATGAATTGATGTGTTAAATTGGTCTGTATAATAGAAACGTTTTACCTGAAAATAAAACGGTTATTAAACATACTTACCTTATTCGAAGCCTAATAAATACATGAGAGTAGCATACTTGATTTCCGGTCTTAAATCGTGTACAACGCTGCCATGATTGGCTAGCTTCGTCCAATCAGCGTTCACTTCCGGTTCGCGCCATATCCCACCCCTGTATTAGCAAGGCGTTTGTGGGTGCCTAATTTATTCGTCATTAGCATCGTGATTTCCGAACGGAAAAGACAAGAAAAGCATTAGTGCAAAGTATAAAGTGTATGAGTTCTGTGAGTTAGTACATTTTACTGCTCGTCTGTAGAACTTTTTAAAGGTGTGTTCAGATTTCCAGTTCCCTCTTGACAGGATATCTTCCAAGGGACAATTTTCTAGCCAACTCTTCGAAGCTACAGCTGATCTCATGCTGCCCGCTGTAGCAGTTACACCGGCTTCTTGTAATAATTTTCTAATCCAACGTCCTATCACTGTTTTCGACGCTGCTTTAGGTTCACCAATCGAAGTGATAAACAAGTTTTCCGATTTTGCTGTTATCCGTCTGGAGTGGGACAATTCAAACAAGCGTTTAATCCAGTGAACTATGTTTAGCGAATTATTATCCCCCCTGTTTATTTTTAATAACTTCCAACCAGATTGTTGGTGCTTGGCGTTATCAGTTTTAGAACCGAAACTTGGCCAAAATGTCACTTCCGTATCAGTAACAATACAGTGATCAGGGGATACACTCAGAAGAGTTAAATCATGCACCCGTCTACCCGAGGCCAACAACAGCATAGTCGCTGTTATTTTGGATATTTCGTTAAGGTTTGAAGTTCCAGGATCTTTCGTACCGATGTGTTGTATTACTATGTCAATATCCCATATGGGGGCCTTAGCTATTTTTGGCTTGGCCAGTTCGATGGCCTTGAGGACTTGTTTAACCAGCGTATGGGAGCTGAGTTTGATGTGGATATTGCGGATTTATGCACTAATATAGTGCTATAGGCTAAACTTTCCTTCTGATGTAAGTCGGCCAAAAATCTTGCTAAGTGGGATCCTGATGGTTGGCACACATTAACATTGTTTTGCTCAGCCCAAAACATCCATCTTTTCCATGCAGGTTTATAGGTGTTTAAGGTGGATTTACGCCAGCTTGATGAAAGTAATAGTTTCTGATTTTCAGACCAATCACTTAAAATCGAATGCCACCCCCACATCGCCAAATTTCGATCTGCATCATTCCGATCTCTGGCGGTGGTCGGCCCGTTGATGTATCCACCAGTACTTGGGGCAGGTTACGTACTGTGAAGGGGGCTGACAACGCTCTGCGCTTGAGATCTGGCCTCCAGTATACTTTGTCCCACCGAGGTACCGCTAGGAGGTAAGTGCCTTGGGCTTTGTTTAGATGCGCTAGAACTTTGGGTATCAGATGTGGTGGAGGGAATACCCAGGCTAATGGGTAATTCCAATTTCTTCCTAGCGCATCGTGGAAAACAGCTTGTCTGTCTGATTGATCTAAGGTGCAGTAGTTTGTTACAACATGTGCAGTTGCAGAAGCAAAAAGATCGATGACTGGTATGCCCCATTTTGCAAATACAACCTTCATTACCTCCGGAAGGAGATGCCACTCCGGTGTCGATTTCGAACGAGACAGGTGATCTGCATCCGAGTTGAACATGCCCGGGATGTAATAAATTGATAGGTGAATTTTGTATTTGTCCAGTATTTTGAAGATTCGAGAGGTTACTTCCGTAAGAAGCCGAGATTTCGTTCCCCCTTCGTTTCGAAGATAGGCTACGACGGTCTTGTTGTCGCACTGTATCTGTACTCCCTTTGAGTTTAGGAGCAGACAGCGATCTTCTAAAACTCTTAGAATGGCGATCATCTCTTTGATGTTGCAGTGTAACTTGCGTTCCGAAATCTCCCATTGGCCAGTTAGGCTTTCGATGTCCAATTTTGATCCCCAACCAAGATCGCTCGCATCCGTCGTTAGATAATGCGATGGAGGGGGTCTGTGGATCGGAGAAGATTTCCTGCAGTGATTTAGCCACCATTCCAACTCTGTTCGAGCAGTTTTTGGTAATTGAATAGCTTTTACTGTTCCCGTCTTGAGAAGTGAATTCACTTGAAACTGCAACTCTCGAAAATTCAATCGTCCTCTCGGGACTGGAAAACTGGCAAAGTTCAATATTCCGACAATTTTCTGCAGCTCTGGGAGTCTTACTTTTTTCTTGCTTAGAATTGCAGCAACTTGTCTTTCTATTTTTGCTGCTAATCTGTCCGGTAAGTACTTTATGTTCCTTATAGAATCCCACATAATGCCGAGGAATTCTAGAACATTTTGTGGTTCGTAAACGGATTTTTCTTCGTTTATTATCCAACCCAGGTACTTCAAGAGACTTGTTGCCATTGACTCGTGCTCGCGCAATGTTTGTATGTCTTGATTTACAAGATAAAAGTCGTCGAGGTAGACTAGAAGCGGTACCCCCCTTTCTCTGAGTTGCTGAGCTATCCAATTTGATAGCGATGCGAAAGTTTTCGGGGCGGAAGTGAGGCCAAAAGGTAAGGCTGTCATTTCGTACAGTTTTCCTCTGTAAATCAGGCGGAGAAACCTTCTGTGGCTGGGAGCGACGCTCGCGTGAAAATACGCCTGATGTAAATCTATTTTTGCCATCCAGTCGCCATCTTGCAGGAAGTCTGGTACTCTGTGCACGTTCACGAGACGAAATTTGTCTGCACGAACGTACTTGTTCAGTTGTTTTAGATTGAAAACCGGTCTTAAACTTCCGTCGCTTTTGGGTCTTAGGAATAATGTCGAGACGAAACTTGGTGCGTTTGCAGTTGGTACGATTATGTGTTGATCGAGCAATTTCTGAATAATTTGATCCATGTCTGGCGACTGAGCCGTGTGACTGCTGCAGTATTTTGGCAGGCATAAAGGTGGTTTTGCCTTGAAGGGAATATGATAACCGGTTATTATATTTAGGATGTAGGGCGGTGCCCCAAGATCCTCCCAGTGGTGGATGTATTTCTGCAACTGACCGGCTCGAAAAGGCATGACGTAGTCAATACCTCTTCCTGGGTTGACCTCTCCTATCCCGTTAGGATAAGGGAGAGCGTGCTCGACCTTCTCGCTGTGATCCCCCCCCTCGAGTTGTCTGAAAGTTACCGTGACGTCCACGAGGCCCGTTCTTATTGCTTAATCGGTTTCCTTGTGTGGGTTGAGACCGTGGCTTATGAACCCTCTGATGATTAGCAGTAGGTCGAGATGAGCCCGGGGCTGTAGTTTCGATTCGCTGAGTTGCAAAATGGCGGTCTTTTTGTTTAGACCAAAAAACATTCTCATTCCTCCAGCTTTTTCGATAGCGGTGCTAAACTTCTCACTGTCAAATAGATTGGAACAGGATGGTGGGATTTCACGTAACGCACTCTTATGATAAGCATCCTTTACTGATGCTAGGATAGTCTCCTATGTTGCACAAGTTCAACTCTGTGCCCACACACTAATTGCAGTGAATCACTTTTGTATAATCACTGTTAGTGAATACTTCGTTAAGCTTGAGGTAAATCTCGTTGTAACTAATATCCTTCGCTGCATAGGCCCACATAAGAATTTTTCTAATTTCGGATTCCAAAACGTCCTTTTGTTTGAGTAACGAAAAAGTAACTGCTGCCAAAGCTTTTTCCATATTTATACAAAACTTAGAGCTATCAAACTGTTTAATCTCATCATTGGGGTCGAGTTCGACAAACCCGGGGGAGTGTGCATACTGTTTTTGAAGTTCGGCGTAACGAACGTTGTTCCACTCCGGAGAGTCAAAATGTTGCAGCTCTTTTAGCTGCTCGAGGTGTTCCCTAGAAGCTTTTGGTACGGACGGTTCTTTAAGCTTTGTTACTAAAGTAATATTAAAATCTGTGTTGCTCTCCGTAGACCCATCAGGTTGAGAGGCTTCTGTTTGCTCAAATAAATCGCCACTAATATTAGAGTCGATGCAAGACTCAGCATATTCGTTATTATCAGTTATAGGTGATTCGAAACAAGATTTATTCAACTGACTTTTTAGGTTATGAATTTCATTGATTAAATAATCAAACTTACGGTTTCGCCTGCTATGCTTACGATTTTTCTTCCGGCGGCAGCCCAATGAAGAAGACGAAGACGTAGAACTGCTACTGGAACTATCCGAACTGGATGACCTTGCTCTTTTTCTTTTCCTCTCTTCCGTTCTGTATTTTCCCTGCTCGCCTCCTCCATTCCTGTCAAATCCTTACTAGTAGATGGTTGACTTTCCATACCTTCAAACATATATATCAATTTGAGTCCATATTTAGTATAGATTATAAAGATGTTATAAAGCACACATAATTGTAAAAGGTAGGTATCAAAAGTCGGTATTATATTTATATAATCACGATTATTATTTAAAATATAAAAAGAAAATATTTAAAATCGTTCGTAAATCAGTAACGGAAAGTAAAAGGAATGTTTTTCTTATAATACACGCCATTTTACATGAAAAAAATACATATTTTACCTTTACGGCACAACACTGTAAAATTGAAGGAAGTTTTCTTCCTATTTTTCATCGGAATCGAACGGTAACACTGTTAAAAAATCGCAAAACCTTTACAAAAGGTTTTTAGATAAAATCTTATATGAGCAAAGGAAAAAATATTGTACTTTACCTTCGTTGCACACGACTTACTAAATTAATGTTTGCTTTTTCGAATATACGAATACACTTTTTCACAGAACTCATACACTTTATACTTTGCACTAATGCTTTTCTTGTCTTTTCCGTTCGGAAATCACGATGCTAATGACGAATAAATTAGGCACCCACAAACGCCTTGCTAATACAGGGGTGGGATATGGCGCGAACCGGAAGTGAACGCTGATTGGACGAAGCTAGCCAATCATGACAGCGTTGTACACGATTTAAGACCGGAAATCAAGTATGCTACTCTCATGTATTTATTAGGCTTCGAATAACGGTACAGTACTGTTTAATAAAAATATAGTAAAATTTTCTTGATATAGGTACAGTCGACTACTTGGATTTTATAAATGTATTATATTTAATTCCCGAGAACATTGTATCAGTTGCTCGAATGTTACTTGCATTTATTATTTTCTCATAGAGGAAAAAAGGTAGTGTCCACCTAGTATTTTGAAGCCATCGCACGCTCTCAAGTACTTCTTTGCTGTCTTAGTAAACAATCTACTATTTGTATGACATAGGTAATACAGTAATAAAGTAGTTTCATATGACAAGTCTCATTATACCTTGCCATCATATTTCATTACAAACTAATATTTTCCTAATTAGAAGATGGAAAACTGGACATTTTAGTTCATATTGTTCGGTTGCTAGCCTATAAGCGATTATGCTAAAAAAACTACGATTTTTACACTCGTTAATCAAAGCTAGCATGTACGAAGCGTGATTCATTCAACAATATTTCTTTCCGCCAAATGACTGCGCAAAGCTGTTATTTTCTTTGATAACTCTTGTTACGGCAACAAAGTAGTGGGAAAATTCCGAAGCCTGAAGAGCATGCAATGTCACCTAGATACACTTGAAAATGACAATATTGATATTATCGACGTGTCATTTATTTATTGTACCTTAAATTTTTTTGTATTTCTTTTCGTCAACTAGTACATTGAACTCATTGTTTCACTAACATGCATGACGGAGTTATGTTGGTAAATATGGATACGCCATATAAAACATAAATAAGGATATAAATTTAAACAATATGTTAATTAATGTAAATATTATAGTAGCCTACGTCGCAAATTATGCAGAAAGCTTGACTGAATTAATTGACTTAATGATGTTACACATCATTACTACTAATAGTAAAATTAATAACGATGATTATATCTCAACAGTATTTAAAATGTAACTTCATTATGAATGTTTTTGCAATAATGCGCAGGTATTTAGTTCAGTGAAATCGCAACTTCGAAGATCTAGAAGACTAAAGTAACGAGATTGCACTTTTCTTAAATTGTACATAATAATGTTCCGTATTGCTCAAATCGTTTTTCTCAAAAAATAAAAATTACTCAAATCTCAAAATGACATGATATTTCATGAAACATTATATAAAATGAAAATTCTGATGTTACAGATTTGTTTGTATGACGATACGTAAAATGGCCACTTATGACACATCTTTAAATTTCAAATTATAAAATTCATAAAATAAACATATTTAAATGTTTCGCCCAATATTCCCATTTTAAAAGAATCCCTACGACCCCGCGAGCGTGTTTGTGTGTACTCTTAAGTATTAACATTCACCTCGGTTTTGAAAATGTGCTTTATTCAAATTGACTTGTTGAAAGTCTTTTTTGAATCGTCCAATATTTTTTTCCTACCATTATCTGTATGTATTACTAGTGGCCGTCCGCGACTTTTAAGCCCACGTTAAACTCTTTTCATTTTTCGGGTTATATATGACACTCAAAGTACGTAATAGAAAGTCTATTGGTAATAACAATCAAAATCTGTTTAGTAGATCAGAGTCTCTACACCTCACAAACATTACCTCTTCATAATTTTAGTCATGGAGCTTAGAGAGAAGGAGAACGTTCGCTACGTACTAAAGCATTAGCCCGCCTGACCCTGAAAATTTGTAGAATTTATAGTTCATTTTTCAGCCACCAGCCGCACTGCCGTCGCTAAGTAGTATCTGTAAAGTTAGCTTTTTATGAGTACAAGTAGATGAAGTTAGTTAAATATTGTACAAATTTTCTTCGGGGCATTAGTCATTTCAAATTAGCCCGCTTTTATTGAGACAATTTAGCGATCGCAGCGCCTCACTTATTTTGTCCATATTTCTGGGACACTATTTTCTACAGCGATCGTTCTCTGTATCTCTAACCTCCATGATCTACTATATAAAAATAAGTCGGGTTTTCCTTCCTGACGCTATAACTCCAGAACGCACGAACCGATTTCCACGGTTTTGCATTCGTTGGAAAGGTCTCGGGCTCCGTGAGGTTTATAGCAAAGAAAATTCAGGAAAAATTAAAAAAAAATCTTCTTTTAATCACCAAACGAAATGTTACATAAAACGAAGCTATCTGGTGGCGAAACGGAGTTCGCGGGGTTTGCTAGTTTTAGTATAGATAGATGAACAACGCCATCTGTTAACAGGATCTGACACTACACAAGAAGCCGGTGGTGAAGGAGCGCCGGCCGAACACGCCGCGCGTTATATACGTGTCGGGGGGCTACTTCCGGCACTCGATAGCTGTTTTCGAGGCGTTTAATCTGGACGACGGCGCGTGGAGCACGCTTCCTCAACTCACGGTGCCTCGTTCAGGGCTAGGAGCTGCCTTCCTCAAGGTAAATATAACTTTCGAAAGTTTGTATGGATGTTTGTGTCTCTCTCACGTTAAAACGGTTGAACGGATTTAGATAAAATTCGGCACGTATATATTTTATTACCTAGATTGACACACAGGAAACTTTTTATCCTGAAAAGCTTTAAGATTCTTGTGGGATTTTCAAAGAACTAAAGTTAACGCGGACGAAGTCGCGAGTAGCCGCTACTTGGTCAACTTGCGTATGATTTATGACCGAGGCGTTCAATCTGGACGATGGCGTGTGGTCACTGTGTAAAAATGATTATATGCGATGACTTGTGATGTAGTTTCTTACAAATTTCGTTTCTTTTTAAAACAAAATTATAAAAATAAATTTGATGCATGTAACTTGCCATGACAAAGGATTACCATTAGCTGTATTGTAATGTGAATGTTATGAATCTCTTGCCAAAGAACCCCTCATGTCAATGTGTGAATCTGACTCGCACGCATCCGTTTTTCTAGTGCAGTAATTGCGTTTATTCTTTGTAGATATTTTGCATCATAGATTTCGTTACCTAGTTTATAAAGGGTGACTCAGACTTAACGTATACAATGAAGTTATCAGCGAGCACGAATATGCTCAGGATTCAGTTTAGCGTTAGCCTGCGAGCATCTACATCACCCTACACTTCGTTTATTTCGCCGCGACTTGCTCAAACTTCACAGCTGCTATTAAGTTTACATCGCACTATAGTCATTCATACTAATATAATAATGGACAGTCAATTGTATTTTACGTCTCATTTTCATAAAATTACAGCCAAAGCGTATAAAATGTTGGGTTTCATATTTAGGCAGGGCAAAGATTTTAAAAACATAGAAACTCTATTACTTTTATATAACAGTTATGTAAGATCTCAACTAGAGTACGCTTCAACGGTATGGAATCCGCAGTACTTAACACACATAAGCGCGATAGAAAAAGTACAGAATAAATTCATTAGAAGGATGAAATACAAATACAATGATTTTTGTGAGGATGACGTTCGATCCCTGGCACACCGAAGAGAGTGCAGAGACTTGGTCTTGCTTCACGAGGTTATAAATGGTTTTGTCGATTCTTCATATCTTTTAAGTAAAATTTTGCTAAAGTGTCCAAGAGCAAATCTACGAGCACGTGATACGTTTTGCATTCCCGCGGGTCGGACTAATTATGCAAGTAATCGCTACATTGTGCGAGCTATGAAATCATATAACTCTAAATATAGTCACATTGATATATTTAATCTTAATTTTTTGAAATTTAAAAAACTAATTTGTAACTCGTTTAAGGCATAACATTTTTATTTCTTTTTGTTTTGTTTATGTTCATTATGATAACAAAAATTGTTTCTTTTTTCTCTCGTGTTTATTAGACACTATGTGAGATAATTAATAGTGGAAATTACCTAGGCCATTGTTTAAACTAATGTTATATTTTTTATGTAAAAATTAATGCTGTTATTTCCCTAAAAATAAATAAATAAATTCGAATATGTGTTTGTTTGTCATCTCTTTATTACTAAGCCGTTGAACCAATTTTGATGAAGTTTAGCAGATAGATAGTTTCGAGTCTCGGGAAAAGATATATGATAGTTCTTATCCAAGAATTTACGCTTAAAAGGGATGAACGCTCCACGCTCGAATAGGGTGAATAGGGTTGCCAACCCTGCTATATAATATAGTGGTGTCGATTCTGGCTTGATTCTCTAAACTTACAACTAAATTTAACATAGTCTCTCCCTTTCATTTTGTATGCACTGTTGTCAAATGTAAGTTTAAGTTTAGAGAATCATGTCAGAATCGACACCACTATCCTACTATATTCGTGAATCAAATACTATATTTAAAAAAAACATAGTAGGCGAGACTACTATATTTTGCTTAAAGCAGACTTTTGCCAGTAAAATCTTTCATAAAAATAAAAATTTAATTATTAACACATAGAGCAGCAAACATAATTATTCATTTCAATAATAAAGTAAATAATATTTTTTTTTTGCCATCTACTTTATTTTTAGATGTAACAGCTTCGAAAATACTACATTTGATAGATAAAAAAAACGAGCGTGCCTTACAGTAGTCGCGTATGATGTGTTACATTTCAAACCTCACCTTATATTAGTAAGAAAAGATATAAAACCTACTACAAAAGGAATAAGCCATTTGAACATTGTTCTAAAATCAAATCAAATAGCGCGCGCTTCCCAAACTTCCTGTTACACACTTCCGTCCCACTTCACGTAATCACTCCTACAGATTGCACGAAATCGAGAGGAAAGATGTTACACATCAAAAAGTGTTTTATTGTTACCGCAGGGTTTCTATTACGCGGTGGGCGGTCGGAACACATCGCCCGGTTCGTCGTACGACAGCGACTGGGTGGATGTCTACAACCCTGCCAATGAACTGTGGAGGCCTTGCAGCCCCATGTCTACGCCTCGGCACAGGGTACGTTATACTTAGGCGATTTAGATCAATTTAATAACACGTAGATTGAAGAGCTCGATGGCGCAAGTGGTTAGCGTGTTCGGCTGCGATCGTTAAAGTTAAGCTACTTTCGCAGTGGTCGGTCATATGATGGCTAATCAAAAATTTATTATCTCGAGCTCCTCCGTGCTTCGGAAGGCACGTTAAGCCGCTGGTCCCAGCTGCGTCTGCAGTCGTTAGCATCCACCAATTCGCACTGGGCCCGCGTGGTGGGTCATGGCCCAATCTCCCTATTCCATCCATAGGGAAGGCCTGTGCCCCAGCAGTGAGGACATTAATAGACTGATGATGATGATGGATAACTCGTGTCATTGAAGAAATTAATCGCAAATGAAGATGTAAGACATTCTGTTCCTCCCGTACGTGCTGTCCTAAATAACGTGCGAGAGAGAAAGAATGTCTTGCATCGGCATATTCGATTCCTTTTTTTTTATGGACTCGCACATCTTTATATATATAAAGATGTGCGAGTCCCGGGAAATAATTATAATAATAATTTATTTATATGGGAAACCAATTTTTCGCCCCGCCCTCTTGATTGCAGTTTGCATGGAACCACTTTTAAGCGCAGTTCGTATACCAAATTATTTCTAATTCGTTCAACAGGTTTAATATATGCTGGATAAAATCCACAGTTGTCACCTAGTTCAGTTTCGAACAATGAGTACAGTATCAATTCAGGCATTTGTGTTTTAATGAAACACAATAACATTATCAAAGCCGATAAAAGTACATACAGTAAAGAAATATTCTTTTGTAAATTTCATTTTATTAATATTATACTTTTTTGCAGGTAGGAGTAGCGGTAATGGACGGGTTATTATATGCCGTCGGGGGTTCATCGGGCTCTGAATATCACAAATCTGTCGAATGGTAAATACATTGGTCATTTTTATTTTTTATATTAGGAGAAAACCATTTACATTCAATTACATACTTAAGTTTGATGCTTATGTACAAGCCCTTCAGAAAATGAAATTTTAGAGAAAAAACCCGTTAGGATGCAGTTTTATTTTTATTATCATCCTTATCCGTGAAAACTAGAATATTAAAAAAAATCGTTACAAAGAAGGCTTTTCCCTGTAACGATAAGACTCTTCGTCGCATCCGGTTGTATTTGTTATTGATACCCATCAATCCGTACAGGGTTAACATGGTGGGCTATGGTCCGTTCTCATCAGTCAGTTCCATCTATAGGAAAGGCCTGTAATTAGGTTGATCACATTAGGAATTTAAAAAATCATGACATATCTCAGACTTTGTATAAAGAATGGATATTTTGTCACAGAACACAAACATATTTTGATTGTAAATTTCTTATTTACATTTCATCCCATGCATTTTGTTGTTATTTTAGCACTCCTTCCACAAAAATTGAGATTTAAGACTCTAGCAGTGGCAACACTGAAGCTGAATTTAAATTACGAAATTAGTGACATGAAAGAAGTTCCGTAGCCATTAATTTCATAAAAAATTTCGTTTACAAGTCTTTGCCAAGTAGACTTCCAATCGCCTAACTAAAGTGCATCAAAAAACGTCCGAGCGGTGTTCTACATCAACTTATACAGATAGTTAACACATTTGTTCAAGTTAATACGTTATGTCGTAGCAGTGAGTTTCAATGTCAATTGTATACAAGCGAGAATTTCAAACACACCTTTTTGAAGTGAAACTTCTTTACGTACGCTTGACTTGGGGAGTAAGCTGGCGAATGCGTTACGCGTTACGAAAAAAAGGCGAACGGGAGTTGAGTGGGGGATATAGGCAAAAGGAAGCAGTGCGCGCGCATGTTTTCTTGCTCTTATAGCTAGTAAATGAAATATGTATATGTACATACATGTACATATTGTACACACACATATATTTAAAGAGTGGAGGGCTGATAACCTGAGACACGGGTTTTTTCCTAGTTTAGGTGTCAGCCCGCCATAATTAGATAAGTGACCTTTTTACTTAGTGTTTTTAATGGAATAAGAAACTGATTATGGGGAGAAATAAAGAATTATTATTATTATCTAATATATAAAATTCTCGTGTCGCGGTGTTTGTGGTTAAACTCCTCCGAAACGGCTCGACCGATTTTCGTGAAATTTTATATGCATATTCGTAGGTCTGAGAATCGGATCTAATCTTTTTTTCATCCCCCTAAATTTTAAGGGTAATTCACCCCTAAATATTTTTTTTTTCAATTTTAAATATATATTTTTTAATGGTACATCATACAAAATTACATACAACCCAAAATTTTCACCCTTCTACCCCTACCCCTATTTTTTTATGGCGGTACGAAGCTAGTTATATATATGCATACAGATACAGCTAAAGAAGTTTCACTTTAGTCTTGTGGTTATAAGTACACACGGCGTAATTTTGCTTCAGACTCTTTTTGAGCGTGATTGTGAGTCTTGTTTCTATATATACGTCAATGGTTAACACGTGAAATCGCTAATGTATTTTATGTCACGGCACAACTTTTATGCCACTAATTTCATTCAGTGAATTAAGCCTAATATACGTTGTTTGTCCAGTTATGACCCAGAACGAGACACGTGGAGTTCTGTAGCATCAATGGGTTGCGCGCGACTCGGAGTTGGAGTGGCCGTAGTGAATCGCCTTCTATATGCGGTAGGGGGATTCGATGGCGCTAGGAGAGTTGCTTCGGTGGAATGTTACCATCCCGAAGACGACAAGTGGATGGCGCGAAGCAATATGAGAGCAGCAAGGAGTGGCGCTGGTACGTACATTAATAGTTATTGGTGTCGATTCTGGCATGATTCTGTATATTTAAATTTGAAAACAGTGTATCCTTTATAGGTCACAGTGAATATAGTCCCATTAGGACTGCAAAGCCCCAAAAATAAAAAATAATAATAATAAAAACTCTACTTTTACTTTAAACAATTGATAAAGACGGAATAATAACTATTTTTTTTTTCTCTGAGGGTATGTGTAAAGGAAGGTACTGTTTAAAAGTTATAAGTAAATTCAAATTTAATATCTATATATACCAGGCGCGGTCACAGCCTGAAATTTTGGAGGGGGTCACTCACTACACTAATACAAAAAAAACCGGCTAAGTGCGAGTCTCACTCGCGCACCGAGGGTTCCGTACACACCTGAATTTTCAAAAAAAATTGTTATTATATGATATAACTAAAAATTTGCGGTTTTCGCAATTTTTCCCTTATCTGTACTGTAAGACGTTATTTTGTACCTAATTTCAAGATTCTAAGTTCACGGGAAGTACCCAGTAGGTTTTGATTCCGTGCGAGTTTCGAAAATTGCGGCATAAACCGTTTGTGTATGCATCTTTTGATTGCTTTGGTTTAGAAGTTTGGTTTTTTCACAACTCCAAGGGACATTACACCTGAGTATTAGATATGAATTACAGTTTGATACCTCCACGCGTTCCTGAGAAAAACGGTCTTGACAGACGGACGGACGGACAACAAAGTGATCCAATAAGGGTTCTGTTTTTTCCTTTTGAGGTACGGAACCCTAAAAATAGGTATCTGGAATAAAATAAACATTATTGCACAAGCCACAATTTTATGTTATACATTACTTATAAAACAAAATGGAAGTCGTCTTCTTGTATTTGCGAATCGGGTGATAATATTTGAGATGTCTGGTACTAGTTCTGGGTGAATGTTTAGAAGTGCTAAATCTGTTAACCGCTATTCTAACAAGTTAGCTCTCAACCATGTTTTTAACTAAGTAGACAGCCTTTATCTTGAATCACATTATTAGAATATTGTTATACAATCTTTATCATAATGACGCATATCGATTTTGCTAGGATTACCAAAACTACGTAGTTCGGTTCCTTGTTTCGAAACTAGTACCAGATGTAATTTCCAAGTTATTTCGGCCATCGTACGTTGTTCATAATAACACCACTAGATGTCAGCAAACTATAAATTTATCGCTGTTAGCGAGATAGCTAGAAATTTCCTTTTATTATTTGGCAAATTTTTGAGATTTTCAATTTGACCTTAAATGGGGGGGGGGGGGGTCATGTGGCTGCACGCGATAAATTTGGCGTAAATAAGTGCTTTACAAGGATGGGGTTTGTTTTCGTCATTGGTGGTGACGGAAAGCGACACCGTATAAGCTCTTACTGAGTTGAACAAAATCCCAGTTCCTGTTACGGTGACAACGGAATCGCCGAAGTCCGTAGAGCAAACATCCAGCTGTACCAACTCTCAAATGGACGTAAATAAAGTCCCAGTTCCCAGTACGGCGAGGGCTGAATCACCGAAGCCAGTAGCCCAAATCCCCACCAGGGGCAAGCGTATTGTCAATGCATCGGTTAAAAAGTAGTTTTAAGTGTTTTATTGCGTTTTGTGTTGTCGTGCGCGTTCACCGCATTTTGTTCCCTTTCTTTTACACTTTGTTGCACTTGTAATCGTTCAGTGGCTCCTCTCATTATAATGTGTCCTATCTCTTCAATTTGTAATCATAATTATATTAAAACTTGGTTTGTTTATCTCCATTCGGATAGACATAAATTAAAGGTATTTGTTTTTCTAACATTGTGAACATGATTATCTGACATTGATATAACATATCACCAAATTCTCACGTCTCAATTAGTTATAAATTTTTCATTACTGGTAGGCATAAGTTTCAATGTTCATACAGCCATTCGATATCAAACCACGCACAGTTGTTCTGACGTGAGGGAATGAAGCTTCATGACTTTGTTTTACAATTTTTATTTGCTGCACTGCTCTTTGAGCAGTCACCCAACACACATAGCAAACAAGCCTATATTAGTTGAAAGAGAAATAGTTTTCAAGATTATTTTTCTAGTAAAATTTTATTTAAGATCAATTGAATAGCGCATTGCATAAAATATACATTTGTAGTAGTAATAGGAGATACATCATGTAGATAATTCACTAGACATCAAAGGCTTTAGAAATAAGATGCCATTTCAATATATTTTTATTTAAAGCTGACTAAAAAAATATTCGTTAACAGTCTATTTTTGTTAACAGGCGTTGCGGCATTAAATCAGTACATTTACGTAGTGGGCGGCTATGACGGGTCGCAGCAGCTGTCATCAGTAGAACGCTACGACACGGAACGGGATATTTGGGAGCCAGTAGCGCCCATCACTAAGGCTCGATCAGCTCTCTCACTCACAGTACTCGACAACAAGCTCTACGCCTTAGGTATGTAGCAATTAGATGTAACTACATAACGGACCAAATTCAAAGAGATGTTGTGTATGGGTTTAAGCTAAGAAATCAAGTGAAGCCATTAGCGCCATTATCAACAGATAGACAGAAATCATCTACTTACACAGCCGAGGGGTTATAGCATAAACTGACGTGTACCACGAAGTTCTGATATTCTTTACTAGATGGCAGTAGTATCAACTTTATTTGTATTTTATCATTTATGCTAGTTAACTGAGTTAAGTGCAATTTTTTATAGGTATATAAAACAATTTAAATTGTATTGGGCACCGGGCAGGTTTAAATGAGTACTGAAAAAAAAAATTAAGATGGTCACGCTTTTACGGATCTATGCCCCAAAAATAAAGTCAAACTGACATCAGAGCCTCTGGTGCTGAGTGGTTAGGACCATTGAGAGACGCCAGTGCAACATTCGTATAAACTTAGCACAGTTTATACATTGAATTAAATTCAGCAGTTCTTCTTTGTATTTTGTTCGTGCACTACATCTACGTAGTGGCTGCTACTACCTGTAGAGCCCATTGGTATATCAATAATCGGATATGCGCTGTTGTATTCCTTCCTGTGCTAGGGCAAGATTATAGAAAACTAATTTATTAATTCCTCTAATAGTTTGTTAAGAAGCATGAGTAAATATTTTATTTTAATCACACTATGGTGTCGATTCTGACATAATTCTTTAAACCTAAACTCAAATTTGAAAACAGTGTATCCTTGTCATTCTCTATACAGAATGAAAAGAAGAGACTGATGTTAAATTTTGTTTAAAGTTTAGAGAATCATGTCAGAATTGACATCACTGAATTAATTACAAGTATGATTGAATTATACTGTACTGTATTGATTTATAGTGTATAGATATGATAGCTTACTGCTGATAATACCTAAATTTAAAGAATTTATGATCTAATTTATATTTATCTATTACAGCCTGATTAGTCTGAAGGTGCGTTCAGACTATGCTATACTATTATAGCATATATATAAATTATAGCCCAGAGCACAAAAACATCGCGCACCATATAAGTATACCATGGTGTGAACATGTTCACACCACGTTTTACTATTGTACGGGGTTACTATAGCGTTTTCTGAACGTATTTTAATCATAGAGGTATAAGAATAGAGTGGGGAAGGCGGCTTTAAAAGTGTCTGTCTAGTAGAAAGAGAAAGAAGACGAGAGACCGCTAGCTATCTCTCTCTCTCTTGTGACGCATGGCATCCAATGGCATCACATCGAAATAGTAAGATGCTTACGGTTGGCAATGCGCATGCGCGATTAGAGAGAGAAAACTAGCGGTCTCTCATCTTCTTTCTCTTTCTATTCGAGGGACACTTCCACTTGTAGTAGAGTCTATATCTCCCCTACTCTATTCTTATATCTCTATGATCTTAATACACATAGGAATGCTATTTTATTTGAATCTTCCACTTCTTACAGGTGGCTACGACGGCACCGCGTTTCTAGACATCGTCGAAGTGTACGACCCGGCGACGGACACTTGGCAACCGGGAGTGCCATTAACGTCACCACGTTCCGGACACGCGGCCGCGGTCTGTTACACCCATGTAGCCGCCCCGGATGAACGAATACCACCCGCCCCCACGAGACTGTCCCGACGAACCCCGCACCCTGCAGACCAGAATACGAGAGTAGAAGATGTTCCGACAGTCAATAACATCATTGGCACCATTGCGCACAACGCGAACTCTTAGCATCGCCCCGCCCTCCCACGAGGGCGCCACCGAACTTAGTGTTAACAGTGAAAACAAGTGCAAAGTATGGAAACAACGTTCAGTGAAACTTGTGGTGATGAAAGTTTCTTAATCGTGAAAATAGTGAATGTTAAGTACCTACCAACGTTGTTTGGCAATGTGCGAGTTTCTAACTTGAATCAGTATAATTATAATATATGTATACTTCTTACATAATCAACCCACAAAATATATCTCATTTTCTGAGACACCATCCTGCAAGGTTTTTAATAACAAAAATAAAATAAAAAAATCATGTTTACACCCTTGAGTTTAGAAACTCGCACTATGTGCACAATTATCACACAGTTGAGAGTGAAAAACTTCGGTCACGGTAGTGCACAGGATTGCACATGAGTGATGTTAGTTGTAAACAGAATGGAGACGCCATGTATATAAATCGAAAGGAATGTTGTACTCTAAATCTCAAGTTAGGTGAACTTTGATATAGCCATAAATTTCAGTACATACTTTAACTGTGTTGACCCAATGTTGTTTACAGACTTTTATATTTTCTTTTGATCCTTTATCGAAGGAATACCTAGAGTAACTATCGCTATAAATATTATTTATAGATATAAATATTTATCATTCCCAGCACACAGTACACCTTCTATTTAATTAATATAGACAATGTATTCAATTCCAACCTATTTTGCGAGTTATGTTTTTTATTCTATTAAATCCCATCTACCCAAAAACCGAACTTGCTACACGGAAGTAGCAAGCCAATAAACTGGGCCACTTGGTACCTCAGAACACTGATTTTATTAGAGATTTGATTTTCTGGGGTGGTTGGTTTATTTGCAGTTGAGTGTATATTTCTTAGCATAGCAATTACATTTCCAACAGAATACCTACTACAATATAGTTAAATGTATAAATATTCCAAATTGTAGTTAACTTCTATTATGTAAAGATTGTAATAATATAGATGCTCCAAAAGAGATGTTCCGAATTTGTATGCAGGCTGGTATTCGGCCTACCCCCAAGACAAGTTTTAAGAGATAAAAAAGTGTATTTTTTGAATATCATGGGACAAAACTATAATTAAAAATCACTCTCAAAAACAGCTGTTTATATTCTGGTGCAAATCTCAAATTAAAAAAGTAACACATTTATAGTGTCGATTCTAGCTTAATTCTCTAAACCTAAAATTAAATTTTACAACAGTATCCTTGTCATTCTCTATACAGAATGAAAAGGAGAGACCGATGTTAAATTGAGTTTTAAGTTTAGATAATCATGTCAGAATTAAATAAAAAAAAAGGTATATTTAAGAGCCTCTTGGTTAAATCTTTGTTCAATATATAATTTATCGTGGGGAGTTTCGAAGTACCAAAATAGAACGTCTCCTTTAGTGATAGAGCAGCTTAGCAGTGTTTCTCTGTACAAAAACATCTTATATCAATTTGAATATAGTGAGCTACAACACTGCTTATCTAGTCTGCTTAATCTTCCTTGATTATAAATGCGCAATGCGGTTATTTAGAAAGATTGAATGACTTGAAAGCAGTATCTAAGAATTTCTATTATTTGATAATTGTAACTGTAAAGTATTTGTATATAATTTATTATTAATTGTTATTCATAAGGACAATAAAGACTGTTATGGGAGTAAACAATAGTGTTTTATTTGTAACGCAATTGGTAGAAAAGTGACTGTAATGTAAAGCTATGCAATCAACAGACGTACTTATGACATTATTTAAGAATTCGTCGTAAGGGTGACCATAAAATTCATGGAATCAGGATTTCTACCATTCAAAGACATAAAAACTTGTTCACCTTAAATATTATAATTATTCTTAAGATATGATGTAAGCAAATGCCTCATGACATGAATAAAATAGAAGCAAATAGGGAAGCATTTCGTCTTCGGGAGGCACATTAAGCCGTTGGTCCCGGCTGCATCTGCAGTCGTTAGCACCCACCAATCCGCACTGGGCCCGCGTAGTGGGTCATGTCATAGCCCAATCTCCCTATTCCATCCATAGCAAAGGCCTGTGCCCCAGCAGTGGGGACATTAATAGGCTGATAATGATGTGGGAAGCATTTGTTGGCCACCATTTAAACACTAAATCGATCAAGTGACCTGTACCTGACTTAGGGTTTCAAATTTGGCTTGTTTTCAACTCGGGAACTGCTTATGACGTTGAGCAATCAAATCCGGAACTCTGGAATGAAAACGGGAGTTGTCAGCTTTTAAAAATTAAGTAAAAAAACCTTTTTAGTTATAATTTTTATTATTTTTAAAGCATGTAACTGCTTGATGTTTAAATCTAAAGAAAATATAACTAGAAAATATTCCACGCGGACCAGGCAGCAGACGGGACTCGAACCCGCACCCTTCGCAATCCGGGCGAATGCACTGACCAATTATGCTACCGCGGCCCTCACGGACCGCGTCGAAATTCCTTCTAGCTATTCTTAAGCTGCAAGGCAGCGCCATCTCTTCGCATTATAGGTTAACCCACAATGTCAAATGAATACTTTTACAAGTATTAAACATTTGAAAGAAGAAATAGCAATTATAGTTATAATTTTTATTATTTTTAAAGCATGTAACTGCTTGATGTTTAAATCTAAAGAAAATATAACTAGAAAAAATTCCACGCGGACCAGGCAGCAGACGGGACTCGAACCCGCACCCTTCGCAATCCGGGCGAATGCACTGACCAATTATGCTACCGCGGCCCTCACGGACCGCGTCGAAATTCCTTCTAGCTATTCTTAAGCTGCAAGGCAGCGCCATCTCTTCGCATTATAGGTTAACCCACAATGTCAAATGAATACTTTTACAAGTATTAAACATTTGAAAGAAGAAATAGCAATTATAGTTATAATTTTTATTATTTTTAAAGCATGTAACTGCTTGATGTTTAAATCTAAAGAAAATATAACTAGAAAAAATTCCACGCGGACCAGGCAGCAGACGGGACTCGAACCCGCACCCTTCGCAATCCGGGCGAATGCACTGACCAAAGAGATGGCGCTGCCTTGCAGCTTAA
Source organism: Chilo suppressalis (assembly GCA_902850365.2). Lineage (NCBI taxonomy): Eukaryota > Metazoa > Arthropoda > Insecta > Lepidoptera > Crambidae > Chilo > Chilo suppressalis. The sequence continues at coordinate 7,966,290 of OU963902.1, forward strand.
GAATAGCTAGAAGGAATTTCGACGCGGTCCGTGAGGGCCGCGGTAGCATAATTGGTCAGTGCATTCGCCCGGATTGCGAAGGGTGCGGGTTCGAGTCCCGTCTGCTGCCTGGTCCGCGTGGAATTTTTTCTAGTTATATTTTCTTTAGATTTAAACATCAAGCAGTTACATGCTTTAAATATAATAAAAATTATAACTATAATTGCTATTTCTTCTTTCAAATGTTTAATACTTGTAAAAGTATTCATTTGACATTGTGGGTTAACCTATAATGCGAAGAGATGGCGCTGCCTTGCAGCTTAAGAATAGCTAGAAGGAATTTCGACGCGGTCCGTGAGGGCCGCGGTAGCATAATTGGTCAGTGCATTCGCCCGGATTGCGAAGGGTGCGGGTTCGAGTCCCGTCTGCTGCCTGGTCCGCGTGGAATTTTTTCTAGTTATATTTTCTTTAGATTTAAACATCAAGCAGTTACATGCTTTAAAAATAATAAAAATTATAACTATAATTGCTATTTCTTCTTTCAAATGTTTAATACTTGTAAAAGTATTCATTTGACATTGTGGGTAAAACCTTTTTAGTCAAAATTAGTTTTAATTGTCAAAGAATCTGTTTCTTATCACGGCATTTTTTTTATTTAAGCTTACAACCTTTGTCCTATTAATAACGAACACAAAAAATATATAATAATTTAGTGTAGTTAGTCAGATGTTTAGTTACCTCCTCATCACATAAATCCATCCAAAGAGGGAATAAATACACGTTATCTGGTCTTTAGTAAAAATTCCAAGCTTCGAGTTATCGAAAAGCGCGTTAAAATTAATCCATATAAAAACTTCGTCACTCTCCCATTCCCCTTTTAGAAGAACAAGAAATTGCAAAGGACATTGCTCGTTCCCCATACATTGAATGCCCTAGAACGCCCAGCAATGAGAAAATGATAGTTGTGTTCGGAATCATTCATAAACTCTAATTAGGCATTTGTTGAGATACGGACAAATTGAGGAACCGCGGCCTACTACAGAATGTATTAAGTAGATTTTGAGGTTATAATTATTATACTTAATCGTAAAAGATGTACACTTTAAATATTCTGAATACATTTAGTGTTTACCTCTATGTAAGCATTAAAATAATATGCATTAAATGAACATAAAATGCAATTAATAATAAAAATAATAAATGCTTATATTCATATTGATTTATGAGTGTTGGCAGTTGGCACCTATGATACTTAAACCTACCTGTAGTAATAATAGATTTGTTTTCAAATGAAATGTTCAAAGTCTTTCCATTTACCTGTTTCTATATTTTACTATCGGTAATTAGGTATGTACCTGGATATCATTATGATTTTCATAAAAATAAACAGATATTACATGGGATGGGAGTATAAACTATCTTAACATAATTTCAGAAATAATCTTTTTATAAATATAATATAAATACTAGTAATAAGTATTATTAACTAAGGTACCTAGTTCTATTTTTATGTTGATAAATACCTATGGTCGCCTATATTGTATTTATTAAGGTAAACAATCTTGGCACAACTTTTTAACAGAATCACCCATTTAATAATAAAATATTAACGAAGCCAATAAACTATTAAAATAAATCGTTATTATAGACTGAAACCTATTGAATCCAGTTATCAGTTAATTTTTAATGCTGTATTTTCAATAAAAAGGAATGCCAGGATTGTTTACCAAATAGAACAAGTTGGATGAACAGACTGTAGTATCCAGTAACAGAACTTTTATTTTTTATTTTTTTAAACAGATTGTCCGTTTACTATGATTAATTGCTAATAAGTTAAAAAAATAATAGAAAAATAATAGTAAAGGACATTCTTTTGGGCATGCTAGGGCCGATTTCGTCGATGTCCTTTATAATTTATTTATGTAAGCATTCGTGCCAAGTTTCAAGTCTATTAACTCGAGGAAAAAGATTTTTCCTACAAACTCTATTTTATCCCCTTCGGGAATGAATTTTGAAAAATCCTTTCCTAGTGCATCCCTAGACATCTTAAGGAACCTACATGCCAAATTTGGAGTCTCTAGAGCTAGCGGTTTGGGCTTTGCTTTGATATGTCAGTCAGCCAGTTTCCTCTTTTATATATTTAGAAGATAGTTTAAATATACCAGCTTCAATCCCGGTTTTCTATTTCAACTTCAAATTTGAAAAATTCTCAAAATCAGAATAAAATTTTATAAGGTTCTGAGAAAGCAAATGGGAAGAAATTATTGGAATATGAAAATATTTCTGATTGCAGACTATTACTCTACTAGTCACCTGACCAGCCATCCTAAGTCAGAACCACCGGTCACCCTAAATGTTGATTATGTTCTTAAAATATTGAGCAAGCAAATGCCTCATCATGACAGGAAATTATGGGAATCAATTCTTGGCCACCATTTCAGATATGTACCCATGCGAATACAAAAACCCAAAATAGAGAAAAGAAAAATCTGTGCTTAAACAACTAGTGGCCCATTGTCAGTACCACCATCAGTACTAATAATATAGGAGGTTATTAATAAAAACACTAAATTCAATTAACAGTGTTTATATTTTGTTTCGAGGTTAATATTACGTGTGCCATGTGGCTTTAGGTACCTTTAGGAAAAAGCACTAAAAAGATTTCTAAAACATTTTCAACATCCTCAGTTAACATGTACTTTATATTACAATTAAACAGAACTATTACAGTATATGTACAAGATTTACTATATTATGTTAATAAGTGTAGTCAACTGGCAACACCGCTGCAGCCCGAAAGACTGCAGCGGTGTTGAGCTGAAATTAATGGTTTGTGCTCTACAATTATATAATTATTATATCATGCCTTAATATACAAAAGTTTTAGGTGCAACCAAGATATAATTACGATTTTTAAAAATATACACATTCGAGAATATACTTTTACATTTCGAAGTTAATGGTAGATATAGATATAGTACATGTTCAAATGGGAGATCTACTCGTACGAGAAATGCTCTTTCTAGTGTTAACCAAATTGGCCATTGTTTTCGTTTTTAAAATACATGAACAAATAATACAACTTATGATTTCGAATATTGCAAAATATCAAATTGTTTGCTATGTCGCTAGAATATGACAAGACAGTGCAAATAAATAGACAGTTATTAGCAGTATGTTAGCATTTCGCAAAATTAAATTATATTTATAGCGTTTCTTGTTCCCGTTCTCATTACAGCATTACAACCACAAGACATCCAGCAAATTATAAATGCATGTGTAGTCATTATAAAAAAGGTTCATATTTAAATGATCGTTTAAAAAATAGTAATGATCCTCAATAAAATACAATTGGTAACCTAACTTTTTAGTTACCAATTGTATTTTTAGGTGATCATTTTTTTATTATTTTTTTGAGGACCTTTTAAATATTTCTCTATAAAAATACCTTAGTCTTGATAGGAATTTGTATCTTTACTATAATTTTCTAATGAAGAATTCCATAAATCAATGGCATACACAGAATACTTATGTTGACCACATCATACATACTACAATGGTCATCATTGTATTTTGCCAGAGTAGGAGCTATTCCAGTCTGACTCAGCCAAACGCAGGGGTCTCAAATAATTAAAGTGTCAGAGTAACGCATATCAATAACATTCTAATGCCAGCACTTCACTTGGCTATTCGTATACGCAATTTGTGAACTTGACAACAGTCTGTCCTTATCATGATATATAAGGAATGAAAAGGACCGACTGATGTAAACTTTACAAATAGCAAACACGAATAGCCAAGTGAATTACTGGTAAACATGTTTTTAACTTTGTTTTGAATATATATATAAAACTATCACTTTACCAGTACGCAACAATTTCTATTAAGCGTTACAAAAGACTCGAGTCCTTCAACTTAAAAGTATAGTTTTAGAGGGATTTTTTTTTTTGTTAAACATAAGTTGTTTCTAAACATTAAAATTTTGAGAAAATCAATTTTGTCATCAAATATGTAGTATTATAAAAAAACTTAAAGGGCACTTAGTTATTGAATAATTTGGCCATCATAACTTTGACCGATATCTAAATATCGGATGCTCATATTATACTAATTGATTAGAAGGTAAAAAATTCCGAGAAAATGTTAACAACGTTTAATAAAGTCAGCCAAACGACTCGAGTATTTTACAATATCAACAACTATTATCATTTAGTATAAACATGATATTCTCTTAAAGCTTGCCACGTGTTATACAAACTGATGGAAAAAATAAAACAGTGTAAATGAAAATACCAATTGCAAACAAATGAATTATTGTACAAAAACATGCACGTATCATTTCAACGTTAAAATGACATAGGAATTAATATATTCGATTTGGCACAAATCAATAAGGCTGCATACATAAATAATTATAGGACAAGACATATCTCAAATCAATGGAATTTGTTAGTGTTCTTCATAGAGTAAAGTTCTAAATATTTTGTACTTGTTATGATTCTGCATTTAAAAACGTGATCCTTACAATATAATTAATTATTCTTATGATAATGTGAAATTAAACACTTACACACGAATTTATAACCTTTTAACAATGAATAACCCCACATTTCGCTTCGTTCTACAGCTCTGTGTATAACATGAGGAACTCACCTCTCTTTTACTTTCTCGATAATTTGTTTATTATCATTCGTCTCTCCTGTTCCCAATTTATTTAGAGTCGTTATATACTAAAATATATTTTCATTTACACATTTTGGAATATATGTTAAAAAACCAGTATAAAATAGTACGGAAGCCAATTAAATCATAAATGCCAATAGAAATATCACATAAATATTTAATAAAAGAATTATCACGTGTCATTCTAAGCTCAGCCCCACTATACAAGTAGTATCCCATAATACAAAGTTGTTAAACCTTTGATTCCAATGGGACCATATATCAAAAGACAAGGGTACTGTAATCTGATAATTCAAATGCCATGAATGTGTGAAAATCGTTTTGTTTCTTAACAAACATGTCTTCTTCCTAAGGTCATATCAGACGTAGGTATTGAGATAACATTGGTATTTAGGACATACTCATATTCCACATAAAACCTACAGTAGCATATTTAATTTTGTCACTATCGTATTGTATTAGTAATCACATTATAAAAATACAATTTTCCGTAGGGAAAATAACACTAAACAAATAAGGGCTGTGCTGTCATATAAGAAAACATGTTTTACAAAAAATTTCACTGACCACAATTATCATTTGTACACCATGAATTCACCTTAACAATTATGACAAATCCTGCAGAAGAGCAATAGAAAAATAAACAGACACATTTTATCGACTATATTGACTATTATAAAATATACTCTTAAGATACAATTTACCATAAACTTTTAAAATAAAGTATTTGCACAGACAACAGTTGTAAAGTGTTTCGTCAGCAGTGGTCAGAGTTCGATGCATAGTCTCGTACGCGACGTGCGAACTCTTTGTTGAATTCTCAGAACAAGAACTAAAGCATAGAAAGAGTTTAAATACTTATCATTTCCTTAGTTTTTCCCTATAGTTTTCTCAGACGTGAGTATTTTTGCTCTGTTCGTTACTTCCCAATACCCCAAAAAAGAACGATTCTTCCTTGGCTTTTTTTTAATAAAAATTTAATTAATTGATTAATCTCAATAAATTCTAGTTCATTTTAAACACCACGAAACGTACTCTCTGTATTTATAATTTTGATAGTTGTAAGTTTTAGTTTTTTACTTTTTGAGATAATCAAATCAGAGTTCCGTGGTAGCCTGTGGCCCAGTTTATTTGCAGTCGAGCGTATTATCTTATTTATATATACAGCAAAAAAAGGGACAAATGTATGTTGCTGTGAACCATACTATGAATAGCGTGCGTACTGCTACACAAACGTCAAATCTGATGCCATGGTTACCTTTACGATACCGAATCAAAAATGTCAAATACAACCTGCCAGCACGCCACTATAGGTAAACCACTATTTTTTGGTTGGGTAATACTTTCCTTGAAAATATTTTCGTTAATCTATAGTCTATGGGAACGTACGCTCAAACTTCATAGCATAACTTCTATGCTTTATCCCTTGTTCTGAGGTTGAATTGAACAACATAAAACATATTTAAGTATGACAGAGCGCTAAGACACTTCTCATACGGTTCGTCGGGTATACGTAGCGCCATTTTGCACTTAATAAATACGCAAATTTTCAATATCGTTACAAAAAATTTAACATCTCATGAAATAAATATGCTGTTATATTATGTATGGATGTGACAAAGTGAATGCGCTAAATAAACATACGCGACAAATAGCATTCAAATAGCCTTAAGATGTACCACGCGTATCGTACGAGACTGCATACTTACCCTCACAAAGTGTTTTGTCTACATAATTATTATACTCATATATCATTCAATAATGTCACTCAATCGCTCACTCACAAATACACACACGCTCACGTTCATACACTTTTCATATTCAACAACAATGGAAGAGTCGTCAGAAGCCCTGCGTTTCTAGAGAATAATATATGTAGTTAAATGTAAAATAATAATTTTTTGCACTAACAAACGGCATACAAATGAACCGTGTTTTGCAAAAAAATTTCAAACCAATAAAAACTTACGTATAGAAATTTGAACAGCTAGAAGTACAATGTAATGAAAATCGGTTTTCTTGCCCATTTGCCACAATTGAGGTCATTTTTATACATTTAACAACAATGAAACCAAGTCAACTAAGGGTTTGGAAAATTTTTGTAGAACAAGGTTCGTCAGCTACTAAGTAAGTAGTTCATAAAATATGACTTTTGTGTTTGAATACAATATATTTATGTGGCACTAGGAGACCACGCGGCTTCCACCACCGCGTCGGTCTTTGTCCTCACAGAGGAAACATATGGACAACACAACACTATATATTCCAGAAATTATATCTTATAAACGCAATATATAAAAATAGTCTAAGTAAATTCGAACGGACACAAAATGCATAACTTAATGGAAGATACTCAGGAATGCATTTCAATTAGCGTATCCATAATCTAAATACGTTTATCGTCAACGAACTTATAGGAGAATTGACTTAAAATATGTATACAGTATAGAGAAGTCAAGAAGTCAGCGCAATTATTCACTCGGCTGCGAAACACCATTCATTCACAACGTAACAGACAACTCATCGCGTGCACCACTAACAATATTACAAGTCATTTCAAAAGGTGTAAAAAAAGTAGCAGCGTGCGACACAACGTCTCACGCGCTGACTTCACGCTCATATTTAAACACCTCAACCGAAAGGCTCATAAGACGCGGCGAAATAAAAAATCTTTATTAACACGGACCTACCTCCGATTTCACTTCGCAACTGAAGCGACGGCGTCATTATCAAAGTGATGGTCCTTCGAGTCATTCTGAAATGGGGACTTCACACGGTACGCCGCTACCATTCGGAATTCGAATATTGATACCGATTCCCATTTTCACCACGCGAGAAGAACCGAGGGTCTTCCGAATTCAAACTGAAGTTTCGAAACGTGTCGTTCCATATTCAAATTGTCACTACGAGTCCAGTCGGAGGAGGCCGCATCCAGTCGCGCGCCGGCAGTCAGCGCGTGCGGACGGGGGCGGGCCGGGGCCTCAGGCGGGGGGGTGGGGGTGTTGTTTCGGGCGCGGCGTGAAGAACCGTCATTGGGGCGTGTCTCGCGCGGCGCTCCAGCGGTCGAACTCGATGCCGGAGTCGGGGGATGCCCCTATCCCCGCCACTACCCCTGGGGCCCCGGGATGTCCCCGGGCCGGGGCCCGCGCACTGTCCGCGCCCACGCCCGAGTCGGGCGCTCGCATCTCACGCACGCCCAGCTCCTCCAGCACCTGGGACCAAAGTACCCGCAGTTGTAATATTAAACTGTGTGGAAACGCTCGCGGCTTTACGCCGTGCACGCCCCGCCTACGGTGTTGTACTGTTGTCGATAGTGGTGCGCTTCTCACTTTAATTTACATTGCGACAAGGATCTGTAGGAGTGTGAGTAACAGTACAAGGAGGGCGCCCCTGTCTACGTAAATGACATGATAAAAAAATTACGTTTACAAAGACGGCGGCGTTAGTTCAAATTTTCGCCACATTAATAAAGTTCCTTGTCGCACTATACGGCTGTGAATATGATGGCACTAAATGCTCTATATTTGTATTATAAATTGCGTGCACAACTGATACTTCCAAAGCTACCAAATCTAGTGGAGATTGAGTAGATCTAACAATTTTAGGGTGTGTTTATATTTGAATATACACTAGACCAGGCTGCTGAAGCAAACAGGACCAATAGCTTTAATTTTGAAGAAAGGAAAAACATCAAAGTACTTTAAACTTTTAACCGGAGGCCCAAGCACTAATTTTGTTAGCTCCGTAATCGTATCACATTGTCAAAGTTTCTATGAAAAGTAATCAAAACCCCTATTGAACGTGAAAAAGAAGAGCTATCCCAAACAAAATTTGGTGTTGACGATACGATTACAGATCTGTCAAAATTCATGCTTTGGCCTCAGATGACAGCAGCCTTTACGGAAACTGCTCAACCTCACGAAACCATCTAGCTAATCATACGCGCACCACTCTCCAAAAAAGCACTAAAATAAACACATCAAGATAAAAATCAGAAAACCCCCGTAGACGCAGCGTTGCAGGCGTGTCGTGTGTAGTAAGAGTGCAGACCTTACTCAGGCTGGCGGAGTGGTCGTGCAGTCCCAGGTCCCTCTCGAAGGAGTGCAGTTGCCTCATGAAGTGGAAGTTGGGCGCGATGTCAGTCTTCCTGGAGCGGACCAGTTCGAACGCGTCCCGTAAACTAAGCCGGTGTCGCTGCATGAGGTAGGCCAGCGTCACCGTCACAGAACGAGACACTCCTGCCACGCAGTGTACTAGCACGCCGCAACGAGCCGACATCGCCTCCTCTGTTAAATAGGAGACCAGGTGTGAAACTACGCTTAAAGAGTCTTTAACTAAAGATATAAGATATAATAACATTTTTCCACATTTGGGTTAGAACGCGTCGCGGACATCGCCTACTCTGTCGTAAAGTTGAAATGTGAAAAAACAAAAGAAAACATAGAACCGAATACACTTGAATAGATTAGAAAAGAGAGGAAGATAGAAAAGTAGAAACAAATGCATTAGCGGATCGGTAAGGAGGACAACATAAAAAAATATATTTTGGTTAGAAAGGAGGAGGAGGTAAAACATAATGAAAGATCTAAATAAAAAACTAGAACTAGAACTAAATAATAAACGAAATTTGTTGATAGATTAGAAAGGAACAAAAAGCAGAATTAAAAGTATTTGTGATATGATAGAAAAAGTAGAATCAGATCATTGACAACTTAAAATGGTAATAAAGATACAATAAAATTCGTAAATAGATTAAAACGAAAGAAAAGATACAATTAGTTTGAATGGTGTATTAGAGTGGTAGAAAAACAAAAAGATTAAAACAGAACTAAAGATAACACGAAACTCGTCGATTAGAAGAAAACGTAGACTCATAACCATGGCTAAATCAGAATGGAAAGTAAAATCAAATGCATTGATTTCCATGAGCTAAAACCATCTTCTTGTCAATAATAATGTCAGAATATGTATACTGTCCCCTATTCCATCCATAGGGATGGCCAGTGCCCTAGAAATAGGGACATTGATAGGCTGATGATGATATATTGTTTTAAAATTTCATGGTCACACATTATAGTAATTTATGTTCTATACGGGATTGCCACCACGCACCTTGTTAACTGAGTTATTCCGTGATCGTGACGCTCGTAACAGTGGCAACAGATCGGGGACTCGCTTAAAACAAGGAACATGGTAGCTATCCCGTAAGTAACATAAATTGCTGATGAAAATGTATACCGACCTATAAACCGTATGGCCTGGGGGAAGTGGACAGCCAGGTTCTGACTCCAGTGGTCGGCGATGGGTATCTTCAGGTAGTTTATGCCGCAGCCCTCCGCCTCGAACGTATTCGGGAGGTCGGGCGTCACGTTTAACACGTACTGGAAACAACAGAAAAGCTAATTTTAATAAAATTGCCACGAACAAGATGCTATATCAAAAGCAAAGATAATGACAATAATGACCATGAAATAAACTATCCATGAAAGATAACGATATGAACCTAAGATGAACCGGACGAATAATTCTTATAAAATATGTAAAAAAAAACCTAGTTAATAGCACACGGAATCAACGGGTATATGTGAGGACTGTGATACGATTATATGTGAGTTATGAACTAATTAAACATAGCAAGTCGAAATTGAACTCTATGAATTGTTGAATGACCCCAACGATATTAAAAAATATCTTTGATGAAACCCAAGTAGGCACACCGGCACACAAGTTACTAAATAAATATAATGAATACAGATATCATCAGGATTCCAGACAGGGCTTTGAAATTATGATAACTATAGCAGTAAATAAAGACAATGGACCCTCCCAATCTAGATAATTCAAGCATAGTTTAGTTGTATTTCTTACAAAAACCTAATAAAAAATTCACGGAAATGATACAAGGCGCGGTTCCATGTAATCCAGACTGCGGGTCGCGCGCAGAATTCTCCGAACACGCGTCACGTAGCCGCACGATGCGTGATTCATTTTGCTTAATTTTCTGGTTCCACAAGCAACTACAATGTAGCGATCGAATTTCAAAATCCAAAACAGGGTATAAAGAAATGACAGGAACGAGGAAGAACACTGATACAATGGTGTGAATCACGAATTCCTGAAGTCCATATTCATAAATGATATGTTGTTGTGTTGGTGTTAATCATTTACGTAAGTTTAGTATGAAAAAACTTTAAAATAACAATGGTCTAGTCATTATTTATGTAGTCTGAAGTTATTTATAATCCTGATAATTTTATATATTAAAACAAAACTGAACGCATGGATGTGTTTTTGTTGTTTTTCTACAATACATGTTTGTTACCACAGTTTGTTACTCGATCAATCACTTCGAAACCGGTGCCCGGACTCAGATAAGATTTTATACTTGCCTAGATAACTAGATTATAAAAAGAATAGAATAATTATCTAGTCGAGGTTTCGAGACTACGCTGATAGCATTACACGGAAAGGTTAAATAAGTTATTTACTGCAAACCACTTTCAGAGTGTGACCAATACTTGTGTGAATGCGCCAGAGATACTAAATTATCCGCAAATTTAGTAGAATCGTATGAACTGAATCAAATAGCATATAGTGTCAAATCAGACAGAAAACGAGTACTACTTCCCGTTTCGAAATTCCAAGAAAATGGTGACAGCAATTAGCCGGGACACAATTTGCTACACAAAAAGAACATACTACTAACATACCACACAAACAATATATAGCATGTTCACATCAATAACATAATATTATGCCGTGCGAGTGCGTCGCTGTTGGTGGAGTTGCCGAGGTAGAGGTTGAGCAGGATCTCTATGGGGAACTCTTGGGGCACGTGCGCGTGCGACTCGTCGCTATATAGTGAGGTATGATGGTTAAATCATTACCTTTATATTATGCCTGGCGAGCGCGTCGCAGTCCTCGCTGTTGGTGGAGTTACCGAGGTAGAGGTTGGGCAGGATCTCTATGGGGAACTCCTGTGGCACGTGCGCGTGCGATTCGTCGCACTCCGAGGAAGAACCCGACGACAGCGCCTCCTCGCACCCCGAACCAGAAATGCGGAGCGACCTGCGAAATGTAAAAGACCGATTGAATACGACAAACTCTGAAAATCAGAAACTGGTAATTTAGGGATGTGATTGTATGTTGGGTCAATAAAAAGGTAGATGGAGAAAAAAAGAGCCTATGTATGAAAGTTTCGATGTAGAAACCGAGGACTAAAGTAGTTTGTTATGGACGAGATTTGAGAATTTTTTGGATATGACAAATTGAATGTGTTTGATGGATAGCAAGAAGATCACCGCAAGCAGGAGAAATATTAATAGGAGAGGAGGGGATTGTTGCTGTTTTGCCAAAAAGCATGAAATCGAAAAATTTTATTAAAAAATCGAGTTGGTGTTAAATTTTTCGCTTTTGATTTTGTAAGTAAGCTTAATACCAAACAGAAGACAGCGACAAATTGTATTCATAAAATTCGAATGCCTCGGCGATCAGTTGTGAATAGGACAGCACGGCAGATCGAATTTCGAAACAACCATGAAAAGATCAGACATTTTCTTTCATGCAATTCGATCCCATACAGCAGTCACCGTCACTTTAGCTGCCACATTTGATCTTTGAACCTATCAATGTAACGGAGAAACCCGATTCTATTGTAGCTGTGTATGGTGAATGTATTTTTAGTTCCCCAATGTTCAAAGTGAGTTAAAGGCAAAATTAATTAATTAAAAATCTTATTTACAATTCGAATAAGACATGAGCTCCTTGGGAATAAACTTTGCTTAATGTAAAAACGGTCGCTAAAGCTATCGATAAGTATGTCGATATATAGGTGCGACAACGTGATTACACTCAGTATAATGATGCCGCCCACCCTCGTAAAAGAATTACTCTCATCAAGCAAGGCGCGTGTGGGCGTAGATTAAAAGAAAACCAAATAATCGCAATTCGCAGATAAAATTATATTTCTTTCACGGAACATTAATTAAAACCTGATCTGGTGCTGGCGATACTTTTAATATGTTATTTTGTTCTAGTGCAGACTAAATTTAGGGATTTGGAGTTTTGCATGTTGCAAAGTAACTAATATTTGGACAATTTGTAAGATGAATAACGACCAGGATAAGGTTACATAGGTTTGGAAGCTTTAAAAATTTCAAAGTTTATCAGTAAAATGATAAATTGATATGCACTCAAAATTTCAATAAAGTTCACGATCAATTAATAAGTAGTTTTCTGCCTCAGATTTATTCTCATAACAGTGTATGGATGGATGAAAGTTATTACGCCGCCGCCGTCCCGTGCCACAGAGCTCGCAGATGCGTTTCGCTCGGCTGAGCCTTCCCATGGATTTATTGCCGTCCTTGTCGTCACACTTGTGCTTCCTCTCACATTCGTGGAAGAAGTGTTGGCTTGAAAAAAGCTCACCTCTAAATTTTAAATAAAAATAAAATACATGATTTGGTCAAGCTACATATTATTATTACTGTCTCAAAAAAAAAAAAAAACATGCGACCAACTAAAGTTGTAAATGTAAAGTTATTTAAACATGGCATTACTACTTAAAAGGATGAAACCCATTGCCCCACCCTGGTGAGAAAACAATCGCAGTACATTTTTGTGTTATTGTAAACTATTCTGAAATAAGCCATTGTGAAAGCAGCCAGTGCTAAAGAGTTGGCGGGGCTTTCATGTTCGGGGCTCAATGCTGGAGGTCGGGCGGGGCGGGCGGGCGGAGGCGCAATCGATCGCGGCTGCTCAATGGGACGGGAGGGGGCGCACCATTCACCTGCCCCCGCCTCAATGGCCGCCTACACAGCGTCCTTACTCACTTTACACCACCCCCACCCCCCAGCGCGCTCGCTCGCCGACCCCGACCAACGCTTCTCCTCCCACGCGACACTTTTCCAAATTCGCCCTCTCAATCGTCTCGCCGCCATTCAACTTGGTGTTTTGAAAGCAATCAAATTAGGAGCGCCCCTGTCGAGTCGCCAGCGTGTTTATAACTCGGCGCCCACGCCGTCGCCGCTGCGTACAGGAACTCCGCTTGACGGACTTCACCCGACTTCGCAACACTTTACCTTGTGACTTGCCGACCGATCGCGAAGTGGTGACTTAAGGTATGACACGAATATCTGTTTTATATATGAATGAAGAACTTACTGAATGAAATAGTGTTTGATTCTGTTTAATAATAATTATTTGAGCGAAGGACTAATTGCGTAATTTTAACTCTTTCCGCAATACCCCTCGAAGCTATAGCAGGTTTCAATTGGACATACGCTAATATCTTTCCATAATATGAAATGAATGCTTGTCAGCCTGCCACCTTCACGTACACCGGGAAAGCGATACGCATCTAATCTAAGCTATTAAATATAGTCTTATTCCAATTAACTACCAGTTACCTTCAAGTTAAAACATACGCTTATATAACTGGAGCATGAATACTTTATGAATTCACAATATTAAAATAAATTGCAACTTACCTTAATAATAAATTTAATTGTAGGCAATAAAGAACAAGCATGAGTGACAAAGACTCGTGTAGGTATTTGTAAACGCTATTTCTCCATCAGTCCAATTTCATTCATTGCTGGAATGTCAGGATTTAACTTGTATAAAAACAAGAAATCGAGCACATCGTTCCTCTACAGAATAGTGAGTGCTACAGCCTACTGTTAATAATGGCTTATTGTGCCTTTTAAATACAGAGGAACTCGAGATGATTACTTGAAGGATGTAGGGCATCCGTTGACCAGTATCTCAGACAGTAGACTGATCAATCATGGCTCCTTTTTCCATCTCCCTTATTGCTTCGTCATAAAAGCACAATACAATCCAAGTCCACTTGTCATCATCATCGCGCATTTATGAGTCTACACAAGCAGAAGTGAAGAACATTTTTATTTTAAATCAATTCGCATTTGAGCGTGTGCCGCCACTTTGACTTTTACAGTCACTGAATATTTTGGAAAATTGCTTACTATTTTATCATTATTTGCAAAAAAGTTCATTACAACAGATCTTACTCCATGGTTCGCTTTTTGTAATCGCTTTCAACATTGAACGAATTTTCCATATCTACCTATCTGAGTAAGTAAAATTGACAATATTCCGATTAACTGTAACATTGCTCTGTAATTAAAGTAATATACATAAGAGCATTGTTTAGGAGTTTTGCTTGCTTTGATTTGAGTTTGGAAACAAAGAAACCTCTTATCATTAAGAAGACATTGTTAAAGTCTGCTTCTTTCTTGAGGTTGAAGTGCAAAATTCTTGCACTGTTCAAACTAATTAGTTGAATGGTCATCTAGATAATGATTCGGTTGTCAGGGAACGTGGGTCGCAGGTAGTATGCGGAGTGCGGCGGCGGGCGGCGTGGGCTGCGACGCGTGGGCGCCCATTTGACGCGCCCATTCAGGGAGCCTCGCCCACGTACTACGCCATTCTCATCTGATAATTCCATCAACCCGTATTTATTTAGTTCGATTTTCAACGTTCACGTGGGTGAGCTCATTCCGTTACGCAAGTTTCGATCGCACACAGTCATGTCATATCGCCCGTATTGGTGCCTCGTCACCGTTTACAACGTGACGCCGTCATTCATAAGAATGCCGCTAGAACAATGAGAGCGGACGAGCGGCAGGGTATTGTGTGCCATCGGTTTCGTGCGATTCCAAGTGATATTTGAATGGCGAATAACGAGCGAACGCGATCGGGCGGCCACCGGAAGCCGTGACACCGTCGCTCGCGTTATTAATGAAAGACCAGTATGTATGGCCGCTGACGCTTCGCCGGCTGCTCAACGAAGAGCCTGGGCGAGGTCGAAACCGGACGGGCGCAAGGGTCTAGGTCCGGCGGCCGCGCGCGGTGCGTGTGGGCGTCGAGTGCGTGCCGTGCGCCCGCGCACAGGAATGCAGGCCGACCCACCCGCTGCCAATGACCGCCAGGGACGGTTTTTTAATGCCCGACTCGTTAGTTCCCATCCTGGCAGGACTTTTAACGACCCGGCTAGCTCGAACAAAGGAACGTTTATTTATACCGTGGCTTGCATTCTGACGGCACTGTTTCTACTCCGTAAACGAACTGTTTAACAGGGAACGTTATGATGTTATTGTATTTAGCAAGTGTGTCGAGGTCGGAGCCGGTAGAACATGGCTCTACACGTATATAGGATCATATTACCCGCATCTATTTCGAGTCAGCGAGCGTTAGCTTAGTCTCGCTTAACAACTCAGTTACATGCCAAGGACTCTTAAATAATGGTTATAGTCTGTTTTTTAATGTCAGAGACAAAAATGACATTACCTGTGTTGCCGGTTTATTGCAGTTCTTAAATAGTGATGTACTAATATCGGAAATTAACGCTCATACAATATTTAGTATCGTTTATTTTATTTATAAGAGTTTTAGAAAGCATTATCGGAACCGGATTCCCAGTTATTTATATTCCAAGTCAGGTAAATGCCTTCCAGAGAATATAGGTAGTGATAAACAAGTCTTAATAGTTAATGGCCACGAAATGCTAACCATTTTATTTATACCATGTACCTGCATTACTGCACACAATCACTTACAATATTATTAACAAGAAGAGATTTGAAGTTCATAATAAGATAAGCATATTATACTAATCAGATATGAATTTTCTGAAACGTCATCATCAGACTCGGCATCTATTACTATAATAAAAGTTTGGTAATGTCGATTATAAGGACCCAAATAACCGTCAAATAAAAAAAAAATAAAAAACCGATATCGCGGCTACAGCACTACGTAATAAAAGCTGGTATCATTATTTGCAAACTTGACATTTGCATGTGTCATTTTTGTCTCTGAGATTATAAAACAGACTATAGAGCTAATTAAACTTGTACTGTACGTGTTTTAAAAAATACCATAATTAAACTATATCGACAAACCAACCATATGCCTGGTACTTATTTAGCTATAAATCATGTTAACTCTCTACTTTATGTTCAGATACTTTTTTAAAGAATTCATATACCTGTATTTCAATTAATAGTTTGTATCTAATAGTGAGATGATATTTCAACCCTTTAATCACTATTCTAATTGCAATTGAAGTAAAATAATTAAATTAATATCTAGATGTAATAGGTATATGTACTTAGTGTTATAGCAAGAAGGAAGGAATTATAAATGGACGGGATCGAGAGGATAATACCTTAACGATTTCTTAGAAAACATCTAAAGTGACTCAGCTTAAGAAAACCGGCTGTGAGTCTCTGGACACTTTAGGTTTTGTCGCGGAATAAAATAGTTGGAACATTGAGATAGAAAAAGTAAAGAGTATGAAATTGAACGATTTTACTATACGCATTCCTGCATCAGAACAATTTTGCCTAAAAGGATGATTAACAATTTACAAAACGGAAATGGAAAAAAAGGCAAGAAAAAAGTTTGTTACAGACTCCTGTCTGCTTAGAATAAAACAACAGTTGAGCTTTATACCTCAGATACTCTTCTTTTCCGAATTTGATACCTATACTTTTGAATTATCTGCGTAAATAATATCCTACAACGTGCCCTAAAAATAAATTCACTTTAATAGAATATTTAGAAACAATTATTACAGATATTACTTATAAGAAAAGATAAATTAGAACAGATTTCACTTGATATGATTTTTTTTTATTATGAAAAATTTATTTGTATCTTTGTTATACTACTGACCCTGCCGGGCATTGCACTGGTAAAGTTTACTGTAATGCGATAAAAATATTGCCTACTAGCGGGGGCCTGCAACTTCTGCTTGATATAATTGGTCTCGCAGCAAATTCCACCCCCTTTTTCACCCTCTTAAAGGGTTTTTATTTTTCTAGGGTAAAAACTATCCTTCCCTAGGACTAGGAGAACACAAAATTTCATCTAAAACAGTTCAGTGGTTTAAGGATGTGGTGAAGAGGTAACAGACAGACAAACTATCGCATTTATAAATAGTATAGATATCACTAATTGTAATCCTTACATATAACAGTATACTGAATAAATACATAAGTAAGTACATATTATAAAATCTAATCATTTATTAAAGTAGGTATGATGTCTCGAGAATTCACGTTTATTATGATAATTATAGATTTTATCTTTATTATTCATG
Organism: Chilo suppressalis; assembly: GCA_902850365.2. Classification (NCBI taxonomy): domain Eukaryota; kingdom Metazoa; phylum Arthropoda; class Insecta; order Lepidoptera; family Crambidae; genus Chilo; species Chilo suppressalis. The sequence continues at coordinate 7,984,078 of OU963902.1, forward strand.
ATCATATCGAAGCCCATTTGGGCATTATGACGACAACTTGACGTATAAGCTATATTTCCGGATTAGCATGCAATGTGCACTGTACGCTGAATAAAATTCTTAAGTGATAAATAACACAAAATTAATTTCCATAATATCAGGCAATCGTCGTGATAACCAATAAATAAAAATAATTACCGGTAAGTTGCTCATGATTATAGAGGTGCTGTCCCAAGATCTGTGTTGTCGCGGGCGAGGCCGCGCCTCGCCGGTTGCCAAACGTATGACTCTAACCCTCGAGATTTAGCAGTATCTATACATGGTACGAGGTAAAACATGTCTCGTACACTTTGATGAGATTTGAACAATGTTGACTATTTGAAATGTCCAGTCCACAAAGGATCGTCTCAGTAAGTACAGATTCATTATGCCATCACTAAATGTATCTTTTTCGTATCATCAACTCTTATCATGTATAGATACTGCTAAATCTCAACTTCTCATACGTATTATGGCATAACTGCGCGGCGCGGCCTCACCTGCGACAACACAGACCGTGGGACAGCGCCTTAAGCCAAATGTTGAGTTAAAGTAGCACTTTTTATTAGCTGCAGTAAAATGACGTTTTGTGGGTTACCGCTTTTTGAAGAATAATAAATAGGGATGTAGCTAAGTGAGTAAGTGAATCATTCAATAAATGAATGATCAGTTTGGTTTCGTTTAAGAGATTTAATATTAAGTTGTAATGATTTTTTATTCTATTATTATTACTATAGTAAAGGATTGATCTTTTTCATTGGAAGTATCGGGACGTACATCCAAAATTAAACAAAAAGTCATAACAATGTTATTTATTAATCAAATATTTTCGGAATCACTATCGCTGTCGCTTTCGGTCACACTAATGACAAATCTGTCTGTCATTTCATCAATAATATGATCGAGGTGGCACATTTTGTCTTCCTCTTTTATAGTGTCAGACACAGTCACTCCACTTAACCGGTGTCACTTTGTTGATTCCTTCTTGGAATAAAGTTGCATTTTATATGTTTTATTAATGTTTGCGACGTGCCCCGACTTTACCTGAGCCCAAACCAACTCGATGGGGTTCAATTCACAGTGATAAGGGGGCAGTCTTAAAAGTCTGATACCTTTTTATGCAGCAATCTCGTCCACGGCATATTTCTCAGTATGATTTTGTTGTTTCACAATATCTATGAGAGTGGCCTTCACTATATTTGGTTCAAACGTAATATTTTTAGTGGTCAGCCACTCTTGAATCTAATTGGTTAAAATTCCACATGGAGTGGGAGAAAACATATTATACCTAACGTATATTAAAAAGATTAGTGATGACAGGTAAACTAAACTTTGCGATTGTGGGTACTTCATTTCTATGAAAGAACTGATGTACAATTCGTCCAATAGCGGTGAATGTGAAATCATCAAGTTTTTCTTTAAATGTAAGTTTTGGGCCCGGTTTTTCGGGAGGTTTTGGGGTACTAAATTCCTATTCAAACACATATTTGTAAACGTTTCTGACCCAAAGTTTCTCGGTTGCACTAAGAGCTACACGTGGCCTTTTTTTCTTAGGAGATAGAAATGTATCTCCATCTTGGGATATGCTCAACTGAGCATCCATGCCTTCGATGTAACAAACAAAAAAAGCTGACACGATTAAGAAAAAGTAGGTAACGAAAAACAAACATAACGTAACAAAAAATTAACAATAATGATAACTAATACAACTCGCAGGGGGCAAAGCAAAGTTATTCGTCCACTCAAAACAGAAGTTAGAAGCCGAATGAGCGAATGACAAATGAAATAAAATGGCGGACAAGCCTCATCGTAGCACCGTATAAAAACCAGTACCAACTTGAGATTTTATACAGCCTTTTATTTATATGAATAATAAATAGAAGTAAGTATGATCATTATGAGTTAGTTATGAAACGATTACATTTTCTGGTAACCTAATTACATCCCTATTGAAATTCATTTTACTGCAGCTAATAAAAAGTCGAAGTATAGTAAGTTCTCTAAAACATTTGTGTCAAAGTTTGGTATGTAGGTAGACAATCTTTGATCTTTGGGTAATGTCATAAATATGTATCCCAAGTTACAATTTTTAGCATTTAACTGCTCGATGTTTAAAGCTAAAGAAAATATAACTAGAAAAAATTCCACGCGGACCACCTTTATTTCTAGTTATATTTTCTTTAGATTTAAACATCGAGCAGTTACATGCTAAAAAAATATAACTAAAATTGCTATTTCTTCTTTCAAATGTTTAATACTTGAATAGATATTCATTTGACATTGTGGGTTACCTACAATGCGAAGAGATGGCGCTGCCTTGCAGCTTAAGTAAGGCTAGAATGTATCCCAAGTGTTTCATTTAGATAGATTAATAACGATTTTCGTTATTTTGATGAGTCAAAGATCAGATATTTATTCAAAAACCAAAGTAGTTAGCACCGCAACACTAGGTACTGCTTAATTTCAAGACACAAGATTTACGAATGGCAGAAGTACTTATTTGTAAAAAAACCGGTATTCTATTTTATTTAATTAATAGTATGTTATTAACAATGAGTTCATTTGTAAAATTTGATATACTAAAATTATAATATTAAGTTTGTTTAAGTGAAGACAGAGCAGCAGAACAAAGTCATCAACCAAGTGAAATCCAGTGAAACATGCAAAAAGATTCTCTTTCGGTTTCGATCTTCAAATACATAGGTACAGATTTTGTAGACGTCAAAAATTTATTTTAGATTACAGAGCGAAATTTAGGCTCGACACGATTGCGGCCGTGACCGTGATCGGATATAATCAGTGAATGAGCGCACGCGAGCAAGTGACGTCAGTTGCGTGACGTCAGCGTGATCTCAGACCGCGCTGGCACCACCAACAGGATCCTCGGTTACCACACATCACATATTTACATCAGGCAGCTGGCGATGTGTCATCAATCAGCAGTGAAAAGACGCAAGCTGTAACGCCACACTAACATCCGCACCGCTACTTCGCTCGTTAGGTTGGCAAAGCTCCTAAGGTGCAACAGCGTAAGAAAAATAAATAGACATACCTACATTATTGGCATAAACATCACTTCCATAGACCTCCAACTATGCCACTTTCCCAGTCCCTTGTATTTCCTTTTTATTGTATCTGTTTGCGTGATAATAATGTCAGCAGCTGGCATATTGTATGTTGTTCTTTCGCTCTCAATTTATCAAGGAATTTGGCATAGTAACATCATAGTTTGGTTTAAACTATGCTAGCTAAAGATACAAAATTTGAAGGGAAAACAAAATCCTCCAGGCTGCAAAAAGTCTGCGACAGTATTTTGAGTATGACTCACCTTTTCCTAAAATTTACGCGGGTGAAACCGCATGGAACTTCTAATTGTGACATAACTGTAATAGTTATCATATAGTATCGTGGACTTTTTTGTAGGTATTGGTGTCCTCTATAAAACTTTAGTACATCACTTTGCTGTATTGTCAATGACTTCCGCAGCTTACGCGATATACCTAAGGTATTTATTGGTATTTTTTCACACATTGGGTTACAAATCGAATCGACTAACAAAAAGAAGACGGCAGCTGGAAAATCCGCAAAAACTGCGAGATAGAAAATATGGTGGTGCAAGCTAACATTATGCGGGAGACTCAGGCTCAAAGACTGCGCTGGCTGGACCATATAGAACGCATGGACGGGGATCGGGCTGTGAAGCGCTAGTACACGCTAGACCTTGTGGGCGAAGGCCAGTTGGGCGCCCCAAGTACCGCTTGGAAGACCAAGTAGTCAAGGATTTGTCTGAGCTGCGAGGAACAATCAACCCACAAGAAGCTGCACAAAAAAGGGAGCACTGGCGTCATCAAGAAAGGGAGCACAGGCCATTAGGCTAAGGTAGACTATCTATTGAATGACCAAGCAATTGTACTTGAACCGAGGTCCAATCACAAATTTTGACAGCTCCATAATCGTATCGTCATCGTCAAATTTTGTATGGAAGGAGCCAGTTTGTCCTTACGTCCGGTAATTTTGCCTGCTTAATTTTAATAGAAACTTTGACGATGCGATACGGTTACGGAGCTGTCAAAATTGGTGCTTGGTCCTCTGCGAATACATATATGTAATACCTAGGAGGTATATCTTAATATATAATTTTCGACAGCCGACTATTATTATCGTTCCGATAAAAAAAACAAATGCCAACTCGTCAAGATACGATACGACGGCACGCAAATAACTTATGACGTCAGTAAAGCGTACTGGTGACGTGAGCGTCACAGGATCGAGAGTTCTCAATTTGCGTGACGAGCTCCCGGGGTCGTACCATGAACTCTTATCGCGATCCAAACGCACTGGTTCTATAGCGGAATACAATGATTGGTTCGAATACTTAGGTCCGGATTCGTGGAATCTGTACCCTGTACCTTATCGTGATGAGTAATCGTAATGATCGTTACATTATTAATCAACAAATAAGAATAGGCGTATTATCTAGGTTTTTTTGTATACTTTGTATACCTCGCTCCATGACTCCACCTGATATTAAAAATTTAGTGTATGTTCAGTTACGGAGATAGCGGATGTGCCAGTATAAACGTCGAAGCAGACATATCAACTCGGAAAGTGATCCTCACCGTATCAACTCGAGCCGTTACCCTTTGTTACAAAGATTATTGAACGCAATATTCTTTGAATGAAAAGGAGTTTTAGAATCGTCACGTAATCGCTTTGCCTCGCCTCCTTTACCTTATGATTCCGATTCGTGTGCTTAGCAGTAGCGAGTTAATACAAAGAACAACACTAAATGCCTCGAGCTCATACGGTGACGATCCTTTTTCGAGTTGATAAGTGCTACGACCTTAATGCGCCAATTCAGTTATCCTCACCTAACCAGGCAAGTATTGGACACGATTCCCTACCCTGTGGAGCCCAGGAAAACTTATTCATTGACGACAATTCAATACCACCAAAAGGGAGTGTAATTTCAGTATTAGTCTTCTGTAAGCTAGAGCTTCACCTTGAAGGGCAATTCGAGAAGCATATCTGCTATGCATATATGCCGCAACGCACGAGTCGCGAACCGTGGCGGAAGGTGGTCGCGCGGATGTTAATTTGTATAGGCAGCATATAGGTAGGCCAACGCACAGGCATCCGCGTAACCACGCGGGTGAGCGGACGCCGACATCGGGAGCTTTACTCTTTCTCCGAAACGAAATTTCGGTAACGAACGAATTTTAAACGATATTTCGAGCGAAGCGCGGACGCGCTTCCAGTGCGGTATAAATATACCAAAACCAATAAAAAAGCTTGACAAACATTTAGTTTTCCTATCTGAGTAAGCAGATGAGGAATTAAAGTATTATTTATCATATTCACATTAGCCGAAGTAACTTTTGAACAATCGTAAAAACAAACAAAATTAATGGTTTACGGCACGACCTGTTCACAGGGTCAAGTCAAGCATAGTTCCACCCCTTATTAACAATAACAAGCGCTTGCGATAAACATCTGTGACCTTTTAGTAGTTTTCCTTTGTGAAAATAATTCTATAAATACTTTGATGATGCTAATGTACTGTATTCCAGGTATACATAACGAGGAGCAGCATTAGCCACATCATAAGTCAATTGTTAAAAAGATATCGTTTAAAAGGCGGTTTAGCGGTTAAGGTGTGAGTGAACGGATAACACAGATAGACAATCAGGCAGTTATTGTCGCGATTTTATAACACTAGTGGATACCAGCGACTTCGTTTGGTTATCTTAGTTTCCCATATATACTTTCATCCCCTATTCACCCTCTTTAAATTATAGTTTTGCTTTAAAAGTAAGTATAGGGACTGAATCCAGAGTCGCCATTTAAATTAAATCTTATTAAATTTGTTTTTTCTCCAAATTATATGAAGGATACAGGATTATTTTATTTCGACATCCGAAGAAAGGTATTTGATTGTATAGAATTTTTTCATGAACTGAAATCGAAGACAACATTAAGAGCCCTTTTACAAAATTGCGCCGCTGGGCGTGTTTTTTTGGAGATAAAACTCATTTCACTGAATAAATGAATGAATGTAAAAAATACCCCGTCACTCGATCTATTTTGCTCGAAGAGGCATCCAAAATTAAAAGTCTATGTCCTACATTATCCGGATGCCTGGTATCCCTACTTAACCGCTCGCGGTGTGAGAGGGGTTGAGTTGAGCTATGTTTCCATTTATGGGATTCAAGTTTAAAAATAGAATTAGTTGATTGATGTAATGGTAGCAGGCCCAAGCCGGGTCGGTCCCGCCCGGCCCCCGTGCGTGTAGGCGGCGGCGCGGCAGTAGGTACCTACGTTTTCATCATAAATTTGAACGTCGCTATTAATAATACGAATTCGTTCTGTGAAAGGGAAACATCGAACAAGCCACGTGGGCGAAGACTTTGTTCCAAAGCGAAACAAGAATGAAGGAATTCGCAACATAACAGCATTATCGAACAATCGCTTCGACGGGGGCCGCTCAAGGTAGACGGTAAGACGTCATCATGCTATTTCATACGAGTACTTCCATAGAATTTGAAATAATGCACTGAATTATATTGCCTCACGTATTTCCGGGGAGTGTATATTTATTTACTTAAGTGGTTTTTGGAATGGGAAACCTTGACGTAAGACGTTCATGTAAAAATAGAACTCACGCTCAAGTTTTCGGCAAGGAACAAAGAACGTAAGCGCAGAGCAAATAAGACTCGATGCCGACAGCTACAAACATCAACAAAACCTGATGAGTGAATGCAAGTTACTTTCAGTTTCATTGATTAAACATTGGTTAGGTACGATGGAGGTGGTTTTCATTAACATTTTGGTGTGCGGCATGATTCGCGCGCCGGGCGCGGTGAACGGCGCGGGCGGCGCGCGCATGAATGGGCGACTCAAGTCTCCATTCATGAGCACCACTCCGACGCACCGAGCAACGGACGAGCGGACGAGGCCTCGCGCCGCTCACCGATGATGAATGAGTTTGTTAACCAAGGCCTTACGAATGCAACCGTAGGTAGGTAGTGTGCACGAGACACTTTGCTCAATCACACACCTCCTCGTTACAAAAGTTCAATGTCCTCTACACATTTTCTAGGGGCATAACTTAAACCGAACTTGTTCTTTTTACAAAAAAATGAGCATTAACCAAAGAATATGAAATTACTCAAAGCTTTGAATGATTCCAGTCAAAATGATACATGATATTTCGTAATTAATTTATTTATTTAGGAAAAATAAGTTTGGTCTAGTTACGCAGTGTAAGTATTTAGTATTTTACTGTAACTAGTTATTGTTTAGCCTCAACTCACCGTTTTTCCTACCACTAATTAAATTTCCACCCATACTACAGACCCCATACCTACATTATCAAATAGCAATAGTAAAATGGAATTAAGAGTATACGAAGCGCGCAGTCGATCTAAATTATTTATTATCTAGGCATGTTACGTCTTCAGAAACAATTATCTTGGAACAATGATTAGTTCTGTAAAAAACAGATTGTCAGACAGCATGCCGCAATGAATACTCGTGTGTATTGTGTTATGTTCACCGTGGGAACCAATAAACCCACCGAGCAGACAGGTTTATACTCGGAAAAGCCACACTCTTAGTTAGCTGCGAGACAGCCACACAATGAGTTTTATTTGAAAGTCTGCATTTTCTACGTGATAAATAGCTCGTTATTTTACAGAAAACCTCGAAGCAAAAAGCTGTATGTATGTATGAATTACCTAGTGACAATTTTATGACCTTTAACGTAATACATTCACTGAGTGACGTAATGACTATTAAATAAATTTCTGTCACAATCATAATTCATTATTGTTACATACAAATTCCAGTCAAAACAACAAAATGTCATTTTCCCAAAATCGATTCTGATCAAATATATTCATTGAAACTAATTTGAAAGTTTTGGGTAACTGCAAGTTCTGTGTAATTACATAGATTGTTACTTCTATTTGGTATTTCTCTTATAGCATCTTCATCACAGCTTTGCTAATTAATTAGGGAAACGTCAACCTACTATGCTACCATTAATTAATGAATGTCATCATGACGTTATCGCTGCGTGCGGAGCGGAGGCATCGATTTATTTACGGTGTTGGCATCATAGTGCCGACCGGCAACGGGCCTTAATGAATCATAACTTCCGTATGACGATCTATATTATTATAATTAATCCTAAAAGTGTACATCCTCAATAAGATGGTTATAACATCCGCACTATCGCATTCCCCGAAGTCATTAATATGCAAGTGCAATTGTGAAATAAGTTCAAACAATTTTAAGATTTAAAATTGATCGACACTTTTGCACCATATTAATGTTAAATGGCTCTGTATTTATTGTAATGTTTTCTGTGGTGTTCAATAAAGTGTTTTGTATTGTATTGTATTGTAATGTTGAATAAAGACAACATTTTAATTTAAGACAGTGATTGGTAACTTATTAACACTGTTTTGTAGAAAATAATAATAAATAAGTAGCAGACTTAATTTAATTTGAAACTTCTGAGTCTATTAGGGTAAAATTAACTGTAGCAAGCAAATGAACTTGCGGCTCCAAATTCATTTTAGTACAGCGTAGTTAAAATTCTTTCCAGGACTTCTCGTTCTATTAGTAGGTTTGTGGTATGGGTTAATCTTTAGACTCAGCTTATTCAATTGCTTCCCGTAGTGCAATTTATATAATACCTAAAACGGAGAACTGTATAAGGAGTGAGATGGAAAATGAAGGCTACGATTTCAGACGCAATGGGCTTTTTTACACTTTTTTAGCAATTCACAAAGTGACAGACTCAAAGACAACGAGAACATAACAATAATTTTGATAGGAAAATCATAAATATGTCAATACTTTAAAAACACTTGACAGAAATGGTGTCCAATGGACGACTTTCAACGCTATTTTTTTAATAAAAAAAAATTGTGCCAACTGATAAATTAAGCTGTAAAGCTGGCCAAGCGCGAGTCTTGACTGGCCTCGGTATATTAGTTAGTAAAAGCATTTCTTTGTTATTGTAAATAAATAATAATCAACATTAAATTTATACCCTACTCAACGAGCTCTGAACAACCACATGTCACATTCTGGTGTTTAAAAAGAAAAAAAAAGACCCCCCATGAAAATATAATTTAATTGAATTTTGAACTAAATATTCGGCTTTGGGTAATTCATTAATTCCACATAAAATATCAAAATTTCAGTCCTGCGACTCATTAGATTTACGATCTAGAGACCCGTGACATACAGCCAGACAGACAGACAATAGTGACAGCAATAGGGTTCCGCTTACTCATACCCTTTTACGGAAACCTAAAACGATGGAATTCAAACGGGTGACCAAAGTTCATGCTTTTCCGCCACCTACAGTGTCCTCAAAATATGTCAGGCTCGGTTTACATACAAGTTGAAAATGCGTCATCTATTTACAAACGTTATCGACTGATTCCCCCTTGATTTTTATCACAAGAGAATGATTTTTTTGCATAAATAATTTGTGTTTCAAAGAAACTAGAAGTCCTCAAAAATGACAAAAATAAACAAAATTTATATCACCACTAAATAAAGACTAGTTAAGCATTTACAAATAAAACAAAACATAGGGGTCTAGTATAACTACTTATTATTCTCTGGGTAAAGTTTCTTTTACATATAAATCTAATTTTTGAGGAATAAATCGTCGAGAGCCAAACCTGGAGATTTGCAATTTTTGTAAGCAATTTTCAGGGTTAGCTACTGTTGTCCCTATCGCACGATATTTGCCAATGCACAACAGCAATAGCTTTTTCAAATAACTATTTCTCAAATGTCTCTAAAATCGCGTCCGTTCTTAAATCTAAGTCTGTGGCTATATCATCAAGCCCAAAGAATCTTAAATAGTAATAATTTGTAGAAACCGTATATTTTCTCATGGTACGAGTTAGAGTTAACGAACAAAGTGGCGACGAGAAAGCCAGTATCGGTATCTGGTCGCACCGGAATAGCTGGGCTGCCACTATGGTTGCCACTTCTAGGTCTGATGCATTGCCGTGAGATACTCAAAATTTACATACTCCATGTATTATATCACTTATACATATATTTCCTGCTTAAGTAGAATACGCCAAACAAGCTCAACGCTCGCGTCGAGAAGAAAATTACATGAGGGTTCTCACGCAATATTTGAAATTTTTCTTCGCAACATTCGGCTTATTCATGAAGGCGGATGGGATATTGTAACGGGTTCTATCGCGTCACGTTACGCTTCCGGAAATGCGACGGCACCCGAAATTCGTTGGCAACCCTAGCTGCTACTTTTTCCGGCGCGTAGTGATTGCGGGAAACGTCTCGCGTCTCAAGCGCATGAGATCGGATTCCCACGCGTGCGCGAGTTTCCTAGTTCACGCAATCAACGAGCGAGCGGATTTCATTTAATAACATTCATTAATGAGCTCCTCTGACAATGCTATTAATAAGTAGTGTATCAATTTAATTAACAGTTTCTAGCTCACCCAGTAGACACTAATTTAAAGCTGCCAAAAATGGTTAACACGTTTCATATTAACTTTGTCGTAGTTGTAAAGCTTAAATACTTATTGAAAGGGTACAATGACTAACTACTAAATAAAATGATATTTTTGATGACCTGATATTTCTTTTAGTATAGACACCTTGACTAGTACGCAAATGTTCAAGTGCTTGCACCAATGGAGTGACCTTGCTAGGTCAAATACGCGATGATATCACCTTGATTATGCAAAAATTATGCGAGCCGACGTTTGTAAACTAATCAAATCTTTTTTGTCATCGCCTACGTGGTGGTGGGTGGTTTTAGTTAGGTTTCTGTTCGAACCAGTTCAACCTTAGAAATTTAAGCTGTTTTTTTCAATTCGTAAATTAATCCGACATTATCCGTACGCTTGGTAACCATACTCCAATGCAGATAGCAAAATATTTTCAACGGGTAGAGTAATTTTCGAGGAAATATTTGAAGGTTTGGGTTGCTAACTTTACAAATGTACTATCGAAGAATTGATACATGGCAAATGGCATGGCATTAAATGGCAAAACAGACAAATTTCATTCTTTATGGACTTCGTAATTGCACTTAGGTCCCTCTTGTAATAATGAAATTGTATTAATATGGATCGCAGATCTTTGAAATTAAGCCTTCGTTTTATAGATCATCTTATAGATAAAATGCAAATAGTAATTTGAAATAAGAAAAACATTGCTTTTATATTAGGGAGATCCTTAGTCTATGATCAAAACTCCATGAATTGGTCAACATTATGTCACAAGGAGGCGGCAAAATCTGTCACGTCAAGTATGATTGTTCCGAAAATAACAAGATTGTTTCTGCGGATACGGTACATTTAAGCAAAAGTCCACCTGATTCTTTTGCAATGGTTGTAAGAAAATCAGGAATCGAATTGGCTGATATTATCTGAAATAAAAGTTTTTCCAAAGCAATAGAGGTACTAACCGTAGCCCCATGAGGGGTAGATGTGGTACATGCTGCGCGCCCGCTTCGCTGCACCACTCTGGGTACGACCGGTGGAACTCCGCGAAGTCACCTGCAGGAAGGAGAAACAGCTTTTAAGAAAAATAACAACACATGTTTAATCGCAATTGTAACAAACAATGTGATTGACAATTTTAGGCTAGAATATGTTTATTTTAATGAATTCATAAATATTACTTTTCAACCTATTTTAATAAAGCGATTATTAACTGCAGGAACGCAGTACTTATTTCTATTACTCTAATTTCAGCAGACAATCAACGACTCACATCATATTTAGGAAATAATATATATAATACTTTAAAAAGTGAATTATATATTACATCTTCATAGTAGGAATTGGGATATTATGCGCTCTACTTTACTCTTAATTTTATTAAAAACAAATATTCAGACGGTACGTAAATGATTATGACTATGAACTATGAACGCCAAGTTATTGCTTACAGAACATAAGAACTGCTTAAATAAGTTATTAAATAATTATTATTAGTAGACAAAATACAAGACAAATTACAAATGTCCATAAAGAAACCGCAAACAAAAAAAAACACATTTGTTTGACATTAAAATGCATATTATTTTATCATCCTCTTACAAATCCATTACATAAATATTATGTAGAAGTCGAGACAAACGGATTATTGAGGTAATATTTAGACATCAAGGTAAGTTGGTAGGTAGGAGGTAATCATAATTATTCTAGGTATTTCCCTCGACTTTAATCGGTTTTTGAAGACGCTCTATAAAAATAGATCAAAGTTAAATAAGCAATCGACAAACAGGTAGATAGGTACTCTCAGAACATGAACGTAACCTACAGTTCAGATCACACTCGTGAATAAGCAAAATCGATACTTATTCACCTGGGCATAGTAGGTACTGTGGTATGTATTTTTAACTCGCAATTATAAGCAGTCCGCTAACTATTGACGCAAACTACGAACACTACAGCTAAGACAAGTGAGAAGTTTCATTCATTGTTTCGGCCTTATTCATATTCTTCATTCACACGTGTAAGGTAGGTATGTATTGAGGAACTATTGAAAGTCACATTGCGCCGATGAGAGGGCAAGCGCTCGGGGCCATTATCAGATAATATGGACACAGATAAACTTGAAACTATGATACCTACCTATATCGTCAATCCAACCATCCAACAAAAGTTTAAAGGGTCGCCGCTTTTTGTATAATGCTCGCTAAATAGAAATGTAAGAATCAAGTTAATCTAAATTTTATTGCATCAATCAGTTTTGCATAAAGAAAAAAGTATTTAGTTCCTTTAAATAAATTATATAAATTAAATTCAATAGAAATTGTATTTTTTTTCTCCATGTCATCTGTTTAGCATACGAAATGCAAAAAAAAACATCGCTAGTCTGTCTGATGATGATCGGACTCGCATATTTTAGAATGCATAAGTTGCTAATTAAATACTATAGCCTCTCCACAAAAAGTAAGTTAAAGAAGAAACAAAACGTGATTCTTAAACCCATAGAAGTTGATGTTAGGATTAAAAAATATAGGGGGCAAATCCATAAAAGACTAGATGAAATTCTGTAAATGTTGTTTAAAAAACGTCCATCGGTCGACGCAAGGGCTAACCAGACTCGTAGGATTCATTTGTGTTCTGTATTCCGTACATTTTTTAATTAAATACGGCGATTGTAAAAACGACTTTATTGGAAAGCCTCTCCTCCATTTTTAACTTTAACAGCCACACTCAGAGACGTCAGTCAACTTTGACTTTTGTTAAAGTTGATGCAATCTGTCACTTTTCTTGCGACAGCCATTCAATAATAACGAGAGCGCGAGCGTTATGAACATATTTTTAGCTGAGGAGATAAACGAATGAAAAAACACCACAACATTAAAAAATAATAATGTAACAACATTTACAAATCATCTTGTAGTTACAAATAGACAATTAAAATTTTCACACAATGTATATTTTTGTGGTCGTTATAACCACAAATTATAATTATTAAAAAAAAAGAGTTGTACGTTGTGGTAAGCATCCAATTTGAATAAAGATTTTTCACTTTGCTATTAATTTCTGAGATTACATAGAAAGTGATCTCCGCCGCAGCGGACGGGCATCGAATGCTTTTTACACGTCGATTCTGTAACCATGCAATATCGATTTCGCTTATTATAATTTTCTCACAATTATTAAATTAAATATGTATCTACATATCGTATCGTATGCCCAGAAGTTCGTACAAAAACCTACTAATAACATGATATTACAAAGGACAATGGCGAAATATTTGTTGAAGTAAATGTTTAGCGTCTATAGATGTCATTATCAGAAATGATAATAATATAATTGAGGACGGTTGTCTAAGTCTGGAATTAAAATCTTAAAAAAGAGAAACTCAATTGACTATTTTTTTTTGTATTGTGGCTTGGCATCACGGCTTTTGAGTCATTTATTTTAAGTGATTTCAGTGCTTAAATCAACTTCAAGTATGTTGTTCGTATGTTTTGCATCGCTTTACGCTTGAACTATATTTAATTATCTATTAAAAACATCAGGAAACATTATTTTTCAATATTATACTGAAACCATAATAAATAAAATAATCTTCACAATACAAAAAGATTATGGCGCCAATTCTAACACAAAAAAATTATAACTGTCACTGTCATGCGTGTCATCGGTATGTTGTTATTATCATTATCGTTAACATGTGCATTTTGCAAATTTGCAAAAATTTAAACGGTGCGGTGTACCGTGTTTTTTTCTGAGATTTGTTTTTTATGTGATCTGGACTGCTTTTGGACTTTCGAGATCTTCCCCGTCGACTGTTGAGTAGTGCTTGCCTAAGAATCCCGAATCTGATATTTTGGACGAGTTCTTGATGTGGATTTTATTTCATTGTATCTACTGTCTACTTAGATTAAAACAAAAACTATCTATGATATTGTGATCAAAGCAGATGTGGAATAAACAATATATAAAAAAAGTGTTTCATATTTATTTAATCTACGGGATCGATATACTTTTATAGTTCCGTTCCACGTATTTTATTTTTTTTCTAAAAATACTCTTGAAAATCTATTATCTATTAGACAAGTCCGTCCGTCCGTCCGTCCGTGGTGCTGTTTCAGCGGCCAAACCGTAAGAGATAGATATAGAGAATGTTTAAGTTATAAGTTGAGAATAGTCTGATAAGACTACAAACCGGATGTGAGTAACGTAGCACTTCCGGTTTTCGAGAAATCACGTGATTTCTATTTCAAACGAAACCACACAAAATCTCCAAAGTTCTCAATTAATGAAATACATTTTTTTTTGTGGTGAACATTTGGTTCACTGGTTTGCTAGTTATTTTATAATTCGTTTTTGTATTCTTGGTATGACATAACCTCTAAAACTTCAATGTGGAATATCTTTAAATCCAGACTTCCTAAAATAAAATAAATAAGACGAATCAAATCGAGAATCTAAACTATAATTTAATATAAATCCATTTGTAGACGCAAAAAAAAATGTCAACAAAATTTGCATGGGAGTTCGCCATTGTCCTTTGTAGCCAACCGAAACAAAAATTTACAGCCAAAGAGTTAAAAAAGAAGTTAATATCTAACAAAAAACTATAAAATACTGGAAAAAGAAATAAAAAAATGGTAATTATTGTCTTGTTCATTTTCTTTTTAAATTAAATTCTTCAATTGAAAATGCTGTTGGCAAAGGTATAAAAAAAGCTTTGTCTAAATAGAAAAAAGCAAAAAACATATTATATTTTCTGTCAAGTAACTTCTTAAAAAAATGTGCTTTGTTCTAGTAATTTAGCAGGCGTTCTCGGCTTTTTTATTATTTTTATAAAATATCCTGTACTAGGAAGGAGCTCGATGGCGCAAGTGGTTAGCGCGTTCGGCTGCGATCGTTGAAGTGAAGCAACTTTCGCAGTGGTCAGTCATTGGATGGGTGACCAAAAATTTACTATCTCGAGCTCCTCCGTGCTTCGGAAGGCACGTTAAGCCGTTGGGCCCGGCTGCATCTGCAGTCGCAGTTAGCACCCACCAATCTGCACTGGGCCCGCGCGGTGGGTCATGGCCCAATCTCCCTATTCCATCCATAGGGAAGGCCTGTGCCCCAGCAGTGGGGACATTAATAGGCTGATGATGATGATGCCTTTTACCTGTCTAAGCAATTATTGTTAATGGAAATAAGACGTTCTAATAAGTTTCATATTTATAACAAGGACATTTCAAGGGAAAAATTACGATTAGGTAAATTCATTTTATTATAGTCATTGTTAGCCATATTTAGTAAGGTAGTGGTAATGGAAATACATTTCCGTCGCACTGCCAAGATAACCGACGGACGTCGAGTCATGTATGGTAAACCGATTATTACAAGCCGTAACCGTACCTATAGTGTGCCGCATCGCACACAATCACACTATACAGTACAGAGTATTGTGTAATTTGCACTGAACAAGATGTGGCTTAAATAATTAGATTGATCCATTATTCACGATTCGTAACGCCACGCCCGGGCGTGTTTTAGAAGCTAATTAGGAATTAATGACTGGCAGCTCGCGTAAAAAAAAACGTCATTTTGCAAACGGCGCATTGGACGCAGCCGCGGCAGGGCGGGCGGGCGGCATCGATCCGGTGACTCATCGCGCCCATTCATCCGCCGGTCTCAATGAACCCGCCGCACCCCGCATGCCCCCCCAACCCCCTCTAACGTCCTCGATAGCAAGGACTCCATAAAACCCTCCCCCCGCCGCCGCCTTGAGCGAACCCTTCAACCCATTACTTCTACATCATACAAAATGTGTTCGCTTGAACTGTCGACCGCCCACTACATCTCATACACAGGAACACTGTTTTTAATAACTAACAACAAGGTTCTATAAACGCCATTTACGTCTGCGAGGTTGCGGTTTCCGAAGAGGTAATATAACAGCAATCGATACGGCCTTCCAAGGTCAAAGCGATAAATTTAAAGAAAACAATTCCTATTTGATTTGAAACGGCCTAGATGTAATACGCGGAGGGATCCTAGTGGGGAGCAGAGGCAAGGGCGGGCGGGGGCGGCGTAGGCGGCAGGTGCCAGGCCTTGGCTATTCTGCCTTCCCGCAATGGCCACAACGTTTATCAACAACCTTGCAGGATTTTTAACCAGTCTACGGAAACAGAATTATAATAGCCTATGTTATTCTTTAATACCTAAAGAGATTCTGTTTGTTTATTGAATCTTGATATGAACTCAGATAAAGATGGTGGATGACTTGCAGTACGATACTAAAACATTGATATTCATCAATAGTCTTTTTTTAATTTCCGCGTAATAGCAGAATGAAGTAACTAATTTCAATGATGCTATTGACTTATAATCTTCATCAGTAAACTGGAATAGGTCTAGGATAGGTCTTTGAAAAATATTGTGGGTTTCAAGGTCAATTTTGGGAAATATTAGGCTTTTGAAATGCATTTTCTGTTAGAGTAAAGTGTCCTCCTTGCCAGCGAATCTCATCAAGGGTTGTAAGATCGCTTATGAAGCATTTGAAATTAGGTGCACTATTGCTTTTGTGGTATTTCTAAGACATGGTAGCCTGTAGGTTATGCTGCAACACCAAGTTGTCTGCTGAATGCTCAACTGCTCACCAAAGTACCTATAGCTGATACAGCGTGTTCAGGCTCGTAAAAATGATCTCAATGAACTGATGAAGAATTGAGCCAAGCTCAGAAATTCTACAGGGTCCATTGATTTGAAAATTACAGTAAATTTGATAATACTGCTATAATATATTATAACATTGACCTGATACTAGAGCATCTATTCCCTAACGCTGATTCTCAGACTAGCCTCTTTGGTTAGCAGATCTAAAGTTAAAATTCCTATCTAAAGAAAATATAACTAGAAAAAAGGTTCCTACTTAGAAATGTATGTTTAAAATAAATCCATCTATAAATAATAATAATAAGTAAAGGTAGCCTTTTAGCTGAAACTCGACGTTATTAGTTTTTATGCCCAAGAGTATAGTTTTGTAAACATCATATATTTATTATTATCAGGTAAACATCGTAATCTTTGTATATTAAGTACTTATGTGAAAAAGTCATTGTGTGTTTCAAAATGGTTAAGGGCCCCTTTTCCGAAATTCATGTTTCTAGATCGAGTTGTTTTCAGAGAAAACATCATATTTAAATTCTGAAAAAAATATATAGTACAGATACACGTTTGAACTAGTGACTTTTTTGGATAAAAACACAATATTTAACATTTTACTCGATAAAAAAAAAATCCGATGTGACATCGATTTTGAAAGTATTTTAAGTTGTATGAGACTTGGGTCAACGCAATTTTTATGAAATTTAACATCTCATTTACTAAGCGGGTTTGACAGGGATATTATTGGATAGATTTACAATATAACTTTTATTTTTTTCTATATAAATCATATACGTGAAAAACGGCTCGCGCGCGCCGCGCCAGTGCCGCCAGTGTCCAGCCGGACGTCGTCTAGGGTGGATCTATGCTATTTTTTTGCTCGCGACCACATTGTCGTCGCCGCGCTCGTAGTAGTACCTGCTTACTCATTTTTTAAACTGATATAGATACTTTCAGTTTGTTAGTTAAAATGGCGAATAAAAAAAACAAAATTAAGAAAAAAAGGCTATCTGAAGTGAAGAAAATCCGAAAGTGTATTGCGTAAGTACCTACTTATTATCTATAAACTAGCGCAGAATCAACAGGTCATTTCAAAACAAAAGTACATTAGATATCTACTTTAAAAGGGACACAGACCAGCTAAATCAGTATGACAACTTTTATATTGATTTTCTAATGTTCCACTAAGTACTTATTATGTTGATTCGTAACAATAATAATATAATTTACTACATAAATTGTCCTTCTCTACACAGACTTGCAAAATCAGTATGACTAGAATTTTAAATCCTTAATATCCGTAATAGAAACATTCACCTATATTTTTACATAGTAACTCAAGTTAATTTGTTTTTATTTTTGGTTTTTTGAAATTTTGTTATGAAATTTATTCCATTCCAGTGCTCGGAGACCTCGTACCGAAAAAGGAACTTTGATGTCTAAAAAAAGTACCGATGGGCACTCTAAAGAGGGGCAGTATGCGTAAGTATATCCCTACTTCCCTACTAATATTATAAATGCGAAAGTAACTCGGTCTGTCTGTTACGCTTTCACGCCTACACCGCCGGACCGATTTTGATGAAATTTGGTACAGAGGTATATTAGACATTGGAGAAGAACATAAGATACCTTTTATCTGGGATAAAAGGTATCCTATGTCGCCCACGCCCAGCAGACCGCTGCTGGGCGTGGGCGTGGGGGTGATCGATATAAAAAGGTGTAAAGGAAGGATAATTATAATACCTACTATATTATAAATGCGAAAATAACTCTGTCTGTCTGTCTGTTACGCTTTCACGCCTACACCGCTGGACCGATTTTGATGAAATTTGGTACAGAGGTAGATTAGACATTGGAGAAGGACATAGGATACCTTTTATCTGGGATAAAACTACTTAGGCCACCCTTTATTCCACTGATGGACATGGGTGCGATATAACGTGTAGTCCACGCGGGCGAAGCTGCAGGCGGAAAGCTAGTTATATACATATTACACAGTATACCTAGGGTGGAGCAGTTTTACCTGTCCACTACAAGTTTGCTGTTACCTCGCGTCGTGCTTCAGCTTTCTTTCTATCATGTGTGTTATGTATATATTATAGGATGGAACATGGCAGTGAATGATTTTTTGTTAAAGTTTATTTCAATTATTTTAAACCGAATCCCTTTCATTACTTTAATGACTTTCCATTGTTGCAGGAAAACTAGAAATGACGAAGATACCCTTATCGTTGATGCTGAAAATCAAGAAGACAAGTTTGAAAGGACAACTGGAACAGACGAAGATGATTCCCTTATTGTTGAATCTGAAATTCAAGAAGACAAGTTCCAACCAGTAACAGGACGACGCATTATTGATATCAATTACTTATTTAGTCAATTACAAGAAAAAGCACATCACAATAACTTGTTTGACTGCAAAGCAGGAAATTTTCAGTTGATCAGTGAAAAAAGGGTTGGCTTAATTTCAGTATTTAAATTTGAATGCAATATTTGTAAACAAATTTGCCTCATAAATTCCGACAAAACTGACTCAAATGTTAATGTAAATATCGCAGCTACCACTGGCATGGTAGCAATAGGAATCGGCTACTCACAATTTGAAGAGCTTTTTTCTGCAATGAACATTCCTGTATTTTCTACAAAATATTACAATCAACTACAGGATATAGTGTACGAATGTTGTGAAAAAACAGCAGCCGAATCGATGCAAGATGCTGCAGAAGAAGAAAAAAAATTGGCCATCGAAGAAGGTCGCACCAAAAATGGCATACCAGTAATTGATGTTTATGTCGATGCTTCTTGGTGTGCTAGATCGTACGGATCAAATTATAAAGCTGCATCTGGAACTGCGGCAATAATCGGTAGAAGAACGGGCAAAATAATTTTTCTGGCTGTAAAAAATAAATACTGCCTCGTGTGCGCCCGCGCAGAAAACAAAAATGTCGCTCCTAAGGAGCACAAATGTTTCAAAAATTTCGATGGTTCGTCGTGTTCTATGGAGGGTGAAATAATTGCCGAAGGTTTCAAACTATCCATTTCCATGTATGGCGTAATTTATAAAAGAATGATTGCAGACGGCGACGCCTCGACATACGCAAAAGTGCTAAAAGAAAATCCATATAAAGACCAAAATATTACAGTGGAAAAAATTGAATGTAGAAACCACATTTTGAGAAATCTATGCAAAAAATTACGTAGTCTAGTTTCAGAAACAAAATACTCTTTAGCTCACCGAAAAACTTTGACTGTGGTAAAAATTATGTCCATGAGGAAAGCAATAGTAAGGTCAGTTGTACACCACAATAAAAATCCAAAGGACGATGCTATAACTATTCTTCACAATGAAATAATCAATTCTGTAGCGCATGCATACGGCGATCACAGAATGTGTCAGGATTATAACTGTGACAAAGAAAAAGTTTATTCGCTATGTGCGAAGTACATGGTGGGGGTATAGTGAAGCGATCGCAGCGCTTATCGTGGCAGAAATACGCAACAATCCGGGAAAGTAAAGGCAATTTGCACGGAGTTCGTAATAAACAAAAATTTTTTAAAATGCCTATTAATAGATGTTGTTGTGTTGTGAATTGCAAAAATAAGGGCACAAATAGTCTGTGTATATATTTCCTACATTGGACTGGAAATTAAATCAAAGAAATAAATGGATAGATGCCATAAAAAGAAATAAGTAAGCGAAATAACCTTAAATTATGATCAATTTTATTTGCGCTATATATTTTATGTGATATTCATTATTGTCTTTATTATTTTAGTGTTGATGTGTCGCCATGGTATCCCAAACCTGACGACACAATTTGTAGTGAACATTTTATGGGAAACGAAAAATCAGACGAGGAAGAAAATCCGAGTTATGCTCCTACGATATTCCCTGATATATATCGAAACAGGAAGGTTAATGATTCACAGGTCCTAGCTAGATATACACGCTTGACAAAACGAAGAACCACAAAAGTCTCAGATACCACATCAAGTCAAATAATAATTGAAGAAGGGAGTGAATTAAATCAAACTCAACCTTTTATGATCGATCAAGGATGTCAAGTCAATATGTTTTCTGAATCGAAATTAAGAGATACAGCTTTTATTTGTATTAGATTAATTTACAGTGATCACTGTGATGCTGAAATCCAACATCAAGAATTTTAATGACAAATAATTCAAGAAAGAAAGATAAAAGCTGTGGCACTGACAAAAAATCGTATGAGGATCAATCTACCGAAACAAAAAGTCAAGAATTTGTTGGTATTTCATCAATAACAAATGATCAAGAACTCCTAGATCCTTCTGGTGTGTCATTTAGCAATTTTGAGTTTTTATTAACAACATTAACTATGAAAAAATGTACAGTTTCCACTAAAGACCGACTTCTGATTTTTTTGATAAAAATGAAAACTGGCTTGACATTTTCAGCATTGAGTGTGTAATTTGGTGTACAAAAAAACCACAATCTCACGTATATTTCATTCGATCTTACAAAATCTAGCTTGTTCAACTGCTAATTTAATCTTTTGGCCGAATAGAGCCACCGTACAAGCAACAATGCCCAAGTGTTTCAATCCAGATTACATCAATACAAGAGTTATTATTGACTGTACTAAATTCCGAATTGAAATCCGACAGTATTTAAATTATTATACAATATATAATAATTTTTATTTATCTTTAATTTACTATATTTACTAGAAATCAATAAAATACAAACTGATGTCATTATTTGGCATAATCCCGGAAAGTTGCGTATTGTAGGTGGCGCTCTGTCGTGCACATAGCGAATAGCGACGGACTGAAATCCATTCAGAATTCAACATTTCTGTTCCGGATGAATTCTATTATTTCGAATGTGGCAGTAAAATCACGAAGTTTAATAGAAAACGTGAATACTAATATTGTCGAATGTTTCAATAATGTTATTGCGAAATTTATAGGAGGAAAGCGAATAAATTTTGCCTTGAAACGAGGCTACCAAGGAAGGTGTAATGCTGCGGTGGTAAAATTTAATGAAAAATCAGCAATATCGTATGTGCAAAACACATTAACAAATAAAAATCTACCCGAAGTTGGATTAGCTGAAGTTGTGGAAATGAAAAGGGAAAAAGCCCAGAAAAGGAAGAACTGCTCAGAACGTCCCGTAAAAAGGAAAATCAGGAAATTGGCAGACGCGAAACAAAAACAAAATGACTACGGCCCCGCCAGTTTAGATCCGGACATGTCCCAGTCTGAACTGGAATTAGCTAAAGAAGAATTTCTAAAAAATTTAGAAACTCTTACTGCTGACAAGGATGCGATTGAGCGTAATACAATATTACAAAGAGACAGTAGCGAATGGCTAGAGATTCGAAAAAATCTTATTACTGCCTCTAATTTCGGCCCTATTTGCAAGAGGCAAGTATCAAAAGGCACCGCACCACTGGTTAAAAATATATTATATAAAACAAATTTAAGCCATGTTGCATCCATTGCTTATGGTATTGAAAATGAGCAGCAAGCGCTGCACAAGATACAACAACAAGAAAGCGTGTCTATTGAGCCCTGTGGACTGTTTATAGATAAAGATTTCCCTTTCATTGGTGCCACGCCAGATGGGCTCATCGGAAATGACATTCTGGTCGAAGTCAAATGTCCTTTTTCAGCATCAAAACTTGGCATGAAAAGAGCTATTGAAGAAAATAAAATACAAATATTAAAATTTAATAAAAAAACACGCACTGCAACAATTAATCAAAATAGTAATTGGTTTTACCAAATACAGGGACAATTGCATGTAGCAAGACGAAGGAAATGTCTACTTGGTATTTGGGCCGGAGAAAAAGAGCCAGTGCACATCGAAATAATTAAAAAAGATGACGTATTTTGGAAATCAAAGATGGAATCCAAATTAATACAGTTTTACCATAAATGTCTACTTCCTGAAATTGTAAATCCCAGACATACGCGTGGTATGGGCATAAGAAATCTGACACTTGAAGAAAACATACCATCTGAAAATAAGGAAAATGAGGAGCCTCTAACACAAAAAAATCCTGATTTGCTTACAGATCCTAGTCCCCAACACGAAGAGGAGCGCCACCCTCTTACAGGAGATTCACGCCCAGCATTGAGGAATATATGTGACAATGAAAATGAACCTGGACCTAGCACACGAGAACTAAATTTTAAAGAATTTTAATTTTTTGTTACTACATATCTCAAATGGTGATCCGTCCCCAGCAGTGAAATGAAGCAGTGCCTCATCTATGTGCCATAACTAGGGATGAAAAGTCTTTTGAAATATCGATATTTATATCGAAGTCAGGAAAATATCGATATCCGATATATCGACGATTTTAACTCGATATTATCTCTTTTATATTTTTTTCTTTTTTGCTTTGAATTAAGTTTGTAAAGCAAAAACCTAAAATTAAGGAAGTAAAGGTTTCCAAAATATCGATATTTATAATGTGGGCGGCTAAATATCGATATCCGATCCGATATATCAGCCATTCCAACATTTTCAACACGATGTTTATAGATATTTTCTATATTTTTATAGCGCTGTAAGAAGTATCAAATCAAAAGCAATTTCTAATCAAAGATATTTATTTTGTTTAAAATGTTAAAACATCAGGGGTGTGCCCATGGCTTCAGAATAGGGTAAGCCCAAAGCTTCCAAAATTACTATACCTATCTTACTTTCTTGACTTGGCGAGCTTAAAAAAAAGTACGATTTGTATAAGATTCTTAATTTTATTTTGTGTTATATTACAATGATATTAAATTTCAATTAATCAGTAGTTGACAATTATCTAGAAAGAGAGGCAAGGATTTTATTTAAGTGCATGAGTTACCATTAGGTATACGATTATACCTATATACGTTGGTGTCGATTCTGGCATGATTATCTAAACTTAAAACTAAACATCAGTCTCTCCTTTTCATTCTGTATAGAGAATGACAAGGATACACTGTTGTCAAATTTAATTTTAGATTTAGAGAATCATGCCAGAATCCACACCAGTTTAGTATATTTCTTGGGGTTCAAGATTATTTTAATACATCTATAAGCTCTTGCGATTTCAAAGCAATAGTTATTTCGATATTATTTTAATTTAGATAGTCATAGCAGGTAAATTAATTGATATTATTGTGTTCAAATTTAGTCTACGAAATATCGATATTTTGGAATTTCCGATATCGATATTATCGAAAATTTCATTACTTAAATATATATATTTAAAATTCACTGATATCGATATTATCGATATCAGTGAATTTTAAATATCGATATTTTGGTCTCGATATTACGATATATCGTTGCAATCCTAGCCATAACCCAAATCCGTTCAGTTGCTTAGGAGTGTAAGTGTAACAAATATCCATCCAAAAATCCCAACTTCCATATTTTCTGAATTAAATATTATTTTAACTATGTTGAGATGTATATAATTTACAAATGTAATGTAGTCCAAATTTGTATTGTAATTATAAGAGGCTATTTATCATGCTTGTCTTTCATTATAATACTCATCAAATCATATCTAACAACATTCCTAGGATAGCCAATAAAGTTGATCTACTGATTTATTTATACTGTGGTGTGCTCGCCCGCCTCCAAAGGTCACCGGAGTTCAAATCGCGACGGCTCCCGCGCAACGCGGGCGCAAGCCGTCTTTGTGCGTAAAATGCCTAAACTTTCGGGTAAAGGGGCCCTTAACATGTGTTGTGTAATGTTAATTTTATAAATTTAATGTATTATTAACGCATTATTACAAAATATTTCACTCTTTCCCGCTCAAATAAATCATGCACTTTAGGCTACGCTACAGTGTGCCCAATACAGTTCTTGTGCAGTTGGGTTAAAACAGAGAACATCGCCCTTTAATAGGTCTTACCACAAGACAATTTATACCAATTAAGTGGCCTCGTTTAGTGCTCGACTTATGATCGCATACAAAGCTTAGCATAGCACATAGCCACGGCCCGTCCTTTGAAAACCCTTTGGCCGTTCTATATCTATTGATATCAGTTAAGTAGTACCTATATGTGTTTAAAACAATAAAAAAAAAAACTTTAGTTTTTGTTTTATTTATACTATTTTATTTAGCAAAACACTTAGTTAACCCTGCGCGAAGAACAAATATTTAATTTTATGAATTGACTATACAAATAATTATTTTGTTTGTAATAATGCCGACAGCAAACTTCCCAATTTTAGGAATATGTGAAATCATCGGCTTTCGGATTGATTTCATAGAATCAGTCAAGTTTGTCTAAATGAATACACCTTGAAAGTACAGTTTAAGGTTAAAAATTGCTGACCTTCTTTAGTTACCCTACCCCTGAAGCTCTTTGTAACTATAACGTTACTCAGGAGGACAACACTAAAGAATTAATTTGAATTAGCCTTCTGTAACGTGGAGGATACTGGCAGGACGGAAATTATAATGTACATTAGCTATTTGGTCACAGCGTATTTATAAATTAACTATTTCAGCTACAAAAAAGTTTATTTATAAATACGCTACATTATATAATTATCAGGAAAACAATCTAACGCTTATTCTCGTAACTATGCAAGGTTTTGTTTTCAATTTTCATGACATAAACAGGAGGGCATGTCCTACTATCACCCGTCTCGAACAGATAATGAGAGTGGCGCCGGCCGCCGCCGTCCGCCAGCAGATAATTAGCCTGGGTTATCACCATACCGCGCCGCTGCTGCCGCCAGCCGTAGCGCGAACTGACATCATCGCTCCAACATCGCTTCACACAATACAAAACACGCTTTGATAAAATGTGTAACCTCGACATGCCCCACACCGTAACTAAGCCTATTTTTTATCCCTAACCACCGTACCGTAACGAGACACGAGTAAATCAAAGCACAATGAGTCGAGTGGCACTGTGTGTAATCACATAATTCGACATTACATCAGTGCGCAAAAAAAATCTGGCAATGTCAATGTTACGCCTTGGAGATCGTAAAATAAACACATGAATGATCCATTCAAATCTACTTTGAGATTTGCCTACAAGGTCGGCAGATGGATGTTCTTCGAGAAACCCAATAAATAAATCAATCATTGTCAATGGAGGTATCGTTGTTGGCGTAATTCGCTTGAAATTACGTGCTCGATGGATCACGATCGTGAGGTTAAGCGTGCACAATTGTTTCGTCGTGCAAAGCTGACGCGATTCATTTTAACGACGCCTCGCTTCCTTTTCCCATTTCGTTTTCCTCTAAGTTCCACATCGGCTACATTACGTTTGCGCGAAGTGGTCAGCCTCGCCAGATGCAAGTGATTTCCTCCGCCATTATTAGATATTGGGTTCCGTCAGTTTACTTTTGGTGCAGTGCAGACCAGATAACATCCTGTTATTCGCACGCACGTGCCACTTATTTTACGATCGGCCAGAACAGTCTGTGATTATGTCTACCTGTGTCTTCAGTTATTTTAATACAGTCAGATAAATTTACACGGTGTTAACGCTTGTTCTGTCATATGCGTTGAAGATACATAAATAATATTTTTGAAGATTTCTATTGAAAACGTTCAAAGTCCCGTATTTAACTCGTAGTAACCTTCATGTTATTACATTTGTATTTTCCGAGTTTAAACAACAGATTTTCTTAGATTCTTCCAACACTGTTTACACTCCATGCAATTTGGTCAAAATGTTACCCTTACCTTGCCTTTTTTTATATCAAGGTTTTCCAAAATAAAACCGAAGTAACCTTTAATCATAGCTGGTGTTCAGAATACAAACTGATGAAATGAAATAGATGAAATTTGCTAAAAGGAAGGTTTGATATGACATCGAATATAGTCCAGATGAAATTGGCAGGATGTCAGAGATCCAGGAACGTATTAATACAATTGCGATTGCGTCGTTCTTCCGTCGGGCGTTTTAGAATTCGCATCCGGCAGTTCTTTTGATCGGCGCGTTTATGTTAGCCAGCAACCAGCATTAACACTGGTTTCTTTCACTGTTTTGTAGGGAGAGAGTTCGTTTATAAATCGTGTTTCCGTTTATTTGAGCTCCAGACCAGCTTCCGTTTTAACAAATGATTTATAGGTTTATTATTACAGTGAAAATGGAAAAGGTTTGATAACATAATAAATTAAAAATAAATAAGTTAACGAATATTTTTCCGTTAAAATTTAACTTGGCGATCTTTGCATAAATTTGTTTAGTCATTGAAATATTAGGTATTGCATTTTAGTAAATTCGCACCGTACCCCTTACAGAGGCAGATCATCATCAAGATCTTGATCAGGAACAAGGTAATACAAGATATATTGAATAAGTATTAAATAAATATCGCATTCATCGTTGTACCTCTACGTCGAAACGAATTTGGCCGCGCCAACATGTTAAACAGTAAGAAAGCGACCAGTCTATTGTTTACAATTTTTCGTAACCCAAATCAAAAACCTTTTTCTATTTGTGCGGCAACCAAAATATTTTTTTTGTTCTCCCTAGCCCAGCAAGAGTTCGGAGGTTCATTAATTTTTATTTTGTATGTCTTTAGTGGTAGTTTCCTTCACTGAGTAAGGTTTTGGCTACAAGGGAAAGGGGTAGGTGTCAGAAAAATTTCATTCATTCATTCATTAACCTCTAGAGTAGGTAAAGGGCTGGCACCAAAAAGAATTAAATAAAGAATGTAATGGTTTAGTACTTTACAGTGTGACTTTTTTGAAAACCATCTACTGCGAAACTATACAAGACTGTTTACAATCGAATAAACACGATTTTGGCAAAACGACCTTACAAATCGTCTTCGCAAACGTTGGAAGTTTAACAGTCCATAAAATGAAGAATAGTTAGTTACAAGAAACGGTCGGTACGGGCGTCAACGTCGGCGATCCTAATCTGAGTCGTCTCGGGCGAGGAGCCACAATGAGCTGCCGACTTCCTCTCCCACGTTTGGCGGGCGGATGCCACGACTGCCGACCTCCGCTCCGGCGACTCTGCCCCTCGCACTTTAAATAATAACTAAAGAAGCACCGAAACGTCTATTCTTTCAATTGAAAACACTTTAATGAGAGCAATGTTCATTTTTCTTTCATGATTTGCTGACACACTTTTGTGTAAAGGTACTTTAGGTACCCATACCTGTAACTTTAAATAACGATGTATTGTAATAACATCCGACTAGGTATTTATTTTTAGACTCTTATTTTGATTTTCTGCTTTATAATTTACATTAAAACATCAAAGATATTTAATTATCTTTTACTGAAAACGGAAATGGTGAACTCCCCGAAAGCTACGCTTTATTACAATAAAATAACAATTTCGCGATTCGCTGAAAATACAATGGAAAGCTTATTGTTACAAATACATAATTAGGGTAATTAAAATCTGTAATTGAGTGATTCTACGATAAGAGGTTATCTACACGGCAATCATTATAAAAAAGCTATTTTATTCGATACTTGTAGTTCAAGATGCCAAAGCCCTTACTTATTTTCTAATGGACAAAATATGAATAAATGCCAAACGCCGATATATTCTCAACAACCTTTCTTCTTCATCTTCTGCTGATATCTGGAAGTTCCTCGGAACGCTAGGTATCGGCATATCGCGACATTTAGACCTATCTAATTCTATGAACCTTAACGATCTCAATCGCCATTTCACAACTTCTCAGAAATTGGATCGTTCATCTACAGCATCCGCCGTTGCTTCTATAAATGGTTTAACGCGCCCTAATGTTGATTGACCCTTTCTATTTTTCACCAGTCACACCGGCAGAGATCAAAAAGATAATACTTTCAATTAAATCCAATGCAACGGGATGTGATGATATTAGCCGTCGCATGATCGTCACTATTCTTGCATATCTTCTTCCCGCTATAACACACATTATCAATTTCTCCCTTGACACTGGTACTTTCCCTATTCTATGGCGTAAAGCCTATCTCCGGCCTCTTCTCAAAGTTAATAATCCAACGCAGCCTAATCACTTTCGACCAATTTCCATTCTCCCCTTCATGTCAAAAGTGCTAAAAGCCTGCGTACACAAGCAATTCTCCCAATTTATTCATAAAAACTCTCTAATGAACCCTCTCCAATCTGGATTTAGGTCTGGACATAGCACTGTTTCCGCACTCCTTAAAGTAACTGGCGATGTTAGGGCGGGGATGGAGAACGGTAAAGTTACTTGCTCGGTTCTTATCGATTTTTCAAACGCTTTTAATACTGTCAGTCACGATATTCTAATTTCCATATTATCCCATCTTATGGTCTCTGACTAAGTGTTGACTTGGTTTTCATCTTATCTTCGGGACCGCCAGCAGTTGGTGCAGTCTGGGGAATCATCCTCATCCTGGCTCAATTTGAAAACTGGTGTCCCCCAAGGCGGTATTCTTTCTCCTCTTCTTTTTTCAACTTTTATTGATTTTATAACTCACAAACTTCAGTGTTCGTATCATCTATATGCTGATGACCTACAACTGTACACCGAAGCAAGTATTGATGATTTAAACAATGCCATTGATGCGATAAACAGTGTCTTAAACGCTATCAAAACATGGTCAGACAATTTTGGTGTCACTGTCAATGCTGCTAAATGTCAAGCTATATTAATAGGTGGATCAAGAATGATGAGCACAATTGACAAAAGCAATCTTGGGTCTATCTTCTATGACGGCACTTTGATACCTTTTAGTAATGAAGCAAAAAATCTTGGTTTGTATGTTGACTCAAATTTTAAATGGCAGGATCAGGTAGGTAGTGTCTGTCAAAAAGTAACTGGAACATTGCGAGCTCTCTACCGCTTGAAAAATGTTTTGCCTATCAACATCAAGGCAATGCTTGTGCAAACTTATATTTTTCCTATAATCGACTATGGTGATGTGTACCTCGATCTGAATGCAGATCTACTCAATAAACTTGATCGACTTCAGAATAACTGCATTCGATTTGTTTTCAATCTTAGGAAATTTGATCATGTGTCCGCATACCGATCTCTTCTAAAATGGATGCCTATTAGGCAGCGCAGAAGTATGCGGGCTCTGACCATTCTGTTCTCGTTGCTGGATTCTCCAAATGCCCCTTTCTATCTGACTTCCCAATTTCAGTACTTATGTACCGCTCATTCTAAAAATCTTCGATCCTCTTCTAATCGCTTACTTATTGTTCCATCTCATCGCTCTGATACGATTCACTCATCCTTCTTCGTCAAAACCATACTTCTGTGGAACGAACTCCCTCTAGATATCAGAATGACCCCCAACAAAATCAGCTTCAAAACCAAGCTACGAAGCTTTTTACAGGAACAAGCAGTCTAGCATAAACGTTAGTCGTCATTATTATGTATTTATTTACAATGTATGTTTATATATGTATGTATGAATTTATATGTATGTTTATTTATATGTAAGTACTTACTTATGTATGTGTAATTATGTATATGACTACTTCGTATTTACATCTGTTCGTCTTTTTTTCCATCTTATTTGTGCACCCTACCATTATAAAAGTTGATCCTATTTATTACCCTGCTGCGCAATGCAAGACAATGAAGAGCACGAAGCGCAACGCGCAGACGGTATAGTGTTAACAGTCTATGTATGTATGTATGTTTGTGGCACAGTAGAGAACTACCGCCTGCACCGATTTTGATGTTTAATACGTCAATCGATTCGCTTAAGTCATGGCAGTGCTACTAAAGATATGATAGTAATCGAAATTCAATAGGAAGACAATTAGGCGCCATATCGTGAGAAAGAAAAAAAAATAAGTTTACGAAATATGTAGAGTGGTATCATTGTCTAGATAATCGAAAATCATCTTTAGGATCAACAACGATTTAAAGTTGTATATTAAACACTTGCGCTTTTAATTTCAATCTTTAGTTTGTGTATGGATCTTTGTTACTCTTTCACCCAGAAAATACTGAATGCATTTTAATGAAACTTAAAAATATTATCTCATACATAAAAAAATAAAATATAGATAATTTTATGTAGCCATTAGATATTAAAGAATGGATATTTTTTCAGTAATGGGTCACTGCCTAAGAGCTAAGGTCCCGACTGGTAAAGTAGCTTTGTTCCTTACTTATCAAAATTATAGACTACTGGACTTTTTTCTTTTCAGTTTTTATTTGAAGTAATAATAAAGCAGTCTGGTTTTTTAATTTACCTTTATTTGTTTTTCTATGTCCAAGACATATGTGTCCGATGTATCTACCCTGTCCATCTAAATATAATGAACAAAGTGACTTGCCCTTGTGTTAATGTGTACAGAAAAGGGGCTTAAATAATACTATATGTTCCATCAATAAATCCAACTACTTGCTTTGGCTTTTTTGCAGCATCTATGAACTCAGAACCTTTTATGTAAGATGACCCCAATTAAGAACTAATGTACCGCAAGCTTTTAAAAACTAATTTAGTATTCTAAGATGATGATATAGCGTAACTATGGATGATCGCTGTAAAGAGTAGTTTTAAAAAGCTACGTGTGACCATGAGGCATGGCAGTCGCTAAAATACGTCTTTGCGTAATTTGAGTTTAACTGTTTTCGTATAAGCTGGTACTTCACATGGCTGTTTGTATTTGATATGTCTAAACTTGACAATCTCTCCTTTTCATTCCCTTTAAAGTAACTGAAGACAACTTGATGACAAAATGACAAATAGCTAATACAAATGACAATGTGAAGTACCGGCATTACACAAACCGTCGTTATTTTCTTTGCCACTGAATTCAGACTATAACACGGCAAAATATATTACGGCCAGCCAGCTACCTCTTTACATTCGTATCGTGCTGATCTGATAATAAGTAGCTACTAGGCGAGTACCGAACTACGCGAGTAAGTAGGCATGTTTTTTTTTGTCAATGGATTTAAGCATTACGTTACGACCGACATGACTGTAGCGGCAACTTGTAGGTAGGGAGGTACCTATTACGTGTTCTCAACTTAGATAATCCAAAGCGGACGAATGTTATGCACTAATAATAGAGTACTATCACATAAAAATGAAAAGTATAATATCTTAAATTTCTTCTAGTTATATTTTCTTTAGATTTAAACATCAAGCAGTTACATGCTTAAAAAATTATAACTATAATTGCTATCTCTTCTTTCAAATGTTTAATACATGTAAAAGTATTCATTTGACATTGTGGGTTACCCACAATGCGAAGAGATGGCGCTGCCTTGCAGCATAAGAATGGCTAGAAAAATTTCGACACGGCCGTCAGGTCCGCGGTAGCATAATTGGTCAGTGCATTCGCCCGGATAGCGAAGGGTGCGGGTTCGAGTCCCGTCTGCTGCCTGGTCCGCGTGTTTTTTTTCTAGTTACATTTTCTTTAGATTTAAACATCAAGCAGTTACATGCTTAAAAAATAAAAATTATAAGTTTAATATCTTCTAGTCCAGAGTAAGTAAAAATTACTAAAATAATTTATAATATCAGTGTGAACCACATTATAATGTAAAACATACATACAAAATTAAATATGAACTGTCAATAAAATACATTGATTTATTACCAGTATGTATGTATTACCAGAATGGGATAGATTAATTATACATTGAATTTGCATCATTCTGTAGGAGCAACTTCAGACTGTGAGGAACTATAGCCCCAGGAATGTTTTGTCCGCCAAAATAAATCATTTACAACTGCATCGAGTATCGAGTAAGGGGGTTTTTTTTTAATTTTTTTTTAAACACCAATTAGCCTAGCCTCAAAGTAAGCTCTATAAAGCTTGTGTTATGGGATACTAGGGTAACGGATAGAATACATATACTGTACATATATAAGTAAATTTTTATAGAAATACATATTAAACATCCATGACTGGAGTACAAATGCTCGTATTCATCACACAAACATCTGCCCCCACCGGGATTTGAACCCGGGACCTCTCGAGTTGGCGACACCATGAAACCCGGTGTACAAACCACTCGGCCACGGAGGTCGTCAGATTTGAAAGTCCTGCATACAAAAAATCCCTCAAAGAACTGAGGACAACGAGAGACCGGACAGGACAAAAGTACATGGAAGTCCCCTATAAAAATAGAAGACATGTGACTAGGTACAGCAACACACTTCACACAGCGAACTTTGGTGTGCGTTAAGCGCTAGATCTGATTTAAAGAGATGGACCCAGGCATTCTCCTTTAAAAGGTCTTCTTTTTTTTATAATTCATGTTCATGTTAACAAAATATAATCTGAGAATATTTACTTCCATAGCGAGCGCTTCTCTAAATTATCGGGCAACAAATGTTCGCACACACACAAGTCCTCTGCAGACATTCTTGTCACTATTCCTGAATCCTTTCATTATAATATTTCTTAAGTCCCTTGTCTGCGCAGGGCATTAGCTTTACTTGAGCTTAAGTTGTTATAAGGATGATAAAAATCAAAAGGTAAAGAACATATTTTCAAAAATATTTCTAAACTAGCAGCTGACGACTTCATTCACATTACCTTAAGTTTTTTTGAAAATCACAGTCCCCTAACATTTTTCCGGTATAAAAAGTATTCTTTGTCCCAATCCAGATTAGAAAGTATATGCATACACCAAATTTCATCCAAATCAGTTCAGTAGTTTTAAAAAACGTTAAAATTTATAATATTAGTAGATAGTAGGATGATGTTAAACATGGATGATACAGTTACATGATTGAATAACTGTTTTAGAAAAAGAAGTTCTTCTAACTGGAAAAATTCCTTTAAAATTCCTGGACTAAAGAAAACATTCAGTTCTAAGCATACATGAAGTTATAAGTTCTGCCATCCTAGTGAACAATATAGTAAGTGAGTTTTTTTCAACAGATGAGTTTATATTTATTTCTTAGGTTTTCACGCACATCACTCATTAAATAAAACTAGTTTTAACAGGTTAATGCATGAACTTTATATATTTATTTACGTTTCACAGCCTTTTCAGGTCTGCATCGTCAGATAATGAAGATGTAAAGGCTGCGAAACATCAATAAATAAATAAAGTTCATGCATTAACCCGTTAAAACTAGTTTTAAATAGATGAGTTTATTTTAGATTTAGTATCACCAAAACATGGTCTATATAATGGTTTGATGCCAGGAACTATAAGTACTTTGGAACATGTTTTGTTAAGGTAGGATGCTGTGAGTATTATTGGAGATCCAAAAATTGCTTGACATGAATGCAGTAAGAAATTTTACAAACTTTTTCAGGTAACTTCTGTTACCTATTACAGTAAAAACTATGATTTTTTTTATTTATTTAACTTAGTCTTAAAATGTGTTTACAGCTAGAACACATGGGTTTGGAAATATGTAATAGCACATTAAGTAACTGCAGTAACCTACTTTTGCTAGTAACAATCGCAGTAATTGCTATAATTACTAGGTTTTTTTAATGATTATTTTAATTAAGGTAGTTTGAACTAAAACTATATATATTTGAAAAAAAAGTAGCTAGGTAGCAACAAATCCAAAACAACGAAAATATCACTTTAATTCTGCTATTTTCTCAAGATCATATTGAAGCTTCTTCACTAGGACAGCAAAGTCAAATGATTAGATTATAGTTCAAAAAGTCCTAGTAAACCTATTTACTATGGGCAGTCCGAACTTATAGATGAATTATGAAAATGATTTCATACATAAGTTGTGTATAATTGGTTATTTATAAGTATTAATAATTCAAATGCACCTTCCTAGTAAATGTGTGAGTATGTAAAACAATATTCTTTTAAGTCGAATAATTATTTTTATAAATTTCAGCACATTAAAATGAACACTGGCTTTCTTATATTCAGATAGATAAATAAAGTCATATTCACATTAGCTGAATAAACTGTCCATTAGAAAATAAATGAAGGAAATATATAATTAAAGAAGTAATTAAGTGTAAGACATAGCTTTACATCATTTGTTTGGTGGCAAAAGTTATTTTATTTATTATTTATTTATTTACACTAGCCACTATTTATGAAACATAGTTAGATATAACTAAAATTGTGGTATAATTTCATGGCATGGATACAAAATCTACTTTAAAGTAATAAAATCACTATTGCGTGGTTTGATCAACTTACCTTCTAGACAAACGACGTTCACACCATCTTGTTTGAGCCTCTTCAGGAGGATTCCATGTACAGAATCAGGGTCCTTGGATGTGCTATCTCCATACAAAACAAATGTACCTCGCGTACGACACTGAGCTATTCTAGCTTTCAGCTCTTTACACTGTACTGTAGACGCCAATTCAATCTTTCCAGCAGCAAGGCGACGTAACATTATACTTGGTATGGAAAAATTCACGGCTGAACGTATGTGAGATACTGCATAATCATTAGACCCCCGACAATCTATCAATATTGTATCTCTCTCGTCAGAACGTAGCTTTGCTAACAGCCACTCTTTCGACACCAAATCGCAATCACACTCCGAGTCTGTGGGCATCTTGTAATCTGAATGTTCTCTTGTTTACACGGACCCTATTCAACTTTCAATAGCCTGTTGCACTGTTAATAATTGGAAATTACAAAAATTGCCAAGTTTATGTGCACAAACATCGCGAACTACACTAAGTTAAAACTAATATAATAATAAAATTATTGCAAAATTACTATCTATTTGTACACAACATTGAAATAATACGTCCTCAACAGCCACCGAACAAGCCAAGCACCACCGCGAATGGACGCAGAAAGAAAACGAATGAAATGAATGAATTTACCATAGAGAAGACCATCGTATGAAACGGAGGAAGTAGTCTTGTGTAGGGACACGAAAAAAGTATCGATACTTTGTGGTATCGAGTACTTTTCCTTTCGATACCGATACTTTTGTACTCGATACTTTGTATTCGATACTTTTACTTATTGAGTACTTTTTGGCAAGTAAGTATCGATACTTTTAAAATTTGGACAAGCGCCTCATATTGTTATGATATATTCAAATTCTTTCCAATCTGTGACTGTGTTTATTTTGCGCTTTGTTTTGTTTCATAGTTATTTATTTAGCGACCATATTGTTAGGAATTGTGATTGATGATTCGCCGTTTATTGTGCTTTTCGCTTGACTGCATTTGATGTATTCAAGTGTAACACTATTATTCTGTCTGTGCTGTGTATACCTATTTGAAACCACGGACCTGAAAAAAAGACGGACGTAACCTCTTCTATAATTATAATATTGAGTGAAGCATGCCAATGGCCGCCGTTAACTGCGTGTCAGATTCAAGTAACATTTTAATTATTAATGTGATATTAATGAACACTTTTTAAGTGTCAGAAATCGCAGCTATTTTCTTTTCATTATATTATATAGCAATTTGTGAATTTATATGTCCTTTTACTGTTATTATACGTACTATAATAAAATTGGATTGTTTTTCTTTCAATTTTTATCCCCCGGGGGGGGGGGGGGGTTGCTCATCGGGCCACAGAGGATCCGATAAGGCCCAATGAAATGTACTCGATACTTTGAAGTATCGATACTTTTGTTTCGATACTTTTACGAGTACGATACTTTTTTACCGATACTACTCATGAGTACAGTATCGATACTTTCTATTCGATATCGTGTCCCTAGTCTTGTGTAGTTCGCGAACGAACTAGGTCGAAAGAACGCTCCCTTAAGTAAACGATTCGATTAGTTCCCTCATTCCTTGCAAAGAGTAAAGTAAGTAATTCCTTGTTCCATAGTTCAAGACTGAAAGAGCGAGATTGGATTTAACCGAACGTCTGTCGTTACGAAAGTTTGATAATTCCAATTTACCTATGTATGATGAATTTAATATTGAAACTCATTACATAAGTAAAATTGGGAGGGTGTTTTTCGAGGCCGGCCCTGCTGTGATTGATACATATATCTATGTTTAAGTTATCAACAATAAGTTATGCATATTTATTCCAAATAGGAAAAAATTAAAGAAAGCTATTATAATCACTAGTAATATTAATTGGGAGGTTTTCAGGGCTATGTTTTTAGGTAAAAGTACAGCATTCCCTAATCTTATCACATGCAGTCAAAGCAGTATAAAAACTAGCGAACGATCTGCCTTTCACTTATTCGAGCTGGGATCTGACAAACTAGGAGAGCGAACTAGTTCGTTTAGGGGCGACGACCTAAACTGAGCGAAGAGCGATCTCAGTTACGAACTACTTTGCCCAGGACTAGAAGGAATAAAAGTACGACACTGATGCCAGATCGGGGGAATTCCCCCAAATTTGGGGGGTTTTTAAAACGATGGGGGGATAATTGGAGGAAAATATTTTTGCTAAAAAGTCGCGATCAACAGTCAATCAACAGTTTCTCTTTCTCTCTCTCTGATAGAGCATGACAAGGATAGACTGTCAAATTTTATTTTATTAGGCTTGAAGAATCATGCCAGATTCGGGCCCACTGACCTGTATTCATGCAGTGAGCCCGATTTGGACCCCTAAGTCCCAAGCCCACTTAAAAAAGTATTCTTCGGTCCATTTGACCTCCGTGGCCGAGTGGTTTGTACACCGGGTTTCATGGTGTCACCAACTCCAGAGGTCCTCCCGGGTTGGAATCCCGGGGGGCAGATGTTTGTGTGATCAATGCAAGCATTTGTACACCAGTCATGGTGTACATCTGTCATATATGTACAGTATATATATTCTATCCGTTACCCTAGCATCCCATTACACAAGCCTTACAGTGCTTACTTTGGGGCTAGGCTAATTGGTGTAAGTGTTGGAAATATTTATTTATTTATTCCGTCTCGCTCAGTCGCTAGGTCAGTCAAGTCAAACAAATCAGTCAGTTGTTAAAGGTCGAAATCGACACTGTCTATCCTCTTTGCTTTGCTAATTCGCAATTTGGTAATTTGTCCTTTTAATTGTTTGCAACTTGGTAAAATAATGGCATCATTACAATAAAGTTATGTAAGAAGATTAACAAAGGAGTGGGAAAGACGACGCGTGTGAAGACGTTAATTCAGTAATGGATGCTGTGGCAAAAAATACATACTATTAACTAAAAATGGTATTTTTAATTAAAAAAATTTCATGTTGCAGGGTTTTTTCTTCAAAAACCTGTTTTTTGGGGGGATTTCAGGTAAGTTTTGGAAGGAAGCCGAAATAGCTTTCTGGTTGCTTGTATTACGTTCCGTTCACCGTGTTGGGTATAACTTTTTACTAAAAAAAAGTACATTATACAATTCATCAAAAAACAATACACCAATACCACCTCACCTTAAACCTCTATGAATACCACTCATGGGAAGATTATCTCCCTGTGATTTTGAGTATAATACAGATTTCGGACATCTTACACTGAGCATGGTTGAAGAAACATTGAAGATAGGGTTGCACATGAGTGAACCAGAGTTCCAGGAGTTGATTGATATCCCAGAGAAGACAACCCGAGTTGAGAAACAAGGATGGTCAGATAAGGTTTGTGAGGAAATTGTATCACGTTTTAAAATACGGAGAGAGGTTTGGGATTTAACTGTTCAAACAGAAGTTTTAGCTAGATTGTCAGTATTTTATGCAACAGGACTCATTCCTAATACTCATACCGTGGGAGATATTGTACTATCAATGGCATCAATCTTATATAAAGATAATCACGACCTTCTGTCGATCTTGTATGGAATGGTGATTACAAGGGAAATACAGATGATGATTGTGGGTTTTCCATGAAAGGAGAGACTGCTCACATGGTTCAAACTGATCCAAAT
Source organism: Chilo suppressalis (assembly GCA_902850365.2). Classification (NCBI taxonomy): domain Eukaryota; kingdom Metazoa; phylum Arthropoda; class Insecta; order Lepidoptera; family Crambidae; genus Chilo; species Chilo suppressalis. The sequence continues at coordinate 8,022,918 of OU963902.1, forward strand.
GAGCATGAAACCCTACAAAACACTGATCAACTTTCTGGCACATCTAAAAATGATCGTAACAAGCAAGAGAACAGTGATGCAATTCTTAAGGCTTTTGGAGTACCACATGAAATTCATGACCTGGATAAATCACCCAAGATCATTTTTGAAAGTCTAGAAGAAAGAACAATGACAATAGCAAAAGAAACATCAATAAGGATTAAGACATAAAATAAATAAAAAATAAGATTATTAGAAGAATTCATGTTCATGCATTCAAATTAGAAAACTTCCTGGCTTAGACCATGCTCAGAAAAATCACAAAAACTGAGGCCCAGATAATTAATGGATTTCAGAAAGAGCAAAATATAAGAAAAATCTAAATGCTTTGGTTCCTGGAAACCTCTCTCACAAATATGCTCTTCCTTGTAAGGAATGTATAGATGCATTGGCTGGGATCTCCAAGAATGATCCTGCTGTAAGTTCAATGATTGCAAAACTGGTGCTTTTATGTGTGAAAGAGAAGAGCACAAACCCAATGACAGTTGCTAGTGTAGAAGCATCAGTTTTAAGTGTTTTAACTCACACTGCATGACATGGAATGGGCATTCTTCATATCATTGTTGAAGTATGTAATTTCCATCAAGTGAGTTGGAAAAATGTTTTAAAGAAATCTTTAATCACAACCACACAAAGCTCTTGGGAAGAAATTCGCGTGATCCAATTGGCAATGGCTTCAGAAGACAGAACTGTCCGGTGGGCAAGAGTCATAAACAACTCATATTTTATGAGATTAAATATCTTGAATCACATTACATTGGCTTCTCTAATGATTGAATCATACATAAAGGCTCAAGGAAATGATGGAATTTTAAATTCCAACTGGGCAAAACTTCATAAATCCACTGCAGCCTATTACAGACAGGCATCACAACGGCTGTTTGATCATCTCACAGGAACCACAGAGAAGGTTGTGGGTGGAACAAAAGAGGCACAGATCCTGGCAGATCTAATTAATACTTCTCACCAACTTTAAGAAACACTCAAGGTTCAAAAGCATAACAGTTTTGATTTAGATTAAGAGGATGTTTAAAATAATTTATTATCATTCTTCAACATCACCCCTCACATCCTTCCCATCACAAAAGGATTCTCAAGAAGCAACATGAAGTTACTTTATAAACAGGCAGGAATAGTTTTGCCAGGTCCAATTTATTTAAAATCGGTACACGGGGTCAAAAAAATCGGGATTGAGGGTTGCAGGTCGGGACAGTAAACAAAAAATAAAGGGGGTTTTAAGTCCCGTTTTAATTTATTGCGATTATTTTTTAATTTTTTGATTAATCGGGACATTTAGCGTCGTCCCCAGACCCCTGAAAATCGGGACGCCCCGCGCATTCGGGTCACCTGGCAACACTAGGACAGAAATAATATTTTCGAAAATTGATATTCTTTTTGACTATAGGTAACAAAACGGCGAATGCCTAGACTAATAATTTAATAAATAATATTTTTTTGTAAATAAAGTATTATTTTAAAGGAAAATTAGTGCCAATAATGGTTAATACTGCAGTTTTCTCAGGTCAGAGCGCAGCACTAGCGTATACAGTAAACAAACATTTACAAGGGTTCAAATACAAGCCTCGAAAAAAAAGTTTATATGAAAAAATGTAATAACAATGGTGACGATTCTGGCAGGGTTCTTTAAACCTAAACTTAAATTTGACAACGGTGTATCCTTGTCATTCTCTATACAGAGGGAAAAGAGAGGCTGATGTTAAATTTAGCTTTAAGTTTAGAGAATCATGCCGGAATCGACACCATTACACAATAAGTTTAAGATATGATTGTATGAACTTTATATTCTTTACTTTGCCAGAAAGGGAGAATATTACAAACACATCTCATGTGCATGGTTATCAGGGTTTGCTAGGTCTCCTGATTTCACAGGAGATCTCCTGTTCTTCTGTTTTTCTACACGAATCTACTGTATTTCTTAGAACACGATTTTCTTTTTTAAATCGCATGCTGCACCTTAATTATAATAAAATAAATATGTTATTGTTTCAAAGAAAACGAGCTTTGAGGGGTGGCAGAAGCCACGAAAAAATACGCTATTCTGGTCAAGTGGACGTGAGACCCTTATTGTAGTGTCAACTACCTCACAGAAGCTACACCAAAAGCAAAGCCAAACACTCGAAGAAATATAAGAATGCGTCACATCGACATTCTAATGTATATAAAAAAGATTAATATAGCTGAAGACTAGGCTCTATGGGCATTGTTTTCTTTGCCTTCCGTAATAAGGGAGAATCTTAAAAAATATATTTAAAATGTCACTGTCACAGACTCCAAATTCCCATCACATTTCCCATTGTTTTTTCGTTTCCATTCCTGCTATAAATTGGTAATGGCGAATGAAATCAGATGAAAAGGAAATTATTTGATGAATTTCTTTCAGGAATAAATTATATAAGCTCTCAGTTTAAAAAATGGAGAATTTGTACGACAATTTGGAAAACTATGAGGATGAAAACATTGTCGCAGAAGTGAGTACATAATTTTTAGCGCGAAATATTTTTATTAGCTTTTATTTCGTACTTGTTGACTGAATTTTATGCGTTTATTGTGTATCGACATTCATGTTCCCAATGGTTTTGAGCTTATTCGCTAATAAAAAGATCTTATCTGTTTATGCTTTAGTTGAGAAGAGAAAATGCTGAATTGAAATGCAAGCTTGAGGAATATTCTGAAACTCTTGACAAACTGCAAAAAGTAAGTTCATTTCGTTTTTAAATCAACACGACTTGATTATTTTGCAAGAAACACCTACTTATATTTTATTATTATCTAATATTGTATGCAATGTTAATTGTTGATTATGTTGTAGAATGGATGTGCATTGATATTTTAGAATATTTTGCAGGATTTTGATAAAGTTTCAGCAGAATTTAAGAAATTAGAAATTAATTATTCATCACTGTTAAAAACTGCTAAGCAAGAGATAGAAAGAAAAACACAAATTATCACAAAACTGAACATTGAGTAAGTACCTTCTATTTTATTGACATATAAAATATTTTATTAAATTTAATAACAAATTTAATAAAATATTTTATTTAATTTGTTATCTTACTAGAATATGCCTGAATTGATTCTAATACCTATTTTTTAATGCATATTGTCCCTATATGAACAGTAATCAGGTAAAATGCATTATTTTTTTTAGAGTTGGTAAACCCTCTTATAAACACTTTTATTTAGTGCTCATAATTTTAACTAACATTGATTTCGAGAGGTTCATTGATTTTACACATTATCAAAGTGCAAGATTCAAGAATTAAATTCCAAAAAGATCCCCAAATATAGTTTTATTTCAAATTAAGTGGTGTAAAGTGGTGGAGTAATGTTGACAGTAAATTTTTGATGAACTTACCAAAACAAAATAAATATAGTTTTTAAAGATCTATAGAAAACAAAGACATAGAGATTTTGATGTAAAGGTCCACATATTTTATGGGATAGTCTTCTTCAGCATACTCTTTGGTTTGGAAAAAAAAATTTATATATCACAAAGAGTGTGTAGCAAGATAACATTTGTAGAAATTTTTGAAATCACAATTTCTAATCCCATTCGCACTTCACATGGCTGAATAGCAAATACAAAGACAAAAGGATTTGTATTTGTTATTATAACAGTAGGTTGTCCATACATGCAAATAAAACAGAGAGGAGACTTATTAAGTTTACACAGGAAATGTTAGTGCTGGCATTAAAAAGTTTCCAAATAAAAAATTACATAATGGATTACTTACTTGTAAAACAGAAAGTAGTTAAAATTGTATCAACAAATTGAGACTAAACCAAAAACAATAAGTAGATTAAGAATAGATAGGCTAGACATAGAGTGTGCACCGAGTATTCTAGGAAATCTTGAATCTGATAGTGAAATTGAAAGCAAATCTTATATATAAAATTCTCGTGGCACGGTATGCATAATTGAACTCCTCCGAAATGGCTTGACCGATTTTCGTGAAATCATGCAAATTTATATGCATATTCAATAGCTCTGAGAATCGGACAACATCTATTTGTCAACCTTCTAAATGTTAAGGGTGGTCCACCAGTTTCACCCTTCTACCATGGATATTTTTATGGCGAAACAAAGTTCGCTGGCTCAGCTAGTGATAATATAAAAAAAAAACCTTACATCAGACTGCTGGATCCTAAAATATTTATCATGCTGCTGGGGCACAGGCCCCTATGAATAAATGTTGTATGTACTTATTTGGAAATGTTACTACCTATTTCTTTTTTATTTATTTTATTAAATGTTAGTATATTTAAGTGCTAAAATTTTCAGGAAGGACATGATGGTTTTGAATGCAATACAAAATAAAAACATGCCAAGAAGGATTATAAATAGAAATCAAAACAGTGAATTAGAAAAAGCAAAACAAACAAATATCGAGAGATCAAAGACTAATGATATACATAATAATGAAAGGTTTGTTTTTACTTTATCACATATTCCCATAATGCTTGCAGAAAGCTTGTGTAAATTATTATAAATGTCAGAAGTTTTCATCAATCCCACGTGTAAAAAATATACTATGCCAAGGTTAACTGGCAATTTTATTTATGTATAATTCTTAAGACTGGTGTTATCATCACTCTGACCACTCTAACACTTAAATCAATTAGCCTAGCCCCAAAGTAAGCATGTGTAAGGCTTGTATTGTGAAACTGTATGGCATATTTTGTTCAAACCTTGTTCTTATAGGTTTCAATGGGAATTGCCACTTTTGAGATACAGAGATAAGATATACAGAGTGTCCCAAAACTTTACTTCTACATGCGGTAAAGTTTTGGGATACTGTTTAGTTAAAAAAAAAATTGATTACAGCGAATTTAAAAAATTCGAACGTTTGAATGAAGCGTTGAACCTACGAAATGTGAAATCTAGTTCCCGCTGTCATTTAATAAATTACAATCATCAAATTAAAACTTATTATTTGCACACTGCAACAACTAGAACTTTGCATTTGATGTACCAATTGCCTTTTCTTGCTTAAAGGGAATTATTACAAACCTGTAGAAATCTTTTATCTAAGTTGTTGTGACTATTTTTCTATCAGTTTCATTTAGATATTATACTACAAACATTACATATTTCAGAAACAAACAAAAACATTTATCTTCTGAAGAAACAACTACTAGTGCTAGTACAGATAATATAAAGGATTGTGTGAGCAAAAATTTGGATAGATTAAGCAGTACATGTCAGAATGAAAAAAAAGAGAATATTGCAAAAGAAGATATTGTTAAACCTAAACCTTTAAGTATAAGCAACAGGCGAAAGTCTATGCCGGCTCTAAGGTAATTGTATTTTATTATCTAACTATATCTATAAGGAGCTCAATGGTGCAAAGAATGAACGCTCACAGTCACGGCTGTGAGCGCTGATTCGTTCGGTTGCTTGATGTCGCGTCGTTTGATTGGCTTATTATCTATTAGGTGGAAGTGTAGTGGGGACGAGCCGGCGACACCGGTTCTCATACTGGCGATCGCTTATCACCCTTCTAACCTCTTTCTGTGTTCTGTGGCGTTACGTAATACTTGAACGCCCGGGTATTTCAATTGTGTTGATACGGAGAGTTTGGTGTTAAACAGTTTTTGGTAACTGTAGTTCAGGTAACTTCCTATTGTTGGTAAAAAGGACAAGTTTAGCCCTATTTGGGTTATTGACAAGTGATGTTCGTCACACCATTATTTCACAATTTGAAGGACTGAATTCATAACATGGCAAAGGATATTTTCGGCGTTTCCATTTATCAACATTGTTAGGCCGTCCGTATTACCAATAGTAGTGTATCCCATATTATTCAGACTCCTTAGGAGACTGTCTACTACTATGTTCCAGAGAAGTGGCGATAGGACTCTCCCTTGAGGACATCCTCTTACTACCTTCGCACGTGTGGTAGTGTTCCCCACTATCTGAAACTCCCTTTTGCCGACCAGTTCGGTGATCCAACCTCTGGTGGCTTGATCCACATTAAGTTTTCTTAGGACGTGGGTTGCTGTTATGCATCGTTTTGTCAAAGGCACCTGCTATGTCTATGAAGGCTGCTAGTGTTGAGGTTTTGTTTGTGATTGCCGACTCTATTTTATGAACTACCAAGTGCAGTGCCGACTCTGTTGATCTGCCTTTTCTGTAGGCATGTTGTTGAGGGTGCACCGGAGCCTTACTAAGTGCTGCCTCCCTAAGGTGTCGGTCTACCAGTCTTTCCAATGTCTTCAAAAGGAAATAGGTTAGGCTAATTGGTCTAAACTTGTAAGGATTTGACTGGTGTGTAATCTTTGTAGTCTTTGCCCGGTTTCGGTAAGAAGACTACTTCAGCCTCCCTCCATGGTTTCGGTATATACTTGAAGGCCAGGCTGGCCCTAAAGATCGGTTGTAGGTATTTAATTGACTGGCCGAGTTGCCATTGTAGTAGCGCCGGGAAGATACTATCCCATCCTGCCGACTTGAATTGTTGAAAACTCTTTAAGGCCCATTCTATCCTTTCCGCCGTTCCTATTGTTTTTGCCAAGTCCCATTCCTGGGTTGTTGGTCAATTATGGTGCTCACTCGACCACTCAAGGCCATGATAGAGCTAACACATGTGGGCGCTGTGTCAATATTCATGATGTTAAGGTTAGTTTGAGATAAGTATTTAGTTAACAACTCACTCCTTTTGTTCGTATCCTTACTTCCCTTACTACCTACTTACTTGAGTGACACACTCCCCCTTTAACTATATTTAGTCTCTCCATACTATGGTTGTGTGGAAGAAATGGCTACATAGCATATAAGACCGGCAATTATCCAGTGTTCAATAAAGAATTGTCTATCTATCTATTTTTAATAAAATATTTTCAATCTAATTTCACTTTTACTTATTTTTAGGGCAGAGGCTAAATTTAGTTCTGATGAAGATGATGAAGATCGAGATTATTGTACTACTAGTTCAAAGTTTCACAAATCTAACCATGACTTAAAACCACCGTATGTGACGAAAACGTTTCACGATAAGAATAGATTGCTAGATGATAGGTATAGAACATCTGAAACATCCAGCATGGATGATAAATATTCAAGCTATCATAAATACAATAAGGATTTCAGAAACAGAAATAGCAGATACGATAGTTATAAAAATAGAAATAGAGAGCCACAAAAGTATAAGAGACATTTTAGTCCAGAGAAATCTCGAAGAAACACCAGAAACTACTTGGACGATCACAATTCAAGGCAAGAATTTAAGAGACATAGAGTCTTGGAAAGTCCTTCTCCTGACAGAGGACATAATTATCAACGATGGAACCGTGAAGTCAGAACAAGGTATGACACAGATGAATATAATGATAAAGACAAGTTCAGAGGCAGGCATCAAGAAAACTATGCAGGAAAACACAAGTTGCCAAATGATAATGAAGAACCAATGAATAAGAGAAGACGCAATGACTCTTATCACAATCGCGAAGAAGAAAAAAGGTGGATCGAAGATAGAGTTCCCATACAAACTTCTGTTTCAGTGGAACAAATAAATCAGATGGATTGTCAGTCTCCTGATTATCCAGTGATACCAGAATCTGCGTCAACACAACCCGTCAGAGGTAAGTGTTTTTATTTTAAAAATATACTTAATATAAAGATCCTTTATTTGGGATATTGAAATATTACGTTCGGATCTGTAAGCCAGCTTCAAAGATCTGTCCTTCATCGTGTTTTATCAGCAATATTGAGGCCTATGTCTAGCAGTGGGATGATGCAGACTGTTTGCTATTATGATTTAAAAGACACTATTTTAATCCTGTTGGCTATTATGTTATTTTGTAATTAAAATGATGATGTTTTTTACAGAAATAAGATACACAGCTGTAATGAAATTAGAAGATCCAAGACTTCTCAGTAAAAGGTATATCATGTGTCAAGGTGACAAAAATTTATCAGCAATTACTGGAAGAAATATTGATTTCAAGGCAATTGACACTTCATGTTGGAATATGGAACGTGTAGAATTACCTAAAGCACTCACACGGCGGCCATCGCAGTGTAGTGAAGACCTAGTCCAAAACATATACATGGATATCGAGAATCCCGTTTCAAATTTGTCAATGGAATCTGGCGAAATAGGAAGTTTTGATAGGGATGAGTTAGAAACATTTGATACAGCACAGCCATTCCATCATAAACTTTACAACTATGATCATGCTTCTTTGAAAAATACAGCATCCGAAACAGCATCGGAAAAAATACCCACACTAAAGGAAGATAGTAAATATAAAATGTCGAAGTTAAATCAACTTGAAAAGAACCAGGTTTCTGTGGACAAACCCAAAGATGACTTTAATCAACTAAAAGAGAAAAATATTGTCAGTATGGAAATGAATAGGTGCAATATACCTGAAGAAAAACGTGAATATCTTACTAAAAATGTACACGAAAGAAAAATATTTGACAAAAAAGATCCAAACAGCCTTGATAGATTAGATGACACTGACAATTTAAATACAAAAAAAATTGAACAACATGATTTAAAATCAACAGGGAAACACACTGTAGAAGGGGATTTAGAGTTAAGTGATGAAACTAATGACAATGACGTTCAGAAGAAGCTTATCACTGAAATTGATATTAGAACTGTTAAAGATGTAACCACAGAAAATGAATTTATGAGTGAAAATCATTCCACCGAAGCGAATAAAGGGAGTGGAGTACTTGATTTGCAAGCAAATCCTAAGTCTATAAATGAGGATACTAAGAAATCCAAAAGCAAACGAAAATCCCAAAAAAGTTTAAATAAAGAGATTTCTAAAAAAGATGATGCTGTAGTAATCAGAGAAAAACGAACAAGATCTAAAAAGGATAAGAAAGAAGTAAAAGAAATAAAGACTAAATTTAGTGAGTTGTTTGGTGATACAACCAGCAGTTTAATAACACCAGATGACTTAGGATTACCAACTGTAGAAACTCAAAGCCAAACAGTGCAATACATACCCATTTGTGAAGACGCTCAAGATGCGGTTTTGCAGAAGCCGATTGACATACCAAACAAAAAAGACACCATAACAACTAATGATGCGAACAACATAGAATGTGAAGGAAACATTGGTGTAAAATTACCAGAAAAATGTATAAGTGGCAAACCTAATAATATTAAGAAAAAGAAATCAAAGAAAAAAGAAACAGAAAAAACTGTTTCCTCCAATCAAACGGAAACTGATCCTAAACCCACTTGTGATAAGTCTTCTGGAGAAGTGAAAAAAGATACTTCCGAATATCAGAATCATGAATATAATGTGGATGAAGCTCACAAAACTAATAATCTTCAAAATGTTTTATTACAGAAGCCAGACCTATTATTAAAAGCTTTAGCGACCTCTACCCCACAGAAAGAAATCAAAGAAAACCCAGTTGTTTTGCCCATAGTAATTACAGGTAATTCAACGTCCAATCCTGACTGCGTTAGCAACTACTTGCATAATATAGTTGTAAGTATTGACGATAATAATACAGGTACAGATCAGACTTCAAATAATGAAACATTGGACTCTCAAACCGAAGTAGATGCACCTGATGTTAGAATATTTGTGAAGAGAAGAAGAAAAGTTATGAGAAAATCTAAACCGTCATAAAGTAAAGTAATTGACTGCTGATTATTATATAAAAGATGTGTATATATGTATAGTATAGGTAGTTAACCTATCTAAGTATTACGATAATTAGTTATTTTGATGATTTTTGTTGTGTTCTGATGACTGTTACTTAGAACAAGATTATGAACTATAATGTTTAGAGATTAGATTTTTATTTTATTAACAAAAAAATATGTGGCACTTCTTAATAGATTTTTCACAGAATTACCAAAACTGAAAGTTTGAAGAGTAGTATAGTTTGTATCGGATGATTATTTATTTAATAAAATACTTTTAAGTAGATTTATTTTTAATTTCTTTAGCAGACGTCCCTATTCTATGTTATAAATACTTCCAGACACATTCTATCGGCCTGTTTATAAAGAAAGAAAAATCATTTATTGACCTTAAAACACAAGTATGTAACAATAAAAAAAAAAACAATATAGATAACAAATAAAAACAAACAGAAACACAATATGCAGAAAGTAGAAAGGCCAATCAGAACCCTGCCTCAGCTTAATGCTGTTACAATGGGACGGGACTATTAATACCGTAACAGCGCTGGTATTCTGCCTAAATTAAAACTTATAATGTTTTAATTTGGCAGCGTTCTCGCTTCGCTTCGTTGTAGAGCTGTAGTGTAGGAAGACTATAGTTTTTGTTCTCAGGCTTGTATTATACACAATCATCATTATCATCAGCAGCCCATCCTAGTCCACAGCTGGACATAGGCCTCTCCAATTGCACGCCACTCAGATCGATCTTCGGCTACTCGCATCCAACTGCTGCCAGCGCAAGGTGGCGCAAATCGTCACTACATCGTGCCTGAGGACGTCCTACACTACGTTTGCCTAGACGCAATTGTAACTCCAGAACTCGTCTACCCCAACAATTATCGGTTCATCGGCAAATATGGCCAGCCCACTGCCACTTCAGTTTGCTAATCCGGTGGGCTATGTCGATAACTCTGGTTCTCTGTCGGATTACCTCATTTCTGATACGATCCTTCAGAGAAAGGCCGAGCATAGCCCTTTACACAATGAATTTCTTTTATATAATTATAAATCTTCCATGAACATTTATTTAACTGATAGTGAAAATTTTCTTGCCTACTGTACCGTACCCGTTGTACCGAATGCACTTTTTTTTTAGTTGAACGCGCATCATAGAAACTAATAATCCGATTCGAAAAAAAACTTTATGTTAAATAGTGCATTTATTGAGGAAGGCTTATAGTAGGAGAGCTACTGAACCCTCCGAGTAACGGTCTGTCTGTAAGGCTAGATATTCTTATGGTGATGAGTCATAACATGCTTAATACGGTAAGCATCGCCTGACTCCTCAGCCCTGCACGTCATCAAGCCCTATATTTTTGAAATTGTCAAAAAAATATTTAAAACTTGTTGCTGTAAGCTCGTAAACGAATGGCAATTATTTTTAAACTTAAAAATGGATAAACTAAATTGTATAAAATTTTCAAGTTTTTTTAATATTTTTTTGACAATTTCAAAAATATAGGGCTTGATGACTACTGACTTTTAGGACTCAAATTAACGAGGGTGAAACCGCAGGGGTAGCAACAATAGGTATGGTTGTGACATAACTGTAATAGTTAGACATATTATGGTATCTCGAACTTTTTTGTAGATATTAATGTTCTCTATAAAACTTTAATACATCACTTTGCTCTACTGTCAATGACTTCTGCGGCGTAAGCGATATAAGGTTATTTTTTGGTATTTTTTTCACACCCTGGGTTCGTTATAGAAGTTTCCATGCGGAACCCTAACTTTTTTGAATATACTCTAGCCTATGTTCATCAGGGATAACGTAGGATTCTTAACGTGAAAGAACTTTTCAAATCGGTCCAGTAGTTTCGGAGCCTATTCAATAAAAACAAACAAACAAATCTTTCCTCTTTATAATCTACTATATAAAATTCTCGTGTCACGGTGTGCGTAATTAACATCCTCCGAAACGGCGATTTTCGTAAAATTATATGCATATTCAGTAGGTCTGAGAATCGGACAACATCTATTTTTCATCCCCCTAAATGGGTGGTGGTTAAGGGTGGTCCAACATAAAATTTTTTGTTTGGACAATTTCTTTGTTTTTATTTTTTTATGATACATCATACAAAAATACATACAACCCTAAATTTTCACCCTTCTACGACCCATTTTAGAGCCAAGAAAGATTATAGAATATCTAGGTTTGATTTGGGATCCCTGGAACAACCGCAAGTTCTTGCCAGAGAACAAGATTACGAGTCTACGAAGGATGCTATCGGGATTTCTACAGCGGAAGAAGGCATCACTGCGGGAGGTTCAAAGCATCATCGGCGTTTTGAATTTCGCACGACTGGTTGTACCAACGGGTCGATTAAATTTTCGTCATCTCTTGGCTCACAGCAATTGTCTGTTGAAACTACCGGTTCAGGGTACTTACCCCTTGCCCACACAGGTTTTGGAAGAAATGCAGTGGTGGAAGGAGCATTGTGTGGAAAGAGCCAGACTTCACCCACCGTTAGCAAAGAGTTTTTTGGTTACAGATGCGGCAGATACCGGTTGGGGTGCGGAGCTGAATGGGATTCACCTGAGAGGAACCTGGTCAGAAGAAGAAGAGCGTTATCATTCGAATCACAAAGAAATGCTGGCCATTTTCAAATGTCTTACAGAATTCGCTCCCTCTCTGAATCGTACCTCACTTTTGATTCAATGCGACAACAAAGCTGTTGTGGCTTACCTCAGAAACGAAGGCGGGAACAAGTCCAAAATTCTTTTAGGACTTGTTTTCAAGATATTTCATGTGTTACAAAAACACGACATTCACATAAGCCCCTATCATATTCCAGGTCGTTACAACAACGTGTCGGACAGTCTATCACGTCAAAGGTCGATGATATCGGAATGGTACCTGCTTTCAGAAGGAACGAAGGTAGTATTTGCGAAGTGGGGGGTTCCACAAGTCGATCTATTTGCGTCTATCACGGCACACGTGGTGCCTCAATATGTGACATTGGATCAAAAAGATCGCCAAGCTTGGAGGCAAAATGCGTTCGCGATTCAGTGGGATTTCAAGCTGGCGTGGGTGTTTCCTCCACCGAGCTTAATGCCCCAAGTTCTTATGCATCTGAATTATGCACAAGGCATATATCTGATAGTGGCACCCAGATGGAAACAGGCGTTCTGGAGGGCAGACTTGAAGGCGCGGGCAATCGCACCACCCTTCACAATTCACCGACTGGAGAGAGTTTTAATAGACACGGCGTCGGGTCTACCTCCACCACGGGTAGGGGATTTGGTTCTGGAGGTTTGGAGATGTGGGGGTGGTCTCAATCGTTAGGTGATTGGTCAGAGGAGCAAAAACGTCTTCTTCAGGGTAGCTGGAGATACTCCACTATTAATACCTATAAACCAGCGTGGTTGAGGTGGTTAAAGTGGTGTTCAGAGCATGGTGTAAATTTTTCAGATCCAACGGGTAGTGATTTGGCTAGATTTTTAGCTGATTTACATCTGAAAGAAGGTTTGTCTTATCGGACTATTTTGTTACATAAATCGGTAGTATCTACTCTTTGCAATGCAAATAGTGAAGTTCGATTGAGTTCAAACGAACTTGTTAAACAAATGCTTAAATCTATTTCTTTACTTAAGCCAAAAAGTCATCCAGGGCCGATTTGGGACCCTAACTCATTGGTGGTGTGGTTAGATAAACGAACTCTTGAAAATCCCACCTTATATGAAGTATCTCGAATAAGTGCGGTTATTTTATTACTATGCTCGGGACGTAGGGTGCATGACTTGACACTGTTGAGCGTCGCTACAGATAGAATTATAATTGAAGAGGATTCTATAGTGTTTTGGCCTCATTTTGGTTCTAAGACTGATTCTGCAACTCATATCCAATCGGGATGGAGATTGTTAAGAAATTCTCAAAGTGCTGTTTTAGATCCAATACGTTGGCTTAAAAAGCTGGTTGACCTAGGTTCGGCTCGCAGGTTACTTTGTTCCAGTGATCGTTTATTTGTCACAGTCACAGGAAAAGCGAAACCAGCTACAAGAACAATTATTGCTGGTTGGATTAAAACGGTTTTAAAAGAAGCTGGAATAGATGCAACTCCAGGTAGTTTTCGTTCTGCTGTTGCGTCTAGTAGTTGGTTAGACAATGACCCGCTTGAAGACATAATGGCCAGAGCAAACTGGAGGTCGGGTAATACTTTAAAAATCATTACAGAAAGGAAATTTTACGTCCACAAGGGAATTCTTTAGTTCATCTCTTTCAGCCTTTAGGTAAACAATGAATTTCATAAAAATATGGAAAGAAGGTACATTATGAAGATATGTTTTAGTGAGATTAAAATAAAATTTGATTTAGCTGGTTGATATTAAAGAAATATAGTTAACTTTCATAGCATGACTCCTTTTAACACAACACATTGGCGTCCTGGTTCACCAGGCGATAACAAACAATGCCTCAAAATTATGTTTAAATGACCCCGAATAAGGCCGTAGGACACAATAGCTGCGTTTTACTTACCACTAAAACGCATGTTGTGTCCGGAGACTTATTCGGGGTCATCACTTTTAGTGCTGCCTGGTGTCTTTGATTTTAGAATTTTAGAATTTTGAGGTCACAATGAGTGCAAATTTCTGCAAAGCTCGACCTGGTGAACGAGAGTGGCGGGAAAATTACGTCATCGTCACGTGACCCACCGTTCATAGAGCAAAGGAGTTATGTTCAGCCTACTTGTCTATGGAAATGAATGACCGAAAACGCAAGATGCTAGACTCAAAATTATGTTTAAATGACCCCGAATAAGTCTCCGGACACAACATGCGTTTTAGTGGTAAGTAAAACGCAGCTAATTTTGGCTTCGGTATCGATTGTAGATTACACCCCAAGTATTCTTTAAAAAAATATTCAATGTACAGTTTTGACTTTCCTACCATTTTAATATATGTATAGATTGCAAAGGGATTAATATCCCGAAGTTGGTCCCATATGAATTTGGAAAAAAAATCCAACCCTAAGAGTATGAAAACAGGGGTGAATGTTCATTCACATATTACAAAAATTATAGTCACAAAAAAATAAAACTTAAACAAAATAATTAAACGGCCGAAAAGTAAAAAAAGAAGAAACCTTTTTTATCTTTAGACAAATTAATATTTGGAGATCGGAGTTCCTATTTACTACCTTCGTGTTGACCTGTAACTGGCACTGACTCCAAAATATTAATTTGTCTAAAGTTAAAAAAGGTTTACTATTTTTTACTTTTCAGTATTTACATTTTTTGCTAGAGTTTTGCGAAAAATGGTTGATTCTCGAGAATGCACTAGTATTCCCTGGAAGACGCGCAACCACAGCGCGCAACCTTTTTTTGACTCTTATTTAGTTTGTATGTTATACAATTGCCATAAAGTTCACTATGCCAATCACAATTTTATCGCAAAAATTCGCTTCCATTACCTTTGTGTGTCCTAAGCGTTAGTCTTTTCATTAAACATACAATGTTTAATGAAAAGACTGCACACTTTTGAAATGCGTTGAGGGTATACGACATCCAAAGCCGTGTCAATAGTTATTGACAAGTTATTCATAATCAACTTCGAACTACGCAGCGCTATGCTCCATTTAGTTTATTCGCAGCTCTTAGAATGTAATTCTTAACTTCGCCAGCTTTTTACAGAATTAATGGGAAATTAATATGCCATTTTTGAAGTTATACTTCTTTAGGCGCGTTATGAAAAAATGATGAGAGTGAAATTTTAAGATGCGCGCGCATCACTGTAACACAGAAAATTAACAGCATGAAGTTGGTCGCTTAGCGACCAACTTCATGCTGTTACTTTTGTGTTTACCGCACATTAAGAAAATCTACCAACATAATAGAAATAGAATCTCTATTTTGTGGGTGCTAACGACTGCATTGTGAAGGCCTATCAAAAGTATTTATTAATCTGGAACAACGGAACCAAAGCGCGATTCAGGAGACTACAGCGCCATCTCTTGACCATTGGTGTAGTAGAACCAAAAACCACATATTTATTTTTTGTAATAAAGTAACAAAAAGTATTTATTAATCTGGAATCTAATATTAGCCTATCGTTGGTTATTTAAGGAAACATAGTTTATAGTTTGAAGTCCGTTTATTGAGTGCAATAAAACATTACAAAATAATTGAATTAATAATATTGCTTACTTGCTAAAACTATCTACGTAAATAGCGGATTGCGACATGACCTAATTACGTTTCCGATAGGTATACACTACAACTCCCTGGAAAAAGTCATGTAATAGGATAAGTACATTTGTCATACAATAATTTTCTTTTCAACTTACTAGAAAATAAATTAATTTTTGCATCCTACTGTGCTCTCTGTAATCGATACTTCATCTCTTTAGGGTAATCATTATAATTATACAATGGTTCTACTGACATTCCAAAGTCTGAAGGCAGGGACTGCTCATCCATGGCAGTTCTGATGGCTTCCGGCAAGGTCTCGAACTGTCTCGATGCTATAATAGTACTAAGTCTACGGTCATACAAACCATCTGCGAAGCGCTTGATAGCGATTCTCTCATTAATTGGTTTTAAAACTTTGTATGAATTAGGATCACCACTAGACTGAGCGATTGTTAAGTTGACAAATAAATTTTCTAATTCTGAACCAAACGATTCGATAGATCGATTGCCTTGTTTACTCTGATGCAACTTCCATTGTAAAACGACTTCTGATTTTTTTTGAATAAGATGTTTGCGCATGTCATTTAAAAGATTTTCAATTGTATCGTAAGTTGAACTCAGCCGTAACTGTGCGCTCGGTGAAAGTCGAGTTTTTAAAACAAATTCAATTAATTGACTTTTAGATTTGTCCGAGATCATCTTACTGTACAATTCTATACTATTTATAAGGGAATTAGTAACAGACTCTTGTCCCATCATTACAGGCAATAAGGCTATGGCAGTTTTTAAATCAAACTCGCAATTATCACTCATTTTGACTGTTTCACTTTGTTTCTGCTCAGAAATTGATAACTCTATAATTTTATTAAAAATTTGATGAATTTCATTTATTATTTTATGGATGGAAGTTATATCACTAGTAGAAATCTGTTCAGTTTCAATTTGAGAATGCAACACAGACAAAATACTCTCCAACTTTGAATACAAAACTTTTGCCTCTTTAACTTTTTTCAAACCAAGGTCCTGTTGCCTTCCTTTAGGTCCTAATTTAACTAAATAATCTCTAAGATATACTAATGATTTATGTAGTTCATGAATTTCAAATACTTCACCTGACATAATTATCTAAACTAAAAACAATAAAAATATTAAGTACGTGCTTCATAACGATAAATTGAAAATAAAAATAGTTAAAAAAAATATATGATTACATACTTTTTAATTTGGTTGTTCAAGATACACATTTTTACTAAGATTCTTCCGAGGGACTGGGGCAGGCGAGCTGGCTGCAGTGGTGCTGATACTGATATATGACAGACGTTTTGGCCGGGCTGAATCCTGGACTCCTCTTGTTAAACTTCTTAGACTGCGCTGGTAGTGAGGTCAGCTCGTGAGATGGTGGCTATGTTGTTCCTGTTGAGCTCTCGTTGTATGGTGCGAACAAAATGTTTATTGCATTTCTTGAAAATGTAATAAATTGCAGCAAACAGGATTATGCTGTTGCCGAAGCTGCTCCATTTGCGTTTTGAGCTATCACAACTTGTTCTTTGGATGCCGATTTTCCCATTATTTGTTTCTTCTGTAATCTCTTGTTGTCTTAATTCTTGTGAAAATTATCTTGTATTCTTGAAAAATACGGATCTTGAATTTTTGGAAATAGGTTTGGTCTTCTTTTGACTGAGTTCTTGGTGGAAGTATATAACACGATTCGAATGGCAAGGGTCGCCATCTAATATTAGCCTATCGTTGGTTATTTAAGGAAACAATGTTTATAGTTTGAAGTCCGTTTATTGAGTGCAATAAAACATTACAAAATAATTGAATTAATAATATTGCTTACTTGCTAAAACTATCTACGTAAATAGCAGATTGCGACATGACCTAATTACGTTTCCGATAGGTATACACTACAGGAACAACGGAACCAAAGCGCGATTCAGGAGACTACAGCGCCATCTCTTGACCATTGGTGTAGTAGAACCAAAAACCACATCTTTATTTTTTGTTATAAAGTAACAGTTATAGGTATTCATATTTATAATATTTATCCACATGTTTCTAGTTTGTATATTCGGAATACGTGTTTGAGTTTCATACAAGTGCAAATCACATATGTTCTAATAAATTATATTCAGGAGCGATTTTAATTGAATATTTTGATTATTTATTTATTTTTTCAAATTAAAACTGAACTTTATTGACTGTGTCCTTTTCCAGACTTTTTATTAATTTATTGTAATTAATTATTTGCATGCAATTAAAAACTAATTTTAAACGATGCCAAAGAAGGATAACTTCTCACGCGCCTACATACGTACACGCACCCATTTTTTTTTTGTGAATAAATTAGCTAGATAATTTTTCCACCTTCTTTCCTTTAGAGAACCAAACGCGCTGGCCGACGTTGCCACCGACTTACCGTGGCTTCTATTCCAACGCTAATAAAGGGATTTGAAGATAAGGTTGTTTCATTTCCTTAGTTTCACAGGATGACAGCCGTATTCTGAATTGTCAAACAAATTTAAAGTCACGTATTGTCTCGGTCTATTGTTATCGCAAGCAAAGTGACAGTATAAACTTTAGTCAAAATAAGTTAGTCGACTTGTGCGGCCATCAATACATTTTCTTCTAGTAAATATGAGATTGAAAATAAAATACTCACACTTGCGTAGTCGAAGTGACGCGACGCGTTATGCTTTCCCCTTCTAGCAAATTCACCTCTATTTTTCCACTATTAAAGTATTTCTAAGGCGAAAAACACAAGCCGCGACGTTCCGACTGCGCCAGTGCGAGTTGAGCCTTAGTGTTTCTTTTTATCTATCAATTTGCACAGTATCATAAGAGATGTATTGGCTGTAATTTGAAAATTAAACCGTCGATGCTCTAAATTATCAACATGTAATATAAACATCAGTAAGCCGACATTATATTAGGGTTACTAAGTGGGTGGCGTATTAAATAATAAATCTGCAGCATAAAGTTACTTTATTTATTATTTGCTTGTAATAAGTTTATGAAGTACAATAATTAATGGTAATAGTAATAAAAGAAATATGTGAAATGTATGCCATTTCGATTACTTACATTTTTAAGTCAAGTTTTCAAAACTAATCAGCTAATAAAACTATTTATTGAAATGTGATTGATTATATACATCTAAGCATAAAATAATAATTTTATTAATACTCCATTCTAGAAATAAATCTCAATCTTTCGCTAATTGACTATCGTTGGGTCAATACTGAGAACATTCAAAAGTATTCTCAGGAACTAAACTAACTACATTATGATAGGCCCTTTACATGTCCAGATGTTTTCTTTTAAATAAACATGTACAAATACAAACAGGTGTACAAAATCTTAACATAATTATTTGGATTCTATTAACTATTATATACAATAAAATTGTAGACTCGATTCTGTTCAACAATACAAATTAAATTGAAATAAAAGTAGTACAAACCGATTTATAAAAGATGCATTTTAACAGCAGCATTGTGTAAAAAAATCTGAACTTTGCTTCCTTATACAAAGAAAATTATAACTACTCAAAACTTAATTTGGTATTGTTTAACAGGCTCGAAGCCGATATGGTCTTACTTTAAGTGTTGGTTAGTCTTACTGCGTAATCATAATGCGTAGCTGCTCTCTCCAAACGGAAGCTAACCAGTTGTGACCTTCACCCAGCTGCCAACGCACAAGGACATGTCGTCCAAAGCTTAATTTTGCCACAAGTACATTTTTGTATTTTGGCACAAATATGTGCTTAAACATATGTAAAAAAAAGAATTTATAGATCTTATTTACAACACAAAGGCTTGACAAATATTTATTGCTTTATATCGTCTGAAGGTACAGTGACCCTCACAATTAACAGCGTGTTATACACATAGACTTTTTAACGGGATCATAGAAGATTTCTATAGGAATGCTTACTCATGTAGTAGAAGTTGATAAAGAATATTCATTATTAAATACTCTTTGGAATGTAACGAAGCTCCAAGTGAACCAAACGACAAACAGAGGATATGTTAAATGATTTTATCCACTTACACATAAAGGCACCTACTGACACCCACTCATCATAATTATTGGTCCATTCCGATAGTTTGGTGTTTTGTTTTTGTAATGCATATACATTTTTGGTACATAATTGTTTTATGCAGGACGTAAGTAATATTTATCGAATACATCAAAACATTTCACTATGCATACTATAATTTATACAAAATATAATTGTAAATATATTTTGGACACACCAAAAATGGTTATAAGATAAATGTAATCTGAAACTCACAATAAATGTTGCTCTAGCTGCTAAGGCGATATGATGTGTATAATACTCGAAATCCATTACCATAAAAATATAGTCATTCGAATAAATCGCTATTCTACAATCGACATACAAAATTGGTACCAAATTCGGTTAAAGGCAAAGTGTTGGTCTGACAAAACACATCCACAAAACTCGTTCACTTCATATTTTATAAGGATATTTAATCGGTTATGAAATATCTACTTCCATGACTGTATTGTATAAAAAACGATAAAAATTATATTATACAATACGAAAACTCGATTCGACGCAACATCTCAATATATCTCTGTTAGTATAATACTGATATAATATGACGCGTGTCATTTAATTACATAAGTTAACCGCTGATTAGTCTAAGATTTATAGGGCATATCATATACTTAAACGGTTAAGTAGATTTACGCCAATGCATTAGTGTACTGCGTCGATGTCACGTTGAGCTCGGGATATTTTAACCTGTAACGACAAAGTTGAAACATTATGTATACGATTCTTGAAAAGCTTCGGTTAAGTGCGAGTGGGAGAAACGTTCTATGCAAGTAATTATATTTTTAGGGGAGTGTTTATTATTTTATTATATATAACTGTTAAGTAAAATGAAGTTTAACTAGTTGCACTGTATTTTTTTCATTAAAATTGGGTTTTAACTGTCAACTTCATATCGATGAAGTCGCATGGTAGATTTGCTATTCTGTATCTGTCTGTTTGTGTTTCTGCAACTATTTAGCCAGCACGATCAGAATCAGAGAAAAATGCGACATTACTTCACGCGGCGCGGCGGCGGGGTTGTGAGTGCGTTTATAGATAGGTCCGATATATGACTCCACCCCACTTGATGTTAAGTAATGGTGAAGTCCAGAAGTGAAGATAGCTGGTACAGTAGTTCTACCTGCCACACCAGCTATCCTCATCTTGCCGGCCTGCATATTGCTTCTTCACGCCTCTTTTAAAGGATCCCAGGTTGTAAGAGGGAGGGAACACGTGAGCAGGCAGAGCATTCCATTTACGGATAGTGCGACAAAGATATAAGTCACCATATTTCTTTGGAATTGTGTCCACAGTTAGACGGTGACGACGAAATCCAGCGAGCGTGGGAAAAGAAAAGGGGAAGGTGGAATAAGGGAGAATAACTCTCTAGAATAACTCCTCAGAACACTCGACGTGGTACAGACGATAGAACGCTCTTAGAACGTCACGTCACGGCGTAATTGAAGAGGCTCGAGGTGTTTAGTCACTTCCATATCGCCTACTAGCGACCGCCCGCGACTTCGTACGCGTGGAGTCAGTTAGAAATAAAGGACCCCGTAGGTGATAGCGTGATAATATGTAGCCTATACGTTGACCCGACTTTTTAATAATATTCGTGCCAAAGAAGTAAATCCATTCAATACTTTTTGAGTTTATCCCGGACATACATACAGACAAACAGACAAAAATTCTAATAAAACTATATTTTTGGCATCGATAGTAGATCAAACCCCAATTATTCTTTTAAAAAAATATTCAATGTAGTTTTGACTTTCCTACCATTTTATTATAATTATGTATAGATGATGCAGATCGCGCGCCGCTGTAACCGCAACTGTGTGCGTACGCGCATGGGTGTATGTGTAATGTTACCTTGTCCTTGGGCGTGGAGTTCTCGCCGGACTCGAGCGCGAACATCTTCATCTTCTCCTTGAAGGACAGTTGCTCGGGCACCGGCGCCGTGCTCGCGCGCGCCTGTTGTTCGGCCAGGCGGCGAGTGCGCGGATCCCTGGTTCATTACGAAAAATTAGATTTGGTTTTATGAAACCACGATTGATGAAGTGAAACTTTTAGCCTCTTATTAGTAAACAAAGATTAAGCCTGGATTAGTTACTCAATGTTTTGTCTCTGTTCATTGAATAACAAATTGCACTTGAGTGACATATGAACAAAACACAGCGTAACTAGTCTAAGCTTATTTCTCGTTTATTATTAATAAGGGGATGAAGTGTTTAACATCGTCTGAATTAAGTAGGCATTAGACTGAAAATTACTCGAAGATAAGTTTCCTCCGGTTTATAGAAGGTGGAAAAAAGGCCTTTCTCGGCTGGGAATCAAACCCGGGCCGCCCACGCAGCAAGCGAGTTCGCTACCACTGAACCAACTTGATGCTTGTGTATAAGGTCTGATTTATAAAGAATAATTTAAAATGCAATGCGATTTGCCAAAGATAAACAACAAAATGGGGGCGATGTAATAAAATATTCAAATTGCCCGTAGAAGGTAGTTTATGTAAATGTAAATGCTTACCTGTAGACTTCTTGCGCGCCGATAACCCCGGGAGTGTGCGTGGGCGTCGGAGTCACGGGCGACGTGGGGCCTGCTAGCATACTCTCCGCCTCTTCGATGAAGCGCTATAAAGAAATAAATATATATTTCAGAATCAGAACCGCGGGGCGGGCGGCGCGAGCCTGGGAGCGTTTGCGGGCCGCTCGAGGGAGCATTGTGTACTCACGTCGGGGTCCTCGCGGGGCGGCGGCTCGAGCGGGGGCGGGGAGGTGGAGGGCGGGGCGGGCGGAGCAGGCCCGGGAGCGGGCGCGGGCCGCTCGTGGAACGACACGCGCTTGTCTCGACCACTGCTTACGGGAGACCTGGGCAATAAACAATTATATTATGCAGAAAATAACGAACTGTAACAAATATCAGTGAAAAAAATAAACCTTATGCTGTAACATTCATAAAATTCGATGTACTATTTGTCATTACGATTTAAATTTCATTGATTTGTCTTAACTGATAGACAGCTAAATCTTAATTCATGAGAGCTTATTATCAATGAATTTGTGAAAAATCTTAAATCCAAATTTAACAGTAACGTGATAGTAAACACTATTCGTCCTCCTAGATTAAAACGTAGGAATCTTTGGAGCGGAAGGCAGGATATCTACCATTGCACCAACAGACCGTAAAAATTAATTCACAGGCGACTTACGGTCGCATCTTAGACGTAAATTGAGTCGAAAGTGTTTATTCAAAAAAAGTGATAGCTGTAACACTACAGCCACACTAAAGCGAACATTTGATGTTTTCACGACGCATCTAACCAAGCAATAGTCACATTTAATACAGTGTTCTGATATGTGGCTATTGTTTGGCCTGGCTTGTCGTGACAACGGAAAATATTTTCTTTTTCTTATTTTCAACTTTCATAATAAAGATTGGTCATACAGAAAAATAGCAAACCACTGGAACTGTGCTAAGGACATGGTTATGAATGCTTATAAAACATTTCAAGTTCAACACGACCGAAAACGTACCAAGAAAACCGAGACCAAGAAAAACTACTCTGCGGGAAGACTCTAAGATGGTGTTGTTGGCAAAAAAAGATTCGTTCAAGGGATCAGAACTGATACGTTCGGAGTTGTTTGGTGCAGGAGGGTCGAAGGGTGTGTCTGCAAGAACAATTCGATGGAGACTATGTGAGGCAAACTTGTACTGAATAGTATCTCGGAATGTGCCACTTTTGAAAAAGCAAAATGTTAAGGCAAGATAAGCATTTTCTAAAAAATATGTACACTGGACTGAACGAGAATGGAAACATGTGCTTTTCTCTGATGAAACAAAAATTAATATGATTAATTCTGACGAAAAACAATATGTTAGACGCCCCCCGTACAAAGAAATGGATCCAAAGTATACCAAGAAAGTAGTGTAACATGGGGGCGGAAATATCAAAGTTTGGGGCTGTTTCTCAGGACCTGTCAGGAAAATAGAAGGCAACATGGATAAATTTCAGTACAAGAATATTTTAGAACAAGTCATGCTGCCCTATACCGAGCAAAATTTACCGGTCATTTGGACTTTCCAACAGGATAATGATCCGAAACACATTGCAAAAGTAATAAAAGACTTTTTTAGGAACCAGTCTGTGACAGTTTTGGATTGGCCCCCGTACAGTCCTAATTTAAACCCAATAGAAAATTTGTGGTACCAGGTGAAGAAGTCAGTGGCGACAAAACGGACATCAAACATCTATCAACTTTACACAGCTTTTAGAGAAGCTTGGAAGCAAATTCCGGTGGAAGTTGTAAAAAATTGATAGCTTCCATGCCCAAGAGATGTCGTGCTGTCATTTCTGCCAAAGGACATGCGATCAAATATTGATACGTATCGGAAAATTTTATAAATGTGTAAGGAATATTGTGTAATAAAGATAATTTCAATAATAACAATATTTTTTTCTATTTCTTCTAAGCAAATCGAGTGTCTTTAATTAGCTGGCCAGCTATAAATACGTTAAAAAAGTTTGTGTTACGTTCCCATAGTGAGCAGTGTCTAAACTACTAACGAACACAACTATTTTTTGTCCCACATTGTAGGAATACAACGTCGTGTATGGTTTGATAACAATTAAACTGGAGTAAATACCAATTTTAGCTAATGTGAGTACCATAAGTAAGTTTTTTTGTGGTTAATTAGGGGGTGTCTTTAATTATGTGACCACCACTGTATTAGTATTTAAATTTTTATAGAAATACATATTGAACATGACTGGAGTACAAATGCTCGTATTCATCACACAAACATCGGGATTCCCCCACCGGGACCTGGGAACCCGGGACCTCTCGAGTCGGCGACACCCTGAAACCCGGCGTACAAACCACTCGGCCACGGAGATCGTCGAAATGCTAATAAATGCTAAAGTGACTTACAGTGGTGCGTGATGAACTGGCGTTTGTTCAGAAGGAGGTCGCGTCCTCCCCGCCATTACTGCGAAGGAGGATCCCCTGGCGGGGGGAGGCGGGGGAGGGGAGCTCACATTCTGTCCGCTCATAGTATTCCCGCTTACAATATTCGCGCTCACAGAGAGAGCACTCACTCCGCTCGTCACTTCCGATACGCGGTTCGATTCCTGCGCGCTCGCTTGCGGCGCCGCTTGCGATTGCTGCGTGACAAAAAATAGGTTAGCGTTACGACGTTATCTGTAGCCCTAAGCACGAACCATTATCGAATTCGAATTGGATTCGAGTTGGATTCGCTCCATTTTGTACGTCAAACGTGTATCGTATTGATTTTTAGTTCTCGTTAAGCCCGTTGTGGCGCTGCTGTACAAGTTTTCATAAAAATTTGACAATGACATTTCGCACTTGCAAATTATTAGAATTTCATATTGGTTCGTGCTAAAGGTACTGATTTTGATTAGATGTCAACCGCCAAAACCGGAGAAAAAGAGGGAAGTACTATTAAGCAGCAATCTAGTTATCACTAAAATCGTTCATACGCAAGAAATATAAATCGTATTAAAATGTTGTAAAAAATTCAATAGTTTTTTCTGTGTTATCGTTCACCGCGTTTGCATTAATATTTCGTCCAAAAGCTGGTAAGCTTGATTGTGTACCAAATAACAGCAAAAATTTAAAAGTTTGGTTTAATCGAACCAAGGCAAAGTGAAAGTAAACTGATAACAATAGTGAATTATCATTAATGGAAATTGTATGATCAGCCCCTCTAGCATGACCACCAAAACGGGATATGATAAAGCAATATATCGGCATTAACTGTCAGACTACTGTGAAACTGCACTGTAGTCTGACAGTTAATACCGATATATCGCTTTACATATCCCGTTTTGGTGGTCATGCTAGAGGGGCAGGCAAACACTAACTTACATGACGGTTAAAAAGGTTATAAGACATCATACACACAAAAATAAATGAATTCCTTTACTCTTGCACAGTAACAGTTACAGAATTTTATACTCATTTCCACCTACTTTATAAGATCGATGTGTCAGACCAGGGGGCCATTCGCCTAAAGGGATTGCTTTGGAAAACGCTATTTTATTATTTCTAGTCACCTGAGGTTTTCAAATGCTTCGCGCTCTTTTTTTTTCTTTTGCATTGGTAATAACAATATAAAAGAAAATGAGCGTGGAGGTATTTGAAAACCTTCGGCGGTAATAACAAAATGAAATCGTAAGCGATAGCGTTTTCCGAAGCAATCCCGTTAGTCGAATGGGGGCATTCGCTTTGAGGCCCAAGCACAAATTTGGACAGCTCTTTAATCGTATCGTGATCTTCTTTGTGTGGAAGGAGTTAGTTTGTTCTTACTGGACGGCAGGGGGCGCTGCTTAGTATCCATAAACACTTTTTAGCATAGTAAATTTTACTACCACAACTTTTTTAAATAACTGCTTGTAAAGAAGACTTACTACCAATATATCTGTCACATATAATATCAAAGATAAATCAAGCAGATAATTTGATCAACTCACCGGTTCGGGCGCGTATCCATTAGCCATTTCCGGGCGAGTATTGACCTTCAGTATAGACTTGGGCGGTTGAGGATGTGGCTGAGTGCTAGCGGGAGCGGGAGCGGAAGCGGAAGCAGGAACGGGAGTTCGTGGTTCCATCTCCGTAAGCTGTTCTTCTTCATCGTCATCGACTCCTGCTTCTAAAGCTGCGACTTCCTCCTAAAACACATAACATTCATCATCGTCATCAGCCTATTAATGACCCCACTCCTGGGGCACAGGCCTTCCGTATGGATGGAATAGGGAGATTGGGCCATGACCCACCACGCGGGCCCAGTGCGGATTGGCGGATGCTAACGACTGCAGATGCAGCCAGGACCAACGGCTTAACGTGCCTTTCGAACAACGGAGGAATTCGAGATAGAAGATTTTTGGTCACCCATCCAATGACCGACCACTGCGAAAGTTGCTTAACTTCAACGATCGTAGCCGAACGCGCTAACCACCTGCGCCATCGAGCTCCTCAAACACATAACATTGAATACGTCTATCTGATTGTTATGCAGCCAGTCACAAGGATGGATGTGTCATTAATAGTCGAAGATTCCAAGAGATGTTTTCCTTCGCCCACCAGACAAAAAATATGTATTATCAAGTACCATTGATAAATAAAACAAATCGCAATGAGTTTGCCTATAAACATTGTTTACGGTTATTTTTAATTACATAAACTGTGAGTAAAATGTTTTTTCATGTTTCAACCGTGTGCCCACCGGATAATATTATTATAAATCAAAAATTTGCTGTAAATATAAGTAATATGCTTTAATGAGGGTGTTTAGGAAAATTCAGGTAACTAGTTGGCGCCACCGTGACGTGAGGTCTTTTATATGAAGTTTATGGCGCGAACAAATCGAACGAGCATTTAAATTGATCGATAGAAAATTACAATATATTATGCGATTTGACGGATGTGTAGACCTTCGCCTCAGTGCTGTCACCTGGCGCCCGTCATTCCAGAAAATCCTTATTAGAATACGAATGTGATGAATTGGGCAAAAAAAAAATACGTGAACAAGTCATACAACACTATAATTAGTTCGATGAATCAAGGGCCGGAATGGAGAAATTCAAGGCTGTAAAACTTAGAAAAAAAAACAAGTGAATCAAGAAAGTAGTTTCGAGTCCCGGGAAAGACATAGACGAAGTCGCAGATACCCACTATAGTTTTCTATGTGCATGTGATACACCTAGAGATGAAAGTCGTTTTTTTTTCTGGAGCTTATTTTTTCACTAGTGCAGAATTCAAATTGTTTAGGAAGTTTCCGTTAAAGTTTTATTATGATATTATGCTTATGAGTTTCTAATAAGGTTTTCAGTTTATTTTAAAATCTACCACAAATTTTTGATTGATAGTTACCACCAAAGCTTTCAACAATTAGCAACACAACGATGTTCGGGCTAATCCTCTAATTCCCCGTTCGATTTATGTTCAATATGTGTGGAATCAGACATAACATACCTAAATAAACATTTCTTTTTCAAAATAGGTATCTTAAAATAAAACAAATTCAGAAAAAAACAACATCACGATGTTTTTTTTCCAAAATAGCGGAAAAGTCTTTATTTTTTATTTTACATCACTAGAAACACTAACCTGGTCGTGCTGCGTAGCTCGTCGCTCGAAGTCTCTCTCGAGCTGAAGTGATCGTAGCTGTTGGTTTTGCACGGGAGTACGCGCCGCACCCAGTGATAGCAGTTGGGCGATCGTCGCATCTCTGACAAACAAACGTTATAATATGTTAATCAACGAATAAATTTTAAGGAAGCATTACTTTCTAACAAAGACCGCTGAAATATGGTTCCAAACTCATACATCTAGGCTTCAATACTAATGCGACACGCATACAGACAAAACAAAATACTTAGACAAATCAAATATCTGTAAATGAATTCGGCTATCCATTCATTTGGTAAAGATAATGTTAAACGAAAATCCCAACCAATCCCATGAGGTTGATCGCAGTTTTTCCGCCCCGCCCACTTGATCGCAGTTAGCGTGGAAACACTTTAGCGCAGTTCGTACTTCATATTATTTCTAATTCGTTGATATTAATTAATAAATTTAATATCAATCACACACCATCAATCAACCCCTATTCGAATACAGTAGACCCGCGGTAATCCGGACCCCGTCTTATCCGGCGCCCCCAGTAATCCAACACGCTTATCGCTGTGGATTTGCACATAAAATAAAATATATTTTCAGATTTGAAATTTGTCGGATTACAAAGTACTCTTATTAGAAAAATTCCGCACTATAAAGGTTTGTCTTAGACAGTACTCCGTGATCCTACAAATTCAATAATCCGACATCGCCCTTCAAAACTTTTATCGGATTACCGCGGGTCCACCGTAGCGCGATTTCATATAGAATCATGATGTTGATGGTTTTAAGTTACCTGCGGGCCCGATTAGCTTGTCTCCTGGCTTCAGCTTGCCGTTCCCTCTCCTCCCTCTGCCAGGGGTTATGTGTAGGCTGAGCCCTGGCACCCGCCCCGGAATTCGCCCCTCCCGTGGGGTATACTGATACTGCGGGTGGCTCTAAGGCGCTGGCTACGTAACGCTCTAGGATACAATAAAAAATATACAAATAAAACAAAACAATCATAGATTTTAAAATTAGTAGTGGTCTCAGAAGATGAGCGGTGAAAAGCGAAATAATTCCTGCCTATCTCCCAGAACAATACACAGTACAAAATAAAAAAGACAGTAATATTTAGCGGGCTGAGCTATGGAACTGCCCCTTCTGTGGGGTATACTGAACTGGCAGTTTGGGCGGTTCTAAACCCATCTTTCTGGCCCTGCTACGTTACCCTCGTAATTAATTAAAAAATCAGTAGCGATTCCCTACGTAGCGCTCCATAATCTAGACAAATACACAAATTTCAATATAAATATCGATCTTAAAAGATTAGCTGTGTGAGTCAAAAGATCTCTTCCCCCTCTCTAACAAAGATGTACAAAGTAAATTGCAAAATCTATCAAAAGTAGACATTGGTGTCAATTCTGACATGATTTTCTAAAACTACACTTAAATTTGACATCAGTGTATCATATAAGGTCATCAAGGTCTCCCGCCGTAGATTTACGAACCGATGGCGTAGCTTTTCGACATTCACAAGTGCTTGTAACAGCCTAGACTGAATAAACGATATTGAATTTAGAATTTTTATACAGAATGAAAAGGAGAGACTTATGTTAAATTTAGTTTTAAGTTCAAAAGAGAATCATGCCAAAATCGATACCAATATACGAAGCTCAATCAAGTAATTAATCAAGTGCAAGGCTCACTTACACAAAAGATCTTTAGTAGACTTTGAAAGAGAGGTCATACATATGCGTGATATTACGTCTATTCAACTTCAGACAATTAAAAAAGACGGAGATTTGAAAGTTAGGATGTTAGTGCCACTGGCCCTTAAGTCTTCACAGAAAACGTCAAAATTCTTTTATTAAAAAGGAATTTTCCTTATTTTGTCAATATGAGAACTAAAAACGAAATGATGTGTTATTACAAACGAAATGATGTGTTATACTAAAAACGAAATGATGTGTTATTACAATAAAAGGTAAAAAATCATACCGTCTTCTGGTTGAACTGTGGCTCCAGACTGCGCTTGTTGTGGTTGTTGGAACTGTTCTTCTATTTCGTTTTCGGGTCGCCTTCCATTCTGCGATATGAACAACAAACATATAAATATTGCCTCGTTTTACAATACAGGAGTCTCTTCTCAAAAGGGCTTATTATTTTTTCAGAAATTGCTAAAAATTATACTATCCAAACAGATGCAGCTTAAACAAATAGTAAAATAAGTTGTTTTGATGCGAATGTCACTTTTTAAATTTTAGATTAAGACAAAATAAGACAGTTTGAAAAGGTTTTAAATTAGCTGAAAACTTTAAAATTACGTGGATAATTAAATGACTTATCATGTTTTAAAATAATACAAATGCGAATTAGGCTCTTTTGAAAAGTCTTTCCTCATTAGGTTAATCGAAATCAATTAACTTATTTTTATTATAGACGTGGCATTTTACGTTTATTGAGGTGAAGAGGTAAAATATTTTCCATAATTTAATTTAAAAATTACCCTTGAAGACTACTCTGAATATAACAAACACAGTTTATGTAACAAAGTTATAAAAGCTGATATTTTTTATATTTACCTGTGGTTTGGGAGCTACTGGTGGTTGTGATCTGTGTGGGGACGGCGGTCCAGGTTGGTGCCATTCGTACCTGAATAAAACATCATCATCAACATATCACTCCAATTGGGGTCACTTTTGGACGAAGCAAAGAGAAGGGAGCGAAGAAGTCTTGAAGATAAAATTAGGTAGATTTGATATGTCCTATGTAATCATTTGTAACTCTTTACATGGATAACAATTACGTATT
Source organism: Chilo suppressalis (assembly GCA_902850365.2). Lineage (NCBI taxonomy): Eukaryota > Metazoa > Arthropoda > Insecta > Lepidoptera > Crambidae > Chilo > Chilo suppressalis. Next base: position 8,053,765 of record OU963902.1, read on the forward strand.
TTTTTTATAAAATAGATTTATCAGCGGCGACTGGCGGATCCTTAAGTACGAATCAATATAGAATTCGATCTTAATATGCGTCAAATGTCAAGAAGTTTTGTATGGAAATCCGAACAGCGCCAAAACGGACGTAATGAGAAATAAAAATCTCTCATACAAAACTTCTTGAAACTTGATGCGTATTGAAATCGAGTATTCGATATTGGATCAGGCTAAGGGATTTGTTTCAAAATACAAAAAATGTCAAGGTGCAATAAAAATATCCAATTAATATTTACCATATCTACTCTTCTTGATTGACTTTCTTACCAGTAACAAAAAAAAGTGTGCGTCTCGGGATGACCGAAGTGATAACTTAAACTGTCGTATTTTGAGCACAGGAGATTAGTAGGAAAAGGGATTGGAAGGTGTAAAGGGGGATTCGAGGATGAAAAGAGGATTCGAGGGTGCAACAGGGGACTGGAGGGTGAATCGGATTCAAGGGTGATAAGGGATTGGTGGGTCTGGGGACACCCCTCTGGTTCCTGGGCGGGCTGTAAAGTCTATCTCCTTTCGCGGCGAAGGCAATTCAGGCAGACTGGCGCCGTAACGCGCTACGTAACGAAGCGGTTTACGCTCCAACAGGAAGTCATAACATCTAATCTAATATATAAAATTCTCGTGTCACGGTGAGCGTAATTGAACTACTCCGAAACGGCTCTACTGATTTTCGTGAATTTTTACATGCATATTCAGTAGGTCTGACAATCGGACAACATCTATTTTTTATTCCCCTAAATGTTAAGCCCAATGTTGGTCCATCTTTAAATTATTTTTTTTGGACAAAATTTTTGTTTTTTGTTTTTTCATGATACATCATACAAAAATATATACAACCCTAAAGGATAATGGTGAAATATTTGTTGAAGTAAATGTTTAGCGTCTACAGATGTCATTATCAGAAATGTTAATTAAATAATCTAAAAAGATTTATTAAACAATTGAGGAGGGTTGTCCAAATCTGTAATTAAAAACTTAATAAAGGAAAACACAATTGACTATATATTATTATTTTTTTATTGTGGCTTGGCATCATGGCTTTTGAGCCATTTATTTTAAGTGATTTTAATGATGAAATCAACTTTAAATATGTTGTTCGTATGTTTTGCATAGCTTTACGAGGTGCGGGTGGGCGGGCGACACAGGCGGGTGCGGGTGCGGCGGGCCCGCGTAGCCCGGGGCGCCATGAGCGGGCTCGTGACCTGTACGACCAACTATTGTATATCGATGTTACCTCTGCGGCGGGTGCTGCTGCGGGTTGTGGTAGAGGGCGGCGTGGGCGGGCGGAGGCGGGTGCGGGTGCGGCAGGCCCGCGTAGCTCGGCGCCATGGGCGGGCTGGTGACCTGTACGACCAACTATTGTATATCGATGTTACCTCTGCAGCGGGTGCTGCTGCGGGTTGTGGTAGAGGGCGGCGTGGGCGGGCGGAGGCGGGTGCGGGTGCGGCGGGCCCGCGTAGCCCGGCGCCATGGGCGGGCTGGTGACCTGTACGACCAATTATTGTATATCGATGTTACCTCTGCGGCGGGTGCTGCTGCGGGTTGTGGTAGAGGGCGGCGTGGGCGGGCGGAGGCGGGTGCGGGTGCGGCAGGCCCGCGTAGCTCGGCGCCATGGGCGGGCTGGTGACCTGTACGACCAACTATTGTATATCGATGTTACCTCTGCAGCGGGTGCTGCTGCGGGTTGTGGTAGAGGGCGGCGTGGGCGGGCGGAGGCGGGTGCGGGTGCGGCGGGCCCGCGTAGCCCGGCGCCATGGGCGGGCTGGTGACCTGTACGACCAATTATTGTATATCGATGTTACCTCTGCGGCGGGTGCTGCTGCGGGTTGTGGTAGAGGGCGGCGTGGGCGGGCGGCGGCGACAGCGGCGGGTGAGGGTGCGGGTGCGGCGGGCCCGCGTAGCCCGGCGCCATGGGCGGGCTGGCGACCTGTAAGACGAGCTATTATACTCAAAATAACACAACTAGGGTTTATATTTAAAAATTTGAAAACTCCTGACAAAAAGCCGGACATTTCGATAAATGTCCAGACATTTTAGTTAAATGTAAACATCACCCACTTAGTTACAGTGATATTATACTTTGTTGATTTTTAAAGATGATTTATATTTTGTTTTAAATTAATGAGAACTTAATAAAGATTACTTGACTTATTTGATATAACTTAATAAGTAGTTTGACTTATATTCCATCTAATTAAAAATATCCGGACAAATTAAAGAGCCGTCAAAGGGCAAAAAGTACGGACAAATCCGTACGGATGGTAACCCTAAACACAACTGACTATAAATTCCAACACTCTCACCCAACGATAGACTACGCGCGGATCGTTGAAAAGTCAAGATGCAGCAGAGCTCCGTGAAAAAAAGCGAATTAAATACTTATAGTTCTTTTTTCGATAGGTATCTAATAAATGTTTGTTAATTTTGAATTTTAAATCAAATCATATAGTTAATTTAATTATCTTATTTGTACATTTTATATCGAAAAAGCTGTACATATCATGTTACATATGTGTTACATATTATGTTGCTATGAACAGCGTGCGTACCACTACAGAAATGTAACATTTCATACATTTGCATGCCTTGTGGATACCTTGGTGGCCAGTACAATACAACCTGCCAATACGGCTCTAATACTTCTTGGTTGCGTAATTCATCAACATAATAATTCTATCTTTGGAAATCTTTTGTCTATGGGAGTGTACGCTCAAACACATAGCATTACTTCTTGTTGTGTGTGTCCCACCATCAAATTATTACCTGTCGATGGTTGTGTGCTGGCTGCATGACTGGTTGCATTTGTTGTGGCTGAATAGCTGGCGGCTTCTGCTGGTACTGCTGGAACTGTTGCTGTTGTTGCTGTTGATGCTGCATACGCCTATTCACCTCTTCCGACATCTCCGCTAGTTTTGCTGATCGCGCCGACATCTGTTTAGCGCAAAATGTAATTAGAATTTTGTATATTTTATATAATTTATTTGATTTGAATGATGGACGATTGTCAGTTATGCAAAGTCAAAGTCTGATTGTATTGATGTTTAAAAAATAATCTAATTGCTGTTTACTGTGGTGGTATAAGATAATCCTTACTAATATTATAAATGTGAAAGAATTTGTTAGTTACACTTTCTCGATTATCCACAGAATCGTTTGTACTGAATTTTGATCTAGCTGAGACCCTAAAGACAGTTATCGACTACATTTTTTCGTGAAAATAAATTTAAAGTGAGTAAAATGGCGGATGAAATTTTGTATGGGAAACCAATTATCACACGCAGATCCACAAATACTAAGCGTATACTAAACAATTTGACTTTGTTTATTTGTAATAATAACTGTTCAAGACTTTTAGGACTGGTGCAGCCATCTAGCGGCGAGCGGCGTGAAGAACGTTCATTTTACACTCGCTCCATTCAATATTAAATTTATTCGCTTTCCAACTGTCTTTGCGCATACGCACATTTCTTGTATTTGAGTTAAATATACGTTATAAACTAATTAAAAAATAAAAAGATTCATTTGAAGATAGGGTCCTCTGTAACTGCCCCAACAATAACATACCTGTTGATGCATATGTGCCTCGGGGGTTTGTTGATCGGCAGCGGCGGAGTTGGCTGAGAAGTGCGCCGACTGCGGTCGGTTGCTGCCCGTCGAGCTACGCAGCGATGACCATCTACGAATATTTAAAACGAATCGATGTATGAATCATCATAATCGGTCCACGCGTTTGGTCTCTAGTGTGCCACAAAGGAACATACATACATATATAGACTGTTAAACACTATACCCTGTCTGCGCGTCGCGCTTCGCCCTCTTGCATTGCGCAGTTGGGTAAAAAAAAGAGTATTAATTCAGCCAAACGATGTCCACTTTTCAGATAAAAATTATTGTGTCAGCGATTTTTTAATCTACATTTATATATACTTAATGTTTAAGCAAATCACTCCACACTACCTGATATTGGTATGAGGAACTACCAAAAAGCGATAAATTAATCAAAAAAATATATGAAAAAGGTGATAATCTAAGAAATTCATGAAATGGTAAGTATGGTATTTACAGACATATTATAAAGGGCACTTTTTTTCTTACTGGTTGTATTCATAAAATAATTACATCTATCTGGACGTAATAATAAGAAAATTGCTCTCTCTCAATCTCTTTTCGTGCTACGAGGTCAGATTCTGCTTTACTAGAGAATGTTCTTTTATTATCACTAAAAGAACGAAGTAAAATCTCTGGAGTGACTCTGCTACGCTAATTAAAATCGTGTCTCAATAGTGGTGAGTAATCTACGGTATAAATTTTTGATACAGTTCGTGTCACTAAAACATAAAATAAAAAATACATATGGATAACAATAATAAACCAATAATAACCAGTAGATGTGTTTGTAATTTTTGTTTTGGTTAAAATAACTTTGTCAAAAATCCGAACTATTGAAACGCTATTGATCACGATTACTACTTAAACGTAGCAGAATCGACACCCGGTTCTGTTGGAGGTACATCAAAACATTTATACCTGTCCTGCAGCGTATGCTGGTGGACGGCAGCCAGGTTCTGGTAGAAGGTGTCGTGGGGCGCGGACAGATTGTGGCTGCTGCGAGACTTGTGGGCCCACGCACTCGGTGACCCGGGGCCCGCTTGCGCCCCGCTCAGATTAGCGCTGTATCCGGATAAACGACGCACATGTTTACTATAGAGGTCGGCACGGAAGTCTAACGATGACCGTTATTACGCAGAAGTCGAAAATTAGGAATTGTGGGGGAGGAACAGTGCGCCAGAGAACATTATAAATGTGAGTGGCGTATAGAAAGGGCGCCACTGTCTACGTAAATGACATACAAAATATGACGTTTACAAAGACGGCAGCGTTAGTTCCAAGTTACGCCGTATTCATAAAAATCCTTGTCGCACTATAGCCAGCGCTGGGTGGGCGACGTATAAGCTGTACGAGCTGATTGGCGCACGCAGATATCCCCACCACATTTCGTTCGCCGCTAGACTTCCGTGCCGACCGCTGTACCCAATATTGCCAATACCCAATATTACCCACAGCTCTCGCAACATCAAAGCAACGTTGCTACTGATAATATCTCTTTTCTAGCACTTCACACAACTATTTTTAGCCAATTTTGATATATGTACATTTAGCAACGGTATATTCTTATCATGCTTTATAGAAAGTGAAAACAAGAGAGAAAGTCTACCGTCATAATTACAAATAGCAAATACGAATAGCCATGTGAAGTGTTAGCATTACACAACCATTTCCTAGGTAATTGGCCAAAGCATAGCGACAGGAAAGAGAAAAATAATTTATTCGAGACAAAACAAGGCAATGTTATAGCTAACCACACATCGAAATTTTGTCTCTAACGACCATAGATTTAGGCCAGATAAAAGTGCTAACATATCTTTTGTAAAACAGAGACCGGCTAAACCGAAAGTTACTGTGTAAAATTTATTTTCAATAAACTAATCTTGTCATAATATTTATTGCTTCATGTTGGTTACATTTAGTTCTTAAATTTAATTATAGCTCTCAAACATGAGCCCTGCAATGGCATTGCAAATTATATTAAAAACAAACGAAAAAAAATATTTATTGCTTCATGTTGGTTACATTTAGTTCTTAAATTTAATTATAGCTCTCAAACATGAGCCCTGCAATGGCATTGCGAATTATATTAAAAACAAACGAAAAAAATTAATTTGAAAATTTGATAAAATTAAGTTATTTTGTAAACCCGTTTAATTACCCGTTAATTGAAAAGAACTTTTAATAAGTCAACTTCAATAAAGTATAGTTTTATGCGTTCAGATTTGTTGTTTAGTTGGTAAAGTATCTCTTACCTCTGAGGATGTTGTGATGCTGGATGCGCGTGGTGCAGTGCCGGAGTGCTCTTGCTCGGCTTCACCGGCTCAGCGGGTAAACGAGACAAGTCGCGCTCGGAAAGCCGCCGACCACCAGGCCCGGGATTCCCTACTGCGCCCGCTGCCCCTATTAGTAATTTGCTATTATTAACTGCTTAATATATACTGAATAATTTCATATAGAGGCCCAAGCACGAACTATGACAGCTCCGTAAGCGACGTCTTTTTGGGCTTTAGAAATGCTTAGTGCTGAATGATGAACAACCGGAGATTTTTGGCTGTTTACTACATTAGAAACGATAACTGCTTGCACTGCATAATAGTTTCATTGGCAATGATAAACAGTTAAGCTCTTCCGACTGTTCCATCAAAATATGTCTGTAAAGTATTTACATTGAAATTAGGGAAACCTTAGTGTAAAATTAAATATAAAAAGATAAGAAATCAAATTGTACTATTTACAAAGCTACGAGGTAATGTTTTATGTAATCTGAAGGAAAAAGTCAGAGGGTATCTACATTTAAATATCTAAGCATCTTAAAAGGAAACGTTTCTAGTGGAGTAAGTTAAACTTATCCCTTATTACGAGGTTAAACGAGGAACAAGCTTAGACTAGTTACGCCTTGTTTTGTTCATATTACTCAAATGTCATTTGTAAGTTAATGAACAGGGACTAATCCAAGCTTTTTCATCGTTTATTAATAAAGCGTCGTTAAAGAGATGTTTATTAATAAAGTGATATAAAATAAAAAATAATAGTACTATTACTTATAATAAAACTATGACAAAACAATATTCAGAATATAAAGAGCGAAAAAACTTAAAATAAAGCCTTGGTCAACGACTTAAAGAATCTTCGATGCTGAGCTGTTACTAAGTAAAAACAAAGAAATCAAAACGTAACAGAAATCTGCAAATGAAAAGAGGCAAAGTATCATATTGCTGTAAATAAAACATATCTACTAACACATGACAGCTATAGACATTTTTCCTATAAAAACACCAAAATATTGCGTCAAAACTGATAAAATAAACATAACTTTATCATCATCTAGGTACCTACATCTAACAAGGACAAAATAAATATTTCTTAAAAAAAGTGAGACAAGTATAGACAATGTTGAGGCGTGACGTTTGCAACAGAACACAATACGGCATGCCGGAGATAGGACTAACATCGAGATGGGTGTGCGGTCTATAACACACCTATTTCATGCGTGTGAGGTTCTTACGCGAGCACTGGGCCAGCATTGGGCAGCTGTGGTTGAAGGCGCCGGCCTCACAGGCGTTTCGCCCCCTCGCACTACCACTGACGTCAGGACAGCTCTGCACTATGGCTGCATATGACTCCCTTCGCGAATTCGCCGCTGACGGCGGTATAGAACCCACCACAAGACCCCCTTTCGCATCCATATTCACAATCTTCACCAACGAGTCTTTACTTGCTTTAGAAAAACTCGACTGGTTAGACTTCAGTTTTATATTATCTAACGTAATTATACGCGGTTTCTTATCTATTATCTCGTTGAATATGTAGCACCCGTTAGCGTCGTGGTCTTCCGAAGGTAGGTTTGGCAGCTCAAACTCGTTGCCCTGAGCTAATGTGTCCTCACTACCGCGCGACCCATACTTAGACCAGTCCTCCAGTTGTATCAGAATACTTTTCACTTCTTCATCGGACATTTTCTCTGCTTTAGCCTCGCTGGTGTCCGTTTTGTTCAATTCATACCGTATATCAGCTAAACTAGCGCTATTATGAACGTTCTCAACTATTTTTTCAGATTTTTCATTGCGCCCACTCAAATTCGGACTAGATTGGCAATTACGTTTATAGTTTTTCATACAGTATGTTAAATTAATATTATTAAAATGTTTCGTTAGCGCCTTAACTTTGCCGAAGGAGGGTCTGTACTCGTCAGGAGATTTCCACGACTTTTTATCTATGCTATCTAATATCTGCGTGGCACCTTTTTCTATTGGAGTATGAGGTGTGCTCTTCCGATAACAGAAGCCCTCATTGATTGTTTCATCATAAGAATCAGACGTGGAATAAGTAGACTGACCTTCTGTGTCGTCGGACTTAGTAGAAGATGATTTCGATATGTTAAATAAAGCTCGTCTTAGTCTACAATGCATATTATCTATTTTCTTCGATTCTCTCTCAACATCTAAACTTAATTCTAATTTTCTGGGAGCCGGTACCGGCACCGACACCTCTATACAATTTACTTCTAACGGAGAGCAGGGCGTTTGGCTAGTAGCATCGACAGTTTCCTTCTTTTCTTCGGGTAATTCGAGAGACAGAGAAGGTAATATTCTTCTTATTTTCGGAGTCGATACTTTACTGTCGGGGGTGTCGTTTTCGAATATGACCGGCTCGAAGCTGGGCTCGTCGATGTACGGTATCGGCTGAGGCTCAGGTTGCGGAGTCCGGCAACAATCGCACGCACTTACACATTCGTTGACGCCGGTGCACCGACGTCGGTACGATTCGTTGTCATTGGGACGCGAATTGAACAAATCTAGTGTGAGCTTAGTGTCTATGGGCTTCATTTCGGGCGGGAGGTATACGGTCTCGCCAGATTCACTGGACTGGTCGTAGTTGGCGGGTGGCTCTGGCACTACTGGGGGCTCATCTGGCACGTGGCTGTCATAAGTGGTGGTATCGCTACCAGGGTTCTGTTCGTCGAAATCCTCGCAGGTAAAAGTGAATACGGGGATGGGTCGCGGCGGTGGTTCGCCTTTCAACTCGAGCGGACATCCCGGAGTATCGGGCGACAAGTCCTCCTGCAGCTGCTCGTTCTCCCTGTCTAGAGTGATAATGAGCCTCGGGATAGAACCGTGGTAGTGCGTGTGACACTCCTCGCTCTCGTCCGTACTAGATTCGGTGGATTCGTCTCTGATGAGATGACATCGATCGTGGCACGGCCGGCGACCGTAGCCTGTGAAACGAGACCTGTTTCAGTAATCTCGCCTTTAAAGTCTAACAAAATATAAAACCGACCACAGTGGCAAACAAAAGGAACTTGTGACTGGGCGCTGTCGCGGAGGACGCAAAACAACTAAACATTCAAAGCCCGTGTAGGTTCAGACGTAACGTAGGAAACGGGAGCCGCGACCACACACACACGCACTAGGGGGACCGCGGTCCTTATAGTGCGTGTCGGGTTCAGGGCTGTTCAGAGCGTAGGTAGGGCCCTGTTCACTTCAGCTAGCCTCAGAGCTGGCTGCAGTGGGCAGGGAGGAGTCCCACATACCTTCTTCTCGCTCCCCCAGTGGTTGAACGATGCGTTAGGCATTTCCCAGACACAAAAAAAAGGTTGGTACGAAGCTGGAAGGTATGGTATAGATATTTGCCTGCGGTGGCGAGCTCGGTGCGCGGCGACGCGGGCCGCAGTAGCGCAGGATGGGTGTTGGTGTAAGTGCCGTAGTTGCGGCGCAGCGGGTCTTCGTACTGGAGCTCCTCTATACCTAACGCACTTCCTATATTACTCATATCCTACTAAACTATATACATATATAAAAATCAATTGCTGATCGTTAGTCTCGCTAAAACTTGAGAACGGCTGAACGGATTTATCTTATCTTGGTCTTGAAATGTTCATGGAGGTCTAGGGCAGGTTTAAAAGGTGAGAAAATATGGAAAAATTGCAAGGAAGATAATAAAAACGTCAATTTAATTTTTCCCTATAAACTGTTCTATCTTCTTTGAACATTTGACTTTCGTCCCGTTTGGTACGGTAGACCCGGGTCCGTCATTTCCTCCAAATTATTTAAAATCCGTACGAAGTAAGCGGGGTCAACTAGTCTTGCAATAAAAGAAAATAAAACAGACTTCCCGTGTTATTGTGTACTCGACTCGTATACTACTAATGTCACAATATCGCTAACAAAACACATATTTTTTCATGTTACTGTATACCCATCCATAAGTTTAAATTTAGTATCTATTTTAACGACATCATAATTATCAAGTAATAGGTACCTGGTAGAAATTAAACCAGTAGTCATTATGCGTTTTTTAAAAGCTACCATATAATAACATTTTTTTTTCATAGCAACCAAAAAATAACAAAATTAATATCCAACGTTGGTGACATTTTTAGTACCTGGCAGAAATGTAACCAATAACAGCTAAAACTAACTTTAGTTTTTTTCAACTGGCATAATAAACTATCCTGTTGCAGAGAGAGTTACAGAAAAATCTTCTTTGTATGTGCTGTGCATTTCAAAAGTTTCTTACCTATAACAACATATCCTTGAACTAAATCAGTGGTTCTTAATCGGTTCAAAATCACTGAACTAGATTGATCACACTTTCACAATCAAATTATAACAAATAATAGTTACAAACCTTTTAAAAATGTTGTCATAACTTTTAAATGTAATCTTTATTATTTCTTTCATACAGCTTTAAACAATACAATAAATTCTAACCTTCTATTATAATACCAAAAAAATGTGGAAAAGTATTTGACAAAAAGAAAAAACTATATGAACGTAGAGTATCATACCTGGTTTCTGCGAATACGCGGGCTGGTGGAGCAGCGTTGCGAGGCCGTGTAGTACCGCACCTTGCTTGGCCACCTCCAATGTGACTATGGGACCTGTGCGCATTAGGTACTCGGCCGCCTAGATGAAGTAAATATCGAATAATAATAAGAATATCGTGTCATTAAATAAAAAAGGAATCGCAAATGACGTCGTATGTCCCTCTCGCACGTGCTGTCCTAAGTAAAGTGTGAGAGAGACAGAATGCATTGCGTCGGCATTTTCAATTCCCTTCTTTAATGACGCGAGTTACATATACATTAAGCTTGCATTTGCTTTTCTTGGGCGATTGCATTAAAATGGTGGCATGGTATTAGTTATTTACTTAAAAAGTCGTTTTTGGTAAAAACATGCCCAGAATTTCTGTTAAAGTAACCCGGTAGACTTATTGTATTGATAAGAATATGTCAATAAGAAACTAAGTAAGTTGTGTATTTTCTTTTTGTTTTTAACTTCCAGGGATATGCTCTACTCCAGTGGTTCTCAAACTTTTTAAATGACGGAACCCTTTTGGGAAGCAAAATACTTGATGGAACCCTACAATAAAACAATTATTTTTATAAGTGTATTCTATATTAATCAGCATAATAAAAGTACAATGTATCCGTTACTAATTATTATTTACTTCACCACTTGGTAAGGACAATAATAGAAAACATTAAAAAAGAAAAAATCTAACTAGTGGGAGGTATGAAACTGTTTTTTATTTTTCATCAATTGCTTGATATCAGGTTTGATGGAAGAAAGTTGGAGTCTCATATCAGCTTCGGCGTCCAGTCTATTGCGATATTTTGTTTTCGTGGCTGCGTAGGTAGAGAATCCTGTTTCGCACAAATATGTAGTTGGGAACGGGAGAAGAATATCCAGAGCCATTTGGCCAAGCATTGCATATTCATCTTGGATTCTGCACCAAAAATCATTAAGAGGCGTCGTTTTGAACAATGACTCCATACTTGTGTCTGATGACATTTCTAAAAGAGATTCATATATCTCATTTGACATGTTTTCAGGCTTTTCCAAGTTGGGTAAAAAAGGATTATGAATCCAGGAGTTCACTTTAATTTTTGTATTGTGTTCTTCGGGAAAATACTTTTCAAAAGATGCGCGCATCGAACTGAGATATTGGACCAATTCTTCAAACACATTATCTTCAAACATTTCTGAGTCGTTTTCGCTAACAAACTCAGTGAGTAACGTAAAACTTTCTATTTCTTTCTTACCAATGCAAATGATCCAAAAATCTAATTTTCTTTTAAAAGTAGTTATTTTATTATAGGCCTGAAACACTGTTGTCTGTTTACCTTGCAATGATAAATTTAATTCGTTAAGTTTTTGAAAGATATCCGCCATAAAAGACAATCGGAACAACCAAGTTTTATCATACAAACGGTCCTTCAAATTAAAAGAAGTATCTGCTGAAAGAAACATTTGTAACTCGGCTCTAAGTTCAAATAGCCTTGTTAAAGTTTTTCCCCGAGACAGCCATCGCACTTCTGTATGGAGCAGCAGTGTTTTATGTTTGCTGCCATAATCTTCACACAATAATGAGAACAATCGGGATTGTAGTGGTCGTGATTTGATAAAATTAATTATTTTTACCGCTTCATCCATAACTAATTTTAGATTAGACGGCATTTGCTTCATCGCAAGTGCTTGTCTATGCAGAATACAATGACTGGAACTACAATTAGGCGCTTTATTTTTCATTCGTGACACTGCTCCTGCTGTTTTACCTGTCATCGCCTTGGCCCCATCTGTACAAATGTCAATGCAATTGTTCCAACTGAGATTATGTTCTTCAAAAAATATATTTATTTTATTAAAAATTTCTTCCCCGGTAGTGTTTGTAAGCAGCGATGAACACATAAGCATGTCTTCTTCAAAAGAACTTTTATATGGATATCTCACAATAACCAGCAGGATAGCCAAACCAGCGACATCAGTCGACTCGTCCATTTGCAAAGCGAATCGTGTATTTTGTAGACGTGTAACTAGTTCTTGTTTGACGTAGCTTGCCAGATCATGGATTCGTCGTGAAACAGTATCGTTTGATAGCGGAACAGTAGAAAGATGCTTTGCAGATTTTTCATCAAGCATACATTTTGTTATGTCTAATACACATGGTTTTATTAATTTCTCAGCGATAGTGTGCGCTTCACCTGCTTGTGCAATGCGATAGCTAACTAAGTATGATGCCTCCGTGGCCTTTTCGTTGGTAGTTTGTGTTACATGCATCATATTTTTTTGACTTTCTAATAACTGATCTTTTTTGCGAACAAAAAATTCTTTATTCTTGTCTTTAGTCTCGGGGTGTACGGTTTCTAAATGTCGACGCAATTTGGCAGGTGCCATGGAACTATTAGGAAGCAGTTTACTACAGAGCATGCAGAGAGGTGAGCCGTTGGAATCAACAAATCCGAAACTGATATAAGATTCATCATACTTCCTTTTTTTCGTCTTTGAAACCGTCGAGCTTGACGTCGTGGCACTCGTGGCATCATCTTCTGGATCGGTGATTGCTAAATTCTCCGCGCGCATTGCTTTTGAACATTCAGCGTCATTAGAAGATGTTGTTGGAACACGTTTAACACCTTTAAGCCAACGTTCCATTCTTCTTTATTTATAATGTTACAAGTCAGGATAGTGGGGTTTAAATAATGCACAATCGTTACTGCGTATAAGAGACTAAATTTAGAACCTACAGGGAAGAAATGTATAAAACTGAGACAACAGAATACAGCAGGCAGTAAAACAATGAACACCAGTTTCTCGCTAGCGAGCTTGTAAGTAGGTAGTAACTTATCGCTCCGAACGCTAATCATCAACTGACGACGCCAACGCGCGATCGCCGCTTTTATACTTAGTCCTAGACTCGATCTCAAATATTCTCGAAAATACTCGAGTCGGCACCTTTGATAAACAAAAAGCAAAAATAAAAACAGAAATTTAAAAATAGCGTTGTAAACAATATCGACTTTATCCTTTGAAGTTAGAGACGAAAGTCGCTAGTTGACAACTATAGCGTCTAATTCAGAGGCGGCTTTTATCAAAGAGACTGAGCGCTTACAAGTATACTACCCGCTCGTTTTAAGTTTGCCGCTGGCGATAGGTATGAGTGTATGACGTTCGAAATTTTTTATTTAATTGTAACAATAAAAATTGTGTACGTTAGATATTTGGGTAAAACTATGACACATTATAAGTTTTGTTGTCACGTGGGGGAGGGTACGCGCATTCCACAGACCGGCAAACTTAGAGCGAACGCGTTGTACAAGTATAAAATTGTTGAGACCAAACTTATGAGATATTGTACCAGCTAATGTAACACAAGCTTATACAAATACAAATAAATAAATAAATAACATTCATAGCGTTTTGTCTCCGCGCGGCCGCGGAGTCCGCACAGCCGCGGAGCGACCAGAGAGAGGTGTTTTGATTTTTTTATTTCTAAATTCTTGCGGAACCCCGACAGAGGTATCACGGAACCCTAGGGTTCCGCGGAACACACTTAGAGTATAGCTGCTCTACTCTAATTACAGAAATGGGTCAGTGGACCGGTTTCTTTATCACACAAGCCGTGCAATGCTTACTTAGGGGCTAGAAGGTTAGAAATAGGACATTCATATTTTCGATTTTTACATAGTACTAGCTGACCCAGCGAACTTCGTACCGCCATAAAAATAGGGGCAGGTGGTAGAAGAGTGAAAATTTAGAGTAGCATGTATTTTTTTAATACAACATAATAAAAAAAAAATAGGGGTGTGTAACGTAGTGTTCTATCAATTTCCTGGGATAACATTTCTCCTAACCCATATGGGAACACTACGTTACAATACCCAATACTTTGAATTTTGGCGCGAAGGCGCATTGTAGGTTTCAGAACACTACGTTACAGGGTGGACCCTTATCACTTAAGGATATGAAAAATAGATAGTAGCCGATTCTCAGACCCATGGAATATGCATATAAAATTTCATAAAAATCGGTCAAGCCGTTTCGGAGGAGTTAGGTAACTAACATTGTGACACGAGAATTTTATATATAAGATTTACGTTACCTTTTCCTGTGTGATACCGACGAGCGACTGGCCGTCTACAGAGAGCAGCTGATCGCCGGCCGCCAACCGTCCGTCTGCGGCCGCTGCGCCTCCCGCTACTACGGACTTGATGTATATACCCAGCTTGTTCTGTCCGTAACCCTGTGTGGAATTATTTAGTTTTTAAGGTCTTTATCATCCTGAAATTATTATCTGCGCATCTTAAAAAAAGTGAAAATTAACACTGGAAGGGCATTATTTTTCAATTGGACCAACTTTTTTTCTATCAAGTATAGTATTCTTTAGTAGGAAAGCTGTTTCCTCTAAAAATATAGTAGATGGCAAAAAGATGGAAAAAATATAGTATGCGGTTAAAATGTGTACTTTATTTTTAAAATAAATATATTTTTTTCTCTTCCATGCCTTAATAATTACTAATTTTATTTCTAAGAACGCTTTTACTGGCAACTAGGATACTATATTATATAGTAGTGTTGGCAACCCTACCTCCATGCCGCTGGAGTTTTGACGAGCAGTACTATTGTGACGCGGGATGGGGATCGTAGGGCCAAGTCGCATATACTCGTAGACTTTCCACGCCTCTACTGCGTGGGTATGCATATTATAGTCTACATATAGTTACTTTCGCAGCCACGATGCTCAGCCCCATGCCGCTGAAGTTCTTGTTGAGCTGCACTATAGTAACGCGGGGATGGGGGTCGTGGGGTCGAGTCGGGGCGTGCCCCATATAAATGGTCCACGCCCCTACTGCATGGGTATGCATATTATGGTGTACATATAGTTACCTTCGCAGCCACGATGCTCAGCCCCATGCCGCTGGAGTTCTTGTTGAGCTGCACTATAGTGACGCGGGGATGGGGGTCGTGGGGTCGAGTCGGGGCGTGCCCCATATAAACGGTCCACGCCCCTACTGCGTGGGGTTGGTGCGCTAGACGGCACAATCCACCCCTTTGTAGGGGCGCCACGAATTCTGCTAGACCGGGCGGTACACCGCGTACTACTTCCGCGCTGAATCCGTCGCCGGGGATCAGAAGGCCGGTGCCTAGCCAAACACTTTCTTCCAACCGGATCTGTAGGCAACAATTACTATTAATTCGTTATCTATACAATGACGTATATTGTAACTATAAAACACCATAGTATCTTTACTAATGAAAATTAGTATAAAGATGAAAATAATTATAAAGATGAAGAGTTTGTTTGTTTGGTATAACGCGCCAATCCCAGGAACTGCTGGTCGGATTTGACAAATTTTTTTTTTGTTGGATAGTGCATATATCGAGGAAGGCTATAATCTAAATAACATAACGCTACGACTAATAGGAGCGGAGCACCAATGAAAAATGTTGCAAAAATGGGAAAAAATATTACGTTTGTGACCTTCCGTTGCGTGCGCTGCGTAAACGCACAGACACCACACAAACATACACACTGCAGTTTAATTATATACTGTATCTTGGGTGTGCTTTATGGCCATAGATATGCTGGTTATTTTCTTGTGAAAACAGTAATTATTATACATTCGCAGTTGCTACGAAAATTCCTATCAAAATATGTGTTCAGCATTAACATTTTACAACACATTTTTGAAAATTATGAAAATATGTACTTTGATCGTTACTAATATTATAAAGAGGCAAGATATTTTAGTTTCTATTGAATAGGCTCCGAAACTACCGAGTCGATTTGAAAAATTCTTTTACGTTTAGAATCCTACATTATCCCTCATGAACATAGGCTATAGAGAATTTTAAAAATAGTTAGGATTCCGCATGATAACTTCGATTAGGTAACACAGGGTGTGAAAAAAAAATACCAAATAAAACCTTATATTGCTTACGCTGCGGAATTCATTGAAAGTAGAGCAAAGTGATGTACTAAAGTTTTATAGAGTGATCAATATCTACACAAAGGTCCGCGATACCATATGTCTAACTGTTACAGTTATGGTACAACCATGGAGCACCCCCACTAGAGTCCGCATCACACAAATTTTGTTTGGAATCAAAATCGCCAAAGTCGGTGGGGTGCAGGGAGGTCAGCCCCGCTGTGATTGGACGCGTCAAGGTCAGATCATATACTCAGTGCAGCGAAGTGATGAGGGTAAGATCGATTTTAGAAAATATCGATATTTTCTATCGATAAACAATTTAGAATAGAGGCCTAGTACTTTGGTGCGCAAATGCGTAATCATACCCTCTCCACTTTCTTCCAGCGTTCTAATTACATGACGCGACTAGTAACTACATACTAAATTATATATAAGCGACACAAAAAAACACGTCCAGGACAAGTAGTATTAATGCAACGATATTAACTGCCCTAGATACAACAACACGAACAAAATCGTGGCCGAAACGTGTCCAAAAGGTACATTGGACGATCCACGGAGGTCCGTAAGATGATCGCGTGGTCAAAAACAATATAATGCCTTATTTAAACATTGAAAGTCACCTTTAATGCATACGGCATAAGGTCTTAATTAAAATGCATGCGTCAAGTTCGTAAAATTTTACGATTTATTGTTATATGTGAAAGAATATAGACCTTATTTTTTTTTACTTTTCACGCGCAATTCTGAATGCGCTGTTAGCAATATAGCAGGTACAGACCGCGAAGAAAAGAGATGGCTAAGGGCGACGTATAACCGACCATGCATTTGAATATCACAAATATTTTAAATTAAATCAGTTTATAGTAAGTATTACAACAATAAAATTTGCTTTAAAGGCGTTTATTAAAAAACATTAATTAGATACCCGTCGAAAAAACGACACTTTACGTACTATTAGTATTTTTCTGCATTTTTTCACGGAACTCTTTGGCATCTTGACTTTTCAACGGTCCGCGTGTGACTGTGTACTAAGAAGTGCTTGTGTGGAGTTCAAGCACTTCTTGATTGGGACACATTTTGAGCGCTCGTGGTGTACCTAGGGTATTTAATATCGTTAATTCTATGTCTTAATCTAGGTCATAAACTATGCGCACTTAATTTAATACAAATCCGTTTAATCGTTTTAGCGTGAAAGAGTAACAAATATGCATACCAATTTTCGCGTTTTTTCAATTTTATTAGGATATGTTTGAAGTCAAATAAAAACTGTTGGTTGTATACTTATGACATTTTTTTTTATTTTTTTTATTTAATTTATTTAATCAAGCAATATTACAATTATAATACATATTATAGTGCAAACAAAAACCAGAAAGGTTTATTCGTGCACTACATTCACCGCTGTACATCTAGTTACAATAAATAAATATAGGTTGTCACACTGTAGTAACTATCATTACATAACAATATTTTATAAAATAAGTGGGTATGTTGAAAATAACAAACATTGGCATGACAATTAATTTGCACTCGCACGAACCTATACCAGTTGGGTAAGTTTTTTTTTAACTAGCTAAGCATACAAGTCGAAATGCAGTTATCGTAGATAAAGGATGCTCCAATTGTAATGATAAATATGACTTTTTTTAATGTTTTTATTTTAGGTTCGTTGTAACGGTTATTTTAAATGAATTATTTTTAATTTATTGATAAAGTGACTTTTTAATGTGCGTTTTATGTTTCCTTTATTTAGTGCGTTTTTTATTTCAAATGGTAACTTATTTACTAAATTTGGAACAATGAATTGTAATGTTCGTTGCCCATATAGGTTATTTGATTTTGGAATTAATAATTTATTATTTGCAACGCCTCGAGTTAACTTACTATGAGATGAAACCTTTTGAATATCAGTATTGAAGAATTGTTCTGTTAAGATGTTATATTTAAATTTCTCCTGAACCGGCATCAATGAGCAATAAGAGAACAATACGTGATAATTGTTTCTATTATTGTATACGATGAAATAAATAGTTTTTATTTATTTTTTCCATTTCCATAGCTGACAAACTTATCGATAAACTTACGCGTTGAGACATGAGCTGCGTCTGAGTCACTAGCAATACACGTGCCGGTGTGAGAGCGAGATAGCATATATGATGTAGCCCATGCGAGAAAGGGATAGTGTAAAAAGACATCAACGCGTTCACCAAAAAATAAATACAATTAACAGCAATTTAATATTACAGTATTTTTGTCTTTTTGTAATGCATTTAAACTAACCAGTGAAAAGTAATACCATTTTTTTGAAGACTGGAAGTTGTTCTCGACTTTCCACACAATTAATTGCACAGTACGGCATTTTTTACAGTTTTTTAACACGAACGCGAGAGAAGCAGTTCGAACAACGCTCGGTTACCGAATGAAACGATGTATCGCGACGTCTGTAGGCGTGCCTCACGCATAGGTAAAATACTACTTAAGCTTGGCGTAAGCGCTTGCCCTTGTATGCGGACTCTAGTGGGGGTGCTCCGTGGGTACAACTAAAGGTCCCCACGTTTAAAGGGGAACAATTCCGCCATACATGATTTTTATGTAACTTTAATCATTTACGCAGCACACGCAACGCAAGCTCAGAAATGGTATATTTTTAACTGTTTTGCAACATTTTACATCGATAATCCGCTACTACTGGCCGCAGCGTCTTGTTATATAGCCTTAAACCTTCCTCGATAAATGTACTATCTAACACAAAAAGTTTTTTTCAAATCGGATCATTAGTTCCTGAGATTTGCGCGTTCAACCAAAAAAATGGTGCATTCGGTACAACGGGTCCTAAAGTAGGCAACAAAATTTTCACTATCAGTTTAATAAATGTTCATGGAAGGTTTATTCATATATACAGAAATTCATTGTGTATATTTCAAGCCTGAGAACAAAAACTATAGTCTTCCTACACTACAGCTCTACACCGAAGCGAAGCGAGGGCTGCCCACTAGTTTTTAATAAACTTTAGACTTTCACAAAACTTTTTCATTAAAAAGTTACTGCTCATAATAGTAATGGGTCATACCTCTGGCACCGATTTTATCACATAGCATGCATATACTCGCCTTCTATTAGCGAGCTCAATAACCAACATAACTCTCATCCGTCGGAGCGATGCAACTCATCAGACATGGCCCTTGCGTGGTTCACGGCCGCCTCCAATACTTCCGTTGAAGCTAGCGGGGCCAGCAATGCCCTCACTTGCACCGAGTTCAGCACGAAGCAGGCATAAATACTCGCCTTCTATTAGGTGAGCTCAATAACCAACATACCTCGCGTCCGTCGGAGCGATGCAACTCATCAGACAAGGCCCTTGCGTGGTTCACGGCTGCCTCCAATACTTCCGGTGAGGCTAGCGGGGCCAGCAATGCCCTCACTTGCACCGAGTTCAGTTTAAAGCAAGCGGATAGCGCCGCGCGAGCTTCGTCCGCAGTGCGATATTCGCCTTGTATTAGGCGAGCTGGGGAGAAATGCATAACACTTAGAATAAAAAAATATCATTGAAATAATCCTACATCCTCTCTGCTTCATCATCCTTTTTCACTTAGTGAAAAAAATTTCCTAAAAAGTCACCCTGCAAGGCGCCACCCAAACGAGTGAAAGAAACATGGTGATATTATAGTCGCGCCAGGCATTTCTATACAATCTCATAGAATGTGAGACAGTGGTTATTAGGTTTAACATAAACTGTTTTAAAACATTTATCTTTTATCATTGGGAATCGAATGTAGCTGCATAAGTTTAAAAATACGCGGACAGTTTTTAGCTTTAATTTTGTATGTAACCAGTTATCTATAGAATTGTTGATCGAAGATTCAGATTCTAAAATAATATGAATAACATGTGGTGTGGTATGGAATGCTTACCGGCCTGGTGCGTGCGTGCGAGATGGCAATCTGCTGCTATCTCGAGCCCCTGCCGTTCCGCCCAAGCGGCCAATAAGGCGAATCTTGCCGATAAAGCCGCGCCCCATCGAGCGCTTATTGTTCCCGGTTCCGTCACCAACTGCGAACAAAACTTCACTATAAACTTCACACGTCCAGTAAAGTTCACATTACTCAATTTTCGTTTGAAATCGAAATCTTCAAAGTTGAAGCATGCGACCTCTCTGCATGCCATGCCATGTAAGCCATTATTGATTGGAGACATTAGAGTGACGTAAAGGTCGGATGACAGATTTGGTCGAAAGAAAATCATTAGCACGAACCAATATCGAATTCGTAACATTTGCGAGTCCCAAATGTCATTGTCAAATGTGCACTGATTTTTAGTTCTCGTTACGTACTTTGTGGCGCTGCTGTTCAAGTTTAAATACAAAATTTGACATTGACATTTCGCACTCGCAAACTATTCGAATTCGATAATGATTCGTGCTAGGGGTACTGTTGTCGTTCACAGACGATTGCGTTGTGGGATATTATCAATCGATAATAACGCACCTATGGGGCGGGGGAGGCCTAAAGCGACATGTTCTTGTTTGAAATCATTAATCGACCGACCTTATTGAAGCACACCGCGTTGATGTAGTGGAAGAGATGGGAGAACAGCTGTATAGTAAGCGCTGCGTTGACGCGGCACCGCCGCAATAACACCATTGCAGCAGCCAACGTTTGCAGAGTAGGCGCAGTCGCTTCCGTAGCGTCCACTATCGCCGGATTAGTTAGCGTTGCCAGCGCCCGAGACAGTTCCTCTTGAAAGCACGACACGAGGTTGCTGAAATAGTACGTGAGTATAAATATATATGTTTCTATTGGCGAGATAACGTTTGGTCGTAAACCCGAATACGAGTACTAATGGAATAGGGTATTTTCCAAATTTTTGAAAACTGCTTATATGTAAAGATTGGAACCAACGATTTAACAGAAAAATAAAAATAAATCAATTAATTATAATAGTCTTTTTTTCTCCATTAAACCAATTAAAGTTGAATTTATTTTTAATGGTTTTGAAGTTACCGCCAAAACGCTCGGTTCGATGATGTCTTCTGTGTGACGTCAACTTTTAGAGCCCTTTCACATATTTTGCAAAAAATCGTATTATCGTATAAGCGCCTCGTTTACCCCCTGACTATTTCCAAGAGAAGTAAACAGTAGATTTATTTTTCCTATTGTAAGTTAATGTAGAATATTTGCAAATACTATTTTCCTTTTTTTGTACTGATCGTTCTACTGCAGCTAGTTTACGGAAAAAACGATAATATGCACAACTTCAAACGCCTCAATCTCTCAATAATGTTCAATAAATTAGATCAAATTAATTACTAAGACAACAGAAATATATTTGGTTGTAACATAATGTATTAGAATTTTGATTTTCCATCTCATTAATTGTCAAAAAGCATCTAACCTCCGTGAGTTTTCCCAAAAAATAATGCAAGTTTACCTCGTATTTTGATATTGAATTAAATAGAATTACTATCAAAAACTTTCATAAAACTAATCTACCATCATTGAACTACTGAAATATGTATATATTTTTATAATAAGTTCATTAATAATTATTTAAAAAGACTCGAAACATCACCTGTAAAATGCAATATATACTAGTGCAAATCTACGTACGCGCCGATCAGTATGGCAGCAGCGCAATTTTGTAAAAGGGCTCTTAAGTGTAAATGAATGGAGTCGAGTACACCCGTATTCGGGTAGTTTTCGTTTTGTTTACCCGACACCGTCTTCTAGTCTGTATTTCGTATGTAAATATTGCTTCAGGTGCCCAAATTCGAGAAATGTATTTCGTTCTCCCTAAAGGGGGCTAACGACCAATTGTAATTGAGCCATAACAGTCACTGCCGTAGCGTCCACTATCGCAGGGTTAGTTAGAGTGGCCAGCGCCGGCAATAGTGATTGAAATTGTAATGAAACACTAACATAGGTTAAGAAAATTGCTACTAAAATATATGAGACCATGTCTTAAAATAAAAGCATATTATTTTATTTTTATTTATTTTATTATTTATTAATAGTTCTTCTTGGAAGCACGACACGAGATTGCTGAAACGGTCCGCGAGTATACATAAAATATTTCTGTCGTCTATCTACAGAGTAGGCACGACACGAGGTTGTTGAAATAGTTCGCGTCTTTGTGCAAGTTTACTCCATAACGTGAGAGTACTTTTTTTTTATAAATATGTGGCGAATTTGCGCCCTACAAAGAACCACAGCAGTGAAACTAAAATTATTATTCATACATAAATAATATTTGCAAGATGGCAAAATCACATTAAGTTTTAAAATATTTTTCCAATCCTGTACGTGTCATCTTATAGTTAAAAAAGGACGTTACAAATTCCAAGTGCTCTATTCGTTATTAATTAAAAATAATGCGGTGACTATCTAATATCGACTTACCTGAAGGCATTTTGCACGGTCGTCGGTAACAAATCCTGTGCTTGGGTGGAGAAAGATGATATGTGCCGGTCACACTTGAGGAAATGTAATAATTCACTGGCATTTGCCATCCAAAATGCTTGAGCAGCGGAGTCGTTGCATCTTTGCTAAAATGAGAAACATTTTCCATTGTAATGTTGTCAGACATTGATTTTTAGTTAACTTAAGGATTTTGCTAGAGAATACAATATACTTCCACCCACATCTATCGACCAACTTCGTGTTGAGTTGCAATGGTCAGTAACAAAAATATTATTATGTTAGTTGAGCAATAAAAATATATTTTCTAAAACACACGAAAAATATGGTTCATAAATCAGCCTAAAATAAAATACATTAATTACTCTATATTATCGTCAAAATAAAAAAATAAATCAGCCTTAAAATGCATATTGTTTTAAGCTAGGGAAGGTCAAAACTTAAAATGATAGATAGGCCGATAGATGCGCCAGGAGTGTATATTAAAATAATAAACTCTCAATTTTAACAACACACAGTAGTCACAACTTATAATTACTCATTTTGTTATCAATGGAAAAGGTAATCTTTAGGGACGTACTTAAATCTAATATATCACTGTAGCAAGCGAATAGTCCAAACTTACTTTCCAGTGTTTCTGTAAAGAAAATGTATTTACCTGCACAGTTTCGTGAATGAGGGTAGCGACGTGATGTAGGAACGCGGTGAGCTTATGGGCCCGCTCCGTAGGGGTTAACTCGGGCCGGTAGTGCGTGGAAGCTCGATATCTTTAGCAAGGACAACACACTTATTTTAAAACTGAATTATAATTATAACACAAACTAATATAAATATAGTACTGTTTTTATTTTATAAGCATTTAACTGCTAAATGTTTAAATCTAAAGAAATATTAGCTTTTTTTCATTATATTGTTATTTTAAGTTGCTAGATTTAGAAATCTAGTAGAAAAAAATCCACGCGGACCAGGTCCCGTCTGCTGCCTGGTCCGCATAGATTTTTTTTCTAGTAAACTTTTCTTTAGATTTATTATATAAATAAAATTAAAATCAGAAAAAGAAATGTTCAGATTTCTAAATCTATCAACTTAATGCTTAAAATGACAATATAATGAAAAATCGCTAATATTATAAAGCTGTAGAGTTTGTTTGTTGGTTTGAACGCGATAGTGTTACAAAAACTACTGCTCCGATTTAAATAATTAGTTTTTTTTATAGAAAATCCACTTATCGAGGAAGGCTATATAATATGACGCTACGACCAATATAGGGGAATCAATGAAAAATTTTGCATAAATGGGAATAATATTAGGTATCAGAACTGCCTTGCCAGCAATCTATACGGTTAAAGTTACGCAAAAAATAAGTATGGCAGAATAGTTCCCCTTTATAAGTTCTATATAAAAGTCCGCGACAGCATTATGTCAATCTTATTACTCACTAACTATAACGTTTCCCTCATATTAACGCGGGTGAAACGACAGGGCATAGTCACAAATACAGGCCGTATACAGAAAGCTACTAGTCATTTAGCAAGATTTATTTCTAAGGCATAAGAAACAATCAGAACCCGAGAAAAATGACATTGATCGAACGACGACGAGATAATTAATTTTCCTTCAGTCGGGATTACTATCATTGTCATTAGTCAATATCGAAATAATCATCTGCCATATTCTTTTAAGATATTCATCCCAATTATACAGCGATAGTCATATATTACACATTTTTATAAGTGTTAATTAGAAACAACTTAAGTACTTAATATAGATTTATGTGGACTATAACTATAGTCTGTTTTAAAACTATTTAACTTCATTTCTATTAATATGCTCAACATTATAATAAAAAAGGTATTAATTACATGTTTACTCTCTACATTAAACTGGGTTTACACAAACTTTAGCGTAAACTTCCCGCATTAAGATTGGCTATCAAAACAAAATCACTGAAGCTGAAATGAAAGCTACAATATAACATTTAAGGGTTAATAGCGTCTCAAATTTGGTGAAATAATACAAAACTCTGCTTTCAACGCTATTACGGAAAATATCGAGTCAATTTCAATTTATAAAGTTTGTTTTTCGAGTCTGGTAATTTATATTTCAATTATCTGCTGGGCTGACTTCGCCTCAGTAAGCATTCATTTGAATATACATCGTAACCAGGTCAGAATCCGACAAATATTAATCAAACTTAAAGCCGCTAAATAATACTGACGATTAAAAATATTTTCACAAAACAAAGCAACGAAATATGTTTATTTATTGAAGTATTCACCCAACCCACTAGACTATTCATCCGTAATATTTTTCCTTTTGTGGCATGTTTATATGAAACCATATACGAGTATTTATGCCAGATGTACCAGGATCATATTTTATAATAACGTGTGCTTTTTTTATTTTCGACAAATATACACTATACTTTTGCTTAAAAATAAAGAATGCGTAAATACTTTAGACTTTGCAAGCACGCAACGCAATATTTACAATATTAATTAATAAAATCAATTATAGGACAGCTAAAAACACGCCACGTTACCAAAATCTGATAAATTCATCCGAATATGAACCCTATTAAGTAAGGAATTGGACACATACCTGGCACACAGGTACAAGGTGTAGACGGGCGCCAGCTTGAAGGCGGGCGCGTGCGGGTCGAGGCGGGTGATGACGGCTGCCAGGAACTGCGCCTGCCCCTGCTCGGGGAACTCCAGCACAGCCGGCAAGATGGCCTCCTGACCGGGCCGCGCCGTCGGCACAGTGGCGCTCATTCTATAATCACAAGCCGCGTATTACCAATAACCTTAGAAACATCATACAGTTTCTTACCATCTTACACAGAACATCCCCACTAGAAACTGCTACAAGGGCACTCGCTTGTGCCAAGCTCATGTAGTAGGTAATAATGCATAAGTGTGTGACACACCCCAAAACGTCACGATACAAGTTTGCACCTTATTTGTCATGCGACCTTAACGGTACAGTAAAGTATCCAGTCAAAGCGCGGCTTACTCTTCCCGCTTGCCAACTTTGGCAATTTCAAATAAAAATTTTGAGATGATGACGCTACTGGGGGTGCTCTGTGCCAACTTAAGAATGTTGAATAAGCCCGGTGTAAAATAAAGCGGTCACCTTTGATTGCTACAAGAAAACAGAGACAGCATTAGGGTTAAACCAAGTCTAAAGGATCCATTCTTTTTTTCATACAACTCTGCCCAATTTTGTTCCTCAAGATTGCTTTTATGTGTAGGAAAATACGGTGAACTCATCAAAAAATATAAATGAACTTTATTATCCACTTGTACTACATAAAATTGTCGTATGAACATTTAAATTTTTTGCCACACAGATAATTTATTATGGTAAATGTGCATCTTTTATTTTTTAAATTAGCTAAGGAAATCACTTGATTTTTGCTACAACCAATCATAATCAAGGAAATGAATTTAAACCAATATAGTATTAGACAGCTAATACATCCATCAGTCAATGACAAATTGCGTCAAGTAATAACGTTTCTTTATACGCATATTCCCTATTTAATACAGATATTCAGCAATTTTTATTGAATTTATTGAAATTTGATCAGTGTCTTTTTGAAATAATTTGGATCAAAGTACAAAGTTGGGCAAAAATCGAAGGTCCTCGTTATATTTTGGATGATTTGGATAAGTGGTTAATTGTTCTCACGGCTAGGACACAAACCCTCCAAGCGAACAATAACACGTAATCCTAGTGAGGTTTTGTAGTTCAATTCAATATATTTATTGCTAACGACTCTCCAATTGCACGCCACTGAGGTCGATCTTGGGCTACTCGAATCCAACTCCTGCCAGCCTTACGCAATTCAATCAACAACCAGTGTGTGCAATTCGAGAGGCCTATGTCCAGCAGTGGACTAAGAGAGGCTGTTGATGATGATGTTTGCTAACGACTGCAGATACTGCCATGAACATTGCTTTTATGAGTATTCTAAAATACTGAAGTTTAAATATAATCTTTAGCGGACCGAAAGCGATAAAACTCCTTGATTTCTTTTCAGTAACTTTTATCATTAAATCGTTTTTTCTATAAGTACGCACATGTTAAAAATGTGTTGTGTAATTAGAAAATAACAAGGTTTTTTATTTGATATGAGGGGTAAATCTGAAGTATTCTTCATATTTCATGAGATGGACGGTACTACGGCCGGCACAAGTGCGATCCGAGGGAGTGGTCAGTTTTTCAAGTGTCATTCTCATACGTGTAAAGGTTAACCACTTGACAATGACGGCATTGTGATAAAGCCTAAATGCAAGGCATTACAATAAAGAAGAGGAATGGTGCCACTGTATTTTCCCTTCTTGCCATAGTTGTTTTTAAAACATAATAACTAACTCGTGTAAATAAGTCTCGAACCTGCGATTTTCTGTATGATATTCTAATTACAGGTTATCAGATTTAAATAATTAAAAGGTACGTTGCATAAAAGATGTCTCTGGTGTATAATTACAAAATTACACCAGACACATGGTCTATACTATAATGCATCCACTACCAAAACAACTGCGTAGTCATAACATAAAAATTAAAAATCTGGTGTTAGTGATGTATGTGAAACACAGAATCACAACGACACATAAATAAACAATATCGAATTTGTACAAAGAAGAATAAGTGCAAAATGAATACCTGTTCTCGTGTCCGGAGCCACCACTCTTGGCGCTGCAAATGCTCTTAGTTTCCACGTTCCCGTCAAGGTCGAAGGTAGTCTCGTAATTATCTTTGTATTGTGAGTTAGCTGTTCTGTTCGGTGTAGCGTTCTGATCCTGCTCGTTGTAGACAGAGCCAGGATGTTCGTCATTGAATTCGTCGGTGGGTATGACTTGCTGAGACATCATGAGTGACTCGTTGTCGAGTTTCAGTGTGTTGTTGTTGTATGGCCGCGTGGGATCATCGTCTCTGTAGGACCTTTGATCGTCGATATATGGACGGGAGTTGGGGTCGTCTTCGCGGTAAGACCTCGTGTTATCGTCGGCGTAGGAGCGCGACGTATTATCCCCGTCCCTGTAGTAAGTGTCTTGGGAGACGGGGCTCATGGTGCGAGTGTAGTCGTCAGTAGTGTTAGCGTTCGAGTCGGCCACTTGCGGGTCGGATACGGGCGACATTGCGCTGCCGGGCGACGTCGCCGATCTAATGTGAGGGTAACGAACACAAGCGGATGGTCGTGAGCCAGTGATAGTAACATGCAAAAGAAAACAACCATGATAGATGACGAACATAAAAATACATAAAAAAAAAACAACAACGAGTGATTAAGAGAAGCGTCGAGCTGACAGTGTTCGATATCAGTTGAGTTTGTTAAAAATAAACAATTTAAATTAAAAACTACATAGTGTACATAATTTGTGGATAAGTTGACTAAGTTTTGAACTAAAAGATTTTGTTTGAATATGGTAGTTTCTACAGACCACAACATGTATTTAGGCAGTTAATTGTGTGTTATTTGTTTGCTGACCTGTCATAGATGGAGCCGGATCCAAAATGTTGCGATTGTGAAAGGTTTCTGTTGAGGATGTTCTCCTGCATGGGGTCCACGAAACGGAACGTTGAAACGCGACCGAATTTAAGCAAACAGCCATGCTAGAGAAAAAACGAAACATAAAAAAATAGTTAATATTTATTCTAATATATAGCTTACTGGAGTGCCAGCTTTAATATAACAGATTTTAAGTTATTTAAGCAGAATTACAAAGAACGTTCAAAACATTAAAACAAAACTTTGTAAACTTCTTAATCAAAGACTTTATAATAATGAATTAGGAATTAGGATACAAGAATTCCATTGACTGTTGCCGTTTCGTTGTGAGTTAAATGCGTTGTTTGAGTAAATTCGCAGGTATTTTCTCAAACAACGCATGGAACTCATAAGCATAATTTAAAGACGAGAATTCGGGAACCTTCGCAGCATTTAAATATAGAACGCATAGAAGTTGTGGTGGAGCTGAATAATTAATTTAATAACCGGGCGCGTCAGCGATGTTTATTAACATTCTTTAGTAGTTCTATATAGTTCGTTTTGTAAAGTATGCATCGATTTGGTATAATTACGATAACCAAAAAAACTATAGGTATATTCGACAACTTACACATTTATAGTTGGCAATGAGGAAATGAAATTGGTATCATGTGACATGTGTGAAAAGGAAATACGACACGGGTTCGTCGCAGGGAGCAGTAAAACAGTAATTCTCAAAGTTGTCCTGGTATTCCCTGAGTGAGACCCTTGGTCTCACTCAGCCACGACGCAAATTTCTATCGTTAGACCTAATCTTTACATTTTATACAAGTTTTGCGAACATGGTAGACATGTACATGGTAGCAGTACGGGCAAGCAGGTAGCAACCTATAAAAGTTTGAAAGTGGTCTTTGAGAAAAAAAGTTTGGGAATCTCTGCACTAAAAGCTATTCGATCCCAAAGGTGATAAATAGGCATCGCGCCGCGCGTATACCCCGGGGAATACTCCAATGAGGTTGCGCTGTTTGATGCTCCGTCGCGGAGATTTGACCGCAAATGTGACGGAACGAGTTTATGTGTGGGTACACACTTTCATAATGGAATGAGACAGTGACAATGTTTTCTTTCAAGACGTTACTATTTCAGTTATTCGGGGTAACATTAAATGTGAAAGTTTTGTTTATTTTTCTTCGGATTTTATTTTTGGCACAAAAAGAGATAGGTAGGTGTCCCGATGGAAAGCGCTATGTTAGACGTCCTGTAAACAATGCTTTTAATTATAAATATACAAGGAGTATAGTCAAGCACGGCGGCGGGAACATTCAACTTTGGGGGTGTTTTTCCGGATGTGGAGTTTGACCGTTCGGAAGATTGAAGGTACAATCGATCAGTGGCAATACAAAAATATCTTAGAGCACACAATGATTCCCTACTCGTACGATCATTTGCCTGTAACTTGGATCTTTTAGCATGACAATGACCCTAACACACGGCCAATAGCGTCAAATATTTCCTTAGCGAACAGCGTATATCCGTTTTGGTACATTATTAAAAAGAAAGTCTCAAACAAACGTAACACCAGACAAAACGAACTATACGAAGCATGGAATTCAATCCCCCTAGAAAAAGGAATGAAAATGATTAAATCAATGCCACGTCGTTGCTGTTGTTATTGGAAATAAGGTTTACGCCACTAAATAATAATTATAACTATTGGTAGGCTGTGGATAGTAGCTATTTCGTAAATAACAAAACTAATTACTAATACTTAAAAAAATATTGTTTTTTATAGTTTTTTGTTGTTGTTTCTAATTAGTTGACCATTATTGTTCATACCTTTAAACTGATTTAAATGTTTGTCCGTAATTAATATTGAAACTTAACTTATGTAATGGGATTTGTATTGTTTATCTAATAAATGATAAATCGTTGAACATATTATTGTCCTTTTTATTGTTTAATTTGAAAATAAAAACGATTGCGGTGAAGTATCTTACATAATGTCAAAGACCGTTGGTAGTGTTTCTAATTATACGACCACCAACCACTGTATATGATTAAAATCTGGAGCTAGCTATGTAAAACTGCTACTCGTAGAGGATACGCGTAGCTACAAGTATTTTTATGGCTTTGCAGGACACGCGTAGCCGACTGCTCGTACCCATGTACACGCTGTCCATATCCAGCCCAAAGCAAAGTAGAATAGACGACCTGTACAGGTCAACATACTGAGCTAGCTATATTCCAGTAGCTAACCCGTAACCGCTGCGTGTGCTCGACACGGCGTCCATTGAGGTACACGTTGGTGCGGCGTTACGGTGTACTTGCAGCCATCAAGTAGTATAAACAGCCCGTACAGGTCGCTATCCTAAGCTAGCTATGTTCCTAGTTGCCTCCCTGTAACCGCTGCATATGCGTTACGCGGCGACTGTTGCAGTACATATTTGCGTCGGCGTGGACCGCCATCACGGTGTATCCGCTGCCATCAAGTAATATAGACGGCCCGTACAGATCACTATCGTCGGCTAGCTATGTTCCAGGAGTCCACCTGTAATCGCTGCGTGTGCGTGACGCGTCGTCCTATGTATGCAACGTAGAATAAATGTACAGGTCTATTATCCTTAGCTAGTTGTTCCAGTAGCTCACCTGTAACCGCTGGGTGTGCGTTACGCGTCGTCCGTTGAGGTACACATGCGCATCGGCGTGGAGCGGCGTCACGGTGTACCCGCCGCCGTCCGCCGGCGCAACCACGCAGTGCCGCGGCTGTATTGAAGGCCCGTACAATTGCAGCGCGGTGCCGTTGCCAGAACCCACCTATAGAAATTAAATAGATATTTGAAAACGGAATATTTGCAACGAAACAGTTTTGCTAAAAAAGACGCACTCTGTACCAAAAATTATATTTATTGTTTTAAACTTTCATGGTCACTAACATTACAGTTATTAACGGGATTGTCTCCAATATTTCGGCACTGTTCCAAGCGCCATGATTACGGAGCAAGGAACTTTTAATCTAACTGGAATGCTTACGTGACCATCAAAAGAAAGCATTCCGAAGAGCAAAGATGCATTGGTGTAAGCTATCTCTTTCTAGTAGTGTTCCCAAACAGTAACTTCATTGATGACATATTTTTATTTGGGTAAAGAAACCTCCTGATTTTCAATTCTATATCATTAGCTTGAAAGTCCAAAAAAATATTAAATCTTAAATCGACCTTACAAGCTTATAATCCCCGTATGTGACTCAAATGTAAAATATTTTAATGTCTCTTTTTTCCTAAAATTTAACACGATTACGGATCTTTATTATCGATTTTTATTATAATTTGACAAACGATGCGTTTTTCAATAATTTTTATGTATAATTTAGGCACCAAGGAAAACAAAAAAGTAAGCAAAACCACTGAATAATATTTGATTAATGTATTAGTTATTTAGATACATTATTATTATTTATTTTATGTATTATTTATTATCTTTAGACTTGAAGTGACGACTGCAAATTAAACTATAGCTTGAATATTTGTTTTTAAATAATAAAATTTCAAGCCACTGTTGCCGAAGGTTCTCATTCTTTGGGAAACTGCAAGAATAATAAAATATTATTATTAGTTATTTATTTATTTTAAACTTTATTGACCAAAATATATAACAATGGTACAAAAGGCGGACTCAATGCTAATAGCATTCTCTCCCTTTGGGAAAAATGAAAAACACGAACGGCGGTATAAAGATAAATACGAATATATGTACAAAATAACATAGATACATATATAAATACAAACCATAATATAATACATACAAACATAACACATTAATATTTGAATGATTATTTAATCTGCTTACATGCACACATAACCTCATGCCTGTTTGGAAGTCAGGCACAAAGGATTTCTACTTACTACGATTCTTGCAGGCAAAATAAGTACCAATTATGCCTCATTCACTCTCATTACATCATACATGCACGTCGGTTTAGAGTACTTCTGATCCTGGCCTTTCTTTAACTTCTCATACAACTAAATATCGGGTTGTAGGTACTTCGTTGATAATAATGACCTTCCGTATGTTTTCTATTACAATTACAACGTAGTACATATAATTTCCATAGGAGAATCGTAAATGTTTTGTCACCCTACACAAGTTATTTGTAAACAAAAGTAAACTTACCTAAAAATTAAATTCCACAACCAGCTTACGCCTCACCATTACACATCAAATTTTCACCATGTTGCACCAACAAATCATAATAATTAACCAAAACAATTTGTAGTTAGTATAAATAAGATATAAGTCCGGTAGATTTAAGGCCATGTTGTTTTGAAAGCATCGCAAGTGTTAATGTAATGTAAGTGTTAATAATGTAATCCGTATAAATATAAAAAAAAAACGAGCGAGCCTTACAGTAGTCGCGTACGATGTGTAACATTTGAAGCTTCGCCTTAAATTAGTAAAAAAAGAAATAAAACCTACTACAAAAGGAATAAGCCCTTTGAACATTATGTTCTAAAATCAAATCAAATAGCGCGTGCTTTCGCGACTTCCTGTTACACACTTCCGTCCCATTTCACGAAATCACTCCCACAAATTGCAGGAAAGCGTGAGAAAAGATGTTACACATCAATAAACAAACTTTTTTTGTATTGCTATCAAATCATTAACTGCACTCAGAAATTATGCTTATTGTATGTTCATGTTCTAATGGTTACCAGGATAATGTAAAAACTACCTTGTATGTTCATGTTCTAATGGTTACCAGGATAATGTAAAAACTACCATCTGATTATTTTTAATAACACTGAAAATTGCGAAAAGGAGACAAATTCCACATTTATTTGTCGTTGTCCTGTTCGGAGTATTTTTCCCTTTTATGAAGTTAGAAACAAAAATGGTAGGCTCGAGGTGAGAGTGAATGTAACCAGTGGTAGGGGTATCGAGCACAATACAAGAGGACGTCAAAGGGTAGACCGATATGTCTGCCAATAACATGTACCCACAATTACTTCAGTTACTCCGTGATCATGGCGCTTGCAACAGTGCCGAAATATCGGAGACTCATAAAAAACAAGGTACCTGGTAACAATCCCGTTAATAACTATAAAGAAGGATAATTGTAGGATTACATGCTACGCTCTTTGGATCCCACGATGATAAGGTGGCGGATTAACTAAATGGCTGCAGAGGCAGGAGGACTAACTACTGTGGCGGCAGGAGGCGAGGGACAGTGTTACTGGGCTTAGGCCGAACCTATGCACATGCGCAGAAACCCCAATAATACCCATTACCTATATAAAATAAATTATTTTACTAGTTTTTATTTTACATAAAGCAGAAATAAAAAACGCCACCCACCTAATATTTAGTTAAGATAACTGATACTACTGAGAAGCGTGCTCTGTGGAGATAAGAAATCACTAAAGGAGCACACCATTACAGACAAGTGTAACTTGACTGGAGACTTCAATAAGTTGGAGATTATTACTGCAGCTGGGTGTTCCAACTCGAGCGGATATCGCTTACATCGCAGTCTTTGAAGTAACTGAATATTTTTTCAGATATCCAAAAACAAAAAAAGCACCTAATACAAATACCTGAGTTAAAGGAAAGTTTTTTATATCGA
This sequence comes from Chilo suppressalis, assembly GCA_902850365.2. Classification (NCBI taxonomy): domain Eukaryota; kingdom Metazoa; phylum Arthropoda; class Insecta; order Lepidoptera; family Crambidae; genus Chilo; species Chilo suppressalis. The sequence continues at coordinate 8,087,661 of OU963902.1, forward strand.
TTGGCCGGCTCTGTAATAAACGGTTATGACCTTATTAGGCGGCAATATCGTAAAAACTCTAATACACGCTACTCGACCAGTACAGTACACAGCCATTTCTAATATCCTACCCTAGGGGTAGTAGAATGCACCCCCTGAAGGCAAAAAAACATTGTTTATGTAAAAAATATACTATAATAAATATTTTTTAAGTATCGAAACTTCGCGTTTTTGGCTATGGTAACCATAAGCTTTATACACAGTAAATACAAATCCTTTGAAGTTTATAACAAAATTATATAAACAATTTTTTTGTAAGTAACGAAACTTCACGTTTTTGGCTTTGCTAACTATAATTTTTATACACAGTTAACACTAATCCTTTTTAGTTTATACTAGCAAAGCTAGAAAGTTAGTCGATGTCATATTCTATGAGGATTTTTTTTTAAAAACAGATTCATTATTGTGACTGTAAAAGATTGCGTTTTTATAAACCTCAGTTTATGAAAACGCAATCTTTAAAAAAACAATAGCAATTCATTTTATTTTTATTATGTATTTCATGCTTTTTACAAGCTTTTATTTAACTTGCTATTTATGTTTGTTACGGTCAAATCTTACAACTCAATTTTAAAGCACTTGCCCTCAACCGATTAAGCTGAAATTTGGTATGCTCGTTCGGTTCGGATGACAATGCATGATTAACAGTGTGACGTCATTCTAAATCCAATATGGCGGCATACCCAAAATGGCGGACCAATCATTTTTAATGCATTCCTACAATATGGGTATCAAATTAAAGGGCTTGCTGAGAGTAACTCGAAAAAAATGTGACGTCACTCTCAATCCAATATGGCGGACTTCTAAAATTTGAAAATCTATTTAGAAACAGATATCTTTAACTAATTTAGTTGAAATTTTCTTTTTTCTTTTTAGCGCATTTGAATAAAAGCTTTTTTTTAAAAAGCTTTTTTGTTTCTATTCACTGCAAACTATTGCAACTACAGGTCTAGACGACTTTGACACCATTATATTTTATTATTAAATGCTGTGTAGCTCATAGTGAAGCTGCAAGATTTGGTAAGGTGCCAACATTGGTATAGATAACTAAACGTGATCATTATAAAAAGGATTCGTTTAAAGGAATGAAAATTCGTAATCCTATGTAACTTCTAATTTACTCTTTCGTAGTGATGTCTTATTTATTTTCATTCGTGTGTTAACAGAAAGACTGTTACACTAGACAAAGTGTTTTAATAATTGATTGAATTTGAAAAGTCACATTGTGTAAGAAGGTAAAAGACAAATAACATTTCATCGATTACGTCGAAACTACAATTGTAGGTGGTACGATAAAAGCTTTAACAAGCGTTCCTCTTTGTTTTACTTTGATCTCTTCCTGCTCGTCAATCACGCCAGTTAAATGTCCACGATGACGTCATGGCACACTTTCACAGGTTAAAGCTATTTAGTTGTTACTTGTACTATTATGTATTCTGTGGTTGTGAGAAATGCGATGAGTTGGTTGTCTGCCACTTTTAGCTATAATCGTTTTGAACTGGATAATAATGATTCGAAATAAATTATTTATACAGATAAAATGATAACGCCAAAATGAATATCAGAAGTTAGATTTGTGCATATGCTGCAGTAAACTTACTCTAACAAATCAAGTACTTAATGTTTTTTTTTTTTCATATAAAGACAAAGAACTAGTTAATCGATGACCTACTAGAACGTAGCTATTAAATGCAGTTGTCTACTTTCATATTCACGTTATCAAATAGCATTACTGTGCGATAGAAATGGGTCATTTTTATTATTAAACAGGTATGCCAATTTGTAAAAGCTATTTGTAATTTATGATGTGTGTACGCCCGAATCTAAAATTTGTATATCACACCTCATATGAATATTACATAAACTCTTCATACCGCAAGAGCAAATTCCGGATCGCTTTGTGGTTACTCACATAGGTATAAGTACATGCTAAAGATTTATACTACTCGAAATCCTGCTAGTCTGTGCAAAAGAAAATTCAACGGAAAAGCGTCCGAATTTTGGGTACTTTCTATTCATATTTCTGTTGGCTGATTGACTTGCGACATAGGTATTTTTCTTGAGACATTATGAGCAAACATTCATTGTCATATGCACAATTGTAAAGCTATATCTATACAATTTATCTGTGACTGCTAACAAAGCGCTGCTTAATTTCCGCCCAGTAACGTCATCGATCAGATATCTGGAACACGGACTCGACTTTGAGAAGTACAATACTTTTAAGTGATTAAAGTAGTCCGATAAGGTACCATACAAAATTAGTTTTTCGCATTTCTGATCTCACTATGCAGTACCTAATTATGAAAAAAATGTGATTAAGTCGATTCTTACAGAATAAGAATCTTCGTTTTGGCCTCTCGATTGCGCATTTACATAAAAGATATTCAGTTAGTTTCAAAACTCAATTAAACTTTAAGCTTGTTCTCCAACATCGTGATAAATCGTTTAGTTTAAAATCGTGATAATTCTCATTCCTCAGTTTACCTACAACTTAAGGATTATTAAAGCCTAAGATTTCTTCCGATTACCAATAGGAGGAGGAGGGACACCCGATGTGCACCGTGCTAATATTACCATCACGCGATGCCAAGATACACAAGTAAATTTTGAATACGAATAGTTGTCTGACAGCAGTGAAATCGTATGGTTACGTGCTATGTATCTAATACCGAGTCAGATAAGATTATGAAGATGAGAAATTCTATAACGACTGACACGTGGCGTCGGGTGTCGCCTGAAAGCACAATGTTTTCGCCACGTCTGACGTCGGGTGGCGATACTGCTTCCTTCATCGCTATGTCTATGGATTGGACTTACTTCAACCACGTCAGTAATACGCAGTCAGAAACCGATCCCGAGCGTGGCACCTTCGGGCGTTACTTCCAGTAGTACGGGCTCGTTACCGGGTCGACCGCCGCTGCCAATGCTGCCACCTGCTTTCTTCGTCTCTATGCCTATGGATTGGCCTTACTTCAACCACGTCGGTAATACGCAGTCGGCGACCGTTCTCGAGCGTAGTACCATCAGGAGTTACTTCCAGCAGTACGGGCTCACTGCCGGGTCGACCGCCGCTGCCGATGCTGCCACCTGCTTTCTTCATCTCTATGCCTATGGATTGGACTTACTTCAACCACGTCGGTAATACGCAGTCGGCGACCGTTCTCGAGCGTGGCACCTTCAGGAGTTACTTCCAGCAGTACGGGCTCGTTGCCGGGTCGATCGCCGCTGCCAATGCTGCCACCTGCTTTCTTCATCTCTATGCCTATGGATTGGACTTACTTCAACCACGTCGGTAATACGCAGTCGGCGACCGTTCTCGAGCGTGGCACCTTCAGGAGTTACTTCCAGCAGTACGGGCTCGTTGCCGGGTCGATCGCCGCTGCCAATGCTGCCACTTGCTTTCTTCATCTCTATGCCTATGGACTGGACTTACTTCAACCACGTCGGTAATACGCAGTCGGCGACCGTTCTCGAGCGTGGCACCTTCAGGAGTTACTTCCAGCAGTACGGGCTCGTTGCCGGGTCGATCGCCGCTGCCAATGCTGCCACTTGCTTTCTTCATCTCTATGCCTATGGATTGGACTTACTTCAACCACGTCGGTAATACGCAGTCGGCGACCGTTCTCGAGCGTGGCACCTTCAGGAGTTACTTCCAGCAGTACGGGCTCGTTGCCGGGTCGATCGCCGCTGCCAATGCTGCCACTTGCTTTCTTCATCTCTATGCCTATGGATTGGACTTACTTCAACCACGTCGGTAATACGCAGTCGGCGACCGTTCTCGAGCGTGGCACCTTCAGGAGTTACTTCCAACAGTACGGGCTCGTTGCCGGGTCGACCGCCGCTGCCGATGCTGCCACCTGCTTTCTTCTTGCGCCGCCGCGGCTGCGCGTCCGCCGGCCGCCGCCGCACGTGGAACATGATGGAGCCTATGAACAAAACAAGATTTGTAACCACCATATTGTACTTAGATCAATGGTGGACCAAACCACTGATTATAGACTGAGATCAACTGTGAAACAAGTCTTTAAAAAATCTGTTAATGTTGAATAATGGGGGACTGAGGAAATAAAAACAAATTGTAAGTGTGAACATCACTCAAAAAAAGTTGCTGTCGACTGGTACAAAATATATCGAACAAATTGACCGATTCCAGTTTTGTTTGCTCAAATTAAGTACCTATTATGTAATTGCGAAAAAGTAGTAGAAACAACAAGATAAGTTGCATCCATTCGAAGTTGGCGACGCTAGTATAATACAAAAATCTAATGAAGAAATTCAGCCGTTTGTACACTATCAGATGTCATTCAGCTGTGAAGGACACTAGTTTTACGGGCGTCCATTTAAGGTAGCGGAACTTGTTATTTTCGTATAACATTAAGTCCAACAAATAGTTTCAAAGCAAGCAAAATTCTTCATGTTTTTAAGTTCAAAACTTGATTATTTAATTTTATAACAGCGTCGAACTGATAGTTATAATATATAATACAGTAGATCCGCGGTAATCGGACATACTTTTCTCAGAGCAATGTCGGATAATAGAGTACTAGTTAAGACCACCCTATAAAGCCGATTCATATCTAATACTTATGTCTACTGTCCCTTGGAGCTGTGAAAAAATCAAACTTTTAAGCCAAAGCAATCAAAAGATACAGCCGTTTATGCTGGAAATTTCCGCAAATTTTCGAAACTCGCACGGGATCAAAACCTACAGGGAACTTTCCGTGAACTTAGAATCTTGAAACTTGGTACAAAGCAACGTCTTATAGCACAGATAAAGGAAAAATTGCGAAAACCGTAAATTTTTTGTTGCATCATATAATAAAAAAAAAATTGAAAATTTGTAGAGGTATTAAATTGAGTTAGTACGGAACCCTCGTTGCGCGAGTCCGACTTGCACTTGGCCGATCTTATGTACAATCAACAGTTACGGAGTAAGGGGGCGGCGCCGGATTAGAACGGGTCCGGATTACCGCGGGTCTACTGTAAAAAGATTGAGAATCTGCAGACTCTATTGACTTTAAAATTCGTATTTATTTATTAATTTAAATTAAAACTGTCTTAATTTAATTCCATAATATAACAACATATCACAGCAGTATTGAGACGCCAACTTGATTAGACGAGTAATTGAAATGTGACAAGACGGAAAACAAAGTATGGTACTTAGTATATTAAGTCATGGTGCCGCTATAATACTCGTACTATTAATGATAGTTTAAATTACTAGTGGGATCCGAGATTTTATTTACGTACAATAATCAATTTTCAATTCAAAAATTCATCTCATCATCTTGGCAAACTGCTCAAATATTATTTTCGCGCCAAAAAAAAAAGCATGTATCTCCGAAAACTCCGTTTCTACTATAAAATAGGATCAGGTGTATTAAGAGTGAAAAGTACAGTTACTTTCACTTTTTTTATATCACTTATCTTTAAAAAGTCCATTTCTTGTAATCAAGGTAAATTATCACGTATCCCGTACTTGAACACTCCCGCATTCGCTAATGTGATTTGGGAATATTTCGGGTAGCGCCACATTTACTGAAGTGGGGTTAAGTGCAGTGGTGGAACTGGTGTAGACACTGTGCGACTGCGAGCAAGGCGCGGGGGATGAGAGGGGAGTAGGGGGGGAGGGCATCGCAAGGCTGCTGTAGCGGCAGCAAGGCAGCGAGCACGCCTCTAGTGTCAACATCATTAGCGCGTACAAACTACCTACCTACATTGTCGTCCGCTGGGCTGGAGCTACGATAGCCGCTACGAACTACAACTTTCGTAGACGACTACATGAACACAGCTTTTCTTGTTCGGGCACTAATTTCCACAAATCGTAGCGTTTGATTTATTATGACTGCAGTATGTAACGAATGTAATGAGAATCATCGATCTTTGACTCGGTAAACTGTTCATTAATATTTAAAATTTATTCATACGTTCATGAGCGTTTTACTATGCTAAACAATAAAGCAATTGCAATCAATCACAAAACAGTAGCTGCTTCAGGGCATGATCCACTGAAAAAAAAAATTTTAATCTTTTAAAAGAGATAATGCATTTTTTGGGTTATTTTGACGATAAAAACATACTATGTACTTATATTTTGTGTCATTGCGTTGTACATACTGGATATTCCCTAGCCCGTCAGGTCAGTCAGGAGTGTCAGGTATTATAAGTAAAAAACTTCTTTACAGATACTCCGATTCTTTGTCGATACACACTACAAGGCTCACGCTTTGATTCGCGAGTGCAAATTAACATAACAATGGTATACACTATAAAAGCAGTACCCATGATATACTTATTATCGACATTTCGACGTTGAACTGTTTTGCAAAACCATCTTCGTTCAGTATCAGAAAATGTTTCCATTTGTTAATTTACGTTGACCGTTGCGTCGAACAAATTACCTTATAGCATCTCGATCGTAAAGAGTTCATATCGTTAACAGTAAATGGAGCGTCAATTTAACTAATACGTCAATATGTACGTCAATACGTCATATTGAACTCGCAAAATAATAACAGTCATTACATTGCTCTGAGTTTCAACTGTACTTTTATATCAGACTTCATATTGTCGTAGAGTTCAAAACTTTATTCACCATTATCATTAGTTTAATATTGTCTCCACTGCTGGGGCTCAGGCCTACGGATTAAATAGGGATATTGTGCGATGTGAAATGACCTGTCGATCCTGCAGGAGCTAAAAATACATAAAAGGCTTTCCACCATTTGCCTACGTACGATCCTGGAATAGTTTGGCCACATTGCCAGGAAGAATGACGACAACATGGAGAGGTTAATGATCACTAGCAGAGTGGAGGGAAAAAGACCACGTGGAAGAAGTCCGACACGTTGGATTGAACTGATCAGGTTCGCACCGCTATCGATACCACAGCCCACAATGCTCTTCACTCGGCGGCAGATCGAGACGGATGGCATCAAGTAATTAGCAACAAACTTTTACTGCGAAAAAGTGGTCACGACTCTCAGCATTGAGGAATCCGTAGCGAGGAGAAAGAAATAACCCACCACGCGGGCCAAGTGTATATTTGTGCTGTTGCTAGCGCTAGCTTACGATGCAGCCGAGACAAATGTCGGAATGTGCCTTTCGAAACGCGGAGGAGCTGGAGATTTTCGGTCAGCCATTCTTTATTAAATTGTCACAAATCGAAACCGGACATCTCAAGTGATTTCATTATAAGGTGTAGCTGTGGAGATGACCACAGACCTAGATTAGTATTGGAGAGAGAGAGAGAGAGAGAGAGATTAAGATTTCAGTAGACGATGCATGTGCTTCAAATTGTATAAGCGGTGGAAAATCACGGACCCTGCCACCCGTGTAAATTATATCGTTTATACAGCTTACTATGACACAGTTAGACATTAAAAAAAATGCGCCAAGAAAAATAGCTTACTCAACATATATAAAATAGACTTAGGAAACTCGCTTGTATCGCTATTATTTTACGAGACTGCTTAAGAATTTTATAATAAAATCAATAGGTAAAATAGTATACGAAAATTATCCTATCAATATTAGCCAGCGCGTCTTCGATATGTGTAGTTTCGCTATGAATACTTTAGTAACTAGACCACAGAATAAATAATAATACTCAAAACTCAAACCTATAAACTGCGACGTGAAATGTACTGTGTTAAAGCGTCAAACAAATACGAAAAGCTTTATATGGGCCATATTACATACGTGTCGGCCACATAAAATATCTGTTTTATGTTGCGAGCGGCCATCTACAACGAATGTAATGTCAACTTACTAAAACAGGGTTAAGGCTATGTGAGACAAAATTTATGGCAGTCAGAAACAAAATGTGGCGAAATAAAATTTCACAAAAGCTCTCGTGCACATTAGCACATCATTGGTTTATTTTAAATTACCTAGCAAGACTTCCTGTCTTTGGTATCGTAGTCGGGAACTAAAAGGCCTGTTGAACAGCATGTCAGGTGGTAAATATCCGTCGTCGTGTAATATCCATCGCCTTGTGTAGCGTGTACGTAGCTTCAATGCGGCGGTTGAATTGACACTGACCAAACATTACCAATACGGAGTTTTACTCACTCACTAATCATGTTGTTATAGCTTTCGTACATGATTAGGGAGTCTCGCTATTTATTCGTCTGAGCTGTAGCAAATCGTGACACGCGCAGGACAGTCAGAATTTAACTTTAGGCATTACTTCATACGCAACCAATTTATCGAGTAAAGAATACATACAGACATGCAACTAGCTAAGGGACATGATATCTAACGCAACTGTCAGCGAAACATTTGTCATATAAATAGTTTTGTGTGTCAACAAAATTGTCCGTACCATACCTATTATACCAATTACTAAATAAAAGTAAACCAGTAATAGTTAGTTCAATCAATGCATGTTAGATCATAATCGTGTTTAAATCGATTAGCGTCACTCAGTCGTTCCATCACGGAGTTATTTATTAGAGATATTTCCGATTCTGTTCCGTAGTAATTAAAACTGACATTTTGTTGAGTTACAACAACCTCAATTTAACATTAATAGAATTTGTATCGACTTGTTTACTTTTTTAGGTTTTCAAGTCTTGTACTGATTTTTAATTTCCTTGACTGCGTCGTGCGTGACTGAAATATCTACCCATACTTTGTATGAAGCACAATGCAGTTAATAAGTAGTTCGTGGAAAAGGGAAGTAACTAATAAATAGTAGAGGTAGAAATGTAGAATGGTATGGGACAAGCACCGTGGTGCGTGAGTGACTGCGGCCGTTTGTTCATAGTTGCCACAGAATATAGAAAGAAGAGCTTCTTCCGTGTTCTGTGCTGGACGCACAGGGCGGGTCCCCTCGCACGACCACGCCCGTCGCGACCGGGCGTCGCGTGCTCGCGTGACGCCGCACAGTCTCAACCTCTACCTGTTGCTTACTCACAAATATCAACAAATTCCACTTATGCGACTACACGATCGAAATTATTTACTTACTTCGTTATTGGGCTCGTACGTAACCTTCCAACGTCTATACAGGGCAAACAAGTATAGATGTGCCAAATGCATGTATTGTGTAGTTGTTTCATTATCCTAACACGTGACTTTATTTTATTTAGTTAGCCAGCGAGAGTCCACAGCAGTTCAGCAAGAAGCACGTTAAAATTCAAGTCATCATTTATGCATTTTTTTTTAATATTCAGTTAAGTAGACTTATGTAGCGACCGTGAAGTCGCAGACGAAGAGCTGATTTATTCTGTAAACTTTATTATTCTTTTTTATTTAATTATTGAACTTTATTTTTATATTAAATATTGTTGTTTATTCTATTACCTACTGTTTATTAGATAAACAATAATTTATTATTCATTTACTAACCAAATTAAATATTTTTCTTCATGTAGTGTGGTCCACAATGACCAAGTTTCGATGCTCATAGAGATTTTTCGGTTACGTGAACTCAAGTAAGGATTATAAGGATAAAATAAAAAAATATGCTTGGGCCGAAATAGCTGCAGAAGTAAATATGTCGCAAAAGGATATAGAGATAAAGATGTATGTATACTCTGCGCTCACAATTATCTCGGGATAAGAAAAAACATAGTCATCCCAAACCGGAAAGAAAGTAAATATGTAATATGGCATGATTCGCTAATTTTCATCATAATGATTATCAATACCACCACCTTTGACAGGCCCGTATTGCACAAGCTCTGGATGTCGATGCACCTAATGCTCCGAGGCATCTTCATCGAGGCGGGCGGGCGATAAACTATAAACAAAACATCCCGTAACACACGTAGCGGTGGGCGTTTAAACGAAAAGCGCTTAAATAAGCGCGCTTAAAATATTAAGCTTGTAAGCACGCTTTTAAGTATAAGCGTTATAAGCTTTTCACTTAAAAAGTGTGAGTAAGCTTTTCACTTAAAAAAAGTGCAAGTATATTTTTTACTTAAAAAGTGCAAATCCCGCCATCTATGTCTTTGCCAGGAAACTACATACTTCGACCCTTCTAGTCTACTACAGTATCGAAAAATGGGTTCCGCGTACCCATATTTCGATTTTTCCTTGGAACTAAATATTTCACAATATCACAGACATAGAACGCGCTTAATACAGCATGCGAATTATTATAACGCGACGTAAAAAAATGTACTTTTTTAAAATTTGGTTGGATAACCAACGCTTTTTTCGTTAAAATCGTTTAATTAAACGAAGTCGAAAAGCAGTACGCTTGTCACTGTGACGGGGTAAGAGCGCGCGGGTGTTGTACGGTGTGTTTGCATGCTTGCTTGTGTTAATGCGTTTCGTGTATTGGTTTAATGTGCATATAAAATAGTTAAAAGTATGTATATAAAATCAATGAACTTTTAAGTACGCCTGGATCACGAGTATATTAACTCCAGACAGTCCTAAGCTTGTAAAATTCTAAGGAAAGTTCATTGACTATTATAAAAATGTTTATTATATAATCTAAATTCAATTGAAAATCTTTCGTTTTTAATGCCAATCAATTCATTAGGTTTAAAAAAACTTTTTAATAAAAATTTCATTAATAAGAAGAAAAAACGCAATAAAACACTTAAACACATTAAAAACGACAATAAATTTTTCACGCTTTTTTAAACGATATACCTAAACGAAAACACAACACAACGTCGCGCTTTTTACCCATGCTTTTAAATGTTTAAGCCAATAAGCGTTTAAACGAAAAAGCTTTTTTTCAAGCGCGCTTATTTTAAAAAGTACAATGTTTAAACGCTTTTAAGAAATAAGCCGTTTTTTCCATCTCTAAACACACGTCTACACCTGTCAACTTTTGTTAATAAACTAAATGTTTTGTCTTGCTCTCCACACAGTGTGGGAAAAGTTTTGTCTTGCTCTCCACACAGTGCGGGGACAGTGTAATACGTATCTGAAACAATGTTTCATCACCCATGTTTATATACTGTATACAGAGATGATACAACATCGTGAAACACAGCCACAGAGCACTGTTTATAAACTCTGTTTATACACATGTTGCCTAATGAATACGCGGCTTTAGACTTTCCGGAACTTTGAAAATTGCCTACCGTAGTTTTTCGGATTTGCTATTTTATCATTTATAAAATAACATTGACTTGATATTGGATAACGTGGCCAGCCTAAGTCAATGAATATAGGATTTCGATTCTTGCAAAAGTAGGCTTAGCCAGTTTTTGTTCTTGATTTCTTGCTTAAGTCTTGTGAGTTGTTGGCAGGGGAGATCCGAATCAATGTATTTGCGCAGCGGTAATATAGCTTTCTTTCGGGGCACATTTACAAATGGTTGATATGAAACATCTTGTATTGTGCCCGCGAAATCTTACACCCGCAGCTTGTAAGTACGTATTATTATAACAATATCTGAAAATGTCAGCGGCAACCGCCCTAATGTAATACGTTTTAATATTAATAAGATGCTTATCTTAAGTGGATTCGAAGAATGTGAAGGCGACACAGTTGTTGTACGCCACGGTTAACCAATTTCCAATATCTAAAATTTAAAAATGCTGAACGGGAAGTGAAAAAAAGCAAACATATAGATATAAGATGCACCGGGTAGTAAATAAGTACATGAAAACTATACTTGTCTTGTTCTTATTGACGACTAAAATATATCGCATGCTATGGCTGCTTTGATGCACTACCATCCCATACACCTATGGCAAGAAGAAGAGATAAATATATATGTCGGATTATTAAATAAAAAACATATAGGCCTCCAAACACATATGAGAAGACTTTAATTAGATCAAGAATACGTAAACAGCTATTTACTGATTTAATTTTCTCAAAATGCTATGTGTGATGTTTGCTTATTTATAACTTCGTTTATACCTATACATATATGTTACCGGCAAATTATACAATTTAGACATTCTGTAGAATGCCTGGCTGTCTATTTAATCTTTAAGTCAACATATTACATTACTTTGATTGTTAATCACACTAATATTTTAAAGGCGAAAGTTTGTGAGTGTGTGAGTGTGTATGTTTGTTACTTCTTCACGTCTAAACGGCTGGAGCGATTTTAATAAAATTTGTTATGGAGTTAGCTGACACCCTGGATTAACACATAGGCAACGTTTTACTGCGGGAAAATATCCCTAATAAACCGCGGGTAAAATCGCGGGGCACAGCTAGTTGAATATATGCAAAAGTGCTTATAAGCAAAGTGTGTTAGATTTTGTTTTTATACACTCAAATTATTATATAAGATTAAGCCTTACCTGTGTAAAAATCTACGAGTCAGATTATATGACACATTGGTTCATCTAGGCTCAATAGGCTAATTGCCTATATTTTAAAAAGTAGTTAATAATATACCTTGATGTTTATTTAACCCCAAAAAAATAATATTTTTTAAAATTCAATTCAATTCAATTCAATTTATTGCACTCATGTGGTTACATCGATGGTTACAAAATGTTTATAGTACCTAACATGAACCCTGTCAGGGTATCGCAATATACAGTACAGTTAAAGATAAAAATTACAAAAGCATCTAATTAATAAACAGTTATATAAAATTAAAAAAGCATCTAATTAATAAATAGTATATAAGGAACCTAATTTGTGTCTAAAATAAATATCATCTGATTCCATTTGTTTAACAATATAACTTACTCAATTGATCTTATTAACAGTAGAAATATAATAGAAATGGAAATTCATTTATAAAATTAAATTAAATTTGTCAATAATTAAAATTAATAAATATGTCAATAAAAATAAAATAAAAAAATAAAATAATATGTCAATTAACATGATTATTATATACTAGGTTTGTATTTTAAAAAAATCGCCTTATTAGTATTATTTTGTTGTAAAGTTTTCATTATATATATTAAAAAGTATATTTAAAATCTAATAAATATATTTTCTTTTTAACTTTGTGCATTCATATATTAAATTATTATCTATTTGTAATTTAAATATTCATCCACAGAATAGAAGCATTTATCAATTAGAAATCTTTCAAGTTTTGTATTAAATGTGGTAATAGATTTTTGGTTTTTTATAGAATGTGGTAATTTATTAAATATCTTAACTGCCATGTAGTAGGGGCTATTGCTAAGCATGGTTAGTCTTGATGGGGGATGATTTAATCTATTTTTATGGCGGGTATTAATATTATGGGTTTGGTTAACTTTATTAAACGCGTTAGAATTTTTAAATACAAAACCACATATGTCGTGTATGTATATGCTTGGAAGAGTAAGTATTTTATATTTTTTAAAGAAAGGTTTGCAGCTCACTGTATTGTCTATTTGTGCAAGGATACGAATACACTTCTTCTGCATAACAAAAAGATCATGTGAATTCACACTATTACCCCACAGCATAGACCCGTACCGCAACCAGGAATAGGCATATGCATAATATGTAGAAAGAGCTGTTTCTAAGTTAGTACTCTGTTTAATTTCAAAGAGTGCGTATATAAATTTGGATAATTTAGTTTTAACATAATCAATATGACTTTTCCAGTTTAAATTACTATCTATAGTTATACCGAGTAATTTAAATGTATCTACTAATTCGATATTTATATTTTTGTAAACAACTGTAACATTTAATGGTGGGGTTTTATATGTTCTGAATTGTATAGCTTTCGTTTTCTTATAGTTTATCTCTAAATTATTATCTCTATATTAAAAAAAAGTACATTAACAATATGAATTTTGTAATTCAAAAAACTTATTCAAATTTCCCGCGAAAACGCTCTAGACTGTCATGGCGTCTTGAATGACGTCACCCCGTGCAAAGCAAACAATACGCTATACGCCGACTATTAAAATTATTTAGTTAAAAATGAATCCATCGTATTACAAGTACTGTTTAGTGTCCTAGTATAAAAGGACAAGCATAAAATGCCAGGCAAATTATTTATATGCCACAAATGCGGAAAAAATGGTTAGAACTTGCAAGGAGGGATGGTGCCTATTCATTGTTTATCAACAAATACAAGAATAATTTTGTGATGAACATTTTGATATAAGTATTTTGCATAACATAATCTATGAAATCAAAATGTTATACAAGCCGGATAAATTATATTGCATTATATTGATAAAACAATAACAATAGGTTGAGGTTAGGTAAGTGGATTTATTATATGCTTCGGTAAATCCCAATTCCATGGATGTATTATGCTTCCTTTCAATAATTATCTGAAAACAAACTGATAAATTGTATCAAAGTAACAATAAAATGAATGAGAAATCAATGAAATGTATGAAAACGGCAACCACACGTAATGTTTTGCACATGGTGACGTCAGTCTTTCTGATTGGTGTTTGCCGTCACGTGATCTAATGCCTATTTTATTCTAATTTATTTTCTAAAAATAATAATAATCTTTAATTATTATGATAAATAGCTTTATTTTTTGTTATCTGTATATCATAATTCATATTTAGAAACTGTAACCCATTCGATTTATTGTTAGTTGACACAAGCCTATTATTGTGACACTGTTTATGGCCCCTTTTTAATGGCTAAGACTTCAAAACTTAAACAGCGGGTACAGAATGCTTATGCACGATTTTGTTTTTATATCCCTTCACGTTCACATGTGACTATGTGACACCTGTCCTGATAAATTTTAACATACTTAAAATGGAATCACGTAGGAAACTTCACCTTTCAGTGTTACTCTTTGGAATTATCAAAACCAAATGCCCTAAATACCTATATGATAAATTGAATTGGGCTAAAGATATTAACAAGTATCCCAACAGGTCATGCTCGTACGTTTTTTTGTAAGTAATACCTACTTTGGTTTCTTTTACTGAATATAAACTAAGAGTCACAGCATTGATGCAAATTGTCCGTTGTCTGTAGCATGATTTGGACTTGTACTTTTTGTCACTTCAAGTCCTGTTTTCTGAAGGACAGTACTTAAGTTGTTGAATGTTTTGTGTAACATAGAATCATTTCTGACACATAACTTAAATATAAATTGTTTTTTTCTCGGCGACTTAAATATGAATAGTGCGTCCAAAAATATTAATAATTATTACTGTTACTTTTTGACATATTGTAATCTTATAGACTTTAATAGCATAATTAATCTCCATGGAAGCATTCTTGACGTAGTGTTGGCGCAGGAGTGCAATGAGTCGCGGTCTCCAAGATTATCTGTGAGTGCAGCTACTGAAGGTTTTGTCTGTCCTGATAAACTGTACCACCCCCCACTTGAGATAGTGGTTAGTTTCCGGTCCCTTGATAGGAATTGTAATAAATTGCAACCAAGCAATATTAACTCATCACACGATTGGAATTTCAATAAAGTTAACATTGTTGATTTGAGATCGCTGTTAGCTGATGTTTCCTGGGAGCATGTCATCGAATCTAAAGACGTCTTTAAGGCGGTGGATGCCTTTTACGAAATTTTATACAGTATATTCGATCTCGCAATTCCTAAAAATCAAAGACGCGCGGATGCGGGCAGTAGATATCCGGTTTGGTTTACTGGGGATATTATTAAGGATATCAAACCGAAGACTCGTTTGCATAGGGCATGGCTGACATCTAGGTCCGAAGAATCGTTTTTTTTTTTTTTTTTTTTTTTAATAGTTAGGTCCGACAAATGACTCCACCCCACCTGATGTTAAGTGAAGGTGAAGTCCAGACGCGAAGATAGCTGATACAGCAGTTCTACCTGCCACACCAGCCATCCTCACCCTGCCGGCCTGCATGTTGCTTACAGTGTATACAGTATCGTTCGGCCCTGCGTTCGAACATAAAGTTACGAATCTCTCAGGCTTACAGGGCTCACTTGGCTAGTGTTGAAAAGGGACTTGAACCCTGTATCTCTTACAAAGTAGTTTCTTGCATGGGCGTTGAGGCTGCTGAAGCTTTTGCTGATTACTTTGCTAGTGTGTTCTTAGATCAAACTGCACAGCTTAATGCTGAAAATGCATGCCGGGAAGAGGTTGCGCAGGGTTGTTGCGTTAACCTTTTTTCACTATCACCTCAAGACATTGAATGTGGTTTGAATAGACTAAAGTCAAGTGGTTCGCTCGGCCCTGATAACGTGCCTAGTTTTATTCTTAAGGATTGCAAAAAAAATTTGATACTTCCTCTCTATCATATAATGAACCTCTCTCTCAAAAAGGCTACATATCCTACTCAATGGAAGTTGTCAAGGGTGACACCCATTCCTAAGAATGGAAATAGGAACCTTGTCGATGAATATCGCCCAATAGCAAAGGACAATGTTAAAATTGGCCTAAAAACCAACACCAATTTGGCATTTATGATAATTCTTAGTACATTTTTTGCGATAATTATCAGTATTTAGATTTAGACGGACACTTCCAGTTAAGTAAGCTAAATTAAAAAGTTAAAAAATAATCTGAGACAATAAATACCATTTTATTTGTATAATCTATGGCAGCGCTGCAAACAAAACACTCTTTCTTCCTAATGCCGGCATTTCACTTGGCTATTCGTATTTGCTATTTTAAAACATGTCATCAGTCTGTCCTTTTCATTCTTATTAAGCATGACAAGGACAAACTGTTGTCAAGTGAAGGACCGGCATAAAACTCGTTACTCTGTGGTTGTGGTGCATGCAGTTTGCATTCGTAGTAATCTGTGGCATTCGTACATTCCAAAGAGTAGTTTATTATACCGGAAAGTGCATTCTCGTTTCGGATTACCTGTTGTGTGTTTATTTGCGATTTTTTTCCTTAAATTTAACTATTTTGGCTATCTTATATGCCATCGATGTTACCAAAGAGAAGAGCCCCTATAACCAAGTGCTAGTGAACCTGTGCCACAACATCCTGAGAGGATCGTACTGCTTAATTATTCAAGAACACAACACCCGATACACATTCACGCTGCATATTTACACAATATACATGTGATATATAAATAAATACAATATTCAAATATGATACAACTATGTGAAAAATAGTCAACAAACAAAAAAGAAGCAAACCTACAGTTTTTATTTTATTCGTGATTCCTACCTAACCAAGTTTTTCCTAATAGTTCCTCTTTAAAATCGCACCGAATAAAATGAATTAATTGTAATATTAATTCACTTCATACTGAGTTTATACTAAATTCATAGGTTGACCTATGTTTCATTGAATATTAAACATAACCTCAAAAATTTTTAAGTTTTCCTTATAATTTAAGTTCTCAGAAGTGTCCGTCAATAATCTTTGTTTTTACAGTCATTTACTTACGATTTTGAACTTAGAAAATAATATTTCATGATTGTTGGTTCTTAGGCTAACTATGTATGGACGCTGAACAATGTCCTTTATTTGCGCGCTTTTGCAGGTGCGCCTGCAAAAGTTTTTGAGTACATTTTGCACAAGGAGATATATAGACAGATTAAACAGATGATAGGCGATGAGCAGCATGGTTTCAGACCGGGTCGTTCTGTTAATACAAATCTGCTATGTTTGGTTGACTAAATTTCTGACGCCATGGACAGTGGGCTGCAAGTTGACGTAATATACTTTGACTTTCAGAAAGCCTTTGAAAGAGTTGACAATGACATACTATTGCAAAAGCTTGCTGCCATTGGTTTGCTCCCAATCCCCTAGCTTTTTTCTCTGACTACTTAAGAGATTGTCGCCAATATGTTAAGCATGGATCTTATATATCCGCGGAGTACCCTACTAGATCTGGTGTCAATCAGGGCTCTGTGATCGGACCGCTTTTCTTTCTTATTATGATTCATGATCTACCCAAGGTATTGGCTGCGGCTAAGTGTCTTCTGTATGCTGACGACTTGAAGTTGTTTTTTAACATTAAATCGTTTGATGACTGCCTTAGATTACAAGATGACATTGACAAAATTCAAGAATGGAGCTTAATAAATAAAATGCAATTTAATCATAGTAAATGTAATGACCTTTGATCGTAAAAGAAAACCCATACATTTTAATTATAAAATGAACAACTTGCCCATTAATAGGGCAATCAACTGTATTAAAGATTTAGGGGTGACGTTCGATCGTAACTTGAATTTTCACGATCATATATTTTGTTTAACAAAAGAGTGTTACCGTCGTCTGGGTTTCGTTTTGCGACATGCCAGGGATTTTCAGAGTCCAAAAGTTGTGGAAATTCTTTATGCGTCGTTAGTTAGGAGCAAGCTTGAATCGAGTGCGTGTGTTTGGAACCGTCATCAGGTCACATATGTGCGAATGCTTGAGAAGGTACAGAAGGCCTTTTTAAGGTTTCTTTACAAAAAATCCTATGGCTATTATCCATTTCGTTACCCAACAAAATTTTTACTCGGACATCTCGGCTTCAATTCCCTCGAGGTGAGAAGACTCGTCGACCAACTAACCATCTGTGTAAAAACGCTTAAAGGATCTGTTGATTGCCTCCACTTGCACAATCTTTTGTGTATTCTGTTTGTCCCGGACAAACTTGGGCTCCCACCGGAACGCAGTTGTGGTCCTCCTCGGCAACATAATCTCTTTCACGAAAACAGGGGTCACACCGTGGCGCATGCGATGACATCGCAGATCCTTTGGTTAGATCATTGCGTAACCTCAATGCACTCCGGGACGCCAACACTGAATTTGACTTTTCTTTTGACAGTTGGTCTACCATCAAGTCAGCATTATTATGTTATTGTGAAAGTCTGACGGATCAATGGAGCAATACTGGTTGCACTGACAATGAGGATAGTGGTTGACATTATTTTTTGTTAAAACATATAATATTTATTTGAAATGCTTAATCTATTTATAATATATTATATTAATATTGACGTTTTATGATATATTATGACAATCATTTAAAATATGTGAAACTGAAAAATGTAAATATGTGATAAATGTAATTGCTTTTTGTCGTCTTTATCACAATAAATAAATAAATAAGCTTATTGTTATTTTAAATAACTGCTATGTTTGGTTGGCGGTTGCCTTATCAATCATGTATATTTTGAATTTAAATGTAATTTCGGGCTGAAATGAAATGAGGGCAGACCTAGTTAGCCCTTGTTTTGAATTTGTATTTGTAAATGTGTAAATGAGGTTAATAAAAATATATTCTATTCATTAGTCTATATGTTACGCTCAAAGATCGAAAACGCTCAGTGAGCGAAAAAATAGCTCACAATGCGTTGTGGTCACAGTAAAACATCCACATGGCGAAATTCGTGTTATGGCTCTAATGAAAACGCGCACGACGCGTTGTGGCAATCGCAGAAAGACCAAATAGCGAAATTCATGTCGTGGCTGACATGCTATTCGATCTCAACGCGTTGTGGCAATGAAGAAAAGCCATGACGCGTTCTGAGCATTCATTGTTTTAACCATATCACGACGGACAGGTTGCAAGTTGATAGAGGACGTGCAGCACCCAGGAATGTTATGTGTGTTATTATGAGCATTAATCCATCAGGTCTCTACCAGTTAGGAAACGAGGAAGGTACATTCGGTAGACTTTTTGCACGTAATGAGTTTATACTTTCTGAAACCAACTTTATTAACATTTGTGATGTGCCCTCAACTTCGTCATTCACACTTCGCTCAGCGTCTATGTTATCATCTGGAAGTAAGCAAGGGTTTATAATGTGCCACTGCAAAAGATACTGTATTGATAAAAAGTGCAAGTGTCGCTCCAAGAATATGAAATGCAACTCAAAATGCCACAGTAATAGTTCCTGTAAAAATAAATAGCAACAAATACTTATTTTTCACAATTATAGTAATTTCTAATATATGTAATTGATTTAAGTACATTGTTGTTGTTTATTGGTGATCAAAAAACATTTATGTTTGTGTTAAATATTTTTATTACTTGAAAGAATTTTAAATTGTCATAAAAAAATAAAATCCCTAATTATTTTAAGTGAATTATAAGTAATTTACAAATGATTAATATTTTGTGTTCAGTAATTTATTACTTAACTAGTGGCCCGCCCTCGCTTCGCTTCGGTGTAGAGCTGTAGTGTAAACTATAGTTTTTGTTCTCAGGCTTGTGCTATAAAGAATGACTTTATTTATATAAATAATTACACGTGTTATTGTGAGTCAACCATAAAAGATAGACATATGCTGTTGCGGGATATTTTTTAGACAATTTTATGTAGAATATTTCCGTCATACATGATTTCTATGTAACTTTAACCATTAAGGCTGCACCCGAGACGGAAACTTAAAAAATGGAGTAACTTTTCCCGTTTTCCCAACATTTCCCTTCACTACTCTGCTGCTATTGATTGTAGCGTGATGAAAAGTATACTATAACCTGCCCAGGAGTATGAAGAATAATTGTACCAAGTTTCATTAAAATCCGTTCAGTAGTTTTTGTTTCTATAAGGAACATACACACAGACAGACAGACAGACAGACAAAAATTTTACCGATTGCATTTTTGGCATCAGTATCGATCACTAATCACCCCCTGATAGTTATTTTAAAAATATATTTCATGTACAGAATTGACATCTCTACAGATTTATTATAAGTATAGATACGTTGATTTTGACGTGACAACGTCTTAAATTAGGTTGCGGCTGGGAGTCACTTATGAAAAAGTGTAACGCTCGGTAACGTTACGATGAGTCTCTCGTGTTAAGTTTAAGTTTACATGTACAATGTTTTAGTAAACAAAATATATTTCTATAGTTAAAATTTGTGCAATTCTTATTTTCATTCAATTCCTTGTTCCTATTGTGCAATTTAATTATATTCATATCAATAAATATTCTACCGAGAAAAAGACGTTGTCACGTAAAATCTTCGCCCGTAAAACCGGCTTTACAGGCAACCATTTTTTTAAATATAAAGTAATCCAATAAATAACAAATATCGTTTTATTTTAATTTATATAATTATATGACATATTTAATAATGACAAACACGTTATACAATGATTTTATAAAATAAAAAATATTTCCTAAAGCAAATCTACCAAAGCGTATCCATATCGGAAAGTAGTGTGCGTCGTAATCAAATAATATTCCATACGCGTCATGGCTTTTCTTCATTGCCACAATGCGTTGAGATCGAATAGCATGTCAGCGTTTACATTAGAGCCATAACACGAATTTCGCTATGTGGATGTTTTACTGTGACCACAACGCGTTGTGAGCTATTTTTCCGCTCACTGAGCGTTTTCGATCTTTGAGCGTAACATATATATATTTTGAATCCAATTTTTAAATTCTACGATTTCTTTGTTGAATGTTGACTTTTTGTATATAATATATCATATATTATATGATATTATTATAAGTATATCGCTCGAAATAAAATCTATTTTTTATGTATATAGTCCTGAATATGTATGGAAAATATTTAAATGTACCTCAAAAAAAAATGTATATGATCAATTACTACTTTTTTGATGATCATTTAAATATGTGCACTATTGTATATCGTATATAATCTCTTGTCTATTAGACAAGTCCGTCCGTCCGTCTGTCTGTGGTGCTGTTTCAGCGGCCAAACCGTAAGAGATAGATAAAGAGAATATTTAAGTTATAAGTTAAGAATAGTCTGATAAGACTACAAACCGGATTTGAGTAACGTAGCACTTCCGGTTTTCGGGAAATCACGAATTTCAAACGAAACCACACAAAATCTCCGAAGTTCTCAATTAATTAAATACATTTTTTTTTAAATCAGGTTTTGGTGAACATTTGGTTCACTGGTTTGCTAGTGTATATCTGATAGCACATTATATAATATTGATAGCAGGGGTCCGAGTCAGTAAGTCAGCGGTTAAAAAAACCGATAAAGAATCAAAAGAATATAAATATTATAGAACATAACATAATAGAACTCATCTTTTTATGTATTCTCAATATTATCGTTTGGAATATATTGGTCGAGCATTAGGAATTCTATGGCAAAAACTTATACTTCGTAGGTAGCAACCTTTCTATATTAAATAAATCATGATTGTATTGACGTTGTAACAACATAATGATTTGTAAATGTTACATTATGCTTTTAATGTTGTGGAGTTTTTTTCGCTCGTTTTTCTCCGCAGCCAAAAAATATGTCCAATAACGAGTGGTAGGGAAAAAAATGTTTGGACGATTCAAAAGTGTTGTACTATACATCCAATTTGAATAAAGATATATTGATTTCTGATATTACTATACCTAGGTAGATACGGATCGGTAGATACACATTTGCTCATTCTTTATAGGTAAACTAAAGAATGCCTAGGTATTCTATACAATAACGGATAAAACCAACTGCCAATAACACATACAAACCACCCGGAAACAGATTCGAAATGTTATGGGCCGGATGTGTGAGTGAGAGAAACAGAAACGTCACTCAACATTACAGCATACGCGAGTTGATCCGGGCGGGCGGGACCGGGCACTCAATCGTAGAACCACAAAATAGATAGTACAGAAGGTAATATATATACAAATAACGGTCGAGCAATGCACAGATAGACACCACTCACGGGCACGATATCTCGGACCAGTTGAAAACACTGCGAGCACGAGTTCCATCCACTCGAGACACGTCTGGGAACTAATGTGCAAAAACGGAGCAACAAAAAAACAAGCTATTATATCTGTTCAGTAGACGGTTGTTTAAATTCAGTAATACCATTTATTACTTTTTATTGCTTTTTTTATTTGTAATATAAAAATAACATTACATTAAAAGATTTTAGTTGTTACTGGTTTATATTTCTATTGTTCCTGTTTCATTGTCAACAATATATTAAACATCGCGTGCCACTATCACGTATTATTTTGCACAAGCTAAGTTGAAAATTCTAGTGCGACCGCCGCGCCTAGATATGAGAAGTGAAGTACATGCATAAGATTATCTTCTGTACTATCTATTTCGTAGTAGTACTTACCTACGAACTTGATATGGTACAATTTAGTCCTTGATATGTAGACAGTAGGCGCATAATCCCTTTTACGGGACTAGTTTCGATTAGGAGTGAGATGTGCTTTCACTGCGGATTATTGAATTAGGCCAAATTGTATAAAAAAATACTTTCGAAATTTCGAACCACATTTAATAAGACAATAGGTAATACGTTGAACTGTTACATAGTTAGGTACAAAACATCGTAGTATTTTGGTTCACACGATATCTGTTGCAGGGTATTTGGCTTAAATTGTCATGAATACAGTCTTATTTCATGTAGAAATGCTTATTGTAACAGTTCAAAGCCAAGTGAAGCATTATAGTCTGTAAGTTTTTGACAATGTTTCTACTATCAATAGCAGTTAGTAGGTTCAACTTTATTATAGAAGATACCACAATAAACTCTTTTATTAAACTTTGAGGTACCTAGTATAGCAGGTAAAGTAAATTTATGTTTATTCCTAGTACAAATGTATGATCAGCCTAATCTCTGTATTTGTTCTACTTTGAAATACCGTACGACATTACACTATGGAAATAACTAAAGTAGACTAATCTGGCGGTCTCAACATTCCGCTTACCAACTTTGAAAGTTAGAAGACATTAGTATTAGCAAGGTCGGTATTAGTTGCCGAATCTGCCCTACGCATTGATAGACTTGTATCTACGGGAAGAAATTAAAGGGTTGATGACAAAATCATAATGTTTATTCTTTTGCTTGCAATCCTGCATGGTATCTAGAATGTATTTTCGTTTGTAAAGATAATATACACCTAAGGGATAGTGATAACGTAAACTTTTAAATTTAGATGATTAAACAATTCTAAAATAATCAATTTTTCTCAGCTTTCAATATTTATTCTTAGATTTCTAAACAAATATGTGATCTGAGGACTTCTTAAATCCCCAGGTTCTTACTTACCAGCTTACGCCATCCAATCTAAGGCCTAAGGTGATGCACCTACGATAATGGCAACGACAATCTTTTAGAATAACAGAAGCGTACCTACATAATATGTAGTAGCATAATACACCTCCATTTATATGTCAGATTCTTTAGTAGGTGCAGCCAGTGGTGTTACTCCGTCAAGGGCCACTCAACGATCCCAGGCGGGCTCTCTTTGTACCGAGTGAAATGCAGCGAGAGATAGCTGCCTGCGCTCCCGGCTCGGAGCCAGATCGGAGCGCCTATCTCCGTAAACAATGGAAGCTTTGTCGATCACCCGGTTTGCACGTAATCGGCAGTTGAATGACGGCACAAGTGTTCCACCCGATCCATTTAGGTAAAGCACTGTTTGTCAATAAAACCTTTATGCTGGCGAGCTTTTCCGAATGGAATTCGAATGAGGGCGTGCCCTGTGTTTTTTATATTCACCGTTAATTTTATTTATCGTATTTGGTTGCTTTCGTAGGTTTATAACGAATATTTTCTTTTTTAATCTGCTTTTTACAAGTTCTATTTTCTGTTATTTACCACTTATACAGAAAATTGAGAAACTTCTACATTATTGTTAGATCCTTTTCGTAACTCATTCTGCTAATTACTTATTTTGTTTTAATTTTTTATTCTTTATCTCTATAATACTAATGTAGGCCAATAAATGATTTATTTCTTTCTTATTCGATAAACACGAGTAACTTTAAAGATAAAATTAGCATTTAAACACTTTTTGCTTTCAACATAAGTATGAACGTACACGCGGTACTCTTACCGTGCTAAAGCTCGTTACGCCCACGCAACTTCGATACGAAACTAGCTTTAATTAAAAACAAGACCAGAAAAAACCTTATTCCATTGCTTCAAGTTAAGAGCTTCTTCATCCGGTAGAAAAGTTCAGGAAAAGGTCAAACGTCCGTAGATGGGAAACAAAAAATAACCATCTAAGTAAGTATGAAACTACCCGAGAATCGTCTAACTGCGCCAAAAACTACTCGAGTGCTTTTAAAATAGATAAAACCAACTACATGTATTGGATTTGCTAGCAAAGGCAATTACTCTCGGAGCAAAAATATATTTTGTTAATCGTGGCAATACTTATGTTTAAGACGCCGATGTGCGTGCAATGACTATTTGGTAGTTATATGATAGCGTGTTCGATCAGCGGTCCCTAATCCCTGCCATGACTTCTTACATGCCGTATGCAGCGTTGGTAACGCCGCGATCAAATCGTAGTAACACTACACGGCGTCCAACTTCTAACTTTGACGCTTAAAATTGAGTCACTTTAAAATTTAAATGTTCATGATACGGCTGCTGAGCATAATGTAGTTGTGTGCTGTCCGGACATTCAGCGCTCGAATCGCATACAATGGCTTGGCTAGACAATCTAGCTAAGTAACCATATCATTATGTTATTATTTACTTAGGACATTGTCCATTCGAGGTGCATCAACATTTTAACAATAGTAGGACAATGCAGTGTCTGCAAGTATGCTAACTTAACACAACGTAGGTTGTTCACATAGTCATGGACCACAATAATACGTAACTACGGCCACATTAGCTATGTGTACACCTGAAATTTTAGGTGCGGTGGATGAAGTAATTTGCTCCGCATCGTTTAAAAAACAAATTCTGAAAATATAGCACAAGGCGATTGATAACCATTGTATTCAACATGATTGATTTCAAGTATTCAAGAATTTAGAATTTTTATAGGTGGGGAAACCATTTTTATTTAACAATATTTCCTTTCAGGGACTTCCGATATACAAAAACTGTAATCAATAGATTATTTTGAAAATTTCAACAGCAAAAGCATCCTTACCCCTCGTTTTACCAAGGTATAATCCATGTATTTAACAAATTTTATACATTTTCGTTTTAATTTTTTGTTCACACTAACATGTAGTATAGAATAGTTGCAACAAACTTGTTGGATAAACAAAGAATGTGAAGTAAATAAGGGATTTATACTTTTTAGATACTAGTTGTGTAACGTGACTATGCAGTGTAAACGACATATAATGTTTTAAACAGTCACGTTATATTGTGTAAAATTTCACAAGTTTTGTGTAAAACTAGTATATGACTCGTTCCTTGTTGTAAACACGGAGTTACTGGAACTTTTGGTTAAGTGAATGTCCAAAGTATTGATCAGGTTTGACATATAAAGGGATCGGTTGTATCCAGAACACTCCAAGAAATCGTAATTCCCCTTCGGTATACATACACCATTTCAAAGAACTACTTAACAACATAATACTACAGTGCCTCCTACGAGCGTGACCTGCTAGCATTTTGAAACGTGTCCTGCTTTCCAAATGATATCGTTTTACTTGAGAAAAACAGAAGCAACGGAAAATATATCTGAGGCTATCCACGAATTACGAGTGAAACGCTTGAATTCTGAACAACTTAATGCTTATGAAATTGAAATACAAAAGAGTTGCTTGATTTTTCAGCGGGACGATGTAATTAATCCAGACGAGTTCGTTTGTTCATTCGTACGTTCGTAATTTTTCCACTTCGATATAATTCCTAATATCACGGAACAAAGGTTTAGGAAAGGAATTGTTCCTAAAACCTTCTAAAATATTTAACAAAACATATAGTTATTTTAATGATAATTGAAGTTTCTGAGCTCGTGGTCCCAATATACTGATTAAGATGAAAAACAGCTTTACTGTTGGCATGTTATAAAGCTATTCGTATTTGGTCACCAGTGATGTTTGAGAAAACATTACAACGTGTCGTAAGCAAAAATGATAAGCTATTGTTTTGGTAACATATAACACCAGGGTACCGGGCTCCACTGTCTGCTTTTAGAAATAGGCAAAGGAGCCAAGTAAACAAATAAATAAAAATGCAATAAAAGAACCAATACAGAAAATTAACCATAAGAATAAAATGAAATAATTTATTAGCTAACAGGTTTTGGTTATATCTGGAGCTAAACTAGAACTATGCCTATGCTGTGTAAAATTCCTGAATAATAAATAAATATAGTAGTCGGGCATAGAGAGCTGCTAAATAAATGGGTTGTTTGCTTATTTTCCAAGTCTGTGTTGTGTTTGCCGCGTTGTCCCAAGTCTCATGTCCGTAACTTCTCATGCATGGCCCGACAGTGTTTGAGACTTTCCACGCGAACCTTATTTAATTTGATCGATGAATGTACTCCGTAAGTTGTAAACTATGTATAGTAGTAGTATGATGTCCACTATTCCTTTTGTTTGCTATCAACTTATATAATTTTTTCACAAATAGTTATGTTTCTACAACCAATGTGAAACTGACATCAGCGACATTTGGATAAAAAAGATACTAATAAACAAAGAATAATAATATTAGTTTATTACTTTTATTTCGCTGAAAGTATGAATACACTCGCAAACATCTCTGAATGTTTCCAAGAAAGCAGAGATGTGAGTTTCTCATACAACGTTTTGTATATAAAACTCCTTGTCGCAGAGAGCTTCGGATTAAGCACGTATTGGTTTATTTATTTCAATTGCGTTTTTCAATTTCTGCAATTGACCGGACGACGATTAGAACTGTGAGATTTTAATTGGTATTCTGCGCTTTGAATATAATGTCTATCAATACCTCAACGTCGATATTGACAAATAAATTGGTTGATGATCGATTGCGTCCTATATATCAAAAACGAGACAATTAGATTCGATTAATCATTATCTACATTATGAAATTGGCACAAGTCTCCTGAAAGTTTTTTCTACAATATATGAATGATGCTTTGGGCAAAAACCGGCCAAGTGCGAGTCGGTCTCGCGCACCGAGGGTTCCGTACAAACCTGAATTTTCAAAAATATTTTTTATTATAATATGATGTAACTTAAAAATTTATGGTTTTCGCAATTTTTCCTTTATCTGTACTATAAGACGTTATTTCGGACCAAATTTCAAGATTCTAAGTTCACGGGAAGTACCCTGTAGGTTCTGATTCCCTCGCGAGTTTCGAAAACTTGCGGCATAAACGGCTGTATCTTTGATTGCTTTGGCTTAGATTTGACTTGATTTTGGCTTGATTTTTCCACAGCTCCAAGGGACAGTAAACCTGAGTATAAGATATGAATTTCAGTTTGATACCTCCACGCGTTCCTGAGAAAAACGGTCTTGACAGACTGACGGACGGACAACAAAGTGATCCTATAAGGGTTCCGTTTTTTCCTTTTGAGGTACGGAACCCTAAAAATGAACAACAATATTTAACTGCATATAAATAAGATTTTATCTAATTTTCTCTCCAAGTGCGAAATTTGCAATACCAGGAGTTTTTCCGCCTCACACATAAGATAACTAAGAAGTATAACTTTATACAACACGACAGCGGCGTGAAATTGCCGCTTCATAAAATGCTTACAGAGGCAAAAACAAAATGTTCTCATTAATTTATGTAACAATGCCGAAGTAAGTACGAAATAACACAGGTTATAACATGAGACTTACCTTCTAAGAAAACGAGTGTTGACTTATGTAGGGTGGATACGTTAAAAGTAGGTCAAGTAATGAAAAAACAATTATCTTTTGTTGGTGATTCATTCTAGCTGGGAAACAAGCGTTGAAAACATTTTTTTTTAAAGTTAACGTAAAGTAACAATAGAGTGCCGCAGGGCCGCTGTTACAAACAATTTTAATACAAGTTTTACATAGAATAAAAAGTCGTAAATATTATTTTTATTTGGTAAAGAACATTGGGCAAAAATGTATGGACGCTGCACCCACGTCCGCCACGGCTTGAACTACATTTGTTTGAAAGGTATTATAGTCATGATCACCTGTGCTAAAGCGCATCAAATTCCATCCCGGGAGTTTATAGTTATTTTAAGTTAAATAGGTACAAGTACTATAACGAACGAACAATGATGAAACAAGGGAATTCATATAGTTAGTTCGACTCTACATAGGTGTTATTGTCAGGTGTTAGTACTTCACAAGGTGCAAGAGTGCCTCCTTATATTATTCTGCCGTGCTAGAGTAAATCAAAAAATCCCCGTATGGGTTGGGAGTTTTTCAAACATTCTGTTCGTTATAGTAAATTGTCTTGTATGTAAAACGGAGCGACCACAAATTACACAATCTTGTCCACGCTTCGGAGAAAACATGATTGCAGTGCATTCATACTAATTGACAAAACCGATAATCTTGTTACAATGTCCAAAGCGTGTTAGATAATAATCAATCAAGTGACAGGGAGCGCACAATCACAAAGAAGTAAGACGAGTCGACTATTTACAACTGCAAGTCCTTCAACCCCCGTTTTGTGGTGGCTCAGTACATGCAAACGTAGGATGGTCGGCAGGCTTTGTCGTATATCTGGTTGTATAGTACGATATAGCATATTATTATGGTTATTAATAATATTAAACGAAGGTACTATAAAATAAATTTATTTAGCTACTAAAATATGCCCATGGCCATATCTTATGACTAACAGGATATTTTTTACAGTGACATATCTTTTGACTACCGGGATATTTTTTTACGGTGTCATAATAAAAAAGGCTAGTTTTTCATAGATCTATCGATTCATACTAATTACATTGTTGGCGGAGCTGGATGTGTTTTGTCCATTGTCCTTTCTTATGCTTATGATTATATATTGGAATTTCGAATTTCAATATAAAATAGCTTTAGATCTCAAAGAAACAAATCACATGATCATAACTAATGCATAGTAGTGATAAATTACTTACTGAAAGAACGCTGATTCAGATCTAGGGGTTTAACTTAAACTATAGTTCCATTAAGAATCAGTTAAATGGACATCAATAATCACCTGTTCAAATGAAATTCAAATATTAGAAATTTAATAAAGAACGTGAAACAATAAAGACGAATTCCAGTGATTTGATATTGCCTAAAATTGCATTTTCGGACACTCAAGACCC
Source organism: Chilo suppressalis (assembly GCA_902850365.2). Lineage (NCBI taxonomy): Eukaryota > Metazoa > Arthropoda > Insecta > Lepidoptera > Crambidae > Chilo > Chilo suppressalis. The sequence goes on from OU963902.1 coordinate 8,117,402, forward strand.
AATTTACGAAGAGTGCGAACAAAACCTTTCTAACAAAAGGTGGGGTAATGAAATGTAGATAATAGACTATTTATCTCTAACGAAGTCTTTGTATGGTTATCCGATTTTTATTGTGAGTGGTAACACTCTGGATAGTAAGACGGAGGACTAATAAAAAAAAAAATAAGACGGAGGAGCCATTACCGGAGTTCGTTTCTACGGGGCCATCCGTCTCCCGAGACTCTATTAGGTTATTGGGGCAGGTGCGACATTACGTCCACCTTGCCATCCTTATATTTCAACATACAAAACACGTAATGTAGGTACGACGCAGATGAACGGACATGCTTAGTTTAACGTATAACAATTAGCCTGCAGCACAAGCTGGAAACTAGATAGTTAAATTAACAAACACATTCACAGACGTCATTTAAATTTGATACTTGTCAAAGAGGAGTGTTGTCTTATTCTATTGTTAACGCAAAGATAGGGACAACAATCTGTTATATATTTTTTTGTTAAGGCTAACAATTGGCAGGCATAAGTTTATAATAAGTATACAAAGTTTGTTATCAAGAAGGTTATTTCTGGTCAATTATAAAGGCGCTTTCTAGTTTTCAATTTATTCTGTATATGCTTTGGGATATTGTTTTATGATATGTGTTTATTAATCGTATCATCAGATAAAGAAATTTCTCAAACTCAATTAATATTTTAACAGATACAGAATGTACTTACAGTTATTATTATAAACATGTGACCAGACAAATGAATTATTTTGTCACACATTCATATCTCATGTTGTTTATAGCACCTTTCTCCCCACAAGGCATAGCACGTCAATAAAAATTCCAATTGATAATTTTATCATAACGACAAAGTTAAGACCACGGAATGACTCAAATTATGGTAGATCAATCAGCTATTAACCCACGTTGACCTAGTGAGGGTTGGTGGCAGCAGTTTACTATCACCACCGACATAAGTACATAGCGATCATACACACGTCAATATTTTGGTGTGTTTAAAACGACAGTTACTTACTAATATCAGAGGGGATTAAATACTTTCATTATAAAGTAAACGTACTTACGATATCTTTTGCATAAAGTCTTCGACTTGACATTCCAGGAATTCGTGAACCAACCTAAGCGTTTAAAGTTTATTCTCATCGGAATTCAACTAGTAATGCTAGTATTTTAAACCGAGTATGTTAAGAAAATTGTTGTGAATATATATATTTTTGTATTAAATTAAGAAATAAGGCAAGTATCTCAGCTACCATGGTTCCGGCACGTTAAAAAAAACTCTATGCTATCTAACTTTTCAACATGCGTAGGTGCAAACTTAAATAGCCGCCATAGGAAACTTCCTCGAAGTAATGTCAAAGGTAAAACTCCCATTAATATCCACTATGTGGGAGGGGAATTAAGAGTTAACCTTTATCCCTTTTTACATTATATGCTTGGTGCCAAAGTTACAAATGTGCCAACAGTTTCATCGAGGCCGACTACATAAGGCCATTTAGAAAGTCGACAAGTTCTTCGGCGTCTTATGAATGAAATTAAAATGCAACGTCCAAACAAGTTTGCAACTTACGAATGAATCAGTTCATCGATGTGGAAATCCAATAACAATTCTTACGGAACAATGAACACTTCAACTTTTGCAAAAGTTGGACTTTCAAGGACGGTATTATGCATATCGATTCGGCGAAGCAACGGACATCGAACCGCGAAACAAGTTAAAAATACCGGCCAGTCGACCGGCATCTGCGGGCACACCGGTCAGACTACTCCTCGGTGCCACATGCGTTTGTTTACTATCGAATTCGATCGCGGGATGGAGGTGCGGATGCGGCGAAACTGGTGGCCCATGTCTGCCGATGCCGCCGGCCATGCACCAGCGAGGTACAGTGGGCGAGTGTGTTTCGTGCCAACTTACGGCGAATGCCCCAATCCATGTCGACCGTGGGCTTAGAGCGTGCGGCGTGCGGCGCGCGGCGCGGCGTCTGCCAAGCTACTGCCGCGTCCTGCGCCCGCACTCTTAACGCTAGTCTTGTCCCATTGTGGCGGACAACCCATAACAACCATTGTGATGTGCAAGCCAAGAGGAGCCCACTCTTAGACATTGCACACAAACTCCATTCTTATTGGCTTTATTGTTGTCTAGTAGCATCTGCTGTAGCCCCATCAGTCATTTCTGTATTCTATATTAAGTTTTCCATAGATCTTTATAAATCCATTCATATTTTACATATTATTTTAAGAAAAGACGACTTTACTTTAAGACGACTGTATATTTAATGGCTATTGAGTATATATTTTGCATAATTCTCTTTTTCAAATTATGAAATGTTTAAAAGAGAACTGAAAAATGGGTCACCAACATATAAGTTTGAAAAACTAAGTTACAGTTGGGACGGCCTCAGAAAAGATTCTAATATCATAAGTACACGTGGCGTGGCTTCAGCGTACCATTCACTTTAATCTAACTTTTTAAAAGAAGTCTATTTATGATATCCATTAACAATAATCAAATTTATAATACCCAAATATGATTGTGGACTATACCATAAACCTAATTGACTGACTGAAGGAACAACTTAGATTTTTGGCATGGAAATAAAAGTCAAAGTGAGTAAAAGCTTGTAAGAGCAACCCATAATGTCTAAGCAGATAAAGTCGAAACAGCTACTTTAAACATAAAATTGGTCAAAACATACATAAATAATTAAGTCAATCAATAAATAAGCCTTCAACGGGACCGGGAGAGACCGGCAGTTCGCTTATTCCACCAGTATACCGGTATTATGTTTAATCCATTTAAATTTCGCGGAAACTCAATTATAGCGAACACAACTGCGGGCACAATGTACAAAAGCACTGTAGAATAAAATCCATGATCCGAGTAAAAAAAATGGGAGTTCAGCGGTAACTTTTAATTAGTCAACAGTTAAAACTTATTTTCATTACGCTCCAGTTTAACATTCAGCACATAGCTTTAATCGGGTGATCGCACAGATTATATTTCTCCATGTAGGTAACCGAACGGTACGGAACGTGCAGCCCCCACGATTTGAGACATTTACTTTAACGAGCCCTTCGGAGGTTCGTTTGATGACTGAGGACGACGTCGTTAAACGAATTTCACGCCGTCATGCGAGTACGCTTCGTTTCCTTCCGAAATTGAATATCCGTTTAATTAAATTATATTAAAAAAAAATCGGAATTACTTTAAGTATATAATCAAAGCGAGACCCTGAATATGTTACTACCGAAGCTATAATATTGTAGTTATATATAACAGGACGATAAGGTAGGGCGATATTGTGGTTTTCAGTATTGCGGATACTGGTGTCAAATTAAAACATACTGATGTAGAACGTTTTGATGGAAATTTTATCCTAAATTTGACTTGTTAATTTACCAGAACCAACTCCGCTTCACCGGGCGACTACGTCTGTTTGTTTTGAACCATTTATACGAAACATGAAATTTTCAACAACACAAAATTATTTATTCTGTTAGGTAACATGAAACGAGTTAAATTTCATTAGTATAAAAAAACTTTGTAATTTTAACTTTAAAAAACAATCTAATTTATCCATTGACTATGTTTTTATTTAACGAGAATAAACATTTGGTCAAATCTTATACGAAAAATAGACACGATTGAATACTATCGCAGTTATTACACTACAAGCGATGTGCTGCCAGCACAAAGCTTGATCAATTAATCATTCAGAGACTTACTTTATTTTTAACTTTTGTTCTGTATTATAGACAGATTGCAAATTTAACAAATAACATAGGCTTATGCTGTATTCATCGCGGGGTGGCAGAGCATCAAGGAAGGGTACGTTAGCTTGAGACACTCCTTTATGTTAATGATAAATAAGTATCGAAAACAAATCAACAATGATGTAAAATTTGGATAACGTATTTTTTTTTATTGTCTAAACCAACAACAAGGTACACTAGATGAAAATCAATAAGGCACCTGTGTTTATAATAAATTCTATCAGGGCCGGATTTAAGGCAGGACATGCGGGGCTGTGGGCCAAGGGACCCCGCAGCAGAGGTCAATAAACCAGGGAGGTGCAAATCATAAATGGTACGGCCCAGATATAGGGGGCTCCACTCCTTCGTTACCCCAGGGCCCACACCCTTCTGAATCCGGCCCTGATTTCCATACACTAGAGTTCACTAGACTATACTATAGTGCTGTCATGTTGTCAAACAAAGATTCTGAGGTCCTCATTAATGCGGATTCTGGAGGCTCATTAAATAAACAACTGTTCAATTATGTAACTATACAAATATTTGAATTTCTCGCTATACTCGCTCGCAAGGTTACTCCACAATATTACCTAATAACTTCAGTAAGATAGTAATCCTACTAATATTATAAACATGAAAGTTTGTATGTTTGTTCACGCCAAAACTACTGAACTGATTAGAATGAGATTTGGTGTGCACATACTTTATAACCTGGATTGAGACATTGGATAATTTTTATCCTAGAAAAATGTAAGGTTCCTATGGGAGTCCCTAAAAACAAAAGTTACCGCGGAAGCAGTCGCGGACGGCCGCTAGTAAATAATAATTTAGTATGAGATGGCGTCATATAAATCAACGGAAAATTATGACAAGGGCTTTAGGGTGATATAATGCAATGTGTAATAGTGAAATGAAGTTTTAATAAGTATTCCCCCTTATTGAGGACTAAACGACACCTATATAGTGGCTAATGTTATGATCCTGTAGTAGGCAAGTTCGTTAGATCACCATCACTCCATCACAGGGTCCTCATTGTGGTGACCGGTGAAGGTCGTCAAACGTTTGGGTATAGGCTATGGTGGTCGCCACAGTTAAATCAGGCAAGCATAATATGACCATGCTTGTTTAACACACTTATTAAACAATATCCATACTAATATTATAAATACGAAAGTGTGTCTGCCTGTTTGTCTTTCTGTCTGTTACCTATTCACGCTTAAACCGCTGAACCGATTTGAATGAAATTTGGTATAGAGATAGTTCGAGGCTTGGGGAAGGACATAGGATAGTTTTTATCCTAAAAATCATCCTTCAAGGAAGTGAAATGGGGAGTGGAAGTTTGTGTGGATAATTAATATTTCCACGCAGACAAAGCCGCGGGCACCCACTAGTACATCATATTTATCACCATCGTAAACTTAACGCAATGGTAATTCGAAATAAGAAGCTAATTAAGCTATACGGCTCCCCGTTTTCATTTAAAGATTATGGGAATGATGACGTTTACAAAGACGGAAAGGGTTTTATGATTTGGTTTACTAAAAGAACAATGGGCAAAAATGTATGGACGCTGCACCCGCGTTCGCCACGGCTTAAAGTACATTTGTTTGAAAGGTATTATAGTCAAGATCATCTGTGCCAAAGCGCATCAAATTCCATCCCGGGGGTCTTTAGTTATTTTAAGTTAAATATGTACAAGTACTATAACGAACGAACATTAATGAAACAAAGGAATTAATTTAGTTAGTTAGTTCGACCCTACATAGTGTGCACAGGAATTATGGGAGTACTTCACAAGGTGCAAGCATGCCCCCTTATGTTATTCTGCCGCGCTAGAGTAAATCCAAAAATCCCCGCATGGGTTGGGATTTTTTTAAACATTCTGTTCGTTATAGTAAATTGTCTTCTATGTAAAACGGAGCGACCACAGATTACACAAACTTGTCCACGCTTCGGAGAACACATGATTACAGTTCATCCATACTAATTGACAAAACCGATAGTCGTGTTCCAATATCCAAAGCGTGTTAGTTAAAAATCAATCAAATAGGAGGGAGCGCACAATCACAACGAAGTAAGACGAGTCGACTATTTGCAACTGCAAGTCCTTCAGCATCCGTAAACCGTTTAGAATTGTCTTAGTAAGAGCAAGCTCAGGATGGCCGGCAGGCTTTGTCGTATATCTGGCTGTATAGTACGATATAGCATATTATTATGATTACTAATAATATAAAATGAAGGTATTATATAATGAATTTATTCAGCTACTTAAATATGCCCATGAGTCATATCTAAAAAAAAATCTATTGACTACCACGATATTCTTTACGGTGTCATATCTTTTGACTCCCAGGATATTTATTTTCGGTGTCATAATAAAAAAGGCTAGTTTTTCATAGATCTATCGATTCATACTAATAACATTGTTGGCGGAGCTGGGTGCGTTTTGCCCATTGTCCTTTAAAAGAAGTTTAATGATGTATATATAGAACGCAGTGTTAAGTTTATAGTAAGTAGGACTGGTCGAAGCCAAAGTGGTCATTTGTCAAGTCGCCCTAGTCAGTGTATGTAGTGTGTGACTTGTGTGTATTACGTTTGCTCGCACACGACGGTGATCGATATACGCGTCACAAAGTAAGTAATTTGAGCCCCAAGCATTCGCAACTGAGAGAGTACCATTACAAAAGGAGAAAGAATATTTCTTCACCATCCTGAGAACAAAATACGTTTTTATACAAGGCCGGATGTTTAGTGGGGTCTAATCATACGTGGCAATGATACCCCACGTTACTGGCTGTACTGCTGTGAGACGTATTTCCGAACCCGTTGAACCCTGGAACTGTAAGAGGGCCACGGTAAAATAACACTGTGTTATTTTGCCGTGGCCCTCTGCAAGTGGGAGGATAAATAATATTAATCTATATGCAGTTTTCACTTTAATTCCAAAATCTAAGTGATAGTTTGACACAGTTAGATTAAGGTAAAAGATAATTGAGGGATTACTTAAATATTTTATTACCCTAATATACATCGTGTGAATACGTCCGAATCTGTGGTAGGCGGACTCGTGAATAATTAACACGAAAGGCAGGAGCACCTCAACCGCATTTCGGTCAAATATTTTTATTATTGATACTACAGGGTGTAGCGTAGCATTCATTGCGGTTCATTGTCCAAGCACCTCAGTTTCAGGTAGATAACTTTTTAAATATTTTCCATTATAACCACATCCAATCCACTGATGATTTAAAAGACTCGTTAGCATACAAGGTCGCCAAAGTAATTAAAAAAACCTATTTATACAATATTACGCAATATGCCGTAAATGACAGTACAAAAATTCATATCAATACTAGCGGCCGCCCGCGACATCGCCCGCGTTATCATTAGTTTTTTGAGAATTCCACAGGAACCTAACATATCCCGGGATACACAAGTATCCTATGTCACAGGCAATAAACTATATGCATACCAAATTCATTACAAACCCAATCCGTTCAGTGGTTTTTGCCTGATTGAGTAACAAACATACAAACTTTAGGATATTATATTATACATAATTATCCAATCAAAAATGTTTCTTTCTGCTTTATTAGAATATATTGAAAGTAAAATGCGAAAGCAAGACTCTCCAGAGCAGATACCAAAATTTGCAAAAGACGTTATGCATGTTATTGCTCGAAATATTTTTTATTATTATTACTATACTGTATTTCAATAAAATATTAAGCCTAAACTAATGCACTGTATCACCATTTAAATTATATTCATGGGTATTATTTATATATTATCTCAATAGCTCCATTTAAGCTCTGAAATATATGTATGTTAACAGCACAAGCGATGTTATAGTACAAAAATAATGTTAGTAGGGTATTTAAGTTGTAAATTTAATAAGATCGAGAATCAAGCCTAACATGGTTTTGTTAATATTGTCTGTTTACAATTTAAATGGACTACATATCGCCTTTAATCTGTTTTGGTATGTTTAGTAGTTAAACAAGGGTTCACGATAGGGATTTGTGTACCCTTAGGGCTTTGTATACGTCACATATCCCTTGTCTCGGAGATCTGACTAAAATCCGTGCCAGCTCAACAAAATGCGAACGAAAGAGAAAGAAACATGTGACTGTAAATTAAAAGTAAAATAATAAAAAGAATATTGTGTGTAATGTACTGTCGCGCAATATTTTTACGGTATTGCAAAGTATCGCATGCGATTAATTACATATCATATACATACAGTATATCAAATCAACAACTACCACGTTTTGCAAATGGTTGAATCTTTTGATAGGGTTGGCCGAAATATCGATGACTGCGATGAATGTCTTTTAAAGGTGACGTTAATGGTTGACAATTTTTATTAGTTAAAAGGTAAATAAAATATCAGATAATTTTAATGGTTGAAAATATCAGTTAATATTTTTATTCAAATGCAATATCTGAATATTTTTCACAAGTTGATTAATTGCCAATATTTTTATTAGTTCTGTTCTGTAGTAGTGATTAAAATTATTCATTAAGATAATTTTATCATTCTTTTACATTTATCCATCGAAAAAATATTACTCTCGTGTTAAAATCAACATGAATGCATATTTTTATTATAAATGGTTGAAATTTTTTTTAGAATATTTAGTTGATAAATATATTCAATGACACTAATGCCTTTCACCTACAATTAGTCTCAGACTATCCTCTTTATTTTTATTCAGTGCAATGTGTTATTTATATATTTTTAACATTATTTTAAACGTAAAGCCGGTCAACACTTTAAAATCAAAATGCTAATTGATGTCACACAAACCTTCAAAAATTTTGTAATTAAAATTACAACATCCTTATGTAAATTATGTGGCAAAAACAACGCTAGTTTTTAATATCGTTGGGCAAAAACTTTTCATCTCATATGGAGTAGGATTCACCAAGAAACAAACAAGAAATAAAAGGCGCGCGGGCGAAAATTATGGTTAGAAATAACACAAAGCGTATTAGAGCTCGAAGTTTTTCTTCTTCTCTGAGTTTAATTCTGTGATTTGCAGAATAAAACAATAGTTTAAAAAACTAAAAACACGCTTTTATTTACTGAACTAAAAAGCCAAAAATAAACAAAATATAAAAGTATTTTACAATTTTTTTCTTACGCTGGTTAGTATGAGTGTAGGTACCCTATATAAAAATATGTCAACTGTACTGTAATGACTGTTTAAAATTTACCGCGTGCAGTTAAATTGACTATGTCCAATGTGCATGCATGCTATGTTGCGGTCAATATACCAATTCTTGAATTGACTATGTTATAGGTATTAAGAATGCAAAAACCGGCCAAGTGCGAGTAAAACTCACGCACGAAGGGTTCCGTACAACAAACCGCAAAAGGAACAATCATCTGCATGTTTTCGTCACAACTTACAAAGTACATTATGAATCGTCGTTTTCTGTATTTGTTGTTTAAATACAGCATATTGATCATCATATACTGAGATACATATAGTTGAGTTAGACCCCGTAACAAAAATGGTCTAAAAATAACAACTTTCCCCCCTCCCCCCATTTGTTTGTTATTGAAAATAATAAAACCATATTTATATTCTACTCAACGAGCACTACAGAATGATATGTATGTTCATAAGTTTGAATGTCAAAATGACACTGAAATATTTCTACGTATGAATATACGTTGAAAATAAAATTGTATTGTTTAAGCAAGTTAAAAGTAACGACACCTTTTTGTTTATCGAATTTATTTAAATTCTTTAGAAGAGGTGGCTTGAATAAATTTCGATTTGTATCCGATATTCTTACATACGCCCTTAGCGGCATAACAGATCAGAAAGAATAATCCAAAGCATTGAAACCAACACTTGGCAGTGGCCAAGCCAATGTTGAATAACTTGTCTCGCGGGACGGTCCAAGGATCTATTTGAATAATCAGAGTTTGCTAAGTCTGTTGTTTTGGTAATCTAATAGCTAGGCTTTGACGTCTTACAGGCAAAATTAACATAAAGTCGCCTCTTCGCAGAAAACAACCCACAAAAATCGCACCTGCCGAATTACGATTTATTAGCAAATTGTAGTAGAAGTATGTAGATAGAAGTTCGCCTAGATTTCACAAGAATTCGCCTTTAATAATTTTATTGCTTTAAGATCTCTTAGCGTACTTTCACTTATTACATCCCGGATTCAGTCAGCGCGACTGCCGGTAATCAAATCTTGCAAGTAGGGTTTGGAATTTTTGCGTCGGTTTTTGATTGAGCTGAAATTTGGCGTTTATGGTAAAAATTGGATGTCTTAAATAGTTCAAAGTTTTGTATAGAATACTACGGAAAATGTTAAAAAAGAATGTTTAAAACGAGGTATGTACCAGTGTTTAATATTACACGAGAAAATATGAAAAGAGGTTATTCACTTTTAATCGATATTTACATATATATATTATTAACAGATTTCATGCGACATGTACTTACTGTGATGATGATGTGTCATAACGATGGCGAGTGGACATTCGTCGTCATCCAGTATATACTCCGAATTGTCAGTCGTGTCCACCTAAAACAATTTACTTTGTTAAGATAATATTGATTAGGGCAGCATTGATCAACGTGTATGTTTTTTTTTAATTTATGAACCAGATACAGGGTTTTTAATATAAGTAGAGGGCAGTCGCGACGATAGCTAAAGCGACAGAAAAGTTTACCGGGCTGCCATCCTAACCATGCTAATTTAAACCAAATCTCCCCATAAACACAACAAATCTTACTCAACAAAAAAACATATCATCACCAAAAGTTTTATTTATCTTCTATAAGGGAAGGTGACTTGCCAAGACGGGCGCTCCAATGCGAGTGGGAAATCCGCTATATCATGCTTTTTTTTCTTTTTTTTTATTATTTAAATGAAGTGAAGTCTGATGTTTACCATAGGTATTGGTAATGTTATTATAGGTATTGTTAATGGTGTAAATTCTAGGTGATATTTGAGTATTCATTTATCCAATTTTCTAATAAATCAATTTTAAAAATGATAGTAGGGGAGCCCAATCAGGGATTTTAGGATTTACTCGAGCGCGGCAGAATAACATAAGGAGGCGACCTTGCACCTTGTGAAGTACGTACTCCCACCATACCTGAACCCTTTATAGGGTCATAGGTCTAGGGCAACAAAAAAAAATCAACTATCTTCCATGGTTATTGGTCGCGTCCTTTTGAATCGCCCCGCCGTTAGGAGGGAACAAAGGAAATTGTTCAGCGTCCATACATAGTTAGCCTAAGAACCAACAATCATGAAATATTATTTTCTAGGTTCAAAAGCGTAAGTAAATGACTGTAAAAACAAAGATTATTGACGGACACTTCTGAGAACTTAAATTATTAGGAATCCTTAAAATTTTTTGAGGTTATGTTTAATATTCAATGAAACATAGGTCAACCTATGAATTTAGTATAAACTCAGTATGAAGTGAATTAATATTACAACTAATTCATTTTATTCGGTGCGATTTTAAAGAAGAACTATTAGGAAAAACTTGGTTAGGTAGGAATCATGAATAAAATAAAAACTGTAGTTTTGCTTCTTTTTTGTTGACTATTTTTCACATGGTTGTATCATATTTGAATATTGTATTTATTTGTATATCACATGTATATTGTGTAAATATGTAGCGTGAATGTGTATCGGGTGTTGTGTTCTTGAATAATTAAGCAGTATGATCCTCTCAGGATGTTGTGGCACTGGTTCACTAGCACTTGGTTATAGGGGCTCTTCTCTTTGGTAACATCGATGGCATATTAGATAGCCAAAATAGTTAAATTTAAGGAAAAACAATCGCAAATAAACACACAACAGGTAATCCGAAACGAGAATGCACTTTCCGGTAGGTATAATAAACTACTCTTTGGAATGTACGAATGCCACAGATTACTACGAATGCAAACTGCATGCACCACAACCACAGAGTAACGAGTTTTATGCCGGCCCTTCACTTGACAACAGTTTGTCCTTGTCATGCTTAATAAGGAATAAAAAGGACAGACTGATGTCATGTTTTAAAATAGCAAATACGAATAGCCAAGTGAAGTGCCGGCATTAGGAAAAAAAAGTGTTTTGTTTGCAGCGCTGCCATAGATTATACACATAAAATGGTATTTATTGTCTCAGATTATTTTTTAACTTTTTAATTTAGCTTACTTAACTGAAAGTGTCCGTCACAATCTAAATACTGATAATTATCGCAAAAAATATACTAAGAATTATCATAAATGCCAAATTGGTGTTGGTTCTTAGGCCAATTTTAACATTGTCCTTTACTGACATAGAATACCATTACTATGAAAACAATAAGTCAAAATTTATTGTTTGATTGAAATCAGTTAGCAAAAATATTTATACACTTTCAAAGTATGTAAATGTTTCTTTTTATTAGGTATACTAACATGATTCATTAACATAAAGGAAGAATAAAATAAGGTTATATATCAATAGAATCTACGATTGTATCCCCTCGAGGCGCAACACAATCGAGCCATGTGCCACTATAGCAGTATAACTGCACAATACCAAATGGACACATTGCAGGCTTCCCACGGCCTCGACCGTTTGCCGAGATTATATAATCAACCGTGTACACAAACTATTTACGCTAAAAAACAATAAATGGTTTCCATTCCGTTAACTCAACTTAATGGGGTATATGACAAGTTTTTGAAAGCGATCTTCGTAATTTACAAGTGTTTATGGACTTGAGAATATTTTGATCATTTATGATGTGAACTTCAGTAAAAAAGATATGTAATAAAAAATATGTTTCCAAAAATATGGCGCGTAAACCTTTCTCTCAGCAATACGTGTGCGGACATTTATATGTTTATATTAATATATTTTTACTATTTAAGATGTGTCAGGATGTTTAATTGATCAATTTGCAATTCGAGTGCTTTTATTTGAAGCAATCTCTTTATTTAAGACATATAAAGGTGTTTGAATAGTTAAATGAGCAAATTACGACGATATTTTTATTTGAAAAAGTCTCCTTCTGCGAGAGGTGATGTACTAAGTATTGTCTTCAGGCAGAATAGCACTAATGCGTAAGTGTTGGAACCGGAGGCAGCAAGTTTACTTCCGCCAAACCATATGTCAGGGTGTGTGTGGGTGGGTTTGGATAAGCCATAGCATTATAAAATGGACTGAGTGTTTTTAGCTGTTATTTAAAACAAAAATGTGTGATGCGCGATTAGACAGCGCATATTCTTATGGCTCCTACACACAATGCCCGCGGCACTAGGACGTGCCGCAGAAACTTATACAAAACCGTTGCGCATCACTACCTCTTGAATGCCGGGAGCGAAATGTCCTAGCAACCCTCGCGGTACGCCCGCCATGCCTGGCAGCAATGCCAGATGCAATCTTTAAGAGCCCTTTCACATTTTTTTGCAAAAAATCGTAATTTTTGAGCGCTTTACCCCCTTTGAAAAGATTTTGACTATTTCCAATATTAGATAAGTAAACATTAGATTTATTCTTCCTATTGTAAGTTACTGTAGAATATTTGCAAATACTATTTTCCTTTTTTTATACTAATCGTTCTACCGCAGCTAGCTTACGGAAAAAACGATAATATGCACAACTTTAAACGCCTGAATCTCTAAATAATGTTCAATAAATTAGATCAAATTAATGACTACAACATCAGAAATATGTTTTTGTTGTAACATAATGTATTAGAATTATGATTTTCCATCTCATTAATTATCAAAAAGCATCTAACCTCTGTGAGTTTTCCCAAAAAATAATGCAAGTTTACCTCGTATTTTGATATTGAATTAAATAGAATTACTATCAAAAACTTTCATAAAACTAATCTACCATCATTGAACTACTGAAATATGTATGTTTTTTTTATATATATTTTATATATATTATTTTTATAATTAGTTCATTAATTATTGTTTTATAAGACTCGAAACATCACCCGTAAAATGCAATATTACTAGTGCAAATCTACCTACACGCCGATCAGTACGGCAGCGGCGCAATTTTGTAAAAGGGCTCTTAAGTGTCGTTCCGCGGCTTTCCCGGTGGCAAGGCCAGGCCGGCTCGGCACGGCGGGTGTGTTACCACAGAAGGGGAGCTGGGCGGAATTTGCGCAGCGTGCAGAGCTAAGCTGTTTTTGTAGCTTAAGCTATGGTTCTCAAATCTAAGAATTTGTTCTGAGCCATTAAGATTTTTAGACGCTTCTTAGGATTGCAGACGGATTTTTAGATCTTATCGCACAGCAAGAACGGACTAGTGCGCGGAAGGGTAGCTTGGATGATATCTGTCTGCATGCACCACTGCCACATGGGGACGTGTTGCGACGTATCAGTGTGACTTCTGAGATCTCCAGTGGACAAAACCAAAAATATAAAATTTATAATTAGTATTTTTTTTTGAGAAATAATAATCAAATTGTCGCCATATCTTAGGTTTTTTTAAAGGAAGCTGACCCGGCCGGGGCTGTGAAGTGGAGATAGACGGGTTGCAGCTAAATGAATATGAGCTGAACGGAGCTGACAATCGGTATTCGGATATTCATTTGCAATCGGTTAAACTTTAAACTGGGAGCCTACCGCCTATCGGGATTGCTTTGTCTATTGCTACAGCTTAGAATAGGGTATTTGACAAGTTTTAGAAAACGATCTCACGTTATTGACTAATGTTTATGGAGTCCGTAAAAAGGAAAAAAAGGTGGATATTCATCATTCTGTTGTGTATTTCAGTAAAAATAACCAAATCAAAAACTCCATTTTCAAGTTGTCGCCAAAACGTTTTTCTGGACAATATGGCGTCTTACTAGTGTGTGACGTTACACGACTGTTATAAAAAAGTCAAACGATACAATGTAATGTCACTTTAACCGGAAGTTCACTTGCGTGTGACGTCATTTTAGGCTCCGCCAATCCCAAGCTTTTTGGTTCAGGTGACAATAGATAAGAAAACTATTATCTTTTTCGTGGGTTTTTAGTAAAATTATGAATATTTGTTTTGTAAAAATAGTAAAAACACCTGCCAATATTCATTAATAAACACAGATGCTAACAATTGGCACTTTATTTTCAATGCTGTCAAATACCCTATTTCAGTTTTCCCAACAACAGCGTCCTGTACTGTATCATACCTGCACGATGCAGTAGTGGTGCGGCTCGTGGCGCGACAGGCCGTACTTGTCGAGCATCTCCCGCACCACACCCGCCGCCGTGTCGCCGACGGACACCAGCAGCGTCTTGTACGGCACGTCCGGGCACAGCGACGACCCGTAGATCTTCAACGTTCCGCCTGTGCGGACACAAAACAGATGACAACGTTACATACAATCCATGCAGAACATAATGCGAGTTAACGCAGCCCCTATTACAACAATTAAAAATAACAAAGCTGTACCCTTAGCACGAAGCAATATCGAATTCGAATAATTCAATCCGAGCTCGATCCGCGTCAATTTTTGAAGTTATACTTCTTTAGGCGCGTTATGAAAAAATGATGAGAGTGAAATTTTTAGATGCGCGCGCGTCGCTGTAACCCAAAAGTAACAGCATGAAGTTGACCGCGGGTGCGTTATGAAAAAATCATGTGAGTGAAATTTCGAGATGCGCGCGCATCACTGTAACACAATAGTAACACCATGAAGTTGGCCGCGGGCGCGTTATGAATGTTAGTGTTAGAATAATCCACCATTATTAGACATCTGTTCGAAAGGTACTTTGAACGATCCACGGAGCTCCATAAGATGATCGCGTTGTCAAAAACAATGTTGGCACGCTCGTCGCCTCTGATCACTGTTTTCATATTTATAATATTTATCCACATGTTTCTATATAGACACAACGTGTTTTAGCTACTTACAAGTGCTTATTACATATGGACTAATAACTTAAATTCAGTAGTGATTTTAATTGAATATTTTGAATATTTATTTAATTTTTCAAATTAAAACTGAACCTAATTGACTGTGTTAACTATCCTTTTCTAGTCCTTTTATTATTTTATTGTAATTATTAATTATTTGCATGCAATTAAAAAATATTTTTAATGATGCTAAAGAAGTATAACTTCTCACGCGCGTACATAAGTTACACGCATCCATTTTTTTTTAATGTTATGACGGGCATACGAGCAGACGGCTCACCTGATGGTAAGTGATCACCGTCGCCCATGGACACTTGCAACACCAGCCCCTCTAGCATGACCACCGAAACGGGATATGATAAAGCGATATATCGAAATTAACTGTCAGACTACTGTCAAACTCCACTGTAGTCTGACAGTTAATGACGATATATCGCTTTATCATATCCCGTTTCGGTGGTCATGCTAGAGGGGCTGGAGTCAAATGTCAAGAGGTTTTGTATGGAAATTTGAACAGCGCCACAACGGACGTAACGAGAATTAAAAAAAATCCATACGAAAAACTTCTTGACATTTGACGCGTATTGGGATAGAATTTTAACTACATGAAAAGTGCTTATATCCGAATTGTTTGCTAAGTTAAAAGTGTTGTACTATGTATATAATAGAATTCTTCGTTTATTTATTTATTTTATTTATTTATTCTTTATGCACAAATGTACAATGGCGGACTTAATGCCGTAGGCATTCTCTACCAGTCAATCACCAGTTTACTAGTATGACTCGCACTTGGTCGGGGTTTCTTCATTGTTCTCTTTACATTACGATTCAAACTAAATGGCAAACGCAACGACTTGAGCAAATTTTTTACCACGTACGACAAAACTATAATATATGGAATATATTGTCGCCAGCAGTGTTTCCGGACCAATACGACCCAAAAACCTTCAAAAAAAGAGCGTACTCCTTCCTGAAAGGCCGGCATCGCATTTGTGATACTCCTGGTGTTGCAAGTGTCCATGGGCGACGGTGATCACTTACCATCAGGTGAACCGTCTGCTCTTATGCCCCCTATAACGTAAAAAACTTCACAGCCATCGTTAAGTTTGAATCTCACTGTACATAATTATGTCCAGTCCCCTTCTCTGTACGGGCGCCACTGTTTACGTAAATGACATAGAAAATATGACGTTCAAATTTTTACTATATTCATAAAGATCCTTGTCGCACTAGACAGCAGAACTGCTGCAGCTTGAACTTGAGTTTCTGCTGGTGGTGTTTCTGATGCTGCGCGTAAAGGAAAAGTAACACAAACTTTTTTTTATGTTATAGGGGGCATACGAGCAGACGGCTCACCTGATGATAAGTGATCACCGTCGTCGTTGTTTTGGTGGTGTTGTGTTTCTGTCGGTTAGATAGGTTCCAGGGCTCTACTGTCAGGTGTTACGTCCCTACGTCCACGCCCTAAATCCTGGTAATACTTGGATCCGCAACAGATATCGCACACTTTCAACCACCATGGAATCCAAGTAGCTGAAGGGCTGACGCTATCTCACTGCTCACTCCCACATGGTGAGAGCTTCTTTATAACCATTTCCTAATTTCCCTAGTTTCTCGGGGAATTTTTAATGAAGAAGAAAGCAACATAAAACCCTATTCCTTACTGTGCGACTTAGAGCGACCAGAACCAAAAAGCTCGTCTTACTGCTTCTCTAGCCCGGTATCACCCAAAGACTAAGCGAAAAATACTTAGAGTATCGGCGACGGCTCATGCTCAGGGGCGCCCCAAACGACCTGTGGTAAGCCAAACGCTGAGATGTCGCCGGTAGCTAGCACATCGGCAGAACCGCTTAAGTCTTTTAAGGATGCCCTTACAGGGATCCGCAATAAAGAACCCATGACGGACGACCAATTCGAGCTGGTCAAACGCAGCATCCTCAGGGCGGCTATTGACGATCATGAGGTTGGGGCGAGACCCACTCACATTTGAAGGCTGTACATTCAAGCCGGGTTAACTGCAAATCCTCGTCAAAGACGAATAAATCAAAGACTGGTTTAGCTGAAAAGTGGGGAGTATTAAGCTTGAGTGAAAGTGAACTGCCAAAGACCAAGGTAGGTATCCTCACTGTACCCAAATCGGAGGCCGACTCTCCAAAGGATGCACTGCGTCTTTTGGAGATAGAAAACGCCCTGAGGACCTGCATGTGGAAAGTGCTGAGCGTCAAGACAAAGAGGAACGTATTTACCATCGCCCTTTCGGTTGCCGATGCCTCTATTAAAGCCCTCTGCAGGCTGGACTTCAGGTCGAGACTCAGCGTCAAGAGGGTTCGCATTCGAGGGGAAAATTCCCAACGAATGCGGTTGAGAAAAACAGGGCAGTGGACAAGCTCCGCTGGAGCTCGGAACCTGCCTCCGCCTAAAACTCCTCGAGTGGAACCTTCGGCCTCAACCTCGGGAACTCAGGCAAAACCCCCCAGTGCGACGTCTCAGTCCCGAGGGGCGGCTTTCAGAACTCGTCCTGTAGGAGGGCTCTAGACCGAAGCAGGTGACGAGGATTACTTACAAGGCTAAATGCTCTTTCAAACCCTCCTCAAAGCCAGTTAGCAAGCCATAGAATGTCCTTTGCACACCAACACACGTATACACACAATGGCGCAACAAAAACAAACAACACAAAACATAAAAACACAAAATACACAGACGTGGTTCAAATTAATTTGCAGCACGCTAGAGCTGCTTCCGCGGTTTACATCGCTCTCATCCAAAAACCGTGGTTGGCCAACAACAACACGGTATCTAGGCTAGGTTCTGCTGGCAAGGTAATGTATGACACATTGGTCAGGGGATTCAAGCCAAGAGCATGTGTCCTATTCAACAATAATGTTGATTTCTTACTCGTATGTATACCAGATCTATGCTCTCATGATTTGGTGGCAGCGTTTGTAAACGTCAGGGGCGGGTGCGGGCGCCTTATAGTGTGCTCTGCTCATCTCCCCGGCGACAACAGCGACCCGTCTGAGGAGCTGGCGAAAGTGGTTGAATACGCAAACAACCACAACGCCGAGCTTCTCATCGGATGCGACGCAAACACGTATCACACCAATGAGGAGCATAACTAGGTCAGCAAATCAACAGTAAAATGATCTAATAATCTTTTTGATTAATATACTTCTTAAATCATAAAAATCTGTTAATTCGTTACGATTTTATAACTAATTTTATGGTAACCTGCTGCCGAAACGTCATAGAACTCGATCGTGGTTCACTCCGGTTGAACTTCAGTAGCGTCTTGTTTTCAATAAGGGATGTAAACCGACATTCGTGACTAGATCGAGATAAGAATTTCTCGACGTGACTCTAACAACTTGCAATCTAGCCAGAATGCTTAACGACTGGCAGATTAGTAATGAAGCTTCTATGTCTGATGAACAAACTGAACACGTCAAATATGTGTGAAAACATTACTTTTAGAGATGCTAAGGCCACAGACTGGCAACGGTATAGGGAAAACCTCCGGGATAGGCTTAAAGACATTCCTGAAACTATTCGGTCTCTTAAAACACTCAAATATGCTGTCGATGAAGTTACTGAAGCCATAACAGCCTCCTATGAAGAGAGCTGCTCTCTAAAAACCAAGAGAAATTACCATGGTGGAATTTCAAGCTGAGTGTATTAAGAGAAGAAACGCATAGGCTGTTTAACAAAGCCAAAACTACCAATGATTGGGGACGATACTTAAAGGCTCTAACAACCTTCAATAAAGAAATACGAAAGGCAAAGAGACTTTCATGGAGAAAGTTCTGCAAGGAAACCACCAAGTCCCTCAAGGAGCAAGAATTCATAAAGTTCTCGCTAAATAGCCTACAAATCCACTGAGACTTCTAAAGAAACCAGATGGAACGTTTACTGAAACAGCGGAGGAGACATTGGAGCTCCTAGCCTCAACACACTACCTAGATCAGTAGTGGAATCTAAAGCCACCTTAAGTTCCTCACAAACGCCTCTGCAGGCCTATAAATGAAGACTGCAGAAGAGCAGCAAGGGCCGCCTCCAGTACGATACCTCCAGTACCAGGTCTTTCAGAGATAATCGGAAACGAGAAAGCTGATGAATTAGCAAGAGCAGAGGCACAGGGGCAATAGATAGGACCAGAACCTTTCTGTGGCATCCCTAGAAACCATGCTATTCAAAATTCTTAAGGGCGATCTTCTAAGCGCATCGAAAAAATACTGGTTAAACCAACCAGGATTAGAGCAAGCTAAATCACTAGTAGAAGGTTACTCGAAAACACGGACTGTTGAATTAATAGAACTTAGCAGGCCGAACACCCGTGCTATCGTAAGAGCCTTAACTGGACACTGCAAACTCAACAGACACCAATTTCATATGAAATTGAGTGAAATTGATGTTTGCAGATACTGAAATCAGGAGCTTGAATCTCCAAAACACCTTCTATATGAATGTGGGCCTCTCATCCACAAACGTAGTATTCATTTGGGACGACATATAATACGCCCAGAGGAAATCAAATCTCTAAAAGTTAGAAACATTTGGAGCTTCTTGGAAGCTATCGGGCTAAAAGAGATACTTTAACTTGGTAGCGAGTCACAATAGATCTTATAGGTCGCAGTGACTACAGTCCCATTAGGATTGCATAGCCCCAAAAATCTAAAATGATAATAATAAGGTGCATTGTATACTTGTGTCCGGTCCCCCGTCTCTACTGCTGAACTTCTGCAAATTGCACTCAAGTTTCATGGCAGGATTACTGATGCTGAGCGTGAACGAAAACTTACTTGCACAGTACACATTTTTGTATTGACAATTGCTACTGCGCAGGCTTCGTTATCTATGGTTTATGCTCTAGGGTACATTGTATACTTGTGTCCGGTCCCCCGTCTCTGCTGCTGAACTTCTGCAGCTTATGCTAGAGTGTCTGTTGCTGACGGCGACGCATCACCACCTCGGTGTTGCTGATACTGCGCGTGAACGAAAACTTACTTGTTCAGCCCACTATGCAAAGTTAGTTTTCATTCGTCTTTTATTTTACATACATAAACGTCAATTTTTATGTATGTAAAAGGACTACTGTGCAGGCTCCGTTGTCTATGGTTTATGCTCAATATACTTGATGGGTTATTTACCTGTGTCCGGTCCTCCGTCTTTACTGCGAAACTGTTGCAGCTTACGCTCGAGTTTCTGTTGCCGTCGGCGACGCATCACTGCCTCCGGGTTGCTGATGCTGCGCGTGAACGACGTTTCCGGCAGTTCTGATAACGAAAAAAAAACTCCGGTCAAGTACGAAGTCATATTCTACTCATTAAAGGTATTACAATAAACAATATCTTTGTATTTCTCTACGTAAGCCTCTTAGGGCGTGTGCTGCCTTAAGCGGGTATAAAATGACATGAAAATGCACGCGGAGTGGACGTCCGCTTCGTGCTCCCGCTTAAGACAGTGCACGCCCTTAGAGTATTTTCAATTGTAGATGCTCTAAGTAAACCTAGTAATAAAACATAAAAATAGGAATTAAAGTAAGGTAAGTAAGTAAGTAATAGGAATTAAGGTAGTTAGTTATTTTTATAATCTCTCTGTATCTAGCGTGATGTATGCAGGATGTGCATTTTTTGATATATTTCATATCTTATTCGTGTATCGTAATTCATGATCGTGACAGTATATAGGTAGGAAGTAGAAAGCCATTATAAAATGTATCACGATGTCATTTTGTACATGCATAATGCACCTCGAAACTGTTTTAATCCGAACATCAAAGATCAGTCAGGTGCTTCGTCAGGATTATTTTTACGTACCGATAACCTCAATCAGATGCTTAAAAAATTACAGCATTGTTTAGCAAGGTTAACTTTTGTATCAATCAAAATCAGGCGTATCATATTGGTAACGCATGTCGTGACTAAGAACGACATTTACTTTATAGAGATCCTGGTAATCTTTCCACGTGATTTAAAAACGTAACAGATAGACATACAGACAGAAAAAGTTAATTCATATCGATTATATCAGTATAGATAAAATGGACAAAAATTAGAGTCCGACCGAAACTGGTTTTCCGGCCGAAACCGAAACCGAATTTTCGGCCGTGGCTTCAGTTTCGGCCGAAACCGAAACCGAAACTCACGTGGTCAAGATTAAAATTCCTTAAAATACTGAAATTTGGTGCATTTTACCCATTATTCAGCATTAATTAGGTCATGACATGGAAACACAGTATATTAATTTTGTTGTAGGTAATCATTTATTAAATATAAAATAAAAAAATATTATTAATAATATTTTTATTATTTTTTCAAATTAAGTTCTCATAATTTTTTTTTTATCAGTTATCAATAATCAATTCATAAATTGTTACTGTTTTATTAAATACCCATTGGTATTTTGAAATCTTATTAATTAATACTTTGGTTTGTATTTGTACTTAGAAGAATCATCAATCTCTTTTATCTCAATATAGGAAACTGCACTTCTCAATATAGGGATATGGACTGCTGTGCAAGAAACGAAGTAAGGCGAGCGTGCACGACAACTTCCGAAATCAGTTTCGGTTTCGGCAAAAGTTTCGGCCAATTTGGGCCGAAACCGAAAGTGCCGCCGAAACTTAATTTTTGGCCGAAACTCGGCCGAAAACGAAACCGAACCTTCGGTCGGACACTAACAAAAATACTTTTGGTATTTCCAACCATGTCAGACACCACCCCACACATCCTATCATCTGTCATTGCTTTTATAACTATTGAGGAAGTTTCATAAAAATATCTCTATTTCAGACAAAAGCCGACTCGAGATGGATCGCGGTATATCACGTATCAAACGACAAATATTCTTTTGATCACGATATACGTAAACGTAACACGTAACTGATATAAGGACTATAAGAATTAACATTAGAAGCACCTACCGTGAACATATTCATGTCACGTCACGTCCCTACTCAGAGTTACCAGATTTTATTTTTGTTAGGTCGATTCTTTCGTCAAAAGCGGGACATAGTAAAAAAACGTATATAATCAAAAGTTATTGATTATTTACCTTCATTACGCGCGCATTAGTCCACACTTGTTTGTGCCACCCGCGCTTTCTCAGTACGCTACACGCAAGGTCGAGTTATTCCCGAAAAGCGGGTTTGAGCCTGTCCCGCGCGGTTGATTAAAAATTCGGGACGTCCCGCTAAAATCGGGACGTCTGGCAACGCTGTCCCTATTCCACATCTCGACACAAACGGAGAGCGATTTCATTGTAATATAATATGATAGATACTACTACACGATACATACTTAGGATACGAATACGGTTTGCCTGATTTTGAACGTTAGGATGATGCAAGTGGATACGGCTCAAGAGAAACTAAGGGTCAATTCACACGTACCACAACCACACCACAGCCACAACCACACCACAGCCACAACCACACCACAACGACGTCATGTGGTCGAGCGTATATTTTGTATTGAAAATTAATATTACAATTTACACGTACCACATTTTGCCGTTGTTATCGACCACCTGTGTAATACGACCAGATCGCAACCACATCGCAACGGCAACGCCACCACCGGCGGCGGCACCGCGGCCACATAGCCACGACATGACGTCATCTTTCCTCCATGACTACGTTCAGTCAAGCCGTGTTTCCTCTACGAAAGCCGGAGTATAACTGCACATGACCACGTGGTTACCACGTCGCAACGACAGCGACACCTCAATCACATCGACATTTTGTCGGTACCAGGGGCCCAATTCTCGCGGCGTAGATATTATATCGGCTTCGAGATAATATCGAAAGTAGGGATATCTATTGAAAATATCTACTGATGGTAAAAAATGCTATTCTCGTGGATTTTCGATATTCCAATGATATTATATCTATCGTAGATATTCTTTCACTGCCGAATGCGTTCCGTTTTTCTCGATTAAGTTAACATCATAGTCTATATAAAATAATAATAAATTAGAGCAGAATTTTACAAGCAACAAAATGATATTTTATGAATTCCATTCATATTAAATATGAGTATACATTTTCGAGTATAAGAAATCTCAACTTTACCTAAATTGTATGCGTCTAAAATTTCTACGTTATGTATAATGAAACGTCAATATTATTTAAGAATCTCCTTTTTCAGGGAAGGCAAAGGGAACAATGCCCATACAGCCTAGTCTTTAACTATATTAATCTTCTTTTTTTTACATTCGAATGTCGGTGTGACGCATTCTGATGTTTCTTGGAGTGTTTGGCACGAAATTTATGGAGTTGGCTTTTTCTCTAAGCTTCTGTGAGGTAGTCAACACTACAATAAAGTTCTCGCGTCCACTTGACCGGAATAGCGTATATTTTAAAGATTCCACTAATTCTTCAGTTGCGCAGACGGTTGTAACACCAAATCACACCAATTTTATTTCACAATATTCACTATGAACGAATTTTAGAATAATTAAAATAAGATGCCAACCACACTCGCAGAAATCCCGCCAAAAACTCGGTATCGTCAATAAGAAAATGGTGTCGATTCGCATGATTCTCTAAACCTAAACGTAAATTTGACAATAGTGTATCCTTGTCATTCTCCATACAGAATGAAAATGAGAGACTGATGTTAAATTTAGTTTTAAGATTAGAGAATCGTGTCAGAATCGATACCAATGTCATTCATAACTTTCTAGATTTCTAACCAAATTTTTGTTTAAACGTAATTTTTTATGAAGTCGGCGTCCCTCATTTCAAATGGGCCCTCTTGCTCTCACAACGGCGGCGCCTGAGCACAGCAGCAGCAATCACGTCATTTATTAAATCATTGACGAAAACATGAATCAACTCATCCATCGCTAATATAAACTGGTTTCGATTCTGGCACGATTCTCTAAATCTAAACTTAAACTTGACAACAGTGTTTCCTTGTCATTCTCTATACAGAATGAAAAAGAGAGACTGATGTTAAATTTAGTTTTAAGTTCAGAGAATCACGCCAGAATCGACACCATTGCTTACCAACTTTTTTATTTACTAATTATTTATGAAGGCAGTTAACAACATCTTGAGGTAACAATAATTGGCAAAGACACACGACAACACAATAAATAATAGGTAAAAAAGTGGAAATAACAAGATTTACTTGCCAAGATCCATAGATATTTATATATCGAAGGCTCTTTACCAGTCGATGTATGTCTACTGATCATCCGTAGATAAATATCTATTGCGACATGGTGAGAATAGGGCAAAAAGGTTTTCCTTCGATAAAAGCCAGATCATTCGATATATATCGAAGGTGATATAATATCTATGCCGCGAGAATTGGGCCCCAGAACGCAACTGCAAAAAGCCGCTGCGACACTATTCACACGTAACCACAGCTTGACCACATTTTGTCGCTGCGACGTGGTGTAGTTGTGGTACGTGTGAATTGACGCTAAAATACTATTAACTACAATATTTATGAAGTCTTTTGTAAAATCTCAATGTACCTATATTTTTTTTTTCGTAAATCGTTCTTTTTGTACGATGCATATGCTTCATAGTGTGTAAAGTAAGCAAATATTGGTGTCGATTCTGACATGATTATCTAAACTTAAACTTAACAGAACTCTACGACCAATAGGAGCGGAGAACCAATGAAAAATGTTGCAAAAACGAGAAAAAATATTCCATTTCTGTGCTGCCTTTGCGTGTTAAAAAGGTAAACGGTTAAAAAGTTCTACAAAAATCAGGTATGACGGAATTGTTCCCCTTTAGAAGTTCTATAAAAAAAGTCTGCTGCCGACAACATAAATCTTTTTTTAAGGGTGACCCACAAGAACCTTTATCCTCAAATTGATGGGGGTGAAACCAAACAAACAGGGCACCTATAGTGTCATTATATTTAATAGAATTGTACACAATTTTTACCTGTGTAAAGTTTTTCCGCAACTGGACGGTTCTCGTCGTTAGTGTCAGACTTTAATCTCGAAAGCTTTTCTTTCTTCTTTAATTCCTTCTTCTCGCGTTTCGACAATTTTCGTTTGAAATTCTGGTCTGCTTTTTCGTTGACTGAAGATAAGGCCACCTGTAAAAGAGAAAACGGTTTTGTATCTCGATGATTCTATTCTATTTATCGTCATCATGATCTATGATGACTTGATTAAAATTAAAAACATAACACGTAGCCTGCTGCATTTATTAGTAAAGGTAATATATAGAATATATATAACGTTAAGTTTTAGGAGACGGTAGAATTTTAACTCAATTTTACCTGTAAGTTGTCCAGAGTTATTTAAAATAACAAAACAAATGAGTTATTAACAAATTTTTTTTGCAGAATACATCCTTCTGGCTACTCTTTATTTTGTGACTGAAACCTGCGCTGCGCATAGTAGCCCTCGTTGCCAAATTTACTATCGCCATAAAGTTTGTTTCCAACTGTAGATTTATGTACGTCGTTGTTGGTCAGGCACTTAAGCAAGAAGCGCCTCTAGCGGTTCTCCTTGTACCAGTTGAGCTGCACGAGCAGAGGCTTCTCGTGCGGCTCGAGACGGCGCTCGTTGTACAGCATAGTTTGTGTCGCACTGAAGATACGTACGTCGTTGTTGGTCACGCACTTGGGCAAGCAGCGGTCCTCCGTGTGCCAGTTGAGCTGCACGAGCACAGGCTTCTCGTGCGGATCGAGACGGAGCTCGTTGTCCAGCAAACAGTTTGTGTCGCACTGTAGATACGTACGTCGTTGTTGGTCACGCACTTGAGCAAGCAGCGGTCCTCCGTGTGCCAGTTGAGCTGCACGAGCACAGACTTCTCGTGCGGATCGAAACGGCGCTCGTTGTCCAGCATAAAGTTTGTGTCGCATTGTAGATACGTACGTCGTTGTTGGTCAGGCACTTGAGCAGGAAGCGGACCTCCGTGTGCCAGTTGAGCAGCACGAGCACAGGTTTTTCGTGCGGCTCGAGGCGGCGGTCGTCTTCCGGCATACAGTTTGTGTCGCATTGTAAATACGTACATCGTTGTTGGTCAGGCACTTGAGCAGGAAGCGCCCCTCGCGGTCCTCCGTATGCCAGTTGAGCTGCACGAGCAGAGGCTTCTCGTGCGGCTCGAGGCGGCGCTCGTCGTCCGGCCCGTGCGTCTCCCACAGCGAGTACGAGCCGAGTGACAGCATCCGCATGTCCGGACGGAACTTCTCTATCAGCGTTTCTGCGGAACACAGTTACAACTAAGTATCTTATTTAAAGTTCGATGTTGCAAGTAGTAAGCGCTTTCGGCTGCGATGGTTGAAGTTAAGCAACTTTGGATAGGAGACCAAAAACTTTACTATTTCGAGCTCCTCCGTGCTTCAGAAGGCACGTAAGTTGTCGGTCCCGGCTGGCCAATCCACACTGGGGCCGCGTAGTGGGTCATGACTCAATCTCTTATTCCAGCCATAGGGACCGGATCCAGCAGTGTGGACATTAATAGGCTGATGACGATCTGATTTAAAGGCCGCATTCAAAGAAGTCAAAAAAATAAGTTTGGCTAAAGTTAATGCTCTCTTATTTGCGATAACAATGGAATGAGACAACTCGTGGGTCAATGAAGCATTAAATGGCGTTTCTGAGTACGGCTGTAAGTAACATTTATTTAGAGTTAGATGTTTCAACTCGGATCTTTTAAGGAATCTGCAAATAGATAAATACACGTTTCCTGACACCACACATTTACTTTGTAATTATAATTTTCACATACATACTCGAACTTGATATTTCGGAACCTTTCCTGTAAACGCGCTATAAAATCGGTTTGAAAAGACATAAAAAAGTATACTTAGTAAATAAAGCACGGCATTCATAATGTAAAACGACTGCCCTAATGTACTGTGATATTATTTAAATTTAATAGAAGGCTAGGTAGTATTTTCATTCATACCCTATCTAATGTACTAAGGTATGAGTGAAGTCTAGTTTGAGATAAGCCACCCTCACCCTGCATTAAGAAGCTCTAGCGATATTCCAATTTCAATACGCCAGGCTTCTCTGTCTGTGTAGGATACTAAGATATATACTTTTCCCTAAGCATAAGTGTCACTTTGATTTTGATGTTTCCCATAGCCTTTTATATTTCTTCAGAAGTTATGATTATGAGCACATCAAATTCTGTGCACAAATTAAAATGAGTGTATTCAACTAAATCTTTATCCTACTTCCTGTGTTCCAAATTATCGTTCCAGATACAAAGAAGAAACGAAATTAGTCCGTTAACTTCATTAACTTCCGTCGGTTACTGATATAACGTGAACTCCTTTAAAGTAAACACATTTATCGGCACTATAACCATAGAGTACTAAATAATTTGCGAAAAGTAACAATCTAAACGTACGCCGCGATAACCTCTCTTATTTATTACTCTGAATCAATTTATAAATTGAGGTTAACAATTCATCATAACAACACAATTAAGTATTTAATATTACTGATGTAAGTGCGCGTTTTCATCCCACCTTGTCGTGATAATGTTTACATTTGTTGAATTAAGAATTGTGGGTCCAGAATAAATAAATGGTTTAATATAAACTTTCTTCGATTGTTATTATATTATATTTAAAACGTGAGTACAGTTTAGTTGCCAGATACTTGTCTAAGCAGCCATTGATGAACTTGCCATACTAGTCATGGCGGCCAGAATACAATTCCCACGTCGCGCGGAGTTTTGACAACATTACACACTGCAGAAAATAATAAAACATGCTATCTAAGACGGCGGCAATTAGTAGTCGGTAACTATCTAGAGGCATGATAAAAATAATTCCACCGTAATCTTGAGCAAAAAATTTCCTGCAACAATAAAGTACTTAGAACTATAACTTCTTTGAAAAATTGGTGCGGAACTTCCCGTCCCAGATGGGACATAAACACAGTAGTCAATGAACTGAACGAATAAAATTTGTTGTTGACAGTCTACTTAATATGGCTACAATTGAATTGAAAAAACATTAATTGGTAGCTGGTAGAAACGACAGCTGTCCATGGAATAAAAACCCGCCAAGTGCGAGTCGGACTCGCGCACGAATGGTTCTGTACCGTTATATTATACCTTTCTTGAAGGTTTTCCTGTAATCCACCAGCAAAGAGCTACATTCCATTTTTTTCAAATTCATACACACAGTAGTTTCGGTGATGAGAGGGGTTCCAGGGCAAATTTCATCTATTTTCTTAAATAACTTTTCAACTAAGTATTCATTTTATATTTTAAATATATTTGAAATCTTCACATTGAGCCCTTTAATTTGATATATTACACGGTACAGTACAAAACACGGTACAAAAAAAAAACTAATTAACCTCGCAAAAATAAACCCTATATTCGGAATTTATTTATTTACTTTATTCGTTCATTCGTATTTGGGTCACAGACATACTGTCTGTGAAATAGGAAATAAATTAAATGTATATACCAAATTTCTACTTGATTGGTTCAGTAGATTCCGAACAAATCGTTTGTAACGTGACAGACAGACAACCGAGTGATAGTGATCTCTTAAGGGTTCCGTTTTTGCCGATTATGGTACGGAACCCTAAAAAGCAATTGTGAAAGTCCTTAACTCCTGGCCTAGCAATCAAATTATTTCTAGGTATCTTTTTGCGTGTCTAGGATAATGCGTGACCGCAACCCTCGCACCCCGGGATTGAGATCCAGCTCGCGAGCTCAATGAAATGACAGGACCCTACTAGGTAAAAACCAGACAATACTCCTGCACCGGTCAACTAACACGCAGCAGTGTCGTACTATTTTGTTTGTACGCTTCTAGGAAAGTTTTACAGGAAGTTTTATGCCAATATTCTATAAATGATTTAGACACATAAAATACAATGAAAATATTCTGACGGACGGCCCGTTTGGCCTGGCCGCTATCGTGTGTATCTAGCAGTCCCATATTCGAATCTCGGAGGAATGAACATATATATGCATTTTCCTACCGATCATGGATGTTTACATGTATTTAATTAAGCATTTAGTTCAAGCTATGCTTAATATGGGACTAGACAACTATTGTGAAATTATATTCAAATCTAAGCATTTTATATAAAAACAAAAACGAGCGAGCCTTACAGTAGTCGCGTATGATATGTAACATTTGAAACTTCACCTTATATGAGTAAAAAAAGAAATAAAACCTAATAGAAATGGAATAAGCCATTTGAACATTATGTTCTAAAATCAAATCAAATAGCGCGCGCTTTAGCGACTTCCTGTAACATACTTCCGTCCCATTTCACGAAATCACTCCCACAAATTGCGGAAAAGCGAGAGGAAAGATGTTACGTTGTTACGTTCATTATTAAAGTCTGAATAGATTGATCTATTCATATTAATATGCAATAATATTTAAATTTCATTTCCGATATCTGTCCGGGTCTCACCTATAACATCGCTCACTGTCGCATCTGATGCTACACGTATGCATTTTGTAGCTATCTTCTGTCCGGAGTCTTGAAAATAGAAGCGCATCACACCATGGAACTCCAAATTCTGTAAATAATACAAAACATCTTTAGTGATAAGCGAAACAAAAAAAACGCTTTTAAATATAAACGCTTATCATATAGATAACCTTATCTGCTCGCTGCAAAAGAGCACTTTTCCAATGAGTTTTGAGTCATTTCAAACTAACAAAAGGCTAGTTTGATGCTACTTCAACAATTGTCATGTTAGATTTCTTTGTAATTAGCTATTGGCTGTTACACAAAGAGCTTGCTTGCAGTTTTCTTTAAACATTTATCTAACTACACATAATTTTAGCATCAAGGCCTATTTTCTGATAACTATTCCAGGTAAAGGCGCTGTCCCATGACCTGTGTGGTCGCGAGCGACGCCGCGCCGCGCAAGTTTGCCAAACGTTTGAGAACTCTCACTTTGGAGATATAGTATCTATACGTGATATAAATAAGGATGCATTTAGTGATGGCATAACGAATCTATACTTACTGAGACGATCCTTTGTAGACTGGACATTTATTTACTTTCTGATAATATTTTTGGTTTGTGTACATGACACACAGTCAACATTAATCTAATCTAATATCAAAGTGTATGTACGAGATTTCTATTTACCTCGTATCATGTATAGATACTGCTAAATCTTGAACGTTAGAGTTCTGAAACGTTTGGAAAACCCTGCGCGGCGCGGCCTCTCCCTCGACAACACAGATCGTGGGATAGCACTTTAAAACACGTAGCTACAGTGGCATTATATATATTTGTTTAAGTTAAAAATATGACAAACAAGCGTATATCCGGCGATTTTATCTCGGGAAATGAATATAGTACCTAGAACCATCTCACGTATTTTGAAAGATGACTCAGGACTTGCAGCCTATGGAGACGCTTTAGTCATTATTAAACTGATAATTTAAAAATGAATAGACACTCACTCAAGACTCACTTTGTTTTTTACTATTGAGCAATGTTTTAACAAGCTGAATTACTGAGTTTATGCTCGAAGCTCTATAGCAGCTTTCAAATAGTCAGCACAGTACAGCGTGGACAGTTATCAGTGATGGTTTGGTGGAAAGGGGCAGTTAACTATCAAAGAGTGACTAAGGCATATCTTTGTCAAAAAGGTGTCAAAACATCAGCACAATTGTATCAAGTTGTTCTTGAAAAGGTGGTTAAGCCTCTTAACAACACTATGTTCCATAACCAAAAAAGGTCCTTTCAGCAAGACTCAGCTCCTTATAGTAATCTGTAACCTGATTATAAAGCGCGATCCACCCAAGCGTGGTTGGAAGCGAACGAGTTTGACTTTATCAGTGCTGTAGACTGTTCCGTCATCTAGTCCTGATCTTAATTCGCTGGAATATACGCACGTAGGGCGTACCAGGCAGCAGACGGGACTCGAACCCGCACCCCTCGCAATCCGGGCGAATGCACTGACTAAATATGCTACCGCGGCCCTCACGGACCGCGTCGAAATTCTTCTAGCCATTCTTAAGCTGCAAGGCAGCGCCATCTCTTCGCAATATAGGTAACCCACAATGTCAAATGAATACTTTTACAAATATTAAACATTTGAAAGAAGAAATAGCAAATATAGTTAAAAAAAATATTATTTTAAAGCATTTCAGGTCAGTGCATTCGCCCGGATTGCGAGGGGTGCGGGTTCGAGTTCCGTCTGCTGCCTGGTCCGCGTGGATTTTTTTCTAGTTATATTTTCTATAGATTTAAACATCAAGCAGTTACATGCTTTAAAATAATAAAAATTATAACAATCAATTAGATTGGCAGTGAAGAATTTTCCCGTAGAAAGAGTGTGTGTTTCTTTCAATTGATAACAGGCCTTAACATTTACTTTAAAGGATTCAAGACAATGGAGATCATTATATACCTAGTTAAGTACGTATAAACCAATAAAAATGGATTATATGTATAAAAAAATACACTAAGTTCATATCAATGTAGTACCGTAGTAAGCGATAGATATAATATAATGTTAGGTTACTATTATACGAAATTATTGAAAATGATCTGTTATTGTTATAATAATCATAACATCTTATTTATTATTCTCCGTGAGAGTGCAAACTAGGTACTTTCTAAGTGCAACTATCGCCCTATCACGTAAAATCGAAAACGATATCTCTAAATTAAGTAAGACAACCCTAGTGACACGAATACAAATTACGTTAAGTTAGTGTGTTCATTCATGTTACACGCTGACATGTGAGTCCTTCACATTAAGCCGATTGTAATATTCGTTAGTGACTCAAAGTCAGCTAAGGAAATTATTTGAACAACGTTAATCATAATAATTTCCTTAATCTAAATAAGGTAAAATATTTACGGTTAAATATGTATAATGTGGTCAAACTGTTTTTAATTTATCAACCACAAAACTAATTGCTTTTTCATTCATTTGAAAATGTCAGATTAATGGTATTAATTAATTAAACAAAGTAAATTCTGCTTTGGAATATAATTAATTTTCTTTTTGGATTAAATATTTTTTTACATCACAGATAAGTTTTAAATAGTAAAGATAAAAGTGATAAATCCGATCAATTTTATTATCACTCCATTTGTTTATGGTGCTGTACTCAAAAGGTGACTACTGAAAAGTACTGAAAACCCTATTATCCATCTGCCAGCGGGCAAGTTGGTAATTTGCCCAAATTTTAAAATATTGTGTTTCTCTAATGGTGGCCACTCACCAGCTTGATGAAATAGGCTTGATCAAGCCAAACTAACCGTGTGTGTGGATTTATTTTTATTTATTTATTTAAACTTTATTGCCATACATATGCAAACGGCGGACTTAATGCCATATGCATATTAGGCATTCTCTACCAGTCAACCTGAACGAGTGTTAGAGACAAATGGTATGGCGATGGGCAAAATGCTTTTTAATTAAATTATAAAATACCATGAATAAGGAAAAATACTACTTATGGTCTAAAATGAATTTTAGTGTCTCCTGAAATATTTTCACTTAGCTTCGCTCACTTTATTATAATGAATAAGCCGATTTATCTATCTATGTCACAAAACGCGCTGAAGTTCAATAATCAATCAAAAGCACGAGAGAGGCAGCTGCGCGTGGCTTTTAATTTTTATCAGGGTACTTTGCCTAAGCCCGAGAAACTGGGCAATCCGGCTAAGCCCAGCCTATCTGGCAACCCTAATGGTTACGTAGACACGCAGTTTTTTTCAAATGGCGCCAAAATGTAAATACATGTGACTAATAGATAAAACTAACTGCATTTTCAAGCCAAAAAGATTTCATTTTCAAATGTCGCAACTCCCAATTAGTTTTTCAATATTTATTTGAGTAAGTGGCCATTCCCGGAGGGCGTCTCTACCCTATACATAAGTTAAGGGCGCCCTTAGGGAAAGGACCGCGAATCCAAGGAAGGGATTCGCGGTCCTGTCTTGTCCGAGGCCAAAATGACTGACTCCATGAGGTGCTGTTAAATTAGATAGATAGGTTAGGTTACCTCGTTCGGTTCGCTGAGTTCGAACAGATCGAGCCGGTTCGCGTTCCATTGCTGGATCATGGTGCGGAGCGCCTCGCGGTCCAGCATGCGCTTGTCCGCCGCGTCCATCCTGTCACCGCATCAAGTCTACCTGGAAACAACGTAAAAATATCTAATGTCAATATCAAAAAGAATAATCTATTTGTGTATTCAACTGGCAATATGTCACTATTTTACCGGACACCATCACCATTCATTCTTTGCTAAGTGATGTGACAATGATTTAACTTAGGTAATTTTCAGATAAGTCCTAAAGAACTAGCTATGCCCGCGACTTCGAGCGGTAGTGGCGTGTTTCTTTCGATGTAATAGATTTCATTGATCGATAGGGTCGAGTCGTAGAGTCGGACTCGCCTACTAAGGGTTCCGTGCCATTATCTGTACAAAATTATACACTATATTATAATATCGAACGAAAAACGGCAAAAAATCAAATCTGTTTTATGGGACGCCCCTAATTTTTTTATTTAATTTATTTTTTATGATACTAATATTATATTTACCAAAAAACCGTGTTTGCATTACCCTTTCACAAACACCTAAACCGCTAATTTTTTTTGTAATATAGGGATCTTGGAGAAGGATGTCTTGGCTATTTTTTGAGTACATTTTGAAACAGGTTAAATATAAGAGTGACATACATAAGAGTTGATGAAAGTATAATTTTGAAAATACCATGATAACGATATTAGTATTGAAAATACAACACTCGTTCCAAAGTAACTACCAACTAGATCTTTCATTCCAACTCATTCAGCAAATAATAGCGTAATAAAAAATAGTGACTCAAACAATCTCTAATACAAGCTACTTCCTCGACACATTAATCATTACAGATTGCTACCTAGAAAACTGTCTAATATTTCATGACTCTTTATTATGAACAATCACTATTGATGAGAACAGAAATCGTGTTTAGAGACCTAATTGAAGAAATGTGAATATGACGGTTACTGACTGTAACGCTAGTAAGTCTTTACTATAATATCATTATCAACTTACAGCAATTTCGATAAGCTAGAGATAAAAAAGTATAAAATCAATAAACGATTACGTACTTCTCATAAAGTTCGTATCTACTTTATAGAGTAGGTAAGTGGATAGTGAAAGTTTGCGTGATAGTAACTTTGTGAATTGGAAGAAAATCACAATTAGTGTAGGGTACCTATTTTACGCATATACGAGCGACGCTGAGAAAATTAGTATGTCTTTTATAAAATGGAAGGTCAGTATTCCTTACGAAATAAGTGAAACACAGAAAAACGGTAAATCAAACAGCAGAGGCAACGGTTTGTTGGGCGCTAGCTAATCAAAAAAGCAGGTCAAGCGGTTTTACTTATCAAGTAGGTACTTAGTTACTTTCAATTATAGGCAAACTGAAATTTGATTACCATGACAGATTTTAAAGTTAACCGCACTGATTAGGAAACATTAAGAAAACCTAATGTAGTTAGTCACCAGTTCACCACCAAACAAAGCAGTAATTTCTCACACTATTACAATAACAAAATTATTCAACTTTAATGAAATTGAAAGCTCTAAGATGACCTTCACAACAAAGTGGCGTGCATGCCCGATTAATAAATTTATTTTCATCATAAATTTTCTATTTAGATTCCCGTTGAAAATGTAAAAGAACACTTTTCGTTTCGTTACGGGTGATGCTACGGGGTTGTTTCCGATTTCCGAGTGCTTTGGATATCTACAGTTGAATCCGTTTAATATGACTCCGCCTATATTGACCAACCGATTATTATTCGGTTTTCATATAAATGACGATCCCCTTGACATGTCGCTTATTATAACCCATTTTTAATAAATTATGTCCGGTTACAATAACCGACATGAATCTCTAAAACTTCGGTAATGTTCGTTGATTCCTGACGACGTTCAGCACGTGGCTCGTTTTTGTTTTGAATCTCAGTGAGCAATTGACACTTAAAAGGTCACGCGTTGTTTTTAGTGCTATTCTGTGAAAACAATGTCATCTCAACGCCGCCGCCAACAATATACTGCTATTACAATAAAATGAAAAAACAAAAGCAGATATAAATTACAGATTCCTTACATTAAAAACTGAAAAATATAGTACATACATACATGTATCGTATGTTCTTATCCCGTGAAATTTTTATTTTACTATGTTTCTCTGTCAAAATATTATATAAGTACATATTCACATTTTTTTTCACAAAACGCTTTGTTTGACGTCCGCTTATTATGAAGTGTTTGTCAATTCCCTTCGATGTCATTATTAACGGATTTCACTGTATATACTAATCTTTACCTAAATATACTATTCTAATATTAAAAGAGGAAAGATCTGTATGCTTGTAACGAATATACTCAAAAAATATTCGACTGATTTCAAAAATTCTTTCGTCATTAGGATGATAAATTTTCCTTGTAACATTAGCCGTGGCGGATCACTGGTTTGTCATATAATGGGAACAGCAACGTTTTCTTATGTTCATTCATTCTGATAGAAGGTGAAAGTGCAAAGAAGATTTTCAAACAATCTCCAATGTTCATTAAACCACAAATAAATACAAATTGCGGAAAGTATTGAAAGTGGGCGGTTCTAGTAAATACTCATACATACTACGCGTTTACGCACACCACACTACACATGCGCTCGTGTTTATAACATAAACATATGGCCCTGTGCTCTGGCGAAGCCAACACCGCACCAGGGCGATGCCGCCGCCGTAAATAAATACACCGGACAAATTAACGTGGCCCCGTTAAAATTGGCATCTTTATGATCGATCAATCGGTACGACTACAATAACTCCGTATAGATCTAAATTTCAGTATCGTCAGACAAACACCGATACTTATAGACCTGGACAACGGACACTTGTCAAAAATAATTATTGTTGAGTAGAACACTTTAATCTAAGGGGGTCTCCGTTTTTTTTAACTTGTTTTTAGCGTTCCAAGTCTCTAAAGAAAAAAAACGGAACTCTTATGAAATCACTTTGTTATCTGTCCGTCTGCTTGTCAATCTTAGGACCGCGTAAACGTAAACGAAAGTGCAATTGATATCAAATACTCATGTCTGCTACCCTCAGCAGGTTTGAATGTTCGACAATGTGGTTTCATTTCAGACCATTTGACCCAAGATAAAAATTTAAGTACTGCTGAGCCTTTTATAGAGACAAAACGTACTTTTTTTAAGCAATCCGTTGTAAAGCTGGACAACAACTAATGAATGACCGCGAAAAGAGCTTTGTATTTCCTGCTTTGTTGAATTGATTAAACATATTTGTCTAAATAATAAGACAAGTTTGGGGATTGTATGTATATTTCATTGCTTCGTTATATGATATATCTACATTGTATTCATGTTGTTTTATATACATGTCGTGTAATATCTTAATTAAACAACATATAGACAGAAATGAAATTATTGTTGCAAACATCTTTGAATGTAATAGATAATAGATAGACCTAAAAATATTTTACGTATGTTAATATGTTACCAGGATAACTGTGATTGGCATTAGTATAAGAAAATAGGTATTATTAATATAACTATAAATTTGACATTGGTGTAGATTTCCTGAAATAAATAAATAAAGTTCATCTTTGGCCAAAACTGTAAACTTATCAACTATTTGCGGGACTGAAAACCAATCCTACAAGTTTAGTTTACGTTAGTTTATTAAAAACGCATTTAATTTACAAATAGATCTTTATACTTGCCTCCTGAAAAAATTTAGTCCTTTCTGACATTATTTCACCAGCTGTGTTATGATAATACATATAGAGTACCACCTATATTCCCATTCTACATTGGCAGAGAATCAAAGCGATATAATAATAAATCAAATACAATAGAAATCGATGGCATCACACGACGAAGTTAGTAAATATGTGTGTACATACCTTCACGTCATACTTATATCCCTTACACGGGGTTGGCGCAGTGTCAGAGGTGCAACAATTACATGATAGTTCTACGATTTTTATTCTCAAGTTGCAACAATAGAATGCCAAATGTGGCATCAAAGAGGTGTTTGTCTATGTAGAAACACACCTTATGGACGTCACATTAATTAGCATTGTCAAGTTATTATCCGGAAATGGTAGTAACAGGTTATCCACCTATTGCCTACAATAGTATGCACTGTGCACCTGCATTAAAATCCAGCAGCTGGCTCATTTGATGCTTTCTTACACCCAGACCAACACGCAAAGAGGCAACATTAACCTTCGAGCTCATGGTCGAGCAAGTTTTGGTCAATCGGGCTTCAATAATAGCGTTGCTTTGTTAGACCATATTCTGTAATTATTCTTGTCTTGCCCGACGACTAACTTTGCGGAAAAGTTACAGGCTTACACATGCCTTTCTTTCGATAACAGTCCGACATGCGAGTTTGTGTAGGTTCTAAATGTGTGTATTTTCATGAAAAGCGGCTGCGGCGCGGCGGCACCCACCGTGCTGCATTCCACACGTGTCCGTGGAGCGAGTACAGAGAGCGTTTCGCGTTACTCGGAAACATGTTCCTATTTCAATTTTCATCCGAAACCAGTTTATTAGTGTTAGCTGTCAGAAACCGAAACAGCCGTCGGCGTTCAGCGTTGTGTTTTGGTTAGGGCTCCCTTCCGCTATAGCTGGCTGCAACTCTTGAGCCACATGCACTTAGGCACGGAACGAGGAACCAAATACCGTACGTTGGAAACACGGATCGTTGACTTGTAAAAATAAACATGCTGCTACTCTAACCATAACATACGCAGCTAGGTGAATAATGCTTTATTTTTTGTTCAGCTGTTCGCGAAACTTTCGGACAGAGAAAGTACGACAACCTGTTTCAAATCAATGCAGTTTGACTTTTTTATGTTAAAAGGGTCTCAAACAAGTATATGACCCACCTGATGTGAAGCGGCCACCTTATTCTATAGACGTTAAGCCGAAACCTATCACTGACGCCATTGCCTACACTGACCTAATCTCCTACCCCATTGAGCCCTGGAACCTTACTCACAGTCAGACAAAACACCACCAAAAGGTAGTGTTATTTAACTGTGAGACCGTAGTGGTCCAATGCTCCAATTCGAGCGGGAAATCCACTATGCCGCACCGCTCTTTATTCTAGTTAAGATAATAGTAGTAACTTAGATTAACACTCCGTTGAGTGCATCCGATCAATAGACAGCTAGTGAAAACGAAACAAATTAAAGCATCTCTCTGTAATAAAATAACAATCACCAGATACTTATTGTAATACATAATATACACCAAGAAGGCTTATAATCCATAAAGCTATATGAAAAGTATAGATAACAGAGCATATGTGAATGAGTTAGCTGTCAATGGTGCGGGAACTCCACGGTTGAACGCCGTCCTTGCCTCTTCCTGCGCAAGCGGCGATCGATCTCGCAAACCACGCCAAGGTAGATTGACTCCATCAAACGTACGTGCATATTTAATTATTTAAATAAACCGCTTTGACAAGCACAGGAATGATATATTTTTCAAGTTACAGGCATTTAAAGAAACTGTATTCTTTTCGTATACTACTCACTACCTAAGAGCATGGGATTTCAAAATTTGTACGGCAAAGTTAAATATTTCGGCTTGAAACCTCAGACCAACAAATCTTTGTTTCGCAACTTTCCGAAATTCAAGCTTTTTGGGGGTGCAATGGTGGAAGTCAATTGACTGTATCATCAATCCTTACCAAAGATGAATTTTTGCACAAATGTTCTTTATGACGTATCAAGGGATAAGAAAGTATACTATGTAGAAATTCATGCTCAAGAGGGTAAAAAACATTTTTAAACATACTTGTTTCCATAGGTACATGGAAAACTTTAGATTCCTGTGAGATAATTAAAAATTAAGTAAATAGAAGGAGTGTTCCCGTTAATTTTGGTAATTCAGTGTTTTATGTAAGATTATTTCAGGTGGAGTTAAAATTATTTTATTGCTCCCATAGTATAGATTGTGTATCTCTCTGGATCTAATTTCAATGTTAGTGCGGACGAAGTCGCGGAAACACGTTAAATATGTATTTTTGTAATTGTAAATAATATTTATAATAACAAATTAAGCCCACACGGTCGAACCCCTCATTAATCCTCTTCATGGTTAAAATAATAATAAAATCAGTTTAGTTCCTTTCATAGGTTAATTCCGCTAAGTGCAGCGTGGGAAAGTTAGTTGTTTAAATATTATCTGGGTGCAAAAACTGGGTTCGAGCAGCGACCCCCGAGGCAAGTGCATAGGGGCATGACAAGTGGACCTATCCGAGACCTCACGCCGCACCCCTGCCACTTCACACTAAAGGGTTCCACTCACCAAGTATAATTTACAAACATTCCAACGCTCTATCGAACTGCGTATCGATAAATAACAGTAGAAAATACTAAAGGTCATTAAATCACAGGGAACGAACCGTCGAGGACATTACTGTTTAATTTCAAGATTCCTCCCATCGACGAACGGAGTTTCACAATAAAATTTATATCGCACAAAACTGTTACCCATGCAAAACATAATCTTGCATATTTTTTTTTAGCTTTTTGGAAACTTCTTTTTATTACCTATTCTTTATTGCCTTTAGCCACATTAATCAAAATCTTATTCTTCAAAATCCAACCCCAAATTACTAAGAAATAAGAACGAACTAATGTTGATTTAATAAGATTCGTCCATTAATTTAGTACAGCAAACTCACAGTTGCTAAGCTACATCTTACCTCACAAAGACTGTTCACATCTGAATTCAAATGCCATTTTTGTAACGGTACGCAAGTAGAGTGGAGGGCACGCAAGGTGCACAAGACGCGGATACGACATTCATTCAACACGACAATCGCGTGTTCGACTAACTCCAGTTACGGCAACCGTGAAACCCGATGGCGACGTCTCTCCGTTGACAATTTATTGCGACTCGCGACCCGCGGGCCTGAGAACTCGTCTCCATTGCGAGGCATCTCTCATAAACATTATGTAATGCATCTGGTACTGTTATAGTCTGTCACGCAATACTAATTGACGTACACTCATCTCCGTCCGCACTCCGCATGCACCGCCGCAACTCGGGGCTTGGTGTCAGCTCACCGCTTATCTCTTAGTAGGCTAACATTTAAAACTGGTTTTGTATCAACGGTGCCCTCATTTGTAGACAGACGAGTTTTAGATCACCTTTATCAACGTGGTAAGGGTGGGGTCAAAATCCATTTAAGAGTTTTCTTTACATACTATTTACTACTTACATTTACCTACTCTATCTGTGCTATTTCCTGTGTGTTGAATGAATCAGCAATGAAAATTATTACTTAACATACTTGATGGTAATTAATTACCTAGTTTAATAACAAATAGTAATTTAAAGAATTATCTAAAGGTTAAAATGTGTAAGATCATAAAACATGAGTAATTCAATTCCAGTCACTCTAACATGAATAATTACAAGGCATAAGTAGATAGGTCTATGCATAGCGAAGTTCGCGTCGTCGCGGCGTACATACCGCGGTAAGGTATTAATAAGTGGAATGCAAAGGAGCACCACGCTAAAGCGTAATATGACTCACATCGAAGGCACGCGCAACTTGCCTTCAACCACCGAGCTTCAACTTAGCACGCTTGTATTGTGCCCAAAAGGCATTCATTGCCAAACTCTCATCATTTGATAAATTGTATACGGCACAAATAAGTTCTCTTTCAATATAAACGACTTTTGAGAAAAAATAGACGTGACTTTATTTTAAGAATCAAGTTACTTACGACAAATCAACACCATACGTATGTCATGTATATGTATTCTTTTATACTGTTAAGCTGTCATATAAAAGAAAAGGTATGTATCAAATTTTAAAAAACCTGCCAAAAAAAAACTGTCAACGAAAGTATTAAATAGCATCAGATTAGAGAGCCAGCCAACAACTAGGTTGGCAAAGTGATAGTAGGGCAATGTTAGTAGTCGGATTTCGTTCCGGTGCGTCAGAGAGAGGACGAAACATTGGCACTGGGCCGATCGCGCCGCCATCAACGGCCCGTCTCTCGGCTTGTCGTTGTTAGCGACGCGACGAACGAACCGAAGAGAAAACTGTGACGCATGGTCTCTCCAAAGACATTTGCGCTCGGACAAATGACCATGACCGAACGACGGATGTCGACGTTGACGCCGATCACCGAGCGACGTCGTCAACAAAGACGGCAGTGACGGCACCAAAACCACGCCATTTCATCGCTGATCAATCAATAAGATGATAGAGAAGCAAATCAGCAACATAAAGATTCTACGGAAATGGTAAATCTATATACGGTTAGTTATTGATAGCATATTTTAAAATGATAATAAAAATGATAATAAATTGAAATAGATTTTTAGATTTGTTGGATTAAAAGGTACTCTTATACCATAAATTCAGAACTATAGAGGGTGGTCTTAAACAGTACTCTGTGATCCGACATCGCCCTGAAAAAGGTTTGTCGGATTACCGCGGGTCTACTGTAATTGATCCTCAAAAAATACAATTGGTAACCTAACATTTAGGTTACCGAATTACTCATTTTATAATTCAAAACAAAAAACAACTACACCGTAACGAAAGACAATTTAAAATGACGATATATATTATATGTGCATCACCAAAAAAAAAAAACAAAGAGAAACGACACGATGTAAAATCAAAACGTTATAATTTCGCCAACTGTATCATCATCGAACATCCTTGCTTTTAGTTTGGTCGCATTATACTTTATACCTAAACGTTTCAAGGCAGGTTGCAAACCTCTGCTTCTTTGGGATTTTCAACAGAGCCATTTTGTAATTTGTAGTAATCATGTTAGTAATATTTTAGTTTTTAAATGACATTTATAAATAAAATAATAATAAATAGTTAATTTTTTTTGTAGGTAATTGTTCAGATGGCTGTGCTTATACATTTTACGCACATATTGACAAAAGCGTAATTAAACATTTATTACCACAATGAGTTGCAAATGTGCACCTATAAAAGAACCTTTTTTTACTTATTTTCAATGTTATCTGGAATGAAGTTCCAGACCCGGCGAACTTCATGTCGCCTTACAGTCGATGAATGTAGTTAATTTGAGGAAAAAACGTTATAGTAAGTCTA
Source organism: Chilo suppressalis (assembly GCA_902850365.2). Lineage (NCBI taxonomy): Eukaryota > Metazoa > Arthropoda > Insecta > Lepidoptera > Crambidae > Chilo > Chilo suppressalis. Next base: position 8,160,129 of record OU963902.1, read on the forward strand.
ACTTGAAAGATGGACGTATGCTGTCGCGGACTTTTTTTATAGAACTTTTAAAGGGGAACAATTCCGTCATACATGATTTTGTGTTACTCTAACCATTTAAGCAACGCCCCCAAAAAAGCTCTGGAAATGAATATTTTTTCCCGTTTTCGCAACATTTTTAATTGATACTCCGCGCCTATTAGTCTTATCATGATGTTAAATAGCCTTTCACCTTCCTCGATAAATTGGCTATCAATAACAAAAAGAATTTTTCAATTTGTACCAGCAGTTACTGAGATTAGCGCGTTCAACCAAACAATCAAACTCTTCAGCTTTATCATATTAGTATAGATAGGTAGTATTTTGAACAGCATCTGATTTTCAATGATATTGTAGTCTACTTCGCTGTGATAATTTTACTTTTAATTTAATTAATATTCAAAAACAGTATCTAGAAACATCCATTTTTCTAGACCAGGGTTTACAGGCTTAGTTGATATGACTACTGTGTATATCCGTACCAAATTACAATTTTCTAGTACTAAGATTATCTGAGAAAAGCTACCGACGTACGTACAGACATCGCAAAACTGTCAGCGTTCCTTGTCGACTCGGAACTCTAATAGTGAACATGCGATTCAAAGGGTTCCCATTTCACGCGTGTATATCGACCACGATCATCAGTACAGTGCGGTGCGAACGAGGGCGACCCGGAGCCTGGCACCGAGTGTTCCACGCCATGCAACGCGAACCGCTTCACATCACGCAGCTCCTTTCAATACCTTATCCTGACACAAAAAATATCATTTGACCTGATTTCACCCCCAAAAAACGTGCTTATGCTTTCAGCTCATTGCTTGCTTTCAAAAATAGGGCGAGGCATTTGAAAACCTTCGGCGGTCAGAAATAACAAAATAAAATCATGAGCTACCTATAGCAATAGGCGTTCAAAAATAACAAAATGAAATCATAATCATAGCAATAGCCAAAGCAATCACGATAGGCGGTAGGCCCCATAGAATTTTCCTTACCTGAAATAGGTATCATTCAGATGTAAATTTAGAAATGCAAATCTAATCTACTCCTTTTTATATTTTAAACATCAGCATCAATGTACACTGTATGATGGTATCTATTTTCCCAATACTACAATCTATATTTTTGGAGCTCCATTGGATCAGCTTCAATGACGAAATGTTTGTTACGCCTTAACCACAGTATTCTTATCAGTACTGCGATTTAATAACTCGTATAGTTCTGAACCGCATCATGTTTTTTTGTTAAATCGAATCAGCAGTTCAAGGCGCCAATTGCAGCATAGCCAAAATATTTAAATTCACAAAATAAATAACAAAAAACACGGCGTCTAAGGGCTTCCTTTTGTATCAAGAAGCGCGCGCTTTCCAGATCTTTTTTCTAAGGAATTATCCTACACTCTTAACATATTTTTTTTTTTATTATAACTATATTTCAACTTAAAATCAGTGCATAAACAACAATTTTACTTTGCAAATTGTACAAAGAGTGTTATGGTAATAACAGTAGCATGAAATGAGTGATCTTTTAAAAATTATTTATTATCACGCAATAAAGTGAGCTAGCTATAGATACTAAGCAGCTGCATCGAAATATTATGATTAGAAGCTTTATCAAGCTTAAAGTTCAAAACATTCAATCATCGTAAACTTCTCGAGGTAAGACAATATAGATTTGATAAACCTTTCAAAATGCCAAAGGAAATAAGTGAAAAAATGAGGGCAAACAATACTGATGTTACGCCATTTATGTGCAGACAAAGCGTGATGCCATTACAAGCCATTGTTTTACTACATTAGTATTGCAGTTGGATAAGTGTTAAATATACATAATTTTATTATTGCCTTATTGAGAATTGCTTCTTTGTTAAAACGTGAGATCAAATGGGGCATTGTATTAAAGATTTACCGTATGAATTCTATCATTCTATGCCCAAAAAGAAGCGAACTTATCATCATTATTCCATTACTAAAATTTAAGAAAAATAGTAAAATTTTAATCATCAACGGCTCAAACGAAAAAACCAGTCCAAATCTCGTCTTAATTTAAATATATAACGGATATAAACTGCCAGAATTCCTGTAGGCAATAATAAAAATAATATTAGCATGTAATATTATGTTAGTTTGTAGTGCGTAAGCGGATGGTGTGTGGCGTGGCTGCAAGCAGCACGTTCTACTTGCAACCTAATTGAATTAGAAGCAATCGGTTCCAATGACGCGGTTTACTACGCCAATGCTATTGCCCCCCTCTCTGGCGCATTTCCCTACGGTCACTGCTCACTCCACCCCACATAAATACAAATAATTAACTTAAAGGGACCGCAACAGTGCTACGGATCAGCTAAGGCGCTGATAGATAACGTGATAAGAAGTCACGGTGTTTCCTCGATATCGAAATACGATAAGGCTCGAATGAAACTAATCCAACAATGGAAGTTACTTGTAATTAATCGGTTAGTCGGAAAAAGCATATTATTGCGCCTGATTCTGTTTTTGTTTTCTAAACAGAGTAAAACTAAATTTGACAACAGTAGCTTTATACATATCATACTTGCCCCCAAATAAACGCGTTGAATTTGTGCACTCGAACGCTGAAGGTAGATTCAATAAAACTGGTCATTCTCGAACGCGCCATTTATTTCGACGATAAATAGACTGCATCCAAATGGATAGCGGATATCTAGATGTAGTTAAGGTTACCTCCACCTTACAAGACTTAACTTGTTTTTTTGTTACTTGCATTAGTGAGTAAGTTCCCCAGGTCTTCACTGGGTATGGGATAGTGGTCGGTCAGGCCAATGAGGTGAAAATTGCTGGAGCGGCACACTTTTTTGCTGGATCAGCAGTTATCTTCGCGTATGATGATGAGGAATGGGGTAATTTGCTGTGCCTCTAAAAATATAATACTTATACTTTCGCGGGCTACCTAGTTACTTCCAACTGATTTTGGTGTATTAAACCCCGTATTCAGAAGAAACATAGAATACACAAATTAATCTTATTGGGTGTTTGGAAACAAAAACGATGACGATTTGCAAGTAGGTTCGTTAGTCTTCCGGTGTGACGGTCACCTTGCGGTAAGGCAATATGATCCGCACTCCGGAGAAACAAATGAAAGCACACCGGCGGCGGCGGCGGCATGCGTGCCAAGCAAAAAACTGGTTGTAGTAAAATGCCAGGCAGAATCGTGAAAGTTAAGACGAGTCGGACATCAACAAACTAGTTACTGGGTATTGCATTACAGAACGATTTATTCTAAGAGATATCTTGATAAAAGATAGCGATTAGATCTTCACTAGTCTTTAATGAACACCACAAATACTACAAAAAATCAATGATATTGGAATGCACTCACCATACCTTTCTCCAACATACTTTATAAATACAAAGTTTTTCTTTGTTGAAAAGCTAACCCTTACAGAGCTTACTTTGGGGTTAGGCTGATTGGTGTGTATTGGAAATATTTATATTAATTATTATTGATGCAAATTATCTGCCATCATGTTGTGTCTAATTTTGCGCAAATATAAAGCAAATATGGCTTGTTATTTACACCACTTAAAAACTAATAGCATTTTCGAAAGTTTTGCTCAGAAAACTTGGGAATACGAAATTAGGTGATGGTCCCATGAAAAGCTGAAGTTAAAACTTTAATGATGCAGGCATGTCTTGTAAGACACAAGATGTGATGTTTGTAAACTTAGCAAGTAGGGAGGACGCCACGGGGCAAAACACTGAAAGACGGACCTCTTGTGTTCTTACGGAGAAACCAACGCGCCCCGTGGGAAAGTATAAAGACGCAATCAGTGAGTGAAAAGCTCAAGGAAACCGAGGCGAAGACTTGAGCCACTGCCTTAATCGACTAGTTAACTATTCAGGACGCCTTCGAGCATAGCTATGACCCATTGAAACATTTCACATCTGTATGTATTTCCAATTTTTTGTTAAAGCTATGGTTTAGAAACGAGAACAAAGAAAAGTTTATCTTATAAGTATTTAATTTATGGCTTAGCATTTCGTAAGTGTATTTTCCTTTTTTATACAAATAATACTTTTTTACAGTAGGTTTAGTAACTATTTAAGTTTTTATGGGAATTTTACTTTTAATTGTTATTGCAATTAATTAAAGATTTATTCAAAGTACTTCCGAACTTTGTTATTATAGTATCATATTTTCTGTATGTATGAAAGTAATCTTCCTCTACATCATATTAATATGTGAAGCAAACAAATATTTCTTAATAAGGAAGCAATCGTAATTAGTTACCTAGCTGGTAAGTACGGTAGTGACAAATGACACTGCTATTGCTTCCAGATCATTTTCGACAACCACTAAGCATCTAAGTTTCAATATACAGGGTGTCCCAAAAAGTAGTGTCAAGCGGTAGTCCCGGGATAGAACACCCCTTGGGGAATCCGAAATACCCCCATGTATGTTCCGCGATTTTTTATAGTTTGCGAGTTATGAATTTTTTACTAAAATTTTGAGAATTAATGACCTAAACAACTTAAAAATTTAATAAAAAAAATTGGATGGCTTTTCCGAGATATTTTTTTTGCAACTCAATTTATATGAATTGTACTTAAATGACTAATACCTTTGTCTTTGTAACTATGATGGAAGTTTAAAAAATGATGGTGCAAAGTGAAAAAAATATGGTCAGTGAATTATGTCTTAAGATTTCAACTTTAAATTTAAAATCTTAATAGGTAGTTTCATAGCTCCTAAGTAAGTTTAAAAACTGCGTCAAACTCTCAGCTTTCATAATCATTTAAAAAAAGTAGTACTTAAAGGGCTACTTTTGCTAAAATCGGACTTCAAAAACAGTGAGGTGGAAAAATCTTAATATTAGCGATTTGGTATCGAAGTTTTTTTTTGGCATTTTATCATTCTTAAAGTTTTTGGGACACTCTGTATGTCAAAAGGGGCGTCATTACATGTCGTCTTCAGAAATGAAGTTCATTCTAGAGAAGGTATCCATGTCTGCATCATTTTATTCGCTATATCGCTCCAATCCCGTAATGGAATATTAATATAACGTGAAACTAGGTCTAATTAACGTATGTAGAAATATCCATAAACTTAAATCTAAATTTGACTAGAATGAGTTTTTTTAACTGTAATGCTGGTGGGAAGGAATGTTTGGTTATTGGCAAGGAAATAAAAATACTAATACGCCCTAAAGTTGAGACAATCACTGATATTACATTACAAACTCATGGCGGCATGCAATCTCTGAGTCATTGAGGCAACGACCGGGCGGTAAGTTCTGTGTACACCTTCGATAGCTAGCAATTGTCAATGTACCGATTCTTTCCTGTTCATTATGGGTATTTCTACTACGCTACGACGACGCTATTTTGGCCTACCGTCTATCGGAATTTCAAAGTTTTCAAATGCCTCGTGCTCTTTTTGCATTGGTAATAATAATATTAAAGAAAATAAGTTCTGCGTTCAAAAATAACAAAATGAAATCATAATCATAGCAATACTAAAGCAATCCCGATTGGCGGTAGGCCCCTGAACTGTATACAAATTGATTTTGTAGTGAAAGGAATTACAAATCTAGTAACCTACCTACATAATATTATTGTTTTGGTATTATATTATAAGTAATAGTTTGATTATTGTATATATATATACAGTAAAAGCTCCTTATTCACGCTTCCTTTCCAAAATTCATCATCCTTTATTTGCGTTTTCAGTAAAAAATGTGACCTAATCCTATATTCGCGACTAAAAATTTCATAACTCGCGGATGTAATCGGTGTGTATATATACATATTTCATATCTTGACTGAAAACGCAAGAAAAGGATGAATTTTTTGGTTTGAAAAAATTGTGACCCAATCCTATATTCGCGACTTAAAAAATCATAACTCGCGGATGTAATCGGTGTGTATTAGTGATGTAACGAATATTCGCATTCGCATTAGCGAAATGCGAATATTCGTTACATCATCGCGAAGCGAATGTTTTGCGAATATGAATATTAGAAAAAAACAATTTGAAGGAGTTGTAGTTCTGCCTTTCCTTGAATATTCATTGTTACACAGTTTGCATTTAGCTCGTTCAGCATCGCAAACTGTGAAATAAGTCCATGTTTCACTAGAATTCGATTTACTCATGTTAATAAATCACTATTACCACTCACAATCACTAACCTCAAAATTCACTTGTTTTGTTTACGGAAAGACCGGCGCGAGCGGAATGACACTTCAGTCGGATGAGTTCATATCAACTCGGCAATTCGAACGAGACTGCCATCATGCCATAGACAATTGGCGCCAATTAAAAAAAAACTAAATATTCGCATTCGCATTCGCGAATGACGGTACCAGACATTCGCATTCGCGAATGTTCAAAAAATGACATTCGTTACATCACTAGTGTGTATACATATTTTATGTCAAAGACAATAAAATTATCGAATGAGCTCCACTCCACGGCGTTCCCTCAGTATTATAATAAGGTCCTCCTCAAGAGAGGCTTAAATAGTGTTTCAGGAAAGGTAACGGAATGGCTGTGTCACTGGCATTGCTAATGTCCATAGGCGAAAGTGACGATATATCAGATTTTCTAAATATATATGCTTTAAATATCAAACAACAAATTTCTGTACGTGCTTGTATGTTATATAACAGGAGCTATAATCTATACTTACTGCAAAGTAACACTGGCTATAGTAATACCTACTTGGATATTGCTTAATGTTGAATTTTAAGTCAAAAGCAAAGTTCGTCCACGAAGTTAAGTTAATTAATATTTTAAATCCATAGGCATTCAATACTACTTCATATTTCCAGCGCATGACAGCACTGTCTATTGTAGTTTATAGTAACACATAATCCTAGCAATATTAACGGTTACCGCACAATTTCAGTATTTAAATAATAATAAATAGGTCTGCAAGAAGGTAAATAACCAAATTACAGCAATTAAAAAAGTCAGTCGATAATAGGACACGCGAGGGTCATAAATTAAGTAAAAAAAAATGTTTTTAATAATCTTAGGCCAACCTTAGTTGCAGAGGTGGGGGAGCTGGGATGAGAGGTGAGACTGCACTACAGAAGCTATCCCTCACACTTAAAATAGGCACCAAGTGTCGAGTTCCGGCAATACGTAAAGTAGAAGATGGGGCAAACGGCGATTACAGGTATAGGGCGCAAGTAAAATTTAACAATTTGATTTTAACAGGTCACAGCTCTTTTTAGTAGAATGAATATACTTTCAATACCAGCTGCTGTTCCCCATCTAAGTTTGATAGTGAACTAAGTTTACCAGCCATAAGCATATAGTGAGGATTCCATTGCAGTTTTGAGTCTATTGTTATACCCAAGAATGTAGTTGAGTGTACTAAATCTAATTTTTAATTATTTAATTTAATTCCAATATGTTCAACTTTACATTAGGTAAAGAGAATTGAATAAACTTGGTTTTATTAGCATTTAGCTTTAGATTATTCACATTAAACCATTGCAGAACCTGCGAGAGAGCATTATTAACATCGTCATAGTTGTTGTTACACCTGTCAACGTTAAATAAAGGTGTGTCATCAGCAAATAATACTATGTCACAAACATTTTCCACAAAAAAAGGCAAATCATTTATATATAACACAAAAAACAGGAAGGGACCCAAATTGAACCCTGGGGAACGCCCATTTCTACATGAGATCCAGACCTCTACAATTTGAATTCTGGAACTGAGGTACGACTGTATTAATTTATATGCAGTACCTTTGATTCCATAATGACTCAATTTCAATAAGAGTGTGTGATGATCAATGCAATTAAAAGCTTTGGATAAGTCGCAGAACACTCTAAGAACATTTTGAGCCTCTCTTTTGCCTCCAATATACGCCTTACAAGTGCAACACCCGCATCAGTTGTAGATCTACCTCTGGTAAAACCTGGTTTGTTTCCTATGCAAAAGTTTATTAAGGTTGAAATAAGGCATTAGTTGTTCTAGAATAATTCTTTCAAATATTATATTAAGAACTAGTAATATTGATATAGGCCTATAATTTCCAGGGTAATTTCTATTCCCTGATTTAAAAAGAGGTATAACTTTACTGTATTCCATGAGATCCGGAAATACTCCTTAATCAATACAGTTACTAAATATATCAACTAGATAAGGGGCAATAAGGGGTATTATACTTTTAATAACTTTAGTAGAAAAACCCCATAAATCACTTGTATTTTTTTGTTTAATAGATTTAAAACACTTAATAACATCAATAAAATTAATATGTCTGAACTGAAACACGTATCACACCTAGGTACATATTTCTTGAGGAATGTTTTGGCACCTACCAGTGAAGAACACAAATAGGATGTAGCCACCAAAGGAATAATAACCAAATATTCATTATAACTAAGTTAAAGATAAGTTCTTTAGATTTTATTTCAATGTTATTGGACTTAAGTTTAACTATAGCGTCACATGTCCTTTCTTTGCCTGTTACACAATTTATGACATTTTATGATGTTTTGATTTTATTATTAAATTTACATATTTTATTTTTAATAAAATTGGATTTGGCTGTTGTACATATTGAAAGTTTTAGAATAACATTTAAAATAATCAATAAAACCTTGTAAATGATTACATTTTCTTAGATGATACAATTCATAAAGTTTGTTTCTACTTTTATAGATACCAGTCGTAGCCCAATCACAAAAATGTAACTTCTGAGTAAGTTTTGAAGTTTTAAGGGAAAAGCTTTATTGAATTTATTTCTTATTAGATCAAAAAGATCCCCAAAAAGAATTTCAGAATCATCATGTGGGATATGAGAAATCATCACTGTTTTTTTTTTCATTGTAACCGTTTTTCTCTGGTCTCAATTCAATCATTTTGGGTTCATTTCTTACATCCATTTTATATTGTATTTTAAGCCATAATAGTCAGATGCAATACTTTAAAACTTGTTATTATGAGTATTATCTGTAAATACATTATCCAAACAAGTTGATGAATGTGATGTCACCCTAGTAGGCTCAAAAAATTATGGATCAAATTAAACCATTTAAATAGTAATATTATACATACTGATATAAAATTGTTTTTAAGAATATTAATATTAAAGTCACTGCAAACAACCAAAACTTATTAAGTACATCCTCCATCACAGATTCAAAAATATTGAAGTTACGATTAACAGTTCTGTGGTTTAAGATAGCGTTATGCCTAAATTGAAAGGCATGACTACAATGAGGCATCATGCTCAGATCACCACTAGATACAGGTAGGAACATTAACTCCTACCTCCCTAAGTAATCCAAGGAAAATGGACAAACACTGCTACCCACTACCAACTAACTGGAGGACCATCTAAAACCCAACTGCAATAAGGGCAGAATTAAAACCACGGTGCACTTAGAACAACAGGTAAACACTTAGCACACAGCATGACATGTTGCTATGAAGAGGCCTGCCCTCTCAAACTCCAAAACTCACAAGTTTTCACATCACTGGTGTGGGCCTGAGCTTCAGAGATTGAGAGGAAAGCTGCTGAAGTGCCTTAACAAGGCAATGAATACATGCAACACAGACTGGGACAACTACAAAACTAAGTAGGTAGTACCGAGTGGAGCAACAATTAATTAACTGCACAGATAACATTCTTCAAGGTGTCGTTGACTTGAGAAGTCTCGGGTTGGAATCCCAGTAGGGGCAGATGTTTGTGTAACGAAAACGAGCATTTGTACTCCAGTCATGGATGTATAATATGATTTCTATATAAATATACTCATTATTATTAGTATATCGTTGACCTTATTTTCAATTGGTGTAAGGGGCAAAAACGGGAAAATAGCTTTTTTACCTTTTTACACTCAGTTTAAAATTTTCAATGAAATGGTATATTTGAAATGTTGATATCTTGCATAATTTGTTCTTTACTATTGTTTAGTTTTTATTCACTCTAAATATGTTTTAGGGTAGAAAAAGACTCTATGAGTTTCTTCATCTAGGCTTAAGGTTGAATGTAACACTACATTAACAAATAATAGGGTGTAGAATATAAGTGATGTTTGTTTTTTATGTTGGAGAAGTTACCCAAACATTGTTTGTTATTGTATTTTGTTAAATTTATATGACATTTTATGAGTTCTAAAACATTGTCATTTTTTTTTTTAGAAAGAGGCGTTTATTCAATATAAAATATATCAATTTGGTTCAGCCTTTGGCTACTTTGCATTTTTTTTTAATAGAGAATGGTATATAAACACGCAAGTTGGTTTTTCATCTAGTTTCTGACTAATAACGGGGGGAGAATATTTGATTTATGGTCAGCACAGATGACAAACTTTTCCTGCTGGACTTTTGTCACCAGGGAAAAAATTGTACACCGAGGACTTGTCAAGAACTCAACTCACAAATAAACCTTGGAAATTTTGTGAGGCGAGGACGGAGACACTATGGAAGCAATATTCTGAGATAACATTGTACTCAAAAAAACATGAAATTTAAGAAAAAGAGAAGACATTCTAAAGGAGAACACTGGGTCCATCCCTTTATATCAGATTGATTATATATTTGTGTTGTTGAGATTATTTATAATGCTTTCACTATAATATTAAATAAAACCATATTTCATGATCTTTCTAAAAGATAATTAAATATAGTTCAAGCGTAAAGCAATGTAAAACATACAAACAACATACTTGAGGTTGAATAAATCAGTGAATTCAGTGTGTTAAGTGATTTCAGTCACTTAAAATAGTAAACTAGGAAGACATGACGCTAAGCCACAACATAATAATGTGATTTCTTAATACTCAATTGTGTTAATTTTAAGTTTTTAATTCCAGACTTAGACAGCCCTCATCAATTATTTGACTTTTTGTGAGCAGTATTTTTAGTCAGTTGCGTGCTTTACTCTATGCAGTTGTAAGCGATCTATTACAGTAGACAAAAGTCCTTCCTTTGCACGGGCTATTAAAGTTAGATTTATTGCATACACTTTTTAAAATTCATAACTTCTATCACAAAATTCGAAATGGGTTAAGTAACTTAATGATGAAGTGAGATTATAAGGAAACCTTCTTTCTCTTATTTCAGATGATGCCTCAGGCTATCTTAATGAATTGATTTATATTTAAGCCCAACGGCAAAAAATATTTCATAAAATCTTACAATAAAATGGTAGGTTAAAACAAGAATAAAACAATGTTTGACAGACTAACAAAACAGTGAGTTAATTACAATTATGCTGTAACTATCATAAACCATTATTGCAATAAATGAAAAAAGCTTAGCTTTAGGAATTCCTACTAAATTTATCTTTAAATCTTACCTTATATCAACATATAGAAACAACTTTGTTGACAAACACAATAACATGATTCACTTATTTTCATATTTACTGCAATAGAAAACAACTTCCTGTAAACTTTTAATTGTCAAACTTGAAGGCACTATCAGTATCACATAAGTATCACGTTAACTTGCGAGTGTTACACATCAAGAAACACTATTTAAAATTTATTATGGAAAACACCACATACTGAAAACACAGTATCAATACATAAAAAAAAAACACTTTTACGACATGACTTTCAGGGAAACATGATCAAACGGACGTAACAGAACACAAGGTACTATGCTAGGGAGCGCACGACACGATTACGAATGCAGGGTCTCCAGACTATGATTTTATAATTTCCCCAAAGAGATAATAATTCATAAAATTTTCCCCAAATTTTAATGGTTTTTTTTTAAATTATTTAATAAACAATGGATACTGGCCAGACAGGTGGGACTGGCAAATTTATATAAATTTTATTATCTCTCAGTTCTCAAATTAATACTGCTTGTGTTTGATTGATTGCTGCACTACTAGCTGCGGCGATTCGTGTAACAAGATTACAATCTCCAAAGCTTTTCGTATTTACTGTAACTGAATATAATAAAATTATGTACCTGATTTTAGTATGATTCTTTGAATATGAAATTAAATTAAATATAGTACATTAGTCTTTATAAAATGAAATGGAGAGCCTGTCGTCAAATTAAGTTTAGATTTAGACAATCCTGCCAAAATCAAACTCAATATCCTTATGATACTGTACAGAGAATAAGGTAAATCAAATTGAAATAAGGCAAATACGAATAGCCATGTGAAGTGTTAGCAAAAGTCACTTCACAACCATTATAACAACAAATTTCATTTGAATAAATGCGCCATTCTAATCGATCAGCCCCAATTTCCATCAAAAAATATTAGTTCCCCAAATTTTCCAGCAGATTTCATTAAACCAAAAGTTTCCCAAAGTTGATATTTTACCCCAAAAAAGGAAAAAATTCCTAATCTGTACACCCTGCGCCAATGACGCAGTCAAAATACAGAATTACTATAGACAGGATAGACCCACGAAGGACTTGTCTGTGCAATGACTTACTCTGGTATTTTTTGGTAAAATAAACATTCAAACAGCGAACGGGTTTTATCTGGCGTGGCTAAACTTAAAACTAAATTTAACATCAGTCTCTCTTTTTCATTCTGTATAGAGAATGACAAGGAAACACTGTTGTCAAATTTAAGTTTAGATTTAGGGAATCGTGCCAGAATCGATACCAGTGTATCCTTGTCATCTTCTATACAGAATGAAAAGGAGAGATGATATAAAATTTTGCGATGTCCAGTGCAGAGGCCACCATAGGCACAGTGAAGTAGACATAATAGAGGCTTTTTGTCTCGTTCTTTTAACCCAAAATCGCAGACAAACCAATGAAAATGTTGAACCAACGGATATTAAAACCTTAAGAACGATATTTACCTTATTTATTATTAGGTACCTATCATCTTTGTGTTGAACTCATATAATTTATTTACCTAATTACTGGAGATGCGCGTACTCGGTTTATGCTCAGTACTCGGCGTATTTTGTTTTTTTTTTTAGTTCACAATTACAAATATCTATAGTCGGTAATAAAATTTATATGTATATCTCTCTGTTTAGTAAATATTTACATTTAAATAACAAAAACTTTAAAACTACTCTATGACGATTTACAATCCGAATTACCTTAAACTACTTAACTAATATTGTGTTATCTAATATATAAAATTCTCGTGTCACGGTGTGCGTAATTGAACTACTCCGAAAAGGCTCGACCGATTTTCGTGTAATATTATATAAAAAATATAGAGAAAATTTTACGTTTTTATTTTTTTATGATACATCATACAAAAATACATAAAATCCTACAATTTCACCCTTCTACCACCAACCCCTATTTTTACGGCGGTACGAAGTTCGCTGGGACAGCTAGTTTAATGGGTATATAATTTACAATATAAAAAATTAGCCACACCCAGCCGTCAGGAATGGTGCCCAATAGGCTGACAGCATTGCCACGTTGGATGGCAAGGCTGATCCGTTGACCAAGATAGCTGCCAGCCTTGTGATCACCAGTCACCTCAGCGGGCCTCTTTGACAGTTCCTTAAAAAGGGAATGAGTGCTTGGACTGCTCAGAGGATGCTAAAAGATCACTCTGAAGACAGAAACAGAGCGGCTCGTCCCATTGGCTCTGTAAAAATAGGGAGGATGGTGGATCTACTCCCGGGCATGCCTTACACAAATCATTCCTAGCTTCTGCAAAGTAAGCCAACTCCACTACACCCAATGATGGACATAGTATTTTATTAAAGAGTTTAGCTGTACCTTAAGCAGAAGACAGAAAAGTGGGAAGGGCAATATGTGGGATATGGCGTTTGAAATATGGAAGTGTAGTTGGTTTGCTTTAACATTACCAAAGATATTATTATAAATAGTGTTTTTTTTGTTAAATTGCTGAAAGCAAGGCACCTCTATCTACGGAGTTGAAAGCATTCTTGACATCCACCTTCAGCACTACCTCGGCTGCATCAAGCGACAGATAGGTGCAAAGAGCGTGAACAGCTGCTTTACAACCTCCCTTGACGCCAAAACCAAGCTGAACTGGTTTTAATTCGGCTGAAACTCCCGGTAAAATGTGGTGGATAAAAATTTTGGATGCTATATGGCGAGATGTGGAGCCAACAGCTATAGGGCGAATACCACCGTCTTTTTTCTTTAAAGCAATTAAGTTGGCTCCGTAAAAGATCTCAACAATATCTTCAGGAACTTCACCGGATAGCATTAAAAAAAGTTATATTATGTAATAAGGCTCTCACAGCGTCACCGACTGAGACGGAAATGAGGTCTTTTAAATGTTGAGGTAGCCCATCGAGACCACTGGCAGAGTCACTTTTGAAGGAAAGTATTGCAGCCGAGATGTCAGCGTCTTTAGTTATTAAATGGGAAGCATTTTGTGAGAAGTGGCGGGAATCCTTTACAAACGACGATGTTCGTCCCACTAACCGCTGCAATATTTTTATAAGCCCGTCACAAAAAAAAATACAGTCGTTAGTGAGATGAACATCGTCGTTTGTAAAGGAGTTCCGGCACTTCGTAGAAATCTTACATCAAAACAATCACTCGATGGTTAGTTTCGACGTGGAATCACTTTTCGCAAATGTACCTGTGTTGGACTGTCTGGACTGGAAGTAGTAAAAGTGAAGTTGCAATACAATAACATCATAACGGAATATGCCAAGTTATTACATCATTGTTTGTCGACGAATTTCTTTATATTCTAGGGTCAGTACTACCTCCAAATAGACGGGTTATCAATGGGCAGTCCGGTTGCTCCAGTAGTTACCAATATATGGATGGAGTATTTTGAGGAAAAAGCTTTCGCCACCCCACCACCCACAGAAATTGCACTATGGAAGAGGTGTGTCGATGACGTACATATTTTGTATATTGAGAGGATACAAAGAAGATGTTGAGGCTCATTTGGCAAATTAAAATGGAGTCCATACCAAAATGTATTTCACATATGAGATATAAGAAGATCATAGTCTGGCCTTTCTTGATGTAAAGATTCGGGTGCGGAATGATGGTTAGCTGAGTCATTCCATTCACCACAAACCTACACACACAGATTGTTATCTCAACGTCTCCTGGCATCACCACCCTAGTGCCCTAGACATCTAACTAAACTCTGTAGTGACTTCACTGACGAACCGTGCATATGACTTGTGTGACAAGGAACATCTGCAAGAAGAGTTGAAGCATGTACTTACAGAATAATGGATTCAAGGGACAGATTCCACCCAAACACAAATTAAGACACCAGAAACACAAAGTAGACAGGCAACCAATATTTTTGCCATAAATCAAAGCAGTGACAGACAAGATCTCGAACATACTTAATAAGTACTCACTTAATACTGCCTTCACTCCTTTACAAAATTTGCCACAGGTTCTACGTGTCTCCCAAAGACAACTTCCCCTTGGAGAAATCTAGTGTATACAAGATCGACTGCAGCTGTGGTAGTTCGTGTATTGACTAATCGAAGCGGACAATAGCGTGCCGAATGAAAGAACACATCAAAAGCAGTCAGATCAGAATCAATGATACGCAAAAATCTGCCATCGCGGAACATTTAATCGATTCGGGTCCTAATCACTGGATTGAGCTCCATAATCCACAAATTATCTCGACAGAACGCCACTACATAACAAGATTGGTTAGGGAAGCTATTGAAATAACCAAACACAAGAATTTCAATCGTGATTGTCAAGTGTTTGTAATTAAAATTAATATTCGTATGTGCAAAAACCGCAAAAATCATAAAAGTGTCGTTCCGCAATCTGATACTGTGAGTATTGTGTGTCGGAAACAGGTGCGAGTGAATAGTGAGAATGTGACCAATGGCAGTGGTGTGGAGCGCAATAAAAGACGATGTCAGAGGGTAGACCGATATGTCTGCCATAGCCATAACATCTACCCGCAATCACTTCAGTTACTCTGTGATCATGGCGCTTGCAAAAGTGCCGAAATATCGGTGGCATCCACACGATACAATTTTACGTCCAATTTGATTAGATTGACAATCAAATTGTGTTGTGTGGACGGAAATATGAAATGATGGTCGGTATCGCCCGATTTGGGATTGCCCAATCAAATTGGGTGGTGTGGACGCTAACTGGCCAATTTTTTAACGTAGTCAATGTACAAGCGGCGTTCAGAGCGGGTGTGTGCGTTGACTTGTCTTTTTAGAAGAAAATGGAGCAACATGACGACAATATTATGTCTATTCGATCTGAACGGGAAGTAATGGAGGAGATTTTAGATATATGTAAAGACTTGCCATGCCTTTGGGATGTGTCTAACCCATTATATAAAAATAAAGAAGCAAGGCATAATTCCTTAGAGATTTTGCGGAATAAGTGGAAAAATATTGATAAAAATATTACTTAACTTTTCTTTAGATTTAAAAATCTAGCAGTTAAATGCTTAAAAATAAATAAAATCAAAAATATTACTGTTATAATTTTTATTATTTTTAAAGCATGTAACTGCTTGATGTTTAAATCTAAAGAAAATATAACTAGAAAAAATTCCACGCGGACCAGGCAGTTATTTGTTATTGAAAATAAAAAATCATTTAATTAAATTTATATTCTACTCAATGATATGCGCGCATGCTGGGGTAAAAAAGAAATAATATTATATATATTTTTTTATAATTTTTATTTTTTAAGCATGTAATTGCTTGATGTTTAAATCTAATGAAAATATAACTAGAAAAAAATTCCACGCGGACCAGGCAGCAGACGGGACTCGAACCCGCACCCTTCGAAAAACCCTTAAAATATAACTGAGTTATATTTTCTTTAGATTTAAACATCAAGCAGTTACATGCTTTAAAAATAATAAAAATTATAACTATAATTGCTATCTTTTCTTAAATGTTTAATACTTGTAAAAGTATTCATTTGACATTGTGGGTTACCTATAATGCGAAGAGATGGCGCTGCCTTGCAACTTAAGAATGGCTGGAAGAATTTTGACGCGGTCAGTGAGGGCCGCGATAACAAAATTGGTCAGTGCATTCGCCCGGATTGCAAAGGGTGCGGGTTCGAGTCCCGTCTGCTGCCTGGTCCGCGGGGATTTTTTTCTAGTTATATTTTCATTAGATTTAAACATCAAGCAATTACATGCTTAAAAAATAAAAATTATAAAAAAATATATATAATATTATTTCTTTTTTACCCCAGCATGCGCGCATATCATTGAGTAGAATATTAATTAAATGATTTTTTATTTTCAATAACAAATAACTGCCTGGTCCGCGTGGAATTTTTTCTAGTTATATTTTCTTTAGATTTAAACATCAAGCAGTTACATGCTTTAAAAATAATAAAAATTATAACAGTAATATTTTTGATTTTATTTATTTTTAAGCATTTAACTGCTAGATTTTTAAATCTAAAGAAAAGTTAAGTAATATTTTTATCAATATTTTTCCACTTATTCCGCAAAATCTCTAAGGAATTATGCCTTGCTTCTTTATTTTTATAACTATAAAAATTATAACTATAATTGCTATTTCTTCTTTCAAATGTTTAATACTTGTAAAAGTATTCATTTGACATTGTGGGTTTACCTATAATGCGAAGAGATGGCGCTGCCTTGCAGCTTAAGAATAGCTAGAAAGAATTTCGACGCCGTCCGTGAGGGCCGCGGTAGCATAATTGGTCAGTGCATTCGCCCGGATTGCGAAGGGTGCGGGTTCGAGTCCCGTCTGCTGCCTGGTCCGCGTGGAATTTTTTTCTAGTTATATTTTCTTTAAAAATATTACTCTTTAAGTATAACTATATTTAAGTTTATTAATTGAGTCACTTAAATATAATATAACTACATTTAAGTGCCTCAATTGCTTTCTTTTTAATAACCATTGTTTTGTCCACAGTCTTCTTTTTCTTTTTTCTCATCTACATTTGTAGTTAGAGCCAAGATTAATCCAATTTTTTGCTTCTTGGTAAGAGGCATCCTAATACAAACAAGTCCGTTCAGCAGAGGCAACAAATAAAACTGAAATTGGCGATCTTGTTGTGTACGTGTAGACGGACGACCAGATTGTACCCAATTCAATCGGCAATCAGATTGGCAATCAAATTGTGTCGTGTGGAAGGGGTAGGAGACTCATAAAAAACAAGGTACTTACATGGTAACAATCCCGCTAATAACTATAACAGATTTCTTCGTCGATCTGTTTATGTTTTGTGAAGATTTGAGTCTTTCTTGGCGCTTAAGCAACTCAATTTTTTTAAGATTTTTATTGTTCACAACTTGAAGCGACATAAATTGTGCTCTTTTTTGTGAACCAATTTACTTTGGCGTATGCTTTGTTGGCTTACGCCATACATTGGCGTATGATTTGATATTGCTTAATGCTTATAATATTAATGTTTTTAAAACCGAGTGCGTTGATGGGGGAAACCAGGTCGACACGATCTATGCAGATTTTGAGAGGGCATTGGATCGCGTCGATCATTTAATCCTTCTCCGTAAGCTTCACGAAATTGGGATACGTGGTGACCTGCTTAGGTGGTTTGTGTCCTACCTGCGCAATCGACGTCAAGCGGTAGTTATGGGCGAACTAAGATCTGACTATGTTACGAGTACAATACCATCTGGTGTGCCGAAGGGATCGGTCCTCTTCTGTACGTTGCTTACCTCTATGACATAGGTCAGTGTTTTCGATATGCTAAGTATCTAATGTATGCAGATGATACGAAAATGTATGTCTATAAAATCTATCTTGGACTGCCTGAAACTTCAAGAGGACTTAGATAGATTATTAACTTATTACCAACAAAATAAAATAAATATCAATGTGATTAAGTGTTTGTTATTTACCTTTACGCGCAAAAGAGTTCCTATTGCGTTTGATTATTGTTTTAATAGCACATCCATTACACGAATTTATCTGGTGAAAGATCTCGATACACTCTGATGATAAATTAACTTTTTCTATGCACGTAACAACAATAGTCAACAAAGCATAAGAATTTAGGGTTTATTTTGAGGATTAGCAAGCCTTTTACTGATACTCTCTGTTTAAAGATTCTGTACTTTGCATACTGTCGTAGTAAAGGTTACCCCTATTTTTTTATGGCGGTACGAAGTTCGCTGGGTCAGCTAGTAATATTATAAAAACTTTATTACATTTTTCCTTAAATTTATCACCCTCCAATCCGCACTGGGTCCATTATCACCCACCAATCCGCGCTTAGTCCGTTAACACCCACCAATCCGCGCTGGGTCCGTTATCACCGACCAATCCGCACTGGGTCCGTTATCACCCACCAATCCGCGCTGGGTCCGTTATCACCCTTCAATCCGCACTGGGTCCGTTATCACCCACCAAGCACTAGATTCATGTATTTTATGACGGATTGGCGCGGATTGGTGGATGATAACGGACCCAATGCCGATTGGAGGGTGATAACGGTCCCAGCGCGGATTGGTGGGTGAGAACAGACCCAGCGCGGATTGGTGGGTGATAACGGCCTCAGCGCGGATTGGTGGGTGATAATGGATTAAATGCAGATTGGAGGGTGATAACGGACCCAGTGCAGATTGGTGGATGTGAACGGACCCAGTGCGGATGGGTGAGTGATAACGAACCCAGCGCGGATTGGTAGATGATAACGGACCCAATGCGGATTGCAGGGTGGTGACGGACGGGGGGCGGCGGAGGGAGCTACACGGGCATGCCCAAGTAGTCCTCCGCAGCGGACGGGGGGCGGTACGGTGGGCACTAGCACGGAGGAAAAACAAAGAGGAGCTGGCCTAAGCAACTGTGCACTGTGATTTTCAACTAGGTCCTGACGTCATCATTGTGGGCGGGGCCTAAGTCAGTATGCTTTCAGCGTTCGTCAGGTGCACACTTAACGAGACTCGCATTATAAGTGTTTTTTTGCGTTTTTAACAAGACAAGGATGAAGTTTTGTGTTTTACTATGTCAAAGTTACTCAGACAGACGTTCTGATAATATGGATGGCATCACATTTCATTTGTAAGTAATTTTATACGTAATTAAATATATAAGTTCTAGAACATTCTCAGCCTCAGCTATCAGCGTTAAAATTCTACTACTTGACACCAGATGGCGACACTTTTAGGAAGAAAATACACAAGTTTACGTATAATTTTGCAGTAGTATATTGTAATAATCATACGTAAATACTGAAAACTGTTATACACTTATTCCTAAATAACTTTTAGTATCTAAAACAGTAATTTTATCAATATATAACTAACTGGCCGCCATCTGTCGTCATATAGAATAACTTTTTAAACGTTACAAATATCCAGGGCCGTAATACGTATTAAATTATTTTACCAAGTAAATAAATTTTAATTATTTTTATGTTCGTTTTAGATTTCCATCCAACGATAATTTAAAACAGCAATGGATTTTAAAACTTAATAGACCGGATTGGACACCATAGAAGAAGAAAATATTTCCATTTTAAATGAATCTTCTGTGCAAAAAATTAATATTACATCAGAACGTTATCGCATTTTAAATAAAATGAGTTTCGAGTCTTCGGATAGCACGGATTACGAGCCTATGCCTGACGATATGTTATTGGAATTTGATGAACAATTAAATACAACTATAGGTGACTATTTGCGCCGTCAAATAGTGGCATATATTTCTGGGTATGTGGTCAAATATTTACATTCCAAGATCAAATGTGAGAGCTGTCTCAAAAAATTATATGCTGATAACTACGACGATAGTGACCTTGATTTGATAAAAACTTAAAATAAGGGTGGTCTTACTTTCCCATCTAGAGATGTCATAAAAATATGTATACGGACCGAAGGCAGTATTCGTTGTGTTAAATCGCAATCTTTGAATACTCCTAACTTTCGTAAACATAAAATTGTATCGAATACATTAAAATCACTTATTGGACAAGATTGTTTCAAAAAATCGGCCAACCATATGTTTGACCAATCACCTACAGTTAATCATGTTGTATTTCTGATGAAATCGATTGCAGAAAAATATATTGATATTCGTTTTAAGCATTTTGCCACAATACAAAACGATAGGGCAACCAACCGACAACAACTAACCAAAACTATTATTTACAGGTAGGTAATTGATGTTTTTTAATAAAATTATGTTTGTAATAACATTTTGTCTATTATTTTTAAACTACCTTAAAATTTAAATCTAAAGAAAATAGAACTAGAAAAATATCCACGCGGACCAGGCAGCAGACGGGAGCGGGTGCGGGTTCGAGTCCCGTCTGCTGCCTGGTCTGCCTGGATTTTTTTTCATCAAGCAGTTACATGTTTTAAAATAATAAAATTTATACCTTAAAATTTTTATAATCGGTCAAATTTGTCAACGTTTATTTTATTTATTTACCTACATATTTAATTTTTTTGAAGCTTCAAGTTCTGAGTACGTCCCATTATAAACAAAACTTTTGACATCTAGTGTTAGATAGCTGAACTACTACGTAGTAACATAAATATCAACCTAAGCTAGTTTTGCTATTAGCCGATAGATGAAATATTGAGAAGTGGGCGGAGCTGAACACCCCGCATCCCGCAAATTATCACGCGTCGTTTCTTGAGGAAATTTAATCACCACACCTCCTCTTTGTTTTTCCTCCGTGGGCACTAGGCCGCGTATTTTGCCCCCACGCGCGGGCCATCCTGCGCACGTCTGCGGGGTCCCCGCAATACCTCGGGAGACCCCTGCCGTGGAGCCCCGGCTAGGCCGGGAGGCTGCTGGGTGCGGAGACGCGGAAGAATCCCTAAACGCGGGGATCCCGCGGTTTCGCACTAAGCAGCTTAGAGGGTATTCGCAGGACTTTTTTAGCGGATATTATACCGTAAAGCGCCCGTAAGAGTTGCGGGGTCCTCGGTGGGCAGCCACTGTGGGGTTCGTAAGACTTGCGGGAGCCAGGTGTGAGGTCCGTTCGGCGGTGTGCCTCTTAAAGGCGCCGTCGTCTGTAAATAGATTTTTTACCTGCGTATTAAAAAAAAAAAAAAAGGGTGGTGACGGACCCGGCGCGGATTGGTGTATGTGAACGGACCCAGCGCGGATTGGTGGGTGATAATGGACCCAGCGCGGATTGGTGGTTCTTTTTCTATCAACAAAGCTTCAGGTCAAGTTTATTTTTTCAGATCATTTTAGCTTAGTTTCACTTCAGTGGTGTGGTTATAATAACCATCAAAAGTGTCCCAATGTTGAGCAAGTTTTGAAATGCTTAATGGTAAACCTGTTACAAAAATAGTTGTTTTGTTAGTGTGGGTATTTTGCTTCGAAGCCCTGGTTAATTTTCTATCCAATCGGTATATTTGCTATTCATTCATTATATTTGATATGAAAATCATCTTTCTGTACAATTCAACAAGTTTTTTGTTACTACAAATTAGATGTAGGGTAGTGGCACCAAAACATGAACGACCCCCAATAGATGAACGTTCGACCGAAATTTAAAGATATTAAAAAATCTGCCGCTTACTTTTGTGTAATATTTTTTTATGTAATATGGCAACAATTTTTCTGCTCGATGCCATTAAAATATTAACATTAATGTCAACGACGCGCTCACAGTCGCGCGCCGCGCAAGCTCTTTCCTCCAAAAATCAGTTTTCTATGGAAACCTACTTCAGGTAAGTAGCTTCCACATTTAAGCATAACATCAAATTAAACATATAATTATAGCTTTGTTTTGTTGGTTATAGTTGCAATAACATCTTGATATATTTGGCTTTGATTACGTAGTGTCAGGTTAATGCACAATTTATTGTATTTTAGAGAAATACTCTGTTCAAGTAATGGATTATATTTTGTAAGTAAAATCCAATAAATGAACGGCGTTCAACTATTGGAAATAGTGCAAATATTTGCAGACATCAAAAATCTATATAATGATTCGTATAGTCAAACCAAAACAACTCAATTTTTTTTAAAATAATATTATGAAGCTAGTTACCAAAAGTTGAACATAATTTGTAAAGGCTTTTGTTTATTTTTACGTCTTTTATTTTAGTATGAAACCGTTTACTGTTCAATTTTAGGATTCATGCCTAAAACTTGAACCAAACAATTATGTTCAAATTATATTCGTTCAACTTTTGGGTATCGGTTTTTAAGTTGAATGCATAAGTAATTTTGTTTTTCAAATTTTCAATTCAAAGTTGATGTATCGAATAATCAAGGAACATCCCAGAACCTTAACGTTGCTCCGATTATTCAGGATTTATCACTGCAAGATGACTTGCTCGACAATGAAAAAAGGGCCCAAAGCCCTGACGTTGCATGTGAAAAAAGTCAATGTACGTCTGATCCAACTCTTGAAACTAATTAACCGGTCTGTATCAAAGTAATAATAGTTATTTATTATACAAGAGTGGAAAGTTCCTTTTTAACCGCGTGCTCGATTTGGATGACCGAGCAAGCGAAGGATTCTAAAGTTGAATCACGAGCGCAGCGAGTGATTCTAAATTAGAATCCTGAGCGTCAGCGAGGGAAACAAACGAGCACAAGGTGAAAAATCTTTCCACTCGAGTGCAATACGTAACTTTTCATCCCACCTCAGCGAGGAAATGACAAAATGAAAAAGAAAACAATTTATAATGACAAAATATTTAAGCAATAAAACGTGAAAAACTAGAATGGCGCGAAGCACGCAAATAAAACAAAGAAACCAAGAAGGTTCCAAATTTAAATTTTTTCACAATTTAAAAAGTTCTAATCATAAATTTGGCACCATAGAGGTTACATTAAATAGGTTTAATGACGTTTTGAATTTACAATTATATTGAGTACTCATTATATGTGATGTTCTAAATTCAAATCTACTTTGCCGCTCAAGCGAATAAAATAGAATTTTCCAGCCAGATTTCGAAGCGCAAAATTACACTTTCCGAGGTGGTGGGATGAAAAATATAAAATTGATGAGTCGCTGAAACTTCTTTAATCCAAAGTAGGCACAAAGCGAAAACAATTACAATCCAAAAAATCCAGCGAGAACAAGCAAAAGCAGAAAAGGATAAAACTATTAAAGTAAAGAAATCTTAGTAAAGAAAGTAAATACTAAGGTCAGTAAAGCTAAAGTTTGTGCTGCTGCAAAGGAAGAAACGACAGTTCAAAGTCAATTAACTAAAATCGAGAAACAGAACTACTACTACTAGTTTAGATGTAAGTACCGAAGAGACTGAAATGATCAATGAAAATAACAAAAGTCTGATTATAGATAAGGATAAGAACGTAAGTTTTGGATATTACGTTATGTTGTGGTTTGAGACTAATAAAAGAAATCGCTACTATGTCGGACAAGCCCTGAAAATTGACTTTGACAATGACTTCGTTAAAGTTAAATGTTTAAGGAAGGAGGCCAGCACATTTGACAAATTTGACATATTTCAATGAGCCCTCCACTGCTGATTTAACAGAAGTATCGATATCAGCTGTCATAAATGTTTTACCGTCTCCCGAATTGGAAGAAGAGGATTGATTACATTTGAAAACACTCAGTCACAACACAACAACGATCTCAATTTGTGTGAATAACTTAACTACAGACCTATCTGTAGTTATTACATAGGCAATACATTTGTTTCACCCAGATTAGTGGTGTAAGTTTAATAACTTAGTTTTGCTTACAGCTGGCTCCTGCTATTGTTAAATTTATTAGTCAGGTCCAGCTATTGTTTAGTTTACTAGTGAGGTTGTGATTGTGATCTCAATTATTAGGTTCTAATTGTATTACTTCGTTGATTAATTCGATAATTGGGTAAATAATATTGTACTTAAATAAAATTAGTACGGGTACTTCTTGAGACTGTGTAATATTTAGGTGTATTAATTAGTATAAATAATATTTTTTTGTTAAAAGTTGATTAGTTTATGTAACGAGTCAATTGATCTCGCAAAGACAAAAAAATATTAATAGCAAGAATGTCATTTTTTGAATATAAAGAGATAAAAGAATTTATTCGCTTTTGCTATGCTTTTTATTTAGAAATTGAAATATTAAATAAAATAGCATCCTATACCAATCTAAATGTTAGTTCAAATATTGGGTTCTAAACGTTCATAATTAAGACACGTCGTTCAAGTATAGGGGTAAAACCACAAATTTTACACAAATAGTTATTTTATCAAAAAACTGGTAGCCTAGGGAATTATTTTCTTAAATTACTAAAATCTTGAGGATAATCTGGAATCATAAAAAATATCAGCAAGCGCCAATAGTTCGAAAAGGCCGAGAAAAAGGGATTCAAAGTTGCAAAAACCTCTTAATCGTTCATTTATTGGTGCCACTACCCTATATTTATGAACTAGTGGCCCGCCCTCGCTTCGCTTCGGTGTAGAGCTGAAGTGTAGACTACAGTTTTTGTTCTCAGGCTTGTATTATACACAATGACATTCATCTATGATTCTTCTTATACCTGCATGCAAAGTCTCAACCCGATCGGTTTAAAATTTCATACAAACTTTCATTCCCTATTTTATCCTCTTGGGGGTGGAATTGATCAAAATCCTTTCTTAGCGGATGTCTACGTCATAACCTCTACCTGCATGCCAAATTTCAGCCCGATCCGTCCAGTGGTTTGGACTGTGCGTTGATAGATCACTATGGCAGTCAGTCACCTTTGAGTTTTATATATATAGATATTTGTTACGTCACCGTAAACTGACGATATGAGATGTTGTTGGGATTGCACTATACAACATAATTCAGGCATCAGAATAAGTTTTCCTTGGTGTAGCAGTGGAAAGGTACCTTCACCAATCCTTAATAATATATCAGAAAATTCACGATCATCCGGGTTATCTCCAGTTCTCACTCGCATGTTTATAGTCAAATGCACCGATTGTATATCACGCCACAAATAAAAGCTTTTCAGGCAAGCCCTAACCTCATCAGCTCGGGTTCCCCGTGGTATTTCCGGTAAGGTTTGTCGGAAAACCACAAAATAAAAATGTGATACCGCCCATTGGTCGATCATTTTGTCTTATCCGTTACACAAAAATAAATCCTTATAAGTAGCATGATTCAGTATTCACGTGCGACGGCGCGATGGCTTATTTCATGTATAAGTATAAGTTTGGTGTTTCTATACCGATTTCTATGATTCTTTTTTTATTGAATAGGTAATAATGTTAACTTTTTTAAATTAGGGATGAGTGAGAGTATTATATACGTAAGAGTAAACAAATATAATCAGAATGCTCCGAACTGCTAAGCTATCAGGAGTTACACGTGTTATTGTGAGTCAACTATAAAAGATAGACATATGCTGTTGCGGGATATTTTTTAGACAATTTTATGTAGAATATTTCCGTCATACATAATTTCTATGTAACTTTAACCATTGAGGCTGCGCACGCGACGTAAGCTTAAAAAATGGAGTAACTTCTCCCGTTTTCCCAACATTTCCCTTCATTACTCTGCTCCTATTAATTATAGCGTGATGAAAAGTATACTATAACCTGCCCAGGAGTATGAAGAATAATTGTACCAAGTTTCATTAAAATCCGTCGAGTAGTTTTTGTTTCTATAAGGAACATACACACAGACAGACAGACAGACAAAAATTTTACTGATTGCATTTTTGGCATCAGTATTGATCACTAATCACCCCCTGATAGTTATTTTGAAAATATATTTCATGTACAGAATTGACCCCTCTACAGATTTATTATAAGTATAGATTATTACTTTCGCACTAATTTTGTTCAACAAAATGTTTTGTTTGCAGTAAAATAATTATTTTGTTGTAAAAAGCATATAATTGCTGTAAATAACTTGATGGGTAATAAGCTATTTAGGCGCTTTGCAGACAACACGGGGCGGGGTTCACAAAGTGAATCCTATATTACAAACGCACACAGAGGCCAAAAAGACCGCGCCGCAGGTGCCCGGCTGGCGGCGCGGCATGTCCGCGGCTGCCCGCCGTGGATCATACAAACCAGTTTATATGCAGTAACGCAGACGGCGCGGCGCGGGGCGGTCAGCTCAGTCCGCGCCACGCGCTTTTAAGGCGTTTTGCAGACGACGGGGCGGGGCGGGCATTTTGTCCGCGAAGCAATAAAAACCGCGTCTGCCCGTCGATGTCTGCGGCTGCCCGCGCCGCGTACACAAAGCACACGACGAGCAGAGGCGGTCAGTTTAGAACGTTCATTCTAGTGAATAGTCCATCACTAATAAAAATTCGCGAAATTGACCGGCCCGTCCCGCCCCGTCGTCTGCAAAGCGCCTTAGTGATGGACTATTCACTAGAACGAACGTCCTGAACTGACCGCCTGTGCCCGTCGTGTGCTTTGTGTACGCGGCGCGGGCAGCCGCAGACATCGACGGGCAGACCCGGTTTTTATTGCTTCGCGGACAAAATGCCCGCCCCGCCCCGTCATCTGCAAAACTCCTTAGGCGTTTTGCCGTTGACGTTCTAGTGAATAGTCACTAAAAAGCGCGTGGCGCAGACTGAGCTGACCGCCTCTGCCCGTCGTGTGCTTTGTGTACGCGGCGCGGGCAGCCGCAGACATCGACGGGCAGACCCGGTTTTTATTGCTTCGCGGACAAAATGCCCGCCCCGCCCCGTCATCTGCAAAACTCCTTAGGCGTTTTGCCGTTGACGTTCTAGTGAATAGTCACTAAAAAGCGCGTGGCGCGGACTGAGCTGACCGCCCCGCGCCGCCGTCTGCGTTACTGCTTAAAAACTGGTTTGTATGATCCACGGCGGGCAGCCGCGGACATGCCGCGCCGCCAGCGCCACTGCCCGCCGGGCACCTGCGGCGCGGTCTTTTTGCCCTCTGTGTGCGATTGTAATATAGGATTCACTTTGTGCTATTAGGCGTTGAGCAGACGACGGGGCGGGGCGAGCATTTTGTCCGCGAAGCAATAAAGACCGCGTCTGCCTGTCGATGTCTGCGGCTGCCCGCGCCGCGTACACAAAGCACACTACGGGCAGAGGCGGTCAGTTTAGAACGTTCATTCTAGTGAATAGTCCATCACTAATAAGCGCGTGGCGCGGACTGAGCTGACCGCCCCGCGCCGCCGTCTGCGTTACTGCATATAAACTGGTTTGTATGATCCACGGCGGGCAGCCGCGGACATGCCGCGCCGCCAATGCCCGCCGGGCACCTGCGGCGCCGTCTTTTTGCCCTCTGTGTGCGTTTGAAGTATAGGATTCACTTTGTGCTATTATTCGCGGCGAAATTGACCGGCCCGCCCCGCCCCGTCGTCTGCTAAACGCCTTACTGTGCATTTAAAAATATTTTGAGGCGACTATTTTGCTGTGCAATAAGTATTTTTGCTTAAGATTGAGAATTCATTTTAATACAAAATGTCTTTTTTTCTTTGATTTGCTGTTAAATACTATCCGCATTAAAATGTCACATCTCAGAAAAATATCAAATTTCGAGTTAATAGAAATGCGGGATAGTTCCCATGTGCATCCAGTGGCAATCCCCACAGCGACTAGGAAGATACCGTTCACCCCTTGACCTCATTTACATATTAAGTCGGTTTTTTTCAACATATTTAGATGTAGGTGCATAAGATAAAAAAAACCAAACAGGAGTTCATAGATTTATTTATATTTTCTAAAATTGTACATTCACGCACATACACACAGTAAATGTCATTAAAAACAATTTTTTCAGTCTGCTCCAATATAAACAAAAAATACAAAATGGCACTACCACCATACTACTATAATGATATTTGTTTGGGGTGCAGCAATTTTTTGATTTAAATTTCTTCAAAAATACCATATTGATTTTTTTATGAAATTATATTAATAAATTTTATCTTACAGACTCAGCAAAGGGAAAATAATATAAATACTCAAATCATTCAATAAAAAAATAAAGAGAAATAATACTTGATCTATGTCAAAACTGTAAATCTACATTGTATGAATTAATTTCTTATTATAAATCCAGAGATTACAAGTAAGATACCTAAAGTCTACAAAAAATAATCTTACAAATTATACCTTATAGTTATACATGTCTAAGGAGAGCTAAATCTAGCCAAATTTTATTCATGTAAGACTTTAGTGAAACAAAAAATTTAAAAATAACAATTTGTCACTGATACATTTATTCTTAAATATCTAGAGCCTATATTAAAAGAACACCCTTAAATCGGAGAGTGATCTTGAGATGCATAATAGGCTTGTTTTAAATTTAGTCAGTTCTTACATGATTAAAGTTGGGATAGACTACATTGTTTGAGAATGTTGTAGTGCCAGATAACCCCTATGTCATTATCAGTACTCAAATACATGTACAACAAATTTAATGAAAGTATTGGTGGCAATGAAAACAACAAGAGTTATCATGACCAACATATTACACTAAGGTGTGTGTGTAATGTGTCAAAAATCAATACACTTATTACTGATCGGAGCCCTCTTCCTCTTCATCGTCCTCCTGTTCCTCTTCAGTTGATGCAGCATCCTTCTTAGGAGGGGCTGCATCTTTGCGTGGTCTCCCACGACCCCGACCCTCAACTGGTGCACTCTAATGGAGAAAATTTTATATATAAAAATAAAATCATCAAATCAAAACAAAGTAAAAAGAAGACAAGTACTAACTTTTCCCTTAGCAGCTCCCTTTTTCTTAGAGCCTTTAGGCCGGCCTCGTCCTCTCTTTGCTACTGGTGCCTGTTCATCATCCGACGATTTTGTTGATTCTTTCGTTTTGGCAGGCATTGGTGGTCTTCCTCGTTTTTTAGAATCTCCTTTGGCTTCCTATAAAAGAAAAATTTTGTTCACAGGCAATTCCAAAAGAACCTCCTAATCTCATTCAGGTAGTACTAACCGATTGTGTTCCATTAGATTTCGGCCTACCGCGTCCTTTCTTCTCTACAGTTGTCGAACCGTCATCAGACATTGCAGTAAAATTTTACTGTTTGGTTAGAAAATTATCTAAAAACAATAAAAATTTAGTTTAAATTTATGATACAAGAGAAGTCAATCAAAAAATCTACTCTCTAGAAACAGTAGGCATCGTGAATGAAATTTGATTTGGAAACTAATTAACACTATCCCATTTGGTTAGGCATCGCAAATGGAATTGGCTTGCAAATCAAATAAGTCTATTGATTTATCTTATTCTTTTGAAAACAATGAAAATTAAGAACCGTTTCAAATAATAAATAAGCTGAAAATAATTCAGTCAATTCAATATTTAGATGTAAAAAGATAAGTACATACAAAGAAAATATGAAACAAATGTCAACAACCGCTAAATAGACGCCAAGCCGACTAATTATATCGGTGTTTTTACCAGCACGGGGCCCAAAGGAAGCGTCGTGAAGTCATATCAAAATGTTTAAAATGATATTTAACTTTATCAAAATGCTTTAATTTTAATTATTTTCGGGAATATCACTAATTTCTTTCATTGTACAATGCAAGCTTCTAATGGAAGTGATTTATTCAATGTGAAAAACTAAATGTATGTTCACATAAAACCAATATTAGATAAACGAAAATGAATACATAGAAATTATTATCACCACGAGAGAAATTAATACTAAAATACTGAGTTGGAAATAAAATAACTTACAAATTGTTTACAGCGCTGGTTTGCGTTATAGCCAAAGAGAATTTATTATGGCGGGCGGCAAAGAAAAACGATGGCGAACCGGCGTTTGTTTGGCGTCTTTGTAGAGGGCGCTAAGCCAAATGCGACTTACTTTATTATTTATTATTTCAATATTTTTTTTTAATTTCAATAAATGTGTAACTACAGCATATAATTTTATTTATTAATTAATTTAATTTAATAGATGAAACATTATATTTTCTTGAAAACGTTTAAAGTTAACATTTTTTATCATAAAAGAAAAACACTTTTAAATTTTACCGCCCAACATAATGTTGCCATTAAAAAGTATTAACGTTAACTCCGTCACAGATGGTTTACACAAAGCAACAAGGACCGTCACAAGCACGTTCTACCATGGTAGCACCATAGAAATAGTGTAGGATGTAGGTTCTTCTACATAACGGACTTCAGCCATCCCTATCAGAAAAGTTCCACTACTAATTTTTTGTAGCCAATCAAGGAAGTTATATACCTAACGGTAACAGGAAAGTTCACTTGCTATTTTGTAAAGAAACAATGGTGTCGATTCTGGCATGATTCTATAAACTTATAGTCGCGGCTCATTAAGATGGCCGTTTTGACACATTGCAATAGTGACGCGAAAAGTCAACTTGTTATCGAAAATAATTCTTTAAGATCAAATATGAGTCGTATCTAGGATTTTATTTTTACCAATATTGTAAAAACTTTCTGATTATAAAGATTATATAAAACGAAAAAATACATTGTTACCCACGCTCAGCGATCCTATCTGTAACGCACTTAATAATTTCATGTTTTCACATTTTGAATTTGGAAAAACACAAATGTCGAGTTATGTAACGAATAAGTACACTAAAATTATTGAACTATTTTTATTTTATAAAATTTCATAATCATAGTAAGAATAAAACAATTACTTAATCCTTTAAAGATTCTGTAAAAGGGCTGATGTTTTTGTGTTAAAAATGATATTTTATTTAATAATTTTTAACTTAAAAAGGTTTTCGTAACTTTAATAAAGTGCATGCCATAAAAAGAGAAAAAGAAGAAGCAGAACTTTAATAGAATTAGACCATGATTTTATAGTTTTAAAAAAAATGAATTCTACACCCTAAAATTACCGATCCGATAATTTTATTCCTAAATGCGCCCTCTCTAATGACAATGGAGAACAATCATTTCTTTCAAATGTAGAACTTATTTCGAATTTAGAAAATGAAACTTCATGAACGCACGATCGTCAACACGGCCATCGTAGCGTGCTGCTACTATAAATTTGACAACAGCGTATCCTTGTCATACTTTATACAGAAGGAAAAGGAGAGGCTAATATTAAATTGAGTTTGAAGTTTACAGTCATGCCAGAATCAACACCAGTATCTGTTCATGTTATAATATAAAGGCCCTCTCGACCGACGCGTAGATGGGGTAGTTTTAGTTTGCGCGTCTGTGGTCTGGTAGGTATTTCACGTCCGCAGATGCACTTGCCATCAATCCGATAGTTATCGGTTTTTATGGCACGCAACAAAAGGGATTCAGGCGGACGTCCGGCGTGCCTGTTCACATGTCGCATCAGTAGTACTGGAAAATGCAAATTAGAATGGAAGCGTGCTTGCAATTATTGACGTGACAACGTCTTAAATTAGGTTGCGGCTGGGAGTCACTTATGAAAAAGTGTAACGCTCGGTAACGTTACGATGAGTCTCTCGTGTTAAGTTTAAGTTTACATGTACAATGTTTTAGTAAACAAAATATATTTCTATAGTTAAAATTTGTGCAATTCTTATTTTCATTCAATTCCTTGTTCCTATTGTGCAATTTAATTATATTCATATCAATAAATATTCTACCGAGAAAAAGACGTTGTCACGTAAAATCTTCGCCCGTAAAACCGACTTTACAGGCAACCATTTTTTTTTGCTCGTTTGTTACTCTCGTTCGCCGAAATGGTTATATTAAATATTATAAGTATTAACGAAACATAAACAATAAAATTCCTTGAGTAGTATTCAATGAGGGTAAATCAATTTAACGATCAAGTGAACAAATCACCATCTTACATTCAGCATTACCAGGCTCAACCATTTAAATACTAATTTTACTCTGTATTTAGATTTATTCTAAAAATATCAACAATTATTTTATTAGTTATAGGAACTGTAGAAATGTTTAAATACGTTTCATTGTTTACGAATCGTTCGTATCGGTAATTAATCAGTAAATCACAAATAGAAAAGGATTACATTTTCTATCAAACCCAATGATAAATTGAGCTGGCAGACGTTAGAAAGGGACATACTCCCGTTGGGTGCTTTCTAACTCAGGACCGTTTTTACTAGCGACTGCTTATCAAGATAATAGCTATCCTATTACTACAGGTATAAATCTTACTTTAGATTAACGTTTTTTTTGTCGTGCATCGTCTAGGTATTATATAAAGTCTTTGGGCTTTCATTGCTTATGTAAATATATTAAAAATATATTGGTGTCGATTCTGGCACGATTCTCTAAATCTAAACTTAAATTTGACAACAGTGTTTCCTTGTCATTCTCTATACAGAATGAAAAAGAGAGACTGATGTTAAATTTAGTTTTAAGTTTAGAGAAACACGCCAGAATCAGTACCAATATCAAACTATAACTTTATTATCCCCTCTAAATTTAATTTAATCATGGCGTGATTCTCTCTCTTTTCGATTCTCGAAAACGGAAACAGCCACAGAAAAAGAACCCTGCCAGACGATTGTGGCACCAGTGGTAGCTTTCCAATTACAGCATTATTGCGCATTATGCGGCATAATGCTTAACGTTGAGTGTTTCAACTACAGCAACGCTTCGCACAATCGAGCATTCTCATAAGTAATGCTTTCGTGTGACAGAGACAGAAAATTAACAAGTGTTTTTTCTTTAAGTTGGCGTTGATCGAAATGTTTATTTATGTTATCGTTAGTAATATTATTTATTGTTGAAAAATTAATAAAACTTTCGTTTCATTATAGTTTTTTTTAAATAATCAAAGTTAATTCAAACTGTGTTAAAAAATTAAATATAAATATGGATGAAGGTACAAACATTGACAATATTTTTCAACACTGAACTTAGCGCACTCTACTGGTGCATTTGAAAACTAATTCACGTTCCAATTAAGCATCAGCATAATTCGGCATTGTGCGCCACTGAGTCGCATTATGCTCTGTAATTGGAAAACCACCAGTGTCACCTTGATTTCTGAACAAATCATATACCTTGTTTAGACTATGCCCATGCCGCTGCCCCTCGCGTTGCCGGCAATAATTCCCTAAATATTGCTGCGGCATGATTGAGAGAAGTATGTGTTTACATACTGCCCTACCCCTCACTTCGCTTCAGAGTTTCGGCAATTCACAATAACAGCGGCCTCGCAGTGTCTTTTTGCAATCCATAATTATGTTCGAAATTTAAATAATTAATAATTTTAATATGAATAAATTAATAAATATTAATTATTAAATTTTAATTTCACATCATTCTTCACCAAGCTCGTGGCGCGAACTAAGCGACGCGCAGAGTGTGAACACGCATTGCCACTAAGGACACGAAAAAAGTATCGATACTTTGTGGTATCGAGTACTTTTCCTTTCGATACCGATACTTTTGTACTCGATACTTTGTATTCGATACTTTTACTAAATGAGTACTTTTTGGCAAGTATCGATACCTTTAAAAAATTGGATAAGCGCCTCATATTGATGGCAATGCCATCTTGTTAAATCATAGCAAACCTTCTAAAACGTTCCATAGGGTATTTGACAAGTTTTAGGCAACAATCTCACGTTATTGACTAATGTTTATGGAGTCCATAAAAAGTGGATATTCATCATTCTGTTGTGTATTTTAGTAAAAATAACCAAATCAAAAACTCCATTTTCAAGTTGCCGCGAAAATGTTTCTCTGGACAATATGGCGTTTTACTAGTGTGTGACGTCACACGACTGTTATCAAAACGTCAAACGATACAATGTAATGTCACTTTGACCGAAAGTTTACTTGCGTGTGACGTCATTTTAGGCTCCGCTAATCCCAAGCGTTTTGGGTTACGTGACAATAGATAAGAAAACTTATATCTTTTTCGTTATTTTGGCACTTTATTTTTAATACTGTCAAATGCCCTATTGCGTTGTTATAAAGTCAGTAACTGACATATTCAAATTCTTTCCAATCTGTGACTGTGTTTATTTTGCGCTTTGTATTGTTTCATAGTTATTTATTTAGCGACCATATTGTTAGGAACTGTGATTGATTCGCCGTTTATTGTGCTTTTCGCTTGACTGTATTTGATTTATTCAAGTGTAACACTATTATTCTGTCTGTGCTGTGTATACCTATTTGAAACCACCTGAAAAAAAGACGGACGTGACCTCTTCTATAATTATAATCTTGAGTGAAGCATGCCAATGGCAGCCGTTAACTACATGTCAGATTCAAGTTAACATAAGTGGGTATAATTTTTTTTAATGATTAAAATTCAAGAAAAGTAAATTTAATTTGAAAGAAATCTGAAAAGTTTCATACTTTTAAATTGTTTAAAATTTCGATCTTTTTAATTAACATTTTCATTATGAATGTAATATTAATGAACACTTTTTTAGTGTCAAAAATCACAGCTATTTTTTTTCATTATATAATATAGCAATTTGTGAATTTACATGTCCTTTTTTGTTTTTGATTATACTTATTATAATAAAATTCGATTTGCTTTTCTTTCAGTTTTAACACCGGGGGGGGGGGGGGGGTGCTCATCAGGCTATAGAGGGTCCGATAAGGCCCTATGAAATGTACTCGATACTTTGAAGTATCGATACTTTTGTTTCGATACTTTTACGAGTACGATACTTTTTTACCGATACTACTCATGAGTACAGTATCGATACTTTCTATTCGATATCGTGTCCCTAATTGCCACTCGCGCTACCGGTCCTTTGACTTCCGCACAAAAAACCGCTCTTTTGGGGGAGCGCCGGGCAGCGCGAGTGGCAATGGCAGTGGCATGACGAGTATCGTGTTTACATACTCGTCATGCCCACTTACAGTAAACGAGGTAATAAATAATAATTGTAGGAATTGGGCCTGGTTTTGGCGTGATTTTAAAAACGTTTCAAATAAGAATAGGAAAGCCAATGTAGCTTGAAAAGTACGGTTTGCAAAAAATATTGGAACCTCTCTTTTGCACTCAGCTAATGCTAAAATAAAAACTAAACATTTGTAAACAAACAATAACAAATATTTTTAATTAATACTAGTTGATATTTTTTTTCATTTATTGAGCTTTGGCTATGAATGGTGATAACCTATATCGTCCACCAAATATCACTTTAAGCTGCGTTCAGAAACTTGATTCAAGTTTTCGTTTACATGAAGGATGCATGTTCGTATGTGACCTAGTAATAGTGCATGATTATTCATAACTACTCCGGCGGTAATGCAGTGCATTGCAATGAGCATGAACAGAATTGAAGAGCTAGATTCTGATTAATATTTTTTCTCACACAGTTTAATAAATAAATATTATTTAGTATCGGTTATTTTTTTTCTCAATCTTAGTAATTAAATTTTATTAAAAAAATCGGATGTCTTTTCTTACTTAATCTCAGTAAATTAGTTTTGTTAAATAAAAACTTCTTTTTGCTCACTCTACTTGTTTGGTTAGAATTGACAGCTATGACGACACAATATGGCGTCCAGTCGGTCCTATTCTTAGTTGAATAGCATTATATAACTAAATTAAATTTTTATTCTGTATAGAGAACTTTGAGTATCTACACATCAAAAAAAGTTTGTGTACACTTTGAAAAATAGATTGTTTTTGTGTTACAGAAGACTTTTTTGTAATTCCTTTTTCTAATAAGATTCTAAATTTTAAAATTATAATTAGAGCGTAAAGCAATGGAATAATTCAATTAGTCTTCCATATAAAAAGACATGCAATCCAAGCTGACACTCATTCAGAAATCTGGCTTAGTCAAAATTATCGAATTTAATATATTTTTTCACGGAATGTTGTGATTTAAAAAATGCCACGAGGATTATTAGATGTTTACGAGCTGCCTCCGGACGTTAGTATGTTTCTGGCTTATGAAAGGAGTGGGAAACACGACGAGTGCGAAGATGTTGATCCAGTAATGGATACTATTGCAGCAATACATATTTTTTAGTAAATATTATATTTTTAATGTTGGGGGGTTTTTGCTCTGAAACCTGTATTTTGGGGGGATTTTGTGTAAGTTTTGGGGGAAAAGCGAAATGGCTTTCTGGTAACACTGATTTTACAATCTGCAAGTAGCACATATACAACTATCTATAATCCGCTCCTTTAATCGATCAATTTTGATCGATTCGCTACCCAATCAGTTTTGGACAAAAGAAATGTGAATAACTTTAAATTAACAATTTCAATTATATATTACTTGAAAATATTGAAATGTTATTCAATTAACAATTAAAATTAGCAATTGTAATTGATAATTGCAATTACTCAATTACTTATGTATAATCTGTTTTAAAGATGAGGTAGTATTTTAAATAAAATATTATGATTTATCAAATGTTTATTTACGAAATAGATCAGATAAATTGTGAAATTTACAACTACCTTTTTTAAAATTAAGACAATAAATGTTTGATTTATTTTAAATTAGACTTTAATACTACTCTTTGTTCAAACCACGGAGCACCCCCACTATAGTTCATTCGCGTTAAGAAAATAGTGACTCATCACCGACTGCCGGCCAAGCCACGCCCCCTAGCCAATTAAAACGCTAGAAATTAGTAAGGCGAGTTCACAGTGCTCAGTTGAAGTCAGACCTTCGAACTGATCGGTTGTGTATTTTGCGTACTACTTGTTTAAAATTAAATTTGGAAAATGGATATCTCACCTATTAAAAAAAATAAAAGTGGATCAATTATACATAGCGGAGAGAGACGCGTAATTTACAATGTTTATAAATATTTCAAACAGATTGATTTAAATGAGACTGTGGAGAGCATAGTAATTAAAACTGCAAGTGCATGCGGTGTGTCCGAAAACACTGTTTATAAAATTATAAAAGAACAAAAAGAAACGAATACATTGAAATCACCTGTGAAAAAAAGAGCTCGACTATCCACGGTCGATAAATTAGATGAACTAGACAAATGTGCAATAAGGAGAAAAGTACACTCTATATATTTAAATAACGAGTATCCAACATTGGACAAAATAATAACACTTTGCGAAGCTGATGAAGATATTCCTGTTTTCAAACGTACAACACTTCACAAAATACTGCACGAGCTTGGTTTTGACTTCAATAAACAAGATAGTAGAAAATTGTTAGTGGAAAGAGAAGATATTGTTTTATGGAGGCGAAAATATTTAAGACAAATAAAAGAATATAGAAACGCTAATAAAACCATTTACTATCTCGACGAAACGTGGGTAAACGCCGGACACGTAAAAACAAAAGTGTGGTTGGATACAACAATCAAGAATAAAAGACAAGCTTTCCAAGATGGCTTATCAACCGGCCCAAAAGCTCCGACAGGGAAAGGGAAAAGGTTAATTATATTGCACATTGGCAGCGAAAAAGGATTCCTGGAAGATGGTTTACTAGTCTTTGAATCTAAATCTACAAAAGATTATCATGAAGAAATGGATGGTGAAAGATTCCTTAATTGGTTCAATGGTATAATACCGAAGCTTGAACCAGGAAGTGTGGTTGTCATGGATAACGCTCCCTACCATTCGGTAAAAGTTGAAAAAATACCCACGGCCAGTTGGAATAAGCAGCAAATACTAGAGTGGTTGCAAAACAAAGACATATCTATGGATATGAGTTATTTGAAAAAAGAATTATTATTGAAAGTCGCCGAAATCGCCCCACAATATAATAAATATTTAGTAGATGAGACTGCTAAAAACAATGGCATTACAATTCTTCGTCTGCCGCCTTACCATTGTAAATTAAATCCGATTGAAATGGTGTGGGCCCAAATAAAAAATTATATTGCTGCGAATAATACTACATTCAAAATGAGTGACGTAAAAAAAAAATTTTATGACGCAATCGCGTTAGTAGACGCCAATCGGTGGAAGAAATGCTGCGACCACGTGATACGCGAAGAAAATACCATGTGGGGTTTGGATGACGTCATGGAACATGCAGAACAAAATTCATTCGTAATAAATGTAACGGGAGAATCTAGCGATACTGATTAGCGATTTAAGTACTTAGTTTTAAGACAATTTTGTATTTTTTTATTTTAGTACTTATTACGATTAATCCAAATATGTGTTACTCTACTAATATAGCGTTTAAGTTGACATTAAAAATTACCTTAATAGGAATATTTTAACATGTTTAAAATCATTGATACTTTATTATTTTTCTATTAAACTTATTTAATGTTTTGAAAAAAAATGTTTAATTTTTTCTCCATTATGAATACACCCTTACCCTGCAGTTGCACTGATGAGTCACTATTTTCTTAACGCGAATGAACTTATACTCTATAATATATGATAGTCTACCTTCTACTCTATGTCAAAAAATGATAATTTCACTCTTAGGTTAGTGTTATTCAATAAAAGTACTCTTTTTATCATGCCTCAATTTTTTTTATAATGGATTGCAAAAATAAGAGGGCGGCAAATTTGGAATCCGCACCGGGTGCTAGTGACCTATGCTACGCCACTGATTTTACCTATGCGTGAGGCACGCCTACAGACGTCGCGATACATCGTTTCATTCGGTAACCGAGCGTTGGTCGAACTGCTTCTCTCGTTTTCGTGTTAAAAAACTGTTAAAAATGCCGTACTGTGCAATTAAATTGTGTGAAAAGTCGAGTGCAACTTCCAGTCTTCAAAAAGATGGTATTACTTTTCACTGGTTAGTTTAAATAAAAAAAATACAAAAATACTGTTATATTAAATTGCTGTTAATTGTATTTTTTTTTTGTGAACGCGTTGATGTCTTTTTACATTATCCCTTTCTCGCATGCGCTACATCATATATGCTATCCCGCTCTCACACCGGCACGTGTATTGCTAATGACGCAGACGCAGCTCATGTCTCAACCCGTAAGTTTATCGATAAGTTTGTCAGCTATGGAAATGGAAAAAATAAATAAAAACTATTTATTTCATCGTATACAATAACAGATGTCATGAGTCTACAACCAACAGTTTTTATTTGACTTCAAACATATCCTACTAAAATTTGAAAAACGCGAAACTTTGTATGGATATTTGTTACTCTTTCACGCTAAGACGGTTAAACGGATTTGTATGAAATTAAGTGCTCATATTTTATGACCTAGATAAAGACATAGAATTAACGATATTAAATACCCTAGATACACCACAAGTGCTCAAAATGTATCCCAATCAAGAAGTGCTTGAACTCCACTCAAGCACTTCTTAGTTCACAGTCACGCGCGGACCGTTGAAAATTCAACATGCCGAGGAGCTCTTACGAACTTGCATTTCGAACTGTCATAAGTCTTTTATGCATGCATTTTAATTAATACCTTATGCAGTATGCTATAAAGGTGACTTTCAATGTTTAAACAATGCATTATATTGTTTTTGACCACGCGATCACGCGACCTCCGTGGTTCATCTAATGTAGCTTTTGGACAAGTTTCGGCCACGATTTTGTTCGTGTTGTTGTATCTAGGGTATTTAATATCGTCGCATAGAATACTTTTTGTCCTGGACGTGTTTTTTTTGTTTCATATATAATTTAGTATGTAGTTACTAGTCGCGCCATGTAATTAGAACGCTGGAAGAAAGTGGAGAGGGTATGTTTGCGCATTTGCTTACATTCGAGCACCAAAGTACTAGGCCACTATACTAATTTGTTTATCGATCGAAAAAATCGATATTTTCTAAAATCGATCTTACCCTCATCACTTCGCTGCACTGAGTATACGATCTGACCTTGACGCGTCCAATCACAACGGGGCAGACCTCCCTGCATGCCACCGACTTTGGCGATTTTGGATCCAAACAAAATTTGTGTGATGCGGACTCTAGTGGGGGTGCTCCATGGTTCAAACATTTGATCAGAAAGTTTGTGATATTTTGGTAAATTAATCATTGTAGCATGTGAGAACAATTGAAATAAAGGTGCATCCTGCCGGGAGACTAAAAAAGGGATAGGTAGCTGTGTTGGTACAGGTAACGAGGCAAACACTTACACACTCATAAATTCATGGCAAATTAAACACTAAAACTTTGTTTGTGTTGTGCTTGTCGTGCTGCGTACGGGCATCGAGCTAATAACCGCTCAGTTTTAGTAGTTTATTATGTAACTCTTGAAAAGTAATTGAGTAATTTGAATTACAAACTAATGTAATTTAAATTACCTTGGACGTAAGTAATTGAATTACAGTAATTTCAAATACATGTATTTTTTATTAAAGTAATTCAATTACTATTCATTGAATTAGTAATTAAATTACAAAAGTAATTAATTACGCTCAACACTGTACCCAATTACATCAAATGAAGCTTGCATATAGTAATGTTGCCAACATTAGCCATCATGCCATAATACCTAACTAATCTGTGCATACTACATCCAAATAATTGGAGGATCCAATTAAGGACATTGTTCCCCTTGCCTTCCCGGAAAAGGGAGAACTTAAAAAAAAAGAAGGTGCTGTCAAGGAACTTGCTATCCACTAGGGATGGTAATCGATAGCAAAGTAATCGATTATTCGATAATTGATTATTTCTACAGTGTCGATTACAATTAATCGATTAATTGCACTTATGATATCGATTAATCGAAGAAAAATTCCAGACTTTGTAAGAAAATAAATGTTCCGCCGCAATAAAAAAAAAATACATAGACATTAATGATAAATAAAAGAATTACAATTTTAAAATAAGAATGTTTATTTAATCACTAACATATTTCCATTGAGATTCATCGATGGATGACAGAAAAATTAACATCGAAAGATGAGAACCAGTCAATCTGTTTCTCATGTCGGTGGCGATTTGCCCAGCTTTTAAAAATAGTCTTTCAGAAGGCACAGACGTGGAAATGATTGATAAATGTCTGATATACT
This sequence comes from Chilo suppressalis, assembly GCA_902850365.2. NCBI lineage: Eukaryota > Metazoa > Arthropoda > Insecta > Lepidoptera > Crambidae > Chilo > Chilo suppressalis. Next base: position 8,201,720 of record OU963902.1, read on the forward strand.
CTATAAATATTTGGATATTGTTTTTTATAATAATAGTATTCCAGGCTATGTAAGGGTTTTGTTTTTGGGATTTATTTCTATGTAGGTACTTAACATAATTTCCGACACAATGTAATATTGTTTTTATGGAATAAATGACTAATTACTATGGTCTTTTGCCACCATGAACATTTTGTTTCAGTTTGACATCTAGAAGAAAAAGAAACATATATAGCTTCAACTGCATAAACGTTATACATAAAGACAGAGATAGTTTAAAGACTAAAGTAACAGTGGGTATTGTATGGACAAAGCTGTCGGCTGTCGAAGCTTGTTAAGATGATTTTTGAGACGTGTTTCATGTTTAGGCATTGTTTATGCATGAACTGATAAGACCATAATAAAAGTCATTGCGAATCGATTAATCGATGTAACCTAACCGATTACATCGATTATTTTAATTTATAGATTAATTGATTAATGCGCAAAATTTTACAAACGATTAATCAATAAATCGAATTGATATCGAACATCCCTACTAGCCACAGTCCACAGATGACGGATCGATCACTTTTTATGTAGCCAGCGCTGTCTTATCTACCAACTTTTTGGTAGATCTACCAATTTTCACTTCAGTCTACCTATCTACCACCCTACACCTAAAAACTACCTATTTTTCAATTAGTTTGACATAATCATCACCGTTGCGATCTATTCCGTGAGCCATGCAACGATGCGTCAAGCATCAATAGAGTCCAGGCCATAAACCACAAAAAAAGTCAGCAACAGCTCGCCATGAGTTCGGCGTTCGCACAATTTCGCGCCTATATTTTACTATTCCTACTGTGGCCTATTCCCGGTTGGTTTGTTGCGGAATCAATGTTGAATCTTTGCTCTTGTTTAATTGTAAAAACTAATTAACTGTGTATTAACGGTGCTGATTGCTGTTTGTTCTATGTTGCGTGCATTTATTTATATAATGGATTCTGACAGCAGCGAAAGCGATGCACATAGTTCTAGGTTAGGAACTCCGCCACGAAAACCTAGAAAAAGGCACTATGACCAAAAATATTCGAAATTATGGGAGAAAGACAAGGAATTTGCAGGTTGGCTTCAAGAAATTACTAAGGGTGACGGATATTTTTATTGCAAATCATGTAGGTGTGATCTGAAGTGTGCTCTGCATTGCATTGCATGCATTTTTAATCTTAAGAAATCTTCTAAATTGAGGTGGTAGATCTACCAATTTTGCATTTTACATTCTACCAACTTCTACCAACATTTGGCACATAATCTACTAATATTCTAAAATTCGGGTTGGCAGCACTGTATGTAGCAACCACAGATTACTATTACGTAGTATCTCTAACTAGTCTGTGATCACTTTATATTAGCAACCCAATGTGTTCTGCTGTGGTAGCAACCTATCGTATATTATACTACTCTTTGAACCTATCTCATGACATCAGCGATAAACATACGTTTGTTTGGTAATTAAATATATTTGATTTGCTTGTGGCCAGTTGTGGTATAAACGGACATAGTTAAGGTTATAAATATGAGAGAACCAATTGAACCCAGCACAGAAGACTGTTGTAATAGTGGTTGCAATCCCTGTGTTTTTGATGTTTATCGAAAGCAATTGAAGCTCTATAAAAATTTTTTAGAAGGAGATAAAGTTGATGTCCCTCTAACAAATGCTATATCGCAGTTAAACTATACAAAGTTTTCAGTTGAAAGAAGTATCAAAGTGTGTGACTCTCATAAACTCTTGCTGTTTAAACAAATATTGGGTAATAATAAAAACAAAGTATTTTGGGATCCTGGTGATCATTTCCTTTTTAAGTATACAAATGACATTATTTCATGCACTCGTGCTTATACTCCTTTAGCGCCATCAATGTGTAGTACAGACGATGAAGAAATTAAAAACATTGATTTCGGAATTATAATAAAAAGATATGTGAATGGAACTGTTTCTAACTATTTATACAATTTAAGACCAGGACAGATTACTTTATGGAGGGGGCCTTATGGATCATGTAAAATTGATTATAATACCTATAAACGCATAATAATGATAGCTCAGGGAACTGGTTTATTACCTTTCATATCAATAATTGATAAGATTTTAGATAACGAAGATACAATGACAAAAGTTATACTATATTATTGTTGTGAAGAGAGTGAGAAAATTTTGTTTCGAGACAAGTTATATGATTACAGATGTTATTGGAACTTTGAATACAAAATATTCCTTAGTAATTTTCTTCCAAATATTACTTTAAAATATTTAGAGCCAGTTATAGGTCATAAAATGAGTATACAGGATATTTCTGTCCTGTCGCCTATATCAATGAGTGACAAATTTTTGTTAAGTGGATTTACTAAATTTATGGATGAATATCAAAAGAGTATATTAACCCTTGGGAGTGCTGCTATTCAAAATATACATTTATTTTAAGTAATATTGTAAATTGTTTTAATGTCCCAGTATCTTAAATAAACATACAATATTTGTATGTATGTTGTCCTTTTTAGGCGTTTTGCAGACGACGGGGCGGGGCGGGCATTTTGTCCGAGAAGCAATAAAAACCGCGTCTGCCCGTTGATGTCTGCGCCTGCCCGCGCCGCGTACACAAAGCACACGACGGGCAGAGGCAGTCAGTTCAGGACGTTTGTTCTAGTGAATAGTCCATCACTAAAAAGCGCGTGGCGCGGACTGAGGTAACCGCCCTGCGCCGCCCCGTGCCGCCCCGTGCCGCCCCGTCTGCGTTACTGCATATAAACTGGTTTGTATGATCCACGGCGGGCAGCCGCGGACACTGGCGGCGGTCTTTTTGCCCTCTGTGTGCGTTTGTAATATAGGATTCACTTTGTGCTATCGTTCGCGGGGAAATTAACTGGCCCGCCCCGCCCCGTCGTCTGCAAAGCGCCTTAAGGTTCCATACCCAAAAACTAAGACTGCTGCCGTCTGTCTGTCTGTCACTAGTAGACGTAATTTCGTTGCTGCTATAACAATAAATATATATTAAAAAAAATGTATAAAAATTTAAATGGGGCTCACATGATTTTTTTTTATTAACGGCAACTTGGAAGATTCACAGAATATTTAGTTGTATATTCACTTTTGTAATAAATAATTAAATTCAAATAAAATAAATATAGGGGGTTCCCATACAAGAGACATGTATTTTTGCCATTTTTTTGCTCAATATTATAGTATAGTATCTAATGTTGTATAGATAATGGTAAAGAACCCTTCATGCGCTAGTCTGACTCGCTCTTGGGCCTTTTTTTATATTGTTGCTAATACAAAAAGCAAATAAACTATTATTATTTTACAATATTATTATATGATTCATAAAATTAATCTGCAATATATGTTATTTCATACAAAAAGGTAATTCATAATAATTAAAAGATTATTATACCCTAAATTCGTTCTATTAATTTTTTGACTGAACAACTTGATATTATACACAATTAAGAAAAAGAAGTGTATTTTCAGTTATCAAGTATGTGTATTTATAACTAAAGTGATTTATGTTAAGGGTTTGAATGAGTATTCCATTTTCATCATAATTCAGTCATACAACACTAACTGCTGCATATAGTCTCCAGCTAATCCTGAGCTGTCTTCCCTTAACCTTTGATAGATCCTCTGTCCTCATGGGCTGTCTGGTTTGTGGTCAATGTCGGTTACTTTAGTTCTGCAATTTTTTTTGTTCTTCTGTTTCTGATCCCATCATGGAGGGCAATATTGAGCTTAGCTCTCTCCATTGTCGGCTGTGGAACCCTAAGGGTTCCTTTAGGACCAATAGTAATCTACCGAATTTCGCTTTCGTAGATCATTTTGGCAACACACTGGTTAAAGACTTGCTTTGGGCGAGATACGGAATTTGGACCAGAAGTTTCAAAAATATCTTCCGACGCAGCAGTGAAATTTCGGAGATAACATTTCTTAGAGCCTGGTTCCATAATTCGACCGACATAGTGACGTTTACGTAAAGTTACCTGAAACACCTCGCGTCATACCTCACACAGACCTAGATTTCTTTTTTATTCTTCTAGATTTTTTTCTGCTTGTGTGTAGTCAACTTGGCACCTTTGGAGAAGCTGCAGTACTGCACAAGTCTCGATCGTATCAAAAGCTTTCTTTTAGTCCACAAACGCCCACCAAGTGCTCAATTATACTCCACGGTTTTCTTTTTAATCTGCTGCAGCGAGTGAATTCAATTTATAGATAATCGTGAAACCTGCAGCGCCATGATGCCTAACAGTTCTCGAAAACAAGGTTCAGAAGTTAAATACATAGATGATGATAGTTCTTCAGTAGTATATTATCAGTTTCACCCTTTTTGTGGAATAGAACAATCTCAGTTCCGGACATTGCCTTCGACGATGACGGAACTGAAAAGCTTCTGAAGTCGGGTAAGCTTGGTTTTGGGATCTTGAGCCTAGCTTCCAGCAGGTGCTTGTGTGGAGTATAACTCCCGATAGGAACTCAATCTGCCTCAGGATTTTAGCCTTAGTAGAAGTAATGCTACCCCTAGTGGCGTCATTACAGAAATAGTCTTCAGTGTTCAGCTTAATAAGTTGACTTTGCCCAAGATTTTTTGCAAATAATTTGGAGCCCTCGCTACGCTTTATAGCTTCTTAACACGATTGGTATTATTGGAAGGTCACACTTCAAAGACTTTTAAATCTACCCACCGGTACCGACTTGCATCCCCTGAGTTCTGTAAGTTCATTTCATTTCGCTGTTCAAAATGGATCAGCGAAATGAATCATTAGAAATCTAATGAAACGTTACAGTTTCGGAACTAGGCACTCAGAATTTAGTTTTATTTAGAGTACCGTGACTACGGAGTCTACAGACACATGCACGAATGTGTTACGTATGGTATTAAATCACAATTTCCAAGAACATCGACGAAAACACAAACCAATAAAAACCATACACGAAACGATAAATATTAACGTCTCCTTTTTTGTTTGAAGTTTGGTGCAATTGAGATCGACCAGAATATGTCGACAAAAAAGCACATATTTTTTAATTATGTTTCTGTAATCAATTCAATCTAAACGAGAAACGAAAGGCTCGAATAATCTCAACTGTGGGCTTAACATCATATATCTAAATATTTCATATAAATTTTTCAATCTGACAATAATGATGTTTCATAAACGTGACCATTTTACGCATTATCATACAAATCTGTCATACACCTCAAGGTCTGCGCTCCGACCTCCAAACCTCGCGAGCTTTCAACTCTTAACTCTAAAACCGATTCGAAGCTCTTGAAAACAGCTTGTATGTGGAGGATCTAAACAACATGGTAGTGAGTGGTAGTCGATACTACCTACCTGGAAGAAGAATGGGTAGTATCATTATCAAAACCCGCTGTAAAAGTATTAAGAAACTTACGACAAGACACTATTCGTTCTCTGTCTAATTTCCTCCATATTCGCCCTTTTCGGGCAGGTAGTTTGAATTCAGTTCCGTCAAGGCTGCCAAAATAACGTTATTGTCAGTCAGTCCACTGAGCAAGTAAATTCGGTCCATCGGAAATCTCGTAAGAGAAACAACAATTTTTTGGGTTACTAATTAATTTATGTTCGGTCAATTCGCTACAATTTGAAATACTAAAAAATTCAAGAAACCCAATTGGGATAAAGTTCCACTGTATTTCTTATGTGTTATAATATAAGTATTTTATTATGTCTACTGAACTAATTACATGATATTTATTAAGTTTTATACCTATTTTGTTACTGTTTCTATCTATTCTAAAGGTTGAACCTTTCATTATGAAGCTTATCGTTGGCGACTTATTTTGCAAACCCCTCTAGCGACGATTACCGTCGCACCTGTCGCCCAACGTGGGGCCGAATATGCAGAACAGTGGGACAATCGCCTTAAGAAATTGCTATGGCTATCGCTATCGGCTACGATTTCATTTTGTTATTTCTGACAACCTAAGGTTTTCAAATACCTCAAGCTCATTTTCTTCAATATTTTTATTACCAATGCAAAAGAATAAAAGGAGCGCGAGGCATTTGAAAACCTTCGGGGGTCAGAAATTACAAAATTAATTCGTAAGCGATAGCGTTAGCCATTGCGATCTCGTCAGGCGATTGGCCCCCAGAATTTGCCTGTCAAGTCAGTACCGTTGGCTAAATGGATAGATAACTAAGTCTTTGAAGACCTTCGTCAAATTAATACCAATTGAATTAAAGAAAGCTTTAGAGCGGTACGAGGGCTCCAAAGTATTTGAAAGAAATGTTAGAGATGCAAAAATAAACAGTATTATTTGGAAAAGTCAACTGACGAAATTGAAAACTGACAATTCTTGGTAGCACTTTTTCTACTAAGGCTTCATGAAATCCTGAGGGAGATTGATTTTTTGTCGACATTTATACTCCCCACAAGCACCCGCTGAAAGCAAGGCCGAAGATCCTCGAGCCAAGCTTACCCGATACTACTCTGAAGGTATCCCGTACGTCAGCTTGTATGAAATTTATTTGACGCTCAAACAAATTTAAAGAGCAAGGCAGCGGGCGAAGATGATTTATTTAGTCTTGCAGGAATTTTTAGTAAAAGACGTAATTAGAAATAACCATAGCAGCTGCTAAGTTAAAAGTACTTAAGAAATGAACAAGTATTATTATGATTCCCTTTTCATGTCAAATTACCTACTTAGAACTACCGATATTCGCGAGACAAATTATTGATCAATCGGAATTGTAAGAAATGTGTGGGGCAAGCCGCAAAGCACCAGAATTCAGACCGAAAATACGTTGTAATAAAGATAGAAGATAAGGTGGATTTTTCAAATGTTACTTTTAGTTCTCTTTACGACAATGATTTTTCAACAGTCGAGTCGCCCTAAAACACCTACTAAGTCTGTTACTAATTAATATAATGGCAACATCACTCTTTACTCATGTGGCAACAATGACACGATATGGATTTTTTCGCGCCGGCGCGAAACGTGTTCACTCACTACAGTGCCTATTCTGCTAACTTACAATGTGTCGTTAACTTAGATTTCACTAAGAATTGTGAAAATAAAATTATTGATTGGATAAAAATGTGACTGCAAATGTGTTAGTTAATGATATCGTGTGTGAATAAAGGTAGTAATTTCAAGGAGTTCCCATTGTGAATGACGAATCTGTGGAGCGTCTTCAGTTAAAATGGGATCTATCGTACTCAAAAGTTTGTCTATCCTTTTGGGAGTATTTTTTATATTCGTCGGCATAACGAAGCTGACCCCATTTATTTCTAAGGAATTACACAAAGATTTGGTGAGTGATCTTCTATTATTGTCATTGTTTTTGTTATTAGGCATAACTAGTTGAAAGGTCACTATGTGCATACATCGAGATTTTTGTTGCTGAGCTATATTGCTTGCTATTTTCGTACTTGGCTTGCGGCCTAATATCATCGTGGGCTCCGAGTCATCTCTTAGTAGATATGTTGCGACAGGCAAGCCGCGTTTAGTTGAATTGATTATTGAACACAGATCTGCTCAGCCTCATTAATAACCTTATGATCATGTAATTATTTATGTCTTTACAATGCAGTAATAAGAGCGACTTTCATAGTGCACGCGTATCTGTCATGACCTTGACTGTACTAATTGATAATCTTTATTTTATTATGAAGTAATCACCTAACCTATTCACCAAAATAGCGAGATTGCAGTACTTTCATGTACTGTTTTTAATATGTTTAAAGTTTTCAAATCTTAAAATGACAATATATTGTATTGACATAAGTATTTGTTTAAGAGTCAACGAGAGTGCGTTAAATGGCCACATAAATTACGAAATTAAAATGTCACATAATACGAAACACATTTATGATGTTTCATGCAATATCGCCATTCAAGATCATCCGCAATTAAAAACATCACCTTCTATAATTACAAAGTTATGTGATGTAAACCATCTTGATAGTAAATACGCGATCAGCGAGCGATCTCTTCTATAGTTTCTTCATACTGTATGGCCATTAATATGTTTAAAAAAGTACCGAACAAATTAATAGAATTGATGTTTAGCCAATTTAAAACAAAGTTTATAAAATTATTGTTCGATAAGACCTATAGCAATGTACAAGAATTCATAACGGATAATGTTAATGTAACCAATTACATTGTTTGAATTTATTATTAATGTATACATACTATTTACATATACATATACATTACAATTATTAATAAATGAATTTTAATAGATTTTAATACTAATTAAAGCATTACTATAATGTTCTTTCCGTAGGTATCAATGGTTTGAATAGTTGATCATGATCACTCAACATTTAAAACGTTGATAAAAGTGACATTGTTATTAAAAAATACATTTTACACTTGAAGTTATTATAATATTATTAATTATTTACTGAAATTTATTATAATACCTATTAACTACTGTCAATCATGCTGTGGATATCCTTACATATTTGCAAGTGGATAAAAGCAACAGGTCAAGTTGGAATTTTGTTAATTTGAACCTGAATAATTTATTTACCATGCCCTAGCAAGTGGGTGATTTATTATGATTATGAAATTATTTTACCTATTTATTGAGTTTTAAACTTCATTTTAATTACGAAAACGCGAATATAGAAAAAAAAAATCCTAGCATACTTTTCATGGAAGTCTGCTATTCCTGGAATGGCAAAAATCTATAGTTTCCATTCCCCCCGCGACTTCGTCCGCGTTTAAGTTACTTTATCGAGTATCCCACGGGAACCTGTCATTTTTCCGCATAAAAAGTATCACTACGTCTCAATCCAGCTAAAATAAACTATTGCGTGCCAAATTTCATCCAAGTCTGTTCAGTCGTTTTTGTGTGATTGAGTAATAAAAAGTCCTTCCGCCCGAGTTGGAATAGAAATTAGTTTATTCAATAATATTTGCAGGAAGTAGGATAATACAATGACCATTATTAGTGTTACAAGTAGCCAGAACATACTTTTTAAGCATACTTAGTTCTAGCTTAAAATCAGTGTTTTGCTCTGAGCAACAGCATCACTGAGCTGTAGCCATATTGTATCAATCTCTGTAAAAAATAATAAATGGTAAATTTATAAAAAAAAAAACAGTTTGTAATTTTTCGATCTCATTAGGAACTTTGTCATCTGATTTTATTATAATATTCGAATAGAATAAGTAGGAAATGAAGTGGTCCTATAACACTTCCCTGGGCTACAACACACGAACCTTTTACTGTTACATATTTATGTAAAAACTGATTGCTTAGGGACAATTTAATGAAGGTAAAACTTCGAAGTAGCAGAACCTTATCAGGTTTGAATTTTTTAATATACTTATTAGTAAATCTCCGGCTGTAACGCCACATGCGATAGAAGGACGAAAAGTTTTGAGGTATAAGTTTCACTTAAAAATGTTTGAATACTAAGAAATTTCATTTTCCATTGCTAACAATAACATCTTTTAAATGGTTACTTTGATGTTACATGGTTACTGAATCGATCAAGAAATAAATACTTAGTTTTTGAATTGTCTGAAACCTATAGAGTTGTCATTAAAAACATCCAGTCCTCAAATAATACCGAAACTAGCTTTTAAATTTTCTTAAGTATTAACGAAATTAATCAACTTACAATAATGGTGAGTAACAAAAATACTAAAATGATTTGGATAAAAAATTGGATCGTAACCTAATAAATAAAATTTCGGGTCACAACAAAACTTATCCGAAACTGCTTGACAAATTCTGACCGATATGCGTATATTCAGAAGGTCTGAGAATAGGACGAAAAACTATTTTTATTTACCCCCATGCTTTAAAACCTCTATTAAAGATTCTGAAATAGTCAGCTTGATGCTAATAGTAAAACATCCAATATCATAATAATATTTTACTTATTTATTTAATCTTTTTTGCCTTTACACTGCAAATGGCGCACTTAATGCCAATATGGCATTCTCTATCAGTCAACCGGAAAACTGGAAAGAACATGAAAAAAACGGCAGAATCAAAGAACAGAGATTATTAAATCAAACAATGAGCAAAACAAGACTTAACTATACATACGACCATACTTACATAAATAATAAAAAACATTATAAAATATACCACCCGTTTGGGGTGTTGTAATGTTTTTTTTATTTATTTCATAATAACACTGGTCCCGATTCTGGCGTGATTCTCTAAACTTAAAACTAAATTTAACATCAGTTTCTCCTTTTCGTTCTGTATAGAGAATGACAAGGATATACTGCTGTCAAATTTAAGTTTAGGTTTAGAGAATCATGCTAGAATCGACACCACTGTTTCGATTTATAAACCCCTTCCGCGCTAAGGGCTTATTCATCATAAAAATTATGGTTTTTTCTTGTAAGCGTTTTTCTTGTTAATTGTATTCCGGCGAAATGAGAATTCGTCCTTTTGCGAATCCGATCAAGTGCGAACAAATGATTTTATTAATCTAATGCAATTTGTCTACGGTTGAATTGAATTTAATAAGTACATATTTTTATTACAGAGAAAAGAATATGTGAGATACGCAAAAGTATTTCCCCTGACAGAAATGTTAGATTTAAAATTACCATCGAAGTGGTACCGGAGAACAGTCGGAGCTTTAGAAATAATATTTGGTTTAGTCCTGGCACTGATACCAAGCCGTGAGTTGTTTATACAGTCTTTATAGAGTAAGATCCCAAGGCCACCAGACCTTACTTATTTTCTGATGGAAAAAATATGGATGATCGAGTCGTGTTAGTGGTACAATGAACTTATGAATACATAATCGCCAACTTGTCGAAAATCTCTTCCAGCCAACCTTGGTGGTGTCGAGATTCCAACTTAACGGGAAACAAAAAGTGCCATAAAACTTAACTAAAAATAATTGATTACTACTCTTGTGATTATATATATTACATACCGGTAAAATGATCCTACTTTGCTCCAATATTTGCTCCAAAAAGGGAATTATTAATATTGTTTACACTATTAATAATTGTGAAATATAATTAGATGTATTAATTTAAAAAATATGTTATCTTAAATATTTTTAAAGTTAAATCAACGCAATCAAGTATTTCATAATATATATAAATCTATGAATAGCAAACTTGCGGATATTATGCCGTAAAGTGCCCGTAAGAGTTACGGGGTCCTCAGTGGGCAGCCAGTGCGGGGGCTTGTGAGGCTAGCCGGAGCCAGGTGTGAGGTCCGTTCGGCGGTGTGCCTCTTAGAGGCGCCGTCGTCTGTAAATAGAGGTTTAGCCTGCGTCACAAAAAAAAGGAAAAACGAATACGTAAATATTTCATTGGATTGCTGAGTTAGTCATAATCTAAGCTCACGTTTTTGGCGTGCTCGTATTTTCTTTGGTACGATGGGGTAAATTTGTGTCTGGAGCAAACTAAACCCAAAAGTAAGCATTTTTTATTCATTGTAAGTGGTTATTAATACACTTTTTATCAAGGAAATTAAAAAATTACCAAAGAAGGGGATATGTCTCTTAAATGAAGAAATCGCTAAAATTCTGGATGTGGCTTAAACCCGTTGATGAAATTCAATACGATTGGCAAGATATATTGGGATGTATTGATGTCCCTAAAAAATAGTACCCGCCGTTAAATATACACTCCCGGACTCTTGAATCGAGCCATCATTCATTCCCGGGCCTAAAAGCCCAATACACAAAAAATATACAATATAGCAAAAAAGTTTTTATGCATTTTTAATGCTGGAATATTTTATCGTCTTTCCCGCATGTATTATTCCAAATTTGAATTTTAGAATTTAAAATAAAGAATAAAAGCCGAGCTTGGTCACTGATTTGAAAAAAATAATGACTGTTGAAAGTTGCTCTTGAAGCAATTTAACGTCGATTTGGTTTTAATTTTCGCAATTGTTGTAAACCAAAGTTTAGTTTAGTTATTTTTCTATAATTTGAACCGTTTTTATAATAAACCGCTATAAAATTATGGATACTTCACCTGAAGTAGCCGCGCAAGCTGTAGCACTTCTTCAATCTGGGCTAAGTCAGCGAGATGTGAGTTCACAACTTCACATAAGTCGTTCCGCTGTTCAAAGAGTGTACCACCGATACCTGGAGACTGGCAGCTTCGTTCGGCGAACAGGAGGACCTCGTTACCGAGTGACAATGGCGAGACAAGATCAATACATTGTCACTACTAGCTTACGAAATCGACGCCTTAACTCTGTTCAGATACAAGAACAGCTCAGGAACTTTCACGGATCGGCTGTAAGTGCTCGGACCGTTAGAAGGTGACTCAATGAACGTGGTTTAAAGCCCCATAAGCCAGCCAATAGACCTAAATTGACACGAGCACACCGAATAGCCCGTCTAGAGTTTGCGCGCGAACATCTAAATTGGACTCGACATCAATGGAGCCAGGTTCTCTTCACAGATGAGTCCAAGATAATGCTATACGGTAATGACGGAAGGAGTAAAGTGTACCGAAGACAGAGTGAGCGTTACGCGCAATGCTGTATTGATGAGAAAGTGAGCTATGGTGGAGGATCATGGACAGTCTGGGGAGGAATCTCTATGGAAGGCAAAACTGAGCTAGAGGTAGTGACGGGACCACGACTGCCGCCCCTAGATGGCAATAGATACATTCGCCAATGTTTAGAGAACCACGTGATGCCATATGCTGGATTTATTGGCCAAGATTTCGTTTTAATGCATGATAATGCAAGGGCCCATACTGCGGGAATCGTCAGGGAGTACTTAAATGACATTGGTATCACTGTCATGAGATGGCCAGCGCGAAGTCATGATATGAATCCTATAGACCATCTATGGGATGAGCTGAAGAGGCGTGTTCGAGCTCATCATCCTGCCCCGCAAACCATGCAGGAGCTCAAAAATGTAATTTTGGAAGAATGGGAGGACATTCCTCAACATGTCATAACGACATTGATCAATTCTATGCCAAACCGTATGAGAGCTGTCATAAATGCACTGGGAGGCAACACAAGTTACTAAATAAACATTTCTTTTCATGTAAAACATGTCTTTATTTAAAAATCAATTAGATTTTTTCCTTGAAAAAAAGCAAATATGGATTTGTTTCAAAGTAACTCGACTTTTTTAATAAACTGTAGTTCAAATTTAGAACAGTGGCACTCTAAATGAATGATGAGTATACCAGCTCCAAAACTGCATCAAAACATTTTCCTTCTACATACATCTTTTATAAGTTACAGTACTCCAAACCAAAAAAATCAAGGTGGCTCGATTTAGGTGTCCGGGAGTGTATTTCGTTCCTGAACTGCCCGATTGGGAGTTTCTTTTTTTTAATTATAATTGTAAGTTTTAATTTTTGAGAAGTTTATTTCGCTGTTTTATTTTCGACTGATTTTTGTCTAGCATTTGTAAACCACGTTTCTAGTTAAGATAGGAGTAACTATTATAATTTAAGAATATAAAAAACTGACCATTTAATTTATTACAGATATTAAACCATTTTTCGACCTTTGAAACTATCAGAAAAGGTAAAGCGTATTATTACTAGAGCATAGTGTGATTAAGAAAAGCATAACTTTGATCAAAATGCTTCTAAAATTTAGATTGTTTATGGAATATACCCAGGATCAAAGTTACCCATGACCACGGGTAACGCACCCTCTCGGCTGCCTTCTTTCTTCTTCGAGGCAGCTGCCTCCCATGCCGTCTTCCAACGGAGCATGGCCTCTACCATGCTCCGCAGCGAAAGAGTTCCGACTCCCAGCGCCGCGACCGGGTCGCGACGCTGCTGCCGCCAGGCCGAGCACTCCAACAAGGTGTGCTCGGCCGTATCGTCCGGGACGCCAGCCACAGGTCTGCTGAGGCAGGTCTTTCACCCCGCTCCCTGGCTTCGACCCGACCTCGATGCACGTCTGCCAGGACCTGCGCATCGAGATCCCACGGCGTCATACACGCGAGTACGCAGGCGGCGCCGTGGCTGACCGTGTGGTACGCTCGCACGGCCCGGGTGCGTTCACAGTTAAATGAAATGTTGCACCGATTTGGACATATAAAGCGATAAATCATTTTAGAGAATTGCAGCATAATTCACCCAATAGGAGCAAAGTAGGAAGATTTTACGGTAATACATACAGGCAGGCCCAATTATTGTCGTCAACAATTTTTGTTAAGATTCCTCGCACCTGGGGGTATCCGAAAATACCCTATGTATGTTCCGCGATTTTTCTTAGTGTTCGAGTTATATTTTTTTTTGTGTAATTTTAATGATTTCTGCCAACGAAATTTCAAAAATTTATATCTTTCTTCGTAGTAGCTATTTTGTATTTTAAATCTTAGTGGAAAGTGAAACCGAAATTATTGTAAAATTACACATGCTAAAGTTATTTTACAGGAATTTCAATTAAATTTAAATTGAAATTACATTTTTAAGTTTAATTTACATAACAATGATAAAAAGTGGATAAAATAATTTTTAATGCTTTAATCGTGTTTCAATGATTTTTAGCCTATCCGCCTTCGAAGGTCCATTACAACAAAAATAGGCTAATTAAATACATTTTTTTATGATTTTTGGTAGTTGAGAAACATGCGGAGTTTTCAATTTTAGCCAGAAGCTATGGAAACTCCTTTTTGTATTTTTAAATTGAAGTTGAATGTTTGAGTAAATCCTACTTAAAACTAAAGTTCCAACTTTTAAGCCTTTTTTGAGTAAATGTAAGTAATTTCAGGAAGCTCAGTTATTTTAACAACATTCAAGACAATTATGTCAGAAAAAAAAGACTGCAAAATACTTATGACGAAAAAAGATATGAATTTTTGAAACCTCGCTGGCAGAAATCATTAAAAATACACAAAAAAATATAACTCGAAAACTAAGAATCATTGCAGAACATACATGGGGTATTTTCGGATACCACCAGGTCCGAGGAATCTAAAAAAATTGTTGACGTCACTAATTGGACCATCCTACATACATAAATAAACTTGCCTAAATATACAAAGGTAAATACAATACCTATCCAAATATACATAACATACATATAAGCCTGAAAATAAATACTAATATACGAAACAAGATACTTCGTGAGAAAGTTTCATTAGAGATTTCTGTTTGAGAAAATGACCTTTAACTTTACTTACAGTCCGAGGTCTGATTCTCACATATCGTATAGAGTATTTTATAAACAATTTGAAATAATACTGCTAATGATTTTTTATTTACTTTGTCGAGCTACCTTCGAAAGACGTTCGAAGATTAACCCGTTAAAACTAGTTTTATAAAAAAACTGATACCAGAAAGTTGATCCACAGCACAAGTTGGCGAGTATGTATGTAGGTACGTACGTTACGTTCATTGTACACACTAATACTACTCTTATGTCCATATTTTGTCCATCAGAAAAAAGTAAGGTCTGGTGGCCTTGGGATCCTGAAATATTAGTGTTTGTATCACAGAAATAATCTTGATTTATGTTTTTTTGTGACCTGAATGTGATTTCCTTTTATCGTGGAACGTTCCAGATAAACTGAAAAACGTTGCCAACGTGGGCTTGGTGCTGCTGATGATATTGGCGGCGTATTCACATATAATGGTGGGAGATCCGTTCGACCGATGTGCTCCCGCGTTGGTCTTCTTCTTCATGTTAAGTGGCCGGCTTGTAGTATGGTAAATATAAACACATTATCACGAGATTGAAATCGTTTACTGCATGTATTTACAATAACAAATATTCCAGTTATTATTTATTGCATTATTTACCCAGTTTTATATTTGCATATCTAGCAGCGTGCTTTAACGTGGGTAGATATGACGTCATCGCTGTTCCCAATCCACTGGTTGCTGTCTCACGTTTCTGTCATCGTGATTTATATAAATAAATACACGAAAGAAAAAATAACACTGAACCATGTAATGTTGTTTGCGTGAGCGTTTTTAGTTGCAGATTGCAGTACAGATACAGACAGGGTAGGACCTTGCATTTTATTATAGTTTGACTATCACATGCTGTCTTTATCTTACAATAATAATGGTTGCTCTTCATTTAGTGTATAAATATGGAAAAATAAAATAGTTTTAATAAATAGATACGATTTAAACTGGATATGAAAAAATAAGATTTACCGATTGATATATATTTAAAGTCTGCTGTCCCCGCCTGCCTCCCCGACGCCCTTGATTTTCTCATTTCTCAAACAAAGTAAGTATTCTGCATAACAAGTGCTTATCCATAGTTAACTCAGTATTAAACAAGTAGGATGTGTATTTAAAAAAGCGTACATTTGTAGGAAAATAACACTAACAATTCGTCAGGAGTATCACTGACAGCATGGCGAGCAGCCAATGGCCTGTATGCACATTAGCACTAATTTTATATGTCGTAACAACCACTGTTTACATGTGAAGAAAATGGTCAAGGTCTTTTAGAAATCAAGGACTGTTCTAACGGAATTTTTTATTGCATGCATACGACTTGAAAACAACGAAAATATCAGGCATTGAAGAAACGAAAGTTAATTTAAGAATGCCATTCAACAATATAAAGGAAGGAAATATTAAGAGTATGGTATTATTTTAGGCGGGTGAAACCGTGGGACACTGCTTGTATAATACGTACTACAACCTTACCTGATAAATACGCATTTATATACTTACCGAAAAGCCCAACCAAATCGGGTCAGTAGTTTTTGAGATAATCGCGGACAAACATTCATACATGCAAGTAAAACTGGGAACGTGCTTTTTTGAAGTCTGTTAAAAAAATACTGTGAAACATGATGCAAGTAAAACTTTTAAAGGTTTTTTCCACGCCTAAAATAGTTTTTCTAAAAAAAAATTCATTTAACCGAAAATTTTACTTGCAATAAATGCGTGTGCGGAATTTTGCTACCGACACTCAGTAATTGATTTTAAAATGAGAATGAAGTCTGTTAAAAAATCCTTTCTTGGTTGGAAATTGAACCCGGGCGGGCCGCCCCCGTGCCTGGCGAGCTACTTACCACTGAAACACCGCTGTTGGTTGCTGACTCGTAAGGGTTGAATTTTTTCATAACAATAAAAATGTAATTGACATGCCAAAATTGAATTTAAACTTTAAAAACATTTCTGCTACCTGCAAACTCGAATGTGATTCCAATCCCAACTGAATCAAGAGCACTACAAGTTTGAAGCTTCATCTACCCACAACTCATACTTTACGCCCTAAATATATTAGGACTGCGGTAAAAACAGGTGAGGCATAAGCAGGGGCGTATTTTAAAATCTGGCGTTATATTAATTATGTTATTTCTGACTGCCGAAGGTTTTTTAAATACCTCACGCTCATTTCCTTCAATATTGTTATAACCAACGAAAAAGAAAAACAAAGAGCGCGAGGCATTTGAAAACCTCTGGTGGCCAGGAATAACAAAAAGAAATCGTAAGCGATAGCGATAGCCATAGCAATCCCGTTAGGCGAATGGCCCCCTGATGACGGGATGCGAAATCGCTACAACTGCAGTGGCCATCCGTCCAGAACAGTTTCCCCGAGAGAGAAACAGTTCTGGGCGGATGCGCGAGAAGAAGATACGCAAATAATGCTCCCCCAGTAACGCCCTCGGAGAAAATCATCACCGTAGAGCGAAGTCACTAAATTAACATTTCGCCAATATTGACTTAGAAATCATCAAAATAACCTTCATCTACGTATTTCAACCTTACAGCTATGTCTATAGTTATACGCCAATTATTTTCATTTGAGATAATGCAAAAGCACTAACTATACTTTTGAATTGCAACACATTGTACAACAAGTTGGGTTAGTTAGTTTCCCCTTTACCAAGTTAATCAGAACTAGAACTTATTTAATCCATGGAAAAATCCACTAAAATGACTCGGTTTATATAAAAGTGACTATAATAGTTTTTCTTTTTAAAACTGTTCCAGACAGGGATAAACAGTCACTAAATCTATTTACAAATTACAACGCAATAAAAACTAATATGTTGTTAGGTCGGTACCTACTGGATTTGAGGGTGAAAAATAAACAAGTTCGTGTTTATTTTATTAATTCAGCAATAGGGGTGATGACGGGGTACAGTAAACGAAATTCTATTTAGTCCGTCAGTTAGATGATCAAAAAATAATGGACATGTATTTTTTCTTTGGGCAATCAACCAAAAAATGACAAAGTTATAACGCGTCAAAGTTTGGAAGCTCGTGACGTCACTTTTTAGTGAATTTTCACTTAAAAGTGTACTTAAACGTGACGGTCATGCGACTTTTCAAATCAATATATCTCTGCAATGTTTATATTATGTGAAAAAAGAAAATACTTTTTGATAATCTACCTGATAAACGAAGAAAAAAAAAGTAATAATCTCTTATCTATTAGACAAGTCCGTCCGTCCGTCCGTCTGTGGTGCTGTTTCAGCGGCCAAACCGTAAGAGATAGATAAAGAGAATGTTTAAGTTATAAGTTAAGAATAGTCTGATAAGACTACAAACCGGATTTGAGTAACGTAGCACTTCCGGTTTCCGAGAAATCACGAATTTAAAAAGAAACCACACAAAATCTCCGAAGTTCTCAATTAATTAAATACATTTTCTTTTTTTTTTCAATCAGGTTTTGGTGAACATTTGGTATTTATTTCCTGAGTTATGAAACCATACAATTGTAATGACCTCTTACCAAAAATGACTTATGATTTTTTTAGTTTTTTAAAGCGAAACCTTCATAGCTCAAAAGTCAAAACACGTTTTGACCCAGTAGCGTAGCGCGACTTTTTGATGCACGAACTATCCTGTGCGGGCTTAGATTATATAAAGAAGGGGCAGCAAAGCATTCTGAGATGTAATTGTAAATGTGTTCTGTATGTGACACGCCATGAGACAAATATTTATAAGACGCACGCATATCAGTATTATTTACAAAGAATAATCCATATTACAATACAACATTATAAGTATACCTTTGTATTTTTAGGGTTCCGTACCTCAAAAGGAAAAACGGAACCCTTATAGGATCACTTTGTTGTCCGTCTGTCCGTCCGTCCGTCCGTCTGTCAAGACCCTTTTTCTCAGGAACGCGTGGAGGTATGAAGCTGAAATTTATATCAATTACTCAGGTCTACTGTCCCTTGAAGCTGTGAAAAAATCAAACTTCTAAGCCAACGCAATCAAAAGATACAGCCGTTTATGCCGCAAATTTTCGACACTTGCAAGGGAATCAAAACCTACAGGGTGCTTCCCGTGAACTCAGAATCTTGAAATTTGGTACCAAGCAACGTCTTATAGCATAGATAAAGGAAAAATTACGAAAACCATAAATTTTTAGTTACATCACATAATATTTTTTTTTTTAATAATTTTAACCTTACTACCCATTTCCTCATAAACGCGTAGAGGTATTAAATTGAAATTCATACCAAATACTCAGGTCTATAATACCTTTAAGCTGTAACAAAATCAAACTTCTATGTCAACGCAATCAAAAGAAACAGCAATTTAAGCTGCATATTTTGAAACTCGCAAGTACTCGCAAGGGAATCAAAACCTAAAGGGTACTTCCAGTCGACCTAGAATCTTGAAATTTGGCATGAAGCAACGTTTTATAGCACACATAAAGGAAAAATTCCGAAAACCTTAAATTTTTAGTTACATTACAAAATATATATTTTTTAATAAATATAAACTTATTACTTTTTTCCTCATGAACGCGTAGAGTTCGAGAGAGTAAGTTGAAATTCATTTAGACTAAAAAACTTAGTAAATAAATAACTTTAATAAAAGAACTTTCGCAAGTCTGCTGCAAGGCTAGTATAAGTGTTTCAGTTATATTATAGATAAATGATATGTGTTAATATAAAATAAAGGATTACTTAAACGATAAAGAGATCTTTGTCTTAAATTTATGCTCCTCCATCTTTCCCCATTGTAATGTTATGAATTTCATTTTGCAATAAAAATACCATAGTTATGACTCGATTGTCGTAATGAACGAACTTTGTAAACCTTGCAGGTTTGTACGGAACCCTCGGTGCGCGAGTCCGACTCGCACTTGGCCGGTTTTTTTTATAAGCACACAACTTGTGGGTGGAATACCGCAGAGAGTGCGAGAGCGTTTTGATGAAATGCCTGGATATCCCTAGTGTTGGACCAACACTAATAACCACAGAACAGAGAAAGAGGTTAACCTATTTCTGTGTTCTGTGCTAATAACAGAATAAATATAGGATAGATTAGGAGGTGCCAGAATAGGTACAAAAAAGATTCATCTCAATAAAAGAAAATGTGTTTCAGGTATCAAACCAGTCGCCGTGAAGAGTTGGAGAAGGTCGCAGCTACACAAAACGGGAACGGGCTCAAACGAGATTAAATTTCATAAGACGCACATTTAGTTTGGCAGTAAGATTTACGTAACGCGTTGTTCAATGAAAACTCAGCAAATCGAAATTAGTTGATAATGCAAAATCAACTCACTTTTCATCTCCGAAAAGTCTATTTTATACCATCAATTAATTTCGATTTACTTGATTTTCGCTGGCAACACCTACTTTAAAAAACAATGAATGGACTAAGTTGGTATTTAATAACCCAATCACTGAGCTGTGATTTTTCTAGTCAACTTTTATTCTAGCAATCTCATAACTACGAGTACCAATACAAAGCTGTCTGGTTTGTTATAATGTGGTATTTTTGCCACGCGTGAGCGTCGACTGCGTGGGTATCTATAAATAGATTACATAACTACAATATGTATTAATTTACTACACACACTAATTAGTTAATATCATCTTTAGGTGACCTCGATTACTGAAAATGTACCACTAATTGTTTCCAAAAGTGATATTAATTTAAGAATCTTGTGCTAAGTTCATTTCGTATGTGAGCACGCACGGTTGGTATTTGATAATTTATTATGTTTGTCTAAGGTTATGCATGAGTAATTGCCGTTCTATTCTGTGCCCATTGGTAGCTTTAAATAATATTTAGTTTATATTTGCACGGTGTAATACAAAGCACTTCTAGTTATGGTAAATAAGATTTGCTCAAAAATTAAATAACACAAGAACGCATCTCAAATTAATGATTCAATGCCAATTGTATACGTACGTATGCGTACGCATACGTTTTCTATCAATGATTTTGGAATATTCGGTAGTCTCAAAAACTGTGACAAAACAATTATTATTGTCTTTACGTACATAGAACTTGGCTGAGATGTGGATGTACCTAGTCTGAATGAATGTATGAATCATTTATTTTATTGTTCGTATTGGAATTTATTTTTCATGGTGTATGTGATCTTGTGTGGATGTGCAGTTTTAAGTGTAAGGTGAGTCTTTAAATAAATTAGACGTTTAAATTACCATTTTGTTTTATTAATTGATTCTCTGTTTAGTTTACCCGTTCGATTTAGTTATTTTTGATCTAAGTGCGGTAAGTTGGTTATTACAAACGAGTAGACGAATGTAAGCTCGAGACGAAGTCGAGGAGTGACCACAGACACGAGTTTGTAAATACCAATTCCGCACGAATGTCATACAAAGTTTTTCAACAAATTTGCAAGAAAACAGTACCTATCTACCTATACCTAATTTAAGTAATGAAGCAAACTTTCTAATAAGGTAATGGCGCGGATTTCGAAATGGCGCCAAGTGCGGGGTGTGGAAATTAGAACTAGATCTTTTTAGTATTAAAGTGAGACAAAGGTATAGATTAAGAGTGCATCCAAGGAGATTCGACCGATATTTAAAACAAGACCGTAAAGGATACGCACTGTGACATGTAAGGGAGCGTGCGGTAAAACGTTTTACGACACGCTTCTTTGTGTTGCCCGTAATTTTGAACTATCCAACAATGTATACAACCTTCGTAAATGCATTTTTTGCGCAAATGTTTTGAAATAGTACATTAAGATATAAGTGCGGTAAGTTGAGAATTACAGCAGAGCCGATATTGTTAGCCCGAGCCGTAGGTGAGGGCTATAAGAAGGCAGAGGCTGTAAAAATCAAACCGCACGTATGTCATACGACGTTTTATAACACATTTGCGAGGAAATAATACTACCTACGTACTTACGTACTTTCTGAAAATGAATTTGCACCTTTGTTTGTTTTCCATAAGTTTCTATCTGTGGATTTTTGGAGTTTACTCCTTAAGAATCGATTTGCATATATAAGGGGCCCGGTATGAGAAAAATATGAGGAGTAAAATCTATCGATGAATGACATTAATGACCTCGTTACGTTTTTGTGCGCAATCTCATCTGCGCACCTTTCACTTTTAGCCATGGCAACGGATAAAAAACATTAAGTTGTCACAAATGTCAATAAAATAAATAAACTAAAAATAGATAAAATCGGAGCAAAATTAGTGAAAACAAATACATAACAGAATATAGAGAAATGCCGGTAAGTGTCCAGCACTCTGGAATAGTGATTTTAAGTACAGATGGAATTATAATACATAATTTTTTTAGGCAAAGGAAATAAAAATTAATTTATGTTTTTGTGAATTTGTTACCGATACAAAACAGGTAGTAATTTATTGTCAAAATGAATCAAATTAAAGAATTAAATGTTAAATATTATATTTTATCTCCCAAAGTTAATTTCATTAAGAAAATGTTGGCTACCTTTCTGACATAAAAAGTCTTTGCTAAGATTTAAAAAAGTATCGTTCGTTTTTAGACGGAACATAATAAGCCGTGCGTTTTACTTTACATTACCGCACGCGTGAGTAATGTGATAGATTATTATATTGAAATTGGTGCAATAAGAGACGCTTTACGAGCAAATGTGTTATAAATGTTTATTTACAATCCATAACTACATAAGTACCTACTTAATATTATCATGGGTCAATAAGATAATCTTTCCACCACTAAGCGGTCCTTAATATTACAAAATCGAGTGAAGAGTGTGTTTATTACGCTTTCACATCGAAACCACTGAATCGATGATTTGGAGTATATAGTACATCCTCGGAGATAGACGGGAATGGGAATCTATAAATACGGTTAAAGGGCTTTTTCTGGTAAAATTATAATTTCGTGGAGCCTCGTAGACACTTTAAATATCGAACGTAAAAAAACACAAACTCATTTTTAAGGAAGACCCTTAGATTTTTTGTTTCAATCTAAAGTGACTGATATTTATCTACGATACTTATGGCGCTTTTATTATATTTTGTAAGCTGCCAATCGTAGCTGCAAAAAAATACCAAAGCTTAAGTAAGTATTTAAAGTGTCAATGTGAGAAAGGGCGCGCATATAGTAAATAGGTGCCTTTTTAATTTAGCTTCATTAAAATTAACTTGTAAAGCCTATTACTCATTAGGATCTATATAAACAAAATTATTCCAGAAAATAAGTTAGGTTGTATTTTTTGATTTTGATATTTAAGTGACTGGCAATAAATACTGGCGATAGAAGATGTATGGCATTCGAAATTGTTTATAATATTCTCTACAACATACGTAAGAATTAAGTAAAGTTTTTACGTGCCTGCGGGTCAATTATGCTTTAGTGATTCAATCCTAATGTGATGTCAATATGATGTTGATGCCAAGTTGACATTGTTTTTAAATGTATTATAGTCCAGTCAATGAAAGTTTAACTTTGCCATTTTGAGTTGATCACCTGCAACCAACGCGAAAATTTCCTTAAGGGTTCGTAGATTAATATACTAAAATTGCAGGGTGCTGCATTGGCATGGCAAAGGGTGCAAAAACATGGCGAAATGGTGCAAAAACAAGTTTTTCGTCAATATCTCGCGACTGGCTGGGAAAATAGAAAAAGTTTCTGGTACAAAGTTGTAGAAAATTTTACTTCCTACAAAAAAGGTATTATCATGTTTTCGCGTATCTCCCATAGTTTTGGCACAAAACGCAAAAAAAGGTGCAAAATAATAAAAAAATATATTGATACTAGTTTTTTTTTTCATTTAAAAACGATCCTACGCGTCAAATTCAACAATCATCACTTACTGAAATATTAAAGGATAAGTTTTCGGGAGTCCACTGAAATGAAAAGTGTCTACCGAAATAATATAAAAAAATTACCACCGAAATGATACAGCCAAGAACATCGCCTATCTATTATAAATAGAAGGATTCCCTACTTTGAATCTAAATAAATTTCCTTATTCCTTTTGAATATTTTTGTTCGTTATTTTATAATAAGAAATTAATTGTTACTCCTATTCATTATTATTACTAATTATAATTAATAATAGGTACATTTTCAAAATAACGAACAAATCGCGTTTAGAAAGCGAGAAGTTTATTAGTTAGTAAATCGTCCCCTTAGTGTCAAAACCGATTATCTGCAATTTTCCCCTCATCATCATCATCATCATCAGCCTCTTAATGTCCCCACTGCTGGGGCACAGGCCTTCCCTATGGATGGAATAGGGAAATTGGGCCATGACCCACCACGCGGGCCCAGTGCGGATTGGTGGGTACTAACGACTGCAGATGCAGCCGAGACCAACGGCTTAACGTGCCTTCCGAAGCACGGAGTAGCTCGAGATAGTAATTTTTGGTCACCCATCCAATGACCGACCACTGCGAAAGTTGCTTAAATTCAACGATCGCAGCCGAACGCGCTAACCACCTGCGCCATTGAGCTCCCCTACTGAACTTTTATTATACCAATCGACCCGTCTCATTAAGTCGCATCTACAGGTACAAACCATTTGGCTCTACGACGCATACTTCCTGAAGTAGCTAGTGAAAAAACAGAATAACTGCAAGTTATTTTCAAAATTCTTGATTTAAAACCTAATAAACCCATTTAAAACACATATGTTTGTAAATGTATTACCGCAGAAAACAAGTTTCGGGTTTAAAATCATTTTACATGTAGACACTTAGAGTAAATATCCTGTGAGATTATTCCTATAAAATTAGGTATCTCACGGTAATTGACTTTGACTGTTTGAATTTTACCACATATTTTAATTTTACTAGATGTAGTAAAAACTAACAAATCTAAATCGCTTTTTGCAAAAAAATATATATATTGTATATTTGCGTTATATTTGAGGCAAGTAAAAGTAGATAC
This sequence comes from Chilo suppressalis, assembly GCA_902850365.2. Taxonomy (NCBI): domain Eukaryota; kingdom Metazoa; phylum Arthropoda; class Insecta; order Lepidoptera; family Crambidae; genus Chilo; species Chilo suppressalis. Next base: position 8,226,725 of record OU963902.1, read on the forward strand.
CGAATTTAAATTTGTTTTTACTGTATAACTTTTATTCGACGCTTTATAAATTGCTTCAGCTAAACTCGATTATCAGTGCTTACTCTTTTTTTCCATTGTAATTTATTAGCGTTAGTCATCGTTAGTTTAAAATTTATGCTTCAGCTAAAACCGGGTGGGTATCCATGTTTAACAGTCTCTTCTGTACACAGATCGCGCGCTAGCGAGAGAGTTGCTCACTTTATTCATTCATTGTTGAATCGAGCGCTGGGCAACACTCTTATTCTTTTATTTAATTAATCACGAATAAACATTACTGGGTAAACTATTCTGCGTTTTTGGTTTAAAATGATAACTGCTAAGAAAGACGACGATCAAAAATAAACTCCAAAAATGCTAAATAACTATGTCACGTGAACTTACCCGACCAACTATCAGCCAATAGCTGTCACCTCAATATTGTGCAAAGTCTTAGAAAGAGTCCTTAATAACCATCTGACCCGCTACCTAGAAGACCACTCTCTGATCAACGATCGTCAATACGGATTTAGACCGAATCGATCGACAGGTGACCTTCTAGCGTACGTGACATATATCTGGGGTGAAGCTATCGATAAGCGAGGTGAGTCTTTGGCTATCAGCCTTAACATCGGCAAGGCTTTGATACACATTTGGCTTTGATTTGGCGCATAAGTCTTCTCTCCAAGCTTCCTGGATACGGTTTGCCTACTCAGTTCTGTGCCTGGGTGGCTGACTTCCTGCAAGAGCGTCGACGGACGGCGACGGATGTAGTTTGCAGTTCATTTCAGTGAATGCCGGTGTTCCTCAGGGCTCCATCCTACTCCCTTCACTCTTTTTGCCACATATCAATGATTTAATTCCTCTTGAGAGTATTCGTTGTTATGTAGACGATAGTACAGTGCATGCGAGATATTTTGGATATGCAGCGGCTGGACAGGTAGAAACCAAGGAGTAACAATAACTAACGTTTTTTCACGCCTTAGCAACTGTGTTTGTTGTACAAGACGCAAGTATGATTTTACGTGGAATATTGTTCGCACCCTAAAGGATGGCTCCGCCAAGTACTTTTTTGATGCTTTGCATAGTTTACTATACTATACCTTCCCCTTTCCTACCTACAGAATTCTACACGCGCTGGCTTACGTTGTCGCCGACTTACTGTGAACTACTTTTTCCCACTACTCCAACGTGAACAAATAAATTTGGTAACTCATTTCTTTGTCAGACTATCCGCAAATGGATTACTTTGCCCGCTTACGTGTGTGAAGTAGCAATTCTGTAGCCCGGCAAAGTGAGGATAGATGGTGTGGCAAGTAAAACTGCTGTACCAGCTATCTTCGCGTCTGGACTCCTTCGTCTCTGAACCTCTGGTGGAGTCATTTGTCAAACCTATTTATAAAAAATAATCTATAGCAAAAAAAAAAGATCTCGATGATTGAAAGGTCATACCTGAGGAGTACCATGCATTATACAGATTTTTGGCTACAGAAACAAGCCAATCTGATCGTTTGCCTTCAGAAACCATTACTGATAACTCATTCCGTGCAAGCGAGTCAAGTACAGATGAATAATACTGATTTTTTAGACCTTTTTAAATAGAAATACTATCAGTCGCCAACGACTTCGTCCACTTTAACTTTAATATACATTTTTAAACTAGATATTTTAGATATCGAACCTACAGTATCTAGGTAAATGTACATCACAAACCGAAATTATTTAATATAATTATATTGACTCAAGGATCTCTAAAAACTTACGGATGTATCATTTCATAGATACTTTCCTTCCCGTGGACTCTTATCGGCATTACAGTCCACCAAATCAATTGTCCCCATATCACTGAAATGATATAATTACTATTTGGCGGGAATCCACAAAGACGTTGTTGCGCGTGCTTGTGCTCCGACCAGCTAAGGCGGACTGGCTCGAAGTGAGCACTGACAAGCGGGACACAACAACACAATGTAGACGAACCTATTACACTAAAACTTACTGTCCATGGAAATGATAACTTTTCCAGGACAAAAGTTGAGTGCTTGTTACATGTATAAGAAAGAAGGTAAACAAACAATAGTAGTTTTTGTTGATAGGTTATATTATATATAATTGATATAAAAGTTAATTTCAATCCAAAAAATAAATGTAACTACAGGGAAAGTAATTTTATGAGAGGAATTCGGTTCAGGACAGGTCACCGTGATGATAAAATGCCACTTCGTATTTTTTTATTTTATGGAATAAAACCCATTACTTAATAATTATTTTTGCCAAGGTTGAGAAGTATCTACTTAACTAAGAAAAAAATTCAAAATCATAAATCAGCACATTGCACTGCCTCTCTCAGGAATGTCGTGTTTTTTTTTTGCTTTGGGAATTCACCCCTACATGCTTCATTGGGATTTAATTAGTATGTTTCGGGCATATTTTTATTTATTATTTCATTTTTTCATAGGATAATCTTGAAAATAAAATTGATTTCAGTTTTTATTATATGATAATACATATTGCAAATATATGTTTTAAACGCAAATTTAGCGCTGAATACGATGAAATAAAAAAATGATAAAATTAAATTATTATATAAAAATTTAATTTTTTTTTATCAAGTTTATTTTTCGTCATCTTTCTTAGCAGTTATTATTTTAAACCAAATACGCAGAATAGTTCACCCAGTAATGTTTATTCGTATTAATTAAACAAAAGAATAACAGTGTTGCCCAGCGCTCGATTCAACAATGAATGAATAAAAGTGAGCAACTCTCTCGCTAGCGCGCGATCTGTGTACAGAAGAGACGGTTAAACATGGATAGCTGGTTTTTGCTGAAGCATAAATTTTAAACTAACGATGACTAACGCTAATAAATTGCAGTGGAAGAAAAGAGTAAGCACCGATAATCGATTTAAGCTGAAGTAATTTATAAAGCGTCGAATAACAGTTATTCAGTAAAAACAAATTTTAATTAATATAACGTAAATATACTATATAATATATTTTTTTTGTAAAAAGCGACTTAGATTTGTTAGTTTTTACTACATCTAGTAAAATTAAAATATCTGGTAAAATTCAAACAGTCAAATCCAATTACCGTGGGATATCTAATTTTAGCGGAATAATAAACAAAAAGGATTAGATTCAAAGTAGGGAACCCTTCTATTACAAAGGCGATGTTCTTGGCTGTATCATTTCGTTGGTAATTTTTACCATTTCGGTAGACACTTTTCATTTCAGTGGAATTCCGAAAACTTATCCTTTAATATTTCAGTAAGTGATAATTGTTGAAGTTGACCCGATCCTTTTTTTGCATTTTGTGCCAAAACTGTGGGAGATACGCGAAAATATGTTGATACCTTTTTTGTAGGAAATAAAATTTTTAATACAGTTGCTCAAAAAGTGGCGTATTGCAGGGGCGTGTAGCGTTCGGGATCTGGGCTATTTCACACTCGTGCTTTTTTTTTTCCTTTCCCGAACTCGTGCGTTTTCTTTCCCAACTGTCAAAATTATTTCTATTAAAAAAAACAACCATGAAGTTTTAACTAAAAAAAATCATAGAAGTTTTTGCGATTCATGCAAATAGGTTTATTTGTTTTTAAAAAGAGGCTACCTATACTAATTTGTCCAATATCAGAATTAATTAATTGATTGAATGAGTTAGGTAAGGTTTCAGTTCATTTCATATCATTAAATTTCAATTTCATTTCTTATAATAAAAAATGGTTGCCTGTAAAGTCGGTTTTACGGGCGAAGATTTTACGTGACAACGTCTTTTTCTCGGTAGAATATTTATTGATATGAATATAATTAAATTGCACAATAGGAACAAGGAATTGAATGAAAATAAGAATTGCACAAATTTTAACTATAGAAATATATTTTGTTTACTAAAACATTGTACATGTAAACTTAAACTTAACACGAGAGACTCATCGTAACGTTACCGAGCGTTACACTTTTTCATAAGTGACTCCCAGCCGCAACCTAATTTAAGACGTTGTCACGTCAAAAATACTAAGTACTAAAGACTTGGCTGTATGGGCAGTTCCCTTTGCCTACCAGAATGGGTGAAAAAAAACTGCTTACATTCTACGGTTGGCGCCATTTTCCGAAATTTTCTTTGCGAGTTTAGTTGTTTTTTACACAAAATGAGTAATTTCGACCTAAATTTTTTTGAATTAACTCCACCGGAACTCAGTATAATTGCACAAAATGCTTCGAAGAACATTTTACCGGAAAAGTCAAAAATTTGCTACATATCTACATACGATGAATTTATTGCGTGGAAAGAAGAGAAAAAAGCAAATAGTTTTTCAGAAAATGTTATGTTGGCATACTTTTCCGAACTCTCAGCAAAATTAAAACCTTCTACGTTATGGTCAAGGTTTTCGATGGTAAAAAGTATGCTGAAAATAAGGAACAACGTGGATATAAGTCAATATCCAAAATTAAATTCTTTCTTAAAACGACAATCAGACGGGTTTACCAGTAAAAAGTCGAAAATATTAACATCGAATGACGTGGAAAGGTTTTTGAAAGAAGCTCCCGATGATTGTTATTTAGCCACAAAGGTAATTTATTAATAAGTATACATATCTACATTTTTCTTTAGTGTTCAGTTTACAAAATCGCAAAATACAGTCAATACATTATTTATATGAATCAAATCGTTTTTTTTAGGTTGCTCTGATTTTTGGCGTTGTTGGAGCTTGCCGCAGAGAGGAGTTAGCCAATATTACTTTAAAAGATATTGAAGCCCATGGAGAAATGCTACTACTTATCAAGATTCCAAACACAAAAAATAAGATACCGCGAAGCTTTGTTGTTGAAGGAGATTTTCTCACAATAGAGAAAAAATATATGAACCAGCGGTCCCAAAAAGGAAAATCCGACCGTTTTTTTCAAAATTTCCAAAAAGGGAAGTGTACAGCTCAAGTAATCGGCAAAAACAAATTTGGTAATATGCCAAAAGAAATAGCTACGTTTCTTGGTCTGCCGGATGCTGAGTGTTATACTGGGCACAGCTTCAGAAGGACCTCTGCTACATTATTGGCAGATTCAGGAGCCAATTTGACGCCCTTAAAGCGACTAGGTGGTTGGAAATCGGACAAAGTTGCAGAAAGCTATATTGGTGATTCATTAAACAACAAACTAGAAACTGGGAAAAAGATCACACAATCCATTAATTTAAGGTCCAGTCCGTCTCCTTCACATGCTGAAGAGAACGTTCGTCCATCTACGAGTACCTTCGTTGATAATGATAATTCATCAGATCCAATTCCATCAACTAGCAAACGCCATTGTATGACAAATATACATGAACAATCATACGAAATTAATAATAGTTTGTCTCAAACAGTAAATATGCAACGTAAAACTTCCCCAGTTAGTATAAAAAACTGTACCAATTTCAATGTATATGTGAATTATAACTTTTATAAGAAATAAATGATAAGTTAATTGAGTTTATTGTGTTTTTATAATTTGATTAAATTGCTTCATTTTTTCGCAACTGTATTAAAAATAGTCGTTCAGTACACGTACGGAACCGTCATTGCAACTCGTTCCGACTGTCAACCCTCGCTTTCGGCTCGGGTAGACATTTGTCGGAACTCTTTGCAATGACAACCATTCCGTACTAGTAATGAAATATACTATTTTAATACAGTTGCTCAAAAAGTGGCGTATTGCAGGGACGTGTAGCGTTCGGGATCTGGGCTATTTCACACTCGTGCTTTTTTTTTGCCTTTCCCGAACTCGTGCGTTTTCTTTCCCAACTGTCAAAATTATTTCTATTAAAAAAAAACAACCATGAAGTTTTAACTAAAAAAAATCATAGAAGTTTTTGCGATTCATGCAAATAGGTTTATTTGTTTTTAAAAAGAAACTACCTATACTGATTTGTCCAATATCAGAATTAATTAATTGATTGAATGAGTTAGGTAAGGTTTCAGTTCATTTCATATCATTAAATTTCAATTTCATTTCTTATAATAAAAAATACTAAGTACTAAAGACTTGGCTGTATGGGCAGTTCCCTTTGCCTACCAGAATGGGTGAATAAAACTGCTTACATTCTACGGTTGGCGCCATTTTCCGAAATTTTCTTTGCGAGTTTAGTTGTTTTTTACACAAAATGAGTAATTTCGACCTAAATTTTTTTGAATTAACTCCACCGGAACTCAGTATAATTGCACAAAATTCTTCGGAGAACATTTTACCGGAAAAGTCAAAAATTCGCTACATATCTACATACGATGAATTTATTGCGTGGAAAGAAGAGAAAAAAGCAAATAGTTTTTCAGAAAATGTTATGTTGGCATACTTTTCCGAACTCTCAGCAAAATTAAAACCTTCTACGTTATGGTCAAGGTTTTCGATGATAAAAAGTGTGCTGAAAATAAGGAACAACGTGGATATAAGTCAATATCCAAAATTAAATTCTTTCTTAAAACGACAATCAGACGGGTTTACCAGTAAAAAGTCGAAAATATTAACATCGAATGACGTGGAAAGGTTTTTGAAAGAAGCTCCCGATGATTGTTATTTAGCCACAAAGGTAATTTATTAATAAGTATACATATCTACATTTTTCTTTAGTGTTCAGTTTACAAAATCGCAAAATACAGTCAATACATTATTTATATGAATCAAATCGTTTTTTTTAGGTTGCACTGATTTTTGGCGTTGTTGGAGCTTGCCGCAGAGAGGAGTTAGCCAATATTACTTTAAAAGATATTGAAGCCCATGGAGAAATGCTACTACTTATCAAGATTCCAAACACAAAAAATAAGATACCGCGAAGCTTTGTTGTTGAAGGAGATTTTCTCACAATAGAGAAAAAATATATGAACCAGCGGTCCCAAAAAGGAAAATCTGACCGTTTTTTTCAAAATTTCCAAAAAGGGAAGTGTACAGCGCAAGTAATCGGCATAAACAAATTTGGTAATATGCCAAAAGAAATAGCTACGTTTCTTGGTCTGCCGGATGCTGAGTGTTATACTGGGCACAGCTTCAGAAGGACCTCTGCTACATTATTGGCAGATTCAGGAGCCAATTTGACGTCCTTAAAGCGACTAGGTGGTTGGAAATCGGACAAAGTTGCAGAAAGCTATATTGGTGATTCATTAAACAACAAACTAGAAACTGGGAAAAAGATCACACAATCCATTAATTTAAGGTCCAGTCCGTCTCCTTCACATGCTGAAGAGAACGTTCGTCCATCTACGAGTACCTTCGTTGATAATGATAATTCATCAGATCCAATTCCATCAACTAGCAAACGCCATTGTATGACAAATATACATGAACAATCATACGAAATTAATAATAGTTTGTCTCAAACAGTAAATATGCAACGTAAAACTTCCCCAGTTAGTATAAAAAACTGTACCAATTTCAATGTATATGTGAATTATAACTTTTATAAGAAATAAATGATTAGTTAATTGAGTTTATTGTGTTTTTATAATTTGATTAAATTGCTTAATTTTTTCGCAACTGTATTAAAAATATTCGTTCAGTACACGTACGGAACCGTCATTGCAACTCGTTCCGACTGTCAACCCTCGCTTTCGGCTCGGGTAGACATTTGTCGGAACTCTTTGCAATGACAACCATTCCGTACTAGTAATGAAATATACTATTTCTACAACTTTGTACTAGGAACTTTTTCTATTTTCCCAGCCAGTCGCGAGATATTGACGAAAAACTCGTTTTTGCACCATTTCGCAATGTTTTTGCACCCTTTGCCGTCAATGCAGCACCCTGCAATTTTAGTATATTAATCTACGAACCCTTACGGAAATTTTCGCGTTGGTTGCAGATGATCAACTCAAAATGTTATGTAATAATAGTTTGAAATTAATAGATTTTCCTGAAATATTTTCATTATGTGCGGGTAAACATTGTAATAATGCTAGTCATAAGATGAAATTGGATAAGATGTATGATAATATAATAAATGCTTTGAGAGAATGTGCTAGGCGGACAAATGTTGCAAAGAACCTTAAAAAACATAAACACATAATATATATTATAATATAATATAAATATAATTTCCACAGTTTTGGAAAGCCGTTCGAGGACTCAACCTGAAGTCTAGTCTCCCTGTCAGTGTTGAGGGCATTTCAGACGCCAAGGGAATTGCGGACATGTTTGTGAAGCATTTTTGTGTAGAACCCTCACTTGAACGTTCCGCTCAGGTGGTCGATGATGGAAGCTGTCAGGGTGGGGATTGTAATATTATGGTTTCTGCAAAGGAAGTTACAGATGTTATACGTGGCATGAACAGAGGTAAATCCCCGGGTCATGATGGTCTTAGCATCGAGCACCTACAGAACGCGGGCCCTCACTTAGCTAGAGTCTTGTCAATGTTCTATTCACTGTGCATTAGTCACTCATACCTTCCTCAGGACTTTTTGAAGACCATGCCAGTAGTAAAAAACAGAACGGGTGATATTTCCGATAAGTGTAATTATAGACCAATCCCTCTGGCTACAATAATAGCTAAGGTATTTGACCGAGTTCTGGATAAACACTTAACCACTCATTTACATTTTCACGATGGTCAATTTGGGTTCAAACCAGGCTTGTCCACTGAGACTGCTATTCTTAGCTTTAAACATACAGGTACTACGTGGATAGAAGAACTCCGGTCTATGCCTGTTTCCTCGACTTGTCGCGAGCTTTTGACACAGTATGTTACAATATGCTGTGGCGGAAGCTTCGCGACACTAGTTTACCTAAGGAAATAGTTTCTGTTTTTGAGTATTGGTATCGGAATCAAATAAACCATGTAAAATGGTCTGGGTCGCTCTCTGATGCATATGGGTTGAAGTGTGGCGTAAGACAGGGAGGCGTATCCTCTCCTCACCTGTTTAATCTGTATGTAGATGAGCTGATAGATGGTCTCAGTAGGCAGCCATTAGGATGCTATATCGATGGTACTTCTATTAACAATATTAGCTACGCTGATGACATGGTGCTGCTGGCACCATCTGTCAGTGCATTGAGGAAACTTTTGGAGATATGTGAAAATTTTGCTAAAGATCATGGTTTGCAATATAACGTTAAAAAAAGTGAAATGATGATTTTCACACCCAAGGGGATAAAGTTAGAGCATATTCCACCTATAATGTTAAATGGAGTGTCTCTGAGGAGAGTCAACAGTTTTAAATATCTTAGTCATGTGATTTGTGATAACTTAAATGACGAATTAGATATAGAAAGGGAGCGGAGAGCGTTGACTGTAAGGGCGAATATGCTGGCCCGTAGGTTTTTCCGTTGTTCGAAAGAAGTTAAAATTACTCTGTTTAAAACATACTGACAGGCGTTTTACACGGGAAGCCTATGGTGCAGTTATTCTAAGAGATCACTGTAGTGCCTCTGGTATGTTTGCCGAGGAGCGCACTGACGGTTTTCACGCATGCATGCGCAAAAAAATAGCTTCATTGCTGAGCAGAATACGGGCAAGCTCAAACACCATCCTAATGACTCTTGCCAACAAAATGGATAGTTGCTTTATCAAGCATTGTGTGAGGGTGATGAAGACATAAAAAAATCATGTTGTACTGTCCTAATCTATTATTTCTAAAACATATACTACTAACATAGAATAACACCCATATTCTTAGTCGTTTCCTCGAGATTTTTTCCACTCGACTCAACCTCATTCGAGGAAATTCGTATGCTTAGACAACAAAAATATTCTTCACTTGAGATATTCCTCACTCGAGTGGAGGTCGAGTCGAGGAATAAACTGTCAAACTCAAGGTGGCTCTCGGCGAACCTTAAGGCTTCCTCGAGTGGTGCTTAAGGTGCTTTCAAGTTGTTTTTTGAGATTTTGAATTTTGAGATTATTGACGAATTTGTGGATTTTATAGATTACGTATACGATGATGAACCATATAATCCGGCGCGACGGTATTTACGTGACGCCGCAAATCCTTTAGAGGTTTACGACAATGATTCGTTAAAAAAAAGATTTCAGTTTAGAGAGATACATTCATACAAGTAATATTTCCTCTGCTAAGCATTACACTAAATTGTAATAACAGAGGACTATCTGTACCGCGTCTAATACAGTTACTGGTGGCTTTGAAGTTTTACGTGACAGGATTATTTCAAGTAGGTATTTACCTATATTTGTTGTGTGATATTTTACTTTATACACATAATATGTCTATGCTTTTATGCTTTATACCTTTGTTTGTACTCTCAGTGGAGGAATTCTCAAGTTTGTTCAAGATACCTACTAGAATATCATTTTCGTGGTTATTTGGAGGAACTCCTTAAGGAGCCCTCGAATGAGTTAGAGTCGAGGAACGTTTGAGGACGCGACTAAGAATATGGGTGTTAGTCTACTAAAAAATATGGATCACAGTTATCTGAAATAAATGAATTATTATTATTATTAAAATGGCAAACTTAAGCTGCTAAGTCCAGTCAATGAAAACTGGACTATTATGAAACATTCCTATGTCACATCAAGATCATATCAATATCCTGTATCACATTTTTGACATTTATGCGATACTGTTTTAAGTCAAACCGTTGAACGTAATACGCATTTAAGTTGATATCATTTTAAAAAGTTTATCATAATCCGCATAAGTTGATGTCATTTTGATATCGCATTTTTCGCAGAGTATAATACGTAATGTGGAATTGACATCAAAACAATATCACAATTAGCGTGCATAATTGGCCTGCTGTACTATTGTACCCCTAGCACGAACCAATATCGAATTCGTATCGTTTGCGAGTCCGAAATGTCATTGTCAAATGTGTACTGATTTTTAGTTCTTGTTAAGTACTTTGTGCCGCTGCTGTTCAAGTTTCCATATTTTTTTTTTATTTAGAAATTTAACGGCTTTGGACAAGTCCATACAGCCTATACATTAGTAACAGTCTCATTGATTCTAAGTTTCTCTTCTTAAGTTCATAAAAGTAGAAGTAATGTAGGTGTAAAGGTGTTCATATGTATCTTCGTTTTCTAATAGAGATGGATTTGACATTTAGGTTTGCAAATTATTACAAAAAAAAAAATAATAAATAATGTAGAATTCGATAATGGTTCGTGCTAGGGGTACGATATCTGAAAATCTACCTACAGCCTACATTCATTTTTTAAACACTACTTGACTATCCATATTTTGTCCATCAGAAAATAAGTAGTCTGGCGACCTTTTTAGGGTTCCGTAGCCAAACGGCAAAAAACAGAACCCTTATGGAATCGTCATGTCTGTCTGTCCGTCACAGTCACTTTTTCCGAAACTATAAGAACTATACTGTTGAAACTTGGTAAGTAGCTGTATTCTTTGAACCGCATTAAGATTTTCATACAAAAACCGACCAAGGGCGAGTCGGACTCGCACACCGAGGGTTCCGTACAAACTCAATTTAATACCTCTACGCGTTCATGAGAAAAGAAGTACTAACTTTAAAACTTTCAAAAATATTTTTTATTATATGATGTTACTAAAAATTAAAGTTTTTTGCAATTCTTTCTTTATCTGTACTATAAGACGTTACTTCGTACCAAATTCAATTCAGTTCTATGTTCACGGGAAGTTTTGATTCCCGTGCGAGTTTCGAAAATTTGCAGCATAAACGGCTGTATCTTTTGATTGCGTTGGCTTAGAAGTTTGATTTTTTCACAGCTCCAGGGGACATTAGACATGAGTAGTAGATATGAAATTTCAGTTTGAGAAAAACGGTCTGGGTTTAATGCAAAAAAATAATTCAAGTTTCAGTTGTAAGTATTACAAATTTTATTGTTTTTTTATATTTTTAGGGTTCCGTACCTCAAAAGGGAAAAACGGAACCCTTATAGGATCACTTTCTTGTCCGTCCGTCCATCCATCTGTCAAGACCGTTTTTCTCAGGAACGCGTTGAGGTATCAAACTGAAATTCATATCAATACTCAGATCTACTGTCCCTTGGAGCTGTGAAAAAATCAAACTTCTAAGCCAAAGCAATCAAAAGATACAGTCGTTTGTGCCGCAAATTTTCCAAACTCGCACGGGAAACAAAACCTACAGGCTTTTTATTTGGCCTGAGCCTAGAGGGTACTTCCCGTGAACTTAGAATCTTGAAATTTGGTACGAAGTACGTCTTAAAGTACGAAAAAGGAAAAATTGCGAAAACCGTCAATTTTTAGTTACATCATATAATAAAAAATATTTTTAAGTAATTATTAAAATATACCTAGGTACAGGTTTGTACGGAACCCTCGGTGCGCGAGTCCGACTCGCATTTGGCCGGTTTTTTTAATACGTCCTAAATCGTAAACCGCAAAATATCTTTAAAAAAATACACTATTATTAAATCATCGATGAAAGTTACGACGAACTACAAGAACTTGTATATTGTGTTACTTGCTGCCACGGAACTCTTCATGGGCGAGTCCGACTCGCACTTGGCCGCTTTTTTTATTATTACGCAGGCAAAACCTCTATTTACAGGACATTTAAGGGCCACACCAGCGAACGGACCTCACACCTAGCCCCTCGCAAGTCTCACGGGTGCGAAATGAAGAAGTCATTAAGCATTCCGCGCGGAATAGGTACAGTCCGCAAAAAAAAAATCCTGCGAATACTCTCTATGCTTAGTTAAGTGCGAAACCGCGAGATGCCCGTTGAGGGCTTTCGCCGCCTTTCCGCACCTGACAGCAACCCGGCCTAGCCGAGGATCCACGGTAGGGATCGCCCGGGGTATCTCGGGCTAAATGCAATTGCGCGGCCTACTGCCCACCCACCGCTCCCGTAATTCTATATCCTATATGGGGGATACGATTTCAACTTATTCCCAACGATATTAAATACACCAACACGAACAAAATCGTGCCCGAAACCTGTCCAAAAGGTACATTGAACGATCTACGGAGCTCCGTAAGATGATCACGTAAAACTTCGTGGTTAGGTACTCAAGGTGTGGGACAATTAAATACTAATAAAGTACTTAATAATCATTACAAAATATAGTTTATTTTTATGAAAAGATCATAACAAGCATTTATAAAACAACTGTACATCCACATGGTTATTCTATACATTCACATTTTTATTGGGCATTACATATCAAAAATTATTTTTATACATAATATACATATTTCTGCAAAGATCAGAATTATCAGATTTTTTCAAAGATATTATTTTGGTGACTGTTTATATATCACCAACATAGATGCCAACCACCATAGTAGACCTTAAAAAAAACTACACTATAAATATTTGCTTAAAAACAGGATAAAGATATTTAAATTTCAAATTTATAGCCAATATAATATAAGTACACAGAAATTATTTTGAACTTATCACTGTTTAAGGATAATCTAGGGGTGACTATGTGTAAAAGTTATAATTCTCAACAGTGCAGTAAATAATCAGAAATCATGTTTCACAGGCAGAAAACACAAAGAACTTACTACCCAGTAACTAACTTTGAGGCCATTGCTTGACCAAGTTCTTTTTTAAGTTAATGATATTAAGCCAGGCTACAAATGCTCTAACTGCAAACAGAAGTAATTCTATAGGCTTACTTCAGAGCGCACATAGCAGATTGCTGGTTGCATGATGCTAGTTGTGCTTATGAAAAGTCATGCATGGGCATTGATTCTGAGAATAAGGGCTATTGAAGTATAAAGCCTTCAAGTTCATGGGGAATGCCAGTCCTCCAGTTATAAAATTCTCATCATTTCTTATTGATATTTTTGATTTTTTTTTTTTTAACCAAATAATTATTATTGTTGTACATTTTTATGAGCTTAATTCCATGTCTGTGACTAACAGCAAAATTTAACTAACAGTTTACATTTACACTTGCAAATTATGCTTATGGATCATTGTTAAAGAATGTTACAACCAGGGCATGTGGCATACAACCAGTGTCTCTGAAATAATCCTTGGTATTACTAACTTTGTGCAAGTGCAATTTATTGTATTTTTAATAAACAAGTGAATTAAGCAGGATCACGTCCAGTTTGCAGTAGCTCCAAGGCATTTTTTAAATTGTTGATTGCAGTTTTAATATCATCATAATTCAATGCACTGCTAGCCCACTTACAATACTTTTGGGCCTTTGCGATCTGATCTGGATTAAGCTGAGCAATAGTTGATGAACTATCACCATATAATGGTGTGGGATTGGATGGCGGTTGCTGTGATGGATCATATGGTACAAAACCTCCGGGGTTTAGATCTGGAGTGTATGGCACTGGTGGTAGTTGTGAGGCTGCCCTCAATGCTGCGTTAGGATCTGGGAGAGAACTTGTAAAACTAGTGGGAACAGTAGGTGGTGTAGATGGATTCACAGCAGTAAATCCGGGGTCTTGAGGAGTGCTATCTGCAGCAGGCTGATCGTCCATTCCAGAGTTTTCAGTATTATTTTCCCCTTCAACTGGCATGGGACCTTTAGACAAAAAAATTGACACAAAATAAATGTAGGTATAATGAAGAGAATACAAATTTGGAAATTAGTAATAAAAACATACCTGGGACTGGAGTTTCACCATTTTTGAGGCAATTATGAATATAAGCAGCTTTCCACTTAGCATACTTTCTATTTTGGGCTGCTTCTTCAGTAAGTTCTCCAAATGTGCAAAGTACATCATAAATCAATCCAGCTGTATAAAAGGCCTTTACTACATTTCTGTAATAATATAATTTTCGTTATATTTCATGTTACCTCTTTATTACTTAAACTAGGTACCTATTTATACTAGATTTGATTAAATCATCTTTTTAAACTATTATCAAAACTATTTCATTATGTATAAATAGCTTACTTTCCAAAATTTTCTTCTCTGTCTTGTTTATCAGCATATAAAAACAATTTTAACGCATAGTTTTCAAGGTGTGCTTGTGCAGCTACTTCATTGCTTACGGCTTCATTATCCTTATGAATCTTTTTAGCTTCTTCCAACCAATCCATAATTGCTGTAAATGAAAGTTCCACATCAGTAACAACTTGAAATTCTGTTTTTGTATATACATCAAACAATATTCATACCCATTAACACTTTAGTTTCTTCGGGTGTTTTCTTGGTCGTAATTTTTAATCCGATTTGTAATGCATGTAGCCTACACCAGTAAGCCACAACGGGATCTCTAGCATCGTGTTCAGATGCAGTTTTTAAATAATGTTGGATTGATTTCAGACTTGGAGGGCAGTCAGGGATGTTTGAAGACATTGTTTTGTTTCAATTCGAAAGCACGTAATTGCTATGATTCTTAGTCACTAAGCATCTGAAGTCATATCTAAAAATAAAATTGCAATGGCATAGTTTAGATAAATTAAAAAATCTTACGGTTTTCAATGAAGTGCCTACCACTACTTCAAATAATAATTGTAACAAAACAATTTATCAATACTTTACGATTTTAAGAATTTACCAAACAAAGTTACCTTTTTGAAATAATGGGAGTGTCAATGTCATTTTTTTTTTCTTTTTTTTTTTAGTTCAATTCTTCTCTATTGAGAAAGGCAAAGGCATAGCCATGCAGCCATCGTCTTATTTTTGTATTAACTCACTTAACACCACACGGCCCATAAGGGCCGCGCGGGAAAAAACATTGCACGGTCAAACACCGCACGGCCCATATGGGCCGCGCTCCCCACGGGACTATAAGCCATTTTTTGTGAAGGTTAGAGACTACTTTTGTATGAAGAAGTTTTACCATAGATTAACTTGGCGAAATGACCTATCTTTAGAGCCGTAAAGTTTTCACCTACTCTGTGTAGTTTTTTTTTTTTTGCGTCGTTGAAAAAGTGGAATTTTTTTGGTCGAATTGAGGTTACGTGTATGTAATTTATCTTTTTTTTCATGGTAAATGCTTAATTTTATAGGGAAAGTGTTATAAAGTGTGTTGTTCTGCTTACAATATACCTTTATAGATAATTGGTTGTATAAAATACTTCGTAATAAAAATGATTTTCATGTTCAATACTGACAAAATTTCTTAGGTTGTTTCAAAGTTATTTGTGATGATTGAGTTTCGGTAATATAAATAAGTGTTTACAATAAGCAATTGAAACTCGTTTACAGTTAGTTTTTACATCGCTGATAACAAATTATTGTTAGAAACTCCTCATAAAGATAAGGGAATTTCTGTGTATAAAGATCAAAAATGGGGTATCGTCTGTCAATTCCTAGCAAGCCATTTTGACTCTTATATGTACGGCGTCACGGGCGTAACCTACTTGCAGTCGATTTGAACCTCTTTTCGTAGGCGTATTGATAGGTACGTATCGATAGTCACGAGATAAAAATAATGAATTGTCGATAGATCGACTAAAATTGTGGTGGTGGCATTGTAGGGCGAGTTTATGTTTAGCTAATTTATTGTTACTGTTTTAGAATGGTAGTTTTACATATAACAAAATAAAATAAATTCATGCAGTAAATATGGTGATAATGGCTAAGTAAATATAGTGGTTTTCTTTTTTTTGGATTTTATAGTATGTCTTCGTGGCGCTAAGACCAGGACCCAACCGCCGATTTTTTATTCCTGCTCTATAAAGATAAAGAGGGTGAGGAGCAGCAAATGAGTGATGCAGCAGAAGATACTTTCAATTTAGCAATATATTCAAAGTTCGTTTGAGTATTGTATCAATAAAAAGAACTCAAGAATGAGAGAACAAACTTTATTATTTCTATTGATATCTACGGTTTCGGGTTTATTACCAATAAAAAAAACCTAAAGTACGTGAAGTCAATTTTTTTCCACTGTGTATGGTAGTTTTATTTTTAGCTATATTTATCCATATCCTTGTTGATAATAGGAATAATTACACTGTAAATAAAAATCAATTAAAAACAGTACCAAATGTGTTTTTATTTATAAATAACAGAACAAATATCGATAAAACTATAAAAGTGAAGGCACGGCAAGATACATCCCTACTTTGTTTTTTGTTCGTAGGGCGGGTCGGACTCTGGTTTCAAGTGCTGTTTTTGTTATCAACAATGGGGTCTTTCATTAGTTTGTTTACATAAGTGGGCAGTTTAGATATATGATTCTCGGCATCCGCCCGTTTTTTCGTTTATTTTACATCGTAAAGTGCGTAAAGTAGTGTAAACTTTGGGCATCTCAAAAAAATATAACGTATTGATAATTGCCATAATTTTTTTACCCGACTGAAAGAAAATTTATCAATTAGTAAATTCTCGTTCACGCAATGATAATTAATGATTTGGTTACAGCGTAATATATTTTTTTTTGTCGCGCGGAAGCCATTTTGATTGAAGCCGCCATTTCGTTTATAGATGACGTAATCAGCATATCTCAAATTTCACTTCCCGTTTTGACAGGTTAATCTTACTTTTTTTTATTTTTTTAACTTAAGAATGTGGGTGTAACGCATTCTAATGCTTCGCAGAGTGTTTGGCACGAATTATATCGAGTTGGCTTTTTCAATAAGCTTCTGTGAGGTAGTCAATACTACAATAAAATTCTCACGTCCACTTGACCGGAATAGCGTATTTTTTAAAGATTCCACTAATTCTTCAGTTGCGCAGACGGTTGTAACACAAAATCACACCAATTTTATTTCACAATATCCACTATGAACAAATTTAAGAGTAATTAAAATAAGACGCCAACCGCACTCGATGAAATCCCGCCAAAAACTTTTTTTTCTTTTTTTTTTATGTGTTACGGCCGTGAATTTCTTAATTTCGGCCCAATTGTCAAATAGTGTGATAAGAGATGCTAGGGATGAAGAAGGGATTTTTCGAGCCAAAATAAAGATCATCTATTAAAGTCCAGTCACTTTAGGGTTTTCTCCTCGGAATAATGAGATAATAAGCTAGAAACTCGTGTACAGCTTCATTTTGGCGTTCTTAGTTGTCTCAAAAGTTTCATATCTCATGTCTGCGTCGTAAGTTATTGGAGGTCAAATTTCACGCATATTGGTTTTTTGCAATTATCTCAGTTTCTTTGGTTCCAATCACATCAACAGCTATTATGAAAATGAAAGATGAAAATAATTGCCACAACTTTTGTCTTTAATTTTTTTCTGACACTACATGCTTTACAACCCTTTTCGAGATAGAAAACGGAGAGCACCCAGCGCTCAGGCATATTATACTGTAATGCAAGGTCAACCGTGAATCTCAATGAATAATACCTTAATTTAAATAGCAACAACACGCTCGTGTTTGTGGGAGTTTTACATATTTTCATTAGTGTGCTATAAGTATGTACCTCGTCCCGCACCAAAAATGGTGAAAATTTTTGTTCAGTGAGTGGACGGTATGGCATCTCCAGTGGTATATGCTCTAAGCCATTGATATATGCTCTAAGGGTATGGCCACAGTGCACGTTGGTTCAGAATCAGATTCAGACTCAGAAAATGAGATGTCAGCTGGAGGAAAGCAGGTGATGGCCGCAGTGGAGGCAGATAATACAAGACGCGGATGCGATAATTCATTTTCTTTTGTGTATTTTTTTTATTTTATTCCTTCATTATTATTATTATCACTTTAATTGTCAAGGATAGTGATTCACAATTTCGTGCTTTAATTCAGACATCTGTTTTATAATAATTGATTATTTAAATGTATATAAATGTAACATTGAGTTTATTACAACAATAAAGAAACTTCTCACTATTGAAAAGTTCTTTTTTTTAGATTATATTGGATAATAATTTAAGAGTAAAATACATAACCAATCGTAACCATTTAAAGCTAAAAATATTTTTTTTAAACACGGGAATCATTTCATGTAATGATTGGGTATCTAAAAAAGATTTGTAAGTATGTGTTGCCGGTTGTTAAATTTATGTATACATTTTATGCTATACATTCTGTAACAATTATTACGACGCAATACTAATTAATGTTTTCTTGTAGTCTTATTTTTAATACAAATTAAGACTACAAGAAAATGTATTTCTTTACCTTCAACACCCATTTCTCCAGCATTGTTTTAACACCACCTAGCAATGATATTCCTATTTGAGTGGTTCTTGTCCCTTTTATCCCATACAGCAGGGTTAAGAAAATCTTTCGCGATAAGCACTTCTATATTCATTATGTTTATTCTAAAATATAAATCAAGAAACAAGAGAAGATCACAAACAAGAAAAGAAGCAAGGCACTAAATGTTTGTTTATAACACAACCAAGAAAAAGGTTACTTAAATAACTACCACTTGCAGTTGTTACCAACTTTAGCAATTTAGGTTAGCAATTTTCGAAGCGTTACTTCTAAAAATATTTTAGCTGACATAAATAAAAAAGGGATAAAATACAGTGGTGTCGATTCTAGCATGATTTTCTAAACCTAAACTTAGATTTGGCAGCAGTATATCCTTGTCATTCTCTATACAGAATGAAAAAGAGAGACTGATGTTAAATTTAGTTTTAAGTTTAGAGAATCACGCCAGAATTGGCACCATTATGTGGTTAAAATATTTTATTTATTTTTGATATCAATATGTTTTTACTGCTCTTTGCCTTACTAATATTATAATAACAATTTTTAAGAAAGCTTTTACAGTCAAAAATATGCTCTAAGCACAATATACTACTATATTTTTTTTAGAAATATTGTATTTGATCCCCTAATATAGTAGGATACTATATTTTTTAGTAGCTTTGGCAACCTTACCTGCGGTCCGAGCGACGCTGGTGAATTCAGAATCTGAAATAAGAATGACCTAAAAATTCCGATAAGGTCTCTGACGCCGAACCCTGCGCGGGCAACCAGTTGCCTGCTGCCACTATAGCCACCCTGCTTAAACTACACTGTTTATTTTTCGCGCTTCTTTTCTGAGTCTGAACCAGCGTGCACTGTGGCCGTACCCTAAGGTACGTCCATATTGCCGCTCTTATTCCTGTCTATGGTTATATCTTTACTGAGCTCATTTCATGCTTGTTCCATAAAGGGGCCCTTCGGCACTCACAGCAATCCACCGCTCTACGAGGAGGGTAAACATTGTCGCAGCCTGCAGCGTCCGGCTAAATCAAGCAGAATTCAAGTCTTGCACGGTGGACTGCAATGTAGGATCGTGAATGAGCTCCTTTAACCATCTCTGTTGTCTGTGGATTTATTCTTCAAGGCTATGTTAAATAGCTACGCTCACAGTGCAACTTTTTAAACGACGTTTCTTTCAATTTTGACATAAAATGTATGAAGCTCATGTCAAATTATTTGTCGTTTGTTGCACCTAGCGCAGGTTTTTGAACGTAGCTCTGCCCTCTTGTAGCATCTGTGGACAAAAAGAAATGTCATTCGTGTTTCATTCATCGTCAAGATAAATTTACGATGAATTTTTATCGCAATTGCAAAAAAATTGTGTTTGTATTTTGAAAATTGTAAGAAAGTGGTTTTGGAAATAAAAATGCCATCGAAACAAAGAAAAATTGCTATGATGGGGTACAGATCAGTCGGTAAATAAAAACAATAATATTATAATCTACGTCTTATTTTTTCATATCATTGTTAATTATTAGCGCGTAAAATTCATTTCAGGAAAATCATCTCTAATCATACAATTTGTTGAGGGTCAATTCGTAGATTCATACGATCCAACAATAGAAAACAGTGAGTTATTAATAAATAAATAAATGTTCTGTGATGCACATTGTAATACAACTAGTTACGATTTTGTTTAATTATGAAAATCTCATGGTAATTTACAATGTTTACCTAATCCTGTTTTCAGCATTCACAAAATTTATTCGCCTGAACTCAACAGAGTATGAAGTGAAATTAGTAGATACAGCTGGTCAAGATGAGTACAGCATTTTCCCCCTACAATATAGTATGGATTTTCATGGTTATGTGTTAGTTTACTCCATCACATCTAGCAAAAGTTTTCAGATAGTACAAATAATTTATGACAAATTATTAGACATGGTTGGAAAAATACAGTAAGTATTGCGTTTTCCCTAATTTTATAAATTTTATTAATGATTTTTATCTAATTACTTTTTAATTTGCCGTTTACAGTGTACCAATAGTTTTAGTTGGTAATAAAACTGATCTCCATTTGGAGAGAAAAATAAGTACAGAGGAAGGAAAGAGGCTCGCTGAAAAATGGAAGGCTGCATTTGTTGAAACTAGCGCAAAGCGTAATGAGGTAAATTGCATACAAATATGAAATGTAATTTGTTTATTAGATTTTGAACCTGAATGGTTCTGACTGAATCCTATTACTTACTCAGTTTTTGCTGACATTTGGTGGGAAAGTTGAATCTGAACTACAACGATACCCATATTGCTGGTCTCATGAAATAAGGGTGTATACTCCTAAACACAATTTTTTGAAGTTTTACAAATTTGTGAATTATACATACTAAAGGTTATGAAGTAAAATCTATTAAAGATTGGCAGTTTTGGTATATATGCCTCTATTACATGATAAATTTGCTAAACTTCTTAGGCCAAATATTAAATCTTTTTACATTTTGTAGGACCTAAAACCTTACTCTAACAATATTAATAATGAGTAAGTTTTCTTAATTTCATAGTACATGAAATAAAAAGCTCTGGAATTTTAGATTTTTCCTTTTACACTTTCTTATTGCCTCTATTATCCAATAAATTTAATAGCGCTGTAATAATGACATAGTTTAAAAAAAAGGGTTTAAAATAAAATTAAACCTTATTTTTATTCATATTTACATACCACAAACAAATTGCATGAGACCTGCTATATTGAAATTTTCCTGGCTACTAATAAAGACTATCTTTTGGATAGTAGAAGTTTAATAGACCCATGACATTTTTTTTATAGTTTGTAGTTTTAAATTTTATGTATAAGAAGGTGCGATCAAATGACCCACCACCCCACCTGGTGGTAAGTGGAGTCCAGACACAAGGAAGTTTTTGAGAGGGCCTTGCATTGGAACTTTTTTATCAAAATAATTCTTGATCATAGTTATATTGTTACTGGTGTTGATTTTGGCATCATTGTCTAAACTTAAAACTAAATTAAGGGCCAATTAGCTTTTTATATGCGCGTATAAGCTCATTTTGGAAACGCATTTAGGCGCGCATAAGCGCACCTTTTGCCAAACGTTTAACTCATACGAGCGTTGACGCGCTTCTATGCTCTTATAAGCGCGAGATCTGAGAGACACCACTACCGGTTCGAGCGAACACGCCGAAATATGCCCGTTTACGCGCGTAATGTAGCGCTTATGTAAGCGCATATGCTAAAACGACTGTACATGCATTAAAATACGCTAATCTGAAACCGCCCTTAACATCAATCTCCCTTTTGCATTCTGTATAGAGAGTGACAAGGATACACGGTTCCCAAATTTAATTTTAGGTTTACACCATTGTAAGCTTTAAACTACTAGATTAATTCTTGTAAAAAAAACTCTACGTAACTCCTAACCATTGGTTCTTTCTTTTCAGTCTGTGACTGATATGTTTCATGCAATATTATCTGAAATCGAGAGGTCAGATGGACATATACAAGAGAAAAATGGATGTGTAATAGCATAATAGAACTCACTAAAGGTTTCGTTGAATATTGTGCTTTTTACTTAAGCTGAAAATGGTACAGATATGATGTTTATTGTGCACAGCTATCATATTAGCAATAATGTTATTGACATAATTGATAATCGTAAATACGGATATGTAAGTTTCCCATTACATATTGATCTGATGATTTAGTCCTTTAAATTATCCTAAAAAATTAGTGTAAATCACTTTTAATATTGTATGGTTAAACAATCTTGCAAACATGAATACAAAGTCTTTCTTTTTATCAATAAACTAATATAACAGTTTTCACCAAATTGAAAAAGTAAAATAAATATATGATAATGTTACCATGACCGACCATGCTAGAACACCAAAATACAGAAGTGCCTGTTCAATTCAATTACTACAACTAATTCATATGGTTCAGTTGAACTTGACAATAGTTTTTATACTGTAAATACACTTGTTTCTTTTTCTCATAATGTATAGAATAAATATATAAAGATAACAGATTGTACACTAAATGAATCTTATTTTATGAAAAATTATGATATGCACACTGCATATCCATACTAAATAATTTAAGTTTTCAGAATGCAGCCATACAAAAGTTGTTATTTTATTTTAAAGCCTGTTCCAACTCATTTTCTCAAATAAAAAAATCTTTTTTACTCAGGGCAACAACATTCACTGTTAAGAATAGAAATAATGTGTATTTTTTTTATATTGTAAGTTTTAGCATAAATCATACTATAGAACATGCACTGCCATTTCAAACTGAACTCCCTTATGTTTTTTACTCTATGCATAATATGTATTATTATGTATTTATATCAGTTAGATTCAGTATTATTTAACAAGAAATAATAACTTGGTAAGGATTCTTAAAATATTTGTGAAACATAACTGCATGTTCATTAGAATACAGTGCAAAATGTGTATATACTGGATCCTGTTTTTTATATTGTGGCAGTAGTGTTTGTTATGCATTTAAAGTGATTCAAAGTACAGAAATAAGTTTTTCTGTGTCTATGTTGTGCATTCAGTATGCTTGTTTTCTTTAGAAGATTCAATTGATAATTTTGAAGCCTCACATCTTAACTTCTCCTTTTTGAACTTTCTGCTATTTGCTTTATTTAAGATGTGCTATCATTTAATCTGTGGAATACAATGGGAAATAAAATATAGATATGATGATTGATGTCAGTATCCATAATCTCCTTATTTGCCTCATTTAAGGAATGTAAATGAATTAATCATGTGTTGAACACATATAGATTTTGGCTGGGACCAACAGTAAATATTGAATAAGAATGTATAATTATAGGCAAGTTCATACTACATTAACGTTGGTGAGCATAATAACAAATAATTAGGAGGAAATAGTGGTACCATTAAAAATGTCATTAACAATCCATCCTCAAATTAAGGAATGTAAGTGCGATAATACTGCTGTTATCTATTGTACAGTATACAACAAACTGTCACAATTTCCCAATGAATGAACAATCTTATTGTGTACATTTAAAATACGTTGAGATTGAGATATGCCACAAAATATTATGTGTTACTATTTATTTGCTTACTCTTTATTAAATAAGAATTTCTTCTATCTCTAATAGTACATAATAATACTTACTAACTTCTAGTCCGCTCTGAAGTTGCTTCGCGCAGGTGTAAATTCGTATACACTTTCGTCCCTCTATATACCTATCTGTCTTTTATTATTGCGACGCGGATTGTGCAGGGTTCAGAGCATTTTTTTTAAGAAATCTATATTTGTTACTTGTTTTAAAATTGTCATGCAGTCATAAACCCTGATTAAGTGCCACACGCTTGCGCTAAATTTAACTGAATTTAAATCGGCATCAGGCTCTATTTAATGGCTTAGAGTTACACAATGAAGTGCTTTGATATAACTCTAGCTAAATATCATAAAACCAAGTATACTTATTGTGTATTCCAATATAAGAAATTAATATAGAGACCAAGATCTTTGGTACTAAGATGACATTGACAATAGGGCGCTTCTGGTGAATAAGTAATGAAATGAGGATTACTGAATACGATATATCCTCTTAATAAAGGGGACGTTATAATATAATTATTATAGCTATTAACGGGAATGTTACCATGAACCTTGTTTTTTAGGAGTCTTCGATTTTTCGGCACTGTTGCAAGCGCCATGATCACAGAGTAACTGAAGTAATTGCGGGTAGAGGTTTTTGGCAGACATATCGGTCTACCCTCTGACGTCGTCTTTTATTGTGCTCGATACCCCTACCACTCTGGTCACATTCTCAGTATTCACTCGCACCTGTTCCCGACTAAATACTCACAGTATCAAATCGCGGAAACTTTTGATTTTTGTTATAATAAAATTTACAATAACTCGGAATGAGTAATAGGAAATACTTTTTATATGTTCCTAAGATTAGTTCTGATTACGCACTACGTGAGATCGCACTGTAGTCTCGTTAGCCCAAAACCACAGAATAAGTAATAGTACATAATATTCTTATACAAATTGATTAGGGGGTACACCCTACAAAGTTGCAGCATGAGATTTACTGCCAGTGCCAGTGGAGCTTTTAAGTGTTGTACTAAGATGTTGAACAATATTGTATATTATTGCGCTATATATAAGGCAAACCTACAGGATGGATATGGATCCGTACAAAATCTAACAATAGTGGATCATTAATTGTTTTAGTGTATTAAGCCAGCGTCTTTCGGTATTTGTTTCTATCTATACACAGTCCTTGTCTTCTTGAGAGTCCCTTATAGAGTTAAAGAAATTCGTATCCATCTTTACAAATAACTTTTACAAGTGATCCATTTATTATAGTCACCAATTCGGTCTCTAGTTGTAAGTTTAGTTTATACCATAGTTTTATAGTTGATGTTGTGTTGTGCGTACCGTATAGATGGCGTGATGGTGAGAGAATGTTCTTTTAATTCCGGCAAAATTGTTGCACAGTGCAAGAGCCACATGTTGCGTCTTTATATTTTGCTTTATTGAGGTTCATATGGGCAGCTACAACTGATTCTTTCTATAAATTTTAACTGAATAGTTTGCCTTGTTACAGTGTTCGAATTATATTATTAAAGTTTAAGACATCTTGAAGTATTGGAATATTCTCGGTAACTTCAATGGGTTCATTTCACAGTAGTCCTACCAGAACTTATGACATTAGTTTTCTATTACAAGAACATAACATAGTCACACTGATACGATTCCAGTTCAGACCCATGATAAAAAATCACTTGTAATGGTCGTCGTTCGTCTACCTCATCCACGCCACCAAACACATTGCTGTTGTTAGGATGATCATGTATAATAATTCCAATCAGATTATATATTATCATCTGATTGAATCGAGATATTCTTAATATGTTAACTAATAATTCTGTTGTACATTTTCTAATTCCGTTTGATTTAGGTACTTAAACCAACAGCAAATTAAATTATCTCTGACAAAGTTTCTCGTTTATTTTCGAACTTTGTAACTTAGAACACATATTACGAGTTCCCAAGACCTGTCAACTATTGCAGTGCTTCTTTTTCATCATGAGATGTAAAAAACAAATATTTGGTATTACCTTAGATCAAAACAAAAAGGGGAGATACGGTACGCTCATACTAGCATCAAATAAAATATGATCGGACACAATAACATATGCAACTCTCACACACATACAATTGTGTAAAACACATTCAATCGAGCGAGCGAGAGAACTGTATGCTTCAACGCAGAGCGAGCGAAACGGCGAATCAGCTTTTCCGAGTGTGAAAGGCTGAGCTTTATTGTTGTCCTTTTGATGATAACAAAATGGCGATTACGCAAATAACATTCACGACAAACCTTGATTTATGAGAAAAAAATAATTTTAAAGTTTTACGAATGATAAGTGTTGCCGAGGCATTTGTTATTTGATTTTGAACTATTTGTGTTCTTTACAAAAGCATCGAAGGCATTGTTTTATCTTTATAACACAGAATACCTATACGAAATATTGTTATATTGAGTGTACATGCAGCGTGTTTGAGTGTCCAATTGTAACTACAGCGAATTGTGATTGTACACTCTATTTAAGCAGATTATTTCTGAGCTGCGAGTGCCCTATCTTCCCTATTTGTTTTAATCTATGGGTATTACAAAAATCTCATACTTTGGATATTAAAATACAATGATATTTAAGTATTTATAAACAACATTTACCGAGGTGTAAGTTACAGATTGTTTAAAAACTTTATGGATTTTAAGTCTACAAGGAAAGAAAGAGATAAACACTTAATGTTGAGTGAATGTAGTCAGATGGTGTGCAACAGGATAATATCCTTTTTGTGAATAAATAATTGTAAATAGGTGTGTTTATCCATATGTAAATTAATATTTTCCGTAGCTAGTTGGATGGTTTACATTAAATGTGTGAAAGCGCGCTTTAAATCCGCTAGCGGTTGTTTTCGGTTCTATGTAGGTTTGTATAATATAGGTACAAATAGATTATTTGATAAAACGCTAATAAACGGTTTGCAAACGAATACGGCAGGTATTTGTGATCAAGGAATCTGTATTGGTACGAAACGAAATGTCAACCAATTAAAATAAAGTACCTAAGTATATGAGTTTTATAACTGTTTAACAGTGTTTTATTGAATAAATAGGTACTGTGCACGGAAGCATAAGAACCAATTAAATGCTTTTTTTATTTACTTTAGTTGTTAATACAATACTGTAAAAAGCAATAGTTGCTTTTTGAACATAGGTAATTCTAGTTACTACAAGCTATCATTATTGTAATAAAAAAATGAATTTTTCATAACGGTGCAAAATGTTTCTACTTCACGTTTCAAATGTTTTAGAGCCTGCGCTGCGTTAAGCGGGAGCACAGAGCGGGCATCCGCCCGCGTATTTGTTTCATGTTATCATATAGCAACGCTGCATGAGGTAGGTCTCCCGCGCAGCGCTGTTCTATGAAATGATATAAAAACTGCACGTGGAGCGGACGTCCGCTCCGTGCTCCCTCTTAACGCAGCGCAGGCCGTTATATCCTCATTTATATGACTAATGAATTACTAAGTAACATGTTTGTAGCACACAGGTTTGCAAGGTCCAGCTTCTGTTAATTTTAAGCATTTTGAACAAATTTTTAGCAAGTATATTTATTTAAGTATTAAATTGGTAGATTTTGACTGCTTAAAATTCGACTGGGCCCAGGATACAGACTGGAATTGAACCAGTGTCCAGTGTCCTTTGCTTTGCGGGCGAATACTATTGCGTCAAAGGACCTTGGCGCCTAAAACCTGGAATTATGTTGCTGTGTTTGATGAGATCAAGAAAAGCACCACAGTCAATACACTGGTTAAATATGTCAGCTAAGTTTGGAGCTATCGTTTTAAGTACTGATTTAGAGACATCAAGGGATTTGCCTCACAGATCAGAGAGTTCAAAGACTTTAAGCAATACTCAGTTTGAATTTCAATATATTGATTCTTATGATATAATAAGAATCTATATATTGAAATTCAAACTGAGTATTGCAATTTTTCATACTTTCTGTATAGAGACTGCTAAATCTCGAATGTTAGAGTTCTCATACGTTAGGCAAACTTGCGCGGCGGCGGCGTGGCCCTACTCGGACAGGTCACAGGTCGTGGAACAGCGCCTTTACGTCTTACCTTAGCATGGCGAGACTCTTCGTCCAAGGTGGGTACGTTACTATCACAGTTACACTGCCTACACTGATACGAGCATGGTAAGACTAAGGGCTAAGGGTCTGCACTGCGTGTTACGCAGGTTTGTTTATTTGAAGTATGAAATAAAAAGAGCGCATTTGAGGAATGTTAATTTTTAAAGTAATATGTGTGGAATCCAGACATTTATTTTTCATCAATTTTTTTCTTGAAAAAAAAAATAAAACTTACGACGCTTTATTTTTATGTTTTTAACGAAGTGGTTTTTCATTTTACATTGCTATTTTATAAAAATTCTAGTAAATTCACGTTGAACGTTAGAATAGGAACTCAACATACGTGTTTCTAATTTAAAATATTTATTGTAAGCATTTAACTGATAGATTTATAAATCTAAAGATCCCTGCCGTGCAATCTAAGAAATGCTATAAGAACATAGACAGCCATTAAGGTCGTGGTCGTGGTAGCTTTAGGCGTTTAGCAGACGACGAAGTCCACGAAGCAATAAAGACCGCGTCTGCCCGTTGATGTCCGCGGCTGCCTGCGCCGCGTACACAAAGCACACGACGTGACGGGCATAGGCGGTCAGTTGAGGACCTTCGTTATAGTGAATAGTCCATCACTAAAAAGCGCGTGGCGCGGACTGAGCTGACCGCCCCGCGCCGCGCCGTCTGCGTTACTGCATATAAACTGGTTTGTATGATCCACGGCGGGCAGCCGCGGACATGCCGCGCCGCCACTGCCCGCCGGGCACCTGCGGCGCGGTCTTTTTGCCCTCCGTGTGCGTTTGTAGTATAGGATTCACTTTGTGCTATTATTCACGGCGGAATTGACCGGCCCGCCCCGCCCCATCGTCTGCAAAGCGCCTAATTGGTAGTGCATGCGCCCGGATAGCGAAGGGTGTGGTGGGTTCGAGTCCCGTCTTCTTTCTGGCCCGCGTAGATTTTTTCGAGAAAATTTTCTTTAGATTTAGAATTGTAGCAGTTGTACGCTTAAAATAAATATAATAAACTATAAATTACTATTTCTACTTTCTAATATATTAAATATTTAATGATGTCGATTCTGGCATGATTCTCTAAAGCTAAACTTAAATTTGACAACAGTGCATCCTTGTCATTTTCTATGCAGATTGACAAGGAGAGACTGATGTTAAATTTAGTTTTAAGTTTAGAGAATCACGCCAGAATCGATACCAATATGTACTTTTAAATGTGTTACGTTTAACATTGTTATGGGTTAATTACGATGCGAAGAGATGGCGCGGCCGTGCAGCCTTAGAAATACTAGAAGAAATTCGACACGACGATTATTATGGTCGTGGTAGCATTATAAATTGGTAGTGCATCCGCCCGGGAACAGAGGGGGCTGGTTCGAGTCCCGTCTGCTTCTTGGACGGCGTGAATATTTTCCATTAAATATTTATTTACACTTGTTTCTGTTAAGTGATACATACGGCTTTTTAGGGTTCTGCAATTTACAAGAAACCTTTAGGTTTAGTTTCGCCACGTATTTTAGCATAATTTTAGCTTAGTTTGCTTAAGTTTTTACTGTGAAGCTTTTATTTAAGCTTCACACTTAAAGAAAGCTATCATTTACTCGCTTACCTACGCCGCAAAAGCGGTAAAATGAACCTGAATAACGAGTAACCTGCAGTAAAGTTTTTATGCACGGATTGTCGGATTACCATAGCGAATTACGCGCACAGCCGTGCGTTCGGCAGAGTATATTAGAAACTAAATGTAGCCAAAGCCTTGATCCACGGGTTTATGGAATAAGAAAAACTGGTGTCGATTCTAGAGTGATTCTCTAAACTTAAAACTAAATTTAACATCAGTCTCTCCTTTTCATTCTGTATAGAGAATGGCAAGGATGCACTGTTGTCAAATTTAAGTTTAGATTTAGAGAATCATGCCAGAATTGACACCACTATATACAATATTAGTCTATGACTTACATTGTGACGTTTTGTGGCAATACAGTGTGACCAGATTCAGTATTTAATACTTTTTCGATATATTTAATTGAATTTTCAGAGCGTCAATATTTTTGTAGGTATATTGTCGTAGGTTTAGTATTTTCGGGTATATTTTGGATAAAATGTTATGGCAACACCGTAGCGATCGCCCCGCGAAAATTAATGCTCTGTTGATTTCCCGGATTAACAACAACAAACGTACTAACGTTTGCTATAAACAAATAATAGTTAATTAGCGGCCGCCCGCGACTTCGTCCACGTTAACTTTAGTTTTATTGAATATCCCACAGTTAATTAACATTTTTCCTGGATAAAAGTTATGTATAAAGGTAGGGCTGCCATCCGTCCGGGTTTCCCCGGATTTGTCCTAGTTTACGGGGCGTCCGGGGAGCGTCCGGGCGGGGTTTTATTTGTAGTCCGGGTTTAAAAAATTACGGCAACGCATGAAAGGCCCTTGGTGCTGCAAGTGTCCATGGGCAGCAGTGACCACTTATTATGAGCTAGACCGCTAGCTCTTTTGCCTAGATCAACATAAAAAAGTTGATTTGTGATATTTTTAACAGTTTTTTATGGGTCTGTCCGGGTTCTGGGCTCCAAAATCCGGGGTTATCACGCCTCTTATCCTGGTTGCCACATTTTAGAGATGGCAGCCCTATATAAAGGTAACCCTATGTCTATGTCTCAATCCAGGTCAAAATCTATATACGTACCAAAATTGAATAACAAATAAATCCACATTTATAATATTAAGTTTAAAATTAACCCTGTATATCTATAGGCTTAATTTTAAAATACCAGAAACCTCGCAGGAGGCAGGACTAAATTGCTAACATCATACACAACAACGTTTGATCTACGAGTTTTAACATAACTCAATACTTTCATCAATAAAAATTCATAGTTTTTGATATACTGGTGTCGATTCTGGCGGGATTCTCTAAACTTAAAACTAAATTTAACATCAGTCTGTCCTTTACATTCTGTATAGAGAATGACAAGGATACACTGTGTTCAAATTTAAGTTTAGCTTTAGAAAATCATGCCGGAGTAGTCACCAATGTCGTGACATTTTACGTCTATGCTTCCTTCATAATCAAAAGGGAAACCATAATTTATCCAATAATTAATATTAATATTGGTGTCAATATATATCTGTCTGACATGATTCTCTAAACTTAAAATTAAATTTGACAATAGTGTATCCATGTCATTCTCTATACAGAATGAAAAGGAGAGATTGATGTTAAATTCAGTTTTAAGTTTAGATAATTACGCCAGAACCCGACACCATTGTATTTCTTTACCAGATACTTTATTTACATAGTTAATTGCTCACTTAGCTTGTATGCACTAGGTACACTGAATCCACAATCACTTCATTCTTAACTTACTACATTAAACATTTGAAAACAAACACTTAGGTATATTATCTTCCAAAATATGTAAAAACGATTTATGATTACGTAAATCGTTTTCTTATTCTTTATCGTTTTTTAAGTTACTTACACCGAGTTTAATGTCCAATATTGGTACTTATCTTGGTACCTATTATTTTGTTTTCATTTTTAAATTAATGCAGGCGTGAGGTGATAAATAGGTCAATCAAGTCCAATCGCTAGCGCCGCACCCGCCTACCCCGCCCGCGAGCCCTTTTCCTTCACCACCGATTCCACGTGTCTGTAGAGTTAATAACATTCGGGCGGTAAATTAACCAACTATTCATTGGGCCTAATTCTGGCGTGATTCTCTAAACTTAAACTTAAATTTGACAGCAGTATATCCTTGTCATTCTCTTTACCGAATGAAAAGGTGAGACTGATGTTAAATTTAGTTTTAAGTTTAGAGAATCACTCCAGAATTGGCACCATTGTTGTATTAAACTAAAAAATAACTATTTTTCAAAACTCGTAGAACAGACGTTGTTGTGTATGATCTTAGATGTCTAGTACTACGAGGTTACCGGTATTTTAAAATTAACCCTGATTATTATATAACAGTTAAATAGAAAAATATGAAGTTTGAATAAATCTCTGTTAAAAAGTAAATCAGTGTGTATCGAATGTTGCACGCGAGCCCTTAAGTTCACAGATAAATTTAGTAAAAAGAGTTCACCTGTTTTGACAAATCAGTATTTTGACGTGACAACGTCTTAAATTAGGTTGCGGCTGGGAGTCACTTATGAAAAAGTGTAACGCTCGGTAACGTTACGATGAGTCTCTCGTGTTAAGTTTAAGTTTACATGTACAATGTTTTAGTAAACAAAATATATTTCTATAGTTAAAATTTGTGCAATTCTTATTTTCATTCAATTCCTTGTTCCTATTGTGCAATTTAATTATATTCATATCAATAAATATTCTACCGAGAAAAAGACGTTGTCACGTAAAATCTTCGCCCGTAAAACCGACTTTACAGGCAACCATTTTTTTTTAATATTGTATTGGTTCTGAAATGAGAAAGTCTGAAGCCACTTTTTTATTGGTATATTTTCTCTGTGCAAATGGTATGTTTCAGTATTTTTTTGAGGTGTTTCGGTGTTTTCGTTAAATTTTTTCTGGCCACACTGTGTCAATGTCAATATTTGTACTATGTGTTCGGCTTTATGGACTTGTATCCTGGCTGTCATTTGCTGATAAAAAAAAGTCAACTAACATTCGGCTAAAGGACTGAGTATTCAAAGCAAGATAAATAAAAAAAAAAACAATAACAACATTTATTGTGAAAAATGGCGACTACCGGAGTGGGTTTTCGATGGTTAGATTTATTAGAAAAAGAGTTTGATAAAGCATGTGTCGAGTTAGATACATCTCTCAGTAAGTATTTTCCCAATAATAACATGAAGGTAAAGTTTTATAATCATGATCAAATAGATTGAACTTTGTTTTGGTCTTAGTTACTTTATGAAGATTACAATTTGAAAAAATCTTTTGTTCCACTTAAATACCAATATTTACATCCATATTATTGCCTGGTAATAACATCAATTGAATAACGGCTTCATGCAATATAAAGAAAAGTAATGAACTAACTTTCTTTATTCAGAAAATTGATCTTATAAAGGTATATCTAGTTAGTAGTTCTGCCTGAGGAGCTTTTATCATACAGATTATAACATTTCAGCATTATGTAAAGAATTGAATTTATTATGTACACATGTAGGTTTAAGTGTACTAAATTAAGTTTTTATAGTAATTGTTAACTATTACAGCGGAACTGGAAACAGAAGAGCCAGAGGTGGTGTTTTCAGCACGCCAGAAAATTGCTACACTAAGCTCATGCTTTGCACAGCTCACACACAAGGCTCTCACCATATTCCAGAACAGTGCTAAATTAGAGGTATGTCAATTTTCATAATTTACCGTACCAAAAGACCATAACTACAAAAAACATTACCTTTTGGTAATGTTGAGTTTATATTTGTGACTGAAGTTCCAGAGGCTCATTAGCTTATTGATTGGAGATTGGGAATTGCAAATGAAGGGTGATTAGATGTGCATGTGCAGAATGTGATTTATTCCCTTTGCACATAATCATTAATTAATATAATTTGTAGTACTAGTAACAGTATCTTATTTGAAATATGTGCTTACTATGCAAAGAAAATACCTTTAAACTGCTGACTGAGTAGTACTAGAAGAAATTCATCACCTCACTAGTGTTGAATCTGGCATGATTCTCTAACCCTAAACTTAAATTTGACAACAGTGTATCCTTGTCATTCTCTATACAAAATGACAAGGAAAGTTTACAAAAAAGCTTTATTTGTTCTCTCACATATAATATAATAGTAAAAAGTAAGGTGTACAGCAAATTCACAAGGGACTGGCGTCTGCTCTAGGAGAACTTGCATGACAAATAACCAGCCTCTTCGACTCTGGATCAGGTGTATAATGGTACCTCTTACTAATAATTTAACAGAAATATTTACTTGTGAGTATGTGTTATGCTGTGTGTGTGGCGTGTGTTTGTCACGTGTGTGTGCCGTGTATTGTGTGGTGTGTGTATATGCGCGCGTGTGTGTACGCGCGTGCATATGGAAGTGTATGAATGTGTGTTTAATTGAGAACTCGTATTTAATAACATTATGAGTTAATTATGTAGGAACAGTTAGAAGCTCTTCAGTCTCATCATAGCTATGACCCTTCAGAAAAGCAGGAGTAGCCTCTTTACATTTAAACTTTGTCACTTTGTAAATTTTTACCTTCTTTTTAATTTTATTATAAAAATATTGACCAAAAAAATCAAAATATCTATTCGAAAATTTACTGAATGACACATTTTTAGATATGCAGCCTTTGTGCTTCAGTCGCTGTAATAAGTTAAGAGAAGGACCAAATTCGGTTAGTGAGTGTTCTTTTAAAATAGTACTAAGGACATAGACTGATTTTAAATTTTGTTTAAGTTTAGAGAATCATGCCAGAATCAACATCACTGTAGGTGTTTATTAAAACAAAAAGACAGTGCATCTAGTCTTGATAGTAAACAAGGGCTCAGGTTCGAATCCTATCAGAAACCTGGTCTGAGTGGAATTTTATCTAGTTAAAATTCTCTGTAGATTTATAGATCTAGCAGTTAAATGTAAAAAATAACAATACAACTTATTTATGTTACTTAATTCATTAGAAATTCATGGTTATTTTTGATCAATGATCTAGTAATCAAAATTGACAACTCTAAAGTGTTCACTTAAATCTTTAAAGTCTGGAATTCTAGGCATTTATAAATTAATAAATGCTTGTGATTCATAAATAGATTAATAAATCTATAATATGAATTAGGATCTACCAGCATTAATCCTGTATAATGACTGGATCATCACTATGCACAGCAGATCTGATATGCAATAATATATTATTTTGGTATATACAATTGAAATAAATATATTCTTTATTTATGTAGGTTTACAAAATTGTTTGGTCTTACTAATCATTCAGTCAAATCATTGTACCTAAACCAAATCTG
Source organism: Chilo suppressalis (assembly GCA_902850365.2). Taxonomy (NCBI): domain Eukaryota; kingdom Metazoa; phylum Arthropoda; class Insecta; order Lepidoptera; family Crambidae; genus Chilo; species Chilo suppressalis. Next base: position 8,261,812 of record OU963902.1, read on the forward strand.
TTTTTGTAAAGTAATATAATATTGAAGCCTTTAATAGCCAGAGTCATTATTCTTCCTTTAAAACATTCAGTAAATTTTATTATACAGTCCCACAAGGTAGCCACCTTACACGGAGGGAAAGTATATTAAATATTGGAGATAGGATATTTTACTGAAAGAAGACATCATTTTATTTTTAATATTAACAAGATCTGCATTCACGGATTTTTAAAAAATCGCCTGATACAACTGGGAATCAAACTCGTGAAATTTTGAAAAAATAAACAGAACATATTTTATGATAACCATCGAAAGGGTAAATCATGAGGATTATTTTTTGCTAAATAACATAGCATTTTAAATGAAATAAAAGTAATTTAATTTAACATATCATTTAAAATTATTAAACACAAAATAATATAAAATGGGATACACCTCAAAGTAAGTTTAAAATGTTGAGTTCATCATCATTGACATTTATCATCCACTGTTGTGGTAAGCGCATATTAAAATGTCATAAATTTCTTAAAGTATCAAATTGCAAAAAAGAAAAAGAAAATGAAACTTACAAAAAACAAAAGAAAAGTCGCTTGAAAATTTATGTGTTCCATTTTTAAATTATTATTTTTACAAATTTCAGCCAATCGCATTGTAACTATGAGTTCAAAAAGAAATGCATACGTACCTACTACAGTTTGTATCACGAAATAAGACATTCCTTTCATTTAAAATGCTATGTTATTTAGCAAAAAATAATCCTTATGATTTACCCTGTCGATTGTTATCATAAAATACGTTGTGTTTATTTTTTCGAAATTTCACGAGTTTGATTCCCAGTTGTAGCAGACGATTTTAAAAAAATCTGTGAATGTAGTTCGAGTTATTATTAAAAATAAAACGATGTCTCATTTCAGTAAAATATATCTTCAATATTTAATATACTTGCCCTCCGTGTGAGGTAGCCGTGGGACGCCCTGTATATATATAAGAGCCACTAGCATTCACACGTCAACCATGGAAGGGATTTTTAATGTAGGTACTTTTCTACAGGATCTTAAAGAAATCATAGGCATTTAATTTCTACCATAATTCAATCATACATAAAACATGTTGCAATGTCCCATTACACTTTTGGAATGTACACATTACACTTTTATTTTAGAAATTAAATAATTTAAAAACTGAAAAAATAAAATACCCAGTGACCATTACTAAGATTATTTTATTATGTCAACTTAACATATTAAAATTATTTAAAGACGTGTCATTCAAAAGTAATAATTTTATTTCTTATTCACACATCTATATATTATATAAAAGTAAAAAACAAAATTTACAACAACTAGTTCCTCCAGCTGGGACCTCGATCATATGGGTGTTTGTGAAGATGTCTTCGATGCAGTGGTCTCTCTGTGGGGTCTTCCTTGATCTGTTTACCATTATCAATAGCACTGAGTATTTCCTTGTCTTCTTCCATTATGTCACCACCTCCACCATCATTATAGAAGATTTTCTCTTCAGGGTCATCTTCCTCCCAATCAAATTCTTCATCAGATTCATCTTCTCCTCTGTCAATCATAATTTGAAATAATCATTAGCCATAATATAAATAACTTTTACCTCATAAACATTAGACTTGGAGAAAACACAGAATATTTCAACAGCTCACATTGCCATTTATCTTGCATATTGTAAAATTATACTATATTGCATTGCCGCAATGTAAGGGCTAATTCACATGACAGACAATTTTTTTTAACCAGCAGACAACACTATTTTAGCTTTGGCTGACTGAATGAGCATTGTCTGCTTGCTTAAAAGACGTCGGTCATGTGGATTATATCTTAGTGATAATAGAAAGGTTGGCACTGGAAATTTATAAGCCCTATCAACCCCTTTTTTCTAGCGGCTGAACGCCTCGACGGCGGACCACAACACACAACTGCTTAATGTCTGGATTGCGTTAACCAACTCCCGGTTCCCAAGTGGACCGCGCGTTGTCCACGCGACGCACTCTCGTTACCCTGACTAAGCTAGGTTCAATGGCGATAACACGGCGTTCATCCATAAGTAACTTTGTCAAAAACGAGTGGGCGCTGAATGTCGTCTTTTGGAAGCCCCATTTGTCACTTGTAGCTTTTGCCATTTAAAGAAATCCCTCATTCGTATAATTTTTATGTCAAACATTGGTCTTAACGACGCTTAGAAAAAAGCCGCATTTGACTTCGGGTGCAGTCCACCTGTGCGTTAATTCTGGCCAAGCACTTATGTAGGCGCTGCGCAAATGTAAACGTTATAATGCGATTCAAATAAGAATAGGAAAGCCAATGACCTCCACCTGTCAAATGTCGCTTGAAAAGTACCGTTTGCAAAAAATCTTGGAACCCTTTATTAGCACTCGGCTAGTTCTAGAATAAAAACCAAACAATTGAACAAACAATAACAAATATGAATGATTAATATAGTTTATAATTTTTAAAATTTTTGAGCTTTTTGGCTATGGCTGTTTGATAACCTAAATCGTCAACCAAATGTCACTTTAAGTTGCGTTCATAAACTCGATTTAAAACATTCTATTACATAAAGGATGCATGTTCGTATGTGACCTAGCCATAATACATGGTTATTCATAACTACTCCGGCGGTAATGCAGAGATGAGCGGAATTGAAGAGCTAGATTTTGTTTAATGTTTTTTCCTCTAACTTAATAAATAATTTTATTAAAAAATCTGATGTTTTTTCTCACCTAATCTTAGTTAATAAGTTTTATTAATTAAAAACTTTTTTTGTTCACTACCTATTTTGTTTGAATTGACAGCTATGACGTCACAATGTGGCGCCCAGTTAGTCCTATTGTTAGTTGAATCGCATTGTACTGACGGCACACCATTATAGGAAACCATAGTTGCTGTGTCCTGTAGCGGCGATCGGATACAGTCGCCGGTTGCTACTCCTGGGTGTCGATTTTTCTAAAGCTTTTGTAAAAATCATGTTTAAATAGTGGTTCAATAGTATTGCTTATTAAACCAGACCTTGTTACTAAAACATAAAATAATAAATGAATATTTATAACAATAAAAAAATAGTAAGTAAAAGCAATTGTAATTTTGCATTTTCGCAACAATAATTGTGTTAAAAATCAAAACTACAGTAACACGATTAACACACGGTTATTACTTTAACAGAAGAATTGACACCCTAATCACTGGTCACTACGATTTTAGTTTCCAGTTACCGATACCGAACAGTTTTTTTATCGTCAACGAGTATGTGTATAGTGGAATCAACTGGACACAAAAAATATTTACGCGCTATATACGCGATTTCATACTGGTTCTATAGAAATCAAATAGTCATTGGTAGGTTGTATGTATCCGACTCAAGACACAAAAGTGTCCACGTTTGCGCAGCGCCTTAATCAAAATGAATGGTCCAATAAATTTACACCATTATAGTATTAATCGTCCTGCTTAAATAAGCGACATACTTGATTCCGTTAAGTTTTAGTATAAGTTGATCGGCTGCAGCAGTGATATTATTAGGTGAAGGCTCTTCGTCTTTGAGCTTCGTCTCAAGACGTTGCAGGGCGGCGTCGGCGCGGTTGGTCAGGTCAACTAACTTCTCAGTTAACTGCTGCAATTCGTTTTCTTTGAATGTAACGTGTGTGCTGTTCCGTATGACGCTTTCGAGGCGCCGGCATGTTGAGTCACTCTGAAATATCGAATAATATTGCCTATTATCTACCTATCAATACACAAAGCCCAGCTAAGTACTTCATGTCCCGTGATATCAATTTGTGAGTTAGTGAGTGGAGTACATAGGTAGCTGATGTGGCAACCACCGAAAGGAAAATCTGGCCAATTTCGTGCCTGGCCACCAGCAATGTAGGGTTTCGTTCCGAAGTTGCTCATCACAAATCGCAACATTGATCGTGCTTGGAAGCACGACCAACTAGCAAGAAAGTATTCATATCGGCATGTCAAATTTTCTATGGAAAAAGCTGGTTTGTTCTTACGCCCGGTAGGGACGCTGCTTAGTTACCATATAAACTTTGACGTTAGCGATACGAATAAGGATCTGTTAGAGTTCGTGCTTGGGACCTACCCAAACTCCAATGCGGTATTCGTCAACATTTAGTCAACAATTACTACCAACCTGCTTACACGTCTAAAAACGTTTTATGTACGTATAATATAAAGTAATCTTTAATGAATTTGTACGACATTTTTCTTTCTCAGGGGAGGGGTCAATAACTCGAACAAAAATTTGCACTGAAGCTTAATATTCCACAGACTGATCCTTATCATATATTATTACTACTACCTATGTATTTTGTGCATATTTTCGTTAAATTGCTCTTAATTATAAAGCACTAGTAAGTATAATTATATGGAAATTACTCACACAAAACTTAAGACACCGTGATTACTGAAAAAAGGTATTCTAGAGAAAGAAATCAGCATTAAATCACATTTTTTGTCAAACTGCTAATTTATAGAGTTGCTACTCCACACTAGATGGCGTTCTATACTTTGTAAATGCGATCTACCATCTTAATTAGACTTCAATATAAAAAAATATTATTATCAGTTCAACATAATATCTACATAAATAAATCAAAATAATCTAAATAGAGAATAGATCGGAATAACATCCTCAATCCTTTGTTTATATGTCAATCATCAATAATTTAATCTTTGTTGCTTCATCTTTGATAGAAATAAAGTGGTACTTAACGTGAATAATTTTGTAAGATTGTAATTTGAAAACCTCTACGCATTTTTTTTTATTAAAGTAAGTTAATTTGCTGTTAAGTTTACTTCTAATGCTTGTAAAGGCTTACCTGAACATTGCGACCGGAGTTGATCAGTTTTTGTACTTTCGAGTCGTGGTTTCGTATTGTAACTTGAATGTTTTGAAGTTCATGGAATGTTGAAGCAGTCCTGTTTTGAAAACAATATTACAATATAGAATGTGTTAGTGATGTCTGTTAGTAAAGAAAAATTTGCACTCGGACAATCCAATTATCAATCTATCGTACAGAAAGTGATAGCAGCAATTATAATCAAACTAAAAAAAAATATTAACATTTTCTGAGTGTAGTCGAAAAGAGATGCTCTTATTTATTTTAAACTGTCTGATTGTGTGCTATTGTGCTTTTTCTAGGGACAAACGACAAATTTATGCGTACAATCAAAGCTTAAATAAAATTCAATCTGTTTATAGGGTTTCGTTCTGTGCCTGAAGGGACAGATCCTCGTGATACTCCTTCCTTGAAAGCTGACTGTCTGTCTGTACGCAGGCTGTAGGTACCTTATGAACAGTCATAGGCAGAAAGTTGAAATTGATTTATTTTTGTGATTGAAATTTTCATAAATGTGAATATTCTGTAATTTTGAACTACTACTATTGTCGCATCGCTAAATGTTGCGAACTTGTTGATAAAGACCCAATTTCACCAAACTTTGTCAAATCTTTGTTAGCTAATGGTTCTTTAAAACTAACAAAGCTGTTAAATTAATTTAAATCTTATAATAAAAATATATCAGACCATGACCGTTCATTAACCCGTGAAAAACTAGTTTTATTTAATGAGTGATGTGCGTGAAAACCTAAGAAACAAATATAACAGAATATTACTAAATCTACCATCAAATATTTGAAAATCATACACTCATATTTTAAAACGACAAAAAAATATGTCACCATTTGTTTGGCATAAATATGATAACATGTCCTACTTTCAGAGGAAACATAGTAAGGTAAGGTGACCAAAAGTAAAATGACATTCACTAGATAGATTTGATCGTAGAAATTTCAAAAAAATCTGGGATTTTGGCTTGTTGTTATGATATGTGGTAATGTATCATACCTTTCTTTATTTGATTGGTAAGTATAAATATACACACTCCAAGGTATTTATTCAAAATTGTTTTCAAAATTGGCACAATTGTCGGAAGGCGTAAAATGGTTTCCATATTATTTATATTATTTAAAGCATTTTCATCTTTGAAAATAATATTCTATAGATGCTGATTTTGCCGAGGTTTGATATATATGAATCGTCTGTTTATCATGTAATGGATCTCTGTGCCTGTGATGAAGTTTAACCAATGCCCAGAAATGTAGACCTGAGGATGACTGCTTTTAGAAATATGTCGCGCACCGCATCAAGGAGGAAATTCCTCTGTAAATGTTTGATGGAATGCAAAAAACATGAACAGTCCTTTAAATGGCTTGACAAGCTGTTAGATCAATAACAATGGTTGATGAAATTAGGTGTAAAGACGTGTTGTCGCTAAAGATAGCGAATTAGATTTTAAAAATTAAATTAATTACTTATTGATGAGTGTGTCGATAAGCTTGTCCAGCACATCGGCTACATGATTGGGGTCATCTAGCTGTACTCGTTGACATGAATCGACGAAACGCTTTTGCACCTCTAGTAATTCTTTCATCTGTAATCAAATTAATTAAGACGTTATGAAGATTATCGCAAGTTAGAAATGCTATATTAATTCTATTATTCATAGCTGGTATTGTTTGTTGTACGTCTTTACTTAAAGACTGCAAAAATAAGACGTCCATAAATTAATTTCCAAACATTTTGAAGAATCTCAAGGTTTAACTTACATTACAAGAAGCATAATGCTTCTTAAAAAAAATTTTAGTGTTTCGTTCCGTGCCCGAAGGGATAGATCATGACCCTCATGACTGGGTCCATCTGTACCCACGACTATATGACCAATCCCCCCCCCCCTGACGCAAAAGCTGGATCCGCCCTTGGTTATACTCCTTTCTCGAAAGCTGCCTGTTTGTCTGTACGAAGATTTGACGACCTCCGTGGCTGAGTGGTTTGTATGCGAGTTTAAAAGTGTCGCCGACTCTAGAGGGTTTGAATCCCGGTGGGGGCAGATGTTTGTGTGATGAATACGAGCATTTGTACTCCAGTCATGGATGTTTAATATGTATTTCTATATAAATATACTCGTATATGTACAGTATATGTTTTTATCCGCTACCCTTTTTTTTTTGTGACGAGGGGAAATGCAGTTACGCACCATACCGTGACGCTGACTAGGCGCACGGCGTGTGTGGGACTCGCCGGCACGGGTAACAGTGCCGACCCTACTCAAGCAGGACCAGTGCGGAAGGCCACACTGATCCTACTCCACTAAAACTCCCCGGTACCCTCCTACGCCCATATGGGGGCGTCTCAGGATCGACGCACCTTAGCGTGCGCCACTTCACTGAGACGCCCCTGGTTTATCCGCTACCCTAGTATCCCATAACACAAGCCTTACTGTGTACTCAATACTTACTTTGGGGCTAGGCTAATTGGTATGAGTGTTGGAAATATTTATATTATAAATATTTGGAAATATTTATTAACGCATCTGGGGAAGTCCTATTACGAACCTCCACCCAGCAGGTTTGCAGTGGAGTATGCACGTGCAGAGTAACCCTGAGTCAAATCGAGTTCTTTTTAATAATTTTTAGTAATTGTTGAACAACCTTTAAATCGATCTTGTACGTGTTGTCGTTGAGTCGTTTCGTGAAGGCGAGCTCGAGGTCTGCGGAGGTTAGCCTCGCTTCGCGCTGCCGGCGTGCCAGGGCCCGCAGCCCGTCGGCCAGCTCGCGCCGCGTCACGTTCACCAGGGACAGCCCGTCGCGCATCAGCGCCTCCAACACTAGCCCTCGGTGCCAAGTGTCTGCGTACGCCCCGTTCACCTAGGTTATGTAAAATAATATAGAAGGAGGTAGATGGCGCAGGTGGTTAGCGCGTTCGGCCTATGATTGTGGAAGTTAAGGAACTTTCGCAATGGTCGGTCATTGGATCGGTGGCCTAAAACTTATTATCTCAAGCTCCTTCGTGCTTCGGAAGGCACGTTAAGCCGTTGGACCCGGCTGCATCTGCAGTCGTTAGTACCCACCAATCCGCATTAGGGCCGCGTGGTGGGTCATGTCAGCCATGACATGACCCACCCTCCCTATTCCATCCATAGGGAAGGCTTGTGCCGGAGAATTGGGGACAATAATTGGTTGTGATGATGATAATGTTGTGAATTTATACATACATGAAGGTCAGATTCTGGCGCTTCCAATGACGTTAGTTTCATTCATACATTTATGTTGTCTGCCATCTCTCATGAACACGGAATAAATGCTCCAATAGACAGGAAAACTGCCTCGAATAGTACTCACAACAAAGTTCGTTGTAAACTTGTATGAGGATCAATGTAAACCTTACATATTGAAATAAATGTTTTTATTATAGCAACATTTGAGGTCCAATGTAAACCTTACTTATTGAAATAAATATTTTTATTATAGCAACATTTGAGTTCCGTACCTCATAAATAACTTGAATTTAAAGATGTTATAAATTTTGATTTCTCCGCCCGCTCGGGCTGCCATGATTATGATGATTATTATATAAATAAATAAATGATTATTGTTTTCTGTGGATTATATAATTTAATTTCCATAAAATATTGGACAGGCGCGTATAACTTATAACTTTTTACCTTATCCAGTAATCGTTTGTGTACTGCTATTTGAGAGGTGAGATTCTGCGCTGACTCAGAAATTTTCATCTGACTGCGCTCCAATTTGTCACTGCTCTCTTTGATAGATGCCTGGAAACGAGAAACAAGGAAATCACCATCTATTTACTTCATGTTGAATAACACATTTGTTTCCTATCATATCTATCATAAATACGAAGAACGTTTGTAGAAATAGAATTATGTACCTGCACACTTGTTTGAAGCATGTGTAACCGATGTTCTAGCCTCTCTGCAGCTAACTGGGCTCTTTCTAGCCTTAGAGATAAGGCGGTTTCCACACGTTCTGAAATATAGGGTAAAGTGTATTACTTATCTATTAGCTGTTTATGCAGTCAGTACATGATAATTTATATTCTGGAATGTCATTTGCTAATTTTTCATGAAATTACGTTTATTTCGTTTAACGTTCAACAAGTCTCTTTTATATGTCTCTAGGAAAGACAAATGGAGACATAACATGACATTTTTGGTGATAGATTGAATCATTTTATACTACGGATCTCTCAAAAGCGGATCATTTTAATTAATTGGTTAAACGTTGCTAATGTTTGGTCAATTGCAGTGTATGTTGGAAACCACGCGTTACGAAAGTTAACTCTGCGTTTACACTAAAATAGGATATGACACAGTAAGATTATACTTGACAATTTTATCACGTTCAACTTTAGTTTCAGAAGCGCCTTCAACTATAAAGATCGTGCCTCAGATTAAACACAGTAAACTATAGTTTTAATTCTATTTTATACTACTGAGGTGGCAATCAAGCATATAACTCACCTCATGCGATTACCACTTGTGTGTGATGAATGAATCATAATGATACAAACAATCGCTCACCTAATTTATCTTGGATGACGTCAAGTCGGCGCGCCTGCTTCGCTTGCACGGCGCTGACAGAGTCCAGTACCCGTAGCCTGTCCTCGATACTTGCCAGGATACCAGTTAAATCCTGAAATATAATTGTTTAGCAGCAATTGATCAATAGTTCATAGTTCCTCCGTTCGATATCGGCAAGGATTTATTCGTTCTTCGATACGTTGTCAAAGCTGAGGAATAAAGAACGCGACTTTAGGGATGTAATAATATTTAAGGATAATATTTTGAACGAGCTGGGTTGGGAACAACATCGTTATATGGTCATGGTATGTGGGTTATGGTTGTCTCTTCCTTGATTCTACTTTATTGAGTGCCTTTTAACCGGCTACAAATAGGGTGACAAACAAGCGTATCACCTTGCCCTTAAAATCCTTCATCCTTGAAAGAAACAAGATCACCAGCAGCAGTATATAGGATATATTTGTAACGAGGCTCATTCATCCACTGGTGCTCCAATTCGATATTTGCTATGCCCTAATCTATTATTTTTTATAAATCAATAATTACATATTAGTTTGCGGAAGTTTTGCCTTTGTAAGTGCCATTTTGTTCGATAACTTTTTGCTATCTTGTAGATAGGTGGATACATTATCCCATTGCTATAGAAAGTTTGGGACTTCTGATCAAAAAACCGCGACAAGTGATTTTGGCAGTCCCCTCGTGATGTTAACCTAACACTGCCTAATGAATTCTAAAGAGCCCGAGACAGGTGGGAAACTGAAGGTGCAAGGTCAGGACTATACGGCGGATGCATTCAAACTTTCCAGTACAACTCTCTTAATTTTTGCTGAGTGGCTAAATATGTGTGAGGTCTAACGTTATCATGATGAAAAACCACACCCCTTCTGTTGATTAATTCCGACTGCTTTCTCTCAACTCCTTGCTTTAATCTCATCAGTTGATCGCAGTTCAGAATTGATGGTCCTGTCTGGCGGTAACAGCTCATAATGAATAATGCCCTTCCAATCCCACCATACATAATTAACCCGGGTTTGACCAGAGTCTGTGAAGCCTGACCAGCCTTTGACCATTACCTTTTTCGCACGTTCTTGTCGTACGTAGCCACTTTTCAACACCAGTTATCAGCTTCTTCAAAAATGGTTCGGTTTCATAACGTCGTAATAAAGAATCACAATGAGTACACGGTTCATGAGGTTTCTTTCAGTGAGCTCGTGAGGCACCCGAATATGGAGCTTTTTTGTGTACTAAGCTTTTTTTAAATGCGCCAAAACTGTTTTGTGGTTAATTACCAGTTCTTCAACTACGTCGTGACTAGTGATATGCCGATCTTGTTCCACTTTTTGAAAAAAGGCATCCATTTTATCCGTAACAGGACGGGCGACCAAAGCGACGTGTATTTATGACATCAAAATTTCCGGATTAAATATGCTTAAACCAAATTTGTGATACTCTCACAGACACTGCACTAGGTCCATAAACATAATAAAGTTGTTTTTCGCGGCTTGCGTTGCATTTTACCTTTTTTGTAGTAAAATTATTAAATGCATCGAATTTCTTCATTAGATTCTAGACAGCAAGAAAAATAAATAAAAATCCAAAATTGAATAAAAGTTTAACTTTTAAATGAGACCAAAACCAGCCAGATGCAAATAGTATAGCCAAAGAGATTTTATTACAAGTTCATACACACTAATGCGAAAAGACTTTTTCCTCAACCTATTATTTACCCTGCTTTGAAGTTGTAACGATCTAATAATAGGTCTTCAAACATTAAGGTTGTTTAAAGTTGTTCTTTCTTACCATCTTGTAAACGATGCTTAGTTACGTGTTATCGGTTGAGGGTAGTAAGATTCTATTTACTCTCTGGTTGACGTTGTTCTGCTGCTTGTTTTCTGTTAGGTATAATAAGGTTGTTGATGTCTTCTGATTGATGTTGTTCTTCTGCGTGTTATTGATAAAGGATGTTGCTGCGCTTTATTAGTATGGGCTTGTAAGATTATTGTTGGCCTCTGATTGGCGTAGTTTTGCTGCGTATTATCTTGTCAGTTGAGAATATTAGTTGTTTTTATCTTCCGGTTGACGTAGTTCTGCTGCGTGTTGTCAGATTTGAATAGTGAATTGGTTGTTACCTTTTGGTTGACGTTGTTCTGCTGCGTGTACAGGCGCAGGTTGTGCGACTCGGCGGGCGAGGTGCGCGCCAAGCAGAGGCACGCCAGCGCCGTCGTGGTCGCTCTTAACATCGCCCCGCCTGGAAACACAATTTGATTTTTTTTTTCAATTTTTTCTTTGTGGTCTTGTAATCATGAGGAAGCCAGCGGTCTACTAATAATAGCGAAAATACTTGCATAAGGTAACTTCTTATAATAAGAGAAAACTATGAACAGTATCGCAATGAATTTACGCAATTGAAGATGTAGATCACAAATAGGGTGCGCAACTTTGTCAGCGATGAATTTCAGCGTTTGATTTCCAAAGAACACTTTCCATAAAAAAAAACATCTTTTCTAAATAAAAGTAATTAAGTATGCCCCAAAGTCCCCTTAATCTCCCGAACCCGAAGAGACCAAAATTCTTTTTTTTTTATTTTATTTAAAGATGAGACTTGACGAGCGCTTAGACCCTTAAATACTCAAGTCCAGTCTCATGTTTCGTGGTGCGTATTAAACTGTGCTGATTCTATTTATTTTCTTCATAACAGTTCAGTATACTATAGTACAATCATACTATTAATGAAAATATATTATTTAACTTATATTTTAACAATTGGTAAATTTGATAGATAGATTGACGTCAATAGGTAATTAAAAGGGCCTTTGTTAAGTCTTCGCATTGACTTTACATTATATTTGTCTTATCTTATGTAATTTTTTATGCAACAATACACCGCCCCGCCTACCCATCGATGATGAGCGAACAATACAAATATAATCTTCAAATTCTTACTCCGTAGCATAAAGTCAATAGTCAGTATAAACAAATTGATTGATGATATTGTTTCGTTGCGTGAGTTCGTCCGTCGAGCGAATGTCCGCAACATTCTATTATGCAAAATGGAAAATAATGTAGGATTAATGATGAGCCTGTAGACAGATGATGCTAACCATGCAACTCTCAAGTATTTTGCGACTATAAATATAAACAAAACGATTTTAAATACACAGAGAACCAACTTAGGAGGGACGAGCGACCGTCTTCAGGAACGTTTTGGAAACTTGATCAAAAGAAACATTTGTCAATAAAACTGTCGACAAATTAGAGGAGACGAATCTTGACGACATGAAGAGGCGGTTCATGCATACTCGTGTATCTGTGTGTGTACATAAACCGCTTACGCCTCGCATCTCGATTATGAATATATAGCACGATCCCGTGCTGTTACAACTTTCCTTTGTCCGTGTGCAAGTTGTTGGCTAAACAAACAGCGGGATGTCTCGCCACTCGTGCCGGGGTCAACGGTATCAGCAAGGTTCTAATGTTCTAACAGACAGGGTTTGTTAGGAAATGTAGAGTACCTACGATGTGCCCTTTAAATATTTTGACCGGCACTCTGCAGAAAGAGTGGGTCGTGTCGTGTCTCACTATTGTTAACAGGCGATTTATAGCATAATTAAAATAAAAATAACGACGTTCCATAGGTCTTGAAGGGTATTAGATAAACTCTGAACCTACGTCTGAAACTATTGTGTGAACTCATTTTCTACTGTAAGTAAAACGGCCCATTTGACTATTAGGTATCAGAAGTAGAATATAATCTTCCGTTTTTAATAAATCCATCACTTAGAGATAAAGAGAAACTCGCAAAGGCTGAAGAAGCCCGTTAATAAGATAAATTTAAAATACGTGACAACTTTCGGGGAATATTCGACACGCAACTTTTGCCACTTACCTCAGTACCTAACGAATCTTTTACCATTAGCAATGTTTTAAGCATGATTTATTTATGGCTTATTTATACATTAATAGCTAAGTTGTTCTGCTTTGTAAAATAAAATTCGACGATATTTTATGTTGCACTTAAATCGAAATCATTTTATCTCGATCAAAAAGATATTTAAATGAAGAGAAATCTGTATGGGGAAACGTTTTGTGTGAAATTATTAAAATGCTTAAAAGTTTGTGCACGTGCCTTAAATGTCTCTACATTGTTACCTGGTAAGAGATTAAAGGTCATACTTAAAAAACTCCAAATTATTTTTAGTTAAAGTTGATGTTGTCGCTTTATTTTCCATAGCAATAGAATGAAATTATACATCCTAATCTAAAAAAGGGAAATAATGTTCAAGATCCGTTAGTGTCCGTGATGCCTGTTTCTGTATGATGTATCGATGCGATGATAGTACACATTTGTTTATTTCGCCGATCAGCAGCAGGTGTGCGACTGCCGACTCGTCCTGTTTATGATGCATCTATTTATTTGCATTCCGGTGCAGTTCGTGGACCTCGGATTATCATTGTCTACCAGACGCCCACGCCCGAGGTCAACCTTTCATCAGCCCTCTAACGTTTAACTGTGATTACGTAACCCATTCTTGTTGGTATTATAATAATGTCGGGACGTTATTCTAAGCAACGAAGGAAGACCTCATCATCACTCATCTCAGCTTATATCGTAAAGAGCTGATATTGTTTAAATAAGAAAATAGATAACTTCCTGAAAGTTTGAGTAAGCGTACTAATTATGATTTCCGATATAATTACCGTATGTAGATATCAAAATGTCATAATAAACTTGACGAGGGTCACCGAACCACTTTTGAATTAGATATGCAGTAAAAAACATTAAATAAGTATGATTAAATGTGTACAGATACAATTAACGTGGAATGGTATGCTTTTATTAGTATAGCCAGTGGGTCATTCTATTAAGAGACGGTTATTATGTCTGATCAGACGGAGCAAAATGATGTATTCACGGTGTCGGCAGCCGGGAGACAGTGGTCACGTCACGTAGCGCGCCTCATTCGGTTACCGGGAACATTCGTCACGCGTAGCCCAGCTACGCGGCTGAGATGTGTATCACTATAAATGAACGTTCGATACACAGATCCACTCTCACGCCTACCAGCCTGATTTAACACCCAAACTAGAAGACGTGATCATTGACAGCTAAATAATCACGATCAATGAATGATAGCGCCTTAATGAGACCATATGAAAAGGCGAACGGCAGCGTGCCATAAAAAGCTCTCCGTCAATTCAAAGCACCTTTCTTTACTTTGTTTCATTAGAAACGTCGAGACTGCTTGTAAAGAAACGATTTTTCTTGTTTGAGTTCGTTGAGGGCAATCAATGTATGAAAATTGTCTGCCTGGAAGTGAATCAAAAATTGGGAAATGAAAATAATTTACATCGGAGGTACAATGACCCCATAAATATAGTTACAATGACGACACCGCAATCATCACCTCCAGTAATTTCAGCTGTGTAAGAAGAATATTTTGCTACTCTCGCTCGCCTTGTAGTTTCTGTTTATGGAAATCAATTAATAATAGTCAAAACCTAAGTTGTGATGTGAAGTACATATAATATATATATATATATATATTATCTCATGTTTCTCACTGTAAGTTTAAAAAAGGTGGTTATTTAAAAAGGCTTATTGTTTGTATTCCAGGTCCCAAGTAGGAACTTTGACGGTTCTATAATCGTATCGCATCGTTAAATTTTCTATGAAAACTCCGGACTGTAGGACAACAAACTGGCTCCTTCCATACAAAAGTTGACGATGACGATACGATTACGGATCTGCCGAAGTTCGTGCTTAGGCCTCTGTTAGTCCCGTATAAATGGCGTTGTTTTCACTTTCCGACTAGTAATCGATGCTAGCAAAACGCAGTACTAAGTAAAAGCAAGCGTGGTTGCGCTTGATTTAAAATGCTGACGTTTTCCTTCTTTATCTAGTCATAGTCGAATTATATACACACCTTGTTTGTCGGTTTTGAGATGAATAATAAATATCCAGTATTGATTCTTTATTATTATTGATTAGTTTCTTATATTTAGACAAGTACAATATTTAAGATTACTTTAAAATATTTAAACTCTCTTTATCCTTGTATTTAAAATTAATTCACAACTTGGGAAGTATACGCTCAGAAAACTGCAACCAAAATATATTTTTCGCTTCACTGTCCACCCTCAATTTGCATGTCTGAATAATATTTATCTGCTCCATTGTGGTAATGTGTAATGCCATAGAGATTATTTGGTAAAATACATTCATATAGAAACACATCGTCCTTTTTGAACTTAAACCACTGCATTATGCGTCATGTCATGTAACAGCATCAAAACATGATTCTGCTTCCGTTGCGTTGCCTTGTTTTAATTTACCGCCAAGTTTGTCAAAGTTCAGTGGAGCTGGAACTTCGCCAAGGCGGCTACGCGTGCACTTCCAGGTGTCAGAACTACGCTTTCATTGCTTTTATTTGAGCAGACTGTCTAATTAAACTTATTAAAGTCTGTGCCTGAATATGTAAATAATTTTACATTTATTTATAAATTATAATAATAAGAATATTTTCCCGAGACTGACATTTACTTGAGATCTTATTTTATGTTTTGCAGCTAGATATCTCCTTAGTAGTCCTCAGATAAAAAATAAATCTTAGTGGATCAGAGAGGTCATTTTTATTTGAATATTTATTATATTCCTTTGTATAATGTATAACATAGTGTTTTCAAGAATCTTGAGTAATCATATTAGTCTTTCTTTTTCTTTTGACTAGTTTGTTACTTCGTCACCGTATTAAAGTCATTTATTTCAAAAGAACTCGTCTCCGTGCAGTGTAACGGTGAAAATTAATCAGATTTTTTTCTTGCTGACTCATGCGGCTTCCGTTGTTATATTAAATTGTAGGGAAGGAAGATGTCCCTTTGTCTTTTTTATGCTATTTGTAGCGTTCACGATTAAACTACTAAGACTAAAAAAAAAATTCGAACTCGCCGACTCAGATTTATTTATAAATCAACTACATGATTTCATGTTTCACTGATAGTCTTGTAGATAGTAATCATTCATTCCTTATGAATTCACTAAGTTGTACAATTGTTTTTTTCTTACATTGTTTGTATGGATGTCCGTGTGGATGTTTGTTGATCTTTTACTATAAAACGGTTGCATGGATTTGATGAAAATTAGCATACACCATGTAGTTTATTTCCTAGATCATTTTGAATACGAAAACAGAAAAACAAAATCATTCTAAAAGCGTACGGTTGGTCAAAATGAATAATAGAAATTATACGTTCGTCATCTTACATAAAAATCGCCAATGCGAATCGGACACGGAGCGGTTTCCTTACAAAAGTACTTACCAGGTTATAGCTTTTTGCAACACAGCCTTAGGGCCTGCACGCGGGGCGGACGTGTTCCCGCTTAACGCAGCGCAGGCCTCGAATCACCATGGTAAAGGGCCATGTATCGAAAAACGCCTTCATTTTTTAACTTTATCATACAAAGTTATTTTTTAAGCATGTAACTGCTTGATGTTTAAATCTAAAGAAAATATAACTAGAAAAAATCCTTTTTATCATACATTTTTTTGCTGTCGTGAATAGAAATACATAGGCAATGGCAATTCCATCTATCTGCCGGTAAGTTAACTAGATACTTGAGTTCCGATGTCATGTCAACTTCTGGATACGGAACTTATCTTTTTTAACCTCCGACGGAAAGGGGGGGGGGGGGGTATTATTTGTGTCTGTGTGACGGTCTGTGGCATCGTAGCTCCTAAACGAATGGACCTCATTTAAGAAAAGGACTGTTTTCACGGTAAGGTACATTGAATTAGAATTTTGTGCACTTTTGATTTGGTGGTCTTTACAAGTCAATAGTAATCTTTAAGTGATACCGTAGCATCAGGATCTCAACTCCTCAGATACTTAAAGCAAAAAGCATATGTAGAATGTTTGGGCTCGTAATTATGGTCTCCATGAATAAATGCCGATCGGAGCATTGTTCATAGTGTCTATAAGTAATTAAAAATATTGAAATAATAATCGAATTGTATATTTTAACAACCTCCTACCAAGCCAAAAATCATATATATTTTTTTTAAATGTGTTGGCCTGTTAACTTTGTTATAAACTACCTACTTGGTAATAGTTATACCCGGTCATCGTCAAGTCGGGGGACCGCGATTAAAGAAAACACCAAACAAAAAAGATTTTCGACTTTTATACATAGCATTAATTATGAAAATATTTACATATTTGACTTTTACCTAATAGTTATATTAAAGACTAGTGGCCCGCCCTCGCTTCGCTTCGGTGTAGAGCTGAAGAGTACACAAAAATTATCCTTATAGCATGATTCAGTATTCACGTGCGACGGCGCAATGGCTTATTTCATGTATAAGTTTGGTGTATCTATACCGATTTCTATGATTCTTTTTTTATTGAATAGGTAATAATGTTAAATTTTTAAATTAGGGATGAGTGAGAGTATTATAAACGTAAGAGTAAACAAATATAATCAGAATGCTCCGAACTGCTAAGCTATCAGGAGTTACACGTGTTATTGTGAGTCAACCATAAAAGATAGACATATGCTGTTGCAGGATATTTTTTAGACAATTTAATGTAGAATATTTTCGTCATACATGATTTCTATGTAACTTTAACCATTAAGGCTGCACACGCAACGGAAGCTAAAAAAATGGAGTAACTTCTCCCGTTTTCCCAACATTTCCCTTCACTTCTCTGCTCCTATTGACTGTAGCGTGATGAAAAGTATACTATAACCTGCCCAGGAGTATAAAGAATAATTGTATCAAGTTTCGTTAAAATCCGTCGAGTAGTTTTTGTTTCTATAAGGAACATACACACAGACAGACAGACAGACAAAAATTTTATTGATTGCATTTTTGGCATCAATATCGATCACTAATCACCCCCTGATAGTTATTTTGAAAATATATTTCATGTACAGAATTGACCTCTCTACAGATTTATTATAAGTATAGATAAAAGGCCAACACAATTCATTTTAAGGTTTTTAAAAATTTTTGGATGTCGGGTTTTTCGTTCATAAATCACTATCATTATACTTTATCGTTAATCTTCTAATACATAAAATTCTTGTGTCACGGTCTGCGTAATTGAACTACTCCGAAACGGCACGACCGATTTTCTTGAATTTTTATATGCATATTCAGTAGGTCTGAGAATCGGACAATTGGACAAAAATTTTTGTTTTTATTTTTTTATGATACATCGTACTAAAATACATACAACCCTTAATTTTCACCCTTCTACCACCAACCCCTATTTTTTATGGCGGTACGAAGTTCGCTGGGACAGCTAGTTGCTATATAAAATACATATATGTGTTGTATAACACATATCACAGACTAACAAATATTTACATACTTCGCATAAATCCTTTGAGATTTAATGTTAAATGTGTCATAATCATAACTTTCATTGCGTATAAGTATTTTAGTGTCTGTTTTCGAAGGAGGTCAGTGTGTGAGACATCTTTATTGGTCGACACGGTGTATGTAGATTAATCGAAAGTTTAGTTTTAGTCAATGAATAACGTTTTCCATGTCATCTAATTTTGGTCCATCAGCTTTACATGGCTAATTTTATTAAACATAACGTTAATAAAATATTATAAATTCGTTGGTTAATAGTATTCCATTCCACGTCACTCTCACTGAAGTCGGCTGCAGATTGTGTATGTAGATTAATCGAAACTTTAGTTTTAGTCAATGAATAACGTTTTCTATGTCATCCAATTTTGGTCCATCAGCTTTACATGGCTAATTTTATTAAACATAACGTTAATAAAATATTATAAATTCGTTGGTTAATAGTATTCCATTCCACGTCACTCTCACTGAAGTCGGCTGCAGATTGCGTTTAAGTTTACCTGTCTGCGACTACGCGAGCTTCGTGGAATGTCGTTGGGTAGCTGATTATAAATTTGCTTTAATGTTGCAATTTCATGACTCACCAGTTTTAAAATTTTCTTTGTATGTAATTTCAATGCAATGCACAAAAGAGACGCACGCCCTTAATAACTGTTCCTGCAACTCCTGGCGGTGATATTATTATTTTATCCCTATAATATTTTATAGCTAAAAAGGTTTGAATAATATTTTAACGTGTGTTTGTGTGCCTCTTCTTTTTATCACATGTACCTATATAAATAAAACGCCTAGCAATTAAAAAAAATAGTATGCCGCTTAGGTTCTTATATTATTTAATAGTTTTATGATAGATTTAATGATAGGTCGCTTTATCGCCTATGTTTACAACTATCTCCCTATAAATTAGTGTCAAAAATAAAACGGTTTGCCCAAATCAATAAGTTATTGTTATTCAGTACATAATTCTCATGTTAGTGAATGTAACGTTTTTATACATCATTTAAAACACTATGGATAAATGAAAATGCATTAAAACTGACTGCTGTTAGTGTCATGGGGTCTGATGTTATCACACCCACTTTAGAGTTGCGGTTTATCTCTCTGTGATTGTATTTATGCAGAAGACGTGCGTGTTTCTTGTTAACAAATTATTGTGAATAGGCACTATGGGATGTATTCGTTCGCAGAACACTTTAGAACTATAGACTGTTTATTTTACTGGACTACTGCACTAAAAATAATGCTTCCTTGGAAGTACACTTAAGTAATCTGTCGTTTGTTCGTATGGTGAGCCTTTTGAAGAAATCAGTATGGACCTACCGTAGAGATTTGATATTAATTTATTAAGACTATAGTATGACTTAAAGATGCACGAGCTCTCAAAATGAGGATAGCTCCGTGCAACTAGCTGAAGTGACCAGTTACCGGCCATAGTAGACGGCGCGGCGCGGGCGCGGCGACCGCACTCTGATTTGCCGGCAATTAATTGATATCTACCTCCCACCAGCTATCTTGAAATTTTGTTACGCATACAGTAAATGTACATATAACAAATTTTATATTATGATAACGTTGTTAATGATTTTAGTTCTTCGTAATGCCAGAATTATTAATTTGAATTTACAAGTTTAAGCAGCTTCCAGCTCATAATATCTAGATGTCAAAAATTGTATCATTAATCATTTTCATAAATCATAAAAACATAAATTATGGGTCATTTTTGTATCATGGTATGGTTTTGAAATATTATTTTATACAATAATTGACCAAAATGAACTCATAACTTATGTAATTGTCGTTGCGTGATCGCATCTCTAGCATTTAAGTTGGGCGTCATATTTTCGATGGGATACTATTTTAAACTGATCCAATATCTGTTTTATTGACTGCGCTACTTTAGAACTTTAAGTAAAGCGTTCTTCTTTTTTAGTGGATCTCCGAAACATTAGATCGTTGCGTGATCTGGCCGTAGGCAGGAAGTAAAATATTACTTAATATTATACCTTCTTAAGATGATAAGATAATCTAATATTTATTTCTATTGTTTGATATTGTATTAAACGAAGTTCAAAGTAAATTTGTACATTCCAAGAGGCTTATAAACTCTGCATAAGATAAAAGGAAGCATTCAAATATTGAAGAAATAAAAAATTACGGTATTTGATCCTGAATTGTGGTTTCTGTTGGTGTACTGAATTGCTGTTATATACGGTATACCAAATATTGTAATGCCCGATTATCACAGCGAGCGGAACGGAGAAGCGGACGGACAATATAGTTTCGTTTAACTCGGTGAAGTTAATGCGATTGAATCATAGTATAATTTATACATATTAATTACTCAATTATATAAATTTGATTTTGCTTCTTCAATTTTATTGAGGCTCATATTTTGGCATCATATTTTGTACTCATTGAAGTAAAAAGAATGATGGAACTATACAATCGCTTAATTTTTCTTTTCTTTAATAAAGCTACCTATAACTAGGGTCAAGCAGGATGATTCTAATCATAGTCTACGCGGCTAAATCTGCAGGGCATAAAGATTCCTTTCTTAGGTTACGCCAACGACGTAAAACTTCGCTTAATTTAGAATATTTATTTGTTAATCGGAATCTCTTTGCGTGTGTGTCCTGGCTATTGCTCGAAAATGCATCTTGATTGTGCAATATCGGGCCATATCTGAAATTCTGGACTACTATAATCTGGCTTCGAAAGCTAACTTGGCTAAGCACGCGTGCAGTGCCGCGCCGCTCCCCATTCTGGCTGATTCTAATCAAATTTATCATTCCAAATCTATGCTGTTGCTTAATTGTTGTATCTGTTTGTCTTGAGAAGCTTTGTCTTTTGTACTTAGTGCCACTCGACGACTCTATTGTGGGACGCCTTAGAAAAAATATTTCATTTATTTTCTTTTATTGCTATGAATTAATAAATATAATAATATTTCTTTATTAATTAAAACCCTGACAAAGTGGTAATCGTCATTTGGTGGTTACCTAAACTGGATCACCCAGACGGTTGCGAATGCTTTATGGTTCAAAACGAGCAAAATTAAATAACAGTTTTTGTTTCGAACCACTTTTTGTTCTTACCAAGCAGACACGAAAACATTATTATATGAACGAGATGCATTAAACTTTGCAGAATCTTTCTACTGCTGATTTTCAGAATTCTAGGATCATACAGAACGGAAGAAGAATGACACATACACCCTGATTAGTTTTATAAAAATATTGCAAGTATTTCAGAAGAAGATGCACTTTTTCCCACAAATTTTCAACTATCGTGTAATAATAGTTATGAAAATTGTCTATGTCGCCAAGTGGTATTTAATTATTATACTGTTAAATATTATTTGCGACGAAAAGTATGATGTCACTGTTTGCTTTATTACTAACAGACATAGTTTAGAAAGGAGTCTGATTCATGGTTGTGGTATACCAGAGTCTCGACTAAGGCATGTCAAGGGGGTCAACACCGGCAGGTTCAATGTCTTTACGTTAATGCATTGTGTCTCGACATTACTTTTAAACAATACAGCGTAAATGGTAGGACTACAGATAATGCGCGCCTAACTTAAGTGCAACCGTAAGGCGTAAAAAGACTTTTGTTGAAAATTCTATGATGAAAAAATAAAGCCAAAGAATTTTAAGGAAATTCAATGATTCTTAATGTTTGGTCTAAATTATTTAAAATGTCGGTCTTGTTCACCTTTGCCGTTGGTAAGGTTGTTATTTACTATGTTAAAAACTTGCGAACCGGCTTCCAAATTACAAAATTAGCATGCGGTTTGAATTCGAAATTGGTCTTGCTGTCGCGTGGAGTTTTTGCGTTTATTTTGCCATACCTTTACTTTAATTCAGTCCTTTTAAATATTGTTTTTTTCTAGTAAAATTTTCTTTAGATTTAAACATGTAGCAGTTAAAAGCTTAAAAAAAATGTTTGCTTTTGTTATGATAACGCCTCATTCAACTTCATCGCAGTCTTTTTTTATTACACTTACATAATTTTTATGTAATAGCAAAAAAAAACGGATAATAAATCAACTGTCACTTTTCCTATTTCCCAGTAAGAAAATATAAGCACTGCTAAGATGAGAAAATAAATATAAATTATACTTAATGAGAAGCGTTACTTGTTGATGATCTAGTATAAGGTGTAATTTTATGTAAATGACACTAGTTCAAGTGCGACAGTTATTTTGCTCTATAACTTGATTGATTAATAGACGGATCGTCGTGCTACAAATTACAATTCCACGTCATAATGTGCTCTCGGTACACGAACCTGTTTTTCAAACAGTGATCAAATGGTAATGATTGCATGAATATCTGATCGACGAGTAGTGAATTTCTGCTTTGAAATTTGCTTATATAAGAATAGAAAAGAACACAGAACCTCCTCCTCTTTTGTCGTCGGTTAAAAAACGAGTGTGCTTATGTGTGTGTGTGTGTGTACAGTACAATATATACGCATTCGCCAGCGTACCCCCCAAGTCAAGCGTGCGTAAAGAAGTTTCACTTCAAAAAGAAAGATTGGCAATTTGGTACTTAAGGTGATGATGACTTAATATATAATCGACACATCACTATCAAACTTTATTTCTGGATTTGTATTTACTTGCGGGTTTTATATGTTACGAAATGTATAAGCCGGTACTTTCTCTCATCTCGCAACTGATACGCCCGCTTAGTATGGAGGTTAAGAAAACAGATTTACATCTTCGCAGATATGGGATGTGCTAAGTCCTATATTAAAATCGTATTCTATAATTTCTACAATATGAGAGCAGGCAACAAGATATATATATTATATCTTGTTGCCTGCTCTCATATTCGTTATGTCGTTCCGTTCTAAAAGTTCAATTTGTTTGTCTATAAGTTTAAAAAGTTTTGACAATATACCCAAAATATTTTTTGGAAGGCATACGTCTATACATATTTTATCAACGACCTTGTGGCGTCAGTGTGTTATCCAAGAAGCCGAGTGGGTATTATCCTTTCGACACAAGTGCATTTTACCAGACACGGCGGGATTGTTGTTTGTAAAGCGCAAATACTACACACTTGTCGCCCGGGAGCGCCGCGCCGCCACCTCTTGTTGACTCACGTTGACATGCATACCTTCCGATTTAATGGACCCTGCGCGTGCCCTAAAACATTCACTACCATTTATATTAACAGTACGTTAGGGTAGGTTGTGGTGTGCTTTGATTTTCAAATTACCAAGTTTATTGACCAATGTTAATTCTATCCTTACATGTTTGTTTACTTTGTTTCTTAACAATCTATCGCCCATTTGTAACAAAATCTTACACTGAGATATTCTTTGGTTTAAATAAATCCTTTAAAAGCGAATTGCTTTAAATTTTAAAGACTTTATTGCTGATTAAATCCTGCGTCTTTATTTACTCACAGTATAATTTACGGGCTTTCACCCGGTGGTTGTGCCGGACTCGGACATGTTCCGCGTATGAACAAAATTTATGGCCCTTAATTATAATTGCACGCTGATTATAGAATTTGCTTTACAAACAGAACATGCATTTGCTTTTATCCGGTACAAGGATTGGCTAATATTATTCACTATTGATTTTATGTGCGTGGCGATTCATTAGGAATTGTATTTACTGATTATCATTTTTAAATATTTCCTACAAACCGTAAAGCTATTCGCCAAATTTTTCATTGTCGTTGTATTAATTTAATCGTCGGTACCTCACTCACTCAACTGCTCAAGGCGAATCTCGATTGGTGTCGCGTTTGCGCTTACGTATGCCTTTTAAGTTATTATTAATACCACGTAATAACAATTTTATTACCCCACCGAGCAATATATATTACGTAGTTTTAATTAACTATAGAAAAATAGATGTATGTAAGTGCCTAGTTTATTTTCCGCCGATAGTTTCCTTGACCGGTATGAAATCATCATCGTCGATTTAATAAGTGTTTGCTCTCATATTGCCCTTCACCGATCGCTCTTCCCACGTCGTTATGCAATGATAGGGCCCCGAGGCTTTAAGTAGCTTTCAGGAGCCAGTAGCGATACACACTAATAATTAGCGTTAGTTGGTCTGGCCGATGATTATGATATTCAGGCCGGCAATGCGCTTCGCCTCTTAACTAATGTTAGTTTACCAACGCCTTGATTTATGTTCTGCCCGCTAGGAGCGTTGTTATAATGGTCCCTGGACTCCCAAGACCCCTAATTCTAACGACACATTAACAAGATATGGTTTATGGTGATGCTTCTCAAGGGAGTTAAATTAGCCATCAGAATAAAATGCTTCTAATAACAGGTCGCGTTACAGAACTAAGTCCTAGAGGTGCAAATTATGCTGTTATAAACGGCAGTATGTATTTTTATATCCTTTACATTTTGAATCGTGCATTATAAGTACCTCCAAATATTATGCTTAAAACTTTCTTAAACATTGACAAAAACCAAATATGTGTGTAAATATTAACTAACGAGCTTTTTCAAGTAATAAATATGTACCTACATATTTATTGTAAATTAACTACCATTTTGCTAATTATTATCAAAACCCCACGGGTTTTTATTACATCTTATTTATCATCAGATCACGCATCAGTTGCATGGTTTTATTTGAGAAATGAAATTGAGTATAAGTCGGCAATAAAAGTGTCTGCACGTGAGCAACTAAATGTCAATCAGTTTCGGTGAATTCAATGGCGAGACCTAGTATAGCGGTAGTTAGGTTATTTAATACATTCACGTACACTTGATTTATAAATTGAAGTGACCTTCTACTATCGTTATTTTTGTGTCCTGTATTCGTAATATCTAATGAAAGATTTATGCGACACCCACTGAATCATTTTTATTTTTTAATTACGCAAGTATTATAATTTGTCTGCAGTGTTAGTAGTAGCATTTTGATAAACTTATAATTTGATAACTGTTATCTTATTTATTTGTAAGTGATTTGCGTAAAAACGTCTTTGGTATTTATTTAGTTATTAAAAAAAATCGTCGTTAATACCATTAAACTCGACTTTATTCATAAATTATTTCTTCAATATGCATTATTCAGTTACTAGTGTAGGATTATAAAAATCAATCGGAATTGGAATGTCGGCTTTCCTTTTTTGTACATGAACGTACTTCCTACTGTACATTTTAATATTAACATTTTGAGTAGCATACTCAACTATTTATCATCTCATTTATTTTAGCCACTTTATAAAATAATAATAATAGCTTGTGAAGGTAAATAAATCTAAAAAGTATTTTTTTACCAAGAAAGCTATTATTTCTTTTTTATTAACAAGATTGGTTATTTTGTCCGCCTAGATAGCTAAAAGATGCAGGTTCGAATCCTGCCTGGACCGCGTGCATTTTTTTCTAGTAAATTTTACTTTAGACTTATTCTCTACTAGTTTTATGTATCAGTTTCATGCTTATAATAAAAATATATTTTTGCAGTGTGAAATTGCTTGTAATATTAGATTTCTGTTAAATGTTGTTGCACAGCTTGATCTCCATTTGCAATATTATTAACATAATTTACGGAGTAAAAAATGTATCTAGTTTTAAAGACAAGGTCGCATAATGTAAATTGTTAAGACGAAAAATATTATTTCCAATTGTCGAATATCTTAATATATATAAATTACGCGTCACGTTGTTTGTCCTGGATGGACTCGTAAACTACTTAACCGATTTTATTGATATTTGCACACCGTGTGCAGTTTGATCCAACTTGAAAGATAGGGAAGCTTATAGTTCAATTTAAAGTCGCAATATTATTTAATTACAAATTATTTGTTTATTATTTGACATTCACAATTATCTGTTAGCTCCAAACGATTCTAACAGATGGCATATCTGTTGACTGGATTGAGTAAGTATTCAATAGATGGCTCTGTGTTAAAAGTATCAACGTTTTCTTACCCCTAAGTGGAAATAATGATGGTCCATCCCCCTTTTTTTTTACAAAATACCTACAACCCGAAATTTTCACCCATCTACCACCCATAGTCTGCTAGTTTATTAAATAGATCCACTACTATTTATTTATAGTCCGGTGACGATATCTCGCCAGGTTTTCTTCTTATTAACTCCACACCTCTCGTAAAACTTCAAAGCATTTTATATATTTTCTTATAAAATTATACATATTTATCAAACGTATCGTTAGATATGGTACTGTGTTTGTAGAAATTTCCACCTTATATTATATATACATATATATATATATATATATATATATAACTAAGCCGGAAACTTGAATTTCAATGTCAATTCCACATTTCAGTGACTCTAGTGTTAGTATAAAAGTAGGGGGATAATGGAAAGCTACGTATATGTTTTATAAACAGCTAAAGAAATTCACACACTGAAAAAACTGTGACTAATATGGGCCGTTAAATATCAGCAGAAAGCTTTCTAGATTACAGATCAGCCGCACGTTTGATGAGGTTTGGCATGCGGCCTCGTTGTATTTGCCCATCGGATGAATTTATTGCTTCTTGCTTACGTTTTATAGCTCAGTGCTATACCTAATTACTGACCTACTCGTCTAGATTAGTGCAATTTCCGTAGCAATAGAAATACGTACTAATTCATTTATGCACTTTATTTTCTAACTCTTAAATACTAATACGCATGTGAGTGAAAATATTACAAATGAGGTTTTGAAGCATCATATATGAGACTTACTTTAAGCTGTATACTTTCATTTCTTTTTAAAGTCACTAATAATATTCAATGAAATCAAAGTTCTCTAAATTATTTATGAGTTATCTCTGAGTCTTGTAGTGTGAATCTTAACCAATTCAAATGCTTATAAGATAAATGACTACTGTACTGATATCAACAAGTAGAACTTTTCTTTGACCCACTACAGTTTAAGGTTTGTAGTAATATAATTTATAAAACATAATAATATAAAATTAAAATTATTTAATATCAAATCTATGATTAAAAAAATAGGGTCAAAGCAAAAAAAAATAGACATACAGGCGTTTACGAAATTTGGTTTTGTAATAGGAATTTTAAAAAAGGACACCCAACTATTCTAATTAGATAATACTCGTAGTTATCAGACCGGTATATTATAAATAATTGCACTAAGTTCAGTTTGTAAAGTAGGTTGTAACTATTTGCTGTTGATATTCGCAAGAAGAATAGTTTGTGTTCACAATCAGAACATGCTAAAGTTAGTGTGTGATGATAAGCGGATAAAATATTGCACAGATATCTGTACATACCGCGTAGGGATGTTCCAGCGATGCGCAGACGCTATTGAATTGTTATTAATGCCACAGTGTCACTTAATTTTCACAAAGAGTCATTCCACACTGATATAAAGTCGAATTTCAAACACGCGTGTCCTATGCAAAGTGGTAGGCGTAAATGTGCGTAGCACTGATGCGTCCGCCGCAGCATCCGCAACGGCTATGCCTGGCAGCGCGCGCGCTGAGACCGCGGTGAGCAGCGCGCGCGCCCCGGAGGCCACGCCCCGTGCGTACGCGCACCTCCCCGCGCGCATCTCCTCTGAAGCCTTTCGTTTTGTCTCAAATTTTCAGCTATTTTCCACGCTTAATTTAGTTTAACAACTTACGTTTTCACTCTTCACACATGTTTGTCAAATTAAACTTTTTGCGCATACAGCTTTCACCAGTAAAGAGTGAAAATTAATCAATTGTCATTTCTAAATTCGCTTTCGCGGAAGGAATGTTATTTAAAGAATCTTCTTTATCAAGACAAAGTTTCTTAATTTTCATTTAGTTATTTACTGAATGTTCATACAACAGTGGCGTGAGAAAGTCGACTTTCCGAGCTCGTAAATCGTATAATGAATGTTACTAAATGAATCCCTTGATTAAATGCTAATTAAGAAATAAGAAATTCTTTGTGATGAATGTTCTCTTACAGAGAAGCGATGTCCCATTGCACTATACGTATATGTAGTCGTTGGAGACACTTGTATCATGTTCGGCGTTTGCATCATGTCGTAAAAGTGTAAAGATCGTCGATCACGGTAATCAATATTTGTACTGTTCGTTACTTACTACTTTCAGTTCAATCATACTTTCATTATCTGTACTCTAATTTTACTAACCGCCAGGTTTATTCTTTTAATTAATGAAAAGGTATAATACTAAACTTTTTTTTATCGTATTTTTGGATTTCTCAAAATCGATAATTACCAAATCTAATAAAAAAAGATTGATATTGAAACCGGTTTTTTTGTAACTTGTAATGTTTGCTTGCTGCTTCGTTTTTTTAATCTCATAAATCCTATGATATAGGTATTTATAGAAACTTATATTTGAATATCTGTACTTTGGTTGGTAAAGTTCCGGTAGATGTTTTTGGTGAGCGTCAATTGATCAAAATTATAATTTTCGATTAACCTGAGAAGCGTGACCGCTTACTGAGCAGCACAGCCAGCTAGCTTGCCTGCGCCGGCGCTCCGACAGGTTTTGTAGGTTTTACGTTATACTGAAGGGACATTCGCGGGTGGTCAAATGCCTCCGTACATGAGTGTGCCCTGCCACCGTTATCAATAATGTATGTAATTACAAACTACGGGAAACCTCGTTAAATTCATACTTAACCTTCATTGTTTACCAAAAGTGCATTGCAGTGCCAATATACGTCACTTCTAATCTCAAATCTCAAATCTTCAATCTCAATTCAACATTCTATAATTAACTACTACTTGTTTGGTTGTGTTCTTTTCATAGATTACATTTCTTTATTGCAAAAAATATGGCACAATGAGATGCCAAGTATAAAAAACAGATTCTACATATTTATTTTACCATAAATGGCATGTAATTAAGACAAATAGTTAAATTAATATAAGGTTATTTACTGTACAATTTTAAAAATCAATATATAAAGGTCAAATAATTCCATCAAGTAATTTTTTAAATTTAAATTATATTTTTACATAAACTAAAATCATATTTATTCATTTCATCAAAATAAATCATGCAATACTAAATAAAAAGCTAATTTAAATTATTTGATTGTCAATTTGTCATTAAAAACATCATTCACGGTATAAAAAAATACTTGAGCCAAGACGTTAGTTTTGATTTAAATAATTTACTGGGTAGACATTTTATTTCATTAGGTATTGCAATGTTCACACATCAAAAAAAGTTTGAGATCACGTGCAAAAGCTGATATATTTTTAAAATTTAACTTAATCAAGAGAAAATGTTTACATTATACCTTTTTTTATTCAAAAATACACGTTCTGAAATTAAAAAATAAACTGATTTTATTTTATAGTATAAAAAAATTAATGTATTAAAAACCTTTTATTTATAAATTTTTGGTTATCTATTACAAAATAACTCCTCTGGCTCGAACACATGCGAAGATCCTCCTGGGCATGCTGAGGATCAAGTTATTCAGCATTTCTTGTTGTAACCTGTCCCATTCTTGAACAGCAGCTTCCCTGAGCTGCGGCACTGTCTGGGGTTGTGGCTGACGGTTCCAAACAGCTCGCTTAAGAGCATCCCACGCGTGCTCTATTGGGTTTAAGTCAGGAGAGCCGGCAGGTCAGTCTAACCTTGTGATTTCGTATTCTCGGAGAGCAGCATTGACTCGTTGAGCTCGATGTGCGGGCGCATTATCGTCAACCAGTACAAATTGGTGCCCATGGTTTACTAAGAAAGGTCTGTCGATTCCATCAATAGCGACTGTTTTGTATCTGTCTGCCGTCATGAAGCATTGATAAGGGATTAAAGGCGTTCTAGCCCCAATCATAATACCACCCCAAAAGGACACTGATTTCCCGCCTTGCTGAACCGTTCCCGTGGCCGTTCTTTGCCTTTCAGAGTCTCCAGGTCTTCTCCGAACACTGACACGTCGTCGGTTATCTGGATGGGTACTGATTCGCGATTCGTCAAAGAGGCAGTTTTGCCAAATGTTTTCCTCTTCGGCTTCTTCGTTTTGGCCGAGCCTAGCCCACTGTAATCTCCGTCGCTGACGTTCCCGTGAATTCAAAGGTGCTCATCAAGACCTCCGTGCTCGTAATCCAGCCTTGTGTAAGCAATTCCGAATGGTCTGAGTGCTAACTTCCGGAGGCGGCCCGTATTTCTACTTTTAATTTAGAGGCGTATTGTTGGGTCGCGGGCTACCAGCAACCTGATATAGCGCTTCTGAGAAGCTGTCAAAACAGTTGGTCGACCGCTGCGGGGTCAATTAGCCTTAAATTACCCATGCCGTGGTACCTCTGCAACGTGGTTACTACATAGGATTTGGGATATGGCAACTCTGCGTGCTATTTCTCTCGTAGAATAGCATTCTTCCCTCAAAGTTACAATTCTGGCTCGTAAAACATCTAATAATCCTCGCGGCATTTTTTAAATCACAACATTCCGTGAAAAATATTTTAAATTCGATAATATTGACTAAGTCACATTTCTGAATGAGTGTCAGCGTGGATTTCATGTCTGTTTGTATGGAAAAACAATTAAATTATTTTATTGCTTTACGTTCTAATTCTAATTTTAAAATTTAGAACCTTATCAGTAAAAGAAATTACAACAAAGTCTTCTGTAACACAAAAAACAATCTATTTTTCAACAACACACATGCAATAACATTGTTTTAAGTACCAACAGGACAATGGGCAAAACACACCCAGCTCCGCCAACAATGTAATTAGTATGAATTGATAAATCTATGAAAGACTAGCCTTTTTTATTATGACACCGTAAAAAGATATCCCGGTAAAAGTAGTCAAGAGATATGACACCGTCACACACATGGGCATATTTAAGTAGCTAAATAAATTCATTTTATAGTTCCTTCATTTTATATTATTAGTAACCATAATAAAATGCCATATCGTCCTATACAACCAGATATACGACAAAGCCTGACCCGACCATCCTGCGCTTGCACTTACTGAACCACCACAAAACGGTTTACGGGGGTTGAAGGACTTGCAGTTGCAAATAGTCGACTCGTCTTACTTCGTTGTGATTGTGCGCTCCCTATCACTTGATTGATTTTTATCTAACGCGCTTTGGACATTGAAACACGATTATCGGTTTTGTCAATTAGTATGGATGAATTGGCATCATGTTTTCTCCGAAGCGTGGACGAGATTGTGTGATTTGTGGTCGCTCCGTTTTACTTAGAAGACTTTACTATAACGATCAGCCTGTTTGAAAAAACCCCAACCCATGCGGGGATTTTTGGGATTTATTTTAGCGCGGCAAAATAACATAAGACCTGACCTGAGCCCTCTATGTAGGGTCGAACTAACTAAATTAATTCCCTTGTTTCATTGATGTTCGTTCGTTATAGTACTTGTACCTATTGAACTTAAAATAACTAAAGACCCCTGGGATGGAATTTCATGCGCTTTGGCGCCGATGTACATGACTATAATAATACCTAAAGAAAGGTTTACTAGAAAAAAAAAATCCACGCGGACCAGGCAGCGGACGGGACTCGAACCCGCACCCTTCGCTATCCGGGCGAATGCACTGACCATTATGCTACCACGGCCCTTTTCGCCGCGTCGAAATTTTCCTAGCCTTAAGCTGCAAGGCAGCGCCATCTCTTCGCATTGTATCGCATCACAATGCCTTGCAGCTTAAGGCTAGGAAAATTTCGACGCGGCGAAAAGGGCCGTGGTAGCATAATGGTCAGTGCATTCGCCCGGATAGCGAAGGGTGCGGGTTCGAGTCCCGTCCGCTGCCTGGTCCGCGTGGATTTTTTTCTAGTAAACCTTTCTTTAGATTTAAACATCTAGCAGTTAAATGCTTAAAAATAAATAAAAACATAACTATAATAATACTTTCAAATAAATGTAGTTTAAGCCGTGGCGGACGTGGGTGCCGCGTCCATACAATTTTGCCCAATGTCCTTTCGGTAGATTATTAAAAAAAATATCTATTTGGGTCTCTTACTCTTCTGTTGTTGCTTTAATTTCTCATTTGAAAAATATCAAATTGTTTTTTACGAAATTAGCCACTTCAAATATGTACGGACATGGAAGGTGCAGTATGCCCAATGATTTAAAGAATGGCTAACAAGACTCGCGTAGGGAAAGCCCACAGATCGCGCTTACACATTTTTGTTGGACTTTGAACAGTCTATGTATCTGCGTCGGTTGAGTTTCCCCAAATTAAGAGTCCATATCTAAGCATGGTACCAATATAGCCATGATAGGCTGCCAGAGTAGCTGTTGGTAACGCAGCCATGTTTCTCAACCTTTTCAACACAAATACGGAAGCTGTTCAAGTTATTACTTATCAGATCAACGTTTTGCTTCCAAGTACAATTATCATTCAGTAAAATACCTAAAAATTTTGTTTTACTCACATGTTCAATTCTCTGACCTTTATAATGAATATTAAGTGGTAATTAAGTTTGTCTACTGATACCGAAATGCATAAAAGTTGTCTTTTGAAGATTCACTGTCAAATTACCTAGTCAGTTCATAAATTCTGTCACAAGTTTATTCATTATGTAACCATTTATATATCAAAATGAACTTAACAAAACATAGATTCTTATGACAATAAAGTTTATTCAAAATGACCTCTGTGATTTTGAATACATGCCTTCAATCTGCGCGGCCAGTCGTCTATCGCAGCACGAACGAGGTCCATGTCAATATCGGCGGCTGCCTTAATCAAAGATGTCTTGAGTGACTTCAAATTGGGATGAGGCTTTGAGCACGCCTTTTTCTCCAAGTGTTGCTATATCTTGTAATCTAACGGACTCAAATATGAACTGGAGGAGGGCCAGTCTTCGTGCCGGAGAAGTCGATTTCACGCGCCGCCAGCCAGTCTTGTGTGCTCTTCGCTGTATGAGCTGGCGCCGAATCTTGTTGGAATACCCAGTGCCTGTTATTGAACATGGACTGAGAAACAGGTTCCACAAGGTTCGTCAGGACGGTGTTTTGATACACAACTTCATTCGTTTTTACACCTTTCTCACAAAAATGTTCCTTTGTTAAGCCCCATAAGAAACTCCCAACCATACCATGCGCGAGGATGGAAAATGACCTCGTTGGACACGCGGAATACGGTTGCTCGTTTCTTCATTACTTTGTACACCTTATCA
Source organism: Chilo suppressalis (assembly GCA_902850365.2). Classification (NCBI taxonomy): domain Eukaryota; kingdom Metazoa; phylum Arthropoda; class Insecta; order Lepidoptera; family Crambidae; genus Chilo; species Chilo suppressalis. The sequence continues at coordinate 8,295,656 of OU963902.1, forward strand.
TTTTGTTTGTTGTAGCTCTCTTCTACGGTAAAAATTTTTTCATCCGAAAAAGAATTTCCCGATATTTTTTTCCCGCGTACCGCTTCAACAAAGCGCGGCATCTCTTCAGTCTCAGGTCCATTAGACGAGCAACCAAACGCTGACCTGTTTTTCTTCGATATGCCCGAAGCCCTAAGTCTTCATTTAGTCCGAATATGAGTGCCTGAATTCGGGTAAACGAACTAAGTGTAAATGAACGAAGTCGAGTACGCCCGCATTAGTGTAGTTTTCGTTTTGGTTACCCGACACCCTCTTCCAGCCCGTATTCCAGTGTAAATATTGCTTCGGGTGCCTGTATTCCAGTAATGTCTTTCGTGCACCCCAATACGGGCTAACGACTAAGTGTAATCGAGCCATGAAGCAAATGCAGTCAGAAGATTATGAAGCTTCACAAACAACGCGATGCGATGCTGTAATACAAATTTATGGACATCTCTTACACCCATCTTCTGTCAAATGTTTGCATAGAGCACGACAGATAATAAATCAATTTACATCGAGACCTCGTGGTTAACTAGCGGTCATCGCCTCGCACTTATTCCTCATTGGTGTGTGGTGTATCGCGATTTCAATGGCATTTCATGTGCGTACGAGCCTTCTGTAGATTTATAAATCACGCTCTAGAAAGCTCCTGTTGAAAGCTCCAGCGTTGTGGGTAACTGTGATAGTTATCTGCTTCCCGCTCATATGTGATTAGTGAACCGACTATCAATACGATTATACAATTCTGTCTAGTTTTAATAATAAATCTATTTAGCGTATATCCCTAAATGGATTTGTCCATTATGTCCTTCCTTAGAAAAAAATACTGTTAGGCTTAATTTATTTGTTTGATGCGCACAAACATATATATCCGATTGATAGTTGTTTATTTACTTATGTTCGAGCCTATTACTTATGTAATCAATAAGCTCTGATTAGTTTGGGACTAAATTGGTTAAATTCCAAACATCCCGTGTCTAGAATTTAATAAATTTGTAATGGAAAACCAAATTAAAATAGATTAGGTATATATTTTATAGATATTATTTGCTACATCAGTAGGCAGTTTTATTTATTCCTTTGACGTGGTGCGATATCCGTAAATAACTTGTGAGAATCAACTTTATGAGCCATTTAAATAGAATTGCAGACCTTACCATTCCTACGAGACGATTATATGCAGACTGTTTATGTGTTCTTACTACTATCTGACATGATTTTATCTATAGATTTGTGCTTTGTTTTATTACTTAGGTAAGTACTAACCTGATTGACGTGCCTAGATATAACTTGCACAGTTGAAATACCTACCAACTTAAACAATAATTCATTTAAGAAATATAAAAAGTTTTATCGTTTCGCTCGATAAGCTCCGTTTGGTTTATGTAACTTCATATACTATTATAGTTAAAGTGTAGAGAAAACTATAATTTTTAAATTATAGTTTTTCTTTATGTGTTACATTATTAATAAAAAGAGAAATAACACTAACTTTATTATTAATCTTTAGGAATATGTGACCATTCAATTTCATTTGGTGCCAACCGACCGTCACAAACTATAATTTAATAGATGGACAACCCGAATTTAAATTACTGTAAATCAATTTCTTATTTAGATGTGTTGAGTTCACCTTAACTTGGTTTTTATTTTCTTTTATTAGAATTCAATCTTGTAGGTCCGACATGATGTTTCTCATCAGAATGTAACATATCCACGTATCCAATTTGCATTTTATTGCATTGTCAATTTTCTTTTTTGTCTAATTAGCTAGGTAACGAAGGTCCGATTTTCAAATGTATTCCTGCATATATTTAACGTATGCCTCAATTCGCAGAAGATATACCACTAGTCACTATGCTCCGGTCACGCGCGCTCGTTCGCGATTTGCGTTTTATATGATAATGGACAAGCCTGTCTGTCATCCGCCTGTGGGAATCGTTCACCGCAGACTATAATGCTCATCACAAACGACAGACTTCGTGCGTCCAGGATTATACACGGTCTTTATTGCCTTATAACTAACTAAACTTACCTTATAAAAACTCAGACACCGTACTCTCTTAGCAATAAAGAACATGTTGCGAACTGGATCGCAAGAAAAGTCGCTATCCGTAGTAGTACTCGTAGGCCTAAACCATGTATGTTGATCGTGTGCACGACAACTGCGTGAATGCTAACAAGAGGGTGAATTTATTAGTCACAGTATAATATTCTTTTTTATGTAGTTGAAATTGTCTTGAGTAATCGTTTTCATTTTTGCTGTAATGAATATAGTTCTGTTGATATTTAAATGAATATCCTAAGTATAAGTAATAATTATCTATTATTGGATGCTATCCTGACCTAAATGAAGCTTTTTGTAACTACTTAATGGATACTGAATCGACTAGCGATATAGCTGTATATTGCTTGTGACGATATTTTTGTTTGAATGGTTTCTTACTGTTGCTTTACATAGTTAACAAAACGACGACCTGTCTAAATTTATAATCAAAATAATGTTTTTGCTTACCTTTGGTGTGCGTGTCATTAGTTAACGCACAGTCATAAAAAGATTATAATACAAAGTAAATAATAAAGGCATTTGTGTAATGTCTTTATTGTCTATTTAATTCATTATTAAAAATCTTAGGTCCACTTGCAGCAATTTTGTTAATTCGCAATTATACTAAAACTGTATTTAGCCCATCCAATAATGTCAAATTGTTCATCATTGACAGTTTTCTATGGGATATATCTAGTTTTACTTAAATCATAATTTAGCAAATTTGCTGCAAGTGGGCCTTAGTATTCTCCAAGTTAAGAATACTGCTTAGCAACACGTCCATACCTAGCAATAGGCTATTTGACTGTCCTCATGTCCAATTGTATTAAATAAATGTTTATTTTTTAAAGTATTTGGTCTAAGGAACCTAAATATGTCGATTTCAATTCATAAAAGCAGAAGATTGCTCTAGAAAATTTATTTTAAAAAATAATTTTTAGTCTATACTTTTTAAACACTAAAACGCTGTTCGCCACATCCGCCTTTGTTTCTACCGGTTGACGTCATAGCATAGATAATTAATCTATAGACTAAAATGGCCGACAGCGTTTTTGTATGTCCATGAAATTTCTATTTTAAACTTAAAGATTTGTAACTTTCTAGGTCTCAAAAAAATACATAAAATTTTTTTCGGTATAATAGAACATTTATTAATCATTTAAAACCTTTTTCCAAAACAACAACTATCCTATTATGAAAGTGGGCATAAATAAAATAAAGTGAAATTATCTTAGATCAGCTATACTCTAAGTGTGTTCCGCGGAACCCTAGGGTTCCGTGATACCTCTGTCGGGGTTCCGCAAGAATTTAGAAATAAAAAAATCAAAACACCTCTCTCTGGTCGCTCCGCGGCTGTGCGGACTCCGCGGCCGCGCGGAGACAAAACGCTATGAATGTTATTTATTTATTTATTTGTATTTGTATAAGCTTGTGTTACATTAGCTGGTACAATATCTCATAAGTTTGGTCTCAACAATTTTATACTTGTACAACGCGTTCGCTCTAAGTTTGCCGGTCTGTGGAATGCGCGTACCCTCCCCCACGTGACAACAAAACTTATAATGTGTCATAGTTTTACCCAAATATCTAACGTACACAATTTTTATTGTTACAATTAAATAAAAAATTTCGAACGTCATACACTCATACCTATCGCCAGCGGCAAACTTAAAACGAGCGGGTAGGTATACTTGTAAGCGCTCAGTCTCTTTGATAAAAGCCGCCTCTGAATTAGACGCTATAGTTGTCAACTAGCGACTTTCGTCTCTAACTTCAAAGGATAAAGTCGATATTGTTTACAACGCTATTTTTAAATTTCTGTTTTTATTTTTGCTTTTTGTTTATCAAAGGTGCCGACTCGAGTATTTTCGAGAATATTTGAGATCGAGTCTAGGACTAAGTATAAAAGCGGCGATCGCGCGTTGGCGTCGTCAGTTGATGATTAGCGTTCGGAGCGATAAGTTACTACCTACTTACAAGCTCGCTAGCGAGAAACTGGTGTTCATTGTTTTACTGCCTGCTGTATTCTGTTGTCTCAGTTTTATACATTTCTTCCCTGTAGGTTCTAAATTTAGTCTCTTATACGCAGTAACGATTGTGCATTATTTAAACCCCACTATCCTGACTTGTAACATTATAAATAAAGAAGAATGGAACGTTGGCTTAAAGGTGTTAAACGTGTTCCAACAACATCTTCTAATGACGCTGAATGTTCAAAAGCAATGCGCGCGGAGAATTTAGCAATCACCGATCCAGAAGATGATGCCACGAGTGCCACGACGTCAAGCTCGACGGTTTCAAAGACGAAAAAAAGGAAGTATGATGAATCTTATATCAGTTTCGGATTTGTTGATTCCAACGGCTCACCTCTCTGCATGCTCTGTAGTAAACTGCTTCCTAATAGTTCCATGGCACCTGCCAAATTGCGTCGACATTTAGAAACCGTACACCCCGAGACTAAAGACAAGAATAAAGAATTTTTTGTTCGCAAAAAAGATCAGTTATTAGAAAGTCAAAAAAATATGATGCATGTAACACAAACTACCAACGAAAAGGCCACGGAGGCATCATACTTAGTTAGCTATCGCATTGCACAAGCAGGTGAAGGGCACACTATCGCTGAGAAATTAATAAAACCATGTGTATTAGACATAACAAAATGTATGCTTGATGAAAAATCTGCAAAGCATCTTTCTACTGTTCCGCTATCAAACGATACTGTTTCACGACGAATCCATGATCTGGCAAGCTACGTCAAACAAGAACTAGTTACACGTCTACAAAATACACGATTCGCTTTGCAAATGGACGAGTCGACTGATGTCGCTGGTTTGGCTATCCTGCTGGTTATTGTGAGATATCCATATAAAAGTTCTTTTGAAGAAGACATGCTTATGTGTTCATCGCTGCTTACAAACACTACCGGGGAAGAAATTTTTAATAAAATAAATATATTTTTTGAAGAACATAATCTCAGTTGGAACAATTGCATTGACATTTGTACAGATGGGGCCAAGGCGATGACAGGTAAAACAGCAGGAGCAGTGTCACGAATGAAAAATAAAGCGCCTAATTGTAGTTCCAGTCATTGTATTCTGCATAGACAAGCACTTGCGATGAAGCAAATGCCGTCTAATCTAAAATTAGTTATGGATGAAGCGGTAAAAATAATTAATTTTATCAAATCACGACCACTACAATCCCGATTGTTCTCATTATTGTGTGAAGATTATGGCAGCAAACATAAAACACTGCTGCTCCATACAGAAGTGCGATGGCTGTCTCGGGGAAAAACTTTAACAAGGCTATTTGAACTTAGAGCCGAGTTACAAATGTTTCTTTCAGCAGATACTTCTTTTAATTTGAAGGACCGTTTGTATGATAAAACTTGGTTGTTCCGATTGTCTTTTATGGCGGATATCTTTCAAAAACTTAACGAATTAAATTTATCATTGCAAGGTAAACAGACAACAGTGTTTCAGGCCTATAATAAAATAACTACTTTTAAAAGAAAATTAGATTTTTGGATCATTTGCATTGGTAAGAAAGAAATAGAAAGTTTTACGTTACTCACTGAGTTTGTTAGCGAAAACGACTCAGAAATGTTTGAAGATAATGTGTTTGAAGAATTGGTCCAATATCTCAGTTCGATGCGCGCATCTTTTGAAAAGTATTTTCCCGAAGAACACAATACAAAAATTAAAGTGAACTCCTGGATTCATAATCCTTTTTTACCCAACTTGGAAAAGCCTGAAAACATGTCAAATGAGATATATGAATCTCTTTTAGAAATGTCATCAGACACAAGTATGGAGTCATTGTTCAAAACGACGCCTCTTAATGATTTTTGGTGCAGAATCCAAGATGAATATGCAATGCTTGGCCAAATGGCTCTGGATATTCTTCTCCCGTTCCCAACTACATATTTGTGCGAAACAGGATTCTCTACCTACGCAGCCACGAAAACAAAATATCGCAATAGACTGGACGCCGAAGCTGATATGAGACTCCAACTTTCTTCCATCAAACCTGATATCAAGCAATTGATGAAAAATAAAAAACAGTTTCATACCTCCCACTAGTTAGATTTTTTCTTTTTTAATGTTTTCTATTATTGTCCTTACCAAGTGGTGAAGTAAATAATAATTAGTAACGGATACATTGTACTTTTATTATGCTGATTAATATAGAATACACTTATAAAAATAATTGTTTTATTGTAGGGTTCCATCAAGTATTTTGCTTCCCAAAAGGGTTCCGTCATTTAAAAAGTTTGAGAACCACTGTCTTAGATTAACCTGCATGTTTCGAATTTAATGAATCTCTTATTAGACGATTTCTTAGAAAATCTAAACCGAAGTCATTACTTGAAACAGGTTGCAGTTGATAATGAAAGATATTTGCGGGCCCGTGAAATAAATATACAAGACTATTAGATTCAGAGAAATAAAAGCGCGTTGAACGTGCGCACTCAGAGTGACTAATTCTAGCAATAGCCATTATTTTCACAATTGCTTCTCTCGGAGAAATGGCTGTTTGATTAGTGTGCAGTCTGTTCATTTTGATTACCTTAGTCGTCATATATACATGTAAGACTTCATTCTTGTATCATTTTATTTTATGTACAAACGGATAGATTCAGTTAAAGATGATTGTCTTCGAGTGAATTGGATTTCAAGAAATTTGTATAATTAATTGCACTTTCTGTTTTCCTACCCTTCTGGCCGTCCCTTAAATATATCTTAGGGTCACATAAATGATGATTCATTTTAGCTTGAACTTTCACTTGAGGATGATAACTTGTGCGGACACCTGCGAAGAAAATATAATTATAAAATTAATATTAAATATTTCCAACACTCACACCAATTAGCCTAGTCCCAAATTAAGCACTGTACGGCTTGTGTTATGAATTCTAGGGTAACGGATAAAATACATGTACTGTACATATATAAGTATGTTTATATAGGAATACACATTAAACATCCATGACTGGAGTACAAATGCTCGTATTCATCACTCAAACATCTGCTCTCACCGGGATTTGAACCCGGGAACCTCTCGAGTCGGCGACACCATGAAACCTGGCGTACAAACCATTTGGCCACGGAGGTCGTCCCTATTGTGTTAATATTTTGTCCAGTTGTTGTTGCAGTTTTGGTGTTTATTTTAAACTAGCGACCACTTACGACTTCGCCCGCGTTAACTTTAGATATTTTTAGGAATCCCACAGAAACCTATCATTTTTTCGAGATTAAAAGTATCCTACGTCTCAATCCATGTCAAATTCCATATGCGCAACGCCATCTTTTTGCATTGTAGGTAAACCACAATGTCAAATGAATACTTTTTCAAGTATTAAACATTTGAAAGAAGAAATAGCAATTATAGGTATAATTTTTATTTTTTAAGCATGTGACTGGATGATGTTTAAATCTAAAGAAAATAGTACTAGAAAAAAATCCACGCGGACCAGGCAGCAGACGGGACTCGAACCCGCACCGTTCGCTATCCGGGCGAATGCACTGACCAATTATGCTACCGCGGCCCTGACGGCCGCGTTGTAATTATGTATGTTATAATAAAAAAAAGTTTTATTTATGTTATAGGGGTATACGAGCAGACGGGTCAAAGTAAAAGGGACGGACGGGTAAAAGTGTATTATTATTTAATACTAACTGTGCCCCGTGGTGTTACTTGGTATTAGGAATATTTTCCCGCTATAAAATGTAGCTTATGTGTTAATCAGGGTGTCAGCTAACTCTATACCAAAAAATTATTAAAATCGCTCCAGCCGTTTAGACGTGAAGAAGTAACAAACATACACACTCACAAACTTTCGCCTTTATAATATTAGTGTGAATATATTATTTCAATTAATCACTGATTTTAGTTTGTCAAAAAGATTTTGAGCCATTAGCAATTAGGTACAAGACTTTCAACATATTTTAACTTTTGCAGTGCGTCTTCGCTTTGATTCAAAGAAGATAAAAACGGAGTTGACTCATCTTCTACTTAATCATTATCACTTAGGGCCTCTTCTTGCGTGTTATTCACATTCTCATTGAGTTTTATGCTGCAAGAGGCAATATGTGTGGTGTGTGTTGGCGATTTAGGCGTATTAAACGGGATGACGAATCGTATTAAGCGTTACGAAATGTATGAAAACATGTCTAAGTTGCAGGGACTGACGCAAAATGGCGTATTATTCGAGAAATCGTATTAAGCGTGATCGTATTAAACGGGTTCTACTGTATCTATATTCAAATTGGATGAATTAACTTGTGTATTGTAAGTAACTCTTTTGAATCGTCCAATTTTATTTCCCTACCACTCGTATTTTTTTTAGCTGCGGAGAAAAACAAGCGAAAGAAACTCCAGAACATTAAAAGTATAATATAACAACATTTACATCTATTATGCTGTTACAACGTCAATACAATCATGATTTATTTAATATAGAAAACCTGTTGGAAATATTGGAACAGTTGAAAGCCATGCATTTTTGTCTGTAATATAATCAAACATTTTGTAATAAGTGCAAGTAACAAACTTATCATGTCCTCGTTGTCATGTCCACGCTTAAATGTGCGCTTATGGTTTTACCTTGAGGTAGAGTCGTTTCACTAGATTTAAACAAATTGTAATCGGAACCAGAACTTCTATCTTTGTGCGGAGAGTGCTTCGGTGGAATGCCACTGCCGCATATATTACAATGGTAATATGCGGTTCAGTTGTTCCGTGTAATAGGTGTGTTGAACGGCCAAGGGAGTTAGTTTTCACGCTCACGCGTAGTGAGTACGGCGGTAGCTGTAGCGACGCACACTCAACACGCAGTCGTCTTTGCCTAAAAGTAGGCGGGGCTGCTGAAGGAGGCGTGACGCTTGCGCAACATCATCATCAACAGCCTATCTTAGTCCACTGCTGGACATAGGCTTGCGCAACACAGGAACATAATTCGCAACATGACTGAATTAGAATAACCATTAACCAATTTGAAATCTGAGAATAACAAAGTAAAATCTGGTACTATCTTAAGTGTTATCAGAGAAAGACCTTATCAATTCACATTTTTTTTCAGTAGAAAAAGAAGCCCAGTTCCACAAACACCAGAATTGAGATTATCTTACAGGATTACGTAACATTGTCTGCCTTGAATATAATTTATTTTGACAACTAAATAAAATCAGTCACTTTTTAAAACAAATGTGAATCAGGTTTTGTATATTTAATTATTGCCTTGAAGTTCTCTCTTTAGTCACCCAGAGCATTGTTGGGTGCGCCAATTCTCCAGTAGCATAGCTATTGTGTCGAATCAATTAGAATGAAATGTAATCCTAGTGTTCACATTTCCTCAAAATTTGTGGGTCGTACCGGGATTTAGTGTTACGTACGTGACTGTTCAATAGACGAAGAGCAATCTATCGACATATGCACCGTTTAGCTTTGTCCCTCGGCGCTTATCTCAAAAGCGGAGCGTCATGGTTGCTATTATGTTTCCCCAATCGTGGCCGTTATTCGATATGCGGTGCAGAGTTTACAATTCCTTGCTTTGAGGTTTAGTTGGACTGCATTGAAGAGTTTGAGTCTAGCCGCGCCGTCTCGGTATCGCGCCGGCCGCTTTGTGGTCCGTTCGAGCGTGCCAACATCATCGAGTGTCGTGACCGCAAACATCGACGCAGACGTGCAAACCTGTTCCTTGAAATAAAGCTGGGGCCGTCGTCGCCTCGAGTCCGCTTAACATCTTTCCGGCCGACGCATTGCGAGCGCTATCACCCTTGAATCCCTAATTTAGAACTCAATTCAGTTGAATGACTAAACTACATTAGGATATTTAGTATTACTGTTACATACAGTCGAAGGTTTATGCCATATTCTTTGTGGGTTTTCACCATGGACACGAAAGTAAAGATTCGAAGGATACATCAGCATAGATAGGTATATCTCTCCCATATGTTCAAGCAGAGGTAGTCGCCGGTGCTGACAATATAAAAAAATCCATTAGTGTCTATAAGTTTTAGCTATCTGCACGTGAAAGATAATAAGTACCTGGCATGCATAAGATATGGTGGGCGAAGGAAGCTCAGGCTACGTAATATCACTTTATTTAGCAAACAATCGAATATATGTTTCGTCACTATCACTTTCGAATATTGATAATACAACAGCAGGGAATTCAAAATCGAATCACCAGTTTGTGAATAGGTAAGGAAGGCGTCAGAATCGGTTCGCTTTGCCCCCATTCGTACCGTGCAGAGTTAGCCGCCACCGCTGCCGATGATTCACTTGCTCAGTTTCACTGTTCTAATCTCGATGCCAATTTTACTGCTCAGTAGAACACACATAAACTACCCGATGTTGTTTATTGCTATGAAATATTTCGGTAGTTGTGATTTTGGTTCACACTTCCAAGTCTCTAGTTTAAAAGTGGTTTTGTATAACTGAAGCAGAACAATTTTACATGTGCCGTTTTGAAAAGCCACGAAGTATCAGCCATGTACACGTATAATATGGATGATAAACGTTCATTTAGTTTGGTTAATATTTTCGGGGGTGTGTTGATTTAAGTTATCAGGGTAGGTAACGCGTGGTACTTTGCTATTTCGCTAGCGTCTATAGCCGTCTATTGGCAGATTACTTATACCCAGCATCAGACGGATGATAAAGATGGATATATTAGTTTGACTTCTTTTTTACCCGCCGAAAAAAAAGAGGATGTCAAGTTGACGCGTATATTTATTATTTTATGTATGAATACGCATTACTTTTTAGAAAGTAATCCGATTTGGAAGATTCAGATAAATTTGGAAACAAACATCCTAGCCCAAGGGTGGAAAAATACGGGTTAAATTAAATAAATTCAATGACAGATTTTGATGGTAAGTTGTAGGTATATTGCAAAAATTTATTGCCACAAAAAATTTACAACATTTTTTAACAAAATAATTAAACCGCTGAATAGACTAAACAGCCAAAAATAGTAAACCTTTTCTATCTTTAGTTTAATAATATTTGGAGTTAGTACCATGCATCTCTGATAGATCTGAGTTCCCATTTAGTACTAAGGTTGGCATAGTAACAAATCCAAATATTAATTTGACAAAAAAATTGAAAAGGTTTATTATTATTGGCTTTTTAGTGTATTCGGTGGAGTCATCTTTTTGTTAAAAAAAATATTTAAATAAAGAATCACCTATGGGGTGTCATAAACACTGCAGATCTGAAATAAAATATTTATATGGAATGTAAGAACAATAATAAAGACCTTCTATTTTAATTCTTCTAAGATTGATTTCATTATCATCAGCATCGTTAATTGCTGGGGCATATACCGTGTCTATAGATGATATAGGGAGAATGTATGCCCAGCGGAGATTGGTGGGTTTTGACTGTACAAGCCGCCGGGACCAACGGCTTAACATGCCTTCCGAAGTACGGAAAAGCTCGAGATAGTTATGAGCGCAGATCAAACGCGCTGAATCAAATTAGATAAGTAGTGGGTAATTTAAAAGTATTCATATTAGTCATGCAATATAACCACACGATTTTTAAATATATAAACACAGTCTTCATGTTATTAAATCCGGTAGTAGTTCAATACCGAGTGTTATGTCTGTCGCATAACTATGCGGTATCATCATTCACGGGGCAGTTAATCCGCTGCATCAATGTTCTCAGAAGTGTGTAGCGAAAATGTTGTAGACGACCGCGAATGGCTGCGTCCGCGCAATTCTGCCAGGTGCGATCACGATCCGAACATCACAGTTCACACGCATGCACATTGCTCTCTGCATACATAATTCATATGTAAACGTTCTCCAGACGACGATAAATATTTGTTTCACTGTATGGTGGCAACGAATATTTTCTATGCATCTCAAAATTTTTACAAGTAGACAATTATTTGAGTATTACAACGTATCTTTAAAACGAAGAAATAATTACGAACTTCTGATATTAGTGGTACTTAATAAACTCTACAACTGGAAAATTTTCTTCTAGCGTCCACAAACTTTAGTTTAAGAGGCTTAGATAATATCTTCTCCTCAGATAAGTTCATTAATTGAATAATTATAATCAATGAGTTAAATCTCGAATGATTTAATTTTTTGATTATTAGTAACACCCAAAACTATACTACTTTACCCTTCCTTTTGAGTCTTGACGGAGAATAGATCCCATTTATCATTTCATTACCGCTTTATATGTGTCGAGGTTCTAGCTCCCCGCAGAGCTCCCACAGGCTGACAGCGACAGCACTAAGCTCGGTAAGGTTGTGTTCCCGGGTGGCTATGCATCACCTCGAAACTCTCACCATTGTTCAGGTTCATTGGGTCATCTCTGTCCATTCATAAAACTTTCGAAACATACGCCCTTGTTCTCGCATTGATATTATTCAAAGTGAACTTTATGATAATGCATCTGTTGCTGCATTTAGAACGCCCAGTCTTATACCTATATTCTAGCGCAGGTTTCGGGATCGAGCGCGTTGCACAACACCATACGTCAAGTGTTGTTGGCGTGGGTGAGATCCAGTAATATGATCTAGTTGACGCTTTATCTGTGATCAGTTAGTTACTGATTGTCTTTTTCTTCATTCTGTTTAACCTTTTCGGGAGTTGCGAAAATTGACGTCACATTTAAATCATTGATTCTTGTCTTCGCTTTATTAGGTTCTTCGTGATGGTATCTGAGAAACAATTAACCTTAGCGGTCCTTTGACGTCGTCGAACAACTATAACAAGCTTCGGATTAGCATATTGACTCGTAGCAATGAAAAGGTGGAACAAAGCTACAAGTATGTCCTGTAATGAGACTTAGGCTTACTTAGAGTGTAAATAAAGGGTTTACTGCCCATGAACACAAACGTAAGACCATTCAAGTATCTAGGGCGTTAAAGTACGGTAGTGTGAAAACAAATAAACATAACTACAGATATAAATACTAAAATTGTTATTTGTACAACATTATGTTACTAAAGCTGTCAGCGTGTGCAGTCTACTGAAATTATCATCGACTCTAACATTATACATCTTGCTCATGCATATTCTACTATAATAAAATATGATACTGCTATTATTCAATCCAACGTATATATCGTTAAATTAAGGTTTTGTCACGGAAAGTTCGAAAATTTACATTTGTAATCGGATGTTGTGTGTGAATAAATAAATTCAAATATCCACACGTGGTGAACAGCGCGTGCGTCTTTCGATAGAATCATGTATGCATGAGAGATACGTGCAGTGATACTGTGAATCAATCTTACGACTAGAAAGAACTTTATCTTCGATCGGCGCCCACTTCGTCTCGAAGAAAGAGCTTTCGGCATCCACTCAGCGATCGCCGATAGCTTCGTACAGATGTCAAAAACTTTTGTACTTACTATAATTGAAACTGTTATTAGCTGAAAGCGCTCATTCATCTTGCATATACCGATCGCATATCACGTTGACATCTATATTAATATAGATATGGGATTTGACAAGTTGTCACCGAACGTGGTATTTTTAAAGCCCTCGGCTATTCGGGACATGTTGCTTGCATTTTATTGAGGCCCTAATGAACCGCATTTATTGTCTCGTACATAACTGTTCGTTATTATGATGTTTTATATTGCATATTATTGAAATCGGATTCGCTTTCTTTACATTTGTTATAATATTCACAATCGCTCGTTAAAAGCGACTCCCACTCATCATTCAGGCGATAATGATCTCGGATGAGATGTGCGTAGGTTGTGTTTATTGGTTATCGATGTTTACTTCGCCCTAGACAATGTTATGAACAAACCGTTGTACCATATTGTTTGTGGCCTTGGTAATCCGTCAACTTTGTAAACGGTTGTAGATGCAGTGTGCTGCATGCGCCGCAATATACCTAGTGCGTAATCACGCGCGCGCCAAGGATAATGGCAAAAGGTGTGGTGCTGAAAGTAAAATCTTAACTAGGCAACTAGCGTGTAAACGACGATTCACGATGTTGATACTGTGAAGGAAGTTGCCTTAAGAGAACTACTCGAGTAGTTGTTGTACATTTCATTGAATTCATTGTTTTTTTTTCTATTTTCTCCATAAGCTTATCAGCTGCTCTTTAAAATTTATTGGAAAAGCTAGCTCTATTTGCAGTAGCCACTTGAGCCGAGTGCGCGCTCGCCTGGCCTCCCGAGCCGTGCACGATATCATTACGCTTCCGTATTGCAGCCACTGATGCTTGCTTACTAGCTACACAACACAAACAACGGGGTACACCGTCGACGGACCGCGCCAGACGACCACACAGAATGTCAATGAATACCTTTCTTCGTAATAGAATGACGGCATTCGCACTCTCACGCTTGGTCGATTCAAACAAAAGCTCGTATATATATGTGTGTACTAACTACCAACCGAGTAGAAAATTTGTCTCACTTAAGTAAACATTAGAATTTTACTTGACGTTTCTTATCCAACCACTCTTGACTTGCTGATTTATTGATGGTAAATAACAGTTAAATATGATATTGTAAGTTCAAGTGAAATATTTTGATTGATTGAAAATGTGGCCCTTCCCCTATCACTATTAAAATAATAAATGGTATAGTGGTGAAATAAATATGATGAGTCAACGAATTCGGTTACGTGACTTTGAAGTTCGATTGTTGATCGAATTCAACACCGTGGTGTGTGCCACGTCCTCTTATTTATATTTGTTTGTAACTCTAAGCTTATGCTAGAGTTCGTCCTATTTGACGCTACCATAATTAACACAAAATAATACCTTTTGATTTTGCACTAGAGATAATCTATTTGGTTGAGAATCCAATCAAACTCCATCTACTTGCACAGCACAAGCTTCTCAAGCCTCACATCGTTTAACTTTGACAATGCTTCATGCTTACCTTCATACTAAAACTATCTTATGAAATTTGAATTGCATCTTATAAACGGGTTCACGGTACTTCTAAAAATATTATGGCTTCCACTCCAAAGTTTGTTTCTGCTAAGTTTAGCCCGCGCAACTTACAAAATTTTTCTCCGCAAAAACCTGCTGTTTCCGAGCTAGACATCGCAACAAACCGCGAAAGGGAAAATCATTTGTTTGTATTCATTACAACATACTAAGTACATTATGAATCGGCGGTTTCAGTATTTGTTGTTTAAATACAGTGCTGTATACATGCACATGTGGGACATCATATCACATACCAAAATTTCACATTCTTAACTAGTTGCGAATATTAATAAATACCCTTAACAAAAATGACTACTTCGACCCCCCATTTCTTCGTTATTTGTTTCTTTGTTTGTATGTATGTAATTGTAACTCATTCCGCTTACGATCTAGAGATTCGTGACATACGTACGTATAGATGACAAAGTGGCAGCAATAGGGTTCGGATACGGAATCCTAAAAAAGGATGGATGATATTTAGTGTTGCCCAAATTCAGTCTTGGTCTTGTTTTTGCATTTTTGCAAGACCAAGAACAAGACCGCGTATTTTTAGCAAGACCAAGACCAAGACTGACCGTGCAAGACTTGAGCAAGAACAACACTAATCCGGCAAAACTCTTGCGTCTTGCAGCTAGGACTTAGCGCTATTTCACGGAGTAGTTAGGTATACAGTTCGGTGTATAGGTACGCTTAGGAATTCTATAAGACGCAAAAAACTGTATCAAAGAATATGAAAAACTGGACCTATGCACATTACGACCAATACCATAAACATACATAGCGAATAAAAAAAATCCATTAAAATCAAACAGAGTGCATGCAGTTTTGTTTTAACCATCGGCACTTTGATAATGCGGCATCAAAGGTTTTGTACTAACTTCTCAAAGAAATTTGCCGCTTTTCGGAAGTACATGGTGATGATACACGCGCCGGCAGCTTCTATTGAAATCACATACAACAATCGTTGCCGCCGCGCCGAAATCACAACACTATTTGATTGCCGTCACAGGGCCTAGGTATACTCATGCAAAATTCTAATTTCGTGTCGTGCCGTCCCACTCACGCTAATACTTTTTAATATAAGAGCGAGCGAGACAGTATGACACGAACTTCGATTATCGAATTTTAGAGTACAGGTGTTCCAAAGAATAAATAAGTTTCAGAGTGCTTAGAATGGAAACGAATACATTATACTGATCACGCAAGTAGTATTATGATTAGATAATGGTAAGGATAGGTAGTAGATGTCATAATAAATTCTAGTAAGTATATATTATAATATTGTTTATATGGGTTTAAACTAATTACTTACGTACTATTATTGTACATTTAGTCAAAATATTTCTTGAATTTCTTAAGTTTTCACAAGAAAAAATAGCAAATATTGTAGCCACTTTTAAATATACTTGAAACGTGTAAAAAAAATCTACAAAACTTATAAAATAATATAAAAAGCGTACCTACCTACTTATGGAAAACCATGTGGCAGTTGATTTTTCGAATTTCTTATCAAATGTTCAGACATTTATTAATCTGATTGGTCTTTACTATGGCTATGTTAATTCAAGCTCACAATGTTCCAATTCTAATACGTTTTTCTAAGATCTAAAGTAAACTTTAATAAATAGCAATAGTCTAATTGGTAATATAATAAAATACCGAATCATATAAAAAACATTGAAAAAGATTGTACATTTAATAATAATTTAAAACAATTTCTTATAGATAAGTGTTATTATGATTTGAAGGAGTTCTTAAATGATAAATTTTAATGATACCTAATAATCTGTATTATTTTTTGTGTGTGTATGACATTATAAATTTTGTATATGACGTTATAATTAATGATGTTTGACTAATTGATTAGATTTTTTTATGACGTAAATTTGTTGACCTAAACCGAAATTATTAAACTAAATTATAATGAATATTATGTGAATGAATTTTGAATGGATTATTACTTTGAATGTTATTGTTACTTGTTTATTTATTTTTTGATTTGATTGACATACATCTCTTGACCTAACCCTAAATGTATTTTATAATTGCTTTAAGTATAATATGAATTGATTTTAAAATTATATTCTTTTTATTAACTTATTTAAATTTTCTATCTATCTTGAATTGTTATCCTATTGTAATTTTATCAAATTTTAAATTAATATTTGTACACATTTATTATAATTTGCAATGCCCTTGCAGGGCTCATGTTTGCGAGCTGTTATTAAATTTAAGAACGAAATGTAACCAACATGAAGCAATAAATATTATGACTATGACTATGACTAATTGCAAGACTTGCAAGACTCTTGCTGCAAGACCAAGACCAAGACTGGGAGCGCAAGACCAAGACTAAGACCAGGTGTATTGGCGCAAGACCAAGACCAAGACTGGCTAAGTCTCGTCTTGTTCTTGCATTTGGGCAACACTAATGATATTTATGATTTTATTTATTTTTTAAGCATTTAACTGCTAGCTGTTTAAATCTAAAGAAAGGTTTACTAGAAAAAAATCCACGCGGACCAGGCAGCGGACGGGACTCGAACCCGCATCCTTCGCTATCCGGGCGAATGCCCGTTATTATGCTACCACGGCCCTATTAGTCGCGTCGAAATTTACCTAGCCTTAAGCTGCAAGGCAGCGCCATCTCTTCGCATTGTAACCTTAACGTAACCCACAATGTTATTATGATATTGGTAAATATTACTAATGATATTGGTAAATTAACAATCAAAATATTACGTTACCAAGGGAAATAAGGGATTATTTTATTTTTATGAATTCAAGATCAAGAGGACGGACAATGAAAACAAATATTGATGATCTGCTTAAACAACCAGCCAATATGGGTAAATTGAATGACGCGCAGGGAGTTGGAGTCAAACGATTTATGCCCGCTGCATCTGGCCATTACTTTGATACAGATTTACGCGAAGCGTGCGCGTGGCACGCGCCCTTAGCTTCCCTGACCCCAACCGGGCCGGATTATCTCCAGTGTTCCAATGAATTTCTGAAATCTGACGACAATTACTGTTGATATATGACGCCGCCATTTGTTTGCTTGCAATAGTGGCGACACATTTCTTATCTGATTACAGAATCTAAATTTGGCCCGTGTTATTTTGTCAACCGAGTGCAGTGTTTGCGAATAAAATAGCATCTGTCGACAGGATTAAATTTATATGATTAGTTCTTTTTTATTGACTATGTATATATGAATGACTTCTATCTACCTAGTTTTTTTTAAATGAATATTATCATGAAATAGTTTTTTATAAAATCTAAAAAGTCTAAATTCGCCTAGAGTAAACCTACTGTTTACTTAAAATATAAGTTTTGTTTCTGCTGCAATGTCATAATTCATACTTAGTAATAAATCCGAAAGTGTCATTGTCTGTTACCAATTATCGTTTAAACCCATTAAGATGAAATTTGCTATAGATATTTTGAGTCCCGGGAAAGCTCATAGAATAGTTTTTTCCCAGAAATCATCCTTTGTACTGGAACTGGAACTTCGTATGGGAAACGATTTTTTCCACATAGACGAAGTTGCGGGCACTCACTAGTATGTAATAAGGTAAGGTATTTTGTAAATAGATTTATGTTATATCTCTGTTTTTTTCTTTACAGGCAGAACTAGTAGACATGCGAGCAGAGTTGGTACAAGCCAGAGCAGCATCAATAGGTAATTATCAAAGACAGAAAATTATAAAAGTATATTCAAATTCAAATTCAAACTCATTTATTCAGTCTAGGCTGTTACAAGCTCTTGTGAAAGTCAAACGCTACGCCATCGGTTCGTAAATCTACGGCGGGAGACGTTGTACTGAGAAGAACCGGCAAGAAACTCAGCAAGGGCTATTTTTTTCTCCCTGTTTTGTTTCACACAGTGTCGTCAATTGAAAGATGACATCAAAAATTGAATACATGTGTTGATGTCAACTTCCATCACATTAATATTATTAATTAACAAAAGTTAAGTATAACTAGGTACTATTTTTAAATTTAGAAGTGGCGATTAAACAATTTTCAACCAAATTAGCAAAGTAAAACGACAGTCTATTATGTTAAGCCCAAGGTGACTTATCATTTATGAAATCTTTTACAGTATAGTAACCTTTCTTAAGGAGACATGTTTTTATACACACTTTAAACTTATTAAAAGGTAAATTAATTATTTCTTTTGGTATTTTATTATAGTAACATATACCTTGACCCACAAATGAACCAAGAACCTTTTGGAGTCTCAATGGTGGCAATTTGAGTTTATCTTTATTTCTGGTATTGAAATTATGTACATCATCGCGCCTCGTATATAAATTTATGTTCTGACACACAAACAATATACAATTGTAAATGTATTGAGAGGCAACAGTCATTATACCTATTTCTTTAAATTTATCCCTAAGAGAAGTTCGAGATCCCAAGCGGTAAATAGCTCTTATAGCTCGTTTTTGAAGAATAAAAACTGTTTCAATGTCTGCGGCCGTGCCCCATAATAGAATGCCATACGACATAATGCTGTGAAAGTAGCTGAAGTATATTCTAGTAGTGTCGACATCTGTAAGCCGTCTTATTTTATAAATTGCATAAGCAGCAGAACTTAGTTTACCGGCTAGTGTTGTAATGTGAGGGTTCCATTGAAGTTTGTGGTCTAGTGTTACGCCTAAGAAAACGGTTGTATCAACTAAAATTAGTTTTTCACCATTTAGAATTATATCCCCCATTTCAACATGCTTTACATCCGGCAAAGTAAATTTCACACATTTAGTTTTGCTCGCATTCAGTTTAAGATTATTAGAAGAGAACCAGTGAAGTACCTTGGAAAGTGCATTGTTTATTTACATCGTCATAATTTGTTTTACACCTGTCAACGTTAAAAATTAGCGAGGTGTCATCTGCAAACAAAACAATTTCACAAAAATTTTCTACAAAGAAAGGTAGATCATTAATGTAAATTAAAAAAAAGAAATGGACCTAAAATTGAACCCTGAGGAACGCCTATTTTCACATGAGATCCGGCTGATTTTGTACCGTTAATATCAACTATTTGTGTCCTTTCTGTTAAATATGATTGCACTAATTTTTGTGCGGAATCTTTTATGCCGTAATGATTTAATTTCCGTAACAAAGTTTGATGATTAACGCAATCAAACGCTTTAGATAAATCGCAGAAAACCCCAAGAGCATTCTGCGACTTTTCCCAAGCATTAAATATATATTTTAGCATAGTGGCCCCAGCATCAGTCGTGGAACGGTTTTTAGTGAAACCGTACTGCGCTCTGTGTAAAAGTTTATTAATGTTAAAATGAGTCAACAATTGTTCTAACATTATTTTTTCAAAGATTTTACTCAATGCTGGTAATATAGATATTGGAACGGAATGGTGATCATAATGATGATCATAAACGATCACAAACGACCGGCAATGTCAAATGGATCTTAGAAACTACAAAGCTCTTGGAGATTCTTTTTTAATAAATTATTTTTAGATTATTATATTATTGACGAGTATTCTGTTTATTTACTTATTTGATTAATTTTTTACTTACCTATAATTTTCACATATTATGGAAATACGTTACCTACCTACTTTTGGAAAATAATAATTTAAAACTTTTATATTATGTTTCTGATCAACTGAACTATACTGGGTGGCATCTATTGAATGGAAGCGAAATTAAATTCAAAATTGAATACTTATTATGATTTTGAACAATGTTCTAAGTAATATTATTTAAATTAACGCCGAATGAATAACCACGACGATAGTACATAAGTACTAATATTATAAAGAGGAAAGATTTGTATATTTTTGAGGATGAACTCAAAAACTACTGTACCGATTTCACCCTTACTATGCTGCATTATTCCTATTTAAGACAGGCTATATTTTATCACGACTTCTTATGACGTCCACCCACAGACTTTTCATTATGGGATCGTTAGGTATTCTGGAAAAAGGAGACTTTACATGGTCGTAGAATATAAATAAAATCGAGACTACTAAAAATTACGTTACTGAAAATTTACCTTTTTCAATAATAATCGGTTTAATATTTGGTGTGGATTATGTACTTTTTTGGGGAATTTTGTAATGAGACACTGACATCACTCTGAAAATGTCAAGATGGAGTCGTAATTTTTTTAACTAATTTTGTATCTATAGTTTAATATACAGGGTGGTCCAACTAGTGTCGTCATAATTTTTTTTTTAGTTTCCTCGCACCTGGATTTGGAAACTCTTTTTTGTACTTCTAAATTGAAGTTGAATGTTTGAGTAAATCCTACTAAAAACTGGCTTTTTTGAGTAACTTTAAGTAATTGCAGGAAGTTGAGTTATTTTTTTATTAAAACAACGTTCAAGACAATTATGTCACATAAAGTAAGTAACTCATTATTCACCTTAAAAAATAAAACTATAACATCATTTTAGTTAAAACAGATTACGACTTCATCTTGACATTTTCGAAGTGATGTCAGTGTCTTAATACAAAATTCCTCAAAAAAAGTAAGTATGCTGTAATAAAAAGTAAGTATGAAGTTCCAAAAATTAAGAAAGGAAAGCTTCGATTAAAAAAATACTGATAACGAACAAGTGAAGTCTGCAATTTGTACCTGTATTCAGGAGTTTGTCAAATCATTTTTTTACGAAGGTATAAATAAGTTATTTGAAAGATCTGAAAATTGTATAAAGCGCTTAAAAGAAGGCTAAATAGAAGCTTCTGATTACACTTGACTAATTAAGTTACTGATTCAGTCAGTTGCAAGCGCGCGGCGAATTCAGTCGAACTTTTTCGTAATGCCTCCAGTCCTGTCAAAGCAACAAAAAATGGTCTTCTCGAAGGCCTGGCCGTTGGCTCAATAAAAATAAAATCAAGTAAAAAATAAAAAACGTGGGTGAAAGAATATTAATAATATTAATGGTATTTTTATCGTGTTTGTTCCAAAGATACGGCATAAATGTTTATACAAAATAACGTGGTCAAAATTAGTTTACGGTTTGTTTCTATTTACTTTAAGCTATAGTAAATAGTTATTTACTTGCCCATAAATATTTTAAAAACAGTATAGTAATTTTGACCAAATGACTCGCTTTTATTTAATAGTTAAGAGTACGAAGAATTACACCATTAAAATTATATTTTAAAGTTATAAAGTTTACAAGATTATAAAACAAAAGTTGAATTTACGTCGGCGTTGCGTTGAAATATATTTCACATAAACATGCCTCTGCTGTGTCGCTAAACTTTTGTTTTATATGTAAAATTTTAAAGATAAATAATATTAAACTGTCAAATTCAGGGCATTAATCGTCATAATTTAAAAAAAGTCTATTATGCTGTTTCTTTCTATATTATCATGACAGTTGTTTCCGTAACAAACTGGTAAAGTAAATAACCTAGGCGGCATGCAAATTGTCAATATTACTAAAGTTTATTTAAAATGGCGAATCGCATTTATTTGTACTGTACGCCATCTAGCATCGAGTAGCAACCTGTAACAGTCGCTTTGTGTAAGGGGTTGTCCATTATCACTATGTTTTATATGTGGTGAGGTTTTAAACTGGAGTAGGTTTGTTGATAAATATTTACTGTTATCCGCAATTGTCAAAGAATACGAAGCGTTAAAAGTTAAGTGTCCGCGACGCTATAGTCGGGCTATTGCAACGAGCGCTTTTTCACACCCACAGCAAAATTTGAAGCCCCAAGAACACATTGATTGGCTAAATTCAACTGCTACATAAAGAACATTATGGTGCTTGGCCACAGGCGGGTGTCAGGATGGCGGCGACGGTGCCGGCAACGTGCCCGAAGCGGCTCGGGCGAGAGCCGAAGCGGCACAGCTGGCTAGGGAGAACGCGGCGCTACGGGAGACTGTCCTAGCTTTACACTCAGAACTTTTCGGAGCACGGTAAATACACTGTAACTCTTCTTGAATTATTCTTAGGCGCAGCAGGCTAGGGAGTAATCGGCGCTACAGGAGACTCTCCTAGTGTTACACTCGGAACTTTAAGTGCATGGTAAAAAAAAAACTTGAATTAAGTACTCTTGCGCGCAGCTGGTCAGGGAGAACGCGGCGTTACAGGAGACTGTCGTAGCTTAACACTCGGAACTTTTCGGAGCACGGTAAATAAATATACTCTATTCTATTTGAATTACTCGTAGGCGCAGCTGTGCTAGGGAGAATGTGGCGTTTCGGGAGACTATTCTAAAGTACGGCCAACAGAAGCGATACAAAAGTTTATTTATCTTGACGACACTATGGGACTGACATCCTAGTTAATTAGTTTTTCAGGGCGGTTTCCGCACTTAGTTGGTCAGCCACACTTCTGCATTCCATGATGACATGGTGTGGCGTTTCTTCTGTCTCTTCTCTGCGCACTCGCCGCCAGCAGCGATGCGATTGCATTTAAGTGGTTGGCAACAGGCGGCTGCACGGCTTACAGCGGTTGTGAACGGCGTGTACAACACCGCGGTTTGCAAGGTCTACGCGTAAACAGAGGACGTTGCAAGTTCAAACGAAATTTGGTGTACGACAACCGTCAACATTGTTATAAACTATGTAAGTCACCTCTGTTTACAACGGGGTTTACCACCATGTAGCACGCGTTTATACCCTTTGCGTGGAAGGGATCGAAAAAGTAAGGAGTGTTATATAAAATTCAATACAACATTATGCCATATGTTTGTACGATATAATGATTATTAGAACATGGAATGTTGTAATGTTGGCAATAAGCTGGTTTAGAATCTTCTATAGAGGTTTTAAAGCAAGGTGTAGTAAAAAGGTTGAGAGATTAAACATGAAGGGCTATAGTAATTTTACTAATAAATATTATTTTTTCAGGTTAGCTACTAAATACTTAGATAAGGAGTTGGCAGGCAGAATACAGCAGTTGCAGCTGTTAGGGCGAGACATGCGGGCAGAAGTCAGAGACTCGTTATGGGCTCAGGTGAGAAATCTGTTCTTTTATGAACTCCATTGTAAATCCGAAAACAACAGTTTTTACATGTGGCGAATATCATTATTTTGAACAAGAGTTCCTTCGAAGTTATTCACAGCTTCATTTGAATCTATACTATTATGCGTTTAACAAACATACAATGACTAAATGTAAAGAAAATTTTATTAGAAAAAAATCCACGCGGACCAGCTTTTTGACAAAAGAACTAAATGGACTCCAATTTCGGCCAATAAGTGATCAATAGCATTTTTAGTCTTTCAACCGATTCGACCCACAGAGTTTGGGCCTTTGTGGGTCGAGTTTTGACACCTCCGTAATCTTATAGCATCATAATTTTTTTTTATTAAAACTAAGCAGCGCCTTTACCGGACCTAATAACAAACTGGCTCCTTACATACAAAATTTTATAATGACGAAATGAGTAAAGAAGCTCGATGACGCAAGTGGTTAGCGCTTTCGGCTGCGATCGTTGTACTTTCGCAACTTTCGCAGTGGTCGGTCATTGGATAGGTGACCAAAAATTTACTATCCCTAGCTCCTTCGTGCTTCGGAAGGCACATTAAGCCGGAAGGCCCGTTACCCACCAATTCGCACTCTGGGCTCGGGTGGTGGGTCTTGGTTTAATCTCCTTATTCCATCCATAGGGAAAGCCTGTGCCCCAGCAGTAGAGACTAATACGCTGTGATGATGAGACGATTACAGAGCTGTCAAAATTCGTGCTTGGGCCTCTGAACTACACGACACGATAATCAAGCAGACAGTAATTCTGTTAGGTAGAGGCGGAGATTCTGCTGCAGCGGCACAAGACCTTAGTGCGAGTGTGTCGTGGCACCTCCCCCCGGCCTGCGGCGCCGCCCGCCCCGCCCGCGCCCCGAGCCCCGCGCCGCGCACGCCCCCGCACCGTGCGCGTGCGCCGCTCCCCGCACCTGGGGCTCGGCATCTCTGTCACGGTGAGTGTGGCCACCCCGCCCGTGAACTCGCTCGCACTTGGCGCCCGGCACCTCCGTTACGGTGAGTGTGGCCGCCCCGCTCGTGCATCACGCCCGCCCCCGCACTTGGCGCCCGGCACCTCCGTCACGGTGAGTGTGGCCTCCCCGCCCACGCCCCGCGCCCCTCACCGCGCCCGCCCCCGCACTTGGCGCCCGGTATCTCCGTCACGGTGAGTGTTGCCTCCACGCACCGCGCCCCTCACTGCGCCCGCCACCGCACTTTGCGCCCGGCATCTCCGTCACGGTGAGTGTGGCCGCCCCGCACGTGCATCACGCCCCTCACCGCGCCCGCCCCCGCACTTGGCGCCCGGCACCTCCGTCACGGTGAGTGTGGCCTCCTCGCCCACGCCCCGCGCCCCTCACCGCGCCCGCCCCCTCGGCATCTCCGTCACAGTCAGTGTTTAGTCAAAGGACTTCTCTACTGGGAAATCCACGGACCAACGAATGAGATATGTATAATATGGAATACGAACTGCGCTAAAAAGTGGTTGCACACAAACTACGATCAAGTGGGCGGGGCGAAAAATGTGATTTGTTGAAGTATTACTTTTGACTGTGTGCGTATC
Organism: Chilo suppressalis; assembly: GCA_902850365.2. Lineage (NCBI taxonomy): Eukaryota > Metazoa > Arthropoda > Insecta > Lepidoptera > Crambidae > Chilo > Chilo suppressalis. Next base: position 8,321,180 of record OU963902.1, read on the forward strand.
GCGTAAGTATTGAAGTTTAGGTTTTTGAGTTGTAATCATCTTTGAGCGGCCTTTGATAAAGAGTAATGCTTCCATATCGCTTCTAATTAGTTGCCACGGATACTAGTGAAAGCCTGCAGCCTGGGCTTTCTGGAGGGATCGCTGGACTGATGCCATTCCTCACGCAAAATAGGTACATGGTGTTGTCGAATTGCGGTAAACCGCCTGCCGCACTATTACTACTACTACTGCGGCCAGTGGGACCGCCCCGCCCCCCTTGCATGCTCTTTATTGAGGCTTTCTTATAGCCTCTTAATTTTACGCGAGTTGGTGATGAAAAGATCTGTAATGATGAGTATTATTTGTAAGCGCGAACCCTTTTTTAACGTGGTGATTTTTACTGGGCAGCGTTGTATTTTAATCTTGTTGCACGTAAGTTACTGTTCACAAGCTTAGAATGTTCTAAAGGTGTTAACGTCGTGATTATAAAGCGCGTGGAAAAGGCTCGGGATAGTGAAGGTCACGACTTTCGATAGCTTCTTTTATTACATACTAGATGACCCGGCAGACTTCGTACTGCCTCAATATCTACATGGTCTAGCATGAGTCATCCTTGACTTTGTCATTTGTAACATTAGTATCGTATTATTTCACCAGGGTGGTCGAGAGCATGGTGTACCAATACTTATCTCTGAACTGGAGGCGGGAGGGCCGGCTGCGTTAACTGGAGAGCTTTACGTCGGAGACGCCATACTAGCTATTAATGATGTAGATCTCACACAGGTAACGTTTACATGTATAGGAAGATCAACTTTATTTTTGATGTGTAACATCTTTCCTCTCGCTTTCCTGCAATTTTTGGGAGTGATTTCGTGAAATGGGACGGAAATGTGTAACAGGAAGTGGTGAAAGCGTGCACTATTTGATTTTCTTTTAATTTATTCTATCTTTATTTGGGAAACAAAAATGAAATAACACTTATACCTAGATCTAATTAACAAAACATACATCAGTAAAGTTTCCACTATAATATATAACATATAAAGGAGTTCAGGTTGTTAATATCGAAAAAGAAAAACAAAGTTCAATTAACTGTCAATCAAACCAGTCATATTTGTTTTTATCTCCGCATCGTATGACTTCGTCACAGAACAAATTGCCCGAGCTTAACATTTAAGTAAGATTTGCGTTTTCAGTTTGTGGTCCTTCGAGCCGGATGGGAAATATTTTTATGTTATTAGTCATCTTGAGGCGTGTGTATCTTTAATTTTTTTATTATTCTATCTAACTAAATAATTTTATCAGGCATGCCATAAGGAAGCTGTTCAAGCGCTCCAGAGCGTGAAGGGTGACTGTGCTCTCTGCGTACAGTTTATAGCGACAGACGACGACGATGACCGCCTTTCTGAAGATAATTACAGGTATATTATAGGTGTAAAAACCACGAAATATCACATGAGGGGTGTCTTAAAATATCACGTGTATTTTTGTGGTCCGAGGATACTGTACATTAAATAATGTTCATGTATCAGTACAAAAAAGTTTTTCGCGTTTCATTCATTATTTTTATGTTAGTCAAAAACAACCTGCAACTTTTCTGTCTACCTCTAAGCGTTATTACTGTAGTCTTTAATTATAATTAATTTAATTTTCTATAAAAATTATATGATACTTAAACCTGTATTTGTAAATATTTGCAAAAAAATAAAATTCTTTATAAGACTAAAAATACACGTGATATAGGGGCCGGGGGGAGGGATTAGTCTTAAACCTCACCATGTATCACCAAGTTAATAGGAAACGAAACGAAAAATAGGTGAAAATGATTACTTTCTAGAATAAAAAACAACCAATACGTAGGCGAACTGTGGGCCTATCGCTTTATCACTCTCACACATATCTGTTCAGTTTTATTTGACAATTCGTCATAGAACACGCAGTCCGTTCTCTGAGTCTATGGTTCCACTGAACAGCACAAACCAATATCGAATTCGAATATGTAGTTGGATTCGATCTCGATATGCGTCAAATGTCAATAAGTACTGCCCCTAGCACGAACCATTATCGAATTCGAAAAGTTTGCAAACCGAAATGTCAATGTCAAATTTTGTAAAACTTGAACAGCAGCGGCACAGAGTACGTAACGAGAACTAAAAATCAGTACACATTTTACAATGACATTTCGGACTCGTAAACGATACGAATTCGATATTGGTTCGTGCTAGGGGTACTGTATGGAAGATTTTAACTTTAGTTGCGTCTGTTGTGGTGCTTGTTCCAATTTCCATACTAAACTTCTCGACTCTATAATGACGAGCATCGAAATGGAATACCACTCGATTTTCTTATTGGTTCGTGCTTAGGCTACTGAACTGAAACCTGCGCATAGTCGTCCCCTCTGCTTACCTCACAACCGCCGTAAAGTTTGAATTGCCCTATATCTTTGTATTGTTGGATGTCAGGTTTCCTTTGTACCCTGAAGATGACGAAGTGTTCGGTGTAGAGCCGGATGGGTCCGGAGCTACGCCGACGGCGCCGAGAACTCCTGAATATAATAGGTAACATATAGGTTATTAGCTGAAATCTAAAGAAAAGTTACTCGAAAAAAATCCACGCGGACCAGGCCGCAGACGGGGACTCGAACCCGCACTATTCGCTGCCTGGTCCGCGTGGATTTTTTTCTATTTACTTTTCTTTAGATTTCAACATCTAGCAGTTAATTGCTTAAAAATTACAAACAAACATTTTTAGCTTTAGCCAAAATACGGTGTAACCACCCCGTCCATTAGTAAACTTTTGCGCATCCTTCTATCCTATCCTAACTAATTTTATTATAGATGCGAAAGTGAGTTCGCTGGTTTGTTACGCTTTTATGCCTAAATCACTGAACGGATTTGATTCGATACGCATATAGTTTATGACCTGGATTGAGACAGGATACTTTTTACTCCGGAAGAATGTTAGATTCTTTTGGGATTGAAAAAACTAAACTTAACGCGGATGAAATCCTGGGGGGTTACTAGCACATAATTGATTTATTTCTTATGTTTTTACGCACATCAATCATTTTAATAGTATGGGTTTTGGTACTACAAAGCCTGTAAAAGATCCTTGAAATTTTTAAATATCATTTCTGTCTGCGATCGTGTAAGTTAAGCAACTTATGCAACGGCCGGTTATCGAATGGGTTGAAATTATATGGAAGCATTAATCTTTAAAAAAGGCCACTAAAACAGTGTTCTAAATTCATGCAACTAAACTTCAATACTAATGCGATACGCACACAGAACAAAATACTTTGACAAATCAAATATCTACAAATGATTTCGGCTATCCATTCATTGGGTAAGAAAACGTTAAACCAACCAATCCCATGATCGGCGAGTTGATCGCAGTTTTTTCGCCCCGCCCACTTAATCTTATTTGCGTGGAACCACTTTTAAGCGCAGTTCATGTTATTTCCAAAGGACCATGTTAAATTTGACCTAAGAACCAACACCAATTTGGCATTTATGATAATTCTTAGTATATTTTTTGCAAAAATTATCAGTATTTAGATTGTGACGGACACTTCCAGTTAAGTAAGCTATATTAAAAAGTTAAAAAATAATCTGAGACTACCATTAATCTATGACAGCGCTGCAAACAAAAGACTATCTTCCTAATGCCGGCACTTCACTTGGCTATTCGTGTTTGCTTTTTGAAAATTTGACATCAGTCTGTCCTTTTTATACCTTATTAAGCATAAGACTGTTGTCAAGTGAAGGGTCGGCATAAAACTCGATACTCTGTGGTTGTGGTGCAGGCAGTTTGCATTCGTAGTAATCTGTGGCATTCGTGTATTCTCGTTTCGGATTACATGTTGTGTGTGTTTATTTGCGATGATTTTTCCTTTAATTTAACTATTTCGGCTATCTAATATGCCATTGATGTTACCAAATAGCAGAGACCTTATTACCAAGTGCTAGAGAACCTGTGCCACAACATATTGAGAGGATCATACTGTCAAATTATTCAAGAGCACCAGATACACATTCACGCTGCATATTTACACAAAATACAATTAAATACAATATACATAATGATACAATTATGTGAAAAATACTCAAAAAATAAGAAGCAAAACTACAGTTTTTATTTTATTCATGCTTCCTACCTAACCAAGTTTTTCCTAATAGTAATTCTTTAAAATCGCACCGAATAAAAATGAATTAGTTGTAATATTAATTCAAATCATACTGAATTCATACTAAGTTTATAGGTTGACCTATGTTTCATTTATGATTAAACATAACCTCAAATATATTTAGTTTTCCTGATAATTTAAGTTCTCAGAAGTGTCCGTCAATAACCTGTGTTTTTACAGTCATTTACTTGCAATTTTGAACCTAGAAAATAATATTTCATGATTGTTGGTTCTTAGGCTAACAATGTATGGACGCAGAACAATGTCCTTTGCTGGTCTGATGTCAGAATCAGAGACTATATTATCGTAGGGCGGGTTCGGAGGCGGGATCGGTGGGTTCGGTGGTATCGGCGGCGTCGGTCAGCGGTCCCTACCCCGACTACAACTCGCTCAACAACAACCTCGCCATCCTCGACATGGACGACGACAATATTAAGATAGAGGCCCGCCTCGAGGTCAGTACCTATACAACGTGTATCTGAAATAACGCACACCCTTATAGTGTTTCGTTACATATTTTAGTTACATGCAAATGAGTCAATTTCAGTAATATTTATTTTTATTTAATCAGTGTAACTCATCTGATATCTCAATGTTTGTAAAATTATTTAATGGTCGGTTGAATTTAAAAAAGCTCTTATTCCTTTGTCGAGAATTATTAAATGAAAGTATATATTTTATTTTTTTGGATTAGTACTTTTTTTATTGAAATCGATTCAGAAGCCAATTCCAACCAAACAACATTCAGGGTGTGCGTTATTTCTAAGACACGTTGTATATTTTTAATGTCTGGTAAGGACGTGACGCCTTTTCGCCACCGAGAGCTGCAACAAAGATATGCGAAAAACAAGGATTCCTCCTCACTCATTTCGTCCAGCTCCGGGATCGATGAAATAGGCAGACCAGTACCCCTAGCACAAACTATTATCGAATTCGAATAGTTACAATATTCGAAGATTCGAGATTTAATATTGGAATATAGTCGATCTATTTTATACGTCAAATATGTAATGATTTTTAGTTCTCGTTACGTCCGTTGTGGTGCTGCTGTTCAAGTTTCCATGCAAAATTTGACAATGACATTTCGCATTCGTAAAGTATTCCAATTCGATTTGGTTCGTGCTAAGGGTACAGTACCCATTAAAATCACAGACAATACTCCTGCATCGGTGAATCGAAACGAACTCTTATGAACAAGTTGCCCAGAATGCATGCTAAGAGTTCGGGTGTGGTCTTAGCGCTCCGTAAGGGCTGACGACGGAATCGTAGCTGAATGATTGTTGGCGAACGGACCCGAACAAACAATAACCTGCCCTTGGAACCACGCGGGGGTGATTTGTGTACGTATTTTCAGTAACACTTGACTTCAAAATTGAGTAACATTTGATCTCTCCCACAAATTGCACGAAAGCTAGAGGAAAGATGTTACACATCAAAAATATTGTACCTATCTATATAAATGCTGGTCGTGTCAGATGCCGGTGGTCGCTCGAGCCGTGACGTCAGACGAGTCTCAATCAACGCCCGTACACACGCGCCGACCCAACGCCAAGAAAAAGCGGAAACCGCAGGTCTGTCTGTTCTACATGTTATAAAGTAGCATAGTCTCAACCAATTAACTTTTCCATTTACTTTACGAACAGCCAGTTGAAAAAATTGAGAAATATTTATTTTGTTTGTGCGACCAATTAAGTTTATTTTACGCTTTTTTGTCCTACTAAAATTATAAATGTGAAAGTTTATGTACATACTGAACAGATTTGGATGAAAGGACAATGTTAAAATTGGCCTAAGAACCAACACCAATTTGGCATTTATGATAATTCTTAGTATATTTTTTGCGATAATTATCAGTATTTAGATTGTGACGGACACTTCCAGATAAGTAAGCTAATTTAAAAAGTTAAAAAATAATCTGAGACAATAAATACCATTTTATGTGTATAATCTATGGCAGCGCTGCAAACAAAACACTCTTTCTTCCTAATGCCGGCACTTCACTTGGCTATTCGTATTTGCTATTTTAAAACATGACATCAGTCTGTCCTTTTCATTCCTTATTAAGCATGACAAGGACAAATTGTTGTCAAGTGAAGGGCCGGCATAAAACTCGATACTCTGTGGTTGTGGTGCATGCAGTTTGCATTCGTAGTAATCTGTGGCATTCGTGCATTCCAAAGAGTAGTATAATATACCGGAAAGTGCATTCTCGTTTCGGATTACCTGTTGTGTGTGTTTATTTGCGATTGTTTTTTACCTGTTGTGTGTGTTTATTTGCGATTGTTTTTCCTTTAATTTAACTATTTCGGCTATCTAATATGCCATCAATGTTACCAAAGAGCAGAGCCCTAATTACCAAGTGCTAGTGAACCTGTGCCACAACATCCAGAGAGGATCATACTGCCAAATTATTCAAGAACACCTGATACACATTCACGCCGCATATTTACACAATAAACATGTGATATACAAATAAATACAATAAACAATATGATACAATTACGAGTATGTGAAAAATAGTCAATAAATAAGAAGCAAAACCACAGTTTTTATTTTATTCATATTCCTACCTTACCAAGTTTTTCCTAATAGTTATTCTTTAAAATCGCACCGAATAAAATGAATTAGTTGTAATATTAATTCACTTCATACTGAGTTCATTCTAAATTCATAGGTTGACCTATGTTTCATTGAATATTAAACATAACCTCAAAAAAGTTTTAGTTTTCCTAATAATTAAAGTTCTCAGAAGTGTCCGTCAATATTCTTTGTTTTTACAGTCATTTACTTACGATTTTGAATCTAGAAAATAATATTTCATGATTGTTGGTTCTTAGGCTAACTATGTATGGACGCTGAACAATGTCCTTTGGATGGCATATGGTTTAGTTTATAGTTTATGACCTGGATTGAGAAATGTCAGGTTCCTTTGGGATTCTTCAAAAACTAAAAATCAACGCGGATGAAGTCGCTAGTGGAGTATAAGTAAGACTTGCTTGCTTGTCATTGCTTCACATAGAAATGGCAATTAAATATACAACATCAACTTTCATCAAACTCCTTTCTCTCTGATATAATCTGTAATTAGGTTGGAATTACTATAAGCAGATCCCTCAGCGAAGAAGTCTAGGTCCTGACTGCCAGAGCATCGTGTATGCGGATTCCGGAGCATAGGAAAAATATAGTTCTTTCCTATGCTCCGTGTTACTATAAACGTGTTGAGCATTTATTTGGTGCGCGGCGGATTTCGCGGTCTTGTTGCGATGTCACTTAGAATGCACACTACGTACTGTTTCAGTCTAATTTGCGTAATGCTCAACTCTAAATACGGACTACCCACATTATACAGATGTTTGCGTAACAAATATTTTTATTGTATTGTTTAAACCAAGTCTTCAATTTGTAAATTATCAACAGTTTTAGTAAACAAAAATGTAAAATTCAATAGTGATTTGTGATATATATCAGTGTTTGTATGTCCAACTAAATTGTTTGTTTATTTTGTACGTCTCGTGTAACACATGTAATGGATTAATTATTCTTTGTTTTCTCATGTAAGTGAATTTTGTGTTCTGTTTTGAGAAATAAATGTCTTAAACCATAAACCATAAATAAAATTAAAAAAAATATTGACATCTCTTGGGCACGGAGGCACAAGCACGAACATTGACAATTCCGTCATCGTATCGCATTGTCAAAGTTTCTATGAAAACTTAGCAGCACCCCCCTACCGGACGTAAAAACAAACTGGCTCCTTCCATACAAAATTCAACAATGATGATACAATTATGGATATGTCAAAGTTTCGTGCTCGGGCCTCAGTTGTTTATCCTTGTAAGTATTTTTATCGTACTATACCTTAGATTAAAACAAAAAGGCAAGACGCAGCACTCGTGGCTCAAAAGTGATCCGTTTAAATTGTGTTGCATGACCACAATTTGCTTTAGTCATAATTGGACATCCAAACACGATGCATGTGCACTCAATATAACAATATTGCGTATATTCTGTGTTATAAAGATAAAACAATGCTTTCGATACTTTTATAAAGAACACAAATAGTTCCAAGATCAAATAACAAATGCCACGGCAACACTTTTCAGTCGCAAAAGTATAAAATCATCTTTTTTCTCAAAAATCACGGTGCCATGAAGGTTAGTTACTGATTCGCCATTTTTTATCAAGAAAATGACAACAATGCAACTCAGCCGTCTGTAGAGAGAGAAAAGAAAACGCAGTCGGCTGCAAAGCGACGCGGACTCACGCCGTTTTGCTTGCGCTGCGTTGAAGCGTACAATTCTGTTTCGCTCGCTCGATTGAATGTTTATTTACAGAAGTGAGCGTGTGTGAGAGTTCCTTATGTAGTTGAATCGGAACATATTTTATTTGATGCTAGTATGAGCGTACCGTATCTTCCCTTTTTGTTTTAATCTAAGTACTAAACGTATACAATAATGATCGCTATGGTACTGTCAGGACTGGCGCACGAAGGGTGCGTACCGCGCCGTCGAGGACGCGCCCTCTTCCGACGATCTGCCGCCACCCACACCCACGCCCGCGCTGGACGCTGGTAAGTGCCCACACTACACGTAGCGAGCGCCGGTCAGTCCCTCCGATTCCGTCGGCCTAGGCACGTCTTAGAGTATCCCAACGATGAAATCACCCGCGCCAACGCGCCTCCGACTCCTCCCAAACAGGTCACAAACACTTACACTACACAGCTAGCACACTAGCATAGCATTAAGCAGACACCGCACCCGTAGGATAAGAGTGCGAAGTCCCAGTCTACACACGACACGCTATACCAGGTACCAGGGGCCCAATTCTCGCGGCATAGATATTATATCACCTTCGATATATATCGAATGAACTGGCTTTTATCGAAGGAAAAGCATTTTGCCCTATTCTCACCATGTCGCAATAGACATTTATCTACGTAAGATCAGTAGACATACATCGATTGGTAAAGAGCCTTCGATATATAAATATCTATGGATCTTGGCTTGTCAAAGTTGTCATTTTCATTTTTTTTACCTATACTGTGTTGTCGGTTGCCGTGTTTCATTGCCAATTAATGCTATTAAAGATATTGATAACTAAAATAATTAGTAAATAAAGAAGTAGGTAAAAAGTAACGATGGATGAGTTGATCCATGTTTTCGTTAATGATATAATAAATGAAGCGACTGCTGCTGCTGTGCCAAGACGCCGCCGTTGTGAGAGCAGAGAGGACCCATTTGAAATGAGGGACGCCGATTTCATAAAAAATTTTCGTTTGAACAAAAATTTGGTGAGAAATCTGATGAATATGGTGGAACCTTTTATCGAACAAAAAGAAATAGACCTTAAAACCAAAGTGAGTAATTTGTAATTTACAATGTAATCTGTAGGAAATAATTTTGTCAGTATTCTCAAATTTAAGTGAATTATCATATCATGGGCAAGTGCATATCCAAGATTATTTATTGTTGTATTATTCAAATTTCAGGTGCTTTGTGCTTTAAATTTCTTCGCCACAGGAAGTTACCAAACACCCGTTGGCAACAGCTATATAATCAATTTGTCACAGCCATCCGTGTCAAGATGCATTAAAGATATAATCAATGCCTTAAACAATGAAGTTATTTTTAAACAGTGGGTTCATTTTCCCCGTACACACCAAGAACTCAATGCTGTTCTAAGGGAGTAAGTAAAAATATATAAGCTTTAAATTACCAACATTGGTATTTACCCATGTAAATGCCTTTTGAATTCCTTGTCAGTTTTGTGGTACCTTTATAATTATGACCAACAAGTAATATTATTGCCTATTACTTTTCCAGGTTTTATGACATATACCAATTTCCGGGTGTAGTTGGCTGCATAGATTGTACACATGTTGCAATTGTGCCACCACCAACTCGGGGATATTTAGCATGTGATGAACGAGCATATGTCAATAGAAAAAATTACCACTCTATCAACGTCCAACTGGTATGTACTAAAGCTGTATATATTATTAGAGGTTAAGTATAACTTGAAAATAAATGAGCTATCTCAATATACATCAACAATATTTATTTCAGATATGCGATGCCAAATTGAAAATACTGAATGTCAATGCTCTGTTTCCTGGAAGCACCCATGACAGTTATATATGGAACAACTCCCAGGTACTAACGTTAATGGAGCAGCTGCATAGGACTGGCCACCAGAATTACCATTTAATTGGTAAGCTAATTTTCTTTTCCTTTATTTTATTTGTTAAGAACGTTAACATTAGATTTTATGAGGATAGTACATGAAAAATATACCTTGTAGGGTCTAAGCAGAGGTCAATAACTTTCATTACTGTCTTATTAGTAAGTATTAACCCACCAGACTGTAAATAACAATTTTTCAGCTGTATTTCGAGTTGTTAATTGATTTTGGTGTGAAATAAGTTCTTATTACAATGCATTTGTTGCAGGTGATAGTGGTTATGCATTGAGGCCATGGATGTTGACTCCATTATCTAACCCTCCTGAAGGCACCGCAGAACATAGGTACAATGAGGCACTTAAAACAACTCGTGCTACAGTAGAAAGACTCAATGGCGTTTTAAAAGCCAGATTCCGCTGCCTTTTAAAAGATAGGGTCCTGCACTACAAGCCCTCTACGGCCACAAAAATTATTAATGCCTGCACAGTGCTGCATAACATGTGCATGGCCAATAACTTAGACCTTCCAGAAGTAGATGAGGGTGATGATATTATGGGTAACGTTGATGTTGCTCCACTTATTACTTTGACACAGAGAGAGAACCATTATTTATCTTTGGGGCGGGCTAAACAGGATTTCATAATAAATAATTATTTTTCATAAATAGACAATTCTTTTATTAAAAACAATAAACTATACCTTCTCTTAAGCCAAGAACAATTAAAAAAATCACTTTTAAAGTAATTGTAACTAAAGAAAATATAACTACAAAAAGATCCAAGTGGCCCAGGCAGCAGACGGGACTTGAACCCACACCCTTCGCTATTCGGGCGAATGCACTGACCAATTATGCTACCGCTTATAATTCTTCTAGCCATTCTTAAGCTGCAAGGCAGCGCCATTTCTTCGCATTGTAGGTAACCCACAATGTCAAATAAATACTTTTACACAATGTCAAATAAATACTTTTTTTACAAGTAATAAACATTTGAAAGAAGAAATAGCAATTATAGTTATAATGTTTATTTTTTAACTGCTTAATGTTTAAATTAGATTTAAACATCAAGCAGTTACATGCTTAAAAAATAAACATTATAATTGTAACTAGCAAAATTTAAACTTACATCACAGGTATAAAATTGTGCATATAAATGCTTAATTAGTAATTATTGATTATTTACCAAAAATAAAATCACTTTGAATAAGGCAATAATTAACATATTAGCATTCATGGCTTAATAAATTAAAACTTAAGTAATTTGAACATTAACAATAAAAGAGAAAAAATGTTTACACAGCTATGATTTTGGTTGTTAAGTATTATGTTAATTTATTTGAAATTATTTCAAGAGTTTTATTTAAAGTTATTAAATTGGAATTTATTGAAGCCATAGTTGTAACCATAGTAGCATAAAACTTTTTCTCTGCTTCATTTTTTTCTTCTAGTAGTTTACTTATAGTTTTGGCTACACTTAGGCTTTCTTGCAGGCGTTTTTTTCCTTTGGTTGGCATATTTTTCTTATTTTTAGTTAGACCTGAAAACAAATAATAATATTAATTTAATATTTATGTAAGTAGTACTTATGTTTTTCTTTTATTACTTATCTACACCAGAATAAGTATCCATATAGCTCAATAATTTTAATTAAATATTGAATAATCAAACTGGTGTTACCAATTTTTTTTTTATTTACACTTGCCTGCTGCATCAGCCTCATTAGTTGCTGTGTTAGTTTTATCTGAAATAATTAAAAATATTATAACATTTAAAAAGCATACAATACTTATATTACAAATAAATATGTAAATTAATCACCTTCCAATATATTTGTAGTATTTTGTCCATTAACATCATATTGATTTGATTGTTGTACACCTTCTGAAAGAAATTTAATTAATTAGTAAAAATATCATCCACATCTTTAAGTTATAAAAGGTTCCATGCATCCTGTATTAGGTGCATTAATAATAACATTGATGTTTATGTAAACTTGATGAAAAATATTTTACAAAAATGAGAGTAAGAAATAAAGATGCTAGATTTTTGTGTTTAATTAACAAGGATGTGTCTAAACAATTACTTTGATGCATATTCATCTTCAAATATTACTTGAATACTAAATACATGGGTAATATAATAACAACTATCTAGCCCAAGGTAAGTTTCATTAACTTGTGGTATGGATAAACATACTTAAATACTTTTTTTGTGAATACATACATACTATTCAAATTAAACACCCAGACCATGACAAATAAATATGTTCATGCCTGAATATTTGTCTTGGGAATCGAACCCGGCATCGAAATCGAAAACTTCTGCGCAGAAGGCAAGTATCCTTACTGTTGCACCAAACATGTAGTCAAAATGTTGTTTAATGATTTTATGAATAAAGTATAAAGGTATATTAAATATATTTACCTTCAAGAATAACAATATCTTCATTTGACTGTAAAATATTGTTATGGAATTCTTTTGAAACATCACCTGTAAGAATGAATTTAATGTAAGTAATGTAACCAAAATTATGACATTATCTAGAATTGAATTTTATGGCTCTCCCACCTTGATTTTTATTAGTGTCCTCAGAATCATCTGTAACATATCAAAATAAAGACTGTTAAAAAGTTACTGTACTTTTATCTCACAAAGTGGCATATACATTATTTGTAACAAAGTAATAAACACACTAAGAAAACAAAAACACTTTCAACTACACATCTGTCTTTTATGCTTCACATATTCACAATGTGATTGTATCCATAAGTAAAACACTGGCTGCTTATGATGAAATACAGCATTTACTAATAACAATGATTAAATGAATATTAATAATGAAGTAGGTACCTATAAACATAACTTCCGACTCTTGACTGTCTGTGTGCCCTACAAGAGCAGCATTAGATATTGTTTGGAGAAGGTATTCCTCCTCTTTCTCCAAAGGTGGAGGAGGTAGACCACCACCAGTCAAGTTAGCTGACCGTCTTATGGCAGCCGCCTTCTTTTTTGTTAAGGCCTTCTTATCTTGATATGTCTAAAAAGTAGTAAGAAAGAAATCATCAAAATTCACGGTTAAATACATTATAAAATAGGAATTTGTACAAGTTACTTTTGATTACCTTTCTCCATTCTGCTGGGGATTTTTTTGCACCCACCAAGGCGTTAAGTTTTTCGGCTATTATAGTCCAGCGAGCCGAGGCATTTTTTTTTGTAAACGAAGTCGAAAATTTTCCCCTTTTTAATTCTTCGTCTTCGTTTACTAATTCAATTAACATTCTTTTCTGGTCAGCCGTGGGGTAAGCACCTCTTTTTTTTACTGAAATTTCCATCATAATGAATGTTTCTAAGTTTCAAAAATTTCCCACATAATTTTTAACGTTACAAAGTTATGAATGACGTTTTCTTATTAACGTTTCATTATACTTAACATTGTTATTATATATATACGCATACAATTTAGGAAAAGATGAGATTTCTTATACTCAAAAATGTATACTCATATTTAATATGAATGGCATTCATAAAATATAAAATAGCATTTTTTTGCTTGTAAAATACCGCTTTAATTTATTATAATTTTGTATTGACTATGATGTTAACTTAATCGAGAAAAACGGAACGTATTCGGCCGTGAACGAATATCTACGATAGATATAATATCATTGGAATATCGAAAATCCACGAGAATAGCATTTTTTCCCATCAGTAGATATTTTCAATAGATATCCCTACTTTCGATATTATCTCGAAGCCGATATAATATCTACGCCGCGAGAATTGGGCCCCTGGGCGTTTCTCCCATGACGACGGCTAACTAGAGCCGAGGTTCGAGTCTCAGAGACGCCCTCCAGTTCAGCCGACCCCGTCGGGTTCGAGTGGTCTAGAGGCTCCAGACGGAGAGGAGACTCCCCCCGTGGGGAGATGCCATCCGCCTGGAATACCTCTAGAGACACTCGCCAATTCTCATTTTTGACCCGAGCAAATAATATCGCGCAACCGCCTCAACGTGGCATACTAGGCGGTAAGGCGCAGTATTCATTCCTCGCCACTCTGCAGTCGCTAAAGCATGGCCAACGCGTCAATGTCTGTAATCTTTAGAAAACCCCATACACGGAATGACACGTCGATATATGGCGCCTACACATGCATATTATGTATGTGCTTGTCGGAAAACACATCATTGCTATTAGTATAAGAGCTGGCAACGTTTTCGAGAATGAATTTTAGGTCGGCTAATTTTTGTATAATTCCCATTCTTATTGACAGTAGGTTGGGATGCGGTACGTCTGGCACCTGGAAGCGGTTGCGTTCAGTTGTGCGCATCCCACCTGTACAGGTAAAAATTGTACATTTTGAAATCATTTTAAGACATTTTTTTTGTTTTTATAAATTTCATATGTCTCGTTAGCAATATAAAACCATAATTGCCAGACACTTTTGTCGTTGCTAACATTGCCCCAGACACAATTTCAATAATTAAAAAATAATAATTTTTATCAATTTTAGTATGTCTGTAATTTTGATATAATGTAGTTCAGCAATAAAGAAATATAATAAAAATTTACCAGACAGAAATTCTGTTGCTTAATGAGAATTTAAATTAATTTAATTTTCGGGGAGAATAGGTGAGTTAGAAGAGTGCGGAAACTAATTCGACCGTTGTGTGAGAGAGATAGCTGTGACAGAGAGCGGTAGAGGGAGAGAAGTATAGCCACAGCTGCTATTTTCAACATGGCGTCGCCTACACGAGTGTAAACTCTTGTATTTTGTTGTCTCGTGTTTTTTAATAGAAAAAAATAATTTTTTCGTCATGGCTAACGAAAAAGAAAATTGTGTTTTTTGGTGGTGGTAAAATAATAATATTTAACGAAGAAAAATTGAAAAAGTGTGCAGAAATTTTAAATGCTCGTATTAAGTTCAACCTAAAATATAAAAATGTGAAGTTACCGGACAATGTGAATGCTACTGTTGGATACCATAGACATTGTTATAGTACTTTTACATCATTGATGTCTAAATATCGTAATGAATGTGTATCTAACTTTTCATCGATTACTGATGTTCCTAGTACATCTTGTACTAGCTTATCACAGTCATGATAATGATGATATGAATATTGATGACAACAATAGCAGTGACGAAGATGATCTTGACGCCGAAGAATTTGGATGTCAAGAAATTATTAATTAAAAATAATAATAATAATTACTCATCTTTAATGTATTTCATGTTTTTTAATTTGTATATCCTACCCAATTCTCAGCTATTTACAATAAAACAATTATTATTTTTCTGATAATATGTTTTATCAATTTATGCTATCTCATTTTAGTTTATTTATTATTCCATTCAATTAGTGTAGAAGTTCTAACCTATATACATAGAAATATTTTTTTTATTTCGACATTTATCACATATCTAGTGGAAAACTTCCTCCGAATTTTTCACAAAATTATTCAAAATGCTTAAAAAAATCCTTTTTTACATATTCATTACGCTTTTTGAGAAACTCATAATTTATCAAATAATTTATAAATCATTCCAAAATTTTCTGAAGAATATCATAATTTTTTACTGCTGGAGATTTCTCCGAATCCATTGGTGCAATCCATTGCTTGTCGTGAACTAAATAAAATTTTCGTCATAATAGTAATATTTTCAAGTAAAATTATTCAATTATGATTTGTCCATTTTTGGAAATATGTGCACGATAAATAGTCAAGGAATCTAAAGTTCAATATAACTGCAGTAAGCACATCGAAGCTCGGAAAATACGGGAGAAAATCGTATTCCCATTTTTTCGGAGATAACCCATTTTTTCTCTCAATTGCCTCAAAAAGTGTAAAAAATTGGAAATATTCGGAAGATTCGGAGAAATTTTGAGAAATTTCGGAGAAGAATTTCTACAAGGGATACGAATTCTACCCACTCTGAGCACCGCACTCTTATAATTAACCTATTCTCTCCGAAACTTAAATTGACTTGAATTCTTATTAAGTAACGGAATTTCTGTCTGGCAAATTTTTCTCATATTTTTTTATTGCTGAACTACATTATATCAAAGTTGAAGACATACTAAAATTGTTTAAAAATAATTATTTTTTAATTTTTGAAATTGTGTCTGGGGCAAGGTTAGCAACGACAAAAATGTCTGGCAATTATAAATTTATATTGCTAACGAGACACATAAAATTTCTAAAAAAAAATTGTCCTAAAATGATTTCAAAATGCACAATTTTTACCTGTACAGGTGGGATGCGCGCAACTGAACGCAACGGCTTCCAGGTGCCAGACGTACCGCATCCCAACCCACTGTCAATAAGAATGGGAATTATACAAAAATTAGCCGACCTAAAATGAACTTTTTCGTGACGTCGCTAGCTCTCCTACTATATATGAAGAAGCAATGTGGACAATGCTGTGTTTTCATTCGGCACATAATAATCGTTTTATTGTTGTGTAAAACGTTCATATTGTTTGCTGTAATGCTGCAAACAACAAACACTTGCCAAAGACGACCTCTGTGGGGCGAGGTAGTTGTACGCCGGGTTTCCAGATGTCGCTAAGTTAGAAATAACAGGTTCGAATCCCGGTGAGACATGTTATAGGGAGATTAGACCATGACCTACCACGCTAACTTAGATCTGTATTGGAATTGGCGTGTGCTAACTTGGCGTCTGCAAATGCAACCGGGACTAACGACTTAAAATGCCTTCCGAAGCACGAAGAGTTCGAAAAAATAATCTTCTACTCATCCACGGTTCATTGCGAAAGATGCTTAACTTCCACGATCGCAGACCGATGGCGCTAACCACTTGCATCATGAAACGCCACTATCCATACTGATATTATAAATCCGAAAGTGTGTCTGTTTGCCTCTTACCTCTTCACGCTTTAACCGCTGAACCAATTTAGATGAAAGATGATCAAACGAAATCACGGCAAAGGACATAGGATAGTTTTTCTCCCAGAAATCATCGATGTCTTTCTACCCGCAGTAACTTCAGTTACTCCCCGATCATGGCGCTTGCAAATGCCGAAATAGCGGGGATTCGTAAAAACAAAGTACATGGTAGCAATACCGCTAATAACATAAATTATTGTAGAAATTATTTCTTAAGGGGGTGGATATAATACAAGTTGTATTGAAATCCCAATAAAATCACGCAAACAAAGTTACGGGCACGCACTAGTTTAATATGAAGTTGACATTATATTTATTCATTTATGTATAGCGGTAGATTCCCCGCTATTAGCGACGCCCGTGGAGCGCGAGTCGCCGCCTGAGCCCGCACCGCCTCTGCTGCAGCTAGAAGCCAAACACATCAGAACCAACGGCGAGGCCAAACCCATCAGGAGAGAGAGCAAAGGATTCCGGTACGTTATTATACCATAGTATTTAATTCATCATCATCAGCCTATTAGTGTCCCAACTGCTGGGACACAGGCCTTCCCTATGGATGGAATAGGGAGATTGGGCCATGACCCACCACGCGGGCCCAGTGCGAGCTGAGCTCAGATGAGTGCTGAGGAGCTTGATGGCGCGGGTGAGTACCGCGTTCGGCTGCGATCATTGATGTTAAGCAACTTTCTCAGTAGTCGGTCATTGGATGGGTGACCAAAAATCTTCTATTTCGAGTTTCGCCGTGCTTCGGAAGGCACGTTAAACCGTTGGTCCCGGCTGCATTTGCAGTCGTTAGCACCCGCCGATCCGTACTATTTAATTACTGTCCAGTAAATATAGGGTTGCTCAACAAGAACTTTGTTTTTC
Source organism: Chilo suppressalis (assembly GCA_902850365.2). NCBI lineage: Eukaryota > Metazoa > Arthropoda > Insecta > Lepidoptera > Crambidae > Chilo > Chilo suppressalis. The sequence goes on from OU963902.1 coordinate 8,339,297, forward strand.
AATTATGGCTATACCAACAATATGATAGTTTTCACATTTAGTATTTTGACGTATTCGTAGTAGATGCATTAGCAATTGTTACGATGAATTCAATTTCGCTTGAAAATCGAATTAAAATAATTAAAATGAAAATAGTGGTTCTGTTACAGTTACATTTTGTCAAATTCGTGATATTTTCGGACAACATAATCGTCCTTCTGAGACCGCTATTAAGAATTTGTTCGTTAAATTTGAGTTAATAGGCTTGATACAAAATGTGCCAACACCAACGCGTGTTCGACCGGGTCGTTCAACTGAAAGCATCGCAGCCTTGAGCCACAGTGTTGAGGCAGATCCAAATTTGTCAATTCCGCGACGTTTTCAACGATTGGGGTTATCCAGAACCACCAAATGGCGAATTTTGGCCTATTATTGATGACGTGGATATCACTGATATGTGGTTTCAACAGGACGGCGCCACATGTCACACAGGGAATGAAACGATCAATTTATTGCAAACCAAATTTTCCGATCGCATAATTTCAATAAACTCAACTGTTAAGTGGCCAGCCAGATCATGTGATTTAACACCACTAGATTATTTTTTGTGGGGTTATGTTAAGGACAGAGTGTATACGGGGCCAATCGAATCGATTGCAGCCTTAAAACTCAAAATCCGTGATGTGATTAACGAAATATTCCCGCCATTTTGCCAAACAGTGATTAAAAACTTTGATGAAAGAATCGATAACTGTCGGCGTGCTCGTGGTGGACATAATTGCCGAACTTTTCTCTTTGTAATTCAATAAAAAATTTAATCATCTTCATCTATTTTTTTTGTTTAATTTTGTTTTAGAAAACAAAGTTCTTGTTGAAAAACCCTTTACATAGTACTGTTAGGTAAGGTTATAAATAGTAGTTTAGGGAGGTTAACAGTTTGATAATAGAATAAGAAGATCAATTAAAAACTTGAAATATACAACGCAACGTGTAACTGAAATAACGCACACCCTAAAAGAAGTTTGTTAAATATGCAAATGAATCAATTTCAGTAATTTATATTTCAATTTAATCAGTTTAACCAGTGACATCTTAATGTTAGTAAAATCGTGTAATGTACCGCTGCGTTTAAAAATATCTTTTATTACTGTCTATTCAATATCATATTCTTTTGTTTAAAAAATATTAATTTAATTTAATGTCAATTATTTTTTCCGAAATTATTTTTTAAATACTTTTTTTATTTAAATCGATTAAGAAGTCAATTCTAACCAAACTATTCAGGGTGTGCGTTATTTCTGTTACACGTTGTATAAGATTTGAAGAACACTGAACATTACCCTGATGTTTATATTACCTCCTATGTGACCCTTTTTCTGGATTTACATCACGAAACTGCATATTAAAATACACTACGATGCAAATGAAAATCTATAAGTTGCGACCCAATAGGACATACAAATCTCACTGTCGTATGTTGCAGAATCTACTCGATGTAAATAAAATTTAGATCTGCGCAAGCGCATAGTGCGCTATTGCTGCTATCTTCACCACCGCCTTTAAGGCCCGCATTAAAAGATCGCTCTCAACTCAGAAACAATGTTCTTGAAATACTGTTTTCATACAAAACAGCATCTCGACATCGTACTCAAGATCGCTCTCAGAGTTGATAATGATCCATTAATACGTTTGAATCGCCCTATACGTTTACGACTCGTTTCAATTATTATCATTCTCCACTAAGAGACAGGTCTGTCTATCAGAGCTTATTTGCCTATATATTTTTATTATTTAGGTCAAAATAACAATTGATGGTAAGAACTAGCATAAACAGCAATGATGACCCTGTATATAAAGCGGCCCTTGCTTGCAGTCTCTTGGTCTCTCGCCGTAGATTTGAGAACCGATGGCGTAGCTTTTCGACCTTCACAAGTGCTTCTAACAGCTTATACAGAATAATTTATTTTTGATTTGATTTGATCATTACTTTCTACTTCGCACTGCACGCACAATGAACTAATCTCGGAGTCTACGTGCGAAAAAGGGGGCTCACTACCTTAGCTGGAGATTGATTATTGAAACTTGATGTGAATGAACCATAGAGGTATAAGAATAGAGTGGGGAAGGCGGCTCTAAAAGTGTCCGTCTAGTAGAAAGAGAAAGAAGATGAGAGACCGCTAGCTATCTCTCTCTTGACGCATGGCATCCAATAGCATCACATCGAAATAGTAAGATGCTTACGGTTGCCAATGCGCATGCTCGATTAGAGAGAGAAAGCTAGCGGTCTCATCTTCTTTCTCTTTCTATTAGAGGGATACTTCCACTTATAGTAGAGTCTATATCTCCCTACTCTCTCTCCTACTCTATTAATTTACCTCTATGGAATGAACAGGATAGGTTCAGCGCGTCGCGTAACCGTTCCCGCCCCCGTTTCCGCACTCGCGCCTGCGCCCGCGCCGGCTACTAACGGCGAGGCGGAGCGGGGGAAGTTCCCGCGCCTACTCGCCGGCGACGGCGATCCCGACTTCGGAACACCCGTGTGAGCTCACCGAATCACATCAAGGCGTCGTCCTAATTGGCAACGATCGCACGATGACACGATGCATTCTTGTCGTACGATGATTTTCAAACATACAGATATCTTCATAGGTGTTCTTATACAGCTCGTAAGGCGTCGCAAGAGCACAGGTACATTATTTTCATCGCACGATGAGATCGCATCGCGCCATCGCAGGATATTGCCAATTAGGACGCCTCCTAACTCTAGCTAGCCTTTACATCACATAAGAGAGATTGTGTTTCCAAAGTGCGGTCGACGAAAGAATGCGATCCTGGACAGGTCTTGAGCTAACAGAAAGTACACTTTCGTTCTATTAAAAAAGAGGTCCGAAACTGAACTCAAATTCAGCCGCTTTATGGAACTGACAACACGACTTGTCAGACACGCATTCTTTCGTTAGGTGTTTTGTAGATATCACTTAACACCTTCACTAGATAACGCATTTTAAATTTTTATTGAAATCGCCAAAGTTAGCGGCGCGGCGTGCGGGGAGGGTAAGCCGTGTTTTGATTGGACACGTCAGTATAACGTCACGGTGGGATGATAAATTGGCTGAAACTATTTATTAATGTTGTTCGACGTTTTGGCGTCTGGTCTCACTCTTATCCGGTAACACTTCATAAGCTTGGCATGCTTGAGCCCTTATGCGGTTTCCAGTGGAGTTGCTCTGTGAGATTTTGATTAGATATACATCTATTTTAACCATCACAAATATGAATCTGTAAGATTTTGCTATTTAGTATAAGTTTTTTACCAAACAGCGATACAGTATAGGAATTATGCGCCTTTAACACCTCGTTCTGCCAACGGGCCTTTTATGTTAGCAATATATAATTTAAAATCGCTTTTTTAAATGTTTGTCATTCCATTAGAATCTAAAAGCACTTTGCTAAAATTGAAATCGTAGATAGCTAATAATCGTAAATCTTTTTTGACAGCGTAATTGCCATTTTCGGGTGCCTTTAGAATCATAGCCAATCCAATAAGACCAAAGCCAATCATATTAAGAATGGCATACAGGAATGACATAAGATTATCCGAAACCATCTCCTGTAGGACGTAGAGTTCGAAACAAGTTTGATATTAAATAGATAAACGCAGGCGGGTATGAACGTACTGTATCAAAAGTCGGCGCTTGATCACTTTTATGCGGTACTCATGTTAGTTCTAATTCAATAATGAGAAGAAACATTAAATTGTCAATCTCTAACTTTGCAAATATGCCATTGTGTTAAATTCGATTCATTCATTGAAGTTTACGTTCCACCATATATTGAGAAATTTGATAGCTCTGGATAATCCTATTTTCAGTTGACCGTTCTCACGAGGCTACGCTGTAGTGAATATAATTGACATTCACAGCCTTTTTCACGTAGTTCTAAGAGCTAAGTTCACAGTTCGACTGTACGTGTAGCCTAATAGAGTGGCTGAAAGAAATTACGCTGTAGGTAGGAACTTCATGATCTTCAATATTATAATGTTATTGCAATATTGTCTCTTTGCTTCACATCACACGGTTATATAATGTCTTTGTGTCGCCATTGTAAGATATAGTACATAGTTTTGGTGTTTCATCGGTTTTTTGTCACTCGTTATGGTCGTGGTCACGGTTATTGTAAATGTGTGTTAAAAATTGACAGTTATCTTTAACCGTGTAATGTAAACCAGAGGTTTAATCATAAACTTTGTAACTATTAGGCGGCAAAATCTTTTATATATCATTAGAAGAATATTCATTTGAGATTGTTGATAGGCGTATGGATTTCTGTTTTATAGAAACGTTTGTTTGTTTAACTGATGATGTGCAGTGCTGAATATTTTTCAATGATCGGACTGAATTATGTGATTGTTATTTTATTATTATTCTTGTGATAGCTAAATTTTGACCTTTGTGAAATTGGGATTCCTTTTTAAACAATATTTCTTAAACCAAAGTACTCGACACATATCTTAGACTGAAAACCTAAAACTTATAGAAAAATCTATGATGAGTACCTAATCGTCACTCTGTAATCTTTTTGTTGTTTTTTGTTTAGTTAGGACTTGGTTTTAACCTAATGCTGTCTCTGTCTCTAGCAAACAAAGGTGATAGCATTATTTTTAGACTCAAGTCAAAGTAAAGTCGAAAGAGTCGAAACTCACGGAAAAGCCAAGCCGTATTAAAATATGCAGTTATGTAATTTTATTTGCAGCCCATTTGAATGGTATAGCAAAGATCAGGCTGTGCAATATCATAGCTCATTGTGCTGGCGTTAATTGCTTGCTCAACGTCCAGTATGCTAAATGAGCTTGAATTAGCGTTACGTATATTTTTCGGCCTATTAAACGGTTGCAGTGCAATGAAATTATCACTTGATGTGATCAGACTGTGTTAATAATTATACACACTCACTCTCAGTGGAGAGTGCAGTGTGTATAATTATATAGATACAAATGAACTTCATGAGGTTATTTATTTAGTAATTTGGTGCTTTGTTTTTATTGTAACTCAAATCTAACAATCATATTCCACTCGGTTCTTTGTGTGTTAGCTAAATATTCGAACTGTTTATAGATATATATTATAACCGCGATAATGCCGCACAAATATTTGTAACGGTTTATAATTTTATAAGTTTTTTGTAAGGTATGTACACCTATTGTAATATTTGTGACTTATTGCGCGTTGTTAAAATATTAGAACCGGTAGTATTAGAACCATATAAATCAGTGGTTCTTAACCAGTAGTCCGCGGACCACTGGTGGTCCCTGGAAGCATCAGAAATATTCGGAGTAATGCAAAAAAATATTACATAAGTAAGTGTATATAAACTCACTGACCTATATTTTGATTCGATTTACTACCAAGTATTACATATGGTCCCTCATCACTGAAACGTTAAGAACCACTGATGTAAATACACACTATGCTTGTGGAATCGTCAACGGTGACTTTTTGCTACGAAATCAGCTAAAATTATTCTGCAGTATTTTTTACTAAACATCCGTTGTCTGGGTGGTGTCATTTCTTAGGCCACCTTTAAAATTAATCTATGTTCAGTGATAACACTTGAGTTCTGTTATGAACTTTTTTGCAGCAGCATAGAGCATTGCAGTAAACAGTCACCGTTGACTAAGACTCTGATATATTTTTTTATAGCAATCTTTTTTATTTATATGGCGTGAATATATCTAGAATACCTGTGTATTTTTATATATTTTTTAATTTTGTTGTTGCTACTAACAAGAAGTCTGAAATTTTATCGTTTATTTTTTATTATTTTAGATTAATTTTCGTGAGTACTATTTATTTTTGCATATCAAAAAAATATTTTTTTATTTATACGTTCTTAAAACATTCCTCTGTTTGTAGATGTATTTGTGTAATTTAACCGCATATTTTTTGTAGATATGTAAATTAAATTAGGGTTAACTAAAACAATGATTTGATTTTCTTTATTCCCATTTTTGTCTTAACGAGTCCATCATCTGTAACACTAACACTGTTACTGGTTGGGATTGATTTTCCAAAAAAGTAGCAGTGTTAGATGATGGAGATATAGTAAGTATAGTTGGCTTAATCCAAACAAGCTGAAAATGTAATAGCTGTCGCTGTCGGTTTGTTGATTAGATCTAATTTTATATGTGATAATGTGGGTATCACGAGCCAGCAGACATCCGACTGATCTTCCCGTAGCGACACAATTTGGCACCGAGCCAGAAATATTTCCGAATATTGTCAACAACAACTACACTACACATGCTAGACAAACGGCTCACGTTATTACGTACATCGTATATGAATGATGAAAACTTAATTACAAAAAAAACCTACCTTTTATTTAAGTTTTGACAAACGCAACAATTTGATGAATAATTTGACCATTTCTTTGCATCTTCTATTGAGGAATGTTTGTTGTTAGTCAATAACTTTTTGTCATGACTACCTACACTATACCGCGTTATTATAAGGGAGAATGTATGTCATTTATTTATGATTATTTTGCATATATAAATAATTATGTTTTCATGAAGTAGTAATGGAACGATCTAGTTTTATGAAAATGTATTATGTCAATCGCAATTATCGCGAATTTGTAGATATTAAATAGTTAAAATGTGTTTTCAAGATTTTGGTCGTTTAGATAGCGTGGTTTAACATGTGAGTTTTAGGAACATACGAGATTTGATTCAGGCATTGATTTGCGTTTGAAAGAAGACTGTGTAGTACATTCCACGCGTGCTCGCGTTGTAGGTATTGCCATGATTTGTCGCGATAGAGCACTATTCATATTTACAGGACAATACGCCTATGTATTATAATTTATATGTATTAATAAATTTGTACTTACATCTCTGCTTTTTTATTATTCTTAAACCTTTATCATCACTCTACTGTTATTGAAGTGATACGAGGAAAGTACGTTGGTCTCCGCAAGTAGCATATCAGACATTGGTATACTTTTAGCGACAGTCCCCGTCATGGTCTTTTTCATTTACATTTTTAGAGCCAAGCTGAAAGTTTAATGCGCGTTATCTTATACTAGTGCTTCACATGGCGATTCATATCACTAATAATCAACCTCCAGTAAAAGGTAAGGTTAATATTATGGTTCCGTTTCTTAGCAACAGTTGTTATCCTACAATTTCATGCTCGTCTGGAAGAGATGCGCACGCATCCCACACAGACGTGCGTGTGTGTGTGTGTTTGTTTGTGTGTGTGTGTGTTTGTTTGTGTGTGTGTATGTGTGGTGTGTGTGTGTAAAGTCTTGTGACTCATTTCCGTTTTATCTTTACCATTTACACCCCATCCGAAAGGAAGTTTCACTCCAAAAATAAAACAAAGTTCTAATAGGTCTATTCCTTACTGGAGTTTGATTGTTATAACTGGCCGCAAGAGATGAAAAGAAGAGACTTGGCACTATCATCAAATTAATAAATAGCAAAGCTAACAGCAAGTGAAATGCCATTTACAAAAATATAAAAAGCAAATAATTACTCCAATCCATCTGATTTTAAGTGTGATTGGCTACTGATGCGGCGGACGCCATCCTCACGCTGTCGGCCTTAGCTTGATTCCCGTTGGTTGGTGCCCTGTTCATCACGGCACCAACAAAAAGCATCTAAAATAGTTTATCTCTTGGTTTTATATGGTGCCTTAGGGTGCCTTTTATCGCTTATCATGTTTTTAACTTAAAACTCAAAATTTTGGTAGTCTGTAAGTGTAATTAATATATTTTTACACTCCAATTAGTCTAGTCCTAATGTAAGCACTATAAGGCTTTTCGTATGGGATACTAGGACAAGTAACTACTACGGATAGAATAAAGGGCCTTATTCATTATCCATCTTGTTGGATCCAGCATGCGGGACAGCGATATACACGTAAAAGAGAACCTGTATCTCCATCTCTTTTACGTGTATAGCGCTGTCCCGCATGCTGGATCCAGCAAGATGGATAATGAATAAGGTCCTTTAGTTTATAACGATGTTTATCTAGAAATTTAAAAAAACATTCATTACTTGGTACAAATGCTCTCATTCATCATACAATCATTTGCTCGTTGAGTGGCGACACCCTGAAACCCGGCAAGTCGCCAATAAAACCGTAAAAGAAAAGAAAAAATATATAAAAAGGTTTGTTTTCCTGAAAAAAAAAAAATCAAGGTTCCGCGGCATTTTTAAATTCTGAAATTGGTCTTCCGTCACTGCATCTGCATAAGGCCCCCTTGATGGTGGTAAGCGGCAACCAAATCTAAAATACGCTTGCTGTAGTTATCAATATATTAGTAGCAATTTATATATAAAAACGCCAACTGCGCAAGCTTATTTTTCTGTGGTTTTGCTTAAGAAGTTTACTGCTACCTATAGCACTTGCACTGTTGCCAACCCTGACTCGTGGAGCCCTGGAACGTTACTCACAGAGACACAACACCAACAGAAAGTAGTGTTATTTCACTATTTTTACTGTTAAGTGGAGTTTATTTTGCTAGACGGGATTAGCTATGTTGGATACCTCTTAGCGGAAAATGTGCTAAGCCCTCTCATCTTAGAGAGTTTGTTATCAGACAAGCGCTCAAATTTTAACGGAAAATCCTCTGTGACTATCTTTGACTCTACAAATTCAACTCTTCAAAATCTGGAGTTTACTGATGTCAGCCTTCATTTAATTCGCTGTGGAGTGTGGTCCACACCAGTTTGATTTATGTTACGGTTCATAATAGAGCGTCCCCGTTTGATGGTGGCGGGATCAACAAAATAAACATCAATCAACAACAGCAATAAAGCTAGAATATAGCTAGGGGTTGTTCGCATGCATCAACTAAGAAAGTACGTTGTTTTACTAAAGAAAAAACTCTTCGAGTTCAATAAGCGCTTGCGTGCAAATTCATAGGAAGACTACGTGGATATGTGAAGCATGCAAAAAAGTTGGTTTTCTGTACAAACTTCCGCCCCCATTCCACCTCTTATAGAATAATTTCTAAAATAAAAACTATCCTATACCCCTTTTCGGGACTATTTCTAATGTACCAAATTTCATTTTTATCTAAATAGGTTCAGCGGTTTGTGATAAAATTGGTAATCATTGGTAATTTCTAAACTGACAGAACAAAATGTAAATTGGAACGTATACAGGAATCCAAATGATACCAACTAATAAAATAGTAGTTTTTATTTACAGTTTGACCTCGACATATTATAAATTATTTAGGTATACTCAACTGATCAAAGAGACACAAAAAAGTACAAACAAAAATAATTTTAAAAATAAGGAAACAGAAAACTCTAAATCAACTGATTTTCCTAATGCTTACTTGGCTATTGCTATTAGTATTAACTATTTGAACAATCAATCCACATCATGCTCTATAGCGCATGAAAAGGAATGAGACAAAAGGTAAATACACCATAAAAAAGTTGCGCAATCAATAGGTCGAATTTTATACGCATTTCAAATCATAATTTAAAAAAAGTGACACTAAAAAGACCTAAAAGTGTAGCTATTCCCAAACTTTGAATGCATTTTAATACTAATTAATTGAAGGGAATGAATAAAGAAAATAATTAACGTTGAAATGTGAATTTTTGTTATCAGTCTGGTTACACCGGCCATCTTTACACCAGGCACGGTCCGAAGGGGGGGGGGGGGGGTCATGTCCCCTGTCACAGGGGACATGACCCCCCCCCAAAATCTAAGGTCAAATTGAAAAATCTCAAAAATTTGCCAAATAATAAAAGGAAATTTCTAGCTATCTCCTAACAGCGATAAATTTATAGTTTGCTGACATCTAGTGGTGTTTTTATGAACTACTTACAATGGCCAAAATAACTTAGAAATGACATCTAGTACTAGTTTAGAAACAAGGAACCGAACTACGTAGTTTTGGTAATCCTAGCACAATCGATATGCGTCGTTATGATAAAGATTGTGTAAGAATATTCTAATAATGTAATTATTTTGTCGGTTTATTGTAAAGATTCAAGATAAAGGCTGCTTAGTTAAAAACGTGGTTGAGAGCTAACATATTAGAAGAGCGATTAACAGATTTAGCTCTTCTAAACATTTACCCGGAAATAGTACCAGACGTCTCAAATATTATCACCCGATTCGCAAATATAAAAAGACGACTTCCATTTGTTTTATAAGTAATGTATAAAATGAATTTGTGTCTTGTGCAATTAATGTTTATTTTATTCCAGATACCTAATTTTAGGGTTCCGTACTCAAAAGGAAAAAACGGAACCCTTATAGGACCACTTTGTTGTCCGTCCGTCCGTCTGTCAATACCGATTTTCTCAGGAACGCGTGGAGATATCAAACTGTAATTCATATTTAATACTCAGGTCTACTGTCCCTTGGAGCTGTGAAAAAATTAAACTTCTAAGCCAAAGCAATCAAAAGATACCACAGCCGTTTATGCCGCAAATTTGCGAAACTCGCACGGGAATCAAAACCTACAGGGTATTTCCCGTGAACTTGGAATCTTGAAATTTGGTACAAAGTAACGTCTTATAGTACAGATAAAGGAAAAATTGCGAAAACCGCAAATTTTTAGTTACATCATATAATAAAAAATATTTTTGAAAATTCAGGTGTGTACGGAACCCTCGGTGCGACTCGCACTTGGCCGTTTTTTTTATTAGTGTAGTGAGTGACCCCCTCCAAAATTTCAGGCTGCGACCGCGCCTGCTTTACAGTCGACAAAAAACTTTTAGAAGCATTGCTTTATTGGTCTCAAAGGAAGTTGAATAGAGTATAGCAAATACGAATACGTATAGCCATGTGAAGTGCCAGCCATTTAATGCGAATCAGCTGCACTCTGTGGGCTTCATTTGGAAGTAATATTTTTTCAAATGCTGCAACACTGAAATGGAATGTCACCAAGAAGCTACTAAATATTATCGGATTGACTAATGGCCAAGCCTATTTTTTTATTTTAATTTTTTTACAAGTTTATTCATTGTTATTCTAATCTGAGAAGATTAATTTATAAATATGGTTGTCAAAATATATATAAGTGGTATTTCAGGAAACAAGGAGGTAAGTTTAATATTAGAAAATCCCTGGGTTGGCCGGGTGCACATCACGACTTTAAATGACTGATTTATTAAATTGATGATTTACATTACATGGCTTATTAACAACTGTAGGTGAAAAAGAGGCAACAACGTGTATTGATGATCTTAGATTCAAAAAACATAAAATATGATGTCATTGACATAACGGAACCAGGAAAAGAAGATGACAAAGAATTCATGCAAAACAATTCCAAGTCGAACGGAGGCACCGTCAGTGACCCGAACCCGCGCTCTGCGCTTCCTCCCCAAATCTTTAATGACGATGAATACTGTGGGGTAAGTGAAACTTCCAAAACTAAATTATAAACATCATTTGCAATGTTTTTATGCATAATAATTTGTTTTCAGGATTATGACCAGTTTGACTTAGCTAATGAAATAGATACCTTGGAACAGTTTCTGAAATTAGAAATGCCTCCAGAAGAACCACCTCAAGCTGATACTCAAGAGGTAGGTTTTGTAACTTAAAGATGTAGCATGCAATGAAAGCATTTGGCTAAACGGTACAACCGCGATACCAAGGTTGAATGTATGTTATATTTTTTACTGAAAAGATCTGTATTTAAGAAGTAATTTGTGCTAAGTTTCATCTCCCGGAGATGCGTAGTTTCTTTGAAAAAAAAATATGAAAATCGAAAATATTTCGTCAATAATGACTAAACTTTGACAGGTTTGTCATATATTGTACTTGTTAGTTTTGTTCAAGCAAAGGTAATGGGTTTATAGAGCCTTGAATAAAACGTTTTGATTTTAAATTTTTTAATAAATTTACTGTAAACTTGCAAACAATATCTGATAGTTTGGCTCAGCTTTCCATTATATGTAATTGAGTTGCAAGCTGAAATTTTTGTCACGCAAAGTATTAACTATTATAAACACGTACACAAAATCTTTTAAGGCGGAAACGAATAGAACTCGAGAAAAAAATTATTGAAAATTAATGTTTTTGTAGGTTATGAGTCAATTTTGACAGAAATTTTGATCAGTGCTGCCATTTTTTTATGCAAAAATAACATGTTTCTCGTTGTCTATGGTAAATATAAGTTTATTAAGTTGGTGCTATTGTCAAAATGTGACAATTTACTGCCATTAATGAGATCTGTCAGTCAGTGTTTGTGTTCGTCACAATTGAGAGCTTTTTCGTACTCCTGTTGATATTAACATCGTCTGACTACCATGGCATCCTCAAAGCCTTCGGCCTCGAGTTCTGCTGTCCCTTCGCCTGAAGAGTCGAGTGTAGTGCGAGTTTTGGACTCTAATGAGCCGCTTGTGTGGTGATACTTCACACTAGGTTAGGTTAGGTTAGTGTTGTGACCTTAACAACAGAAAGAAAAATTCGTTAATAGAGACTCTTTCTACAAAAAAATCTAGGCCCTGGAAGTACAGTTTTACCTTTAAAACCCCTCTAATTTTTTATAAATATCATTTCTGTAAAAAAAACGCCGGGAGGGGGGGGGGGTTACCCTTCCCTCTGAGGAGTCTTCCCTTATACCTATCCCCCTGAAATTCCACTACATTTAACAGATTTAATGAATTTTTAGGTTAGGTAAAAAAAAACTGCATTTCCGCCAAAAATCTTTTATGGCGGGGTTGTCGGGGAGAGCCCCCCCTCCCCTACAAATTACCCCAAAATTCGATTACATATAATGGATTTAAGTACCGATTGTTAAATGTATACTTAAACAAAGGTCAAAAACCCCTCCCCCTACCTTCAACCCTCCCCGGGTTGAAGGTAGGGGGAAGGGTTCCCCATCCAAATTCTCTAAAATGCACAATAATGTAACTTTTATAAATTTATAACCTCAAAATGTCTTTATTGCATATCTCTGAAACTATGCGTTTCCGGGGGGGGGTGGAAGTAGTTAGGGGGGCTTTGGGGGGCTCCCCCTCCCTCCCATCCTCCAAAACCCCAAATTTTTGTATCGCGTTTGTATCTTCTTTATTGCATATCTCTAAAACTATGCGTCTCCGAGGGGGGGGGAGTAGTTAGGGGGGTTTGGGAGGTCCCCCCCTCCTCCCCCCATCCTCCAAAACCCCAAATTTTGGTATCGCGGTCGTACCTTCTTTATTGAATATCTCTGAAACTATGCGTCTCCGGGGGGGGGGGGGAGTAGTTAGGGGAGGTTAGCCCCCCCCCCCTCCCCCCCCCCATCCTCCAAAACCCCAAAATCGCGGTTGTACCTTTTTACCAAGCATTTTATATTTTGAAACACATAAAATCATGCCAGAGATTTCAATAGGTGATATTAAGGATTAGTTTCCTGTAGTAACATAAATTGATAGTTCCTACAGAAAAACATTATACTTTAAACTTACTTGTCTTAAATTATTGATATGTAATGATATTAATTCCTGAAATGATTATTTATATAACTCATGTCCAAACAGACAAATCAAATAAACCCTTCGTACTATTTCCAATTGAGATTAATTTTCTTACCACTTTCAGGCAAAGGTTCTAAATGGTGATGTTGAGAAACAAAATGAGGAAAGTAAATCAAAAGAAAATTCGCCTGCCAAGGAAATTGATGGTGATAAAGCAGAGGAGACGAAGGAGGGCGATGATGGTGATAAGGCTCCAGTTAGCAAGGATAGCGGAGAAGATGATGTAGGGGAACCCAAGGAAGAGAGTGAAACCAAACCCAAAACACCATCAAGAGAAACCTCTCCAACTGATAAAGTAAGTTCTAAAGAGCCATCCCCTGCAAAGGCAGAAGAAATAAATGAAACAAAACAGGAATCTGGGAAAGAAGTTTCACCAGAAAGACAAAAATCGGTAGAAAAGGAAGTGTCTTCTACAGAAAAAGAAAACTCCCCAGAAAAAGAAAAATCCCCAGAAAAAGTTGTGGAAGCTGCCTCAGAAAAGTCCAAAGAAAGTTCACCTGAGAAAGATGTTTCTGTCAATGAGAATGGTACAGTTAGCTCCCGTGAACAATCTGAAGAGAAAGAAAGTGTTCCAGAAAGTAAAAAAGAAAGCCCATCAGAGGATCTGATAAAGAATGAGCAGGCTGCTGCTGCTGAATAACTGACTGACATCTATTTGCTTTTCAGCTCAAATTTAGCCCTACTAGCACTAAGTGAGCACTATACATTAAGTTTGTCCTGTTATTTATAATGCATCTCGCGCTTCTTTTAGTCATTGTATATAATGCTGAGAAGTATAATATTGAGACTTGTGTTGCAAAGGTGCGATGTAAAGTATCATGTTTGCTAAGTGGCCTATTGTCATTAAATGTCATTATCATTAGATTTATAAATCAATTTTATATGAAGTTCCAGAGTAAGATTTCTATTTAACAGTGTTTCCTTCATAAGGCTTGTATTATTTTAAAGTATTAATGATATTCTTTTACAAATTAATCTATCAATTCATTAGTCAATAATTATTTACATAAAAGTCTTTTAAAGAATATTTATTTATTCTCATTTTGTATAAAACTGCATTGTGTTCTTTATTATGAAATTTTTAAGTGGCCATCTAATTATACATAAAAATATTTTCACAATTTTAATAGGTGCTAATATGCAATGCATGTACAGCTAATATCATGATTAGCATCTGTACTTATGGTCCAGTTGAAATAATTTTAGTACCATGTATCAAATTGTTTTATATATTAATATTTAATAACATACCTTATTAAAACAACATAGAAAATCTCTATTTGCACATATTTAAAAAATCTCAATGATTTGAATGTAATTTTATTTAAAATTAACTTGAAAAATTAAGTTAAAACATTGTTTACAATTTTACATCTTTATTTTAAATAGTCAATTCATGCCCTCTTGTTTTGGTTGTAATGAAATAAAAATGGGGTTTTTCATGACAGTTTTATGTTATTTTTAAAGACATTTTTTAACTAATTTTCATACGAATTATATAAAATATTTCAAAATTGACAGTCTTTTATTTCCTTACTTACCCAGACCGGCGGCGGACACACCAATACAAGAGTTTCCTATTTCATCCTGTGCCCTATTTTACAACTTGTGTCGTAATGGTTATAATTGCTAGAAAGTAGGTACTCTCCTTTGAAAATGATTAACGAAATTAATAGAAAAATGTTTAGTTGCCAATTCAAAGTATTTTTTTAACAGGAACTTTTTTGGGGATTTCGTTTGAGGAGCTCTAAGGTCATAGCACACATTCAACCCGGAAGCGGATCTAGTCTAGACCGATTCGCTTTTCGGCTTGCCATCAAACAGGGATCCTTCTAATACAAGTATGTAACTTTTAACTATGTAAATCAGATCCAGCATTTCGACTCGGCTACGACTAGTGAAACCGCTCGCATTTCATCGGGGACCCACCCCGACACCACGGACAATCACTATACTGGTGTGCGGCCAGGAATTCGAGTGCCAAAACTACACTCGCAGTCCCGAGGCTCCGGGTGATCGGTGCTGGAGTATTGTCAGGTTGTTACTGGGTAGGGCCCTGCTCATTTCATAGAGTCTCAGGGCTGGGTGAAATGAGTAGGGAGAAGTCCGCAGATACCTGCGTTTGGCTCCCAGTTGGCGAATGATTCGAAGTATTTAATGCATTTTCCAGACAGAAATAAAGGTACCTAACGCCGCGCGCTTACGGCTTGCAGACCGCTATTTGATGGCTAGGCGGCACCAGTTCAATTAGTTTGAATTTGAATATGAGGCCACGGGAGGGGCGTGGATGTAGAGACGTAAGCTAGGGTGCGGAGAGTGACCACGCATCACACCGCGGTTCGGGAGCTTGTCCCGAGGCGAGACAATTTACATTATGGTTTTAATTGTTCATTGCAGTTGGGAGTTTTATACAAAGAATACTGAACGGCTCGATTTTATACGTTGATGATCCCTTTCCTAGTTATCAACTAGGTGCCAACCAGCGGTTGGCGCGTTCAATTTAGTTTGTAGAGGCAAGTTATGTAACTTTGGAATCCAACAAAAATTAATTATCCAAAGCTGAGCTCATCATTGATTTGGTAGGCATGTTTAATCGTGTGTTTGGGTAGAAGGTATAACAAGTCTGGTTCAGTGCATTTTTCTACATTTCATGTTGGGGCCACGCTAACTAAGAACTCTGAGGAATGTGCTAGTGGTCGCAAAGAGCTAAGTTAATACACTGCAGGCATGCGAGCCGCGCCGGAGTGTGTACCAATCACGATAATTAACAGCATTTCCCGTTAGTGTTGCCCCAGCATCACAGCATCGCCTTTGGCAGAATTTATAGATTTGCATGCTAAAGAGGACTCCCAGTAGGCAGCACCTGCCTTTTCGAGTGATAATTGATATAACCCAAGGAATAATAAAATAACATATAGGCAAGGTCTTGTGTCTGATTATATTTGAGCAAATAAATCTCCTTAATATTTTTTTTTAATTTTAGCTTACTTATTAAAATAAATAATTATGGAATAACACTTTATAAAATCTATAATGGAAATGTAAAACATCAGGTATCTAATTTCATTGTACAAATACAACTACAATGATCGATTTTCTTTTGTTTTCTTTAAAATAGCCTCGAAATCTATATAACATAGTATTTTCATATATTTTTCTTTATAGACGGTGAGGGTGGATTACTTAAATCTCTAAGCATTGTTTCTCCTGTTCTTAAATCTTTAAGAAGCGATTCCCCAGCTACGTTTCTGTGGCGCAAGTCGGTCTCCATTTGTTCGTCGAGTATGCCGGCTTGAATGTTTTTGTCGAGCGTGACCAATCTCTGATTAGTATTTCTGTACTCTTCGACTAAACTGAGGTTCTTTTTGATGCCATCTACGAGTCGGACGACGGAGTATTCGCCCATAGCTGCGCCCTCCTGGAGCTTGGTCCCAGCTATCTTGGCCACGGAGGATTGTTTGACGTCTGAGACGAGCTGCATGCACCACTGCTTCAGGTTGGCCAGTATAGTCACGGGGCCCTCGTACTCGTTGGGAACGATCCCGTCCACCTCCGATTCGAAGAATGACAACAGCGGGAACCATATCCTTGTCCTAAAAAGAAACGAAAATCTTTCGTTATATTCTGCAGTCTATTTGTATTAGGGTTAGCATTTAGGAATTTAAAAGCCCTGATAAAAATCCTGACATTTCGAAAAAAGTCCTGACTTTTTTTCACAAAATGGTACCAATCTTTACTTAGTTACAATGTCATGGTATTTAAATCAATATGTACTAAAGTATTATTCATATTCAATGTAATTTAAAAATTATAGTCTAAACGTCCGGACGGATGGTTACCCTATGTACACGTCCTAAGTTAAATTCGGGATGAAATGAATACAAGAAAACGCCAGCTCAGCTATTAACTTCATAACCATAACGGACAGGCTACTTTCGATACGTATTATAGAAAACACCTAGTTTTAAGTTGTTCCCGGCTATGCAACGTTATCCCATCAAACCACTGCCAAATATTACGTCATTGGGGTGTGTCATTTTTCTTTGTGTAGGTATTATTATGTAAAAGGTCATCGAAGGTGCTCGTGGTGTCACCTACGTTCTACGAGTGTACATCTATTTTTAATGTTCATTGCAATTACATAATATCATGCGTGGCTATTCGGAATATGTACCTACGTAATAAACTCTCAAAAATAATCATTTACCTAATGAAATGATTATTTGCCCAGAATCATTAACAATAATGCAGAACAGTTTTCCAAGAGGGGAATCATCGAATACATCACAAGCACCGAATTACGAGACACCAAGATGGAAAAGTAAGTACTTGTTAAAAAGTAGCCACTTTGAATGAACCGGTAATCGAATCTGGGACCTCCCAATAGATCATTTAAAGCGCTTATTTAAAATGTAACATATGATTAGTACATGTTTGAAATTGTTAAAAACAAAAAAACATAAGTAGATATAAAATGTGTGCAGTTTCGAACAGAACATACAAATCGGTTAACCTACAATAATATTTAGGTAACATTTTTTCCAATGTTAACATAATGTTATCGAATAGCTGATATAAGGAGTGTACTTATAAATAGGTCAGGTATAACCGATGTGAGACGATAATATGTGCTAATAATTATATCGCAATATGACCGTGCATTTAGCATTTACTTTGGCAACTTTAAAAATATTTGTTTCTTAGGTTTTCACACACATCACTCATTATAAATAATAAATTCATACATAGACAATAAAACTTTAAAAATCGAACAATGAAATAACCGAACGCTCAATAAAACTCTTTCGAAGGTAGCTCGACAAATTAAATAAAAGTTTGATTCTGACGGCGTAGCCCACGGTTCCCAACTTAGGGGTTTTGGCCCCAGATTTAGGGGCTAGAAAGGTTAAAACGGACTTTTTTTGGGGGTTCTTTTAGGGACTTTTAACAAAACTTGCAATTAAATCGAAAAACAAAGCGTGTGTTTTCTTTCAGTTTTTGCGTAGAATGGAACGCACCACGATATGAAACGACTGAACTGACTGTGTGGCAGATTGTTTCCTAAGGCTGTATGGACTAAAGTTCTTTGCCTTCCACCAATCAAAACAGCTAAATAAGATTTAACAGCCTGTCAGCTCATTTTCGTTTGAATTTCCATTCGGAAAATGTATTTATTCAATAAAATAATTTACTGTAACTAAATATGTAACGTTTTAATTTATGACACTGACGTAGCCTGTAAAGGCTACGAAACGTCAATAAATAAATAAAGTTTCGTTCATTAACCCGTAAAAACTAGATTTATTTAACTTTAAAAATACTTATTTTGCCAAAATTCCAAAAAGTAATTCTGTAAAATATTTAAAAAGACGAAGATGATATAACTATGATGACTTATACGTCAAAAATTATCTTCATATTGCAAACATAGAATTACGACTTACTTGGGGACACAATTCATCAGTAACAGTAAATATAGATTTTGTGTGAATCCATTCGCATTTTAAATAACAATATTATTTTCGATCTAATATAATAAAGATCATAAGCAGACTGAATCGGTCAATTCCAAAGGAACTCTTACCTTGAAGAGTCGTTCTGCATGAGCGCCTGGTTGTTGGACAACGTGTGGTAGTAGAGGAAAAGCCGGGAGGTGATGTAGAAGGCGATGAACACGTCGATGGAGTAGTGCTCGTGCGCCGCTAGGATGAAGAAGATGCCGAACATGTTCATCACCCACGTGAGGATGTGCAGTAGGTACAGGTTGCGGGAGGTATCTGAGACAAACAACATTTAAAAACCTTAGATTAAAACAAAAAGGGAAGATACGGTACTCGCGGCTCAAAAGTGATCCGCTGAAATTGTGGTGCATGACCATAATTCGTTTTAGTCACAATTGAACATTCAAACACGCTGCATGTGCACTTAATATAACAATATTGGGTATATTCTGTGCTATAAAGACAAAACAATGCCTTCGATGCTTTTATAAAGAACACAATAGTTCAAAATCAAATGCCTCGTCAACACTTTTCATTCGTAAAATTGTAAAACCATTCCTTTCTCAAAAATCACAGTTTGTCGTGAATGTTATTTACGTTTTGTTATCATGAAAAGGATAACAATACGCTGCGTTGAAGCGTATAGTTCTGTCTCGCTCGCTTGATTGAATGTTTATAACAGACGTGTGCGTGTGTGAGAGTTGCTTATGTAGTTGAGTCGGATCATATTTTATTTGATGAAGCTTCTTTCGCTTTAATTCATCTATGAGCGTACCGTATCTACCCTTTTTGTTTTAATCTATGTTTTTTACTCATTAAAACGTCTCAGCAACATGTTACGGTTTTGAACTTTTGAACGATTCTTACTATTCTAATATATTTCTATACATTCTATTATATAAACAATGGATAGGTTTGTTTTTTTTAATATCAGCCAATTATGAATTCAAGATCAAAAAGTATTCTATACCAATATACATTCCTAAGAAAAAATAAATCAATTTATAGCACATTCAAGTGGCAGTAAATGATGCGTGTTGCTTAGACTTTTTTGATGTGTGTATAAAAGAGAATTTTAAACAAACATCAGGTTACTGCCCGGGCAGCCACCATAACCTATATATAGGCGCCTGTGATACCAAATTAGTACCTATCATCATTAGGCTCTACTCTAAACCCAAGACACCATGAACCCGGCACGCGCACGGTGAATCCATGGATGGCTAAGAAGTTCGTCTCACATACAATTTTATAACAATTAATGAAAATTTATTACAGTTTATGGCGGGATAATGAGAATGAATTTTATTTTATTGGAAAATGCGACAGCTTACTAAACAAAATGATTAATACGAAATAATTTAACTAGAACAATTAATAAATGATTTCAACAATCGCATATCGTCGCCCAGCAGTGAAAACCTCGGATGTCCCATTTCCTCAAAAAAAATTTTATTTGTTCTTTGGATTGATAAACTCGGTAAGCACAGATTACTCTGGCAAACTTTAGAATCAGCTACTCCTAGCGCCATCTATGACGTGCTATGAGAACCTTGTATCGAAATTGGCTCGGCCATTTTCGTCTGAGAAACTCGCCAGTACGGTTGATCATAGCGTTATTCCGGATTAAAAATTGAAAAAAGTGTGTACAAAGTGTCCAATTTGTGTTGTAAAGTGTCAAACTACAGCGAAAAGTAAGTACTCTTTATGATTTATTAAGTTTTATTAAGAATTGACTACGTTTTCTAACGATTTTGTCTTGAAATGTATTACTAACCTCGTACTCGTTGTATTATACCTATGAAAAGCTTGTAAACTTGGTGACGGGTTTTTCACTGCTATCATACCACTTATAGATAATCTTGTATGACCCTTTACGAGGTTTTCACTTTGAATACTACCACGTATAAGCCTTAACAAGTTATTCACACTTATAGATATAATCTTGTATGACTCTTTACGAGGTTTTCATTTTGAATGCAGCCGTATATAACAACGTATAAGTCTTAACAAGTTATTCACACTTACAGATATAATCTTGTATGACCTTTTACGAGGTTTTCATTTTAAATGCATCCATGTATAACTACGTATAATCCTTACCAAGTTATTCACATTTATATTTGGAATCTTGTATAAACCTTTACGAAGTTTTCATTTTAAATGCAACCATGTATACGCCTTACCAAGCTATTCACACTTCCGGATTTTTTTACACAAACCTCGTATAGGTATATACGTAATTTCCTAAGATAAAATCACAAAAATTAAATAGTCGTATGGGCAAATGCGCGTTTTTTAGCGATTTAAAAAACTCACTTGTACACATCCGAGTTCTGATTTCTTATTATTTCATTACAGAATGCAAGAGTCTGAAATAGAAAGTGAAGAAAATGATCAGAATTCCTACTTTGTTAGTGACGAGGTTACATATTTGAAGGACTCGGGCAAGGAACCATCTATCAATACATTAATTCAGCAAGATTTAATGCAGTTCCAACTTCCAGAGCCCACGTTAGGTTCCGCATATTTTATTTCTTCAAGTCGTATTGATTCGCCAATTTCTGAGGAAATATTACCATTTTCACAAAATCCAAAAAAAAGTTCAGTCATAATTTCACCTGAAATAATACCCGCAAAAAAACAGTGCTTTATTCAAATAAAACCTACGAATACATTCCAAAAATCTAGTTCACCTGATGTAGAAATAAAAGATCAGACGAAATCTTCACAGTCACAAGCTTTGATTGAAAAACAGCATAATATTGACTATCACATCACAGACACTAATAACAGTACACCACAACCCGAAAAAAATAATCAAAGATCATCCACCCTCATACCTATTTCAATAATTACTGTAAATGCCCCTCACAGCAGTAGTTTTGACGTGATTGTTGATGAACTTCCCTTAGATTTGAGCATGAAAGAATATATCACTCAGGATAATATCAACAATAACCATCAACACCTATCTATATGTGAAGGAAAAATGCCAATACCGCCAGTCTCTTTAACTTTCCACACGCCGTCATCGCTTATTTCATTATCTTTTGCAGCAATTTCAAGGAGTCTTTGTCTTTGCTAGTGCACTCTTCAAATGACGTATCAGCAACGGTTGGAAAAGAAAGCTGTCCTATACCTTCTACTAGTAGAGCTGATTTGGTGTCTCCACGTCCTTCCTTCCACTTTGATGACCCGTGGGATGGTGATTTTTCTCCCGACGATGGGGATACTGACTATCAACCAAGTGAACAATTAAATACTTCAAATGATTCGTTGACCCTGGAACCAGTTGATGAGACAAGAGTGAAGCGAAAACGTGCCAAGCGAGGCAAAGCAAATAAAGAAAACTGGACTTATAATCAAAATAAAATTAAAAGAATGAAAGGAGACAGTTACAGTGGGAGGAGGAAAACAGAAGACGGAAAAATTGTGTTCGATCTTGAGAAAAACGAGCGCAGTGTTCAGCCTCGTTGTGATCATAATGATCGTTGCAAATATTTTGAATGCTACAAATTAACAGAAGAAGGTCGAAATATGTTATTTAAGAAGTACTGGAAGCTATCGTGGGAAACAAAAAAGATTTGGGTACAACAAACTGTTCAAAAACAAGGTGTTTTCAAACGGAAGTGTAGCGGAAACAGTTTTCGCAGAGGGAATACTTTCAAGTACTCATTTAATGTGTTGGGAGAAAAATACAAAGTTTGCAAAAAAATGTACTTAAATACTTTGAATATTGGCGAATGGTCAGTACACAACTGGACCAAAAATGAAGACAGAAATGAAGTGGCGTCGGAGTCTGAAAAAACCCGAAGAAATAACGGCGTAAAAGCATTCGAAGACATTGGAAGAAATCATGCAAAAGAGTTTTTAAATAATTTACCAAAATTAGAATCACACTACTGCAGGAAGACGACAAGCAAACTTTATTTAGAACAGATATGGCAAAGCAAAGAACAACTATACAGAGAATACGTCAAGCAACTTTCAGAAAAAGGCATTAATGAATATAAAGTTTCACAGAAGATATTCTTTCGAGAATTCGATGCTATGAATTTGTCACTCTTTTCACCAAAAAAAGACCAATGTGACGTGTGCTGTGCCTTCAAAGTCGGGAACATTGCAGAAGATGTATATACCGCACACAGAGAGAAAAAAGAAAGAGCAAGACAAGAAAAAACCGCAGACAAAAATAATCCTGATCCGGAGACAATGGCATTTACTTTTGATTTACAAGCAGTGCTTCTATCACCCTCATTAAAAGCATCTGCACTATATTATAAAACAAAACTCAAAGTACACAACTTTACTCTGTTCGATATAAAAAATAATGACGGTTATTGTTATATTTGGCATGAATGTGAAGGTGGTCTTTCTGCAAACGAATTTTGCAGTATATTGCAGCACTTCATTGAGCATTACATTCCACAAAACGTCAAGCACATTATTTTTTGGAGCGATGGATGCACGAATCAGAATCGAAATGCTATACTTGCAAATGCTTTACTGCAAATTGCTGTCCAAAAAGAAATTACGATTACCCAAAAATATCTTGAAAAGGGACACACACAAATGGAAGCAGATTCGATGCATTCCACAATAGAACGACAACTAAGGAATCGAGAAATATACTCCCCAGCCCAGTACATAGATATCTGTCGAAATGCACGATTAAATAAACCGTATGTCGTAAATTACTTAGACCACAGCATTTTCCGAAAGTTTAGCTCAATGCCATATTTAAAATCTATCAGACCGGGTAAGAAAGCAGGAGAAGCAACTGTGTTTGATTTGCGTTGCATTGAGTATAGAACTAACGGAACTATTCACATAAAACAAGAGTTCTCTGAAGAATTCGAACAATTACGCCGAAAAATTAAAAAACCAAGAGATTCAGACTCAATGCCTTGTCTGTATGACGCAAGGATTCCTATACCTCGAACTAAATACATCCATTTGGAGGAACTGAAGGAAGTTCTACCCCAAGACGTTCATTTATTTTATGACAGTTTACCCCATGAGTGTCCAGATAACAGGAGAAATGGAAATCCCTGCTCGTGCAGAAAAGATGTTTTGAGCGAAGAGTCTTAAAATATTATTAACAATGAGACTGCTTAACTAAGTCTGATTATTTGAGATTAATACTAGTTCGTGCTATTGATTGATTTAATTAAAAAACCTTAATGGATCTCACTATTATAGTTAGTTGTAGTACTCGTAATAGAGACTGCTATTTTTTATTCCTGGTTTGAAGCTAAGGTACCCACCTAAAGTTATCCTAGGTAAAATGTTCATAGTCAAGTAAATGTTCTTTAAGGCTTGGTGAGTTTATGAAAGGTGGGCGTTGGTTTAATTTTATATTATTTGTAATAATTTCTAAAAATGTTTTCTTTTATGATCTTTTAATAATATGATGTGATAATGATAATGTTTACGCATCTTTGCTAGATAATGGAGACATTTAATACTTTGTTTTCTTTTTGTTCAAAGTTTATACTTTTGGAAGACGTCCTTTATTGTGTTTTTCTAAACATTTTATTTTGTTTAAATAAAATGCGTAAGTTTTTACGCATTAAAATATTGTAGCTAGATTAAGTACATATTAATACGATATTTAAATGAAGAAATTTAAATATTTTTTCTTATTTTGTTTTGTTCAAGTTTATACTTTTATAAGAAGTCCTTTATTGTTTTGTTTCTTTTATAATGCCTTTAAAAAATGTTATTGTGTGTCTTATTGTTCCTTTACGTATATTATTATTTTTTGTAGACATGGCAAGAAAGTACAAACTGATTACCAAAGCTGTACCTACATTGTTTTAATTTGAAAACCTTACATAATCTTACTAAAAAATATTAAGTTGTGATGAAAACCTTGTAAGTCACATCAAACTTATTTAGGCACACGATATTAGAATCAATGTGATACGTACCTAAGGAATGAATTAAATCTAAAAAAAAACAAAAGCTTAAACCTTCCCCACCCATACATTTTTTTTCAGTAGACAGTTTTTTCTTATTCCTGTAAAATTTTGTTATAAACACTTACGTGGTTTTCACTGCTGGGCGACGATATAAAGATATTAGGTACGTAGCTTAGCTAGTGCTAGCTAGTTAGTAAGTCACTATAATTTTCGATTAACTTCTTTTTATGATGCTTTTCTACGTTTAGAAGCATCATATTTAAGGAATACCTTTATACTTGTTAGGTTTTTACACAGTAGTATATACAGGCAACATACCTTTAAAAAAATCCATATAAGTCAACTCATCATTTTGCGTCCAAGAAATGCTTGACGTAAATACGAATTCAGTGTTTATGAGTAGCACCTATCGAGATTCGGGCTTTAGTAACAAGACTAATTGGAGTGAAGTGCGATTTTTTTACTTTATTTAATTTATTTATAAGCACCATTACTTTTTTTTGTGCTGAAGCCTGCCTGCCCGTACCTGGCTACGCCCTTGTGGGTTCGGAATCCGAACTTCGGATCTGCTTTATGAGATGTCTTCGGACTAGATACATATAATTAATGTAATTTGTTAATTAAGTGAAATACTGAATAAGTAATAAATAGTAATAATCATATAATCAGTGCGGAACTTTTATTTATACGATTCCTTGTTGACTCGAAACCCTAGAACCTGAAATTAATCTCAACTCGAAAATTATTACTTACCTATCACGTAATTATTACCAAATTGTCACGTGTTCAACACAAGTTTAAGATAAGTAAAAAATAAGAGGTACAAAATTTAACCAAACATACAAGGTATCAAACCAGTAGTACTAATCAGTATTTTTTTTGTAGTAACCAAAGTACAACATGTTCACTTTTAGAATTTGGTTTGTTTTGTGGAAAAAATCCAAAAATAAGATAATAAAGAGCTACAAAGATGCATCTACATGACGTGATAAATAAATAATCATCATTGTCATACAGGTATGCCATTATCGGACAACTTGGAATCTGATAAAGGTTATTTTTTCTAATCTTGCCACTAATCTGCTAAAGGAAGATGTAGAGGTAGCTTCGCGTTAATTGTCATGTTTTCTAGAACAAATTACGTATTTAGGGTATAAAGTACTAAATTGTTTTTTCACCGTACCTACGTTGAGACTTATTTATCAGTCATTCTGTGATATTGATAATACCATATAATATTGCTGTATTTTTATAAGTTCATCATGTTATCATTTTTTTATATAAGCAATCATTATACGGTTTATGGTCGCCTCGGGACACGTGCTTGTCCGAAGCGAAGCGATTACGTTACGATTCCGATTAGTGTGCGTTGCAGTACGGAGTTCCATACAAAGAGTACCGAAAGGCTCGAGTTGATACGATGACGATCCCTTTCCGAGCTGAAATGTTTGCTACACTACAAGCTTTACAATGTTAAAATAATCTCTTATTACATCTGACGAGGTATAAATAAGTATACCTAGCCTTAAGGAGAGCTAGACCCTAAGTCAGGGCTGCCAAATGGCCGGGAGGACTTATTGTGTCCAATGTCCAACACATAGGTATAGGTCGCGACAAACTTCTGACTTCTTGAGCAAACCAGCAGGTAAATAAACATAACATAAACAGCGTAGTAGACGTTTTTGTATGTAAAATTGCTACTGCGCAGGGTTTCTTGTGTATAGCCGATGCCGAAGTTTGCCGGGATATTATACTGGCCAGGATTTCGAACATCTACTAGTCCTTTTTCACAGAGTTCCTGGAGTAACGAATGCTCTGTTACAAACGTTTGATATATAATGTATACTAAATCTTTACCTCTCGATAAGCTATTGAAGATCTTTATCGAATATAAATTAATAATATGAGAGGGCTCTACGAGTAACTTTGTTTACTTTTGCTCTTAAAACGTTTGAAACGGGGTTGGTAACACGGCAGAAAAGACTTCAAAGTATTTAATTTAATCGTTTGTCCCTTTCGTTTCAGTCGTAGAATACGTATGGTTGTTTTTCCACCGCTTATTTCCACACTATAAGTTTTTGATATCGGATTATCAGACCCATGTTTTTGTATAATATTCGTCCAATATATTATTTTTATATAAATCGACTTATCAAACCCGCGAACGGGTCAAAAATCAAGTTATCAATCTTTCTGATACTGCAAAAGTAATATTATAAACAAAATCTGCCCAAATAGGTCAAAATTAAAAGCACAAATACCACAATACCTTATCTTTCACATATTGAACCTTATTCGATTGAGTTCAGTAACCTAGCCAATTGGCACGAGCATCAGGGTACCAATATTCATAAATGGGAGTGACAAAGCAGGACGCTTTATGTGGATGAGTCAGCTGACGAGTAAATATGAATGCAAGCAAAGTTCAATTGCTCGATGTTCAAACGAAATATCTATAATATTATTTGCACAGTTAATGAGTAGGCAATCGAGATCGTTAGAGAAATACAAAAACAAACCAAAGTGTTTCCTATTTACATAACGCCAATATCAGTGCGTCATCGTCACTTAAGCGTAAAGGCGTAGTTTATTAGTTAACTGGGCTTGTTGATAAGTCGTTCAATGTAAACATCTATTGAATGCATCAAACAATGTTATCTGTCCAAGTTATTTTCTCGATAATTTATTGCCCGTTTATCATATGTTTTTTTGGCTTACTATCGCTAGCCGAAACAGAGATCGCGGTTATACATGATCGTAATGCAAAATTTTACCACAATCAGGTGTTAGGTGAGGTCATAAGAAGCTTAAGAGCGGACGCGAGTCGAGAGACATTTGAGAAATAGGTATTTTAAAAAACTATTGCTGTCGCGCATTGCCAAATACCTCGCGATAAGGACAACAGTAGTTCACGCCGAAAATTGCGTATAAAAATTGCAAAATTCGAGGTTTGGCTCTCGACTACTTCCTGCTCGAGAATTAGATAAATGTAAATGAAACTTTACCCATACTATAATAATAGTTATACTAGGCCTTTATGTTTTGGTTTTTTTGTAAATGCTTGTTGAATCTTCACACGAAACATCTTTAGTGGTGATAAAAATTGGTTTATTTTTGGCATTTTTGTAGGCTTCTAGGTTCTTTAAAACACAAGTTATCGAAAAAAGGAAGGAAGAAAGAAAAAAGGAAACTTGGAGCATAGAACGAGTAAAATTATATATGAAGTATGAAAATAATTTCTTTAGTGATAAAAATCAAACAGGAATCAGCCGAGAACCTTTGTATGGAACAAACATAGCTCGCCTCCCCTCTTAAGTTATTTGGTTTTCTCTATTGCTTGGGCTACTCTTAGAACAAAGTCGCACTAAGTTAAGCTTGTATTCAAAGCAAATTATTAAACGTTATATCACAAAACAGCTGTTTATAAATGAGAATCAAG
Organism: Chilo suppressalis; assembly: GCA_902850365.2. Classification (NCBI taxonomy): domain Eukaryota; kingdom Metazoa; phylum Arthropoda; class Insecta; order Lepidoptera; family Crambidae; genus Chilo; species Chilo suppressalis. The sequence continues at coordinate 8,367,647 of OU963902.1, forward strand.
GTTTGTCGTTATCCTGTAGTTCATTGACTTTGACCGGCTTTGTCTCAATATATCGTTACGTACGATGTTCCAATGTCCATGCCTTTGTTTAAAAAGTACTTCAAAACAGATAATTGCTTGTAAATGATTTGAGTTGGCACTCGCTTATAATGCAACATTGCAATTACTACGTATTTGAAGAAGACTATTTTGAGCAAGCATGCATGTCATGCATGTTATATATTTTTCTTAATGAGGAGAACGATGAAAATACTTATTCATTATATTATTTAGTTCTATATATATTGGGGATGAGGCGTATTCATTAACACAACTTGACACATATTATTCTAGGAGGGCAACGATATTATTGTAGGAGAATATTAAAGAGCACTATCATAAAATGAAAAGAAAAAAACTGTATTAAAATTGAATTATTAAAAAGATCTTTTTTTAATCTTCTTAAATGTTTTCTCGAACCACCATACAACTATCGATACCATTTTTTTTGTGACGCAGGCAAAACCTCTATTTACAGACGACGACGGCGCCTTTAAGTGGCACACCGCCGAACGGACCTCACACCTGGCACCCGCAAGCTTTACGAGCCCCCGCAGTGGCTGCCCACTGAGGACCCCGTATCTCTTACAGGCGCTTTACGGCATAATATCCGCTAAAAAACCCTACTGTTTAGCTCAACTTTATTTCGGAAAAGCTAATATGATCCAATCATTTCTAAAAGAGAAAAGACTAGAAATAAAAAGATGTCATCGGCCTATAGTAAAGGAACTTCTAATATTTTCCCTAATATGTGGGTAAAGATCAATCGGAATAAGACCAAAATGATGATTGTGGACCGCTCTAATAACAATTAAGCACAAACAACACAAATTGCTAACTGTGTGTGGCGTGGTCCACTCATACATATACATATATGTCGTTGCATTGATCTTAAACAACGGTGGATGGATGAATGGAATAAAAATACCGTTTTAAAAATTACTTTCACTGAAAGAATTCTGTTAAGTACGGAACAAAGATACATAACAGTCGGGATCCATTACTGGAAAATTTTGATTATCGTTGTTCATTATTACTAAACAGAATTATAGACTACTGGAATAGCTTTTTTTTTCCTTAGAGTTTGAACCTCAGCACATTAATAATTGTTAACCTTTTTGGGTATATGTTACCCTGTGCTGGGATTGTTGTTTGAAAATTTGATTGTGACTCATACTCCAGAGACAATGTTTTAACAGCTTAATCGACAAATCTAAAAAAGAAACTGACTGACTGACATATCAAAACACAGCCCAAACCGCTGGGTCTGCTCCTTGTGAGGTTTAGGGGTGCACTACGAAATGATTTTTCATAATATATTTAGATAAGTATTCGCGCAATTTTCTAGTCACGCTCAAGGAATAAGATTTTTCATACAAACTTTCATCCCCTATATTAAGCCATTCGCGGATGAATTTTGAAAAATCCTTTCTTAGTGCACCCCTAGACCTCATAAGGAACATACGTGCCAAATTTGGAGTCTGTTGACCCAGCGGTTTGGGCTGTGCGTTGATTGTCATTCAGTCAGACACTCAAGTTCTTCTTATATGTATTTTAGATAAGTCTGTGTTCAGCGCCGTAATAGTAATTTTGAGAAAATTCTCACATAAACATATTGAAAGTTTCTTTTTCGCAATAATACCGATATACTTAATTGGAAAATTAAATATTTTAAATCGCAAAAATTAGAGCGCATTTGGGACATAAGCAGGTGTTTTCGTAAAATTTCGTGCGAAATATTCAGAAATATAATTGAGCTACAGCCAGCATGTCTGAGCTCAGCGCCACGAACGCCAGCCGCCCCCTTGGTCCTTGCGCGCTAGGCTCCAACCTTGTTAGCCTGTGTGTAAATCAGGCCCTGGCTAAATCTACCCCTCCCCAGATACCACATCCATCGTGATTACGACCACTCTGACAAAAGTGAAACGAGCGAGAAGAAAACTATTTTCCGATCCACACACAAAACCATAGAAGACAAAGAGAAGTTCTGTTTTCAGCTTTGGGTTCTGTGCGCAGATCGGTAGCCAAAGGGACGACAAGTTGCGGAAACGCTTTATGACAGGTGTTCGTACCATATGTATCAGAGGTCCGAAGTAGCACGATTATTCTATATTATTCAATTAGGTAAAATTACCTAGGTGTAAAAATCTAACAATAAAACACATTTTTTTATGTAACCCTCTCCATACGAATGGGTTTAGCTTGCACTTGTCTGATTTTTATTTTCTCTTTAGCCACCGTAAAAGGAAAATAATAGTTCTTTATATAATTAACTGTATTTTATTACAATATGATATCGTGTTTGTAGTATTTAGCATTTTATTGTGTACCCTTCAAAAACATGAAGGTCAGGTATTCATTTATATACGAGTTTTCAATATCATTGTTATGTGCAAATGATTTCTTATGTATATTAAATAAGGATGTTCCACCTATCAGCGCACTCGAACATAGATTAATAAGATATGATCATATCATGACGTTACTGCAGTTTTAATATTGATTTTCATTACCTAAAGCAATTCAATTTTGGAAGGTTCGATCTAAAGATATTGAGAAAAGAAATGTGATATGCATTCAATTTGAATAAAGAAAGTTTGACATTGACTTTTTTTTGCTACTATTTTAAAATTATTTTATACAGAGATGGGCACACAGTGGATTGTTCGCTCAAATTAGTGCATTTATAAATCAGTTAGTAACCTCCAACATACAAGACATAAAACTTCTTTTTGGTATTGTTTCTGATGGTAAGTATTGTTCCAGGGCTTACGTAGGAAATTGGGTTCAGGCCGGCCGCAAAACGAGAATTGCTGGTGAGGATTTCTGTCGCAAACCAGCATCAATCATCAAACAGAAAAAATCGTTTTCGAATTCTATTATAATCGTACCTGGGACCTAAGCACTGCCGATTATGGCGGTAGTCAAAACTACGTTTGTCTGATGCAAGAGTACGAAAAAAAAATACACTATTTATACTCACATTCGGTGATAAAGAAGTTGAGTAGAGTGAGAGCAACTGTATGCCCCGAGAACATGTAGTCGCCACACGTGCGTACGCCCCGCACAGACATGCCGGCGCCGCTCCATATGTCATACGCTTGCTTCAGCCGCCGGCCCCACACCGTGAGGTCGTCAGCGGGCGGGTAAGAACGTGGCTCACACTTCAAGTGGGAGCCCGGCACTGATAGCGACGTTATCAGCATCGTGAAGCAGCGCAGCAGGAACACAGTGCCAGCCAACGCGAAGAATCGCCTTAATATTATGAACCTAAACAATCATTCCTGATTAACATAACTAAATTTTTAAGTATGTACATCTCACTCTAACATAGTAGTAAAGAGGGTTTAAGACACATGAAATGTAAACTTCTGCAGCCTTCTTGTTACCTAACAGACTTGCCCAATTTTTTACAATAACAAAACCATGATCTATATTATAAAATTAATAGCTTTTATTTCTGGTATATTAATTTAATTCTGGTATGTTATTTGATTACTGTCATGTTTTCCTTGGTGTTTTTGGATGCAGCAAATATAATTTGTAATCATTTATTATTTTCAAGGTGGAGCTCGAGATAAGCGAGTTCAGCTTTCAATCATGAAAGTTATGCCACTTTCACAATAGCTGGTTATTGGATGGGTGACCAAAAACCTTATTATCCCGAGCTCCTTCATGCTTGGAAGGCACGCTGTTAGGTTAGGTCTGTATCTGCAGCCTATTGCACCCACCAATCCACACTGGGCTTGAGTGGTGGGTCATTGCCGAATCTTCCTATTTCATTCAAAGGGAAGGCCTGTGCTGTCCCAGCAGAGGGGACATTATTAGACTGATGATGATGATCATTAAAGAACCCGCAATAAAATAAACACTGCTGTTATACCAAAACAAGTACCAAACCATATTTTAAATGGTAAATGTGTTAGATACTAATCATCTAGAATTTTAAAATACCTTAAACAAGTTTTACTATAATACAACATTCTATTGTAAATTTTTATATTGAACAAGTTTTATCTAGAAAAGGATGATGAAATGCCAAAGAGGCTATTTTCAGTGTGATCGAATATTCTGTTCTTAGGAATACAATGTAGGTACTATAATTTATGACAGTGTCATTCAATCAGTTGATTAAGGATCTGTTTGTGAATGTGGTTGAAGTTCTCTGTAGGAATCTGTAGGAATGTTATCAGTCTTACAACTCTCATTACCTATCCATTAGTGTTTAGAATAATAATTATCTTTCTGTTTTTTTTTATGATTATTTAAAAGAGTAAATGCCAAATATAGCAGCTGCTAGAATATTTAATATTGAATGTTCACCTATGTTTGTGAAAGAATAAGACAGCAAGCCATATTGCCATCAGGAGAGAGCCTGTGATTTCACACATGTCGAATGCCCAGGGAATGTGTGGAACATTGTCGAGGAACAAGTCTGGAAGCGGTGGATATTTCTTCATGTCAGGCACTTTGTCGTGCACAATCACCATCACAACCGCTGTCACCCATGTTACTAAGAACAAATAACCTGGGAATAAAAATATAATTTATATAGTCTTATTTATGCCACTATTTGTAATCAAACTTTATTGTATAATAAGTTTTATAAGTACTAATATTTTATTTTCATTTCAGTTCAAATATTTTAATAAACATTGTAGTTAATTACAACTGAAATTAATGATATTGTATTTAAGCAGTCTTTGCAATTATAGTAATTACAATGACTGAGCTAAAATAAGAATAAAATATTTGGTTACCTAATGCTATGGCTGTTTTCCACACCTCTGGTTTCAACTTCGAAGCTTTCACATCAGGTGTGAAATTGGAAATAAATTCTCGATTGTGACTATAACAAAACTCTTGTGGCATTTTGTTATGAAGATTGTAACTTAAATGTGACAAATTAGTACCAAGGAAATTTATATTTGTTGATGCATTAGCAAGAAACTGATCTTCACATAAACCAAGTTCACACATAGCACTACGATTATTTCTTTGTATCTTTTTCACGAGTAATATGAAACGTTTCCTGTCGCCTAGTTTCAGCTGATCGAATGGATATTCATAGAAATCACGATCTACGAAAGAAAGTAGACATTGTCCATCGATGTCATGAAGCTTGCAAATTTCGATGGCACAGGTTGATATATTTTCTTTGTGCAACAACTCGGCCACTTCTTTGTTATTCCAATTTATAATATTCGAATCCATTGTTGTAAAATCTAAGTTACGCGTAAGAGAAATACATTTGCACTATTAGAACACTTGGAAGATAATTATCACTATTTATTAGTTCCACTACGGACAAAGATCGAATATGCACTGAAGTTTTATGTAAACTGGCTCATTAATTATTTTATTTGTAAATTTAGGTTTCCAATCTCTTCAACAAACTGATCGAATATTTTGACATTTAACTGAAGCATGCGGTGTTACCAGAAGAAATTTTACGAAAATACCGAATCACCTCAAAAATGTAGTTTTTTTTTAATTTTATGACCTGGTAACAAAGACTTTTAAGTCATAACTTATTTGGAAAATGTTCATTACTTTAGAAAATGTATAGAAATATATCGACTTGCACAGAGAAAATATATCAATGAAAAATGCCGATTTTCAAAACAGGTTTTACTAATTCAGTAACATATTTTTGTTTTTACATCTGTTTCTTTGTACACTTTTTATTCAATAAAATAAAGGCTCGCGTGCAACATTGTATACTGGAGTTTCTAGTAACTTTTCTCTATGAGTATGGCTAACGAAAGCGTGAGCTGAGAAAATGCGGGAAATTCAAAAACCTGTATGTGGTATCACTGACTATAGTAGGAAATAAATGTTTTGATACTTGAATATTTGCTGTATATTTTTTCTAAAGGCTTCGTTTGGAACGACGGAGCCTTGATCGTCATGGATGTGAGAAAAAAAACGAGTGTGTGGATTTATTTATTAGAATGCACATAGTATTTGTCTACTTAACATTTAGTTTATTAAATTTCTTCAACGTAATTGAGTATAGGCTAAAGATAATAAAGATGAGGGATGATGATGACGTGTTTATTCATCATAGTCAAAATCTGAGTTCAAAAATTCAACCTCTGAAGATTCTTCTGTATCAGTGGAGTCATCATCACTTAATTTATTATGAATTTTCCAAATACTTATTCAGTTATGTGATCTCTTTGTGTATAATTATTTTCCACATGTCTAACATGGTCGATATGTTGGGACCTCCTTTCTCACAACATAAAAATCATTGATTTTATTTCTTATTGCATCAATATCAAAACTGTCTAAATCTGACAGTGCTTTTATGGGGCCTCTTTTTTCCTGGTGTGCTCCACATTCCTACATTCACAGATCCTTCCTTTTTAATTTTCTTTAGTGTCATGATACCAACATCTGCAAAGTACACATGCTTGATGAAGTAGGTACGTACCTAAACAGTTTGATGACAAAATAACAAAACTTTGTGAATAGAACAAACACATAAAAACACTGAACAGATACAGGTACATACCAGTTAGTGAAGATATTTCTTCTAAGAACTTATTCTGAGTTTCTATTTAAGGGTTTTTTCTCCAAATTCTTTACCTATTCAACAACATTTTTTATTTCGAACAGACCTTGAATATTTTCCAGATTATCTATATATATATAAGAAAAAAATGGATACGTGTAACTTATGTACGCGCGTGAGAAGTTATACTTCTTTAGCATCATTAAAAATATTTTTTAATTGCATGCAAATAATTAATAATTACAATAAAATAATAAAAGGACTGGAAAAGGATAGTTAACACAGTCAATTAAGTTCAGTTTTAATTTGAAAAATTCAATAAATATTCAAAATATTCAATTAAAATCACTACTGAATTTAAGTTACTAGTTCATATGTAATTAGCACTTGTAAGTAACTAAAACACGTTGTGTCTATATAGAAACTAGAAACATGTGGATAAATATTATAAATATGAAAACAGTGATCAGAGGCGACGAGCGTGCCAACATTGTTTTTGACAACGCGATCATCTTATGGAGCTCCGTGGATCGTTCAAAGTACCTTTCGAACAGATGTCTAATAATGGTGGATTATTAATCACTAAGTGGTTAATAATCCACCATTATTGGACACTAACATTCATAACGCGCCCGCGGCCAACTTCATGGTGTTACTATTGTGTTACAGTGATGCGCGCGCATCTCGAAATTTCACTCACATGATTTTTTCATAACGCGCCCGCGGCCAACTTCATGCTGTTATTTTTGGGTTACAGTGATGCGAGCGCATCTAAAAATTTCACTCTCATCATTTTTTCATAACGCGCCTAAAGAAGTATAACTTCAAAAAATATGGCTTAACTGTACTTCCAGGGCCCAAGTGGTGATACTTCACACTAGGTTAGGTTAGGTTAGTGTTGTAACCATAACCAGAAAAAAAATATATGAGACCTTTTCTATAAAAAAGTTCGAGTATCACCTATTGGACCCTGGAAATACAGTTTTACCCATGAAGTTATAGATAATACTGGAGGACAAACTCCTCCATACCTACTTGAAGCAAATATAATTGCATTCCATCTCGCTCCGTAGGTCCCCCTCCTCTCTTTCTAAATAGGGTATCCACACAACCACTAAGGAAAGGAGACAAGTTTTTTTAAAAACTAGTAATAAAAGTAAAAAACGTATTAATATCTGTGTTGATTTATCAAAAATTTATATATACTCTATATATACTCTTTATTGCACACAAAAAAAAAATTGTAAGATACAAAACATAAATATGTGAGCAAAGGAGGGCTTATCTCTAAGAGAGATCTCTTCCAGCCAACCAAGGTTTAGTGAGAGAAAAAAGTAAGCGGGTGTAGAGATGTGCACTAAGTACTTACTTGCAGATTATATACCTATCTAAGACTACATACATAAATATATATTCATATGTATATACACAAATACTTACAATAAATACATACATACACACATACATACATATATATACATATACATACATACACTATAAAATAATAAATACACATTACATGAAATTATGTTAAGATAAAACAATGAGTGGAATAAATAGACAACTAAGAGTGGGAATTTATTTCCAGAAAGTGCTCTTTGACCTTTGCTTTAAAAGTGACAATAGAAAGACAGTCTTGAATATTAGAGGGAAGTCTGTTCCAGAGTAAAGCAGCACGATCAGAAAAGGAATGGAAAAAGAAGTTGGTATTACTTTTTGGTAGTTCAAGTGTCTTCGTGTTGCAAGACCTTTTAGGACGAGTAGGAGGAGGAAGCGTTTTGAAACGGGAAGCAAGGTAATGAGGAGAACTAGGATCTTTGAGGATTTTAAACAAGAATGATAGGATATGCATATCACGTCGAAGACGAATGGGAAGCCATTTCAATTGAGAGCGAAAAGCAGAAACTCGGTCATATTTACGCAATCCGAATATGAAACGAATTGCAAGATTTTGGAGACGCTCTAGCTTATTCAATTGATCTTCAGTTACATCCAAGTAGCAAATATCGGCGTAGTCGAGAATGGGGAGAAGGAGTGATTGCGCCAGCATAATTTTGGTTTTGAAGGGAAGAAAAAATTGAAGCCGCTTGAGGGAGTGAAATGAGTAATGAATACGTTTACTGACTTCACTAATATGTGGGGACCATGACATTGTGCTATCCATAATTAAGCCCAGGTTTTTCACTTTATCGGTGTAAGGTATAGGCACGTCGTTATATTTAATGGGAGGTATCAAGTTCCAGTCTAATTTGTATCTAATCCTGCTACTACCGACAATCATGGCTTGACATTTATTCGGGTTAACTAAGAGACCAAACGAAGCAGTCCAGTTTTGAATGGATATTAGATTCCTATTTAAAAAAGTAATGGCATCAGTGATTTCAGCTAAGGCAAAATCTTTATAAATTTGCAGGTCATCAGCGTAAAGGTGAAAAGGGCAAGAGAGGACACGAGAAATATTGTTAATAAATAACGAAAATAATAAAGGTGAGAGAACACCTCCTTGAGGCACACCTGCTGATACATTCGACCAATCAGAGAATTCGTCATTTAGTTGGACACGCTGGAATCGATTGAAAAGATATGAACGGAACCATCCAATCACAGAGGAGCACACGCCAAAGTAACTTAAAGTAGAGAGTAAGAGGTCGAAGTCGACACAGTCAAATGCGCTGCTCAGATCTAATAATACGATAGCTGTTAGTTAGGTGTTGTCCATAGCATAGCGAATGTCCTCAGGTATGTTGAGCAGTGCACCAACTGTGCCGTGAGATGGGCGAAAACCGGATTGGTAAGGACATAATAAGGAATTAGATACGAGAAAGGAATACAACTGTTTGTGGACTACAGATTCTAAAACCTTAGAGAGTAAGGGAAGAATAGAAATAGGCCGAAACTGGGAAAGTGAAGATGGATTGGGAGTTTTTGGAATGGGAATGACATGAGCTTTCTTCCATGATGACGGAAAGACATTGTTTTCCAACGAAAAATTAATTATGTGTGAGATTATGGGAACAATGTACTCCAGCACCGGAAGAAGCATGTCTAGACTAAGACCATCACCACCAATGGCTTTGGTGGAGATAGATTTAATACTTTTTGCCACGTCCTCCTCTGAAACTGAGTTGAAAGAAAACGAGGGATGATTATTACTTTGAGGTTGATTAAGACTAGACAATAGGGAGAGGGTATTAGACTTAGAAAGATTATCTAGAGTCAAAGGTGGTGAAGAAAAGTGTTTATTCAGGGAATTGAGATCTATGATATTCTGACTTGTATCCGTTGGCTTACCTACTCCCAATGATCTTAAGAAACTCCAGATCTGCCTCTGGTCCGAACCCTCAATTTGATCATGAATATACTTGCGCTTAGCATCCCTGCACATCCTATTGCAAAGATTGCGCAACTTCTTGTAAGCTTGCAAGTTCTCAATGGACGGTGAAAGTTTTTGACGGCTTTTAGCCTTGTCACGCTTTGCCATAACTCTACGAATGGCTGGAGTCAACCAAGGGGCGGGAATGTGTTTAAGGCGAACTGGTCGCACTGGAGCATGAATATCGTACATTTTCGTCAGAGTACTAGTAAAATATTTCACCATCACATCTATATTGTGAGCAAGTAGAACCGGAGACCAATCTATATCTCTCATATCAACCCTCAAGCGTTCAAGATCCATTTGCTTAAAATTGCGCAGAAAACGAACTCTAGGTTTGGCTTTGGGAACACGTACTTTGTGAGATAGAAAGATGAGGTCATGATAAGAAAAGGGTTGTCATTTGTCCATGAGCACCAACCAAGTCAGGGTTAGAAACAATAACAAGATCAAGAAGAGATGGTTTGGAGTTTGGGAAATAATGAGTTGGAGACGACTTTTGAAGAATATGGAGATTGAGAGAAGATGTCAGACTATTAAGCTTACCAGCTCTAGTATCATTTTTTAAAAGACAAGTGTTAAGATCACCCATCAAGATGATCTGGTCGTAAAGAGGCACTACATCCTCAAGCGCACTCTCAAGAGAGTTAAAATAATCCACCTGATCGTTTGGACTATAAAGGGCCCCTAGGAGAATCTTTGTATGGCGTGTAATAATCTCAACAAATAAATATTCAATGGCGCCAGTGTAATGTGATGGAGAATGCATGATTACTCTGGCAGGAATATGACTACGCAGATAGATACCTACACCACCGCCCCCTAGACCAGTGCGATCATTGCGAAAAAGCTTATAGCCCGGGATAGAGAAACATGTGCTAGAAAGGGAAGGCTTTAACCAAGTTTCCGAAATAAGTATACAGTCAACTACGCCATTGTCAAAGGAAGTAAGAAGATCATTATAATGGGATGGAATACTTTGGGCGTTGATATGCACAAGGGAAAGAAAATTGGGATTTTTACCAAAAGTTTCTAACAATTTGTAATTCAAAGGTTTTGAATCAAAAAGCAAAGAATCATTACTATCTGCACTTTCATATTCGTCAGACGAACAAGAAAAATATTCATCATTCACTAACATATATAAAGATAATATATATAATATAATAACAAAAAAAATAAATAAATAAAATAAAATAACAGTAATAAAAAAAAAAAACAATTAATTTAAAAACCTCCGTAAGCCCAAGTTGACTTGAAGAAGAATCTCCGATAACCGGACACATTTCAAGGCAAAACAGCTACAGAAAACCAAACACATTGGACAATAGGTTTATGCCGATTACAAATTTTGAAATTTAATTTTAACCAAAATTAGTTAACGTGATAACAAACATTGGTGTCGATTCTGGCGTGATTCTCCAAACTCAAAACCAATTCTAACATCAGTCTCTCCTTTTTATTCTGTATAGAGAATGACAAGGATACACTGTTGTCAAATTTAAGTTTAGGTTTAGAGAATCATGCCAGAATCGACACCACTGTCATGAAAAAAAAAAAAAAAAAAGTTCTTTGGCTGTATGAATATCATTACCTTGTCTTTAAAAAAGAAGTAAAAAAAAAACAATGACATTTGCTCTACTGCAGTTTAGTTGACAGTGGTGCCGATTCTAGCGTGATTCTCTAAACTTATAACTAAATTTAACATCAGTCTCTCCTTTTCATTCTGTATTGAGAATGACAAAGATGCACTGTTGTCAAATTTAAGTTTAGCTTTAGAGAATCATGCCAGAATCGACATCAGTGACGTGATAGATTACCGACAGTATTTTGATTCTACTTGTAATCAAAAAGTATATTCTGTTCAATAAAAATAGATAAATTACGGTAGAATAACAATTAATGTTCATTTGCGACCAAAATAGCTCGCACGAAGTGAAGTTAGTAATTGAACTACAATTATCGACATACCGCACAGTTCAATGTTATAGTCCGACAAAGAAATAGAGGACAGGCAAACCGAAATGTTACTTGACACTTTCTTGAACCACTTCCTCCGATTGATTTGGATGCCTGAGTATCAATTGTTGGAGATCATTGCTAGAGAAGATTTTCTTACGCACACCGTCCGCCAATAGAACAGAAATAACGCCTTCAGTTGACCAGCATTTCTTCCTACCAAAGTGTTTGCGAGCTGCTACAAAAAGTTCTTGTCTCATCTTAGTAAGGAACTCGGATACTGATATATTAGAATCCTTCAGCTTGGTTTTACTGTTCCACACCATCATGCGTTGTTTCATTGAAATAAAGCGAACCAGGACTGGACGATTTGAACCCTTTTTCTTTGTGCCAAGCCGATGACAAGAGCCAATAGCTTCAGAACTCATACTGGCTAATTGTAATTGGGTGGTTAATATGGAAACAGTTTTGTTTACTATATCTTCATCATCATCCTCCCTGATCCCATGAAACAAGAGAACCTTCCTGCGGGTATATGCATCCAGGCGATCCAAACCCAATGTCAGCAGTTCAATCTGTGACTTTAGTATGGAGAGTGTCTTCCAGACAAATGTCTTGAACGATGCAAAGTCAGCAGCTAAGGATTTTACCGTAGTGTTGGATTCTTTTGAACGAGGTACTTGAAGATGTTTTTCGAACTCGGTCATCCGGCTGTCAAACATTGTAGTGAGATCGTTTATACTGTGAAGAAGCTGTTCTGCTGTGGTGCCCATGGTTACACTGGAGATAATGTTTGTGAGGGAGTAAGAGATATCAACTTAGCCACTGGAGATATTACTTTCTAACCATAAAGACTATAAATATTTTTAAATATAAATAAAACTATGAGCAACTTTTATAAGTGTTATTCCTTTCACGCCTACCCGCGAAAAACAAACAAACAACACATTGGCGAAGATATTAATTACAGAATCATGAATTAAAGTAAAATGGCCATTGTTAACTATAGATTTACATTAATTTTGCTATTGTTTACTTAACTGTTTTTTTTTCATTTCATTTGCTTAGGAAAGATTATGTTACATTAGAATCTAAATTAATTTATTTAACCCAATGTTATTAAAAATAAATAATACAAGACAATTTCAAATTAATCAAAAACTTAGTAGTATGGAAATTCGGGTTTGCACAAAATTCTTCATACAAAATGGAAATATAATATTTACAGATCAATATTTTAAATGAACCGACTTTAAAATGAAAATTATATATTTAGGTATGCATTTCACATTCATCGATTAATTTAAGTATAGTATTTCCCGGGTGGTGTGATGCAGAATAAAATACATTTCTCCTCACCTACAATTCTACCAAACTTTATTGTTATAAGCCCCCAGCAACTATTTTACCCCTATGTAACGTCACTCCATGGATTTAGTCATCACATTCCTTTTCTTACATTCTCAGGTGTAATTTATATTTTGTAGATAGAAATAAAACAATGGTTATAAATATACAATCATTTTAATATTTTTATTTATAAGTTACTAAAAAGTACAGTTTTATGACGATTCGAAAAAGCCAAGAGTTGATTCCATTTTGCTTTTCAAGTAAGCTTTTATACACATTTTGAAAAATCAACTTATTTCATGATAATAGTAATTAATAAACATCATCATCATAAATTTATTTCACGCATGTATGTTTGCCTGGATGTATAACTCTAATTTATAGGTACTCCAGCGGGCGGGGGATGTGTTAGGTTTATATATAGCACAAAGACGGCTAAACCTAACACATCACCTATTTTACCATTCTGCGTCCCGTCTGGTAATCTGGTGAATGGTCTGGGGAGCGAGCGCAGGTCGTGTAGATCCCCCAGACAAGCCTGACTGTTTTCCTTCACGTGGTTGCCGCCCGTTATTGGTCTGATTCCCTATGAAACAGACGTAACTGAAATGGTCAGACGATTTTCCTCCCCATCCACCAGGAGTAGGGAGGCGGCCTGGTGGTGCGTCAGCCTCTCCTGCGCTAGGACCTGCGCAGCATCGCCGTAAGCAGGGATGAAGGGATCCTGGTGTTTGAGCGGAAAGGGTAGCTGCGGCACCCCGGAAGCAACACAGCACTTTGGCCCGGATTTCAAGCGAGACGGCAACTTCGTGGTGTAGCCGACCACGAGGCAACGGTCAGGGCGTCTACCGTCTATGGGTCGCCGGCGAGGGGTGTGGGGGTCGCTCTTAACATCTAGCGATGGACTCCGGCCATGCTGAAGGAGCAAGGTTGCATGGAACCACTGGTAGTTGGGATCGACTACCAGCCATGTAGCTGCAGTTCCCGATGTCGCGCTGAGAGGAAAACCCTGTGCCCCTATATCCTCACCACAATCCTGGTGCCTTGATTTTTAATATCGGCATCCCAGTTGTGGCTCCGTGGCGGGTGGGACTGGTGAGGATGAAGCTTTAATAGACACGTGAAATGGAACCAAACAGATCCCATAATATAAGCGACAAAGACAAGGACATAACAGCGTCTGGATACCTGGTGAAGGGGAAACCCGGTGACAGGCAGACGAACAAGACAGACAAAGAGTCGGTATACCTGGTGAAGGGGAAACCCGGTGTCAGGCCGACCAATACAGACCTAGACGTACCATCTACGTCCCGTGCGTTGGAAGCCTTGGTGAAGGGGCAACCCGGTGTCAGGCAACAGCCGCAGGAAGTGGATGGTGACTTGGACTCCTGGCAAGTCGCTACCTACCGACGTAAGAATCGGAAGGCAGTGGACAGGACTGGGGGCCCAAGTGTTGACAAGACAAAACCGACAACCGACCGGCACAGACTCGGGCAGAGGGCTAGGAAGGCCCGTAACAAAACTGCAGCAGCCAAGGCCGCTCAACAGGCTGTTACGAGTCAGGGAACCCAGGACCAAGTACAGACAGACAGACCGACTAATGTACAGACGGACAGACAAACAAATAAGGGACAGACGGACAGACAAGAGGCCTCGAAGAGGCCCAGACTGGACGACACCATCTCACCAAGGGGGCAACATAAGAAGCCTAGACCCGAGGGGCTGCGTCGTACAGACAAAAAATCATTTGCCGATGCGGCTACAGCCGACTTGCTCGTTATAATAACGGGCAAAAATACAGGACATATCAGCGCTGCTCATGCTGGGGTTGTCCTTAAGGCTCTGGAGGACGCCGTTGTAGAGGAACTCCTTATGGCAGGACCTTCAACGGACGAAGGCCCGAACCTTAAGGGTAAACCCATCATTGGTGGTGGAGCTCTGAGCCTCTGGTGTGAGACACCCCGCACGCTGGAGTGGGTCAAGAAGACCGTAGCCGGACTGAAGGTCCCGGGGTATGAAGACGAGTTGATAGTGCAGCGCCAAATTGATAGGCCGAAGAGGGTGGTGTGTGGATTACTTGTCCCGGGCACGAGGGAACCACACACGATAGCCAAGCTGCTGCGCTATCAAAATAAACAGGCAGACGTAGACCGATGGCTATTACACAAGGCCATCGCAGGAGACGACAACACGTTCCTGGTGTTCAGCACCACCAGGGACGTCGCAGAGAAACTGCTTGCGAGAGGCAGGAGACTGTGCTACCTGATGGGCTCGGTGTATGTAAGGTTCAGGAACCAGGGTGGTCAATACCTGGACAGCCTGCCGCCTTTAGAGCAACCAACATCTGCTCCGTCGCCGGGCTCATCGGGGGGCATAGCAGCTCCAAAGCCAGACCAAAAGCAGGATTCGACAACTCCGGCTCCGGCGGATCCCACTTTGGGTGAGCAAGGAGCAGCGGACATGATGGACGAATGGGCTGACAAGCTGGGTGGAATCGACATCGGGCAAGAGGTGGATGTCGATGTTTTGCTTGCGTCCGATGGCGCCTCCACCGAGTAAAGTCAAGCTCATTCAGACAAACCTCCAGCACAGTCGCACCGCAACGGCTCAACTCAGGAAGTGGCTGGAGGAAAACAATGACGGGGCTATTGCTCTGGTCCAGGAGCCGTGGATCAGATCCAACACCATATGTGGCCTCAACAACACCGGTGGTAAGAATTTTTACAACCCAGGTAACCGCTCACCGCGGACCTGCATAGTATGTTCAAAACACCTACAGGCAAAAATAATGACACAATTTTGTTCTAGCGACATAACAACAATCCAAATAATACAACAGCAAAATCCAAGTGTACCTGTCCTGGTAGTTGCCTCTGCCTACATGCCTGAAGGAGAGGAAGCTCCGTCAGGGGAACTGGCTGAGCTGGTGAGACACTGCGAACAAACAGACAAGGCGCTGATCATCGGCACCGACTCCAACGCCCACCATCAATTGTGGGGTATGACGAAAAGCAACAAACGAGGTGAGGAATTAGTAGATTATCTATTTACCACTAACCTTAATATAATAAACACAGGATCTGAACCTACTTTCGTAACAAGAAGGGGCAGATCCATCATCGACCTTACACTAGCATCAAGAAGAGCAGCGGATCTGATCTCTGACTGGCACGTTTCCCCAGAGGCATCCTGCTCTGACCATAGGTGGATTAGGTTCAACATCGCGGTACAGCGTGTCACCCAGCCACCTAGACGCATACCTAGCAAAACAAACAGAAGCCAGTATCGCAGACAGGTAACTCGGTCACTGCGACATCTGCAGTCTGGTAGTTTAGACGAAACTTATAAAATAGACGAAACAGCTGAGGAATTAACAAGAGTTATAATCTCAAGCTATCAGACAGCCTGTCCTCTTAGTACACCATCATCCAACTCGGGCGCCAGCCAGTCTTGGTGGGGTCCCGAGCTGGAAAAACTGAGGAAAAAGGTAAGAAGACTTTTTAACAGGGCCATGAATACATGTGACGACCAGGACTGGGATGCGTACAAAGATGCCAAGGCACTTTACAAGAGACGCATCCGACATTGGAGCAATGGGTCTTGGAGGAAATTTTGTTCAGATATAGACTCATGCACAAAGGCAAATAAGGTAAGGAAACTGCTATCTAAAGATAGGCAGCAAGACCTAGCACAGCTCCGGAAGGCTGATGGCTCCCTCACAGAAACAACTGAGGAGGCACAGAGGGTACTACTTGAAACCCACTTTCCGGGCTGCATCATACACACGACACATACATGGAATGACACTAGCTGGACCCCCACGGAACAATCCTGGAACACTGCATTGAAGACAGTGTCTACAGATAAGTTAAGGTGGGCCATCAACAGCTTCCAGCCATTCAAGGCAGCCGGACCAGATGGCATCTTTCCGGCACTGCTTCAATGGGCAGGTGAAGCACTAATCCTTATCCTGGTGCCCCTCCTGAGAGCGTGTCTTGCATTTAGATACACCCCGAAGCTCTGGAGGGAGGTCAAGGTAATCTTCATACCAAAACCGGGTAAGGCAGACTACAACGAGGCGAAATCTTTCAGACCAATAAGTCTCTCATCATTTCTGCTAAAGACCCTGGAAAGACTGTGCGACAGAGAGCTGAGAGACAACCAACTAGTCAATGTTCCACTACATCCGAACCAACACGCCTATAGTCCAGGCAAGTCGACAGAATCTGCACTACATGCAGTCGTAAGTAAAATAGAGGATAGTCTCAGACGGAAAGAGCTATGTCTGGGCACCTTTATAGACATAGAAGGCGCGTTTGACAAAACAAGCTTCGCCAGCATAGTAGACGCACTTGGCAAACACGGAGTCGATGAGACCATTATATACTGGGTAAGTAACATGCTCCGTAACAGACTAATCAGACTACAAGACGACAATCATCTCAGAGCATTGGCAACTAAAGGATGCCCTCAAGGAGGAGTACTGTCGCCTCTGCTATGGAATGTAGTTGTAAACGACTTAATTACCAATCTAAACAACCTTCACTACCACACGGTGGGCTACGCGGACGACCTTGCAATCATAATACCAGGTAAGTTTGCGAGCACCGCCTGTGATGTTATGCGAGGGGCAATGAAGGTTGTTGAAAAATGGTGTGACGACTACGGCCTTAAGGTGAACCCAGTGAAGACGGAATTGGTCATGTTCACGAATAAAAGATCATTAGGCGACTATCGGTTACCGAAACTATTTAACACGACACTGAGGCTCTCCAACGAGGTAAAGTATCTAGGAATAACCCTAGACTCCAAACTGAACTGGGGATCCCACATAGACAAAACTACAACGAAGACTAACATCATTTTCTGGCAATGTCGCAAAATGATTAGCAAAACTTGGGGACTATCACCGCTCATTGTTAAGTGGCTATACACGACCATAATTAGGCCCATCATCAGCTATGCAGCAGTAGTATGGTGGACCAAGACAATCCAGGTAACGACAATTAATAAGTTAAGACGTCTCCAGAGGCGGGCATGCTGTGCAATCACCGGCTGCATGAAAACCACTCCCACATCAGCACTGGAGACAATACTTAACGTGAGACCACTCCACTTGTTTATACAACAGGAAGCTGCATGTACAGCCACGCGCCTAAGCATGCTGGGGCATTGGAGAGACAACAACTCCCCGCACACCAGCATCTTGGCAGACATACACAGGCACTTTCCGTACTTTGCAGCAGTAAACGACCTTATTCCTAAGACGTACGTATTTGACAAAAAATACAAAATTCAACTTTATGAAGACACCCCGGACCGTTGTCTGCATAAGGAGTTGAGGGTCTACACAGACGGTTCAAAAACCAACTGTGGTACGGGCTCGGGTGTCTTCTCCGAAGACCTGAATATACACATCTCGACAGCTTTGGGTGCCTACAACACGGTCTTCCAGGCAGAGTATGTGGGCATCATCAGAGCTGCTGAGGCGATAGAATGTCGCGGGGTAAGAGGTAAACACATTCGTATCCTCTCTGACAGCGCTTCTGTCCTACAGGCACTGGACAACAATATAATGACATCAGGCTTAATTTACGAATGCCACAGTAAGTTGACTAATATTGCGAACGACAATAGATTGACCCTACAGTGGATTAAAGGACACAGCGGCTCAAGGGGTAATGATGCGGCGGACTGCTTAGCCAGGGAGGGGTCTAGCAGGACGGCCATTGGTCCGGAGCCAATTATACCCATACCCTATCGGCAGCTGCGAACCTGGATAAGGGAGCGCTCTCAACGACAACACGACGATTACTGGTCAAAACTCACGGACTGCAGGCAAGCCAGGGAAGCCGTTCCTAAGGTAAACCTGCAACTAACACGTAAGTTAATCAGACTACCTAGACAAGCCCTGAAACAAATCGTGGGTATACTCACGGGTCACGGCTACTTTAACAAACACCTTTGTAATATAGGTATTTCTGACAGCCCTCTGTGCAGAGCCTGCCTGGAGGCGGATGAGACGAGCGCCCATGTCCTACTGGAGTGCAGGGGCGTTGCAAGACAAAGGACTTCTCTAATGGGAAGCCCGAAGACAATAGTAGAGGCCTGCAGCAACATTCGGGGACTGCTGAGCTTTCTGGAGGAGCTGGGATGGCAGGACTGATGCCAATCCCCCACGCAAAATAGGCACTAGGTGTCGAGTTGCGGAAACAGCCCGCCGTACTACTAAGACTAAGACTAAGACTAGGTACTCCAGCCATCTTATGGCAAGACTTAATTATTCCACAAATACAAACTTCTATATTATAGTGCCATATATCACACTTGAACAATTTAAGTAAACTATTAATGAAGTACAAATATTTCTAAAACATGCAATAAAAAACTTATTTTTGAAGTTAAATATGGGTTTGCTTATAAAAGTTTTTTCCATAAGATGGCTGAAGTATATACATAGATTTTTACTTACGACATCAGAATAAAAGGGAATAGCTGTATGTTTTAATCGATCCTCCATTATATAATCAGTAGCCACAGAAATTATTACTGCATATTTTTGCACTTTCATAAAATTTATTTTATACTTGATAGCCATTGGCATCTCCTTGTTGGTTCCTTAGGACAACTTAAAAATGGAATAAAAATAGTAAGTATGTGTTTTATTGTTAATAGCAATTAAGGCAACAATAAATACGTAACATGAATAAAATATAGTAACATAAGTGTTTTACATTGTGCGCGTACTAATAAAATAATTCTGTCCTATTTTAAGGGTTTTCGTATTACGAAAATCACTTTATCCGCGTTTCGTGGTCACCCTTTTAGTGTTTATTTTACAATGCCAGCCGTTGTTTGTTAGTAAAATTCTGAAATATTAGTACCGAAACCTTTCAATAATACGATTTTGGAAAGTAAATGATAGAAAAATAATGGGTTTTATGTTAAAATAAGTGTTAAAAAGATTTTTTTGATGAAATGTAAGCAATTATCAATTATGATAACTTATGACTCACCTGTGCAATACCAAGAAACATCCAGGATAGTGTTTACTTCCACAACCTAGGCCTACACATTTTTGAACCATTTTTCACGTTTTGATAGCGAGAAAAGTCCTAATATGAATCACAACTTTCGAGTCGACAAAAATAGAAATTGACATCCACCATATTGACACATGCGGTGTTACCATTGTTTGAAAATGCCGGCTACCACAATAATGGGGAAATTAAGAAAGAAAAAAATGTTCCGATGATTTAATCAAGGCAATTGTTTCATTAACAGAATATAATTTTACAAATAAGGGGCTTTAGTAATAATTCACCAGATTTAAAAATAACTCGGGAAAATTGAATAATTAGATTGAAATGAGTCAACAAAGGTCACGAATTTCTATTTAATGTAACTGCATATAATATTTGCATACTATTTTTTACTAAAGGTTTAATTAAATATTATAGTTGCATAATATTATAAATTGTTCATCTTGGATTCGATTTCAGAATAGCTTTAACGTACATACTAATTCATAGATAAACTTTCAAGTCTAATGATATTAACGTCAAAGAGTTCATATTATAAGTGTTGTCTAAAAGTTTGTTAAACAGAAATTGCTAACTAATACTGTAATTGAAAATGAAGTGTTGCCAGAACTGATTTTTTATTTACGTCACATTGAAAATTATTATACGCGCTTTTTTTAAAGGTTTCGTCAAGTTATGAGCATTTCATCACATACTGTGGCGCGTTTGCCCCGCCCACAAGGCCATTCTAACCTCTTTCTGCGTTTTGTAGAGAGGGAAGCCCATGCCCCGGGCGGCAAATTAAAGCCTGGCAGACGTGTGATCATCATCATCATCATCATCATCAACAGCCCATCATAGTCCACTGCTGGACTTAGGCCTCTCCAAATGCACGCTACTCAGATCGATCTTGGGCTATTCGCATCCAGCTCCTGCCAGCCACCTCGCGCAAATCGTCACTCCATCGTGCCTGAGGACGTCCTACACTACGTTTGCCTAGACGCGGTCTCCACTCCAGAACTCGTCTACCCCAACGGTTATCGGTTCTTCGGCAAATATGGCCAGCCCACTGCCACTTCAACTTGCTAATCCGGTGGGCTATGTCGATAACTCTGGTTCTCTGTCGGATTACCTCATTTCTGATGCGATCCTTCAGAGAAACGCCGAGCATAGCCCTTTCCATAGCGCGCTGAGCGACTTTGAACCTGTGGACCAGCCGTACCGTCAGTGTCCACGTCTCGGCTCCGTATGTCATCACAGATAGGACGCACTGATTGAAGACTTTCGTCTTTAGGCACTGTGGGATCGACGATGTCAGGACTTGACGTAGCTTCCCAAACGCTGCCCAACCTAGCTGAACTCTTCTATTCACCTCGTCCTCAAAGTTGTTTCTACCCAACTGCAATGTCTGCCCGAGGTATACATATTTTTGAACAACTTCGAGAACGGCACCGTGTATTGCAATCGGTTCCGGTAGAACATGTTCATTGAACATGACCTTGGTTTTATCCAAGTTCATCCGTAGGCCGATGCGTATAGAAGAGTCAGCCAGGTCATTCAGCATCTGTTGTAGGTCCTGCAGGGTTTCTGCCATGATGACGATGTCGTCTGCAAATCGCAAGTGAGAGATGCGTTCCCGATTTATGTTGATGCCATGTCCTTTCCAGTTCAGCGTCTTGAACATATCCTCCATTGCATTAGTGAACAATTTCGGGGAAATAACGTCCCCTTGTCTCACTCCACGATGCAACGGTATGGGACTTGTTTGCTGATTCTGTACTTGGACAGACATGGTGGCGGCTTCGTAGAGACATCTTATCACTTGGATGTATCGCCAGTCGACTTGGCAACGCTGCAGGGACTCCAGGACAGACCAGATTTCAATCGAGTCAAAGGCCTTCTCATAGTCCACAAATGCTAGGCACAGGGGCTGATTGTACTCCTCAGTCTTCTGTATAATCTGCCGCACTGCGTGGATGTGGTCTATGGTGCCGTATCCGCTCCGAAACCCAGCCTGTTCCGGTGGTTGGAAGTCATCAAGTCTTTGCGCAAGACGGTTACTGATCACTCTTGAGAACAGCTTATAGACGTGGCTTAGAAGGGATATGGGTCGATAGTTCTTAAGTAGGGTCTTGTCCCCCTTTTTAAAGGACAAGACGACCACACTCCTACTCCACGCCTCCGGAGTTCTCCCTTCGAACAGGACAGTGTTAAAAAGCTTTTGGAGCTCCCTCAGTACGTGTGATCAACGTTGCGTTAATGATGAGTTGTAAACTATGTGTATACAGGGCAAATTATATGGCAAATAAAAAAAAGACCCAATTTTATGTGGCAAAATAGTATTTATTAATTTCGACATAAGGAGCATTGACGCCTGTAACAATTATCATAATCAAAATGGAACTGGTATTGATATCAAAATTAACATTATCATTACCTTAATAATAATAGTTATACGCACTGTACTCTCCCGTAATTTAAATTTACTTCTGCACATTTTTTATTTGTATGTAATGTAGAGTAGTTAGTGCAATCTAATTACGTTCTAGTCGCTTTTAGTTATACGGATGGGTGCCCTGTGTAAACAAATATACCAAATACTTAACACGACTTCATTAGAACGCGTGTACAGTGCACATGTGGTACTTTTATAATAACAAAAACAATTCACAAACACGAAACATAAGAGTTAAAAAATATCACATGACATCGCGTCGCATTAATGATTAACTTTAATAAAAGAGTAAGATCACCTTAACAAAAAATTATAACAATTAAAAGCAAACTTAGGGCCAAGCAGGGCTGTCGCCCACTCAACAGAGAAAATATTTAAACAATTTTAGGCGGGTCACCAACCTGGGGGCCAATCGCATAACGAGATCAAACAAAACAGAACAAAATGAAATCGTAAGCGATAGCGATAGCCATAGCAATACTGAAAGGCAATTAGCCCCCAGGGGAATCGGAAGAGATCCGGCCCAGATTTCCACTCCTCTAAATCCGGCCCTGAGCAAACTGGTACATTAAATCACATTTTAATACTTAAAATTAAACTTCGTTTGAAGAAGATATTTAACGTTCACCTGTGCCACGTCGTAAACGATGTATCTGAAAATGTATGCTCAGAAAATTATCATAATGAATGAACGAAGCGTGTACAGTTTGTACACCTTTTAATGTAGTTATTGTTGAGATTTAGTTAATTGGAGTGCAGGAGAAAAAGATCAGAGAGAGATAAATACCGAGATATATTGTAAACAAAGTTACAGTTAAGGTGTAGGCTATTCTTGTCTTTAATGTGTGTTAATTAGTTCGCGTTTCTAATTGCACTGTCTTTAAATAAAGAAATAATAATTTATAATTACGATAATATGACACTCTAGGTAAACGCGGGTCATTGACGCGGCCTGAGTGACGTTCGCGGTGTTAGCAAATTTTTATGTACAAGTAAACTGTACATCTTGGCAACCCGAGAAAAACAAAGAAAAGAGATAAAAGGTTGACATAACAAAAGAGCAAGGAATAGCCTTAAAATTTAATAATAAATATTAACAAAGCAAAAATTGTTATTTTAATCGAAATTGAATGTAGCGTTGCTTGTTCCGGCGTTGAGACTCCGAGGAGGCTTCTTCGGGGGAGCTTCTGCTTCAATGTTGTCCCTCTGCATGTCATGTCTTCGGTAAAAGGTTTGAAGTTCGATGTCTGTAGGATGTGGTTGTTGGTTGTTATTCGAGATTGTGTTGTTTTTCTTCAAACAGTGAGGGCAGTATTTCCTTACAACCAACACAAGCAAAATTGCAACAGCTGACGTCAGTAACACGTAACTAATAATATATTGATGTACGTCATGACTTGATATTGTTGTCAATTTTTCGTTGTCTTTCAAACGAGTAATGTCTTCTTCGATCCCTTCCGTTTCACGAGCTGTAGATTGAAACACCATACGTGGCGTGTGATTATAAGTTAAGTTTACTATCTTGTTTACTGATGTATCCAATGTATTAGCTGCGATGTTATAATTCATCTTCATGCGGCTGCTGTAGTGATTGTGGGAGTAGATTGTAAAATCCTCAGATTGCAGCAGGCATCCCTGAGGTAACGTCACTATTCCTGATGACGTCATGGTGTGTGATGTAACGTGACTATTGCATATGGTACGTAATGAACACGTATCACAACATATGGTAAGCCACTTGTTAGGAGAATGTAACTCGATCCACGCGTTCTTGCATGAGGCGCGTTCGACGTCACAGGGCTGGTCATTTTGATGCGAAAGCAGTTTCGCTTCGCACGGAGCTGTTTTGCTATGCATATTGAAAACAGGTTTGTTTGTTTTGCATATGTATTTGTCCGATCTTTGTTTTCGGCAGTGCTCGAGATCTTCATCATTGAGTGAAATGTATATATTTTTCTCCAAATTCACTGCAATATATTTGAAAGTTGTCTGTACGTATGATGTGTCCATCTCCTCGAATTTGACAGGTAATGGTATAATTTGATATAAGTTGAAATCTTCATTAGTTATTAGCGGTATGTGCATTTCGAAAATAATATAGTTCTCAGTGACTCGAGCTCTCACATAAATCAAAGTGTAGAGTTCCTTTATATCTTCCTTGTAGTTTTGCACTGGTAGTGATAAGTCCTTTGGTATGCTCCCAGATATGTCCGTTAATTGTTGTATGAGATGAGCAGGAGAAATCATATGCACATCTATGTGTCCTCGATAGACATTAGTGAGCGAGTCGAATAACATATTTTGGAAAGATCTTAGGTTGTTCATGAGTAAATACGCTGTCATCGAAACAGAGTTGAAATAGGAGTTGGCGGAAACTATTTGCATTTCTGTCTTCAATCTCGCCATATTTAGTTCAGTTTGATTCAGGAAGTTCTCGATCATATTAAACTGACGTTGAATATTATCTTCACTTTTTCTCAGCGCTTTATTTTCCAGTTCGACGATACTTGTTTGGTTTTTTATTAGCTCCAGTAAAAAGTCTTCATTGGTATGGATGGCTCGTATATCATTTTCGTATTTATGGGCGAACCGTTGATCTAAAACTCCAAATAAGCTGTTCGCTACATAACCCACTCCATCCAATAAGCCACGTTTCTTCCTGTTACTTAAATGTTTATGAGGATTCATAAGAATTGTGTTATAATAATCTAGAAGTTCCATTTCGTGACTTAGCTGTTCTGTTGTCGCTCTGCAGTATAGTAAGTTAGTTCTGTAGCACAAGTTCTTCACAGTATCAAAATAATGTTCAATACGACGAGTTCCTTCCCAGTAGTTTGTTATGTTATAATACATAATGAGTATCCATTCATCGTGCATCAATTGCATTTTACCCATTGCGTCATAGTAGATAGGGCGCTCACGTTCGAAGTTAGTAATTTGAGCGCTTGACGACACGCCGTCAATGGAGCCATATGATCCCGATAAAAATGTAAACATGGTTAACATTGCTAATAACAGCTTAGATGTTTTGTTTCTTCCTTTTTTCTTTGAGCGCTCCAAGTTTGTTTTTATTTCTTGTTTAGATGAAAGATCCTCGTGATTTTCAATTTCAGTGTCTATGGGCAGGCGGGATAATTTTATAACTGGCCGCTTGGTTATTCCCGTTTGAGTTTTTATTGTTGTAACTCGAACATATCCGTCAGAACCAGGGTGAGTTTCAAGGACGCGCCCCAAGGCCCATTTTCCTGGAGGTAAGTTGTTATCCTTGACCAATACTACTTCACCGACCTTAATGTTGTTTGTGGGCTTGTTCCACTTGCTACGAGTTTGCAGTTGAGTCAGATAATCGTTCGACCAATTTTTCCAATATTGCTGGAACATTTGTTCTGTCAGTTGCCATCTGCGACGAACGCCGATATGAATATCATTGTAATCGGATGATGGTAACGTCATTATTGAGCTTCCGGTAAGGAAATGACCAGGAGTCAAACAGTTGTAGAATTCTACAGGATCCTCAGTAAGTGGACACAAGGGCCTCGAGTTTAAGCACGCTTCGATCTTGGCCAAGAGAGTAGTCATCTCTTCGTAGGTGAGCTTCTGGTCGCCTAGTACTCGACGTAGGTGGTGTTTCATCGATTTGACAGCTGCCTCCCACAAGCCGCCAGCAGAAGGCCAGGCAGGGGCGTTAAAATGCCATTCTACTTCTAATTTGTTTAGTTGGTTGAAGAAGTCAGGTGTCATAATTTGTTTGAATTCTTCAAATTCTTGACGAAGTACCTTTGCAGCACCAATGAAGTTAGTTCCGCAATCTGAGTACATGTGTTTAGGGGTGCCACGTCTTGCACTCATCCGCTGGAAGGCTGCAATAAAGGTTTCAGTGCTGAGATCCGAGACAAGTTCAATATGTACCGCCTTAGTCGCCATACATATAAATATTGCTATATACCCCTTTGAAGTTTTAACGCCTCTGCCTTTGTTTATCTTGAGTTCGATATAACCAGAATAATCAACTCCTGTGAAAGTGAAGGGTCGACATGGAGTTACTCTTTGTTGTGGCAGGTGACTCATAATCTGATGGTTGTCAGTTTGACTGAAACGGTGGCAACGAACACATTTTCGCAGTTGAGTTTTGACAGCCCTATTGCCTCCGACGATCCAATATCTCTGCCTTATATGAGTCAACGTAAGCCGCGCTCCTCCGTGCAATGTTGTTAAATGCGACTGTTCTATTAAAAGTTGCGTAAATCGGCCAGTGCGTGGTAATATGATGGGATTTTTCATTTCCAGAGGTAAGTTTGAGTTCTGTAGGCGACCACCGATGCGTATGATTTTGTCGTTATCCAGGTAAGGGCTCAACTTTAAAATCACACTCTTCTTAGAAAGAATTCCATTGCACAAAAGTTGTTTATATTCTTGCCAAAAAAAAGTTTGCTGCACGTGTTTTATAATCATTTTGTTGGCTTCATGTATTTCACATGTTGATAGGTAAGTAGTTTCAGGTTTCCCTTTGGCGCGCATATTTGTTATACAGCGAAGTATCCATGCTGTTATTCGTAATACTCGTGTCAATGAACTACAATTATGTAATAATGTAGTTATAAAATGTTCTTTTCCAGGTTCCGAAAATTTTTTCTTTTGACACAGATGATCATCGCCGATGTTGGTATAGAATATATTGCAATTTAGGTTAATTTCGGTTTCTACATCCTTTAGAAATGGAGGTCCATAGAACCATAAGTCAAAGTTGACTAGTTTGCTTGGTAGCATCCCTCTCGTAGCGCAGTCAGCCGGGTTCAGTTCTGATTTGACGTAACGCCATTGATTTGTAGGTATAATGTGTTTGATTTTTGACACTCTGTTAGCTACATATGTCTCGCGCTTCGTCGTGTCGCTTTGGAGCCAAGCTAACACGACTTGTGAGTCACACCAGGCTCGTGTTATTAGTTGGTATCCAGGTAAAGCTTGTTGAGTTTTTTCCATCAGTTTAGCCAATAGTAAGGCACCACAAAGTTCAAGCCTAGGCAGTGTAGTTTTTTGTTTTGTTGGGGCAACCCTCGTTCGAGATGCAAGTAATGTAATTATCGGAACTCCGGATTTATTTGTCACGCGACTGTAGATAACACAAGCATAAGCTTTCTCGCTTGCGTCACAGAAGCCAAGTAATTCAATACATTGGTTTGTTTCGCTGATCCATCTCTTCAGAGTTATGTTTTTAATAAGTGGCAGTTCTTGTTTTAGCCTTATCCACTCCGACTCAATATCTTGCGGAACTTTATCATCCCAGTCGATGTTGCTCATCCAGAGTTTTTGAAATAATATTTTTGCGGTGATCGTCACGGGAGAGAGCCAGCCCAGCGGGTCGTAGAATTTTGAAATTTCCGAAAGTAATAGTCTTTTTGTGAGTCGAGTTATATTTTCATTTACAGACCAGTTAAGATGAAATGTGTCGGTGTCAGTGTTCCAGCGTAGTCCCAGAGTTTTTGAAGGTTCTTCGGTTTTGAAATCATAGCTGTTTGTAGTTGAAATCTGCTCTTTAGGTAAGTTTTCAAGTAAAGTTGGGTAGTTACTGGACCATTTGCGTAAATTCATGCCCCCACCCTTCAATAAAGCGATTAGGAACTGCTGTAGCTCCTTAGCTCCCAAAAATGAGTGGTCCCCGCTGACAAGGTCATCAACAAAGAAATCGTTTTCCAGCACCTTTGCAGCAGCAGGATACATGTGGCCATCGTCGATAGCGAGTTGCTTGAGGGTTCGGAGCGCCAACCACGGAGCGGGTTTTGTACCGTACGTAACAGTGCAGAGTTTGAACTCCTGTATATCATCAGTAGATGAATCACGCCAGATAATTTTCTGTAGATGTTGTTGGTCTTTGTTAATCCATATGCAGCGATACATTTTTTCAATGTCGGCGGTGAATGCATATTTGTAAGTTCTCCATTTTAAAATAAGTGCCTGGATATCTTTTTGTAGGTTAGGTCCTTTTTCAAGGAGGCTGTTCAAACTGTAACCGCTCGAGGTTTTTTGAGATGCATTAAATACAACTCTCAGTTTTGTTGTTGTTGAGCTTTCTTTCAAAACACCGTGGTGTGGTAAGTAGCAGCTGGTAGATGTAATTTGAGACGCCGGTTCCATATGACCCAGGTTCGCGTATTCTTCCATAAACTTCTTGTACATAGTTGATAGTTTCTTGTTTCTTGAAAGTCGTTTTTCTAGTTGTATAAATTGAGAAATAGCGATTGATTTCGATGATCCCAGTTTTTCTTCATAGTTGGGGATGAGAGGCATCTTCACTATATATTTCCCTTCAGGATCTCGTTGTACTGTTTGCGAATAAAATTGTTCACACTGGTCGTCTTTGGAGATATCTTCAGTATTCTGGATTTCTTCTGTTTCCCAATATTTTGTCAGTTCTTCCAAGTTGATTAACGTGACATGGCAGTTCAATGTTTTCATTTTTCCACATAGGATCCAGCCTAAAAGTGTTTGTTGAGCTACTGGGGCTTGATGGCTTCAAGACTCCGTCGAGGATAATTTCCGAGTAAACATCGGCTCCCAGCAGTAAGTCGATAGGGCGGGATATGTTGAAGTCTGGGTCGGCTAGTTTTAAGTTTTCTAGGTGCGGCCAGTTGGATTTTTCAAAAGTTGTATTTGGTAAGTTGTTAGTCAATTTCTTCATGATCAGTGCTTGTATTTCAAAATTGTATTCAGAGTTTATTGATTTACAGGTCAAGTTTAGTTGTCCCCTGCAATCACCGGAAACAGAACCAACTCCAGAGATAGTTGCAGCCAGTTTTCTCCGAGGGAGCCTCAAAATTTGTGCGGCATTTTCAGTTATTAAATTCACTTGCGAGCCTTGGTCGAGGAGGGCCCGAAGGGTTACATAAGTTCCATCCATAGTTTTTATTTTCAGCTGGGTTGTGGTTAGTAAAATCTCCGTGTTATCTGAAGATAAGTGATTTGAGACTTGTCGCTGCGAAGATGTTGACGGTTGCTGTCCAATGTTATTTTTCTCATTCAATAATTTTCGATTAGAGTTGTGCAATAGCGTATGGTGTTTCAAATTACATTCCTTGCAAGTTTTCGCCGATTTACATTCTTCGTTGTTATGTCTGAAAAGGCAGTTTTTGCAGACTTTCAATTTCGCAACTGTGTAGTTTCGTTGCGCCGTGTCCATGTCGATGAACTTTGCGCATTGCATTAAAACGTGATTTCCGTCGCAATTGGGACATTTTCCATAGGCAGTATGATAATTATAAGTTTTCTTGAAATCACCGTATGATTTTTTCACAGGTTGTTTGCTGACTGGTTTCCAAAAAGTAGTTTTTTCCGTAGTTGAATTCCCTCTTGCAGTTTTTGTAGATCTTGCAGTTTCATACGCCATAAACTTGCATTCCAGAAAATATAGAAAATCTTGTAAATTTTGTATTTCCCTATGATCTTTTATTTCATTCATGTAGTCATTAAGTGTAGTTGAGTCCAGTTTGGGTAACATTAAATGGACTATCATTGGATCCCAGGTTGAAGTTTCCAACCCAATGTTAGCTATGTCATTCATGCATTCTCTGATCACATCATGCATTTTCTTGAGATTATTAGCGTCTGGCTGTTGTATGGTGGGAAGATGAATCATTGCGTTGAAAAATGATGAAAACTGTAAACGTCGGTTATCGTAACGTTGCACTAAAATATCCCAACAGGAGTGATAGTTTTCGGCACATACGGAGAGATGCTGCACCAGACTTTCAGCTTCACCTTTCAATTTAGTTTTCAGATGTTTCATTTTTTGAGCTTTGTTTATGATAGTTTCAAGAAATAGATCCTTAAAAGAAATCCACTTGCTGTAATTTCCGGAAAATTCGGGAATTTCCACCTTTGGTACAGATTGTTGGTAGTGAGCACTCGACCAAATTTTGGAATGAAGCTGTTTTCGTAGTTCATCATATTTATCTTCAATATCCGAGAACATGCTATAATAGTGGTCATTAGATCCCTTCAAATGAAAATCGATTTCCCAGTGCAGTTTGTCGATGGGCTCCCATTTCGACTTCAAAATATTTAGGTTGTCTTCTAGTTCCCATTTTTCAGAGATGCTGGTAATGTCAATCTTAGACATAGTACGGTAGATTGCATTAAAGTTGCATTCCTGTTTGTTTAATAGTTGTTGTAATGTTTTGTCACCTTCCCGTACTTGAGTGTCTTCCCCCGAGGTTCCCGCCAAGTCAAACTTCACACTTCGTTTATGTTGTTCCAATAGTTTCAGTCTGCTGTTAATATCCGTTTTAGTTGCTAAGTACATCTCCTTAAGTTTTCCATACACGTCGTCGGCTAAATAGTTGATAGTTTTGTCTTCAAGTTCGAGTACCAATTGAGCATGTCTTGCCTCGAAGTCGCTCCATTGCTCTTCCAGGGATGACAAACGTATGTTAAGATACTCTTCGTTTTTTCGAGATGAAGAATCCTTGCGATAGTTGACACACAAGGTCTTGATATTCGCGTAGCAAGTTGATTGAATCTCCAATTTGTCCATGTTGCTGGCACGTAGTTGACAGTGACAGAGGTAGAGTTTTGCGTTGATTCACGACACGAAGACCACTTGATGATTCGCAATCTTCACAATTTCAAGCTTGAAAATTGGTCGTATCCAGATTCCGGTGTTTATGCACTCTCAAACAGTGTGTGCGCCTTCTCAATACAACTGGGGATTCTCGCTTGTGAGAGGCCAGCTGGACCGATTCGCCACTGAGTTAGAGACACAAAAATCTCCCGAATCCTTATTGTCGAAGGACCAAAAAATGTACAGTTTGTACACCTTTTAATGTAGTTGTTGTTGAGATTTAGTTAATTGGAGTGCAGGAGAAAAAGATCAGAGAGAGATAAATACCGAGATATATTGTAAACAAAGTTACAGTTAAGGTGTAGGCTATTCTTGTCTTTAATGTGTGTTAATTAGTTCGCGTTTCTAATTGCACTGTCTTTAAATAAAGAAATAATAATTTATAATTACGATAATATGACACTCTAGGTAAACGCGGGTCATTGACGCGGCCTGAGTGACGTTCGCGGTGTTAGCAAATTTTTATGTACAAGTAAACTGTACAAAGCGGGTGGGTCCAAATTCACAAAGGCGGAATGCTAATAGCATTCTCTACAAGGCAACTGTCTATGTACTCATACATACAGACATAATACTACTGAAATCATTCTGCCGCTTTTTGCGGGGGTAGGAATATGCACACAAATGCAGTCCAACATACTTTAGCAAAAACGAAATTGTAATTACGACACTCACACATAAAAAATGACAGCGCTAAATCGGGCATAGATAAAACTTTTATTGACAGATCTGTAAGTACTGGCGAGTCGATTGTTTTGTCAAACAAACCCCACGATTGAATTTTAACAAAATAATATGAAATACGTGTTTAAAAGTGGTTAAATATAATTAATATGTTAATAATTCTACTAATATGTGAAATATAACACCATCCTTCTGTAAGTTTAATATTCCAGATATGTTTTACAGAAAATTACATAATATTTTGGCATTTTTGATCTGTAACATACACTCGCGCAACTTGACTCAGTCCAGTGAAATATCCGAGCGCGACTTAGTTTTGTTCGTGAACTGGCCCAACAGCGGAGGAAATCGACAGAGTGAAACGCTGTGAATGCCAATTCCCCTCCTGGCCGCGTCGCTCTATGTATGTATCCAACAAATACACAATTATTGTTGTGAGCACGTAAACTGGCCAAATACCTCAGACCCTAAGGAACCCCGTGCACTAGACGGCCCCGACCACGGCCAGTTCTGGCCGTGGCCGCAGCCTTGGTCGTAGAAGATATGGTTGAGCTGCGGTCAAGTTTGCGGTCACAATCACGACCGTACGGTACGAGGGACATCAAACGAGTTATAAGCACTGTACAGACTGAGACGAATCCCGCGCGGAACGCAAACCTCGCCACTCAAACAGTGTTGCCAGTTTTGGAAATTCGTCGCTAGATTTAGGAAATTCTGCAATACTTAGCTCAACGGTTTTTGAACTTGCTAAGTCACTAGATAGGTATAGATTTGGTGATTATAAGCGACTTTTTCAAGACGGCATAGGCGACGGTTCACATTCGTTTATCCTGTCGTGTTGAAGGACAATGCAAAATATTTTTTATATTGAACAATTTATGTTTTACACCATGACAAAGTAGGTACCTAGGTAATTAATGTAGTAAAAATAGCAATTTGTATATAGCAGCTGGTATATTATAACATTTTCGACTCAGGAACTGTAAAAATTCTTGACCTTTTGGTATTGGATAAGTAGCCGATTGTCAAAGCTGTTTACAGTATTTTATTTTTTATACAATGTCATAGTAGGTAATTATTTAGTAAATACACCGATTTGTGTATAGTGGCTGGTATTTTTAACAATTTTAGATCAGGAACTGTAAAACTTTTAAGACCTTTTGGTCATTCAGTCGGATAAACAAGGATACACTGTTGTTAAATTTAATTTTAGATTTAGAGAATCGTGTCAGAGCCGACACCAATATATAGGTAAGTATTGCAAATTAAATAAGATTAGCGTTATGTGATGTATTTACATTAGTTTCTATAAATTAAATATAATATATTTTTGTTTAACTGCTGCATGTTTAAATCTAAAGAAAACTTTAACTAAAAAAATCGACGTGGTCCAGGCAAAACCACGTAGGTTAAAAACGGATCGCGTCGCGAATCCCGCGCGGGTTTCGCCTCAGCCTGTACAGTGATATAAACGTCAGGATAAAGAAGGTACAAAAACCTCCAATCATAGGGCGCGTTTGCAACCTATGCTTCACCATATTTTTATTTATACATAATTAAATATTATTAGTATAAAAATCAATGTGAAATTTCAAAAGGGTATTTAGTTATATACTCGTACGTGGCCGGTTTTTCTACACGTTTTCTCTGTTGTTTATACTCAAACATTTATACATTGTATATTGAGGAGCTCGATGGCGCACGTGGTTAGAGCGTTCGGCCACGATCGTTGAAGTTAAGCAACTTTCGCAGTGGTCGGTCATTGGATGGGTGACCAAAAATTTACTATCTCGCGCTCCTCCGTGCTTCGGAAGGCACGTTAAGCAGTTGGTCCCGGCTGCATCTGCAGTCGTTAGCACCCACCAATCCACACTGGTTTCGCCTCAGCCTGTACAGTGATATAAACGTCAGGATAAAGAAGGTACAAAAACCTTCAATCATAGCGCGCGTTTGCAACCTATGCTTCACCATATGTTTATTTATACATAATTAAATATTATTAGTATAAAAATCAATGTGAAATTTCAAAAGGGTATTTAGTTATATACTCGTACGTGGCCGGTTTTTCTACACGTTTACTCTGTTGTTTATACTCAAACATTTATACATTGTATATTGAGGAGCTCGATGGCGCATGTGGTTAGAGCGTTCGGCCACGATCGTTGAAGTTAAGCAACTTTCGCAGTGGTCGGTCATTGGATGGGTGACCAAAAATTTACTACCTCGCGCTCCTCCGTGCTTCGGAAGGCACGTTAAGCTGTTGGTCCCGGCTGCATCTGCAGTCGTTAGCACCCACCAATCCACACTGGGCCCGCGTGATGGGTCATGGCCCAATCTCCCTATTCCATCCATAGGGAAGGCCTGTGCCCCAGCAGTGGGGTCTTTAATAGGCTGATGATGATGATGTATATTAATCAATGTGAAATTTCAAAGGGTATTAAGGTATATACTCGCAGGTGGGCGGTTTTTTCTACCCGTTTTCTCTGTTCTTTATACTCAAACACATCGTATATAAAGGATACTCGTTGTACAGCAGCGAGGTGTTATTGTTCGGTGTTTGCACAGGGGTTCCGTACGGTACGATAGTTCCATCGGGCAGAGTGTGGGAGAGCGCGGGGTCCGGCTGCGTCCGGCCCACGCCCCATACAGAGTGCATGCCTTTAGGGGGCTTGGAGAAAGATTCAGCGCGACTGCACTCTTTCCTGTAGAGCAAAAAAAAATTGATTTATTTACGAATACAGGCAGTCCTCGACTTACGTCGTTTCAAGTTACGTCAAACAATGTTTGACACTATTCCTCAAACAAACATACTTCAATTCTTTCGATTTCCGGCATAGAAGAATTTACTTGTCGCGAGGTCAATGTCCGTGGGGCTGGCGTCCGTCAGGATGTCTCGACTTACGTCGTTTCGATTCACGTCTCGTATTTCGAGAACCTAACATGCCGTAAGTACGAGGACTGCCTGTATTTCAATAATTATTCGTTAGCGCGTCCGACTGCATAGCGGAAGATGCGGGTTTGAATCTCGCTTGTAACCTGGACTGAGTGGATTTGTTTCTAGTATTTTTTTTTATTTAGCAATGATACATCTATCAGTTTAGCCATTCATCATGATCTCCCTGCTAAACACATGGCTGACTTCAAATATATCAGGCGCTAAATCTTATTTTTTCATTTTCCGTTTTTTTTAAGCCGGTTGTATTTTTATTAAACATTGGTGTCGATTCTGGCGTGATTCTCT
Source organism: Chilo suppressalis (assembly GCA_902850365.2). Lineage (NCBI taxonomy): Eukaryota > Metazoa > Arthropoda > Insecta > Lepidoptera > Crambidae > Chilo > Chilo suppressalis. The sequence continues at coordinate 8,402,904 of OU963902.1, forward strand.
AAACCTAAAACTAAATTTAACATCAGTAAAGAGAATGACAAGGACACACTGTTGTCAAATTTAAGTTTAGGTTTAGAGAATCATGCCAGAATTGACACCATTATTTTATTTAGCCATGCGGCCATTAGAACCGCTGTAGCATAATGGTCAGTGCATCCACCCGGATCACAGAGGGTAAGGGTTCGAGTCCCGTCTGCTGCCTGGTCCGCGTGGATTTTTTTAGTTAATTCTTCTTTAGATTCAAACATTTCAGTGCTTAAAAATAAAAATATTTTATTATACCATTTTTGCTGTAATACGGATTATGCTACTTAGATACTGGAAATATTACAAGCGTTGGTCGATAGGAAGATCGCACGTTCCGATCGATCTACGCGGGTGAAACCCTTAGACATTGCTAGTATATTATATACTAAAATGTTCCTTGAAAATACGCATTAATATACCGAAAACCCCATCCAAATCGGATCAGTAGTTCTTGAAATAATCGCGGACAAACATACATACAGGTCAAACTGAGAACATCATATTTTTGAAGTCTGTTAACTAATTAAAATCGCCCACTTACATATTTCCCAATGCGACCTCGCATAGCAGCAGCAGTCCCACATTATTCTTGGCGTTAGTGCAGCAGTAGTTGGCCGACTTGGACACCATGTCTGCGAAGTATATGCCCTTGCCGAACATGTAGCCGGTCACCGGGGCCTCGGGCGGCGCGATGCGGAGACCTGATGAACAAATTCTATTTGTTAGCGTTATGCCGGCATTTGGTTAGTATTTGCTTTTTGTCATTTTGACAGTAGGTTTTTCGTATCTTGCTCTATAGGGAAGGAAGAGGAAAGATTGTTTTTAAGTTTACAAATAGCAAATACAAATAGCCAAGTGAAGTGCCGGCATTAGAAATGTAAAATCGTTTTGCTTGTGTCGTTCGTCCTGCCTCTTCTCGATTTGACTAATGACAAACAATAGGACATTTTTCACTAATTAGCAGCTTATTGTGTACCCAATTTTATGAATTAAGCAATAACGTAACATTAGGGACATTATTTTCTAATTTTTGTGCAGTGGACTGTGATTTGTGAAGAACAAAATAGCGGCGCTACCCCTTGGTCAAGAAATCGGAAATCATTCGAAGGAAAATCGTCCCAGTCATGCCTTTGTTGACTGTACATTTTACGAAGTTATTATCCTTAACTTAGACAGGGTTGGATGGTAGGTTGGCAGGTCATCATGACAACGTAAGATATAATGGTTGGGAAGGTCTGGATGACAATATTAAATAAGTATACGTAGAGGCAAACATCTTGAACAAAACTACAGACAAATAACGGGTTGGTATGTGAAACTGCTACTCGGTCGTCTATGGTTTAATGCCCTTTATTTTATTAGTGACGTAGTACATATTTTAACGTTGTTAGCAAGTATCTCAGTATAGAAATGCCGTGACCTACCACATACTGACCAATCGTCGAGGAGTGAAATCTGCCAATCGGCGCGGAGGCGCGGGGCGTTTCGCGGGCTATAACACACTGAAAACGCAGCAGTCCCGGACGTTTTTAATACGTAAGGACTTCTTCACGATTGGCGATGGTTTAGGTGATGCGCCCACTAGCAACGGGTACCAACGCATAGCGCAGTTCACGCGCGCATGCGCACGTTGCAGTGGGTGAATCACCTTAGTATATTATATATTCGGACTGCGCGATCCGTGCCACAGCAGGCGGCGGTTGTGGAGCTTTTTAACGGCTTGTATCTGTTATCTGTCATCAAAACATATACCTTGCGATATGATACCTGCGAAGTTGGTGGTGCGCGATCTGTGCCACAGCAGGCGGAGGTTGTGGAGCTTTTAAACGGCTTGTATCTGTTATCTGTCATCAAAACATATACCTTGTGATATGATGCCTGCGAAATTGGTGGGGCACGATCCGTGCCACAGCAGGCGGCGGTTTTGAAGCTTTTTAACGGCTTGTATCTGTTATCTGTCATCAAAACATATACCTTGCGATATGATGCCTGCAAAGTTGGTGGTACGCGATCCGTGCCACAGCAAGCGGCGGTTGTGAAGTTTCTTGAAGGGTTTGTATCTCTTATCCTCGCCTTCGCGGACCACTTTGAACGCCTGAAAGTGGTAAAGTTTTAAGAAATACTTGAAGCAATAAAGGGAGCAGAGAGCTGAAAAGTTTCAAGATATAAATAGTATAAAGGAAACGATTTTTTGTGTTTAGGTCGCTCTTTTAAAGATAGATGTAAATAAGATGTCTGTAAACTGAATTTACTTCAGTTGGAGTGCTTGAGAAATTCCATAACACATTCTGATTAAAAGTTAATTGAAATAGTATAGTCACATAAAAAATAACAAAAAAGTTCCTTGAAGAAAGCCTCTCCTGAAACTGCCATACATATCCACGATGAACAGACAGACAAACCTCCTGTATTTCCAGCGCATAGTTGGAATGTGTGGCAGCGTGCGTATTACGCAGATACTTCTCGACGATATCAAATTCTGAAGAGCTGCGTTCTAATGGAGCAATTTCTGCCTTTAGTTTCTTGTAGTGAGCCGTCACTGGACTCTCAGAACCATCATCTATAAAAAAATTCATAGCGGTGATAAATGTATGGCCTATTTAAAAGAGTAAAGATAGAAAGGCTGAAGAAAAAAGATCCTTTGACTTTTGGCTGTAAGTGTCTTATTGCTATATAGTAAAGTTCTGATGTCAAGAGATTGTGTTAGCAAATTGTTTACAGATAGAGATCGCTGGCTTGTAACTATTTCTCTATTTGTATGGTCATAAAGTTATCTTTTTAAGGTTAAGGAATAACAAGGTATCTCTCGTTAGTTCACCAGTGTTTTATGCGTGCATGAAAAATTGTAGTACAAAGATGTGAGTGTGATTAAGCATAGATAACAAATTATTATGCTTATAATATTAATAGCCTTCCTTTTCTATTTAACATGAAATTCTTTGGTAAGCCATGGCAGTTATTAAAAGACCTCTGCTATTTATAGCATAGTAGTTAAATAAATACCTGAATCTAACAGACTGTAGGCGATCTCTATTTCAAGTAAGTTGTCTAACATCTCAGACTTAGACTTAATGAGATCCATATTTAGAAGAGGCGGATTATTCACCCCGAAGTTGTGTGGAATCAATGTAAAGAACCTGAACAGATAAAAGTTTTTGATTAACAATAATTATTTATTTCACTTACTCGTCTTCGTCATACATTTCTTGCATCAGTATTCATCAAGTTCTGAGCATAAACGGTACCTGTTAGTGGCGTCAACTATTTTGCCTTGCGTAGCTTTATTGTCTTGTAGATCCTTCATTAATTTCGACAACACTTCGTATCCTGACTTTATTTGTTTCTTAGACAGTTTTCCAAGGGGCATTTTTTCAGTGTCAAGCTAAAAGTGAGATAATTTAAGAAGTCGTTAAACTACATATTTTTATTGTCTAAGATACATAATGAGTTATTGAGTTATAGTGCGATTCAAATAAGAATACGAAAGCCAATGACCTCCATCTGTCAAATGTCGCTTGAAAAGTATGGTTTGCAAAAAAAACTTGTAACCTTTTTTTAGCACTCAGCTAATTCTAGAATAAAAACCAAACATTTGTAAACAAACAATAACAAATATTGATAATTAGTATTGGTTGATATTTTTTTTTCATTTATTGAGCTTTGGCTATGAATGGTTGATAACCTAAATTGTCAACCAAATATCACTTTAAGTTGCGTTCAAAAACTGGATTTAGATCTTTCTTTTACATTAAGGATGCATGTTCGTATATGACCTAGTAATAATAGTACATGATTATGTAATGCACAGATGAGCGGATGGAAGAGCTAGATTCTGATTAATGTGTTTTCTCACACAGTCTTAATAAATAAATATTATTAAAAATCGGTTGTTTTTTTTTCTCAATCTTAGTAAATAAGTTTTATTAAAAAAATCTGATGTTTTTTCTTACCTAAACTTAGTAAATAAATTTTATCAAATTAAAAACTTTTTTTGTTCACTCTACCTATTTGGTTTGAATTGACAGCTATGACATCACAATGTGGCGCCCAGTCGGTCCTATTCTTAGTGGAATCGCAATATACTAAGGGATGGCCAGTTTTCTCTGATTACATTGGATAATATGATTGTAGACTGTTAAGTCATGAAAGAGACTATAGCATTTTAAATAAAGACTGTAGTTCTTTAAGTAAAAATAAATATAATATGTACCCCAATGGAAGAAACTAATGTTTTATTAATTAGGTAAAAATTAATTATCTAGGCAAAAATGTATAATCTTTTAATGAGGTTAAAGTTGCAAGGGGACAGGGTAAGATAGACAAGAGAAAGAGATAAGAACAGAATAAGATGGAGGAGGGGAAAGGAGAACACGAAAAGACAAGGAAGCAGACAGTGAGTGATAATTTTTAACATGGAACAGAATGTTAATGAAGCAACCTAAAACATCATACTTACATCAAACTCGAGTAGTACTTTTTTCATACTCTCCACATCGAATATCATTCTAATCAAGTTTTGCAATGGTTTTGGAAGTGTGCACGACTTATCTTCACTGATGACTTTTTTGTGCACATCTTCTCCGTAATCGACGTCGATCGGGTAATAACAGTCAGGGACCTGATGAAAGGGTTGAGAACAATTTATATTTTAAAATTGTGGTTAGTAATAGTAGTGGATTTGATATGATATACGAACTTGTTGCAGCCCAAAACTCAATACTTCAAATTCAATATTATGGTTAATTATAATTTTTATTTTTAAGGATGTAACTGCTCGATGTTTAAATATAAAGAAATTCTTACTAGAAAAAATTCTACGCGGACCTGGCAGCAGACGGGACTCGAACCCGCACCCTTCGCTATCCGGGCGAATGCACTGACCAATTATGCTACCGCGGCCCTGACGTCCTTGTCGAATTCATTCTAGCCTTTCTTAAGCTGCAAGGCAGCGCCATCTCTTCGCATTCAGGTAACCCACAATGTAATATGAATACTTTTACAAGTATTAAACATTTTGAAGGAAGAAATAGCAATTATACTAATTAATTAATATTTATTTTTTAAGCATGTAACTGCTCGATGTTTAAATTATGGTTAACTAGCTGTGCCTCGCCGTGTTACCCGCTGTTTATTAGGGATATTTTCCTGCCGTAAAACGTAGCCTATGTGTTAATCCAGGGTGTCAGCTAACTCCATACCAAATTTTATTGAAATGGCTCCAGCCGTTTAGATGTGAAGAAGTAACAAACATACACACTCACAAACTTTAGCCTTTATAATATTAGTGTGATTGTTTAAAAAACATATTATAGATGTTTCATACAATTTTCACTATTTTCCGGCTCCAGGTAAAGTTTCAATAAGATTAAAGTCGAGTACTTATAGTGCGATTCCAATTTAATGGCAGCTGTGAAGTTAGCGCAAGTCGCGACGTAGTCATTTGCCTGTAACCTGGATTTTTCAGCACGACAATGACCCTAAACACAAGGCCAATAGGGTCAAATGATTCCTTAGCGAACCACGTATATCCTTTTAAGATTGGCCAGCAAATAGTCCGAAATGAAACCCGATAGAAAATCTGTGGTATATTGTTAAAAAGAAAATCTCAAACAAACGTAAAACCAGTCAAAACGAACTATATGAAGCATGGAATTCAATCCCCCTAGAAAAATGTATGAAATTCATTGAATCAATGCCACTTCGGCGTTGTTGCAGTGCTGTTATTAGAAATAAGGGATACGCCACTAAATATTAATTATAAATATTGGTAGGATGAGGATAGTAGCTATTTTGTAAATAACAACGCTAATTACTAATACTTAAAAAATATTGTTTTTTATACTTTTTTGTTGTTGTTTCTAATTAGTTAACCATAATTGTTCATACCTTAAAACTGATTTAAATGTTTGTCCGTAATGTAATAATGAATCTGCACTTGTGCAATGGGATTTATATTGTTTTTCTAATAAATAATAAATTGTTGAACATATTGTTGTCCTATTGTTTATTGTTCAATTTCAAAATAAAAACGATTGCGGTGAAGAATCTTACATAATGTCAAGGAACATTGGTAGTGTTTCTAATTATACGACCACCACTGTATATATATATATACAGGGCGTCCCACGGCTACCTCACACGGAGGGAAAGTATATTAAATATTGAAGATAATTTTAAATAAAATGTTAAATTTAATTACTTTTCATTCATTACAACATGCTATGTTATTTAGCAAAAAATAATCCTTATGATTAACCCTTTCGATGGTTATCATAAAATATGTTGTGTTATTTTTCCGAAATTTCACCGAGTTTGATTCCCAGTCGTAGCAGGCGCTTTTTAAAAAATCTGTGAATGCAGTTCTTGTTATTATTAAAAATAAAATGATGTCTTTTTACAGTAAAATATCCTATCTTCAATATTTAATATCTTTCCCTCTGTGTGAGGTAGCCGTGGGACGCCCTGTATACTAGCGGCCCGCCCTCGCTTCGCTTGGGTGTAGAGCTGAAGTGTAGACTACAGTTTTTGTTCTCAGGCTTGTATTATACACAATGACATTCATCTATGATTCTTCTTATACCTGCATGCAAAGTATCAGCCCAATCGGTTTAAAATTGATAAAGTTTCATACAAACTTTCATTCATTATTTTATCCTCTTGGGGGTAGAATTGATCAAAATCCTTTCTTAGCGGATCCCTACGTCATTACATCTACCTGCATGCCAAATTTCAGCCCGATCTGTCCAGTGGTTTGGGCTGTGCGTTGATAGATCACTATGTCAGTCAGTCAGTCACCTTTGAGTTTTATATATATAGATTATAGTCGTGTGACGCTCGTGACGCATTTCCGTTTAATATTATCCATAGTATTTTTCTATTTACACCCCGTTCAAAAAGAAGTTTCAACTCAATAAAATTTGAGGACAATTTAAAAGAGCTATTGATAAGTCAACTTGAATACAGTTTATTTCCATTTCATTTTATTTAATTAACTGACCTTCATGAAATTGTCGCGGAACTCCCACGGGTTTTCAGTCTTCTCTTCGTAAAGCGATGTAAATCTGTCGATGGCGTCATCGCACGACTTACAGTCTTCCAGTTTGGTCCCACCAATTGTGGTTCCAATGCGACCCCACGAACGGAACAACCAGTATCTGATAATTTAAATATAACACCATGTTACATTAAATTTATAGTTTTAGATCCTAAGGCCCCAGATCTTACTTATTTTCAAATAAAATCTAAGTTGCTTTCTTAATCTTAAAAATTTTCTAAGGGACCTGCTTAAATTTTCCCATAAAAACAATCTACAAAATAGTTCAAGTTATGGCATCACCAATGGAAACAAGGATAAATATTTATACATTAAGATATCATGAAACAGCTTACTTTTTCTTATTTTCATGCTCCAAGACTTGTAGCTTATAGTAGGAGTTCTTCTGCGCGACGACATCAGTCTTACTGAGGACTACGGTGTATTTGGTGCCTTCTACGTCCCTGTAAACGTGCGCTATGTCTTCCAAGCCAGAATCCGGATCTACTGCCGTGCCGCCTAAATGACGTAGTGAAGATTATCATAATTTAATTTTCGGTCCACTTGCAGTACTTTTGCTAAATCTCAATTTAAGTACTACTAGATTTGGCCCATAGAATGATGTCAAATTGACATCAGAGGTTTTGACATTTTTTTTATCGAGAGTTAGCAAATTTGCTGCAAATGCATTAAACTGCTTGATTTATAAAATCTAAATAAAATTTTACACATGACATGTGACTCACATAACAAAGTGTTTTGTTTGAACTGTAAGTTACCTACCGTATGTACGTTCTAATTTTTCGTACGAAAGAAGAACAACTTTGTTCCAATTAGTTCTATAGTCGAACTACTTAGTTTACTTTAAAACAACCAAAAGTAACTCAAAGTGAGTGACAAATTAATGCACCAATTTTTATTGACGATACAATAGGGTATCAGGCGAATAAGTTTTATACAGGGCTTGAATGATCAGCCGTAAATTACTAAAGCTAGCTTTTTCTATACACCTACAAGTACCTTAGCACACTTACCTTTAAGCTTCAATTTGACAGACGATTTATTAGACTTCTCGTACATGCTGCCTGATTTCGGGATGGATTTTCCATCAAGTACGTCTTGAGGTATCCTCGTCATTGGCTGAATATAAGGAAATAAGCTCATTTTTAAGTTTTATAACTAATATTGTAAATCGATAAATAGTTTATTTTAGAGTATCTTCACTGAATGTATTATTGAAGAAAAATATAAAAAAAAATCTTAACTTTCAAATAATTGGAAAACAATAGGATGATTGAAAAGAGTTGTATTATGCTTCAATTTGAATAAGGAAATTTTGACTTATGACTTACGTCTGATCCCCATCCAGCAATGTTGTGTTGTTTGATCAGTTGCAGTGTATTAGAAACGGTCCCTGTCTGTGGATCTATCAGGTCAATGAAAGTTTCGTCCACCACCTGCAACCAAATTATTAATTAGTAAAGTTCTTGCAATATTTGGGTGGTTTCTGTGACGTCACACGGCTGTCATTAAAACGTCAAACAGTACAAAGTAATGTCACTTCGACAGCATGTTTACAAGCAGGTGACGGATTCCGTTCTCGCGAGTGTTGGTGTTTATGGGATTTTGACATTTTCGGCAGTTTAGTGGTACTTTCTCCACAGTATAAGCCGTTTTATCTTTAGCAGTGGTGGTAGTAAGTGTATCCTTGTGTTGTTTTTATTGGTAAGTAATACAATAACTTCTTTTTTCCTACCCTTTCCATCGCTTGCGTCGTGAGCGATGGATAGGGTACCTCCCGACCCACCAGATCCTCCGGATGAGGAGCGATCTCCGACTCCGATGGATCAGTCTCCCCCATTGTTCACGCAAACAGGCACTAAAAGACGCCTCGACCCAGAAGCAGAGGCCGAGCCTATTAGAAAAACTCTCATTACCGAATCACAACAATCACAAGAAGCCAATCATTCTCTGTATACCCACCCCTCTCTTAATGATGCACCTAAATTGTACTCTAATTTGGATAAAGGGCCTTTTATTGTACATGTATCAATTAATGAGGCCTCCCCCTCTACTGGTTCTTCTATCCGACCTCTTATATTTGGTAGATTTCTGACAAAAAACAAAATTAAAAGTATAGTCAAAGATGGAATTAAAAAAATTGGACGCAATCGCATCTCTGTGGAATCCCGATCATATCAAGATGCCAACACATTCTCAAATAATCCCCTATTAGCCCTGAATAAATATGTGGTTACGATTCCAACCTACAATGTAACCCGTATGGGTCTGATTAAGGGAATTCCAACAGAATTAAGTATGGAAGAACTTGTGGAGTCTTTGGATGTTCCAGATGGTTGTGGTATTGTCTTAAAAGCAAGACGTCTGAACCGTAAACAAATTGTTGATGGCAAGACTTCTTGGGTTCCATCCCAATCTGTGGTCCTCACATTTAGGGGCCAATATCTACCTAAAAGAATATTTTCTTTTTACACTTCAATTCCTGTTGAAAACTATCTACTACCAACTATACAGTGCAACAACTGCTGTAGGTTTGGTCATGTTAAAGCTCAATGCCGTTCAAAGCCCAGATGTTTCCGTTGTGCCCAACCTCATGCAGGTGAAACCTGTGTGGTTCCTGAAGAGAAGGCTACATGTCTATATTGTTCCAGTAGACATTTTGCTACAAACAAGTCATGCCCAGAACACTCTAGGCAAAAATCCATTAAAATCAGCATGTCACAGGAAAATATGTCTTTTCATGAAGCCTCTCAGCTTTATCCGCAGGTAAAAAGATCCTATGCTGACTCTACTAAATCTGTTTTACCCTCTTTACCATTATTACCCGGCTCACAAAACCCAAGCATACAAAGCAAACATCCTACCTCCTACAAAAAAACTATCTATCGTCAAGCACGGTCTAGGACTCCCCTAGGCAGGTCATATGACAGATTAGCTCACCAAAATATTATAAGTAGCCCTTCATCAACTCTTCCTAATGGCTGTGCATTAGGTAATACAGAAGGCAACTCTGCACTCCCCTCATATGATTCTCCTAATGATGACTACTGGGACCTACTGTGGTTATTAGTAGCTAACATTTTGTCCAAATATAGTGATGTACCCTTACCGCCCAACGTTGCTTCTAAGATTTTACCTCTTTTAAATAACTTAAACAAAAATGGCTCTGAACATCATACAATGGAATTGTAAAAGCATTCAAAGCAAAGTGTCAGACTTGAAATACTTGATCAATAAATTTTCTCCATCATTACTTGCAATATCGGAGACATGGTTAAACCCAGACAGGCACTTTAGTGTCTCTGGGTTTTCATGCCTTCGGGATGACAGGAGTGATGGATGGGCGGGAAGCGCCCTTCTGGTAAAACGGTCTTTGGTTTATGAAAATTTAATTCTTCCCCCCCATAATTCAGACCGAATTAATGCAGTGGCAGTGAAAGTCCTTGGCATTTCTTTTGCCTCAATATACATTCCTCACCCTAACGCTGACTCCATTCAAGAGCTTCGGTCAATCATTAAAGCTCTTCCACCGCCAATCACCCTAATGGGTGACTTCAACGCCCACCACACCTGTTGGGGATCTCAACAGTCAAACAGCTTTGGCATTCTTCTTCTTGATCTCTTTGACGAAGAGAACCTATGTGTCATTAACACTGGCCGGCCTACTAGGCGGACCTTACTGTTTGTTCTCCAAATGTGGCTTCACAATTTAACTGGGACATTCTCTACAGTACATTTGGCAGTGACCACTTCCCCATCGTAATCTCTTTGCCTTCCAACTCTTCCAACCCACATAATACGAATCCTCCACTTTTAAAGTATAACTTAAATAAAGCTGATTGGTCTTCATATTCTGCAACAGCTGAAGTCAAAATAGCATCCCTACCGGATATATCCCGGGACAACTGCCTCTCTGCTTATTCATCCTTAGTAGAAGTTATGATCTCCTCGGCAGATGAACACATCCCCCTAAAAAACCGTTCTTTTAGGAAAAAACACCCACCTTGGTGGGATGCTGAATGTACTGATGTGATCCGAAAAAGGAAGGAGATGGAAAAAAAATACAATCTGTCCATGACAATGGAGAACTATTTGCAGTACAAACAGACAGATGCCCGGGCAAAAAAATTCCTTGCCAAGAAAAAGAGAGACAGCTGGGTGAGGTTCTGTGAGGAAATGGCGCCTGGCACCCCCTCTTCTAAAGTCTGGAAACAAATAAAGAGGTTCCGCAGGGCTTTCGACCGTCCCAATCCGACTTCAAATAATCCCGCAGAATGGATGGACACTTTTGCAGATAAACTGGCTCCACCCTTTGTTCCACCTATAGATTGTCTCCCTCTCTGTCCATATCTCGTCCTCCATTCTAGTCACCCCATGGATAAACTGTTAGTTTATATAAAAATAATATAATAGGTAGTACAACTAGCGCCATCTAGAATAAGGTCTGTGTCACATGTATGTCATTCCTTCTTATATGAAATAAAGTTCAGTTCGTTCCAAGTGAATCAAGTAAGTACGTCGTTTTATTTAATAGGTTATGGGCCCAGACTATGGCCTTTAGTTTTTTAGCTAATTATCGCGAAAGTTTGAAATATCAAGTCGTTAGTGTGATAATAAATCGCAGTAGGATAATTAGATTAGCTAGCATAGGCGCTCAAAATTTTTTGGTTAGTTTGCGTTGGATTGCATGCAGCAAGCACAAAATGGCGGCAAATTACATTGTCAATGTACCAAAGTTGAGAGGAAGAGAAAATTACAGCGAATGGGTATTTGCAGCAGAGAACTTCTTAATCCTAGAAGGAATGATGAAATGCATCAAACCAGAGGAAGATGTTAGATTGTTTGCCGATGATGATGCAAAAACCAAAGCAAAGCTGATTCTCACGATTGACTCTTCATTGTATGTACACATTAGAAATGTATCGACCACCAAAGAATTATGGGAGAAGCTAAGAGCCTTATTTGATGATTCCGGATTCACACGGAGAATAAGCTTGCTACGAAATTTAATTTCTATACGACTCGAAAATTGTGGTTCTATGATTGCATATGTGACACAAATTATAGAAACAAGGCAAAAGTTGTGTAATACAGGATTCGAGTTAAACGACGAGTGGATTGGTTCATTGTTATTGGCAGGGCTACCTGAAAAATATGCCCCCATGATAATGGCCATCGAACATTCGGGTATTCAGATAACAACCGACGCCATTAAAAGCAAGCTACTCGACATGGAATCAGATAACGGAACGAACGGAATGAATGATGGATCGAATGGCGCTTTGGCCAGTGGCTATAGAGCTCGGCATCACTCATCGACGGCCAGACAGTCTATGGTCAACAAAAATCATGGCGGCCAACATGGAACGACATTATCAACAAAGACGAAGAAAGAAATCAAATGTTATCGATGCAAACAAATTGGTCATTATAAGTCACAATGTACTGCGGAAGCGTCGGATAACAAAAGAAATGAGCGTAAACAAACAAATGCGTTCAGTGCGGTCTTTCTAAGCGGTAACTTTAACAGCCAAGATTGGTATATCGATTCTGGAGCTAGCGTACACTTGACGCCGAATAAACAATGGCTCAAGAATATTTCTTACGAAAAAAAAGGGCACACTATTATTATAGCAGATAAAACGAAAGTGCCAATTGCGTGTTCCGGATTATATAAAGATTACTACCAAAGTTAATGATTGCAGCTTTGATGTGGACATACAAGATGTGTTTTGTGTACCGGAATTGACGACTAACTTACTATCAGTTAGCCAATTACTTCGCAAAGGGAATAATGTTATATTCACTACAAACGCTTGTGAAATTTATAATCAATATGGTACACTGGTTGCTTATGCATTATTAAATAATGGAGTTTACAAGCTACAACTTCAAAAAGGTATGTCTGCAGCAGCAATCATATCTGGTGAGCTCTGGCATCGTAGGCTGGGTCATGTAAACAGTGAATACCTGAATAAAATGCAGAATTCAGTTGATGGATTAACCTTGAAAGAGAAAGTTGACATTACAAAGTCTACGTGTACCATTTGCTGTGAAGGAAAACAAGCTAGATTGCCCTTTACTCATATTGGTAAGAGAAGTACATAGGTGTTGAATATTATTCACACAGACATCTGTGGTCCTATGGAGTGTGATTCTATTGGAGGTTCTAAATATTTTATTTTGTTTGTTGATGATTTTAGCAGAATGACAGCTATTTATTTTTTAAAGAACAAGAATGATGCCTTGAGCAGATTTAAAGAATATAAAGTATTAGTAGAAAATCAGACAAACAAAAAGATAAGAATTATTAGAAGTGACAATGGAAAGGAATTTTGCAATACTGAGTTTAATGATTACTTAAAGAAAATGGGAATAGTTCATCAAACAACATGTCCATACACGCCTGAACAGAATGGACTATGTGAGCGGATGATCAGAACTTTAGTTGAAAAAGCGAGGTGCATGCTTTTTGATGCGCAGTTAAGTAAGTCATTCTGGGCTGAAGCTACAAACACAGCAGTGTATTTGCACAATCGCACAGGTTTGTTCGTATTGCAAGGAAAAACACCTTACGAACTGTGGCATGATGCCAAGCCAGATATTAGCCATCTGAGAGTTTTTGGCAGTATGGTAATGGTACATATAGCTAAAGAAAGGAGACAAAATTGGGATAAAAAATCCAAAAGCGGTATTTTAGTGGGCTATGCTGATGACAGCAAAGGTTATAGAATATATGATCCAGTTAAAAACACGATAACAACTAGACGTGATGTGATAGTTATTGAGAAGGAAAACTCAACCATAGCAGTAATTGAAAAAGAGAATATAAATGAATCCATCAAAGATACAGACCAGCCAGCTTCAGTGGGGGATATAGAAGAAAAACTGTCAGATAGTCTCACATCCCATGAAAAGTCTACAAATGACTCTGATTCTGAGTATGTACCCAGTGAGTATGAAGATGTAGAAGAAAATTTACAGGAAGTTGTGACAACTACAAGGGAAGCAAGAAAGAGAAGAGAACCTGATAGATTTGGTTTCAGTAGCCAAAATATCTGTGTTCAAGAAACTGGAGATTTAACATTGAAGGAGGCGTTGACTGGACATGAAAAAGAACATTGGAGAAAAGCATTAAAAGAAGAACTTCAATGCTTTGAAGAGAATCAAGCTTGGGAGTTGGTGGATGCTCCAAATAGTGGTTGTGTGGTTCAGTGTAAATGGGTTCTAAAGAAAAAATGTGATGTGGATGGTAAAGTCTTATATCGTGCACGTTTAGTGGCAAAAGGCTTCACTCAGAGACATGGTGTGGACTACAATGAAACATTCTCCCCAGTGGTTAGATTTTCTACCTTAAGATTATTATTTGCGTTAACTGTACAATTAAATTTTAAGACTACACACTTAGATGTAAAAACGGCCTTTTTAAATGGACATCTTGAAGAAGATATTTTTATGCAAAAACCAGATTCTTTTGGTGATTTAAATGATGGCAAAGTCTTAAAGTTGAAAAAGGCTATTTATGGACTAAAACAATCTTCAAGAATGTGGTATAAAAAGGTTGAAGACTGTTTGTGTAATATTGGTTATGAAAAATCTAAATATGAACCTTGTTTATTTATTAAGAGAAACAAGAAGTGTGTAACTGTAATTGCTTTGTACGTCGATGATTTTTTTATATTTTCAAGTGATTGTAATGAAGTAATAAACTTGAAAAAGTCTTTGGGTAACAATTTCAAGATTAAAGACTTAGGTACTATAAGACATTGTTTGGGTATGCGAGTTGTGAGCAATAAATATTTTGTAACATTAGACCAAGAGAGTTATATAGACCAGTTGTTAAATAAATTTAATATGTTGGATTGTCACACATCAGATACACCAATGGAATGTAAACTTAATCTCAGTATAGGTAACAAATGTGATATTAGCCTACCATATCAATGCCTGATAGGAAGTTTGATGTATTTGTCTGTTTTAACTCGCCCAGATATATCATACTCAGTTAGTTACATGAGCCAATTTAATAATTGTTATACTAAGGAACATTGGCTACATGCAAAAAGAATTTTAAGATATCTAAAAGGAACAAAACATTATGCTTTAAAATATGACTCAAAACTTCATTCTGAAATAATTGGTTATGTTGATGCCGACTGGGGCAGTGATATTATTAGTAGGAGGTCATATACGGGTTATGTGTTTCAATTATCAGGTGCTGCAATATCTTGGGAAAGCAAGAAACAAAAGGTTGTTGCACTCTCTAGTACAGAGGCAGAGTATATAGGGATCTCAGAATGTTGTAAAGAAGCTATTTACTTGCAAAACTTGCAATGTGAAATTACTGACATTTTATATACCATTACTCTGTACAATGACAACCAAAGTGCGCAAAAATTGTTGTTGAATCCTATTTTTCATAATAAATCGAAGCACATAGATATAAGATTTCATTTCTGTAAAGAGATTGTTGCACAAAAGTTGGTAAATGTACAATATCTATGTACAACTGATATGCCAGCCGATTTGCTTACAAAAAGTTTGACTTCAATTAAGCATAAAGCATTTGTGAATGCTGTTGGCTTGGTTAAAAAATGAGATTCTTGCATTATTTTTATATAGTGGGGGTGTTAGTTTATATAAAAATAATATAATAGGTAGTAGAACTAGCGACATCTAGAATAAGGTCTGTGTCACATGTATGTCATTCCTTCTTATATGAAATAAAGTTTAGTTCGTTCCAAGTGAATCAAGTAAGTACGTCGTTTTATTTAATATAAACCTTTCAATTTTAATGAGCTTCAGACTGCTTTATGCGGTCTTAAGGACTCTTCGCCAGGAGTCGATGGTATCCCCTACTCGTTTTTAGTAAATTCTACTGAAAAAATCAAACAGTACTTCTTAAAAGTAGTCAACATATTCTTTGAACAGGGCATCATCCCTGAGTCATGGAACAAACAAATAGTAATTCCATTACTAAAATCAGGTAAGGATCCCCGTGACTCTAATTCTTATAGGCCAATTGCTCTTTCCACGACATTATTTAAAATCATGGAGCACATGATCAGAAACCGTTTGGAGTGGCTATTGGAGAGCCAAAACCTGCTAGCTAAATCACAATATGGTTTTAGGAAGGGTAGTAGCACTTTAGATAATCTTAGTATCCTAACCACAGACATCCGGATAGCTTTTAAGAAAAAGGAGTATGTAGTGGGTTTATTTCTCGATATAGCATCCGCTTACGACAACGTTCTCCTTCCGGTACTCAGGCATAAATTGCAGCAGCTGAGTGTCCCAGTGAACTTGACTCGTTTTATCCTGAATGCAATATCCTGTAGAACTATTGAGATCAGGTATCAGGGTATCTCGCACCCCTCGAGAATGCTTTGGAAGGGTCTCCCCCAAGGGTCACCCCTTAGTCCCCTTCTGTATAATGTATATACATACGACCTCGAGAAAACGGTTGACTCCTTTTGCCAAGTCCTCCAATATGCAGACGACGTTGCTCTTTATACTAGGTGCAAAAGCATTCCCGAAGCTTCTACTCGCCTCAATTTAGCAATGTCGTACCTAAGTGACTGGCTTTCAGATCATGGATTGACACTGTCTATTAGTAAATCCTCCTGTACAGTCTTTACCAAAAAACGAACCATACCATCGCCAAACATATTTTTTGAAAGCATACCCATCCCACTGTGCGACAAGTTTTTAGGCGTCACCCTGGACTCACGTCTTTCTGGTTGTCCTCACTTCGAAAATGTAATCAAGAAATGTGAAAAGAGCGTCAACATTCTAAGAGCTCTCTCTGGGGTATGGTGGGATTCCCACCCTTATACCCAGAAATTACTATATAATGCCATAGTCCGCAGCCATCTGGATTATGGTACCTTTAGACAAAATTTCCAAAATTCAGTCCAAATGTTTGCGCATTATACTTGGTGCTATGAAATCTTCACCCATCAACGCCCTCCAAGTGGAAAGCGTTGACCCACCCCTATATTTACGTAGGCAATACCTTAGCGATCGATTTATTCTTAAAATCCTTCCATTTTCGTCTCACCCATTAATGCGAAAATTAAAAACACTATCACAGCTGTGTCTTTCACAACCTAACTCCCCAAACAATATCCCCTGCATCCTACATAGCTATAACAAATTTAATTCGACATCTATCCCCATCGAACAATTTCCTTGTCAGCCTCTTTTTATGAACAGTTTTGACTCTCTGACTTTCTCTCCGCCCGTAATCCTTAATTTCGGTGCAGAGAAAGATTCCCCAACTGCCGTTCAGACATTCTTTAACAACCTCTCAACACACTGGCAAAATTGGACTCCATTATACACAGATGCTGCTCGACTACACGATAAAGGATCCATTGGAGCTGCAGTATGGTTTCCAGCACACAAAATAATTTTGAGTTTAAAATTGCCTCCACTAGCCTCAGTATTTACCGGTGAAGCTATTGCTATCCTGGAAGCTGTTTTATTTATAGATTCTCACAGTCTGAATAACTCACTTATTTTTACTGACTCCCAAAGCTGTTTACATGCCATAAATTCAAACCAATTTCGGTCTAAATCTAAATTCCCTATTGTTTTAAAAATTAGGGAAGCATTGTTGAGATGCCACCTAAAAGGAACAAACGTAGCCCTAGCCTGGGTCCCTGGGCATAATGGTATTCCTGGCAACGAAACTGCGGATACTTGTGCTAAACACGCCATTTCTTCTGGCCTCCCGAAATACTCCAGAGTCTTCTACCAGGACTTATATTCCGTAACGCGCGAGCTTTTATTTAAATCCTGGGAAACTCACTGGCTACAGACTAAGAATCGTGTTGGTAAATACTACTTCGATATTCAGCAAAATATTCCATCCAAACCATGGTTTTTCAAGGTGAAAAATCTTAATAAAAAAGTGGTCTCTACAATTTGTAGATTAAGGATAGGTCATGCCACTACCCCTGTTCACTTGGCTAGGTTAAAAATACGTGACAGCCCCACATGTGATTGTGGAACCGAGGATGGTACAGTGGATCATCTTTTCTTTAACTGCCCCAAATTAAACATCACTCTCTATGACATTTTACCTCCCACTATTCCACGTCCTATAAGCATGAAAGTCCTACTATGTTTATGTGATTACCCAACCCTCAAGCTCTTGGCCAAATTTATTTCCCTTAACAAACTAAGATTATAACAAAGCTCCCTGCTTTACTTGTTTTATGTTTGTGTTGTCCTAATTGTGACGTTTTTCTTTACAGGTAAAAGTGCTTATAAAATAGGTAACCAAAATTCTGATTTTTAACTGTCATTTCCTTACGTGTAATGGCTAATCACTTGACATTGGCGGAGCTGTGCTAAGTCACAACGCAAGCCATCATAAAAGAAGAAGAAGAAGAAGAAGCAGGTGACGGGATTTTAGGATCCGGCAATCCTATCCCTGAATTTAGATCGAAAAATACTTTTCTATTTCATATTTTTAGTAATTGCACCTCGGGAAAGTTAGCCCTCCACTTTTTGAATTTTATTATAATCCAGGTTGTTCTATTGTAACTTCTTAAAAACGTCACATGAGTTTTGTTTGTTTGAAGAGAGAGATGGAAGGTTTCTGTTTAGGTTGTCTCACTCATTTCCTTTACTATAGATCGTTTTCGCTAGTCCATGCGTTTGTTTATTCTCAGTGGCTTAACAAGGCTTCTACACTGATTCCTTTGCTTGCCTTTTGGAAGAAAATTTTAACGTCACTTAACGACGACATTTTTTACAATGAACATATTTTTTTATAATCTTATTCAATATTGAGACAATTCATAGATTATCAATAATTTTAGTAAGTGTTTTTCTAAGTATTTCAGTAATTTACATGTACATTTTGTTTAGCTGTCGGCCTGTTTGTTTAATCTAATATATAAAATTCTCGTGTGTGTGCGTAATTGAAATACTCCGAAACGGCTCGACCGATTTTCGTGAAATTTTATATGCATGTGAGAATCGGACAACATCTATTTTTCATCCCCCTAAAAGTTAACATACTCATCATAAATTTGTATATTTTCATTTTGCTGATAAAAGTATTTTAACAACTTAAGTTGACGTGTAAAAAGACCTAAAAACACAATCATTCCCAAAATAAAGACGTATTATAATACGACGAAAATTTAAGAGTAGACATGATATAAGTATGTTTTAAGCATTCAACAGCTAGATGTTTAAATCTAAAGAAAAGTTTTACTAGAAAAAAAAACCACGCGGACCAGGCAGCGGACGGGACTCGAACCCGCACCCTTCGCAATCCGGGCGAATGCCCTTTTTGTTAATTCCTTGTTTTATTTGTTGACTTTGTTATTTTTTTCTGTTAATTTTAAAGTTGTTAATAATTTATAGGTAACATATATTATACGGAATCATTGACTAGTGGGTACTTTCTGATGTTATAAAAGTTTTAGAACCTCAGATTCTTTGTTTACATTTTGTCTCACGCCAAAGTGAATATACTATGACTATACTATAGTCATACATAAATTTGAAGCTACTATAGTCATATATATATATTGAAAAGCTTCGCTAAACACCTTGCTGAAGCACTAGCAGACCGCTGGAGCCGGCCCCTCGCCTCAATAATGGGATGGTTACGCGCAAGAATCCAGATCGCGATCATCAGGGCCAGCAGTATGTGTATCCGTGGCACCCGCCACAGATGGCAGCGCTCTGGTCTCTGCGAGGATGGAGCCGCACTCCCCAACGGCTTATCATGATCCCAACAGTTAAAATTGCTAATATTTTCTTATATATATTATGTGTGTTAATTTAGTAATTTATATTTATAAACAAGTATGTAATCAATTTATGTGACAATTAATAATCACTGTGATTGAATAAATTTATGTAATTCTTTATTCTATATGACTATAGTACTTCAACTTTTGTTTTTTCAAAAAAAAATCTGGAACAATGTAGAACAAACATAGAACAATCCAGAACAACCTGGATAATAATAAAATTAAAAAAGTGGGGGGCTAACTTTCCTGAGGTAATAATTGGTACTTTATTATAATTTTTTATCCTCTTTCTCTACCATAATATGTAGATTACGTATAGTCCAGTCGGAATAGCCATAATTTGGACCGACTTCTATTCTAAGACACCAGCGCTTAGCCAATTTTTTCCTAGGTAGTATAGACCCCCACGAATATGCCCTCCATTTGTCCCCGCTAGAACCCGTGTTTTGTAGCCAGGAAAATTGTTTAAACAAAGAAAAACCGGTTTTTTTGAGTTTTTTTGCTTGTAAACAGGGATTTTGAAAATTTTTTTGAATCAAAGTTGTTCATTAGCTTGCCCTCTATAAAATCAGTTCTATGAAAAAATAACGTGAGATTGTTAGTTTAGCAGTAAATTGCAATTATGTCGGTTTTACGTTTGCAACAATTCAACATGTTATAATAAACATTTTGATTTCTAAAGTAGTTTATCATGTGGGTAACGCCACTCCCAAGAGAGTCATGTAAAATTTATCGACCTGTGTCGCAAACTTTAGCAACAATTCTCAATCTCCGAAAAAAAAGTACTTGCCTGTCCCGTCTTTCCCAGAAGGCGCACAGCGAGGAAAAAAAATTCAGGTGATTAGATTCACCAAGAATTTTGAGGAATCGATCGAGTAGAAAAAAAAAATGGGTGCGTGTACTTATGTAGGCGCGTGAGAAGTTATCCTTCTTTGGCATCGTTTAAAATTAGTTTTTAATTGCATGCAAATAATTAATTACAATAAATTAATAAAAAGTCTGGAAAAGGACGAAGTCAAAGTTCAGTTTTAATTTGAAAAAATAAATAAATAATCAAAATATTCAATTAAAATCGCTACTGAATATAATTTATTAGAACATATGTGATTTGCACTTATATGAATATACAAACTAGACACATGTGGATAAATTTTATAAATATGAATACCTATAATTGTTACTTTATTACAAAAAATAAAGATGTGGTTTTTGGTTCTACTACACCAATGGTCAAGAGATGGCGCTGTAGTCTCCTGAATCGCGCTTTGGTTCCGTTGTTCCAGATTAATAAATACTTTTTGTTACTTTATTACAAAAAATAAAGATGTGGTTTTTGGTTCTACTACACCAATGGTCAAGAGATGGCGCTGTAGTCTCCTGAATAATAGATAAATAAATATTTCCAACACTCACACCAATTAGCCTAGCCCCAAAGTAAGCACTGTAAGGCTTGTGTTATGGGATTCTAGGGTAACGGATAAGAATACATATACAGTACATATATAAGTATATTTATATAGAAATACATATTTAACATCCACGACTGGAGTACAAATGCTCGTATTCATCACACAAACATCTGCCCCCACCGGGATTCGAACCCGGGACCTCTCGAGTAGGCGACACCATTAAAACCCGGCGTACAAACCCCTCGGCCACGGAGGTCGTCAATCAAGAATCGCGCTTTGGTTCCGTTGTTCCAAATTAATAAATACTTTTGATAGGCCTTCACAATGCAGTCGTTAGCACCCACTAAATAGAGATTCTATTTCTATTTTGTTGGTAGATTTTCTTAATGTGCGGTAAACACAAAAGTAACGACCAACTTCATTGTGTTAAAATTTTGTGTTACAGTGATGCGCGCGCATCTTAAAATTTCACTCTCATAATTTTTTCATAACGCGCCTAAAGAAGTATAACTTCAAAATCGTTAATAAAAATGTTCGTTTTTGGACGATTTAATTTTTTTTTAAAAATTGACGTAGAATATTTTTTTTTTTAAACTAATGTATTTTTCTCTCCTTAACTCGAATATACTATTCTGAATATATATATATAATACTAATATACCCTGAGAATTACGATTATGAACCGGAAGAAAAAAGGACGAAATTAATTTAATTAGAAATATAGAATACAACGCAGTCTTGTAATCGAATTTTAGTTAATAGTTTTGTAAATAATTTCTGTACATATAAACTGAATTTTTTAAATTTTCAATCGTATATTCGAGGTGAGGAGAGAAAAATACATTAGTTTAAAAAAAAAAATATTCTACGTCAATTTTTAAAAAAAAATTAAATCGTCCAAAAGCGAACATTTTTATTAACGATTTTTTTCTACTCGATCGATTCCTCAAAATTCTTGGTGAATCGAATCACCTGAATTTTTTTCCCCGCTGTGCGCCTTCTGGGAAAGACGGGACAGGCAAGTACTTTTTTTTCGGAGATTGAGAATTGTTGCTAAAGTTTGCGACACAGGTCGATAAATTTTACAGGACTCTCTTGGGAGTGGCGTTACCCACATTATAAACTACTTTAGAAATCAAAATGTTTATTATAACATGTTGAATTGTTGTAAACGTAAAACCGACATAATTGCAATTTACTGCTAAACTAACAATCTCACGTTATTTTTTCATAGAACTGATTTTGTAGAGGGCAAGCTAATGAACAACTTTGATTCAAAAAAATTTTCAAAATCCCCGTTTACAAGCAAAAAAACTCAAAAAAACCGGTTTTTTTTGTTTAAACAATTTTCCTGGCTACAAGACACGGGTACAAGACACTACACAAATGGAGGGCATATTCGTGGGGGTCTATACTATCTAGGAAAAAATTGGCTAAGCGCTGGTGTCTTAGAATAGGTCTCATGTTTATTCCGACTGGACTAGTAACCCTTTGTAGGTCCATCATAATTTTTCCACGTTCTTTTTTCTTTCTGCACATTGGTTATGAAGTTATAACATTCTAAACGAAGTTTCGTAATAATAAAAAAAAAAAACAAGCGGGCCCAGGCGAGGATTTTCAGTTTAATTGGTGATTCGGCATTAATTTGCTTAATCAAAATTACTTTTTTATGCGCCTCGATATCTTTCTCCTGTATCTCTAGCATCTTGTCAGGCATCCGTTCCACGTCTCAGGCGGTGGATACAACGGCAGCCATCGATCAGTAAGTTTAGACTTCAGAATTCCTTGTCACAATCCTACCTACATTTCCAATACATAGCACAAACATACCTCGATATCTTTCTCCTGTATCTCTAGCATCTTGTCAGGCATCCGTTCCACATCGCGGGCGGTGGACACGACGGCGGCCATCGTATCAGTGAGTTTAGACACCACGAGTCCGCCCAACTTCAGGATGCGGTGCTTCAGATCTTCCTTGGGCGACTTTAACTTCCCGTATATAAAGAACTGTAAATTCTTTAAAGGCGGAATGGGGATGTCCTTCTTGATACTGAGGATAAATATTGGTTATTGTTGTTGAAAGGGGTCTACATATGGTTGATCGTAAGCGGCCATTGCCTATAGACACTTGCGATATTATAGTATCACTAGAACGTTGCTTACCCTAACCCTACCCTCAAACCCGTGGAGCCTTGGAACCTTATATTTGTCAGACGTGTTGTTTCGTGACGCGTCAGAGAGCTATCGGCTTCATACATTTAGTACGGATAGAGTGAGTACAGTGTTACCATTACATAATACCACACATAAAGCAGTGAACATTGTGGCTGTCTGATGAGCAAGCCTTTTTCATGGTAGGGATTTAAAAAGTGAAAAAGTGATATTGTGAAAAATAACCATTACAACACCCGTTTTGGTGTTATAATGTTTTTTTATTTTAACTTTAGATATTTTAATTTAGACAATATGCTGTTTCAGAATCTTTAATAGTGGTTAAAGCATGGGTGTAGATAAAATAGTTAATTGAATTGAGCATAGTGAATTAACCAATGTCTAATAAAAAAATACTTACGGTTTTTCTGGATCTTGCTTGAGATTTACAATGACTGGTGGTGGTGGCAGTGAGTGAAAAAGCCGTACATCCACTTTTGGCTTAAACTTATTGAACACAGAGCTCTTTTTAAAAGCATTGGGCACACTTATCGGCTTTCGTTTTGGATCTTGTGTAACAAAGCAACACTTGGTCCATTCTGTGACATTTCCTGTAATAACATATGCATATAGAGAAATCAGGAAAAATAAAAGATTCAAAGGCAGGGATAGATAAATATCTATCCCTGCCTTTAAAGGCGCAGTTCTTGCAAATGCAAGAACTGTGCCTTTGTGTTCATTGATGCTCTGTTCTCTTATTCAATCAGATCTGTCTGTTGGTAAGTATAGATGTAAATAAAAATATGAGCCATAACATAACATGGTTTCGTAATCATAAAGATTTCTTTAACACTTACAATCAATCAATTATAGAAAAGATACTTTTCCTAAATTGATTCACCATATTTGGTATTAAAAATGTTAATGATTTAACAACATGTGTTTTAATGTACCTGTGCACTTATATCCAAATGTATCCAATATGAGCTGGCCTTGTTTGCATTCTGGACAGGGTTCTAGCACTCCAAATGCCATACAGTCAGCCAAACGATCCAAACACTGTAATATTCAAAGATGACAGGTTAACACTAAAAACAAACATATTCTAAAATAAAATGTTTTCTCTCGTCTTATTTCAGTCAGAACTGCGGAAACCCCATATATTAGGTAATTTTAAAATTGTATATTTGAGGATACTATCTGTGGTTAATAAAGTGTAAAGACTTCCATCATGAAAAACTAAGGAAAATTTTAAGCCACTAGCAGGTACGGACACCCGCGAGAAGTTTATAATTTTGCTTATTTTTCTTTTATTCTCTCTCTATTACTTTCATTTACTTCTTCTGCCTGGAAAAAATTGTTAAGGAACTTTCACCCTTTATTTTTGGGTTAAAAACTATACTGGGTCCTTTCGCAGATCTCAAACTATCTCTTAACCAAATTTCATCTAAATAGATTCAGTGGTTTAAGCGTGAAGAGGTAACAGATAGCCAGATACACTTGCATTTATAATATTAGTATGGATACCTTGAATCAGTCTAGTATACAATAATTCATTTAAAATAAGCAAACCTCATCTCGACTAGTAGATATTTCTTGGGAGTTCTCTTCTAGTAACTCTTGTAAGTCACTCTTGCTCATATCACTTAAAGCATTCCTGTATTTAAAATATAACTTGTTCTGCTTCTCCATGGTTTTTTCTTTTTTTTGTTCTTCTTTTAATTCAGCGGCATCCTTTGGCTCTCCCTTCAACTTCTTAACTGGTATTTCATCAGTTTTAAATGATCTGTGAATAAAATTAATAATCAAAGGGTGTTTCTGATTCAAACATACATCTAAGTTGAATGCAATGGACGGATAGACTAGAAAAGATATCTAGCTGGATTAGTCTAAGCAGAGACTTTAATACTATTTTTACTGTGAAACTGTTTTGTAATAATATAGTGTACCTTTGATGCTGTTTACTTAACACCTAATTTAAAATAGAGCGAAACAGGATGTTCTAATGTCAGAGTGAGAATTCTTACCCATAGACAATATAATTATACTTTTTACAAAAGGCCACTATCTGTACTGCTACACAACAGTCCTGCAAAAACCCTCCATACCTAAAGTCAATACTTACTTGATTTCATTGATAACCATTTTCTGGTCATCTTCAGACAAAGTTTTAATACCAGGCAGGCTTTCTCCACCAGCAAAGAACAGCAATTCTGTTCTTGCCTCATTAAAACATTTGACATGGTGCCAAAGTGGTTGTCCACCATATTTAGCACCAATGTCTGTGTCATAAACAGTTTTAGAGATGCGGACCTCACCCTGAAATATTTTTTGATACAAAAATAATAATAATAAAAAAATATGTTGAAATATTTGTTTTTTAGGTTTTCACCCATCTTGCTCATTAAATAAAACTAGTTTTAACAGTTTAATGCACGAAACTTTATTTATTTATTGATATTTTGCAGCTTTTTCAGCCTGACAAAGCAGACCTGAAAAGACTGCAAAACGTCAATAAATAAATAAAGTTTCGTGCATTAACCCTTTAAAACTTGTTTTATTTAAATATATTGAAAGATAGAGCAAAGACACCTTACAAAACTGACAGTAAAATATTATGTGCATTCTTTCTTGATTAAACTTTGTAGTTTGAGATTATTTATTTAAACATTAAAAAATATATATTTTATAGTATATAATAAGTAAGTAATCTTGTTATATAGGTACATAATAAATTATAGAACATTCAGTCTTGTTATCTTACCTTACAAATTTTAATGTCACAATGCCTGCAAGTAGCCCTGCTACTTTTTGAATATTCTACAGCAAAATCTCGCAAAGCTCCAGAAGCTGGGGCCGTTTCCGCAGCTCTCTTTTTGCCTTTAACTTTCTTAGCTTTGCTGCCACTAGCTTCAGGTACTACAATTCCTGAACCTTCCTCTGTAAAGGTAGTGTAGTGGAGTTGTTTAATTTACCCACTACTTATTCATAAATAATTTCAACATATTCAAAAATAATAAATATATTAACACTATATTAAAAATTCAAAGATGGTTCAAATTTGTATGGGAAGTGGTAGCTAGTCTTAGTCAGACTTAAATTTTTTATGAAAAATATTGTGCAGAATTGTAAATCATTGGCAAAAATAATATTTATTTTATCCCCTTTTTTTAAATAAATATTATAATATAAAATAATATATGCAAATGGCAAGTGTATGATCTGTTTTTTGTGGCCAAAGCATCAAATATATTCTATTCAATAGGTGCGATACAACAAAAGCAGTGATAATGATTCATCTTTCATTACATTTTAAGGTATATTCTGGGTATTTAATATCAAGAAGAATCAATTGTAAATTGGTATAATGAGTTCACCACGATTTCACACAATATCATGCATGACTGGATTTATTGACATTTGCCATAGTGATTGGATAGGCTAGATGACTAAAAATATGACGTTAATTAGGACAGGGTGGCCAGCATCTTTGCCAAAATTATTCAATTTTAAACACAATTTAAAATAATAATATAAAAAAAAATTAAAGTATCTGTTCATATTAAATATAAAACAAGCTTTCAAATGATATAATTATATTTCATCATTGCTGGAAACGGACTACCACTTTTGAACCATCTCCTTTCATAACTTTTCAAACTCTATAAAAGTTCCATTATTTGATATGATTTTTAAAGATAAATTTAAATTTTCTTTATTAATCTATTTAACAGAATTACATTACCTATTTTAGCTTTTATATTTTTCTGATCATTGATTTTCAGTTTGTTGAAATTTCCAATGTCAGTATGACTTGTCGGACGCTGTTTTTGAAAGAAACAATCTTCATGGTACCAATTTGGCTGTTTCCCATCATGAAATGCGGACTACAATACAAAAAATAAATTTTAAACCATTCTGAAAAAAGCAAACCTATTATCACCATTGTAAGTGGTGATAATGGGTTCCCTAGAAGACAATTTACTCTGCATATGCTACCAGCTATGGTTATTTTTTAGTTGTTGTTGTTGTTTAAAAACACAATTCTGGCTATAACTTGAAGACTTCTTCAGATTAAGCTTTTCCGCTTCAGGTACTATAATGTATCTCAGTAGTATAATAGGTTAAACACATACCTCTTTGAATTTTATTTTAATTAAATTTAGGTACATTGGTACATTTTGGTCTTGAAGGAGATATATAAAACAAATGATCCTCTAATTTGATAATCGCAAAATGTATTTATAAATTTAAATTGGACCCTCAATTGAGGGTCCAGGTAATAGGTATTAATTCAGTAATGAATACAAACAAACCTGCACCATACGGGCGATGCGTAGAGCTCCTTGTTCGATCTTCTCTTTACAGTTTTTACAAGCAGCTCGGCCTGATTTAGCATATTCTGCTTGGTAAGGTAAATCAGCCATTGCAAAAATGCTCAATTTCACATCGATTGCAAAACTTTAATTTTAATAGTTGCTTTGCTTTTCAAAAATAAATGTAACCGTAACCGGCACTAAAACAGCCTGTGGACAGCACAGACTAGTTAGAGATACTACGGTGGAGAGGACCGTACCGGCTTTCCGTTTTTTTATAGTTCTCCCTTTTTACGGAAGGCAAAGGAAACAATGCTGATACAGCCTAGTCTTAGGTATTTATAATCTCCGTTTTTTTGTACATAATGTCGGTGCGATGCATTCTAATGTTTCTTGGAGTGTTTGACACGAAATGTATCGAGTTAGTTTTTTCGATAAGCTTCTGTGAGGTAGTTAAGACTACAATAAAATTCTCACGTCCATTTCACCGGAATAGCGTTTATTTTAAAGATTCCACTAATTCTTCAGCTGCGCAGACGGTTGTAACACAAAATCACACCAATTTTATTTCACATTATTCACTATGTACGAAATGAAGACTAATTAAAATAAGATCCATAACATAAGCGCAATTTCTGTGTAAAACGGAAACAGCCACAGACTAAAAAAACGAAAAAAACACTATCTACTTTCAATGAAATGTCAATTTTGTCAATATGGTAAACTGTATTAGTCTGTGGTAATTTAACATATACAATATTAGTCTATGAATTTAACTACAAAATTTACATCGGAGAAGACTTCAGATTATTTTTCTTTGGTTTTCAGTTTCAGGTGTTTGTATTATTGAAGAATAACTAATAATATTGAAGATTTTATAACTGTGCTTAAACTAAAATTATGGGAAGCAGAAAAGAACACCTGAAAAAATCATTAGGTATTACGGAATATCCTTGGAGTTCAGGTACCTTTTGTTCTAGTGCTGTAGAATAATAATTACATCATTGTTATGTTAGATTTATTTATCCGTAATTATCTATTACTACTTTATACTATGAGTATATAATATAATTCATAACAACACAAACTATTATACAGATGATGATGATCAGCCTATGCCCGATGTGCACTTGCTACGAAGACAGTCTGCTGAACCTCGCCCAAGTGTGGCAGACATGCCTGGCACAAGTGGTAATTTTTCATGTCATTTATTTTTTTCATATTTGAGGGAAAAGAGCAAAAACAAAAAACTCACTTTAAAGGGAACTGTTTATTTACACACATACTTTTTATTATTAATTTTTGTGGGAAAAAGCTAAAAGAAAACATTTCAATAGAAACTGTTTAATTGCACACACATACTTAATGTACCTACACTACATGAATTATGTTATATAGATGTGTGATATGTGAATAAATTACTTAAAAAATTATGCTAAAAATATTCATTTGGAACATTGATTTTAAATAGAGTAATAAAGCCTTAATAAAAGTAAAAGTGGTCATATGGTATTTTTGGGAGCACATGTGTTATTTCAAAAGATGGTTCGAATGGGAATAATAAACAGGAGTATATATTTGTACAGGACAACAGCTTTCTGAATCTCCCTTAATGTCACCACCCAAAAGAAATCAGGCTGAAATGTTTTGGTCTTTAATGAATAATACACCCAAACCATCTTCATCTTCTGGAGCATCTCGGTGAGTAATGTATTTAATGAGCATGTGATATATTTTTCCAAATGATTATTTTATATAACATTCAATATGGAACTGTATGGGCATGGTTATCTTGGAATGTAAGTGTTTCTATTGATTTTAAGTTTGAATGTCTAAATAAATAATAATGAATTTAGACTCAATGGGGACCATTAGAAAGAGGTTATTTGAATTCATTTGACCTGTTTATGAATTCCTATCTATTAGAACCTTGTTTAATATGTACCTATGTTTTATAAATCTGTGAATATTTAAATATGATACAATTTTCCAAAATAATACTTTGACTATTCACACTGACCCTTATTTATAAATAAAGAATAAGCATGGACTAGTTAAGAACAGTATTGTCTCTGTTTGTGTAACTTGTCCAGCCTATTTCTTTGTTTAAGGAGGCAAGATTTATAAATTCATATCTATAATGAAGAGATTTATTCCTTAGTTTCTATAAAATACTTTTTAACTTGTGAAGAGTGATTTATTGAAATTTAGATAAGTGAACAAATCAATTTACAAAATTATAATAAAGTGGGCATGTTAATTTTTTACCTGTTTTAAGAAATATAAATAGCAATTCTTTTGTTATGTGAAGTCCCTCCTCCCACACCCCATGTCAGTCAAATGGTTGTTTATATATTGAGTGATTGTTTTAGTAAAATTTTTTTAGATACAATGAAACCTAACAGTTTAGTGTGTGTAAAAATTAAAATATAGTAATATTCAGTCTTCATCCAGAATGGTTAATTGGCCTGTATCATGTTTTCATACAATTGAAGATGAAGTTTTCTTAATATTTATTTTTAAATATATTTTTTTTAGTACAAGGGCATGCGAGGGGCCACGGCCGCCTACGAATACGCCAGCTTCTGAAATACGAACAGATCGTATGACTGCTGCTGCTGACATTCAGCGCATTCTAGCGTTCAAGAAAATCACCCAGTGTAGACTAAACAACAGCCTGCGTCCGACCAAGTCTAACTCCAGCTTATACTCCATGTCTTCACGAGGTTTGTTTGATCAACAGAAATTGCTATACCAAAGCATGCTTACTGCATATTTTAACTGCATTTGCTGTACTGAATAGTGACTGTGAAGTAATGAAGTTGGTGTAAGTCGCGGCACAGTAAACGAAATGTAAAGTTATGTAGGCGCACCTGGATTATCACTGATCTGAAGCCTGTGTTCACCATTAACATTAACTGCCATTAGAAGTTTGAATCTCACTATAACATACACTTTATACATTATACTTTAAAAATGTATTTTTATCATATTTATTTCTTATGTTTTCACATACACCACCATCATATACTTTTTCTTCATGTGTTATTTTATCATACAGGTTTGCCTGGGCCATCAAGGAATCCTTTATTCACACCATCATTGACATCGGCCAGTATCAAGGCTCATCAAAATGCTCTAAAGAGACTACAGTCCAGTCGTAGTGCGCAACCTTCGTTCAGCAGTAGATGTGGTACGATTTAAATCCTTTAATTATTTTTTACGGTACACCAACACCTTAGCACTCGTACACACGGGCGGTTATTGCGCGTATGCGCCTTAAAGCTTAAATTCGACGACCTCCGTGGCCGACTGGTTTGTGCGCCGGGTTTCATGGTGTAGCCGACTCGAGAGGTCCCCGGGTTCGAGTCCCGGTGGGGGCAGATGTTTGTGTGATGAATACGAGCATTTGTACTCCAGTCATGAATGTTTCATATGTATTTCTATATAAATATATTTATATATGTACAGTATATGTATTCTATCCGTTACCCTAGTATCCCATAACACAAGCCTTACAGTGCTTACTTTGGGGCTAGGCTAATAGGTGTAAATGTTAAAAAAAAAAATGGCTAGCCTACGCGTTTGACCGCCAGTACGTATGAGCGCTTATTCTAACAAAATAAAAATATATAATATAAAAAAACCCTGAAAAACCATTTGCATTGCCCTATTGATACATTCACACTCAACATCTTATTTTATAAAGACTATTTTAAATTTAAAATAGGCTAACAATAAATCGCCAACTGGATTGAATGTGGACACCATACAATATAGACACTTGCAATACTAGAACAGCATTGGAGTGTTATCTGCTAGGGCAGATAACGACAGAAACGTGACCCGGCGGAGAACTAGAAACCTTTCTCATTGCAGAAGAACAATACAAAGAATAAAGAACCCTGTTATTTGGCTGCCGTTTTCTCAATGGTGGGCGTAGTTACTTCAGACAGATGGTCCAATTTTAGTTGTAAATAAATCCACAGAGAAGGCTAATTTGAAGGATGTTGCAGACAGGCTTTGAGGAGAGGGAAAGGGAGGGTGTATTAAGATATTGTACAGTGCGACAAGGATCTTTATGAATGTGGCGAAAATTGGAACCAACGCTCCCGTCTTTGTAAACGTCATATTTAGTATGTCATTTAGGTAGACAGTGGCGCCCCTCCAGAACTGTCACTCACGTTCATAAAGATCCTTGTCGCACTGTATATATTATTTTGTCCTTGAACGTGCGATAAGCGGCACATGTCTTTGACTTTTGATTGCATACTAATTTTTATGATACGTACGTAAGTACGTACAAAACACTTTTGAGAGGTGAGGTCTGAAACCTCACTAGAGGGAAGGAGGAGTTTAAAAGGGATCATAGTAGAAAGTGAAACACAACCTTTCTCTCCCTCTGCTGCTGCCGCTTCTCACTACGCGATATATCGTTCTACCTCCGTCCACGCGACAGCAACACTTTTTCGTGACAGCAAAATCTTTATATCCCCATTATTATTGAAGCTTCACTTCAGTATGTGTGTGAATAATGGACGGCTCCTTAATATTCTGGTTCTCAGGCAATCCTTCGACTTCGGACAGGATATCTTACATGGAAATGGAAATGTTAGAGTTGCCGCGTTTTCTGAAAAGGAGGCTGCCGCCATCGCCCCAGACAGTGGCTTCGACCCCGGTGCCGGGCCCCGCCCCTAAACCACCGCCCGCTGGTCAGTGCTATTCATATACACACTTATCTACACCCATATTTTAAAATTCTGAAACAGTTAGCTTATTGCCAACATTATACCATCCAATATACTAATTAAATAATATTATAATAATAATATTTCCAACACTTACACCAATTAGCTTAGCTCCAAAGTAAGCTCTGTAAGGCTTGTGTTATGGGATACTAGGGTAACGGATAGAATACATATAGTGTACATATATAAGTATATTTATATAGAAATACATATTAAACATCCATGACTGGAGTGCAAATGCTCGTATTCATCACAAAAACATCTGCCCCTACCGGAATTCGAACCCGGGACCTCTCGAGTCTGCGACAGCCATGAAACCCGGCGTACTAACCACTCGGCCACTGGGGGGCGTCAAATTTATTTATGCAACTGTTGTATAATGAGCGGTATTAATACACGAATGTGGGTTTATCACACAAAGCACGAAGCGAAGCCGAGCGTGAAAATAGTATTGCATGAGTGTTTTAATACCCGCCCGCTGGTCAGTGCCATTCATACACACACTTATCTACACCCATACTTTAAAACTTTTATAAGAGATTCTGAAACAGCTTATTGCCAAAATTAACACATCCAATATCCTAATTAAATAATAATTATTTATGGAACTGTTGTATAATGGTGGTTTTAAAACACGAATGTGGGTTTATCACTCGAAGCACGAAGCGAAGCCGAGCGTCAAAATAGTATTGCATGAGTATTTTAATACCTAATTTTAATAGTTGCATATAAGATTTTACACCGATGATATATATGTATCCTCTATAACAGACTATGGGGCGTTCTAAGAACTAAAATGCATGAAAAGTTTCGGCGCTGTGGTAGTGAAGGGCGCGTAAATGACAATGTTTCTTTTTTTTAATTCATAATAACACGCATCGAGCAGTGAAAAGGGTGTCTAATGAGCAAGCCCTTGGCGCCTTTCGCCAAGAAATTTAAAAAGAATGTTATTATGGATAAAAAAAAATATAACACCCAAACGGGCATATTTTTCATTATGACATTTAGTGTTTTGTTGATTTAGTGTTGGCAAAAAGCTAACTGTTTCAGATTCTTTAATAGCGTTTTTAAAGCATGGGTGTAGATAAAAACTTTTGTTGTACTAAAGGTGTACTAAAAGACATTGGGCAAAAATGTATGGAAGCTGCACCCTTTGAAAGGTATTATACCTTTCATTGTCATGATCATCTGTACCGAAGCGCATTAAATTCCATCCCGGGGGTCTTTAGTTATTTTAAGTTAAATAGGTACAAGTACTATAACGAACGAATAAAACAAGGGAATTAATTTAGTTGTTAGTTCGACCCTACATAGGGGGATCAGATATTATGGGAGTACTTCACAAGGTGCAAGGGTACCCCCTTATGTTATTCTGCCGCGCTAGAGTAAATCTAAAAAGCCCCTCATGGGTTGGGGTTTTTTCCAAACATTCTGTTCATTATAGTAAATTGTCTTTTATGTAAAACGGAGCGACCACAAATCACACAAACTTGTCCACACTTCGGAGAAAATATGGTTCCAGTTCATCCTTCCTGTTGACAAAACCGATAATCATGTTCCAATGTCCAAAGCGTGTTAGATAAAAATCCATCAAGTGACAGTGAGCGCACAATCACAATGAAGTAAGACGATTCGACTATTTGCAACTGCAAGTCCTTCAACCCCCGTAAACCGTTTTGAGGTGTCTCAGTAAGTAAGTGCAAGCGCAGGATAGTCAGGCTTTGTCGTATATCTGGTTGTATAGTACGATATGGCATATTAATATGATTACTAATAATATAAAATGAAGGTACTATTAAATGAATATATTTACTACTTAAATATGCCCATGTGTCATATCTTTTGACTACCAGATATTTTTTTACAGTGCCATATAAAAAATGGTTAGTTTTTCATAGATCTATCGATTCATACTAATTACATTGTTGGCGGATCTGGGTGTGCTTTGCCCATTATTGCCCTTTTATAATAAAAGTCCTTCGCTTTTTCGATCCCTTCCTTGCAAATTGTTAACTCCTCAGACAGCCACATTCTCACTGCTGCACACCTGTTTTGGTGTTAAAAAGGTTTTTTTTATTATTATAACATTGAATATTTTAGTGTTATAAGAGGTTTTTTAAAGCATGGGTGTAGATAAAATAACTATTATTTCATGATCATATTGTATTTATATGGGTTTAATAGTGATTTTCAACACATTTGCTCAAAAAATGCACTTACGGAGGTTGTATACATTCGTCAACTCGTTTGTAATAACCAACTTACCGCGCTTATATCGGAGATTCGACCCAAATAAAAAAACCGTAAAGGATACGCACAGCGCCATGTATGTGCGGATTTTTTTTTACCGCACGCTCTGTTGTATGGTGCGTAATTTTGAACTTTCTTCTTCTTAACGGTGGGTGTTTTCCGCAACTCGACACCAGGTGCCTATTTTGCGTGAGACATCCTCTCACGCCTTAGTCGTGCCATCCCAACTCCCCCAAGAAGCTCAGCAGTCTCTTGGTGTCTCCGCAGGCCTCTAGTAGCGTCTGCGGGCTGCCCAGGTGTGTCATCCGGTGTCTGGTCACGCCTCTGCACTGCAGCAGGACGTGAGTGCTCGTCTCCTCTTCCTCCATGTAGGCTCTGCACAGAGGACTGTCCGAGACACCTATTTTAAACAGATGTTTATTAAAGTGTCCGTGTCCTGTGAGGATGCTCACTATTTGTTTCAAAGCATGTCTTGGTAGCTTGCAAAACTTACTTGCTGTTGGCGTGCCTGCAGTCTGCAAGTCCAGCCCAGTATTCGTTGTGTTGCCGCAGGTACTGTTCCCTAATCCAGCTTCGCAGCAGCCGGTATGGGATCGGTACGATTGTTTCTGGGCCAAATAACACAGTGTCCGACCCTCTCCTGGCCAGACAATCTGCTGCATCATTGCCCCTTGACCCACTATGTCCTTTTATGCATTGAAGTATGACCTCGTTTTCTCTGCCTACCTCCATAAGTTTGCAGTGGCATTCAAAAACCAAGCCGGACATCATTATATTGTTGTCTAGCGCCTGGAGTACCGAGGCACTGTCAGAGAGTATCCGGATGTTCTTACCCTTAATTGCACATCGTGTGATGGCCTCCGCTGCTCTGACAATGCCTATACACTCCGCCTGAAAGACCGTATTGAGGATACCCAGGCTGTCTGATATATGAATGTTGATATCCTCTGAGAACACACCTGCACCAGTACCTGACTTGGTTTTGGAGCCGTCTGTGTATACCCTGAGCTCCTTGTGCAGTCCTCGGTCAGGATTGTCTTCATATAGTTGTATTCTATATTTTTTGTCAAATACGTACTGTCTAGGGATAATGTCGTTTTGATCGATAATTTTTTTTTATAACACTGTGGTATTAATATCCACAACTATATTATCATTTTCACTAGATGATCGCCATGAAGGAGGGGTATTCTCCCTCAATACCTTTTTGAATACGAGTATGTGGCGTATTGTAGTCTCTCCACAAGCCCAGCATATGGAGCCTAGTAGACGCACATGCTGCTTCTTGCTGAATGTAGAAATGTAGTGGTCTTACGTTCAGAATCGTCTCTAGTGCTGCAATAGGGGTGGTTTTCATGCAACCCGTTATCGCCCGGCAGACCCTCCCTTGGAAGCACTTAAGTTTGTCTATGGTTGTTACCTGCGTTGTCTTCGTCCACCATACAAGCGCTGCATAGCCTATAATGGGTCTTATTATCGTCGTGTATAGCCATTTTGTTATAAATGGGGATAGGCCCCACCTCTTACCCAGCATCCTCTTGCATTGGTAGAGTAGTTTCCTTACTTTGTTTGCCGTGGAACACGCGTCAATGCTAGTGCAGAATTTCCGCCATGACCCATCGCTCCAGTGCCGAATTCGTCTTTTGTAGAGATTTTGCATCTCTATATGCGTCCCAGTCTTGGTCATCACAGGTGTTCATAGCCCTGTTAAAGAGGCGTCTTACCTTTTTCCTCAGTCTTGCAAGTGCGGGTCCCTACCAGGAGTTTTTGCTACTAGGGTTAGTCCTAGGTGTGCTGAGGAGGCATGCATTCCGGTAGCCGGACATGATGGCCTCAGTCAGCTCCTCAGTGGTCTTGTCTATTGTCTCGGTGTCCTCATAGTCCCTGAGCTGCATGCGCTGTAGGGATTGAGTTATCTGTAGTGTATACTGCTTCTTATTTGACTTTCTAGGTATGCGCCTGGGTGTCGGGATAACAGTGTGTATAACGAGTTTGAATGTGATCCATCTGTGGTCCGAACAAGAGGCCTCCATGGAAACCTTCCAGTCGGACACCAGATTGGCACCCATCCTCGTCGCCATTGTTAGGTCTATGATTGTTCTTGCTCTTCTTGTCACGAATGTTGGAGCCGAGCCTACATTTAGGATGCTCAGGTCTGTCGTAAAAAGAAAGTCTACTAAGTCCTCACCTCGCTTGTTGCTGTTAGGCATGCCCCACAGAGGATGATGGTTGTTGGCGTCAGCGCCGATGATCAGCGCCATGTCGTTTTGTTCGCAGTATCTCACCAGCTCCACTAGTTCATTTGGTGGTGCCGTCTCCTCCTCATGCATGTAGGCGGAGGCCATCACCAGATCGGGTACACTTGGATCTTGCGATTGTTTTATTTTAATGGTTGTTAGGTCGCTAGAACAGAATTGTGTCATTAATTGTGCCTGTGTGTTAGTAGAACATATGATACAGGACCGCGGAGCACGGTTCCTTGCTGTATAGAATGTCTTACCACCGCTGTTTGTGAAGCCGCATACGCTGTTGGATCTGATCAGAGCCACTGCCTCGTCGTTAACCTCCAACCATCTCGTGAGCTGAGCCATTGCGGTGCGACTGTGTTGGAGGTTCGCCTGGATGGTCTTAATGGTCGGTGGTGGAGGCGCCATCGGAGGATAGCAGTACATCAACATCGCCCTCCTGATCGATGTTGATCCCACCGAGCCTGTCTGCCCACTCGTCTACAACCTCCTGCTCCATCTGCTCCATCGGAGCAGGATCACAGGTGGCCGAGGTGTCATCTGCTTCTGTCGTACGCTGCGGCGTCTCAGGAGGCTCTGGTTCTCTCTGTGACGGAGCCGGTGTTATTTGCTCTAGAGGCGGCAGGGTCTCAAGGTACGGACCGCCCTTGCTCCTGAACCTCACGTACACAGAGCACAGTAGATAGCTGAGTTGCCTCCTCCTCGCTACCAACTTCTCCGCAACGTCCCGTGTCGTGCTAAACACCAGAAAGGTGCTCGTGTCGCCAGTAATTGCCTTTTGTAGCAGCCAACGGTCTACTTTAGCATCAAAGTTTTGATACCGAAGCACCTTGGCAATGGTATAGGGCTCTCGTATGTCCGGTATGAGCAGCCCACATACCACCCTCCTAGGTCGGTCGATTTGTCTTTGGACGACCAAATCCTCCACCCCTGTCACTTTCAGTGTCCCCACCGTCCTCCTCAGCCACTCCAGTGACTGGGGTGTTTTGCACCAGAGGCTCAAGGCTCCGTCTGCAATCATGGGTTTCCCCTTGAGAGACGGTCCATCGATTGTTGGGGATCCAATCGCCTTAAGCGTTTCCTCAACAATTGCCTCTTCTAGCGCCTTAAGGACTTGTCCAGCCACGGCAAGTCGTCTGACTGTTTCAGTTACGTCTGTTTCATAATTTCATAAGGAATCAGACCAATAACAGGCGGCAACCATGTGAAGGATAACAGCTAGGCTTGTCTGGGGGATCTTCACGACTTGCGCTCGCTCCCCAGACCATTAGCCAAATTACCAAACGGGACACAGAATGGTAAAATAGGTGATGTGTTAGGTTTAGCCGTCTTGTGCTGTATACAAACCTAACATATCCCCTGCCCTAAACTTTTTTTGAACTTTCTAACAATTTATACAACTTCCGTAAATGCATTTTTT
Organism: Chilo suppressalis; assembly: GCA_902850365.2. NCBI lineage: Eukaryota > Metazoa > Arthropoda > Insecta > Lepidoptera > Crambidae > Chilo > Chilo suppressalis. The sequence goes on from OU963902.1 coordinate 8,441,304, forward strand.
TGCAAATGTGCTGAAAACGCTTTTAATCTATACCTTTGTTTCACTTTAATACTAAAAAGAAAAAGAGATTGGAGATGTAGTTCTTATTTTCACCACACGCACGTGGCGCCAATTGGAGATGCGCGCCTTTTCCTTATTAGAAAAAGTTTGCTTCATTACTTAAATTAGGTATAGGTACTGTTTTCTCGCAAATGTGTAGATAAACGTTGTATTAAAATCGTGCGGAATTGGTATTTACAAACTCGTGACTATGGTAAACCCTCTACTTAGTCTCGGGCATCAATTCGTCTACTCGTTTGTAATAACCAACTTACCGCACCAATATCATAATAGTTATGTATACCCCTGGCCGCTGGTCTGTATTTGAGCCTTAAAAAATTTATTTCTCAGTACCGGAACCACCCAGTTCAGATACTTCAAGCCGATCGACGAGAAATGAGAATACAGCCACAGACAAAGATGCAGTTGTTGAAGGTATACTTTATTACATCATAGGCACTAAGAAAACATCAATCAATGGGGAACACTAAAATAAGCATGCAAATCATAATAAGTATTTTATAGAACAGATGATTAAAAAAAACTTATTCAAAAAGTTTTCTTTTTATGCAACATTTTACTGGGGAATAAAAATGTAGCAAGGTTAAATAAATGCTTATGTCACATACATAAGCATTTAACTTTGCTTTAGACACATTAGTTATCAGACTCCCTAATACGACACTTCTTTTTCAAATTAGTTTAGTAATATGAATGATGAATAAAAAAAAACTATTTCTAAGTGAATACCTCACAGAATACAACGGGTATATCGTTGTAAGAGGAGATACTAGAAATAGACGCTCGGAAGAGCTTTTCTAAAGTTTAGTAAAGCAGAGGACCTTATTTGTGAATAAAAAATTGACACATTTTCACAGTAAACACGTCACAGAATACAACGGGTATGTCGTTAGAGGAAGAGATTGTAGAAATAGATGCACAGGACGAACCAGATGGAAGCACGAACACAGGGGAAAATACTACACAGAGTGCAGTCGTAAACGCAGACGTTGAACTCAACCAGGTAATTATTAAGGTTGTTTCTTCATTAAATCATTTTGAAACTATTCGTAATCGATTATGCATTTAAAGAGAAATCTAGAACGATAGGGCATAACATTGGTTCCACTATTTATTAAATTAAATCCATTATAAACTTAATATCAACAAAATGTAGCAACTGTTAGTAATTTCATATATATTATTTGTTGTATTTGTTTTTATTTCGCAATTTGTGAAAGGTATTCAAAGTATTTATTATCTTACGTTTTCTTATATATGAATAAGCTAAGGGATGGCAGGTTTGTGCGTCAAGCTCGTGAACGGGTCTTGCCCTGTTGAGGTGCGTCTGCCCGGCTACGGGGATGGGGCCAGACGCGCGATACTCAAGCATCGGAAGCTTCTATAATAAAGCTATGGTGTCGCATATTTGATTAATATCTTGTGTCTGTTCAAGATAGGTTTATGTTTCTAAAGTGAGTCTAAATGCGCTATGTTGACACGGAAATAAGCTGGTGTCGACATTTTTGTCAGAAGTCGGGTTGTATTGTCGTTACTTAGGCCAGTGACAGTCATTTCTGTGAACAAAGCATGTTCCGCACGGATGTCTCTACAGCTACCTTTGTACATTTACAATTAAAATGTGAAATGGAGTTATTTGCCGCTGTATATATAAAAACCATCTTATACAAGAGTATAAAAAAAGATCTTTATAATTTTTATTTTTTAAGCATGAAACTGCTTGATGTTTAAATCTAAAGAAAATGTAACTAGAAAAAATTCCACGCGGACCAGGCAGCAGACGGGACTCGAACCAGCAGCCTTCGCTATCCGAGCGAATGAACTGAATGCACGAAGAGATGGCGCTGCCTTGCAGCTTAAGAATGGCTAGAAGAATTTCGACGCGGCCATCAGGGCCGCGGTAGCATAATTGGTCAGTGCATTCGCCCGGATAGCGAAGGGTGCGGGTTCGAGTCCCGTCTGCTGCCTTGTCCGCGTGGAATTATTTCTAGTTATATTTTCTTTAAAAATAAATATTCTGAATACCTACGTGATTTTTGTTTCCTTATCAAGTTTTGAAACATGATTTTAATTACACCCAAACATGGTTTCAAGCCATCATGAAATCAAAGTTCATGTGTCTCAATCAACGAATTAGCAATGATATGAAAGCATTACTCTCTTACAAAAGGTGCTAAATCATGATTTCATACTCATACAGCTAAACTTCAATACTAACGCGACACACACACAGACAAAACAAAATAATTTGACAAATCAAATATCTGCAATGGAATTCCGCTATCCATTCATTGGGTAAGATAATGTTTAATGGAAATCCCGACCAATCCCATGATCTGCGTGTTGATCCCCCCTCAACTTGATCGCTGTTTGCATGAACCACTTTTTAGCGAAGTTCGTTTTCCATATCATTTCAAATTATTATAGTTAGTCTTAATAATGTGAAAGAGCTACTGTTACAATAATGTATATGAATGATTCAATCAGTGAATTATCAATGAATGAATTCTTGCAGGTTATAACAGTAGATGCGAACGAAGAACCCAAACGTCCGCAACAAGAAAGGAGAAGAGAGGGCAACGCGTGTGAGTATAACTTTATTTATAACTAGCGTCCGCCCGCGACTTCGTCTGCGATAACTTTTAGTTTTTTTTTTCTAAAATAAAAGTAGCGTTATTTACTTCTTATTACATCATCTAACTGCCAATAAAAGTCCCATCAAAATGGGTTAAGCCATTTCAGAGATTAGCCGGAACAAATTTTATTTTGAAATACATAAATTGTAGAAAATGTTATTTTGGTGTATGTACCGTATATATATTCATATGCATGTAGTAAAAAGCAGGTATTTCAATATAACAAACAGACACTCTAATTTTATTTATATGTTTAGATGCATACTACACTACTAAACACACTAAAAAATCGCACTTCCGCGAAAATAACTTTCAAGCGTTGTTATAACCCTTAACACACGCATTTACACATACCAATATTGGTGTCATTTGGAAGCTCATTAAATAAACTTAAAAAATTCAATTCATTTTATTTTTTATTGAAACACTATAAAAAACTAAAGTTTACAAAACAATCAAAATCCTTAATTAAGCCAAAATAAAAACAGATAGAAATACAAACAGGATCTTAAAACTAACCTAATGTTACCCCCCTTGCCCGGATGACGGCCTCATCCCTCATGGATCTTACCAATTTTAGAAGCTCTTCTTGAGGGATTGTGGTCCATTCCTCAATAACGGCCTCTTCGAGCTCTTGGAGAGTCGTGGGAGCGGGATCACGAGACCGAACCTTGAATTTCTAATCAACGATATTAAAATCCCTAGATACACCATGTGCGCTCAAAATGTGTCCCAACAAAGAAGTGCTGCAACCCCACTCAAGCACTTCTTGGTTCACAGTCCGCTTGGACCGTTGAAAAGTAAAGATGCCGCACAGCTCCGTGAAAAAATACGAAAACAATATTTATAGTCCGTTAAGTGTTGTTTCTTCGACAGGTATTTAATCAATGTTTGTTATAATAATTTAACGTATTTGAAGCAAATTTTGTTCTAGTACTTAGTATAAACTGATTTAATAGAAAATATTTGTGTGATTGTCCCGTCCGCTGCCTGGTCCGCGTGGATTTTTTTCTAGTAAACTTTTCTTTAGATTTAAACATCATGCAGTTAAATGCTTAAAAAATAAATAAAATCATATTTGTGATATTCAAATGCATGGTCGGTAATATAGTCGTCTCTTTTCCGGTTCGTAACTGCTATTTTGCTAACAGCGCATTCTGAATTGCGCGTTGAGACAAACCAATAAGGTCTATATTATTCCGCATATAGCAATAAGTCGTAAAATTGTACGAGCTTGCATTTCGAACTGTCGTATCCCTTTGATGGATGCGTTTTAATTAAGACCTTATACAGTATACATTAAAAGTGACTTTCAATGTTATATTGTTTTTGACTACGCGATCAACTTACGGAGCTCCGTGGATCGTTCAGTGTAGCTTTTGGACAGGTTTCGGCCACGATTTAGTTTTTGGTGGTGCATCTAGGGTATTTAATATCGTTGTTTCAAATGGTCCCAGAGGTGCTATACTGTGTTCAGGTCTGGACTTCTCGCTGGCCACTGCATTACAGAGATCCCAACCTCTTGAAGTTAGTCGCGCACAATTAATGCAGTGTGAGCGCGAGCGTCATCGTGCATTAATGTGTACCCCTCGCCAAAAAAACCGGCATAGGGGACCACATGCTCTTCCAGGATCTCTGTGTCGTAGTGGTGAGCAGTCAGCGACCCTTGCCCTTGAGCACCTCCAGTCCGGAAGACGCTTACAAGGTTTTGCCGTCGGCCGATATGCCGCTCCAAAACATACAGTAACCGCCCCCGTCTTCCTCCGTCTCCTGGATGCAGGCTTGGGCGAATCGTTCCCCCTGTCTTCTGTACACTCTTCTGCGTCTATCGTGGCAGAAAAGGCACACTTTCGTCTCGTCTGTGAAGAGAACAGCTCTCCATTGGTCAAGGGTCCAATTGACGTGGTCGCGAGCAAACTGCAAGCCGGCTCACCGATGCTCTGCGGTCAATTTCGGACCCGTAGCAGCTCTATGAGCCGCTGTCTTTTTCTAACCGTAGAAACGCTCACGGTTGTTCTGCGAGCCGTCTGGAGCTGTTGTTGCAACTCAACAGCATTAGAGAACCCGATTTCTTAGAGATGTCGATACGATGAATCGGTCGTCTCGCTCCGAGGTGCAGCGACGTCTACCAGACCCATGCCTCCGGACATGGCCACCGGTCTCCAGGAACCGCTGGTATACTCTTCGAACCGAAAAACGGCTCAAGTTCAGTTGCCGAGCGATATCACGCTGCCGCATCCCTGATCGTTGTGCAATCACTTGAGCGGCTTCATCAGCAGTGGTATCTTTAAGTTTTGGAACGGTCTTCAACGGTTGGATAGCTAATTTTATTTTTTTATTTATTTAATCTTTATTGCCTTTAAAATAATGCAAATGGCGGACTTAATGCCAGTATGACAATCTCTACCAGTCAAACGAACGAACAGAGTAAACATCAAACAATGTTAAAAACGAAATTAAATGCATTAATTACTTATACCTACACATACTATATGTATATATATGAATTTACATTTGTCATGGTTTATTTAGGATTGCACTAAATAAAACGACAAATTAAGATTACTATACAATATACTATGGGGGGGGGGGGACATAAATAGGCTGATGAGGATGATGATACAATATACTACAAGAAAATAAGTTGTCCAAAGACCAGGGTCGTAGGTAGGTTGGAGCCAGTGAATGCACCTGAGCGGCACTCCCCTGATAGGTGCAGCGTCTAGGTCCCAGCTACAACGGCTACGTTCCCGAACACGTCGCAACAGTCTGATCTTCGTCGACCTTCGCCAGCAATCAACTGAGGTAGTGGTTTTCACGGATCAAGACACCTGTACGTAGTTCCTGAAGAGTTTAAGTACCGATATTAGCATAAGAAAAATGAAGTCCGATTCTGCCACTATTTGAAAATAATGGCTCAACGTAGGCGAAGCCGGGAAATCTAAGCTAGCACGTAAACGGTGTATTATGCCTTCCAAATTATTCTGGGGTAGACAGATTGACCTGTCAGGGTTTGGTAGGGTGTCTTGCGTATACAGCTGAAGGTCGTCTGCATAAAGATGATAAGAGGTAGAAAGAAGAAGAATAAAGAAGTAAGGAAGTTAATAAATAAGGAGAGGAAGAAAGGAGAGATCACGCCTCCCTGAGGTAGCAGAGGTAGAGAAGTCAGACCAGTCAGAGATCGATTGATTAATTCTAACGGCTTCATGCCGCCCCCGGAGATAGCCGAATAATCCCTATTGAACATGTATTAACCCTTTTCTACCCACTAAAGGTAGCGCAACTAGTGGCCTTTTTGAGGAGCAAAATAGGCATTTCTTTTTAAAGTCACATTTGTGGTGTCAAGTTAAATGAAATGGATTTTTTAACATGCGCGTGTTAAGGGTTAATAACGCTTGAAAATTATTATCGCAGAGGTGCGTTTTTTTTACACCGAGTTTAATATACCTAAAATTATATCTTTATTTTATCTAAATAGCTCAGCCCCGAAAACATTAGAATGGGACTGACTGGCTATCACTTTAAACTGTATACTCTAATTAATAAACATTGTAACAATACTCAACAATTGAATACAATACTGTATGGACGAGCTTTATTTTACTTGATATAAGATTCATAATCTATTAACAAAAAAAGGCTCTTAATGATAATTTTCCCAGAAAATTAGTTAAAAGTTCACATTAGCAAGTGCACAGAAGTTAATGTTTTGTTTGATACTTTTACAGCGGCGGATGATGCTGAACCATGCAGTGTCAAAGAATTTAACCAGGTAAATATACTGTTTTTATTCAACTGTCTCGATAACTTCATAAATAATGACTAACTTCTGCGTTTGTTAACTATACTATGCTATGCTTTTGCGATTATTTATCAGTTTTAACGTTTGTCTGTGTGAAACTACCAAAATTGAATATTTCGCATTATCTAATGGAGGCTTTTCACTTTGCAAATCGTGTTTGCTTCGTAAACATGACATCCATGCCCTTCTCATGCGAAAGGACAGACTGATGACAAGTTTACAAATAGCAAGCATGAATAGCCAAGTGATGCGCCGGCAGCATCAGACGAACCCTTCAAAATGTAGAAAAAAGGGTCGAGGCTTGGGATTCGGGAATGATATATAAGAAGATACAATTTCAAACGTGTGATTAAAAATAGAGGGCCTTGTATTAAGTAGGTAAGTACCTACTCAATTTTGATCCCTGTTCAAATCGGTCGAATATCCATTCCTCGCTTCTTATGTAGCATTCTAATTTTACACTCTTAATGTCTATCTCTCTTCTACTTTAATGTCTGTAGACAGTTACTCAAAAGAGAGAAGATTCCTACTTATCTCTTTCTTTTGTTTCTTCTAAATTCTTCAATTACTGCATATCAGCGCTTCTGGGAATGGGGAGTTTATGTGATGGTCACAAACCTTTGTTTTCGTGTCATGTTTGTTTAAAAAAGATATGTTTTTTATATGTAGATCAAGCTTCGTGTACTTTGGGATTAAATTATTGTTTTGTCAAGAATTTATCATACAAACATAAACTTGCACCCCCCCCCCCACGACTTTAAAAGATGATTTAATGGATAAAAACTATCATATCTTGGGACAAAATATTTCTATATTAAATTTCATCTTAATCTGTTCAGTGATTTAAGCGTGAAGAGGTAACAGACAGATACCTTCGGATTTATAATAATGATAATACAATACAATACAATACAAAACTCTTTATTTTTACACCACAGAAAACATAAAACATGAAGTACATAATTAAAGAATACAGTGTAATAATGGGCGGTCTTATCGCTAAGAGCGATCTCTTCCAGACAACCTTAGGATGGAGAGGACAGGAAAGAAGCTGGAGAGACGGCGGTGTAATTACTACAAAACAATATAAAATCATTCTAACAAATATAATCAAAATAAGTATATAAAACAATACATACATATAATTATATACCTACAAGAATACATACATAGTCATATACATAAATATATATACATACATATATATAAATATATACACAAATACATACATACCTATGTCTAATTCATTCAGCTTAGATCAACAAAAATGGAAGGGTTACAAGGACATATAGTGAGATCTAACAAGGTTTTTGAAAATGTGGAGTGATTTTGCACGTCTTATGGAAACTGGAAGAGCATTCCATAGACGAACGGCTTGTACTGCGAAAGAACGGCCATAAAAAGTTGTAGAGTGAACAGGAGTAATGAGAGCGAGATTTTCTGATGACCTAAGGGACAATGTGTTCGAAGTGTGAAGGAAATTAAAACATTCCTTAAGATAGCGTGGGGACAAAGGATTGAACAGTATGTTATACAGAAGAGTAAGGATGTGCGTATTCCGGCGAAGGCGAATAGGTAGCCACTTGAGCTGTAAACGAAATTGAGATACATGATCATATTTGCGCAGGCCAAATATGAATCGAATACAGAAGTTCTGAAGCCGCTCAAGTTTATCAAGCTGGTCCTCCGTTAGATCTAGATAGCAGACGTCAGCATAATCGAGAATAGGAAGCAACAGAGTCTGTGCTAGGGAAATTTTGGTGGTAGTGGGTAGAAAATTGCGTAGTCCCCTCAGCGAAGCTGCAGAAGCAAACAGTTTACGGCTGAGCACTTGCATCTGGGGACACCAACTCATACAATTGTCAATGGTTAACCCTAAGTTTTTTACTGAGATGCTGAATGGAATGATGGTGCCAGCGAGATGAATTTTGGGGAGTGATTGCCAGTCAACTTTGGCGATCATCCTGGAGCTTCCAACAATGATACTGTTTGATTTAGCCGGATTTACCTCCAGCCCAAAAGATTTACTCCACTCCAATATTTTATCCAAATCACTGTTTGTGGCTAGCACTGCATCACCAAGTTGATCAATGGGCGCTTGTTGATAAATTTGAAGGTCATCTGCGTATAGGTGGTAGGAAGAAGTAATATTATTAGAGATTGAATTAATCAATACAGCGAAGAGAAGAGGAGATATGACGCCGCCTTGAGGAACGCCAGCAGACGTGTCACACCATGAAGAAAACGAGTCCTCGAGGCGGACACGCTGCCTGCGTCCATACAAATAACTGTGAAACCACTCAATCGCCGATGGAGATACGTTAAGTGAGCGTAGCAATCCCAAAAGAATATCAAAGTTGACAGTGTTAAATGCATTGCTAAAGTCCAACAATGTTAATACCGTAAGGAAACCGCGGTCCATCCCAAGACGTATGTCATCTGTGACTTTAAGTAAAGTAGTTGTAGTGCTGTGTCCCGGACGGAAACCGGATTGGAGAGGGTTAAAGAGATCGTGGCGAGAAAGGAAAATATTGAACTGATTAAGAACAAGGCGCTGAAGTACCTTCGATAGGAAGGGAAGAATGGAGATGGGGCGGAAATCAGCGACGGATTGCGGGCTACATTTCTTTGGCAAAGGAATAATTTGTGCTTGTTTCCAAGCTAAAGGAAAAACAGTATTAGAAATAGAGCTATTAAAAAGGAATGTTAGAACGGGGAGAATGATATCTAAGATTGGTATTAACATGTTGCGACTTATGCTGTCACTCCCCACTGCATTGGATGAGATAGAAAGCACGCTCTTCTTAACGTCACATTCAGAGAATTGAGCAAAAACAAAAGGAGAGTAGTCTGGAACTGGTAAGGAAGAAAGATAATTTAAAGTATTAGTTTTATCTGAATCACTAAGACCAGAAGAAGATGAGAAATGAAGGTTTAAGGAGTTGACGTCAAAGCTACTGGGAACGGATTCTTTTCGAGGCTTACCAATTCCAAGTGACTTGAGAAAATTCCAGACTTTTGCTGGATCTTTATTATCGACTGAGACATGGATATGGCGACGTAAGGCATCCCTACACACCAAATTGCAGTGGTTACGGGCTCTGGCATAGTGAGCTTTGTTTGAGTCGGTCGGACGGCGTTAAAATAATCTTTATTGTGTACGGAACATGGTAAAATAAAATTACATGTCTTAATGCTAAAGTATAGTAACACTTGATCCTACCTTTTCAGGTTTATACACATTTATATTATAGGTATAAGTACCATTTGAATTTATTAACAAGTACATTCCTACCTATATTTTAAGTACTTTTGGATACTATAAAATATTTTTTGGCTAAGCTAATCTCTGAGTGTATTTTTTTATTGAAAAAGTTTGTTTTTTGAATGTGTCTGTTAATTTTTTATCAATTTTTATGCACTTAATAAAAATGATTTTAAGTAGCTTTAGACAATTTTTTGAGCAGGTCTATGGAGTTTATTCTTATAAACTGAGCGTTAATTTCGATCAGTGATTTGGTGAATCTCTTTAAACAGGTGCTAATGTAATAATATAATGGGGTTCGAAATTATATGCCAGTTCACGCTTGACAGTTCTTTATTCACCACACAGTTCACACAATGTTAATTACAAAACACTCACTTGAACACTTTTGTTGCACTTAGATCGCCTTTGGATTCGCTCCGAAATCGCTGTTGAAACTCAACTGTCTCTGCGCGGCGCCAATCGCGCTTATATACGCCGATCGACGCATTCTAGAAAGTACCTGTTAAATTGGGAATTACCTAGCACCCGCGAGTATGAAATACCTACCTATACCTACGCAGGTAACACGCATAACTTGTAAACAAGTGCAGATGTCGTTGCACTTTCACCCTTACGCCGCACAGCATAAGGCTCATTTTAGAATGAGCCGCAATACTCGACCTCTATCGCGACCCGCGGTGATCTGGCAAATTCAATCTCTGGCACTTTCGCGGTTACGTTTCGAGAGCGTTTGTGACAGTATGTATGTGCAATCTATGGATTCAAAGAACCTCATAGAGAACTATTATCTTTTGCATTAGAACTTGCTGCGGCTGCTGGAGTGCCCCGTGTGCCTGGAGTGGATGGAGCCGCCCATGTCGCAGTGCCGGCGCGGCCACCTCGTGTGCAGCAGGTGCCGCGCGCGCCTCTCCTCCTGCCCCGTGTGCCGCACCACCTTCTCGTCCGTCCGCAACCGCGCCATGGAGGGGGTGCGTGCCTTACATATAGGATGTAGACATAGCTGCTGCGGCTGCTGGAGTGCCCTGTGTGCCTGGAGTGGATGGAGCCGCCCATGTCGCAGTGCCGGATTGGCCACCTCGTGTGCGGCAGATGCCGCGCGCGCCTCTCCTCCTGCCCCGTGTGCGGCACCACCTTCTCGGCCGTCCGCAACCGCGCCATAGAGGGGGTGCTAACTACGAGACTCCAGAGGGGAGTTCGGGGCAGCATAACTTTGTTGGCAGGGGCGTTCACAATAAAACAAAGGCATATCGTAACTGTTCTTTAATGTTGGAAGGTTACAACAATGATAATTATACTATGTTTTCACTTCCACCCCCGTTTTAAGAATGCCGACTCTCGAATAGAGACCTAAAGCAACTGTGTTCTTTTAGTTTAAAATTACTTTCATTTTATTATCTAATTCTCTTGAATGCCAGCCGTTGGCATTGGCAAGCAAAAAGGATGGTAACGCCACTGCTGGGGCACAGGCCTTTCCTATGGACATGACTGCATATGCATTCGGGACCAAGGGCTTAACGTACCTTCCGAAACTCGGAGGATCTGGAGATAGTAAATTTTTGGTTGTATACCTACCTAAGGGTAGGTAATAAATATCAAAAATTTACTATCTCGATTCAACTATTCGAATTCGATCTCGATGCGTGTCAAATGACAGTAAAAATTTATAGAAATTCAAACAATTTTCAATTGATGGAGCAAAGGGCGAAACGAGAATTAAAAATGTTACTTACACTCGCACATTATACCATGTCACCGTATACTGGAGGCCGCGTGCAACTCATTACATAAATAAACTGTTAATGTGCTCTTTACTTAAGACGCACATGTTATGTCCTCCAATTTTACAAGGAAAACGGACTGTTAACTATCAAGTGAATATCAACGAATTGATGGGTTTAATGCGTCTTTAGAAATCTGAATAGCTTGTAATATCTTAATTGAGAGTTTATGTTCATAAGTGTTTATTCAATCAATAGTAAGGCATGATTTATTACTTCAATGTTAATTTAATACTAAAAAAACATGTTTATGTGCATTGTTACTTCTGCTGTAGAATTTCTGTAACTCACGTAAAGTGTCTGATGGTATATAGGTGGCAGAGATGGTGCGCTACCCGTGCCGGCACATGTGCGGGCGCGAGGTGCGCCTGCGTAGACGAAACGCGCACGAGGCGAGCTGCGGGGCGCGACGATATGCCTGCCCCGCCCCTGCCTGCGCCGAGCGCCCGCCCCTGCCGCGTGACCAGCTGGCGCAACATTTGCAGGTACCCGCCCCGCCCCTGCCGCGCGACCAGCTTGCGCAACACTTGCAGGTACCCGCCCCGCCCCGCCCCTGCCGCGCGACCAACTTGCGCAACACTTGCAGGTACCCGTCCCGCCGCGCCCCTGCCGCGCGACCAGCTTGCGCAACACTTGAAGGTACCCGCCCCGCCCCGCCCTTGCCTGCGCCGAGTGCCCACCCCTGCCGCGCGACCAGCTGGCGCAACACTTGCAGGTAACACAAGAAGATAGTGATGTTTAATTTGGTAAAATAATCCTGCATAAATAGATACCAGTAACTGCTTGCCTTTTAATTATAAATAATACTGAAATTTACGTAACTTCCATGACAGAGTAAGCACATGCCGATGCTGAAGATCGGGCGCAAGCACAAGTTCTCTATGAAGGTGAACTCGGAACAACACGACACTTGGGTGATCGCCGCGTTACACGAATACTTCTCTCTACGGGTGGATGTGGACATTCGCACGTGGGGCGTTATCGTATACGTCACCTACATCGGGCCCAAGTGCAACGCCAAGAACTTTATATACGAGGTACATCTATATCTTATATCGTCGTTACGACTTTAAGACCTGTAAAATTCTTCATTGCGAGATATTCAATAAAAACTGTCTACTGAAAAAAATATAAGGAAACTAAATATAACAAAAAATACAAGTGATAAATAGAGGGTTTTATGATTTTTATTTTGCTCTTGTCATTTTAAATAATAATCGAAATTGTAGTAAAAAAATAAAAGACAATTCCATGTGACACATAAGAGGTTTTGGTTGCGCGTTTTGTATCACATTAGAGAATATAAGTATGTAAAAGGGATTGAGATTCAAAACACATGACATTTAATTATACAAGTTATTTGTTTTTAAAATTTATCATTGCAATGACAATAGTATATAATAGTGGTTTTATGTATTGCTCAATAGTGGAGTGAACACTGTCCACCTCCATCATGGTGTGCCCTTTTTTATGTTTAATAGGAAAGGCGTTGACCAAAATCTCGCCTGATGGAAAGCGATGATGAGGCCTAGGATGGTACACGCCTGCCTAGAAGATGCCTGTTCACTCTGGCCTTGAAGATGTCCAGATTATATTGGTCCGGGAAAACAGACCTCGGTAAGGAGTTTCACTCCCTAGCCCTTCGCATAATGAAAGCGGAGGTAAATCGCTTCGTGCGAATGGGAGGAACTTGGACAACATAAGGGTAAAAGCCCTCGCCGCGCCTGGTCCTCCGGTGGTGGAAAGGGGAAGGGGGAATCAAATTGAGTAGTACCTCCGCACACTCTCTGAAATGTAACCGATAAAACACCGAGAGGCAAGCTACACGTTTTCGGTGGTCAAGGCTCTGGAGATTAGCCTCAACGAGAGCGTCATTGCCTATGAGTCTCTTCTCATGGTATTCCACCGAGTCCTGTGCATCCAGCTGATACCGAGCAGATCCATTCCAAAGGTGACAACAGTACTCCAAGCGAACTTGGGCTCGGTAAAGGTTAAGGAGCTACTCAGATGTAAAATATCGCCTGACCTTAGAAAGTATTCCAAGTTTATTGGCAGCGGTTTTAGCAATGGACTCGATGTAGCGACCGAAATTGAGGCTGAATGAGATGTCCAGACCTAAGAGCTCGAGATGGTCTGTAACCGACACATTTCGGAAAGTCGGAGTCAGATGGAATGGACTCCGTTTCGCCGAGAAGAGACAGGCCTGTGTTTTAGAGGGATTGATTCCAACCAAGTTGGCTTCACCCCAGTGGGAAACAGCTTCCAGGGTTGCATTCACTCCCTCCACCATCGCCTCCCTTAAAGATCGGACGTCTGCATCAGACTTCACATCAGGCAGGTATCTCTCCGAGACTGTGCTGTCGTCTGCATACCCAAAGACACCCGGACTAAGGAGCAGATAATTGATGCCCTTTCTCTAAATAGAGTTGTTCGATATTCAATTGCCTTTGTTGTGCCAAATAACTTAGGGCAGTCGACGTAATTCGGTTTCTGTTCTACAAACATAAAAATAATAATACACTCAATCGTAGTTGGTAAATTTTAACAATGGCCTATTAAGCAAGATGTAAATTCATTAGCAGTTACATTACCGTCTGCTTTGTGCCCGCAGTAAATTGATACATTTTTAGATAAAACATCATAAACAGTGAAATTATGACATTGTAACTTCAATTTATAGAACAGGGCACTTGCCAATAGCTTTGGAGCAAGCAATACACTTTGCACATCGACTGTTATAACCACAGAGTGAGAACCCGTCGAAGCTAACGTAATTTTTATATTTCTACCCCCATCTAACACCTACAATCGGAAAATAATCACGCGACCTATGCATCCCTCTCATTCCAGTGCTTCTATTGGTTAGTTAGTTTGAAAATTTGACCAATAACAATTTTTTCCTATCTAACGCTTTTACGCATAAGATATTTTAAATGCCAACTTTACTTGAGCAAGCATTTAAGATATATTGAATAAAGTAAATAAATAGAAATTGAAAAGACTTATAGTTCTTGCTTTCGATGTAGCGCCAAAATTTGAAATAAACCCGTGTTGGAGTTGATTTATCTATTTATTTAAATATTTTAAAGTTTATATATTTAACGTATGTTTGCATGAGATATTTTGTATAACCATAATCCATGGTATAGTTGATGTTAAATTTACAAAGCATTGAAAACTCCTCAATGTCGTCGTTTCTCTAATTACGTTGTTGTTAGTTGTCAGTTCGTTGGAAAATACATAGTTTCGGTTAAAGTAGTGGTTTTATTAAAATAAAGTGAGTTTATAGTCTACAATTTGGTCCAAATCGAGCCAGATAGAAAAAAAGAAAGTTTAAGTAATAAGATGAAAATTTAGTAGTGAGAAAAATAATTTGTGATAGTGATGGTGTTTGACATTTCAAACTGGAATTGAGTAAGACCGTAAAAATAAGAATATTATCTTCCGTATTTGTGTTTCTAAAGACTTATTAACTGTGTTTACAAAAGAATTATAATAATTTAATATTGAATTGAGTGATTGAAAGACTTTTAATCATTATTATGAAAAAACATGAAAAATTATGGTAGTTTAAAAACACCAAATATTGGACGATTTGAAATTTAACTTTTTCTTAAAATAAAGTAACAATTACATGATGCAAGAACTTATAGTACTACAGGAAAATAACTTTGCACTTATACGAAAGGCTGTAGCTAATTTCAAAAAATCGCCAAAACCTAGATTGACAAAGAGTTATATTGAAGTAAGATTACAAAGTTTGGATAAACATTGGCAGGATTTTTGTGAAACACATGGAGATATTGTTAAACAATCTACATCCGAGCAAAGACAGATACACGAGTACTTTGAAAATGACTTCTATTCTACATGTGAAGACGAGTGTCTTTTAAGTAAGTCAGATATGACGGAGTTGTTAGATAGTATGAAATTTAAAAATGTGAAGAATGATCAGCAAATTCCATTGGAAAAGAATTCTCAGGAAGTGAAATTGCCTAAGATTAATATACCCAATTTCAAAGGAGATTATAATGAATGGGTTACTTTCAAAGATTTATATGTATCATTAATTCATAACAATAAGACATTAAGTAATGTATAAAAATTACATTATTTGAAAAGCAGTGTGAGTGGTGAACCAGAGCTTCTTCTAAAGCACATTCAAATCACAGAGAAGAATTATGAAACGGCGTGGTCTACATTACACCACAGATACAATAATAATAGAATAATAGTAAATTCAATCCTGAATAGATTACTAGGCCAAAGAAAGTTATATTCTGAAACAGCGAAGGGAATAAAAGATCTCTTAGACACAACAAATGAGTGTTTGAACAGTTTGAGAAATAATGATGTTAAAACTGATAATTGGGATCCTTTGATCATTTACATCATTATAAATAAGTTGGATCAAGGTTCACATAAGTTGTGGGAAGAAGAGTTACAAAACTTAGCTGTTGAAGAGCTGCCTAGTTTAGAAAAATTTACAAAATTTTTAGAAGGAAGATTTAGAGTTACAGAGATGATGCAAACTTCACATGCAAGAGAAAAAGACACTATCAAATCAAGGTCATTTGTCACAACTTCAAAGAATCACAATACTAAAGAAAATTCGGAACCTAATATTAAATGTTCATACTGTAAACAAAATCATTACACAAGTAACTGTAAAGAATTTGCTAACCTAGATGCAACAAAGAGAACAGAGTATGCAAAAAATGAGAGATTATGTTTTAATTGTTTGCGACCTGGGCATAGTGTAAGATTTTGTCGAGTTAAAATAAGATGTAATATTTGTAAGCGGAAACATAATATACTACTACATTTAGAGAAACCGGAACTAGAGATTAATAGTACCACGAGAGAAATGAGAAATATAGACGAACAACCAATAAGTCAGAATGTTTTGTCTACGCGAGGTCGAGTGTCATTATTAGCAACTGCATTAGATCATATTGAGACAGGCAGAAGTCAGCAAATTGTACGAGCTCTAATAGATCCCTGCTCTGAAGAATCGTTTATAAGTGAATCAGTTGTAAAAAAACTACAAATAAGATGCATAGATAAAAAAGGACAAGTATCAGCAGTGGGACAAATATCAACCCCGTTCTATCATGCGGCGGAGTTGCAGTTGTCATCGAGAGTAAATAAAGAGTTTAAAATAAAATGCACTGCTTATGTTGTGAAGAACGTGACAGACATAATACCAGCTGCAAAAATAAACTATGAGCAATGGACTCACTTTAAAAATATAGAACTCGCAGATCCAACATTCCATGAGCCTAGTGAGATAGATCTATTGCTTGGTGTACATGTGTATGCAGACATATTAATGAATGGAGTTATTAAGAGAAACCCAGGAGAACCCATCGCCCAGCAAACAAGTTTCGAATGGATAATCTCTGGTGGTGATTCAGTTGAAAGAATACCAAGCAATGGTCATATTATTAGCATGCACTTGAGTGTTTCATTAGATAACATGCTACAAAGATTTTGGGAATGCGAATCATTTGAGAGTAAGAATAAAAATGCATTAACTTTAGAAGAAGAAAGAGCTGAAGAGATTTATGATAAAACGGTAGCAAGAGATAAAGAAGGTAGATATACTGTCGCCTTACCGTTTGCAAGAGATGTACCAATCTTACCTGAGAATTCGAAAGCCATAGCAATGAGAAGATTAAAGTGCTTAGAGAAAAGATTGAGTACAAATGAGAATTTAAAGAGAGAATATGATAAGGTACTTCGAGAATATATAACCTTAAATCATATGGAGTTAGTAACATGTAATAATGAGGAAGATACAGTCTACTTACCGCATCACGCGGTCGTGAGGGAAGATAAACAAACTTCGAAGGTGCGAGTAGTATTTGATGCTGAGGAGGACTTATAAAATTTGTTTTATAGGAGATCTCATAAAAATGTATCGCCAGATACGAGTTTTTGAAAAGGACACAAACTATCAAAGAATATTATACAGATTTGATCTTAATGAAGAGGTAAAAACATATAAATTACTTACTGTCACTTTTGGCATTGCCTTTGCTCCTTACTTAGCAATAAAAACATTAAGACAGCTAGCTAAAGATGAAGGTGCGCAGTATCCAATAGCATCGAAATTAGTATGTGAAGATTTTTACATGGACGATGTATTGTATTTTATGGAATCCAGTAGAAGATATCTTGAAAATAGCACAGAAATATCTGAAACACGAAAATTGTCAACGACTTACCAAGCGAAGCGTACTTCGCCAAATAGCTTCACTATTTGACCCGATGGGGTGGATTTCTCCTTCGATAATATTAGGTAAAATATTTATGCAAAAGTTATGGCTCAGAAAGATTGACTGGGATGAAGAACTTTCTGATGACCTGAAAAAAGAATGGTATAAATATAAAGAAGACTTAACTGTGCTCGAAGATATACAAATTCCAAGATGGACAGGATGTTAGTACAGAAGCTGAGATAGAGTTACATGGCTTCTCAGACGCATCTCAAGTGGGCTACGCTGCCGTAGTCTATATCAGAGTACTGAACAAACATGGCAGAGATTATAGAGTCAGTTTAATCATATCTAAAACAAAGGTGGCGCCTGTCAAGCAAGTGTCTTTACCAAGACTTGAATTGTGTGCAGCCACGTTGTTGAGTAAGCTGTTAAAGCATGTGCAGTACTTGCAGTAAGTTATAGAAAAACATTTGCTTGGACAGATTCTAAAGTGGTTTTAGCATGGATAAAGGGCGATCCGAATAGATGGTCACCATTTGTTAAAAATAGAGTCATTGAAATAAGAAATAATTTAGAGTCACAGTGGCTTTACATTAAAAGCAAAGAGAATCCAGCAGATCCAGCATCAAGAGGAATTTTGCCTAGCAAACTCAAAGAATGTGATTTATGGTGGCATGGTCCAGAATATGGTTACATTCAGATTTTATGATGAGTAAAGAAATTATTCCTGATACAGAGATAGAGAAACGAGCAAATGTAAAATGTATACTTACCAATGTTATTAAAGAGAATGAAAATGATAAACTTATACTAATTAAGAAGTATTCATCGCTTAAAAAACTATTAAATGTTATAGCTTACTGTCGTCGATGGTTGAGAAAACTGAAAAAGGAAAAAATATTGCATAAAACCATTGATACTAATGAAAAAGAAGAGGCGCTTATATCATGTATTAAGATAGCCCAAGAGATAGATTTTTCAGAAGAAAAAGATTGTTTGAGAAAAAATAGAAATATTAAGAGAAACAGTCGGTTACTACCACTATATCCTTACCTGGATGAGAATGAGGTTCTGAGAGTTGGTGGGCGCTTAAAACATGCAAACCTGAAACAATAAAGAAAATATCCAATAATACTTAACAAAGATTGTCCACTAGTTACACTTTTGTTGGATGACGCGCATAAAGCAACGCTGCAAGGAGGTCCTCGACTAATGACTGCATACCTGCAAAATAAAAACTGGATTATTAATGGTGATCAAATAATAAAAAAAAAATCGACAACGAAAAAAAGTCGAGATATAAAATTCTGCAAATAGTAACCAAATCATGGGTAACTTACCAGATATTCGTACTTATCCTAAGTCTCTAAGCTGTGTTCCTGGTTGAAGTTTGAGATTCACAAGGATAAGCATATCCTTGGCGGCGGAGGATGTTGGAATTGATTTATCTATTTATTTAAATATTTTAAAGTTTATATATTTAACGTATGTTTGCATGAGATATTTTGTATAACCATACTCCATGGTATAGTTGATGTTAAATTTACAAAGTATTGAAAACTCCTCAATGGCGTCGTTTCTCTAGTTACGTTGTTGTTAGTTGTCAGTTCGTTGGAAAATACATAGTTTCGGTTAAAGTAGTGGTTTTATTAAAATAAAGTGAGTTTATAGTCATACCCGTATAAAAAAGGTATTTCGACAAAAATGACACATAGGAGGTCTTGAAGTCGCAACGACGATATGGTCTTATCGAGCAAAAAAACCCATTAGATTTGCTGATTTTGCTGCACTATCATAGTTTTAAGATATAACCGTCAAACTTCGTTTCACTACCACTACGCTGTGTTATACGAGGTTTTAAAAATCAAAATTGGGTTTCGTAGAAACGGGTTACATTTCAATAGAGAAGTCAAAAGCTGATTTTGATTGTTGAAAAATTCGTAGTCTTACTACAATCGTGTTTTTTCGCAGGTGTCTGTTGTAGGCCAACACAACTCTAGAAAGCTAGTCTACGCCAGGGCGACGCACAGCGACTTGGAGAGTTGCTCGTTGAACGTGAGCCGGCAAGATTGCTTTCATTTGACCATAGACCAGGCGCTGAACTTCCTGAGAGTCAAGAATAGGCATTGCGAGCCAGACAAGTTCCTGGACTTCAATGTAGAGATTACTAAGAGCGAAGCGGAGACACGAGACGACTCGGATTCCTGATTCGTGTTCATAACGAACCTGGTAAAACGACGCCTCGCCAAGGCGGTGCGAATGGCGCGACGTACCAAGTTCAAGAGACGATGGAGTACACTTATAAAGGAGGTGTTGCAGTGAATTCAATCTGTGTACAAATTAAACTAATCGCTAAGAAATATTATTGTCAAATTTTAAAATTGAAACTAATATACTGGGAAGACAAGACAAGTATTACCTAAGAGCGAAACGGAGACTCGGGACGTCTCGGATTCCTGATTAAGTGTTCATAACGAACTTGGCAAAACGACGCCTCTCCAAGGCGGTGCGAATGGCGTGACGTACCAAGTTCAAGAGACGATGGAGTACACTCATAAAAGAGGTGTTGCAGTAAATAAATATCTGCGTACAAATTAAACTAACCAATAAGAAATATTATGTCAAATTTCGTGATTATAAAATATAGTGGAAAGACAAAAAAAGGATTTTCCATTCAGCCATGTTTAAAGTGTTCTTGTTTTATCCAATTTGCATTATAATGTTGGAAATTTCATTAAAAATTTGGAGTTATATCACACCATGTATCGAACAAATTTTCCCTGAAAAGATCTTGTTTATAATTTGAAAGTTAAAATATTATATAGTAAGATAAAAAATAATTAGGTTTAACTCTTTTGACTTTCGCCATGAAATCATACAGTGGAATCAAAATCATGTTAAAAGTGTCATGCTGGTCGTGTTCTCTCTGAGCAGTATGTCCTTAAAATATTATGAAGCGTTTTTGAGTTTATTAAATAAATAAAAAAAATCTTTTCACACACTTTGACCGTTTAACAAACATTGCAAATATAATTGTAGTTTATTTTAGATGATAGAGACACTAAGTTTATCATATAATAATTTTGTTTATCTTCCTTCATAGCTTTCAAACAAGTTGTAGTTGAAGCTACTATGATGATCTTAATCATGTGATCAATGAATTTATATTAATTTTATTGAGGAATTTTGTGAAATCATGCACGAAAGTTGAACGTGAAATTCTGTACCTGTTCATTTGTTTTTCAGCTTAGATTATAACAAAAAGGAAAGATACGGTACGCTCATACTAGCATCAAATAAAAGATACTTTGCCTCAACCACATAAGCAACTCTCACACACGCACACTTCTGTAAATAAATATTCAATCGAGCGAGCGAGACAGAACTGTACCTTTAGAACTTTACTAACGAATCAATATCGAATTCGAATAGTAAGCGTGCGCGAAATGTCATCAACTGTACGCTTCATCGCATCGCGAGCGAAACGGCGAGTACGTTGGCAACCAACTGCGTTTTCTTTTCTCTCTCTACAGATGGCTGAGCTGTATTGTTGTGCTTTTCTTGATAAGAAATGGCGAAAAGTGTTGCCGTGGAATTTATTAATTGATCTTGCTATTTGCGATTTTTTTTTAAAAGCATCAAAGGATATTTTTTGTCTGTATAACACAGAATATACGCAATATTGTTATATTTAGTGCACATGCACCGTGTTTGGATGTGAAATTGTGAATAAAGCGAATTGTGCGGTACACTTTTGAGCCGTGAGTGCCTTTCCTTTTTGTTTTAATCTGTGTTTTTTAGTAATTAAGTAGAATAAGTTTGTTAATGCTCTTAGAGCGAGCGAGCGGCGTCCCACGACTTTTATTGTTTAAAGGGGCCATTCCCGGTTAAACAGTGGCTCAGACCGGAGATCGAACCACGGTTCGATAAGTATTTCAACGCACTGGCGGCGACACGACCTTCGACCAATCCATTCACGATCGAACTTGTCGCATACCGACCGAAGTCCGTGCGACCGTTGTAACCATAGAGGTATAAGAATAGAGTAGGGGAGATATAGACTCTACTACAAGTGAAAGTGTCCCTCTAATAGAAAGAGAAAGAATATGAGACCGCTAGCTTTCTCTATCTCTAATCGCGCATGCGCATTGGCAACCATAAGTATCTTACTTACCATTGGATGCCATGCGTCACAAGAGAGAGAGAGATAGCCAGCGGTCTCTCATCTTCTTTTTCTTTCTACTAGACCGCTAGCTTTCTCTCTCTCTAATCGCGCATGCGCATTGGCAACCATAAATATCTTACTTACCATTGGATGCAATGCGTCACAAGAGAGAGAGAGAGAGAGAGATAGCCAGCGGTCTCTCATCTTTTTCTTTCTACTAGACAGACACTTTTAAGAGCCGCCTTCCCCACTCTATTCTTATACCTCTATGGTTGTAACGCAGAGTCACACGACGAATCAGCTGATACCGTCGGTATAAAAACGAAATATATGCAACTATTTGTTTTAAATTATCAAAATACAATAATGATGGAGAGGCCGAAAATTGGAGAACTTCGAAAAAAAACTATATATATATATTCCTGTAATGCCGGCTAAAGAATTTGCGATAAGAATGTACTGTTGCACAAAATGACAAATATCAAATTTATACGAATAGTCATGTGCAGTGCTAGCATCAGACAGCTGTTAAACAACATCGAAGGCGAATTATGCGTAGAGAGAAATTCGTGTGATATCGCTCGCATTGTGTAAAAGTTATTGATCGTTTTTATAATTTCATTAACAATATTTTATCTTAATTATTGTATATAAGTATAGGAATAGTGTTTATAACTCTAAATTTGATTTAAAATTCGATTGTTCTCTTCTTATCCTTCGCTGTTATATGATGACTTGACAAGTTCATAAAGTGTGTAATCGCACTTTGTTTGTTATGCCGGCACTTCACTTAGCTATTCGTATTTGCTATGTGTAAACTTTGACAACAGTTTGACCTTATCATGCTTTATAAGGAATGAAAAGGACAGAACTTGACATCAAAGTTTACAATTAGCAAACACGAATAGCCAAGTGGAGAGCCGGCATTACGTAAAACGACAATTGTATATATGTTCATTTAGTTACTTTATTTTTGGTCGTGGAGTTAATCTTGTATATTTTTAGTTAACCTAGATTTTATCATTTTATATAATTATGCACATAATAAGTTTTATTTAGTTTAAGTTTTATTCGACAGTCGACTTTGTTGCTCACTCGCTTAAGTACAGAACCTCTCTTTCGGTCCCTATGAACTGAACAAAGGATAGATAGATTTTTTTTTTATTTAAAACTTGTACAAAATATAAAAAAAAGTAATTCGTAAATCTCTTTCAACATGCGTTTCAGTATAATATATACCTATCATTTTTCATTATTAAAACAGAGATACTCTACATAAGGTTGTTAGATAGATCAACATTGTCGAATGTAGGGCAATATTAAGTAACACGAAAAAATATGTCGGTGATCTCTTTCGGTGTGGCATATATTTATATTGTACAAGAACCAGTGTGCAATTGCAGTGAATATCATAAATTTAAACTATATTCTTTGTACTAGAGGAGCTAAAGCGGGGATTTTGGGATTTACCCAAACGCGACAGAATAACATAAGGGGGGCAACCTTTCACCTTGTGAAGTACCTTGAGCCCTTAATATAGGATCGAACGTCTAGGACAGCAAAAAATAAAAATCAACAATTGGCCGTGACTTTTGGTTGCGTCTAAATCGTCAGTCTTTGATTAGGAGCTTCTGGAGGGTTCACGTTACATCCCTCCTCAATGTCTGACGAGCTTGATTTTTTTTTCTATTTTCTATCCCTTTGTACGTCTAACCCCACACCATGCAAACCGTTAGCAGATTTATATTTTTCCATCATCAGAAACATAACGTGAACCGTCTACTGGATGGTTCTGGCGCCTAATCAAAATACCGTCGATTTAGACGAGAAGCAATAGATATGTGTCATATTTGGCACAGATTAATTGTTCGTCATTCACTGCCATTTGTAGTGATTTAGAACGTAAGGCTCCACGACAACTGGGTTTTCTATAAAACAAGTGTTTCGTTCGTTTTGTACAAAGTAAATTGCATAAGAGACTACGTCATAGTAAAATATGATCTTTCCAAATCTACTTGAGAAATATTTTATATAAGGAATGCATTGTTGAAATCGTAAATATACTTATTATATAATATTCAATGTACTTTTATAAATAAACAAAGACAAAAATATATTCTTCATGTTTATTTTTATTTCATATTTTTATAATAACTTACTAGTACCTAGTAATATTTACACAAAAGTTTTGTATGTTCATCTATATACAATATCTAATAAGACTACATTGTTATAAAGTAGTTTAAATTTGATTGATAAATAATAGAAGCGATATGAATTCATTGAAATCAGATCGATACGAGTTGTATGAAAAACTTTTTTTTATTACAGTAAATCAAATAACTTTGTATTTGTCGATTTTTGTTTTAAATCGAGATTTCAGTCTCTAATGGCCAGTATCAATAATCAATTTCCAGGTCTTAAAAAGGTAAAACGCGGAAGAATCCCTAAACGGGGATCCCGCGACTTCGCACAAAGCAGCTTAGAGGGTATTTCGCAGGATTTTTAGCGGATAGTACGCCGTTAAGCATGCTCGTAAATGGCGCGGGTTACTTTGGGGATTAGCCCCATCATGCCCGTGACGTTTGCGGGTGCAGGGTGTGAGGTCCGTTCGGCGGTGTGCCTCTTAAAGGTGCCGTCGTATGTAAACAGAGGTTTTGCCTGCGTTACAAAAAAAGAAGTCTGAAAAGGTAAGGATAACCTGATTCCCTTAATTAACAAAATTTTTATTATATTTTTAATAATAAAAATATATAGGCAACAGCTCTAATAGGCCTATCTCGTGTGGAGTTTGACTATTGCAACTGGCCAAAAGACGGACACTGAAAACTTATTCAACATGTCATAATTGCTCTTCTCAAAAACAAAATAAACACAGTATAGTTAAGCGGGAGTACGGAGCGGTCCGCTCCGTGCTTCCGCTTAACCCAGTGCAGGCGCTAAAAGACGAACACTGAAAAGTTATTCATCATGTCAGAATTGCTCTTCTTAAAAACAAAGTAAACAGTAAAGTGAAGCGGGAGCACGGAGCAAGAGTTCGCTCCGCGAATTTGTTTCATGTTATTTTATAGAGCAGCGTTGCGTGAAGCTGGTTTCCCGCGCGGCGCTGTACTATGAAATTACAAAAACTGCACGCGGACCGGACCGTGCTCCCGCTACGTTTAGCGGGAGCACGGTCCGGTCTAAACGCAGCGCAGGCTCTAAAAGATGAAAACTGAAAAGTTATTCAACATGTCAGAATTGCTCTACTCAAAAACAAAGTAACACATATAAAGGAATTAATTTTTTGATAAATTAGGAACCATATTTCTTTCCTATTAACAGTCGCAAACACATAGGTCACATTAAAAAACTTCCTACCATCACTAATATCTCAAATGTGCTGTATCTTTAGGTCACTAGCTGCTTTGAAGCGAGCGTTTGTCGCGCGTATTCTGTACCTATGAGCCCTCGACACACCAACGAGAATTCCTGGACATGTTCTAATAATCTCCTTTTGCTGCTCTTCTCTCTGAAATTATAAAAAAATATATACATTTCGATAATCAGTTAGTTATCAAAATAGTTTCTAAATTAAAATTGACATTTACCAACAAATATTTATCGGGGTCCATCGAAATCTACACTAACATTATTCATGCAAAAGTATATTTGTATTATACACTACATGCTGAAATCGCTAAACCGATTTGGATGAAATTTGGTGCAGAAATAGTTTAGTCCCAAGGGATAGAAATAATCCTATAGTAGGATAGGATAGTTTTGATCACAGAAGAAATCCTTTAAGGGAGTGAAAGGGGAGGTTGAAGTTTATATGGGTAACTAAATACCATACGGAGCTGCCAAAGTTCGTGCTTGGGGTACTGTCATAGACGAAGTCGAGGGCACCCGCTACACTACAATAAATGTACTTGATAATGGACACGATCAACTTCCATTTGTGAGCGTCAGTGGCGAGTTGAGTGGGGAAGTCCCTTGTAGACAACGCACTAGTAATACCCTTAGCACGAACCATATCAAATTCGAATAGTTGAATCCGATCTATTTTATACGATATATATGTGTACTGATTTTTGGTACGTCGGTTGTGGCTTTGCGGTTCAAGTTTCCATACAAAATGAGACAATGACATTACGGACTCGCAAGCTATTCGAATTTGATATTGGTTCGTGCTAATAGTACTGGGCTCGGTTCATGTAAAATCTAATGTATAAAATCCGTTTCACGGTGTGCGTAATTGAACTACTCCGAAACGGCTCGACCGATTTTCGTGAAATTTTATATGCATATTCAGTAGGTCTGAGAATCAGACAACGTCTATTTTTCATCCCCCTAAATGTTTAGGGTGGTTAATTTAATTTAATTTAACCCTTAATTTTTTTTATCGATAAATTTTATTGTTTTTATTTTTTTATGATACATCATACAAAATTACATACAACCCTAAATTTTCACCTTTCTACCACCAACCCCTATTTTTTATGGCGGTACGAAGTTCGCTGGGTCAGCTAGTATTCTATAATATACGTACTTGATAACGGCCGCGATGAACTTCCGTTTGTGCGCGTCAGTGGCGTGTTGAGTGGGAAAGTCTCTTGTAGACAACGCACTAGGCAACCACTCCGCTAGGCCGGTCCCTTGCGGCCATTGTGCGCGGTTCAACGCCAACAATAACTCTGCTAGAGGCTCGATGTGGCTCCGGGGAGTAACGCCACCTGCGAATACGGTCATCCAGTTTTTGGAAACAATATCCAATTATTTTGTTATTTCCTCGCGAGGATTATTGGTTTAATGAAAATACTTGATAAATAATAAATAATTAAGCATAGGCTCCACTGTGGGCGAAACTCTTCTATAGCAAACAATACACAGGAAATGAATGCAAGTTTGTACACATTCGTCGAGTGCCTCCTCGGGCGTAAGTCTACGACACTATGTACACTCGCGGAAGGACCCGCTCTGTCACCCATAATGCCATAATCGCTTGCGGTAGCGGCGTAGTAAAAATTCATTCATAGACATGTAATTATCGCTGTCTTACTTTTTCGTATAGCGCTGTCGCGATCACGATGCGGATTACAAATTGCAACTAAAACAAATGCAATTCATTATTCAACAATGAAATGCTCTCTGTCTTACTTTTGTACGACGGCCCGGATTGGCGCGTCCGACGCGAAGGCGTAGTAAAAACTACTATAGAAAACCGTTCAAAGCATTTTGTTCGCCAAGTGACAGAGCGCAAAATTTCGCGATAGTACGGCCGCTATTAACAAAAACAATTTCTTGCAGTTGTAAAAAAAAATATTGGACCTGAATGTTTTTTTACGTCATTCTTGTTTTTGATCTGTACCTACCCCGAGGACGAACTTTGACATATTCATATACGTATTGCCAACGTGAATTTCTATGGAAACTAAGCAGCGTCCCTACCGGACGTAAGAACAAACTAGCTTTGAAACTTCAAAATAACCAGAGGCGTATCTTAAAATCTGGCGCCTCGAGCAGCAACCCTCCCCATCAATAATTCCAATGAAGATCTAGGTTGCTCACGAATGACTTTATATGGCTTCTGCCGCCCTTCGCAGCTCTTGCAGCCAAGCCTCGCAGCCTGGCGTTCCGGGCCATGGCCCTCTTAACCCTAGGGAAAATACACCCCCTGGACAAGACAATACGAATAGTTTCTCGCTAGTTATTCGTGCTTGGGGCACTGATCTCCTACCGACTCACCTATACACCGCAGTACGGCAGCAGTGAGCGCGGGCGCGGATTGTTGCAGAGCGCGGGGCGCGGCGACCGCCAGTGATGACAGCCAGCCACAAGCGGAGCGGGCCGCGCTCGCCTCCCACATGCGGACGCAGGTGCATCCTGATACGGAGATACAAGGTTAGCAAATACTAAGACATAGGTCAAATATCGCATAAACTACTGAACGGATTTTGCTAAAATTTGGCACGCATATATTTTATGACCTGGATTGTGATAACGGATACTTTTTATCCCGCAAAAATTACGGGTTCCTGTGGGATGCTCAAAAAACTAAAGATGACGCAAACATAGTAGAGGGCGGCCGCTGGTAAGAATAAATATAAGTAATTATATTTTTAAAGCTCACAAAGTTACAAGTTTTTTGTGGTTTCGTTAAAAAGCAGTTGCTGTACAGAGTGCGGTTTTTGGTCTAAATATAGCTTAGGTTGGAATCATGCCAAAAGATTGCCTGGTAGAGATTCGTTTGCGTTCCTGTGTTTTATGTTTTTTGTACTTTGTGTAATAGTGCAATAAAGAGTATTCATCCATTCATTCATGCTAGCAAGTTAAATGCTGAACGGACTTTTTACAGGAGAAGCAAAAACAAAACCACAAAAATAAACCGAAATATATTTTCACTTTTTTTGGCTATATTATCAAAATATATATTATATAAAGTTGAAATAGACAGATCGATAGAGCGAAAAAGACTAAACAAAACTGCATTATTGTCTCATTTTGGGCCAAAGTGGCGTTTACGACAATTGAGGCCAGAGGGGTCGATATAATTACTCACACTCATCTAAGTCCACGAGTTCGGGCAGTAAGTTCTCGATCCAGTCTAGATATTGTGACTTCTTCTTGGTTAGCGCGTGTAGTAGAGAGAATAGCGCCTCAGTGAGATCGGGCGCCACTGCCCGCGTGCATATCATTCATCACACTCACCCAAGTCCACGAGTTCCAGCAGTAAGTCCTCGATCCAGTCTAGATGTTGTTGCTTCTTCTTGGTTACCGCGTGTAGTAGAGAGAACAGCGCCTCAGTGAGGTCGGGCGCCAATGCCCGCGTGCATATCATTCGTCACACTCACCCAAGTCCACGAGCTCGGGCAGTAAGTCCTCGATCCAGTCTAGATGTTGTGGCTTCTTCTTGGTTAGCGCGTGTAGTAGGGAGAACAGCGCTTCAGTTAGGTCGGGCGCCACTGCCCGCGTGCATATCATTCGTCACACTCACCCAAGTCCACGAGTTCGGGCAGTAAGTCCTCGATCCAGTCTAGATGTAGTGGCTTCTTCTTGGTTAGCGCGTGTAGTAGAGAGAACAGCCCCTCAGTGAGGTCGGGCGCCACTGCCCGCGTGCATATCATTCGTCACACTCACCCAAGTTCATGAGCTCGGGCAGTAAGTCCTCGATCCAGTCTAGATGTAGTGGCTTCTTCTTGGTTAGCGCGTGTAGTAGAGAGAACAGCGCCTCAGTGAGGTCGGGCGCCACTGCCCGCATGCATATCATTCGTCACACTCACCCAAGTCCACGAGCTCGGGCAGCAAGTCCTCTATCCAGTCTTAGATGTTGTGGCTTCTTCTTGATTAGCGCGTGTAGTAGGGAGAACAGCGCCTCAGTGAGGTCGGGCGCCACTGCCCGCGTGCATATCATTCGTCACACTCACCCAAGTCCACGAGCTCGGGCAGTAAGTCCTCGATCCAGTCTAGATGTTGTGGCTTCTTCTTGGTTAGCGCGTGTAGTAGAGAGAACAGCGCCTCAGTGAGGTCGGGCGCCACTGCCCGCATGCATATCATTCGTCACACTCACCCAAGTCCACGAGCTCGGGCAGCAAGTCCTCTATCCAGTCTTAGATGTTGTGGCTTCTTCTTGATTAGCGCGTGTAGTAGGGAGAACAGCGCCTCAGTGAGGTCGGGCGCCACTGCCCGCGTGCATATCATTCGTCACACTCACCCAAGTCCACGAGCTCGGGCAGTAAGTCCTCGATCCAGTCTAGATGTTGTGGCTTCTTCTTGGTTAGCGCGTGTAGTAGAGAGAACAGCGCCTCGGTGAGTTCAGGCGCGGCGGTGGGGTCGGGCGCCACAGCTCGCGCGGTGCGACACACACACGCGTGCACTAATCGCCCGCATTCGGACCATTCACCACCCAGCACCAATACTATCTGACCAAAAAATTCGTATATTACTCAAGCGACAAATGACTACTGTAAGGCTAAGTAATTGGCCCTACAGTAGATGTATCATCATCATCATCAGCCTATTAATGTCCCCGCTGCTGGGGCACAGGCCTTCCCTATTAATGGAATAGGGAGATTGGGCCATGGCCCACCACGCGGGCTTAGTGCGGATTGGTGGGTGCTAACGACTGCAGATACAGCCGGGACCAACGGCTTAACGTCCCTTCTGAAGCACGGAAGAGCTCGAGATAGTAATTTTTGGTCACCCATCCAATGACCGACCACTGTGAAAGTTGCTAAAGTTCAACGATCGCAGCCGAACGCGCTAACCACTTGCGCCATCGAGCTCCTCGTAGATGTATACATGATAAACACAAATGCATGTTGACCATGTATACATGGTAAAACTTCCGTTAATAACTATAATATATGAAATGTGTTATTGCGAAATTTATTGATTGTGGCATTTTAGACAAGAAATACAAAAGGTCAACGTTATTATTGACACCGATTTACATGATCGAATATAATTTGTGTAAATTGCGATATTTAATTGATATTATTTGTCTGTTTACATTTTCTTCCTAATTTCAGCCAGCCATTTGACATTCAAATTCCGCCGTGATTGTAACTGCTAGTTGGCGCTGTCATCGCGCACCCAGCGAATAGTAGATAATATAGGTACCTCACTGCTTTTTTAATTACTTCCTTTTTTCGTCGTCTGAGAGGGTTTTCATTAGATGAGGTAATAAGAATTCATTACGATTAGTTATGCTAACTAAGGTCCGTCCATAGCACAAATAGGTACAATAGTGATCGGAGCTTCAGGCCGCCAGTCACTATGACCTCGGCAGTGTGTTGTCACGACACATCGAATTAAAATTTTAATTACTTTCTTTTTTCGTCGTCTGAGAGGGTTTTCATTAGATGAGGTAATAACAATTCCTTACGATTAGCTATGCTAACTAAGGTCCGTCCATAGCACAAGTAGGTACAATAGTGATTGGCGCTTCAGACCGCCCGTCACTATGACCTCGGCAGTGTGTTGTCACGACACATCGAATTCAATTTTTAATTACTTTCGTTTTTCGTCCCCTGGGAGGGTTTTTATTAGATGAGGTAATAAGAATCACTTACGATTGACTATGCTAAGGTCCGTCCATAGCACAAATAGGTACAATAGTGATTGGCGCTTCAGACCACCCGTCACTATGACCCCGGCAGTGTATTGTCATGACACATCGAATTCAAGGGTATATCGAGCAGTCGCAAATCTTGTTTTGTCGAAAATAACGTTCTAGAAACTTTTGAAGAGATCAAACTCGAGATTGTCCCACATACATCTTTTATCAAGACACTACTAAACAGTATAATGTACTGTTTTAACATCATATTATGGTGTAAAAACTAATATTTCGATCATAGAAGTGTAAAGTCGTAAAGTATAGAGCCGTGATTTACTTACAAGTTTAACGACATCCAAACCCGCCGGGCATGGTTTGTGGTCGAATCCAGTTATCATCAGTTGCGCAATGTCACCTATGTGTGGTTTACAATCGTCCACCAGACTTGACACTGCTTGTTTTAAGATCTGGAACATTGGCTGGAAAATAACAAATAAACCATAATAATAAAGAATGAATTAATTTCAATGTACTGAGTTTTTAGTGTTATAAGATGGCTCAAACGTTCCGTGAATCGGGGGTAAGATTTAGTTTCCTTAATGCAATATTTTTAACAAAAAGCATTTTTCTTTGTTTAATTAAAGAACTACACGATTTATTTCTCCTAAGATTATTGTCAGTGTCATAAAACATTGCAAAGTATAGACAGCATCGAAAGAGTTCTCATTTTCTGATAGTAAAATAAAGGACGATTTAATATTTCAATCAAAAGGCACTATGTGCAGCAAAATTTAAGTACGAAATGTTGGAGAAAACCGTACGAATGCAATTGTGATCAATAATTATTTATACTGCAACGCAAACTTAATGGGCGGCTGTGAAGTTTGCGCATGTCGCGGTGCAGTAAACGAAATCTGTACCCCTAGCACGAACCATGATCGAATTCGAATAGTTTGCGAGTGCTAAATGTCAATGTCAAATGTGTACTGATATTTAGTTCTCATTACGCACTTTGTGACGCTGCTGTTCAAGTTTCCATACAAAATTTGACATTGACATTTCGGTTTGTAAACTATTCGAATTCGATAATGGTTCGTGCTAGGGGTACTGGAATTATGTAGGAACTGGCATGTTTTTACTGTGGCTCAAGCACGAATTTTTGACAGCTCCCTCACATATTGCAAACTAAGCAGGATCGGACGTAAGAACAAACTAGCTTTTTCTATACAAAATTTGGTCTCTGAACTGAAACTTGCGCATTGTTGCGCTCACGACTTACTTCACAGTCACAGCAACCATGAAGTTTAAAGAAGCGAACGATATTAAATACCCTAGATGCACCACGTGCGCTCAAAATGTGTCCCAATCAAGAAGTGCTTGAACACCACTCAAGCACTTCTTGGTTCACAGTCAAGCGCAGACAAATTGAAAAGTCAAGTTACCGCAGAGTTCCTTGAAAAAAATGCGAAAAAAATACTTATAATTTGAAAAGTGTCAGTTTTTTAATATCGTTGGCACTATACCTCAACCAGCGCAGGTTGTTGCGCCAGCGCCGGCAAGGAGGGCAGCAGCGTGCGGAACAGTTGGTCGGCGAGCTGCGGCCGCGATTGTAACGCGCCCAGTAATGTCGCTGCGCACTCGCCCGCACCCGTCGATTGGAGCGGTTCTAATGACTGCGATAGTAAACAAATTGAGATCTTAACTATCATGAGACTATAGTTTTATCCATGGACATAAAGAGTAGACTAAGCATGGAGCACCACCAGAGTCCGCATCACTCAAATTTTGTTTGAAATAAAAAAAGGCCAAAGTCAGCGGCGTGCGGGGAGGGAAGCTACATTCTGATTGGACACGTCAAGGTCAGCTGCAAAAACCCTGTGCATCGAAATGATGAGGATAAGATCGATTATAGAAAATATCGATATTTTCTATCGATAAGTGAAACTTTTGATCGCAAGTGTAGCCATGCCACCACTTTCTTCCAGCGTTTAAATAAGGTTGTGGCAGAATAATAAACAAAGTTTTGTGTATAAGTTTTTGTTGAATGTTTTTAAAAAACTTTTGCTGGGGACCCGGTTCTAGTTTAATAACGAGTCACGACAATACTAATGAAAACCAAAAACAATATTGCATTAAAATAATTTTTGTCTGTTTCATTAAGTACTGATATTCTAAATAGTTAATATTATGTACGCTTGTTCATCGTACAGATTTTATCAAGAAATCCAAAGCAAATAATTGAAACTACAAAGAGATCCGGGTCACTAACAGATATAATACAGTATCATTAATAAACTGTACGAGCAAGTGTACTGTACGGGTTTTGTACACCTTTTATGATATAGAGAGAGAAGAGAAAGTCTTGATATGTTTAAATGATATATTACTGATAACAAACTGATAATTACGAAACTAAAATGATATGACTGTGAGAACGCGTGGTACGAATAATGACCGATGACGAACTGATTCATAATTAACCTAAATAAATGCATGTGGCGTAAAATGCCGACGGGGCAAAATGTACGCGCTTGCTCGTACATGCTCCCGGGCCAAAGATAGGGAGAGAGATGATAATGGTTTGATGTAAGTGAGTGACGCGATTATAAGGTGATAAAACAATATTTTCTTAAAAATAATAACAAATTGATAAAACAATGTTCTCTAGAATTAATTACAGTGAACTAAATTCTCTATGAAAAATAGGTGACGAGGCACAGTCAACAACGCGCGGAGCGGATAAACTCGGTTTAACACTCACTCTTTTATCTAAACTTTCATTCACTTTTAAATTGCTCATTTCAATATTTACATTACGACACTGATTCGCGCACTGAACCACACTATCACTAACACACTCAACAGTTTCTTGAGGGAGGCCAGCGGGGGTGCTAGCCTGTGCTCCATGGGGCTGGGGCTCTTCCCTCGCCCGCCCTGGCCGGCGGCGCCAGCGGCGTCGAAAGATAACCACTGCCATAGTTATGACGCTGCCGAGACCCACTACGTAAATAGCAACGTAATGGTGCACGTCATGATAAGACACTCGATCCGCCAGAACACCTTCGGAACCGATGTTTTTCAAATCTTGAATCTGCCGATCTATCTCCTCAAGGTCATCAGGATTAGTGACATTGCCTGAAGTCACTATGGAAGGTGTATGGATAGTTATATTCATGATATTGTTGATAGGTGGAATATCAAATTTTATGATATCGGCCTTTTGTTCAAATGTATTTGAAAATTTCTTATGCGGATATACTGTGAAGCTATCGCCTTTGATTATGCAATCGTTGCTAAGTGTTATTATTCCAGCCATGATAAGTTGTTCGGCGGTAACTTGAGTCTCGCATATGACGCGGACAGTGCATTGACCACAACAAAAAAATAAATAAGTATTTATATTATTTAAATCCATCCAGATATTACGACACGTTGAATTCGTGGTCTCACATTGATCGGATAATTTATTTTTAATGCACAAACTTTCATCTGGGGGCCAATCGCCTAACTGGATTGCTTTGGAAAACGCTATCGCTTACGATTTCATTTTGTTATTTCTAGCCGCCTGAGGTTTTCAAATGCCTCGCACTCTTTTTTTTTCTTTTGCATTGGTAATAACAATGTTAAAGAAAATGAGCGTGAGGTATTTGAAAACCTTCGGCGGTTAGAAATAACAAAATGAAATCGTAAGCGATAGCGTTTTCCAAAGCAATCTGGTTAGGCGATTGGCCCACTGATCTCATCTGATACACAGGTTGTTTTAGTGGACATATGTATGTATCTTTATCGTATTTAGTGCATTCTCGTCTGTCTTCTTCAAACATAGGTATAAACGAATCCTTTCGTATATTGATTGTTACGTAACTTGATATAGGTATTAACTGAATCATACTGTTATTGACTTTAAGTGGGATGGGTATTAACTTATAAATATCATAGTTGTCTCTAGTTACTAAAGGTATGTTTACTTCGAAGATAATAAAATTCTTCAGGGCTCCCGCTTTTACAGTTAATAAGTGATACATCTTAGTTAGATCGGACTGAATATGATTCAAGGGCAGAGTAAGATCTTTTGATAACAGCCCAGTTATGATATTTAATTCACTTCTTAATTGATCAGGGGTAAGGAGGTGGAAATTGAATTTTCCGAGGTAGATGTCAGTAATAGAAGTGACTAACGTCTCCTGAATAGTTTTTAGCGTTGATAATACACCTTTTGCAATAACTGCTGACAAGGTAAAATCATTGGCCTTCATTCCTTTTTGAAGTGCGACCTTTTGTTCATTGATTTCGACTTCCAAAGCGTTGAGATGCTGATTAAAACTTTTGTGCTGCTTATCTATTGAAACTTCCACTCTTTTAATTAAATTAAATTCTGATTCTACAATTGATGTTTGGTTTCTCCACAACAGTGCTAAATGTTTCTGATTGTCCCTGATTGTCAGTATATCTCTCTCATACTGTTCTGCGAAGTTTTGATCGAGCACGCCGAATAGTGAATTAGCAATAGCGCCAACCCCATTGATAAGACCTCGGCGTAGTCGCGTGCGCGCGGAGCGCCGTGTGAGTTGCTGTCCGAGCAGAATTCCATTGTAGTGCTCGAGCTCGGTGAGCCCGTGATGTAATTGGAGAAGAATCACGTCACATTGCGCTATCATTATATTGTTTTGATTGTAACATAAACCGTCAAGGTGTTTTATATATTTACTTAATAAATCTGTGCCTTGCCAATACGGAGTCATATCATAATAAATTATTAATTTCCACTGATCTTGTTCCAAGCGCATGTTACCAATTTTGTCAAAATAAAAACCCTTATTATTATTGAGGCTTGATATCTGATGTGTAGCTAAAGCAGGTGTGGCAGTTATTAAAATAAACCATATAAATATTGATAGTAAGAAACTTTTTCGATTACAAGTGTTAGTTTTTTGAGGCTGATTTTCCGTCAATGTAGCACTACTAATGATTAACTTCGGTTTGTTACTACTTTTTGAAGGTTTGTCGTCTATACTAGTTGGTAGGAGAGATATTTTGTTTATGGGCCGCTTTACTAAACCGTTCTTGGTTTTGAGAGTAACGACACGCACATATCCATCTTTTCCAGGGTGTAGCGTTACAATCCGCCCTAAGGCCCATTTACCTGATGGTAAGTTTGCATCATGTATTATTACAATATCATCAATCTTGACATTGTCTTTGGCTTCGCACCATTTGCTGCGAGCCGAGAGTTGACCCAAATATTCATTTTGCCATCTTCGCCAAATATCTTCAAATATTTTTTGTGTTAATTGCCATCTTGTTCGCTGATCTTTCTCTGTCTCTGTGATAGTTAACGTGGGTCCACTAGCTAGAAAATGAGAAGGGGTTAAATAATCTAAATCTTCACAATCTTCCGTTAGAGCACATAATGGTCGTGAATTTAAGCAAGCTTCGACTTGAGCCAACAATGTCGAATACTCCTCAAATGTGAGTTTTTGTTCCCCAATAACCCTTTTCATGTGATGTTTTAAACTTTTGACGGCGGCCTCCCAGAGGCCCCCTGCGCTCGGCCATGATGGCGCATTGAAATGCCATTCAATATCCATTTCTGTGATAGCTGTAAAGAACTCATCGTCTAACGTGGTCTGCAAATCTAGGTATTCCTGCTTGAGTATTCTGCTAGAACCCACAAAATTTGTCCCATTGTCACTATACAGATGACGTGGGGCTCCTCGCCTTGCTGCCATTCTACGAAGAGCTGATAAAAATGCTGAAGAAGTTAAGTCTGACACTAGTTCTAGATGCACAGCCTTGGTGACCATGCATACAAAAACTACGATATAGCCTTTCGAACTTTTGATTCCTCGTCCCTTGCTAGATTTTACATCCACGAATCCAGTTAAGTCGACCCCAGTGTGATAGAAGGGCCGCGACGGTGTTGTTCGAGAAGCAGGTAAGTCACCCATTAACTGATTATTCATGATAGGTTTGTGGCGGCGGCATGTGACACAAAGACGCAATTTCTTTTTTACAGCCCTGTTCCCTCCTAGGATCCAGTATTTGTGCCGCAAGAGAGCTGACGTCAGGCGAGCACCACCGTGGAAGGAGAGTATATGAGCCTGGTCGATGAGAAGCTCTGATAGTCTGCAGTTGTTCGGAATGATGATAGGGTGTTTGCGTTCTAGGCTGATTGCAGCATTCCTCAGTCGACCTCCAACTCGAAGAATGTCATCCTTGTCTAGAAAGGGATTTAATTGATATATTTTGCTATTAGATGGCATCTTGCTATCTTCCTTGATACAATCTATTTCTTTTGATAAATGTACATATTGAACATGTGTAATAATTTTATTTTTTGCACGCGTCAATTCAGGTAGTGTTGGATAATTTTGCTTAATACGTTGTTTCGATGATAATCTTAATAACCATGCCGTGATTCTAACGACCTTCATAAATGAGCTGTATTTAGTTAACAATTTTTCTATGATATTATTTTCTAAATTCGTTAGAACATTCACTTGTTTGGTGTCTTTTGTTTCTAAATCTGTAGAGTAAGATAACTGTTTCTCTTGCTCGATGAAACTTTGAAGCCAGGATGGTCCTTTCCACCATAAAGGATGAGTTGTTAATTGCGAAACATTTAAGCCACGACTGGCACAGTCCGCGGGGTTTTCGTCCGACTTTACGTAACGCCAGCATTCTGGAGGCATTACGCTGCTTATTTCTTTTACTCTGTTTGATATAAATGACTTCCATCTTGCTGGGTCTCCATTCAGCCAACCCAAAACAATCATAGAGTCTGACCAGCCATAAACTTTAATATCGTAGTTACTAAGACATTGCTTGACTTTTAACATTAATTTTGACAGTAGAAGAGCTCCGCTTAGTTCGAGTTTAGGTAACGAAACATTTGACTTTGAAGGTACTAATCTTGCTTTTGCTACAAATAATGATATGTTTGTACATTCCGATCTTTTAACTTTGCAATATATAACGCACGCGTATGCCTTCAGCGAAGCGTCACAAAAGCCATGCAACTCGATACTATCACCTTGCTTTGTACCTATCCATCGTTCTATTTTTAGATTATTTATGTTTTTAATTATGTCCTCTTTGATAATCATCCATTCTGTTTGAATTTCTTCCGGTAAATTGTCATCCCATTTTATATCAGCAAACCAAACATTTTGAAATATTATTTTTAACTTAGTTGATACGGGTGTTAACCAACCTAATGGGTCAAACAGCTTTGATATATCGGACAGCAATGATCTCTTGGTATCAGGCTTAGATGATGTATGATAACTTTTTGCATCAAATGAAAATGTATCTAAACTAGGGTTCCAATTGAGTCCGAGAATATTTGAGTACTCAACCTTTTTAACGATATTTTGACTATTTGAGTCGTTATTGAACTCCATTATTTCGGCAACATTCGACCTCCATTTTCTGAGATTGAATCCTCCTGATTTTAATAAATTAATCAGGTCGTAGCATAATTTCGTAGCTGAGCTGATACTATGAGCACCATGAACAAGGTCGTCCATATAAAACGATTGTTCAAGGACATCTGGAGCTTGATCTTGATAAATGCTGTTAGTGACATATTTTGCTCTTTCATCTGCGGCCAACCTTTTAAGGGTCATCATAGCCAGGAATGGAGCGGCTTTGGTACCGTAAGTTACCGTAGCTAACTGATATTCTGTAAGCGGTTGGTTTGGTGAACCACGCCATATGATTTTTTGATAATTTTGATCTTTGTTGTTGACCCTGATTTGTCGAAACATTTTTTCACAGTCTGCTGTGAATACAAACTGATACTGCCTCCACTTGATAATGAGGGCTTGCAGATCCTGTTGCAAG
Source organism: Chilo suppressalis (assembly GCA_902850365.2). Taxonomy (NCBI): domain Eukaryota; kingdom Metazoa; phylum Arthropoda; class Insecta; order Lepidoptera; family Crambidae; genus Chilo; species Chilo suppressalis. Next base: position 8,480,122 of record OU963902.1, read on the forward strand.
TTGGGTCCGCTAGACATGACGTCATTTAAAGAACAGCCTGACGATGTAGGGCACGATGCATTAAAAACAACTCTAAACTTAGTGGTTTCTGATTCCGTGCGCTCTATGCCGTGATGCGTTAAGTAACAACCGCTAGACAAATTATCGGTAACAGGTATCATATGACCTAGTGATATATATTCTTGCATAAATGACTTATAATGTTTTTCCATGCCTTGATTTTTCTTGAATTTCCTTTCTAATGATTTAAATTGTGCTATAGCTTTGGGTTTAGAATCACCCAAACTTTGCTGAAAATTCGGTTTAAAAGGTATCCTCACTTCGTATCTACCATCTTCTCTCCTACTAGTCGTGCTCTGATAATAATCTATACATTGTTGATCTTCCGTTGATAATTCTTTTTCTAGTGTAATATCTTCAATTTGCCAAAACTTTTGTATATCTACTAACTCGTTTAATATTACGTTACATTGTAGGGTTCTCACGTTGCCGCTTAATATCCATCCTAAGCGAGTGTTTTGTGCAATAGGCGAATCTTGGCTTGCTCTACAAATTCCTTCTAATAATATTAATGAGTAAATATCGGCTCCTAGTAATAAATCTACCGGGCGACTAGTGTTAAAATCGGGATCCGCTAATTTTATATTATTTAAATAAGACCATGATGGCTTGCTGAATGATTGGCTGGGTAAATTTTTTATGAGATTGTTTATGATTAATACATTTGTTTCTAATTCAAATTCATTGATTGTGGACGAAATTTCAATATGTAACATTCCTTTACAATTGTTTTCATTAGTACCAATTCCCGAAATGACTCCTTGGCATTTGGAACGCGGCAACCCTAGCTGTTGCGCCGCATTTTCTGTTATTAGCGATGCTTGCGATCCCTGATCTAACAATGCCCGTAAGTTGATATATGATCCGTTGAATGATTTAACTTTTATATTAGCTGTTGCTAATAGTATTTCTGGAACTTCTTGCTGTAGAGAAACGTGAGAGTTGCTGCGAAAATTACGCGAAGCTTCAGAAGCCGAGATTGCGGCTTCATTTGTCTGCTTCCTAGAGGTTGATGCTCCGGAGTGGTCGAATGACGTTTGCCTAAATGCCTCATGTAGTAAAGTATTGTGAAATTGGTTACATTCACGACATTTTTTATCTGATATACAGGCTTTTCCGTAATGACAATACAAGCAATTTTGACAAATATTGTATTTTGTTATAGTTTTCCGTTTTGATAGTGCAGACATATCAAGAAATTGCTTGCAATAGAACACTCCATGGTCATCACTTTTGCAAATTGGACATTTGTAATATTTTGTAGCATAGACGTTTTTATTGTTGTAATGTGATTGCGACACATTCCGGCCTTGTGGCGGAAATGATTGCTTAATATATGAATTATTATTCGACTGCTTATGATATTTTGTATGCGAAAATGATGGAATGTTATAACTTGGACTGCGTGTGATTGATTTATTCTGATTTTCTTGTTTACGCCTAGAGCTCTCCAAAGTAGTAAACTTATTTTCTAAGAATGATAAAAACTCAGATATGGTTGGTACCTCTCTGGGCTGCTTGACAGAAGCAATATATTCTCCGTGGGTCTCGCTATCTAATTTTTGGCACAAAATGTAAACTAGCAGTGGATCCCACGAATCGACAGTTATTCCTAAGTTTTTGATGGCATTTAAAGTTTCACGTGTAGTATCATGGATCCTTTTCAAATGATCGACTGATGCTTGTTGCATGACTGGTATAGCGAATAAGATATCGAGGTGTGAATTCAAAATTAATTTTCTGTTATCATATCTGTGGGTCAAAATATCCCAGCAAATTGGATAATTGTCTGATGATATTGTAAGATGCTGAATAAGACGTTCAGCCTCACCTTTGACCTTTGTCTTCAAAAATTGCATACGCTGAGCGCTTGATAGTGTTGGATTGTTGTGTATGGTCTCCATGAAAAGGTCTTTAAAGGAAGTCCATTGATGGTAACTTCCGTTAAATGTAGGTATTTCTAAGTGGGGTGTGGATTGTTCGCGGTGTAATACTGACCATAATTTCCGGTTGATTGACTTAATAACTTCATTATACTTTCTTTCGAAATTAAAATAAGTAGCCTCGTATTCAGGTTCCCTGCCATTTAACTCACTGTCCAGCTCCCAGTGTAAAGCGTCAATAGCCGACCAACGAGCTTGAATGACACGTAGCAGATGATCGAACTCCCATTTTTCGGACACGTTGCAGAGATTTATATTAGAAATTGTATGTTCGAAGGCCTTGAAATGGCTAGTTTGTTTTCGTAACATTTCATCCGTTCTACTGTTTATACCTTGCGAATGAGATGTAGGAGCTGTCTCCATAGCTTGATAAGAGGTAGGCATGTTAAGCGGAGTAGCTGGTTTGAGAAGAGGCGTGCTAGGCCTTGAACTTTCATCACGCGACTGTTGATAATTCTGTATAGTTGCCCTGATACTCAAAAATCTATCCTTCACTATTTCATACCTTTTCGAAGTAAAATAATGATGAGACTTTTCACCAAACCCACATAATTTAACATGATTCGATTGATATTCAACCCAATAATTATCTAAAGTATCAAGTCTTTGTTTTATGTACGTAGCTGTTTTTCTATCCGAACCATCTTTCTTAAAGTTAGTAAAAACTTGTTCAATAGCACCTGCGAGCTGCTCTTGAGTTTGTAAGAAATCTTCCATGGTAGACATCTTCTCAGTTGATAATATAAGTTGATAAATAAGATATAAAGATACGCCTTACTTGGATAGGATGTCGCCTGATGACCGTGACCCTGATTACTCACGATCCCAGAAGTCCAAGTTGTAGTTGTTAAAATTCTTCGATAACTACAGTGTAAATCCACCTCACTTGCGACACAGAGTCACGTTTTCCGAAATCACGTATGCACTGAGTCACTCGCGAGGCCCTTATACGAAGGACCAAAAAGATGTACGGGTTTTGTACACCTTTTATGATATAGAGAGAGAAGAGAAAGTCTTGATATGTTTAAATGATATATTACTGATAACAAACTGATAATTACGAAACTAAAATGATATGACTGTGAGAACGCGTGGTACGAATAATGACCGATGACGAACTGATTCATAATTAACCTAAATAAATGCATGTGGCGTAAAATGCCGACGGGGCAAAATGTACGCGCTTGCTCGTACATGTACATTGCTTCGCATCATTTCTATATTAACCTAATTTACTTATAATTAATTTAATATCGTTCAGTTCACATGCATCAAGTTATACCACGCGTTCTCATTAGTTTCATGTTTCTGGTAATGAAATACAGTAAAACCCGTTTAAGACGATTTCACAGGGACTCAACAAAAGACGCATCTTAAGCGGGAAAGCGTATTATGCGGGATGCGAGAAATTTCGAATGTAGGTATTGAGGTATTAAAAGTACAATATTTAAAAATTATGTATGTCATAAAACATGTAGTGTATTATTAGTTATTTAAATTAATCACAAGATTTTCAACAAACTTTTGCATTGTGTCTTCGCTTTGATTCAAAGAAGTTACATAGCGTCTTAAATCATTAACTGCAGATAATGCCTGGGCGTGTGACAAAATCAGAGTTGACTCATCTTCTTCTTGATCAATATCACTTAGGGCCTCTACTTGTGTGATATTCACATTCTCATTGAATTTTATGCTGACGCAAGAGATAATATGTGTGGTACGTGTTGGTGATTTAGGCGTATTAAACGGGATAACGAATCATATTAAGCGTTAAGAAATGTATGAAAACATGTCTCAAATTGCAGGGACTGATGCAAAATCGCGTATTATGCGAGAAATTGTATTAAGCGTGATCGTCTTAAACGGGTTCTACTGTATATTCTATTTCCAAAGTTATTTACAGTTTTATAATTTTATCAGGTCTGTAATTTTCTATGTTACGGGCTCCCTGTACTATACCTGTGCCTGGAGCCGTTGGTTAAGCGCCGTGTCGAGTTGAGCGAGCAGAGCGGAAGCGGAGGCGGGTTCCGCTGCTGCTAGGGCCGCACCCGCCGCGCCCACTAACTGTCGCATCACCCACACGTCGCGCTTACCCGACTCGTTCTAAGAAAACATACTCTTTAATACATTTTGAGATCCCACTAATACAAGTTGAAAAAAAAAAACTATGACAAAGACTAAAACTACGTATTCTGTACGCCCAAACAAATAATATTACAAAATATTATGCGTGGGAATCATTTGCATTATTAAGTAGAAAAAATACATTTTTTTGCCAGTACGCAATGTATAGCGCAGCGTGCTACTGTGGCGCTACGCAAAGAAAGTGCCAGTGTGAAGTGTATATGTGTGTGTAAGTGCGTCGATAAAAGAGTTTCTAAATAACGTTTTGAAAATTATTATAAAAAAACTTGAAAAAAAATTGTGACCTTGACCTTCAATATCTCCATAACCATAAATTTCCCAGGTATGGTCCGAAAGGAAAAAATTATCGTCATGATGTGGAAAATACGTGGTCTTCAACTTCGTTAAAGGATTTTTGACAACCTGTATTATAAATGTTTGTATGATCTTTTTTGAAGTTTTTAGGTTAAAAGATGCAGCATGAGGCACCTGTAGGTGTACGCGCGCTATATGCACGATGTCGGGCGCCACGCTGGCGGCGGGTGCGGCGCAGTCGGCGCATAGCTTGCGCAGCGCCAGCGCGGCCGGTGCGGGGCTGCGGGCTAGAGCGCCGCCCGCGCCGCGGACCAACTCCGCTGCTAGGACGCACCCTCCGCCTTCTAGCGACCCCAGCCATGACGCGTAGCTACCTGTGAAAGGATGCCGCTGTTAGTTTTATTTTATTTTATTTTTATTTTGAGTGATTTACGAAGAGACGCCATATATTTGGATGGAATAGGGAGATTAGGCCATGACCCACTACACCGACCCGGTGCAGATTGATGTGTGTTAACGACTTTAGATGTAGCTGAGACCAATATTTTTTGGTCACCCATCCAATGACCGACCATTGCATAAGTTACTTAACTTCCACGAAGGCAGACCGACGCGTTAACCATCTGCGCCTGATAATTTTTTTTTTGACCAGGCGGTACGAAAAAAATTTAAAAAAATATGCAATATAAAAGATTAAAAAAGTTAATAATTGTATATTCTGGCAGACGCAGCAGTGATCCCTAGCTAGCAAGCAATGTATTCTACCGAGGCAGTCGAGCGCGGTGTTGAGCGTGCGCAGCGAGCGCGCGGCGTGCGTGGCGGCGACGGCGTGCTGCAGCAGCGGCAGCTCGCCGGCGGGCGCGCGCTGGTGCGGCGCGGCGTCGGCCAGCGACAGGAACACGTGCCGCTGTGTATGTGTGTGTGTGTATATATCACCGAGGCAGTCGAGCGCGGTGTTGAGCGTGCGCAGCGAGCACGCGGCGTGCGTGGCGGCGACGGCGTGCTGCAGCAGCGGCAGCAGGCCGGCGGGCGCGCGCTGGTGCGGCGCGGCGTCGGCCAGAGACAGGCACGCGTGCCGCTGTGTATGTGTGTGTGTGTATATATCACCGAGGCAGTCGAGCGCGGTGTTGAGCGTGTGCAGCGAGCGCGCGGCGTGCGTGGCGGCGACGGCGTGCTGCAGCAGCGGCAGCAGGCCGGCGGGCGCGCGCTGGTGCGGCGCGGCGTCGTCCAGAGACAGGCACGCGTGCCGCTGTGTATGTGTGTGTGTGTATATATCACCGAGGCAGTCGAGCGCGGTGTTGAGCGTGCGCAGCGAGCGCGCGGCGTGCGTGGCGGCGACGGCGTGCTGCAGCAGCGGCAGCTCGCCGGCGGGCGCGCGCTGGTGCGGCGCGGCGTCGGCCAGCGACAGGAACACGTGCCGCTGTGTATGTGTGTGTATATATCACCGAGGCAGTCGAGCGCGGTGTTGAGCGTGCGCAGCGAGCGCGCGGCGTGCGTGGCGGCGACGGCGTGCTGCAGCAGCGGCAGCTCGCCGGCGGGCGCGCGCTGGTGCGGCGCGGCGTCGGCCAGCGACAGGAACACGTGCCGCTGTGTATGTGTGTGTATATATCACCGAGGCAGTCGAGCGCGGTGTTGAGCGTGCGCAGCGAGCGCGCGGCGTGCGTGGCGGCGACGGCGTGCTGCAGCAGCGGCAGCCGGCCGGCGGGCGCGCGCTGGTGCGGCGCGGCGTCGGCCAGCGACAGGAACACGTGCCGCTGTGTATGTGTGTGTATATATCACCGAGGCAGTCGAGCGCGGTGTTGAGCGTGCGCAGCGAGCGCGCGGCGTGCGTGGCGGCGACGGCGTGCTGCAGCAGCGGCAGCAGGCCGGCGGGCGCGCGCTGATGCGGCGCGGCGTCGGCCAGAGACAGGAACACGTGTAGCGCGGCCTCTCTTCGCGGCTCGTTGTCCCGCGCGCCCTCGTACGCGGCCGCCACGCGGGACCAACACCACTCGCCCAGCACACCGAAGCAGTACATCTAAATAATATAGCATAGGCGATTAACCTTGCGTTGTTACTATTTGCTTGTTACTCAAGCAAGTTAACGCAAGTTATCGTGATCAATCAAACAGATCCCGAATATGTGCCATCATTGGAGTGCTAATGGTTTATAATAATAATAATAATAAAAGCATTTATTTCAGACACGAGATCCATATCAAAATTATAAAAAAAAAACAATACAACAATTACATAAAAATAAATAATAATAGCAATAAAACAATACATTTAAAACACATATGTCAAACTTAAATGGAAATAATATTGAATTAAAAACAATTAAATTAAAACAGAATAAAATAATTTAAAACATTCAGTCAAATTTTGTTCAATTATTAATTTAAATTCTCAATTTATCTGAAATTGTAATTTGTACCCATCGTTTATACATATTGGTCGTCATCAATCTTTCCGCCAAACTGGTGATAATTTTGTTATCACACTTGCAAACTCGAGACATAAAAGAAGCTACCCGTTTTCTTTGAATGGAATTAAACGAGTCAACGCATTTATGAAATGCCATTTTTATGCTGGCACTTCACATTATTATCCGTATCTCCAAGTTGTAATTTTGACAGCAATATGACTTAGGCATACTGTATGGGAAATGAAAAGTAGAGAATGTTGTCAATATTACAAATAGCTAACACGAATGGTCATGTAAAGTACCGGCAAATCAGAATGTGGTTCACCAAATGGCAGCAAACGTCATAAGCGCTTACGATACCAAAGTATACATAAAGCCATAGAATCTTACTTATCTACAGAAACCAAAAAGGAAGAAATAGTATGTGGTTCACGATTTCGAAGTCAGACGGAGTGAAAAGACAAAATTAAATCACATATTTACCGATTAGAAATGAAAATCTACGAGTATTCCATGTTTCAACCTTACCCGACTTCCAAATAATGAATATATTGTATTCATTCATTCATATATAACATTATATCTTACTTTTTGTTTCGATTTTGAAGTCAGTTTTATTTTTTATTTCTTTTTTTTTCATTTCATCCAGGTTGTGAAAATTACCTTGTCCAAGTAAACAAAAAATAAAAACGCTCATATAATAAAAAAAATACTGTGTTCTGAATGTTCAAACAAAATTTTTTTGGAACCAATCGGAAGTATCTCTCATCGAATAAAAAAGAATCACTCAAATCGGATCAGAAATCTTGAAGTAATCGGTGTACATATAAGCAAAATATAGTGAAAATTACATCGTCCAAATTACGGAAATTTCAAAAATATTATATAATATTCCACATCGAACAAAAAAAGAATCACGTAAATCGGATCAGTAATCTCGGAGTAATCGGTGTACATAAATAAAAAAAACATACCGGTCGAATGTAAGGTGGAGGCGAGCGGAAATCAGCTCAAAGGCACTTTCTCTTTTAATTCATTTTTGTACTTGATTTGCTTACCACAGTATCAGCTACGTCTTGTCTGTAGCACCGTAACAGCTCCAAGTCGTCTGTGGACATTGCTTGTTCTTCGGCCGCTTCGGATTTGCATACCAACGCGTCGAGCAATCGCGTGAACACCGTTTGCCATATCGGATTCATCTTCTCTGTGTCTACCATTACATTTAAAATTTCATCCTGCACAATAAAAAAAATAATAGGACTGCTTTTAAAATTCTTGGATAGCACTTATCTGCCGAGTAAATTATAACTTAATCAAAAAAGAAATATTCTCCACAATTATAACCGTGCTGTACATCAATATCATTTGTAAATACCCGCATTTCAAAATTATTAGAAAAAAGAATGAACAATTTAAATTGAGAAAAAAACATTCATTAATACGAAACTATTTTACGCGAATCATCTGAACATATTTAAGTTTACACACCCTATAGCGATCAAAATCAACGACCAGTATACCCTTAGCACGGACCAATATTGAATTCGAATAGTAGAATTCGATCTCGATATGCGTCGAAAGTCAAGAAGTTTTCTATGGAAGATTTTTAATTATCGTTCTGTCCTTTGTGACACTATTCAAATTTCGAGGGATAGAGGGAGAGAGATATATGTGTGTGTGAGGGAGACACACTCACCTGCAGCGTATACCAGAAGCCGAACACCAGGTTGGACCTGGTCTCGTGCAGCGGGTAATACCCAGGCGCCGCCTGAGCAGCCAGTAACAGTTCTATCATTTGCCGTGCGCCTTCCTGTTGCGCTTCCATACCGCCAATCCCTTCCATCGCTTGGACTAAGGCGCGCGAATGACACTCCCCCAATGCGACGCAGCACGTTATCAGTGCCGATAACAACTCCTGTAGAATACAATGTAATGTACAGTGGCGGTCAGAAAATCTTTACCAGTTTTCAAATTAGATTCTATGTCACACTTTTTTCACTATAGTCTAAAATGCCATATCAAGTAACTTATTACCTTTCAAAAGTTATTATGCAATACGACGCATCGAGAATAACAAAAAGAATTATATATTACTTTTTGATATTGAAACTCATTTCTTTATTTATTGAAATGACATTTATAAAAAAATTATTGTTTGAACATTGTTTGGATAAGAGCAAAATTTTACGAATAATATTTTCATAACGAAATAAAATGACAAGTTTGACCCTGGAGCAAATGGCTGAAATAATATTTCTCTTCGAAGATGGACAAGTATTAGTGATATATCACGATAACTCAATATATCGCGACTCACTCTGAGGTTTTGGATCCGGCGTCACGGCGAGGAAGGGCACTTATACGCAGATTCCCTTTTTAAAAATATTTTAATTCAGATTTTTACTATATTTCTTTTGAATATACTGAGATTATGATGAGTGAGTATCTATAACTATAATTGCGTGATAGGTGTCGCGAGCGCTGCTAGTTCAGATATCAGTTGTAACGCGGAATGAGCGTATCGAGACGCTGCCGGCCTATAGCAAGGTGCGGCATGTTATTCTTAGTTACCTCGTTGATAGAATTGGGCACGTTGTCCCGCTGCATGATAGGTGCCGCGAGCGCTACTAGATAAGAGATCAGTTGTAACGCGGAATGGGCGTATCGAGACATATTCGGACCACTGGCAAGATGCGGCACGTTATTCTTAGTTACCTCGTTTACAGAATTGGGCACGTTGTCTCGCTGCATGATAGGTGCCACGAGCGCTGTTAGTTCAGATATCAGTTGTAACGCGAAATGAGCGTATCGAGACACTTCCGGTCCGCTGCCGGCCTATAGCAAGGTGCGACATGTTATTATTAGTTACCTCGTTGATAGAATTGGGAACGTTGTCCCGCTGCATGATAGGTGCCGCGAGCGCTATTAGTTCAGATATCAGTTGTAACGCGGAATGGGCGTATCGAGATATATTCGGACCACTGGCAAGATGCAGCACGTTATTCTTAGTTACCTCGTTGATAGAATTGGGCACGTTGTCCCGCTGCATAATAGGTGCCGCGAGCGCTGCTAGTTCAGATATCACTACCCCTAGCACGAACCATTATCGAATTCGATTAGTTTGCAAACCGAAATGTCAATGTCAAATTTTGTATGGAAACTTGAACAGTAGCGGCACAAAGTACGTAACGAGAACTAAAAATCAGTACACATTTGACAATGACATTTCAGACTCGCAAACGATACGAATTCGATATTGGTTCGTGCTACGGGTACAGTTGTAACGCGAAATGGGCGTATCGAGACATATTCGGCCCACGGGCAAGATGCGGCACGTTATTCTTAGTTACCTCGTTGATAGAATTGGGCACGTTGTCCCGCTGCATGATAGGTGCCGCGAGCGCTGTTAGTTCAGATATCAGTTGTAACGCGGAATGAGCGTATCGAGACGCTTCGGGTCCGCCGCCGGCCGCTCGCAGTGCCGCTAAGCACATCTCACAAGCGTCCAGGGCGCTGTCGCTCACGCACTCGTTGCTTCTAGTTAGGTAAGCAAAATATGACTTGAATATAAATATTTCCAACACTCACAACAATTAGCCTAGCCCCAAAGTAAGCACTGTAAGGCTTGTGTTATGGGATACTAGGGTAACGGATACAATACATATACAGTGCATATATAGAAATAAATACATATTAAACATCCATGACTGGAGTACTAATGCTCGTATTCATCACACTCACAAACATCTGCCCCCACCGGGACCTCTCGAGTAGGCGACACCTTAAAACCCGGCGTACAAACCACTCGGCCACGGAGGTCGTAATATGAATAAACTTCTAGCTTGAAAACTGTTAGCACGATTTTTAATGTTACTGTTCGGTGTAATGCAACCGAATACCTTTGTACTCACTTTGTTTTTAGGTCAATTTCGATGTTAATGAATTAGTCCGAAATTACTCGTCAACCGCAACACGCGAATTTATCAATTATTATTAACCCTTTACTGCAGTCATCAAGAGCTCAAATTTGAATGTACAGTAGAACGCCGATTATACGAATTAATTGGGACCGGGGTCGATTCAGATAATCTGACATAGACTGGTGATAAAGACAAAGGAACTGTGACACATAGAATAAACCTTATAAGTTTAACAAACATAGTTCTACAATACTAAATACAATAATAGAGGTACATAGTAGCAAAAAAAAACCGCGCCTCGCAAAACATTTATTGTCTTGCCTCTAGCTTTCAACCATAACGGATGAAATATATCTGGACTCCAGCGAGTTCCAACTTGTTACAACAAAACAAAACAATAATAACTTGGTTTTAATTTTTTATATCAGGTACGCTTAGGACTGATTCGGATAATTGGCGATTCGGTTAACCGGCGTTCGGATAATCGGCGTTATACTGTATTAAGTATATGCTGGGGCTAAACACTTTGTGGTTTCATTCGTGTAAGAAAACTTCGTCTTCAGCCTACAGTAATGTGCATGGCTACGCCACGGACATAGTTTTGAATTTCATTGCAAAACTAAACAAAATACGAATCAGTATCGTTTCGACAAAGATTACTATATATATTTTTTTATTATTGAGCTATAGTGGATAATTACTTCTATATTTTTATTCATTCAATCCATATCAATTTACGATTTCTTATCGCATGATGCTCGAGCATCGGTTGCTTACATTGTACCCTAAATATCTACGAATGATAATTAAAACTCACGTGTATAATAGATGCACGACACTCAACAGCGCTCGACATAGAGGCATGCGATCGGCTAGATTCCCCGCGCCCGCGTCAGCATCAATCGCGTCTTCACCGCCTAGCGTCAACCAACTGCAGGCGCATGTCGCAGCGTTCAACCAGGACTGTATCAATTGTTCTGACGGCGGCTCTGCACTGTAGTCGCTGCGAGAAGCATTCATACATATACATAAAGGTATAATAACACAGCTAAGCACAGAGGCATGCCATCGGCTAGATTCCCCGCTACTACGCGAGCATCGATCGCGTCTTCACCGTCCAGCGTCAACTAACTGCAGGCGCATGTCGCAGCGTTCAACCAGGATTATATCATTTGTTCAGAGGGCGATTCCGCAATGTAATCATCGCGAAAAGCATTCATACATATACATAAAGACGCAGAACACACAAAAAGGTTAGAAGGGTAATCATAGATCGTTTGTAAGGGAACCGATGTCACCGGCTCGGCTCCACTACACTTCCACCTAGTAGATAATAGCCAATCAAACGACGCGACGTCATACGATCGAACCAATCAGCGCTCACACCCGAAAGCAATGACGCATTTAGAACCAAGTTTTGGTGAAAATATGAGCATTTGCTCATTCATAACTGTGGCGCGCCTGCCCCGCCTACAAGGCCCCTCTAACCAACTAACACAGAATGAGTATTATGTGCATAAAGGTATAATAACAGGGCTGGACACAGAGGCTTCGCGGTGGATTGGAGAAGTTGCTCGCGTCTTCGAGCAGCAAGCAAGAAGCAAGTTGTCAACCAGATGCAAGCGCATGTCCCAGCATTCAACCACAATGGTATCATTTGTCCAACTATGGCGTTTGATTAGCAACACAAAAGCCTTTCATTTTGGTTAGGTGAATATTTTATGAGGTACTACCAAAATTCTTTCAAATTCAGGTCTTCTATGTTTCATTCTAATGTTCTATAAATTCATTGGATCTTCAAAAATTTTATTGGCAACTCAATCTTTGCAGTAGCTTGTTTATTTTTGTTTACCTTTAGTATTTTTTGTAATGGAACTGAGATTAACTCATCATTGTGAACTTACTTTTACTTAAGTTATTATAATACTGTTTTCTCAATCTATTATATTTTTTTTAATAAGTGGTAAACGATTAAACAAACTTACTTATAAACTGTCTGCAAGTATCTGAGCATATCACTCAAAACTGCTGGGCATGCTTGATGCAGAGATGCCCGATTCTTGGCACGAAGTGCAGACCCCATGGTCATGCTATTGTACTGTGAAATAGAAAATTATTTCTATATTTATATGTTATCTATGTATTAGCAAAAGTTAGTTGTTTAAGCTACTTGCCCATCCTTAAAAAAAACCAAAGTCAATACCAAACAACCAAACCAAATCACTCGAGTCTGGTGAAGTCCACAAAGTGTCATTTTGCAAAAAGAAGAAGATTAAATCATAGTTTTTTTTTGTGATTTTATTCAATATTCCATATAGATATTTCCAGACAAATTAAACAAATAAGCTGGGATTAATCAAAGTATTCTTTAAGGAAAATTCTTATTTTAGAAACATTATTGAAAAGCAGATGTAGTACTACTAATAAATTTCTTACTTCTTCAGGTATCACAGTTAGAACCTCCAGTAATAAAGACATATTTTCAGCTGCTGATAGTGGTCTTAGTAAGGTTGCTAAATCTGTTGTGCCTTGCTGCAATATAAATGCTGCTAACTGAAACAAAATGAGTTTAGAATTTTCACAACATACTCATACTTTTTCCTTGGTGCCCACAGAAGAGCACACCAAATCCAAGGCTTACATAGACTACCAACTTCTATCAATTAATTATAATTTTATTTCTTAGATCTCAAAACTAAATCACTACCAAATTTCATCTAAGGGAAAAAAAAGGATCGTCCATATGTTGTACGACAAACGCACTGCTTCGGCACCGCAGCAGGCCGTCAAGAAACGCATAAATTGAAAGTGCCCTAAGTCTATTGAGAGGTTTAAGCATGTAAAAGTAACAGGCAGACACACATTCGCATTTATAATATTTGTTTGGATTTGATTGAATTGCTCACTATAATTATTCAGAATATCATTACTTGCAGAATATTAAATGTATAGTCATACTTACACTTATGCATAATCTATTGGTAACAATTTTAGGACCATTTGAATATGTAAATACAGCTTGCAAAATTTTCTCTTTCAATTCCTCATAGCTTTCAGGAGGTACTTCATTCCAACACCTCAAGATTTTAGTATGCAGAGTGGTAGCACCATAAAATTGTATTTCAGTTCCCTGTAAATAAGCAGTCATGCTAAATAGTAAGGGATACGATTCCAAAATGAATGTTCTGTCTTTAATGTCTAATAGCCGGTAATAATACCTTGGTTGGCTGAAGAAGCTCCCAGACGAAATTCCAGGCTTCGGGTACTCTTTGAGCAGCAGTGAGCCATGCATGAGCTCTGGCCCGTTCGACCTGCTCCCCGTTATAAAACACAGAAACGGCATATTCCAAATTCTGTGCTGTATACTCCATCACAGGATCACAATTTTTATCAAATTATTAGACTAAGAACCGCTTTAAAACATAATCACAGTAGCAATGGTAACTTATTAGTAATAGCAGCTGCAGCAGACAGCTCTCGAAAAAAAGAGCGAATATTATAAGATAAATAAATAGGTACACAATCGCAAAATTCAAGCAATTTTCCAATGGTACTATACTTCCATTTTAGCATTGATTGTCTATCATAATGAAAAACAAGCACTAACCCATATGAGTTACATGTGAAAGACAAAGATAAATGAATCTGAAAAAATGTATAAGATTTGGTCGTATAATACAGCTGGTTTTGACATCTAACAATGGCTGCGTTCAAGAAAATTGCTATTTAATCTACATTATTTATAGATTTATAAATCAAGCAGTTTTAATGATTAAGCGCGATACTGTGGCTAGATATAGACGCTGTTCAGACATCAACCATTCACAACATCTTGAAAAAACCAAAAAAAACTGAACATGTTGTTATGATCGATCGATTAAGGCGCTTATGGCATGTTTAAGTACCCCTTTAAATTTCATCACATTCAATCATACATCCGTTTCGTAAAGTCTGTGGTCATTCGTCATTCTTCGTTCGTTAATTTGTCGTTCGTTTCACTCATTCAGTAGAGAAAGCAGGAAGTTGATTGTATTGTTCAGAGAAATAATTTTTGTGATACTAGGAAAATGAAAATAGAAGAAGTAAAAAGCACTGCAAAGACTCAAAGAATATCAGCCCACAGCCATGTCAAAGGCTTGGGTTTAGATGAAAATGGTGTTCCTATTCAAATGGCAGCCGGTCTCGTGGGCCAGGAATCAGCGAGAGAGGTATATCATTATTACTTCCTACGAAATAAAAAATTGAATCTCTTAGTTTTTCAGTTATTTATAAATAATACAGCATTGCTATAGTTTAATGCATGTTATAAAATTTTTGTATCGATCAAATATTGAGGTTATAGATGTTACGGTTACCATGGTGTCCACGGTATTTGTTTATGTTTAGTTTAAAACAAAAAGGGAAGATTGCTGCTGCGGCTCTAACTGTACTGTTTAAATTGTGGTGCACGAACACAATTCGCTTTAGTCATAATTCGACATTAAAACACACTCCATCTGCACTCAATATAAATATTGCGTGTATTCTATGTTATATAGCTAAAACAATGACTTCGAGGCTTTTAAAAAGAACAAATAGTTCAAGATCAAATAGCAAATTCCACGGCAACACTTTTCATTGTTAAAACTATAAAATCATATTTTCTCAAAAATCATGGGTTGTCTTAAAGGTTATTTACTTATTCGCCATTTGTTACCAAGAAAAGTACAACAATACAGCTCAGCTCAGCCATTGTAGAGAGATTTGCTTATGTAGTTGAGTTGGAGCACATTTCATTTGATGCTAGTATATCTTCTCTTTTTGTTTTAATCTAAGTGTTTATGTTAAACTTGCGAACCAGATTGACTTTGCACAGGTTAAAGAAATAAAGCACTTTGTCTCTCAGAATAACGTCACTTTTTCGTTATTAAAAGAAATTTCATGATTAGTTCAGTAGTTCCAAAGATCCACAATCAAAGTTTCAAAATTTTATTCTTATTATTTAAATATATCTTATAAATGATTATTTTTCTCCTAAGTTCTAAGTACTATTAAAAACAGGACACAATAGGATATGATTTTCATTTATACATACATCACACTTGGAAGAAAGGTTTACTATTATATTTGATATTATCTATTTGGATCCAACCCTGTTATAAAAATTACATTATTTTGAAGACATTTTTTTTTTCAATTTCCAGGCTGCAGGTATAGTTGTTGATATGATTAGAAGTAAAAAAATGGCAGGAAGAGCCTTACTTCTAGCAGGCCCACCAGGAACTGGCAAAACAGCCATTGCTTTGGCCATTGCTCAGGAACTAGGCAATAAGGTTGGTGTAACATTAAATAAAATTCAATATCATATCAACAGTGGAAAGGCAAAATCGCTTGCACCCCACTTTGGTTGAAAAGGAGTTATATAAATATAATTTTAATCAGATTGTTCTTTTTCTGCTTTGATCTGTATATATTTTGTAAAGATTTGAGTACTTTTATGGCACAATGCTAATGCGACATAAATTTTGGTGTTTTTTGAACTAATGGACTTTCACCCTACTAATTGGCATATGATTTGATGTTTGCTTGACAAAAAATGTGTGGTGGGCTGAGTGATTATCGCTTAAGCAACATCTAATTCATAGAGTGATTAAAGTGTTTTTTTTGCACTTAGTTTATAAATATTTAACAAAATAAGCATATAAGCAAATTAAAAAAAAAACAGTTTAGTGTTGATAATTTTGGAAAATAAATAGTTGTTACTGCAAATAGTAAATTTAAATATATTTTAACAGGTACCATTCTGTCCAATGGTTGGTAGTGAAGTGTACAGTACAGAGATTAAGAAAACAGAAGTTTTGATGGAGAACTTCCGACGTGCCATTGGGTTACGTATACGCGAAACCAAAGAAGTTTACGAAGGAGAAGTTACAGAGCTCACACCAGTGGAAACTGAAAATCCAGCTGGAGGTACTTTAGTGCTGTTTATATATACTTTGACATGATTTCAAATTTATTTGGGTTACTAGAAGTAATATTTTGTTATATTTTCCTAATTTATAGGTATAAATTAAATTTACTCATACAGTATGCCAGTAGTGTCTATAAGCTATGGTAGCTGATCACATGCTTAATGACTATCCTTTAAAAAATTCTGCTTTAATTTGCAGGATATGGGAAAACAGTATCACATGTAATCATAGGCCTCAAAACAGCCAAAGGTACGAAACAATTAAAACTTGATCCAACTATTTATGAATCTCTGCAGAAAGAGAAAGTGGAAGTGGGTGATGTTATCTATATTGAGGCAAACTCTGGGGCAGTGAAGCGTCAAGGCAGAAGTGACACATTTGCCACTGAGTTTGATCTAGAGGTAAATTTCGAGTTATAATTAAAAAATAGATTGACCTTGAAGTTCATAATTTTGGAGGACTTAGTTATCATACTTTTTGCTGGATTTTATTGCTGATGTGTTTCATATTAATATGTAAATTTTTAGGCTGAAGAATATGTGCCTCTACCTAAAGGTGATGTTCATAAAAAGAAAGAAGTTGTGCAGGATGTAACTCTCCATGACTTAGACTGCGCTAACGCAAGGCCTCAGGGTGGCCACGACATTATGTCTATGATGGGGCAACTCATGAAACCCAAGAAAACTGAAATCACAGGTATAATATTCACAGAATAAAAGTGTTTGACTTTTAATAGATTTTTTACTTCTGCTATGCTCAATTGTGTGTAAAATAAGTGTTATCAATGAATACAGAAGTTGTATTAAATGATAAGTAAGTACTGAGTAAATGTAGTACTGCAGCTGCATGGACACACACACACACACACACACACACACACACACACACACACACACACACACACACACACACACACACACACACACACACACACACACAAGCACGCACGCACGCACGCACCCACGTACGCACGCACGCACGCATGCACACACACACACACACACACACACACACCCACACACACACACACACACCCAAAAATTCTTGAAAACCCTTTTGTTTGGGTATTTAGTGTTTGTTTTTCTTGATCTTAATTTAAATTTATTATTCATGTTATTAATATTATATGATTTTTACACAATTGTTCAATTCAATTAAATTTTTGGTGATTATGACTGCGTCTTATTACGTAACGATTCTGCCAATGTCTGGGTTAAAGGAGATAAGGTATATATTGAGCCTGTTCGGTTTTGTTGTTGTTGTGTAGTATGTCGACCGCTGCACTCGTTTAGTATCTGTTTTTGAATTGAATGTAATAAGTACTGATATATAATAACGCCGTAAGTATCTAATGTGTACATAATGAGTTCCTGTAATTGGCCTTAAGATTGTATTTATATTTTATTGTATTAAATCCTCAAAAAACCGATGTAGAAACTTTGTTAAAGATAAATTAATATTTTTTTTTTGCCACAATCAAACATCCAAATCATAAATACCAAGGCCATCTCTTACATATTAAACAGAATGTTTGTCGTATATACTGAACAGAATGTTTTTGTTTAAGGTAATTGTGTGATCTTTTCATTACAAGACCATTTACAAATTTCATTTTAGTCCTTGTTGACATTCCAAAATAAACACAACATTAATCTATGTAATTTGTTAAAAGTAAACAAAGTTTATTTAATTTGTATTGTTTTTTTTCAGACAAACTTAGGAAAGAAATAAACAAGGTAGTCAATAAATACATTGATCAAGGTATTGCAGAATTGGTACCGGGAGTTCTATTTGTTGATGAGGTAAGTAAAATACTGATCAAAACAGAAAGTCACACTCCCTCATATGGGGGTTTCAGAGAGATTTTATTACCTTTTATTAAATAACTGACCTTCAATCATGTATTATTATTTTACCATAGGTTCACATGTTGGACATAGAAACATTCACCTACTTGCATCGTGCATTAGAATCTGCTATTGCTCCAATAGTTATATTCGCAACAAATCGAGGGAAATGCCAAATTAGGTAAGTTATCAAAGTAGGTAAATATTTGTTTTTAATACATTATTCCAATTGAATGATTATGTGATAAATTTCATACTTTTCAATAATCATTCAATTGCCTAAGCTGGTTGGAGACTCATAAGACAGAATTGTAATCTGTGAAATCTAATGTACATTATAAAGTTTATTACACTAAGAAATTAATTATTTACTTTCAGAGGAACAGAAGACATAATTTCACCACACGGCATTCCATTAGATCTTCTAGATAGGTTACTAATAATCCGTACACTCCCATATAATAAAGCAGAGCTTTTACAGGTAATTTATTTTAATAGATTTAAAGGCAGAATATTTTAAGACATCTTTTATTTATTTATCTCTTATTATGGTTTTATAAAAAAGTCTTTTATGTATTACACATTCATATGTGGCTTTATTTACTTGCCTGAAACTGTACAGGATGTATCGTTAATACTGTATACAGAAATGAATTATTAATGAAATGGAAGCATTACTGTCTAACAAAGGCCGCTAAAACATGCACACACAGCATAATACTTTGACCAAATCAAATATCTAAAAATGAATGTGGCTATCCATTCATTAGGTAAGATAATGTTAATTAAACGGAAATCCCAACCAAGCCCATGATCGGCGTGTTGATCGCAATTTTTTTGCCCCGCCCACTTGATCATTTGATTTTTTGTGTAACCACTTTTTGGCAAAGTTCGTATCCCAAATTATTTCTAATTTGTAGGTATACAGTTATACACATACTTTAACTATCATTGTGATTTAATTTTCTTTAAGTTTTCATGAGAAATAGAGTATTTTTTAGGCAAATTTCACTTCTTATGTTTTCATTTTTGTTGTCTTCATTAGATCTTAAAACTACGAGCGTCTACCGAAGGTATAGCAATTGAAGAAGATGCTCTCACAGCATTAGCTGAAGTTGGCGCCTCCAGTACGTTAAGGTATGTAACTCAAGTTAAAAGCAGTTATGGCATGATCTTGACTTGTGAGGAGAAACTGTATATTTGTAGAACTGCTGACCTGTAGACGTACCAATATCAGATGAATGCATTTTGTACCCAACAAAAGTCCCGTTTTCACTAGTGAAACATAGGTTTTCGCTAAATAATCAGCATAATGCTTTATGCATCGTCCTAAATAATTGCGAATTCTCTGTGTCAAATTCAAGTATTGGTTTTATAGGCCCTTATCATCATAAAATATATTATGGTTTTATAGGCCCTTATCATTATAAAATATATTATGTCCATGTTTTTAAAATCTTATTTATAGTTTAGGTAGCTCATGACTAAATTTTCCCGAAATTTAAATAACTTACGATTGAAAATGGTCCTTCGAACCAGAATAATAAATAGGGATCATTTGCACGAGCGCTATTTTTAATGGATCGGACAGAATGGACGGAGCGGTATAATAGAACAGTACCCTTAGCACGAACCAATGTCGAATTCAAATCGTTTGCGAGTCCGAAATGTCATTGTCAAATGTGAACGGATTTTTAGTTCTCGTTACGTACTTTGTGCCGCTGCTGTTCAAGTTTCCATACAAAAATTGACATTGACATAACAATGTCATTGTCAAATGTGTACTGATTTTTAGTTCTCGTTACGTACTTTGTGCCGCTGCTGTTCAAGTTTCCATACAAATTTTGACATTGACATTTCAGTTTGCAAACTATTCGAATTCGATAATAGTTCGTGCTAGGGGTACAGTACATAAGTATGAGAGATGACGAAGCGATCGTGAAACCTATAGATTGTATAGGTATTGGACCCAAGTCTGACGTGCTTTTCCAAACTTAAAACTAAATTTAACATTAGTCTCTTTTAATTCTGCATAGAGAATGATAAGATACACTGTTGTCAATTTTAGTTTAGGTTTAGAGAATCACGTTTTCCCTTTTGAACTGACGAGAATACTGTACCTATATATCTATATGACGACCTGCGGTATTTTGAGGTGTCGACCACACAGAAGTTCTGAGTTCGAATCCCAACGTGGCTAATGTTTGTATGATCAATAGCATTTGTACCAAATTTTGGCACCACACTTGGCTATTCATATATCATAACGTCAGTCTCTCCCTTTCATTCCTTATAAGTTAAGGACAGTCTGTCCTCAAGTTTACCAATAGCAAATCCTAATGAGGAGCTCGATGGCGCAGGTGGTTAGCGCGTTCGGCTGCGATCGTTGTAGTTAAGCAACTTTCGCAGTGGTCGGTCATTGGATGGGTGACCGAAAATTTCCACCTCGAGTTCCTCCGTGCTTCGGAAGGCACGTTAAGCCGTTGGTCCCGGTTGCATCTGCAGTCGTTAGCACCCGCCAATCCGCACTGGGCCCGCGTGGTGGGTCATGGTCCAATCTCCCTATTCCATCCATAGGGAAGGCTTGTGCCCCAGCAGTGGTGACATTAAGAGGCTGATGATGACGATGATGATGAAATCCTAATAGTTAAGTGAAATTCCGGCATAAGTCATGGCTGTTTTTGTATATTTCTTGATAAATATACCCAATAAGTATGTGTATTTTATCCATTTTTCTCGTATCCCATAACACAAGCCTTAGGCTCTAGACTGACGGACTGCATTTGAATGGTAATTGTATTGGAATTCAAAATTGCAGCTCAAATGAGTTTGAATGCTGTTGTGCAGTTGCAGTAGTGCACTGCAACTGCACAAGGCAGAATGCAAAATGCCAACCACTCGTTCTGACAACTGCACACTGACTGCAATTAGACACCACCAGTAGTTCGCAGTTTTGCAAACTGCACTTGAGCTGCAATTTGGCAGTAAGAATGCTGTTCAAATGTAGCGTCAATTTAGCAGCCGCCTAACACTGTTTACTTTGGGGTAAGGCTAATAGGGGTGATGACGGGGTAAAGTAAACGAAATTCTATTTAGGCCGACAATTGAAATATTATTTAAAAAATAGACAATATTTTTTTCTTCTGTCAATCAACCAAAAAATACAAAGATATATAAAAATAGAAAAATAAGCACGTCTAAGTTTGGGAGGGGGACGTCAGTTTTAAGTAAAAACTGTACTAACACGACGTCTCTCTTTCTCTCTCTCTCTCTCTCTCTCTCTCTCTCTCTGTCTGTCTGTCTGCTCTCTGTGTGTGTAATGTTTTGATTATTTGAAAAAAGAAAATAACGTGTCCAATAGTTTTTGATAATATATCTGATAGACGAAGAAAAAAAAGTTAGTCATCATTCCTATTGGTGTGTCTTGGATCAACAATAGGTACTATAGATAACGGGTCAGCGCCTAAAATCCGTCTCGGTAAATATAGCCTCACTTGAGGCGTGAGATCTTCTCAATTAGTTCGGTTAATGCACAGCCAATGGGTCGGTCGGTAACAGGTCGTATGTACGAAATAACATTTCGTTATTTGTAACTTTGTTCCTTGTTACATGGTTGTTATTAGGTTATTAGGCAACTTAAACTGTTTTACAGTAGCTACATAATTATATACTCACGCGGACAGTTTTTAGCTTTGATTTGGTATGCAACGCGTTATCTATAGAATTGTTGATCAAAGGTGCGAGTGTTGGAATTACTATCGGCCTAGCTAGAATTTTAAATTTTGACGGTCCCTAGTTTAAAAATTAATGTTACATCGAGCAAAAAACTTTTACACAGCTTTGAAGCTGATATATTAATCTTTTTTTTCGTGTTTAAAAAATATATTACTATTGCACATATTTTTGCTACAGACCGTTGAAACTTGTAACACTAAGTGGGTTGATAGATGTGACCGGAAGTATATTTTTTTATTTGTTTATATTTATAGATACGCAGCCCAGTTACTAACGCCGGCGATGTTGACCGCGCGCGCGGACGGCGCGGCCCGCATCACGCCCGCGCACGTGCACGCGGTCAGCACACTCTTCTTAGACGCCAAGTCTTCCGCGCGCATCCTAACGCAGAACTCCGACAAATATATGAAGTAGGCGCGTAACCTCACACTAATGTCAACCCCACCTGCTGATAGGAAGATTACTGCTCGGCTAAGACTTCGTCAAATTTGAAAAAATAACCATTTGTCAAAAATTTATAGATATAGGGCGTGCGCTGCGTTAAGCGCGAACACGGAGCGGACGTCCGCTACGCGTGCAGTAGTTAGCGTGAGGCAGGTATCCCTACGCTCCGTGCTCCCGCTTAACTCAGCACAGCGTCTTTCTATGTATTTAAAGTTGCATTAACTGTACTCAAATTTACTATCAATGAAACAACGCGACCTTGGCGATGAGCACACGCAACACTGACAAATATATGAAGTACTCTCACACTAAATGTTATATGTACTTATGTTTATAGATACGCAGCCCAGTTACTTACGTCGGGAATGTTGACCGCGCACGCGTCTTACGCGTATCCTAAGCGTCAGCTCACACCGAGACGCGACGCGACGCGACGATGCGCGCACTTTTTAATAGAGCGACTCAAAAGAAACTTTATTAACTACACGAAAAGATACACATTTCATTGTGAGAATTCAGAATACGTTGCACCACGCAGCTCTGCGCCTCGAGATGCCTCGCGGCGTAGCGCGACGTATCGCGACGCAGCGGTGCATCGCCGTATGCGCAGCCTCCGAGTGTCGTCGCGTCGCGTCTCGGTGTGAACTGACCCTATCGCAAAACTCTGACAAATACATATAGTAGAAGCGACTCTTTTATGTAGGCAGATTTCTGCTCGGCTAAGACTAGGCCGCATTGTTTCATAGACAGTCAAATTTTACTGATGTATTCAATACTCTATTGTATTTCTCCGTTTGTAAGAGGAAATGTCCTTGTTTCGTTTTATTTCAACTTCAGAGGAGACTTTAATTTCATGTTGGTATAATTCTACCATGATAATTTGCAATTTGTGAACAAATCTAAGCACCAGTGTATAATAAATAAGTTTTATTTTATAAGAAAAGGTTTTTGTTTTCTTACACCTAATATAATACCTAAATATTTACAATCTTTTAATCTTAGAAAAAAATAACAAAATAGGCATTTTTTAATTTTTAACAAAGTTTTTCATTGGGCTAATTTTTCACAACACTCATTCATTATCATGAAAACAAAATTACTAATCTTCTTTTAACTGTACAATAATACTAGGTAATAGCCTCTTTTCATTTATTTTGATACCTAATGAAACAATCCTTGTTCTCATTTAGAATTTACTTTCGACTTAGGAAACATTACTGGTATATATCTAGCGTCCGATTCCGGCGACGACGTAGAGCTAGGCGACAAAGTAGACGTAGGCGGAGTGAATGTAGGCAAGTCGACTCTCAGCGCCGCGGGCGCCGCAGTGTGCCGATACAACGCTTCGAATTGAAGCTCTTCTGGGTATGAATGCGAGCGAATCTTGCGTTCGTCTCTCGCGTTACTAGGATACACGATCACGATTTTCTCGCTGGCACTTTGGAGCGCCACGGGCGGTAACGCCGTGGTCGTAGACGCGGCCGGCCCCGATACCACTTGCAACATCTCTGTAGGAGCCGCGCGGAGCTTCTCCGTAGTAGTCGTCGTCGTCGCCTCCGTGGTAGTTGTCGTCGATATCACGACAGGAATATCAGGCTCCTCTGGCGTTTCCACCTCCCTGCGTTCTCCCGGGGGACCGACCGATCTAAGAGTTTCGATCTTCATCTCCAGAGTAGGAGTAGGCATAAGCACCGAACCGTTCACGTTCATATCCTCCGTAGGAATGTACCTAGCTGTAGGCTTCGCGACTTCTCGCGAACCGAAAATTGGTAGACGAGGAGCGTAAGCCGAAACTAAAGGCAGCAATGTGTCCCTTGCGTACCTTTCGGCTCTTGAAATGAAGGAAGCTAAACGGGAAGGCAGGAATTGGACGGCGAAGCTGGATTCGTCCTTTTCTGCACGGTCACCCCAAGCCATGGCGTCGTAGGTCGGAGTCGTCGGGGCTTCGTAGTTCTTGGCTTTGCGGGCGGGTGGTAGAGTTGAGCGCGGGGGTTGTGTTGCTCGGAGGATTGGTTCGGAAATCTCGTGGTCTTCGCCATCGGTCCGTTGGCGTGGGGTCTTACGGAGCCGCGGTCTCAGTACAGGCTCGGCTATCTCCACGAGGCCGCTGGGAGCAGTCTTTACATTCGTCATGCCGAACGCCCGCCCGGTGTCGTCGCCGGTCCACTCAGAGTTGTCCACGAGGGCGAAAGGTCGTTGCGGTGCATCCTCCGGCAACTCGTTGTCTACAGGGTCCACCAGTGCTACCTTCGTAGTGTTGGGTTTGGTCGAGTAATCGAGTTCGCCTTTCGATCCGTTCATTGGGCTATCATCCTAAAGGAAAGAAAAAAATATTCGTTAATGTGCGAACAAAAAAAGGCATAACTATGAGTTATGCCTTTTTTTGTTCAGAGAAAAATCATTACCTGTTGTATAATACAGTCTCCTGGATAAAGAGGCAATTCGACAGATTCCTCCGATTGCAACTGTAATCCCTTTTTACAGAATGATGACCTATAAAAGAAATAACATGTAGCTTTAAGAAATAAGATGGACGTCATGTTCAAAATATGTATAATGCTAGGCACTTCTACACTGTACACTGTTCATAGCGAAGCGAATTGTTATGATAACAAGATAGTGAAGCTCTTTCTTTATCACACAATCTCACAAAAATAAGGATGAATGCTTAATTTCTGATCAATGCTTTGAAAATGTCAATTTGATTGCAAAATATTATTGTACCTACGTAGAGTAGATGCGTTGGATAGGAGAATGGCTTACATAATAGGGGTAATGACGGGGTACAGTAAACGAAATTCTATTTAGTCCGTCAGTTAGATGATCAAAAAATAATGGACACATATTTTTTCTTTGGGCAATCAACCAAAAAATGACAAAGTTATAGCGCGTCAAAGTTCGGGAGTAGGGGCTCGTGACGTCACTTTTTACTGAATTTTCACTTAAAAGTGTGTACTCAAACGTGACATCATGCGACTTTTCAAATCGATATATCTCTGCAATGTTTATATGTTTATGTGAAAAAAGAAAAAAAAAATGGGTGCGTGTACTTATGTAGGCGCGTGAGAAGTTATCCTTCTTTGGCATCGTTTAAAATTAGTTTTTAATTGCATGCAAATAATTAATTACAATAAATTAATAATAAATTTCATTTCATTTCATTTCATTTCAATGTCCCGTTCAAATCTGCCCTGTTTGCTTTGTTCAAATCTGTCCCACGGTCACTTGGAAAATAAAATATTACAAATAACGCGCCCGTGGCTAACTTCATTATGTTAAAATTTTGTGTTACAGTGATGAAAATTTCACTCTCATAATTTTTTCATAACGCGGCTAAAGAAGTATAACTTCAAAAATACGTGTCCAATACTTTTTGATCTACCTGATAAACGAAGAAAAAAAAAATAGTCATCATCCCAATTAGAGTGGCGCGCGGCGGCGGTCAGCTCGCCTACGTACGCGGTGTAGTACACACTCGTGTAGATGTCGCACGCTTAAATCCATCTATATTATTCTATTCACATAGTTTCATAAATATCGCTGTCATTAACACATTTCTTTACAATTAGACACATATCTAGTAAACAAAATAATTATAAACACCTCAATATTGTACGTTATTCAACGTTTAAGCGTGCGATGTGTCTACTGAAGGGGGGTACTTACGTCTTGGCGAAGCTGTCGGCTATAAGGAGCTTGTCCAGGTGCAACGCGCGCGCGGCGGCGGTTAGCCAGCCCGCGTACGCGGTGTAGGTGAGGGACGCACGCAGTGGCACACCCAGCGCCGGGTGCGGCACCACCACGCGTGAGAACCGCGCCACGCGGCCGGACGCGTTCTCACGCCTGGATACAAGCGATCGTTATTTAATGCCAAACTTCGAGAGGAAAACAATCTTACTCCTAATCAACTCCTAAACGTGATAGGGTATTGCATTGCTCGTGAACGTGAGCTCGTGAGCCGTCCCAATAAGGTACCCTTACCGTCATAACCAGCATGGAGGACTAATCTCGGTGTTAGTGGGTAGGCCACCCAGAACAGTTACTGAGCCAACCTCTGGACGTGGTTAAAGAAGGAATCCTACATAACGCTATCAGTTATGCATCACGCATTTCACCGGGTCAAAAATGGCATACAACACACTAAACTTACGGCAAGCCGTAATGTGGTGCACGCATAGCTGCAGCTGCTCGTATGATTAGTTTTTTGGTTTCTCGGGGATTAAACAAAATATCATCATCGTTAGCCTATTAAGGTCCACTGAGGCACAAGGCTTACCTATGGATGAACCTAGTGCGGGTTGGTCGCTAACTAACGACTGCAGATGCAGCCAGAACCAATGGAACCGAACCGATTACGAGCTAACCATTTGCGCCATAATTCGTGCTCGTGTTAAAACTTAGTTTAATAAAAGTTAGTAGCTATTCAAATGGCATACTTGGTCATCGGGAAGGACTCGTTGAGCCCCGTGTCCCCGTGCAGCGTGAGTGTCAGGCGCCCGAAGTTGGGCTTCTCGCCGGGCTCGATGCGCGCCCATACAGACACGTGGTACTGATGTGCTGAAACGAAGACAAATCTAGGTATTATTGGTATGTATTGTCAATTGATTATATTTATGAGGGAACAGGAAAGGACTGCAAAGAGACGATAGTTATGGAAATGTACGATCAAATATAATTAAAAAATAAAATAAAGGACAAAGCGTACTGATGGCAGACGTATCAAACAATTAAATTTTTTTACATAACACAAGAATACCGCGAGCTATTAACTTTCGAGTACAGATAGTAAAATCCTGTCAACGGACGTACAGGGCATGTTCGGACTATTGACTATTGCAGGCTATGGGCAAGTAGGCCTATTACTATCTTTCCGGATAAGATTTTAGACCCAATCTATGCCAAATATGGCGGCTATTAATGGGCTGTGGTGTAATCTGTATCTTCAAGTATTTCTTACCCGCAATGCTGAACCTATCCCGGAAGAGCGAATGGAATAAAGGTATATAAAAATACTAGTATATAACCGCGACATCGTCTGCGTGGAAATATTGATTCCCTATACAAACTTTAAACACCCATTTCAGGTCTCCCACACAAAACTGCGAAACGATTTGAGGTCGCATCGCAGCAATCCGCTTCGCAACGATTTGCGATGCGGATTGCTGCGATGCGAATTCGTGCGGCAAAGATTTGGTTAGGATGACCATATCTTCAACGGTAGTCAGCCGTATTGGACGTGTTTTAGGTCCGTATTACAGAATGACAACTAAATGTTGATCTTTACTTGAGTATAGTTAGAAAGGGATATCGCTAAGTGCTTTATATAGCGACATCCCTTTCTAACTATGCTCAAGACTAGATCAATCAATCACTGAGATTCTTTCTATAATACGGGCCTTAGTGACATGGATCGCAAAAAGATTTCTGCTCTGCTGTTATTTTTAAATAGTATAGAAGAAAAAGAAGATTTTGGTTTCATCCATTAATTAAGATTATGAACGCTGATGCAAACTATTTTATTCGTAAATATTATGTTTGAGAACTGCGGAAGATTTTTTTTTATTATTTTAAAATGAGCATATCCTCATTTGAAGAACTTATAAGAATGACCTTGAATGAATTATGATATAAAAATGACCGTACAAGGGAAGTCTCAGAGCGGACTAAAATGGTCACCAAGTGTGACATAATATCTTAGTAATGTGCGAGGCGAATCAAATCGGAAGCATTCGTGCGAGCTGCAGATATTTGCGAACCGATGCGAATCCGCAGTTATGTATGGGAGCACTTACTCCATTAGCGGGTGAGTTTTGGAAAATCATTTCTTAGCGCACGCCTATGTCATAATTACTTTATATGTGCCGCATAATCCGTTTAGTGATTTTAACTGTGCGTTGATAGATTAGTCAATAACGGTTCCTTTTATATACTTATGTCCTACATAGACCGCAGTAAAGAAGATGTTCGGCTGCAGTCTACTGCAAGGGGTATTTCTTCTAACAAAGTAAAAATAGCGGTTAGACTCGTTTAGTTACCACAAAAAGGCTCCTCTTCCCTTGTGAGCAGATAGAGTTGCCCTCGTCCTAACGACCGGTCAGCGTAGTATCCCATGTTGCCGCATCGCCGTTGCCCATCGCACGGGAAACACCGACCCTGGATAAGGGGACAAACATTTTATCGTTATTGAATAAAAAAGGAAAATAAAAACTCATGAAAACCTTTTTGGAAGTAGGACAGGAACAACACCGTAGTACCTACCGGTTGTGTAATTTTATACAGAGATGTGTAGTGTGATAGTGGAGTTCAATAAAATTGTTTCCCACTGTAGTAAAATTTAATTTTAGTGTATTGATATCGCAAAGACCTTCAATTTTGATTGAAATTTAAAACTATATTTATGTTTCCTTAGTTCGTCTGCAAGTATAGGAAAGTCATACGAATGGTAGGTGGAAGTTTTCTTCTTTATTAATTAATTACAGGTGTAATGTGTAAGAATAACTGTTGTACTAATATTATTAATGTGAAAGTTTGTAAGTTTGCGTGTTTGTTACACAATCACGCACGCAAAAACGGCTGAACGGATTTGGATAAAAATTGACACAAATATAGTTTATGAGCTGGATTATACTGCATACATACATAGGATACTTTTTATCCCGGAAAAAAGTAAGGTTTCTGTGGATTACAGAAAAAAATAAATGAAATGAAATATTTATTCAAAGCATATAAAGGATACAATGACAATTATTGTGATTGATAATAACTGCATTAGTTATTAAATGTGTCAAGGCTATTAACGCCCATCTCCAGAAAACAATTTATGCTACAATAATTTTAATCTTAATCCTAATTTTACATTAAAATAGAAATGAAATGCGTGTTTGTGTCAGATTTGTGTGTGTTGTGTATGAGTTCGGTGTGTTCATGTAGCATGACCTGGATTGAGACATAGGATACTTTTTATCCCGGAAATAAGTTCTGTTTCTGTGGAATTCTCAAAAAAGTAAAGATAACGCGGACGAAGTCGCGGGCGGCTGCTAGTAGACAGTGTGACCAGAATAGATTTAACGAAAAAACCGAAGCATCTCAAAAATATACTGACTTATACTAACTTGTAAAGGAAAAATAGGTATCTATATGTTCCTGTGCAAGTTGGTGTATTACAGTATTTTGTTGAAAAAGAAGTCGATAACATATATCGAAAAAGTATCAAAATATTGAATCTGGTCACACTACTAGTAGTATATTCATACCTCAAGGAAGGTGTCGTAGTCGGCGCACGGGAAGGCGGGGAAGTGGCACTTGGGCGACACCGAGTCGGTGAAGAACTTGTACGCGCGTCGGTGGTTGCACAGCGAGCGGCCTTCAGGCGACGGCGCCGACCACGGCAATACCAGGTCTGATACCGCACCCACGAACCTGACGCATGGATACAAACGTTTATAGCGCTACAGTTATACTGTCTGCTGTAAGAGAAAGAGAGCACAACGAGTGGCTCTCCGGTGATACCAGGTCAGATACCGCGCCCATGAATCTGACGAATGGACCGGGGACAGTTGAGAAGCTGGCGAACAAAACGATACGGTATAAATCTGAATGACATACCTCCAGTGACCTTTTGGCATGGTTTTTAATTTATAAATTAGGTAATTTTAACACTGTTTTAGCCGGTTTTGATTGAAAATTATTTGAGATTCAAATTCAACGGGCCCGAAACCTCCGGACTGTAAAAAAAAAATGGGTGCGTGTACTTATGTAGGCGCGTGAGAAGTTATCCTTCTTTGGCATCGTTTATAATTAGTTTTTAATTGCATGCAAATAATTAATTACAATAAATTAATAAAAAGTCTGGAAAAGGACACAGTCAATAAAGTTCAGTTTTAATTTGAAAAAATAAATAAATAATCAAAATATTCAATTAAAATCGCTACTGAATATAATTTATTAGAACATATGTGATTTGCACTTGTATGAAACTCAAACACGTATTCCGAATATACAAACTAGAAACATGTGGATAAATATTATAAATATGAATACTTATAACTGTTACTTTATTACAAAAAATAAAGATGTGGTTTTTGGTTCTACTACACCAATGGTCAAGAGATGGCGCTGTAGTCTCCTGAATCGCGCTTTGGTTCCGTTGTTCCAGATTAATAAATACTTTTTGTTACTTTATTACAAAAATTAAAGATGTGGTTTTTTGTTCTACTACACCAATGGTCAAGAGATGGCGCTGTAGTCTCCTGAATCGCGCTTTGGTTCCGTTGTTCCAGATTAATAAATACTTTTGATATGCCTTCACAATGCAGTCGTTAGCACCCACAAAATAGAGATTATATTTCTATTTTGTTGGTAGATTTTCTTAATGTGCGGTAAACACAAAAATAACAGCATGAAGTTGGTCGCTAAATGCTGTTAATTTTTTGTGTTACAGTGATGCGCGCGCATCTTAAAATTTCACTCTCATCATTTTTTCATAACGCGCCTAAAGAAGTATAACTTCAAAAAGTAGTTTGACCAGATGCGTAACTATACCGTTCGGTTCGTCAGCTCCTCAGTTATAAAGTCGCGAGGCGATTAAACAAATCTCAAAATTCTTCAACCATGGTGACTGCTTTCTACCTACTATCAGGAATTGAACCTGAGATTTCAGAAAGGCTACTATGAACATGGGCTTAACAGTGTTTTAAGCTTGTCCGTCGCAGCGGTATTCGTTTAAAGAAGCTAAGCAACGTTTGCGTAAGATCTTAAAATCTATGGGTGACCAAATAATATTGAGTTTTTCCGTGTTTCGGAAAAAACGTGTTGTTGGTTCCGGCTCCATCTGTAGTCATTACCATCAATGTATTTGCCCTGGACTCGCGTGGTGGATGCCTTTATAAGAATCTGATAAGAAGGCCCGTAGTTTAGGAGTGATCGGGGATATCCCGTTAAATATTGTCCTTGCCCCCCATTTACATAAGATCTTAATTTAGAAGAATAGGAATCTCAGTGATTAAAAGCCTGGTAATAATGTCATAGTTGCTTACAAATTGGAACAGCCATGCTGCACTCTTCCTCCGTTAGGATAGAAGTCGACGTGTCCCAGCGGCTGCGCGGCGCCCAGCCCGCCGAAGATGAGCGTCTCCCCGTTGGAGTGGATCACGTCCACGAACTTGGCGTCGCTGCGGTCGAGCCGCGCGCGCGGGTCTTGGAACTCGAAGAGGGGACCTGCTGGGTCGAGACCTGGACGAACACATAGGCAAATAAAAGCAAGTAACAATTTTGTCTACGATTCCAAATTGGAATTAGAATTAGACAGAAAAAAGGGTTTGTACAGAAGTTTTTTCAAATAATAGTATACATAAACTCCGTAGCAGTGATTTGTACGCCGGATTTCAAGGTGTATCCTACTTGAGAAGTCCCGGCTTAATCCTAGTGGAGGCATATGTTTGTGTGATGAATACGAGCTTTTGTACTCCAGTCATGGATGTTAAATATATATTTCTATATAAATATTTGTTATACTATACTACTCTATATGTATTCTATCCGTTACCCTAGTATCCCATATCACAAGCCTACAACTTTGGGACTACACTAATTGGTGGGTGTTGGAAATATTTGTATTTAGCATTATTTAAAAAATATATCAAGAAAGAAAAAGAAAAGATGCGAACTATTATGCTATTAATTATTATTTTTCTAGTAAAATGTGTAGATTTAAGCCCGTCACAGACGTAGCTATAATATATATTAATATGAATCATAGCAAGACATATTACAACATATTTTCAATATAAATTTTCGAGTGACCGCACACGCAGCTATAACATATATTTCTATGACGTCACCAAAATATGTCGACAGATATATTTTGGCATATTAGTGTATATTTTGCCATATTAATATATATTTTGCCATATTAATATATATATTGCCATATTAATATATATTTTGATATATTTTTATGATACGGGATGTTCCATTTTTCACCGAACGCCTGCCAAAATATATATTATAGTACAGCTCCCGTATGTGGTAGTTTGTTTAATATATTATCTCGATATATTAATATATATTATAGCTACGTTAGTGCAGTCATTGAAGCATTATTGCTCCGAATTTTTTTACTGTGAACCGAATTGCATACAATTTTGGAATTAGGTTCATCTTACCCTTAACTTCAAAAGTGAAAATGATTTGAACTCCGCAACCACCCTGGGGGTGGCTGCCACCCCTTCTCGGGGGTGAATTTTTTTTTCAAAATAACCTCGGATATCGATAGAAAGCCTAATTTTAAGCAAAAAATCATCTATAAAGTTTTTTAAAAAATCCAATACTTTTCAAGTTACTGGCAATTGAAAATTCAATTTTTTTCCCGTTTTTCATCGGTTGTTTGCAAATATCTCCAAAAATATAAGTTTTATCGAAAATTTTATAAAGCACAAAATTGTAGCAGATAAAACAATGAACAATTTGGTTTTTTATAAAGTATTCTAAGTGCAATATTAAGCTACATATTAAAGATCAAAGCCGTTTTTTATTTTGTCTGAAATTTAATCGATGTGGTCAATGCCATCTAGCGGCGAGCAGATGCATTTCATGCATTCTAATACAAAAGGTTTTTGTAGTGCTTGAAATAAGCTTTAAAATGAGCACTATTAAAAGTCTTTTGCATGTAAAATAAGTGAGCTGTATTGCAAATAAGGGAAGCATCTAATGTTTTTTCTTTTAAATCAATGGGTTTCATAAGTGCCATTTCCACCAAAATTAAAATTAATCGTATTCCGCCTAGAATTAACTTTATTATGAAAAGTTTGATAGATAGTATCAGTTTGGCTGCTTCAGGACACATATTTTTCAAAAAAGTCACGATTAAAAGAAAAACCAAAATTTCAAATTTTTAAAAATCTCACTTTTATTTCATAATATCTCAAAAATGACGACAGATACGTATAAAAGTGTACGATTTAAAAATTTAGGTATTTTTCTGATAAACAATTTGGTTTTTTTGTTTTTTCTGTCAAAATAAAATTGACGGAGATATGATTGTTTAAAGAGCGCGTGGCAGCGCAATCACAGCCTCTCTTAAGCCCTTTAACCCTTCACCGATTTAGAAATAGGTTTTTTTATATATATTGCAATAAAAGATGTTGTAGCTCTCTTAATTACCTTTACAATGGTTCTTCATAAATTGTGATAGCATGAAAATTGAAGGAGTTATGGTCCAAAAACTTATCATATTTTTTTTCTACTTAGTAACTGAAAATTTCGGAGTGTGAATATTTGGAGCAATGTGAAAGTACGCAGTATAATAGAGACCCACAACTATTGTAATGTGTATATATATATACATAATATGGCTCATATATTTTGGAAACGTAGGCATGAATACATACCAACGTTCTTATATGTATATATAACACATTTCATCATCATCATCATTCATCCAACGGATTGGGGGTGGGTCATGAATGACGGTTTATTAAATCCACTTAAGTCTGTAGATCCACCCGCACCACAATGCTGCTGAAAATGATTTTTTGCAACTGCAAAAAAGGATGTGGAGCGTCTTGCGGATGCAGAAAAGTTGGTCTGTTTTGTAATAGTACCTGTGGAACGTGCATTGGAGATAATTGCCAAAATAGCCCTCCAATTCAGAGAGAAGATGTTGAATGTGACAGAGACTCCGACATTGAGTCATGAATAATAGTATTATATTTTAATAATAATAGTACAATTTTATATAATTAGTAAATATTTTATTCAATAAATGGCCATTTTTTACTCTAAATTAAATTATTTCTAAATATGTAATCATATATATTTACTGTTTTAATTTAGAGGTAGTTTTAAGGGTAGAAAAGCTTAAGAATATGATAATCATTTTCGAGAGTGTGGAATAATATTTAAATCCTTTACATTTTATAAAAAAAAAATTAACAATTTTTTATCAAGGGGTAGTTTTCAAGGGTTGAAAGGGGGTTAAAAATTAGATAATTATTATAGAGAATATAAAATATTACTTCTATACTTACATCTTTTTATGTCATACCAAAGTATCTTTTTGTGATTTTTTCAATTTAGGTGTTGTTTGCAAGGGTTGAAAGATTTTCAAGGGGTTGAAAATGATTTTAATATGAGGTAATTATGTTAGAAAATATTTTACAATTTCATCACTTACTATTAGACATGTTTTCTAGCGATAAAATGGCTCAATGTCAATTTTTCCATTAAGGGGTTGTTTACACCCCTTAAAAATAATGGGCGGAGTTCAGATCATTTCCACTTTTAAAGTTAAGGGTAAGATGAGCCTAATTCCAAAATTTCATGCAAATCGTTTCACAGTAAAAAAAAATCGGAGGTAAGACCATATTTTTCGCTTCAATGAATGCACTACGTCTGTGACGGGATAAATTTAAGCATATTAGTATATATTTTTAATACGGAATGTTCAACTTTTTACTTAACGCCTGCCCGATCTCCGGCTCAAGTGTGCACGAGCATTTCTCCCCAACCCTCCCTCTCCTAAAATACTGTGCAAATTTATTGGATGACAAATCACGATACAAATTAAAGTCGCCACAAGTTTTCTTTTGTTTTATATGCGACTCTACCCAGATGGTTCTATTTTTCGTTCCTGACAAGGCAACATGCATATCAAATTCAGCATCGGAATCATCCTCTGAGGAACTTTTAATTAAATCTAAAAGTAGTGCTCTTGTCGAATTCATTTCGGTAAGATTGATTATAACGTTATTTCAAAATTAAAACACCCTGTGCTAGAAAATAAGCTTTAAAACCGTGCGCTCGCAAAAACGACCGCAGACCGAGTGAGGGCAAAATATATATTATAGTATAGCTCCCGTCTGTGGTAGTTTGCTATAATATAATATATATTTCGATATATTAATATATATTATAGCTACGTCTGTGACGGGCTTTAAACAGCAGTTAAATGAAACAAGTTTCAACGGGTTAGATGCACTGATTTTATTTATTTATTGACGTTTCGCAGCCTTTTCAGGAATGGGTCGTCAGAATAATGTTTTTTTTTTTTCGTCAAAATAATGAAAAAAAAAAACATTATTCTGACGACCCATTCCTGGAAAGGCTGCGCAACGTCAATAAGTAAATAAAATCAGTGCATCTAACCCGTTGAAACTTGTTTTATTTAATGTGTGATGTGCCTGAAAACCTAAGAAATACATAACTACGTAGGGGTTGGTTTTCCGGTATTCTAAATACTGATTATATTGCGTTCAATAGGAATATTATTTAGGCTTCGCTCTGTTAAGCTTACTTCCAACTAATCTGAATAAGCTATTTCAAAAGTAAAAATGTGGTTTTAGTTTTAAGTCATCAAAGTTTACTACTCTCGTACCTGTTATTCTGCTTATATTTCTCAATTCTGAACCCGCAAATCCTGCTACATGCGCACCCAAGCTGAATCCAATAAGATGTACATCTTCAAATCTTAAATCTATGTGTTCTGCCAGTCCTGTAATTTGTCATACATTAGCCAAGTTGTTAACCAAAACATAAATAGCAAAATCAATTGAAGTATATTGTCCATCGAGCCGGATTACCTTGTAACAGCATTGCCAGCTGCTTCCCGACTAGTCTCGTATTAGCGGCAGCGCGAAGATAATTTGGCATGGTCGCACCTCCTTCCCAATCTACACACACGACGTTGCATTCCTCCTGAAAGTTTGTAAATTACCTTAGGTTCGGATTCAAAAATAAAATTCTCTAAAACTACCGGGTAGAGGTAGGTTTAAAATCTAAACCCCTGTTTAAATTTATGGCACCCTTGCCATAAATTTTGGATACTTAGGTCTCATATGGCGAGGAGGAGCATCACATAGTCCCGTGTTGCTGCACTTATTAGTTGGAGGGGCATGCTTCAAACATTTTCCAAACAAAAAAGAAGGTTTATTACTAATCCATAGTTAATTTATTTCTACGGAGATAAAGAAGAGAATTATAGCGACTTTTATCAATAAAATATAAAGTCGCGGCACCTAGCATGGCTTATTTGAGATTCGAACAAATGGAGCTTTTATAGGTAGTTCGGTTAAAATTTGTTCTACGAAGATCAAGTTGCGGGGATACCCGCTAACTTAAAGCAATAAACAATCACGTATCCTGACCACGGCCATCAGAGCGGAGCGCATCTCGTACACCCAGACGTTATCGCAGTTGGAGCCGAAGCCGTGAACGATGACGCGCGTGGGTCGCGCCGAGTCGAACGCGTGTGTCGCCCAGCCCCACGCGGCGGACATGTTGCTCGCAGACACTGCCAGTAGAGGCTGGTCACCTCTACAATATATATTCATTTATTATTTATAGGGATTAATTCAGGGTGCCAACAGGGGATTGGGTCAGGGTAGGTATGCACCAATGTGCGAGTGATAGTTTCGGTATCGCAAGCGTCTACGAGTTGTGGTGCTACTTACCATCAGTAAGTTTGTCATAATTTTAACATTAGAAACCTTATTTGATATTAGCTTTACTCTGCTACGCCTTTCTGCAGCTAAAATACAGCAGAAACCAAATAAAATTAGTAGGTTTCAATTTATTACCACTTTAATGTGATTAATAATCTTGATCTGGCCGGTTTTACTTGGTTATGAAACGTGCAGTCCATTCCTATGTCTATGTTACGTTTAAGTTAAAAGTTGTCATTAATGTGATTCAATTAACAAGAAAAGGGATTTTTCCTATCGAGAATTTGTACCGAGACGACTCAGTGAGAAAGCTCTCATTTTATTACACGTACTTAGCAAAAAATCTGAACGGATTCGGTACATAAACGAAAACGAAACAAGCACACGCCGATCCTTCGAGGAAGACGGCTTTGGAGGGCAGCCGTCCAGTTGACCTTAAATTCATTCTGAAATAATTTTATCATTTTCCAGCACTGGAATTTTAGGATGGGCAGAGATGGCGTTGCTTCCCCCTAGCTGCGTTCATGTAACTGTGCTGGTAACAGGAGGATAGACAATGAAATAGAATGGACATTAATAATCGGGTGAACTGGACAAATCCGATTACCTACCTGCTGACCGTGGAGTACATGAGGAAGTGAGTGCCGACTTCTTGCGGCGAGCTTGGCAGCGTCTCCAAGTAAGCAAAGGGGCCGGCGTCCTCGAAGCATCCGAACTCGCCATAGCAGACGCTGCCCTGAGATCTTTTACTCCTGTGAAAAGGTTGTACTTTTGAGTGACAATATTTATACATAGTATAGACCGCGAGGCCTAAGCTTAGCTTTGAATTTGTGTGAGTGATCACCAAAAGTAGAGTCACACAAAAACCTTTTAAAAATAAAATTATGTTTTAGGTAGATAGCATGTCACCTGGCGGGTGCGTGGCCATTCGGAGACGGGTTCCGCGACTACACCCGCCCTCTCGGCACGCACTAGGGGGACCGCGGTCCTCATAGTGCGTGTCGGGTGACGGTGCAGGAGTATTGTCTGGTTTTTAGTGGCCCTGTTCAGGGCGTAAGTAGGGCCCTGTTCACATCAGCGAGCTCCAGGGCTGGCTGAAGAGGACAGGGAGGAGTCCCACATACCTTCTTCTCGCTCCCCCAGTGGTTGAGGGATGCGTAAGGCATTTTCCAGACACAAAAAAACAAAAGGGTAGATTAGCATGTGGAAGAGGTATTCTTGTTTGAAAAAATAAAACTAAATAAGTAAAAATTGTTAATATAAAAGCTAGACAACATCACGCTGCTACCAGTACAAGAGATGGAAGTGTGGAAGGTGCACGATGTCACACCTACGAGTATTCATGTACACTCACTCACACAAATACAAAGCTCAGCTTACGCCTCGCGGGCGAACTGTACCTGACTCGTCAGAGTAGTCCATGAACTTTAATTCTCTCACTTTCTTTGAGATAACAATATAGTAGGAGGTACTTAATAATAAGGCTTTGCTTTGATAAGTTTACGTTGCTGAATAATGGTATGATTTGCTTAGATCCCTACCACATTTGTTTTTTAATAAACATGATAAATTCACTTCGATCAAGCTAGACCTGCCTTGTTATACGTGCTCGCCCAGAAAAAAAATCTTAAATGGTGTAATGGTATGGTATGGAGATTTATTCATACCAACAAAGAATATGCTAATAAATCAATTAATGCTTAACTGTGTAATCGAAACGTACAACCCATTTATAAATCTTCGGGGATTTTAAATCATGATTCGTCGGCGCTCGAGAGTCGAGACACAAATCTTACTTAAAATGCAAAATTATTTATTCACTCTAGGCTGTTACGAGCTCTTGTGAACGTCAACTTTATGCCATGGGTTCGTAAATCTACGGCAGGAGACCTTGTACTGCGAAAAGCCGACAAGATACTCAGCAAGGGCATTTTTTTCTCTCCCTGTTTTATTTCTGAAGGTACTTTTAACTACCAATTCACTAACATTTTAAACACCGCTAGCTATGCAAAAAATTAAAAATAATAGATAAGTTTCATGTTTAAAACTCGCTCAGGTATTAATTATTTTAATTGCAAGTATATGCAAAGCTCAGCTTACGCCTCGCGGACGGACTGTACCTGGACTCGCCAGAGTACTCCATGAACTTTAATGCTCTCACTTTCTTTGAGATAACAATATAGGAGGTACTTAATAATAAGGCTTTGCTTTGATAAGTTTACATTGCTGAATGCTGGTATGATTTTCTTGGATTCTTACCATATTTGTTTTTTAATAAACATGATAAATTCGCTTCGATCAAGCTAGATCTGCCTTGTTATACGTGCTCGTCCAGAAAAAAAATCTTAAATGGTTTAATGGTATTGTATGGAGATTTAATCATACCAACAGAGAATATGCTAATAATTTAATTAATGCTTAACTGTGTAATCGAAATGTACAGCAAATTTATAAATCTTGCGGGATTTTAAATCGTAAGTCGTCGGCGCTAGAGTCGAGACACAAATCTTTCTTAAAATGCAAAATTATTTATTCACTCTAGGCTGTTATGAGCTCTTATGAACGTCAACTCTATGCCATCGGTTCGTTAATCTACGGCGAGAGACCTTGTACCGAGAAGAACCGGCAAGAGAAATTGCAAGGGCAATTTATTTTCACTAACATTTACATCACAGCCATCTATGCAAAATCTAAAAATAATAGATAAGTTTCATGTTAAGAATTCGCTTATGTATAAATTATTTTAATTGCTAGTATAGACTGTACAAAAATGATAAACCGTAATAAGTAATCGATAATATCATGAATAACTATTTATTTAAGGAACACAATGTTATCTACATTTATGTGAGCTAAAATTTCCAATTCTTGTTTACATTGACGGTAGGTATTTTAATTATTTTTGTTTTTTTTTGTACAATTACTTACACCATTAACTTTTAAGATTCGTTTATTTGTGTTCTTTTTAAAAGCATCGAAGGCATTATTTTATCTTTATAACACAGAATATACGCAATATTGCTATATTGAGTGCACATGCAGCGTGTTTGAATGTCCAATTGTGACTAAAACGAATTATGGTCATGCACCAAATAAACGGATCATCTTTTGAGTCTGTTTTTATTCAAATCTAAGAGAAAACCATATCTAGTTTAAACATTTGTTTAGTAAAAAATTAAAAGGTTACCACAATCTAAACAAAAAAACACTTATCAGTGAAACACGTGTATTTTGAAATAACAGGCTTAGATATTTTTTTAAGTTGGCAATTTATCCTACTATTAAAAGGTTACCAAAATTTAAACAAAAAAACACTTATCAGTGAAACACGTGTATTTTGAAATAACAGGCTTAGATATTTTTTTAAGTTGGCAATTTACCCTACTATTAAAAGGTTACCACAATTTAAACAAAAAACACACAGTGAAACACGTGTATTTTGGAATAACTGGCTTAGATATATTTTTTTAGTTGGCAATTTATCCTACTATTAAGTATAATTAAAATGGTAAGGTGTTACGAAATTGATTTTGTTCCATAGAAAGTTAATATGAAGTGAAATGGTGAAAGCAATATTTTTTTAGCTGCTAACTAACTGGCTTTTTAGCTGGTGGTGACTAAAAAGAGTGCTTGTGTGCTAGGTAGGAGGTAGTTGATACCGGTTCTAAAAAGCTTCAACCAATGAAACCACAAATAAAACCTCCCTTCTGTATTGTTACAAAACACTCACTAATTTTTAAGTCAATTGATTATTTTACTAATTTCATTTAGGTTCTACGGTTATGAAAAGTTTTAGCGATTTTTAAACACGTAAAGTCGCCAATACCTACATGTTGCTCGAGTTTAACGCACCGCGAGCTTAGGCAAACAAGGCAAGTACTACCGCCTAAGACGTAGGGCATGTTTGAAGAAAACCAATGCCACTTGCAGTGGTTTTCTTATTAGACGAGAGAATTCAATATAGAACCTTTGTGGAGTTGCTCATACGTTGGTGTGCTATAAGTTATTATGAAGAACGTAAGATAAATCTTGGCGAGCGACAGCGAATGCCGATAAGCAACGCCAAATGAGTATATACACGTTGGCGTTTCCCTTTACTCGGCAAATTAGGCTAGCGACACCGAGCGATGGCAAGGCAAGACAAATAATATGCTGTTTATACGTTAGTATTGGCCTTCGCTTTTTCAACAATTATAGGTGATTTAAGCATGCATATGCATGAGGACATCCATAGTACAGTGGTTGGCGTGTTTGGTCTGCAGTCGTGAAAATATAGTAACTTTGGTTATAGTCGGTCATAGGACGGCTGGCCAATTTTTTATAATCGTGAGCTATTATGTATGTACTATGTAACTCGTGACCCGCCTTAACTTGGAGTTTGTTCCCGAGACCATTGTTCGACACCAAATACTGTAGTTTATTTATTGCAGATTTCGGTTTATGGACTTCCTATATCATAAAATAACTAAATACATCTCAAAAAAGTGATCTAACTAATGGCAAGGTGAATGTTGAACAGCATTAGATACTGTTAGAACATCAGCGCTGATGCGACCATCGTCGCATCAGCTCATGCTGAGACAGGGTCCTGGTTAACCCTTATTATTATTGTTATTTTATATTTTTTTACGATTTATTGTGTATATGAAATTTGGGTAATAAAACCTTTTTCTTTTTTTCATAAAAATACTTTTAGTAATATCCAGTTTGAGATCACCTCGAAGAAACAAACGTCTTTGTTTTAAATTATGTTGTGATGAATTTATTTATATTTGGCTTTATACTTTGTGAGAAGGTACTTCAATATTGACCGGGATCTGTGAATCTTACATTTAAACTGAGTTTAAGTATACAAAATTTCAAACATTTCTTGCTTCAACTACAACCAGTCTTTCCTTAGTAACGTATTCTAGTTAAAGCTTTCTGAAAATGCATACGCTAGGCTCTAGCAAGCTTTAAAGCATTTACTCTAATAAATAACTGTTTTCCATTATAGCAGTTATAACCACAGACTCACAGACATACAGACAGACAGTTATTAGTAAAGGTCATTATAAATGAAGGACTTTAATTCGTAAATGAATTCATCGCCTGAAAATTATCAATCATAAAGTAAATTAAGTTTTCGCAAGTCCTCGAACTGTAATTAATGTTAGAGTTTTTCTCTCTAAGGTTTTCTTTATTTTCCTACCAAAAATTAAGAGTGGTTTAGCCGGTTAGGCTATTATTTTAGCATTGGTGAACAGTGAACGGTTCAGTATTCAGAAATGTAATTCCCTACAATGTAAAAATATATATATTTGGATTCTTTAACATATTTAAAAATTATAGTTCGGTACGTATAGATAACACGAGTGCTTTAAATAGCAGATAAGTTACACAATTGGCAATAGAAAAACGTGAACAATAGGAAATAGTCACGGTTGAATGGGGAAGTACCTAATCAACTTTCGTTTGCGAAGATTTCCTTAATCAACCGTAGATCGTAACATAATTCGTTTGTTACATAATTTGGGATCTGCTTAACTTAAATAATGACTGGACTGCCTGCCTACTAGTGCAATTTCATATTACATCATGTCATGCTCTTTATCAATTTAGTGTAAAATTAATAACAATTCTTTTATACACAGTCAGGTCATAAGTATTGTCACACAGTAAAAACTTTTCTTTTAGAATGCTGGCCACAAAAAAGTTTATTGAATTCGAATTTCGAATTGTTCATGAAAATAAAAATGTATACTTTTTAGAATTTTACTCATTTTTAAATATGGAATGGACGCTTAAAGAAGACCGTGTTGCAGTTATTGCGTTGCATCGTTGCGGTTACGCGCCAATTCAAATTTTTGACATACTGATAAATTTCAATATAACCGAAAGATTCGTTTATCGTACCATCAAACGATACAATGAAGACTTTACTGTAGATGACAGGCCAAGAAGTGGTCGCCCTCGGTCTGTTAGGACTCCAGCAGTGATAAAAGCTGTGAAGGCGCGAATTCAAAGAAATCCCAAACGTAAGCAAAAACTGTTGGCCCTTCAGATGGGGTTAAGCAGAACCCCGGTGAAAAGGGTGTTGGATGAAGACTTCGGACATATCGAAGAAAAAGAGGACATCGTTTGAACGGTCGTCTAATGGACCTGAGACTGAAGGGATGCCACGCTTTGTTGAGGCGGTACGCGGGAAAAAAATATCGGGTAAAAAATTTTTACCATAGAAGAGAGCTACACAACAAACAAAATGATAAGGTGTACGCACACAGTAGTGAAGAAGCGAGCAACCGTATTCTGCGTGTCCAAGGAGGTCATTTTCCATCCTCGCTCATGGTATGGTTGGGAGTTTCTTATTGGGGCTTAACAGAGGTACATTTTAGTGAGAAAGGTGTAAAAACCTTAGATTAAAACAAAAAGAGTAGATACGGTACGCTCATACTTGCATCAAACAAAAACTGATCCCACTTTACTACATATGCAACACTCACACATCCACCTCTTTGTAAAGATACAATCGAACGAACGAAACAGCAATTTAAGTTTCAACGGCAGCGCGAACGGGACGGTGAGATCCGCGTCACTGCATTACCGACTCGAACGAAACAGCACGTTAAGTTTCAACGGCAGCGCGAACGGGACGGTGAGATCCGCGTCACTGCATTACCGACCCGAACGAAACAGCACGTTAAGTTTCAACGGCAGCGCGAACGAGACGGCGAGATCCGCGTCACTACACTACCGACCAATCACGCGACCAGTACTCGACGTCACTACCGAATAAAGATTCAAAACAAACAGCAATTTTTATGAAATATATATTTTAAAGTACTTACGAATGAAAAGTGATGCCGTGGGTTTTATTTTTAGTTCTTGAGCAATTTGAGCACTTTTTAAAAACACACTTAGGCATTGTTTTATGATATAAACACAAAATATTAGCAATATTTCTTTTTGGCGTTCACATGTACGTCGTTTGCATGTCAAGTTGTGACTAAAGCGATTATGGTCTTGGGCCACAATTTATGCGGATCACTTTTGTGAGGCTAGTGCCGTATCTACCCTTTTTGTTTTAATCTAAGGTAAAAACGAATGCAGTTGTGTATCAAAATATAGTCCTGACGAACCTTGTGGAAGCTGTTTCTCATACCATGTTCAATAACAGGCACTGGGCATTCCAACTAGATTCGGCGCCAGCTCATAGAGCGAAGAGCACCCAAGACTGGCTGGCGGCGCGTGAAATCGACTTCATCCGGCACGAAGACTGGCCCTCCTCCAGTCCAGATTTGAGTCCGTTAGATTACAAGATATGGCAACACTTGGAGGAAAAGAAGTGCTCAAAGCCTCATCCCAATTTGGAGTCACT
The DNA here is from genome assembly GCA_902850365.2 of Chilo suppressalis. NCBI lineage: Eukaryota > Metazoa > Arthropoda > Insecta > Lepidoptera > Crambidae > Chilo > Chilo suppressalis. The sequence continues at coordinate 8,524,663 of OU963902.1, forward strand.
CAAGACATCCTTGATTAAGGCAGCCGCCGATATTGACATGGACCTCGTTCGTGCTGCGATAGATGACTGGCCGCGCAGATTGAAAGCCTGTATTCAAAATCACAGAGGTCATTTTGAATAAACTTTATTGTCATAAGAATCTATGTTTTGTTAAGTTCATTTTGGTATATAAATGGTTACATAATGCATAAACTTGTTTCAATTATTTTATAATAAACATGTGACAGAACTTATGACCTGACTAGGTATTAACCATTCACCAATCCGCCACTTATTGGCGTACGTATCCGCCTTATATCCTTACGCAGGGCCGGATTAAGAGGTGTGTAAGCTCTGGGGCAATGTAGAAGTAGGTGAAGGTCCTGGGGCAACGAAAGAGTGGAGGCTCCTATCTTAATTTACGATTTGCACCCCTTCCTTCCATCAATTACTGGCCAGAATCCTAAAAAGTTTATTTTAGAACAGGCAGTTTTGGTGACCCGTCCAAATTCAGTTTCTTTTTCCAAGCTTTTATTTAAATTGCACCGGTCGTATGTAATATCTAGCTTTAAAATTAGTTCACCATTTTTCCACTTTTCTTGTTATCCGATTCAGCTGAAATTTGGCATACCTATGTAAGTCTGGTGACAGTGCAATAATAATGGTACCAAGTAGCTGATCTGATCGGGTGGTGGGATGCATCGTTTGTGTCATTGTCATATATTTGTGGGAACAACATAATTAAAAAGAAGACTACTACATAAAGAAAACCACGTTCAGAGAAGGTGAAATGTATTAAATTAAAAATCATAAACACTAAAAAGTTAAAACTGATTTCAGTCTGATTTTAAATATACAATTTTACAAGCAAATTATATCCCATTTTTTTAATAAATGCGTGTTACATTTTTGTCAAGAGAAATTAAAAGGGTTTAACGCGCTTTTATTTAAAATTTTTAGTTCTTTTTAATAACAAGCAATTAAAGATTTTTTTTTAAATGTTTTTTTCATTTTTTATCTGCCTTTTGGACGCCCCAGCCGCCTGCTCTGCCTTAAATCCGGCCCTGTCGTTAAGTGACAGTTTTCACTGTCCATAGGGAAGTCCTGTCCCATCAGAAGAATAAATAAATAAATAAATATTTCCAACACTCACACCAATTAGTCTAACCCCAAAGTAAGCACTGTAAGGCTTGTGTTATGAGAAACATTTATACGCTGTTATAGTTGAGACTCGGACGTGGTTACCTTGTCCGTGCCCTCCTAAGTTCCCATTCTTGCATGGAGGCGCGGATAGCAGCCAACATCTCCGCATCGTGGCGCTCGTCCTCCGCCTCCTGGGTCGCCGTCGCAGGCCGCCCTGCGCCTCTCCATGGCTCTAATTCAGCATCTGCCAAATAAAATGACATCGATATCAAATACAGTATGCGCGTCACGTCAGCACATTTCCGTATTCCAATTTTGATTTCGCATAACATTATTCTGTTCAGTGTTGTTTCCTGTAGTGAGTAAGACCGCTAAGAGGACAGAAGTCATAAATAGATTTAGAAATATATATAAACAAACTAGCTGACTCGGCGAACTTCGTACCGCCCAAAAGTAATAATTTGCAATAAATTAAAATTGCGACTATAATTTGAGATTTAAACTATCCTATCTCTCAAGTTGGATCGAACTGCACATGGTGTGCGAATTTTATTATAATCGGTTCAGTGGTTTAGGAGTCCATTGAGGACAAACATTGTGACACGAGATTTATATATATTAAGATTATAAACTCCTTTGATTTTATTTTTGGCAAAAAGCACCTATAGGTACTTTAATAATAATTCCTAAATGAATATTAATATTCTGTTATAATAACGTATTGAAGAAGTTATTTAGATTCCTTCCACTCTTTTAAGCGGGTGTCGATTCTATTGTTATTGAAACATAGAATCCATATGGATTACAAAATCAAATGAGTAAGCAGATATAAGAGGTAGATACCTTATGAGGTCCAGGTTAAACTTTACGACGTAACAAAAACTACTTCTTTTAAATGAAAATTAATTATTACTCGCTGTGCCCCGCGGTGTTATCCGCAGTTTATTAGGGATATTTTTCTGCAGTAAAACGTAGCCTATGTGTTAATCCAGGGTGTCAGCAAACTCCATACCAAATTTATTTTAGCGATTTTATTAAAATCGCTAAAGCCGTTTAGACGTGAAGAAGTAACAAACATACACATTCACAAACTTTCACCTTTATAATATTAGTGTGATTACAAACAACGCTTAGCTTCTCAATAGAGCCTTTTAATTAAAAAACACACAAATACAAATTGTTTTTCTGAAGAGTTATTAAAATATGGTAGATGTTCAAAGGCTTGTATTATATACACAATGCCTTTTTTCATAATAAATAAACCTTCCATTCCAAGTAAAAAATTCGTTGCGTAGTTTAGGACCCGTTGTACCGAATGCAACATTGCTCTTTTCTCAACATTGATTTTTTTTGTATAGGACAGTGCATTGATCTAGGAAGACTATATATTACGAGGCTACGACCAGTAGCATCGGAGCACCGATGAAAAATGTTGCAAAAACGGGTAAAAATATTCCATTTGTGAGATTCCGTTGCATGTGCTGGGTAAACGGTTAAAGTTAAACAAAAATCATGTATGACGGAATTCTTCCCCTTAAGAGTTCTGTAAAAAAGTCCACGACAGCTTATGTCCGTATTTTAATTTTGACTCACTATAAACCTTTTTTTTTTCAAATGAACGCGGGTGAAACCGCACGGGACCTCTAGTTGTGACATAACTGTAGTAGTTAGACATATGGTATCGCGCGACTATTTTGTAGATATTGGTATCCTCTATAAAACTTTAGTACATTATTTTGCTCTATTGTCAATGACTTCCACAGCGTACGCGATATAAGGCAAGTTTTTGGTATTTTTTACACACGTTGGGTTACATTATCGAAGTTTTCATACGGAACCCTAACTTTTTAAAAAAATACACTATAGCCTATATTAATCAGTGATAATGTAGCATTCAAATGGTGAAAGAATTTTTAAAATCTGTTCAGTACTTTTTGAGCCAATTCGTTACAAACATACTTACATACAAATCTTTTCTCTTTATAATATTAGTGTAAGTATATAGTATAAGTATAAATATGAGGATATTTGAAATCTTATGTCACATGCATTGTTACTGACAAACTTTCAACTACCTAGATACTACAATGATGGCGGCTCTCTTCCTTTGAACTTGCAGTTTTGCCTATGAAATTTTCCGAACATAGGAGCGAAATTGAAAGTCATTCGATTTAATAGAAGAATAAAATTTTAAAAGTGGGCCATCTTAAGAACGCTGGAAACTTGTTATATAAAAGCTGTGTTTAATAAAAATCAAAACTACTGTAACACTCTCGCAATCAGGGATAGCCTTAGGCATTGCGAGGCTCCGGGCGATAGGTAAATGCTTTTTATCTGACTTCACCAAAAGGTTAATGTTTTCCTGGTTTCCAAGTGTATTCATATTCTTTGGTACGCTCTGCAGCCTAAACGGCTTGATTTTGGTTTAAGAACTGTCGTCAGTTGTGAGAAGGTGACAAAATTATAAAAAATAATATGACATAGCCCAAATACGCTGACGGTTGTGACAGTTAATACTAGTACAGCCGTCAACGAACCTCTTATATGTGAAATATATTTAAGATTTATTTCCTCTAATTAGTATATAAGAGCAACTGTAACTTTTAAGATAAATAAACCATTATTATTATTAATAAAATTAGTCCTCAAACCGGAAAAGCTCTCGCTCACAAAATTTGCGTTTTGTGATGGGCAACTTTGTAACTTCGCATTGTGGCTCGTGGCTCGACACGCACTCGACGCACTCTTTCCGTTTGTTTATTTTTTTATTATTATTTTTTTATTTAAAAGGTTAAGCGATGTGATCCAATATTTATCAAGTGAGGATGGTGAAAGATCTCCTATATTGTTTTTATCAGCAGATATTTAGCTGACTTATGTTGTTTTAAATCCCAGCCAAGAAGTCAAAGATCAACACTGTGAAGACAAACTGTTTAATGAGCCAAAGAAATTATTGCATATGCCGAAATATTTTAAAACAACACTCCTCTAAGAATAAATAAACGTTAACATAAAAAGCTATTCCAAATTCCAATTATTTATCTTCAACGTCTTCCTAACACAAGTAAACTACTGTGTTAATGAAAAAAATATTTAATTAGTATTAATTTTAAATAGATTCATGTTATTATTGTTACTGATAACAAAACATCATTTACCCGAAAAGGTCATTCGCTTTTGGGTTAGTTAGTTAGCAATACCTGCAACATAACAAGCGTTTCGTGTTGGCAACCAGCCAGCCTTTCCCTTCTTAACACGAAGCTACTTAACAATATCATCACAATAGAGGCTAATGGTCATAGATGGCTTGCTTTTATAAATTGCGATCACGCCACACCGCTTGGACCCGAAATAAGAGTATTCTTCTAAAAGTGGGCGAGGTTTAAATTGTCGTAAGGTCAAATATAATGGAACCAGTTGACGCGACTAAACCAATTCTTTCAAGTACTTTAGTAGTTATTGTGCAGCAATAAATACTTCTTGATGCAAGCAATAAAGTAGTTTAAAACATTTACTTTAAATTAAAATAGGGTGACAAACAAGCATGTGACTCGCCTGGTGGTAAGCGGTCACCAAAACCTAGGTTTTTCATAAAATTAGGTAACTGTAAAAGGAGTAAAGGTGAAGTCAAATATAACCGTAAAAATAGGTATACCATTGTTTCTGAAGTTTAAAAATAAGATTTCTATACACAACGATAATGCGAATACGTTGCTACTTGCGTTACGCAACCATGTTTAACGAAGACTACCAGCGATGTAAAAATGTACAATTTATTGAAGACTGTGGTGAGCTGGTGACCTAAATCTTGTTAGTAGTCTCCGGGTGAATGACCGGGGCAGGTTTTTTGCTGGCAAAGGCCTTGTTCCACCGGGCTATTGTAGGGCAGTATGTAGGTTGAATGCAAGGCCTACTGTGGACGGAAGTAGGCCAGTAGCATTGCGAGAATGGTGGGAAACCTGAGATCCACTTGATGATTCAATGTTAATGATCATTGCCTGGAATGTACGTTTTTTAGGATTCCTGTTTTGTAATATAAGCATCAACTGTTTCGATCCCATGATACTATCATAAATTCAGAAATGGCATTAAACTCCACGTATCTAGTATAGTTGGTCGTATTGTACTCTACGAAAAAAAAACTTTATGTAATTTAATTGATATTTTTCCCAAATGTAGAAATTCATTTATGTTTCGTTTCTGTTCTTATCAATACTGAAGATGAGTCAATACACTTTCGGTTTTCACTAAAACCATTTTTTTCTAGTTATAACTAATTAATTTAAAATCAGTTAACCTGCCGATTTTAGCACTGCATACAGCATGCTCCTCTTTCGTCCAGAGACAGTTTCTAGACCCGGAGTCTAATCACAGTAATATTATAAAGGCGAAAGTTTGTACACACTAAACTTCTTCACGACTAAACGGCTGGAGCGAGTTTAATAAAATTTGGTATGGAGTTAGCTGACTTCCTGGATTAACACATAGGCTATGTTTTACTGCGGGAATATATTTCTAATAAACCGCGGGTAACTCCGCGGGACACAGCTAGTCATTCATAAACAGGATTATTATTACGATATGTTTATTTAGTTGCTTTTGTTTTTCAAAAGACGCGAAAGTTCATTCACCTCTTAACAAAACAAAGATCCTGTGTTAAGTTAAGCAGGTATTTCTACTGCATTTAGATTTAGAAAAATTAAACACAAAAATACTCATTTTATGTCTTGCGCAGACGACAGACTTTTGGTTGCGGAGGACTTTTGTGTCCGTAGTTTTGACGGTTGTGACACAGTTAATACTAGTACGGCCGTCAACGAACCTCTTATATGTAAAAATATTTAAGATTTAATTCCTCTAATTAGTATATAAGAGCAATTGTAACTTTTAAGATAAATAAACCATTATTATTATTATTATTATGAAAAATTGTCGGACATTTGTCCCCCGAAAATTTTGTAAGGCGCACGCTATGGAAGCAATAAGTATTCTGAGAACGTTGTATATAAACAGAGAAGAAGTTCTAAAAGAGAACACTGGGTCTATCCCTTGATATCGGAATGGTTATGTGTGCATTGACGCCTCTCGTCACGTATGTTCTATTTTTTCTCGAGGACTTTATTTTTGTTCTGTTCGGTCCCTCGGTGTTCCGTAGATTTTTTGGTATATTTAATCCGTCGTGTGCGTTACTCGGTGCAGTAGTAAGCGATCTCTTACCGCGGACAAAAGTCCCTCAACTGCGCAGGCTAAAAGTATTAAATACCTATTTACTTTACTGCATTTGTTTTATTTGAAGTGTTCTTTTCTACCAAGAATATTTTAGAGACGGACGCTAATACAATGCTCAATACAGCTTACATAACCAGTGTTTGTCACCAATAGTAGGTCGGGAAAGCCAGAACGATTTTGTCAACATTAGAATGTGTACATAGCAAGTTATGTAAGACGTATGTGTGTATCGGATGAACGTGACTCTCATTGGCATTCGAATATTTAAATATTTCAGTTTAGTAATATTAACTTAACCTCATCATAAGTTAGTCACCCTCGTCTTAGCTTAGTTCTATAATCTTTTGTGGTTATTGGTTTTATTTTCACGTATTTTTTTATTCTGACGATGCAGACCTGAAAAGGCTGCGAAACGTCAATAAATAAATAAAGTTTCGTGCATTAACACGTAAAAACTAGTTTTATTTATTTTTTTCCATTTCATGGTTGTTCACATTTGCCCTATAACCTACCAACCATCATTGACTATTTCATAACGTTGCCAACATTTTACTTTCAAAATTTTATAGCAGATTTAGCGTTTAATATTATGATAAGGAAAATGTTTCGTATAATATTTGTGTGAGCTGTCTAATTGGTGTTCAGTACCCTTAGTACGAGTTTGAGCTCACGAAAACTATCATAGTTTTCGTGATTGTAAATTATGTTTCTATGTCCATTTTGGTGACAAATAACCAAAATACTTAAAATTTAAGAAGACGCATAAGATTTAATGATTCAATTTAAACACTGTTTATTTGAATTGAAACGAAAACAATAAAATCAGTACCTGCGAGCTCACGAAAACTATCATAGTTTTCGTAATTGTAAAACTCGTACTAAGGGTACAGATTAGTTATAGTACGATATAATCAAGAGTCTTGATTTCAAAACCTGGATAAATGCTCCAGTAATTTTGTTATTAATATTTAAGTCACAGCAAAGTTAGTCTATTCTACCTATTGTTAAAGTGTGGGTTCAGTTATGCTGCGTCTGAGAAACATTTCATTGTTGTTACTCTCTCAAGTGTGGGTTACTATATGAAACCCTATGATATTTGTATACGAATTTAATAATCCTTAAGTTTAATGTTGTACCACCTTGCGAAAGGCTCTAAACCCCTTTTCCTTATTATCGCCACCATGCCCGTAGCAAGCTGCCGCTCTGCCTTGCGTAGTTAGTATTCTTTATGTAGACTTCCAAACAAATATTAATATGAATATATACAAATGGAATGGGGACTCGAGATCATGGACCATTTGCCATCAGTGAGTGGTCGCCGAAAGTGGATATGGTGGTCGAGATCAGTGTTGATTCTGCTAAGCTACCTTAAAAATCGTGTTCATTAGTATTGCTTTTTGACACAATCCTAGTAACTAAAATATAAAATGACAAATGCAAATAGATAACAATAACATGTGAGTATTTTATTTATTTATTTTATTTTTATGTTAAAAGGGTGGCAAACAAGCGTATAGCCCGCCTGATGGTAAGCGGCCAACATTACCTGTAGACGATACCAAAAATATCACTCGCTCCGTTGCCTACCCTGACCCAATCCCCTACCCCATGGCACGGTAATAATATCATACAGTATTCTAACTTCATACAAACGGTCGGAAAGCGAGTCATACCTACGCCACTCGAGTTCGATGTGCGCTCAGCGTGGTCGCGAATGCGCCGCCGCGCCGCAACGACGACCGAACGGTCTGAATTGTTTTTTATGCAGTTAGCCGTGCTTAAACGTGCGTTTTGTATTGTATATATTTGATTTAATTAAGTAGATACCTACATAATTTAGTATGGAAAAGAACAAACGACGATCAATATCGTACAACAGCACAATTGCTGTTTTTGGTTGCTTGAACTCTTCAATAACACACCCAGAGATATCATTTTATAAATTACCTGAAATATTGGAAAGGTGTCTTACCTTTATAGATTATTTTTATATACCTATCTACTAGTACGTTATTTGTTACTAATATTTAGGTATTTCGGTTTTTCCATCGGGCAAAATATATATAAAAAAGTGGTTAGGATGAAAAAAGAGACAAACGAGTAATCTACCTACACTCGCGTTAAAAACAAAACTACATAAAATACAGTAGGAGGGCGGCCCTACCGCGCGACGCAGCGCTCGGTGTAGGTATTTATTTCAAGGACAGGGCGGAGTCACAATACTGTATAGATAATATTACCGTGCCCATGGAGCCCTGAAACCCTACTCACCAATAGAATCATAACACAACAGTAGTGTTGTTATTTTACTGTGATATTCTGTAAGGTGGAAGTTACTTCCCCAGACGACTTCAGCAAATCTTTAATTAACTTTGGGTTTTAGTAACAATAACTGTACCGAAAATAAAATGTACTGAAACCCCATTGACTCAGAACTTTTGCCGAATGACACTGACGACTGATGACCTTTAACCGTAAGAAGATTAAGTGATTAATCGTATTACGTTTAATGATGCCAAGTTTTAAGGGAGTATTATAGTAGGGAAGCCCAAGCAGGGATTAAGAGATTTACTCAAGCGCGCGGCAAAACAAAATAATAACCTTCTGATGTACTCCACCATCATAACCGAGCCCTTTATATGGGGTCGAACGTCGAGGGCAGCAAAAGACAAATCCAATACACGTCCATGACTTTTGGTCGCGTCCACATCGTCAGTCTTTTGAATAGGAGGTACTGGAGGGTTCACGGGTTACTACCCCTACTATATCTCTTTATACTCACATTTAGCTAGCGCGAATGAGGTCGCCGCGAGGAGAACGGCGAGCGTTCGCCAGGCTTGCGTCGCCATCCATGCGCTCCCGCATTCACGCCAGTCACCACCGTCTGAAGACAAAAAAACATTATTATTATTATTTTCAGATACGATTTCTCTCGGTACATCCATGGACGGGAATGGAAAAGTCTTCTGATACAGACATGAATTGTTATTTCAAATGCACTCATTTAAAGATTCTATTAGGTAAGTATCTGAGGGGAAGGAGCATTTGACGGAAGGATCGATTTTCCAGCTGCCGACTGACATACCGTCAAACCGCTTGAATGTGATGCGGTCGGTGCATACGACGACGGCTTACGTTACGGCAAACTGGCGGCGACATCGAGCTTACGGTTATGCGTTTAACTAGTGGACTGAACTATTGAATAATTCCGTAGAAGAGACGAAAAAGCGGTTAGACTTGACTACTAAACGCTACACGATTATAAGCTTGCGGGTGAATATCTATCCACAAAAAATATAAGTTAGTGGACCTACGAATATGCCTTGCGAGTTGACCACGCGCCGCCGCCTGTGGTTCATGAGCAGGTTCCGAGGTGATACAATGCCGGTACGATACTGATTAGTGCAAGATAGGAGATACAGTGCAACAGTATGGAATTTCATACAGCTAATTCATTCTTAATGGTTTAAGTGGGGGTGTCGATTTGTCTCTTATTCAAAATGTTAATGTGAATTATAAGTATTGACTTAACCTAAGTAAGATACGTAACAATACAGTGCATTGCAAGACAACACACAGAGGCTGTGCTAAATCGGTTAAATTGTTTTAAGACAGAGAAACGGACAAAAGGATAAAATTACCTACAGTGCAACAGTAGGTAATTAATTTGACTAAGTAAAATACGAGAGAATCAAGCTGATTAATTATAGTCATTATAATAACAAATGTTTTAATTGATGAGCCATCTGTCCTGAACATTTGACCGAAGGGTTAGCTATTTAATGGTTATGCCGTTTAAAACAAGTTAATGTACACAATGGCAATATCACAAAGACGTTAGGTACTTAATTAGTACCACGAAGGGTATATTAGTGTATGCAACTCGACATTTGGAGAGATTCTTAATTATGTAGTATTAAGAAAAAAACAACATTATACAAATTAAGCAATTTATAAACTACTAGAGGCCGTCCGCGACTGTGTCCGCGTTAACTTAATTTTTTTGAGAATCCCACAGGAACCTGTAATTTTTCCGGGATAAAAAGTATCCTATGTTTTAATCTAGGTACTACCAACTATATGTACCAAATTTCATCCAAATCTGTACGCATTTACAATATAAGTAGGATTTTATTTTTTTTTTATTTTAGAAAATATTTAAAAGTACTTAAATATCTTCTGATCTATTTTCGCATAATGGATACCTATTACATTACGAAAAAAGGTTGGTTTGTTTGTCAACTGTATTGGTTGAATTCAAATGGCTGTTTCGGACGCGATCGGTCAAGCACATGGCCGGAATTCTAAATGCACAGACGCGAAATCCCCTGACAAATTGAGGTAAGTGGGATTCCAGGATGCGCTTGGTATATAAATTGTAGGTCCGTTAGTCACCCACTGCCCAGTGTCTGTCACAATCTCACAACATTGTTGTCTGTCCGTCGTGCACTTGCTTACACACATTGACATTTGAACACAAACAAACATTTATTGTGGCAGACGTTCATTCTGTCCAAAACAGACTATTTTTTCGGATTTTATTTTAAATCCAAAGTAGTCGTAAAAAAATAACTCAATACTCATTTTGCAAAAAATACGCTGTAATTAGTTTATGGAAAAAGGTTTTAATTTTTTCACTTTTGTTTATTAAATTATTCATCATATTTTATATGCCTACTTAAATAATAGCGTAAAGTAGTTCATTACTTAATCACAGTACACACTTAATTAAGTAATATCGCTTTTTAAATGTTTAATAATAGAGAAATGTCAATGAATAATAGTACCTATCGATCAATAATATGGCTTCGATTGCACATAAATAAATTGTTTAAGAAAACTAGTCGCAAAAGTGTTTAATGATGTTATACTTACCGAGGAACTTACGGTTACATTGAGGTACATCAATCAAACTATTAAAACCGGTATTTAAGTAAACTTAAAATTTTAAACCTATTTGCTAAGCAAAATGTCAAAGATTTAATTATTTAATTAAGTTCCATAGTTATTTCAAAAAAGCGTCAGTTGCTTATTTCCTCATCAGCCGACTTTATAAAGAAAGCGCTATTGTGATGCTGTTGGAACCGATGTTTTTTCTAAATTCACCATCTGGATACTCTCTATCTAGATATCATTTTTAATTATTTTTTTCTAATTATCACAATTATATAATATATATTAAATAATAATGTTACTGGTCAGCTTATTTTCAATATGGATGTTATTTATCTGAGATTAATTTAAATTTAATGTTAAATTAACTGCTGTCTCAGTGGAAAATAAGAATAACTACTACTTACTTATACACTTTAATTCCTTTGTTATTGTCAACAGCTAAAAATATTTTTTATATTCATGCGACGTATTTAACGTCGTTAAATAATCTCACGTTATTTATCGGAGATTAATTTAAATTTAATGTTAAATTAACTGCTGTCATAGTGGAAAATAAGCATAACTACTACTTACTTATACACTTTAATTCCTTTGTTATTGTCAGCAGCTAAAAATACTTTTTTATATTCTTAAGACACTCGTTCGCGTTCGTGAGCATTGAGCATTGCTGAATCATAAACATGTCCGCACTAACTAACTTAAAACAATGACTGTACATTCAATACATACACATCTCGCTTTAATAAAACTAATTACACTGTCTATTACGACAAATAAGCATCGTAACACATTATTTATTTCGTCTTAGAGGTGTATTAATAGTATAATAATAGTGTGTTACGTCTTAATAAGTATTATAAGTTATATAAACACATGATGCTGTGTGAATAGCGAAAAACGTAAAAATAGGAATTAACTGACTACCCCACCTTGTACCTTCAGTACGAACCAATATCGAATTATTCGTTACATTTGCGAGTGCGAATCGTCATCAAGAAATTTTGTAGGGAAACTTGAACAACGCCACAACGGACGTAACGAGAAATCGGGCTAGGGATACTGGGGTTAAGTGAAAGTGGATTTAGTAGCGAAGATAGTTTATTATGAAACAGAGAAATAAGAAATATACTGCACCTGCCTCCAGTGGCGGCGCTAGGCGTCGGCGACGTCGGCCACCACCGACGGCCTCGGGCCTGAGGGGGCCTCGCAAAAATTTTTTACAAGTTACCTATTTATTTTCGTTTCTTCTGGCCTGGCTTAGGTAGCCGATCCCGAACAATTCGGGGAAAAAGCTAAGCAGATGATAATATAATGACTTTTATTATTTTCGAATACGTGCGTGATGGAAGCGAGTAGTACTTTACGGGTATTCAGAATCGTCTGTCTGGCAACACTATTTTTGTAATTAAATTTCAATTTTTTTTTGTCATCATTTGATTATCAACAATAAAACTCGTTTACTCATAAGTTATTTTATAATTTGGCTCACTTAATTTAAAGGTTTTTTAGCCGTCCAGCGCCGCCACTGCCTGCTTCTACCCCTGTCAGTCAACCTTACACATAATAATATTCATACACTAGCTGACCCAGCGAACTTCGTACCGCCATAAAAATAGGGGCTGAGGGTGAAAATTTAGGGTTGTATGTATTTTTAATGCAACATTATAAAAATATAAAAATTGTCCAAAAAATAAAATAATAATGTTAGGGGCAGACAACCCACTTATCACTTAGGGGTATGAAAAATAGATAGTAGCCGATTCTCAGACCTACCGAATATGCCTAAAACATTTCATAAAAATCGTAAAAAGTACGGTCACTAACATTGTGACACGAGAATTTTATATATAAGATATAAGGCGAATAATTAAAAATATCATCCTGTTAATAATATTACCAGAACTTACTTTTTTTTACATTTATTTAGAACGATCGCTGCATGGTAGGAATATCAATATTCTTGTTTAGGAATTTTAAATTGGATAATCCTTACTACAGTAGTAATATATAAAAAATATTGCCAGTTTCTTATTAGGAGCACTAGCAAAATGATTAGATAAAACAACCAACGTAAAGCGAAAGGTTGCTTTAGCGAGGCCAACAACGAATCGACTGTTGCGGATAAACTAGATAATATTATTTTATAATGACTTATCTAGATCTAAATCCAATTTATACAATGTAAGGGACTGGAATTGAAGCACGCTTTCTGGTCAACGTTTTATCTGGTACTGTCAATTTACATTTTTAGGGTTCCGTAGTCCTGACAAGGAATCTTTATAGTTTCGTCATGTCCGTCTGTCTGTCCGTCCCCGGTTTTGCTTAGAGGCTGTTAGCACTAGAGAGGTGTACTTTTGTGGGTATATGTATATCAATCATACCGACAAAATGGTAGAATAAAATTTTGAATACAATTTTTGATAAGGTAGCTATCATGCCCCTACATGTAACCTGGGGATGATTTTTTATCATCGTCTACCCCATCGTGTGGGGTATCGTTGAATATCACGATCGTTGAGATCCTTTTGCGATATAATGAACTTTAAAGTGCTAATTTTTGATCGTGTAGGAAGTCCCCTCTCTCATAGTACCAAACTATTGCTTGAAAAATCTGGGAAAATAGTCGTTCAACTTTGTTAAAGGAAATTTCTTACCTATTGAAAATTCCTTAAGTCAGGTACTCATTAGCGAGCTGTAACCGTAACATGCGTGATACAGTACAAAGTTCTAGTGTGTATGCTTGTAGCTCAGTTGTAAACGTCGGCTCGCTGCAGGTTAGCGAACCACGTACACACTGCTTTTTGGATACAGTCAGACCCACCCGTCTTTCCCAGGACAAGTGCCCAGGGCCCCGCGATCAATAGGGGCCTCCCACAGATCAAATACAAAGTCCCCAGTTCGTAGTGGCCCCCTTATCCTAATATGCCCAGGGCCTCCAATAGGTCAAAGACGGCACTGGTTACAGTGCATGCAACGGTTACGGTTACAGCTCGCTAATGGGTACCCGGCTTTAGAAGAAAACATTAATAGTAACATAGATGATAACATAATGCGTAAAACCTTGCATTGAAAAACAAAGTCTAAAAAACACAATAAAATATCATTGGTTCCACAAAGCTACCGCGAGTACCCACGGCAAAGGGATCTGAATCTTTACGTTATAAAGAGTATATAAGCACTTGAAAAGATCGGCCACGAGATACAGGCAACTACGGAACACTACACTGCGCGTGGCACGACATGCACTTGGCCGGTTTTTTTAAAAAAAAAGTCACCTTTTTTTATAGATAGGTCCGACAAATGACTGCACCCCACCTGATGTTAAGTGAAGGTGAAATCCAGACGCGAAGATAGCTGATACAGCAGTTCTACCTGCCACACCAGCCTTCTTCACCCTGCCGCCCTGCATGTTGCTACTTCATTATTGGTTATTCTAACTAAAATTCGAAGTAGAAATTAGATATAATATTGGCCGAAAAAGGATGGTAGCGGTGTTGGTTGCCAACATGACCCCTAATTAATATCAGAAACCAATAATATTTTGTGGCTAACTGATTTATTTACACTCTAGTTGAAAATAAAAAGAAATAAAGTAGGTACCTAGGTATTTATTTACATACCTAAAATTTTACATAATGGACACACAAAATATGGTCTAAATATGACTGGTGTGCTGATATGAACCAGGAAAATTCCTATGTCTTAAGTTATGATCCTACTACCCCAAACAATGATCATAAAACTATTAGTTTAGTAGTATTTAGTAGACGTTTTTGTACGTTATTTTGCTACTGCGCAGGCTTCCCTGTATATTGTCGATGCTCAAGAAGTTTGACAGGGTTTACTATCTATGTAGATAGTTGGAATAAAATAAAGTCGGTTTTACGGGCGAAGATTTTACGTGACAACGTCTTTTTCTCGGTAGAATATTTATTGATATGAATATAATTAAATTGCACAATAGGAACAAGGAATTGAATGAAAATAAGAATTGCACAAATTTTAACTATAGAAATATATTTTGTTTACTAAAACATTGTACATGTAAACTTAAACTTAACACGAGAGACTCATCGTAACGTTACCGAGCGTTACACTTTTTCATAAGTGACTCCCAGCCGCAACCTAATTTAAGACGTTGTCACGTCAAAATATAAAAATAAACAAACCTTAGATGGGAAGTTTCGGACTTGTTGTATGCCTTATGAATTTTGTGAACCAATTTGGAACAAATTTAAACGGATATGTCGGTTACACTCACACACAGCCACACAGCTATTGACCTGAAACTGAGCCCTGGCTATGTGCTCTAATTTTACGGTTCGCTGCTAGTCGACCGACGCGACGCGGCGAACAACGCGTTACGAACCCAAATAAAACTGGAAATAATACCAAACAACTGCAATCACACTGTAATTTGAATAAACGGATCGATTTATAACGGCCGCCTGCGTCGCGCTCCACACGGCATGGTTAACGCAGAATGATACGCGCAATATGTATGGACACTTTACAGAAAACATGCATTTCGCCTTTAATGCATTTTTCCTAAGGGGCTAAGGGCGCTAGGCAGAATAAGCTCTTTGCAGAAGCCCCTTCTCAGAAATAAGCACCTTTGCAGATAATGCGGGCATGCATGGACCAATAACGACGTAGGTATTGTTGGTACCTATATTATTGGTCTATCAACCTGACAAAGATGAATAGTAGTTTTCCAGTGCAAATGTACCTACTTACCCTTAAATAAAATCCCGTTCTTATTCAAAGTTTAGTTTGTTCTGCACAGTATATGGATTTGCAAACCGATGGCGTAGTGGTTGTAACAGCCTAGACTGCATAAATGAATTTTGAATTATAAGGCATAACAATTTAGGTATCTAATAAGATTTTAACCTAAGAATCTTTTTCCTGTTTGTTGGGAATTTATCATTTTAATCCTATAAAACTATGTAGTTACTAAACACTTGTATTTAGTACCTATAGGAGTTATACCAATAAATTCCAGTAGGTAAGTACGTAGCCAGAGTATCATTATTATAATCACGATTCATATTTATTACTATTTTATTTATGTCACACGGTGACCATCGTCCCAAATGACATTGACCAGTATACATAATTTAGAATAAAAACGGTTTTACGGTTGTGTTGTCGACCACCAGGAAACAAGTTATGTCTTTACGTCCATAACAGGTTATTGGCCTATTATGGTTGAATAATGGTGTATGCACTATGTAACGTTATTGGAGTTGTAAATTGTTGGTACCGAACTCTATAATCTACAGATTATTACTCCCTCTATTCGTGAACAAAATTAATAAGGAAAACCACAGGAAAACTTAAGTTTCATAGCAATTTTAATGAAAAGAATGGAACATAAAAAAGTACAAAGTGCGAATCGAGAAGAATAAATGTCAGGTTTGAAGAAAAGACGTCAAAAAGACATTTTTTGGAGGCTATAGCCTATAGCTAACATAATACTAAATCTAACAAAAAATATTTTTTAACCGACTTCAAAAAGGAGGAGGTTCTCAATTCGGCCGGTGTGTTTTTATATTTATGCATACCGATAAGTTCACTAAAATGGAAGAAATAAAAATTATTTAGAAACAGAAAAAATCGACTTGATAGTCGAAAATAAAACTTAAAAGTTAGAAATAATTTGTGGTTCATGATTTGGAAGTCGGGCACAAGGTGAAACATGGAACACTCGAAGATTTTCTTTTCTAATCAGTAAATGCGTGATTCAGACTTGACCCTGCCCGACTTTAAATCATGAACCACATTTTATTTCTTATTTTTTAGATTTTATTTTCCATTTTGAAGTTTGTTTTTATTTTTTGTATAAAAGTAAAGTAAAAATTTAAATTGTATATCTGTCACAGTTATTGAAATGAAGTCCCCTGTCAGATGCGCAGAACAACCTGCGGAAGTTAAGTATATATTTAGGTAATTGTGTTTCGTTGTTATCTTTTAGTCCAGTCAATGAAGGCTTAACTTTGCCATTTTGAGTTGATCACCTGCAACCAACGCGAAAATTTCCGCAAGGGTTCGTAGATTAATATACTAAAATTGCAGGGTGCTGCATTGACGGCAAAGGGTGAAAAAAAAATGCGAAATGGTGCAAAAACGAGTTTTTCCTCAATATCTCGCGACTGGCTGGAAAAGTAGAAAAAGTTCCTAGTACAAAGTTATAGAAAATTTAATTTCCTACAAAAAAGGTATCAACATATTTTCGCGTATCTCCCATAGTTTTTGCACAAAATGCAATTAAAGGTGCAAAATAAAAAAAAGTAAATATATTTTTAATGTTTTTTTTCCATTTTTAAACGATCCTACGGGTCAAATTCAACAATCACCACTTACTGAAATATTTAAGGATGAGTTTTCGGCAGTCCACTGAAATGAAAATTGTCTACCGAAATGGTAAAAAATGGCCACCGAAATGATACAGCCAAGAACATCGCCTTTGTAGTAGAAGGGTACCCTATTTTGAATTTAAATAAATTTCCTTATTAAATATTTTTGTTCATTATTTTTTAATAAGAATTATTAACGAGGAATTAATTAATTGTTACTCCTATTAATTATTATTACGAATTATAATTATTAATATGTACATTTTCAAAATAACGAACAAAGCGCGTTTAGAAAGCGAGAAGTTTATTAGTTAGTAAATACTCCCTTTAGTGCCAAAACCGATTATCTGCACTTTTCCGCTACTGAACTTTTATAATAGCAATCGACCCGTCTCATTAAGCCGCATCTACAGGTAAAACCCATTATGCTCTACAACGCATACTTCCTGAAATAGCTAATGAATAAACAGAATAACTGCAAATTATTTCCAAAATTCTTGATTTAAAACCTAATAAACCCATGCAAAACACTTAAGTTTGTAAATGTATTACCGCTAAAACCAAGTTTCGGATTTAAACTCATTTTTCATATAGACACTTAGAGTAAATATCCTGCGAGTATCCTGTAATTGACTTTGACTGTTTGAATTTTTCCAGATATTTTAATTTTACTAGATGAAGTAAAAACTAACAAGTCTGTCGCTTTTTGCAAAAAAATATATATAATATGTTTGCGTTATATTTGAGGCAAGTAAAAGAGGATAGACCAAATCGATCGACAGGTGACCCTGTAGCGTACGTGACATATATCTGGGATGAGGCTATCGATAAGCGAGGTGAGTCTTTGGCTATCAGCCTTAACATCGCCAAGGCTTTGATAGGGTCTGGTACATAAGTCTTATCTCCAAGCTTCTTGGATACGGTCTGCCTACTCAGTTCTGTGCCTGAGTAGCTGACTTCCTGCATGAGCGTCAACGGACGGCGACGGATGTAGTTCGCAGTTCATGTCAGTGAATGCCGGTGTTTCTCAGGACTCCGTCCTATCCCCTACACTCTTTTTGCTGCATTCAATGATTTAATTCCTCTTGAGAATATTCATTGCTATGCAGACGATAATACAGTGCATGCGGGATATTTTGGACACGCAGCCGCTGGACAGGTAGAAACCAAAGAGAAACTGGAGAATCTTGTCATTGAACTCTATCAAGATTTGGACCGCATTTCGGAATGCGGTACCAAGAACTTGGTTGAGTTCATTGCCAAGAAAGCCCAGGTCTGCGCTTTCACGGTAAAACTATTGTTTTTTCACGCCTGAGCAACTGTGTACATGACGTAAGTACGGTCTTGCGTGGAATATTGTTCGCACCCCAGAGGATGGCCCCGTCAAGTACTTTTTTGATGCTTTGGATAGGTTACAGCGGCGCGCGATCCGCATTATTGGCGATAAGGAGGTGACTAAACACCTCGAGCCTTTTCAATTACGCCGTGATGTGGCGTTATTAAGCGCGTTTTATCGTCTATACCATAGCGCATGTTTTGAGGAGTTATTGTCCCTTAACCTACCTTCCCCTTTCCTACAGACGTCTACACGCGCTGGCTTACGTTGTCACCGACTTACTGTGAACTACTATTCCCACTATCCCAACGTGAACAGAGAAATTTGGTAACTCATTTCTTTGCCAGACTATCCGCAAATGGATTACTTTGCCCTCTTACGTGTGTGAAGTAGCAATTCTGCAGGCCGGCAAAATGAGGATAGCTGGTGTGGCAAGTAATACTGCTGTACCAGCTAACTTCACGTCTAAACTCCTCCGTCACCTAACCTCTGGTGGAGTCATTTGTCGAACCTATTTATAAAAAAAAGATCTATAGCAAAGAAAAAAGATCTTGATGATTTGTGCAACAAAGGTGTCATACCTGAAGAGTACCATGGATTATACAGATCTTTGGCTACAGAAACAAGCCAATCTGATCGTTTTCCTTCAGAAACCATTCTAATGACTCATTATGTGTAAGTGAGTCAAGTGCAGATGTATAATACTGATTTTTTACACTTATTTAATTAGGAATACTATCGGCCGCCAACAAATTCGTCCACTTTAACTTTAATATACATTTTTAAACTAGATATTTTAGATAGAAATACTACTGTACCCGAAATATCGAACCTACAGTATCTAGATAAATGTACATCATAAACCGAAACTATTAAATATACCTATATTGACTCAAGGATCTCTAAAAACTTATGGATGTATCATTTCGGCGATACTTTCATTCCCTGGACTCTTATCGGCATTACTGTCCACCGAATCAATTGTCCCCATATCAATGATATACTTACTATTCAGCGGGAATCCACAATGACGTTGTTGCGCGTGCGTGTGCTCCAGCGAAGGCGGACTGGCTCGAAGTGAGCACTGACAAGCGGGACACAACAACGCAATGTAGACGAACCTATTTCACAAAAACTTACTGTCCATGGAAATGATAACTTTTTCCAGGACAAAAGTTGAGTGCTTGTTACATGTATAAGGGGCCGTTCAAGTATTACGTAAGCAGATTTATTACAATTATTTACCCCCTCCTCCCCCTCGTCAGCAAAAGTAAGCAAAGCTCTTACCCCTCTCCCCCATCCTTACGTAAACATTGGTACCTATATGCATTTTTCCTTTAATGTATTCTATTTTTTTTATTGATTCATGAGCTTTCATGAGCTTTATGAGCAGCAGTACTTAAAAAGGCTTAATTGATGATGCTGACGTAATCAACATCTCTACCCCCACTCCCCCATGTCATCAAAAATAAGCAAAGCAAAGACCCCCCTGCCCCCCTATAGTGCTTACGTAATACTTGAACAGCCCCTAAGTAAGAAGGTAAACAAACAGTAGCATGTTTTGTTGATAGGCTATATATATTAATGATATAAAAGTTAATTTCAATCGAAAAAATAAATGTAACTACAGGGGAAGTAATTTTACGAGAGGAATTGGGTTTAAGACAGGTTACCGTGATGATAAAATGCCACTTCGTATTTTTTTATTTTATGGAATAGAGCCCATTACTCAATTATTCTTTTTGACAAGGTCGAGAAGTACCTACTTAACTAAGAAAAAAAGTCAAAATCATAAATCAGCACATTGAACTGCCGCTCTGAGCAATGCCGTGTATTTTTTTTTTTGTTTGGGGAGTTCACCTCTACATGCTTCATTGGGATTTAATTAATATGTTTCGGGCATTTTTTTCATTTCCTTTTTCATATAATAATCTTGACAAAAAAAAATGATTTCAATTTTATTATATGATAATGTATAAGAATATGTATGGCATATTGCAAATATATGTTTTAAATGCAAATTTTGCGCTGAACACGATGAAATAAAAATAAATGTTGAAGTTAAATTGAAATCATTTTTTTTATCAAGTTTATTTTTCGTTATTTTTCTTCTAATATTCGATAATAGTTCACCCAGTAATGTTTATTAGTGATTAATTAAACAAAAAAATAACATTGTTGCCCAGCGCGCGATTCAACAATGAATGAATAAAAGTAAGCAACTCACTCCCTAGCACCAGTGTTGCCACCTTGGTGGTTTTTCCACCAGAACTGGTGCTTTTTCACGGCTTCTAGTGGTATATTTTCATTATCTAGCGGGTATATTTTTTTAGTGTTTTTAGTGGTTTTTTAACGTAAAATCTAGCAACATATTTTTATGGGGGAAATCCCCTAACTTTCCGAACTTTCATAATGTTCTATGGTTACTCTTATGGTTACAGGGGAGTTCCTAGACGCGTTTGTCTGTTAAGGGCTTCCTTCAATCGTTCATTCTGTTTCAGGTATTAGGTTCGCGTTCATTGTGTTGTTAAAAAGTTAAAAAGTTTGATTTGATAGAAACGTTTGTCACAGTGTGTGAACTCCTGAATCTGTTTATTTTAGAGTATTCAATTATATGTTATTATGGAAATTCTATTCAAGAAAAATAATAACATACAAAAGTATAGAAAAGAATGGAAATCACTCGACGAATTCCAAACCTGGCATAAACCTTTAGCAGGTGTTGATGCGAAGGCATTTTGTTCATTTTGTAAAGCAGAATTATTAGAAGGAGTAGTAAATTTGAGAAGACATGCTGAAACAAAAAAGTACAAACAAAAAATGCAAATTCTATCCGGCAATCAAAAGATATCATTTAAAAAACACAAAATACTCTTTCAAAAATCAACTACAACCACAACCAAACATCTTGAGCTTCGACATTGGCTTCATTGACAGAAGCGTCGGCGTCTGTGAACGACGATGGAGTTATAGAAGATGTATGTTACATACATATTGAATTTTAAATTTCACATTTTGTTAAAGATTTATTTTTTGCTGACATAGATACATAATGAATGTAAATACATATTTACCTGGTTTTATTTTATTCTCTAGTACTACTAAGGTAACGCTCGGAAAAGTTTAAGGTTGGTAAAAACAATATTGCCATTTTTTTTAAATAACAAAGTTTTACTAATTTAGAACGAATACGGGATACAGTTATTTCTGTAGCATCTCATACATATTCACTGGTTTTTTATTTAAATAAGGGTTTTTTGTTATCAGAGATGTAATTGTAATTTAGCGGATTTTGGTTTATATTTAAATTTAAATCCAATTTTTTGAAATCTGGCGATATTTTACCTTTGACTTGGCGCCTTAAAAAAATCCAAGGCGGCAACACTACCTAGCGCGCGATCTGTGTACGGAAGAGACGGTTGAACATGAATAGCTGATTTTAGCTGAAGCATAAATTTTAAAGTAACTATGTCTAACGCTAATAAATTATAGTGGAAGGGAAGAGTAAGCACCGATAATCGATTTTAGCTGAAGTAATTTATAAAGCGTTGAATAAAAGTTATTAAGTAAAAACAAATTGAAATTCGGTATCTTATTCAATTGCCTCAAATATTACGCAAATATACTATATATTTGTTTTTGAAAAAAGCGACTTAGATCTGTTAATTTTTACTTCATCTAGTAAAATTAAAATATTTGGTAAAATTCAAATAATCAAAGCCAATTACAGGATACTCACAGGATATTTACTCTAAGTGTCTATATGAAAAATGAGTTTAAATCCGAAACTTGGTTTCAGCGGTAATACATTTACAAACTTAAGTGTTTTGAATGGGTTTATTAGGTTTTAAATCAAGAATTTTGGAAATAATTTGCAGTTATTCTGTTTATTCATTAGCTATTTCACGAAGTATGCGTCGTAGAGCATAATGGGTTTTACCTGTAGTTGCGGCTTAATGAGACGGGTCGATTGGTATTATAAAAGTTCAGTAGCGGAAAAGTGCAGATAATCGGTTTTGGCACTAAAGGGAGTATTTACTAACTAATAAACTTCTCGCTTTCTAAACGCGCTTTGTTCGTTATTTTGAAAATGTACATATTAATAATTATAATTCGTAATAATAATTAATAGGAGTAACAATTAATTAATTCCTCGTTAATAATTCTTATTAAAAAATAATGAACAAAAATATTTAATAAGGAAATTTATTTAAATTCAAAATAGGGTACCCTTCTACTACAAAGGCGATGTTCTTGGCTGTATCATTTTGGTGGTAATTTTTTTACCATTTCGGTAGACAATTTTCATTTCAGTGGACTGCCGAAAACTCATCCTTAAATATTTCAGTAAGTGGTGATTGTTGAATTTGACCCGTAGGATCGTTTAAAAATGGAAAAAAAACCATTAACAATATATTTTCTTTTTTTATTTTGCACCTTTAATTGCATTTTGTGCAAAAACTATAGGAGATACGGGAAAATATGTAGATACTTTTTTTGTAGGAAATTAAATTTTCTACAACTTTGTACTAGGAACTTTTTCTACTTTTCCAGTCAGTCGCGAGATATTGACGAAAAACTCGTTTTTGCACCATTTCATATTTTTTTTTCACCCTTTGCCGTCAATGCAGCACCCTGCAATTTTAGTATATTAATCTACGAACCCTTGCGGAAATTTTCGCATTGGTTGCAGGTGATCAACTCAAAATGGCAAAGTTAAGCCTACATTGACTGGACTATTTTGGATAGAGAACTCTGAAAACGGTGTTCGTAAGAATTTTACGTGCGGTAAAAATGTATAGGTTCCGATCATTATGTGGATCTTTTCCTAAAAATCAGAAACATCATATCTTACTTGGGTATTTATATAAAGCGTATGATCATATAGAACCAAATATCTTTGTAATAACAGATGATTTTTTATTTAGTCTAATATAAAGTAACCTACTTACTCTTTCTAAAATTATTAGAAAAATTGATTTAGTAAGTAAATATGTTCCAAATCTGGAATTATGATTTTAAAGAAGAACCTCTTTAATCGTGTCTTGGCAGTGTGAAACAGAATCTATTTATCTGCAGAGTTTGTTTGTTTGTTTGAACGCGCTAATCTCCGGAACTACTGGTCCGATTTGAATGATTCTGACAATGAAGCCTGTAAAGGCTACGAAACGTCAATAAATAAATAAAGTTTCGTGCATTAACCCGTAAAAACTAGTTTTATTTGATTCTTCAGTGTTGGGTAGTCCATTTATCGAGGAAGGCTCTAGGCTATATTTTTTTTTCAAAATTAGAGATCTGTAATAAAATTGCTATATTGTAACACAAGGTGTAAAATCGAAAACCTATTTTTGCGTGCGCTGCAAAAACTATTGACAATAGAACAAAATGATGTACTACGGGTTTGTAGATCCCATTAAGACCTACAAAAAAGTCCGCGAGAACATATATCTAGCTAAGTATCATTGTTTAATCACAATAACCGATTTTGTGTTCAAAATAATTATTAAAAAGCAAAGCAAAGCAAAAACATTGTTAATGTAAACAAATATGTGTGGTGAAACAAAGTTTTGTGTAGACGATTATGTTGAATGTTGTTATGTTTTGTTAATTGTGTAGGACACGAGCTGGAGACCCGGCTTTTGAACGTTCACCATGTGTATCGGTTGAAAGTGTTCACTTAAGCATAATTACGTATGGATCGCTGGTCATGATTAGCAATCATTCGGCAGATTGCCACTCATCGTGTCCTCATCGGTAGGAAATGCTGCTGCAATTAGGAAGTCGACGCGGTCACCTGCTCCATTGGATTATTGAGTAAAGTACTTCTAATTTGCGCTGATAGTTTTATTTTATTGGAAAAGAGTGGCAATATGCATAAAATGTGCTTTTTTAATGTCTTCGCCTTATTCATCCACCTTTTTTTCGTTGGGTGTTGTAGTTTTCCTGAGTCGCGATAACCCCCCCCCCCCCCCCATATATAGCTTAAGCTTCACCTTGTTCTTTTTTTTCACTCTTTACGTTTTTCAAGGGGGAAAAACGGTGGTTGTGATTTTGATTCAGCATTAAAAGCCAAATTCGTTTCTAAGCAGACTTAACCATACGGTCCAAAAAAATATTCATAATAGTTTAAAAATAATAATATTCGTATTAAATTAATTCATTTCGTGGATCCGTAGCCAGTCATAGCTCTGCGGTGCGATTGGTTAGATGGAATGAAAGAAATCTAGTTAATTATAAGTACTTAGATAGGCAATTATTTGTGAGACTGTAGATCCGATTTTGCCATTTAAAAAAAAATAAGAAGGGACGATGAAGACTAGATATATATTAACTCTTGCCTCAAAAAAGTTTATCAATCAGAAAAAACGCAAAAGAGGCGTAGGGAAGTTAGCTAGTAGTGCGTAGCAGAAAACTGGAAGCAAATTCCAGTTTTGTTGCTTATACGGTATTACTGGTACCTTACTATTTAGTATCAAGTTTCTCAGAATAAAACAGCTGTTCCATGAAGCGGCTAATGAGAGAACGGTGTTGGGCATTACGAAACTACGACCGACCGACGCCCCGGCCGGCACGGCGCGAAACATCGCCTGCGTTATGCAAATCCAGCCGACTTTCTTTTGTTGGCCAAAACGCAACGGACCGCCTGTCCTCTCTCAAAAGTTCAAAACTGCATTTACGCAAGATTTACTGGCCATGGTTGTTAGGTTATTTTGTATTCTTTAATATTTATGCTTAGGTTGTACTTCTAACAGCCATACAAAAAAGAGAGCTATTCAATTGTTAAAGGAATATGATTATATGCTAGCGACGCTAACTAATGCGAGGAAACTATGCATGCCATATATAGTCATCGTCAAACATAACTTAAAGACATAGACTGTTAATATTTGACAATATTCTGGCTGATGCACATAGCATATTTTGAGGCAACTTATGCTATAATTTGCATAGCAGTCTTTGTATTCGAAATCTTAGTATAAAAGTCATAATGATGGAAACTGATGATAATGTAGAAATTTCCAACAAGTGCACATAGCAGCTATATTGGTTCGACAACGATGGTTAACGAAAGATGAAAATGATTTATTCTTTGTTACTGAGAGATGGCAGAGCGGAGCATCGAAGTTGTAATCAAAACTCGTTTCATGAAGTAGATACCGATACTTCCCACGTAAATTTGTTGTATCTCCAAAACTGCAATTTTACAGCAAAGCGTTTTAATTAACTCATATAAAAATAGACAAGAACAATACGTTAAGTAAGTCCTATTCTGAATCAAAAAATCTATAAAGATTTTCCAAAAAAAAACTGATTCAGAATGAGAGCCATCAATAAAATAGACTCCTGAATAATCGTGATATGCAGCTGGCCACTGATACACACACAGCTTTATAAGGTTTCATACCTTGCCTATGCTAAGGAAAGATAGTTGGATCTTTGGAGTTATTCCTCGGGAACTAATGACAATTATCATAGTATTGTCGTTTGACCTGCACAATTATTAGAGCAAAATCTAAATCTATTGCACTCTGCGCATACATTATCTGTATCAAATGAGATAGACAGTTCAATTTCTCATACCTACGCTTTGATTCAACAAAGTAAAATCTAAACCGACTACTTCGGCTTGTATTATAGGATAATATTCAATTAGCCATGAGGTGCATTAATGATATTTAGGATATCAAAAGTCACAGCGACGAAATTACATTGGAAATATTTTCTTCCATATTTGTCTAAGTAAGACTGCATGAGTTATTGGGATAACTGTTGACATTGGTTAGATCTAAGTTGAAGTCCGGAAACAGAAACAGTATTGAATGGTTCCTGTTCCTGTCATGGACGTTACTAATTCTAGGTTTTCTACATCGTTTCCAAAGTAACTG
Organism: Chilo suppressalis; assembly: GCA_902850365.2. NCBI lineage: Eukaryota > Metazoa > Arthropoda > Insecta > Lepidoptera > Crambidae > Chilo > Chilo suppressalis. The sequence continues at coordinate 8,551,491 of OU963902.1, forward strand.
TTCGATAACATTCAACAACAATCATCAACTTACGTATTGTTTTAAATTCCTCCCAGTTCATAAACATGGGAATACAATGCCTCATAATAAAGTTGTACTTTTAATGTATGATGTTATCGTCATTCATCCGACTTTTATAGTTTTTAATAATAATAATAAAATAAGAGTATTTTTACTCGTACTTTTTTATTCGTACACCACACGACGCTCTCGTTGTAAAACTCTTATTCTCTTATAAATACTCTTATTTTATTAATATTAATAACTATACAGGACAGGACACAAAAGAAATAAAATATCATAACAGAACATATAGACAGATTTCTTACTAGGCAGTCATCTGTTCCAGGTAACTCATACCTACATAGTAATATACTTAAATAGTCTTTAATGCCAGTATAGGATACTACAAGAATATGTTCACGATACATGGATTTAATTAATTTTAAGAATACAAAATTTTGTTAGATTTTTTATAACATTTTTACAATACAAAATTATTTTTATAATAAAACACATACTACCCATGGTAGTAGCGTTTGCTAATACTTGGTGGTACCAAATTCCCGTTTGCAATGCTTTATCCACAAGGTAAAACTTTTGCTTAAGAAATTTACACCAATTACATAAATTTAGACTGCGTGAAAAGTGCACGCACAGTGAATAGAATGTGGAACATAGGACAATGCACAATTTCTGTTACAAACCGAAGCCATTTGCGTGGCCTTAATTGCTTTACGATGTAAATGTGTAACCTCTTGATGGGCTTTAGAATTTCTGAAAGGCTTAGAAACTACTTGGAACCTTTTATTGGTTCGGTCTTTAATCTCATGCGTTCTAATAGCATCTAAATCGACATACTGTCGTCAAAAGGTGATTTCGAATACGTTTCGATCGACATGCTCTCTTCAAATGGTGATTTCGAAAACTCAGTTACTGAATGCGAAGCCCAACAATCGTACGTTTGTTCGGTGCCTCGCTAGATTTGAAAGGAAAACAAATTTGAGATAATTCGACGTGGTCATTGTCTGACGTCTGGTACAGAGAGGGCACACGGAGTGACAGAGTGCGCTTACTTTCACTCGGGAGCATCTCCAGGGGTCAGATTCAGTATCATCAAATCTGTAATCGTTTTCGAAGCTGATAAGAATTCGATATATTTCATTTTGCTATGCTAATTTTATTTTTATAGGCATTAAATTCGTAGAGTTCATTGTCTAATCTTAAGATAATAACTAACTAACCATCTAAAATTCGGAATATTAACGAGTAAAAAACATTATTATTATATTTTTATTCCAAATAAAATACCGTTTATATATTTTTTTGTATTATATTCATATTATTTATTCGGTATTAATGCAATAAGGGTAATCATCTAAATTGAATTTCAAATATAATAATTCTAAAAACCAATTCAAGTTCTATTATACCACAATCACGTTGTAAACATTCAGATGTTTGGATAATATAATATGATTATCCTCTACCGTTATAGTAAACAATCAAAAACGTATAATCATTGTCCTTCAGGTCGAAGTCATGACAATACATTAATTACGGATGACTGTCCATTTTGCTAACGAACACAGTTAGTCATGTTGTCTTAGGGTCATAAGTACTGAAAGAATAAAGCTAATTAAAGAACTTTCATTAATTCACGGTATCATTATAATTACCTGGCTCATAAAATTTCTAATGTAGTTATATCCCGTGAAAAAAGAGCATATGTATAGAGCTTTGAGATCGAACCGATATTTATTTTCGTTGAAGCCTCGAATCGAATGACCATTACGCATTGGCCACGTAGATGAACCACAGAGCTTTTACATGTGTTAAGCAAATTTTGGTGCATATTATAAGTTCACAGCTCAAGCACCGTTGAGAGTCACCACTCAATAGCCGTAATCACATACGCCGCAATATGTTTCACATATAATTGAATGAATTGATGAGCTCTGTAATTAATTTCATAAGCATTTATTTTATTTGGGCAAAAATAATGTTCTTGTCGTTATAGATGATTTTTGTATGTTTTCAAATATTCTTAGATGTGACTATCTAGATTCAAGTATACTTATTTAAATTATTTAATCTACATGATCCTAGATCCCTCCCTGTTACAGTTCTGGTAACCTTCAGCGGGCCGGTACGGACGAATGACCGGCGACCATAATATTATCGCTCACTGAAGCCGAAATGAGAAGAGAAAGCAACCTTTATGCCTTCACCATCTCACACTGCACTCTTAATGTAAACTTTAATTATCACAAAGAAGTGTCGTTTAATATATACATATATGTACTTATTACTTTATTACTGAGGTGTTTCTTTAAATGTAGTCTTTGTTTCAGAGTGAAAATGATAGAAATGTTTGTTTACGGAATGAATATGGTTCGGGTTTATTTTCTTTGAAATTAATTCTTACTTGTATGCTTAGTTCATATATATCTAGAGACCAGCCCCCCTTGCATGAGCACCGAGATATGATTTATTATATCGCGTTTTTATCACGCGTTATTGTCAAATATGGAGGGTGACAGTTCGACGCGATAAAAAAACCTGATATAGTGTAAATTGTGGTGCTCATGCTACGGGGACAGGGTGTCAACACTGTCTCAATAGTGCTTCAGTAGTATCGCTTTTTGTCATTGTTCTAGTAACATCACCATAAAATAACAAAGGAATAACGAGTAACGTTAATATATTTGTGACTGTGTTTTAGAAACAATAACTGTGTGAAAAATCAAAACCACTGAATTATTACTTCAACGTAGCAGTATCAACACCTGTCCAGCCCCCTAGCATGAGCACCGCGATATGATATATATATAACACATTTTTATCACGCTTAATTATCAAATTACTATGGAGTTGACAGTTAGGCTGCAGGCAAATTCGCCCGTAACGTTTTCAACTCAAGTCATGTTCCGTCATTTATACGGCAAATGATTTTAATACAAAAGATAACTATCAGAATTTAAGATATGAGCGATTGATATATTATAAATAATCGTATCTGGTATAACAATAACTTTAATCAAATGGCATATGAAAATAAGCGAAAATTAATCAAGACATACATTTATTGGCAATCGATCAAACATAAAATTTACGAAAATTTCAACCTCCAAGATTGCACACATAATAAACGCTAACTTCCAATAACTACGACCAATCTAACCGAGCTAAAGAAGTAATTAGATTTTGAAATTTATCCAATACCTATCTGAAGTAAACTACAAAGGCTGTAACTACAACAATTACGAAGAAAGCCCGTAGGCGTGCCAGCGAGCGCCATTGCGCGTGGCAAATGAAATTGAACATTGTTAATTTCCACATAATGCAAGTGCACCTTAGTGCGAGAGCGAGTCTAGGCGCGACTAGACGACAACGACGTGTAACGAAAGTGCAACAATAACGCAGCCATTACCGCATTACGTTAAAGTATGGTATCGGACAGCTATCATAAACAACTACAAGTTAATAGGCTATTTTTACAGTATAAAAAATAAGGTACCAGTTTTAGCATGTATATTTAATACCCTTTTCACAAGAGATGATTTTAGTAGATCAACTAGTAGCTAAATCCCATGTCAATCAAATTGAAGAAAAGCAATTGAACGATAGAAAAAACAATTTAAATCGCCTCGTGTGAACCCGGTATATAACATGAACATACGAAGCGATTTCACTATTCTGACAAAAAAAGTAGTTGATAATATTGATGAAAGGCATGAAAACAGAAGAGTATATTGATCTAGGTATCTATATATATGTCAAGTGAACGAAAACGCCTGCGATTGGTGGAGCCTAAAATGACATCACCTGCGTGTAAACACGCCATTTTTCATAGGGAACCGTTACTGTGGCATATTTAAAAACAGAATTTTTATTTTGGTTTTTTACTAATATACCCAACAGAATAATAAATATCCACATCTTTTTATGGAGACTATAGAGTCTCCACACACTAATAAATCGTATGAACGTTTTAAAAAACTTGTCAAATAGCCTATTCTGACTAATGTTTTTAATACTCGAATATTCCGAAAAACTATGGTAATCTTCAAATCAAAATTATAATGTATTTTCACACTGTTTTCACATTAATTTTGCCACTATATCGCTATAATTATCGTTAAAGTATCGAAAAAAACATCATTATAAGTATTGATCGCCTGATGGAGAAAGTGACAGTGTATTATGTGTGTAACATGCCCATCTAAATGGAATCTATCATAATGGCGAATGATGCAATTAAATAAACAAATTCAAGTACCTATTGCATTCAATTGATCATACGTCTTGCTACAATATGCATCGTCATGGCAGAAATCTAACACACTACGTACTGGTATCTAGATTCAACAATCATTAATTCTTCATTTAATTGGTGTAATACGCTGCATAGCAAGATTTTATTTTACTGATTGAGATCGTTAGCAATTCATCTAATTTTCACAGCTTCACGTTTTGAATTTAAGTGGTGATCGGTGAAGAACGTTAGCGTAGGCCAGCTATACTCTAAGTGTGTTCCGCGGAACCCTAGGGTTCCGTGATACCTCTGTCGGGGTTCCGCAAGAATTTAGAAATAAAAAAATCAAAACACCTCTCTCTGGTCGCTCCGCGGCTGTGCGGACTCCGCGGCCGCGCGGAGACAAAACGCTATGAATGTTATTTATTTATTTATTTGTATTTGTATAAGCTTGTGTTACATTAGCTGGTACAATATCTCATAAGTTTGGTCTCAACAATTTTATACTTGTACAACGCGTTCGCTCTAAGTTTGCCGGTCTGTGGAATGCGCGTACCCTCCCCCACGTGACAACAAAACTTATAATGTGTCATAGTTTTACCCAAATATCTAACGTACACAATTTTTATTGTTACAATTAAATAAAAAATTTCGAACGTCATACACTCATACCTATCGCCAGCGGCAAACTTAAAACGAGCGGGTAGTATACTTGTAAGCGCTCAGTCTCTTTGATAAAAGCCGCCTCTGAATTAGACGCTATAGTTGTCAACTAGCGACTTTCGTCTCTAACTTCAAAGGATAAAGTCGATATTGTTTACAACGCTATTTTTAAATTTCTGTTTTTATTTTTGCTTTTTGTTTATCAAAGGTGCCGACTCGAGTATTTTCGAGAATATTTGAGATCGAGTCTAGGACTAAGTATAAAAGCGGCGATCGCGCGTTGGCGTCGTCAGTTGATGATTAGCGTTCGGAGCGATAAGTTACTACCTACTTACAAGCTCGCTAGCGAGAAACTGGTGTTCATTGTTTTACTGCCTGCTGTATTCTGTTGTCTCAGTTTTATACATTTCTTCCCTGTAGGTTCTAAATTTAGTCTCTTATACGCAGTAACGATTGTGCATTATTTAAACCCCACTATCCTGACTTGTAACATTATAAATAAAGAAGAATGGAACGTTGGCTTAAAGGTGTTAAACGTGTTCCAACAACATCTTCTAATGACGCTGAATGTTCAAAAGCAATGCGCGCGGAGAATTTAGCAATCACCGATCCAGAAGATGATGCCACGAGTGCCACGACGTCAAGCTCGACGGTTTCAAAGACGAAAAAAAGGAAGTATGATGAATCTTATATCAGTTTCGGATTTGTTGATTCCAACGGCTCACCTCTCTGCATGCTCTGTAGTAAACTGCTTCCTAATAGTTCCATGGCACCTGCCAAATTGCGTCGACATTTAGAAACCGTACACCCCGAGACTAAAGACAAGAATAAAGAATTTTTTGTTCGCAAAAAAGATCAGTTATTAGAAAGTCAAAAAAATATGATGCATGTAACACAAACTACCAACGAAAAGGCCACGGAGGCATCATACTTAGTTAGCTATCGCATTGCACAAGCAGGTGAAGCGCACACTATCGCTGAGAAATTAATAAAACCATGTGTATTAGACATAACAAAATGTATGCTTGATGAAAAATCTGCAAAGCATCTTTCTACTGTTCCGCTATCAAACGATACTGTTTCACGACGAATCCATGATCTGGCAAGCTACGTCAAACAAGAACTAGTTACACGTCTACAAAATACACGATTCGCTTTGCAAATGGACGAGTCGACTGATGTCGCTGGTTTGGCTATCCTGCTGGTTATTGTGAGATATCCATATAAAAGTTCTTTTGAAGAAGACATGCTTATGTGTTCATCGCTGCTTACAAACACTACCGGGGAAGAAATTTTTAATAAAATAAATATATTTTTTGAAGAACATAATCTCAGTTGGAACAATTGCATTGACATTTGTACAGATGGGGCCAAGGCGATGACAGGTAAAACAGCAGGAGCAGTGTCACGAATGAAAAATAAAGCGCCTAATTGTAGTTCCAGTCATTGTATTCTGCATAGACAAGCACTTGCGATGAAGCAAATGCCGTCTAATCTAAAATTAGTTATGGATGAAGCGGTAAAAATAATTAATTTTATCAAATCACGACCACTACAATCCCGATTGTTCTCATTATTGTGTGAAGATTATGGCAGCAAACATAAAACACTGCTGCTCCATACAGAAGTGCGATGGCTGTCTCGGGGAAAAACTTTAACAAGGCTATTTGAACTTAGAGCCGAGTTACAAATGTTTCTTTCAGCAGATACTTCTTTTAATTTGAAGGACCGTTTGTATGATAAAACTTGGTTGTTCCGATTGTCTTTTATGGCGGATATCTTTCAAAAACTTAACGAATTAAATTTATCATTGCAAGGTAAACAGACAACAGTGTTTCAGGCCTATAATAAAATAACTACTTTTAAAAGAAAATTAGATTTTTGGATCATTTGCATTGGTAAGAAAGAAATAGAAAGTTTTACGTTACTCACTGAGTTTGTTAGCGAAAACGACTCAGAAATGTTTGAAGATAATGTGTTTGAAGAATTGGTCCAATATCTCAGTTCGATGCGCGCATCTTTTGAAAAGTATTTTCCCGAAGAACACAATACAAAAATTAAAGTGAACTCCTGGATTCATAATCCTTTTTTACCCAACTTGGAAAAGCCTGAAAACATGTCAAATGAGATATATGAATCTCTTTTAGAAATGTCATCAGACACAAGTATGGAGTCATTGTTCAAAACGACGCCTCTTAATGATTTTTGGTGCAGAATCCAAGATGAATATGCAATGCTTGGCCAAATGGCTCTGGATATTCTTCTCCCGTTCCCAACTACATATTTGTGCGAAACAGGATTCTCTACCTACGCAGCCACGAAAACAAAATATCGCAATAGACTGGACGCCGAAGCTGATATGAGACTCCAACTTTCTTCCATCAAACCTGATATCAAGCAATTGATGAAAAATAAAAAACAGTTTCATACCTCCCACTAGTTAGATTTTTTCTTTTTTAATGTTTTCTATTATTGTCCTTACCAAGTGGTGAAGTAAATAATAATTAGTAACGGATACATTGTACTTTTATTATGCTGATTAATATAGAATACACTTATAAAAATAATTGTTTTATTGTAGGGTTCCATCAAGTATTTTGCTTCCCAAAAGGGTTCCGTCATTTAAAAAGTTTGAGAACCACTGGCGTAGGCAATACTTGATTATGTCACTGATTCGAGAGTTTGGTATATAAAATATAAAAACGTCCAAAATTCGTTGTACCTCCTTACTTATGTTATAATTTCGACCTTGTTTCTGATTATATCAAGATCTTAAAGTTAAGTATCAAAACAACGAACTTCAGTTTTTAGTTATTGTCAGGATATGGTTTGTTTGAATGAAAATGTTAGAGAAAATCTTCAATAGACTACCAAAAATTTAGAAATAGTTTTTTTTTTGGATTGAAATCTCAATAGTTCCCAAACGTTCATTACTATTGAATCGACACCAGTGCGAAGCCGGGTGTGTCGCTTGTCTGTTATGCAATTATATTTGATATACTCGCCAAACATTGTCATGTCTGAACATTTAAGACAGTAATAAATAACAAAAACTTACTGTCTATCTGAATCGCTATCTGTATCTATCTATCAGTTGAGAATCCAAATCATTGAGGGACTCGAACGTACAAAAAATATCATTAAAATCGGCTTATCCATTTAGGACGAGTTCAGTGTATGAAAAAAATAAAGGTAACGTTATAAATAAAAATCGGATAAAACTAGTTTTAACGGATTAATGCACGAATTTTATTTATTTATTGACGAGTCGCAGCCTTTTCTGGTCTGCATCGTCAGAATAATGGCCTGAAAAGGCTGCGAAACGTCAATAAATAAATAAAGTTCGTGCATTAATCCGTTAAAACTAGTTTTATTTAATGAGTGATGTGGGTGAAAACCTAAAAAACAAATATAAAAATCGGATGTTTATTTAAATATAGATTTAGTTTATCAGACGTTATTCAAGGAATGAAATCAAGCGCAATAAGATTTTAAAGTTATTTTATCGTTTTGGTCGCTACAATAACCTATAGTTATAATAATAGTAGGGTAATAATTATAAGACAGTTAAACCATAATAATATATTTTCTACAATAAGCCATTATAATGTAAGTCGTGATATTATATGTAGAAACAGCACGACTTATTAGCATACTACAAAGTTTTCTATTGAAAAGAGTTCAACGCGTTATGATCATGACCTCAGCTATAAAAACAATTATGCCCGAAAGTATAGTTAGTACAATCGACCTGAACCGTCAGCCTCCTTAGGTACAGTGTACCGTAAAACAAAAAGAGAAAAAAGTTTTCCTTATTACTTCCAAAAAGTTAGAGATGCGTTCAACACAATTGTAAGAAAAATATACTAAATTTGTCTTAACTAGGTTAAAACAGTGTAACTTTTTTGTAGTAAGACTGTAATAATAAACTAATAAACTTTTTTTCTATTGAAAAAAGAGTTCAACTCGTCGTGATCATGTTCATGACCTCAACTATAAAAACAATTATGCCCAAAAGTAGTGGGAATACAATCGACCTGAATCGTCAGCCTCCTTAGTTACACTGTAATACGAAGTGAAAGTAAGAGTGAGTGACTCTTAATCGATACTCCTCCTTCAAGTATGCGGTGTTAGTTGTCGCTAGGGACTTTTTTTTATCTTCATACACATTTTATATATATATATATATATATATATATATATATATATATATATATATATATATATATATATATATATTTCTTCTATTATCTTACTAATATTATAAATGTGAAAGTTTTTATGTTTGTGTTTGTAAGTTCAATCACGCAAAAACGGCTGTACGGATTTGCATGAAATTCGGCACACATATAATTTATTACCTGGACTGACGTAGGCTACTTCTTATTTAAAAAAAATAGGTTCCTCAAACAACTAAAGTAACGTGGACGAGGTCGCGGGCGGCCGCTTGAATTATATTTATTTTTATGATATTACATTTTACTTAAAATTTGATCTAACATATTTGTGATCAATAAGTTCAAACTCATCGTTTCATTGAAATATTGTTCAAACATATTGGTTTTCTTCAGCTCAAATGTTGGGAATGACACCCAACTTTTGTTCAATATTCAATAAGAGAAATTGATTGTAACCTCGACGCTACCGTACTCTCCAAAACTTTGTTGTGGTTTGTTTGATTAATTTGTGTTTTGTTACGACTATAATTTAATATGAAAATTTATAGGAATAAAATAAAATATTTCCCCAAAAGGTTATAAGGCATCTCTTTTTATGAATTAATAACATGGTATTCTATTTTTTATTAGATACACTCGCCTGCAGAAATAAGTATTACACTTTAAAAATTGCAATTACTTTTTAAAGTACACAACATTTACTTTCGAAATAAAAAGGACTCGAAACAGAGGTTAATTTTGTAACTACAGTTTAAAGAAAGCTGATAAAATTTGCTATAAAACGTTTTTAATTAAAATCTCCAACTTGTGTAGCTTAGAAATAACTAAAATAAAAATGTAATTACTTAGTTTTGCAGGCCAGTGTATTAGTAGCAGAAATAAAAGACAGCTGCCGTTCTATACAAAGTATGCGAGGCAAAACCGTACCCCTAGCACGAACCATTATCGAATTCGAATAGTTTGCAAACCAAAATGTCAATGTCAAATGTTGGATGGAAACTTGAAAAGCAGCGACACAAAGAACGTAACGAGAACTAAAAATCAGTACACATTTGACAATGACATTTCGGACTCGCAAAATACGAATTCGATATTGGTTCGTGCTAGGGGTACCATTGACAATTTATATCGCCTTACTTGAGATATGAACACAAACTATAGCCAACAGATACCCAACACTTTTAACTTACTTAAAATAATAAGGTTTTGGAATCGCGTAAAATATTGAGAAAATCTTAGTTTAATATTGTAGTTTTTAGATTAACAGAGGATTTGTAATATGTGATATATACTAAGAGACTTAATATTTTTTGGGGATATTTCTAAGTATTAGACATTAAAGAATGAGCAATTGAACAGTAAACAATATATAGAAAGCGTACAGTAAACTGTTCTGTAATATTATGTTGCTTACGAATTCATCTAGTAACGTAATGTGTTATTCATATTAAATCAGATTCGCATATAAAGCGTTAGAAAGTGTCAACTTATAAAATAAACCCGTTTCGTAACACGTGTCTATATCATACAGTCAGACTATATGCGTCCAAATGATGATTGTAGCAATAATTGTGATGATCTTTTTTGATGTGTAACATCTTTCCCCTCGCTTTCCCGCAATTTGTGGGAGCGATTTTGTGAAATGGGACGGAAGTGTGTAACAGGAAGTCGCGAAAGCGCGCGCTATTTGATTTTCGAACATAATATTGAAATGGCTTTTTCCTTTTGTAGTAGGTTTTACTTCTTTTTTACTAATATAAGGTGAGGTTTCAAATGTTACACATCATACGCGACTACTGTAAGGCTCGCTCGTTTTTTTTTACCTAACTAAACAATACAGCATCACTCTTGATACTTCAAAGAAAGATTTTACACAAAAAGTAATTACTTAATTAGTATTGGTGTAAAATCAAATCTCAAATAAAAATACTTGTTCAAAATTTTGGTCTATATTATGCAGCCTATTTTATTTTAAGGGTTTCAAGTTAAAAAGGAACCTCTATTATCCATCCATCTTCCGTCGTCTGCAGCTTTAAAGCGCAAATTATTCTATTACACCCGACTTTTATATCTTGAGATATTTTCACAGAATATTCAAAAACGCATGGCAGGTAATAATAATTAGTGGTTTAGATAGGAGAGTTCTGGACTAATATTTTAGCTGAAAAACTATTTCAACCCGCATAATGGAAAACATACGACAAGGTGTCATTTATAAACATAAATATTAGTTTAAGCCGATGAACCGTGATATTATCGTGACCAATGTTGGTCTTCGTACATCTAATTGTGTTCTGAACACCGTCGGTCGTCTCGCCTGTTAAAGTAGATTTGTTAATTCAAGGCTCACCACACTTAGCTATTAAACGTTGATAACAATTTGCATAAACAGTCTCGGACATGTTTTTAATTTGTGTTAAAAATGTACATAATTATTTCAAACATTACCACAACATTGCTTAACCCCATTCCGACACTTAGTTATTATAAAAAATTAAAATAAAGCAGAAAAATTGAAAGTAATTTTAAACATTAGCAACAAATGACAAATTTTAAACTTTCCCACGACAAATGTGTATACCTACTATGAAAAGAAAGATAGTATTTACTTATATTAGTAATCACTAATAATGACAATCACTTTACCGTTTATGCAAAGTATGATCATAATCGTAAATTAAAGCTGATTTTTACAGAATCACTTAGTATTCTTTTTAACTTTAATTAGGGCGTGTGTCACGCCTTGTTATAACAAGTAACGGATCTACACATTTCTATTATAACCTGGTTATTATTAACGGCTTACTTTATTTAATTAAATCAACAGGCGTGGTTTCAGTGAATGGAAATAAGAGCTACCTTAAGAGTGATATTTACAAGATTAAGATATTGAATGACAACCTATGTGGTAGAGTGGTATGAACAACGGTTTTCAAGGTGTCGCCTGTCGCTTACTCTAAAGGTTCTGGGTCTGAATCCCACTAGGGTCAAACATTTGTAATATGAATATAACCAATTTTAACATGAGTGGCTTTTCATATATATTTCCATTTACATGTACTTATCTTTGTATCATTATATGTAGATTTGTTTCTGTTACCAAAACATGTGTTATGAATGACACAAGTGTGGATTGTTTATGGAAGGGTGGATGATAAGCTCCAAAGTAAGCATGAGCAAGGTAATTAGTGCTTACGTTATTGATGGAAAACTCAAATACTATTAAAAGCGTCATATGAACCGTACCAGTACATATTCTAAAAATCCATTTATTCGAACTATATATAAATTTTAATAGAAACCCAAAAAAATTTTTGGCATTTATTTTGTATTAATGAATAATACATTTTTATTACAAATCTGTTCAGTTTAACAAGTATTCTTTTCTTAAAACTATGTACCTAAATATAACATTCATGCTGGGTTCCCTTATATGTAAAAAAATATTTTTATTGATTAAATTCAGCCTTTTACCATAATATAGAGTGAGTTTTCTCAAAATTATAAGACGAAATTAAATGCGTTCAAAAAACAGTTCGAATTCAATAATTTTTACAACGCAAGGTGTGGTGGTCCGTGTTTATTCAGGTACAAAACGTAGGCTCAGCAAATACCAATCAGAAATTTTTAACGGGTATCTGTTGTATCAGCATGAGATATGTGCTTTGTATAAGCACATATCTCATGGATACATACAAAGCAAGTTAAAAAAAACTGATGTTAGACAAATAGACATAGTTATCGGTGATAATGGGCCTAATTCTATTAAGATTTTCTAAACCTAAATTTGTCAGTGGTACACAAGGTATAGTAGCTACATCCTTTAAAATGAAAAGGAAATTCTAAGGATTATAAAATGAAAAGATAGCAATCTCTTCTGATAGAGTTTAAGTTTTTAGTTCAGAAAATGCCCGATATGTTAGTAAGAATCTGTGGTAGGATTGCGTGGGTTTGTCATAAACATTCCACTGCCAAAAAAAAAATTGAAATATATTTATATTTGTATATCACTCACTATAATTATGAATTGATGACAGCTAGATCATCAAAATCTATTCAGTAGTTGAACCGTGATTAAACCGCTTCTGAGGAACATACAAACGCTTTTTTGGCTCTGCCGTGTGGTAGAAAGGCATTTTTGTAATATACCCAAAAACTAAAAAAATAACAAGCATATAAAGCTTAAATTATGATTTATAATTACAATGTGCCTTCCAGGCTTTAATGAAAAAAGTGCTCATAGGAAACAATTTCTTCTAATACATCAATTGAAACCTAGGAGAATTGTGCGGACGTTTAAGCGAGTCACTAACGTTAGCTTTACAGAGTAGTATTCTAGTCATCATCATACCCATTGCCTCGGCCTCCTCGAAAAGTCGATGCTTTCGCAAATCTTCGGCCTGATTGATAAATATAACACGCGCGCTGACTTTCGTCACTATAGGTACATATAGTGCCCCTTTGCTGGTCGTTGCGCATTACAATTGTTCAAAGACTCGTCTTTTCTAAGGTCTCCTCCGATGTTGATAGCCAGTTTAATGCTCTACATACTTACTCTATTTTTTTGTGTACTTCAAGGTCTTTTTTATGTATAAACGAGGTAACAGTATAATAATGCCGATAATCCCTAAAACGTTAAAGGCTTGTTTATTACCAATTAGTTTCTTACTTAGAAAACTGTAACAAGGGTTTTCCAAATACAGTGTGTATTTGTTTTAGTGATCATTAGGTTATTTTATTCAACAAATATCCAAAATATTTTGGTGTTAATTGTAGATTTACCTATATTTCACTAAATTGCTTTTGCAGTAGATTCTAAAATGTATATATTTGGAATTACTTGTATTATGTAAGTAAATTTTGTACAATATAATAACAATACAAACATAACCACTGTTTGTTGACCAACCATCAGCTTGCTTTTGTTAAGCAATACATAACGTTACTATAACCTTTTACAGCGCTTTTCAAACTAGAGTTTAACAGCTCCCAAGTCAAATAAAATATCTCATAAAATAGCTCATGAAACTCACATTGTAAAGTTTCACAAATGTTGGAATATAATGGTACCTTACGTTATGCCATTTCAAACATTGTTGCATCCATAAGGTAAAAGCAAACTAAAAAAATCACTAATCGTAGGGTGCCGTGCCGTCCTACATGGTTTATTAACATTTATTATATATATATTTATTAGTTATTTGCTGTGTAAAAAGTTAAGCAAAATAGCTGAAAAAAATACCCCTGCTTAATGGGGACGGCCATATCTTTTGTACAAATTATTTATTATTTAATTAAAGAGGTCATATATAACGTGTCCTAATTTCAGCTCTTTACTGTGTATGAGTTCTTGAGATAAAGCTGAGACAGAGAGACGGACGGATACGGTTTCCATCCATGGGGTTTCTTTGTCACCTTTTGGAAACTGAATTGTAACAAATTCTTGAAATACATATTAGTACAGTCAATCTGTCGAAAAAAAATCGTTTCAGTGAAAAAAAAACCTAAACAAGACTTACCCTTGTTTTTTCTGTTGCCAAATGACGTCAGTAAGCCACCTTGGCGATGGGAAGGACAACTCGCAGGCGTTTTTTGAAAAACTCAAAAAAACCTTCAAAAATTTTTGAAACGCATTTTTCTTGTTTTTTATGCATTTTAGAAACTATTTTTCGACCATAATTGTAGAGGGCGTTGAGTACTACAATTTATGTCACTGTTGCAATCTCGTACAACAAAAAGTGCGCATTGTAGGTGGCGCTAAAATCTCAAAAAAAGTGTTTTTTCACTTTTTCTCCCTGAAAATATCATTTTAATGGAAAACTTTAAATCGCAAAGTTGTTTCGTACATAATTACCAGCAATTTTGTTTAAACAATTTTTTTGTATTACTTACCGTTTTCAAGTTATAAATTGCGCGGGTATGAAAAATCCAATAGAGCGGTTTTGGGCAGTTTAAGTACACATTTGCAGTGCACATTTCAATGTACGTTTTACTATTTTTTTTTTTTGCATGATTTAAAAAACAAAAAAAAATAGTAAAACATGAAAAAAAATAAACAAAAAAAGTTTTTTTTAATTTTATTTTCATGATTGAAAAAATATAGTAAAAAAAATGGTTGCCTATAAAGTCGGTTTTACGGGCGAAGATTTTACGTGACAACGTCTTTTTCTCGGTAGAATATTTATTGATATGAATATAATTAAATTGCACAATAGGAACAAGGAATTGAATGAAAATAAGAATTGCACAAATTTTAACTATAGAAATATATTTTGTTTACTAAAACATTGTACATGTAAACTTAAACTTAACACGAGAGACTCATCGTAACGTTACCGAGCGTTACACTTTTTCATAAGTGACTCCCAGCCGCAACCTAATTTAAGACGTTGTCACGTCAAAACGTACATTGAAATGTGCACTGCAAATGTGTACTTGAACTGCCCAAAACCGATCTATTGGATTTTTTATACCTGCGCAATTTATAACTTGAAAACGGTAAGTAATACAAAAAAATTGTTTATACAAAAGTTGTTGGTAATTATGTACGAAACAACTTTTCCATTTAAAGTTTTCCATTAAAATGATATATTCAGGGTGAAAAAGTGAAAAAACACTTTTTTTGAGACTTTAGCGCCACCTACAATGTGCATTTTTTGTTGTACAAGATTGCAACAATGACATACATTGTAGTACTCAACGCTCTCTACAATTATGGTCGAAAAAAAAGTTTCTAAAATTCATACAAAACAAGAAAAATGCGTTTCAAAAAATTTTTGACGGTTTTTTTGAGTTTTTCAAAAAACGCCTACGAGTTGAACATGCCCATCGCCAAGGTGGCTTGCTGACGTCATTTGGCAACAGAAAAAACAAGACTTACCCTTTAGGTTTTTTTTTCACCACTTAACCTTAAGATTGACTGTACTATATAGTGATTACTAAGCAACGATCTACGGTTCCACAAACCATAACCTTTCAAATCTGTTACAAGAAAAGCTTTCATTTCTGTAACAAAAGAAATCATATTCTTCTGAGATAATGCAGAAAAAATCGCTTTTTTAATAAAAAATCCTGAAATGTAGACGAACTCTATCGGTTGTACCATTACACTTATTGTTAAAGAATTTTAGGTATAAAGAAAAAGGGAAAACGGTCGTAACGTAACTTCAGATCGCCAACAAAATAATTAAATGATAAAAATGGAATGTAAGAAAAATTTGTAACAATTAACTGAAGTGTTGAAATATGAATTGTTATTTTTTGCGAAAACAATCCGGTTTATGCAGTGGGATACGACGATTGTGCATGAATGGTGAAAAACCTTAACAATAAAAGAGACAAACAATAGAAGCTGCGTGTGATAATAATTGCATGTTCCTAACGCCAAGAGTGTAGGAAGGTAACTGATAGATGTAATCATGTTTTAATGAAAGTGTGGCAAAAATGAGATTCTATCAGATTCCCGTATTCTTTCATAGATTTGTTATTTATTTTCTTATTCTTGAGCTTTATTATAACTAAAAAACACTCTGTTATCCTTTCTGTTTTTGAATGTTTTGTTTTACTTACAATGTCACTTGTCTAACCTCTTCTTGTCTGTCTGACACTGGAGGTCCGCCTAACGTGTTCTAAGATATTTGAAGGCTTCGCGAAACCTCACCCTTACATTTACAAAAGACCAAACAATATTGTAGGATACGCCAATGCTGACTTTGGCAATAACTCCATAAATAGACGGAACGAACAGAATCGTGTCCCAAGCCTGTAATTTCTAAAAATTGCGGGATTGAAGTTCGCAGATTCCACGCTCCATTTTCTTGTTTCGCCCTTTTACTCAGCATGGGATAAACATCCTACTGATTGATTGTATTAAAAAGTCAAATGTTTCATTTGTTTTGTAATGATGGTGTTTCGAGCTGTCCCAGTTGCAGCGTAGTTGAAATGTCATACAACTTCAAACAAAAACTATAGTTTTCGTGCTTGAATAGTAAACAACGTCGTGGGAACGCCCGACGATTGTACCTTTTGAAGTAAAAAAATTGAGGGCGTCGAACACGCTTTGTTAATTTAGCAATTTATTGTCTAGATATTTATGATTTTCTTATAGACTTATGGGGAATGTCTCAACTTTATTATGGTGTTTTCTCAGGGTGTCGATTCTGCTTAGCTAATATAAAAATCGTGTCTCAATAGCAGTTCAAAAGTATCGTATTTTACCAAAGTTCTTGTTATGAAAACATAAAATAAACAAATATTATTGAATTGATAACTATAACGCCGGCACTTCATTTGTCGATATGTGTTTGCTATTAGTAAACTTGACATCAGTCTGTCCTTTTCATTCCTTAAATAAAGCATGATAAGGACAGACTAATGGCATGTTTCAAATAGCAGACACGATAGACGAGTGAAGTGCCGGCACCTACGTGACATTGGCAAAACTTGTGGTAGTCACAATAAAGCTAAAGCAAATGAAGATGTGCCAGAAGAATAAATGCGTAAGCAAATACGTTTCCTATTTAGTGTTTCATAATAATGAAACACTAAATAGGAAACGTATTTGCGTGATTAATAAATCACTGTATCAAAAATCAAAACTGCTGAAACACAATTGACCCACGATTATTACTCTAACTTAGCAGAATCGACACCCAGTTTTATTGCACCATCGCAATTCTGTCTACCTCAATAGTTAGTCTGTCGAGTAGATTTTTATTAAAATGCCTAAATATTCAATATTCTTGAGACGGATAATATGCAGTATGTAGGTAGGTATATCTGTTGATCATTTTGATTGAGTAAGATTAGTCACTAAGCGAGTAACTGGTCTTCTCACATTATGCGAAGCTCTTTTAGAGTTGCTTAGCGCATCTAACACATCGATTGTCTATACTAATTCCTAGACCTATTTTTCTGACTTTCCTGTTAAACGGGTAATATTTTGTAAGTCAAAGATATTTCTGGTATCAAAATTCCAACTTTTGCGCAAAATTCTTTTAATTAACGCGTAATATTTTCAGAACTACCAATAAAGCCAATAAACTTGATATGAATTCAATGTTTGTTAACGAAAGACGGTGAGTCCAACTTTGCCATGCAACTTAATGCTTAAATTATTATTGTTATATCATAAGCAGGTTTTACACCACCTAGGCTTATATATTATACACCTTCCTTTCCGATAATTATTAGCCTCATGAAGATATATTAGGGAGCAGACTAATGGAAGCGCTAAAGCTAGCCAACGCAATTGCAGTTGCAACCGCAACTACGGTTTCATGTGTTTTTCAAAGCAAGGACGGAAGTGCTGGTTGTAATCCATTTCCTATTGCCTTTCCGAGCATCGCTTACCACGCTGCGCTATCACGCTACTCCAATTTCTAGTAGGATAGTAAGTACCTAATGATTGTCGTAACAGTCTAATATATTAATGATGCGCGGAATGTTAAGAAATACGACTTCCTCATTGTTACAATATTTCCAAACCAATAATCCTTTGTTTCATCAAAGTGTAAGTACGTATTTCAATAATTTATTCTACATGCGTGCGCATAATTTGTACTTATAGTGTATGCTGAACTTTCATAAGATTTTACCAGTTATTGTAGTATGACATGGTTAAGATTAATTGTTTAAAAAAAATCTCTTGAGATTTTTTTAAATACTATCACTTAGACTGGATGCGAATGATATAAAATACACCAACTTCTTGCTGAAAGAGTGCTAGTAGGCACGGTATGTAAATATTGGGAAAAAGCTCAAATCGATTGTGAATTTAATTATATTGCAGGCGAACGGCAGCTTAATCATCGATTATTTCAGTAAAGTTACTGACGCAAGTGCATATAAACCAAATCACTATTATACACAAATTTGAACACAACTTATTCGTTTGGTAACTTTTACGAACAAAATGTAGAGTTGCGTTAAGTTGTCAATCATTGTAATTTCTTTATTTTGGTTGAGTAAATATTTATTTGGCAGATATGTTTTATTATATCACAGAATTCTTAAATCAGTTGTGAATAATATTTTATCCTGGCATTAACATTGGCATTATGACTAATTGACTACGAATTCGATGCACATTAATTAAATAATTGTATTATTCATATTTAACTAATAGTACTTATATGATTTTAATATTAACTGTTATAAAAGTTAACATTAAAAGACAAGTGCATATATTTATATATGTGTTTGTATTGTTATTGTTTCTTTGTTTTTGCATAATTAAACAAAACTTTCATTCAGAAACAAGCTTAACCGATTTGATTTATTGGTTATTAACACCATTTTATTGATAAAAATCTTCTGTGTATACTAAATTATTTCCTAATCACAGAACGATCAAGGATTACTTAGAGCAATTTAAAGCTCTAAACTTTTGGCATCATCTAAACACAAATATAAACAAACGTTGTGCATGTTTGAAATTCTTGATTATTTTCTCTGTATTTGATAGCGATATTGCAGATACAAAATAAGCTAACTGTATGTTCACACGCATACCTACGGAGTAAGAATTCCAAATGAAAGTACGGTACCAGACGTGAACGTAAAGAATAAAAAACGACCACAAAACAAACAACTTATATAAGTTGATAAAGCAATATTATGCTTATAAGGAGTATTCATCCTTAAATAAAAATATAAAAGTGAAAGCTTAGGAATCACAACATTCTACTTTCGGTATGAAACTTCGCTTTCAGTAAAGTAAATGAACAAGTTTTAACTTTGTATGATCGATTTTATTTATAACTCTTATACCTATACAATGTATGTAGTGTTAAACGAGCAAGAGCAAGTTTGCAAATTGCTAGTTTCAAAAAACACCGCATAATGTTTCTCACTTCAAAAAACGTAGCTCTGGCAAACTTGTTCCATTCACCGCTGCTCTACATGTCAGATAAAGTCAAAATCCCATAAAAATCAGTAACTTAATTAATTATAAATTCAAAATGAGCCTTACAGTTACTCCAAAGCTTTTAGTGCACTCGTGCTCGCCAACTGAATGCCAGTTCTTTGTAAAATTTCCCAATTACACAAACACAATGCTTTTTGATATCGCAGTCAACTTATTAAACTACTGATTCGCAGACACGATTATTATTAAAACGATGCGAGTGATCGATCTCGTTTTACGACAGTAGCAGAGACGCGCGCGTTTTCCGACGGCACAACACTGACTGCGCGGGCGCACTGAGGAGAA
This sequence comes from Chilo suppressalis, assembly GCA_902850365.2. Classification (NCBI taxonomy): domain Eukaryota; kingdom Metazoa; phylum Arthropoda; class Insecta; order Lepidoptera; family Crambidae; genus Chilo; species Chilo suppressalis. The sequence continues at coordinate 8,571,802 of OU963902.1, forward strand.
ACTAAAGAGAAAAGTGCCCTCACCCACAACAGCTAGTTACATCAACGCTCTCAGTACAGACTGATATTGTTCGCGGCGGCCAAGACAGTATTTCTTCCTTCTGGTGGTAATAATTGAGATGATTTCAGCTGAGCGTAAATTATTCTTCCGCTTTCCGCTTGTTGGTCGCAAAACGCAACACAAACAATCACAAGAAATTATTCATAAAATACGTATTACGTTAGATCCTCGTGCCATTTGATACTTTTTCGTTTTGACAGACAAAAAATATCTATATACGTCAAATTCAGCCTTGTTTATGGTTTTTAAAAATATTTGTACCAAATAAAAAGGTATTATTTACATAGCAAAAACTTTTGTGGTCACTTTGCCGATAAATACAATCTGTTTTGCCAATTAAATGTTAATATTTAATAGATTACTAAATAAGAGAACGAGAGAACTCTTTAGCTGAATAAATTGGAAACATGTTAGTTAAATATAGCAGATAATATAATTGTTAGTAGAAAACAAAATACATACGTAACATAAATGTCGATATTCTGGTAAGTGTTTACATGTTTACGTAACTGACTGTAAATATCTGTCAATTACACAAATGCTTAACGGAAAACTAATAGAAGCTTCGATGCGTAGCGCGTAACGTTACTTACTAACAAAATCCCTTAAAAAGTAGTCGAGCATTGTATGTCGAGCTTGTATTATGCAATTATCTGTAATAACGACGATGAAACACAAACAACTAAGTAGAACAAAGAGTGAACATCGAATAATGACAATTCTGTAAGTTTCAATTAAGCAAGCTATTAAAGGAGAATTTAGTATTTTTCTGTTGTATGTATGTAAGGTTTTGTAAAATGAGTTCCTAGTTTGTATAAGTGAGGATTATATTGCTACATAAAAGGTACAGTCAAGGCTGTGTGGACAATGCATTCATATGCGCAAACTGAACAACGAAAAACAAACAAGGGAGTAAACAATATGCAGACAGTATTCAAAAGTAATATACAACAGAATAAGTGAACTTTAAAGCTTTCCCTTGAAAATGATAGCTTTTCATCAAATTAATCCCCATACAGAAATTGAAATCCTGATACTAGTAACTTTTTTAATTTTAAGGTGTTTTAAATAGTTATTTAATTGTTAACAAACAAATAAAATGTATTCCAATAAAGTTGAAACGATGTTATGACATTACAATATTGCCAACCTGTTAAAGTAGTTTAATTTTAATATAATATAATTTCTGCGGGTCTTCTTTTGTGAAAACAACTTAAGAAATTATGCACTTTAATACTCATGTCAACGGAAAATGCCAATTGTTGTATTATTAAAGAGTATCTTACCGGAGTAATTTACGTTTTTAACTTTAATTTATTTTATTATAGATATTGATGTAAGAAGCATTCGTAATGGATTAAGTAAAGCTTTCACGAGAAAAATAATAATATTATTTTAAAATATTTGTCTTTACTAAATCAAGTTCTATTGTTTTTTCTTTATTTAGATGTAATAAAGTGATAAAAAAATTAGAATTATTTACACTAAGGTGGGATTAGAGCATTCATTTATTGAATCATGAAAATCAGGGCAAAAAGGGCCAATTTATTTTCTACAAATAATTTGTTTCATATTTTAGACCACTGGTCCACTCTCGCTCGCTACGCTTATGTAAGTTACTTTTTTTTTAGATAGTTCCGACACATGACTCCACCCCACCTGATGTTAAGCGATGGTGATAGCTGGTGCAGCAGTTCTATCTGCCTCACCAGCCATCCTCACCTTGCCGCCCTTATTGTCGCATATTGCTTCTTCATGCCTCTTTTAAAGGATACCAGGTTATAAGAAGAAGGTAAGAATACGTGAGCGGGCAGTGCATTCCATTTACGGATAGTGCGACAAAGAAACGTGTCACAAAATTTCTTTGTACGCGTTGGAATTGTGGCCAGAGTTAGACGGTGACAGCGCAGGTGGTCCTTTAAGGAAAGGGAATTTTGTTCCTTCCTCTTGATTCACTCTATCTATTGCTGAAAACTACAATAAAATACGTTGCGTAGTTTTAAAGATCTAAGCGTAGAGTCAGCGGGCGTTGACGCTCCTTTTATATCTTGTAATGATTTAGTACTGATAAAACTACTTAATAACAGCATAGCATAACGTAAGATTCTTTTTTTAAAAACAGTTGTTACAAAACAGCTCTGGCATACCTAACAGTGATTAAATGTTTTTTAGGAGTCGGCTAGTCGGCTGCAGCTGCAGACTGCATTAGTGCGGGACTGCGCAACGCAACCACTTTCACCGACCGCGGTGAGCCGGCCCATACTAAGGCGGCTTGCGCACTAGACGGCTACGATACCAGCGGTATAGGTACTGTTTAAATTTAATTTATAGAGACAGTAAATAATCTTGACAGTATGCCGTGTTCTTTAGAAGGTTGTAGTAATAAGTAAAAATAATTATGATACTAGTCCAACAGTGTCTTTATTGACTACAGGAACAGTTGGCTTAATTCATTCAAAAATTGTACAATATATAAAAAGTTTGGTTCAGTTTCTGCACAATTTAATAAAGTATTAGTGAAAAAATACTATCTTCCGCCCGTGACTTCTTTCGTGTTGTAGTTAGTTTTTGAAATCTGCCCAAAAGTTTTCCGGCATAAAAAGTATTCAAAGCCTCAAAACTTGTAATAAACTTTAGTTGTCCCAAATTTCATTCAAATCCTTGCAGCCGTTTTTGCATGATTATTTTGGTTTATTTGGTATTAGTGGGAGTGACCTACTTGGTGCATTGATTACCCAGAATCGTAGTCGCCTAGAGTGCGAGTGGCTTAACAGTGTATCCGTGCGGCACTAGAGTGACGCGAGCGCACGCGTCTTACGTATCGCCTATTGACTGCTAATGTTTGCCTGTAATATATTTCTAGTCTAGTACTATGTCATAAAGATCAGCATGTTGTAACGGCTTTGAGTCAAACATGCACTTATTATATAAAAAGTCCATAGAGTGGAATGAATCATAAATAAATTCCGGATAAGTCAGTAAAAATATTTATCTAATTTTATTTTGTAGTATGCAGTCTTTAATAAAAAACACAGATCTGCTGAGGTTTATAGTAATAAATATACCTGATTATAGAAAACTTTATAAGAAGTCAATATTTTATTTTTATTTATGCATTTAACTATCCGCTTATATAGCGAGAAAGCAAGCAACTGGCACTTAATATTTTATTGCTTTTACATAATCCAACATACAAGGGAAAAATAATTTTAATTCATCAATATCATCATATCTACCGTACGATGCCCACTGCTGAGTATAGGCTTCAACCAAGTGTTTTTCCACACCGATTGATCCTGCGCTATTCGCATCCAAGAGAGGTAGGGCATGGCGGATTTCTCACACGGGTTGGAGCTCCTGACTCCACAGGGTAGGGTATTGGGTCAGGGTAGCCAATGGCGAGTGATATTTTTGGTATCGCAAGCGTCTCTATAGGCTTTGGTGGCCGCTTACCATCAGGCGGGTCATATGCTTGTTTGCCACCCTTTTAACAAAAAAAAAATAACATTAATCGACTTCACTAGATCATCTCTGGGATAATAGGCGAAACAAATTTAATTAGGTTATTATAGACAGTCTGTAAATATACTCACGCGAATATGGCGAACAAATAATAACTTTCTACAGTAGCTTGAGTGTATGTTTTAGCATCATCATCGTGACTGCGGGTAGACCAAGATTGAGGTCAATGGTGCGTCGAAAATTTCAACATGTACTTAGGTAGGTACACTTTGAATTAATTATGATTATTTCCAATTACCGTTCTAGTTTCTATAAAAAAATCAAAGATACGTATAACAGAAACATTTCTTTTCTGTTATAAGCATAAGCCTTAGCATAATAAAGTTGTTACTCCACTTAAACTTCGTATTTTTTTCTATTATTCGCAAGATAAACAACCAGACGGACCTGATGATATAAGCCACCGTGGCCTTTGGACGACTGCGACATCAGGAATATCACACGCACGTTGCTGGCCCTTTATCAACTTCTTCACGCCTCTGTTAAACAAATCCATGCTGCATCCCTTTGGGATAAACACAGCAATAACTGTACGGCAATTACACTTTCTTTTTTATAAAATAGAACGAGTACTCTTGGTTCTTCGCTACAGCAAATAAACATGCACACATACAGCACTGACAACCCACAATGATGAACAGCCTCTAAAAACCTTATTTATGCCTCTTCTTGAGTGTACCCTAGGTTGTTGTAAAGTGAAAAAAGTGCGGCCAAATAGTGCCATGTTCAAATAGTGCACAGAAAAATGAGTTGCCAAAACTTTAATTGTGTTGGAATTGTATTTTTATTTGCATATTGCATAACATTATATTTTTAGATATTATTTTCCCTTGCAGAAGCAGAAACAATAAAAAATTTAAATTAATATTTGCAAGAAAATGATAGTCGTTCGTCTTGTAGCGCGTTGATGTCTTTTTCTTAGAAACTCTGCAAAATTATATAAATTCATATTTTAACAATATTCAACAGTATAACCATATTCATCAACATATATTATCTCACTGTGCACTCAATGCACTTAGCTCTGTAGTAGCTGTTGCTTGTAAATTTCGCTGATAGGAATCGCAATAAAAACTTATTTGTGCATTGCATATTAATTTAATGTCTAATGTTATTTGTTTGTTATTCATTTAAAATATACACACATCAAATAAAGTTTGCGATCACTTTGGAAAATAGATTGTTTTTTGTGTTACAGATAAGATTCTAAATTTTAAAATTAGAATTAGAACATAAAACAATAAAATAATTTAATTGCTTTTCCATATAAAAGACATGCAATCCAAGCTGACACTCATTCAGAAATCTGACTTAGTCAATATTATCGAATTTAAAATATTTTTTCACGGAAAGTTGTGATTTAAAAAAATGCCACGAGAATTATCAGATGTTTTACGAGCCAGAATTGTAATTTTAAGGGAAGAAGGCTATTCTACGAGAGAAATAGCACGCAGAGTTGTCATATCCCAATCCTGTGTAGTAACCACGTTGCAGAGGTACCACAGCATAGGTAATTTAGCTGATCAACCCCGCAGCGGTCGCCCAACTGTTTTGACAGCTGCTCAGAAGCGCTACATCAGGTTGCTGGTAGCCCGCGACTTAACAACAAACGCCACTAAATTAAAAGCAGAAATACGGCAAACAAGCACGTGTATAATGTTTAATTATATAAATAATAATAATAATTAAACATTATACACGTGGTTTTGTTAAATAAAAATAAATAATAAGTTATAATAAATTATAATAAAAATATAAATAAAAGTAAATAACGGGTTCCATTCGTTTCCGTAAATTCTGCTTGTATGGTGTGAACTACTAATGTGTACATGCCTAAACTATCTTTCTTTTAAAAGTACTGTGTATAATACTTTTAGAAACAGTTTTTTCTTTTAACCTGAAGCGTGGGCGGTTTAGAGCTAACGAGTATAATTTTATGAGCTTTAATTCGCTACAAATGAGTCGCGATGTAGAGTAAGTTTCTTTCGATTACATATAAAATTCCTCTTTTAAAGATAACTTGTGGTTTTGATTAAAAAAAAAGTGACTGATTTTCAGCGACTCAAATATAACTAAAAAAAATATTGCTGGGGTGATCTCATCAATAAATATAAACAATATCAAAACTTACCAATACTATGCTATCCATTGATGGACTATTATGCTTGAGAAAGTTAGCAGCTGGCGTATTCTATGTGTATCTTTCGCTCCCGGACTGTAAAAATGTATGCCGTAGTAGGTAAGGGTTAAGCGCGATAAATTTGGACTGTACAGCCGAGATACTCTTAAATGTGTACATAGTTCTGCTAGGCTAAACTTCATGTTTTGCTACATGAAGTTTAGTTAGTCTAAGTAAAAGTGTCCATATCGAGGTCTGCTGAAAGTAAAAGGATGTCTGACGAACGCGGTGATGTCACCCGGATTTTGTGGGCATCAACGAGACATTTTTACAATCTCCGGCTTCGAACTGCTTTGTCTCAATAACCCCATTTCGTAATAAGCATAATAATATGTAGGTAGATGGCCTCCATGTATTTTTACATGTAATTAGTAGGTCTGCAGCTAAATATTACTAAACTCAGTATTTTCCATACAATACTTTATTATTATATAATAGTAGTCCTTGTTGATGTCATAATGAACATCGACTATTTTGTATTTTATAAATTAGTACTCAGTCGAAAACGTTACCACAATAAACGGTACAGATGATGACCTGTACCGTTTATTGCGGTTTTTTTATACTTGTTGTTTAGAAAAACTGAAATAGGGTTGGCAAGGTCAGGATGGCTGAAGCGGCACTATTTTCTGCCGCATCGTATGTGCTAAGAGTGCGGTAGTGCCAAGGCTATAGGGGCTCCAGCTGAAGGAATAGCGTCAATTTATTTATTAAATTATATTACAACGCTTCATAGATTTCGTTTTTTTTGTTTCGTCCCAGGCGGGGAAACAGGTGTGAAATCCTCATGCATACCCTACAGCCGGCTGCAAGGTATGTCAGACTCTTATTAACTGAAAGCTTCATTTGAAGTGATCCTCCCCTGAGAAGGGGATGATGCTGTATAATCGCCGATCTTTTCAAGTGCTTGACATACTTTTTGTAAAAACGTAACGTTAGCGCGACTCTGAAGCCGTTGCCGTTGGTACTCTCGGTAGCGTTGTGGATATATTGTGGTTTTTAAATAGTTTATTTTTTTAGATTTTGCTGCAATGCAAGGTTTTACGCTACAATAACTTCATCTATGTCACTATTAATGTTTTCTTCGAAAGAATTTTCAATAGGTAAGAATTTTTCTTTAACCAAATTTGAACGACTATTACTCTTAAACCAACAAATCTATCTTAACCGTTATTATTTTCCTTAAAAGTTCATGAAAAGCACTATTAGCATGATTTTTTCCAAAATTTTCAAGTCAATAGTTTAGCTTTTGTAAGGGGATACTCAAAAAAAAATTAGCATATTAAAGTTCAATATTTAGTACTTTCGTGCTAGGGGTACAGTACCCCATTATCGAATTCGAATAGATTGCAAACCGAAATGACAATGTCAAATTTTGTATGGAAACTTGAACAGCAGCCGCGCAAAGTATGTAACGAGAACTAAAAATCAGTACACATTTGACAAAGACATTTCTGACTCGCAAACGATACGAATTCGATATTGGTTCGTGCTAGGGGTACAGAACTTAAACTCGAAACTAGTGTTGACTGATGCGGACCCTTGTGGATAGAATATCTTGGTTACCTACCTTTCTTTACGATAACGAATCAAAAAGCATTACTGTAACCGCTGCTGTAACTTTTGGATAAAGAATCTGGTTCTACTATGTCTATACTGTAACCACTTCATTTTACTTCTATGCTTTAGTTCTTCTTCTTAAAGTTTCGATCATCGTCCAAAGTTAAGATTTGGTTACGATAGTTTGATACGATTAAGCGCCATCTATAATAATACCACACAAATAAAAGTGCAGTGTTGCCATGTATTGCTATATCGAACCACGCCATCTAGCGAATTATAATCGATCAAATAACGCTTCAATAGATGGCGTTAGTTGTTCTACTAGAAAGTTTCATTGTACTTTCTAAAAATAACACCAGAGTTCGTGCGAGGCGCTATATTTAGTTTTAGTTATTTGACAAAAAAGATGGCAGCGATTGCCGACTGCTGTCCTTCGGGTTTTAAGCTAAAATGGCGCATTATGTGATATTTTCACATAATTTGATAAATATAAGTGAAAATTTGTGTAGTGCTACGTTGTGATGGTTTATTGTTTTACATGATTGACAGTGTACTCGTGTGTAAATAGGACTGCAACTTTCTTCTGGATATTGGATTACAGCTAAAGTAAAGGTATTTATGCAGCATAAACATTAAATATTAGTGATTCAGTCTGTTTATTACATTTTTTAAGTCAAGTATATTCTGCTTTATCGGATAAATGAGATATTTACTAGGAATATTACATAAGAATGTATTTTTTATACATACTCTAACAACTAGTATTAACTTCGTACCATAATCATAACATATGTTTTATTTTAAATTTCCTGGTAGAACAGTACGTGTTCAAATTCAAAACCAAGTGTGGAAATCGTGTCTGCTTTAGTTGGGGCTGGTATGACATCAGCGGGCAATGCCTACTACTGTAAACTTTAGCATAGTGATTCATCCTCCAAAACTTCCACTCATAAATCCATGGATATAAATGTTCATTATTTCAAAGAAATAGTATTGTACAATATGAAATGTTCAAGACTGTTCTTAAATTCCTACCTAAATATTCCACTATAAAACAAAAGGTAATGAATGCAGTACTATTAAAAATTATAATTATATCTACTATGAGTAATAAAAAGAAAGTAAATGATGTATAGTGAATAAAAAGTTTGCAAAAATTCACTACTCTTGTTTATGTCTTATTAGAAAAAAAGGTTATTTAGAAATAACATAATATTCAATCAAAAATGTTCCTGTTTTAACTGCTGTAATCTTAAAAAAGTAAAAACTTCAAATTCCGGTCACAGTGTTTTCATCTCCAGTAGCCAAAGTAGTATAATGCAATCAGATTTATTTGACAGATATGACACCTACTTCAAAAGTTATTAGTTTTACTTGTACTTTAGATTTATTTATTGTCTTTGTATTTTATGAATAAGGTTTATGTTAAAAACAAGCAGTCTTTCTACAAAAAAGTTAGACTTTTAGAAACACTTTCAAACGTGTTTAGGCAAATTTTGTGTGACGTTTTTACTTAAACTTGTGTTGAACACACGTTTAACTTTTTTGTGGTAATAAGGTGAGTATTCTTCATTTTAAGTCAGAGCCACGTATATATCAGATTTGGTTAGCTTAACTGGTAACTAAAAACTCAATAATTATGTGTACCATGTTCATTTCCAGTTTCGTTTCGTTTCCAATTTATTACGATAGAATAGGACTGAGTATTCTAAAAATAAAACTAATTCTAACAAGTATGTTTATAATCAGTTCAGAATTTTTTAAGTTATGAACAGCAATAAAAATAAATTCAGAAAAACAACTTTTTAAAATTACTAACTTCTGGCAAAATCCATAAATGAATGGACAATAATCAAAGAGAAGTAATAGAATTAAACAGAGGCAGAAGTCCCAGCTGCAAGACCTGGGGGCCAATCGCCTAACAGGGTTGCTATGGCTATCACTTATGATTTCATTTTGATTATTTTGACCGCCTAAGGTTCTCAAATACCTCAAGCTGATTTTTGAGTTAAGTTCTGATTTTCTTTAATATTGTTACCAATTTTATGATTTGAATCTTTATGGACTAACAACTTGCATTGTTTCATTGTCTTTTTATTTTTTCACATTATGAAAACCGAAATGCCAATATGAACCTCATAATAATGTATATTAAACAATTTGGATTGCATCCAATGAGAAGTATTATTCTGTCGGTGATTTGTTGTTTATTAATGTTATTATCATAGGATTACAGAATCCTAGGACTCTAAATAACATTTTTAGGGTTCCGTACCTCAAAAGGAAAAAAGAACCCTTATAGAATCACCTTAATGTCTGTCTGACTGTCAAAACTTTATCTCAGGTATGCGTGGAGGTCTCCAGTTGAAATTAAATTCATGTGTAAACTATATACCTACTCAGGTCTGTGGTCCCTTGAAGCTGTGCAAAAATCAGACTTCTAAGTTAACGCGAAAAAAAAGATAATACATCGCGTCATACCTACAAATTCGTACGGAACCCACTGTGTTACTATACTATAATTATTTTGTCGTTCTTGTTGCTTGTTTCCTCATAAATAAGGTTTTTGACAGTATGAATGATAGGACCTCAATAATTTGGTCTAACAAAGCCCTTCATTCCATTATGTTTTGGGTCATCAGATTAAGAGCAAGCACACATTGAGGCACTAATCGCGGCCACTAATAGCTCAGCCAAGCCACTAGTCACTGCCACCAAGCTAATCGAGAGAAATCGAGTGGCCGCAAGCTTAGTGACCACCGCGTCAGTGATCGTCAACAGCTACTCTCTCCACTTCTACTTTAACATAATATTCTTTACTGATTTGAATCTGCTGGTTCTAGTACGCCCACGTGTAGCTGACAGTGAAGCATATGCTGCATGTTGATACGTGAAAGCAAGCATTTAGGTATGTCCAGTTCGGTGAAATACGATGTGCTTTGAACGGGATCCTTACAATTTTTGACGTAAAATATCAATTCTGGCTCGAAAGGTGTCCTCATAAGATTGACATTTGTCTTCCAGCTTATACCTTCGTTCGTCCAAATCTTCTCCACTTCACATGGACAGGCATTCACGAGGACTTCGCCGTGCGGCTAGCACATCAAATCGTCTTCCAATTGCTACCCCAAAAAAGACCTTTTTCTTTTTGCGTGCGATTTTTATATATACAGACGAAATCTCAATGGAAAAGTTTATTTATTTTTACAAAAAATGGTATATAGCAGAACGGATGTACAGCTACACTGGCAAACATATAGAGTTGAATGATCTTCACATACACGAGACCCAAGTAGAATATCGAAAGAGTGATGTGATTGGCTGAGGCAGTCAGATCAGACAAAAGGGTCTGTTAAACCGTTATTAACTTAAATGGTAGGTTTTAGACAACAATTCATACAATGAAGCACATTAGATTTGAATTTACGATTATTCTATTTTAAAAAAATCATATCTTGGCATTGATGTACTTTACAGATATATGGCCTTATATTTTATTTTTAATATTTTTAGTTCTATTCAATAAAAAAAATCATTCGTGGCCGCAGACTTTGAAAATCAAGCCACTTTTACCCAAACCCCTTTATTGAGTTACTTTCTATAGTTCAGAGGTAATCATAAGCAAACCTGTTCACACGCGCTCGAAGCACGCCCCCTCCTACCCGCGCCTCAGACAGCAATTAGCATACTCGAAAATCCACCGTTGGTTGATTTTTAGGCATGCTCTAATTAAGCATGCTTATTACTAGCAATATTGTTACACACGTGCTACTAATGAGCACCTGCTCAATAAAAGCATGCTTCCGTGCTAGTAATGAGCACGTCTGTGCGTACCTTTATAACCCGCATCTTATTCCGCTGTGCTCACCAACGAGATTAAAAAGTTGTGGCGAAAGAAAACAGTCCCTCCCAGACTCATACATCGGTTAGTCTAAAAATGGCTCTGTTCAACTATAGACTAGCTGTAGAGATAGACTCCGAACTAGAAAAAGGTGATGAAGCTGAAACTAGTGGACATAGTAGCAGACACATCCAGCAGTATAACCCTTGAACGCTATTCATAGTATATATTTAGATGTAGGTAGGTATATACTTATAATAAAATGAATAAATATTTCCATACAATGATATGTTTTTTGCCGATTATAGTACGGAACCCTCCGAGCGCGAGTCGAACTTGCCCGGTTTTTTCTTATTTTTTTAAAAGTTAAGGAAAGTAATCAAATTGTTTTCACAAGTTTACCTAAAGCTGTTTTCGCGTTTTCACGTGAAAAATGGCTTAAATCGTCTTTCTTTTCAAAATTCACCTTAGCTATAGTACTTGCAAATAGATTTAGGTAACCTCGTAAAAACAACTTGATTACTTTCCTTTACTGTTTTACCAACAGTTGCCAGACATACATTTTGTGACGGTGTCGCTGCTGGATGTGTCTGCTACGCTACGATCTGCTAATTTCAGCTTCATTAAAAGGTGACTGAAATAACCTGGATTTAACTTAAAATTTTGTGTTCCTCATCGTTTCATCCAACTGATACAATAGGTAATACTATAAATAGATAATCAATAAAAGATTTAGTAAATATATTAAACACTGCGCTTTCTCGATCATGTCTCAACTGCTCGTGCGTATCCTTATGCCTTTATAGTCACGTAAATCCTGTCCTATGTTTTCGCAATTTTAACACCAGCATAATAATTTTTTTTAATGTTGTTGATATTCACGTAAATTTATGTAATACATTTACATTCTTTCCATTATGTTTGTTTTGTATGTAAAGTTCAATTATTTATTCTATCGCTTAAGTTATAAAATCGCTAAGCTAAAAAGGTCTGTCTATGCCGGCCCTTACTAATATCGATGGATAAGGTTGACCTCACAGTCCCCCCCACATTCAAGCGAATTAGGCAACATCAATCATCGCAAACAAACGTAACTTGTCAATTCCCCTTTGAGTGACAGTGACAAAGCAAAGAAAGAAAGCTAGGTTTCTTTTACATTTCTCTGCTTCCTTCCTAATTTTACCTAATGTAGCAAACTGCAAAGAGTAACAAACATAATGCCACATCGGTCACCCTCGCTTTGCCAACCTTGCAAATATGTAACACGAAAGAGTTACTGCAGGTTTTAGGGCGTCGTACCCCAACGGTATAAATGGAACCCTATTGATGTCGCTATGTCGTCTGTTTGTCTGTCTGTGTGTCCTTAAGTCACGGATCCTTAAATCGTTATCTGAATGAGTTACAGAAATACTTGCCCAAAGCCGAATATTTAGTTAAAACTTAAATTAAATTATTTTTCATGGGGTGTTGTTCCATACTTGAAGAGGAGACGAAAATATTTTTTTTCTTTTTTACCGCAGCATGTGACACGTCTTTATCTAGAGATCGTTGAGTAGGATATAAATATAATTTTTATTATTAAGAAATGGGTAGACCATGTTTGTTACCCCGTAACAAACATCTCAAAATTTAAACTAGTCAGGAATGTGAAATTTTGGTATAATTATGATGTCTTATATGCTGTATTTAAACAACAAATACTGAAAATGCCGACTTATAATGTACTTTTTTTATATTAGAGTCGTCATTGTAAATAGTATTTTTAATGTAGGTATAATTAACATAAATAAGGATAAATAAAACAAATAATAATTTAGATTTGTTTTTAGCTCCTTTATAAAATCCTATATACGGATAGATTTTGAAGAAGATAGGTGTTTGACTCTTGTTACAAAATCTTTTTACGGCATAATCGTGACACAGCGGCGGAAGGAAAAGAAAGAACTAAGTATTAACCAGAAAAATGACTTCAAAGTTACTATAAAATACTTTTATTTTAAGCAGGAAGCAGCCAATTAGGTGTTTTTATTTATTTTTATGTTAAACGTGTAATCTAATAATATAAATTAATCATTAGGGGTCATCCATAAATTACGTCCATGAATTTCATGATTTTTGTCCCTCTCCCCGTCCTTGTCACAGCTGGTCACATTTGTGATACTCCCCCAAAGACTTTATTATATAAAGTCTTTGTACTCCCCACCTCCCTAGTGTCACATATTTTGCAAATTTACATTTAAAAAATATTGAATGAAAACATTCGATTCCGAAATCTAAATAAAAACTGTAAAATATATTTCATGTACAACGGAGAATTTGGCATGGACCATGTCACAATAATTGGACGAAAATTTTGCAATGGGCTACAATTTAAAATAACTCTAAAGAAGTATTTATTTAATTTCATATTCATGTCACTAGGTAAAGTAAAGGAGCTTTATTAATGTTTTGCCTTTACGCCATCGTTTTACCAATACGTGGAAACACAAAATTGGGATTAGCGAGCCTCAAACAAAAAGAATTCGTCGAACTTTAATTTAATGCCACATGGCTAGAAGTCTGCGCCAAGTACATAATCATCATCATCAGACTATTAATGTCCCCACTGCTGGGGCACAGGCCTTCCTTATGGATGGAATAGGGAGATTGGGCCATGACCATCCACGCGGGCCCAGTGCGGATTGGTGGGTTCTAACGACTGCATATGCAGCCGGGACCAACGGCTTAACCTGCCTTCCCTAGCACGAAGGAGCTCGATATCGTAAATTTTTGGTCACCCATCCAATGACGATCGCAGCCGAACGCGCTAACCACCTGCGCCATCAAGCTCCTCAAGTACATAATATTATATCGGATTCTGATTAAAAAACTTAAGATCCTACGTTTTTTACTGTAAAATTGTCCATTCACAATTTAATTCGGAAGTAACTTAATAAATAAATACCAATGTTTATGTTTTCGGTTCCTTTCGATCAGACGTAATCCAAAAAAAAAACATTCATTTATTTGTTTGCAACATTTTTCGCAATATTAGTTTATTTCTTCAGTTTCCAATTTCTCTATAGATCTTGCTTGCTACGAAAGCAATAATTTCATAAAGAAGTTCAAGTAAAAATATAAGTAAAGGTCAACGATATTTGCATGCACTACTTGCTTTAAATAGAGAAAGGTCAGTGAGCATTTTGCGCCTACTGCCAAGAGAAACAATAATTATTTTCCCATTTACAGATCATTGGAAATGTTGTTCCTAAGAATTTCCCTTTTGAAAGTTGTAAGAATAACTTTACTTTGCAAAAATATGAGCTACCCTTACCCCCTTAATAATAAACGAAGAATAATCTTGGATTAGTTGCTTCATTTTTTGTCTCTGTTTATTGAATTACAAATGGCATTTAAGTGTTACCAACAAAACACGGCGTAGCTGTTATGATATTTCTCGTTTATTAATAGGGAAAAATTAAAAAAATTATATAAAATATAAATATTTCCAACACTCACACCAATTAGCCTAGCCCCAAAGTAAGCACCGTAAGGCTTATGTTATGGGATACTAGGGCAACGGATAGAATTCATATATGTATAAGTATATTTATACAGAAATACATATTAAACATCTTCATGACTGGAGTACAAATGCTCGTATTCATTACTCAAACATTTGCCCCCACCGGGAATCGAACTCGGGACCTCACGAGTCGGCGACACCATGAAACCCGGCGTACAAACCACACGGCCACGAAGATTGTCAAAAAAATCTAAAAAACATGTTTTGATAATCTAAATTTCATGATCCTTTTCACCCAATTATTCTAAAGTTCTTACCTTTACGCCTTTAACCTTTCAGGTTTGGCAAAACATCAAATGTGCAGTTAAATTGTCAAAAGTGTAATAAACAACACTCCCAATAACTCAACGACGTCGTCAGTCTAATGAATAAAATATAATAATACTTTAGGCTTTTTATGACCTCTAAAACAGTAAATGCTTAGATCTGCAATTATGATAGTGATCAAAAATGAGGGTACCTAAATTATTGGGTTAAAGTTTGCCAAATTATTGACGTTTTGTATACACAGAATTGCGTAGTATTGTTTGTTTACACGTCTTGGAGAGCGAGCGAGCGATTCTCAATAACCAATTTTATGCCGAAGCCAAATAGATTTATAAAATTATCATAAACCACTAAAAGGTTATTACCATGTCTGGTATTTATGTAGACCTTAATTTACTTAGTTTTATGGAGGCGACGTACTTCTTTATAATAACTACAGAGTAGATAATATTTCGTACGCCTAACTTAGTCTTTGAAAAATATTTATTTTTGCAACTTAGATCTAAGTCTGTGTTCTGCAATTCTTTTCATTTGTGTATTAAATTCCATCATACATACCTTTAATGGTGATATCGTGCCGTAAATGTGATAAAATTATTACATTGCAAGTTTAGTTTAAAGCTTGTAAAATAAACGCGTTTGTGGTTGTCATATGACTTATTTAGCTATATACTCAGACATTTCCGAATGTGTCGATATAGCTAAATAACTTCACTAGATAACATACACATTGCGTGCGCATTGCACCCATACATACTTCACATATCACAAGTGTTTATTAATAGATTACTGCAAGTAATAAGGTTAACGGGATAAATAGTGAGTTTTGACTTAAAAAATTGGGAATGTAGATACGTGCATACGTATACTTTAACTTTTAGTAGTAATAAATACACAACATAAAATAATTTTAATCTTTGTTCCATCTGCTATGATCTACCTCCTAATTTATTCAACATTGCCCAATAGTTGCATACCCGCCATTTTTTAAACACTATATTAATATAACAATCCCATCTTCTCAGGATTCATCAAAAAGGACATTCCGATCTTGGCTGCAGCCTGCAGATGCAGGCAGCATGTGCAGCGGCAGCCAAGTTTGGAATGTATTTCATAAAATAATTTGAATGCAGTTGCATATAAACCTGTCGTGCAGCCGAGCTACTTGTAGCCGCTGCACGTGCTGACTGCATCTGCAGCCTACAGCCGAGATCGGGATAACACCTTAAGTACCTATGGAACCATAAGAACACCCCCGCTGCACGTGCTGACTGTATCTGCAGCCTACAGCCGAGATCGGGATAGTACCTTAAGTACCTATGGAACCATAAGAACACCCAAATGATGAAGCATGTTCCTATCCTGCTTTAATAGATGTTAGATTAGAATGCATCACTATCGTCAATTTTAATGATGTACAAAATTATTAGCTCCTAAACATATTCAATTCAAAATATCTTTATTCAAATAGGAAGTATGAATCGTCTTGTTTTTGCTGAGGAGAAAAATAGTAAAACTTTAACTGAGTCTGATCGGATAGGAGCATTGAGGTAGTTTTCAGTCAGCAGAAACGTAATACTTACTTTGAAAGAAACAATTAAATAAACCCTGAGTGTTGTGGGTGGCGGCACCGACTTACTCCATTTACTGACCTCGTTCTTGTAGTCACTGAAACCGTTTTAGCGTCAAAAGTAAACTTCTTGAAAAAATGATAGTCTGACGACGGGCGGGCACGCCGCACAGCGCACGTGCACAAGTGCCAATTCTTACAAATCTGCTGACTTAACAATTTGCAGACTTTGCTTCTTACGTCATAGTCAATGATACACAAACAATTTTGCCCTTTGAAATTACAAGTAATTTGACTGAATTTGGTAATCGTCTTGTTCACAAATTACTAAGTAAATAAATGTAATAACCTGGTTGCGCACACATCCACACAAGAGCACTATACGAATCATGGCAACTTTCAAATCATGTCACATAAGATCTGCAATAAATATATATACCAGTTCTGCAAGAGATTTGCCCATTTAGTTTCTAGTCATTCTCCCGTTGTTGCACAGAACTATCATTAGGACAACTTGTATTTTGAAACAGAATTGAGTGGCTGGCAAGTCCTGTTTGAAGACCGTGTGGGTAGATAGAGCGATCCTATGCATTAGTGGGTTTGGTAGGCAAGTGCGAATAGTTGATTGGAGGTTAGTTATAACTGGTGAGTGGCCAGAAATAGCGCGATGGCTGCCGATCGGCGACTGACGCCCGCCCGCCGCGGGTGCGGTGCCGTGCTCCTGTAGCCGGCGTCGGGACCTACTGACTGCTTCCGGGATACTGTTAATCGGGATACACTGTTCATAAAAAAAATTGTTTGTTTTAATTTTTTTATAGTATCTTCGAATGAGGCACCTAAACTAAGCAAGATGAGATTATCACCGCACTGGTATTAATTCACAGGCAAAAATGCAATCTTTAGAAAACCCAAATATAAGGTTTACTTTATGTTATTATGTTAAATGTCGGAATTTGTCGACGAGTGTTTCGGGTTCGGTGCCGGGCGAGGAGGGTCGACCGGCGGCGGCGTGACTCCCCGGTGATGTCGAAAGCAAACGATGTTTATTTATAGTCGCCGGCCTTACACTATCCCGCGTGTTAATTGGCTACTTGCGACGCATTTTTTCGGGATGTGACCGTTCATATGACGCCAATGCCGCCGTTACGGCCGGTGTTTCCGACCGACAAACATTGACACCTATCTAACTGGCCCACAAACGAGTGGTTCAAGCGGTGCGAGGCAAGGACGCGCCGACTTCTACGATCTGCGTTATTTCATGATGCCACTTCCAGATGCTTCGCATTTTGTATTTGATCGTTTTACACTGATATAAAAAGCGATGATTACCTTTAACATCTCGAAATTTTATTGATGTTTTATTCCAAATAAATACTGTGAACTAAATGAGTTTTTCATGTTTCATGAAATCGTACTTACTGGAAACTGCGCCGGGAAATCTCAAACTCGCCGGAGTTGTGAAGGTGAACGAGAATAGAAAAAATATTTGAGAGGTCAAAGATTAGTCACAATGTCAAATCCGATTAGCTTTATTGTTACTATTGGAATGTAGAAAAAGTGGTGATTAGTTTTGCTACCTACATATCATTTATCATGGGCGTAAAAGTTTATTGTCTATATAGTTACAGCTCTCATTTTCAACTTTCTAATTGTACCGTGAATATTAAACATCGAGTGACTAATGGAAATTACTGTCACGCACTGCAGGGTGTGAACCCTCATGTTTATAAATTAAATGCGTGTAGCAAAAGCCTCTTTAGTAACCTAATTGTATGCCCGCCATTTTCAAACTATTAACTGTTACATTGTGATAATATAATTAAGCTTGTTTAGTTTTTAATATTTCGTTAATATAAGGGTCAATTTAAAATTGGTGGCAGAAAATGTCGTCCCTGAGCAATGATATTTTTTCCTCGTAGATATTAAAAAAATATTATAACATCATAGGGGTGTATTAGTTAAAAGGCCGTTTTTTGTAATTACTTTACATTAAATAAATAGTTTAATTATTCATTAATTAACGCTTTTTTCATATAACAGAGTAGTCTTTAATGGTTACATAGATGTTTTCTAAACAAAAAAAAAACTGTCCCTGTATTCAGTGCAATATGGGAAAACCACAATATTTTTTGATCGAATCGTATGACTGTTTTGCTTAAAATATATTGTAATGAAGCAAATACAACATTTTCAAAAACACATTTCATATCTTTTGAATAAATTTATTGAACCAGCTATGATTTTTTTAAATTTTGTCCCGCAATCTTTGTAATAATAAGCGTGTCTTCTGTTAACATGTTAATTCAATAAATGCCAAGAGATGACGCCCCGTGTTCGGTTGCGATAGTTGTCGTCATAATGTTCACTGTTGTATCGACACTGCTTGAGAGGGGTGAGGGACGGGGTACATGATTTAGTTGAATATTGGCTGCGGTGTGAGGCGCGTGGTTTTATTCTGTGTTTGCTCTGTTACCAGCCTTTTTATGTAAGTATTTTGTTATTTCTGTACAATTTTATAATTATAAAGTATCTCTAAAGGAATAATTAGTTAATGTGCTATTACTTTTTCATAATAATGTTTCATTTAATGATTAACCATTAGTAATCGTCAAAAATACTACTCTGTTACTACGCAACTATGTTACTAGGTAAAGGTAACAGAGTTGTAGAGTAGTAACATAGTTGTCATTATTAAACTGTTAGAAGCTATGGTCTTCATTGTTGTGTTTTTATCGGTGCTTGTATGTGACTATGAGACAATATAATATTTATAATGTAATAAATTTACATAATTTGTTCTAGTTAATACATAGTACTTCGCTATGGCTCTCACAGCAGCTGAAAAACAGCGACGCTATAGAGAAAAACGTAAACTAAATCCAGAAAAGGTTGCAGAAGCAAAGAGAAAGGATTTAGAGCGCTATCATGCAAAGAAACGCTTGGTAAAAGATATGACGCGAGCATCGAGCGTCTAAAAAAAGTGGCGAGTTGCGAATGCCAAAAGAAGAGATCGCCAACCACCGCCACCACCTTCAGATATGATTCCACGTAATTTTTCCCCAAGATTTGTCACAGCTCGTCGACTATCTACTCCTCAGCCACCGACTCCAAGATACGGTAGTGCAAGTCCTAACATATCTGCAAAAGCTCGAGGTCGAAAAAAAGTAAAAAGAGACAGATCGAAACTATTAAAAGAAAATCTAAAATTCAAGGAAGAATTACAGAAAATGAAAAAAAAGTATGAAAAATACAAAAAAAGATACAATAGAGCCGTGAAAAAAGAACTTTCAATCAGCAACCCCAATAATAGTTATGAGGTCTTATCAAATGCTATTAAAGAGCGGTATAACAAAGTGAAAAGTTTAAAGGAGAGACGCATTATACATAATATATTTAAAGAAGATAATATAAAGAAATCAAGAAAGAATCGAAACTCACAAAATCAAAACTTAGAAGTGGAGTCTTTTTGCGCAGTATCGAGCAACCTATCTCACGGTCCTCCGGCAATCTGGAGTCGCCTTCACCCCATACTTACCTCAATTCAACACCGATTTCCTAAAGTGAAATCAATACACATATTTTCTGATGGACCCGCAACTCAATACCGTCAGAAAAAAACTTCTACCTAATATGCACAAGACTATTTTCAAATTACAATTTCACTAAAGCTACGTGGAACTTCTTTGAGGTGGGACACGGTAAAGGAGCAGCTGATGGTGTTGGTGGCTTCCTTAAACGGACTGCTGACCAACTTGTTGCCATTGGCAAAGACATTTCTGATGCGTCTTCATTCTATCAGATTCTGAAAGACAGTAGTAAGTGAAAATGTACCTTATAACTGATGAAGACATTGAAAAAATTGCGAAAGAAGTTCCAGCACAAATTGTGCCTTTGTATGGTACAATGAAGGTACATCAAGTGTTTACAGAAGAAGTGGGAACGCTGAAGTATCGAGAATTAAGCTGCTTTTGCCAACGTGGTTTCTACTCCTGTATGTGCCCGAAAAACTATTCTCCATTAAAGGATACGGTCGAAGAATCAGAAGACAGTAATTCCGAAACTTTAGCGGATATAACTAATTTTATTGAACATAAAAGAAAATCTATATATAATGTTATATACAATTCAAGCTCGGAATCCGGTGACAATATTCCATTAACCGAATTAAAAAATAGATCATTAGATCAACCCGGCCTGTCAAAAGAAAAAAAAGACAACAACGACTTAATTGAGAAGGAAAATATTCATCCAATTCAAGTCAAAGCAGGTGTTTACATTTTAGTTAAAATTTGCAGTTCTAAAAATGAATACATTTATCTTGGCAAAGCATTAAGTGAAGTAGACGATGACGGCGAAGTAAAAATAGTGTACTTGAAGTCTGTTGATAATACTGCAAAGATATTCAAATTAGTTGAAAATGATGTATCATATGAGAGTCTACTAAAAATAGTTTCCGAACCTCAAAAAGTAATTAAGGGTAAAAGAGTATATTACAAATTCCCTTCCCCTCTAGAAATATTTGAAAAATAACATCTCAGTTGACGTTTAATTTGATCTCAGTAATAGCTTACTTGTTTTTTTTTTATTTTTATTATTTAGTTAAGTTTTTAAATATACTTCAACTTGTCTAGCCAAAAACAAAAAGTATTGTGATAATAGTGCATAATTTCGTTGTAAAAGTACAACTATGTTGCTGTTTCTACGACTCTGTTACTTTTATGTCCCTAAATATTTAAGAGTAAAGTTAATAATTTTATGAAGAGCTGATATTTGACTCGACGTTTTATATATCTCCTATACACTATTCTAATTAATGCACAATACCATGCCTATATTTTTATAATTTAAGTAATTTATAGAAAAAAATATATTTATAAAACATAGAAAGTAACAGAGTTTACTTAACTTTAATTATTATAAATACTTAAGAATACATATTGTGATTTTGCATGTGGAACATGAGAATAAAGACTTAATTAGTGTTGACTCCAAAGAAGGTTTACAAAAACAATTGTTTGTTTTTTTAATATTAATAAATATATGATGGTAACAGAGTTGCTATTTTTTTTTACCTTTCACTATGTTATTATCTGATAATCTGAAAAAAGCGGCAAGAGATCGCGGCCAAGAACGAAAATGCATTTGGCAAGATTATTTACATAATATGCGCACCTATACATTTAAATTTAAAAACTCTTTTTTGAATTTGGAATCATAATTTGCTGTCACGTTTTTCTGCAACCGATTTTAAATTGACCCATAACATACATTCTACAAAATTCCAGTTGATTGTGAATCTCAAACAGCAACAAGACAATATCACCATCTATCATGCATAGCAGTTTTCTATTTGGTTGTAGTGTATAAGAATTCAAAATAATTACTTAATAAGCCTTAATAATCCAATTCGGAATACTGCATAATATGTGCTGTTTTTAAAAATACTGGGACCCTACCATACGGACAGTATTCACCACCGTGTTGTTCAGATCGTCCACATATAAGTTGTTTAGAAGGCCTCTCTTTGCTCTTTCAAGCTTAATATATTACTTACTATATTTAATGTGCCTCGTACCAACCGGTGATCACTTTCCGTTTTGACGCTGTTGATCACAGACATTTTCGAATATTTACTTTTTCTGATAAGTACAGGAAATCAATTCCGAATCATTAGCACCAAACTGAGTTTAGCATGAAAAAGTATATAACCAAACTTGATGTGTGTTTAGCTAAAAATGGGAAATTAAACTGATGGCCTCCTCAAGGCCAGAGTAAATTAATATTTTTCCTTGTTAATCATAGGTAACCAACGGGCATCTCTCTATGACCTTACCGCTCGGATAAAATTAATCTATGATGAAAAGTGATAAATTGTACCGAGCTGAATATAAGTAATTTATTTTTTCTATTTTTGATGGCACAATTCCAATCTAACAAAACAAAGAAGGACACGCAAGCTTGGACGTATCGCTTCGCTATTGTTGAAAGCAATTATAATTTTTGAAATACTCATGTCTGAATTTTTTGTATGTCCTGACATGCAAGAGTGACATTGTGACACATAACGGTTTACGAATATGTTAGTACCTACTTCAATGTTAAACTTATGTTCATGCGTAGTTGAATGAACGCCAGTTCATAATTGTTTCTAGGTATGTTGTAATTTCATGCTAGACTGCAGACAAAAGATCAACACATAATGCGTCATCTGTTAACTTTCCCAGTTAGCAGTTGTCACAACGAAGCATGTTGATTGTTGATTTATCAGTGACAAGCTTTTGGAAACAATCATAGACGATTAGGCATACAACCTGTTATTATTATTTCCCATTAGTGTCTTTAAGAAACTTCCATGCCGGAAGTGATATTTTAGAGTACGCGTTTAAATACCAATGTTGTCGCAATTGTTACATGGAAGGAAACTTGTTTCAATATTAGGGGTAACCAATCAATCATTCGTCGTCTTACGTCGCGACCGCAACGATCCACGTCAACCAATATGTTTGTATTTTTAACCAACTTCAAAAATAGAGTGAGCGTCTGTTTGTATTCACGTATATGTTCCAAAACGATGGCCCATATTTCTTATATTTTTCAATCACACAATAGAACACTATTTCAACGGACATAAAATCCTTTTTTTTTTACATTATATTTGACGTTTCGGATCCTTTACAGCCTCTGCGGGCACTGGATTAAAAGGATCCGAAACGTCAATATAAATGTAGAAGTGTGCTTCATTGCGTTCCCACGAAAATTTCAAGATTCGATCGAACATTTCATATTTTTCAGAATAGTTTTTAACAGTTAATCTTTTCTTAACGCTATCCTGACAATCTCGTGCATTATATCTCATTATTATATTGAGTTGTACCATAATTGAGGAGCTGGCGAACAAAACGGTATAATTACGCATCTGATCAAACTACTTTTTTTTACTGCCTGGAGGTTTCGGTTAAAACCGCCTGGATTGATTGAAAATTATTTGAGATTTAAATTCAACGGGCCCGAAACCTCTGTTTTAGGCAAAACACTGTTAAAATTACTTAATTCATAAAGTAAAAACCATGGCAAAAGCTCATTGGAGGTATGTCATTATGAGATTTAATATACAGCTCCTGTAATATTTAATTTTATGTAATTATACCGTTTTGTTTGCCAGCTCCTCAATTTATTTATTTTATGAAGTTTTAGAACTCAGGAACAATCAGGTTGTCCCTGATACACAAAATAAACGCTGTAACCAACATCACAGAAGTCTTACTTTATTTTCATTAAAACATTATAATTAATTTGGAGAAGATGAGGATAACTAACGTGAGAATGTAAGCTGTTAGATTAACTTAGCCACAAATAAAGTAAATATTTTGCCTCCAAAACATTCCGAGAAAACGTGCAACTGATCGTTAAAAGTTGGAGGAAAAAGAAATTAAACAATAAATACCATCGAATTCTTGAGAGGTATGACATGAATTACGAATGCGAATTCAAAGAAACAATATGTGTTATTCCTCGAAAATAAGAAACTTGCTCCGCCGCCGGCTGCTGTTGTTAAATGCGTTGTCTCGATGAATACGTGTTCAAGTATTTTAGTAAACAGACCGAATATGTAGGTGGCTTTATGGCTCGCTTCATTGGTATATTCAAATGTATTTGTCCTAACAAACCATTGATTTGTAACTGCAAGCACTGTCTTACAGAGTCTGTAATTCCATTTTTTTATCTCAATGCTATCTTATTTATAACTGTAATTATACGCAAGTTTTAATGTTAATAGCTTATTAATTACCATAGATTAGCTTTGCTCATTTTATTTTGATTTAGATTACCTTAAAGATAAACTTTACTATTGCCTTCCTGAAATAAATCATACTATAGATAGAGATATTTCTGTATAGTATTATTAGAATTAAAACATTAACATAAGTTTTCGAGCGAGCTCAGCAAAATCGTTTCAGGAAATTCATTTAGTACGTATATGCTTTTCAAAGTTAGTGACATTTTTAGTTACTTTTAAGAAAAGCATATACTAAAGTCGCCCCGTTTGTATTTACTAAACACTAACCTTTACGTTCTGGGTTAATAGGTTTCTGGAATGCGTAGAATGACTCGCGGCTTCAAAATTATTTTGGTATATACATATTTTCATTCATTTTGTGTAAATAACTAGAGATTTGCGTCGTTAAGAACTATAAACGGTAATGTTATCATAACTAGGATATGTCTTACGTTATTGTAGAGAATTAGTATAAACTACATTAACTATTTAAAGTTAGCGACTTCTTTCGCTTTCAGGCCATCAAAGGAGTCATAAGTTTAATTATATGAAAGACAGAAGTGACAGTTCTTTTTATCATAATAATCTTAAGATTCATTAATTAGATTGTGTTCTGGCTATAAAAACAGAAATAACTGTGTGTAGTACTTTCTCGGCGAGTGTAGTGGAAAGCTGCCGCAGAGCAGCCGCATGTCTCGTGCCGTATTCGCAGATAGCACGTGTGGCGAATGCACAATTATTGCATTTAACTTACTAATAAAGTTCCCTTTCTATATATGAAGGACTAATAAAATTTTGGACATTGCCTTAGAGAGGCGAAAATTATGAGATAACAAGATAGTATATTTTATTTTGGGATTTTGAACATTTCCAGTATTATTAATGGAAATTGAAAGCACCGCACAGTCCCAGTGCTAATTTTAATTTATTTTATGCGTTGCGTCGTTAGTAATTATTGTATTAATGTAGAGATAAATGAACTGCCTCAGTAATTCATTATTGGTATCGTGACGAAAAATTTCCCTGTTCCAACGCCATCGCCTAGTTAGCATTCATGAGCCGGTGTGAATAAATCAAGCAGTCTCAGTTGGCTCGAAAATGGAGCTCTTGCCGGTTATAAATGAGTGATTGCTTGGATGTAGACACCTATCCTACGTGCGATACAATAGCGCACAAAGTCAGCTAACGACTAGTGAACGAACAGACTATTTGGCAAACCCATTCCTGATATATGAGTCTAATGAGGTGTTTTCCTCAATTACATCAAAAAACGTGCTTGGGTACGTTAACAGGTGTACAGCACAGCTACTATCTATTTTGTGGTACAGCTCTGGCTTGTTCTCCACATTTCGTGGAAAATTAAAGAGTCAGGTCGGCGCCACTGCGACGTGATGGCGCCGTCATTACGTGAAAACTCTGCTCCTGGAACGGAATACTTCCTTACCTTACTAGTAATACAATAAAATGTATGTTATATTGCTGAAGTCGCCTTTACTTTCGCTCTGTTGTAATTGCTTTAAATGTATACGGCTAACACTTTACCTAGAGTTGGATGTTAAATATGGTCGTGACACATTTCCACCAGTCCATGTATTTGTCGTTAGTTTTGTTGAGCAGTCATCTGTTTTGTTTGCAGTCACAATGGTGGTGGGCGAAGTGAAACGTGCTACCAACATCATGGACGGCATCGAGAACACCGGCGATGTGCGCCTCCATGACCACCGGCTGCGGCTCAAACAGAGGTGAGCACGGATTGGAACATAAAACACTATCCCAACGCAATACGTTCCCGTCATGCTGGAGTGGCCCTACAAGGCGCAACGGCGGAGCGGAGACTCTCCATACGTGGAGATGCCCGCCGAAAGAAACGCTAGAACCACTCGCTCTTTTCGACTTGAAGTCATCTGCGACCAACAGCATACATACACCCTTCAAAAGATAAACTCTTAAATTAACAATCTTGAAAAAAGAAGCATTCAATGCAGTATTTGATAACTATAATAATTCCCTCGCATCAGAGAGTAAACAAACTAACAACAAAGAGGTAGGGATTAGCGCATTCTAACCGCGACTGCGGTCGTCTAAATCTCTAAATGACCGGTCATAGGACGGACGAACAATATTAATTATACATTATTGTTTAAACTAGTAAAAGTACTTACTCCGCGATCATGTGTAAACAGTGCCGAAATATCGGAGACTCCCAAAAAACAAGGTTCATGGTAGAAACCCTGCTAAACCGCTAATACCTACAAAATAATTATTGTCTCGAGATCTTCCGTTCACACTACTTACAGACCAGAAGGCGCGTTAGTCTATTATAGTCCCAGCTGTAACAAAAATAGTGACATTTCAAATATTACACATCTAAAATATGTTTTTCATATACATGTTCTGTATTTATTAACCATAATAAGAACAGTAAATGAAAAGAAGACGTTAGCACCCATCAATCCACTCTGGTGAAATCGATATTATTTCCATTAAGATGTTGGAGACATATTTAAATATTCAAGTATTTCATACTCTTTTTAAAATGCAAGTTCCAGCTGTGACCGTGACTTGAATTGGCGAAGCACATCAGCCTTGATTTGCGTTAAAAGCTCTAAATGTATTTCTGTTTAGGCATGAAGCTGCAAAAATTTAGAGGCTTTGTCGTCTAACTTTGAATCTTTAATAATTAAAGCAGAGCCGAGCCTTGGTAAATAATAACTTGTTAAAATACAGACTTTTACTTCCGTAATTAATTATGACTGCTCCATGACCAATATCCTCAAACCAAATATTAACGACATTATCATGTGTGGTTGTTAGTTTAATGTAGGAGGATTACCAGAAAAGTAGTGACGTCAAAATTTTGTGACCGTGTTTTTTATTTACAATTTTACACCCACAATACGTGCGATAAAGTCATACACTTCACTAATGAAGTAATTAAATCACTCAAGTTTTTAATTAATCACCTCGATGGATCGGCCCTAACATACCGAAATAAAACAATGATGATTTTTAATATTCATAAATATTTCCTTTTCTTTTGTTTTGAATTGTTAAAATTAATATTTTTGTTAATTTTATATATACTCGTAAAGATTTCAACAGAAATGTATACTTGAATAATTCCAATGATTATAATATTTTGTAGAACGTATTCTACCCTTAGATTAAAACAAAAAGGGAGTTACGGTACGGTACAATGAAAACTTTTTTTTTTTTTTAAATCATGGTTTGTCATGAATGAATTTGTCGGAGCATATTTTATTTGATGCTAGTATGAGCGTACCGTATCTTCCCTTTTTGTTTTAATCTAGGTTCTCCCTTATTAATAAACGAGGAATAAGCTACGTCGAACTAGTTACGTCGTGTTTTGTTCATATCACTCAAGTGCCATTTGTCATTCAATGAACCGAAACAAAACATAGAGTAACTAATCGAAGCTTAGTCTTCATTTATTAATAAGAGCGTATATGTATAATGTCCGGTGTATAAACAAAACACGCGTTGTTTACGGTAAGTAGGCTGCCAATTTCCTTCCTGCTGCTGTCTATAATTTATGTTTACGATACGAGCAGTTCAAGTGTAAAAATTAATTATTTTTAAAATTTAAAGCGTATGAAAATGAAAAAAAAAAAAACATTTTTGCTCAGTCCTGTTTAAATATGGCAAGCATGTTATTTCATTTCATTACACGCTTGAGATAATGTACTACAACAGAATCAGTTAGTCCGTTTCCCACTAAACCGAACCATGGTGGGCGAGTAAGTGAACAACCGACACAATCTATTTACATTTAGCTTTTAGGTACGTACGTCAGATATTCTGAATTTTGTCGTCAGCCGCGCTATCTTTTCAAATGACTCATTTTATTCTTAAAGTAGAAGCAGCTCGGCTGTTTTAATGTTGTTGTTGGTAACGTCACGATGAGCACGAGGCGGGTGACCGCGTTTAGGGTACCGAGTGCCGTATCATTCACCTACTACATTCGGCACTTCGATCGACGCGCTGCGGGGTGGGCGTAAAGGTTGCCAGTTACGTCACCAACCTCCAGATGCAATACGCGCAAACTTTACGGATGCTCTTTAAATAAAGCTCGTCATATCTTGAGTCATAGAGATTCCCAACAGCTTCGATTTTGACAGAAATTGCTCGAATATGAGATGCACTATCGATTGCGCTTTAACGCCCCCTGACTTTACAAAGCCATTTCCAGCTAAACTGTCGAAGGTATTGGTGATAGTACGCGACTTAAATGACAATATATTAAACTCGATGTAGTTATCACCTAAGAAGAAAGTGTCAGGATTAGAGAAAAGGCCAGGACAAGCATACGCCAGTTATCGGAAGTATCTCGTGCGTGAATAGGCTTTGGTGTTCTTTTGTAAGGTGCTGTGCCGTGTGCTGTTTGTTACCATTTTTATTTTAAAACATCAACCATAAGTAATTACACTTGGGTAATTTGATCTAAAACTGATCCACCCCATCTACAAACAGGGAAAATCCTTGTGTGCCTTGCAGTTGGGCATTATTCAATATAAAGAGTCTTTGATTAGCAACGCTTTTGGCAAACGTTCAAGTTATTAATTACACAGCGCATACTTTCTTAAGAACATCGAATCTTGTTAAAGTTATTTTATCCACCGTCTCGCTAATCGTTTACAGGAAACGTTTATTTAATTACTTACTTACTTAAAAGTTAATTATTGGTTACTCGAAGCGTATCTTTTGGAAATCGATTTAGCTCTGACCTACATAAAATTCGATTTAACTATAGAGGGTAATATTTCTTAGATTTGTATTCAAGGTAAGAAACGTGGAGCACACAGTGAATGCCTCGTGCGAGAGTGAACCGAGGTCGTTTCATTCAATCGTTTCAATAAACGATACGTTACGATTCACCTCGGATCTCTGCTGGGTCGCTATGTCGTCGTGTTACCACATGCAGAACGATGCGCGTGGGCAGTAATCGGTGCCCCCTTTGCTTGCTTGTTGCAAATGACACATAACTTTTATACGTATTGTAATAATCATTAGCCTTAATATCCCCATTGAAGTGGCACAGGCAAGGCACAGGTCGTCCCGATGGATAGATTTTTTTATATGCAAATGACTACCCCACCTGATGTTAAGTGGTGATAGATGATAAGATAGCTGGTACAGCAGTTATGAACTGCTACACCGAACATCCTCACCTTGCCAGCCTGCAAACATGCTTCTTCACGCCTCTCTTAAAGGACCCCAGATTGTAGGAAGGAGGGAACACGTGCGCGGGCAGAGAATTCCACGTACGACTAGTACGACAAAGAAATGAGTTACCAAATTTCTTTGTTTTGTAGTAAGGAAATTGGGCAATGACGCGAGCCCAGTGCGGATTGATTGGTGCTAACAACAGCAAATGAAGCCGTTACATACGACTTAACATGCATTCTGCACGAAGGAGCTCGTAATAATTATTTTAGTCACCTAATCTATGCAAATAATGTATCAGAACAATGTTCCGCTTCAGCCATTATGACCTTCCCGGTGGACCCCAACAACCCTTTAAAGCGTTGAGCCTTGAAACCTTACACCAACAAAAACACAGTTCCACCAAAAGGCGCTCTAATTTCTGGCCTCTTCGATTTGTAAAAGTTTATTTGTACATACAATGAGGCTGATTGATAAAGGAACATAAGAACCTTTTATATTTACAACACGTATTCGAAAGAGGATTTGTTTATATATTACTTGTCCGACGCATCGATTTGCATTAATAATCACATGACGCCGGCCGCTAATCCATCCGAGGCTAGAATGGCACGTCGTCGTGGCCATAACATTGCGGTCATTAGCTCAATAATCAGCTCCACAACAATGACTTGTTAACGCCACATTCATCTGTCTTATTTGAATAATTATTCCGTTACAACAAATGAGAATAAGCCATGCTCTCGTATCATGGAGACGTGAGAAATCTTATAATTCTTAAGTTCTGACAATGAAAATAATATGTACACTTTTACAATCTGCACATTACAGTTGGCAGCTGTAGACTTTACTTAAGAGATTTTTGTTTGACGAACTAACATCAGGGGTCGTCATAAAAGTCACTCACATCACAGTATTTGCATGGTGTGTGATGGATATCACACACCATATCCAAGACAAACTACCAAAATAAGGAATGGAATTGAATAATTGAAAACGATTTTTTCCTTTTTCCCACTATAGTTTAGATCTAAATTATTTGTGTTTATTAATAACATTTACCAATATTAGTAGATTTCTTTATAGTGGCTGTCATTCATGGTGATATCTATTTTCTAGTTTTGATAGACCTTGTTTTTTTGAATATCCCTCTTATAGCTTTATTTTTTTTGGATAAAAAGTATCCTGTCTCTATCTAGGTAATAAACTGTATGTATGAATTTCATCCAAATCCGTTCAGCCGTTCTTGCGTGATTGAGTAACAAACATTGAAACTCACATTTTTAATATTACTAGGAAGAAGGATTTATGAATTATATTGTCTGTAGCAGTGTATCTTGTAGATCAGAATTAAAAATATGTAATTTACCAATTAAGCCAATTTCATTCATGTTTTTGCTTGCAGGTTCGATATAGTCAGAAAATTAGGACAAGGTACATATGGCAAAGTGCAGCTCGGGATAAACAAAAAAACAGGACAAGAGGTTGCCATTAAAACAATAAAGAAATGCAAGATAGAATCAGAAGCGGATCTAGTTCGTATCAGGCGAGAGGTGCAGATCATGTCCTCAGTAAGGCACCCCAACATTGTACATATTTATGAAGGTTGGTTTATAAGGGTTATTTTTTACTGCCTTATATCAAAGATATATTATAAAGGATATCTCTTTCACCGACTTCCAAGTAGGAAGTTCTCAATTCGTCAGTATATTTGTTTTTATTGTTATTCGCGCATATCTCCGAGATGCGTTAACCGATTTTGTTGATTATTTTTTTTGTCTTTAGGTAATACTGAAAACGGAGTATACATTTATTTATTTTGACACTAAAACATAGTAGAGTAGGTCTGAAAACCAGGCCGACTCTTACTTCCACATCACGAATGCAGTCTGCAAGCGTTTGTCCTTAAATTTTACGTATCAGGCTCATCTTGACTAGAAAGTAAGCACTCTGATAATACACCAGATTCGAGGGTATTTCGGTCTATTCAACATATTAGGCGGACTATTTTTGTTTGTAAAAATATGGAAATAAATTAAAAGTACATGTAACTATAAATTTGACATATGGCAATTATGACATCCACATCCAGTATTAGAAATTATACTGTCAGAAGTCACGACAGTGTACTGATGAATACTATTTAATATAAACTAAACCTTTACCTTGTAAATTGTAAAAAATCTAGCTGCATTATTTATCATATAGGGAAATAAAGAATTATTTTTATGTAATCGAGGTTAGAATGCGAATTCAATAAAATTGATTGTATTCCTACCTCTACCCTGAAAAATCTTATTCCTTGAGATAATAGAATTGAAACTGGACACGAATACTTATCTAAATAAATTATAAAGTTTGTATTTTTTAGTTTTTCTTAAAGGGTATTTATTGGTGCGTGTGTTAGGGTTTTTCTAAAATACACCCCTAAGAGGATAGAAAACGGGATAACAGTTTGTATGAAAAATCTAATTTTTCTTTAGTTAATAGAATTAAAACTTGGTACGAATACTTCTCTAAATAAATAATTTGCCGAAGTTTTTATAAGTTACTCAATAGATACTGTGGTAACTATCCAGTAGGGTTGTTAAACACTTTGAACCCCGGGTTCAAAGTGTTGTAACGAAATAAAAGTCTGTGGTACGGCAGACTTTTACTGTGTTTGGGTGTGTTACACCTGTTATGTTATAAAAAAAATTAAAGCCACCCAAACTCTGCATCGGCACTAGGTTACAAGTCAAAGCTTTGCACCGGAATGTAGTAGAAGCCACAATTTTGACCGGACTTGCTCAGGGAGAAACAGTATTTGTACCACGTATTCCATTATTACCAAATGATCTCCCCTTTGAATTCAAAAGGCTCCAGTTTTCCCTGAAGGTCTGTTTCGAAATGATCAGAAATAAGTCGCAAAGGCAAACTCAAATTCGTCGGAGTAGATCTACGACAGGACTATGTCTCCCACGGTCAGTTTTATGTTGTCATGCTGCTGTGTAAGTTTGCGATATAGAATACCAGTTGCGTTATATTCAAAGTGTTTAAGAACTCTACTAAATGATTTACCTACTGCAGCGTTACTGTTTACCGCAGTATTTATCTTTCAAAGGACTTCAACATTTTTTATCGCTAATTGGTCGTTATCAGACTTTTTACTGTTACTGTACTGCATAGATAGATACTTTTACTTGGGGCCATTTAAAACGAAATACAACAGTTTTGCCGGTTCCCCAAATGTATATTTTTGTTCATCTGTTAATGAATCACAGAAATTATTACTTTATAATACTGACAAACCTTCTAAAGCTATCTCATCGTTAAGTAATCTTTTTACCCGCTATAGTACTTCCATCCTAGACAATTATATTAGGTTTTTCATAATACTTTTGTAAGTTTCTCTTTTCAGCTTTGAAACCAATATGAGCCACGTCAAAATTCATGTATATTTATACAATATAACTGGATTTTGAATTGCACTCATTGCATAGCGCAGGGAATGTCCCGCTTTTTTAATTTAAAATTACCCCCAATATTACACGTTATTTATGTTTTCAAATATAAGTTATAATTTTTAAATAGTAAGCAGATTGAAGACAAAGCAGATTTATAAAAGAAATTATGACTGAGCCTTAAAAAGGTTGTTCACCTTTTTTTAAGGCTCAGTCATCAAATTTCGTCGCCTACACTTGATACAAATCGAGCAAAGACCACCTATGCATCTGGACTTACGTGTGATCTTACGAAAATGAATTATTCTCATATTTAATTTTGTTACAGTATTTGAAAATAGTGAAAAAATGATACTCGTTATGGAGTATTGTTCGGGTGGAGAATTATACGATTACCTTAGTCAGAAAAAAGTTTTACAAGAAGACGAGGCTAGAAGGTTAGTATTTATCTTTTACTAATTACAATTTGTTCTATGCGGTGGCTAGATATGAGGGCCAAGCTAAACGCGATAATTGTTGCAAGCTTTTCCAAGCATGTAGTAAATGTGTTACAGATTCAAAGTGGACTGAGTAGTTTCAGAAAATACATATATATCATACAAGATGGGTTCATACAATGCAATGCGAACTTAATGGTAACTTTAAAACTGAGACTTCACTAGCCCTTTAAGCACTCGTGTCATCATTTACATAACTCCCTCTAGTAAGCGCGCGGTCAAAATGTAATGATGGCGAGTGACGCTCGGCGCCCCTTAAGACCTTTGCTTCAGTGTACAACGCAAATTCGGCACCATAGGTAACGCCGCCTCTGCTTTAAATTAGCGGAAGTCGTGGTGCAGTATATAAACTCAAAGGTGTGTTTGTCTTGCACGTGCAAGCTCGCACTCGCTAATAAATACACAACAACCATTAAGTCAGTGTAGAAGTTTGGGAAGTCATGTTAATCCATTGGTCCTGGCTGCATCTGCAGTCGTTAGATTATGGCCCATTTTCTCATTCACAGGGAAGGTCATATAGGGAGGAAGGACCTAATAGGGAAGCTGTTATTAGACTGATGATAATAATTGTTATAATAACATTCTTGTAGTAGTCTGCCTCAAAAAAGTGTTGCAATACTTATGCCACATGACCCGAAAACCCTCTCGATAACCTGGAGAAACTGATTGTTCCGAAGAAGCTCGAATTCAAAAGAGCAAGAGATCGCAGCCCTACTAGATGGACCGATTAAACATCAAAATGTCTTAACACCGCAATCATTAACGCTCTTGACCACAATTAAGTTATAGAAAAAACTGGAAGCAGCTCTGCATCTGCATCACGACGCTCAGCATTGAGCTACAACTGGAGTAGGAACA
The DNA here is from genome assembly GCA_902850365.2 of Chilo suppressalis. Lineage (NCBI taxonomy): Eukaryota > Metazoa > Arthropoda > Insecta > Lepidoptera > Crambidae > Chilo > Chilo suppressalis. The sequence continues at coordinate 8,606,128 of OU963902.1, forward strand.
GTGTTACTCCACCCCTCAAGAAGTATTAGGCTGTTTTTATTTATTTTTAAGCATTTGACTGCTAGATGTTTAAATCTAAAGAAAAGTTTTATTGAAAGAAGAAATAGCAATTATAGTTATGTTTTTATTTATTTTTAAGCATTTGACTGCTAGATGTTTAAATCTAAAGAAAAGTTAAAACAGTCACATGCTTAAAAATAAATAAAAACATAACAGTATTAGGCTGTGTTTATCAATGATTCTGCTGTTATAATAAAATTTTTGTTTACAGGTTATTTCGTCAGATAGCGACCGCTGTTTATTATTGCCATATACATAAGATTTGCCATAGAGATCTGAAACTAGAAAATGTATTACTGGATCACACAGGTAGTGCTAAGGTTAGTTATTTTATTAAATTGGTAACAATTAGCATTACTAAAAAAAAAGGCCGCCTTTGCCCACATTATGTTATTGTTTTCTTATTTTTGTATTCTTTTGTGTGTGTGCAATAAAGAATTTATCTATCTATCTACTATTGCTATTGATGGTAAGGATTAAAAATATGAATGTTTATTGAAATAACTCATAGTGTGGGTTTAATATACAAACAAACTCATTCATTTTCAACTTAATTTAATAAAATTTAATAAAAATAATGAATTCGTTCTGTTTAAATAATTTGGGAGGAAGCAGTGATACAGAAGTACCTTCGTCTAACGCAGATGTGTTATTTAAAAAACATAGATGCTTCATGTTTCTAATGACTATGAAACGTGCATTTATTATACTACAAATTAAACAGAATCATTACAAAAAAAAACAATACTCAGCACTGTCAATAAATATTGTGTACATATTTCTACATGTGACTGGTACATAATCGACTATTTTAGTAACATCTATCGGTTGATATTGCATCTCGCTCCATCGAATAGGTTCAGTAGAGTCTGGGATAATACGCATACCAGGAAACTTGCCAAAAAACCCGCCGGTTAGAATACTAATAGTACTACGACCAACATCTTTTATAGTTATGTTTTTAATGTAAGTTTCACTAAAGGTTTTAAAATAAGTTTTGTGTTTAGTTTGTTTTATAAAAAGAATATTATCTTCGTAACAAATCAGCATGGTTGCTTAATTGCTTTAAATTATCATAATAATGTTCGAATCGTTGAGAAAAAACCTTAAATTATAATTTAATAGATAATAAGAGCTCTATTCATGGTGAAATGTTTCTACTTTGTGTCTTTGACTGTACTTTACATATTGTTCTTTGTTGACATTCGACACGTGTGTTGATTCAACAAAATGTATTACATTTCTAAGCAACATACGATTGACACACAACAATTTTTTACAATTTTCATTTGAGGACTACATATAATAAATATGAAATTAGGCCCATATTTTTTGTTGTTGCTAATTAGCTCTATTTTAAACTACACATTTAAAAAAAATACGGATACAGCGACCAAATTTAAATCTAGTATATCTACAAGTGATTGAGTTATATATGTGTTATATTGTGTGCCAAAACAGCATATCTCCAGCTCAGAATAATAATATCAAGCAACAATAACAATCATCAAAATCGATCGAATCTTTACACGTGTAATATTTTATTTCTCTTTATTAGAATGCCAACTTTCAAGTAAGATAGTGGCACCAATGACTGAGCGTCTATATCTCTCGTCTATACCATATTTAGTGGTCGGTTACCTACTATTATTTTCATTGATCACAGAAAAACATGTCTACCATTGGTTCTTGTCGTCATTGGTGCCTCTACCTTAGGAAGGGCAGTGGTATTAAATTTTAATCAATACGTTTTTGATGCTTTGCTAGCCGGAAATGAAATAAGTACATTACAAAACATGGAATAAAGTTATCAACCGAAAGTTCGTCTATCCAATTCAGTAATTTCTGATTGACACTGGCATACGATAAGTAAACAACATTTATACCGCGTCAGTACGACTGTCCTGGCACCATGAGTTGGTTTAACAGTTGTTGCCTCTTCTCTTTAGCAAACATACTTCATACATATATATTTTTAGATCAGATTTAAAAAAAAAAACTACGTCTTGTATTAAGGAGCTAAACAACAACTCGACTTTGTTTTAGGCTAAATATGATGTCAAAATATAGTCTTTGTTAATATCTACTGACACTGTTATCATTAATACGTTGCATTTTATTATTATTTTCAGATAGCTGATTTTGGTCTTTCAAATGTTTTCAAAGAGACGTCGTTATTATCAACGTTCTGCGGGTCACCTCTTTACGCATCGCCAGAAATCGTTAAAGGAACACCCTATATAGGGCCAGAGGTAATCTAGACTGTGTCATATGAATGATCTTGTCTGTTTAATTCGCTTCAGAAACAATTTAAGCGATGGGTCGTCATTATTATTGTTTTACACCTATGCCAAATGTGGATTTTTATTATAAAAACATCGAAAATATAGTAATTTTTATTATAGAACATTACTAGTACTAAGCCTAACAATTTTGATACTCAGCTTTTTTTCTTATCGAGTATGAAATATTAAGCTAAATTTATAGTTACTGCTCGACCACATCGCACAAGTATGTTCTGCGCGATCTTTAAAGCAAACTACGGTCTTGTACATTCGAACTTTGCCGCCACCTATACTAATTCCATAATACATTTTTGTGTATTTGATTTGTTCTCTACCCCAAACAGGTGGATTGCTGGTCCCTCGGCGTTCTCTTGTACACTCTAGTGTACGGTGCGATGCCGTTCGACGGCTCAAACTTCAAGCGGCTCGTGCGACAGATCAGCAACGGCGACTACTATGAACCGAAGTGTCCGTCATGTGAGTCACAAATGTAAAGCTTACTACAAGTATTCCTTTTTTTTTTAATCCTCCAAAAACGGACAAAGTAGTCAGGTTGCTCAATGAGTTTATATAGAAAATTTTGTCAGATTTTATAAATTAAGTAATGGTCAGTTTTAATGATCAACCCAATCCCCTACCCCGTGGAGCCCTGGAACCTTACTAACCGACAGAAACAACACCACCTTTTGGTAGTAGAGTAATTTATTACTGTGATTAGTGTTGCTCAAATGCAAGAACAAGACGAGACTTAGCCAGTCTTGGTCTTGGTCTTGCGCCAATACCCCTGGTCTTGGTGTTGGTCTTGGTCTTGGTCTTGCAGCAAGAGTCTTGCAAGTCTTGCAATTACCTATTAGACTATTGCTATTTATTAAAGTTTACTTTAGATCTTAACGTATTAGATTGGAACATTGTGAGCTTGAATTAACATAGCCATAGTAAAGACCAATCAGATTAATAATTGTCTGAAGATTTGATAAGAAATTCGAAAAATTTTATAAGTACGTAAGTACGCTTTTTATATTATTTTATTAGTTATGTAGATTTTTTTACACGTTTCAAGTATATTTAAAAGTGGCTAAAATATTTATCAAGCGGGTGATATTAGACCACTTTTTTGCTATTTTTTCTTGTAAAACTTAAGAAATTTAAGAAATATTTTGACTAAATGTACAATAATAGTACCTAAGTAATTAGTTTAAACCTATATAATCAATATTATAATATATACTTACTAGAATAAATTCTTATGACTTCTTCTACCTATCCTTCCCATTATCTAATCGTAATACTACTTGCGTGAGCAGTATAATGTATTCGCTACTATTCTAAGCACTCTGAAACTTATTTATTCTTTGGAACACCTGTACTCTAAAATTCGAAAATCGAAGTTCGTGTCGTACCGTCTCGCTCGCTCATATATTAAATAGTATTAGCGTGAGTGGAACGGCACGACACGAAATTAGAATTTTGCATGAATATACCTAGGCCCTGTGGCGGCAATCAAATAGTGTCAAATGTTGTGATTTCGGCGCGGCGGCAACGATTGTTGTATGTGATTTCAATAGAAGCCGCCGGCGCGTGTTTCATTACTATGTACTTCCGAAAAGCGGCAAATTTCTTTGTGAGTTCAGTACAAAACCTTTAATGCCGCATTATCAAAGTACCGATGGTTAAAACAAAATTATGCATGCACTCTGTTTGATTTTAATGGATATTTTTTTATTCGCTATGTATGTTTATGGTATTGGTCGTAATGCGCATAGGTCCAGTCCATATTCTTTGATACAGTTTTTCGCGTCTCATAGAATTCCTAAGCGTACCTATATATCGAACTGTTATACCTAACTACTTCGTGAAATAACGCTAAGTCCTGGGTGTAAGACGCAAGAGTCTTGCCGGATTAGTCTTGTTCTTGCTCAAGTCTCGCACGGTCAGTCTTGATCTTGGTCTTGCTAAAAATACGTGGTCTTGTTCTTGGTCTTGGTCTTGCAAAAATGCAAGAACAAGACCAAGACTGAATTTGGCCAACACTAACTGTGATTTTCTGTAACAGTTGTCATTTTAATTTAAATAATAAAAATATTTAGCCAACAGACCTCTAATAGGCGGTACTTACTGGAGTTTGATTATTGAAACTGGCCGTAAGTACTGTTATATATACTGCGTTATTCTGTATTCAGTTAAAATACGAGCACAACTTGATTTACTACGAACATTGTAAATCAATATTGTGCATTGTACGTTATTGAATATGAATGAATGAAACTATCAACATAACAATGAATGCAATGTTTACGATACGGACGGTCGAACAGCTAGTTCCCGTCCCGTATTAAACTATGTGCGTATTTATCATTGCCGTACAATTGGTTAACAGTACCACAAAATAGTACAGAAGTTAATCTACACATAAGGTGCACTCGATATCTCGGGCCGCTTGGGGCCATTGCGGGCGCGAGTTCCATCCGCTTGAATCACGTGCCAGTGAATTTTTTTGTTAAAATATGGAGTAACAAAAACATTATATTATAACTGTTCAGTGAACAGTTGTTTGAATTCAACATTAAACGAGGAATTGTCGTTTAATTTTTAATTTTGTATCTAATATAACAATAACATTAAAAGACTAAGTTATTATAAGCTAAAAGGTATTTACATTCCTCCTGTTTCATTCTCAACAATAAATGAAACAAGCCAAAGTTGACAATGCTAGCGCGACCGCCGAACGTAGGTATAAAAATTAAAGTTATTATATGTTAATAAAGATTACCTTCTGTACTATCTATTTTGTGGTAGTACCCTGAAAAACAACTGCCTAAACGGGACTTGTTTCATAGATTACTATCTTAGCTTAAAAATCGTTTGCATTCTAAGAATACTATGTTTTAATGACAAAAACTCATACTAATCTTTGCTGCTATGTATATAATCAGTGTAAAAGATTATATATTTAGATGTTAAGCAAAAACAGCAGAACAGATTCAGATGAAATTAAGCACACGGATAGTTAAGAAAATGGGTGAGTGCGCTCAATCTTAACAATATCGACGTTTTCAATTAGGCGGTCAAGCGTAAACCCATAGCGAATGTAAAAAAAGGAAAATTATCGGGTAAAGGTCTTAAAGTGGTGAAATGGCAACTTTTTCAACAGCAATTAAAATACTTATTGATGTTTTGTTTTGGCAACCTCCGCGTAGTGGTATGTTCGCCGGTTTTCAAGGTGACGCCTACTCAGAGGTCCCTGAATTGAATCCCGGCGTGGTGAATATTTAAGTGAAGAATATGATGAATTTGTACCTGTCATGGATGTTTATATGTGTTTCTAAATAAAAGTATACTTAAATATGTATTCTATACGTTACCCTAGTATCCACACAAGCTTTACAGTGCTTATTTAGGGGCAAGGCTAATTGGTGTGTTATAAATATTTATTTACTGATGTTTTGTTTCAGCCGCGTCGCCTCTTATCAGGGACATGCTCACCGTAGATCCGTTGAAAAGAGCAGACATCGCATACATATGCGACCATCCGTAAGTATCAGTTCAGTACTCCGATTAAGTAGATAATGAATGAATGAATATTCTTGATTGCACTCAGAAACAGTTTTTCAGAAATACAAAAACATAGAAATCTAAACACAAAAGGCGGCCTCATTGCTCAGGTAGCAATCTCTGTCAGGCAACCTTTGACTGAACTATACAAAAGAGGAAAAAGAACAGCGGGCTTCTGCATTGTAATATTAAGTTTTCTAAGTTAATATATGACCATAGTTAATATAAATTAAATATAAGTAAGATAAAAAATAGATAAACAAACACGAATATAAACATTCATTATTATTAGCGTCTGCCCGGAACTTCGCCCGCATAAACTTTAGTTTTTTGAGAATCCCACAGGAACCTGGCATTTTTCCGGGATAAAAAGTATCCTATGTCTCAATCCAGGTCATAAACTATATGCGTACCAAATTTTATCCATTTCCGTACAGTAGTTATCTTTTATTTTATTTTGGCAAGGTGCACTGGGGTGCACGCATGACTGAGCCTCAGGCGGCAGATTGTTAAAACGGTCTTGGTCAATGAAGAACCAAGGTGCAATTGGGATACCATCCTGGACTTCAAAATAATATTTACCTGCACGATTTTTGTATTTTGCCAGTCTATATGCTATGATATTATTAGGTGTTCGCGGGTCCAAGTAAGCAAGTCGTGGTGGTAAACTTGCAGATATGTTGAGGATCAATTCAATTCAATTTATTTGCATTATATAGGGTACAAATAATGGTGTTACATTTCATCTTAATTGTATCTTAACCTATTGAGTTATTAAAAGATAACATGCAATTTTTTCTATTCAATTACCTATATTAATTACCTATATGTCAATAATTCTTATTGTATACGCCATTTGTGCATGTAAAAATTGTAGTTCATATGTGTTAAAATAGATGGCGCTGTAGTTCTTTGCATCACGCTTGTAAATATGTTTGGGGCAAAACGTCACCTAACTAAAAAAGAAATCTATGGTCAAACAAAATCCACCTTAGTTTCATTTAATTCTTTTCCACCTACGCTCTCGGATTTAAGAGTCAATTTAATTATTCAATGTTGTCAATTTTTCATGTCAATAATTATGTGAATGCAAAATAAGAATGATTTTGTAAAGAATCAAAATTAAACGATCTATTTATATTTAAACCCATTAAGTATGTAATTAACCCGTGCATCAAATCCTACCATAATTCATGAACTCACCCATACTGTAAAACGTGTTTTCATTTAACCATTTACGAAGTTTTGACTTAACTTATTAAAGGTTTGGCTTTTAATTTCTTCTGGAATTTGATTATAAATTTTAATTGCCACCGCCGGTGCATTTGTTTGGATACCCTTTTTTTTCGGAACTGTCAATTTTTATTTTATTAGGATACCTCAGACTTCGATCTGTTACATCTTTTGCAACTGTATACAAATGGTGGTGCTGCTTTACAAAAGTTGCCACTTCCAGAATGTTCAAAGAAGTCAACGTTAAAATATTTAGGTCCTTAAAATATGTTCTACAAGAAATATCCGGGGCTATATTATAAATTGCCCGTATACACCTTTTTTTGGCATACAAATACTCCCCAGATTATAAGACCGTATCTTAATATCAATTCCACATAAGCATAGTAAGCTGTAATAGCTGTGGCTTTATTTGCAACTTTTGATAGTTTATGCAGAGCAAAGATAAATGAACTTATTTTATTGCTAATTTTATTTATGTGTTCCTTCCAATTTAAATATGATTCTATTATTAATCCTAGGAAAAGCTTATTATTTACATGTCGAATTATTTTATCATTAAATTTAATGTCAACTGTTTTATTTTTTAAATTATTATAATTCATTAAATTAGTTTTGTCCAAGTTAATTTGAAAATTATTTTCAGAAACCATTTGACTATAGTTATCAGTGTGTTTATAATTTCAGTTTGATGTTACTTTAATCCGGTAGTAATAGCCTGTTTGGCGCATGAATCAGCTGTTTCATTACCCGGTATCCACGCGAGAACAATAAGACGCGACTTAAGCTGACATCGGTATAGTGCTTGTCTGATATTTAATATAATTAGAAATTTATTTTTAGAATCATCAATCAGCAAAATTCTAATACTTCCCCGTCTATGTATAAGTTTCACTCCGAAATTACTCTATCTAAATTTTATATATATATGAGGAGCTCGATGGCGCCAGTGGTTAGCGCGTTCGGCTGCGATCGTTGAAGTTAAGTAACTTTCGCAGTGGTCGGTCATTGGATGGGTGACCAAAAAATTTACTATCTCGAGCTCCTCCGTGCTTCGGAAAGCACGTTAAGCCGTTGGTCCCGGCTGCATCTGCAGTCGTTACCACCCGCCAATCCGCACTGGGACATAGGGAAGGCCTGTGCCCCAGCAGTGGGGACTTTAATAGGCTGATAATGATGAATGTAATATGCTAGGTGGGTGAACACCGGTTGCGAGACGTCATGCCTAGAAGAAGCTGAAATATTAGCAGCGGAGACTCCCGTGCGGCTCGACCTGCTGCTATCGCTGGCGCCCGCCGCGCCCTCCAACTCCAACTCCGTCGTCGTGCCTGGCGAGGTGACTATAAGCCGATTTACCTATACAAGCAGTCCTCGTACTTACGGCATGTTAGGTTCTCGAAATACGTGACGTAAACTCAAGGGTTAAGATCCACATAAACTCAAAATGTCTCGTTTAGGTAGTATAGTTACATTAAAATCCACTTAAATATGTATGTAAAAACAAAAATTGCCAAGATGCAAAAAAAACTAATGTATTTTCCTATGCCGAAAATCGAAACAATTGACGTATGTTTGAGGAATAGTGTCAATATATTGTTCGACGTAACTTGAAACGACGTAAGTCGAGTACTGCCTACAACGTGTAACAGAAATAACACACACCCTGAAAATAGTTTGATTGGAATTGGTTTTCAAATCGATTTCGATAAAAATAAGTATATAAAAAAATACATAAAAAATGACCTTAATGTAATCATTATTAATCTAATCTTATTAACAAAAGAATATGGTACATAATGCAAGGTAATAAGGGCTATTTTTAAATGCAGCGGTACATGAAATAATTTTACTGACATTGAGATATGACTGGTTAAACAGTACAGTTTATTTCTGATACACGTTGTATATTACCATATAGTAGAAACCTACAATGGGACACGAACAATACCGCTTTCATTCAGACGCGTTCTACAAACTAGAAAAGTATAGTAGACTATGCTATTACTGTATTGCCATCTACGAGAACATTAACGGACCGTACGCAATAACACATTTCATTGACATTGTTTCTAATCGTACGGCTCGATTTTCTGTTATCACTGACGCTCTCCGACTCCCTCGTCGAGCCCAGCGAAGTGATATATCCGACTCATTTACCATTCTATCACCACCTATTATTGTACTTCCATTGACAAATGCATTTCCCTGCCATTGTTTCTAATGTAACTTATGACCTGCTGCTATCGCTGGCGTTTGTCGCTCCCTCCAACCACTCCAACTCTGTAATCGTACCCGGCGATGTGATAAATCCGACTTATTTACTATTCTAGTTTTGTATTTCCATTGACTATCGGACCGTTTACATGAATGCATTTTCCTGACGTTCCTTCTCAACGGACTACTGTCGCCTCAACCGCTTTGTCTCTTTCACACTTTTCTGCCAGTTGTTCGCAAGCACAGAGCAGTGTGCATTCTTCAATATTTGTTTGAAATTGAATTCGCCAAGGAAGGCGGCGTGTGGGAAGGGTTAGCGGCGATTTTATTAGACACGTCAGTGTGACGTTATGGACGGATGACAAATTTGGTGAAACGATGTGTCGATGTTTGGGGGCGAGTCACATGCTTATGTAGTATTACTGCATAATATTGGCACAAGCGGGTGCCCTGCTATGCGGCCTCTAGTGGGGTGCTCGGTGGCGACCACAGATGAAGAGAGAGTGGACTGAGCAATCCACAGCCAGCTGTAAGATAAATTGGACCGTGAGCTACTGTCCTCTCGATTTCTTGGACTCTTTCACACTTTTCTGCCAGACGGTCGCTTGATATCGCTTTCTCTCATGCAGGTATTGCTTAGTCGATTCTTAAAATATGAATCTATAAGTGCGACACGAACTTTACGGTGGTTGTGAAGTTAACAACGAGTGCAACTATGCGCAGGTTTCAATTCAGTGATATCCCGCGCGCATCATCTTACATTACTTTTACTGCGCCGCACTTGCGCTAACTTCACAGCCATAATTAAGTTTGTTTCGCACTCTACTGTATTCCTATTGACGAGGAACTAATCTAATGTATATATTGCCAGACTGAACTTGGGCCAGAAGAAAGCTGTACAGATCTTACTAACTCCACATCTATGGCGGTGGAACCCAGCAACTCAGCTGAGAAGAGAATCTTAGAACTAGTCGCAGGCGAGTTTTATGTATTCTATATTTGGTTGATATTTCTTATAATAAAATGAAAAGCGAGTTTTATTTTTATAATTATTCATAATGCACATTTGGTCGGGGGGAAATTATACGTAACTAGTTTTTGTTACAATCAAAATTTTGTTTCTGGGGATTTTAGTATATTCATCTTGTATGCAAAACTCATCAATACCTTTGCAACCGATACAGCGTAATTTAATAACAAATACTATATACATATCATTTTTGCAACATTTTTATTCGTTAATTTTTATTTTATTTCTTAAAATTATTAAAATTATCGTGATCAAGAAAATTCAACCTTTTGTTAATATAAATTATTTAATATATATTTAATATATTTATTAAATAATATTTAATAGTGTAATAATATACAGAAGGTGGAGAGGACGCGATAAAACCATCCCCAACGCGGACAATAGTATCAGCGTCGGACAACAAACGTAAGCTGGAGCTCGCTATGTCGGCAAGCGGCCTGCAGAGGAAAAAGGAACGTGTAGCTAGGTACGATAAAGCTTATAATACCATGGCAAATAACAACAGATTTTAGTTTAGTCAAATTGCACATGATTGGTTTTTTAATGAAACTTGTTTCTTTATATTTGTTTGGAACGTATAACAAGGCACTATACAGCTTATTATGCCTTGGTAGGTAACAAACAACGGTAGGTAACAAACAACAGATGTTAGTTATAGTCAAATTGCAAAAGATTCGTTTTTTTTATCGAAACTGGTTACTTTTTATTTGTTTGTACATCTGTGGAACGTATAAATTTATATTAGGAAATTATTCTTTTACAAATATTTATTTACATTTACCTGTTGATCACGGAAATAACAGTCATGATAATATAGAAAGAAACAGCAAAATGGTTTTTTTTTAATTATGATGATAAATTGAATTTAGTAGTTTAATATTATTTATCTATTTTTTTTTTACATATATATACATGCCTCTATGACGCAAAACTTTTGGTTTACAATCTTGTAAACTTTGTGACTTTAAAATATAATTTTAATAGTGTAATTCTTCACACACTTAACTATTAAATAAGAGCAAGTCATTCAGTCAAAATTACTATACCTTTTTAAAACATTAATGACCAGAATGAAAATGAAGAGTGAGATGGCGAAATTAAAGATAAAATGATTTATTCTTTTCAAAATATTTTACATACATTTTTCAGATCTTTCAAATAACTAAGATTTAAAAAAAAACTGATTTCTTGATATTTGTTTATTATATTTTCACGCACATCACTCATTAAATAAAACTAGTTTTTACGGGTCCTTGTACTAAATTTATTTGTGATTAATTGAGTTCATTAACCCGTAAAAACTAGTTTTATTCTTGATATTTGTTTATGCGTTGCGGGTTTTTAAATTGCTTATTTATGATTTTGGTGTGTCTTATATGGGTTGTCTGTTGTAGTTGTGCAAATATTCCACCCCAACAACCGTTGCCTGAAGAAATAGTGAATGACACAACGCCGGAGGAACCTCTCCCAGACGAAACGGTATTTAGATTTTTTTATTTCATTGATACTATATTTAGTCTTTTGAACATATACATATGTAAATCTGCATCGTCAAATTATACTAGTGGGTGCCCGCGACTTCTTCTGCGTAGAAAAATTGGTTTTCCTTACTAAATTCCAACCGCATAGCCTCCATAAAGTAAAATAAAAACTGTCCTATGTCTCTCCCCGGACTTAAATTACCTATTTACAAAATTTCATCTTAATAGATTCAGTAGATTAAGCGTGAAGAGGTAGATAGATATACTTTCGCATTTATAATATTAGTATGGATTTTACAATGTATTCAAGTAAACGTCTTTATTGTCATACTATAACTTACAAACAACATTCAAACTTGTGTTGTTTATAAATCTTCATTTTCTGCGCACTTTACCTATTGTTAATTCACGTTGCGTAGACTATATTAAACCTTATTTTGATAGTCACTTGTTTGATAGTATATTTTGGTAGTTGGGGCACTGGCCTTACCTATGGATAGAATAGGCTATGACACACCACGCGGGCCTAGTGCGGATCGTGGGTGCTAACGACTGCAGGTACCTTCTGAAGCACGGAAGAGCTCGAGATAAAAAGTTTTAGTCACCCATCCAATGACCGACCATTGGGAAAGTTGCTTAACTTTCACGATTGCAGGTCGAATGCGCTAACCACCTGCACCATCGAGCTCCCCTTTCCCCTTTTGGCAGTTAATATATTGTTTTCGGGCCTACTGTACTCATATCTATAATATAGAATTGTTTACAGCCAATACAGCCCACTCTTATGAGTTCAGCCACCATGACAATATCGCCCGCCCCAATAGAGCTTCATGAACAAATCCCCAACAAGGAACCCGCCAAAGAACCAACTACACCCGAAGACATTAAAGAGAAGCAGAAACCACGCGTCGCTCTCAAGAAGAAATCCTCCTTTACCATATCTAAAGAAAAAGGCTCGACAGAAAAACAGGACGATACTAAGGTCAGTTTCTACTAGACATGGGCCGACTAGCCGCCGACTAGTCGGGAAAGACGACTATTCGGCATCGTTTATAGTCGGCGACTATTCGGCAAAACAATCCGATTATAATCGGCACATAACCGATGAAATAAAACTCAAAACTTATGCTTGTTTTGAATATTTAAACAGTACCTAGAGTATGTATTTATATATGTGTATGTATATGTATAAATATTTCATTTTATTTAAGAGACTTATATCTACTACTTTTATAAGATTACATAGCGATGGCAATAAAGAAGATAAAAAGTGGATGGATTGTTTGATGATTGCTTGTTAGGGATAGAAGTACCAATAATAAGTCACCTATTCTCAATTAAGTTAAGGAAAACCTGTCATTGGCCATACTTTTAGAAATGTATCTGCTGTAAAATTTGTATCGGAAAAACGCTGTTGATTTTCTAAGAAAATAAATAAATAAACTATTTCCACGTGACCGAAAACGCCTAGGATTTGCGGAGCCTAAAATGACGTCGTTACCTGCTTGTAAACATCCTGTCGAAATGACATTACTTTGTACTGTTTGACGTTTTAATGAGAGCCGTGTGACATCACCTGCCCGTAAACACATCGTATTTTGCAAAGAAACGTTTACATATAATCAAATGGTTCGAAAGTCAAAACTGAACATTAAATATTTTTTTAAAAGAATACTTAGGATGTGATCTACAGTCGATACCGAAGCTAAAAATATAGTTTTTAGAATTTTTGTCTGTATGTCCGGGATAAACTCAAAAAGTACTGCATGGATTTACCTCAAATTTGGCACGAATATTACGGGGAACGAGCAGTGAACCTTTATTTCTAACTAAATCCATGCGTACGAAGTCGCGGGCGGCCGCTAGTTATAAATATCCACTTAACACTAATAAGTAACGTATGAACGTTTTCAAAAACTTGTGAAATAGCCTTTTCTATTTGTTAACCTAATTAACTTGGACATTAGGTGGAAGAAACGAAGCCGAGCGCCGTGGCTTCTGCCGCTGATAAGCTGACGTCACTCACATTGTCGCAATCCACTCCCGCCACCCAGAACCAGACTACCACGAAACCGAAGAAGCTTTCTCTGCCTGGTAGGTATTCTTGTATGTCATCATCAGCCTTTTAATGTCCCCACTGCTGGCGCCCAGGCCTTGGAATAGGGGAGATTGAACCATGACACCATTCGGGCCCAGTGACGATTGGTGGGTGCTAACGACTGCAGATGCAGCCGGGACCAACAGCTTAAGGTGCTTTTCGAAGCGCGGAGGAGCTCGAGATAATCAATTTTTGGTCAACCATCCAATGACCGTACACCACGAAAGTTGCTTCAATTCAACGATCGTAGCCAAACGCGCTAAACACCTGGGTCATTGAGCCACGTGGAGCTTATATGTATAGACTTGTTATTTTTTTGTTAGTTCATGTTCCCGAATTGTATGTCTATGAGCGACATTTAGAGAAAGATAACGCTATCGCATTAACGTTTGAAGTGCAAGGGACATAGCTAGCTGCCCCCTCACCACATCTTGTTATATAATGAGTTGTATTTTAATGCCAATTGTTACTTAAAAAGAGTTATTGTTTGAATAAAATACGCTTATTCTAATTTAAGCAACTGTACGATTCCACTTTAATTTTGGTATAGACAAACACTATTTGTTTATTATAGGGGGCAATGTCGGCAACTTCAAAGACCAGTTCGAGAGACGCGCATCTTTAACATCTGGGCAAGACGCTAAACGACCGATCGCTAAACCTGGTAAGTGCCTTACTATTTAAGAATTCCTTACATGCAAAATATATGGAATCCTTGGTCACGCAGATAGGAAATGTATCAAACAGTCAATGAAGCTCAAAGCGCCATTAAATTAAGAGCGGAAGTGAGCTAAGAGACATATGAGAAATAGGTATATGAAAAAAATTTGCTTTCACGTATTGGCAAATCCCGCGCGATAGGGACAACAGTAGTTAATGCTGAAAATTGCGTATAAAAATTGCAATATTCGAGGTTCGGCCCTCGACAATTTCATCTTCGAAAATAAGATATATGTAAAAAGAATACACTAAGAATAATATATAATTATACCGTATTATTATATTATGTTTTGCTCGTTTTGTAAATGCTTATTTAATCTCCACACTAGACGTCTTTAGTTGTGATAAAAAGCTTTTTAGAGGGCTTTTAGTCTCTTTGAAACACCCGTTATCGAAATAGGAAGACATAAAAGCACCATCATCATCAGCCTATTAATGTCCCCACTGCTGGGGCACAGGCCTTCCCTATGGATGGAATAAGGAGATTGGGCCATGACCCACCACGAGGGCCCAGTGCGGATTGTTGGGTGCTGACGACTGCAAATGCAGCCGGGACCAACGGCTTAACGTACCTTCTGAAGCACGGAGGCGCTCGAGATAGTTACTTAACTTCAACGATCGCAGCCGAACGCGCTGACCACTTGCTCCATCGAGCTCCTCAAATTTCGAAGAGTTGTTTTTCAAGCACTTTTTGATTGGGACACATTTTGAGCGCATTTGGTGCATCAAGGAGTATCGTTGATTTTCTTTCATAACTTTCAATTCTCTGTCGTTCCACCGAGCTTGCAACTATAGTAAAATTACATTTTTGCAAAAACAAGAGATAATTTCAAAAAGGAAATATTGCTATTGAGTTTCTTCAACAAAGAATCGCATCGTAATTAAGGTATTCCCGGTACAGGCTTGGAATCGCCTAAGGCTAGGATGGCGACATCAGCGTCCAAGATCGCCAAGCCCAAGGCGCACAGCGAGGACCGCGACCTCACACCCAAGCCTGACCAACCCGGCACCGTGCGGCTGCAACAGATCGGCATCGAGCCTGCCTCGGTAAGAATCAATTTATTTCTCACTACGGACGCCGTCGCTTCACTTCCGCGTAAATTAGTTTTTTGATATTTCTGATGACAATAATAGGCTATTTTATAATGAAAACTAAAGTGCCAATTTTGGCATGCGTATTTAACATGAATATATCCCATTCGATCCCGCGTTTAGACTATTCTGACAAAAAAAAATGATAATATTACTAAAAATCATGAAATCGAAAATTATTTGAATTGATAACTTCTTTAGTAATGGGTAAAAAATGTTAAACTCGCGTCAGGACACGTGACCTGATCGAAAATTCGTAAGACAGATGGAGAGTAGACGGCCGGCGCGGCGTAGGAGGGGAAGTATCCCCCCTCTCTTTCTACGGCACGGCGAAAATGTATGCCTACGCCTGCTGTTTCGTTTAGGCGGCGCAGGGCGCTTGCGCGAATGTTCGTGCGTGTTTATGTTACAACGCCACGCGCAGTCATGGATGGTGACAGCTGATGGCTCGACCGTCTGTGTAGTGGCACACTGCTGTGTATTCGTAAAATTCGTGAAAAAGTCGTCGAAATTATGGATGGAAGTTGATTTTTCTGAGTGATAAACTTTTTAATGTAATATAAATTGTCATGTTTGTGTACGATAGCGTAATAAATAAATATTGTATTCTACCACATAAATGATAGTACTTTTATACTGATAATTAAAGCAATTCGTGCAAAATTATTCCCTAACCATTCCAAAATATCAAAAATGCACAACGTTAATATTCAAGTTTTCACTTTTGCCGGCACTCCCGGAGGCAACCCGTCGTTTTTTTTTTACGTCACGCCACGCCTAGTATTATGAAGTCACTATACACTTATCATTAACGTATGAACGTTTTTACTAAATTATCAAATAGCCTATTCGTTTAGCAAATAGGTTTTATCCCAGAATTACAAAATCAGCCCTTGATAGTAAATAGGAATGCTAGCCCTTAACTCGATTATTCGGGTTTGCTCTACAGGAAAATAAATGCTTTAAAATTACATAACATAGCTTTTGCGAATACCCATGTGAAGTACCTGTCTGCATTATACTAGCACACATACACACGTATTTGCTATTTCTATATGTGACAACAGTTTATCCTTTTCATACTCTATAGGCACAGAGCACTCCCACTACGGTGCGCATTACTACTTTTTTGTTAGAAATCGAAATCACCGTACGGGGAGGGTAAGCTAAGCTGCGTTATGATTGGACACATCAATGTGACGTCACCGCACCGCAAGTCAAATTGGTGAAACGATGTGTCGCCGTTGGTCGTTGCTTAGGGGCGTGTCACACGCTTATATAGGATTTGCTGCATAAGCTTGGCACAAGCGGGTGTCCCTAAATACGGTTTCTAATGGGTTAACCCCATTATTATTTCTATAGAATAATAATTTACATAGCACGAATGCTAAAATAAAAAACTGTTTGGCTAGGCTTCTAATGAAAGCGCAATCAAACGCGTGTAAGTGAGACAATAGATCACAGTTTATTCTGCTTTATTTTTTCAAAGTCGTCTAAGATTTGGTAGTACTTTTTGGTTAACTTTTAAAACTTTGGACATTGAAAAACATTGTTGTACAACTTTCGAAACGATGCCGACGAAAGAAAAGTGCAATATTTGTCTCATTCATCACATACACATCATCGGGTTTATTGTGGAAAGTAGGACGGACCGAATGCATATTGTTGCTATTCTAGCGCTTCTTCTTTGTAAATTCAACTACTGTTAACATAACAAAAATCAAATAGCCATTATGAAGTACTAGTTTTGATGATTAATGGTTGTGTTTGCATCAGACACAGGAAGAGAATCGTGGCGGCGTCAAGAAGACTGAAAGCGAACCCACGCACGGCACCGCGCCTGTCGACCCCTCCGTGCTACTGCAAGATGCCAGAAGGTACAAAATAGTAACGAAAAGAAATTAAAAAATCAACTCTCTAATCTAATCTAAAACTGAACGCCGCTTTACTCTTACATGCACAATTAACATACAGATGCAACACACTCAAATTAGATATTTAGATTACAGCGGCGCGCGATCCGCATCATAGGCGATGAGGAGGTGACTAAACACCCCGAGCCTCTTAAATTACGCCGTGACGTGGCGTCACTAAGCATGTTCTATCGTCTGTATCACGGCAAGTGTTCTGAGAAGTTATTCTCTCTTATTCCACCTTCCCCTTTCCTTCAAAGGACCACGCGCGCTGGCTTACGTTGTCACCATCTAACTGTGACCACAATTCCAAAGAAATTTAGTGACTCTGTACTTTATCGCACTATCCGTAAATGAAATCCTCTGCCTGCTCACGTGTTCCCTGCCTCTTACAACCTGGGATCCTTTAAAAGAGGTCTGAAGAAGCAACATGCAGGCAGGCATGGCAGGCAGAGGTCTGAAGAAGCATGGCTGGTGTGGCAGGTAGAACTGCAGTTCAGCTATCTTCGCGTCTGGACTTCACCGTCACTTAACATCAGGTGGAGTCAGGCATTTGTCGGTGTTATCGATAAAAAAAAATTGACATTGGTCATTAAGTTGATTCAGTCGCTCACGCAGCACGCTCAGCACGCGCAATCACTCATAAATGTTCCATAGTTTGAAGGGGCGTTCAGTTTTAGATTAAACTTTTTCTATCTATAGACGACATGAACCATCGCGACTGATGTCACCATTGAGCTACCTGCTACCAAATACCTTAACAGGACTGTTGAATGTTGAAATTTTCGAAGTAGACTTTTTTTTTAATGAAAGAAATTAGTATGCGGGATGGAAGTGCGAATTATGTGAATGACATTTAAAAAAAACCTTAATGTCTGAGACAGCACCTAAAGGATTAATTAACATCCAAAACGATAAAGAAAACGATATTAAATTAAAAAAAATATTCTTATATATAATAAATAAATAAATTATTGTTTCTTAGAAGTCTTCAAAACTCTATGGCGAAATTGGCAGAAGAAAAAGCTGGAGAAGAATATCGTAGGCGCGCAGCGCGTGATATTATCACAACTGCCATACGCACAGGTCAGTCTTAATAATAATACTCCAAATGTACTGCAATCGTAATTTTTGTATATTACATTTATTGAAACGTGAAATAAATTGAAACTCATTATAATAATAATTTTGTCGTACTCTATCTATTGTTATCGCAAAAAAAAGAGATAGCACTAATTTAATCAAACTCAAAATTAATTGCTGTCTCTTAGTATAATTTTATTCCTTTAGAGCAGTGGTTCTTAACTGGTTGTCCCTGGAAACACCATAAGTGGACCACTTAATAGAAGCCAATAGTACATTAAGATACGCGTGACCTAAGTTGCCTCGCTCCGCTCGGGCGCTAACTTCACGCCGTGCAGTAATAGACAACTTAGGCCACAAGTATCGTATACTATTTTATAGCAAGTGTGACATAAACCCGCCCCGGACGCGGGCAAGAGGGGGGGTTTGGGGGATGCGATTAGTGTTTTGAAAGTAAAATTCATGTATTGCAATCACAAAGAATTGCAATACAGACTGCAAGTCAAACTCTGAAAAGAAAGAATTCCGGTTCAGATAACCTTTTTAAAGTATATTTCAAAAGGAAAAAATCAAATATCATTACAACAAAATAGAATTTCAATGTATCCATGAACGTTTATTCCTTGATTGGCATAACAATATATTAAACAAAGATACAATTCTCGCGGAATGAATTATAGCTAACCGTTTCTCCTTGTTTTGGCTGTCACTGAAAATCCCTAACCTATCACTAATTTGTTTGCTGTGAGTTTTTAAGCTCCAAATGACATTTAAATGTGTTTCCTTTTATTTTTTCTACATGAGTGAAGTTGGTCAATTCATTTACACACCGTGCAGAAATAGGCAACTTAGGTCACGGAAAAGCGTGCGTAAAGTGCGGGTTTAGGTCACACTGTGCTATAAATAATATAACATAAGTAAGAACATTGCTTGATTTACAAAAGTCGCTAAAAGGCTAAGAACCATTGCTTTAAAGTGACATACATTATGGACCCTACAATTAAATTATATCACCAATGGAATAACATTACTGAAATACATTAAAAGTATCTTACAAAACTACGCCTAGAGTTACCTAACATAAACGTATACGTACGCTAGGCAAACCGCCGGTGCCGTACGGTCGTTCTTCGTCAGCGGGCGTCGCGTCGCTAGTATCGCCGCCCCCGCCCGCCCCCGCCTCCGCGCCCGCCACCGCCAGCACTGCGGCCCCCGCCCGCGTGTTCCGCACTGAGGCGCAGCATCGCGTGGAGGACCACCGCCCCAGGTGATGATATAACGTGCCCGTATACTGTAGACAACCGCCCCGCCGCCGCCAGCACTGAGACGCAACATCGCGTGGAGGACCACCGCCCCAGGTGATGATATAACGTGCCCGTATATTGTAGACAACCGCCCCGCCACCGCCCGTACTGCGGCCCCCGCCCGCGTGTTCCGCACCGAGACGCAGCACCGCGTGGAGGGCCACCGCCCCAGGTGATGACATAACGTGCCCGTACACTATAGACAACCGCCGCGCCACCGCCAGCTCTGCGGCCCCCCGCCCGCATATTGTGTCTCAATCTTGTTTATAAACTATTATATAAAATTTCGTCCAAATCAGTTTAGTACTTTTTGCGTCATCGAATAACAAACATACAATAACATACTTTCACATTTATATTTTGCCGGAAATTTACTTAGCTATTCGTGTTTGCTATTTGTAAACTTGACAACAGTCTCTCCTTTTCACTCCCTATAGTGTAAGAAAAGGACAACTACTGTCAAAATGACAAATAAGAAATACGAAACCCAAGTGAAGTGCCGGTATTAGTATTATATCCTGAAACATATAATGACATATATCACTATCATAATAAGAACTTATTTGAATACCAAACACACTTGATGCTAAACTTGAGTCATTGTTATTAGGGGCATATCAGTGGAGCGAATCATCCCCATCCACGTGGCTGAAGAGTCGCCGTCGTCGCCGCCGCAAACTCCACAAACACCGCAGACGCCCACTCAGCCACAAACGAAGCCAGCGCCCAGGCTAGCTCAGACACCGTTAAGGTACGCTGCTTTAGAATAAAAGCATATTTGAATGGTTCTCAAAAAATACTTTTCAATATACAATGAGGATCGTTTCGAAGTCAGCAAATGAACTCAAAACTAACATAATAGTATTCTAATAAGTTTACCCATCAATATAGGTACTTTATAAATCAACGAAATTGGTCCATCCGTTGCGATTTAATAACTCATTTTATATAGCCAATATTTATCGACAGGCGCGATGTGCGGCCAGAGCGTATGACGTTATGGAATCCGCTCCGCTGGAAATTGCTCTATAAAATCTAAAATTTTTGTTACGATTTTAATCGTTTGATTTTAAATGAGGATCCCATTATCATCTTCACCTGACCTTTATATGTGCAAGTGTTGTGTTTTTTGTTTTTCTCTAGAAATATAAACTCGACTAAATAACAAAATATTTGAATCATTAAAGTATTTATATAATGCCAAGAAAATACTGTAGATTTTATTTTTGGATCTGATTTTGACATGATTCCAACACTTAATTTGACTGTAGCCTATTTTTATTAAACAATACAAACATTTCTTTAATGTGTTTATGTAAAGCCTTTGGTCCCGGCTGCATTTGCAGTCGTTAGCGCCAACTAGCAAACCAGCACTAAGCCCGTGTGGAGGCTCCTAGCCTGTACCGCCGTTTGTCATTAATAGTCTGTAAACTTATAATTTTTCATAGACGCCTGGTGTCGAACGAATCCACTGCTAGCGAGGCGTGCTCCTCTCCGGGAGATCCAATCAAGAAATCCGCGCGCGAATTCATAATCCCCATCGCGGTAGAAGGCAAAGGATACGTGACGCCGCGTCAACGCAGCCTAGAGCCCGACAGCGCCGCCGCCCGCCAGCAGCGCGCACCCCGTCCGAGACGAATCAGGTACTTTCATCCTTATACTCTACTAGTGGCCCGCCCTCGCTTCGCTTCAGTGTAGAACTGTAGTGTAGACTATAGTTTTGTTCTCAGGCTTGTATTATAAACAATGACTTTATTTATATAATTACTATAGGCACGCGCCGCCGGCCCCAAGTAACCGCTATGTCACTGCATCTTAAATCTGGAATATCTTCAAAAATACTAATTTAAATTACATGCTGCAAAGGGTCATATTGATCTCTATTTAATGCACAATGTATTTAAGGTGCTTCATTGGATAAGGATTGATGGTGTATTGCTTTAAATTGCTTCGTAAAAAAAGCCATTATTTCTCTTAAAAAGTAAAGTATAAAAAAATGGTTGCCTGTAAAGTCGGTTTTACGGGCGAAGATTTTACGTGACAACGTCTTTTTCTCGGTAGAATATTTATTGATATGAATATAATTAAATTGCACAATAGGAACAAGGAATTGAATGAAAATAAGAATTGCACAAATTTTAACTATAGAAATATATTTTGTTTACTAAAACATTGTACATGTAAACTTAAACTTAACACGAGAGACTCATCGTAACGTTACCGAGCGTTACACTTTTTCATAAGTGACTCCCAGCCGCAACCTAATTTAAGACGTTGTCACGTCAAAATGGGTTTTCATATACGATCGCGGACTTTTTTGTAGACCCTTTTTAAGGTATACGATACTGTAGTACATTATTTTGATCTATCTCGTAGGGTTCAGCCAGCGTTTGCAATGTAAGCGCAAAAAAATGTGTTTATTTACGACCTTACATTAAAAAGCTCTAAGATTATCAGTGTTTCTCCACTATATTATGCATGTATTATACGTATTAACCATCCTCTTGAATCACTCTATCTATGACCAACAAACCGCATCAAAATCCGTTGCGTAGTTTTAAAGAAGCATACATATGGACAGACAGCGGGAAGCGACTTTGCTTTATACTATGTAGTGATTCAACTTCTCCTGATACAAAAGGTAAACAAACCATAAAAAGGTTTTTCCATAGGTTGAATTTTATACGCATATAAAATCATAATTAAAAAAAGGGATATAAAAAAACCTAAAACTGTAGGAAGCTTTTCTCAAACCAACGCATTATAATACTACTAAGTTGAAGAGTTGTGGTAAAGCAAATATATTACATTGAAATGTGAAATTTCGTTATCACTCTGGTTACACCGGCCATCTTTATTCTCTATGTAAAGTTTGTGTATTTTTTTACCTTTTTCCTTAGATTAAGTTGTATAGAGTATAAACATACGCGTGAGATAGAGGCAACATTAGATTACACCACATGAAAGTTCATTATCCCCATCGCTCGAACCCGGCAGTGCCCCGCCCGAGATGCATCAGGTACTGACGACCTTATAGCGTGGGAATAGATGCTAGATTAGGTCCAGTCGTTTAAGAGAAGTTCAGTGACATACACACTCACAGAAGAATTATATATAAAGATAGGTATGTAGTCAAAGAATCAAATTATATTTAATCAAATTCATCTACGCCTTTACAACAATGTCAGTCTTTACAACAATGCAATGGGAGCGAACGTCACAGTGATTCCGAAAATCCGAACAGACAAGAACGATGTCGATATTTGTAAATGTAGTGAACGATGTAGATATGGGCGTTTTTGGTTTTGAACGCAAACGGATATTTATCGGATTTCAGATTTCAAAATCGATTTTAAAATCCGTTTTTAGATATCCGATTTCAGATGTGCCGAACTTAGCTAATTCACTAGTTTGTGTTATGATTTGGTTTTATTAGCTAACGACAATCACAAACAATTAATTGTAGGAAGCAAGGATACCCGTAGATTTTCGCGAATTTCCTTATCTAGGCTTAGGACTAGCAGAAAAGTTATGTTTACGGTTAAGAGTAAAACTTTTGCGGCGCATTTAAAAATCGGCTTTTATACAATGATTTCTTTTTACATATTTATTTAGTATTTTTTTTTGTTTTTCTGTTTGTTTTTATTATTTTTCAAACCGAATTACTTCAGGTTAGCGTCCAAAAATGTAAGTTGCTCGACTTTTGATGTTTTTAGACGACATATCTTTTCAGTGATAAATAATCCCGCCTCAGAGAAGAGCAATAGATTTCCGTAAACAGCAAATCGAAATCTGACTTCCGAGCACGAAATCTGACTACCGAAAACGAAAGCACGAATTTCGAATCCGATTTACATTTGGATACTTGTGGTATTAGATCGCTAGCGTTTTGGTTCGGTTAGATTTCTGAAATCGGATTTTCTTGTTGAGAAATCGTTCGGTATCGATTTGTGTTTGAAATCGGATTTTGGATTCGTTTTGATATATCGGACGCATGCCTAGAACGATGTATCGACGATATATCACTCATCAAAACATCGATGTTTATGACCGATACCTCGATGTTTTACAAACATCGATGTATCGTTTGCATCCCTACCTGTCCTGTGCATTAGCAAACATTCACATCAGCACTCTGAACACGTTATTGTACTGAACACGCAGAGAGCTGTACTGTTTCTGTGTATAGCGTAACCACATAAGGCTAGGCTGCTTGTATAAAAGTTGGTGCAATAAGTTCGAAAAAGAGTACGCTTAACTTCCGCGGAGCTACAAGCGAACTACAAGAACCTGCGTGCCACTATATTGGCCCTTACAGACAACGCCCTACGCCCTCTTTCAATGTCTGCATCGTCATTCAGGTCTGAGATAACGATATGACCTAGGTATTAAAATTTATCCACAAATTCGAGAGGTGTTCCATATAATTTTATAAAAGGGATGGTAAAAGAACTTTCTCTTCGACCCGAAAGACCATGCATTTACTAAACACACTTTAAACTTTACGGTATTTTTTTTAAATACTTAACTCACAGAAAAACTGTGCATGTAAGCACTTTGTCGCATCTAATTATGTGTTTTAAATTATTTTACAGCAGTCTTGTCAGCGGTGGCGAATCAGAAGAAGAAGACGATACGCACATGCATAGATTAAGGTATATTAATTTTATATTTACGTATTTATTATTATGTAATAATGTTACATTATCATTTATTCTACGTAATTATTTAGACACAATTAAACAACAAGCAATGAAAACATGATTTTTGATAATTAATAATAATTATTTCTTTCATTGTAATATTGATATAGAGTTTTTTACTATTTAACTGTCCTCAAATCCAGCTCGAAGGGCCTTATAAAATGGAATTTTTTTGATATCCTACAGAGTTAGATGTTTATATTGTTTTAACGTGGAAATGTTTTGGACAATTTTGCATGTACTAGATACAATACAATTTTTAAATTATTTTTAAGTATTCATAAGTATATACATACATACATATAAAAAATCCTTTAACGAAGTCGAAAGCCACGTATTTTCCACATCATGACGATAATTTTTTTTCTTCTGGACCATACCTGGGAAATTTATGGTTATGGAGATATTGAAGGTCAAAGTCACAATTTCTTTTCAAGACTTTTACATTAATATTTTCAAAATGTTATTTAGAAACTTTTTTATTGACGCACTTACACATACGCACTTACATACACACAGGCACATTCTTTGCGTAGCGCTACAGTAGCGTGCCGCGCTATACATTGCGTACTGGAAAAAAAATGTATTTTATTAACTGAAAAATACAAATGATTCCCACGTATAATATTTTACGTATATTACTTGCTTGGGTGTACAGAATGTGTGGTTTTAGTCTGTCATAGGGTTTTTACATCCTGTATATTATGCAAAAAAGGTGGCAAGAAAGTGTATAACCTGCCTGATGGTAAGCGACCACCATAGCCAATAAACGCTTGCGAGACCAAAACTATCACTCTTACCGTTGTCTACCCTTACCCTATCCCCTACCCCGTGGAGCCTGACTGACGTACATATAATCATATATTTTTCCTTTTACATTTATTTATTTGTATCGGTATTAGATCCTCAAGAGCGGCGCGTGCCGAGTCTGTCAGCTCAGGCGAGGAGGATGAAGAAGACGAAGGCTTCCATCTGTTGACTGCTGAAAACCTCTTCTCTACGCTTCTACATCGGGTATAGTATAAAAATTCAATTATTGAGATGAGAAACAAATATGAAAATGATTATATGTACCTATTTTATCTAATTCGTTTCCACTAGAATATAATAAGCCGTACTCAGAAACTTAATTTTATTGTTATCACTAAGAAAGTATTAGCATTAACTTTAGTCAAACTTCAAAATTAATCGCATCCGCATAAAAGTCGTAAAATTTTACGAGCTTGCATTCCTTACTGCCATAACTCTTTAACGCGTGCGTTTTAATTAAGACCTTATTCAGTATGCATTAATGTGACTTTCAATGTTTAAATAATGCCTTAAATTGTTTTTGACTACGCGATCATCTTACGGAGCTCCGTGGATCCTTGTCCAATGTACCATTTGGACAGGTTTCGGCCACGATTTTGTTTGTGTTGGTGTATCTAGGGTATTTAATATTGTTGTCTAAAAAGAAGATCGAGACAGCGTTAGGTTTAAACAATGACTTACTTTAGTCCGTGAAAGGCTGAAATTTTCTCTACGTGCCTCCGCTGTGGCGCTGTTCATACAAAACTTATTGACATTTGTCGCGTATCGAGATCGAATTCAACTGTACGAATTCGATATTGGTCCTTGCTAAGGGTAAAAGACCTTTTCTGCACGAAAATCCAAAAGAAATAACTGTTATCTCGGCATGGTCCACGTATTAATCCGGATCCGGACGTTGTCTTGCATAGGTTTCAAGTTGGTATTTAATAAGAGCCCGCACGTGACACACGAGTAAGTATGTGCGTGGCCCTGAGCGCGTGAGTTGTATGCCGAAGATCCTTTATTTCTAAGCAATAAGTGCACAATATATTGAAAGCAAAGCGATTGTGTACTATACAGGATGTCAAGTACTCCAAATAGGAAGTTTTGCGGAAGGAATACTTAATTTTTATTTTCAAAACAATTTGTACTGCATTAAAAGATTTTTTAAATATCGCCGGCCTGAATTGCCATTAGAATCTGCTAAATGTGAAAAATAAATTACCTACCGGTAATTTTACTGCACCGATCGAAAAAT
Organism: Chilo suppressalis; assembly: GCA_902850365.2. Classification (NCBI taxonomy): domain Eukaryota; kingdom Metazoa; phylum Arthropoda; class Insecta; order Lepidoptera; family Crambidae; genus Chilo; species Chilo suppressalis. Next base: position 8,632,946 of record OU963902.1, read on the forward strand.
TCAATCATATACACTTATATTTCTCCTAAGTAACATAATATCTTTCATAAAAAGAAGGTAAGGTTTAATATAAAATTATGGTCGGAAAAATAAATTACTTTTTCTCTATGACGTGCTTACTGTACTATAAAGTATACTCAAATTTATTTTGATTATACGTATATCTCGTACGTGACCCCTGTTTGGTTTAATGTTGGGAAATATTAATCGAAACTGAGTTATGACTTATTATTTTGATGATAAGAGCGTGTAAAAAGTATTTTAAACAACCCGGAGTTGGGGTAGTTTTTGGTCTGTTGAGTGTGTACTTTTTGATAAATCAAAAAACCGTGTTTTGACAAGTATCTTGGATTATTTATTTTACTACAAACAAACAACATTAGATCTACCAGACCAGACACAAAGCGCCATCTAGTGTGATCAATGGAAACTAAACCACTACTACGCACAGTTTAGTAGACGTGATGATATTTCAGGTTCGCGCGCTTACCAACCGTTTGAACGGCGAAGAAGGCCCCGGGTTCCCTCAACACCCGCACTCTCTCTTCAACAACCTGCAGACACCGTTCTTCAACAGGTGACCTCTTTTAACCTCGCACAGTACATTGAGCTTCCTAATATAAACTTCAATTCATGGACTAAGCAACCACGTTACTGTTTCTAAGATTTTCGTTTTGCCATTAAAAATGAGTGAAAAGTCTTGTGATCAAGGAACTAGAAAAGTATTAATGAAGTCAAGAATATTTTTTTATCTACAGGTTCTATCACATAGATTCTGTGCGTGGAAATATAAAAGGAAACTTACCAATGCTTATACCTTATTTTAATTTTTCATGTGCTGAATAACAATTACCCCCAAACATAATATATGCCATCTTAGTCCATGATTTGTGATTTTTGCAAATTAGTGATTTATTTTGTCTGTTCTCTCTCTTTTCCATATAAACATGCTTACCATGGTAAGCTGAAACCGAATAATAATGTCGTAATAAAATATCATTCTGAACACGCATGTAATTTTCAATTTCTCCCATATTTGATCCGACTAAAATATTAATGTATTTTAATTTTATGCATGCAGCCCGCATTTACCAAGGAGACACTTATTGTAAGTATTAATTGAATTTGTTTTTATTACTGTTAACATTAAATGATCGTGTTAAACTTTATTTCAATAATAAAGATTGTCTGTTATATCATACATGCAGCACTCATAGATATGTGGAAAACCAAAGAAGTGTGTCAGAAACGTAAGTTCTGATTAGCGTAACGTTGATGAGCTCTATTTCTAGTTTGCTAAGTACTATTTTATTGATGTGTAACATCTTTCCTCTCGCTTTTCTGCAATTTGTGGTAGTGATTTCGTGAAATGGGACGAAAGTGTGTAACAGGAAGTCGCAAAAGCGCTATTTTTCATATGGCTTATTACTTTTGTAGTAGGTTTTATTTCTTTCTTTAATAATATAAGGTGAGGTTTCAAATCTTACACATCATACACGACTACTGTAAGGCTCGCTGGTTTTTTCAACTATTAACACTTCTTTAAAGACCTTTCATATCACACGACTTAACACTTCATACGTGAGTGAAATTGTTGAAATACACTTTACATTGCTCGCAATGTAACTTTAGTTAGAAGTAAATTACAAATTCGTTGGGTTCGAATCCCACTTGGCGATAAATATGTGTACTTTTGCCATGTTTTATTTATAATCAAATATTGGCGCTAATGCCGGCGGCATGCTTCTCTAAACCCAAAATTTAATTTCACAACAGTGCTTTACAAGAGAGTGATGTTTCATTTAGTTTTAAGTTTAGAGAATCATGCCAGAATCGACCCTCTTTTTTTATTTTGAATCTATAGATACCGTAATTGTACATAGTTTGTTTATAGATACAATAGTACAATTAAAAAATTAGAATAGGGATGGTGGCGGGGTAAAGGAAACCAAATCCTTTTGAGCCCGTCGTCGGTTGGATTATCAATAAATAAATAATAGACACTTATTTTTTCTTTTGCTTATCAACCAAGAAATGACAAAAATAAAGCGCGTCAAAGTTTGTGAGTAGGATTTGTGACACTAAGTAAAAATTGTGCCAAGAGATCATGCGACATTTTTTAATCAATATATCTCTCCAATGTTATGATGTAAATAAGGAAAAAAGTGTCCCAATATTTTTAGATAATAAATAATCTACCAATGAAGACAAAAAATAAACATCATCCTTATTTTAGTTATTTTTAGTATTCGAAGTTATGTTAGTATAATAATGTAATATTTATGTTATATATAATCAATATCAACCTTCAGACTTCATTATGTTTGTTTATGAAAATAAGAATTTACTTCACATTCTTATTACCAACACTTTAGATTTTAGTTGATATTAGTTCCATCATCCATTTGTTACTAGTTGAGCCGCTCAATCAAATGTAGAGTCGATAAAGTGTGATGAAACGGAAAGTTTGTTTTCCAAAAAAGTTTTCAATTTTTTTTATCTGGCATATAAGATCCTACTAGGCTCATAGGGACTTTATCGGCGAGTAGTAAAACAGGCCCTATATAATATAGAGGTATTACTCATATGTTTGACTATGCCAATCCCACAAAGGGTTCATATACATTGCGGACCTCCGTGGCAGAGTGGTTTCTACGCCGGGTTTCATGGTGTCGCCGACTCTCGGGTTCGAATCCCGGTGGGTGCAGCTGTTTGTGTGATGAATACGAGCATTTGTACTCCAATCATGATGTTTAATATGTATTTCTATATGAATATACTTATATATGAACATTATGTGTATTCTATCCGTTACCCTAGCATTCCATAACACAAGCCTTCCAGTGCTTACTTTGGCGCTAGGCTAATTGGTGTGTTGAAAATATTTTTTTTTCTTTATACATCGTAAAATAATCATCTTAGAACGTTTACATAGAAGATGACCGTGTAACATACATGTTGCAGCCGCGAAGGTTGGGGCGCGCGCGACCTGCACGCCAATTTCGACTCTATGTTCAACAAGCCGCGTTCCGTGCCGAGAGGTAAGTCGCTTGCAGCCGCCGCCCGGGAAACGTTGCCATTATCACGCACTATCACGCCTCGCACCCGCTATACAGAAATATAAGAAATATGTGAAGGGATATAGATACAGGAAAACGATCGCTGTTACTGTGGCTTTCAAGATCAATTTCGCGTGCATCGACGGATTTTATATGCCGTTTTTATTACAGAAGTTCTTCTATTTGTCCCATTTGATGTTTTTGCAGTCATATTTCTGACTATGTAAAATTTTATGTTACGTAAACTTGCAATTTCCTTATAGATTAGGAAATACCACTGAAAACTGTCATTTCCATCATTAAAATAAAAAAAAATGTCTGAGATCATCTATCTCAAATGATGTAGCTTCGTTTTCAAATTATAGAAGTAAATCGTGATTTTCATTAACCGCAGTCAGTACATATAAAGCTTTACCAAATTATTTTCTAGCATGAATGTCGATCTCATTGTAAATTTTTGAGCACAGTCACACCAGTAGTTAGCGCCCGGCTACAGAACTCACAATAAAGCTAGCTTTCACTAAAACGATCTAATAATATCACGCAACACGTACGCAGTCCGCGTCACATTCGAATCGATTACCAAGTGTCTGATATTTGCGACGTTTTCCAAACGTATTAAGTACACGTTCGTAACAATGTCGTATATAATTGACTATGCATCCTTATAGTCCATTATATAATCTGTGTGTTTGTTATGGATTTCTTTAACTGTTTTTTTTTTACCATTAATCAATAATTTTAACCCTTTTTTGCACTGTAGTGTTGTTTTAATGTATTCAAATTGCATTCTTTGTGCAGGTGTTTCTCCTACTCGCTAACACTAGCAGGAAAATGTTGCGTTGCTATCGAATATCATAAAGTTTTCATCTTGTAGTAAAGTGCATGTAATGCGAAAAGGCATTTCATTTGACGCATCGCCTCTGGCAATACACAGTTGATTTAGTACTGTAAATTTTGTTTTTTTTTTTTGTATCTATATTAAATTTTCAAATTATATATAATATATATAATTTCAGCAAAATTGAACTTCGAGCCAATAATTATATCGTTTACAGACCGACAGATAATCGATTAGTTTGGAACGTGATCATAGTATACATGTGTAGATAGTGGATGTGGTAGCACTGAATGTATCGTACGAGCACTCGTTACTCGTACGCAAGTGTCCTATGTAGAATCATGAAACATGCGCTATGACCTTGTGAGCTATGATGACACGCGCTCTCGAGCGAGACAACTTATCTGCAGCCAGACTAGGACAAGCGTGTCGCTCTCGCGGGGGAACGGGGGGGAATCGGGAGGGGAAACAGGGGAGAATATAGATGGCGAGCAGCAGCAGCGGTAGTGAGGTTGTGTTGGTGTGGTTGCAGTTGGGTTGCGCGTTACACTGCATGCTCCGACCAAATCTTCACTTCACAGCGGCACCAGCGCCAACCACAAACCCGCCACAAACGCCACACAGGAATAGGTACTAAACTCTATTTATTTCTTCATATTTTATGTGTTCATTTACTTTTTTTTATATTCATTTTGTGTTCCGCACCGACCGTCGCGCCCTCTTTACCAGAACAGAGATGCCTTTATACATATCGTGGTATACTACGCTAACGCGACTCGAGTCCCCTCGAGCATTCTGGTAAAAAGTAGACACAGTTATCGAAAGCAACATTTTAATGCATCCCCCTCTTGTGTTTTCGTTTTTCGCATAATCAATGCTTCGAGTTTGATCTAATTCGTTCACTCGCCGCGCGTAGCTCCTAGACACTAATCCGCTAACAAGTCCGCATCGGCTGAGCTCCGAGCCCGGCGCGCTCTCGCACCATCGAAACGCGTGTCTCTCGATTGCTTTCCAGGTGGGAGGCGGGGCGGCGAGCGGGCGCCGCCCGGGGCCGGGGCCGCGACCGGGGCCGGGGAGGGGCAAGGGGGAGAGACAGAGTCGCTGGACCTGTCGGACCTGGACCTGAGCTCGATCCGGCTGTCGGAGCGCGAGGTGCGCGCGCTGTCCGGCCTCACGCCCGCGCTGTCCCGCCGCCTGCAGCTGCAGCTGCTGGCCAGCCTGCCGCCCGCCGCCGCGCGCCGTCTGCGCCGCACCCTCTCCCTGCACGACCCGCCGCCCGCCTCCACACCCCGCACCCCCACATCCGACCCCACTCCCGCGCCCGACCCGCCCGCGTCCGCTCCGCGTCAGCACTCGGAACCGCCGCCGCCACCACCGCCGACGACCGACGCAGGAACCCCGCCGCCGCGCGAACCATCCCCGCCATCCCCACCGCGACCTGAAGTGGCGACCTCACCGCCGCCGCCGGCACCGTCACCGCACCGCCTGCGCTCCCCGGAGTGGACGCCGGGCGCGGCGAGCGAGGCGGAGTCGGTGCGGCAGTTCTGCACGCTGCCGCGCCTGCGCCGGCGGGCGTCGGCATCGCGGGACCCGGCGCCGGCGAGCGATACGGGCACGCCGGACCGGCCGCTGCTCAGCAAGTACCTGGCGCCGGAGCGGGCCGCCTCCCTCGACGACGCGTATTCGTCCGACGGCAGCATCCTGTCCGACCCGAGCTACGTGGCGGCGTACGGCGGTGCCCTCCGACGCCCCTCGCCACGGCTCGCCACCGACCATCCTCGCCGCCGCGTCTCCCGGTTTCTGAGGTCTGACTTTTTCGACTCGCCGCCCGACGAGAGCGTGTACGCGAAGCACAAGAAGGAGAAGGAGCTCGAGACGCAGAAGATCCTGCGCGAGATCAGAGAGAAGAAGAACAGGACCCTCGAGTCGCCGGGCGTGCGCAGCCCGACGTCGGACTACGGCGACGAAGCGGCGTACAGGAAATGCCTTTCGCCGGTTTCCCTTCTGCAGGCGAAGGAGAGGAGCCGCTCGAACACGCCGTTCTTCCCCATTCTCGACAATATCAAGGAGACCGCGGCGGACGCGATCCACGCGAGCACCTCGAAGCGAAAACCTTTAAGCGACACGGGGGAACCGAGGCTGACGTCGCGAATAGACGAAAGCTCCTCGTTTAGAGAATCTAAGCTGACGAGACCCAAAAGCTACCCCGTCAAAAATCTAGATTCCACGGAGGAACCCTCGTCCCTGATGTCGGGAGACAGCGCTGACCGCCAAAAAGAAGCTGGCGATAAAAACTTGCAAAAGGAATCCAAACTGATGAGGCCGAAAAGTTACCCTACAAGTAGCCCATCCCCAGAAAAAGTGTATATAAATCGCGGTAGTATTAAAAAAGAAATCACGCCCAATGCCAAATCAAAGGATGAGAGCTTGAAGAGTGATGTCGAAGTTAGCTTTAGCATAACGTTACCGGCGAAAAAGTCTGACACCCGCAAAGCCGTAGAATCCACTAATGACAGTGAGTTTCTTCAAAATGAGGATGAGTCTAACCTCGGTAGCGAGAAACCCACTAGCGATAGTCTTGTCCTAAGAAAATACAAGGTAGTAAATGAGGAAAACGATAAACTGGAACGTAAGAAAGAAAATGGCTCTGTTGTTACCAACGGGATCCCAAAAGAAAGTCCATACAAAGTCCTAACTAGTTCAGAAGATAAGAATAATAAAATATCGAATACTTCTAAAAAAGATGAAACGAAATCAAAAGTCTCTGATGCTGAGAGTACTGAAAAGAAAGGAACGATAAAAAAGAAAATTATTAAAAAAGTTTCCTCCAAATCGAAGACTGACTTGGGAAGCAACCAAGATTCGACGGGCGCCAAAAGTGGTACTGAAAAGAAAAAAGTTACGAAAAAGGTAAAAGATAAAGTTTCTGAAGATGGAACGAAATCTGCGACAGTCACAAAAAAGAAATCGATGTTGCAATCTATAGGTCATAAATTAGAAAAATTTACTTCAGCTAAATCTAGTTCGCCAGAAAAAGGATCAGAAAACGGTATTGCTGTCACAGAATGTAATGATGCGCCAAAATTAAAAAGGATGCAAAGAGAGCAATCAGTGCCAGTGAGTGCAGAGCCACCCACTGAATCGAATCTCATTAAAAGAGCGGTTACATTGACAGATGTTGCTACGTTAGATACCCCAAATCTTAGCAACACAAAAACGACCGTATCTAAAGTTCTGGGTCTCTTTAAAAAGTTTGAACCTAAGGAGAAATCTTCGAAACCCCTCGTAGAGAAGTCTTCTAGTGAAAACTTAGAAACAGGTACAGCTGATAGTAAAATTGAAACACCGGCAGATATGTCTTTGGATATACACGATAAAGAAAAACCTCGGAGGCCGACGTCATTGCTTTTGAATGGGATAGGTCGCAAAAACAAATATGGCAGATCCGCTAGTGATAACATCGTAGAAGCCTCAATCGAAAGCGACGAACGAACTGTACTTAAAAAAGATAATGAACCCAAGAACCTAAGAAATACTTTAAAACTAGACTTCTCCAAATTGCCAAGAGTGAAAAAAATAGTTCCTACGAATCCTGTGATAGAACCCCAATTGCTAAAACATTCTACAGAAGACAAGGAGACTGAAAGAAAAGATAATATAGAAAGAAAACTTAGCGCAACCCACGACAGCATCGTTGAAAATAACGATTTAGAAACTCGTAGTCGATCAAGAAGCAGATCGACCATATCAAATTCCGAATTTAAGTCTGATCTCAGTGTAGATGATAAGAGTGCAGACAAACATTCACTGTCACCTTCCGATACTACTATTAATCATCCTTTACGCGGTCGCGACTCGATATCTCCCGAGAAAGACGACATTGTCGACAGAATTAGAAGAAAGAGTTTTTATTCGAGGTTCAATGAAAAGAAAGCAAGACGAAAGAGTAGTTTAGTAGGACCGGGCGCTACAGATTACGACCCTTTGGCCCGAATACACTCCCCGCCTGTAGAAATGAAATACGACGCATCTCCTACGTCTCCTCCCCACGGTGCCTATGACTTGTCGCCAGGTTATTCGATCCCTTCAGATCTATCCCCCTCTACGGAAAGGTACCGTTCACTATTGACCGATTTACCAGTAAATACTAGGAGTAATTTAAGGTTTGACAACTACGGATTGAATGATAAAATTGACACGTATAGATCTCTAGACCGCAATGACTTCAGAAAGTGTCCTGGTAGTCGAAGCTACTTGGATTATGATCAGCCGTTGTCGTACGGAGCCCACAGATATTCAAGAACGAAGTCGCTCTTGGAAAACTCAGACGGTATAGAAGAATCGTCTCTTGGACATCTTAGAGATCCTCACAAATATAACAGAACTCTGTCCATGTATTCGCCGGGAAATTATGCTACGTACAGACCGAAAAGAACTAGAAATTCGGCGATAATATTGAAGGAAAGTGAAAAGGAACCTAGCCCCGAGAATATCCTAGAAAAAATACGAAATAGAAAAAAAATATCTATCAGCGTGACTAGAAAACCAGACTCTGACAAGGACCCACTACTCAGGTGTGTATAATATTTTTTGTTCTCTTTGAGTTACGTAAATAATTCACAATAACTTATCCCTTCGTGAAAGATAATACGAGTTTACTCTGTGCACGCTTCATGCTTTCGATTTAAATTTGACAGCACTAATGCTTTAAAAAGATCGAGTATACCAAGGATTTATAGAGGCGTCAAACTGTATAAATATATGTTTGTACATTGTGCCCCTTCAGTGTAGATAGAATACAGATTTACTCATTTCTAATCAGCATAATATTATTACGTTCACTTTATTCTTGCATAAATACTATCACATTGACAAAAGAAACGAGCACAAATTAACGAAATTTTGGAAATTATAAATACTTATTATTATTCTTTTTATATTAAACACAGCATAATCATTGAACACGTGACGTAGAGACACAAAGACCATAGCGCATATTTGTCGGCTGTATATGAGATTCTGGCGAATTGTTTTCAGATCCAATGTCTCATCTCAAGGCGAAGGCGACCGTGCAGAATGCTCTGAGAAAATTGACTGAGAGGAACTATTGATGGCGCTCGCGACTACCGACGGAACTGTGTTGTGATTTATAAAAGCATTTTTTATTTTCATCTCACTTATAGTAAAAACAAAAGAATGTTTACCGATTTCTAGTATACACTAATGAATCTCATCTTCCACTTTTTATTCAGTTATAAAATATGGATACGGTACACCCTTAAGGATGGGATCGTTATCTATGCGAACTTCTGTAATTTTCGTCACATAGAAACGACACTCCAAGATGAGAGGTTATAAAAAATCTTCAAGTCCATTAGTTGAAAAACAGTAACATTTTATATTTACTGTATTCAAAGTATTTTTTTTTTTGTTTTAAATTAAGATAACAGCAGATCCCTCTTTCAAGTGATTGTAAATTTTTCAAGTATTTATACTGGGCTTATGGCCCAGAAATTAAGTGGCGAAAATCTTACGAAGAATACGCATAGTCCCAGAACGTTAACTTCCTTGTGGTGTTATCAACTGAATTTTGCCAAAGCTAACCTTTTTCTGTTACATCGAGACGGATGACTGCCGTAAGACTGTCTCTAGTGGCAAATATCTTAGATTCGCACTCATTTTAATGAATCTCCATTGTAAATTTTAGTACCTAGATTATCTATCGGTCGCATATCCCGATAAAATAGTAACACTAAAATCGTTTGCCTTAATATCCTTGCACTTGGAACGGTTGTAATAATGTTGTTGTTCTATTTTGCCAATGCAAGTCAAATCACGAAATTATTTGCCCACATCTGTTTAGGTCGATATAGATAAATGCATTCAGCAATAAATCTCGCGTATCAAAAAAATAAAACTGTCGGCTCTTTGTTGTAATATTAGTAACTAGTAAAGAACTACATTTTAATGAGTTAAAATTTACATCAAGTATTTTTTAATTTAAAAGATATTAAAACGAATTAATTCCAAGTAGATAAAGTAAGAAATAATAACTTAAGGGCAAATAATAAGCATCACGTAATTATAATGTATTAGTATTAAGATGTAGCTTTTCAGCACAATGAATTTAAGAGAAACAACATTAGACCTGCCGACTTTAGGATTAAGAAAATTAAATATTCTAGAAAATTATTTAGATTACTTTATGGAAAACAGGAAATGCTATTAAGACAGACGATATTAGAACTCTACATCGTAGGGATTACGACTCAAGAGGCATTATTGCAATAAATTGTAAGCTACTGTGAAACTTTTATTTGGCAATACTTTATCCAGTATTTAATATTTGGGAGTATGAATAGTTATTTATAAATAGAGTAGATTTCACAGGTGCGTTCAAGTTTTATGATTATTATTTGAATAATTTTATTTATTTCTACACTGATAAATTTAACACGATTGAGTAGCAAACTATGACAGAATAATATTTTATGACAGGCTTTTGATATTATGTCAGGCCTACAGGATTAATTCTTGCAATATTTACTGTGTATTTTATTGACTATTTAAAAAACCATATTTTGCAAAGAAAAATGTTTTAAGTGTTAATTGTAAATTGATTCTTATGTGCCTTTATAAAACATAAGTGACTGGATTTGATATTTGTCCATATTATGGAAGATGGTGTATTGCCACGATTTTATGTGTGTGTTTGCACAAATGTTTAACTCAATATGGTTAATTTTTTATTTCATAGTTAATATTATATAATTTTACATTTTTATCAGACCCTAAGTCAATGTGTTTAAGTTTACCTTTTTATCATAATCATATAGTATTGAAAGCTAAGTCACTGTAACAGTAATCGAAATAGAAGGTGCTTAGATGATTTCGTTAGGAATAACTTGTATTTATAGATTGGACGTGTTATAGAATCACTTACACATGTATTATAATTTAATATAAGTTTTCGTTCAGTTACACAAAATGTATATGGGCGAAACTATGATCTGTTGAACAAGAAAACTGTATTTGTAAAGTATTAATGCAAAGTTTGTAATATGTCTTGTTGCCATTTTTTTTTTATAATACTTTAAACATGCCAAAATGACGGCTTGTTGAACATTGAGACGAGTTGTTTGTAAGCAATAATTTAAAATAATTGCGTTTGTCATTATCATTTTATCATCTCGGAAACTATTTATTAAGTGTGTGGTGATTTTTAATATTTCTCTTGTTAGTCATGGTTACTGCATGCTGACACAAAACTGTGATTGTTATGACGACGATAATGTTAAATTTGCTATCACACACGTTTTGTATTGAATGTGAATAAATTATAATAGTTGAAGAAATTACTTTTATTAAGGTGGCAATCTTCAAACTTTTAAATTCTTACAGCGATATGGTTAAAATTAATATTAATAAATTATTTTGTATGGCATATTTCTCTACCGCACCGTGTACAATACCTCACAAATACCAAGTGGAGGATGGAGCAATTTACCAGACTTTTAAACAGGGACCACACAATGATAGAAAACTTCTAGCGATTCAGTTTCGGTTTGCACAATATCTCCTCTCGACGTTTAGGGAAATACGCCTAATGAACCGACCTCTGGTAATAGGACCTCACGTGCCGACAGAGATTGATTCTTATGGCGGCACTTCATTTGGCTATTCGTGTTTGGTATTTGCAAACGACATCAGTATGTCCTTTTCATTCCTTAAAAAGCATGATAAGGACAGAGTATTGTCCAGTTTACAAATATAAATACAAATAGCTAAGTGAAGTGCAGACATTACATAAAGATTGGATATGTATAAGACCTTATTTCCAATTAAGCTTTGTAGCGACCTGCCGAATCGCAGCCGCGTCAATGGGAATTGGTATACTTTCTTATATCTGAAGAAATAGGAATCGCGCGCGGCCAAAAGCCCGCGACTAGCCGCTTAGTGGAAATAAGGTCTTATAAAGCGTTTGGCTACGGCTATATATAACTGCGGGTATACCCAATGTAATAATACCTCTATACCCTACTGTACATGGACTTAACCAATGGCGTATTTGTCGAAAAGAAGATTCGACGAATTCACCAATTTCGTAACACCCGCGTGAATAAGAGATTTTGACAGACAAGGGGGGACAATAAAAGACGGTGAATATAATGTATCAGTGTTTATTGTAGTCTATCAGTTAAGCGAGTAGCGGTTGCAGATCCTGGAAGTACTTGGCGTCGGCCTCCGCGAGTTGTTCCAGGATATCGTCCACAGTGGCGTCGGGAAAACGATCCACCCACGAGGCTACCATGCCTTCTGCACTAGCCGGGTACCGCTTGAGTTCTACGGTGTCATCTGGTAACAACAACTACAACAACTGAGCAATAAAAAAACCAACACACCAATTAGCCTAATTAGCCTAGCCCCAAAGTAAGCACTATAATGCTTGTGTTATGGGATACTAGGGTAACGCATGGAATACATATATTGTACATATATTGACGACCTCCGTGGCCGAGTAGTTTGTACGCCAGGTTTAATGGTGTCGCCGACTCGAGAGGTCCCGGGTTCGAGTCCCGGTGGGGGCAGATGTTTGTGTGATGAATACGAGCATTTACACTCCAGTCATGGATGTTTAATATCTATTTCTATATAAATATACTTATAAATATTTCCAACACTCACACCAATTAGCCTAGCCCAGAGTAAGCACTGTAAGGCTTATGTTATGGGATGATTGGGTAACGGATAGAATACATATACAGTACATATATAAGCATATTCTGTCTCGAGTCGGCGACACCATGAAACCCGGCGTATAAATCACTCGGCCACGGAGGTCGTCGATGCAATCTTGAGATGCTGTTTTATATGAAAACAGTATCTCAAGAATGTAGTCACAGAGTTGAGTGATATATTAATACGGGCCTAATGGATTACACTTGGTCGTTAGTCCAATACAAGTGCCAATGGAATTTGGGTAAACGACTAAGTGTACGTCTTCTTTCATTTGATAACTTCTGTTTCAAAGAACCTAGAAACTATCGAACAAGGTCAAAAATAAACAAAATTTTATTACCACTAAAGACGTAGAGTGTGGATATTTAATAAGCATTTACAAAAAAAAAACAAAACATAGAGGCGTAGTTATACTATGCCTTTACATTTATTTAATATTTGTGGTGGAAATCGTCGAGAGACAAACCTCGAATTTCGCAATTATTATACGCAATTTTAAGCGTTAACTACTGTTCCTCCCTCTCGGACGGTATTTGCTAATGCGTGACAGCCATAGTTTTTTCAAATGTTTCTCAGCTCGCGTCCGCTCTTTACCCAATATCCCTATTCCATCCATAGGGAAGGCCAGTGCCCCAGCAGTGGGGACATTAATAGGCTGATGACGATGATGATGTATTGGTATCAACCGGCTTATTCGCTAAATTTTTGACATTTACAGTACAAGGAGAAAATTGCATATTCATCAACGGTTTCAGAACAAATATCTTAGTGGCGTTATAATAAAGCTGTAGTGGATAACTAAATAGCTCGGTGATTATCACTTCCATCTGTCAAAGCGTAAGTGGTCCGGCCCAGATTTAGGGGCCTCCACTCCTTCGTTGCCCCAGGGTCGACACATCTCTAAATCCAGTCCTACTAACCATACTAAATGTATGAAACAGATAGCTTTCGGATGCGTCACAACGCAACACGGCAGATAAGTGTAATTCTGTCATAAAGCCATTAAAACAGAAGAATAAAAACCGGCCAAGTGCGAGACGGACTCGCGCACCGAGGGTTCCGTACAAACTCAATTTAATACCTCTACGCGTTCATGAGAAAAGAGGTAAAGAGGAAAAGTAACTTTAAAATTCTCACAAAATATTTTTTTATATGAAGTAACTAAAAATTTACGGTTTTTGCAATTTTTCCTACTATAAACCGTTACTTCGTTCCAAATTTCAAGATTCTAAGTACAACCTGTAGGTTTTGATTCCCATGCGAGTTTCGAAAATTTGCGGCATAAACGACTGTATCTTTTGATTGCTTTGGCTTAGAAGTTTGATTTTTTCACAGCTTCAAGGGACAGTAGACATGAGTATTAGATATGAATTTCAGTTTGATACCTCCATGCGTTCCTGACAAAAGCGGTCTTGACAGGCGGACGGACAACAAAGTGATTCCTATAAGGGTTCCGTTTTTTCCTTTTGAGGTACTGAACCCTAAAAACAAAAGTTCCCAACCTTTGACCGCAGTGTTAGGCTGCACGAATATATTGCGCGGCTGTTTGTGTAACAGCACTATGTCCCTCCATCTTGCCCAGGGTGATTCAAGGCTGGAGTACTTGTTGAATAACGCCTCGCCGCTAGAAACGTCGCCCGTCGCCTTTATAGTCTGCAGCTTCACCAGGAATTCGCCTGTATTTCAAAAATCATTATTAAAATCATTCGCTCGGATTAGGACTAAGCACGAGTTTTTGAAAGCTCCGTTACGTATCGTCATCGATCGTCAAATTTTGTATGAAAAAAGCTAGTTTGCTTTTACGTCCGATAGGTGAGCTGTACCCTTAGCACAAAACAATATCAAATTCGAATAGTTTCCGAATCTGCAATGTTAAATTTTGTATGGAAACTTAAACAGCAGTGCCATAGCGGACGTAACGAGGAACTAAAAATCAGTACACATTTGGCAATGACATCACGTACTCCCAAACTATTCGAATTCGATATTGGTTCGTGCTAGGGGTACTGCTTAGTTTTCATAAAAACTTGTGAAAAATTCGTGCTTGGGCTTCTGATGCCTGGACCGCGTGCAATTTTCTCTAGCAAGCAATTTCTTTAGATTTATAAATCTAACAGTTAAATGCTTAAAATAAATATAATAAAATCATTAATCAATTTATGCTTAATTTATACTGCCGCTGAATGGAATGGAAGCTATATTTTGTAATGAAATTCTGCATGTGCATAGAGTTTATAATTCCATGCACAATTTCATTGCAAAAAATCTTGCTCGGACCCTGTAACAATCAATAAGCCATCTCCTCCCAGTAAACAATATTATATGATACTAGCTATGCCCCGCGGTGATACCAGCGGTTTATTAGGGATATTCCCCGCAGTAAAATGTAGCCTATGTGTTAATCCAGGGTGTCAGCTAACTCCATACCAAATTTTATTTAAATCGCTCCAGCCGTTTAGACGTGAAGAAGTAACAAACATACACACTCACAAACTTTCGCCATTGTAATATTAGTGTGATTTACCGACGATACTCTTGCCATCTGTCATTAGACGCATCTTGTCTAGAGTCAGCAGCTGATCCATGCCTGGCTCAGACTCGGTAACAATCAATAGGCCATCTTCTCCCAGTAAACAATATTATACGATATTTACCGACGATTCTCTTGCCGTCTGTCTTGAGACGATTCCTGTCGAGTGTCAGTAGTAGATCTTTGCCGGGCTCAGATTCAGTAACAGTCAATAACCCGTCACCCTCCAGCTCCAATAAACGCATTAGAACGAAACGCGCCCGCGCGTGAGCCTGTAAGTAAACATTATTATATGTTACCTAGTTGTCCCAGCGAACTTCGTACCGCCATAAAAAAAATAGGGGTGGTAGAAGGGTGAAAATTTAGGGTTGTATGTATTTCAGTATGATGTATCATAAAAAAATGCCTAACAATAAATTTAAAGGCGGATCACATCTTAACATTTAGGGGGATGTAAATCGTCAAATAGTTACTCCGTAATCATAGATCGTCCACAGACTCCATGCGTGTAAAATTATTTAAACAAAGTTCGTTTGTCCCAATCTTTAAATATACGCAGTTTTCAAAAATTTGGAAATAACCTATTTTACCTGCAGCCAAGTCTTAGTGGTGGGTTGGTACATCTCCGTGGCCTTGGCGGCGCCGTTCCACAGCAGGCTCAGCCAGTTCACGTACGTCACGTCCTCCGCTTCCTGGCCTTCGTAGCCGAAAATCCTGAGAAAAACACGTATTTATAATGTAAATAAACGTTAAATATCGTATAATATTATTAACTTATTGTTAATTAATAATATTAATGTGATGAAAGGTTGGCGAAATTATGTCGTTTTGATTTTACTGGATGGATCATCGTGACACTTAGGACGACCTCCGTGGCTGAGTGGTTTGTACGCCGGGTTTCATGGTGTCGCCGACTCGAGAGGTCCTGGGTTCGAATCCCGGTGGGGGCATATGTTTGTGTGATGAATACGAGCATTTGTACTCCAGTCATGTATGTTTAATATCTATTTCTATATAAATATACTTATATATGTATTCTATCCGTTACCCTAGCATCCCATAACACAAGCCTTATAGTGCTTACTTTGGGGCTAGGCTAATTGGTCTGGGTGTTGGAAATATTTATTATTTATTATTATTTACTTGTCATTAAGTGAGGAACACGCCCTGCTTGAAATTGTTGAAGATCTTTTTCTTTTTTGGTGCTGCAGATATCTTTCGTTGGTCCCGGCTGCGTCTGCAGCCGTTAGCACCCATCAATCCGCACTGGGCCCGCGTGGTGGGTCATGGCCCAATCTCCCTATTCATATAGATGGCCTGTGCCCAAGCGGTGGGGACATTAATAGGCTGATGATGATAACGTAACTTTTATTACACAATGGTGTCGATTCTGACATGATTCTCTAAACCTAAACTTACTCGACAGGCTCGATAATCTGACAACAGTGTATCCTTATCATTCTCTATACAGAATGAAATAAATGATAAATTTAAAAAATCAAAAAACCTGACTGCTAAAATATTACTTCAAATAAAATATGAAAATAAAAAAAATATAAATTTAAAAAATCAAAAAACCCGACTGCTAAAATATTACTTCAAATAAAAACTGAAAAAAAAAACAAGTCCAGTAGTTTTTAATTCTGTTAAGTAAGGAACAAAGCTACTTTAACAGTCGGGACCCACTATTGAAAATTTTTATCCATTCTTGAATATCTAATGGGTACTGGTTGGTGGTCTTAGATCGCTAAATTAAATAATTATGCAATAACCAAAGCAATTTTTATAATATAGGATTAAACTAAAGGCGGGGAATAAAATTTTCATAGCGTTAGGTACAGCACCATAGCAATCCCATTTATTGTCAATTTATCACCCAATGGATAGATTTGTCGTTCTCTTTTAAAGCATTCTCCAGTTAAAGGCACACAATACACTCTGTCCTTAACACAACCCCACAAAAAATAATCTAGTGGTGTTAAATCACATGATCTGGCTGGCCACTTAACAGCTGAGTTTAGTGAAATTATGCGATCGGGAAATTTGGTTTGCAATAAATTGATCATTTCATTGGCTGTGTGACATGTGGCGCCGTCCTGTTGAAACCACATATCAGTGATATCCACGTCATCAATAATAGGCCAAAATTCGCCATTTGGTGGTTCTGGATAACCCCAATTGTTGAGAACGTCGCAGAATTGACAAATTTGGATCTGCCTCACACTGTGGCTCACGGCTGCGATGCTTTCAGTTGAACAACCCGGTCGAACACGCGATGGTGTTGGCACATTTTGTATCGAGCCTGTCGACTCAAATTTAACGACCAAATTCTTAATAGCGGTCTCAGCAGGACGATTATGTTGTCCGAAAATATCACGAATTTGACAAAATGTAACTGTAACAGAACCACTATTTTCATAGTGGATTTTCATTATTTTAATTCGATTTTCAAGCGAAATTGAATTCATTGTAACAATTGTCAATGCATCTTCTACGAATACGGCAAAAAACTAAATGTGAAAACTATCATATTGTTGGTGTAACCACAATTCAAAAACAAAGTTCTTGTGAACAACCCTATATAAATACATTTTATCCGAGTGCAATAGGCTGTATTTTATCCCGTTAAAATAAATTTCCGGGGTGGATCACTAGTGAGTTTGTTTTTTACACTTCCGCGCCCTAATAGCTAAATTGATAATGATGAATTTCCTATAGAAATAGATGGACCTTGGTTCTAAGCTACAATATCGCAATACTTATGCAATATCATTATAGGTATAGGGTTATGGATTTACCTATAAAACTTTACATTATTTACTTTGAATTTTGCAGAATTATCGTTTACAATTACAAAAGCAACATTATCGCGAACTGATTAATAAATACAGGGAGTTCATTAAATATGTACTTATTAGCGAAAAATAGGTTATTTCCCATTATGTTAAGTAACCCTTTTTTTTTAACATGAAGTAATATCGTTAAAATAAACTTTAATAACAGCATAATTATGAGTTTTTTATTAAATTACAATAATCATTAATACCTATTCTGATAATTTATTTTTCATCATTTAATAACAAGGAACAGTATAACAGTTTTATTGTAAGTAGTTCGTAAAGGATTAGATACTGTGAGTAGCCCATTTTTTTTATTCGCCAAGGTTTTATCTATGTTTATATACATCAAAATTAAATTTCTTCTCCCACTATTCCTGCAGTCTACTCCTGCATAGGACACGCGCTATCACTTTCTCATCGTTGTAACTTTTTGAAGTCGAAATGACATAGTGTAAAAGGCAAACTTTATCGTCTTTAAATATCCAAAGTGGTGGAAGTATTTGTTTTGCTAAAAATTAATTTGTAAATTTTGGAAATGGCCATCAAATAATATTTTATTTTAGATTCACTATTTTAGCGATAATGGCTTGTACATTAATAATAGATTTATGGTGTCGCGGTTTTTTTTGTAGAACTACTTAAGAGATACATTTTCATTCTACATTATATTCATGTAACTTTTATTTTTTTTTTGCAGTGCAGGCCAAAATGGCTCGCAGATGAGAGATTTTTTTTCCGTCTTACGTGACACTTATTGTTATATTTTGGCCATTTATTATTATTATTTATTAAAATGAAAAATGCTGTCGGGAGCCTAAACATGATTTTCGATTATCTAGACAATGATACCTCACTCGAAATATTTCGATAACTTTTTTTTACTTCATCACAATATGGCGCCTAATTGTCCCCACATTGAATTTTGATTACTATCATATCTTTGGTAGCACTCCCATGATTAAGACGAATCGATTGATATATGAATCATCAAAATCGTTCCACGCGTTTGGTCTCTTAGGGTGTCACAAAGGAACATACATACATATATAGACTGTTAAACACTATACCCTGTCTGCGCGTCGCGATTCTCGCTCTTGCATTGCGGTAAAAGTCGGGTAAAAAGAGAGACTGATGTTAAATTTAGTTTATAGTATACACTCACTCAAATCATGCGCCATGTGCCAGAATCGACACCAGATTATCAACACCAAATTTTATTAACAAATATTCGTAATAGAGTTTATATTAAAATAAAACGAGTCTTATTTGAATTACATGCATATTCCCTGTTCGCAGAATTTTACGAAATGGGCAGCTGAGGCTTCAGAAACAAAATAAAAAAAAATAGACATGCAATCTTACTTGAGTATCTGCGGTTCCAACGACAGATATAGCCCCACTGCCTCGGCACGGCATTCCTCGAAGGCTGAGCCAAGAGTGGTGAATTTGCTGTCATACGTCTCGCCCTCAGTGTACCAACTTTTGATGGGATTACCTAATCGTACACAACAGGGCAGTTGCTTCAGTATATGGTAACCATAAAAAAAATTAAGAAAATCGTCATTTTTGTTACACAATTCAATGTGGGTAGTAAAAATACTTTTTGTTATTATTTATAAAAGTACTTATATACGTTTCCTTGTTATGAATACAAAGCTAAATAACGAACCTAAAAACATAATTTATTTAATTTAATTTATGAATATTGGATATATATAAAAAACATGTCACAAATCAACAAATCCCTAAATATGAACTAACAGACGAAAGGTTCAATATTTTAAACGGATTTGGCACAACAAATAATCCTACTACATAGTTTATTACCTGGATTAAGACATAATATGTCTCCCTATGTCACATAGACATAGGATACCTTTTTATTCCGGAAAAATGTTACGGTTCCCGAGAGATTCCCAAAAAAAACTAAAGTTAACACGGACGAAGCCGCGGGTGACCACTAGTACAAAAAAACGAGCGAGCCTTACAGTAGTCGCGTATGATGTGTAATTAACATGTAACATTTGAAACCTCACCTTATATTAGTAAAAAAAGAAATAAAACCTACTACAAAAGGAATAAGCCACTTGAAAATATGTTCTAATATCAAATCAAATAGATACACATTTCCGTCCCATTTCACGAAACACTCCCACAAATTGCAGGAAAGCGAGAGGAAAGATGTTACACATCAATGAATACTTCAAGACATTGGCAAGGACACTTCCAAGTTATTAATATCTTTAGAATATACCTGTCAATGGATTCTTGACATTCTCTTTGTCAAAGTTGAATGTTCCGTCAGCGTTTTGACGCAACAGCTTGCCACTACCGTGCCCCAGTAGCTCGTGCAGGCCAACTTGAACCTAAAGGGCATATCTTCAGATACTAACGGAGATCAAATTTGCTTATTGGCTCTACCAGTCTAACTGAATATTAAAAATATTAATAGTGATCAAGCTTTAATATCCAAAGTGAAAGTGGAAATGATTATCGAATAAGGTTAATAATATTCTGTACTCTATAAATAGCTAGCTATTTATTGGATTTCATTGAGCTCAATGAAAAAAAAAATACTTGACAGACAAAAAGATGATTTGGTAGGATGTAGGAAGCCAAAACTCACTTTACTTAGTGTTAAAAGTCAATGTGAAACCCCATTTCTTTTTTATTTGTCTTCATTAAATACCAAGTCAGTATAGACAAGGAATAGATACCAAATTTGTAACCAATCCTAATCTTAACTAAAACATTCCATTGGAAATGTAGGAAATTATGATGAAAATTACCTCGAACGCTGCGACCCTGTATTTCTCTAATAGTTTTTTGTCGGCTTCTGATAAGAAGGGAATGACCGACTCTTTATAAGCCGCGGGTATCACGTTACCCAGCGATACGTTTTTGAATCCTTCATTTTGGCGGATCTCATCATCTGAAACAATCACACTAATATTATAAAGTCAAAAGTTTTTGTGTATGTTTGTTACTTCTTCGCGTCTAAACGGCTGGAGCGATTTTAGTAAAATTTGGTATGGAGTTAGCTGACACCCTGGATTAATACATAGGCTACGTTTTACTGAGGGAACATATCCCTAATAAACCGCGGGTAACGCCGCGGGGCACAGCTAGTATTTTATAAAGTACTCGTACTTCAATGGGATGGGACGATTTTCTCGGATGGTTTTCTAAAGAAACATTCACAAAGCGATCTTCAATCATTAATACGAACGAAGCAGAGCAATAGAACATCAATTTCCCAATATGGTCTGTGTTCAAGTCATAAAGTGTGGGTACCAAATATGGTCTATGTTAAAGAATAGGCAGTGCGGTTTTAAAGACATTTCCTGCCTGGCAGGATAGTTTTGTAATAGACTTCCTGGCTGCCACGGTTTTCTCTAGAGACTACAACATGGGATGTTTCAAAAAGGGCATTGTAAGGTCGGCAACTCGTGTGTGCTGCTTCTGGTATTAAACGCGTTCATAGGCCACCTAAGTGGTATAACAAATATTACAAAGACACCCATACTAATAAGACCATCATTTCTATGTTATCAATTGCCGTAAACAGTTTCTTATTGGCATCGATAACTATCTGCTATGGTATGGTATGGTGTATGGTGTTTGTAAAAAATATTTATTATTAAGAAAATATCCTAAAATCTGGAGGAGCTCGATGGCGCAGGTGATTAGCGCGTTCGGCTGCGATCGTTGAAGTTAAGCAACTTTCGCAGTGGTCGGTCATTGGATGGGTGACAAAAATCTTCCATCTCGAGGTCCTCAGTGCTTCGGAAGGCACGTTAAGCCGTTGGTCCCGGCTGCATCTACAGTCGTTAGCACTCACCAATCCGCACTGGGCCGGCGTGGTGGGTCATGACCAATGGATGGAATATCCATAGGGAAGGCCTGTGCCCCAGCAGTGGAGACATTAATAGGCTGATGATGATGATGATGATCCTAAAATCAAGCCGCAATCTCACAGTTAGGAATGTTGATGCCAGCCGGTATGCCGCTGCCAGAAAAAGTAAGCACATCCAGGCTAGTAAAGTCCGGTCGTAGGAAGGAATCCTTCTCCAGGTGTTTTCCCCAGGGCAAGAGTTCGATGAACCGTTCAGCTCCGTCGACCAACGCGCCGAATTTCATCGACATTTGCTTATTTACCATCGCTACGAACCCTTCGAATTCGCCGCGCTGGCCGCTCGGGTCGCGGTATGTTTCTATGAAGCCTTGATACCTGGGTGATGGAAAAATTACGATTAACTCGTATATACTCTTAACTAGTTGGGTCGTTTCGATCCCTAAGATATGGTTGAGCGAAGCGAGGGATGGTTCATGCGTCATGCTCGTAAACGGGTGCTGCCAGCGGAGATGAATCTGCCCTAACTACTTTGATATTTAAGATGTAAATGTTTAGTTACACCTAATATAAATAACACTAATCGTATTGATACTGTATTACACAGCAATTAAAAATGCAGTTGAACAATTAATGTATAATTTCACATTATGTAATGAAAGTCTTCATGAATCATCTCTGAAGTAATTTTTCAACTTGACGGCTCTGTAAATAATAAATCAGGGAGAAAAAAACAGCCCTTGCTGAGTTTCTTGCCGGTTCTTCTCAGTACAAGGTCTCCCGCCGTAGATTTACAAACCGATGACGTAGCTTCTAGACATTCATGAGATTAGTCACAATAATAGAATAGTTGTGACAGAATTGAAAATGAAAAGTACCTGTAAAAAGACACGAACCATTATCGAATCGTATAGTTGAATTCGGTCTCGATACGCGAAAATGCCAAAAAGTTCGTGCTACTAATATTTTAATACACGTTACGTCCGTTATGGCGCGATGGCGCTGTTCAAGTTTCCATACGAGAAACGAAGACGATTAGCACTCGCAAATGTAACTTTGATATCGGTTCGTGCTAAGGGTACTCCAAGTACTGATTTAGTTAATAAAACATTATACATTTAAATAAAAGAATAGGGTCCCGGTATACCCTATGGATACAAGGTGTGATTATGACTAAACATGGTGGAAAAGAATTGACACACGAAAACCAGGGGGCCATTCGCCTAACGGAAATGCTTTCGAAAACGCTATCGTTTACGATTTCATTTTTTTATTTCTAGCCGCCTGAGGTTTTCAAATGCCTCGCGCTCTTTTTTTTTTCTTTTGCATGGGTAATAACAATATTAAAAAAATGAGCGTGAGGTATTTGAAAACCTTCGGCGGTCAATAGCCCGCTGAAGGATGCATAAAATTGAAATAAAACCAGTTAAAACAAAAGCAGTCACATTACCCCCAAAATTTAATTCATTTCATTCATAACACAAGCTTATAGATATAGAGCTTACTTTGGTGCTAGACTAATTTTATTGGTGTGAGTGTAAGAAATATTTATTTAATTATATATTATTTCTAAAATTACAATAAAGTACTTAAATTATGGATGTAATATATATTTTATTTATAGTCCATAAGCTAAGGATTTGATTAGATGGATTTCAAGTTATTAATAAGTTCTTTCATAAGAAATATGGACTGCTGTTATGGATGATATATTTTTTGAGATATTTAAGGAATCACAGCATGTTTCTTTAAATATTTATGCTCACGTTTCAATTATTGGTCCCTTATCCTTGATCCAGTATCTACTGCCCTCTTTATGCTCATTCAAGTCGCCTTCTTTAAAACTAATGATGTAATGTTTTATCATGTTCTTTTCCACATCATTTGAAGCATATTGCTGAGCCTTCTCCAGGTTTTCGTTGACTAGCTGCAGCAGTGGAGAGTAATCACCCCGTGTCACTTGGAAATACGCATTCTTATACTTTTCCACGTCCATAGTTAGAGATGTTTTTGGTGCATTTTCGACACTCGCTAAATGAATTGTGTATAGTGGTACTGAAAACAACATACCGATAAGATGCAAAAAAAAATTGTGATACAAAAGAAGAAGACTTTGGGGGTTTTTCGAATAGCTAAAACAGATTCTTAACATATTATCAACAATACATACACCCATCCTCAGCAACCGTCTTGAAAGTTCGACATATGTATGCCTCAATGCGCTTCGTCTTCATCCAATCATTTACCAAATTCGAATCAGCCTCTGTACAGTTACTTGAAAAATAAGTTGTCACTCCCTACAGACAAGATGTAATAATTATTGATAAGTAAAAAAAAACTTAAAGGCTGTGTTAATTTTAATTATGCATGAAGCTCTTAAGTTACTTACTCAGGGATATAATTAATCATGATATAGGTACATATACTGTTATTCTGTACAAAAGTAAATTTACTGCTAATTATCATATTTATTATTAACCTCTATTAGAATAAGGAAAAGGAATAAGGTAGTTACCTTATCAGCTAATCCTAAGCTAGTGAGTCTCGGTGCAATGCTGTAAATAGCATTGGAATTATTTTGCCAGAGCTTAGTCATGTGGGTGGAATCATTTTCGTATGCTTTAGATGCCTTCACTATTTGTTCAAAGGCTTCCTTTGAGAGATTTGGTATCACCTTTGTGTCGCCAAACCCTTTGTAATTGCCACTATTTGCAAAGACACCGCCAGCATATACCAAAAATGCCTAGAAATAAAAAACCTACAATATAGAACACCTAATGAATTGATGGAAAGACATTAATGGATTTTCTCTGTTGGGAAACTTTGTTGATTTGTATTATCTGCTCATTTTGATTTACTGGGTTATTGATAATACAAATTGACTGTTTGTCGTCTGCGTGAACACACAATGAATAAGTAGA
Source organism: Chilo suppressalis (assembly GCA_902850365.2). Taxonomy (NCBI): domain Eukaryota; kingdom Metazoa; phylum Arthropoda; class Insecta; order Lepidoptera; family Crambidae; genus Chilo; species Chilo suppressalis. The sequence goes on from OU963902.1 coordinate 8,657,729, forward strand.
AACATTATGGATTTTGGCAAATGAAAAACTGAGTCGATTTCTATAACCAACTCATTTTAATTTACTGAGTTTTCAGTGTACAATGCTGATATATACTCGGCGTCAAAAAAATTGCACCTCCGCCAAAATAACTTTCAAGCGTTATTAACCCTTAACAAGCGCTAAACCCCTACCAATATTGGTGTTAATTGAAAGCCCAATAAATAAACTTAAAAAAACCCATTTCATTTCATTAAAAAAAAGTTTGACTACAAATGTGCCTTTAAAAAAATGGCAAATTTTGATCCTCAAAAGAGCCACTAGTTTTGCGCTACCTTTAGTGGGTATAAAGGGGTTAATACAGGCTCAATTGGGGGTTATTAGCTATCCAACCGTTGAAGAGGACACACGAGAAGATCTTCCACAATTAAAACACGACCTTGAAGATGGATACAACTGCTGATGAAGCTGTTCAAGTGATTGCACTACTGCAATCAGGGATGCGGCAGTGTGATGTTGCTCGGCAACTGAACTGAGCCGGTTCGAAGAGTATACCAGCGGTTCCTGAAGACCGGTGGCCATGTCCGGAGACATGGGTCTGGTAGACGTCGCTGCACTTCGGAGAGAGACGACCGATTCATCGTATCGACACCTCTAAGAAATCGGTTCTCAAATGCTGTTGATTTGCAGCAGCAGCTACAGGCAGCTCGCAGAGCAACCGTGAGCGTTTCTAAGGCTAGGTTAGGTTACGGTTTACGGTTAGAGCATCCGCGATCCGGCTTGCAGTTTGCTCAGAACCACGTCAATTGGACCCTTGACCAATGGAGAACTGTTCTCTTCTCACACGAGACGAGAGTGTGCCTTTCCTGCAACGATAGACGCAGAAGAGTGTACAGAAGACAGGGGGAACGTTTCGCCCAAACCTGCATCCAGGAGACAGTGGAATACGGGGGCGGTTCCTGTATGTTTTGGGGCGGCATGTCCACGGAAAACCCGGCCTTATAAGCGTCTCCCGGACTGGAGGTGCTCACGGGCAAGGGTCGCTGACTGCTCACCGGTTGTTTTGTAAATTTTATTGTTTGTGTGTTTAAATAAAAAATTAAAATTAATTGAATTATTTTTTTAAGTTTATTCAATGGGCTTTCAAATGACACCAATATTGGTTGGGGGTAAATGCGTGTGTATGGGTTATGGGTATGGCCGCAAAAAATTGTACAAATAACATTCATGACATCGTAACACACGTTACGTACATGACAGAACGTTACATACATGACCATCATAAAGCTTAGTTCATAATAGAACCTATTGTAGTAGTTCTACTGGTACTAAATAGTTCTAGGCCTGTGGTGGTGATATTATATTTTTTGATTAACGTTTGGCTTTAGATTTTTTCTTCATATAATATTCTTTGGTTAGCCCATCTTCTTTGTAGTTTTCGTACCAAGAATGTGTTTTCATGAGTTTCAGCACACTTCAGTGATATTATCATTTTTCGCAGTATCTTTTGACTTCAGTCTGCGACGATTTTGACTGGCTCGCCACTGTTTTCTTTTCAATCTTTTATTGTCTTCGGTACATTCCGTGGCTTTTTTCTTTTTTTTTCTGCATTTTTTGATTTTATTTCTTCGTACTTCGAAGGATTTTGGGTTCGTAACTTTTCACAATATTTTGTTTGCCTTTCGGCATTGGTCAAAGGCATCTGGAATATATATTTTTAACTAATTTTATCCTACTAATATTATATATGTGAAAGTTTGTATGTTCGTTACTCAATATAGTATACACATATAATGTGTGCCAAATTTCATCAAAATCCATTGAGCCGTTTTTGCGTGATTGAGTAACGAACATATAAACATTCAAAGGATTCTCAAAAAACCAAAGTTAACTCAGACGAAGTCGCGGTAAGGTTATATTTTAAGTAAAATAGTGTAATCTCCGCCTTAGAATCGGTCATGATTGTAACGTTACACATTTCGTTACACATTGTAACATTCATGACACAAAAAAGCGTGCGACATGACCTAAAATTCAAATATCATTGAACTGCAAACAACTATGGATTGTGACGTAGGGTTACCGTTTTCTGTGATAATACATCTTTCTAAACACGTTAACAGTATACCACAACAAGCAGCACTTACCTTGCAAGCAAACATACAAAAAACAATATTTATTGGCGACAAATCTGAAGTCAACACAAATTACGATTTTTATTCGGAAAAATATGGCCGATTTTTATTTCTGAATGTTGTATCTTGCTTAATAGTGTTGCAGTTTATGAAAATAGCAAAAATTATCAAATCACATAAAGGAAACTGGTAGAAACAAACGTTACATTCATGACGTTACACACTCATCATAAAATTGGACACTTTTTTAAAAACGATTAAATATGTAACTGAAACGCTATTTTAATAAGCACGTTTAGAAACACATTGAGAAAGTATCATAAAGCATGAGTACAATTTAATAATTAGAAATACTATTTTTTTTCGGAATTATTGGCAATTTTTAATACAAAGGTGGTAGTTGGACAAACAATTTTTGTATGGGAGTGAAAGCACTACCTTTTAAATTATATTTTTTTTACATATATTTTTTAGGGATGGTAGGTTACATTTCGTCAAAATAATCTAAACAGAAGCTCGTCATTCAGAACAATGTTCAACAAATGACATTTATCAAATAACTTCGAAATTATGAGAAAAATAAAATGGGGACAAAACGAAAATGATATTTGTACAATTTTTCGCGACCATACCCTTATAATAACGCTTGAAAGTTATTTTCGCGGAGGTGTGATTTTTGACGCCGAGTATTTTATATAGGGATGCAACGATACGGCTGTTACGATTCCAATATGTATTACGAATACATCGTAATGGCCCAATACAACATCGAATTACGATACGAAAGCATTACGATTTTTGTTTTATAGAATTTTGTTGAATATATTTGAAGCTTTGTTTGTATCACTTTGTCTGTTATTTTATTATATATAAATAAGACTTAATACAAAAAACATTTTATTTAATTTTATAATAAAGTTATCTTTTTTAAGTTTCATTTTTTTGTTCAGTTTTCTAAGTTTTAAAACTGTCAATGACAAACAAAAGTGAAGAGCAGATGTTCAGAAATTGATGGTACATAATCACGATAATCGTAGCGGTATCGTTGCATCCCTAATATTATGTCAATCAAATTTATGGGTGGCACATGGTAAAGGTTAATGTTAACATATTAAATAATAAATACATAGTATACAACTCCTGATTAAACTATATAACATTCCTACTATTAGAATTAAAAGAAAAGTCAATTCCTATAATGATACAAGGTATTTAGTATGATTAGATAAGTATTTTAAATGTCTCTATTATTATTATATAAACACAAAACTTAGAATAAAAACTTTTAATAATAGTTACAATAATACAGCTAATCAATTTCTTATTTGATTTGTAAATGCATGTACCTACAGCTGATAATGTTATCTATCACATTCATAAATTCTCACATCATAGTAAATATGAAAATGGGACAAAATTTTAAAGAGGATGTGGTTTTCCTATCAACCTCAAAGAATTTCATAAGAGTCATTCACATCATAGATAATATGATGAGGCGTTTTTAAGGTTTGCGGAATAGAGGGCAAGGTTTGAATAAAAAAACTATTTTTTTTTATTCTTTAATATATTCACCTGCAATATAAAAGATACATTTTTCATATCTTTAAATCAGCTTATAATATACCTTCATAAAAAATGTTTTGCCTTTGTCCGAAAAATAAGCTGAAACCACTTCCTTCACTTCTTCCATCAGTTGAAAATTTCCTTCCACAAAGATCTTTTCAGTTTTGGAAAGAAGTAACAATCACTTGGAGCCAGGTCCAGGCTGTAGGGTGGATGGTCTAAACCAGGGGTGTAATTAACTGTTTAACCATAATATATGCTACGGTACACCCTACCTAGGTAGGTAGGTAGGTGGGGTGTATCGTGTATGTACGACAACACTGCATCACAAATACTTGCAGCCTCTCAGAGTTGATCGTAAGTAGTCTAAAAATTTTGAGGTAGCTCACCAGCAGTTAGAGTTTGAGCACCCCTGGTCTAAACAATCGTAGACTACCTTATGCAGGGCAGCCAATGCAACACCGCTCTTGTGAACAGGCACGTTGTTGTGAAGACGGACACCTTTGGTCGATTATACCCTAATTTTTCTTTAATGCTTTCTTTCAACCTCTCGAGGATAGAAGCATAGTATTCTCCGGTTATAGAAATGCCTTTATCTTTATAATCAGTCAACAGGATCCCTTCAGAATCTCAAAACACTGTTGCCATGATTTTTCCAGCTGATTGTGAAACTAAACTTCTAGGGTGGTGGTGTGCCTTTTTTGTGCCAATGCCTTGAGTCCTGTTTTGACTTATAATGATGAACCCAAGTTTCATCTCCAGTAACATCCTTATCTTCTTTACAGGGATCAAAAAAGGGGGGAGAACACTCCACGCGGCGGTTGTTTTTGAGGCGGCGTGAGCATTCTTGGCACCCATCTTGCACTCACCTTCGTCATGCAGAGATGATCATGTAGCATTTTGAAAATTGTCGTATATGATACTCCAATCATTTCTGCAAACTGTTTCTTCTTTAGTCTGGCATCTTCCAATATTATTATTTCAACTTTTTTACTAATTTCCGGAATAGTTACCTTGTTCACCAGTCTGGGCCGAGGGTCGTCTTCAAGCGAGGTCCTGCCTTGTTTAAAGAGATTGTGCCACATGTAAACGTTGGTTTTACTCAGGCAAGAGTCCTCGTAAACTGATTCCATCTCTTTCACTATATTGTGAACTGAATTTCCTTGCTTGGTAAGGAACTTTATTACAGCATGGTACTCGTCTTCTTCTTCTGAACAGTGGGTGTTTTCCGCAACTCGACACCAGGTGCCTAATTTGCGTGAGAGGATGGCCTTAGTCATGCCATCCCAACTCCCCCAAGAAGCTCAGCAGTCTCTTGGTGTCTCCGCAGGTCTCGAGTAGCATCTGTGGGCTGCCCAGGTGTGTCATCTGTTGTCTGGTCACGCCTCTGCACTGCAGCAGGATGTGAGTGCTCGTCTCCTCTTTCTCCATGCAATACTTGATTTGTTTCAGTAATGCACACTTTCTTCTCGACTGAGTTGTTTGCTGGACGATAGTTCAAAGACTAATGACCAAATTAAGAAAAAAACCTGGTATTTATACTAATATTGAGTGGCTGTAGTCATGGCCACCCCAATAATGACCTATTTTTATAATCTTCCCTTCATACAGCGAACTTAAAAACACACCCTTGTATTTATTTTTTCCACAGGCAAGATGAGGATGATTGGTGTGGCAGTTTATATCTGCTGTACCAGCTATCTTCGTGTCTGGACTCTTTCACCACTTAACATCAGGTGGGGTAGAGACATTACTATGAAATACATAACTATGAAAAAAAACTTGGAATTGGTTTCAGCACAGTGTAAGAACCAAATCAAACAGAGCCAAATGAAATATAAGATAGCAGTATGCTGGCATTTATGAGTTGTTTCAACTGCCTGACAACATTCATGAAAATATACAGTCGAACACGGAACCTCCTCCTTTTTTGAAGTTGGTTAAAATATAATAATACACCTACCTGAAAGTCATCCTCTGTCACACCAGCCTTTAAGGCCGATTGTTTGAGGTTTTCCAAAGGTTCTCCAAGAAATATCCTGTGCAACAGAGAGAATATTCTAGGAGATTCTGGGCTTGTCTGAATGAGTACTATCAAACCTCCATTCCAAGCGGCCTGAAAAAAAAATTGTCTATGTTTTAAAAATAAATAAATAAAATTCATAAATATCATAATGATTCTATTTGTATATACCGTTAATGCTTTAATTATATAAAATACACACTTAAAGTCACTTAATTTTCGTTCCAAAAATAAAAATAATAATGTGTTTTCAAATATTTCTAGCATGACCATTTCAGCATGAGTATTAATACAGTTTTTTATAGTATCCAATTTTAGGTTTTAATAACTCACTCATTTATGCCATAATATTTATTATCTTGTGAGGTTGGCAGGAAGATAGATATATATATAAAAACCATATATTGTTTTAAACTTCCAGGTTACTAACACTATAGTAATTTATGTTATTGATGTCATTGCTACCATGTACCAGTGCAGATATATTGGTAACACATTAATACCAATGTACATTAATCCCATTAATAACATAAATTACTCTAATTATCAACCTGCATTAACTCATTTACCAAATCCAAGCTCATCAAGCTTGCTTGCTCAAGATATCCATTCAGTTTCACCATGAGCCTAATAAACTTTAAAGGAGATTGCTCAGCTTCAATACATGTTTGGCCTAAAGACCAATAATCATGAAAAATGGTTTCCTAGATTCGAAATTATATATAAATTACTGTAGAAACGAATTTTATTGATGGACACCCCTGAGAACTTCTATAAAACATATTAAAATAATAAAAAACAAATAAGTTATATAGTAAACTGGGGAAATCAAGCCAAGTACCGAAATTATGGATTAGATTCAGGTATATAGAGCATGTAGATTAACAGATAGTTGCCTGTTTTTAAAGTTAATGCATAAGAGTAACTTTTAAAATCAGGTGTCATTTCCGGTTATAATAAGGTACTCTGTGACAGAAACTGAGTGATGATTGTGCATGAGCCACAGATTAGAGAGAATTTTTAAACTCTTGTTAACCAAAGAAAGCTAAGAGATTTAGGTTCTATAACCATATATTCAGTAGCTTCATTATTTTTGTTGTTTTTAAGATAACCATATATTAGATTTTTAGTGTATCACACCTTATAATTTTATTTATTTATTAATTTATAGTCAGGGAACGTAGGCCCATAGATAGATATACCTTAAAGTCTAACATATATACAGATTATAATGTGTTTATGGACCTCCATTGCCATACATTTTTCGCCAAACAACTGTTTTGCGAAAAATGTATGGCAATAGACTTTATGATGTCGCTTACCATCTATAATAAATGTCTGAGCACATTTGCATCTAATGAAAATGATAATAGAGTTGTGGATATTAATACCACAGTGTAATAAAAAAAATGACTTATTTTATCGATTTTTACAAAATAGATTAGATGTTATGTTATATAAACAACTTCGATCAGGCTTTGGCTGAATATTACTACACCCATAGCCATTAAAAATGATTCATATGTTTTCAAAACCGGTGAAATTAAGAATCCTTTTTAAAGTAAATATATTGTACAAAGGTGTCCGTTGAAATCTAATGACTGTAAATTAAATTATAAATTATGCCAAGAATTACCGTGTATCACAATATTTTTTGTGCATTTGGGCCAATTTGAGCAATCTCCTTTGTATGTAAAAGTACATTTGATAGTTTATGAATAGTTATAGCCACATAAAAACATTTTAATTAAATATTTTTTCCTTTTCGTACAATTACAGCTGATAAATAAATATGTAGGTTAATAATACTGTATTTTTAAAGACACAATTTTTAGCCTAAAAGTATTTAATTAAAAACTTACCCGACTCAAATAGTGTGCATATAATTTCTCTTGATTTGTCAAGTTGGCAAATGCTTGTGAGCTATCTAACTCCACAAACCTCTGGTTATTGGGTAATAAGAAATTGGATTTATCAACAGCCATGGCTATAATAAAAATAGTCAATTGATTAGGTTATTAGAAAATTTTAAGCTAGTGTTATTTAGTTACTAGTAGTTAATTTTACTGACCATTAACTATTTTATTCGCCTGAGAATTTATAGACCGCACAGTCCCAGTCGCGTAATGTTTGGTAACAAATGATTCAGCGATATTGGCGCGCCGGCATTTTAAAAGGCTAATAGTCAGTGTACGCAGCATTGATTGTAATTTTATATGAATTTACAAGACTGTATATTTTGTTCACAAAGTACATAAGACTACTTTGGAGTATGTACTTACTTTAAATTTATTAAGAAAACTGAATGATCTTATTTTCTTCCCGTTTTCTGAAAAGTGAAAACTGAAACGAAAATCTGACAAGACCACAACACAGACTACAATAGTACTGCCAACTTATTAGCCAAATTTCCTTCAACCTACTCTAATCTTGCCTGAAATTACCGAATACAAAATATTTTTATTTTTCCATTAGGTCACGTCTTTATTAGGCTTATTTTTAGTTTTTTCCTTTGATTTTTTCTGGAGTATTTGTCACCAAATATGCTGTAAATGAATGAAATTATTTACGAATTGTTTAAATACATTTTTAAAGCAATGCAATGAGAATAATTTTGAGGAGAACATATTATGTAGGTGGGTTGAAATCTATGTGTTATGTGCTTAAAAAAGTCGCATTAGCATTGAATGGTTGGCTACCAAAAATATATATATGATTTGCATGAGACGTCTTTCTTTTGCTCGTGTGTAATAATTAACCTAGCACCCTCTAGTAAGTGCGCAATCAAAATGTAATGGTGGCGAGTTGAGTGAAGCTTGGTGCCTCTTGAGTCCTGAGTTTTGCCTGAGACTGCTGCGTCCTCCCATGTGCAATGCATACCCTGCACCACAGGTAAGTAAAGCCGCGTCTGTGATCTACCTTTTTACTATTAATTATTTTTAGGCCAAATTCCTACGAAATCACTACACTTTGATAAAGAAGCAACAACGTCATCGCTGTGGTGAAAAATTCTTATAGATGTTCATGTCAAAAGTTCGTTGAATTAAAGCAACATGCGTTAGAGATATAATTTGACTAGTAAGTAGGTGCCCGCGAATTCATCATCGTAGAATTAAATTATTGATATTGGAAACTTATTTCTTGTCCATTCTGCGTTTTCATCAATCTACTTACTATTTAAAAAACAAGAGCTGGTAAGTGATTTTGATTTAAAAAAATGTGTACACTTATAATTTTAAGTAAACAGGTTGATGGATGATTGGTAACTGCGAGTTAAAATTTGATTTATCATCAATTATTATCATCAACATCCTATTGATGTCCCCACTGCTACGCCACAGGTCTTTCCTATGGAAGAGGAAGGAAAATTGGAACGTGACCCACCACGCGAGTCCAGTGCGAATCGTTAGGTGCTAACGACATGCAGTCAGGTCCAACAGCTCAACGTGCCCGTCGAAGTAAAGAGAAGCTCGAGACTATACATTTTTGGGCAACCATCCGATTAGTAGCCATCACAGACCAATAAGAGAACAAGTTGTAGCCATTGCAAATGTTGCTTAACTTCTACAATGGTTGACTAAATACGCTAACCAATTGCACCTCTTCTTAGGGTATACATACTGTTAATATTAGAAATGTGAAAGTTTGTATATTTGTTACTCAATCAGAAACGACTGGACTGTACGGAGTTGGACTGATTTAGTTTATCACATTCTTGTAAACTACGTCTTTGTTTTTCCGACTTTGCTAACACGTAATGAGTTATTCAGGGAGAGCTAAATTACCTACACCTGCTACTAATATGCCTGCTAATAATAAAATATAGCAAATACAAATGCCTATACGAACCTTCTCTACACATCCTCCTCATATGGACTAGGAACAAAAAGTGTCATTTACGTATTTTGCTTTATTCGGTTTATTTATTTTAAGCGGCTCAAAATCTATTGGGAGCTACCCAAGATTTTGTTCAAGAAGTCAGTAGCTTCATAGAAAAATCGATGTGATCTGCTGCGTCCGGAACAAAAAGTTACATTTTTATTCAATCACAGTGATTATTAATATTTGAATTCAAAAAGTGACATATTCTTAAGAAATACGTTTGAAGACTTTTAGTCGGTTCAAACTGGGAACCAGATTGTGGAGAATCATACAGGATGTAAAAAATCCTTTAACGAAGTCGAAGGCCACGTATTTTCCACATCAAGACGATATTTTTTTTCTTCTGGACCATACCTGGGAAATTAATGCTTATAGAGATATTGAAGGTCAAAATCACAATTTGTTTTTCAAGTTTTTTACATTAATATTTTATAAAGTTTCTAAATAAGTTTTTTACAAAACGTTATTTAGAAACTTTTTTATCGACGCACTTACACACACGCACACACGGTACACACAGGCATATTCTTTGCGTAGCACCACAGTAACGCGCCGCGCTATAATACAAATGATGCCCACGTATTATATTTTGTAATATTAATTGTTTGGGTATACAGAATGCATAGTTTTAGTCTTTGTCATAGGTTTTTTTAAACCTTGTATGTATCTATATATATAAAAATCAATTGCTGCTCGTTAGTCTCGCTAAAACTCGAGAACGGCTGAACGCATTTATCTTATCTTGGTCTTGAAATATTCGTGGAGGTCTAGGAAAGGTTTAAAAGGTGAGAAAATATGGAAAAATTGCGAGGAAGATAGTAAAAGCGTCAATTTAGTTTTCCCATATAAACTGTTCTATCTTCTTTCCTGTCAAACATTTAACGTACGTCCGTTTTGGTACGGTAGACTCGGGTCCGTAATTTTTTTTTAAATTCTTTTAAGCCGTACGAAGTAGGCCGTACTACGTTACCGTAGGGACAACTAGTAAGAAATAAAAATATTTTAATTGAATCTATTATTATTTTCATATTGAATGTTTGATAAGATAACATTTTTTAGACAGCTGATTTCAAAAGGTGATATTTTTACAAAATATTTGAATAAAATAGTGGCATTTGCATGCTATTAGATCAAAGGGTGTAATTTAATATATATATTTATTATTTTTTCAAGTTTCAAAACCAGTAAGATAACCTTATAATACACTAAATTGTGTACAATAATTGACACATAAATGCTTAATAAAAAATAATAAAATTGCTTAGATCAACTTGAATATTTATTTTCTGAATTTACTCAAAAAGTTAAAAACTGTAAATGACACTTTTTGTTCCTAACATCCTCATATAATAGTCAGTAGTTTTATCGAAGTTTGTCGCATATAAAACTATGCTCATTGGAGTCGATTCTGGAATGATTATCTTAACTTAAAACTAAATTTAACACCAGTATCTCCTTTTTATTCAGTATAGAATATGACAAGAATACACTGTTGTCAAATTTAATAAGGTTTAGAGAATAATGCCAAAATATACACCATTGTATTGCGATTGTACATTAAGCCGTAAGGCCTGAATGATCAAAAAAATAAAGCAAACATCCCTTAAAAACTCAGTAAAAATCCCAGTTCAGCACCGTTTAGCAAATTCCTGTGCCACCGTAGCCACGCCACCTGTACTAAGCAGGGAAATGCTAATCTGAACAATTTGGGTGCACGCTCACTATACAGATAGGTACCTAACATTTTTTTTTCTATAATACACTTTGTTAAGGGGCGTAAATCCTACCTTTTATGGCTTTTGCGTTATAAAATAAGTTATTTGCGAATCCAACAGGAATCGCACATTTTTTCTGGATAAAAAGTATCCTATGTCTTTTTCCGGGACTCAAACTATCACTGTGTCAAATTTAAACAAAATCGTGTCAGTAGTTTTATCGTCAAGAGGTAACAGACAGACATAAAGACATATTTCGCATTTATAATATTAAGTATCGTATAATTATAGATTGGCTATACAAGTTGTGCTGCTTTATTTTTTAAAATCTTAGTTTTGATATTAAATTTTGCCGTACTAACGAATGGTGTACAAAATGACCGTACTAGCGAATGGTGTACGAAATTACCGGTTAAATACGGTAGTTACTATACAGTTGGCAACATTGTAGCAGAGCACAGATTATGCACAGGTTTGCGTTCCCCACCTGCACTCTGGTACAATTTTTCACTCTGATGTTTTAGTTAGAAAACTCTTTATGTAGGTACGGAACGTAACTCCGATGCTGATGACTTAAGGCACAGCGGTGCCACTCTCTGTCAAAGAGTATGGTAATATTTCTGCTAGGGTTGAACTTGGAATTTAGACTTGTGCCAATGAATATTTATGCACAGTAAGTTATTAAATGTTAACTGATTCAAGGATACTGGGGTAAATATTGAAGGATAGGTTTGATTTTATAATCAATTTTTAATCTTTTAATGTAGGTACTATAACAAATTGCTAACTTTTATATATTTTCTCCTTTTTCGATTCGTTTTATAATTCTTATTATTATCTAAATAATAATAAGATTGCGTAGCGTAGTCAGTCTGTGCGTGCAATGCAGTGCAACGCTATTATTTTACTATTTCGTTACTGCCATGCCTTCGGTCGAGGCAGTCGGCGACTGCCCTCTCCACGTCCCGCGCGCCGCGCAACGCCTCCGCGCACCTCCAGAGACCCACACATAGCCGCGGGCGATTTTACTAGCACACATGCTTAAGTGTCGCTTCTTTTCGCGTAGTGTATATATTCTGTGCTTAAGGTACGCTAAGACTATGCTATACTATAGGCTAGTTGACCCTTTTTGGAAAAATGTTTTAAATGGTTAATAAATGTTCTATTAGACCGAAAACAATGTTTTGTATTTTTTTGAGACCTAGAAAGCTACAAATCTTTAATTTTAAAATAGAATTTTCATGGACATACAAAAACGCTGTCGGCCATTTTAGTCTATAAATTGTCTATGCTATGATGTCAACAGTAGTAAACAAAAACCCGTAAGCACGTAGAAAATAACTTATCCGAGTTTTTAATAAAAAGAACATGATTTCTAATAAATATCACGAAAAATAAAGTAATCATCATTATTGTATTGTACGAGAATATAAAACCACATCCTTGAAGACTCCAGGAATGTTATGGATTAAAGTGCCGAAAGAAATTAACCTACGCAACTTTATTACACTTATTCATATGTTGTATCAGTTTTATGTTTATTACTACCATGATGTCGATTCTGACATGATTCTCTAAAGCTAAACTTAAATTTGACAACAGTGCATCCTTGTCATTCTTTATACAGAATGAAAAAGAGAGACTGATGTTAAATTTAGTTTTAAGTTTAGAGAATCACGCTAGAATCGACACCATTGTAATACTAAATGCACTGTACTTACATAGATGCCTTGTCGTTTCTCTGCTCGGGGCTGAAATCGGGGTTTAGTGCAAAAAATTCAGATTTGTGCTTTCTGCTTTCACAAAGCAGGCATCCATAATTAGTTTTGTCAAAATAAAAACAGTAAACGGAAACTTTTCTAAAGGTAAAAGTGTTTTAAGATAAATTTATTCAGACTAAAGAATCCACCCACATTAACACGCGAATGACATTTAGTTGTTTACTGAAAGAGACGTCAAAATCATGGCGGATGTGGCGAACAGCGTTTTTAGTGTTTCTGGAACCGGTAACCAGCCCAAGCATTTCTATGGACTAGCGTCGATAAGCGCCGACAAGTACCAACACGATCTGGTCAGCGCTGGCACCGCCCTTTGTTGAAATTAATGAACTACTAGGTTCAATCTGCTTTCTTTATGTAACTGTTACCAGCGCTGACAAGGACTGACAAGCACTGTTCGGCGTCAAGCTTTCTTTTTGTATATGTCCTAATGGGCTGCCATCCGTCCGGGTTTCCCCGGATTTGTCCTAGTTTACGGGGCGTCCGGGGAGCGTCCGGGCGGGGTTTCATTTGTAGTCCGGGTTTAAAAAATTCTTGTTTTGGGTCGCCCATTAATCCGTTAATTTATATGTCTTTGAAAATAAATAAATCTATTCTAACACTGGTGTCGATTCTGGCATGATTCTCTAAACCTAAACTTAAATTTGACAGCAGTATATCCTTGTCATTCTCTATACAGAATGAAAAGGAGAGACTGATGTTAAATTTAGTTTTAAGTTTAGAGAATCATGCCAGAATTGGTACCAATGTAACCATAAATGCTGACTTCCAACAAAGATCTGCTTTGTCGCCTACACTGTCCGCAATAACAGCATTCGTTGCTATGTGGATGACAGCACTGAAACTTTTTACACTGGCCGGTCAAACATACCTCGGATGGAAGAAGAAGGGTGTAAAGACAGACTTTTGTCCGAGATTGAGATGTTACTGGATCAAGTCTCAAATTGGAGCCAACAAAATTTTATTGGATTAACACATTTTTAACTGTTTTTTATTGGTCTGTCCGGGTTCTGGGCTCCAAAATCCGGGCTTATCACGCGTCTTATCCTGGTTGCCGCATTTTCGAGATGGCAGCCCTACCTAATGCGCGCATAGAAAGCATATACAATATAGTATAGCATAGTGTGATTGTGTTCTATGTAAATATATGTAGTGCTATGAGCTAGTTATAAGCTTTAAACCCTTATTAATAAACGAAGAATAAGCTTGGATTAGTAACTCCATATTTTGTCACTGTTCATTGAATGACAAATGGCATTTAAGTAATATGAATAAAACACGCCGTTACTAGTCTAAGCTTATTCCTCATTTAAGACGGTTTAAGTTATATGATAGAGTCTGAACGCAACTTAACTTTATTAACTTAATTAAGGTGGTTTTCCAATTACAGAGCAATATGCGACTCAGTGATGCACAATGCCGAATTATGCTGATGCTTAATTGGAACGTGAATTAGTTTTCAAATGCACCAGCAAAGTGCGCTAAGTTCAGTGTTGAAAAAAGAAGTCAATGTTTGTACCTTCATCCATATTTATATTTAATTTTTAACACAGTTTGAATTAACTTTGACTATTTAAAAAAAAACTATGATGAAACCAAAGTTTTAATAATTTTTCAACAATAAATAATATTACTAACGATAACATATAAATAAAACATTTCGATCAATGCCAACTTAAACACTTGTTAATTTTCTGTCTCTGAGTTGGTACGATTGCACGCATCACACGAAAGCATTACTTTTGAGAGTGCTCAATAGGCTAGTTGACTCATGTCGAATTGCATTAAATAAATGTTTATTTCTTAAAGTATTTGGTCTAAGGAACCTAAATATATCGATTTCACTTTATAAAAGCAGAAGATTACTGTAGAAATTAAATTTAAAAAATAATTTTTAGTCTATACTTTTTAAACACTAAAAACGCTGTTCGCCACTTCCGCCATGATTGTGACGTCTCTTTTAGTAAACAACTAAATGTCATTCATACATAACTTTAAAACTTGTATTATTAAAACTGATACTAAATGAAGAGACTTAAAATATTATTCAATGAGTACTTACATCAAAGTGATCTTCGCAAAAATAAATTCTACTATGAGTCGATAAAGTTGCAGGATCACTTTTAGCAAGTTTTAACCAGGTATTGCGTAGGTTAATTTCTTTTGGCACTTTAATCCACAACTTTCCTGGAGTCTTCAAGGATGTGTTTTTACATTCTCGTACAATACAATAATGATAATTACTATATTTTTCGTGGTATCTATTAGAAATCATGTTTTTTTTATTATAAACTCAGATAGGTTATTTTCTACGTGCTTACGAGTTTTTGTTTACTACCGTCACCGTCATCGCATAGATAATATATAGACTAAAATGGCCGACAGCGTTTTTGTATGTCCATGAAAAGTCTATTTTAAAATTAAAGATTTGTAGCTTTCTAGGTCTTAAAAAATACAATACATTTTTTTCGGTCTAATAGAACATTTATTAACCACTTAAAACCTTTTTCCAAAAAGGGTCAACTAGCCTATTGTGCGAAGCGTTGCTGTAGTTGGAACACTCAACGTTAAGCATTATGCCGCATAATGCGCTATAATGCTGTAATTGAAGCTACCTAAGGGTGCGGCCAAAGTGCACTCAGATTCAGATTCAGATTCAGATTCTGAAAACAAGCGCGAGAAATAAACAGTGTAGTCGAAGGGTACGGCCAGAGTGCACTCCTGATTCAGATTCAGACTCAGAAAACAAAGCGCGAGAAAAAGCTTAGACTACACTGTTTATTTCTCGCGCTTGTTTTCAGAATCTGAATCTGAATCTGAGTGCACTCTGGCCACACCCTAAGTCATTGGAAGTAAGCATTTAAACGTCCAACTAGGAAAGTCTGCTTTTTAGTAAAAGCACAACAGCATGCTTTTAAATTTGATAAACAGCATGTTTTCTGCTTATTCCCGCACGCCTACTATTTGTTCATACAAAACCTTTGAGTTAGGTGATAAAGCAGGCTTTGACTATGTGACGCTATCTATGTTTTACTTTAAAATTACTTCGAGTCCCTGTGTTCTCAGCTCAACGACAAAAAACATTCCTCGGTATTAATTTCGTTTAAAAGCGTAAGCGACTCTTAAATGCAAAAGCAAAATAAGCGGTACGCTTTTCAACGTCAAGAGTTGAGTACGCGTTCCTGTGTTGTGTGCGCTTTTGTTGCGTTTTTTCCTAAAAATGACTTGAGTTCAAATTTTTCGTTTGTTGGGTGGCTAAATAACACTAATAGTTGTGTAAATATTAACTATTTATTTGATAATCAGATTCAATTAAGTTTTGTCTAAATAAAAATTACTCTAAATACCTCTTATAAATAATCTTTTCGAGAAGTATGAAGAGAAGTTTATTGATTATTATTTAAAAAGGTACTGAATATTATTTTATTTGTTTCGTGCGTTTTAGATGATTATGTTAAAATTTTCATTCAGCTTTTTAAAATTAACAATTATAAGCTTTCAATATATTAAGTTTATCGTTAACAACATAAGCATCAGCTTCACATTTTAGCGTTATCCAAAGCACTTTTCACACGCAACACACTAAAGAAGCGTTTAAACGAAAAGCGTTTTTATAAGTATGCTTATAAAAAAAAGCACAACGATTGAACGTGGAATAAATTTAAGCCGCTTTTCGCATCGCTATCTGTCATGTCATAAATTAAATCAGTTATCTGTGGTCATGAAGTAAACATTCAACATGGATGCTTTTCTACTAATTTCAACTTTATTTTAGGTCAAAGAAATTTAATATAATGTGTGATTTAGGCTTCTAGAGTTAATATTATTTTGTGACGATGTCCTCCGAAAGGTAAATTAACTATTCACCGATTCTATAATTTTTGACAAATTGCTTCGCGTATGTCCGTGGTTGAAAGTTGCAAAATCAATAATGTGTACGGAAATCGCTAATGTCACGCCCTGAATTCGCAGTAATTTGTGGTGAGTTTTTGTTGTATCCGGTGTTCAAGTTTATGTGTGAAAATGTTTTATTCTAGGGTGGAATGGGTGGAAATAATCGAACCCAAAACAAAGGAGCATATGTATGCTAACCTAACAACAGGAGAATGCGTCTGGGATCCACCTGAGGTAAGTTTTTACGATCATGGTTATTTGAGTTATTGCCAGGTATATCGGCTTTAATCAAATAATATTCATTTCACTGCCTACATTACTCTATCATAATAACTAGTAAGAATCATTCACCCTACACAATTTAATAAAATTCAGTAAATATTTTATATTGCTACTAAAAAACCTATTAAATGGGGGTATATTTGTTTGTACTGTGAGAGATGGATGTATTTGTATACATTTTATAACCCTGCAAAAAGTAATATAGATTTTTGTCTGTGAGGGCAAGTTCTTCAAGATTTAGCTAATGTTCTGTGTATATGATCAAAAAGACCTTTCAATTTAATATAAATATGTTTGTTTGTACAGAGTGTCATACATAAAGTTTCCACAGATTGTATAATTTTCTCAATAGATTGATAATCCTTTATCAAGTAAAATAAAGCTCAGTTACAGGAATTTGACAGTTGGGTAACTTGATCTATGCTGCTGTCCTACTGAAGAATGCAGTAAGAACAACATGACTGAGAAAATGGATCTTAAAATTTTATTTTTAAAAGCCATTTTCACATAATTTGGCTATTAAAGCGAATATGGCTGTCTGTATAAAATTAATGTATGGCTGTCTGTATACAAGAATGTTAAAATAAACACTGATTGTAAAACAATATTAACTAAACACTGTGTAGTTTGATAATAATTTCAATAGGGGTTTAATTTAATATTGAATATAGGTATTTTTAAGTAAAATTTTGTAATATGAGAAATGAATCCTTAATAAATGATTTAAATATTATTTGTAAATGTTTGTTTTAGGGGGTCAAAGTGAAACGGACAGATTCATCACAATGGTGGGAATTATTTGATATAAACACTCATAGGTTCTACTATTACAATGCATCAACACAGGTGGGCAAATGACCTTTTGGTATTAGTTTCTCTTTGCCTTGAATTATAATGTAATTGAATTTATTATTGTTTTTTAGACAACTGTTTGGCATAGGCCCACTGATTGTGACATTATACCACTAGCTAAATTACAAACATTAAAGCAAAACACAGACCCTCAGAAGAGAAGAGAGACATCCACACAGACTAACCAGGCTACACCTCAGGTAATATCAATGTTTTTATAAGTTTTATAATGATGATGAAGGATGATTTTGGAATTATAGTTGAATATAAATTATTACAAATCATTTTTGATGACTGTCATATTATTTTAGAATGTTTGGATTACCTATTTTATATTTATTTTATTTTATACTAGATTGTTCAATTGTTTCAAATGTAAAAAATATTTGTTTTACTTAATAATACCACAGGTTTCATCAGCAATTGACCCAGTGAGCAGTAATGGCAATAGCACAGTTGCAAGTGCTAGCAAGCTTTCTCCAAGCAATGCTAAAGGTGCAACAGTAACTCAAACCAGTCCAGTACGCACACGAAAGTACTTTCATCACAGGTAATATTTGGTTTTAAATATTATTTAAGTTATGACAAGCTAGGGCATGCAGACAATCCATAGAGAAAAATTGTATGAAATTGGGTATCAATCCTTAGGAGACACAATTTTGTTTAATATGTATTTGAATAACAGTATCAAATAGCTAAAGCAGAAGAAACAGATAAGACTTAAGTTGACATATTTTGCAGGGATAGAAATAGTGGCGAGGGAAGGCGTGGTCGTCTTAGTGAGGATGGCACCGCTGCGCTATGTCGCCACACGGACTCTGGTAGATCATCCGATAGCAGTATCAGCAGCGCTCAGCAAAGGAGAAAACATGTACATACTACACATATTTATCCCACCCTTTTAATAAAATAATAAACTCTCACTAGTTATGCAGTGTTTTGTCTCTGTTCATCTAATAAGAAATATTGTATGAGTGATGTGAACAAAATGTTGTGTAACTTATCCAAGTTTTATTAGTTAGACATGAAATAAACCATAGTATGCTAAAGTCAACACAGTAAAATATAAATAAAGAAATATTTCCAACACACACACCAATTAGCCTAGCCCCAAAGTAAGCACTATAAGGCTTTTGTTATGGGATACTAGGGTAACGGATAGAATACATATACTGTACCTATATAAGTATATTTATATAAATACAAATTAAACATCCATGACTAGAGTACAAATGGTCGTATTCATCACACAAACATCTGCCCCCACCGGGATTCGAACCCGGGACCTCTCGAGTCGGCGACACCATGAAACCCGGCATACAAACCACTCGGCCATGGAGGTCGTCAAGTACTGATGTAAATAAATAATAATATGAAATAAATTATTTATGTATTTATAACATCAACGAAATTAAGCTTAAGCTACTATTTGTTAGTTGATACCTGCATTAGTCTCAAAGGCTGAGTCACAGGTATCAGAAAATTTTCATAAAATATAAAAGTATAGCACTCATGGTCAAAATATTAGTCAAGTCAATCCCCCTTTCCCTATGTTTCAGTAAATGTGTGGGGCTTTACTGGAACCTCCCTGTGGACTTGTTGAGGGAACGTCGAAGACACTTTCCGCTATTTTGTTTCACTTGCAAACACTTGTGCATGTTTCCGAACACTTAGTGGTTAACAATCCACCGTTATTAGACACTTATATCCGCCACAACACAATTTTCAACAAGTAAAACAAAATTGCTAAAGTGACGCTTCCCGATCCCGCCAAAAAGTCCAAGTATTATACTTTGCCATTCAGTATAGTATAAAGAGACTTGACTATGAACGTTTTTATTGTAGGAATTAAATGCTGCCCCTTGCAATCCACCAGTATGTACCCCGCAAGTGAGGAAAAGGAGCAGTGCGGCGCAAGCGCACGAAGGCGAAAAATGGTCGCCACATTCAGGTAGTTACATTATTTAATCTGTTCTTTATTAATGTTATTTACATTTACCAATATACATCTGTATGATAATTAATGTTATTTTATATATAGGTTTGAAAACATGACTACATCCCACCTGATGTTAAGTTATGGCGGGGTCCACCCAGATGTAAAGAATGATTGTTTCCCCATACAAACTTTCATCTGCCCTTTTTCACATTTTTCTAAAGTTTTATTTTAGTGACAAAATGAAGCCGTATTGGCTAGACCATTACCATAGCGAAATCCATCAAAATCAGTTTAGAGATTTAGATGTGAAAGCCTTACAAACGGTGTTAATAAATAAGTATTCGTTTTAGGCTTGAACCGCAGCGGAAGTTTTATTTCGCCGCGGAAGGATGCCTCCGACGACTCTATGCACGAAAAGTACTTCAAATCGGTCGAGAGCACTCCCCTCACGAGGCGCAAGGTAATGTTTGTAGTTAATACATCAAAGCAGGTCCACACAACAACCTACTTATGTTTGTGCAACATGTTTGCATATTATGCGAAATTTGTGCGAAAGGAAACGTGTTTAAAGACGTGTAGGTTTGCAATGAGGGTTATCTGGAATGACGGGCGCCAAGTGGCAGCACTGCGACGAAATGTCAACTCATCCGTAAAATCTCCTGTTCCGTCATTGTCTATGGTTCAATCAATTTAAATGTTCGTTCGATTAGAGTGCGACCCAGATCTTGTTGCTCTTTTATGACATTGACAGGGGGGCGCTGCTGGTGAATAAGGTTTGAAATGAAGATTATAAAATCTCCTCAATAAAGGGAATGTTTTAATCTTTACATATAATAAAATGTAGGAATGTCAAAACTGTACATTGAATATTTTTTAAAAGAATACTTGGGGTGTGATCTGCAATTGATACCAAAGCCAAAAATATAGTTTTTAGAATTTTTGTCCGTTTGTATGTATGTCCGGGATAAACTCAAAAAGTACTGCATGGATTGCAAAAATGTGCAGCGGAGTTGTATCCCGTGCTCACGCGGTTGTACCCAATGCTCGTATTCTTTGGGGCTTGTGCCGGAGACTCGAAGAGATGCTAACGTGCAATCGGTGCCTAAAAAAGGGGATCGCTCAGACCCGGCAAACTACCGGCCAATAGCAGTCACCTCAGTATTATGTAAAGTTCTAGAAAAGGTCCTTAACAACCATCTGACCCGCTACCTAGAGGATCACTCCCTGATTAATGATCGTCAATATGGTTTTAGACCGAAACGATCGGCGGGTGATCTTCTAGCGTACTTCACTCATATGGTGAGGCTATCGACAAGCGTGGCGAGTCGTTGGCTGTCAGCCTTGACATTGCCAAGGCGTTCGACAGGGTCTGGCACAAAGGCCTTCTCTCCAAACTTCCGGCATACGGTCTGCCGGCCCAGTTCTGTTCTTGGGTATCTGACTTCTTGCATGAGCGTAGAATTCGTGTCCTTACGGATGGTAGCAGTTCGCGGTTTATGTCAGTGAATGCCGTCGTTTTCCAGGGCTCCGTCCTATCCCCCACTCTCTTTCTGCTGCATATCAATGACTTAATTCCTCTTGCTCGATCATTAAATGGGTGACCAAAAATCTTCTATCTCAAGTTCCTCCGTGCTTCGGAAGGCACGTTAAGCCGTTGGTCCTGGCTGCATCTGCAGTCGTTAGCATCCAAGTCATGACCCAATCCCCCTATTCCATCCATAGGGAAGGCCTGTGCCCCAGCAGTCGGGACATTAATAGGCTGATGATGATGATGCAGACGATAGTACAGTGCATGCGCGGTATCTCTGACAAGCAGTGGCTGGGCAGGCGGTAACTAAGGAGAACGGGGAGAATTTTGTCATTGAACTCAATTAGGCTTTCCGCATTAGACCACATTTCCGAATGGGGTACCAGGAACTTGGTTGAGTTCAATGCTAAGAAAACTCAGGCTTGCACTTTCACGGTAAACACCTCGCCCTTCCCCTTCCCTCTCTTCAGGGCACTTCAGTACCCTTAGCACGCACCTATATCGAATAGGCTAGTTGACCCTTTTTGGAAAAAGGTTTTAAATGATGAATAAATGTTCTATTAGACCGAAAAAAATTGTATTGTATTTTTTTGAGACCTAGAAAGCTACAAATATTTAATTTTAAAATAGAATTTTCATGGACATACAAAAACGCTGTCGGCCATTTTAGTCTATAGATTGTCTATGCTATGATGTCAATTATAGTAAACAAAAACTCGTAAGCACGTAGAAAATAACTTATCTGAGTTTATAATAAAAAGAACACGATTTCTAATAAATACCACGAAAAATAAAGTAATTATTATTATTGTATTGTACGAGAATATAAAAACACATCCTTGAAGACTCCAGGAATGTTATGGATTAAAGTGCCGAAAGAAATTAACATACGCAACTTTATTACACTTATTCATATGTTGTATCAGTTTTATGTTTATTACTACATTGTAATACTAAATGCACTGTACTTACGTGCCTTGTAGTTTCTCTGCTCCGCAGAGCAGAAATCGGGGTTTAGTGCAAAAAAATCACCACCATCAATGCGTGAATTCTTGGCAGATTTGTGCTTTCTGCTTTCACAAAGCCGGCATCCATAATTAGTTATGTCAAAAAAAAACAGTAAACGGAAACTTTTCTAAAGTTAAAAGTGTTATAAGATAAATTTATTCAGACTAAAGAATCCACTCACAATAACACGCGAATGACATTTAGTTGTTTACTGAAAGAGACGTCACAATCATGGCGGATGTGGCGAATAGCGTTTTTAGTGTTTAAAAAATATAGACTAAAAAATATTTTTTAAAATTAAATTTCTAAAGCAATCTTCTGCTTTTATGAAGTGAAATCGATATATTTAGGTTCCTTAGACCAAATACTGTAAGAAATAAACATTTATTTAATACAATTCGACATGAGTCAACTAGCCTATTAGAATAGTTGAATTCGATATTGTTACGCGTCAAATCACAATAAGTTTTTATGGAAATTTGAACAGTGCCACAACGGACGTAACGAGAATAAAAAATCTTCATACAAAACTACTTGACATTTGGCTTGTACCGAGATCGAATTCACCTATTGGAATTCGATATTGGTCCGTGCTCAGGTACTCCGTGATCATGGCGCTTGCAACAGTGCTGAAATATCGGAAACTCGCTAACGACAAAGAACATGGTAGCAATCTCGTAAATAACATACACCATTACGTATACAAATAAATACGTAATCTTTATATATAAAAATCAATTGATAAATCGTTAGTCTCGCTAAAACTCGAGAACGGCTGAACGGAATTATCTTATCTTGGTCTTGAAATGTTCGTGGAGGTCGAGGGAAGGTTTAAAAGGTGACATACAAGCCTGAGAACAAAATCTATAGTCTACCTACACTACAGCTCTACACCGAAGCGAGGGAAGGTGGGTCACTAGTTTATAATATTAATATGGTTATTAGTAGGATAAGACGTGGGACTAACTGTTAGTTGTTGCAGCAATCTGCGGGTGGTTCTTCATGCGAGTCCGCGTCTCCGCAGAGTCCAAGCAGTCCATTGCAGAAGCCGCAGCCTACACCGTTCCTTCAGGTTAGTGTTATAATTAACAAAAACTAGATCTCAATACTTGTATCTATTGTTTTTGTATGCTTTGAATATGGAAAGGTCTGGAATAGATGTTAAAGAAATTTTACTGTATTCAAATTGAACTGTTGAAAGCTATTTTGAATCGTCCAATAATTTTTCCTAATTATTTCATGTGTCGCTAATTTTGCTTGGGGTACAGCATATTTGAAAAAACATAAAATGATCGCTGTCCTACAAAAGATAGACAATCATGCCCCAAGTTATATTTTAGGTGGTAAAAAACTTTTTTTTATATCAGTTGCATTGTTTTTTCCTTATTAAGCACACTTAATTAATTTTCTTATTTTTTTTTGTTTTAAACATTAATTCGCTTGATATATAAATGTAAAGAAAATTTTACTGTAATGAAAAAAAATCGTTAGGTTCAGATCAAAGACAGACGATAATAGTGTTATTAGTGCGGTAAGTGGTAATTACAAACAAGTGGCTTACCATAGTCACAGGTATAGATTAAAAGCGCCTCCAAGAAGGTTCGACCGAAATAAAAAAAATCGTAGAGGATACGCACGGCGCCATGTATAGGAGCGTGCGGTAAAATGCTTTACCGAACTTTCGAACAATGTATACAACTTCCGTAAATACATTTTTGGAGCAAATGTGTTGAAAAATATTGATGTGTTATCTTTTTATCTACAGACAAGTGCAGCCCGTCCGTCGTTAGTGTCGTCCATTTCGTTGGCTACGGACGCGGCCGGCGGCGGGTCCAGGGTGATGCACAGCTTAGAGAGGCCTCACCAGCTCACCAGGCACTCGAGGGAACGGTTCTCTGATCGGTGAGCAACACTATTGATGCCTTAGTGTTTATGATCCCGTCGGCCGCCGACGGCTCCAGGTAATGCACAGCTAAGAGAGGCCTCACCAGCTCACCAGGCATTCGAGGGAACGGTCTCGCAAGGGAACGGTTCTCTGGCCGGTGAGCAACACTATTAATATGTTAGTGTCTATGATCTCGTCGGCCTCCGACAGCTCCAGGTGATGCACAGCTTAGAAAGGTCTCACCAGATCACCAGGCACTCGAGGGAACGGTTCTCTTGACCGTTGAGGAAAACTAGCTGCGTTTGATCAATATTTTATTCTAAACCGTTCGTTTATTATATCTAGAGGTAGGGGAGGTAAATCTGATCTGTCAAGGATTCCGCTCAGATCCGTCCGATGTAATCTGTTTGCTCGGAGTATTTGTTTGACGAGAAAGATTAATCTGTTTATCTGTCATATTGTGATGTTAGTTTCTGTTTGAGCTTAGAAGTTTGTTTATATCTTGTATTAGAGTTGGATTAACGCCACTTTTAATACAAGATATAAACAAGCTAAGCTACAACCGCGTGAGCTCCTAGGAAAGTCTCTCGCTGTCGGTAGCCGACAGGCGACCGATTCGAGCGCATGCTCGTCCCGCGGACCATCGGGAGTCGGGAGGGTCGACTTTACGGCGGTCAAGCTATAGTCTTTTTTATTTTGAGTGTGTATGCTGTTGGTCGCTGATGACCTTTACAGCGTCACCGGGTTTGGGGACGGCTAGATCTCAAGGGGTCAAACCAAGAATTGGCGAGTGCCTCTAGAGGCAGTCCAGGCGGATGGTATCTCCCAACGGGGGAGTCTCCTCTCCGTCTAGACCACTCGAACTTGAGGGGGCCGACCCCCTAGACCCCAACTAGAGGGCGTCTCTGAGACTCGGACCTCGGCTCTAGTTAGCCGTTGTCGTGGGGACTGGGGAAACTAAAGTGTTGTCGACCTTATTGGCTGCCGACGGCTCCAGAGTGATGCACAGAATGTTGCTATGTTGATTTTTGTTTACTTCTATCAATAGTTTTAAGCCACAGTTTGCTAAGAAAGGTTTAATTATTCAATTGATTTGTTTAACAGGCATTTAGACAAGGATCGACTAGCGGAATTGGAACGCATGGATCGGTACCCGGAGAAACAAGCAGTGTACAGCGTAGACAAACCCTTTAGGCAAACAAGTCTGGACTTGAGGCACAACGCCGCATCCAATTGGCATCCGCCGCGGGAATTCACTAGGTTATTTTATAGTACTTTTATATCGTCCAAGATCCTCCCGCTCGATTCTGCAGTAATCCGTTTTTAGGGTTCCGTAGCCAAATGACAAAAAACGGAACCCTTATAGATTCGTCGTGTCCGTCCGTCTGTCCGTCCGTATATCACAGCCACTTTTTTAATGAAGCTTAATTGAAGAGAATAATTAGTGAGGATACAATGCATTGCTAGTCAGTGGCGTGACGGGTTGCCTAAAAAAATGCCGCAAATACCTTACATTAAGTGTAGTGACATCCATTTATTTATATTAATTGCATCCATATGTTCTTAATCAATTTTACTTCATCTGAAAGAAAATGATGTAAACAATCCAAAAAACAACATTTGCCAGATCTCGTTCACTTCACTGCTCGTTCCCCGTAGGTGATAGCATGATAATATGTAGCCTATATGTTGACCCGACTTCTTAATAATATTCGTACCAAATTTGAAGTAAATCATTGCAGTACTTTTTGAGTTTATCCTGGACATATATACAGACAAACAGAGAAAAATTCTAAAAACTATATTTTTGGCTTCGTAATCGACTGTAGATCACACCCCAAGTATTCTTTTAAAAAAATATTCAATAAGCAGTTTTGACTCTCCTACCATTTTATTATATGTATAGATTTGAGAGCTGGCAACCGTTTTTTTTATTCAATTCTTCACATCATTTCCTTTCATACATAAAACCGATTGTAACTTTCTTTATAAAACTGTCATAATAAAATGTCATAATTAAAATAAATTTCTTTCTTTCTTTATATGAAGGCGTCAGCAAGCGGAACCTGAACGGTATACGTCGAGCAAGACTTCTCTTTCTTCGGGCAGTAGTAAACACCGTACTCCACCTCACGAACCTCACCATAACTTCATGAGACTTTCCTCTGCCAATGAGCAGGACAGCATCGCTGCAGGTATAGTGTAAAATAGTGTCGCTTGAAAAGTACGGTTTGCAAAAAAATCTTGGAATACTTTGTTTAGCATTGAGCTAATCTTGGAATAAATACCAAACATTTGTAAACAAAAGAAGGACATAAATCATATTTAACGTATAGAAATGAGTATTGGAAGAGGGAACAAAAATACCGCTTTTATTTTAAATAAATCTGTCGTTTTACAACCTACAATAATCGATATTTTATATTATAACCAAAAGCAGCAGCAATGATGATGACGATGATGATGACCACTTCGACGGTAGTGCAGAGATGAGCGAAATTAAAGAGCTAGATTTTGATTAATGTTTTTTCTCAGACACTAAGTCTTAATAAATAAATATTAAGAATGAGTGAGAAATAACATTAAGTAATATATTTTTATTATTAAAAATCTGATATATTTTCTTTCTATTAAAATTATAATAAAAATAATCTTAATAAAATTATAATCTTAGTAAATAAGTTTTATTAAAGAAAAACTTTTTTGCTCACTCTACTTAACTGGTTTGAATTGACAGCTATAACGTCACAATATGGGCCGTCCTAATCTTAGTTGAATCACATTATATGTATATCTCTTTCTATTTGCCATCTAGTTACAGTTAGTAGGGTAAAAGTCGCTAATAATATTTTGTAACTACGGAATAGAAGGATAAAGTCTTAGTAGGCAATGGCACGAATAGTTTTTTTTTGTTTTGCAAGCGTTCATGGGTACTTTGCCGCTTACCATCAGGCGGGCCATAAACTTTACCACCCTTTAAACATACAGGTTAAGACACGTAACTCTAGCACTGAACAAAACGCGGAGGGAATAGCTGCGCATGGGTACGCCAGGGATGTTAGGGAGCTCCGTAAAAGTAACGCTCCGTAAAAGTAAAGTTAAGACCAGTAACAAATAAACGTTTAGAAAATTTTCAAAACAATATTGATGATAAAATGTTTCAAATGCCATGGACACATGAGGATCCTAATATTCTTTACGGCAATATGTTCACTTTGGTTAAGAAAGAATTCGATAAGGCTTTTCCGCTTAAAACTTTGAAATTAACTCAAAAGTTGAACTTCTGTGACTGGGCTACGTCTGGTATTTATAAGAGCAGAAATAAACTTTATGATTTGTACTACTTCAGGAAGTACAATCACTCTCAGGGTTTCATTGATTATGTTAAAAGGTACTCAAAAACATTCAAAAGTGTATGTGCAACAGCCAAATCCAATTACATAAAAAATAAAATCATAAATGATGGTGTGTGCGGCGGTATGAAAGAAAACTTGATATACTGACTAGTTGCGTATTCTATTATGTCATGGGAACAATTACTAATGAATTTAGTGAATTCGTTAGCAACACCAACAAAATTCCTGCCATTGTCAGATACTATTTGCGCAGGTTTGCCTCGTCGAGCAATAAACCGTTTTAATGAGAGAAGGTAAGCGTCTGAAGAATGATCACTGACAAGCTCCAAATGTATAGCGCGAGTAACGTAGCATATGAATAAACATATGTAGCTTTTTACTAATCTCGAGCCCCTACCCTTGCGGTTCAATGTGAACACTGGCCCAGCGTAGTCTACCCCAGAATACAAAAAGGGAAAGCTTGGAGTTACTCTTTCCTCCGGTAAGTTACCCATGATAGGAGTTAAGGTCTTGCCTTTCAATCGTGTACACGTAACGCAACTATGTACGGTGCGTCTAGCGAGGTTCCTACCCCCTACTGGCCAAAATGTTTCCCGCACGTTATACAGCAACGCTTGGGGTGTAGCGTGGTGCAACCGCTTATGCTCGTGGCGAAATAATAAAACCGAAAACCAATGTTTAGACGATAATAAGCTTGGGTGCTTCTTATCGTAGTTAAAACAAGAATATTTAATTCTCCCACCCACTCGTAAAACCTTATCTTTATCGAAAAATATATTAAATTTACTTAAATTATGCTTAGAATTTAAGCTAATATTATTGGATAATAATTTGTACTCCTCCGAAAAAGATTCCTGTTGACACAACCTAACTAGAGTAATAGTTGCGCTTCTTATCTCGTCAACAGTGAGGATTCCGAGGCGTCTATTGCGCTTATTTCGGGTATTATAAATAAAACGTAGTACATATGCACAAGCTCGTGTCATACGACTAAATTGGGAAAACCTTTGAAAAGGAAACAAAAACGTTTGATTTTCTGTAAAAAATGTACAGACTACCGTCGGCTTTGTTTCTGGTAAATCTGTCACCGAGGCATTGTTATTCAATGAACATGGATTAAAATTATAGTTATGTAAAAATGATGGACCTTGCCACCATAAACTAGAAGACTTGAGATCATCTAATTTTACTCCCCTGGATACCAAGTCAGCAGGGTTATCCTTCCCATTAACATGACACCATGGTAATTCCTGAGTTAGTTCTTGTATCTCAGCAACCCTATTCTGAACAAAAGTCTTTAATAATTTAGGAGTCATGCGCAGCCAACCTAGTACAATGGTGGAGTCACTCCAAAAAGTTATATTATCAAACGTATAGTTAAGTGAATCGCATAATTTTTTATATAGCCTAGCGCCTAATAATGCCGCGCATAATTCCAGTCGCGGAATACTAACAGGTTTTAATGGTGCAACCTTTCCTTTTGAACAGTACAATCTAACAACTACAGACTTGTCACTGTTGATTGTACGTAAATATATTGCTGCTCCATATGCGGATTCTGAGGCATCAGAAAATATGTGAAGTTCACGGCACACAGGATCACTCCCCACAACATGTCTCGGCACATGTATGTGATTAAGATTGTACAAAGAACTTGAAAATATGTTCCAAGTCTGCGCGACGTCACCAGAAACCTCATCGTCCCAACCTAGCCTTAATAACCACAACTGTTGCAGAATAATTTTAGCTATCATAATGAATGGGCTTAATAAACCTAACGGGTCAAAAATTTGCGAGACCGTTGACATTATGTATCGTTTAGTTATAATGTTATTTTCAATTTTATATTGTGTACTGTAATGAAATTCGTCTCTAAAATTACACCAACCTAAACCTAAAGTCTTTGAGCTAGCGTTTTCTCTTAGTGATAAATCCTTAGATAAATTATTGATATCATGTTCATCCCTATTTAATGAAAAGTTAAACATCCATTTGCGCAGTGGAAAACATGCGGAACTTAAAACCTTTTCTAAAGAAGAACATAACGCCAGTAATTGATCTTTTTTATCGCAACTAAAAATAAAATCATCAACGTAAAAATTTTCGTTGATAACCCTGGCTACGTCAGGCGCGCAGTCTATGGCTAATTGTTTAAGACACCGACAGCTTAAGAAAGCGGCTGAGGCGGTCCCGTAAGTGACGGTGTTTAATCGGTAAATATGTAATGGTTCTGACGGATCGTTGCGCCACAAAATTGATTGAAGATCCCTCTGGTCTTCATGAACTAAACACTGCCGATACATTTTTTCAATATCGGCGCACGCAGTGTATTTGTGATACCTAAACCGCAGAAGTATAGCAACGAGGTCGCCCTGTATCGCCGGACCTACCATCTGCAGATCGTTAAACGAAACGTTAGTACTTGAAACAGCACTAGCGTCAAATACCACGCACAGTTTTGTTGTGGTGCTGTGTTCACGAAAAACACCGTGATGCTTGGGCTCCCGTAATGCTCTATACGAGTCATGTGACCAAGACCTATGTATTCTTGAATGAAGTCTGTGTATAATTTTTTGTAACTGGGATTACGTTGCAATCGTTTTTCTAAAGCGAGAAAACGGTTTTTCACTTGCGCATAACTTTCGCCTAATGCCTCAGGGCCCCTTTTAAGAGGTATGCGTACACAGAACCTTCCGTCATTATTGCGCGTAGTGTTTTCGGCGAAATGTTCCTCACAATAACGTTCCTCATCGGTGCGCGTATCCCGAGACAAAGACACCTCCTCAAGCTCCCAAAACTGACGTAATTGCGCCTCGATAGCTTGCGTGAAATTGCAATTTACGACCTTGGGGCAGTGCGAATAAGAGCTAATAGGCCCAGACACTATCCACCCAAGCTTAGTATCTGATAAGAAAGGGCCATTAGATAATTTTATTTTATTATTATTATTGAGCAAATCCCAAAATTTGTCTGCGCCTATCAATAAATCTATATTTTGCGATTCATAAAAAAGTGGATCGGCCAAATTAATATTTTTCGGAATAATAAATTCCGTATCCTGCATGTTAACAGCTGGTAACGATGACGTAATAGTCGGCAGCACAAAACATTGTAGTTTCGTACTGTAATGGCCGTTGCGCGATTTAATTTTTACGTCACACATAAGTGATGATTTTGTGACGGATTCACCAACTCCTCGTACTTCTTGTGTGGACTGTATTACTGGCGGCTTTAATAAATCACACAATGCTTGTGTAATGAAACATCTCTGGCTACCATTGTCTAAAAGCGCGCGCGCAATATGATAATTATTTTCGTTGTCTGATATCTCAACCAAAGCCGTTGACAACAAAACAGGTTTCATGCAAGCCCCGCGTAACAAATTATTTACGTGCGCTTTGTTTGCTTGTATTACGGTATCTTTTTGCACCGATGAGAAGGATGGCAGGAACGGGGTGAAGGCCGCGGGGGACACGGCCCGCTCCTCGGCGCTGAGGAGCGGCACTGACTGCGAGTTCTCAGTGGCGTGCGACAGATGAAGTGCAACAGATCTATTAGCGTTATCAGATTTAGCATGACTATCGAAATGTATGAGCGAGTTATGCTTTTTGTTGCGCAATCTACAGGGCCCGAACCTACAAGTTTCGACAGTGTGACCGGAACGTAAACAATTGTTACAAAGTTTTTTATCGCTTATGAACTTAAGCTTTGAATTTAAATCGTAATCGAGAAACCTTTGGCAAGAATACAGTGGATGATTTGCGTTACACATTAAACATAGCTTTCTCGTTTGCTCACGCACACGTTCCGGTGTCTTATTTGTGGAAACAGCGCAATGGATTTTGCTTGAACTTTGTGTAAACTGTTTTTTATTTTCGAAGTTATTTTTATTATGTGATAGTTGTAGTAGAACTGTCAGCGACCTGATTAGGATTTAATAAATATTCAGCTTGCGACATGATGGCATAGTAACTGTCTTCGAACGTCACGATGACGTCAACTGTCAGCGACCTGATTAGGATTTAATAAATATTCAGCTTGCGACATGATGGCATAGTAACTGTCTTCGAACAGTTCCCTTTGCGTTAACTGCTCATCTACATCAGAGGCTAACTCTTCAAGCTTATTTTGAATGTCACTAAATTCACCAAATAAATTAGCTGCTCCCTGAACACGCAACTTTAGGTCTATACGGTTTTGTGCCGATATAGAATCTAGATTGAGCAAACTGATATAATTTGAAAATTTAGTCAATCTACCCTTCACAATACCTCGCTTCTTTACTAAGTCTCTGAACAAGGTATCATTACTTGACTTGTAGGGAGACTTATCGCGAACATGACCAGATTCTAAGCTCATTTTGGTGAAGTATGGAATGGATTAGGTACTCACGTTTGCAAAGCAATTGCCTCAGTGGAATAATTAGGTAGCAAGCACAATACACTAGCAGAAATTCTCACTGAAATCACATGAAAAGCACAGCATTACACAGTGGAAATGGAGTTGAAGATGGATAGGCAGGATGGCTGGTCGTACCTTTTATGCGCGTTATCAAGTACGAGACCGGTAATCCTCCAATTTGCGGCTATTCTTCAGCTCCTCCTTGGCAAGTTCAAGCTGATCACAAGTGCGTATGACGGTTGGCGTGAAATATTCCAAATCCTGGTCCAAATATCTGCCTGGATGCGTTTTAGCAGGTCTTTATGCGGCTCCGAAGGTCCAAATGTTTCGTCGTTAATGCGTAGTTATTTAATAAAGCGCAGTTGTTTTGTACAATGCGTATATTATGTAGAAATTACAAAAATAAAATATATCAGACGAAAAATTGCTTGTTAACGTTGAGCGTACAAAATTTGAATTTTTGCGTAGAGAGAAGTATAGGGGGGGGGGGGGGGTTTCATCACGTGGGTCACAGCTGCTCTTACTGGCAGAAAGATGATGCGACGTTCCGGTGCAGGCAGAATTTCTTATCGTCTTGCCTGAACAATGTTGATTTTATGGATATTATAAAATGCTTTAACTCACTTAAAAAGAAAAATACGTGTGATTTGTTTGGAATGTCTATTAAAATTACTAAAAGTATAATAACAGTTATCGCTCCATATCTTGCAGATATATTCAATAAGTGTATTGATCAAGGTGATTTTCCAGACCTTATGAAATATAGTAAAGTTATCCCAATCTTCAAAAACGGCATAAGAGATGATCCCGGTAATTACAGACCTATATCAATATTACCGGTATTAAGTAAAATTTTCGAAAAAAATATTTTAGATCAATTATTATCGCATGTCAGTTTGAACAAACTGTTACATAATAATCAATTTGGCTTTACTAGGGGTAGATCAACAACGGATGCGGGTGTTGCACTTATTAGACATATAATGGAAGCTTGGGAGAAGTCGCAGAATGTTCTTGGGGTATTCTGTGACTTATCCAAGGCGTTTGACTGCGTTGAGCACCAGACGCTAGTGTTAAAATTAAATCACTATGGAATCAAAGGCGCAGCCCAAAACTTGCTACTGTCGTATCTCAGTTCCAGAGTTCAAACTGTAGAGGTAAATGGTGTTAAGTCATCTGGATCTTATGTGAAAATGGGCGTTCCCCAGGGATCGATTTTAGGTCCGTTTCTATTTTTATTGTACATAAACGATTTGCCATTTTTTGTGGAAAAATTGTGTGAGATCGTATTGTTTGCTGATGATACTTCATTATTATTTAAGGTTGACCGATACAAGAATAACTTTGACGATGTAAATAATGCTCTCTCACAAGTATTGCACTGGTTTAATGTAAATAACTTAAAATTAAATGCAAATAAAACCAAATGCATTAAATTCACTTTACCTAATGTTAGTAGCGAAACCATTAGAATTAAATTAAACAATGAAAACCTAGATTTAGTTGAATCAACGATATTCTTAGGTATAACCATAGACTCGAAATTGCAATGGTATCCTCATATTTCTCTGCTAGCTGGTAAACTTAGTTCAGCAGCCTATGCCATACGTAAAATAAGACAACTTACTGATGTAGCTACTGCTAGAACTGTATACTTTAGTTACTTTCATAGTATTGTATCCTATGGTATTATTCTCTGGGGATCAGCAGCCGATATTGAAACTATATTTATCTTGCAAAAAAGAGCTATATGGGCTATTTATCAACTTAGTTCTAGAACATCTCTTAGAGAGAAATTTAAAGAAATCGGGATTTTGACTGTTGCTTCTCAATTCATTTATAATTGCATACTTTTTGTTCGAAGCAATATTAACTATTATCTAAAACACAGTGACATACATTCTTTTAATACAAGGAATAAAAATAAACTCAAGATACCAAATTACAGGTTACAGAAGGTTCATAAATCATTTATGGGTCAAGGTTTACATTTCTATAATAAGATTCCTATCGATATCCTTCATTTGCCTCCTCATAAATTTAAAATACACATTAAGAATTGTTTACTTAAGAAAGGATATTATACTGTCAATCAATATTTGAATGATAAAACGGCCTGGATGTAATTTTATCTGTAGATAATTTTTCAAAAGTTATATTAAAACTAAGGCTCCCAGCCTTAGAAAGAATTTTAAAGAGAACCTTGCACTTACTCCCTTTCATATACTTGTCCATTTTGTTTTGAAAATTGTTTCTTGCTATTTTGGGACTTATATTTGCACTTATTGTTAGTAAATTCGTTGATTGTCTATTGTTACATATTTGACATTATGTGATGGAAGTTGACCTCAACACATGTTTGCAAGTTTGATGTCGACTTTCAATTGGACGACACTGTATGAAATAAAACAGGGAGAAAAAAGCAGCCCTTGCTGAGTTTCTTGCCGGTTCTTCTCAGTACAAGGTCTCCCGCCGTAGATTTGCGAACCGATGGCGTAGCTTTTCGACATTCACAAGTGCTTGTAACAGCCTAGACTGAATAAACGATATTGAATTGAATTGAATTAACTGAAACTGTCGGATATCCGATATAAAAAATATCCGTAACCGTAACGAATCCGAAATAAAAGTTTCGGATAATATCGGATAGGGGCGGAGCCTAATTGAGATATGTACGTTATAACAAGTTGTTTTGATCGGCCGCGTGGCGGCCGAAACACAAGCCGCGCGCGTCCATTTTAAAAGCTATTTGTATTTTACTTCTGAAATTCTTTAAAAATCTAATATCCGTAACCGAAATTATCTGAAACTAACGCATAATCCGAAATAATTTCATATCCGTATCCGGTATAATAAGCATTCCTATATCCGTATCCGAAATTTCATATCCATAACATATCTGGGTACGACTGGAGAGCCAATCCGCGCACTTCGTTTGTGCCCCCCAAGACATCTTAATTTTTACTTCTGCGCAATAACGGTCAGCGCTAGAGTTTTGTGCCGCGATTTATAAATAGGAACCATTGAATTGTTGAGCTTGATCTGTTATTGTAGCGACAGAATTATGCAATAATATGATTTGCATTGGATATAAATAATTTTAAATAAATAAATATTTCCGACACTCACACCAATTAGCCTAGCCCCAATAGTAAGCACTATAAGGCTTGTGTTATGGGATGCTAGGGTAACGGATAGAATACATATACTGTACATATATAAGTATATTTATATAAATACATATTAAACATCCATGACTGGAGTACAAATGCTCGTATTCATCACACAAACATCTGCCCCCACCGGGATTCGAACCCGGGACCTCTCGAGTCGGCGACAGCCATGAAACCCGGCGTACAAACCACTCGGCCACGGAGGTCGTCAAATATTAATAGTCGTATATTTGTAATGAGTATCAATCTATAATCACATGTAAATTTTCTGATCCTAGGAACTGTTATATTGAAAATTTTTAACAATATTCAAAATTGTATTTGACATCAATAATGAAACTGGCATGTCTTTAATATTATAAATGAGCTTTAATATCGGCAGTTCACAAGCTAGAGATATAGTATCAATAATGTATCTGACTTGCAGCTTAATTTTTATTATGTGTTTTTATTTGTTATTAGTGAACTACAAGATGAAATGTGTGAACCTGGAGCCACCATTAACTGAACCTAATGTACAAAAACATAATCAACGACTAGAGAGAACTTCCACCCCTAGGGACCGGACTAAATCAAGACGTGAGTTATTTCATTATTTTGTCTTTCAATATACAATATACTTTTTAAGCATTTAACTTGGACAAGATGTTTAAATCTTTAGTAAGTTTTAGTACATAAAATTCACGTGGTCCAGGCAGTAGACTGTATGAAAGTGCTTCAACTTGTATGAAAACCGAGCGTGTCATATTTTGAGAACACATTAGGTGACGGAAATAACGATATTAAATACCCTAGATACACCAACACGAACAAAATCGTGCCCGAAACCTCTCCAAAAGGTACATTGAACGATCCACGGAGCTCCGTAAGATGATCGCGTAGTCAAAATCAATTTATGCCATTATTTAAATTTTGAAATTAACCTTCAATACATACTGTATAAGGTCTAAAATAAAACGCATGCGTCAAGGACTTCTAACAGTTCGAAATGCAAGCTCATAAAATTTTACGACTTATTGCTATATGTGGAATAATTAAGACCTTAGTTCTTTGACTCTACGCGCAATTCTGAACTTGTTGTTAGCAATATAGCAGGCACGGACCGCGAGGAAAAGAGATGGCTATATGGCCACGTATAACCGATCATGCATTTGAATATAACAAATATTTTATATTAAAATAGTTTATAGTAAGTATTACATCAAAATTTACTTCAAATGCGTTAAATTAACAAACATTGACTAGATGCCTGTCGAAAAAACGATACTTTTTGTACTCTAAGTATTATTTATATTTCGCGGAGCTCTGTGGCATCTTGACTTCGTAACGGTGCGCGTGTGACTGTGAACCAAGAAGTGCTTGAGTGGAGTTCAAGCACTTCTTGATTGGGACACATTTTGAGCGTTCGTGGTGTATCTAGGGTATTTAATATCGTTGGACGGAAAGCATACAACCCATCCCTTTCAATTTTATCGTTTTTACAACAAAATTTGGCACAAATTTGTGATTGACGTCAAATCAATTCAATTCCTTTATTGCATATCCTTAATGTACAAAAAGGTGTTAAATATAAGTTATGACACAATACGATCATTACACTGTCATATAAAAATAAACAAAATACGATTATGTCACATACAAAATACGATCATTATGCCACGTCTTGTGCCGAGAACAGTAACGCGAAGAAACAAAATATCTTTAAAGGAGGAACTTTGGTCACCCTTTTGACATATTTTCGGCACGCGCGAAGTATTTACGCTCGCGGTTTCTTTTTCGACCTCATGTATGTTGTGGCCTAACATCAGGCTGCCCGATGTCTGATTGCCACCCTTTTAACATAAAAAAAACTCGTTTTTCCACTTAGGGCACAAAAGGCCAGTAGAAGACGACCCGCCCATGGACGGGGAAGAGGACGAAGAAGAGGGGGGCGGATCACCCCTCTACTGCAATTGGGATTTACGCGGCATGCAGCACTTACTGCCTCTGCAGGACTACATCATACAACAGGCGAAGCTGTCCAGTGAGTATAACTTTCATTCCAACAGAGGAATTTCTCTATTCTGACACTTTACTGATACTTACTTAATTTTACGTAGATAACGAACACGTTCAGAATAAAAAAAATGGCCAAGTGTGTTGGACCATGCGCAATGTAGGGTTCCATAGCTGCTCGTCATAAATAGTAAATATCAAACTTACAGGTTACATTTCAGGGTCTGTTTGAACAGTAATTAGGCGCTCGCGCTTTAATAAGCTA
This sequence comes from Chilo suppressalis, assembly GCA_902850365.2. NCBI lineage: Eukaryota > Metazoa > Arthropoda > Insecta > Lepidoptera > Crambidae > Chilo > Chilo suppressalis. The sequence goes on from OU963902.1 coordinate 8,695,382, forward strand.
ATAAAACTAATGTACAGGTCTAGTGAAGTACTCCATTGCGTTATTCGAGTTTTGAATAATATTATTCATTTACAAATTATTATTATTGAGAATGTTTTGATTTAATTTTTGTACAATTTTGTATTTAAATAAATCTGTCTTATCTAAAGAAAATGTTCCTAGAAAAAAACCGCTGGGACTAGCTAGCAGACGGGCACTAGTTCACATGGAATTTTTTCAAGTAACATTAAACATCTAGCAGTTACATGCTTAAAAATAAAGAAATATAATTATATCTGTTTTAGGACTTCACTTGGATATTCATATTTGCTATTTGTAAACTTGACAACAGTCTGTCCTTATTATGCTTTACAAGGAGTGAGAAGGACAGACGATGTCAAGATTACAAAGAGCAAACACGAATTTCCAATTGAAGTGCTGGCATTATATAATTAACAATGTTAAGGTAATTTTTAATGAAAATAACCTTATGGTAATTTTTAATGAAATGTGTATATTTTTATTTCTTTCGTGTCGTATAACGTAATCGTATGCGTCAGGTCGGGGTCGATACACCGGCGACTCTGGCTCGGACGGTGAATCCGGCTCGTCCCGTTCGCGATCCGGCTCGGAATCCCGCTCCTTGTCCGGTCACGAGCCGGACAACGAGTCGTCGGACGGCGGCGCGCGAACGCCGGACGACGACGACGGATCCGGAGTTTACTTGCCTCATACTTACGCGCATCGACCGCCCGACGTCGAGTATATGAACCATGGCGTTTCATATTATAATACGTTCGTCGGCTTCGATAGGGACCGACAACCTTCGCCCGGAATACATAGAGTGAGTTGTTGATATAATTTATCTAGGTTTAGTTAAATAAGACGAAATTTTCGTGCATTTACTTGTACATTCCAAAAGATCACACAATAAAATTTAATAAATATTACGATCTAACCAATGAACTAACTAAAAATAGCTATCTAGTTAATTTATTTGCGGTAGAAGTAGGAGCGAGAGGTATACCAGCAAAATCTCTCTATATAACCTTCTAAAAGATAGGTCTTTCACCCGTACCACCGTACGGGTGCCGAGTCTATCGTATCCATGGATTGCTAAGAAGTTCGTCTCTCTATACTTACGCGTATCGACCGCCCGACGTCGAGTATATGAACCATGGCGTTTCATGTTATTAATCTTTCGTCGGCTTCGATAGGGAGGGCCCGACGGCTATCACCTGGGATACGTCTAGGACTAAAACTGATATAGGTATAGTTAAATATGACGAAACTGGCGTATATCGCTATATCGTCGTCGTTTGACGTCTACTTGCCCCATACATGCTCATCGACCGCCCGACTTCGAGTATATGAACCACGGCGTCTCTTGCTACACATCACGTTCGTAAGCTTCGATAAATAATTCGGCCCCTGCCCGGAATACATACGGTAAATCTATGTATATAGTCGCATACGCATAGGTAAGGAATACAGCCCGAATATTTAATACTCTATATTTCAGGGGTATACAATCAAAATAAATTCCCCAAATATTTTAAAAGTGAGATTTAAATTACAACACATTCATTTCCGTATGTATATTTATCCTGTAGAATAATTTTATACAAATTCTGGAAATCTCGACTGTTATTTCAAATTGAAAATTAACTTTACAAACAAACGTAGCAAAGTCCAAGTGACTTGAGTTTCAATTTGCGTAAAGTCCTTTTCGACCAATACGAAGGCTCCATTGAATGAATATTCTTTATTGCACTATTTAACAAAATATATACAACATAAAACTCAAGGAACACAAACACAAAAGGCGGCCTTATTGCTACGGTAGCAATCTCTACCAGGCAACCTTTGGCTAAATGAAATCATACCATGAAAAAAGAAGAAACTGCGGGCTAGTGCATTTTAAAAATAATTGCCTTGCATTGCCTCCATTTCACTGACGGCTGCCATGGCCGCCTTTGATGTTGTAATGCACTTTTGTTGTGTTACAGTTACAAACTTAGTAAAGTCCAAAACTTGGTAACAAAACTGGATAAGTCCATTTTATACTTAAGGTGTTACACAAAAGTATTGAACTGAACGTGATGAACACTTGTATTTCCATAATGTATTACATTCTGCATATAAATAATGTTTAACATTCGAATAGTTACCTGTAATTATTAAAATTATCGTTTTTATCGTTTACTGAACAATTTGACTTTACCAACTTTGATTGTATATCCCTCATTTGTACTATGATACAAATTGGCCACAGTAGGAATAGGGGTGTGGGAGAGATAGTTCTATGACCGAAAGTATTTTTTCTCCAATTACCTTTTTCTTTTTGGTCGTGTTCGGGAGAGATAGTCTCACGACTGAAAGATTTTTTATCGCGTAGACGTCATCATTGGGTGGTAGCGGGGGCGCGAGTGGTAGCGGGTCAGCGCCAGGGGCGGGCACTAGGGCATCAGCAGGGGACATGGGGACGAGCGCGGGGCCAGCGGGAGGGGACAGCGGCGCACTGTACAGTCCTGTACGATCACACGCGCACGCGCACTTCACGCGCCCCCAACCGCCCGAGCAAGACATCGAGATATTCGCTAAGGACAACTTGAACTTCAATAAAGGCATATTCAGGAGGAAGGTGAGTGTTTTTTTTTTATTTATCTACACCTATGCTTTCAAACCACTATTAAAGAAATTTATCGACTACTAATACTTTAGATAGAGAACTTGTTTCTTATGAACATGATAGCGAAGCAGAAGATCATTAAGATTAAAATTAATATCCCTAGTAAAAGTAACACTGACCTTAAAGTTCTTTGACCCCAGCTGGCACTATCTAGGACATTTAATAATTAATACATAGACATTCGGAAAATACATGAAATCGCAGGGCATATCCATATTAACATTAATTTTTAAGTTCACTGACCCCAAATGGCACAACCTACGCCGATCACTAATAATTATAGAGTAAATTGTGTTTTTAAAGAAATTGGTACCTACTACAGCTACAGGTTAAGTTACCCATAACTGTCGTATTTCTCCAACTGACTGAGCTTTACTGATCAATATCAGATTCACAATCCATTTAGAAAATTTGTCAGTTTTTGGTAGCCTATAGAGTGTCTTGAAACAGCAAATCCAAATAATATTTGTAACGTTTTAGGCGTCCGTTCGCGATATGCTGTCGTGGACGTCGTCATCTATTAGCGCACCAATGGTAGGGGCTGATTGGGACAAGGCGCACAAGAAAGCTGCTATAGACCTGTTCAGACTAGTACAAATCTACATGGGCGATAGGAAAGCGCGACCCGGAATGACGCTCAATTCCGTAGCACAAGATATACTGCATGCCACCTTTGCTAATGAAAAGTAAGTCTTATTATTAAAGTATTACGATACAGAAAAGTAGCTATAAACTTGTTCATACTAGTCAAAATCTACACGGGCGATAGGAAAGCGCGCCTAGGAAAGACACTTAACTCCGTAGCACAAGATATACTGCACGCCACCTTTGCCTAGTCAAAGTAAGTCTTATTATCAGGGTGTTATAATACAAGGAAGCTGCTATAGACCTGTTTAGACTAGTACAAATCTACACGGGCGCGATAGGAAAGCGCGCTCCGGTATGACACCCTACTCCGTAGCACAAGATATGTTGCATGCCACCTTTGCCAATGAAAAATAATTCTTATTATTAAAGTCTTACGATACAAGAAAGCAGCTATAGACGTGTCCATACTAGTCCAAATCTACATGGGCGATAGGAAAGTGCGTCCCAGAATGACATTCAATTCCATAGCACAAGATATACTGCACGCCACCTTTGCTAATGAAAAGTAAGCCTTATCAGTGAGGTGTTACGATCCACTTACACACGTACATTCATCGAAGTATATACGTTAACAAAAGCTGTACTAGACCTCCATGTATCATTTGCAAGAAATTAGGTGCAAAGTATCTATGTTTATTGTAGTGATTTCAGATTCCTACTTGTACTCGTAGCTAAACATATAAATAACATGATGCAACAGTTAATACAAGGGTGACTGCTAGCGAGGCAGTCTTGCTTCTAAAATTTTATTGCTATTACTAAAGTGGCTTGCAGCTGCCATATTTTCGTGTTTGCTCTTAAAACTTGTAGCAAGGTCGCAAGCTGCTACACTTGCAGAAATTAGCTTGTCACGCTTATTTACACAGCTTTATTGTTAGTCCAAACCAAACATGAGGTTTTGTGAGTCCTTCGAGTGCTTAAAACATAATAGTTATTTATGACATAACTGTGGTAACTTGGTTATTACAAACAATCACGAGTTTGTAAATACCAACTCTGCACGAATGTCATACAAGGTTTTAAACACATTTGCGAGAAAACAGTATTGCAGCAGTTTATTTAAGAAAGTAATGAACTTATAAACTTATAAAGTAGTGAAGAAAAAGAAGTAAAGAAGGAAATGGCGCGCATTTCCAAACGGCGCCACGAGCGGATGATGAAAAATAGAACTATAATTTTCGTTTTTTTTTTCTTTTCAAAGTGAAACAAAGGTATAGATTCATTGCGCTTCCAAGGTTTGATCAAAGGATACACACGGCACCATGTATTGGAGTGTGCGGTAAAATATTTTAACGCACGCTCCGCTGTATGGTCCGTAATTTTGAACTTTCAAACAATATATACAACCTCCGCAAATGATTTTTTTGAGCAAATGTGTTGAAAACTAAATTACCAATTTTGTTCGACGCAGGCTCCGCGACGAACTATACGTGCAGCTATGCAGGCAGACGACTGAGAATCCTCACCGCGACTCATTGCTCCGCGGCTGGGAGTTGCTGGCCGTTTGCCTCGCGTTCGTGCCTCCCTCGTCCGCTTTCCAACCTGCCCTCACTAACTACGTGAACAGACATCGCGACCCGGCTTTTGCTGACGCTTTCCCGGAAGTGAGTATCATCGTCAGCCTATTATGCCATGTATTCATTGAAATCCAATTGTTTATAAACATTGTTACATAAACAAAATCAACGTGTTTCTGAAACAATTTAATATGTTTCTGACACATGCGAAACTAATGCGGTAAGCAATACGTGTCTCTCGCGATCTTTCTGTGCTCCTCGATGGGAGTGGGAGTGGAGAGTATCGAAACAAATTAGTTTCACAAAATTGTTTACAGGTGCGTACGTGTGTTTCAGTTGTTTAAATAAATAGCGGCAATGTGGGACCACAATATCGTTAAAAAAATATTTCGACTAGTCATTGCCAAATAAACATATGCGGCACCCAACAATACTGCCTCCTCAAGCGAAATTCTGATACAACTGATAGGGCGATTAAAATTGGTCGTTAGTCAGAATACGAGTGTAATTCGGGTAAATGACGAAGTGTAAATGACCGGTGTCGAATACGCGCCCGTATTTGGTTAGTTTTGGTTTTGCTTATCCGACATATTGCTTCGGGTGCCCAAATTCAAGTAGTCTTTCGTGCACCCGAATACGGGCTAACGACCCAGTGTAATCGAGCCTTGAGACGTTGACGGCCAAGTTCCACGTAAACATCTACGTGTTTCAGCAACATTGTTTATAATGAATATATGGCTTTAGAGTCCCCACTGCTGGGGCACAGGCCTTCCCTATGAATGGAATAGGGAGATCGGGCTATGACCTACCACGCGGACCCAGTGCGGAGTGCTGGGTGCTAACGACTGCAGACGCAGCCGGCACTTAACGTGCCTTTTGAAGCAAGGGAGAGCTTGAGATAATGAGTTTTTAATTGAATGGGTATCCAATGATCTACTTTGCGAGTTGCTTAACTTCCACGATGCAGCAGGTCAATGCGTTAGCTACCTGCGCCATCGAGCTTCTCGAGACTGTTACGATTTCTTATTAAAACAATTTAGCTGGCCGTTTGCCTCGCGCTTGTGCTTTCCAACTGGCCCTCACCAACTACGTGAATAGGTATCGTGATCCAGCGTTTGTTGACGCTTTCCCAGACGTCGAGTCCAGAGTGTTCCAATTTCACACAAATGAATTGTGTGGTGTAAGTTTTCTAACTTTAACTGTCTATACATATCCGGTTAAAAGTATGTGGTTAGTTTGGTTTTCTAGGTTAAGATTTGTCCGTAAATATTAAGAATATGCTATAAGTTGCCATTTTCTTTCCAACTGGGCAAATATATTATCGCTTTGAAAACCGGGGGCTTTAAATGCGATGTGATACAAATCGTTCTATGCAAAATGTTGTGTGGATTTGGCTAACTTATCTTTGCTTACTCACGAGTCTGTGCCCACTTGCGAACATTGAAGAAAAGTCAATATAATAGGTTAGATGCAACGCCACGAAAAAAAAACACCTACGAATGTTTTAGTTACGTACTGAAATGTTGTATCAGCTATCTTCGCGTCTGGACTTCACCATCACTGAACAGGTGGGGTGGAGTTATTTGTCGGACCTATAAATAAAAAAATTAAAGTGTTTTCAATACAGTGCATAACACAAATTTGTACGTTATCTAATGTTAATAGAGACGAATATTTACTTAAAGTTAAAAATATAACGGATGGTTCGCAATAGATACATAGATTTCCAATCTTTAGTACAAACAGTTTGTTTGTCGGTGAAGGTTGGTAAATGGCCGATCCACGTGCAAGTGTCTCACTACGCGGGCGTCGCGTGCAAGCGGCTCGAGAGGATCGGCTTCGGGGGCAAGAGACAACCGCGGAAACCTTCCACAGAAGACATCGACCAGGCTAGGGTGAGTTACGGTTTTTAACCGACTTCAAAAAAGGATTAGGTTCTGGTGTTCGACTGTATATATATATTATGTATGTTCACCGATTTCTCCGTCAATTGTGGACCGATTTCCAAAATTCTTTTTTTATTCGAAAGAGTGCACTTCCGAGGTGGTCCCATTGGAACCAAGTCAGGATATGATGGTGGAATCTGGGCAAATTGAGAGAAACATTCCAATTTAAAAGGCACGCACGATGTTTTATATGCATGTTCACTAATTTCTCCGTCGATTGTGTTATTGATTACATGGACGATGTAATTTTCACTAAAATGTATGAAATAAAGAATTTTTAAATAAATAATAAAACCGACTTCAAAATCGAAAATGGAACTAAAAAGTAAAAAATAATACCTGGTTCATGATTTGGAAGTCGCGCGGGGTCAAGATTGACACATTAAATTTTCGTTTCTGATCGTTAATAATACGTCTTTCAATCTTGACCCGCCCGACATCCAAATCATGAACTAGACATTATTACTAAGCCTAATTGTACGGCATTTTGTTTTCCGCAACTTGATTTGTAGGGGCTACGACTAGGACCCTCATGACTGTAGTCAGTGCCCTTAGCATGAACCAATATCGAATTCGAATAGTTTGCGAGTCCGAAATGTCATTGTCATATTTTGATCTATAAAATAGATCGAATTCAACTATTCGAATTCGATATTTGTTCGTGCTAAGGGTATATAACAGAATGTCAATGACGGCACGGGACGATTGTCGGAAGATAATTTCTAACAAACGTCAATATGAGGTGAATGTCTATATTGTTTTAAGTTGATGTGAAATACTGTTCGTATAACAAATTAGTGGGTCAACTGTGGAAGCAGTTGCATCGACTCGGAATGCAAAACTTAATAAAATTTGCCATTTTGCGTGAGGAATGGCGTCTGTCCTGCCATCGCAGCTCACTAAGACTAATGCGGTAAATATCTTGATGACCAGTTGGTGAAATCATATGCTCGCACTTCACTTCGCTCTATTAGTGTTTGTTATTTGTAAACTTGACATCAATAAGTCCATTTCATTCCATTAAGAGCATGATAAGGACAGATATCAATATGAAATTTTCATATATGTAAATCATGACTGATTTGACGACCTCCGTGGCCGAGTGGTTTGTACGCCGGTTTTCATGGTGTCGCCGACTCGAGAGGTCACGCGTTCAAATCCCGGTGGAGGCGCAGATGTTTGTGTGATGAATACGAGAATTTGTACTCCCGTCATGGATGTTTAATATGTATTTCTATATAAATATACTTATATATTTACAGTATATGTATTCTATCCGTTACCCTAGTATCCCATAACACAAGCCTTACAGTGCTTACTTTGGGGCTAGGCTAATTGGTGTGAGTGTCGAAAATATTTATTATTATTATTATTTATGATAAAGACAGACTGTGTAACTGAAAACTATACGAATAGCTAAGTGAAGACACTATCTTCTGCGCCAAAGGTCTTGAGTGCGAATCCCGCTAGCGACGTTTATACATTAGTCTCTCCTTTTCATTCTGTATAGAAAATGACAAGGATACACTGTTGCCAAATTTAAGTTTAGGTTTAGAGAATCATGCCAGAATCGACACCATTGTAAGAAGATTATAAGCTCTGCTTAGTTTGAGACTAAACGATTGTTGTGATTATTTTTGTTATCCTGTTTGATACGAATACTGTGCGAAGCGGTATATTTGCTACTGATCTTTATTAACATTTAAGATAACGTGGAGTCGAGTCATTTGTTTGCCAGATATGTTATTAAAAATATTGATACTCCCACAGATTCAAATCTTCAGACAATCCATGTTCGGGAACACGCTAGCGGAGGTCATGGCTTTGCAAAAGGACCGTTTCCCCAACAGACAATTGCCCTGGGTACAAGTCGCACTATCGCAACAGATACTAACTTTAAACGGCAAGGAGACCGAAGGCATCTTCAGGGTGTCAGCTGATGTCGACGAGGTCAATGCCCTCAAAGCCAAAATTGACAGCTGGGAGCTGCCCGATGCTTCCACTTTAACGGGTGAGCTTGTTGATATTTGACATGATTATTTCAAACTTTTGATTAACTTGTACATTTTCAAATAGATAAGTTAGTAGATAAGTTACTACCTGGTAGAGGAAATAAACAAAACTAAATGTTTCTAAAACTTTTTTATCAAGAGTAAAGATGGCCAGTGTAACCAGAACGAAAACAAAAAGATACATTTCAAAGTAAATTATTTGCTTTTCCGTACCCATTAATTTAGTAGTATTATAATGATAAAACTAGTTTTTACGGGTTAATGCACGAAACTTTATTTATTTATTGACGTTTCGTAGCCTTAACAGGCTACGTCGTCAGAATTGAACTTTTATTTAATTTGTCGAGCTACCTTCGAAGGTAGCTTCAATAAATAAATAAAGTTTCGTGCATTAACCCTTAAAAACTAGTTTTATTTAATGAGTGATGTGCGTGAAAACCTAAGAAACAAATAGTATTATAATGAGTTCAAAGCTTGGGAATAGCTACAGATTAAGGTCTTTTTAGTGTCACTTTTTTTCAAATTATGTTTTTTTTATGCGTGTAAAATTCGACCTATTGAAAATTCCTTCTTATGGTTTGTTGACCTTTTGTCTCGGAGGAAGTTGAATAGAGTACTTATAGTGAAGTTATTCATCCAGACGCGCACGCTCCAGCCAGTTTGCTGAAGCTGTGGTACCGCGAGCTGTACGAGCCCCTGATCCCCGACTCGCTGTACGCGTCGTGCGTGGCGGCCGGTGGCGACGTGCAGGCGTGCACGCGTGCTTTGCAACGCCTGCCGCCGCTCAACAGGCTGGTGAGCGTGCATCACTGACTCACTATATAGCACCGCGCGCTAGTACTAACGCTGTGTACCGCGCGCTGTACGAGCCCCTGATCCCCGACTCGCTGTACGCGTCGTGGGTGGCGGCCGGTGGCGACGTGCAGGCGTGCACGCGTGCTTTGCAACGCCTGCCGCCGCTCAACAGGCTGGTGAGCGTGCATCACTGACTCACTATATAGCACCGCGCGCCAGTACTAACGCTGTGTACCGCGCGCTGTACGAGCCCCTGATCCCCGACTCGCTGTACGCGTCGTGGGTGGCGGCCGGTGGCGACGTGCAGGCGTGCACGCGTGCTTTGCAACGCCTGCCGCCGCTCAACAGGCTGGTGAGCGTGCATCACTGACTCACTATATAGCACCGCGCGCTGTACGAGCCCCTGATCCCCGACTCGCTGTACGCGTCGTGGGTGGCGGCCGGTGGCGACGTGCAGGCGTGTACGCGTGCTTTGCAACGCCTGCCGCCGCTCAACAGGCTTGTGAGCGTGCATCACTGACTCACTATATAGCACCGCGCGCCAGTACTAATGCTGTGTACCGCGCGCCAGTACTAATGCTGTGTACCGCGCGGTGTACGAGCCCCTGATCCCCGCGCGCCTTGCAACGCCTGCCGCCGCTCAACAGGCTGGTGAGCGTGCTTCGCTGACTCACTATATAGCACCGCGCGCCAGTACTGACGCTGTGTACCGCGTGCTTTACGAGCCCCTGATCACCGCGCGCCTTGCAACGCCTGCCGCCGCTCAACAGGCTGGTGAGCGTGCTTCACTGACTCACTATATAGCACCGCGCGCCAGTACTGACGCTGTGTACCGCGCGCTGTACGAGCCCCTGATCCCCGACTCGCTGTACGCGTCGTTCGTGGCGGTAGTTCTTACTAGATTTTGCGGAGGTGTCGAATTAACTACTTTTTCTCTAAAACAGGGAATAAGGAGGTAAATAACCTTTCACTATTGTTAGAATAAAGGAAACGGCTTTGACAAACCATTTGAAACGTGCCAGGTTAACGGAGCTTCAAAGAGCTCGAGATGTTTTTTTTGTGCAAATGCTCTAGCCACTGCGCTATCGAGCTAAAGTTTGAATACGTTATTGATGTTAAAGCCGTTGCTGTGGCACTTGTTGATATTTATTCGATATTAAAGAGATAAAATTTGCCCCATAGGTACTCACTTATTTGATAAGCTTCCTGCAGCAATTCACCGCACCGGAAGTGGTGAGTCAGACCAAAATGGACTCTGCCAACTTAGCAATGGTGTTCGCGCCCAACTGTCTCCGGTGCACCTCCCAGGACCCTCGCGTCATACTCGAGAACGCTCGTAAAGAGATGACTTTCCTCAAAACCTTAATCTCAAACCTGGACACCTCGAACGTTCATAATCTGCTGTGACCGAATCTCAGCTTCTGCAACAATAATAACTCGGGAACGCTGACTGATTTCTAGGTAAGAAAATTAAAATAAAAAACAATGCTTTTTAACTACCTACGACTTAAGTGTTCCCTAATAGAGAGAATTTTCTCCCTTTTACCTACACAAAAGGAGATTTCGTCGTATCGTCTCACACTTTCTCGGTTCTAGTCTAATATCCACTGTTTTCAATGGAGGGTAGATACATATTCACGATACGACGAACGCTCCGCTCTCGACACAAATTCGACATTCTTGTATATTTTTTGTATTTTTGTACGCTATATTATTATCATAATTTTTAATTTGGTTGTATCCAAAGATATTTAAAGAGATGTGATTTTTTTTAAGTAAATAAATATTATATTAGACTTGAGCTTTACAAAAGTGTATGTAAGTGCAATGTGTTTCGGCGATATTTGTTGGACGATTGTGTGTTTGTTATTATTAGAGATCGGATAATCGGATGCATATTTACCTAAAGTTGAGATGTTGGCAATTATGGAAAGCACATTTTTATCGAGAAAATCCCGCGATTCCGGGAAATTCAAATTTAAGTGTATACTCTGTGAGATCTTATAAACTCAGATTGACATAAATGACAGTTGCCCTGTGTGTATAACATGAAAATATTGTGTAAGATGTCTTTAATGAATAAAAAAATTTATACTCGTTTATTGTTTCTTACTAACCACACCGCCATTTCACTTACACACACACACACACACCCATACATATACACACGAATGGGCAATTAAAATTTAACTTTAAGTAAATTATACATCCGATTAGTTATGCGACCCGCTTCCATAATTTGTTAACCAAAAAATATGTATTCGATTACCGATCTCTAGTTATTCTGATTAGTTGCTGCTGTGCTTTAGTGCGGACAAGAGTAGGTTTGCTTATGAAGATATTATTTTTATTAGTACTATATAAGATGAATTGAATGCGTTAATATTATGTCTCCATTCCTTTTTATACTAAAATGTTTGGAATAGTTAGTCTATTATTTTTTGTAATTGGTTATGTTAGCAAACGGTAATAGATTGCATTTGTTTCCGTGAGCTACTTTTAACATAATATCTGTTCCTCTTGCACAGAAGCGTTTATCGCTAGATTAAATAAGATAGTATTTTCCAAAATAGCCATCTCTAATTAACAAGGGTCCTGTAATAAAAGTGAGTTTGACAGTAAAAATGGTTATTTATGATATTATTGCGGTATGTTGGTTATTATAAACGAGTATACGTCTCGGGCTTACCATAGTAATGAGTTTGTAATACCAATCCGCACGAATGTCATACAACGTTTTTCAACACATTTGCGAGACAACATTATACCTAATTTAATTTTCCCATTCACGACTAAGCGACCCTAATGGACCGCGCTCGGAAAAAAGATTGCACCGTCAAACACCAAGCGGGCCGCGCTACCCACGGGACTTTAAATCGTTTTTTGAGATAGTTAGAGTTGACTTTTGTATGAAGAAGTTTAACCATAGACTAAATCGGATAAATTTCCTATCTCCACAGCCGAAAATTTTTCGTCTACTCTGTGTAGCTTTTTTTTCGCGTCATTGAAACGATAAAACTATAAAACTGAAGGCACACATCCCTACATAGGTTTTTGTTCATTGTGTCGGGTTTCAATAGCGAACATAGTTGTCAACTTCAGTTTAGGGTATATCAAGTCTAGGGGTGTATTCCGAAATATAAACCAGTACGCTGGCCAGCGGTAATGACATCATGATTTCGACGCCATATTTCACTGGTGTAGTAGTAGTGTTGTCAATATGACGTCGAAATCATGACGTTATTACCGCTGGCCAGCGTACTGGTGTATATTTCGAAATACACCCTATAAAACTTAACGCCACTAATGTCACGTGACTGTCAGTCACGTGTCAATTAGTGTCAACAACAGTTCTGAAATACAATAACAGCACAGCACTCAACAAAATCTTTCTAAGTACTCTTTTACATAATAAATAAATAAAAAATATTATCCCATAATATTTTTTGAGCTAGTTTGTTCAGACTTTGAGTACCTATGCTTTAGTTTATTTACGCATTTTTGGTACACATTTCTGAACTCACTATTATAGTCCTGGCACAAAATTAAACATCTCCTTTCATCCTAGGTTTTGTAGAGGTTAAGTAACATAATAAAGCAATTTTTTCCGAATAAGTAAATGGCGCGCATTTCCAAATACGCCACGTGCGGGTGGTAAAAATAAGAACTACATCTTTTGTCTCTTTTTCTTTTTTTTTATTAAAGTGAGACATAGATATAGACTGAAAGTGCTTCCGAGGAGGTTCGATTTAAAAAAAAAATGTAAAAAATACGCACGGTGCCAAGTATGGGAGCGTGCGTAATGAATTTTACCGCACGCTAATATAGCTCGTAATTTTAAATTTTCGAACAATGTATACAACCTTCGTAAATTTATTTTGAGCAAATGTGTTGAAAAATATAATTGGACGTAGTTACGCGAAAACGTTCCAACCCACAAGTCACTCGAAAATGAGTTACCATAACCAGGGTACTATTTTTGCCATATTACATCATGTGCACACAAAGATGCTAGTATTTTTAAGTTAGTTTCATCAATAAAGTTTAACCCAAATGTTCCAACCCACCATTATGCCAAGGACGTGTACTCAAAATAAAGTAAAAACATTACATGCATACTGAAACATATTGTTAAAAACTCTTAATAGAATAACATATCGTTATAATGTTCCACTTGTCTTGGAACATTATACTAAATTCATAAAACGCACATTTAATGGTTTCTTAAATGATCCATGTGGGTTGGAACGTTTTTGCAAAATCTTTATACATTTTTTATTTCTGCAAAAATGTTCCATGTAATTTGAAACCCTTTAGATTAATCCATACTGTTTTTTTAAGCTGCGAACACTGTTCTAAATAAATTGAAACCTTTTATTATAATATATTATTTTCATATTTTTTGCTATAAACAATCCACATATACTTGATCCATTTTTGCTATTAAATATGTTCTAGAGAAAAAGATATTTTTTACCAAAATAAATAACTATGGTATATTTGGACGTAGTAACGCGAAAATGTTCCAACCCACAGCAACCCCAATTTGCAATTTACACACTTTTTCCCTGTAATTATTTCAGGCAAATACTATTGGTTTAACTATGGAATGCCAAACTGATTATTGAATGATATGCATATTTTTTGTAAATACATAATACAAGGGGCATATAAATAGGTAAAACGAGTTTGAAATGTTTTTGCTAAATTAATTTTGTATGAACCTTGTTAAATAGCAATTATGCATAAACTTTCCAAAACGAATTTAAGTGTATTATTTTATAAAAATAAACCAAAAAGAAATATGTAAAATAATAAATAACAATGAGGAACATATAAAAACAACAAAAAAATATATTTGAAAATGTATTACAAAAAAATAGAACGTGATCTTTTGAGCTTAGAACCTATGCCAAAAATTTGTTGATATGGTTCCAAAAGTTATCAAAAACTTATATTATAAACATTCAATTTTCATCATCGTATTCTATGATCTCGAAGTCCGGAACTCCACCAAACCCATCAACATCATCAGTGCTTCTTCAGAACTTTGAAGCGTTCTATAAAATTGAAGGCAATCCTCGGGTATGTAGTGGTACATGGATTGTAAGTCCACTAATTTCGCTGGAGCAATCGGTTTGTCGTTAGGCCACAATAAGCAAAAATCAGATTCTTTTATGTATTGCAGTTCTCGTTTTATTCTTTTATCAATTTTCAACTCATTGAAATCGTCTTCCATCGTAGACCGCATAAAAATAGAAAACATTTTATCTTTATCCAACTTAATTTCTTTTGTATGTAGCCAACTAACTTTAGATGAGTCTGTAAACTTCTTCCTATTGATAATCTTCTTTTCCAGTTTAGTTGTACTAAAAAAATCAGTCTTTGTCATTTTGTAAACTTGAAGAGGTTTAACTTTTTTACTTAGTTCTACAATAGTGGTATCCATAGTGCATTTAATGATACTGGGCATTGTTATGTATTGGTAGAAGGAGAGGTAGAAGAGGTGCACAGGAAGTGGATTGCCTTCAATTTTATAGAACGCTTCAAAGTTCTGAAGAAGCACTGATGATGTTGATGGGTTTGGTGGAGTTCCGGACTTCGAGATCATAGAATACGATGATGAAAATTGAATGTTTATAATATAAGTTTTTGATAACTTTTGGAACCATATCAGCAAATTGGCATAGGTTCTAAGCTCAAAAGATCACGTTCTATTTTTTTTGTAATACATTTTCAATTTTTTTTTGTTGTTTTTGTATGTTCTTCATTGTTATTTATTATTTTACATATTTATTTTAGATATATTTATAAAATAATACACTTAAATTCGTTCTGGAACGTTTATGCACAATTGCTATTTAACAAGGTTCATACAAAATTAAATTTAGCGAAAACGTTTCAAACTCGTTTTACCTATTTATATGCCCCTTGTATTATGTATTTACAAAAAATATGCATATCATTCAATAACCAGTTTGGCATTCCACAGTAACACCAATAGTATTTGCCTGAAATAATTACAGGGAAAAAGTGTACCGCTAAAACACAAAATTGCGTTTATCTCAAAATGGGGTCGCTGTGGGTTGGAACGTTTTCGCGTAACTACGTCCAATTGTCAAACTGAAATATTGAGCTGAACCACAAAAGATATTATATTACATAACATGTGCACCTCACAACGTTTCCTCGTACAATGTATACATCTCTGATTAATTTTGGCAAGGTTAAATATTTTGAATGTATTTTAATTATAGGCTGTATATGATTGGAAATATAATAATTATATATTTCATTACCAGATTGAACTTTTAACATATAATGGATTTTCAGAAATTTAAATAAAAGTCACCACGGGAAAAATAATACATTTTGTTAACAAACGTTAAAAATGATATTTCTTTAAGTCTTTGTTTTTCTCTATTTCATATTGTAGGACAGGGTTAGGTTTCAAATGTCATAAGATGATCATTAATGAAATATTTAAGTAGATTTTAAAAGAACCCAAAATCAACAGATATTTATTTGTTGAAACCAATCTATAGGTATAAAAAATCAAATTTTAGACTTCCATTTTTCTTTTATGAAGCGATGTTATCGTAAAGAGCACAAATTGTGAGCCAAAGGATTTATTATTTTGAAGTCAGATTAGGTCAAATGATCATTTTATACCTTATTATATTCGAGAAATTACGCCTGAGCAATGGTATAATAATAATTATCGAATTGATGCTGATAAATAGTCTAATTTTAATATAATATATTGGATCATTCATTTGGTATAATTTATTGTTCAATACACTACGAACAAGATGTACCAAACTTTTTATAATCGAATTTAATGCATTTTATTAGTAAATCAATATTGCGTATAAGCGAACTAATGAAGTCCAACTCATTCCACCCTTAATCGAGTCTTATCACACCTTCATTTTAGGTAATTCAGATGTTATCGACTTAAGTGCTATTTCCATCACAAATGTTTTATTTAAGGTATTTTTTTATGCGTCCACTTATTTAATATTAACATATTAATGAAATTTTTATTGTACTGATCCACCGATTCATGCTATGATTGACCCTGTTTTGTAACTAAAATAATGAAATATTAATATTATGATTTATAAATTTGTGTTGGGATCGAGTGTTTGGATGAAATGTTACTTTTGTATGGATTTCCTTTAAGTGTTCACATCTAACCAGTACGTATAGAATGATAAAACTGTTTTTATTAAAAATTGGCAAGTAAATAGGCTTTCAAACCAACTAGTTTGTCTTCTTACATGTTTTATCGAGTTGGAAAAGTAAAAAGAATCACTATATAATAATAGCTTCTCTAAAAATAAAAAGTTAATTAAGGTTTTCTCTTAAAAATTGGCTTGGTTTAATATATACAGTTTTAGGCAGTAACATAAATGTATTGTTCTTTTGTAGAATATGTTGAATCTCCTTAAAGGTACATAGTTATGCGATCTTATAATTTATAAGTTACATGAACAAAAATAATAGCTAATAATAAACAGCTAATAAGTTGCATATATTCTAATATGCACAGTGTAGAATAAAATAAAGATATTACTAATTAGACATTTTATAATAAAGACATTGTTTCCATCAAAAGCATCACAACGACGGCCTTTTTAGACTTCACTGTATCTCTTGTTAAAAGTTTTGAACGTAAATAATATCACTAAAGTTACTATTATAGAATATAGGTAAACATAAAACAGCTTTAAACTACAATGCTTCTAATCGAATCAAGAAGCAAATAATAATAATGATTAACATGTTCAGTACCGATATTGTTAACTATGAATATTTCAAATATAAATAGTCTAATAAAGATTAATTTTGTACTATAAGCGCGTTAACTATGCATGTGTATAATTTGGGACATTTACAATAATCGGTTGTCATTGCAGCGTTTACTTTAATTTATATTTTGTGAAATGTGTATTTTTATGTAGTGTAGACAAAGTTGGTGGTTATCCAATTTCTGGCAAGAATCACTTCGTTTAGTAGTTATAATTTATAGTTTCTTCCCACTATCGAGATCAACCTCGAGAAAGGGCAAGTAATTACATTAGAATTATGTGACTAAACGTATTCTTTTGAATCCGCACAACATTAAATAAGTTACCTATGCTTTTAAACGGAGAAGAAGGGAAAAATGATAAAAAACAAAAGAGGTATAGAGCTAAGAGAAAGTGACGTAATTGCCAAAAGTGCGAGAGAGTTAACAAGCTGCAACCACCGCTTTCTCAGTCTTCTCCATTTTTAATATACAAAATGTACTTTATTGCGATAGCAATAGAATGGAATGAAACGTAAGGGCTTGGTCACATGACCACGGCGCGGCATCATAAACGTGTAAGGGCGCGGCGCCTGAGTGCGGCACGTTGCCGCTTCCTGCAAATATACATTGCTGTGCCTTGTTTAGCGGATGCACGCAATGCGGTGTTGTTCAGGCACTGCTTAGTTGAAAAGGACATGGCTAAGAAACTGCCCTTAACGTGTATAATTATTTCGCACTGGCCCGTAACTTTACAATATTTTTTTACTAATTATTACGTGTTTAGTATCTCTTATCTATTAGACAAGTCCGTCCGTCCGTCCGTGGTGCTGTTTCAGCGGCCAAACCGTAAGAGATAGATATAGAGAATGTTTAAGTTATAAGTTAAGAATAGTCTGATAAGACTACAAACCGGATGTGAGTAACGTAGCACTTCCGGTTTTCGAGAAATCACGTGATTTCTATTTCAAACGAAACCACACAAAATCTCCGAAGTTCTCAATTAATTTATACATTTTTTTTTTGATGAACATTTGGTTCACTGGTTTGCTAGTTCTCATATAACTTTCGTGAAATAATCAAATATTTAAAAGTATTAAAATTGACTTCATGTCTGTTTCAAAAGCAAAATGTTCCGTTTTACAAAATAAATGTTTACAAAAAATATTTGTATAAGTATATCGAAATAAACAGTGTTATTTCTAAAGTCTTTCAAACTTTGACTTATTTGGCTTTAATTTTTGTAATAACAAATCACTGAAGGTCTAAAATAATAGATTTTATTTTTCTGATCAGGCTTGAGACAAGGCTGTGTGATAATTAATCCTTTAATTTTTGCAAATGGACAAAATAAAACTTCATAGATTTCCTGTCAGGTCAATGATAACAAATTATTTGTATTTATTTTTGCTTTAAAAAACTTTTTGTGACGTGTTAATCAGAGAAATGGGAAGAAAGATTCAAAGAAAATGCGAAATTAATGACTCTGTAAATAATTGTCAACATCTTTTATCAACTGTAGTAAGGTAATGACATAGTAGGAATTCTCATAATTTTCAAGATTGTGACTTTATCAAAAGTTCCTGAGCCTTTTTTCATAGAAATTATAAATATTCAGTCATTTACCATTAAATATTACTAAGTACAGTATTTATACATTGCTAGGGCAGTCGCTCATACAAAACTTTACCATGTCCTTTCACGATCAGTTCTAACTCGTTATAGATCTCATCACACATAGTCTGCTCTTGTTGTTATTACGAGGACGCATCGAAAACTGTGTTTTGCCGTGCATTTTATTAGACGCAACACCACCAACAACGCATCAATGTGTCGCACTCAGGCGCCGTGCCGTTTCACGTTTACGAAGCCGAGTCATGGTCATGTGGCCAAGCGGGCTTACTCTCTTTCTCCGAAATTTTCGATAACGAAGTTCAAACGAAATTTAATTTCGTCTTTTTAAGGTTATACTTAATTTGACCGATAAACTATCAAATTAAAGCTTTCTTTGAGTAGGCTTAGAAAATCTACACCTCAATCTTTATTCCGACGACGAATATTATTATAATTAAAAACGAACCGGAAACATACTAAAAAAGTGCGAAGTTTCGATCTAAATTTAGTTTTTCGTTGAATTAGAGTAGGCCTCCAGGTGTTATCTTTAGGAATCATTTTTTTCTTTATTTGTTATTTTTAGTAATCATCAAATTTAATAACATATTTAAGTTCCTTTATTATTACCGTACCTACCGAATGTGACAAGTGCCTGTTTCTTCGATATTATATAATTTACGATGTGAAAGGGTTATGTGCGTTAAATTGTGCTCATTTGTTCCTGTATGGTTGTATTTCTATTAAAGCAGAATTTAAAAATATCATAACAGTTTTTGTAAGATCAATAAATGTTTTCGATTACTTATAACGGTGCTCAACTGTTGTGGGACCTGCATTGTTATGAACGCGTGTGCCCAGAATAAAGTTAAAATTCTACTTAATTTTCGGACTTTATAGAAGCTTTATCTTAGTCAAGATTTTCTACCACAAATTAGTGTAATCAGGAAAAAGCATTGCGATTTCTATATAAATTTGAAAATTGTATAGTTTTCATAATTGTGATGCGCATATTATTATATTTTGATAATGACGAATATTTTTATGATTATTAAACAAAAAACCTGATTAATAAATACATCATAACGACCAATATCGATACTGATTCTGTAGTCCGCTAACATATGTAGACTAATCAAAATATCAGCTGACTTTGAATACCACGTTTATACTCGTTTATTATGTTTTACTTTATCAGTAAACGGAAAACATATCTCAAACTTTTTTATTCTGAGAAAATAAACTATAAGATAAGTTTTCATCCCTCAAAAATTCTTTATGCAAAACTCAGGAATTTCTTTTTATCGAAAGATCTGGGGGCCAAATGTTTAAACTGCTTTCGTTTTCCCCTTCAAAGCTAAAGAAAAATATAAAACAATCTCCTAACTATAAAATTTAAAAGCGCTTTTGTCCTCCGCGGAAAAAAGTCCCTCGTCTGCGCAGGCCATTATATTTAATCTTTGATCTATTCGTGATTGATGTTACTCATAGAGGAAATCTAAAAAACATTTAAAATATTGTTACCACTACCGCACCGCCTTCAGTCACAAAAGTTCTCCATGTTTTCTTATATTTAATGTGTACTATCAAATAATACAGTGTTTCAAATGGGTCACATTACATCATGCTTTGGGTACTAAATAGAAGTTTTATTTATTAAGTTATTGGTGCGTTATTAGAATAATAAAGGATAAAACAACTGTATATGAGTATATGTATGAGTTAAATATATTCGAAAAGCTTAATTTTCTTCACGTTTTGCTTTAAAGATAACATTATTGTTTTGCGTGTATTAAGCTCAAAGTTCACTCGCCAATTTTATTGGTTAATATCTGTTCTGTTTAATCTCGTGCGTGCTCTTCGGTTTATTGTCCGTTTAAGAGGATCTCCTTTTGTAAAAATAGTTAATTAGAAAACATTTTAAGTAATTTTATTATTTTTTATATATTTTTACTATCGCTGTCAATAAGTATACTTTCCACATCTATTCCAGAAGTGTAAAGAATTTACTTACTTATTATAAATATGTATTAAGGTTACCTAGGTGATTTATTACCTTAAGGACTATATTGTGCGTTCTCAAATTAATTATTTATTTAAACCACGAAATTGCATGTTAGAGGGTTCCCACAGACATTCTTTTTTTATGACGATAATAACATAGTGTACCTATCAACTTTTTTATAGTTACGGTTTCTTAGTGTGCGTACATTTATTTGGAACAAAAGTGAAATATTATGTTCTACATTGAAATTATTGGTTGGAGTTACCTGATTTTAAAATTATGTGGCAAATGTGATACTAGTAATTATTGTAAAGGCAGCTCTGGCCATAGTTTAGTTTTGCGTAACAAACATTCATTATGTTTATTCAGAAGTTAGTATAGAACCGAACCCTCTAATAATGTAAATGGTACTCAATTTGTAGCTTCCTCTCTACTGCCAGCATAAAAGACGTACCACAAAATAGAGAGTACAGAAGGTAATCTGATGTATGTTCTTCACTTTCCATACCAGCGCTCGGATGTCGCGCAAGGATTGTCAACTTTGACTTGTCAAAAAAAACGTTAGTGGCACTCGTACGTATCCATTTGTTTCATTTATTGTTGAGAATTAAACAGGAAGAATGGAGCTATATAAACCAATAATAAGTAAAGTATTTAAATTTTAATGTTATTGTTATAATTAAAGACGAAGGTAATTCACCGTTTAATGTTGAATTCAAATAACCGTCCACTGAACTTATAATATTTCTTTTTGTTGCTCCATTTTTCCACAGAAAAGTTAATAAACGCGTGTCTCAAGCGGATGGAACTCGCTTTCGTACTGGTCCCAAGCGTCCCGAGATATCGTACGTTGCTTATGTGTGCGTTGCTCGAGCGCACTTGCACTTTGTAGATTCTGTACTATCTATTTTGTAACGTTACATTTAGTAACGATTTACGTCGATTAATGTATTCGCTGATAACATATAACATACTATGTTAAATTCAGAAACATTGACATGTAATCCAAAGCTTTTAAATAGATCCAACTGACTTCTAGCTTTGTTCTGCTCGATATGAGACGCATAATCGATTGAGAAAAATTGACACTTAATGTTAACCTGACGTGTATTGTATTATACATTCATTAGTATCAGCGGCCGTGATAATAACTGTCGCATGCATAACTTTATTATATTTAGAGTGCGATATTACTTTTTTTGTGTTATGTTACCGTATGTAGATATCTGTTGTTAAATACATTTGTGCCATATTAATTGGAGGATTATTTCAACTGGTGGCAGCTGTCGCTTAACTAGACATAAAAAAAAATCTTATTTTTTAACCCTTCCTTAGACAAATTGAGGTGTATAGTTAACTTTTGTGAAGCTCTCTTATCACCAGCAATTATACCATGCCCTTTTTTGTATAATATTTTAAATCCAATAGTATGTTGATATACCCTACTATGCACTTCTAAAACTATTATTTGAACACAACAGCTGCATAAAACTAATCTTATTGATAAATTAACGTATAGAATAACATAATGCTTGTATTTTCAAATTATGTAAAGATGTATAGTGCTTATAAATAAAATATATGAAATGATTTCCTCACCATCAAATTTGTATATAATATAGCTATGTTCTTTTGTTATTCATGACAATATAATGCCTATGATGTTCATAATGTAGGATATCATTGTAAATGTGAATGTTCAGGAGAAATAAAACTAATTATCCATTGGATAATTGCGAATACCACAATTTTGTTTTATTTACTCAAATAGTTCTCATAGTGAATACTTAGGGTGTGTGTTGCCTTAAACGGGAGCACGGAGCGGACGTCTTTGGCGCAGATTCGCTCGACCACGGGTCCTGCTCCGTCGTGGGACCCGTGGGTCTTGCCTCTCGCAGCGCCGCCAGCACAATTTCGATTGCGCGGGTGAACACTGAGCAGTCAATAATAGATTATGTTTGCTGATAATACTACCTAGCTAAAAGATAACGCAGACGAGAGCACAGAACTGTCTTGAGTCTGCACCGTGTCGCCCGCGCTGCTCTATGAAACAACATGAAACAAACATATTGTTTTAAACTTTCATGATCACTATCATTATAGCTATTAATGGGATTGTTACCATGATACCATGTACCTTGTTTTTTATGAGTCTCCGATATTTCGGCACTGTTGCAAGCGCCATGATCACGGAGTAATTTAAAGTTATAGTTGGCGCTAGCCGCAGTGTCGCCTGCGGTTGTCGTCTGCAGCCCATTGCGGAATTGTACCTTATTGTAACAGTGTGGCCGTGAATTTGTGTGTTGTTGGTTTCGTCGCTGAAAATTAAGAGAACACAATGTTGAGAAGAATATTTCAAAGGTATTTAAAAGTGAAATCCGGAAATCCGATTCTCATCTATCGCGGCACAATGCTAATCAAAAAGATGTTTGGTCTTGTGGTAATACAATATAAAATTGAGCCCGGAGTTGTTACATCCGGCCTGAGTTATCTTGGGTTGGCATTCTTCATGTTTTGGTTTGTTGTATTCAGTTTTAAGAATCAGACTATTTTGCATAAATTATTCGACACACGATTAAGGCAATATGGTGACGATTATGAGAAAAACGATACTCTGCTATATTTTGTTCACTATGTGGAAGTTGCCTTTCGATACAGATAATTTTGTGAAGTGCTCAATGGAGATAATCATAGAGAGATTTCATATTTTTTGACGTGACAACGTCTTAAATTAGGTTGCGGCTGGGAGTCACTTATGAAAAAGTGTAACGCTCGGTAACGTTACGATGAGTCTCTCGTGTTGTTTAAGTTTACATGTACAATGTTTTAGTAAACAAAATATATTTCTATAGTTAAAATTTGTGCAATTCTTATTTTCATTCAATTCCTTGTTCCTATTGTGCAATTTAATTATATTCATATCAATAAATATTCTACCGAGAAAAAGACGTTGTCACGTAAAATCTTCGCCCGTAAAACCGACTTTACAGGCAACCATTTTTTTATGAAATAAATCATTTTTGGATAAGCCTTGTTATACTTCCACGTTTAACATTTTATAATAATTGGTACTCATATCAATGTATATAATATAATCAAAACCTTCACGGGCTATTGCAATTAAACAGTGACTTTACCTGCGACGGTAAAGATATAAAGAATCTATTATCTTAATAACACTATAGGTAATTATTACCGATCTTACTAATTGCATATTTTCATTAATTGCAAAGAAAAATAATTAGTTAATAACATACCTATCCATTTCTGGGTTACGGATGTTTTCCGCGTAGCAGACAAGTACCTACCATTTTATTCATAAATAGTTATTTGGTTGGTCATTTTCCCATTAATCCTCTGCTAAGTGCGTAAATACAATTTTTCTGCGCACAGTAAACTTAAGAGACAATGGTGTCGATTCTGGCGTGATTCTCTAAACTTAAAACTAAATTTAACATCAGTCTCTCCTTTTCATTCTGTATAGAGAATGACAAGGATACACTGTTGTCAAATTTAAGTTTAGATTTAGAGAAACATGCCAGAATCGACATCAGTAATGCACTTGGTGCTACTCTGTAAACGGCCTGGGTTCGAATCCCGATAGGCCACATTAATTCGCGTCTAAAATGCACAAAGTTTTTACATCTATGCTTTTTTATGTTTTTAAACGTTATTTAATTAGTATACAATTAATATCGGAAAACCTCGTAAATATAGCAGGGCTCTTCTATATCCCGTGGCAGTGTGGCTGGGTCTGCTATCGGGCGCGTCCTCTCGGGTGGCGGATGAGGGGCACCGGCTTCGGCCGGCGTGGACCATACCCAGCTGTGGAGACCTGGCTGGCGTCCTGGGTATCCCGGGTAGCGGCAGTCGGGTCAAACTCGTAACCCTGCACATAGTGCGGGGCCGAGGGCCGCCGTCTGCAAAGGAACTGTTTCCTTTGGAGGCGGGGGCTGCGAGGAAGACAACCTCTCTAAAAAATTACCCGGTGGTGGTCTCGGCTGGCGCCCTGGGTATCCTGGGTAGCGGCAGACGAGTCAATCTTATCTCGTAACCCTGCACATAGTGCGGGGCCGAGGGCCGCCGTCTGCAAAGGAACTGTTTCCTTTGGAGGCGGGGGCTGCGAGGAAGACAACCTCTCTAAAAAATCACCCGAGGGGTCTCTCGGCCGGCGCCCTGGGTAGCCCGGGTAGCGGTGGTCGAGACTCGATAGGTCGAGGCGGAAACGCCTTTGGTGAGGGCGGTTGTGGCGCGAACTCCGCGTCGCTTCCGGCCAACCCGTAACTCCACACGTGGTGTGGGGCCGGGGGCCGCCGTCCTTCGGGACGGGGGCTGCAAGGAAGAAAACCTTTTAAAAAAATTAACGATGAGGCCAGGTAGGGTTCCCTCGCCCGGAAGAGGGAAAACCTTCATGATAATGTCGACCTTTTCTTTGTGTATGTCATGCGCTCCCGTTGACGCCGGGCGCTCTGGGGTAGCTGGGCCCCAGGGTGAGAAGTTTGTAACTAGCGGCCAATACGCTCCGGCTGGCCACCGGCGCTGCGGAATTACCGGGTCCCGCAGTGGTAAATTAGTTACCGAGGCGTTATGTGGAGTCCTTAGGCTCCGAGGCGGAGCGGACGAGGGCGGAGAGGTAGCACCCCTCCCCGCCAAGGTGAACACGGCCCGTAGGGGCAAGAGGAAGGCGGCGGCATCATCTAGGCCGAATTCCAATGATGAGGCGAAACCGTCGTCCATAGACGAGGAGGAGATGGAGGGCGTTCGCTATTGGCAGGAAGTGAGCAAATCCACCCGGGATGGGTTGGACAGGCTATCCGATAAGGTCTGCGGTGCCGCGGACTTGTTGGGGGAGCGGAACAAGCGAGGTATGCTGTCCGTAATCGTGGAGTTGGCCGACCGGATTGAGCCTGCATTCGGGAGAGCCGAGGCGGAAAGTTCCCTCGCGTGGACAGCCCGCCGGTACCGCGAGGAAAGGACGCTCTACCGGGAGAGGATGGAGGACGCGGCTGCCGAAGCGGTGGAGCTCCGAATGGAGAATGCCGCCCTAGCAAAGGAGGTGGAGGTGCTGCGCGGGGAGATGCGGGCCCTCCACGACAGGATGAACGCGGGCACAACTAGCGGATCGGGGTGGAAGGAGGCCGTCGAGGAGCTGAAGCGCTCCCTAATGCTAAGCATAGGGGAGATGGTCAGCACTCGGCTGGCCTCTCTGGAGGAAAGACTGCCACCGCCGAAGGTCCTCAGGCCGCCGCTGGCGGTGGATCGCAGTGGGACGGAGGCGGCAGCAACGGCGAAGGCGCAGCAGTGGAGCGTGGTAGCTGCGAGGCCGAAGAAGCCGAAGAGCACGGCTACTGTAGCCAGCCCGACACAAATGGGCGAGGCTGCCAAGCGAGGCCGGGCGCCTGCTCGGAGTGGGAGTGGCCCGGCTCCAAAAAAGGGGACCGGAGGGCCAAAAATTAAGGTGCCCAACACAGCGGCGGTCGAGGTGCGGCTGAAGCCTAGGGCGGAGGAGCTAGGCCTCACCCACGCCAAAGTTGTGGAGATGGCGCGGGCGGCCATTGAATTGCCGTCCGTGGGTATAGAGGAGGGCCTGGTCATAAAGACCAGCCAAACTGGGTCCAGGCTACTAGTAGTCTCGGGCCCAGATAACAGATCCAAGGCGGACGCCCTAGCCAAAAGGATGGGTGAAGTAGTGGGCTCCTACGTGGAGGTTGGTAGGCCCGAGAAAACTGAGGAGTTAAGGGTGACTGGACTAGACGAGTCCATCACCCGGGAGGAGGTCGTGGAGGCGGTAGCCAAGAAGGGGGGCTGCCCCACCGGTGAGGTGACTGCCGGGGCATTGCAACCGGGACAGGCAGGCATGGGGATGATACTGGTCCGTTGTCCTACATGGGCCGCCAAAAAAGTGGCGGAAGGGGCGACACTGAAGGTGGGCTGGAGCCTGGGACAGTTGAAGGTACTCGGCCGGCACATGCATTGTTTTAAATGCATGGAAAGGGGACACGTGGTTACGAGATGCCCGGCCAAAGAAGACAGGAGCGCACTATGCTTCAGGTGCGGGACGGCGGGGCACAAGGCGGCGACGTGCGCCGCACCGCCCCGATGCAGGGTGTGCGAGGCGAGTGGTCGACCGGCCGATCACATAATGGGGAGTGGGAGATGTGACCCGCCCGTCACAAAAGGGAAGCCTCCCGAAAGACTGACCTCTGAGGCGACGCCCGTACGGGTGCCCTCAGAGGGGGGGATGTCTGAGTAGCCTCGGCCGCTCGGAGCCCCCGCGGATGGTGTCGCCCGCTCTTCCCCCGTCTTCTCCTAGGAGAAGATCCGGGGAGACGTAGGCGACCGGGAGGAGGGAGAGGGACGGGAAGAACTACGCTTCCCCTCCCGGTCCTCCCTTCCAGGAACGACGGCCCTCCTCATGTGGTTCTGTCTGCAAGGGGAGGGTGGCGGAGGGCTTTAGCCTTCCGCAGCGGATGGGGGGCGGTATGGTGGGCAGTAGGCCGCGTACCCAGCCCCCACGCGCGGGCCTACCTGCGCACGTCTGCGGGGTCCCCGAAATACCGCGGGAGACCCCTGCCGTGGAGCCCCGGCGAGGCCGGGAAGCTGCTGGGGGCGAAGCCGTGGTAGACTCCCTAAACGGGGACCCCGCGGCTTCGCGCTAAGCAGTGTAGAGGTATTCGCAGGACTTTTTTAGCGGATATTATACCGTAAAGCGCCCGTAAGAGTTGCGGGGTCCTCGGTGGGTAGCCACTAGGGGGTCCGTAAGACTTTCGGGAGCCAGGTGTGAGGTCCGTTCGGCGGTGTGCCTCTTACAGGCGCCGTCGTCTGTAAAAAGATTTTTTACCTGCGTTAAAAAATAAAAAAAAGGGCTCTTCTATATTCAAAATGTGCAGTACTTTGGGTAGTACAAACTTAGGGTAAGACAACTATATATTAATAATTTGAATACTATAATAAGGTAAGGAACCACAAAACCTAAACACGTCCCCAAAACCGCTGACGCTGTAAAGTCCATTGTGCGTGTAGGGTATGTTGGATTAGCTAGCTCAGCCAGCCCAGCTCCTTCCAAAAGCGCAGTAGTCTCCTGGGGCTCTCACATGCTTCTAGGAGCGTCCTCCGCTTCCTGAGGATTGATGCCCGGTGTTCTGCAACGCACGTGCATTCCAGGATAACATGATCAGGATATATCTGTCGCCCCCATCACTTAAAGCGCTCTGTACATACACCATAAATATTAGTCAGGTCCAATTTAGGTACCTACTTAAGCTGACAGGCTACAAGACGCACTAACTAGGGCCGATCAAGAACCAACGCCATAAAAGGCCGATTCACTGTTGCCCAAATGTACTAGTTTTCCGCGTTTTCGCCTGCTTTCCTGACAATGGGGTCACTCGGCCACTAAGCGCGTCCTCATGCTGAGGTCGAGTTTTTTCTTACATTTGGAAAGTGTCGGCGGAAACTAAGGGTCGCCGCACACGGACCACACGCGACAGCCACAAACGCCGACATTCGAAAAGGAGATTGCTCAGCTTCCATACATGTTTGGCCTAAAGACTAATAATCATGAAAAATTGTTTCCTAGATTCGAAATTATATATAAATTACTGTAGACACGAATATTATTGACGGACTCCCCTGAGAACTCCTATAAACCATGTACACTGAACATATTAAAATAATAAAAAACAAATAAGTTATACAGTAAACTAGGGAAATCAAGCCAAGTACCGAAATTATGGATTAGATTCAGGTAAATAGAGCATGTAGATTAACAGATAGTTGCCTGTTTTTAAAGTTAATGCATAACAGTAACTTTTAAAATCAGGTGTCATTTCCGGTTATAATAAGGTACTCTGTGACAGAAACTGTGTGATGATTGTGAATTAGCCACAGATTAGAAAGAATTTTTAAACTCTCGTTAACCAAAGAAAGCTAAGAGATTTAGGTTCTATAGCCATATATTCAGTAGCTTCATTATTTTTGTTGTGTTTTTAAGATAACCATGTTCACGCCTTTTGGATGGTGGAGCGTGATGGAATTTACTTATTTAGAAATAAACTCACATTGAATTTTGATGGATTTAATTATTGAACGAATTTTGATGTTGCCACAAGAGGCGTGTGAGATGTAATGAAAGAACAGTAAAAATATCAAGCAAGATTTCTGAGTACGGCGACATTGCTGCCACGAGTCTGGTAGGCGTTACCATACTCCCCCCCGCTGAAGAAGATCTTCAACTTCTTACGCTTCATCATCGTTCAGAAGAGGACAGAGGCGAACCAGGGGCCGTCGATAGGTTCCCATGTTTGTCTTCACGTCCGCGACGCGGGATATTCCGTCAGCTCCTGAGTACAAATTGGTAACTCGTCCAGTGCGCCAACATAGAGGTGGAAGAGTGTCTTCACAGAGCAAGACCAAGTCTCCAATCTTTAATTGAGTTGTATTTTGCTTCTATTTTCTTCGGACTTGCAATTCTGACAAGTACTCCATGTGCCACCTTGTCCAAAAGTGCTGGCGTAGCTTTTCCAGGCGGGCAAAGCGATTCAGTCGACTTTCGTTTTCAGCTTCCAGATCAGGTGATTCAATTGAATTTAGTGGTATTCCAATGAGGAAGTGCCCTGGGGAGAGGAAAAGGAGATCCTCGGGAGATGATGATAAGGGACACAAGGGACGACTGTTTAATATAGCTTCCACCTATGCAAAGAGAGTAGAAATCTCCTCAAAAGTTAAATGGGTCGTGCACATAACACGTCTTAAAATTCTTTTGGAACTTTTAATTAAAGATTCCCAAGTCCCACCAAAGTGGGGAGCGTAAGAGGGTGTAAATGAAAATTTTATGCCTTCGTGAGCGGCAAACTCAGACAATATTTCGGTCTGTTTATTTAGAAACAGATCAAGCTCTTTAGCTACAAAATTGCGACCATTGCCGGAAAATACACTCGATGGTCGGCCTCGACGTGATACGTATTTGCGTAGTGCCAAAAGAAATGCACTTTTGCATAAATGATATGTAAAATTGGGTGCTTTTGCTCATAAGTACAATCTGACTTTTCTATAAGACCACCCACGCGAATCAAGCTATTTTCGTCCATAAATGGAGACAAAGATAAAATTTTTGTTTTGCACTTAATTGTTTTTTCTCAAATAATAATTTATACTCAGCCGGAAAACATTGCTGCTGAGCCATACTACATAGTAAATATAAAGATTCTTTTAATTCTTCGGCGGTCAAAATGCCAGTTAATTTATTTTTAGAATATTTTGTATTGCGTATAAATCGTTTAACATAAGCCATTGTTCTTTGTAATCTAGTAATATTTGAAAAACGTTCAAATTTAATAATTGTTTCTGAAACAATTATTGTGGCAACTATTTTGATTTCAGGTAAGTCGGTTTGGTTTTGTGTTTTTAAAACTGGCCAAGATTCCTCCTCCCTCAGTAACAAATCTGGACCATGCCACCATAAAACTGAACTCTGTAAGGTGCTAGCATGGATGCCTCGCGAAATTAGGTCGGCGGGGTTATCGGCTGTGGGGATGTAGCGCCAAGCAGAAGATACTGTGATATCCTGTATTTCGCTTATTCTATTTGCAACGAAGGTTTTTAGCTTAGATGCGTCACTCTTTAGCCAGCCCAGAACTACACTAGAGTCACACCAGTGAACAATACGGTCAGGTGTAATCCTTAGCGAATCCACTACTGTTTTGCACAATCGAGCAGCAAGGAGTGCTCCAGAGAGCTCCAAACGAGGTATGGTTGTTGGTTTAATTGGCGCTACCTTTGATTTAGAGCACAGCAGTCGTACAGTAGCGCCATCGTTTGAGTTGTTGGACTTAAGGTAAATGCAGGCACCATAACCTACCTGAGAAGCATCACTGAAGGTGTGTATTTCAACAGAAGTTGAAGCTTCGTAAAGAACTTGGCGT
Source organism: Chilo suppressalis (assembly GCA_902850365.2). Lineage (NCBI taxonomy): Eukaryota > Metazoa > Arthropoda > Insecta > Lepidoptera > Crambidae > Chilo > Chilo suppressalis. Next base: position 8,726,302 of record OU963902.1, read on the forward strand.
GGAATTTGAAAATTTAATAATACAGATAGGCCTTTAGAAAACTCTATCCAATCGTTTTTGAAGTTATCAGGTACAGGTTGATCCCAATCAATCTTTGATTGCCATAATTTTTGTAGCAATAATTTAGCTAACATAATAAAAGGACTAAGAAGACCCAACGGGTCAAAAACTTTGAAGGCATTTGACATAATGTACCTTTTGGTTACTATAACGTCATCATGCGTAAGTGGCACATTTATAGGGAAATGTAGAGTATCTGTGTTTGGATTCCACCCCAAACCCAGAGTGCTTGAAGATTCACTTATAGTTAAATTATCTTGTAATGAATTAATAGGAGAGTTTACCAATGGTAAATTAGTTTTGTATTTGCGTAAGTTAAAACATCCCTTTTTTAATTGTGTAGCTACTGAGTTTTTTATGTACTGTAATTGCTCTATATTATTTGAACCCGTTATAAGATCATCAACATAATGATCACGCTGAATTATGGTTTTGATTAAATCATCATCACACTCCTCTCCAAGCTGCCATAGGCAGCGTGTACTTAAATAACTGGCACTTGCTGTCCCGTAAGTGACAGTATTTAACTGTAACCTTTTGATAGGCAAGGACTCATCCTCTCTCCATATAATCATCTGCAAGTTTCTGTCATCGGGATGAACTTCGACTTGCCGGTACATTTTCTCAATATCACCGGTAAGTAAATACCGGTAAAGTCGTGCACGAATCAATATGGAGAAAAGAGAGTCCTGTACATTTGGGCCTATCATCTGCAGATCATTGAGTGAGATACCGGAGGATGATGGTGCTGACCCATCAAAGACGACTCTCAATTTAGTGGACTCACTTTTAGCCTTAAATACAGCGTGATGACAAAGGAAGTATGAAGGACTCGGCAATAAAACAGGTGACTCTGAAAGATGCCCAAGAGCCTCATACTCCTTTATGAACTGAGAATAATCTTTCTTTAGGGAAGGATTTGTTCTAAAACGTTTTTCTAAACTTAGAAAGCGATTTTTTGCAAGAGTGTGTGAGTCGCCTAAGCATTCTGGTGAGGCCTTTAGCGGTAACTTCACACAGAATCGGCCGGAAACTAAACGAGTGGTGTGTGTTAAAAAATGACTTTCACATGCCTTTTCAGTGTCACTCAATAATGACTTATGCGGAACTTCTTCCAACTCCCAGAATTTTGTAAGCATGTTATCAATTTTAGAATTATTTAAAACTTCTTCGTTATTTAATAAAGTATTACAGTGAATTTTGTTACCTCTAGCAAAATTTAAAGAGCCACCAATAAGCCAGCCTAATTTAGAATTTTGAAGTATGGGTTTATTTTTACCCAGTGGTTTTTGTTCACATAATAAAATATTCCAAAAGAGGTCTGCGCCTATCAGTAAGTCAATAGGGCAGAGTTGGTCAAAGTTGGGATCTGCTAATTTATATTTTAAAGGTATGTTTAACTGAGATAGACTTATTGGAGCCTTTGGCAGATCTCCTGTAAGTTTCTCTAGAATAAAGCAATGTAGATTTTCGCAATAATTATGATGTTTTGATTTTAATTGGATAACACAACTTTCGTTAATTTTATTTATTGAATTATTTCCAATTCCAACAACGTTAATTGAAGTGGGTTTTGTTTGTAATGATAATTTTTGTTGCAATGATTTTGTAATGAAAGATGACTGGCTGCCTGAATCCAATAAGGCACGAACTGTAATTGCCTGTTTAGTTATTGGATTCAAAACTTCGATTAATGCGGTAGATAAAATAACATGTTTAGAATTATTTTCTTTAGAGAAATTTACAATGGAATTAAATTCCTGAACTTGGGCATTGTTGGCTTTAGTTGCTTCAACTGAATGCAGTAATGTATTGTGACGCTCATTGCACTGCCTACAAGGGCCCATGCGACATTCGCTAACCGGGTGACCTTGACGTAGACAGTTTGAACATAATTTGTATTTAGAAACATCGGATAATTTTTGCTCTATGGATTTAGATTTAAAATTTGGACAGTCGTATATTTTATGATTTTGGTCGCAAATTATACACTGACATACACTTACACTATGATTGCTTTTTTGTTGTGTTGTAGCATATGATTTTGTTTGAAATATGTGTTTATTATTGTGTGACTGCGTATACTGAGAAGGTTTTGCAATATTACTTTTATTTAAATTATAATTCATAAATTTGTTACGATTTGTAGACTCAATAATGTATGCCCTATCAATTAAAAATGATTTAAATTGTTCTAAGCTAGGAAAGTCGTCTAAGCTGTTACGCTGTTCTTCCCATTTTACAAGGGTATGGTTATCAAGCTTAGAAGAAACCAAATAAATAATAAGCGTGTCCCAGTGTTGAATGGGTTGACCTAGATTAGCTAGGGCGCGTAAGTTTTTGGTGATATGGTCCACCAAGTATCGTAAAGAACCCTCAGTTTCACGCGTCAATGGCTGTATGTTAAATATAGATTTAAGGTGATGATTTATAAGTAAACGTTTGTTATTATATCGCGCATAAAGTAATTGCCATGCATCATTGTAATTAGCGGATGAGACTTCAATATTAGATATGACACGAGCTGCATCACCTTCTAGATAAGAAATAAGGTAATGAAATTTTTGAATACTAGAAATGTGTTCATTGTTATGGATTAAGTTAGTAAACGTATCGCGGAATTCTAACCAACGAAAGAATGATCCGTCAAATTTCGCAATCTGTATTTGAGGCAAACGTACACCAGGATCAGAATGATTGAAACCGCATTGAGCTTCATGAAACAAAGATTCACGTCTCTTTTTGTCTTGGTCATTTGTCTTTATTTCATTTTGTTCGTCTAAGCAAGTTTTGGCCATTGGTTGAGCGCCATAAGAATGGTTTTAGTTTATTTGGCAAAATTATGTTTCTATCTTATTATGTGTGGCGATATACCAGGAAACTTCTCGCGCCCACTTATCTGTGGGATTGATGTCGCCGTGGCTGAGGGCACTGGCTGGTTACCGGAACATTGTTTATGGTGCCTTTCGTGTAAAAAGTGAACATACTCTCTTCCTTTAAAAAACTGTCAAGATGTGTGTCAATACTTTTCTTTAATTATTATTAAAATATTCGGGACAATCGTAAAAACTACAATTGTGACGTGCGCTTTCTGGAATGCCGGCAAAGCAGGGTCCAGCCGCCTCACATTACGCCCGTCGGAGACCACGCAACCCATCGTCTTGGAGGTAAGTGGGCGCTTCCTTTTTCCTGGTATTGAACCACAATATTTATAATTTCGGTGTAATCCACCCCAGGTGTGGGCTATTTACACGCGCCACACCATTTATTTTGGTCCTTTGAGTGCGGATTCCATGCTCCAGCTGGAATTTTTAGGCAGTACATGACTTGGATGTTCGCAGAATAATTACGTATTAATTGGTATAATTCGCGAAGTTGCTACGTAGTACTGTCATATTCGCCATTTTGTAATTGCTACAAAATTTCACGGAAATAAAATTATTTCATTTAAAAATTATTTCTCGCATTGTAATAGCGTATTTAGTTGTTTAAAATGTCGAATTCAACTGATGATTATTCTGTCGCTGAACCGTCTGATAAGCAACTTACCTTATTAATAGCAAAAAAAGAGCGTCTTTTTTCACGCATAAATGATTTGTATAGGTTTGCAAATAATGTGTCTAATTTTGCATCACGTAGTAATGAAACTTTCATGGCTCAGTCAGAGATAATCGATGAAATGCGAAGGCAATTTGAGTCCATAATTGACGATATAAATGACCGCCAGCTTACGCTAGATTCGGAATTTCAGCCTGATTATCAGCCTCTGACCGCTTTTGAAGATTTGTATTTTGTGGTAAAGCGCGTCCGAAATAATATTATTCTGGCGTCGCAACCAGTTTTTCCGTCGTCATCGAATAATTCCGGTGATCATAATCCAGGATCCACCATTAAGTTGCCTCCGATTGAATTGCCTAGCTTTGACGGCAAAGCGGAAAATTGGCCGAAATTTTACGAATCTTTCAAGTCCAATATTCACAATAACCAACAGCTGTCTGACTCGCAGCGCGTGCAATATTTAGTAGGTAAACTGACGCACGGTGCGCTCAAAGCGACCGCGGGTATTGTACCTTCGGGTGAAACCTATAATATCATTTGGGATAGCTTAGTGAAAAAATATCAGGATGTGCGTTCATTAGGTACACTTTATCTTAACAATATTCTCGATGCGAAATGTTGTTCAAACACGGCAGCCAGTCTTGATTATTTTATTGAAAAGTATTCATCCTCCGTGTTGGCTTTAAAACAGCTGAATATTAGTGATTTAACCGATTTCATACTTTTGCATTGTGCGCTAAGGAAAATCGATGTTCAGACTGTTCAAGCGTTTGAATTATCTGTGCGTAACAAGGAAATTCCTTCTTATGACGAATTAATTTCTTTTGTGCAAGATCAAGTCAAAATCTTAGAACGGTCGAACGTTTCGTATTCGGCGCGGTCTTTGGGCGGTAGTATTAATAAAGCGTCTTCGTCTGCCGCGAACCCGGCATCCCGTTCTAACACGTACAAGTCTTTTGTTGCGAAGAATGAAAATTTCACTTACGCGTCGGAGAAATCGTGTATTTTTTGCAATAAAGGTGATCACTCAATTAATGCTTGTTCACAATTTAAAGGTCTGAGTTCACCTCAAGTTCGGTTTGATTTTATTAAATCGAAACAAGGTTGTGTAGGTTGTCTTAGTGGATCGCATACCCTAACCTCTTGTAAGTCGACGGTTGCTTGCGAGTTATGCAAAAAACGTCATCATACTCTTTTGCATTTTGAGGATAGGAATCACAATGTTCGGAAAAATAGTTACGTTCATACGTCTCGAGTACCTTCCGGCGGAGAGTCGTTGCCCAGTGTATCGTCGTCGGTGCCGCCTGTCGCCTCGCTGCCCGCAGCGTCGTATCTCTCTGCACCCGGCGTAGTGTCGAGCCCGTGCGTTTTGGATACCCCTTCGGGTACCCCGTCCATTTTGGATACCCCAGCTATTTTGGGTTCCTCGGGTACCCCGTCCTTGTCTCTAAGTGCGGAGGTAAAACCGAACTCTACGATTTTGTTATCGACAGCTCAAGTTTATGCGAAAATTAAAAATAGTAATCATAGAAAGATTATTCGTTGTTTGATAGACAACGGATCGCAAAATAATTTAATTACGATGGACTGCTGTAAATCGCTTAATTTACCAATAATTCCACTGAGTAACTCATTTGTCAAGGGAATTGGTTTGGCGTCTCGTCCTATTTTAGGGTACGTTTACTTGGACATTGAGTCCCGCGTATATACGAATAATAAATATACTATACACGCTTTAGTGATCGAATGTATCACCGATCAGTTGCCCGCGAGTTATGTGGACGCTGGTGATATGGGTTACCTGAAAGGGATTCCACTCGCCGATCTGAAATGGAACCTTCCCGGGTCGGTAGACGTCGTTCTGGGTGCTCAGCTGTTCCCATATATTTATTTAGGGAATAGGGTCGTGTCTGGTACTACTGCGCCTCCTGCTTTGCTGACCGCGTTCGGCTACGTTCTGATGGGTGATTTCCCGAGTAATGTTCCTGTTGATACTTCTACTTCGTTATGCGCGCTTTCGCTTAATGACATGGTGCAGAAGTTTTGGCAGTTAGAGGAATTGCCTAATTTGCGATATTTGAGTCCTGAGGAGACGGAATGTGAAAATTTGTATGTTTCATCTGTCACCCGCGGGGAGGGTGGTAGGTATTCTGTTGCTTTACCGTTCTGCAAGGACCCTAAAGAATTGGGTAACTCTCGCACCGCTGCCCAACGCCGCTTTATGGCTTTGGAGCGGAGGTTTAAACAGTCACCAGATCTACGAGATAAATATAATAGTATTATCGGTGAATATATCGAAAAGGGTTATTTGTCTGAAGTTGCTGTATCCGATGTGACCGTGGATGGGTATTACATCCCGCATCACGCTGTCACTCATCCGGGTAAGCCTATGCCTCGGATCGTTCTCGATGCTAGTGCGAGAACGCATACAGGGGTGTCACTGAATGACGTCCTGCATATTGGCCCTAATTTGCAAGCCGATTTGTTTTTGCTTCTGCTTGGCTTTCGTCTTTTTCCAGTCGCGATGACTGCGGATATCAAGCAAATGTACTTACAGGTTTTGGTTCCATATGAACACCGGAAATATATTCGGATTTTGTTTCGTTTCTCGGAGAAGGAGGTCGTAAGAACCTTTCAATTTAATCGGGTCCCTTTTGGTCTCAAAGCGAGCCCATACTTAGCAATGCGAACTGTTCGTCAGCTGGCTGATGACATGCGATCTCAGTACCCGGAAGCTGCCTCGATCGCGGAGTCCAGATTGTACATGGATGATCTGGTCTATTCTGTGGCTGATGAGGATAGTGCCGTGCGTCTTTCTCGAGAGTTAATCTCGCTTTTCAAGGCTGGTGCTTTCGACTTAGTCAAATGGTCAAGTAATTCTCATGTGGTTCTTCAAACTCTTCCGGGCTCTCACCGCAGTGCAGTGGATTTGAATGACGGCTCTAACCATACCTTGAAGGTGTTAGGCCTTTCGTGGGAACCCGCGGACGACAATTTCTTCTTTACGACTGCTTACGTTCCAGAGAAATGTACGAAACGGAGTATACTCTCTGTGGTTGCCCGTTTGTTTGATGTCCTTGGTTTAATGGCTCCTGTTATTTTGTACGCCAAATTGCTTATAAAAGAGCTATGGCTATGTAGCATAGATTGGGACGTTACTCCCCCCGAGAGCATTGTACGAAAATTCTCGGCGCTCATTCAGGAGTTTCCTCTCATTTCAACTGTGAAAATCCCTCGTCATATTGGTGTAGTCAACGATTGTACCGTGCTGATTGTCGCGTTTTGTGATGCGAGTATGAACGGTTATGGTTGTGTTCTCTACTTACACACCACTGACTCCTTGGGGAATATAACTGTGAGGTTACTCTGTGCGAAGTCAAAGGTTTCACCGACTAAGGTGACCACACTCGCCCGTTTAGAATTATGTGCTGCGGTCTTGATGTCCAGGTTGATACGGACGGTTCAAAGCTCTTACAAGGAGCGTATTCCGATCGCGGGAACGTATGCTTTTTCGGATTCAACTATTGCGCTTTCGTGGATTCATTCCTCACCGCATCGTTGGTCGGTGTTTTTTAGCAATCGCGTCGCTCAATGTCAAGAAAATCTACCTCCTGAGAACTTTTTTCATGTCGCAGGAAGTGAGAATCCGAGTGATTGTCTTTCCGGGGGGATGCTCCCCTCCCAACTCATTTCACATGATTTATGGTGGAACGGCCCGTCATGGATTCGAAGCTCTCCTTCTGAGTGGCCTTTGAAAGCCTTTTCGCCTAGCATAACCGCCGAGCTGCCTGAGCACAAAATTAACGTGCTGACTGCAATGGTTCAGACTGAACCACCGGCCTTGTTGGAATTGGCCCGGCGTATATCCGTGTGGGATAAACTTTTACGGACTGTTGTTTACGTCCTTCGTTTTATTAAAAAGATTGCGCCTTCCTCTGAAACAGTCAATAGTCTTATGATTGCTGAAAAATTCGTGCTACGTGCAGTGCAGTCTGTTCACTTCGCTGAGGACGTTACCGCGCTTAAAAAAGGTAAATTGCCTTCGAAGAAGCTTTTGAATTTGTCGGTGTTCCTTGACGGAGATGGTGTACTGCGTGTTGGAGGACGGCTTTCGAAATCGGATTTACCTTTTGAGGCTAAACATCCAGCATTACTCCCTAAACATGACCGTGTAGTGGATCTTATCATTCAACACTACCATATAATGAATTGTCATACTGGTCCGGGACTTTTGATGTCTATCTTGCGGCAACGTTTTTGGATATTGGATGCCAGGACGGTTATAAGAGCTAGGGTCAGGAAATGCAATTGTTGTTTTCGTGTAAGTCCGTCTCACCGTGCACCCAAGATGGCTGATTTACCTTCGTTTCGTATCACAGAAGCAAAGGCTTTTGTTCATACCGGCGTTGATTACGCAGGTCCCCTTCGCATTACGCTTGCTCGTCGAAGAGGACAGCATGCTCAGAAGGCATATATCTGCTTATTCGTTTGCCTTGTGACTAAGGCTGTTCATATTGAGCTGGTCTCTGACCTAACCTCAAATGCTTTTCTTGCGGCTTTTAGTCGCTTTATTTCACGGCGTGGACCTGTGTCATGTCTATACTCAGACAATGGTACCAATTTCGTCGGTGCAAAGGCGCAGTTAGATGATCTTTATAACTTTCTAATTGGTTCGGAGTTTCATCCAACTTTAAAGCGCGAACTAGCTAAAAGTCGTATTGAGTGGAGAATGATTCCACCTCGCGCGCCGCATTTCGGTGGTATGTGGGAGTCGAATATTAAAAGTTTAAAGACTCACCTTTATCGCGTTATTGGGGCTCAGCTCCTGACGTACGAGGAGCTTCAGACTGTGCTGGTGCAGATCGAGTGTGTCATGAACTCGCGCCCACTCGCTGTCATCTCCTCGGATCCCGACCCCGATGTGGTCACTCCTGCCCATTTTTTGATGTCATCGCCATTGCGGTACTTACCGGCGCCTCCCGTCACTGATACGCGTTTCACTCTTTCCCAGCGAAAGCAACTGCTAGACAGTATGGTACAGTCCTACTGGAAGAAATGGCGCATGGAGTACCTACATACCCTACAAGTGCGGCAGAAGTGGTCTACCGCTGGCCACGTAATTGATGTGGGAACCGTTGTTATTGTGGGACAGGAGGATTCTCCTCCATTGAGTTGGCCCTTAGGTGTAATTTCAGAGGTTCATCCCGGTTCGGACGGAATCGTTCGAGTGGCGACGGTTAAGACTAAGTTCGGGATCTTTAAACGGCCCATTGTAAAGTTATATCCTATTCCTACTCAATAATAACTCTCTCTTTTAGTAACGTACTAATCTTAAATTGTGTCAAGGCTTAGCCATGAAACGTCTCAACTTTCAGTTAACCTTATTAAAGCAAAGTTGTAATATTTTTTGTTTATAATTTTATTTTGTTTTGGACTTCTGCGAACGTCCAAGGCGGGGAGCATGGTTGAGCGCCATAAGAATGGTTTTAGTTTATTTGGCAAAATTATGTTTCTATCTTATTATGTGTGGCGATATACCAGGAAACTTCTCGCGCCCACTTATCTGTGGGATTGATGTCGCCGTGGCTGAGGGCACTGGCTGGTTACCGGAACATTGTTTATGGTGCCTTTCGTGTAAAAAGTGAACATACTCTCTTCCTTTAAAAAACTGTCAAGATGTGTGTCAATACTTTTCTTTAATTATTATTAAAATATTCGGGACAATCGTAAAAACTACAATTGTGACGTGCGCTTTCTGGAATGCCGGCAAAGCAGGGTCCAGCCGCCTCACATTACGCCCGTCGGAGACCACGCAACCCATCGTCTTGGAGGTAAGTGGGCGCTTCCTTTTTCCTGGTATTGAACCACAATATTTATAATTTCGGTGTAATCCACCCCAGGTGTGGGCTATTTACACGCGCCACACCAGCCATTGCAATACATAAAATGAAATCTTGCTCAATGCGCTCTCTCTCATCAAATTCCGATTCTAAATTATCTGCATTAATTAATTCGATCTGAGTTTGCAGCTCGTCATATTTAACAGACTGACTTTCGAACCTGCTGAGTTTTAAAGATAACTCAGCAACTTCAATAGTTGTCAGGGCAGGTTTCCTTGTAATTTTGTCCAAGTAGTTTTTAAATCGTGTGATTTGGCCTTTAACTGAACTACGCCTAGTTATTAATTCTTTCAGATTCTGATCGATTGGCTGTGAAACCGATAATGTAGTTGCTGGTAATGGCGTAGTCATTTTATGTTGTAAAGAAAATAAATAAAACAAGTAGAAACTTGAATATTCTATTAAGCTACTACGATGTATGAACTTTCACTAATTTGGTATGTTTTATTTGTAATTAAGGACAAAAATTATAAGGAACGCCGTAAGTTGAAAGACATAAAATCTATTTAAATAGTAAAATTTTGTACGTATCTCACACTCCCACACTGCGGCGACACTCGTGAACTGGTTGTCTACGAGCAGAATCAGCTGCTGTCCCGTTGAATCAAGCCTTAGGCCCTTTCTATAGGCCCTCGAGAAGCCGGCCGTTATCACTTGCACAGCTGAAATAGTCGGCAAATTTTGCTAAATAACCAGTAATAACTAGCGCGATATGGATGGGGGACAATCTTTAATTATATTAATTTAATGATTTTGTATTTATTTAACCAGATTATAAGAATATTAAGAAAATTTATATTTTAATTTTTTGTTGTAGGGTAGTCGTACTTTGCACAAGTGTAAAATTATATCAAAATGGATTTTAAATAATGGATTTTGCGAATTTGGTAATGATTAAAAGTAAATAAAAAGGTTTTAGGAAAGGAATAAACAGGGCACTTATCTGAATTTTGTCTTCGACGTGAGTCTTTTGCTGAATCACTGTTCGGCAGGCAATTTTCGTATCCTCAGTTCTTTCCTTACTTTTTCGTGTGTTTTTGTTCGGACGCCATATGTTCACGCCTTTTGGATGGTGGAGCGTGATGGAATTTACTTATTTAGAAATAAACTCACATTGAATTTTGATGGATTTAATTATTGAACGAATTTTGATGTTGCCACAAGAGGCGTGTGAGATGTAATGAAAGAACAGTAAAAATATCAAGCAAGATTTCTGAGTACGGCGACATTGCTGCCACGAGTCTGGTAGGCGTTACCAAACCATATTTGAGACTTTTAGTGTATCACACCTTATAATTTTATTTAATTATTAATTTATAGTCATGGAACGTAGGCACATAGATAGATACCTTAAAGTCTAACATATTTTTTTTTATATATAGGGTGAAATTGAATGTTTTAATGAAACTTCGTGAGATTATTGGGTTACCTGAAAAGAGTATGCCTGATTTTTTTCGGATTTTTTTGAAGTATTTTTTTTTCATGTTTTTATTTATAATTTGTGTATTTTTATGTCCTTTCCTCCTTTTGAGTAGTTATTCATTTTAAACAAACAAACTTACATATCCAGTGAAAAATAACTAATAAATAAGTACTTCTAAAAAATGGAAAAACATTAAAATTCCACGGCGGGTCAACGACCGACCGCGCCCGCCAGCCGTTGAGTGAGTAGGTACCTCTACACAGAGTTCAGTTGACTCCTTTGATTCCACACAATACAATAAAGTCGTCTTAGATGCCTTTATTGAAATAATAAGCACAAATGTCATCTTCTCTTAAGCGGAGAAAAACTTTAAAAGTTAATGATAATTTTGTCACGATTAGAAATAGGCAAATGTTAAACAAAAAGAAATACTTATTGCAGTTCAATACTTGGGTGAAATTTATAGCCCGGTATTCAAAAGTACTTACGAGACCGATGTACCTATTCATTTTTTTCACTTAAACTTCCCGTATACACTTTGTAAACACAATCAATCACCAAACCTACTTTCGTAAAGCCTTGTGGCTCTGCTGAGTATTCCGTGACACTACAATAACAACACACCATATCCAACTTCTTATATTGAGGCCACAGAACAAGAACTAATCATGGTATTATTTGCAAATCTTCTCTTGTCACAAATTTAAAAGATACGCACGCGCGGTGGATAAACTTGACACTGCGCTCGCTCACTGCGCTTTGCACCGCGCATAGGTAGGTATTCAACCGATTCAACGGCGGGAGCGGTCATTGCTCCCGACCGCTCGTCTTCTGTTTTTACGTTTTTTTAGTAGTGCTAATTAGTTGTTTTTTACTTACTCTGTATGCGTGTTTAAAAAGAATAATTATTTAGTACCCAAAAGGAGATTAAAATATAACAAAAAAAAACGAAATTTTATTTTAAATCATTTTTAAAAAATCCGAAAAAATTCAGAGATACTCTATATATGTAACCCAATAATCCCACGAAGTTTTATTAAAACATTCAATTTCACCCTGTATACAGATTATAATGTGCTTATGGAGGTGTTTGGCGAAAAATGTATGGTAATAGACTTTATGATGTCGCCTACCATCTATAATAATTGTCTGAGCACATTTGCATCTAGTGAAAGTGATAATATAGTTGTGGATATTAATACCGCAGTGTAATAAAAAATATGATTTATTTTATCGATCTTTACAAAATAGATTTGTTTTTATGTTATATAAACAACTTCGATCAGTCTTTGGCTGAATGTTACTACACCCATAGCCATTAAAAATGATTCGTATGTTTTCCAAACCTGTAAAATTAAAAGTCCTCTTTAAAGTAAATATATTATACAAAGGTGTCCGTTGAAATCTAATGACTGTAAATTAAATTATAAATTACGCCAACAATTACCGTGTATGTCAATATTTTTTGTGCATTTAGGCCAATTTGAGCAATCTCCTTTGTAGCTCGTGGCGGCCACCGACGTTAACTGTGTGCGGTGAGTCCATATAAAATGTATGAAATCTACAGGAAATATGCCGGTGGCGGCGTTTTGTGGTTGTGGCCGGTAGTTCGTGTGCGGCGACCCTAAGCTACTGGCGGCGTTTTTTGGCCGTGATTAGTGGCTCAATGTGCGCTTGTTAAGTGTGTATGTGCCCAACGCGGTTCCGCTTTTTCAAAGTCTGCTACTACGACATTTAGGCCTCACTTTAATGAGAAAACACTATATTAAGGTTCAATTTATTTATCTAAAATGAAAGATTAATATGAATTAACATTGTTGTATTAGATACGTAGACGATTTCCCGAAAACAACAACCCTACAACAAATCTTCACGTTTGGCTGGATTTCATCGTCACTTAACATCAGGTGGGGTGGAGTCATTGGTCCGACCTACCTATTAAAAACAAACTAGGTAAATTAATTGAAAAAAGCTTCCAAATCTTTGAATTAAATTAAATTTTACAAGATTTATATTCATTCATAATATTAGGTCTCCGTTTTTCATGAAATAAGTTAATGCCCTTTTTTCTGTAATTCATATTTTATTAACCAAAGCAATCAATTCATTTAATCAATGCAATTCTGCTAACGTAGTGGGTGCTTATTGATGCCCTTTTTGAAAAAGTCTGCAGGACAGGCACAGCAACAAATTCTTCAAAGGCATTTAAATTGCCTCTCGGTTATTGAATTTTTTCCCCAGCTAGGTACTTATCCAAATTCTGGCAAAAGTAGTAGTCTGTAGGGGCAAGGTCTAGTGACTTCGGTGGATGACAGAGTACTTCCAACCCCTGCTCTTGTAACTTGGAGACAGTCTGCTGTGCAATACGAGGTCGCGCGTTGTCGTACAAGAGCAGCGGAGACAAATGATTAACCAAAGCTGGTTGGTGATGTGCGAGCTTGTCCGTGATTGCGTTCAGTTCTTCATAGTACACATTTGCAGTAATACTCATCCCATTTGGTAAGAAGCAGTGATGAATTACTCCGGCACTAGACCACCAAACAGTGACCATCATTTTTAGGGGTCAGTTTTCGTTTATTGACATTGTTTAGGTGCTGAACCAGGATCGAACCAACTTGCTGAGCGCTTGCGATTGTTGAACAGAATCCAAAATTGGTTAGGTTAGGTTAGATTGTTTTGGGCAAAGTTGGCCCAGATTTAGAGATTTAGGGGCAACTAAATCCGGCTCTACAATCTCGTATAAAAATATTTATGTTACCGAAATCAAATTTTTTATCTCCTTTAAGTGTTCAGTCTAGACAATATGCACAACCTCTAAATCTTGCTAACCTTGTTATTAAAGTAACGTCTTCAATGCATTTTAAAGGACATTGCTCGTTCCCCATACATTGAATGCCCTAGAACGCCCAGCAATGAGAAAATGATAGTTGTGTTCGGAATCATTCATAAACTCTAATTAGGCATTTGTTGAGATACGGACAAATTGAGGAACCGCGGCCTACTACAGAATGTATTAAGTAGATTTTGAGGTTATAATTATTATACTTAATCGTAAAAGATGTACACTTTAAATATTCTGAATACATTTAGTGTTTACCTCTATGTAAGCATTAAAATAATATGCATTAAATGAACATAAAATGCAATTAATAATAAAAATAATAAATGCTTATATTCATATTGATTTATGAGTGTTGGCAGTTGGCACCTATGATACTTAAACCTACCTGTAGTAATAATAGATTTGTTTTCAAATGAAATGTTCAAAGTCTTTCCATTTACCTGTTTCTATATTTTACTATCGGTAATTAGGTATGTACCTGGATATCATTATGATTTTCATAAAAATAAACAGATATTACATGGGATGGGAGTATAAACTATCTTAACATAATTTCAGAAATAATCTTTTTATAAATATAATATAAATACTAGTAATAAGTATTATTAACTAAGGTACCTAGTTCTATTTTTATGTTGATAAATACCTATGGTCGCCTATATTGTATTTATTAAGGTAAACAATCTTGGCACAACTTTTTAACAGAATCACCCATTTAATAATAAAATATTAACGAAGCCAATAAACTATTAAAATAAATCGTTATTATAGACTGAAACCTATTGAATCCAGTTATCAGTTAATTTTTAATGCTGTATTTTCAATAAAAAGGAATGCCAGGATTGTTTACCAAATAGAACAAGTTGGATGAACAGACTGTAGTATCCAGTAACAGAACTTTTATTTTTTATTTTTTTAAACAGATTGTCCGTTTACTATGATTAATTGCTAATAAGTTAAAAAAATAATAGAAAAATAATAGTAAAGGACATTCTTTTGGGCATGCTAGGGCCGATTTCGTCGATGTCCTTTTACTTTCGCTCGAATGAACTTGAAATTTAATTTGACGCGCGCGAATCACGGGTTCATAACATACCAACATAGAAGGTACATTGGAATGCATTTTTTTATGTATATATCATGGACTATATATACAGGGCATCCCACGGCAACCTCACACGGAGGGAAAGTATATTAAACATTAAAGATAGGATATTTTACTGAAAGAAGACATTATTTCGCCGCCTTTGTACACTTGTGCATTAAGTATAAATAAATAAATAAAAATAAATAAATAAATAAATATTTCATTTTTGATAATAACTAGAACTGCATTCACAGTTTTTTTAAAAATCGACTGCTACAACTGGTAATTAAACTCGTGAAATTTCGAAAAAAACAAATACGACGTACTTTATGATAACCATCGAAAGGGTTTATCATAAAGATATTTTTTTACTAATTACCATAGCATTTTAAATGAAAAGAATGTCTTATTACGTGATAAAAAGAATAAGTGATATACAAACTGTAGTACGTATGCATTTCTTTTTGAACTCAGTTACAATGCGATTGGCTGAAATTTGTAAAAATAATAATTCGAAAACAGAACACATACATTTTCAAGCGTCTGTACCCCTAGCACGAACCATTATCGAATTCGAATAGTTTGCGAGTGTGAAATGTCAATGTCAAATTTTGTATGGAAACTTATACAGCAGCACCACAAAGTACATAACGAGATGTAAAAATCAGTACACATATGACAATGACATTTCGCACTCGAAAACTATTCGATATTGGTTCGTGCTAAGGGTACTGTTCTTTTTTTTTGTGTTTTTCATTTTAGTTACAAACCGAGTTCTCTAAATACATTTTTACAAAGGGAATCTAAATACGGAAAGATATCTACAAATACTTAATATTTTAAGAGGTGAGATCAATAATCTTCCTGATGCAAATCGACAAAATCTCATTTTACAGCAAAATGGGACTCATAACAGTAGGAGAACTGCCGAGTTTCTTAATGAACACTTTCCTTCCTAGGTCGGTTCTTATGGACAAATAAGATGGCCAGCGAGATCCCCAGATCTAACCCCACTGAACTTTTTTGGTGGGGTTATGTAACAGATGTAGTATACAAGAACCGGTAAGACAGTGTGCAGGAGTTACAAAATAACTCAGACGTATTATTACAAACATTCACCACGCAAAGATAATGAAATCGACAGGCAGAGAAAACATTGATAGAGTGTGAATTTGCATACAACAAATCGGATCACATTTTGAACATTTGATACATTTAGTTTTTTATTACTTTTTGTTGAATTGAAATATTTTTAATAAAATGTGTAATTTTATGACTTTTCTTTCATTTAAAATGCTATGTTATTTAGCAAAAAATAATTGTTATGATTAACTCTTTCGATGGTTATCATAAAACATGTAGTGTTTTTTTTTCGAAATTTCACGAGTTTGATTCCCCGCTTTAGCAGGCGATTTAAAAAAAAAAAACCGTGAATGCAGTTTTAGTTATAATTTAAAATAAAATGATGTCTTCCTTCGCGCTTCGGTAAAATATCCTATCTTCAATATTTAATATACTGTCCCTCCGTGTGAGGTACCCGTGGGACGCCCTGTATATATATATCATGAAATGCAAATTGTCGCTGTCGTTTGCCAGTCCATCATATAGAACTAAGTATTTCCGAAGTCTTATACGTAGATGGAATGGTTTTATTTAACTATAACTATATAACTGTAGCTGTTATAAATTAGTTCATATTAAGTAGATCCGTAGGTTCCTCAAAATAAAAAAAACGGGACCCATACGGGTTAATAGGATCACTTTGTTGTCCATCTGTCTGTCAAGAAAGACTTTTTATCACGGGAACGGATGGAGGTATCGAAGGTAGCTCGACAAAGTAAATAAAAATCATAATCCTGATAACGCAGACTGAAGAGGATGCGAAACGTCAAAAATGTATTAATATTTAAAAGACGCATTTTGAACCTGTTTAAGCGTGTTTGATTTAATGAGTGGTGTGCGTGGAAACTTAAGAAACGAGTAGTTTTTTTTATAGATATGTCCGACAAATGACTGCAACCCCACCTGATGTTAAGTGATGGTGAAGTCCAGACGCGAAGATAACTGATACAGCAGTTCTACCTGCCACACCAGCCATCCTTACCCTGCCGGCCTGCTCTTTTAAAGGATTCCAGGTTCTAAGAGGGAGGGAACACGTGAGCGGGCAGAGCATTCTGTGTTATTCTGAACAGTAGCAGTATCGAGCAAAAAAAACTTATAGTCAGGTGTAAAAAAAATAAACGCAATAAAGAGATTTCGCCGTTTATGTTGCCTAGCACAAGGTATCTACAAATTTATACGGAACCGTGTGGGCGAGTCCGACTCGTACTTGTTTGGTTTCTCAACCAGATGCAGTTCTTTCGTAAGAATTAACTCACTACAATATTTGGACCCAAACTTAGCAGTTTGTATTATGTGAAAATTATTAAAGTATGAGTAATTTTATAAACAATCATTTTTATTTTCAAGATAAAACTTGATTGAAATTCTTATGTGATACTGTCATAAATTCCGATTGGAAACATTAATCCAGCTGCGCACATAACTTACGAAAGGATACAACTACTTACTTCCGTCTTATTAATATTAATAAACATTAGAAACTACAACATGAAGCAGTTTACTCCAGTATTGTGTCAGTTTAAAGGATTCTTTTAAATTAATATAAATGGAGTAGGTACTGAATGAGGACTTTAACCCGACCTCAAAGAAAGTTAATCATTAGTGTCTACCAAGGTCCTCCATATAGGTAGATCACGTACTTATAGGATAATCTATGGCATGATTTATTGTCTTTTATTAGTCGGTTATGTCCCATATCTTTTAAATTGTTGTATCCACCCTCTTCCAAGTGGTTACTCAACTCAACACAACAGCCAACTAAATGCCTACCGCCGCAAAGGATTTAAGTTCGGGAGACGCTCATAAAAATAAAACCAATCGAAGTTAAAGTTTTGTTATTGCTCACTATCTTGTTGCTTAATATAAGTACATACATACCTACAAACGTGTTTTTAATAAAAATATCTGTTATAAAATCAATTTGACTAAAATATTTTGATGTCTCCGCCTGGTAGATTAACAATCCGGTCATAGGTGGATTTTATGGATTTAACATACACAATAGGTATGTTTTTTAATAGCGTTGACTTGGTAAAGCGTAATTCGTAAGTAAACATAGTACACGCTACCTATTTATAAAATCATAAATCATAATAAATCTTGAAATTTCCCAGTAAAACAAAAATAATAACATTTCCGAATGTTGAAAGTCCGCAAGAAATAAAATTTATTTAGTAGCACCGTGAATTTTGAGTTACCTGAGAAACTTAAAAATATTGTAAGTAGATAAAAATAGAACAACTGTTATAAACAGTAAACGTACTACACACTAATACAAAAATATTGATCTATATCAGCCGACTGCCGAAGTTCGGTTCAAGCTGCCGAAATTCGGTTGAACCGAATTTCGGCCCATCCCTTATCGCTACCAAATCGTCTGTCTTTTGATTTGAATAGGAGCTACTGAAGAATTTGCGTAATATCCCTTCTCATTGTCTGAAGCGCTTGAATATTTTATTTCCTTTGTTCTACCCTGTACAAAGAGGGCCACCCCCACACCATAGAAACCAGGAGAGGGCCTTGCAAAGACGAACCGTTTTTATAGACCGGTTTCCGTTCCACGACGAAAGAACTGTTTTACGTTACGGGGGGAACAGTCTTCGTCACACAAACCAGTCCTCGTATTGTTAGATACGAAATGACGCAAGTAATACTTCATATTGTTTTAAACTGTCATGGTCACTGACATTATAGCTATTAACGGGTTACCATGTACATACCTTGTTTTTTATGAGTCTCCGATATTCCGGCACTGTTGCCAACGCCATGATCACGGATTAACTGTAAGTGAGTTCTTTATAGGTTAGTCAAACAAATACACTACGCGTTTTTATTTTATTATTATTTTTTAATTCGTTTTTATATCTGATACTAGGAAATGTCATAAAAAAAGAAAACACAACAGCTGCAGCATTTGATACTATTAATTTTTTCTTTAATTCTAGGAAAATAACAAACAAACCCCCCCAACATTTGGGTGAACCAAGGTGAACAGGGAACACAGAACTGGATGTTTTTCCCCCGAACACGCCCGAAAAATATTTTCTCAGCATCGTTTATACTTTCATCAGTTTTTATTATTTTTTTAAAAACTTCATAACATTTGTATCTGTATGTCATATACATTTGGCAGTATATGTATTTTATCCGTTATAGATCGCGTCAATCTTCTAGTCCGCTCTGAACAATTCGCGTCGTAGTAACATATTTAAAGGGACGAAGGTTGTTTTTAGGGCTGTAGGTACACCTGCGCGAAACAACTTCAGAGCAGACTAGAAGTTTGGCGCGGTCTATACCCTAGTATCCCATAACACAAGTTAGTGCTTACTTTTGGGGCTAGGCTAATTGGTGTGTGAGTTAGAAATATTTTAGTTTTAAAAAAAATCTGTATTGGACAGTTTACACGATATTTGGTACTAAAAAGCAAAAAAATACAAATGCGGATAAAGACACGAGGAAGCTTCCGTATTATGGTACAAGGAAAATATTACTTGTAAGCTGTCCTTAAAATTTCTAGCAGCCAACGTCCTTATTATTTTCACGAGTTAAAGTGATGTTATATAAAACTGTTTAGGTACATATACATTTATGAGGAGCTCGATGGCGGAGGTGGATAGCACGTTCGGCATGTGACCGTGGAAGTTAAGCAACTTTCGCAATGGTTGGGCATTGCATGAATGATCAAAAACTTATCTCGAACTCCTCCGTGCTTCGGAAGGCACGTTAAACCATTGGTCCCGGCTACACCTGCAGTTGTTAGCACCCACCAATCCACACCGGGCCTGCGTGGTGGGTCTAGTCTTCCTAATTCATTCAGGTCTAGGAGCTGGTAATTCGTCTATTGTTTCTTAGTTTAAATTAGTTTAAAAAAAGATTGGCCATTCTCATCTAGCAAAAAAGATAGCAAGTTCACATAGCAAGTTATGTTGCCAGAACCAACTAAATGACAAGTTTAAAGTGTTGCCAAGTAAAATGGTGCCATAATATAATGTTGTTACAACAGATCAAAATAAAAAAAAAACCAATATCTTAAGACTTCTTCCGTAAATCAGTAAAAATGTAAAACATTATGTTATCTATATCATCATCAGCATAAAGTTATCTAGACTCCATTATTTAATTGCACCACCTTCTATGACCTTGCTACAATTTTCCGGGAGTAGAGAACTGGGAGAGAATGCATTAAGTCCACCATTTGTACATCTATTTGTGCAATGAAGTTTAAATATAAATAAATGTGTCCATTTTCTGTTATACATTATAATGACCATGTAATACCAAATATTTAATCAAAGGTGTAAATTTAAAAACATGTTAAATTGAATGTAATTTGCAAATTGGTATTAGTTCCACATATACTTTTAGCACTATTTAAAGAATATGATACAAAAAAGGTACTAAAAACGTCCCTATCCACGTCTTTGAATATTTTTTATTATTATTAATCTTATTAAGATATTTTTGCAACAGTTGCTTTACAATGCTCATCAGCATTGTATAGGAGAGATTTCTATTTAATATATTTCTTTAGTACTACAGGTTCAGTATTTATATGAAATGAAATTTTATATAAATTGACTTTTAGAAAGCTCTTTTGAATCGTCCAATATTTTTTCCTACCATATTTTTTATTTATTTATTGCACAAAACAGAGTTACAGCAAGCAAAATGCTAAAATACACTAAGGCTCGTATTACAGAATGACAACTAAGTGTTGATCTTTACTTGAGTACAGTTAGAAAGGGATATCGCTATGTGCTAAATATAGCGACATCCCTTTCTAACTATGTTCAAGACTAGATCAATCACTGAGAATCTTTCTATAATACGGGCCTAAGAAAAACAATTGATAAAAAATACTGAACTCCCCTAGCATGAGCAAACAGCATGCTTATACAAACACAAAGTAACCATACATTAAAAATACAAAAATTATATAATTACATTAACCTAAAATTTAATAATAACAATTTAAATGAGATTAAGACATACACAATTAAATAATCAAATTAGAAATAGAAAATTAAATGAATGATAAATAAAGACATTATTAAATAAAATTAAATAAAAAAAACGTGAATTTAATAAATACTGTTAAACAATTGTAATAATGATTGATGATTGTAATTGTATCAATGGTATTAATTAATTTATATATTTTTTCACATTGCCGTTCCAACTGTTGAGCGATTGACCGCAGATGTCAGGTACTCCGTCCAACCCACACAATAAATCATTATATTCCCGGCACATTCTATAAGTAGGATTATGGGAGGAAACATTATTGTTCCAAATGGATAAACAGAAAAGACACTCTCGTCTCACAGATCTATTTGGAACCTTGATATAAATATCGTTTAAAAGAGTTCTCGACATAGAGCCGTTAATGATCTTATGTAGGCAAGTGAGGTCTTGTATCTTGCGTCGGCTTTCTTCAATCCAAAGAAGCGCAGACGTTCATTATAATTTGTTAATTTACTTTTATAGCCAAATCGTAGTGTCAACATTCTAAGAAAGCGCCTTTGAACTGATTCAAGCAAATCAATATATTTATTATATTGCGGTGACCAAACTACGGAAGCATAATGCAGTTGGCAGAGCACTAGCGATTTATATATTAAAAGTAAGCTGTTTGGCGACCTGAACTCTTTTGACACACGAGAAATAAACCCAACCAACTTCCTACACTTCTTGGTAAGCGCTTCACATTGATGATTCTAGCTCATCTTATCATCAAATAATACACCTAAATCACGTGCTACCAACCTTCTCTCAAGAAAATTATTGCCCATGGTGTAGTCAAAGATTACAGGATCACCGTTGTCTTTACACCAATCAAACAAAGTCATGATATCTGTTTGCAACTGGCAGCAATCTCTTACCGAATCTATGCGTTTAAATATTTTCAAGTCATCTGCATACAGTAATGACATATTTTTAAGTTTTGGGATTAGGTCGTTAATGAACAAAAAGTAAAGGTCCCAAATGCGAGCCCTGCGGAACACCAGAACTTATGGAGACAGTTTGAGAGCGATATCTCTTCAAAGCAACCAACTGACTGCGGTTTAAAATGTAGGATTTTAGCCAGCGAAAGAGATTACCCTGCACCCCATGCAGTTCAACTTGTAAAGCAGAATTCTATGGCTGACTCTATCAAACGCTTTTTTAATGTCCGTGTATATAGAGTCCACCTGGGCGTGCTTGTCGAATACTTTACAGATAAAGCTGCTGTACTCCATCAAGTTACTAACCGTCGTCTTCCCCTCCACAAAACCGTGTTGCGATTGATGAAGGCGAGGTCTAATACGATGGAAAAGGTGAGAGTAGACCATAGACTCAAACACTTTAGCAAAGCTGGACAAGATACTATAGGTCTGTAATTAGAGGAGTCGCTAATATCACCTGACTTATGTACGGGTACAATATGAGCCAACTTCCATGTGTCTGGAAAGATACCAATTTGTAATGACTTAATAACTTAATAAGGCAGCCGCACAGCTCCTGATGAAAAGAGGAGGAATATCGTCAGGGCCTACACCCTTATTACCAGACAAATATTTTAATTTTTTAAGTACGTCCTCCTCCGAAATGCTAATCGATGTCAAAGAGTAACCATCCCGGTTCCCGGACTTTATCCTCTCTCAGAGTGCAACTACCAACATCAGGCACGAAAACTGAGAAAAAATAATCGGAAATTATTTCGAATAGCTCAGTCACTGCCTGGCCACCTGTAGCAATTCTATCGCCAAACTTCACTGTATCAGGAACCGCTGTACTCAATTTTTTGCTGTTAACAAAAGAAAAAAATAGTTTAGTAGACACATTGACAGACTCCTCCACACTGGAGATATAGGACTCGTAGCAATCTTTTATGAGTTTCTTCGACCTGGAGCGTGGCAAGCCAAATTCGTCATAGTCCTGGGGGTTCCCAAATTTTTAAATTTCTTATGAGCTGCTTTTTTTTCAGAAATACATGCTTTCACGGGCTCTGAGAACCAAACTGGATAATTCGACTGTCCAGTACGCTTAAGAGGCGTATTCTTCATAATAATGTCGTTCAAAATATTGTAGAAGCGATAGATATCAGAGTTGACGTCATCGTTACCAAGAACACTTCTCCAATCCATTTCCCTAAGCTGTTTAATGCATTCAGACTTGTTACATTTAACAAAATTAGGTAATTTAACTTTTTTGGAAACCATATCATTTGCTTTATACCCTATGTTTGCGTTAATTTCAACAGGTGGATTAGATGTACCCAAGGGACAACATTCAGTAATTTTTACGTCTGGAAGATCAGTTATAACTAGATTAAGTATTCGATCGTTAGGAATTCCGAATTACGTATATGATTCAACTGAGACAGATTTTTTAATTCCAAAAGATGCAAGAGCGACTTTTATTTTATCTCCAGGGATGAAACTAGAGAAGGAGCCACCGTCAGATGTCCACGTTAGCCCAGTAATATTGAAGTCACCGACCATAATTGTCTTAGACTTACTACTGAGGCCCTCCTCCAGTCCAGATTTGAGTCCGTTAGATTACAAGATATGGCAACACTTGGAGGAAAAGGCGTGCTCAAAACCTCATCCCAATTTGGAGTCACTAAAGACATCCTTGATTAAGGCAGCCGCCGATATTTACATGGACCTCGTTCGTGCTGAGATAGACGACTGGCCGCGCAGATTGAAGGCCTGTATATAAAATCACGGAGGTCATTTTGAATAAACTTTATTGTCATAAGAATCTATGTTTTGTTAAGTTCATTTTGGTATATAAATGGTTACATAATGAATAAACTTGTTTCAATTATTTTATATTAAACATGTGACAGAATTTATGACCTGACTAGGTAAAATATATAGTTTTGCTTCTTTTTTTCACCCAATAAAAATATATATATAAAGTAACTAAAAATATTACAAAAAAACCGCAAAAACAAGCAAAAAAAAGCAATTCTTAAAAAAATAAGTTAGCCTTTGGTGGTGATTTGAACTGCGGGTCTATGGAGACTCTAGTCTAGTTGAATTATATTAATTTGCCGACGGGTAGATCAACGGTGACAAATTCAACGTTCAGTATGTAGATGCAATTATACAGTTACGATAGATAGGCAGGTAAGTAACAAAAGTTCTCTTCGAACCGGCCCACACTCACAAAAAAATCACTGAGCACTATTATTAATTGGAGTTTTTGATAAAAATGCTACCACTGATTTTGAATTAGGAGCGACTGATAAAGTTGATGATTACTATGCAAAGAAAATACGTGATCACTTTTGTTTTCTTTCTCACATTTGCACCTATAGAAAGTCACTTAAAGTTGTTGAACTTATCACTGTTTTTATCTTGTTGCACTAATCTTTAACAGTAGAAAACAATATCCCTTAGTTTTCAAACTTATATCTTTGCACTAAGATGGTGTGGTGGATTTATGATAATTTTAAAATAGGATTACTATGGAGCAAATGTTGCATTGGCAGCAGCCAGTGACAAAGAGTATATTAGAGATTAGTCGATTTATCTAAGTTTGTAGTTTTTATTATAGTCATAACATAATAAATCAAAAATGCTTAAATTACCACCAGCGTAGAACTGTTTATATGGTGTTTAAATACAAGTATATAAACTGCAACCTTATAGTCTTATATAACTTGTTTGTATATTTTCTACGAAACTGGGGATTACCAGAGCACGTAAACAATCAACATCACCATTATCCTTGTGGCTTGAGAAATTTTGTGTCAGACTGAGTTAGCTTCAATAAAATAATTAATTCATTATTTAACATAATATCTTCTTATGTATCTACAAGGTGAAATTTCTGTAAGTTGTTGGTTTTCTCGTTTTTTTTTAATTTATATATTTGTTTTGAAATTAAGCAATAGGTACCTACTGTAGTTAAAAAGTATTAGATCTACATTCATATTGAAATATTTTAATTACGAATTTAAAGATGATTTTATAAAGACGTACTTTATAAACGCACAGACACAAAATGAATACCTAATAAAACTCATTATAGTACTGCTAGCTGTATCGTAATAGTTATTTATGATACTAATGCGGTAAGTTGGTTATTACAAATGAGTAGACTTTTGTAAATACTAATCCGCACGGATATCATACAAAGTTTTTCAACACATTTGCGAAAAAACGGTACCTATATCTACACCAATCCCCTATTATTACCCATCAATCCCCATATCACGCACGAATCCCTTATTATCACCCTCAAATCCCTTTCACCCTCGAATCCCCTTTAAACTCTCCAACCCCCTTTTCACCCTCCAATCTCTTTTCATCCTCCAATCCCTTTGTCAGCTATCAATCCCTACTATCACCCACCAATCCCCTATTATCACCCACCAATCCCCACTCATCCACCAAACCCTTATTATCACCCACCAATCTTCTTATTACCCTCGAATCCCTATCACCCTCCAATCCCCCTTTTCACCCTCGAATCCCCTTTTCACCTACAAATCCCCACACTATGTGGGGGTGTATTTAAGCATTTTTGATTTATTATGTTATGACTATAATAAAAACTACAAACTTAGATAGATCGACTAACGTCTAATATGCTCTTTGTCACTGGCTGCTGCCAGTGCAACATTAGCTCCATAGTAATCCTATTTTAAATTATCATAAATCCACGGTGGGACTACCCACCAATCCACCATTATCACCCATAAGTCCCCACTATCGCCCACCAATCCCTTATTCACTGCTGAGCATGGCCTCGACCATGCTCCGCAGCGAGAGGGTTCCGCATCCTAGCGCCGCGATTAGCTCGCGGCGTTGTCGTTGCCAGACCGTCGCATCGCGTCTTATGCAGGTGACCAACCGGCGACCTGGTGCAGATAGTGACCGAAACACCCATGGCCGCCACGCCGGTGTCCTACCCACTCCTCCAACATCGGACGAAGGGCCTCTATCGTCCAGTGGCCGGCATCAACATGGGCGAGTGGCCCGTCCCATCGGCGCAGAGCTTCCTTCTGCGCGATGGAGCGGAGCTGCCGCAACTCTACTGCAGCTGGTTGCTCGCCCTGCTCCCTGGCTTCAACCCGACCTCGATGCACGTTTGTCAGGACCTGTCTCGCCTGCAAGTACGGAGGCCGTGCCGTGGCTGACCGTGCGCTATGATCGCATGGCCCGGGTCGCGATAACTCTCTGCGCACGGCGCAGCAGGGCCACCGTGCCCCCACACAGTGGCCCTTACCGGGGCACTCAGCCCAAACCGGGGCTCCGTAGAGTCCCATTGACCGTATCACGCCGTGATACAGCCGAGGGTAAGCCGCCCCTGGCCCCCCCACATTGGTTGGGAAGGACCCTTCCGAGTGCGGCTGTGGCGACACACAGCCGTGCAGCGAGAAGCTCAAAGTGCTCCTCGAAACTCCATCGGGGGTCCATCACTAGGCCTTACTTTAAGCTTCTCTCGACTGGTATTCTGATCCTCTTCACCCGGATACGGAGCTCTGCTGGGATCCTGCGGCGTGGGCCGTGAATATGGCATAGCCACAATCCACACCTTTTCCAACGTGCTGAACAGACTGTTGAATTCAACGTCACCGCGTAAGACGATTGGGGTTCTTATCCACCAAGGAAACATTAGGCAGAGAAGTCAATGGCTCCCCTATCAAAAAGTGTGATGGAGTTAAAGGGAGCGGATTAGGTGAATCACTAGTTGCGCAAAGCGGCCGCGAATTTATTACTGCCTCTATTTCACAGAGGAGAGTGTGCATCTTATCGTAAGATTGAGTACGAGTGTCAACTACACGGTACATGATGGTTAAAACTTTTGACACCCACCTCGAGTCCACCGAAATGACTAGTATATGGAGGCTGAAAGTGGCACGTTATGCCTTGTTTGAGTGTACACTCATTTAAATCGTCCTGAACAGCGTTACTGCACAGGAATGCATATAAATCTTTTAAACAATTATTGTACATAACATTTTTTTTCCCTAATCCAAGTAAATATCTGTACATAACCCGCGGCGCGAGAGAGTGAAACGTCGCAGAGCGGAGATAAAAAGCTTCTGTCGAAAGCTCGGACACAAGCTCATACAAACAAAAACTCCGACGTAGCATTTTATAACTTTTGCATTACACACCTTTTTTTGCACACGTAGAATGGACCAGCGTAATCGATAGTGGTCTTTATAAATGGTCGCGTGGGACGCAGCACCGGCATTTTTTATATTACGATTCACTGACAGGATTCATGTTAAGCCGGGTACTCATTAGCGAGCTGTAACCGTAACATGCGTGATACAGCACTAGGTTCTAGTGTGTACGCTTGTAGCTCAGTTGTAAACGTTGGCTCGTTGCAAACCGCACGCGTACCGCTCGCAGCAGGTTAGCAAACCGCGTACACACTGTGCTTTTTGGTTACAGTGCATGCAACGGTTACGGTTACAGCTCGCTAATGAGTATCCGGCTTTTGGTACTTTATGTATTTTGTAACTTGTAACCATCTGTGTAACCACATGAATGCAATAAATTGAATTGATTACGAACGGGGCGCGTACGAAAACAAGTAACGCAGCGATGAATGCGCTGGCGCACTATGTCGCGACTAGATAAGATCGCAAGTACTGAACGGTTTTTGGGCCAGCATTCAAATAAATTATATGCGCATCGTCAATAATAATATAAGTAAAACTATGAGTTTTTGGCAAAATTAACTGATGCTTAGAATGGTAAGGTAAAAGAGACTTGTATTATCCACCCACGAATAATATCTCATTATCGTCTTTAAATGGCGTTAAGTGCCGTAATTAATTAGAAGGAAATTTTCCCTATGAAATGCTTTGAATTTCGTCACAAAATACGCACTGTTGAACTAAATAAATAAGTCTGCTCAGGCGAGTTGAAGTTTCTGATCAAAACTATTTACAAAAATAAAATAGTAGAAGACTTACCTTAGGCGATACATCCGTATCCTTAAACAAGATAACGATGGATGGTCGGCGTGAACTTCGGCTTGGTTAGCACATTTTTTCTCGTAGGTAACTATTTCTTTATCAAGCATATTTATTCACATACCTTATGCGCTGGCGCAGATAAGGATAAAGTCACTTTTACGAATAATTTTGTACAACTGACCAGAAAAAAAGATTTTCAAGTAATACAAGTTATTTCATCAAGTTTGAGTGATTTTTCTTTTTTGGTTTTGTTTTTATTTTTCTTGTCTAGACTTGTTAATGTTAATAAATTCAAACCATATGCGTCATTCATGACCCGGTTTTTCTAGTCTGTTATCTCCTATTACACTTGTTGATTTATTGCTCGTGTATCGCTACTACTTATTTGTATTGGCAGAAAATTAATGTGAAATTATGCATGTTTGACTATTCACGGGGCGCACACAAATTCATCATCATATTCAGCCTATTAATGTCAATACTGCTGGGGCACAGGCCTTCCCTATGGATGGAATAGGGAGCTTTTATTTAATAACTTTGAATTAACTAACTAACTACCTACACAGGAGCCTGTTGTCTTCAGGCTTTGAGGTATTTTGGACGATAAGATACCTATCCCGAACGCTGCCCAGAGATGAGTTAGATTCAGCAGTTTACTTCTCCTCGAACGAAATTGGAGTTACCCACCCAATTTGTCAACAATATCTCAACTATTTCCGTGTGGGCCGGATATAATTTTCGAACTCGTGCTCATTTTATGGTCCCTGTATTGGCCTGTTGATATCTTTCAACATTGTGTTGAGATCCTCCTAAGTGTCTGCGTTGACGACGATAATATCGGTAATCTAAGGTGATTGAGTACATCACTCATCATCAACATCGCCTTTATCGCCGTTGACGTTAACACAAAGTTCGGCCCAATCCAGAAGCTTAAAGATATCTTGTAACACAGCGGTAAACAGCTTCGGGGAAATCACATATCTCCCTGTCGAATGTCTAGCTGTGTGGTCGTAGTCTCTGATCTTGTATATGGACTACAATGGTGGCAATACCGTTCAAACTCTTCAACGCTTGGATGGTATGATAGTCGCAGCGAAATAGACCTAATCTACAATGGTATGTTGTCTTATCATCACGCTCCTTTATGATACCTCTGGCGTTAAGCCTTCGTGAATAACGAAATTAAACCTGAAAGATTTAACATACTAGTTTTTGGAACGAAAGTTCCTTATGGTAGGCTTGGACGGGATAGGGATTTTGCTGCGCGACCGAACTGAAAAAAATGTGATAGTAAAACCGTAAGAAAAAATGCGTGGAATACAACCGTTAAATGAGACGTGCGCAGGCGCGACGAAGTTCCTTACGGCAGGCTTGGAGGGGATAGGGATTTTGCTGCGCGACCGAACTGAAAAAAATGTGATAGTAAAACCGTAAGAAAAAATGCGTGGAATAAAACCATTAAATGAGACGTGCGCATAGGGGGTGGTAGAGCGACGAGGGTGCATCACTGAAATATTGTGATATTACACCAACACTGAATATGTGTGAAGTTATAGGGGGTGGTAGAGCGACGAGGGTGCATCACTGAAATATTGTGATATTACACCAACACTGAATATGTGTGAAGTTATAGGGGGTGGAAGAGTGACGAGGGTGCATCACTGAAATATTGTGATACTGCACCAACACTGAATATGTATGAAGTTATAGGAGGTGGTAGAGCGACGAGGGTGCATCACTGAAATATTGTGATATTACACCAACACTGAATATGTGTGAAGTTATAGGGGGTGGTAGAGCGACGAGGGTGCATCACTGAAATATTGTTATATTACACCAACACTGAATATGTGTGAAGTTATAGGGGGTGGTAGAGCGACGAGGGTATACCACTGAAATATTGTGATACTACACCAACACTGAATATGTGTGAAGTTATAGGGGGTGGTAGAGCGACGAGGGAGCATCACTGAAATATTGTGATATTACACCAACACTGAATATGTGTGAAGTTATAGGGGGTGGTAGAGCGACGAGGGTGCATCACTGAAATATTGTGATACTACACCAACACTGAATATGTGTGAAGTTATAGGGGGTGGTAGAGCGACGAGGGCGCATCACTGAAATATTGTTATATTACACCAACACTGAATATGTGTAAAGTTATGCATCACTGAAATATTGTGATATTACACCAACACTGGATATTTGTGAAGTTATATCAAGCTGTGGACCAAGAACGCCTGTGAGACATGATTATGATTACAAGGTGAGTACTTATCAGGAGGTGGCAGAGCGACGGGGGTGCATCACTGAATTATTGTGACATTGTAGTTTATTCTAAACTGTGGGCCAGTCCTGCCTAGCATCCTTTACGAACGCTAGCAGGACATGATAATAAGGTGCGTATGTAGGGGGTGGCACAGCTACGAGGATGCAGCACTGGAATATTGTGACATTACACGAAATCTGGATATTTGTGACGTTATACCGAGCTGTGGACCAGGAGCGCCTATCATCTGCTGTAAACTTAAGCTAGACATGATAACAAGGTCAGTACTTAACAGGGGGTAACAGAGCGACGGGGTGGCAACCCCAAATTATTGTGGCATTATACCAACACTGGATTATTGTCGTATATTATACTAAACTGTGCTTAAGTCCAGGGGGTGGCAGAGCGACGGGGCTGCATTACTGGATTATTGTGACATTGTAGTTTATTATAATCTGTGGGCCAGTCCTGTCTAGCAATCTTTACGAACACTAGCTGACCGAACTGAAAAAAATGTGAAAATGTGATAGTAAAACCGGAAGAAAAAATCCGTGGAAAAAGTGCGTGGAATAAAACCGTTAAATGAGACGTGCGTAGGCGCGACGAAGTTCCTTACGGCAGGCTTGGAGGGGATAGGGATTTTGCTGCGCGACCGACGTGAAAAAAATGTGATAGTAAAACCGTAAGAAAAAATCCGTGGAAAAAAGTGCGTGGAATAAAACCGTTAAATGAGACGTGCGCAGGCGCGACAGTCGCATACACAAGCGAGTTTGCAATTTGTGTCGATTCTACATTAGCCGAAGGAACTTCGTTCCTACCTGGTGTCCCACGACACCACATCATTTTTTATTGCCCTTTCAGGAGTTCTGCTGAGATTCCGTTACCCCCTGGCGCTTTGTTGTTCTTCGATTATTTGTGAGCGTTACAAACCTCGTATAGGCTAATATCCGGGATATTTTCGGTATAGTGTTGGGTTAATATGGTCTTTAGCCAAATCATCAATAGATTTTGTGTTAAGATGTATAACTCCAAAGAAGCTCTCAACTTCCCTCAAAATCTCAGACTACGACTACGGTTATCGGTCTTTAGCCGCGTCAAAGAAGTAATTCATCATTAAGAGGCCCTTCTTTTCCATGAAGTCAGTCGGCATTTAGCCCGCATATTACTAAATTTGCCCACTGTCTACTCGGAACCGGCTCGCTCGATTAGTTTTGCGTTAAAATTCTCCACCACAATTAAAATAGGTCGAGGTATGTTAGGCTCTAGTTCTATCTGTAATTGGCTTTTTGTTATTATTTAAGTTTATATTATTTTTATTAATAGCTGTTGGTCTTCCAAAATAAATAAATATAAAATAAAAAAATCCTTATACATACTCTTTCTACTATTACAACCTTTTTCAAGGTGGCATATAAGATTCTAATCACATTTCAATACATCCAACATGCCAACTCGGGTCGGACCGAATGGCTAGGTTGAGAGAAAGGAATAAGGGATTATCGCTTTTACCCCTCCCCCCGTACTTGTCAGCGTTGATCACGATTGTGAGTCGCCCCACCCCCCACTCCCTAAAGTGACGTCATATTTTGCATCTAGAAATTATTGAATTATAAAACAGCATTTCCGAAATTAGTTCAGAAAATTAGCCTACAAAACAAACTAAAACCCATACAAGAAGCTATGGAAACTCCCTTTTGTATTTTTAAATTGAAGTTGAATGTTTGAGTAAATCCCACTAAAAACTAAAGTTCCAACTTTCAAGCCTTTTTTGAGTAACTTTAAATAATTTCAGTCTTAAACTGCAAAATAACTACTACGAAAAAGATAATGAATTTTTGAAACCTTGCTGGCAGAAATCATTAAAAATACACAAAACCAATTGTAACTCGAAAACTAAAGCCTACCATTCACAGGCGCGCCAATCCGCCGGATTTGTCGCTGGCGACAAGTCCGCGGACAAATCCGCGTGTGAATGTATTGGTGAGTGCGGCTCGCGTCTCTCGACGGCGAGCGCCGCGCCGAGCCGCACCCCAGCCGCGCCGTACAAATCCGTACGTGTGTGTGCTTGCACAGATTTGTCGGTGAACTTGTCAGTCATTTGTAGTGCGTGCACGCAGAACGACCTCTTAAATTGGTAATTCTGTATCACGTCTGTATCACTTTTTTGACGTTTATGCGATACTGTTTTAAGTCAAAAAGTTGAACATAATACACATTTAAGTTGATATCAAGTTAATATCATTTTAAAGAGTTGATCATAATACGCTTAATTTGATGTCATTTTGATATCGCATTTTTCGGAGAGCATAATACGTAATGTGAAATTGACATCAAAACAATATCAAAATTAGCGAACATAAAGAGCTAATTGTATCTCTTCTACAAGGGGTTTATCTCTTCTACGCATGTCCTCGGCATGAACTCGTTCTAAATAGTCCATTAATAACCCGAAACGAGCCATTTTACTCTTTTTTATTAAAAAAAAAGGAATTTGATACAGAAAAACCACCTCCTAACTTGTTAAGTCTGTATCACATTTTTGATGTTTATGTGATACTGTTTTATGTCAAAAAGTTGAACGTAATACGCATTTATGTTGATATCATTTTAAAGTTGATGTCATTTTGATATCGCATTTTTCGGAGAGCATAATGAGTAATATGAAATTGACATCAAAACAATATCACAATTAGCGAGCATAATTGACCTGCAGTTGTGTTGTTTGTATCACGAACGAGTAAACGAGTATAATAACATGTCGTTCGGCGATCATAAAGTTTTGGCAAGAATTTATCCTGCTGTTTAAAGAGAAAACTAAAGAGAAACAGGTGGTTTACAAGTCTGAATGCATTGCAGCAATTTTAAATGAGTATATTTTGTTCTTTGTTGCAGCCATTCCTTTGTTCAAACGCGCTTTTTCTTTTTATTCTCTGTTAAAAGTATTGCACCGACTACTAAAGCGACTTTTGTGCGTTTGGAAAGCACCGGTGGCATGGTAGGGTAGGGAAGAACGATACGCGCGAGGCTCACCAAAGTACACAAGCGACTGGACTGCAACTCGACGCTCGTGTAGTGTGTGGGCAATGACGGATTTGTCCACGGATGGGTACGGCTCGGGGTTCGGCTCGCGGTGCGTGTAGTGAATGGTGGGCTTAAGAAAAATCGCTGAACATACATCGGGTATTTTCGGATACCCCCAGGTGCAAGGAATCTAAAAAAAATTATTGACGTCACTAATTGGACCACTCAGTATATATTTTTATTAATAGTTCAAAGTATTAGATTTTGAAATGTTTCCCTCCAGCTTAATGTGTGACGTACTTTATGGATCACCTCAAGTCAATTTTGCCGCCCCAGCTTTTTGTCGCTCTGGGTAAATGTCCGGTTAGCCCCCCTTGGATCGGGCCCTGTACATACCTACGTATTATTTTAACTCACATTGGCCGTTTCAAATTGGGACGCAAGCAAAATACATAGACGTCAATATGTTACGTTATTTCTTTTACGTGGTACGTTAAACTGGAACCATTGATGGATGGTAACGATTAATAAGTGTAGATTATAAACTCACTTTAATTTAATAAAACTACTACTTTAACCGAAACTACGTAACCAAAGTAACGATGATATTGAGGAGTTTTTAATGCTTTGCAAATTGAACATAAACTATACCATGAAGTATGGTTATACAAAATATCTCATGCAAACATACGTAAAAGATAATTTTTGAAGTAATAATATAAGTAGTTAAATTAACTCCAACATACTCTGAATTTTAGAATTAGTTTTATTTATTTGCCTTTGAATAGGGTACAATTTTTTACTTCGGCCCATTCAGACATCTAAAATAGCATGCAAATATTTTACACAACATTATAGTAACAATGTAAATTCGTATGTATTAGATTAATTTAATCTAATATTACATATATTTTTTCAATATGAATAATAAAGGACATTGTTCAGCGTCCATACATAGTTAGCCTAAGAACCAACAATCATGAAATATTATTTTCTAGGTTCAAAATCGTAAGTAAATGACTGTAAAAACAAAGAATATTGACGGACACTTCTGAGAACTTTAATTATTAGGAAAACTAAAACTTTTTTGAGGTTATGTTTAATATTCAATGAAATATAGGTCAACCTATGAATTTAGTATGAACTCAGTATGAAGTGAATTAATATCTCTTATCTAATAGACAAGTCCGTCCGTCCGTCCGTGGTGCTGTTTCAGCGGCCAAACCGTAAGAGATAGATATAGAGAATGTTTAAGTTATAAGTTAAGAATAGTCTGATAAGACTACAAACCGGATGTGAGTAACGTAGCACTTCCGGTTTTCACACAAAATCTCCGAAGTTCTCAATTAATTAAATACATTTTTTTTTTGGTGAACATTTGGTTCACTGGTTTGCTAGTTACAACTAATTCATTTTATTCGGTGCGATTTTAAAGAATAACTATTAGGAAAAACTTGGTAAGGTGCTTCTTATTTATTGACTATTTTTCACATACTCGTAATTGTATCATATTGTTTATTGTATTTATTTGTATATCACATGTTTATTGTGTAAATATGCAGCGTGAATGTGTATCAGGTGTTCTTGAATAATTTGGCAGTATGATCCTCTCAGGATGTTGTGGCACAGGTTCACTAGCACTTGGTAATAAGGGCTCTGCTCTTTGGTAACATTGATGGCATATTAGATAGCCGAAATAGATAAATTAAAGGAAAAACAATCGCAAATAAACACATACAACAGGTAATCCGAAACGAGAATGCACTTTCCGGTATATTATACTACTCTTTGGAATGCACGAATGCCACAGATTACTACGAATGCAAACTGCATGCACCACAACCACAGAGTATCGAGTTTTATGCCGGCTCTTCACTTGACAACAATTTGTCCTTGTCATGCTTAATAAGGAATGAAAAGGACAGACTGATGTCATGTTTTAAAATAGCAAATACGAATAGCCAAGTGAAGTGCCGGCATTAGGAAGAAAGAGTGTTTTGTTTGCAGCGCTGCCATAGATTATACACATAAAATGGTATTTATTGTCCCAGATTATTTTTTAACTTTTTAAATTAGCTTACTTAACTGGAAGTGTCCGTCACAATCTAAATACTGATAATTATCGCAAAAAATATACTAAGAATTATCATAAATGCCAAATTGGTGTTGGTTCTTAGGCCAATTTTAACATTGTCCTTTAATTTCATCTTATTCTCTTCTTTAGCTTATCCTTGTGATTCTCAAATATCAATTAGGAACACAGCTTAGAGATTTAGGATTCACTTGAACATCTTGTAAGTTACCCATTAATTGCGGTTACTATTTTGTAAAATGACATCGCACGTATTTCTTGCGTTGTCGATACAATTTTTTTATTGTTTGATCACTTACAGCATTTTTTCTATTCTCAGGTTAAATGCTGTAAGTTTGATCACCATTAATTAACCAGTATTTATTTTGCAGGTATACTGTCATTAGACAAGGACGTAAGTCCTTTAATGACGTATTGTAATGAATTAATACATATAAATCTTTGAAAGTAACCCATTCATTATAATCTAATTTGAAATTAGGTATATTAATCTTAGGCAATTTGACTTCTTGAGTATTCTTATCCAATGGAATGTACTGCTCATGCTTCACATTTTGACATTCCATACTATCTAGCATTTCAGTCATATCTGACTTATATATACTTTAGATTTAAACATCAAGCAGTTACATGCTTTAAAATTATAAAAAATATAACTACGAGTCACTACGAGTATAATTGCTATTTCTTCTTTCAAATGTTTAATACTTGTAAAAGTATTCATTTGACATTGTGGGTTACCTATAATTTAATTATAGGTAACCCACAATGCCTTGCAGCTTAAAAATGGCTAGAAGAATTTCGACGCAGTCCGTGAGGGCCGCGGTAGCATAATTGGTCAGTGCATTCGCCCGGATTGCGAAGGGTGCGGGTTCGAGTCCCGTCTGCTGCCTGGTCAGCGTGGAATTTTTCTAGTTATATTTTATTTACATGTATTTGTATTGTTTTTTATTGTAGTAAAATTTCAAATTCTTTGTTCTACTTATATATCGTTGTTATTAGAAGAGTCTAAATGCATGACGCATTCTTTATAGAAGAAAACTTGTCTGTTTTGAAGCGAAATATCGAATAATTTTGAATTCAGTTTGTTCGATTATGCATACATTGCATACAAATGTTTTCACATTTCTGGGATGGTTCCAAGATGGAAGATGTGATATAATAATATTTCAGGTAGCATGATTTATTCAGGGCTGCTAGTCAATCTATAGTTACATTTGACTACTACTACTCCACTTCTAAAAGCTGAAAAATTCGTGATCATTAAAAAAAACGTTTGCCCAAAACTTA
Organism: Chilo suppressalis; assembly: GCA_902850365.2. Taxonomy (NCBI): domain Eukaryota; kingdom Metazoa; phylum Arthropoda; class Insecta; order Lepidoptera; family Crambidae; genus Chilo; species Chilo suppressalis. The sequence goes on from OU963902.1 coordinate 8,762,904, forward strand.
TACAATCTCAGAAATAAAAGAACTTTAGTAACAATAATTTTTATTTTTGAATTTTTCCCGAACTTTGTCTTAAACTATTGGAAAATGAAAGATTTGAATTTAATAAAAACAGCAAATTATCTTTCGTATCTCCTTAGAAAGCTTATGAAACAAGTTTGTCATTTTACTAATTTGTACGCCAAATTCGATACAGTTATTTTCAAGTTAGTAAGTTATGGAAAAATAAAAAATAAATTATTGGTGTGAGTGTTGTAAATACTTACTTATTTATTATAGTCAGTGACCTTCTTACCTGCCGGAAGTGGACTTCGAAATGTGTTAAATATATTGTATTATATAGAAAATATCACGTTGTTGATGTACGGAACCTTGACCTCGAATACGCATAAATTAAGCGTTTGCGGCTTATGACATTGACAGTTGCAGGTGTTCTTAACCTTATCTGGCGGGTACGCGGCCATTCGGAAACGGGCGCCGCGACGACACCCGCCCTCTCGGCACGCACTAGGGGGACCGCGGTCCTCATAGTGCGTGCCGGGTGACGGTGCAGGAGTATTGTCTGGTTTTTAGTGGCCCTGTTAGGCCCTGTTAGGTAGGGCCCTGCTTATTTCATCCGGCCACGGGGCTGACTGAAATGAACAGGGAGGAGTCCCACATACCTTCTTCTCGCTCCCCCTGTGGATGAAGGATGTATATTTCCCAGACAAAAAAAAGGTGTTCTTAACCTTTCCGGGAATGAAGTTCCAAGTATACTATTACAGTTTTCAATGTTTTAAGGTAAAAAGGTAAAAACTTGTATTTACTTAGATATCTGTATCCCTAGCACGAACCATTATCGAATTCGGATAGTTTGCAAACCGAAATGTCAATGTCAAATTTTGTTTGGAAACTTGAACAGCAGCGGCACAAAGTACGTAACGAGAACTAAAAATCAATACACATTTGACAATGATATTTCGGACTCGCAAACGATACGAATTCGATATTGGTTCGTGCTAGGGGTACTGTTTCATTTGTTTTTCTGTTTCGTATGCATTTCAGAACGATATGGGTGATTTTCCCAGGCAGCAGTTTTAACTGCTCCTTCTTGCAATTAAAATTTATACTTAACTAACTAACCCAGATGAGACTCGCATTTGATTATCCGATTTTAACGATAGCAAATTGACTTTTCACCTTTTCACGTCACTATTGTAATGTGTAATAACGGCGATCTGCGGATATTTGTTTATTTATATGTATGTTTGTAATGAATAAATATGGAATAAATTCAAAGACTAATAGACAGAGTTAAACAATTCTTTCACAATGGAATGAAATGGAAGCTACATTATTTCTGAGTATCTATAGAGATTTAACTTAATCGCATTAACATAAATTTCGCCCGTGCAAAGCCGTGGTGGATCGCTTGTACAAAAATATCATGATCATCATCAGCCTATTAATGTCCCCACTGCTGGGGCACAGGCCTTCCCTATGGATGGAATAGGGAGATTGGGCCATGCCCCACCACGCGGGCTCAGTGCGGATTGAGGGGTGCTAAAACTGCCTGCCGAAGCAAGGCAAAAACTCGAGATAGAAGACCATTTGGTCACCCATCCAATGACCGTGAAAGTTGCTTAACTTCAACGATCGCAGCCGAACGCGCTACCCACCCGCGCCATCGAGCTCCTAAAACAAAGTACGAGTACAAAATATGACTGATGGCTTTTCATTGATGAGTGATATGTAACATTGTAACGTAACAACTTTTTAATGAAAAACTATTCATCTTCTTTTATTGAATACTTAGTCGATGTAAAAAAAACGTGCTTCGTTCGAGAACAGACATTATCGGCTCAAAAGCTTCAAAAATTTTGCTAATTAATATTAACCTGCTGCTGGCATTACCGTCATGTTGTGTGTCATTAAATTATGCAAAAATATGAAAAGTATCGATTAGTCCCTGTTTATAAATATCGGTATTTGTTCACTATAACAGATAACAAGTTTTCCTAATAACGGGCCTTAGTATTAACCGTTGGGCTAGCATAATTAAGTTTGACCTATAAACCTCTCAAGCCCTGCTGTTACCGTTGAGTTAATAAATCTACCGAAGTCAATGTACCTACCATACCTTAAGAGTTGTAAGTTAAGGTAAGTTTTCCTAAATTTTCAAATTTTCTGCACAACTTTACAAATTTTTATTCCGTAAGAGCCATCTTCAAAATATAAAAAAACAATAATAGAGATGGATCAAATTCGTTCTCAAGTTATGGCCTAACCTAAAGGGAAATATGGGTTCATATTTATAGGTAATATCTGTATAAGTTTAGATAACTAATTAATTATATGACACTAAGCAAATACCTACATATGCAAGAGTTCGTAATATAATAACAACCGGTAGGTAATCTTGCCCTCGGACAACAATTATTATACCTATATCGTGTTTTGCATCACTATGATTATAATGAACAGCATTACATGGCGCAGTTACTTGTATCAATTATATATAAACATCAGCATTACCCACAGCCCACAGCTATTAAACTAAAGTACCCTTAGTACGAGTTTTACAATTACGAAAACTATGATAGTTTTCGTGAGCTTGCACTCGTACTAAGGGTACTGATTTTATTGTTTTCGTTTCAATATAAATAAACAGTGTTTAAAATAATTAATTAATAATTAATTCATTTAATTTAATTAAATAATTGGCGTCTTCTTAAATTTCAAGTATATTTGGTTACTTTTTACCAAAATGAACATAGAAATATATTTTACCATTACGAAAATTATGATAGTTTTCGTGAGCTCAAACACGTACTAAGGGTACTGCAGTGCTATTCTGTTGCCTTACATTAAAAAATATTATTACCAACATTTAACAAAAAATAAATACACACTAAGTACAAAAACTTTAAAAGTTACAAGGAAAGTAATGTTTCTTGGTTTGTGTCATACTTGAGTGGTCGGAGGTGATCGGCAACAGTCAGTGTGTATAAATTAAGCGCCATATTTAAAAATACTGGTTTAACTATAGCGAAATTATAACTTATATTGAAAATATTGGGTTCCCATACAAACCTCCATTAGAATTTTCAATTGAAAAAGTTATATTGTTTTAAATTTTCATGGTCACTAACATTATAGCCATTAGCGGGATTCTAACCATGTAGTAAACGAAGTGAATCGAATACAGCAGTTAAGAGACCGCTCCAATTTACCAAGAAAATCTATATTTAAGTCAGGATAGCACACATCAGCATAATCTTTGGATGGTAGGACAAGAGCCTGGATCAAAGAGATTTTTGTGTGAACAGGGAGAAAACCTTTATACACCTGAATCGTCTAATTTTAGTAACCAAATTAATGACAATAACTTTCTTTGGGCAAACAGCCAGTGTTTCACGGTACCATCAGTTAGTCAAGAGACAATATTGAAAAAACTTAAATCATTGAATTGTAAAAAAGGGGCCGGCCCAGGCGAGATACCGACTATATTTATTACTTCATGTGGCTCAGCTTTGGTACTACCACTGTCACTTATATATAACGCCTCCCTATCATCTGGTGCATTTCCATCCTTGTGGAAAGTGGCTAAAGTTATTCCAATTTTAAATCGGAAAATAAGTCTTCTGTTTCGAACTATAGACTTATTTTAATATTATCGATTTTTACTAAATCCTTGAAACTTTCATATCAGGGACACTACGAGTTCAGTTTTACGAGCGCTAGAACCACTAGTACGAACTTGGCGATTTTCACTGAGTCTCTATTAGATGCTGTCGATGCTGGAAAGCAATTCGATATTATTTACACAGATTTATCGAACGCTTTTGATAGGGTCTCTCGTGAAATCCTGCTGGCAAAATTGTCAATCTATGGCGTGTCTGGATCTATAGAACTGTGGTTGGACTTATATCTCAGTGGGAGGACTTTTTACGTGACTTTTAATGGTTTTAATTCCATATCACATAATATCATATCTGCAGTGCCACAGGGATCACATTTGGGGTCAGTTTTGTTCAACTTTTTCATGAACGATACCCAGTTGTTTTCATCATTCAACACCATTTATGTATGCGGACGATCTAAAGTTTGGGAAAATAATTGATTCAGTAGCTGATTCGGTACTACTACAGTCAGATTTGGCTTGTGGTGTGGTGTAATCAAAACAGGCTGAACCTTAACTATGAAAAATGTTCTGTAGTTAATTTTACACGAAAAAAGACGAAAATTGTGACTATCGTATTGAAGATACACTTGTCAAGATAAAGATATAGTTAGGGACTTAGGTGTTATTTACGATCACAAGTTGACATTTGTGCCTCATATAGGAAACATTATTAAGAGAGGATCTAAACTACTGGGATTCTTGATAAGAAGTACCAAAGCATTTCGAAACCCAAAAACAAAAATAATACTATATTACAGTCTCATCTTGGAATACTGTAGTGATGCGGGAATAATGCGGAGGGAATGGGTTGCATAGTGTGATCTGGAGACCACACTATGCAACCCATTCCCTCCGCATAGAAAGGCTACAAAAACGATTTGTGCGAGTTTTGGCATTTTCCATTGGCAAAGCTAAGGAACTTGGGTCTTATACTGTAAGACTAAGATATTTTGGAATGTTGTCCGTAACAGACAGGCGGGAATTACTAGATGTTATATTTCTATTTAAATTGGTAAAAAACACCACTGACTCTTCGCAGCTACTAGCACTCTTCAAATTCCGAGCACCATCTAAAATACCGCGCAAACCAATGACACCACTATGTCCACCCTTCAGAAGAACGGTACTTGGTTCCAACTCCCCCATCGCGAGATTATCGTATACTCAAAACAAATATAGTGACATTGTCGACACACATCATGACTCTATGATCTCATTGCGAAACAAATTGTATGATCACATATTTCCTCCGAATTCATAAAAAATATATAAAAATATTTTGTAACATATTTAAAGAAACACACATACACACACTTAATTTTAATCAAATAGATATTATTTGCTTATGTAATGCATGCTGAGTTCGCCTATTGGTCGTAAAATTGTGTTAAATAAGATGTATTGATCTATTAACTGTTGGTGATCCAATAAAGAGAAAAAAAATCGTTAATATTTATTAAAATAATTTTATGATAAATGGGTAAGTATGCGCAACTCCATTCTGTACTATTTTTTTTATTTAATATGTCTTCCTACCTCATGCATACGAACATAATTTATGGCAGACATGTCCGGTACTTACGAATTTAACTTTGGTTATTCTAGAAAATCGACAAATCAGCCGATGTTTATCAAAGCATTGCGGTTTAGCAAGGACATTTTAAAACGGTTTTTTTTTTATTTTTTATTATTGAAGTTATACTTCTTTAGGCGCGTTATGAAAAAATGATGAGAGTGAAATTTTAAGATGCGCGCGCATCACTGTAACACAAAATTTTCATGTCGTCGCTAAAGCGACCAACTTCATGCTGTTACTTTTGTGTTTACCGCACATTAAGAAAATCTACCAACAAAATAGAAATAGAATCTCTATTTAGTGGGTGCTAACAACTGCATTGTGAAGGCCTATCAAAAGTATTTGTTAATCTGGAACAACGGAACCAAAGCGCGATTCAGGAGACTACAGCGCCATCTCTTGACCATTGGTGTAGTAGAACCAAAAACCACATCTTTATTTTTCAATGTTACTTTTATGTTATTATTGTAATAAAGTAACAGTTATAGGTATTCATATTTATAATATTTATCCACATGTTTCTAGTTTGTATATTCGGAATACGTGTTTGAGTTTCATACAAGTGCAAATCACATATGTTCTAATAAATTATATTCAGTAGCGATTTTAATTGAATATTTTGATTATTTATTTATTTTTTCAAATTAAAACTGAACTTTATTGACTGTGTCCTTTTCCAGACTTTTTATTAATTTATTGTAATTAATTATTTGCATGCAATTAAAAACTAATTTTAAACGATGCCAAAGAAGGATAACTTCTCACGCGCCTACATAAGTACACGCACCCATTTTTTTTTTATTTTATTCTGGACAACAAACAGTCATGTACATCGATACAATTTTTCTTTACAGTAAATAAAGTTATAGACCAACACATAAGTCTAAATATACTTAAGAGGAACAAAAAAAATAACTTGAGGATTTAAGTGCTAATGTTACTAGACAGTTATTTCTTCAATATTACACGGAACGCTAAGATTATATAATGATATGAAATACAAAATTCTAAATTGACATTGCTTTTGATATTCACAATAGCTATAGTTCGCAGTAAGTAAAATATACCTAAATTATAGAGAACAAACAATTAAATACCTTTGGTTAAATTGGTTTACACTATTTGAGAAATGGTCAATATTTGCAAATGATGTATTATATGGGGCCAAACTTCGTTGTAAATATGCGTTTGCTGTATATTTTTTGTTAGATCTGGGAATGGCAAATAACCGGTTGGTGCGACGAACACTTTTTGTGGGAATTTGAAATTTAATTTTTTGAAGCAAGTTAGGGGAATCAATAAAGTTATTTAATATTTTATACAGAAACATTTGGTCGAACTGCTGTCGACGATACCTAAGTGGGAGAATGTCATATTTTTTAATGCAGTCCTCATATGAGGTATAGTTTGATCCAGTTCGGTATGCAAGCGTTTTTACAAAATATTTTTGAATCTTTTCTATCCGTTTACTATGACATTCATAATAAGGGTTCCAAATAACAGAGCCAAAATCCAGGATTGAACGTACCATACTAAAATAAAGTGTTTTATAGGTTAGTTTTTACTTAAATGGTTTACAGACCCGTAATAAAAAGCCAAGTTGTTTATATGATTTCTGAATTATATGGTCATAGTGATTTCTAAAGGTCAATTTATTATCCATTATTATTCCTAGGTCTCTAATTTTTTCAACCCTATTTAGATTATGATCATTAAATTTGTATTCAAAAAAGATGGGGTTGCGCTTACGTGTATATGTTATAACAGAACATTTGTCTAAATTTAAATAGAGGTGATTTTGAAAGCAATAGTCAAATATATTAGATAATTCATTTTGGAATTCAATACAGTCGTTTACATTTTGAATAATTTTATAAAATTTTGCATCATCGGCGTAAATGAGTATATTACAAGTTTTGGCACAGTTTTCAATGTCGTTTATAATATAAAATGAATAGAAGAGGCCCCAAATGCGAACCTTGGGGGACTCCAAAGGGTACGGTTTTATAGTTAGACGTGAATCCCCGGATTGAAACTGCTTGGGAACGATTCGTTATATATGATTATATCCAGCGAAATAAATTCCCGTGTATACCGGCCTCCCAAAGCTTTAAAAGTAATATATCGTGACTTATTTTATCAAAAGCCTTTGAGAAATCGGTATACACGACGTCCACCTGTTGATTTTTATCCATAGCATTCAACAAAAAATCAGTAAATTGAATTAAATTTGTGTCAACGGATTTACCGCGATAAAAACCATGTTGATTCACCAAAATATAATTACGAACCCCAAAAGAAATCTGATTAGTCACAATTTTTTCTAGTAATTTTCCAAAAATGCAAAATTTAGAGATTGGTCTATATTGATTAATATCGTTTCGTTTATCATTTTTTGGTACAGGAGTAATAAGAGATTTTTTCCAATGTGATGGGAAAATCCCATCTGACACAGACTTACAAAAAATATATGTAATGGGTATGGTAAGCTCATTTGCACATTTAGATATAAGTAAAGGATGTACACCGTCTGAGCCGGCACCTTTTTTGGTATCAACACATTTTAGTAATTTGTGCACCATGTCTGAATTAATATTAACGGTACAAATATCTACAGGGGCATTAGGCCTAGGTATATCAAGTTTAGGGAGAGTGAGTTCTGAAGGTCGTCGGTATTGAGATAATAGGTATTACGACACTAATTTTCAAATTTTTGAGCCCTACTTCGAAGTAAAGAGAACGTATTGTAATCTAATGGATGGTTTTATTGGAAAGTAGATTATTAGTTAGATGCCTTTGTAAAAAAATATTTCCCTTAAATTGTCTACTAGCCACTACCAAAGAGGAGCGCACAGTGTATTATGAAACCCATTTTTCGGACGTCTGCTTTTTATTACAAAATCCTGAAGTTTCAATCATTTAAAACGCTAGAGTAGCACTCCAGAGTATCAAAAACGCTTAGTTTTGGAAAAAAAAAAATTTGAAAATCTGTTTTTTTTGCGGATATTTTTTTAGAAAAATTCCTTCTCCCGATAGCAAACATATTTTAAATATATGTCATATGTGATATGAAAGCACTTTACAAGCTTCATCCGTAAGAGCTATTAGCGACCTCGTAACTGCCATAGAAAAGGAGAAATTATTATTTTTCAGTTTTTCGTTTTTATTTTATTTTTCAGATAATCCACCGTATTTGGAAAAGTTATCCAGATGAAAATGAAGGTCCTAAATCCTTCTACCTACCACTAAAAAATCACATCCAAATTGCGTGGAGTTTAGAAGCTGTGTTCAATTAAATATTTCGATCAGGGTTGTTACTTTTTGAATTTTCAATATCCTGAATTTTATCTAAGGTTGGTGGGTGGTTTAAGTCCCACGTGTGGTGTGTAATATAACAAGAAACTATATAATGTTGAAAATACATAATATCATTTAGTTTTAATAAATTATGCAATATGTGAAATGAAAATTCTATTAAGTACCTAAATTTATTTCAAACACAACTTATAAGGGGTACTTGGAGAAGAAAAAATGTACAAATTCCATTGAAAATTGATGGGAAACTACAAACCCTACATTACGCGTGGTCCGACGTCCGTGCGATTAAAAACAAATTACACGGGCGAAGCCGCGGGTAACAGCTAGCATTTAAATTATATTACATACCCTATGATTACACCCTAATATTCCGAATATTTTTGAATTTGTGAATAGTGTCAACCCTAATGAAAAAAAACCCGGTTATTTACAAAACAGGCTGTATCATATAGACTCCACGCAATTTGGACGTGATTTATTTGTGGTAGGTAGAAGGATTTGGGACCTTCATTTTTATTTGGATAGCTTTTCCAAATACGGCGTATTATCTGAATAATAAAATAAAAACGAAAAACTGAAAAAAAGTTTTTTCACCTGTTCTAAGGCAGCCACAAGGGCGCTAATAGCTCTTAAAGATGAAGCTTGTAAAATGCTTTCTAATAACATTTGTCATTTATTCAAAATATATTTGCATTAAGAGAAGGAATTTTTCTAAAAAAATAACCGGGAAATAAAACCAAATTTTCAAAGATTTTTTTTTTCAAAACTAAGCGTTTTTGCCACTCTGGAGTTATACTCTAGCATTTTAAATGATTGAAACTTCAGGATTTTTTAATAAAAAGCAGACGTCCGAAAAATGGGTTTCATAATACACTGTGGAGCGTGCGGAAAAAAACCCTTTTTGCCTTCCAACTACTAAGAAATGTTTTCCCTGAGGATTTACCGAAGGATTCAACAGGTACAGTCAACCTGGTTTTAACCGCTTTCCAACTCTTTCTCAGTGGATCTACGAGTATATTGTTTATATAAATATACACATCTATTCTGTGACATGTTTAATATAAAATAATTGAAACATGTTTATTATAACCATTTATATACCAAAAAGTTTTTTTACAAAACTTTTGTTTTACAAAAGTAAAAACAAAAAAGTTTTTGCGTCACAGAGGTGTGCATTGTATAATATGTCAAATTTTGAGGAGATTTGTGTGAGGTGTGTATTTGTTCGGGTTATGCGCATTTCATTTTATATTCAAAATTCGATGGTTAGATTGTAGATAACTATATTGATTTCAACATCCTATTCTTTTGCATAATCACACCCATATTTTTCGGATTTTTGAACCCTTTTTTCATATTATGATGATTAAGGCCTCGAATACAGTAGTTTAATATTATTTATCTTTAAAATTTGACATATTATACAATACACACCTCTGTGACGCAAAACTTTTGTTTTACATAACAATCTTGCAAACTTTGAAATATAATTTTAATAGTATAGTTTTTCGTACACTTATTAAATAAAAGCAAGTCAAGTCCCGCCACAGCGGACGCGCGTGTTACTCTGCTTGTGCTCGTTTCGTGCCTATTTTATACGTGTAAACTAAATATTGACGTATTAATATAACGTAATAAGGGTAACTCCTGGTAACAGGAGACCTTAAAAAATGTATTCAACCTCAACGTCTCAATCAACCCCACTGTTTCAATCGAATCTGTAATCTCAAATAAAACCGACTGCTTCAAGTTATGCAAATGTTACGTCATCAACTTGTTTTCCCAAGAAAGACCAAGATATCGTACTGGACTCGATAAACGGAATAACACTCACAGTTTTGCATGCTTTTGTTTTCATTGCTTTAACATTTGTTTTACCTGCGACGGCGATCCGATTTATATCACGTATTTCGAATGCACGTATTTGTGTATACCTAGACACTAAAAAATCTGCAGATAATTTCCTAGAAGAAAATAAGAAGATTAAGATCAAAGAACATACCTTGGAAATAAAACCATTAATAACTAGAAATAAAAGAATTGTTTTATCTAATGTTTGCCCAGTTGTATACCTAATTATATTATTGAACAGAAATTTCAAGAGTTAAATATTCAAATAATGTCCCCTATAACATTCATGACAATAGGGGTGACTGATCCGGGATTTTCCCATATATTGAGTTTTAGAAGACAATTATATATGTTATGGGCTAAGTGATTAATCGGGCATTATTCATAAAGCCCGGGCAATATGATTAATGCCCAATAAGAGCGGGCAATGTGATTATAAAAAGTCAATTTATCACACTGCCCGGGCATTATGAATAATGCCCAGTGCCTATTGGGCAGAGTAATGTAAATCATGTTTAAAACTTTCAAATGAATACTTAGTTAGATAGACCGAGAATTACAAGTAATGAAATCAATTATCGGGTAGAGTAATAATAAAAACGTGTTTTATAGTTAAGAATTTATTTTTAAAATTTAAATAATCAGACTTCGGTTTTACTGCGATCAATTTACTAAGAGCTACATTTGGAAACTATAGCCTGGAATAGTTTCAATGCAGTTTGTTTGAAAAATTCATTAAATCTGTTAAATGTTCAGAATTTATGGTTCCCTATTTTTTAGGATGCAAGGACTAGAGAAGTAAGAACCAGTACTTCTACCTTATCTCCGGCGCTGCGGGAATAGCAGCCCCTCCGCCTTGGCGTGACAAAGTCACAAGTATCACTTTCCTTCACACCTTCGGCTTGTTGGTCGCCACCTCCGGCGGCGACCAGCCTCAGGCGCTACGGGTCGCACGATGCTTTCGGCTTTGTCACAGCAGGCGGGGGCTGCTCTCCTTCCGCGCCTCCGGGCTCTAAAAACACTCTAGAGGTAGGGCAGACCAAGACCACGGCGTGTCGGGGTTGACCAAGTCGGTTCTAAATTAAAGATTGTTGTAAAGCCACATTTACCTTTTTTTTTAAGTGCCCATACTATTTTTTATTTACCAAGATCTCAAAACAAACACAAAATGGCGAATCTACTCCACCGACTTTGCCTTCGCCGCGACCAACGTGTCGTCGGCAAAGCAGGCAACCCCCCTCCTCGATGATACGTCTCGCCAGGATTCGTTCGAGGAACTTCGATGTTTTGAATGTTTGTTCTAAGTTGTTTGTATACTTATTCAGTACTGTAATACCATTCCAATAAGGATCCATTTCATAGTAAATAATGATTTTCCATTCGTCTCTTATCAATTGCATGTCACATACCTTATCAAAATATATTCCTTGATCTTGCCTAAACTGTCTTGTTCTTATGGTGCCTTCAGAGCTTGAAAAAAATAAGATAGAAACTGTCATAGTAATAAAATTAAATCATCACACAGCGTTTTGTGTCTTGTTTGACGCGATTTTTCATTTATGTTTATGTTTGTGGCGGGGATTTGATTAATTCCCTGCGCGTTTGCTCATTTTGTTGATTTGATGTTACAGGTTTTTTGCTGCTGCTTTCAACATCTATCAGTAATCTTGATAGTTTTGTTATCGGACGTTTTAGAATGCCATTTTTAGTTTTCATCTGCACTACTTTCACATAGCCATCACTTCCAGGATAGACATCTGTAACCCTTCCCATCAGCCATCGACCAGGGGGTAGCTTCGCCAGCTGCAGCTGGCCTTGCAGTATTTCTTCCTTATAAAGCTCAAGGTCAATCGAGCCCCACCATGGTAAGTATTTTCATGTGCTTCTTTTATAATTAATTTGGTAAGTCTTTTGTTTCTGTGTACATGAAGTTTCCTATTGTAACAGAATAAGTCATCGTTGATCTTAGCAGGTTTTAACCTTCCTCCTACGCGTGAAATTCCTTTATCATCCAAAAATGGATTTAAAGATAATAGTTTGCTCTTTGCATGTAGCTTGCTTTGCTTTTGTAAATAATTTATATCTTCGCCAAACTCTGTTTGTTGTGTGTGCTTGATGATGCTTAATTTTGCTTTTCTTAATTCCTCTATGCTTAAGTAGCTTTCTCGTGTAATATTATGCTTGCTTATATTTGATAGAAAACGATAAGACCAAGCAAAGATTTTTGTTATTTTACTAAACGAACTGTAGTTATTTAATATTTGATTTATTATGTGCTGATTATTTGCTTCATTTTGTGTAATAGTAGAAACTTGATGCGATCTTTTGACATCTTCAATTGTTGAATAAATAGAATGATTGTTACATTCTTCCCTTTTGAATGATTGAATCCACGTCGGTCCTTGCCACCACAATGATGTGTTACTGATACACCACGGCTGACGCAATCTGCCGGGTTTTTAATAGATTTGACATAACTCCATTGTTCCGGAGGTATGACCTTGGTTACTTGCTGTACGCGGTTGGCCACAAACGTCTTCCACTGACCTGGCTCCCCTTGCAACCAACTCAACACTGCTGTTGAATCGGTCCACCCGAATGATTCTATGTTGAATACTTGGAGACAGGTTTTTACAACGACCATTAATTTTGAAAGTAAAACCGCACCATATAACTCTAATCTAGGTAGTGAAATCTTCTTGCTTTTTGGTACTAGTCTTAATTTTGCTGCAACTAATACCACTGAATTATTTTTAGGTTTTTGTGTTTATGTTGGTTTTTGCTGATTAGACAATATATCACACAAGCGTATGCCTGGGTGGATGCATCACAAAACCCATGTAACTGGATGACGTCATCCTTGTTGGTTTGAAGCCATCTTGGAATCCGAATTTGTGTAATATTTTTATCCATTCTTCCCTTATGTCAAGAGCGATCCGGAAGTTTGCTATTCCAAGTTATGTTTTGTACCCAAACCTTTTGAAATAGGAGCTTGAGTTTAGTTACAACGGACGCAAGCCATCCTAAAGGGTCGAACAGTTTGGATATATCTGACACTAAATTACGTTTTGTTAATTTTGATGTAATTGTGCTCAATTTGCAATCAAAGGTAAAGTTGTCAGATTGAGGATGCAAACGCAGGCCTAACGTTTTTGTTGAACCTTCATATTTAAAGTCATAAGATTGACTATTGCTAAATGCGGCACTAACACCTTCTAGAAGTACTGGTGTATTTGCTGATCATTTTCTAAGGATAAAGCCTCCGACTTTAGTAAACTAATTAAATCTGTTTGCAACTGTTTTGCTGACGATAAATCATGGCTTCCTGAAAGGTCATCCATGTAAAACTGGTTTTGTTAACTTTTTGAGTACCATCATGGCAAGAAAGGGAGCAGCTTTCGTGTCATAAGTTACAGTAGATAGCTGATATTTCTGTAACCTATCTGCAGGCGTGTCTTTCCAAATGATTTATTGGTATGTTTGATCTTCCTCGTGCAACACAATCCGGCGAAACATATTCTCTATGTCCGCAGTGTAGGCGTATTGATATTGACGCCATCTGATAATAAGTGATAAAAGATCTTGATGACGATTTGGACCTCGGTACATAAAATCATTTAAACTTTGTCCGCTTGTCGTTGGCGAGGAGGCATTAAAAACAACGCGAAGCGCTGTAGTTGATGATTCCGCGAGCAATATTGCTTGATGACGAACGCATATGACCTAATTCTCTAAAAGCATTTATATATATTTTGTATTGTTTTTCAATGTGATCCCGATATTTAAATCGTTTTTCTAAATTTTTGAATTGTGCAATTGCTCTTGATTTTGACTCCCCTAATCGTTCCTTTGCGTCTGATAATAAAGGCAGCCGAACTTTGTATTTTCCGCAAGTAGTAATTACCAGATTTAGGTATATCTTCTATCTCCCAAAATTGTTTGAACTCATCCGTATCGATTTGAACTACGTTACAATGATAGTTATTCATATTTCCGCATAATATCCAACCAAGGCGCGTTTGTTGCGCAATTGGCAGATTTTGTTTAATCTAATAGAATAATCCCTTCTAGAATAATTTGCGAATAAATGTCGGCTTCTAATAAAATATCTATTTCACGGCTAATATAAAACTGTGGATCTGCTAATTCAATGTTATTTAAATATGACCAATCGGGTTGTCGGAATGTGTAACTAGGAAGATTTTTTGTTAGACTTTTCATGTTAAAAACATAAGTGTGAAATGAATAACTTTCATCCATCGAACAACAGTTTACGTTAACCATCCCCTTACAGCTGCTATCCTTGGCACCAATGCCTGTTATTAAACCCTTGCATCTATTACGTGGTAACCCTAATAATTGCTCCGTGTTCTCAGAGATTAATGACACTTGCGATCCCTGATCGATAAGAGCGCGGAATGTTTGATAAGTGCCATCTTTCTCTTGCACTTTGATAATTGCTGTCGATAATAACGTTTCTGGCATTTCATCAGCCTGGGCCACGTGTGTGTTGCTGTCGTGGTGACTTCGGCTCGGTTTCGAGGTCGCGTCGCCGCGCGAATTACCTGCTGCTGAGTCGCGATTTTGCTTTACAC
This sequence comes from Chilo suppressalis, assembly GCA_902850365.2. Classification (NCBI taxonomy): domain Eukaryota; kingdom Metazoa; phylum Arthropoda; class Insecta; order Lepidoptera; family Crambidae; genus Chilo; species Chilo suppressalis. Next base: position 8,777,905 of record OU963902.1, read on the forward strand.
AATACGCTTCGTGAAGTATCGTATGATCTTCGTTACATTGGCGGCATTAGTCAGGTCCTAAATTCTGTCACATGTTTAATATAAAATAATTGAAACAAGTTTATTCATTATGTAACCATTTATATACCAAAATGAATTTAACAAAACAGATTCTTTAAAGTTTATTAAAAATGACCTCCGTGATTTTGAATACAGGCCTTCAATCTGCGCGGCCAGCCGTCTATCGCAGCACGAACGAGGTCCATGTCAATATCGGCGGCTGCCTTAATCAAGGATGTCTTGAGTGACTCCAAATTGGGATGAGGCTTTGAGCACGCCTTTTCCTCCAAGTGTTGGCATATCTTGTAATCTAACGGACTCAAATCTGGACTGGAGGAGGGCCAGTCTTCGTGCCGGATGAAGTCGAATTCACGCGGCGAAAGCCAGTCTTGTGTGCTCTTCGCTCTATGAGCTGGCTCCGAATCTTGTTGGAATACCCAGTGCCTGTTATTGACCATGGTATGGGAAACAGGTTCCACAAGGTTCGTCAGGACTGTATTTGGATACACAACTGCATTCGTTTTTACACCTTTCTCACATAAATGTACCTCTGTTAAGCCCCAATAAGAAACTCCCAACCATACCATGAGCGAGGATGGAAAATGACCTCATTGGACACGCAGAATACGGCTGCTCGCTTCTTCACTACTGTGTGCGTACACCTTATCATTTTGTTTGTTGTAGCTCTCTTCTACGGTAAAAATTTTTTCATCTGAAAAAATAATTTACCGATATTTTTTTCCCGTATAGATTCAACAAAGCGCAGCATCTCTTTAGTTTCAGGTCCATTAGAGGAGCATTCAAACTATGTCCTGTTTTTCTTCGATATGAAGCCCTAAGTCTTCATTTAACACCCTTTTCACCGTTCTGCTTAACCCTATCTGAAGGGCCAACAGTTTCTGCTTACTAAGATATTGTAGGCAAATTCATTAGAATACTGACATGCGAATTGAAAATTAGTTTCTGATTGTTAAAACGTTACGGCGGCGACGGCGCAGGGGTGCCGGCCCTCTTCTTCGTTCTTTTCCTGGCGGGCTCATCCCGCCCCCTACCGGCCGATTCCGGCCCATCGCCCTCCTCGGGGAGCATCTTCGAGCTCCCTGCTGCGTTTTGAACTAGACCTTTGGGCAATTGTCGGCGCCCCCGCATACGTGCGCCAGCCCAAGGTTGCCCTTGGGGAGGGATTCCCCGGCTGAGCCGGGACCCTCTCGGGGAGAATTTTTCGTTTCAACACTCTAAAGCCCTAATGAAGTAAACAGAGAGTATATTTTGTTTATTATTGACTTTTTAGTGCAGTAAGTAAAAGCGTGTTTTTAGTTTTTTTAACTATTATATTTTCTTTGTATCCGAAGTAAATCTAAAAGTGATAGTATTTTACTACGAAACGAAATGTGACTGTCGATTTTAGTCCACAAACTTTTTACCAAAAGCGTATAAGCGATTTATTGCTATTTTTTTACTTTTCGCACCCTTTATGTGCTCCGTGGTCGCAAGATAGAAGCGCCCCAAACAAAAGACGCTCTGCGCGTCCGCCACAGCCTTGCTGCGAACTTGAACGTACATCGGCCGCTACAATCCGCACCGTCCACTAACGAAATATATAACGCAAGCCTTCCGTTTACCAGGCGACATTCGCGTTAACCACAGCCGCCAAAACACGGTTAAAGCTAACTACAGTGCGGTCAGAAAGATTACCGTCACATCAAAACGTTTTAGGAATAGACATTTTTTGACACTCCGGGGATTGTGGGCACTGTTTATTTTTTATTTCAAATTCACAATGATTCTCATCTTGGCATGTTTTGCCTTGGCACTCTGGATAGTTAAGTTCCGATACAGAAGGCAGCACATGTACAAACTAGCTTCCAAGATACCACCCCCGACCAAAGAGATGCCCGTTATCGGAATTGCGCACAAGTTGATGGGAAGCACAGAGGGTAAGTTTAACAAGTACTTATTATCTTATAAAAAGTCAGTTTAAAAAACAACAACTCTTTATACTATTCGATAATATGGTAAATAAACATTTTAATAATTATTGAACTAAGTAATTTGATACTTTATCACTAATGCACACGTAGGAAGCAAATAAAATATACAGTATTGATTAAAAACATCAATATCATCATAGCAAATTCCTTTTTTTATATGGAGAAGTACTTTAAAAGAAAATTCTCTCCTTATTTTAGAAATTGGTTTAAATATTTTATTATTAACAATTTTTCAAGTTAAAACGTGCAATTTTAATATAAATAATACATCTTATCAATAATAATTGAGTCAATAATATCGACATTCGTAAAGCAGAAAACCATTACTGTATCTTCGTAGTCTTGTTGTTATGTGAAATATTTTAGTACGCTACAATATAAAAAACTCACTCACCTTCGATATTGAGGAATTTTTATGACAAAAGACCGACACTTTTTTTAATATAAAAAAAAATATCCATTTCTCTACTTAGAAACTGAACCTAAATCGACAGGTTTAAATATTTAGTTGCGCTTTGCAGGATAAGTTATATTACAGCAGCAAGCACGCTTTTAAAGTTATATTTAATGTAAGGAGTGACTAATAGATACACATAAACAGGAACCCTATTAATAATAATAATATAATTTTCTAAAATGTTGTGTTAACATAACGTCACTAACAATAGGGTATTTAAAGAAAAGTTTACTAGAAAAACATCCACATGGACCAGGCAGCGGAAGGAACTCGAACCCGCATCCTTCGCTATCTTTTTTTTTCTAGTAAACTTTTCTTTAGATTTAAACATCTAGCAGTTAAATACTTAAAAAATAAATAAAATCATAACTATAATTGCTATTTCTTCTTTCAAATGTTTAATACTTGAAAAAGTATTCATTTGACATTGTGGGTTACCTAAAATGCGAAGAGATGGCGCTGCCTTGCAGCTTAAGGCTAGGAAAATTTCGACGCGGCTAATAGGGCCATGGTAGCATAATGGTCAGTGCATTCGAAAATTATTTTATTTATTTGAGCCATTTTAACTGCTTATGGGGTATTCTCTTTACCCAGTCACATAAAAGTACTTTTAAAATAAAAACTACTATTGATACACTAACTAAAGGAAAGGAAGCGACGCAAGGGCGAGGTACTATAGCATAAATATAAATATATATTAGAATTGGTTTATTTATTTATTAATCCTGCTAAAGCAGATATACGAATCCGGATGTTGGTCGACAAGTTGCCATTATCAAAATTTGCAAATCAGTTTTGTCTTACTGCTCGGAGTCAACAATTGGCGGTTTATGGTTTTCACAACTACAGACTACAGATAGACTTGCTTCCTTAAAAACTTTGTTCATAAGTAATTCATGTCACGCAATATAAACGTTCAAGTTTGTATAAACATAAACTATGATGAATAATGGGCCGAACCAATGTCATATGTAGCGGCCAGCGTTGTGGTGTGCGACTATGGGACGTGATAATGGATCGTTCGTATGTGACGGTTCACACTCCGACGTTTGTTCCTTTAATCTTTTGTTGACAAGATGAAGGCGCTTCGTTGTTACGGTGTTATATTTTTCCAAGTCGTTAAACGCGCTATAATCAGATTTTCTCAAATATAAATGACGCAATTTATCATTATAGGCCAGAGAAAAACCGGATTGCGGCAAGTGTTATTGTCATACGGTCATACCTGAATGTGTAGTACATAGTGCAGGAACTGTCTGTCTGTTTTTCTAATTATCACTCAAAGAGTTTTACTAGTAAAATTGATACGTAAAAATTATGATCTCACGTCTTTCAGGTACTATACGAACGGTAACGATTTAGATGAAAAAGAATATTAGTCTATATTTATTATATTTCTTGTTGTATTACAAAAGATAAAGTTAAGCTCGGTTGCTCAGGTTAAGTGACTGCCAAAATTTATTTATTTATTTGAGGAAAACAACAGCATTGTCTTATTTCTAGTTATATTTATAATATTTTCTTAAACTAATGCCAATAACAGTTTTCCTGGTAACATATTCACTTGCGTAACATTTTTGTGTCTATCTATATAGTTCATTCAAAGATATTTGCAACAATAGTTTCTTTTTCTGTCTATATGTTAATTAATTAAGATATCACACGACACGTTTATAAGACAACATGAATACATTGTATATCATATAACGAAGCAATAAAATATACATACTATCCCCATACGTGTCTTATTATTTAGCCAAATATGCTTAATCAATGCTATGCTCTTTCCCCGGTCATTCATTAGTTAGAAGCTTTACAATGGATTGCTTAAAAGTACGTTTTGTACCTATAAAAGGATCAGCAGTACTAAAATGTTTATTATAGTTATTGGATATACGTGTGAGTGGCGCATTTTGAGCATAATTAGTGGAGTGAGAGGGAGTGTGGAAAAGAGAAGTGTGCCTGGTGCGACGAGATGGCACTCGAAGTGCCAACTTTTCCAAAAGTTCAGGACAGTCAATTTGCCCACGGACCAAAACAAACAGGAAACCCATATCTAATACATGGCGACGCTCTTCTAGCCTGAGTAACTTATATGCATGGCAATATTGTATGTAACTGTTATTAGAATATGTTCTGTTGATATAGTTTAAGCGCTTGATAAATAGTCTTTAAATACTTTCAATTCTATTTTTATATTTAGAATAAAATGGAGACCATATAGGGCTTGCATATTATAAAGTACTCCTGACGTAGGCGTAATACACTATTTTAAAAACTGTAATTGATCTAAATAGTTTACATATTCGAAGAACAAATCCTAAGTTGCAAAGAGCCTTATTCACGATGTCGTCAATATGGCTCGAAAATGACATTTTACTGTCCAGTATAACATCTAGATCACGCGTTTCATATGCCCTATTAATCAAACTGTTTTCGAATTAGTAGTTATGCAAGATTGGTTTTTTACTACGCGTATAGCTAATTATTTGACGTTCAGATATATTTACTGTAATACTGGTTTAAACTAATTAGTTCTGCCTGTAAGCGAAAGCAGTCATTTATAGATCTAATGGAAAGAAAAACTTTTTTATCGTCTGCATACAGGAGATGATTTGAATGATCTATATATTATTTTATTCTAATTTTAGTATTAAATGTAGCAAACGATCACAAAAATTACATAACTTGAAGCCTCCAGGAACGGGCCTCTAAATTTTGCAGTAAGATTACTGAGTCATGGGCTTTATTAGCACAAGCTTAAATAGATTTTTAAGTAGGTATGAACTTGTTAGTGCAATACATGTACTTACAAATTTGTAAGGAACCCTCGGTGGGCGTGTGGGATATGTGTGTTAATTCTACCATCGAGAAGTTAATGGCCTACGCTGACGAGGGATTTTTGTCAGCGAAGGACAAAAGTCTCTTAATCTAATAAAAAATGTCCGCCGGGGCCTTGTCACGGACTCAATGCACACGATTTGCTAAAATTTCATTTTTTGTCCGAAAATTTAGAGAAGTGCCCGCTATGGAAATAAATATTCTCATATTACGTTGTGTTGTAATTGATATAAAGTTAAAGAAAAAGAAAAGACGTTTTAAAGAGAATACTGGGTCCATTTCTTTATTTTTTTTCTGAATAAAGTAAATAAAATAAATGAATAAAGTAAATAAGTCGGATCGAGCGCGCAACGCGTACTAAAGTTTGTTGCGTGCGTTGCTGCGTTTAGTCACATGATTTAAATTTTTTAGGGGACACTCGTGTATTGCCGTTCTGTCCGACCTCCGATGTCTTCGGTTGTTCGGACTTTTTGTACTCGGAACTTATAATCCCTCTTGTGCGTTACCCGATGTCGTCGTAAGCGATCTATTTTGGCGGACAAAAAAGTCCCCGGACGAAAGCCCCTCGTCTGTGCAGGCTATGAGAGTCATTATTATTTTTAATTTCAGATATAATGGATGAGCTGAAATCGTACAGCTACGCAGCCATGGAAAATGGTGGTATGATCAGAGGATGGCTCAGTCACATATTGTATTTCTGTAAGTATTTTTATTTTCTGTTGATGATAGAGATACTATAATTCATTATATCTCCTAGACTGTGACTGTGACGGACTGAAAAAATAATATTATGTTAGTACGCATTATCGTTTCTTTACTAATGTGATGAAAAGCGCGGTAATTATCTCCGTTTGTCAAAATTGTAACTAATGGTTAATGGATGGATGAATCAGAACATGAATCGGAACGTAAATTGGATGTTTAGTAAAACTCTTTTGAATCGTCCAAATTTTTTTTCCCTACCACTACCCACCACCACCACTCGTTATGGACATATTTTTTAGCTGCGGAGAAAAGCGAGCGAAAAAAACACTCCATAACATTAAAAGTCTAATGAAACAACATTTACAAATCATTATGTTGTTACAACGTCAATACAATTATGATTTATTTAATATAGAATACCTGTTGGAATGATTGGAACAGTTCAAACCCAAGCATTTTTGTCTGTAATATAATCAGACACTTTGTAATAAGCTTTTTTAGTGCTTTTTTTATACTATCTTGAAAGTTATTTATGGTTAACTCTTGGATATTGCTTGTACCTTTATTGTGTAAGCGAACACAAAGGCCTTTAAATGAATTATTTTTGATTTTGTGAAGCCTAGTAGCAGGTAAAGTAAGTTTATTTTTGTTTCTTGTATTAAGTGGGTGAACATCACTGTTTTTAAGAAACAAATTAATATTTTTTCTTACAAGTAGGTAATAAATTTTCGTTTATTATGTATTGTGATACGACCGTTATTATTCCAAATTATTTAAACTTATCTCTTAACGATTCTTTAACATTTATCGAATATTCCTCTTCTGTAGCACAATTCTCCATTATGATTGATCGATTGAGGTATTATGATTTCATTGTTGACAGTGCTTTTGGATCCCGTGGACAATGAAAAAGTGCTGAAGACATGCATGGAGAAAGACAACCTGCACAGATTCATGAGAACCGTCATTGGCAACGGTGGCATATTCGCCCCTGGTAAGTTATTCTGACTATTTAATTGCGCTGAACATTGAGTATTAAGATTCTGTACAAATGATGCAGAATCCAACTTAAATTTACCTAATCTTACTGACCAATAGTTTATTTAGGTATATACCTGGCTTAATTAGTACAAGAAACATGATATGAATACACCAAGAGGTCATAGAAGTGCGTACACTGATACAATGGTTTCTGTTGCGTAGCAGTACGGAATGAGTTCTCGCCAAACGCCAATCACAGAACTCCACACGTGTCCACTATAGTCATAGCTCTATGTGGTTTGATAAAAAGTAAATTTAAAGTAAAACATCTAGCAGTTCAATGCTTTAAATAAAAATATGATAAATTAAAAGTGTTTCTTTAAGTTCTATATAATGTACAAAAATAGTGAAAATAACTACATACTTTAAACGACAACATATTATTATGTGTAATCGGAATATAAATCACACCTCTTCAGTTCGATCTCTTGGCGTCCTCGGTTATTTGGGGGACTTTATGAACGCGGTACAATTAATCCGTCGTGTGCGTTACTAAATGCAGTCGTCAATGATCTATTTTGGCGGACAAAAAGTTTGTGGACAAAAGTCTGTGCTGACCATTAACATAAAACATTACGCCCAGAATCATATTGCAGTTAACCTTTCGAAATACATTAAATTGTTAAGATTGTTTGTTAACTTGAAATCAGATCTGTATTGACACTAAGTACACACATATTTATATATCATAATGATATTAAATGAAATCATACTTTCTGTGATCTTTGGACTCAATAAGCTACTTTCGTAATACCTCTTGCCTTGACCGACAGAAATTAGTATTGCAATTTAATACGACTTGAGGTTTTTGGGTTATTACAATATAGGCAATCCTTATTGTAAATATAATAAATAAATAAATATTTCCAACACTCCCACCAATTAGCCTAGCCCCAAAGTAAGCACTATAAGACTTGTGTTTTGGGATACTAAGGTAACGGATAGAATACAATATACTGTACATATATAAATATATTTTTATAGAAATACATATTAAACATCCATGACTGGAGTACAAATGCTCGTATTCATCACACATAACAAATGCCCCCACCGGGATTTGAATCCGGGACCTCTCGAGTCGGCGACACCATGAAACCCGGCGTACAAACCACTCGGCCACGGAGGTCGTATACGTAGAGGAGTGAGTTAACTGGGAAAGTGCAGCTTATTTGGGAATACAAGAATTGAGGTAATGATGGGGTAGAGTAAATGAAATTCTATTTCAGTTACATTTTCAAAAACTAATGGACATGTATTTTTTCTTTTGTCAATCAACCAAAAAATGACAAAGATAAGATTATTGGGAGTGGGGGCTCGTGACGTCACCTCTAAGTAAAAATTGTACCTAGACGCGACGTCATGCGACAATTTAAATCAATGCATCCTGGTAAAATACGTGTCCAATATTTTTTGATAATCAATCTACTAGACGTAGAAAAAAAGTTAGTCTGCATCCCTATTATTATTAATGATTTCTCATTCAATGGTAAAACTATTATGTATTAAATTGATGTTCTTTTGTACAACTCAGAAAAAGGAATTTAACCAGATATGTAATAATATCGATACCGCGGGGCTCAAAGGGCGTATAAACAATAAAAGCAAATTATACAGGAGTCAAAAAGCAGAAACAAAATTATACTGGCATAAAAGCATTGTAAAAAAATTATGCACGACTATTGCTGTAAAATAAAAATTTATATAATTAAATAACTAACTAACTAAACTTAACTTTCACAGTGAAAATTTGGAGAAGACGCAGGAAAATCCTGGTGCCAGCGTTCAGTCCGAAAATTGTGGAATCCTTTGTGAAAATATTTACTCAGCAGAGTGAAACACTTGTGAAAAAGCTTAGTAACCAAGTTGAAAAGGGCAAATTCAGCGTATGGCCTTTTTTGAGCACTTACACATTAGACTCCGTTTCTCGTGAGTATTTTTTACTATCTTTTTGACGATTTCTTTAACATAAAGTATAGTTTCTGTGAAAGTTTAAAAAGAACTTATAATACTGCTCGCGAAGAACATATTGACCTGTCATCTTTCCTCTTCTTCCTCTTGCAACAGGCGTTTCCGCAATTCGAAGTCCTTATGGTGCCTGTTTTGCGTGAGGGCTGGAATGACTCCGGCATCATTACCTGTGCTGCCGGAGTCATTCCAGCTAGCCCAGCTCCTTCTCGCACGCCCCCAGGGCCTTCACATTGCCTCTTAGAGGTTTCCCGGTGAACCGTGGTATTTTGCCCGGTATTCGGCCACTCCGTTGCATTCCAGCAAAACGTGAGTGGCTGTTTCTTCTGCCTTCATGCATCCTCTGAATAGGGGGCTGTCCGTGACGCCGATGTTAAAAACATGTCTATTACAATAGGCATGTCCGGTAATAGCTGTTGCCATGCGCAATGTAGGTCTGCTTAGCTGTACAAAAGACTTGGAGAGGGCAATGTAACCCGTAGCAAAGCGAGCTTGGTCTGCCTGCACGTCTCCAGATTAAGCTAGTGTTGCTGGTGTAGTGCGGCTGTGTGCTCGGGGGTTTTACTGACAAACCAGCTTACCGGCACCGGGATGATCTGCAGCGTCGGTCCCGCGTGATCCAGTGGGTCCCTTAATCCATTGGATAGTAATAGAATTGCGTAACCCTACCGTGTTTAAGGTTTGGTGACATTCTTGTAGGTGGTTCGATTTAACTAAAGAGTCATCTAGAGCTTGTAAGACTTATTTGCTATCGGACAGGATCCTAATTTCTTGCACTGTTACCTTTCTGGAGAGGATCGCTCTTGCCGTCAGTATGATTCCCATATACTCAAGGGCTTAAGGGAAAATCTATATGTATATTGAGGTCCTTAGAGAAAATACCTGCGCCCGTGCCCGATGAGGTTTTAGAGCCGTCGGAGTAGATCATGAGGGCCTTGTGTGTTACCTTTTGATCGTTGTCATCCAGTAGATGTATTCTGTACTTTTTGTCAAATATAAAGGCAGGTTTGATTTTGTCAACGCATTTCTTCGGTATACCGTTGATATGTCGTGATGTCTTTTGTAACGCATTTCGTCGGTATACCGTTGAGATGTCGTGATGTCTTTCGAACCTTACCAGTACAAACTTTTGTAGTCTCAACGCTGTCTTAGCCATTTCCTGTTTGATGTAGATGTGGAGCGGTGTGATATTTGACATAACTCTCAGTGCTGCACAAGGGCGGATCCAACTTTGGCGCCAGGGGGGGGTCATATAGTCGTGGTCAAATCACAGTGGGTACAGATTATGAAGCACAGATTGTGAAGTGGGTACAGATGGACCCAGCCCGGGGGGGGTCATGACCCCCATGACCCCCCCTCTGGATCCGCCCTTGGTGCTGCAGCTGCTGGGTTGGAGCCGTACTTAAGTACTCAGTCATTGACCTGTCATAAAAATTGATCGACCAATTTACTGTAGGAGAAGCTCGATGGCGCAGGTGCTTAAAACGGGCTTTTGACGTTGAAACAGTCACACAGACCGTCCATCGAACCACGGCAAGTAATTTAATGGACCGGCGGCATGACCTTGGTTGTTCAGTCCGCTTTAAGACTAATCCATTCACGATCGAACTGGTCACATACGACTGAAATCCGTGCGACGGCCTTGTGCGACCGTTGTAACGTGTACGGCCCGTCTAACGCGTTCGACTAGTGATCGTGAAAGTTAAGTATCTTTCGGCTGGATGGCTGGTCATCGGATAGATGGCCATAAATTAATTATCTTGAAATCCTCCGTGCTTTGGAAGGGACGTTAAGCCATAAATTAATTATCTTGAAATCCTCCGTGCTTTGGAAGGGTAAGGTCATGCAAGGCCAATTTTTAGATTAAAACAAAAAGGGAAGATACGGTACGCTCATACTAGCATCAAATAAAATATGATCCAACTCAACTACATAAGCAACTCTTACACTCTCACACGTCTATGTATAAACATTCAATCGAGCGAGCGAGACAGAACTGTACGCTTCAACGCAGCGCGAGCGAAATGGCGAGTCCGCTTCTGAGTCCGTACGGCTGAGCTGTATTGTTGTCCTTTTCTTGATAACAAAATCGCTTTTACGTAAATGACATTCACGACAAACCGTGCTTTTAAAGAAAAAATGTTTTTACAGTTTCACGAATGAAAAGTGTTGCCGAGGCATTTGTTATTTGTGTTCTTTATAAAGGCATCGAAGGCATTATTTTATCCTTAAATCATAGAATATACGCAATATTGATATATTGAGTGCACATGCAGCGTGTTTGAATGTCCAATTGTGACTAAAGCAAATTGTGGTCATGCACCATAATTTAGGCAAATCTCTTCTGAGCCACGAGTGCCGTATCTTCCCTTTTTGTTTTAATTTAGTCCACAACTCCATCCATAGAGAAGGTATGTACCCCAACGTGGGTACAATAAAAGGCTGATGATGATGCTTCTGCAAAAAAGTTGCATATTTATCTCGCCTCAAGATGATAATACGAGTCACGAGCATTAACTAGTAAGTAAGTTAGTTCCAGATATTTTGAAAATGCACTTTATTCACTTAAAGACTTCATTCATATACAGAAACGGCGATGGGTGTAAAAATAAACGCGCAGAATAATACTCACAGTCCATTCCTTGTGTCGCTGAACCGAATCCTGAATTTGGCGTGCGAAAGAATATTCCACCTGTGGCTTCAGCCAGATTGGATGTACATGCTCTTCCCGCAATATACGGAGCACAAGGCTTGTCTTAAGCAACTGCACGATTTCACTGATGAGGTAATTTAAATGTTACATACAAAAAATGAATAAAGGCTAATATTAAATAAAAAATGGATACAACACCTAATTTAAAAAAAGCTTTGGGTAACTAATTAGTGAGGGGAAGGTTTTTACTTTTAGCCTTACATTTCTCTGCTTTGACTTTGAAATTAAAATTAAAATTTGTAATCATGTTGCTCATATCTTATTATTCCACCATCATAATATCTTTAACTTTTAGAACATAACAGTAGTTTTTATTTAAGGTTATAGTAAAAAAACGCGAAGAAATACAGAAGGAATCCAAGGAAAAAACTGAAGCGGATGCTGAATATGGTAAATTTATTTTTTATTTTTTCAGTAAATACCCAACAACAATTTGATCTGGAAATTTTACAATCTTACATTAAACAACAGTTTTTATGGATAGATCCGCGTTGTTTGAGACATCGATAAATTTAACTACTATAATGTCACGTCACATACATATTAAATGTGTAAAATATAAACAAGTGGTTATTTTTCCTGTAGTTTTTTAAAAGTTAAATTTGACTATAGTTATAGTTCATCTTTAACTATAGTCAATTTTACTATTTATCAAACAAAGAGGGCAGACAGCAACCTGACAGCCAAACAAATGCTAAAGAAATCAGCATTCTCTATGAGCTTAACGTTTGATATACCTAATAACTCATTTGTGTGTTAATTAATGTTCCAATAATAATAAAATACCTTACAATTTACATTATGTGGAGGTAGGGTGTTAATGATAGAAAACTCCGTTTATTTCAGATCTAGATAGTTATAAAACCAAGAGTTTTCTAGATCATCTGATTGATCTTTCGGGCAAAGAGGGTGGTTACTCTAATCTAGAATTGAGGGAGGAAGTGTTGACCTTGACTATCGCTGGAACGGATACCTCTGCGGTTGCCATGGGAAACACCTTGAAGATGCTGGCGACATATCCAGAAGTCCAAACGCGGGTTTATGAAGAGTAAGTTATGAAACCTATTAGGTACCTAAATTTTTCCTCTACTCTTTCTCTTCACATCTAAGCCCATGCATGCATCTCCCACGCTGGCAGCACGAGGCCACCTCGGGGACGCATGAGGCTGAGTATTCAATGAAAATAAATATATAGACACGAGCAAGTTATACATATAAAAGAATGCAAAAATTATAGTATAAAAAAATATAGAATTTCTTCTATTACCCCCACATTTACAATATCCGAAAGTCAAATCATCTGAATATCGCAGTAGTAATATGACTTACATGAAGGAAGCAATAAATTAAAACATATCGGTAGCGAAAATTCTCGTTCTATAGAGTAATACATTTTCAATGTCATTGCCGGATCGATCCTGACCAAAATCCGGCAAATTTTAATATAAACACATAAATAGTAATGTTCTAGCTGTACCATAGCATATATATTGTAAAGGTACTATTCCGTGCATCGCGATCGATGGCGGCCGCGCGCGCCTCGCACCTCGACCATGATTTTGACTTTGGTAGACACACTTCTAGAGGGATCTGACTAATAACACCGACTAATTTTGAGAAACGTCTGTTGCGGGCTTCGGAAACGGTGCCATAAATTTTCATACTCTGACTATAGTCGCGAGCGACCGACGACAGTCGTAAGCCGCGCGCGGCCGCGATCGATCGCGATGCACGGAATAGTACCTTAAATATTTATTAGCAGTTCAACTTCATCATCATCATCATCAGCCTATTAATGTCCCCACTGCTGGGGCACAGGCCTTCCCTATGGATGGAATAGGGAGATTGGGCCATGACCCACCACGCGGGCCCAGTGCGGATTGGCGGGTGCTAACGACTGCAGATGCAGCCGGGACCAACGGCTTAACGTACCTTCCGAAGCACGGAGGAGCTCGAGATAGTAAATTTTTGGTCACCCATCCAATGACCGACCACTGCGAAAGTTGCTTAACTTCAACGATCGCAGCCAAACGTGCTAACCACTTGCACCAACGAGCTCCTCTCCTCAGACCTCAGTTCAACTTACTAAGGTCAAATTTGAATTTGAGGTTAGTGTATATCATGTACATGCAAATTAAAGCAAACCTGTTATATGTGTGACTATATCATTTGCTGACGTTTCGGTGACGATTATCCAACGTGTTCATTATTCTGCCATGGGGAAACGCAAAATCGATGTTTTTATTTACATTTGTCGAGTAGATACTACAGACAAAAGAAAACTGTTCAATGTAGCTATTCCTGCTTGCGGCTGTCAAACTTTCGATGCTGCATCAGTGCAGAAGGCTGAACTCAATATAATTTCATTAATAAAATTGTATCACAGTGCTCCGTCATTGTCATACTTGGTTTTCGAGAATAAGTAGTACGGGTAGTAAAGAATACCTAAATACAAATTATGTGATCACTGAAAACGTTAAATAAAGCTAGAATGAGAAGGAGTTTAGGAGTTTAGTAACCCTATAAAGGTCAATCTGATTTTATGAAGAGTTCGTGCATAGATAAATTATTATTAAAGTCATCAGTAGTACTAAAACTTACACATTTTCAGGATTTATGACATATTCGGAGATTCTGGTCGTCAATTAGTGAAAGAAGATTTACATCAACTGAAGTACCTCGAGAGGGTCGTGAAGGAGACACTGAGGCTTTTTCCGCCCGTGCCCTTCATCATCAGAAGGGTGGACGAGAATGTCACATTACGTAAGTGTTAGATTATGTACTTTATCAATGATTTTTTGTTCGGTTACAAAGTTATTGATCGCTTTAGGAACAAGAAAGCAGCTAATGAAAACAATAAAAATAATCTTAACTTCCTAAATTCTTCATTACATAAAAAAATATAATTCACGCAAAATATAAAAACGCAACAGTAAAACCCCGTATCATTTTTAAATGGTATCTTTGTTTTATTTGCGTGGAAGTTGATGTTCCGCTGGTTTCACTCGCTCTGCCCTGCGTCTGCATGGTCACCATAGCTCTAGGTCTAACCTGTAGGTAAACGATAATTGTGGTAGTTATCGTTTAATTGGCTGTTATTTGCCAGAATCGACACCACTGTACTTCTATTCTTAAACGAGTGCACTAATAGGAGTATCATTAAACTTGGTACAATTTACAATATAACCCAGAGTGTATAATGTTCAGTGTACTCATCTTTAAGACAGAACACATGTATGATAAAATATAATATACCTACCAAACATTCGTGATTTTAAAATTAGCGCCGCAGTAATTTTATATGCGCCAGGGAATAGGGAACCAACTGAGTTTACTACGGAGTAAGACAGGTGGTCAAATTTTCGGAGATTATAAATAAACTTGATGCAATCATTCTGCAGTCGTTCTTATTTTATTGAGGAGTTTCTCGAACAGATCGATTTAGCAGACTTCAGCTTAGTCGATGATGGACAACAAAATTGAGTTTGCCAAGTTGATTTTGGTACTGATCGGCAAAATGTTACCAAGGGAAAAAACCATACGCAGCAAACACCTTTTTCCTGACCGCCTCCACCTGCCATTTCCAGGAGAAACTCTGGTCAAACACAACAACTAAGTTTCTGACGGTTTCTGAACAGTAGTGCGGTTTAAATCAATGGGAGGCAAATGATCAAATTCGATCCTGGAAATAAAATAAGGACTATCAATCCCGAAACTGAAATAATTATTGATTGAGTTTATGCAGGGTTTAAGGTTATTTGTAAGAGACAAATTCACGTTGGTTACCGAAACAGCACTAGAGAGGTTAGATAACGGAGCCTGGGTGTATATCCGAAGGTCATCAGCATAAAGGTGATAGGAACATGAAAGCGATAGTGTAGTAGAACAATTTAATTTATTAATTATCACTAGACGAAATACAAAACTTTATATCACAGCAAGAGTCCTACATATTTGATCCCTATATAAACTTTTGTTTAATGACTTTAAGATAATTGTGTCATGCCAATGGGGTAAGACAAAATGACACTTAACGGCCATTAAAGGACAATGTTAAAATTGGCCTAAGAAACAACACCAATTTGGCATTTATAATAATTCTTAGTATATTTATTGCGATAATTATCAGTATTTAGGTTTTGACGGACACTTCCAGTTAAGTAAGCTAAATTAAAAAGTTAATAAATAATCTGAGACAATAAAAACCATTTTATGTGTATAATCTATGACAGCGCTGCAAACAAAAAACACTTTCTTCCTAATGCCGACACTTACCTTGGCTATTCGTATTTGCTATTTAAAAACATGACATCAGTCTGTCCTTTTTATTCTTATTAAGCATGACAAGGACAAACTGTTGTCAAGTGAAGGGCCGGTATAAACTCGATACTCTGTGGTTGCGGTGAAGGCAGTTTGCATTCGTAGTAATCTGTGGCATTCGTGCATTCCAAAGAGTAGTACCTATAATATGCCGGAAAGTGCATTCTCGTTTCGGATTACCTGTTGTGTGTGTTTATTTGCGATTGTTTTTCCTTTAATTAAACTATTTCGGCTATCTAATATGCCATCGATGTTACCAAAGAGCAGAGCCCTTATTACCAAATGCTAGTGAACCTGTGCCACAACATCCTGAGAGGATCATTCTGTTCAAGAGCACCTGATACACATTCACGCTGCATATTTACACAATATACTTACGTGTGTTAAACAAATAAATACTATATGATACAATTATGTGAAAAATAGTGAATAAATAATAAGAAGCAGGTAGATCGCACATGGTTTCGACAGTAAGCAGTAGATCTAGGGTCTAATCAAGTTGGCCATCCCCTGTTATATAGAATATGAAGGTGAAACAATAGATTTGCAACGCAAACATATTTTTCTATGTTTTTGCTAAAATATATAAATAAACACTAAACACACATGACTCGGGTATAAATTCCAGTGATCATCATACAAACTTTGCCCCTACCGGGATTAGAATCCAGGGCCTCGGAGTAGGCAACACCTTGGAAATCGGTGTACAATGCTTTTTTACCACGGTGCCGGTGGTTGTTTAAAGATTGTTATAACACAACCGTTTTCTTAAACACAATGCTCACAGTAATATAAACAAATAGTTACTAAGGCTCATGATTCAGTATTATGTTTGCCCTCTTAATAAAATATCAAAATACTATATAATTGTATACTGAAATGTGATGTTTCATTTAAGATTTCAAGAAGTATGTAATTGGTAGATCGCACATGGTTTCGACAGTAAGCAGTAGATCTAAGGTCTAATCAAGTTGGCCATCCCCTGTTATATAGAATATGAAGGTGAAACAATAGATTTGCAACGCAAACATATTTTTCTATGTTTTTGCTAAAATATATAAATAAACACTCCCCTCAGGTGCTCGTTGTCATGCGTCGTAAAAACGTCAAACTGCTTACGTCATCCGTCCCCCCCCGCTGGGTGGGAACGATTGCATTGTTTTGCCGATTTCTCTTTTATTTCGTAAGAATACCCCACACAAACTATATATATTTGGATTCTTCATAAAATTTACTATAAAACAGTGTCTACACAATGCATCATGTCTATAATCTATTTTAATTACGTTACGGTAAACTCGGGAAAGATAAAAAAAAGGCGTTCAGATGGGTAAAATGGAGTATATCTTTAAAATTTTAAAATTTCATGTCCAGGTTTTTTGGTTATTTGCACATTCTATTATAACTTACCAAATAAAAACATAAAATACCATAATCGCACAATTTAATTTTACACTATAGCTCTGACAACCACGTGCTAATTGTGTAAACAAAGACGCGTTACAAAAAAAAAAGTGTCGGGTTTCGCCTCGGCGATAAGCGCAGACGGGCGGCCTGAGTGCCATGATTTATGGGTTTACGATTAGCTAAGATTGTAAACATCACTTAAGAAACAAGTGTGGCATGAATAGTACTTTGTTTTTTTATAGTTTTAAGAACTTACAACAAGGCATTTTAAAATCGCCTACAAAGCAGTCATCTCAGTTTTATGTCGATAAAACGAAAAGTATTTACAATTTTGATAAACAGTTTCTTTTTTCAAAATGTACATTAAATTTGCTTTAGAATAAACAAAAACTAATCACTAGTTCGCATACAAGAAAATAATATGAAAAAATATTTCGTTCGAATATTTGAATTTAGAACGACCGTTACACTGCGCGGCTTTTGTTTTTTTTTATTTCTTCAAAAATACTAACGCAAGAGATTCTCTGTATTCGAAATATTAATCATGAATAATTTATTCAATAATTATAAATTAAAACATTACAATTATTATCGAAATTATCACCATGAAAACATAAGACACAAACCCTTTTTTTTATTGTTTTTTTTTACGAGGGATGTAACAAAAAAATTATAAAAAAAAACACGTAAACCCGCAAACGAAACATCAAAATAGAGTAACTTAATGTACTTAACTTGCCCAGTGATGGTGTTTTTTTTAAAAAAAACCACTGAAAAACACTTTAAATAGTCTGAATACACGGCATATTTTTTTTCATACGAAAAACGGCGAACGACGAACTTCCACAGACAACAGCATAAATATTTCATATGGCAGTTGACTTAATCAATGGCTAGATAGCTAGCCTGTTCTTTCCTCTACAAATTGATATAAGAATGTAGGTGATAGCAATAAGAATGAATATTTTAATTGCCACTGATTACGTAGAGTCGCGCGATGCCGAAAGTCGGCATCAAGTCCGTTGACGGATTATCAACAGATGCCGAAAGTCGGGATGAGAGCAGCTGAGAGGAAAAGGAAACGGTTGTGTTATAACAATCTTTAAACAACCACCGGCACCGTGGTAAAAAAGAATTGTACACCGATTTCCAAGGTGTTGCCTACTCCGAGGCCCTGGATTCTAATCCCGGTAGGGGCAAAGTTTGTATGATGATCACTGGAATTTATACCCGAGTCATGTGTGTTTAGTGTTTATTTATATATTTTAGCAAAAACATAGAAAAATATGTTTGCGTTGCAAATCTATTGTTTCACCTTCATATTCTATATAACAGGGGATGGCCAACTTGATTAGACCCTAGATCTACTGCTTACTGTCGAAACCATGTGCGATCTACCAATTACATACTTCTTGAAATCTTAAATGAAACATCACATTTCAGTATACAATTATATAGTATTTTGATATTTTATTAAGAGGGCAAACATAATACTGAATCATGAGCCTTAGTAACTACTTGTTTATATTACTGTGAGCATTGTGTTTAAGAATTTTCCGCTAGATTAGCAAAATCAGGTTTGTTGTTGGAAATTGCAAACCTTAAAGAATCAAACGTATTAGAATCTGTCAAGCGAGAACAGTGTTTATTTTTTGTTTGGAAGTAGGAAAATGCTAATTTACATAAATATGTTGAATCGAATTCAGTTGTTCAACACATCTCTTGAAATTTAGATATTTCTCGTTGAAGACAATGCCCAGAAATCTGAAGCTGAGGATGATTTTTGGTTTTAAAAAGATGTCCAGTGTCAGCGTAAAGTAATTTGTTATTGTGGTCCATTTGAAACGTATATCTGCAAATTTTGTAGCCCTTGCATAAATATCACTATAGAAGAGATGATGAAGATGACGTGCGCAGTAGTTTGTGCTACGTATTTATATTTTTTGCCTTGCCACGATTGACTGAACTAATAGTCGCGATCGAAGGTCGATCGCGATCGACTGGTTGGCCACCCCTGCTATATAACAAGCATTACAGTGCTTACATAGGGGCTATAGCTAAGATATTTATATAATCAATTTCTAGCGTCTGGACGTGTGTTGCCCGCGGGATCTGGCGTTGTGGTGTGCATTTGGGGAGCACACCGGGACCCCAAGCACTGGGGGCCGGACGCCGAGAAGTTCGACCCTGACCGCTTCCTGCCAGAGAGGTTCCTGCCGCAACATGTGTGCAGCTATATGCCATTCAGCCAGGGCCCCAGAAATTGTCTAGGCAAGTCAAATATTTCGTACCTCAACATCATCAGCCTATTAATGTCCACACTGCTGCGGCACAGGCCTTCTCTACTTAGATAGATTGGGTCGAGATCCACCACACGGGCTAAGTGAGGACTGATTAGTGTTTACTCCTGCAGATGCAGCCGGGAACATTTCTATCCTCATATATATAGCTCAAATAAAATTTAAAAAAAATGAACTTTCATTATTTCGTTTGAGAAAGTCACGATTTCATATAGCTTTTTGCCGAGTTTAACAGTACTAGCATTAGTAGATATTATATGGAATGGGAGTATAAACTATCTTTACATAATTTCAGAAATAATCTTTTTATAAATATAATATAAATACTAGTGACAAGTATTATTAACTAAGGTACCTAGTTCTATTATTTTGTTGATAAATACTTATGGTCGCCTTTATTGCATTTATTAGGGTAAACAATCTTGGCACAACTTTTTAACAAAATCACCCATTTAAAAATAAAATAATAACGAAGGCAATAAACTATTAGAATAAATCGTTATTATAGACTGAAACCTATTGAAACCAGTTATCAGTTGATTTTTAATGCTGTATTTTCAATACAAAGGAGTGCCAAGATTGTTTACCAAATAATAGTATCTATATAATATATACATAACAGAACTTTTATTTTTTTAAACAGATTGTCCGTTTACTATGATTAATTGCTAATTAATTAAAAAATAATAGAAAAATAATAGTGAAGGACATTCTTTTGGGCATGCTAGGGCCGATTTCGTCGATGTCCTTTGACATTTTCTATAAATGTTTATATTGTATATTTGTCCTATCTTTTTGATGTATTTGTTTTATGAGATGTACGGCATGCCTTATATATCCGATTGAATATTCATAGTTTATTTTCTGTTTCCAGGTTATCAATACGCCTTGATGTCTATCAAAATAGCTGTCGCGGCAATAGTGAGAGATTTCAAAGTAGTCCCAGACCTTCAAAATAGTGATAAGCCGTACATCAGGGTCAAGTTAGATGTAATGATGAAAGACGTGGATGGTTACCAAATAGCTTTAGAGAAGAGGAAGCCGAGTACGAATACCAGTATGAGGATATCGTCGTAGTTGATAAGTTTATTTATGATTTAACCTATAAAGTTGGAATTCGTATAACTGATGTCAAGTAAAACAATCCTTGGAGCTGCAAATAAAGTTTATAACAACTTTTGAGTACAATCCAAGTCGAGGATGTTCTAACGTGGCGTTTTCCTACGTGGTTAATGAAACACTCTTCTGAGGTCTAAGTACGAATTTTCGACAGCTCCGTAAACCCACATCATCAAAGTTTCTATGAAAACTAAGCAGCACCGTATCGGATTTAAGAACAGATTAGCTTTTCAATACAAAATTTAATGATGACAATTTGTGCTTTGACCTCTGAACGTCTGATGACGAAGATTGGATTGAAGTTTTCACATCTTAGTTAACTATCTTAACGGATGTAAAGTGGAGCTGCCAAATAGTCCGTTTTTCACTCGATTCTATTTAAAAGAGTTACCTACTTTATAAATACAGGTTTTATATAGCCCTGTTGAGGTTTTATAACTCATCTTAAAAATAATAAGTGGCAGATGTCACATTAAAATGTAAAAGGAAAAATACTTTTTTTAAGGACGGAATATATTACATATATACATTTTAATGTGACATCTGCCACATTAAAATGTAAAAGTAATTCTGTTAAGTAAGTAAGAAAGCTACTTCACCAGTCGGGACCTATTATATATTCAAGAACGGATAATTATTTTTCAATAATGGGTAAATATAAATGTAAAAGGAAAATGGTTTCTCATATTTTTATTCCTATTTGTTATTTTTCTCTAAAATATATTTCGTCCTTTAAAAAAAGTGTTTTTCCTTAAATTGAATATTTTGAAAAATACTACCGGTTCTTCGAATTTATTTATTTAATTGTTTACATAACCAGCCCTACTCAGTGACCACGATCGTTGAGGCAAAAAAGGAGTCAAAATTTATTCAGAACCAACAATAAATTAAACATCCTTGTTGAGGAGGATGTCCGCTAACATACAATTTAAGAGTGTTTAATTAAATTACTTTGAATGGTACCTTATATATAAATTCCTGTTAAGTAGATTAATTTAAGTTAGTAAACGGCAATGTAACATGAAATCGGTGAACTAATAAAGCTCGTACAAGTCGTTACAGTCGACTTTTGCTACTGAGTTTTTATGACTTTTATAGTATAAATAACTATATCGGTGCACAAATTCTCTTGTGTTATATATAAACCGAAACTTTATTTATTTGCCAAATGTGCCTTTTGTTGCCTGAACTGAATCTTTTACGGTATAAGGATAGAATAAGAAATAAAACAAACAATACTGCGTAGATCATCAAGAAACACTTGAAAGATCATTTTATCGCCGCGTTAATATGATCGAAGAATATTGTCAATCTCATAGAATACATCAGTGATCAGTATATACATTTATGGTAGGTAGTTTTATAGATTTGTTCCTCATTATTAAATTAATTTAGAGTAAGCGTTAACGAACTTATCTTTTTGTGAAAAGGGCCGAATTTATTTTTGCCGTAAATGTGTGATACAAGAATTGTAAACTATTGGTAAAGGTAAAATATTTATTACAAAAGGACCTTTAAACAACTTAAAGAAGATTTAAAAATGATTGACGATTTTGTTTCATTTATAAATATATTCCTTCGGCTTTATTTTGTAATTTTCTTGCTTTCCACGATCCCTACGATACACTACGCGATCATTTTAATTAGGTATTTGGGACGACGAAATTGTATTAATAAATCCTTTTGGCCCTAGGGTGAAATGAAAGAAGAATTGTAATAGGACCGGATAACTGACTACTTACCTACTCCGATCTATCCGATATAATAAATGTTGTTATTTTCTTAATTTATGATCTGCTAACTAAACGATCTAATTCCTAGATCAGGGATTAAAGGGACATAAGAGTGCCAAAAGATCAATCAATTATTTTTTACCTATTATTTTTGTCATTCATTAGTCATATCCCGCCTTTTCTTTTAATTGAATTTTATACCAGAATACTAACTTTTTGCTAGAAAAAAATCCACGCGGACCAGGCAGCGGACGAGACTCGAACCCGCAGCCTTCGCAATCCGGGCGAATGCACTGACCAATTATGCTACCACGGCCCTGATCAAAGCAAAGCAGCGCCATCTCTTCGCATTGTAGGCAACCCACAAAACTAGTTTTTATTCTAGTAAAACTTTTCTTTAGATTTAAACATCTAGCAGTTAAATGCTTAAAAAAATAAAAAAGTAATTTTCCATTTTAGTGGGAGCTTCGACTCGCGTTGCGGAACGATCCATAATGGTAGCAGTCGTGCGTGAACTAGTTTTAAATAACGCATATGGCCATATGGCCACATTGGCCGTGTACTTTGGCGGCGGGGTTCGCCCGCCCATGCCATCTTCTTTGGTATATGCTCCAAGCGTGATATCGATATGACGCGAAATAACTAAAGCGAAATATGGGTGCCAGCGACATTATATTCGTGAAAATATTGGGTTCCCATACAAACCTTCATCAGTATTTTCAATTGAAAAAGTAATATTGTTTGAAATTTTCATGGTCACTAACATTATAACTATTACCGGGATTGTTACCATGTAGTAATAGACGAGGTACATGGTAACAATCCCCTCCATACCTATAAGAAAAGAAAAAGAGTGTGCTTATGTTATGACCACACAACTGAAGTGAAACTTCTTTAGCTCCATCTGAAAGAAAATGTTTGCGCGCACTGTTTTCACTTACTTATATCCCCCACTCCCGTTTGCCTCTAATAATAATTTTATGAAAATAGATGCAAAATTAAAAAAATGACCAGAACACGCAGAGCTGAGTCAAAATATGTAGTACCTAGCCCGCAGAAATGCACGCGTGCCGCAATGGACGCACCTTCATAGAAAATGTATAATTATATAGTACCTACTGCTTAGCAGCCGACGCAACCTTGTCCGCGTTAACTTAAATTTTAAAGAATCCTTTAGGATCCTAACCTTTTTCGGGATAAAAGTATCCTATGTCTCAATCCAGGTTGTAAACTATATGCGTACCTTTCATCCAAGTCCGTTCAGTAGTTTTTGCGTGATTGAGTTACAAACATATAAAATATCGCCTTTATAATAATTAGTAAGACTATCAAATACATAATACCAAAATTATTACAATAAATTAAAATAGTTTTGACTCGTTTGACAATGTCTACAAAAACGGGTATATACTGCGATTCAACTAAGAATAGGACCGACTGGGCGCCTTATTGTGACGTCATAGTTGTCAAATCAAACCAAATAGGTAGAGTGAGCAAAATAAAGTTTTTATTTAATAAAACTTATTTACTGAGATTAAGTGAGAAAACATCACATTTTTAATAATATTATTTACTAATATTTATTTATTAAGACTGTGTGAGAAAAAACATTAATCAGAATCTAGCTCTTCAATTCCGCTCATCACTGCATTACATCCATCCTTTATGAAAACGAAAGTTTAAATCGAGTATCTGAACGCTATTTAAAGTGACATTTGTTTGACAATTTAGCTTATCAATAATTCATAGCCAAAGCTCAGAAACAAATAGCAACCAATATTAATTATAAATATTTGTTATTGTTTGTATACAAATGTTTGGTTTTTATTCTAGAATTAGCTGAGTGCTGAAAAAGGGGTTCCAAGATTTTTTGCAAGCCAATTTTCAAAACGCCTGCACATCACACAAAAGCTTTTCACGGATCTTTTAAGTTCGCTGCCACAAAGTGCTGGAACGATCTTCCGCCTCCACTTCGCGATCTAAAAACCAGAAGCACGTTTAAAAAGAGCCTTAAAAAGTATTACTTAATTCTTCAGCTCAACAGTAGTAAAATTGTGTAACTTACCATCTGTTTTATCACGTCATATAAAGCTTTGGGTTGGGTAAGTTTCGGCACAATTGTGGCTGTGACAGATTTAGCCCTGTCGTCAGTGTGGTGTGGGACATAATTGGACACCGAATATCTATACACGGTCTGTCTTTAGTTTCTTGTCTTTCAAATGACAAACATTGTCATATACGTGGCAATATGGCGTTCTATCGTGCGTGGCAATGTGTTTATTTACGTGTTACGTGGCACTTCAGGGAGAATTTTAACTCAGAAATTGTCAGTGTGCAGTGTCACTGTCAATGTCAAGGCGGGCCGGCATGGTTGCGTTCCGGGGCTACACTCCGGATGCGGCTTTCGCAGGGGGGGCGAGGAGAGTAGCATATTCGGCCTAATTACCATTATAACTTTATTAATATATTATGCTTATATAATTTAATTATTTATGTTACATAGTTTAAGTATTTTAATATTTATATATTTTTGCACTGAACTTCCTTTTTATATACTTTTTGGTAATTTTATATTATTTAAATGTTTTATCCCTCTGGCATCCTTGTACAGGCCCTGCCAGAATACCAGCGCTGTTATGGTGGGAATATTCGTTCCCACGATAACAGCATTAAGCTGAGGCAGGGTCCTGATTGGCCATTCTTCTTTCTCTTCTGTATTGTTTAATTTTATTGTTTTTTTTTTGCTCATTGTTTTTTTTTCTACAAATGTATTTGCGTGTTGGCCAATTAATACTTTTTCTTTCTTTCTTCTTTCTTTTAGCAAACCGTACTTTTCAAGCGAAATTTGACAGATGGAGGTCATCGGCTTTCCTATTCTTATTTGAATCGCACTATACCTACATAAAAGGTGATATTATATAAATACTTGTATGTCACAAGAGCTAAAGAATCGTGTAATATTTGAAAATTCTCTGCTCGAGCGTAATGAAACTGGTAAATTACCTACGACAAAAACGTATGCAAACATCATGGCTAAAGGTCGATGACACTATGGGGAAAACTAGATTAACATACAACAATGTGTTGCGATGTGATATTAATTAAGGAGTATCATTCATTACAAGCTTTTACCAGTGAATCGGTTTGTAATGGCAACAAATAAATACTCAAATACGATTTTGAACTTTATATTCAAAATCAAATTCATAAACAGTTTATTCAGTTTAGGCAACAGCCTAAGCTGTTACTTTTTTTGTATATTTTTTTTAGTACGAATTATTATTTTAAAGTTCGTTTAAAATAATAATTCCTACTATTTCGTTTTTATATTTTTTTATCTCCCACGCTTAACCTTGTCAGTGCATATTGATTGAAATAACAGAGTAAACAATAATTAGCCAAAACAGCACCTTGTTATTTAATTTTGAAACTAGATTCATAACGTTCCTTTTCATCGCGATAGCCGCTTCTGCAACTTCTGGCCATATCATATTTTTTTCTGTACTTAGCCATTCTAACAATATATGTACAGGTTCGGTAAGCTATAAATGCATTTGACAAAACTGCACCTTGTGGTAGCGTAGCTTTTAGACATTCATAAGTAAATTGTAACAACAATCACTTATGAATGTCTAAAAGCTACGCTTTCGGTTAGCAAATCAAGAGAAGAACCGACCGACGACGTCTATAATTCAAAAAGGTTTCTTAAGACCCGTATTACAGAATGACAACTAAGTGTTGATCTTTACTTGAGTACAGTTAGAAAGGGATGTCACTATGTGCTATATATAGACAGCGACATCCCTTTCTAACTATGCTCAAGACTAAATCAATCACTGAGAATCTTTCTATAATATGGGCCTTAGAGTCCCGACTTAACTTACTTAATGGAAGTGTTTCTTGACGTATCGCGTATGACGTACAAGTTTTACGACGCTTTGTCTAAATCAATGATAAATAAATTACGTAATAACTTTTATATCATTACTACACACATCAAAAGTGTCTAGGGATCAACATATATTTTTGCAATAACTTTTCTCCTGATTGATATTAATTAAAATTTTCTTTAAGGATTCATCAAATAAAGTGTTTTCGTTTGTCACAGTAACGATAAACCAAGTCACCTTTGCATTAATAAAGAAATTTGCCATTTTCCTAATAAAGGGATTTTTGACATTTGAACCACTAACACAAAAGTTCGAAAAAAAGACTGAAATAACAGTTTTCTCTAAAATTTTATTGGGTAACTTAAACAATTAATAATCCGTATTTCTACCGCGAACACTATCAACACAAGAACATCGGTTTGGCATACTCAAAATGAGTTCATCCAAATCACGCTGTGGAATGGCCGCCCATGTTCGTTGCAACAACAAAAAAAGGTCTTCTTGCGACTGGATACCCTCCATATTCGGCAGAGCTCTTCTCTGTAGCATAATCCCATGCATGCTCAATCGGGTTCAAGTCTGGCGACTGAGCAGGCCAGGGCAGGACATTGATGTTAGCTGCGGCGAGAGTCTGTCTTACAACTCTTGCGGTGTGCGGTCGTGCATTATCATGCATTAACTGAAATAAGGGACCGATTTGCACTTGTAGAGGAACGATGACGTCTGATACAATCGTCTCAGCATAAATTTGAGCGTTGAGGTTGCCTCTGATCCAAATCAACTCAGTTCTTCCGCCGATCCAAATACCCGCCCATACCATGATGGTTCCACCACTATAAGGATGGACTTCCTGGCAGGATTTTAATCGCTGTTGGCGTCCAGGGGTTCTCCAGTGTCGTATACGTCTTGTATCCGGTCTCATACCAAAACGAGACTCATCAGAAAAGCACACGAAACGCCATTGTTCTTCTGCCCAATTTCTGTGTTCAAGAGCCCATTGATATCGAATCCTACGATTGTGCATTGCTATAGGTGGTACCCGTAGCGGTCTTCGGGAATGAAGGTTCACTTCATGCAAGCGGTTTCTGACTGTTTGGTCGCTAATTAAGTTCCCTGAAGAGTGATGAAGCCTCACGGCTAACATCATGGCGGTTATTGTTGGAGCTCTTCGAGTTAAGATTTGAATGTATCGGTCTTGTCTCCGTGTGGTGCAGCGATACCGTCCTCCATGGCGCTCAGCCACGGTACCAGTGCTTCGGTATCGTGTTCAAAGTCGACTGATAACACTCTGACTTGTATTCAGAGCTAAAGCCACAGTACGTTGCCGGGAACCAGCTTCTATCATTCCCACGGCTCTGAGCATTTCTTCCCTGCTTAAATGACGTCGCCGCTCCATAATAACGTTGGTTTTAATCAGTAGTAGGGAAACAGTAGCACTAATAATGTCTTCAATGCGTTGTATGTTTTTATAGGGAAAATATTGACAGCTGATTTTCATCTTTTACTCGAATTTGATTCACAGTTCCTGATTCAAATTATGAAATGCACCAAAAAGGATCCATATAAATTTATAAAATCATAAATTTATTACAAAGCCACATCTCAATCTCAAGAAATCCGCATAAAAATGCTTGATCCCTAGACACTTTTGATGTGTGTATTTATTAACAATATATTATGGTATGCGCAACTAGTTTTTGTACGATTTTTTTTATTTGATATGTCTACCTACCAAATATCATAAATACGAACATAATTTATGGCAGACCGGTTCGGTAATTACATATTTTTAACCTTGGCTGGAGTTCAACGGTAAAAATCGTACGAAATTATTTTGTATATTTCTGTCCGACGTTTGATTTACGACGGTTTATGACATAAGATTATTGAGTTGTCTCCGTTTTGAAGTAATTTGATTAAAAATCTGCAGTTAATTAATTATAACAGGATCAATTCAATAATGGTTAAATTGATAACTAAAGGTCAATTCAAGTAAAAAAATGGATAAAACGAAACATATTCATTATTAGCTTGCGATGTTGGTAGTTGACGGCCTTGGTTGACTTTATAATAGAATATTTCATTATTTATTTACAACTTTCAAATCCTAAGGATAAACCGAGGACCACGACTGATGAGCATAACTGCATAATTTTTGAAAAGTTGGGTTCAACATCCGAAACCTATTCAGATTTGGTTGACATTATAAACATAATAGTCGGAGAGCTGGCTACGAAAACGTGAACTGATAAGGTGTAGTAACGAATTATATATATATAGTTAACCTCTCCTTGGTAGCTTATAAGTACAGAGCGAGGTCCGTCAGAACTCTCTCCCGGGGCGGAAGGCATAGATGGGTGGTCAAAGTCGTAAATTTGAAGTAAAATATAATAGTCGTAAAAAAATTATTAGGTGCAGTTCTGAAATTTGGTAGAGTTATAGTCTTTAACTGTAGGAATCTAGGGAAATTATTGTCAGAAGTCTAGGTTGGGGCTTAAAGACTGTCAGAAGTCGACAAAGTTGCAAAGAAATTGTTTAAAAAACCACAAGGTGCAGTTCTGACAAATGCATTTATAGCTTACCGAACCTGTACATATATTGTTAGAATGGCTAAGTACAGAAAAAAATATGATATGGCCAGAAGTTGCAGAAGCGGCTATCGCGATGAAAAGGAACGTTATGAATCTAGTTTCAAAATTAAATAACAAGGTGCTGTTTTGGCTAATTATTGTTTACTCTGTTATTTCAATAAATATGCACTGACAAGGTTAAGCGTGGGAGATAAAAAAATATAAAAACGAAATAGTAGGAATTATTATTTTAAACGAACTTTAAAATAATAATTCGTACTAAAAAAAAAATATAGAAAAAAAGTAAATAAATAATAAAAATGAAATAAAATCGATAAGTTTTGCCAAGTTCATATAGATAAGTTTTGGCAAATAATATAAAAATGCATGTGTCAGAACTGCACCCTACATCACGTTACAATATTGTGTTGACGGCACAGAGTTTCATATATTAAAAGCGAAATCAGAAATCAATATATCTTCATTGAAATAAAGCCCCCAGAAATAAAAAAAAAATGGACGTCTCAAAAGAGTTCTACTATACATCCAGTATAGTACAACTCTTTTGAATAGTCCAAATTTTTTTTCCCCTATCACTTGTTAATGGACATATTATTTAGCTGCAGAGAAAAACGAGCGAAAAAAACTTCACAACGTTAAAAGTATAATAAAGCAACATTTACAAATCATTATGTTGTTACAACGTCAATACATTCATGATTTTATTTATTAAAGAACACCTGTTGGAATGATTGGAACAGTTCAAACCCAAGCATTTTTATCTGCAATATAATCAGACACTGTAATAATAAGCTTTTTTAATAAGGGGTTTTTTATACTATATATCTATCTTTGAATTTATTTATGGTTAACTCTTGGATATTGCTTGGGACTTTATTGTTTATGTTAACACAAAGACCTTTAAACGAATTATTGATTTTGTGAAGCGTAGTAGCATAGTAAAGTTAGTTTCTTTTTGTTCCTTGTAATAAGTGTGTGAACATCTTCGTTTTTACCCGACTGCGCAATGCAAAGCGCGAAGCGCGACGCGCAGAGCGTAGTGTTTAACAGTCTATATATGTATGTTTGTTTTTTTGTGGCACACTAGAGACCAAACGCCTGGATCGATTTTGATGATTCATACATCAATCAATTCGTCTCAATCATGGGAGTGCTACTAAAGATATGATAGTAATCAAAATTCAATATGGGCAAAATAAGGCGCCATATTGTGACGCAGTAAAAAAAATAAGTTGACAAAAAAATATGTCGAGTGGGGTATCACTGTAGGTTCCTAACACCATTTTTCATTTTATATGATTGTTTAGGATCTACAACGCTTTAAAGTTGTATATTAACCACTTGCGCTTTTAATTTCAATCTTACGTTTGTATGGATCTTTGTTACTCTTTCACCTAAAAAATACTGAATGGATTTTAATGAAACTTAACAGTAATATAGCTCATATATGATAATAACATATAAATAATAATTGATGTAGTTATTGAGTGAATTGGTCAAAATATAACAATAAGTATCACGTAAGAAGGAAAAAATCTCCCATCTGCGAGCCATTTTGGCCTGCACTGCATAAACAATAAAAGTTACATGAATGTAATATAGAGTGAAAATGTATCTCTTAAATAGTTCTAAAAAAAAGTCCGTGACACCATATATCTGTTTTTAATGTGTAAGCCATTACCGCTAAAATAATGAATCAAAACTAAAATATTATTTGATATCTATTTCCAAAATGCACATTTTGTATTAACAAATTATTTTTTATCAAAACAAATACTTTTATCGCTTTTTTTGTTTAAAGAGGATAAACTATGCCTTTTACACTATGTCATTTCGACAAATATTTAAAAAGTTACAGCGATGACAATAGCGCGGTGTACTATGTAGGAGTAGACTACGGGAATACTAAGAGAAGAAATTTAATTGAGGTGTTAATAATTTTACTTTAAAATATAACTTTAAGCTTTAAAATATAACGTGGATAAAACCAAGGCGAAAAAGAAAAAAATGGGTTACTCGCAGTATCTGATCCTATACGAAGTACTTACAATAAAACTGAGATACAGTTCCTTCTTATTAAATGATGAAAAATAAATAGTCATAATAGGTATTTATGATTATTGAATTTTAATGAAAAACTCAGAATTACACTGTTTTTATTTTTTTTTGACGATATTACTTGATGTTACAATAGCGGTTTACTTAATATAATGACAAATAACCCATCTTTCGCTAGTAGGTACATACTTATTGGAATCCCTGTATTTATTTATCAGCTCGCGATTTATAAGTGATAATTCTGCAAAATTCAAAGTAAATAATATAGATTTTTATAGGTAAATCACCCCTTTCATCACCCAAGCCTATAAGTATTGCGATGTTGTAGCTAAGAACTAAGTTCCCATCTACTTCTATAGGGGAATTCATTATAATCGATTTAGCTATTAATGCACGGAAGCGCAACAAAAACATCACTTTCGCATCTATAATATTATATTATTTACACTTACTAGTGATCCACCCGGGCATTGCACGGGCGAAATTTATTTTATCGGGATAAAATAAAGCCTATGTCACTCAGCCAAAATGTATTTAAATAAAGAAAAATAAAAAAAAATGACAACCCTGTCAGGACATAAGCTGAAAATATTTTAAAGCTTAAAAATATTAATTGTCACTTTTTTGAAAAAAGTAGCCCGATTCATAATAGTTCATAGCTGGTACTTTGTCCTTGCATATGGGCAAGCTGAGTCTCATCGCATGTGAATAGCCGTATATCCATTTAATCTTCTCCGTTTGTTTGTCTAATGACTGTATCCAAGTACGCCATAACCAGCCGCAGTTGCTAGGCGTTCACACTGCTCCGCCCTCTCAGTGGAGAGGGAAGCGACTGTGCAGTGTCGCTACCGGACGCGTCCCCAGGGTTGCGGATAGGGGAACGCCCCCAGATATGGGGGTACCGGCTTCGGCTGGCGCGGACAGCAACTGCACGGGGTGGGGGCGATTCAGCCCAAGGCGCACTCGCGCCTCGGTTGTGGGGCCCTTCTTAGGGCCAGCGGACTTTTTTGTCGGTGGATTGCTTGCCTGCAAGGCTCGCGGACCATTTTGGTCATCTGATGTCGGGTTCTTACCCAGCGGAACTTCGGTTTGTGGGATGGCCTGCCTGAAGGCAAGCCTTGAAAGCCTTGAAAGGCTCGCGGGACATTTTGTCCACTGTGGCCGTTTTGTTGAGGCGTGGTATGGCGAACAGTGTTCGTGTGAGTGTTTTTACACTCCGCGTGGTAACTCCACACCCGGGTCTAACCCACCTGGATTTTGGAAGGGGCTTGCCTTTGTTGGTCGGCTCAGCGGCTGCTTCGGCGGCGTGGGATGGCAGTCCTGCTAGGTCTGCGCACGCGGTGGCCCCGCGGTAACGGTTTTGTTGCCGCTGGGGGTGGGCTCTGGCCCACCGTCGGGTAAACTGGTATCCTGTGTGTGTGTGTCGTTGCCATGTCTAGCGGCACACACAGGGCCAGGGGGGCTTGCCTTTACTGGCTGGTCCTGAGTGGAGCATACCACGTTAAAAACCCCTCAGTTCCCGCTCAGCGGGTTAACTGCCACTAGGACACCATGGTGGCAGACGCTTTAAGGTGGTGGCTGGGTAATGCCACCAGCTAGTGGTCAACCCTGGGGCACCGCTCGATCCCCCAGGTGTATTAGAGTTACCCGGGTGCAGAGGGCACCACCCGGGCGGACTTTTTAGTTCCCTCATCTCTCGTGGGATAAGTATGATGAATAATGATAATAAAAAAACCCTATAGTGACGTTGGAGAGATACACGGACAAAGCTTTGGGTCCGAGTAAAAAAGGAGCCGATGATTTTAAGAAGCCTGTTGCAGGCGAAGGTGATTCATTTTCTAAAGGCCCTTCTCAGGGCCAACAACAGGAGGAACAAGCGGATAAAAGACATCCAATGCGCAGAGCGGCTTCAATGGCGCTCACGTTACTGGAAGGGTGTGTGGCTCCGGTAACTATGCATCAAGCGCGAGAAAAGTTTCAAACAGAGCAAGTCGGGAGGCCGACTTCGGAATACTCATTTTTTGTGCGACCTACTTCGCCAGCGCGCTCGTAGGCAAGCACCAGCCGTGTCAGGAGAAAGAGGAGTGCTGCATTCTTGTCGAGTTCTGATGCTGACACCAGCTCGACCTTAGAGCCCCCTAAGACGGTCAAAATCAAAACAAGCACTAGGGTGAAAAGAAAGGCGGTATCGTCTGGGGTCCATGGCGCAAAGCACAATGAAAAACTCGGGCGATCAGAGGACACCTCCTGTAAAGAGGATTTGAATGTCGAGGAGAGTTTGGACATAGCCGACTGGGAATTTGAATCCGTCGGGGACGGTCCATTCAGGGCTCTATCTGATAAGTCCGATGAATTCACGACAGGGGATCTCAAAACCAAGGCCCTAACCGAGGTTAGTAAAATATTATTGGTGGCACACAAGTCAAAGCATCTGAAAGGGGCATGCCACAAGGCCATCATAGATGCCACGGCGGCTTTGACTGACCTCATTGAGAATATGGCAACAATGACAACGCTCGACTCAACCGAGACATAGAATGCTTACGGAAGGAGACTAAGGCCCTCCGCAAGGCATTCTCGGAGAGAAATCTGCGTAGAGAGCGGGTGCCCCCTGCTGCATCTATACTGGACGAGGACTCCATGGAGGAGCTGAAACGCTCACTCCACATCTCGATTGGCGAGATGGTTAATGTCCGGCTGGCGAGTCTTGAAAATAGGCTCCCACCTGCGCCTATCATCAGGCCGCCTCTCGCCGCTGATAAGCAGAAGTTGCCACTGCCATCTGCATCAGCTCCTAAAACGGTGCCCAAGAAGAAAGCAGGGCCAAACCGCCGACACCACCTACACCTACGTTAGAAAAGGCACCTGGTACTGAAACATCACCTATCCAGGCCTCCATCGAGGCTGGCACAGCAGTTCCTGGTGAGGTAGCAAACGCCTGGAATACTGTTGTTAAAAAGGGCAAAAAGAAGAAGAAGTCTTCTACTGAGCCCCAGGCGAATGCAGCGCCAAAACCATCGGCTGCTGCCAAAGCACTAGTGAAAGAAGAAGAAAAAGCTGACTTCTCCGAAAACAACGGCGGTGGTCGTAACTCTTAGTCCAGAAGCCCTTGCCAAGGGTACGACCTATGCTGAAGCCCTTGGGAAAGCAAAGCAAGGCCTGCAATTAGAAGAACTGGGTATAGACGGCGTCAAAATAAGGCAAACTGCCACTGGGGCCCGCATTCTTAAGGTTCCGGGAGCAAAGAGCGGCGACAAAGCTGACGCACTTGCGCAAAAGCTCAAGGAACTCCTTCCTGAGGATGCGAAGGTCACAAGACCCGTAAGATGTGCGGATCTCCGCATCACGGGTCTTGATGACACTATTGTGAAGACGGAGGTCATCGCTGCGGTATCCAAAAAAGGTGGATGCACTTTGGAATCGGTGAAAACGGGCGAAATTCGTGTGGGCCCGGGGGGAATGGGCATTGTTACCGTAAGTTGCCCTGTAGATGCCGCAAAGACTATATTAGGCGGTGGAAGGCTCCTTATTGGCTGGAGTTCAGTCCAGGTACGACCTCTTGACCCGATGCCACTCAGATGCTTTAAATGCATGGACATCGGTCACACACGTACGATGTGCCCCTGTCAAGTTGACCGCAGAGACCTCTGTTTCCGCTGTGGTAAACCAGGACACGTCGCAGAGGGATGTCGTGCAGAACCGCACTGTGTGGTTTGTGCGGGGCACAAATTGCCGGCAGGACACAGAATGGGGGGGAGACAGTGCAACCCCCCCAAAGTTCAGGGGAAGCTTTTCCAGGGGAAGGAAGGATCCCCTCCAGCGGTGGTGAGAGAATCGCAAGAAGAAGTTGAGATGTCACAATTTGATGGATAGGTCCAGACATTTCAACTTCCTACAGAGTAACCTTAACCACTGCATCGTTGCGCAAGATTTATTTGCTCAGTCTATGGTGCAGTGGTCGGTGGATGTGGCAGTCGCCGCCGAGCCATACTGTGTGCCTCCCCAGCCGCACGGGGCTGGGGACCAGGATGGTTTGGTGGCCATCATTACGGCAAGGCTCTCCCTCCCCCTTATAGTTAGAGAAAGGGGCAAAGGCTACGTAGCCGCCACGTGGGGTAATATAGCTGTAGTTGGGGTGTACTTTTCTCCCAATCGACGAGTTGCTGAGCTAGAATCCTTCATGGATAGATTAGGAGAGGTAGTAAGGAGATTAGCTCCCCTTCAGGTTCTAATGATGGGAGATCTAAATGCCAAAGCGACTCTCTGGGGGTCTCCAGCCACAGACAGCAGGGGACAGGTGGTGGCCGAATGGGTGACCATGGGCCTTAACGTTATGAACAGGGGAAATTCTTTCACCTGTGTCAGAAGGTGGGGGGGCTCCATCGTGGATGTCACTTTTGCGTCTCTCGGCCTCGCCAGACTTATAGACGAGTGGCGAGTGATGGAAGAGGTGACCCTGTCCGACCATCAATATATATCATTCAGGGTCACACGTTCCATCGGATCAATGCGGCCTCAACCAGGGGGAGGAAGGAGGCACTTCCCTAGGTGGGCGATGACACACCTCGATGTCGGGATGGTAGAGGAGGCAGCCATCGTCGAAAGCTGGAGTTCCACACCTGCACTAGGGGTGAACGAAGGGGCATTGGCATTTCGCAGATCGCTGACGGTCATCTGCGACGCGGCCATGCCTCGAGTAGGTCGCCATCATGATAAGAAGGCGGTATACTGGTGGACAGAGGAGGTAGCGGCCCTCTGTGTCACCAGTTACGCGGCCCGAAGGGCTCACAAAAGGTGTAGACGGAGACGTCATACCGACGAAGAGGAGGAACTCC
Organism: Chilo suppressalis; assembly: GCA_902850365.2. NCBI lineage: Eukaryota > Metazoa > Arthropoda > Insecta > Lepidoptera > Crambidae > Chilo > Chilo suppressalis. The sequence continues at coordinate 8,813,913 of OU963902.1, forward strand.
TGCACAGGGCCTACAAGGACCCGAAGATGGCCCTGCAAATCGGTATTAACAATGCCAAAGATCAGACTAGAAAGGAGTTCCTCAAGGAACTGGATGCCGATCCGTGGGGACGCCCGTACTAAATGGTACGGGACAAAATGCGTCACAGCGCTCCCATAACTGAGAATATGGAACCCCAGCTCCTATCCAGGGTGGTCGGGACACTGTTTCCCCCACAGGAGCATTTTTCGACCCCGGTGATGGCGCCACCCGAGCCGGAGATGGAGCCTATAGCCGAGGAGATTCCCCAAATTTCACAGGCGGAGTTTGACGGCGCGGTTGATAGATTGAGAGTAAAAAAGAAGGCTCCAGGGCCCGACGGTGTGCCAGGCCGAGTTCTGGTTCTGGCCACCAAACACCTAGGGGAACGCCTAAAGGACATGTTCTGTGCGTGTTTTGAGTCGAGTGTTTTTCCCGCTCCATGGAAGGTTGGCAGGTTGTGCCTCCTCCAAAAGGATGGACGACCCCCCGAGTCCCCCTCAGCATACCGACCTATAGTACTTTTGGATGAGGTGGGCAAGTTATTCGAGAGGATTATAGCTGCTCGCCTCCTAAAGCACCTGGACGAAGCTGGTCCTGATATCTCCGACCGCCAATACGGCTTCCGTAGGGGGCGTTCCACAGTGGACGCTGTGTTGGAGCTGCGGCGACTGTGTATGGAAGCTGAAAGAGGGGGTGAGTGCCTGCTGGCGGTATCACTTGATATCGCCAACGCGTTTAACTCACTTCCCTTTTCAGTGATACTGGAGGCTCTTCGGTACCACCAGGTGCCGAGGTACCTCCGGCGAATCGTCCGCAGCTATCTGACTGAGAGACAGGTATTGTACATCGGCAGAGGCGGGACATTGATGACTCATGATGTGAATCGGGGCGTTCCACAGGGATCGGTGTTAGGTCCGCTCCTGTGGAATATTGGCTATAATTTTGTCCTGAAAGAAAAATGGTTGGCCCCGGCTAGACATCATCTGCTATGCAGATGACACTTTGTTGACAGCCCGGGGTAACACCTTCAAAGACGCAGCACGCCGTGCCTCGGTAGGGACAACCCTGGTTGTGAAACGTATTCGGATGCTAGGGCTGCAAGTGGCGCTAGATAAGACGGAAGCCATATTCTTTCACGGTCCACGGAGGAGGCCTCCAGCGGGTTCATCTGTGATGATAGATAGGAAGGGAATCAAACTGAGTCCTTACTTAAAATACTTGGGTCTCGTATTAGACGCTCGGTGGAAATTCACCGAGCACTTTAAACGCCTAACACCGAGGCTCACAAAAGTGGCAGCCGCCCTGGCCCGTATTATGCCAAATGTGGGGGGCCCTAGCGCTTCCTGCAGACGACTTTTTGCAGGCGTCGTCAGGTGCATGGCGATGTACGGGGCCCCAGTTTGGAATGAGGCCCTGAACCGTGAAACCAGGGCCTTACTGAGGAGGCCACAAAGGGCCATGGCTACGCGGGTCATTAGAGGATACCGCACTGTTTCCGGAGCGGCAGCCTGTGCACTGGCGGGGACACCACCCTGGGAGCTCGAGGCTGACTTTCTGGCCGAGAGCTACCGGTACAGGGTGGAAGCGCGAGGAAGGGAAGAACGCTCATCTCCGGAGGAAATGAGGAGGGTCCGGCTTGTGGCGTACGAGAGGGTGTTAGAGAGGTGGAAAGAGACACTAGACTCTCCCACCTACCGCATCCGTACCATTGAGGCCGTGCGCCCGGTACTTGATGACTGGGTCCAAAGAAAACACGGGTCGTTGACTTGACTGGTGCAGGTGCTTACCGGCCACGGCTGCTTTGGTAAGTACCTATTTCGGATAGGGAGAGAGCCGTCCCCAATGTGCCACGAATGCGGAGCGGCCGAGGACACTGCAGAGCATACTCTTGCGGTGTGTGCCACTTGGTCTCGGCAGCGCAGCACCCTCACCGCGGTCATAGGACTGGACCTCTCGTTGCCGAGCGTGATCTCGGTCATGCTTGCCAACGACAGGTCCTGGAAGGCGGTATCCTCCTTTTGCGAAGAGGTGATGTCGAAAAAGGAGGCAGCGGAGCGGGCCCGCGAACAAGACCCTCAGGCAGACCCAATCCGACGCAGACGAATGGGACGAAGGATGCGGGAATACATCCGCAGTCTTCCACCCTGAGTCGGGGCCAGCGGGCGTGGGTAGGGTAATCCGCGCCTGCATTGCACGGCACCGCAGTCTGGGGGGGATTCCTACCATGTGCCTGGGAATCCCCCCGATCGTGAGGTGGCCTGGTTAAAAGCCGGGCCGGCAGGCGGCGGCGTGGTTGATTCCCAGTAAGGATCCCATGCCGCCACCTAAGGCAAGCAGAGCACATCCCGGAGTTTTAGTGGGTAGGACCCCCCCATCCCGAGCAGTCACTGAGCCAGCCCTAGGGTTGGCTGAGTGGGTGGGCGGGAGGTGGGGGGAGGAGTCTCACATAACCCCATCGCCTACCCAGCGGCGGGGTATGCGTAAGGCATTTCTCCGGGTCAAAAAAAAAAAAAAGGCGTTCACACTGCTGCTCAGCCAATGGGTGGCTTTACTTGACCCGGCAGCATAGCAACGGACGTGTGGTGCCCAAAGTGGTGCCTGGCTTTGTGACGTCGATCCATCATAAAATGTTGACTGTGTTTATGTGTTGTGTTTATGTATTGTGGTTATTTTTATTGTTCATGTTTTTTCGAATGCTTTTTTATTAGTTATATAGTGTATTATTTATTGGTTTTGACGCAATCTCTACGTGCATGTCGGCAATCATAATACCCGGCGATGACGACGTACAACTCATTCAGTGCCCCAAGTGCATACAACCCCGGTTTTTTAAAGGTAACCGTGGCTTAAAAATACACATTGGCAGGTCTCATAAATCCCCTGTCTCTGTGCCAGCAGTTTCTCCTCCTCCATCTCAAAATTCGGGCAACCAACCACTTTGGCAATCTCAAAAATTCACTTCCCGTCTTAAAAAGAATCCCCCGTTCTGCACGGCCTTCAGTCGCGGTTTCTTTATCACAATGCATCGAGCATGTATTAAGAGTAAACACGTCTGAGAGCTGGGCAGAACTTCTAACATTTTCCTTTAGAATTTTACACATTAACCAAAATAGCACTTCTACTTCTCGAACGCAAAAAATAAAGGAGAACTGCCGCCTAAATCCTTCCGTTTATTCACTTGTCATTCCTCCCTCTCGGCCTCCAAATTCTAATTATTCCACCAAATTAATAGAGTCAAAAATTAGCAATGGTGATCTCCGAGAAGCCGCCAACCTTTTGTTTAGTAATGATGTTGTCGCCGTCAACTGCCAGGAGACCCTTAGTGCTCTTGAAGATAAGCACCCACCTCCAGCACAAAATCTTCTCCTACCTTCGCCACCTGATTCAACTCTTAATGCTCATTTAATAAGCAAAGAAGCTGACATCTCAGCTGCAATATTCTCATTCAAAAGCGGCTCTGCCAGTGGTCTAGATGGACTTTCACCTCAACATTTTCGGTGTCGCTGGCAAAGCCCTATTACATAATATCACTCTTTTGGTTAATTTAATGCTATCCGGCGAAGTTCCAGAAGATATCGTTGAGATCTTTTACGGAGCCAACTTAATTGCTTTAAAGAAAAAAGACGGTGGTATTCGCCCTATAGCTGTTGGCTCCACCTTTCGCCGTATAGCATCCAAAATTTGTTGTCTCCATATTTTACCCACTGTTTCAGGCGAATTCCAACCAGTTCAGCTTGGTTTTGGCGTAAAGGGTGGTTGTGAAGCAGCTGTTTACGCTCTTCGCACCTATCTGTCTCTTGACACAGCGGAGGTAGTGCTGAAGGTGGATGTTAAGAATGCCTTCAACTCTGTGGATAGAGGTGCCTTGCTCTCAGCAATTCAACAAAAAAACTCCTACTATTTATAATTATCTTTGGCAATGCTACAACAAACCAACTAAACTTCTTTTCAAAAATAACCTGTTGTATTCATCTGTCGGCTGTCAGCAAGGCGATCCTCTCGGGCCCGCTATTTTTAGTTTGGCTATACAACCTATTATCGATTCGCTAAATTCAAAATTTAATGTGTGGTATCTTGATGACGGAACTTTCGCTGGCGATTTTTCAACTGTTCTCTCCGATTTTCAACTCATTATTGATAAATTCAAAAGTATTGGCCTTGACTTAATTTATTCAAAATGCGAGCTATTTATTCCAGAATCAAAATTCTCACCTGAACTTTTACAACACATTATTACAAAATTTGCGACCAGAGCTCCTAATATAAAAATTCTTGATACCAAATCACTCCGACTCCTTGGTTCCCCGATTTTTGATGATGCCATCCCTATTTTTATTAATAAACAAATTTCAAAATTCGTAGTACTCATTTTTGGCTTTTTCCAAGACAACTCTCAATTATTGACAGTTCACTCAAAGAGACATTCTCCAAAATTCTAAATTGCTCATTTACCGATAATGCCTGGAAGCAGGCCTCTCTCCCTGTTCGTTTCGGAGGTCTAGGTACCCGCCATATTGCCCTTCCCGCTTTTCTGTCTTCTGCATACGGTACAGCCGAACTCTATAATAAAATATTATGCCCCTCTTTGGGCGTAGTGGAGTTGGCTTACCTTGCAGAGGCCAGAAGCGCATGGTCTAGGGTATGCCCGGGAGTGGATCCACCATCCTCTTTATCATCTCAGAGGCAGTGGGACGAGCGTACGTTGTTTGCGTATTCAGAGTGATCTTTTAGCATCCTCTGAAAGCGCCACAGAGCGTGCTCGCCTTCTAGCGGTATTTCAGGCAGAGTCTGGTTACTGGCTGCAAGCTTTACCTTCAGCCAATATCGGGACTTTGCTTGACAAGAACACTCTGTCTCTTGCGATATCGCTTAGACTTGGCGTCAAGACTAATCATCCCCATCGCTGTCGTTGTGGTACTCGCGTCGGTGAGCTGGGACACCATGGCCTCTCTTGCCAAATGAGCGCTGGCCGAATCTCCCGCCACGCCTGCATCAATGACGTCATCCGCAGGGCTCTTGTCGCTGTCAACGTACCAGCGGTCCTTGAGCCTAATGGCATCTTCCGCGACGACGGCAAGAGACCTGATGGGATGACGCTCATTCCTTGGAAGCAGGGTCGTTCTCTTGTATGGGACGCAACCTGCGTGGATACGCTTGTTCCGTGCCATACAGGTAGTACCTCCCTAGCTGCAAGTGCGGCGGCGGCCTCTGCCGAGTGCTCCGAACGACGCAAATATTCAGCTCTCAATGAGAGCTACATATTTGTGCCGTTTGGTGTTGAGACTATGGGCTCATGGGGACCAAGCGCTCGTTCGCTTTTTAAGGAATTGTCAAAGAGGCTCACCGAAGTGACTGGTGATCAAAAGGCTGGCAGCTATCTCGGTCAACGGATCAGCCTTGCCATCCAACGCGGCAATGCTGCCAGCCTATTGGGCACCATTCCTGATGGCGGCGCTGGGGGTGATATATTTTTTATTTTGTAAATTATTTATTTATGTAGGTTAGTAGGTTAAGCTATATAGTTTTTAAGTTTGTGTTATTTTAATGTATTGTAATATAATCTTTGTATAAATAAAAACTCCAAGAAAAATGTAATAATAAATAATGTAGCTTATGATGATTTAATATTTGAAACCGGTTCAGTAGTTTGACAGATTATTTGTCACAAACATACAAATCTTGCCTCTTTATAATATTAGTATAGATAGTTAGGATAATAGTATTTAATTGATGAAAAAGATTAAAAAAAAGTAAGTAATAGGTTTATTTGATTATATTTGTAAAAGTTACTTAGCATTTGTGCTCAGTGATACGTTATTCGGTATTTTTTTTATACAAAAAAAATATTTGGAAAATAATGCCATGATTGCACTATTTGCAATACCTACTAGGCTGGTAGCAGCACGCTTGATAGGTGGAAGTACTCTTCATTCGAGCTTCACACTACCAATAAAAAAGGGTTGATCACAAAGTCTTTGACCTGTTGCATGTGAACGCTTTAAAAGAAAACTACAAAGAGAACTATAAATTGATAATAAATGAGATTGCTATGGTGCTCTACCTAACGTTATGAAAATTTAATTGTGCGCCTTTAATCAAATATTATAAACTTTGCTTTGGTGATTGCATAATTATTTAATTTAGCGATCTAAGGCAGTTACCACCATTGTCCAAAATAACAGACGGGAATTACTGCTTTCTTCAACCTGCGACATAAACGTCATTGATTGGTATTGTATATAGGGTGATTAACAACATTTCAAGTTAACTTCTGGCATCTACATATTGGGTTTCTGTGAATTATGTAGGTATATCAAATTATGAGACTAGGATATGACACTGCATTTGTGTATATCACAATCTTAGAGCCGGACGTTGACATGACAGTGCAGCCACTGCCAATTTTAAATAGTCGACTAATAAAAGTAAATGAATTTTATATTTACTGCTAAACTACTAAAAAGATCATAAACAAAAGATGACTTATTGAATAAGTGCTAGTTTACTATAAAATTTAAATACATTAGATATTTATGTAACGACTTGATTTAACTTCACACACTTTTGCGAAAATTGAGGCCAATCTCTGGCCTTGACCCCGCTGGTAAAGTCATTATATGTCTTAATAAATCAATCTTTCAGACCACCACAAGGTACTTAATAATTCCCACGATATTAATTCCCTTACTGAAGTAACAAGACTACGGTATATACCGTCTTAAAATACAAACTAACTAAAAAGTGTAAAATAAAAAAGGTAAATTTAAAAAATCAAAAAACTCGACTGCTTAATTATACTTCAAAAAAATAAAAACTGAAAAGAAAAAAACAAGTCTAGTAGTCTATAATTCTGATAATAAGGAACAAAGCTACTTTAACAGTCGGGACACATAATTGAAAAAAAGTATTCTTGAATATCTAATGGGTCCCGACTGTTAAAGTTGCTTTGTTCCTTATTAACAGAATTAAAGACTACTAGACTTGTTTTTTCTTTTCAGTTTTTATTTGAAGTATAATTAAGCAGTCGGGTTTTATGATTTTTTTAAATTTACCTTTTTTTTAAGAAACAAATTAATATTGTTCTTACAAGTAAAAAGTTTTCGTATATGTATTATGATGCGACCGTCATTATGGAAAATTCTTTAAACTTATCTCTTAAGGATTCTTTAACTTTAAGATTATAAATTGATCGAATAGCTTCGATTCGAATCGAATCTTCTGCAGCACAAAAATAGTTTGAATGTGTCGGCGGCGCGGCGTTTCCCCACAATAAAATTCCGTAAGACATAACACTATGGAAATAACTTAAGTACTAATCTGGCCGTATCTACATCTGTTAACTGGCGTATCTTCATTACGGCATATGCTGCAGATCTAAGTCTCTTTGACAATTTATCAATATGTGGGCCCCATTGAAGCTTAGAATCTAAAGTAATCCCTAAGAATACTGTGGTGTCTACAAGGCCTAAATTCCTATTATTTACATTCACACTGGTTTTTACCTGTTTTACATTAGCGTAATTAGCTGTAAGTTAATAGCGGCGTAGTAATAATTAATAGCGGCTAGTGAAATTATTAGAAGGGAGGGACATAGTAAGAGCTGCAGTGTACGATAATAAAAATTATACACCAAGTAGATACACATCATTTCTAGGACACTATTGTAAGGATCGCTCGTTTAAAAAAATCGAGATCACAAGAAAATATTACTAGAAAAAAATCCACGCGGTCCAGGCAGCAGACGGGACTCGAACCCGCACCCTTCGCTATGCGGGCGAATGCACTGACCATTAACATTACCATTGTGGGTTACCTACAATGCGAAGAGATGGCGCTGGCTTGCAGTTTAAGAAAGGCTAGAAAGAATTCGACACGGCCATCAGGGCCGCGGTAGCATAATGGTCAGTGCATTCGCCCGGATAGCGATGGGTGCGGGTTTGAGTCCCGTCTGCTGCCTGGACCGCGTGGATTCTTATCTAGTTTCTTTAGATTTAAACACCCACCAGTTAAATGCTTAAAAAATCAAAATATAATAAAATATTTAATAATTGCCTTCTAATTAGAATGTTATCGGGTAAGTTACCGAAAGTGATCAAGATAAGACAGGTTTAAAAAAACTTTTTTGTAGTCAACATCATTGATTTATGTTTTGTTGATCGCATCGAGTTTATGTTTGAGGTTAAAAGTTTGATTAGCATTCTAGGAAGATCATTTTTTTTATTTAAAAAATGCCAAGTCATTGCTTGCCGGTTTTTAATTTGTGCGCATTTCATTTTAATTTTATTTTTCTTTTCGTAGATTATTGACAACTAATAGTTTTTTTTTCGGATTATATATCGCACGTCACAAACAAAAGGATATTATCTTCAAAAACAGTGTTTTGAGATATCGCGTTTTAAAGTTTTAAAAATTCATATAAACGGAACTACTTGTTGAAATGTTTAAAATAATACCATGCTTTAAATGTACATTATCCTTCTTTGTGCTGAGTAAGTTGAGTTAGTGTATTAACAGTAGTTTTTATTTTAAAAATACTTTTATGTGATGGGTAAAGACCTTATAAGCAGTTGAAATGGCTCAGAAGTTAAATTTACGACTATCTTGCTTGACCAAAATCTACTATATTACACTTTATAATGGGTAATAACTGCTTTGAACAAAATTAGGCAATTTAGTTTTTTTTTCTCTACTTTAATGAATATTACAAGGAAGAGGTTTAATTCATTTGACGATGTATTGGCATGTTATTTGAAGCATCCTGGCGTGATTATATGCGTTCCAAATTAAAATTTTAATAATAACAAAGGAAAAATAAATATCATTGTGGATTTTGTAAAATTGCTTTACTAATGGCTCAATTTGCTGAAAATGATTTTTACTAAATTTCCTGCAAATTGAAGAAAACGATGCACAAAACCAAGGGATGACCGCTTTTTGGTAAGTCAGGCGTTGCTAAATTGTAAGGCATCAAGTGTACACCTGAAGACCATTGAAGAAGCAAGTAAGAAGAAGTAAACTTGTGGGCCGTCAGGAGGAGGCTTTTGGGTACCCATATCAGGAATTACCATCCAGCGCTGGACCCTAAATTACTCCGTGAGCACCGTGTTGCCTGACTTCAGTTTGCTCGAAACTGTGCTTCATGATCTCTGGAGAACTGGGATTAACTATTGTTTTCTGATGAATCTCGAATCTCTTTTTGTGGAGAGGACCGACGCCAGCGAGTGCTGCGAAGACCACGGGAACGCTATGCGGAAGCGTGTTTCGAAGAAATACACTCCTTATGGCGGAGGCTCTGTTATGTTTGGATTTACTTTTCTTAGAAAATGGAACATTTAATGCACACTGGTACATAAAGGAAGTCCTAATTCCATTTGCACAGCCCGCATAGACTACACTTAAGGAAGGTTCCATTTTTATGCACGACAATGCTCGCCCGTACCGTTCTGGCGAAGGGAAAGCGTACATGTATGCAAGAAGTATTTTTTTTAAACTCATTTATTTATTACATTTTAAGTTGATCAATAAAACATAATTGTGATGTAGAGGATTCGATAGTTGGTAGAGTAGCCCCATCAGAATCTGAGGCCGCGTCGAGATGCAGCCAGGGAGGTCGAATGGGTGGGAAAGACAGGGAGAGGAGAGGACGGATTAATAATAGTCAGAGGCGAAAAAAGAGGAGAGGAAAGGAAACGAAACAGAAAAGTTCGTATTCGTCGTTTAGATTGGCCAGCGCAAAGTCCTGCCTTCAAACCAATTGAGCATATCTGGGATGTTCTAAAGAGACGGGTAAGGTCAATGCAACCTGCTCCACAAAACAGCAGAACAGTGAGAAATGTTATTAAAAACATCGTGAAAAGCATGTCCATAAAGATTTTAGCTGTGTCACAAGTTTTGGTAAGAGGTACCACTCGTTATTAGGTTTTTACATTTTTAACTTTATTTAGTTAAAAAAAGTAAAACAATCTTCTTGTCTTTATTGTCGACCACTTTTTAAATTTATAAAACAACTGGCAGAATTCACTTAACGCGTATTAATTTAGACGATTATAAGTATACACACTACGTTAGACAATTAAATCTCATTGAATTGACTGAAATCGACCTTACAACGTAAATTTCCTTAGGTGCTCATTTTATTTGCAAAAGAGTGTATTTTTTATGGTTATATCATATGTTATTATATAAAGTACAGAAATTATGTTTTGCTTAAAAGGTAGTAATTGAATTTGCAACTCCCAATTCTGCGGAATAAAATTGACAAGCAGTATAGGATTATCTCAAGCAAAATGGGCTATAAAGCATCATTTTAAAATAATTTCGTTGAAAATAATATATTAAATAAATTTGAACAGGCCAAAGGGTATTATTTTAAATAAAACTTCTACCTTGGTTTAATCCGAACGGGCAATAGGGTATTAACTTAACATAATACTATTTGTTTCTTACGTTTTCACGCACATCACTCATTAAATAAAACTAGTTTTGTGCATTAACCCGTAAAAACTAGTTTTATTTAACATAATACTGTTTAGAATATTCACAATCTTATATTTTGCCTAGAAATTGACGACTGGACGGGTCATAACTAATTTGCGACTGTCTTGACTGTCTTAAAAATGACGTTCATGAACAGTCAAGAAAGACTTGTGTTGCTATAATATAATTCAAAACTATTTAGAATTAAAATACAATTATCTTAGTAGTTTGTAGAGAAAATGTAGTTTGCGAAACGCAAATAAAAAAATAATACCCTATTGTTTGTGACGTGCTATATATTATACTACCCATACTTATAAATAATTAAAAAAGTGAATTGTCGAAAGATTGCAGTTATATAATTATTTCAATAAGACGATGATATACATATACCCATTTCCTTTCAGATACTAAGGGTATAACTCTTTATATCCTTGATCAATGAGCTCGAAGGCGCAGGTGGTTAGCGCATTCGGCCTAGGTAAAGTTAAGCAACTTTCTTAATGGTCGGTCATTGGATGGGTGACCAAAAACGTATAATCTCTCGAGCTCCTACGTGCTTCGGAAGGCACGTTAAGCCGTTAATCCCAGCTTCATCTGCAGTTTTTAGTACCTATCTATATAGTTCCCGCGTAGTGGGTTACGTCACGGCCCAGTCTCCCTATTTCATTGATAGGGAAGGCCTGAGCCCCAGCAGTAGAGATATTAATAGGCTGATAATGACGATGATGATATCCTTGATCACATTTTGGAATGAAATCAATTCAGCAATAATCGATGTTGTTATTGTTGCACCGAAAAATACGGGCTCATTCAACACAGTACTTACTCTAACATAATCTAACTCATATAGTCAATTTACTTTTCAGTTAAATATATTAATTAATATTCATTTTTCATTTTCATTTTCAAAAGAATAAAACAACACTTGAGTAAAACAAGCATTAAATTTTCTGGATCCTACCCGATAGTTATCTTTTCGCTCGTAGCACGGTAATAATATAGATAAAATATTACCGTGCCGTAGCATCTGAGGTGCGCTGTAACATGAGGCACAAGTACGCTACGCTACGACATTATCCGATACTATTGTTGCCAATCGTTCTGCCAAGTAGAATTTTCTCTGTAGCTTTATATTTACAATGCTTACTTGTAGTTAAAGAATGCACTGATTCAGTTTCTATATCGCAAGTTTTAAATTAGTTAATTAATCGATTAAGAGTGCGAAGAAGGTACAGAAAAATATTTTTTAACACGCATACACCAATTAGGCTAGCCCAAGAATAAGCGCTGTAAGTTAAAAGGTATGTGTTATGGGATATTATGGTTAAGGGATGGAAATACTTATAATAAAACATACACTTACATAGGTATATTTTCTAGAAAGTGGCCTAGTGACTACGATGAGAAGATGACTGCTCCCGCGGGAAAAAAAGCCACTCGCCATATCCCCAAAAGATCTCGCCACCCTTAATCCGGTGACGAGGGTCGCTGATATTTAGTCTCACTATACTGCTCTATAACGTAATGTCAAAAATGAAGCTCTTGTTCTTTGTATCCCTAAAAGTAATAGTATTTTTCTACGAAACGAAATGTGACTCTGGATTCTCGTCCACAAACTGTTTCCCAAACTTATTTAAGGCAACAGTTTTTTGAACAGGTATAAGCGATTTATTGAATATTTTTTTTACTTTTCGCACCCTTTACAGGCTCCGTGGTCGCAAGATAGAAGCGCCCCGAACAAAAGACGCTCTGCGCGTCCGCCGCAGCCTCGTCACGAACTTGAACGTTCGTCGGCCGCTAGAATCCGCACTGTCCATTAGCAAAATATATAATGCAAGCGTTTCTTTTACCAGGCGACATTCGCGTGGACCATAGCCGCCTAAACACGGTCAAAGCTAACTTCAGTGCGGTCAGAACGATTATTGTCACATCAAAATCTTTTTAGGAATAGACACTCGGTGGATTGTGTGCACTGTTTATTTTTTATTTCAAATTCACAATGATTCTCATCTTGGCATGTTTTGCCTTGGCACTCTGGATAGTGAGGTTCCGATACAGAAGGCAGCACATGTACAAACTAGCTTCCAAGATACCATCCCCGACCAAAGAGATGCCCGTTATCGGCCTTGCGCACAAGTTGATGGGTAGCACTGAGGGTAAGTTTAATAAATACCTATTTTCTTATAAAAAGTCAGTTTAAAAAACAACAACTGTTTATATTCGATAATATGGTAAATAAAATTTTCAATTATTATTAATAAAGTAATTTGATATTTGATTATTACACACGTAGGAAGCAAATAAAATATACGGTATTGATTAAAAACGGTATTTTTTTATATGGAAAAGTACCTACTTTAAAAGAAAATTATCTACTTATTTGAGTAATTGGTTTAAATATTTGGTAAAACTGAACTTCCAGGGCACACGAGGTGATTCTTGATTTTTTTTGTAGAAAAGGTCTCTTTTGATACAGTTTTTTGGTCACAACACTAACCTAACCTAGTGTAAGTATTACCACTTGGGCCCCGGAAGTAAAGTTTAGCCAATTATTTTATTATGAACAATTTTTCAAGTTAAAAGGTGCAAATTTAATATAAATAATAAAGCTTAATTGAGGCAATAATATCGACATTCGTAAAGCCGAAAACCATTACAGTATCTTCGTAGTCTTGTTGTTATGTGAGATATTTTTACAATATTGTACTGAGTGAACTCACTCATCTTCGATATTGAGAATTTTCATGACATATCGAATCGGATCAACACTTTTTAACATAAAAAAAATATCCATTTCTTCTCTTCTCCAAAACTGAACCTAAATCGACAGGTTTAAATATTTAGTCGGCTTTGCAGGATAATTTTTATAACAGCAACTAACACGCTTTAAAAGTTACATTTAATGTAAGAAGTGACTAATAGATACACATAACAGGAACCCTATTAATAATAAAAAATAAATTTCTATACTGATGTGTTAACATCACTTAATTGACATTCTGTGATTCAATGAACACGCTGAGTAAGAAAAGTTCCAGAAACACTTTTACAAGACTGTTGAGGAAGAAAAAGAAACTTTATTTGATTACAATAAATAATTTGAGAATTAAAAAGAAAATACAAAAAACAGAATATTTTGCACATTTTGGCAACTTGAGTTGTTGCTATATGTAGTTGTGTCTAATTATCAGACATCATTTTATTAGAAAGCCAACTATACTATTATTCTATGTATATAACTTAGTTACTTTTCGGAGTGGTAACGACTTAATCAGCCTGAAATAGTTGCAGAATTTGGGTTTGAAATTGATGATCATACGTCATATAACATATTTATTTAATCGTAACACAAAATAAAGGAGATTGCTCAGCTTCCATACATGTTTGGCCTAAAGACCAATAATCATGAAAAATTGTTTCCTAGATTCGAAATCATATATAAATTACTGTAGAAACGAATATTATTGACGGACACCCCTGAGAACTTCTATAAACCATATTCACTAAACATATTAAAATAATAAAAAACAAATAAGTTATATACCTAGTAATAACTAGGTCAATCAAGCCAAGTACCGAAATTATGGATTAGATTCAGGTAGGTATAGCATGTAGATTAACAGATAGTTGCCTGTTTTTAAAGTTAATGCATAAGAGTAACTTTTAAAATCAGATGTCATTTCCGGTTATAATAAGGTACTCTGAGACAGAAACTGTGTGATGATTGTGAATGAGCCATAGATTAGAGAGAATTTTTAAACTCTCGTTAACCAAAGAACGCTATGAGATTTAGGTTCTATATATTCAGTAGCTTCATTATTTTGGTTATGTTTTTAAGATAACCATATTTTATATTTTTAGTGTATCACACCTTATAATTTTATTTATTTATTAATTTATAGTCAGGGAACGTAGGCCCATAGATAGATACCTTAAAGTCTAAACAGATTATAATGTGTTTATGGAGGTGTTTGGCGAAAAATGATTATGATGTCGCCTACCATCTATAATAATTGTCTGAGCACATTTGCATCTAGTGAAAATGATAATAATAGTTGTGGATATTATTACCACAGTGTAATAAAAAAAATGATTTATTTCATCGATCTTTACAAAATAGATTTGTTTTTATGATATATAAACAACTTCGATCAGTCTTTGGCTGAATGTTACTACATCCATAGCCATTAAAAATGACTAGCAAGTTTTCCAAACCGGTAAAATTAAAAGTCATTTTTAAAGTAAATATATTATACAAAGGTGTCCGTTGAAATCTAATGACTGTAAATTAAATTATAAATTACGCCAAGAATAACCGTGTATGTTAATATTTTTTGTGCATTTGGGCCAATTTGAGCAATCTCCTTTAGTAAGTGTTTAAATACGTCACAACAATATCAAACTAAAAACTTATCATTAAAAATTAACCCTAAAATATTTATATACATATTCACAAGAAGAATATGTCATCCAAAATTCCAATTTGGGGCATGGTACCCAGAACACTGGCAGCATTACCTCGCTGAATAGCTAAACTGATTCTCTGCGTGAAATAGCTGCCAGCCCTCTGATCACCCGAAGAGAGAATCAGTCGATTCGACATATCCTTCCTAAACCACTTCATGTTAGCCGACCACGACCCTAACGTCTCGAAAGCTAACGCCGCAAACTCATAATCTTCAGCTATAGAAGAGTATTTACGACGCTTGAGAAACTGGGCACGGTCGGCTGCGGCCTCAACTTTAGTACAAGTTTCATGTATATAAGTTAGCTTTCGGGACGTTAGGGTCGTGGTCGGCTAACATGAAGCGACGCAAGGGCGTATCTCGCCCTCGCTTCTGTCACATGTTTAATATAAAATAATAGAAACAAGTTTATTCATTATGTTACCATTTATATACCAAAATGAACTTAACAAAACATAGATTCTTATGACAATAAAGTTTATTCAAAATGACCTCCGTGATTTTGAATACAGGCCTTAATCTGCGCCGCCAGTCGTCTATCGCAGCACGAACGAGATCCATATCAATATCGGCGGCTGCCTTAATCAAGGATGTCTTGAGTGACTCCAAATTGGGATGAGGCTTTGAGCACGCCCTTTCCTCCAAGTGTTGCCATATCTTGTAATCTAAAGGACTTAAATCTGGACTGGATGAGGGCCATTCTTCGTGCCGGATGAAGTCGATTTCTCTCAGATTTTCTCAGTCTTGTGTGCTCTTCGCTCTATGAGCTGACGCCGAATCTTGTTGGAATACCCAGTGCCTGTTATTAAACATGGTATGAGAAACAGGTTCCACAAGGTTCGTCAGGACTGTATTTTGATACACAACTGCATTCGTTTTTACACCTTTCTCACAAAAATTTACCTCTGTTAAGCCCCAATAAGAAACTCTCAACCATACCATGAGCGAGGATGGAAAATGACCTCGTTGGACACGCGGAATACGGTTGCTCGCTTCTTTACTACTGTGTGCGTACACCTTATCATTTTGTTTGTTGTAGGTCTCTTCTACGGTAAAATTTTTTTCATCCGATCTTATTTTCCCGTGTACCACTACAACAAAGCGCGGCATCTCTTCAGTCACAGGTCCATTAGACGTGCATCAAACGATGTCCTGTTTTTCTTCGATATGCCCGAAGCCCTAAGTCTTCATTTAACACCCTTTTCACCGTGGTTCTGCTTAACCCCATCTGAAGGGCCAACAGTTTCTGCTTACGTTTGGAATTTCTTTGAATGCGCGCCTTCACAGCTTTTATCACTGCTGGAGTCCTAACAGACCGAGAGCGACCTCTTCTTGACCTGCCATCTACACTAGAGTATTCATTGTATCGTTTGATGGTACGATAAACGAATCTTTTGGTTATATTCAAATTTTTCAGTATGTCTAAAATTTGAATTGGCGCGTAACCGCAACGATGCAACGCAATAACTGCAACACGGTCTTCTTTAAGCGTCCACTCCATATTTAAAAATGACTAAAATTCTAAAAAGTATACATTTTTATTTTCATGAACAATTCGAAATTCAGTAAACTTTTTGTGGTCAGCATTCTAAGAGAAAAGTTTTTACTGTGTGACAATACTTATGATCTGACTGTGTATATATATATGTATATTGGAATTTCTTTATTTCAAATTATAAGTCATTTTTCTTTATTTCAGATATAATGGATGAGATGAAAGCGTACAGCTATGCAGCCATGGAAAATGGTGGTTTGGTCAAAGGATGGCTCAGTCACATATTGTATTTCAGTAAGTATTTTTATTTTCTATTGATCATAGAGATACGATAATTCATTATATTTCCTAAATAGTGAATGTGTTTCATGGACTGTAAAAACAACATCATGATAGTACGAATTGTACGTTTATTTACTGATGTGATGAAAAGCGCGGTAATTATCTCCATTTGTCAAAGGGATTCTTCAAATTTGTAACTAATGGTTAAATGATTCGGAACAATAGTAAATAACCTGAGATAAGAGGGGAAGTATAAGGTAGACAAAGCGCTAGCACCCACCAGTGTTAAATGAGGTCTTGTTGCCGATGTAGTATTTTATTACAGGCTTTGCCCAATTTGGAATTTAGTAATTTTCTGAAAATAGTTTAGGTAGATCTTATATTTTCATATAGATACTTCTTGTCTATAAATTATCTCACCCCACGTTATTTACCCCTTTAGCCTACATCATAATAGCTATATGTGCGCCAAATATTAGGGCAATCCTTCCATTACAGTGGTTTGAGCTGTGCGTTGAAAGATCAGTCAGTCAGTAACGATTGCCTTTTATATATATAAAAAAATACAGAAGATTAATTAGCGTTCAATTCAAAGTTTCAATTAATATATGTATTATACTATAATATAATTTATGTCTACAAACAATCATCTTCTATCGTAAAAAACAAAATTTCTTGAACTCATTTGTTATATAATGAGTATAATGTCAGTTCAAAGGCGCTTTCTTAGAACGTTGATACTGCGATTTGGCTATAAAAGTAAATTACCTACCAAATTATAATGAACGTCTGCGTTTCTCTGGATTGAAGGCTCTCGAACGTTGCTCTCGAAAGCCGACGCAAGGTTCAAAACCTCACTTGCCTACATAAGATCATTAACGGCTCTATGTCAACAACTCTTTGAAACGATATTTATATCAAGTTTCCAAATAGATCTGTGAGACGAGAGTGTCTTTTCTCTATATCCATTTGTAACAATAATGTTTCCCCCCATAATCCTACTTATAGAATATGCCGGGAATATAATTATTTATTATGTGGGTTGGTCGGAGTACCTGACATCTGCGGTCAATCGCTCAACAGTTGGAAAGACAATGTGAAAAAATATATTAATTAATTAATACGATTGATATAATCATTATTACAAATAAATAAAAAATAATTTATAAAATTATTTATATAAAATATTTATTTATTTAATTTTTAAATCATTGTTACAATTATTTAACAGTATTTATTAAATTCACGTTTTTTATTTAATATAATTTAATAATGTCTTTATTTATAATTCATTAAATTTTCTATTTCTAATTTGATTAATTGAGTATGTCTTAATCTCAATTAAATTGTTATTTATAAAGGAGATTGCTCAGCTTCCATAAGGCTTCCATACATGTTTGGCCAAAAGACCAATAATCATGAAAAATTGTTTCCTAGATTCGAAATTATATATATAAATTACTGTAGAAATGAATATTATTGACGGACACATATTATAAACCATATACACTGAATGATTTTGAGGTTATGTTTGCAAATAGGTACATAGGTATTAAAATAATAAAAAACAAATAAGTTATATAGTAAACTAGGGAAATCCAGCCAAGTACCGAAATAATGTATTAGATTCAGGTATATAGAGCATGTAGATTAACAGATAGTTGCCTGTTTTTAAAACTAATGCACAAGAGTAACTTTTAAAATCAGGTATCATCTATGCATTTCCGGTTATAATAAGGTAGTACTCTGTGACAGAAACTGTGTGATGATTGTGAATGAGCCACAGATTAGAGATAGAGAGAATTTTTAAACTCTCGTTAACCAAAGAAAGCTAAGAGATTTAGGTTATAAAGGTAGATTAGGATATATTTTTCATATGTTTATATTATAACCATATTTTAGATTTTAAGTGTATCACACGTTATAATGTGTTTATGGAGGTATTTGGCGAAAAATGAATGGCAATAGGCTTTTATGATGTCGCCCACCATCTATAATAATTGTCTTAGCACATTTCAATGTATAAATGATAATAATTATAGTTGTGGATATTAATACCACAGTGTAATAAAAAAATTGTTTTATTTTATCGATCTTTACAAAATAGATTTCTTTTGATGTTATTTATAAAACTTCGATCAGTCTTTGGCTCAATGTTAATACACCCATAGCCATTAAAAATGAATCAGATGTTTTCCAAACCGGTAAAATTAAAGGTCCTTTTTAAAATGAATATATTATACAAAGGTGTCCGTTAAAATCTAATGACTGT
The DNA here is from genome assembly GCA_902850365.2 of Chilo suppressalis. NCBI lineage: Eukaryota > Metazoa > Arthropoda > Insecta > Lepidoptera > Crambidae > Chilo > Chilo suppressalis. Next base: position 8,832,928 of record OU963902.1, read on the forward strand.
AAAATAAAGTATAAATTACGCCAAGAATTACCGTATATGTCAATATTTTTTGTACATTTGGGCCAATTTGAGTATGATGATTATTAAATTTTTAATTTGTTGTTACTGTGTCTGGTAGAATTGCAAAGATACAGCGACTCGAAGTCTATGAACTAAATAATAAAATAAATAATAAAAATAAAAACATCCATTGCCTCTTCACTGCTGAAACATTTAAATAATATTTCAAGGTTTTTGGCTGGAAATATTGAAGGTCTATCGTTATAATAAAGTCAGTAAATGGTGAGCTCGATTTATAGTTGAAGACTTAGTCTGATCAGTGATATTTAATTTTGAAACTTTCATTAGTAATGAAATTCATATTTGACTTGATTATTAATAAAATACGTATGTTATGAGCAATAAAAAGAGCCAAAGAGTTATGATTATTTAAAAAAAACAGCTTAATAAAATGCTATCACTTGAGTCGGAGTTTCTTCTTTAAATAATTTTATTGTGCACCCTACTTGGGACTCAAGTAGTACTAGTTGTACCCGTGACAGTATATTTTGGTGACAGGGTACGAAATTTATAACCATTTGACAAGAATATTGTTCATAATTTCTGAATTTATTTTATCAATGACATAGCTGATTTTGTGTTGTGATTTATGCTAAATTGTATTTTTTTATTGAAATGTGAAATCAATGAATCAAATCAAGTAGTACATAATTATATCCACAAGAGAAGTGCCATTGCTTCAAACGAATATTGTATTGTTATAACCTGCTATCAGATATTGATGCTAACATAATATCTGTAAAGTCCAGAGAAGGACCTTGTCTCATGAAGGCTATCCTGATAGTACTGTGACCACCGGGATAGTATGTGTTCTTCACTCTTTTCTAATTAATCGTCCCGTAAATAAATCTATCTGAGGCTGTACTAATGTTTTACAAAACCACTGATTTGCGTCATTAGCAAGCTCCCACTCCACATCGGCGTATATTATAATTATCTTTTGGAGCTAACATAAGATGCAAAGAAACATACTTTTTCTTTTTTTTTCCCACTGTCAAATTTTCCTGCTTAAGCTGCATGAGGAAACTGAATGCTTCTCCATTAGATTTATGTATGAAATGGTAGTGAGATTATATAAATTGTAAGAGTGTTTCGTAGTCCCTTATGTCTTTTGCAAATATTTTAAGACCAAAAATGTGTCTTTTTATTCGACCGCTGTCCACAGGCAGTCTGAAGTATATCTGATAGTCTCCCGAACGTATTTGGTTGTCAGACCCATCAATGTTACATAGCTACCGTTCGAAGATTCGCCTAGTAAAGAGGTTGATAAGTCTATTTATTTTTGCTATAAAAGGTTGCAGTTTAGCAAGGTGTATTACGTACCCACACTTTTTTTTCTATTAATCGTAAAGATTAATGACTCTGATATAAAGTTTTGTGATTTTGTAATCTTGTTTACATTCGCCAAAAGTATTACTCAGATAGAAGGTACTTGATTACGCAAATATTGCAGTATGGGTTGCATAAATTATTAAAAAATATACGGCGCAAAATTTAAAACGAAAAAGGTAAAACTTTCAGCTTTCTGTAGATCTTAAATTATGTATGCTAATAAACAAATCGTTTAAGAGTCTTTTTAAACTAAAGAACACAAATGACGGTATTTCATGAATTGCAGCAGTTATATAACCCTCAAGCTTAGTGTGGTATAATCAGGTATAATATTATTTATTTAATGCCTTTCGGTTTAAAATGTATCTGTTTTTACTGGTACATTTTTTAATAAGAAAAATACTAACAAGAATCGGCCCTCACAGGGATCAAACACCATAATGATTGTGCCGACACTTATATACTGATCTCCTCCTCATAGATATTCAGTTCATCTGCTTTAGAAACCGATTTTATTTAGAAGGCAGTTAGCAAAGGCAAAAAACTGCCGGATGTCCGAATACGTAGTCCGGACACCCTGGAAGACAAAAGGATCATTGGTGAATTTTACGCCAATTATTATATTAAAAGAATGTTATCTACCAGCCTGTGTAATCCCAGTGCTCCTGGTATTGGTGACGGCTGCTGTTTCTGGCGGTGCAAGGAGCGGGCTGAAACCACTGGAGCTGCTGGTGGGCCTTGACGCGGCAGGGCCTCGGCTGCATGCGCTGAGGTGCCGGTAGCGCCAGCATAGATAGTGGGCTCCTCCAATTTAAAGCTCCTGGAGTCGAGTCGACGCTTCTACAAACATGTGTTTTCGTAGCGGTTTTGACTTCGTTGATATCGCAGGTCGTTACCATGTCACAACTCTGCACCAGTTTCAGTAATAGCCCATTTCAAACTTTAACTTTAAATTTATCAATCAAATATGTAATTTATTCTAGGCTGAGTCTCAGTAAAGTATAAATAACACAATAATCTCCCTGTGTTACCTAATGAATTAATAACTGAGTCTTATTATCATTATGGCCAGAACTTAGTTAGGTTGACATTATTGATGCCACACACGAAATAACAGTTGACAATTTTGTTTGCTTTTCCATCAAAATATTAACCCTTTTCATGATATTTCATTTGTTATTTATATTAATTCACAAGACCTGAAGTTAAAGCAAAACTAAAAGACAAAACCTTCGTTATTTCGTTCTTCGAATTATCTTTTAATTCATTTATGAAAATGTCACACTATACCTATCGTTATATTTATATGAACACACGGGCCAAGCCTCTCAACGCCTGTAGGCGGTTTTTCAAGTAAGCAGAAAACACTGGAATCTAATGTGGACTGGACCGGCGGCAGTAGCGCTTTGGCGTCAATAAGTGGTGGTGCCCGCTGCGGAGTCAACTCCAGAGCTGTAGGAATGACAATAGACAGAAGTGCGGCCCGCACAGTTGCCGTCACCTTTGGGGCTACCTATACCTACCTACCCAGAACACTGCAATCCATAAAATATATATATGGGCAGAGTAAATAAAGCGTAGCCATAAGCTACCAACACCAAAGAGTCAACGTTACAACCTCTTGAACTGCCGTCATGTTATTTATTACCTATGTCAAAAAAATTAAAGACAATAAAATTTTAAAAATCTTCCAATGAAATAACCGAACGCTCAATATAAGTCTTTCGAAGGTAGCTCGACAATTTTAAATAAAAAAATCATTATTCTGACGATGCAGACCTGAAAAGGCTGCGAAACGTCAATAAATAAATAAAGTTTCGTGCATTAACCCGTAAAAACTAGTTTTATTTAAGTTAAAAAAGTTAACGGTACAGTGTCCTGGACTGTACTCATGTTACTAATTATTTAGCAATTTTCTTATGTTGGCATAACTATTCATGGTACAACCTCAGGAATTTCACTCTTTCTAGAATATTAATGCATATAAAAAATCTTACGTAGCCTCACGGGCTATGCTCCAGGATTTCTCGTGCGACATTTTTTATACAGCGATCAACCTTACAGATTGAACTGAAGTACGGTTTACAGTTGGTATTAGCCTAGCAGGCTAAACTCAACTGCACGGGGTAGTCTATACTAATATTAAAAAGAGGAAATATTTCTATGTTTTTAACGAATAACATAAAAACTATTGAACCGACTTTCACAAATTCTTTCTCCATTGTAGCCTCACGGACTATGCTCCAGGATTTTTCGTTCGACATTTTTTATACAGCGATCAACCTTACAGATTGAACTAAAGTACAGTCTGTAGTTGGTATAAGCCTTGCAGACTAAACTGAATTGCACGGGGTAGTCTATACAAATATTAAAAAAGAGGAAATGTTTGTTTGTTTTTACCGAATAGCATAAAAACTACTGAACCGACTTTAACAATTTTTTTCTCCATTGGAAAGCTTTATTAGCCCAGAGTGACATAGGATAGGCTATATTTTTTGAGGTTTAAATAAAGAACAATGCCCACTGCCCATACATTCGAAAACCTGTCACTTCGGTTTTTACTTTATGGATGTATATTGACTGTTGAGGTTGTTAACTAATTATTACAATCTACTGAAATAATGTTGCTAATTTGGTTTGATTTGGCAATGAGGAATAGAAGTTATAACGAAAACTAATTCTGAGGTTATTCAACTGCTGAAGATGTCATTTACTTACTCTGTGGTTACGAGATTGATTATAGATTATCTAATGCCGGAACTTCACTTGGCTATTTGTAAACTTGACAACAGTCTGTCCTTATCATGTTTTAAGGAAAGAAAAGGACAGACTGAAGTCAAGTTTACATGAATAGCCAAGTGAAGTGCCAGCATAAGATTATTCATTTGTGTGCTGTCACAGCTGTGGTGTCTTGTATTTATTTCAATTCGCTTGTTTTGTTTGATTGAAGCTTGATCTGAGGATTGAAGAAAAAAGGATTAATATCATAACATGTATCATGCTGAGGTGTCATCCTTATAATATTGTCTTTGGAATTAAACAAGTTTTTTTTTATATTTAATCAATAATTCAGTTTCAATTATTTTATTGAAATAGTAGGTACTTAATGTCTTAGTTTCTACAAGCGAATGAATAAATGATAATCTTGACCTTTACCTAATTATATCTATAGACATCTAAGACATTTAACTATGTATTATTTAAATCTCTGGTAGACAAGTATATAAGTAGGTAATAATCTAAAATAAAATTACAATACCTTCCATTAATTGAGATGATTGGTACTATGAGCAGCTGTCATTATTGCTGGCATTTTTTCGGAACGAATTTCCTTCTCATGTAGTCAGCCGAAGAGATGATGGAGTCCTAACTATTTCGGTCATGTTTCACTAAGAAAATGGCCAGTCTTTGTTAAGAACGGAAAGAAACTTTAAATTAAAGCCATGCCTTTTAAGTATTACATTACCATTTAAATACGGTATTTACCGCATGACTGGCAACATTGGAAAGGAGAGTGCGAATCTACATTTAAGCTGCGTTCATAATTATGTCATTTTACTTTGATACAATCATGGATACAATACTCTTCCCTAATGGATGCGTTCGTGTGATAGCAAAAAATGTACCTACATAATGGTTATATTCAAAAATTATTTTTGAAAAAAACTGGATTGTAGTTTTTGTTGATATTTTGATTTCGTAATAAGCGAATAATTACCTTTTTTTTGAGGTATGTCACATAATTATGCATGCAATTTTTTTTTACAGATTTGACAGGTCACAAATGGGCATCCTTCTTTCACCAAAGCAAGGATGGCTAGTAAATTTATATGCCACCAAAAATATTTTAAAATCACCACTTATTTTATTTTCATTTTATTTTTTCACCACGGTTAAAGGTAATATAATTATGTTTATTAAATATAATTTCTAAATTATTAAAGAAACAGATTTTTATTATTTAAAATGTTTCGTAATATTATGAAACAAACTTTCCATTAGAAAATAGTATTTTTTAATGTTTTAGCTGTATATACATAATATGTGAAATATATGGGTGCTTTTAAATAAATATAATTTAATAGTGAATTTTGTTTTTTGTAATTTGAATAAAATATAATTTTCACTCTAATGAGTGCAATAACCCAACCTCTCTACAAAAACAATTAACATGTCCTTTGTGCGTGTTAATTTCTACGATTACATATTAATAACACTATTACCTTCTGTTGGCGAATCCTTTTGTTAATCATAGTAATGTCATAGGATAGAACTTATCTGCTTTTTCATAATCCTGTCCTCAAACCCGAACTGCGGCGATATTTACGACGAGTTTTAACATTTTTTCTTGATTTTACAAGAAAGATACTCCTCCCTCGTGGAGTTTGCGTTTTCCCATGGAGTTTTGTAATTTAATATAAGTAAATTAAATGCGAACGCAAAATTACGTGCACGATGGCCGCGACACAAAACGTGTATATAAAGAGTTACCCCCAGTGCGAAGGCATATTTTATATTTTTATGTTATATTTTGTAGGCAATGTTGCTCTAAAATTGTGTACGATGGCAGCACATAATGCGTGCTACTACAAGTGAATTAAGTGTAATCTCGAAGGGCGAATCACAGAAGTATAATAATGGGATACTCATTTATTTTTTGTTCGTTTCACCAAAAAAGATAATAAGTTATTTTTTATATTTCAGTTTTATTATTTGTGTTTACTCTGCTCTTCAATTATGTCTATTTTAAATTCAAGAGCATTGTGCGTATCACAAGAAGTGATCTTATCACGGTAATAATAAGATATTGATGACAATCTGCTAAGTTGACGTTGGAAGTAATGGAACAAAATTAGCTTTGGACTTGTTATATGACATCAAGTAGGAACAAATTACAAATAATGGAACAACACCTTTCAGCACGTATTTAAATCGGTCTCATAACTGCATTAGGTATAAAGATGTAACTCTTGGAATCGATTGTCTATCAGGGCCGTATTTAACCACGGGCTCAAGGCTAATTCAGATTCTTACAGTTATTGAGGTATTATTATTTCATCGTTGACAGTGCTTTTGGATCCCGTGGACAATGAAAAAGTGCTGAAAACATGCATGGAAAAAGACAACCTGCACAGATTCATAAGAGCCGTCCTTGGCAACGGTGGCATATTCGCTTCTGGTAAGTCATTCTGACTATTTAATTGCGTTGAATATTGAGTATTAAGATTTCATACAAATGATGCAGAAAAAACTAACTTAAATTTATCTAATCTTACTGACCAACAGTTTAGTTAGGTATATACCTGGCTTAATTAGCGAAAGGAACATGATATGAACACGGCAAGAGGTCATAGAAGTGCGTACACTGCACATAAAAACAGCAATGCATTTCATATGATACAATGGTTTCTGTTGCGTAGCAGTACGAAATAAGTTCTCGTCAAACGCCAATCACAGAACTCCGCACGTGCCCACTATAGTCTAAGTTCTATGTGTTGTTGTGGTTCTATGTCTAAAAGTAAATTTAAAGTAAAACATCTAGCAATTAAATGCTTAAAATAAAAATATGATAAATTAAAAGTGTTTAGTTCTATATAATGTACAAAAATAGTGAAAATAACATACATACGACAACAAATGTGTAATCGGAATATAAATCACACCTCTTCAGTCCAATCTCTCGGCGTCCTCGGTTGTTCGGGGGACATTTTGAACGCAGTACAATTAATCCGTCGTGTGCGTTACTAAATGCAGTCGTCAATGATCTATTTTTTGTGTAAAAACTTCGTAGAAAAAAGTCCCTCGTCTGTGTGGAAAAAAGGCCATTAATATAAAACATTACGCCCAGACTCATTTTGGAGTTAACCTTTCGAAATGTATTAAATTGTTAAAAGATTGTTTGTTAAAATGAAATCAGATCTGTATTGACACTAAGTACACACATATTTACCTATACATATCATAATGATATTAAATGAAATCATACTTTTTCTTTCTGTGATCTTTGGCCTCGTTAAGCTACTTTCGTAATACCTCTTGCCTTGACCGACAGAAATTAGTTTTGCAATTAAATACGATTTGAGGTTCTTGGGTTATTACAATATAGGTAATCCTTATTATAAATAAATATAAATAATAAATAAATAATTAATAAATATTGACGACGCCGAGTGGTTTGTACGCCGGGTTTCATGGCTGTCGCTGACTCTAGAGGTCCCGGGTTCGAATCCCGGTGGGGGCAGATGTTTGTGTGATGAATACGAGCATTTGTACTCCAGTCATGGATGTTTAATATGTATTTATATAAATATACTTATATATGTACAGTATATGTATTCTATCCGTTACTATATATTTTTACTATATATATCCGTTAATAAATAAATAATAATAATAAATAAATATTTCCGACACTCACACCAATTAGCCTAGCCCCAAAGTAAGCACTATAAGGCTTGTGTTATGGGATGCTAGGGTAACGGATAGAATACATACTATATATATTTGTAGAAATACATATACAACATCCATGACTGGAGTACAAATGCTCGTATTCATCACACATAATATCTGCCCCCACCGGGATTTGAATCCGGGAGTTCTCGAGTCGGCGACACCATGAAACCCGGCGTACAAACGACTCGGCCACGGAGGTCGTATACGTAGAGGAGTGAGTTAACTGGGAAAGTGCAGCTTATTTGGGAATACAAGAATTGCGCTGATGATGGGGTAGAATAAATGAAATTCTATTTCAATTACATTATCAAAAAATAATGGACACTTATTTTTTCTTATGTCAATCTACCAAAAAATGACAAAGATAAGATGATTGGGAGTGGGGGCTCGTGACGTCATCACTAAGTAGAAATTGTACCTAGACTAGACGTCATGCGACATTTTAAATCAATGCGTCCTGGTTAAATACAAGTCAATATTTTTTGATAATCAATCTACTAGAAGTAGAAAAAAAGTTAGTCTGCATCCCTATTAGTATTAATGATTTCTTCATTCAATGGTTAAACTATTATGTATTAAATTGATGTTCTTTTGTACAACTCAGAAAAAGGAATTTAACCAGATAATGTAATAATATCGATACCACGGGGCTCAAAGGGCGTTTAAACAACGAAAGCAAATTATACAGGAGTGTCAAAAAGCAAACAAACAAAAGTATACTTTTGTTTCTGCTAACATGAAAGGATTGTAAAAAAAAAAATTGCCTCCACTGTAAAATGAACTTTTGGCGTTTACGTCCTTTGAATGAGTCGACAGGTATATATGTTGCACGACTATTGCTGTAAAATAAAAAATGATATAATTAAATAAACTTAACTTTCACAGTGAAAATTTGGAGAAGACGCAGGAAAATCCTGGTGCCAGCGTTCAGTCCGAAAATCGTGGAATCCTTTGTGAAAATATTTACTCAGCAGAGTGAGACACTTGTGAAAAAGCTTAGTAACCAGGTTGAAAAGGGCAAATTCAGCGTATGGCCTTTTTTGAGCACTTACACATTAGACTCCGTTTCTCGTGAGTATTTTTTACTATAATTTGGACGATTTCTTTAACATAAATTATAGTTTCTATGAAAGTCTAAAAAGAACTTATAAGACTGCTAGCGAACATATTGACCTGTAATCCTTCCTCTTCTTCCTCTTGCAACAGGCGTTTCTGCCTCTTAGAGGTTTCCCGGTGAGCCGTGGTATTTCGCCCGGTATTCGGCCACTTCGTTGCATTCCAGCAAAACGTGAGTGGCTGTTTCTTCTGCCTTCATGCATCCTCTGAATACCCTATTCACGGCTGTCCGTGACGCCGAAGTTAAAAACAACCCGTAGCAAAGCGAGCTTGGTCTGCCTGCACGGCTCCAGATTAAGCTAGTGTTGCTGGTGTAGTGTGGCTGTGTGCTCGCGGGTTTTACTGACAAACCAGCTTACCGGCACCGGGATGATCTGCAGCGTCAGTCTCGCGTGATCCAGTGTGTTCCTTAATCCATTCGATAGGAATAGAATTGCGTAACCCTACCGTGTTTAAGGTTTGGTGACATTCTTGTAGGTGGTTCGATTTAACTATAGAGGCATCTAGAGCTTATTTGCTATCGGACAGTATCCTTATTTCTTGCCTTGTTACCTTTCTGGAGAGGATCGCTCTTGCCGTCAGTATGATGCCCATATACTCAGCTTGGAAAACTGTGTTGTACGGGCTTAAGGGAAAATCTATATGTATATTGAGGTCCTGGGAGAAAATACCCACGCCCGTGCCCGATGTGGTTTTAGAGCCGTCGGTGTAGATCACGAGAGCCTTGTGTGTTACCTTTTGAGCGTTGTCATCCAATAGATGTATTTTGTACTTTTTGTCAAATATGAAGGCAGGTTTGATTTTGTCATATGCCGCTTCTACCAGTATGAGCGCAGTGTTAACGCATTTCTTCGGTATACCATTGAGATGTCTTGCTCTTTCGAACCTTACCAGTACAAACTTTTGTAGTCTCAACGCTGTCTTAGCCACTTCCTGTCTGATGTAGATGTGGAGCAGTGTGATATTTTACATAACTCTCAGTGCTGCAGCTGCTGGGTTGGAGCTGTACTTAAGTACTCAGTCATTGACCTGTCATAAAAATAGATCGAGCAATTTACTGTAGGAGAAGCTCGATGGCGCAGGTGCTTAAAAGGGGCTTTTGACGTTGAAACAGTCACACAGACCGTCCATCGAACCACGGTTAGATAAGTAATTCAACGGACCGGCGGCATGACCTTTGTTGTTCAGTCCGCTTTAAGACTAATCCATTCACGATCGAACTGGTCATATACGACTGAAATCCGTGCGACGGCCTTGTGCGACCGTTGTAACGTATACGGCCTGTCTAACGCGTTCGACTTGCGATCGTGAAAGTTATGCATCTTTCGGCTGGATGGCTGGTCATCGGATAGATGGCCATAAATTAATTATCTTGAAATCCTCCGTGCTTTGGAAGGGACGTTAAGCCATAAGGTCATGCAAGGCCCAATCATCCCAATTCTTAGATTAAAACAAAAAGGGAAGATACGGTACGCTCATACTAGCATCAAATAAAATATGATCCGACTCAACTACATAAGCAACTGTTACACTCGCACACGTCTGTATATAAACATTCAATCGAGCGAGCGAGAGGGAACTGTACGCTTCAACGCAGCGCGAGGAAAATGGCGACTCCGCTTCTGAGTCCGTACGACTGAGCTGTATTGATGTCCTTTTCTTGATAACAAAATGGCTATTACGTAAATGACATTCACGACAAACCGTGCTTTTTGAGAAAAAAATGTTTTTACAGTTTCACGAATGAAAAGTGTTGCCGAGGCATTTGTTATTTGATTTTGAACTGTTTGTGTTCGTTATAAAGGCATCGAATTCAATTATTTTATCCTTATATCATAGAATATACGCAATATTGATATATTGAGTGCACATGCAGCGTGTTTGAATGTCCAATTGTGACTAAAGCAAATTGTGGTCATGCACCATAATTTCGGCAAATCTCTTTTGAGCCGCGAGTGCCGTATCTTCCCTTTTTGTGTTAATTTAGGCCACAACTCCATCCATAGAGAAGGTCTGTGCCCCAACGTGGGCACAATAAAAGGCTGATGATGATGCTTCTGCAAAAAAGTTGCATATTGATCTCGCCTCAAGATGATAATACGAGTCACGAGCATTGACTAATAAGTAAGTTAGTTCCAGATATTTTTTAAATGCACCTTATTCATTTAAAAACTTTATTAATATACAGAAACGGCGATGGGTGTTAAAATAAACGCACAGAATAATACCCACAGTCCATTCCTTGTGTCGCTGAACCGAATCCTGCATTTGGTGTGCGAAAGAATATTCCACCTGTGGCTTCAGCCAGATTGGATGTACATGCTCTTCCCACAATATACGGAGCACAAGGCTTGTCTAAAGCAACTGCACGATTTCATTGATGAGGTAATTTAAATGTTACATACACAAAAATGAATAAAGGCTTATATTAAATAAAAAATGGATACAACACCTAATTAAAAAAAAAAAGCTTTGGGTAACTAATTAGTAAGCCTTTCCCTTACTAATTAGTTACCCAAAGCTTTTTTACTTTTAGCCTTACATTTCTCTGCTTTGACTTCTGAAATTACAATTAAAAATTTGTAATCATGTTGCTCATATCTTATTATTCCACCATCATAATATCTTTAACTTTTTGAACATAACAGTAGTTTTTATTTAAGGTTATAATAAAAAAACGCGAAGAAATACAGACGGAATCCAAGGAAAAAACTGAAGCGGATGCTGAATATGGTAAAACATTTTTTTTATTTTTTCAGTAAATACCCAACAACAAATTGATCTGAAAATTTTACAATCTTACATTAAACAGCAGTTTTTATGGATATATCCGTGTTGTTTGAGACATAGATAAATTTAACTACTACAATGTCACGTCAAATACATATTAAATGTGTAAAATTTTGACAAATGGTTATTTTTCCTATAGTTATTTAAAAGTTAAATTTGACTATAGTTATAGTTCATCTTTAACTGTAGTAAATTTTACTATTTATCAAATAACGAGGGCTGACAGCAACCTGACAGCCAAATAAATTAAAGAAGTCAGCATTCTCTATGAGCTTAACGTTTGATATACCTAATAACTCATTTGTGTGTTAATTAATGTTCCAATAATAATACAATAGATTACAATTTACATTATGTGGAGGTAGAGTGTTAATGATAGAAAACCCCGATTATTTTAGATCTAGATAATTATAAAACCAAGAGTTTCCTTGATCATCTGATTCATCTTTCGGGCAAAGAGGGTGGTTACACTAATCTAGAATTGAGAGAGGAAGTGTTGACCTTGACTATCGCTGGAACGGATACCTCTGCGGTTGCCATGGGAAACACCTTGAAGATGCTGGCGACATATCCAGAAGTCCAAACGCGGGTTTATGAAGAGTAAGTTATGAAACCTATCATTACCTAATTTTTTTCTGTAATCTTTCTCTTCACATCTAAGCCCTTGCATGCACCTCCCACGCTGGCAGCAGGAGGCCACCTCGGGGACGCTGACGCTGGCGCTGAGTACTCATTGAAAATAAATATATAGACACGAGCAAGTTATACATATAAAAAAATGCAAAAAATATAGTATAAAAAAATTATAGAATTTCTTGTATTACCCCCACTTTTACAATACCCGAAAGTCAAATCATCTAAATATCATAGTAGTAATATGACTTACATCAAGGAATCAATATTTTTTTTTATATATTTCCAACACTCACACCAATTAGCCTAGCCCCAACGCAAGCACTATCAAGCAAAAAAATTATGTACAGTCTATGTACTAGAGTATAATATAATACATAGACTGTACATATTTTTTTTTATAGATAGATCCTACAAATGACTCCACCCCACCTGACGTTAAGTGAAGGTGAAGTCCAGACGCGAAGATAGCTGATACAGCAGTTCTAACTGCCACACCAGCCATCCTCACCCTGCCGGCCTGCAAGTTGCTTCTTCACGCCTCTTTTAAAGGATCCCAGGTTGTAAGAGGGAGGGAACACGTGAGCGGGCAGAGCATTCCATTTACGGATAGTACGACAAAGAAATGAGTCACCAAATTTCTTTGTACGCGTTGGAATTGTAGCTACAGTTAGACGGTGACAACGTAAGCCAGTGCGCGTGGTCCTCTGAAGGAAAGGGAAAGGTGGAATAAGAGAGAATAACTCCTCAGAACACTCGCCGTGGTACAGACGATAGAACGCGCTTAGTGACGCCACGTCACGGCGTAATTGAAGAGGCTCGAGGTGTTTAGTCACCTCCTCATCGCCTATGATGCGGATTGCGCGCCGCTGTAACCTATCCAAAGTATCGAGCAAGTACTTAGCGGAGCCATCCCAGAGGTGCGAGCAATATTCCACGCAAGACCGCACCTGCGTCTTATACAACAAGCACAGTTGCTCGGGCGTGAAAAAACGCCGCACCTTGTTCAGGACTCCGAGTTTGCGTGAGGCTGTTTTTATCACATTTTCGATGTAATTCTTTGGATTTAAGTCACAGCGAATCTCCATACCGAGCATGGTGATACTGCTCTCTAGCTCCAGTGTTGTGCCCTGAAGAGAAGGACATAAAAGGAATGCTGACGTTTTTGCCGTGAAAGCACAGACCTGGGTTTTCTTAGCATTGAACTCAACCAAGTTCTTGGTACCCCATACAGAAATGTGGTCCAAAGCCTGATTGAGCTCAATGACAAGATTCTCCCGTTTCTCCTTGGTTACCACCTACCCAGCCGCTGCTTGTCCGAGATACTCCGCATGCGCTGTACTATCGTCTGCATAGCAATGAATATTCCCAAGAGGAATTAAGTGATTGATATGCAGCAGGAAGAGAGTGGGGGATAGGATGGAGCCCTGGGGAACGCCGGCATTCACTGACATGAACCGCGAACTGCTACCATCCGTAAGGACACGAATTCTACGCTCATGCAGGAAGTCAGCTACCCAAGAACAGAACTGGGCCCGCAGACCGTATGCCGGAAGCTTGGAGAGAAGACTTTTGTGCCAGACCCTGTCGAATGCCTGGGCAATGTCAAGGCTAATAGCCAACGACTCGCCTCGCTTGTCGATAGCCTCACCCCAGATATGAGTCAAGTAGCGTAGAAGATCACCCGTCGATCGTTTCGGTCTAAAACCATATTGACGATCATTGATCAGGGAGTGATCCTCTAGGTAGCGGGTCAGATGGTTGTTAAGGACCTTTTCTAGGACTTTACATAATACTGAGGTGACTGCTATTGGCCGGTAGTTAGCCGGGTCTGAGCGATCTCCTTTTTTGGGTACCGGTTGCACGTTAGCATCTCTCCAAGTTTCCGGCACACGCCCCAAAGAATACGAGCACTGGTACAAACACGTGAGCACGGGAGACAATTCCGCTGTACATTTTTTCAGTACTACTGCTGGGATGCCACCGGGTCCACTAGCTTTCCGGACGTCGAGTGATTGCAATTCGGCACGAACCTCACGCTGCCTGATTTTGATATCCGGCATCGTTGTGCCACAATGAGGTAATGATGGTGGCGGTGCATTGCAATCATCGATTCGGGAGTTAGCCGCAAAGAGTTTTGCCAGTAAATCGGCTTTCTCCTGCGGCTTATGAGCTAGTGTTCCGTCTGGGCATCTCAGAGGTGGCAGCGAGGGCTGCCACCTCTGAGAAGCAGCTGAGAAGCAGCAGGCAAAAGTTCTTTTGCACGGCCTTGGCCAAACGCCAATAGCTACGGGAGCCCGTAGGATGCGTTATAAGTTCGTGACCAACACGTGCTACGCGCTGGGCATCCCCTCTGATGTAAGCCTTATTACAGGCCTTGGAAGCAATATAGCAGGCTGCTTTTAGTGAATCGACCCCGGGATCCTTAATAGCGCGGCATCTGATCCAAGCACGATATGCCGCTTGCTTACGCGAAGCAGCTTCAGCACAGTCGTGATTGAACCAGAGGTTACGTGTGCCCTTACTGATGAGATTGGAATGAGGAATATAGTATTCCATACCCATTACAATCTCCTCAGTAATAGCAACGGCGCTGGCCGATAGGTCCTTGTCACTGAAGCAACGCTGCTTCCAAGGGACGGACGCAAAGTAGTCACGCATACCGTCCCAATCTGCCGACCCATAATGCCAAATCCATCGTTTTACCACCGTTGGACGTGGAGGCTTGGCCTCTGGCGCTTTGGCAGATATCAGGCAGTGATCTGAAGAGCCCAAGGGGGCTCCTACCACAACCTGATAGCCCTGTGGATGGGTCGTGAGCAGAAGGTCCAGTAATGAAGGCGCTTTTACTTGAAATATCTGGAATCCTGGTGGGCTGATCGACCAGTTGCTTCAAGTCCTGCGTGAGAGCGAACGCGTGAGCAGAGATCCCTGCATGGTCAGTTTTCGAGGAACTTAACTACAAATTGTGGTAAGCATTAAAGTCCCCCAAAAACACCAATTCTGCATTGGGAAATTGCTCTTGCGCGTCATCTGCTGCCCGACTAAGATGTTCGAAAAGTCGAGTTGTCTCAACATCGCCAGTGTGGGATCTGTAGAGGCACACGTAGACTCTGGCCTGGGGACCAGAATCGACGTGTGCTCCCAACATGGAGAAGGAGGGATCTTCCAAGCAGCGGAGACGGCGAAAACAAACATCCGCCCGAACATACAGGCATACACCGGCTTTCGCTTTGAAGGACTCTTCAAGCACGTACCCGGGATAATTAAGGTAGCCTGTGTCAGCAGGCGGAAGTATTTGTGTCTCCGTCAGGAACAACAATGCTGGCCGTGCTGTCTCAAGATGGTGGTGGACAGGTGGCATTGAGGTTAGAGTGGAGTCCGCGTATGTTGCAGAACTCGACCTCAAACAGCGTTGAAGGCGTGGGGGTGTGCACCGCTGTATGTCCAAACTTTGTTTTGAGAGCTGCCATTATGGAAGTGATAAAGAGACGTGAAACGAGTGGAAGTTGTCGCGACAAGACCGGGCAAATTAGGGAGGCATGTTTCCTCGAATAATTGCCTGCAGAGGATATACGCCGACCCGCCGGATGGAAGGGCCCCCGCACCCCCCCGGAAGTGGCCGCTGGGACCCCACGCCCCGGTCACCAACCGGCACGACGGTCCACCCCGAGATTATGCGTGACATGATGGGGCAGCCTCACGAACTGGTTAGGAACGCTCGGGCCCCTGTACTGCGCCACGGGCGGCCAGCGGGACAGCCGTTTCTACGAGTCTCCCTGGCCGGCGGGTCGATGCAGTCCTCCCGGCATCGGTTCGACGGATGCCTCGCCCTGGACCGAATCCATCGCGACAACCTACACTCGAGCCCTGGTTGTACGCTGGCTGACCCCGAAACGCGCGAGAAGCACTTCACGGGTTTTTCACCATGCGCACGGTGGTAACAAACCAGGCGGGTGTTAGGCACCCTACCACCAGCAGAGCGGATGGAAGCTCCGATATCCCTTAGTCGCCTCTAACGACACCCACGGG
The DNA here is from genome assembly GCA_902850365.2 of Chilo suppressalis. Classification (NCBI taxonomy): domain Eukaryota; kingdom Metazoa; phylum Arthropoda; class Insecta; order Lepidoptera; family Crambidae; genus Chilo; species Chilo suppressalis. Next base: position 8,849,347 of record OU963902.1, read on the forward strand.
AAGAGAAGGGGCGGTGAGTTGTATTCTTTCTCCGTCACCGCACGGATAGTAATATAATATAAGTATATTTTTTATAGAAATAAATATTAAACATCCATGCCTGGAGTACAAATGCTCGTATTCATCATACAAACATCTGCCCCCACAGGGATTTGAACCCGGGACCTCTCGAGTCGGCGACACCATGAAACCCGGCGTACAAACCACTCGGCCACGGAGGTCGTCAAAAAATTTAAACATAGCGGTAGCGACATTTCTCGTTCTATAGATAAATAAATTTTCAATGTCATTGCCGAATCGATCCTGACCAAAATCCGGCAAATTTTAATATAAACACATAAATAGTAATGTCCTAGCTTTATCTTAGCATATAAATTGTAAATATTTATTAGCAGTTCAACTTACTAAGGCCAAATTTGAATGTGAGGTTAGTGTTTGCCATGTTTATGCAAATTAAAGCAAACCTGTTATATGTGTCACGATATCATTTGCTGACGTTTCGGTGACGATTTTCCAACGTATTCATTATTCACCCAAAATCTATGTATATTTTTTGCATTTGTCGAGTAGGTACCATAATAAAAAGAAAACTGTTCAATGTCGCTATTCCTGATTGCGGCTGTCAAACGATCGATGCTGCATCGGCGTTCGACGCCGAAGCTCAATATAATTTCAGTAATAAAATTGTATCACAGTGCTTCCACATCGTCGAACTTTGTTTTCGAGAATAAGTAGTACGGGTAGTAAAGAATACCTAAATACAGATTAAGTGGTCACTGAAAACGTTAAATAAAGCTTGAATGAGAAGGAGTTTTGGAGTTTAGTAACCCTATAACGGTCAATCCGATTTTATGAAGAGTTCGTGCATAGATAAATTATTATTAAAGTACTAAAACTTCCACATTTTCAGGATTTATGACATATTCGGAGATTCTGGTCGTCAATTAGTGAAAGAAGATTTACATCAACTGAAGTACCTTGAGAGGGTCGTGAAGGAAACACTGAGGCTCTTTCCGCCCGTGCCCTTCATCATCAGAAGGGTGGACGAGAATGTTACATTACGTAAGTATTAGATTGTGTACTTCATCAATGATTTTTTGTTTGGTTACAAGAGTTATCGATCGCTTTAAGAACAAGGAAGCAACTAATGAAAACAATAAAAATAATCTCAACTTCCTAAATTCTTCATTACATTAAAATATATAATTCACGCAAAATATAAAGACGCTACAGTAAAACCCCTTATCATTTTTAGATGGTATCTTTGTTTTTTGCGTGCGAGCTGATGTTCCGCTGGTTTCACTCGCTCTGTACCCTGCGTCTGCATGGTCACCATTACTCTAGGTCTAACCTGTAGGTAAACGATAATTATTGTAGTTATCGTTTAATTGGTTGTTATTTTAATTTAGCTAGGTACAGGTATTGATACCGGCATGATTCTCTAAACCTAAACTTAAATTTGACAACAGTGTATCCCTGTGATTCTACATACAGAATGAAGAGGAGAGACTGATCTTAAATTTAGTTTTAAGTTTAGAGAATCATGCCAGAATCGACATCAGTGTACTACTAATCTTAAACTAGCAGTATCATTAAACTTGGTACAATTAACATTATAACCCAGAGTGTATATAATGTTCAGTGTACTCATCTTTAAGACAGAAGACATGTATGATAAAATATAATATACATACCAAACTTTCGTGATTTTATGTGCGCCAGCGAATAGGAAACATACTGAGTTTACTACGGAGTAAGTCAGGTGGTAGAAATTTCGGAGATTATAAATTAACTTGATGCAAACATTCTGCAGTCGTTCTTATTTTATTGAGGAGTTTCTCTGACAGATCGATTTAGCAGACTTCAGCTTAGTCGACGATGGACAACAAAATTGAGTATGCCAAGTTGAATTTGGTACTGATCGACAAAAAGTTACTAAGGGAAAAACCATACGCAGCACACCTTTTTTCTGACCGCCTCCACCTGCCATTTCCAGCAGAAACTCTGGTCAAACACAACAAACAAATTTCTGACAGTTTCTGAGTATTAAATAGTAGTGCGGTTTAAAACAATGGGAGGCAAATGATCAATTCGATCCTGGAAATAAAATAAGGACTATCAATCCCGAAACCCTGCAATAATTATTGATTAAGTTTATGCAGGGTTTCAGGTTATTTATAAGAGACAAATTCACGTTGATTACCGAAAAAGCGCTGAAGAGGTTAGATAACTGAGCCTGAGTGTATATCCGAAGGTCATCAGCATAAAGGTGATAGGAACATGGAATCGATAGTGTAGTAGAACAATTTTATTATCACTAGACAAAATCAAAACTTTATATCACAGCAAGAGTCTTACATACTTGATCCCTATATAAACTTTTGTTTAATGATATATCATTGTTTTAAGATAATTGTGTCATGCCATTGGGGTAAGAGAAAATGACGCTTAACGGCCATTAAATTTAGAACTGTCAAATGCGATTTAAAGGAAACGGTTGTGTTATAACATTCTTTAAATGACAACCCCCGTAGTAAAGAAGCATTGTACACCGATTTCCAAGGTGTTGCCTACTCCGAGGCCCTGGGTTCTAATCCCGGGAGGGGCAAAGTTTGTATGATGATCATTGGAATTTATACCCGAGTCATGTCTGTTTAGTTTGTGTTTTATTTTAGCAAACACATAGAAAAATATGTTTGCGTTGCAAATCTATTGTTTCACCTTCGTATCCTATATAACAGGGGTGGCCAACTTGATTAGACCCAAGATCTACTGCTTACTGTCGAAACCATGCGCGATCTACCAATCACATACTTCTTGAAATCTTAAATGAAACATCACATTTTAGTATACAATTACATTGTATTTTGATATTTAATGAAGAGGGCAAACATAATACTGAATCATGAGCCTTAGTAACTACTTGTTTATATTACTGTGTTTAAGAATTTTCCACTAGATTAGCAAAATCAGGTTTGTTGTTGGAAATTGCAAACCTCAAAGAATCTAACGAATTAGGATCTGTCAAGCGAGAACAGTGTTTATTTTTTGTTTGGAAGTAGGAAAATGCTAACTTACATTCATATGTTGAATCAAAGTACGAATGCAGTTGTTCAACATATCTCTTGTAATTTAGATATTTCTCGTTGGAGACAATGCCCAGAAATCTGGGCCTGAGGATGACCTTGGTTATAGAGAGATCTCCAGTATCAGCGTAAAGTAATTATTATTGTGGTCCATTTGAAACGTATATCTGCAAATTTTGTAGCCCTTGCATAAATATCACTATAGAAGAGATGAAGAAGATGACGTGCGCAGCAGTTGGTGATGCGCAGTTTGTGCTACGTATTTATATTTTTTGCCTTGCCACGATCGACTGAACTAATAGTCACGATCGACTGATTGGCCACCCCTGCTATATAACAAGCATTACAGTACTTACATTGGGGCTATAGCTTAGATATTCATATAATCAATTTCTAGCGTCTGGACGTGTGTTGCCCGCGGGATCTGGCGTTGTGGTGAGCATTTGGGGAGCACACCGGGACCCCAAGCACTGGGGGCCGGGCGCCGAGAAGTTCGACCCTGACCGATTCCTGCCAGAGAGGTTCCTGCCGCAACATGTGTGCAGCTATATGCCATTCAGCCAGGGCCCCAGAAACTGTCTAGGCAAGTCAAATATTTCGTACCTCAACATCATCAGCCTATTAATGTCCACACTGCTGCGGCACAGGCCTTCTCTACTTAGATAGATTGGGTCGAGATCCACTACATGGGCTAAGTGAGGACTGATTAGTGTTTACTCCTGCAGATGCAGCCGGGACCATTTCTATCCTAGCTCAAACTATATATTTTTTAAATGAACTTTCATTATTTCGTTTGAGAAAGTCACGATTTTATCTAGCTTTTTGCCGAGTTTAACAGTACTAGCATTAATATAAAATATCTTGGTCCAAATTTGATTTATTTCACTATTACGGCAAATAGAATGAAATCAACATCGAATTTGAATTTTAAAACAATAATTGTAGTTCCGAAATTACCGCAAGAATTTACTATGTTATTGTTCAAATCTCAAAAAGTCTGTGAGCTATTTAAGTAAATAAAACACCGAAAAATAAACTAACTTTGTATATGTTGTTATGATAAATTGGTGATATTTTGAAGCATTTTCAGTTTTAAATTGTTTTTGTTTTCACTTACATTTCCATTGTTTATGGACTCGGTACATGGCGGGCGGAATTTTAGATTTGTAATAATATTATTTAATTATCAAAGTCATCGATAGATGGCGTTACTGTTGTGTTTAATATTTTTCTATGCCAGTTTTAAATCACGGTATTCAGTTTGTTTTTTGAATATGCTTAAGTTCAATATTATTTTAAAATAGACAACCTTTGTGTTTTATTTACTTAAATAGCTCACAGACTTTTTGAGATTTTGAACATGGTCCTTCGAGCCGGACACCCTTATCTGTCTATACATTTTTACGATGTCAGCTACCAACCCGATAGGATAACAGCGCCACCTCATGATCAAATGTCGTAATGTTGGTTGAAGTGTCGGACCAACCATTAAATCACTATTAAGTGATGCTCCATTAGAGTCGCAACAAGAAGCATCAACCACCATGCGTATTTTTATGGTAGCCTTATCCTTGCGTATAATGGCATGATGAGGTAGATATACCGCTGTGTCCCTGTATAAACTCAGTTTCCAACTTCCATGTGACCTGACCTGAGATATTCATCTAGAACTTTTGAATACTCTATCTTAAGTTCAGGATTTCGCAGAAACCGCTTCTCTAGCAAAAAATATCTTTTAAGTGCAACATCATTTAAAACTGCTAATGGTATTAAACAATTATTATTGGACGATACCAAAGATTGTTTATCGGCCTTAAAAAATATAGGTGTTTATGTCAGTAGCTGGGACATTATTGTTATTTACCTTGTTAGACAAAGGCTAGATCCTGAATCACGTAAACAATGGGAGCTAAAAGTTAGTGACTCTATTCAAGATTTACCTAGTTTCAGAGCTTTAGAATTTATAAATAACAAAGTTCAAAAGCCAGAAAAATCTTATTGTACTCACGTTGCCACAACACTAGTAACCTGTAATTTTTGTACTGAAAATCACAGATTAAATAATTGTAAAAAATTTGCTAAAGAAAATATTGACGCACGACGTAGCTTTGCCCAACCAAATCATTTGTGTTTCAACTCATCAACTGTCTTGGTCTTAACCATTCTCAAGGTCATCATCAACAAGGTGCCGCTTATGTAAGAAAAAGCACCATACGTAGCTTCATCTCAGAAGTCCTAAATCAGTCACTGAAATAAGGACTGATCAGTCTGTGCATAGTGATGTCGGAGAAAGCTCCGGTTCATCACAATCGCAGACTTGTGGCGAGTTTCAAATTCCTCCAGTAGTAGCTTCTTGTTTTACAAGCTCATTGGGGCAGGTTCTATTGGCTACTGCCTTAGTCAAGGAAGAGTCTCACAAATCAAACTATACTTTTGTTTTAAGATCACTGCTAGACCAAGGGTCTCAAGCTTCATTCATCACTGAAGCAGCAGTCCAAATGATAGGGCTCAAGAAAATACCAGGCACTAGTTTGGTATCAGGTTTAGGCGGTGACCAAGCGACTTTGTCTTCAAAGTCGTCAGTATGGTTGAGAATTCAGTCCCGTTTAGACCCCAGCTTTACAGTTACTGTTAAAGCACATGTCTTGAGCAAACTTACGACCTTTCTACCAAGTAGTACTCACAATTTCTTCACAACTCACGTCAAACCTCGGATGCTTCAGGGGGTGCTCCCCTCCCTCCAATTGATGCAGTAACTGCTTTATCCGCTGATAGTACTCTCGGTAACGATCCGTTACCCTATCAATACTGCTATGGCCTTGTACACATCAACTTCGTGCCTTGATTAATCCGGCTCGAAGGACCACGTTCAAATCTCAAAAAGTCTGTGAGCTATTTAAGTAAATAATACACTAGCGATGGGCGTTGAATTAACGAACGGTTTAAATAGACGGTCTACGTTCAATCGACGCTTCGATGGTCTACAGTTAATTCGTTAACTAGTTGAATTCATAGACGGCTAAACTGAGAGTCCACAGCGTTCATATCTACTGACAAAGCGTCGACGACGCGTAAACGTATACGGTTTACCCGTTACAAGTCCATACGTTCGTTCATTCGTTGAAATAAAGCAATTTGAAACTTAAGTATATGGCGTGGGAGCTGATATTTGTTCATTTTTTAAACTAGAGTTGTTAGAGTGAAAAGGTAAGAGTATTTTTATATTGCGTGAAAGAGTACGTCGATGGATCTGACTAAACGATGCAGTGCAGGATGAACGGATTTATAATAATGGTTTTCCAGTTTCCTCAAGTAGTTGCAGTTTTGTTTATTGAAATTAGTGTGTCGCGAGGCCAAGGTCAAGGGACACGTGAATGTGAATTTAGTGCAAAGTTCGTTTGAATTGAATGTTTATGTTATGAGATTAATTTGTAATTTATTTTGTAAACATTTGAATGACTATAATGGAAAGCGAATACTAAATAAAGACCTCGTCGTCGTTGCGTCGCGCCCGTAGACCAGTCACCGCGTAGTCGATATGAACCCTTTAAAGCCTGCCGTTATCATGTCAACTAGTCGAATAGACATGTGTAAGTAATGCGCGTGATATTACATTTATGATATCACGCGAAGTTGTAATGTCAAATCACGCATCACACAACAGAATGAAACATTACACCATCACTTCAAAACATCACGCAGTACACTGAATGAAACAAATAACGACATTATTCCTTTACTCAAAAGGCCTTTTTTAGTTTTCTTCGATCCATCCTACCTTATGTCAAACATCGCGCAACACGCTTAATAAAATTACGATCTTATGTTCTTACTGCTAAGGTTTTTTTTAGTTTGCTCTAGCGTAATGTAATGTTAACATTACGCAACGCTAGCGACGCACAGCGGCCTAGCCTGGAAACTTTCAATATGTTCGAATAACATAAATAACTTTTTTATGAAACACTACTCAAATTAATTGTATGTATAATTAATTACAAGACTATTATTTTTAGTATTTTTTTGTTAATATTGACTCATTAAATACCTACTAACAAAATAAATCTATGTTGAAAAAATGATTTGATTTGACTTTCCTTTTACCTAATTCTCTTAATATTTATTTCAATTGACATACGGTTTATTATTGGCCATTTGTAATGTGCGATTTAATGACAGGTGCTTTGATAAATTGAACTTTTTACTCAAGAGTATAAGATGGAATTTCTTAAGATTGATCATTTTCGGCGCCAACTTGTCTAGTCGAGAAACTTTTGATACCTATTTTACCTATTACAATCATCCGATGATAGTGAATTGTGTTTGGAAATTGGCGCGCTAATTGTATAAACTAAACCGATTTAAATATACTAGATTGAGGTTTTTTATATGAAACTGTGTTTTTCTATAATTAAATTGTTTAAATAAAAAGCTGTAAATAGATACGTGTTACATTTAAATATTAGTGTTGTATTAGATAGTAAATAGTGAGTAAGTAGGTATTTTTGTTTCTCTTCATGGCGACAAAAAGAAAATACAGTCCACTTTGGACTCACTTTGAAGAGGTTGCAGAAAAAAAGGCTAGATGCCTCTATTGCTCAAAAGCCATTGCTTTTTCTTCAAGTTCAATTGGCAGTCTGAGCCGGCACATGAAAGCACTACATCCCACTGTTAATATTAACGATAAGAGACAAGACCGTGTTGATAACGAAGAAACGGCTGTGCAGAATACAAATTCAAGATGTATTCCACCAGATAACACTGCGGGGAAATCAACTACCTCCATCCCGGCTATGACGTCCATTAGGAATACAACCAATATACAAAACTACATTATTGTAAAAAGACCAATTCCAATAAATAGAGTTCAGCAGCTAGATGAACAGTTAATTATAATGATCGCCAAAGGGTATCATGCATTTAGGTTGGTCGAAGAACCTGAATTTAAAAAATTTACGGAAATGCTAAACCCATCCTATAGCTTACCGACACGCAAGACTTTGTCGGATAGCATTTTACCCAAACTATACAACAAATTATTGGAAGCTTCCAAAATAAAAATTGCCGGAGCCACCGCTATCTGTATTACCACCGATGGATGGACCTCAACTGTCAACGATGGTTTCATCGCCATCACGGCCCATTATATCGAACAAGAAAATAGCACAATACACTCTGTAATGATCGGGTGTATAAATTTTGAAGAACGGCATACAAGTGCTAATTTAAAAGATTTTTTACACCAAAAGTTTGTGGAATGGGGAATCCAACACAAAATAGGTAAGCAAAAAAATATTTAGTTAGGTATTTTTATTTTATATCAAAGAGGAGCTCGATGGCGCCGGTGGTTAGCACGTTCAGCTGCGATCGTTGAAGTTAAGCAACTTTCGCATTGGTCGGTCATTGGAGGGGTGACCAAAAATATTCAATCTCGTTAGCACCCGCCAATCCGCACTGGGCCCGCGTGCTTGGTCATGGCCCAATCTCCCTATTCTATGCATAGGAAGACCTGCCCCAGCAGTGGGGACATTAATAGGCTGATGATAATGATGATGATTTTATATCACTGGTTTTCAAATTAATTTATTTGCGAAATAAGGATAGACAAAATAATATTCGTGAAAAATCACAAAAAGTGTGCCCTATTTAACCTTGTAAGATAAGGCATATATTCAATTATTTTTTCACAGTCACACGGTTTTCTTTACTTATTTTGTTACATCGTCATTTTGTCATCACGAGCCCTTTTTATGTCTCCAACTCCGCAGTGCAGGGTACGTTCTTATGGATGATTAAGAGAGAAAGAGTCGTCTTTTATCCTCCTTTACTATTACTACCTTTTTTATATTTTCCACAGGTGCAGTGGTGAGCGATAACGCTGCAAATATTGTGGGTGCTGTACAATTAGGCGGTTGGCGTTCAATAAGATGCTTTGCACATTGCTTAAATTTAGTTGTCCAACAAAGCTTGATATCAATATCGGCAACTGTAACTAAGGTTAAGCACGTAGTAGAATATTTTCACAGGAGTATACCAGGAGCTAAAAAATTATGTGAAATACAACAGCAGATGAATTTAACTCCTCTCAAATTGAAGCAGGATGTAGTGACACGTTGGAATTCCACGTTTGAAATGTTGCAACGTTTTTTGCAAATTAAAAGTGCTGTGATAGCTACGCTTGCTCTTATGAGAGATGATTTAGCTTTGTCTCAAGACGACTGGATCATTATTGAAAATGCTCTACCTATTTTAAAAATATTTAACGATGTGACGGTCGAAATTAGTGGCGAGAAATACGTGACAGCCTCGAAATACATCGTCTTTTGTAAATTAATCAATATCAAGTTAATTAAATTACCAGAAAGTGAAATAACCCCAATTAAAAATCTGATAGCTGATTTAAAAACTCACATGCTACAGCGTTTTCATGATATTGAAAGTAACGTGCTCTTATGTGAAGCGACTATTCTCGATCCTCGTTTCAAAAAGAACGGGTTTAGTGACCCCAGAAAATATGAAAGAGCAGCTTCACATTTGAAACAAAAAATCGGTGCTGCCGATGCGACACCAGCCAGTAGTGAACATGTTGATGAGGATAATTCTGATGTTCCTCCAGCGCCATCCGAAGCTGCTAATTCCATTTGGGCAGAGTTTGATGTAGAAGTTTCCAAACTAGTGCCTCAAAATTCACTTGCTGCAGGAATAGTCGAATTCGATAAATATATACAAGAACCATTAATTACAAGATTAGAAAATCCTTTGAGTTGGTGGAAGGAGCGTAAAGCAGTGTATCCTCGTCTTTATGCATATATGCTGAAAAGGCTTAATATTACAGCCACGTCAGTACCCTGCGAACGTGTTTTCTCAAAAGCAGGCTTAACACTCAATGAAAGGAGAACACGTCTAACGACAAAGAAATTGTCACAGTTAATGTTTATTAGTTGCAACATATAAAATATCTTTACTTAAATAAGAGAACACCCATCTTAGCCGGCGAACCCTCTCCGGGTTGTTCCGCAGGGCTCAATCCTTGGTCCTGTCCTATTTTAAATTTATATAAATGACTTACCTTACTATGTAAGAGATAACCATGGGATAGTATTGTTCGCGGATGATACATCACTTTTATTTAAACTCAAAAGCAAGGAAAAGTTATTGACGACGTGAACAATTGTATTTCTAAGGTAGTCCACTGGTTCAATGTTAACAATTTATTACTTAATGAAGGAAAAATGAAATGTATGATATTTGTATTACCTAATGTAAAATAGGTGAATTTAAAGGATAGGAATGTGAGCCTTATAGACACCACAGTATTCTTAGCGATAACTTTAGATTCTAAGCTTTAATGTGGTAAAGAAAAAAAAATTGGACGTTTCAAAAGAGTTGTACTATACATCCAATTTTAATAAAGATATATTGATTTCTGATTTCTGACTTGGAAAAGAAAAATAATGGTACTTGAATGAGATGACACTATAACTAACGTAAGAGCCACGGTTGATGATTTAGTGTTGGAACAAATGAATGTTATTGTATGTCTTTGATGTGCTTTTAGCAGGGATGGTACACCGCTGATTTAGAAAGGAGAGTAGGTTCGTCAAGTTAGAGAGACATAAATTGAAACTAAATACAGGCTCTATTTTGTTTTTGTTTGAGATCAAATAAAAAAATGTATCACCTTTTACGAAAATGACCATTATTATTTATTACCTACACGAATGCACGGTTTTTAGACATTTTTTAATAAAACTTTCACAATTGATAAAAAAATCATTTTTGTATGAAATAAGTAAATAACTAACCTTACACTTAAACAGAACATATTACAAACTAGCTAAACAGCAAGAACTGTTTCAGGTGATAGTAGTACTATTTTAACCATCACTCAAAACATTACCTGTGATTTTTATTACTAAGATGTCACTTCACTTACTATTAAAAATTACAGGTAATGTTTCGAGTGATGGTGATATTACCGAGTGATATTACTCAACGAGTAATGTAATGTGATATTACATCACGCCATAGAGCACTGTTTTGCGCATGTCTAACTAGAATTCAACTAGTTGATCGACTAGTCGATGGACGGTAGTGGACAGTTTCGTTTCGTCGACGAAAAATACGTCGACGACCCACCTCAATAAAACACCGAAATCTGTAGCAAAGGTTGTCTATTTCAAAATAATATTGAACTTAAGGATATTCAAAAAACAAACTAAATACCGTGATTCAGAACTTGCATAGAAAAATATTAAACACAGCAGTAACGCCATCTATCGATGACTTTGATAATTCAATAATATTTCTACAAACCTAACAGTTATAGTTGTTAATGAAAGGACAATGGCGAAATATTTGTTGAAGTAAATCTTTAGCGTCTATAGATGTCATTATCAGAAATTTTAATAAAATAATCTCAAAAGAATTATTAAACAATTGAGGAGGGTTGTCTAAGTCTGGATATAAAAACTTAAAAAAGGGAAACACAATTGACTATTTATTTTTTATTTTTATTGTGGCTTGGCATCATGGCTTTTGAGCCATTTATTTAAAGTGATTTTAGTGATGAAATCAACTTTAAATATGGTGTTCGGTGTTCGGTGGTTATGGTTTTGCATCGCATTACGCTTAAACTGTATTTAATTATCTATCAAAAATATCGGGAAACATTATTTTTCAATATTATACCGAAACCATAATAAATAATCTCCACAATACAAAAAAGTGTATGGCGCCAATTTTAACGCAAAAAACAATAACTGCCACTGTCATGCTTGTCATCGAATTGTTATTGTTATTGTTATCATTATCGTTGCTTGTGTATAAGTGCATGCGTATTGCAAAGACTTAAATCGGCGTATTGTGTTTTTTCTGAGATTTGTTTTTTTATGTGATTTGGACTGCATTTGGAGGACTTTCGAAATCTTTACCTGCGACTGTTGAGTAGTGCTTGACTAAGACTTCCAAATCTTATATTTTGGACGACTTTTTGCTGTGGATTTTGGACACGATTCTGTGCCGGTTTAATTAATATCCCATTAGTACACTATTAGAAATCCTTTTTTATACTTAAGTATTGATGTAGGTATTTTCAAATTGTTAAGTACTTCTTACAGCACAGACATTGTATTCGAACTCTGTAACCCTTGTCTGTTAAGTATTTTGACGCGGTTGTTGGTCAGTACCTACGCCCACTGATCATACATTTATAAATTCTTTTCCGTCACTACTCTACGGGACCGGTATACTTCTTTAGCCCCGTTCCACGTATTTTTTATTTTGATATAAAATTACCCTCGAAAATACTTTTATAATTCGATGACATAACCTCTAAAACTTCAAAGTTGAATATCTATAAATCCAGACTTTCTATAATAAAAGAAATAAGACGAATCAAATCGAGAATCCAAACTCTATAATTTAACATGCAATTCATTTATAGACGCAAAAAAAATTTTCAACAAAAATTTGTATGGGAGTTTGCCATTGTCCTTTGACATTTTCGATAAATGTTTATATTGTATATTTGTCTTATCTTTTTGATGTCCTTGTTTTATGAGATGTGTACGGCATGCCTTATATAACCGATTGAATATTCATAGTTTATTTTCTGTTTGCAGGTTATCAATACGCTTTGATGTCTATCAAAATAGCTGTCGCGGCCATAGTGAGGAATTACAAAGTAGTGCCAGACCTCCAGAATAGTGATAAGCCGTACATCAGGGTCAAGTTAGATGTAATGATGAAAGACGTGGATGGTTACAAAATAGCTTTAGAGAAGAGAAAGCCTAGTACGAATACCAATGTGACGATATCGTCGTAGTTGATAAGTTTATTTATGATTTACCTATAAAGTTGGAATTCGTATAGCTGATGTCACGTAAAACAATCTTTGGAGATGCAAATAAAATTTATAACAACTTTTGAGTACAATCCAAGTCGAGAATGTTGTAACATGGCGTTTTCCTACGTGCTTAATGAAACACTCTTCCGAGGTCCAAGAACGAATTTTCGACAACTCCGTAAACCCACATCATCAAAGTTTCTATGAAAACTAAGCAGCACCGTATCGGATTTAAGAACAGACTAGCTTTTCAATACAAAATTTGATGATGACGATACGTTACGTACCTGTCAATTCGTGCTTTGATTGAAGTTTTCACACCTTAGTTAACTATCTTAACGAATGTAAAGTGGAGCTACCACATAGTCCGTTTTTCACTCGATTCTATTTAAAAGAGTTAACTACTATATAAATACAGGTTTTATATAGCCTCACTGAGTGACCACGATCGTTGAGGCAAAAAAGTAGTAAAAATTTATTCAGAACCAACAATAATTAAACATCCTTGTTGAGGATGTCCGCTAACATACAATTTAAGAGTGTTTAATTAAATAACTATGAATGGTACCTTAAGAAATTCCTGTTATGTAGATTAATTAGGTATTAATTTAAGTTAGTAAACGGCAATGTTATGTGAAATCGGTGAACTAAAAAGCTCGTACAAGTCGTTACAGTCGACTTTTGATACTGAGTTTTTATGACTTCAATAGTATAAATAAATTTCACAAATTCTCTTGTGTTATATAAAAACCGAAACTTTATTTATTTGCCAAATGTGCCTTTTGTTGCCTGAACTGAATATTTTACGGTATAAGGATAGAATAAGAAATAAAACCGAAAATACTGCGTAGACCATCAAGAAAAACTTGAAAGACCATTTCATCGCCGCGTTGATATGATCGAACAATATTGTCAATCTCATAGAATACATTATGGTTGGTAGTTTTATAGATTTGTTCCTCATTATTAAACTAATTTAGAGTTAGCGTTATCTTTTAGTGAAAGGGGCCGAAATTATTTATGCCGTAAATGTGTGATATAAGAATTGTAAACTATTGGTAAAATGAGGGATTTTTTTTCGAAAAGGTCCTCCAGACAACTTAAAGTAATTTTAAAAAATGATTGACGATTTGATTTCATTTCTAAATAATGTCCTTGGGCTTTATTTTGTAATTTTCTTGCTTTCCACGATCCTTACGATACACTACGCGATCTTTTTAATTAGGTATTTGGGACGACGAAATTGTTTTAATAAAACTTTCACTTAAATAAGCTATTGTTTCCAATTCGCGATTGTTTTGAAAGTAATATAGTGATATTATTAGTATAGTTAGTTAAGAATCTGTTATTTATTATACCTTCTCACTGTGCTTTGATTTTTTTATTAAATATTTGTTGTGATTGGACCGGATTTTACTTTTTTAATTCAACTTTCTACAATACAAGCAATTGTAACTTAAACATCCACTAAAACAGATTAGCTCACTACAAACTGTCAATAATTCTTCAAAAGATTTAGAATTTCAACAAGGATCCTTTTGGCCCTAGGGTGAAATGAAAGAAGAATTGTAATAGGACCGGATAACTGACTACTTACCTACATCCGATATAATAAGTGTTGTTATTTTCTCAATTTATGATCCGCTAACTAAACGACCTAACTCCTAGATCAGGGATTAAAGGGGACATAGAGTGCCAAAGGATCAATCAATGGATCTTTGCAATGGATTTAAGTAGATCGGGGGATAGGCAAGTGTGGCATTTTTTTCCCCTACAAACGTTCCCGACCGTTGCAGAAGTTGCATAAGACTTTAATGCTAACCACAATTTTGTGGCTAAGTTCCTCGAAAACTGACTATGCAGGGATCTCTGCTCACGCATTCGCACCTTCATTACTGGACCTTCTGCTCACGACCCATCCATAGGGCTATCAGGTTGTGGTAGGAGCCCCTCTGGGCTCTTCTGATCACTGCCTGATATCTGCCAAAGCCTCACAGGCCAAGCCTCCGTGTCCAACAGTGGTAAAACAGCGGATCTGGCACTATGGGTCGGCAGATTGGGACGGTATGCGTGACTACTTTGCGTCCGTCCCTTGGAAGCAGCGCTGCTTCAGTGACACCTGAACTCAGTAATAATACTGAGGAGACAATGATATAATAAGAAATAAATATCAGACAACATCACATACATTGATCTGATTCCGAGATGAGTAGCTAAAGCACTTGTGTTACGGATATCAGAATCAACAGTGGTATATACCCAGACACAGAACAAATTTTCATCACATGAATGTTCGTTCTGGGTGGGAATCGAACCCACGACCCTTGGCGCATAAGGCAGGGCCGCTACCAATGCGCCACCGAGCCCATCAATAATGATAATGTAATGGGTATGGAGTAATATATTCCTCATTCCAATCTCATCAGTAAAGGCGCACGTAACCTCTGGTTCAATCACGACTGTGCAGAAGCTGCTTCGCGTAAGCAAGCGACATATCGTGCTTGGATCAGAGGCCGCGCTCTTAAGGATCCCGGGGTCGATTCACTAGAAGCAGCCTACTATATTGCTTCCAAGGCTACAGGCCTTACATCAGAGCGAATGCCCAGTGCGTTGCACGTGTTGGTCACGAACTTACGAACGAACGCATCTTACGGGATCCTGTAGCTATTGGCGTTTGGCCAAGGCCGTGCAAAAGAACTTCTGCCAGCCCTCGCTACCCTGAGATGCCCAGACGGAACACTAGCTCATAAGCCGCAGGAGAAAGCCGATTTACTGGCAAAACTCTTTGCGGCTAACTCCCGAATCGATGATTGCAATGCACTGCCCTCATCATTACCTCATTGTGGCACAACGATGCCTGATATTAAAATCAGGCAGCGTGAGGTTCGTGCCGAATTGCAATCACTCCACGTCCGGAAAGCTAGTGGACCTGATGGCATCCCAGCAGTAGTACTGAAAAATGTGCAGCGGAGTTGTCCCGTACTCACGCGCTTGTACCAATGCTCGTATTCTTTGGGGCGTGTGCCGGAGACTTGGAGAGATGCTAACGTGCAACCGGTGCACAAAAAAGGGGATCGCTCAGAGCCGGCAAACTACCGGCCAATAGAAATCACCTCAGTATTATGTAAAGTTCTAGAAATGGTCCTTAACAACCATCTGACCCGCTACCTAGAGGGGATCACTCCCTGATTAATGATCGTCAATATGGTTTTAGACCGAAACGATCGACGGGTGATCTTCTAGCGTACTTAACTCATATCTGGGGTGAGGCTAACGACAAGCGTGGCGTGTTGTTGGCTATCAGCCTTAAAATTGCCAAGGCGTTCGCACCTGGCACAAAAGCCTTCTCTCCAAGCTTCCGGCCGACGGTCTGCCAGCCCAGTTCTGTTCTTGGGTAGCTGACTTCCTGCATAAGCGTAGAATTCGTGTCCTTTCAGATGGTAGCAGTTCGCGGTTCATGTCAGTGAATGCTGGCGTTCCCCAGGGTTCCGTCCTATCCCCCACTCTCTTCCTGCTGCATATCAATCACTTAATTCCTCTTGGGAATATTCATTGCTATGCAGACGATAGTACAGCGCATGCGGAGTATCTCGGACGAGCAGCGGCTGGGTAGGCGGTAACCAAAGAGAAACGGGAGAATCTTGTCATCGAACTCAATCAGGCTTTGGACCACATTTCCGAATGGGGTACCAGGAACTTGGTTAAGTTCAATGCCAAGAAAACTCGGGCTTGCGCTTTCACGGCAATAACATCGCCATCCCTTCCCCTTCCCTCTCTTCAGGGCACAACACTGGCGCTACAGAGCAACATTACCATGCTCGGTATGGAAGTTCGCTCAGACCTAAATCCAAAGGACTACATCGAAACCGTGATCAAAACAGCTTCACGCAAAGTCGGAGTCCTGAACAAGGTGCGGCGTTTTTTCACGCCCGATCAACTATGATTCTTGTACAAAACGCCTGTGCGGTCCAGCGTCGAATATTGCTCGCAACCCTGGGATGGCTCCGCCAAGTACTTGCTCGATGCTTTGGATAGGTTACAGCGGCGCGCGATCCTCATAATAGGCGATGAGGAGGTGACTAAACACCTTGAGCCTCTTCAATTACGCTGTGACGTGCATCACTAAGCGCATTCTATCGTCTGTACCACGGCTGTTATTCTCTCTAATTCCACCTTTCCCTTTCCTTCAGAGGACCACGCTGGCCTACGTTGTCACCGTCTAACTGTGGCCACAATACCAACGCGTACAAATAAAGGAGATTGCTCAAATTGGCCTAAATGCACAAAAAATATTGACATACACGGTAATTCTTGGCGTAATTTATAATTTAATTTACAGTCATCAGATTTCAACGGACACCTTTGTATAATATATTTACTTTAAAAAGGACTTTAAATTTTACCGGTTTGGAAAACATACGAATCATTTTTAATGGTTATGGGTGTAGTAACATTCAGTCAAAGACTGATCGAAGTTGTTTATATAACATAAAAACAAATCTATTTTGTAAAGATCGATAAAATAAATCATATTTTTTATTACACTGCGGTATTAATATCCACAACTATAGTATCATTTCCACTACATGCAAATGTGCTCAGACAATTATTATAGATGGTAGGCGACATCATAAAGTCTATTACCATACATTTTTCACCAAACACCTCCATAAGCACATTATAATCTGTATATATAAAAATATATATATATGTTAGAGTTTACTATGGGCCTACGTTCCCTGATTATAAATTAATAATTAAATAAAATTATAAGGTGTGATACACTAAAAGTCTCAAATATGGTTATCTTAACGAGAGTTAAAAAATTCTTTCTAATCTGTGGCTCATTCACAATCATCACACAGTTCCTGTCACAGAGTACCTTATTATAACCGGAAATGACACCTGATTTTAAAAGTTACTCTTATGCATTAACTTTAAAAACAGGCAACTATCTGTGAATCTCTATATACCTGAATCTAATCCATAATTTCGGTACTTGGCTTGATTTCCCTAGTTTACTATAACTTATTAGTTTTTTATTATTTTAATATGTTCAGTGTATATGGTTTATAGAAGTTCTCAAGGGTGTCCGTCAATAATATTCGTGTCTACAGTAATTTATATATAATTTCGAATCTAGGAAACAATTTTTCATGATTATTGGTCTTTAGGCCAAACATGTATGGAAGCTGAGCAATCTCCTTTGGTGACTCATTTCTTTGTCGCACTATCCGTAAATGGAATGCTTAGCCCGCTCACGTGTTCCCTCCCTCTTATAACCTGGGATCCTTTAAAAAAGGCGTGAAGAAGCAACGTGCAGGCCGGCAGGGTGAGGATGGCTGGTGTGGCAGGTAGAACTGCTGTACTTATCAGATATCTTCGTGTCTGGACTTCACCTTCACTTAACATCAGGTGGGGTGGAGTCATTTGTCGGACCTATCTATAAAAAAAAATGTTTTTTCTTTACTGGCCAACATTCCGCCCCGTACAATATTGCCGGTTTCACTGCCGTCTTATAGACTTTGCTTTTGGTGCGGCCAGGTATGCGGGGGTCATAAAAAACTCTAGTAAGAGATCTTCACTTTTGCCACGCTACATTTACTCTATGCGCCACATCTGCCTCTATTTCACCGTTTCCTGAAACAACTAAGCCTAGGTTTTTAAATTGTATGATTTTCGGTACAGGTGTATCAGGAAAGTGGATTGTTGTTGGGTGGCTGTTATTATTAAAAAGACATTCTAAGTGCTCTGCCTTAGATCGACTGACCCCGAGGCCCATTGTTTTCAGGGCTTCAATCCGAGACGTTAAGTTTGCTTGAAGTCCTATTGCTATGTTGTTAATAATATCAATATCATCTGCATACAAGATGTTCCAAGGCAAAGGCGTCTGCACGCGATCAGTAACGAAGTCCATGACCAAGTTAAAAGTAGGGGGCTCAGGGCTGAGCCCTGATGAACTCCACCTTTAACTCGACTTTATCACTCAAACCGGCAGCGCTTCTGACACTTGTCCGTACGTTACTGTACATGTACCAAATGCACGTAAATGTCAGGCAAATATTGTGCTCTCAAAGCTTGCCACACCAATCCACGCGGCACCCTATCAAATGCCTTCTCAAGGTCGAAGAAAATGATGTGCAAATCCTTCTTGTTTAAGCGATGTTTTTCCATTAGCACTTATAGCCTGTATTGCAACTGTTGTGGACTTTGAGGGTGTAAAGCCAAGTTGGTTTGCGCTTATACATGCGAGGTAATGTCTACGGTTATATACTATTCGTTCCCAAATTTTCAATGTATGCGATGTCAACTTTATACCCCTATAAATGCTGCAGTTGGTCACGTCACCCTTGTTTTTATAAAAAGGGAGTAAGTGGCGAAGGCGCCACGAGTTTGGTATTTTACCGTTTGTGAGAATTATAATAAAAAGTTTGTAAGGCATTTCAATCCTAGGAGACCAAGTGATTTCCACACTTCGGCGGGTACTTCGTCAGGGCCTACTGCTTTGCGTTATTTCATCCTTTTTATTGCCCTTTTTACTTTCTCAAGACTAACGTTCTCTATCGGTCCTTCCACTGGTGCAAGCTGTATCAGACCTTGGCTGGGAAACTCCTCATTTAAAAGTTACTTATAATATTCATACCATCTTTTATTTATGTCCTCACTCACTGTCAGCAGCTTCCCGTTTTTTTCCTATTAAGGACATTTATTGGTTTAAATATCTTGGGTCGCCTTT
Source organism: Chilo suppressalis (assembly GCA_902850365.2). NCBI lineage: Eukaryota > Metazoa > Arthropoda > Insecta > Lepidoptera > Crambidae > Chilo > Chilo suppressalis. The sequence continues at coordinate 8,869,013 of OU963902.1, forward strand.
TTTCTACTTTTAGCTACTTTAAAAATTTCAAAATCCGATTTTGCTTTTACAATTCTATTATAAAACTTGTTTCTCGCATTTGCCCTATTGGGCCTGGGCCCCACAGCTATTATACTACTACTGTAGTGCTTTTCTGTTTCCTTACATTACAAAATAATATTACCAAAACTTAAACAAAAATAAACACTCACTAAGAACATAAAAGAAAACCAGTAAAAGTTAGAAGGAAAGTAATGTTTTTTGGTTTATGTCATACTTGAGTGGTCGGAGGTGGTCGGCAAAAGTGTGTTTAAATTAAGCGCCATATTTAAAACACTGGTTAAACACGCGATATCGATATGAATCGAAATAACTATAGCGAAATTATAAATTACTATGGCGACTTTATCTTCGTGAAAATATTGGGTTCTTATACAAACCTCCATTAGTATTTTCAATTGAAAAAGTAATATTGCTTTAAATTTTCATGGTCACTAACATTATAACTATTAACGGAATTGTTACCATGTAGTAATAAACAAGGTACATGATAACAATCCCCTTCTTAACTATAAGAAAAAAAAGAGTGTGCTTATGACCACACAACTGAAGTGAAACTTCTTTAGCTCCATCTGTATGTATATATATACATATTTCATTTACTAGCTATAATGGAAAGAGAGAAAGAAAATGTGCGCGCGCACTTTTTTCTCTTACTTATATCCCCCATTCAACTCCCGTTCGCCTGGCCCGAACACATTCTTCGTAACGCGTAACGCATTCGCCAGTTTACCCCCTAAGTCAAGCGTGCGTAAAATCTTCAAAACTTTGTGAAAATAGGAGAAATTAAAAAATGTCCAGGACACGCAGAGTTATACCGACGGAGGCCGTCGAGGAGCTGAAGCGCTCCCTTATGATTTCCATAGGGGAGATGGTCAGCACTCGGCTGGCCTCCTTAGAGGAGAGACTCCCGCCGCCTAAGAAGTTAAGTAAGCCGGACCGGCAGGTGACGGAAAGGGACAGGGAGACGACCACAGCAGAAGGGACCTGGACTGCTGTGGTCAAGAGGAAGAAAAAAAGGGTGCGGCCCCGGTAGTGGCCCCGGCCCCGGAGGTGGCGAAAACGCACGCGCCGGCAGCGATCAAAACGCAGGCGCCGGCGCACAAGCCGGAGCGACAAGAGGGCGGAAAGGCGAGGCTGAAAGTGCCAAGCACTGCGGCGGTGGCCATCAGCCTGACGCCGGCGGCGAGGGAAAAGGGGATCACGTACGCCAGGGTGATCCAGATGGCTAGGAAAAAGATCCAGCTGCAGGAGCTGTGAATAAGTGGCTAGCTCACGATCCGGGATAGCCAGACCGGGATCAAGCTCTGGGTTGTCCCAGGACCGGACAGTCCCACTAAGGCGGATGCCCTAGTGAGGCGCCTGGGTGAGGTGATGGCCGAGCTGATTGACGTCAGCCGGATAAGGTGGCCGACCTACGTATTGTGGGGCTCGACGAGTAGATTACGACGGACGAGGTGGTGCAGGCGGTGTTAGCCAAAGGGGGTTGCCAGGCTGACAGGGTGGTGGTAGAAGAGATACTCCCTGGACCAGGAGGCAGGAAGGTCGCCACCGTGAGGTGCCCGGTCGGTGCGGCCAAAAAGGTGGCTGTAGGCGAGATGCTGAAGGTGGGATGGAGCCTCGCTCGGCTGAGAGTCCTGGGTCCCCCGCCTTCGCATTGTTACAGGTGCACGGGTAAGGGTCATGCTGCCTCTAACTGCTTCAGGTGTGGGAAGGCGGGACACAGGGCGGCGACGTGCGCCGCCCCGTCCCTATGCGCAGTGTGCGTGGACAGTGGCTGGCCTGCTGACCACGTCATGGGAAGCAGGAGGTGCTACCCTCCGGTTACCCGGGGCAAGCCCCCGGAGAAAGTGGTCGCTGGAACGTCGGCGCCCGGGCGGGTGCCCTCAGAAGGGGGGATGTTCGAGTAGCCTAGGCCGCGTAACCAGCCCCCACGCGTGGGCCATCCTGCGCACGTCGCGGGATCCCCGTAATACCTCGGGAGACCCCTACCGTGGAGCCCCGGCGAGGCCGGGAAGCTGCTGGGTGCGGAGTCGCGGAAGAATCCCTAAACGGGGACCCCGCAGCTTCGCATAAAGCAGTGTAGAAGGTATTCGCAGGACTTTTTTAGCGGATACTATGTCGTAAAGCGCCCGTAAGAATTGCGGGGTCCTCGGTGGTCAGCCACTGCGGGGCCGTAAGACTTGCGGGAGCCAGGTGTGAGGTCCGTTCGGCGGTGTGCCTCTTAAAGGCGCCGTCGTCTGTAAAAAGATCTCTGTAACTATTGGATCGGTTTGTAATGGCAACAGTATATAAGTTAACAAAAAAATACTCAAATACGTTTTTGAACTTTATATTCAAAATCAAATTCATAAATAGTTTATTCAGTTTAGGCTGTTACAATCACTTATGTATGTCTAGAAGATACGCCTTCGGTTAGCAAATCTACGGCGGGAGACCTTGTACTGAGAAGAACCGACCGACCGACGTCTCTAATTCAAAAACGTCAAACTTTAATGGTAGTGTTTCGTGACGTATCACGTTGAACAAGTTTTACGTTCGCCGCATTGTCTAAAGGGCCAATAAATCAATGATAAATAAATTACCTATAAACTTTCATATCATTAATATTTATTAACAAAATTTTATGGTAAATAGATAAGTATGCGCAACTAGTTTTTGTACGATTTTTTTATGTCTACCTACCTCATACATACGATTATAATTTATGGCAGACCCGTTCGGAAAAAATCGACAAATCAGCTGATGTTTATCAAAGCGTTGCGGTTTTGCAAGGAATTTACTTTTCAGTTAAGTATACTAATTCATTTCATTTTTCATTTTCTCATAAAACAACACTTCAGTAAAACAAGCATTAAATTTTCTGGATCCGATAGTTAGCTTTTCGCCCGTAGCATCTGAGGTGCACTGTAGCATAACGCACAAGTACGCTACGCTACGACATTATCAGATACTATTCTTGTCTATCGTTCTGCCAAGTAGAATTTCCTAAATTTACAATGCTTTCTTTGCGATAACCGGATTAGTTGTAGTTAAAGAATGCACTGATTCAGTTTCTATATCGCAAGTTATAAATTAGTTAATTAATCGATTAAGAGTGCGAAGACCCGGTCTACACACGACACGCTATGCCAGGTACAGAAAAATAAATATTATTAACACGCATACACCAATTAGGCTAGCCCGAAAATAAGCGCTGTAAGTTAAAAGGTTTGTGTTATGGGATATTTTGGTTAAGGGATAGAAATACTTATAATAAAACATAGACTAACATAAGTATATTTTCTAGAAATATGTATAAATAATCATGACTCAGGTGCAAATGCTCGTATTCATTAACAAATATTTTGTCCCGCCGAGATTTGAATCCAGGGCCCGAGAGGCCGAAACGCCTTGAAATCCAGCACGGTATGTGCTGGATTCACATAACGGTGGTCCCCCCCTCCTTCAACGGCCAACTAGAGTCGAGTTTCGAGTCTTAGTGATGGCTTTTAGTTGAACCGACGTCCCCCAGGCTCTAGTGGCCTAGTGACTCTGCGATGAGAAGATGACTGCTCTCGCGGGAAAAAAGCCACCCGCCATATCCCCAAAAGATCTCGCCACCCTTAATCCGGTGACGAAGGCCGCTGATATTTAGTCGCAATATCCTGCTCTATTACGTAGTGTGAAACATGAAGCTCTTGTTCTTTGTGTCCCTAAAAGTAATAGTATCTTTCTACGAAACGAAATGTGACTCTGGATTCTCGCCCACAAACTGTTTCCTAAACTGCACTGCATAGGTATTAAAACAGTGGGCTTTTATTTAAGACAACACTTTTTTGAACAGGTATAAGTGTTTTATTGAATTTTTTTTTTACTTTTCGCACCCTTTACAGGCTCCGTGGTCACAAGATAGAAGCGCCCCAAACTAAAGACGCTCTGCGCGTCCGCCGCAGCCTCGTCACAAATTTGAACGTTCGACGGCCGCTAGAATCCCCTCCGACCACTAGCAAAATATATAACGCAATCATTTCTTTTACCAGGCGACATTCGTGTTGACCACAGCCGCCTAAACACGGTCAAAGCTAACTACAGTGCGGTCAGAACGATTATCGTCACATCAAAATCTTTTAAGGAATAGACATTTTTTACACTCGGTGGATTGTGTGCACTGTTTATTTTTTATTTCAAATTCACAATGATTCTCATCTTGGCATGTTTTGCCTTGGCACTCTGGATAGTGAAGTTCCGATACAGAAGGCAGCACATGTACAAACTAGCTTCCAAGATACCATCCCCGACCAAAGAGATGCCCGTTATCGGCATTGCGCACAAGTTGATGGGTAGCACTGAGGGTAAGTTTAATAAGTACCTATATTCTTAAAAAAAGTCAGTTTAAAAAACAACAACTGTTTATATTCGATAATATGGTAAATAAAAAATTTCAATTATTTTTAATTAAGTAATTTGATATTTTATTATTGCACACGTAGGAAGCAAATAAAATATACGGCATTGATTAAAAACATCATAGATCATCATACCCATTTTTTTTTTATATAGTGAAGTACTTTAATAAAAAACTTATAATTGGTTTAAATATATGGTAAAACTGTACTTCCAGGGCCCAGGAGGTGATACTTGATTTTTTTTTGTAGAAAAGGTCTCTTTTAATAGAGTAGGTCACAACACTAACCTAACCTAGTGTAAGTATTACCACTTGGGCCCCGGAAGTACAGTTAAGCCAAATATTTTATTATGAACAATTTTTCAAGTTAAAACGTGCAGATTGAATATAAATAATAAAGCTTATCAATAGTAATTGTGGCAATAATAACGACATTCGTAAAGCCGAAAACCATTACTGTATCTTCGTAGTCTTGTTGTTATGTGAAATACTTTTACAATATTGTATTGAACTCACTCATCTTCGATATTGAGATTTTTTTATGACATATCGAATCGGATCAACAGTTTTGAACATAAAAAAATATCCATTTCTCTACTTAAAAACTGTACCTAAATCGACAGGTTTAAATATTTAGTCGGCTTTGCTTTAAATAAAACTCAAAGGTGACTGACTGACATAGTAATTTATCAACGCACAGCCCAAACCACTGGACGGATCGAGCTGAAATTTGGCATGCAGGTAGATGTTATGACGTAGGCATCCACTAAGAAAGGATTTTGATCAATTCTACCCCCAAGGGGATAAAATAGGGAATGAAAGTTTGTATGAAACTTTGTCAATTTCAAACCGATCGGGCTGAGACTTGCAGGTATAAGAAGAATCATAGATGAATATAATTGTGTATAATACAAGCCTGAGTAAAGAAACTGTAGTCTACACTTCAGCTCTACACCGAAGTGAAGCGAGGGCGGGCCGCTAGTAAAAAATAAATTTCTAAATTTTCGTATTAACATCACTTAACTGACATTCTGTGATTCGATGAACACGCTGAGTAAGAAAAGTTCCAAAAACACTATCGAGGAAGAAGAAAATCTTTATTTGATTACAATAAACAATTTGAGAATTAAGAAGAAAATACAAAAAACTTGAGTTGTTGCTGTATGTAGGCCAGTGGCGGATTTGCAGTCTTGGCCGCTCTAGGCCCCGAGCCATCAGCCACCCTTTCTCAGCATCCACCAAAGTTTACATAATGAAATTACTTTAATGCCAACATTTATCTAAATAGACTTAGAAATTTAGGTAAAAGAAATAGTTTTATTTTGCAAGAATATAGTTACAACTAATTATTTGCTCTAAAATAGTCTGCCAACTTGGTAGACTTGGTTATGATAATTTTTACATGAGTGTTATCAACTCTTAACATTTAAATTGTGAGTTAAATAATTGCATATCTAATTAAACAAAATTAATTTGTACGGAGCTACTTGTTATCGCAAGAACGTGTAGGTTGTATGGGTAAAAGTAACTATAAGTTTACTAGAATAAATAATAATAGCTGCTAATTTCTAACAAGTTTTTAGGAATAATTGCACATTTAAATAAAACTCTTTAGATTCTATTCATTCAAGTACAGGTTAAGAGTACAAGATAAGATATAATAAGTGTTATAGAATGTGTGACAAAATTTGCCTGCATTTTAGTGCAGCAAACTCATTAATTAAATCTTCGCAATCCAATTTCCTTATAAAATCAGCTTCTATGTTAAGCATAGGAAGATCGTTTAACCTTTGGTCCGTCATTGTTGTAAATAATTATTTACTCGTCGTAAACAAAAACACGATCGTTCCGGTACAAAAAATTAATTGTAGTGCAGTGACACATCAGTAGATAATTTATTATTTGCAATTCTTTGGCCTTTTTTTATTTCTGAGAGATTAGGGCCGCCCCTTAATCTGGCCGCCCTAGGCCGGGGCCTACCGGGCCTTAAGGTAAATCCGCCACTGATGTAGTCATGTCTCAAATTATCAGACATCATTTTATTAGAAAGCCAACTATACTATTATTCTATTTATATAACTTAGTTATTTTTCCGAGTGGTAACGACTTAATCAGCCTGAAATAGTTGCAGAATTTGGATTTGAAATTAATAATCATACGTCATTAATTAATTAGTTAATAAAAATTAACCCTAAAATATTTATATACAAATTCACAAGAAGAATATGTCATCCAAAATTCCAATTTGGGGCATGGTACCCAGAACACTAGCAGCATTATCTCGCTGAATAGCTAAATTGATCCTCTGCGCGAAATAGCTGCCAGCCCTCTGATCACCCGAAGAGAGAAACAGTAGATTCGACATATCCTTCATAAACCGCTCATGTCAGCCGACCACGAACGACCCTAACGTCTCGAAAGCTAACGCCGCAAACTCATAATCTTCAGCTATAGAAGAGTATTTACGACGCTTGAGAAACTGAGCACGGTCGGTTGCGGCCGCAACTTTAGTACAAGTTTCATGTATATAAGATGGAGCCAGCGTGTCTCTGTGTGACAAGTTACATTCCACACCAGAGTGCGGCCCAGTCTCCACGGCACAAGCGTAGCACCTTCAGGTCTCTTGCCATCATCTCTATATAGACCACATGGTTCTAATGTTGCCGGTATAGAAACCGTGGCGATATAAGCGACCAGCACTTCTGGAGCAGGACAAGCCATGTCGACCCAACTGGTTCACAAATTGCCCACATGAACACAAATGAGGTTCACATACTTTTAGTGGTTTCGTATCAATAAATAATAATGATAACGCGCTCTCATATTGTACCCTCCCCTGGTCATTGACTCTATTAAGTTCGTTGGAATTTTTTATTGGTCTCACTATTTTGCATAAGTGGTTTTCTGTTTTCTTGTATTTTAATTAATTATGATGAAAAATGCTTCAAAAATCACTGTATTTAGAACAAAGTTCTACGGATCTTTTGCGATAAGCCGCACGGTACGGACTTAATGCCGGATGGGGGCGAAAAAAAATTAAGTATTTTCCGACTCAATTTTCCGTAACGGCCGTCAGTTGTTTTGTTACGTATTGTATTTATTTATGTATTTATACTTATGTTTACATAGAAATATTTAACATTACAAAAAAATAAAACTACTTAATGTACAAAAACTTAAAATTTTGTTAACTTAAATGTTTTTTTTCATTTCGTTCCAACGGAGTGTTTTTTTGGAAATTTTGGTAGGTACGCATGGATTGTGCATTTGCCACTGCAGGTGACAACTGTAGGGAAACCAGTTTTAGGAATCAATGGGAGAGAAGTTTCAAAATTTGGAAAGGATAATAGGATAAAGATAGGTAATATTATTTTAAATATTATATGACAATGCTTAAGCGATATTATATTAAAAAAGAACTTGTAAAACTTACTCAAAATACACTCGATAAGACCAAAATTTTCAAAACGATTATATAAAAAAATAATGTACTTATTCTATTTTATAACTGTTTACATTTAAATATTTAAAAAAATGATATTAAGTGAAACACTTTAGAATTTTAGGTACTCAGTTATGTAGGAATTAACCGAGTGTTCCGCGACACACACTTTTTTTTGTATTATTAACCTATTGTTGTAGCAATGATTAAAAGAAAAAATTAGGAGTCTTTTTCGTGTGACTGAAATACTGCAAAATTTAAACCACCGAAGCAAGAATTAATAATACTTACATATATGTATAAGGAAATCGGACAGAAGATTTTTGTTATATTCTAGGCTTTGTTAATTGATGTGGATTAATTTGTTTTATTTAGGTATATCTTACTATACGTATAGGTTTTTCCCCGAAAGTTATATCTTGATAATAATAATATAAAATATAAAAAAGTATATAATTTGTAAAATGGGTCAAATCATTCAACAACGAAGCGACGCGAGGGCGAGGTACTATAGCATATATATATATATATATATATATATATTGGAATTTCTTTATTTCAATTTATAAGTCATTATTTTTTTTATTTCAGATATAATGGATGAGCTGAAATTGTACAGCTATGCAGCCATGGAAAATGGTGGTATAGTCAAAGGATGGCTCAGTCACATATTGTATTTCTGTAAGTATTTTTATTTTCTATTGATCATAGAGATACTATAATTCATTATATTTCCTAGACTGTGAATGTGTTTGATGGACTGAAAAAACAACATAATGATAGTACGGATTGCACGTTTCTTTACTAATGTGATGAAAAGCGCGGTAATAAGGAAGATGCCAGATTTTTATTTTTGTTTTCATTTTAAAGAATTCCATGTAGAATAAATCACAGATATATTAAAAAATTCATAAATTGTAATTTATCGGAAAAATGCGGTTTTAAATTGACAGTTTAAATTTTCGCGCGAAAACGTACTTATGGTTCCGATGACGTCACTCCTGTCTGTCACTGGTCGTACTTGTTCATCGCTGGCTTTCATACTTTTGCATATTTTTTCGACTTTCGTGATATTTTTTTGTAAAAATTTTAATTTGGTCAATAACAATATACTACTAATATTCCGAAAAAAAGCCGTGTTGACTCATGTTTTGTGCTAATGTGTCCATCTACTTCAACAAAATTTCCAAATAAATTGTTTTTGACTTCTGATTGAATTGAGTTAATAAATAAATGTTAAAAAAATATAAAAGAAATGCCACTGCAACGTTTTTATTTTACATAATGTTGTTTTTTAGCAATTATTACGAATTAAAAATACTTGAAACGGAACGTATTTTAAAACACCAATCAGCGTTTAGTGACGTCATTCCTGTTATGACAACTTCTTTGAGGTTATGGTTGATAAAGTAAATATTATTTTATGGGAATATTTATTGCGTTTTTTTACATTTAATAAAAATGGAAGTTGCGTTTATCAAAGCAGACTCCATGAATTTACCAAGAGTTAACGTTGACATGGTTATAACTTTTTTTTGTCCAAAGTGCAGAGTTTTTAAGTGTAGAAATGAAAGGGGCTAAATTACTACGGTATGTTAAAATCGTAGTTGTTAAACTTCGTATTTCATTCAGCGGCTTCTACAAATCTTACGGCGATAATGCAATCGGCTATGTCCAAATTAAAAGAGATGGAGAATTATGTACAGTAAAAGGTCGAGTTCTTCTCTTGTGTCTTCAGTGATCTTCTCAGCATCGAATAATGGTCTTTGGAGAATAATTGTCATTTCTCTTCGCAGCTTGAAACCAGGTTTTTTTTCAGTTTTGTGTCAGAAGTTCCAGTCAAAAACAATTTATTTGGGAACTTTGTTGAAGTAGATTGGCACAAAACATGAGTCAACACGGCTTTTTTTCGGAATATTAGTGGTATTGTTATGATCACATGATGTTGATGGATAGTACATTTTAAATTTTTCAAAAAAATATTTCGAAATTCGAAAAAATATGCAAAAGTATGAAAATTTAAAGCCAGCAACGAACAAGTACGACCAATGACAGACAGACAGAAGTGACGTCATCACAAACATAGGTTCGTTTTCGCGCGAAAATTTAAATTGTCAATTTAAAACCGCATTTTTTCTGATAAATCACAATGTTTTAATTTTTTAATATATCTGTGGTTTATTCTACATGGAATTCTTTAAAATGAAACCAAAAATAAAAATGTTGCATCTTCCCTATTGACCCAAAATTGAGAAAAAAGTGGTTGCAAGCTGCGAAGAGAAATGACAATTATCCAAAGACTATTAATTATTCGATGCTGTCAAGATCACTTTGAAGTAAGTCGGCGAATATACTTGTTATATGCTTAATTAATCTGCTTGTACGTAAAAACGTGTTAGTAACCTACCTTAATACTTACAAAATTTGTCTAAGTATAACATATTTTTATAGTTGGAGAACGACGTCGAAAAGTTTAAAATGTGTGGCACAATCTTCACATTGGCAGGACGGAACCAAGCTTTGCGTTTCATTTTTAAAATAACTGTAACACGATAACCTTCTTTACGTACTTTATGCTCCGGAGTAACTCGACTTTTTACTGTACATAATTCTCCATCTCTTTTAATTTGGACATAGCCGATTGCGTTTACGCCGTAAGATTCTCTTGTTATGCTGAAATAACTACTATGTGTAGGAGCCGCTGAATAAAATACAAAGTTTAACAACTATGATTTAAACACACCGTAGTAATTTAGTCCCTTTCATTTTTACACTTGAAAACTGCACTTTGGACCAAAAATGTTACAACCATGTCAACACTAACTCTTGGTAAATTCCTGGAGTCTGCTTTGATAAACCCAACTTAAATTTAAAAAAAATATAAATATTATATTTGCATCTTCCCTATTATCTCCATTTGTCAAAAGGGATTCTTCAAAATTGTTACTAATGGTTAAATGATTCGGAACAATAGAAAATAACCTGAAATAAGAGGGGAAGTTATAAGGTGGACTAAGCTGCTAGCACCCACCAGTGTTAAATGAAGTGTCGTTGCCGATGTAGTATTTTACTATAGGCTTCGCCCAATTTGGAATTTAGTAATTTTCTGAAAATAGTTTAGGTAGATCTTATATTTTCATGTAGATACTCCTTGTATAAATATCTCACCCCCCGTTATTTACCCCTTTAGCTTACATCTTAATAGCTATATATGTGCCATATTTTAGGGCAATCCTTCCAATACAGTGGTTTGAGCTGTGCGTTGAAAGATCAGTCAGTCAGTAACGATTGCCTTTTATATATATATATAAAAAAAATACAGAAGATTAATTAGCGTTCAATTCAAGGTTTCAATTATTATATGTATTATACGTTATTATTGTCTTAACGGTTGCGATGACAACTTGTCATTTTATCTTTTTCGTCTCTGCTTAATACGTCATAGTCAGTAATCTGTCGCTTGGCTTAACTCGACACTATCGATTATAATGTATAATTAATAGGGTACTATGGCATCACTATTTTAACGATAAATGAACAAACATCAGATATCGTATATCGTATCGTCGTATGCAGCTCGTGTGCATTGATCATTACACACTCAGCTTCTCTACCGAGTTACAATAATGTCTCAATAATCACTATTATAATGTACTTATTACATATAAATAAAATAAATTGAGGCCTAAGCGTTTTCTGATTTATTTCAATGCTGTTTCCTTTGTATTCAACATTTAATCCCAAACAAAATTTTAATTCGCCCAAGTCTTTCATGGCATGATATTTTGACAAACCATCTCTGACAGAATGATATGACTTGTCAGTTTTGTGAAATAAAATCAAGTCATCGACGTAAATCGCAAGTATGACTTTTTCCGAGTCTCCAAAAAGTGTTGTATAATATAACAATAATAATTTATTCATAAATGATTTGGTTTACAATAATAAGTGGCAGGAGTCCCCTTTTAAGCAAATCAATGCCTGTGCCAGGCGACTCCGCTCCTCCATAAATTATTAAAATATTTATTATTACCTTCAACACAAGGAACACATGGTTCTTTATTGACCTCCTTATAATCTATGCCAGTTGCCATTTCCTTTTTAAGTTGATCCATCCCTATACGACATAGATGGCCTAAGCGCCTATGCCAAAGATGGTAGGGCTGGTCAAGAAGCACATTAGAAGCAACTAATTTTCGGGGCATATTAACTGAACAATCTAAAGTGTACAACTCCCTAGAAACATGACCACGCATTACAAGATCTCCGCTACAACTAAAGTTTTTATAAAACTTACAACATTTATTATCCAAAACACTAATTATACCATTTTCAGCTATTTTCTTAACAGAAATTAAATTACAGTTTAAATAAGAACAATCAAATTTCATGTCTCCAATACCAGTGCAAATTATTTTATCACCATTTGCAACAGTGACTGAATCGTTTCCAGAATTATTGAAATACTTTACATTCTCCATATATTCAATATTGCAGCTCATATAGTTTGTGGCGCCGGAATCAATAAACCATTTCGTCGTTGATCGCTCTGAATGAGCGAGTATTGAGTGCAGCCAATGCCACATTTGTCTTCTTCTCCTTCTTATAAGGGCAATCGGGACGGTTGTGACATGGTTCACGACAATCATAGCAAAACACTTTCTTCTTGTGCTTTGAAAACCTCTTAGTTGGTTTATTCTCTCTTCCACTATTTTTACTAGATGTACGTAATGCCGAAGTAGACGGATGATCAAACTATTTAGAACATTCACTCAGTAATCTACCCTTAACCAATTCAGTTGTAATCTGGACATTTGAATTTTCCAAAGCCATTATCATAGGTTCTTATTGAGGACCCAGTCCTCCGAGCAGTATTGCTCCGACAGTGGCATCAATATCTATCCAGGCTTGTGCAGTTCTCAACACTGCGTCAATATACTCTTCGATATTGTTGTCAAAATCTCTAAGGGTGTATCTGTACAGTTTACTAAAACGAGTCTTCTACCCATACCGCTATCTTCAAACGCAGCGGCTAAAGAGTCCCATGCTTGTTTTGCAGATTCAGCCTGCCGAACATGTATCACAGCGGGACCTTCCAAGGTCAGACAAATTTGGCATAGAGCTTTTTGGTCTTTTGCGATCTTTACGGTAGTAGGCGTAAATTCATTTTCAGGGTATCCGATTATCGTTTCCCACAAATCTTCGTGCAATAGGTACATTTTCATTTTGAATTTCCAATCGGAATAATCATTTCTACAGCTTAAAACTACCTACCTGCTGTGACCGAAGAACCCGTTGCTCTATGAAGAGACTTTCTTGTTGTTACACTTACGTGTGTGATGGAATCACCGTCTCCGGGCATATTTAAAAAAATATTCCCTACAGTCCAGGCAACGAATGCTCAAAAACAGGTATAGAGGGAAATGCTTGGAACACAATTTTGATATGTTTACCTCCTAACTAGTCCTAACAAAGTTACGAAGTCAAAAATTGTGTTCTAAGCATTTCCCTCTATACCTTTTCGTTGCCTGGACTACTACTGGTTTGGGACACAAATAAACACAAATATCACGCAAATATCTCAACTAAAAAGAGAAAATATACAGAGACTTCGTGCTGATAACGATTTTGTTGTAAAAATGTAGAAATCAAAGCTTGTACGTGCGTGATACAAGAGTTTTTTAATTGACAAGTAAAATCAGTTGATTTGACATTTAAATTTTATATAAATTTTAGATTAAACACAAACATTTGAGTACCTATATAAACCAAAATAGGTTTTATAACCATTTTAAATTCAAGAGCATTTTGCGTATCACAAGAAGTGATCTTATCACGGTAATAATAAGAGATTGATGACAATCTGCTCACTTGACGTTGGAAATAATAAAACAAAATTAGCTTTGGACTTGTTATATGACATCAAGAAGAACAAATTACAAATAATTGAAACAACACCTTTCAGCACGTATTTACATCGACCTCATAACTGCATTAGGTATAAAGATGTAACTCTTGGCAAATCGACTGTCTATCAGGGCCGTATTTACGCAGGGGCTCAAGGCTAATTCAGATTCTAACAGTTTTTGAGGTATTATTATTTTATCGTGTTCACAGTGCTTTTGGATCCCGTGGACAATGAAAAAGTGCTGAAGACATGCATGGAGAAAGACAACCTGCACAGATTCATAAGAGCCGTCCTTGGCAACGGTGGCATATTCGCTTCTGGTAAGTTATTCTGATTATTTAATTGCGCTGAACATTGAGTATTAAGATTCTATACAAATGATGCAGAAAAAACTAACTTAAATTTATCTAATCTTACTGACCAACAGTTTAGTTAGGTAAATACCTGGCTTAATTAGTGAAAGGAACATGATATGAACACGGCAAGAGGTCATAGAAGTGCGTACACTGCACATAAAAACAGCAATGCATTTCATATGATACAATGGTTTCTGTTGCGTAGCAGTACGGAATGAGTTCTCGCCAAATGCCAGTCACAGAACTCTAAATTTAAAGTAAAACATCTAGCAATTAAACGCTTAAAATAAAAATATGATAAATTAAAAGTGTTTCTTTTAGTTCTATATAATGTACAAAAATAGTAAAAATAAAAACATACTTTAAACGACAACAAATGTGTAATCGGAATATAAATCACATCTCTTCAGTCCGATCTCTCGGCGTCCTCGGTTGTTCGGGGGACATTTTTAACGCGGTACAATTAATCCGTCGTGAGCATTACTAAATGCAGTCGTCAATGATCTATTTTGGCGGACAAAAAGTTCGTGGACAAAAGTCCCTCGTCTGTGCTGGCCATTAACATAAAACATTACGCCCAGACTCATATTGGAGTTAACCTTTCGAAATGTATTATATTGTTGAAAGATTGTTTGTTAAAATGAAATCAGATCTGTATTGACACTAAGTACACACATATTTACCTATACATATCATAATGATATTAAATGAAATCATACTTTTTCTTTCTGTGATCTTTGGCCTCGTTAAGCTACTTTCGTAATACCTCTTGCCTTGACCGACAGAAATTAGTATTGCAATTAAATACGATTTGAGGTTCTTGGGTTATTACAATCCTTATTATAAATAAATATTAATAAATAATACCAACAGTCACACCAATTAGCCTAGCGCCAAAGTAAGCACTATAAGGGTTGAGTTTTGGGATACTAGGGTAACGGATAGACATATACATATACTGTACATATATAAATATATTATTATTGGATGTACAAATGTTCGTATTCATCACACATAACATCTGCCCCCACCGGGATTTGAATCCGGGACCTCTCGAGTCGGCGACACCATGAAACCCGGCGTACAAACCACTCGGCCACGGAGGTCGTATAAGTATAGGAGTGATTTGGCTGGGAAAGTGCAGCTTATTTGGGAATACAAGAATTGGGGTGCTGATGGGGTAGAATAAATGAAATTCTATTTCAGTTACATTATCAAAAAATAATGGACACGTATTTTCTTTTTTGTCAATCAACCAAAAAATTACAAAGATAAGATGATTGGGAGAGGGGTCTGGTGACATCACCTCTAAGTAAAAAATTGTACATAGACTCGACGTCATGCGACATTTTAAATCAATGCGTCCTGGTTAAATACATGTCCAATATTTTTTGATAATCAATCTACTAGACGTAGAAAAAAAGTTAGTCAGCATCCCTATTAGTATTAATGATTTTTTCATTCAATGGTTAAACTATTATGTATTAAATTGATGTTCTTTTGCACAACTCAGAAAAAGATATTTAACCAGATATGTAATAATATCGATACCGCGGGGCTCAAAAGGCGTATAAACAATAGTATACTTGTATAAAAGCATTGTAAAAAAAATTTTTTTTTTTGCTCCACTGTAAATTGAACTTTTGGCGTTTACCTCCTTTGAATGAGTCGACAGGTACATATGTTGCACGACTATTGGTGTAAAATAAAAAATGATATAATTAAATAAACATTACTTTCACAGTGAAAATTTGGAGAAGACGCAGGAAAATCCTGGTGCCAGCGTTCAGTCCGAAAATTGTGGAATCCTTTGTGAAAATATTTACTCAGCAGAGTGAGACACTTGTGAAAAAGCTTAGTAACCAAGTTGAAAAGGGCAAATTCAGCGTATGGCCTTTTTTGAGCACTTACACATTAGACTCCGTTTCTCGTGAGTATTTTTTACCATATTTTGGACGATTTCTGTAACATAAAGTATAGTTTCTGTGAAAGTCTAAAAAGAACTTATAAGACTGCTCGCGAAGAACATATTGACCTGTCATCCTTCCTCTTCTTCCTCTTGCAACAGTTTGCAACAACAAATTTGAAGTCCTTATGGTGCCTGTTTTGCGTGAGGGCTGGAATGACTCCGGCATCACAACCTGTGCTGCCGGAGTCATTCCAGCTAGCCCAGCTCCTTCTCGCACGCCCCCAGGGCCTTCACATTGGTGATTGCCTCTTAGAGGTTTCCCGGTGAGCCGATGTATTTCGCCCGGTATTCGGCCACTCCGTTGCATTCCAGAAAAACGTGAGTGGCTGTTTTTTCTGCCTTCATGCATCCTTTGAATAGGGGGTTGACTGTGACGCCGAAGTTAAAACATGTCTGTTAAATAGGCATGTCCGGTAATAGCACCTGTTACCATGCGCAATGTAGGTCTGCTTAGCTGTAGAAAAGTCTTGGAGAGGGCAATGTTCACCCGTAGCAAAGCGAGCTTGGTCTGCCTGCACGTCTCCAGATTAAGCTAGTGTTGCTGGTGTAGTGCGGCTGTGTGCTTGCGGGTTTTACTGACAAACCAGCTTACCGGCACCGGGATGATCTGCAGGTTCGCTCCCGTGTGATCCAGTGTGTCCCTTAATCCATTGGTTAGTAATAGCATTGCGTAACCCTACCGTGTTTAAGGTTTGGTGACATTCTTGTAGGTGGTTCGATTTAACTAAAGAGGCATCTAGAGCTTATAAGACTTATTTGCTATCGGACAGGATCCCAATTTCTTGCCCTGTTACCTTCCTGGAGAGGATCGCTCTTGCCGTCAGTAAGATGCCCCTCAGCTTGGAAAACTGTGTTGTACGGGCATAGAGGAAAATCTATATGTATATTGAGGTTCTTAGAGTAAATACCCACGCCCGTGCCCGATGAGGTTTTAGAGCCGTCGGTGTAGATCATGAGAGCCTTGTGTGTTACCTTTTGATCGTTCTTATCCAGTCGATGTATTCTGTACTTTTTGTCAAATATGAAGGCAGTTTTGATTTTGTCACACGCCGCTTCTATGAGCGCAGTGTTAACGCATTTCTTCGGTATACCGTTGAGATGTCGTGATGTCTTTCGAACCTTACCAGTACAAACTTTTGTAGTTCAACGCTGTCTTAGCCACTTCCTGTCTGATGTAGATGTGGAGCAGTGTGATATTTGACATAACTCTCAGTGCTGAAGCTGCTGGGTTGGAGCCGTACTTAAGCACTCAGTCATTGACCTGCCATAAAAATAGATCGAACACTTTACTGTAGGAGAAGCTCGATGGCGCAGGTGCTTAAAAGGGGCTTTTGACGTTGAAACAGTCACACAGACCATCGATCGAACCACTGTTTGATAAGTAATTCAACGGACCGGCGGCATAACCTTGGTCGTTCAGTCCGCTTTAAGACCAATCCATTCACGATCGAACTGGTCACATACGACTGAAATCCGTGCGACGGCCTTGTGCGACCGTTGTAACATGTACGGCTCGTCTAACGCGTTCGACTTGCGATCGTGAAAGTTTAACATCTTTCGGCTGGATGGCTAGTCATCGGATAGATGGCCATAAATTTATTATCTTGAAATCCTCCGTGCTTTGGAAGGGACGTTACGCCATAAGGTCATGAATGGCCCAATCACCCCTATTCTTAGATTAAAACAAAAAGGGAATAAAATATGATCCGACTCAACTACATAAGCAACTAACTACTAACACGTACACGTCTGTATATAAACATTCAATCCAGAGAGCGAGACAGAACTGTACGCTTCAACGCAGCGCGAGCGAAATGGCGAGTCCGCTTCTGAGTCCGTACGGCTGAGCTGTATTGTTGTCCTTTTCTTGATAACAAAATGGCTATTACAAAACGTTTTTACAGTTTCACGAATGTAAAGTGTTGCTGAGGCATTTGATTTTGAACTGTTTGTGTTCGTTATAAAGGCATCGAAGGCATTATTTTATCCATATATCATAGAATATACGCAATATTGTTATATGGAGTGCACATGCAGCGTGTTTGAATGTCCAATTGTGATTAAAGCAAATTGTGGTCATGCACCATAATTTAGGCAAATCACTTTTGAGCCGCGAGTGCCGTATCTTCCCTTTTTGTTTTAATTTAAGCCACAACTCCATCAATAGAGAAGGTCTGTGCCCCAACAGTGGGCACAATAAAAGGCTGATGATGATGCTTCTGCAAAAAAGTTGCATATTGATCTCGACCTCAAGATGGTAATACGAGTCACGAGCATTAACTAGTAAGTTAGTTCCATATATTTTTAAATGCACCTTATTCACTTAAAGACTTCATTCATATACAGAAACGGCGATGGGTGTAAAAATAAACGCGCAGAATAATACCCACAGTCCATTCCTTGTGTCGCTGAACCGAATCCTGAATTTGGTGTGCGAAAGAATATTCCACCTGTGGCTTCAGCCAGATTGGATGTACATGCTCTTCCCACAATATACGGAGCACAAGGCTTGTCTAAAGCAACTGCACGATTTCACTGATGAGGTAATTTAAATGTAACATACAAAAAAAAAATAAAGGCTTATATTAAATAAAAAATGGATACAACACCTAATTAAAAAAAAAAAAGCTTTAGGCAACTAATTAGTAAGGGAAATGTTTTTACTTTTAGCCTTAAATTTCTCTGGTTTGACTTTTGAAATTAAAATTAAAATTTGTAATCATGTTGCTCATATCTTATTATTCCACCATCATAATATCTTTAAGTTTTAGAACATAACAGTAGTTTTTATTTAAGGTTATAGTAAAAAAACGCGAAGAAATACAGAAGGAATCCAAGGAAAAAACTGAAGCGGATGCTGAATATGGTAAAATTAATTTTAATTTTTTCAGTACATACCCAACAACAATTTGATCTGAAAATTTTACAATCTTACATTAAACAACAGTTTTTATGGATAGATCCGCGTTGTTTGAGACATAGATAAATTTAACTACTACAAGGTCACGTCAAATACATATTAAATATGTAATATTTTGACAAATCGTTACTTTTCCTATAGTTTTTTAAAATTTAAATTTGCCTTTTTTGATAGTTATAGTTCATCTTTAACTATAGTCAATTTTACTATTTATGAAACAACGAGGGTTGACAGCAACCTGACAGTCAAATAAATGCTAAAGAAATCAGCATTCTCTATGAGCTTAACGTTTGATATACCTAATAACTCATTTGTGTTTTAATTAATGTTCCAATAATAATACAATACCTTACAATTTACATTATTTGGAGGTAGGGTGTTAATGATAGAAAACTCCGTTTATTTTAGATCTAGATAATTATAAAACCAAGAGTTTCCTTGATCATCTGATTCATCTTTCGGGCAAAGAGGGTGGTTACACTAATCTAGAATTGAGAGAGGAAGTGTTGACCTTGACTATCGCTGGAACGGATACCTCTGCGGTTGCCATGGGAAACACCTTGAAGATGCTGGCGACATATCCTGAAGTTCAAACGCGGGTTTATGAAGAGTAAGTTATGAAAACTATCATTACCTAATTTTTTCCTCTACTCTTTCTCTTCACATCTAAGCCCATGCATGCACCTCCCACGCTGGCAGCACGAGGCCACCTCGGGGACGTATGAGGCTGAGTTCTCAATGAAAATAAATATATAGACACGAGCAAGTTATATATATGTTACGCTCAAAGATCGAAAACGCTCAGTAAGCGGAAAAATAGCTCACAACGCGTTGTGGTCACAGTAAAACATCTACATGGCGAAATTCGTGTTATAGCTCAAACGTGTTATAGCGAAAACGTTAAACAAAGCTTGAATGAGAAGGAGTTTAGGAGTTTAGTAACCCTATAACGGTCAATCTGATTTTATAAAGAGTTCATAGATATATTAATATATAGATAAATTATTATAAAATTCATCAGTAGTACTAACTT
Organism: Chilo suppressalis; assembly: GCA_902850365.2. Taxonomy (NCBI): domain Eukaryota; kingdom Metazoa; phylum Arthropoda; class Insecta; order Lepidoptera; family Crambidae; genus Chilo; species Chilo suppressalis. Next base: position 8,889,067 of record OU963902.1, read on the forward strand.
CCACATTTTTAGGATTTATGACATATTCGGAGATTCTGGTCGTCAATTAGTGAAAGAAGATTTACATCAACTGAAATACCTTGAGAGGGTCGTGAAGGAAACACTGAGGCTCTTTCCGCCCGTGCCCTTCATTATCAGAAGGGTGGACGAGAATGTTACATTACGTAAGTATTAGACTTTATCAATGATTTTTGGTTAGGTTACAAAAGTTATCGATCGCTTTAAGAACAAGGAAGCAGCTAATGAAAACAATAAAAATAATCTTAACTTCCTAAATTCTTCATTACATAAAAAAATATAATTCACGCAAAATATAAAAACGTAACATTACAACCCCTTATAATTTCTAGATGGATCTTTGTTTTATTTACGTGCGAGCTGATGTTCCGTTCTTATCACTCGCTCTGCTCTGCGTCTGCATGGTCACCATAACTCTAGGTCTATCCTGTAGGTAAACGATAATTATTGTAGTTATCGTTTAATTGTCTGTTATTTGCCTCGATCGCCAATGTGATCGGACGTGTTACGTGTACAGTTTTTATTTCTATCAGAAGGTATACAAAATAATCAATTTCAAAATCGTGACCTCTGTATTACGGCGCATGAATCTGTGTCATACGGTGCATACCTACCACCTACTCGTGGTTTTTTTCAGTGAATAAGTTTTGTTTTGTTTTTAAATAATGGAAAGTGTTTAAAATCTTTGAATAAAAATGGAGGGCAGTCCCTTTAATCGAAGCGCGCTGACACCACGCAGCCCGCCGCCCATCGCCCGCGCCAGCGCCCGCCCTACAGTATGATGATACTCCGGAGGTAGTGTCTACAGCCGAAATACAAACGTGGATGAAAACTATTGAAGTATGCCTAAACGAGGTGTGCTCTATCTCATCCGACGGCAAGCTTAACTCAGAACAAAAGTAAAGGATTAATAACGTATGCAGAAAAGTGTCCCATGGCACATCTCAGCTGGCAGTGCAATATCAGTCGCTGAAGCAAAATACCATGCAAGTCCATACTTCTCTTCAAGCCCTAAAAGAAAGACAAGACCTATCTCAACGCTTGCAAGATCTTAAACTCAGCTTTGTATCATCCAGACCAATAGCGGGATCGGTTTCCTTCGCTGATATGGTGAAACAAAACAGTGTTCAGGCCAAATCCATTAATTAGTTCTTTTGCAATTTATCCTAAAGAAAAATTAAAATCAAGCGAAGAAACAAAATCTCTCGTTCAGACCCTTATTAAGCCTGATGAAATGAAGTTGCATATCAGAGGGTTGCGCAAAATAAAGAATGGTGGTGTTATCATAAGCACCGAGACCAAAGATGACATTGAGAAACTGAAGCAGTTGGCACAACTCCCCACCTCCAGCCCCACAGTAGATGACCCACAGAAGCGCAAGCCCAGGATTGTTGTTATCGGTATACCAACATCTATCGGAAGTTTTCAGTTGTTTATACAAGCATAATCTGACCGATTCACTTCAAGGTACATCACCTGATTCATTTTTGACCTCCATTAAACTTAGCCATAAGTCAGGAAGAAAAGACGCTCAGACTTGTAATTACGTCATAGAAGTCCCCGCAAACATACGCAACGCTTTGATTATGCAGGAGAGAGTCTTTGTCAACTGGAATTCATGCCGTATCAGAGATTTCAGACTAGTTACCGATGCTACAAATGTCAGCAGTATGGCCATGCAGCCAAGACCTGCCGCGAAGAAATTGGCACATGTGGCTACTGACTGCGGTAAATCAGGCTACACCATAACGGAGTGTTCTAAGAAAGCAGAGACTCCGAAATGTGCTACCTGTTTGCATTTTAAAAAACCGAGTAACTATCTTACTGGTGATGCAGAGTGTCCTGCCAAAAAACAAGCCGAAATATGGTACATAAACTCAATAAATTATGAGGGCGCCACTTTTTCTTAGATAGATTAAGCACAATTTATTTTATTCACTCTTTGTATTTTTTACTATGACTGATAGCTTAATTGCGGATTTAGACAATATCTCTGTATCCGAGTCAAAAATCTGCGAAGTAGAAATGTGCTAGCAATATTTTTCGTCTTACAATTATCCACTAACGATACAAACGCAAAACACGCAGTATTTTTATTTTTTTTGATAATTTTAGTATTTAAATCTAAAGAAAAGTTTACTAGAAAAAAATCCACGCGGACCAGGCAGCGGACGGGACTCGAACACGCATCCTTCGCTATCCGGGCGAATGCTGACCATTATGCTACCACGGCCCTATCCGCGTCGAAATTTTCCTAGCCTTAAGCTGCAAGGCAGCGCAGGCAGTTTCTAGTAAACTTTTCTTTAGATTTAAACATCTAGCAGTTAAATGCTTAAAAAATAAATAAAATCATAATTTTAGTATTATCCAACAGAGATTAGATATTGACTGCGACATCATCACTTTAACCGAATGTTGGCTTAGTAAAAATAGCCGTTTACCTCTCATACCAGGCTATAGTATCTATAACATCAAAGTAAACTATAATCAAAATGATGGTGTTGTAGTTTATGCAAGAAACAATTTAACTCTCTCTATAGAGGAGTCAAACATACAGGACTGTAATAGATTGCTAATTAAAATCGACTCTGATGTTGCAATACTAACTCTGTATAGACCACCGTCATTTAAAAACATAAACAGTTTTATTGAATCTCTTAATGAAACATTCATTAATTTATCTTCCTTCAAAAATATTGTATTAATCAGAGACGTAAATATCAACATTCTCCCAAAGTGTCGACGCTTGTGTCTCCAATTTACACAACGATGAAAAACGAAACGTAACGGGTGAAAGAAGCCACGAAGAAGACCCGCGCATTCGAATATTAAACGGCGCTCTATACGCATACAAATTTTTCTATCATTCAATTATTGTAATTTAAACGTAATTAAACGTCTTATCAAGTATACGAGTTCACCATTAGATAGAAGACCTGACTGTCCCAAACATTTTGGTCTTCGAGCCGGATTAGACGACTGCGACATCGAAGAAAGCGAGGATTTTGAAGATATCATCTCCAGTAACGATTGGTTGATTATCCTATCTAATTTCCTTATCCTTATTCAAATTGTGTTAAAGTCGTGTTTATCTAAACGTTATTATTCGCGAGTTAGGAGTTAATTGTGTACTAATACAGTTATATTTGCACGTAACTACCTTTATTGTTCTAATTGATTGCCAAAATGACCGACAGTGCTAACGGAAATTTATCTATTCCTCCCCTTTCACCATCTAAAATTTTAATTTTATCCGTGCGGTGACGGAGAAAGAATACAACTCACCGCCCCTTTTCTTCCCGTGGGTGTCGTAAGAAGCGACTAAGGGATGTCGGAGCTTCCATCCGCTCTTCTGGTGGTAGGGTGCCTAACACCCGCCTGGTTTGTTACCACCGTGCGCATGGTGAAAAACCCGTGAAGTGCTTCTCGCGCATTTCGGGGTCAGCCAGCGTACAACCAGAGCTCGAGTGGAAGTTGTCGCAAAGGATTCGGTCCAGGGGAGGCATCCCATGGATGCCGATGCCGGGAGGACTGCATCGACCCGTCGGCCAGGGAGACCCGTAGAAACGGCTGTCCCGCTGGCCGCCCGTGGCACAGTACAGGGGCCCAAGCGTTCCTAACCAGTTCGCGAGGCTGCCCCATCATGTCACGCATAATCTCGGGGTGGACCGTCGTGCCGGTTGGTGACCGGGGCGTGGGGTCCCGGCGGCCACTCCCGGGGGGGTGCGGGGGCCCTTCCGTCCGGCAGGTCGGCGCATCTCCACTGCAGGCAGTCAATCGGGAAGACAAACCCCCCTTATTTGCCCGGACTCTTCGCGACGGCGTCCGCTCGTTTTCGCGTCTCTTTTTTTTTCACTTCCACCATGGCAGCCTCGATAACAAAGTTTGGACGTACAGCGGTGCACACCCCCCACGCCTTCAACGCTGTTTGAGGTCGAGTTCTGCAACATACGCGGACTCCACTCTAACCTCAACGCTGTCCACCACCATCTCGAGACAGCACGGCCAACATTGTTGTTCCTGACGGAGACACAAATACTTCCGCCTGCTGACACAGGCTACCTTAATTATCCCGGCTACGTGCTTGAAGAGTCCTTCAAAGCGAAAGCCGGTGTATGCCTGTATGTTCGGGCGGATGTTTGTTGTCGCCGTCTCCGCTGCTTGGAAGATCCCTCCTTCTCCATGCTGGGGGTACACGTCGTCTCTGGCCCCCGGGCCAGAGTCTACGTGTGCCTCTACAGATCCCACACCGGCGATGTTGAGACAACTCGACTTTTTGAACACCTTAGTCGGGCAGCAGATGACGCGCAGGAGCGATTTCCCAATGCAGAATTGGTGTTTTTGGGGGACTTTAATGCTCACCACAATTTGTGGTTAAGTTCTTCCAAAACTGACCATGCAGGGATCTCTGCTCACACATTCGCTCTCACGCATGACTTGAAGCAACTGGTTGATCAGCCCACCAGGATCCCAGATATTCCAAGTCTAGCGCCTTCTTTACTGGACCTTCTGCTCACGACCCATCCACAGGGCTATCAGGTTGTGGTAAGAGCCCCCCTGGGCTCGTCCGACCACTGCCTGATATCTACCAAAGCACCACAGGCCAAGCCTCCGCGTCCAGCAGTGGTCAAGCGCCGTATCTGGCATTATGGGTCGGCAGATTGGGACGGTATGCGTGATTACTTTGCGTCCGTCCCTTGGAAGCAGCGCTGCTTCAGTGACAGGGACCTATCGGGCAGTGCCGTTGCCATTACTGAGGAGATTATAATGGGTATGGAATACTATAATTCTCATTCTGATCTCATCAGTAAGGGCACACGTAACCTCTGGTTCAATCACGACTGTGCTGAAGCTGCTTCGCGTAAGCAAGCGGCATATCGTGCTTGGATCAGAGGCCGCGCTCTCAAGGATCCCGGGGTAGATTCACTCAAAGCAGCCTACAATTCTGCTTCCAAGGGCCTGTAAGAAGGCTTACATCAGAGCGGATGCCCAGCGTGTTGCACGTGTTGGCCAGGAACTTATAACGCATCCTGCGGGCTCCCGTAGCTACGGCGTTTGGCCAAGGCCGTGCAAAAAAACTTCTGCCAGCCCTCGCTGCCACCTCTGAGATGCCCAGACGGAACACTAGCTCATAAGCCGCAGGAGAAAGCCGATTTACTGGCAAAACTCTTTGCGGCTAACTCCCGAATCGATGATTGCAATGCACTGCCACCATCATTACCTCACTGTGGCACAACGATGCCTGATATTAAAATCAGGCAGCGTGAGGTTCGTGCCGAATTGCAATCACTCGACGTCCGGAAAGCTAGTGGACCTGATGGCATCCCAGCAGTAGTACTTAAAAAATGTGCAGCGGAGTTGTCTCCCGTGCTCACGCGCTTGTACCAATGCTCGTATTCTTTGGGGCGTGTGCCGGAGACTTGGAGAGATGCTAACGTGCAACCGGTGCCCAAAAAAAGGGGATCGCTCAGACCCGGCAAACTATCGGCCAATAGCAGTCACCTCAGTTTTATGTAAAGTTCTAGAAAAGGTCCTTAATAACCATCTGACCCGCTACCTGGAGGATCACTCCCTGATTAATGATCGTCAATATGGATTTAGACCGAAACGATCGACGGGTGATCTTCTAGCGTACTTAACTCATATCTGGGGTGAGGCTATCGACAAACGTGGCGAGTCGTTGGCTATCAGCCTTGACATTGCCAAGGCGTTCGACAGGGTCTGGCAGAAAAGCCTACTCTCCAAGCTTCCGGCATACGGTCTGCCAGCCCAGTTCTGTTCTTGGGTAGCTGACTTCCTGCATGAGCGTAGAATTCGTGTCTTTCGGATGGTAGCAGTTCGCGGTTCATGTCAGTGAATGCCGGCGTTCCCCAGGGCTCCGTCCTATCCCCCACTCTCTTTCTGCTGCATATCAATGACTTGATTCCTCTTGGGAATATTCATTGCTATGCAGACGATAGTACAGTGCATGCGGGGTATCTCGGACAAGCAGCGGCTGGGCAGGCAGTAACCAGGGAGAAACGGGAAAATCTTGTCATTGAACTCAATCAGTCTTTGGACCACATTTCCGAATGTGGTACCAGGAACTTGGTTGGGTTCAATGCCAAGAAAACTCAGGCTTGCGCTTTCACGCCAAAAACATCGCCATTCCTTCCCCTTCCATATCTTCAGGGCACAACACTACCGCTGCAGAGCAACATTTCCATGCTCGGTATGGAAGTTCGCTCAGACCTGAATCCAAAGGACTACATCGAAACCGTGATCAAAACAGCTTCACGCAAACTCGGAGTCCTGAACAAGGTGCGGCGTTTTTTCACGCCCGATCAACTGTGCTAGTTGTACAAAACGCAAGTGCGGTCCTGCGTGGAATATTGCTCGCACCTCTGGGATGGCTCCGCCAAGTACTTGCTCGATGCTTTGGGTAGGTTACAGCGGCGCGCAATCCGCATCATAGGCGATGAGGAGGTGACTAAACACCTTGAGCCTCTTCAATTACGCCGTGACGTGGCGTCACTAAGCGCGTTCTATCGTTTGTACCACGGCGAGTGTCCTGAGGAGTTATTCTCTCTTATCCCACCTTCCTCTTTCCTTCAGAGGACCACGCGCGCTGGCCTACGTTGTCACCGTCTTACTGTGCCCACAATTCCAACGCGTACAAAGAAATTTGGTGACTCATTTCTTTGTCGCACTATCCGTAAATGGAATGCTCTGCCCGCTCACGTGTTCCCTCCCTCTTACAACCTGGGATCCTTTAAAAGAGGCGTGAAGAAGCAACATGCAGGCCGGCAGGGTGAGGATGGCTGGTGTGGTAGGTAGAACTGCTGTATCAGCTATCTTCGCGTCTGGACTTCACCTTCACTTAACATCAGGTGGGGTGGAGTCATTTGTCGGACCTAACTATAAAAAAAAAATAAAAAAAAAAAAATCTGTAGACGTTATTACCAGTCTCAGAAAGCAAAGAGGAATTTTGAAAGGTAAATTGACCCAATTTAAGCAATATGTTGATTCCTTCTTAGGCGCTAATTTAAGTAAAAATCAGTTAGCTGAGATGAAGCTGAGAGAAGAAGAGAGAAGTCAAGCGGCTAGTTATTTCAGTTGTATGGCTAACGCGAACTGCTTGATGGATAGTTTGGCAGTTACAAACGTAAAATTGCCCGAAATCAAGTTGCCTTTATTCGATGGGTCATACGATCATTGGCTAGAATTCAAAAATTCGTACGTTACTATGATTCACGAACGATCTGGGGCCCAATTCTCGCGGCATAGATATTATATCACCTTCGATATATATCGAATGATCTGGCTTTTATCGAAGGAAAACCTTTTTGCCCTATTCTCACCATGTCGCAATAGATATTTATCTACGGATGATCAGTAGACATACATCGACTTGTAAAGAGCCTTCGATATATAAATATCTATGGATCTTGGCATGTCAATCTTGTTATTTCCACTTTTTTTACCTAATATTTATTGTGTTGTCGTGTGTCTTTGCCAATAGGCTAGTTGACCCTTTTTGGAAAAAGGTTTTAAATGGTTAATAAATGTTCTTATAGACCGAAAAAAAAGTATTTTATTTTTTTGAGACCTAGAAATCTACAAATCTTTAATTTTAAAATAGAATTTTCATGGACATACAAAAACGCTGTCGGCCATTTTAGTCTATAGATTGTCTATGCTATGACGTCAACCGTAGTAAACAAAAATTCTTAAGCACGTAGAAAATAACTTATCTGAGTTTATAATAAAAAAAAAAAACATGATTTCTAATAAATACCACGAAAAATAAAGTAATTATCATTATTGTATTGTACGAGAATATAAAAACACATCCTTGAAGACTCCAGGAATGTTGTGGATTAAAGTGCCGTAAGAAATTAACCTACGCAACTTTATTACACTTATTCATATGTTGTATCAGTTTTATGTTTATTACTACATTGTAATATTAAATGCACTGTACTTACATAGATGCCCTAACGTTTCTCTGCTCCGCAGAGCAGAAATCGGGGCTTAGTGCAAAAAATTCACCAACCATCAATGCGTCAATTCATGGCAGATTTGTGATTTCTGCTTTCACAAAGCCGGCATCCATAATTGATTTTGTCAAGAAAAACCAGTAAACTGATTTTTTTCTAAAGTTAAAAGTGTTTTAAGATAAATTTATTCAGACTAAAGAATCCACCCACAATAACACGCGAATGACATTTAGTTGTTTACTAAAAGAGACGTCACAATCATGGCGGATGTGGCGAACAGCGTTTTTAGTGTTTAAAAAATATAGACTAAAAAATATTTTTTAAAATTAAATTTCTACAGCAATCTTCTGCTTTTATGAAGTGAAATCGATATATTTAGGTTCTTTAGACCAAATACTGTAAGAAATAAACATTTATTTAATAGAATTTGAAATGAGTCAACTAGCCTATTATTGTTACCTCAAGATGTTGTTAACTGCCTTCATAAATAATTAGTAAATAAAGAAGTAGGTAAACAATGGTGTCGATTCTGGCGTGATTCTCTAAACTTAAAACTAAATTTAGCATCAGTCTCTCTTTTTCATTCTGTATAGAGAATGACAAGGAACACTGTTGTCAAGTTTAAGTTTAGATTTAGAGAATCGTGCCAGAATCGACACCAGGGGGCCAATCGCCTAACGGAAATGCTTTGGTGTACGGGACGCCGGGCTGTCGCAGTAGCGGACAGTTACCGACTCGTACTGAGGGGGTGGAGGAAGTTACACGCAGGAGTCTTGACTGTAGTGGACTGTAGTTTCGGTGAATAAAACCCCTGGTGTTCGGTATTGAAGAAATCGGTGGGCGCTGATAATGGATGGCCGGTGAGAGGAGGCTTCAGGTCCAGAGTGAACCGCTTGATTGTTTCTTCCTGTTCCTTAGGGTAGGAGCGCCTGTCGCTGAATGCATGTCGGAGCATGTTCCGACTCGAATTTTATATGCTAGGACTGAGCTGGCCAGCGATCCATTACCTCACCCACGCTATACTTTATTTTACATTTTCTCAAAAATTACAATAGTGCGAGCTTAAAACTAATTGTACATACATCGGGCATACATTTAGGCATATTTTTAACACAGTTATGTGTCCGTAAACACGATATTTTAGGTGTGGCGCGCAAAAAATAGGTCTCCGCAATATTTATACTTTCCCCCTCCATGGGGCTTCGCCCTGCCACGGGGCTTCGCTGCCCCACCCGCGCGCTCCGGGCGCGCCGGGTGGGGAGCGCAACATGTCTCAGAAAACGGTTCTATACAAACATGTTTTGTCTCCTACACGGTACATTTTTACACTTATTGATGTGATACCTATTTATTTACGTAGCCCTACGCGTTACCTATCTAATACAACAAGTTTCTTACAAGAATATCAATAAACAACAGCTCTACGGCCCTATAAAGTTTACAAATTAAAAAGTCTTAAAAAACCTACTTATGTTCACTTAATGCCTAACTATCATATACTATTTTAAAGAAGAAGTAAAAACACACAAAATAACATCATTATTACAACAATTATACCTATATCCTATTGACTATTCGTAAAAACTATTCCCAATATTTTCCTTAATTACGCTTAAACTACTAACACGATTCATACAAAACTTCGATATATTATTCCTATAACTACCTACTATCTAATAAGACATAAAATAAATCAATCAAAACATAAAACATACTATTATCGAAAACTGTCAACTCAGGCAAAATCCTATAAGATGTGAGACAAGGACAACCTATTGTCTCCGTCCCTCCTATAGGTCGGAACTATCAGTATTCTGACTAGTTTCCCCGCGCCACCGCTTGGCGTCGTGGCGATCGTTTAGATAAAGTCTTATAAGATTATTGGAGAGAACGGGGCGGAATATCGCTCTGAACTATCAATTTTACAATGGTTTACTATGGGCGGAGCTATCTATTATTGCGATATCCGACTCATTCTAATAAGACAACAAGGGAATGATATTTTTAATGCGTATACAACCGATTCGTGTGAAATTATAGATACATTTTTATACATTGTTCTCGTATTGTCGTAAGTTCATTTTCTCTCGCTTCGGTCGTCGCGTACATTTGGAAAACGCTAACGCTTACGATTTTATTTTGTTATTTCTAGCCGCCTGAGGTATTCAAATGCCTCGCGCTCTTTCTTTTTCTTTTGCATTGGTAATAACAATATTAAAAAAAATGAGCGTGAGGTATTCGAAAACCTCAGGCGGCTAGAAATAACATTATAAAATCGTAAGCGTTAGCGTTTCCCAAAGCATTTCCGTTAGGCGATTGGCCCACAGTTTATATTAACGATGGATGAGTTGATTCATGTTTTCGTCAATGATTTAATAAATGACGTGATTGCTGCTGCTGTGCTCAGGTGCCGCCGTTGTGAGAGCAAGAGGGCCCATTTGAAATGAGGGACGCCGACTTCATAAAAAAAATACATATTTTAGGGCCCTGATCTAAATAACATACAAAAATTCCACTACCTACGTTCGTCACTAATTGGTAATGCAAAATTAGTTATTAGCTCACTAGAATTTACTGCAGCTAACTATATTCACGCATGGGATGGAATTATGGAACGTATTATTGGTATTGTGGAACGTTAGAAGTTGCATATTTTGTAATCACAATCACGCACTGTACACTTGTTTTGGTTTTCTAAACTTGGCTGTCAAAGAAAGATTAAAATTCGTAAGCGAAAATAAATTGTGCAGCAACTGTTTACGATCGGGGCACGAACCGAGTGAATGTCTCTTCGGTCCATGTAAACAGTGCTCACAAAAACATAATACTTTGCTGCATTTAGACGTCAAGCAATATTACATAGGGCATACGAACGGCGAACCCTCAACCTGTGCAGGGCGCAGTACCATGCATCCGCGATCTACGACAGCGTTACACTTAATGCCCGCTCGGCCCGCAGCCGCAGGCGCATTGTCTTCCATGTGTACATTAGCGGGAGACCGAGACTGTGCGAGCGCGATGCAGGTGCTATTATGTAGAGCGCTGGTCGAGGTAGCCGATATCCATAATAATTTTCATGTGGCTCGCGCTTTGCTTGACAACGGTAGCCAACATTGTTTTATTACAGATAAATTACGAAAACGTCTTAATGCGTCTTTAATACAGTCCACTGTTCAGATTTCGGGTGTAGGTCAATCTATTACACAGTCGAATCATTTATGTAATATTTTAATGCGTTCTCGAGTAAACGATTATAATACGAAGCTTCAATGTTTTGTTTTGCCGCGTATTACAAACAGGTTACCGTCAACTAACATTGATGCTAACATAATTCGTATACCTAGCAATATACAACTGGCGGATCCTACTTACGGTGTTCCTTCTGACATTGATTTGTTAATAGGCGCTGATGCGTTCTGGGGTCTTATTAATACGGATAAAATTATACGATTGCCCAGCGGTACCTACTTAAGCAATTCTAAGTTATTATCTGGACCGATTTACACGAAGAACTTGCGCATTAATCAGGTTCAGTGTAACTTCGTACAGAATATTGATACGGATTTGAGAATGTTTTGGGAGATAGAAAACATACCAAATTCAGATAAGCCTATTCTCACAAACGACGAGCGTATTTGTGAGAATTTATTTATTAATTCAACTAAACGAGAAATAAGGGGTAGGTTTTCAGTACGTATACCTCTCAAGGAGTCACCGAATGTGCTCGGAGACTCGTATACATTAGCCAAAAATAGGTTTTTATCACTTGAACGAAAGTTAGAACGTTCCTCCGAATATAAACGTAGTTTTTGCAATTTTATGCAAGAATATTTAAGTTTGGGGCACATGACGAAGATAGACGCGCCCAGACAGCCTCATTACTATTTACCTCACCGCGGCGTGCTGCTTGAGAGTAGTACCACCACTAAGTTGAGGGTGGTATTTGATGCTAGTGCCATTACAACTACGAATAAGTCGCTTAACGACATACAATTACCAGGCCCGGCATTACAAAACGATATTTTTTCTATTCTGCTGCGTTTTCGTCAGTATAGATACGTCGCTTGCGCTGACGTTGAGAAAATGTTTAGGCAAGTTCTTATTCAACCTGATCAAAGATCTTTGCAACTCATATTATGGCGTAATAATCCTACTGAACCCTTAGAAACGTACCAATTAACGTCACGTATGGGACTGCGTCGGCCCCTTATCTAAGTATGAGGTGTATACGACAGCTAGCCAATGAGTGTAGGGATAGCGATATAGCAAGGGTTATTAAGGAAGATTTCTTTGTTGATGACCTGATAAGTGGCCATGATGACTTTGACACTTTAACAAAGACCTGCGAGCAAGTTTCACAGGTTTTATTGCGTGGCGGGTTTCCATTACGAAAATGGACATTTAACTCGTCTGTTTCTGATGAAACAAAGGTATATTTCACATGCGAGTATAACCAGAACAAAACTTTGGGTTTGGGTTGGCTAAATATTGAAGATCAGTGGTATTTTACTACCAAAATTGAATAATGCGATACTAAATTGACTAAACGTATTATGCTTTCGGTTATATCGCAAATATACGATCCGTTAGGTCTAATATCGCCTGCAGTTATTATTTCAAAATTACTTTTACAAAAACTGTGGTTGTGTAAGATCGACTGGGACACTCAGATATCTCAAGATATTACGAGTGATTGGGTTAGTTTTATTGAGTCGCTACGAATATTACACACTTTGCGTGTTCCTAGACGAGTGACCAGTGATCATGCACAACATACGGAACTGCATATTTTAACCGACGCAGCTCTAAAGGCTTACGGAGCCTGCGCGTATATTTCAACTTATGACATAAATTCAAAAAGAACTACTCATTTGCTTACTGCTAAAAGTAAAGTCGCACCTATAAAGCCCGTAAGTATCCCTCGGTTGGAGCTATGTGGTGCGCTGATGGGTGCAAGATTATATAGAAAAATTATCGAATCATTAAAAATGAAATTTTCGAAAGTTTACTTCTGGACTGATTCCACTATAGTCATTGGATGGTTTCGAATGTCACCTCATGCACTGAAAACGTTCGTACAGAACCGTGTAGTGGAAATCAACGAACTCACAGGAGATTCAGTCTGGCTACACATAAACGGGGAAGATAATCCAGCAGACTTGTTATCTCGTGGTGTCTATCTGGATGCGCTAGTTGACAATAAATTGTGGTGGCATGGACCGTCTTGTTTAGATAGTTTAAATTCGTTTAATGATTGTATAATTAATTCAGATATATCTAATTTACCAGAATTAAAATCAATTAGTAATAATATAATTTCTTTAACTAGCACTAATAATTTTAATTTAATTCAATTCGATAAATATTCATCTTACACTAGATTATTATGGATAGGCGCGTACATTCTACGTTTCATTCATAACGCGCGCACTGCTCACAAACAAGATCGTAAAACCGGTTTGTTATCCGTAGACGAGTTAGCAGAGTCGAAGCGCTTATTGGTTAGATGTGCACAGTTGCAATCTTTTCCCGACGTTTATAATTGTTTAGTGAACGGTCATCCTATAACTACGTGTAATAATAAACGTATATCTGGACTACACGTATTTATGGATGACAGCAAAGTTATAAGGGTAGGTGGAAGGTTGAATAATTCGAGTCATTTCGATTATGATAAACAGCATCCAATTTTACTGTGCGGTAAACATTATTTCACTGTTTTGTTATCTAGGCATGAACACAAGCGGTTACTACATGCTAGTCCTCAACTGCTTTTAGCTTCTATGCGTGAATGTTGGTGGCCATTAAGTGGTAGGAATTTGGTTAGGAAGGTCGTTCGTGAATGCGTTACTTGTACGAGACTAAAGGCCAAAACACTAAGTCCTTTCATGGGCAACCTATCTAGTGATCGTATCGACCCTGGTTTTCCATTACTTAAGACCGGCGTTGATTATGCTGGACCAGTTTATGTTTTAAATAAAAGGGGGGGATGGTCTCGTCTATCCAAGGCGTATATTTGTTTATTTATATGTTTCACTACACGGGCCATACATTTGGAACTTGTCACTACGCTAACTTTAATGACTACATCTTAGCATTGAAACGTTTTATTAGTCGAAGAGGTAAAACTAATATCATATACTCAGACAATGGTAAAAATTTCGTGGGTGCTGAGAAGGAGTTAACATTGTTCTTAAAAAATAATACTAATGAAATTTCTGATTTTGCAAGCAACGATGGCATTCAATTTAAATTTATTCCGCCATATTCGCCTCATTTTGGTGGTTTGTGGGAGAGTGGGGTACGTTCGTGCAAATATCACTTGCGACGAATAGTAGGGAACGCGAGACTAACTTACGAAGAGTTTAGCACGATTTTAACACAAATTGAAGCCGTACTGAATTCTCGTCCAATGTCCCCTATTTCCTCAGATCCTTCCGATTTTAATCCCCTCACTCCAGCCCATTTCCTGATTGGTCGACCGTTGACTGCGCCACTTGAGATGAATTTGACTGCTGCAAACACTAATGCCTTGACTCGCTACGAGAGACTGGAGCAACTTCGGCAACATTTCTGGCAGAGTTGGTCCAGAGAATATATAGCGGAGCTTCAGACGAGGACAAAGTGGAAGACGGAAGCAGATGACATCGCCCTTGACAGTTTGGTTCTCGTCAAAGAAGACAATCTACCACCACTTCAATGGAGATTTGGGCGTGTAGAACGAGTGATCCCAGGAACGGACGGCGTTTCCAGGGTGGCTGACATACGCACTTCATCGGGAATCATTCGACGAGCGTTCTCGAAGATATGTCCACTCCTATAAAGACATACGATTTTAGATTTTAAGTAGGAGCTTCCAAGGCCGGGGCCATGTCGACGCTTGTGTCTCCAATTTACACAACGACGAAAAACGAAACGTAACGGGTGAAAGAAGCCAGTGAAAGAAGCCACGAAGAAGACCCGCGCATTCGAATATTAAACGGCGCACTATACGCATACAATTTTTTCTATCATTCAATTATTGTAATTTAAACGTAATTAAACGTAATTAAACGTCTTATCAAGTATACGAGTTCACCATTAGATAGGAGACCTGACTGTCCCAAACACAGAGTGTAATGAGTTTACTACTCAGGATTATTTTTTATGTTCGTATCATGGCTTACTTCCCGCGCACATGCTTCCCACTCATTAAAGTGGCTTTTGTTTAGATCACATTATGATAAAATCCAAGTTTCGATCAATGACATTAGTAACTAACTCCTCAATAACCGATTTCAGAGCCGTCCTACTAAACATAAATCGTAATATTCCGAAACTAAAACGCACGCAAACATTTACTAAAATAAATGCACATACTCAGACAAGAAATAAGTGGCATTTTGACTCAGTTTATTGTTGCGATGACACAGAATCTAGTATGTCTTACTTAGTAAATAATACAACAAGCGATATCTAAAAGCACTACATTAGTAAAATTATGTATCAAAAATTACAATAGTAAGCCCTGGATTACTCCAGGGCTAATTCGCTGTATGAGACATAGAGACAAATTACATATGAAGGCTAAAAGCAAATCCCTGTAAATCTAAAGAAAAGTTTACTAGAAAAAAATCCACGCGGACCAGGCAGCGGACGGGACTCGAACCCGCACCCTTCGCAATCCGGGCGAATGCACTGACTATTATGCTACCACGGCCCTATTAGCCGCGTTGAAATTTTCCTAGCCTTAAGCTGCAAGGCAGCGCCATCTCTTCACACTGTTGGTAACCCACAATGTCAAATGAATACTTTTTCAAGTATTAAATATTTGAAAGAAGAAATAGCAATTATAGTTATGTTTTTATTTATTTTTAAGCATTTAACTGCTAGATGTTTTACCTACTTCAGGCTATAGTATAAGTAATATACCTTTTGTTATTTCTAGAATTAAGTAATTTATTGTAAATAGAAATCTAACAAACATTTATTATTATTATTATACAGGGTTACAGGGTAAGTCGTACTGAATATTACAGGAGGTTATTATTCAGGTCATTACTGATGGATTTGGTCGTATGACATGGTGTCCGAAACTTTACCGTTAAGGAGATATTCAGATTTTAAGTTTTTTTTAAATAATCCTTAATTTTTTGACTTTCATCTATTTTTTAGGGATTAGAGCTCCTAGGGTCCGTTTTTTGATTTATTTAGTTAGAAGACACATCAATTAATCAAATCGTTTAATAAAAAACTGAACCTACTACTAACAAATGGAAAAAAACTCCCCAAGAATGGTTAGATTGAAAAAATTAACGGAATATTTCTAACTTTAAAGAGCTTTTTTAAAAAAATAATGTATGAAACTTATTCTGCAAATAATTTAAAAAACTTCTTCGTCTCTTTACCTTTACAAAGAGGTATAACAATAACTGTTAAATAGCCAAGAACTTGACCAAATGATAGTTAAGGTAGCAAAGGGTACGTTTTTAGTTTGAAGTATAATTGACTAAAATTTATAAATAAAACAAAATGATTCAAGTATTAAGTTTTTAAATTACTTTTAACGACTGAAGTTCGCAGGTTTCGCCTCTTTTCGTCAGCCGCATCAATTATCTTTTGTTTCAGAACATCGATATTCTCAATCGGCGTCATTCGGTCATATACCAGGCTTTTTATATGACCCCACACATAAAAATCCATTGGCGTTAAATCGGGGCTCCTTGCCGGCCATGCTATGGGTCCGCTTCTTCCAATTCATCGGTTTGGGTACTTTTCGTCCAACCATGCTCGAGCACTTCGAGGCGGACCCATAGCATGGCCGGCGAGGAGCCTCGATTTAACGCCAATGGTTTTTTATGTGTGGGGTCATATGAAAAGCCTGGTGTACGACCAAATGACGCTGATTGAGAATATAGATACATTTGTTAGTAGCGTCAATGAAACAAAAGATAATTGATGCGGCTAACGAAATGAGGCGAACCCTGCGAACTTCAGTCGTTAAAAGTAATTTAAGGAATATATTGAGAATGTGTGTTAGAAATAGAGGCAGCCATGTTGAACATGAATTATAAAAAACCTTAAAACATGAATCATTTTGTTTAATTTATAAATTTTAGCCATTTATACTCTTATTTATTTATACCTCAAAACTTAAAATGTACCCTATGCTACCTTAACTATCATTTGGTCAAGTTCTTGGCTATCTAATAACTATTGTTATACCTTTTTGAAAAGGTAAGGAGACGTAGAAGTTTTTTAAATTATTTGTATATTTAATAGATTTTTTTTAAAAATAAATAAGTTTATTTTTAAAAAAAATCTCTTCAAAGTTAGAAATACTTAGTTATTTTTTTCATTCTAACCGTTCTTGGGCAGTTTTTTTTCCATTTGTTAGTAGTAGGTTCAGTTTTTTATTAATCAATTTGATTAATTGATGTGTCTTCTAACTAAATAAATCATAAAATGGATCCTAGGAGCTCTAATCCCGAAAAAATAGATGAAAAGTCAAAAAATTAATTATTTCAAAAAAAAACTTAAAATCTGAATATCTCCTTAACGCTAAAGTTTCCGACACCATGTCATAGGACCCAATCCATCAGTAATGACCTAAATAATAACCTCCTTTAATATTCAGTACGACTTTCCCTGTAACCCTGTATTTTAATTTAGCTACGTACAGTACTACTAATCTTAAACTAGTGCACTTATAGCAGTATCATTAAACTTGGTACAATTAACAATATAACCCAGAGAATATTCATGTTCAGTGTACTCATCACTAAAGACAGAAAACATGTATGATAAAATATAATATACC
The DNA here is from genome assembly GCA_902850365.2 of Chilo suppressalis. Classification (NCBI taxonomy): domain Eukaryota; kingdom Metazoa; phylum Arthropoda; class Insecta; order Lepidoptera; family Crambidae; genus Chilo; species Chilo suppressalis. The sequence continues at coordinate 8,906,863 of OU963902.1, forward strand.
TACCAAACTTTTGTGATTATAAAATTAGCGCTTCAGTGATTTTATATGCGCCAGCGAATAGAGAACCAACTGAGTTTACTACGGAGTAATACAGGTGGTGGAATTTTCTGAGACTATAAAGGAACCTGATGCAAACATTCTGCAGTCGTTCTTATTTCATTGAGGAGATTCTTTGACAGAAATATGTAGCAAACTTCAGCTTAGTCGATGATGGACAACAAAATTGAGTTTGCCAAGTTGATTTTGGTACTGATCGGTAAAAAGTTACTAAGGGAAAAACCATACGCAGCAAACAACTTTTCTCTGACCGCCTCCACCTGCCATTTCCAGGGGAAGCTCTGGTCAAACATAACAACTAAGTTTCTGACGGTTTTTGAGTATTGAATAGTAGTACGGTTTAAAATAATGGGAGGAAAATGATCAAATTCGATCCTGGAATAAAATAAGGACTACCAATTCCGAAACTCTGCAAAAATTATTAATTAAGTTTATGCAGGGTTTAAGGTTATTTATAAGAGACAAATTCGCGTTGGCTACCGATATAGCGCTAGAGAGGTTAGATAACGGAGCCTGGGTGTATATCTGAAGGTCATCAGCAAAAAGATGATAGGAAGCGATAGTGTAGTAGAACAATTTTATTATCACTAAACAAAATCAAAAGTAATCCAAAAACTTTATATCACAGCAAGAGCCTTACATACTTGATCCTTATATAAACATTTGCTTAATGACATATCATTGCTATAAGATTTTTGTTTTATGCCAATGGGGTAAGACAAAATGACCCTTAAGGGCTATTAAATTTAGACGTGTCAAATGCGATTAAAGGAAATGGTTGTGTTATAACATTCTTTAAATGACAACCACCGTGCTTAAGTAGCATTGTACACCGATTTCCAAGGTGTCGCCTACTCCAAGTCCAGGGTTCTAATCCCGGTAGGGGCAAAGTTTGTATGATGATCACTGAAATTTATACCCGAGCTATGGCTGTTGTTTATTTATATATTTTAGCAATAACATTGAAAAATATCTTTGTATTGCAAATCTATTGTTTCACCTTAGTATCCCATATCACAACACACAAGCATTACAGTGCTTACTTTGGGGCCATAGCTTAGTTATTCATATAATCAATTTCTAGCGTCTGGGCGTGTATTGCCCGCGGGATCTGGCGTTGTGGTGTGCATTTGGGGAGCACACCGGGACCCGAAGCACTGGGGGCCGGACGCCGAGAAGTTCGACCCTGACCGCTTTCTACCAGAGAGGTTCCTGCCGAAACATGTGTGCAGCTATATGCCGTTCAGCCAGGGCCCCAGAAACTGTCTAGGCAAGTCGAATATTTTATACCCCAACATCATCAGCATATTAATGTCCACACTGCTACGGCACACGCCTACTCTACTGAAATAGATTGGGTCGAGATCTATCACACGGGCTAAATGAGAATTAATGGGTGTTTACTCCTGCAGATACAGCCATTTCGTACCTAGCTCAAACTTTATTTATTAAATATTAACTTTTATTATTTCGTTTGAGAAAGTCACGATTCCATATGTTTTTTTTTGTCAGGTTTAACAGTATTAGCATTAGTTCAAAATCTCTTGGCCCAAATTTAAGTTATTTCACTATTACGGCGAATAGAACGAAATCAACATCGAATTTGACTTTTTAAACAATAATTTGTTGTTCCGACATCACCGCAATAATTTACTATGTTATAGTTGTTAATGAAATTTGACATTTTCGATAAATGATTATATTGTATATTTGTCCTATCTTTTTGGTGTATTTGTTTTATGAGATGTACGGCATACCTTATATATCCGATTCAATATTCATAGTCTGTTTTCTGTTTGCAGGTTATCAATACGCCTTGATGTCTATCAAAATAGCTGTCGCGGCAATAGTGAGGGATTTCAAAGTAGTGCAAGACCTTCAGAATACTGATACGCCAAACATCAGGGTCAAGTTAGATATAATGATGAAAGATGTGGATGGTTACCAAATAGCTTTAGAGAAGCGAAAACCGAGTACGAATACCAATGTCAGGATATCGTCGTAGTTGATAAGTTTATTTATGATTGAACCTATAAAGTTGGAATTCGTATAGCTGCTGTCACGTAAAACAATCATTGGAGATGCAAATAAATTTTATAACAACTTTTGAGTACAATCAAAGTCGAGGATCTTCTAACGCGGTGTTTTCCTACGTGCTTAATAAAACACTCTTCTGAGGTCCAAGCACGAATTTTCGACAGCTACGTAATTCCACATCATCAAAGTTTCTATGAAAACTAAGCAGCACCGGATCGGATGTAAGAACAGACTAGCTTTTTCATACAAAATTTGATGATGACGATACGTTACGGGCATGTCAAAAATTCGTGTTTTGGCCTCTGAACGTCTGATGATGAAGATTGGATTGAAGTTTTCACAACTTAGTTAACTATCTTGGCGGATGTAAAGTGGAGCTGCCAAGTAGTTCGTTTTTTATTAGATTATATGTAAAAGAGTGAACTTCTATATAAATACAGGTTTTATAAAGCCTTACTTGGTCACTCACCACGATTGTTGAGGCAAAAAAAGAAGTCAAAAAATGCTTCAGAACCAACAATAATTAAACATCGTAGTTCAGAACACACAATGTAAAACAGTATTAAAATAAATTATTATGAATAATTGGTACCTTAAGGAATTCCTGTTATGTAGATTGATTAGATATTAATTTTAGTGAGGAAACAGCAAAGTATCATAACAACGGTGAACTAATTAAGCTCGTACAAGTCGTGATGGTATTTGGAGGTCCAAATACCTTAAAATAATTATTACAAAAGGACCTTCAAGTACCTTAAAAAATTAAAAAAAAAAGATTTCACTTCTAAATAATTTCCTTCGGCTTTATTTTGTAATTTTCTTACTTTTCACTATCCCTACGATACACTACGAGATCCTTTTAATTAGTTCCGTATTTGGGACGACGAAATGTACGTAAAATTTCGCTTAATTAAGCAATTGTTTCCAATTCGTGATTGTTTTAAAAGTAACATAGTGATATTATTAGTTAAGATTAGAATCTATTATTTATTATACCTACCCACTGTGCTTTGCTTAGTTTTTTTAAATAAATGTTTGTTGTGATTGGCCGGATTTTATTTTTTTAATTCAACTTTCTACAATACAAACACTTGTAACTGAAACCTTAACTAAAACACGTTACTTAACTACAAACTGTCAATAATTCTCAAAAGATTTAGAATTTTTAAAAGGAGCCCTAGGGTGAAATGAAAGAAGAATTGTAATAGGACCGGATGACTGACTACTTACCTACATCTGATATAATTATTTTGTTATATTCTTAATTGATGATCCGCTAACTAAATGAACTAAATCCTAGATCAGGGGTTAAACCCGAAATAAGAGTGCAAAAAGATGCATCAACCATTGCAATGGATTTAAGTGGATTGGGGAATAGGCCAGTGTTTTTATTTTGTTCCTTCCTTCATAAATTTATAAAACTTTAGTAAAGTTAGGGTATTAAATAAATATTAACAAAGATCCCACAATTTGCTCGTCTATCTGATTTTTGACAATAGCAGAAGTTTAACATTTTTAAGCATTTATCTGCTAGATGTTAAAATCTAAAGAAAATTTTCCTGAAAAGAAATCCACATGGTCCTGGCAGCAGACGGGACTTGAACTCACAACCTCCGCTATTCGGGCGGATGCACTGACCATTGCTGAAGTTGCATTAATTCATAATTGCAGCCTCATTGTAACAACTGCGCTACCGTCGAACAATTATGCCTAAACAATTAAAAACTGTTTATTGTTTAAGGTACCTTCAGCATTTTTTTAGGGTCGTAACCTTGTTATTTTAAATAATATTTTGTGACAACAACAACAATAACTTGTCATAATCATTTCCGACATAAGAGGTACTCCGTCCGTAGGAAAAGTTAATTTTGTAGGTACTTATCTTTTTTTCATTTATATTCACTTTTATAATTACTTAAATCTCATTATCGGCTGAGAGACGTACTAGCTCCATAACGTCTCGGAAAACTTTGTAATCATAATTATTTTAACAACACAGTATCAAAAATGATACTCTCATTTATAGTATTAGTGGTTTTGTTAACAATACTTTTTAAAGTTAAATATGGTCGTATGTATGAGATGGCTTCAAAGGTCCCATCATTTAACGCTGATTGGCCCCTGATTGGTTCTTCTTTCGAATTTTTCGGAGCAAATGAAGAAAGTAAGTACCTAACATTGAACATATTATAAAGTATAGACTTAAGTTCATATATACACTCGAAACCAATGAATGCGTACATAAAGATTCCTGAAAGTCTCGAAATAAATTCTAATTAATATACAATTAAATTCTCTTTAAATGAAGATATTAAAACTTCGTAGGTATTGTAAAGTTATATCTTAAAAAAAACAAATTTGAAATAGAGAGACTCGAACATGGAACTAAGAAATTACTGCATTTTTTTTCTGTTGTTTCTAATCTGTCATTTATCATTCATACGAGTATAAACCATGTCGCTAGTGTTCAATATTAATTATTCAAGCTGCAATCATGTCGCTTACATCTGAAGAATGCACCAGAATTCTCACAATGCTGAAAACCGGCCGGAATCAGCACGATACAGCCAGGACTGTCGGTGTGTCGCTGTCAACAGTACAAAGAGTACTCCGAAGTTACGAGGAAACTGACTCTTACCTACGCAGACCAGGAACAGGCCGAACCAGGTGTACCACAGCACGAGAAGATCGATACTTGGTGAACACCATGCTTCAAAATCGCTTTCTCACAGGAACTGAAATTAGAAATCAGTTTCGCCTCGGAGGAAGTCATCCAAGCGCATGGACAGTAAGACGACGACTTGCTGAAGCTAGCTTGAAACTACTTAGAACTGCAAACGGCCCTAAACTGGAGCGTGGGCATCGCATTTCAAGACTAAGATATGCCCAGAACCACTTAAATTGGACTATTGATTAGCGACGACTAGCGACCCGCCCCGGCTTTGCTCGGGTGCAATGCTGATACTAAATATACTACAGAATGTCTTTATATACAACATTTCGTTATTAGTCAATACAAACATGTTTCCTTTAGAGGGGAGGAGGGAAGAGCGACATATAATTGGCCATGTGAAAAACACTCAGCGCTCAAATCTAAGCCAGCAACGTTGAAAGTTTGACCCTGCGATTTATTAAAAGTCATTGCAAAAGATATCCCATATTGATCTATATTATATACACAATGTATTTAAGGCACTTAATTGGAAAAGGATTAATACTGTATTGCTTAAAATAGCTTTTTCTTATATAAGCTACGAGTATTATTTTCTCGTAAAAGTAAAGGATAAAAAATGGTTATTGTGGATTATCCCTAAGAGATAGACACATACCATCGAGGATTATTTTGTAGACCCTTTTAAGGTTTAAAATACTGTAGTACATTATTTTGATCTATCTCGTAGGGTTCAGCCAGCGTTTGCAATGTAAGCGCAAAAAAATGTGTTTATTTACGACCTTACACTAAAAACCTCTGAAATAATCAGTGTGTGTGTAACCAGAGTGTTTCTCTATTATATCATGCATGTATTATACATATAAAACTTCTTCTTGAATCACTCTATCTATTAAAAAAACATATCAACATCCGTTGCGTAGTTTTAAAGATCTAACCATACTTATGGACAGACAGCGGGAAGTGACTATGCTTTATACTATGTAGTCATTGGTCAAAAGTTATGTTCTCCGACGAATCAAAATTTTTGCTTTACAAGCAAGATGGAAGACGCATAGTATATAGTAGACCTGGGGAAGATTCAAACAAGCATGCATTGAAGAAAAAGTAGCCTACGATGGTGGGTCTGTACTTGTGTGGGCCGGAATTTCTTCTGAAAGTCGCACATAACTGGTGTTCATAGAAAACGGCTCTTTAACTAGCGTTCAATTTGGGTGAGGATGCCATTTTTATGCATGTCAATCCCTGACCTCATACAGGTTGGATTGTGAATGACTAACTTCAAGAGATGAACATTACTCGTATGGAGTGGCCAGCACGCAGCCCGGATATCAACCCAAACCCAAGCATGCATGGAACGTGCTTAGGAGACGTAAAACAACGACCCCCCCCCCACCCCTCCAATTATGCTTCGTAAGCTCAAAATTGCTCTCACAGAGGAATAAATAAATAAATAAATATTTCCAACACTCACACCAAATAGCATTTTTGTAAATAAAATGTAGTTACTCATTAATTTTATTACTTTCATTTAAAGAGTATTTAATTGTCTATTAAACGCAATTTATTTAATTAAGCAAGCATTCTCAGTTTGCGAGATTTTTAAGATTTTTTAAGTGACCCGGATTCATTGCTCTCGAGTGTGTATACAGTGGTGGTCATATTAATAGAAACACTTCTTATGAATAAAGAGTAACTTCAACGTACAAATGTTCGTAAAAAATATACACATTCAATAATTATTAATCATTGAATATTATAAACTCAAACCACTCAAATAAAAACATCATTAAATGCAAAAATATAAAACATATCTTACTTTTAATTACAAAATGAGTCTTACATAATATATAGGAGTTTATTTTCTGTTACTGGCCGCTTGGACGCCTAATTAGAATTTTTTTGTAACAGCATCCATAGCTCGTTCTTTTTTTGAAATTGGAGAATAACATTTCTTTCTTTGCTTTTTCTATTATTTTGGCGGCTATTCAAAATTTAATCTGAATTTTATTTTGTTTAAAATGGCCAAGAATAAAAGTTGTGACTAGTCAACTAGGTAAATAAATTGTTAATTTACATATAGATCATAAGTGAGTGTACAGAAGAAAAGCAGAACATTTAAATTGTTCTGTTAAGAAAGTTTTTATTGCAATTGATAATTATAAAATACATGGAACTGTTGAAAATATTCTTAGAAAGGCTCGGCCAAGGAAAACCACTCCCAGAAAAGATACGCTAATTGTTCGTGTTGCTAAAAGGACCCAAGTTAAGGCTCCAACCAGATTAAAAATGAAGTTTTTTCGCCTGATGACCCGAAAAACATGTCGTCATGACTGATACGTCGAAGATTAGTGGAAGCTAAATTGTTTGGCAGAATCGCTCTGAAGGTACCGCTTCTTACCAAGCAAAACCTAGAGCAGCGATTATTATTCGCTAAAAAATATATTAACTGGACGGTACGAGAATAGAAAAAAGTGTTATTTTCAGAAAAAACAAAAATAAATATGGTAAATTCCGATGGAAAGCGCTATGTTAGACGTACTGTAAACAATGCTTTTAATTATATATACCCAAGGAGTATAGTCAAGCATGGTGGCGGTAATATCAAAGTTTGGGGGTGTTTTTCCGGATGTGGACTTGGATTTGGACCCGTTCGGAAGATTGAAGGTACAATGGATCAATGGCAATACAAAAATATCTTAGAGCACACAATGATTCCCTACTCGGACGATCACTTGCCCGTAACCTGGATCTTTCAGCATGACAATGACCCTAAACACACGGCCAATAGTGTCAAATATTACCTTAGCGAACAGCGTATAGCCGTTTAGACTGGCAAGCAAGAATAGCTCGGAATTAAACCCGATAGAAAATCTCTGGTATATTGTTAAAAAGAAAGTCTCACACAAACGTTAACACCAGTCAAAACGAACGTTATGAAGATACTTTGAAGCATGGTGAATTCCATGCTTCAACATAGACAATCCCCCCCTTTTCCTAGGGGGATGCCACCCTAGAAAAAAATATAAAATTGATTAAAGCAATGCCACGTCGTTGTAGTGATGTTATTGGAAATAAGGGATACGCCATTATATGTATATTAATTATAACTATTGCTAGGCTGTGGATAGTAGCTATTTCGTAAATAACAATACTAATTACTAAAAAAAAAATGTTTTTTTATACTTTTTTGTTGTTGTTTCTAATTAATTAGTTCACCATTATTGTTCATATCTTAAAACTAATTTAAATGTTTGTCCGTAATGTAATATTGAAACTGCACTTGTGTATTGGGATTTATATTGTTTTTCTTATAAATGATAAACCGTTGAACATGCTGTTGTCCTATTTACTGATTAATTTTAAAATAAAAACGATTGCGGTGAAGTATCTTAAATAATGTCAAGGACCGTTGATGGTGTTTCTATTATACGATCTCCACTGTATATATATATATATATATAATAGAAACACCATCATATATATATATAGGTCAAGACATCCTTGATTAAGGCAGCCGCCAATATTGACATGGACCCTCTTCGTGCTGCAATAGACGACTGGCCGCGCAGATTGAAGGCCTTCATTTTGAATAAACTTTATCGTCATAAGAATCTATGTTTTGTTAAGTTCATTTAGGTATATAAATGGTTACTTAATGAATAAACTTGTTTTAATTATTCTATATTAAACATGTGACAGAATTTATGACCTGACTAGGTATATATTGATGTTTATTTCATCGCTAATGTAATGGTAATGTGTCTGTATAAAATATTTACTGGAAAAATATCCACTAGGTCTATTGTCGATATCAGATAGGATTTGAACCGCAGCGCCTTCCGCTATCCGGAAGGAAGCACTAAACTTATTTTTGTAAAGTAACATTTTTATTACATTACTTTCTTATAATTTAACTGTCGTAAACTAGGATGTTGTTATCTATATACCACTTCTTATTGTTTTAGGTTTATTTCAGTTAGTGAGAAATTTTTCTTACGAAAGCATAAGCAAAGGTGGACTCATGAAATCTTGGTTTGGGCCACAGCTAATTTACGGTAATATCTTTTTACTTATGTGTACACTAACAAGTTTTATTTTATTTCTCGATGATGTAATGGTTAATCGATACAAACTCATAATTATGTATTTTTCGACCAGCTTCATTGCTCTAACTGTTATTTGCTGTAGTTTTAAACGTCATTACGATTTGTACCTCGGAGATGCTTAATTACTTTTGTGAAAATTCAAGAAAAAAGAATCTTAGGTTAGCAAAATGTAGACTTTTCCAATGTAATATAGCTAAAGTACGCACGGTTTTGTCAAATGTAATATAGGCACCTTGTCTCAGTTCTCTTTCTTTTCTTTTTCTCTCTTTCTTGCCTCAACTCTGTCTACTTTTTTTACCTCTCTAAGCAGCATGTCGCCAACTACGTGCGACATGCTGCTTCCCTGGCTACATCACGTATAGCGGATTCGAAATCGTTTGTTTTATCTCGTCGCATTATAGCGAAATCAGTTTTTAATTATCATAATATCAGGTCAATTTAATTTTAACCACTTTATAATTATGTTATGATTCGTTATATTGTCAATTACTAGGCATATCGTGAAAAGTCGCTGTATCATGATTGACGAGCTACGAAACACTCCCTTGGCCATCGTCAAAACATCTAAACAAAACCTTTGTTACATTTTCACCACTTTTGGATCCTTGAACATCATTACAATAACACCTTGTTATATAAATCCTTCTATATTTCTTCTTATTTATTTCCGCGATTTTAGCGAGGAACAAGCGCCAATATATCATCTTGCTCGTGATTCTTTGTTCAGTATTGAGAAAACTATGTTGTAATTCACATTGGGACAAAAGCGACGTGATCTAGATGTGATATTACCAATTGTTACATATTCTAAAATTGTCCTGTAGACTTGTGGAAAATTTTCTATTCGAACGAACACTACTGCCAAATCTATAAAATAAGCACTAAACTTTAATTCACGTATCCTTAAGTTGTCCAATTAGATAAATATTATTCCAGTTATGACAGATGCAAAGGACTTGGAAGTTGTTACGAAGAGCCAATTGAATAAGAGTTTATATTACGATACCTTTCAAACCTTTGCTGGTACAAACATCATCAACGCTCCAGGTAAGGTGATCTTTGTAATGCATTTCTGTTTGTACTTCATACATGAACCAAAAATGTGAGGATAAAAGTATAATTAAAAAATAATGAAACGCAATATGTTTTACACAATAAGTAAAGAAAAGTTTAATGTTAAAAGCAAGAAGTTCAAAAATTTATATTTGTCTGTAAAGTTAATTTTTAATGTTTGCTGAATCCCTTGTAAGATGCTTGTAAGCCAGTACTTCAGCTTCAGCCGTATTTTCCAACGCAGTTTGATTTTTAATTCAACGTAATTCTAACAGCTGTCATGTTTTGACAGTTCAGGTATCATAAGCCTTTAGTCCAGTCCTTTTTATAAATTATTTATTTTGCACTTGTTCTGATGTTGAAAACCCTTGACGTTCTATTTTACTCAATGCAAACCTTTTATTTTCCAACATGGTTCCTCCTCTACGTTGACTTTGGCGGAAATCATTGTATTTATTCATAATAACAAAGGTCATTTTTATAAAATAGTAATTTAAATGAATATAAGTTTTTGGACATAAAATAAAAAAATATAAGTGAATGAGGTCTAGCAATTTACATGATAATGTAAATGTTTTGTGAACTCAATGAGTTAAATAATATTTAATTTTAAATGGCTAAAAAAATATCAATCAAAATATTTGTTAATGTATCATATTTATATTTATTTATCATTATCACTAATTTCATCATAGTCATTATCATCAATATAAAAGAATCACACATATTATCAACATTGTTAGAAGAAGCGAAGATTTTGCTGACATAAAGGTTTTCGTAAAAAAGGTTTGTAACCTATGAATAGTGGTTAGGGAAACCTGTGGAAGAAAAAATTTCCCTCATTATTGTAAATTTAATAATGTGATAGTATAAAATCTGATTACCATTTTTATATTATCAGTCAATGTTCCAGTTTTAGTTTTTCTAATTTGAAATCAGAAATTCAAGAAAGCTTTTTTTAAATGCCGCTTTAAACTGTTTCACAAATTACTGGATTAAAAGACTGTTTTATCATTGGCAACACTTCTACAATGTTAGAATTCCGTCAAATTAAAATACCTCATGACTTTCACAAGTGCTTTTTAACAGACAAGATTTATACAAAGCCCAGGAGGCCTACTCTAATTTAACGAAAAACGAAATTTGGATCGAAACTTCGTACTTTTCTTACTATGCTTCTGGTTCGTTTTTAATTATAAAAATATTCGTCGTCGAAATATAGATTGAGGTGTAAATTTTCTAAGCCTACTCACAGAAAGCTTCAATTTGATGGTTTATCGTTCAAATTAGGTATAATTGACGAAATTAAATTTCGTTTGAACTTCGTTATCGAAAGTTCGTTTCAGAGAAAGAGAGTAGACCCCCTAATAGACAAAATAATATTCTTTTATGTAATGTTTCAGTTCCAATGTGGAAAGATCACAGAAAGGCTATGATGAGAGCATTTACTCCAAAGATGATAGACCAGTACATTCCATTATTCATAGATAATAGCAAAAAACTAGTCGAGAAACTGTGTGAACGTGTAAATACTGGAGAATTTGAATTATTTCCTTATGTTTCTGCGTATGAATTTGATATTGTATGTGGTAAGTATATGTACCTTTGTAAACAATTAATCTATGACACGGTTAAACGTTATTCAATCTGACTCGTTTTAACATAGACACAGAAACTGGTATCGTAACCGGTAAAGTATTGGGTGACATTTTCGCCCTAATCTATCTATCAAACTTATTTTTTTACACAATCTACCGCTGTGATTATTAGCAACCCTGCTGCCATTATATAGGTTTCACACATTTTAGTAAACATCTTCCGCTGACTCGGATTTCCACTCAAAACCTCCAATTTTACGACCTACGCGGGTACAAACATCATGAATGCAAAATATGCCAATTCTGAAGTGGGTCGGCAGGCCAGAACCTACTTTAAAAAAAAAGCGCTCACAGCGCTTATTGGGAATGGGAGGAGGGTGCTAGTTAAAGGGCGGCCAAGATGTTTGTGTCACTAATATTGACTTTATAATTAGAAAAAAAATATCTCCCAATTGTTTTGATATACAGTAGAACCCGTTTAATACGATCACGCTTAATACGATTTCTCGCATAATACACCATTTTGCGTCAGTCATGGTGGACTGTACCCGGCCCATCGGTGAGATGAGGGGCATCGTCAGGTTTTTAGTGGGCAGGGCCCCCTTCCTCTCGAACAGCCGCTGAGCCAGGTGGTGGGGTATGCGTTACGCATTTTCCTGAGGTTAAAAAAAATCTCACAGCGCGTTTGAAGAACAGATATCTTACTAATGTCCGCTGCTGATCCTCAAAGTAAAAAACCATATACCATTAAATTGTGAAAATAGGCGAAGTAGACCAGTTTTGCATAATTGATGTACTTATTATTAAAATTTTCGTAATTGCAGAGACCACATTTGGCGTCAAAGTGAACTCCCAAGACGATACCAATCATCCGTGCGTTGTTAATATTGGAATCATAATGAGAATCGCTTGCGACAGATTATTTCGCGCTTGGCAAGGGTGGTTGGGAGAGTGGATTTTCAAATTGACCCCTCAATACACGACGCTTAAAGAAGCTCGTAAAGTATTAAACGAATTCATATTACAGGTTAATATTTAATTTGTATTACATCTTTAATAATGATGGGGTCGACAAAATTAACACGTAATTTGTATATTTACTAGGTAATAAAAGCGAAAAGGGAAGAAATGAAAAAGAACAAAGAAAAGATTAATGGTAAGTTGCTGTGCGTCCAACAAAAATATGTTATTTAACATTTTTATGACAAATTTGGACTAACAATTTTAGATAGCACCCGGCTGAGTGTTTCTATCAGGTCAGCCAAGACCACTGCGACACTGCTATTAGATTTAATTATAAGAAAAAAGTATCTACCGATTGTTATAATCTAATTGCCATACATTTATGTATTTAAGAAATTTAATCTGGCAAAACTGTGAAGTCTCACGGTGGTTAACTACTTTGGTATGGCAGACCACAGCAAAATAACAATATCTTTTAGCTGTGTTTTTCTATCAAGGAGTAAGGTTTCGAGGGGTCCACGGGGTAGCGATAAGAGTACACAGCGCGTAAGTATATCTCTGGCAATGCACGCGCCTTCAGGCTGTGGTGGTTGGATGGTTGGTTAGTAGTGGTGGTTGTAGGCCTGGAAGTACTTTTCACTATTTTTAATATAAAAAATAAAACCATAAATAGTCTATTCCGTTAATTGTGACTGGATATGAAATTCTGATTATACATAATAATAGAATATACTTATCATCATGACCTTCCTATTTATCTCCCTGCTTCTGGGGCACAGGCGGTGGCAGGCCTTCCCTATGGAAGGCTACCATTTAGGAATTTCAAAAGTCCGGTAGGGTTACCATTTAGGAATTTGAAAAGTCCTGACATTTCGAAAAAAGTCCGGACTTTATTGTCACAAAATGGTACCATTACTGGCTTAAATACAATGGTATGGTATTTCAATCAATATGTACTTTTATTATTTATATTCAATGTAATAAAAATCCGGACAAAATCCTGACTAAAATCTAGAGGTCCGGACATGTCCGGACTAATCTGGATGGATGGTAACCCTAATCACGTGCACACACCGCTACTTGGTGGATGTTAATGACTGCATCTGGCATGCAACCGGGACCAACGGCTTAAAATGCCTTCCAGAGTTCGGAGAAGTTCGAGATAATAAGCTGTTAAGTCACCCATCCAATGACAGGCCATTGCGAAAGAAAACTTTTGCAATCGCAGACCGTACGCCCTAGCAACTGCGCTGATGAGATCCTCGACACTTATTATCTATCCAAAATATTATATGTAAATTAAAAATTCTATACGTAAAAGTCTATTTCATGAAGAATAGGCCAGATGCCATCTAATGAAGTGCAAGTAAGCACAACTCTTAGTATACCTTTATTTTACACAGGCAAAACCTCTATTTAAAGACGTTGGGGCCCTTAAGGGGCATACTAACGAACGGACCTAACACATAGCCTCTCACAAGTCTCACGGGTGCGAAACGGAGAAGCCGTTAAGCAGTATGCGCGGCTTACGAGCGCTTACGGTATACTATCTTTTGCTTTAATCTAAGCATACTATCTACTAAAAACCAGATCCCCGTTGAGAGACTGCACCGCGTCCACAACTAAGTATACCTACTATATCGCAGTAGGAGGTTGTACAGGTTAAAGAAGTCCAAGAAGTTTTTTTATAAGTAGTGTTAGATACATATAAATGCTTCTTAATATCTGTTCATAGACAACAATGCATCGCTCTACCCGTCGTTCCTAGAGCTCGTACTGAGCCCAGAATCAGAAGTAAAATACACAGATAAAGAGTTGATGCAGGACATGATTGTAATGATTATTGCTGGTACTGATACATCCACCGCAACAATTTGCTTCGCATGTCAAATCCTAGCAATATATCCAGAAATGCAGAAGAAAGTTTATCAGGAGTAAGTTTATTGATTACTTAATTATCTACCCACATTTAATCCTTCATCACCATCATCCATTACAACCACTGACAATCCTCATTTGACGTCATTAGTTTTATCTATCGAAGTGGGTGACGCTCTCTTAAATGATTTTGGACGTATTTATCCCTCCGGACTGTTTGGACCGATATATTGAATAAATATCAAAATAACCTTTTCCCAAAATGACTGATTTTCTAAACGTATTTGTTTTAAAATACAGGAAATTCTTATAGTCTGGCAGAAAAGGTACATTCGAGAAAAACCTAGCTCTTCTCAAATCTCTTAATATTTTCACTACAATTATTTTGACCCTAGAGCAGTTTTTATGATCTTATATCAACCTCTAGATGTTGAGTTTACATAACAGTGATTATTTTAAAAATTATCGAGTACCGAAATAAAATCACCATAAAGTCTTAAGCAACAGTTATTAAGAATAAATATTAGAATCGAAACAATATCGCACAATTAAATTAAATTAATCCCCACATGGCCTTATACTTGATTCGTTTTTGCGCTTTCGCCCCAAAATTCATATATTTTTTACGTAGTACTCATTTTTGGCTTTTTCCAGGACAACTGTCAATTATTGACAGTTCACTCAGAAAAACACTCCAAAATTCTAAATTGCTCATTTACCAATAATGCTTGGAAGCAGGCCTCTCTCCCTGTTCGTTTCGGAGGTCTAGGTACTCGCCATATTTCTCATATTGTCCTTCCCGCTTTTCTGTCTTCTGCATACGGTACAGCCGAACTCTATAATAGAATATTATGCCCTTCTTTAGGCGTAGTGGAGTTGGCTCACCTTGCAGAGGCCAGAAGCGCATGGTCTAGGGTATGCCAGGGAGTGAATTCACTATCCTCTTTATCGTCTCAGAAGCAGTGGGACGAGCCGCTCTGTTTGCGTATTCAGAGTGATCTTTTAGCATCCTCCGAAAGCGCCACTGAGCGTGCTCGCCTTCGGGCCGTATTTCAGGCAGCGTCTGGTTACTGGCTGCAAGCTTTACCTTGAGCCAATATCGGGACTTTGCTTGATAAGGGCATTCTGTTTCTTGTGATTTCGCTTAGACTTTGTGTCAAGACTAATCATCCCCATCGCTGACGTTGCGGTACTCGCGTCGGTGAGCTGCGACACTATGACCTCTCATGCCAAATGAGCGCTGGCCGTCTCCCACCACGCCTGCATCAATGACGTCATCCGAAGGGCTCTTGACGCTGTCAACGTACCAGCAGTCCTGGAGCCTAATGGCATCTTCCGCGACGATGGCAAGAGACCTGATGGGATGACGCTCATTCCTTGGAAGCAGGATCGTCCTCTTGTATGAGACGCAACCTGCGTGGATACGCTTGCTCCGGCCGCCGCCGCGCCTTCAGCTATGGAGGTACTACCAATAGGTGTTGAGACTATGGGCCAATGGGGTCCAAGCGCTCGTTCCCTTATTAAGGAATTGTCAAAGAGGCTCACCGAAGTTACTGGTGATCTAAAGGCTAGCAGCTATCTTAGTCAATGGATCAACCTTGCCATCCTACGCGGCAATACTGCCAGTCTATTGGGCACCATGCCTGATGGCGGCGCTGGGGGTGATATGTTTTTTATTTTGTAAATTATTTATTTATGTAGTTAAGTAGGTTAAGCTATATAGTTTTTAAGTTTGTGTTATTTTAATGTATTATCTTCGTATAAATAATAAAATTAAACATCATATCTCACTAGTAACTATAAATGTTGTAACATGTTAATGATAAGTTTAACTATGACATTATACCCTTTTTATTGTATTATACTCAGAACGTCTTCTATTATCCTAGACTATACGGTGTCCTTGGTGATTCAGACCGTCTTTTGGAAAAAGAAGACCTACCGAAACTGCGATACTTAGATAGAATTTTAAAGGAAACACTGCGACTTTACGGTCCTGCAGCTATCACCGGAAGAAAGATAGATCAAGATATTCAATTGCGTAAGTGAATAATAATTGAGAGGGGATCGAGTCGGGCAATTTTTTTCCATACAAACGTTCCCGATTGATTGCTTTTTTATCACAAAAGAAAAGATTTTCATACATAAAATAAAATTTTACTCATTCTATGCTCCTATGTCCGCCTTTTTCCGGTAAATCGTGATTTAAAGAAACTAGACGCCCTCATAAATATATAGCACCACTTATGACGCCTAATGTGGAGATTCAATAAGCATTTACAAAAAAGAAAAACATAGAAGCCTAGTAGAACTACTTATTATTGTATGGGCAAAATTTCTTTTACATATATCTTATTTACGAGGGGAAAAGCGGCGATAGCAAAACCTCAAATTTGCCTATTTTATACGCAATTATCAGCACTGAAGAAGCAACATGCAGGCCGGCAGGATGAGGATGGCTAGTGTGGCAGGTAGAACTGCTGTATCAGCTATCTTCGCGGCTGGACTTCACCTTCACTTAACATCAGGTGCAGTGAAGTCATTTGTCGGACCTAACTATAAAAAAAAATATCTACTGCTACCTTCCTATCGCACGGTATTTGCCAATGCGCGACAGCAATAGTTTTTTTTAAATACCTATTTCTCAAATATCTCTCAGCTCGCGTCTGTTCTTAAAGTAATGAGACGATTACACTCGGTCGTTAGCTCGAATACGAGTGCCTATGGAATTCGGACAAACAACTAAGTGTAAATGAACGGAGTCGTGTACAACTGCGTTCACCCGCTTTCATGTTGGAACGAAACGAAATAACGAAAACAGTTCCAAATAGAACGCGGGTGCAGGGTTTATCCGTGTTCCAGTAATCAATGTAAGTATTGCTTCGGGTCCCCGACATCGAGTAATGTCTTTCGAGCATCCCTTCGATCAGCAATACTTGATCGAAAGTGTACCCGAATACGGGCTAACGACCAAATGTAATTACGCCTTAAAGGAATAATTCAGTCAATAATAAGTCCTAAGCGTTATGTTAATCAGACATTTAATTTATTGTACGGAATTAACAAACTTGAAATAATAGTATATTATTATATTGTTTTAATTTTCAACTAGCGTAGTACCATAAAGTTAGCATGCGCTCAAATAGGAAGATGGCCACTTGTCCAAGGCGCGAATTACATATACCCAGGACCATTCAGAGCTTTGGGAACATGCAATATTCTCAGGTAGGCCACGTAAATTATCATCCTTATCACATTGTACTGTACAACGTTCTTTGATTTGGGTCCCTGTCTAGGGTCGTATATCAGACAGTACAAAGTTATCTTAAAAGAAAAAATTATTTTAACCAAAGACGTTGCTGAGAAAACGTAATATGCACTGTTTTTATTATGTTCAGTAAATACAACTGCCCATTTTGCGCGCCAACCGTTCGAACCCGAGAAGCGAACAGATATTTCCTTTTTTGCCTATCAATCGACTTCGCGAAGTTATATTTTTTTTATATTGTTATACCACCCACTAATCCACGCTGGGCCCGCGTGGTAAGTGATGGGATTTATGACCCCCTATTCCGTCAAACTATTTAACAAAACATTAAACCAAGTCCACAGCCACCACCGTCAGCGTGGTCGCACATCTAGTAACCCACCCAGCGGCTTCGCTAGGTTGTGACGGAAAAATCTTATTTTTTTTTCTCAAGCCCCCATCCACTTTCCAAAAAGGAACTTCGTTCCAAGAAAACCTAACAAACCCTTTAGAGCTACTCAATGTAGTTTAACAATACAACAGACCTAGTGAAAAGTTATATTGTGTTGTAATAAATGTTTTCTGAATTTTCATTTAGCATCCGGCTACACACTACCTGCTGGCGCCGCTGTCAATGTATGTATTTACGGAGTGCACAGGAACCCTAAGTACTGGGGCCCGGAACCGGAAAAATTCGACCCGGATCGGTTTCTACCGGAAAACTACGACGCTATGCCACCTTGCAGTTACATGCCCTTCAGTTATGGACCGAGAAACTGCCCTGGTACGTTAAGCATCATATATAGACAAGCGGCTCCTAGCCGACGGCTGCCGTCGACCGGTCAACAGCTCGTTGACAGCTGCAGTTGCCGCTTCCGTCGGCTGCAAGCCGTATCATAACAAAAATATATTGTTCCTTTGTTGCACTCTAAAGACTAAACATGTAGGCCAATTTTGATAATTCTTACGACAATCGATTCGTCATAATCTTGCGAGTTTCATTAAAGCATGATAGTAATCGTCAATTAATATGGAAAAAATTAGGAGCCATATTACGAAAAAGAAAGAAAAATATAATGGACGAAGTATGTTGAGTGGGGTATCTAATAACTGTTGCTGATACATGAATTCTAGGTTGACCAGAAAGATTTCTACCCCTGCCCTCCCGCCCCCAGGGCTTATTAATATGTTTGAATCAGCTTATATTATATTTCTCAAGAGCTTAACACAAATAAAACTGTGTATTATTTTTATTGTATGTAACCCTGTTAAATTCAATTATTTTAGGTATTCAATTCGCAAACTATACTACCAGAATCGCTGTAGCAGATATTGTGAGGAAATTCAAACTAATCGCTGAACCGGCGAAGGATGCGTTCCCCAAACTCGATTCGAAAATGAACACACTGGCCATGCCTGGTAAAGGGGTAAAAGTGTCTTTGGTACCAAGAAAATAGACGAAAAACTAAGAAGCAAGACTACAAGTTTCGAGCAATTGTTATCTTTTCACTTTTCCATTATAATCACAGACGGATCATGATTTTTGTAAACTATACCTATACCTGAATAAATGTTAATAATAATTTTAATTAAAGGTGTTTATTTCTCTTACGTTACAAAAGTCATGTTCAGGCAGACAATGTTATGGTGTCGCAAATGTCTACTCGATTCAAAAATGAATACACTAGCCATGCCTGGGAAAATGGGTAAAAGTGCCTTTGGTGCCAAGAAAATAGGCAAAAACTAAGAAGCAAGACTAATTCGAGTAATTGTCATCCTTTCACTTTTCTATTATAATTCCAGACAGATACTATATTTTTCTAAACTAAATACATGAAACGTTAATAATAAAGTTGTGTTTTTCTTTTACGCCACGAAAGCCGTGTTCAAGCTGACAACGCATTGGTGTCGCTAAGGCTAAAACTAACTATCGTTGTAAACTTACATGAATGTTATTATTAACGGTATTTATTTCTTTTGCACTTCAAAATGGGTATTCATCATAAACCGTGTTCAGACTGACATGTAATATGATAATGTGACAAATCTCCTCTGGAATAGTCGGCATAATATGTTAATTCTATGAAAACAGAAATATACTTTGATATTAATAAAAAAATACTACAATGCAATATTAAAAGTTATTTGATTCTAAAAAACATAACTACCGTACATTTATTAGAAGCTGAAGCAAAATCTTTTAGAAGAATAGAATTGACTTCTTTTTTACACCACCTTCCCCTATCCTTCAAAGGATTGAGCGCGCTTTCCCGTAGGCTAGTAAGACTGTGTTAAAAGGAATGAGTAACCGAACTTTTTGTTAGTCTATTCACAAATAGAATGTTTTGCACGTGCTCTTGTTTCACGCCTTCCTACACCTCGGGAAGTGTTACAAGAGGTGTCGAAAATATGGCTGCCCTGGTTATCTGCGCATCTGGACCGGACATATACCAGTAGGAATATATATGTTACGCTCAAAGATCGAAAACGCTCAGTGAGCGGAAAAATAGCTCACAACGCGTTGTGGTCACAGTAAAATATCTACATGGCGAAATTCGTGTTATGGCTTCGAAGAAAACGCGCACGACGCGTTGTGGCAATGACAGAAAGACCAAATAGCGAAATTCGTGTCGTGGCTGACATGCTATTCGATCTCAACGCGTTGTGGCAATGAAGAAAAGCCAAACATATATATCAAATAAGATATTAAAATTCAGGATAAGTATCTGAAAGATTTGTGATACGAAAACACACAGTAGAGAAATATGCCGATTCGAAAGAATAGAAATCCAGGGAATCGAACTCGTTTCATAAAAGTCTCAGAGTATTCGGGAAAATAATACCAGGGTGCTTACAACGATCGACCAAAATACCGATTCAGATCTCAATCAGAACTGATTAGGTTCTGCTTTAATTTCGTACCATGACCTCCAAAACCAAAACTAAGTCGACCGGAAAGAGAATGAACGGAATGAATGATAGTCACAGATTAAGTACTAGTTGATAAAGTCTCCTATTGACTCGTACCTTTAAATGCATGTCTATGTATTTAATAGATTTTTTGGTGTGAAACATATCTTTATTATTATCCTAACCATAGATGAATGATTGGTCTCGCTTCACCCGAAAGCGGTGAAGCGAAACCAATCATTCATCTATGATCCTAACTATCTATACTTATATTTTTATACTGGCAGCGATCCCCCTTTGAATAGATAGACTCAATTCTTTGTCCGAGGGCGAGATCCCCGTTGAGGGATTTCACCGTTTCTACTATGCACTCCTAAAACTATAATTTGAACACGGCGGCTGAATAAAACTAATCTTGTTAAAAAATTAACATAAAGCATGAAATATTGCTTGTATTTTCAAATTATGTAAAGTTGTTGTATCTAGTGCTTATAAATAGATATATCAAATTTGTACATAAAATACAATTTTCTTTTGTTATTCATGACAATATAATGCCCATGATGTTCATAATGTAGGATATTGTAAATGTGAATGTTCAGGAGAAATAAAAAAAATCCATTAGATAATTGCGAATACCTCAATTTTGTTTCATTAACTTAAATTGTTTTCATAGCGAACACTTAGAATTAAACAATTTTACGTGTGTAACGATAATGTGACGAATTGTTTTAGTGTGGCCTTAAGCTTCTTTTGGTCGTTTCATCGCTGAAAATTAAGAGCTTACAATGTTCAGAAGAATATTTCAAAGGAATTTAAAAGTGAAATCCGACAATCCGATTCTCGCCTATCGCGGCACAATGCTAATCAAAAAGATGTTTGGTCTCGTGGTAATACAATATAAAATGGAGTCCGGAGTGGTAACATACGGCCTGAGTTATCTTGGGTTGGCATTTTTCTTGTTTTGGTTTGCTGTATTCAGTTTTTGCGTTTTCTTCGCTTACGTGAAGGATCAGACCATTTTACGTAAATTATTCGACACACGATTAAGACAATATGGTGACGAATATGAGAGAATCGCTACACTGGTATATATTTTGTTCACATTGTGGAAATTGCCTTTTGATTTGTATAGAGATACCACTTTAGTGAAGTGCACAATGGAGATTGACAAAGCTATAGAGAGTTTGGGCGGCACTGTGGATTACAGTGAGAAAAGTGTTTTCGCATTTTTATGTTCTCTGAGTCAAGTCGCAGTTTATTTGGCTCGCACTCTGTGTATATGCATTACATTGCACAATTTAGACATGGACGTTCCGTATGAGAGACTACTTCAGGTAGTGTTCTGCGATGCATTGGCTCTTATATTTTCGGGCCACTATTGTTACTACCTATTTCTTTTGATAGACAGATACGCCAAGTTGAATAAATTTTTGAGCGATGTAAAAACCCGACAAGCTTGGGAGTACACAATCTTCATACGAGACAAGCCTAACATTGAAAAAGCTAATTTGCTGCAGGAGAAGTATATATGTAAGAAGATCCAGATGTGCGCCAATTTATATTGCATGCAGTATAATGCTGCCAACCAAGTGTGCAAGAAATATGGCTTTGGTCTGGTCCTGACGACGACTCTAGCAGTGAACAATATCATATTGTACTTGTTTTATTTCATGGAGGCCACTGCTTCTGGCTTATTCAATGATTTGAAAAGATACATTTACTTTCTGTTTTATGTGTTTTGGCAAACTGCATATTCGACTGGGATAATTTTTATGGCTGTTTACTTCTCGGAAAAAGCAGTAGCAAAGGTAAGAAAGACATTTTTGTTGAATTTTATTTAGCCCTTTTTAAGTACTACTCTTGTGATGTTACACATAGATATGCATTGTAACGCTGTAAGAGATCTTTAAGTCCACCCAGTTGCTAAAAGCGCCGTTGGACTGTCTTATGATGTGACAAGTACTTAATTGTTGAAAACTTCAGAAGATTTCCTAGGTAATATAAATGCATCTTTCCGCTAACCAATGTAGGGTATTCCATATACTTAACAGTCGAGGCCAGTTTAGTATCTTAACCATACTTATATTTTATTAATGCTAAATAATGAAACTTAACTACTCTTCGGTTCTTATTGGAAAAAAATGTCTTAACCGAACTAATAATGTCACTGACTTAGTTATATCTTACATGTATTCCCTAAATATATAAATAAATCCTCGTTTTAATTACAGGCTACCGATGCAATTTACATCACCCATAATATCATTAACAGTAATCCGAGCCCAGCAATAACAAAAGAAGTGAGTATGAAATTTCACTGGATTTATAGATTTAGTTTTTTTTATGTTTTTATAGTTAGGTAAAGAAATAATTTTACCGCATCTAATGTTAGGTGTCAACCATTCTCAACTTACCGGAATCTTTTTAAGCATGGGTATAGATATGTAGGTAAACCACAATGCGAAGAAATGGCGCTGTAGTCTCAGAAGTGCTAGAGATCTTATTTTATGTTTTTTTTTTTATTAAAAAACATTTAAATCAATTGTATTTTTTTAAGCATGTAACTGTCCGATTTTTAAATCTAAAGAAAATATTACTAGAAATATCCTATGAATGTCCTGTCTGCTGCCTTGTCCGCGTGATTTTATTTTCTAGTTATATTATCTTTAGATTTAAATCAATGTTAAAGGCAAAAACTATGTCGTCACAACCAACCCCAACTGCGGCACAACTTGCCCCAGCAAGGGTTCAGTTGTGCATTACGACCGCAGTTTATAACAATGACTGTATCTAAAAGTCTATTGAAAAAAACACAAAAAATAGCTATGAATTTAAAATCTACATTAAATTTTACCTCACATAGTCTAGAACTATAAAGCTCAGCATTCGTCAAGCCCCGCTCTCCTCTATTTATTATATTCTTTTCTGAAAAATAGAAATATATGTTTTTTTTTGTTTTTTTTCTAGGCTTCACACGGCTAGTGCATTTAGCCAATAACAAGTATTAAAATGTTTACAAATACTATAGCACTCGTGGTCAAAGCAATAAATCATGTCAAAGTAAGTGGCAGTCAAGTCAATCCCTCTTTCCCTATGTTTCAGTAAAAGTGTGGGGATTTACTGGCCTCCCCGTGGACTTCTTGAGGGAACGACGAAAGACACTTTCCGCTATTTTGTTTCACTTGTCAACACTTGTGCATGTTCCCGAACACTTAGTGGTTAATAATCCACCATTATTAGACACTAACATCCGCCACAACACAATTTTTACAAGAAAAACAAAACTGCTAAAGTGATGCTTCCCGATCCCGCCAAAAAGAAAAGTCCATATGTAATTCTTCTTTTTTTTTAAGTTCTCCCTTTTCAGGGAAGGCAAAGGGAACCATGCCCATACAGCCTAGTCTTAAGTTAAATTATTCTCTTTTTCTTTTTACATTAGAATGTCGGTGTGACGCGTTCTAATGTTTCTTGTAGTGTTTGGCACGAAATATATCGAGCTGGCTTTTTCGATAAGCTTCTGTGAGGTAGTCAATACTACAATAAAATTCTCACGTCCACTTAACCGGAATAGCCTATATTTTGACGATTCTACTAATTCTTCAGTTACGCAGGCAGTTGTAACACAAAATCACACCAATTTTATTTCACAATATCCACTATGAACGAATTTAAGAATAATTAAAATAAGGCGCCAACCACACTCGATGAAATCCCGCCAAAAACTCTGTAATTCTTCTTCTTTTTTTATGGCATGCACGGTTTGTGCGTTCAGCCAATGTTAAGTATAATATATATAATTAATATGTGTGAAAAGAAGAGTTTTGTTTTGTTCTATTCTTCTCTATTGAGAAAGGCCTTTGCCTTTGCAAAGCCATGCAGCCATCGTCTTATTTTTGTATTAATCTTCCTTTTTTTACAATAGAATGTGGGTGTGACGCATTCTAATGTTTCTTGGAGTGTTTGGCACGAACTATATCGAGTTGGCTTTTTCGATAAGCTTCTGTGAGGTAGTCAATACTACAATAAAATTTTCACGTCCAATTGACCAGAATAGCGTATATTTTAAAGATTCCACAAATTCTTCAGTTGCGCAGATGGTTGTAACACAAAATCACACCAATTTTATTTCACAATATATTTTCGAGTTTTTTTCATTATTAAATTTGCATTTTCTGAGAACATTTATCATAGTAGTGTATATTTTTTACCATCAGAAAGTAGAGATTTCAACAAACAAAAAACACCCCACCACCCACCCACCTTTTTTAAAAAAGTTGATATTCTGACGTGAGAATTTTCGATTGAAAATTAGGGTGCTTTTTGGATATTAAGTCAAAATATGGTGAAAAAATTAATATTTTAAATCAAAAAAATCACTGTATGTTTGGGACATACAAAGGTAAGTTTTCACCAAATTTCGTGAAAAAATATTTTTTTTTTGCAAAAAATAAAAATCAAAAACCAAAAACTCGGTTATTCGCATTTTTCACATAAATTTTGGGTTATATGAAAAAAGTGTCGATACAAAAGTTGTAGATCTTTTTATTACCTACAACTTTGCCATTTAACTTTTTTTCATAGGACTTGCAGTTTTACCGGAAATCGAGATTAACCATTTTTTACCCTTAAAAACTCACCCCCTCCCCCTTCCCGACCTCAGATCGCCCGTAATTTATTTTTCCTTTCATTTTTATTATATTCTCTACCTTTTCTAATGGGTTTCATCCTACTATATTTTTTTTTCACTTTTCACCATTTTTAAAATTATCGACCCTGGCCTAATGTTGACAGATGCATAGAAAAAATTATATAAATTAATTAACGACCTATTTAGGGAAACCTACTAATGTTGGCCATGACCTTCTTACTACATTTGAAACTTTTTCTGTTAATTTTTAAATATTTTAATGCATACTAATATTGAGAATTTTAAAGTCGTTTTATTTTGGAACTTAACCTCTATTTAAGAGCATTGTGGAACCATATTCAATAGCAAAATAATAATGACTTTCTATTGTTATAGGCCAAACGACTATCGTTGCAATTTCTGCATCTCAAACTTACATTCGCACCATGTGGTCTATACAAACTGGATTATGAATTCTGTCTTCAGGTAAGTGTGAGTGTGTTATATAATGTCGAGCACTAAAGCGCCTACTGACATGCCTGCCGCAGGGACAATCTAGGGTGTAAGAGTGGGGATGACCCTTAATTGCCTCCTGAATTGTAATGTGTGTAGGCAAGTTGGAGCAATTTTCTAAATCGGTCCTGCGGCAGGGCGGCAGGAGCGCGAGACCACCCTTGGTCCCTTGATTGTCCCTGCCGCCTTGATCGTTGCCGCGTGTGTAGCGCGATTGGGGCAATTTCTCAATCAGTCGATCGGTAGCATTCACACGGAGCGCACGTATTTCGATCAGGATGGCGGCAGATTGGACACGAGTGATCGAAGTATATAAAGAAGGGCCCCACATGTGGGATAAAAAAACAAACACTATTTATACATTTTTTAATAATTTTTATTTTTTAGTATGTAACTGCTCGATGTTTAAATCTAAAGAAAATGTTACTAGAAAAATAGAAATAGTTTTTTTTTCTTGTAATATTTTCTTTAGATGGAAACATTGAGCAGAAGCATGCTTAAAAAATTAAAATTATAACTTTAATTGCTATATCTTCTTTCAAATATCCTTTACATTATACATATTAATTTGACATTGTGGGTTACTTATAATGTGAAGAAATGGCGCTGCCTTGCAGCTTAAGAAAGGCTAGAAAGAATTCGAGAATTCGATACGGCCGTCAGGGCCGCGGTAGTATAATTGATCAGTGCATTCGCCCGGATAGCGAAGAGTGGGGATTCGTATCCCATCTCCTGCCAGGGCCGCGTGGATTTTTTTCTAGTAATATAAACATTACTTATTTAAAATACATTTCTTTCTGTTGCTTATAAGAATAAGAATAATACTGGGTGAAGACACCCAGTATTTCCTTTTTTTGCGGTAACACCATAGAAAAAGCCAAGGCCCTGCCTACCGATTTTCTGTTTTTTTTGATAACACTGGGACCATCATCAACGCGTGTGTTTAGCTCAACATACCCCCGAACACTGAATAGCAGGCATGTGTGTAGAGACAAGCCGATACTGCCCCGACCGCCGTGCACCCTAGTTTGTCCCTGAGGCAGGCATGTCAGTAGACGCTTTTAGGGCAGCCGATGCCCGAAGCCCGATCATATTGATAAAACAAAATCGATCGTTGGAAAAACTCGAGCGCGTCAGACTCGAGTTTAAGCAAGGTAAGTTTAATTAAACGCAGAAAAGTGTGCATTTCAATAATCTGACAGTATGAGTGTGATTTAAGTAAATAGGAGAGTCACAAAGTTGGAAAAGTAAACATTACGTGAACGTGGTTTTCTTTTTGAAGAAAATTAGTCGCGCATTACAGAAATAACATAATCCGCCAATTTTCACAAGGCTAAGTAGCTAAAATCATTAATAGTGTGTAGTGAAGTGTAGCGAGAGTCATGCAGTCGCTGAGAACTATGTATTTGTTAAGCCTTCATCCTCATGGATGTCGTCATTAGGTACACTTGATATTCTAGGGGATACTCATGATCAGGTATGTTTTTTTTTTAAATCTTCAATATTATCATAAAATAAATAAAATAAAATTTAAGTATCACAATCATTATTTGTTACAGATATTCAAGACTTTGATGAAAATGACCAAGTCGAACCGGATTTCCAATATTAAGACAGTTCCGCTGACGACGAAGATTGAAAATATTTATTAAAAAATAATGCTCATTATCGGTACTATTTTTTCAATACAAGATGTAATTTAACCTGTACCTGTAATATATATTTTATATTGTAATTATTACATTCATTAATTTAAATAAAATATATGATTAAAAAAAGTGAAAACGTATACTTATTTCTTTTTTCTTTTTAGCATCCAGCCTTCGAAATCCAATTGGTCCCAACGACGCTTTAGCAAATTCCTATTTAGTACTGTGAGCTTACCATTATACCACTATTTGTGAATAGCGAGAAAGCTCGCATGAATTCGAAAATTCTAAACTGTAGAATCCAAAGAATAAAGTTCTCACCAAGGTATACCTTGGTGTCAGAGCTGTATGTTTGAACATTAGATTATCAAATCCTGTTATATAGCTTTTCTAAGGTCAAAGAGGTATTCATTTACTTATTTTTTTAAAATTATTTCAGATGGGGAGATCTGTTATTACGTTCCTGGTGATCCTATTGCAGTTCGTTATGGAGAAGTAATAAACATGAAAAACTGGATATTTATATTTAAGGTTTTATAGTTTAGTCTGTAGTACCTACCTGACTATTTATATTTTACTTGTAGTAGACTAACTACATTTACTTATATTATTAGAAATTAGTGCTAAGAAAGATTTTTTTTTTCAATAAAATGGTGTTAACTTTTGAAGCTCTGGGACGCTATTAAAGACATTACTCATACGACAACACTAAACTATTACCTAGCGATTTATTATCCTCTATAGATCCGTTGCGTTCGGTGAATAAAGTCAATAACTTTTTTGCTAACATAAACTTAGATCACTCTGGGCCTGCCGCTCATACTTCTCTAAATAATATCCCAAACTCTTTTGTATAAATAGATACAGACGAAGAGGAAGTGATACGTAAAATTGATAATCTTCGTAATTACTGTGCAGTAGGGTACGAGGGTATCACTAGTATTTTAACCGACTTCAAAAAAAGGAGGAGGTTCTCAATTCGACTGGATTCTTTTTCATGCTTGTTGTCAGAACTTTCGACTGGATGAACCGATTTTGATGATTCTTTTTTTTATTTTGATTTTATACACTTACTACATATGAACAGATAGAAGACTTTCTGAGTAGATGACAGTAGATAACCTGATAACCTCAGGCTTATTCCATTAAGCAGCACACCCACAATCACACACAACTACGCTCACATACAAACACATACACACACACACACATACACAATACAAACATACATATACCTATACGCACACGCATAAAATACTGATATTTAAAAGATTTGTTAATTTAAGTATATTAAATTAAATTTACATCATTTTCTAATTTAAATTACCTACTTAAATAATATATATTGTTTGTTTTTTGTATGTTATGTAAATTCAATGTACTCTCAGAGGTGGGCGTTCATAGTTGCGACACAGTTTTGATAGCTAATGCAATTACTATCGTGCACATTTATTGTATCCACTGTCTTTGTTCCAATAAAATATATTAAAAATAAAACATATGTCATTTGAAAGTTAGTACTTCCCGTGTGGTCCCACTTCAGTTTGGTCCAGTTCTGACAATGACATTCATAAGAAAACCATATTAGTCTTAAATTTGCATTTTGCGCGACCAATATACAAATAACTCTACATCACGCAAACTGATTTTGATGATTCTTTTTAATAATACTAAACACTCCATCCATGCATGTCTGATAGATCTGAGTTTCCATTTACAGCTTGGGTTGGCATGGCACCGACACCGAATATTAATTTGACTTTAAAGATATTTTAGACTTAAGAAAATAAAATGTATTAATTATGATTTTATTTATTTTTTAAGCATTTAACTGCTAGATGTTTAAATCTAAAGAAAAGTTTACTAGAAAAAAATCCACGCGGACCTCCGGATACTTGAAAAAGTATTCATTTGACATTGTGGGTTACCTGGTTACCTACAATGCGAAGAGATGGCGCAGCCTTGCAGCTTAAGGCTAGGAAAATTTCGACGCGGCTAATAGGGCCGTGGTAGCATAATGGTCAGTGCATTCACCCGGATAGCGTTCGAGTCCCGTCCGCTGCCTGGTCCGCGTGGATTTTTTTCCAGTAAACTTTTCTTTAAATGTATTAATTCTTAATTTTTAGCGGTTTTGTATTTACGAAGTCCGTTTACTTTTGTTAAAAAAGTTTTCAAAAAAAGTCATGTAATCTAGCATCTAAAGCACCTTTCCTGATCCCATGAATCTGGCAGTTTTACACCCGATATACAAAAACGGCCCCAAGGATCTTGTAAGTAATTACAGACCGATCTCTTTTCTCCCTGTCTAATTTAAAATCCTGGGGAAACTGATCAATCGATCGATCGACTTACCAACTTTCTGCGTTCTCACCGGTTACTCTCGCCGTCGCAATATGGCTTCCGCAGCGGAATTTCAACCAGTGATGCAGTTCACAAACACTCTGGTAGATAAACTAGATGGAAAACAAAAAGTTAATTATACATATTCCTCGACCGCGCGAAAGCGTTTGACCCGATAGCAATTCCCGCTCTTATTTTAAGTTTAGAACGTCTTGGGATTCGTGGTGCGCAACTTAGCTTGTTAGATTAACAGAGCTATGTGGCAGACGGCAATGTGTCAAAATTGGAGACTGGACAAGTAGTAGTAGAGACTTTCTGTGACGCACGGGCTGCCGCAGGGCAGTATCATCGGTCTAACGCTGTTTCTGATACATATCAATGACCTTTGTGACCATAAACTTAACCAAGGTTCTATATTTACCTAAGCTAATGATATTGCCCTGCTGTTCCACGCTAGGCAGTGGAGAAATTTGAGGTGAGACCAGCTGAAGGTTCTTCATCGGATATTTCAGACGGCGCAAGCGGCCCACCAGTTGCAATTTTTTTGTAAAGACGATATGTCGATCTCTTCTAATAGTTTGGTTGGAGTCTTGTGTTTTCTAATCAGATTCGATTAACCTAGTGTTTATAGTTTTCCTTTTATGTGGCCATTAAACCCTAACTCTGTACCAAAGGATGATGTGCAAAAATGTATGGAACTTGGTATCCGTTCCAATAGAGATGTGTTACATATCATTTAAAAGGTCTACTTGAATACTAAAAAAAAGTTTTTTTTTAAATTGTTATACATTTTAGTATTTACATTATTTTAGCAGTGTTGTAAGTATTAACAATAGGCATTAGGTTAGAGCGTGGATATCTGCAATAGTTTAAAAAAAACTGTATTGCAGATACCAGTGCCTTCCGACTTAGTAACAATACAACCTCGTGTGAACTATTAAATGTTTATCTTTAACGAAAACGTTAATAAAAGAAAATGGTAAAAAACAATAAAAAAAAACAATAACTAGCTTTGTTATCTTGAACGGTAACCATAGGCGTATATAGAGGGGGGCCGAGTGGGCCGTGCCCACCCCAGGACGGTCTTGTGCCCACCCCAGGATGTTGGACTACCAATTCGAAATTCTATAATACTAATCACTAACTTCAGACGACTCTTCAATGTCAGGGCCCAGCCCCCCCTGAAAAATAACTCTAGATACGCCAATGACGGTAACACTTAATAAAAAAACTTTTTTAACAAAAATAAAAATAACAAAAATAGATTTCAAATATTAATCTTTGTTGATACATTATATTTTTATTCATTTAATTTTTTATGTATGCAGTTATCCAAAGGCAGAGTGAAAGAAACACATTTTTGAGTAATTACTTTATTCATTATCTATAATAAGGAAGTGATTTAGGAACAGTGCAGGAGCGACGAATCCGGCGTGCCTGGCATAGCCTAGGTACCCATATAATTGATAATATGTGAGCACAAGTTCCTATGGTACGTCTACCAGTTAGACATGTACAATAATGTTGAATTATATTATTATAATTATTATTCTAAGCTAAGTCGTTATTACTGAATAATAGGTAGCAGTAGTAGGTCCTTGCTCGAACATGACGAGATCGGATTCGTCCTCGTAACAAACAAACATTTTGATCTATGCCGTATTCAGGCAAGTCTTCCAATGCATTTTCTCTATATGTTTCTATCGTATAAAGGCCGTTATTTAAATGCTCGCTACAGAAAGATCTGGCTAGTTTGAGTTGATATGTGCCCAAAGCAAGCACTATGAGTTCTTCTTCAGTCGGTTGGGGGAAGTTCTCCACTTGCATTGCTTCAAGTCGTATGAAGTCTGCCCTTCGATGGTTCAACCGCTTTCTTTCTAGCCGCGGGTCAACGGGGTCAACGATAAAAACAGGTAAAAATAACGATGAAAGATAAAAGAAGGAACGAACGTAGTCTCACGCGCAGTACTAACGATCGACTAATGCGCCCGCGCGCCCGCACCTTCTGTCTACCTGCCTAAATACGGGTGGGAGAGGGGATGGCATCCCGCATTCTGCTCTGTACTTGATTCAGTGACTCGATTTCCCTTTTTGGTTCTGTAATAATAAATAATGCTAATAACGGTTCCGGCAAAAATGGTTCTGGTATTTGCTGGAAAAAATAAAAACGGACAACAAATATCAGAATGCCGCCATAGTAACTAATATTCTACATGAAAAGAGGTATTCAATGATATATCACTCATCGCTATTGATACCAAACACCAATTGGATAACAAAATGCCCGTCCTCCTTTCAGCTCTCTGAGTTTATGGAAAGTACTAGTTCTATTCTGATGATCATGAGTGAGTTAGTGAGTGTCATAAATGCTTTCGCTTAACTTCAGAACTAAATGACCTACAGACTTGAATTTTTGGATTTTAAGTATGCCGGTTCTTGCCGGTTCTTCTCAGTACAAGGTCTCCCGCCGTAGTTTTGCGAACCGATGGCGTAGCTTTTCGACATTCACAAGTGCTTGTAACAGCCTAGACTGAATAAACGATATTGAATTTTGAATTTTAAATTTTTATGTGATTATAGCTTACTGGATGACAAAAATTTCTGCGTTCTGGTCTTAACCAGAGGTTCTCAAATAGGGACCTAAAAAGGCGGCGAAATGATTACAGTAAAGGATGGTACGGCAGTGTTTGCTTCGCACTCGACTTGGCGGGAGCACTGCCGTGCCCCCCGATAAGGAAATATATATTTTATACACAGATAGGCTAGCCTAAAATATATATTTCCCTATAAATATGTAGTTGGTCGAACTCGTTTTACCCAGAATCTGGTGGTTTAGCCTGCTTAGGGGTTGATTGGGGTGGTTTCTAACCCTAAAAAAGAATTTCCGTAGTGCTACAAGAAAGCAGAAATAATTACCAGTATTTAAAAAAATATGATTTCATTTGGATTAAATTTACTGTCTCGCGCGTAGTTTTGTTCGTTTCCGCGCACTATGCGTCGCAGGGGCCTGAACAAAGCGGACTACTAGCACCCAACCAGAAGCCTGCAGACTCCCAGTAGGACGACATCTGCGCGAATGTTCTGCGCCGCCGCCCTATCCTCCAGCGCCTCCTCGCAGGTGCTAGAGGATTATCCTCTTTCCTTCTCTCCTAGGCCTCCTTGGCGGCCATGATCGTCGTGCTAAAGTGGGCGACGGCATTCCAAGCTTCCCGTCTCGAGACCATAGCCCGAACGACACTGCGAAGGGATAAGTCATTCCCGACTTCTCTAATGAAAGCGCCACGCTGTTCCTCTCATGCAGAACACTGTACTAG
Organism: Chilo suppressalis; assembly: GCA_902850365.2. NCBI lineage: Eukaryota > Metazoa > Arthropoda > Insecta > Lepidoptera > Crambidae > Chilo > Chilo suppressalis. The sequence continues at coordinate 8,939,832 of OU963902.1, forward strand.
CGTGTGTTGGGCGGTATCTTCAATATTGCCACATTCGTGGCATTTAGGTTCTTCCTCCCTTCCAGCAACTCGATACAAATATCGGCCAAAGCATCCATTGTAGGTTAATATTTGCATGAGGTGGAAGGAGAGGGACCCAAATCCTCTACTAACCCAATTTTAAAAGACTGGGGCAATGGCCTCATTTGTGAGGCGGCCGGAGCCAGACGTCTCTAACCTTCGCGCCCAATAGGCATCCAGGATTTCATTCCTGGCGTCCTCGCGCCACCTCGCAGCCTCCTCGACTGTATGCTTACTTCCACGCAAGCGGAACTCCGTCCTTTTGCGGTACACCGCCGTTAAAATTCGCGCTTCGAGCTCCCAAAGGAGCATTCTTCAACCGACTCATGCACAGTGGAACATGAGCTCTTGCTCGATGTGATGCAATGACATAAATATTCGTCGTCACGGTGGGTGGGCCAGATCCCTTTATTCCCAGTCGCCCCCGCGTGGATTGCCACCGGAGGCAAAAGGGAATGAAGTCCAAATTATTGTAAACAGTACAAAGTTGTTACAAATATAAAAGACAATTCACTGTTTAATGACAAAATTAAGACAACCGTCCACGGTTATAATAACTATATTAATACTATATGTTGCTCCATTTTTGCACAAAAAAGTTCACAGTCGAGTGTCTTAAGCTGATGGAACTCGCGCTCACACTGGTCCCAACCGGACCCAGGTATCGTGTCCGTGAACAGTTTCTATGTGTGCTTTTCCTGAGAGCACTTTGTATTGTTTATAGATTTTTAGATGGACTTCTGTACCTATCTGTTTTCTGACATGACTATTTTATCTGCTATTTATAATTTTGACATTACTTCATCTTTATTACTATAAAAGAAATGAAAAGGAGAGACTGCTGTAAAAATTTGAAAAGCACCAGCACCAGATATACTTAGATCCAAAATAATATTTAATATGGAATTGTCTTTGAAATATAACCTAAATCGCTGTCTGAATTAGATAGTACAGTTTCTCAGATAACTTAAAATTCATAGGGTATATTTTATCTTTACTAGACTGTGTTAATAATATTAATAAGTATTATTTAATGGTGTACTATATAAAGAAAAAGACTTGTTACATTCCAATGTAAATGTAGTAGTAGGAACCGAGCAGGTAGTTCGTTTCGCGGAAACATGTGATTAAAAAGCAGTGTAGGTAATTGCTTTACATTTTCAATGACAGGTTTAGGTACTTATTTTATTGCGCGTATTTATGAGTAGTACTTACAATTAGTAGTTGCAAATCTTGGACAAAGAATCTCGCTACAACAAGTACTGCCTGACAACAAACTGCGCGTCGATTCTGTAACAGTAGGGGAGTCCAAACGGGAATTTTGAGATTTATTCAAGTGCGGCAGAATAACATAAGGGGGGTAACCTTGCACCTTGTGAAGTACTCCCACCATACATTAGCCCTTTATATGGGGTCGAACGTAACATGTTGGCTTAACTGCAGATGGCGCAAATGTTATGATGGGTAGAAATAATTCTTTAGCTACAAGATTTGAAGCAGATAGGTAGTTCTCCAAGGATTTTTTTTTGGAGGTCACACACTTGTTATTCCTAACCTATTGTTAATATAGCCTCAAAATCAATACTTAATTGTTATTTATTTTTATCTCTATACAATTTTAATAAAAAATGTGATATTTATAATCTTCGATTCCAAAACAATTTTCAAAGGTGGAAAAAAACTTTTATAACTTCTTAGTCTGCAAAGCTTTACATATGTTTTGTATGTCAAAGAAATGGTATTTAGTCAATATTTAATAACACCAAAAAACTTGGGGTAAATCGAAAAAGTTAGAATGCATTTTGTCATTTTCACACGTTTTAGCAATTTTGTGAGCGCGTTTCTTAAACGGCTCACATCTTTGCATAGTGCCGACATGTAGCTACATGTTTTAGCCGCACGCATATTCAGTCGTACCCTGGATTTCTTGAGGACGAACGTGTTGTTCATTGCTGTGCTATAAATAAATTATTGCTGTTATTCTTGAAAAAAATGTTAACAACCAAGGGCAAGCCACGTTACGTTATACATCGTAAAAAACGTTCTCAAAATTCACGACATACTTTATCAATAATTTAAGTGATCGAGATTGTTTATAAGTATGTATAGGTATATTATGTTTGGATAAGTCTATAAATACGACATATATCTGAATAGGTTAAATATCTTAATTTTTGAATCAACACCTTCTTGGTGATTTGCCCACGAAAATGTTTAACCATAGTATAATGAAAATTAATTTTAGGTATAAAATAATTTTGATTGCTTATTTTCTTGTCTTTTTCTACTACATTTATAGTAAACTTTTTCAGAAACTGACAAACAGAGTGATTTTCGGCAGGTAATTTAATCTTGATACCATACATTGTACGATGATCAACACTTTTTTCAAACGTGCAAAACCAGAGTTGGGACTAGTTTCCAGTAAATGTAGTTACTCCACGCATTACTGAACTAGCAGAGGATGATTTTAGCTGAAATTCGTGCCGAAGCCGAATGTCGGCCGAAATTCGGTATTCGGCTCAGCTTCCATACATGTTTGGCCTAAAGACCAATAATCATGAAAAATTGTTTCCTAGATTCGAAATAATATATAAATTACTGTAGAAACGAATATTATTGACAGACACCCCTGAGAACTTCTATAAACCATATACTCTGAACATATTAAAATAAAAAACAAATAGTAAACTAGGGAAATCAAGCTTGGCTTGATACCAAAAGTATGGATTAAATTCAGGTATATAGAGCATGTAGATTAACAGATAGTTGCCTGTTTTTAAAGCTAATGCATAAGAGTAACTTTTAAAATCAGGTGTCATTTCCGGTTATAATAAGGTACTCTGTGACAGAAACTGTGTGATAATTGTGAGTGAGCCACAGATTAGAGAGAATTTTTAAACTCTCGTTAACCAAACAAAGCTAAGAGATTTAGGTTCTATAGCCTTTCAGTAGCTTCATTATTTTTGTTATGTTTTTAAGATAACCATATTTTAGATTTTTAGTGTATCACACCTTACAATTTTATTTATTTATTAATTTATAGTCAGGGAACGTAGGCCCATAGATACATAGATACCTTAAAGTCTAACATATTATATACAGATTATAATGTGTTTATGGAGGTGTTTGGCGAAAAATGTATGGCAATAGACTTTATAATGTCGCCTACCATCTATAATAATTGTCTGAGCTCATTTGCATCTTGTGAAAATGATAATATAGTTGTGGATATTAATACCACAGTGTAATAAAAAAGAAAATAATTTTATCAATCTTTACAAAATAGATTTGTTTTTATGTTAGATTTGTTATATAAACAACTTCGATCAGTCTTTGGCTGAATGTTACTAAACCAGCCATTAAAAATTATTTTTATGTTTTCCAAACCGGTAAAATTAAAAGTCCTTTTTAAAGTAAATACATATATTATACAAAGGTGTCCGTTGAAATCTAATGCCTGTAAATTAAATTATAAATTACGCCAAGAATTACCGTGTATGTCAATATTTTTTGTGCATTTGGGCCAATTTGAGCAATCTCCTTTAGTGTACTTTTGCTCAATGAACAAAATGTTTAAATTTTCTTTTGCTAAAATGAAACGAATATTAAAAGTCAAAGTATCGTTATCTTAAATAAGTTACAAAGAAGAAATAATGTTATATAACTTTGCTGATTATTACAATTGTTAATTTTTTTTAAATATATTTTGATACTTGATGTTTTTCTTGTCTAGGGCAATAAAAACAACTGTAACGATCATCCACGTTATACCTATTTGCTTACAAATCATCATTTGAAGAAATTTCATTTTATTGTTTTTTAATTTTTCCATTTTTTTTAATTAAATAAAGCTCACCGAATTTCGGACGGCACTAATTTTGGTGCATCCCAAGTAATGACGATTTTTTAGGCGGCGCATATGAAAGATTTCCACCTGGCCTAATAAAATTGCATATCCATCGATGCTTTTCAGAACAAGTATCTTAGTGGCGTTATAATAAAGCAGTAGTAAATAGCTTGGTGATTACCATTTCCATCTGTCAAAAGCAGTTAGCGAATAGGCCTACTGATCAGGAATGGAGATTCGGAATTATGTGAGCCTTTTTTAGGCACGCAAAACCTCTATTTCCAGACATTGGCGCCCTTAAGTTGCACACCAACAAATGGACCTCACACCTAGCCTCTCGCAAGTCTCTCGGATGCGAAACGGAAAAGCCGTCAAGCAGTCCGCTCGGCTTACGACCGCTTACGGCATACTATTCGCTAAAACCCCTGCAAATATCCTCTATGCTGTTAAGTGCGGAACCGCGATATCCCCGTTGAGGGACTTCGTGGCTCTTATTTTTTTGGTAACTTCCAGACCGATGATGCCCATAGCTAATTTTTATTAACTTGAGAGATGCACATTTACCATAATAATATTATCGGTGTTGCCATTAATTTAAAAGTTTGATCGACATTTTTATGCGGTACAGGTGGACAATAAACACCATTTAAGTATATGTTTAATGAATTCGGCGTATTTTTCTACACATGATATACGAATATTTATTATTATTACATTGGACTGGTTCTCTTCTTACCTTTCTGATCGCCAGCAGGCAGTGCGCAAAGAACGTGAATTATCTAACTGGAATGACCTTACTGCTGGTGTTCCTCAAGGGGGAATTCTTTCTCCTCTTCTATTCTCTTTATTCATCAATTTTCTTTCCTTCTCCCTTGGCTGTTTTTATCATTTCTACGCTGATGATCTGCAAATTTATGTGCAGACTACTGTCGAGGAAATGGCTGCTGGCATATCTCAGCTAAATAAAGATCTTTGCAATGTAAGTACGTGGTCTACAGACTTTGGAATCGCTGTTAACCCTATTAAATGTCAGGCAATCGTTGTGGGTGGTTCCAAGCAGATCTCAAAGACCGATTTTGGTCTGCTCCCACCTGTTGTGTTTGAGGGTTCTACAATTCCATTTAGCCTCAGCGTCAAGAATCTCGGCCTTCACATTGATACAACGCTAAGTTGGACTTCGCAGATTGCTGAACTTAGCCGAGCCGTTACTTTTTCATTACGTTCCCTTAATCGCTTCAGAAATTTCCTCCCCATAAAAACTAAGATTACTCTCGTTACGTCTCTTATTCTACCACTCATTGATTATGCCGATGTCTGTTATCCCGACTTAAACGCAGATCTTCTCAACAAATTGGACCGCCTAATCAATAATGCTATCCGTTTCATCTTCTGCCTCCCCAAATTTGACCATATTTCCTCATATCGATCTCAACTAAGATGGCTTCCTATCCGCCAGCGCAGGCAGTTAAGATTACTCTGCACTCTTTTTTCGATAATTTCCAATCCGCATTCTCCAGAGTATTTGAAATGCAAGTTCCAATATCTCTGCGATAGTCACGAACGTCCTCTCCGCTCTTGCGATTCATTAGCTCTCTTTATCCCTCTTTCTCATTCAGGCTATATGTCCAAGTCCTTTACTCTTCAAGCCATACGGCTGTGGAATGACCTACCCGACTCCATCAGAAGATCTCTAAATAAACTCATATTTAAAAGGAATGTTCGCACTCATCTGCTTCAAAATTTAAGATAAAGAGTCACTTTATTAATCATCATCAGGTGTATAGTTATGTGTTTATATATATATATTTAAATATAATTGTGGTATGTATGTATGTATGTGTATTCCTTTCGTAAGTACTATCTATTTACGTATATATGTATCTATGTTAATTCGTATATATTTTAATATTATTTATTATTTCAATATTTATGTGTGTATATTTAGCTTTATACCGCCGTTCGCGTTTTTCTTTTTTCCCAAAGGTTGACTGGGAGAGAATGCTATTAGCATTAAGTCCGCCTTTTGTACCATTGTTTTGTATTTTGGTCAATAAAGTTTAAAATAAATAAATAAATAAATATACTTGAGGTACAAAATTGGCCAGAGTTGTATGGAGTCCTAGGCGGTTATTTTTTTCATGATACGGGGACAAAAGTCCGTCATCTGCGCAGGTCATTATGGAAAGTTATCTGATCAAATAAAAAATAATAATATCCCTGTTATTACTCAGAAACAAGATCAACAAGTTGATTTTTGATGTTAACAAGAACACGCACGCACGTGTTTTTTTGTATGTAACATTATTTTATAAAAAAAAATGTCGTAGGCTGAACCAATCAAACCATAGACCGATGTTTAGCTAAGAAGGAACCAAATGGTAAATGGAATTCTCACTTGCTATTTTGTAAAGTAATGATGAAACCCTAATAAAAGTACTTAAGGTCTACTTTCTGTTCGATTAAAAAAAAGGAAGAATATTCTCGAAAGTCTCTACTCAAGACAAAAAAAAAGCGTTTTGTTGCAATAAATTAACACTTTACTGATTTTTTGGTATGTTGTTAGGACACTTACCAGTAGTGTAAAAATGAATTTGCACCATCGAAAGACCTGTGCTTACCGCGTGGTGCCCCAAAAACCTGCCATTTTTTGGCCTCTCGCTTATAACTTTTGAAAAGTTCTTCCTATCTGTAAAGTCACTTCTACATTTTAAAGAAGACAAAATTCTCTACAATGTAAATGTCAGTTTAACTCTGTAGGTATGATAGATTTAAAAAAAACTTTCTACAGAAATTGGCTTTTTTCCCCAAAATGTGTAAAAATGCAGTTTTAGCAACATTCCGGCCAGAGCATCGATCATTTTACTCGAAAAGTGGTGAATGTGAACATATAAAGATATCATTTAGCTTTAATTTAAGCAGAGTTGGAATTCTGTAGGACTAACGGTTATTATGTTATTGGCAATAATAATTAATGAAATCGGATTTTTCACAAAATGGAGCTTTTGAAAAGATATATATCTAAGATAACTCAATGGGAAATGAGAATGGAATGGGAAAATCAAGAAAGATTAATGATAATGTTAAAATTTAGTTAAATTATGCATATAGAAATATTTTTCTACTTTGAGAGAAACCTGAGATATAAGATTTTATTCCGTTTCTCATTTTCAGATGAACTTTGACTTCAGTTTTGTTGTCATTTGTAAAATAATTTGTTACAAAGGTCACTCAGAAAAGCTTGGCTTTATCTTGAATTGATTGATTGAGCTTGAATTTATCTCTGATTTCTGTCGCATAGATACGCTCCATACTCTCAAACAGCAGATAGAGCTTGCTTTCTTTTTATAAAATATAAATATGGCTGCACTGAATAGTACATACATGAAGTTTATAGCAACCATATCGCTAAGGACCTCTTATCCCCATTTTTCAGAAAGTTTAGTTGTTCATAAATCAAATCTAAGATATATGCGGAAATTCCGTTAAGAAAGAGGTAATTTTTGCTGATTTTAAGAAAATTATGTGTATGTTATAACAATATAAATGGTGTGGGGGTTGCTTCCCACACTTGATGCTTGCTAAGGGTAAGGTTACTCCAAGGAGTGCTAAATAAAACCGAACCGTTTGAATGTTGTAAAAACACTAATTTATTTCTGTGACTAATTGTGCAAGAAAAAATACAATTTCATGAGTATGCTTAAAAGTAATCTGGGTCAATTTGAAATCATTTTAATGTACAATCAAGTAGGTATGTACAGATCGTACATCTTGGCCACTTAAGAAAAGAAATTTCAGACCCTTTCTTATATCAAACTGCTGTCATAAATGTATTAAAGTGATTAATTAGTAACAATCATCCTTATAATTATGTTAGATGCTGAATTATTTTATATTAGTAACAAAGTTTCTTAATGAATACGTTAATTTGTGACTATGTTAATAAATTAAGTATTCCATGTTTTTATAAAAATGTATTTTAACAGTGTATAATAATATGTAAATTAACAGAGTAAAAAATAATCATAAAAAACTTTTATTTAGTACAACTAGTTTAGATTAATATTTTTATTACTTAATAATGATTGATTGTCTTATTTTTAACGTTACTTCGCGAAAGTGAATCTGTATTAGGCACTTGAAAAGAAACTGACCGAGACACTACCGGAGACGTACACTTATCAGCACTAATGTTACTCATCGATTTACACAACCGACCGCACTCTTTCGACATAAACGTCGTATTCACAATTTCACTAACACTATCACTATTAGCTTGAGCACTACCAGGTACGCTACTCAGCTGCAGATGCTGCGGCGGCTCCTCCGGCGGACTCTGACTTGGAGATGCTCTCCTACATCCCTTCTGCAGTCGAAACCATACGACAAACACTCCAATTGCTATGACTATCGCTATAGTCACATACAACGCGGTGTAATGATGTATGTCGTGGATGCTTAGATCAGAGTAAGATTGTTCTTTAACAGACTGAATTTGCTTATTCAATGTCTCCCAAATGTCCGTATGATTTTCTTCTTCGTAATAGTTATCTGATATTGATGTGTTTAGTATTTGGTTCAAAATAGATATCCCTGGGACTTCAACATTGCTATTTACAGTCATATGATTTATATAGTTATTGTGAGCGTAAATTGATAAGTCATTAGTCTTTAACACGCAACCTTGACCTAGAGTAATAAGGCCACTGCCTGTCAATGACTTCATTATTATGCCTCCTGGACAAAATATGCGCACGTTGCATTCTTCGCAACATGAATAAATCCAGTTATTATACAAGTGTAACTTGACCCATGTGTTTTCACACGGTGTCTGTAAATAGGTACAAATTGTTTTATTTGTAATTACATGGTTTATTTTTGTTTGGCATATTGACTCCTGTCGCGGCGTCCGGCCTCCTTGGACTGACTGACTAGCCTACATATGACAGACGGACATCATGACAGTATTGACAGGAAAAAAGATGACAATGGACTACGAGACAGGACGGCGGTGACTGCCAAGTTTCGTTCCACCGACTTCCACGACTATATAAAGACGACGAATCCAACGACCAGACAAGTGGTCCTTCGAGAAAACTGACCCAGCCCTTGGTAAGAACGAGAAGCCAGACCAGGGCAATGATGTCAACGACGAAGGCGGCCGTTACTGCCCCTGACCAGGACGGGCAAGACGCCAGACAGTCAATCCGGGACAGCCGCCCGCCCTCGCCATGCCCTTCCGCTCACTCTACCACTAGCACGATGTCGACAGTTAAAAAACAAAGACTCTTGCAGCTACAACTAGAGGCCGCCGAAGAGCGTGCGGCAATCGATAAGCGCCTGCTAGAAGAAAAGCTCACCATCCAAATGCAAGCGTTTCAAGACGAAGACGACAGGTACGGATCTCGCACCTCTCTCAGATCCGGAAAGATACTAACAGGTATTGATCATTATGCACCTAAGAACACAACAGACAAGATAGTACCTCACACTCGACAGCACCTGAATGAACCATCAACAAGCACTGAAGCACACAACTTGCAGAAAGACCTAAGTAAGCTCTTAGCCCGACAGAATAGTACTAAAGAGCTACCTGTGTTCTCAGGAGAGCCCGAAGAGTGGCCCCTGTTTTACAGCCAATTCGTTTCAACTACACGTCTGTGCGGATACACTGATGACGAGAATATCGCCAGACTTTCAAGGGCCCTGAAGGGGCGCGCTCGCGATTCAGTGTTCGCTCTCTTGGTCTCTTCTACAAACCTAGACAAGATTATATCCACACTTAAAATCAGATTCGGTCGACCAGAATACATTATTGATATCATGCTTCAGAAAATCCGCAATACAAAATTCATTCGTCACGATGACATCAATCACATCATAGAGTTTGCTACCACAGTACAGAATATTGTTGCTACGATGAACGCTACCAAGGAAACGGGACATCTTTCGAATCCGATGCTAATCAAAGAGATTATCAACAAACTCCCTAGCAATCTAAAATATCTATGGGCCTTCCATGTAAACAAAATTGACAAAGTTACACCCGTCACACTAAATGATCTGTCAGACTGGCTTATGGAGATAGCCGAAGCTTCTACATATATTACGCCCACACCGACAACCGATAGTAAACAAAGTACAAAACCAAATTTTCACGACAAGAAAGTAGTGTATACAACGACTTCGACCTCAGCTAAGAAAAGGTGCGTTTGCTGTCAAGACGAACACGCGCTTAAGGACTGTACAGTTTTCAAAAAACTTTCCGTAGACGAACGTTGGAATTTCGTGACAGAACAAAAGCTTTGTTTTTCCTGCTTATCTGAAAGGCACCAGCTGAAATAGTGTAAGCATAAGAAAAAATGCACCGAAGTGAGTTGTGAGAGAGTGCACCACCCGCTACTTCATGCGCCACCACTCAGACCGACACGTAACGTTACGACAAGCGAAATCGTGAGTACCGCCGTAGCTCCAATGACGGAACGCCATGAACCATTCCAGCTGCGTGTGCTTCTAAAGGTCATCCCAGTGGTGATCGCTGGGCCTAAAGGAGACGTCGAGACCCTAGCCCTGCTAGACGAGGGTGCAGCGGTATCTTTAGTTGACCGATCTTTGTTAGAACGGGCTGGCATTAGAGGAGAGATATCACCATTACATATACGAGGAGCTTCAGGTATGACGACGAAAGAGGCCGATTCGCAAATCGTGTCGTTAAATATTAGAGGACTGAAAGTGAGTGATACGTATAACGTGAATAACGTTCGTTCTGTTCGTAATTTAAACTTAAGTGTAAATAATCTTAATTTTATCGATATTGTAAATAGATACTCTTATGTAAATAATTATGTAAATGACCGTGACTTTCGACATAAAAAAGTTGAGCTACTCATTGGACAAGACAACATTGAATTGATAGTGACGAGGAAAATTATATACGGTGACAAAAATGGACCAATGATATCTCTGACAAAATTAGGACATGTGGTTCATGGAAACGTAAGACTCGGTAGTTTACCGAATGACGTGACAGTTTTACATGTCTGTGACTGTCACGAACTTAATGACTTAATAAAAAAATCTTTCTCCACAGAAGCCTTTGGTACAAAATATACGAACGAGACTCCTCGCTCTCGGGAGGATCAACTCGCGCTTCAAATTATGGAGCGTACGACTCGACTCCTTCCCGAAGGGCGGTACGAGACAGGTCTCCTATGGAAGTCAGAGACGCCGGAGCTTCCTGATAGCCTACCGCAAGCGAGGAAGCGATTTCTCAGTATCGGAGCGAGAATGCGTAAGTGTCCCGACTTTGCTATAAAATACAGAGAAAGATTCCATGACAATATTATAAAAGGTTATGTTTCAAAGCTAGATCCAGAAAACGCCTCCATACGGTCCATGAAGACTTGGTGGTTGCCGCACTTTGCAGTTTATAACCCCAATAAGCCCAAGCTACGCCTTGTACTGGACTGCGCGGCGAAATCGGAAGGCAAGTCTTTGAACGATTTCCTCTTGACAGGACCTGATCTTCTGACTTCGCTTCCAACCATACTCCTAGGATTTCGCAGTGGCAAGGTAACTGTCACCGGTGACATTCAGGAGATGTTCCACCGGGTCATGATAAGGCATGAAGACAGGCAGGCCCAACGTCTGCTGTGGGAGGACGGCCAGTACGTGATGAACGTAATGACCTTTGGTGCTGTATGCTCACCCTCCTCATCACAGTATGTAAAGAACGTTAACGCTCGGAGATATGAGATATCTCATCCTCTCGCCTGTCATGTTATCACTGAACATCATTACGTCGATGATTGTATTTACTCGATGGACAACGAGGATGACCTGATCCAGCTGGTAAAGGACGTCATAGAGATACACTCATCAGGTGGGTTTTTTATAAGAAACTTTGTCTCCAATTCAAAAAAGCTTCTAAAGAACATTCCTCAGGATAGACTTTCCGTGTCAGCAGTCAAAGTGATCAGTGATAGCAAAGATGAGGTCGTGGAGAGGGTGTTAGGGGTCAGATGGACCCCCGACGACGACTATTTTATTTTCATTTTAAACTTAACCAATATACCGGACGACCTGGTACGTGGTGTCAAGAGACCGACGAAACGGGAGGTCCTTAAGATAATTATGTCAGTTTTTGACCCTCTCGGTTTTTTTCTCAATGTCACCGTCAAAGCCCGCATCCTTTTCCAAAATATCTGGCGCAGCAAGATAGGATGGGATGATGAGATCGAAAGCTGCCATTTTGCTATGTGGCAAACATGGCTAAATGAATTAAAGTCCGTAAATGACGTTAAAGTACCACGTTGGATTTTGACAGATGACTACGATGGGGTGGCTGAGCTGCACATCTTCTGCGACGCCAGCTCCAGAGCGTTCGCCAGCGTAGCATACCTCAGATCACGCAAGACCGACGGGATCTGGCACGTTGCCTTCTTGATGGCGAGAGCAAGAGTAGCGCCTCTAAAAGTGATGAGCATTCCGCGGCTCGAGCTCCAGGCGGCTTTGTTAGGGGCACGTCTATTCATGAGCCTACAGCACTGTGAAATGGCAGCCCTGTCTAAGATAGTATTCTGGACTGACTCGAAAACAGTGTTGAGCTGGCTGCGGTCCGACTCAGGCAGATTTAAGCCATTTGTCGCACATCGCGTCTGCGAAATAACAGAGCTGACAGACTATAAGCAATGGAGGTGGATCCCCACTCATTTAAATGCAGCCGATGACTCCACGAGAGACACCGCGATGGCTGATGATGGCGAGAGGTGGCTAAAGGGGCCAGCCTTCTTGTTTAAACCCGACAACGAATGGCCTATTGATATTGACAATGTCGACACTATCGACACTTACATCGGCGACGACGAGATTAAGGCTGTCTGCCTAACTAATTACGACATGGCACCAGAGTTACCCGATATTAAACGCTTTTCTCAGTATTGGCGACTGGTACGAAGCACAGCTTGGTTCTTCCGTGGGGTTCACAACTTCAAGAACAAACATCCCGACTGGCTTCGAAGTGAACTGACTGCGCTAGAAGTGGCGAACGCGGAAGAAGCACTCATCAAACAAAGTCAGAGACAGAGGTTTTCTACCGACATTAACAACATAAAAAGTCATGGACATGTAGACAAATCAAGCTCACTTCGTCAACTCAACCCCTTCCTAGACGCGCACAACATACTCCGAGTTGGGGGGAGGATTGAGGCGGCAAATCTTGACTACAATACTAAGCACCCAATTATATTACACCCAACCGAACCATTCGTCATGCTGCTAATGCTTCGTTACCACTTCGAAGCCGCACACACTGGTAGAGAAAGAGTCCTCAACGAACTAAGAAAGCGTTACTGGATCCTCAACGGACGCAATGCTGTTAAAAAGACCTGGAATGACTGCTCCCTCTGCAAGATAAAACGCGCGAGAGCCGTACCGCCGCTCATGGGACAACTACCTGAATTTCGGCTCCAAGGAGGACATCGACCCTTCACCTACACAGGCTTAGACTATTTCGGGCCTATGTTGGTCAAAATAGGCCGCAGACAAGAGAAAAGGTGGGGAGCCTTATACACCTGCCTCACTGTACGCGCGGTGTACGTAGATTTAGTCAACGACTTGACTACCAACTCTGCGATTCTGAGCTTACGCCGATTTATAGCTCGTCGAGGCTGTCCAGCGGTCATACACAGTGACAACGCAACGACGTTCCGTGGGGCCGATCGCGAGCTGAAACAGGCGGTACTAGCAATGGACCAGAGCGAACTACTGCGTTTCGGCAGCACCCGCAACATCGAATGGAGATTTATACCTCCAAACTCTCCACACATGGGAGGCTGCTGGGAAAGACTGGTGCGTAGCATTAAGACGGCGCTACGTGTGACGCTAAAGGAGCGAGTCCCAAACGAGCAGACCCTCCGAACGCTCCTGGCAGAGGCCGAACAGTTTGTGAATAGCCGTCCATTAACTTACGTGCCAATTGACTCCGACGACGATTTACCATTGACGCCTAACGATTTTCTCTTTACAGACACTTCGGCGATTGGCAGACCGTCTGGTACGTTCTCTGACGGGGACTTACTGCGGCGTTCCTGGCGAGAGTCCCAGAGGCTGGCGGACCTGACGTGGAAGCGATGGGTCCGCGAATATCTGCCCTCTCTGACGAGGCGAGATAAGTGGCTACAGGTACCTGACAGGCCGCTCACCGTAGGTGACATCGTGATAATCGCGGACGACCAACTTCCGAGGGGTCAATGGCCTCGGGGTCGGATCGCGAAAGTGTACCCTGGAAAGGACCACCAGGTACGCGTCGCAGACGTTGCGACGAGGCAGGGACTTTATACTCGACCGGCGACGAAACTGTGTAGACTGGACGTCGGCTCCCAACCTTGAGTATCAGCTTTCTGATACTGGGGGTGGGAATGTCGCGGCGTCCGGCCTCCTTGGACTGACTGACTAGCCTACATATGACAGACGGACATCATGACAGTATTGACAGGAAAAAAGATGACAATGGACTACGAGACAGGACGGCGGTGACTGCCAAGTTTCGTTCCACCGACTTCCACGACTATATAAAGACGACGAATCCAACGACCAGACAACTCCTTTAATTTCAAATGATAAATAGGGCTATTAAATGAGCATAGCAATTTGTGATTTTCTAATTCTAAACAAGAATTTATGTCATCTTGAGATAAAAATGAGGCTGTGTCTCCTCTCAAATTGAAGGCGATGTATTGATGCTGAGGTATAGTGAGTATCGTTCGCGAGCCCTTTTGTACTGGAACGGTTACAATTTTATCTAATTCAAATGTTTCCTTACCAACAATAGGCACCTTAATTTCAATGAGTAAGTAATCTTGATGCATAGCAGAAGCAATCTTCAAAGTTTTGTACAACCCGTTAAGCTGTGTTTTTTCTACTGGCACTGTAAGATCATCCTGTAGCCGACTCGATATGATACCGAGTTGTAATTGTAATTGTTCAGGTGATAACAGGTGAGTATCTATGCGCCCGTGTCTGATATCAGTTATGGTATTTATTAATGTTTCTTGAATCCGTTTTATATTATTTAATACCATACTTGCTGTTAGCGCTGAGGAGGTAATGTAAAGGCCAGTTCGAGCTTCATAACTAACCTTTCCTACTTCAACTGTCAAGTTTTGTACGTGCTGATTTATAAATTGAAACTGAGAATTCATAATCTTTTCATTACGTTGTAAGATGTTAGACTCTGCCTCGAGTACGATAGTCTGATTTCTTATTAATTGTTGCAGATGATTTTCATTTGAACTGATTTTCTTAATATCTTGCGAATATTTTTCTGCAAAACTTTGATCGAGAATTCCAAATAAAGAGTTAGCCACGTAGCCAACGCCGTTTATTAGGCCCCTTTTCTGCCTAGTTATGTGCTGGTTTTGCAGAATTTTATTATAATGTTGTATTTCATTTAATTCATGCTCTAATTGACGAATGATAACTTGATATTGCGTTTTATCTTCTGCACAGTAACTGCTTAAATGATCGATGTGTGCTTTAATATCAAAGATGCTTTTGTAATAATTTGTTAAGATATAATATATTACTATTTTCCACTCATCTCGTATATGCTGCAAATTGGAAATCTTATCAAAATACAAGCCTGTGTCCGTATTCAAATGAGTTACATTAAGAATGTTAGGATCTTGTTGTACTGTCAGCGTAATAAATACACTCAAACATAACAATATCGTAGCAAAGTTGAAAAAACCTTTCGAAGTTTTGGTGATGCGACGTGGCCGTATTTTAGATGGGTGTTGAGTTGAATCTTGATGATTGTGTTGATGCTGATTATGCTGATGCTGAGTAGATGGCTGATGTTCTTCGTGTACATGTAAGGTGATTAATTTGCTTATTGGTCTCTTTATTATTTTATTTTGTGTTTTCAGGGAAACCACTCGGCCGTCCTTCCCGGGATGAATTTCCTGCACGCGACCAAGAGCCCACTTTCCTGGAGGGATATTGTCCTCTTTTATGAGTACGATATCATTTAATTCTAAGTTTTTTGTAGGTGCCCTCCATTTTGTACGCACTTGAAGTTGATTTAAATAATCTGCTGACCACTTCTTCCAGAAGTGTTTCATCATGGTTTGTATCAGTTGCCATCTTCGAGGTAATGAAAGATGCTCATCATCACTTTGTGGTCGTGATAATAGTGACCCACCGACAAGAAAATGACCTGGAGTCAGGAACTCATCTTCAGGGTTTTCAGTTAGTGCAACCAATGGTCTTGAGTTAAGAGCGGCCTCTATTTGATAGAGAAGAGTTGTAAATTCTTCGTAGGTGATTTTTTGATCTCCGAGTACCCTTTTCAAATGGTACTTAAAACTTTTAACTGCCGCTTCCCACAGACCTCCTGCACTCGACCATGCTGGTGAATTGAATGACCATTTGATGTCCCATTCATAAATGCCTTTGAAAAATTCTTCATTGATATTTCGAACTATCTCTGAATATTCTTTTTTCAGTAAGCGGTTGGCGCCTACAAAATTAGTGCCGTTATCACTGTACATGTGCCTTGGTGTACCGCGACGGGAACAGAACCGACGAAATGCTGCTAGGAAAGCCGGTGTGCTTATGTCCGACACTAACTCTAAGTGAACGGCCTTTGTTGACAAACAGACAAATACTGATACGTAACCCTTACTGCACCGTATCCCACGACCCTTGCTTATCTTTAGATCTACGTGGCCAGTGAAATCTACACCAGTATGCGTAAAGGGACGTGACGGAGTGACTCTAGGTTGAGGAAGATCTGCCATAATTTGCTGTTTATTTTCAGAGCTAAATCTTCTGCACTTAACACACTTTCTTAAAATTCTTTTGACAGTGCGCATGCCACTTACGACCCAGTATTTTTCTCTACTAAACGACAATGTTAATCTCGGGCCTCCGTGTAAAGTGGTAAGGTGTGCTTGCTCAACAATCAGGTCAGTAAATCGGCTATGACTGCTAAGTATGACTGGATGTTTTGCTGATGAGTTCAAATTCGAATAATTCAGCCGACCACCGACCCTTAATATTCCATGATCATCAAGAAAGGGATGTAAGGGTGCAATCTTGCTTTTATGCTGGACGTGACCCTTATTTTTTAGATTGATCAAGTCCGTTTCAAATTCGTTTGCTTGAATATGTTTGATAATAATAAAATAAGCTTCATTTAGTTCGGATAATAATAAATAATTGTTTATATTGCCGGACCGGTTATGTAACTGAGCGATGAAACGTGATATCCATGCTATAATTCTTACAGTTTTTGTAATTGAATTATTGTCTGCTAATAATTTATCAATTAACGTGAGCTGTTGTTCATATAAGGCTGCGTTTACACTTGACTTCGACTTTTTTAACTCTAACGTTGGTTGTTCACACTCGCTTTGATCATAACTGTTTTTATGATTTGTGATCCATTTAGGTCCTTGCCGCCACAAATTGTGCTCTAATAATGATTTTACAGTGAGTCCCCTGGAAGCGCAATCGGCTGGGTTTTCTTCAGACCTAACATGTAGCCACTGCGATGGTGGCACTATTTAGATTATTTGACTTATGCGGTTGGCGACAAATTGTTTCCATCGGGATATATCACCATGGATCCACCCCAGGACAACCATAGAGTCAGTCCATGCAAAAGTGTTTTGTAGGTCGTCTGCCAATTTATAACTATCCTTGACCTTACTTATTAATTGAGCCAAAAGTAAGGCACCACACAGTTCTAACCGGGGAAGTGATATTTGTTTGTTAAGCGGGACAAGTCTCGTTTTTGCTGTAACTAAGACAGGTGTAAACTCGCCTTTATCGTTTTGCGTTACAATGTAAACAACGCATGCGAATGCCTTTTCCGACGCATCGCAAAATCCGTGAATTTGATATGCTCCTTGTATGTTTCCGATGTATCTGGGTATTGATATTTTATTTATATTTTTAAAATCATTTCTTAGTTGCTCCCATTCATTTTGTATTTGTAAGGGTAGGTTGCTATCCCATGATGTACCTGATGACCATGCTCTTTGAAAGAGAAGCTTTGCTTTGACTGTGACAGGAGTAATCCACCCTAAGGGGTCAAACAGCTTAGAGATATCGGATAACAATTGTCTTTTTGTGCAACATTGTTTATCACAGTCTAATTTGTTTTGAAATGTGAACGTGTCTGTCGCGGGCTGCCACTGTAATCCGAGCGTTTTGCGCGAATCCGAACATTTGAACTGAAAAGGAGCATCTATTTGATTAGAATCTAAATCGGTAACAAGGTCATTGTTGTTTGCCGACCATTTTCTTAAGTTCATACCTGCGCCCTTTAATATATTAATTAATTGACGTTGCAATTCTTTTGTTAACTGTAATGTTTGGTGTCCACATAAAAGGTCATCGGTAAAAAATGAATTTTCTAATGCTTGTGCTGCTAATGGATACTTTGATGCGTCATCCTTTGCTAATTGACGTAGTGTTCTTATTGCTAAGTATGGTGCTGCTTTAGTACCGTAGGTTACGGTTGTTAGTTGATATTAACGTAGAGGCTCATTGGGAGTGTTCCGCCATATTATTGACTGTAAGGGTTGATCTACTGCTCTGATTAGTATTTGCCGGAACATCTTCTCAATGTCTGCTGTGATGACGTATTTATGGTTCCTCCACCTCAGTATCAAATCTTGTAAATCAACTTGTAAATTTGGGCCGCATTCCATTAAATCATTGAGGCTTTGACCCGATGATGTTTTTGATGATCCATTAAATACAACTCGAAGTTTAGTCGTGCTAGAGTCCAATTTCAACACGCCGTGATGAGGTAAGTAGAAACTGGGACTTGTTGTTGCTTGTGCTGGTATCATGTGACCTAATTGCTGGTATTCTTCTAGAAAAGATTTATATTCCTCTGAGAAGTTATGCTGTTATTTCTTTTGTGTTTCTAATTGTTTGAACTGTGCTATTGCTTTTTGTTTAGATTCACCGAGATTTGCTTCGAATCCCTTCTTCATTGGAAGCGCGACTTCATACCGTCCATCTTCTAATCGCTTAGTTGTTGCTTGGTAAAAGTCCTCGCAGTATTGCTCCTCTAGTGTAAGGTTGCTCGTGTTGCTAGTGATGTCTTCCATCTCCCAGAACTTAGATATTTCCTCAATGTTATTAATGACGACATTGCATTGGAACTTATTCACGTTACCTGATAAGATCTATCCTAGTTTCGTTTGTTGGGCTATTGGTGCTTGACTCGGACCCTGTATAAGTCCACTCATAATAATCTCAGAGTACACTGATGCATCTAAGAGTAGGTCGATAGGCCTTGAGATATTGTACTCTGGATCTGCTAGACTAACGTGCTGCAAATGAGGCCACTGCTGCTTGCTAAAAGTACTATTCGGTAAGTTATTGATAACGCGTGTTATGACTAATGCTTGTGTTGTAAAATTGTAGTCATTGTAAATAGATTGACAGTCTAGTGATACGACTCCCTTACTATATTTGGAACCTGTGCCGATTCCAGACACCGATGCATGATATTTTTGTCTTGGTAGCCCTAACATCTGAGCAGCGTTTTCGGAAATTAGGGTAATTTGAGAACCCTGATCCAATAATGCTCTTAATACAAGGTAACTGCCGTCGGCTGCCCTCACCCTTATAAGTATAGTTGTTAACAAAACTTCTTCATTTTCAGCAGCAACGTGATTGACGTTAAGTTGCTTAGATGTTGAAGGCATGGGTGACATAGTTGTGCTTGCTTGAGAAGGTATATTGCTAGGCGAGGTCATTGCCTGCTTGCATGCGTCATGCAGTAGCGTATTATGCTCTCCGTTGCACTCTTTACAACGTTTTGTCGAGCGACATTTTTCATTATGTTTGAATAGGCAGTTTTGACAAAGTTGGTATTTCACAATCGTACTCATTTTTGTTTCTGCTGAAAGGTTAAGGAACTTGTGACATCTGAATAACTGATGATCTTGTTTGCACAATGGACACTTGATATTAGAGGTATAAATCGGAGCTGCCTTATAGGATGAATAAAATCTTGATTGCTTGTTGTTCCATGTTGCTATAGGTTTTTGATAACCTTGAAGGTGCTGATTATGACGAGTAGGTGCAGGAAATACCTCTCTATCCTTTCTTTCCCTATTTATTGGCTCTAAAGCAATAAATTTGGTTTCTAAAAAGGTCATGAATTCTTCGAGTGTAGGCAAGTCTCTCGGAGACTTACGAGATTCCTTGTAGTCACTGTAGGTGGCTGAATCCAACTTCTTTGCTAATAAATGAACCAACAGAGGATCCCATGTATTCGTATCGATACCTAAGTTATGAATCGCGTGAATGCACTCGGTACTCGTATCGTATAATTTCTTTAATTCATACGAAGTTTGCTTATGGACATTAGGCTGATTCAAAAAAGTCTCAATTTGCATTGTAAATAATACCTGCAGGTTATTATAACGATGTGTCAATAATTCCCAGGCTGTGTCATAATTCTCAGACGTAACATTAAGATGTTGAATTATCCGCTCGGCATCCCCTTTTACCTTACATTTTAAATGTTGCATTTTTTGAGTTTTCGATAATGTATTACTATTATGAATTGTCTCAGTAAATAAATCAAAAAATGTAGGCCACTGACTATATTTTTTATTGAGCGAACGTTTCAGTTGCTTATAATTCTTTTCATATGAAATAAATTCTTGCTCATAAAATGTATCCTCCCCTTGCAGAAGATTATCAATTTGTAAATGCATGTTATCAATAACATTCCATTTTAATTGTAAATTACGCAATTCGTCTTCTAACTCCCACTTTTCGGATATTTCGCTTGGAATGATACTCTGCACTAACCTATTAAATGCTCGAAAATTTGTACGCTGTTGGCTTAACAATTCATTCACCTTTCCGTCCTGAATAGCCTTGTCAACTGTATGCTTTTTCTCCGTTTTATATGACGATATAGTATGACGTAAATTTATGTAAAAATCTTTAGCTTGATCAAATGTATTTTCCAAAAAATATTGTTGCTCTTTATTCTCACATAACTGTAATTGCTCATTATTCATACTGAACTCTCCCCAGAGACTATCTAAAGCGGTTAGACGTTTCATCAGATAATCAGAAGTTTTGCAACTCGAAGCGTCCTTGCTAAAGTTACATTTGATCTGCTTCATCTGCTCCTGGATTTCTGACTGACGCTGAATGAGAGATTCCATGATTAATTGAAATAAAAGGAACAATCTTACTTGAAATGCCGTTGATGTACTTAGATGCTGCTAACTGCTCTCCTCAGGAACTGCTGTCAATCTTACTGCTCAGTGTGATCCTCAATTCCAACTATTGAGCGAGACTGACGAAGACGATGTAGATTGCTCAAATTTTGCTGATGCTTGATTGGTTACTGTTCAGTACGTTGCGAGGTGAAACGCGACGAAGTTAATCACTTGTACAACTTTGTCCACGTAACGAATTTTTAGGGTACCGCACTTCGACTCACAAACTGTCCAAAGACACGAAACCGAAACTTGTTCCCGCAACGATTGCTCGAAGGACCAAAAATGTGGGGGTTGCTTCCCACACTTGATGCTTGCTAAGGGTAAGGTTACTCCAAGGAGTGCTAAATAAAACCGAACCGTTTGAATGTTGTAAAAACACTAATTTATTTCTGTGACTAATTGTGCAAGAAAAAATACAATTTCATGAGTATGCTTAAAAGTAATCTGGGTCAATTTGAAATCATTTTAATGTATAATCAAATAGGTATGTACAGCTCGTACAAATGGCATATATAATTTTTAGCTTTGCTAAAATAACGCAAACTTCTATAAAATTTTCGCAGATATGAAATTCTATAAATTATAGTAGGAACCGGAAGAAGTGTCTGCCATTAAATTTTTACATAAAAAAATATATTTTGAGATATGAAAACGGCAGACAAATTGCGATAACGTTTTCAGAGTCAATTTTGATGCTTTTTGGCTTCTGGACATGCCCAAAGGAACCCTTGATGGGAATAAGGAATCAACACTTCACCTACGGCAGGTGAAATAGTATACCAGTATAGCATTAATAAGGTGTTTGCTACTATACCATAAGTCTGAGGCAAGCTGGCTCTTAAACTATTTAAATTTAATGCCAATATTATACTCAAAAACATTGAACCAATTTTCGAGTAAATTATTAATTTAATTATTTTTTTCTAGTAATCCCGAAGTATGTTATGCTTGGAGTCCAAAGCAAAACTCTCCCTATCTGTTAAGAATGTAATAATATTATTTAGTTTTCAAATTCATCGATGGATGGCGTTTCTGTTGTGTTCTATATTTTTCTATGATTAGTTTGAATCACGGTATTTAGTTTGTTTTGAATACGCTAAAGTTGAGCAACCTTTTCCATAGATCTCGGTGAATTATTTACTTAATAACTCGCAGACTTTTTTTGATTTGCACTTGGTCCTTCGAGCCGGATTAATTAAGACACGAAGTTGTTGTTTACAACGCCATATAGTCCAGTCAATGAAAGCTTAACTTTGCCATTTTGAGTTGATCACCCGAAACCAACACGAAAATTTCCGTAAGGGTTCGTAGATTAATATACTAAAATTGCAGGGTGCTGCATTGACGGGAAAATGGTGCAAAAACGAATTTTTCGTCAACATCTCGCTACTGGCATGGAAAATAGAAAAAATCCCAATACAAACGTAGAAAATTAAATTTCCTACAAAAAAGGTATCAACATATTTTCACCGGTCGATTGTTTTAAAATGAAAAAACGATTAACAATATATAATAATTTGTGAAGTGAAATCTTCTTTAGCGGCGTTGTACACTTTTTTTGTATGGCTAGAAATGTTTATCTCGCGTCAGGGCACGTGGGCTGATCGCGTCATGACACGTGGCCTGATCGGGGATGTGACGAAAACAATAAAATTGGAAAGGTTGTTGACTTTCAATATATTGAACGAAACATAGTAATATTTCATTTTATCGTAATAATAAGTCTCTATCTAGGACGTCCAGGTGGCAGCTTTATTGCGAAGAAAATGCAATTTTTTTACAATAGATGTCGCTAGGTGCGCTTTAATGTGATTCATGTAAGTTGATTTTTTTACAATAGATGTCGCTAAGTGCGCTTAAACGTGATTCATGTAAGTTGATTTTTCTGAGAGATAAACTTTTTTAATGTAATATAAATTGTCATGATTGCGTACGATATGCGATAAATAAATATTGTATTCTACCACATAAATGATAGTACTTTTATACTGATAATTAAAGCAATTCGTGCAAAATTATTCCCTAACCATTTCAAAATATCAAAAATGCACAACGTTAATATTCAAGTTTTCACTTCTGCCGGCACTCCCCGAGTGCAGTCGTCGGTTTCCTTTTTAATTTTGCGCCTTTAAATGCATTTTGTGCAAAAACTATGGGAGATACCTTAGAGACAGAGATACCTTAGACCTTTAGAGCGAAAATATGTTGATACCTTTTGTAGGATTTTTTTTTTCTACAACTTTGTATGGGATTTTTTTCTATTTTCCCAGCCAGTCTCGAGATATTGACGAAAAACTTGTTTTTGCACCATTTTGCAATTTTCTACACTTTTAGTATATTAATTTACGAACCTTTACGGAAATTTTCGCGTTGGTTGCAGATGGTCAACAGAAAATGGCTAAGTTAAGGTTTCATTGACTGGACTAATAGCAGAACAGTACCCCTTTTTTTTATTACGCAGGTAAAAATCTTTTTACAGACGACGGCACCTCTACTCCTGGCTCCTGGCTCCCTCAAGTCTTACGAACCCTCCCAGTGGATGCCCACCTGGGACCCCGCAACTCTTACGGGAGCTTTACGGTATAATATCCGCTAAAAAAGTCCTGCGAATACCCTCTGCTTAGTGCGAAGCCGCGGGATCCCCGTTTAGGGATTCTCTACTTATTCTAAATAAGTAGAGAATCCCTAAACTAGCATAAGTGATGACCTCAAAAATTTTGCCCGGTTTAAAGCCCTTATTTCTTAAAAGATAATGCGTTAAAGGGTCCTGGTTACATGGTTCTCGCAGTAAAAGTTAGGCTTAAAACGTCTCTATCTCGGTTATTTTACATTCTATAAAATCAAATAAAAACCAAAATCTTTGTTAAAAAAAGAACCGAAATCTCGACACTTACCATTTTTACTAATATCCAATATTTTTGAAGTTATTTTATACAATTTGCTATAGCTCACTTTGAATTAATATTAGAAGGTTTTTCAAAGTAGGGGTATGTTTGTTTTTTTATTAGCTTTAATTTTGGTAATAATACATTTTTTGTAAAAACTCATAGTTTTTGAGTTATTTTAATAAAACCGCTTTATAACATGTATTTTTATCACGAAAAATCACAATCTTTGGTCTTCAATAACTCGGTAAGTATTGATTTATTCCAAAATCTTTATGTAACAAATTCTGCTTAGAATTTATTTAAATAAAACTAGTTTTTACGGGTTAATGCACGAAAACTTTATTTATTTATTGACGTTTCGTAGCCTTTACAGGCTTATACAGGCTAGGCTTATATAGCCTTTACAGGCTACGAAACGTCAATAAATAAATAAAGTTTTCGTGCACCTAAGAAACAAATAGAATTTATTTTTCTATCAATTTCTCGAGTTATTTTATTAAAACATTTTTCACACCCCCCCCCCCCCCCCACCTACTCACCAATTTTCATGAAAATCGATGGAGGTTCAACGAAATCGGAAGTTAACTGCTTAAAACATTACACACCGTTGGGTCGTCGCTGCGGCGCATTCGCGACTGGATGTCCACAGGGTGCCGCCACTTGAGTTCGCAAGTGGCGTAGGTATGACACGCTTTCCGACCGTTTGTATGAAGATAGAATACTGTATAGATAATATTACCGTGTCGCGGGTGCTAGCTAACTCTCAATTTAACAGGTATATTCTAGAATGCGTCGATTGGCGTATATAAGCGCAATCGGCGCCGCGCAGAGACAGTTGAGTTTCAACAGCGATTTCGGAACGAATCCAAAGGCGATCAAAGTGCAACAAAAGTGTTTAAGTGCAATTGTTTAGAGACTTGTATAATGAAATACAGTGTTTAGTGAGCGTACTGAGATTAAAATTGTGTGTTAATTATGTGGTGAATAAAGTACTGTCAAGCGTGAACTGGCATATAATTTCGAACCCAATCCCGACACGTAACAATATGATTAAAGATACTTACAGCTAGTTAAGTGAAAAAAGAACAGGAAAATAAACAATAATTATTGATAAAGAAAATTATTCAAAAAAAAGCAATGGAGATTGCTCAGCTTCCATACATGTTTGGCCTAAAGACCAATAATCATGAAAAATTGTTTCCTAGATTCGAAATTATATATAAATTACTGCAGAAACGAATATCTTCTATAAACCATATACACTGAACATATTAAAATAATAAAAAACAAATAATTTATATAGTAAACTAGGGAAATCAAGCCAAGTACCGAAATTATGGATTAGATTCAGGTATACAGAGCATGTAGATCAACAGATAGTTGCCTGTTTTTAAATTTAATGCATAAGAGTAACTTTTAAAAACAGGTGTCATCTATGCATTTCCGGTTATAATAAGGTACTCTGTGACAGAAACTGTGTGATGATTGTGAATGAGCCACAGATTAGAGAGAATTTTTAAACTCTCGTTAACCAAAGAAAGCTAAGAGATTTAAGGTTCTATAGCCATAAATTCAGTAGCTTCATTATTTTTGTTGTTTTTTTTTTTGACTCCACCCCACCTGATGTTAAGTGGAGGTGAAGTTCAGACGCGAAGATAGCTGATACAGCAGTTCTACCTGCCACACCAGCCATCCTCACCCTGCCGGCCTGCATGTTGCTTCTTCACGCCTCTTTTAAAGGATCCCAGGTTGTAAGAGGGAGGGAACACGTGAGCGGGCAGAGCATTCCATTTACGGATAGTACGACAAAGAAATGAGTCACCAAATTTCTTTGTACGCGTTAGAATTGTAGCCACAGTTAGACGGTGACAACGTAAGCCAGCGCGCGTGGTCCTCTGATGGAAAGGGGAAGGTGGAATAAGAGAGAATAACTCCTCAGAACACTCGCCGTGGTACAGACGATAGAACGCGCTTAGTGACGCCACGTCACGGCGTAATTGAAGAGGCTCGAGGTGTTTAGACACCTCCTCATCACCTATGATGCGTATTGCGCGCCGCTGTAACCTATCCAAAGCATCAAGCAAGTACTTGGCGGAGCCATCCCAGAGGTGCGAGCAATATTCCACGCAAGACCGAACCTGCGTCTTATATAACAAGCATAGTTGCTCGGGCGTGAAAAAACGCCGCACCTTGTTCAGGACTCCGAGTTTGCGTGAGGCTGTTTTTATCACACTTTCGATGTAATTTTTTGGATTTAAGTCACAGCGAATCTCCATACCGAGCATGGTGATACTGCTCTCTAGCTCCAGTGTTGTGCCCTGAAGAGAAGGACGTAAAAGGAATGGCGACGTTTTTGCCGTGAAAGCGCAGACCTGGGTTTTCTTAGCATTGAACTCAACCAAGTTCTTGGTACCCCATTCAGAAATGTGGTCCAAAGCCTGATTGAGTTCAATGACAAGATTCTCCCGTTTCTCCTTGGTTACCGCCTGCCCAGCCGCTGCTTGTCCGAGATACCCCGCATGCACTGTACTGTCGTCTGCATAGCAATGAATATTCCCAAGAGGAATTAGGTCATTGATATGCAGCAGAAAGAGAGTGGGGGATAGCACGGAGCCCTGGGGAACGCCGGCATTCACTGACATGAACCGCGAACTGCTACCATCCGTAAGGACAAGAATTCTACGCTCATGCAGGAAGTCAGCTACCCAAGAACAGAACTGGGCCGGCAGACCGTATGCCGGAAGCTTGGAGAGAAGGCTTTTGTGCCAGACCCTGTCGAATGCCTTGGCAATGTCTAGGCTGATAGCCAACGACTCGCCCCGCTTGTCGATAGCCTCACCCCAGATATGAGTCAAGTACGCTAGAAGATCACCCGTCGATCGTTTCGGTCTAAAACCATATTGACGATCATTAATCAAGGAGTGATCCTCTAGGTAGCGGGTCAGATGGTTGTTAAGGAGCTTTTCTAGGACTTTACATAATACTGAGGTGACTGCTATTGGCCGGTAGTTTGCCGGGTCTGAGCGATCCCCTTTTTTGGGTACCGGTTGCGCGTTAGCATCTCTCCAAGTCTCCGGCACACGCCCCAAAGAATACGAGCACTGGTACAAACGCGTGAGCACGGGAGACAACTCCGCTGCACATTTTTTCAATACTACTGCTGGGATGCCATCAGGTCCACTAGCTTTCCGGACGTCGAGTGATTGCAATTCGGCACGAACCTCACGCTGCCTGATTTTGATATCAGGCATCGTTGTGCCACAATGAGGTAATAATGGTTTTGCCAAAGAGTTTTGCCAGTAAATCGGCTTTCTCCTGCGGCTTATGAGCTAGTGTTCCGTCTGGACATCTCAGAGGTGGCAGCGAGGGCTGGCAGAAGTTCTTTTGCACGGCTTTGGCCAAACGCCAATAGCTACGGGAGCCCGTAGGATGCGTTATAAGTTCGTGACCAACACGTGCAACGCGCTGGGCATCCGCTCTGATGTATGCCTTCTTACAGGCCTTGGAAGCAATATTGTAGGCTGCTTTTAGTGAATCGACCCCGGGATCCTTAAGAGCGCGGCCTCTGATCCAAGCACGATATGCCGCTTGCTTACGCAAAGCAGCTTCAGCACAGTTGTGATTGAACCAGAGGTTACGTGTGCCCTTACTGATGAGATTGGAATGAGGAATATAGTATTCCATACCCATTACAATCTCCTCAGTAATAGCAACGGCGCTGGCCGATAGGTCCTTGTCATTGAAGCAGCGCTGCTTCCAAGGGACGGACGCAAAGTAGTCACGCATACCGTCCCAATCTGCTGACCCATAGTGACAGATCCGGCGTTTTACCACCGTTGGACGCGGAGGTTTAGCCTGTGGCGCTTTGGCAGATATCAGGCAGTGATCTGAAGAGCCCAGGGGGGCTCCTACCACAACCTGATAGCCCTGTGGATGGGTCGTGAGCAGAAGGTCCAGCAATGAAGGCGCTTGACTTGAAATATCTGGAATCCTGGTGGGCTGATCAACCAGTTGCTCCAAGTCATGCGTGAGAGCGAACGCGTGAGCAGAGATCCCTGCATGGTCAGTTATGATAACCATATTTTAGATTTTTAGTGTATCACACCTTATAATTTTATTTATTTATTAATTTATAGTCAGGGAACGTAGGCCCATAGATAGATACTTTAAAGTGTAACATATATACAGATTATAATGTGTTTATGGAGGTGTTTGGCGAAAAATGTATGGCAATAGACTTTATGATGTCGCCTACCATCTATAATAATTGTCTTAGCACATTTGCATGTAGTGAAAATGATAATATAGTTGTGGATATTAATACCACAGTGTAATAAAAAAATGATTTATTTTATCGATCTTTACAAAATAGATTTGTTTTTATGTTATATAAACAACTTCGATTAGTCTTTGGCTGAATGTTACTACACCCATAGCCATTAAAAATGATTCGTATGTTTTCCGAACCGGTAAAATTAAAAGTCCTTTTAGTAAATATATTATACAAAGGTGTCCGCTGAAATCTAATGACTGTAAATTAAATTATAAATTACGCCAAGAATTACCGTGTATGTCAATATTTTTTGTGCATTTGGGCCAATTTGAGCAATCTCCTTTGAACATATCATAAAAGAAAATTATAATTATCAATCTTTTTTTATTCTGACAATCGTTATTTATGCATTTGCATAAAAAAAACAATCAATAAGTAATTTTTTACAAGAGCAAGTCATTGTCTTGCTATTAAATGCACATTTACAAGGTTGAATCAACAATTCCGGTAGTGGTCGCTTGGTCATTTGTCGTGGGTATAAATTACCATCCTTCCTTTCATAGCATCAGAAGGTGTAATCAATAGGCTGTAGTTGAGTATGGTCAGCATTCATTCATACATTTGTTTGTGCTGAAGCTATAAATAGATGTAAATGTAGAGCAGCTGATGTGCAAATAACTTTTAATAAATTTAAGCCGAAACCGAAATTTTAGGAAATTAACTTATAGCGAAGTTCATCAGCCATTGAGTTTCTTTTTTAACAAAGATAGGTGCAAATGTTATCCAATTATTTTAGCTGTTCGACACTTAGGTATGGATTTCCCAAATGCTTTAGAGCTTCTTGTACAAAATACAATGTTTCAGCTTTTAAAGCATTTTTTTTTTCGAGCCAAATCTGCTAGTTGAATCACAGTTACTTAGAGCGAGTAATGTAGGCAAAATACCAAATATCGGTCGATTTTTGGTATTTTGCCTACCTGAAAAAAGTGGTTTAAAAACTTCGTACATCGTTTTGTCTTATGATAGTGCTTCACAACAGAATTGTGCCTCTGTCTTCGGTGCCCTAGCTCCAGCGGGGCCCTGTAAGCTTAAAACCGAACGTAACGTTCCTTTCGAAACCACTGTAATCAACTACTGTAGAATTTAGTCACAGCGTTCTTGCGCCATCGGCATCTGGCAAAGTTAACTTCAACAGCATTACCTCTCGAACAAGAACACACTTAAAATCCAGCGCAAAATCTGCCAACTCCGTAAAAGTGTGCACGTCGCCTGACCAGCATCGAGGCAGAAAATAGAGAGAAGGCCTTGGTTGAGCTTGAGCTACAGACAGAACTCTTGAGTGGGGCGGACGAACAGGGGGGCGGAAGGGGCGGCCCACCCCAGGCCTCCAGTCTTGGGGGGCCCCAAATGCCTCCGCGTTCCCCTGATCAAATCCTAAACTAGATTTTAAAAATGTGCTTCGTACCTACATAATTTCATCAAGACCAAAACACTATAGCCATCTAAAAATTTTACGCGGCCCTAATATACTTTTAACCTTGCTGAACGCGTCCAATACATTGGGGGAATTCCCGTCTTTGTAGCGGGTACTTCTTCAGGAATCCTTGAATGAATGAAATGCAAATAATTTACTCTTGTACGCCTACATTTACATTCACTACATTATATTTACATCGAAAAATAAACATTGGCCTCATTTGAATTTATGTATTAAATATCATTACGTTGATATTTAATAGTTAATTAGTAACCGATATTTTCATGACTGAATAAGCCTTTTTTCAAATTGTAAAGTAATAAAAAAGGGGACGTTATTTCCCCGAAATTGTTCACTAATGCAATGGAGGATATATTCAAGAACTGAACTGGAAAGAACGTGGCATCAACATAAATGGCGAACGCATCTCTCACTTGCGATTTGCAGACGACATCGTTCATCATGGCATAAACCATCCAGGACCTACAAAAAATGCTGAATGACCTGGCTGACTCTTCTATACGCATCGGCCTACGGATGAACATGAATAAAACCAAGGTCATGTTTAATGAACATGTTCTACCAGAACCGATTGCAATACACCGTGTATTGCAATCGGTTCCGGTAGAACTCGAAGCCGTTTAAAAATATGAATACCACGGGCAGTCATTGCAATTAGGTAGAAACAACTTTGAGGACGAAGTGAATAGAAGAATTCAGCTAGGTTGGGCAGCGTTTGGGAAGCTACGTCAAATCCTGACATCGTCGATCCCACAGTGCCTAAAGACGAAAGTCTTCAATTAGTGCGTCTTACATGACATACGGAGCCGAGACGTGGACACTGACGGTACGGCTGGTCTACAAGTTCAAAGTCGCTCAGCGCGCTATGGAAAGGGTTATACAGGCAATACTCTGCGTTTCTCTGAAGGATCGCATCAGAAATGAGGTAATCCGACAGAGAACTTGAGTTATCGACATAGCCCACCGGATTAGCAAGTTGAAGTGGCAGTGGGCTGGCCATATTTGCCGAAGAACCGATCACCGTTGGGGTAGACGAGTTCTTGAGTGGAGACCGCGTCTAGGCAAACGTGTAAGACGTCCTCAGGCACGATGAATTGACGATTTGCGCAAGGTGGCTGGCAGGAGCTGGATGCGAGTAGCCCAAAATCGATCTGAGTGGCGTGCAATTGGAGAGGCCTATGTCCAGCAGTGGACTAGGATAGGCTGTTGATGAAACGCGATCTAATCCGTTTAAAGTAATTTCATTAAAAAGTGTTGTAGTATTTTTGATTTTTGTTGCGGTATAAAAAAAAGTAAATGAGTTCAGAGTTGAGTTAGTGCATTTTCAAGTATTTGAAAAAAGTTAATAATTCTTCGTATAATATAGCCTACTTATAATCCGTAGTTTCTAGTCAATATGCACCTATGAGTACATTGCTTTAGTTCTTGCATTTCGCGAGTGGTCCTTATTTTATTTGTAGTGCACGTTATTAGGGACGTAGATAAGTACTTGTTCTCATCGTGAGATTCAACACGGCAAAGTCTCTGTACATTTGTATATCGAAACCTAAACTAATTAAAAATTATCTTCGATCTACAATGGGTCAAGAGCGACTGGTTTACCTAGCCGTGCTATCAATAGAAAAAAAAACAAAAAATTGATTTCAAAGAAGTTATTGAGGAGTTCAGTAAATTGAAGGCACGAAAACACACATAACACCCTACAAAAAATAAGAAAACTATTTTTATATTTATATTTTATCTATTTTTTGTCGATCGTAATCGTATTTTATTTTTCTCATCCATATCCATTCCATATTATAGGTATGTATGTTGATAACCGAAATAATTTAGTTCAAAATTAAATTTTACTTTCCAGATTTTAACAAAATAAACATAAAAAACTACATTTTTTTAAAGCTGGGGGGCCTCATTCATCTTTGCCGCACCGGGCCTCTGACGGACTTAGTCCGCCACTGCCAAAACGGAATACGTCGAAAAATGGTTAGTGGACGCATAATAATTACGTTGTCTTAGATCATAATGATCCAGCTCAACAGTCATTCTTCTTCGTCAGGCTTCTCGAGAGGCCTCTAGAGCGCGGTAGTCTAAAAAAGTGGACTCATCTAATTGGGAGGTTGGAGAGCCGGAACCGTTTGAGACCCGTGGTTTTAACGAGGTCTGCCTTTTCCGCGAGCCACGTCTAGGACCCTGTGTTCCTGATGAACACCCTACGGACATTTATACCACAACAACTACACTACAAAACTATAGTGAGCATTGTAATTTGATCAAAAATAAAATTCATAGCAAGACCTTAGGCACCAACGCCAACCTATCGCAGACCTGGGACGGAAGAGCATGAAGGAGAGCGATGTTCCTAAGTTTGATAGACGTGCACTTGACTAGCTAACAGATGAAACGTTTTGTGTAGGCACATAGTAGATAACAAACAACGAATAACCTTAAAACCATATTTCAATTACTTTTATGGTATAATTTATAGGAAAATACCAAATATCATTGATGATATCTGTTCTTATTATATTTCTTCTCGAATGTCACTCAACATCTCGTTTGTTGCACTAGATTTTAAAAGATTAAATAACACGTTTCAATGTTCCTTTTATTTCTACATTACCTACACTTTCTCAGTTAAACCAACAGTCATATTTATGATAAAAGTAAATGAAGTAAAATAACCAAATAAACGAAATTATCAAAACCCAACCACCCAACAACTTGTTAATTCGTAACCACAAAGTACAGCTCTAATATGGTAATAAGGTATTATTAAAACTTAAAAAGCGAGTTTACGATTCATTAGATAGACTCTTTCGACAAATGCTGAATAAGTTGTTTTCATAATAGCACTGCTAGATTTTAAAATTTTCTTTTGTTAATTTTGTGAGTAATATTTTGAGTTCTTTTTTCATTATTTGCTTTTCGGTATTTGGAAGAATAGTTTGCAATATTCGACCGAATGTCAAAAAAAAGGGGCCCGATTAGACGAAATCCGAATAGTTGCCGTATATTCGTGGCAGCTGTATTAATAACTCACTTAGTGCTCGATGCAACAATCTACTACTTATTTCAAATCGGACCAGTATTTCCTGAGATAAGCGCGTTCAACCAAACTCTTCAGCTTTTTAATATTAGTATAGATAATTAAAAAAGTAACATTGCAAAGACTTAAAACTGGAGCTGTTCCCAAACTTTGAATGCATTATAATACTACTAAATTGAAGAGTAGTGATAAAGCAAATCATTTACGTTGGAATGTGAAATTTTGTAATCAGATTGGTTACACCGGCCATCTTTACCCTCGATAAAAGGGTATTAGAAACATTGGTGTATTTGTATACCTTTTGCCTCAGAGGAAGTTGAATAGAGTTTAGGTTTGGTCTCTGTCTCTCCGTTTCTGTCGCGCGGTTGCCAGTTTATTTAATACAACAAACACCTTTTGAATGGGTAATAAGCGCAATTTTGTTACATTTATTTTAATTTTTCCTTTACATGCGTCATGGTCAGAAAATAGATTTCTTATAATTTTGTGGAACATATGAAATAAATATTTAGTAATTGAGGTTATGTTTTTACGAATTTGAGCTCCTAATAAACGCCCCAAATGAAAGAAGCTCGTTGGGCCGCTAGAGCCGCCCCTGTGTTTCAGAAATGCTAAGTTAGTTTGTTTAAGTCTGAACAATTTGCTAGTATCTTGAACGTGAATGTACGTTGACCGCTCTGCCCTGCTAATTGTACTCGCAGTAATCGACATTTTTGTGATTTTGCAAAAATTATATCCCAAGGAGATAATCTATACGTAAAAAATATATTTACAAGTTTTTTCTTATTAAAAACATGTTTTTTATTCAACATGAAACGCAGTACTTGTACCTAAACTTAATTTGTGCTAAAAAGATCTGCAGCATTAAGCATGTGCCAGAAGATTATACAATACTTGCTACATTTACTGTGTATTAATTTAGCATATAACTTTCTTGCAATGGATACTAACTAAACCCAAAAGCAGTACTTACCATTACTGCTTTTGAATGTAGCAAGAATAACAAAGAGCTACTCTTGCGACGCTAAAACTAAACGCAATATTCACTATTACTAATCTAGTAATAAAAACAGTACTGCATTTAGTCTTAGTGATACTGTAATGCTCGCAAGC
The DNA here is from genome assembly GCA_902850365.2 of Chilo suppressalis. NCBI lineage: Eukaryota > Metazoa > Arthropoda > Insecta > Lepidoptera > Crambidae > Chilo > Chilo suppressalis. The sequence goes on from OU963902.1 coordinate 8,973,830, forward strand.
CCAGAAAGTTGATGTAAATGCAGTACTTCAGTGCATTTTATCCAAAAATGCAATAAAGAAAAAAATGTCAATAGAAAGCTCAATTTTTTTATAATTTTTAGGTTAAATTTTAAAATATGTAAGATATCAATAAATATGATTATCGCTCACCATTTTGCAAGTTCTACGATTGCAATAAGGAGGAGCTAGAATGCATGCAATCCAATAGGGAAATATATAACGCAAGCGTTTGTTAACAAGCCGCCAGACGCGTTGACTACAGCCGCATAAACATGGTCACAGTTAATTCCACCGCGGTCTGAAAGATTTCCGTCACATCAGAATCGTTTTAAGAATAGACTTTTTTATTTGGACTTAGAACTCGGTGAATTGTGTGATTGTGATTGAACTGTTTTTGTTTTATTCACAATGATTCTCATCCTAGCAAGTGTTGCGTTGACATTATGGATAGTGATGTTCCGATACAGAAGGCAGCACATGTACAAACTAGCTTCCAAAATACCACCTCCGGTCAAAGAGATGCCCCTTATCGGAATTGCACACAAGTTAATCGGAAGCCCTGAGCGTAAGTTTTACAAGTATTTTATTATAAATAACTTTTTCCAACGGGTTTAAATGCGTTTCTAATATTTTTTTAGATAACTCGCCGTTTCTCATCCTTTTCAGGACCTCGTAAATATATTAAATTACCATTAATGAGGTTTATGTAGAAAAGTTAGGGAAAACAAATTAATATTCAGCGATCTGTGGCCGACTAATATTCTAAGTAACCGCGTTATAATAAATGACCGGCAAAAACACCCAAAACATAGCGAAAAAGATATCCAGTTTGACAAACAAATGAGACATGCTCTCATATTTTTTTTCTTAAAATGGATCTTGGAATAACTAACTAAACTTCCGAATAAAATACTGACCTATGACAAAATTACCTACTAAGTTCACAAATGTACCTATACCGGGTACTCGAATTATTAATTTGACTAAAGATATAAATGATTTATTTTTTTATACTTATATACTTTCTTTAAACAAGTAACTGCTACATGTTTTTTTTTATACTTTTCTGTTTTTTGGCGGTTTATTTTTTTTACTAAAAATTTTAATTGCCTGGTCCGCGTGGATTTTTTTCTAGTAAACTTTTCTTTAGATTTGAACATCTAGCAGTTAAATGCTTTAAAAAAATAAAAAAATAACTATAATTGCTATTTCTTCTTTCAAATGTTTAATACTTGAAAAAGTATTCATTTGACATTGTGGGTTACCTACAATGCGAAGAGACGGCGCTGCCTTGCAGCTTAAGGCTAGGAAAAATTTCGACGCGGCTAATAGAGCTGTGTTAGCATAATGTCCGCTGCTTGGTCCTCGTGGAATTTTTTCTAGTTATATTTTCTTTAGATTTAAACATCAAGCAGTTACATGCTATAAAAATAATAAAAATTAAAAATTATAAAGTGGAAGTAATTTCAAAATGACAAATTGTTTGGGAACTATAACAAATAAAATGGTATAAAAACAATACCGCTAACTAATAGCATTTATATTAATTTTATTAATTTAAAATTTACGTAAAAAAAATATCAACTCCATAAACAAAATAAAATAATTGGTTTTCCTTCTATATGGAAAAACACACAATAGAATAGACGCTACGCAAGTACGCGCTTTTCAAAAATTTCATTAAGCCCTACAGCGCATGCGCCGAAAGCTCAAAGCGCGGGAAACACTAATTAAAAAAAAAGGAAATGGAAATAGTCGTTTAATTAATATGTGTGAAATAGCCCATTACGGAACAGCTGAAGTTAAAAAAATTTTTTTTTAAAACTACATACAATTTTTTTTAAATATATTTTATACTGTTTGAAAAAAGTTCCAATAACTGAGGTTTAGGTATATCATGTTATTTTGATAGATTATAGTCGCGGCACGATATAATATATGTTAGCCATTTTGACACATTGCAATAGTGATGCAAAAAGTCAACCTGTTATCGAAAAAAATACCCTACATAATCAAATATGACTCACAAGTAAGTATTAGTTTTTTTGTATTTTTTTACCAATATTGCAAAAAGTTGCTGATTATATAGATTGAGTAAAACGAAAATTTAATTAATTAAAATTTATAATTTCATGTTTTTACAATTTTAATTTCGAGCAACACAATTTCAAATATAGAACTAGCTCGCATTCAAAATATGAAACTTCTTGAACGCAGAAACGTCAAAACGCCCATCATAGCGCATATCACCGCTACTATACATACATGTACATAGAAAAATATTATAAATAAATACGAAAACATATACTAAAATTCAAAATTAACATTGAGAATAATACGTTACCACTTAGTTCGTAAGTTCAAAAATGTATTACATTTTCTACTATGTATTAAAACGATATTTTAATAATAAACTGAGTTTTATTTTATTTTTATCTTTGTTCTCCTTAACAATATAAAAACAAGGGACTTTGTCGAAAAATAGTAAAATATTCTAGATAACCAAATTCTACCTGGTTTTAGATTCAATAATGAATACGACTGTTCTGACTTTTAACGCCTAAAGTAGATACCGATGTCGTAGCATACCCGTGGTAAGAAAAAATCATGATGGGGGATGTATGTAAAAGTTATTGTTACAAGTACATTTTCATAAGTTTCTGCGTAACCTACTCAGAATAGTATTTTCAGTTTAAAGTTAAAATAGCACCTCAGTATGAAATATGACAGGTGATTTATAATAATATTAAGCTAACAAAATATTTCTGTCGATGTTGAACATTAAAAAAAAAACAAATATAACATAGCAAAGTTAGTATATACTTAGTAAAGTTCTGATAATAATTAAAAATATACATTTTCTTATTATTTTATTAATATTTTAAAGCATTTTACTGCTAGATGTTTGAATGTAAAGAAAATTTCAATAGATTTTTTTTTCTAGTAAAATTTTAGTTCTTTTATTATACAGTTAAGTAAACCATATTTATCTTATATTTTTAACACTATTTATCATTTTAAAACGTGAATCAAAAACAAATACGACGTGAATTTTCCGCGTGCCCTGCTCTTGAGTACTGGCACTGACGTGTGCGTACGTGACAGGCAGCCAGTGCTCACTTACATACGAGTGTCTTGCTTGTGGTAGTTAAACGATCGCAGCGCGGTTGTATTAAGCTTTGTCTCTGTACGTACTCGTATCTCTACTCAAATGGTCATACCTCAATGTGCAGGAACTGACCTTAATTTCCGCGTGCAGCAATGCGACGTAAGTAGTGCAATGCCTGTCTTATTACTGCTCAAATAGTTTTATAAATAAAATAGATATATAAATATTATAATCTCACGTCTTTCAGGTACGACACGTACGGGAACGATTTCGATGAACGGGCAAAAATGTATGGAAGCCTGCCTAGGAATAGGGACACGAAAAAAGTATCGATACTTTGTGGTATCGAGTACTTTTCCTTTCGATACCGATACTTATGTACTCGATACTTTGTATTCGATGCTTTTACTAAATGAGTACTTTTTGGCAAGTATCGATACCTTTAAAATTTTGGATAAGCGCCTCATATTGATGGCAACGCCATCTTGTTAAATCATAGCAAACCTTCTAAAACGTTCCATAGGGTATTTGACAAGTTTTAGGCAACGATCTCACGTTATTGACTAATGTTTATGGAGTCCGTAAAAAGTGGATATTCATCATTCTATCGTGTATTTCAGTAAAAATAACCAAATCAAAAACTCAATTTTTAAGTTGCCGCGAAAACGTTTCTCTGGGCAATATGGCTTCTTACTAGTGTGTGACGTCACACGACTGTTATTAAAACGTCAAACGATACAATGTAATGTCACTTTGACCGGAAGTTTACTTGCGTGTGACGTCATTTAAGCCTCCGCCAATCCCAAGCGTTTTGGGTTACGTGACAATAGATAAGAAAACTAATATCTTTTTCGTTATTTTGGCACTTTATTTTTAATACTGTCAAATGCCCTATTGCGTTTTTATAAAGTCAGTAACTGACATATTCAAATTCTTTCCAATCTGTGACTGTCTTTGTTTTGTTTCATAGTTATTTATTTAGCGACCATATTGTTAGGAACTGTGATTGATTCGCCGTTTATTGTGCTTTTCGCTTGACTGTATTTGATTTATTCAAGTGTAACACTATTATTCTGTCTGTGCTGTGTATACCTATTTGAAACCACCTGAAAAAAAGACGGACGTAACCTCTTCTATAATTATAATCTTGAGTAAAGCATGCCAATGGCAGCCGTTAACTACATGTCAGATTCAAGTTAGCGTAAGTGGGTATAATTTTTTTTAATGATTAAAATTCAAGAAAAGTAAGTTTAATTTGAAACAAATCTGAAAAGTTTCATACTTTTAAATTGTTTAAGATTTCGATCTTTTTAATTAACATTGTACCTAATTATGAATGTAATATTAATGAACACTTTTTTAGTGTCAGAAATCACAGCTATTTTTTCATTACATAATATAGAAATTTTTGAATTTACATGTCATTTTTTGTTTTTGATTATACGTACTATATTAAAATTCGATTCTTTTTCTTTCTATTTTAACACCGAGGGGGGGGGGGGGGGGGTTGCTCATCAGGCCACAGAGGCTCCGATAAGGCCCTATGAAATGTACTCGATACTTTGAAGTATCGATACTTTTGTTTCGATACTTTTACGAGTACGATACTTTTTTACCGATACTACTCATGAGTACAGTATCGATACTTTCTATTCGATATCGTGTCCCTACCTAGGAACCAATAATAACATGCGACATATCATTTGAAATACTTTTTATGTACCTATAATGCGAAGTGATGGCGCTGCCTTGCATCTTAAGAATAGCTAGAAGAATTTCGACGCGGTCCGTGAGGGCCGCGGTAGCATAATTGGTCAGTGCATTCGCCTGGATTGCGAAAGGTGCGGGTTCGAGTCCCGTCTGCTGCCTAGTCCGCGTGAATTTTTTTCTAGTTATATTTTCTTTAGATTTAAACATCAAGCAGTTACATGCTTTAAAATAATAAAAATTATACTTTTTATGTACTTTAAGTGGTGTGTGAAAAAAGTTTGACGCAAAAAGACTTCATTCATAAAAATAGAAGTGTTTATTTTTAAGTTATTCATCAATTAATTTTAGTTTATTTTGTAAAACTAACATAGTGAAGTACCTATTAAAAAACTAGTTAAGTGAGAGTTGTACTCGCACACTAAGGGTTCTGTACATATAAATTCCTTTAGCACTGATTGATGCTTTTACATTTAATCCAAACAATGCACGGAAAAATCGGGAATACCCGGAAATTTTGATAAACGGCACCAATTTACACCAAATTTGGATTTCGGTTCTACATACCCTCTACTTTAAATAATGTGCCGAGGCTTGCTATTTTCCTGGGGGTGAATGCCACCCCTTCTCGGGGATGACATTTATTTTTATTAAAAAAGTAAGTATGGGCATGAATAGATTGAATAATTCTAAGCAATTTTTATTCTTTAAAGTTTTTACTGAAAGTCTACTTTTCGTCTTATTCGCTATCGCTGGTTTGATACATGTCAAATCTAAATGGCAATTTTATGTATTTATTATCAATCTATAGCTATATTCCTACACCGAGATACCACGCAATAGAGGTACAGGCACAACTCTCTATTGCCCGGCGCCCTATCAAACAAGTGCAAGAATATTGTGATCTTTGTTTAATCAAAGAGAGATAATTAGATACACATCTCTTAGATATGCTCTAAAGGCTAGTTCGCACTATGGCAGTATGTGAGTCTACTAGCGAGTAATTTAGTAGAGCTAAATACTCGCTACTGCCCAAAAGTCGTTTGCACTTTGCTCGAGTACAGTTTACAAATAAGTGGTTTTTTGCAAGATAAATAGCAAACAACGCAAGGAAGTAAATAAACTGATTAAAATAACTAATGAACTCGACTAATTCTACAGGTTCGGACTAATTTAGTCGGTGAACCAGAGAGCACGGACGCATGGTAAAAGGGGCTACTCCACCGTTAAAAATGGAACAAAATGGATCGACTCCACTAAATTACTTGTTAAACTGCTCGACTAAATTTTCGTTGTTCAGAAACGTTTAGTTACTAAACTACTCGCCACTTGGCTAAAATACTAGCCCAGTTTGAACTAGGCTTAAGATACGCCTTGATAGAGCAATCCAAATAAATCACGCAAGGAAAACGGCACATGTTACGCACACACAATGTGTGCGTAACTCTAATGTCAGATTGTTTGAAAGGAGTTAATGTGTACGTGTGTAGTGTAGCGACCAGCTTATCTAGCATATGCAGTGGATATTTTTGGGCGCTTGCGTACAGTTATTACGGTAACTAGGCGTTTATATAATCAAAGATTGTGCTATGGGTTCTGTCATCGGATGTGTTCAAAATGCTCGCATGAGGAAAACATTATTAATCAGTGTAATATGATTGTACATGATCTGTATGACTCGGTATGGACTACCTACCTGAGTTGTAGTACCCACATAAAATGACTTAAATATGCTTGTCAAACTATCCATTTTATGTAAATCAAAAAAAAAACATTCAAGTCTGGCTTTATTGTGTCATAACTTTTTTCACACAGTGATTTGGGAGCCTCCGTCACAACAACAATTAAAGTACCTACATAAAATATCCTTTCCAATGATATCTCGTATTGTTATTGGTTCCTAGGCAAAAACCTGCTTTTAAGTTTACCTATTAGTTTTTATCTTAATATATAAAATTCTCGTGTCACTACTCCGAAACGGCTCGACCGAATTTCTTGAAAGGAGATTGCTCAGCTTCCATACATGTTTGGCCTAAAAACCAATAACCATGAAAAATTGTTTCCTACATTCGAAATTATATATAAATTACCGTAGAAACGAATATTATCGACGGCCACTCCTGAGAACTTCTATAAACCATATACACTGAATGATTTTGAGATTATGTTTGCAAATAGGCACATAGGTATTAGAATAATAAAAACCAAATAACTTATATAGGAAAATAGTGCAATCAAGCCAAGTAGGTACCTACCGATATTATGTATTAGATTCAGGTATATAGAGCATGTAAAATAACAGATATGTGCATGTTTTTAAAAACACGAACAGAAACTGTGTGATGATTGTGAATGAGCCACAGCTTAGAGAGAATTTTTAAACTCTCGTTAATCAAAGAAAGCTAAGAGCTGTAGGTTATACAGCCATATCTTCAGCAGCTTCATTATTTTTGTTATGTTTTTATTATAACCATATTTTAGATTTTTAGTGTATCACACCTTATAATGTGTTTATTTAGGTGTTTGGCAAAAAATGTACGGCAATAGACGTTATGATGTCGCCTACCATCTATATTAATTGTCTTAACACATTTGAATGTAGTAAAAATGATAATAAAGTTGTGGATATTAATACCACCCGTGTAATAAAAAAAAATATATTTTATCAATCTTTACAAAATAGATTTGTTTTGATGTTATATAAACAACCTCGATCAGTCTTTGTGAATGTTACTACACCCATAGCCAATAAAAATGATTCGTATGTTTTCCAAACCGGTAAAAATAGAAGTCCTTTTTTAAAATTAATATATTATTTAAAGGTGGCCGTTAAAATCTAATGACTGTAAAATAAAGTATAAATTACGCCAAGAATTACTGTATATGTCAATATTTTATTTGCATTTAGGCCAATTTGACCAATCTCCTTTTATATGCATATTCAGTAGGTCTGAGAATCGGAGAACATCTATTTTTCATCCCCCTAAATGTTAAGAGTTGATTTTTTTTATGGACAATTTTTTTTGTCAAAGCCAAAGCCAAACATTCATTGCATATCATAATTGTACAAAAGATGGTAGGTATATAATTTAATCGACCGAATTATGTTACCCATTTGGGCATAGCAAAAGTAAATTGTATTAGCGTGCAACGGACATTCCATAAATACAATTATAAATATTGGTTTTTTTTTTTAAGTTGAGGGATAAGTACATACCTAGTAAGAAAGTCACTGCTGGCCGTTATCCAAAGTGGTATTCTCCTGCTTTGAGAAAGGCCACTAAAGAGAAATATAAATACCTAAAAAAGTTCAAGACATACGGGAACCTCGCTGACGAATTAACGTTTAAATTGCTTAGAGATCGGTGTAGGGCAATGGAGAGGCAATGCTACTATGATTATATTAAGTCTGTTGAGAGTTCTTTAAAGGATACCCCTAAACTATTTTGGTCTTTTATTAAATCTAAATCTGATACGAATGATATTCCTAGCAGTATGAGACATGGTGATGTTATTCTCAATACAGGTAATTCCATCAGTAATGCTTTTTCTAATTATTTTAATTCAAATTTTTTGGACTGTCCCACCATTCAATCAAATGTTTATTCTTCTGATACTAACATCACCGTCACAAATATAACTAATATAGAAATCGATGTTCAAAATGTGGCGAAGTTTCTTTCGACACTGGATCCATCCAAGTCAGCCGGTCCTGATTTATTACCAGCTCAGTTCCTTATATCTTGCGCTAAAACTATTGCAGTTCCATTAGCTATCCTTTTTGAAAGATTATTGGTTGAAGGTATTGTACCAAGGTTGTGGAAACGTTCTTTTATCACACCTGTCCACAAGAAAGGATCCAGGATTGACATAACCAATTACCGACCAATCTCTAAACTTTGTATAGTCTCAAAGGTTCTTGAAAATATTGTGTATGAGCAGCTATACTCAGCACTTAAGCATTCCTTTAGCCCCACTCAGCATGGTTTTTTGAGAGGACGTTCTGTAGTATCCAACTTGACTCTGTTTAATGAATTTCTCACCTCGTCTATGGATAATGGCTTCCAAGTCGATATCGTATACACTGACTACAGCAAAGCGTTCGATCGAATTCGGCCAGACCTACTGGTGCATAAACTGGAGAAGATTGGCGTCAGTGGTGACTTGCTCAGGTGGTTAGCTTCATACATCAACAATCGATCCCAGGCTGTTGTAGTGAAAAACTACATCTCCAGCTGGCTCACAGTGCTCAGAGGAGTTCCTCAAGGATCTCTGCTTGGACCTCTATTATTTGCAGTTTTTGTGAATGACATTGAGCTGTGCTTCAACACATCAAAACTCTTAAGCTTTGCAGATGATATGAAGATAATTGCACCTATATCTGCTATTGCTGATGCTATTTCGTTGCAGGAGGACCTTAACAGACTTGAAACTTATTGTGTTGAGAACCATTTAGATCTTAATCCGTCAAAGTGTATTGTTGTCACTTATAGTCGTAAACAAAATTTGATACTTTTTGATTATTAATTAAGAGGCTCAACATTGCAACGTGATACTGTCGCAAAGGACCTTGGTGTCCTTCATGACAATAAGCTCTTATTTGACGCTCATATAGATAATGTCATTAGTAAAGCTTCCAGGGCTCTTGGATTTGTGATGCGTAATTCCAGAGACTTCAAAAATGCAAAAACATTAAAAAAAAATATATTGTTCATTTGTTCGAAGTCATCTGGAGTATGCGTCCCAGGTCTGGAACCCTCTGCATTTTAATTACATAACGCGAATTGAAAACATTCAGAGAAAATTCATCAAATATCTCTGTTTTCGCACTAAAGAGCACTATGATTCAAAGCAATATTTGTATTTTTGTAAGAAACATCACTTGCTACCACCGCAAAAACGCCGCCAAATTGCAGATTCAATATTTTTATTAAAAATAGCTTCTGGTGCTATCGACTGCTCAGCACTACTGTCTAGAATTTCCCTTAGGGCTACAAAAAAAAACACTTAGATTTAATCCCCTCATATGCGTTCCACATGCAACCTCAAACTATAGACAGAATTCGTATCTCTTGCGTGCAGGTAATAGGTAGTTTTAATATTTTATCTGAGAAAACTGGCATAGATTTGTTTTACACTAGCGTTCCATCACTGAGGCGGGTATTGAGCAGTGCATTTTTCGACAAATAGGCAATTGTACAATGCTTTTTTTTTGTTTGTAATTATTAAGTGTGCTTAATTATGGTGTAGTGTGCTTTTATTGGTGAAGACCTGTAATTGGCTTTCTGTTGTTATTTAAGTTTTTATTATTTTTATTAATAGCTGTTGGCCTTCCAAAAAGTAAATAAATTCACTATTCCTAATTTTACTTCAGTGTTACTACAATAGCTTTTTATTATATTTGTAATTGTAATTGATATATTGTTTAATTATGTTTCTTATATTACTATTTATTTTAGTTAATATTATATTAAATTTCTCATTATAATATTCATTTAAAGAATAATATCACTTTTGTAAAAGGAGATACTTTTAATTTATTAGAAACTAGTGGCCTGCCCCCGCTTCGCTTCGGTGTAGAGCTGTAGTGTAGACTAAAATGACTCTTCATATAATTTTTTAACAAGTGTACGCAGACCAGGCAGCAGACGGAACTCGAACCCGCACCCTTCGCTATCCAGGCGAATGTACTGACCATTATGCTACAGCGGCCCTGACGGCCGTGTCGAATTTTCTCTAGCCTCAGGCTGTAATGCAGCGCCATCTCTTGGCATTGTAGGTAACCCACAATGTCAAATGAATACCTTTACAAGTATTAAACATTTGAAAGAAGAAATAGCAATTATAGTTATATTTTTGGATTTTTTAAGCATTTAACTGCTAGATGTTTAAATGTAAACAAAATTTTACTAGAAAAATTCCACGCGGTCCAGGCAACAGACGGGACTCAAACCCACACCCTTCGCTATCCGGGCGAATGCACTAACCATTATGCTACCGCGGCCCTGACGGCCGTGCCAATTTTTCTCTAGCCTTAGGCTGCAATGCAGCGCCATCTCTTGGCATTGTAGGTAACCCGTAATGTCAAATGAATACCTTTACAAGTATTATACAATTGAAAGAATAATAGCAATTATAGTTATATTTTTGGATTTTTTAAGCATTTAACCGCTAGATGTATAAATCTAAAGAAAATTTGACTAGCTATCCGGGCGCCAGCACCTGTCCCGTCAGCTGCCCGCTCGGCGTGGAATTTTTTCTAGTAAAATTTTGTTTAGATTTAAACATGTAGCAGTTAAATGCTTAAAAATCCAAAAATATAAAGAAAATTTTAGCCACATACTATATTTTTTTCTATTTTTTGCTAACTAATTTTTGGGGGAAAATTTTCGAAAATGCTATTTTTGATAGAAACAAAAAGTTAGTAACCCTACATACACAGTGGTACCGTAGTCACTACTAGCGGTGGGCGTTTAAACGAAAAACGCTTAAATAAGCGCGCTTAAAATATTAATAGCTTGTAAGCACGCTTTTAAGTGTAAGCGTTATAAGCTTTTCACTTAAAAAGTGTGAGTAAGCTTTTCACTTAAAAAAGTGCAAGTATATTTTTTACTTAAAAAGTGCAAATCCCGCCATCTATGTCTTTGCCAGGAAACTACATACTTCGATCCTTCTAGTCCACTACAGTATCGAAAAATGAGTACGCGGAATTCCTTGGAACTAAATATTTCAAAATATCACAGACTAGAACGCGCGACTACAGCGCCGCGTCGATATGCCATCTTTCGTGAGCCGGTTAATACAGCATGTGAATTATTATAATGCGACGTAAAAAATCCACTTTTTTAAAATTTGGTCGGATAACCAACGCTATTTTCGTTAAAAGCGTTTAATTAAACGAAGTCGAAAAGCAGTACGCTTGTCACTGACACGGGGTAGGAGCGCGTGGGTGTTGTACGGTGTGTTTGCATGCTTGCTTGTGTTAATGTGTTTCGTGTATTGGCTTAATGTGCATATAAAATAGTTAAAAGTATGTATACAAAATCAATGAACTTTTAAGTACGCCTGGATCACGAGTATATTAACTCCAGACAGTCCTAAGCTTGTAAATTACGAAGGAAAGTTCATTGACTATTATGAAAAAATTTATTATAAAATCTAAATTCAATTGAAAATCTTTCGTTTTTAATGCCAATCAATTCATTAGGTTTAAAAAAACTTTTTAATAAAAATTTCATTAATAAGAAGAAAAAACGCAATAAAACACTTAAACACATTAAAAACGACAATAAACTTTTCACGCTTTTTTAAACGATATACCTAAACGAAAACACAACACAACGTCGCGCTTTTTACGCATGCTTTGAAACGTTTAAGCCAATAACCGTTTAAACAAAAAAGCTTTTTTTCAAGCGCGCTTATTTTAAAAAGTACAACGTTTAAACGCTTTTAAGAAATAAGCCGTTTTTTCCATCTCTAGTCACTACCGTAGTCTGCGTCATTATGATCATGAGCAAGTTGCAATGACATGAAATAAGGGCTTGCCTCTATTAATCAGTTTTTAGCGCCGTGTAGGTAATGAACTTTCAGCTGGCAGTAAATATGAGAGTTACATTCTCTAGAGAAGACTCCTCCAAACAATTACTAACTATAGTAAACCTATGTTCCTGTCAAATGGATACCTTTCATTTCTTCCAAATTATTGTTTATAACCTAGTTTTTTAAAAAGCAGTATTTTTTTCGTGTTGTTAGTATTCCTTACTTGATTACTTTACGGTACAATACAAATATTGGACTTTTCACTGTATACATAAGTCAAACATATTATTGAACTTTATTTAACAATCATAAGTCCAAATAAAGCCAAGAATTTAGATACTTTTGTCTGTGAGTGATCTCCATAACCGTAATATGTAAGAAAGTAGAAAGCGAAGTAAAAAGTAAAAATTTGAAGAGCAACCCCATCGGTCATTCTCAGTCAGCTGATATGATTTTTGAGTCTATGCAATTACGAAGGGTTGATTATGTTTTTGAGATTAGTTCTAGCAACTATTTAATATATAATGTAATTATAATCCTAATTTCCATTACGAGATTAGGATATAACCACATTATACCTTTAATATTTTCAAAACAAGGTATGATTTCACATTACTGGCATAGATAAATGATTGGTGTCGTTACACTCCACTAGATACCGCGCTATCAAAAAACAACAGCTCCGGTTATGCGGCAACTCATTATCGTAGTGTGCGTAAATCACATTGCAAGGACGGTGTCGTATGTCAAAAAAAGTGTAGCCAGCTGCTCAACTACTACCCCAGTAATAGGGAAAATATTTTATGCTGTTGTCGATCCACACTAACAATACAAATTACAAAATCTGTACTTAATATATATGAATATATCATTTTTACAATTGTATATTGTTTGTGCGTCAGAACATAAATTTATATACGATGCGCGATGATGTACATAATTTTAATACCAGAAATAAAGATAAATCCAAATTGCCACCGTTGAGACTCCAAAAGGTTCTTGGTTCATTTGTGGGCCAAGATATATGTTACTATAATAAAATACCAAAAGAAATAATTAATTTACCTTTTGATAAGTTTAAAGTTTGTATAAAAGATTGTCTCCTTGTACTTGTAACACCATGAAGTCGGCCGCTAAACCGCACATTACTCGTAAGTCTCGAAAAAAAGCTTCCAACAAAATAGTAATAGGATCTCTTAGTCGCACATGTTGGGACGCTCGTCGCCTCTGATCACTGTTTTCATATTTATAATATTTATCCACATGTTTCTAGTTTCTATATTCTTAACACGTGTTATAATGTTATACAAATGCGAAATTTATATGTGCTAATAAATTTTATTCAGTAGTGATTTAAATTGAATATTTTGATTATTTATTAAATTTTTCAAATTAAAACTGAACTTTATTGACTGCGTTGACTATCCTTTTCCAATCCTTTTATTATCTTACTGTAATTAATTATCTGCATGCAATTAAAAACGATATTTTAATAATTCCAAAAAGAAGTATAACTTCTCACGCGCGTACTTAAGTACACGCACCCATTTTTTTTTTTGTGCAACGTTACATTTCTACCTTTTTTGTAGTAACATTTTAAAATTTATCAAATTTCTTCATCAGATTCACGCATCTTGACAGTAAGAAAAACAAATGAAAATTACACATTTTTCTAATTTGAATTTGGAAATGTGTTCTTAAAAATTTAAACATTTTAATAATACCAAAACCAGCCAGATGCATGCAACAATGATTTTGTATGTTGATAATTTCCATGTATGTGCAGACAAATGGTATAACCAAAGAGATTTTATTACAACCTATTATAATATGTACGTACCTACAAATTTGTACAGAACCCTCGGAGGGCGAGTCTGTTTTGACCTTGTAATTTTTTTTCTGTGTGTTAATTCTACCATTGCGACATCAAGTGAATGAGCTGCGAGACAAGGGACTTTTGTCCGCCGAGGACTTGCCAAGGACTCAAGGCCCACGATGTGTGAATATTTCATTTGTTGCCCGATAATTTAAAGAAACGCCCGCTATGGAAGTAAATATTCTCAGAATTCGTTGTGTTGTAATTAACATGAGGTTTAAGAAAAAGAGAAGATGTTTTAAAAGAGAATACTGGTTCTATTTCTTTAGATAGGATCGAGCGCGCATTGCGGACTTAAGTTTGCTGTGTGCATTGCTGCGTCTAGTCACATGAGTCCTATTTTTCGAGGATACCCGCGTACTGTCCCCTTAGCACGAACCAATATCGAATTCGTAACGTTTGCGAAATGTCATTGTCAAATGTGTACTGATTTTTAGTTCTCGTTACGTACTTTGTGGCGCTGCTCTTCAAGTTACCATACCAAATTTGACATTGACATTTCGCACTCGCAAACGTTACGAATTCGATATTAGTTAGTGCTAAGTTCCCTGTTGTCCTGTCCGGTCTCTCGGTGTTCTCGGTTGGAACTTATAATCCCTCTTGAGCGTTACCCGATGCAGTTGTAAGCGATTTATTTTGGCGGACAAAAAAGTCCCCGGACGAAAGCCCCTCATCTGCGCAGGCTATAAGAGTCATTATTTTTTTTAATTTCAGATATAATGGATGAGCTGAAAAAGTACAGCTACGCAGCCATGGAAAATGGTGGTATGATCAGAGGATGGCTCAGTCACATATTGTATTTATGTAAGTATTTTTATTTTCTAATGATCATAGAACTACCAGAATTCATTATATCTCTAAGACTGAAGCTGTGTTTGATGGACTTAATGAAAATTAAACATGAAAAGCGCGGTTGTTATCTCCATTTGTGAAAAAAGGTCCTTCAAAATTGTATTTAAGTAAGGGGTAAGGTTTTGGAACAATAACAAATATAACTTGAAATAAGCAGATAAAGCAGCAAGCACCCACTAGTGTTAAATAATATCTCGGTGCCGATGTAGCCTATCTATATTTTGGGACTAAGTTATTTTCTTAAAAATGGTATATCTTATATTTTCATAAAAGATTGACTTCTTGTCACCGATTCACCGATTTTATGTTTTTGAAGTTATACTTCTTTAGGCGTATTATGAAAAATTGATGAGAGTGAAATTTTAAGATGCGCGCGCATCACTGTAACACAAAAAATTAACCAAGTTACTTTTGTGTTTACCGCACATTAAGAAAATCTACCAACAAAATAGAAATAGAATCTCTATTTTGTGGGTGCTAACGACTGCATTGTGAAGGCATATCAAAAGTATTTATTAATCTGGAACAACTAGTGTTGAGTAGGACTTACAAGAGGCGGTACATTTGTCCCGGACTTGACGTCAAAATGTAAGAGCGGCTCAAAATTTTAAAATGTACTACTTCACATTAAATGTCGCGATAGTCGCGTCTCGTTACTCACTCACTCTTCGTAAGTCTGAGAGAGAGCGAGGCATGACATTTCATTTAAGTCCTCTACGCACTATCCATCTGTATCTCTATCGCTCCTTCCTAATCCTTGTCACTCGCACTGGGTTGCGTTCAAAACCTACGCTCTAGGTGCAACAAATATCTAAGTTGACATTAGCTTCATACATTTTATGTCAAAATTTAAACGTCAGGGTAAAAGTTGCACTCAGAGCGTAGGCATTGAACGCAGCCCAGGGTTGCGTTCAGAACTTACGCTCCAGGTGCTATTCGTGCACACAAACGTAATGTCGAGCTTCTGTACGCCTCATTGTCATATTTGTACTCGTCACTTCAAATGTATTGCCGAGCTTCAGTACGCCTCGCCACATTTGAAGTGGGACATTGTACTGGCTCAGTACAAAAAAGAGGCTACTCTTACAAACTCTTTTTCAAGTCGTGTCCTACCCAACACTAGGAACAACGGAACCAAAGCGCGATTCAGGAGACTACAGCGCCATCTCTTTACCATTGGTGTAGTAGAACCAAAAACCACATCTTTATTTTTTGTAAGAAAGTAACAGTTATAGGTATTCATATTTATAATATTTATAAAATTTATCCACGTTTCTAGTTTGTATATTCGGAATACGTGTTTGAGTTTCATACAAGTGCAAATCACATATGTTCTAATAAATTATATTCAGTAGCGATTTTAATTGAATATTTTGATTATTTATTTATTTTTTCAAATTAAAACTGAACTTTATTGACTGTGTCCTTTTCCAGACTTTTTATTAATTTATTGTAATTAATTATTTGCATGCAATTAAAAACTAATTTTAAACGATGCCAAAGAAGGATAACTTCTCACGCGCCTACATAAGTACACGCACCCATTTTTTTGTGTGTATTTGGTAGGTCTGAGAAAAGGTCGAAAGCTTTTCTCTAATATACACAAAAAAAGGTGTTGTCTTCTAAAAGCTTTTATTTAACTTGCGATGTATGTATGTAATGTAAGGTACCTGATACAAATAAGGCCTATAGTACAGAAAGGTTTATTATAATATATTTACATCAAAAATACTTCACACACGGTTAGACCACAGTTCTGCAACTCGGCAAAATATGCACGAGAGGACCGCTCGTAATTAATTTAATTAAATTTATTATTGTACTTAAATAAAGCTTACTTTTAATAGGCCTTATTTTTAACCCTAGGCCTTAATAGGAATTCTGTTGAATTTGATCTAGACGCATTTGTATGTCCTGATTGTCACTAAAACTGATTTATAGAGTCGCCTCTACTATATAGGTATAGTACTTATTATCAGTGAGACTGATTAATGTTTCTAAGCAAATTATGCTACTTATTACGTTCTAATGCCTTTTTTAATTACCTTGTTTAATTAAGGCCTATCAAAATATTTCCAATATTTAACAATATTTTTGAGATGTGTTAATTTGCAATTTTTTATTGTATGAAATATGAGTCTTGTAGATACCGCAGTGTTCTTAAAAATCACACTATATTTTAGGCTGCAATGAGGCCCACATATTGATAGATTGTCGCAGAGACTTAGTTCTATATCATATACTGTAATGAAAATACTTCAGTTAACGGATATAGAAACTGCCAGATTAGTCTACTTTAGGTATTTTCAAAGTATAATGTATTTCGGTATTTTACTGTGGGGAATGGAGAATGGGCAAATCCGTCTAGATTGCGCTTGACGCATTTATGTATCAAAAATCTTCTTTTGAATTATCATTTCATATGTGTGTTTATTATGTAAATATTATGCGGATATTTAAAATAATAAATAAATGGCTATTAAACTGAGTAAATAACCAATAACCATAGAAAAAAGTTGTATCACCTGGTCGATACTATCGTAGGAAAAAATATCGATTATATTTCTTTATTTAAATATTCTTAACATAAAAAAACGAGTGTGCTTATGACCACACGACTGAAGTGAAACTTCTTTCATTTACTAGCTGTAAGAGAAAAACAGAAAGAAAATGCGTGCGCGCGCTCTTGCTCCTACACTGTGATACAGAAAATAGGCTTGCACTGTGCTTAGATATACGGAACGTATTTGGCTATGAGAGGAAGAGAGAAAGAAGATGTGCACGCGCACTGTTTTCTCATGCTTACATCCCCCACTCAACTCCCGTTCGCCTCGCCCGATCACACTTTTTTTAACGCTTACGTTCGCTAGCTTACTCCCCAAGTCAAGAGTGCGTAAAGAAGTTTCACTTCAAAAAGTTTTATAAATGTGTTAGGAATATTGTGTAATAAAGATAATTTCAATAATAACAATATTTTTTTTCTATTTCTTCTAAGCAAATCGAGTGTCTTTAATTAGCTGGCCAGCTTATAGCTTATATACGTTAAAAAAGTTTGTGTTACGTTCCCATAGTGAGCATTGCCAAAATACTACCGAACACAACTATTTTTTGTCCCACATTGTAAGAATACAACGTCGTGTATGGATTTGCTATTGCTGACTATCTCCTCAATTGACGTTGGAAATAATGGAACAAAATTAGCTTAAGACATGTTATATGAGATCAAGTAGGAACAAATCTAAAATCATAAAACAACACCCTTCAGGACGTATTTACATCGGTCCCATAAACACACTTAATTGGCACTAGGAATAAAGATGTTACTTTTGAAATCGATTGTCTATAAGGTAGGGTCGCTTTTATGAGTACCAGAGGGTAGTTACAAGGCTGATTAAGATTCTAACAGTTTTTGAGTTATTATGTCTTCATTGTTGACAGTGCTTTTGGATCCCGTGGATAATGAAAAAGTGCTAAAGACATGCATGGAGAAAGACGACCTGCACAGATTCCTGAGAAACATCATTGGCAACGGTGGCATATTCGCTCCCGGTAAGTTGTTTTGGCTATTTAATTGTGCTGAACAGTGAGTATTAAGATTCTCAAGAGGTCATACAAGTACGTACACTGCACAGAAAAACAGCAATGCATTTCATTTGATACAATAGTTTCTGTTACGTAGCAGTATGGTACGCGCTCGCACCAAACGCCAATCATGGAACTCCACACATGTCCACAATAGTCTTCGGAATTCCACTTCATCAATATATTCCAGTGGATTTGTGGCATCCCGTAAATACCGATTTATAGGACGATATTGGTGCAAGTCTTCATAAAATTAGTCAATAAAATCAGGGAAATTGTTCATTATGCAAATAAAATTTGAATTAACTTCAGAAATAACGTGGAAAGCGCTTTTAAACAAGCTTTGAGGAAACCTCAAATCAAATCGCAACTTACCTTGAGTTTGACAGTTTATTACTCGACTCGACTGAGAAATTTGCTCAAGTCCAGAATAGTTATGTTACTCTTATGTTTTTTCAGTTTTGCATATCAAATTTATGCTTGAGGTTTAATCGAGTCACAGAGGAAGTCTCGAGGAACCGACTATGCATATGGGTGTTAGTTCTATGTGGTTAAACCACAATAAAATTGTAATCAGAAAATAAATACTAATCATCCATACCTACTCTGCTCATTTATGGCCTGCGTAGACTCAAAGACAAGCCATCCTCCTCCTCTGACAAAAGTCCCTGAATCATGGAAAAATGTAAGCGGAGGACATGTCACGGAATTAACGCACACGTTGTGCGAGCATTTGTTGCCCGGATATTTAGAGAAGCGCACGCTATCGACGCAAATATTCTGACATGACGTTGTGTTTCAATAAAATTAAGTTAAAAGAAAAAATAAGTCATTTTAAAAGAGAAAAGGGTTCATGCCTTTATATTGGATCGAACGCGCAAGGCAGACTTAAGTTCCCTGTGTGCGTTGCTGCGCCTACTCATGGTCATATGAGTTCTATTTTGTCGGGGACACGCGCGTACTGTTGTCTAGTCCGATGTCTCGGTTGTTCGGGGGACTTTTTGAACGCGATACATTTAATACGTAGTATGTTACTAAATACAGTTGTCAGTTATCTATTTTTGCGGACGAAAATTCGTGGGCAAAAAAAAATACCTCGTCCGTGCTGGCCATTAACATAAAACATTTCACGCCGACTATTGGCGTTAACCTTCTGAAATGCATTAAATTGTTAAGTTATTGTTCATTAACATGGAATCAGATCTGTATTGATGTCGTGGCCATATCGTAGAATTGCCCACTTTATGAAATGCTCGAGAATTTCATGAAGTGGGCGCATTTCATGATGTGGGCAACTTAATTTGACCAGATCATTAAATCGTCAACGTTTAACGATTTTGTCAACCACGTTTGGCCAGATCGTATAATTACGGTAGCCATAAAATATTTAATATAAATCCAGACTATGTTAAGAACTTGTTTATTGTCATTTAAGTCCGAATAACACAAACAAAGGACATTGGGCATAAATGTATGGAAGCTGCACCCACGTCCGCCACGGCTTAAACTACATTTGTTTGAAAGGTATTATAGTCAAGATCATCTGTGCCAAAGCGCATCAAATTCCATCCCGGGGGTCTTTATTTATTTTAAGTTAAATGTGTACAAGTACTATAACAAACGAACATTAATGAAACAAGAGAATTAATTTAGTTAGTTAGTTCGACTCTACATAGGGTGCTCAGGAATTATGGGAGTACTTCACAAGGTGCCAGGGTGCGCCCCCTTATGTTACTCTGCCACGCTAGAGTAAATCCAAACATCCCTGCATGGGCTGAGTTTTTTTTAAACATTCTGTTCGTTATAGTAAATTGTCTTCTATGTAAAACGGAGCGACCACAGATTACACAAACTTGTCCACGCTTCGGAGAACACATGATTCCAGTTCATCCATACTAATTGACAAAACCGATAATCGTGTTCCAATATCCAAAGCGTGTTAGATAAAAATCAATCAAGTAGCAGGGAGCGCACAATCACAACGAAGTAAGACGAGTCGACTATTTGCAACTGCAAGTCCTTCCTTCATCATCCGTAAACCGTTTTGAAATGTCTCAGTAAGAGCAAGTGCAGGATGGTCGGCAGGCTTTGTCGTATATCTGGTTGTATAGTACGATATAGTATATTATTATGATTACTTATAATATAAAATGAAGGTATTATAAAATGAATTTATTCAGCTACTTAAATATGCCTACGTGTCATATCTATTGAGTACCAGGATATTTTTACAGTGTCATATCTTTTGACTCCCAGGATATTTATTTTCGGTGTCATAATAAAAAAGGCTAGTTTTTCATAGAGCTATCGATTCATACTAATTACATTGTTGGCGGAGCTGGGTGCGTTTTGCCCATTGTCCTTTAATTAAACTTTTGTATCAAAATAAACAAATTAAAGATTTTTTTTCTAAATTATACATCAAACATGTCAAGAAGTACACATTATATTTAGAAAATTAACAAATATTTAGAAATAAGAAGGTACTTTGGTAACATATTACAATAGTGGCTAAATTGCACTTCCAGGGCCCAAGCAGTAATACTTCACACTAAGTTAGGTTAGGTTAGTGTTATGACCGTAATGTTCGAGCCGAGCGAGCAAAGCGAGCGTGCCACGGTAGCGCCAGAAAAAAAAATAAAGAGAACTTTTCTACAAATAACAAATTAAGTATCACCTCTTGGGCCCTGGAAGTACAGTTTTACCCAGTCATTTGTTGGCGCATGATTAACTTTGGTGACACTTTGAAGTACAAAGTGTTTTATTCTTAAAACATGAGTAAGTATCTATTTGTACGGCATTGATACTCATCCGCAGTTTCCAAAATGTCATATTTTGATAGCCAGTAATACTCCATGGATTTATTTTACGTAGTCACCCTACTCTCCTTAATTTGTTTCATAACCTAAAAAAGAAAAAAAACATTACCATTATTATGTCATAATTCACAAACGTAGAATAAATAATATTAATTAAATAGAAACACAATACGTTAGCTGGCATAAAGTATTTTAATAAAATAAGTGAATAATGATGTAATTAATAGATAGATAGCCAATAGATAGTGAAACATTTCATGAAATGGTCGCATTTCATGAAGTGAGCAAATCTACGATATGGCCACGATATTGACACTGAGTACACACATAATATTTCTTTTTAATATTATCTGGTTGAATTCATCAAGATAATAATATAAAGGGCGTAAACAACCAAGGTCAAAAATACAGTAGAGTCAAAAAGCAGACACGACAGAATAATTACATCAAAAACATTGTAAAAAAAATATTTCCTTGGATCCACTGTAAAATAAACCTTTGGCGTTTACGTCATTTGAGTGAGTCGAAAGGTATCGATATGTTGCACGACTATGGCTGTAAAATAAAATAATAAAAGAGGTAATTCAATAAACTTTATTTTCACAGTGAAAATTTGGAGAAAACGCAGGAAAATCATGGTGCCAGCGTTCACTCCGAAAATTGTTGAAACCTTCGAGAAAATATTTACTGAGCAGAGTGAGACACTTGTGAAAAAACTTAGTAACCAAGCTGACAAGGGGAAATTCAGCGTATGGCCTTTTTTGAGCACTTACACATTAGACTCTGTTTCTCGTGAGTATTTTTACTATTTTTTGGACGATTTCTTTAACAGAACTTAACTAAAAAGAACTTATAAGACTGCTCTCGAAGAACACATTGACCTGTTATAAAAAAAGAAAGATCAATTCACTGTAGGAGAAGCTCGATGGCGCAGGTGCTTAACGCGTTCGTTGGTCCCGGCATCTGCATCCGTTAGCACCCACCAATCTACACTGGGCCCGTGTGGTGGGTCCTGCATAGACCAATCACCTCAACTCCATCCATAGGGAAGACCTTTGCTCCAACACAATAAAAGGCTGATGATGATGATGAAACTTCTGCAAAAATGTTGCATATTGATTTCGCCTCAAGATGATAATACGAGTCACGAGCATTAACTAATCAGTAATTTAATTCCAAATATTTTTTAAATGCACCTTATTCATTAAAAGACTACTTTCACATACAGAAACGGCGATGGGTGTAAAAATAAACGCGCAGAATAATACCCACAGTCCATTCCTTTTGTCGATTAACCGATTCCTGAATTTGGCGTGCGAAAGAATATTCCACCTGTGGCTTCAGCCAGATTGGATGTATATGTTTTTCCCACAATATAAGGAGCACCAGGCTTGTTTAAAGCAATTGCATGACTTCACTGATGAGGTATATTTAAATATTACATACAAAATAATGAATAAAGGCTAATATTAAATAAAAAATAAAAATACAACACCCAATTTAAAAAAGCTTTGCCTTACAATTTAAAATTTGTATTCATATTGATCAGATCATAATATTGTTTTAAAATTTTAGAACATAACAGTGGTTTTCATTTTAGGTTATAATAAAAAAACGCGAAGAAATACAGGAAGATTTGAAGGACAAAGCTGAAATAGACACTGAATATGGTAAGCATTTTTTTTTTATTTTTCTGTAAATACCTAACAACAATTAGATCTGATAAAATTATAATCTTAGTTTAAACAACAGTTATGTATGGATTGATATGACCGCGTTGTTGTTAAAATAATAAAATTTGACTACATATTAGTAAATTTTACGTCAAATACATAGTAAATACGCGGCTTGACGGCCAAAGAAATGCCGGAGTGATCAGCATTCTCCAAGGAATTCATAATTAAGTCACGGTAACACGAATGATCACTGTTCAAAAATTTGGTCCAAAGAAGACTAAATATTTGGTCGAAATTCTCTTTCTAATGACATTCTGTCACTGCCACTCACGCTTGTGACAATATTTGTTGCAATAGGGAGCTCCCCAAAATACTACTAAAGCATGGACCAATAATAGGGTTATGACTGTAGCAATATCAACGGCAGTGGACCTGTTTACATACTGGCAGAACCCAGTTACAGAAATTATCACTGTTTAAAACCCGTGTAACAAAAGAGACTGAATATCTGGGAGATATGACTTTCTATAATAGTGTTACCATGATTTCTGAACAAATCAGAATTAAGCATTAACTTAATACCGTAAATATGCAATTTATAAAATGAATAAATCAAATCTCATAGTAGATATTTTGTGATAAATTTATGCAATGCTTTAAAACTGGCCAAGTACGTGTCGCAAAGTAGGATTCCGTAGTTGTCTACAACAAAGTGTAAGAAGCAAACTCAAACGTAACATTTGATGTAAACAATCACCTACATTTCACAGAGAAATTCTAGACAGTTGGTTTTATTTTGCGTCCTACTAAAGGCTTCAAGAATCCTGAAAGTCTAATTTATTTATGTAAAACTCTTGTAAGAAGTGTTCTCGAATTTAATACACCATTTGCAGTCCGATTTGGAAAGGTTGGAGTCTTATTGTCAGTTAAATGATTTGAATCTCAACCCCTCTAAATGTTGCATGGTAACTTTTAATACACCATTTGCAGTCCGATTTGGAAAGGTTGGAGTCTTATTGTCAGTTAAATGATTTGAATCTCAACCCCTCTAAATGTTGCAGTCGCAAACGCAATTTAGTGTCTTACAAATACACCCATAAAGATGTCACTCGTCAAACTCAATCTTTTATGCGGGACCTGGGAATAATTCATGACTCTAAATTAATCTTTAATTTACATGACGACAACATAAAACTTTGTAATGCGATGATAAAACGAAAAAAAGTATTAAACTTAAGGCACTGTTCGGTCTATAAATATCAACTAATTAATATATATGAGGAACTCGATGGCGCAAGTGGTTAGCGCGTTCGGCTGCGATCGTTGTACTTAAGCAATTTTCGCAGTGGTCGGTCATTGGATGGGTGACCAAAAATTACTATCCCGAGCTCCTCCGTACTTCGGAAGGCACGTTAAGCCGTTGGTCCCGGCTGCATCTGCAGTCGTTAGCACCCACCAATCCGCACTGGGCCCGCGTGGTAAGTCATGGCCCAATCTCCCTATTCCATCCATAGGGAAGGCCTGTGCCCCAGCAGTGTGGACAATAATAGGCTGATGATGATGATGAATTAATATTCATGTAACTCAATATTTTGTAAATGACTGTTTGTTGCAAAAAAAACGTAAACTTAAGTAGTTTCCTATACAACTATTATTTTTACAATATAATTTAGTTATGACGGTCACGATATACTTTGATATTATACTACATCGATTGTAGTTTTGTATTGGCAACTGCACGACAGACACTGCCATCCAAAAACTTATTCTCTTTCGAGACCGTCTTTCCTTTCTTCTAAATCTAACAGAAAGTAGACCTTAAGTAATTTTGTTAAGGTTTACACTATTTCTTTACATATTGCAAGTGAGAATTTTTGTTACCGTTAGGTACCTTATATTATATTTAACTTCTTTGGCATTCTCTTTGAGCTTAACGTTTGATATATTTACTCATTTGTTTGTTAATAAATATTCCAATGACAAGAAAATACCTTACAATTTATAGTTTGTGTAAGTACACAATGATAGCAAACTCCGTTTATTTCAGATCTAGATAGTTACAAAACCAAGAGTTTCCTTGATCATCTGATTCATCTGTCAGGCAAAGACGGTGGTTACACCAATCTAGAATTGAGAGAGGAAGTGCTTACACTGACTATCGCTGGAACGGATACCTCTGCGGTTGCAATAGGTTACACCTTGAAGATGCTGGCGACATATCCAGAAGCCCAAACGAGGGTTTATGAAGAGTAAGTATTATGAACCTATAATTACCTATTTTTTTACTCTACCGTTTCTCTTCACATCCAAGTCCACGCACCCCCTACGGCGACAGCACGAGGACACTTCGGGGATGCATGAGTTGCATACTCAATTAAAAATCAAATACAGATACAATACAAGCAAGTTACATATTATTAATTTATATATTTATGTGTATGTAATATAACATATGTAAATAATATAACTACTTCGATATTAAGATGATGATCTTCTATTACCTCACTTTTACAATAGCCGAAAAATCATCTTAATATCGAAGTAGTTATATTATTTTCATCATAATATTATACAAATAATATTATACACTTCTGGACACATCTATTGGCCCACCTTGTATTTTCAGACCAGCTTGAGAAATCGTCACCTTACGTCCATTGAGATACAGAAACAAATTCGCCACTTCCACGGAGTATCTGTGAGCGCTCGAACTGTTCGGAGAAGGTTAAAAGAACGCGATATGGTACCACACAAGCCAGCTAATGGGCCCAACCTAACGCGAGCCCACCGAACAGCGCGCCTTCATTTCGCACGCAGTCATTTAAATTGGATACAGCAATATTGGAGCCGTGTACTCTTTTCTGATGAGTCTAAAATTGTGTTACATGGCAATGATGGAAGGAAGAAGGTCTACCGACGTAAGGGAGAGCGTTTCGCACAATGCTGCTTTGAAGAGAGGGTTGCTTATGGCGGTGGCTCATGGACTGTCTGGGGCGGTATATCCACGAGCGGCAAAACTCAACTTGAGGTTGTTACAGGACCACGGCTGCCAACATTAAATGCTGAAAGGTACATTCGTGAGTGCTTAGAACCTCACGTGATACCATACGCAGACTATGTGGGCCCAAATTTCCTTTTTATGCATGATAATGCAAGAGCCCATGCGGCCGGCATCGTCAGGGAATATCTTCGGGATGTGAACATCACAGTTATGGACTGGCCAGCCAGAAGCCCAGACATGAACCCCATTGAGCACATGTGGGACGAGCTAAAAAGACGTGTTAGGGCTCGTCAGCCAGTTGTCCAGACGATGCAGGAGTTGAAAACTGCCATAGAAGAGGAATGGGAGATGATCCCTCAAAAGTTCATAGAGCGGTTGATAAACTCTATGCCTAATCGTATGAGAGCTGTGGTAGTTATTAAGTTAAACCTTTATTTGATAAAACATGTTTTTTATTCAAAAATCAATTGCCTTTAACAAGGCGCATATCCGACTTATTAGGCGTAGCTCCATGTCGTATGGTATTCTGAATTCAAATTTAAAACAATACGATCGAAAAAGATGGTAAAATGTATCAGGTTTAAAACTGCATCAACAGTTTTTGTTCAATCTAGCAATCATATTTCGGTAGGGGCCATCGAAACCTAAACTCTAAGGTGGGCCAATAGATGTGTCCAGAAGTGTATTTACATCAAGGAATCGATGAGTTGAAACAAAGCGTTAGCGAATATTCTCGTTCTATAGATAAGTCGATTCCTTCAAAAATCCGACAAATTTTCATATAATAAAATAAACATATGAAGAGTAATAACCTAGAAAAAAGAATTGCATGAATATTTAAAAACTCTATTAGCAGTTAAACTTAACGTCAACTTTAAATGTAGGGCCATGTGTATAAAAATTTAAGCAAACCTGACTGTGACGATTTACCATCGTATTTAATATTCTGCCATGGGGAAAGGCGAAATCGAAGTTTTTTTGATATCTATCGAATAGGAGCCATAATAAAAGAAAGTACTTCGTTGTCGCTAATGCTGCTTGCAGCTGTCAACCAATCGATGCTGCTGCAGCACTGGAGGCTGAAGCTCTATAATATAATTAAAGTAATAGTTGTATCGCAGAGCTTCCACATCGTCGGAATTGGTTTTCGAGAATAGTACAGCTAGTAAAGAACACCTAAACACAGATTGTGTGGTCTCTGAAACTTTAAATTTAAGTCGAATACGAAGGAGTTCCTTAGCATAAAACGGTGAACCTGATTTTATGCAGTGTCTGTTTATAGGTAAACTATTATTATAGTCATCAATCAATAATACTAAAACTTCCACATTTTCAGAATTTATGACATATTCGGAGATTCGGATCGTCAATTAGTGAAGAATGATTTACTTCAACTAAAGTACCTGGAGAGGGTCGTGAAGGAGACACTGAGGCTCTTCCCGCCCGTGCCCTTCATCATCAGAAGGGTGGACGAGAATGTGACATTACGTGAGTTCTAGCTGTTATTTTAATTACGCTATGTACACTACTACTAATATTAAACTACTACACTTTAACCAGTTACATTGAACTAGGTACAGTTAACAATATTACCCCACTTACCCGGTTTTTCACGTTACAATATATTGCAGCAAAAACGTACAAAAATAGCTTTGCGTTGCATTTCCTTTAGGTCACCTTAGTATTCTATATCACAAGCATTACATCCCTCACTTTGGAGCTAAACTTAGTTATTTATATTATCCTTTTCTAGCGTCTGGACGGGTGTTACCCGCGGGATCTGGTGTCGTGGTGAGCATTTGGGGAGCACACCGAGACCCTAAGTACTGGGGGCCGGACGCAGAGAAGTTCGACCCCGACCGCTTCCTACCAGAGAGGTTCCTGCCGAAACATGTGTGCAGCTATATGCCGTTCAGCCAGGGACCCAGAAACTGTCTAGGCAAGTTGAATATTTCGTACCTCAACATCGTCAGCCTATTAATGTCCACACTGCTGGGGCACAGGCACAGGTCTTTTCTACTGAAATAGATTGGGTCAAGATCCACCATACGGGCTAAGTGAAGATTAGCGGGTGCTTACTTCTGCAGCTGCAGCCGGAACCATTTTGTATCTAGCTAGCCTTTTATATGTTCAATTTACAAGAAAACAACAACTTTGATTATATCGTTTGAGAAAGCCACGATTCCATATGGCTTTTGCCCAGTTTAACAGATCTTGGCCCAAATTTGAGTAATTTCACTATTGCGGCAAGTAGAATAATATCGACATCGAATTAGACTTTTAAAACAATTTGTTGAACGTACTGGTCCTTGGTCCGAAATCACCGCAAGAGTTCACTATGTTATAGTTGGTAATGAAATTTGACTTTTTCGATAAATGTTTATGAACATGTCTTTGTTTTATGAGATATACGACATGCCTTATACGATTAAATATTCATAGTTCTCTTAGCAGGTTATCAATATGCCTTGATGTCCATCAAGATAGCTGTGGCGGCAATAGTGAGGAATTTCAAAGTAGTGCCAGACCTTCAGAATAGTGATACGCCGTACATCAGGGTCAAGTTAGATATAATGATGAAAGACGTGGATGGTTACCAAATAGCTTTAGAGAAGAGGAAGCCGGACGAATAACAATATCAGGACATCGTCGTAGTGAATAAGGTTATTTATGTTTTTTCTATAGGAGTCTACATATATGTAGGAATCTAATAAATCGCACTTTTGACTTACTAAACTCTTTAATTTTAATATAATACACATGTTTCTGTCGTTCTTCAATCCTAGTCCCGCGCCATCTTCCTAAGCTATCCTCCCATCCTTTACCTCACCTTCTCGCTCACACTCGCTCTCTCTACGCAGCTGATGTTGCCATTCTCCATTCGGTCATCCTGATGATAAGGTCTGCCCCAGAGGCGGATTAAAGGTCATAACGCACTAGACCAATAGGTGTGTTACTGATACCACTTCACCTATAGACTAGTCAATAAGTGAAGCGGTATCAGTATCAGGTAATCGGTCCAGGGTCCAAAATAAAACTTCGGCACAAAACAAACGTAACAACTCTGAATCCACGCTCAGAACGGAATAAACAGAAATTCTATTCTACTTTTGTATAGTCAAGGTTGAAAACTACAAGTGATCAGTTTTTAAAGTTTCGCGTATCTTCTTTGATTGGCTGGTTAAGTGACCTAAAAGGGTTAAATAAAATAAGGTTATAGACGGCATAATGACAAACACAATGATTTTAGTTATATATTTTTTATATTTTTAAGCTAGTCACTGCTAGATGTTTATATCTAATGTATTTTTTGACAATGGTTACTTTAGTATAAGTAAGCGATGGTAATAGTTTGATTTTGAACATACTTATATAAATAATTAGCCGGGACCTTTCTTTGTCTGTTGCTTTCTCCGTTTTACACAGGAATTTTGCCAAACTTTAGATAAATAGAAAAAAAACTCAAAGAATAACTGTCAAGTTTGTTTGTAACTCAATCACGCAAAAACTACTAATCAGACTTGGATAAAATTTGGTATGCATAGCAGGTACAGTTTATGACCATCATTGAATTTGAGACATAGTCTACTTGTGATATTTTATTTTTTTAAACATTTAACTGCTACATATTTAAATCTTTTTTAGCCTTGCAGCCTAAAACATACTAAAGAGAAATTGAATCGGCCAGTAGGGCCGCGGTAGCATAATGGTCAGTGCATCGGCCCGGATAGCGGAGCGTGCTGGTTAAAGACCCGTCTGCTGCATGGACCGCGTGAAATGTTTCCTAGTAAAATTGTCTTTCGATTTGAACATACGATGCTTTATATCTCGGAAATATGTTCGATTTCTGTGCGGTTCCCGAAAAAAATTCGCGGGCGAAGTCACGGGTGGCCGTTAGCATCATAATATAATAACTTGATTTGTATCGAGGTAAAGGAGAAAAGAAAATTATTTTCCATTATAACATTATGTTTATCTATTAATCAGTTTTCTGTTATGTACTTTAACAGTTATTGGAACGAAGTTCCTTACGGCAGGCTTGGAGGGGATAGGGATTTTGCTGCGCGACCGAACTGAAAAAAATGTGATAGTAAAACCGTAAGAAAAAATCCGTGGAAAAAGTGCTTGGAATAAAACCGTTAAATGAGACGTGCGCAGGCGTGACGAAGTTCCTTACGGCAGGAGAGAGAGCGATGAGGGTGCATCACTGAAATATTGTGATACTACACCAACACTGAATATGTGTGAAGTTATAGGGGGTGGTAGAGCGACGAGGGTGCATCACTGAAATATTGTGATTTTACACCAACACTGGATATTTGTGAACTTATATCAAGCTGTGGACCAGTAACGCCTGTAAGACATGATTATGATTACAAGGTGAGTACTTATCAGGAGGTGGCAGAGCGACGGGGGTGCATCACTGGATTATTGTGACATTGTAGTTTATTCTAAACTGTGGGCCAGTCCTGCCTAGCATCCTTTACGAACGCTAGAGGGTCATGATAATAAGGTGCGTATGTAGGGGGTGGTACAGCTACGTGGGTGCAGCACTGGAATATTGTGACATTACACGAAATCTGGATATTTGTGACGTTATACCGAGCTATGGACCAGGAACACTGTCATCTGCTGTAAACTTAAGCTAGACATGATAACAAGGCCAGTACTTAACAGGGGGTGACAGAGCGACAGGGGTGCAACCCCAAATTATTGTGGCATTATTCCAACACTGGATTATTGTCGTATATTATACTAAACTGTGGTTAAGTCCAAGGGGGTGGCAGAGCGACGGGGCTGCATTACTGGATTATTGTGACATTTTAGTTTATTATAAACTGTGGGCCAGTCCTGCCTAGCAATCTTTACGAACACTAGCTGACCGAACTGAAAAAAATGTGACAGTAAAACCGTAAGAAAAAATCCGTGGAAAAAAGTGCGTGGAATAAAACCGTTAACTGAGACGTGCGCAGGCGCGACAGTCGCATACACAAGCGAGTTTGCAATTTGTGTCGATTCTACATTAGCCGAAGGAACTTCGTTCCTACCTGGTGTCCCACGACACCACATCATTTTTTTATGTTATTAGTGCGGTAAGTTGGTTATGACAAAAGAACAGAGTAATGTAGGTAAGCCCAAGATGAAGTCGAGGGTTTACCATAGTCACGAGTTTGTAAACACCAATTCCGCAGGAATATCATACATATTTTCAACACATTTGCGAGAAAACAGTATAATTTCTAAGTGATGAAGCAAACTTTTTCTAAGAAGAAAATGGCACGCATTTCCACGTGGCGCCACGTGCTAGCGGTGAAAATTAGAACAATATATTTCGGCTTTTTTTCTTTTTTTGTATTGAAGTGAGACGAACGTATAAATCAAAATTGTTTCCAAGAAGGTTCGAACGAAATTAAAAAAACCGTAAAAGATACACACAGTGCCATATACTGCACGCTCTGTTGTATGGTGCGTAATTTTGAACTTTCAAGCGCAAGCAACAACACAACATGTTGAAAATGTCTTTGATTTATACCTAGTTACAATAAACAATTTGAAGTTTTGTTTTCATCTATTGTCATTCTTTTATGTAAATTAATAAGACGGTTACCAAATAGCGTCATCGTTTAATGAGTACTTCGGTGTGTACAAAACAACATTGTTTTTAAATAATTTCATAAGTTATTCTTTTTATGAGTCGGATCGAACGTTAATTTTTATGGTTCCGTACCCGAAGGGTTCAAACGATGCCCTATTATCACTCACGTGTCCAATTGTCCATCTGTTCGTCTTCAACCGCAAAGTCTAACAAGACTTTATAACGTTATAAATAACTCCCAAATACAAGGAATATAACTAAATTCTCACATTTTTAATTTGGTGACACCGACCGTTCTAAAACGTGTATAATTTCAGAGAGCGAGTTCTCATGCTGTACCCTAAAAAAAATAACATTTAATTTTAATATTTTGACAGCAACTTAAAAAAACCCTTCAAAGGCAAAATCCTTGAAGTCTATCAGTGTATAGATAAACGTAGTGTATTTTAGTCAATAAGCAGCTTGCTGACAAATAATAAGTCAAAATGATATTTTTACTGCTGCTAGTGATAGTCATGTCAACATCATTTGTAGTATACCGAATAAAAAACAAGCGATTGTATGAGTTGGCTGAGAAGACGCCTTCAGTAAAAGATTCATTGCCACTGATCGGTGTGGGACATAAGTTTTTAGGAGCCACTCGCGAAGGTAAGTTTACCCGTGGTTTACTATCGTTCGCCTAATTTCACGGCAAAAACGGACAATTAATAGACATTTATCCTGTTAATTCCCATACAACTTCCTTAATTGGAACTTTATATAAAGAAATGTAAATATTGCATACAATAAATGAGACGCAATAATTGACTTTCAAGAATTGTAAGCACCTGTTTACACGCGGTCATATTAAAAAGCTTGCATGCAATTATTGAATGCCAGTTTTGACAAAAAATAATTGCAAATGTCTTTCGTTTACACCAATGCAATTATTGCAAGGAGATTATTGCTTTCAAGTATTGACATGTCTAAACACAGACTTGTGCGTAGGGGAGAGTGGGGGAATTGCGGACGCGGGGTAAATACGGACTAGCAAGTATCTACTCATTCCCTCCACCCGCGGCAGCCCGGTGCTGTCGTCTTTTTCTTTCCGCTATTTTAATGCTACGCAAAAACTTACGACAGCCGGCTGCGCACAGTTTGAAAGATAGGTAAAATTAAAAAAAAAAGTGTATATTGATCTAATTTTAAGTGTTTTTTAATTCGAGGGACAGGTCTGTATACTAAGTGATGGTAAAAAGTGATATTTTCTATGGATAGATTTGTCAATGGAGTTTGAATCGCCAATGTTTGTTTTTATGGAACGTTTTCATAACCTACAAATTTCTCTCTTTGATTTAAAAATACCCAGTTGGGTTAATTGCGGACACGGCTTGCGGGGTATATACGGACGTCCGAAAACCAAAGTACGACAAGTCAAACGAGTCAATCTTCATCAGTACCGCTTAGTGATTTAATAAAGTAAACAAAAAGCATTCCATCATTTTTACCAGCACCCCGGAAAAAAAGAATCTAGAAGAAAAGGAAAAAAAAATTAGACAAGAAAAGAAAAGCTCAAGAAATAGAAAATAAAACTACATCTAATAAGCTGAAAAAGTCAGAACTTTCTACAGGAAAAGGGTCAAAGAGTTTAAAAAATCTGAATAATTTTGAAAATGAAGGAAATGTTGATTACTTTTGCATTTATTATCAGGAAAAGTACAGTGATCCACTCGCCGAAGACTGGATTATGTGTTTAAAGTGTAACAAGAGGGCTCATGAGAACTGCACTGCAGGAAGTTATTCTAAAGGCTTTACTTGTGATTTTTGTCAATGATGTGGACCTAGTCCGTAAATACCCCATGCTGTCCGTAATTAACCCTGGGTCAGTCCGAATTTACCCCGAACGCTACGGGTAATTACGGACAGACAAGGTTTTGTTTTTGCTAAAAAAAATCTATTTGTTGATTGATCTCGTTTAATAAGTATAATTGTTTTTGTAGATGGATAACTAAAGATTAATAATTAATAAAGACAGACTAATTATTACTAATAGTACGAATGTTGTGCGTTATTTCCCTTCAGCGTCCGCAATTCCCCCATCCTCCCCGGAGAGTGGGGGAATTGCGGACGCGGGGTAAATACGGACTAGCAAGTATCTACTCATTCCCTCCACCCGCGGCAGCCCGGGGCTGTCGTCTGTTTCTTTCCCCTATTTTAATGCCACGCAAAAACTTACGACAGCCGGCTGCACACAGTTTGAAAGGTAGGTAAAATTAAAAAAAAAGTGTATATTGATCTAATTTTTAGTGTTTTTTAATTCGAGGGAAAAGTCTGTATACTAAGTGATGGTAAAAAGTGATATTTTCTATGGATAGCTTTGTCAATGGAGTTTGAATCACCAATGTTTGTTTTTATGGAACGTTTTCATAATCTACAAATTTCTCTCTTTGATTTAAAAATACCCAGTTGGGTTAATTGCGGACACGGCTTGCGGGGTATATACGGACGTCCGAAAACCAAAGTACGACAAGTCAAACAAGTCAATCTTCATCAGTACCGCTTAGTGATTTAATAAAGGTCCCAACTCTACAAATTCATCGTAACGGTCAGTAAACAAAAAGCATTCTATCATTTTTACCAGCACCCCGGAAAAAGAATCTAGAAGAAAGGAACAAAAGAAATTAGACAAGAAAAGAAAAGCTCAAGAAATAGAAAATAAAACTACATCTAATAAGCTGAAAAAGTCAGAACTTTCTACAGGAAAAGGATCAAAAGGTTTAAAAAATCTGAATAATTTTGAAAATGAAGGAAATGTTGATTACTTTTTCATTTATTATCAGGAAAAGTACAGTGATCCACTCGCCGAAGACTGGATTATGTGTTTAAAGTGTAACAAGAGGGCTCATGAGAACTGCACTGCAGGAAGTTATTCTAAAGGCTTTACTTGTGATTTTTGTCAATGATGTGGACCTAGTCCGTAAATACCCCATGCTGTCCGTAATTAACCCAGGGTCAGTCCGAATTTACCCCGAACGCTACGGATAATTACGGACAGACAAGGTTTTGTTTTTGCTAAAAAATCTATTTGTTGATAGATCTCGTTTAATAAGTATAATTGTTTTTGTAGATGGATAACTTAAGATTAATAATTAATAAAGACAGACTAATTATTACTAATAGTACGAATGTTGTGCGTTATTTCCCTTCAGCGTCCGTAATTCCCCCATCCTCCCCTAAATTGGTTTTCTTAACTAAATTAATGCCGGATTTGTGAAAGCAGAAACGACAAAACTCTTTGACTAAGCAGGTACATTCATAACCTTAAAAATTGAAACCACAACATTTCTGGAGTTTTTAACGATGTGTTTCTTTATTCTCGTATAAAACAAACATGATAATTACTATATTTATCATGATATCTATTAGAAATCGTGGTTTTGTAATGTAAATTCAGATAGGTTATATCCTACGTGCTTCTTGCGAGTGTTTGTTTACTTTTGTTCCCGTCATACCTTAGATAATCTATAGACTAAAATGGCCGACAGCGTTTTCGTATGTCCATGAAAAATCTATTTTAAAATTAAAGTTATGTAGCTTTCTAGGTAAAAAAAAATTACACTATTTTCTTTTCGGTCTAATTGAACAATTATTAACCATTTAAAACATATTTCCAAAAAGTGTCAACTAGCTAACTAGAGGTGACCCTCTATTAGCTGATAGTTGGTCGGGTAAGTTCACGTGACTTAGTTATTTAGCATTTTTGGAGTTTATTTTTAATCGTCGTCTTTCTTAGCAGTTATCATTTTAAACCAAATACGCAGAAAAGTTCACCCAGTAACGTTTATTAGTGATTAATTAAACAAAATAATAACAGTGTTGCCTAGAGCGCGATTCGACAATGAATGAATAAAGGTGAGCAACTCGCTCCCTGGCGCGATATCTGTGTACGGAAGAGACGGTTAAACATGGATAGCTGGTTTAAGCTGAAGCATAAATTTTAAACTAACGATGACTAACGCTAATAAATTACAGTGGAAGAAAAGAGTAAGCACCGATAATCGATTTTAGCTGAAGTAAGTTATAAAGCGTCATATAAAAGATATTTAGTAAAAAACAAATTAAAATTCAGTATCTTCTTCTACTTGCCTCAAATATAACGCAAACAATCTTTATATATATAATTCTTCTGTGAGTGTGTATGTCACTGAACTTCTCTTAAACGACTGGACCGATTTTGATGAAATTTTTTGTGTGTGTTCAAGGGGATCTGAGAATGGTTTAGATTCACAATTTTGTCCGCTGGACAACCCCTATTTTTTTAGGGCGGTACGAAGTTCGCTGGGTCAGCTAGTAATATATAAAATATACTATATTTCTTTTTTTTGCAAAAAGCTACTTACATTTGCTAGTTTTTACTACATCTAGTAAAATTAAAATATTTGGTAAAATTCAAACAGTCAAAGCCAATTACCGTGGGATACCTAATTTAAGCGGAATAATCTCACAGGATATTTACTCTAAGTGTCTACATGAAAAATGAGTTTAAATCCGAAACATGGTTTCAGCGGTAATACATTTACAAACTTAAGTGTTTTAAATGGGTTTATTAGGTTTTTAATCAAGAATTTTGGAAATAATTTGCAGTTATTCTGTTTTTCACTAGCTATTTCAGAAAGTATGCGTCGTAAAGCATAATGGGTTTTACCTGTAGATGCGGCTTAATGAGACGGGTCGATTGGTATAATAAAAGTTCAGTAGGGTCAAAGTGCAGATAATCGGTTTTGGCACTTAGGGGACGACAAAACTTGTTTACCACATCAAGAATATTATGTACTGTTTAGACCACTCCCATGTCATTATTTGCTTCAATTTAATTGTATGCAACAGGCAAGAAACTTGCATCGTGTAAATGGCGCTTCAATCATCATTCGTCAAATAAGCAACAACAGCAACAATTTAAGTTTATTTTTATTGTGTGACTATGGAACCGGTAAGAATACGAAACGTCAAGATATAGGCAAAAATATACTTTGCCTCAAACATGCTTTGCAATTTAAGCATTATTTTTGCTGAACTGGTCAAACATACATGCGAGCAGCGGCTGGCAAAAGTTGTTTTAAAATCCTTATCTGTCGCAAAGTAAATTACATAGTAAACTCATATCTGTCGTGTTATTTAACAATGGAGCGATCTTTTACTCCGAAACATGCCAACCAAGGAGGTAACTTATTAAAGGTTTTATTTAAATTTCGAACTGACTTGTCAATAGAAAGCTGTTTACTGAAAAGAAAAACAAATGAATGAGTTTTAATGTACGTCATTTATTTTGAAAATAATAAATTCTGCCTAGGTACTACTTAGTTTTAATTGCAGCGCATGATTTGAGAAAAAATCTATACAAGCCTTGGCCACAGCTAGGCATTGATGGACTTACGTTGTGTTCGCTTCGCCTTGGCCTCTGATCTGCTCATCCTTCAATGCCTCTTTTCCTGGCCGCTGCAGTAATGTACTGTATCTGTAGTGTTGTGTCGTGATGTGATGCGTAGCGTTCACGTCTATCTGATGCGTAGTTGCCAGAACATAACTTCTCTGACATTTTGCGTTACCTTTGGCCCTGTGGTGTTACCCTACTCAAAACGTTAAACTTTTGCCGTCCTTTTAAATTGATAGAAAATATTAGGTAGGTAAATATCATTCATTTACCAAATGCCAAATCCCGTTTAACTGAAAATGATCATTGATTTATTTTATGATAACAGAAAAACGAAGTTTTCTGTTGAGACAAAATTCTTAGCAATTCATGGATTCACCTTGCGGATGCCGGGCCCATCGTGTGAGAGAGAGAGAAACTCTGAGCAGTTCCCAGGAGTTGCGACGCAGGTGTAGGTTTAAGAAGGCCCCCCTTTAAGATGCGCATCAGCGCTCACCTTCACTGCTCGAGTTGCCCGCCCTTCCAAGCTAAATTTGATAAGAGCCTGATAGTGCAGCCTTAGTTACTCATTCCAAAATTGAACTTACTGCAGAGAGGTTTTGCTATACCTCTCGCTTCTACTTCTACCGCATATAAATTAACTAGATAGCCAGTTTTAGTTAGTTCGTGGGTTAGATCATAATATTTATTGAATTTTATTGTGTGTTCTTTTGGAATGTTAGTTTCCCACGGTACAGTAAGCTATTTTAGTACTATATTTGTAATATGCCTACAAAAGAGGAAAGAAATATTTTATATTTTACGTAATATAAAATAAGTCTTTATCTATCAACTTTATTATGTTCCATTTATCTTAAACAGAGTATAAAATATTTCAAGTCCGAACTTTAATCGAAATGTCAGGCTTTTTTTTATTCACATATTTAATAATTACATTATAAAATGATGGCGGGTTATGTTGTGATAAAGGGAGTTCGATAGTTGGTAAAGTAGGCCTATCAGAATCCGAGGCTGCGTCGAGATGCAGCCAGGGAGGTCGTATGTGTGGGAATGAGAGGAAGAGGAGAAGACGCATTATTAATAGTGAGAGGCGAAAGAAGGTGGAAATGAAAAGGTATAAAGGATGGGAATAAGAAAAGTGTAAGAGATGAAGTTGAATCGGTCAAACGCCTTACCTGACAAGTAAATGAATACTGGGCAAGGGACCTGACCGGTGTGAGAAATGAATAGTAGTTTCTTAAATTATGTGGGATGCAAAATACATAGAATATAATAGCTTCTTTAGCTTTGTTATCATATGTATACAGACAGCCGCAGGCCAAGCCACCGAAAGCTTTACAATTTCTTCAGCTGACTTTGAGGTTTATGACACTTTGTGTAATGTTTTTCATCTTTTGATGCAACTTGACAGTTTGTGGCAACCCGACCTTTGACTCGACTTTTGGCCGGTTTTGCATTACCTTTTGGTAATTACCGTTATTATTATTTTGTTATCTGATTAACATATTAGAAAAAAATAACAATCATGCATATGTCGTGGCCATATCGTAGATTTGATCACTTCATGAAATGCTTGAGAATTTCATGAAATGGTTCACTATCTATTGGCCACATCATGATGTGGTTTGGGCAGATCAATGATGATAAATCGTTTCACGATATGGCCAACTAAACGCGTGGCTACTTCATGAAATGGCAAAAATTATTTGATCATATCGTAAAGAAGTTACATTAATTACCGGTAGAGGCGCTGCAAGCGCTTTGTTTATATATTTATATGGCGGCCGCTGCCGACAATGTTGTTTCTCGCAGTGAAAAAGTGCATAATTCTTTATTTAATGAGGAAGAAAGTTAACAAAAAGGTTTTCGATGAAACAAATTAAGGAGAGTAGGGTGACTACGCAAAAGAAATCTATGGACTATTTGTTAATTATGAATTACAGGCAATAAAACTGGATTTGTTTTATTCATTTGTTTTTATTATATTGAAGAGCACAAACGTAAAGTTACAGTAATGTCACCGGAAGGAACAAGTAATACAGTGTTGCCATAGAAATAAAATATATAAAAGTATACCATACTTAACACGCCTCCTTACTTTTACTATTTTATTTCTCTATGTTCCTTCTTGCAATATTATATTTTTCTTTTTACTTACATATTTATTTATTACTTAAGTACTTACTTATTTATTAATTAAAAACTTAAATTTTTATTTGCATCCTTTATCCTTAACCATTTAACAACTTTAAACTTCTTGTGTCTAGTCTAATAGACTTACAATATTATTTACTTTCTACATCATATAAGAATTATAAGAGCATTACACATATTTCCTCATATTAATTTTGTTATACTTATTAACAACAAATCTAGATTAATTTCAATAACAGTTCCCAATGACTTAGTAAGAATGTCAGCTATATTATCTTCTGAAGCTATTTTAATAATATCTATTTTTCCATTTATATAATTTTCATGTACAAAATGGTAGTGTATTTGTATATGTTTAGAGTTCTTTGTAAAGTTACCATATTTAGCAATACATAATGCTCCAGAATTATCTTCATATATCTTTATAGGGTTATTTACTTTAACAAATACAAAAATAGTATTTCAGTAACAGATTCTGATAATGCTACATATTCAGCAAAGGTAGATGATTTAGTAACACTTAACTGTTTCTTTGTTTTCCAATAAATTACATTTCCATATAATCTTATTACAAAACCTGATGTTGATTTACGATCAACAATATCTCCTGCCCAATCTGCATCAACAAAACAATCCATAATATCATTATTACTTTTATAATAGGTTAACTTAAGTTCTCTAGTTCCATACAAATATATCAAAATTCTAAGGGCATACTTATAATGTATTTCATTGTAACAGTTTTGAAAACGACTTAAATAGTTTACAGAGAATGATATGTCAGGTCTAGTTCCACAACTTATGTATAAAAGTGCTCCTATTAAGTTTCTATATTTCACATTTTCATTTACACTATCTTTCGTTACTTTTAGGTTCATTTCCATAGGTATTTTATATAGTTTTGAATTTATTATATTATATTTATTTGATAATGACTCTATATATTCCTTTTGACTTAAGGTCATAGTATTTTTATTTGAATAATCATTATATTCATACTTAATTTCTATACCTATATATTTATTAACGTTTCCGAAATCCTTCATTTTGAATTTGTTACATAGTAGACCTTTTATTTCCTTTAATAACACTATATTTTTACAACAAATTAATAAGTCATCGACAAACAATAGTATGTATATCTCAATATTATTATGTATTTTAACATATAAACAATTATCATATTTGCATCTACGGAAACCCAAAGTTGTTATAAAATTATTGAAACAGTCATACCAAGCTCGTGGGCTTTCTTTGAGTCCATACAAAGCTTTATTTGATTTATAAACCTTATCAGTCCCATCCTCATAACCTAATGGCTGATATACATAAACTTCTGAAATTACTTTCCCATTTAAAAATGCTGTTTCAACATCCATTTGATGTATAAGTATTGAATTTTGACAACAATAAGACAATAATAATTTTAATGTTTGCATATTAGCTACAGGTGAATAAGTATCTTCTACATTTTCTAATTGCTGAAAGCCTCTTACCACTAACCTTGCTTTATATAATCCTTCTGCTTTCTTCTTATAAATCCACTTTACATCTAATATTCTTTTATTCATAGGTTTGTTTACCAATTGCCATGTGTTTTTCTTTACAAGACTATAAATTTCTTGATCCATTGCACATTTCCAACTTTGTGCCTCTTCACATGTAGTCGCCTTCTGAAAAGTATCTGGATACAATAATTTGCTGTTATGCAATAATATCCAAATTCATCATCAAATCGTGATGGAGCTTTTATTTGTCTCTTTGTTCTTCTTTCTGTTATATTTATGTCTTGTTCAATACTAGAATCACTGTCATTAATTTCTTCTGCTGTCTTTTCACTTTCGATCTGTGTATTTTCTTCTGACTCACAACTTTCTTTTGTCTCATCTAATCCTATACATTTTATATCTTCTTCTATGATGTCTAAATGTCTTGCAGTAACTAATTTATTATTTATTAAAATTCTGTATCCTGTATCTGTATAGCCTAGTAATATTCCTAGTTCAGCTTTCTTGTCCCATTTCGATACTCTTTTCTCTTCAGGTATTCTTACAAACACTTTGCTTCCATATAATTTTGAATTCTGTATTGAAGGTTTTCCGTTAAAAAATATTTCATATGGAGTTTTATTTTCTATAGTATTAGTTATGGTTCTGTTCTTCAAATATGCTGCAGTTTTTATAACCTCTGGCCAATAACATCTTGCTATCTTATCTTCACTTAATAAACATCTAGCTGTATCCATAATTGTTCGGTTGAATCTTTCTGCAGTGCCATTTAACTCATGAACATATGCTGGGCATGGTTTTAATACTATTCCTTTTTCCTTGGCAAAATTTAAAACATTTGAGTTTAAATATTCATTTCCATTATCGCATCTTAGCTCTTTTATGACTTTACCAGTTCAATTTTGAACTTCATTCACATACTCAACAAAACATTCATAAACTTGCTGTTTTGATTTGATACAATAAACTTTTGCTAATTTTGAGTAGTCATCTATAAAACTTAAGAAATATCTTTCACCATAACATCCCATTGTTTTGTGAGGACCATTTAGATCTGTATGAACTATGTCTAAAATATTTTCTGCTCTTCTTCTATTATTTTTAAAAGGTAAGTTATGCATTTTATTTTCTATACATATAGCACATTTAAGATAATCTTTTTCTATTTCATTTGGTTTTCCTTCCAGTAATTTGTTCTTGCACATTTTTTCCAAATATTTAAAATTTACATGTCCGAGAGTTCTATGTAATTTTTCTTTTTCTGTAAGTATACTTTTTGCCATATTTATTTTTATATTTTCTTTTGTAGTGTAACTAGTCATTTTTAATAAACTTTCTTCTTTCTTAGCAATTGCAATTAATTCTCCAGTCATTTTATATATTTTGGTCAAATAGCCTCTTGATGTAATTGTATGTGCATTTGTTATTTTTGTGTAGCTTAATAAGTTTGCTTTCATTTCTTTTACATAATATACATTTTGTAGATTCACTTGAAATATTTTATCATATACTTGAAAATAAACATTTATGTTTCCAACCTTCATCATCATATCAGCCGTATGACGCCCACTGCTGGACATAGGCCTCCCCCAAGGATCTCTCTCTCTCTCCAACCTTAGTAGCTTGTAATATTCTTCCATCGCCAGTTTTCACATTAATTGGTTTATCTAGTTGTACAAAATTGCTATAATATTGATCAGAATTTATGATGTGGTCTGTGCATCCGCTATCTAGTAGCCATATAATTTCATTTTTATTTTCAGTTTGTTTAGTCATACGAGTAGACATGTTAGTTTGTATTGTAGTGTGAAAACTATTTCCTGGACGTTCATGAGTTTGGTTTTGACCTCTATAATTATTTCTCATGTTGTTTCCACGTCGGCTTGTCATATAACGACCTCTAAAATTTATATTTCCTCTGCCTCGACCATGATGATTATTTGCACTATTAAACCAACAATTTATTTTATTATGTCCATGTTTTCCACATATTACACATGAATGAAATGTAGTATTTGTCTTGAAATAGTCTATATTTGCTTTATACACATTTGATTTTTCATTATGAAATTCACTTGAATTTCTTCTTTTACACTCTATATTTTTCATTTTTATTTTCGATTTGAGGTATTCTACGGTTCTCTCTTTTTCGGGCAAAATATCTATTAAATCTCCAATATGACTATAACTTGGTGGTAATTCTTTTAACATGTAATTTAATTTTTCTGATTCAGATACAATGGCGCCGGTTTGTTTCAACTCGTTTATCCCTTTTTCAAATTCATCGAAAAAACTGTTTATATCAGCAAAGTTTTTCAGTTTAATATTCTCGATATTGCTTCTACATACAATTTGCAATGATGTCGATTTATTTACGTACATCTCATCAAACTTTTTTATTATTTCGTATGATGAATTTATGTGACTAATGTATTCTAATTGTTTGTTCGTAATGGCGGAATAAATGTAGTTTGTAGCTTGAATATCTAAATCGTCCCAGTTGCTTATATCATCTTTTTGTTGTTTTTCACGTAACACAACCTCTTGACATTTCTTATATTGTAGAAATTTTAATAATCTTATCTTCCAGTTATTATATTCGGTTCCGTCAAAAATAGGAATTATAATATCATTTTGTTTTACGTACGCCATTTTTAATGAGCTTCTTAATTTTTCTTTTTTGTATTTATATATCGTCGACACTATTTGCACTTGAATTTATCATTTCTTTAAACCACGCTCTGCTACCATGTTAATTATGAATTACTGGCAATAAAACTGGATTTGTTTTATTCATTTGTTTTTATTATACTGAAGAGCACAAACGTAAAGTTACAGTAATGTCACCGGAAGGAACAAGTAATACAGTGTTGCCATAGAAATAAAATATATAAAAGTATACCATACTTAACACTATTACTGGCTGTCAAAATATGACATTTTGGAAACTGCGGTTGAGGTACAAAGTGCGGATGAGAATCAATGCCGTACATAGATATACTGTAAAACTGTACTTCCAGGGCCTAAGAGGTGATACTTGAATTTCTTTTGTAGAAAAGGTCTCTTTTAATAGAGTTTTTTTTCTGACGCTTCGCCGGCCGCTGCCGCGGCACGCTCGCTTTGCTCGCTCGGCTCGCGCGTCATGGTCACAACACTAACCTAGTGTGAAGTATTACCGTTTGGGCCCTGGAAGAACAGTTAAGCCTGCTATTGTAATATGTACCAAAGTACCTTATTATTCATAAATATTTAATAGTTTTCTAAATATAAATGTGTAAGTTCTTGACATGTTTGATGTAATAATTTAGGAAAAAAAAACTTTAATTTGTTTATTTTGTTACAAAAATTTGATTAAATTTGTTTGTATCATTCGGACTTAAATAACAATACACAAGTTCTTACATATTCTGGATTTTTAATAAATATTTTATGGACACCCTAATTATACGATCCGGCCAAATGTGGATGGCCAAATCGTTAAATGTTGACGATTTAATGATCTGGTCAAATTAAGTTGGCCACATCATGAAATGTGACCATTTCATGAAGTGAGCAAATCTACGATATGGCCACGACACATATATCACAGATGGTAACAAAATACATTCCTTTAGATTATTACGTAAACAGTAGGGGGTCGGCCTATTCTTATTTTTTCTTATAACAAGGCGGAGGTAGCGAACTAGCGAAAATAGTCTTACATATAATGTATGTATGGATATGGTTAGCCCGTTCCAAGGCATGCGTAGTCGTCTTCGCGATACTTCGTTTGCCTTCTCTACACGTCGGCCGATGCATCTGCAGGTGCCATCTGCGGATGGAATGAGAGTGGCTCGTGCTTGCAATTTATTTTTTGCTCGTTTGTTACTGTCGTTCGCCGAAATGAATAATATTATAAGTACTAACGAAACATTTAAAAACCTTGTTATAGAGTTGTATTCAA
This sequence comes from Chilo suppressalis, assembly GCA_902850365.2. Classification (NCBI taxonomy): domain Eukaryota; kingdom Metazoa; phylum Arthropoda; class Insecta; order Lepidoptera; family Crambidae; genus Chilo; species Chilo suppressalis. Next base: position 9,018,602 of record OU963902.1, read on the forward strand.
GCAGAAAACTATCTGTGGAATCCGGAAAAGCCAGCAGTCACCACCTTCTCCTTTTCCATTTCTTTTTAATAATTCTACTGCGATGTACCTGCACATGCACATCAAATAGTAGTTAAATGCATGCGAACGTGTTGCACCTGTAGAGTAAGCACAGACTGAATGACCTACAGACGTCGTCAGACGTGTGGTCGGCTCGTGGAGATCCATCTGCTGATACATCTGTCGACGTCTGCGGACGCATCTGTCGACGTGAAGGGAGGCATTACGCGTCCGGGGCACGCTGGCCTCATCAGATACGCGTTTAGCTCCTGTACAGACTGCGCCGTGAACTTGAACGCGAGGCCGAGTGATCCATAGCGCTACACGTGCCCAGGCTGTCATTTTATTATTTACAATTGAAACTCAATGCGTCCATTAAACCGTCCAAAAAGAGCGTACCCAGGCGTGCGCGTTCCCTTTGACGCGCGACCAAAAACCGGGTGACGGTGGCTCGCAAGCAAGTCACCTCACACGCGTCAGCACTCGTTCCCCCAAGGGTGAACGCATAGTCACAAGTATGGATTGCGTTCTTAACCTTACCTCTGAAAAAAAATATAAAAGGTAGATGGGGAGATTCATTAGAAAAGAATGACTAACAGCCACACTCAGAGCTGTTTGTCAATAGGACGTGTTATTGTTATCGCCATCGAAGTGACAGCATAAACCTGTCGTACGGCTGTTTAACTCGATTTACATAGTTTGGGGTTGTGAATTACCTACTATCATTACCTAGATTGAATATTGAAAGATTGCCGCCTAAAAGTAACTGAGCAGACTCATCAGCTTTCTTTGACTGTCAGTACCAAATGTGATCATTTTCTAAAGTAAGTACCTACTTTGTTGTAGATATCTACAAGACGCTAAAGGACTTTAGTTACCAAAGTATAGAGAACGGAGGACTCGTAAAATTTTGGGTTGGGCCTACTCTACATTACAGTAAGTTTTACTTTTCCTTTTTACGGATACCGATTTTCTGTTATTAGTGTCAGAATTTATTTGTTCTATATTGTTACAGTGATAACTGACACAGAAGATGCAGAAGTCATACTGAAATCCCAATTGGCGAAAACTACCGCATATGCATTATTGGGGAGCTTCATTGGCAAGAGTACCTTAAATGCTCCAGGTATAAATGTATTAAACCTGTATGACTTCAAAAAATACAAGTTTTTCTCATTTCGGGAGTTGATATTCAAGTAGTTTTTAACTTTTCTTTCAAATTAATTCTACATATAAAGTAGAATGGTTAATGAAATGCGCTTAGCTAAATTCCCGACATGACTTTGACAGAACTGTATCGAATTCAATACAGTTTTGTCAAAGTATAACAAGAATAAATAATAAATGGCAAGTAAATTTACTTGCAATTTATTATTTATACGTGTTATAAAAAAAATGTCTGATTCGTGTTAATATTATACAACGTAAAATTTGAGTTACCTGAAAAACTTTACCAGTTAATTCAGACAACGATTTAAATTTTATATCCGCATTATATTTTCGGTAATTATATTTTTCGAAAAATGTCTTCACGTTACACTCAATATTTCTGCAGCTATGATACCTTAACAGTTTTTAGTTAGTATAAATTGATTCAAATAGAACTAACTACTTTTACGATCTGCGTACTTTAAACGGATAATAATTCCATAATAGGTATGTTATTTACAAAGTTGTGCCATTTTACGATTTATGTAAACGATATAAATCAACATTTTTGTATTGGGGTTTTGGTACTTTTTCTGTTTATAACTGTTCGCACTATGTTTATTAACACTATTTTTAAGTTTCTCGGTTAACTCAAAATTCATACGGTGTATATATACACAGTCAGGTCATAAGTATTGTCACACAGTGAAAATAAAAATGTATACTTTTTAGAATTTTACTCATTTTTAAATATGGAGTGGACGCTTAAAGAAGACCGTGTTGCAGTTATTGCGTTGCATCGTTGCGGTTACGCGCCAAGTCAATTTTTAGCCACACTGTAAAATTTGAATATAACCAAGATTCGTTTATCGTACCATCAAACGATACAATGAAGACTCTAGTGTAGATGACAGGTCAAGAAGTGGTTGGTCTGTTAGGACTCCAGCAGTGATAAAAGCTGTGAAGGCGCGAATTCAAAGAAATCCCAAACGTAAGCAGAAACTGTTGGCCCTTCAGATGGGGTTAAGCAGAACCACGGTGAAAAGAGTGTTAAATGAAGATTTAGGGCTTCGGGCATATCGAAGAAAAACAGGACATCGTTTGAATGCTCGTCTAATGGACCTGAGACTGAAGAGATGCCGCACTTTATTGAAGGGAAATTCTTTTTTCGGATGAAAAAATTTTTACCGTAGAAGAGGTCTACAACAAACAAAATGTATACGCACACAGTAGTGCAGAAGCGAGTAACTGTATTCCGCGTGTCCAACGAGGTCATTTTTAATCCTCGCTCATGGTATGGTTTTGAGTTTCTTATTGGGGCTTAACAGAGGTACATTTTTGTGAAAAATGTGTGAAAAACGAATGCAGTTGTGTATCAAAATACAGTCCTGACGAACCTTGTGGAACCTGTTTCTCATACCATGTTCAATAACAGGCACTGGGTATTCCAACAAGATTCGGCGCCAGCTCATAGAGCAAAGAGCACACAAGACTGGCTGGCGGCGCGTGAAATCGACTTCATCTGGCACGAAGACTGGCCCTCCTCCAGTCCAGATTTGAGTCCGTTAGATTACAAGATATGGCAACACTTGGAGGAAAAGGCGTACTCAAAGCCTCGTCCCTATTTGGAGTCACTCAAGACATCCTTGATTAAGGCAGCCGCCGATATTGACATGGACCTCGTTCGTGCTGCATAGACGACTAGCCGCGCAGATTGAAGGCCTGTATTCAAAATCACGCAGGTCATTTTGAATAAACTATATATTGTCATAAGAATCTATGTTTTGTTAAGTTCATTTTGGTACATAAATGGTTACATAATGAATAACCTTGTTTCAATTATTTTATATTAAACTTGTGACAGAATTTATGACCTAACTAGGTATAGGTAGTTAGTATAGCTTTCAATTAGCGCCGCAGCGGCCTTAGTGTCGTTGTCGCTGAGGCAGGGACCTAGTTGACCTTATTCAGTTTTTTTTTTGTTTTTTTATGCTTTGTTTGTTGGCCAATAAATTATTTCTTTCTTTCTATTTCTTTCAATTTAGTTCCAACACAAAGTTCACAAGGCGTGGGCGCACCCCAAGCACCAAATTTGAAAAATCCGTATTCGTATCGCCAACGTCAAAATTTTTATGGAAATTAAGCAGCGTCCCTACCGGAAGTAAGAATAAAGTAGCCTTTTCCATTTAAACGTTTTTTGTTTCCTCCCAGGCGGGGGAGCGGATGTGAAATCCTCATGGAGTATCCATGAGACTCAGACTCTTACTGACTAAAACACCCATGGGGGGTGCCTATGGCCATATGGGCCTTACAGGCTTCGTATGCGTTCATCCCCTGAGAAGGGGTTGATGCGACGCTGCCGTAGTAGATAAATACTACTGCATAGTGTGCTAGAGGACGGTGGCAATCTTATATACACCCGTATCGGATTGAAACTGAGTGACTGAAGGTCCCTCAGGATCAGGGGGGATCCATGGACACTTCACCAGGCGATACTGGTACTTTCTTGCTAGTTGTTCGTGCTTGGGGTACTGTTTTAAAAAAGTGGCATTTATTCTATTCCTACACCTTAAAACCCAGCGTATATATTATCACTCGAACACTGAGGTCATCATATAATCTGGAAAAGATCTTGAAATATTCAACTGCCTCAGGACTGATACTAGCTGGGGCAAGACGAACACTTAGTTGTTATTTTTAGATTTTTAAGATAAATACCTATTAGTGTAAACATTTTAATCATAATGCAACTTTCTCATTTCAGTTCCCGTTTGGAAGTATCATCGAAAAATCTTGATGCCAGCTTTTACTTCGAAGATGATGGAGAGTTATTTCCCCACATTTGTTGCCAAAAGTAGAACTTTAGTAGAGAAATTGGATGAACAAGTGAATAAGGGTGAATTCCAACTATTCCCATATATGTCTGCATACGAATTAGCAATAGTGTGTGGTGAGTACAAGACTCAACACTTACAAACATTAATTATAGCAACGTACCTATCATTAGCTGCATAGCGGAGTAGCATTTACCGATCCATATCTGCATTAGACTCGAGTGGTGAAAATTTACAAAACGGCTCGGCCTCTGCCTCGCCGCTATGAGCTCTGAAGAAGCGACGCACCTAGCGTTGAGAAGTCATACCGACGGGGTTAGCAATAAGGCAACTATCCCACCACCGGCGAGGAAGCCTGTAATTATCGGCTATTTTCTCGCTCAAGAAACGTACATTAGATATTAATTCCGTTTAAACAGAGAGATGCATATATTAATAGTTGATGTCTGACCGATTCTGCTGACTGTTCACACTGCCGGTGAGAACTCGCTCTACTATTTTGTCGCTAAGCGACAAGAGTAGTCATATATGTCCTTATAAGCAAACTTCCTTCGTACGGCTTGCCCACTGCACTATGCGCCTGGATATCTAACTTCCTGAGTGATCGGTTTATAACAGTAGTTATAGATGGCTGCCAATCACATCGTAAGGCTGTTAATGCCGGAGTTCCGCAGGGGTCTGTACTCTTTGCAACTCTTTTTTTGCTCCAGATCAACGATCTGCTTAAACCCGGTACCTTTGGGTATGCAGACGATAGCACAGTCGTAGAGAGCTATATATCAAATGCGCATGCCAGTGCGGCCGAAGTTCAATCACTCCGAGAAGCCATGGTCAAACGCTTAAACTTGTCCCTTCAGGCAGTCTCCGACTGGGGCGATGCCAATCTGGTCAAGTTTAATGCTTCTAAGACTCAGGCGTGTCTGTTCTCCGCTAAAAAGAGGGCGTTTCAAGTGGCCCCTTCTTTCCGAGGTGTAACCGTGCCGGTAACCGAACAGCTCGAGCTTCTAGGAATAACTCTCACCTCAACTCTCAACTTCGGTACCTACATTGAGTCCAGAGCTCAACTGGCTGCAAAAAAGCTTGGCGTCCTCGCCGGGGTGCGGAAGTACTTTACTCCGGAACAGCTGCTCACCTTGTACCAAGCACAAGTTCGCTCGTGCATGGAGTACTGTTCGCACCTTTGGGACGGTTCAGCAAAATATCAGGTAGAGTCTCTGGAGTGCATTGAGAGGCGTGCAAAGAAGCTCATCGGTGACGACAAATTATTCGAGACTAGACTCCAAAGTCTTGAACACAGGCGAAGAGTTGCCTCTTTATCGGTTTTTTACCGGTTACATTTCGGAGAGTGTGCTTTGGAGTTACATAACTTAATTCCACCTTCTCTTTTTTACCACAGAACTACCAGAGAGACGGCGAAACGCCACAGATATACCGTAGAGGTCCCACAAACTCGTACTAAACGGGTTTGCTTCCACCTATATAGTCAGAACAGCTAGGTTGTGGAACTCTTTGCCGGAATCTCTGTTTCCAGTCACCTATAATCTGGGGCTCTTCAAGTCGCGAGTGAATCGGTTTCTTCTAGGCAAGCGCGTCCCACCTTAGGCTGCTACGTCGCGCTTCATCAGTCGCGTGGCCGTCAAGCGTAAGCCTATTTACTGTAAAAAAAAAGCCAAGCAAGCTCAATGATGCTTGCTTGGCCGTCAAAACGCGTGTGTGTGCTTTTCACTTAGGACTGTCACCGCAAACGAGTGGCGCGACTAATCGCCCTTTGTACTCGCACACTCGCTTGTGGTATAGCCCATCGATAAAACTATCGGAACTAAACACACGCTTCCCGCTGCTCACTGTGGGCTACTGTGGGCAGGGAGAGGTATAGGAGGGATAGCATATTCTGTGGGATTGTAAGCTCTACGGGGAGGCGCGTAGGCAGCTTCTGGACAGTATAAAGGTACTCGAGGTTGGGCCGGTCTACAATCGCGACCTGCTGGGATCGGAAGCGAACTTCAGGCAGCTGCGGGACTTCGCGCGTAGATGGCAAAAGATTCGGAGTGGAATTGAGAAAAGTGAACAGTGAAGACTCGAGGCGAAAAAGGAAGACTGAGTTTTGGAACCAGCGGTACCACCTCATGGTAGGCACGGGACACCTAGAAAGGGGAGAAGGAACATAAAGACAAAGGAAACAGATAAATAGTAATTTGTAGGGAGTCAAGAACGTACGCGCGGTGGAGGCCATTTCGCGCGTTATTTCTCGCTGCGTAGGCCTGTAAAACCAGAAAGGTTCGTCAGACCATGGGTGGTTGGCGGGATGTACTCTCCAACTTGTTTCTAGTTTCTAGCTTTACTCGCTTCTCGTTCATCGTCGGCAGTGGGACATGTGCCTAAAGCTTAGCCTACCGAATGAGCGATTTGCTGCGTTTTCTGCTAAACCAAAAGTCTTAGCCGAATAGCGTAATTTTCACATATTATGTTTTATTAAGTGACTTATATTAAGTATATATATATTTTTATATTTTATTAAAAAGCTCATTGAAGTAAAACTTCTTTACGCACGCTTGACTTGGGGAGTGTTTGACCCGGCTCCAATGCTTATAATAAAGTATGTATATAAGTTAGGTACTTAATTATTAATAATTAGTACTCGTACTCAATTAAAAATTAGAACAAGTCTTATCAAACGAATTACACAAATTCGTTTACACTGCCAATTTGTAAAGCTAAAATTTTACGAAATTAGAGATAGAACTTAGTACACAGATGTGGAGGGATGTTATTCCATATTTCACTTAGTATTACTTCACAGAGACCACGTTTGGAGTAAACGTAAACTGTCAAGAAGACCCTAACCATCCATTTTTAGTTCAAGTCGAAATCATGATGGAAATTACGTCTGAACGAATATTCAATATCCTGCAGCATCCTGAATGGATGTTCAAATTGTCACCACAATATGCTAAATTTTGCAAAGCGCGCCAAACAGTAAATGAGTTTATCTTAAAGGTGAGGTTTTAAAGTTGAACAAAGATTGGAGATGAAAATAAAATAGATACAAACTTAAAAATATTTGTTTATTTTAGATAGTAGAGACTAAAAGGGAAGAAATTAAAGCCAAACGTCGGACCAACCCTGAAGGCAAAGAAATTGGTAAGATACATTGACCACATTGATCCACAATGTTTTTTTAATTCGAGTCAGTTTATTTAATAGAGGCCGGGTCACCCCACCACGCGGCTGCAGTGCGTATTGGTAAATAGGATACTTTTTTTTATGGAATAGTGAGAAATTGATAGCATAGAGGAAGGTACTAACCCAGTCCGCTCTGGGCCCAATCCGAACTGGGCCCAGTGCGAATTAGTGGTTAGGATACTTTATTTATGGAATAGGGAGATTGGGCTATGGATCGATACACAGGCCGAGTGTGAATTGGTGGGTGGTAATATAAATATTTTTAACTACGTTCCAACCGAGTGTTCCAAGGCACGCATTTTTTTATATTTGAAGATGTCACTGAATCGAAGATCCCTTCATTCCTCGAGCTCGTGCTGAACATGGAGAAGGATATCAAGTACACGGACACAGAGCTGATGCAGGAACTGATAGCGCTAACCTTGGCTGGCACCGACACCTCGGCCATATCTCTGAGCTTCTTCTTCGAACTGATGTCCAAGTATCCGGACGTGCAGGAGAAAGTTTATCAAGAGTAAGATTGGTTATTAAAACACTGACCTGTAAAACTAAGTACAGCATGCCTAAAATTCTTTTTTTTTTAATTATAGAAGTTAGAGATTTAAAATAAAAAAAAAACAGTATCAGCTTTCTTTGAAACTTAAGTACGAAATTAAACTCTTTTTCAAGTTCTTTTTCTTTCGAAAGTATATCTTGTGTACATAAAAGGCTATTGCAATTTTAAAATTGTGATACTTAATTTGCAGGTTAGTGTATTTATAACGTTCGGTATTTGGCGGATACAACTTATACTTTATAGAGATTTCCTGTCTTCAGGGTGATTAGCTTTAATTACCATTTACTCCTTGACTAGCCACCAACCACAAATATCTTGTCCAACTTTAGATTTAAGTACTTAATTGTTATCTTGTATTGTTATTGCGAATACATATTGGGGGCAGCCGATATAAGTAATTAAAACGATTGTAAAAGGGGCTGCAACGAGATTACGATAAATACACAATTACGAATGGATTTGCTAATAGCGTAACGTACTCACGTTTGAAAACTTTGTCGGAAGCTTGTGGTCCGCGTATTCTTCTAGCTAGAGGGGCACAGCACACACAGTCATTTAACAAATTCACAGTTTATTGTTGACGAATTCCACTTGTTTGGTATACCGCACGTAAAGATAATGGTTATACGATGTTAGCGAGTGTGCGGGCGCGGAATGAAGTGACGTAGGTCCTCTCGTGTGATCTGTAGCTAACCGTCTGCGTTAGGCTAGTAAAAAAAAACATTCGCAGATGCATCTTTCTCACATTTCACACATCACATTTAAAAAAAATATATATTAAATAAGTAACCACGATTAAATGATGACGGAACAGTTAGGTATTAGTGGATTTGTTTTTTATGAACTCATGTAGGTATTATTTTATACTTTCAAGATTATATTCTACGTGCATTCAAGAAGTAAGCAGCTAAAGTGCCTCTTAAACGTAATATTTTTGAAGACGTTTTTAATGGAATTTTAAAGAGTATAACACTGTTTTTCAAGAGGGTGAAGGACAGTCGATTGTTAATCATCAAATACCTGAAATGCCCATAAATTCCTCGGGCCGCTAAGGTTAAGGCTATGTGCTACGTGTATATTATGGATTAACTTTGAAATATTTTTTTTATTATTTTTCTTCTCTTCTCCCTTTTTGATCCATAGGAAGATCTGTACTCCTGCAGTGGGGATATTAATGGGCCATTGTTTTAATATTTTTGTGTATTTCAGACTTCACGATGTGTTCAGTGACTCCACCCGAAGTTTAGCAAAGGAGGATATACCGAAACTGCAGTATTTAGACAGGGTGCTGAAAGAATCACTCAGGCTTTACGGTCCCTCTGCTTTGATCGCGAGAACTGTGGAGCAAGAAACCAAACTACGTAAGAAACTAAAAAAAAAATACTAGAATAAAATCTAGGTTTCAGACGGGATTCGAGGCCTGAAAACTTGGACCAAGTGATGTTTTTCTAGCAATATTTTCTTTTATTAAAAATCAAACAGTTAAATGCTTAAATCAACTTTTTATCATAAAGATTAAAAACTGAAAAGCAAAAAAATAACAAACCTTTTTTTATCTTTGGCCAAATTATATTTGAAGTCGGTGCCATGCAGGGTGGATCGAAAAATGCGTTTTTTCTGCAATACAATTCTAATAGCACTGAAAAAAATCACACAGACGTATTTAAAAATGAAAAAATGTTAAAGAAAAAACACGCAAAAGGCTTTGTTTACCGAAAAAGTCAAAATACCGGTATGTTAAATAACAATGCATAAATTACAAAAAAAAAGAAATTTTTAAGAGTGTCTTTAATGCATACAAAATATAATTATGTAGACCCATTCTTGTTTTACTGAAAACGCGCAAAAAGGTTCTTATTTTTTTGTAATTTATACATTTTTATTAAACTGACCGGTATTTTAACTTTTTTGGTAACTTCAAATTTTGAAAAAAAAATACTTTTACATTTATTAATGTATAATGACACCCATGCGCAAGTTTTTTGCGCTTTAGAATTTTATTGCAGAAAATACACGTTTTTCGATCCACCCTACCATGCATGTCTGATAGATCTGAATTCCTATTTAGTACTTGAGTTGGCATGGCACCGACTCAAAATATAATTTGACTAAAAATAAAGAAAGGTTTATTATTATTTTTCTTTTCAGTTTTCTCGACGGTTTAATTTTTATATTAAAAAGTTTTTATCCGTATCAGAATCTATGAGTGCACAATCACTGCTATTTCCCCCCCTTAGGGTAAGATGTTTGTTTCCAAATTCATCAGGGACAATCGAGGTATCTTAGGTGTGTTATACTTATTAAATAATAAGTAGTATTGAACTGGTCACTAGTTTCCTTTGGTATTAAGTATATTATTTTTGTGTCAAAACAGCATCGGGCCACACGCTGCCAGCGGGCTGCGATGCCGATATCAGCATATACGGGATCCACCGGGACCCCCGCCACTGGGGTCCGGACGCTGAGACGTTTGACCCTGACCGATTCCTGCCCGGAAAATATGACAACATTCAACCCTGCTCATACCTCCCATTTAGTAACGGCCCGAGAAATTGCCCTGGTAAGCTTGAAAAGAAATTTGAAGAGGATGAAACAAACAAATGAACATAAAGAAGGCGAAAAACAAAACAGAAAGACTAAGCCGTATTCTGGCTTAACCTAAACTGATTAAAAGGCGACAAACTAGACCCATCCTCTTTGATATAGCCACACTTCCGATTATCAGCTTAGTTTTTGCAAAAGTTGGATATTATCGACCACTGCAGCCATCAATTATTGTAAGAGTTAGTTTAGTATTTCGTCATCACCAACTTATTAATCTGCTTGCAGTCTCTTTGAATGACCATAAGACTAACGCAGCTCCTACAACTGCTGACTATATTAAAATGTTTCACATCATTAACTTAATATGTCGTAGGATGATGTAATGAATCGAATTTGAGCGAAAATCCTACGGATTCTTCAAAAACGCTGATAACTGAACAATGGTGAAGACATTTCTCAATCTTTCTGAAATAAAAAGATTTTGCGGTAACGCCATTTGCCTCAGTAAGAGAGAAAAGAATCGTTGGCGGAACATAAATATTCTTAGGTGCTGTGACCACGACGCGCGAACACGCCTGTGTCATACGACTCCGTGTTTTAGGGGGCAGGGAACACGTGAGCAGGCAAAGCATTCCTGGATAGTACGACAAAGAAATAAGTTACCATTTTTTTGTCGTACTATTACCCAAAAGCTTCCGTACCCAAAGGTAAAAACGGACTTCTATTTCTGTTACTCTGAAGTCTGTCGGTCTGTCCATCTGAATGAGTTAAAGAATTGAAATTTTAGTATTTTTGTATAGCGCCTGGCCAAAGCCGAATGTTTAGTTAAAAATTCAATTAAATTCTTCATCACAGGAGGATAGGATTCTTCCCATACATGAAAAAGAGAAGATTTTTTTGTACCCAGCTTGTGACACATGATTGTCTATAGCTCGTTGTGTAACATATAAATATATATATATAAAAACAAAAAACCGTGAAATCAAAAATAATTTGATTGTTTTCGTCACCAAAAAATGACAAAGTTATAGCGCGTCAAAGTTTGGGAGTAGGGGCTCGTGACGTCACTTTTGAGTGAATTTTCACTTATAAGTGTACTCAAACGTGACGTCATCCGACTTTTCAAATCAATATATCTCTGCAATGTTTATATTATGTGTAAAAAGAAAAAATACGTGTCCAATACTTTTTTATAATCTACCTGATAAACGAAGAAAAAAAAAATTAGTCATCATCCCCGTTCTGTCTCGCTCGCTTGATTGAATGTTTATATACAGACGTGTGAGAGTTGCTAATGTAGTTGAGTCAGATCATATTTTATTTGATGCTAGTATGAGCGTACCGTATCTTCCCTTTTTGTGTTAATCTAAGTGCGGAACTCTTCGTGCGCGATTCCGACTCACACTTGGCCGATGTTTTTATGTTGAATATTTACTGTGATTGACAAAGGACAATGGGCAAAACACACCCATCTCCGCCAAAAATGTAATTAGTATAAATGAATAGGTATATGAAAAACTAACCTTTTTTTATTATTTATGACATCGTAAAAAATATTCTGGTAGTCAAAAGATATAATACATGGGCATATTGAAGTAGCTAAATAAATTAATTTATGTAGTACCTTCATTTCATATTATTTGTAACCTCAGTTTGTAACCATAATAATATGCCATATCGTACTATACAACCAGATATACGACAAAGCCTGCCGACCATCCTGCGCTTGCACTTTCTGAGCCACCACAAAACTGTTTACGGGGGTTGAAGGACTTGCAGTTGCAAATAGTCGATTCGTCTTACTTCGTTGTGATTATGCGCTCCCTGTCACTTGATTGATTTTTATCTAACACGCTTTGGGCATTGGAACACGATTGTCGGTTTTGTCAATTAGTATGGATGAACTGGAATATTTTTTGTTCTCCGAAGCATGGACAAGTTTGTGTGATTTGTGGTCGCTCCGTTTTACATAGAAGACAATTTTCTGTAACGAACAGACAGTTTGAAAAATTCCCAACCCAAGCGGGGTTTTAGAATTTAATTTAGTGCGGCAGAATAACATCAGGGGGCACCCTTGCACCTTGTGGAGTACTCCCATAATACCTGAGCCCTCCTTGTACGGTTGAACTAACTAACTAACTAAATTAATTCCATAAATGTTCATAAGTTTCATAAATGTTCGTTCGTTATAGAACTTGTACCTATTTAACTTAAAATAACTAAAGACCCCCGGGATGGAATTTGATGCGCTTTGGCACAGATGATCATGACTATAATACCTTTCAAACAAATGAAGTTTAAGTCGTGGCGGACGTGGGTGCAGCGTCCATATATTTTTGCCCAATGTCCTTTTTCCCGAGTCTTTGGCGTAATGTGGAACTTTTTTTTTATTTCAGGTTACCATTTCGGTACCACGACATTAAAGATTGCCATATCAGATGTATTGAGGAAATTCAAAATTGTAGCAGAACCGCTCAAATCACGTGTCCCTAACCTCGAAGCAAAATTCGACATTCTTACGAAACCTCTACACGGTGTCTGCATTGCCCTGGAACGACGAAAATAAAATTACATTCATGAACAAAAAATTTCAAGAATAAACAAAGGTCGTGGTATATTTTTGTATGGAGTCAGGACTATTGCAATGAACGGAAAGGAAATTCTATTATTATGAAAGTACAAAAATATACTTACATCTTTTGCATTATTAAATTATATTTTTTTAAATCCCCTTTTATTTCACATACACGTATTTCACATTTCTACAGCCAAGCCGCGATCGGATCATCCGCTGCCTGGATCCATGCATAGGAAAGGCCCCAAGAGCGGGGACATTAACATGCTAATGATGATGATGACATATTCTTTCCGTAGGAAAATCGAAATGTTTTGTCACCCACACATGTAATTTGTAAAGAGAAGTCAAAAACTAACCTATTAATGGAATTCTACAACTAGCATACGCCTCACTTTTACACCATTTTGTATAAATAAAATATCATATTGGAACAGCAAATCACAAGAATTTGATCAAAATAATTTGTAGTTAGCATAAATAAGACTTCAATCCGGTAGGATATTGCCATATTGGTTATTGGAAGCATCGCAAGTGTTCTCGTGCAAAACTGCAAGTTACTGCCAATAACTACCATTTTAAACAATTTTGTTAGATAAGTTATCCATTTTAATAAAAATAAACACATTTTAGGTTGCATTGATATCATTATACTACCTGCCATCAAACATAAATGCTAATTTAACTCTCAAACTGTACGTCCTTGTTCTTATAAATGGTAATGGGATAATGGTGAAAACTACCATTTAATTATTTTTAATATCACTGACAATTGCAAGAGAGGGACGGATTCCACTTTCGTCGTTGTCCCGCTCGGAGTATTTTTCCCTTTTATGAAGGTAGAAACATTAATGGATTTTATGTTTAACTAGTTAGAGTATATTTTTTAAATTCCCGTATTGTTTCGCATGCATTCCAGTTAGTATGTAAGTTCCTTGGCCTACACACACCACAATTAAGCCTTCCGCCTGCTTGCCTACAGACATCAGTAATGTAATGTGACATTACAATTAAGCGGAATGTGAGCAGCCGGCTTTAAAGAAAGAGATTATAATAATACATACAATCTCTCTGCGTACAAGTAGTGTACATTCAGGTACAATGAGGGTACAATCAAATAATATATACCTCATTGCATACCTTTCAAATGCGAACATGACATGAATCTAAGTTAATATTTATAAGGTGATCGGGAATAGAAAATAAGCAGTAATCATTATTGTGTAAGGTAATTTCCTCACAGTTTCTTTTATTCTCAGTTGGATACTATATTGCGCAAACACAATACTTTAATCAATCTAATAAATTAACAAATAAGCAGAAGTTGCCAACGTATCGTCTACCTTGAAATCCTTTTGTGCTATTAAAACAAATGGAACATGTTTATATATTTTCCATTATATATTCTTGGCTTCCGATTCTAGATGACGTCATTCTTTACGTTCATGAGCTAGATCCCACCAGCACTCAGTATCCAAAGACTGCAAGTCTTTTAGCACTTCGTCGTGCTAGCTGTATCTAGGACGTCAAACCGGTCTAAGTAGTAGTTCAGATGTAGTTTTTTCACAGCCCGATCCTCTCACACTCTAGCTATTTTATTCTCTCCTATGATTATTGGCTCACTAAAAAACTGCTATGACCTGCCTGACCTTAAAAAAAAATTAATCAGGCTAGGCGCATTTGTACGGTTTCCTGATCAGGAATTCCGATTCGGAAACGTGACTGCACGTTCTGACATACAAAATGTTTAAATAGGCGAACACTATTATATTTTTTTCTTATAATATATATAGTCATTATTCAGAATGGAAAAAAACCTAAAATTCGTTTCGGACTTTAAATAATAAAAAAGCGTCAGCGCTAGGTTCACGGAATACTTATCTGTATTCCTGATCAGGAAACCCGAATCAGTTAGATACCGTACATGTACAGTTTCCTGATTTCAGATTTGAAATTCCGTAAGCCTACCTAAAAAATAGGAATAGTGTGCGCCCTAACGAACATTTTATATGTAAAGACATGCATTCAGGTTTTTCTTAAATTCCCGATCAGGAAACAGTCCAAATTAAAATCCCAGTCTCAAATTACAATCCCAAATAGATAAGCCCTAATAAGTAAAAGATATATAGGTATTTCTAGTTTTGTGCTATGTCATGTCTAAAATGCGGCCATGCCGTTTCTTGTATCATTCCATCGTGCTTAATCGCATTGAACAATACCAACTAGTTAGTTTAAATTCAAAGCTATTAGAATCAATTTCCCCATGCGAAATTACTTTCATTACGGAGACGACGCGACGCGACCTTTAAAGGTACATAAAATCTTCTTGATTTAGCTATTTTAGTAACGCAAACATTGAAAAAGCAAATTATTAAAGCAATAGCAACTGAAGTCGTGATCTCAACCTAATAACTATAAACGACTTCCAAATGACGAGACTTGCAAATTAACCTATGGCTATGGGCATAAGGTTAATAATGCATCGACGACGGCCACATATCAGGTGAATATAATCAGCAGTAGAAAGCTCGTAGTCAGTTGGAAATTTGACAGTTTGGATAACTTCATCTATGTTTACCAAATCTTGGTCTGCGATGTAGTCACCGTATGCGTTCATCTATTTAAATAAAAATCAATTGCTGTTCGTTAGTCTCGCTAAAACTCGTGAACGGCTGAACGGATTTATCTTATCTTGGTCTTAAATGTTCGTGGAGGTCTAGGGAAGGTGTAAAAGCTGAGAAAATATGAAAAAATGAGAGGAAGATAGTAAAAACGTCAATTTAATTTTCCCGTTTAAACTGTTCTATCTTCTTTCCTGTCAAACATTTTCACCCCTTTTGGTACGGTAGACTCGGATCCGTCATTTCTTCCTAATTATTTTAACCCGTACGAAGTACGCGGGGTCAACTAGTGATATATATCTTCACTGGTGATTCTGATAAAAGTCCGAAAAGTGTACTTTTAAATAAGAGAGGTAGGTAGGTACCTGAGGTACAGCGGTGTTTCCTCTTAAACTGGAACACAAATGAATCACTCCCGTACTGTCTACCCTAACCCCATACCTAACTTAGGTTAGCCCGTTGAGGCCTGAAAACCTTTTTAAAAGTCCGCTAACTTCCTCTCTCTCTCTCATTCTTATGCTTGAAAACACTACATGGAACCCTACCCTTTCTCTAAGTGGATTCTCCAATTTTATCAGACAATCATCACATAACCAGTTTTATATTAAGATCTCTCACTCCTCATATTTTGGGTTGTATATAATCAGGTCTTCAATCATAATGTATCTGTCTATCTACATACTCATATTATTGGATTCATAAAGTGTTGAACTCTTAGTAATCTTAAATTTGCGGAGTGTTTTATCGTAGTAATGTTATAATGTTGAATAAAGTTTTATATGAAATTCAATGGAATCAGGAAAATATAACATTCGACGTTGTTACATTTGAGTAATTAATAATTCTGATCTGAACAGATTTTACAAAACTTAAAATACCTATACCTACCACATTTCTCCAATCATTTGCTAACTATGGTAAAAACTGTGTCCCTGCCGAACGTATAGCTTTAATTTCCCTTAAAATTCTTTTAAGCATTACGAATTTCTCGGGGTTCGGCTAACTTCATCTATGTTTACCCAAATCATCATTTTCGATGAAAAATGATCATTTTTCCTCAAACCCAGGAAACAAACAACATAGGTAATCGTATCGTATGTAATCGATGGATTGGTTGCCCATACTTTCCATTTCTTCCCAAAGTAATATTAGGGGTTTGTTGTTATGATAATAGGATAAGTTTATCACGCGTAGCACGCAACGAAAGCGCCAAAACTGGGTTAGTAGAGGCTCAGAAACTACGCCAATTTAAAGTTTGTAAGTGCCTTAATTAAAAATTTATAAAATTACAAACATCAACAACAACAAACAAACTTAACGGGGGCCCTCGGTATATTACTTTAATGTCTAGACGAAAACAATTCAGCAAGGCAGTTGATTGTTTTAAATAGATAACAATTCAAGCTCACTTTTAGTTACGAATAGGGCTCAACTACTCCTACAATAACTTTAAATTGGTTCATGAGTATTTATAACAAATACCCTTTCACTTATGAAGCCCAAAAAGGACTATCTTATGATTATTATCAACGGAAAGGCTTACTTTGAAGAGTGTAGGTTCTGGTCATGGATTGTCTCGTGTGTGATTTTGATACTCTTTCAAACGTATTTTCAATAATTACTTTATTAAAGAATTCTTTGTAACTAACTAACGTTGAAAAATAAAAAAAAATGGTTGCCTGTAAAGTCGGTTTTACGGGCGAAGATTTTACGTGACAACGTCTTTTTCTCGGTAGAATATTTATTGATATGAATATAATTAAATTGCACAATAGGAACAAGGAATTGAATGAAAATAAGAATTGCACAAATTTTAACTATAGAAATATATTTTGTTTACTAAAACATTGTACATGTAAACTTAAACTTAACACGAGAGACTCATCGTAACGTTACCGAGCGTTAC
The DNA here is from genome assembly GCA_902850365.2 of Chilo suppressalis. Lineage (NCBI taxonomy): Eukaryota > Metazoa > Arthropoda > Insecta > Lepidoptera > Crambidae > Chilo > Chilo suppressalis. Next base: position 9,036,009 of record OU963902.1, read on the forward strand.
ACTTTTTCATAAGTGACTCCCAGCCGCAACCTAATTTAAGACGTTGTCACGTCAATAAAGTAACTTAAAAAAACCCTAGACAAATTAAATTAAATATTCTTGCTGTAAATTAGGTTTGTTTGTGACTCAACTGAAGGTGCATAATGCACTATCTTATTATAACTGCAGAATATAAATAAAACCGACTTAGTACGATAGAACTGATATTTCAAGGCAGACTATTAGCATAATACCTATTAAAACCCGATCACGAGGTACCGTAATGCAATTGAAGACGAAAATACGGTCGCGTCATTAACCTACAGTATGCATTATCGTCGTTACGTAGCTTTTTTACAAAACTCCTGTCACGAATGCTCCCGTTATTAATCATTCGGTTGCTTTGGTTACCACGAAAGCTACGATGGTTAGAAAATACAGTGCCGGGCGGGCGGCCCAAACTAATGGACGTCCAAAACCAGTGGCCCGATCGTGTTTTGTTAAACAAAATCGCATCAATGTAACAAGTTTGCCATGGTGTAGACGTTACATTCGTCCATGTAACTACACTAGAACACATGCTACTGTTGGTAGTGGAGATTTTACAATGACGTCTTTGAGAACGATGCATTACCTGTGACATGAAGACCAGGTTAAGTTATTTCGTTTTGTTATTGTTTGCGCACTTCCGCCGAGTCAACGACACATCAAATGTGATGAGTTCATTCAGAAATAATAATATGTCGGAGTACACTTATGTTATTAATACATTTTTGCATTTGAAAATTCTGATTTCAACGACAAGGTTGAGTTTTCCATACTAACATGTAACATTTTCTCCTTTAAGCAGTGTATTTATCGAACAATTGAGGAATAAGTTAATGCAATTGCCCATTTAGAAAAAAGAACCACTGAAAAATAACAAACTTTGAATCCTATTCAAAAGTTTGTTTTTTTCCGATTTAATTAATAAGAAACGTAACATTATTAATGTTTGTTTTTAATTTATCAGTAAAATGAAATGAAATTTGTGTTTACGATGTTTCACATCACACATTGTCACAGCGAAACTTGTAAAAAAATCATTTATATTTCATCAGTAGTTAGTTACTTAGTTGGTTATTGTTTAAAGATTTCATAATGTATTTTAGATACCCCATTGAATTACCTATGGATGACATGGACAACGATGAGCCTTTCATATTTCGGCTGAACGATAACGGAACCGGTCCCAGCTTACTCGTTAAGGTAAAAAAAAAATATGGGTTTTTAAAGTGTGTAAAAACGTTAAATTTTAGCATGTTCCATTGCATTTTAAATTCTTATAAAAAATTCAGACCTTTAGAACCATCATCGTTGGTTCTACCACTCACAAACAACACAAATTTTCATGTAACGTTGATAAACTTCGAAATAAAAAAAAATGCGCAGTGTGCAAGAAAACTTTATCTGAACGGCTTACGGAAAATTTTAGCCCATAAAAATTTTTCCTAAAATCAAAGGACCGCTACATATTTTCATTATTATTTCTAAATATAAGAAGCCGTACATTTTCGCATGTCCCACGACTTGGGAAAATGTAATTATTACAGGAACAACACATTTTATTTTTTATTTTTTTTAGATTATCTTTGGGTCACGGGGATTTTTAAAATTTCTAGTTAGTTCATTTTCATTTCAATATTCTTATTTTTTTTAATGCATAATAAGCAAGGCGTTTGACTATAATCTCGCCTGATGGAAAGCGACAATGAGGCCTAGGATAGTACACGCTTGCCTAGAAGATGCCTGTTCACTCTGGCCTTTGAAGATGTACAGATTATATTGGTTCGCGAGGAGTTCCACTCCCTAGCCGTTCGCATAATGAAAGACATATTCCTAACAGACACTGCAAACTACGATTATATCGTCATTAAATCATTGAGACCATTCTTATGAGCCCAAATACGCTGAATTAGTTGAGTACTTGATGCTGCTACAAAGTAAAAGTGCACCAAATTCTTAAATAGTAACTGTATTTGTTAAACCCTTTTCTTAAATTAATAATAAGCTGATGATCTCTAAACCCCTGAACAGATCTTTATAAATTATAGCTAAGAACCATCTCGACTATGTAGGTTTTCAAATATACACGGCGAATGTTCTAATAACTTATTCTCCCTTATCTCTCCATCACCTTTTCTTCAGAGGACCACGCGTGCTGGCCTACGTTGTCGCCACTATTCCTACACAAACAAAGAAATTTGGTGACTCATTTCTTGTTCGTACTATTCGCAAGTGGAATTCTTTGCCCGTGCACGTGTTCCCTCTTTCCTACAATCTGAGGTCCTTTATGAGAGACGTGAAGAAGCATTTTTGCAGGCCGGCAAGGTGAGGATGGTTGGTGTGGCAGTTTATAACTGCTGAACCAGCTATCAACACATTTGGACTCTACCACCCGTAATATCAGGTGGAATAGAGTCAAAAAGCCCTCCGCAGCGGACGGGGGCGGTAAGGTGGGCACTAGGCCGCGTACAATGCTCCCACGCGCGGGCCATCCTGCGCCCTGCCGTGGAGCTCCGGCTACGCCGGGAGGCTGCTGGGTGCGGAAACGCGGAAGAATCCCTTAACGGGGATCCCTCGGCTTCGCACTAAGCAGCTTAGAGGGTATTCGCAGGGTTTTTTGCCTGCTTAAAAAAAAGAAGGTGGAATAGAGTCGTTTGCCTACCTGGCTATAAAATATATATAAGTATATATATAAAACAAGAAAAAGGTTTTAGTTCCTTCCATTTTCGATTTTGATGTAACTAAGTAGACATAAAATATTTCACTCATTTTAGTTTCAAATCTACACATACATAAAAACTCTTAAAAATCCATGTACAAAATATCGTGAAAATTACATCGTCAAAGAAAACAAAAAATGTCATAAAATGAAAACTACTGGGTCAAAGTAAATTAAATTTTTATGGGCCCAGATGGCAAGTATAAGAGATTTGACGACCGCCGTGGCCGAGTGGTTTGTACGCCGGGTTTCATGGTGTCGCCGACTCGAAAGGTCCTGCGTTCGAATCCCGGTGGAGGCAGATGTTTGTGTGATGAATACGAGCATTTGTACTCTAGTCATGGATGTTAAATATCTATTTCTATATAAATATACTTATATATGTACAATATATGTATTCTATCCGTTACCCTAGCATCCCATAACACAAGCTTTATAGTGCTTACTTTGGGGCTAGGCTAATTGGTGTGAGTGTTGGAAATATTATTATTATTATTGCTTTTCGATCGAAATAAAATTGTCTCTCAAATCGGATCAGAAATCTTAATATGTGTACATATAAACAAAGTATCGTGAAAATTACATATACCTAATACCTAATAACCTCATATTAAGGTCCACTTGCAACAATTTTACTAAATCGCGATGCAACCAAAACTAGATATAAACCATAGCAAAACGTCAATATCAATTCGACATTATTATTTGAGCTAAATCTAATTTTACTTACATTTTATTTTTCCGGATACTTGAAATTCTTTTAGGAGTTTATATTACCCTTAAGGTTTGTGCGGAGCGCGGGTGGCGAATGTACCACGGGTACAGCGGAAACGAAGAGAGGTGGAATCTTTGGTGGCGCACCAGCGCTTTTCCGGCTGGCTGCTACAAGACTCTCGGAGATTGGCAGGTTGGACTTGTTATGTTATTTGTTTTAAGTATGTATAATCAAATTTTTATACATTGTTAATTTTAAAACACCAACAACCTCTTAGGGTGTGATTCTACCCATCAACAGGAACAACTTTTATACGGGACCAACGCTGAAATCGCGAAAATAAAATGAAGCCCTGTCTCCTTAGTCACGCCATAACTTAAGAACAACTCTTTCAATACTTTAAAAAAAGGTCTTATGAAATAAAACGAAAAAAGTTGTCCATTAATTAAAATTCACGGAGACGAAGTCGTCGAAACAAAAAAAAATGCTTTGAGAGCTTAAGTAACATAATTATTGTTTTCTTCTTGCCAATCCTTTTATGTTTTACCGGAAGAATTGAATTTGTTGCAGTTTATGAATCACATACCGAAAGGTGGTTCAATATGTCGGAAGGACAGCCTTTCGCGACTACTGAGGTGCATGAGACGAGTTTATGGATCTATATATGAATTCAGGTATGTTATTTATACTAATGGCCCATGGTCATGAACTTTGACAGATCCGTAATCGTATCGTTACCATCAAAATTTTTATTTAAGGAGCTAGTTCGTTAATACGTCCGCTAGGGGCGCTGTTTAGTTTTCATAGAAATTTTGACGTCAAAGTTCATGCTTGGGCCTCAGTACAGCAACATAACCCAAATAGGAAAATATAAATTTAATCTAAGATACCTATTGTAACTAACCTCGCAAGGGATGACGTGGTGAACACTTTACATTAGCAAACGGCAGACGTTGATATTTTAATCTCGTGGTGGTATTCCATAAATCCTGGTGTGTTATATCGATTTCTGTAACAGGTAATCTCAATAACGAATTCCGATTATGTAGTCGGCTAGTTTATCAGTCAGTAGACAAATACTGGTTGGTTGAACAGTTTTTGTGAAATTTTGTCGTGTATCGACGTAATCAATATTTACCTATAAATGTTCCCAGTAGTCTTACCTGGGAACAGAACTACTGGGAATTTCCTTCCCTATAACCTTACAGAAAGTTAGATTTCGCTGGTGTTATTTTTTTATTTGTTAATTATATTTTAGGAAGGTTTACAGCTATTTATCACTTATTAAATAAACAAATAATTATATCTAAAATCCAATAAAATACCACCACATATTATACATGCTGATTTGTTGCAAGAAAACCATACTTTGGAATTAATTCACTTTAGTTGACATACCTACATGATATTTCATTTAACTCCAAAAGAGTTAATGATTTTTTTATTCATACGTTATTATCGTACAGAATGTGTCACAGTCACAAACTCAGCAATTGATTAGATTAACTATAATGCATTATAATGCCATCGGCTCCTGATTAAATTGCTATAGAGTTCGATCACGGAACCGCCCCATTGCTCGTGAATGTGAGGTAGTGGGTATAATCGAACCCGCGCGGTACAATTCATGCAACCACGTACGCGGCATCCTTTATAAAAGCACAATATATCTGCTTACCTGTGTAGGTAATTTATGTACGTATCAAAAACCGGTTTTATATGTAATATGGTGGCAAACAAGCATATTTGACGACCTCCGTGGCCGAGTGGTTTGTACGCCGGGTTTCATGGTGTCGCCAACTCGAGAGGTCCCGGGTTCGAATCCCGATGCGGGCAGATATTTGTGTGATGAATACAAGCATTTGTACTTCATTCATGGATGTTTACATCGTGATATACGTATTCTATCCGTTACCTTAGTATCCCATAATACAAGCCTTGCAGTGCTTGATTTTGGGGCTAGGCTAACTGGTGTGTGTTAAAAAAAATACAAGTGCACCATATCTTGCAATATCACAAAAATATCGGTCGCGACGTTGCCTATCTTGACCCAATCCTTCTACCCTGTGGCGTGGAGCCCTAGAACCTTACTCAAAGACAGAAACACAACACCACCAAAAGATAGTGTTATTTTACTGTGTCTTCTGTAAGGCCAGCGCTCAAATTTGAGCGAGAAATCCGCTTTACCCTAACTCTCTTAAAATCGTTGACCAACTGGACCCAGTGCGGATTGGTGGTTGCTAACGACCGCAGATGCAGCCGTCGGCAAAGGCTTAACGTGCCTTCCAAAGCACGGAGAACTGAGAAGAGTTTTAATAAAATTTTAGTCACCCATCCAATTAACCCAGGCTGGCCATTGTGAAAGTTTGCTTAACTTACAAACCGAACGCGCTAACCACCTGCACAGACGAGCTCATGAGTTGCGATTTCAACAACAAGTTTTGTTTTATACTTTATTTCCTGATAAATGCTGCGTTAAATTTTCTTCTCTTTACATATAAGAAAAAAAATGCTAATTGTTTACCGATGCCATGCGGATCCCTGAAACGATAAAAAACAACAAAAGTATATTTTGAAACACGCAACAATCTGATTTAGGGTTGTAAATTGCAATTTTATCCTAATGGAAATTAGAACTTTGGATCCTGATGTTTATAAGCAGAATAAATGCAATTGATTTAAAGGCTTTCATAAAAAAAAACATTGCGTGCTTTACTGAGGAACCGGAATTGGAACGCACTATTTTTTTAATGGTCTGTGCTTCGAAAGCATTAAAAATCTTTTAGGTAACCAAATGAAACAAAGAAAAAAGTCTTCGCTTAAAAATATATCTTATACCTAAGTACCTAGAGACAGCTGAATTACTAATGCGTTATTTTTTTCGCAAGAGGATTCACACAAATGTTGTAAATATATTTTATTATTTTTATAATTCCGTATCCAAAGGGTAAAAACCGGCCAAGTGCGTGTCATGCCCCGCGCAGTGTGGGGTTCCATAGTTGTCTGTCGTTACTACAATATATTTGAGCACGAGTGTTTATTTTCGGTCTCGGAAATTTAAAAAAACAATTAATATCAAACTATGTATCTCAACTAAAGTACCTTAATCAAAGTCAAACTGCGTCTCAAATTCAAAATCAATTCGATATTATTATTCTTTTTTGATACTAATGATATATTTTCAAGTGTTTTATAAAAACTTAACGATAGTGTGATTCAGAAGCCGTTTGTAATCGCGGTAGCTTTGCGGAACTAATTATATTTTACTGAGGTAATTAAATACTTTATTTTAGATTTTGTTTTCAACGCAAGGTTTTACGTTACAATAACTTTATCTATGCCACTATTAATGTTTCCTTCGAAGGAATTTTCGATATGTACGAAATTTTCTTTAACCAAAGTTGAATGACTATTACTCTTAAACTAACAAATCTATCTTAACCGTTATAGTTTTCCTCAAAAGTTCATTAAAAGCACTATTATCACGATCACGATTTTTCCAGGTTTTTCCAGCAATAGTTTAGCTTTTAGAGAGGGGGGGGGGCAACTCAAACAAAAATTAGCATTTTACCCCACATGATGGGATAGACGATAAATAGTAATAAAGGGCTTAAGTATATGCGCAACATAAGACCATTATTTAAATTTTCTAGAAGCGCAACTTCTAGTACGAGAGCCTTCCTCAAGGAAAAAGGCTTCCAAAAGGTGAAAAAAGACACGGACTTGGTTTATTGGGATGATCCGAACGATAAAAGTGGAACGATTAAAATTATTATATGCATCACGAGTTGAGATGTTAGCAACACTCGCTAAGATAATGAAATCATAATTATTGAAGAACAGTGGGAAGTTGGCGCATTATCTCAAATCCTAAATATAAAAACATGCAACAAATAAAATTGCTTAGTATAAATAAATCAACAGCAGCTGCAATGAATATAGACAAGTTTGGTCAACATGTTCATAAGCGATTGCGATTAGCAAACAGAAAACGTTACTTTATTATTAAAGTCTTTATTATCAAAACTAAATGGTCTAATATCTCCAAGTGAAGAGGATGAGGCAGTGAATAAAGCATATAGAATAAAAAATAAAGCATTTATAAAGAACACAAATAGTTGAAAATCAATTACAAATGCCTCGGCAACGCTTTTCATTCGTAAAACTGTAAAATATTTTTTTCTCAAAAATCACCGTTTGTCAGTAATGTTATTTACGTAATCACCATTTTGTTATCAAGAAATGGACAACAATACGGCTCAGCCGTGCGGACTCGCCGTTTCGCTCGCGCTGCGTTGAAGAGTACAGTTCTGTCTCGCTCGTTCGATTGAATGTTTATTTACAGACGTGTGCGTGTGTGAGAGTCTGCTTATATATTTGAGTCGGAGCATATTTTATTTGATGCTAGTATGAGCGTACCGTATCTTCCCTTTTTGTTTAATCTAAGGGAGCGACCGAACCGATTCTAGCTGAAGTAACGAAAAACTGAACTACCCTACAATTTTGATAAAATGAATAATCAGGGAAAAACATTTTTTCTATTCCGCCCCACACTAATAAGAACTGATGTGAAGCTGAGCTGAAAATATTGCAGTAGTGCGGAACGCAGTAAGTTTGTTTTCAACTGACTGTCACTAAAAAACCTTCACTCCATTCCGCCTTAGAAGTGATAGATATTTACTAATTCCCGTTCCCGTAAAAGCAATGCTCGGAAAATGGTGTTCCGAGCATTGCTTTTTCGCAGTGAAAGACGCGCCAAAGAATACTTTGAGTTTTTACATATGGTTCTTCTTTTCAATTGAATAGAGAATGTGGTATCCGTCTGCCTTTTTTGTGAGACAACAACTACGACTTCTTTATAGAACTTTTATGAAATCATTAGGTACATCTTAAATTCAGGCATCAACTTCTACTTGATAGCTTGAATAAACTTGGGAATACCTTACTCGACTAAGATTAAAATTAAAAAAGAATGGAGAATTTGAAAAATAGACTTTTTTTAAAAGCGTGCCATCACATTTATTGACGAAGCTATATTTTGTGACCGGCGGTTCCATTTCGACACATCAGGAAACTCCTTGACAGTGAACTCTCAAGCTTTGAGCTAAGGCCGCCACAATATTTATATCGACGTCGCATGCAGCAGCAAGTACAGGAGCGGATTTTAAATTGGTGGAGCCCGGGGCTGAAATTGAAGCGGGCCCATTTAAGGATATGAAAATCATTGGATTCCCAATTGTTCTAAATTCCGCTTTCATGCTTAATATGCATTAATGGGAATGTAAGCTAATAAAACACGTTATGTTACTCTCTAAGCTGTATTTATTGGATTATTGGCAAGAGCTTTTTCCTATGTAGAAGTGAGGGATACATGTACAGGTCAAACTTATTTTCGGTATTTCATGGGATGACGGGAGTCTAGCCCCCCCAAGTCCCTACGTAAATCCGCTCCTGAGCAAGTATACGACATCAGGTAAGTATTCTGTAACATTTGTTGATTACATTGTCGGCTGCTATTGGGCAATTGTCAATCGCGCGCGTCATCGGCATTCGAATCGGAAGTACAGCGGGTCACAGGAAAGTCTACACTTTCATTAGGAATTTCACTCTTACTGATACGGAATAATGGTGAATTCGTACCCGAAGAGTAACCACCGATGAGTCCGTGACTGAACGCATTGCGTGCGACACGCATCGCACTGGCTGCCTAGACGAAAGCACACAAGGAAAGGAAAAACATTAGACGCGATGCGAAAGGTCGCGATGACTTATCTGTCTATCATATGGCATGGTCATTGAACTCATCATAATTTTACTTATCACTCCACGTGGCCTGGCAGTCATAACCTCTTGTTTAGACATATAGACAAATAGTATAGTTTATGCAAATTTAAGTACTTACGCTGTCCATAGAATCCTTGCTTCCTTTTCCTTTCTAAAGAATACATTTAGTCCCACTCTTATATTATTAGAAAGTGAAAAAACTACGCCATTGGTTCGCAAACAGATCCATGTGGTAATGGAGTTTGAAGTCATGCCTGTTGGTAACGCGTGTGCTATCATGGTGGTTAGTCAATGAAGAGTAAAGGGGTCTATCCATTCGGCGGGTCAGAGCATCTCTTCCTTAGGTAGTCAATCGGGGAAACAGTGTCCTAAAAATTTCAGAATTTTTAGATATAGGGAACATGCACAACGAATGTGCTGCCAACAGGCATGGCCAATCCAAATCTTGTACTCTATTAATAGTTGATAATGGCATTTTTAACAAGTAAACAGAATTAATTTTATTAGTAAAAAATTGTTAGTCTAGCATAATTATCCTAATGCATTGTTGCTTTTCTGGATGTACCAATACTAATTTTATTTCTTTATAAAGAATAATAACTACTGATAATAAGGTTTACCCAATTTTTTTTCATTGGTAGTTTTGGAATTGACACTCTTAAGAGAATTTACATATATAACTAAAGCGCAAATATGCTTACATTTTCCTGAGGAGCCAGCTTTGCATTTGACAATTGGTGCAATATTCACCGTAATGCACGACAATTTCTGTGCTCATACAGCTAGAGTCAATAGGGAAGCCCTAGACGAAGCTAGTATACGTGTTTTGCATTGACTTTCCAACAGTCTGGACCCTAACCCCATCGAAAACATGTACGATTTATTAAAAACAAGTGTCCGTGACACAAATCAACCCGTACATAATGAAATACAACTTATTAACATGCTTAAGTCAAGCTGAGAACAAATTTCAGAAGAGACAGTGCGACATCTAGTGGAGAGTGTGCCATCCGGCCTTCAAGAATGTGTTCGAAAAAGAGGAAGACATACACGATACTAAAGAACTACAAAAAAGATAAAAATCTTTCGACATGTTTGTTTTCACCCTTTGTTTTCATTAATCGTATTTTTGCTGAAATTGTATATTATACAAATAAACTCAACACAGATTGTTCTTTTATCTATCAATAAAATTTATTAAAGGTTTTGCAATAAAAATTTGCTTAAGATTCAATTTCATTATTTATCCACTTTGAAACCCGAAACATTTATTAGGAAACAGAAAAAACACAGTGGCCATTATTTTGTTTTGACTAGTAAATATCCATTATGTTATATATATTTTTATAAGTGGATAACCACAATTTGTGTAAGTGTGTAACTAAAAAATTAAATGTTCAAATGACAAACTTCAACCAATTTTTGTTTATATTTATTTTATTCAACGTAAATTAGCGTTTGAACTCTACTTAACCACAATTTTAAACTCTGTAATATCATTTTCGTAGTTCAAAATAATTAACGCAGAAAGGAGTCAGGTACAGAAATAGTTTGAGAGAAGCTCTAACCGCGCAACGACTTCAACTTTAGCTTGGTAAATTACAAAGGTCGTATTAAATTCCAAGCAAATGCAACAGCGAAGGTGAAAGTTCATGGGATATTAAATAATCGGCAGTATTATTTAATGAACTGAGCTCTAGAGCAATTACTCCTAGTGGTACCGTTGATCGCGTGATGGGACAAAAAGAATCAGCAACAGAGTTTTGTTTTGTAAAATTAGTATTCATGGCTTGGAAGTCTGATATTCAAGGTCTGAAATGACGTCGGCATATTTGAAAGACGCACTTAGTGCTACATAAAGCATGGTACTTTTTGATGGTTAATGTGATGAAGTGGTAGGTTGTTGCAATCATCTTTATTTAAACAGTTTTTAAAGTAAGTAGTAAGGCTGAAAAAAAACATTATTACCACTGACTACTTATAATTCTTTTTAATCCACCTTCATAGTAGTGGACCTGCCTATTTGCTGAGAATACATATTTTTTTACAGTTTCATAAACTTATTGAATTTCTGGAATACTTGCATGTATTCAAGAAATGTGTTTATTGCTTTTTGAAGCTTCGAAACAAGTCATATACTTGTTTTATTTTGCTTTTAGGTTCTTATTTTTATGTTACTCTGATTTCCAAACGCTTTCGTATTGCAGTGTGTTGTAGTAAAATGTATGCAAAAATGACGACACGTGTTTCACAATCCACCGTAAAAGGGCGTATCGGCAATAAGGGTATGCTTACACCAATATATCGTAAAAGCCGCTAGTTCACAACCGATTTCCGTCCACAATTGCTGCCTCTCGTGTTGAGCTATAGTCTTCGAAGCTCACGCAATGTTTTCCACTGTATTTATAGGAGAATAAGTACTTAAAAGGTTTCGTTAACAGCATTTTTTCCTGTTCGTGTACAGAATCGAAATAATACAGCCTAAAATAATATTTAATGCTATTCATTTCCTTAATAACTTTGGAGGATGTCAACGGTTTTACGCTCTGTAACGCACTTTGTCAACTTTTTTTGCGTTTATCTTTTCCAATATCGGTCATTAAAATAAATAATAAATAAAATTTTAGTAACCCATCTGGGGTTACTAAAATTTTACAATATCGTGCTCTACCGTGCTTCGGAAGGCACGTTAAGCCGTTGGTCCCGGCTGCATTTGCAGTCGTTAGCACCCAACGATCCGCATTATAGGACCACGTGGTAGGCCTAATCTCCCTACCCATCACATCCGTAAGGAAGGCCTGTGCCCCAAAAGTGCAAAGCATTTATAGGCTGATAATGATGATTATTTTCGTAGAATTTATTGCACGTAAATTGTGCGTGGTGTCAGTAAACGGTGTGTAGAAAATTCGACACTAATAAGTTTCATTTAATGATAGATTTCAATACACCCGTGGTGAAGTTTCTCTGTGCTAAATTAATTTTAAAGTCGTATCTGTTCCATTTGCGTGCCTATCCATTATCAATCATAGACTATGCTGACGTGACACATGTACCTACCTACTTACTGAAACTCATTAACTATCACTTTGCTGTCGTTACTAAGTCTTTAATTTTGGATATTAGATCAGTACCGAGAAACCCTTGTGTAAGGGTCTTAACGGAATCACTTAGCTCTACACTACTAGTTTCGCGTGGCGAGCGAGATGAGCCAACCAAAACGAACTCAAAATAAAAGCTGAGCCTGTATTTAGGGTTGCCAGATATACTATAATATATAGTACCTATTCTACTATATTTTGCCTCTGTATACTTTATTATATACGAAACGCATAAAGTATGCTAAAATACTATATTTTAAACTTAAAAATCAAAGATCACAAGTTGACGTAAAGTGAGGGATTACGTAAACATTTCCGAACGCACTCATAAAAAAAGTGACACGAACATAGAACATATTTATGCATGTAAAAATTGTAATAAGAACAATAATAAAAGTACTTTATTTTTTCTGTGTATACTTTATTTTTCGATCCTTCAAACCGTCAAACTCTATATATCTCAGAAAAAAATCTGGCAACCCTACCTGTATTCCAGTTGTCTTCTATATGTCATCCACAAGAGCGTGTTTAGTTTATTTTATTTCTTCGGAAAACTTACAGCTATTATTGATACATTGTATCTAATTTAGTTAACTACTAGCCAATACCAAGTTTTCACATATAAGATGAGATATTTAGGGCCATAAGGGCCACGGCTCGGGATGGCAGACTGTGAGGGGCGGCTGCAAGAGCTGCGAAGAGCGGCAGAAGCCATATAAAGGCATTCGTGAGGGGCGGCTGCAAGAGCTGCGAAGAGCGGCAGAAGCCATATAAAGGCATTCATCACTGACCTATGGAATCTATAACGTGGTTCGTGTCTGTCTGTAGGTATTTCTGTACGGAGTTGATCCCTCAGTTGACCGCAATATTTTTTTGTTTCTTCTGATCCAAGCCTATAAATTTGGTCATTTAGTAATTTGTGGTCGCTAAATCCACATCTGGGGTCAGATTTGGGATTGCAGTTCACGAAGTATAAAAAATTAGAACGTTTGTGCTGATGTATGTATGATGTATATAAATATATTTAATATATATAGTTATATACATTTTATACACCTTGTTTCAACGACTCCAGTTTCTTTCAATTCTCTCCATCCAAAGGTTGACTGGATGAAATCGCTTTTTGCGATAAGACCGCCCATTGAGTCACTATGTTTAAACATAATGTATTTACCCCATTTATGTACTGTTCTGTGGTGTTTTCAATTAAGAATTGTGTATTGTATTGTATTGTGTATAACTTACAGTCCGCCAAGCTACCACCTACCCTTAGAATATGCGAAATTGGTATCGGAATGCTCCAGGCTTCGCAGAAATGAAGAGGGAGACTCTGACGTCATTTGGATACATAAGCCTGTAGCTCAGAGCCAAGGCCGAGGAATTTTCTTGTTCAGAGTAAGTATTACACCACTTTCAACTTGAACAAATTATTTCTAGTTTGGAAATCGAAACAAATTCGTTTGGGTTTATTTATTAAAATCACATTATGTAATGAAAGGTGACTTGATCACCTCCGCAGTAATTTTTCAATTTAACGAGTCTAAATAATAATATGACTAGGAAGAAAAAAACAGCACTTGCTGAATTTTTTGCCGGTTCTTTTCTCAATACCTTCCGCCGTAGATTCACGAACCGATGGCGTAGCTTCTAGAAATTCATAGTTGCTTGTAACAGCCTAAACTGAATAAATTATTTTGAGTTTGAGTTTATTACTAGCGGTCGAGGGGCTCGATGGCGAAGGTGGTTAGCGCGTTCGGCTGCGATCGTTGAAGTCAAGCAACTTTCGCAGTGGTCGGTCATTGGATGGGTGACCAAAAATCTTCTATCTCGAGTACCGCCGTGCTTCGGAAGGCACGTTAAGCCGTTGGTCCTGGCTGCATCTGGATTCGTTAGCACTCGCCAATCCGCACTGGGCTCGCGTGGTGGGTCATGGCCCAATCTCCCAATTCCATCCATACGGAAGGCCTGTGCCCCAGCAGTGGGGACATTAATAGGCTGATGATGAATGATGATGATGATGATGACTAAAGTGGAACTTTTTATTAGCTGCAGTAAAATGACGTTTTGTGGGTTACTGCTTTTTGAAGAAAAATAAATAGGGATGTAGCTAAGTGAGTAAGTGGATCATTCAATAAATGAATGGTCAGTTTGGTTTTGTTTTAGAGATTTATTATTAAGTTGTAATGTATTTTTTTATTCTATTATCTACTATATAAAAATAAGTCGGGTTTTCCTTCCTGACGCTATAACTCCAGAACTCATGAACCGATTTCCACGGTTTTGCATTCGTTGGAAAGGTCTCGGGCTCCGTGGGGTTTACAGCAAAGAAAATTCAGGAAAAATTATAAAAAAAAATCTTCTTTTAATCACCAAACGAAATGTTACATAAAAAGAAGCCATCTGGTGGCGAAACGGAGTTCGCCGGGTTTGCTAGTTATTACTATAGTATAGGATTGATCTTTTTCAGTGGAAGTATAGGGACGTATATCCAAAATGAAACAAAAATATCATAACAATATTATTTAAATACTATTATTATTTTTCAATCATTTTCGGAATCACTATAGCTTTCGCTTTCGTTCACACTAATGACAATCTTTTATTTATATGAATAATAAATAGAATTAAGTATGAACATTATGAGTTAGTTATGAAACGATTAGATTTTCTGTGAACCTAATCACATCCCTATTATAATTAGACGGTTAACATTATTTTACGGAATGACATTTTGAAACGTCATTTTACTGCAGCTAATAAAATGTCGAAGTATAGCGGTCACCACGGCTTTGCGCGGGTGGGTATTATAACGCGATAAAATATAATTATTTGTCGGCATTGCTGTGACATGAACCTTTCCTAAGGATGGAATAAAAAGAACAAGCCATGCATGGCCCACCACGCAAGCCCAATGCAAATTGGTAGGCGCTAACTGGGACCAACGGCTTAACGCTGTTAAGTCCCAGTTCCACCAGGGTCGTCTGAATTATGATTTTATTTACGTTGTCAAGCTACCTTCGAAAGACTTTTATTGAGCGTTCGAATAGGAAGGTAGCTTGACAAAGTAAATAAAATCATTATTAAGACGACGCATCCTGAAAAGGATGCGAGACCTCAATAAATAAATAAATCAGTGCATCTTTACCATTGAAATTTGTTTAATTAATGAGTGGGTGCGTGAAAACCTAAGAAACAGATAAAAAATAATACATTTTTGGTCACCCATCCTATGACTGCTCAATGCGAAAGTTACTTTTACACCCTCGATCACGGACCAAACATGTTAATATCGTTGCTGTAGGGATATATACCAGAATAGGCTACTTGACACTTTTTGGAAATATGTTTTAAATGGTTAATAATTGTTCTAGAAAGATACAAAACTTTAATTTTAAAATAGATTTTTCATGGACATACAAAAAGGCTGTCAGCTATTTTAGTCTATAGTATCTATGCTATGACGTCAACAAAATCGTAAACAAACATTGGAAGCACGTAGGACATAACCTGAATCTAAATTTATATTATAAAACCATGATTTCTTATAGATTTCATGATAAATATAATAATTATCATGATTGTATTATCAAGAATGCAGAGTAGATGTAGTGAGAAACACATCGTTAAAGACTTCAGAAAAGTTGAATGTTTAAAACTTGCTAAATCCTGTAATTTTACCGTCTGAAAGTCATTTCTTTTAGCAAAGATCACTTTAATGTGAGTACTCATTGAATGATATTTAAAGTTTAAAAATACATTTTTAAGGTTATGAATGTACCTACTAATTCAAAGAGTTTCGTCGTTTCTGCTTTCACAAATCCGGCGTCCAGTATAAATTTAGTCAACAAAACCAATAAGCGGAAATTTTCCTACAAGATGTAAATTTTTTTAAGATATATTTTAGTCCGAAGAAAGATACCACAGTAACACGACAATAAGGTTTAGTTGTTTACTAACACATTTACTAACTTCTTGACGTCACAATCATGGTGGACAGTGTTTTGAGTGTCTAAAGAGCATAGACTAAAAAACCATTTTTCAAATTAAATTCCTACAGCCATCTTCTAATTTTATGAAGTGAAATCGATGTATTTAGAGATTCCTCATACCAAACATTATAAGAAATAAACATTTGGATAGTGCAATTTGACATGAGTCAACTAGCCTATTAGGCTGCAATCTCCTAAAGGCAAAGCGAATACTCCCATTCAAACGAAAAGTCCGCTTTACAAGATCTTTAAAATTTGGTTTATATTATAGAGTGTATGCGAAATGAGATGCGGATCATCGGCTGTGGTTCAACGGTATATAGAGCGACCGTTACTGATCGCGGGCTATAAGTTCGACCTGCGACTTTACGTGTGCGTGCCGGGCTACCGGCCGCTCACCGCGTATATGTACGCTGAAGGATTGGCTAGATTTGGTGAGTATCACAGCTAGGGTTGCTAGATGCTGGCTTATCAATCCCTGGAATCCACTCCCCACTCCATAAAACAAATCAAAACATAGGTCAGTAAAACAGGTTAAACATAGGTCCCCTAGAATTAAAACCCTTTGATATAAAGAGCTTCTGTCGCCCCTCGCAACCCAATTCCAAAGACATCCCCGATGTATGTAACGTGAGTTTATTAATAGTAATATTGTGAAAAAACGGGGATTCCGGGGCAATAAGGTCTAATTTCTGGACACGGGACAAGACGCGAAATTCCGGGACAATCCCGGATTTCCCAGCCATCTGGCAAGCCTAATCACAGCTCTATGCTCTATGCTGAGACGGATGATTACGTTATGTTGGATGTCTGATAGGTGGTCCGTTATAACGAAATCAAAAAGAGATCCACCGTTTTTCAATGAAATGAAATGGATATACATAATATCTAGGTACTCATTATTGTCTGATATGTGCTAGTTCTTTTAGACAAAGTGGTCGATGGGTGCACCGACTACCGTAGGTTGAGAACATTAGATACGTAACATAGGTGACCTATATTATCTACATTTGTGTTTCCAAAGAAGCACTTAAGAAGTGAAACTTCTTTACGCACGCTTGACTTGGAGGGTTAGCTGGCGAAGGCAAACAGGAGTTGAGTGGGGGATATAAGCAAGAGAAAGCAGAGCGCGCGCACATTTTCTTCCTCTTAAAGCTAGTAAATTAAATATGTATATGTATTTAATAGACATATATATATATATATACAGATGGAGCTAAAGAAGTTTCACTTCAGTCGTGAGGTCATATCATAAGCACAATCGTTTTTTCTTTTATAATATTTTTTACTAAAAGTGACATGTCAACCGCCGTTTTCTTCAACTGGCAGGTAAATTCGACGAATTGAGTTACAAAGTCACATTTTCCATTAATTTGTAGAAAATAAACTTATATGTGATTGAATAAGTAAATAAATGAAAATATGTGTAGTATCGCGAGATTTGGATATAACACACTAATATTATAAAGGCGAAAGTTTGTGAGTGTGTATGTTTGTTACTTCTTCACGTCTAAACGGCTGGAGCAATTTTAATAAATTTTGGTATGGAGTTAGCTGACACCCTGGATTAAAACATAGGCTACGTTTTACTGCGGGAAAATATCCCTAATAAACGGCGGGAAACACCGCGGGACACAGTTAGTCATAATATAAACTTTGTTGGTTTCTTTCAGGCACTGACAAATACACGGTAACAGATATTCACAATCCGTATCGCCACCTGACGAATTCCTCTCTAAACAAGTCCGGCCCCCGTTTTGCTGAGTGCAAAGATCGGATCGGAAGCGGTAAGCGGTTTACCTATATAGTTTGTTTTTTTTTTCAAATAAAAACATTCCGGAAACCTAGGATACCATCATCAAGCACTGATACTGAAATAAACACTTAAAATGTTATGAGATCATAGTTACCGTACATTTCGCTTGGCTAGTGGAAGCGAGCCCTAAAGCTGTGTAAAGGGAATATTATATACAACGAATATCAACATAATGATTCTATTAACGAATACACTAATTTTCCCATTCACAGGGAGCAAAAGAAAAGCATAAGTGTCAACCCTTTATGACTTTCACAAATCTCAGAATAAGATAAAAAACTAATTGACTGACGTAACGCACAGCCAAAACCACTGCATTTTAAATAATGAAATTATTCACTTTTTTTTTTTTAAGTTGTTAATATTTCAGTTGAGTAATCATGGTGGAGTACTAAAGAATGAAAAACACCGTAAATATTAACTGCTTATTAACGTATAACAAGAATGACTCAAAAGGTGGTTCTCACGCGACGTCAGTCATTCGCGGTTGCTTAGTTAGCACTCGGTGTTAAATAAGTAAATAATTAAGATTTTGATTCGTTATTAAACAGACCTCGATAATAAATATTATTATGTAAACACAATTATGTCAATGAACCGTACATTAACTATCCTTTATTTTTGCACCAAAGGATTGGATGGATTCTTCATTCAGTACCAAAATCTACTTTTTTTTTTTAATAGTAAGGGTTATTTGGTCATTTTTTTATAATGATCCAATGGCATCCTAGCCAAGCCGACTTAATAATAAAATTCAAAGGACAATGGGCAAAACACACCCAGCTCCGCCAACAATGCAATTAGTATCCAATCGATAGATCTATGAAAAACTAGCCTTTTTTATTATGACACCGTAATATATCCCGGTAGTCAAAAGATATGATACCGTAAAAAAATATCCTGGTAGTCAAAAGATATGACACATGGGCATATATAAGTAGCTAAATAAATTAATTTATAGTACCTTCATTTCATATTATTAGTAACCATAATAATATGCCATATCGTACTATACAACTAGATATACGACAAAGCCTGCCGACCATACTGCGCTTGCACTTACTGAGCCACCACAAAACGGTTTACGGGGGTTGAAGGACTTGCAGTTGCAAATAGTCGACTCGTCTTACTTCGTTGTGATTGTGCGCTCCCTGTCACTTGATTGATTTTTATCTAACACTATTTGGACATTGGAACACGATTATCGGTTCTGTCAATTAGTATGGATGAACGGGAATCATGTTATCTCCGAAGCGTGGAAAAGTTTGTATGATTTGTGGTCGCTCCGTTTTACATAGAAGACAATTTACTATAACGAACAGACTGTTTGAAAAAACCCGAAACCATGCGGGGATTTTCGAATTTACTCCAGCGCGGCAGAATAACATAAGGGGGCACCCTTGCACCTTGTAGGGCCACGTAGGGTCGAACTAAGTAACAAAATTAATTCCCTTCTTTCATTAATGTTCGTTCGTTATAGTACTTGTACCTATTTAACCTAAAATAACTAAAGACCCCCGGGATGGAATTTGATGCGCTTTGGCACACATGATCATGTCTATAATACCTTTCAAACAAATGTAGTTTTAGCCCTGGCGGACGTGGGTGCAGCGTCCATACATTTTTGCCCAATGTCCTTTGTCTTTAACGTTCAAGAAAGTTAGAACTACTGAAAAGAGATTGCTGGAAATTAATCTCTAATAAAGTTTGAACGAAGGTTAATCAGTTCTTGACTAAGAAATAATATTGATAAGTAGTCTTCTTAGTAGTAACTAGAAAATTAGGAAATGTTAGTTGCTTTAGAACTGAACCTTTGTCCTTTATTTTCTGAAGGGTTAAAACGAATGATAAAATTGTACTCTACTCGGGTAAATCTTGATATACTGGCTATTACATTGATATATGGTGGCTTCGGAAATTAATGATGGTTTAGCTGGCTGAAAAATTTGCTGCGATCGTTCGCAGGATGCAAATGGACATTGAAGCAAGTGCGGCGCGCGCTAGTAGGCCGGTGGGGTGCAGCCGAGTGGCTGGTGTGGCAACGAATCCGCGCCCTGGTCACACTTACTCTACTGGCGCAGGCGACCGGCACGCCACCCGCGAGGAATTGCTTCGAGTTCTACGGCTTCGATGTCTTGCTGGACAACTCTCTGAAGCCGTGGCTCATCGAGGTCCTTAGATATTTTACCAAAAACGCCATGTGGTATTTTTCCGTTAACTAGTAAAAGTCTGTCAAATATATATAGTCTGTCAAATATATAATCTGTCGAGACGTCACCCGCGAGTAACTGCTTCAAATTCTACCTCTTCGATATCTTCTAGGATAACGCACTGAAGCCGTTCATCGAGGTACGTGGTCAGTTATTCAGATATTCTAAAGTCATCACCAAAGGTGCCAAGTGGTTACCGTGCAAATTATAAATAAGTCGGTATTGGCTCTCCTGGCAGTCATTCCCGTGCTGGTGAGACTCACTCTACTGGCACAAGTGACCGTTACACCGCCTGCGAGGAAGTGCTACGACTTCGGCTTCGATACCTTGCTGAACAATTCTCTGAAACCGTGGCTCATCGAGGTGAGTGTTCAAGTATTCAGACATCTTAAGTCATCACCGAAGACGTCAAGTGGTAACTTTTCCGTACAAATTGTAAATCTATCGATATGACAGTGATGGTTCGCGTGGCATGGCATTCAGTCGCCCATCCAAGCACTGCTCACTTTCCTGCTAATAAAAAACTAGATAAGAAAATCTGTCACATATTGATCACAAGTTGCTGTAGCTTACGTAATAAAGGCCTGTCGGGCGTTTGGTAAACCTTACTTCGAGAGGTCACGTCTTGTACCATATTAATCTAAGTGTTACGTTACAGGTCAATCTGTCCCCAGCTTTGGGAGCGAGTTGCGAAGCCGACATCACAGTGAAGCAGCCAATGCTGCATGAACTGTTCGACTTGCTGGGCATGCCTATGAGGCACACTGGGCTCGCGCTACTACGCGGACCTTCCCATATACACAAGTCAGAAAAATATTCATACTATAAAAATCAACAGTCATTTAGGAAGTTTCTAAAACTCCATTGACTGAAATTAAACGCAATTCAGGAGACATGTGCTTTTAGATTTTGTCACGTTAATTAAAACAAAAGAACAAAACAACATTATGATTCCATTCATATCCATGTTTCCTTTTCAAGCCAAATTTTATAAAAGGGCTGTAACCATGTTGTTGCTCAATATCGCTTGCGTAATGGCAAAAGACAATCATAAACTAAACATAAGCTTTAACAGAGAAAAGGAGTTTTTCTTGAGGGAAAAACTATATAAATAACCGGTGGTCAGTGTTTTCACAGCGATTATTAGATAGCATGGTTCGTTTTTACCACAGTAACTCGTTGACAAAGTAGGCCTACATGTGTGGTCCTGTGAAGGAGGAAGGAAGGATAAGGAAGAACAAATTTGAACACTCGCCGTTGTAGTGACGCTAGAACGCGCTTAATGACGCTATATCACTACGTAATAGTAGAGACTCGATGTTGCAATGGGCTTTAGAGCACTCTACCATCAGTAGAGTGGATGGAAAGCTCCGATTCCCCTTAGCCCATTCTTACGATACCCATGGTAAGGAGACCTTTATTTTTGACCTTCTCACCATGGGTATTATGGTAAATAGTATTGTATTCTTTCTTCGTCCCGCACGAATAAAATCGCGGTTACACTTTAGTCAATCAATCAATTATTTATTTACAAATACAGTTGATATAAAGGTGTTAAATATTAGTGTTTTCTCAGTTACAATTCCGAGGACGAAGGCGCCGTGGCGCAGACAGCGCCGGCGCGGGCTGTAACCGCGGGTGCGGGCGCAGCTGGTGTGCGGCGCGGGCGCTGGCGCCGCCGCCGCCCGCTGCCCGTCCACTGCGTCACCATAGTGCCGCCCGTGCCTAACTATACGGTACGATACCGTAGGCGTCGTACGATGATACCGTTTACGCGAGCTGTATTAGGATAAGACACTTCTGAAGAAATCTTTGTTTGAAAATCATCACACAACGAGAACGCACCGATTAGGACACCACCTTACATTTACTCACTCGTCAATACGAAGGACTACAAATTCAAAGTTAAGGCTGTTTGTTACAAGCACTACTAGAAGTCGAAAAACTAGGCCATCGGTTCTCAAGTCTACTGCGAGAGGTTTCTCGCCAGTTCTTCTAAGTATAACAAGGTCTTATACCTGGCAAGAAAGTCATACTTAAGGAACTGCCATGCACTGACCCATTGTCACACCCCATATCTAATTCATGTTGTGCCAGTGCAATGAAATGCAAGCTGTAATCATATGTAAACACAAGTATGTTCGATTTTAGCTTCAATTTCCTCCATATTGAACTTTCCAGTAGATACCTCAAACGGAAAGGTACTTGCAAAAAACTGTTAAGGCTTCGTGTACTGTTAATTTTTTCAAATATTTTTCTGCCATTTAATGAAATATTGAATGTTGCAGGACATGACTGAAAAACCGAAGGAACAGAATAGCGGAAGGTCCTGCAAAATCCCTTCTGAGGGGACAGTTGATAACTCCGATGTTCAGGTAAATAATAAACCTACCTACATTATCCAACTTTTAGAGCTACCATTTTGTATTGTTAGTTTACGATCACGAAATATACAACTGTATCTCGTGCTACTGACTGTGTCAGTAAGCACGAAGATTGAAAGCAAAGCAATAAAGCGATAATCACTTTAAAAAGCTGTTCATGAAGCCCGAAACTAAGTAAACTAGGCATGGTCGTAGCTAGCACTTCCCGGTGCGTACCATTAAAGCACCTTGGGACCCAAAGTTCATCGGTCCGCCGAAAGTTTATGTACCCCGCCCATTACCACTTCGACTAGAGTTCGTCTTGGTTGCTGTTTGTCTCTTCTTTTTAGCAAACAAAACTGACAGCATCAAATATAGACAAGATAAGCCTTTTTTCGATCAGGTAGAATACTCCGAATCATTTAAAATTTTGTAGACACATTTTAGAATTTTTGTTTCACCTTATTCCGCTTAAATAATAGATTCAGCTTTAATAGTTTTCAAAATATTTAAATTTTTGTCAATTTCTAACATTTGGTAGTAAATTTCTTAAGATTCATGTAAACAAAGCACGCGTTGATGTCTTTTGTATAGGATTAACAAATTGTAAATTTTAAAATAATTCGTAAAAATTTCATTTTTAGTCGTAGGTTAGATTTAATTAGTGCATAAGATTCGTCTCACCTAGACGCATATTCTGTGCCAAGCTGAGCGATAAACACCCAGAGATAATTTTTTTAAGGGTGAATTTGTAAAATTATTTTTGAATTCTTTAAACACTCATAACTTTTTTGTTCTTAGTTAGATTTTCATAATTCTTATTTAGGCTAGTTAAGTTCAGTAAGATCTATCATTTAAAGTGGCAAAACTTAATAATTTCTAGTTTTAAGTATTTTTAATTTGAAAGTATAAAATTTTTAACTTGTTTTTTTAATTTTAGTTTAAAAAGTTTAATATTAACATAAATTTATTTTTCGAAAACTGGAAAAATCTCTCTTAATCTAAGGTTTCTATCACCGCTTAGTTCATAATTGTAGGTTATAAGATTAAAAAGTTGCGAGGTTTTTAACATAGAAAATTTTGCCCTAACCTAACTTTGCTAAACCTAACCTAACCTTGCTAAACCTAACCTGATATTTCTTCATTCTTGCGACGAATTTGATTCTTTTATGCAGTAATATACTAGAATAGGCTAGTTTGGCACTTGCACGTGCCCAGTTTGGTTCTTGATAGGAAAAACTAACTACGAGCGCCATGCCTGTCTGTCGCTCGTCTACGCGTCGTCCTTCGACTGGCGGCGTGGAGATGGAGGGGGAATCACCGAGTCACCTCCGGCTGCCATTCTGACCCCGGTGGTCACCATTACTCCCCTGCGCCTGTCTGAGGGATCGGATCACTGGACCCTATGTTGCATCGGGCAGCCTGGGGTCTCAGACGACTGACTCCCTTGGAGCCTCCCAGCAGCTCAATACAGCTGGCAAGGCGAAAAAAGTCACCCGTAGCACTAGAGCTAAAGCGGCCACCGAGACAGTAAACCAGTTACCCAAATTGACCGAACAAGACCTAGAAGGCATTACCAACCCCCAGCAATATGAGGAGCTACACAGCCTCCTGGAGAGCATTCCTCAGATCTTGGCGTCGGAGAAAAGCGTTACGCGCGCCATGAAGGACAGGGTTGCGGCGAATGTAGTGAAGGCAGCTACGGTGCTGAGAAACATCGCAATCGGCAACAAAGCGGGTGCACCTGCGGTTGGGTGCAACTGCGAGGCTGTTGGTCCTGGAGGAGGAGGTGGACCACCAGTCATGCAGGGAGCAGACCTCTCGGTGAGCATACCCGCACTGGTGGAAAAAGCCGTTGCCCGGGCGGTTCGCTCCGAGATGGGGAGATTCAGCGCTGCTACCCCGGGCTTCAGTGGGGGCCCCTCCTACGCTCACATAACCAAACAATCTAGGTCATCGAACGGCATCCCACACCTCTCTTCTAAGTCTCGAAGTCTTGACGCTGCCGGAGCGGTTGCTTCCGCTTCACGCCCCAAGGGACATGCCCTTGTCATGTCGTTCCCGGGGGTCGAGGACCCCACTAGGGAGGTTGCAGTTTCGGCCGTGAAGGACGCTCTCAGAAAGACGACGAAGAAGATTACCCCGACTAACCTAAGGAAGCTGTCCAAGGGTAAGTTCAGGGTAGAATTTGAACAGAAGGAGCATAGGGAGGAAATCAACCTCCTGATCAATGCTAGTGGGCACTCGAGGTCAAGAAAGGAAGCTTCGTCCTCTCGTCATACTCAAGGGAATCACCAAGGACATACCGGAAGATGACATTATCGATGAAATCTGGGACCACAACCCGGAGCTAGCTGACTCAGGCGATCGAAAGGATGGGTTGAAGGTCCGATTTCTGCGTCGCAATAGAAACCCCCATTTGTTCAATGCCGTTATTGAGGCCTTTCCCGGGTTGTGGAAGACTCTCATCTCAATGGGCCGGGTGCGCCTCGGCTTCCAGAGGGTGCACTGCGAAAACTTTGTGCCTTTCATACAGTGCAGGAAGTGCGCCCAGTTCGGTCACACCTCTGCCAGATGCCCCGGTCAAGAAATCTGCGCCCACTGTGGCAAAGACGACCACACCACACACACCAAGAACAACTGTCCACTCGCCCAAGCACCCCTAACTTGCTTTAATTGCGGTAGCCACAACTCGAGATTCAAATTGGATCACTCCACCAAACACTCATCATTTGACCAGGAATGCCCCAGATATCAAGCCATGCTCTCACGTTTAATGGAAAAAATTGATTATGACTGAGTTTAGTAGGAACCCGAACTTTAGGCTAGGCATAATCCAAGCTAACTTGGACCGTTCTATTGCGAGCTCAGAAGAGCTCTTTAATGTCTTTCACGACCCTATCAGACACATTGCTCTGATTAGTGAGCCCTACACCGGAAGTGGCGCCTTCGTAAAGAACTCTCCTGGCATAAGCATCTTCCAGGATCTAAAGTCCAACAGGAGGGTTAAGGCTGCCATTTTCATTAAGGACTCCATTAGAGACAAAATACAGGCCATCTTCGTTGAGCAATTTTCCACGCCCAACCTAGTAATAGTGCAAGTGACGGTCAACAATCAGCCACAATACCTGATCTCGGTGTATATCGAGCCTCAACAGGACCCGCATGACACATTGGCGCAGCTGGCGAGGTTTCTGTCTGAGTCGGATAACCCTCGGTGCCTCATTGGGGGGGACTTTAATGGGTGGCATCCCCTGTGGGATTTAACAGGCAGAAGAAACAGGAGAGGCGAGGATCTATGCAACCTCATCAACGAACATGACCTCATCTGTCATAACACGGGGGACGTCCACACATTTGAAACCATCACTCACGGCAGACTTCGCCATTCCATCATCGACCTTACTTTCTCTTCCGGCAGTGTAACCGATATGCTCAGGGACTGGCAGGTGAAACCTGATGCACTAGCGTCCTGCAGTCACAGGCTCATTGAATACTATTTGTTGGTCAACCGGGAATCGCTTGAGAGCACCCAGGAATCTTCTACCTACCGGTATAAGATTCCTGAAAATGCGAATTGGAGTGCCTTCAAAGTTGCCCTAACCAACTACATCATGGATTCTAACCTGGAGCGCGAGAGGATCGACCAACTGGATCAGTGGGGGATTGACGCCTTTGTTGCCGAACTAACCTCAGTCATACAACGAGCCGCGGAAGCGGCCTTTCCGATCATCAGACGAGGAAGGAAGATCCCTCTCAAAAAGCCCAGGTGGACTGAGGAACTGTCCCGTCTCAAGAAGGAAATCGGCCGCTCTCATCAGAATCTCCACAGAGCTAGGCAGGAAGGGGTCACGGAATCCGAGTGCGAACGACTGCCTAATCACCATGCAGACTTCAAGGCCGGTTACTCCGAGGCCATCAGAAGAGAAGCCACATCTCAATTCAGAAGATTCTGTGAGTCGCAGAGTCGTGAGAATGTTTGGAGCCTGACGAACAAACTCATCAGATCGGGTGCACCTAAGAGGCCCCCTGCCTCCATGATGGTTGACAGGCGGCTTTCAACAGAGCTTGGTGGCCAGCTATCCTTCACAGACTCAGGGAGGTAGGCTGCCCAGCCAACCTGTTTCGACTCGTTGACAGCTACCTGGACGATCGCGAAGTGCTACTGGAGATCGCCGGGGTGAGTGAGACAAGACGCACCCAGAGAGGCTGTGTGCAGGGTTCGGCCTGCGGTCCAGCGCTCTGGAATCTCATCATCGACCAGCTACTCGATCTGCCCTTGCCTGCGGGATGGTATTTGCAGACCTATACGGACGACGTCTTACTCATTGGCTCCGCCAAAGAGAGATCGTCTGGACATTGTGTCGGATTGGGGACAGAGCGTCAAATTAAACTTCGGCCCACTGAAGACCAAAACACTGGCCTTCTCGAGGCGAGCAGCGGATATCAGACTTCACATGAAGGGGGTGTATATCTCATTTTCGACGGAACTGAAGTATCTGGGGGTCATTGTCGATCACCGTCTAACCTTCAAAAAGCATCTGAAGTTTGTGACTGACAAGGCCCTCAGACTATTCAACCGCCTCTCCCTCTTCACAAGACCATCCTGGGGGGCACACCTGGAAAACATTGAGGCCATATACAAATATGTAATTGTACCGACCATCACTTATGCGTCATGTGTTTGGGGCCATATCGCGGACCAAAAAGAAGTCCAGAAAACTCTAGGGTCTCTGCAGAGAGGTTTCGCCCTCCGGGCCATACGTGGTTACCGCACCGTCTCCACTGTCGCCTCCTTGGCACTAGCACAGTTCCTCCCACTGGACTTAGAGGTGAAGCGCGCCCGCGAGGTGGAGCTGGTGAGGATCACGGGGACCACTACATAATATCTGCCTGATGACCTGAAGTGGGAAGCGCCAGTGGCGGTGGCGGAACTTCTGCACCCGGCTAGCAGACTCTCCCCAAATTACCTAATCCCTCCTACACAGAATGACATAGACAGGGCAACCGCAGTGAAAATACAGTGCAAATATTCAGTGATGGTAGCCGACTAGAGGATTAATCCGTGGGAGCAGCACTAGTGTGCGTGGACCCGGACCGCCACCCGTCCACTACCATCAGAAAATACAAACTACATAACACCTGCACTGTATTCCAGGCGGAGTTGCTGGCCATAGCAAGGGCATGCGAGCTGGCGCGGGAGAGAAAATATGCAGACGCACTCATCATCTCAGATTCCAAGTCCTTCTTGGAGGCGATCCAACGCCGCAGTAGTTGTCACCCCACTATCGCCGCAATACATAGAACAATACATAGTACCGGCTCACCGGAATCAATCATCAGGTTCTGCTGGGTCAGGGGCCACACTGGGGTGTGCGGCAACGAAGCGGCGGATCGCGCTGCTGGCGAGGCCGCCTCATCTCACAGGACTCCCACATACAGTGCTTTTCCCACATCATATCCAAAAGCGCACTCGAAAGAACTAGCAATGGCGGAGTGGCAGGAACGATACTCCGGCGCTACCCAGGGGTCATACACCCGTAGTATCTTCCCAGAGGTAAAACAGATCGCGGACTATTGCGCCATTGTACCCACTTCTTTTCACCTCACTCAGTTCTTGAGTGGCCATGGGGCGCACCGCTCTTACCTCGCCCGATTTAAAATCATCTCCTCCGATTCGTGTCCCTGTGACCCCGCAATACCCCCAACCCCTACTCATCTGCTGGAGTCATGCCCACGGTTTGCTCGTCAGCGATTTTCGTATACCGAATTCGCTCGTAGTCTAGACAAACCCCCCTTCACATTTGTACCAAACTTGGATAAGCCCGCTCTCATCAGATCCCTTACTAAACTAATCACCCACATATATTCCAATATTAAGGCTAACAATAATGATGACTAAATGAATATATACAGAGATGCATAGAATAACAACTAGATAAATATATACACGGATACACATAACGATAATTTGATAAATATATACACGAATACAGATAAATACACAGATCAAAACACGTAAGTTACTACTTTGGAGAATGAATAGGAGTATGGACACTGTATCCCTCCTGCCCTGCATGCAAGTCATAGTCCCAGTAAAGGGAGGGGTAATGGCAATGGTCGCCAGACGTCGGAGGACGAAGGCCGGCACTAGAGACTGGGATGGGCCCAACTGCGACGGGAACAGTAGTGACAGAAAACCGCGTGGCCACCCGGACTTGGGAGCGAATTGAGCGACTCCACCGGGCGAGCCTATCTACCTTCGTCACCATCGACAAGGCCCACACTCTGCACCTCGCTGCACCGGTATCAAACTCCTCCACCATTATGGCAGACCCTCATCCCGCCTCACCCCCTCCTACCAGGATGTTACTTGCAGAATCGGGGCTCGAGGAAACAATGCTCCATCTCAGCCCCAGCCCCCGGAGACGTATGGAATAGCGTCACCCCGGGACTAGGTCTGACAAACCAATAAATAAACTAAAATAGAACACGTAACGCATAAATCAGACCACTGGAATTAAGAGAAGAAATAAATATAATAAAAAAAAATATATATAGACAAGGTTTAATTTTAGACACCGTTTTGTAATAAGGCGAAGAGGCATAGAGAATGTACATAGCGCCACCCGCAATAAATTGACAACTCCAGAAAGAGAGAAAACAGTCAATACATAGCCAAACTATATACAACCCCATCGCTTCGTCTCTCTCACATTTATATACCCGGTTTACAGTTGGTCAGGGAACGCTGTCTCTCTATATCAATATTTTAACTTGGTTTAAACCTAATGCTGTATCTGTCTTCTCTTTAGCAAACATAAGAGACAAATCCCACCAACCACTCATGGCCGGACGCAGGTAGAAGCAGCGTGAGATACGCACGAAGTATCTTTTGAAGACCGACTTTTACTTTAGGCAACTTATAATTAAGGGGGCTTTGTTTTGAATGCAGTCAAAGTCCAGCGTGGCCGTAGCTTCCGAAATGGAGGAGGCGTGTCGTGGTGGATTGCCTACCACCACTGCGACCGCGACCGCACGGCGCAAGATATTGCGTGCGTGCTCGTGGGGCAACGGTGTGCGTTGGGACCGCGCCGTGGGCCGCGTTGGCGACTGGGTGCGCATCTACCCGCACGTGCTGCCTGCTGAGGACCAAGTGCGTATAGAATCTTACTCATCCATCACTATTACAGTTTAATAGAATGTTCCGAGTGACTCCGAGATGGAAGAGATAGGCAACGGTGGATTAACTATGCCAAATGCCAGCCTACGCAAATATTATGGTACTCGTAGGGGAACGGCGTGCGCTGTGACCACGCCGTGAGTCGCGTCGGCGCACTTGCTGCCTGCTAAAGACCAACTAAGTATAGCACTATTATAAAGTAGGTAAATGTCCTACTTTGTTACTCAGGTCTACTAAATGGGAGTTGTATTGACGACCGCCTTAGGGATCTAGCTGATGTTGAGAGATAACGTGGGTAGTAACTAAGGAAGCGAAGTTCATCGCGATCAAATCCTTTGATTGGCGAGTTTTGCAATAGCCGAGTGAGCGAAGCAACGGCGGCTTCGTCCTAAGTTCTTTAGGGTTGTCGCGATGAATGGTGGCCTATACGTTAAAGAAGTGTTTCCGTGTCCGTCCTCAGATGCCCGTGGAAGATGTGCGTGACAGCGTGGCGCAAGTGTCGAAGTTTCTGCGCGCCGCGCGTGAAGTGTACCGCGAGGATGGGAGGGACGCGCGCGCACCGCGTGACGCCGCGCGCGACGCGGCGTTCCAGGGCGCGCTGCACAAGAAACTCGACTGCGGCAAGCACTTCCAAGTGTGGCTTCCGCCTTTCTAATGTGTTCATAGGTTACTTATCTTAAGCGCAGCCAATAAAATGCTTGCTCAATTCAATTTGATGTTATTTTTTTTACCTAAATACTTACTTAAAGAAAAAACTGCATTTTCTTTAAGTTACCCGCACTGCTCCGCCACATGCGCCATATCCCTCACAAGATTGAGAGGTGACCCAATATATGCCACGTAACATAATAAAGCATATAAATCATCCATTCTTATTTCTTATGTATACATATAATAAAATGGTAGGAAAATCAAACCTGTACATTGAATATTTTTTTAAAAGAATACTTGGGGTGTGATCTACAGTCTATACCGAAGCCAAAAATAGTTTTTAGAATTTTTGTCTGTTTGTCTGTATGTATGTCCGGGATAAACTCAAAAAGTACTGCATGAATTCACTTTAGGGTATGGTCGCAAAAAATTGTACAAATATCGTTTTCGTTTTGTCCTCATTTTATTTTTCTCATAATTTCGAAGTTATTTTATAAATGTCATTTGTTGAACATTGTTCTGAATGACGAGCTTCTGTTTAGATTATTTTGACGAAATGTAACCTACCATCCCTAAAAAATATATGTAAAAAAAATATAATTTGAAAAGTACTGCTTTCACTCCCATACAAAAATCGTTTGTCCAACTACAACCTTTGTATCAAAAATTGCCAATAATTCCGAAAAAAAAATAGTTTTTTGTAAACATTAAATTGTACTCATGCTTTATGATACTTTCTCAATGTGTTTCTAAACGTGCTTATTAAAATAGCGTTTCAGTTACATATTTAATTGTTTTTAAAAAAGTGTCCAATTTTATGATGAGTGTGTAACGTCATGAATGTAACGTTTGTTTCTACCAGTTTCCTTTATGTGATTTGGTAATTTTTGCCATTTTCATAAATTGCAACACTATTAAGCAAGACGCCAACATTCAGAAATAACAATCGGCTATATTTTTCCGAATAAAAATCGTAATTTGTGTTGACTTCAGATTTGTCGCCAAAAAATATGGTTTTTTGTATGTTTGATTGCAAGGTAAGTACTGCTTGTTGTGGTATACTGTTAACGTGTTTAGAAAGATGTATTATCACAGAAAACGGTAACCCTAAGTCACAATCCATAGTTGTTTGCAATTAAATTATATTTGAATTTTAGGTTCTGTCGCACGCTTTTTTGTGTCATGAATGTTACAATGTGTAACGAAATGTGTAACGTTACAATCATGACCGATTCTAAGGCGGAGATTACACTATTTTACTTAAAATATAACCTTACCGCGACTTCGTCTGAGTTAACTTTGGTTTTTTGAGAATCCTTTGAATGTTTATATGTTCGTTACTCAATCACGCAAAAACGGCTGAATGGATTTTGACGAAATTTGGTACACATAATATATGTATACTATATTGAGTAACGAACATACAAACTTTCACATATATAATATTAGTAGGATAAAATTAGTTAAAAATAAATATTCCAGATGCCTTTGACCAATGCCGAAAGGCAAACAAAATATTGTGAAAAGTTACGAACCCAAAATCCTTCGAAGTACGAAGAAATAAAATCAAAAAATGCAGAAAAAAATAAAAAAAGAAAGAAAACCACGGAATGTACCGAAGAAAATAAAAGATTAAAAGAAAACAGTGGCGAGCCAGTCAATATCGTCGCAGAATGAAGTCAAAAGATACTGCGAAAAATGATAATATCACTGAAGTGTTAGTGCTGAAACTCATGAAAACACATTCTTGGTACGAAAACTACAAAGAAGATGGGCTAACCAAAGAATATTATATGAAGAAAAAATCTAAAGCCAAACGTTAATCAAAAAAATATAATATCACCACCATAGGCCTAGAACTATTTAGTACCAGTAGAACTACTATAATAGGTTCTATTATGAACTAAGCTTTATGATGGTCATGTATGTAACGTTCTGTCATGTACGTTACGTATGTTACGATGTCATGAATGTTATTTGTACAATTTTTTGCGACTATACCCTTTAAAGGCACGAATATTATTGAGAAGTCGGGTCAACATATAGGCTACATATTATCACGCTATCCCCTAGGGGGTACGAACAGCCTGGTACAGTTAGAAATAAGCTAAGTCTTTGTTTTTTTGCAAATACAAAGGAAATAACATGTAAAAATATTGAAATAGTAATGCATCAAAAATATTTATATCCTCAATGCAATATCTCTGAGTGAACAACCTTTAGACCAACAATTCGACAAGTTTCTCACAAATGTTTTACCTATTAGCTATTAGCCATTGAGTATCGCTACTTAATAGCTACACTCACACACTCGTCGTAATACTTCAACCTGATTCCTATTGCTAATGTAATGACTGATAGGTAGTAAGTGTGAATGGAATCCAGTTGCGTATTATGCTGGCCAATTATGCCGGCACAATACGCAACTGGCCAAAATCAGGCTTGATATCCCTACAAGAGTAAGTAGGTACGTGGTATCTATGTACCTTTTACCTAAAAGTACCTACCAATCATAAATGAAATATTTAGCAACGAAATAGTCAAATTCCACGAAATCTGATTCCAAAACAATCATTACAATTTATAAATATATACATTTCTATCTACATATCGCTTATCTAACGCAACCGACCTTCAACCAGAAGCGTCATGTCATTCTAACTGCCATATGACTAGCAACTTTACTCTCATATGTTTAAATGTCATATGACTAGCAACTTTACTCTCATATGTTTAAAGTATAAATTCAATTACTTATGCTATAGGGAAAACGATTTGATTACGTATAATTTTATAGCTGTCAGTCAGTAAGACGGGCGTTTCGCGTACACGCTATACGTCGAAAATGTTAAGTCCCTTTAGATTCTTGGTGGCTTACGTGCCTAAGTTACATGGATTGGCACAAGTAAGGTACGCATCGCAAGTATTGCCACAACTGTCAGCTGTAAGTAAACAATCTATATGCTAATCTCATCAATTAGAAGAAAAGAAAAAAAAACAGCTTCTATAAAGCTTTGTGAAATTATTATTTAAAAAGCTAACATTATAGATTTGATTTCCTAATAATTTTTGCAAAATCATTAAGTATGATAGTTAAATAAGGCAGCTAACAATATTTACTCAACATTCTAATAGACAGTACCTACCTAGTTGTTTCATTCAGCCAATCTCATTTATATACATATAGAAATGCTACCTGATTTATCATTATTTAAACAATAATACAACTTCTACCTACCTGCAGCAAGATAAAAAAATGCGATCCGGTACATAACAACTCTTTTCAAAGATAAAACTGTGTAATTCACTAATAAGTACCTATAATATGTGTAGATGTTAAGTAAAATTACAACTTAGATCATAATTTTTTGCTGATTCACCATTACACTAATGTTAAATGTAGGTTATACCTAGATAAAAATTACACAAAAATATAGACATATATATTCGAAATAAAATATTATAAAAGTTCTTCTTTCACAATAAAGGAAAGCTACTAATATTTAGGCCCTTCAATAATCATATAAGTATTTAAATCTAAGAACCTACTGAATTGAGAGCTCTGAGGAATTTTAATAATAATATGTTTTTTATATGGTTTTTTATCGTTATAGGAAAAATACAATGTTAAAAGGAAAAATTATGCAAATGTTCATAATTCAGATATAAATTACTTCAAATCAATACTTGGTGAAGAGAGAGTGTTGACTGATAAAGATGAAGTTATGCCTTTTAACACCGACTGGCTAAGAAGTTGCC
The DNA here is from genome assembly GCA_902850365.2 of Chilo suppressalis. Taxonomy (NCBI): domain Eukaryota; kingdom Metazoa; phylum Arthropoda; class Insecta; order Lepidoptera; family Crambidae; genus Chilo; species Chilo suppressalis. The sequence goes on from OU963902.1 coordinate 9,070,320, forward strand.
GAGGTTAGTAACAAATCAAACTATAAAATATAATTACCTTATGAGCCGAAAGCCATAAGTTTATTTAAATAGGTAATTAAATAAAATTCCTTTTCTAGGGCAATCACAAGTAGTGCTGAAGCCAAAATCTACTGAAGAAGTGTCTCAGATTCTGTCTTATTGCAATAAGAAGTGTTTAGCGGTTTGCCCTCAAGGCGGCAACACCGGTTTGGTCGGTGGTTCAGTGCCTGTGTACGACGAAATCGTCATTAACTTGATGCTGATGAACAAAATTATTAGCTTAGATGAAATATCAGGTAGGCAAAGGGAAATTTAAGAAATTAGGTAAAGGGTATATACATTATAAACTGAAAATAAAAAACGTTTGCCAACATATACTTAACAATCCTTCAAAGGTCGAAACGAATTCGTAAACAAAGCTTCCTACGACATTTAGATATACAGAAAAGTGTTTAGAAGTTATCTACATAACTTAAAATATAGATGTGTTTTAGGACGACGACTTCCGCAGCCAAATGGTTGGTACGCCGGGTTTCAAGCGATTTCCTAATTTGCCTTGCCTTCGAATCTCGGTGGGGCAAATCTTATTTTATTTTATTTGAGAAATTTACAGACAAAAACAGAGTATACTAAAACTATGATCAGTCACATGCTTATAATAAATTTCCACATAGAACACTTACATACTTAACTCACATACAAACAACATAGGTATAAAAAATGTCTAACCAATTTAGACGTAAATGATATTTTAACCATTAGAGCATTAAAATTACTGACAAACTACATTTCAAAATATTTTCCTGTCAAAATTCGCTTCACCTTTGAACAGCTATTATAGTATAAAACAAGTCAAGGTTATCAGATGTTACATTGTTGAAGAGTCTAACTGCTCTGATAATAAAAGAATTCTGACGAATACGATATTATGATGAATACGAGCATTTGTACCTAAGTCATGGATGTTTATATGTATAATTCTACATATGCATATATCAGTATCTATCTATCCGTTACCCTAGTAGGTATCCCATAATACTAGCATTCGCAGAAGTCGCAAAATCTAAATTAACACACACTTCCCCATATCTCCCTGATGACATTCCAATCAAATCTCTAATACCTATAGTTTCTCTCCCACACCCTTCCATAAGAACTGGCATTGAATTCATAGAAATTACCACTCAAGATCAGGTTGATCAGATCAACAGCGAACCCATACACCACATCTACACAAACGGCAGTCGGCATAATAACAAGGCGCCTTCGTGGTGCATAAGCCCAACGGGACAACCCATACTATAAAACTACAGCTTCATAGCTGCTGCTCTGTATACCAAGCCGAGCAGTTGGCTATTGAACAAGCATGCCTATGGCTTACCCGCAACAATGTCTCTAAGGTCGTCATCCTTTCAGATAGCAGATCCGCCCTCATAGAGTTGAGGAATCCCAGCTTAACTCAACCACTTGCCGCACGAACTCAAGCTCACCTCCTCTAGGCAAAATCAAAGGCCACACAGGTTTCTCTGACAACGAAGCCGCTGACTCTGCAGCTAAGGCCGCAGCCAACTCCCATTCAAACCCCGACTATTATTCCATTCTAATCTCCCACGTCAAATACGAAAACTCCTCAAATCTTTTCACCGCCGCCAAAGACCTCTACGCCGAAATATACGCTCAATAGCTCCCCCTAGATTTGCCGTAACGCAATTGCTCACGGCTATCGATGAGCTCAAAAATCCTTCGCGCATTTTATGAAAATTGATCTTTGCAATTTTAAGTTTGATAAAAAGTTAAGCAAAATTAAAAGCGAGGCCGCTATGAAATATTCCAAGTTATCTGCAGCACTCAATAAGTAAAAATTATTTTACTTTGTTGGTTTCTGAGATTAAGAACGCCAAAAATTGCCATTTTACGCAAAAATCACAGTCAAGATGTGGTAGGTAGTCCAATTTTCTAATTTTTTTAAACATATTTTTTGCATCTCATAAGAGTCCCCAAGCGTATACCCAAACTCCTTTACTCCCTGAAACGACACTCAGTCCTAACTGCAAGACGCAATAGTCTCGCAGGCTTAGTCTTGTTCTTGCAGGGTCAGTCTTGGTTTTGATCTTGCTAAAATTAGGCGGTTTTGGTCTTGGTCTTGCGAAAATGCAAGAACAAGGCCAAGCCTGCAAGATCAAGACCAATTTTGGGCAGCACTAGTGCTATTTATAGGGCTCGACCAATTGGTGTGTGTTGGAAATATTCATTTATTGTTTTTAGGAGCACTGGTCTGTGAGTCCGGTTGCGTGTTGGAAAACTTGGACACTTATGTTCGCGAACATAACCTGATCATGCCGTTAGACCTGGGTGCCAAGGGGTCCTGCCAAATCGGGGGCAACATTAGTACAAACGCTGGGGGACTGCGACTGCTGCGTTATGGAAACCTCCACGGTTCAGTGCTGGGGCTGGAAGCTGTGAGTATGAGGGAATGCTGGAACACAGACGCAGTCCGAGGTTAACCCTCTAAATTGATAATATTTCTGAAAAAAAAGAGGATTCGCTTATATTAATCCTTATACTAATATGGTCAAACGACTATGAATCCTGCAAGGCTGGAAGTCTAATCTGATTTACAGATGGCTCCCTCCAAAATGGGTCAAAATGTAGGACGTGGAATATACCTACGTACAAAAGGCCGCGATTCAACAAAAGCGTGAATCTCGGAAAACGCGCTACTATAGATATTCCAAGCAGAGTTATATGCCATCATAGAATGTGCAGAAGCCAAACGTCAACGAAACTACACAAACCAGGTCATATATATATTTTCAGATAGCCAAGCAGCGCTTAACGCCATTAACTCGAACACGGTATGCTCGAAATTGGTGAAAGGCCAATGGTGAAAGACTGCGTTGATATACTGAATAACCTGGGTCAAAAGAATAATTGAATGGGTACCAGTTCATTCAGGGTTAATCGGCAACGAGAAAGCTAATGAATAAGCAAGAGCAGGGACAAAGGGGCAACAGAAGAGACCAGAACCTTTCTGTGGCATCCCTAGAAACCATGCTATGCAAATTCTTAGGGACGATCTTCTAGGGGAATCGATAAAATACTGGTTAAAACAAGCAGCATTAGAGCACGCTAAATCACTAATAGAAGGTTACTCGAAAAACGGACTTTTGAGTTAATAAAACTTACCAGGCCGAACTTTGAAGATACTGTAATCAGGAGCGTGAAACATCAAAAATCCAAGTTTGTGGATGAGATGCCCACATTCACATAGAAGGTTCTATGTGAATGTGGGCCTCTCATCCACAAAAGAAGTATTCATTTGGGACGACATATAATACGCCCAGAGTTAATCAAATCTCTAAAAACTAGAAACATTTTGGTGGCGCGTCACAATAGATCTTATAGGTCGCAGTGACTACAGTCCCATTACGATTGCATAGCCCCAAAAATCTTAAAATAATAATATGAATCCTCCTGCTGAAATCGTATTAAACTGTAAAATACGTAGATTGAACAGTAAAGATAGAAAGGAAAATAATGTTAAACTGCAATCGCAGACTACGCCATCGACCAGATCGAACTCCTCTTAGCGGATGTTTATGTTTAATTATTAACAATTAATATATTGATAATATTAAATTCTTCACAGGTGAAAGCAGACGGTACAGTGATAGATTGCCTCAGATCATTGAAGAAGGACAACACTGGCTACCACTTAAAGCACTTGTTCATAGGCTCTGAAGGAACGCTTGGAGTCGTGACCAAAGTTGCTATCCACTGCCCTGTGTTGCCCAAAGCAGTTACGCTTGGCTTCTTCGGTAAGATTTAGATAACTTAATTTAAAAAAAAAATAGGTTCGGAACTCAATATTTCGGATCATATATTTTACACGTTGTGTTATAAAAGTTATATTTTTTGTTTTAAAGCAATAGTCGTTTCTGGTTTGTCCTTAATTCTTCCTTTTTTTTCAGGCGTAAAGAGTTTTGAAAACATCCTAGAATTGTATAACAGTGCGAAATCGTCGCTGGGCGAGATTTTGTCCGCCTTCGAAATGGCAGACAATACAGCCATTACTCACACGGTGAAAAATCTAAACCTGACGTAAGTAGATAATATCAGCACTCCCTTAGTACCCTATAATAGCATATATAGAACAGATTTATTTTCCAAAAAGATATATTATTGTTAAATACACCCTCAGTGGCGAAGCGGAATAGAGGACTCCCGTAAACTTTAACATATTTCCAAACCATAGACGACCGTAGAAGTTCTTATCTTAGGGTTTTATATGTATTCAGAAAATATGATATCGAAACGCTTTACTAAGCTTCCGCTATCCGTCCATCCAAGGTAGACAGTTAAAATCATAGAATGTGTAGATATTTTTGCCGCTTTAACAAGAAATGAAATAAAGTTAAAACACTAAGGGGGTAACCCCCATTTACCAGGGATATGTTTTTGCTGGTCCATTAACTGGTATGATGTTTAAAATTTTTAATATATCATGTATATCTTACGATGGTAACAAATTATTTGTGTGCCATTTCACGAGTTTGTACCCTCAAAAAGCTTTTTAGTGTAATTGAAATATTACATTCTACAGAAACCCGATAGCAGATTATCCGTTCTACGTGTTAGTAGAGACGCATGGTAGTAATGAAGTACACGATGGTGAAAAGTTGAGTAGTTTCTTGGAGAAAGAGATGCAAAGTGGACTCATATTGGATGGAACAGTCACATCGGAGCCTGCCAAAATGCATGTAAATGCTAACCTAACCACTTTATGGATTGATCTGATTTAAAAAACTTTGGGTTAATAGTCACATCACAAATTTGAAATAATTTATATATTATTTCTTTTTCAGTCTATTTGGAATATAAGGGAGAGTATTGCGGCATCTTTTCTAGTCGAAGGATATGTGTTCAAATACGACGTATCTCTACCACAAAAACACTATTATGAAATAGTTCCTAAGCTGAAACAGCGATTAGGGGACAAAGCGTCTTCTGTTATAGGTTACGGTCATGTAGGTAAGATAAAACTTTTTTCATTGTATTTTACAAGCAATTAATAAAGAGAATATCCCTAAATATAGACCTTAGGTACGAGTACAATGGCTGGTGAAAATGATAGAACTAAGATTATTACTTATATTATTACAGGTGATGGAAACATTCACATAAACGTTACAGTACCACAATATAATAAAGAAGTGTTGTCACTATTGGAGCCGTTTATATTCGAAGAAGTTTCGAAAGTTAAGGGTTCCGTCAGCGCCGAGCACGGCATAGGGTTCCGTAAGCCACAATTCATCCACTTCAGCAAGGACTCCACTACGTTGGACTTAATGAGGGACCTCAAACAACTGATGGATCCCAATGGAATTCTTAACCCATACAAAGTATTACCAGATACCAATTAGACTTCAGGCGAAATATTCTCGAATGATTGTGATAATGTATGATGGCACAAAGCATCTTCTGCGAATATTATTTGAACATTTTATACCTAGGTAAATTAGTGATACCAATTTTTGGATTAATACGATTGACACTTCATTGACGTATCTAGAAGCGAGCAGAGAATGATATACAGACAGGAGCCCAGGCTGACGAGACAATCGGATTGTGACGTAATTATCAACTTTATCAGTAAACGCATTTCAAAGTCCATACATCATTGGAACTAGCGTAAACTAAAAAAAGTTGACCACCAGGAAGAACCCCTTAAGATACGCAAATAGACGTTTTTCTTTTCTTAATATCATCAAAGTTTAAGAGCAATAAGTTACATTTCTTATTTCTATATTAAAAGTGCAATCGTAACAAATAAAATTTCATGTGAACCGTATGAGATTAGTGAGATAATGCCCGGCGATCAAGGGCCTGTGGTCCCACGCACCGGTTTGTCTTATTTTATTATTTCGTTTATATTATTTTTATACAGTAAGAAAAAGTAACTGACAGGCGCAAGAAAAAATAGAAAAGTACATAATACGCTGAAATAGAGAGTTAAAGTCAATACTGTGTGTATTACAATGGGACACAATGTATCACAATGGGACAGCTTAGAATTTTAAATATTAAGACTGAAATAAAACAAGAATATTATTTAAATGACTTTTATTAAAATATCCATTTATTCTTATAACATTCGTAATATCACTGCAACAAAAATACAATGGAATATTATAAACATTTTCCTAATTGCTTCAAATAAATAAATCCGGTATTGCTTAAATATATTCAAAAAGTCTTACATAGTAGCGCTAAAAATATTATTATATGTGGATTGCGATTTTATTAATAAATTTATTTTTAGAATATAATGAAGATTGCTATGTGAATGTTTGGTAGCACTATATATAGAGAGAACACTACGAATTTATTACTCGGCAATTAGGTCAATAATAAGTAGAATTCATATCGTATCCGAGGCAGCTATCACTCCCGTTCACATAATAAAGGCAAATATATAAGTCTAAAATCAACTTCAACAAGTTTGGCATCTGGCAGAATAGATTTGATGCTTACTCCGCTATCCTATTCTTGTACGATAATCACGCGCAAATTGTTAAAAATTGCAGTACATTGTGTTGCAAGTGATGTAGCAAACGTTAGTAAAATAATTTGTGCTAAAGAAAACACGCAATTTAAAATTATTAAGTCCATCATATTGTTCAAATAAAATCACTGAGATTTCTAATTAATAACATAATCAATGCATTGACTCACAGTGTTTTACATAAATAATTTATTGTAAATGTCAACCCTTCCACGCGTAAAAGATTAAAAATAAAATATTAAATTTTCTTGTGGAAGTTTCTCGTATGGAATGGAAGTTATAGGGTGTTTTTTTTCTTTCAACTATATTTTTTGGTTTTTTTTTTAATCTATTCCCATTTTATCAAATCAGTAACAGGAAACTCATGAGATCACTAAGTTTATTAAAGACGAAATGTAAACAAGAATCAACATGGCTCTTAATTATGGCCTTTTAAAGATGGTGGGAGACAACAATAACAACAGACTTGAAAACTAAAAATACGCACCTTTTCCTATCATACAAAACAATAGATTGCTTTAATAAAAGCATCTGCTTGTTTACATTTAGTCCAAGGATTTTCAGAAAACCGCAAGTTTACGTATGTTTACATAGTTTAAATATGATCGGCATTCGAATATAAAAATTTCATGTAACACATATTACAGAAAAAAATGCTCATTTCCTTCCAACACGTAAACACAACTGAATCCTCCCGGATAAACAGACCAAAACATTAAATAAGAAATATTGTGTACTTACATAATCTATTCTATTTGAAGCAGAAGCTAACCATGGGTCTAAATTAAAAGCTTTTCTTATTCGTACATGTTCAAATGCTTAACCACTCTATTACAGATTTCCAGTACTTACATTGATGTCCCATATAACAAATTAGTTTTTTAGACGCTGTCTGTGTGTAGAGTACAAATAAATACATCATTATTTAAACAAATCCTAAGCAATCAGAACGACTTCATCTTAACACGACAGAAGACTAAGAGGATTATAAGATCTTGCTTATCATAAAAATAAGTCGATGGCAAACATTAAGTTTTTGGATCACAAACTATGGGGGTGACTTTCAGACTACCCTTTCAGGCTTTAGGTCAACACAGACGTGTTGGATTCGAACTGCAAGCGAACTTCGACACTGCATCTTATAGTGCGATGTGCAGTTAGTACAACAACTGCTTCGAAACTTTTATACAGACAACATCGATTCATCAAGCGGTCAGCTATTGAAATATAAAGTTTAATGAATTAAACTTTGTTTTACAATAGCAAACAATGAGTTCTTTACTATTAGTTTATTGCATTTTGACCACGGAACAAAGTTATGGCAAATTGTTCGATGTTTCGGTGATGTTTTGTTTCAAAGTGTATGACGACATGATAAGTCAAAAGCACTCAATCTGCAAACTGCCTGTGGTTCAGCTGATAACAAACTAGCTCTTGGGATATCTTAACATCGAATTATCCTTATTTGCAGTTATATAATTGCAATTTAAATGCAACCCTTCTGTATGGACCCATAGTGACGATATTTTGTCATTAGTTATCGTACAACTAACCGTGTAAGGATAAACGCCAGCTTAATTTACTCAAACACTGTTTACCAAAAGCAGGTTTAACCGAATGTATATATATTTTTTTAACACTTTTTTTTTATATTTGAAATAAAAGTTGAAATATGATCTGACAGTCAAGAGAATAAATATTAAAAACAAAGGAGGATCATAAGGTTCATAGAGCCACGCATCAAGCTAGCACAACAGTTAAATTGTCTCAATAAATTGTAAATCGTGCATCAAGCAATATAAAAATCAAAGTCAGCACTTTTTAACAGTTTTGGGTAACTTCAACTGAGGCTGCCTGTAAAATAGAAAACAATTCGGCCAAACCTAAATTCGGAGAACACTGCTTCAGTGAACTGTGATACAGTCGACGCCACATCAGTGGACACGATTCGTCACTCACATCGCCTTTATTGCATGGTATTTAAGTCGGCAATTGTAAGGCAAGCGTATACACTGCCATGACTGACTCTACTCTAGGATTCACAATTTCATTCGTAACTTTTCTTAGAGTGGTCACCGCGTTGGTCACTCGCCGCACTTGTCTTTTTATAGAGTTTTATAATATTTTGTATTTTTTTTTTGTAATTTATAATGTAGTTGATTTATCAAGTGTCTCGGGATCGCTTTCGGGCCGCTGTGAATACACAAAGGCATAGTCGCTTTGAGGATTCATAATTTCATTTCATACATTCTCAATAAATGCTTTCTAACTTGTTTTGAAAAAAAACGAGTATATTGTTTTTTTACATAGACCAGATCTTTTCGGTTTGCTTAATCACGAAAAAAAATATGACATAATAATATAAGAATAAAAGAGGATCATACCTTTTGTATGCAAAGCGTTCCGTCCACACACCCTAGTCACTTGCTATATCCACTCCCTAAGCCATTTCTTATAGTACAATACTTACAAACGAGCAGTCCCCTTTCCAATTAATTACATTAAATTTGAACTCAATCAAAATTATGTTGATGACACTCGACATCCAATTTCATCCATTACTCACACCGCTTATTTAGCTAAAATTCCAGATACACACATTTTTGTCATATTAATGAATTTTATCTAGTCAAGCAGTATGAGAAATAAAAAAAAGGGTTTTAAAATGTCAAAATTAACATTCACTTCAAATCAATGTATTTTATTTACCCTCTCAAGTCGCCATATCTCAGATAATAAATGTACGTATGACCCACGGGGCTTAGAACAATAATCGTGTGTAAGTATCGTAATGTAGGAAATGTTTAATAAGTTTTTCTGCGCTAGTTTACAGTGGAGACGCGTTTCGGTCTGTCCGTCGAGGCCCAGGGTGGGGGAGGGTTATCGCTTGATCTGGTTGGACATCTTCAAGAATTCCAGGAAGCCCGCCTGCATTTCGGCATCCATGCCGGTGTCCCAAGCGTCGTTTTCGAGCTCTTCCCTGTATAAATATAAAAAATAATAATTGAAAAGTCGTTTAACTACTAAGTCGTGACCTACGTGTAAATAATGATACAAAGTTAAAGGTCTGGCTTTGATTATTTACTCTCTAGATAGAGCGTGGCAGCGCAGATGCGTTGAAAAAAATATTTCCCACCTGGTGGGGTCTGAGTCGTTTCCCATCACTTAGTGTTCAATGCAACGCTAAGCTAGCTATACGCAAGTCAATTACCGATTGGTGAAAAATTGCTGTTTCTTTCTATATTATCATGACTGTTATTTCTGTAATAAACTGGTAAAAGTAAATAATGGTCGATTCTGGCAGGATTCTAAACTTAAAACTAAATTTAAGATCAGTCTGTCTTTTCATTCTGTATAGTGAATGACAAGGATACACTGTTGTCAAATTTAAGTTTAGCTTTAGAGAATCATGCCAGAATCGATACCAATATGTGGTAAAAACAAAATCAAAATATCCAAATATAATTTTACAGATGTTTCAACGTCTCTCGAATTTGGATTTTAATTGTGTGAACAATATACTAATTTTGATTTGATTATGTTTTCCAATTTTTTTATGACGAATGAATGTGGCCTAACCTGCTAACAAACAATCATCGTGCACATGCGTAATAATCTTACGCATGCGCACCGAGACACAAAGAATGACAAATTGCATATGTAAGATACAAGATTCCCTTTTTTTTATTTTGCGTGTCACGCACTCAAGTAAATAAAACCTGACCTGTTTTTATAGCAGTGTTTACAAGGTGGCGTCTCTCGGTCTATCTAGAGAGTAAATAATCAAAGGTCTATAGGACCAAAATTGGAAAAAACGTCTAAAAATCTGTTTCCTTTCATACTGCTTCGATTGAAAATGTCCTTCTTATTTATTTAGATGATAATTTTACACATTGTCGTACAAACATAATTAATATTTTTACATTTGACATTTTATTTCATAAAATAATCATAAATAAGCTTCTCATTTTAAAATTTCGCTATTTAATACCAATACCAGGTCTAATAACTTTTTAGTATCATAACTAAATCATCCATGTATTAACAATAATAAAAATAATGATTAATGGCAAGTACAATAACCTTTTATCGATAAGATTACAAATTTTTATCAAAACTAAATAGCTCACGTAAAAATAACGTAAAATGAAAGGATAATGACCAATTCAAATAAACTACTCTCAACAAGAATAGAAATTAGGTATCTTAACTAAATCGACTACATATAAATAAAAATAAAATATTGATCAAGGACTAGATCCATTTACTTGTTATTAGTAAAAATAAGTTAGATACAAAATCATGTTTAAGCCTCCCTCCCTCTCTAATGAACTAAAAAATGATGTGATGTGATAAACCGGAGTAAGCACATAATTATGTTCTATAAAAAATAAGTGCAAGTCGCCCTTGGAACTTAACTTCTTAGATTGATTTCTATTTCAATTCAAATTAAAAACTATTCGCCATCTCCATCAAGACGGCATTTTTGGCCGGATTTTGTTTCATCCTTAGGAAGAAAGTCTTTTGCTAATGATTGGATGAAAGAAATCCTTGAAAAGGTTGCCTTGAATAAACGCTTTAGGGGACAAAAGTGTGCTTACTTACAGTATATCATTGTTCAAAGTATTATTCTTTTAAAGAAAGACAATGCTATTCTGTAAGAACATACTAACTTTTCACCGCAGAATCCGCTGGTGTGATTTGAAATTTACTTGAAATTCGTGTTCCAATTTTAAATCACACCGCGGATCCGAGGAGAGAAGTGAGTTTGTCCTCCTGTCCGTCCGCTAAGTAACAGCCTTCGCCCGCGGGTCCGCCGTCTGTTTCCCACTTCATACTTAAACGGAAGAAAACTTCTCCTAGGGAAGTTAAGTTGCTCTAAAGGAAAGCTCGTTCCTCAGCCGTTAACGTACGTCCGTCCACTAAGTAACCGCCTTCGCCTGCAGGTCCGCCGTCTGTTTCCCACTTCATACCTAAACGGAAGAAAACTCCTCCTAGGGAAGATAAGGGGATAGAAATCGTGTGCTCGCTTACAGTATATCGTCTTCCAGGCAGGCGTTCTTGTCTGTTTCCCCGTTCATACCTAAACGGAAGAAAACTCCTCCTAGGTAAGATAATGGGATAATCGTTCCTCGGCCGTTAACGTATGTCCGTCCGCTAAGTAACCGCCTTCGCCCGCAGGTCTGCCGTTTGTTTCCCAGTTCAAACCTAAATGGAAGAAAACTCCTCCTAGGGAAGATAAGGGGATAGATGTGCTCGCTTACAGTATATCGTCTTCCAGGGCGGCGTTCTTGGGCGCAGGCAGATTGCTCTGCAAGAAAGCTCGTTCCTCAGCCGTTAACGTATGTCCGTCCGCTAAGTAACCGCCTTCGCCCGCGGGTCCGCCGTCCGTTTCCCCGTTCATACCTAAACGAAATTATACTATAGCCCCCTCATTCCAAAACGAGGACTAAGACCCGTATTAACAGATCGCTCTCAACCCCGACTCTGAGGCTACGAGCTTGAGATACTCTTTTCATACAAAACAGCATCAGAAAGATCTTACTCAAGATCAAGTTGAGAGCGATCTATTAATACGGGCCTAGGTTAGACTTGGTCTCAGTTAATCTTATGTTGTCACTGTCTTCATTTTAGCAAACAAAAGTGACAGCAATTGTTTTAGTCCAGGTTTAAGTTTGGTGTACGTTTTGTAATAAGGCGGTATAAGTCTACATCTATGTATAGTCTATAAGTCGACATGCAAAAAAAGATAAATGTATCATTCTTTGCAAGTCGAATCTCTTAAGATGTTGTGTGCTTTTGTTCTAAACGGGATTAATGTAAGAGTTCGAATGCTCAAGTGGGAAGCACGTTCGGTCTGCGATCGAGGAAGTTAAGCATGTTTCACAATGGCCGGTCATCGGATAGGTGGCCAAAAATTTTGTACATCTAGCCTCTCCGTGCTGCGGAAGGCATGTTCAGTTGTTAGTCCGTCTACATATGCAGTTGTTAGTATCTACCAATCCATACTGTACTACTACTCTATGCATATGAAACACCAGTGGCAGCAGTGAGGACATTAATAGGCTGATGACTTTCAAAATTCTATTCCTAATACCATAAAATATAAATTATTACACCATGTCGATGTCGGCTCATGCGTGGTCAACACACGCCACCACGTTGCGGACAGCGGGTACATGAGCGCGGCGTTTCAACCGCTCGATCGCTATATCTCTAACAACTAGCGAGATAAAACACTCACCATGCCGGCGCCGATGGTCTGCGGGCGGCGAGGGGTCGGCCAGGCCCCAGCGCGCGCCCCGTAACGCCACCACGTTGCGGACGGCGGGTAAATGAGCGCGGCGTTTCAACCGCTCGAACGCCGCGTGCATACCCGCCGGGCAGTCGGCGTCGAGCGCTATACCTGACAACTGGTAAGACAATCACAAAAATTAGTCCAAAACAATTTTCATTAGAACGAATTCCACTTGGATCAAGTGTCAAGCAGGATATTTTTCTTTTTTTGTAAAATTTTCTATAATCATAATAATCAAAATCAAAATCATTCAGTTTAGGCTGTTACAAGTACTCATTAATGTCTAGAAGCTACGCCATCGGTTCGTAAATCTACGGCGGGAGACCTTGTACTGAGAAGAACCAGCAAGAAACTCAGCAAGGGCCGTGTTTTTCTCTCTGTTTTATTATTTACAGAGTCGTCAAATTGAAAAATGACTTCAGAGATGATTCATGAAGTCAGTATAGTTTTATAAGTCAAACAGTATAACGTCTAGAATATAAATATATAAACACGAGTGAGTGATTGTTCGCACAAGCACTTAGCTGCGTACGTTAAAATCCCAATGTCAAAAAAATTATATATATAATTTAAATTTTGTACTACATTCTTATACAAATTTATATTGAAACAGTGAAAATACGTACTTTTGTATATGTTATCATTTTAACCGAAACAGATCAGTTTTAAACACTGAAATAACGAATTTATGAACTAACATAAAGAACTAAAAGCAGTATTTACCTTGAGTAGTTGACATACAGCTTTGATATTAGTCTCTTTGTCTGTGTCCAGTAAATGAAGTAGGACCTTACAGAGACTCTCGCCGAGAGACTTCAGTCTTCCACCCTGAAAATAATGGTTTTATTGATTACTGATGACCATACCTAGCATCACTTCTGCTAAGTTTACACTATAGTTTTTGTATGCATATTGATCTTCCGTATAAATTTATCTCACTGATGGCGAAGGCTGCATGAAAATCCATTCATAATTTTTTGAGAACATAAAGTAGTATGATTGTATCGCTAAATTCTCATAAAGTCTAACTTAAACTAGCCGATTTACTGTCTCTTTATATCTCTGTCTCATTACTTTATTAAATTACTTTTTATCTACTTCAATATTCTCGACAATAGGCCAAAGAAAACCATAATTAGAATAGCAGATGACTGGCAACCTGCCACTATTAAACATATTAAATATAATGGACCAAGCCAAGACTATGCATGATGTTCAGGTGTAGCTATCATCAAAATATTTATCCATATGGATGCAGTTTATTCTCCATTAACAGCCAGTTTCAATAATCAGACTCCAGTAAGAGATAGGCCTATTAGAGTTCTTTTGCGTAGATACTTTTATTAAGTATTTAGATTATAATAAAAACTTGCTGCTGCAGCTGGCATAACATGGACCAGTATTGCTCGGGAAGAGATAAACGGAAGTGGTTGGAGGAGGCCCTTGCTCCAAAGCACACAGATCACTAATTACAGCATTTAATAATAAATATATACTTAAATTTTGAAACAATTGTAATCTGAAATCACACTAATATTATATAGGCGAAAGTATGTGATTATGTATGTTTGTTACTTCTTCATGCTCCACTCGAACAATTTTAACAAAATTTGGTATGGAGTTAGCTGACACCCTGGATTAACACATAGGCTACGTTTTACTGCGGAAAACTATCCCTAATATACCGTGGGGCACAGCTAGTAGGTTAATAAAAAAAACAACTGATGCTAAGAAACGGAATTGAATTATCCTTACCTTTTACTGGAGGTTGATTATTAAAACTGGGTAAACTATCTAAATATGTATATACCTGGCTATCCTCGAGTTGGGTGTAAATCTCGGCGAGAAACATTGCGAAGCCGCGCATATTCTCCTCGGAGGTCTCCACTCCGCTGATGATCTTGCTCTCTTCAGCAGAGCAACGTTCCAGAAGGCAGACGCGGAACGTGGACTCCTCGGGTGACGCCACCGAGTCGTACATTGAGCACAAACGCGCACCATTGTAGCGGAAGTTCGACTCACCTATCGACTGCATGACAAAATTACAATGATTATCTCTACTATACTAATACTATAAAAAGGAAATAAATGTAGATATACTGGTTTCGAAAGTCAAGCAACTCTTATATTCGTCATCATGTAAATTATCAAAAAGTATTGAACACTTATTTTTTTCTTTATCCACATAATCAAAACTTTACAGAGATGTGTTGATTTGAAATGTTACATGACGTCACGTCTTGGTACAATTTTGACTTAGACGAGCTTTGACCAAACTTTGATGCGCTTTATCTTTGTAAATTTTTGGTTGTTTGACAAAAGTAAAAATAAGTGTCTATTGTTTTTTAATAGTCTACAATGGACGAATTAGAATTTCGTTTAATTTGCCCCAGTATTAGATATGCTACATGTTTCGACAATCACTCTAACCAGATGAAAGAGTACTTTTAAATATATTTTAGCTGACACTGAAACTGCTATAAAATTTAAGTAAACACAGTGCAATACCTACATATTTGTTAAATGAGTAGGTATTGTTCACGAAAGCAGAAGAAACGATTAAAACAAAGCCCACTTAAAACATTTGGCCAAATACACTTCCCAATCATATTCTTTTAGGCAGTAAAGTAAGTGCCAATTGCCTGCTTAAACTGATTTACAATTTTAAATCCATTAGTTAGCAATTTCATATTTTTCCTGATTGGTAGATACCACATTGTTTATTAGTCTATTTGAAATTGAAATTAATTTTGGTTAATTGTTTGTACTGATTTGAATTTTTGCTACTAATTTTACATTACCTGGAAATCATTCATTTGGTGATTAAATATACAATAGGCAAGTTATTTCACTGTTATACAACAGAACTCTACTCAAATACTTGGTAAATGTGACTGCTTTAAGATAAATTGGTGAGGATAATAAGCTTTATTATACACTAGCAGCCCGCCCTTGCTTCGCTTCAGTGTAGAGCTGAAGGGTAGACTACAGTTTTTGTTCTCAGGCTTGTATTATACACAATGGCATTCATCTATGATTCTTCTTATGCCTGCATGCAAAGTCTCAGCCCAATCGGTTTAAAATTGACAAACTTTCATTCCCTATTTTATCCCCTTGGGGGTAGAATTGATCAAAATCCTTTCTTAGCGGATGCCTATGACATAACATCTACCTGCATGCCAAATTTCAGCCCGATCTGTCCAGTGGTTTGGGCTGTTGTAATTTGTAGAAATTGCAAAGGTTTAGGTATAAATAATGAAGAACAACCTGTTGCCATAAAGATTGTTTATATTATTGAGTGACGTAAAGGAAACATAAGTCAAAACACATCAGAATTCTGAATTAGGAAAATAAATAATAAAAAGGCTGTGTATGACCTAATAAGGTGACTAATTTGTCTTGTTGGATCATCATTTTCTATCTTACTTATATACTTGTGTTCAATCTTTCATTTCTGCAAGTTTACCAAGCACATATTCTTTGTACTATGATTACCTAATCATTGCAAGCAAGCAATTCATCTGTTCAAGCATATTTAATGGTGTCAATACCATATTGGATGCCTCCACACTAGAAAAATGCTCAATCAATAGTCTCACTTCTGCATAAGTATTTTTACTTAATTTAGAAGAGTATGTTATCTTCACTTTCATAAAATCCTTATTAGTAAGCAGCATAACCTAGACTTACGAAGTACCTACTACTTGTCAAAAATTTGATATTGTGAATTTATGTTCACAGAAGTAGATATGAAGAATACTAACCACACAAGGACAGATGGTGCTGATTGATCAATGGATAACTCTAATGAACAATGACCTTGCTGACTAACTTACCTGATTAACAATGGCTTCAACCAATGGCCTGGTGTAGCTGGCATCATGCAAAGACAAGGCAAAAGAGTCCACAAGAGGACCACAGAGGGTGTCGAATTTGCCAGGGTCAAATGTTATCTCACACATGACAGTAATCAAGTTGGCAATGTTCTCCTGTTGAAGAAAAAAAAATAGACAAAAATAAATTATAGACACACCTATTCAATCAATAAATATTATC
The DNA here is from genome assembly GCA_902850365.2 of Chilo suppressalis. Classification (NCBI taxonomy): domain Eukaryota; kingdom Metazoa; phylum Arthropoda; class Insecta; order Lepidoptera; family Crambidae; genus Chilo; species Chilo suppressalis. The sequence goes on from OU963902.1 coordinate 9,087,239, forward strand.
AGTTCATACTGTTATGTTGATAGGTAGGTCTGTAATTTTTTTCCAAAATAAGAAGCTTATAATTTAATATTTATTTATGAACTTATATGAGTAACTGTTATGTGTATAATGAATGAAAAGACAACTACAATTATTTTTTTAACAATCTTATGAACAACATGCTTAAGACTGGTTTGTAGATTATTATTTTTTCATATTATGCATTAATTTAACAACATAACTTGCCTTTTTAAAAATTCTTAGCAAGTCCATAAAAAGTTTAATCAGAATAGAATATAGATAAATATACCAATCATTGCAGCTCAATATTTATAATTAATATAAATTGAACTTTTCAAATTAGATATCACTAATTAGAATGCAATAAATATTTTTCTAAATAATACTTCTGTCAAGTCTCATTCAACAGTATTGTGGAACCTTTGATTCAGTAAGTAAACAATAACCAGTTTTACTAACTTAGCCATAATTTATGCGACAGTGTTCATATAGATTTGAATTTTAAGTTATAAGAGATACAATTATTTTATTACGCTCAAAACAACTTTAAATTTATATCTTTTACCCATTGAGTATTGAGTATCAATTATAAATTATTAAATACAATTTATTTCCTGTCCATTTAACAGGGTATTATTTTATAATTAGTACATACTAATGATAATTTAAATACAATATTATCTGCATATTTGCATCAACTAACAGGAGAGTGAAATCACCTTTAAGTAGGTCATCAATGTAACTGTTGAAAAATTAAAAGAATAAGATCTTCACAGTCTTCCTTAGATTTAATACTCACCCGTAAGTCCATGTTCTCTGCTTCTTCGAGGGAATATGACATATCATCGAAGTTGTATGGGTTCTGATCTTGGGCTTGACGCAGTCGATCTTGTACGGAAAAACGAGCGGGTCTGTATGGAGCTGGATCAGGCACAAATGTTTGAGCTTGAGGGTTGTAATTAGGTGGATACCATTCCTTCGCTTCCGCCGACAAATTAGATTTAGGAGGTTCCACTGGTGACAAACAATGTGAATTAATTAATTCTCTCACCCTTACTGTCATTTTCAGATGATAACTACTGAATGTCACAGATATACCGTTGTAAACATAAAAGGCACAGTGACCCACAAAACGAAAATTACATTACGAAGAAATTTTGACTCGAACAGCCGACTGTGTCAAACCAGGCGACGTCATTAAAAATGAAAATTCTTACTTTCACCTAGAGCATTGTAATTATGCAGAACGCAGTTTTAGTAACTAGCCAAGTATGACGACGTTAAATAGCATTGAATTCGTATACGAGAAAGTATGTAATTCAGTTTTAGAATACCTCTTGCATCCTCGGTTACGATTCTCGGCCGGCGAAGCTCCCTTGGTTGGTTTTCAGGTTGCTGCCAACCGCGGCCTCTGCCTCTAGGCCCCCCAATGTCCCCGTTATTCATTTCATACAGTTCTTACAGAAACTTTGAAAAAATCACTTCGAGATAATTCCATAAACCGCTAACAAATTCTTTCTTTTAAATTAAATGGAACGATATACGAAACCGACACGTAAACAAAGAAAATTAAACTGCGCTCAGAGCACTACCTCCATGTTATTTGTTGGAGTGAGACAAAAACAGAGAGAGAAAAGAAAACCGAAAAACCATGGACTATCGTTTCGTTTATGGTTTCGTTCGTGAATATTTGTTACCATTTCTGTATGCTTTTAAATGCTTCTTTTATAAAACTCTTTGATTAATGTTTAATAATTTGATTGCTTTCATAACAAATTAAGATAATCCTACTATGATTCTACTATAATATTCGTTCTCGACCTCTGTACTCTCTCGAGTGGTTTGTACGCCGGGTTTCATGGTGTCGCCAACTCGAGAGGTCCCGGGTTCGAATCCCGGTGGGGGCAAATGTTTGTGTGATGAATACGAGCATTGGTACTCCAGTCATGTACGTTTAATATGTATTTCAATATAATTATACTTATATAAGTACCGTATATGTATTCTATCCGTTACCCTAGCATCCCATAACACAAGCCTTACAGTGCTTACTTTGGAGCTAGGCTAATTAGTGTGAGTGTTGGAAATATTTATTTATTTAATATTATAAATGTGAAAGTTTCTATGTTTGTATGTTTCTATATTTGTTGCTCAACTTATTCAATCAAGAAAAACTACTGAACAGTGAAATTTGGTACATATATATATGTAGGGTGTATTTCGAAATATACATCAGTATACTGACCAGTGGTAATGACGTCACGAATCCGACGCCATATTGTACTGGTATGCTATCATATTTTTACCGGGAAAACAAATATGACGTATGGCGGAGCGTGCGTGAGAAGCATCCTTATTTCTTTTTTATTTTAAGAACAATAACGGCATCCGAACAAAAAGAATCCCTTTTAATTGATGAGGGAAATAAAAAATCTTCTTTATTCGCACTATTATTAATATTTCGTCGATTTATGACGTCAGTGCACTGGCCAGAACACTGGTATATATTACGGAATACACCCATAGTTAATGATCTAGAATGAGATAAAGGATACTTTTTATCCCGCATAAATGTTAGTTTTCTGTGAGCTATGAGATTCGCAAAAAACTAAAGTAAATGCGGATGAAGTCGTGGGCGGCCGCTAGTAAGTTATAAAAATTGAAATAACTAGCTTGGAGATGTTTTACAACCTTAGATTAAAACAAAAAGGAAAATACGGCACTCGCGGCTCAAAAGTTTACCGTTTCAATTGTGGTGCATGACCACAATTCGCTTTAGTAGTCACAATTGGACATTCGAACATGATGCATGTGCACTTATTGCAATAAAAAAAACGAGTGTACATATAAGACCACACGACTGAAGTGAAACTTCTTTAGCTCGATATTTATATATATATATATATATGTGTGTGTGTACAATATACACATGTATGTTTATACATATTTTATTTACCATCTATATGAGAAAGAAAATTTGCGCGCTCACTGCTTTCTCTTGCTTATATCATCTCTATTGCTCGTATCAAGCGAGCGTAAAGAAGTTTCGCTTCAATATTTCGTATATTCTATGCTATAAGGATAAAACAATGCCTTCGATGTTTTTATAAAGAACACAAATAGTTCAAGATATAGAGAAAATTGCCCCTGATTGCCTACACACATCAGAATTAAGGAGGCAATTAAGAGTCATCCCTACTCTCACACCCTAGATTGTCTCTGCGGCAGGGATGTCAGTACCCCGCTTTAATTTCCCGGATTAATTATGAATAATAAGAAACTAGTGCGTTTATAAAACTAGTCCACGCCCGACCGCTACCATTTTGGATCGTTCCGTTGGTCGCGAGTCGGAGCTCTCACAAAATGATGTTGTTTTCTCATGCAAAAACCAATCTGCCACTTCAATCCTGCTGAAACATGGTGTTTTCTATCATAAACGAGAATTTTGAATTACTTAAAGTTAAAATAGGTAGAAATTCATAGTGCTGTGACGAAAAGTGAATAAAATGAATGAAAGGTATTTCTATAATTATATACTAAATTAATTTTCGATTTCATTATAAACAAACATTTTGTTCGTTTATCAAGAACTATTCACTCTTTTGATGTCCCATCCTCAACTTTGGTGTTTGTGTACGCTGGAGCAATTGCATATTTACATAAAAATTCCTAGCGTGTGTGCGTTTTTTTGTTTGTGTCCTGATTTTTGAAGTGTGCATTCATAGCAATAACACGCTTGTGTTTGTTGAGTATTGCACATATTCGTTAGTGTGCTATAGGTGTGTACCTCATCCCCCGCCAGATTTGACAGAAACTTTTGTATAGAATAAAGTACCTAGGGCTAATCCCGTATAACCTCGTAAGACCCGTGCTTTTTCAACAGCATTAGTCTTAACTAACGACTGTAGTATACCAAGTACGAACCAAAAATAGTACTTCAGACCGAGATAAAAAATAACGGATATAAGTAATGTTTGAAGTTTTTTTTTTATAGATAGGATAGGATAGACAAATGACTCCACCCCACCTGATGTTAAGTGAATTTAAAAATTAAAAGGTATTGGTGTCGATTCTAGCATGATTCTCTAAACCTAAACTTAAATTTGACAGCAGTATATCCTTGTCATACAGAATGAAAAGGATAGACTGATGTTAAATTCAGTTTTAAGTTTAGAGAATCACGCCAGAATTGGCACCATTGTTATCTGTATTTTTATGGTATGTTTATTGTGTAAAGGAAATTATTGAAATATTTTGTACTTGTGTACTCACACATGTACTCACATTAGGTTTAAACCCATTATAGGTAAAGATCCTTACAATATTACTTTATTTGGCATTTTATAGCGCAATCACAGTAAAGTTTAAAAGAACATTGTAATTCTATTTAAAGAAGTCTTATCCTCATAATTCCACTGCTTCAATAAAATGGCAGATCAGTGATCTAGGGATGATAATCGATAGCAAAGTAATCCATTGTTCAATAATCGAATATTTCTACAGTGTCGATTTCAATTAATCGATTAATTGCACTTATGCTATCGATTAATCGAAGAAAAATTCCAGATTTTGTAAGAATATAAATGTTCCGCCGAAATACAAAAAAAAAATTGTGTGTGTCAGCTCCGACGCCCGACTGGAGTTTACTCCTTAAGTTCGATAGTCTAACCAGACGCAAAAAGAGTTTATTTAACTTAAAAAAGATTGATAGTATGAAAGGCTAAATTAACAAATTAATGAAAATAGTATACATATATAAATATATATTTATTCATTTCATATACATTTATTATAACTAATCGACGAAATATTTTACATTAAACTTTTTACAATAGTCAATTTCAGATGTGCATAAATATATTATTTTAAGTTATTGCACATCTTAGTGTTTTTATTTGTTTTGTTACCTTAACCGACCTGCCAATGGCAGCCGTTAACTACGTGTCAGATTCAAGTTAACTTAAGTGGGTATAATGTTTTTTAATACTACTGGTGAATTCAAAAACTGACGTAGCTCGACGGTATACACGGTGTCATCTGGTGACGAAGTAGAATCATTTTGATTTGTTGCCGTGGCAAGATTATCGTGAATATCCCACAGATCTCCTTCATACTTTGAGAATATTGTTTTTTATGGAATAAATGACTAATGACTACGGTCTTTTGCCACCATGAACATTTTGTTCCAGGTTGACATCTAGAAGAAACTTATGTAGCTTCAACTGCATAAACGTTATACATTATTACATAAAGACAGAGATGGTTTTAAAGCCTAAAGTAACAGTGGGTATAGTATGGACAAAGCTGTCGGCTGTTGAAGCTTGTTATGATGATTTTTGAGACGTGTTTCATGTTAAGGCATTGTTAATGTATGAACTGACTAGATCATAATGAAGGTCATTGCGAACCGATTAATCGATGTAAAATAAACGATTACATCGATTATTTTAATTTATATATTAATTGATTAATGCGCAAAATTTTACAAACGGTTAATCGATTAATCGAATCGATATCGAACATCCCTACAGTGATCAAATGACCGCAGATTTCCGTCTGTCCAGACGCCTTACTACGGGCGTCTTGGAATTTATACAAATATAATGACTATTACGTATGTTGATATGTAGGTATGTTATCGTAAATTAAATAATAGATAGCATTAGCAATCACAATAACATTTTTTGTTAGAAACAAAGGAATAATAATAACAAATACTGGCGCCACTTACGAAGTTGTAGGTAATTTATGAGAAATGTAACAATTTACATACAAAACTTTATCTAACACACCACAATAATAACTTAGAAATGTTTATTATTTACCAGTTCATTGTTTCTGCCTTTAATTCACAAATAAACTCAAAATTCGCACAAATATTGAGATTCTATTTGCAGTGTACACTTGACGCGCCAAGACCGAATGAAAGCAAAAACAAAAGGCGCGCTCAGTCTTGATTGGAGGTCATTTAGCATTTGGCGGGAGCTATATGCCATCTTTGTTTTACTCTCTACGCTGTAGTAAAGTTTAAGAGAGATAAGAACAGTTTATCCAATCTAAATTGATCTCTAAAGTAGCGCGGTATTAAGATTTTGGCACGAAGTTCTTTTTCGTAGGGTATGGCGTATTGGGGAGACGCGAAAATTTACCGTCACAACCTAGCAAGGCAGCTAGGTACTAGGCAGCTAGCACAGACTAGTTAGAGATATGGCAGCTAGCTAGGCAGCTTGGTGGGTAGCTAAACTGGGCGACCACTGCCGGACTGGCTTATTTTGTTTGGTGAGTGATGGACCGGGAGCGTCCGCACTGGGCCCTTTCCGCACTGGGTCCGTTTATAATCCACAACCACGACAGTTCCTAAATCACCAAAAACGGAGTGGTTACTTTCTCCCAGTGCGCATGGCCCCAATGCGGAATGGACCAGTGAGGAATGGACCCAGCGTGGAATGGGCCCAGTGGATTGGTTGGTACGTGCTAACGACTGCAGAAGCACGGAAGAGCTCGAGATAAAAAGTTTTTATCCTATCCAATGACCGACCATTGCAAGTTTCTTACCTTTGACGTTTGCAGGCCAAACGCGCTATCCACCTTCGCCACCGCGCGCATCTGATATCTGTGCTATGATGCTAATACGGATAAAATATGTGATTTATTTAAATTAAATATAATAAAAAGATATCGTGTTCAGTGTTTTATTTATAAACTAGTGGCCCATCCTCGCTTCGCTTCGGTGTAGAGCTGTAGTGAGGTAGAATATAGTTTTTGTTTTCAGGTTTGTATTATACACAATGAATTTCTTTATATAATTATAAACCTTCCATGAAAATTTATTTAACTGATAGTGAAAATTTTGTTGCGTACTTTAGGACCCGTTGTACCTAATGTACCATTTTTTTGGTAGAACGCGCGAATCTCAAGAAGTAATGGGCCGATTTAAAAAATGAATTTATTGAGGAAGGCTTAGGGCTATATAACATCACGCTGCGGTCAGTAGGAGAGGATTATCGATGTAAAATGTTGCAAAAACGGGTAAAAATATTCCATTTGTGAGTTTCCGTTACGTGCGCTGCGTAAATGATTAAAGTTACACAAAAATCACGTATGGCGGAATTGTTCCCCTTTAAAAGTTTTATATAAAGTCCGCAACAGAAATTATGTCCATCTTTTAAGTGTGGCTCACTTTAAGCTTTTTCTCAAATTAATGCGGGTGAAACCGCAGAGGACCTTTAGTTGTGTCATAACTATAGATGTCAGGCCGGTTTAAAACCAATCCGTTTAAAACGAAAAAAACCGTTTAAAACCGAAATAAACCATTTTTTTCGATTTAAAACGGTTGGTGTTGATGATTTTGTTTGTCTTAATTATAACTACATTGTCTTGCTTTTACCGAGGTAGGAATATAACGGAGTACCTATTAACTGTATAAAGATTTTTTAAATGTGTGATATACTTACTGATATTGATATACTTAGCGAGTTTAGTTCTAGATGGTCCATCCGCGACCAAGCATAGGTATTACCTACCTTAGTTATAAAAACTCTTATCATAAGTTAAAAACTCTGTTAGTAAATAAAAAAAAAATGTTTTCAAATGATATAAATCAATTCAATCAATTTGATTCGGTTTAAAACCAAACTCACACTCTCGTTGACGTCACTCGTTACTCGACGCAAGCGTGTCCAGCTCGCCTACCCTACACACACATGCACATACATAAACTGCCGGCCCCGCCCGCGTCTCGCACGCACACTTCTCAGGCGCGAATACAACAGGGGGTAGGTTGGGGTATGGATGGAGTCTGCTGACAATAACTACATCATGTACAGAAGGGTCACAAGCCCATTTTAACAGTTAACATCTCTATGTATCTTGTTGTATAATGTCAAAATGTGCTTTTAAAAGTGACCCCCTGATTGTAGGTACGTTTGCATGTAGTTTTTGTATCTTTATCATAGGGGTTTGTTATTTATGATGACTGTAAATAAAGAACTAGTACAAAATTTAAAAAAATGACCATAATGAAGTGTAAAAAACATAGTTCTTTTATTTTTGTATGCCAGTTTTCAACCGTTTAAAACGATTTATTTGGGGTTTAAAACGGCAACATTTGGTTTAAAACGTTACTTGTTACTTGTTGTGGGCCCCCGTTTCCGCACGTAGACTCATAATTGGTAAATTGTGCGTGCAGGGTTGATTGGGCTAGCTAGCTCAGCCAGCCCAGCTCCTTCCAGAAGCGCAGTAGTCTCCTGGGACTCTCACAGGCTTCTAGGAGCGTCCTCAGCGTCCCATGGATTGATGGCCGGTGTTCTGCCACACTCATGCACTCCAGAATCACATGAGCGGCCGTTTCATCTGCTTCTAGACATCCTCTGCACAGAGAACTATCTGTAACACGTATAGTTAGTAAATGCTTATTTAGCAGGCAATGCCCTGTTATAGTGCCCAGCATTACTCGGAGATCAATTCGGTTAAGATTTAGTAGTTTTCTAGTTAGTCTTGGGTTGAGGCTAGGGAAGATAGATAGGCTAGATTGCCTGCAGCCCTCGGTGTTGCCCCAGCGGGTGTTATGGCTCTGTATGGTTTGCTGGCGCACCCATGCACGAATTTGGTTAAAGGGTAACGGCAGGAGCGGCTCAGGGCCTTCCACTATATGTGCTGATCCCCTTTTAGCCAGTACATCGGCTGCGTCATTCCCCATAGAGCCGCTGTGTCCCTTGATCCATTGGAGGATAACCTTGTTCTCTCTTGCTATTCGCTCCAATGTTAGGTGACATTCCTATACTAGCCCAGAAGTTTTGCTGTTACTATCCAGGGCTCTTAGGACAGCCATACTATCAGATATTATGCGTATCTTATAGTTTATGACTTTCCTGTTGATGACGGCGGTGGCGGCCTGAGTAATAGCTATACATTCACATTGGAATATTGAGCTGTGAGTACCCAGTGCGGTTGATATATGGATGTTAAGGTCTAGGGAGAATACTCCAGCGCCTGATCCGAATCCTGGTATTTTGGATCCGTCAGTGTATATGCGCATTTCGTCTGTACCGGACCAGTCCTTGTTGGCTTCCTGTAATTCTATTTGATATTTCTTATCAAATGTGTGTATAGTCGGGATTTTGTCACATCGGGCTATTACAAGGGGTTGTGTATAGCCCTTTCCAAAATCTTGGAGTGAGGTCCCTGGTATCCCGTCCATAGGCCCAGATGGTACATTCTTAGCGCTGCCATTGTTGCCTCTTGCTGTATGAACAGATCAAGTGGCAATAGGTCTAGCGCTATTTCTAGGGCGTTTGTTGGTATGGATTTCATGCAGCCTGTAATTGCTGAACATGCAAGTCTTTGAAAACGCTGCAGTTTGTTTTTGACGGTGGCTAGTTCAGTTCTAGACCACCAAACTATTGCACCGTAGGTGATGAGTGGTCTGATTATGCTTGTGTAAAGCCATTTTGTGATTTTTGGTGCTAAACCCCAGGTTTTACCTAGTCGTCGTTTGCACTGCCAAAATGTGATGCAGGCTTTGTTTATCTTATGGTCTAGGTGACTGTTCCATGTCAACTTAAGTTCAAGGATTATGCCTAGATATTTGACCTCGTTAGACAGTGACAGTTCCGTGTTAAATAACTTGGGTAGTTTAACAGTATCCAAATTACGTTTCTTTGTGAACATGACCATCTCTGTTTTGGTCGGATTCACCGATAGTTGGTGTTTGATACACCAGTTTTCGACTAGTTTGAGAGCATTACTCATTAAATTGCACAGCACATTCTGGAATGGCCCGCTTATGAGAATCACTATGTCGTCTGCATAGCCTACTGTGTGGTAGTTGCGTTGATTGAGCTGGCAAATTAATTCATCCACCACAATGTTCCACAGGAGAGGAGACAGGACTCCTCCCTGTGGGCAACCCCGAGCCACTACGGCTCTCTTCGTAGTGTTCACAGTCACTTGTACTGCCCTATATTTGAGCATGTTGTTGATCCATCCCGCAGTTGTGGAGTCAACGCCATGTCTCACAAGTGCTTGGCTAATGCTGGTAAAGTTAGTTTTGTCGAAGGCGCCTTCAATATCTATGAAGACTCCCAACGTTGATTGTTTTGGTAATAGTCCGCTTTCTATTTGCTTGACTACGTTATTTAGTGCGGAGTCAGTGGATTTGCCCATGCTGTAGGCATGTTGATTTGCATGTAGTGGTACTCGCCTCACGGCATCATCCCTCAGATCTCTGTCACACATCCTCTCCAGTACCTTTAGGAGAAACGATATGAGACTTATTGGTCTGTATGCCTTAGGTTGCGTGTAGTCACTTTTGCCTGGTTTTGGTATGAAGATGACTTTCACCTCTCTCCATTTGGTGGGTATGTACCGATAAGCCAGGCATCCCGTATAGATACGTAGAAGATGTTCGAGTATCGACTCACCACACCATTGCAGTAGGCCTGGAAAAATGCCATCCAGTCCAGCTGCTTTAAATGGGAGAAAGCTTTTGATGGACCATGTTAATGTGTTAGGTTTTATGATTTTCTGTGCAGTTGCCCAGTCAGCTGATTCCGGATTTACAAATGTTTCATATTCCCATTCTTAGTTGTCTTTAGTGTTACAGCCTGGGAAGTGAGTTTGCATCAGTACTTTACAGGTTTCAGCGTCGGTTTTTGTATAGGTGTTATCGGCTTTTTTGAGTGAACCTAAGTTGCGTTCCGGGTCGCTGCTTAGGATTTTCTTCACTCTTGCAGCATGATTGTTGTCTTGGATGTCGCTACAGAAGCGCTTCCAGCATTCAGCTTTCCTGAATCGGATGCACTTCTTGTACCGCGACTGTGCCTCCTTGTAGCGAATCCAATCGTGTTCTAGTCTGGTGTTTTTAGCTCTGTTGAACATTTTCCTTACCTTGTGTCGCAATTTAGTTAGTTCAGGACCCCACCAGTTGTGTTTACTTTTAGCTATTGAGCGTTGCTGTGTGAGTGGGCAGGATTGTTCATAACAGACGATTAAGCTTGATGTTAGATTATTCACGTGTGTGTCTATTTCCATAGGGTTATTATAAACCTCTGGTAAATGGAGACACTTCAGGCTGGCTAAATTTTTTGCGGTCGGTCTTACGTGGAATTCGTCGTGGGTCTGGTGGTTTAGTGTTCATGTGAAGGTGGAACCTAATCCAACTATGATCCGAGCAAGATGCTTCGTCGGATACATGCCAATTAGTGATGAATTGGGCAATTCTCTCACTAGTGAGGGTTAGGTCGATAATAGGCTAGTTTACTCATGTCGAATTATATTAAATAAATGTTTATTTCTTAAAGTATTTAGTCTAAGGAACCTTAATATATCGATTTCACTTCATAAAAGCAGAAGATTGCTGTAGAAATTTAATTTTAAAAAATATTTTTTAGTCTATATTTTTTAAACACTAAAAACGCTGTTCGCCACATCCGCCATGATTTTGACGTCTCTTGTGGTAAACAACTAAATGTCATTCGCGTGTTACTGTAGGTGGATTCTTTCGTCTGACTTTTATCTTAAAACACTTTTAACTTTAGGAAAGAAAAAAACAGTAAACTTAGTTTTTTTTAACAAAACTAATTATGGATGCCGGCTTTGTGAAAGCAGAAAGCACAAATCTGCCAAGAATTGACGCATTGATGGTTGGTGAATTTGTTGCACTAAACCCCGATTTCTGCTCTGCGGAGCAGAGAAACGACAAGGCATCTATGTAAGTACAGTGCATTTAGTATTACAATGTAGTAATAAACATAAAACAGATACAACATATGAATAAGTGTTATAAAGTTGCGTAGGTTAATTTCTTTCGGCACTTTAATCCACAACTTTCCTGGAGTCTTCAAGGATGTGTTTTATATTCTCGTACAATACAGTAATGATAATTACTTTAGTTTTCGTGGTATTTATTAGAAATCATGTTTTTTTTTTATTATAAACTCAGTTAAAAGTAATTTTCTACGTGTTTACGAGTTTTTGTTTACCACAGTTCACGTCATAGCATAGATAATCTATAGACTAAAATAGCCGACAGCGTTTTTGTATGTCCATGAAAAGTCTATTTTAAAATTAAAGATTTGTAGCTTTCTAGGTTTAAAAAAAATACAATACATTTTTTTTCGGTCTAATAGAACATTTATTAAACATTTAAAACCTTTTTCCAAAAAGGGTCAACTAGCCTATTGTCTGGGCCCTTGATGTTACAAAAGTGGGTTCAGAGCCTCTGTTGATAATTTTTAAATTTGTTGAGAATAAGTAGGTTGAAAACTCCTCACCTCTGGTGTTGGTGTCGTTGCTGCCCCAAAGTGTGTGATGTGCGTTGGAGTCAGCAGCGATGATTATCTCCAGTCCTTCTTGCTCGCAGTGTGTCACCAGCCTTTCGAGCTCCGGCATAGGGATGTCAGCGTCGCCCGGACAGTAGGCTGACGCTATAATCACCTCGGGAAGGCTAGGTGTGTCACTGAGGAGCCTGATTACAGTCAGGTCTCTGGAACAGAACTCGGTAATTAATACGGTTTTAACATGTTTAGGAGTAAAAATGCATGTACGTGGTTTACTTACGGTGGTGTTCAGAAGTAATTTGCCTCCGATGTTTGACAGACCACATATCCTCTCACCTCTTATCCACGGTTCTTGGATGAGGGCTATGGTCTCGGTGTTGGTCTCCAGCACACGCCGAAGATTTGCCGTGGCTGTTTGGCTGTGCTGGGGATTGGTTTGGATTATTTTAAAGAGGGGGGCTGGGTTGTCGTTCGTCATTTTGACGACTCGAGCATCCCGCTCTCTCTTCCTCTTCTTTCGCCTTCTCCCCTTCAATCCACCAGTCCATACGTCCAGTACCCTCCTCCTCCGTACTGGACTGTCGGGCCGGTGGCAAGTTATAGGCCGGTGTTGTTGCCGTCGTTGTCGCCGTCACTTTCGGTAGGTTCGGCGTAGTGGCTGGTGGATGTGGCTCACTCGGTGTCGTGGTGGGTTTGTCGGCAGATCCCGTCGAGAAACGGACGTAGATCGACCCGAGCTTGTAGGCTACGCGTCGGTCTCTTGCCAGGAGTTTGGCTACATCATCCTGGGGAATACCCACCAGTATGAATAGCTCCTCCTTCTCCTCCGTCTTCACGGCATGGTACAGGGCCCACTGGTTTACGTTGTACCACGGGTTTTGGGCGGCCAGCCTTAGCCTTAGTTGGTCAGGGCTTTCGCCCTTATAGCGTGGTACGATGATTGAGGCCTTCACCCTCTTAGGGTTTTCGGATTGACGTTTAACCGTCAACACGGTTCCCGAGAGGGGAGGCCGGATGTTCTGGACTGTTTGGCGCAGCCATTCCAGCGAAAAGTCATCCTCGCACCATAGTTTGAGGACGCCTTCCGACCTGAAGGCTTTGCCACGGAAGGCAGGTGAACGAGTCGCCGTGGTGGATGGCTTGTAGTTCGGTTCATCCAGGGCGTCTTCAATGTCCTCCTCGATCTTGGTAGCCTGTGCCTCGGTTAGGTCCTATAGCGACGCAGAGGTCATTGGCCTTCAATGCGTCTGCGTAATTCACGGCGGAGCTTTTCGGACCTGTTCTGGGCCTCTTGGTGTCCCCTCTGGGTGAGATGGTGTCGTCGGGACGTCCTTGCTTTGCTGGTTTGGAGCTGGACTTCTTTGGCCGATTGTTTCTGGCCTGCCCCGACCGTTTGCCACGGGGTCGTGTCAGTTCGCTGCTCGAGAGCGCATCGTCCGGAGTCGGAAGTGCTTTTTCAACAGGTTCCGCACCAGCGGGTCGGTTTGCACCAGTCACACTAGCGGGTTCCTTATTTTCTCCGGCAGCGTGAGTCCTTGCGGGCTCTTCAGCGGCCTCTGGCTGCTTACTCCCTCCTACCCCCGACGCGCGCATCTGTCTCGCCATAAAGCGCGCTTTCGCGCGGCGTTTATTGCGGGCTTCCTTTGCCGATGGTACATCAGCTAAGGGCGCCCTCGGCGGTGGCAGTGATCTTTTGGTGGTTTTCACGGGCGGTTTGCCAGAGTCCTTTCTACTTTGGACCTCCACGCTCCAGGACGCAGCCCCTTTCGGGGCAACATCAGGGATTGCGGCACCAATAGCAGACAGGTCCATGACCTCCCGCCTCGTGACGGTGTTTGTGTCACTGTGTATAGCCTGCGCATCTGAAGATGCAGCGGGCTTTGGCGCATCCGAAGATGCGACCATGTGTGGGTGTTGGTGTTTAGCCTGCGCTTCCGAAGATGCAGCGGGCTTTGGCGCATCCGAGGACGCTGCCGTGTTTGGGTGTGTAGCCTGCGCTTCCGAAGATGCAGCGGGCTTGGTGGTTTTGTTCATATGTTTTGAGTTTGAAATATCCATATGTGTTGGTTGTTTGTCTTCATTCCCAGCGGCTCTCCACCCTCCCTGGAGCCCGCAAAGTGGGGATGTTGCACACAATGTCGCGTGCAGACGCCAGTGATACCCTGGGAATATAGGTCTCCAGCCTCGTGGGTTGACATCAGGTGACCAGTCTTGGTTGTCCACACTGTCGTATGGATCCGCGACCGGGCCAAACGCTCCCAGCGGTTCAGAGACCTCGCCTGACTTCCTTTTAACGGGAAGGTCATAGCCGATTGACCCTGGTTGGCTAATCCAAGGCCTCCCGTTTAGGAAGAAATCAGAGCCAAAGAGGTGTGTTACTGTGGTGGTTACCTACAGCTCAACCTCCAGGTTCCCTTCATCCCTCCGCACGGGTCTCCACGCACGGCAAACACTTGGGTGGTCAGTTGAAACCTGCCATCCTGGTTTTTTGGATGACCGGCCCATGTCGGCGTGACTACAACGTCGATTATGTTATGAAAATGCGTCAGGTAGTTTCGGTTGCATCGCTCATCAAAAGGATGAGCAATGCTTAACGGGGTGGCAACCACGGGAAGGATGACTACCTGGCTTGCCTTAGGGATCTACACGACTGTTGCGCTCTCCCCTAAAGCCCTTCGCCTAATCACACGCCAGAAGGGTGTGTGAAAAAGGGGCACGCTTAAACCAACCCTGACTAAAGGAAAGTTTTACTGGTGTTAAGCTTACCTCCACCCCGGTTTAAAACGTTTTAAATCGGTTGTTTTACATCTATAGTCATAACTCATAACTGTAATAGTTAGACTTCAGAGTATCGCGGACTTCTATGTAGATATTGATGTCCGCTATAAAACTTTGGTACATCACTTTGCTCTACTGGTTTTTGGGTTTGCAAAATTAGTAGATGCAGGCTAACATTGTCTCGTCGCCACCTTTCAAACATTGCTCCTTTGTTATAAAACCGGGCCAGCAAAATCATTGACATATATCCACTTACCCTTTATAAGTGTAAGACGGTTGCTAGGCAGTGGTTGCATTCCCTTTCATATGATGAAACGGAGAACTTACTCAGGGTCATCAAATAATACACGGATATACATGTGAAATCACATGTAACTATCATTTTAGTACAATCGGACACTCTCACTCTCATAAACATACACACATGCACATACAGATACACACGCAAATACAGACTCACACACACACACTCATATATACAAACACACACACATACATAATTTTTATCTTTAAGTAAATGGTAAGATATGACTGTAATTTTTATTTATGTATTATGGAACACACGTCTCTGTATCTGGAGGTGGACGCTAATAGTTGTAACACAGTTCTAGAAACTAATATAGCTATTAACGAACCTAATTATACATGTAACCTTAATTAGTTCCAAAAAATATATTTCATATTTTCACTGTCAATGACTTCCGCAACGTAAGCAATATAAGGTTATTTTTTGAAGTTATACTTCTTTAGGCGCGTTATGAAAATTGATGAGAGTGAAATTTTAAGATGCGCGCGCATCACTGTAACACAAAAAATTAACATAATGAAGTTGGTCGCTTTACTTTTGTGTTTACCGCACATTAAGAAAATCTACCAACAAAATAGAAATAGAATCTCTATTTTGTGGGTGCTAACGACTGCATTGTGAAGGCCTATCAAAAGTATTTATTAATCTGGAACAACGGAACCAAAGCGCGATTCAGGAGACTACAGCGCCATCTCTTGACCATTGGTGTAGTAGAACCAAAAACCACATCTTTATTTTTTGTAATAAAGTAACAGTTATAGGTATTCATATTTATAATATTTATCCACATGTTTCTAGTTTGTATATTCGGAATACGTGTTTGAGTTTCATACAAGTGCAAATCACATATGTTCTAATAAATTATATTCAGTAGCGATTTTAATTGAATATTTTGATTATTTATTTATTTTTTCAAATTAAAACTGAACTTTATTGACTGTGTCCTTTTCCAGACTTTTTATTAATTTATTGTAATTAATTATTTGAATGCAATTAAAAACTAATTTTAAACGATGCCAAAGAAGGATAACTTCTCACGGGCCTACATAAGTACATGCACCCATTTTTTTCATAACCTGCCTCCCTAGCATGACCACCGCGATGTGATTTAAATAATGCGATTCAAATAAGAATAGGAAAGCCAATGACCTCCATCTGTCAAATGTCGCTTGAAAAGTATGGTTTGCCAAAAAATCTCGAAACACTTTTTTAGCACTCAGCTGATTCTAGAATAAAAACCAAACATTTTTAAACAAACAATCAGAAATGTTGATAATTAATATTATTTGTTTTTTTTTCACTTATTGAGTATTGGCTATGAATGGTTGATAACCTAAATCGTCAACCAATTGTCACTTTATGTTGCGTTTAGAAACTCGATTTAAAACTTCCGTTTACATATAGGATGCATGTTCGTATGTGACCTGCATGATTATTCATAACTTCTCCGGCGGTAATGCAAAGATGAGCGAAATTGAAGAGTTTGATTCTGATTAATGTTTTTTTCACACAGTCTTAATAAAGAAATACTATTAAAAATCGATTGTGTTCTTTCTCAACCTTAGTAAATTAATTTTATTAAAAAATCTGATGTTTTGTCTCACTTAATCTTAGTAACTAAGTTTTATTGAATTACAAAATTTTTTTGCTCACTCTACCTATTTGGTTTGAATTGACAAGTATGACGTCAAAATATGGCGCCCAGTCGGTCCTGTTGTTAGTTGAATCGCATTATAGGTAGTTTTTATCAAGCTCAACTGTCAAATTACTATGGAGTTTAGCAGTTAGGCGCGATAAAATGTAAATTGGGGTGCTCATGCTACGGGGACTGGGTTACGTTATCGAAGTTTTCATACGGAACCCTAACTTTTTTGAAAACACTCTATAGCCTATGCTCATCAGGGATAATGTAGGATTCTAAACGTATTTTCTTTTTTAAATCGGTCCAGTAATTTCGAAGCCAATCAAATCTTTGCTCTTTTTTATATATATTTCTTTAAATTTTAGTATAAATGCAAGAGGGCCAATCATTGTTTGGGGCCAACATTAGTATAGGTTCCCCTAGACTTTATATGAAATCCGGTGCGAGCGTACGGTTCTGATTGGCCAAAAACGGACTTGACGCTAAAAGCAATCTGTGCCAGTCAACCTTTGGGAGTGTAGTCATTAATACGGTTTTATAAATTGGTCGGCGGCAAGCGGCAGCGCAGTGACCTTGCAGCAGTGCCATAGCAGAAGCGAGAAATCTTATCCCACAAAATACTTTGGTTCAATTCAAAACTGAAAATCGTTTATTCATCAGTATAGGTTCGAGCCCGTTACAAGCTCTTATTAACGTCAAACGCTATACAATAGCTTTGCAACTCTATGGCTATTCATCATAACCTCAGGCTCAGGTTTAAATTACATTCTCAATAACTACAGTTAGGGTCGAACCTCTCAAGAACTGAATTAAGTACAGCCTTTCTACAAACCCTTATTTAAAAGCAACATTTTCACTTTTTCTGACTATGATGAGCCAATGACCACAAAAACTAAATTAAAATATAAATATATTATTTTCCACACATGGAACTGCATTAATACCATATTAAATGTCTTAATTTTATTTTATTAAAGCCTCTATTTACAAAAGTAACAAGCCAACTAAATGTTTATCCATAGTAATTACGAAGATATATATACATTGGTGACTCACAGATCAATCAGTAAATAAGTGTACAAGATCTTTTACAAATAAACCAGACCTTTGCGAGAGTCATTGAATAAACATTTGCCTATTTAAAAAAAAATTTCAACAGTCAAATAGCAAACTTGGTTATAAAAATTTTTAGGAAGTAATGCAAACTTGTTACATATCTGAAATCAAATAACTAATATATAATCTAAGAGATTTCCATCTACTAAATATAAATTGTTATGAATATATTTTTGAGTGCAACATAAATAATAAATTCTTTTCACTATTTAACATTATAACACAGAATGGGGATCACTAGTAGGTAAGCAAATCAACTCAAATTCAACAGTATAATGATCTAATAAGCTTTTAAATTAATATACTTTTTAAATCATCGAAATTGGTTCATTTATTGCAATTTTATAACTAATATTATGGTAGCCAATATTCACCAGCGGCTGAAACGTGTGACATTACAAAGCTCGATCGAGCATTCATTCTTCATTGCAGTCGAACTTCAGTAGCGTCTCTATGCGCCCGAGCGTTAGAGCTCTGTGACGTCTCAGCCACCACGCGCCCAGCCGAAAATTCATTTAGTAATTTGGTTATAGCTGTCAATATTTGTAGTAGAACAAAAATTTAACCAATGTATTTTATGGAATCTATAGCTCTATAGATCTGCATTCTCAACTATTATCGTTAGGAATCCTCATTAAGTGACAATATTAGCTAAATTTAAAGTATAATTTATATGCTAAATGATTCTCCACAACCACATGTCCCTTTTATATTTGGATTATTGAATACAAATTCTGCTGATAATTTATTCTCCACAAAGTCCATTTCTGTACCTGAAATAACGATGAAATTTTCATTATTCACACATTGTTTATATAATCACTTTTGCTTTTATGTTAAAGTTGTTAATGAACTTATGACATCATCAACGTTTAATCAAAGACATCCATACAAATATTTTTATAAAATGTCAAAACAAATTTATGTCTCCAAATGTTTCACAGTATTTTTTAATTAATACATTATTAGATGATTTTCTTTTTATAAAAAAAAATTGGTAAAGAATTAACAATTAATATGAAATTAGCAATGAGTATTTACATACATTAGATTTTCATGAGTGTGACTTGGTCACTGCATTCACGAAGTCACTGGCTAATGTAATTCCTGGCTCTTACCCCCATAATAATAAATGAGGAATAAGTTTAGAGTAGTTACGCCATGATTTTTTCATATCACACAAGTGCCATTTGTCATTCAATAAGCAGAGATAAAACATAGAGTAAGTAATCCAAGCTTAGTATTCGTTTATTAATAAGGGGGTTTGTGTAATGTCTCGTATATATAAATTACCCAAGAGAGTCAATTGAGCTTTCTTGTCAATAATTATTGTCACACCATCTTGCTTCACCTCTTCATCTAATTTGTCCTTTCCTTTGGCATAATCTAATGTATATGATAACCCATTGCAACCTCTTTGCCGTACGCCAACTTTTAAACCTATGAATCCTTTTGCTTCCTCTTTGGACATGATTTCTTTAATTTTGTTCACAGCTGATGATGTCAAAACAAGGGCAGCTCGCGAAGGAAAAACTCGTTTCTTTACAGCTCTTACAGTTGCACTTGCGATACTTTTAGTCGCCATCTAGAACAGAATAGAAGAAAAACATATAAACCTCAAAAAAATATTACAATCTTTTTACGCAGTCCTTGTGCCAAATTTTTGTGAACTGCGTTGTTGATTTTGTGCTATGCTTTCATAGTTATATGTAAAACAAATTGATTATTGTTCGTTGAATTTTAACTTACTGTGATTTTATTCTTCGTTAGTTCAATTTAAAAGCGGAGTTTGTATTCGTACATATTTTTTAATAATTTTAGTTAGTACAATAATTTAATACAAAATGACAGGTGTCAGCCTGTTAAATGACATGTTAACGTCAAAATCATATGGTTGTGGCTACAGATAAAAAAATAACTGTGATAAATCGCTAGTAAATATCAAATGAAATACTTGCAACACAACTGAATGTCAAAATTTTGACTTGGTGGTATTCTATTGGCTGTTTTTCACTGAGCATTTAATCTTTTTGTTGGCGTATCCGAACAACATATTCTGAGTAGAAATGACACGTCTTCTATCACACTCGCGTGTAGTCTAATGATTTTATTCTCAAATGAATTGAAATAGAAAATAACAATGGGTGGACAGAAATTTGAATATGATGAAAGTGGATCCACATTCTTTTACTTTGTCCTCTCTTTCCTTGCATTAATCTTAGTGCCGGCGACATTTTATTATTGGCCTAGGAAAAGAAAAGAAGGTAAGTTTTGCTTAAGTTTTCCTGTTTTTAACCCACAGAAAGCATACAAGATTGAAATTTAACTTCCATCAAAGAAGACGTGGCGTAACTTACGTATTGAACTAATAAATTCAGTACCATTAACTCTATACCCATAATAAGCGAACAGCGACACAATTAGCACGCATTTTTATTAGTTTGTATATCCGCTTAATGCATGCCCATAATTATTTAGCTATATCATTTACCTCATATTTTTTCAGATCCAGCAAAACGAGCAGAACTATGTCAATGTCCAAATTGTGTAAAAAAACAGTTAATCATAGAGCAATCACAACCATACAAAGGCGTAAAAAATTTCTTCATCAAACTATCGATTATATCTGGATGGGTTTTGCTGGGTTTTCTTGCATACAAAGTTTCACAGTTTGATTATGAAATGTCAAACTTCGATCCATATGATATATTGGGCCTGCCACCTGGTGCTACCCAAGCCGAGATTAAAAAGTCATACCGTAAACAATCACTGATACTCCATCCTGATAAAGAGACAGGTGATGAGAAGGCTTTCATGAAACTCACAAAAGCTTACCAGGTAAGAAGATTTTTTATTAAAATCATGGTTTCTTTATTGGCACAAGAAAATAATTTTACCGCTGATATTAATTAGATTGGTACAATATTATGTATAAAACTGTGAAATTACTTATTGATGTAGTATCTCACTTAGAAAACAGATAAATTGACAACAATGTTGTAATCACAATCTGTTTCAAAACTGTGAGTTATCTTCTGGATATAATAAGTATTGTTTAAATATGCAGTTAGAAAATGCTTTTAAATTATATTCACTCCTTATATAATTTGCATTGAACTATTAATCACAAGGGGGGTTGAAACAAAATTTATACTCACTTGGACTGTCTTTATATTGCAATTTCTAACTGTTTGCCAATGACTATTCTTAAATTTAGCAGCTATGTGTAAATTTTATATAAATACTAGCTGCACTAGCGAACTTCGTACCACTATATTGTAATAGGGGTTGGTGGTAGAAGGGTGAAAATTTAGGGTAAAAATACATACAGTATTTTTGTGTGTCAAGAAAATAAACAAAGATATTCCATAGTAGTTTAGTAGGTCCGATTCTCAGACCTACTAAATATGGATATAAAATTTCACGAAAATCGGTCAAGCCATATTGGAGTAGTTCAATTACGCACACTGTGACACAAAAATTTTATATATTAGAGTTATAGAATTAAAAAAAAAACAATTTAATAATCATGAATCATCAAAAAAACCCGAAATTTTAGAGCTTAGTTACATCTACTCGCACAACAGTTAAAAAAGTATTTTTAAAGATTTCTTATTTTGTGTATTATTAGTTGGTTGACAAATATTAGGTTCTTTACATGTATGTACTTCTCTACAATATTATTTGTAACAACATGTTCCCTAGAGCCCACATAACCCATTTCGGCAAATGATGCCTCTACTGCAACATTTTTATTTTCCAACATTTTCCCATAATATTAATTTGTACTGAAAATATTTTAAGGCACTAACTGATGATGAAGCAAGAAGAAATTGGGAGAAGTATGGCAACCCTGATGGTCCAGGAGCTATGAGTTTTGGTATTGCTTTGCCCAGCTGGATTGTGGAGAAAGAGAATAGTGTGTGGGTACTTGGACTTTATGCCCTTGTGTTTATGGTTGCTTTACCTACTGCAGTAAGTATAGAATTAATGTTCAGCAAAGCTCAAGTCTTTTTTTCTTTTATATAAATCAAAAAATGATACATTTATAGGTGGGTACATGGTGGTACAGAAGTATACGTTTTTCTGGAGAGCAAGTTTTGTTGGATACAACACAAATGTATTTCTATTTCTGTCACAAAACACCATCCATGCCCTTAAAGAGAGCTCTGATGATTCTTGCTGCATCATGTGAATTTGACAAAAGGCATAACTCAGAAATTGTGGAAAGGATCACTGATAATGAAGAAGTGCCCATGGTGAGTTATGACTTATTTATTAACAGGAAAGTATGCTCAAAATAAGCTTAGGTTGATAAATAATTTTTTAAATTAACCATATTACATTGATATTTTATGTGTAAATAGTTGAGCAGAAACTTATCAGAGTTATTTATGTTTTCATTGTGATGAAGCTGAACTAAGGTAAAATTAACAAACCATTTTTTTGTCATATTTTTTTAAGGAATCTTTTCATTTAAATCTAAAGAAAACTTGCATTGCTGCCTAAGAAAAGCTAAAGAAAATTCCGACACGGACAATTACGGCCGCGGTAGCTTAATGGTCAGTGTAATTGCCTGGATAGCGGAGGGTGCGGGTTCGAGTCCTGTATACAGCCTGGTCCGCGTAGAATTTTGTCTAGTAAAATTTTCTTTAAACATCTAACTTTTAAACACTTAAAGAAATTAAAATATAAAATATTCATTGACTATCATTTGTTTTTATTAATTCGTTTATCACTGCAGTTGCTTCGCGAGTTACCGAATCTAGGCGAAAAGAATAAGGAGCAGCCATTATGTCGCCCATACAGTATAAAAGCGCGGGCACTCCTTCACGCCCATTTGTCCCGCATGAAACTACCCCCCGATACACTGGAGTGCGACCGTCGCTACATCGTGTCGCGTTGTCCTGATCTCATAGTCGAAATGGTCAACTGTGTTAATCAGCTGATAGCTCTTGCATACGCTCGTAGAAGTAAGTTCCAAGTCAATTTTAAATAACTTGATTTATAGCTGCATCTCTTTATGTTACAATACTGTTAATATATGGGTTAAAATAAGTCTATTGTCTAATTAATAAGGTAAATCATAAAACCCAATCCCTACGCCTGTGCTTTTTCCATCTTTACCCCCTTAAAATCATTAAGTCCAGGTGAAATGGAAGGCAAATTTAAATTGCTAATAAGATAACTTTATACATCCAACATCTTGTTTTTCCTCTCCTAAAGCATATTTTAATAGTCTATAAAGCACTTATTCCACCTGTCTAAATTCAGACGTTCTAAATCATCCAGTAACTAATTCAGTCCAGAGAAATAGCATTTAGGAAGTTAGAATCCTAATTAGCATCCTAAATCGGAAGAAGTGTGACTTCTGACTGACTAAGTCATTTAGTACCCTAATTAGAACGCGATTTAGGAAGGTGTAATAGCGTTTAGATGCTTCAGTCGCACCGCAGGTGTCACTACGTGAGGACGTGTTGTGTCTACGATTACGAATTACGCGAGTGTGTGTCGGCGGTAAAAGGAAAAGAAGTTATGAGTAACATAATCGAATTGTATAAACATACGCCGTATCTTTGGAACAAAAATAATAGAAATAACATTAATAATGTTAATATGCTTTCGTTTTTCGTTTTTTACTTTTTTTTATTGAACCAACGGCCAGGCCTACGAAAACACAGATTTTTTGTTGCTTTGACAGGACTGGAGCCATTACGAAAAAGTCCGACTGAATTCGCCGCGCCCTTGTGACTGACTGAATCAGTTACTAAATTAGTCAAGTGTAATCAGAAGCTTCTAATTAGCCTTCTTTTTAGGATCCTAACTAGGACGTCTTAATTTAGTAAGGTGGAATAAATGCTTAAGAAGCCCTTTTATAGAGACTTGAATTATACTATGTTGATATTACTGGAAAAATAATAAACCAAATTTTTTACCTTTCACAGTACCTCGTCTACCGACTATTGAAACGATTGAAAACTGCATGAAATTGTCACCAATGATAGTACAAGGCCTTTGGGAGTACAAATCGCCTTTACTCCAATTGCCTTATATCACAGAGGATCATCTGAAATACTTCACAAACAGGAAGAAACACATTAAGTCATTGCTGCAGTTAGCACAGCTGACTGGAGAAGAAAGGAGACAAGTTCTGAAGTTCCTTAATGATAAGCAATATGAAGATCTGTTGAAAGTACTTGGAAATATGCCATACATACATTTCCAAGTTAATACAGAAGGTAAGTAATGCATATAAAAACAGGAAAATTTGTTATGTTTAAGCAGATCCAATACATCCAATTTGACTTAAGAAATTTTGGCTTTAACTTTAATTTCTTTTCACAGTTGTTGATGATGAAAACTCTACAGTGGTAACGGCAGGTGCTATAGTGACCGTGACAGTATTCCTGAGGCGGACTAACATGAAAGAGCTTTTCGGTGACACCACCATAAAAGAAAAAGATACAATTAAGTAAGTTGCATACAATTGTCTTTTATATAAATGTGATTGGAATTCTGCAATTGATTTCCGAGCTTTTTGGTTAGGCCTAAAGTTCCAAATTGATTTTATCATTTTGGCATTTTAATCTCTGTAGACATTGTAATTGTCCAAGGCAACAAGTTAGTGGAGTGCTTTCTTTATTACACAATTCCCTTCAAAAGACAAGGATGGAAAACATTGCTACAAGTATATTACTGGGTCCATATCTCTGCTTAAATGGAAATCGTTGTTTAAACCATTGAACATTAATCCTATTTCATGCATGATTCTATCGCAGAGATGAAGACGACGGTTCCAATGAAAAAAGCGAAAAAGGCGATGGTGAGAAGAACGACAAAAAGGGGGAGAATGATAAAAAGGAGACATTCAAAAGGCCAGTGTGGATGAAACAGGGCAAGAAGCCTCAGTCGAAGAAAGCTAAGAAACCGGCGGCTAAGCAACCTGCAAAACCTGCACCTGGACAGACGACACCTGCTAATGATGTTAAAGAAACGAAGGAATCTAAAGAACCCAAGGAAGCGAAAAAGCCGAAGGAACCAAAGAAAAAGGAGGATGATGGTGACTAAAAACAATTTCGAAAAAGGCTTAAATTTATGTTAAAATTTTTTGCTGTAATATAGAAAGGTTTTTGTGTGTTATTAGGCTAGTAATACGCTAACGATCACAAATGCAGTCGGTACCAACGGCTAACGTGTCTTCCAAAGCATGGTAGCACTCAAGATGGGAACATAAATTTTTGGTTGCCTGTCCTGTGAACTGTGAATCCGTCATTGCGAAAGTTGCTTAACTTCCACGATCGCAAACCGTACACAGTAACTACTGCTACTAATAAATATTATTACCTACTTGCAATAAATTTCAACTGCTTCCTTAACCGTGCATCTGGGCAGGGTCTGCTTGCGCACGATTCTGCTGTAATACACGCACTCTCGGCATGCATTCGAGGGATCTCGATCCTTGGAGTGTATGCCGGATGATCGGTTTTACTGGGTAGGGCCCTGCTCATGACGCCGAACTACAAAGCTGGGTGTAGGGGGCTGATAGTAGTCCTCAGACAACATCGCTGCAACTCCCGGTGGCGAAGAAGACCACAAGTAGTTACCCGGAAGTTTACTACCTTACTTATATTACATTGAAATAAATGAGGGCACATATTTCAAAATCAACGTCAAATCATTTATGAGCAACAAATTATTACACTAAAACATTACATCGTACGTAAAAAAACACTAGGAACACATTTGAAACAACAACACCAAATATTAATAATCTTGAGATGCCACCCCGCGTCCCGCGGACCATCGAGAGGGTCGGTCAAGCTATAATGTTTATAATGCCATTCATAATTTTCTTGCAAAAAATCCGTTCTTCTCCATTTCGCGGTATAACAAATTCAGCCTTACATTACATACAGATGAAGAGTCAGTTCAGACGAGCAGTATCCCACGCGTTCGGTTCGGAGGACGACTATAGCCCATCCTATGACCAGCAATTGCAAAAGTAACTTAATTTCCACGATAACCGAACGCACTAACTATTGCACCCTCTAGCCTAAGATTAAAACAAAAAGGCAGATACGGCATTTGCGGCTCAAAAGTGATCTGCTTTAATAGGGAAGATGCAATATTTTTATTTTTGTTTTCATTTTCAAGAATTCCATGTAGAATAAACCACAGATATATTAAAAAATTAAAACATTGTGATTTATCGGAAAAAATGCGGTTTTAAATTGACAATTTAAATTTTCGCGCGAAAACGAACCTATGGTTGCGATGACGTCATTCCTGTCTGTCACTGGTCGTAATTGTTCGTTGCTGGCTTTAAATTTTCATACTTTTGCATATTTTTTCTACTTTCGAAATATTTTTTTGAAATTTTTTAAATGGACTATCCATCAACATCATGGGATCATAACAATACCACTAATATTCCGAAAAAAAGCCGTGCCAATCTACTTCAACAAAGTTCCCAAATAAATTGTTTTTGACTGGAACTTCTGACCCAAAACTGAAAAAAAAGTGGTTTCAAGCTGCGAAGAGAAATGACAATTATTCACATTGACGTAAGTCGGCGAATATACTTGTTATATGCTTAATTAATCTGCTTGTACGTAAAAACGCATTAGTAACCTACTTAATACTTACAAAACCTGTCTATAACATATTTTTAATTTTACAATTGGAGAATGACGTCGAAAATTAGATAAAGTTTAAAATGTGTGGCACAATCTTCACATTGGGTACGGCCAGAGTGCAATCAGATTTAGATTCAGATTCAGACTCAGAAAACAAGCGCGAGAAATAAACAGTGTAGTTTAAGCAGGGTGGCCATAGTGGCAGCAGGCAACCTGCTTAAACTACACTGTATATTTCTCGCGCTTGTTTTCTGAGTCTGAATCTGAATCTGAGTGCACTCTGGCCGTACCCATTGGCAGGACTGAACCAAGCTTTGCGTTTCATTTAAAATAACTGTAACACGATAACCTTCTTTACGTACTTTATGCTCCGGAGAACTCGACCTTTCACTGTACATAATTTTCCATCTCTTTTAATTTGGACATAGCCGATTGCATTATCGCCGTAAAATTTGTAGAAGCCGCTGAATAAAATACGAAGTTTAACAACTACGATTTTTACATACCGTAGTAATTTAGTCCCTTTCATTTCTACACTTAAAAACTCTGCACTTTGGACAAAAAAAGTTATAACCATGTCAACGCTAAGTCTTGGTAAATTCCTGGAGTCTGCTTTGATAAACGCAACTTCCATTTTTATTAAATGTAAAAAAACGCAATAAATATTCCCAGAGTAGTTTAATTTCGTCCATCGGGACAGGCGAAGGTACTAAGCCATACTAAATATTCCCATAAAATAATATTTACTTTAACAACCATAACCTCAAAGAAGTTGTCATAACAGGAGTGACGTCACTAAACGCTGATTGGTGTTTTAAAATACGTTCCGTTTTAAGTATTTTTAATTCGTAATAATTGTTAAAAACAACATTATGTAAAATAAAAACGTTGCAGTGGCATTTCTTTTATATTTTTTTAACATTTTAATCATAAAATTTTCATAAATATTATATATGCATCTTCCCTATTGTGGTGCACGATCACAATTCGCTGTAGTCACAATTGGGCATTCAAACACGCTGAATGTACACTCAATATAACAATATTGCCTATATTCTGTGTTATAAAGATAAAACAACGCCTTCGATGCTTTTATAAAGAACACAAATAGTTCAAAATTAAATAACAAATGCCTCGGCAACACTTCTCATTCGTAAAACTGTAAAATCATTTTTATCTCATAAATCACGGTTTATCGTGAATGTTATTTACGTAATCGCCATTTTGTTATCAAGAAAAGGACAACTATACAGCTCAGCCGCTCGCACTCGGAAGCTGATTCGCCGCCTCGCTCGCTCTGCGTTGAAGCGTACGGTTCTGTCTCGCTCGCTCGATTGAATATTATTTACAGAAGTGTGCGTCTGTGAGAGTTGCTTATGTACTTGAGTCGGTACATATTTTATTTGATGTTAGTATGAGCGTACCGTAACTTCCCTTTTTATTTTTATCTATGCCTCTAGCTCTTTAAGAACATTATCACATCCGTTATGTTTCAACTGTCTTCTTACATTCGTACAGACGAAGACTCGGACGAGGGCAGTTCAGACGAGTCAGTATCCCACGCGTCCGGCTCAGAAGACGAGTCCAGAGGCAAGTCGTCCGCTCCAGAAGACGATGACGACCAATGGGATAAGTTCCAGAAGCGACTGCAGAAGAGGGAAAGATTGGAGGGGCGGTCCAAGTGCTCGCATCCAGTGCATTGTCCGTACTTTCCACAGGTGATTTGAATAACATTAGCTATATAAATCATTATCATAAGCCTATTAATGTCCCCGCTGCTGGGGCACAGGCAGGCCTTTCTTATGGATGGAAAAGCGAGATTGGGCCACCACTCGTGCTTAGTAATGATTGATGGGTGCTAACGACTGCAGATGATCCGAAGCACGGAGGAGCTCGGGCTAATAAGTTTTTGATCACCCATCCTATGAACGGCCCTTGTGAAAGTTATTTATCTTCCATGATCGCAGACCGGACGCGCCAACCACATGCGCCATCGAGCTCTTTAAAAAAATTGCTCAAAGACAGGTGAATATTGACTTTTGTTAGTCTCTAGCGTAAAGCGTTTGTCCTATTGCCAGCATAGATGTGATCAGTAAACGACTTCACTCAAGAGACGTACAATAAATCTGGATTCCATGTAAATAAAAGATATAGGAATATTTTGAACTCGATCGCTGAAATGTTAACCGCTTATCTAGTTATCTTTAGAATATTAATTAATCTGTCATCCTGCTCGAAGGACCAATTCACGGAGAGTTCGTAAAATAGCAACTGATAAAATTGACTAAATAATGAAATCTTTAATAACTGAATGTGTTTTGATTAACATTGTCCTTACCGTTTTTGCACCAGGAGAAGCAGGAATTCTGGTGGTGCTACATATGTGACCGGAAATCACACACTTTGCTTACTGCGCCCGCTCATGTTACCGCATTAGTTGACACTCACGAGTTACAACTACGCTTCACTGCGCCGCGCTGGCCCGGCGTATATACGCTCGCGTGCTGCCTGCGCTCAGGTGAGAATCTTTGATAGGTACTGCGGCTATCTATCCTGAAAGGATGAGGCCCTGGGAGCGTAGCTTTATCAGATGGAAAATAACTAATAAGATATAATGATTTGGAAATTGACAAACTTAATAGTTACTTCTCTACTTCTATGTCGCTTGATGCTTCCCGCAAAGTTGAAACATTGCAATTTCTTTCTAATTTGCCGACTCAAGATTCTTCTTTTTTCTTACATCAGTTTGCCGACTGTGATGTTAAGAGAACCATACAAAAGATTTATTCTAATGCAGTTGGTTGTGATTCTATTAGCCGGAAAATGATTATTCCCATCTCTGACATTTTAACTCCCATTATTACCCACATCCTAAATACTTCTATTTTGACCGGAGTTTTTCCTGCATCTTGGAAGGATACAAACATTATCCCAATTCCTAAAAAAACAATCCTGCCTCATTTTCTGAATATCGTCCCATTTCCATCCTTCCCTTTCTTTCCAAAATTCTGGAGAAACTAGTTTACCGTCAAGTTTTCTTAACCAAAACCAACTTCTAAACTCCTTCCAGTCCGGTTTTCGTAACGGTCATAGCATTACTACTGCATTGGTTAAAATCTCGGATGACATTCGATGTGGCTTGGAGAATCGTCAACTTACACTGATGACGTTGCTTGACTTTAGCAACGCCTTCAGCACTGTTGATTTTGATATGCTTCTTGCTGTTTTACGTTCTCTTAACATATATCCTTCTATAATTTGTTTGCCAAAACTCGAGTTATTATCCGATCTCTACTTATAATATCTCCTCCTCCGTCATACCTCCGTGGTTTGTACACCTGGTTTCATGGTGTCGCCGACTCGATAGGTCCCGGGTTCGAATCCCGGTGGGGGCAGATGTTTGTGTGATGAATACGATGCATTTGTACTCCAGTCATGGATGTTTAATAAGTATTTCTATATAAATATACTTAATTATGTACAATGAGGGTGTTTATGAAAATTTACATCACCAGTTGGCGCCACTGTTACGTGAGGTCTTTTGTATGAATTTTTTAGCGCCAACTCCATAGACCAGATTCATAGACTATGAGATCAAATGCGATTTGACGGATGATTAGACCTTTCGTCTCAGTACTGCCATCTGGTGCCCGTCATTCCAAAAAACCCTCATTATGTATTCTATCCGTTACCCTAGTATCCCATAACACCAGCCTTAGAGTGCTTACTTTGGGGCTAGGCTAATAGGGTATTTGACAATTTTTAGAGAACGAGCTCACGTTATTGATTAATGTTTATGGAGTCCTTAAAAAGTGGATATTCATCATTCTGTTGTGTATTTCAGTAAAAATAACCAAATCAAAAACTCCATTTTCAAGTTGCCGCGAAAACGTTTCTCTGGACAATATGGCGTTTTACTAGTGTGTGACGTGACACCACAGAACACAGAAGAGGTTAGAAGGGTGATGAGCGATCGCCAGTATCAGAACCGATGTCGCCGGCTCGTCTCCACTACACTTCCACTTATTAGATAATAAGCCAATCAAACGACGCGACATCAAGCAACCGAACGAATCAGCGCTCACAGCCGTGACTGTGAGCGTTCATTCGTTCACACTGATTTTAGCGTTTGTGGTTGCACTGAGTCGATGAAATATTATCGATATTAAATATGCCAAGTACGAGTTGGACTTGATTGTATGGAATTTTATGTATCCTATCAAAGTCAGTAAAGATAAAGAAAATGATTTAACGTAAAACGCATTACTACAGATAGTTTTTTATTGACCTTGAAACAATATATATTTATGAAAAAGCTGACCCTTTTTTCTTTTTTAAAGTTATTTTTCAAAAGAAATATAGACGTATATCTATATATTTTTCAATTACCACTTTAATTGAATCTGTTAAATGTTTAGATAATGGTACACCCACTTGATGAAATGATATGTCATCAAATTATGAAGAGTCAATAATTTTTTTTTTATATTTTTGGGGCTAATATTTCTTTTTTTCAAATTATCTGCATGTTGTCGTATTACAGTTTCTGCACTTTTGCATATTTTAATAACATCACCACGGACGGATATATCAGGCCACCTTTATCTTTTAACGAAATTTTATGTTAATTATTACTTGAATCTCATATTAGGGCTCCAGGGCAAATATTGCATTTGATTTTTTTAATTAAGACAGGAACCACATTGCCTGCTATGTAGGCAATGACTTGTGTACTGAAATCAGTAAAATCTTCAGCTCTTTACATGCTCTTTCTACTGACTGTGTGGACAAGTTAATTCTCTCTATAGTCCAGTCAAAATAGACAAAAATAAGTCATAACTTAGAGATAATTCGCATAGAGCTGAAAATTGGCAGAGACGTTAAATAGATAATTATAAATAAAATGTTCAAAATCCCCTTCGATCCTAATTCTGCAAAAAAAAACAACTAAAACAAAATTATGGTTTTTTCCATTTTTCTTGAAAACGGTAACTTTTTTCGTGAAAGTAAGTCAAACAAAAGTTGTAGACCATACAATTCTCTACAAAAATGGTCTAGTCACTTTTTCCCTCACGACTCACCATTCGTGAAATATCGCGGTTTTAAAATTAGAAAAATCATGTTTTACACACATTTCTGCACCACCTATGAGGTAATGTACTTGGCAGATTTTTTTTAAAGTGGTTTCCCCAGTAGGTATACTGCACGATGTATTATAATAAAGAAAGTTGGATCAGATCGTTTCCTATTGATTGATAGAATGGTTATATTGCTAATGATCAAAGTGAGATAATGATGTATTTAACGTCTCTGCCAATTTTCAGCTCTGTCTATTTTGACTGGACTATAAACAAACTCTTCAACTTTATATTTATATTGTACTAGCTGTGCCCTGCTGTGTTACCTGCGGTTTATTAGGGATGTTTTCCCGCAGTAAAACGTAGCCCATGTGTTAATCCAGGGTGTCAGCTAACTCCATACCAAATTTTATTAAAATCGCTCCAGCCGTTTAGACGTGAAGAAGTAACAAACATACAAACGCCTTTATAATATTAAGTATGATAAACATTTAGAATCAGTTTTTATTTATTTCTAAAAGTTACTTTAATTCCATTATTAGGTGCTAAAATTCAGTCGATAAAATCTATCGAAAATGTAAAATGTACGACGCAAGACACCACTAAAGTAGGTGCAATGACCTTGTACTGCGTGCGGCCACGTGCAGCGCTCTGTGATCCACGCGTCATTCTTGCTTGATCGTACTACATTTCGTGTTTTGAATATCGTAGAAAAAATAGCGAGCGTACTTTGTCAGCAATCAATATTTTTGTGGAAATATATATGTGATTTATCGTTTAATTAATATTTCTCGATTTTTTGCTAAAATATCAGTCTAACTAAGAAGTTTTATACTTACCAATGAAAAGAAATTCCTGCTTTAGGTAGATTTGATGATTGACACCTTACTTTGCAAGTAATTACGGCACACGAAGGCATATTTTAAGCGGTAATCACAATACTCTTTCACTGAGCGTTCGCGAGCAACTAAACGACCCGATTGGACGTTACGGTCAAGTTATGAGCATTTGCTCATAACTGTGACGCGCCTGCCCCGCCCACAAGGCCATTCTAACCTCTTTCTGTGTTCTGTGCGTGACACGACTGTTATTAAAACGTCAAACGATACAATGTACCTGAACTTTAACCGGAAGTTTACCTGCGTGTGACGTCATTCTAGGCTCTGCCAATCTCAAGCGTTTTGGGTCACGTGACAATAGATAAGAAAACTTTTATCTTTTTCGTGGGTTTTTAGTAAAATTATGAATATTTTTTTGTAAAAATAGTAAAATCCGCTGCCAATATTCATTCTAAACACAGATGCTAACAATTGGCACTTTATTTTTAATACTGTCAAATACCCTATCAGTGTGATTGTTGGTAATATTTATTATTATTAATATAGTATTATGTAGTCATAACGCACGTGTCTGTTACGCAGACTCTTATATCGGGATGGATCAACAACAAGACATGAAGCTAGACGTTAAGGAAGCGGCCGCCGTGCCAGCGGAGCACCCGCAGTGGGACCTGAGCGACTCCGACACGGATAACAACGATCAGGTCAGTTTATACACCCCTCTCCAATGACTAGATTCATGTTCCTACTTATACAGTAAGACCCGTTTAATACGATCACGCTTGCTTAATACGATTTCTCGCATAATATGCCATTTTGTGTCAGTCCCTGCAACTTGAGACAGGTTTTTCATACATTTCTTAACGCGTAATACGATTCGTCATCCCGTTTCATCATTTCTTAACGCGTAATAAGATTCGTCATCCCCTTTCATCATTTCTTAACGCGTAATACGATTCGTCATCCCGTTTCATCATCATCATCAGCCTATTAATGTCCCCACTGCTGGGACATAGGCCTTCCCTATAGATGGATTAGGGAGATTGGGCCATGACCCACCACGCGGGCCCAGTGCGGGTTGGTGGGTGCTAACGACTACAGATGCAGCCGGGACCAACGGCTTAACGTGCCTTCCGAAGCACGGAGGAGCTCGAGATAGTAAATTTTTGGTCACCCATCCAATGACCGACCACTGCGAAAGTTGCTCAACTTCAACGACCACAACCGAACGCGCTAACCACTGGCGCCATTGAGCTCCTTTTAATGCGCCTAAATCGCCAACACATACCACACATAATATTACCTCTTGATAATAAACAAGAAGAGGCCCCAAGTGATCATGCTGCCGCTATATAACTTTGAATCAAAGGGAAGACGCACTGCAAAAGTTAAATTATGTTAAAATAAGGTGCTAATACCTCAAAATCTTTTTGTGAAACTAAAATAAGTGATTATTTTAAATAACGTAATAATAAAACACATTTTTTATAAATTTTAAATGTTGTACATTTAATATGTCGATACTTACATTGGAAATAACAATAGAATATAATAATTATTAATATGTAGTACGTTTTCTTCTCTATCCCGCATAATACGCTTTCCCGCTTAAGACGCGCTTTTGCTTGAGTCCCTGTGAAATCGTTTTAAACGGTTTTTACTGTATTTCGTTTCGTTGTGTAGGTGCACTCTTATAGAGTGCGACAAGGGTCTTTGTGAATTGACAATTCATAGAGGGCGCTGCTGCCTACGTAAATGACATACGAAATAATATGACGTTTACAAGGATGGCGGCATTGGTTCAAATTTTCGCCACATTCATAAAGATCCTTGTCTCACTATAACAAGACATCTTTCTAATGGCAAGACTTAAATTAAGTTGTAAGACTCGATTCTACTAACGATGCTAGACTTAAGTTATATGACTAATGGCACTCCTAATGATGAGAATCAAATCATTTTATAAGACTCCACTCTGATAACAAGGTTTGACTCAAGTTACGAGACTAATGACAAGACCTAAATCATGTCACAAGACTCCACTTTAATAGCAGGCTCTATTCGTCACAAGACTAATAACTAAACTCGACCCAAGTCGCAAAATTCTATGGAATGTCAAGATTTAATGCAAGTCACAAAAAATATCTGTAATTATTAGGTTCGCCGTAAGTTATAAATTTCCAGTCTAATGACAAGGCTCAACTTGAGACACAAAACAGCACTCTAACAATAAGGTTTAAGTCACAAGACTCTACTCTAATAACAATCTTCTAATAAGACTCGAATCATGTCTTAACACACAGCTCTGACAATAAGGCTCGACTCAAGTGACGTGACTGATGACACTAATGACAAGATCTAAATCATGCCACAGGACTCCACTCTAATAACAGGCTCTCTACAGTAGTTACAAAACTCGACTTAAATCACATAATGCCACTGTAATGTCTAATGGCGAGTCTCAACTCTCTATCTGCGGCGCTCTGATCTGATGGCACCATCAAAGAGCACAGCGATAATTCAAACTCTAATTGGTAGAGTCCTGTAGGACTCTATTCAAAACGCAAGACTAATAACCGGGTTACACTCTAATGACTAAAGGTTTTAGCCCACTTACACGACTGCTCCACTCCCACCCAATACCGCTCTAAACTAAAGCGGTTGCTCGCAGACCACGCGGCGACAGCTAGCAGGCACCTAGCTGTCCACCCGCCGAAAGCTATTAGCGAATAGCTATTAGCGAATAGCTTAATAGAAAATGTGAGAATGGCCTACTAGTAGACAGCGCGCGAACACTGCGTAGACCGCTTGCTTGCAACGCGTGGTACGCGAGGTGTCAACTATCGAGTAGTCTGACAGCAGTAGGCTCCCTAACAGCGACCTGTCTGCTAATTTATGTTGTCAATGTAAGTATAGGCCAATACGTAAAACCAGTATTCGAACTATATTTTACCGGATGGGAGCAGAGTCGTGTAAGTGAATTAAAACCTTAACTTTAATAACGAGTCTCGGCTGTAAAGACAACATACAAATTACAAGATTCGTCTTTTCGTAAAGAGACTACTTTAATCTATGATTAGATTCGACTGATCACAAGACACCATATAATATTTTTTACATGGACGACTCACATCATATCGCTAATTGAGTTTTACTAATTAAATAAACAAGTTTAAACGGTATAGATGCACTGATTTATTTATTTATTGACGTTTCGCATCCTTTTCAGGATACGGGATGTAATTCAGACAACGCATCCTGATGCGTGCCTCTATACCGTTGAAACTTGTTTTATTTAATGAAAACGTGTGCGTGAAAACCTAAGAAACAAAAAGAGTTTTACGAATGTTAAATAATCTCTTCCTGATAAATATAGGTACTGTTAATGCTCCTCCACCACCCCTTTAGGGTATATATGAGTGTACAAGCGAAAGTGTTGGCCGACTGCCAGTTTTAGGCCATTCTTGAATATTTGATCTCAATAATGGGTGAAAACTGTATAAACTATAATATTAAGCCTAACATTGAAATAACTCGCCAATAACGTGGGAGTCTTCGCCTAGAATAGTTTGACCACGCAACTATTTTAACTCAAAATACGTCATCCACGTACACTATACTATATGACGTGTCGTTGTATTCATTGAATAATACGTCATCACTTGGCGATTTGATATACTACTCGGCTAACTACTAGCTATCAAAAATCATTACATAATGAATATATTGGGGAAATAAATATTATGTAGATATATTTTATGCTTACTACCTACTTGCTTTTTTACAAAGTAGTATTGTATAGTTATTCAGTAGATGCATCATATTTATTTTTATGTTTAAGCATAAACTGCCCGGTATTTTAATCCAAAGAAAATTTTACTAGAATAAAACACTCGGTCGAGGTCCCTGAAATCTGAAACCTGAGGCTCTAGCGCGAACTTTGACAGCACCTACCGAATTTTAGAACTTTCCTTCCATACAAAATTTGACGACGATGATACCGACGATGGTGGATTTTTTTCTAGTTTTGTTTTTCATTTTTAAAAGGGCATAATTTAATACAGACATTTTCAAGCAAAGAAATTTAAGTATTTTGAGTAAGATTGACTATAAACTAAGAAAAAACAATATTGTTTTTGCTAACTGTTGGCGAGTTACCAACAACGAAACTTTACTGTCTAGAAATTGTAGACTATTTAATTACAAGAAAAAAGATTGCATATTTCCTTAACTATTTTTAATCCTAAACTGGGCAAAGATTATTGGCCTCAGTGTGCAATTACCATGTCGTTACATTCTCAATGCACGTTCCATAACAACATAAGTCAGTCCAGAACTAATAAATATGCATTAACATTGTTTAAATATTCAAGAAAGCTAATTGTGAGTTGAAGAATTGCTGTGACAGTGACATTGACATTACTAGGCGGACAGCTGACGAGTCTCGGCCATAGACTGTATAGTACACATGTGCAAAATAATAGTACCTTGCTAAAAAATGCAGTTTTTATGACACAAGGACCCACATGCAAGGTCATGACAGTGAACATACTTACATGCACTACGACTATTGTCCTTATTGCTACGGAATAATTGCAGTGTTGATGTCTTGCTGTAAAACAGACAACTCCTTCCGAGGCTGTTCCGTAGCGCGCCGCAATTTTGATGATTTAAGTGGTGGTGACTTCGCTAAGATTTTAAAAGACATCAATAGGATATTCTACCGAGAATCAAATACCGAAAGCAGTCGTTGCTGAGTTTTTTGCCGGTTCTTCTCAGTACAAGGTCTCCCGCCGTAGTTTTCGAATTTCACGTGTGCTTGTAAAAGCCTAAACTGAATAAATTATTTTTGAATTGTTGAATCAAATTAAGACCTCGATGGTTCAATGCTTAAGTTCGGTCTGCAATCGAGGAACTTTCAATCTGGCATCCTAGGTTGTCCGTGTGACCAAAAATTTATTTTCTCGAGCTCCTTCGTGCTTGTGAAGGCACGTTATGCGGTTGGCCCCGGCTACATCTGCAGTCGTTAGCACCCGATACGCAAATCTAGCGTAAAGTCAATTGTATAACATACTAATTGGAATTCAAGCTAAATATGATCGCGCGTCTTCTGTGGAATCCTCGCGCATTCTTGAGAATTCCCTCTTTGTTTTTGGTTCGTATCCAAACTGTATTTATACAATTGACATAAAGTTCATTATGCTATGCACAATTTTGTTGCAAAAATTCGCTTTTATTCCAGGGCCAGGGTATAAATTGAGTATAAACTCAAACGCGCCGAATACGTTTCTGACGACATGCGTTCGATTCCCAATCTAGCCAATATAGCAAGAAAATATTATCTCTCGAATATAGTTGTCATACTGTTTGTTTATGATAATACAAGTGATCTACCTACTACTACTAGCTGAGTATTAGAGCATTGTTTATAATTAGACTAATGAGGAAAATGATAAAAATGTTGAAATATCAATACAAAAAAAACCACACCGATTTCCGGATTATCCGACGGGTTTACCAAAATAAATCGTTAATAAGATTCTTGTCTTCAATATTACAAAAACGACCCGCTGAATTGTTTTGCTGGTTTATGTAGCGGCAAACTTCTTGGGCCTAACCACAGACAAATAAACTTGCGCAGTAGACGTTTTTAGGGTTCCGTACCTCAAAAGGAAAAAACGGAACCCTTATAGGATTACTTAGTGGTCCGTCCATCCGTCCGTCTGTCAAGACCGTTTTTCTCAGGAACGCGTGGAGGTATCAAACTGAAATTCATAACTAATACTCATGTCTACTGTCCTTGGAGCTGTGAAAAAATCAAACTTCTAAGCCAAAGCAATCAAAAGATGCAGCCATTTATGCCGCAAATTTTCGAAACTCGCACGGGAATGAAAACCTACAGGGTACTTCCCGTGAACTTAGAATCTTGAAATTTGGTACGAAGTAACGTGTTATAGTACAGATAAAGGAAAAATTGCGAAAAACGTAATTTTTTAGTTAATTTTAAAGTTACTACCACTTTTCTCATGAACGCGGAGAGGTATTAAATTGAGTTTGTAGGGAACCCTCTATGTAAAATTGCTTCTGTGCAGGCTTCCTTCCCTATGGTCGTTGTTCAAGAAGTTTGCCGGGGTATACCTATATATTTTCATGTGATGCTTCGTATTTATATGAACCATGTGGCAATTGATTTTTTATGCTTATATAATTTGTTTTTTGTCTACAGGGTGGCAATGAAAGCGAGTTCACGACAGACGACGAAGTTGAGGAGGAGTAGTAGACAATTACCTAAGTTATTTTTATAGAGTTTATTGTGGTGGCGCGAGCTGAACGAGAAATCATCTGTTGTTTGTATGCTGTGGTAGGAGAGTGAATGAAATAATATAATATTTTATATTCCAACTTTTGTTTCATTTTTTCGCATTCGCAAGTGCTTCAACCGAAACAATCTTTTTTAAATACTCAAGCAATAAAACCGTCGAATAAATCCTTGTAAAATAATGTTCTAGCGGATATATGTTCTGCTTGCTTCTTTGGAAAGGAAATATAAATATTATGAAATTCTCTATAATTCATTCAGTTTTTCTATTTCACAAATGAACAATTAATTAAATGAACATAAAAATGTGTCATTTATGAAATAAATAATATCTACTTACTACTTACTTTCCGTTTTAATGACACAACACTATCTACAAATTTGAAAAAAATTACATAACTTTTTAAAAGAGACATGTGCACTGGTGCAATAACCGCAAAAGAGTTTATAATTGTTTTTCTAATTTAATTTGGTATAAGTTATTAGTACACCAGTTTTATGGAACATATTATTGGTCAGATCTTTAAGCAGATAAAGTTATTTCCGTATTGGTAAACATAAAAAAAACATCCGGCTTGAGGAAGAATCTCGCCACACGAAGCCCGACCTGTAAAGGTCATCTGCGATGCGATCAAAAGCAATAAAACTTGCAAAAAATATTAAAATCTTGCCTCTTTAGTAAAACGAAATTTTAGTCTTTCAGTCAAAAGCAAACAGGTATTCATTAGTACCTATCCTTAATTCGATGGGCGACTGACTGATTTCCTCAATTTATCATTTATGACACTTGCAATCTTGAAAGCTCATTACTGTTATATTCCGTGTTCGAGACTGCAAAAATATGGAGAAAATTATATAAATAAAGTAGCGTACAGGTATAAATATGAATCCGTTAGTAACAATATACTACCCGATGGTCAGAAACAAAGTAAGAATGTGGGTAGTATATTTCACGGATAATCAACAGCGGTCCAGTAAAGTTTTATCCTTTTAGAATGTTCCGGCTGGATATGTTAAGGTTCGTGTGCTTCGTTCTGTCAGTGCTTAATAATGTCCAGGCAAGACCGGTGCAGTGTGTCAGTCCACACAGTTCCACACAAAGGGTTGTTAGCGAGGGTATCGTCCTCGGAGGCTGCGCGGGCGTCGTCGAGGCGGCCAGTCAGTGCCAGCCAGCCAGGGCGCGGCGAGGAGGGGAGGGTTGGTGTCGCGGCGACCCGCGCCCGGCCGCGAGCCGCCACTCGCGTGCCTCAGCTCGCATCAGACCCACGACCGAACGACCGACGCCCGCGCCCGGTGTCGTATTACCGCTCTAAAAATATCCCGCGAGCGCGATCGCCTATTTGGAAACGGTCGCGCGGCGTGTTTTGAACCCAGTGATTGACAGTGTCAAGTGAAGAAACACCCCAGATACCGCGAATTATCAACCGCAGACGTGAGTATTTATTATCCCTTCGGTAGGGCCTTCGCGCCCGTCGTCTAGATTACGTTACCGATTCGCGGTTTTAAAATAAACAGCTGTTCTCGGAACCGATAGCGATGTATGTAATGCGCTAATTTGGGATTACAAATACAGCATAGTATTTAAGAAATTCGAGATTTTAAAATGAGATAAATAAACCGAATTTATCAAACAACGTACCCATATTACTATGAATAATTCTAACAAGAATCTTATAGGAAAATGGAAGACTACTAACATAACTATTTACCCTTCAATTGGTAAAACACGTGTATGTTTTAAATACGTTTACATAAGTAATAATAATTCTAACGCAGTTTAGTAACGTTAACCGTACTGACATATATTACGAAAAAGCTGAAATTGGACCCAAACATTTTAGAAGTGGAAGCATCAAACGCTGTTATTGTCGATGCAGGTAGGATCGTCTTAACCGTCGAAGTAACTATATGCAGACATTCCTATATGTTATAATTCAATTAAGCAAATATGTTCTGAATAATCAATCCTGCCTTTAACTCTGATCTGTCGCCATCACGCGGATTTGTTGGTCTTGGAACTTGGTCAAATTGCATAAGAGCAAGACAAGATCCCTGTTGACTCAGTATAATGTTGTTTTGTAAAATTCAGCCGTTTGGCATCGAGGATCGCAGAACTAATTGGCAATTATACAGAAGAGCTGACGGCCCAGCCTCGGTTGGGTCGTGATCACGATGAACCTTGAAGATAGTTACTCGCTTTTCTTCACGGATAATGTTCGCTTCAAGCGGACTATTATAAAGAAAGAATAGCGTATCATTCAACACGGCTAACTTTCTGCTGTTTATTGTCAAGTGACAACTCAAGTTCAAGGTGATTGGTATTATTAAATTTTAGTTGATAGACAATCAAACAAACCGTCTCCGAAGACCTCGGTTCTATTCCCAGGTTAACCAGTCCAGCGGTTTTGTTTAGGAGTTGAAATCAGTATTTCAGGGAATTTCGATAAACTTCGACACAACTCAGTACTCCAACAATATTTATTGCTGACTGCCGTCAGATGTTTTATTCCAAAGACATAAATTTGAAATGTTACTTGTAGTTTCTATACTAATCGTACTGGACATAATTGTCTCGTGATTCAAGTTCTCAATTATTGGGTACGCAGTTGAGTGGTCATTTATACCAGAAATCGCCACCAACGGAAATTGACATGATTTAAATTAAATTGATAGGTACTACCTACCTAGGTATTATGAAAAATAAAATTCCAGTAATTTATTGGAATAATAAGAAAAGGAAAACTATAATGCAACACTCGAAGCTGCCTATTCAATTTCCGCGCAAGAAGATCATGCACAGGATTCGAACGCGCAGCTTAATTTTGAGAACCTCTCTTTCTATTCCACAGTCTAAAGGATAAAATTGAATTTTGTTTCTTACGGGTGGATGGACGAAGGGGATCTTGGAAAAGGATATAGGTTACTAGGGGGACAAAATAGAGTGTTGGAAAACCAATTATAATACCCAGACTTAGTCATGGGCATCAACAGTTTGCAAAAGAAACACTGTTGTTTTAAATTAAAAATTGTTGGCATTCCTAACTTACTTAATTAGGTATTATAAGTAATTATGTATACATATTAAGGCAGATAGATAATATATTATCTTATGTAAACAATAAAATTCACCGACATTGCTGCAATGCATGCCCATGCAGAGATGCCCCTGCATGTGTATGCATTGCAGCTTGCCAAAATATCTTTATTTGCGGTATCCAAATAATATTTTTGAGAAACTACTTTCGAGTAGGTACTGGAAAGTCAGTCGCTTTATTTTAGATTACTTGAAATTCCATTGAAAGCGTTACTAAATACAAGCGAAGCACAGATGGCATCTTCGTGGCAGTGGGTTGAATATGGCCTGCAGTTACGATTGGTGATATCCCAGCACATTGGCCACGGGCGCGCGATGAATCGACCCGCCGCCTGATAATAGGCCGGTTAGACGAGTCTCAAGCAACAAAGTGCAACGGCCCAAACTAAAGGGAATTTTAAAACTCTTATACTCATACTTGCAACGAGCCCTTTGATTTTATAATACAGCTTTTACCAGTCACTTTCACGTACTTAATTTTAACTTCGGACAGTTATTGCGTTTCTTCATCACGGAAGGTAGGTATAATGTATTTTACGGTTCAGCGAACAAAGGATAAGGAAAAACAATATGCAAATTCTTGTAATAGTGATGCTTATTTTCCATTAATATTACATGTGTGTAGAAATAATGCTGTCAATGTATTAGGTACTAAGTTTCTTTCTTTATTATTCGATTGGATTTGTTTCTTTGTTAAGATAGTTAAAACATTATTTATTATCCTAGTTGCGTTGTTACTTGTTAAATAGTTATTCTATACCTTATCTCTACCTAGGCACTTTGTGTCGCACATGCTTTGGTTAAATAATGAGCCAGCTAATTTATAAACTAATCGAGATAATTACTCTTCCACTTTATGTTTTGTCCTTCTGAGTTGGAAAGTACCAATCTACAGAATCAGTAGAACTTTC
The DNA here is from genome assembly GCA_902850365.2 of Chilo suppressalis. Lineage (NCBI taxonomy): Eukaryota > Metazoa > Arthropoda > Insecta > Lepidoptera > Crambidae > Chilo > Chilo suppressalis. The sequence goes on from OU963902.1 coordinate 9,130,237, forward strand.
AGTTTGAATACGAACCCACAATAACACAGCACAGTTCAACTTAAATCGGTTATGCCCCTAAGTTTAATGTTAAGAAAGAAGATCTCTTTCTTTGTTTAAAACACAAAGTATCTGTCTTTTAATCACATTCAACGAATGTAATCTATATATAAAATCAAAATTCATAGTTCTTAAAAAAAATTGGTAATATTTTAGCTAACTGCCATCAACATATTGCCTACCTAACTATAGAGCGCACTAAATGAAATCATAGCCTGAAATAGTGTAGACTTTCCGCGTTATTTAAAACCTTATTTATTTATCAGACTATTGAGGATACTTGCCGACGTTTATTTATAGGTAATTAATATTAATTATAATTCAAAAAGCAGTTGATAAAACATGTTTACAATATTGTAATCAGATTGCGTCGGAATACTGAAATATTAATATTACATTGGTAGGTATACCTCTGCTTACCAGACGCGTTTTTACAGTTTTTGCAGATTTATGCTATGCACAAACTTTTGCAATGTGTACCTACCTACCTACTATTTTCGTCTTCACAGATCAATGAGCGCCCCCCGTCAAGTTAAAAAAATATTTTCAAACTCATAAAAACTTGAGTACCTATCTAAGTTTTTGTAAGCTCAAAATTATTTATAAAGCAGCAGCTCTTTCAGGCATTATATAAAATAATATTCCATCACGAGAAAAAAATATTTAAGGCATAGCGGATTTTCCGCTCGATTAAAGCGTCCGTCTGGGGAAGTAATCTCCACCTTACAGAACATCACAGTAAAATAATACTACTTATTTCTGTGGGTGAGTAAGGTTCCAGGGCTCCATGAAGTAGGGGTTTGGGTCAGGGTAGGCAGCGGCTCGATTGATATTTTTAGTATCGCAGCCTCTTATAGTCTATGGTGCCGCTTACCACCAGGGCCATATTCTTGTTTGCCACCCTTAAAACATAAAAAAATCGTGTAAGTGTAAAAATTTCCCCTGACGTGTTCTTGAATATAAATAATGGAGGAGCTCGGTGGAAAATTTTATTATCTCGAGCTCATTATGCTTTGGATACGGCCGTCTGCGTCTGGTATCTGTGTACTTAAATGCCACAATTCCTGCCCGGCCCCGTTGGTGGGTCACGACCCATTCTGTCTATTCCATCTATAGGGATGACTCCAGTAGTGGGCGTGATGAGTACTTAATTAAATATAATGAGGTTAGAGAAATCTTGTTACATTTTCGTGAAAATAAAAAGCACACGTTTTGACTTGTTTGTCCATGTTTGTAAGGCAATCAAATTATTTGATATGAGCATAAGTATTCTAAAGCAGCGTTGTTTCAACCATAGTTAAACTTGACTTTACGTGAAAGTACTAGAGAAAAATTACCATTTTTCTAAATTTGACTCAATATCCACTAGAAACCAGTCCAGTCAATGCACGGTTTCCCTAGCAATGCTACCAAACAGCACCGATTAGCACCAAAATTTGGCTGTAGGTCCTACTTATACTCTACTTCAAATTTGTCAATGTGCCGAGGGTTGTTTTAACCCTGGCGGTGGACGCCACCAATTCTCGGGGATGAAAAATATTTTATCATGGATAGAATGACTAATTCTATGCAACTTTTCATAGAAAATTAGTCTCCCTACAGTCGATCGAAAAGAGACGATTTATCTAAGCAACTTTTGTTCTATAAAGTTTTACAGACGGGAAATACCTTTCAATTTATTTGAGAGTGGAAACGTCAATTTTTCAACAAGAAAAACCACGTTTTCATAGGGTTTTTCATGAATAGCTTAGCTAAATAAGTACATATTCTATGAAAAAAATGATTCGATTAGAAGAAGGGCATAGCTGGTTTCCGCAATGCCCAACCTCTGGGCCAGCTCTTGACTCTTCAATTGGCCAGCTTCACGAAGAATTCATAAAGGTAGTTAAACGTATGGATAGTCTAGTCAATGCATGGAAAAAATGGAAAAATATGGCAATTCTGCTAAACAGCACCAATTTACACCATATTTTGGATTTGGGTTCTCCTTACCATCTACTTATTTTTTTTTTGCCTAGGGTTGCTTTTTTCCTAGGATGTACACCACATCTTTTCGGGGATTAACATTTTTTTTGAATAATAATTAAGTATGAGCATGTATAGACTGATTAATTGTAACCAATTTTTGTTCTTTTAAGTTTTTACTGAAAATCCATACTTTTTGACTTATTTGAGAGTGGATAAGTCAAATTTTCAAACCGTCTGAAAACGTGTATTATACACGTTTACAGACGTTTTTTCATTTTCTTGTTCTATAAAGTTTTATGAGTTTGCCCCAAAATATGCAGTGTTTTTTAAAATTCACGTTAAAACTTTCGCTTTGGCGTTTTAAGAACCAACCTTTAACAAGCAATGACTCCGTTAGTTTTTAATATAGTGTTATTTTAAACCCAATAGTTAGTTTGTTTTTTTATAAACTGCAATTTTACTTAAATTTTTTTTTACAAATTAGGTACATATTTAGAGTGTTATTACAGCAACATTTTCTTAAAACGTGGTTTTTCTTGTTGAAAAATTAACGTTTTCACTCTCAAATAATTTGAAAGGTATCCTATATCTAAAAACTTTTAAATGATTGGTCTCCATGCGGGCGACCAATCTAAAAACTTTATAGAACAAAAGTATCTAAGATAAAATGATTGGTCTCCTTGTGATCGACCGAGAGAACAATTTTTCAACAAGAAAAACCACGTTTTTGAAGGTGTATGAATAACTGTAAATAAGTAAGAAGTATCCAAAATAGAACTCTCATAGAAATTTTTTGAAGTGCTTGAAAAAGCCTTTAATTTTGTTTTGTATGGAAGTTCTTAGTATAGAAATTTAGTTATGATAAAAATTAGTTCCTGTTTTTGTGGTGACAATAAAAAATAAAATTACCTCCCTAATCGAAAACGATAGTTACCACTTTATAATTTACTTCATTTATGAACTTCTTACCTGCCCTATAAGTTAAACCGGTTTCAAGAGCTAAGTTTAGAAAAAAATGAGGATGACCATAAGAGAACATTTTTGCAAGTTTGCAGAAAATTGCCTTTGTTCAAAAATAACTCAAAAACTATAAAAGATACCAAAATTTTTGAACAGTTTAAAATTGTTGGGGTTTTTCAAACATTTTGGTTTCTTTCTCTTTTTCTGTTTGATGTAAAATTTAGTAAGAAATGGCCCTTTTAAGTTTGCATATGTTCGTAATTATTAGCAACTTTCAGCTCAAAACTTTTGAAAAATAAGAACTTCAAAATAAATTAGTATACTATTATTATTATTATACAGCTATTGAAGAAACCTACAAAATGTTTTTTGGTAAACTTGTTACCAAACAGTTATCATTTTCAAACACGTATTATATTACAATACTGATAAAGAAGATTCCTTAATTTTTACACACATTATGAGACACATACACGTGTGTGAAAAGTTCAATGAGTTTTCCTCAAAAAAATCCGTTTATTATTTAGTCTAGTCTTATTTTAAACTAAATATTTTGTTTGTTATTTATAAGCTACAATTTGCATAAAATAAGAATTATTCATGAAAAACCATCTGAAAACGTATTTTTTTTTGTTGAAAAATGCCAATCTAATAAGTCGAAAAGTATTTACTTTAGTATTTCATAAAGGCATTTTAGAACTACTGAAAAATTATAATCGCAGCCCTATCAAGATCACATTGACGAATCTTCAAGTAGTAAGAATAAACATAAGGACTTTTTTTTTGCCAGTGTCAGAATGAATCTCAAATCAAATCATTATTTTGTTTAAAAGTGCCATTATTTGACAAAAGAACTTCAACCGACATAAAAAAACTCATAAAGATATGCTGTGTGTGCAACTGCGCGAGTGATATTTTTGGTATGGCCAGCTCTATAGGGCATGGTGGCTTACCATCAGGCGGGCCGTAAGCTTGTTTGCCAGCCTTTTAACATAAAAAAAACAATTCAGTACTGGCTGGCACGAAAATGCTTTGGTGGAAAGGATAACAGAACATAAGGTCTGTAATTTGACCATATAAAATAGGAGATATATATGATCATTCTCTCTTATCACGAAAGAAAAGTACTTTTAGGTAGGAATGAAAATAGGTTGCTAAAGATATTATTTTTTTTTAATTGAGGATGGAAACCTGTTTTGACTGTAGATAATTGCTTTTGTTCTTGTTTATTAGTAGTACCTACCTATTTGTTAAAATGTTATTTATTTTTGTACAAAAAGAGTACAAAATTTTCACTCCTCAAAGGGTGGAATGGTTCATCGTGTTTACAAATAGTGTCTTGACCGACATAATAAGCCATAGTTGCATAAAGTCTGATTTGACTCATTTTTATGTCACTACGTGACTCATCAGGGAACTTTGTTGCCGCCTACTTTAGCAATAGTGAACTTCCTATCCAACAACATTTTTGCATGCAATCGGCGAATCTCTATACTGGTTGTCTGTGTTTACAAACGCCAAAATAACGAGAAAAAACAGAATCTCGACAAACGTGTCTTCGACACTCACTGATCTCACTGTGTTACTGTATAAAACCGCGGCTATGCAATATATGTAAAAACCCGACATGACTTTATTGTCCTAAAACAGACTGAGCGGCAGACATTATGTTCCGACGCTATATCATCCTCATTTTGACGGCGTAGGGCCAACCAACCGCCAATACATACTATGGAGTATGTATTTTACTTATATTATCATAAAACGAAACTGTGTCTGTTACCTAAATCGCTGACTGAACCGATTTAGCTGACATTTGGCATAGACATAGTTTGAGTTCCGGGATGCATAGAATATCTGTTTTTATCCCGGAATTCATTCTTTAAGGGGTGAAAAGGCAGGTGGAAGTTTGTATAGGAAATCAATCATGGAGATGAAGTCGCGGGCAACAAGCTAGTATAGGTAGGTACATTTTTTTTTATTAATTAAAATTATAACGTCTATGATTTTAAAGTCGATTTCCTTATGCATTGATGAAGCCATTTATATTTTAATTAAACGGTAATTGTAAAAATACAATGAAAAATAGCCTAAATGTTGCAACTTTATAAAAAGCTTAGAAGTGTATTTTCTTGCTCCTGTTTTCTCGACAACTAAAAGATATCCTGAACAGAGCACGAAATAGAGAAGATTTTAATAAATTCAACCTGAATAAAATTTCATCATCAGCCTATTAATGTCCCCATTGCTGGGGCACAGGCCTTCCCTATGGATAGAATAGGGAGATTGGGCCATGACCCACCACGCGGGCCGAGTGCGGATTGGTGGGTGCTAACGACTGCAGATGCAGCCGGGACCAACGGCTTAACGTGCCTTCCGAAGCACGGAGGAGCTCGAGATAGTAATCTTTGGTCACCCATCCAATGACCGACCACTGCGAAAGTTGCTTAAGTTCAACGATCGCAGCCGAACGCGCTAACCACATGCGCCATCGAGCTCCTCGAATAAAATTTACTTCCATTTAAATAAAATAATTTTCAACGGGTTAGATGCACTGATTATATTTATTTATTGACGAATGCGTCGTCAGAATATTAGTTTGTCTGTTTATTGTTGTTTCTCGATTTATTAAAATTATATTTAAATTAAATACCTATAGTAACTCATACTTGGCTCATTCGATTTGCGGTTAAATTAGGTCACAGTTCTAACTTTTAAATAAAGTTCTATTATTATTATGTTATAAGTACCTTATTGTAGGTAGTATTACCATAGTAAAAGAGTTTAGTCATTGCGATAATAATACATATAACATCAAATCGGTATAAAATTATTGTTAGGCAGGCCGTACACCGGAGCAACATGGTACATGCACGCAACATTTACCTTGCCACAATATGCACGCTACATTTTTGCTTTCGTCTTGCTATTAAATACACCCGCTGCAAATGTATTCTTGGTGTGCTAACACCACGCAGATATATGAGGGCGTTAAATGTGTCGCGTTTATAATGTAGCGCCTAGCGCCACAATTATCGTAATACAATTGTATGTCTGGTGTGCCTTAAGGACAAAGAAGCGTGTAAGAATGTATTATACTTCGATCACAGGTATTATAGTGTAATAGGAACGTTTGTCGAAATTCTGATTTTGAAAAACTACTTTATCTTACTGATACCCCGAATATTAAAATGATGTTTAGCTCATTAGACAAGACTAATTATGAAGGTCATATATTACCGTGGTCATGTCATGCATGATCAAGTCAACCAACCAGTCACAATTCAGGACCGGCTATACATGAGCTCTGACATTAGGTACGATCTTTAATCATGAATTTTTAAGTAAGGTTCCTTAGAATATCAACGTAAGGTTCATTAAAAGATACTCAGATCTGATATAGCAAGCACCCATTAGGTAGGTACCACTAGAAGTGTATACGACATACATATTATCATACTCAAACAAGTTTTTGTAGCCTAGGATATTATAATGATATCAAAGCAAAGCAAGCAAAGTGCATATAAATAAACTGCATTTTTGTCTGCCTTTCAGACAAATGCATTTGTGGTCATTATCCGCCAGGTTTACCCACGTTATCTAACTTATTTATCTGCTTTAATTATGTACAACATCATCACTCTGAATAGGTAGTTTAAGTTAATCTTCGAAATTGAGATCGCTACCTAAATTCTACTCTGTGTTGGATGTTTAAAGTTCGAAAGAGTCTTATATGCCCAGTACTGCTGAAAGTGTAGTCAAGAATCAAGATTAGGGTTACATATAAGTGTGGTATCTACTATCAACATCAGCTTGTTAAAATCTTCACGGCTGGGGCACAGCCCTTCCCTATAGAAGAAATAGGAAACGGACCATGACATGACCCATCACGCTGGCCCAGTGCAGCTTGTAGAATGCTATGTTAACGTCTGCTAAACCACATACATGCCTTCGCGCTTGAGAATATTCTATCTAAATTAAAATTCTATTTACAAAATTATTTGTGCTGGGTATATTTTTTTTCAACCATGCAAAATGGGTCTAACCATGCAAAAACTGGTGTCGATTCTGGAATGATTCTCTAAACCTAAACTTACAGAATGAGTTTAGAGAATCGACACCACTGTGAAAAGCCTAACCAGATCAGTAAACAAAATGAAGCTAATAGAAACTTGGAAACAGTTGCAGACTGTAAATACTTTAAGGCATACGTATTTATGATTATATGCTAAGTACCTACATAATTATTTTAACCTGGCTCGCTGTGCTGATATAATTTCTTTATCTCTCGATAAAGTAAGAATTTAAGTGCATTATTTATTGATAATACCAAAAGGGGAAATTTTAACTAATTACTTTCTTTCCTCGCCTCGGGAGTAGTGTACATCTTCTTTAATCAATATTAGTGTAGTATAATTTTATTTTTTGCAATCTTTTCTATTATGCGACTGATTCTTATAAAGAAGATATTTGCACCAATTTACCGTGCAATTCATAAATATGCCAATAAGGCACTGGGATGGATCAATCGAGCATATCCGTTATGCTCACATATTATGGCTTATTTAATATAAGTATTATGTTCTTTGTACCGAACAATCGCGCACTTATACCCAATATACATTTATATTAGTCATTCGGTTCGTAAAATAGGTGACGTCAGAATCGGACATGCATACATTGCATGCATGCTATACATAGTAATAAATTGCACTAACCGGCTTTAGTTATTCCACCATAAACATAACATGATGTGTTTAAACTCCACAGAACACAGAAAGAGTCGTTTATTTAATGATAAGGTACGATTTTGTTACATTTCCGCGGACAACACTTATCGGATTCATATGTATTATTCAACTATATAAAAATCTATAATGCAACCGTTTTAATAAAAAAATAAATATATGTAGGTCCATGTAGTGAAGTAATTTTAAGCTCTGGATAAAATAGTAACAAGTTAGATTATTTTCATTACAACACATAAGACCAGACGAGCGGTTTATAAATATTAGATGGGCAATAAAATAACGCATTTATCTGACCTACATTCTGACAAACAAGTAAACCATGATATAAATTGTAAGGATCGTGTTTGTGCTTTAAAATTGTGATGGTTTTGTGAATAGTGACAGACGGATATAAATTTGGATAGTCTCCAAACTTTTTGTATTATCGCAATTCTATTAATATAATCACTGTATCCATTACATTCCAAGTACATAATTATGCCGGATTCTTCACATACAACGTGCTTTCAAAGTTCTCAATGACACTTTTGCATCAATAGATTTTACGCTTAAAGTATTTTAAGCCGAAGTAGTGGGAGTCATAACATTGAACTTGCCCGTGACAACGTTGTTTTTGTTTGGAAATATGAAGTTACTCAACGATCTGAGTGTTTCTTGAAAACTCAGATAGATAGACATAGTAGGTACTTATCATTAGTCATGTTACGGAATTGATTGGCTAATTGCTGTGGCGATAGGTCACATATGAATGATTATTGGTGATAAAAAAAATATGACGATTGAAATCATCAAATCGCAATCGGCTACGCTTGTGTTCGTGTTACTTGTTAGTGAACATTTTTAACGAGAAATATTTATATTCGGTTGGGTTAGTGCATAGTAAGTACTTACTTTAACTTAATCTGTTTGATCAACAATACCTGATCGAAGCATTATCTGCGTAATATGTAATGGACTTCTCATAATATATTTTATTTCTTATTTTACCTCCTTCGAATTATATGTTTGTGACAAAAATTAGGTCCTTCTCCAGAGTCCCCTTTATCTCCATATCAAAATTCATCGTTCTTTCGTTGATAATTCAGCCGTTAAAAAGTCTCGATCCCGTCAAGTGCAGAATCACTTGGATCATGCTTTTTATTAGGCAAAAAAGATATCTTAAACCACGCTTTTTATTAAGCATACTCTGTTTATTCACAACCAAATGCTATATCGGAATAGTTAACAGTTTTTCTGTGGATGTTAAAAGTTGCGTTATCATTATTATCAGCGAGGCGTCCGCGAGTGCGTTGGTCGTAGACGGCTGGGCTGATCGCCAACTGTTTCGCAACTGGCACACTATATTTATTCACAAGGTTCTTACATTGCATTTTGGGGGTTATTGACATTACCATACAGCGTTACACAACTTATTGTTCAATAATTTAACGTAACTTTTCTCTGGAGCGACCGCTTCAGGGTTGAGGATATGAAATGGACGGCATTATGCCGTGTCTGTCGTTGACAAGTCGCTCGTCTCGTCTCTCAAGTGCCAAGTTTACGCGATCGCACCGTGATGCGCCCGACACTGAAATGTCCAAGTAGTAGGTAGGTGTATGTAGGTATGCTCACTAAAATATCTCGAGGTTGCCTAAATATACTGAACTGACGTATTACGTAATAGTGCTGAATTCTCTGAAAATTCCCAGAAACTAATCACTTTACGAGGTACATGTAAAATCTAACCAGAAAAACGTTAAAGAAAGCAGAAAAGTAACTTAAATCATGCCAAACATACCCTTGACTAAATCATTCAAAAGTAGCTTTGTTGAATTAAGTAAATAAATATGTTGTATTTGTATTGAAAAACGGTCGATGACCTCTTCGCACGCGAAAACCTTTTGTCAATATTTACAGAGATCCCTTTTAAATGCAGAAGTTATGCTGACACAAGATAACGAACGATAAGTAAGTTTGAAAAATGTTTTTAAACGCGCGGCTGACGAGTTTAATGTTTGCAAAGCTGCATAACTCACATAACTGTGATACATTCTTTGGAATCTACTTTCGTAACTACATCTATCATCGCAAAATATAAAAAGAGAAAAGGACATCGACGAAATCGGCCCTAGCATGCCCAAAAGAATGTCCTTCACTATTATTTTTCTATTATTTTTTTAACTTATTAGCAATTAATCATTGTAAACGGACAACCTGTTTAAGAAAATAAAAAATAAAAGTTCTGTTACTAGATACTACAGTCTGTTCATCCAACTTGGCACTCCTTTTTATTGAAAATACAGAATTAAAAATCAACTTATAACTAGATTCAATAGGTTTCGGTCTATAATAACGATTTATTTTACTAGTTTATTGGCTTCGTTAATATTTTATTATTAAACGGGTGATTCTGTTAAAAAGTTGTGCCAAGATTGTTTACCTTAATAAATGCAATATAGGCGACCATAAAAATAGAACTAGGTACCTTAGTCAATAATACTTATTGCTAGTATTTATATTATATTTATAAAAAGATTATTTCTGAAATTATGTAAAGATAGTTTATACTCCCATCCCATGTAATATCTGTTTATTTTTATGAAAATCTTATTGATAACCAGTTACATACCTAATTAGCGATAGTAAAATATAGAAACAGGTAAATGGAAAGACTGAACATTTCATTTGAAAAGAAATCTATTATTACCTACTACAGGTAGGTATAGGTATCATAGGTGCCAACTGACAACACTCATAAATCAATATTAATATATTAAGCATTTATTATTTTTATTATTAATTGCATTTTATGTTCATTTAATGCATATTATTTAAGTGCTTACATAGAGGTAAAAACTGAATCTATTCAGAATATATAAAGTGTACATCTTTTACGATTAAGTATAATAATTGGACGTAGTTACGCGAAAACGTTCCAACCCACAAGTCACTCGAAAATGAGTTACCATAACCAGGGTACTATTTTTGCCATATTACATCATGTGCACACAAAGATGCTAGTATTTTTAAGTTAGTTTCATCAATAAAGTTTAACCCAAATGTTCCAACCCACCATTATGCCAAGGACGTGTACTCAAAATAAAGTAAAAACATTACATGCATACTGAAACATATTGTTAAAAACTCTTAATAGAATAACATATCGTTATAATGTTCCACTTGTCTTGGAACATTATACTAAATTCATAAAACGCACATTTAATGGTTTCTTAAATGATCCATGTGGGTTGGAACGTTTTTGCAAAATCTTTATACATTTTTTATTTCTGCAAAAATGTTCCATGTAATTTGAAACCCTTTAGATTAATCCATACTGTTTTTTTAAGCTGCGAACACTGTTCTAAATAAATTGAAACCTTTTATTATAATATATTATTTTCATATTTTTTGCTATAAACAATCCACATATACTTGATCCATTTTTGCTATTAAATATGTTCTAGAGAAAAAGATATTTTTTACCAAAATAAATAACTATGGTATATTTGGACGTAGTAACGCGAAAATGTTCCAACCCACAGCAACCCCAATTTGCAATTTACACACTTTTTCCCTGTAATTATTTCAGGCAAATACTATTGGTTTAACTATGGAATGCCAAACTGATTATTGAATGATATGCATATTTTTTGTAAATACATAATACAAGGGGCATATAAATAGGTAAAACGAGTTTGAAATGTTTTTGCTAAATTAATTTTGTATGAACCTTGTTAAATAGCAATTATGCATAAACTTTCCAAAACGAATTTAAGTGTATTATTTTATAAAAATAAACCAAAAAGAAATATGTAAAATAATAAATAACAATGAGGAACATACAAAAACAACAAAAAAATATATTTGAAAATGTATTACAAAAAAATAGAACGTGATCTTTTGAGCTTAGAACCTATGCCAAAAATTTGTTGATATGGTTCCAAAAGTTATCAAAAACTTATATTATAAACATTCAATTTTCATCATCGTATTCTATGATCTCGAAGTCCGGAACTCCACCAAACCCATCAACATCATCAGTGCTTCTTCAGAACTTTGAAGCGTTCTATAAAATTGAAGGCAATCCTCGGGTATGTAGTGGTACATGGATTGTAAGTCCACTAATTTCGCTGGAGCAATCGGTTTGTCGTTAGGCCACAATAAGCAAAAATCAGATTCTTTTATGTATTGCAGTTCTCGTTTTATTCTTTTATCAATTTTCAACTCATTGAAATCGTCTTCCATCGTAGACCGCATAAAAATAGAAAACATTTTATCTTTATCCAACTTAATTTCTTTTGTATGTAGCCAACTAACTTTAGATGAGTCTGTAAACTTCTTCCTATTGATAATCTTCTTTTCCAGTTTAGTTGTACTAAAAAAATCAGTCTTTGTCATTTTGTAAACTTGAAGAGGTTTAACTTTTTTACTTAGTTCTACAATAGTGGTATCCATAGTGCATTTAATGATACTGGGCATTGTTATGTATTGGTAGAAGGAGAGGTAGAAGAGGTGCACAGGAAGTGGATTGCCTTCAATTTTATAGAACGCTTCAAAGTTCTGAAGAAGCACTGATGATGTTGATGGGTTTGGTGGAGTTCCGGACTTCGAGATCATAGAATACGATGATGAAAATTGAATGTTAATAATATAAGTTTTTGATAACTTTTGGAACCATATCAGCAAATTGGCATAGGTTCTAAGCTCAAAAGATCACGTTCTATTTTTTTTGTAATACATTTTCAATTTTTTTTTGTTGTTTTTGTATGTTCTTCATTGTTATTTATTATTTTACATATTTATTTTAGATATATTTATAAAATAATACACTTAAATTCGTTCTGGAACGTTTATGCACAATTGCTATTTAACAAGGTTCATACAAAATTAAATTTAGCGAAAACGTTTCAAACTCGTTTTACCTATTTATATGCCCCTTGTATTATGTATTTACAAAAAATATGCATATCATTCAATAACCAGTTTGGCATTCCACAGTAACACCAATAGTATTTGCCTGAAATAATTACAGGGAAAAAGTGTACCGCTAAAACACAAAATTGCGTTTATCTCAAAATGGGGTCGCTGTGGGTTGGAACGTTTTCGCGTAACTACGTCCAATTATAACCTCAAAATCTAATACATTCTGTAGTGGGCCACGGTTCCTCAAGTTGTCCGTATCTCAACAAATGCTTAATTATAGTTTATGAATGATTCCGAACACAACTAGCATTTTCTCATTGCTGGGCGTTATAGGGCATTCAATGTATGGGGAACGAGCAATGTCCTTTAATCATAAATGCACTGTGTAAGGCACCCCGCGCACTAGACGGCCGCGACCGCGATCCAGCCAGATTAACTAAAATGGCCGTTGCGGCTAAGTGCGCGACGTATGGTTTCTATATTTAAACTGGTCGTTGCGGCCACTGGCCGTGGTCGTGGTCGCCTAGTGCGTGAGGTGCCTAACTCGCTCAGTGCTAGCCTGGGTTCGATTTCTTTGTTTAGCTCTAGACAACTATTTTGTTTCGGTAAAGACCATTTGAGTAATGGCTTACTTATTCAACGCTTGTAGTGTTGTTAAGAAATTAAAATTAATGCCTGTTAAATTATCGGTACCCATTCAATTTTGTATTTGATCATGATCAATATCTACAGAGTCCCAAATTATGAACCGGATATTATTTTTACTTTTTAGTTCCATTTATGATTTTAACGTCGGTTTTTATTTGATGTTTAAATTAAAAATATTTTCTTTTTGCTTCCATTTTAGTTAAAATTACATCGTCCAAGTTAAACAATATAAAAATGCTCATGAAATTAATACTACTGGGTTAAATTATGAACCGCATATGATGACTTCCCAACACATGATGAAATCGTTTTATTGAAGTATTCGGAGGAAAATAACTTTACTTCTACTTAACTGTGAACTAACTAAAGAAAGGCTCGGTTGACACGTGGTTACGCGGTTCGATTTGTTTCATACTTACTTAAAACTTAAATGTTCTCATGTAGGTTGTATTCCGTAATATACACCAGTATACTGGCCAGTGCTAATGACGTCATAAATCGACACTATACTGGTGAATTGTTCCGAAATATACTGGCCAGTGCACTGACGTTATAAATCGACGAAATATTAAAAATTTAATATTAAAAATATTAAAAAATGATTTTTAATTCACCTCATCAATTAAAAGTAATTCTTTTTGTACGGATGCCATTATTGTTCTTTGAATAAAAAAGAAATAAAATTCGAATGCATCTCACGGACACTCGGTCATACGTCATATTCGTTTTATATGGTAGCATACCAGTACAATATGGCGTCGGATTCGTGACGTCATTACCACTGGCCAGTATACTGATGTATATTTCGGAATACACCCGTAGTATGTCATCCACGTCAACATCGTCGTCATAATGCCTATGGATGGCGCATCTATGTTTATGGCGCCACTTCGACCGGCGCGGCGGCGGGTGGCGGCCCCGCCCCGCGGTCAAGTTTGACTGGCCCGACCAGCCGCTGCAGTAGACGCCAACTGTTGCGACATCCAATTCCACACCTTGTCCGACGCATTGCCATGCCATCCGGATTCTGGCACGCCGCATTCATTTGTTTTACATTACCAGCACTAAACCTACCCACGATTCACTTTCATTTAGAACTAGATATAGGTAGGTAGTGGGTACAACACATAAGAATGTTTGTGGATATTAAGGAATCAAAAGACTAACCGCCTGCACAATACAAAAAAAACACTACTAGACTAGTGAAGTGGAAAATATATTTTACCGTTTACTTAAATAAGTACGTGTCGATTTTACTATTTTTCTAATATTAAAGAAACATTCATTACACATTGTGACCTAACATGAATTATGGTACAGGTAGGTCCAAACTTTTTTTGCCCATACAAAAAAAAACTATCGCAAGTCGGAATCCTGAACAGGACAAAAGGAGGTATGCAGAAGCCACTATCTAATTCCAACTTGCCAAGAGTGGCACAAAATGTAATATCTACTTACTGATGCTCGATCTGCTTACAGTAAACATCAGATGAGAGTTGAGAATTAGATGTAATTAACCTTGTATAACTTTTTACAAAAGATTCCACCTTTAGTTAAAGATATGGGTTGTACGTTAAACGGACCAATAACAATGACAATTGCCATGATCACCGACAGCCCGACCTCAGAAGGCCACAGCTGTGCAAACACCCCTTGGTACACGTACGAGGTATTCGTAGGTACCTATATTTTTGTTTGTAATTACAGAACGCTGGCAATGACATCACCTTCGCGCAGCCGTAGCAGTAAATATTTCACGTAAATAATTTTCTTTAAACAACAACGCTCGCCGACTAGTTTGCCAACAAAATGCGTCCAAAATATCTCCTCCACATTCGGTACAACATTATAACTAGTATAAGATCCACGAAAGCAACACCGTTAATGTAGCTTACGTTAGTTTTCTGTGCAATCAAGTTGATAATTAAAAAATCTGTATTCTAGACAAAATTCTGTTCTGGTCCTCTGAGCCCCCAAAAACTATCTTTAACCTATGTTCTAAAAAAACACTTAAAACTATTGTAAATTTAAATTATTAGCTATATCAATATTTGTCTCTTCGCAAATACAGCTAGACTGTCTGCTGAGAATCTGGCTAACGGTACATCTAGTGCTGAAGAAAGAAATCTCCCACGCATCCCACATTACTTCACGCTATCCTACTATCACACACTACAAATATGTAGGTAGGTAGGTAGAACGCTGATTCTTATCTGTGTTGTCTATACTAATATTCTAAAGAGGAAAGATTTGATTGTTTGTTTGTATTGAATAGGCTCCGAAACTACTGGACCGCTTTGAAAAATTCGATGTGTATAATACTTGTATTATCAGGCTTGCCTGAGAACAAAACAATAGTCTACCTACATACAGTACAGCTCTACACCGAAGCGAAGCGAGGGCGGACCACTAATGAAAAAAAATAGCATTAGTGAAATGCTATTGCTGTCTCTGACATGGCAATCTCCATCTTAGCGTGGTTGTTGAAAAAAGGTGATATCACTTTTAAGGCTGGACGTATCAAAGTTTTATTTATTTATTCAATGAAAAAAACATACTATGTAAATCTTGATAACGTAAAAATCTACAGTATTAGCTGCAGCTACAGATTATATATATTGACAATATTAACAAAAGACGCACTCATTCAAAAGAAATAATTTATTGTCATTTTAAGCATTTTAAACTGCTAGCTTGAAACATTTTCTTTAGATTTTTTAATAATTTATAAAAGCATCTGCATACACAGATAAATAAATGGTTTTTAATGGCCACACTATCTTACAACTACATAGTAAGACGCAATAATTTTCATTTGCCGACATTAAAAAAGTAAAACTGGTTTAACACATTAGCTATAAAAATGATTAATCAATTGTGTGAGGTTCTCTCACAGTGCTTAATTAACGCATAAATAAACTTAACGGTAACGTCAACCGATAATTACGCATAATGCAGCCATTTATTATTTTAAGTTGATGGTTGGGTTGACACTTTAATTCGGTCAAATATTCGGGATTTCGGGGTCAGCCGTCCGATATGCATGACAAAGGATTCTTGGTTGAGACCAATGAGCTGAGGCTCAGCTCAGCTAGGGCTGCGTGGTGTTTTAAAAGGAAGATAAAATATGTTATAATATATATATTTAACACATTTTGGACCTCAAAAAAATATATACCTAATTAATTTTATATTATTTAAAAAAATAATATAATGATTTTTTTGAAGTCGTCTTCTTTCAACGTACTGTATTTTCTTGCTTTGCTATCTTTTGCTCTAGGTGTTGGATCAGTCTAAAATTATAGATATAATCACTCTGATTGATGAAATCTGGCTTAAATGGGAATGGGATTCATGAGAAGAATATTAACGTTTGAACTTCTTTTTATATTCCCGTTTAAACATCAATTAAAGTAATTACTGAAAAAGTAAATATAATGAATCATTTTAAGCGACTGGCAAGGCTACCCTAGCTAGTCAACCAAATACCTGCCTAATCGGCTCTCAGACCGTTTCGTGGACGCAGTTTCTTCATATTACTCACAACAGTGACGTCACCGATCAATGCATGCATGGCATGACTAACGCTCGGGTGAAAAAAATCAAACGCGCGGTCCAGTAAGTAAACAACATATAAACGAACGAAGGCTTCTTCTCGGAATTACGAACTGACGGGGATTCGCGTAAACATTACTCAAATTAAGTTACACGCATCGATAAGTACCTACTAGTATTATCATTTAATGATTTTTAAACCCAATGAATTGTTTCGCCTGAACTGTTTGTTACGTTTAATCAAATTAAATTAGAGTAAAGATTTCAGATATGATAACTATTGGTACCTACCATCAAACACCCATCTCACAGATTATATCTTAAGGATCAAAATCCACCCTCTCATTGTCCTGTTGAAAAGTTCTTGTTCGTGCCTTTTTGATGGGAACCATAGTTAATCTATACTAATATTATAAAGAGGAAAGATTTGATTGATTGTTTGTATTGAATAGGCTCCGAAATTACTGGACCAATTTGAAAAAAAAAATCACGCTTAGAACTATATACATTATCCCTGATGAATAGAGGCTATAGAGTTTTTTCAAAAAAGTTAGGGTTCCGTATTAAAACTTTGATATTGGAACCCAGGCCAGGGTGTGAAAAAAATATCAAAAAATAACCTTGTATCGCTTACGCTGCGAAAGTCATTGACAATAGAGCAAACTGATGTACTAAAGTTTAATAGAAGACATCAATATCAAAAAAAAATCCGCGATACCATATGTCTAACTAAGTACATATTACAGTTATGTCACAACTAAAGGTCCTCTGAGGTTTCACCCTCGTTAATTTGAGTAAAAAGGGTTATAGTGAGCCAAACTTAAAAGATGGGCATAATGGCGTCGCGGCCTTTTGTAAACAACTTTTAAAGGGGAACAATTCCGCCATACATGGTTTTTGTATAACTTCAATCATTTACGCAGCGCACGCAACGGGATCTCCCAAATGGAATAATTTTACTTGTTTTTGCAACATTTTACATCGTCTCTTATGGTAAATGATAAAATTACGTATACCTATCTTATGTCAAATACTCTACTTCCGTTTCATCCAATGTCAAATCACAAAGGCGCTAAAGATGTTTTCCCTTCAAAAGTATCTATTGAGTATTATATCTATTTAGTTCAGCCCACATGTTCATGTTTCCCATCATAATAATGACTTTATTCTGTCTGTAAGATAAATTAATAGTTGATAGATTCTAAATTATATAATCATTTAGTGACGTAGGTAGCAAATGGGACCGATTCTGGCATGCTTCTCTAAACTCAAAACTAAATTTTACATCAGTCTCTCCTTTTCATTAAAGAGCATGACAAGAATACACCGTTGTCAAATTTAATTTAAAACCTTCAAAGGTCTAGAGAAGCATGCCAGAATTGGTCTCGAAATGTTAATTTAATATTTTTGTAAACCTAGTTATCACAGAGACTTCTTGACTAAAGGATAGGTGAAAAAAAGTCTTAAAATAATAACATGAATGAATTCTGAAAATAAAATAAATATAGTATGTGTAAATAAGAAAAAACTGTGTGGTTCAAATTTTCACGAATCACGAATTTTATAAAGTATTGTTATTAAATAATACAAAAAATTCGTGATCATTTCAAAATGCAGTTTTCTGATATTAATTTACCGACGCATTTGTTTGAACATTACGTATTTAAAATGATTCAGAGACATTTTACCTTCTTTTAAGCATTCTTAAATTACTTTTTAGTAGTATGTAAAGTTTTATAGTGTTGTGTTTAATTCCGCTGCATAGTGAATAATGATGCAAATTGAAGGTTCTTTTTTTTCTTTGCCTCGTCTTCATCGTTGTGCGCTGACATTCCATAGCCTTGCCCGGAGCGTCGCGTCGCGGCGCCAATCAAGAGGTCACACTGCACTCTTCAACTGACACTCCTGCCACTCTTTACAACTTCATCAATTCCCGCCAATTCACAATGAAAACTTACAAATGTTCAGTTATTGCCTAACGAGTTATTATTCGGATAAATATAAAAGTTACAATTTCAATTTTCTTTATATATATATTTAAAATTCGCGAGATATAGTACCTATGAGAGCTTAATATACAAAGAAATTTTGAGTTAATTAAATAAATTTTATAGACAGTCTATTTGCTCTCGAAAAGTGCCATCTAGTGGTAGTGGAATTGATAACGAAGACCACCTATTGCCACTGGAACTGTGCCGGAACTAACCAATAACACTTGAGTACCTATCTATACCACGCGTTGTGATAAGTTTTTTTTACGTTTGTCACAATCACAATACATTGAGTGAAATCTTGCTAATATTGAAATGTAGTTGAAAGTGAAGTAACAAGAAGTAAAAGAGCTTTTAATAAGCTTATTTTCAGAAAATACATGACATTTATGACTAAAAGAAGAATTCCTCGACAAGTAAGGTCCCTGATCTGCCTCAAAGTACTCAAAATTCATTCTTGACATAGTCAGAACATTAACTGAAGCCCTCGATATTACATTATAACCTGTCAACGTGCAAGGTTGGGGCTCCCGTTGTATATTGAAGATTGCTTCACACTTTCCATTAGACAACTCTACAAGACAACTTACGCATAATATGCGTAACTTCTTAAGCGGCCGACAAAAACGAAAGTAAAAAGGTTTACAAACGGTTAACGTAAACATTTGTAGTACGCACAGTAGTAGAAATAAAGCACTGGCAATAGAATGAAAATGTTTAAAGAATATTTTAATAAATAATATTATGACCCCACGGAACTTATAAAGGATCTGAAACGCATTATTATTTTAGGTACTCTATTGCCCAAAAAATGAGTGCAATAACCTTATTTGTTTTTCATATTATAAGTATTTATCTTTGATTATTTACTCCCTAGACAAAGCGTGGCAGCGCAGATGCGTTGAAAAAATATCTCCCACTTGGTGGGGTTTAAGTCGTTTCCTGTCACTTAGTGTTCAATGCAACGCTGAGCGATATGCACGTTAATCACCGAGTTTCGTGTTCAAATTATTGCTTAAAAAAGCCAAGATGCGCGATAAAAAGTTGCCGCAATTTTAAAAGACGCATAAAAACAACCAACAAAGTCACTTACCATCGATATGTAACTCATTATTTCACCTTTAAAAAAATGAACTATGAAATCATATTTTGTTAAAACATGTACGACTCCATCTTGACATTTTCAAAGTGATGTCAGTGTCCCGTTACAAAATTCCCTAAAAAAGTAAATTAAGTTATTCTGGTCGTTGCGGCCGCTGGTGGTGGTCGTGCTCATGGCCGTCTAGTGCGCGAGGTGCCTTACTCCTTAACACGCACGGCCGCCGCCATGAAAAATGAACGTTCCTTAAAATGTTCCTAAATGATTTTTAAAGAAATACTGCAACAACTTCATCAGGAAACTAGCTGACCCAGCGAACTTCGTACCTCCATAAAAATAGGGGATGGTGGTAGAAGGGTGAAAATTTAGGATTGTATGTATTTTTTAAAAGCACATTATAAAAAAAAAGTTTAAGTTTGTAGGTTTTTAATTGAAATGCAAATAAAACTACGATCTTTTCACATCACTGACAAGGGTAAATATTAAATTTTTACCTAGAGTTGAATTTTAACACAGGTGTTGACTTTCAGACCTACCTAGTCATGAACGACTTTTACGTGTTCAAATTGTAGGTTTCACTTCTATCGCGTGAACAGCACATGCCCGTTTTTTTAGTCGACAACACAATACAAACGTATTTTTATATGCTTCGCCTTATAATCTTTTACGAGGTTTAATCTCAGATTTAAAATAATAATATAACAGGAGAGAGGCATTCATCTCAGCTGCTCAGAGCTAATGAAAATGCATTGTCAATGTCCATCTGATCGTATCAGCAAATTCTTTGACTAATCAAATTTGTTGTACCAGCCTAATCTCGGAATGGGATCTGCGGCCGAAAAAAAACGATAAATGATTCGGTTATTGTTTATTCCCTGCATAAATAAACGAAAGTTTAACTCTCAGCCTCCTTTCACTAATGTCTTTCGGTTCGCACTTATCTTGATCTAAGATAAAATAGATCGCACGATGTCTGACTGCTTACCGTCCGTGGTGCAGTGCGGTCAGCGGAGTCGGCGAGAGAAAATAAATCTTCAATTGGGTCGATCAAATGCCAGCATTATGTTTTGTCGTAATACCTACGCTCCGTACTTATGTACTTAATCGTGCTTTCGTTGGGTCCGCTTTCGTTCTGCAGACGTTACGGTTCCGTTTGGCCCACCTTCGTTTCTGTCTGATTCACGCAATATTTTGTAACAAGCGTGTGGTTAATGCGTCGTTGTTTTCGTTCCACAGATGGCACAGTTGATAACTGTGCGGCTGAATAAGTCCGACCAGCAGCCACTGGGCTTCAGGTTGCAGGGTGGCAAGGACTTCGGCACTCCACTCGTCGTGCAAAAGGTAAGTTTGGAAAAGGATCAAAACATATCTGTATCAGAAATTATGTAACGATCAACTATAGTAGCTAGTAGCGAAAAAGAAGATTTACCGCCAAGAACATTGTTTCGTTTGTTAATTTGTTATTATAACAAGTTTACGAAGGCCCGGGCACAAATATTAGTTCGACTACGACCGAAATACTACTTATTTCTATTAATACTTTTGAAATTTCTCATTAAAAAGCATATAATAATACGGTATTTTAATAGCAAGTGATTTAATTTAAATCATTAGGTACGCTTAACTAAAATTCTGAATAAGTACTTAAGCAACAAATGTGCTGAACTGCTGACCATAAATTAAATACATAGGTCTTAAAAACCGCCCCTTTTTTACCAGTCACCGTTGGTTATCTTTGTTTTGTAACAAGTATTTGGGCTTACGCATAGCATAGCTAACTAATCACATAACTAACAAAGCTTTTACCGGTTCATTAGCTGCGAGACGGCCCTCATCTAAATAACTTTGACATTCATCCGACAATTTTTTACTACCTCACTATCTATGACTGTGAGAGTTAACTATGATTTTGAATTCCTTACTTTTGACTTTACAATACATGAGGGATAAAAATAATTAGAATATAATGTTGTTAGTCACATACAGCTCAGAACGAGCTCAAAAAGTATTAATATTTAAAGTTAATAAAATTATAAAACTAGATTATTCGATCTGGATTTTGAAAAGTAAACATACAGCTCTTAGGTACTTACTAACAGATCGTCTAAATCGGGAACATTACCAATTTCTACTACACGATACAGTCATCATAAAAATATAAGTCAACATTTCAAATATTATGGAAAACAATTTTGAATTTTATCATATACTGTAAAGCTTACCATAATGATTTTTTCTCATATTATATATTGTTGAGTGTTTTGATAAATCGATTTTTTGCGAAAAGCCTAGGGATTTTGAGATATCTTTTTTCAGTAAGCTTAAGCAATATCATCGCCACTGTATAACTATCCGTGTTTTTGTAAAATCTCTATCTTAATTTCGCGAAAATTGTATTTATAGAATCATCCTACTCCTACGCTCAACGAAGTATCCTACGACATATACACCGTTATTATTATTCTTCTATCTGTTTTACCTGTCATGATCGTGGATGGATATTATTGGAACATGGTCATGATAAACAATACGGTTCGTTAGATCCGCCGTTTAGTACTACACAATTGCGTGTTTTCGTTTTCTCACATTAAATCATTGACATAAATTCTTGCTGTAAAGATTTTGTCCAAGAGAGCTTTATTTGAATACTAGCTGTGCCCCGCGGTGTTACCCGTGGTTTATTAGGGATATTTTCCCGCAGTAAAACGTAGCCTGTGTTAATCCAGGGTGTCAGCTAACTAAATACCAAATTTAATTAAAATCGCTCCAGCCGTTTAGACGTGAAGAATTAACAAACATACACAATCACACATAAACTTTCGCCTTTATAATATTCGTGTGATAAATTCGCATTCTTAATAAACTAAAATAAGAAATATCTGGACTGAAAGTAAACAAGCTTCAATCTCAATCCCAAATAAATAAATAAAGATCGCAGTCGAAACGAGAAGGTAACCGTGATTGTCGGTGCTTACCTTACGTTGTGTATGTTTTTGATTTTACTCGACTGCGAAAGAAATAGGGTACTATAATAAAATTTGCCCGCATCCTTAGCCGTAAACCCCCCAATATCCGCAATGAGGGAACCGCATAACACTGAGGGAACATTTAACCACTTGCAGGAGATGTACGTACACACAAATTTATTTTATAACAATATTATGGGTGATATAGTTTTTGAGTTTGTGTTATTTTAATGTATCTCTATCTTATTTCAATAGTTATGCAATAAATAATATTAATTCATATTTGTTTTACACACAAACACAAGAACGTTAAAGAACGTTTAACTTGGTTTTATGAAATGGATAGAATTAGAGGATATTTATCTAGAGAAGGGGGCGCGGCGCTCCATAATCTCATAAAGCTTCACAATTCACAATAAAATGTCATAAGGGAACTTAATAAGTGAAAACTATGTGAGTGATATAGTTTGTTTAAGTAATACTGAATCTCTAGATTTCCGAAGCCAACATTTAGAAATAGAGGATTTATAAAATGTTTCCACCTTTCCTTACAAATAACAGATAGCTTTGTGCAGAATCTTGAAATCGTGATCTTGAGATTGTTGCAATAACGCTCTTATATCCCTATGTGGGCGAAACATTTCAATATGTTCAGTTGTTACATTATTACCTATCTAAACATGGCATTTTATGGGATACTTAATCGAAATGGGTGCTCTTATTTCGATTATTATCTACATAGTACAATAAGCACGCACGATTCTCCCATAGACGGGTTTCAGTTTATTAGCTACTAGCGGCCGCCCGCCACTTCGTCCTCGTTAACTTTTAGGTTTTTTCTGAAATAAAAGTAGCCTAAGTTACTCCTTATTACATTAGCTACCTGCCAATAAATGTTCCGTCAAAATCGGTCCAGCTATTTCAGAGCCGGAATTAGCCGGAACAAACGGACAGACTGACAAAAATTGTAAAAAAATGATATTTTGGTGTATGTACCGTATATATATATATATATATATATATATATATATATATATATATATAGAGATACCAACACGGTAAATGTTGATCTTTCGAGACGTACGATCAGTTAATTGTTGATCCAAAAACAAATGTTGATCCGGAGGCTTTATGTTGATCCATTACGCTATTTCTCATACTGATGTGGCTCCGATCGGATCAACATTTGGTATTTTTGTCACGTGACTTGGCTGCAAATTACTCTTGTCAAATGTGGCTCCAATATACAAATCCGCTCCGATAAATGTTGATCCGATTCAAATGGACCAATCAGGATAAAGCACTTTATTACTTCCACCGTGATTGGCCGATGGAGGTCAATACAACGTTGCCGTTCCGCTTACTACAGTAGTTGGTCCATTGAGAATCGAAAATTTAACTTTCAATCTAATATATAAAATTCTCGTGTCACGGTGTGCGTAATTGAACTACTCCGAAACGGCTCGACCGATTTTCGTGACATTTTATATGCATATTCAGTAGGTCTGAAAATCGGACAACATCTTTTTTTCATTCCCATAAATGTCAAGAGTTTTTTAAGGTCCACCCTTAAATATTTTTTTTGTTTTTATTTTTTTATGATACATCAGACAAAAAAACATACAACCCTAAATTTTCGCCCTTCTACCACCAACCCCTTTTTTTATGGCGCTACGAAGTTCGCTGGGACAGCTAGCCTAATATATAAAATTCTCGTGTCACAGTTTGCGTAATTAAACTACTCCTAAACGACTCGACCGATTTTCGTGAAATTTTATATGCATATTCAGTAGGTCTGAGAATCGGTCAAAATCTATTTTTCAACCCTCTAAATGTTAAGGTCCACTCTTAAATATATTTTTTGTTTTTGGACATTTTTTTTTTATTTTTATATTTTTATGATCTTCTTTCTTCTTCATCGTCGTTTCCTCATGGCTGAGGGTCGTGACCTTTCAGGACAGCACATTTCACCAACGATCTCCAGACCGTTCTGTGTTCTGCAAGGCGGATGGACGCCTGCAAGTTGCCATTCGTAGTTTCTTTAACTATGTCCAACCACCGGGATGGAGACCTGCCCCTACTCCTCTTGCCTTCCACGTTTCCAACGACCAAAAGCTTTTCAAAATTATCCGGGCTTCTCCTAGCTACGTGACCGAAGTATTTTAGGAGGCGCTGCATGCAGACAGAAGAGAGACGCGTCTTGATACCCAGCTCCTTCAAGATAGATGCATTAGTTCTTCGTGCGGTCCAAGGTATGAGTAGCATTCTGCGCCAACACCACATTTCATATGCATCAATCCTGGAACAGACGCGTGCTTTCAACGTCCAGGTTTCGGAAGCGTACAAGAAAATCGAGAAGACCAGGGCTCGCATCAGCCGCACTTTAGTGGATTTAGTAATTCCTCTGTTCTTCCAGATCCTCTCCAATCGCTTCACGGCAGCCTTTGCCATCTGTCCGCGTCTGACCACCTCCGCCTCGCAGTCCCCGTCATTGCATATAAGTGATCCCAAGTATACAAAACTGGTAACTGTGTCTAAATCACTCAGCTCAAATGTTCTTACCAACTTGTCAGCTCTATCGACAAAAATAAGCTTGGTTTTGTCACGGTTTATACAAAGGCCATATTCCACGCTGACGTCTTGAACCTTGCGCAGTAGGAAAGCCAGTTCTCGTTCATCAGCTCCTATTATGGTAGTGTCATCGGCGAAACGTAAGTTATTGATAAGTTGGCCCCCTATTCGAATACCACCCTTCCAGTCCTCGAGTACTCTGCGCATTATGTGCTCACCAACTAAGTTGAACAACTGAGGTGATAGTATGCATCCCTGACGTACACCACGAGCTGGCTTAAAGGATTCGGAGACATAACCATCCATTCTCACCCTGCTCCTGCCGGTAAGGTATAAATTCTGCACCAAGAAGACCAGATGCCTAGGCACACCCATCTCCACCATCACCGCAAACATTTTGGCCCAATTTACACAATCAAAGGCTTTTGTGTAATCAATGAAGCATAACACCATTGGAACGT
The DNA here is from genome assembly GCA_902850365.2 of Chilo suppressalis. Classification (NCBI taxonomy): domain Eukaryota; kingdom Metazoa; phylum Arthropoda; class Insecta; order Lepidoptera; family Crambidae; genus Chilo; species Chilo suppressalis. The sequence goes on from OU963902.1 coordinate 9,156,148, forward strand.
TGAATTCACGGCTTTTTTCGATTAGCTGTCTGATATATTTAATATTTGTTCGCGAGTACCCTTGCCCTTGACGAATCCAGCCTGTTCTCTCGCTATTTGCCTACCGATATAACGTTCCAGCCGTTTGTTGAGGATATGTAGCAACACTTTACTGGCGTGGGGAATCAGTGAAATGGTCCGGTAATTTGTACATTTGCGGGTGGATCCTTTCTTGTGCAGCGGAATAACTACAGATTCTGTCCAATCCTCAGGCCAATGTCCGGTATCCCACACTTTTTGGCATATCGTGTGTAATATTTTAATGCCATCTGTACCTAGGCGCTTGATCATTTGCGCGGTGATTCCGTCGCCACCACACGCTTTCAGTTTCAGCTTGTCAATTGCATTTTCCACTTCGCGCAACATTATATTGGGTTCCCTGTTAGCATCGTTATAGACCACCATTTTTATGATACATCATACAAAAATACATACAACCCTAAATTTTCACCCTTTTACCACCAACCCCTATTTTTTATGGCGGTACGATATTCGCTGGGACAGCTAGTTTTAATATAAGAACGCTTTCGTTTGAATTGAGTTTAAATGCAGTCAGTTATTACATGAGTAGGATTTGACTGACGAAGAGACAGGACGCCATGGAATGCCTCAGAGGGAAGATAAAGGCTCCCGGCCCAACCGGCGTCTGAAGAAGGCTGTCCACCATAGACGCGATACTCAGACTAAAGCGGCTGTCCCAACAGACACTTAGCAGAGGGGAGGTTGTCATAGCGATATCGCTTGACATAGCAAACGCATTTAGCACCCTTCCTTACAGCTGTATTAGGAAGTCCTTCTACCACCATCGGCTCCCCACATATTTGATGGTCATAATGGAGCACTATCTCCAAGACAGAGAAGTGCTCTATACAGATTCTATTCGGCGCGCAGATGTTCGCAATACGACGTTCGTGGTTCCACAGGGGTCGGTCCTCGGACCGCTCCTGTGGAACGTGGATTTTGATTGGGCGATTCGCGGAGATTTGCTGCCCCATAAAGGGGTTATCTGCTATGCACACGACACTCTGGTCACCATACGCGGCAATAATTATGCTGTCTGCATAATTATTGCCCCGTATGGTGACCAGTTTCGCCAGAGCAGGAGTAACATCCACATTCAAGTGGACGAGGTAACGGTTCCATTAAAACCCTCAATCAAGTACCTTGGGGCTCTGGCTTGACTCTTACTGGAAGGTAGTGAGCACTTCCGGCGCCTGGGCCCCAAGCTAGAGGGAGCGGCAGCTGCCCTAGGCAGACCTGTGCCCAACTTGGGAGGATCTAATGCCACCTGTCGAAGGCTATATGTGGGTGTCCTCCACAATATGGCCCTGTATGGTGCGCCGTTCTGGGTGGACGCCCTTAACACAGAGAATAGAGCTATGCTGCGAACCGTGAGAACCGTGGCCAATTGCGCAGTTGATGGCTCTCGAATGATCGCCTGGGCTGTAACATGTATCCTAGCCGCCAACCCGTCTTGGAAGCTTGATGCTTAGATCTTGACGGTTGTTTACAATGAGCGCGCCGACCCCAAGGAGCGAGGTGAACGACCCGCCATTGAGGCTCTGGTGAGGACAGGAAGAGATGCGTCCGGGCATAGCTGCTTTGGAAATTACCTCCACATGATGCGAAGGAAGGCGACCCCGTCGGGTCATGAGGGCGGCGCTACTGAGGACACTGCGCAGCTTACTCTAGAGGTGGGAAGCGCGTGGGTCAGCGGTGTCACACCCTAACGACGACTCTCTGCCTAGCCTAGTCAACGCTATGCTGAGCATCGACAGGTCTTGGCGTGCCGTGGTCTCCTTTTGTGAGGACGTCATCTCGCAAAAGGAGGCAACGGAGAGAGCTCACGAGGTGGACGCTAGAGCTGAGCTCTTGCGCCGTCGGAGCGAAAGAAGGAGAAGATGCCTGTATGCGCGGTACCCTCCATAGGTGGTTGGCAAATCCTAAGTTCTCTCAATCCCTGTGTATGACCGAATCGAGGTTGAGTGCGCCGTGCGCGTGGCCTGCCCCGAGTGGCGCCTCCGCCCGGCCCTCCACGACCCAACCTGACTCTGTGCATCCCTGCGCCCCCGGCGCCCTGTGTCTCACGGTCCTCTCCGAGCGAGAGGGGTTCGGGCGGCTCGACGGTGCTGGGAACAGGAGACCTCGAGAACTTACCCCCCTTACAGGGAAGAATGAGCTAGTTAAGGTTGACCGACGCTGCATATGTCAAGTTACAGTGCTTCAAATTCATTGCTCCAGTTTCATTTATTGAATTTCATTTTCTGGTATAATGTTTTGGATGAGCATTTTTTCAGAATGTCGTAAATAAATCGATTTTCTACCGAATCTACTAAACTATACCGATTTTCTGCTGAAATTACTACTAAATCATCAAAATCATAAATCATTTATTCAGTCTAGGCTGTTAGATGCACTTGTGAAGGTCAAGAAGCTACGCCATCGGTTCGCAAAACTACGGCGGGAGACCTTGTACTTAGAAGAACCGGCAAGAAACTCAGCAAGGGCTGTTTTTTTCTCCCTATATTGTTATATACAGAATCGTCAAGTTGAAAAATTACTTCAAAGCTACTTCTGAAGTCGCCTTTCCATTACATCATTTAGGATATAGTAACAATAAATTTTATAGTTAACTTTATATTTAGTACTAGCTGCTGCTGCTAAAAAAATAGGGGTTGTCCAGCGGACAAAATTGTGAATCTAAACCATTCTCAGATCCCCTAGAACACACACAAAAAATTTCATCAAAATCGGTCCAGTCGTTTAAGAGAAGTTCAGTGACACACACTCACAGAAGAATTATATATATTTAGTATATAGGAAGCGGCATTAGATAGGCACCATATTACTGTTATGAAAAATTACTAATACCCATCAAATTACAAGAAACACTATGTCCATGCATTACGAGCATTTCGATAATCATCAACTTTCGATATTGGCAGCTGAGCCCCACAAGAAAAGGCCATATGACATAACATCGTTCTCTTTGCCTCAAATTTACTAAAAAAGTAGAAATCTATTAGAAGTGCTTATGCTGGACTCGTGTAAAACACATCTCTACAATTCAAAATGCAGAAATACTCGACAGAATGTTGTCTCACATTCACTTTTAATGGAACGTATGCTTGCTTCATTTGCCCAATAGCGCGACGTTGCCGTACTCTTCATATTCAACTATGGAGCCACATTTACCACTAAAAGTCGGATATAAATCGGAGCCACATTTTGCGCTTGCATATCATTTTTTTGACCGTTATTGGATCAACAAAAACCTTAAAATTTTATGACGAGTAAATTAAAAATGGGTAAGAGCACATCCACTGACGTCAGACGCTGAATTCATATATTCGATCTATACAGCCGTATCTGAATCCAGAGCTGAATGTACACACGAAATAGGTGGATCAACATTTGTTCTAAATCAGTACTGGATCAACATTTACCGTGAAAGGTTGATTATATATATATATATATATATATATATTCATATGCATGTGGTAAAAAGTGGTTATTTCAATATTACAAACAGACACTCCAATTTTATTTATAATGTATGTATGTATAGAAGATGTATAGATGTAAGATACTGCAGTTCTTCTACCCAATCTTGAGACGCAGGTTTTTTATTCCTCGACGTTCATAGGTCTTTACTTGCATACCCTTTGATTTGAAGATACTTTTTTACTTCATGCGGCCTTGGTTTCTTTTGCGAAGCTTTGAAGTTTAAACCAGAAACGTTTCCGCGAAATAGAAAAGAGTAATGAGAAAACATGATACAGGATGTAAGAAATCTATATTTATGCCTTATTTTTCCATGCCATAAACAGATTCAGTTTAAAGAAATTAAAGACGACGCACTCACTTCGATTATATATCGTAACTGAATTTGCATAATTTAGTTTTTTCTTCTACAGTAACTTCGATAAGAACTAATTTAATAAAATAGCTAACGTTTCATAGAGATGATCCTTCTATCGAAGGACATGTTTACTGTGTTTCTTCTAATTACGATCCTAATTGCGACATCTTTTGGCTCAATCCCATTGCTATTAAATTTTAATAGACACGCAGTAGAGACACGAACAAGCATGACTATTAACAATATAACGAGCTCTAATGATGAACTTAACAGAACACTAACGGTATTTTTGCATGACTTATCGTCGGATTACTTATGACTGCTTAGCTTAGTTGCTGGCGATAAGTAATTGAACTCGATAGTACTGACAACATAGTGCCTAACGGGTCACTGAACTATCGAATCGTGGAACTGGTATCGTACTCGATTATACGGCACAAACAAAAAAAAATAATGTGAAAGAAACATTTTTAAGTATTTTGTCACATCCTTGCGTGGTTGTTTTGCTCATACAGAAAATCACATGTTCCTTATAAGTAGCGCCCGGATTATTTATGTAAATACATATTTTTAATTTACACGATTTTCTGTCTCGTATGTGTTCTTTACCTAGATTATCATAACTGTGACTGTGAAAAACTAATATTTATTTTCCATATTTTTCCACATATTATTCGTCGTAATTAGATTTTTGATTCTCCAATTTCATTTATTCTACATGATTTACCCCCGCGCCGTAGCACCGAGGTACTAGCGGCAAGCTAGCGCTAGACTAGAACTAGGCGTCTTTAAATACGCTCCCATTACATCATGTGACGTGGAAAGATCTTTCAGCCAATATAAGGCTATATTTAGACCAAATCGGCAAAGTTTTAATTTCGATAATTTAAAAAAAGCATGTGATCGTGTACTGCAATTAATTTAATAAGATAGATTTAGAGGAAGATGAATAAAAATGTTCATTTTGTTTATTACCTGAACATTTCGGTATCTTTTTATAATTTTTTTAATGTAACCGTTACTGACTGCATAATAATTTTTCTCAATAAACAATGTTTAATATGAGAGGTATTCTTATTTTATACTCCATATTTTTTCCATATTTTACATTTTTTAATCCATATTATATGTATGTATTTAGATTTTTTTAATACATATTTATCCGTGCCTTAGATAAGGAATATTGAGCTCTTAGGAGGCAGGTATAGATCACAGGTTATCATCTCAGGGTTTGTTTTGATGGTTTCAGGATAATTGAGATTGGAGCAGGATTTGCGTAGATAATAATAAGTAGATTTTTCTGACATTTACAATGGAAAAGGAAATACTTTCATAAAAATAAAGTTTATTAAAAACCAGATTTTTCTTTTCATCTGTCGTGTATTGTATTTTTTGCAATATAAGACTATTTCTATTGAAATGAAAAAGGTTTTTTCAGACATTTTTTTTTCCAACCCTTTAGTTTAAGTGGCCACTGACCACGAGACATCGCACCGCTATCAACAATGGAAATATACAATGTATGTATGAGTTCAGTCAAACATTTAGGTAGTATCCATGTCAAGGAAGGCACTGAAAGGTTTGTGTTATAGTTATGAGATACTAGGGTAACGGATAGAATAAATATTAATATAAACATGCATAATTTAAGTACAAATTGCTCGTATTCATCATACAAACATTAGGGTCACTGGAATTCGAACTTCAAAGTAGGTGACACGTCTAAACCCTGCGCACAGGTACCACTCGCGCCACGCAGTCATACATCCCAATCGGGAAGTTGTCAGTGGCTAGGTTTCCGTCATCGCAGGCATTCATTGAGGTAACAAATTAGATATCTAATAACCAAATATGGTCTGGCTGGACGGATGTCTGAAGATGAGCCGCACTATTCATTTTTAATTTAAATATGGACTCTAATTCAAATAGACTTTAATCCACATAAAGGAAAAATCCTGATAACAGATCTTATCACCGACGCTTTTATTACTTATTCTAAGTGTGCTTGCTAAGCGAAAAAAAACATCATCAAAACATTATGCGCTATTGTACTTTTTTCTTGGAAGCCTAACGTCATAAACCGTGTCATTTATAAAGTAATTTGATCTCATATATGGACGAAATGAACGCGCAATCAGATTTCTCGATTTAGAAACGTATGTCATATTATAATTGTTATCATTTAGCACCCATAATAGGCAAGCGAACGGAGTTGTTTAAAAAAGAGAGCATGTGCTTTTGCCTGGTGCTATTTTCGTATCAGCTTCTTTGTAACATTGCATTATAAACGTTATGGATTTTATGTACCTATATCTACGTATACCAGATTCACTCTTACAAGCCTGAACCGGGCTGGCAGAGGTTGTTACGCAACCGGTCGGGTTGTGTCGTTCGAACACAATCTGAGTCACGTACTGACTGGGATTTGTTTTGAAATTAGAACACAAACTGGCGACAATGAAGCCAACTACGCCTTTTGTGGATTATCGCCACCGGTATTTTGTAATTATAATACTCGTTTTCAGTCACTTTGATACATACCTACGTCAGAAATCAATGTTTATCTTAAAGCATATTCTAAGTTGTTTGCTCATTACGATGTTCGGTTTTATTCAATACGCAAATATTTACTATAACGTTGACGTACGTATGCACGTATGATCCCTTTAAGATTTTGTGTCAGGTATACCCACTTTAAGTTATGACGTGGTATAGCTCTCAAAATCATAATGGAGCTCGTGTATATTTAAGGGAAAGGAAATAAGCACATGCTCCCTTGATGACGAGGAGTAGGAACTTATTTAAGAAGTTGTTACGTAGTGTTTGTTATCAATGCAAGAGTGAATACCTATTAGACGATCTCTGCTCTGGTTCAGCATTCCTTCTGCGATATTCTAAAATAACTACTTTAGCAATACTTTATCAACAACAACAACTGCAATAAGTATCGACATCTGCATCTATAAAAATAAATACCGTTTCACAAAAGAGATCAGTTGCTGTACTAGTTTACCTTGCTATTAATTGCTTTATTTAAACAATAACTACTAACCAATTTGTCTCCCATCGAACTGGTAATGAAGCAATGAAAATAAATACCTCAATGTCATTGAATATTTTTATACCCGCGATAGGTTGTTAACAACCATTTACATGACACATATTGAATTATTGAGCTGAACATTGATTGACAAATAGGTAATTGTCTAGATAGGTCAACATTTATCATGCACTGCGCAGTCGAAGAATATAGCGTTGCGCTTGCGTTACGGAATTGGAAACATAGACGAGACGGCTACAGTCTACATAAAGTTACTTGTTTTTACAGGGTCCATCCAAGACGGAACAATAAGATACGATTTTTTATGTCCTCGACTGTAACAGAGACAAAAGCTCTGAGTGTGAACTAAAAAAAACGAACATGTTCTGTTCACATGCAATAGAAGTGAAACGTACAAAAATGTGAACACGTAAATATGTATAACGTATGTCCTTCATGACTAGGTAGGTCTTAAAGAGAAAAAAAAAACCTGTGTTAAAACTAACTCTCCAGGTCAAAATTAAGTATTTTATACTACTTAAATTGTTTCGAAAAAATAATAATAGTTTAATCAATGAAAAATAGATGTACTGTCGTAATCGTAAAAGAAAATGCTTAATTTTTCGATACTAAAACGCACTAAAAGAAATTATTTATATCTGTGTGTCCCATGACATTTGAGTGTCATCAAAGTTTCTCCAGTCTAAGGGTACGGCCAGAGTGCACTCAGATTCAGATTCAGATTCAGACTCAGAAAACAAGCGCGAGAAATATACAGTGTAGTTTAAGCAGGTTGCCTGCTGCCACTATGGCCACCCTGCTTTAACAACACTGTTTATTTCTCGCGCTTGTTTTCTGAGTCTGAATCTGAATCTGAGTGCACTCTGGCCGTACCCTAACGTCCGAGGACACTTGAGTGTCCCGTTTTTTGATCATTAGCACGCTTTAGAAGGCATCCTAATCGCTGCTTGTGGTCTATTTAATTTAGGCAAAATATGTAGATGGCGTTGTGAAAAAAAATACAGTGCTCTCTGAACTTTAGATTTTTTTACATCAGTTTGAAGTATGCGCTCCGCGAAAAATGGTGACGTCGTGGAAAGTTCAACCGAAGTGACCCCAATTTTGTAGAAAACACTCTGTTCTCGTTATTTAATTTTAAAGTGTGATATATCCACATGTTCCTCAAGATTTACTCGTGTCAGTGATGTGAAAAGATCAGTTTTATTTGAGTTACAATTAAAAACCTACAAAAATGTGAACACGTTAAAGTTTTATTTGTTGCCAGGTATTTTTATTTCATTTCTTTTGTTATGTTTTTCTTATCTTTTTATCAAAATATTTATTTATGAATTATTAACTTACAAATTGCAAACATTGGAAAGATAAGGATTGTTGATAAAAACCAAGCCTGTATTATTAAACAAACAACTTAGGCACTTAACTATTCAGGTATTGTAAAAAAATGTGTTAATTTAAATATTCTATACTTAAACTGATTGGAAAAATAAATAACAGCTTAATAAAAGATTTTTTTTAATCAATTTAAATAATACCGAGCTCAGGATCGAATAGATTGATTTGTGTCGACCCCAAAACCGTTACTGCTCGGTTATTAGGGCATCGGAACCGGTTCTACCCGGAATCGAAAGAACCGGGAAAACCCGGTTCTGGGAGTATCTAAAAGAACCGGTTCTCAGATGTTAAAACCCGGTTCTAACGATTCTAACGGTTCTTTCGGTTATTATTTTTAAACATTTTGTTTACCCACACAAGCTCAAAAGTCTCGTATACAAAGATGAAAATCTATTAAAAAAATGTCGCTAGGCGCCCGGGGGCGCCGGACAATGCAATGTCAGTTCGCCATTTTAACTGGAAAGGAAGCATCGTTCTGTTGTGTTTACGGCGTATTGCAGATATGTTTGATTTTATATAGTTTAACAATGTTTATTTTTATATTTTGGAACATTATTAAAGTTGATTAGTTGTAAGCAAAAAAAAGCATTTACATATTATAATTTCTGTTTATTTCGCAAAATTAAGAAAGAACTGAATACTGTGAACTGAACTAATTGTTATTAATTTCAGAATTTGAAAATCGATGGTTTTTGTTAACATTGCAATTTTTAAAGATTCTTGTGTTTCTAATAAGTAAAACATGATTATTGATGAAAAATATTCATTGATTTTGAATAAGTACCTCATTATTTGATCAACTACCCTTTAAATAAATTACTTACCTCAAAAGAACCGAAAGAACCGGGTACCCGGTTCTGTTTTTTGAAGGGAACCGAAAGAACCGGTACCTAAAATGTAATCGGTTCTCGATGCCCTATCGGCTATTCGTCTCATTTGGTAAATGATAGAATTACGGATACCACCTATCTTGTGTCAAATACTCTACTTCCGTTTCATCGAATCTCAAATCACAACGGCGCTAAAAAAGTTTTCACTTCATAAATAAAATTTAAAACCATTATCATCCTAAGATTGATCTCACAAACGCGCAAGTAACTCTGTTTGTAATGTTTTTACAGTTAAAACGCTGAACCGATTATGAAACATTTTGGTATATCATGGTTCCAGATAAAATTTCTTTTTTTAATGAGACTATAGGATATATATAATTTGAAAGAGGTGAAATAAATGATAAAATTTTGAATGGGAAAGCAATTATTGCACGCTGACAAAGTCGCGGTAGTAGATACTTTCATCAAATATTTTGTTTTTAGGAAGTTTTAATCAAAAACATACGAAAGGCTTGTAAATGCCTTTATTGTGGGAGTTGGCTATTGGTGGAATTTCACAATAATTAATTATAGTTGATATAATGAACGACAGTTATACGACCAATATTATTGTTGATGTATGCGTGCGGGTTAAATCCCTCCCGGATAAACACATTGCGGAAAATAACAAAATCGGGTCAACGTACATCAATCGTTTACATATTTAGATCCAAACCAAGTGAACATTATGCCGTCTGTAAATAGTGGAATCATAGGTACTAAATTGAGTTCACAGAACGCCATTGAACCACGATAGCATGCTTTTGCTCATCACACAAACAATTTTCAGAATTCGTGCCTAGAACCTCGAACTCAGGGTCTTTGCGGCGGGCAAGAATGCTACCCGTTGTGTTCTGTCGCTAATAGTTATATTTATACTTGCCCACTAAATATTTTTTTTTTAATTAGAAAATTGGAGAGTTATACAAGATCAAAAATATAGTTATTAAAAAACTTCCATTTTTAGTAGTTGGTTTAAAAGAAAACATGATGCTTGACCTCGTCGTGTGGCGCCGCAGACCGCATTTAACTTCCCGGCCGTTCTTGTTGCTCCGTTGCCCTATAACCTATAAGGCATGCGCATGCACCGCATTCAGCCAACCACTGGCATAGAATAAATAGTTTATATTACACGCGCAGAAACGTCACAGTTGTAGCCCTAGATCTGTCAACCGCCGAACAACATACACGCATTACTTGAACTTGCCGAGGTGATGACAGATCAACAAATATTTAGATTGGTATCTCGTCTGAGTTCGCAATCGGATTTTGTTCTGCACTTGTTTGTCATTCGCATATATTTATATGTGGGATCTACTTGACTGTTACATTATGATTGATGATGACGTTCATTTAACAATGGATAGATACCTAATTACTTTATTTCCATACAATGATGTCTATCAATAACAATAGTTTTGTTACACTTTGTCTTGTCTTCCGAAGGATTAATATAGCTTTAAGCTGTACAGTCACGAGAGAAGTGGTTAATACCGATAATACCTGTACTAGTTTCGAAATTCTGAGCTAACGAATTCCATTAAGTGATTCAGTGATACTCTTTATACTTATTACACTAGTGGCCCGCCCTCGCTTCGCTTCAGTGTAGAGCTGTAGTAAAGACTACAGTTTTTGTTCTCAAGATTGTATTATACACAATGAATTTCTTTATACAATTATATAAAGAAATTCATTGTGTATTTTGTTATTTATATTCAGGAGGCACATACTGACGGCTTATTTTTTTATATTCTTTCGTTTCGCGGGCCTGCTGGAAGAAATTTCAATATGAAATAAGCAGTGCCCTTGTACAAATCTCATTCCTGTTCTACTTATCTGTTTAATTGTGTGTGTACTTAATAATAAATAAATAAATGTAAACCTTTCATGAAAATTTATTTAACTGAAAGTGTTGTTGCGTAGTTTAGGACCCGTTTTACTATTTGGTTGAACGCGTAAATCTCAGGAAATAATGGTACGATTTAAAAAATCTTTTTTGTTAGATAATGCATTTATTGCGGAAGGCTTAAGGCTATATAATATTACGCTGCGACCAGTAGCAGCGGAGTATCGAGTAAAATGTTGCAATAACGGGTAAAAATATTCTATTTGGGAGATTCAGTTGCGTATGCTGCGTAAATGATTAAAGTTACACAAAAATCATGAATAAAGGAATTGTTACCCTATAAAAGTCCCATAAAAAAGTCTGCGACAGCATATGCCCATCTTTTAAGTTTAGCTCACTAAAACCATTTTTCTCAAATTAACGTGGGTGAAACCTTTGGGGACCTTTAGTTATGACATAACTGTAAAAGTTAGACATACGAGTATGATATCGCGGACTTTTTTGTAGATATTTATGTTCACTATAAAACTTTAGTATATCACTTTGCTCTATTGTCAATGACTTCCGTAGCGTAAGCGATATAGGGTTATTATTTGGCATTTTTTCACACCCTGGGTTTCATTATCGATACGGAACCCTAACTTTTTTGAAAATGTTCTATAGCATATGTTCGTCAGGGATAATGTAGGAATCTAAATGTGTAAGAATTTTTCAAATCGGTCCATTAGTTTCGGAGCCTATTCAATACAAAACAAACAATCAAATCTTTCCACTTTATAATATTAGTATAGAAGGTACATAAGTAGTAGCATTTTAAACAAAGTTAGGTACCTTATAAAAATGATATCGAAATATTTATTACTTGAGTCTTGGATTTTCTATTTATTCTTATTTCCGCGAATTTCAATAACCAAGTTTTTACTGCCCCTTTTGTTTTATATTATGAGTGAAATGAAATTTTAATAAAGTTCTAAGTCCTAAAGTAAGATTAAAAGTATTTACAACTACACGGTAACTATTCTTTGACATACAACTCTTTGACGTATAAAGGGTTGCCAGACTTGGAGGTCATTGCCAACAACTCGGCGACCGGAAGGAGGCTGTGCCTCGCGCACACACTACATCGCAGACAGCTGACTAATGAGTGGGGAAGACATATAAACGTGACATGTGCGCAAGCGCGAGCTTAAAATACCGCGATACGCACACGATAACAAACCACGACTTGTCCAGTTATTTGTAGCCAATTATATGTTGCAAACATTTTTTAGATGCACTGACATAATTAGCGATCGGTACCTAGGTATATGAAGTGCGATAAAAATAAAAGTGCAAGTGACAAACATTTTTGAGCCACGGCCAACCAGTCAATGAAGTTGTATAAATCGGTTCAATTTCATGCTCATACACAAATCGTGTTGATCATAGCTGGTCAATCACATAATAGACATCGCAACGGGATTCGGTAAATTTAAATTATGTTTGTTTTAACCTTTTATCGTTTTGTGTCGTGTTGGTCTATTTTGCAAAATTTGGCATTACAGTGGTGTCGATTCAGGCATGATACTCTAAACTTAAAGTTAAATTTTACATCAGTCTCTCCTTTTCATTCTGTATACAGAATGACAAGGATATACTGTTGTCAAATTAAATTTTAAGTTAAAAGTATCATGCCTGAATCGTCACCATTGTCTTTATTACATGGCAATAAGAGCTATATGTACTCGATATATCGGAAGACGTCCTTACCTGAAAATAAGAATAGTTAGTGTGGCACTAACTATTTGGATATGCAAACTAGCCAACTGTCCTCAAATTCTAACATTTTACCTTATCGTGGAGTCTTTGTATCAAGACTCTTTTTAAAATTCTTTACTTTACAATTTATTTCTGTGCCCAGCAATGTGCGGGAGTTGCGCTGAGATCATTTCAACCGACGTCATTACAGCTTCCTTCCGCTCTAGATTAATAGTTTAATTAGGTTAGGTGATTAGGTCACATGAACGTGAGCGCAATTAAAAAAGTAATTGCATTTTTTTCACAACGAACTTATTTAGCACATTGTGAAATTTGTGCTCAAAGCTAGACATCTCAATATCAAAACAAGAAAACATTATCGGGTGTTATTGGATGACACATATTGTGTTTCTAGATTTCTGCTCAATTGCAACACTCGCGAGGGGAAGAAACCTCCTCCAGACACTTTACAGAATACCACAATACCTTTTTCGTGGTGTTTTGTTTCTGTTGGTAAGTAAGGTTTCCAACGCTCCACTGAGTTGGAGCATCCCTGCTCCCACACGGGAGTGATTTCCTGGAAGCGTAATTGTCTATAGATGCCCGTTTACCACAGAGCACTCTTATCATCAGGGTCATATGCTTTGCCCGCCTTTTTAGGCTACTCCCTGAATGACCAGAACGCTTAAGATGACATTTAACGTGTTGTTCCAGGTGAACGGCGGCAGTTCAGCTGAGCGAGCGGGTCTGCAAGCCGGTGACGCTCTCATAAGAGTGAACAACACAGATGTATACACACTGCGCCACCAAGAGGCGCAAGACGCTATCCGCGCGGCAGGCACAGCACTAGAACTAACTGTGCAACGGTAAGAGATTTGCCTTTTCAATCAACGGCAGAATACCCAAACGCCCACCTCGTTCTTCTTACTAAGGACTTCAGCCTTCTGAAGTCCAAGTACGAATTTTGACAGCTCTGTAATTGTATCGCATCATTAAAGTTTCTATGAAAATTAAGCAGCGCCGGACGTAAGAACAATCTGGCTTCTTCCATACAAAATTTGATGATGACGAGACGATTACGGAGCTGGACGGCTTCTGTATTTTACCGAAAAACTAAAGGACATCGACGAAATCGGCCCTAGCATGCCCAAAAGAATGTCCTTCACTATTATTTTTCTATTATTTTTTTAACTTATTACCAATTAACATTGTAAACGGACAATCTGTTTAAGAAAATAAAAAATAAAAGTTCTGTTCCTAGATACTACAGTCTGTTCATCCAACTTGGCACTCCTTTTTATTGAAAATTCAGCATTAAAAATCAACTGATAACTAGATTCAATAGGTTTCAGTCTATAATAACGATTTATTTTAATAGTTTATTGGCTTCGTTAATATTTTATTATTAAACGGGTGATTCTGTTAAAACGTTGTGCCAAGATTGTTTACCTTAATAAATGCAATATAGGCGACCGTAGGTATTTATCAACATAAAAATAGAACTAGGTACCTTAGTCAATAATACTTATTACTAGTATTTATATTTTATTTATAAAAAGATTATTTCTGAAATTATGTAAAGATAGTTTATACTCCCATCCCATGTAATATCTTTTTATTTTTATGAAAATCATGTTGATAACCAGATAATTACCGATAGTAAAATATAGAAACAAGTAAATGGAAAGACTGAACATTTCATTTGAAAAGAAATCTATTATTACCTACTACAGGTAGGTATAGGTATCATAGGTGCCAACTGACAACACTCATAAATCAATATGAATATAAGCATTTATTATTTTTATTATTAATTGCATTTTATGTTCATTTAATGCATATTATTTAAGTGCTTACATAGAGGTAAAAACTAAATCTATTCAGAATATATAAAGTGTACATCTTTTACGATTAAGTATAATAATTATAACCTCAAAATCTAATACATTCTGTAGTAGGCCATGGTTTCTCAAGTTGTCCGTATTTCAACAAATGCTTAATTACAGTTTATGAATGATTCCGAACACAACTAGCATTTTCTCATTGCTGGGCGTTATAGGGCATTCAATGTATGGGGAACGAGCAATGTCCTTTCGCACGTTTCTTACTCTGTTTCTTTTTCACTTCGAAAATTCATTCGTCCGAAAATAATTTGACGATTAAATTCTCGAAGTCTCTCTATTTCACAAAACTTTCGAACGAAATTTGAAAATATAATTGTTCAAAATTTTAACCTCAAATTGACGAAATGCCAACCTTTTCATTTTTCGTTTTGAGATTTTTGTTTAAATTAAGCCTAAAATAAAAATAACTGCTAGAGTATTTTTAATAAATTTTTTATGACATGTAGTGCACTTAATTGTTAATAGTTTGACAAAATCTAGAATTTAATCATTTGATAGCTTGTTTTATTTTTTCACATAAAACAAGCTTTCAAATGAAGTATGTTTCGTCGCTGCCGGAAACCGACTACCACTTTTGAAAAGTCTCCTTTGTGCTTGGGCATCTGGCTACAACAGAAAATATAATTCGTAGTTTTTTTTATAAATGTACCTATTCATGTCTCCATTGTTGGGGTCTTAGGTCTTCCCAATAGGGAGATTGGGCCTTGTGTGACCCACCACGCGGACGCAATACGGATTGTTGTGTGCCAATGCCAACAAATGCAGCGGCACCAACGGCTTATTGTTCCTTCCAAAGCACGGAGGATCTCGACTCACCCATCCAAAGCCCTAAGGTCCACGATCGCAGGCTGGTTTGGTGCTCGGTGCCATCAACATTAATTCCACCGACTCCAAAATGAATTATATACTTAGTTGATGTTACAAAATGAGATATACATTTTAATCGGATTTTTTTCTGTGTCTATCTGTTTATGTTTTTTTTCTGCGTCTAACTTTTTGGCTTAAGCAACAAAATTTTTTGAAGATTTTTATTAATCACACGCTGAAGCGACATAAATTTTTGTGTTTTTTGAACAAGTATGTTGTATTAATTGGCATATGATTTGATGTTTGGCGAGCCGAGTGATTTTCGCTAAACCGACATCTCATTCGTATAGAAATGGCATTATATAACTTTGTAAAAGGAGGTTATTAGAAAATCTTATTTCCTGAATACTTATATTTTTATTTTTATGGCGCTAGGTACTGCTTCTTTTTTCAGGTCCGTGCTGCTCATTTACATAAGTTAGGTATGATTTTTTTGTAAAAAAATCTGACCCTAGTTTCAGTAAAGTTACTAAAATGGCCTTTAAACGATTTTGCTTTGTACTGTCGATTTTTTTTGTATGAGTATCTTTTATTTTCCACTTTTTATAAGCTCTGGCTTATAAAAAGTGGAAAATAAAAGATTGAGTAACATCAACTAAGTACCTAAAGGTTACCTCTTAAAAACAAAACCGTGTTAAAACCTTGTGGGTTTTGAACTGACTTAAAAAGGGTCTTATAACACTACTCTGTAATGTAAAATGTTATGTCCCTGCAGAAAGCGAGGATACCAGAACTTCTGGATTAATAGAAATAGGGCTCTGTCCAACTAAGTAGCTGATGTGCCACATTCCTAAACCGTATTGTTTAAACTTTAATCTGTGCACTGTTTCTCAAAACACCTGAATCTCCCCACAGCGGTGGCGGCACCTGGAGGCCCAGCGTGACTCCCACAGGCAGTCTACCGCGCCCCGGTTCCAGGCCGCTGGGTTCTACCCCGACGCCTGTCACCAACACCTCGCTGAAGGCCACGCCGCAGCCTTCCCGCAACTTTGGCTCTGGACACAACAACGTTGCCAAGCCTTTCGGATACGTAAGTCCTTAAATTTATTTTTTTGAAGGGCCTTTTGAAAAAGATTTCCATACCAGGCCCATGGTAAGACCATGGTATATATATTATTTAAGGGACACTACACAGCTTATCTATATACTTATTGGATCATTGATTACAATCAATGATATACAATTTGAAAGCCAAATGCGACTATCCACATATTACAATAAGGTTTAAAAACGAACAGACGTGATTACAAACGAAAATATGAGATGTTGACAATATAGTGAAACAAAACCAAAAAAAAATATAGACCTTATCTGTTCTCAGGGGAATATATTCTAAGAACTAATCCTACACAAAAATGTTGTAACCTTTTTATCAAGCATACTGCCCGGCCCGTCCGATAGGGAGTTGACTAGGATGCGCGGGAAATGTCGGTCTGACTAAGAACGAAGACATGTCTTTTCTCTGTTCCATTTTTAACGCATTCCATTAATAAGTGTTAATCCTCTCCATTTTTATATACTTCGCAATTATGGGGTCACAAGTACTACGTATGAAAATTGATATCTGCTACTAATAAACGGCTTTAGATTTTATATGTGTTTGCCTCATATTGGCAGACTACCAACGCTTTCGATAGCTCAAGTAATCGTTTAATACTTTTCCACAGAGCTAACCATTGTTCTTCAGCTTATTCTTCATATAATTCGGCTGCAAATGCTGATCACTTCTATTGAGATTAGGTATTCTTATAGCCTGATAAGAATAGTTATAAAGAGTAATGATTGCATTCGACGCGTGATGCGTTTGCTTAATGACTAGCTCATGCCTAGAGCAGATTATAATTCTGTACCCGATCTCTTTCGCAATACTTACTGGTGATTTTTACTATACAGCTGCGAGATAACAGGAAAATAAAGAAATCCCATTAAAAGTCCCATGAAAGCGAGAATGAACTACCTACTATAATTTTGTTTGCATGCGTTTTACAAAAAAATGCAATCGTAAATAGCAACTTTTTCTAAAGTTTATGTATTAGTAAAGGTCGTTTGTTCAATTCCAAAGCATCACACACTATCTATAAATAGATACTTTTATAACATTCGGATGGTCAAAAATAAATCTTTACGACAGACAACCTTCATATTCAATTGAGTAGATATTTTATACATAACATTGAACCTATATCCTCGCTCGTCATAATTCATCTTAATGACATATTGTTATCATTAAATATTATCCGTCACGTGTTCTGCTGGGCTTGGAGTGATAGAAATTTATAGAATGAGCTGGTGTAGTCCTTATTATCCTTTGAAGAGTTAATTTTGTTTCAGTTCGAATGGGAGTTTCGAACTTCAATCTTTTGGTGGTGCTTTGTTACCATTAGTTAATAAGATTCCAGGGCTTAGCCTTCATGGGGTTTTCGAGGGAGGGTTCAAGTTAGCAACATGGGGATGGTTGAAGAGGATAAACACTAGTTGTTAAACAAAATGTAAAGGAAATTTTACTAGAAAAAAAAACCACTGGGTCCAGGTTTCAGATGGGAAATATATATAATAAACTAGTTAATCTTCTTAACTGGTTTGCAGGGCATAATGTTGAACAGACTTAGTAACAATATTTTCAGAGTTCTTTTAAATCTTTGGGCAGCAGACTATTCTTCCTCACCAACTGGGATTCACCAGCAAGTGGGTGGGACAATTTGCTGCGCCTTGTTTAAAAAGAGAGGATAGAGACTAGAGTTTTGAATTAGATACCTCTAAGTACTGTCTCAAGAAAAGATCATCAACCTCACCACGCGCAGCAAAATCGCAGAAACAAAATTAATGGCGATGACGTTTCCTCATTTCACTCAGATGAATGGCGGCGGTGACGCAGTGAAGAGCATTGTCAACAAACAGTACAACACTCCAGTGAACATGTACAGCGACAAGACGATCGCTGAGACCCTCTCAGCTCAAACCGAGGTGCTTGCCGGAGGCGTCCTTGGGTGAGTCGAATATGTTTCTTTTTATATCTTTCAGCTGCTTTACCTACCAATGTAAATTGGCCTTTATTTCCACTGTGACGTATTTTCAAAGTACCAACTTACTGTGTGATAAGTAAGCCCACCTTAATAGTTTTAAAGCAAGAATTTTGGACTACTACTTATAAACTAGGTTACCTACCAGATTTTCTCCTAATGTATATAAATATTTTATACTATATCTATTTTGTAACTTCTAGTTTTTGGGTACCCTTATAGTACAGTCAATCTGTAGGTTGAGTGGTGAAAAAAAAACCTAAAGGGTCTAAGTCTTGTTTTTTCTGTTGCCAAATGACGTCAGTAAGCTACCTTGGCGATGGGCATGTTCAACTCGTAGGCGTTTTTTGAAAAACAAAAAAACCGTCAAAAAATTTTTAAAACGCATTTTTCTTGTTTTGTATGCATTTTAGAGACTTTTTTTTCGAACATAATTGTAGAGGGCGTTGAGTACTACAATTTATATTATTGTTGCAATCTCGTACAACAAAAAATGCGCATTGTAGGTGGCGCTAAAGTTTCAAAAAAGTGTTTTTTCACTTTTGCACCCTGAAAATATCATTTTAATGGAAAACTTTAAATGGCAAAGTTGTTTCGTACATAATTACCAACAACTTTTGTATAAACATTTTTTTTGTATTACTTACCGTTTTCAAGTTATAAATTGCGCAGGTATGAAAAATCCAATAGAGCGGTTTTGGGCAGTTCAAGTACACATTTGCAGTGCACATTTCAATGTACGTTTTTACAATGTTTTTTTTAATCATGAAAAAAAATAAAAATAAAACTATTTTTTTTATTTTTTTTTCATTTTTTTTTTGTTTTCAATCATGAAAAAAAATAAAAAATAGTAAAACGTACATTGAAATGTGCACTGCAAATGTGTACTTAAACTGCCCAAAACCGCTCTATTGGATTTTTCATACCTGCGCAATTTATAACTTGAAAACGGTAAGTAATACAAAAAAAATGTTTATACAAAAGTTGTTGGTAATTATGTACGAAACAACTTTGCCATTTAAAGTTTTCCATTAAAATGATATTTTCAGGGTAAAAAAGTGAAAAAACACTTTTTTGAGACTTTAGCGCCACCTACAATGCGCATTTTTTGTTGTACGAGATTGCAACAATGACATAAATTGTAGTACTCAACGCCCTCTACAATTATGTTCGAAAAAAAAAGTCTCTAAAATGCATATAAAACAAGAAAAATGCGTTTCAAAAATTTTTTGACGGTTTTTTTGAGTTTTTCAAAAAACGCCTACGAGTTGAACATGCCCATCGCCAAGGTGGCTTACTGACGTCATTTGGCAACAGAAAAAACAAGACTTACCCTTTAGGTTTTTTTTTCACTGAAACGATATTTTTTTCGACAGATTGACTGTACTATTACAACGGGTATCGGTTGTCCATCGAACCCCATAACTTTACTATTAGTACCTACTGAAAGCATTTGAAACACAATTAACATTACTGACCGGTAATGCTTTTGTAATCCTTCTGTAGAAATATGTACCTAGCCACAAATCCAAACCCGCTATTTATAAGATGCCCATAGCATTTAGATATTTCCAAATATCTAGGTATGATTAACAAGCAATTTCTCATCAACAGAGTGAATTTCAAGAAAAACGAAAAAACTTATGATGCAGAGAAAAGCGCTGTTTTCAAGGTGCTGCAGGAGGCCGAAAACGATCCGGAACCAGGTATCTTGTGGGTTAACTATACATGAAGCGATATTCACTTCAAATTAATCATTTCTTTGGAGTGAGTAATTGCTTTGAATATTTCTTCCAATGTTGTGACAGATTTAGGGCAATTCCAAAAAGATTTTATGTAGGTATTCCACATACAGAGAGGTATATGATATCTAAAAATATTGGTTATTCGCATCTGTATATAATTTCATAGATTAATCCAATCCGATCCTATAGTCTCCACAAAACACCATCATATTCAAGTTCACTCGTCAAAAATTTGCCTCGGTTCTTTTTGCTATCACAAATTTTGTTGACTCGATCAAAATTAACAAAAGTTGTATGAATTGGCTAATAGTAGAAGTGGCTCCGAGTGGGGCGCCCCCCGTGAGCGGGCTCCGTCACGTGCCGGCGCCGGTCACGCGCCCCGACGCGCCCATCAACAATACCGGCGGCTTGCCCCCCGGACAGAATATTTGCGAGGAGTGCGAAAGACTCATCACGTAAGTCGCTCACGCGCGCGGCCGACACGATGGCAAACCGTCGGAGGTTCCGAATACAACGAGTAGGCACGACATTATCGCAGCGCTTGCGACCCTTCTCCCGTCCGAATCCTAGCAGCGCCCCGTTAGACTGTATTACATAGTGCGATTTAAACTTAATGGCGGTTGTGAAGTAAGCGCAAATCGCGACGCAGCAGTAGACGAAATATAGGGTGATGTAATGTAGGTGCGCGCTGGAAGTCGCCGAACTGTGCTAACTTTGCACTCGCCATAAAGTTTGAATCGCACTATAATGTGATGTTGCGGGCCGACAGAGGCGTGTACGTTTTACTCGCGCGCGAGCGTGGCGCGGGCGGGCACGCCGTGCAGCCTGCACCGCACGCACCGCTCGCGGTCGCGCACGCCGCGCGTGGCGCACTCGCCGGCGCCGGCCGCCCGCGCGAGCGCCGGCACACAGACGCCGGCCCCGGCGGCGCCGGAGCGGGAGCAGCTGTCGCCGGCGCCGGCGCACCGGCCCAGCATCCCGGTGGGCTGCCACCAGGTGCTGCCGGACGGGCGCGTGGCACTCGGCGCGCCGGCCGTGCCTCAGCCGCAGTCCGGCTCGCTGCCCGTCGTCAACGACACGCCCTATTGCTCCGACTGTAACCGCTACATTATGTAAGAGGCGTCCCGAGGAATGCCTAGACGTGTTTGCGACCGTGTCGACCTGTGCCTAGTCCATTAAGTGTGTAGTACTAGTACTTAGATGATTGACTTTCGATGTGTTGCGTGCTGTGGTCTCCTCTGTCTCCCGTCTTTGTATATATTGTTAATGTCACAATCAATGTAAATATTATGTCCGAGTCGAGACCGCGGCACACCTTGTACGACCATCGTCACATTCGCTGCGTAATATTTTCGCATTGAAATTAAAAGTAAACATGCGATGTTTGTGCAAGGATTGTTATCATTTATCATTTCAGTTAAATATAATCGTCTCCATCTCTTCATCTGTCGTAGTTAAGCGGAATGGTAATAGTAGAGAATGTGTAATGAATAGGTATGGCGGATGTATGTTCACTGCGCATGTCGTCGTTTTGTTGCACAGTTTACTAGAAGCACTCGTGCGCTTGGCAGAATTGATGAAATAGCACGTGAGATGGCGAGCATGGTATATAAATATTAATCTCTTATATTGTTCTATTAAGTTTATCTGAGATCGTTTATCCAATCTTATATGCTTCATAAGGAAATTTTAAAAGGATGTTATTTCCTGTAGCGGTGTGTTCGTGCGCATCAAGGATAAGAACTTGCACGTGGAATGCTTCAAGTGCTCGACTTGCGGTACCTCGCTGAAGAACCAGGGTTACTACAACCTCAACGGCAAACTATACTGCGACATCCACGCGAAGTTGGTGGCTCGTCAGAATCCGCCCGCGCCCAATCTGGACCCCGTCACCGTGCCTCCGTGAGTAGCAATCCACGTAATAAAATCGTTGGACTAGCAGGGATTTCATTTACGGCCAGTTTCAATAAATTAACCACCATCAAAAGGTATGGTCTAGTTCCGTATCTTAGCTATAGTTGTTATTATAATCTAGATATGAACAAAGCAACACATCTTATATAGGCTTATTTTTGACTAGACCTTCTTGATTATTGTAACTGGCCGATAAAGTATCTACATGGTCGAGAAAACGATAAAATTACACGTAGTTCCGCATTTTTCTTAAAAAGAGACAAAAGTAATAGGGGAGCCGATGTGGGATTTTTGGATTTACTCGAATTGAGGGCGGCTGAGTAAGGGGGCCTTATACCTTGTAATGTACTTCCACCAAACCTGAACACTCTATGCGGAGCCGAACGTCTAGGACTACAAAAAAAAGTTAATCCAAAAACAGGGGCTTAGGCTCCCCTATACTATAAATAATGTGCATAGAAATAAACCATTTGCCTATTATTTTTGTAATTATAATCACACATATAAATCTTCTAAGCAAGATAGTAAGGTGAAGTAGGTACTAATACTAAACAACGATATTAAATACACTAGATACACCACAAGCGCTCAAAATGGGTCCCAATTTAAGAAGTGCTTGATCTCCACTGAAGCACTTCTTGGTTCACAGTCACGCGCGGACCGTTACAAAGTCAAGATGCCACAGAGCTCCGCGAAAAAATGCGAAAATAATACTTAGAATACGAAGTGTCGTTTTTTAGACGGGTATCTAGTCAATGTTTGTTAATTGAACGCATTTGAAGCAAATTTTGATGTAATACCTACTATAAACTGATTTAATATAAATTTTTGTGATGTTCAAATGCATGGTCGGTTATGCGTCGCCATAAAGCCGTCTCTTTTCCTCGCGGTCCGTGCCTGCTATATTGCTAACAGCGTGTTCAGAATTGCGCGTAGAGTCAAAGAACTAAAGTCTAAATTCTTCCGCATATAGCAATAAGACGTAAAATTTTACGAGCTTGCATTTCGAACTGTCGGAAGTCCTTGACGCATGCGTTTTAATTAAGACCTTATACAGTATCTATTATAGGTTAATTTCAATATTTAAATAATGCCTTATAATATTGATTTTGATCTACGCGATCATCTTACGGAGATCGTTCAATGTACCTTTTGGACAGGTTTCGGGCACGATTTTGTTCGTATTGGTGTATCTAGGGTATTTAATATCGTTGACTACAAACCACAATACTTTGATTGATGATTTTCAATGTCCTCTTCGATCTTTGCAGTGGTGGTCGTCTTCCTACAAACGCGTATTCGACTCCATTGCCCCCACTGTCGACCAACAACTATACAAACGGATCATCGTCCCTCTTTAGCGTGAGTTTTTCCTTTTTATTATTTGTATTCAATAAAAATATATATTTTACTAGCTGACCCAGCGAACTTCGTACCACCATAAAAATAGGGGCTGGTGGTAGAAGGATGGTACAATTTTCTTTATAAAAAAAAATGTTCAAAACATATAAAAACATTTTGGAGGTGGACAATCCTTATCACTTAAAGGTATTAAATATAGATAGTAGCGATTCTCATACCTACTGAATATACATATAAAATTTCATAAAAATTGGTCAAGCCGTTTCGGAGAAGTATGGTAACTAACATTGTGACACGAGAATTTTATATATAAGATGAACGCGCCGTTCTTATGTCCGGTAGGAGTACTGCTTAGTTTTTATAGAAACTTTGACGAAGCGATACGATTACGGAGCTGCCGAAATTCGTGCTTAGGCCTCTGGTGTCTATCTATTTCCATTAAAGAGATATAGAGCCACTTAGTCACATTAATGGGGTTCATTTGTCATCCTCTGGTGACAGAAACCTAAAAACCTCCTTATATTTGTAACAGCCGTCGAGCAACCTGTCTGGTCCGAAGCCGTTCGGCTCATCTATCGGGTCGGCGTACTCGCCGTCGCTGTCGCCACGCTCAGCACCGATGTCGCCGGCGCGCCCGGTCGCGGCGCCCGTGGCCGCGCCCGCGCCGGCGCCTACACTCGCGCCCGTCGCACCCTTCGCACCGAGTAAGCGAGTCACATTTGCGATATGACCTCTTTAATATCCTGTTTTATTTAAGATTTATCGTGACTCCAGACGGAATTTTTTATTTGTTTATTGATGGAAAATATTTAAATGATCCTTAAATAAATAGTAAATGTTCACCAAAAAAACACAGTACAGTAGCAAATCTTGTGGTGTTTTTTACACACCAATTAGCCTAGGCCCAATGTAAGCACTGTAACGGTTGTATTATGGGCTACTAGGGTAACGGATAGAACACATAGGTATTGATACAAATACATGCAAGTATATTTATCTAGAAATATATATAGGTTAGTTTTTGGGCATCATTTAAACATAAGTCTCTATTTATTTACTAATTCTGTTTAGTACACACACAATACAATAAGCAAAACTAAAGAGAAACAAGAGTATAGTACAAAGCACTGCTTATTTCTTAATGAAATTTCTTTTCCGTCTGTTCTTTCTCTCGGAGTTGTTAAAGCTAAACATTACATGCATTTTTAATTACCGCCCTCATCGTATTACTCTAATTTCACATTAACAAGAACCGACGCAAGCTAAGCTTTTCTGTCATCGACTGGGTTATAGTAGACGTTTTGAGCGTTACTCCGACCAATGACAGTCTCCTTTGTCGTGTGACCCCACGACAGTTGTATGACGAAGTTTTCCATTCTTGTCTTTTGTAAGCGATTGTGTAATAAAGAAAGCGCTCCACCAACTTGCTTCAGTGAACAGAGTACAGCTTTGAATAAACATTGATAAAAGCCAGCTATTAAAAAAGTAAAAACCTAAAAAGTTTAAGAAGCAGAAGCGATGTAAGCAAAAGTTTCAAGTCCCGTCTGGAGTCACAAGAAACAAACATTTTTTATGCAAAATTATTACAATAAAATGTTCCTCATTCTAATTTACTGTCGATTTCAAATAGATTGTCACGATGAATTAATCAAATAGACAGATATAAAGTTCAAAGTCTGCACAACTCATACAAATTCTGAAGAAGGGCGCTAAGTGGCAGTACCACAAATTTTCAGGGATACCAAGTATTCCATCTATGTCGTAATTAAACTAATAAAGTATGTGCCAAATTTCATGAAAATCCGTTAGCCAGATTTTGTGTAATTGAGTAACAAAACAAAAGAACATTCACAAATTCAAGTATGATTTGAACATTAACGCCATCTGTTGATTAATTCATTGAGCCAAATTACTCAAAACCCTTTCACATACCAAAATAGTGCAACAATACATCGATAAGGATAATAATATGTATGTCTTGAAATTACTGAACTAGGTGAACAACAATAAATAATACCAAGTTTAGTAGGTAGTTGAAAGAAATGAATCATATTCACGCAAATGTACCTATACTTAGTTATGACTAAGAACTCTAGTTTTAATTGTTAAGGTATTATATTTATCCTCTGAATGCAGTCTGTGTGTTTCCAGAATAGGTGGGTAATATCCTGTGGTAATATCAATATATTCGACGCGGCGAATAGGGCCGTGGTAGCATAATGGTCAGTGCATTCGCCCAGATTGCAAAGGGTGCGGGTTCGAGTCCCGTCCGCGTGGTTTTTTTTCTAGTAAACTTTTCTTTAGATTTAAACATCTAGCAGTTGAAAGCTTAAAAATAAATAAAAACATAATATCAATATAGTTAATAATAAATGAATAAGGTAGAAAATATTCAGGCATCCTGTGCTAAACTCACAGATTGTATTTATTGCAGATAATGATAGAACTGTCATCTGATATAATTGTGGAAAAAGAATCACAAAAACTACCAAAGCATAGCGCCATTATAAACGAGTCAGAAATTAACAGCTAGTATAGTTACATTTCATACATTTTTAGTGTGTTGTCGTGTGAAGGTTGTGAAGGTATTAGCATTTTCTGTCATAGCATTTTACAACTATTTAGGCGTATTATCATATGTAACTTACATGCAAAGTTATATTTTATAATTAATTTATACGTTTTATTCAAAATTATTATGTTTATATAAGTTTATATACAAGTAATTTATATGTAAGCTTCAAGTTCAGAATACGTTGTGAAAAATATAAAGGGCTTCAGAATATTCCAAATTGTATTAAAGAATGTTATAAAATCATTATTTATTTTTAACAGAGGTCCCAGTGTCCCTTTTTAAAGGTAATTTATAAATGTGAAGTATTATAAATAAGCTAGGCACAGCTTACTGTAGCTAATAATTCATTAGTATGTACAATAATTAATAATTTGTGTAAACTATGATATTTATATAATTTTTACTTAATTTCAATCGCATAATAACTAGAATGCGCTACGCGGTCAGCAAAGCCAATCATCAAATAACTGCTATCCAGGCATCAAGCGTTTTGGTGAAAGTCAACATATCGTGTGTAATTTAACTACAGTGGCAATTACGTTATGTTAGATATTTAACCTTCTTGCTTTTTAAACAATTAGTCAATGTAGTCGCGTAACTTTTTCAAATTAACTAATATTTACTTTCATTTTCTTTTCCTTCGCCCATTTTAACCGACTCATTATCAAACTAATAGCTCAAAATGTGAAAAGCATCGTTTGGCCCCCACCGAATCCCCCTGATGACGAGCTACCCAAAAACGAATCTATACAATGTACTGAAACAATTATGGACCAAATGTCTTCGATGCCTGGAGACATGTGTATATCTCAAGTTGCCGATAATGCATGTCAAATGGTCAAACAAAATATGTCATCTTCTGAAGAAAAATCTGAATATACTTCCAACGTATCATATGCATCCGCTATGACAACAATGTCAACTGCTACAACGACATCCTCGAAATCCAAGTATTTAATGCACTCTCAACAAATTCAGGCAAGCCAGAGTAGTCATGTCTTTCAATCATCATCAGCAAAAACCTCAGCAGAAAGCCAAAGCTTGACCATGTATCAGTCACAAACAAGTCCTCCAGTTCAAAAATCTTTTGAAAATCCTGTCGATAAAATCGATCAATTTAAAGAAAAGACCGAAGCCCAAACTACAGTCAGTTCTTCAGAATTCATGGTCACCAAAGAATCAGAATCAATTACTACGTTTGCAACTACAGAAAATGAACAAAATACTAACTCAAATCTTATTGTGACGAAAGCTAATAATGAGAAAGTAAACGATAAACCAGTTTCTGAAGAAAAAAATCTTGGCGCAGTTACTTCTTCTGATACTTCGAATAAAATGTCCGAAACATTAGTTGCCGATATTTCTGCAAAAGGAAATCAATCGAATGAAGATCAACAATTACAGGAAAAAGAGATTCCTGAGAAATCCTTGAAAAATACTCTCAATGAGAATGCTTTAGCTTCCCACGAAAGGACTGTATCAAAAGAATCTGCTACTGTTTGCAAAAATATTAAGAAGGAATCAGTTGGAGAAAAAGTTGTACAGTTTAATACAAATGTAAAAGAAATAACCCCAGCAATCAACAGTGGACCAGAAATGCCATTAGTTGAAGCGTTAACCATAGTGCCTGACAGGCCTTATTCACCATTGACTACTAATTTATCGAATCCAGCTCAATCTATTTCTGAACCTATTCCTGTTCCTAATGAACCTGAAATACCAACAAATATAAATAATAGTGTTGAAAAACGGGAAGTGCAATTACCATCAGCACCGTCTCCAGTGTTTACACAACAAACAAAACGCGGTATAACTCCCATCCCACCGATTAAACCATATAATCCTCCTGAAAGTAAAGACACTCCTATACCGATGCCTCCCGAGACTAAACCGTATATACCCCCAGATTTTAAGATAAATATTGAACCAAGGATGCCAAGAGAAGAAACATCTTCTCCTTTAATAGACGCATTAACAACCGCACCAAATAGACCATTTACACCTATTCAAACACAGAATATAGAACGAGGTTCCCTTAGAGAAGCTTTAACTATTGCTCCAGAGCGCCCTTACAGTCCATTACCCTTAAATACAGGAACGCAATCCAACTATAGTCACTACACCTCCACTTCTGCAGTACAAGTACAATCTACTTCTACGGAAATCATTAGACCAATTGCAACCCAAACTACAACACAGCATACTAATGATTTTCATTCTGAATTTTCATCTATGCAAAACACTCACCAATTACAATCGTTATCAAATATGTCTGCATTTAAACCAGTAGCAAAACAAGTATTTCCACCACCACAACCTGAACAGTCCTGTAAACTTGCTACTTTTCCTCCTATTAGCGATGAATTAAAAACTAGTTTTGAAAAATCAACACGAACCAAACAAGATATGTTATTAACAGAGTCGAAAGTGGCTCAACAATCAGTGGTAACAACAAGCAGCATCAGTACAGCTTCACAAGGCTATTCGTCGGTAAAAAGTGCCCAGCAATTTTTCGAAACACTAGATCAAAGAGAATCTTTTTCCTCAACAGCTGTTAGATCTAAATCTGGATTGCAAAAACCCGATAAAATACCACCATACCAGAAACACTTCGAACAGTTGCCATCACAAAGAGGTATTACGCCAGAAATATGCAATGCTCCAGCAGTTTTTCAACGACCAGTAACTCCGACTACAGAACCCCCGAGGAAATCAAGAGAAAAATCACAAGAACCTAAGTCCTTTACGTCAAGTGTTTCATTAGAAACGACTACTTCGAAACCATCAGTGAAAACACCAGTACAACCGCTTCATACACAATTCCAAAGAACTACTCCTATTTCTATGACTTTCCAACCTGTGACAGATGAAAACTTTTATAGGGCTTCTCCTGCCCGTAGTAGTCGTCCGACTACGCCTAGTTTAATAAATAAACCTGCACCAATAATACCACATTACCAAATGAATCTAGTAACTGTAGAACATACGGCACCCGAATGTCATTTATATGATCCTTCTAGTAGGGAAGGTAGTCGTTCGCCAACACCAAGATTAAGATCCAAGTCTCCGGCTCAAGGTCCACCACCAAATCCTTTAAAAGCCCAAGCACCTCGGCTTAAAGAAAGTACTCCGCAACGTCAATCAGGCCATACACTTCTTACTCAAGCTACTTCAAACTTAAGAAAAGAACATGAAATGTCTCAGAAAGATATGAGAATCAATAGCGGGGAAATATTGAATACTGTCAGTAGTTGGGCGCAGAATCAACCTATGATCGAGGAGCAGAGACATTCTAATATTGGCTATAAAAGTGAAAGTTACAAGAAACAAGACATGAACATCAAAGAAGACTCGATGATAAATCAGAATTATGGCCAGAGAAAAATGCAATCACAAAATGTAACAGAATACGGCAACACAACTGTGCAAACGACTAGAAAAACTATCGAAGAATTTGAACGGACTCAATCTGCGAAGACCATAGAAATCCGAACAGGTGGCTCGTCCTCATCAGCGGGATATACCCAAATTGATTCCAATGTTAGACCAACCAGTATAAACCCTAAGCAAGTATTTCCACCCCCTATCATGAGTATGCCCGCAACCCAGCAAGTTTCATCTCTTAACCTGACTAATGAAAGTTTGGTCAATGCTAGTAGAACAATAGAAAGTTGTCAACCAAATCCTTCGATTTCTGGTGCTAACCAAGGTCCAGAGTGTGATCCTACCCCCTCGACAGGTTCCAGTGTAGGAGCTGCCGCTCGTGGCAAAACTTTTGGTGTTTCTTCGGCACCCAAACGTGGACGAGGGGTATTGAACAAAGCTGCGTTGCCCGGCTCTAGGGTGCCTCTTTGCGCTTCCTGCAATGGCAACATTAGGTGATTCGAGTACAAATGGTTATTTTGTTGTTGTTCAGTGTAGCATGCGCGTGAGGTTTTGTGTGATAGAATATTTTAATTGTGTAAAAAGACGTTGTACTTATTATATTATAGTTAATAAGAATTCACTTACAGAAATAATAATCTGCTAACTTGTTTAAGCTTTGCCTGACTTGTTTGTTTATTAGTGTTTTGTTTTTTCTAACAGTTGTAGATTTGCAGTCTGTGAGCAGTCCTTCTAAAACGGATTTTAAAAGTCCAGCTGAAGAACGACTTATACGGAAAATGGCGAAAATGGCTCTGAATGGTTACGAAATCGGGATTCAGAGAAAAATCAAGCCAGCTGATCATATTCAATCGATGGCAGACAAAATTCAAGACACTGTAGTTACCAAGCATCCTTTGAATGCAGATGGCGTGTCATCGTCGGGAGAAAGTAGTAATGATAATACCTTAAAGAGGCCATTAAATAAATCGTTTGACAAAGGGAATAGGTCCCAAGATAGCATTTCTAGTTTAGGAGACAAAATCAAAGACACGATAATAAATAACCATCCTATGACAATAAATTCTGCTAACGGTAATTTGCCTGCTCCACCACCACCACCAATCCCAAAATCTCCAATACCAACATTTAACGCTCACAGCACACCAGTTGCACCCCTATTAAACAATAAAAGGCCTTCAGATTTTAACCCAAAAAATCTAAACTCTAATTATACCTCGGACAGTTTTGAAAAATCTTTGAACGGAAGTGGACTCTTTGACAATGAGGAATTTAATAAAGACAATAATGAGACTAGTTTTTTCACTAACACACTACGAAAAAATGCAGGTTTAGATAAAACTTCGTTTCTTAATGGGATGAATGCTACTAAAAATGACATTTATAAACATAATGATATATTTAATAACAAACAGGAGATAAAATTGGATAATAACACTCTGAAAAAGAAAAAAATATTTGAAAATCGAGAGACTTTAAATGGGTCGAACAACTCTATAGACAATATTCCGAATAAATTTGTCGATAAGAATAATGTAACCGATCTCAATTTGTCCAATAAAATTATTACTGACAAAACAGATGTGAGCAATCTTAAAAATACGTTTCAAGATGACGAACAGTCAAAATCAAGTCTTCCAAGCAATTTGTATGACAATACACTTTATACATTCAAAGCTGTTAATAACGAAATAAATACCCAGCATGACTATATTAACGGAAAAGCAGAGTCCCAAAATGAAATAACAACAACCGTCAACGGTAATGAAGATATAGACAATACAGATTCAGGTTTAATAGTCAAGCGCAGACCGAAAAAACATCAGAAAAATGATGATGGTAGAAGAGATTCTCATATTATAGCACGCCCACTAAGTACAATGACTTCAACAAACGCATCTGAAGGCCTTATACCAGTTTGTCACATATGCGACAAAACAATAACCAGGTAACAATATGTTTTATTTATTACCTTAATTCCATTCAATAAAGTTCAAGTAAGTTTTAATGTTTCCGAGTGTGTTTTGAAGTTTGCACGTATGTTGTTTTTATTTTAAATAATCATTAACACAATAACTTTATTTATTACAGACGAAATTCTATAACAATTTTTTATTGACCTTGTTTAACTATCCCGTTGTCTAATCGATTGTATGTCATTTCTGAACAGGGGACCATTTATCACGGCTTTGGGTCGCATTTGGTGCCCAGAGCATTTTATCTGCGTGAATGCTTCCTGCAGACGTCCTCTCCAGGACATTGGCTTCGTTGAAGAGAACGGACAACTGTACTGCGAATACTGTTTCGAACAGTACATTGCACCAGCATGTGACAAGTGTCACGCTAAGATAAAAGGCGTAAGTACCTAAGATGAGCCTTATTAAAATTCACACAAACCATTGCGAATTATGTTACTAAGTGAAATGAAAATTCAAATTGAGATTGATTTTTATTATTTTTCCCACCACCAATACCCATGTCAAGACATATTTTGGCTGATAAGAAGAATGGGCGCAAGCAACTTATCAGCATTTCACAAAGTAGCGACATATAAATATAATTATGTCGTTATCAATAATAAAAGTTCTCCAAAAAAGACTTAATAACTACTGGAGCCCATACTTATAGGTTTTAACACACACGTGATATTTTTGTCTAGACAAAGATACGAATAAGATACAGGTTGCCTGGTGGCAATATAGCAGCATACTGACTGATGAATGGCATGAGCAAAACATCTGTTTGTATTACCTATATAGATTTATCAGTGTTTAACTAAAAAGCTTTTAAGGCGCTAGGTGTTTTACCAACTTTTATAAAAGTCTACCATAAATTAATATGTATTTATACTGAAGCGGAAAACTAATGTGCTAAATTTTTAAATTTTCCAGGACTGTTTGAATGCAATAGGAAAGCATTTCCATCCGGAATGCTTCAACTGCGTTTACTGTGGAAAGTTGTTCGGTAACAATCCATTCTTCCTAGAAGATGGTTTGCCATACTGTGAAGCAGGTAAGTACATTCTGCTGATACAAGTTGAGCCCATCACAGCCCGACAGTGTTTTTGTGCAAACTTAGCCAGTTTTCGGTCTACGACATGATCTTTATTTCTGAGCGAATGAAGTTTAACTTGTCCGCTTATAAAATAAAAATCGTTAGCTTTCCCATCTGCAAATAGACTGTCGTCTGTAATGAGCTAAAATGATAGATTCTGCTTTTATTGATTGATATTTTGTGTGTTACAAAGATGTTTGAACATTTTCGCAGACTGGAATGAGCTGTTCACGACGAAATGTTACGCTTGCGGCTTCCCCGTGGAGGCGGGCGACAGGTGGGTCGAGGCGCTCAACAATAACTACCACAGTCAGTGCTTCAACTGCACGGTGCGTATGATGCGAGCCTTACTAAATAAATCGAACACTTTTAAATACTACTCTTTGAAAATATTCTCCTTTCCAGTCTTTTTATTACAAATTCATTTAACCCTTTATAATGTAAAAAGAACGTGAAATAGTCAAAACTAAAGTTCTCTCTTCAAAAGTAACCTTGTAAAATGAGTTTGACGCGTTGACACTCCCTCCTACATGGACATTCAAAATTGCATTATATCATTTACTACACAATATAAATAAATATTTAATTTTGGTTTTCATTCGTAATAAACATATTAAGAGTCATTGTAGTGATTCAGTTTCATTTTTAGTCATGATTTCACGTGAAAGGTACACAAAATTCACAAAAACCACATTATTAGTACGAAGCTCGTCATACGCTGCCACAACTGTGTTAATATCCCCCAAATTAACAAACGAGTGGTGTGTTGTCAGAGTGTTACCCAATACATTTAATATTGTTATTGTATATTTTAATTATGGATGAGTATTTATACTTATTATTAATTTCCCGAAATCCCTAAACTTCCAACAAATCAGGAAGCAGTAGATAGATTACATACATTTTTATTGTTGTAAATATTCCATTACAATAAAGTGTATTGTTTATAGCGTATGTGCTTGACAGAATGCTTGATCTCCTAATAACTACATACTTGAGTAGAACTGTTTTGGCTATTTTATGTACTTGGACAATAATAAATAGATTGTTTAGTAATTACCTATATATATTTTACTAAATTAAATTATGATATTTTTATTATAGTAAACCTGGGTGCTCAGTGCGAGTTTAAACTTAAAGTTAACGTTTATTTTTGTACCAGATGAAACTTAAGAAATACTTTTTACTTATCTTTATTGATCGAAAAATTCCATTTATAAAGTAAGTCAAGGACTAGCTCTCAGCGCTCAGATTTATTATAAATATGAACTGAATTTTTTTATTAGAGATATTTTAAGCCAGATAATCAAATTCAGACAAGTGATTTCACTTTTGTACAAATAATATTATGTCATTTGATGAATATTGCTATCATTCGGATCAAGCCATGGATGGTTAATTAATACATTCATACAAGGAGTTGATTTTCGGTATACCCCCAACCACAATCTAATGTTTAATTCATGACAGAAGAACATAGAACTTGGGCGATCATTAAACGCGCGATCTCTTCAGGTCCAAGAGTCTTTCTTGATTGAAAGAAAGCATAAGAAACTATTACCTAAATTCAAATATTTAACACGTTATTGTAACAAAATCAGCATCAGTAACATCACAGATTATGCTATCAGATTAATCTTCAGTTAAGTTTGCAAATGCGATCAACTGATCGACGTAATACGTCATCGCGAAAAAGTTGCCTAAGTTAAACCAGCATATTTAGTGTATTTCCGATCACAAATGTATACCTACCACAAAACATCAGCAGTAGTAGTAGGTCTATCAAATCTTAAAATATCGTTTTATATTTCAATATTTTATCACTACATCTACTACTCAAAATAATGTTTCTCCAATAAATTAACATTTAAATACAACCGATCTAAAAGACAACAATTAATTTAAAGCTTTATTAAATTACGTGTTATCCCTAATCTAGTGTTATCATAAAGAAAGTGATAGTCAAAGCATCAACTACAATCAAAGATAAAAGTTAATTCACATTTCTGAATGCAGGCGAAAAAATTTACACATCAAAAAAAGTTTGAGATCACTTACAAAAGCTGATATATTTTCAAAATTTAACTTAATCAAAAGAAAATGTTTACGTTAGATCTTTTTTTATTTACAAATAAATACACTTTCTGAAAATAAAAAATAAAACTAATTTTATTTTTTAATATAAAAAATTTAATAATTCATTCCTAAGGCGATAGTAATAGAACTTTGATAGAAATAAAAAGATAGTTTAACTGAACTTAAAATCCTTTTATTAATAAATTGTTGTTTATCTAATACAAAATAACTCCCCCTTTGGCTCGAACACATGCGGAGATCCTCCTGGGCATACTGAGGATCTAGTTATCCAGCATTTCTTGTGGTAACCTGTCCCATTCTTGAACAGCAGCTTCCCTGAGCTGAGGCACTGTCTGGGGTGGTGGCTGACGGTCCCAAACAGCTCGCTTAAGAGCATCTCACGCGTGCTCTATTGGGTTTAAGTCAAGAGAGCCGGCAAGCCAGTCTAACCTTGTGATTTCGTTTTCTCGGAGAGCAGCATTGCCTCGTTGAGCTCGATGTGCGGGCGCATTATCGTCAACCAGTACAAATTGGTGCCCATGGTTTAATCGGAAAGGTCTGACGATTCCATCAATAGCGACTGTTTTGTAGATAGATACAAAACAGTCGCTATTGATGGAATCGTCCCGCCTTGCTGAATCGTTCCATTGGCCGTTCTTTGCCTTTCAGAGTTTCCAGGTCTTCTCCAAACACGGTCACATCGGTTATCTGGATGAGTACTGATTCGCGATTCGTCAACGAAGAGGCAGTTTTGCCAAATGTTTTCCTCTTCGTCTTCTTCCTTTTTACGGAGCCTAGCCGACTGTAATCTCCGTCGCTGACGTTCCCGTGAATTCAAAGGTGCTCGCCAAGTCCTGCGTGCTCGTAATCCAGCCTTGTCCAATCCCGAATGGTCTGAGTGCTAACTTTTAATTTAGTGGCGTTTATTGTTGAGTCGCGGGCTACCAGCAACCTGATATAACGCTTCTAAGCAGCTGTCAAAACAGTTGGGCGACCGCTGCGGGGTCGATTGCTTAATTACCCATGCCGTGGTACCTCTGCAACGTGGTTACTACACAGGATTGGGATATGGCAACTCTGCGTGCTATTTCTCTTGTAGAATAGTCTTCTTCCCTCAAAGTTACAATTCTAGCTCGTAAAACATCTGATAATCCTCTTGGCATTTTTAAATCACAACTTTCCGTGAATAAATATTTAAATTCGATAATATTGACTAAGTCAGATTTCTGAATGAGTGTCGGCTAGGATTGCATGTCCTTTTACATGGAAAAATAGTTGAATTATTTTATTGTTTTACGTTCTAATTCTAATTTTAAAATTAAGAATCTTATCAGAAAAAGAAATTACAAAAAAGTCTTCTGTAACACAAAAAACAATATATTTTTCAAAGTGATCGCAAACTTTTTTTGATGTGTGTAGGTCACTGTTACTCTGCAGAAACTCAAAAACTGATATCAGAGTTGACATTATTTAGAACTATGTACATTAGGGGAATGTCGTTAATGTATATTATCGATTTCAGGTGTGCAAAAAGAACCTCGAAGGACAGAGTTTCTTCGCCAAGGGAGGTCGGCCTTTCTGTAAGATGCATGCCCGCTAGTCCACCACAAATAATCTACAATTCCGACACTGTTTATTCGACCACTACTTTCCGTCCCGTGTCTCCTTCTCCCATAACTCCGCCAGCTCCTGAAACGCCTTCACCACAACGGACGAGGAAGTTGGA
This sequence comes from Chilo suppressalis, assembly GCA_902850365.2. NCBI lineage: Eukaryota > Metazoa > Arthropoda > Insecta > Lepidoptera > Crambidae > Chilo > Chilo suppressalis. The sequence goes on from OU963902.1 coordinate 9,192,584, forward strand.
AACGCCCCTCCACTTCGATGGAGGGCTGTTTTCCGACATAAGAAGTAAAGATGGAAAGTTACTCAGCAAAGTCACCGTTGATCGACTACACAGTTCAACGCGCCATGATATCACAGATTCTCCTAGTGTCTTTGAGAGTATCGGATCACACGGTAACAGAGATTACGTTAACGATGTCGTTAAAACTGAAACGATTACCAACGAAGATGTAATAAAGGTTAAATTCACACCCGTTCCACCTGAAATAGACTCTCCTCGATTACTCACTCCGTCACAATTTCACGTAAGCAAAACCAAGACTCCAGTGGAGTACTTAAAAGATGATTATGAAGATTTACAGAGCTATAAGATTGTAAGTTCTTTGTGTAAGGAGAAACAGTTCGAAACCGATATAACAAAGATCAAGGAGAAAAGTTTTGATCATATGGTTGCTTCTGAGCCACTGAAACGGTCTCACAGCCCGCTGACTAACTTCCTAGTTCCTGAACAATTGTGTAAGGAGAAACAGTTTGAAACCGATATAGCAAAGATAAAAGAGAAAAGTTTTGATCATCTAGTTGCTTATGAGCCGCTGAAAAGGTCTCACAGCCCGCTGGCTAACTTCTTAGTTCCTAAACAAATGACGAAAATTGATACTTATTTACAAGAAAGTTTAGATGCATGTTTACCAAGTGAAGATAGAAAACTGATCACTCCCATACATGTTAAGTTAGAAGGAGACACCACTTTGGAAAGTAAAGAAACATTAAAACGTGAAACCAAGGAGGAAACATACACTATGGAATCTTTTGGTAGTTATCAAGTTGAAAGAAAAGTAAATACTTATCAGACTGTGTCAGAAGTAACGCATAATCCAGATATCTCTGCAAAGCCCACTGACGAAATAGTTTCAAAGAACATTATCAAAATAAACAGTGTCAAGGAAAATCAAGGAGTCCTGAGAGCTATATATAATATGCCAATACATTATCATGCAGCAATCCTGTGTTTTATATTAATTGTATATAATCTTATATTTCAGTATATTAAAAAGAACTGTCATGGTCAAAAGTAAAATTATATTCAATAAAATATTAGTAAACATGTATGCATATATACTAGTCATTGAGTAGCAACAGTTACTGTTGATATGAATTACTACTTCTCGTTTAAGTGTATTTAAGAATGAAATAGGAAGATGTAAATAATCAATGCATATACGTTATATTCCTCTCTTCTTTAGTGTAACATCAGTAATTATCCTTAACATTTTGGTGCTTTTTACACTAAAAATCAAAACGCTCGCAGTATGTATACAGTTTTGTCTAATTTATATGTAAGGCTTTTGTATACAGCTTACGGAATGTTGCAGTGAACTGTCACTAACATTAACAGCCGTTAAACCTAAATTTAACGAAATCTTAAGTAAAGAAAGAACCTTCCAATAAAAGTAGGCAGTATACATCATTTTACAAATATGATGGTGCACCAACTCTATCAATATTAGAATATAGATTAATGTATTCAAATATTTATCTCGTTATAATATTATTGGAAACATTAATATAGTGCATACGATAATATTAATCATTCTTCAGAGTTATACATACTATAAGCTCGAATAATCTTACGTATTATTAATTAAGAAATCGCAAGCAAAATGAAATTTTTGTAAACTTTTTTTATTTTATGTTGATGATAATGTTATTTTTAAGAACTATTTATTTAGAATTACTTATGCAATTAGCATACAACACATAATATTATGTGTGCTTAAATAAAGTATTTTATTTTACGAAGTGTTATTTTTTTGTGTGTACCTCCAAAGTAAGGCACCTACTAATCACCTAAGATCCAGCAAATAATTTCCAGTAGACAAACGCAGTTTAAATAACCAAGACATTTAATACAGATTATAATGAGCCTGAAATTAATTTTTTTTACCTCTAGCACATGAACAGTACTGTTGATATGCATTACTCACCTACGCGACAAACAGCTAGTCTGTTCTTTGGCATATTCTGCTCGATTCTGTGTTGCTTCACTTCATAATGAGTAGGCAATCGAAATCAAATCGTCAAGACACAATATGAATCTGTGCAGTTTACGCTCAGATCCGGAATACCTCAGGGTTCGAACACAAGCCTTAGGGTACGGCCAGAGTGCACTCAGATTCAGACTCAGAAAACAAGCGCGAGAAATAAACAGTGTAGTTTAAGCAGGGTGGCCATAGTGGCAGCAGGCAACCTGCTTAAACTACACTGTTTATTTCTCGCGCTTGTTTTCTGAGTCTGAATCTGAGTGCACTGTGGCCGTACCCGTAGGGTTTTTACGTATTTTGTTGTTTGAGGTACAGAGTTTCACCTGGAAGCTCGCAAATACTCAGATTACAGAACAAAAGCTTCAAATACTTCAGTTTCTACTGGAGTTTTTCCTTCTTCCTGGAAAGACGCCAATGTGATTCCTCTGCCCAAAAAATCAAGTCCCACCTCTTTTTCGGAATACCGTCCCATATCCATTCTTCCGTTTTTATCAAAAGTCCTTGAAAAATTAATATCCCGGCAGCTCACGGCCTTTCTCAATTCGAACCACCTCTTCAACTCTTTTTCAGTCTGGCTTTCATAGGGGCCACAGTACACTGGTTAATATTTCGGACGATATCCGCCGAGGAATGGATAAGCGGCAACTTACGTTGTTGACGCTGCTTGATTTTAGCAACGCCTTCAACTCGGTCGACTTTGACATCCTTTTAGGCGTTTTGGGTTCACTTAGCATATCCCCATCCGCAATTGAATGGTTTCGAAGTTACCTGCTAGGCCGCCGACAGCGTATCCGTATTGACAACACCTTGTCTTCATGGTGTGATATCAATGCCGGTGTTCCTCAGGGTGGCGTCCTATCTCCTCTTCTATTTTCTATCTTTATAAACTCTATCACACTGTCACTTTCATGTTCATATCACCTTTATGCTGATAATACACTCGGGCCCCTTTATCTGACCTCTCTAGCGCAATTTCTGATATCAACACAAATTTGTCGCTTATAAGTAGTTGGAATGAGTCATTTGGTCTTACCTTAAATCCGGAAAAAACTCAATCCATCATAATTGGTAGTCCTTATTTTATTTCCAGGATCGACTTTAATCATTTGCCTTGCATTATTTTGAACGGTTCTATTATTCCCTACTCAGAAACCGTCAGAAACTTGGGTGTTGTCTTTGACCAGAGTTTCACCTGGAAACCTCAGGTGGAGGTGGTCAGAAAAAAGGTGTTTGCTGCTTATGGTTCCCTTAGTCGGTTGCGGAACTTTTTGCCGATCAGCACCAAAATCAACTTGGCAAATTCTCTGTTGTTGTCCATCATCGACTACGCTGACGTTTGCTACACCGATCTGTCGGAGGAACTCCTCAATAAATTAGAGCGACTGCAGAATGTTTGTATCAGGTTCATTTATAATCTCCGTAAATTCTACCACGTGTCTCACTTCCGTAATAAACTTAATTGGCTCCCTATTCGCCGGCGCAGAGATCTACACACTCTAACGGTTCTCTATTCTATACTTTTCCTGCCATCTTCCCTACCTTATCTTAAGCAGTGTTGCTCATTTCTATCCTCTTCTTCACAGCTCTCTCACTGAGATCCTCTTCTAACCTACTTCGTGAGATTCCCTGTCACTCTTCTGACTTCTTTTCTTACTCTTTTTCTGTGTACGCTGCTCGACTTTGGAATTCACTTCCTGAGGGTATCAGAAAGGCTCGTTCGCTTAATTCCTTTAGCGATCAAGTTAAAAGTTATTTCCTTTCTTTATCTGAAATTCATTTAATATCCTATTTCTTTGCTTCTCTTATATTTATGTAAGTATAGCTCCTGTATCTACTTTTGCACCCTTCTATACTTCTCTATTATTATTCCATTTCTACCATAGGTTGCCTGGAAGAGATTGCTGTTTAGCAATAAGGCCGCCTTAAATTGTACTCTTTCTTCTGTTTTATTTGTTTTTTATCTTGTGTCCTTTGTTGTGTGCAATAAAGAATATTTATTATTATTAAAAGCTTGTTTGTGCTTTTTTTCAGTAGGTAATGAACGCAATGGTATCAAAAAGTCACAACCGGCAAAAGTTGTATGAAAATCCATCTGTTGTTATCAGCTGCCAAATAAATTACATAGTAAGTTTACTATGTAATTTTATTGGCGTTCCCCACACGATATGAGTTTACTCAACAGATATAAAGTTATAGAGTTACAAGACTGTTAGATAGATAGATAGATAGATAATGCGTTTATTTTTTTTCTTCAACATACATATACATTTACAGACAGAGTAATACAATAAAAAAAAAAGATACAAGAAATCAGTTATGAAATATCTATATGTATGCTGCAGAAAGCAAAAGGCCAAGGCTCGGCTAAACATTTGCCAGTTTTAAGGCAAAATACCGATTTTCAGCCATCACCTTTATGAGTGAGTAGACTAGCTTTATTAATAATAAATATTAAAAGATTTTGCAAGGAGAAAAGAGAAAACAGCCATGACAATGCAGTGGAGACAAACACATATTTACTATAATATTGAGACAAATAATGAAGTGATTGTTGGCGAGATAAAATTAGATGATATCATACATATATATAATAACTATAATTACACATGATTTATTTAAAGTATATACAAAAGTAGTATCCGGAAACTGTTTGGAAAACAAGGCTACCTGCCCTGCCACACATAAAACTTGGGGATGTCTAATTTTTGGATTTCTAAAAAGTATATTTTTATCTGCTTTTTAAAAGTGACTTTGGAAGCCAGTTTTCTCATAGGTGGAGGCAAATCGTTCCAACATTTGGTAGCCTGGAAGCGGAAGCTGCCACGGAAAGCCGCAGTTCTGTGAATAGTGCTCTCCAGAGGCTTACGGGTAACTCGGGCATTCTCTTGGTATGACGAGAATTTAAGTTTATTGAATAAGTATTCCGGAGTTTTATACTTTATTATGTCAAACACAAGAGACGCGAGATGCACCTGCCTGCGAGATTCCATGTTAAGTATAGATGCAGAATTTAAATAAGGAGAGATATGACTACGCGGAGGGACATTGAAGCAGAATCTGTAACAAGCGTTCTGAACGCGTTGTACCATACGCTGAGTTCTCGCAAGCAATCGCGGTCCAATAACTACGTCACCATAATTCAATTTGGAGAGTATTAGGGATTCACATAGAGTAACCCGAACGCCCTCGCAAAGCAAGTTACGAATCTTATACAGCACCCTCAAACGAAACATACAAGTTTTCACCAGCTCCAACGCATGCGACTCGAAGCGCAGCTCACCATCAAAAGTGATACCTAGATTTCGAACCTCAACAACGTGCTCGAGAACTTTACCTGAGATGGAAACTTGAGGATTCAATAAGTGAATTTTACGTACTTGTGCTTTGGAACCGATCACCATAAACTTAGATTTAGCATGGTTGAGATTCAAATGATTCTGCTCGGCCCAATCTGCAACTGCGTCGAGATCGAGGTTCATTAATTTAACAGCCTCATGGATGTTCTCAGGCCGAGCAGAAATATAAAGTTGAATATCGTCCGCGTAACAGTGGTAATTGCAATGGTGTATCTGGTGGATGAGATCAGCACAATAGATAATGAATAGCAGCGGTCCAAGAATAGAGCCTTGTGGTACTCCACGCGTAACGGGCTCAGAACTCGAAAACGAAAATTTTCCATTCTCATTCACTAGTTTGACCGTCTGACGCCGATCGGAGAGATAACTGTGGAACCATTTGACAGCGAGTGGTGATAAACCGTAATATTTAAGTTTCGACAGTAGCAGTTGCGTATTTATGCAATCGAAGGCGCGAGAAAAGTCTAACAAGGTGAGTATTGTGCCATGGCCAGCATCCTGTTCCTACTTTAAAAATATAACGGTACTTTAATTTAAAATGGAACGATCTTTTACTCAGAAACATGGCAACCAAGGAGGTATCTTTTCAAAATAAAATTTCAAACTAACTTGGACTAAAACCTTTTAAAAAAAAATGGACAAGAATTCTGCAAAATTTGGCCACAAGGGACGCTGTAATCGCTTGACCCAAAACTTCGATCAAATACCTATTAGCTTATATTCATTTTTAATCTTTTTATTAAACAACATACAAATGCCGAATTGTGCAGTTCCTGGTTGTTGTGAGAAAACTGCATGCTTACCTAAAATATAATTTTATATGTCACTTTGAAAGGGGGGGGCGGGGGGTAAAACTGAGCTGCTGTTTACATCACTGTATGTATCTGGGGCAGGTAATTGCATCTGGGTGTCTTCATTTTGATTAGAAAAAACTGCAACAAAATGTAATATTGCGGTCATACGCCTCAAGTATGTAAAAAAAACCAATGTGTAACCTAACTCTATGAGATGTCTGACTGATGCCAAAATAAGATAGATTTGACTAATGAGCCCGCTAAAAGTTACTTGATCCATGAACTATTAAAATAATCATGGACAATGCATCTATGTACCGAGAATGAGCATTCTAGCATAATAATAGAAGAGTACTTTTCTACTAGATCAGCTTTTCTGCCTTGCGTAGATGCTCCTCTCCTTTTCAACTCTGTTTTCAGCTGTATTATAGACCATGTTGAATACATTTTCACCACTTATTTAATATTTTTAACAACAAAAAACACGTTTAAAATTTGACAGCGGCAATATTTGGCTGTGGTTTGGGTCAAGCGTTTGCAGCGCCATCTATGTCGAGCTTTGCGTATAATTCTCTATTGAATGAGTGTTGTTGTCGTCATTGATTCCGATAGATATGTTATGTATTTTAAAATTAAAAATTCTGCCTAGGTACAGTCATCTTCATAGAAATATGAGGTGACAAAGTGATCACATTCATGTTAAGAGCAAAGGTTCAATTATATATTTGCATTTAAAGTTATTTATATATTTGCATTAGCGATCCGCATCATAGGCAATGAGGCACTAAACACCACGAGCCTCTTCAATTACGCCGTGATGTGGCGTCATTAAGCGCCTTCTACCACGGCGAGTGTTCTGAGGAGTTATTCTTCCACCTTCCCCTTTCCTTCAGAGGACCACGCGCGCTGGCCTACGTTGTCACCGACATAAATAATAGTAAACGTAAATGGAATGCACTACCACCTCACGTGTTCCCTCCCTCTTACAACCTCGGATCCTTTTAAAAAGACGTGAAGAAGCAACATGCAGGCCGGCAGGGTGAGGATGCCTGGTGTGGCAGGTAGAACTGCTGTATCAGCTACCTTCGCGTCTGGACTTCACCGTAACTTAAAAGCAGGTGGGGTGGAGTCATTTATAGAAACTTTCAATAAAAAAAAATGTACACAGTAATTTATTAATTGTGATACTAATTTTAATTCCGCGCATTATTTGAGAACAAGCCTTGGCCACAACTAGGCATTGACCGACTTACGTATTTTGCTGGCCGCTGCAGTAATGTAAGTACTCAGTATAGTTTATAAACTACTAGCAAACCCGGCGAACTCCGTTTCGCCACCAGATGGCTTCTTTTTATGTAACATTTCGTTTGGTGATTAAAAGAAGATTTTTTTTATAATTTCCCGAATTTTCTTTACTATAAACCCCACGGAGCCCGAGACCTTTCCAACGAATGCAAAACCGTGGAAATCGGTTCGTGCGTTCTGGAGTTATAGCGTCAGGAAGGAAAACCCGACTTATTTTTATATAGTAGATATGGATGACCTATTCATAACTTAAAAATTTGAAAATGGGAAGAAAAACTCAGTCACTATCCCTATTCTCCTAGCGACTGTCGGTGCCATCTGTGGAATCTGCGGCAACTGGTTCGAAGTGGTGCGTCGGTTAGTCGATCGGTCGCAGTAGTGCGGTCTCAGGCCTCTAGGAAATAGGATCTAAATTAAACTTTACTGAACTGTACCCCTAATGAAAATGAAATTATCAGCGTACTTTAATTACCTAAACATATTGTTCATCGTCTATTGATTCTGCCTATGTAATTGCTTCATTGCTGTAAAGGCACAAATTCAATTACACAGGAATTTTCATACTGTAAATGCGTATCAAAATCATAGATTCTAAAATTGCAGTTCTTAAGTGCTAGCGCTTATGGCGTTGTTTTTGCCAAAAACAACAGGCAAATATTTGGGTCTAAACAATCATATCAATCGACAATTAAACTTGAACTGTAATGTATGTCAGTTGGAGTGCGCAATGAAACAACCTTCCTTGAGTATAGTTCGTTTATTACTGGAGAAGGGGCGGGGCGTGCCGCGACAGTTGCGGCCGCGCATGACTATATCTATGTACGTACATATATCACATCTTCCTCCACCATTATTTCAACTTTAATTTGGAAACCTGCACAAATAGAAAAATTTACTGTAATCGACCTTTTTTCTAAGGCGCTTAGAGCGTTCTCTAGAAACATCAACGAACTGCGGATTTTCATTTATTTTTTCCGTTTCCGCGACCGCACTTGGTTCGTTGATGTTTTCTGTTTCCTTGTCCATAGTATTCGCAACTCTATCCGACGGCGTCTCTTCCTCCGATCCAGTCAAAACTAACTTATCATTTAAATTTAAAGGCGGAGACGGCATCGTATCGGCTGTTATGGCTATCGAAGAGGGCTGCCCCCCTGAATCTACATTTATACACTCATCGGCCGTTACGGCTTTCGAAGGGGGCTGTCCCCCCGAATCCAAATTTATACACTGTTCTGAATTATGTTCTTTATTTGAATCAGCGGGGCACTCCTCTTTGCTCTTATTCTTAATTAATTGGTCTATGTGACGTCTACAACTTACTCTATATTTAAGAAAATATATTTTATACATTCTATTTCCTATAATCTCTTCTACGATTCCCGATTCCCATATACCTTTTCTACCTATATACCATTTAGCCCAGACCCTATCTCCTATTAAAAATGATCTTTTATTTTTATTCTCTTGATTCTGAATTTCACAATTTAACATGTCATTTGGGCTAATCATGTCTAATTTTGATCTTAATGTTCTACCCAACATTAGTTGTGCCGGTGATTTGCCGGTAGTACAATGACAGCTATTACGATACTGAAACAGATACTCTAATAATTTGTCCGATTCCATATGCAGACATTCTAACCATTTGCTAAAAGCGTCTACAACAATAAGGTATACCTGTTGGCGAATAGTCATGTAATCTATGTGTATTCTGTACCACGCGCGAGGAGGACGCGGCCAGGGGGCAGGGGGCGCGCGCGCAGGTGCGTTTCTCATTTGTACACAAATTGAACAATTTGATATATAATTTTCGATATCTGCATCGATGTTTGGCCACCACATCCTACTTCGAGCTTCACTCTTGGTTTTAACCATACCAAAATGTGTCGAGTGTAGCTCCTCTAACATATTTTTACGAAAAATCCCTGGGATTACTATTTTATAGCCTCGGAATAAGCACCCACCATTTATTTCTAAATCAGTTTTACATTTAAAATATGGTAATACAGACTTACAAACAATTTTACGAGGCCAACCTTTTTGTATATATTTCATTACGGTCGAAAGAGTTGGGTCCTCGGTTGAAGCGTTTTTAATATCATTAAATGAAATAGATTTAGTATGGGAATCTAAAAAATTTAGGTATGAATGACAAGTGTACTGTGGGCTGTACATTTTTTCAACTAGGGGAGATCTAGAAAAGTAATCTGCTATTTCATTATTTTTGCTGGAGATATATTGAGCTTTATAATTATATGCAGAGAGAATTATTGCATATCTCTGTAATCGCGCTGCGGTTGTAACAGAAATTCCCTTATTTTCACCAAATATAGACAAAAGAGGCTTATGGTCTGTTTTTAAAATGAATGGAGTATCTCGACCATATAGGTATTGATGAAAATGAGTTACTGCAAATATAATGGCTGTGGCCTCCTTCTGTATTTGGCTATAGTTTTTAGATCGCTTTCGCTTCTAGATCTTTAACTGCTAGCGAACGCGATCGGACGTTCCTTTACACGCGATCCGGACTCGGGCGGGCCATGTGCTAGCACTGCGCCGAGGCCGGCGGGCCCTGCGTCCACGCTAAGTATAAGCGGGAGCCGCGCGTCAAAATGTGCTAGCACACGCTCCGATGCTAGCTCTTTTTTCACGCGATCGAAAGCGCTTCGCTGTCTGGGGCCCCACTCCCAGCGCGCGTTGCTACGGAGTAATTCAGTGAGTGGGCTAAGCAGTGCGGACGCGTTAGGGACAAAATTACGATAATAGTTAATTACTCCTAGAAACCGTTGCAATTCTAATGTATTTTTGGGTGCCGGCGAGCTAATAATTGCTTCAACTTTACTTGGACACGTTCGAATGCCGTTTTTGTCGATCACATTACCTAGATAAGTGACACTATCTTGGAATAATGCACACTTACTTTTTTCTAGCCTTAATCCTGCATTTTGTAATCTACTTAAAACTTCACGTAGCCTGCTTAAATGGGTTATCCTATCAGGCCCCGTGCAACAAATATCGTCAAACCAACACGTCACGCCCTCTATTCCGGCCAGAAGTGTTTCTATTGCCTTTTGGAAGATAGCGGGAGCATTAGCAAGACCGTACACTAAGCGTGAATATTTAAACAGACCTTTCGGTGTGTTAATGGTAGTGAGCACCTGAGACGATTCAGTTAAAACAAATTGATTATAAGCGTTACTAAGATCAATTTTTGAATAATGTTCGCCTCCCCCTATCTTTGCAAAGACTTCCTCTATCCTAGGCATAGGGTATTTATCAATTTTCAAGTCTTTATTCAAAGTACACTTATAGTCACCCGCGATTTTCACTTTACCGTTTTCCTTTAGGACTGGTACTATGGGTGTTGCATATTCTGAGTATGAAACCGGTATAAGTACACCTAGTCCTACAAGCCTATCAATTTCTTCCGACACTCTGTCTTTTAAAGCAAAAGGAATCGGTCTTGATTTAAAAAATTTTGGCACAGAATCTTGTTTTAAATGTAATTCTACTTTAAATTTATTGAAACAACCTAGTTCATTATTCCATAAATCCGAAAATTCATTCAATAAGGATTGAACATCATCTTTGTACATATCAGTTCCAATGTTATTTATTTCCGACGTAAAACTAAAATTAAATTTTGACATAAAATCACGTCCCAACAATGGTGGTCCACCATTTTTCAACACATACATTTTTAGAATTACCTTCTTACTGTTGAAAATAACCTCACTTTCGAAAAACCCGTTTGGCTTAATTCTATGACCATTGTATAGGCACATTTTTAATGCAGTATTATGTAATTTATAATTTGAAAAGTACTTATAATAAAGATTATCTGAAATTACACTTGTCCCTGAACCAGAATCCAATTGCATTGCTAAATCTGTACCATTAACCTTGACATCTAAGTAAATAGGATTTGTGCCTACATACCTCATATTATACAGTGAACATTCTTTACAGTTCTTATCGCAACTAGCATCTTCAACTTCCACACTATGTAACCCGGAAACTTGTTTTTTCTTGCGAAAACACACTTTTTTCAAATGGCCCTTTTGACCACAAGATTGGCATGTGTAATTTTTGTAACGACACACACTAGCACTATGATTTTGTAAACCGCACACTGAGCACCTACTCCCCTGAGCGGCGGCAGCGGCGTGGGAGCCGCCGTTGGCGCCGCCGCGCCGCATCATATACACGGGTTCCTCCTTGACCATGCCGGACGCCGTTGCCGCCTCCCGTTCGGCGATGCTGCTTCGCGCCTGTCGCGCACAAGCCGCCTGCGCCGCTATTTCTACTGCGACAGCCAAAGTTAACTTCTTCGCGTCCTGCTCGAATAATCTATCTCGTTCCGGTCCCGCATTGAGTCCCAGCACAAACCTGTCGCGCAGAACGACGTCCAATTCAGAGCCGAAATCGCACAAAACAGCCAATCCACGGAGGCGTACCAACCATTCTTCAATGCTTTCGTACTCGAATCTTATAGCCGTATAAAATTTCGCCCTGTCCGCGAACGTTGACCTTTTCGGCGAAAAATGTTTATTGAGTAATTCAACTAATTCTTCATATGAGGCTGCTTCTACTTCGCGCGGGTGAGCCAAATTTTTTGTTAGGCGGTAGGAGTCATCTGACAAATGTGTAAGAAGCAGTGCACAGCGGTCACTTTCTTGTATCTTATTCAATTTTATAAATTGAGTCAGACGCCCGTAAAAAAATTGCCACTCTTGTGATTTGTAGTCAAAAATCGATAAATTTCCAATGTAAGACACCATCCTCGTCGCCACTGTAATGTATGTCAGTTGGAGTGCGCAATGAAACAACCTTCCTTGAGTATAGTTCGTTTATTACTGGAGAAGGGGCGGGGCGTGCCGCGACAGTTGCGGCCGCGCATGACTATATCTATGTACGTACATATATCACATGAACACATACCACCTTGAATACCTTACCTACCTTGATCGGCGAATGCCTTACCACATCCGCCCACAAGCAGCGCTACCAATCTGCCAGCAGCGCCGTTCGCCAATCAGGGGTAAGCCCGGGCGCTTACCCACCCTTATTAGAAAATCGTCACATAATTACGCACACACTCCACGCCTTTAAACTCGCACAATACACCAACTCCTCCCTCCTATATACGAGGGGAGGTCAAAAAGTTCGCGGAATAAGAGGGAAGGAGGTTGAAATTAAACACCAAACTATTTTTCCTTTTCAATATATTCTCCCTTAACCCTAATACATTTTTTAGATCTCTCAAATAACTTGTTTATACCATCGAAAAAATGTTTTGTCTTTGGTGTCAAAATAGGCCGAAATTGCGGACATCACTTCTTCATCATCGTCAATTTTTTTTCCACGCAGCTCTTTCTTCATTTTTGGAAATAAATAATAGTCACTGGTTGCCAAGTCTGGACTGTAGAGTGGGTGGTTCAATTGTTCGAAGCCGCATCAGTTAATGCCAGCCGTCGCAACATGGCACGTATGAACGGGTGCATTGTCGTGCAGAAGGAGCACACCTTTTGACAGCTTTCCTCTTCTTTTTTCCTTGATGGCTTCTTTCAATCTTTCTAGTAAAGAAGCGTAGTACTGTCCCGTTATAGGCACACCACGTTCTTTATAATCGATCAGTAAAATACCTTCTGTATCCCACAAGACAGTCGCCATGATCTTGCTAGCCGATTGTGTCACTTTGAACTTCTTTGGAGGAGGTGTGCCTTTTTTATGCCACTGCATCAACTCTTGCTTTGACTCGGGTTCATAGTGGTGAACCCAGGTTTCATCACCAGTAACGATTCGGGCCATAATTTCTTCCTTTCTCTCTCCACAGAGCTCCAAAAACTGGCGAGAACACTAGACACGCTCGCGTTTTTGAAGTAGCGTAAGCATTCTCGGAACCCATCTTGCACTGACCTTAGTCATCCCAAGATGGTGATGTAGAATATTCAAAATACTTGTTTCGCATACTCCAATCATTGCTGCAAGCTGCTTCTTCTTCAACCGGGCATCTTCCAATACAAGTTTTTCTACTTTTTCGACGATTTCCGGTGTGGTGGCCTCAATTGGTCGTCTGGAGCGGGGGTCGTCTTCAACGGACTCTCTTCCTTGTTTGAAAAGACCATGCCACTTGTTAACCATTGTTTTACCAGGGGCGGAGTCCGCGTAAACCGCCAACAGCTCTTGAAAAATAATCTGAGCAGATTTTCCTTGCTTGGTAAGGAACTTAATAATTAGTCCGGGAGGTAGCGTTGCAAATGCAAAAGTCATAGTAAGCCGGCTGATATTAACGTCGATAGTTGATATTATATGACTAATAAGTGAACCGACCGTCAGCTGCTCAAGTAGCGGTGGGTGCGGGTGTAGGAGGCTGCGAAAGAGGTAAAAAAAAAAAGTAATAGTACGCAGGCTGAAACTTTTTCCATAAATAGTTGATGTCATACTGAGCAAAAAAAAAATCGTCAGCTGCATCGTGGAGGGGGGATTATGCGTCAGCTGGCTGCATGAATTTGTAAAAAAAAACGTAAAATAAAGTTATAATACGCCGAATGAAATTTAACTACGCGATTCTTCAAAAAATTTAGAGTACGAAAACAACAATCAGCTGATTGTGTAGCGGTGGAAAGACCGTCAGCTGACCCAGTCAAGATTTAAAATTTTGGAGTATTGCTGTGAGGCTGTTCGCTTTCAAACACATATTTTGCGATACATTCTGGCCTTCCTTGAACCCATAACACGACCTTCGGGCTACCTAAGCCTCTCCCCAGTGTTGCCAACTCTACGTCTTTTTACGTAGATCTACGTATTATTTTCTGGAAGGCGCCTTTTCTGGAAACCTACTAACTTCAGTCCCAGAATCTACGTATATTCTTATTTTTTTTCAAATTTGTAAAATAACTTAATTCACTAGAATAGAGAAGAATATTTTCCGTTACTTTACTTAAAAACTATACAAATGTTTATTTCTTATAAAGATGTATCTAAACACTCTTGTATCTTGTAGAAAAGGTTCCCGTTACCTATTGGTTTTGTTGACTAAATTAATGCTGGCCTAAGGATTTGTAAAAGCAGAAACGACAAAACTCTTTGACTTAGTAGGTACATTCATAACCTTAAAAATTGTATTTTTAAACTTTTAATATTATCAATGAGCAACTACTCACATCGAATTGATCTTTGCAAAAAGAAAAGACTTTCAGTCGATAAAGTTACAGGATTTAGCAAGTTTTAAGCATATGTTCATGTGTAAGTATGTTTATTTCTCTTGGCAATTTAAACCACAACTTTTCTGGAGTCTTTTACCAAGTGTATCATGATAACTACTATATTTTTCATGTGATGTGTGAAATCATGGTTTTATAATATTAACTTAGAAAGTTTATTTCCTACGTGCTAGCGAGTGTTTGTTTACAAATGTTTTGACGTCATAGCATAGATAAGTATATAGACTAAATAGCGTTTTTGTATGTCTTCTAGGTAAAAAAAATATTTTTTTTTCGTTGTCGATGATGATGATGATGATGATAGAACAATTATTACCAATTTAAAACATAATTCCAAAAAGTGTCAACTAGTTATCATATAACAACAGTTTATCCTTGTCATTCTCTATACAGAATGAAAAGGAGAGACTGATGTTAAATTAAGTTTTAAATTTAGAGAACCATCCAGAATCGGCACCCACCAGTGTCTGTGTCTGATGGTAAATGTTTACAGCAGCATGATAAATGCTTCCAATGCAGCGACTTCTCCAAGAACTCTTTGTTCTTTCTCCCGTTCTTAAACAAATTGTATAACAAAATACTCGTTTTATTCGGTTTCACCTAACTTCTTCATTTCACTCAGAAAAAATTACGTAGATCTACTTACTTTTCATATGCAAAATTTACCAATTCTACGTAATTTTCTCATCGGGCCTACGCCTTTTTCTAAATCCGAGTTGGCAACACTGCCTCTCCCCCTAAAATTTCAAAGCAGCATCTGCCTGTCCGTGTGGATCTTTGTCGTACACAATCAGTTTCGGTTCTCCTCGTCGAACGAACGGACGCAAGTCCAAATATGTCGACGATTCAACCGTATTGTACATTCTGTGGCAAAAAAAAAGTAAATTGATATTTTTTTCTGAAAAAACGTTGGAAAAATGTGCTCCGATATTGGAGATTCGACAGAAAAACAATCTGTCTTTAAACAGTGTCAAAGTGCCGTTGGAATTGAACGATTTTCAAAAATATCACGCGAAGTGCTATCGTCAATTCACCGCTTTACCGCCAAAATACAGGATAGCCGTTGAAAATCCTTCGATATCTGGAGTGTCAAGGTAATAGTCATACTTCATAATTTTTTGAATGTTATTTTCATTGAAACGCATTTCGACGTTTACTTTTTTACACTAATATTGAAGTTTGCATCGTTGAAAGCCTTTACAATTGTTGCGAAAATCACAGGCATATATGCGAGCGTTGGGGAATATCGCAAATATTCCGAGTCGTGAATTAGACGAGGTCTTCACAACGATTGAAGAATTTGTTTGTCGCTTGTACGGATTTAAAGCGATAAACGATGTCAACGCTACACGAGTTGCTACGTTCGCGAAAAATTATCAAATCAATGATAAAACCGATGTGCTCAGGTGGAAAAACCGTATCGACGGGGCGATCTTCCCACCATGCAGCGTTGCCAGATACACTGTAATTACAGCAGATCTACTGTATTTTCACACGATCTACTGTACACTGTAATACTAAAATTACAGTGTATGGAGAACACTGTAATTTTTTTAAGGGCTAAAATCTTTTCGGAGAGCGTTCGAGAATGAGTTTAAAACTTACCGGGCTATTTTTCACCGGATCTCGAACGCACTCGTACTTTAATGTAAGTAAACTGAAGGCAGCCTGTGTAAAAAAAGATTATTACGAACTTGTAGAAAGGAGGCAACCCCTCGTCCCGCGCCACCTCTCTCTCTCTCTGCTTATGATATAACTCTTGTTACTATTGAAATAAGAACGGAAATAAATGTCTTATTTTAAACGGACATGAATAGTGGTGCGGTGTATATAGTATGCGGGAATTCCCCGGACGTAGACTAGGAATCATTTCGTAGAGTACGTACGTAGTATTAAGCGCCCAAATTTTGTCAACCGTGTTTAAGCACAAGTTGCATTAATGTTAAACCATTTCATTCCGGGATCTACAAAAAGAAACTGCTGTCGGGCTAAATGATAGTGACAGTGATTAATAAGTAGTTGGTTAGTCAACAAGAAAGTGTATTATCATTTAAATGTAAACAATATAAGTTTCTTGATATCTGCTGTAAAATTTACTGTATATTTTTTTACTTTTACTGTATTTTTGTCTCAAACACTGTATTTTTTGGCACCCAACACTGTAATATCAGTTTCCTCATCTGGTAACACTGCCACCATGTAAATCCGAGCTACGCCAGCATTTACTGCGCACGTCATACATAGCGCACCTTTGGAGCCATGCTCACCTTCAAGACCCTTCTCAATTATCTCCCACGGACTGGGGATGGGAAGAAAACGACGACAAATATGTCTTTAAATGGTTCGAAGGAGATCAAGTACCCCTATCAGTCACCAGTATAACGGATAGCATCGAAAATATTGGCGGTATGGAATTTTTGTCGGTGACACTTTCTTTCAGCTTTCTAGTAGCCTAATTTTGATCATTCACATGCTCATTTACAGATGACGGTGAAGAACATCGAGGTCGAGAACTTGATGAAGACGAAGAAAACGATTTCCTGCAGGACAGTTCGGCCGATGATTCGTCAGAGAACGACGACGATAGCGATACCATCGATGATGAATAACTTCCGCGATCTTTTTATTCCTATATTTCGATTTTGTTCATATTAACTTTTAATATATTTTGGGTTCTTTTCATTTTGCCCTCGATTTTCTTTTATTTAGTTACAAATAAAACGAAACGAAAATATATCGAGAAAGATTCTGTCCATTGCTAGAATAATCTTTACCTTTACTGCGTCAGCTGACGGTCTTTCCACCGCTATATACGCAGCTGATTGTTATTTTCGTACTTATGATTATTTAAAGAATCACGTAGTTCAATTTCATCCGACGTATTATAACTTTATTTTACGGTTTTTTTTTTACAAATTCATGCGGCCAGCTGACGCATAATCCCCCCTTCACAATGCAGCTGACGATTTTTTTTCAGCTCAGTATGATGTCAACTATTCGTGAAAAAAGTTGAGCTGGCGTACTATTACTTAATTTTTTATTTTTTTTTACCACTTCCGCAACCTCCCAATTCCACACCCACCGCGGGTGCGCCAGCTGACGCTTGGTTCAGTTATAAGTAGTTCGCGATAAATAGTAAAGGAAGGCAAACAGTCGGCGTAAAATCACTGCCAAAAATGCAACGCTACCTCCCGGACTAAATGGCGCGGTGTTCAATTTTCTCCATACTGGCTGACTCCTTCCCGATTCAGTTGTTTGCAGTTTCTATAATTCAAAAGTTAATGACCCGATTAGGTTCAAACTTGGTATATATGTTACCGGCCAAACCCGATTTCAGGACAAACTAGTTTTGCCTAGGCTAAACTGGTTCTTCCTATGCGCGATAGGATTAACTAGTATAGCCTAGTCCAAACTAATTTGTCCTAAGCCCGATAGGATAAACCAGTTTAGCCTAGGCCAAACTAGTTGATCCTGATAAAAATACGCATACTCTAGGATAAACTAGTATGGCCTAGTGTAAACATTATAGTATATCTAGAAAGTCAAAATAAATAGATAAACTGAATAAAATAATCCGTAATTGGAAAAATAATATTTTTTATTAAAACCATAATGATTCATCGTTACAAGTTATGGATAATTAGTAATACAAAGAAAAGTAAGAAAAGTTTAATTTTTCTAGTAAACTTTTCTTTAGATTTAAACACCTAGCAGTTAAATGCTTAAAAATAAATAAAAACACTAACTATAATTGCTATTTCTTCTTTCAAATGTTTAATACTTGAAAAAGTATTCATTTGACATTGTGGGTTGCGTGGTTGCAACCTACAATGCGAAGAGATGGCGCTGCCTTGCAGCTTAAGGCTAGGAAAATTTCGACGCGGCGAATAGGGCCGTGGTAGCATAATGGTCAGTGCATTCGCCCGGATTGCGAAGGGTGCGGGTTCGAGTCCGGTCCGCTGCCTGGTCTGCGTGGTTTTTTTTTCTAGTAAACTTTTCTTAAAATATTTGTGTTTACAGTTAGATGAATTGTAAAAGGTTCGAATGATTCGGAATTTCTTAAGCCGGGTAGTTACTCATTGGCGAGCTGTAACCATAACCGTTGCACGCACTGTAACCAAAAAGCATAGTGTGTACGTGGTTCGATAACCTGCTGCGAGAACGGTACGCGTGCGGTTTGAAGCGAGCCAACGTTCACAACTGAGCTACTAGCGTACACACTAGAACTTCGTACCGTATCACGCATGTTACGGTAACAGATCGCTAATGCGTACCCGGCTTTACTGTCTTCCGAACTCCCGGCAACAACAAAAGAGTTAAACAAAAACCAATTACAGAAAAAACACTCCCTCCACTTTCTTCCAGCGTTCTTTTTACATGACGCGCCCTGTACAAGTCCTGACATGTTTGTTCAATTACTTTCCGCTTTGCTAAATTGGTTTAGACTAGGTCGTACTAGTTTATCCTAGAGTGTGCGTATTTATATCAGGATCATCTAGTTTGGCCTAGGCTAAACTGGTTTATCCTGTCGCGCTTAGGATAAATTAGTTTGGACTAGGCTATACTAGTTAATCCTATCGCGTATAGGAAGAACCAGTTTAGCCTAGGCAAAACTAGATTGTCCTGAAATCGGGTTTGGCCGGTAACATATATACTCTTAATGAGGTGTTCAACTAGTGCCTACCTGGATGAATAAACCTACCCCCACCAACCCCTCCATTCCGCGAACTTATTGACCTCCCCTCGTAATAATCCTCGCCTACCCTTTTAATTGTAAAGTGTAAACTCCATGTAACGTCACTCGATTTAACGACAAACTCCCTAAAGCGTCGAAATCACTTGTCTTTTGTTGGTTTAGTTTGTTTTCCATAGAATGATATACTCCAAATAGCATTTTACCCACTCTCAATAACAACAACAATTAAGTAATAAAAACTACCTTTTAAGTTGCCAAAATTAGTGAAAATTGCACAGCTGTGTACTTTCTTTTGTTGCTTTATATCCTAGCCGGTAATAAACTCTACTGCTGGCATCATGCAAACCAAACTTTCTAAGAAATTCGTTCTTTTGTTTGCTAATTGGGATTGCACGTGAACTGTTGTTAACCATGACTAATAAGTAGGAGTCATGGACTTAATACTGGTGCAGCAAAAGACGTCAGACAAAAATAACAGAAATAGCGGAATAGCATTCAAATAATATTATTTGTTTATGTACCATAACACAAGCCTACAGTGCTTATAATTTTTATTATTTTTAAAGCATGTAACTGCTTGATGTTTAAATCTAAAGAAAATATAACTAGAAAAAATTCCACGCGGACCAGGCAGCAGACGGGACTCGAACCCGCACCCTTCGCAATCCGGGCGAATGCACTGACCAATTATGCTACCGCGGCCCTCACGGACCGCGTCGAAATTCTTTCTAGCTATTCTTAAGCTGCAAGGCAGCGCCATCTCTTCGCATTATAGGTAAACCCCACAATGTCAAATGAATACTTTTACAAGTATTAAACATTTGAAAGAAGAAATAGCAATTATAGTTATAATTTTTATTATTTTTAAAGCATGTAACTGCTTGATGTTTAAATCTAAAGAAAATATAACTAGAAAAAATTCCACGCGGACCAGGCAGCGGACGGGACGGGTCGGTTGCAGCTTAAGAATAGCTAGAAAGAATTTCGACGCGGTCCGTGAGGGCCGCGGTAGCATAATTGGTCAGTGCATTCGCCCGGATTGCGAAAGGTACGGGTTCGAGTCCCGTCTGCTGCCTGGTCCGCGTGGAATTTTTTCTAGTTATATTTTCTTTAGATTTAAACATCAAGCAGTTACATGCTTTAAAATAATAAAAATTATAACTATAATTGCTATTTCTTCTTTCAAATGTTTAATACTTGTAAAAGTATTCATTTGACATTGTGGGGTTTACCTATAATGCGAAGAGATGGCGCTGCCTTGCAGCTTAAGAATAGCTAGAAAGAATTTCGACGCGGTCCGTGAGGGCCGCGGTAGCATAATTGGTCAGTGCATTCGCCCGGATTGCGAAGGGTGCGGGTTCGAGTCCCGTCTGCTGCCTGGTCTGCGTGGAATTTTTTCTAGCTATATTTCTACAGTGCTTACTTTGGGGCTAGGCTAATTGGTGTGCGTGTTGAAAATATGTATAAAAAATGCAATATATTACTAGAATAAAATTAAATATTTCATTTTATTTCTAGTAAAATATTCTTAATATTATTTTGGGTAAGGTTAAAAAGAAATCTTAAACAATTGAAATTTCTTTAACTTTTATTAAACAAAAAAAAACAACAATATAACAATAATTATTAGAGGTACTTACAGGGACACATATTGATGACAAATTCTTCAATCTTTCCTGTTAAATTGGTCAGATATGTCTTGTGATAGTTTATTATATTCCTCTTTACTTAACAGAAAATTTATAATGCTGAAAAAGGAAATAATAAATTGATCATAATAATGAGCGCACCTAGACATCAATTTAATCATCAGTTTGGTAATTAGGCTACTGATTTCATTATATAATTCAAATAGCAATGTAATTAGACACAATTTTATTACAAATATTAAATTTAATTGTCAATGCAGTTGTGGCTGTGGTTGTTAATCTGAAAATATTTCTGTATATCTTGAAAATGTTCCTTTTTTACTGTATAGCCTGATGATGAAGGAAAATACTTTACAAATTGAGAATAAGTCCATTTTGTTAAGTAACTTACATAGCCCTATATCATTCATCTAAAAATTCGATTTAATTTCTAATCAATACACTATCTGGACTGAGATGTATAAATAAACTACTTGCTCAATAATCTTAGTTAATAATCAGTGTTCATGTATATCAGCAGACTGTATGTATGTATTTTTATCTCTGAACTATTGATAAAGTAACTATATTCCTTTCAATGCTAAAAAAAAATTTTTGACCACATGGTACAAGCACTGAGTTTAACTGAGATCATCGAGTTAGGCAGTAAGTAAAATAAGAAAAATATTTTTTATACTTACACATCCCACTTTAGGGCTAAACCAATAAAAGTGAAAGTGAGAAAACCGTGCCACAACACTGTAACTCCAGAAACCGGTTGTCGTTTGTGCCCAAAGTTCTTGAACATCATTGACTGCATCAGTAACACTGATTTTGTAGGTTGTACTAGTTTTCTTGCAAAATAATATCTAAGCAACATAGTGTGTTTATAAAGTAGTTTTATGCCCAGATTCAAAGACTAGAGCAGTTTCTTTAATCTTTAATATTACACAATAAAACCTTATTTTTGTAAGCTGCCCGTGTTTTTTGTGGGTTTCGATCAAAGTCATTCAAAGTTTCGACAAAAACAAAAATATCCATGAAAATATCTTTAACACCCCAGGCACTCAACAGTGTTGCCAACTACTTTTTTTTTATAATTATTTCATGACCATGGATACAAGTCCTTCAGTCGTATACATAAATACAAATCTTAATCTTCTTCTATTTTACATTAGAATGTCGGTGTGACACATTCTATTGTTTCTTGGAGTGTTTGACACGAAATGTATCGAGTTGGTTTTTTCGATAAGCTTCTGTGAGGTAGTAAACACTACAATAAAGTTCTCACGTCCACTTGACCGGAATATCGTATATTTTAATAATTCCACTTATTCTTCAGTTGTACAGATGGTTGTAATACAAAATCACACCAATTTTATTTCACAATATCCATTATGAACGAATTTAAGAATAATTAAAATAAGACGCCAACCACACTCGATGAAATCCCGCCAAAAACTCGTTGCCAACTACCAGCATTTGCTAGACATCTTACAAAATGTTGCTAGTTGGTCAGTTTTTATTACCCCAAAAAGTTGCTAGAAGAAGTTAAATGTTACACTAGGTAAAAAGGATACTATGTATGCTTTCCAATTACAGAGCATAATGCGACTCAGTGCCGCACAATGCCCAATTATGCTGATGCTTAATTGGAACGTGAATTAGTTTTCAAATGCACCAGCAGAGTGCGCTAAGTTCAGTGTTGAAAAAAAAGACAATGTTTGTACCTTCATCCATACTTATATTTATTTTTTAACAGTTTGAATGAACTTTGATTTTTAAAAAAAAACTATTTAATGAAACGAAAGCTTTAATAATTTTTCAACAATAAATAATATTACTAACGATAACATATAAATAAAACATTTCGATCAATGCCAACTTAAAGAAAAAACACTTGTTAATTTTCTGTCTCTAAGTTGGTACCATTGCACGCATCACACGAAAGCATCACTTTTGAGAGTGCTCAATTGTGCGAAGCGTTGCTGTAGTTGGAACACTCAACGTTAAGCATTATGCCGCATAATGCGCAATAATGCTGTAATTGGAAAGCAACCTATATTACAAGAAGGGATATCAACAATGATCTTAGACGCAAAGAAATGAGTTTGAGACCTTTATTTTACTAAGAAAAACTTGTAAACTAAAATTATCATACTATTTTTTTCCGTCGAAAATGTCTGCTTTCGACAAAACGAGTTTTAAATTCACGCACCTGTTTTGAACTCTACTTCCTGTCTAAGTTTTTTTGTCCAAGCATGTTTCCTTATGTCAAATAGTTTAGCCAGAATTCCGAAGAACAATTAGTACAAAACGCTTTGCTTGAGTCTCTACTTGCTGCTTTTATGTCTGTATTTCTGAGCTTATGTTTTTTTTCTCAAGGGTAAATCCATTTTTACATTAAATTAAAACAGCGAGCATTACTTTTATATTGATAACACAAAAATAAACATTGGGTAGAATACGTACGTACGAGTGGTGCGTACCATTTTGATTTAGTAAACAAGTACCCACGTTCTGTCATAGCGCATTTTGCCGTAGCGCACCAATAAATGGGGAATTCTCGGCCAAGGACGACATAATACCATAGCACCCGTAATCTATGACCATAGAGTCGCGTTCAGTTTTTATTTTTTCGTTAAAGATTTGGTATTCTATGAATCTCTCATGATGAAATGAAAAGTTGCTAGAAAAAATAGCTAAAAAGTTAGGCTACAAATTTTATTAAATTGTAGCTGTGTGACACCAGATAATAGCTAGATCTAGCTATAAAGTTGCTAAGTTGGCAACACTGGCAGTCAGTACTGGAAACAATTTTTCCGGTTGGTACTCTGCGAACAATATAGTGATGCTAGCGCATACTGAGACGAATGGACTACTCATCCGTCAATATCTATGGATCTATATGTTGCATATAGATCCATAGATTATATATGTTTTCATAATCTATGGATCTAGCTAGTCTATGGAGTTCCCGCCAAAAACTAGAATTCTTCTACAAAAGACCCTCATTAATTAAACTTACGAAAACTTTTATTAGCACAGAGAATTGGTTTATTGGACCAATATGGGGACTTTACAATGACTTCCAAGAGTGTTTTTAATTTTGCGTACAGAGGATGGTCTGCTATTTGAACAATTCGATAGATATATCGATCACAAAGGTATTGGCGATGATAACTTAACGGTGGTACAGTACATTCTACCTGAAGGGCGTTAACTGGACTAAATTTCATAGATCCTATTATAATACGAAGCGCTTTGGAATGTATTCCATATCTAACTTTTTCAGTCCAAGCATACTACACAGCTCTACAAAGTATGTACCTTAATCTAAGATGCTGCTTATAAGAGCATTATCTATACAATAATTTAAGTGTCATAGGATGAGCTCGCCACCAAACTCCCGACAAGCATCTTAAAATATTCAAAATTCGTTCACATTTAGCAGAAATCTAATAAAAATGAGATAGTCCAGTTATTTTTGAATCTAGAATAATTAAGACGCTTGGTTTCTTTATTAACTATATAAAACAGTGACAGGTGGAGGCAAACGCATTCTAGAAAATAAGACAACAAAATTTATAGGGACCGATAAACTTAAACCATTATTATCATACCAAATTTTAAGATGCTGAAGGGAAGATGTTAATTCTATAGCCAGTTTTCAATAGATCGTCCATTTGTATATAAAATAAGATCATCTGCATATTGTAATACTAGCTTTTGCCCGCGACTTCGTCCGCGTTTTCGTCGTTTTTCGTAGAAAAAGTAGCATATGCCCTTCCTCAGGGTTCAATGGTTTTGATGTGACAAACAGATTAACTTTCGTATTTTAGTAGGGAAATATAATATGTCAATCCACAATACTGTTAAAAAATATCGCAATAAGAAACCGCAGAATATTATTATTAATAGCTGTGCCCCGAGACCATCAGCGTGTAACTCCTTGTATGTTATTTTGTTAATGTATTGGTAATATTGTTTAGATCACTTTCACATGAAGCTTAAGTACATATAGAATGAAAATACTTCAGCGCAAAGCTTCCGGGTAAACTACGTTGAAAGTTGACCCGTCCGGCACGTGAACATAAAGATTTCTAGAACTGCTAACCCGGGAAAGAGCGACATATAACTGACCATGTGAAAAACAACTGACACCGAGATCTACTCCAGCAACACGAAAAGTCTGCCCTTGAGCCTTATTTATTGTCATTGCATAACACACGGATACTGGGAATTGCGTTCTTTTAAATTGGAATGGAAAATTATTTGGTATTATGGGAATTCTGGGAATAAAGATGGTTTCTTCTGCACCGCAACCTGTTAAAATTTGAGCCTCGATTACATTTTGTTGCAACTAGGTGACTTTAAGCCGAGTTCCATTGCAAAGTTGTGGTGGTCTTAAATTTCGGAACAGAATAATCGGAATGCCAATTTTTAAACAAATTTCATGAGAAGGAAGTCCGGGCATATTTAAAGAATTTAAAAATTCTAACGGGTAATTAGTGGCTTCTTGTTCATCGACCATTCTATTTAATGAACTATAAACTTTGCTTTCCCCCTAGATATTCGACAGTATTTTATTATTAATCCTCCTTAAAATGGACCTTTCGCATAGCCAAGAATTGCCCTTATTTAATATATCAGTTACCTAACAAAATAACCTACGTTACAGGTCCTAACTTTAGCTACCTTACACTTAAAATCTTAATGACTATTTACACTAAAATATTCTAATAGAATTATACCCAGAAATATATACAACTCACTCACAACAAAAAAGAAATGAAAATAAAGCTGAAACGCCTGTG
Source organism: Chilo suppressalis (assembly GCA_902850365.2). Classification (NCBI taxonomy): domain Eukaryota; kingdom Metazoa; phylum Arthropoda; class Insecta; order Lepidoptera; family Crambidae; genus Chilo; species Chilo suppressalis. Next base: position 9,218,426 of record OU963902.1, read on the forward strand.
CAATACTGGTGCCAATTCTGGCGTGATTCTCTAAACTTAAATCTAAATTTAACATCAGTCTCTCCTTTTCATTCTGTATAGAGAATAACAAGGATACACTGTTGTCAAATTTAAGTTTAGGTTTAGAGAATCATGTCAGAATTGATACCACTATCTACCTATACCTACTTCACTTAAAAAGAAATACCTATAACTACTTTAATTAATAAAAGTACCTACGCTTAATAATTTGTAATTTGAACGAATATTTAAACACTACCAAAACAATTAATACGTGGTCCTAACATTAGCTACCTTACACTTAAAATCTAATTGACTATTTAAACTTAATTCCTTAATAATTTTAAATATTCTTATAGAATATAACCAGAAATATATACAACTCACAACAAAAATGAAATTAAAATAAAGCTGAAACGCCTGTGCAATACTATATACCTATACCTACTTCACTTAAAAATAAATACTTATAACTACTTTTTTAATTAATAAAGTACCTACGCTTAATAATTTTTAATTTGAACGAATATTTAAACACTACCAAAACAACTATTATTTTACAAAATAACAACAAAAAATACTATCTACCTATATCTACTTCACTTAAAAATAAATACTTATAACTAATTTAATTAATAAAAGTACCTACGCTTAATAATTTTTAATTTGAACGAATATTTAAACACTACCAAAACAACTATTATTTTACAAAATAACAACAAAAGAAATTCAAATAAACTATTTAAAGACTAAAAGTCGCGCTGATAAGCACGGTTTCTCAATATCAATTTTTGTCTGTCAATAAGGTCGAACGCTCTGAACGCATCAACAGCCAAATATTGAATGAAGCTCGCTCGTTCATGGTCTTTCATCTTCGATGGGTTCGGGTTCGAAGAATAGGCTAGTTGACCCTTTTTGGAAAAAAGTTTTAAATGGTTAATAAATGTTCTATTAGATCGAAAAAAAATGTATTGTATTTTTTTTAAACCTAGAAAGCTACAAATCTTTAATTTTAAAATAGACTTTTCATGGACATACAAAAACGCTGTCGGCCATTTTAGTCTATAGATTATCTATGCTATGACGTGAACTGTGGTAAACAAAAACTCGTAAACACGTAGAAAATTACATTTAACTGAGTTTATAATAAAAAAAAACATGATTTCTAATAAATACCACGAAAACTAAAGTAATTATCATTACTGTATTGTACGAGAATATAAAAACACATCCTTGAAGACTCCAGGAAAGTTGTGGATTAAAGTGCCGAAAGAAATTAACCTACGCAACTTTATTACACTTATTCATATGTTGTATCAGTTTTATGTTTATTACTACATTGTAATACTAAATGCACTGTACTTACATAGATGCCTTGTCGTTTCTCTGCTCCGCAGAGCAGAAATCGGGGTTTAGTGTAACAAATTCACCAACCATCAATGCGTCAACTATTGGCAGATTTGTGCTTTCTGCTTTCACAAAGCCGGCATCCATAATTAGTTTTGTCAATGTTTTTTTCTTTCCTAACGTTAAAAGTGTTTTAAGATAAAAGTCAGACGAAAGAATCCACCTACAGTAACACGCGAATGACATTTAGTTGTTTACCACAAGAGACGTCAAAATCATGGCGGATGTGGCGAACAGCGTTTTTAGTGTTTAAAAAATATAGACTAAAAAATATTTTTTAAAATTAAATTTCTACAGCAATCTTCTGCTTTTATGAAGTGAAATCGATATATTAAGGTTCCTTAGACTACATACTTTAAGAAATAAACATTTATTTAATATAATTCGACATGAGTAAACTAGCCTATTCTTCCTTCCCCAGACTGCTTCTCACGGGGGTGCGCCCCCGCGGGGTTGGGCGCCGCTGGTCAGCGGCCGTCTAGTGACGATGTTGGTCATCTGCTCCTCATCTTTTTCTTCCTGTTCTCGCCAGGGATCTTGCGGCGCGGCCCTCAGCGCGGTCTGCCATGCCGGGTGAGACCCCCTGGGAGGAGGCCCAGCTAGCGCTAGCGAGCAGGCCGCGACTTACGCAAGTTGAGGTGAGGAGTACTTGTATGGTTTATTGGGTTGGGGAGGATGATGGATGGCTGCCCTCGCCGCGTACACAAAGCACACGACGGGCAGAGGCAGTCAGTTCAGAACGTTCGTTCTAGTGAATAGTCCATCACTAAAAAGCGCGTGGCGCGGACAGAGCTAGCCGCCCCGCGCCGCCGCCTGCGTTACTGCATATAATAAACTGGTTTGTATGATCCACGGCGGGTAGCGGCGGATATGCCGCGCCGGCCAGTGCCCGCCGGGCACCTGCAGCGCGGTTTTTTTGCCCTCTGTGTGCGTTAGTAGTATAGGATTCACTTTGTGCTATCGTTCGCGGCGAAATTGACCGGCCCACTCAAACTTAAAAATGAATACCTAAACTAAATTGTATAAAAAATTCAAGCTTACAGCAACAAGTTTTTTTTTAATATATTTTTGACACTTTCAAAAATATACGACTTGATGACGTGCATGGCTGAGGGGTGTCAGGCGATGCTTACCGTTACTTCTAGCCTTACAGACAGACCGTTACTCGGAAGGTTCAGTAGCTCTTGGTCTATAATGTCATTTCGATAACAAGTTTACAAGCAGGTGACGTTATACTCCGACGAACGAAATTATAGTAATATTATCAACTATTTGTTTGTCAGAATTGTGAAATCGCTCCCAATATTCATGTTTAATACACATGGCAATAATTATTACTTTTTTATACAATAAAATAGCATATTGTGTGAGATAAAATCTAAATATGAGACTAAAAATTTAAAAAATCAAAAAACCCGACGGCTTAAATATTACTTCAAATAAAAATGAAAAAAAAAACAAGTCCAGTAGTCTATTATTCTGTTAAGACAAAGCTACTTTAACAGTCGAGTCGAGACCCATAATTGAAAAAAAATGATCCATCCTTGAATATCTAATGGATCCCGACTGTTAAAGTAGCTTTGTCCCTTACATAACTGAATAATACTACTGGACTTGTTTTTTTCTTTTTAGTTTTTATTTGAAGTAATATTTATGAAGTCGGGTTTTTTGATTTTTTAAATTTACCTTTTTTATTTTACACTTTTTAGTTAGGATTATGAGACGGTATATACTGCAGTTTTGTCACTTCAATAAGGGTGTTAATATCAAGCGGATTTGTACCTTGCGATGGTCTAAACGACACCTTACCATCAGGGTCAGGGCCTTATGGACCTCAATTTTCGCAAAAATGTGTTAAGTTAAATCAATTCCTTATCCGTATATCTAATGCATGTAAATTATATACTTAACTAGTACTTATTTTTCGTATTTATTCAAAAAGTCATCTTTTGCGTTTGTTTTTAGTAGTAAATAAAAAATTCATTTACTTTTATTTGTCAACTATCTAAAATTGGCAGTGGCTGTATGCAACTCTAAGATTGTGTTGTACACAAATGCAGTGCATCTCCTTGTCTCATAATTTGTTTTACTTACATAATTCACAGAACCACATAATAATATGTAGGTGCCAGAGGCTAAATATTATTTATTCTAATTATCTATACTAATAGGTAGGTATTATGAAGAGGCAAGACTTGTATGTGTGTAACAAATAATGTCTCAAACCTGATCCGATTTCGAAAATTCATTCACCATAAGGTAGCCAGCTACATTATTTAATATATTTTTAAGCATTAATCTCAATAAGTACCTAGATTAATCTGCTCGATTTATAAAACTAAGGAAACGTTTACTTGAAAAATAAATTTTAACAACTTCTCCGAGAGGATTTTTTTTCCTTATAACTACATTATATTCGAGCGGGAGAGGCTATCTATATGCTATCCCGTTAAAATAAATTTCGCCCATGCAATGTCGGAGCGGATCACTAGTATAATATAATATTATAGATGCGAAAGTGAGTATGTTTGTTACGATTCCGCGCCCTAATAGCTAAATCGATTATGATGAATTTCCCTAAAGAAATAGATGGGGCCTTGGTTCTAAGCTACACTTAAATTTGACAACAGTGTGTCCTTGTCATTCTCTATACAGAATGACTTGATGTCAAATTTAGTTTTAAGTTTAGAGAGTCACGCCAGAATCGACACCATTATCGAAATATATAGGGTGAAATTGAATGTTTCTATGAAACTTCGTGAGATTGTTGGGTTATGTGTATAGAGTATGCCTGTTTTTTTTCGGATTTTTTTGAAGTATATTTTTTTCATGTATTTATTTATAATTTGTGTATTTTTATGTCCTTTCCTCCTTTTGAGTAGTTATTCGTTTTAAACAAACAAACTTACATATCCAGTGAAAAATAACTAATAAATAAGCACTTCTAAAAAAACGGAAAAACATTAAATTCCACCGCGGGTCAACGACCGACCGCGCCCGCCAGCCGTTGAGTGAGTTGAGGTATCACTACACAGAGCTCAGCTGACTCGTTCGATTCCACACAATACAATACAATCGTCTTAGATGCCTTTATTGAAATTGAAATAATAAGCACAAATGTCATCTTCTCTTAAGCAGAGAAAAACTTTAAAAGTTAATAATAATTTTGTCACGATTGGAAATAGGCAAATGTTAAACAAAAAGAAATACTTATTGCAGTTCAATACTTGGGTCAGAATGAAATTTATAACCCGGTATTCAAAAGTACTTACGAGAGCGGCGATGTAGGTAGGTACAACGAGGAACGAGGAACATATTCATTTTTTTCACTAGAACTTTTTATCAAATCAATCGCACTGGTAGTACACAATTAGTTGTTTCTAATCAAAAAGTATTTACACTAGCAATAAAAAGAGACTAAAATTATTATCTGCAAAATTGTTGCTCTAAACCACCATTTTGCTGCAAACAAAGGTAGGCATGTTTGCGGACGTGTCTTTTCACCTTTTTTAAATCACTACTCACTGCACAAAATGCAACTTCTATGGTTTGGGGACTCATTCGTAAACCAAACCTACTTCGTCACACTCGCGATAGCAGTACACTATCTCTAGGTATTCTTGGTTCGTATACCGAGGCATAATGAAATTATCACAGTGTATGTCACTAAGTCAAAAAATGCGCACGCCCACGCGCGATTGATATACTTGCGACTGCGTTTTGCATGCAATCAAAGCAAACCACCGCGTGCGGGGTAGAGGGGAGGTGGGCGGAATTCACATCATCAAAGACGCCGCAACCGGCGCTAGTTGCCAGCGAGGGGGCGCGCCGCCCGCCCGTGCTTGCCGCAAAACAACATATTATTACGTGTGTGTGCGTGTGTGTGACTGTGGCTGTGATTAAATGTGTTGGGAATTTCATGACGTGGGCAAATCAGACACGAAGAGTTCCTTCCTTCACTAAGCTCGTAAGTTATACCGATTTGCTCTGTATGATTTTTCCCAATTTAATAAGCCGTTTGTGCTTAAGTTTTAATTAAACGAAGCAACTAACATTAACAATAAAAAAGAAGTTCTTACACTAACAGACAGGCTTTACCGATTTAAAATCGTGACAGTCATATTAACTTTATAGGATTTTTAATTGCTCTAACAGAAGATTTATTTTATTGATTAATTACCTGTGCTTTATGAAACAATATTCAAAGGTATTGTGTATCAGTGAATAAATAATTATAATAAAGCATCTAAGACTATTTTATTGTAATGTTTTTAAATAGTGTGGATCAAAGCGGAGAGTAGGTAAGTGCCGAGTCATCTGTGCGTGTAATAGGTACAAACACAGGCGGCCGTGGTCGTCGCCCCGACCGGCGCTGATCTCGACTGAAGGCATAATGAAGGCATTCATTAAGTTTCCGTTTTTTTAGTAGTGCTTATTTTAAGTTGCTTTATAACTTCTATGTAGACGTGTTTAAAATGAATAATTACTCATAAGGAAGAAATGACAAAAAAATAACCAAATAAAAAATTAAAAAACGAAAAATTTTATTTTAAAAAATCCGAAAAAAATCATGCATTCTGTATACACGTAACCCAACAATCTCACGAAGTTTCATAGAAACATTCAATTTCACCCTGTATATAGGGGCAGGGTGATGGGAGGGCTGATTTACTTAAAAAACTTTATTATTTTTGTTTCGAATTTTGCAGAATTATATGCAGAATAATATGAAGTAATATCGTTAAAATAAACTTTGAAAAACCGTTTTATTCTCAGTTTTTAATTAAATTTAAATAAATATAAATACCTATTATGATAACTTATTTTTCATCATTTAATAAAAAAGAACTTTATCACAGTTTTATTATAAGTACTTCGTATAGGATTAGATACTGTGAGTAGCCCATTTTTTTTCCTTTCCTCCTAGGTTTTATCTACGTTTATAAACACCAAAATTCATCACTTTTCCCACCATTCCCGCAGTAAACTCGTACTCCTGCATAGCACAACGCGCTTTGTCATCGTAACATCGTTGTAACTTTTTAAATATTTGTCGAAATTACACAAAGTAAAAGGCAAAGTTTATCGTCTTTAAATATCAAAAACGATAAAATTATTTGTTTTGATAAATAATAATTTGTTTTTACAAAATATGCATTTTGGAAATTTATTTCAAATTATATTTTATTTTTGATTCACTATTTTAGCTATAATGGCTTACACATTAAAAATAGATATATGCTGTCCTGGATTTTTTTGTAGAACTATATAAGAGATACAATTCCACCATACATTATATTCATGTAACTTATTGTTTTTGCAGTGCAGGCCAAAATGGCTCGCAGATGCGAATCTTTTTCGTCTCACGTGACACCACTATTTTGACCTATCCACCAAATAACAACATAAATTATAATCTATATGCTATTATTATATATGAGCTTTATTATTGGTTAGTTTGATGAAAATCCATTTACTATTTTTTGAGTGAGAGTTACAAAGATCCATACAATACGTAAAATTGAAATTAAAAGCGCAAGTTGTTAATATACAACTTGGTGTAACGAACCTAAACATGATTTACGATTATCTAGACAATGATATCCCACTCGACATATTTCGGCAACTTATTTTTTTCTTTCTCACAATATGGCGCCCAGTTGTCTCCATATTGATTTTTGATTATTATCATATCTTTAGTAGCACGATGATGATTAAAACGAATCGATTGATATATAAATCATCGAAATCGGTCCACGCGTTTGGTCTCTAGTGTGCCACAAAGGAACAAACATACATATTATTATATAGACTGTTAAACACTATAATACCCTGTCTGCCCGTCGCGCTCTTGCATTGCGCAGTCGGGTAAAAAGTGGTCGGTAAAGTTACATACTGAATGAAAATAGGCTGAGAACTGAAACAATTACGATTCACGTCAAAATTTATTTTATGAAAGGCGGGCCTAGATCAATTATATTTATTTAAAATACTATTCCTAAAATTACATACATAGTTATTATGTACAAAACGTAAACAACACTTAGGTACTTAGGCTTAAAATATTTACACAAATAGACAGGTCCATAGGGTGCAGCCTTGACCGTATATTCCCAGTCGCCCTCGCGAGGATTGTCACCGGAGGCAAATGGGGAAAAAAAAACTATACTGTGGGCAATGAAAGGCAATCCCCGCGGGGAGGACTGGGAATAAACGGCCTTGACATGGCATTTGCCGCATGTATGAACTATCCCTGGTCGTAGCCCCGGTCAAATGAAATTACTCGTGTTCTTTTCTTTATTGTCGGCTTTCTCCGATTCATACAGAAATTTCATGTCCCGTAGTGAGAGACACGAGAAAAACTACTCGGTAGAAACAGATAGATAACTGCGGTCTATAGATTGCCGAAGGTGGAAAGGCCGAGTCAGTTCAGACGACGTTGACAGGAGCAGCAACACAGATTTGACAATGAAGCGAATTTGTGCCGCCTCATTGTCAAATACAGACAGTAGACAATATTCTTTAAACATAATGACCGAGGTATTATACAAAATTAATTATAAAACCAACACAGCAAACAATGCCTGGCCAAGCTGCTCGCTGTGTGGACCCACTTATAAAATAATTAAACTTGAACATATGTCAAATCAGTGAAAAAAATCACTATTAATATTGATAATCCCAAAGCTGGATGAGATTTAATATAATCCTAACTTGTAAATGGCGAAATTCCATCAGTTTCTCTATTAAAGTTCTTATATAATAAAAATAAGTTTCTGCACTTTTTTTTAAATTAAAAAAGGAGCTACTTGTATGTATTTAAAATACATTATTTATTTATAATTTCATGGTTGGAACGGCAGATAATTAATCTGTTTCTGTATAAGAGTTTAAAATTGGCTTCTGCACTTACTTACAATTTATATGAAACCAAAAATACCATACATTCAAAATATTTACTATATAAAATAGTTAAATATATTATTTATATTATAATCCCATACTTGGATGAGATTTAAGGTAACCCTAGCTAGACTATGGCGGAAATTCTGTATCTGTAGATGAGTCAAAAAATAAATGTACACTTAACTTACACAAGAAAAAGGAACAAAAATTAATAAATTCATAAATGATACTAATTGAAATATACATGTAAGAGAAATTAAAGTTAAACACTATACATAAAGTGTATAGACAAAAATAAACTACTCAAAACAAAATAAGGCCCACTGGAAATTTGCCTCAAATGTTGATTATAAATAACTCATTAGTGGATCACTGGCAAAATAAAAGTACTTTCACTATTACTAGATATATTTACGAGTTCGTAAAAATGTTTTGAGCGTTTACTTTTTTATTTACTACAACAAATACAAAATTTAATATACTATGGGACAAAAACAAGGTGGGCTCATATTTTTCTTTGAGAAGTTTAATTTGATAGAGACCTATGTCATAGTAAATGCAATGTCAAAATATATAAAAATAAATATTCAAGCCTGTAAGTCACTAATTAAGTTTTAAATACTAGACAGTAATGCTGCTCAACAATTATTCTTCAAATTTAATGGAATGGACGCCGGTGTCGATGGCGCCCCCGCGGTATGAACCGCGCTTTTTCTTAGTTTTTTCATGTTTGAAAGATTTGCCACGAGTGTGTTTCAAATCCATGCTAGCACGTTCACCCCATGAACCGCGGGCTCCACTCTGCAACAAATTATATTCTATCATCATCATCAGCCTATTAATGTCCCCACTGCTGGAGCACAGGCCTTCCCTATGGATGGAATAGGGAGTTTGGGCCATGACACACCACAGGGGCACAGTGCGGATTGGTGGGTGCTAACGACTGCAGATGCAGCCAGGATCAACGAGTTAACGTCCGAAGCACGGAGGAACTCGAGATAGTAAATTTTTGGTCACCCATCTAATGACCGACCACTAACCACCCGCGCCATCGAGATTGTAGCTTGATCAATATCAAATTTTACTTTATGTGCTAAATTAATGATTTTGAAGATCTACATAAAATAATTCTCTTTTAATTTAAATACAAATTAGTTTCACTACTGGGCGCAAAGAGAAAAAAGAATAAGACAAGCTTGCATTGCATTTATGCATAATTGTGTCTCTGTTTATTAAGTTACATTTACATTTCATGTGAATAAACAACTCTATTTAATTTCAATTAATGATTCACTTTAATCAATAATTAATTAAATAACTCAAAAATCACACTTGATGGAGTGGAAAACAGGTGAAGGATGCCGGCAAACGAAAAACGCGGTTCCGGCGGTAAATAAAAGTTTTGCCCGCACCCTTACCAGACTAAATAGGGACAAACTTCGCAGGATTATAGGATCCCTGACTGGCCATTGTCCCCTAAACAAACACCTATATACAATAGGAGTAACGGACAGCCCCCTGTGCAGAGGATGCATGGAGGCGGAAGAAACGCCACAGCATGTCATCATGGAATGCAGGAGTGTGGCCGACCAACGGGCACGACTTCTCCAGTCACCAGAATCGTTTCCGGAAGCTTGCAGCAGTCTACCAAGGTTGCTTTCCTTCTGGACCGATTTAGGCTGGCTGGAGTAAACGGGAATGTTTTTGAGACACGCACAATGGTCCAATAATTAGGACTAAGTGCGGAAACCGCCCTGAAGAACTAAAGAACTAATCAATAAATTGTAAATATCCCTACTCCTTACTACTGAAACACAGGCCATAAGTATATACCAGTGGTTTCTCAATAACTCGAACCGCGTTAAGTCAAAATGCTCAGTAAGTCGAAAAAAATTGCCAGTCCCTTCCGCTGAACCCCTAAATACGCGGTATCTCGAATTATTTAGACTTTATAACTGGAACAAAATGTTGTTCCCCTACGAAGTTTTGATAAAACGTTACATGAATCTCCTTCGCTCGAAGAGCGAGATAGAAGATTTTTTTAGGTTGTCTCTCTGGTCGTTTTTATCTCGCGTCCATTTTCTTTAATCTGTGCACTTTTGAATTATTATGTTTCTGCCTTTATCAAGCAGTAGGCTGTATGGACGTTGTTCTCTTTGCCTTCCCGGCAAGAGAAAACGAACTTGAGAAAAAACTAATGTCACTTGACTTCACGACGTAATTTTTACGTAAAACATGTAAGAATCTTAATCGTAATTTATAAATTGATAATCCATTGGATTGTCGATTGTTTTTAATGATGTAATATTTTACACCGTTTGCGCGGAATGTCAGCGATCACATTCCAAGCTTAATTTGTTTATAAAACGCGAAAAGCGTTTTTTACTTGGATTTTTTTATTTGGATTATTTCATTCAAATTTCAACATTTCCCGTGATGTGGAGGTGAATCCCCGTGTTGTAACAACGGCCATCCCTTACATATTTGCAACACCAGACATATTTAACTCCAAAGATGCAACGAGGTCGGTAATCTTCTAAATTCATAATTGTGTTTCGGCCCCCATAATAAAGGTAACATTTTTACCTACATCTTGGTAGCTTTAGTATATAAAGTAGTTTCAAAATTTAGCAGTAACCCTTTTGGACAAGTAATTCTGTAGCAAATTTAAATAAATTGACAACCCAAAATGAATATGGATTTGCGTTAAACTCCCCTCGCGATTAATGGTCCATTGCTTTCCCGGCTAATAATATGGTACAGGCCAGGCGCCAGAGTATTCTTTTTTAATTGATTTCGGCCTGTCCATTCAAAAATTTATTATTTTTAACTATTACATTTGCCACCATTGCTTTTTTATTTTTTCTATTACAATAACTCGAATTTAAAAAGGAGAATCCGTAAGTCGTAGTTAGTAAAATATAATGACGTCTTACTTGGAATTCCCCGAAATAGCAATAAAATCCAAAATGAAAATTCGGGTTTGGGGCTTGTCTCGTATACGTGCAATGAATGAATACATTCATGAAACTTACTTAGTAACACAGCTGTGAAGGTTATGTTTGTTTTTTGTCGACACAGGACACAATTACTTTTAGTGGAGCTTGTCCGTCAGTATTATTGTGGTATTTTTATTCCACAAGAAAATGATTAAGGAGAAATGAAAAATATTACTTTTCATTGACAACTGTACAGCTCACAACATGCAACATAATTCGAACTTATTATGAAAGCTGTGATGATATCGAGGATCATGTATTCGGTTCATAGTTTGAGCTTGAAAAAATAATTGATAAAAAATCTGCAAATTGTTTAAATCAAAAAATAACGGATTTTTTTAGTGTACAGTTTACTTCATTAATATGTAATTTGTTTTAATATGTAAAATATATACATAAAACGTAAGTTGAATTCTTATTCAAATTCGACTCTACGAATCGAAAAATACACTTAGAAATCGCGCCTCTGTAAGTCGAAAGGACATGGTAAAGTTTTGTATGGGCGACTGCCCTGACAATGTATAAATACTGTACTTAGTAATATCTAATGTCCAACGGCTGAATATTCATAATTTCTATGAAAAAAGACTCAGGAACTTTTGATAAAGTCACAATCTTGAAAATTATGAGAACTTCTACTATGTATATTATTACCTTACTACAGTTGACAAACGATGTTGCCAATTAATTACAGAGTCATCAATTTCGCATTTTCTTTCAGCAGTTAAGTCATATGTATATCCAAGTTCTTGTTAAGTCCAAAACTTGTTAACTCGATTTTTTTTGCATTACCCTTGACATTCGAGTTATTGAGATTCCACTGTATATATATATATATTCACTTGTGGCCCCAGTACGGATTAGATGTTCACTGTAGCCGAGACAAACGGCTGAACGTGTATTCTGAAGTATGGAGGAACTAGAGTTAATAATTTTTTGATCACCTGTGAAAACAGCTTCACTTCCATGATGTAAGACCGAAAGCGAGAGCCACTGAGATTACATCCTGTTTAATAGTCAAGCTTATGCTAATAACAGTTCAAGATTAACTTCAAGTAATTTATATTACAAAATATAGTATATTTTTATCAATTAATAGAATGGGTCAGAGTTCAAGATTAATTAGAATAATTGTAAGTTGGAATTAAATTCTAACTAAAAAGTAAAGTATATTCAATAAACTTACCTTATTAATCAAAGACTATTTTCTTGTTTTTGTTATCGTTATTGTCAAAGCTCTTGCGGTCGTTGAATCCTCCTTTATTAAAGCCCCCTCGGTCACCGCCCCAGGAGTGCCTGTCGCCGCGGCCCCCGCGGAAACCGCCCCGACCTCCTCTGTCACCACCCCTACCTCCCCTGTCGCCTCCCCTTCCCCCTCTATCGTAACCGCCACGACCTCCCCTGTCAAACCCACCGCGACCTCCTCTACCCCCGCGTCCGCCTCTATCGTTGAATCCCCCCCTCCCTCGAAAGCCCCCTCTGCCCCTGTCGTTGAATCCTCTACCGCGGTTGAACCCTCCGCGACCTCTATTTTGCCAGTTCCCACTCTGATTACCCTCACCCTCTTCGTCAACACCGTTTTCTTCCGCTTCACCCTCCTATTGAAAAATGAGAAGTTTGTGAAAACCAAGACAACCCTATGTATATTCTCCTTTCAAATGCATGGAAAGTAAATGCCCGAAACCATAAAGCCATAAAGTTTCACTAATATGTTTGTAACTACACATGGAGTTGCCTTGGCTTTTATAAAATTTTAGGGCATTTACCTTAGCCTCGAAAGAATTATCCTTAAGTCTAGGGTCCACTTCAACCTTTTCAGACACAACTCGTCGGAATGGTTTATTGTTTGTTTCTCCATTTATTTTCTCATTTGGAGTAGAAACGCTGCATGTTCCCTAAAGTAAAAAGTCAATATACTATAATTATATACTACATAAAATTATACTTTTAATATAAAATAAATAAATATGGTATATATTTATTTATTTTATGTCTGTAAACAAATTTCTTACTTTCAAACCTATAATTATAAATATTTGGAGATACTTATTATTATGAAGTTATACGATACAATAAACTATTGGAGTATGAAGTTATTCGCTTCTTAAAGGGACATATTTAATCTTTTTCAGTATACTACATAAATAAGAGAAGATAATTATAGTTAAACTCATGCTTACGTAACACTACTGCAATCCAGTAAAGAATAGCACAACTTATTGAAACAAGTTATGCTTACAGCAGATTGTTTTTAGTTTTCTTACTCACTATTGTTATTTATTGTTTATTGCATATTTTCCATACACGAAATTCCAAAAAATATTAAACTTATGAAGATTTAATTTTGTTTGGTGGTAGAGTATGACTAGGAAATTAAAATATGATTTGAGGAAACTCCACCCTTGAGTGGTATAATGGGGTAAAGGTTTGAATGGAAGTAAGTCATTTCTAACCAGAAATAACCATGTGATAGAAATTGTTGGTAACTAACATGACTCTGCCAGCGTAATGTTAGTTACCAACAATTTCTATCACTATACTAAACTCATAATTAATTCTTTAAATTAAACTAACCTTTACAAAATTATTGTATGGTTTTTTAGCAGGTCCAGAATCTGCTTCTCCTTCAGATGCTTTCCTTTTCTTTCCACCTTGGAAGCTGTCATTCTAAAAATAAAAGAAATCAAATTTTGATTACTATTTCCATAAGTTACTCAATTTCAAGTTTTTATTTTTGTACCTACATGATTTTTAGCCTTTTTAACAGGTGGAGCCTCCTCTTCGTCACTACTGTCTTCATCAGAAGATTCAGCTTTTTTCACTGGGGTTTTAACCTTAGCTGAAACTACTTTTGGTGCTGGCTTTTCATCTTCACTGCTATCGTCTTCACTATCTGATGTATCGTCTTTCTTTGGTGCTGGTTTTGCTGGAGTCTGTGGCTTAGCTGGTGCTTTTTTTGCAGGTTTCTCATCTTCACTACTATCGCTCTCATCTGAAGAATCTGCTTTAGCAGGTGCTTTATTTGCTGGTTTCACTGGTGTTGGTTTAGGTATTGGCACAGCTTTTTTAGGTTTCTCATCCTCACTACTGTCAGATTCATCTGATGATTCTTGAGCTTTAAGTTTAACAGGGGTTTTTGCCGAAGTGGGCTTAGCAGACTGTTTTTGAGTGGGTTTTTCATCTTCACTACTGTCATCTGAGGACTCTTGTTTTTTGGATATAGTAACTTTGGTAGCTTTAGTAGGAATGGCTTTTGGAGCCTGTTTTACTGCAGGTTTTTCATCATCACTACTGTCATCAGAAGACTCTTGTTTTTTAGCTGACACAGCTTTAACAGGTGTTTTTCCAGGAGTGCCCTTAGCAGGCTGTTTTTGAGTTGGTTTTTCATCTTCACTGCTGTCATCACTGTCATCTGAGGTTTCTTGTTTTTTAGCTGGAGTAGCTTTAGCAGGAATGGCTTTTGGAGCCTGTTTTACTGCAGGTTTTTCATCATCACTACTGTCATCAGAAGACTCTTGTTTTTTAGCTGACACAGCTTTAACAGGTGTTTTTCCAGGAGTGGCCTTAGCAGGCTGTTTTTGAGCTGGTTTTTCATCTTCACTGCTGTCATCACTGTCATCTGAGGATTCTTGTTTTTTAGCTGGAGTAGCTTTAGCAGGAATGGCTTTTGGAGCCTGTTTTACTGCAGGTTTTTCATCATCACTACTGTCATCAGAAGACTCTTGTTTTTTAGCAGGCACAGCTTTAACAGGTGTTTTTGCAGGAGTGGGTTTTGCAGGCTGTTTTTGAGCAGGTTTTTCATCTTCACTGCTGTCATCACTGTCATCTGAGGACTCTTGTTTTTTAGCTGGAGTAGCTTTGGTAGCTTTAGCAGGAATAGGTTTCGGAGCCGGTTTTTGTGCAGGTTTTTCATCTTCACTGCTATCACTATCATCTGATGAATCTTTCTTTTGAGGTGCCACTGGCTTTGGAACTGGATTAGGTTTGATCTGAAATGTAAATCTCTGGTAAACAAAAGTTTGATTCAATATACTTTACTTAGAATGTTGATAATATTCAGAGGTAGTGACGAAATAAAAAATGAATTTTATCACAGTTTTTCAATTATAGAGTATCATCATGACTGAGTATCAGGGTTGGGAAAAAAATCATGATTTTCAAAATAAATTACAATTAACCTGATTTGTTTATTTTTTCATCAACCATAGTTTTACTATATTTTTGCAAAAAACGGATCGCGCATTTAAGGTGTTAGTAGAGCTGTAGTCCAAGCCTGTGAAAAATTATGAGAATAAAAGTATTTTTTTTTATGTTGATTTCTTTGACAGAATGTAAAATTAAACTCATTTGATTAAATCCGATTTTCATTGAAAAAATAATTTGATTTAAATTGTGATTATCAAAATAATTTAATTGTCCCAACCCTGTTAGGAATTATTGCACAAAAATTGAGAAATATCTCACCTGTGTTGGTTTCTCATCATCAGAACTATCAGAGTCTGACTTTTGCTTTTTCTTTGTTACTGGAGTTTTCCCATTTGCTGGAGATTGAACTTTTTTAGGTTTTTCATCTTCAGAAGATTCCTCTGAACTGTAATAAAATATAGAAATTTGTATTTGACAATTTATTGGTGCAATTTTAAAATCTAAAATATTCATCAATAGTTTCTACTACCCCTCTTTTTCAAGCCCAGTCTTGTGAGGGGAAATAATTATATTAATAGCCAAAGGCTAGCTCTAGCCTATCCTATGGGACAGATATAATATAGCGAACAGATACCTTAATAAGGGTATAGCCCGTAAAAGTTTTACAATTATGAAAACTATGATAGTTTTGTGAGCTTGCACTGGTAGTAAGGGGACTGCTTTATTGCTTTCAATACAAATAAACAGTGTTTAAATTTTATCATTAAATCATTTGCGTCTTCTTAAATTTTAAGTATATTTGGTTACCTTTCATCAAAATGGACATAGAAACATAGTTTACAATTACGAAAACTATGATAGTTTTTGTGAGCTCAATCTCATACTAAGGATACTGGGATCTTGTATATTTGTAGCTTGATATAAAGTTAATGTAATTTGAAACAAATTTTATTGTTTTCTCATTTTGCACAAGAACAAAATGGAATGGAATTGCTTTAGAATGTCGAAGTAGTTAATATAGATAATGTCATTTTTTTTTATAATTAAGAAAAAAATATATTTATCACAAAACATAATTTAATTAGAAAATAGCAGCTCAACAAACACTAGCTCATTTAATTTGAATAAAATGAAGTACTACCACAGTGTATTTCTGATAATTATAATCACTTGACAAAAATAATGTGAGATTTCTCTAATGTTTTAACTAACAAACAAATAATGTATTACAAAAACCATTAAAAAAGTTGCTCTCTAACTCTAGCCCCCTTATTAATAAACAAGGAATAAGCTAAGACTAGTTACACCATGTTTTGTTCATGTCACTCAAGTTCCATTTGTAATTAAATGAACAGAGACAAAAGATAAGAGTAACTTATCCAATCTTATTCTTCATTTAATAAAGGGGGATGTGTTTATTGTTACACTCATTGACTGTAGCGTTAACTCAAACTTAAACACATTTCTTAGATAAAGCTAACGAGAATCAGTGTACTAGCCACTTGGCAATATCGGATGATTGTAAAATCCATTTATTTATGTATGTATTTAATAAAGGACATGCAAAAGTTAATGCTATTATTCTGCCAACTATTTTCTGTTTACAAGTGATAATTATGTTCAGAAATTAGACTTGCAATGAATATTTGGTTACTATTCAGTATTCGGGTGCTTTTATTATATTCAGCTGAATACCGAATATCTACATATTATTTGGCTGAATACCGAATACTTAAATAATATATTTTGTCATAGAGAAATAATTTCATTTTTTCATTTTTGTTATACAATCATTTAAAATAGTCATTGGTACACAACACAGGCACATAATCATCTTCGAAATTGGAAAAATGGACGATTCTTTGTATGTGAATTATTGTGCTAATCAAAATTTAGAAGGGTAAGGTTCACATTTCTTTTATAATAATTTATTAACTAGTCATTGGTACATAAAACAGGTACATAATTTAATCATTTTCTGTATTAAACAAGTTAACAGTTTTTAATTCATTCAGTCATGTGATGAATGGTTACTTAATAGAAATAATTTAAAGTTTACGCGCCGTTTTTGGCCATATCTCAAAAGTTGGTTTTGTCATTTAGCCGCATTTTAGCTTGAAGACGGCAGATTAGAACAAAACAAAGGAGCGCGAAACAATCACGTCTGTACAAGTTTTTGGCGAATACTTTTGCCTAATATTGGGCTATTCGGTCAGGAGCCTCGCCGAATATTCGGTATACTGCCGAATATACTATTCGTTGCAAGTCTATCAGAAATATGATCCTGAAAACACATAAGCATATAATTCAGAACTTACCTTGAACCAGCTTTTTGTGTTTTAGTTTCTAGTTTTTTCAGTAGATTTACAAAACGTGGTGGCACCGTTATTTTATCGCGTTTCTGAAAAAAAATCATTTCACACTCTTTAAACAATACAAAAACAAGGGAGAGGATTATATCTCTGAATACAAGGATATAAAATCAACGGTAGTGAGGAATTAGATAGGTCAAACATAAAAATTTCGATTACCATTCATGACACAAAAGGAAATAACAGCAATAGTAGAAATGCTAAAATCAGACGAAGTCATGTTTAAACAGGTTAAAGTGCCCATAATAACTGCAAAAATAATTTAGAAAAATGAACACGTGCGACATAGAACTACACCACACGTGGTCCATGTTGCCGAGATACTTACCGATTTTAATATTTGTTGAAACCTTGACGCTATTTCCTTATCGATATTTTTAGCGAACTCTATGAAGATTGAAATCGCTTCCGCCTTAAAATCCGTAGGGACTCCCATTTTTATATAATACAATAATTAAATCTATATGGGACGCAATTACAACCTCGACGACCGGCACAAAAAGACAAATAAAAAATCGGATCAGTCAGATCCAGTGTTGCCAACTCGGATTTTGAAAAAGGCGTAGGCCCGATGACAAAATTACGTAGAATTTGTAAAATTTGCATATGAAAAGTTCGTAAATTTACGTATTTTTTTCTGAGAGAAAAACGTTAAAACGAGAATTTTATACAATTTATTTTAATAAAGGAGATAGAACATAGAATTCTTGGAGAAGACGCAACATTGGCAGCATTTACCATGCTGTGGTAGACATTTACCATCAGACAGACACTGACGCTGCTAGGTGTCAATTTTGGCATAATTCTCTAAACTGAGTACTAAATTTAACTCTCCTTTTCATTCTGTATAAAGAATGACAAGAACACACTGTTATCAAATAGGGTACTTGACACTTTTTGAAAATATTTTTTTAAATGGTTAATAATTGTTATATTAGACCGAAAACAATGTATTGTAGTAATTATCATGATTGTATTATGCGAGAATGTAGAATCACAACGTTAAAGACTCCAGAAAAGTTGTGGTTTAAATTGCCCAGAGAAATAAACATGTGTTCATGTGTAGAAACATTAAAGTCATTTCTTTTTGCAAAGATCACTTCGGTTTAAGTACTGATTCAATAATATTTTAAGTATAAAAATAAAATTTTTAAGTTTATTAATGTACCTACTAAGTAAGAGAGCTTTGTCGTTTCTGCTTTTACAAATTCGGCGTTCAGCATTAATTTAGTCAACAAAAACAATAAACGGAAACTCTTCTACAAGATATAAGAGTCTTTAGATATATTTTAGTCCGACGAAAGGAACCATAGTAACACAACAATGACGTTTAGTTGTTTACAAATTTTGTGACGTCACAATCATGGGACCCCGCAATTCTTACGGGCGCTTTACAGCATAATATCCGCTAAAAAAATCCTGCGAATACCTCTACACTGCTTAGTGCGGAGCCGCAGGGTCCCCGTTAGGGATTCTACCACGGTTCCGCCCCCAGCAGCTTCCCGGCCTCGCCGGGGCTCCACGGCAGGGGTCTCCCGCGGTATTACGGGGACCCCGCAGACGTGCGCAGGTAGGCCCGCGCGGTCTAAGGAACCTAAATATATCGATTTCACTTCATAAAAGCAGAAGATTGCTGTAGAAATTTAATTCAAAAAAATATTTTTTAGTCTATATTTTCTAAACACTAAAAACGCTGTTCGCCACATCCGCCATGATTGTGACGTCTCTTAAGGTAAACAACTAAATGTCATTCACGTGTTACTGTGGGTGGATTCTTTCGTCTGACTAAATTTATCTTAAAACACTTTTAACTTTAGAAAAGTTTCCGTTTACTGTTTTTTTTTTGAAAAAACTAATTATGGATGCCGGCTTTGTGAAAACAGAAAGAACAAATCTGCCAAGAATTGACGCATTGATGGTTGGTGAATTTATTGCACTAAACCCCGATTTCTGCTCTGCAGAGCAGAATTCAATTTGGTATTCTGTAATGACACACTATCTCTAAATTTAAAATTGACGTCGCTAAGTTATTCAACTTAAATTTAGATGATTAGATGCATAGATGAATGGTTGGTCTCGCTTCACTCGACTAGATACCGCCGGCGTACTAGTCTAAGGGTGCGGCCAGAGTGCACTCAGATTCAGACTCAGATTCAGATTTCGAAAACAAGCGCGAGAAATAAACAGTGTAGTCGAAGGGTACGGCCAGATTGCACTCCTGATTCAGATTCAGACTCAGAAAACAAAGCGCGAGAAAAAGCAGGCAACCTGCTTAGACTACACTGTTTATTTCTCGCGCTTGTTTTCAGAATCTGAATCTGACTCTGAATCTGAGTGCACTCTGGCCGCACCCTAAGGGTACAGCCAGAGTGCACTTAGATTCAGATTCAGATTCCGAAAACAAGCGCGAGAAATAAACAGTGTAGTCGAAGGGTGCGGCTAGAGTGCACTCAGATTCAGATTCAGATTCCGAAAACAAGCGCGAGAAATAAACAGTGTAGTTAAGGCAGGGTGGCCATAGTGGCCGCAGGCAACCTGCTTAAACTACACTGTATATTTCTCGCGCTTGTTTTCTGAGTCTGAATTTGAATCTGAGTGCACTCTGGCCGTACCCTAATGCGGCAACAAATACTATGCCGAATACCCGAGCTTTCACCGAGTCAGTCAACCTGACAGTTGTGTACGGGGTGTACGTAGTGAATGTTTTATTAAAATTTGGTGTTAATCGAAAGTAAAATGCCAGTTTATTTAGTAAAATAATACAACAATAAATAACAAAGACGGTGGGATCACATAACATCAATAATTATAGTAAAATTTCGAAATTTTTACATAAAATAACATGAACCCTAATCGTCATTCAGGTGTTGCAGCGTATACAAGAATCAAAGTCCCTATAGTTGAGATTTTTATTTATAATGTGAATTTATTGTGAGTGTAATTTATTATTGAACCTATGCTATTGAAACTTACTATTAAACTTGCAATTAAACTTAACCTAGTTTTATATTATTCAACGTTTATCTTTATAATCTACCTTTTATTCCTTTGATAATGTTATTATTTTTAATAACAATTTTTCAACACTTTTTCTCGTAAACTGACTCTTATTATTTACACAGTTTTTAGTTTCACAATTCATTAAATAAATATTTAATTAAGTACATCTTCTTCAAGTGTTTTATGAGCTACATTTATAACCTGGTACATATTAATTATAGCCTAAAATATTTTCCCTATTACTTGGGTAGCAGTTGAGTAGCTGGCTACACGATTTCTGACATTTGATAGCATCATTGCAAATTAACATACACACACTACAATAATGAGTTGCCGCATTTATGGAGCTGATGTTTTTTGACAGCGCGGTATCTAGTAGAGTGAAGCGAGACCAATCATTCATTAGGGTGCGGCCAGAGTGCACTCAGATTCAGACTCAGATTCAGATTTCGAAATCAAGCGCGAGAAATAAACAGTGTAGTCTAAGCAGGTTGCTTGCTTTTTCTCGCGCTTTGTTTTCTGAGTCTGAATCTGAATCAGGAGTGCGATCTGGCCGTACCCTTCGACTACACTGTTTATTTCTCGCGCTTGTTTTCAAAATCTGAATCTGACTCTGAATCTGAGTGCACTCTGGCCGCACCCTTAGATGGTATTCTGAAACGCGTTCTAAATGTCATATTTTCTCTAAAATTAAAAATTTCACGCTAAATTTAAGAAGGACTTATGGAGGTCCTCTCTGTATTTAAATGTGAATAATTGAGGCCAAAAATTAGGTAAATGATTGCTGTACTTAAGTTTTGCATTTGTTGTTAAGGTTAGATATGGATTTATTTCGTTAAAAAAGTCATACATTTTATACAATAATGAACGACGACGGTGATAATAGTAAATTAGCTAGATCTTTTATTTTTTTTTAAAAAGGTAGGTAAGTCTATGTTACGATACGGATTTATTATAAGCCTATTAAGGTGTCATCAGCCACCACGCGGGCCTAATGCGGCTTAGTGGGGGCTAACGGCTGCAAGTTAGGAACTCGATATAATACATTTTTGGTTGGTCACCCATCCTAAGATCGGCCATTGTGAAAGTTGCTTAGCGTTCACGATTGCAGAAAGAACGCGTTACACTTGCGCTTTTGTGGTACTTCGCAGGTAATGTATACATATATCTTGTATAAAATACTAAATAATTTAAGGTAAAATCTTTTTTAAGATAAATAAAAATCCACTTCATATAAAAACATGCTAAAAAGGTGAGAAATCTATGTACCAATTCTTAAAGTAATACTTACAGTACCTTCTTATATTTAAAGTAACTACATAGTCAAACAATTAACAATATAATAGGTATGGTGTCAGTGACATGCATTCCAATCCAAATATTATTTTGACTTTAAATGTAGGTACTTTAGACTTTAATAATGTGATTCAACTAAAAATAGGACCGACTGGGCGCCATATGGTGACGTCATAGATGTCAAATCAAACCAAAAAAGTGAGCAAAAAAAGTTTTTATTTAATAAAATTTATTTACTCTGATATATGAAGTGAGAAAAAACATCAGAATTTTTCTTAGCATTGTAAACTCCTTACGACTTAGTGTTTTGTTTTCGGTAAGCATGCAGCATTTGGTTTAAAATATATAATTTACGAAGTGACCAGATCGAGGCTTGGGACACTCCACGAAAATCAAAGAATGTGGGGGTATTTCATTTTTTTTATTGATATTAATTATAACGATAATTAAATAATAATCAGTAACCCAGTTAAAAGAGAGGTTATGAAGTTTGCGCAAAAAATAAATGGTTTGCTTCGATTGCCATTATTTTTAAGCAATGCCGCTTGAAAAACGTGCCCAAAAGAATGACCCGTCTGTCGTCACTGATCATCCTTAATATATTTGTTTGGTACCAAAATCTAGTTGGTACCTATATTTAAATTTAATTCTAAAAGTGGTGGCTTTCCCTAGCCTTTTGCCAAAAAAAATACTTAGGCATGCTCTGAGAAAAAATATAATTTCTAAAGTTCCCCCCGCAGATTTAATTTCTCCAAGTTCATATTTTTCCCCAAAATAAGGCTAAACACTCCTAATCTAGAAACCCTAAGTACCACAGAGTAGGCACCTACCTACTGAATACAGTTTGTCTATAAAGTCGTGACATTAAATGATGGCGCCACTAGTATGCATGTAGCAACCCTATACAGTCGGATCAAAATGATTTTAATACTAGCAGTTCATTCAAGTGCAATGGGCAATTAATAAGACACACTATACAGTCGTATTTTGTTTCTGTTTTATATATAGTAGGTACTATGTTTATAAAAAGTTTGGCCAAGCATATTTAATTGAATCAGAATAAAATTATTATAGATAAAATAGTACTTTATAGTGTAAAAGTGTGTAATGTGGGTGATTACCGCTGAGGTGCCATTGAGACCAGAGCCGTTAGGTAATCATCAATACACACAAGTATCATCATACGACGTTTTTTAACACACTTCTTAAGAAAATAATACTATAAATCATTTTATAGTATATAAAAAGTTTATTTAGAAAAACAATTTGTTATGTGCAGTTAGTAAAATTAGTGATAGGTATCTTCACTAAAAGCTTTATGTAACCATTTCTTTTTTTGGTTGGCCTTGCCTTTTTTCCCAGGAGTTTCAAACTTTCCATCATTCTTAAAACCTTAGTTGACTATCCAACTCTCTGATTTTCCTGAAAAAAGGTAAAAAAATATGTAACGGAATAGAAACAATAACTTATTAACATGAAGCAATTAATTCAAAATTGGTAGAAAACCTGACCGAGTTGAACCATAATAACGTATCAAAAGAAATGGTCGAACTACAATATTATCTATTTACAATGTCAATGTAACCTAAAAATGTGCAATGTAAACAATGCCTTTTTTGGTCTCAAAATCGTAAATTGAGTAAATTTGTAACTTCAGGCATATTACAAACAAAAAATTACAAAGTTACACGATTACATACCCTTTAAAAATCACTTCCCGCGTGCCACTCCGATTTACTTTACTCATTTTTATACCTTTCTGCGTAGTTTCGTCTCAATTTATTACAGTTTAATCCAAACAATAAAAAATACAAAAGGATAACTGTTTCACAACTGACTGAAACTCGATGACAGCTGATGTACTTTTTTTTTTAATTTATTCATGACCATGGATACAAGGGGGTGTAAGGGGTTCTAAATACACCTGCAAGAACCCAAGCCAACCTCACCTTCACGTGGTGCACCCTGTTGACCAACAGACGAGGCTCTGGCAAACCGACCGATGGCGGTATAACCATCCAATGACGTAGGGGAGGAAAATGTCACTGGTGACGGGCAGCAGCGTCATCAGTAAATAAACCTACGCTCTGCGATCGCCAACCCGCCTGCCCAGCGTGGCGATTATGGGCAAAACCTTCATGCACAAGAAACTCAAGCCACGGCCCCCAGTTCCCGGCAGCCCCGCTATTCCTGGTCACGGTGGCGACCACGGTAACGGTGGGGCGGGGGGTGCCAAGAATCTCCGGGCTACGGGAGGCCACCACAAAAGACTGACCCTGGCGACGTACAACGGACGCACGCTACGGCTTGACTCGCATCTGGCGCAACTCGAGGTGGAACTTGGAAAGATTAGGTGGCACATTTTAGGGTTAAGTGAAGTCCGAAGAGAGGGGGAGGACACCATAACCCTCGAATCGGGCCACCTAATGTACTTCCGCGGGGGAGACCAACAGTCCCAACGTGGCGTTGGGTTTTTGATAAATAAGTCCCTTGCCGATAACGTTGTGGAAATGTCCAGCGTGTCGAACAGGGTAGTGTACCTTATTATAAAGCTCACCGAGAGGTATAGCTTCAAGGTGGTGCAAGTGTACGCACCGACCTCGACACACTCGGACGACGAAGTGGAGGATATGTTCGATGATATATCGAGGGCCCTCCACTCCACTACTAAGACCCACTACAACGTTGTTATGGGGGACTTCAACGCTAAAGTGGGAGTACAGAATTGCAGCGAATCGGTAGTAGGATCCCATGGATTTGGAAGCAGAAATCATAGGGGGCAAATGCTCGTGAACTTCCTCGAACAGCAGGGGCTCTTCTTGATGAACTCTTTTTTCAAGAAACAGCCCCAAAGGAAGTGGACATGGCAGAGCCCCGACACTATGACTAAAAATGAGATCGATTTCATCATGACGGACAAGAGGTACATATTCAGAGACGTCTCCGTGATCAACAGGTTCAATACCGGTAGTGATCACCGACTCGTCCGGGGCTCTCTGAATATCAACTTTAAGGCCGAGCGCGTCCGTTTAATGAAATCCAGGCTCCAACCTACTTTGCTCCAATCTATAACAGGATCTGAAACGTTCCAGTCAAATCTGGAGAACCGATTTGCTGCCGTGGAAACCATATCAGACGTAAACCAAAACCTCGAAAATGTGGTTCGGATTCTCAGGGCAGAGGGTACGAAACTATGTGCAACGCAGCGTAAGGGCAGGAAGTCAAAGCTTTCGGAAGAGACTTTAGGGCTAATGAAGGAACGACGTGAAAACCCACCCGTCACTTCGTCGGCAAAGCGGACTCTAAACCAAGAGATCAGTAAGCACGTACGACACGACCTCCGATGCTCCAATACTCTCTCGATCGAGAGAGCGATCGAGCAGAATCGAGGGTCCAAAGTGTTCGTACAATCTCTTGGAAGAAGCCATCTGACGAAGTTGACCACAGCAAGTGGGGAAGTTGTTGCTTCAAAGCCGGCAGTCCTTTCAGAAGTGGAAGACTTCTACAGCCAGTTATACGCATCACATGCATCTCGACCTGATCCCGGAAATGAGGATTCTAGAGCCACATTAACACCCCACTTCACCGAAGACCTGCCAGAAGTCAGTATTGGCGAAATCGAGATTGCTCTTGGACAGCTTAAAAATGGAAAAGCCCCTGGAGAGGATGGTGTTACAACAGAACTCTTGAAGGCTGGAGGTAAACCCGTACTGAGGGAGCTCCAAAAGCTTTTTAACACTGTCCTGTTCGAAGGGAGAACTCCGGAGGCGTGGAGCAGGAGTGTGGTCGTCTTGTTCTTTAAAAAGGGGGACAAGACCCTACTTAAGAACTATCGACCCATATCCCTTCTAAGCCACGTCTATAAGCTGTTCTCAAGAGTGATCGCGAACCGTCTTGCGCGAAGATTTGATGACTTTCAACCACCGGAACAGGCTGGGTTTCGGAGCGGATACGGCACCATAGACCACATCCACACAGTGCGGCAGATTATACAGAAGACTGAGGAGTACAATCAGCCCCTGTGCCTAGCATTTGTGGACTATGAGAAGGCCTTTGACTCGATTGAAATCTGGTCTGTCCTGGAGTCCCTGCAGCGTTGCCAAGTCGACTGGCGATACATCCAAGTGATAAGATGTCTCTACGAAGCCGCCACCATGTCTGTCCAAGTACAGAATCAGCAAACAAGTCCCATACCGTTGCATCGTGGAGTGAGACAAGGGGACGTTATTTCCCCGAAATTGTTCACTAATGCAATGGAGGATATGTTCAAGATGCTGAACTGGAAACGACATGGCATCAACATAAATGGCGAACGCATCTCTCACTTGCGATTTGCAGACGACATCGTCATCATGGCAGAAACCCTGCAGGACCTACAACAGATGCTGAATGACCTGGCTGACTCTTCTATACGCATCGGCCTACGGATGAACTTGGATAAAACCAAGGTCATGTTCAACGAACATGTTCTACCGGAACCGATTGCAATACACGGTGCCGTTCTCGAAGTTGTTCAAAAATATGTATACCTCGGGCAGACATTGCAGTTAGGTAGAAACAACTTTGAGGACGAGGTGAATAGAAGAGTTCAGCTAGGTTGGGCAGCGTTTGGGAAGCTACGTCAAGTCCTGACATCGTCGATCCCACAGTGCCTAAAGACGAAAGTCTTCAATCAGTGCGTCCTACCTGTGATGACATACGGAGCCGAGACGTGGACACTGACGGCACGGCTGATCCACAGGTTCAAAGTCGCTCAACGCGCTATGGAAAGGGCTATGCTCGGCGTTTCTCTGAAAGATCGCATCAGAAATGAGGTAATCCGACAGAGAACCAGAGTTATCGACATAGCCCACCGGATTAGCAAGTTGAAGTGGCAGTGGGCTGGTCATATTTGCCGAAGAACCGATAACCGTTGGGGTAGACGAGTTCTGGAGTGGAGACCGCGTCTAGGCAAACGTAGTGTAGGACGTCCTCAGGCACGATGGAGTGACGATTTGCGCAAGGTGGCTGGCAGGAGCTGGATGCGAGTAGCCCAAGATCGATCTGAGTGGCGTGCATTTGGAGAGGCCTATGTCCAGCAGTGGACTATGATAGGCTGTTGATGATGATGATGATGATGGATACAAGTCCTTCAATCGTATACATAGGTAATACAAAACAATGAAGATTATAAAGAAAAGAACAAAATTAAGAATCATTAATAAACAAAAGTATGACAAATTTAAAAAGGAAGTTTGGACTTATTTCTATTTAATTATTTACAATATCAAAAATAATCTATTGTAAACTAAATTTTATCTACAGTATTTTCTATAAAATTAAATAATGGTAAATAAAAATCTGATTTGCTAAGCAATTCCAAACGCGGCGGGGAATGCATATTTTGTTCCGTTCACAAGTGTCACTCACTTCGCTAACCAATAATAACCGTTTTAAATTGAACTTTGGGCAGGTCATTATTAAGTGATCCAGGTCTGCATTTTCTTCTCTACAATGGAGAGAGTGCTCAATGCACTGCTAAAAATGCGCAGGCCGGTTTGTACACGGAACACGGTGCGTGTAGTTGGTAAAACTGTATCACGCGCCAACCCCACAGCGCGGCCTGCGCACTTTTCGACTTGCTTGAAATTTTGCCTGCGCAAGCCCGGCCTGCGCGTACTTGTCTGTGCGTGTGGTTGGGCGTTCAGTGTTCAAGCCACATAGTACAGTCAATCTGTAGGTTGAGTCGTCCCAAAACCGCTCTATTTCACTGAAACGATATTTTTTTCGACAGATTGACTGTACTAACAGTCGAGTGTATTTTGAATTTTGAGTCGAGGCTCGCTCGTCGTTTCATGAGGTCGTTCGTCATCGTCACTCAAAAATGGCAGATTTGCGTACGTACAATCGCGAATTCACGTCTGAATTAATTAGTTTATACAAATCTCTGCCTGCACTCTGGAAAATTAAATCTAAAGATTATTCCGACCGAAATAAAAAGAACGACACTTACGAAATAATGATAAATAAAATGAAAGAGGTAAGAACATAATTTTTGCAATTAAATACCTATGCCTAATACCTACTACCAACTACTTGCACATATTATGTACATATCGTATCGTTTTTACATGTTCTTTTTAATTCTTTTTAATTCACTTGAAAAATAGTAGCATAAGAAATGTTTCTTCATTAGGAAACATTGTCTCCACGCCAATGATTTCGATAAGAATGAGGCTTGCGCGTACTTAACTGTGCCGTGTGGTAACGCACAAAGTGTACAGATTTTTCGTGCGAGATGCTTGCGCAGGCCAAACTGTGGTGAAGCTTGTGCGTGTGGTAAGCGCATTGGAGTCAGGCAGTGTCCGAGACGCATACGGGAAATAACCGTTATAAATTTTCTGCTTCTGTATTTGAACCTCTCATGCTAAGGTTTGTTTGGGATATCCTTCTGAATGTCTGCTAACCATTTTCCTTTAGACTGTAATGTGATATTCCAGTAATCCTTCCATAAATTGTACAAATTATTCCTGAAGATCGGTTTGAAAATTTCGCTATGGTTTTCATCAGGATTTATGCTCAGACCAAATAAAAAGTACTTTTTATTTGGTCTGAGGATTTATGTGTGTGAGACTGTCTACTATTTCGTTGCCTTCTATGCCACTGTGTGAAGGAACCCAACAAAATTCCACATTAATGTACTTATTTCTAAGTTCTTCTATTAATGTACAATATTATACAAAATGTAATTACTTTTAAAACACAGGAGCCCATTTAGAAGTGCTACTAATACACTTTTAGAATCAGTAACTATTATTATATTTACACTATTTACAAAACTTTTCTTATTTACAAAAACTAATGCTTGATATACTGCATAACATTCGGCTGTAAAGATACTGCACTGAGAATCTAATTGAATGGTCAAAGTATAATTGTCTTGTGGATCATATAAAGCAGCCTTAACATTATATTCATTTTTTGAGCCATCTGTATAAATAAAATAGCTATCAGATTTTATAGCTTTAAATTGCATAAAGTCATTTTTATTTAATATATTAAGTACCTAAATAAACTGTATCAGTGTTAACATTATTGAGCACTTTGAAAGGGCATATATAAACTGGCCAAATATCACTTTTATGTATGTTTTGAGACTGATTTTTAACATGAGTGTATATTTTTATAATTTCAGGAGCAGGGTGATCGAGGACTAGATAACCTCGATCATATATAATAAATAAAGAATGCCAGCTAAT
Source organism: Chilo suppressalis (assembly GCA_902850365.2). Taxonomy (NCBI): domain Eukaryota; kingdom Metazoa; phylum Arthropoda; class Insecta; order Lepidoptera; family Crambidae; genus Chilo; species Chilo suppressalis. Next base: position 9,247,790 of record OU963902.1, read on the forward strand.
ATTGACTTAATATATATTTACAAACAAAATAGAACACATGAGTACAAACAACGTATCTAAGCAAGTAACAACCAAAACTTGAAGTGCATGTCAGTCAGTATATTCAAATAATTCTGACAACCACAAACCATACGAATAACAGCAATGAGATTACACGCAAATATAAACTCCTAGCAATTTGTCGCTCTAACACTCCTCCTTAATCTCATGCCTGTTAGTGTACCTACCATATAAACAGCCATCTTATTCACACACAACTCAAAAAATAAGAAGGCTTCGTTAGCATTGGGACTTGCAACTTCAGGAAAACCAGACGAGTGGATTTTAGATTCTGGGGCATCAAGCCATATGACTAACAGCAAAGAGTATTTAATGGACGTTAGAATGTATGACAAAAAAGTGGAAATCGGATGTGCGAATGGTAGTAAAGTATATGGTATTGGAGAAGGTTCTGTGGTATGTAAGGAGAATGTTGCAGGCGTAAGTGAAGTGATGTATGTACCACACTTAGCAACTAACTTGTTGAACGTGAGTGCTATTGTAAAGAAGAATGTAGTTGTTGTATTTTCAGCGAAAGGCTATGAACTGTTGAAAGCGGATGGATGTAAGGTTACTGGTGATGTCTTATATACAGGTGTGGAGGATAATGGTGTTTATAAACTTAAGCTCTGTTCACAGGAGAAAGCACTAGCCTCGACTGTCAGTACCATAGACATAGAGTTGTGGCATAGACGTATGGGACATCTTGGTGTACGGAACCTTAAGCTGCTGAGAGACAAATTGGCTACAGGGGTAAGTTTTACTAATAATCCAGTTAACTTACAGTGTAGAGCTTGTTTGATGGGAAAGCAGACCAAACAACCGTTTAAAAAGGGTTTAGCAAACAGAGCTGATGATATTTTAGGTTTGGTTCATACTGATGTATGTGGACCAATGAGTAAAGACTCAATGTCGGGCTGTAAATATTTTCTAACGTTTATTGATGATTTTACAAGAAAAACTTTTGTATATTTTATCAAAAACAAAAGTGAAGTCTTTCAAAAATTTTTAGATTTCAAGACATTTGCTGAGAACCAGTCTGGAAAGAAATTAAAAATTCTTCGATCGGATAATGGCAAGGAGTATGTCAATGAGCAGATGAAGAAATTTTTGAAGCAGTGTGGTATATAACAGCAATGAGATTACACGCAAATATAAACTCCTAGCAATTTGTCGCTCTAACACTCCTCCTTAATCTCATGCCTGTTAGTGTACCTACCATATAAACAGCCATCTTATTGGTTAATCATCGTGAATTAGATATAATTCTACCAAAAATTTCCAAGTACTATAATTCGAATTTCCATCGAGTTTCTCTATGCTCATACCTGTGTCGTGTGAAGGCTGAGATCTCTCCGATCCATCGCTGCTCGAATTTACCTTCATACTATTTCCTTGTGTAGCCATATTTTAAGTCTTCTTATATTTATCATATGCGGCCCATAACCTGATCGAGGACTAGATAACCTCGATCATATATAATAAATAAAGAATGCCAGCTAATATTGACTTAATATATATTTACAAACAAAATAGAACACATGAGTACAAACAACGTATCTAAGCAAGTAACAACCAAAACTTGAAGTGCATGTCAGTCAGTATATTCAAATAATTCTGACAACCACAAACCATACGAATAACAGCAATGAGATTACACGCAAATATAAACTCCTAGCAATTTGTCGCTCTAACACAGGGGCAAGTGATTTAGCTGTTATATTTACAGCTGATGCTGACTGAAGAATATTGCAAATGCTTTCAAACTTTTTGGAAAGGATATTAAATGATGACAAAGTTTTTAAGCAAAATCTTTCTGCCAACTGTAAACGCCTAAGGAACAAAGGAGGTATACATGTTTCTATTTCCAAAGAGATAATATATAATAGGTAATAATAATAGGTGTAGATCTCATTGCACCACATATTAATCTTAAGCCAATGTTTTGTATTACATCAAGCCTTTTTAGCAGAGAGCTGCTAGCATTGTTATAAGCTAAGCTACTATAATCGAAATGGCTTCTGACTATGCTTTTGTACAACATGCTTATTTATCTTTGGATCTGAACTCCAGAATGTTCCAGCCAAATACCTCAAAATGTTGATACCTTTCAATGCCTTGGCACTAATGTGACTTATGTGCTTGTCAAATTTTAATTGGTTGTCAATAATTACACCTAAAAATTTATGCTCATTTACTATATGGATATTATTATTGTCAAATGAAATGTCAAGGTTATTAATATTTTTACTAAAAACTAAGGCTGAACTTTTGTCTGGACTAATTTGTAGTTTCAGCTTATTACAATAATAGGCATGTAATTGTTCTAAAGCAGTATTGATATTGTTTTGAGCTATATTTATGTTTTGATTAATGCTGTACAAAAGCAAGTCATCGGCAAATTGTAAAATATTTACATGGTCAGTATTTACATATTTTAATATTTCTGAGGTGTACAAGTTGTACAGTAGTGGAGAGAGAGTTGCACCTTGCATTGTACCTTTGTTAGCATTTCTTGGTCCATGCAGCCTATTATTGCATTTTACATAAACTGTCCTATTACTGAGGAATGTATAAAGCCATTTTAATGTTTTACCAGGTACTCCAACATCATGGAGAACCTGTATTAGTTCTTGTATATTAACATTATCGAATGCTCCCTTTACATCTAAGAAAATACATATCATGTTTAAGTGACTTAATTTTACTTGTTTAATGTCATGTATTAAAGATACAAAACTTTCAGAGCAAGTCCGACCTTTCCTGGAACCATGCTGAATTGGCGGAATTATGTTATTAGACTCAAAAAAGTAGTCTAAGCGTAGCTTCAACATATTTTCAAAGAGCTTTCCCAAACATGATGATAGTGATATGGGTCTGTAGGATGAAGCAATGTTATTAGGTTTATTTGGTTTTAATACTGGTATAACACATTGTGTTTTCCAAGTCTCAGGAATAATGAGTTCTTGCCATAATATATTGTAAATTTTAAGTAAAATGTCCTGTGCTTTTGAATGAATTTTCTTATTCAAAATATAGGGTAAATTATCAAGACCTGGTGTAGTGTCTTTTCTACTTTGTAATGATATGTTCAGTTCATTTTTCGTAAATGGCTGATAGGCATGCGTCCGATATATCAAAACGAATCCAAAATCCGATTCGAATCACAAATCGATACCGAACGATTTCTCAACAAGAAAATCCGATTTCAGAAATCTAACCGAACCAAAACGCTAGCGATCTAATACCACCATAGTATCCAAATGTAAATCGGATTCGAAATTCGTGCTTTCGTTTCCGGAAGTCCGTTTTCGATTTGCTGTTTACGGAAATCTATTGCTCTTCTCTAAGGCGGGATTATTTATCACTGAAAAGAAATGCCGTCTAAGAACATCAAAAGTCGAGCAACTTACATTTTAGAACGCTAACCTGAAGTAATCCTTACTAATATTATAAAGGCGAAAGTTTGTTTGGATGGATGTTTGTTCCTCTTTCACGCAAAAACTACTAAACGGATTTTAATGAAACTTTACAGTAATGTAGCTTATAGATCAGAATAACACATAGGCTATAATTTATAAAGATATTGTGTGAATTGTCCAAAATATAACAGGGAACTAGGGAGGCACATTGTGAAGGCCACAATTTTAACTGGAGAAGCCAATGGAGACAATGTTCTTATACCGCGCATCCCAACAACTTGCCATTCAATTTTAAACGCCTGCAGTTCCCATTGAAAGTCGCATTTTCAATGACGATCAATAAATCGCAGGGTCAAACCTTAAAGGTAGCAGGCATACATTTGGGCACGCCATGTTTTTCTCACGGTCAGCTCTATGTGGCTTGCTCACGTGTTTCCAAAGCGAAAAATCTGCATGTTTATGCTGAAGGAAAAAAATCGCTAAATATAGTTTATAGAAGCATACTGCAGTAGCTACCTATAGGCCTATGATTAGGGGTTTGCAGTGCTTAATTACTGTATTTCTTATGTTGACAATATTGTTACGTTATTACAGTGCGAATGTAACATCTCAATATTGTCAGACTGTTATATTTTTCAAAAATACGACCCAAAAATTATGTATGTTATAATTTTAATGTCATAATGTTAGTTCTTTTCACGCTAATATAAGCTACTCGAAATACTAATACTGCGCACACGAAGTCGCGAGCACCAGTTATTGATACATAAAGACCTTGCTTTTATTCGAATTACACGCAGACGAAGTCGCGGGCAAAAGCTAGTAAGCTATAATTTTGTAAATGGTTTGCAAAATAATAAAAACAAACAGAAAACAAAAAAAAATACTAAAAAAATATGTAAAAAGAAATCATTGTATATAAGCCGATTTTTAAATGCGCCGCAAAAGTTTTACTCTTAACCGTAAACATAACTTTTCTGCTAGTCCTAAGCCTAGATTTAAAGCATGAAGGAAATCTACGAGTATCCTTGCTTCCTACAATAATTGTTTGTGATTGTCGTTAGCTAATAAAACCAAATCATAACACAAACTAGTGAATTGGCTTAGTTCGGCACATCTGAAATCGGATATCTAAAAACGGATTTTAAAATCGATTTTGAAATCTGAAATCCGATAAATATCTGTTTGCATTCAAAACCAAAAACGCCCATGTCTAATGGCTGATTCAAAAAGGAATTTATTTGATTTTCTTCAAGTTTTTTATATTTAATAAAATTGTCTATGGGTTTGATTTGTAAAACTTTAATGCCTCTTTGGATTTTTTAACAGCAGCCGCACATTTTGGGTTCCACCATAGAGCTGACTTTCTGTGGATGTTAGGGGTGGTATTCTGTTTATATTTAGGAATAGTGATATCTCTTAAGTTATTTAAAATATTTAAAAAATTATTATACAATTCTAATGCAAAACCATTTTTAGTATCCAATTCAGAGAAACAGGTTTCAGACATTGTGTAGAATTTAAACCAATCAGCTTTACTATAAATATAATACAAAATTACATGAAAGTAGGCAGATGTATGACCGGGATACAAAGAAATTACTATTAGAAATTCAAAATTTACATGATTCGTTAGAATCAATGAAACATAAATATGCTAGTGCACAAAGTCAAATAACTGAGCACATAAAATCTGCAACAGAATTAGTTGAACTGTGCAATTTCAACGCAGAACGTTATGACTCCTTGATTAAAAGTCAATTGATTGGTTCTTCAAATCAATCATCATTGACATTATCATTAGAAGGAAATGTAAATACAGATAATAATCAAGTTTCCCAAATTTCTGGTCATTCATCGGTCTATATACAAAAAATTGGTACAACGTATAATAACTCTCCTTTCAAGCCAGCGCTTTCTGAAAACTCAAACTTGAATAAAAATAAAACAATGATATTCTCAGACAAGTTAGGTCAGGGGCTAGGACTATTAATTAAAAATTCCAGTGATGAAAACATTATAAATATATGTACTCCTGGAAAATCATTTCATGAAATTGTAAATAACTTGACCCACCATAATGTGGATAGTTATACTAACCTACTGTTTTTGTGTGGTGACAGTTCCAGATTATCAATACGGGACATTACAAAAAGTGTTGAGCACTTATTGAAAATTCAATCTGAATCTAATTGTAAAATAATAATTAGCGCTTTCCCATATGCACATAACTTATCTAGGGAACAGAATAAGCGCATCTTTAATTTAAATTTAAGTCTTTATAATTTAATGAATAGTCATAGTGACGTATTTTTATATTTCGATATAAATAAATATATTAGATATTTTAAGTTGACTACAGATACTATGTATCTCGCAAAGAAATTTAGGACCCAGATAGCTAATTTGTTAGCTTTTAATATACAAAATACGGTTATACGTAGTATAACTAACTCTATTCAACAAAATACTGTTAGTATTTCTAGTAAAAGAAATATTAACTCTATTAATAGCTTAACCAGCCCAGTTTTAAACTGAGCTTAAAGACAACAGCCAAACCTAATAAAAGAGTTATTAATATTATTCATCAAAATATACAAGGTTTGGCTGGCAAAGACCTAGAATTAGAATTGTATTCAAAAAGTGAGGACATACACATTATATGTTTAACAGAACACTGGCTCAAGCTTTGTGAAATGTCGTATCACATAAACAACTTTCAATTGTTGAGTGCTTATGTTCGTAGGACAGCCATACACGGCGGCTCGTTGATTTTTGTTAGCAAAAATATTAAATGTAAGGATAGAAAGGATATAGCTGGCCTTTCAATTGAACGTAGCATTGAGCTATCTTGTGTGGAACTAAATGAGATGATAATAGTATGCGTATACCGACCCCCTCTAGGTAACTTTAACATTTTTGAATCTGTGATGGAGGATGTACTGAAAAAGTTAAAGTCAAAAAATAAGTTTTTGGTTGTTTGCGGTGACTTTAATATTAATATTCTTGAACAAAATTCAATGTCAGTACGTATAATATCATTATTTAAATGTTTTAATTTGATCCATCAATTTTTTGAGCCTACTAGGGTGACATCACATTCAGCAACTTGTTTGGATAACGTATTTACAGATAGTACTCCTGATAATAAGTCCATTTTTAATAGTATTACATCTGACCATTATGGCTTAAAAATACAATATAAAATAGATGTAACAAATGAATCTAAAGTGATTGAATTGAGACCAGTAACAGAAAACCGGTTAGAAAAATTTCAAAAAAACATTGATTATAGGATTTCTCATATCCCATGGACACATGATGATCCTGATATTCTTTTTGGGGATCTTTTTAATCTAATAAGAAATGAATTTGATAAGGCTTTTCCTTTAAAAACTTCGAAACTTACTCAGAAGTTACAGTTCTGTGACTGGGCTACGACTGGTATCTATAAAAGTAGAAACAAACTTTATGAATTGTATCATCTAAGAAAATATAATCATTCGCAAGGTTTTATTGATTACGTTAAATGTTATTCTAAAACCTTCAAAAAAGTATGTGCAACAGCCAAATCTAATTTTATTAAAAATAAAATATGTAAATCGAATAATAAAATCAAAACAACGTGGAATGTTATAAATCGTGAAACAGGCAAAGAAAGGTCACCTGACGATATTGTTGAACTTAAGTCGAATAACATTCTAATAAAATCTAAAGAACATATCGCTAATATTTTTGATGAATATTTCGTTAATATTCCTTTGGTGGCTACATCTAATTTGAGTTCTTCATCGGTGGCTGCCAAGACATTGCTCGAGAAATATGTACCTAGGTGTGATAACGTGTTTCAGTTCAGACATATTAATTTTATTGATGTTATTAAGTGTTTTAAATCTCTTAAACAAAAAAATACAAGTGATTTATGGGGTATTTCTACTAAAGTGATTAAAAGTATAATACCCGTTATTGCTCCTTATCTAGTTGATATATTTAATAACTGTATTGATCAAGGAGTATTTCCGGATTTAATGAAATACAGTAAAGTTATACCTCTTTTTAAATCAGGAAATAGAAATGACCCTGGAAACTATAGGCCTATATCAATATTACCAGTTCTTAGTAAAATATTTGAAAGAATTATTCTGGAACAATTGATGCCTCATTTCAACATTAATAAACTTTTGCATAGGAAACAATTTGGTTTTACAAGAGGTAGATCTACTACTGATGCGGGTGTTGCACTTGTAAGGAGTATATTGGAGGCTTGGGAGAGGTCGCAGAATGTCCTTGGAGTGTTCTGCGACTTTTCCAAAGCTTTTGATTGCGTTGATCATCACACGCTGTTATTGAAATTGAGTCATTATGGAGTCAAAGGTACTGCATATAAATTGATACAGTCGTACCTCAGTTCCAGAATACAAACTGTAGAGGTAAATGGTGTTAGATCATCTGGATCTCATGTGGAAATGGGCGTTCCCCAGGGTTCAATTTTAGGACCCTTCCTGTTTCTAGTATATGTAAATGATTTGCCATTTTTTGTGGAAAATTTGTGTGAGATTGTATTATTTGCTGATGACACATCTTTATTATTTAACGTTGACAGGCGCAAAAACAACTATGACGATGTGAATAATGCTCTCTCGCAAGTTCTGCAATGGTTTAATGTCAATAATTTAAAGCTAAATGCTAATAAAACCAAGTGTATTCAATTTTCTTTACCTAATGTAAAAGATGAGCATATTGGAATTAAATTAAATAATGAAAAATTAGATTTAGTAGACTCGACTACATTCTTGGGTATAACGATAGACTCAAAACTGCAATGGAGTCATCACATTACGCTTTTGGCTGGTAAACTTAGTTCAGCAGCTTATGCCATAAGAAAGATAAGACAACTTACTGATATAGATACTGCCAGGACTGTATATTTTAGTTACTTTCATAGTATCTTATCATACGGCATTTTACTCTGGGGAACAGCAGCTGATATTGAAAGTATATTCATTTTACAAAAAAGAGCTGTGAGATCTATTTATCAATTGAGTAGCCGAACATCTCTTAGAGAAAAATTTAAAGAAATTGGCATTTTGACTGTTGCTTCTCAATTCATTTACAATTGCATACTCCTCGTTAAAAATAATATCAATTTGTATATCAAACACAGTAGCGTGCACAATTTTAACACAAGGAATAGAAACAAGCTTGCATTGCCACCCTACAGGTTACAGAAGGTTTACCGATCTTTTATGGGTCAAGGTATACATTTTTACAATAAAATTCCTGATGCTGTTCTTGAGTTACCCATAAATGAGTTCAAATGTCACATCAAAAGTTGTTTACTTAAGAAAGGCTATTATACTATTAAAGAATACTTGAATGACAAAACTGTATGGCTGTAACTGCAAAATTGTTTTGTATTTGTTTGCAGTGTCGTACAGATAAATTACCTTAACTCTAAGTAACTATTTTGCAGTTTGGTTTGAGTGGTTATGGGTAGTCATGCTCTCTTAAAAATCTCTTCGGCGGTGTCGTGTGAGGCGGGTCGTTGCGTTCCCTAAAATATGGTTGAGCGAAGCGATGGCTGGTTCATGCGTCATGCTCGTGAACGGGTGCTGCCAGCGGAGATGAGTCTGCTCTATACTACTTTATTATTGTAATGATAATTATTATTAAATTTTTGTATTTTACATTACACAACTTGTATTTATACTGTATGACACAGCAATCAAAATGTAAGTGAACATTTATTATTTATCTGATAAAGATTTAATGGCGGTGTGGATTCTGGTATGGTTTTCTAGACCTGAACTTGGTTTTGCAGCGGTGTATCCTTGTCATTCTTAATACAGACTGAAAAGGGGGGACTGATTTTGGACTTGGTTTTGGGTTGGGAGAGTAGTGCCAGAATCGACAACAGTGTTTGGGCAATCACATGCATGTGTCCTGCCGTTATGTTTATAATTTGTTATAATAATGTACTCTGGTACTTATATATATATATATATATTTTCTATCTTTGTAACATAGTATCCATGTGTGGTTATGAGTAGTCATGCTCTCTTAAAAATCTCTTCGGTGGTGTAGTGTGAGGCGGATCGTTGCGTTCCCTAAAAAATGGTTGAGCGAAGCGATGGCTGGTTCATGCGTCATGCTCGTGAACGGGTGCTGCCAGCGGAGATGAGTCTGCTCTTGCTTCATTGGATACTATTAACCGTTGTACTAAACTTTAATCATTAATTATTATTATTTTTTTGCCTAAACAGCAGGACACGGCATTCCTAAACTTTGTTAAACTAGTTTTTTATATAGTCATAATTTTTATTATATTAGCATTTGTAATGGAAAGTGACTTTATGAGTTACCTCATATTGAAGTCATTTTTCAATTTGACGACTCTGTATATAATACAGGGAGAAAAAAACAGCCCTTGCTGAGTTTCTTGCCGGTTCTTCTCAGTACAAGGTCTCCCGCCGTAGATTTGCGAACCGATGGCGTAGCTTTTCGACATTCACAAGTGCTTGTAACAGCCTAGACTGAATAAACGATATTGAATTTTTTTTTTTATATTTTTCTTCTACAAGTGAAACTTCATACAGAGATGGTTGAATGTTAAGCTGAAGGAAAGTTGGATAGTGGTGCCATCCCATGGGGTCAGAATGGACATGCCAATCGCATAAGTGGGCTATTGAAGAAGTAGCAAGTGCTATGTCTATTGCTGAGGCTTGTCTATTGGGATATGTACAAGTGGTTGGAGAGCCATCATTTAAGATGCATAGATCAAAGTCATCTATAATACTATAAAAACTATTGCCCCTATTGTTACTACACTGACACCCAAAAGCTATGTGATGGGCATTAAAGTCACCCATGATAATGCATGGTTTAGGAATACTGTTTATTATATTATTTAATTTATTATCAAATCGAGTACTGTTGGGTGGACAGTATACACATAAGATGGATATGTCACCTGACTGAGTTTTAATAGATATACCTACATTTTGTATATACTCATAGAAATGAGTATCTAGTATTGTGTATTTCAGACCATGTTTGACTAAAATGCCCACACCAATATGTCTGTTTTGAGAATTTTTGTAAATAAAGTTGTAATTAGGAAAATTAGGAATATTGGTGTTGTTGCTGAGCCAGGTTTTATTTAATAAACAAATATCAATATTTTTTCTATTAAGAGCATTTGCAGAAAAGGTTTTTTACTCTGTAAACTTTGTATATTAAATTGAACTATTTGTAAATAAGTATCCATTAAACTAAATGTGATATAAATATTTCTTTAATTTTCTTAGAATTTAAGGGGGTTTGTTCTTTTCTATTACCTAAAGCTACTAAACATTTAACTATCGCATTAAGTATGATTTCATTACTTGCTATCTGATTAATGTCAAATTCACTAATTTCTTATTTTGGGACACAAGTTGGGGGTATGTTGTATTTTCATTGACTGGTGGGGGTGTCACACACCACAGTGGCATAAGATTGCTGCGAGTATTTTTTCTTATTTTCCTCCATTTTCTTCATTCTGATAGGACAGTCTCTGGAAATAGCTAAGTGGTTACCATTACAATTTATACAAACAATTTCCTCAACGTCACATTCTTTGTATGAATGTTGTCCAGCACAGGACGAACAAGTCTGGTTGCCTCTGCAAACTTGGCTGAGTGGTTGTATCTCAAACATTTAAAACATTGAAGTACAGGTGGTATGTATTGGTGAACACGGTATCTAAATAATTGAATATATGCATATTCAGGCAGTGATGTTGTCGCAAAGGTGACTGCTACAGTGGTCAATGGGATAAGGCTGTCATCAGTTTTCTTCATAAAAGGCTTTACTGATATTACTTCAGCGTCACAAGTGATGTTTTTATAAATTTCCTCATTGGAGAGCTCTTTAGGCACGTATTTTAAAATACCAATAGTCTCTGATAAATAGGCTGGGACGAAAGCGCGCATTTTATGCTTGGCCAGAAAATCTTCCATTTTGATGAAAGAATTTGCCATGGATGGTTTTTTAAAAGTTACACCTATTTTGTGGGCGTTGACTCTATGAACGCCAGCTATTCCTTTAATATTTTCAGTGAATAATTTGGTAATAGTAATAGGGTTTTTGTTTCCTAGTTTTTACCGCTGAGTCGATTCTACAAATACTGTGCATTCTCCTGAATGATTCTACAAATACTGTACATTCTCCTGAGTGATTCTCTATAAATTGTCGTTTATAATTGTGTTTGGTATAAACTTTATACTTATCAGTAGATACAGTGGTGCCGCATTACTAGATAACTTTCACTTTTTGGTACCCTCTGCTTGGTCCTCCCCATCGCTGGGGGGCCCATCTTGTTGTTGAAAGGTTTTTTCGAAGAAAAGTTGAATTAGAAAGTCAATAAAATTTATTAATATTTGAGGAAAGAAAAGAGCGCGCGCCTAGTTTGATTTCCCGCCAAAAAGTCCAGCTGATGTACTTTTTTTTTTCATAGCAAATGACATAGCCAGGATACAAGTCCATAAAGCCGAACACATAGTACAAATACAAACTTAAATAAAATAGAAACGTGAGATGCGTGAAACAGATTACTGACAACTTATATTTTGACAATGACATTGACAGCGATAGAAGGATAGAAAGTAAACAATGGAATAAAAATAACCTAAAGAAAAACAAGGACTTTGCTGTCAGTGTGTGTGCTAGTCACATGTGTTTTTGTTGCTCAACGAAAATTTCAAGTTTAAAGGATATTTGAATCCCCTGTTGACTTATTTTAAGTGTTTATTTGTTGGTGGTGGGTTTAACTGTATAGTTTACGGTAAGTTTTTACTATTTGTTCGGTTTAAAATAAGATAGTCATAATGGCGGATCCGCCAGACCCCGGTGGAGGCGACATCGAATTCGAGGATATCATACCATCGGTCTCTCTGTTCTCACCCGATCTCCCGAGCTCGCAAAAACCTAAAAAACGTGCACTTACAGACCAGGTTGCTTCACAACCTCCAAAAAAATCGAACGTATCGCAAGGTGCGTCAGTTCAGACAACATTCATTAACCCACGTTTTTCTAACAATAAAATTAAGTATTCTGAGGAGGATTGTGCCCCATTCTTGGTCCATGTGGGCAAAAAAGCTTCAGACCCCTCGTCTGGTGCTGTCTTACGACCCCTCAAACTAGGACATTTCCTATTTCAAAATAAAATTAAAAATGTAGTTAAAGATGGCGTTAAGCGGGTAGGTAGAAACAGGATGTCAGTAGAATTTAAGACATTTACGGACGCAAATGTTTTTATTGACCATGCGGCCCTTGCTAATGCTGGTTATGAAGCAATTATTCCCAGCTATAGTATCACTAGAATGGGTGTAATAAGGCAAGTGCCAGTGGAATGGACCTTGGAAGAGCTAGTTGACTCCCTAGAGATCCCACCAGGATTTGGACAAATAGTTAAAGCCCGCAGGCTCTGTAGGAAAATATTTTCTAATAATACCCCAGAGTGGATCCCCACTCAGTCAATTGTTTTAACATTTACTGGACAAAAACTACCTTCACATGTATATTGTTTTTACACCTCTCTTCCAGTTGAGACTTATGTTCTTCCCACTATTCAGTGCAACAAATGCTGCCGATTTGGACATATACAGTCCCAATGTAGGTCCCAGGCCCGCTGCTCCAATTGTGCCCAACCGCATGAGGGTATAACCTGTAACAAGGATACACCTACATGCTTATTCTGCTCTGGCCAGCATAGGGCGACTGACTCATCCTGCCCTGAGCAGTCTAGGCAGAGGCAAATTAAAATTGTTATGTCACAGGAAAATGTGTCCTATTCTGAAGCCTCCGCTAGATTTTCTCCTGTCAGAAGATCATTTGCTGACACTACTCGTAATGATAATGGTCTCAACGCAACCCCTCCTCCCCGTCGTCCTCCCCCCCCATTACTGTCTCAGTCCCAGTCTACATCGTATCGTAAAACGATCACCCAATCCAGACCACGCCCCCTTCCTGCCTTCAGTGCAGGTTACAATCAACACCTCCATAGAAGCATTGTGGAGACTCCTACCTCCCAGCTGCCCAACGGTTGTGCCTATTCCAACGATTCCTCCGTCCCTAACGATAACCTCATGTCTCTTCTTATCTCCACCATTATAAATTTTCTCAGCCGTTTCAGTGATGTCGGCTTACCGAACAACATTCAAGACCAACTGTCTCAGCTTCTCAACCTTATATCTGTTATTAATAATAATGGCTCCAATCCTTCAATGGAATTGTCGCAGTAGCAGAAATAAAGAAAATGAAATTCTCCACCTTCTAAACAAATATTCTCCTGTCGTTTTTGCCATTCAGGAAATGCGACGCAAGCCGGGCGAGCGGGTTCGGTTCCCTGGCTTTGTGTGTTTCCGGGATGATAGAAGCGACGGACAGGGCGGTTCAGCCCTTCTCGTTTCAAATTCTGTTCCATTTTCCCATAAACCTCTTCCACCCCACAGTGAACATGTGAACGCAGTAGCGGTAGTAGTACAAAATATTACCTATATGTCAGTTTATATTCCACACCCCAACAATACAAATTTGGCAGAATTGAATGACCTCATTCTGTCCCTTTCTCACCCAATGGTGATTTTGGGTGATTTTAACATTCATCACACTTCTTGGGGTTCTTACCATTGCGATCACTTATCCTCATCCTTTTTAGATATCTGTGACACATACTCCCTTTGTATTTTAAATGACGGTTCCCCTACCCGCAGAGTATACCCATCTCAAAATGTTAGAAGTGCAGTAGATCTGACTCTGTGCTCACCATCCTTGGCATCACTTATGATATGGACAATCCTTCCTATTACCCATGGAAGTGATCATTTCCCAATTGTCGTTTTTGGGGCAAATGACACAACACAATATTCATCCTTAGGTAACCGTCCCCGACCTCGAATAAAATATAATCTGTCCAAAGCTGATTGGTCCTTGTTCAAACATAATTTGGACCAGGAGCATCAACATTTTCCTGCAGTCAACGCAGACAATTATCTCTCTCTATATACAAAGTTTAGGGACTGTCTGCTATCAGCAGCAGAAAAATCATTTCCATATAAAAATTATTTTAAAGGTAAATCATCTTCCCCACCTTGGTGGGATTCCGAATGCACATTAGTATGTAAAGAGAGAAAGAGCGCTGAAAAGGACTATAACATCTGCTCGTCTAAATCTAATTACATTAAGTACCGTGCAGCTGCAGCAAAAGCTACCAAAACTCTTAAGGCCAAAAAAAGGCTTGGTTGGCATAGATTCTGCGAAGCCCTTTCTCCTAAATCTCCCCCCTCTATGGTCTGGAGGAATGTTAGGAGATTTAGGTGTTCAATGTCCGACGTTTTTAACATCTCTAATGATCCCTCAGAGTGGTTGGATTCATTCCAAAACAAATTAGCTCCACCGTCAGTCCCCACTAGTAGCGAGGCAATCATTTCTCTTATTCCTTTACCTCCGCACTTAACAGAATTTGATGCACCATTCTCTGTAGAGGAACTTTCTGCCGTACTGAACGGCCTGAGGGACTCCTCTCCAGGTGTTGATGGTATTCCATATTCCTTTATTATCAACAGTTCTTTAGCATCCAAGGACCTATTTTTGAATATCCTTAATTTCATTTTCCTCTCAGGGGTTCCCCCGGAAGAGTGGAAAACCCAAATCATCATTCCCATTCTAAAACCTGGAAAGCTTAGCAATGATCCGAACGGATATAGGCCCATTGCTCTTTCTTGCACTATGTCCAAAATTTTAGAGCACTTAGTTAAAAACCGACTTGAATGGATTGTGGAAAGTAGAGGCCTTCTGGCTAAAAGCCAATTTGGTTTTAGAAAGGGTATGAGTACCATGGACAGCCTTAGCATTTTTCTATCTGATATCTGGATCGGCTTATCTAAAAACGAGAATGTAACAGGAGTGTTCTTAGATGTGTCATCTGCATATGACAATGTTCTGCTTCCGCTACTCAGGCAAAAACTGCTCAAGCTGAGTATCCCCGTGAGGCTTATAAACATAATATTCAGTCTCCTGTCTGCACGCTCAATACAAGTTTGCTTAAATAATTCTCTTCTTCCACCAAGATCAGTCTGGAAAGGTCTACCCCAGGGGTTTGTCCTAAGCCCTCTTCTTTATAATCTATATACATACGATCTAGAACTTTCTCTCAACTCATTCTGTAACGTCCTGCAATATGCAGATGACATATGTCTATATGTCTCAGATTCTAACCATGAAGCTTCCAAGTCCCGCCTCAATATGGCTTTGTCATATTTAGATAATTGGTTATCTGACCATGGCCTTTCACTTTCAGTTATGAAGAGTAATATTGTAATTTTTACTCGCTCCAGAAATACTCCCAATACCATTATCAAGTTTGAAGGTCAAACCATTCCAGTAAAAAACCAGGCCAAGTTCCTTGGAGTGGTCCTTGATTCAAAAATGACCGGATTTCATCACATCGCCCATGTAGTTAAAAAGTGCGAAAAAAATATAAATATTCTTCGATCTCTGTCTGGAACCTGGTGGGGAGCCCATCCCTTCTGTCAGAAGTTACTTTACAACGCCCTAGTTCGAAGCCACTTGGACTATGCATCTTTCTTTCTGGAACCCTGCTTAAAATCTTCACTAAAATCCCTAGATAAGTTGCAGTCTAAGTGTCTTCGCATAATTCTGGGAGCTAAAAAGTCTTCAGCTATCAACGCCCTACAGGTGGAATGTACGGACCCTCCACTGTCTATCAGGAGACAATATTTAGCTGATAAATTCTTTTATAAAATTATCCAGAACAGAGATCACCCTTTAATAGGGAAACTCCATGAACTTTCCGAATTCATTTCGTCCAATAAATTCTGGAAACATAAATCCCCACCCTGTTTATTTAATAGCTTTCTCTCGTTCATCCGTCTTCCGTTCCCCATATACCAGTGTGTTTCAAATCCTCTCTTTGACAACTTGTTTCCATCTCTAATCTTTCAACCCGACATATCCTTAGACTTGGGCATCTCTAAGGACACTCCTAACGCAGACTTTGTTTTACAAGCTCTAATTAGAAAGAATTGGGTAGAGTGGCTGGAGGTATACACAGACGCCTCAAAACTTTCCGACAAAGATTCTGTAGGCTCAGCAGTTTGGATTCCCAAATTCAAAATTATTCTAAACTTTAAATGTCCTCCCCACACTTCAATCTTCACTGCAGAAGCAATAGCTATCCTCGAGGCAACAATGTATATTGAATCACATAAACTTGATAAAAGCATTATCTTTTCAGACTCTAAAAGTTGTCTTCAGGCAATTATGTCCAACCCTTTCCGGAACAAAACAAATTTCCCCTGTATTTTAAAAATTAGAAATGCTTTATATAGATGTCACAGACAAGGAATAAGAGTCGCATTAGCGTGGATCCCTGGCCATGCGGGTATAGATGGCAATGAGGTTGTAGACTTAATTGCAAAAGACGCTATAACTAGGGGAAGCCCCAGTTACAACCAGGTTTTCTCCCATGATTTGACCTCCCTAGCTAGTCTTCGGATGGGAACCACCTGGAGCTCCCAATGGAAACTATCCAGCAAGACGGTCGGAAAACATTATGCGGATATCCAAGATATCATCCCAAGTAAACCTTGGTTTTCCAAGTTTAAGAATGCCTCAAAGTCGTGTACTTCGACCATTTGCAGACTAAGAATAGGGCACGTAAACACCCCCGTCTTCCTTGCCAAAATTAAGGTTAAAGACAGCTCACTATGTGAATGCGGGTTGGATGAAGGAACAACCGAACATATTTTCTTTATTTGCCCAAAATACCCGGTTTCACTCTATGACATCCTTCCACCATATATTCCCAAACCTATAAATTTTAAAACACTCCTAACCTATGTTAACTCTCCCTTTATTATCCTACTTTGTGAATATATATCCAAAAATAATATACGCTTGTAATTGTTTGTCTCTGGACTAACCAACTAACATTACTGACTTTTTTTTTGTGTTTGTCTCTACCTTTCAGATAAGACAACAGATATCCAATTACAAAAATTCAAGTACATTGTTTACTCCTTTCACATATTGTGCTTTCACAACATACTTAAAAAAAAAAAAAAAAAAAAAAGCAAAGTCAATTTTTACTGAACAACCAAGCTGTATCACTCGAGTCTGGCGAAATCCACAAAAGTGCACCGCCATTTTCTAAAAAGAAGAAGAAAGAAAAACAAATAACATTTCGTTTTGTCTTATTCTATTTCTTATCTACAGTATTACAATATATTTATAAATTGGTTTAAAATAGCATGAGGTGGAGAGAAAATCTTCAATGCGGCGGGGAAAACAATTGCTCTGGTTTTCTGATTGAATATCTTGTAACTCGCAAATTAGTAGTAGACGTTGGATGTTAAATTCAGGACATGAGAAAATTACGTGATTAATGTCTGCATGCGGAGTCTGGCAATATCTGCATTTGTCGTTCGACAGAATTTTAAGCCTATGCAAGTGAGTTGGAACCAAACAGTGTCCAAAGCGCAGCCTGTTAATAGTTGTAATAAATTTTCTCGACTCACATTTTGCATTATTATACCATGGCTTGTTTGGCAAACTTTTCTGTATTGTTGCGTACCATTTCCCTTTGGAATTGTTCCAGTGGTTCCAATACTTAATCCACAAATGTTTAATTTCATCTTTCACTGATGATAAGTGATCTGTGTATGGTATTGGAAAGGTAGAGTGATCCTCTGGGTTATTTGCAATTAATGCTTTATCCACAATCTCATTTCCAGCAATGCCTCTGTGGGAGGGAACCCATAAAAATTGCACTTCTCTCTTCTGTATATACAAGTCATATAAAAGGTCTCTTATTTTATATATAATATGATTTACCTTATAATCTAGCCTATTACTTTCTAATGCTAATAACACACTTTTTGAATCAGATATGACAAGAAAATTATGTACATTATTTACAAAAGAGTCTGCTTTTAAAATATAGCATAAAGCTTGATAAATAGCATAAGCCTCAGATGAAAATACACTGGCTTTGTTATTCAATGCATATACTTTAATAAAGTTTAGCTGAGGGTCATAGAAGCCACACCTAACTACATCCTTATGACACTCCTTTGAACCATCTGTGAGAATTTTATAAAATTCATTTCTGTTTTTGACAAATTGTAAATAATCATTATTATTCTCAATATTAGGTAAATGGACTGTAACTTTTAGCAAGTATAAAGCGTCATATTTGCATTTATATATAGGCCAAATATTATCACTAGCTATAAACATATGTACACATTTTTCTCTGATATATGTCTGTGTCATTATGGTACACATTTCAGGTAATTTACTACTAATAAGATCATTTGTAGAAACTATAGAATCTGTTATGTTATTTGCAAGTTCTGAAGGGAGAATCAAATTATTAACAATATGACTATTGTTAGCTGACAGCTGTTTAATTGAGAAATTTTGTGCTAACTGAAATCTTCTTAATGTTAATGGATGAATACAAGTTTCGGCTTCTAATGCATTTATTGGAGTTGATCTCATAGCACCACTAATGATTCTTAGCCCAACATTTTGGATGACATCTAATTTTTTCAATAAACTAGGACTGGCATTGAAGTAGGCAAGACAGCTATAATCAAAATGACTCCTTACTAGGCTTTTGTATAATGTGGACAATGTTTTGGGATCAGCACCCTAATAAACTCCAGCTAAACATCGAATGATGTTAATACCTTTCAAAGCATTTTTTGATATATAATTTATATGCTGCTCAAATTTTAGTTTGCTATCTACAATAACACCTAAAAATTAATGGCTACTAGTTTGTGGAATCAGTAAATTATTATATTTGATATGCACTGAATTATCAGAGCCAACTACCAATACAGCACTTTTAGATGAATTAATATTAAGTTTTAATTTATATGTATAGTAATAATAACTGTTCTAATGATAAATTTAGTTTTTGTACAGATAAGTCTACATTTCTATTAACACTATACAATAAAAGATCATCAGCAAATTGCAAGACTTTAACTTCAGGATTTATATACGTCATTATTTGTGACGTATATAAATTATACAGCATTGGAGACAGACTAGCCCCCTGCATTAATCCTTTATAGGATGTACTAGGTCCATGAATAATATTATTATATTTTACGTATAGAGTTTGACCATTCAGAAAGTTATAAATCCATTGTATTAATTTTCCAGGAAAATTTAAATCATACAACACTTGACACAGGCAATCTATATCAACATTGTCATATGCACCCTGAACATCAAGGAATACACACACTGCCTGGGATCGAGAATATAAGCAATTTTTCATGTCAGATATATAGCTAACAAAGCTCTCGGAAGAACTACGTCCTTTACGGAAGCCAAATTGATTATAAGGTAAGATTCTATTTGATTCTATAAAATGATCTAATCTTGCTTTGAGCATTTGTTCAAAGAGCTTACCCACACAAGAAGACAATGAAATAGGTCTGTATGAGTTGTGATCACCTGTTGGTTTGTCTGGCTTTAATATTGGAATGATACACTGAGTTTTCCATGATTCTGGAACTACCTGATTTTCCCATAGTGAATTAAAAATATTTAATAGTACAGTTTTTGCTGATATGTGTAATTTCTTTAATATTACATAAGGGATATTATCTAGGCCTGGAGCTGTATCTTTTCTAGATCAAAGGGCTAAAATAAGCTCATTTAAGTCAAATGCTTTTAATAAATAACTATTGACTGTATCAGGGTTAGAACTATTTTTGTTAAAAAGATAACTTATTTTATCAGATCTATTTGCATTCTCTGGTTCAGAAAACTTTTCAATGAATTGTGGAATCCAATCATCATTTTTTGAATAAACTCTATTTACAGCTCTCTTAAATCGTCTCATATAATTCCATATTTGTGAAATAGGAGTATATCTATTAAAGGATTCACATAAGTTGTGCCAGCTATTGCATTTTTCCTCCTTAATAATAAGTTTTTTCTTGGCATCAATTTTTTTAAATGCTATGTAATTATCTAATGTCATGTTACTTCTGTATGTTTTCAGGGCATCCCTAGAGTTTTTAACAGCATCTGCACACTTACTGTTCCACCAGGGGGCTGGTCTACGTCTCACACGGTTGCTATTTTTGTTTTTGGAAATAGGTACGCATTCTTGCTTTAATTTATCTATTAACTGACAGAAGTGGTCATAGGACTCTAAAGGGGTTTCTTTGTTCAACTCAAAATTTTCAAAATACTCTTTTGATTTAAGGAAAAACTTTGTCCAATCTGCTTTGTGAAAAAGATACCTTTGATTTGTATCACCTACTTGGTAAACCAATGGAGAAATATTTATGTCTATGAATGTTGGGTAATGAAAGCTACCTAGTGGGTCATCGCCCACTCTCCACTGACACAGAGGAGCAAGACTAGAGCTTATACAGCTAACATCAATTGCTGAAGAATTTTTATTAGGACCCTGTACAGTTGTGTGTAATCCTGTGTTCAAGATACATAGATCAGTTTCATCAAATAAATCATATAGTTGTCTACCACATGCTTTAGTACTTTGACAGCCAAATGCAATATGATGCGCATTAAAATCTCCTGAAACTAGGCATGGTCTAGGAATAATATTCATTATTTTTTTTAACTTATTAATATTAAATCTTCTTTCATTTCCAGGAGGGCAATACGAGCATAAAATGGAGATGGGACCCCTATCAGTGAAAAGACATAGAGCTATACATTGGATCTCCTCATAAAAAGAAATAGAGATTTGGGTGAACTTTAACGTGTCTTTTAATAAGATGCCTACGCCACCACGACCATTTTTGGCATTATTATAGATAAAATTGTAGCCTGGAAATCTAATTGAAGATGTCTTTTTTAACCAAGTCTCATTCAACAGCAATACATCAATGTCATGATCTTGTAGGAAACTGATTACCAAGGGTTTTTTACTTATTAAACTTTGAATATTATGCTGAACAATTTTTAAAAATTGCATTGTGACTGTTTCTTTTAAGATTTCCAGTGTTTAATAAAAACTTCTTTAATATTTTTTGTTGTTTTAATTGTATTTGTATTACCCAAGGACACTAGTGTTTTAATAATTGAATTCATAAATTTTTCATTGCTTAAAATTGAATCTATATCTTTATTTGAATTAACTAACTTCTTGGTTGAGAAATTAGTGAGGGGAAGGGCAGGAAAATCGTTAACAGCCGAGTTTTTTAAAACCTAGAAACTGCCAGATGATCCCCACCACAGTTACTGCATTTCAGAACTTCTGAATCACAGTCTCTGAAGCTGTGATCACCCGAGCACTTGGAACATACCTGTTCATTACTACAGACCTTAGCTGAATGGTTGAACTTCAGACATCGGTAACACTGCATAACTGGAGGAACGTATTCATGGACCTTGTATCTCCAATTATCTAGATAAATAAATTGTGGTAATATTGTGCCTGAAAAAGTCACAGAGATTGTTGTTAGGGGAACCAAATCTGAACCAGTTTTCTTCATGAAGCGTCTAACTGAGATGATCTCAGCATCCGCGTTGAGTTTAGAATATAATTCTTGATTTCCCACTTCTGTCGAAATATAACGCACTACCCCAACCCTCTCCACAGAAGCTGCAGGAATATATGCCCGCATGCCATTTTGAGCCAAACAATCATGCCATAAAAAGTCATTGGCAGCTGCCGTCTGCTTAAATACTATCATTATTTTGGACGCGTTGACTCTACGTCGTTCAAAGATGCCTTTAACATTCTTAAAAAACTTCGATAGTTGTAATGGATTTTTATTACCAATTTTGTCTTCCTTTTGAATACTCTCCACATAAGCTGGAAATTCCGTGAATCTGTTGTCTGGAACATCAGGATAACTCCGTTTGTACCCTGGTTTTGAAAAAGTTTTATATTTGGCGCCATCGTCATGCGATTCATGTCTCCTTCGTTTTTTGGGTTCGGAGAACCTGGGTGTGCCACTAGTATCGACCCCTTCGCTTTCGCTAGTCATTTTTCTAAATGAAAACTCGTTTTAAGCTTTTAGATAATTAATACCAATTAAAATAAAATAATAACTTTAAAAAGGCCGCTTTCACTTTCCCGCCGGAAATCGGTCTCCCCAGCTGATGTACATAAGTTTAGTGTTGCCAGACACATGAATAATGTTAGTTCCACAAACATTAATGTCACGACTTTATAAACAAACTGTACCTATTCACTCTTTAATGGTTCCTAATTTTTCATACAGTAAAATGACAAACTTATGTTAAGTTTTCATGTTTCAAAGATGATGAAGAATAACAAAGAATTACTTAAATAACGAAAATTCACTGAATAGTTAGTATTTATTGCTAATTTGAGTAAACCAATAATTATCGGTTCAACGCTTTTACATAATCCTTAGACCATTAAACCACAGGACAGGACTAGCCTCGCAAGATCTTTCCCCTCTGTCAAGGTATAAGATCAAATGAACCTGTGCGTTCATAAAAACTACTTGCAATCGATAGATTTCCACAGTGTGAGAATCGTTATCGTAGTGACAACAGCCCGTGTCTCCTCGCAAAAAATGCCAACCTGCGCTGTTTTAACGTGCAAAAAAAGATCAAACACCTCTCATTTACAAAAAGACGGGATATCATTTGACATGTAAGTGTTTTTTCTATATTTTAGTGTTTTTTTTCAATTAAAATTTAATTTTACAATAATCGAGAATAGAAACTTCAAGTAATCGAGTGAGATCCAATTCGAATATTTGCCGAAACATATTCATATGATTTTATACCTTTTGTGTATATGATAGAGTCCATTTTAGTGACCTTAACTATTTATTAGCGAATATAGTCTTTATTGCATGCTCCCCACGAGACTTGCAAACGCACTCCCCACGAGACTACATTTTTTAATTCACAAGTTTCGGACCTCTGTGAAGTTAGCCCCCCACTTTTTGAATTTTATTATTATCTAGGTTGTTCTGGGTTGTTCTATGTTTGTTCTACATTGTTCCAAAGTATTATTTGAAAAAACTAAAATTTGAAGCTGCCAGACAAGAAAAACCGTTTTTCTATGGTAGCCCCCCATGTTTGGAAATTCAATTTTTTTTTAGTTGTTCCAAGTTGTTCTAGTTGTTCCGAACATTGTTTCAAAGTATTATTTGAAAATATTCAAATTTGAAGCTGCCAGACAAAAAAAACGTTTTTATGGTAGCCCCCCATGTTTGGAAATTCAATATTTTTTTAGTTGTTCCAAGATGTTCTAGTTGTTCCGAACATTGTTCCAAAGTATTATTTGAAAATATTCAAATTTGAAGCTGCCAGACAAAAAAAAACGTTTTTATGGTAGCCCCCCATGTTTGGAAATACAATATTTTTTTAGTTGTTCCAAGTTGTTCTAGTTGTTCCGAACATTGTTCCAAAGTATTATTTGAAAATATTCAAATTTGAAGCTGCCAGACAAAAAAAACGTTTTTATGGTAGCCCCCCATGTTTTGAAATTCAATACTTTTTTAGTTGTTCCAAGTTGTTCTAGTTGTTCCTAACATTGTTCCAAAGTATTATTTGAAAAAACTCAAATTTGAAGCTGTCAGGCAAAAAAAAACCGAATGTTTGCCGAAACATATTCATATGATTTTATACCTTTTGTGTATATGATAGAGTCCATTTTAGTGACCTTAACTATTTATTAGCGAATATAGTCTTTATTGCATGCTCCCCACGAGACTTGCAAACGCACTCCCCACGAGACTACATTTTTTAATTCACAAGTTTCGGACCTCTGTGAAGTTAGCCCCCCACTTTTTGAATTTTATTATTATCTAGGTTGTTCTGGGTTGTTCTATGTTTGTTCTACATTGTTCCAAAGTATTATTTGAAAAAACTAAAATTTGAAGCTGCCAGACAAGAAAAACCGTTTTTCTATGGTAGCCCCCCATGTTTGGAAATTCAATTTTTTTTTAGTTGTTCCAAGTTGTTCTAGTTGTTCCGAACATTGTTTCAAAGTATTATTTGAAAATATTCAAATTTGAAGCTGCCAGACAAAAAAAACGTTTTTATGGTAGCCCCCCATGTTTTGAAATTCAATACTTTTTTAGTTGTTCCAAGTTGTTCTAGTTGTTCCTAACATTGTTCCAAAGTATTATTTGAAAAAACTCAAATTTGAAGCTGTCAGGCAAAAAAAAACCGTTTTTGAGATAGCCCCCCATGTTTGGAAATTCGTTATTTTTAAAGTTGTTCCAAGTTGTTCTAGTTGTTCCTAACATTGTTCCAAAGTATTATTTGAAAAACTCAAATTTGAAGCTGTCAGACAAAAAAAACCGTTTTTCAGATAGCCCGCCGTCAAATCGTACTAGAGACAATGGTATCGATTCTAGCACGATTCTCTAAATCTAAACTTAAATTTAACAACAGTGTATCCTTGTCATTCTCTATACAGAATGAAAAGGAGAGACTGATTTTAAATTTAGTTTTAAGTTTAGAGAATCACGCCAGAATTGACACCACTAAATAAATCAACAATAATTTTAAACAATGACGATTGTATCAGTACAACCGTGGGCTATATCGTTCCAATTTCATTGAATCATTTTGAATTAAATTAATAGAAAAGAAAACATTAGAATATAGGGTAAACTCCCTAATTGTTGGCACTTTAAGAGTAGGTTCCATGTCAGTCAGACATTAAATTACCATAAAATCACATCTAAATGAGTTAGTACACAACACATGTAACAGTATCAAGGAAATATAGTTCAATCTTTGTTTTCATAATAGTACAGTCAATGAAAGCAAAAATCAGCTATAACCTCCGATTTCGATGAACCTCCATCGATTTTCATGAAAAATGGTGATGAGGTGGGGGATACCATATGAAACAAATGTGACATAGTGCCAACTTGCGCTTTTTCCCTAGGGGTAGATACCACCCCTTCTCGGGGGTAAAAATTATTTTAATAAAAATAACTCCAGGAATCGATTGAAAGACAAACTCTATGCAAAAGTTGTTATATTATGTTTTCGAAATAAATCAATACTTTCTGAGTTAATAATGATCAAAGACTGTGATTTTGCGTCAAAAAATTCATGTTTTAAGCGGGTTTTCATAAATATTTCAAAAGCTATGAGTTTAAAGAAAAATATATTATTACTAGACGCAACGAATATTCGGTTACTATTCGGTATTCGGCCTATTCGGCTGCTTTTATTATATTCGGCCGAATACCGAATACCTACATATTATTTGGCCGAATACCGAATACTTAAATAATATATTTTGTCATAGAGAAATAATTGGTAAAATGAAAATTAATATCGATTGATTACGTAGGTATATATTCATATTTTCATTTCTGTTATATATAATCATTAAAGTAGCCATTGGTACATAATCATCTTCTGAATTGGAAAAATGGAGGATTCTATGTATTTGAATTATTGTGGTAATCAAAATTTAAAAGGGTAAGGTTCTCATTTCTTTTATAATCATTTATTAAGTAGTCATTGGTACATAAAACAGGAACATATTTCAATTATTTTCTGTATTAAACAAGTTAAGAATTTTTCTATGCATTTGAATTATTTTCATAATCAAAATTTAGAAGGGGAAGGTTATGGTGCAGAAAGACTAAATTTTCTGCATTTTTAGCTTCAGAGTAAAGGCGCTCTGAATAAACACTACTTCCTGGCGCCGACAAATATTTTGCTGCAATCTTAATCAAACACGGAAATTCAATTTTTCTTGCTACGACCATGTATATGGGTTGTCATGACGTGATATATTACTAATATTTAAGAAAAGATCCATTTCTGTTGAAACTGCGTTTGACTGAATTGCACTGCAAACAAAGGGGCGCGAAACAATCACGTTTGTACAAGTTTTGACGTGACAACGTCTTAAATTAGGTTGCGGCTGGGAGTCACTTATGAAAAAGTGTAACGCTCGGTAACGTTACGATGAGTCTCTCGTGTTAAGTTTAAGTTTACATGTACAATGTTTTAGTAAACAAAATATATTTCTATAGTTAAAATTTGTGCAATTCTTATTTTCATTCAATTCCTTGTTCCTATTGTGCAATTTAATTATATTCATATCAATAAATATTCTACCGAGAAAAAGACGTTGTCACGTAAAATCTTCGCCCGTAAAACCGACTTTACAGGCAACCATTTTTTTTAGCGCTAAAATCCAGCCGAATACTTTTGCCTAATATTCAGCTAAATATTCCGAATATTCGGTATACTGCCGAATATACTATTCGTTGCAAGTCTAATTATTACCAAAAGTGAATCTAATAAAAAAAACAAACACTTTCTTTGAAAAACCTTCTTATATGAATTCAAAGTGAGCTATAGGTAATTGTATGTATATATTTTTTCGACGAGTACTTAAATCTAAGTTTCCAACCCTAAATAACGGGAAACCGATGCATTTTGATGAATGGTTGGAATTATTTTTCGTTTTTCCTAAAAAAAAAATAAGTGTTATCTTATTTTTATCATAACTTTTTCAATTTTGAAGCTATTAACTTTTTACAGTGCTCATTATAAAGGTATTTCTGAGGAATTTAAAAAGTGCTCCGGAAGTGTATGTCATAAATTCATCGGTTTCCCGTTATTTAGGTTTGAATACTTAGATTTTAGTACTTGCCGAAAAAAATATATGTACATACAATTACCTATAGCTCACTTTGAATTGAAATTAGAAGGTTTTTCAAAGTAGGCGTTTGTTTGTTTTTATATTAGCTTCAATTTTGGTACTATTTTTTTTTGTAAAGCTCATAGTTTTTGAGTTATTTATGAAAAACCGCTTAAACATGTATTTTTATCACGCAAAATCACAATATTTAATCTTTAATAACTCAGAAAGTATTGATTTATTCCGAAAACTTAATATAACAAATTTACTTAGAATATGTCTTTCTATCGATTCCTGGAGTTATTTTTATTAAAATAATTTTCACCCCCGAGAAGGGGTGGTATCTACTCTCAGGGCAAAAGTGCAAGTTGGCACTATGTCACTTTTGTTTCTTATGGTATTACCAATTTTCATGAAAATCGATGGCGGTTCGACAAAATCGGAGGTTGCAGCTGATTTTTGCCTTCATTGACTATACCATTATGAAAACAAAGATTAAACTACTTTCTTTGATACTGTTGCATGTGTAACATGTGTTGTGTACTAACTCATTTAGATGTGATTTTATGGTAATTTAATGTCTGACATGCTACCTACTCTTTAAGTGCCAACAATTAGGGAGTTTACCCTATATTCTAATGTTTTCTTTTCTATTAATTTAATTCAAAATGATTCAATGAAATTGGAACGATATAGCCCACGGTTGTACTGTTGTTGTACAATCGTCATTGTTTAAATTGATTTTTGATATATTTATTGTCTCTGGTAGGTACGATTGATTTTATTTTATAAATAAAAGTTTTTTTTTTGTCTTACAGCTTCAAATTTTATTTTTTCAAATAATACTTTGGAACAATGTTAGGAACAACTAGGACAACTTGGAACAACTAAAAAAATAATGAATTTCCAAACATGGGGGGCTATCTGAAAAACGATTTTTTTTTGTCTGACAGCTTCAAATTTGAGTTTTTTCAAATAATACTTTGGAACAATGTTAGGAACAACTAAAAAAATAATGAATTTCCAAACATGGGGGGCTATCTCAAAAACGGTTTTTTTTGCCTGACAACTTCAAATTTGAGTTTTTTCAAATAATACTTTGGAACAATGTTAAGAACAACTAGAACAACTTGGAACAACTAAAAAAGTATTGAATTTCAAAACATGGGGGGCTACCATAAAAACGTTTTTTTGTCTGGCAGCTTCAAATTTGAATATTTTCAAATAATACTTTGGAACAATGTTAGGAACAACTAGAACAACTTGGAACAACTAAAAAAATATTGAATTTCCCAACATGGGGGGCTACCATAAAAACGTTTTTTTTGTCTGGCAGCTTCAAATTTGAGTTTTTTCAAATAATACTTTGGAACAATGTTCGGAACAACTAGAACAACTTGGAACAACTAAAAAAATATTGAATTTCCAAACATGGGGGGCTACCATAGAAAAACGGTTTTTCTTGTCTGGCAGCTTCAAATTTTAGTTTTTTCAAATAATACTTTGGAACAATGTAGAACAAACATAGAACAACCCAGAACAACCTAGATAATAATAAAATTCAAAAAGTGGGGGGCTTACTTCACAGAGGTAAGTTTCGGCCTTAAATGCGGGGAATTTAAGATTCGAAAAAAAATTATATAACTTGAATTGAGTGTAGCGAGACTATTTATTTACGACTTTTAAGTGATGTGAAATAAAATTGTAAAAATAATATCAATAAAATGGTTTTTTGTTTTTTTATTATTATCAAGTTGCGGGTTAAATAACTAACAGTTATAAAAATAAGTTTTTTTAATCTATATAATTTTGATCTTTTGTCTTTACTTTGGGACAATCTAAAAATCAATTTGGAGTTTTATTTGGCGGGATTTTATCAAGTGCGGTTGGCGTTTCATTTGAATTATACTTTTATCGTTTATAGTGAATACTGTAAATGATGATGAAAAATTGATGTGATTTTGTGTTACAATCGTCTGCAGAACTGAAGAATTAATGGAGTCTTTAAAATAAATAAATAAATATTACCAACACTCACACCAATTAGCCTAGCCCCAAAGTAAGCACTGTAAGGGTGCGGCCAGATTCAGATTCAGATTCAGATTCTGAAAACAAGGGCGAGAAATAAACAGTGTAGTCGAAGGGTACGGCCAGAGTGCACTCCTGATTCAGATTCAGATTCAGACTCAGAAAAGAAAAAACGAGAAAAAGCAGGCAACCTGCTTAGACTACACTGTTTATTTCTCGCGCTTGTTTTCAGAATCTGAATCTGAATCTGAGTGCACTCTGGCCGCACCCTAAGGCTTCTGTTATGGGATACTAGGGTAACGGATAGAATACATATACAGTACATATATAAGTATGTTTATATAAAAATACATATTAAACATCCATGACTGGAGTACAAATGCTCGTATTCATGGTACAAACATCTCCCCCACCGGAACTCGAACCCGGGACCTTTCGAGTAGGCGACACCTTGAAACTCGGCGTACAAACCACTCGGCCACGGAGGTCGTCGAAAATATTAGCTAATAAGTCTTTAAAATATACGCTATACTGGTCAAGTGGACGTGAGAACTTTATTTTAGTGTTGAGTATCTCACAGAAGCTTATCGAGAATGCTGATACGATACATTTCAAGCCAAATACTTCAAAAAACATTAGAATGCGTCACATCTAAATTCTATTGCAAGAAAAACTAACAAATAGAAGATTAGGCTGTGTGGGCATGTTCTCTTTGCCTTCCTTAAAAAAAAGGACGTTAATAAATGATTTTGACATCTTGACCGATCTTGACGTCTTGGTAGCATCCGAAAAGATTATTGATATTTTTCTTTTCGAGTTGTGTTTGGGTTGGGTGAAAATTAGGTTTTCTTATTCACTCTTGGCGGTAGATCTTTCTGTTATTTAGCAAAAGGGACTTAATATTAATATGGCATTAAATTAAACAATATGTGTTTTGCTTGCGTGTTTTATCTGTCGAAATGCTATCACAGTCGTAGTTATTAAATGTTCGTTACGTGGGCTCTTTTGAGCATAATTAACAACCAACCACAATGCCAGTACAGCAGATAAGTGTGAAAAATTCGTCGGATATTGAGAGTTGGGAATGGGGTGGTGGATGTGGCAGGGAAGCAATACGCGCAGGGTCGGGAAGCAGCCATACCTCTTGCAGCAACTCTAGTGGAGATATCTGCCGCATTTGTCATTGCGAGAGCGAAGCACACAATCCCTTACTTGCGCCCTGTTATTGTTCAGGTATAGCCATAAAAATAAATCAGAAGATTCTTTTATACGATCTAAGGCCTAAGGGAATTGTTTTTTAATTCCCGATAATGTTATGCATTATGAATGGTGGAGAAGAATTTTATTACCAAAATAATAAAATGTGTGTCTTTTTAGTGATTATGTAATTACTGTTTGGTTAATGTTAGACTTGTGTTAAGCAAGTGATAATTGATTCAATAATAAACAATTATAACATAACCAACCAATCAACAGTTAGTAACAAGCAACTCACTTTGATAATGATTAACCATATATGATATTATTCATATTTCCTAAATAAGATAACTTATCTGGTAATATGCCATTCTGAATGTTACTAAAACAAGCTAACCTGTTTTAACAACCTTACTTTAAAGGAGATTGCTCAGCTTCCATACATGTTTGGCCTAAAGAATCATGAAAAATTGTTTCCTAGATTCGAAATTATATATAAATTACTGTAGAAATGAATATTATTGACGGACACCCCTGAGAACTTCTATAAACCATATACACTGAACATATTAAAATAATAGAAAACAAATAAGTTATATAGTAAACTAGGGAATTCAAGCCAAGTACCGAAATTATGGATTAGATTCAGGTATATAGAGCATGTAGATTATCAGATAGTTGCCTGTTTTTAAAGTTAATGCATAAGAGTAACTTTTAAAATCAGGTGTCATTTCCGGTTATAGTAAGGTACTCTGTGACAGAAACTGTGTGATGATTATGTGATGATTGTGAATGAGCCACAGATTAGAGAGAATTTTTAAACTCTCGTTAACCAAAGAAAGCTAAGAGATTTAGAGGTTCTATAGCCATATATTCAGTAGCTTCATTATTTTTGTTATGTTTTTAACATAACCATATTTTAGATTTTTAGTGTATCACGCCTTATAATTTTATTTATTTATAGTCAGGGAACATAGGCCCATAGATAGATACCTTAAATTCTAACATATATACAGATTATAATGTGTTTATGGAGGTGTTTAGCGAAAAATGTATGGCAATAGACTTTATGATGTCGCCTACCATCTATAATAATTGTCTGAGCACATTTGCATCTAGTGAAAATTATAATATAGTTGTGGATATTAATACCACAGCAGTGTAATAAAAAAAATGATTTGGTTTTTCGATCTTTACAAAATAGATTTGTTTTTATGTTATATCTTCGATTAGTCTTTGGCTGAATGTCACTACACCCATAGCCATTAAAAATGATTCGTATGTTTTCCAAACCGGTAAAATTAAAATTCTTTTTTTAAGTAAATATATTATACAAAGGTGTCCGTTGAAATTTAATGACTGTAAATTAAATTATAAATTACGCCAAGAATTACCGTGCATGTCAATATTTTTTGTGCATTTAGGCCAATTTGAGCAATCTCCTTTATAAATACCATTAATGGACTAATAATGTGAAGTGTGAGTAGTAATAAAGGTTTTTGTTTTTGCATCTTAGTCTTCCAGTTGATATTGAATGGATATTACTGTAAATGTTTTACACAATTTCTATGAATATTCTCAAATATACAAGATATATTAAAAGAAAAATATTATTGGTAAATAAAAATAATATTTATAAACAGTAATTTTTTTCACAGCTCTAATAAAATTGTATGTCGTTATGCTTTGTAATCATTATAATTTGTTATTTATTGCAGGTAGTCTTAAATATGTACATCAGAGTTGCCTTCAGCAGTGGCTTACAGCATCAGAAACAAGATCCTGTGAGCTTTGTAAATTCAACTTTATTATGCACACAAAAATCAAGCCATTCAATGAGGTATGAACTTATTTTGCCATTGTAATAATTTAGTTTTATGAACTTAAAGCTCATTCTCATACATATATATATCTCATAGCACATGATGTTTGTACCTACAGAAAAAGGCAAGCACTGTTTTGATATTGTTTTGGAGCCAATATCAAATTACAATTTATTCTTGGATTGTAAGACATAGAATTCACAAGTTCAGGTTTTTAACTCAGAAACTCTGAGTAAAATGACCGTCAAATCACATTTGCACTAAATTTGATGAGATGAGCTCCAAGTAGTTTGTACACCAAGTTTCAAGGTGTCGGGTTCAAATCCTGGTGGGGGCAGATGTTTGTGTGATGAATATGAGCATTTGTACTCCAGTCATGGATATTTAATATGTATTTATACATATATATATTTATATATATGAGGAGCTGGTGAACAAAACGGTATAATTACGCATCAGGTCAAACTACATTTTTTTACAGTCCAGAGGTTTTGGGCCCGTTGAATTTGAATCTCAAATAATTTTCAATCAAAACCCCGGAAAAAATATAAATTTAAAACCATGCCAAAAGCTCACTGTAGGTATGTCATTCAGTTTTGTACAGCTCCTGTAAAATTTAATTTTATGTAATTATACAGTTTTGTTTGCCAGCTCCTCATATATACTAGCCCAGTGTTGTCTTGTACTCTTGTTTGTTTCATGTTATTTCATAGAGCAGTGCTGTGTGAGGCAAGTCTCCTGTCGCAGCACTTCTGTATGAAATGACATGACTCTGCATGCGGAGCAGCTTCATGTTGCCGCTTAACATAGCACAGGGCCTCAGTGAGATCCTAAACTTGACTTAAGTTGGTACTGATTTTAAAATAAGAGGTAGACAATTGGTAGTTGAGAGGTTTGAGCTAAAAAACAGATAAAAAAGATGTCTTTGTACATTTACACTATTATGGATTATTTATGTGACTGGGTGTAGTGGAGGCTGCTGGAGATGTCCGGTGTGGAGCGACGTCGCCTGTGTTGTGCGGTGTTGTTCCACTGCGTCGCGGCCCTCTGCGTTATGTGGTCACTATTCGTCCTCATCGAGCGTGCGGTGGAAGAGGTGAACCGTGGCATGATAGGTAATAATAATAATATTTTTTTATTTTCTCATCACAATCTAAATAAGGCTTACATGAAGCAATGGTACAATGTAGCAGACTGTGGTGGGCTGATACATGAACTAGGAAAATTCCTGTATCCCAGGTTATCAACCCTCCACCCCAAACAATGGTCAGAAAACTTATGAATTGTAGGTAGTGAAAGGAAAGGAAAGGAAAGAAATGAAAGGTGAACACAATCTTAAAATTAATCTAATAATACAATTTAATTCGAGTGGTTTATACGCCGGGTTTTATGGTGTCGCCGACTCGAGAGGTCCCGGTTTCGAATCGTGCTGGGGGCAGCGTTTGTGTGATGAATACGAGCAGTATTTGTATTCCAGTCATGGATGTTTAATAAGTATTTCTATATAAATATACTTATATATGTATTCTATCCGTTACCCTAGTATCCCATAACACAGTGCTTCTATTGGGGCTAGGCTCATTGATATGAGTGTTGGAAATATTTATTTATTTAATGGATTGAAAGAATAGCGTTAACTAACTATGTATATTAACACACATTTACAAAAACATTCCCATAAAAAACAAGACACAAAATACATTGTCAACTAGGGCCCAGCCTTATTTATCACAATGTTGTAACAGCAAATGGATGGTTGATGCAGCATCATTTGTAGACCTAGACAAGAACATTGGCGTAGCATCAATGATGCTACGCCAATGTTCTTGTCTAGATATAGCAAAACTTTTTCTTTATCTGATATAGGAATAATGTTGTAGGTTGTTGATTATACATTTTGCCGTTTATATTCAGGCTGTTTGTTGTTTAATAGGATGGAACGATGTATTACTTTGCAATACGATACGGTTAAACAAAAGACATTCAACGACATTCAAGGTTGTTTGATAAGTCCACTTTTGTGTGTGTGTGTTTATCTGGTATAATCCAAACCCAAGTTATGACGGTTCAAAATAACGACGAAGCGCTTTGAGTAAAGGTAGGTAGTGCCCTTGCGCTTCGCTTGGCTCTTCTTTACCCGATACAACAAGGCGCCGAGTCACCATATGAATTTGACGTAAGAACTGAGGGCACGCTAACTGATTGGATTTTCTTTATTTGCAGTCACTCAGCAGAGCAAAAATTTCTGTACCTAGTACGACAAATTATCTTTTAAATATTACCATTCATCAAAATTATTTAAATTGGTCTGATACAGAAATATGGTAATTGAGGCATTTCATCTGATAGGCCACATTTGGTAAATTGTAGTGTTCAACAATTTCATCCTTTTGGGGATAATTTTTTAAAGGCCCTGCTAAATCTTTAAACGAAACCTACGTTTTCCACTGTGGCCTCCGAAGGGCACGCGTATGATAAAAACCACCAGTCGATAGGCCGATAGATATGTAATAAATACGACTAAATCTATAATGCAAAGTGATTACGACACAAACTTAAACACATCGTGGTGACCCTCGTATCAAATAATGTGTTTTACCAACTGTTAGTTTAGTGTAGGACGTAGTAATAAATGCAAACAAGCCATTAAACAAAGAAGAAAAACAAAAAGGTTATTTGTAACATATAAAAGCATTTTAGGAGCTCGATGGCGCAGGTGGTTAGCGCATTCGGCCTGCGATCGTGAATGTTAAACAACAACTTTCACAATGGTCAGTTATTGGATGGGTGACCAAAAACTTATTATGTCGAGCTCCTCCGTGTTTAGGAGGACACGTTAAGCCTTTGGTCCCCACTGTATTCGCAGTCGTTAGCATCCAACAATCCGGACTGGACCCGCGTTGCACCCGCGTAGTAAGTCACGGCCTAGTCTCCCTATTCCATCCATAGGTTATGCCCGTGCAGTGGCTCAGGCCCCAGGCAGGCCGGTAGTGGGGACCTTAATAGGCTGATGATGATATAAGAACATTATGTATACCTGTGATGGGGTCTAAATATTTATCTGGATACTCAGAGAATACCTCCAGTCCATGGATGGCAATAATTTTCGAAAATTTTCATTGATTATTTTTTGTGCATGTCAGTACGGGAAACTACACCTACAAATCATTACATTGTTTTCCTTGCAGTCCCAGATCAATATTTTTAGAATTGAGGCAAATATGTAATATGTATTAATCGACCAGGATGCCAGTAGTGTCATACGCGTGTTATCCATCTTACTCTTATCCCCTTATCCATTGGAGCTTTGGCAACTTTGCATGAATACTAAACTAATGAACTTTGTTGTGGTCTGAAGACGTAATATGTTAGATGAAATATAGTTCCTTAGTAGGTTTCAGTGTTTTTTTTTATTTTAAAAGGGTGGCAAACAAGCATGGCCCGCCTGATGGTAAGCGGCCTTCATAGCCTACAGTCGCTTGCGATATCAAAAATATCACTTGCGCCGTTGCCTACCTTAATCACCGACAGAAACACAATACCACCAAATGGTGGAGTTCTTTTACTGTGGTCTTTTGTAAGGTGGAGGCACTTCTCTAGACGGACGCTCCCATTCGAGCGGAAAATCCGCTGTGCGCTACCTCTCTTATGAAAAACAAAGTACTAATACCAGCAGACAAAACGCCTTCCTCCTCTTTTTGTTGAAAAAACAATTTTCCACATGATGACAGGCCCTAAATTTGACGACGGTTATAGAATCTGTAGAACAATAAAATTGAATTACACAACAATGTTTCAGCCTTATTATCTCAACATCGAGACGTGTGATTTTCTCATTAAAGTCACGGATGTGTGTTTTAGTATGATAACAATGGAAACGATTACGCGACATTAAAAGGTTTCTTAACAATGTCATTTCAAAGTATGGTCTGTAGTTTTCCAATAGTTGACACTTTTGTAAGTGCATTATTTTATATGAATGTCATATATGGAAATATTTTTTAACGTATTTCTTGATGGTATTTAGGGAACTTCTCGTAACAAGACATGCTGGAGTACTGTTCTCATCTTTGGGCCGTGGCACCCAGTACCAGCTCTCCCGCTGAATCGCATCCAGCGCCGAGTGGTTCAAATAGTCGACGGCCAGAACCTTTCCGATAAGCGTTGATCCTTTGGCTTTGCGTAAGCATATAGCTTTGCTCTGCATCTTCTATTCCATTAATCATGGGGATGGTTCAGAAGAATTGTACGGATTTATTCCAGCTGCTGCTTTTCGCCATGGTGCAGCGCGAAAAAAATTTCATCCCTATCATCTTGAGGCTATTCAGAACAGTGCGATTGAATCATTATTTTTTACCACGTACAAAACTGTGGAATACATTGTCACCAGCAGTATTATCGGACCAATACGACTCGAAAATCTTAAAAATAAAGCGTACTCCAAATTTTTAAAGGCGGGCATTGCGTTTGTGATACTCCTGGTGTTGCAGCCTGTTCCAGGCAGGTTTACCAAGTAGGAATTTCAAAAGTCCTGTCAATAATCCTGACATTTTGAAAAAGTTCGGACTTTTTAGTCTGAAAATGGTACCATTTCTCAATGGTATGGTGTTTTACTCAATATGTACTTTTATTATTCATATGCAAAGTAATTTAAAAAATCCGGACCGGAAGTCAGGATTATTGTCGAAGGTCGGACTAATCCGGATGGATGGTAACCCTAGTTGAGGGGTGTCTATGGGCGACGGTGATCACTTACCATCAGGTGAGCCGTCTGCTCGTATACCTTATTATATAAAAAAACCGAAGGTAAGCGGCCTAGCGGTGAAAGTAAAAAAATAAATATACTACATACACATCGATCAGAACGATTGGGGTAGCCAGAGAGAAAAGTAGTGCGATTCAATAAAATAAATTCATGTAAAGAACTACAATAAAATTGAAACACTTGGTCTGCGCTTTCACGGCAAAAACGTCGCCATTCCTTTTATGTCCTTCTCTTCAGGGCACAACACTGGAGCTAGAGAGCAGTATCACCATGCTCGGTATGGAGATTCGCTGTGACTTAAATCCAAGGAATTACATGGAAAGAAGGAAGGCCTCACGCAAACTCGGAGTCCTGAACAAGGTGCGGCGTTTTTTCACGCCCGAGCAACAACTATGCTTGTTATATAAGACGCAGGTGCGGTCTTGCGTGGAATATTGCTCGCACCTCTGGGATGGCTCCGCCAAGTACCTGCTCGATGCTTTGGATAGGTTACAACGGCGCGCAATCCGTATCATAGGCGATGAGGAGGTGACTAAACACCTCGAGCCTCTTCAATTACGCCGTGACGTGGCGTCACTAAGCGCGTACTATCGTCTGTACCACGGCGAGTGTTCTGAGGAGTTATTCTCTCTTATTCTACCTTCCCCTTTACTTCAGAGGACCACGCGCGCTGGCTTACGTTGTCACCGTCTAACTGTGGCTACAATTCCAACGCGTACAAAGAAATTTGGTGACTCATTTCTTTGTCGTACTATCCGTAAATGGAATGCTCTGCTCGCTCACGTGTACCCTCCCTCTTACAACCTGGGCTTAAAAGAGGCGTGAAGAAGCAACATGCAGGCCGGCAGGGTGAGGATGACTGGTGTGGCAGGTAGAATTGCTAGAGTGGGGTAGAGTCATTTGTCGTCAAACACAGACTAACTTTTTTGTGGTAATTAGGTCATTGTCGAGCTGGATTGTTCCAATTTTAGACATTAGTTTAAAATGCAATACGTCATTACACCACAAAAGTCTCATTACTTGAAGCAGCAAGTTATTAATGGGTATTTGTTTCTTAGGTTTTCACTCATACCACTCATTAACTAAAACAAGTTCCAACGGCACAGATTCGCTGATTTATTTGTTTCTCGGCGTTTCGCATCCTTTTCAGGCTGCGTCGTCAGAATTATATATTTGCAGTCAGAATTAGGGATTTCTGAATTGAAAAAATATTGGAATATATAACATAATCAAGCACGGCCCATACACACATCTTTCGCGTATTTAGCATTCGTAACTTTTTTCATACAACCTTGCTGGCCCCTTTTTGCAGCTGTTGATATCGATTACCTTTAGAACACGATCATTTCGATCGTGATAGATCAGTCTTGGTCTTCCTCGGCTTACTACAGTACATCCTCCCAGTTTCGTGTCGTATATCTAATGTTCTTTCATTCCGGCGTTCGACTATCTTTTCATATGTCAAGTAGTGAAGACACAATCTGAATGCGATATAGTTAACTGCGGAAGCGGAAAGGGCAGGACCGTTGTGTGAACAAATCCCTATGTCCAGCAGTGGACGCCCATCGGCTGATAATGTTAATTAACTACTAGCTGTCAAAAATTCATTTATGCTGGAAATATGATCGACTTGACTATATTTTAAAATTAAGTCTTTGATAAAATAATGCGTTGATTTATATTACACACGCACACTCCAATACACACACACACGCACATACGCACGTACTTAATGTTAAAGGAAACGTAAATTGTCATTATTATTATTATTATGTTTTTGGGGTTCCGTACATAAAAAGGAAAAAACGGAACCCTTATAGGATCACTTTATTGTCCGTCTGTCCGTCCGTCCGTCCGTCTGCCAAGACCGTTTTTCTCAGGAACGCGTGGGGGTATCAAACTGAAATTCATATCTAATACTCATGTCTACTGTCCCTTGGAGCTGTGAAAAAATCAAATTTCTAAGCCGAAGCAATCAAAAGATATAACCGTTTATGCCGCAAATTTTCGAAACACACGGGTATTCCCGTGAACTTGAACCTTGAAAGGACAATGCCCATACCCCGTACCATATTGCGTCATAGATATATTTACACCAAAAAAATGAATTATAATTAAGTGTATTATGTATTGACTTTTAACCGATTTTTTAACCACATTTAAAAAATATATATAAATGATGCTAAATAATTGCAATTACTTACTTCCACAAAAAATTACGTATCCGTAAGTCAAAATTTCATTTCCGAAATCTTGCACGTTCCGATAACAGTTGTCTGTTATTTCCGAGGTGTAACAATGAACATAAAAATCTTTGTTCGAATTATAAGCATTAGCCATTGTTTAAGTAAATAAGATTTTAAAGTATAAAATAAAATATGTAAAGGAATCACATAATTTTATTTTATCTCACCATTTCATAAAGTAAAATTGCGTATTTTCGAAACTCAAAATATACATTCATGGCGATTCGGAACGCTTAATTACGGCACTGCCAGTGTCAATGTGAATTTCGTTTTTGTTGTGATGATGTTTGTTTTGTTTGTTTGATCGACGTTATTCTTGCTGCGTTTGAGTCGATTTAATAGTTTTATCGTTTGATTAATTCACCACGTCTATAATAATTATTGACAGTGACGAGATAGTGACTCTTTTTTGTGGATTATCGAGATAGTGACTTTGAAGTGCCGTGTCGAGACAGTGACTCTGTAGACGCCAGCCGACGTTGAAATTACAATAACATTGCTCAGGGTTCCCAACTTAGGGGTTTTTTGTCCCCCAGATTTAGGGGCTAGAAGGGTTAAAACGGACTTTTTTAGGAGCTGGAATTTTTTGGGGGTTCTTTTAGGGGCTTTTAACAAAACTTTCAATTAAATCGAAAAACAAAGCGTGTGTTTTCTTTCAGTTTTGTGCGTAGAATGGAACGCACCACGATATGAACCGACTGAACTCACTGTGTGGCAGGTTGTTTCCTAAGGCTGTATGGACTAAAGTTCTTTGCCTTCCACCAATCAAAACAGCTAAATAAGATTTAACAGCCTGTCAGCTCATTTTCGTTTGATTTTCCATTCGCAAAATGTATTTATTCAATAAAATAATTTACTGTAACTAAATATGTAACGTTTTAATTTATGAGCAACGAAAGAATTTAGGTAAGAAGATAAGTAGGTACATATAAATTTCTATATTTAGGGGATTTTAGGGGAATTTAAAAAATACTTAGGGTAAAATTTTGGTAAGGGTTGGTAACACTGACATTGCTAACCTAATTATAATTTAACTAGTGATACTATAATATCACGGTTCTTACAATGCACAGGTAGCGACATCTTTAATAACCACGCTGATTCAAAATTACTAAAATGTTATCATCAAACGTTTTCCAGCTTATGTAATTTTTTTCTAAAATGTGGTTAAACATTGACAAAATATTTTTGATAGTAAAAAGTTAGATAAAAACTAAACTCTTGAGAGTAAATTTGTTTTGATGCAAGTTGATATGGATCTCCTAAGAAAAATAGGCATTGTCCTTTGGTATGAAGTAACGTCTTATAGTACGATAAAGGAAAAATTGCGAAAACCGTAAATTTTTAGTGACATCATATAATAAAAAATATTTCTGAAATTTTTGAAGTTACTGCCTCTTTTCTCATGAACGCGTAGAGGTATTAAATTGAGTTTGTACGGAACCCTCGGTGCGCAAGTCCGACTTACACTTGGCCGGTTTTTTATATATAAAAGTGATTTGGCGGCGTAATGATTATATAATTTGTGTCATCAGCGTGGCCTTTCTGGACGAAGTTGGTAGTGGTAGCGGTGGGATTCACCGGAGGAGCAGTGTTTATGTACATACAGTGCCGACAGTACCTGCATCTGTGCAACCGCTGGCGGGCACATAACAGGTTGGTTCCCAAGATCTTACTAGTATTTATAAATGTAAAAATTTGTTACTCAATCAGGCGAAAACTAATGCACTGATTTGTTATGACCTGGATTTAGACATAGGATACTTTTTATCCTGAAAATTTGTTAGGTTCCTGTGGGATTCTTAAAAAACTAAAGTAAATGCAGACGAAGTCACAGGCCGGCGCTAGTTTAATTAAATTAGACATTTGTTGCACCTGGAGCGCAGGTTTGGAACGCAGCGCAGCCCATGTGTATCGGAATTTGTTGGTTTTCCTTGTAACTTTGACAGCTGTCTCGATTTGTCGTTAAGTCGTTATGGTCCATTCCTCCCGTTCGGTTCTGCGCCTCTGGCGGGATAAATTGGCAGTGTCCTCCCCCATTATTATAATATTTCGTTTGACAGAATACTGTTGATACAAAACGCGCCCGAGAAACTGGCGATGGGTTCGCCGCCCGCGCGTCGTCGACGCGAGCGCAGCACCCGCGGCCAAGTGGTGGCCAGTGTGGAGCCGGCGCCTCCGCCCGCCGCCTTCCACGAGGAGGATGAGAGTGGCGGCTTCGACACATACCGGCCCAACCCGCACCGCCGTCTGTCCGCGCGCCCCGACGGTAAGTCTGTCTCACCAACGTGTCTATAGATAGTAACACTGGCTATAGTTCCCCCGCCCGCCGCCTTCCACGTGCAGGACGAGAGTGGCGGCTTCGACACGTACTGGCCCAACCCGCACCGCCGTCTGTCCGCGCGCCCCGACGGTAAGTCTGTCTCTCCTGTCTTACTGTCTATAGACAGTAAGACTGGCATAGTTCCTGGATTTTTGAAATCAAATCAAATTAAAAGTCAGTAACGAATGCCCCTCACCCTGCAGCTCAGCAGCACGGTAAATGCATCCTTGAGTTTGCCGCGAATTAAATAGGTAGGTACCAGATTTGGCAGCGGGGTGGTCCTTGTCGGAACATTTTTGATGAGAATCTTTCAATTTTGTTTGACGGTCGCGCATTGGATTTCAACTATTTGAGGGCCGTTTATGGCCCGCGAGTCGTAGTTTGCCTATCCCTGTCTTAGTATTAACGACGCACTTAATAATAAGTAACACTGGCTATGTGTTTGACCCGCCCAACCAGCACCGCCGTCTGTCCGCGTGCCCCGACGGTATATGCCATTAATAGACAATATTACGTTGTGGTAAACGTGGAGTAAGGAGCTCGATGGCGCAAGTGGTTAACGCGTTCGGCTGCTTTCGTTGAAGTTAAGCAACACTCGCAATTAGCGGTTATAGGATGGGGGACCAAAAAATTACTACCTAGAGCTCCTATATTTCAAGCAGTTTTTAAAAATAATTCAGAAATAAATAAACTGAATTCGTCTTGATAGTAATTCTTTAACCCATTTGGCGCCGCTGTACTTGATTGGGTACAGTAAACAATTGAGGGTAGATATGAGTTTTTTAGGAATAGTTGTAGTTACCGTTCGCTATAGTAGGAGATAGAAATAGTGCTTCGGAATTAAAAACAGTTTAAGTGGATATCTTTTTAAAATCTATTACTCTGAGGATTGTAACTTTGCAGTTTAATTGTTTAAAGAAGTAAGTTCATCATATAATTACTATCAAGGGTTTAGCATATGCAAAAAAAAATGGTGTTTATAATTTTTGTATTACATATACTAATGTATAAATTAACTAATAAACCAGTACTTTCCATTATATATTTGCATAAAAATTATGCTTTAAACAGTACTGTACCTGATTGAGTACAGTGGCTTAATCCATGTAACGAACACACGTCCTTTGTTTCAGGTTTTAGTAATAATGACCACTTTTCGCTGTCTTTCGTTAGGTAGGCGACGGCAGCGTATGCTTCTTCAGAGGCATCAACGATTGCAGTTTGAACTGTATCATATTCGAGAAGCTGTTGCACCTGGGTATAGCAAAAGTCTTGCATGCCTTTCAGTCTTGCAAGCTTTTGCAACCATACAAGCCAAGCTTTATTAATTGTTTCGTCAATTCTGTCATCCTATTTGATGGAGCTACGCCAGACTTGAAGCATTATCTTGCCGTTGATCAATAAGGGACATAAGATGTCTAATGGGTCAAATATAGACATCGCAATTTCATCTCGACATCTCGCGCTTTGTCGGACTTCGAAAACCGTCGCTGATCACACTACCACTACTATTTTCTTCAATTCGAGATCAAAGGCTAGGCTGACTGGAACTGGTTTCCAAATTAGACCTAATGCTGTTGTATCAAGCTGACTGGCACGCTAGTGTCTTGGCGGAGTAAACCGTTCGGTATATTAGAAGCCCGATTCGTAATGTCAAAACCTCCCTCCTTGTGAATCATGATCACGTCATTCACCAGCTGCTTCATCTCCTCCTCGTTGTCCACGGAGTCAAGGTAATCGTCAACGTAATGCCTTTCCTATATGGTTTCGACCGCTCGTCGATGGGATGTAGCAAAATCGTCTGCATTTCGACGGATTATGAAGGTAGCAGTGCACGGAGACGAAGTGCCACTGAAGTTCATAGAGGTCATCATATATACTTTCGCTGGCCTCGCCAAAGAAAGCATTGAGCCTTTTGATCATCAGAATTGCAAAAACATTTCTCTGACGTCTCCAGTAACAGTCACTTTTTTCTCTCTGAATCTAAGCATAGCACCAAGTAAGGAGTTTAATAGGTCTGGACTAGAAAAAAGCTCAGTGTTCAAAGAGATCCCTTGGGTTTGCGCTTGCGCGTCTTAGTTTTCCAGGTTTATTAAAGTTGCGAACGCTAAAGTGAGGAAGATACCAGACTCGTTGGCCAACTGGTGCATTACAAGTTT
Source organism: Chilo suppressalis (assembly GCA_902850365.2). Taxonomy (NCBI): domain Eukaryota; kingdom Metazoa; phylum Arthropoda; class Insecta; order Lepidoptera; family Crambidae; genus Chilo; species Chilo suppressalis. The sequence goes on from OU963902.1 coordinate 9,291,463, forward strand.
TTTCTGGCATAATCTTTCTCCAGCATATTATCTACTTGCTTCGTATAATCTGCTGCGAATTTGGGGTCCATCATCTTCTCAATCACGCGTAATCGACTTTCGGCGTATCTCATATTGTTGGGAAGTTCGACTTCATCACTCCTCCATAGTAAAGCGGACTCCCAGCGGCCATCGATTCTCCTTGATTTCGTATCGAGGATGTGAAGTGCTCATCGATCTTGCGGAGAGTATGCTGCTCGGTTGCTTCGAATTTTCAATACCGATGCTGCCGAATTTAAAGTAGTTTTCTACAAGGAGGTGAAGTTCATCATCCCTTTCCGACTGAATGTGTAAATTAAACTCAGGTATAATTTGCCTTAAAATCGCGGAGAACCCATGAAGGACCCACCTGAGTTCGGTTAAAGAAGCGACGGGTTCATTCTTCTTGCCGTCTCTAATTTCTCGGTTAATAATCATGTGCCAATAATCTTGGCCGATCAGAACTGTCGGCAGCCTTTATTGGAAGAGATCTGAGATGATCGTACTGTGAAATAATGCTCTTGTCCATCGAATATTTCGGTAGGGTCAAGTCCACGGTACGAACTTGCTCTAAGTCGAAAACCCCGGTTTCTGTTACAATCTTCAGTGGCGCGATCTGACTTTTCAAAATACCGTGACTCCCAACGGCGCCTTGTAGTGACAACATAGCGTCGTGACCTCAGGCGCCTATTTTCCCCGCGACATCACTGTCCACTAACGAGACAGGGGATCGTTCATTAAGTAGGGCGTAGGTGTCGCAGCTACCCTCAGGACCTAAGACAGTCACAGGTAGCACCTTCAGGAACCTTCCTACCTGCTGACCAAATGTTTGCAGTACTCTTTGGGTCATTCTTCTCCTCAGTTTTCTTCCTCGTCCAGTCGGTGCGGTAGAGCCGCTTATGATGACTGCCTTTGCAAGTGGGACATTGCTTGATTTTTGATTTGCACCTATCCCGACGATGAGTAAGTAGCCTTTAAGCATCAGAAGCATAGTCGGTGCTTGAAGATCCATTCCCAGCTTTGATTGACGTCCTGTTCTTTGAATTTCCCACTGGCATTATCTGATGGCCCGTATTGTCACAGAATACGCAACTTGCTTGTCGTCTGGGTTCCGTCGCCCTGCTCGCCAAATTAACTTTATCGGTGGTCTTCTCGTCCGCGTTCATCGCCAATATCGTTCGCTTGCAGGAAATCGGCTTGTTGAATTTCGATGCTTTAATTCCTCCCCTCCTGCATACCTCATGAGGTTCATGAATCAGGTACTTGGCCAGAACAGGTAGCTGAGGTTGGTAAGCAGTAAGATCTCGGCTGTCTAGAATCTAGCCATCGACTAAAATATCGGTTCAGTGAGTTTGCTGATAATCAAGCTATCAAGTCAGGACTTTATAAATATCCAATATGGCCGGTGGATTGGATAGCAGCAACGCAATTGTCAACTTCAGTCGCCCTGACAACCAGCTCCCACCGAACGCCAGAAACTTTCGGTACTCTCTAACATTTTGTTTTTTCAAAAGTGGCACCTTCCGAGACACTCTTCCGTGCAAGTTTGTCTCACATAGTCTCCGTCTAATTGTTCTTGCAGACACACCCTTCGACCCTCCTGCACCAAACAACTCCGGACGTATCAGTTCTGATCCCTTGATCGGATCTATTTTTGCCAACAACACCATCTTAGAGTCTTCCCGCAGAGTAGTTTTTCCTGGTCTCGGTTTTCTTGGTACGTTTTCAGTCGTTTTGAACTTTTTGAAATGTTTTATAGCATTCATAACCATGTTCTTAGAACAGTTCAAGTGGTTTGCTATTTTTCTGTATGACCAATCTTTATTATGAATGTTGAAAATAATCTTCCTAGTGGGCGAATCGCAACTCTTGTTTTTTCCCATATTGCTGGGTTTAAAACGTATTCATTTTAATTAAAAAAATAGGTTTTATATGTAATATCGACGTTTCATGAAAATACGCGGCAAAACAAAGAAAAACAGAATGCAGTTTTTTCTTCTTTTTTTTAAATTTTGAACACAGCTTTTAATGTCTTTAATTAGCTGGCCAGCTACAAGTACGTTAAAAAAGTTTGTGTTATGTTCCCATAGTGAGCAGTGTCTAAACTAACGAACACAACTATTTTTTGTCCCACATTGTAAGAATACAACGTTGTGTATAGTTTAATAATAATTACACTAGATTAAATACCAATTTTAGCTAATTTTAGTACCATAAGTAAGTTTTTTGTGGTCAATTAGGGAGTGTCTTTAATTATGTGACCACCACTGTATGTGTATGTGTAATATATACATGTATGTACATATACCATTTACTAGCTATAAGAGAAAGAAAATGTGCGCGCGCACTGAATTCTCTTGCTTATATCCCCCACTCAACTCCCGAACACACTTTTCGTAACGCGTAACGCATTCGCCAGCTTACCCCCAAAAGTCAAGAGTGCGTAAAGAAGTTTCACTTTAAAAATGCCACATAAAAAATGACACAATGTCGTTGTGTACAGACGGGCAGCTTCGTGTGGAACATGAAGAGACGCGGCGGTATTCCGACACGCGGCTAGTTCAAGCCGCCCCGCCGGATGAACCGCCCGCCTGTCCAGTTGAGGTAAGAAAATAATACTATATAGGATTTCATATAAAATCCACAAATTTTTTCCGCCTTATTACAAAACGTAGAGTCGTAGACTAAAGTTACACATGAGGTCCAAGCACGAAATAATTAAAAATAAATACTAGTACACAACACACACATACCCACACACATAGACGCACACACAGTATAACAAATACTCACAAGTTAATATTTCTGTTATTTTTTTAATTTAATAACACCAATTAGCCTAGCCCCAAAGTAAGCACTATAAGGCTTGTGTCATGGGATACTAGGGTAACGGATAGAATACATATACTGTACATATATAAGTATATTTATATAGAAATACATATTAAACTTCCATGACTGGAGTACAAATGCACGTATTCATCACACAAACATCTGCCCCCACCGGGATTCGAACCCTGCCCCCCTAGCATGAGCACCGCGATATGACATATCGCTCGTTTTTATCACGCCCAATTGTCAAATTACTATGAAGTTTGACATTTAGACGCGATAAAAAACGTAATATAATGTAAATTGTGGTGGTCATGCTAGGGGGACTGGACCTCTCGAGTCGGCGGCACCATGAAACCCGGCGTACAAACCACTCGGCCACGGAGGTCGACGAATTATTAGTAAGAGGTATCATTATCCACCTGATCCGGAGTCGGAGAGGCTGGTTATCTGTCATAAAGGTTCTCCTAGTGCAGAAGCCAGTCTCTTACATAGTTTACTTACTTTTCACCGTTATGTAATTCTATGTGAGAGAACAAATAAAGTAATTATAATTTTGACAGCTTCGTAAAGTATCGTAATAGTAATTTTTTTATAGATAAAGCTATTTTGTTATTACGTCCGATAGAGGTGCTGCTTATTTTTCATAGAAACTTTGACGATGCGATACGTTACGGAGCATTCAAAATCTCTTGCTTGGGCCTCTGGACTAAAATTGATGATGTCACTTGTTTGCTACAAAGAACACAGCGACAACATTAGGTTTAAACCAAGACTAACTTAAGTCCGCGTTTTATAAAAAGGCGGTTTGTATTTTACACACTACATTCTCAGACGCTCAAGTCAGTAGCTGAGAACCTTGTCCCCCACTTTTAAAATTTTATTATTATCCATGTTGTTCTGGATTGTTCTATGTTCTACAGTGTTCCCGAGTTTTATTTGTAAATAAAAATTTGAAGCTACTAGACAAATTTTTTTTTTTGTGGTAGTCCCCCATTTTTGGAAATTAAATATTTTTTTGGTTGTTCCAAGTTATTCTAGTTGTACCTTACGTTGTTTTATGAGGGCTACCATAAAAAAATATTTTTTAGTCTAGTAGCTTAAAATTTATGTTTTTATAAATAAACTGAAGCAATGTGGAACAAACATAGAACAATCCAGAACAACCTGGATAATAATAAAACTCAAAAAGTGGGGAGCTTACTTCCCTGAGCTCAATGAACAAGATAGTATCACAAACACAAATAAAAATAAGATCTTTTTAGATTATCAAATTTTTAATTTTAAGCATTTAACTGCTAGATGTTTAAATATGAAGGAATAGTGAAACTAGAGGAAATCCGACACGACCTTCGAGTTTTTGGTAGCATAGTTGGTTAGTGCGTCCGCCCGGATAGCGGAAGATGCGGGTTCGAATACCGTCTGGAACCTGGACCGAGTGGATTTTTTTCTATTGAATTATACTTTAGATTTAAAGATTATACTATAGGTTTGACTATACAGAATAAGTTCATAAGGTGCGTTAAGTTTTTGGTCCCGGAACATAGCTCAACTGGAAGTGTTAAGCCACCTTTTAATTCATTCAGATAAAACTAACTTATTCACACATATACTAAAAGATTTTTAACGTATCCCACGTTATAAAACATGATCGAAAACTTACATCCAACCTGGATGTAATTTTTCGATTTCCTAACTAATAGCAGTGTCATTGAGTTGTGGCTAACGACTCGACCTGTGATTATGACCTTGCCGCGCTTGCAGTGAGTGACAAAATGTACTAAAATCAACGAATTAGAAATAATATGGAAGTATTACTATCTAATACAGGCCGCTAACATATAGTTCCTAACTTATGCAACTAAACTACAATGCTAGCGCTACTCGCACACAAAATACTTCGACAAATCAAATATCTGCAAATGAATTTGGCTACCCATTCAATGGGTAAGATAATGTTGAACAGAAATCCCAACTAATCCTATGATCGGCGTGTTCATAGCATTTTTTCGCCCCACCTACTGGATCACAGTTTGCGTGTGACCACTTTTTCACAGTGCAGTTCATATTCCATATTATTAATAATTCGTTGCTAAAATTTTATAAACACACCACGAAGTGAAGCGTAACAGTGACGGAGCTAACGTGTTTGTGCTCATTGCTAAGTCAAAAATCGTGGCCGGGTAGTAAGAGAAAGTATTATAGTGCGATTCAAACTTATGGCAGATGTGAAGTTAGTTAGCAAGTTTCAGTTCAGTGACATTTAAATGTGTATGTAACATATCTTACATCATCCAACTTGTTTGTTCCGCGACTTACACTAGCTTCATAGCCGTTATTAAGTTTGACTAGCTTCACAGCCGCCGTTAAGTTGGAATCGCGCTCAAATCCCAATGATATTTGTTTCCCTCACCCTTAAGGTTACAGTAACCCGAATATGGCGTAACACTTTACATGGCGTAATTTCGCGTTGTTTCCTGTACCTACCCTTAGCACGAACTAATATCAAATTCGTTACATTTGCGAGTGCGAATAGTCATCGAGAAATTATGTACGGAAACTTGACCATCGCCACAACGGACGTTAAGAGAATTAAAAATCAGTATCACGAGCTTCTCGACGTTTGAAGCTCATCAAAATCGAATTAAATTGTTTGAATTCGATAGTGGTTCGTGCCAAGGGCGTTGCCAGCTTATGACTAAGGGCAATGGGGAGCAAAATGGGGCAAAGTCAATCGCTCGCACTTTGGTACTTTTGCGGCTAGCTACATTTGATTTATAGAGGGGGGGGGGGGCAGTTGCTGCCGCCCCCCGCCCCTCGGCGACACCCTTGGTTCGTGCTAAGGGACCCTTAATTAGACGAAATCCGTGATGGTATACATAAAAAAATCCACGTTGTATAGGTTACGTGTGAACGAGAACAGGGCGGAGTGTATCACATCAGCGTAGACCCGCTAGAGGCGGACATTCGCTCGTTGCTAGCCCTGGAGGCCAAGCGAGCGGCGAGAGCGGCCAAATCCTTACCCAACTTACGCGCTAGTAGGGAGAGTCTCCTCCCCCAACTACCCCCCGCTCCTTTACCCGCTTCAACACCCTCTCCCCCCTCCTGAGGCCCGCCCCCGCCCGCGCCGCTGCTTCTGTACCGCGACGACACCGTCTACTGAAATCCAATACTGTTGAGGACTCGATCGGTCCTCGGTCGGAGAGTAGAGCGAGCGACGCCGGGCCGCGTCTAGAACTGTAATTTTAATTATGTAATCACCTAAAGTTGTGTCTCGTTCATGGACGAATGCTAGGAATACGAAGTGTTTTTGTGCCGCGTCAAAATTATTCAGTTTTTATGGTGAAGCGTTTATGAAAGTGATTGTCGTGCCGGCAGCGCCAACACCGATGCAGGAAGGGCATTAGACGGTGACAGTCGAAGTATGTGTGACCTCAGAACTTGATTGACTTGTGTGTTTTTGTTTAAAATTTCAACGTAAGCCATTCCACCGATTTTATTAATCTACATTGTAACAGAAAACGTAATAGCTCGATAATAGAAATCTCATTAAAAATAGTGTTTTACACGTAATGTAAACTTACAAGTAGCGATGTGCTGAATATGTAATATAAGATGCGCGTTATGGTAAAGTGAAACTGATGATAAAAATTACAGTGAAATACTCGCTTTTGGGTATTTCGTAGACGTTTTACATGATTCAGCGTTATCGATGGCTGTCTTCCTATTACTGCCTGTGAAACAAAAGCAATTGGTAATAAAATGTTTGCTCTAAGATTATACTTATTAATAATACTGATAGCTTTTACTCCCATGTGTAAAAATTATCTTCGACTAAGATTGTAATTATACACTCTTGGAAATTGGTTGTTCTTCATAATGGAAAATAACTGTATGAACTACTAAAATTTAGTGCAAGCAATAGTCACTTTAAAGCTCATCGGCTCTTAGTGAAGGTAATTTTTACAGAATAATCAGAAAAGTAGTTTTAAACATCGGTAAAACAAAAAAAAACGGTTACAAGATTAAAAAATCAAATTTGCCTTATACAATGTTAGAGTTACCGATTTGCGATCTTCATTTTATGAAAGTACGAACCATAGTCGTTGAGTTCAGTCAATTTTCATTCTAAAATTATTCTGTATATCATTGTTTGCAAATCCTTGACTATATTTATAGCGCATTGAATTTTCGTCTTGAACTGTTACTATTTGGTAATAATTTTTCATCAAGTGTGGTTTCTATTGTAAAAACATGCTTTGTTATCGATATTCATCGTAAAAAAAAGTGTGCTTCCAGTATCACATTAATTGTATTTTAACCTAAGATTTAAAAATTTGCAACTATTTATCGAGCGAATAGCCAATAAGCTGCAATAGCACTTTTTTGAAAAACAAATCTGTACCTACTTGTTGCAAAATAATTACATGTAATCAATGTGAATAATAAATGTCTTCACTTCTTATTTCGATTTGGAATATAGGTATGTTTTTCTATATTATGCGTGCTTTCAAATCGATCTCAAGCGCTAAATTTCTAAAACTTTCATCGCCCACAAAGAGCACAAAGTGAAGAAGCGAATAGCATCCGTAAATTCGTCTATTGTCGCTGACATAAATCATCACGATCTAGATTAAATAAAAAAATATTGTATAATCCATGAGCTGTGCATTCAATCAATATTGTATATAGTAGTTTGATATGTACATAGATTATTTTGTTTTTATCTTGACAATGTCTCTCAACTCATCCTTACTGTTGTAAATAGTTATAACGCTTGATTCCCGGCACTATAGTCTTTTCCTCTTAGCATGTGTAGCGTTATGTTTCTATGTGTTGAGAACGGAAAATTCACCTTTATTGTAACGTTTATAATGCCGGCACATGGCTATTCGTGTTGGCTTTTTGTAATCATGCCATCAGTCTGTCCTTTTCGTACCTTGTATGATGTATATGAGTATGATAAGGACAGACTGATGTCAAAGTTACAAATAGAATACACGAAAAGCCAAGTGATGTTCGGGCATAAAATTAGTGGCATTTTTTACAAATCATAGAAAAAAATGGAAAAGACTAAAGTAATAAAACTTCCAATCTATAGCCTAATAAAATGAATTAATAACACACCCACCATTATAAACCCATAACGTGTGTCTACCTTTATGTTAAATATCAATAATGAAATATACTCAATAACAATAATGAGATTATATAGAAACGTATTTTTTATTGTATTAAATGTATATGACAGTGGGCTACGTTTGCAATGCACTTTCTGTTTTAAGGATAGAAAAATAATTTGTTGACTATCTCAAATAGTACATCGTGCAATTTTCACCTCAAGGATATAGTATCAAAGTTGTGCTAGATGGTCAATGGTTTTCCTTATTAATAATGCCTAAAAATATTATTGAATTCCAAGTTTTTTTCCTTTTTCTATCCATAGATACAGAATTTAGTACTTAACTAATTTTTATTTTAATGACCCTGGTAAGCCTCGAGCCCATTCATGTAAAGTTATAATTGACAATGCTTTAGAGTGAAAGAGATTTACAATAATCATTTTACTGTTGACATTTCTGTACTGTGTATTTGTTTGATGGAATTTGATAGTGCTTAAATCAAATGTACTAAAATAGGGCGGATCAAATGCAATATAACGGAGTTTTAATCTATATGACAGAGCATTTATTACAACAAATGCTGTCTAAACTACAATCATAGAATAAAGGATTCTTCCTTTTGGAAGTGTATTTTATACTATAAACTCAGAAAAAAACACAAATTGTGTATTCTGTACCGTCTTTGAGTTCGCTCCGCTCCTGTCTTAGCATCGCCGATATCGGATAGAGAGACAGCTTCCAATTTAATGACAATGAATCTTCAACTTTATTCTTAGTGACATACAGCTCAAATAAGTATAACGATAACGACGACCTCAAAAAGGCGTTTCAAATTTGAGAGGTGTGTAGTGTTTTTATTGAGGTTAATTTTAGACCGTCAGCGCTGGTATCTGCTGCTTTCATGTTAATTTTTAAATGGTGTCCTTCAGTGTAATATTTTATTATCGAATCTCCCTTTAATATATGGCTTTTTCATTAGCTCTCTTCAATTATGTAGTTATATACATCATTAAAAATAAAGCATTACGTCAATTTTCGGTTATTGTCATATTTTGTTTATGAAATATACGTAACTTAATGTGCAATAAATTTGGTATATATTCATGTCATGACATAATAACATGCTCAACTCTGTTAAAGTACCAATGACACGCATTTATTCGGCATTTTCAATTTGCCTCTTGAAAATTGGTTAATTTTATTAGTTTTAACTCTAGCTATTACAATTCTAAAATATCCTTTCAGTGTTATAGTTATACACACTTGGCTATGCGAAATTTTATATACATAGTTTAATCACCTTTTTTTTATGTTACTAATATTAACTTTGCTCACCCCACCGCCTTAAGGATTAATCTTGGTTTTACTTATTGTACAATAATTAAGACAATGGCGTCTTAATTATTGTTAACTGCTCCGATTTTTTATAAGGGTGTTCGTTGCGTCGAGTGGCTTCCGATTTGGTATTAGGAAAAGAAATATGCTTGTATTTTATACTGATAAAAGAAATAACTACTTCATATTGAAAATAATCATTGCACTATACTGTCCATACTCGTTCAATTACAGTTTGTATTTAAGTTTCATTTCGTTTGTAATCGTAATAAAATTCGTGTCTTATGTTAAGATAACGTGCTAGAAACAACACGTAAGCCTTATTACTGTTACAAATAATGTTGAGTTTTCTTTGACACAAACAATGTGAAAATTATATCTAGGTTTGTTTTTTTTTATAACGAGGTAGGCAAATGACTACCCCACCTGATGTTAGGTGGTGATAAAGTCCAAACGCGAAGATAGCTGGTACAGCAGTTATAAGCTGCTACACCAACCATCGCCACCTTCCCGGCCTGCAAAAATGCTTCTTCACGCCTCTCTTAAAGGACCCCAGATTGTAGGAAGGAAAGAACACGAGCGCGGGCAAAGAATTTCACTTACGAATAGTACGACAAAGAAATGAGTCATCAAATTTCTTTGTTGTTCGTGTAGGAATAGTGGCCACAGTAAGTAGAACTATCACTCTTCTATCCTGATGCTGGCACTTCACTTGGATATTTGTATTTGCTATTTGTAAACTCGACACCTATCTACCCTTTCCATTCCTTATAAAGCATGATAAGAAAAGACTAATGTCAAGTTTACAAATAGCAAATACGAATATCCAAGTGAAGTGCTGGCATGATAAAATCTACACCTTGAATATCATGCACAGAGTGTACTTCTATGTATAATATAATTATATTAAATAATATACATTAAATCAAGCAGTAATTTATCGCCAAAATCATAACGCCACAACACTGCAATCGATAGAATTAAACCACTTAACTCAGCGTACACCCTAAATTTAAAGTATAAAATGATCGTGTACAAAAATGATACAATGCAAAACCATGTTAAATTTTATATATTTTGTTCTTTTTAAACGGTTGTCTGTATTAGACAGTTCAATGTGACATTTCTTTTCATTATCATATTGCTTTCTTAGAGCATGGTTATCATGGTATATGCTTTAAGATTGCTGCTGCATGTACTCTTCAAATTTCATTATTATGTACTCCAAATGCCATAATGTTGTCAATAATATAGCAAAAAGAATCTTACTATAAATAATGCAAGTTTCAAAATTTATGTATCTTAACATTTTCGGTTATTAATTCATCTAATTTAAGCACATTTTTGTAAATAGTTACTTAAAATAAAAAGAAAGAAAAAAGCTATGTTACTTTATATATCACAGCAAACTATGTATTCGTCTTAGCTATATATATTATAATTGCTTATTGTTATAGAGTGTAATTTGGTGCTAACAAATTGATGAATATCAGTCCAAAATTAGATGTGTTGTGCGATTTGTAGTCTTACGGCCTGATACCCCGATGAGCTTGGTTTAATACGTCATTATTTTAATTAATTGATAAAAATGTTAACTCTTTGGTACGCTTATGTAAAAATATGTCTCATTTATTCATTGATCCGACATATATTTATTGTCTCATTTAAATAATCTTATTTTTTTGTAGGAATGGTTCCAGCGTATTCGAAGCAAGTGATATATGACAATTATTAAATTTTGATGTTTTAAGATCTGATATGATCTTTCTAATTTTTTATTATTTACAATTAAACTAAATATATTATGTAGTTTTTTTTTGTTAATTGAACCTTTGGTACACTGATACCTTTGGTCATTTGACAATGGATTCTAAAAAAGCAGATTCCTAAATAAAATCACTATCTAGTTATTTATGAGATTTGTTTCGATCTCAATACAAATTCTTGTCTTTTTGCGAAGTTTTTTGTACTTCTTATGTTTGTGTTGTGAATAAAAACTACAAATCGTCGTTGGTATCAGTTATAATGTGTCAACCTAATCGTTTTCAATTGGATTGGTGGAAATCAATGAAAGATTTTGGCGGGCCATGGCTTGTTTTCACTGTATAATACTGTCCATAGAGAAAGCCGTGGCTCCAGTAGTGGTTACTTTAGTAGGTTGATGATGATGGCTCACTTTTGCTAGTGTAAAATACACCGTTAATAACATATTTTTGACATTATTAATACTTATAATTTTTTATTATTTTTAAAGCATGTAACTGCTTGATGTTTATGATTGATTATTGATTATTAATACTGTTTTTTTAGAAATCTGGTAGATAAGAAATATCCAGTTAGATAATGAGAAATATCCATACATGACACTAGTCGTCCACGAAGTGATAAATATTGAAATTTGATAAAATAGGTAATCCTTCACCCATTAGAAAACAATATTGTTTTCTAGAGCTAAACATTTTTTTTTCTCGTGTTGTAAATTTATGATGTAATATAAATATGCGTATACTAAATATAACGTCAGTCACTCCGTGTATATTTTAAATAGATTAAGTGGGCTATATTATGTGGGTACATGGAGATTTCTCGATACTGCGCACGCCCTTGGCATAATTCATTTTGCGTACTTACTTTGTTTACATATCACGTTTCTGTAAAATTTTAATCATCATACTATGTGTAAATAAACGTTTTCGATTAAAATTATTGTGATTAATAAGTGCATGTAACGTCGACGCATCTCCAAGAGTCTTGTGCGCTTAGAAAACTTCCATTATGTCCTATTGTTTGTGGAACATTGGAAATGTAGTAGTGCCTTATTTAGATTTCATAATTCTTAATTATCTGTCTGAACAATTTATGAAGTACAAAAATATTTATTATGTTTTATGTGTGAATCCATTGTTTTTCACATTTACCAATTAGCACGCAAGTTGTCTTGAGTCAAAGTGAGGTTAATGATTTTTGAGATATTATCGCCTTTATAGCTACGTTCATAAGAGTAAAAAATGGGCGTGTAAATTACCTCAAAACAGCTACCATACAGCAGGTTATAGAGCTTGAGTGCTAAGAAGGTTGTAGAGACACGAAGTTTTCTGTGCACTAGACGAAACCCCCTATATAATGTGATATAAGTTTTTAAGTCATTTTTTTATTATGCTCAAAATTTGTTTTATCTCTTGATCTGTACTTATCATTAAAGAAATTTGTAAGACTGTATTTAGTTTTTTTGTGTAACATTGTTAATTAACTTCAGGTTATATAAATATAGTTATTTTGAGAATCCTTGTTTTTTATTTATTTATTATTTCTAGTGGGTGACAAATAAAACAATAGGATAGTTAAAAATAAATATTTAATTTTAAATTGATCGAATTAATATTCGCGAACGCGACCAGAGCTCGGGTCGATGTGACTAGACTGTACACTCAACATTTTCCATAATATATACGTAAACAATATTATTTCTGTACAAAACAGAAAAATAACACTTAGTCATAAATAAACGTTACATTTCTACTTATATGTAAATAATAAATTATATAAAGCTAATACTCGAGTATTAGATAAATTAAAATCCACCGAAAAATATAAACACACTGCCGGGATACAATAAGTGTAGCTTCCTAAAATTAATTTTGTTAGTCTTATTTTCGTTTCTAAGTCGAATATTCGATAGTTTTTTTTTTATTTAGTTCGGCGCCACCGTCTAACCGCCTTAAAGCCGTGGGTAAAATCAGTCAATAACAGGCGTAATATAGCAAATACACATCTTGGTGACGTTGTTATGATATTAGGGTTTCTTCGATTTGATAGTTGGACGGTATCGGTGATTTGCCATTATGTTGGGACTTGATGGTGTGTGCTAGAACTCCGCGTCGCCGAGGACGTGGTACATGAGGCGCTTGAACGAGTTGGATTGCTGGATGTGCTCTTCGTGTAGTGAGTTTACCTGCTTAATAAATATTACGCCATTAAAATGTGCTACACAGGATATTACCACGCTCGCATATGGAGGAGCTCGATGGCGCAGGTGGCTAGCGCATTCGATGAATGGGTGACCAAAAACTTATATCGAGCTCCTCCGTGCTTCGGAAGGCACGTTAAGTTGTTGGTCCCGGCTGCATCTGCAGTCGTTAGTACCCACCAATCTGCACTGGGCCTGCGTGTTGGGTCGGCCCAGTCTCGCATTCAATCCTTATAAGGCCTGTGCCCCAGCAGTGAGGACATTAATAGCCTGATAATGATATCATCACAGAAATTGATATTTGTCGCCTCAGCAGGTGCCATGAGCGGTATGAGTGGCGATTTGCTACATAGATGAAGCAGCGATGCTGATTGGTGTATGTCACTAGCCAATTTCATACAAAACAACGAGTTGAGACAGCCATGATTCATTTCTGTGCTGATGTCAGTTTTAAAACTTATGTCTAATCAGTATAAATCAAAACTCAAATAAAAAAACCTAATGTGTGATTAATTAATGGTAAGGTATTCAACAACTTTTAAAATACGATTTCACGTTATCTGCTAGTGTTTATGGAGTCCAAATAAAAAATTATATTTTCAAGTTGCCGCGAAAACGTTTTTCTGGACATTATGGCGTATTACTGGTGCATCACACGATCATTAAAACGCCAAACAATACAATGTAATGTCATTTTGGCCAGAAGTTTACTAGCGTGTGACGTCATGTTAGTCTTCGCCAATCCCAGGTGTTTTCGGTCACATTACCATATATTAAAAAATATATTTTTTAGAAAAGTTTTTAATTATTTGTTTTCTCAGAATAGTATACTCGCTGCTTATATTCATATTAAAAACAGATGCCAACAATTGGCTCTTTATTTTTAACCTGTCAAATAGCCTATTTTATAGTATCCTGTCCATGGACCAAAAGTTTTACTAGGGAGTTTCTCAAGCTAACGGACGGTACAATCAGCCAATTAGATTCCTGATCCCCCATAAGCTTATTTTGTTTTGCCTTTTCAAAACAATAAGGTAGATTTTAGCTTAAATGCCTGGAAACAAACTTGTTATTTTCTGAACAACTTTGTTTACAAGTTTTGACCATGGACTAAGGATTTCCCTAGTAGGTAGTTTACCAATGTTTTTTATGATGTCAAGAAATAGTTCCTGTTACATTTACGAAGTTATTTCGAAATTTCAACCATTATCAACGATATTAAAAATATTAAGTTTACTATTCCAATTTTATCTGTAACAAAATCTATTGCATTGAAAATAAAGTTCAAATTTTAAAGATTTTTGATCCATTTTTACTTTGTTTCCATGTTGTTAGAAGGTCCTAAGTGCAATTACGCAAAAACTTGTCTGTTTTGTCATGTTCGGGCAATTTCGTCAGGAATCAGTTGGTTCGATCGTACATTATCATCAAAATGTTAATTAGTCATAGGGTTTTAGAAAATACTCACATAGGTCGTTTGTTTTGCTTTCGGTTTCGCATCGTGTTGCTTTACAGGTTTCGGAGTTGGCGCTGGCCTCTATAAAACAAAGTAAGTGTTCAAAAATTAATTTAGAATGCTAATACCCAGCGACAATGTATTAAAAAAGAGACTTCGAAATTACTGAAACTCTTTAATGATATAGGAAAAAGGTCTACATGACCATTTACTATCAAAGCATTGTAAGCTCGCATATTTGTAATAAAAAAAATGTTAGGCACGCCATTGATATCTAATAAATAATCGGTTATATACAAAGACACACCTATAGCTTTTATTCTTATATAAGTAGCTAAAGCACTTGTGTTAATCATTATATAAGCCACTGGGATTCGAAACAATACGAAAAAGTTTGTTTATTACTACATTGTCCTGTTCGGGAATCGAACCCGGTACCGCGCCCTTTCTGGTCGGTTAGAAGAGTACTAATGATTGTATGAAAGTGATTTAACTAAAGCACATTGAATAGTCTAAAAACGTACGTTTAAATTCGCGTATTTGTAATCTGTAGAAAAAAGAATCCTCCAAATTTTATTATGTGAGGGAGATAGCAAACTGCTCCCACCACGCTGCCATTTGTTTTGAAAATACCATTATCTTTTTAATTTATTTATTTCCAATACTACATTTAAGTTTAAGGCACATATCAATCGCCATACTGTTTTCACAGTTTGTAGGCGTTGCGCTTATTTCCACTTAATAGACATCAATTTAATCACTTAAAACTCTACCTTCTGTTTTTATACCGATTTTAATATTTCTTTCACAATATACCATCTTTTCATTCAATAATAGACAACTACTGTTGCGTATAGGTGTGACAGTCTGGCAGGATTGTCCCGTAGATTAAGGATTAGAAATAAGTAATAAATTTACGATTATTCGAAAGACTTTTTGTTGAAAAGAAGAGAGGAGAACTGCACTAGTTTTAGCATAACAAGCCCTAGAGGGTCGGGAAGGAGCTCAATGGCGCAAGTGGTTAGCGTGTTCGGCTGCGATCGTTGAAGTTAAGCAACTTTCGCAATGGTCTGTTTGGATGGGTGACCAAAAATTTGCTATCTCGAGCTCCTCCGTGCTTCGGAAGGCACGTTAAGCCGTTTGTCCCGGCTGCATCTGCAGTTGTTAGCACCCACCAATCCGCACTGGGCCCGCGTTGTGGGTCATGGCCCAAACTTCCTATTCCATCTATAGGGAAGGCCTGTGCCCCAGCAGTGGGGACATTAATAGGCTGATGGTGAAGCCCTAAAGGGTGAGGAATAGCTAGCTATATTGGAGACGCACCTTGTTGGGCGGCGCGGTGAAGACCTTGGGCGTGACCGGCGTGGGCACCTCTTGCAGGGCGGGCGCGTCGAGCCCGTCCTCCTGCAGCGCGCGGTACGTCTCCGACTTGGCCGGGTCGTACGACACCGTGGGCTTGTGGCTACGTCCCCAGGCAGTCAGTCCGTATTAGTCGGTTAGAGGCCGCGCACAGAAATGTTAGCAAAGGGGCCGGGACGCGACAAAGGACCGTGGAAGCGGTGCGGGGAAGGTATAAGTTAGTGTTTATTTTTCAGGAAGGACAGGTCGATAAAAATACTAACATTAATCATGTAGAATAAGTTCCTTAAATTATTATATTTATTATAATATTAAAATTAATTAAATAAAATAAGATGGTGATTAAGACAGCTAGACTAGAATGTGGCGCGTGTGTGTTTCAAAGATTCGTCGCCGACGACCGACGATTTATTAAAAAAAAAAGAGTGAGAAGAGATCGTGAGTCGAAAAGTAAGATAGCGATAAATTATTATTATATTTGAAAATAAATAAGCATTAATGCGTCGTCATGAGATGGGCGTCGACTGTCGTTCTGGCGGCGTTTCTAGTAAAACACTTGCCTCTTGACCATGTGCGGCCGTCCGTAATGGCCGTTAGCGCTATGTGAGCAGACAAATAACTCATTATTATATTATAGATTTTTTTATTACATAAAATAAGTGAGTACCTCTCTTGTATAATGTAGCAATTGTAATTCACAAATATTTACAAGACGCATTGATGTGTGGAGCACAAAAAGCCAGGGGAATACTATGTTTCAAAATTACTCTTGGAACAAGATAATTTGTTATCAGAAAATATAAACTACGCGTACCTAAATACCAAATCAGAGAACCAAGTTCATTCAACAGAACTTATTTATGTACATGGTTAATTAAAAACAATGTTCTCTATCTTGTTCCAGAGTAACTAAACAGCTGCAAAGGGACTGCACAATAACATAAAAGTTTACTATTGTAGTATAATACTATGTACAAGTGTCTAACTAACAAACTTAGCTGTTTTTTTCGGCCACGGAACGTGGCGGCCATTTTACTTCGGTAACATTTTCAGTTTGGCAGCAAGCCATGTTTTTGTAATACCGTTGCCAAACTATTCATCACTAAACGCAAACTTGCGATAAAAGAACATTTTTGTATGGACTAGACTTGATTTTTTTAAGATTAATTTTGTAATGCATCTTCTAATGTTGTTTTATCAAAAAGCCTCAAATCATCATCAAATATTTATTTGGTATAATTAAAATACTCACGGTAACGGCGAAGATTGTTGCCTAATCGAGTTGGCGATGTTTTGGTCCGAATATAGATTGATTGGAGAGTTGAACTGCTTGTGCACCACCTGAAGCGAATAATATACGCGATTAATGAATGAACGCCACCCGATGTTACTACAACCATGAATGAAATGTTAGATTAGAGGTGGGGGTTTTACTATGAGCTAGTATTTCGATTCAAATCACTTGCCGCCTTATTCCAATACGCGGACTAAAGTTAGTCTAGGTTTAATCCTATGATGTCTCCGTATTCTTTTTAGCAAACAAAAGTGACAGCATCAATTTTTTGTCTTTTTTTTATAGTAAGGTACTTAGGCAAACGACTCTACCCCACCTGATGTTAAGTGGCGATAAAGTCCAAACGCGAGGCGAATTATATTTAGTATATTATTATTACATTAATTATAAATTATATTATTGTCAAGGTTTAACTTTACACTACGTTTTGTAATAAGGCGGTATATGTCGAATCGCTATACTAAAATAAACACGCTATTGACTGATTTTAGTTTGAATCACTTTTATAATGCTATCATAGTAAATAACCCATTTAAAAGGTATAAGCCGTATTCCTTGCTTTACTTGTAAGGAATTTTATGATACCTAATAAGGAACAGGTACTCATGATATTTTTGGAGTGCAAGAAATTGCTTAACATGTACAACAATACAAAAGAATATACATAGATGCACAAAAGCTCAAACAAATGACGTATAGACACATGAGAGTAAGAAATATGCTTACGATCCATTACAAGCATGATAATATAATTAGTGCCAGTCAATAATTATTTTATACACAAAAGAAAATGGGATGATTTTTTATATGGTGACTTAGGTTTTTTTTATTCCCCAAAATGCTCTTGGTTAAATTAGTTTGCATTTAACCAATTTCCATTTAATTCTTTTAGTTCAGTTAACAAATATAAGTTGGAATCAGATTATGTATTTTTTAATTTTTTTAAAATAAATTTATTTTGAATGTTCCGAAACCAGATCTGATTTTTATTAGCAGGAAACGCTTTTAGAGTATAGAAATAATAGTAAAAAAGTACTTTCTTATACTACAAATTGAATTAACAAATGAAAAACTGAATTCCTTTTTTAAAAACACATAGCTCAAAAATCTTTTCAGACACGGTTTGCAGTGGATCACAAGCTTTATCGGCTCCGTATAGGAAGTTTGCCTGCATGATGTATGCAATGCATGCTAGAAAGAAGAAGCTGTCACACAATCGTATGGAGAACCACCTTGTTTCCCTCATCTCCGACCACTCGCTGCAGCATCGACTCGGCCACCTGAGTTATTATTAAACAATCTATTTATTATGTTGTGCTAACGTGCGCTGGTGCATCAGTGACCATGTTAATAAAGTAAGTACTTTGAAAATCTTCCTTTTGATATAACTACTGAGATTCTAATAGTATTAACTAATCGCAGATATAATGTTGATATCAACGAATTAGAAATGATAAAGAAGCATTACTCTCTAAAATATGGTTCAGGATTCCTACAACTAAACTTCAATACTAACGTGACACGCTTATAGACAAAACAGAATATCTGCAAATGAATTCGGCTAAGTTCAAGTGGCTAATAGTTAAGTTAATGTTAAACGGAAATCCTAACCAATCACATGATCGGCGTGTTGATCGCATTTTTTACTCTCCGCCCACTTGATCGCAGTTAGCGTGGAACCACTGTTTAGCGTAGTTCGTATTCTAAATGATTGCTAATTCGGTGGTTGATATCTTCTTTATAAGCTGCTCTTCTGAATTTTGCGAATGGAATTTGGCAGTAAAAATTAAGAAATCTAAATGCTAAAGTAATTTTATAGGGTAGTTAATAAATAATATTGGTAGTGCAAAACACTGTTTTAAGCGTGTAGTAGTGTGAATTTGTGGCGTGCAATGAGATACTATTAAAAATTCAATAATAACTTACCAGTGGGACTACTTATGTGGCAAATTAGCAATAAAAAGTACAAATTCTTCTGGCCCTTCGAGCTGATTATCTACTTTATTTGTTTTAAATTTTATTCGAGAGTAGAAACCACAAGTCTATACAAGAATACAGGTAGTTACTCTATTTTTAGAGTTTACACATTGCATATTTTATTGCTGTACCGATACCTTTCGGTCGTGCATATTACTGCTTTCTTTAATATGTGTGTGTGTGTGTTTGTATGTGTATGTGTATGTATGTGTGGACTAGTGGGCACAATGGTTTTGAGCAACTGTTCTAAGATTAGTATTGTATCTGTTCCGTTAGATAGTGGGATCTACATACAACTAATCTAGCAAACCGATTTTAAGAGTACTTATTTAATAAGTATCTTCTAAAGAAAATTTTTCACTAGTGTTCCGTTTTAAATCTCTGCATCAGCTCCCTTTCATTCTATTAAGAACGTGATTTGTACGGGGCAAAGAACTTGATCTTTCAATTTTAAATTGATTGTGGTTTTTAACAGTCTCCTAGTCTAAAGATTTTGTTGTTTTGTGTCTATTGTACTAGTAGTAACCACCGACCTTCTGCTTCATTAGGGTATCGCGGTAGTCGTGGTGGGGCGGCGCCCTCATGGATGGGTTGGGGTGGTGGCGCAGGTAGCTCTCGGTGGGGCCGGGCTCGCGGCGCACCTTCGCCCCAGGCAGCACCAGGGGCGTCGTGCGGTAGGGCTGTAGGGGGACAAGAGTGATAGTTAAAAAACTGTTACTACGATGAAGACTGAAAACAATAGTCAACTAAATAAAAAAAAATGAGTCTGTTATTAAATGTCTAATGTCTGATTGTTTACATCGAAAAATAATCAGAAACCTCATTTTTATTCAAAATAGTTTGCTTTTGTACTTTATACAATGATAAATAAAAATGTATGATTTTTTTAAAAGGCCGAGGCACTACTGCTTTTAATAAACAAAAAAAAGGAGTGTAGAATGATATCGGGTATTGAACAGGAAGTAGAAGAGCTGGCGCACCAGCCTCACTGTGGTTTTGCGGTGCATAATTAAGCACACTTAGAATTAAATATTACTTTTTAAAATTTAATAGTAGCTTTAAAGATAAATATGAAATGTACCATTTAGTAGGACAGGCCAGGTAAAGTTGAGTAAAGTGATATTGTTTTGGCAGTACACCTACATAACAACGAAGCGGAACGAACCTATTGTCGCTCTCGGTATGGCCCACGCTTTACAACCAAAATTTCTTATTAGAATTATTCTACTTTTTCTTCTTTTTTCTTTTTAAGTTTCGTTTTTGCGATAATGATACTTACTGCCGCATTCAAAGACGACTGATTGATTAATTTCAAAACTTAGCAAAGTAACGCGTTATTTTCTTGATTGCTATCGAAAAGAAGGTAACGGCATCAACTTTAATCGGACTTACAGATAACGAGTAACCACTAACGAGCACTGCTATAACTAAAGAATATAAACAAAGTTATTGTTAAATGTCGACAGCTTGGCAGTTGACGGTATGTACGGTACGTAGTTACTGAAGTATTCTTGGAACACATGAAAATTTTTGTGTCTGCTTTTGAAATCTCACACGTTGGAATTCAAGGTTCGTAGCCGTGGCAGGCGACATCAGTAGAAGTTCAGCGACCTCTCAAGGATTAATTTTTTTAGACTAAAAATGTCAAGGCGAGTACATTACATACCCATGGATGCCATTCAAAGCACTATGTGAATTTTCAGAACTTTTGTTATGAAAGAAAAACCTACAACTTTTCAAGGAGGATGATGGTGCGACGGGTATGGTAGAGAGATAATGGAGATTGTCCCGAGACTAAAAAAGTGTCTTTTTTTGCTCTCTGACCGCATGTCTCGACATAATTGACATGCCAAAGAAGACACTACAAAAAGCTGATTGGCCAAGTAAAAAGGAATTTGGATCTTCAGCGTTGAAAAACATAATAGGTTGCACAGTCACGTTTAAAAATATGTATCTATACAAAGATAGGAAGGTAACATTAGCGCTTGCTTTATTCTCGTTGGAATAAGTGTAGCGAACATATTTATACACGTGACCTAATGTTAAACACATAATAAACACTGGAATTACAGCCACATTCTCATGAAAGAAACGAAGCACTTGTACCTACACGTGCAAGCGCAGAGCGCGCGCCATCTAATAATACCGCGAGGTTGTTCCATGTGGGTTATGATTTCTGACACTATTTCGTTATATTAATAAGATCGTATCATACGTATGTGGGTCGTGGTCAACATTGAAAGATATAAAATCGCTCCCTGAACGTCTTCGCCAATGTCGCCAGAATAAAACAGAGTGATTTAAATTCCTCTCAGATAGGCTGCTCGTGCTGGTAAATATGAAATGTTCCAGATTTTATGAAGAAGTTTTACTCATAAATTACCTTGTTATTTTTAAAGCGTATATAAGTTTTTTCAAATGCTACTTGCAAAAATATTATGATTGGAGTAAATTAGCTTGTGTTATCAGCTTCTTATGTTCCTGTAAGTCGGAAATCACTGTAACTTTTAACCTTTTCAATACTACACCAGTAAAATATTTAAACATATTATTAAATATTTGAAAGTCCTATATGCTTTTATATAGATGGTTTCGACCCAGAGAAAATCGTTGAAAGAACATTTAAGAGAGTGTTTTATAGAGCAACACGGAGCGCGAGAAAGGCCGCGCGAATAGGACTGGTAAGTTCCAAAAACCCCTTAGTAGGCTAAACTACTCGTCGGTTTTTGGAACTTTCCACATTTCCAGCAAGTTATATACATACATACATTAAACATATTATATTTAGACGTCCATTGATTATTCCGAAGGAAGCTAAGAAAGTGTTCTTGAATCATAGCAAATGCTAAGATACAGATCAGTTATCTCTGTTAGCCCCCACTGGGCGGCATGCGTGACTGTACGTACGATATGACTAGAATTTAGTATATGTTGTAATTTCTACCCATTTCAGTGCTTTTATTCTTATCATTAGGTATGGCAAGTCCATACCTAATGATAATTCTAATTTGAATGAAGTACAAAAATACACCATTGATAATTGCAATTTATTATCATGTTGCCACGCTCTAATATGCAGGGCTTTTGTTAGGTTTGCAGTGCCAAACATGTTTGACTTCTTTCAGTCATGTGCAGCCAAATATTTATGCGTCCCGCTTATCCTGCTTTTGGGAAGCTTGTTTTAGGTCTGTGTGTTGCGCTGCTCTCTTACAACAGAGCGAGGGAGAAATAGAGGATAATGTCCGGTTTTTAGGCATACTCGTTTTGCCCAATTCCACTCCATGTCCGGATTTTGTATTTTAGAAGATGGCAACCCTGCCTAGGCTACATTTGGAAAGTCGCTTTAAACATATCTCGCTTACACATCAAAAGAACACACACGAATGTTGTAAAACAGCTGTAATAACGTTGTTGAATGCTGTGTAATGAATGATTGGTGATTCACGCGGAAAAGACATTACTTTGCCCGAATGTTTGAACAAAATTGTGCCAATAGTTGATAGCTTTAGTGATTATTTGTGTCCGTGTTTACGAATCCGAAGCTTTCGCTTCTGACGCATGCTCTATCTTAGTCATAGCTTCTTGTAATAGGACTGTGGAAATAGGAAACAAAATAAATTGCATTTGCTGTCGTAAAATTAGTTATGACGGGTACAAATACTGCATAATAGTGCATAATATTTTACTATAACGCATTTTAAAAAAGCATGATTCTGTATTCGTAGTAAATTTTAATTCACCTCTGTCTCTTGACCACTTTTGAATTTTAAATTTTATACTTATGGGACACAATTTTTACCATTTATTTTCAATTTGTTACCCAAACCACAGTAATAAGTTTCTGTGCAGCATATCGACATAATAAATACTTAAGTAGGTGCTATCCGGAGGAATCACTTTAAATTTAAATAAAATATTATTGAGTAGTAAAAATTTTACATATAAAAACAGCCCAGTTTTAAAATTAGCAAGTTATAATGTAACATGTTACAGTCTCACTGAAAGTTCAAGTGGGTGTAAAAAATTTTGTTACGTGACATTGAGGCAAAAATAGACGTACACGGCTGCGAATTCATATCAGCAGGAGTGTTATTAATTTCTTGGTGGAAATGGGGTAATGGAATGATATAAGTGTCTGGAAATCAGGACAGTCCATGGATTTTTCCATTCTAAGGAAACACCATTGCTAAATAAATAAATCTAGTAGAATAATATTGGAAATATTAGGAAAATCTTTGATTTTTTCGCCTAGTTTCGTATCTTTTTGGTAGAGGTATTTTTTTAGTATATTTACTAAACTATTTGTATCAAAGTTATGAGTACTGATTTAATTATTTATTTTTGGGCCCTAACAAATGTAGTTTATTGATGTACTTCTTAATTTATGGTTCACTGAATTAAGGCACTTTGCATGTCCACAATTTTTTAAATTATTCAAATCATGCGGAAGCTTGCCAACAAAAAGTTATGTATTTATTTAGCAACATTGTCTCGCAACACGTGTCATTCAACATTACATAGCGTCGTTGCACAAAAGCTCGCGTGACGTCATAAGTGTGCGTCTTCATTGAAAACAAATGACAGATATTTTATTTTTAAATAAACTGTGATAAATTCATAAAGAAGGGACACCTACATCAGCAAACAAAAAAATATTACACGGTGTTGTAGAGTAACATGTTAACTAAATAATAATAACAATAAATTTTGTACAAAATCTAATAATTATTATTATTTAATCCCCAAGAAAACGGAACTTGCTCGATGGAAACTAAGAAACGAACGAATCTAAACCATGAACTATAAAGAGAAAAAAATTATTAGGCTTCATCAAAAAAAAAATGCCGCTACCGGAGTTCGAACCCATTACCAGAAAGGTTATAAAATTGAAAACTGGATAGCAGAGGCAGCATTCGTCCTTATTTCAAAAAAATCAAATCACCCACTTATTTTAAAAGTTATTGGAAACTGAAGTGCTCTAATTAAGGCAAATTTGATCGAAAGTACATATAGGTACTTACACTTGCAAGAGATATAATTTGCAATGAATTGGTTTAAAACAATTAACTAGTTGTCCGTTAAATTAATGCATATCTACGCAGATGCACATAATTCAGAATTGTTGTAATATTTTGGACTTCAGATTTGTAACAAGATTTGATATTTAATTTTGATAATTATTACACTACTTGCTTGTGATCTTGGAAACAAAATGGGCACAAACAAATAAACCAAATGTAAAAAAAGAAACTAAGATATTTTTTAGGATAATTACATAAAAAACTGAGTTGCTCAGCAGCATACAAAATTAGATGTGAGAATATTTTCTAGGGATATTTCTTAGTATAAATCAGTACTTATCCTTATTAAAACTAAAAGAGGCATGTCTCATTTTTGTGTTGTGATTTGTTTTATTAGTTATATTTTCAGATAAATATGGTAACCTAATATTTATTCATTGTTTTTTTTTCAAACAATTTATACTTTGTAATATTATAATATCTTAAGTCTGATACTTAGTAGCTTAACCTTAATTACATGTTTTGAAATTATGTTTTTAATGTAGGTTAAAATACAAATCTTCAAAGTTCATAATAACTGTGATTTGGTTTGAGTTAATGTTTTATTTAAGTATCACTAATGGTAGGTATATTATCAAAAAAATTAACTGCGATAAATAATGTTAACAGTGTGAGTTCAATATCAATAGCAAGAATCAATAGTTCAGAAAGCTGATTTTTACGATTCATTCGATTTTCGTCGCTGGAACTTACGCCCATGGGTAGGTACCTACATCATCACAGAAAATAACATCGTAACGCTCGCTGACGAGTTATTACATCACATATTTTGTAACACAACGCGCGCGCTTCGAGTGCTCCAAAATTAGACGGCGTTTTGAACATTCTAGCTGATGCCGGAGCACCACCAGCCTTGACGATAAACATCTGGATCACATTAATCGTGACCTTCACTACGTCGCTGCCGATAACTAGAGCAGGGGATAGCGGATAAGTTGAGGTCACACACGCACCCAGTTGGTGACAACTTCCTCCTCAGGATGCATGGGATCCTGGTACCCGTTGGGGAAGAAATTCGGGTTGACCGCCATTGTATGTGTAGCACTAGAGCGGACGTGTGTCGTACAGCGCTCGATCACAGACTGCCGCTCCAGGCACACACTTCACGGGTAAACAACGAGATTTCAATGCATTCTATTTTGGAAATTAGGCGGGAAAACGGCCGACGAACGTGGGCGGAACCAAACGCGCCACAGCCTTGCAACGCGCGCAAATAAAATTTAAAAAAATAACACTTTTCTCGTCTCCAGGCTTTTTTATAACTGTTTTTTTTTCATAATAAATAATAAAAAGTTCCACCTACATAGTGACGTTATATGTTATATGATGTGACGTTAATTTATAAGAGCATTACGCTAGAGAAGTCACGTAAAAATATAGCTTGTACTGAAATGTCGCTTATTATGGAGCAAGCTCCATAATCAGTCAGTCAAGACTGACAAAAAACTTTTTAGCAAAAAAAAATTTAACCGCCATATAATCTGAAAAACAGAAAATAATAAACCTTTTCTATCTTTTCTTCTTCTCATCAGAGTGAGACTTCTCTGTAAAAAGTTTGGCGTGATACATAAAAAAAAATATATACGCGTCGACGTAATAACCTTCTCGAAGGAAGCGCGCGCTATTTGATTTGATTTTAGAACATAATGTTCAAATGGCTTATTCCTTTTGTAGTAGGTTTTATTTTTTACTAATATAACGTGATATTTCAAATGTTACACATCACGTAAGGCACGCTCGTTTTTTTCGCATCTATGCGGCATCCCACAATTACCGAAGTTGTGTCACTTGTCGGTCGGTCAACGTCACATCATGTTTTTGCTAATATAATAGTAAACTCTAATAAACTTGAAACACAAACATAAGTTCACGCCATATGGCACTGGGGTTGGCAGAGCATCAAAGCTCATAGATCAACAGCCACACTGACGAGACTGATCGACAATTTTCAGCAAATTATCAACTTCGAATCCACACTTCGAATCATCAAAAGAATCTAAGCATGATGCATGTTGCATCATGTACACAAACTGCCAGTTTTATCAGTTGATTTTTTTATATTATCATTATGAAATGTAAAATATATTCCTAGGTTTTCTTGTTTTAGTCACTAATAAATCGAATTGTTTATTATTAACAAAATAATTTAAGTAAGTAATATTAGGTTGGGGAAAAAGTTTCTTCGTATTTTATATGAAAATTCAAAATTTTTTTCAAATAAAGTCAATTTACATTTAACTAAAGTATGTAGGTGCCCTTTTGTTCCATAACTTTTTGCCATCTTGTGGGTAGGTGCACAATCCCATTGCTATAGAAATTTTATGGCTTTTAATCAAAAAACCCCAAACAAATGGTTTTTGGAGTCCTCTCGTGATGTTGAATTGACACTACCGAAAGAATTCTGAGACCGAAACAAGTGGAAATCTGAAGGTAAGGTGAGGTCAGGACTATACGACGGATGCATTAACAACTTCCAGTTTCCAGTCAAACTCTCTTAATTTTTGCTGAGTGGCTAAAGATGTTACTCCGTAACAGGGCGATCTGAGCGACTTGCATCTTTGACGTCAAAATTTCTGGATTGAAAACTATTAAACCAAATTTGTGATACTCTCACAGACACTGCACTAGGTCCAGAAACAACACAAGTTTTTTCGCGGCATGCGTTGCATTTGACCTTTTTAAAATTAAAATGTACTGTGTTGCGTTTTAAAATGTATAGAATTTCTATATAAGATTCCTTCAACTTAACAGTAAGAAATTAAAACGGCCAAGTGCGAGTCGGACTCGCGCACCGAGAGGGTTCCGTACAAACTCAATTTAATCTCTCTCTCGATTTAACGCATCTACGCGTTCATCAGAATAGAGGTAGTAACTTTAAAATTTTCAAAAACACTTTTTTATTATATGATGTAACTAAAAATTTTGGGTTTTTGCAATTTCTCCTTCATCTGTACTTTAAGACGTTGCTTCGTACCAAATTTTAAGATTCTTAGTTAACGGAAAGTACCCTGTAGGCTTTGATAACCGTGCGAGTTTCGAAAATTTGCGGCATAAATGGCTGTATCATTTGATTGTTTAGGTTTAGAAGTTTGATTTTTTCACAGCTCCAAGGGACGGTAGACCTGATTCTGAGAAAAACGGTCTTGACAGACGGACGGACGGACGGACAAACGGACGGACGCACAACAAAGTGATCCTATAAGGGTTCCGTTTTTTCCTTTTGAGGTATGGAATCCTAACAAATGAAAATTATACATTTTTTTTAATTTTAATTTGGAATTTTCTTCTTTGAAAATTTAAACTTTTTGATGATAGTAAAACCAGCCAAATAGTATAAGCCAAAGACATTTTATTAGAGGTTTATACATACTATAATGCGAAAAGACTTTTTCCCCAACCTATTAATAAAATAATAAATATCGGACAAAAGTTCAAAAAGTTCATATTGCTTATAGTATTTGATGAGTAATAAAGGTGTTTTCCTTGTGTAGGCAAGGCCTGTTTATTACAAGTATGGACTAGCACATAAACTGAAAATGAAATTTCATTCATGCAACTGGTCGGTGAGCACCATATCCACTATATTTTCTTATAGGTGCATACTTAGCATGTCCCATATTTTGTAAACTACAAAACATGGGTTAAACCAGATGCTTCACCTATCGCAATTTACACAAGGTTCAATGCGCGTAGCAGAACAGCGTGTAAAAGCTGACACCCCATTGCCAATGCCATGTATGAAATGCTGTGGTGTATGCTACACTGAACGCGATTGAGGCAGCGAAGCGTTGATAATTTCGTTTGACCCAGACTTAAGACTACCCGCCATGCGTTATACGCAATTCATATGCCCCCGCCTGTAAAAAAAAGTTATTTGAATCAGAAGAAATCGCGGACGCATGCAGAACAACCCATCAAGATTTATCACAACACAACTGATGAATGATTTAGGATCGCAGAAATAGGTAGAAAAATACATTATATATTTGTATGAAAGAAGAATATTATATTCATGAAAATTTTCCCAAAGGACGAAAAATACTATGCAAATACCTTCCTACGTCAAGTATTGCGCACAAGTAGGACACAGAACTGTTGGAACGAGTTGGCTCTTTGTAAACAAGTTTACATTTTCCTTCATTACAGAGACTTTATTGAGTTTCAATTATAATAAAAAATAAGAGAAACAGAGAAAAAATAGGGAGGCTTAAAACGATATACCCACCTAAGTGGCTCATAACAACATATAGCTCAAACACGATTTCGCATTGCGTGGAATCGTTGCCCGTTCTATTATTGCGATAGTGAATCAGCATACAGATTTAGTCGCCTCCAGAACTATGTGAAGCCGCATTAGATACTTGATGACCAGACCAGCGCATTGCGACAGGCGGCCAGATACAGCGTCCTATGGGATGTCTTGTTTCTGTAATGTCGTCGGTTACAAGCTAACTAATTATTAAAGCATCATTAGACCTATGAGCGTATTGGCGGTCCGCCAAGCGACGTCATTTAACATATGAACGTGATTTGGTTAACCCATTTCGTTTTAACACCAAGGACGTCCGCCGGCGTATACCTAATATCCGTTTCGCAAAGGAGTGTAATTCATATCGCGTTATAGCTGGAAA
This sequence comes from Chilo suppressalis, assembly GCA_902850365.2. Taxonomy (NCBI): domain Eukaryota; kingdom Metazoa; phylum Arthropoda; class Insecta; order Lepidoptera; family Crambidae; genus Chilo; species Chilo suppressalis. The sequence continues at coordinate 9,320,536 of OU963902.1, forward strand.
GACGTGAACTTCCAATTGAATTTGAATAGAATTTCGTTACCGTTAGTATTAAATATAACCTACTTATATCCTCTGCCTACACTAGAAAGGCTGAAATGCCGCGCTGATAGTAAAAGTTTATCAACAGATAGGAAACAGTCAATCTATTATAGCTATAATATGAGCAGTTCTGCCAACTTCCTATAATGTTTCCGAGGATATCCAACGCCGACTGTGGTGTTTAAGACGCCGGTGCCGAGTGGCTATGGGAGCGTAGAATTTTGTTATATTATACTAATGAAATAATTCATATGCCATAAAATACGGTGAATAAAGCAGTTAAAGCATGTATGTGACGTTCGACCACGGTGTGCTGTTACATTGCTTCGCTTGGCGATGGGTCGCCATCTGGTGACCACTTGCCTGACTGGTGAGGTGAGAGGTATTGTTAGATTTTAAGTGAGTAAACACACCTCTCGAGCAGTCCTAGGGCCATTCCTACGGATTTCGGACTGGCTCAGTGTGGGAATCCTACATAATTCCGTCAGCATCTCCTGGCGCCGCGGCGGTGAGGTAGATGTTATGTATTTTCCCAATATGAAAAGAGATGTAATAGTTGGACATGAAGAAAAAGGATAGAGTTCAGCAAATTAGAAAGAGTTGAAGGAAATACCTATAACATTGGGTGGAGTCACTCGGTAGGACCAATTCATGAAAAATATCTCTGAATCTCTTAAAGAACCGTACAAGGGATATAACACCTTATGATGTGTAATACTTATATTATTTTATAACACACTTGTACTGTGTTAAATTTGCATATAAGATAGAAGTGGTAATCTAGAAGGGACATTAGTTAAGAATAAATAACCTATTTGTTTCTTAGGTTTTCACGCACATCACTCATTAAATAAAACTAGTTTTAACGGGTTAATGCACGAACTTTATTTATTTATTGACGTTTCGCAGCCTTTTCAGGTCTGCATCGTCAGAATATTATTATTATTCATTCATTATTCTGACGATGCAGACCTGAAAAGACTGCGAATTATTTTATTTAATAAATAACCTACTTATTTAACTGCACGGTTTGCAAGATGGAGGAGGGGTTCCTCGGATAATTATTAGTTGCCTTGAATAGCAATTATAATTGCTATTCAAGGCTACATTGCGCTGCGCTTTTTATACCTCTCTGCAATGTGGAAAAATCAGTCGAATTCCATAAGTCCCATTGCGAAATGTAGCGAAAATATTGTATTCCAACATTTAGTTTTGCATAGTGAGGAATGCGTGAAATTTAACTTTCTGTTAGCAACATTTGACATTCTGGCTTGGCTGCAGAACGGAGTATTAATAACTATGAAACAATATTGACGTAGATACTTAAACAAGTGTATCTTATCAACAAGTATGTATGTATTTTAAAGTAAAACTCTAAGTACCATGCTGGATTGGAAGAAGCAACTTCAAGATGCCACTGCTGCTAATATGCATAACAAGTCAATAGACTAGGAAGCAGATTGCCTACACATTAATGCCTAGACATGGTCATTGCTTAAATGTTATTTCGTCTACAAATGCCTAAAATGCACTATGTTTCTTTAATGCCTAATGCACAAGTGTGTTTGGAAACTCTTGTTGTAATTCGAACTTAAAAATTCTGCGACTTCGTCCGCGTTATCTTTAGTTTTTTGAGAATCCCACGGGAGCGTAACATTTTTTCGGGGGAAAAATATCCTTTTTCTAATCCCAGGTTATAAACTATTTGTGTGCTAAATATTATCCAAATTCGTTTAGCCGTTTTGCGATTTAATTAAGCCCCGCAGTAAGATATTCCCCAGTAAAATTTACTAAGTACCACTTTTCACCCCGTTACGGGTAGACTTTTAAAGAACCCTCATACACGTTATTCTTTATTTCATGTCTCAAGTATGAATACTGAGTTTTGAGTTAATCGAAATATGCGTTAAAATTTATTCAAATCAACAACCTCCGATTAGGGGTAGTTTAGGCAAACCAAAATTGGCAAACTTCATAATTTATTTAGATAAGTATTCGTACCAAATTTTAAGTCTATTAAATGTAAATTACAAAGAATAAGATTTTTCATACATTTTTTTTAAGATTTTGAAAATCCTTACTTAGTGTATCCATAAGGAACCAACCTACGTGCCAAACATAGTCTCTAGACACAGCGGGTATGGGCTGTGCGTTGATTGTCAGGAAGTAACTGAGTTTATTCTTTTATATAAGTAGAGGATAGATAATAGATAAGAGAGGAAGTGCACGGAGTTAATAATCTATATAAAACTAAATATAAATAACATGTAACTATATATTACTGATATGAGCCAATTACCTTCACTATAGTGCCAAGAAAGTTTTATGTCACTGCATTAAATAATGTAAATCTTGACACGTATTATTCACGACCCTTGTAACGTATGAAAATGGAATTATTTATGAAATTAAAGACACATAGGTATCATCATCATCATCAGCCTATTAATGTCCCCACTGCTGGGACACAGGCCTTCCCTATGGATGGAATTGAGAGATTGGGCCATGGTATTATATTGGTCTTTTTATTTTAAAATAATAATTTAAAAAAGATCTCAGTGTTTTAAACTCTACGTAATTAAAAAGGGTCTACCTTGTAACAAAGAACTTTTAATATCATAATATTAATATGCATATCAGCAGATGGCATAAACTTCATTTCGCAGAAAATCATTTGGCATTCACGCATTTTGCAGACATTCAAACGCATTATATTGTAAGCCAGAATCATCTATAGGCATCAATTTAATATCCACAATGATAAAAAAGCAGAACCATTATATCGCAGAAAGCCACAATCAGAATCGTCTTTTGGGATACAAAAAAATTACTTTTACTTGTTTATTTATCTTTTATCTATGGTGACTGGCGCTTCGCCGGCCGCTGCCATGGCACGCTTGCTTCGCTTGCTCGGCTCGCGCTAATATTAGGTCACAACACTAACCTAACCTAACCCATTGACCACAAATACCGATTATTCTTAGCAATATTATGCAGATAAAATATGGCAAAGGTAATTATGCTTAATTAAATTTTGCCATCTTAAAAGTATGCTATTGTGAATTCGGACATCAACATTCGGCCAATTAATAATTATATTTAATAAAATTTTGCCTTAGAAAAATTAATTTACAGAAGATTATGAGTGTTTTATGCCAAATGAATTTTGGAGCAACAAAAGTTTCTGCTAGACAGAACCCATTTAAAAACTGTATACATTTAGTTAAAGTAGGATAAAAGATGATGTCGCTCACGATTTATAGAAACTCAAATTGAACAACTTCAATGGTTGCCTGTCAATGGCCGAAGAAACCTTAGATTACTTTGCATGCTCTTCAAGCTTTTATACGATCCATGTGCTCCAGAGTACCTGAAATCTAAATTTCAATTTCTGGGCACTTCCAATCAACGTGATCTTCGCTCGTGCAGAAATCTTACACTACCAATTTCCCGTTAATCATTCTGGCTTTGGATCGAAATCGTTCACTATTACTGCCATACGCCTATGGAATGCTCTACCACTAAGCATACGTAGTACTGACAAGAAGTTTGAGTTCAAAAAACTTGTGCGTGAACACTACCTGACTACGTGATTTTTCCCTATAGTTTGCATCGATATATATTATATTTTATGTATTATGCATATGTATATATATATATATATTTATATGTATATGTTTATGTATGGTTATATGAGTATTTTATATATGTGCATCAATTTGTATTTAAGTATTATTATTTTATTGCTGTTTTCTTGTGTTGATATTGTTCATTTTATTAAATTTTTAGCAACTTTGCTCTATCGCCATACTATTTTGTCTCCAACTATATAATTATACTGGTTGACTGGTAGAGAATGCCTATGGCATTAAGTCCGCCGTTTGCTTATGTTTGGCAATAAAGTTTAAATAAATAAATAAAAATAAATTGTGTGATTAAAGGTGACTTCATGGATTATTACTGAAGAAATGATTCAACTTGATGACTCTGAATAATATAATAATACAGGGAGAAAAAAAGAACCGCCCTTGCTGAGTATATTGCCGGTCCGTCTCTAAAAAGGTCTTTAACCGTAGATTTACGAACGAAGGCTTTTCGACCTTCTCAAGTGCTTGTAACAGCCTAGATTGAATTTTGAATTGTACTGAACCCTTAGCACCACGGAGGAAAAACAAAGAGGAGCTGGCCTAAGCAACTGTGCACTGCGATTTTCAACTAGGTCCTGACGTCATCATTGTGGGCGGGGCCTAAGTCAGTATGCTTTCAGCGTTCGTCAGGTGCACACTTAACGAGACTCGCATTATAAGTGTTTTTTTGCGTTTTTAACAAGAAAAGGATGAAGTTTTGTGTTTTACTATGTCAAAGTTACTCAGACAGACGTTCTGATAATATGGATGGCATCACATTTCATTTGTAAGTAATTTTATACGTAATTAAATATATAAGTTCTAGAACATTCTCAGCCTCAGCTATCAGCGTTAAAATTCTACTACTTGACACCAGATGGCGACACTTTTAGGAAGAAAATACACAAGTTTACGTATAATTTTGCAGTAGTATATTGTAATAATCATACGTAAATACTGAAAACTGTTATACACTTATTCCTAAATAACTTTTAGTATCTAAAACAGTAATTTTATCAATATATTACTAACTGGCCGCCATCTGTCGTCATATAGAATAACTTTTTAAACGTTACAAATATCCAGGGCCGTAATACGTATTAAATTATTTTACCAAGTAAATAAATTTTAATTATTTTTATGTTCGTTTTAGATTTCCATCCAACGATAATTTAAAACAGCAATGGATTTCAAAACTTAATAGACCGGATTGGACACCATAGAAGAAGAAGAAGATATTTCCATTTTAAATGAATCTTCTGTGCAAATCGTTATCGCATTTTAAATAAAATGAGTTTCGAGTCTTCGGATAGCACGGATGTCGAGCCTATGCCTGACGATATGTTATTGGAATTTGATGAACAATTTAATACAACTATAGGTGACTATTTGCGCCGTCAAATAGTAGCATATATTTCTGGGTATGTGGTCAAATATTTACATTCCAAGATCAAATGTGAGAGCTGTCTCTAAGAATTATATGCTGATAACTACGACGATAGTGACCTTGATTTGATAAAAACTAAAAATAAGGGTGGTCTTACTTTCCCATCTAGAGATGTCATAAAAATATGTATACGGACCGAAGGCAGTATTCGTAGTGTTAAATCGCAATCTTTGAATACTCCGTAACTTAACTTTCGTAAACATAAAATTGTATCGAATACATTAAAATCACTTATTGGACAAGATTGTTTCAAAAAAATCGGCCAACCATATGTTTGACCAATCACCTACAGTTAATCATGTTGTATTTCTGATGAAATCGATTGCAGAAAAATATATTGATATTTGTTTTAAGCATTTTGCCACAATACAAAACGATAGGGCAACCAACCGACAACAACTAACCAAAACTATTACTTACAGGTAATTGATGTTTTTTAATAAAATTATGTTTGTAATAACATTTTGTCTATTATTTTTAAACTACCTTAAAATTTAAATGTAAAGAAAATATAACTAGAAAAATATCCACGCGGACCAGGCAGCAGACGGGAGCTGGTGTGGGTTCGAGTCTCGTCTGCTGCCTGGTCCGCCTGGATTTTTTTTCATCAAGCTTACATGTTTTAAAATAATAAAAATTATACCTTAAAAATTTTTACATCGGTCAAATTTGTTAACGTTTATTTTATTTATTTAGCTACATATTTCATTTTTTTGAAGCTTCAAGTTCTGAGTACGTCCCATTATATACAAAACTTTTGAACATCTAGTGTTAGATAGCTGAACTACTACGTAGTAACATAAATATCAACCTAAGCTAGTTTTGCTATTAGCCGATAGATGAAATATTGAGAAGTGGGCGGAGCTGAACACCCCGCATCCCGCAAATTATCACGCGTCGTTTCTTGAGGAAATTTAATCACCACACCTCCTCTTTGTTTTTCCTCCGTGCTTAGCACGAACCAATACCAAATTGGAATAGTTTTTGCAAGTGCGAAATGACATTGTCATATTTTGTGTTGAAACTTGAACAGCAGCGCCACAACGGAAGTAACAAGAACTAAAAAAATCAGTACACATTTAACGTATATCTATTGATATTTGTAGATGACACTGCACTGATTTTTCATGCTCCTACGCTACGTGGACTGACGTATTATACAGCACTAGCAGAAGCCTGAAGAAGAATCCAAATGTCCAAAGCAGCGATTACTAAACTCACTAGGATACGGAAAGACCGCAACATATCCTGCAAAACCAAAGCGAGGCTAGTGCGCACGTTGGTCTTCTCGATTTTCTTCTATGGCGCTGAATCCTGGACGATAAGACAGAGCGAAAGGGCAAGGGTCGACTCTTTTGAGATGTGGTGTTGGAGGCGGATGCTAAAAATTCCATGGACTGCACGCCGGACCAACGTGTCCATACTTGAGGAACTCGGCATCACCACAAGGTTGTCCACTATCTGCTACCAGCGTATACTAAAGTATTTCGGACACATCGCTCGCAGAAACACTGACCGCCTAGAGAAGCTGATGGTGGTTGGCCAGGTTGACGGGAAAAGATCACGTGGTCGGTCACCTACCCGCTGGTCACACTAAGTAAGGTCGCTCATTGGCCTATCAATAAATCGCTCAAACACACCTAATTATTAAAATAATGCTTTTCCTTCCGAGACGTCACCCAACTTCTCTGGTCGGTTGTTCTCAAGGATGGTTCCGTTGTTCTCAATCCATTACGAGAAGCACCTTTGCACAAAGAAATATTTATTTATTTTTAACATTTCACAATCTTTTAGAGGCAAAAATACAACTGAGCTTACGCAATTATCGCCAGCTAAAAGAAAATGTATTTGGGTACCTGTTGTCTTTAAATAGTAATGAAGTGGAAACATACTTGAAACCCATATGTTATATTCTAAACGCATTTGTATATTTATGACATGATATTGTAATAGTATGCATTATATTTTGGAATAAACATACTTACACACACTCATACATACACATGTTTTAACATATACACAGACACATACATCCACACACACGCACCACAAGCAAGCATGCACACTTGATTCTCATTTAACTAAGTAGATATACATATTTTGGATTATATTCATTTTAATAATTTTAGATTTGAAAAAGTTTGTACCTACTCAGTACCACCTAGTGTATCTTTAATGGTAAGACACTGACTTCTGAAATACAGTTTATACTAGTCTGGAAGTCAGGGCCTCACTTATAAATGTAATCTGATGTAAGTATGAATTAAATAAATTATTAAAAAATTAAAATATATATATATATATATATCTTGCCGGTTCTTCCCAGTGCAAGGTCTCCCGCCGAAGATTTTCGAACCGATACCGTAGTTTTCGATTTCTTTAAGTGCTTGTGAAGTTATTTTTAAATGAGTTTCGAGTTCACTGACCTGGCTTTGTATCGACTCGTCGACAGTGTCATCGGTTCGTGTCGACGTCGGCGACAGCAGCATCGTCCTGTATTCACCCTCGGTTAGTACGGGGAACGGCGAATAATGCGGCACGGGCGTGCTTCGCGGCAGAGATTCGGGGCCGCGCCATCCCGACGCAGGCATCGGACTGGGTGTCCTGTTACAAAAGATGATTTCAACAATGTTGTTGCATGATGATAACATAAGGAAATGAGTGAGTTATGTCCCACAATTTGCCTGATCGAAAGCGAGAATAGAGACTAAGGCCCGTATTAATAGATCGCTCTTAACTCTGAGAGCGATTTTAACTACGGTCTTGTGATGCTGTTTTTTATGGAAACATTATCTCAAGATCCTAGTCTCCGACTTCAAAGCGGTCTTTTAATATGGACCTAAAATGAACCACGCATAGACAATAAATGCCAGATTATTTCTGTAATAATAACTCCCAAGCCGCAACTATCAGGAAAAACAGCCAGCAGTCATGCGTATTAAGCTGCAAGTTTGCGTTTTGGAAACTCATTGTTAGGGGTGAAAATCTTCTCCTCTATGTAGTTTCCACAAATGGTATAAGATCATGCAGCATGAGCACCGCGATATAATATATAACGCGTTTTTATCACGTTTAATGGTCAAATTACTATGGAGTTTGAAAGTTAGACACAATAAAAAAACAAATGGTATAAGATCATGCAGCATGTGCACCGCGATATGATATATAACGCGTTTTTATCACGCATAATCTGATAGAAATATTTATTCGAATTATTTGGAGTCTGAATTGTAAATTTGCTCCGTTAGCATGATGACCGCGATAAATAGCTATAGAGATAAATAGCTCGCTATTATCACGCGCAATTGTTAAATTAGAATGGAGTTTGTTAGAGACGCAATAAAAAACCTAATATTAAGTAAATTGTGGTACTCATAGTTCTTGATTTCTATAACACCAGTGCTTCAACTACTTATCATGGGATTAAAACATGATAATTATTTATCATTATGGACTGTTTAAATAATGATAATTTATAATTATAAAGGGTGAATGATAAATAATCATGCTTAAAGCATGTCACCCGTTTAATAAGTAAGTTTAATCCCGATAAATAGTTGAAGCACTGGTGTTATAGAAATCAAGAACCAGGGACCCAATTCTCGCGGCGTAGATATTATATCGGCTTCGAGATAATATCGAAAGTAGGGATATCTATTGAAAATATCTACTGATGGTAAAAAATGATATTCTCGTGGATTTTCGATATTCCAATGATTATTATATCTATCGTAGATATTCTTTCACTGCCGAAAGCGTTCCGTTTTTCTCGATTAAGTTAATATCATAGTCTATATAAAATAATAATAAATTAGAGCAGAATTTTACAAGCAACAAAATGATATTTTATATTTTATGAATTCCATTCATATTAAATATGAGTATACATTTTTTGAGTATAAGAAATCTCAACTTTACCTAAATTGTATGCGTTTAAAATTTCAACGTTATGTATAATGAAACGTCAATATTATTTAAAATTCTCCCTTTTCAGGGAAGGCAAAGGGAACAATGCCCATACAGCCTAATCTTTAGTTATATTCTTCTTTTTTTACATTAGAATGTCAGTGTGATGCATTCTAATGTTTCTTGGAGTGTTTGGCACGAAATTTATGGAGCTGGCTTTTACTCTAAGCTTCTGTGAGGTAGTCAAAACTACAATAAAGTTCTCGCGTCCACTTGACCGGAATAGCGTATATTTTAAAGATTCCACTAATTCTTCAGTTGCGCAGACGGTTGTAACACCAAATCACACCAATTTTATTTCACAATATCCACTATGAACGAATTTTAGAATAATTAAAATAAGACGCCAACCGCTCTCGCAGAAATCCCAAATTTTATTCAAAATTTGGGCCAAAAACTTCGCATCGTCAATAAGAAAATGGTGTCGATTCTGGCATGATTCTCTAAACCTAAACGTAAATTTGACAACAGTGTATCCTTGTCATTCTCCATACAGAATGAAAAGGAGAGACTGATGTTAAATTTAGTTTTAAGTTTAGAGAATCGTGTCATAATCGATACCAATGTCATTCATAACTTTATAGATTTCTAATCAAATTTTTGTTTAAACGTATTTTTTTTATGAAGTCGGCGTCCCTCATTTCAAATGGGCCCTCTTGCTCTCACAACGGCGGCGCCTTAGCACAGCAGCAGCAATCACGTCATTTATTAAATCATTACCGAAAACATGAATCAACTCATCCATCGTTAATATAAACTGGTGTCGATTCTGGCACGTTTCTCTAAACTTAAACTTGACAACAGTGTTTCTTTGTCATTCTCTATACAGAATGAAAAAGAGAGACTGATGTTAAATTTAGTTTTAAGTTTAGAGAATCACGCCAGAATCAACACCATTGTTTACCTATTTCTTTATTTACTAATTATTTATGAAGGCAGTTAACAACATCTTGAGGTAACAATAATTGGCAATGACACACGACAACACAATAAATAATAGGTAAAAAAAGTTGAAATAACAAGATTGACATGCCAAGATCCATAGATATTTATATATCGAAGGCTTTTTACCAGTCGATGTATGTGATCTACTGATCATCCGTAGATAAATATCTATTGCGACATGGTGAGAATAGGGCAAAAAGGTTTTCCTTCGATAAAAGCCAGATCATTCGATATTTATCGAAGGTGATATAATATCTATGCCGCGAGAATTGGGCCCCAGTCCTCGTAGCATGAGCGTAGCAATGGGTATATCAAAAAGCTTTAAAAATATTTGTAACATAACGGTACGGTACAGAGAACAACTGACAATGTTAGTTACATAGAGCAACAAGGCTGACGCGGCCAGGAGGGGAGTAGACATTCACAGCGTTCCCCTCTGTCGATTTTCCCCCGGTGTTAGGGCAGTCCCTGTAGCATGAGCACAATAATTTATATTATATCACGTTTTTTATCGCGTCTTACCTACTGTCAAACACCATAGTAATTTGACAATTAAGCGTGATAAAATCGCAATATATATCATATCGCGGTGCTCATGCTAGGGGGACAGCTCACGACAAAACTAGTTACGCTCGGATATTTTACTAGACCGACTCAAGTCGCGAGAGTGTAAGTCAGAGCACAAAAAAATGCCAAATTGTTCAGTAATTTACTGTAAAAACAGATCTGCAACATCAAACTTAAAAAAGGATGGTGTATAATTTCATATGTTAGTAGAATTATTAACATATTATTTCAATGGAATCACTTTTAAAATGAATATTATTTTATAGATATTCAATCTTCAGACTTGCTCGACAAAGCAATCGACTCGCCAGTACAAATTTCAGATTGACAGATCTGAAATTTGTACTGGCGAGTCGATAAAAAACAATAAAAATTCTTAAGTTTCATCTATACACGATTTAGTGTAGTCATTTTTTATGTGTGAGTGTCGTAGTTACAATTTCGTTATTTGCGAAATTATGTTAGACTGCTTTTGTGTGCATATTCCTCCCCCCGCAAAAAGTGTCAGAATGATTTCAGTAGTATTGTGTCACTATGGCTACTTCCCTAGCCGGCCTTCCTTGCCTTCCTTGGCCGCGTCGGTCGTGAGTCGTGTTGCTCTATGCATTATTATAATAAGTACGCTTAAGTCCAAATCGTTAGTTCATAGTCATGTAGAAGATTTGTTTTACCCGATGTCTGCTTTCTTTGCGCGTTCGTGAATTATTGTATTGTTCTATGAAAGCGTTATTTGTTTATGTATGTATGCAATTTATTTGGTGTTACTAACAGTGAACAGGAAATTAGATTTGTAAACAGCTCGCCTCGAAAACCAGTAGATTCATAAATAGATATATGGGTAAACTATAAAAAAAAGTTTGAATGCATTAAGAACGTAGTTTTGAAACCATTAAAATTTAAAAAGAAGTTTTAATATAAAACATGCGAAATCACAATTTATAAACAAAAGAAAGATCAAACAACATTGTTATTTGGGTCTTGCGGTGGTGTTTAGGTATGCATGTCTTTTCGACATGACACGACAACTCAAAAAATTTAACGTGTTTTGGTTAGTTTTATTTTAGACACAAATAACAACAGCTGTTGGTGTAAGTATTTGTATAGATTTATATGTACAGTAGGGATTACTCATTACTGCTAACTAACTCACAAGTGTTTGTAAAGTAAACAATTTCATTCATTTTCAAGTTACATTCGACGCCACGTCAGCAAAAGAAGAAAAAAAATATCGATTAATTAAAAACCTCAAGATAAGAACCACATTATTTAAGTACCATTGGTAGCAATAGATGGCGTTATACCAAAATTTAGGTTATTATAAACTTCACGTCGTCTAGCAGAATTAACATAGGTACCTTTGCGAATATAAAGTAGGTTAGTAGGTACAAATGCTTCAGGACCAGTGAGTAGAAATACATTGTAAAGTACATATTATTGTTCTATTCATATGGAAAATTACGGCTTTGCCAAAATGACGTAGGTCTGGCGACTTCCAGCTCTCAGTCCAGTGGTACAGTGTTTATTTGACAAATATGATAAAACAAATTTCTACGACATTTCGTCATGTTTCTTTTTTATTTTAATCATTATTATGCGGAATAAATAAAGGCAATTCATCAGAATTAGGGGTTTTGTTGTCGAAACAAGCAATTTACTTTGAAAGCGATTTCGAACCCTTAAAAATTTCGATATTGGATAGCGCGTTCGACCTGCGATCGTAGAAGTTAAGGTTGGTCAGTGGATGGGTGACCAAGACTTATTATCTCGAGCTATAGTTAATTAGATTAAGAAAATGTTTCATAATTTTAACAGCAATAAAGGCTAATTTTATTTTATTTCATTAGTAGTGGCGACGCATGTCCTACCTGTATGGTGGTGGAACGTAATTGGGGATGGGTGATCTCGGCGCTTGCGGCGTGCCCGCAGGGTGCTCGCGGTCCGCGTCCCTATTGTACACAACATGCGAATGAATGACCATTCTAATGAATCAACGCCAACATGATCGTTTTAATGCCATTTACGCATTTGAAACTACGTATAGGTACATTCTGGCAAACTTCTTGAGCAACGACCATAGACGAGGTAGCCTGCGCATTATCAATTTTACATACAAAAACGTCTACTGCGTAAGTTACTTTGTCCATGGTTTTGCTAAATTACTTTTCAAACTGAATTCTTTGGGTGCAGCGGTTGACTATGGCATTTTATCCTTGACTTATGACATTATAGATCTAAGAATGACGCCAATGACATTAAAATTAAACAGGTACTTAAAAATATATTTTTTGTTATTATTTTATAACTACATATCATGTTCACGTACTACATACTGCATATATTGGGACAATGCTTTAACCACGGACCTGAATTTCAGGTCCGTGACTTTAACATATTCAGGTATAAACATAAAACAATCATAACAACATAATGTAGGTATTTCAAAGGTTGTATTGTGAAAACATTGGAATAGGAAGATGTCATGGTATGGTACACATAAATATGTAAGGATATTTTATTCCACTAAGTCGGTATGCTCCTATTTGATACTACAGCATGCACCACTTAGTGCGAGCTACTTAGAACAAATACAAACAAACAAACTTGCTGAAATATCTTCAAGATGCTTCTGACCATATACATAGGAACCACAACATTACTCAATTTAAAAATATGTTCCGACTTGTTTTCAGTTTTTATCGAAATGTTGTAGGATTTAAACCATATTTTTAAAGTACTTACACATGCAAACAAAAACTGCAGTATCGATAGCTAAATAGATAAAATAACAGAGAAGAAAATAGAGTAGGAAGTATAGGTACGTATTTATAAAAAGGATTAAAATATTTCCATAAAGAACAAAATTTTTATTAAATAAAACATCAGATGCTTAAGTTTACAGTAACTCATGGAGTATTTCATTACCATTTTAACGATATCATGCGAAATACTATGGTATAGTAGACGTATCGTCTATGCACCAAACCACTGGTACAGGTACCGTGTTTCTATAAAACACATTTTCAGGATGTATATTTTTATCGATTGGAGAAGTTACGGAGGTGGCTCATAAGTAATTTTCGGAAGACGAACATCATCGATACACATTGAATTAAACTAGCTTAACAGCGTTCAGCATCGCACGCGTCTTTTTTCTCCTTTTTAATGGGAAAATATAATTATGTAGCCCGGGTAAACTCTAAAAATTCATTCTACATCAAACTGAAAATCTTAACAGATTAAAATATATTTATATTTAACTTAAAGATAAGGCGGCTTTCTCGTCTTTAATTAGCATGTTGTGGCCATGGAATTACAAAGACTTTTTACACAAAAAGTCCGCGTGAAAGCTCTGTAACATCTCTAAAATCGATAGTGCAATATATGTTGGGATTTCTGAAGTAATTATAACGAGGCAATTCAATTCAACGTTTTCTTTACACGCCATATTATTCCAACAAAATTTTAAAAATATGTCCAAAGCTCGAAGGACCAAAAACACAATCCCAACATACCTACATTTTTGTTTCTCAGAAATAGGCATTTAGATCAGTATGGATAATATTATTAACACCTAGATCAAGGGTAACGTGACAGTCCAGGACACCTAAATGGGTGCAGTTTCTTACTCGGCGAACTCGTGATAGAAGGTGGGCGTCGGCACTCGGCCTACGTAACTGCCCGAAGCGCGCGGCACCGAGTACAGGTGCGCGCTCGAACCTCCCCTGTCGTTATACTATGATGTTAGAACAATCAACTGAGATGACAGATCAAAAAACACAGCTTAATACCGTTGCTCGTCCACACGATGCCGTAACTCTTAAAATTGCAGCTTCACACAGTGGGTACATATTTATCTGGACAAAGTCCTCTTTTGAATCTGTCTGTTAAACTTCCTAGAAAATATTAACTCCATTTGATTATTGTGCTCTGATAAATTGAGCGGATCCATTAAAGGCTTGTAATAGCTTTTTATCCATATGGCATGAGCATCTATTACAGAATGTATTACATACATTATTTCTGATATCTGTTAGTGATACAGTTATAGTTTACGAATGATGACTCATAGATTTTAATATGTATGAAAGTACGTACAGAGAGTATCGGTATGATATTTAATGATACTGATTTCAATTTCGATGTACTAAGTATAGCTATAAATGAACATACAAGAATTTGCAATCAAGTTATCCCATATGATAAGACAAATAGAAGATTTCCAAGTATAACTGATAAAAATCTTAGTTTACCTTTGGATAACTACTCTGATTTGGTTGGGGGCATTCTTAAAAAGATTCTGTGCGTCTTCGTGGCGTAGGTCGCGCGCATCGTAGTCGTCGATCTTAGCGATGATATCGCCTCGGAGGAGCTCGCGGCCGGCCGGCGTGCCAGGTGTCACCTGTAAACGAGAATACTAATAACAGATGACATTCGCAAAGTTCATGACCAAAAATACAATGCTGTAGCACGTGTTTACTGTGTAGGCAAAGGTGTGAATGAATCATTCCGTGGTTTTTTCTAGCTGTATTCGCTTCTTAAGAGTAGTAAACAAATTAAATGGTAATAAGATTGTTAACAATAGTAAAGTTAATCTACATGTTTGAATGTTCTGGATTTATTGAAAATGTATTCAATTGTTAAAAGATCAGTGCCTTGTTTAAACCGATGAAAAGTTTGTTTACTTGAACTGGTGGTTCCCCAATGATTTATTAATGTCCGTTTGAAAGTCATAAAATTGCTTTTAATATTTGACGGCCGTCTAACCTAACTTCAAAGACATTTTATAAGTTTCCCGTGTAATGCGAATCTACAATTAGCATTTACGTTTCAGTAGGTGACCTAGAAATCTTTCACATTAATTTATTTGGGAGGATATGATACAGGCAGATTCATTTAAGTTTTTAAAAGCTAGAAATAATTCCAGTTTCTGCTAGTTGCAACATTAATTTGATAGAGCTGCAATGGATATTTTAGGTGGCGGCTGCTACACTTGAAATTCCATAGCACAATGCATACAGCATTGTTGGAAAGCTCGGTTAGATTGAAATGAATGACTTTGTAAGGGGGTGTCCAGAATAAGCTATCTATCGTTCTGTAGATGGGGCGACCTTGCGCGTGTAAGGGAGAGGGAGGGGCTTATGCACCGTGCTGGCCTGACGCCAGGCTAAATACGTGCGGCGGCGTCGCCGCGCCAACCTGACATTTTTATTGAAAACAACCGCCGGATCGGGCTGAGGCCGCACGTCGTCAGTCGCATAGACGGCTCGACCTGCGCAAATCCATCACTTCCTCAAGTCAATGGCGAGGACATGCGCGACTATATTTACACTTGTCCATCACCGAAATACTCGTGGCGTTGGCGAAAATATGCGACTACGTCAACCTATGAGTTCGGTCTATACCTACTCATAGTAATTTATGTAATATCGTTGAAAGTGATTAATAGAGACAAATGCTTATTTTTGCCGGAATCAAAAGAAAAATTACTTGTTTGACAAACTTGTCTGTGCAAAATTTGCTTAATGTTACAATGTTCTTCACGTAATGTTATTGCTGATTACGAGTGTTAGATACACTTTATACTATGTTGACGAGATTTGAATGGGATCTCTCTTTTTTATGTTAAAAGAGTGGCAAATAAACTTATGGCCCGCCTGATAATAAGCGGCACCATAGCATATAGACGCTGACCCTGACCCAATACTCTACCAAGTGGAGCACTGGAACCTTACTCACCGACAGAAACACAACACCATCAAAAGAAAGTATTATTTTACTATGTTCTTCTGTAAGGTGGAGATTATTGAGGTTAAGATTATAAGGTTGACATGCGAGATACTTTGGACACGCAGCGGCTGGGCAGGTAGAAACCAGGGAGAAACGGGAGAATCTTGTCGTTGAATTCAATCAGGCTTTGGACCACTTTTCCGAATGGGGTACCAGGAACTTGGTTGAATTCAATGCCAACAAAACACAGGCTTGCGCTTTCACGGTCAAAACATCGCCATTCCTTCCCCTTCCCTCTCTTTAGAGCACAACACTGGCGCTACCGAGCAACATTACCATGCTCGGTATGGAAGTTCGCTCAGACCTGAATCCAAAGGACTACATCGAAACCGTAATCAAAACAGCTTCACGCAAACTCGGGAGTCCTGAACAAGGTGCGGCGTTTTTTCACGCCCGATCAACGAATTCTTTACCCGCGTACGTGTTCCCTCCTTCCTATAGTCTGGGGTCCTTTAAGAGAGGCGTGAAGAAGCATTTTTGCAGGTCGGCAAGGTAAGGGTGGTTGGTGTAGCAGTTTATAACTACTGTACCAGCTATCTTCGCGTTTGGACTTTATCACCACTTAACATCAGGTGGGATAGAGTCATTTGCCTACCTATATAAATAAAAAAAAAAATACTTCCCCAGCCGGGCGCCCTAATTCGAGAGGAAAAGCTGCTATGCCTTACTCTTAAAAATATGGTTTTGTATTATATTTTTGTGGATTTTACCTTGTAAACCATCGTTACTTATGGAAGCGGATTTCTCTTCGGAATATATGGTCAGTTAACTTTAGTTCTGTTGGTTTTACCTTGTTAACCATCGTTACTTACGGTAGATAATAAAATTAGCAGGACCGGCATACTCGCATGTTATAAAATTTATAAAATTATAAACAGAGCGTTAACACATTTAGCGACTATTTTAACGCTGTTATTTTTGTGTGTAAGCTATATACGGATCGAAGGCGATTGCTCGAAAGCACTCCTTCAGATGAACTGGATCCTTTGTCAATTGTTGGACCTGAGCGAGATTCGTCTTGTTCCTCAATAAATACTACTGTTGTCGGATTTCATTAGCACATTAGATCGAAATCTTTGAACAGATTGGAATATTTTCCACATCTCTTTGAGATTGCTGTGCCACGATTTGTTCGGGACGCCTAGAGTCGCCCGTCCAGTGAATGTTATCGATCACTGCATCCTAGCCGATGCCGGAAGCATCCGTCGTCAGGCAATGAGCGACGGGTGAAAAATGAATTGGTGTAATCTCCTCCACTGCTTTCATCAACTATTTGCATTCTGCCAAGACCTGGTGATCGATCGTGCACAGTAGCCTTGGTCGATCTTTTGTCAGCATAGCACTTGAGTTTTGTAAAGGGCGGCAATGTTTAGTTTAACATTCTCATGATTCTCTGGGCGTCCTTCAGACACTAAATACCGCGGTCTAAGAGATTTTATAGTTTTTTCTTTATTCTTAGTCTCTTTTCGACAGGTAAATATTTGATATTTCGACTGACGTTCCATGTGACGCCCAGATATTCAATTGTCTGAATTGGAGCCAATACCGATTTTTGCAATTCACACTGCATCTAAGTGAACTCAGAATTTACACGGCTTCCACAGCCTGACATTTTAATAAGGTTTGACTCTGATTGAAAAAGAGATAATCGTCGAGATATACGATTACCCTCATACCTCTGTCGCGCAGAACTTCAGCGATCCAGTTGGAAACTGTCGCAAGTGTCACTGGTGCCGAAGAAAGACCGAACGGTAAGCTCGTGATCTGTAAAAGTACCTAGGAAACGGCAGGTAAGAAGGAGCCAGTGGAATTGGGTAAGATCTATTTTGACTGCCCAATCTCCCTGTTATAGAAAAGATTTTCTGATTTTGAAAAGATCTGGCACCCGATTAACGTTGATCAATCTGAATTTGAACTAAGCAAGAAATCGATCCAAGTTTTATAGATTGAATATCGGGCTATTGCTCGTATCTGATTTTTTGAGAAGAAAAATCGGACAAACAAAACTCGGCGTCAGCGATGCGGGTACTAGAATATTATGTTTTTTTAGTTTTGTAATCTCCCTTGATATTTCTGTACTTGTTGTCTGTCTGATATTTGAACAAAAGATTGTAACTAATTAATGGCGGTACTTTGCGAAATGGTATTAGATAATCCAACATTATTTTTAGAAATGTTTTGGTGCATTTAGCTTAGCGCGAGTAACATAGTTTTAATTTCGAAAGGATAAGCTCATCTGTTGACCGCTTATTGCTGTGAACTAACTTGTTTGTGCCACCCGCTCTTCATAAAAAGTTAGAACAATCCGTATTACATAAAGTCGTGTAAGGTGGAATTTTCCGCAAAACATCTTTGATATAACGATCTTTAACACTCGATAGTATGTTATAGCGGCGTTTCTTTATTGTGTCAGTCGTCGTGTCGTCTTCCACACACAAGCTGAAGATATCTTCGGAAACCTTTATGTATTGCGATTTTTTGAAAAAAAAAAAAAAAACTTTAAGCTTATAAAATAATGAATCTGAGGTCAAAACAGTATCTTCTGACCTGAGAGACCAATATATAATATTTCGCAAATTATTCTTAAAACTCTCATTTTGTTGTATTACTGCATGAAACAATGCACCATAAGAACGGTCAAGAGACTTTAACCAAGAAGAATCAGGATCATAAAATCTTAATTCAGTATTAACGGCCAATTGCGAAATTCAGGCTTATCGAGATACCTCTTCTCGCTGTGAATATACCTTACGCGTTCCCAGTCGCTTGTATCAAAATAGTGAGATTTTGACAAAATTTTCAATCTCGATTCGGAAGCTTTGTCAATCACTGCTTATTTTAAATTAGTTTTTTTTATATGTTATAGGGGGAATACGAGCAGACGGTTCACCTGATGGTAAGTGATCACCGTCGCCCATGGACACTTGCAACACTATACTTCGACTTTTTATTAGCTGCAGTAAAATGACGTTTCAAAATGTCATTCCGTAAAATAATGTTGACAGCCTAATTTCAATAGGGATGTGCTTAGGTTCACAGAAAATTAGGCATGCGTCCGATATATCAAAACGAATCCAAAATCCGATTTCAAACACAAATCGATACCGAACGATTTCTCAACAAGAAAATCCGATTTCAGAAATCTAACCGAACCAAAACCAAATACCACAAGTATCCAAATCTAAATCGGATTCGAAATTCGTGCTTTCGTTTTCGGAAGTAAGATTTCGTGCTCGGAACTCCGATTTCGATTTGCTGTTTACGGAAATCTATTGCTGTTCTCTGAGGCGGGATTATTTATCACTGAAAAGATATGTCGTCTAAAAACATCAAAAGTCGAGCAACTTACATTTTTGGACGCTAACCTGAAGTAATTAGGTTTGATTTTGTAAATGGTTTGAAAAATAATAAAAACAAACAGAATAACAAATAAAAATACTAAAAAATATGTAAAAAGAAATCATTGTATAAAAGCCGATTTTTAAATGCGCCGCAAAAGTTTTACTCTTAACCGTAAACATAACTTTTCTGCTAGTCCTAAGCCTAGATTTAAAGCATGAAGGAAAATCGCCAATATCTACGAGTATCCTTGCTTCCTACAATTAATTGTTTGTGATTGTCGTTAGCTAATAAAACCAAATCATAACACAAACTAGTGAATTGGCTAAGTTCAGCACATCTGAAATCGGATATTTAAAAACGGATTTTAAAATCGATTTTGAAATCTGAAATCCGATAAATATCCGTTTGCGTTCAAAACCAAAAACGCCCATGTCTACAGAAAATCTAATCGTTCCATAAGTAACTCATAATGATCATACTTAATTCTATTTATTATTCATATAAATAAAAGGCTGTATAAAAACTCAAGTTGGTACTGGTTTTTAGTTACGGTGCTACGATGACGCTTGGCCGCCATTTTATTTTATTTGTCATTTGCTCATTCGGCTTCTAACTTCTATTTTGAGTGCACGAATAACTTTGCTTTGCCCACTGCGAGTTGTTTTAGTTATCTTTCTCGAAAGAGACATTGAGAAAAATTATGAAGCATCTTAATTTCAAATTCGCTACTCGATCACGCAAGAGCGTACTTATTGATAGACAAGATATCATATCATGGCGCCAGCGCTACCTGCGTTTAATTGAACAATATCGGGAGGGAAGATACATATAATATTATCAAGGCGAGACCTGGGTCAACGCTGGTAAGTGGCAACTCTTAGTTTTCTATGTTTGATCCTCTTTTATTTAGCTGTCGAAACGATTATTCTACGTCAAACAACATGTTTAATGTTTTGTATGTCCTGTGAGGTGTATGTCAATAAAGAATATTATTATTATTATTATTTGTTCTTTTCAGGTCATACTACAAAAAAAACCTGGAGTGATGGAAGTATAAAATCTTCTCGGCAGGCATTTTTAGACGGTCTAACTACGGGATTAAAAAATCAACCCACAGGAAAGGGCAAACGACTCATAATCAGTCACATAGGCGGAGAAGAAGACTTCCTGGACGACGGACTTCTTATGTTTGAAGCAAAGAAAGGTACAGAAGATTACCATGATGAAATGAACGCAGAGTGTTTCGAGGAGTGGTTCGACGGTATTCTACCCAAACTCAAGCCGAATGCAGTAGTCATAATGGACAACGCGCCCTATCATTCTAGGAAGATCGAAACAATCCCAAAGATGTCGTGGACGAATTCAAGAGTGGCTGACCACTATAAATATTACATTTAAACCAAATATGGTGAAGGCCACTCTCATAGATATTGTGAAACAACAAAATCATACTGAGAAATATGCCGTGGACGAGATTGCTGAAAAAGGTATCAGACTTTTAAGACTGCCCCTTTATCACTGTGATTTGAACCCCGTCGAGTTGGCTTGGGCTCAGGTAAAGGGGCACGTTGCAAACAATAATAAAATATATAAAATGCAAGAAGTGAAAACTTTATTCCAAGAAAGAATCAACAAAGTGACACCGGCTAAGTGGAGTGACTGTGTGTCTCACACTATGAAAGAGGAAGACAAAATGTGCCACCTCGATCATATTATAGATGAAGTGACAGACAGATTTGTCATTAGTGTGACCGAAAGCGATAGTGATTCCGAAAATGATTGATTAATATTATTATTATAATATATATTGTTATGACAATTTTGTTTAATTTTGGGTGTACGTCCTTATACTTCCACTGAAAAATATCAATCCTTTACTAAAGTAATAATAATAGAATAAAAGAACATTACAACTTAATATTAAATCTCTAAAACAAAACCAAACTGATCATTCATTTATTGAATGATTCACTTACTCACTTAGCTACATCCCTATTTATTTTTCTTCAAAAAGCGGTAACCCACAAAACGTCATTTTACTGCAGCTAATAAAAAGTTCTACTTTAGGAGTATCACAAATGCTATGCCGGCCTTAAAGGAAGGAGTACACTCTTTTTTTGAAGGTTTTTTGGGTCGTATTGGTCCGGAAACATTGCTGGCATATATGCCATATGTATATATATAGTAATATATGTAATATATATATTACTATATATATAATATATTACATAAATATATATATTATAAATATATTACATATATTCCACAGATTTGTCGTACGTGGTAAAAAATTTCGACAAAAACGCAAGGTTGTGGATAGCCACGGATCAAGATGATGGGGATGAAATTTTTGTCGCGATGTACGATGGCGAAATGCAGCAGCATAGTGTTTATATTACAATCAATATTATTCTATAATCTAGGTTTTTTAAAAGAAGAAGCCTGCTTAGGCGATAAATCACATTCCCTGGGCGTAGAAGCCGGCTCTGGAGTTTTCACCGTGAGTTGTATAGGTTAAGTTTAATGCACTATTTTTTTTTTATAAAATATAATTTCTAACTACAACGTTGTCATTTGAGGAGGTGTCAACTCGACGAAAGACGATGCCAATGTAATAGATGCCAATATAATATAACAAGTCAACTAAAAGCTGCCGGTGACAAGCAACAATCCCCACTACCGCACCGATACCGAAGGGGAGTGACGTAGTAGAGGGGGTCGGAGGAGGGCTGTGCGAAGAGTTGAAAGTGGTGCTCTCTTAGGTCTCGAATAACGGTTCAGCTTATATTATAATAATAATACTGCATTTATTCAGTAATACACAACATTATTACAAAGGTTTCCACAAAACGAATTAATGAGGGCTACCGTTTTCTGCCTCATCAGATGGCGCCACTGTTGAGTGAGGTCCTAAATTGTAACTTTTACAGTTTATTAATACGCACATGAAATCAAAGGTTACATTTAGATCGTATTTTAACACAAAAGAACCATATCCTAAACATAATAGGCCATGCCACAGTGACGCGCAGTTCCGTTTTATTCAGAAAAAATGGGAACATAATCATTTTTCTAAGCTCAAATTTTTAATAACTGACATTCATTGCCACATAACTCATATTTGCCATAATTAAGCTGAATTGTTACCAATTATTCACAACATTATTTTAATTAGAAATAAACCCGCGTAGTCAACCAACAAGCAATAACATTTGACATTTCGGAGACCTCACGCTACACTAGCGCCTCTAGCGGCGGATTCATACGCGATAGCCCTCATTGGTTAGTTTGCGGAGAGTCGTCACACTTGAATATAGTAATAATAACATAGGAACATTAGAAATGTTAGAATTATAATTAAATATGTTGAGTAGGTATCAACTTTAGTTTGTTTGAAATATTTATTAATAATATTACTCTATAGAAAATATTACTAGAAAAAATCCACGCGGGCCAGGCAGCAGACGGGACTCGAATCCGCACCCTTGGCTATCTGGGCGAATGCACTGACCATTATGCTACCGCGGCCCTGACGGCCGTGTCGAATTCTTTCTAGCCTTTCTAAAGCTGCAAGGCAGCGCCATTCTTCGCTGTGTAGGTAACCCACAATGTCAAATGAATACCTTTACAAGTATTTAAACATCGAGCAGTTACATGCTTAAAAATAAAAATTATAACAATATTAATTTTAATACATATATTATGAAGTAATAAAATCTAATCGTTCATAGCAATTATTTGGGGTCATGATTTATTCAATAAAAAATTTCTTGTATAATTTAGCAAATCTACTTTTTCGATTTTCCAATCTTAATTCTGAAGCATTTCATTATATAAAGTAGTTATCCTACGCTTTAATAATCTCCCCCCAAAATAATTTATTAACTCTCGATATCTCAACATCTTTATGAGTTACTCCTCTAGTGCCCTAATCTTCCTTCAACAATGTCGTATGTTCCATATTACCATGGTTATGGATTGACAATAAATAATTGTGATTTAATTGTACAGGTAGGATTTTACATATTTTAAATAGTTTTGTATAATTGCTCTTACACTTATTTTTGGTGGTTCTATTAACCAGAAATTTTAGAAATCTTATCTGCAGTGATTCTTTCTTTTTGATTTGTATTTGTAAAACTGTGTATTTGATAAAACAGGTGAATTTGTATGAGGATAAGCATTAATTGTATAAAAATCTAATTCATTAAACTTAAAATAAATATTTTTTAAATTATGTAATCTATTTATAATGACCTACACACGGGTCCTACATAAATCAACCGAAACTGATCGTTGCCAAGATCTGTCAAGACTTACGAACTGTACTAATTACTCCGATATCACCGGACGTCTTCAAATTTAAATGTGTAGACGTAATATCTATGAGATCTGTAAATTTTTTATCTCAGTAAAGTAATAAATGTAAAATAACCGAGAAATTATACACTTTTTGATCGGTTATTGAAAAGTTTTGCTGCAGGTTAATGTTTTTTTTTGATAATACAATAACTATTAGGTACCTAGGTTTTTTAGGAACACGTATCTACAAAAAAAAATCTTTTTATGCTTAGTACTAGCGGCCGCTCGCGATTTTGTCCGTGTCAATTTAAGTTTTTTTTTAGAATCCCGGATGAAAACTATCCTTTGTCTCAATCCAGGAGCTCTACTCTCTTTCTCCGAAACGAAATTTCGTCAACGAACGAATTTTAAACGAAATTTCGCCAGTGACTCTACTCTATTTCATCTTCGAACACGCACATAAAGTACGGAATCACAGACAATTATCGTGAACGAATGGAATGAGTTATGTTTGTAAGTTCTTTTCGTCTACACTTTTTAGATAATGTCTTTTACTTCAAAACAATATTACTTTATTACAACATTTTTGATTACATTAAAACAACCTCTTTTGACAGTGTTAGCCGACTAATTTGTAGAGTTGATGCAATCGAATGTATGTCAACCTAAATTTGTCGTGTAACACTTTGAAGTATTGGCAATACAATAATAAACATAAAATAGATTTATTTGTAAATCGTTCTTACTAAAAAATGTTCCTCACGCTAAGCAGCCTTAATTAAAAATACTCTAGTAACTAATTTTAGGTTTAATTTAAACAAAAATCCCCAAACGAAAATGAAACGGTAACACTTTTCATTTCGTCAATTTGAGGTTAAAACTTCGAACAATTATCTGTCAAATTCAACTTAGTTCAAAAGGTTTGTGAATTAGAGTAGGCTTAGAGAATTTAAATGTCAAACTATTTTCGGACGAACGAATTTTCGAAATGAAATAGAAACAGAGTAAGGAGCGTGCGAAATTTCGATCGAAATTTCGTTTTTCGTTGAAATAGAGTAGGCCTTCAGGACAAAATTATATGCGTAAGAACCTACCAAATTTCATTTCATCCAAATCCGTTCAGTAGTTTTTGCGTGATTGAATAACAAACTTACAAACTTTCACATATAAGCAATTGAAATTCCTTTTTACAAGATGCAGTATTATTAGCATAATGAAAAAAAATCGCATGTTAATACTTTGTAAATCAAGGAAAGTCTGGATGTATAAGGTGACTCATTAAATTTTGCGGACGCGAATAATAAAACTATTTTGCATCGTCGAAACAGAAATAGGTTCAAGGCTGTAGTCTGTCGATCGAGTGATTGAAAAACCGAAAATCAAGAGATAGCTCATAGAGCGCTGAAAGCTTTGAAAAAGGTGATGCATTAAATTTTATTTAAAATTTGTTTTCTAGGAAAATTTATCCCGCTTACTCGGTATTTGTTTGATGTCTTAGAAATGATAATGCTCATTTCAAACGATTCAAGGCGGATGTTGTTAGTTGAAGCTCTATATCACTTTCACATAAGTAGGTATCAGAAACCTTGGAGATTTTTTATTCAGAAATTACTTCTACTATCGCTTATGTATGCTTTCCATCCGAAAGCTGTTCTAATTTTTTTATTGTGTTAAAAGGACTGGAAACACGCATATGGCTCGCCTCATGGAAAGCCTATAGACGCTTGCGATACAAAAAATATCACTCGCGCTGATGCCTACCCTGACTCAATCCCCTATATACCTGGAACCTTAATCACCTACAGAAACACAACACCACCAAAAGGTAGTGTTATTTTACTCCGATCTTCTGTAAGGTGGAGGTTACTTCCCCAAAAGAGCACTCCAATTCGAGCGGGAAATTCGCTATGCCCTACCTCTCTTGTTTTTGGGTTAGAATGCTGAGGCGATGTAGTGTGACGGTGTTACAGCTGCTCCTACACCTATCCTTCTATATACAAGGCAGAATCAATTACTCCATTTCACCGAGTGTTATGTGTCTGTGGAATCAGGTGGTGAAGATAGTATTTAATGCAAAAAATATGTAACGTTCCAGTTATCCTCACCTTGCCTCTCCTGTAGAGCCAATTAAACTTGAACTGTTTTCTGTAAAACGAACGTTATTTCAGATTTTCAGCTCAAATTTGAGTTCCCAGGCACTTAAATTTGAGCTGAAAATGTGAAAATAGTACGCTTTACCTTAAAAACTACATCTTATAAATTATAACGAACATTCTAGCTATAATACACCTAAATAACCTGCCAAAACATATTCCACCACAATGAAAATATTTACTCGCCACTTTACACGTGTAGTTTGGCCAAAAATAAATGCTTATCAGGGAAATTTATCACTTTGGCTGGTCTCAAGACAGTCACATATTTATTGGTGGTAAATATATTTTATATGAAGGTTAGATTTTTGTTTGATATTTGTGTTATATTATCTAGATTTTTGTTTCACGAAAGATGATTTGATGATTGAAGGTCATAGCTTATTAGACCCACCCGACCGCCTCGCTCGCAAGCTGACTGACATATCAACGCACAGCCCAAACTGCTGGGTCTAAAGACTCCAAAATTGGCATGTAGATTGCTCATGAGGTCTAGGGGTGCACTAAGAAAGGATTTTTTTTAAATTTACCCCCGAAGATTTTAAAGTAGAGGATGTTTGTATGAAAACTCTTATACCTTGAGTTAATAGACTTGAAACTTGGCAGGTATTTTTATCTCAATAAGTTATAAAGCTTGTTATTTTTAGTTTTCATAAAGGAACCCCTAAAAGCGATTGAGAGGGTGCTAAAGTTTTTATATGGATGATTTTTTACGCGCATTAGCATTAGTATTTAAAAGAAATGAAATTTTGTATGAAAAATTTTATTCTTTGAGTTAATAGAATTAAAACTCGGTACGAATACTTATCTAAATCCTAATTCTAACTAATATTATAAATGCGAAAGTGAGTTTGTTTATTTGTAACTCAATCACGCAAAATCGGCGGAAATTTGGCACACCTATTGTTTATTACCTGGATTGAGACTTAGGATACTTTTTATCCTGAATGCGCGGGCGATGTCACGGGCGGCCACTAGTACATACATATTAATGCATAACATTAATAGTTCACTATATTTTTATATAGTTAAGAAACAAGAAACCGGTGAACTACACACATCAAAAGTGTCTAGGGATCAAGCATTTTTATGCGGATTTCTTGAGATTGAGATGTGGCTTTGTAATAAATTTATGATTTTATAAATTTATATGGATCCTTTTTGGTGCATTTCATAATTTGAATCAGGAACTGTGAATCAAATTCGAGTAAAAGATGAAAATCAGCTGTCAATATTTTCCCTATAAAAACATACAACGCATTGAAGACATTATTAGTGCTACTGTTTCCCTACTACTGATTAAAACCAACGTTATTATGGAGCGGCGACGTCATTTAAGCAGGGAAGAAATGCTCAGAGCCGTGGGAATGATAGAAGCTGGTTCCCGGCAACGTACTGTGGCTTTAGCTCTGAATACAAGTCAGAGTGTTATCAGTCGACTTTGGACACGATACCGAAGCACTGGTACCGTGGCTGAGCGCCATGGAGGACGGTATCGCTGCACCACACGGAGACAAGACCGATACATTCAAATCTTAACTCGAAGAGCTCCAACAATAACCGCCATGATGTTAGCCGTGAGGCTTCATCACTCTTCAGGGAACTTAATTAGCGACCAAACAGTCAGAAACCGCTTGCATGAAGTGAACCTTCATTCCCGAAGACCGCTACGGGTACCACCTATAGCAATGCACAATCGTAGGATTCGATATCAATGGGCTCTTGAACACAGAAATTGGGCAGAAGAACAATGGCGTTTCGTGTGCTTTTCTGATGAGTCTCGTTTTGGTATGAGACCGGATACAAGACGTATACGACACTGGAGAACCCCTGGACGCCAACAGCGATTAAAATCCTGCCAGGAAGTCCATCCTTATAGTGGTGGAACCATCATGGTATGGGCGGGTATTTGGATCGGCGGAAGAACTGAGTTGATTTGGATCAGAGGCAACCTCAACGCTCAAATTTATGCTGAGACGATTGTATCAGACGTCATCGTTCCTCTACAAGTGCAAATCGGTCCCTTATTTCAGTTAATGCATGATAATGCACGACCGCACACCGCAAGAGTTGTAAGACAGACTCTCGCCGCAGCTAACATCAATGTCCTGCCCTGGCCTGCTCAGTCGCCAGACTTGAACCCGATTGAGCATGCATGGGATATGCTACAGAGAAGAGCTCTGCCGAATATGGAGGGTATCCAGTCGCAAGAAGACCTTTTTTTGTTGTTGCAACGAACATGGGCGGCCATTCCACAGCGTGATTTGGATGAACTCATTTTGAGTATGCCAAACCGATGTTCTTGTGTTGTTAGTGTTCGCGGTAGAAATACGGATTATTAATTGTTTAAGTTACCCAATAAAATTTTAGAGAAAACTGTTATTTCAGTCTTTTTTTCGAACTTTTGTGTTAGTGGTTCAAATGTCAAAAATCCCTTTATTAGGAAAATGGCAAATTTCTTTATTAATGCAAAGGTGACTTGGTTTATCGTTACTGTGACAAACGAAAACACTTTATTTGATGAATCCTTAAAGAAAATTTTAATTAATATCAATCAGGAGAAAAGTTATTGCAAAAATATATGTTGATCCCTAGACACTTTTGATGTGTGTATGAATAGGTTGGGGGAAGTATGTATGAACTTGTAATCAAATCTCTCTGGCTATACCATTTGTATATGGGTGGTATTGGTTTCATTTAAAAGTTTAAATTTTAATGCTATGCGAATATTCAATCAGATATCCCTCTTTCTCCATGGTTTGACAAAATGCGTAATGCCAAAAAAATTTCGTTTCCACATTCTGCTGACTACGATTGGGTCACGTATGTACTCCCGTTTTCCTGGCCAAGATTAGGGTGAGGGATAGTTCCTTGTGCGATTCGAAGAGGGTACCACAGATCATATATTTTTTAACTGCTCCAAAAATAGCCATTCCTTATATACATTGCTTCCGTCACATGTCCTATTGATTTTGCATCTTCCTACTGATTTTACGACCATATTATCTTTAGTTTATTCAGATTTTGTGAATAATCTGTGTATGTATATTGATACTAAAAATATTAAATTGTATATATAGTTTCACTGATTTCATCTCTCAGCTTTATTACTTATTGTTTCAGGCAGCTCAACATACTATACCTTAATCTTTTCTTCCTGTTTTTCCCAAATCCTATAATAGATCCTTGTACTTGCACAAAGACCTTCTACAGCATAAGCAGAGTTAAAAACAATAAACAAACCCTCACCGAACAAACTTAGACAAGCAATTTTGGACACAAACACCAGATAATGGCCACATCCTGAGGGAGCCATCACTGAAGAAATCCAATCTAAATTTTAAAGAAGATAATTAGAAATGTGTGATTTTCATGTTTTTCTTACTGTCAAGATCGGTACCCTTAGTACCTACGAGTTTGAGCTCACGAAAACTATCATAGTTTTCGTAATGTTAATTATGTTTCTATGTCCATTTTGGTGAAAAGTAACCAAATATACATAAAATTAAGAAGACGCAAATGATTAAATGATAGAATTTAAACACTGTTTATTTGTATTGAAACGAAAAATCAGTACCCTTAGTACGATTACTATCGTAGTTTTCGTAATTGTAAAACTTGTACTAAGGGTACAGTAAATCTAATGAAGAAATTAGATACATTTTAAAATTTTACTACAACAAAATAAAGATGCAACACAAACAGCAAAAAAATGTAATATTTATGGACCTAGTGCAGAGTAGCACAAGCTGTTACCGTCAGGCAGTAATATCGATTCTGGAGGCCTACTCTAATTCAACGAAAAACGAAATTTCGGTCGAAACTTCGCACTTTTCTTACTGTGTTTCTGGTTCGTTTTTAATTATAATAATATTCGTCGTCGAAATAAAGATTGAGGTGTAGATTTTCGAAGCCTACTCAAAGAAAGATTCAATTTGATAGTTTATCGTTCAAATTAAGTATAACCTTGAATTGACGAAATTTAATTTCGTTTGATCTTTGTTCGGAGAAAGAGAGTAGACCCCCTGAACTGTACTGCGAACAACTGATGAGATTAAAGCAAGAAGTTGTGAGAAAGCGGCCCGAATTAATCAACAGAAGGGGTGTGGTTTTTCATCATGATAACGCTAGACTTCACACATTTTTAGCCACACAGCAAAAAAGAAGATAGTTTGACTAGGAGGTGTTAATGCATCCGCAGTCCTGACCTTGCACCACATTTCCACCTGTTACGGTCTCTTGAGAATTCTTTAGGCAGTGTCAGGTTAACATCACGAGAGGACTGCCAAATCCACTTGTCGCGGTTTTTAAATCAGAAGCCCCAAAATTTCTATAGCAATAGGATCATGTCCCTACCTACAAGATAGCAAAATGTTATCGAACAAAATGGCACCTACATTTAACTAAAGTTAGTTAAATGTAATTAAACTTAATAAAAAAATGATTTAAATTTTCATATCAAATACGAAGAAACTTTCCCCCCAACCTAATTTATTACGCACAATTATGTAAGTTCACTATTAAAAACATCGTTTTTACTTTTTTATTGAAGGTTAAAAGTTATATTTAAATACTTCAAGTTCTTATCAGGCATTCGAATCCTGGTACGAAATTAGTGTCAGGCATGTTAAACTTATAAATAAACTGGATCTCTACCTAGTTGGCCGGCTCAGCCGTGTGAATCATTGTAATTATAAAAGGTTTAATTAAATAAAATATGATGTACTCTACCGCATTAGATAATGCAATTACGGGCAGCTCACGCCAAGCAAGCTTGAACTATGGATACTAGACTAAATAACGGATGTAACACATAAATCGCAAACTTTTAAACAAATATTAGTCTTCTTCACACAAATAAATGCCGGGATTAACCGGGATTTGTACGCAGGGCCTTTGGGGATCGAAGTCAGGTTATAGAGCTTGTCCATGTATTCGATATATGTCGCAGTGTCTCATATTTGAAAAAGACAAGCATAAATTTCGCATGGATAAATTAAATAGATGGGAAAATCTAATGCAAGTAATTTTCTGAACTTTACAAACCATACCCCACCCCTCAAAATTAGGCATTTTTTTAAATAATTACTTATTTTTTTTATTTTTGTTAAGCGTTTAACTGCTACATTTTTTAAATCTAACGAAAATCATATTAGAAAAACTTCCACGCGGACTTGTCAGCAGCCCGAACTCGAACCCTTCGCTATCCGTACGAATGCACTGACCATTATGCTACCGCAACCCTGATGGCCGTGTCGAATTTTCTCTAGTGTTTCTTAAGCTGCAAGGCAGCGCCATCTCTTCGTATTTTAGATTACCCACAATGTCAAATGAATACCTTTACAAGTATTAAACATTTGAAAGAAGAAATAGCATTAGCTACAAAACCAAGCTACGAAGCTTTTTACAGGAACAAGCAGTCTAGTTTAAAAACGTTAGTCGTCATTATTATGTATTTATTGAGTATGTATGTTTAGATATGCATGTAAGTATATGTATAAATGTATATGTATAATTATTTATTACATATAAATACTTATTTGTGTATGTGTAATTATATATATGACTACTTCATATTTATATCTGTTCGTCTATCTGCAATTTCCATTTAAATTTCGCACCCTACCACTATTTATCCACAACACCCCATGGTTAACTGGTAGAGAATACCTATGGCATTAAGTCCGACTTTGTACGCTTGTACATTAAGTATTAATACTTATATAAATAGCAATTATAGTATTTTTTATGTTTTAAGTTCTTATTGTATTTGTTTTAAAATACATTTATAGGACTAGTAGGACAGAAATTAGAAGAGAAAGGTGACAGGGTAAAGTTGCATTCGATACTTTAGACAAAGAAGAGATTTTAATTAAGCGTAGAGAACAGAGTAAACAGAATAGGGCTAAACATTCTGGAGCACAATTTATCATTGCCGGCTGACTCGGAGAAAATGCCCAAAATTGATTTTTAATAAATAAATCACAAATAATAAGTAGCTCCACAAAGTAATAAAAATCATAATTCTGACGACGCAGCGTGAAAGGGATGCGAAACGTCATAAATAAATGAATCAGTGCATCTATACTGTTGAAACTTGTTTTATTTAATGATTGGTATGCGTGAAAACCTAAGAAACAAATATTGATTTTTAATGTCGGTTAACGGGAACGATGTGACCTGAAGAAGTGAACATATGTGTCAAGGCAGTAAAGAAAGTGCTTCAACACTACTGCATGAAATCTGTTCAGTAGTTTTAGAGACCAATACAACCATACAGCAGACCGATTGATGTGGCAAAGGATTTTGTTGTATGAAGGAGTATGATGTCTTCTTAATATTATGATCAAAATTCTTTTATTATAAATACTGCAATTGCAACAAGAAGCAGAAATGCTTCCATTGCGAAGAATACTGTGAGTACGTCAGTGATTTATTTTCTCTAATCTACCAGGTTACGTGTGAAAAAATAAATAATATTGCAAAAATATGTTAAAACAAACAACTTAATTATTATAATCGGGTAGAATAAAAATACTTACCTGCCTAGCCTCTGAACTAGTATTTGTGACCTAATGATTAATCGTAGTCCTTTACTTTATTTTTTAAATTAGAGCTTAAATATTTATGTGTATTTTGTTCTACTAGCTGGTTTTTGGTTATCTTAACTACGATAAGGACATTGGGCAAAAATGTATGGACGCTGCACCCACGTCCGCCACGGCTTAAACTACATTTGTTTGAGAGGTATTATAGTCAAGATCATCTGTGCCAAAGCGCATCAAATTCCATCCCGGGGGTCTTTAGTTATTTTAAGTTAAATATGTACAAGTACTATAAAACGAACATTAATGAAACAAGGGAATTAATTTAGTTAGTTAGTTAGACCCTACATAGTGTGCTCAGGAATTATGGGAGAACTTCACAAGGTGCAAGGGTGCCCCCTTATGTTATTCTGCCGCGCTAGAGTAAATCCAAAAATCCCCTCATGGGTTGGGTTTTTTTTAAACATTATGTTCGTTATAGTAAATTGTCTTCTATGTAAAACGGAGCGACCACAGATTACACAAACTTGTCCACGCTTCGGAGAACACATGATTCCAGTTCATCCATACTAATCGTGTTCCAATATCCAAAGCGTGTTAGATAAAAATCAATCAAATAGCAGGGAGCGCACAATCACAACGAAGTAAGACGAGTCGACTATTTGCAACTGCAAGTCCTTCAGCATCCGTAAACCGTTTTGAAATGTCTCAGTAAGAGCAAGCGCAGGATAGTCCGCAGGCTTTGCCGTATATTTGGTTGTATAGTATGATATGGCATATTATTATGATATGATATACTAAATAATATATATAAAATGAAGGTATTATAAAATGAATTTATTCAGCTACTTAAATATGTGTCATATCTATTGACTACCAGGATATTTTTTACGGTGTCATATCTTTTGACTCCCAGGATATTTATTTTCGGTGTCATAATAAAAAAGGCTAGTTTTTCATAGATCTATCGATTCATACTAATTACATTGTTGGCGGAGCTGGGTGCGTTTTGCCCATTGTCCTTTATATAAATTGTAGACGAAAAACTACCCTAGACAGCCCAGTGGAACACACCACCTACTTAATATTTTAAATGTACAAATTCATTTTAATTAATATTTGTATCTTTAATACAAACGTCAAATAAATAAACTGAAAATTATGAAAAAGAATTATATCACTTTATTAATTAAATTAGCTAATAAATTCAAGCATAGACAATAAAGATTTAAAAAGCTTGCAAAGAAATATACGGACGCTCAACAAAAGACTTTTGAATGTAATTCGACAAAAAAAAAAGCCTGCGAAACGTCAGTTAAATAAATTTTAGTGCATATTACCCGTAAAAATCGTTTTATTTAATAAGTGATGCGCGTGAAAACCTAAGAAACAAATTTGTATCTTTGCTGTTTATTAATAGTATATTAGAAAGAAATAGAAAAATACCAGAACACAATTCTAAAGGGATCCTGACTCATTTTTATCTTAATCGAACTCTATTAGACCCAATTGGTTCCCAAGAGACTATTTGAATTATTTAAATTCCAAGCCCAAATGCCATAATAGGCAAAGTAAATACAAGTACTATAAAATGTTTTATTGTCTAAAATATTACATTAAATAATAAGGACTATATCAATAAACAATTGTAAATGTTTACAATTCTGACCACGTGGTTGAGTTATAACAACAACTTCAAAAAATTATATTAAAATTAAGAATCATAGGTATCATTTCATTATCATTATAAGAGAGATCCCATAGTGATTTTAATTGTGAATTCAGACGAAGTCGCCTGCCAAAACAATTTGATATTTCAGGGGTTTCAGGGCTAGGTTACATTGACGAACCTCGAGTATAACGACCGGGTACGTATAGTGATCGAGTATGTTTTGTTCATGATAATGAGGTCGAGTCACCGCACGATGTCGATCGGCCGGCAAACGATACTATCCCAGAATACATTGGATATATAGATCCACGGCGACGATCAACTAGACATTTGTTCTATATAATCTCAAGATAATCCATTTAATTGCCTCACGATGTTGATATTTTGAGAGCTCAAACTCTTTCCGCGTCGAAATCGGATGATTCTCGAATGTTATAATTCTTTATACAATATTATAGCACGACTATTAACGCAAAAGCAAAAGTCGTCTGGAAAACATAAAGCACACATATTGAGTCCGCGTCATGCATTGTTTACACCGGTGCGCGTCATAGCTTCTTCGACCGAGTTTGTTGGGATCATCATCAATCATCACCTAATTGATCACTTTCACTCTAAAGGGATGTGTTGTTAGTAGAAGTGTGGGGTGGGTAGTGGATGATGGATGCCGATCGAGTACCCTAGTGACGATGAGCGGGGTAGCGAGGTCCGCACCGCCAACTAAACGTAGGCCCCAGTTGGTGTCGCGGCTATCGCGACGGAGAGTGACCACGAAGGTATGCAGCCGCCCCATGGCGTGTGTATGCACTGCGCGGGCGCGCGCTCACTGCGCGGACTGTACAGAACGGCAACACGCGACGTTGTGCGCGCAAATTTAGCTCCACTACTCGACCTACCCCTCCCGACTCTCCTCATGCTTTGCACTTGCATTACGCCTAACCCTGTCACAGCAGTCGACCTAGTTCGATTTACTGAATTTGAGGGTAATGCGTTTTCAAATATGAATTACGCAGTAGTGACGTTTGTTTACCATATAAACATATTTGAGTCACACACAGTTTGAGTCATCCACGGCCCGTGGCGTTTTCCTATACTCACTATAGAAATTGTGCGTTCATGGACGCAAGAGCAGAAATCCATATCATCGAATTTTTATAAATTCTAAACTTGGCTTTCCTTGCAACAGTCAAGGAAAGCCAAGTTTAGAATTTACAAAAAATTCGATGATATGGATTTCAAGATCAAGATAAGATCCAACGTGACGTGTGCAGTCATACCAATATTTATTCGATCCTTATTTTACAATTTTTTAGGATCTTTAACTAAAGCCTTTCTTTAAGCTTTTTTTAGAGACAACTGCAAAGATATCGTTTAAGCTGATGAAATTCTATGAAAGTGTCTATTTTAAGGAAAAAAAAGTTAAGTTACTCACCCTTCTCCTCTGTCCGAAGTCTCTACTGTCGTCGGGCTCTGGACGCTGGTGGGGCACTCGCCAGAAAGGTGGCCTTTGGTACATGGGCATATTGAATCCTTACAGCAAATGAACACAACTGAAAAGCAAACCCAATTTAGTAAATGAAAGTAGGTAATTTGATTTATTTGAATGAATCAGACTGAAATAATATACCCTTTTAAATTTCTTTGAGTGCTATGTTAAGTTCTAAATTGAATAAATGATTTTGATTATGAAGTTTACCTAAAATTTGTCGTTACCTCTGGTCGAAGCAGTAGGTTTTACAACAATAGAAAACTTAATATTTGTAAGACTTATATATTTTTAGTAGGACATGGATATCTTATTGAGGAAATGAAATAAGTTGTGTATGAAACCTTGGTATATTTTATAGAACTTGCTAATCAAGTTCTATGAAATTAGAACTTATAAGAGTTGGAACAATGTAAGTTTAGCTTATCCGGGAAAGATCTTTCGCTTTACAAAATTGCAGTTAAATTATATTATTTTTATCACTGGTAACATTATTTTGAAGATATCAGGAGATACAGTTTGAAACAAGCAACTCGTCGTCCCGCAAGCATTTAAGACTATGGTTATGGTACCTAGCGGCTAACTGCCAGGTGGAACTTACACTGAACTAAAAAAAAACTAACAAAAAGTAGGTTCTTTGAAACAGCTCTACATATTCAAGCCTAGTCACTCATCCAAGGACAGGAAAAAATGGATATGAGACACGCTGAAGAAATAGGGTCAAACGTGAGTTTCAGCTTTCAGCAAATTAAAATAAGAAAAAAGTATATGAACTTATTTGAAATAGCAAAAAGTGGAGTACTTTCCACAAAAAAATCCCTTTAACGTGTGGCTACTTTTTTTTAAAGTCGGACAGCACTTATAACAACTTTACGTTTTTAAATTGAACCTACAAAGTTATACTGTAGTCAAAACAAGGATAACCTTTGAAAAATGCCCTACGAGAACCAGGCGACTCGAAGCCTGAAAAGTATCCGAAACGCCAAGAAGCTAGGTTTTATCGTCTTCGGTCAAGAATAATAAAAAGTTAATACCTCACGCTTCTAACCGTTCATAAAGTATTTAAATCAATAACTGTATTCATATTTTGGCACGCATTCCAGACTCTTAGAATCAGTAATTAGAATTAACCTTGTCACCTTATAGAAATATACTTATCAGTATTGACTTAGGAAAATGGATAGAACACAACCAAATTGATTCGTTACATTAACCACCTGCCAGCTGGAAATTTTGTCATAAACTTTATTGACGGCAAACAAAACAGTAGCGGACGGACGTAGGTGGTTGGCAACGAGATTCAAGCGGATAAATTATTTTCGATGGAGAAGGGGCATGGGTTTCCCGTAGTGGGGGCTAAGGTGGCTCAAGGTGGTGGGGACAAGGTGTTTTTTCTAAAAGTTTTCACCGGTACTCACCAGAGGGCCGAGTAGAGTACTAGCGACGTCGCACGACTAGTCGCGTTTAATATCCGAATTATTCCGGGGCACATCAAACTATGATGTCTATTTTTCGCTGGGCAAGCGGCGAGCGCGCGTCTGTTACCCGGTGCTTCGCGTGATTTACAAGGCGTAGCCGCCGCGCTGTTTCTGGGGCAATCCGAAATTCGCAACAATCCAACGCTCCGCTCCGAGCGGGTTCAACGACCGCGGGATTTTCTTGTGCAAATACGGTTCATTTTGGTGGTACGAAAACATATAAATACCAACAACATCGAGAAAATTTTATGAAACACAAATGATTCGGTAGAGCGAGCAATAAAGCAAAGATGTTTGAAATAATTTAAAAGTTTATTGTTATGGTATCACAAAAATAATAAAAAGGAGCATTGACATAGATAGTTATCGGGAATTTTCTTAAGCAAATACGGTCCATTTTGGTGGTACGAAAACATATAAATACCAACAACATCGAGAAGATTTTATGAAACACAAATGTTAAGGTAGAGCAATAAAGCAAAGATGTTTTAAATAATTCAAAAGTTTATTGTTATTGTATCGCAAAAGTAATAAAAAAAAATGGAGCATTGACATATATACTTATCGGCATCCCAAAAATTCTAAGAAATAAAAACCTTAAAATTACAATTAGAATAGGAGTGGTATAAAAAACGATAAACATTTTCCTATTATAGAAATAAAAATTCTAACTTGGTTAGCTGTACAAGTGTAATTCTGTACATTAAAGTATGCGACTTTGAAATTCATTATGAGACACTGTGTAGAACATTTTATATATTTTTAATCATTTAAACTGAGGTTACTTTAATACTAAACGACGTAAAGGACTCACGGGAGACACAAATAATTTCATAAAAATATAATGACAAACGTTAAATTAGGAAATGAGAATTTTTACCTTTTTGAAGTTGGATGCTACATACATATTCCCTCATTTTAAACCGCATCCATAAATGATCAGCATTACACAAAGATCTCACAAAACTTAAATAATATAGCATAAAATGCTACGCATATCGACAATACAATAATATCATTTCTCTTAAAAACGACTTAAAATGTACATAATAGCAATAACAAATATTAACGATTTTTTAAATATATATAAACTTTAACTAATTGTTGGGTACATAATGTAATTTTACAGAGTATTTACATTTATAAATAATGCTGCTAGATATATACTATACGATAAAAAAAATCAGCTATATAAGGCTTATTCTATCGAGTGGTATTAAACTGAAATGTATTAATGAGTAGAATGTCTGAGATAATAATTCTAATGTGAAATTATTGCAATATTTCAGTTAAAAATATTCAGAATTATGTTGTCGATTTTTGCTAAAACTAACAGAAACATTGTTATAATTTCTTAATATATAATTTGAGCTTTGAGAGCGCGTCATTAATTAATTAATTAAAAAAAAAACAGTTTTTATATCTATAAGTCTCAGGTTAACCCAGTATAAAATTTACTTTGACAAAATATTGTGTTGCTTATTTATTTCTATGAGATATACAACTTATAGAGAGCTTAGCTTGAAAAAAAGTATTCCATTGCGCCGTTTTGTTGTGACGTACGGATCGCGAAACTTTTTGAGACCAAACGAATTTTATTCTTTGTTACAATGCAAATACGAATTCCATTTTATTATTATTTAAAAATGGTTGCCTGTAAAGTCGGTTTTACGGGCGAAGATTTTACGTGACAACGTCTTTTTCTCGGTAGAATATTTATTGATATGAATATAATTAAATTGCACAATAGGAACAAGGAATTGAATGAAAATAAGAATTGCACAAATTTTAACTATAGAAATATATTTTGTTTACTAAAACATTGTACATGTAAACTTAAACTTAACACGAGAGACTCATCGTAACGTTACCGAGCGTTACACTTTTTCCTAAGTGACTCCCAGCCGCAACCTAATTTAAGACGTTGTCACGTCAAAAACAAATGCTTCTGACACCGAAGCGCCCGGAACATTTTTATCATTTTTGTTGTGATTATATTATAATCACCAAATTTTCTACAATTTTTATATATAATATCTGTAAACTTATAAAAGCGATTGTAGAATGATGAATTTTCCAATTATATGAATTAATACTCTTGGCTCAGTTTTACAATATAATAAATTTGTTGAGATGAGTTTTGTAATCGACGAAGTGTGACATAGTATCAACAAAGTGTGGGAGGAGTCCTAAATTTCGTGACGTCACATTTCAAAGTCTATGTGACAAAGTCTAATACTTTTGAAGATTAACGAAAAAGTTTTATTTTATTAATTTTTAAGTGTAAAAAAACGTGACCGCACGCTAAGGAGAGGGGTCAACAAAATTTTTGTAGATAGGGTTATATCGGTTTTTAATATTCTAACATAACATAAGTATTGTATACTAACACATGGATCTATGTTGTCTGAATAATAAATGATTTGAATTTGAAATCACATAATAGGGAAGATGCATATATAATATTTATGAAAAATTTATGATTAAAATGTTAAAAAAATATAAAAGAAATGCCACTGCAACGTTTTTATTTAACATAATGTTGTTTTTTAACAATTATTACGAATTAAAAATACTTGCAACGGAACGTATTTTAAAACACCAATCAGCGATTAGTGACGTCCCTCCTGTTATGACAACTTCTTTGAGGTTAAGGTTGTTAAAGTAAATATTATTAAGGGAATATTTATTGCGTTTTTTTACATTTAATAAAAATGGAAGTTGCGTTTATCAAAGCAGACTCCAGGAATTTACCAAGAGTTAGCGTTGACATGGTTATAACTTTTTTTGTCCAAAGTGCAGAGTTTTTAAGTGTAGAAATGAAAGGGACTAAATTACAACGGTATGTAAAAATCGTAGTTGTTATACTTCGTATTTTATTCAGCGGCTTCTACAAATCTCACGGCGATAATGCAATCGCTATGTCCAAATTAAAAGAGATGGAGAATTATGTACAGTAAAAGGTCGCGTTCTCCGGAGCATAAAGTACGTAAAGAAGGTTATCGTGTTACAGTTATTTTAAATGAAAGGCAAAGCTTGGTTCAGTCCTGCCAATGTGAAGATTGTGCCACACATTTTAAACTTTATCTAATTTTTCACGTCATTCTCCGACTGTAAAATTAAAAATATGTTCTAGACAGGTTTTGTAAGTATTAGGTAGGTTACTAATGCGTTTTTACGTACAAGCAGATTAATTAAGCATATAACAAGTATATTCGCCGACTTACGTCAAAGTGATCTTCTCAGCATCGAATAATGGTCTTTGGAGAATAATTGTCATTTCTCTTCGCAGCTTGAAACCACTTTTTTTCAGTTTTGGGTCAGAAGTTCCAGTTAAAAACAATTTATTTGGGAACTTTGTTGAAGTAGATTGGCACAAAACACGAGTCAACACGGATTTTTTTCGGAATATTAGTGGTATTGTTATGATCACATGATGTTCATGGATAGTCCATTTTAAATTTTTCAAAAAAATATTTCGAAAGTCGAAAAAATATGCAAAAGTATGAAAATTTAAAGCCAGCAACGAACAATTACGACCAGTGACAGACAGGATTGACGTCATCGCAACCATAGGTTCGTTTTCGCGCGAAAATTTAAATTGTCAATTTAAAACCGCATTTTTTCCGATAAATCACAATGTTTTAATTTTTTAATATATCTGTGGTTTATTCTAGATGGAATTCTTTAAAATGGAAACAAAAATAAAAATATTACATCTTCCCTATTAGTGTGAATTACTTTATGGATGACCCCTTATACTTTTTTTTTCTTATTGAATATAGGATTATGTACATACGATACTTTTTCCATTGAAAGGACTCGTTATCTTCTGTAAATCCTTAGAAGTCCAATATGGCGGGTTTGGTGTCGCGTGCGCACTTAACGAGCGAGTGCATGAGTTTTACAAATCCCGTGTCTTTTGGCTTCTCAAGACCTCGCAGGAGACGATTTTTCATCACTGCCACGAACTCTCGATTGCTCAATTGTCCGTCCACTGCAAAAAAAAGAAATATCTTAGCAAAGTACGCTTGAAAAATAAAATTTTCAGGATTATTCAGGATTATTAAACGACTATAGGAGCTCAATGGCGCAAGTGGTTAGCATGTTCGGCTGCGATCGTTAAAGTTGAGCAACTTTCGCAGTGGGCGGTTATTGCATGGGTGACAAAAAAAAAATACTTTCTCGAGCTCCTCCGTGCTTCGGAAGGTATGTTTAGAAGGTGTGTATAATAATTTGCATCTGCAGTCTGGCCCAATCTCCCTATTCCGTCTATAGGGAAGGTAATCTAACAGATTCCTCCATTCCAACTACTCTTAAGCGTATTTACAAAAAAAATTACAAGCAGCTTATAAATATTACACTAAGTCAGATTTGGAGCAGCGTCCAGTCGCGAAGATTTAAAGAAAATGAAAGAAAAGCCGCCACAGCCCAGCCAGTTGTTGTGCGGATGCAGGTCGACGTGGGCTGGTCGATGGACCTTGTCTTGGATGGATGAGTGAAGATATCTGAAACGCGCACACAGGCGTCTGACTTACTGTTCTCGTCGAATATGGTGAAGACGACGTTGACGAGGTGCGGATGCAGGTCGACGTGGGCAACGGCGCGCGCCAAATGCGTGGGCTGGTCGATGGACGCGCCAGCTATGTGGTAGAACGTCAGCGCCGTGTCCACGTCGTTAATGTTGTTCAGCAGGTGGAAGAATTTCAAGTAGTCGTCTTTTGTTATGCCCGCACCGTGGTCGCGGATTATTTACTACGAAGATGCCATCAAGTTGGCTAGATAAGCTGGACCATTTTTGCGACAGAGAGTAAATGAGGTTAAATTAACTCACTGTTATTGTCGAATGTGGCGAGAATGCCCTCAAGCTTGAATAAGACGGCAATAACACAGAGCAAGCTTATCTACTCACTGTCTTCGTTGAATGAAGCGACTGTGTTGATAACCTTCGGGTTAGTTGTGAAAACTTGGAGTTTGCTACTCCTATTTTTTCCTTATGTAGTTACACAAATAGCTGATTAGAGCAGCTTTTTATTCGATCGGAGTCAAGTTGCGCAGACATCTGAAAGGAAGCCAGTTATTTCTTTACTTAGTTATTCGACTTACTGTTAGTGTTGCAGCACAGTCCAGTCGCGAAGATATCTGAAAGGCTCACACAGGCAGTTGTCAGACTCACTGTTCTCGTCGAATATGGTGAAGACGACGTTGACGAGGTGCGGATACAGCTCGACGTGGGCAACGGTGCGCGCCACGTGGCGCAGCGTGGGCTGGTCGATGGACGCGCCAGCTATGTGGTAGAACGTCAACGCCGTGTCCACGTCGTTTATGTTGTTCAGAAGGTGGAACAATTTCAAGTAGTCTTCTTTTGTTACTGCCACGTCATGAGACTTACTGTTAGTGTTAGAACAGAGTCCAGTCGTGAAGATATCTGAAAGGCGCACACAGGCAGTTGTTAGACTCACTGTTCTCGTCGAATATGGTGAAGACGACATTGACGAGGTGCGGATGGAGGTCGACATGGGCAACGGTGCGCGCCACGTGGCGCAGCGTGGGCTGGTCGATGGATGCGCCCGCTATGTGGTAGAACGTCAGCGCCGTGTCCACGTCATTTATGTTGTTCAGGAGGTGGAAGAATTTCAAGTAGTCGTCTTTTGTTATGCCCACGCCGTGGTCGCGGAACCTATCGAGGTAAAACGACCACATTTTTTATAATTATAATCAAAATCATTTATTCAGTTTAGGCTGTTACAAGCATTCATAAATGTCTAGAAGCTACGCCGTCGGTTCGTTCGCCGTACGTAAATCAACGGCGGGAGACCTTGTACTGAGAAGAACCGCCAAGAAACTCAGCACGGACTGCTTTTTCTCCCTGTTTTATTATTTACAGAATCGTGAAATTGAAAACTGACTTCGGACATGATTCATGTAGTCACCTTTCATTACATAATGTTTAAATATACATTAATTGTTTACCTGCATTTTGATTGCTGTATCATACAGTATAGTATTCGGGCGACCAACCATCGAACATGGGCTCGCGCGGCAGCCGCAAGCTCACTTTAGTACAGAAACAGTCTTCTCATCTTCATGCGAACAATTTACTGATGGCATTTTGCCTCATAGAATAAAATGACGTCGGACAGACATCGTGCTGCCGCGCGAGCCAATGGAGAAGTATACGCAAAGCGCGACATAGATGGCGCTGCAAACGCTTGACTCAAACTACAGCCAAATATTGCAGGTGTAAAATTTTAGACGTTTTTTTTTGTTGTTAAAAATATTAAATAAGTGGTGAAAATGTATTCAACATGGTCTGTAGTACAACTAAAATCAGAGTTGAAAAGGAGAGGAGCATCTGTGCAAGGCAGAAAAGCTGATCTTGTAGAAAGGTACTGTTTCTATTATAATCCTAGGATGCTCATCATCGGTACATAGATTAATTATTTTCCATGATTATTTTAATAGTCCCCCCCCCCCTTTCAAAGCAACATATAAAATTATATATTAGTCGGTAAGCATGCAGTTATTGTCCATAATACATTTTTAAATTCTGACCCGTACTGGAACTATCGCGCAGGTAATCAGATTTTTTATTAAAATGTTTGTGACAAAAATATTAATTTTATTAAGTAAAATGATTTTTTATTGCTTGTTCCCACAGTCTTCTTATTCCGATCTTTTGGAAACTTGTGGCTTCCGTTCTCAAAACAACCAGTAACTACACAATGCGGCATTCGATCTGTTTAGTAAAAAGCTTAAAAATGAACATAAGCTAAAAGGTATGTATTTGATAGAAGTTTTGGGTCAAGCGATTACACCGCTCCCAGGTGGCCAAAATTTGCAGATATCTTGTCCATTCAACATTGCTACGCTTGAATGTGGCGCGCGGTGTATATTTTATTCTATCAAGCAAAGGAGCGTCAGCAAATCTGTCTATAATCTCCATTGTTTTAACAATCGCCATTTTCTGTATTAAGGCGGCGTTTTT
Organism: Chilo suppressalis; assembly: GCA_902850365.2. Classification (NCBI taxonomy): domain Eukaryota; kingdom Metazoa; phylum Arthropoda; class Insecta; order Lepidoptera; family Crambidae; genus Chilo; species Chilo suppressalis. The sequence goes on from OU963902.1 coordinate 9,364,879, forward strand.
TTTTCAAATGTGGCCGTATACGAGTATTTGCCGTAGATCGTAGTCGAAATATTATCGCGATAACCCGATAAGAGCCTTTACGCGATAGTGTTGCCGTAACGTAAGAAATCAGAAATTTGCGACTTTCAGCCGATCATTGTTTGACCTATTTTATGTAGTTTCCTTTCAATATCAAAATAAAACTTTCAATATCAAAATAGACTTTTATAAAAGTCTTTCGAAGGTAGCTCGACAAATTAAACAAAAGTTTTATTCTGACGACGAAGCCTGGAAAGGCTACGAAACGTCAATAAATAAATAAAGTTTCGTGCATTATCCCGTTTAAACTAGTTTTATTTAATGAGTGATGTGCGTGAAAACCTAAGAAACAAATATCAAAATAAAACTTAACCAATAATAAATTACATGCTCGTCATCACTTAATGAAGACTGTGCAAGTTCACCGAGACAGTACTGATTTATAGCGAAATAAATAATATTAATTACACTATGAAAAAATTCTACCATATTGAAATAGATAAAATAATTAATACTTCCTCTTAAAGAAGCAAGTGACACTTTTACGAGCAGAGACCATAATATGGTCTCATATTTCATAATATCATAATATTATTATGATCTCTTTAGGTACGTTAAAGTCAAGTTTAAGTAAGGTACCGCGCAACTGAGCGCATTGCAGTGGCTTTTAAAAGGAATTATAAATGATATGGATGCATTACTCTTTAACAGACTCCACTAAAACATGGTTCCAAACGCATAAATCTAAACATCAATACTAACGGGAGACGCACACAAACAAAACAAAATAATTTGACAAATCAAATATCTGCAAATGAATTCGGCTATCCCATCATTGGGTAGAACAATGTTACAATGGAATCTCAACCAATCCTATGATCGGCGCCGGCGTGTTGATTGCGTTTTTTTCGGCCCGCCCAGTTAATCGCGTGCTTTAGCTCAGTTCGTATATCATATCATTTCTAATTCGTGGGTCTATTTAACACACCTTTATTAGGTCGACCTGTATGTAACTATGTAATGGAATCTAGGTTAACTAATTTAACCATCTTTCAAGAATAGTAGCGTAATGATCTTGGCAATTATATAGATAAGATGACAATAAAATATCATATCATAGTACCATCGAGCTGGCCTGATGATGGGACTGGAAGGTGACTGATGGACCCTTGACTGCCTACTAGTAATAAAACTAGCTCATTACATTCGTCTAAATAAATTCTGTATATTTCACTTCTAATTCGTAAATAAACAAAATATACTCTATGTTTACTTCATTAGGGTCTTAGAATAAGCCATGTTTGTAGTTTATTTTAACATATATATATCTGAAAGAAGCGTGGGGTGCTTCATTATTAACTTTTAACTGAATTGTTAAGCATTATGAATCACGTAATATATTAATTGATTTGAAAAATATTGCAATTAATAGCGCCCCACGCTTTTCCAGTTATTATCTTTATATATATAATTCTTCTGTGAGTGTGTATGTCACTGAACTTCTCTTAAACGACTGGACCGATTTTGATGCAATTTTTTGTGTGTGTTCAAGGGGATCTGAGAATGGTTTAGATTCACAATTTTGTCCGCTGGACAACCCCTATTTTTTTAGGGCGGTACGAAGTTCGCTGGGTCAGCTAGTATATATATATATACATAATATATGTTAAAATAAACTATAAACATGGCTTACTCTAAGGCCCTAATGAAGTAAACAGAGAGTACTTATATTTTTAGCTTTTTAGTTTAGTAAATTTTTTGCTTATAATAACACCTCGGGAATGCAAATTTCAGAATCATTTACTAATCTTAGGCCCGTATTATAGAAAGATTCTCAGTGATTGATCTAGTATTGCGCATAGTTAGAAAGGGATGTCGCTATACCTAGTCAGGTCATAAATTCTGTCACATGTTTAATATAAAATAATTGAAACAAGTTTATTCATTATGTAACCATTTATATACCAAAATGAACTTAACAGAACATAGATTCTTATGACAATAAAGTTTATTCAAAATGACCTCCGTGATTTTGAATACAGGCCTTCAATCTGCGCGGCCAGTCGTCTATCGCAGCACGAACGAGGTCCATGTCAATATCGGCGGCTGCCTTAATCAAGGATCTCTTGAGTGACTCCAAATTGGGAAGAGGTTTTGAGCATGCCTTTTCCTCCAAGTGTTGCCATATCTTGTAATCTAACGGAATCAAATCTGGACTGGAGGAGGGCCAGTCTTCGTGTCGGATGAAGTCTATTCACGCGCTGCCAGCCAGTCTTGTGTGCTCTTCGCTCTATAAGCTGGCGCCGAATCTTGTTGGAATACCCAGTGCCTGTTATTCAACATGGTAGAGAAACAGGTTCCACAAGGTTCGTTAGGACTGTATTTTGATACACAACTGCATTCGTTTTTACACCTTTCTCACAAAAATGTACCTCTGTTAAACCCCAATAAGAAACTCAGTACCATGGTATGAGCGAGGATGGAAAATGACCTCGTTGGACACGCGGAATACGGATGCTCGCTTCTTCCCTACTGTCTGCGTACACCTTATCATTTTGTTTGTTGTAGCTCTCTTCTACGGTAAAAATTTTTTCATCCGAAAAAAGAATTTCCCGATATTTTTTTCCCGCGTACCGCTTCAAGAAAGCGCGGAATCTCTTCAGTCTCAGGTCCATTAGACGAGCATTCAAACGATGTCCTGTTTTTCTTCGATATGCCCGAAGCCCTAAGTCTTCATTTAACACCCTTTTCACCGTGGTTCTGCTTAACCCCATCTGAAGGGCCAACAGTTTCTGCTTATGTTTGGGATTTCTTTGAATTCGCGCCTTCACAGCTTTTATCACTGCTGGAGTCCTAACAGACCGAGGGCGACCACTTCTTGGCCTGTCATCTACACTAGAGTCTTCATTGTATCGCTTGATGGTACGATAAACGAATCTTTTGGTTATATTCAAATTTTTCAGTGCGTCACAAAATTGAATTGGCGCTTAACCGCAACGATACGAAGCAATAACTGCAACACGGTCTTCTTTAAAAAAGCGTCCACTCCATATTTAAAAATGAGTAAAGTTCTAAAAAGTATACATTTTTATTTTCATGAACAATTCGAAATTCGAATTCAATAAACTTTTTTGTGGCCAGCATTCTAAAAAGAAAAGTTTTTACTGTGTGACAATACTTATGACCTGACTGTGTATATAGCACATAGCGACATCCCTTTCTAACTGTACTCAAGTAAACATTGACGTCCTCCGTGGCTGAGTGGTTTGTACGCCGGGTTTCATGGTGCCTTCAACTCGAGAGGTCCCGGGTTCGAATCCCGGTGGGGGCAGATGTTTGTGTGATGAACACGAGCATTTGTACTCCAGTCATGGATATTTAATATGTATTACTATATAAATATTCTTTTATATGTACAGTATATGTAATCTATCCGTAACCCTAGTATCCCATAATACAAGCCTTATAGTGCTTACTTTGGGGCTAGGCTAATTGGTGTGAGTATTGGAAAGATTTATTTATTAATATGGGCCTTAGTCTTTTTTATAAAATACGTAAATAACCAATGATAAAACAACTTACGCCTTCTTGACGCGCTTCAGCATTCGAGCCTTCTTCTTGGCGGGATATCCTGCATATGCCAACAGCAGTTCGGCGAAATCTGCTTCCGTAATACGACCGTTCTCATCTGTAAGTTCACATACCTTCCCACTATAAGCTATGTCAAACAACAGTACCCCTAGCACGAAACAATATCGAATTTGAATCGTTTGCGAATCCGAAATGTCATTGTCAAAGTGTACTGATTTTTAGTTTTCGTTACGTACTTTCTAGCGCTGCCCTTGAAGTTTCCATACAAAAGGACAATGGGCAAAACGCACCCAGCTCCGCCAACAATGTAATTAGTATGAATCGATAGATCTATGAAAAACTAGTCTTTTTTATTATGACACCGAAAATAAATATCCTGGGAGTCAAAAGATATGATACCGTAAAAAATATCCTGGTAGTCAATAGATATGACACATGGGCATATTTAAGTAGCTGAATAAATTCATTTTATAGTACCTTCATTTTATAGTATTAGTAATCCTAATAATATGCCATATCGTACTATACAACCAGATATACGACAAAGCCTGCCGACCATCCTGCGCTTGCTATAACTGAGACATTTCAAAACGGTTTGTTGATGATGAAGGACTTGCAGTTAGAAAATAGTCGACTCATCTTACTTCGTTGTAATTGTGCGCTCCCTGCTACTTAATTGATTATTATCTAACACGCTTTGGATATTGGAACACGATTATCGGTTTTGTCAATTAGTATGGATGAATTATGTGTTCTCCGAAGCGTGGACAAATTTGTGTAATCTTTGGTCGCTCCGTTTTACATATCTTCTATGTAAAAAGGGCAATTTACTATAACGAACAGAATGTTATAAAAAAAACCCAACCCATGCGGGGATGTTTGGATTTACTTTAGCGCGACAGAATAACATAAGAGGGCACCCTTGCACCTTGTGAAGTACTCCCATAATTCCTGAGCACCCTATGTAGAGTCGAACTAACTCACTAAGTTAATTCCCTTGTTTCATTCATGTTCGTTCGTAATAGTACTTGTACACATTTAACTTAAAATAACTAAAGACCCCCGGGATGGAATTTGATGCGCTTTGGCACAGATGATCTTGACTATAATACCTTTCAAACAAATGTAGTTTAAGCCGTGGCGGACGTGGGTGCAGCGTCCATACATTTTTGCCCAATGTCCTTTGACATTGACATTTAGCACTCGCAAACTATTCGAATTCGATAATGGTTCGTGCTAGGGTACCCCTAGTCCTGGTCTGTCACACCCTTATTAATAAACGAGGAATAAGCTGCGACTAGTTAAGCAGTGGTAATTAGTTTATTCATATTATTTAAATGACATATTATGTCATTCAATGAACAGAGACAAAACGTGGAGTAACTAATCCTAGTGCGTTTATTAATATGGGGGAGAGGGGTTACTCATCAAAATATTCTGAGTTATTATTTCGGAAATAAATAACGTTTTACGTTATCAATAAATAAACAAAAACTCCAGTTTTGGTTTATTTAACGATTTTATTTCATTGCACAGACAAGCCTACCTTATATTATAAATCTTAAAGTTTGTAACTTTTATATTTTCTTAGAGATAGGTCCGACAAATTACTCCGCCCCACCTGATGTTAAGTGACGGTGTAGTCCAGATGTGAAGATAGATTTTATATTCTTTATCAAGCAAAATATACTAATAGGATTTGAATGAAATTTGGTGCGCATATAACTTTGGCTTGAGACATAGGACACTTTTTATCCCGGAAAATGTTAGGTTTCAGTGTGATTTCCTAAAAACTGAACTTTACGCAGACGAAGTCACGGGCGACCGCTATTTGGATATCAAGGCTTTATAATGAGCGATAAGTTCGATATTCGTATTAAAAGTTTGAGGAGCTCGATGGCGTGGCTGTTTAGCGCGTTCGGCTGCGATCGTTGAAGTTAAGCAACTTTCGCAGCGGTCAGTCATTGGATGGATGACCAAAAATCTACAATCTCGAGTTCCTCCGTGCTTCGGAAGGCACGTTAAGCCTGGTCCCGACTGCATCTGCAGTCGTTAGCACCCGCCAATCCACACTGGCCCCCGTAATGGGTCATGGCCCAATCTCCCTATCCCATCCATAGGGAAGCCCTGTGCCCCAGCAGTGGGGACATTAATAGGCTGATGATTATGATTAAAAGTTTGCCAATGGCGAACCTCAACGGTAGGTAAATATACTTTTTAACGTCCACTGAATCGTGACAATACCATCGACAACATGTATTAATGTACTTTTGATAGGGTCAAAAGTACATTAATACAAAGGTGCACTTACCTGGTTGCTTTCTCTGGAACTCGAGAGAAAGTATCTCTTTCTGTAGTTGCTGTTGGAAGTCCAGAAACTTCTCGATTGTTAGTTTCTCATTTAACTTCGGCCCAAAGAAGTATGTGGTTAGGGCTGAGTTTATTCCCTGTAAGCAAATTTCAGGCAGATTTATAAATAATAGTTATTTATTATACAAGAGTGGAAAGTTCCTTTTTAACCGCGTGCTCGATTTGGATGACCGAGCAAGCGAAGGATTCTAAAGTTGAATCACGAGCGCAGCGAGTGATTCTAAATTAGAATCCTGAGCGTCAGCGAGGGAAACAAACGAGCACAAGGTGAAAAATCTTTCCACTCGAGTGCAATACGTAACTTTTCATCCCACCTCAGCGAGGAAATGACAAAATGAAAAAGAAAACAATTTATAATGACAAAATATTTTTATTTCAATTAAAACACATTAAGATAATCTATAAATTGAAGAAAATAATAAGAAGTAGAAAATAATTAAGAAATATTAAATGTAACGTTGCTACAGTTACTTATGTTAAGTTTAATATTTTTGTTAGGTAATGTTATGTTGGTGTTTGTGAATTGTGCGCTGTTTTGTGGTAAACTACTCGTATCAGTAATTTTAAATAGTTGTGCCGATTCATTGGATTCTATTGGCGTAAATGTTGGCGAGAGAGGGCTATTGTTTCCAATCTTATGGGGGCTCATTTTAGATGTAGAAGGGCGAGACCAAGAATCTGACAGAGGTTCTTTCAGCGTTATGGCCTCCACGATACTATTACAAATTTTTGATTTACTTTGGATTGAATCCTCTATGTATCCCTCTACAACCGAATTAGACTTCCAGCCTCCATGGCGCTTAAGCGATAGAAGATCAGCCCCTGATTCGGCCAAAAGTGTGGCTGAGGTTCTTCTAAAACAGTGACCGGTGTATAACGGGGGTTCTAGAAGTCCGAGAAAAGTTGCTATTTCTCGTGGAATACTGCCAATTTTATTCTGACCCATAGGTTGTCGGATACACTTTCCGTTGCGATATTGTAGAAAAAATCGTTCAATTGGGGTGTTAGAAGGACGTAAAGCTTGATATTTCTGAACAATGTTTACATATTCCTTGCGAATAACGAAGTTGCGGTCTTTTTTTGTCTTGGTATTTAGTACATTAATTAATAGCAATTCATCAGAATTATGAGAATATTTTGATACGTTATTGACATTAAGTAGTGTAAGTTCATTTGTTCGACATGCTCCGGTTATACCAATAATAAGAACAACCTGTAACAAAAGAAGTATTTATAATCGTAAATAAATTAATCAAATTAAAAATATTGTAAGTACTATGTACAATTTTATCAACAACAAAAAATTACACGTATTGACTTACTTTTGCCGCTAAATATACGGAATCAGGTGCTTCATTAATAAACTTTGCAATTTCAGATGCTGTGAAAACCTTCGATTTTTTTGGTTTATAACCAGATGAGGCTCTTTTTAAAAATGCCACTAATTTATGATAGGTGTCGATATGAACGTCTTTCTTCATCTTAATTGTTAATTTTAGCATTGAATACGTACTCCATAGCGTGCTTGCTTTCTTGGTCTCAGATAATTCTATAAAATATGCCAGCAAAACGTTTTCGGAGAAAGTTTTTGCTCCTTTAGCTAGTTAAATATATCGTACTGTTTCAAATACTTCTCTCGTGATTGCTGAGGGAGAAGGCTCATTTGCGCTTTATTAACTGTTTCAGTTAACTCAGTTGGCGTTAGATAAACTTCATCGTCGCTAATGTCACTCATTTTAGTTGATTTTTTTGTACAGTTTTTAGGTTATGTTAATTATATTAAGCAATAAAACGTGAAAAACTAGAATGGCGCGAAGCACGCAAATAAAACAAAGAAACCAAGAAGGTTCCAAATTTAAATTTTTTCACAATTTAAAAAGTTCTAATCATAAATTTGGCACCATAGAGGTTACATTAAATAGGTTTAATGACGTTTTGAATTTACAATTATATTGAGTACTCATTATATGTGATGTTCTAAATTCAAATCTACTTTGCCGCTCAAGCGAATAAAATAGAATTTTCCAGCCAAATTTCGAAGCGCAAAATTACACTTTCCGAGGTGGTGGGATGAAAAATAAATAAATATTTCCGACATTCACAACAATTAGCCTAGCACCAAAGTAAGCATTGTAGGCTTGTGTTATGGGATACTAGGATAATGGAAGGTAACATATTCTGATACATATATAAGTATATTTATATAGAAATACTGATTAAATATCCATGAATGGAGTACAAATGCTCATATTCATCAAACAAAGATCTGCCACCACCGGGATTCGAACCCGGGAGGGACCTCTTGAGTAAGCGACACTTTGAAACCCGGCGTACATACCATTCGGCCAGAGGTCGTCCCAGCACGCTGTATAACCTTGAATGTGTTGCTAGTGTTGGCGTGGTCCCGGTGCCGAAAGCCAATGTTGCTTTTAATATTTTTGTTTGCCTAATCTTGAAGGTGTTGCCTGTGTTGTTTGTCTTACCTTGAATGTGTTGCCAGTGTTGGCGTGGTCCCGGTACCGGAAGCCAATGCTGCTCTTAATATTTTTGTTTGCCTAATCTTGAAGGTGTTGCCAGTGTTGTTTGTCTTACCTTGAATGTGTTGCCAGTGTTGGCGTGGTCCCGGTGCCGGGAGCCGATGCTGCTCTGTTGGCGGATGAGCGCCGCCACCTTCTCGAACTCCTCGCAGTCTACGTCCCCATCGCCGTTCAGGTCGAACATACGGAACGCTATCTCGAAGTGGCGACGTGACGCTACGATAGTAACAAAATGATAAATACAAGAGTATAACATTAGCATGCATAGGATATTAAGACAGTTTACTGCATTTTCAGTTTCATGACATATAAACTCATCTTCTCACATCAATTTGTATTTAAGTATTATTATTTTATTGCTGTTATTTAATGTTAATTTTCATTGTATTAATTTTTAGCAACTTTTCCCTATCGCCATACTATTTGTCTCCAACACTCATACTGGTTGACTGGTAGAGAATGCCTATGGCATTAAGTCCGCCGTTTGCTTATGTTGGCAATAAAGTTTAAATAAATAAATAAACTCATACGTAACGCTCATAAGTAAAAGATCTAGCTTAGTTAAAATAGATTTTACAGATCAAATTAACAACGTTATCTGTAAGGTGTAAGTTCTTTTGGGAGCAATGATCTCTGTAGTACCTAGAGCAGAAACACGAACAATGATTCTAAATCTCTCTCTCTTACCTACTAATCTAAACGGGACCCTCGTGTGCGCACAACACAAGCTTTGTACGATGACATTTTGTTATGGATGACCTAAGGACCATTACATATTGCAATGAGTAAAAGCTCAGACGCATCGTCGTGTAAGAACGCACTTTGTATACTATGAGATCGCATTTTACATCTATATGTAAAAATATAACAATATATATATATATATATATATATATATATATATATATATATATATATATATATATATATATATATATATATATATATATATATATATATATATATATATCAATTAATTAAAAACACCGGCAAAGTCGGTGTTACATAATGGTATGTATGTATGGCACACTACGAGAAATCGCTACGATTAGACTGTACCGTCCGAACGGTACCGATATATCGTAGCGTGTATGTTATAAAACTGCACAGTTTCCTATACGTACGCCACGTACGATAAACTGTTCCGTTCGAACTGTACAGTCTGATCGTAACGATTTCTCGTAGTGTATGGCTACCATAAAAGATTCCGTTTTGTATCGTATTGTTCAAAGATCACATTTGCAATATTAATCATCGAGCTTTGCAGAAGTAGTCGTTTTGAAATGCAACATTTCTTGTATAGGGTCTCCTTTTATTTTACTTTATCATACGTAACAAGTAGACAGTTTTTTTTCTGACTGTTATTAATTTACTGTTTATAAGATAAGATACAGCCAGCTGGCAGACGGACGAAGAGGAAAGCTTAGTAATAAAATTCCGATATTATCCTTTGGGCATTACCGTGTCGTGCGTAAGTATACAATCCTGCCCCTCTAGCATGACCAACGAAACGGGATATAATAAAACGATATATCGGCATTAACTGTCAGACTACAGTGGAGTTTCACAGTAGTATGACAGTTAATGCCGATATATCTCTTTATCATATCCCGTTTCGGTGGTCATGCTAGAGGGGCTGGTGTTATATTTATAACCAATTGATAAAATTATACGTTATAAGTAAATACTTTTGATTACAAAAAAATTAGGAATAAATTAGAATCTCATCGATTTCTGTATTAGACGGAGATAAACTTGTGTAGCTTATTAACAATACCTCTCTAAACTAAAACTTGTTTTCATCCTTTCGTTCGGTACCTATTATACGCGACTATCGAACTCTTTTGCAAAATTAGTTGTGTAAACTAACATTCTTTTGCAAAATTAGTTGTGTAAACAACAGTATATAAAATACTGTCAGATGTGATGGTTGTATTAATGCAATAACGAATTATGTTACCCGATGAGCTAGATAAATCTCGTTGTAGATAAAATCATTAAGTTCGCTCATGCTCAGTGAGCTCGGTCCGGATGCTGCGTGCGCTGCGAACACATCTACTACATCCCAACCTTCGACTTTATACACGCTAAGTAAAACATGTGTTTGTAACGTCAACGACATTCTAACAAAACAAAAAGGAAAAACGGAAATAGAAAACCTCATACGCAAGCGACTGAACAAAACTACAATAGTACCACATGACGCGTAAACATGGTAATGTCATTGAAACGAATGACGATGAAGCTAAAAACGAAAGGCTTCTACTATCTGAGATGTGGTGCGAAGACAATGACCTTCCTGTTTTGGGCGACCCTTTACATGGTCGTGATGAGAGTGACCATATTCAAGAGCAACACTCCAACGCCAGTCGTTCGGGACTGGTCAATGGTACCTGACAATTACACGAAGTGGCTGGTAATGTAGACTACCTTTTTTTTATTTTTCTGAATGTTAGCAGTGTTTTTTTAAGTTTATATGTTCCCAACTGTTCTTAAAGGCGACTACGTCAACAACAGCTAGTTTTGTGTTGATAAATTTCTAATGCAACCTGATTCCCCAGTCAGTGCTGAATGCAATAATCGAACCTCATAACTTTTTCAGAATCTCTAGCTTTTAAAGTAATCATATTTTTTTGCAGTTGCAAGGCCCCGTTCTAGGTGATGATGATGAACACGAGACAGACTCGAGTGAGGCCGACTGGTCGGAGCCTGATAACACCACGATAGCTGAATTAGAACAGAGATCTGCCAGGATACAGAGTGTCTGCCGTATACGAGGCCTTCCTACTAATACGATAAACAGTAAAGAGTTCTTCGTGGATCACATTCACAGTTTAGTATGGTGCAATGTTTTTAAAGCGGCGAGCTCATTTTGGCTGTACAAGTTCAACATTTTAGGTAAGGAAAAAAAAAACATGGTGGAAAAATTTATCTGCCGACTTTTTTTATACCTCAGAACTTTAAATTTTTCAGGAGGATATGAAAGGAAATTTTTGGCTCGCACAAGACAAACACCGCTGATGTTAGCTCGAAAGAAATTTCCGCGGCCTGTCGAAGAAGAATTACGAGACGCTATTAATACTCCCGGAGTTATTTCATTGATGGTAGTACGAGAACCTTTTGTTAGACTATTATCAGCATACAGAGATAAACTGGAACACATTACCCCGCCGTATTACAGGAAATTAGCGAGGGCTATAGTATCGGAACATAGAGAGAAAGCCACAAAGTTATTTGGACCAATCAAAAGTTATGGACCGACTTTTTATGAGTTCGTGGCTTATTTGATAGAGAAGCACAAAACGGAGGGCAAAAACTTTACAACCGACGAACACTGGGCACCTTATCATCAGTTTTGTACGCCGTGTGCTGTGAATTTCACAGTAATAGCTAAAGTGGAAACTTTACCCAGGGATTCTGGATACGTTATCCAACAATTAGGTCTTGGGCATGTGTTAGGCCCTAAAGTTACTGACAGAAGGATTAGACTTCGCACAGTGATGAATAAATCTAAAGATGGTAGAAATACTACCGCTCTATTAAAATATTACTTTAGCCAAATTGATGAAAAGATGCTTAATGACTTGTTACAAATCTATGGTACAGATTTTGAAATGTTCGGATATAATCCAAAAGTTTATCGTCATTATATTAGAAAATAAAGAGTCTATTTCATGAATTTATTGTGTTATTCTCACATTTAACTATAATGTCTGTTATACGTCACGTACGTAATAATAATACGTAGATAAAATTCTACACGAATATTAAGTTGGTGCTTGCTTTTTTATGATAAAGGGGTGGCAAAAAAACATTTGTCCCGCCTGATGGTAAGCGGCTACTCGGTTTATAATTTCAGGAGGTTAAAAAGTCATTTTCCTCGCCTGTCAGTATATTTAGTATCCCATTCCAGTATGCCAACTGCTTGCAAACACCGAAACTAGTTTTTGTCAACTTATTTCCAAATCATCTTCCGGATAACACCGTCATCGTATGAGTTTTAGATTGACCTTAATTTATAAATTAATACATTAATTACTACATCAGCAGCGAAGGATTTGAACCCGCTCTCAATATATCGGAGATATGTAATTGCAACAGTATTATGTAATATAACCGTGCAATACTTACTTGATAAAACAGTGAGCAGGAAAATGTAGTCGCTGAATGTGATCAGACCAGATGACCCAAGTTTGTAAAATATTGAATCTTCATCTAGATCTAGATTCAGACGTTGGCTGATATTCTGAACAGAAAACAATACATTAACTTTTAATATGCTAACGCCTTCTTTTAAAAAGCGAATAACTAAGCACCCAAAACTAAAACTAATGTAATGATCAACGACTGGAAAAATTAAGAATTAATCAGAAAATAAAACTTTGGTAAAATTGTCCGAAATTTATAGCCGGTGGATAAGATTCCATTTTAATATAAACAAAATAATGCATCTATTGATCTAAAGGAAAAGAAATGCAGACAAAGAAAATACAATAAATAGTTAATTGTTAGTTTTTTTTTGAAATTTATAAATATTTAAATAAATAATAAGGGTGAAAGGGCTACTGTTAATGATATTTTTTTTCGTTAATTCGATGATGTAAAGATAATTTAATTAGGATTTCATATAATTTAGACTTTGATCTGTGGAATACAATTTATTTCGTCCAAATTTTAATTGTATGTAATTTTGATGCGTTCGCGAGTTAGATTACGCGCTGTATGTGTTGACTTTAGTCTTCACGGAGCCGGAGTATGTGAAACATATATTTTTGTGTCAAAAAGTTCTTCGCAAATATAGAGTTCTACTGCTTATAACGGGTAAACGGTTTAGAAGTGTCTAGCTTTGAAAAGTACATGATTTCGGCTTATTTTTGGAATGCCCACTGAGATGATAAGGAAAACGTTCATCGAATGCACGTCAAAAATAAAATGTTCCAAAACAATGAAATTTATAAAACATGCTGGGATTTAAATAAATAACGTCAACAGTAAGATAACATAAGACAGGCAAACACATGTTCTAAAGGTACACTATAAAACATGGCAAACCAAATCTAAATGAGTGTGGATCTACCTATAGCCTCTATATTTATAGGTGTTTGGTGTTGAAACTAATCTAGGCATTTTCGTGATCCAATGGCGTTGGTATACAAAACAAGAAACTAACGCAAAATCTGTGCAGATAAAAAGATAAATAATATTCGAGAGTGGTAGAGATAAGAAGAGAAGAAACAATACCTCATCGATGTTCTGAAAAGATAAGAAAGTGATGTGAGTGGCCGGAAGGAAGGTGCTAGTGCAGTGTTCAGTGACGATTTAAATACAAATTAGGCATAAGTTAACGGCATTTTAACGTTCAAGTCCATAATAATAGTTTACAAAAGTTTTACAGGCATTTTTTTTATAAAAGTGATAGTTAGATTAAGTAATTTCAGTAAAAACTTATGCCAAGAACAGAACAAATTATTTAAAAGAAAATCAAATATATAACTTCATAACAGGACTTTAAATATCATACTTAAAGGAACAAGTATAGTATAGTTAAAGCAAGGGATTTTGGAAAATATAATAGGGTATTGAGAAGAATAAACTCAAATCACCAATCATTCATTTCCTCATCAAAAAACATTGTTCATCGAAGCCTAACACTATAATAATGCTATAAACATACCAGCTAAAATCTATATAATACATTAAACAGACGACATAAAATACCCAACAATTTTTAAATATAATAAACATTAATATTGAAAGAATATTACCTTTGGATCATATCTTCTGTACTGATCAAGCCCCAAGCCTGCCAAAAAATATTAAAGCTTTACAGACTTGTATTTTTTTCCTTAACAATAGATTTTTAAGAATAAAATAATGACAGCTTATCATATTTTTCGCATAATAGTACACAATTGGATTTATTAATAAGTAATGTCGTTTACGACTTATCACAATAACTTTACCATCAGGTTGCTTAACTCCAGGTGTCATGGATCGTAGGAAGTCATCAGGCGTCATAAACACCTCATGCTGATCATGGTGTTGAGCTTGCAGTGTTGCGAAGTACCGAAATACCTTGTCTGGAGTAGAGTATTGGCGCATGCGATTCTCATACTCGATGATCTATTCAGCAGCGTCCAAAGTAAAAATGGGCAAATTTGAGAAGCCGCCACCTTAAGGCAAGGTACTTGCACGTACAGGGGTTAGTCGAAAGTTAATCATAGATTACTTGCTCAGTGAGTTAATCCAATAAATGTTGATTGATATGTACACAAGCATATTATAGCAAAGATATCCTACTCATCCTAGTAATATTATAAATGCGAAATTTTGTATGGATGTTTGTTATTATTTAACGCAATAACTACTTAATGGATTTGGATGAAATTTAACACACATATACTTAGTTTATTATCTGGATTGAAACGCAGGACTTTTTATTTCGCAAAAATGATAAGTTCCTGAGGGATTCTCAAAAAACTATAGTTAATGCGCACGAAGTCGCGGCGGGCGCTAGTTATAAGTTTTTAAGACAAATTCAGTCAAACTTTTTAACAGACTATGTGGTGGGATTGTTTGCATTATATACTTATATGTACAATATATGTATTCTAGCCGCACAGTGTTTTATAGAACCAAAAATATTTACATCTTAAGATTTTTGCATAAATCAATTATTTAAACCCTAATAAAGGCTAGAGTTCAATTCCCAGATCACTATTTTAAGTAAAATAAAGATATGAAGTAGCAAAGTTTTTGAAATTTGCGCATGAAAAAATTAACAATTTAATTTCCTCAAAAGACGGTTCCATATCTGTCCATGAGATATTTGCCACTTGCTAAGGAATTATTGTTGGCATAATTTTGTAATTTTATTTTATTTATAAGTGTCCTAGTTTCCAAGAAATAAAGTTTTTTTAAATTTCGATTTTTAATTTTTTTCTTCAAAAATCGGCAAAAGTGGAACCTGGATTTAGTACAGAAAGATTCTATAAGCCAAGTTCTATCACCCATAAAAAAATCAAGTTTCACTTTTGCGGTTTTAAGAAGTTATGACAGAATTTAGATAAAGGTCAACTTTCATGATCTAGGGTTGTCACAAAGGTCAACTCTGAGTTAAATGAAAATGTTATTTTTTTTTGTTATTAATACCGTCAATCAATTGAATAAATTATATTATATTATAATTGAATAAGTGTTGTACTTATAGACGAATACAATATACTTACATATACTACCTACCTAATGTAGATGTGAAAATGTAGGAATACTTTGTTTTAATTTTGACGACCACATTTTAATTTTGCCTTACACGCTAAATGGCAACGAAAAAATAAACTATGTTGTTTGAAAAAATTTAACACACATCCTATACTATAAACGAGCAATTATTGTATGTACCTATATAAATATTTTGGTATGTAATTGGTTTCTCGGAAATGGATCTAACGATTGTGATGAAATTTTGGATGTAGAAATTCATTCACATTTAAAATCAATCTAGGATAGTGTTATCACCTGCCGGCACCTTCTTTATGCAACATAGAGGTGTTGCTTTAACTTTTATACAAATAAATCATCTTCGTTTAATAATTCTAGGTTCCTTTCATTTGCGACGTTCGAAAAATCTTCATCTTCAGCATCTTCCTCTGCTTCGAATAATAATAATAATAATAATTTATTTCCAAATTTCACAACAATTTTACAGATTTCTAGCCCCCACACTAGGCTTAGCCTGTCCTGTGGGGGAAGGATTTTAATTTTTGATAACGGCAATCGATCTGCATCAATTGGTTGTAAGAGCTTAGATTTTATGAACTGTTACTGTCACCGGGTGCCAACTATAAAAACGGACATATTTTTCAACCCTAGATCATGAAAGTTGACCATTATCTAAATTTTGTCATAACTTCTTAAAACCGCAAAAGTGAAATTTGATTTTTTTATGGGTGATAGAACTTGGCTTATAGAACCTTTCTGTACTAAATCCAGGTTCCACTTTTGCCGATTTTTGGAGAAAAATAATTAAAAATCGAAATTTAAAAAAACTATATTTCTTGGAAACTAGGACACTTATAAATAAAATAAAATTACAAAATTATGCCATCAATAATTCCTTAGCAAGTGGCAAATGGGTGATTCTCAGTTAAGAGGTAATCGGTTGTATGGAAGCAGTGGCACAGCAAAAAGTGTAGATATTTATATAACTATATCACTACTTTTATCAAGACAGACGATTTTAATATGATTTTAAGATGATCAGTCATTTATTTATTTATTCTCGTTTTGCGAGACACCAGGGGAGATACTGAGTACAGGGTAGAGACAAGATGAACTTTATAATTTTTATTATTTTTAAAGCATGTAACTGCTTGATGTTTAAATCTAAAGAAAATATAACTAGAAAAAAAATTCCACGCGGACCAGGCAGCAGACGGGACCCGCACCCTTCGCAATCCGGGCGAATGCACTGACCAATTATGCTACCGCGGCCCTCACGGACCGCGTCGAAATTCTTTCTAGCTATTCTTAAGCTGCAAGACAGCGCCATCTCTTCGCATTATAGGTAAACCCACAATGTCAAATGAATACTTTTACAAGTATTAAACATTTGAAAGAAGAAATAGCAATTATAGTTATAATTTTTATTATTTTTAAAGCATGTAACTGCTTGATGTTTAAATCTAAAGAAAATATAACTAGAAAAAAATTCCACGCGGACCAGGCAGCAGACGGGACCAACAGACGTCCCGACGAAACATGTGTCAACCCTAGCATAAAAATTTAAAAATTAATATCTTCTAAACGCCGCAAAAGTGACACGTGGCTTATGTATGTATGATAGACCACATCCGTAGGTTTATTTCTATCTAAGTTCTAGGTTCCACTTTTTCGTTTTTAGGGAGAAAAAACAATAAATACGAAATACAAAAAAAAAATGCTGCTCCCAAACCAATGCATTTTTTTAAGCTAAAGAAACGCGTTTATACGCCTCTGATTATGCCCAATTGACACATATTTATTAAAAAAATATATTGTTAATATTCACTTTATAAAAAAATATTCTAGATTTCATAGGTCAAAGGTCACAATAAGTTCATGATTTTTTTTCTCAAAAAGTATTTGAGTTAGACTTCTGTAAATTGAACTCATGCCTTTTTTAGGGTATAAATAATCTATTTATGTAAGAACCTGAACATGTAAATTTTTTTGGTTCCATAAAAACTGTGAGCCGTTACCCTAGTATCCCATAACGCAAGCCTTACAGTGCTTACTTTGGGGCTAGGCTAATTGGTGTGAGTGTTGGAAATATTAATATCATTATTTATTTATTATCTTTATTAAACTAATTTAACGAAACAACAAATTATCACTAACGAAAAAAGTGTCAATATAAATATTCACTTAAAGGAATCATAAATTAATATGTATTAATTGAACTGATCGGGAATCGAAGCTGGCAAGTTGCGCATAGCTTCTTGTTAAAGTTGGTTAGTAAAATTCTGCAGTGTTAATTGAAAACTTTGTTAAGCTATCCAAGCAATGTCTAGTCTATTGAGTTTCATTATTATTTTTAGGTGGCATACATGCACATGGTTCATCTGATGACAAGCAGTTACCAAGATCTATAAACGACTGCCATACAACAACCAGACGCGTTGGATTTGGTTGGGACTCTGTATAAACCAACAAAATGAAGACACTTAAGCTGCATTTGTTTGGGAATACATCAAAGGGGCACTGATTTTAGAGCTTCATCGTACGGAGAAGGAACTGGCTCTGAAAACACGCAACACTACTTATCTATGAGATTAATTATCTGTAAGTAGTCGCGAACCAGACCAATATTAAAATAATTTATTCATATAATAGCAGTCTTTACCCCGGAGCTAAGTATCGCCGCGCTCTATTGAGAACAGGACGCCGAATCTTTCGTATAATTCCTTTATTATTATTATTTCCTTTCTAATAATTTTAGGCTTCGAATATCACTGAAGATACTGATACGAAAGATTAATTTCTAATAAGAATGAAGTCAATGTCTGTACAAAAGTGGTTCTCGATTTTCCTTCACCTTAGACCAAGATTATTTAATCATGATCTGCATGCATAATAGGTATCTCCATTACAATCCACATAGCAATGCATGCCATCAATTGATAGCATAATATTTAAACACATCATCAGGAATACCACAGCATTATTGATCATCAGCATTCATGTTCATGCTATCAGCAACTATGGCTTTATTATCTCTACTAGACAAAAATCTGGCAATCAATTTGTCTCACTCAACCAGCAGAAGATCTCTGTATCATATCCTACGGAACATCTTGGCTTTATTTAGGCTAACAGCCAAAGCCCAGAGAGTGTTCTTCATAAGATGAACAGACAATAGCCTCCCTGCAGGTCAAATAAGCAATGGTCATCTCTTTAGTCATATAATATGTGACAGTCCATAGCTGCCAGGATTGTCTCAAGGATCTGCAGTTGAACATATATTGGTATCAGCTGATGCGAAATTGAGGATGAAAAGCATTAACTGCTTCCATCGGAATGATGTATAAAACTAACAATTACCGCCCCAGCCTTCAATGCCAAATTAGCATATAGCATTAAAGGTTGCCCACCAACTCGCAAGCTCATCAAGATCTCAGTTGGCACTAAGGATTGAACCTAGTTAAACCACATGAAATAAGTTAAACATTGCTGATAAAACAATGATTAGAGGCAACATCAACGAGATGTTATATCCATGTAGATGTCAATTTAGCAGTGCATTGGGTTAAGAGCTTTAATGGCTCTCAATGTCAAGTATTTGTAATAGAGAATGGACCAGTTATTGGAAGCCATAGGCCAAACCTTAGCAGCAACCCTGTCTACATCATTAGCAAGCCACTTATAGTGGCTTGCTTCTCATAGACGGATAGGCATTATAACACCTATATTTCTTAAGATCACTAATTCTGCAGAAGAATTCTGCGTACTGCTACTGAAACTCAGTTCTGCAGTGTCAATTGTTGATTGAATGTGACCTAATTAATTTATTGTATAAATTTTCTTGCTGTAATGCCTGTAAGGGTGATAAAAGATAAAACAAAGATACATTTGTGGCCTCTATTCTATGATCCACTTAAAACCACAACATGACCAGGACTCTTTCTTCCAGCTTATCAACCATAAAGATAATGCATTAAGAATGCAAAAAAATACATTATTTATATTTGCTTTTTGTACATGTTATCATTAAGGCCTTGAATAACTTTCACTTAGTATTAAAAATTGATGATTGTATTTAATTTATAGAATAAGATGAATAATATTAATAATGTTAAATAATAAATGAAAATAACAATAAAGTTTGTTTATGTGACAAACCCTAAATCAAATATTTTCTACTTCTTCTTTTTATGATGGCTTGCATTGTGACTTATCACAGCTCCGCCCATGTCAAGTGATCAGTCATTACACATAAGGGGATGACAGTTAGAAATCAGAATTTTGGTGATTATAAAAGCACTTTTACCTATTAAAATCCACCAATACCATGACAACCCAGCTATAAATAAATCTTAGTACTTAATTTCAATGATTGATAAATATTGTTAATTAGAAAAGCATGCTCTCAAACCAAACTTCTATAAGATATACATGATTCAAACTTAAGTATTTATTGTATTTAATACCATCAGGCTGTTTCATGCCAGGAGTGATTGCTCTTAAGAAGTCATCAGGTGTCATATACACTTCAGTGTTATCACCATATGTAAGTTTAACTGTAGCAAAGTATCTGAATATTTTGTCTGGGGTGGAGTAGGCTCGCATACGATTTTCATATTCAATAATCTGTGATAAATCAAAATAAAATAAAACTTAATCCTTCAAAAACAGCGCAAGCACATTCAATCATAAGTAAAAAAACTACATTATTTTAATTACAAACAAACAAGGTATATATAACATAAGAGCATTTCTAATAACACTTGTATTTATAGCCATTTCTTGTAAATCATCATAATTTTAACCAAATGCTTAATAATGTAACAACTTACCTTTCTGTCTCTAAAACCAATCTTTTCTCTCCTGTATCTTTTCTTCTTTGTATCTACTTCACTATCAGAATCAGAGTCAGATATTTCTTCAGCAGCTGTTATTGAAGGAAATACTTGATATCTAATCCTACAATTCAGACATGATTGATAGAAAGATGCAGCTTTCTTTAAAAAACAACGAAATATAAATACAATAGGAACTTACCAAATTTTGTAGGACGAATATGCAGCAGTAGCAAACAAAAGCGAATAACATAGATGCCTGTACGAATATTGGCGAAATTTCTCGTTGTTTTGTTGTTTCTCATTACTGTAATTTCTCCGAACAATTTGATTATTATTTTCTAGCGCAACTCTATACTTTGTCGACTGTGATAAACATGTTAACTTTTGAACAGTATTTATAACTCTAGGTATTTTCAAGACAAATTGAGAGGAGTAATACATTGTTCCTGATTAAGTGAGATGAAAATAGTAATTAATGGACAAATTTATTTTGGTGAAAAACAGGACGAAATGGAAGTCCATGAGAAAAACAATTTTTCGCAGACTTCATTCACAATTTGACATTGACATTATTCTATAGACTAGAGAATGTACAGAATAAAGAGTTCATAGAGAAAGGTAAATGTATCATGGACGTACTATACAAATTAGGGCTGAGTACTTAAAATAAAATAATAATGTAAAAATATCATTGATTTTTAATTGATCTTGTCTTTTACTAAAGTTCATTTTTGTTGCGAAGAGAGTTAATTTATACGGTGTTTGTATGTGAGATAGTCAAACGTCAAACTTCAACTATCTCTCTATTTTTTTTTACTATCTCTCTCGCTCAAAAGTGCCCGATTTTTGGATTGATTCGATCCCAAAATATCGAATTGTGGCTTTTAATTGATTTAAATTCGTTTCTGGAAATCATCAAACATATTTTGACATTTTTTTTCTAACAATTTTTAGACAGTGAGTTTCAAAAGGTGACATTTTATAAAATTATTGAATCAAATAGGTACATTTACAAGCTATAGGATCAAAGGGTGTCATTTGATATGTATTTTTTTTTCAAATTTCAAAACCAGCAAGATTATCTAGAATACATAAGATTTTATACAATAATTGGCACATAAATGGTTAATAAAAAATAATAAAAATTGCTTAGATCGACTTGAATACTTATTTTCTCCATTTACTCAAAAATTTAAAAACTGTAAATGACACTTTTTGTTCCTAAGCTCCTCAAATACAACAGACGTTGTACCTTGTCACAGTAGGACCTCAAAGTGACGACCGGCGGCAAATAGGCGTTTCAATTAGGTAACTTCATAATGTTGCCGTTATTAGTTCAGGCAAATATAATATTGTCTCTTTTCGCGTGGAGTATTGTAGGTTATTTAAAATGAGATGGCTACAAATTTATGAGACGAATGTCGATATCAATCATACTTGAATAATAGTTTGTTCATTTAAACCACTATGGCAAATGGTTTAGGTACTCAGAGCCTTTTACACAATACTAATTTATGGAAATGACAACTGCTGCAATGTTCCAATAGTAACTGTCACTGTCGTGGAACCTTTTCTTGTAAATGCAGGTCGCATACTTTAATTTGAATTTAGTTTGACATGTTAGAAATACATATATAAAAAAAATTGTTTGTCAATTATTGTGTCATGTTATTTTTAGACTGAAGTAAGTTTTTGTAAATTTGTGTTTTTATAATTTCTATAGAGCGTACAGAAATTATAAAAACACAAATTTACTAAACTTGCAAGCGTTTACTTTAACTACATAGAGAAGTTCGGGGCAAGTCATAGCGCTGGTTTCTATCCACGAACAGTCACATTAGAATACTGTAGTAAGTTTTGTTTTATGAAACAACGAATTCTACAGAATTGAAGCTCCTACAGAATAACGCAGTATTATTTTTCAAAAATACTGTAGTGAAAAATAAACTTTATGAAAAACAATTCAACCGCAATAGACTACCATTGTAAATCACTGTATTAAAAACAGAGAATAATATTCTCCACTCTTCATATTGAACGGAAATACACTTTCTATTAATCGATTAAAACCGATTTATCATATTGGTATGAAGATCAGACTATCTACGTTCAGATTAGATCGGGCATTTCCAATCAGACTTCCCCAAGACTTCTCTCTCTCTTTTTATCACAGATCAAGTATTAGTCCCATAATACAATAAGTGTTATTCCCATACAAATACTACTCTTTGGTATTAGTTATACGGTTACTACTCCCTTCTCTCTGTAATCTATGATTTGAACGTGAAAGCATGCATGTTCGTTGAATTTTTGTGGAACAGGAATATCCATCAAAATTGACGGCGCTAGCGGAGATTACATTAAAATAGTGTCAAAGGTAAATATCGTAAATTGATAAAATAAAATTGAAAAAAATTACACCGTCGAGGGGCTTTTACTACTAATTAATATAAGCGAAGTGCAGTGATAGCAGTTGGTTGCTCTAGTACTATATTGAAAAGATCGAGTTATATAACCTTGAATCACGGGACTTTATTATTGATCAGTTAAAATATTTTGTTAAATCTAGTGCAGTGAAGTATTTCTTATCAGGTAAGTAAAGCTTACAGTATAATTTCTATCATTAAAATATAAAACTAAAAAAGTATTGCTGTATCAAAGAGGCCATGTACTAATTAAATAAAATCTATACAGTCTTAAACTTGCGCTACAAAAATGATACATCATACTTAATTTTTATATTTGGGTAGTCACACTACTACTTAAAATTCATCCACTTTTCTCCTTACTTACACACTCACAAATCAACTATACTTTTTACCTTTCTAAATGTAAATTTTATTTTGATACCTACAGTGACAGCTGTGAAGGGTTGTCCTTGATCATCAAAATTAGAAATATGCATAAAGAAGTTTTGATGTCTAGAAAGTTTGCTGAAAATTAATTCGGAGCATTTGATGTGACTTACAATTGTTCAAAAATGGTTACTTCTATGTCCCATGTCAAAATACCTTAGATATTATTGCTTTGCTTTGATGCAATTTTAATGATTTGGTGCATTACTGATTTTTATCAAATCAGTAATGCAGTGTATCACTGAAACAATTTAAGTATTCAGTTTCTGTTAATTTTGATTCTGACATGATTCTAAACTTAAAACTTCCTTTTCACTAGACACTTACACTTTTCATCTAATTTTGTATAGTGAATGACAACAATACACTGTTTTTAAATTTAAGTTTAGGTTTAGAGAATCATACCAGAATCGACACCATTTTTTCTATATTATCATATACTTCTAACAAAAATGTTTCGTCAATTCTAAAAAAATATAAAAAAAAACATATCTATCTACACATTCTTATTCTCAATGCCATGGTCTTCTGATAATGTAATCACTTTACCAAGCATTTGGCGTTAATCCAATATCATTTAGAAAGGGAATCTATTTTTGTTAGATGGGACTATGACTTACATTAATAAATAGGGCAGTTCATGGTCATTAGCTGGTCTAAATCTTATTCTGCTAGATTGACTCTAATCATCTACTTTCTAATATGATTGTTGCTGTTCCAAGTGGACTTACGTAAAAAAAACTGAGTGTTGTTAAGCAGAAAGCGACCAGGGCAGTTTTGAAGCAAGAGAAAATGTATTTACGAACCCATGTTAAAGTTTGATTTTGTTTGATCTCAAAAATAACTTCTGCTTTTACAATCATACTGAAACATTGGTCCACAGAACTCATTTTTACTAGCTTTATGCATGATGCTCAACTGTTCAATACATCATGATGACACAGTGGATGATTAGTGGGCATGATTTACAATCAAAATCATAAACATTTATTTAGTCAAGGCTGTAGCAAGCATTTGTGAAGTTCAAAAAGCTACACCATTGGTTCATCCCTCACTAAAGGATAAATGTGTTATAGGTTGTCAACAGGATTGGATACTAACATCCATATTGAAGTTCAGCCCTACAGAATAAAGAAAATCTTGGTTTTTTTTATTCGCATTTTATATAAAAAGAAATTGTACTGAAATGTTAACATTTAAATTTAAAAAAATAAAAACTTTTCTGCAAGCCTTGCAATGTGATTTTTCTAAAGCAGTAGCATTTGTAAGTCATTCTTAAGCAGAAAAGTCAGAAATAATTTGTGTCATTTTTTGTCCATAGATCTGACACTTCATTAGGGGCCATAAACAACATCCACCATCAAAATGCATCGAGCGAGAGTAGTATTTCAGGCAACCAGTAAAGTTGGCAATTCTGAAAGATTTGCATCATGGCTTTTAAAAAAACCACAGGTTAGTGAAGAAAATGTGATTGTTATCATTATTTTTTATAATTATGTGTTTATCATTTTCAATAATCAGTATAAAAGGATGGTTATAAATTTTAAGTAAGTAAATGTATTTGTTTTCCTTCATAAGTAGTGCAAAGATAAATATTTATTGTAAGTTCACATGAGTCCCAATAATGGTTTAATTGTTTTCATACAGAATGCTGCTGTGACAGTAAACACCAATAGGTGGAAAAGTTCAACAGCAGCAGAGCCATTCCTCAATGGATCCAGTTCAGCATATGTGGAGACCATGTATAATTCATGGCTCACCGATCCCAACTCAGTGCATGCGGTAAGTTATTACTGTAAATGCTTTAATTCAACTTATGGCACACTTTTACTTGTTATAATATGGCTGATTTATTATATTATTGTATTGTGTCATCCATATTTATCATCATGCAAGCAGGTGCCCCCGACTTTGTTTAAGTTTTTTAATTGATTTCCCATACAAAATGTTATCCCCATTTTACCCCCTTTAAAATTTTATTTTCACAACAAAAAGCAGCATATAACCTTCTCCTGGTACTGGACTATATACAAAAATTCAGCCTAATCAGTTGGTTTAGGCATGAAAGCTTAACAACAAACAACCAAGCTCATTCATAATCATATTTTTTCTGTAATTTACATTTTTAATTCTGTAAATCTTAACTTGTAATGGTTCATCACATTGTTCATTTATTATAACCAATTTTCCCCTAAGTTGCGAATAAAAGCAATAGAAATAAGTAGTATTATGCACCTGTGCTACTACTCAACATGTATAAAACCGACCATATTATTTATCTCTTTTTGATAATAGACTAGACTTGTAGAGTAGAGATGAATAAAAACGTCATTCAAGTCTGGCGAGACGAGAGCTTTATATTTTATAATGGTTGTCATTCTCCACTCAGTCATGGGTATAATTTTCGCCTTTATTGTGACGAAAACCAACTAGACATAGTGTTGAGCGGGGTTTTTGGTCACCTTGTTAGGTATTGCAGTGTTGCCCCTTAGAATAATCTTTAGTTTTATTATTAAGCTGAATACATTGTTTGTTTCTTTGATGGTTTGTTTATTCGGTTGAACGCACTAATCTCAGGAACTACTGGTACGATTTGAAAAAAGGGTGACACTATAACATTTTCTGTCGAATTAATGCGGATGAAACAGCAGGGCACCTCTGGTAGTTTTCATAAGTGTGTGAATTTAAATTATTATTCTATGGTTGGCCCAAACATTGGACACAGATTTTCGTAGTGTAGATTTTTAATGCAGATGATAGGCACAAAATTTATGGCTTGCGCATCCAAACTTACATATATTGTGACCCCAATTTGCGCCACGCGAAAGGTCTGTGTGATTGAGATTATTCCCAACTAAGTAGTGTAAAAATGACACACATTTCTTTCCCTTGAGCTCTTGATATTCTTGAGACGCAAATAAAAGAAATATTACCCTTCTATTGAGAAATAGTACAATGGTGTTGATTATGGCATTAGCATCCTAACCCATACCTAAATTAGACAACAGTGTATCCTTGTGTTTTGAAAAGGAGAGACTGATGTTTTATGACTAAAATATCTAGCAGTCAAATGCTTGAAATATATTATAATAATACATTGCATCCCGCGTCCCAAACCGACCATCTGTCTCAGCTCTCCACCTGGTAGATCAGTTAGGAATATTCTGCTACTGTAAACCACAGTTTTTTTTGTAGGATGATACTAATTTCGCGGACTTTACTCACAGCGGATTTTTTGAAGGGCACCAAATGACTAAATCAGTTACTTATCTATACTTATAATAAATCTGTAGAGAGGTCAATTCTGTACATGAAATATATTTTCAAAATAACTATCAGGGGGTGATTAGTGATCGATACTGATGCCAAAAATGCAATCAGTAAAATTTTTGTCTGTCTGTCTGTGTGTATGTTCCTTATAGAAACAAAAACTACTCGACGGATTTTAACGAAACTTGGTACAATTATTCTTCATACTCCTGGGCAGGTTATAGTATACTTTTCATCACGCTACAATCAACAGCAGCAGAGTAGTGAAGGGAAATGTTGGGAAAACGGGAGAGGTTACTCCATTTTTTAAGCTTCCGTTGCGTGTGCAGCCTTAATGGTTAACGTTACATAGAAATCATGTATGACAAAAATATTCTACATAAAATTTTCTAAAAAATATCCCGCAACAGCATATGTCTATCTTTTATGGTTGACTCACAATAACACGTGTAATTATATAAATAAAGTCATTGTTTATAGCACAAGTCTGAGAACAAAAACTATAGTTTACACTACAGCTCTACACCGAAGCGAAGCGAGGGCGGGCCACTAGTGCTAAATAAAATGTGAGAAGAAATTACGTCACACGTAATTATAAATATTATAGTCACTGATTAAATTAATGACTGAAGCATTTTTACCATAACATTAAGGCACTCTTAAATTTTAATTTAAACTGTGCTATCTCTTCTGACATTTACCAAGCTTAGCCTTGACATAGAAACATTCGGACAGTTTTAAGGTCGCTATTCTGTTTGCTTCAATGCTGGTTTAAAAAGACAGTTTGGATCCTGGGGTAGACTGCTGGCCAATCAATAAGTTATAATAATTTATTCTGTGATATGTTACTTGTGAGATTATTATATTGTAAGTATCGTAAACGGTTGCCCTCTTTCTTCTGGTATATTATCACTTGAATCGCAATAATGTTTTATCTTGTTTATTTGACACGTGACTGCGAGAGAATTAAGCCGTTTTTTTTGTATGAAGCTATATTGTTTTGAACAGCCTTTGGTAATGTAAGGCCAAGTATGTAGTTCACAATATACTTAGATATATCCCGCTACCAAATTTATCTGAAACAGGCTTAGTAATTGGGTCTCTTTATCATCCTTCCGAAACTTGTATCTGAAATGATCAAACTATTATTATTGAGAGAAAAATTATAAAAGTAATCCCCTTCCCCTTTATTAAATAATAAAGATTACCAAAAGTCAATTTAGTCTAACAATTCATTCTCTGAAATGTCCGTTTAGCATCAATTCCGAGCACATCCGAATTTAAATTATATTTATCAGTTAGAAGTCCGTTATTGACGTGTATAATGTATTGAAGTTAAGCAAAAAAGTTAATTATTCTAATATTTCTTATGACACATGATGTTCGTAGCACGTCCGTAAAAAAGAATGACTTGTAACGATGATTCACCTAAAGATCGTATCAAGAGCGAGTACCGAAGTGTCACGTAAAAACCAACAATTTATTTTTATCAGACTCCTTTTCCTAAACTAAACACCTACGTTTATCTTAGTTACATCTTGATGAATTGGAAAAATCAATTGGTACTTTCGAATGCGAGACGGCAAAAGCTCCCGAAGTCGATTATCTTACTTTCTTTAGCTTGACACCGGTCTCAATGTAGGTGGCTAAATTTTACCCCATAACTATTTGCATGTTGTGGGTAACATATCTTCTCTAATAAATTATACCAGAGCTATTACTTAAAAAAAAAAAATACCTCGATATATTGATAAGTGTAGGTCAGTTGTGGTTGTAAAGTTACTAGATGAGACAAAAAAACTCTTTACTCCTAATAGAAACATAATACCACCAAAAGGTATCTTACTCTTGGTTAATACGAGCAGAAAAGCCGTCATTGCTTTTATTTTGACCTGAAAACTCTTTGTTTCTGTTATGGAGTCCGTAAGAGCGATCTATTAGAAGTTGAGTGGCGTTACACTGTCGTATATTTGTTAAAGCAATTTAAATTTCTATACGTCATTTACACATTTTTCTTTTTATACATTGATTCATTGATAAGTTGGTTACCTACGACTTCTTTATAAATTTATTTTAGACCCTAATGATCTTGTTGTTGTCATTATAGAAAAATTTTTGAATTTACTGTGGGGATACATGACGAAACTAATTGTCATATGCGTGCAAGGCCAATTGGCAGAAATTTCCTAACAATAACCGGTTATCACTCTAAACTGTTGTTCAATTATGACCGCTTATCATGAGCTCACTGCACTTTGTATTTGGGTATATGATGTGAATAATAAATACACTATTTGCCTGCTGTGAACTCGGATCCCATTCAAAACATCGGGAAAAGAAGTTTTGCAAATTTCGAATGGTTCTTACACTTTATACCTCATTTTGAACATTTATGCCACTCTTATTTAATAAAGTACGGACAGCAGCACATCGGTTTTTACAATATGTGAAAACTCGGCAATTAACTATGGACTCCAATAAATTATACATAGTTAAAAATCTTTAGAATTTGGACACTCAGGTAGAGTTTAGAGCTGCTGCGTGTACGCTGAAACTTATGTGGGTACATTTTATATTTATTCATTACATAATCAAAACATTACTGAGATATATTGATTTGAAAGGTCGCCTTACGTCTCGTCTTCGTACATTCCTCACTCCCAAACTTTGACGCGCTTTATCTTTGTAATTTTTTGGTTGATTGACAAAAGAAAAGATGAAGATAATATTTGATAATGTAACTGACGACAGAAAAAAATAAATTCGTTTACGTTACCCCGTCATCATCCCTATTGTGTTAAATATAAGTCATTTTTATAGCATAAAGAACTTTGCTACTTCGGATCTTTTGTTCCAGTCGTGGGACGCATTCTTCCGTAACGCGACCGCTGGTGCTCAACCGGGTGCCGCATACACATCACCACCCAACCTCGCGCCGTACAACAAAAACGAAGTTCCACTCACAGCTCTCGTACCAGCCTCCGGTGGCTTTCCTTCCATTTCCTCAGGTTTGATGTAACTTAAATGCAGAGCACATAATCAGCGTTCGTCTTTATCAAATGAAATTTTTGCTCAAAAAGGTATCTTTTGTAGACGTTAAAATGTTTAAGAGAACTAATTTCGTATTCGAATTAATTAGAATTCTGCCTTATTTAAATAAATATGTTCTTATTCTGAGGGCCGTAAAGGTTAAGTCTTAATTTTCACAGGATCACCTATTAACGAGAAGATAATCGACGATCACCTCGCGGTACAGGCTATCATCAGAAGTTATCAGGTGAATAATATTCCAATTGTTGACACATTGAACACTACACAATATTTGTGACATAATTTGTTCGTTATTGTTTGCACATTTTATTTAGTCTCCCACTTGTGCTATAGTTAAATCCCTTTATGAAGCCCCCATTCGCCACCTAAGTAATAATTCCAATCATGCTAATTGCACTGAGCGATAGCTAATTATTGTACATATACCAACATAATGACATGCACATAGAAACGGGAAAATTTATAATTATTTTTGTAGATCTTAGTAAACAGACACTGTGGATAATCAATGTTATTGAAATGGGTTAGTTAGAATATATAATTTTCGATTAGTTCTTAACGGTTAAGATCGGCGTCTATAATAAAATTGGATAAACAAAACAATGAATTGGCGAGATTTTACAATTGGTGTCCAAATTCGATATCACGACCTGGCGACAGTTTTCATTTATCTACAAAATAGTGTATCATTACGATATTGCGCAATTTTAATATTTGTTGGGCGCCACTTTTGCTACCACGTTGGGGCGCCAATATTCGATTGGTACGTATAACGCGGCGTGAGTCGTCAAGTCGTGGTTATGAGGTTTGGGCTAAAGTGATGTTGTGGTGGGGACTGCCTGACAGGCTCGCGGTCACCTGGCGGCCGATGTGGACCCGCTCGGCATCACGACGGCCAACCTGCCCGAACTGGGCATGCGCGCACCAAGCTCCGAGCTCATCATGAGGAAATATTTCAGTTTCGGTATGCTGCAACCAAATGAGACGAGTCAATTATAACAATTTGGAAGCAATCACTTTCGTTAACGATCATGCCGTTGAGTTGATTTATAATTAATACTTACATGATTTGTTAATTTTGTTTTGCGTGTCACTAATTGTTGTTGTCGCAGCGATATAATGACATACATATGTACTTACATACAATAAATGAATAGAACAATCACGATTCTTAAAAATTAAATATATTAAAAACATTAAAGCAGTGATTGTTTTCAAAAATATTCATAAATCTACATCAGTCTTAATACACTTCCTGTTTTGACTACGAATGCAATTACAATGTCTTGTTGATTGCATTACATTTGATTAAAATATCTTACTGTAATTTAATGTTGAATGTGAAAGAACTGATTAGAGTATGTATATGCATGTGTATGCGGTACTTCGCTGTTTATCGATATCTAGTTAAAGTACTTAATTTGTTTGCAGTAGCATTTTATAATTTTGTCTAAAATCGTTTATTTAGCAAACATAATTTAACATCAATTTTAAAACATCTTTTCATTTAGTTAGCCCGCCATTCTAAAATGTAAAACGTTTTATTAACAAAGCGTTGAATGTTCCGAATGTTTTCTTTCTCTCGCATTTTCTTCTTTTACTAACCTAGGACCGATTTCGAAGAATGGCTAGTCTCAAATTAAGAGCACACAAAAAAATCCTTTCTTTTCAAAAGTATGATAACAATCACACGTCCATAAAAGCCATGTTATCATGTTCTGCTTGAATTTGCAATTTTATTGTTAAATTATCATTATTATTTTTATTTTAATACGGCGGCGAAAGTAAATTCATTTCATTAACGTTTGTACCTCAGTATTAATGGGGGGTGGGAGATTTCTCGCTTCTGGCTTTTGCATTTATTTATGAATACTAGTGTAAGTAGCCTTTATTTGAGAGCTATTAAGTACTGAAACCTTTGAAAGTGCTTATGTTTTCCTTGATCGCGGAGCAGCGGCCTCGTTCTCGATACATAACGAATCTTAAACGACAACGTTGGTCGATCTAAGCGACGTTTATGACGGTGGGCATGTTTTCACGTATGTAGTCGCGGGGTCACCTCGTGGCGCAGCTAGACCCCTTGGGCATCACCACCGGCGACCCGACCTCGAGTGGCGACTGGCACGGCGGATTACGCGCCTTCGCTAACGAAGCTGTCATTAGGCAGCATGTTCGATTCGGTATGATGCATTCCACAGTCCCTTTATAATATTGCAAATGAGACGAGGGAATGTCAACTGGTATTGCATTGCGTTTGCGTAAACGTACAAGGATTAGTCTCCTAACGCTCAATTTACAAAAGGGCAGACGATTGTTAATCACCCATAGCTCCATAGTTCGATAGCACAAAAAGCAGCAGCAGGGCTTTACAAATTTTGTCTTCATTGCAAAATAAGATAATTATAACATAATGAATGTATTCCGAAATATACATCAGTATACTGGGCAGTGGTAATGTCGTCACGAATCCGACGCCATATTGTATTGGTGCTAACCATACAATGCTACCATATTTTTGCCGGGAAAACGGATATGACGTATGACCGAGTGGAGCGGACGTGAGATACATTCGAATTATATTTCTTTTTTTTTAAAGAACATTAATGGTATCCGAACAAAAAGAATTCCTTTTAATAAAAAGTGAATAAAAAATCTTCTTTATTCGCACTATTTTTAATATTTCGTCGATTTATGACGTCAGTGCACTGGCCAATATATTTTGGAACAATTCCACAGTATAGCGTCGATTCATGACGTCATTAGCACTGGCCAGTATACTGGTATATATTACGGAATACACCCAATATAAGTTGCAATCGTAATGAGAATGTTATGCAACACGTATACATATTTTTGTGAATTGGGCTTTAAAAGAATGGGGTATAATTTTAGGAAATGTGTGCTAGATAAGATAATGATTGATACGGCTATCTGCCCAGACTGCTCAATCATCGATGCATGATGAAAAGAGTATTATTAGCTTATCGTAATATTAAATGTGAATGTGATCAAGATAAGGGTAGGCGTTGTTTCGCAATCCAGTTAACATTTTGGTGAAATTTCAAATAGCAATAGTAAACGTCGAATCGGGTTAGGGTTCAAGCTTTTTCTTTCTCACGCAATGTGAGCACCGGCTCCACGTGATTGAACAGTTTCTCATATCGTTTCTTTCGATTTGAGGGCGTAAACTTCGCTTTTAGTTTTGGTGCTTGGTATGTAGTTAGTGGTTATTTAGACTTTTGACACGCTCAGTACTGGTGCTTGGGTCGGAAATTTCGTATCATATTTTCATGTATATAATTTTAATTGTTATATTGAAGTACCCACACAAGTATACATGGTAGATTATACACACTTTTCAATTGGCAAAAATGATTGAGACTAGCTTTTTGGAAATATGTTCGGTCGAAATACTTCTTCATAATTGAAACAAACTAATCATAACGATTAACAACTTTTTTCTACTTATCATAAATAATTTTTAATGTAGCAGATTATTGTAAGATGCTGATATTGTGACTAACGCTATCATATTCCTTTACTAGATTTACCAATGTTAAAATGTTGATAACGTCCCCAACGTATTTACTTACTTAACATTATTCCAAATGTCCTACACACTCATAGCAATATTTTATATCACTCACCTTAGCAGGTATTTATATTGAATTATTTGTCTACATCACCACCTATGAAGCGGCTTCCAAAAGAAGGATTAAGTTGTAAAACCTATCTTATAACCATTATATAAAAATACGTGATGATATTGATAATTCTACCTAAACGAATTGTATGTTGATACTTTCGAGCATGATCATTTTATTTATTATGAATGTTCTCTTACTGTGATACTTAGACAGAGTGTGACCGATAGATTAAAGTGATTAGGTGCGCTTGCATATGAGTGAAAATAAATGGAGTTAAGATAAAGGATATTTAAATATTTAGTACTTATTATGATTTTGTATCTCTTGCGTATGAAGAAAACAATTCTGCCCTCATCGTCTTTTATTTTAAAAATTGTCCTGCTCATACTTTCGTTTTAATTCTACTAATTTGTCGAAACAGTTTTGCTCAACACACACACACACACAATTAAACAGTCTGATTGCTGCTTAAATTATTAATTAATTTAATTATGTTTTATTTGAGCTTCTTATTTAAACACACTACAACTAACTACAGTATAGTAACGGCAGAATGTTGCGCATACTTAACCAGTATATTGTGTGAACTAAAAACAGATCCGAGGACACCATATAGCGAAACTCGACCCGTTGGATATAGCAAACCATTTGGCCGGTAAAAATCCCCGGGAGGTGATACACAACAGCTACAGGTTTGGTAAGAAGACAGAACCTGAATGCGCACCCTGGCCGCTAGGTGTCCTCTGGTAGTTATGGCGGCGCAGTGACATGACACTTGTACCCGGCCGTAGATTACAATTTAGTTGTTAATTTGAAAATAGAATCAGTTGTGTTTTAACGATCCGTTACCTGGTCTGCGGATTTTGTTCGTTCTTCATATACATTTACAATGCACATTGAACGAAAACGGTATGAAAAGCTTCAAGTTCTTTACATTCAGTAAAAGTGGCACCTAGAACTAAATATTTATTCTTCATGCAGTGACTACACCAACAACTAGTTAGTTTTCCTTGGCCTTCTGCCCATTTCGTTCTTCACAAATCTTTGTAAACTGAACAATTAGCCATTCGTCGCGCGTAGTTGCAATACGTTATGTTTCAATTGTAAAATGCTCACGCAATAGACGTCAATGAAATTGACGTAAGTAGTAATTTCTCAGTTGCATTTTCGATTTCTGTAATGATATAATTATGTAGGTCTTCAATTTAGAAACTCAGAATTTTTTTCTCTTAAACTTGTTGGAAGTCAAAAACAATTGTGCTGGGTACACGTAGTAGTGATATTTACTTTATGAACAGATATCAGTAGTTCCAACTATAAATGCTTAAATTGAAAGGTAGCGGAGCCAAAACTTAAAACGTATGAGACATTATATTTGACCTAACACATTATTGTGTTACATAAACATAACTGACGTACTATTTACTCTTGTTGATTTGAAAATATAAAAATACACGGGTTGTGTTTCTTTTTTATGTTTTGCAGTTTTCTTTATGATTTCTGTTCGTAAATTGTAGGTGCAACTGAACGCCATAACTACGTAACATAGTATATTTTATATTTATCCTGTGTTTGTAACGCACGGCGGGTTTTTCTTGGCAAGACGCTCATCACAAATATGTCTGGGTTTAGTTCACCTCCACCATAGCAAAAAACACTGTCCTCTTATATATTCACAATGTTGCATGCAATTTTTATTTCTTTCCTTATTATCATTGATTCTGATATATTATGGTGTTGTTATTCTAGGGTCGTAAAGTTATTTTATATACTTAGGTAATTGGCTGTTTTATTACTTGCATGTATGCATGAGTATTGTGCTTTATCGGAAGCTATATAATTATTATATTTGCATTGTGTGATAGTATTAGTTGATATATAAGACAAGGACAATTGATTATTCGACGTAGAAGAGAACTTTCATCAGTCACGTGTATTCACCTTATGTTCGGCGTTGGACCAAGTCCAGCGAATCGCTTTTCCACTATTACTCAACTGTACATTTTGCTAGGACTTTGAACTCAAACATAAAGTAATAGAACCCAAAATCACAGAGCTTGGTATCACAAAGGGCTGTACCACATATCCATAGTTCCCATAAAGTTTTCGACGTATGCTAGTAAAGGTATATGACATTGATAACAAAAGAAAAACGCTTTTATATATGTGCTTTCTAAGGGTCTTTTAATTGGTTAATTATTTCTGCACGTTCATTTTGAAATGTAACCCTCATCGAAATTTAAAAAATTGAAGTCAACTGAAATTTTGAAGTACAAAGTTCCTTTAAATTTTCTTAGAAATTTGCTTTCCCTATAAAGTGATAAAGTTGGTGGTTACATTTATAGTTCTTCACTTGTAGCATGAATCAATCTTTAAGTGAAATATATAGCATTCTGAACGTTAATGCTCTCATGAAAACATTACATTTTTAGATGAAGCCGATATGGACAGGGTATTTAAATTGCCTTCTACAACGTTCATCGGTGAAAAGGAAAAAGCCTTGCCGTTGAGGTAACATATTTCATTATATTTTTTGTTCAAACATTTTAGACACGTGTGAGTTTAGAAGTTTACGATTTAATGAATCAAATGTCGCCGTATGCGCATTACTAATAGACAGAATTATCCTTAAGCTCGGTTCCTTAAATGAATTTTAAAATAATGCACCTAAGGTATAAAATACTTGATTAGTGAATTGCGCACGATTTTTGCCGACTTTCCTGTTTACTAACTTAATCTTAGCTGGTTGAATATTAGCGACCAGTTTCCAAGAAAACTTTTTATGAAGTTTTTTTTGTTATTTTTGTTTAGAGAAATCCTGAACCGCCTTGAAGAGGCTTACTGCAACAACATCGGTATCGAGTTTATGTTCATCAATTCACTGGAACAATGCAATTGGATCAGGCAGCGTATGGAGCCGCCCAACGTGACGAAAATGAGTAACGACCAAAAGAGGTTGATACTCGCCCGTCTCACCAGATCTACCGGGTAAGATTTAAGATAAACCTAATGTCAAAATAGAAAGTAGCCATTCGAAAATAATGAATAACTAAGTTTATCGCTCTTTATTTTCGCAACACGTGTCACTAGATGCGAACGAATTCTACTTAAAACTGCGTGAACGTAACGTCAATGTATGCGTGCGACAAATGACGTTTTGTTTTAAGCCGCTTGGTCACAGTGGTTACGCTCTTTGTGATATAATAATCATATGAAACTGTAAATATGTACTATTATTTAGTATGGTACAATTGATTAGTCGTCAATGGCAACTGAGGTTATCAAAAAGTATTAATATATTATAATACATTTTTAGCTTTATGTTAACCACGCTAAGGCTGAAAGTCGAATTAAATTTTACTGAATATGTTCCAGGGGTGCGGCTAGTTGATGAAATCAAAAAAATATGTCACTGATCTCGCACTTAGTCTGTGTTCTACAATCCACCTTTAAGTATTTTAAATATCCGAAAGCTATTTTATTTTATTTTCTTTATAGTCTGCTTGTTGACGAAACTGCTTAAATAGCAGTTTCGTAAGGGGTACATAGGTTCATAAGATTAAATTTTGTCTAGGAATGAATAAAATATTTTTAGCATGATACTTTAAGCTACGGAGACGTTTTGCTTACAAAAAGTTGTAAACTCAAACAGGCTAATACTAGAAGGTTATGTCTATTGTTTAGTTGTTTATCTCGAACAATCTGTTCTAAAATTAATTGCGCAGTAGGTAAACAATAATTCAATGGAATTTTTGACATAATTTTTTACTTGATGCAATCTTTAGCTAGCTTTCTACTTGAATAGAATGTAAGAAAAGAACAATGAATGGGTTATCTAATCGAATCATATGAATGAATTCAATAAAATTAAATGTTATATTATTCTCTCGAATTATCTTACTTTATCAGCGGTGTATCTATTGTAGATAAATTTATAACTACGCGTATTGAACAAGTGAACAAATCAATGAAAACCAATAAACAAATGGCACTAGACATGTTTATTTTCTGTCATAT
This sequence comes from Chilo suppressalis, assembly GCA_902850365.2. Taxonomy (NCBI): domain Eukaryota; kingdom Metazoa; phylum Arthropoda; class Insecta; order Lepidoptera; family Crambidae; genus Chilo; species Chilo suppressalis. Next base: position 9,402,294 of record OU963902.1, read on the forward strand.
ACAGAGTCGGTAGTCATTTCGGACCGGGATCGGTGGTCCTGATGGGTACATGGAATTAATCGTATAAAACATCTTTTTCTTATTATGTTTCAACACTTTGTTTTAAGTAAACCCCCTAGTAATAACAATGGCATTTACAAAGACGCGAATCAATTATATGAAGTACCTATATAGCTTTATTGTTTGTAAATTTATGCTGTACTTGAGAACAACTTAATATGAGAGAGGTCAATGATATACATTATTAAACAATATCGATAATATTGCATGTAATCTCGAAGATGATCTGCCATATCACTAGTTTTATTGAAATCCGTAACAACGTTACTATTATTATGTACCATTGAAACTGGAGATCGATCTCATTAATAGTAGATCGGTTTTCTATTTTGGGCGGACCGTTTTAGGGTCGGTATTCACTAAACGGAAATAATCTTCGTGCACTTTTATGAAGTAATTTAAATAGGGTTAGTTGCAGTATTTTCCCTTCCCTTTAAGTATAAAATTGGGTGCCTTCGCATGCTTGAGCTCAGTCATCTGAGTAGTCGCTTTATGTCTGCATTTAATTTTATTCCTAAGTTAAGACCCAGCCGCTTTGCTTCGATGCAAATTATAATAGTTTTGCTCCCGGAGATTGTATATAATTGATGGGGAAAATCCGCTCTGTAGTTGTTGAGATATCGCAAACATACAGAATTGTTGATCCGGTGGAATTTGTTTATTAATATGTAGTCATGGCCATATCAATCCATTCTTCGGCGATTTCTTAAAGTACTTTTGAAGATTTCCGCTTGGTGTAGATTGAACCATTTTTAACAAACGACGGAAAACAACTGCAAACATTTCTAGCCTTACTTATTCAGCATTAGGCAGTTCAAAGACAAAATATCTTTATTCTAATTGGGTGCAGAACACAACTGTTAAGAATCGTTTAAAAGTTTTGAAAGTCAAACAAAACGTACGAATCATACCAGTATTATCCTAATCATTTTCAAATCGTCGGAATAGTGACAAAGCACGGATATACAATTCAGAAGCGTTTTCAACCGATTGCGAATGAAGTGGAATGGTATAAATTGAAATCGACATTCAAATTCGAAAGTGATCCATTCAGTTAACAATAACTAATGAAATAAGTCATTGACTTTAGTCGTTACTAGAGTATTATGAACGAACGTGCAACACTTGTTGACATTGACATTGGTGGGTCATATGACCATTCGCTTAGTGGAAGTAATTTGCAGTCGTGAAGGTCGCCTGTTGAACGGTAATTTTAAGCCATTTTTTTGGTTCCGTTTCCACTTAAAATTGTAGTAAGGAGGCTTAACTTCATATCTGTTTGATTTTTATACTTAATACGTATTTTTTTTAAACACTTAGTGTAGAAATCATGACTCTTTAATATGATCGGGTTAATATGAACAAATTTAATCTTCGGTTTTAGACTTCAGTCAGACGAAAGGGGAAGGAGTTATCAAAACACTTCTTTAAGAAATGCATCTGAGCCAATTATTGATGTGATAAGCCTCATTTACACTTTTTTCTCTGAAATAGTTTAATTAATAAATCAAAGTACAACAATAATGAATTCTACAGATAAATTGATAAAAAAAGCAAATGAAGTTCGATTTGATACACAACTAATTACTGAATCATTGTTTATTTACTTTTCCCAGACATAAACATATTGCTAATACTTAATCTTTTACATTGATCAAGAAGAATAACAAAGTTCTAGAACAATAAATTACAGGAGTTATATACTAAAATGAGTACACAAGTACTCATAACTTAAAGTAAAATTTAAGATTTTTTTTCTATAGTCAAGAATACCTAAAATGCCACTAGGTCTGGAGTTTCATGTGTCGATGTGTTCGAGATCGTATATAAACCAATTTCCTCAATATTTTTCTTTGAAAACGTGGTGGTGCAACCGAGATTTTTTCTAATTTTTAAGACTAGGTACTTGGCTAATCATTTATCTTGGCTGGTCTGACGTAAACTATTTGGCTGCGCATCAGATTTGATATTAACATAATTGTCTACCTAACGGCTAACTTAAAACCGCCTGATTGTACTCGGCTAGAGATTAGATCAATATGCGAGCTGTGTTTGCATACTTTGATCTGTTCACAAGCTAAGGTGTTGCTAATTTTTCTGATAGATTCGAGAATTTCTTGGCGAAGAAATGGTCATCGGAGAAGCGTTTCGGTCTGGAAGGATGCGAGATCTTGATCCCAGCGATGAAGCAAGTCATCGATGTGTCCACCAAACTCGGAGTCGAGTCCATCATCATGGGCATGCCTCACAGAGGTAATTACCGACATATATTTTTTCTATTTCGAATCAGTAGCAAACAACCCTTCCAATGGTAAGCCAACGTTTTTCCTACAGATCAGTGATTTTCAAAGTGATTTTGATGGACATCCTTGGTTCCCAGCCGCACCCTAAATCTCATTGTTAAATCGTTTTTTTACGAATTTTGGTAAAATGGTAGAAATGAAACGTACGAGAACCAAAATTTTAGGTACCTCTGACTATACCCCGCCCGCATCTTCAGTTACTTCGTGAGCATGGCGCAACAGTGCCGAAATATCGGGGACTCGCAAAAAACAAGGTACATGGTAGCAATTCCGCTAATAAAAAAAAAACATTATAATGTTACAGAATATAAAGACAATGTTGCTACTTGTGAAATTGTATTTCAAACAAACAATAATTGTATACTGTTATCATTCAGTAAGTCGTTAATCGTCTAACACGGTCAATAACTGACTAGAACAAGGTTGCACGCTACGCTATGAATGACAAAAAATGTTCAAAGTACAGAGTTCAAAGCAATGTTTTCATGCGCTGAGAATTTATTTATTTTTCACTGATAAAAAACGCAATGATAGTATTAATTAGGTATACATTTTTTAAACCGCCAAAAAAATTTGAGACGAATACTGTGTCATGTTGTTATTTTTGTATCTTCAATATCACGTTTAATATAAAGAGATAAAACAATCAAATTCTTTTATATCATTCATACTTATTTCGCTTTCTCCTCGTATCCAATCTTAACAATGAAATGTGTCAATCATTATTTACTAAATGTTTATGGCAATAATTTAACTTCTTTAGTTAACATTCCATTCCACAAGGTAACATTGGCTTAACAGTCTATAAAGATTTTGCGATTAAAATCGATGACAGAAATTTGAAAGTTTCATTTCCTTAAGTGTAGATGTTTATTGAGCAAAGTGAGTGGAATATTACCAAATACATGATATTGTGTAAGAGTTAATTCTGCTTCTTCTTATTTTTGTAAAATTGGCGGTGCACTTTTGTTGATTTCGCCAGACTCGAGTGATTCGGCTTCGAATGTTAATTATTTACATCCCATTTCAAGTTATTATCTCGGTTCAATTCTTGCGAATTGAATCAACATATTGTTATTTATTGATTTGGATTCCGCTTCTTAGTCATTATTTTACAGTTTTATTTATACAGTCTGTTTATATTTTCGCAATGTTTTTAAACACCGATATGATCTAAGGTGCACTTTGAGTTGATTGAAAATAAACTTAAATTTTAATCGGGGGACGTGAAATCTGTAGACGGATCGAAACTCTGGGGAATTTCATTGGTATTCCTGAGTATTTTTATGAATATGTGTAATCATGGTTTTCCAAGGCAAGAGCAAATAGTCTTTATCCGAGTTTGAGTGCTCTCAACCTTAGACTATAATATCACTACTTAAGCACATCGCGATCATGGACAAAACACTCAAGTGATTTTATAATCTTGAGGTATTTGATGGCGCAAGTGGTTAGTGCATTTGGTCTGTCACCAACCCGCACTGAGGCCCAAGCACGAATTTTTACAGCTCCGTAATTGTATTGCATCGATAAAGTTTCTATGAAAACTCAGCAGCGCCCCTACCGGACGTAAAAACCAACTGGCTCCTTCCATACAAAATATGAGAATGACGATATGATTACGGAGCTGTCAAAATTCGCTTTGTTCTCGCGTTGGTCATGGCCTTATCTCCCTAAACCATCCTTAAAGAAGGTCTATGCACCAGCAGTGTGGATTAATATAATGATTATGATGTGATTTTTAAAATCAACTATCTCTTATTGTTGACCAGGTCGTTTGAATGTCCTGGCGAATGTATGCCGCAAGCCCCTCCATCAGCTGTTCACACAATTTGCTGGCTTGGAAGCCGAAGATGATGTAAGTAAACATTGTTATCAGCAAAGATAACCTTATACGTGCCTACATATATCATTATGATATGGCAAATCGAATGAAGTATGATAACACGGAAACAGTTATAATATACCTATCTAGATTATTGTATATGTGTGCAATGAAATGGAATATTAATTTGTTCAAATCGCCATTTCTTTAAGCTCTTTTAATTTTCTAATATTATTTAATGTATATTATATCATCACATCACATCCCTTATGGGGTTTGGTTAAGCGGTAAATGTATATTACCATTTAAATTACATACATTATTTTATTTAGTATGAATGCTATTCACCCATTTGGTAATGGGTGTGTCTGAGTTATCGCTCGATAACAATAGTGTCGACGTTACACCAATCTGAATATTTTTTTTCACAACAAAAGCGCAATTTTTAAACGAAGAGTTACGTTTTTAGGTGAATTAATAAAGAAAATTATCTTAATATATTTCCAACATTAATTTCTTCATCTTCTATATTTGACTTTGTAATGATTTTATTTAGCATAGGTGTGAAACTCATCATGTACTGTGGAAATATATTTTAAACTCGTAACTATGGAATACTGTGAAATGAATGTAGCGTTGATAATGAGTTCCCATTTAGTGCGTAAAAATACACATGTTGACGTATTTTCTACGTAAAGATATTATGTAAGTCGAATTCGTCGAATAGCAAACCGCGCTTTGTCTCGTTGCTGCTTATTAACTTGAATAGATGTTTTTCATAGGCACGTTTTTTTTTGTTTATCTGTTCAGTTATTCTCTTTTAAATGGAATAAATATTTTTTGTTTAATTAATAATAAGTAACAAATACACGACTTTTGAAACTACATAGAATAACAGCAGCGGGTGCTATTGTCGTGTTTTTTTATGCAATTACTAGATACTAGCGTCGTACCTCGATTTTACACAACTATAATAGATTTTAACTCGATAAAATATCAAAACTTTATTTTACTAAGTAATAATGTAGCTATTTATTGGTGAAAGATTTTCAAAATACACTCGACTGCAAATAAACTGGGTCACTTGCTATCACGGAACTCTGATTTCATTTTCTCAAAAAGTATAAAACTTACCACTATCAAAATTATAACTACAGAAAGTGTAGAATTTATTGAGATTAATCAATTAATTTAATTTTTATTTAAAAAAAGCTAAGGAAGAATCGTTTTCCAATTGTGGTATTCGGAAGTAACGAATGAAGCAAAAATACTCACGTCTAAAAACTATGGAGAAAAACTAAGAAATGATAAGAAGTATCAGACTATCTTCATTTTATAAAAAAGAACGATAATCGCGACTTTATTCATTGTTACCATTGCTGTTCTTGCTCGATTACAAAGTAAGTTGACAGTACTTCAGAATAAATTTTTACTCATATTATTAACTATGAAACACACTCTCTGTAGATATAGCTTTAATAGTTGTAAGTTTTATACTTTTTGAAAAAATCGAATTAAGAGTTCCAAGGTACGAGCGGATGGTCCAGTTTATTTTTAGTCGAGTTTATGTTCATTATTTCCAGAGATACTTAAAAAAGAACTTAATCTTATAAACCTTTTTATCTCAGTAGTACAGAATGGCAGTAAAAAAGTTCCTTACACCAATATTTCACCAGGGTTCCGGTGATGTCAAATACCACTTGGGCACATACATCGAACGTTTGAATCGCGTCACGAACAAAAACATTCGTCTCGCCGTCTGCGCCAACCCATCTCACTTGGAGGCAGTCGACCCCGTAGTACAGGGCAAGACTAGAGCAGAACAGTTCTACAGGGGCGACAATGAAGGGAAGAAGGTAAGAAGCTTGCGGATAAAAGAAAGGAAGGCGGTCATTAAAGGTCAATGACTCCTTTGTATAGGAGAGCACTTGAGCCAAACTCTTCTGCAGGGGCAATTATCAAGAATAGACTAGAGTCGAATAGTTCAGAAAGTAAGAAGGCGAATATTTGTTTGCCAGTTGGCTGCAATAAAAGGTCGTCGACTCCGTAGTTCAGGGTAAGACTAAGCCGAACAGTTCTATGGGCGCGACAAAAAAGGCAAAAAGGTGATCGTTTAAAAATAAATTCTAAGACACTAATAGGGATGATGACGGGGTTAAGTAAACGAATTTCCATTTAGGCCGTCAGTTAGATAATCAAAAAATAATGGAAACTTATTTCTTCTTTAGACAATCAACCAAAAATATTACGAATATGCATATACGGCCAGCGTATTGACGTCATTATGAAACAAAATAGTATTCAGTGCCAACTTATGGGTAGGTGGGACATACATTATGAATCGTTAGCGTGACGCCATGAAGCCACACCTCAATTAGTTTCTGATATTATTAAATCAAAAAAATATACAATAATATCTTCAGTATACTTTTTTAATATAAATAATATCAAAAGTAAATAAATAGGGATGAGTAGCTTGATGGCGCAGTGGCTCGTGCGTGCGATCAGAAATTGTGGAAGTCGATCAATTTAACGATGGTGGTAATAATCTCATGACTAACATAAGATGGGTACAATGACGTATAAATACAAGTATACTCCCAATGGCCTAGCAAAAGTGCTCCAAAAAACGTCTAAGCGGCGTTCTACATTAACGTATACAGATAACATTAATACGTTTGTTCAAATTAACACGTTTTGTCGTGGCAGGAAGGTTCAATGTCAATTGTATACGAGCGAGAATTACGCACAATAGACCAATGTGCATAATTTTGCTTCCGACACTTTGAGCGCGATTGTGAGTCTATTTGTTTTTAACTTCAGATATTTAGTGTTTCTGGAGGTACGTAAAGCCGTTGGTCCCGGCTGCATCTGCAGTCGTTGGCACCGTTGGTTGGTTGGTTAGATGGGTATCTACCTGTACTCTGTTAACAGTATCAGTGTAATTCGAAAATGCCGACGCAAGTTGTAAGTCATATTACACAATGTATAAACGCTTATGTATCGTGTCCTGCGTTTTGAATAATTGTTTTATTAAGATGAGACCATTGTTGTTGGGTTTACATTTATGTAGTTATACATTTAAGTATAAAGTTATCCTAGGTTAAGTGAAAATGTAAACTTGCTTGAGGTCCTTACAAATTAATAAAAAAATCATTCTTTCACCCTCCCACGTTACTGAGGATAGCATGTACGAGAGGGACAGAATATCTTACGTCGGCATTTGCGATTCCTTTCTTTAACGACATGAGTTATACGGTTATCTATCACGGCAAAAAACAGTCATTTTCTCAGTAGATTTCCTAGGTGTGGTCTCTTGATCCAAGATACTAAATAAATGTAGTTAGGTAAATGTTACAACTTAAAATGATCTGTCTTTTCGCAATCCCCCTCTAAGGTAAAATTGAGATAACTAATCTCTTCCAAAACTATGAATTGCTAGTGATAGAAGACTTGTTTTATAATTAGTCTACTTATTTTAGTTAGTGTTGTATTAAACATCTGATGCTTCAATAAACTTCAGAACAATAATATTTTGCATATAAATACCAGCATTTGTATCTAATATATTTCTATAAAAAGAATACTTATCTATGTATTATTATAATGGATTTCTGTCTATTATCCTAGTAAAAGTCATTTTGACTTTATTCAAATTGTAAGTATAAAACAAACTATTTTGGATTTGCCCATCTTTTTCGCCTGAGCCATACAAATTAACTTCCGCGCAACCGCCATCCGCCTGCGTTGTGGCACTTATTTTGTTGTTGATCTAAGTATCCAATAACACAATCCATACAGGCAAATTGGTTTGTTAGAAAAATAGAAAAATTAGTTTGATCGATTTATTTATATTGCATTTTCTTCCCAGGTGATGTCTATCCTTCTGCACGGCGACGCCGCTTTCGCCGGCCAAGGCGTAGTGTTCGAGACTATGCATCTGTCAGATTTGCCGGCTTACACCACGCACGGAACAATCCACATCGTGGTCAACAACCAGATCGGATTCACCACCGATCCTAGGCATTCGCGCTCGAGTGCTTACTGCACAGGTGATTTTGACCCTTATCTTTATTGTGTTTAGAGTTTCTTATTGTGTAACGGTAATAGAACCTCATCGAATTCAACACCGGTTTTGGTCTTTCGGGCTTCTTTGCTTACTGCACATGTGATTTTGACCTTATGGGGTCATCCATAAAGTACGTTACACGTTAAGGGGAACGGAGGGGTCGACTAACTGTGACATCGGGGGGAAGGGGAGGGGGGGGGGAGTCCTAAGTTTCGTGACGTTACATTTCAAAATTTAATACTTATGAAAAAACTAAAATATGTAGAACTCTATGTTTAAACGAAGAAAGTAATTTTTGTTTTTTCTGCCACAGACACCAAGACAGCCCATTGATAACTCTCTAAAATAAAGGTATTAGATTACTACCCGAAAGTTTTGCTTTACAATTGGGCAGGGAACGCATAGTTAGCTGGATGTTAAGCTGAGGCAGGGTCCTGATTGGCTTTTTTTCCCTCCATATTGTTTTTTTCTGTTTGTAATTGATTTGTTATTGCAATATTTATTGTTTTTGTAACCACGTATGTGTAAGGCCAAAAAAGCTTTTTCTTTCTTCCTTATTCTCAATAACTATGGTGTCGCCTTCACCTAGCAAAACGTTAAGATTATGATGAGAAATAAAGGTTTACATTAAGAAATATCGTTTTAATCCCTTCGGACGTGGAACGCTCAGTCCATGCTCCATATCCATGATGTAACCTTCACCTAGCAAAATGTAAGGATTGTTGTGAGAAATAAAGGTTTACATTAAGAAATATCCTTTCAGACGTGGCTCGCGTAGTAAATGCTCCCATATTCCACGTGAACGGCGACAACCCCGAAGCGGTGATGCACGTTTGCAACGTAGCTGCTGAGTGGCGATCAACCTTCCACAAGGACGTTGTCATCGACATCGTCAGCTACCGCCGCAACGGCCACAACGAAGTCGACGAACCAATGTTCACCCAACCACTCATGTACCGGAAGATACGCAACACTAAACCTGGTAACTATAGTGGCTAACTTTAATCAAAGATAGTCCCATATTCAACTCCACCTTCCACAAGGACGTGGTCATCGACATCGTCAGCTACCGCCGCAATAGCCACAACGAAGTCGACGAACTGATGTTTACCCAACTACTCATGTACCGGAAGATACGCGACACTAAACCTGGTAACTATAGTGGCTAACTTTAATCAAAGATAGGCCCATATTCAACCCCACCTTCCACAAGGAAGTGGTTATCGACATCGTCAGCTACCGCCGCAATAGCCACAACGAAGTCGACGAACCGATGTTTACCCAACTACTCATGTACCGGAAGATAGGCAACCCTAAACCTGGTAACTATAGTAGCTAACTGTACTCAAAGATAGACCCATATTCAACTCCACCTTCTACAAGGACGAGGTCATCGACATCGTCAGCTATCGCCGCAACGGCCACAACGAAGTCGACGAACCAATGTTCACTCAACCATTCATGTATCGGAAGATACGTAACACGAAACCTGGTAATTATTTATTTATTATTTATACACATTAAGCATTAAACTGTTACATTTTTAAATATTAAGATTTAATTAGAAAAATAATTCTGATGACGCAGCCTGAAATGGATGCAAAACGTCAAAAAAGTTATAAAAAGACGCATTTAGTAACCGGTTAAGCTTGTTTTTTTTAATGAGTGGTGTGCTTGAAAACCTAAGAAACAAATAAGTAACTGTATAATACATAATACCTACTTTCGAAGATAAAGTTTTGCATAAAAAAAAGTTACAACTGATTTTCTCCTTGGTCCAAATTCTAGGGAGTTCACGCTTTGTTCCATTGACTCTTAGCAAGGAATTAGAAATGATATTGAAGCATTACTCTGTAACAAACGGCGGTAAAACATGGTTCCAAAGTCATACAGCTAAACTTCAGTACTAACGCGACACGAACACAGACAAAACAAAATAATTTGACAAATCAAATATCTGCAAATTAATTCCGCTATTCATTTATTTCCATTTATCCATTCATTCAAAATGGTTACAAAAGATGAAATCCTGCGACGTGTTGGCAAAAAACGCGTACTTTCGAATATTATTAGAGTGAGGAAGGTTGACTTATAACTAATAATGATGGTCAAAGTTGCTGGAAAATAAGGCATCGGTCGTAGGAAGAAGTCTTGGACGAGAAACCTACGATAATGGACTGGAATCTCGAGCGCCGCAAAAATTATTGCATCTCGCTAAAGATAAGGAGATGCACCAGAAGATGAAGATCTATTCATTGAGTAAGATAATGTTAAACGGAAATCCCAATCAGTCCCATGATCGGCGTGTCGATCGCATTTTCTTAACCCCGCCCACTTGATCGCAGTTTGCGTGGAACCACTTTTTATCGCAGATGGTATTCCATGTAATTTCAAATTTATTGCTCTTAAGATAATAAATATATCGAAAGCAAAAAGATACATTTCGTTTTAAAAAAATTAATTGTTAGGAAATGCAAAAATACCCTGTAAAAAATATGAAATCTTAATTTCCCGTCAATAGTTTTGGAGAAATACGCCGATCAATTGATCTCCGAGGGCGTCGTAACAGCTGAAGAGGTGAAAGACGTTAGAGATAAATACGAGAAAATCTGCGAGGACGCGTACAACCAAGCCAAGCAAGAGACCCACATCAAGTACAAGGACTGGCTCGACTCGCCCTGGTCCGGCTTCTTCGAAGGAAAGGACCCCTTGAAGGTAAGACTCGGCATCATCAATTTTAGGCACGGTAAAACTAGTTTATAGGATTTCAGGACCATATCAAAATATTCATTAAAACGTTTTAGGTATATTTACAGGAGAATAGTGGCCTGCGCAGACGAAGGACGAGGGATTTTTGTCCTCCGCGGACAAAAGTTTCTCGTCGTGAAAAAATGTCCGTTGAGGACTTGTCAAGGACTTAACGCACACGACCATTTGGTGCCCGAAACTTTAGAGAAGCGTCTGCTATTGAATATTTTCAGATTATTTTGTGTAGTAATTAACACGAACTTTAATAAAAAGAGAAGACGTTATAAAAGCGAATACTGACTCCATCTTTTAATCGGATCGAGGGTGTCTAAAGTTTGCTGTGTGCGTTGCTGCGCTTAGTCACATGAGTTCTCGTCTGCGCAGGCTTTAAGTGATTATGTAGAACAAAACTGAAGATCAATATGTAACTCTTAAGGAAAACAATAAAGATTTTTGTCCTCATCATTAGCATTGCAATGTCCCTATTGCTACTCTGGCAATTGTGTATTGTACAACGGGATATTTATCATACCACTCGTTCTGATTTAATCAATCAAACATGATTTCTTTAATATATTTCGGGTGTTATGGATTAAGTGGTTTGGTGTTATCCACAATAATTAGTGAGACTATGTAAGTCCTGATTTCACTGGATTGTAAAATAATGAATGGATATTGACGATTATGTCGTCTAATCTGTATTAATCAATTTAATCTTCTTATATCACAATAAATTACTGAACATATGGCTTTAACGTTTTGCGTAAATTGCCATGGAAATAGGTATTCATTTTGAAGTCAATTATTGGTAATGTTAAATATTTAGCTTCCCACCATTCTAGCAGAACTTATAGATTGACTAGTAGAGAATTAATTGGAACCGAGTAGAATTATCACGATTTACTTACGTAAGAGACGATACACAATTTAAAATAAGTTATAGACAGCTTGTATATTGAAACTGTTTTTTTATACTTATGTGCTTATGTGTATGAATTTTGATTAACCTCAGCCTATTCGCATATCTACAGTAATAAATGTTGATGAATTGGTTTAAAGTATATTCCGCATCCACCAATCCATACTCTATCCTCCTATTCTATCTATAGTGCCCCAGTAATGGGGAGATTAATAGGCTGATGAGTGATGATAATTAATAAAATTCTTACCAAATATAATTTGTTCAGATGTCCACAACTGGTGTGGTGGAAGAAACTCTAGTCCACATAGGCAAGCGTTTCTCTTCCCCTCCTCCCAACGCCGCCGAGTTCGAGATCCACAAAGGCCTTCTGCGTATCCTCAAGTCGCGTATGGAAATGGTCGAGAACCGAACCGTGGACTGGGCCTTGGGTGAAGCGATGGCTTTCGGCTCGCTGCTGAAGGAAGGCATCCACGTGCGCTTATCCGGCGAGGATGTTGAAAGAGGCACCTTCTCTCACAGGTAATACGAACGTTTATTGCTTGATTCGAGTTACATTGCTATATTATTGCGCATATTGTTTTATCATTGCGCATATTGTTTAATTATTGCGCATATTGTTTTATTTTTGCGCATATTGTTTAATTATTGCGCATATTGTTTTATTTTTGCGCATATTGTTTAATTATTGTGCATGTACTCTAGCACGGAATGACCAAATAATTTTCGGGGGGCCTACCACCTATCGGGATTGCCATGGTATTGCATAGCTTATGATTTCATTTTGTTATTTCTGATCGCCGAAGGTTTTCGAATGCCTAGCGGTCTTTTTTTCTTTTGCATTGGTAATAACAATAATATAGAAAATGTGCGTGAGGTATTTGAAAACCTTCGGCGGTCAAAAATAACAAAATGAAATCATAAGCTATAGCTATATCAATCCCAATAGGCGGTAGGAGGCCGTGTAGTTAGATCCTTGTAAGACTTTGTTAGCTAGTGATATCACTAATTATTTAGAATGCTATTAGTTTACATTATCTAAGGTTATTTTTATACTTTACTATATAAAAGTTAGTTGAATCCAGTCCAGCCAGAGGCTGTGTTTATAAACTCTTAACACCAGGCTAGTTGTAATGTTAGAGTGATACAAAACACCCACACTAGAGAAGGATCCCATCCCAACCGCTGTTTTCGCTTGGCGTTAAGAATTCATAATGCAACGACAAATATCTGAACCGAGTTTGTTTCCCTAGTATTTTTTTCTTTATTTTTAAAATTGCACATTAATGCTTAAATAAAATACTGTTATTAAGAATTTGTGATCATATAACAGGCATCACGTGCTCCATCATCAGAAGGTTGACAAGGCCACATATTGCCCTCTGGGCCACCTGTACCCGGATCAGGCGCCTTATACCGTCTGCAACAGTTCACTATCGGAATATGGTAAATTACAATTTTATATTTTGACTTTTTTTATTATCATTAGCCTATTAATGCCCCCACTGCTGGGGCACAGGCCTTCCCTATGGATGGAATAGGGATATAGGGCCATGACCCACCACGTCGTTAGCACCCGCCAATCCGCACTGGGATTGGCGGGTGCTAACGACTGCAGATGCAGCCGGGGCCAACGGCAATTTCCGAAGCACGGAGAAACTCGAGATAGATTTTTGGTCACCCATCCAATGACCGACCACTGCGAAAGTTGCTTAAAATAACCGACCACTGCGAAAGTTCGATCACAGCCGAACGCGCTACCACTTGCGCCATCGAGCTCCTCCACTTATGACTTACAAAAACTATCAACTACCATGTAAAATTTCCACCCAATATACATGTATTGCTAACGTCTATGTACCAACAAAGGTTCACGGGGCATAATCTATCTTTTACGTATCTCTCTAGTGTTTTAAAGAATCCGACATCTGTTTTAAATTATTAAAGTTTAGCTTATTCTCATTTCTGTAAGTAAAATTTATGTATCAACAAAGGTTCACGGGGCATAATCTATCTTTTACGTATCTCTCTAGTGTTTTAAAGAATTCGATATCTGTTTTATGTTATTAAAGTTTAGCTTATTCTCATTTCTGTAAGTAAAATTGGACAGTGCTGCTAATAATAATGAATACTTTTACAAGTATTAAACATTTGAAAGAAGAAATAGCAATTATAGTTATAATTTTTATTATTATTTTTAAAGCTCAGGTCAGTGCATTCGCCCGGATTGCGAAGGGTGCGGGTTCGAGTCCCGTCTGCTGCCTGGTCTGCGTGGAATTTTTTCTAGTTATATTTTCTTTAGATTTAAATATTTTGTTGTTGTAGTATTTTCAAATAGCTAATGTATTTTCTCAACATGTGCATAATTCGAAATTTGTTGTTATAAAATTATTATTGAAGTGAGATTCTATGCTCTATTTACGGATCGTAAGTGTTTGGAGCGCTTACTTATCCACAAAATCGTTTACAAAGATGGAAAACTGCATAACCACAACAATACAATCTGGCTAATGATAGAAAAGCTATCTTTCTTCAGTACTAGCCTAAATATAAAATAACCTTAATAATATTATAATAATGGTCGATTTTCTCTTGTCAAAGGTGTGCTCGGCTTTGAAGTGGGCTACTCGGTCACCAATCCCAACGCCCTAGTGCTATGGGAGGCTCAATTCGGTGATTTCAACAACGTTGCCCAGTGCATTATCGATCAATTCATATCCAGCGGGCAGGCCAAGTGGGTGAGACAGTCTGGAATCGTGCTATTGCAACCCCACGGTATGGAGGGCATGGTAAGTGGCTAGATTCATATAAATAGAGATTAAGAGATTGCCCTTAATGGGGACGAAAACTGCTAAATCATCGCGCCAGAGGTGCAGGTGTCGAATGGCCCTTAACAACCATAAAGGTGTAAGAATAGAGAAGGGGAGATATAGACTACTACAAGTGGAGGTGTCCCTCTAATAGAAAGACAAAGAAGATGAGACCGCTAGCTTTCTCACTCTAATCGCGCATGCGCATTGGCAACCGTAAGCAAGCTTACTATTTCGATGTGATGCCATTGAATGCCATGCGTCACAAGAGAGAGAGATAGCTAGCGGTCACTCATCTTCTTTCTCTTTCTACTAGACGGACACTTTTAGAGCCGCCTTCCCCACTCTATTCTTATACCTCTATGTTAACAACACTTCGAGACAGCTGTTAAAGTTACAAGGAAAATCGACAAACCCCGATACATTTGGCCTGCGTACCAAACCTATGCTCCAGGTAGCCTTGAAGTGGCAGGTCGCTTATTAAAGGGCCAAACGGCTTAAGCGTCATATGTAATAAGCTTTGCTTTTTATTCCCCATTACTCCAAATAACAAAATGAATTAATCAATAATAATTATGTTAATGTTATTATTATAATATGGCTACAAGCGTAAGAAGTGTCTTAGGCAAGAGCATATCAGGTTAGAGGTTGACAAATTTTCATAATAAATTTCGGACTCTTGTGTTTCACATAATGGATATCTATAATAACGATTTTATATTAAATATGGCAACTTTGTCCTCAGGGGCCCGAGCACTCTTCAGCCCGTCTCGAGAGATTTTTGCAAATGAGCTCTGATGATCCCGACTACATGCCGCCAGAGAGCCCCGATTATGAAGGTTGGTTTCCATTATTATGTAAGTCACTTATTAGTGGGCCTGACAGATTTGTCCTGCCCGATAATAATATTTAATAAAATAACCCAAAATTTATTTGAAGCGTCACATATAAGCTAGATTTGTTTGTAATTTAGATTTTATGAATTTTTACACTTCTTTTTTATATATTTCCGTAGGGACCTTTAACGAAGTGTTAGAAAACAAATAAAAGGTGGACGAAATCGGTAATGCCAGTCTCAAAATAACAGCGTTAACGATGTTAACGCTGTTATTTTGAGACTGGCATTACCGATTTCGTCCACCTTTTATTGAAAGATTTGACTGTAGTTAATGACACGTCATATATATATAGTAAATGTCAAATTTTGACATATGTTTTTTTTTCTATCGGATTTAACTATGGATGCAACGATATTAAATACCCTAGATACACCACGTGCGCTCAAAATGTGTCCCATTGAAGAAGTGCTTGAACACCACTTAAGCACTTCTTGGTTCACATTCACCCGCGGACAGTTGAAAAGTCAAGATGCCGCAGAGCTCCGTGAAAAAATGCGAAATAAATACTTTAAGTACATAAAGTGACGTTATTTCGATATGTATCTAAAAATGTTTGTTAAAAACGCATTTGAAGCAAATATTGTTCTAATACTAACTATAAACTGATTTAATAGAAAATATTTGTGATATTCAAATGCATGGTCGGTAATATAGCTGTCTTTTTTCATCGCGGTCCGTACCTGCTATATTACTAGAGCATTCAGAATTGCGCGTAGAGTCATAGAAATAAGGCCTATCTTCTTCCGCATATAGCAATAAGTCTTAAAATTTTACGAGCTTGCATTTCGAACTGTCATAACTCTGACGCATGTGTTTTAATTAACACCTTATACTGTATGCATTAAAGGTGCCTTTCAATGTTTAAATAATGCCTTAAATTGCTTTTGACTACGCGATAATTTACCTTTTGGACAGGTTTCGGCCGCGATTTTGTATGTGATACTGTACCTAGGGTATTTTATATCGTTGTATGGATGAAACAATGCGGCCTAAGACAAATAGGGCTTTATTTTTATATATAAAGACTAACTTTATTATGTTTTAACATCTAGTTCGCCAACTGATCGACTGCAACTGGATTGTGGCCAACTGTTCGACGCCCGCTTCATACTTCCACATCTTAAGGCGTCAAATCGCATTACCGTTCCGCAAACCCCTTATATTGATGACACCCAAATCTCTACTACGCCACCCCGAGGCCAAATCATCCTTCGACGATATGAACGAAGGCACTTGCTTCAGGAGGTGAGTTTGCTTGTAAATAGATAAATATTTCATATGAGTGCACCAAGTAGCATAATCCCAAAGTTATCACTATAAACCTTGACTTTCGGGATCCTAAGGTAAGCGATAGATTTAAAAGTCGCGGACCATTTTTGCGTCCCAGAATTAAAAGAACTATACTGCTCGTCACTGTTTTGAACCGGAAAAACGAGACTCAAAACTGCATTATAAATTAGTTTTAATTATAGTAATATTAAGAGGAAATGGCATTAAAATATGCTATTAAATCAGTCTTTATAAAAAAATGCAAATTATGAAGTCTGTAAATGAATGAGATGAATTATCGAAAAGGTAAGACCGCTACTTTTAGTCGATATTAGAGTATATATATCTCATTTCTTTTTGCATATATTTTGATACAATGTTATATTCCAGAGTTATTCCCGAGGGAGGCGCGGCCGCGAACAATCCCGGCAACGTCAGAAAACTAGTCTTCTGCTCAGGACGCGTCTACTACGACCTGTTGAAACATAGGCGCGACCGCGGTCTCGATGCGGATATCGCTATTGCTAGGTAACTATAAAACATCATCATCATTATCATCATCATCATTATTAACGTGTGAAAACTAGTCTTCTGCTCGGGACGCGTCTACTACGACCTGTTGAAACATAGGCGCGACCGCGGTCTCGATGCGGATATCGCTATTGCTAGGTAACTAAACTATCATTATCATCATCATTTTCAACGTGTGAAAACTAGTCGTCTGCTCGGGACGCGTCTACGACGACCTGTTGAAACAGGCGCGTCCGCGGTCTCGATGCGGATATCGCTATTGCTAGGTAACTATAAATCATCATCATCATCATTTTCAACGTGTGGAAACTAGTCGTCTGCTCGGGACGCGTCTACTACGACCTGTTGAAACATAGTTGCGACCTCGGTCTCGATGCGGATAACGCTATTGTCAGGTAACTAAATCATCATTATCATCATTATCAACCTGTGAAAACTAGTTTTCTGCTCGGGACGCGTCTCCTACGACCTGTTAAAACAGGCGTGACCGTGGTCTCGATGCGGATATCGCTATTGCTAGGTTACTATAAATCATCATTATCAACGTGTGAAAACTAGCCGTCTGCTCGGGACGCGTTTACTACGACCTGTTGAAACAGGCGGGACCGCGGTCTTGATGCGGATATCGCTATTGCTAGGTAACTATAAATCATCATTATCATCATCATCATCGTTTTCAACGTGTGAAAAGTAGTCGTCTGCTCGAGACGCGTCTACTACCACCTGTTGAAACCGGCGTGACCGCGGTCTCGATGCGGATATCGCTATTGCTAGGTAACTATAAATAATCATCATCATTATCATCATCATCAATGTGTGAAAACAGGCGCGACCGCGGTCTCGATGCGGATATCACTATTGCTAGGTAACTATGAATCATCATCATTATCATCATCATCAACGTGTGAAAACAGGCGCAACCGCGGTCTCGTGCGGATATCGCTATTGCTTGGTAAATATAAATCATCATCATCATTATCATCCTCATCAACGTGCAGAAACGTGTAGGTAAACGTGTACGTGTAAACAAACGTAGGCGTGTATTCCCTAAGCGGGAATTTTTGGATTTACTCTAGCGCGGTACTCCCACCATACCTGAGCCTCAACGATAAAAAAATTCAACGATCGGCCATGCCTTTTGGTCGCGTCCAAATCGTCAGTCTTTTGAATAGGAGCTCCTGCAAGGCTCGGTTCCTTTTTCACACATTCTTGTCGTACGTGATTATAACATCACTTTGCATCACCAGTTATCAGTTTCTTTAAAAATGATTCGGTTGCATTATGTCGTAATAAAGAATCACAAATGAGTACACCGTTCATTAGGTCCCGTGAGGTACCCAAATATCGAGCTTTTTGTGTCCCCAATTTTTTTCAAATGCGCCTTAACTGTTTTGTGGTAAATTTCCAGTTCTTCAGCTACTTCGTAACTACTGATATGCCGATCTTGCTCCACTTTTTCAAAAATGCCATCCATTTTATCCGTAACAGGGTGAAAAGAGCGACGTGCATCTTTGACATCAAAATTTTCGAATTGAAAACGCTTAATTAATTTAAACTTTTATTTGTAACAGTCTCACAGACACTGCACTAGGTCCATAAACATCACAATTTTTTTTTCGTGGCATGCGTTGAATTTTTACCTTTTTTGTAGTAAAAACTTAAATTTAATCGAATTTCTTCATTAGATTCACTCATCTGGACAGTAAGAAGAACAAATGAAAATCACACAATTTTCTAATTTGAATTTGGAATTATCTTCTTTAAAATTTAAACTTTTTAATGATATTAATACAAGCCAGATACAAATAGGATAGCCAAAAAGATTTTATTACAAGGTTATACATACTATAATGCGAAAAGACTTTTCCCCCAACCTATTGCTTATTTGTTATTGGTATTTCAATTACTTGCTTAATATTTAATTTGTAATTAGTATTTCAAAAAGCTGTCGCCGAGGTATTTTGTAGTTAGTATTTGAAATACTTATGGCTTCAAAATACATTTAACATAAATACATTTATTTAACCTTCATTTACACACCACTCATTAATAAAACAAAACTTCAATTGCGCTACTTTATTTGTTTCTTGACGTTTCGCATCCTTTCCAGGCTTCGTCGTCAGAATTGTTTTTATTTATTTAGCGATCTTATTAATGGGTGATTTCTAAAACTATGTCGATCTTTAGAGTTGGCATCACTGCAGCTGTTACTGGCCACCAAACTCTGGTTTTACTGATTAATCGTCTTTAACTCGTGACCCACCACGCGGGCCCAGTGCGAATTGGTTGCCGAACAGCCGGGAGCAATGGCTTAATGTGCCTCCTGAAACACGGCGGAGTAAGTTTTTGGTCACCCATCCAATGTACGACCATTGCGAAAGTTGCTTAACTACAACGAGCGCAGCCGAAAGCGCTCACCACATGCGACAACGAGTTCCTACAAATATGAGTATATATCTTATTAATTTATTATGTAGAAATAGGAGGCAGATAGCGTCAATGATTAGTGCGTTAGGTCTTCGTGAAGTTAAGCAACTTTCGCAATGGCCGGTTGTGGGATGGGCAACCAAAATTGTATTACATCGATTTCCCTCTGTACTTTGGAAGACATGTTAAACCACTGGCCACGGCAGCATCTGTAGTCGTTAGCGTTAGCAATGCTGGAATTAGTGACAATACCAACATTAGGCTTGCTTGGTGGGTCACGGCCCAATCTCCCTATTCCATCTTAAGGGATGGTCTGTGCCCAAGCATTAGGGATTAATAGGCTGTTGATAATATATATTTAAATACCTACTTGTATTATAAATCCATCCAATCCATCCATCGATTTATCAGGAGGAGCCTTAACTTACTTTTGAACCAGATCTTTTTCTTTCAGCCCCGGCATATGATATGGTTAAGCTTTTTATCGACGCTCAACTGTCAAACTCCATTGTAGTTTGACAGTTGTCAATGTCGACAAATCGCTGAAAATGACATTTGAGTGATATGAACAGAACACGTAACTAGTCTTAGCTTTTTCTAGTTTATAAATAAGGGGGTTAGAGTTTATTTTTGATACATTTTAATTAAACTGTTATTTATGGGTTTCTTTAATTTATGAATTAATGATGAACGAATAAAGCGTTATTTTCGAAATCTTTGTATTTTTATCTATATTTTTTTTATGTGTCTCAGATAAATGAATGGGCCGAAATGTGTGAAAAATCCTTTATTAAAAAATTACAAGTGGCAAACATCGCGATTGATTCACGAAATTCTCCTTCTAGATTGGAGCAGATCTCGCCGTTCCCCTACGACCAGATCAAGGCGGAGATTGCCAAGTATCCTAACGCCCAGCTTGTATGGAGTCAAGAGGAGCATAAGAACATGGGCTCGTGGAGCTACGTGGAGCCCCGGTTCCGTACCCTACTGCAAAACCAGAAGCAGATCTGGTAAGTCCAAAAAAAACAAAACTTAAATAATAATATACTTTATTTACATTACTTGCGATGGGCTCGTGAAGCTACGCGGACCTGATTCCGTACCTTACTCCAAAACCAAAGGCAGATCTGGTGAGTGACAATATCAATAATTTTAAATTTTAATGAAAATACTTTATTTCTATTTACTTGCGTCTGAAGCACTCTACTGCAAAACCAGAGTAGCTACGCGGACCTGATTCCGTACCTTACTCCAAAACCAAAGGCAGATCTGGTGAGTGACAATATCAATAATTTTAAATTTTAATGAAAATACTTTATTTCTATTTACTTGCGTCTGAAGCACTCTACTGCAAAACCAGAAGCATATTTGGTAAGTGAAAATATATGAAAAATAATAATAATATTAAAAGAACACTTAGAAGGAAAAGAACAAGGGCTCCTGGAGCTACTTGGATTCTCGATTCCGTATCCTACTGCAAAACCAGAAGCAGATCCAGTGAGTGACAATTCTCAGAAATATAAATTTAATAAAAACACTTCGGAGCCAACGAAGCAAAACCAGAAGTAGCTAAGTGACTTTATAAAATAGTACATTATCAACGTGGGCGGAAACTACTTAAAAATCAGATTTGAGCGAGTCGGACTCGCCCACCGAGGACTCCGTACAAATTTAGCGTAACATAATGGCCGTATCATTTTTTAAAGTGTGAGCTTAAAGGGACCGTAGATCTAAGGATACAGTTTATATTTCTACGCGTTCTTGAGATTGCGTTGGGTAGTCTTAAACCTCACCATGTATCACCAAGGGGGAGGGGGGTTTAAAAACGCCAAAAAAACCTCACGTGATTAATGGACGGCCCCTTATGTAGAAGCACATGACTTGCTTGTTGGCAAGGGGCCGCAAATAGCCTATAAATAGGCGCTTGGAATACAAAGAACATTACTCTGTTGCATACTCTGACCCAATCCCCTACCCCATGGAGCCCTGGAACATTACTCACCGACAGAAACATAACATCCGCTGTACCCTGTCTCTTTTTCACATAAAGAAATATACACCCATCGAGAGATGGGAGTTTATGGTTATGGTGATATTATTATTAAAGTTTTATGTCTCTAGTCATTTAAATACGGTTTAATTTCGTTGAATTATTTTCGTTATTAGCAGCTGTAGTTTGTCTGTGTAGCGTGTTCAAAGTATTTTTTGTATGTTTGCGTGTGCATGTCTATGTATATTATGTTATTTGTCATTCTTATTTAAAACAATAATAATATTAACTTATTTTTAAGATACGGAGAGAAAATCTAATAAAATTTTAAAATCCAGAAATATGAATGCCTAACCTTATCCTCCATAATCGTGTCGCATCGTCAAAGTTTCTATGAAAACTAAACAACGCCCCTACCGGACGTAAGAACAAACTGGTTTGGCTTGGCCGCACAAAATTTGACGATGAAGATACTATTACGAGTCTGTCAAAGTTCATGATTGGGACTCTGATGGACTGACTTATTAACACTCAGCCTAAGTCATTGGATGTAGAGAGCTGATTTTAAATTCAGGTGTTGTCTATAAGACGTACCTTTAGGTTACTACGATTCTGTAAAATTAAATCCCACTTCCGATTTCGGTAGCTGCCATTTTAGACATTAGTTTGATATGCAAAACGCCATTACACCGTACACGGCAAAATGGCCCTATATCTATATTAGCGGTCAGTATTACATAATTGACATTATGTACTACATTAATACTAACCGCTGACAGAAATCCGAATAAATGAGATCGTAAGTGAGATTGCATCTTACAGAATACCTATGCCGGTCATGAAGGACTTTTACGTGTTCATATTTTTGTGGGTTTCACTTCTATCGCATGTGAACAGCACATGTCCGGTTCTTGAAGTGAAAACTTCCTGACGCAACAACACAACGACACAACGCCACTACGTTGTACAGTTTTTTTGTAATGGTTAAAAACTGTTAAACTCGCGTCAGGACACGTGGCCTGATCGCGTCAGTCCTGACGTCCTGATTAGGTCACGTAGCCACGTATTCACGTGACCTAATTGAAAATTCGTAAGACGAAAACAATAAAATTGGAAAGGTTGTTGACTTTCAATATATTGGACGCAACATAGTATTATTTTATTTTATCGTATTTTTATAATAAGTTAATGTAATATAAATTGTCATGTTTGTGTACGATAGCGCAATAAATATATATTGTATTCTACCACATAAATGATAGTACTTTTATACTGATAATTAAAGCAATTCGTGCAAAATTATACCCTAACTATTCCAAAATGTCAAAAATGCACAACATTGATATTCAAGTTTTCACTTCTGCCGGCACTCCCGGAGTGCAACGCATCGTTGTGTTTTCGATCGATTCATGTTAGCTATCTCTCTGTGAATAACTTCATGGTGCTAAAAGCGTAAGCGCTTTGTCTTTAAAACAAAATCCAGTTAATAGGATAAGCTCAATACGAGTGTTTAATATTATTTAACCTTTATAAAGTCGCATACGCCTTCTTAAATATTTGTTAGTCAATAAATATTTAAGGAAAATCACTACTTTACTCCGTCATGTGACGTTAATGATCATAAATACAAAAAAAAAACTTGTTTCTGTGAACAGAGAAAACTTTGTTTTCTTTACCAAAGGATTCGTTAAATTTGGCATAATTATACCTGTTGTCAACCTGATCGTATAATTTGCTAGTAGTAGGGAAGCCCAAGCAGGGATTTTAGGATTTACCCGAGCGCGGCAGGATAACATTAGGGGGGCAACGTTTTAAAGTACTCCCCCATACCAAGGAGGGCCACCTTGCATCTTTTAAAGAACCTTTTATATAGGGACGAACGTCTAGGGCAGCAATAATAAAAATTCAACAATCGGACATGAATTTTGGTCGCGTGTAAATCGGCAGTCTTTATATAGGGCTCAGATATGGTGGTAGTACTTCAAAGTGTGCAAGGTTGCTCCCTTTATGTTATGCTGCTGCGATCGAGTAAATTCCAAAATCCACGCTTGGGCCACCCTACTATAGATCATGAAATTGCATTATTATTACCTAAACTTTTGGAAAAATGAGCATGACACAAACATTAACCCTCGCTCCGCTGTAACATAACTGGCTTGGTTGCAGGCCAAAGTCCCAATCGCAAGGGGGTAGTTGGTTTAGTCAGCTGTTCGGCAGCGCCGAGCGCACCGCCCCGCAAACTGTCGATTCGGACTCTGGAACTGTTGCGCGCACCATTAGGTGAGACTAGCGTACCTTGTACTGCATAACGCCTTTTGTAGCTGTGACCAATCCCCTTAGCAATGTTTCTCTTTATTTTTAATGCTGAATATTACGTGCCAGTTTCTAAAAAATAATCTGAAATCCATTGCCATATGAGGCGAATTCCTTTATATTTATTTATTTTTTAATTTCAAGCATTTAACTGCTAGATGTTTAAATGTAAATTACTTTATATTTCCTAATAATTTATGTTTTCCTACTTTTTCATTAAATCCTTATGTATATAGTTATGCAGTGCACGTTGTGTAATGGTGCCATGGTATGCTTTATGTGTTAACACAGTCACTTTATGTTATTAGTCTCACCTTAATATTGTTTTATAATCTGCTTTTCTGCATTACTGTTTCTCCTTTTTGTGTCCTATGAATAAATCATCGTGTTTGTTTACAGTATTTTTCTCACCTTTGCTATATTGACTTATTGCCTGCTTTAAGCCGGGTACTCATAAGCGAGCTGTAATTGTAACCGTTGCATGCGCTGTAACCAAAAAGCATAGTGTGTACGTAGTTCGCTAAGCTGCTGCGAGCGGTACGCGTGCGGTTTGCAGCGGGCCGACGTTTACAACTGAGCTACAAGCGTACACACTAGAACCTCGTACTGTATCACGCATGTTACGGTTACAGCTCGCTAATGAGTACCCGGCTTTTCTGTGTATACCTTTCCTTTATCTATCGTATAAATACGTCATTTGTAAGACTGAAAATGCGTTCTTTATTGACTTAATTTATATATTTGTGGCGTCAATCTGATTTTGGAGTACTCAGACTTTTGGTCTTACAAACGATTACGAAATAGCTTTCAATTTACACGTTACTAGTTTGTTACGCTCTAACCATAGTCTCACCTTTTTAATATTATCAATAACTTGCTCCGATATCAACTTCGTACCTATGCGGTTATTGCTTAGATTCTAATTATGTGTATTACCTCACGGGTTGCTTTTCGCGTAATTTTGTGTTCTCATGCACGATTTTATTTAAACAACAATACGTACACTTACTATTTAGAGATTTCCTTGTTTAGGCCCACTTGAAGCAAATTTGCTAAATCTCGATTCAATTAAAACTAGATAGATCCCATAGAAAATGATAAAACATGATTGCCAATTTGACATCATTGTATGGGCTAAGTTTATTTTTAGTTAAGTTTTAGCTAAATTGCTGCAAGAGGATATAAGTCTAGTTTTAACAACAGTTCCTCATTCCAATTCTCGGATAAAACTTATCTGTTAAATAATTAATTATCTAATCAATAAGTAATGACGTTTTCAACAAATAATAGGGATGATGACTATTTTTTCTCTTTGTTTATCAGGTAGATTATCAAACAGTATTGGACACGTATTTTTTCTTTTTTCTCATAATATAAACATTGATTGCAGAGATATATTGATTTGAAAAGTCGCATGACGACACGTTTTGGTACAATTTTCACTTAAAAGTGACGTCACGAGCCCCTACTCCCAAACTTTGACGCGCTATAACTTTGTCATTTTTTGGTTGATTGTCCAAAGAAAAAATACGTGTCCAACTTTTTTTGATCATCTAACTGACGGACTAAATAGAATTTAGTTTACTGTACCCCGTCATCACCCCTATTATATCTACAGACTGATAACTTTTATCCAGGGATTGAAAAATCTGTCCTTGTTTGTTCTTAGAAGTGATAATAGAAAAATCACGCTAACAATACAATCAAATAAATAGGTTTTTCTAAGAACTTTGTTTCTGTAAATACTGTTAGTATTCTATTTCTCTTTTCACTAGGTAAAAACATTCCTGATAACCTCTCGATCTTGTGTCCACATCTGTAGTACACTGGCGAAGTTCAACTCGAGTCACCTGGCTCGGCAGCGAACTGGCTGGTCTTGATAACCTAACGTCTAGTATTTGATTAGGTCACGCGTATCTGTATTCTTTACTAGATTCGTAACGAAAGCTATATGGAAATTTGTAAATTATATGAAAGTAAACCATAGTGATCGAGACTCGTTTATTATTAACTTTATTTTTTACTAGCTGTGCCCCGCGTTGTTACCCGCGGTTTATTAAGGATATTTTCTCACAGTAAAATGTAGCCTATGTGTTAATCCAGAGTGTCAACTAACTCCATATAAAATTTTATTAAAATCGCTCCAGCCGTTTAGATGTGAAGAAGAAAAAAATATACACACTCACAAACTTTCGCCTTTATAATATTATTTTGTTGCCATAGTTTCAATAAGAATGGGCAGGCACTAATAGGTAGATAATGGTACGGAACCCTTCGTGCGCGAGTGTGATTCGTACTTGGCCATTTCTTGTACTTTGCACACAAGTAATAGGCGAAATTCATTCATTATTGTACATGATTTTGGGTTGGCATTTATATTGACTGGGTAAGAATTTATGTAAGAGATAAGTAGTAAATAAGAATTGAAAAATAAGCTCTTAGTATAGTAAGCCCTTTAGGGTTGGTATAACTTCAAAGATGACGGAAAAGACGGCCTGAGACAGACAATGTCCACGATGTTCCATGTCAACCACAGACACTGATGTAACCTAAATTTTAATGGCTACGACATCATTTATTTTTAAGTTTGATGTTAATGCTGTTTCGTTCTTTATGGTAGCCATAAAATGAAACAACATTTTAATTTGACTAGAATTAAATTACTTGAGGTGACAGAATGCCACGTAAGTTCATATCTACAGTGAAACAGTAAATGAGAAAGACATATGAATATAAATATTTAAGGTATGTCATTTTTTTATTTTCCGTTTGCAGCTACAACGGAAGGGCAACCGCCGCCTCGCCCGCTACAGGCTCCAAGGCCGCCCACAATAAGGAGTTGAGGAACCTCCTGGATGAATTCTGCGTCTTATAAAGGAACATCTAACTATTCTAAAAATTTTCTCCATTCTGGTTATGTATTCTTTCGGTTGCCACCACTTTCAAAGTTAATCCTAGTGAACTTTTGTAGATATACAAGCTTTTTGTTACTATTCCAAATGTAGGCAGTGTTGGTTACCTAAAATAGTAATAAAAAAGTGGCAGCCCTCACCGAAATTATACATGTAATTTAACCGACACTAATAATACTTTATCTCGAAACGAAATTTACCTTTGACAATTTTCAGTTTTCGAAAATTATCATTACTTACTTCAAAAAAATTTTTTTTTATTACTATTATGCATTATTATTTTTTTCGATGTAACTTTGATGTTTCTACGATACTGTCAGTATTTTGTTGTTATTCTCGTTAAAGATCTGAATCGTTAGTTTTGCATTTGTGCTATCGCGATAACGTCCATTGTAGTTGATCACTTCTTGAAAGCTTACTTAAAACAACTATATAATTGTTTATACTGGATATTCTTGGGTTTCCACCTTTGGATAAGCTAATTTAAGCTTTAGACGACCTCGTATCTATCGATTCAAATCTTTGATTCTCCTCACGATTAGTTAGATTACTAGTTAGATAAATTCTTATTTATTTATTGTAGTTTAGCCATAACACGTGATAAGATTCGGCGTTATTTATTAAATTAGTTAAAGCAATATAACATAGTCTCTTTAAGTTAACACATATTAATTGATTGCGAATGGACGTAACGAAGAACGCTCGCTATTTTTTTATATAATGTACAGTAAAGTTTATGTTATGAACATTTTATTTTCGTATATTGTTTAATTTTTTAAATGAATAACAAATATATTTTTGTCGTTGACAGGTTAAAGTTAATATGTTCCTTTTACTAGTCCGACATTATTGTAAATTGTTCGTAATTCGTAGGGCCTATAAATGGTCGCGAGGCGAGTTTCTTGTGATCAAATATTACATACACAATGTTCTATAATTTAATTTTTGAGCTAGTAACACTGTGACGGCATAATGCACCGCCTTCTATGTGTTTCCAGAATACTTAGTAGCGACTCGTTTAACGATATTGTCTATGAGATATTATTAGATAGATAGATAGTATAACATAATGCGTAGCACTAGTTTTGAGTAAAGTACACCCTATTTAATAGTAATGTAGTTTTATTTTGGGAACCTGCGGTCGTTATGTTTTGCAACCGGCTGACCCAGCACAGGCTGAAGTTAAAGTACTGCATAAAATGTGTGAAATTGAGACGTAACTTTGCATATTTTCTATCTTTTGCTATTAATAATTCTGTTAATATCTCATTTGTACAGTCTTAAGTATAACAGAATTTTCTAGATTTCTAAACCTTTTTATATTTTAAGGGTGGCAAAAATATTATGATCTATTTGAATGTTAGCGACCACCATAGAGGCTTACAACACACCATCATTCAGCCAGAAAGTAAATAGTAACAGCTTAGCAGTCCCACATTTACGACTGAGCGGTTGCATTCATACGTACGAGGAACTCGGGTATACTTACGACTACGTCTTAGTAGGTTTTATGGCCGAGATCAGCGTATACATAAATATACTTTGTGTGCGTGCGCCCGCTTTGCTCGTTTCTATAGAGCTTCGTTTCTGTGTATCAATTTATATTTCATTGCCTACCCTAAAAAGATCTTAAAATTAGTTCACATTCATTCAGCTGGTATCAATTTCATATAGTTCTGCTATACTTTAATTTACGGCATATTAGGTTTAGTTCGCACATAGTTACCGTCGTTGTGAACGACCATTGTAAGGAGTAACACCAACGCTTTGTATAAACCAGCGCGTACTATTGTTATCATTATTGTCATTACCTTATCTGTACGTAGTATTAACGAATCGAGAACCGATAGTTATGTCGTAAAATTTACTGTTGACGTTGAAGTCATGGTTATACCAAGAGTTTGTAAAGTTCATAGTTAGCCTGTAAATTTGATCGATGTATCTGAGTAATTTAGCTTTCTAACACTTTACGCATGTATTTAATGCACCGTTTATTATTTAAATATATATAAAAATTTGTATGTTTCATTTATTTTGGAGTCCGCTCAGGGCTGTTGGTGATCGGAATGTTTTGTTTGAATGCGATGCCTGTTTGGAAGGAATTACCTGAGCTCTTTTAACGCTGTTAGTTTAATTAAAATAAATAAATGAATATTATACCGATATTATTCTTTTATTAACCCTCAACGTCAGTCATAAAAACAAAATTGGCACATTGAAAATCTTGATTATAAATTATGTTCAATAATTTGAATATTTTACAATTACATTCAAATGGCAAGGCAAGTTAAATAAGTTTGAATATTTATGAAATAATGCATTATTCAACTATATAAATACTTTTTTTATTATAGTTGAATAATGCATTAAATTAAACCTTCTTGAAAACCTTTATCGACATTGGTACCTTGGTACCCATTTAATATCAAAATCAAAGCTATTAAGTGGGACAAAAGGCGCATGGAACGTTAAACCATTAGAACACGCATCTTATAATCAAACATTGACGATCAGATACCTCTGTTATTTTAATGGAAACTGCGCAAAATAGCTTCCGAGAGACGCTATCAAAGATGCTGCGGGAAGAAAGTCACGCACATACAAAACGTATCTCCTAATGAAAAGCGCAATAGATCAGGCGCCCTTGACGGGCCGCCGCCGCCGGGTCGCCGCATACTTGGAGCGCTTTCAAGATCCTTATCGGCCGCTAGTCTCATTTCAGCTCACAAAGCGTTCCGGCCGCCCTATTTATAAACCGCTTGGCTAGCGTCGAGCGTGGACCACACGAAAAGGTGCGAAGATTAAAGATCGTATCAGTCACAAGTGCGTTTTACACGTCACCGGAGACACTTCAAAGACGCGCTTCTGTAAACGCTTGCGTATTGTGCGCTATTCTTTTTCATTCGCTTTTTTAAACTAGGCCCTCGGAGGGGGCGGTGTTTACATACAATCTGTAGGCACTCCTGTATTTATCGTTGCGTGAATGTTTCGCTATTTCCATTTTACTGCGGATCTGAGATATAAGTAATTACCTACTATTTATTTAAAAAAAATGCAACACTTAGTTTAATTGTGTTTTCGCTCGGATAGTGTAGGACGACGGTTTGAAACCACAAGCCCTTACAACAACAATCGGTGTAGGTAGGTACATATCACACACCACGGTGGTCGTCCTAAAATATGGCGTGAAATTATGAGCATGTATAAATGTAGATACACGTTAATATTACAGTCGCCATCAGAGTTGTATTGTAGCAGACAAGGTGACCAAATTTTTCTGAAAAGTTTAAAATGACAATAAATTCGATACACTACAAGTTACCATTACTAGCTTGTCAATAATTTCTGTATACACAACTTACCAAAAATATCTGATCACTTGCAACGTCGAGTGTATTTGTTACCAGCAATCTGTATAATCCTTAGAGCATGTATAATCTGGCATTCTATTAAATACCTAGGCAATGAATAGAAAGCCTAAAACGTCAAGGCAATGTATGAAATACTAGCTGACTGATTCATTAGGATATTAAAACAAAATTAAATAAACAAATAAAAAACTTGAATAGTTTAGTGGGATGATAATATATTAAAGAATATTAAAATACAATAAATCTCTTTTATAGTTTTCTTATCACCAAACGTGTTCGATTATGTAATTGGTTTACATTTTGAGCATAATCACCACCGAGCTAAGGTTCAGTTTAAAAATAGTGCTTTGTATAGAGCCTCTTCTAAGAAGACACCTCTCTAGCCGCCTTATTCCAAAACGCGGATCAAAGTCAGTCTTAGTTTAAAACTAATGCTATCTGTTTTCTTGATAAAATCTTTTAAATTAGTATCTTTGCCGCTTGTATTTGGTAGGTACTTACCTAAACGTTTTTTACTAGCAATGCACAAACGAGCGTGGTATGTTTTATCAAATTGGTAAAGTTAGTTCGTTACATAATCGGATTTCATTTCCCGTTCGTTGCCAATATACATGAAAATATTGAATTCTGTAATAAATGCAACGGTAGAAAATCTAATGAATATATTTAAACATAGCACAAATATTGTGGATATGTTCGAGGGGCGACATATACTTTAAGATGTGATATCCAATGAAACTTTTCCAATGAAGATTTTGAATCGGCAACCCAACCGCATCTTAGCTTTGTCCTTATTCCAAAACGCGGATCAAAGTCGGTCTTAGTTTAAAACTAATGTTATCTGTTTTCTATTTATATGTATAAAACAAAAGTGACAGCAACAAGTTTAGGTCGTGTTAAACTCTAATAAGGAGGTGGAGTTTGAAAGTGAATCCGATAGTTGGTGGCTAGTGGCTTCGTCTGTTACACAATGAATATAAAATACCAACAACCAAGTAACTATATATAAGGTATTATTTACCGGGTTCGAATCCCTGTGGGGGCAGATGTTTGTGTGATGAATACGAGCATTTGTACTCCAGTCATGGATATTTAATATGTATTTCTATATGAATATACTTATATATGTACAGTATATGTATTCTATCCGCAGAGATGTACAAAATGGTTTTAAAAAAGCATTTAAATACAAAATGCAAAATACTTTTCAGATTTACTATTTCAAATGCAAAATACTAAATAGTTTTGCGTTTTGTATTTCAAATGCTAAATGCAAAATAGGTATTTTCAAAATACTTTTTCAAAATAAAATACCCCCTGACCAAATCACAGATATTTTTATTTATTATAGGTACATATTTACTTATCATACATGAGCAATAGACACACAATGCCGAGCCGAAAAACAAACGTCTAATAACATATTACACTTTTCTTATTAAAACTAATAACAACTTGAACTGGACTGGTATTGTTAAAAAGTGATAAAAATAAATATCATTGTTTATTTATTACGCTTTTTAACAATACCAGTTGTTCGAATACATCATCACTCATTTTTCTTCTGTGAGGTCTCATTATCATCCCACCATACGAAAAAAGTCTTTCTACTGGTGCTGAACTTGGTAAGGGTGTGTTGTATTTAAAAAATACTTTTTTTACTGTAGGATAAGCATTTAGCATCTCCAGACTTGTGCTCTCATCCTTTAAATATTGCAGGGTTTCCAGATCTATTGTAGTATTATTAGCACTACCACCCTCACTGGTTGCCGAGGAATCTGAATCCTGGAACATGTAATAAGACTCGCTTTTTTCTCTTTTTCTTTCCGATATCTGTGATAGGAGGCAGCTTTTTAAATTTTCATTTTTAAATTTCCTGACTTCTTGGATAAACCGCTCCCTAAGATGCTCCTTCTTATTTTTAGGCACCCACTTTAATTTGAAAAATGGATACGATATTGCTGCCAGAATGCTGTCCTTGGATCTTGGGTTATCTAAATCAAATTTTTCGAAACGATTTTGAATACTTTCCTTTATTATTTCTATTAACGGTGCGCAATAAACTGGACAGACTTCAGGTAGAAATTGTTAGACACCAGCCAAATCCACCAAGTCACGTCTATTTAGATTATCTAAATTATCCTGTAGTACGTAACCGTTCCAGGTATAGTGCATAACCGTTTCAGTATTATAGAAATAATAACAACACTTCAATATCAGAGAAGTAGGTAATCAAATCAGTAACTACTTCACTAGCACCAGAAAATAATAAACTCGTCGTGAAATCAAATCGTCGGTGTCAACGGCTATGCGTTTCATATCCATAAATTCATAGCCATAGATAATGTTCGCCGTTTTCGTTGGAAATTGACACTTGTCAGACATTACTTGACATAAGGCGCGCACTTTGACCAAAGAAGAAAAAAATGTCGCGCATGGTTAGCAGGCGCCTCTATCGGTCGAATTCGGCAATACAAGCGTTTTGTTTTGTTTGACTGGTAATGTTGGCTAAACTTAATCACAAAGTATTTTGTATTTTGAAATTAATATTAAAAATACAAAATGCATCTCGAAAGGCATTTCAAACAAAATACAAAATACTTTTCACTGAAAGGTATTTAAATACAAAATATAAAATAGGTATTTTGCATTTTCTATTTGCATTTAAAATAGAAGTATTTCAAATAAATCACATCTCTGTCTATCCGTTACCCTAGTATCCCATAACACAAGCCTTATAGTGCTTAGCTTGGGGCTAGGCTAATTGGTGTGAGTGTTGGAAATATTTATTATTATTTATTCTCGGTTGACCTTGTTATAGTATGTATGCCTGAGCGTTGGGTGCTCGCCGCTCTCTATCTCGAAAATAAGGGTTGAGCGCATAGAAAAAAAGTTAAGATAAAAGATGTGGCAATTTTTTTTATCTTTAATTTGCATAATGAGTGTTGAAGTGATTGGAACCATAGAAACAGAGATAATTGCAAAAAAACGATTTATGTGACCTTTGACCTCGAATAACTTACGACGATATGAGACTTTTGAGACAACTTTTAGAGCGCCAAAATGAAACTGTACACGAGTTACCAGCTTATTATCCAAATTCCGAGATTGACCTTTCCCCCCCCCCCCCCCCCCCCTAAAGTGACTGGACTATAGGTAATATATACAATGCCTAATGCGCAGTCGGCAATGTGTGTAAAAAAGATGGCGAGCCGACTTTTCCTTGTTTTCTATTATCTGTTTACCAGTTGGCTGGCGCTCCTCCGGCCGCTGCCGCGACACGCTGGCTTTGCTCGCTCGGACAGAAATTATTGATAAACATCTGCTTAGATTTTAATGTAGTAATAAATTATCAGATATTAATAGTAACTTGTAGTGTATCGAACTTATTACAATTTTAAATTCTTTAGAAGTATTTGGTCACCTTGTCTGCTGCAATGTATCTCATGGTGACTGTACAATAGTGAACAGTAAAACAAGCTTTTATATTAACGTAATCTATTAAAGATAATTCACGTACCTACGTATAAAAGCGGCCAAAATAATTTAGTAGTAATATCTACATTCAGCTGTAACACATTAACCATAGTAACCTACTTTGTTGCAAGGATTTCAATTTATTAAACGTAATATAAAACCACCAGCATTAATATTTTACAATTATACATCCTGCTACCATCTGATGGGAGCTTAAAGTACGCTAAACGTTTCGCAAAGAGATTTCACTTTAAACTAAAATGTCATCCTAGAGGACTGACTGCAATCCGTGGAGTACATCGTTTCCTTGTTTCTCTTACAAGGCTTAGTCCTTTGTTTCATGAACATACCCGGGTGCCTTTAATATTTTGTAATGGTGCTACAATTGTGTGTGTGTTGCGGTGATGAGCACTCCTGTTTTTACTTTTGTGTGTAAGTTTGTACGCGTTTTCTTAACTGTTGTCTGTTGAGAGAGGATCTACTTTTCAGACAGATTAGTAGGTGTTTTAAGCATGTTTGAAACTATAACTTATAATACTTTGACACCCATGCTCATAAATTATGTATTTCTAACATATCACAGAATTAGTTCTCTAGATGTAATTAATTATTTTTTATCTCCTTCTATTATTATTTTTGTTTCGAAGGCATTTTTCATTGTAACGTTTTATGGTGTATGTGTACTTAAATCAATAAAGTTGCTGAGTTTCTTTTGTTCTTGGCAATCTCAATACCTAATACCACAAGTCTCCCCCCCCCCCCCCCCGCATAATATGAATTCAATTTAGTGTTTACACCATAGAACACGCCGGCGAAAACTATCTCCACTAGTTTGTCGCTGAACGACAAGAGTTATCAAAGAAAATACTCGCTCAGTGATAGTGGATCAGCGATGCCCGTTTGAGTCAAAATGCGCATACGAGCATTTTTTTTCAAGATATTCTCCGCTAGCGAGTAGCTTGGTTAATCGCATGATGTACTCGCACATTCGCTTATTGTCCAGCAATAACTGTCGGAATTATATACTCGCTCCCAGCTGCTCGCTATCTTGTTACTAGTTTCTAGCTCACTCGCTTCTCGTTAATCGTCGGCGGTGGGACGAGAGCATAATGATCATTAATAATAATAATAAATATTTTCCAACATTCAAACCAATTAGCCTAGCCCCAAAGTAAGCACTGTAAAGTTTGTGTTATGGGATGCTAATGTAACGGTTAGAATATATATACTGATACATATATAAGTATATTTTATCTAGAAAATAAATAAACATGCATGACTAATAGTAGACTATAGTAACAGCCCCCACCGGGATTCGAACCCGGGACGTCTCGAACAGGTGACGCCATGAAATCCATCGTATATACCACTTGGCCACGGATGTCGTCATTGGTGCCACTAGAGTAGTAGACACTAACGAGTGCAGAGTCCGTTAGTAAACATACAAAAGTGCTTTACATCAGTCTTCAGTAGATATTTTCCGCAAGATTTTCATTTTATTCTACAATCTATTCAAAAATAAAAAGTTTATCTTGATAAAATCTTTTAAATTAGTATCTTTGCCGCTTATATTTGGTAGGTACTTACCTAAATGCTTTTTACTAGCAATGCACAAACGAGCGTGGTATGTTTTATCAAATTGGTAAAGTTAGTTCGTTACATAATCGGATTTCATTTCCCGTTCGTTGCCAATATGCATGAAAATGTTGAATTCTGTTATAAATGCAACGGTAGAAAATCTAATGAATATATTTAAAAATAGCACAAATATTGTGGATATGTTCCAGGGGCGACATATACTTTAAGATGTGATGTCCAATGAAGATTTTGAATCGGCAACCCAACCTACTGCCTCTTAGCTTTGTCCAGCCATAAAGCTGATAAAAGAAATATCAATCACTTCCATGACTCATAGTACTTACTGTATAATCTATGTTATTTAGTGAAAAGCTCGACGAAAGTATTTGTAGGGCACTCTATAACGTTTTGTACACTACATTGACGTTAAAGTGTTTGTACGGCCAAGGTTGCGTGCCTGCGTGCCGTTTCTACTTAATATAAGATAACATCTTTAATCTTCACACCGTTTGCGCTACGCAAAGTTATAACAGTGGAGTCGATAAGCGACAAAAACAATACATCTTTTATTACCTACCGTTATAAATACCTACTCTTGACCCCGAAGTTGGGCACTCGGTGACTTCATTAATATCCCCTCATTTGTTCCTTGAAATAAAGTTAATATGCCACGATTTAGTATGTGTGATGTTTAGGCGTTAAGCTCTTTTTTCGAACAGAATGAATGTGTTGTAGACTCGTTTGTCGTAGCGAAACGACGTAGCTCTGCTACGGAGATGTTTTTACTGATTTTACACTTCAGTGCAAAATATAATAAGTTTTCGTTTATAATATAATTACCGTTACCGAATTCATTTCCTCTAATTTAGTTAGGAAACGAAGGGAAAATAAAAAAAACTTGGACGTCATACAAAAGGTAGAATGGCCTCCGGAGTCAAGCTACGACTTTCCGCTACGATATACGACTACGGACGTGTAAGAACGTATATATCCGTCTTTATTTAGGATTTTCTATCACATGTTTACCGCTATGTAATTAATTTGACAGTATTATACAAAACTCTCAAAATTTTCCAACATTTTTTATTCTGAATAAATCCTACTAATATTATAAATGTGAGGGTTTGTATGTTTGTTGTCACGCAAAAACTATTGAAGGGATTTGGATTAAATTTGGCGCTCATATATGAACTGGATTGAGACAGGGATACCTACTTTTTGTACAGGAAAAATGTCAGGTTTCTTTGGGATTCTCAAAAAACTAAAGTTAACACGGACGAAATCGCGGGCGGCCACAAGTTATAATACAATTATATTATTAAGTTACTATACTAAAAACTCTGCTTTGATTTTTATTTGGGACTTAATAATTGTTGAGAGTTATGCGGAATTTATTACTATTGTAAGCTATACCTGCACCACTTTATACACTAGTATACTAGGCTAGTCTTTACACGTATTATTATTGTTGGCTTACGCCACGGTTGTTCCCCGGGATGCACATCTATTTTTTATAAAAGCGGCGTTAGATACGGTTGAAATCACAACGTAATACCGACCGTGTGCTGTTGTGTTCTTTTATGAAAGCAGGGAGGCCTTTGTGGGCACATGCATGATACATATTAATCGCTTTTATGTGAACCACATAATGCGGTGGGTGTAAGACTACACGGTGCGCTGCGTCTAAGGCTAAGGATTCACAATGAAACTTTATAACGCGGCGCAGCAGGTGTTGTAAATTTTGTTTTTCAATGCCGCAATTGGGTTTGACAAGATAAGATTAAAACTCTTTATTCCACAACACAGCAACAAAAGAAGTTGAATATACACTATTGCAACGAATGAGCGATGTATTCCAGATAACCTAATGCGCTGGAAATAAAAGAAGGAAAGATAGTAAGGGAGGTTGTGCGGAATACAAGGCAAAAGTTTTTTTCATAGTAAGACACTAAGATGAAAGGAAAAACACATTAAAATTAAAGCAAGGTACTCACACATTTTGAAGAAGAAGAAGCATTATTGAAGGCCCGCCGGTTGGTGTGGTAGTTTATGACAGCTGTACCAGCTCTCTTCGTGTTTGGACTGTATCACCACTTAACATCCGGTGGGGTAGAGTCATTTGCCTACCTGTCTATATCCGGTAAGTTATAATGCAGTAAGATTTATTTAAAAATTAGGCTCCTCCGCAAAAAAGTGTTCCTTATTTAGAGACTTGAAACAGTCTAAAGTTTGGGCACGCCTAATCTTTTCGGGCAGTTAGTTAATTCAGAGTTAGACAGCATATAAGGTCTAAGGTAAGAGAATGGCTATACAGCTTGGAAAAGTTAGGAGGTGTGAAATGAAGAAGATTGTCAGATGAAGGTAGTGTATGATTATGTTTGATTGCGTTGTAGTAAACATTTTTATTACTATATCAATAACCTTATACCTCTTAGTTTCGTGATAAAAATGAAAACATAATGTCAAATAGATTCAATGAATGTGATCACAACATAGCCTAAATCATAAGACTTTTTTTAGTACTAATTTTAAAACACATGTTGAGCAAGAAAGAGTGTCAGATTTTTGCATACATAATGTTTTTTATTATGAATAAAGCGTATATTTTTGTTTACCAATACAAAATAGTTTAACCAAAATTTAAACAACATGTTTTGTAGAACTTTTATGAAAGCTTCTTTTAAATTTGCTTAATTATTTTAGTGGAATCATCTAGCAGGCGTAATAACGTAACACAGGTAGATCCTAGTAATACTTAGATAGCAATGAGTGTGTTCGCCTGCGGCCGCAATAAGGTATCCCCGGCCGTCGTCACACGTCTCTGCACAGCTGTGGCAGAACCGTAAAAACATCTAAATTGTACTCTTCGCCCGCCAAATGAGGCAAAGGCCCGAATGCCAAGCAGCCGGCCCTTTTGTACGCACTGGCACAAAACAAAGTGCCACTGTCCATGATTATTTCAATAGTAACTAGGTAAGTACGAGGTAAGTATCGAATGAAGTTCGGTAGGTATCTACATGTAATTGGCTCGGTGATGGATCGGAGTGTGAAATTCAAAGACTCGTCTGAGTGTACATGTATACAGTTCTTTTTCTAGAACGGTATATTAAAAGCTTTTATTAAACTTGCCATGCTCGTATTATGTAAGTAAAGTAACCCGTTTGGGTAATCTTAATAATGAAAGAATGAAATAAATACCGATATTGTTTAAAAACTAAGGCTTAATTAAAATTAAGAACTTTGGTACATGTGGCCCTAAGTGTCGAATATGTGATTCGTATTTAAAAAACTTCTAGCCTAATGGTCACGGTAGTAATGTAGATTTGATAAAAAAAATGCGGTATACGGTAATAAAAATATAGAAAAAACAAAATTCGAAACCTACCGGGAACCAATAGCATTGATACGAGTACACGACAATGGCTCATTCCATGCGAGTAACCGCGCAAATATCTGACCCCAAGTGCCCATGAATCAGCCAATAATTACTCGTGACAATGAAACACAATATACCTAAAATAAAATTATCCGAATTTTATTTCACAAGGACCGTCACCATAAATCCTTTTTTTAACTTCTGAATTACCATTTTTTATCGTGTTATCGTATTGCAGAATACATTACTTAACATAAAAAAATACTTATTTTAGCATAATGTGCGACATTAATCGAATGCATTTAAATGCTATTTGATAAACATACAGTGCGAGTTGAAGGTACTTTAACGTAGGGCGTGTGTGTTTCTGACATTTATCCCAATAGTTAGCGACAAAAGGCCGGATTTGCAGTATAAAGTCGGTTGACAAAGGCCCACCTTTGTACCGAACTCGTTATGACGTGACACGTTATATAGTGCCTTATGGAAAGCCTTTTAGAAATGTATTTTGTATTTTCGTGCCGCATTGTTTTAAGACAATATTCGCTTTGATGTTTCCTCCGATGTTTTTATTGGTTGAGTATACTTGTGTATCTTTGTTATTTTTTTAAACGTGATTTTGTTTATCGATGTTTTATTGGTTTTAAAACTGTCCACTTTTATTTATGAAATGTGTAACTTTTTCTTGAGAAAACCAAATGCATAATAATGTAAAATAGGAGTTGAGTTTGTTCGAGGAACCAATATTTATACTCAAACAATATAATAGGAATGACAATTTTTGTAAGATTCTATAACCTACATGATTTGTTTTAATGTGGATTTTTTATACATTGTTCATCTGTTAAAAAAATATTCTACTTGTGTCCATATATTTCTTCAAGGTCTATACCTTAAACAAATACCTATGTATGTACTGTGTTTAGCGAGTAGATTAAAGGATTTATATTAGCGATTTACCCCGGCATCCCACGGTTCTATTAAGGGAGAGAGGGGAAAGACGGGCAAGCTAAGGTTCAAAGTATAATAAATCAAAGCCCTAAATAGTTTCATAAACATATTTATTGATAAATTTATCCTTGGTAATCAGAATATCAAATACCAGATACTAAGGAAGATCGAGAAAAGAACCAGTCGTAATATTGCGTAAAGTAATAAAAGGGATATCTCCCCAGCTCGCCCCATAGGTCGGGTAAGACGGGGCACTCCTATCGGGTAACATTACAAAGTCGAGATCAGTATGGGTATGAAAGTCCCATACTGATCTCGACTTTGTATTGGGTTGTTTTGAATAGTCTTTTTCTTATCCTATTATTTTGTACTCCTCTAGTTCTTTCTTCTTTTGCTTTACCTTTTCTTATGTTAATAAGGTAAGAAAGTTAAAATAATCGTTTTAACATGCTTCTACAGAGCTTTTTCAGTTCATTTTCCTCTTTCTGTGTTTCTTTTCTGATTTCCCGTCAAAAATAAAAATCAATAATATATTTTATTAACGTGCTTAGTAGAGTACATGTTCCGTATACTACAACAATATGCCCCTTCGCCCGTTTCAAAATTGAAAAATAAATAAAACGCATTCAATGTGAGACAATTTTTTACCTGTTTCAGTAGTAATGTAAACTATATTTCGTGAACATCACATATATGAAACTTTTAAATGGAAAGCTTCAATGTACTTATAATAACTATACAAACTATGAAAAAAGGGAAATTATAAGGATATCAAACAAAATCAAGTTTTTCTCAATAAATAAATCAAATGCTGCCCGAATTTGTTGGCATTTATACGAATGACAACTATCATGGTAGCCAATAGTTTAAGCACAGTACATACAAGAGCAGTACCCCGACTTCATACTAGCGCCCGAATCGACGCACGCACACAGACAAACGTCATTTACACGGCCGCTAACCAATCTAGTCAAGACAAATCTATGCAGTGCCACGTCGCGCGCCGCCGAGACTGGTCGTTGGACGAGTTAAGTTAGCTGCGCCGCGCCGCCCTCGCCGTCTGCCTCCGTTTCGATTCCGTAACGCGGCAATAGTAACTATACACATACAATAAAAATCTACATAAATCTGTTTTACATTTTGTAGGTACCAACCCTAGCGCTCCGCTCAGTCGTAGATATCTATTTCAAGAAAACGGCTGAGTTACGCTACTGCTCTTGTATGTATTGTGGTATAGGTACAAGCACGAATGTGATTGGGAAATACGTGAAAAGCCTAGCACCTCCTCTAGCCCGGCGCAACTCCTATCATCGGAGGACGTCGAGGAGCTGAAACGCTTCCTTATGATTTCCATAGTATTTATTAGTTATTTTGCATCATGTATTTTCCAGACAAAAAAAATGGGTGGGGTGGAGTCTCGGATAAGTCCGTTTTTCTTTTTTCTGTGAGCGGGAATACGAAAAGCATTTTCCAAATATTAAAAAAAAAGGGTATTAGGATGGGGAATTGATTCTTTTGATGTTAGCGTCAAAATATGCGACATAAAACATGCATAATAGTCCATATCTTTGATTGCGTTGACGTAGAAGTTTGATATTTCACTGTAGCATATGAACAGACAAATTAAGTGTTTAATAATAGTGTCAGCTTGATATCCCCATGCGGTCCTGGGGAAAGGAGAAACAGATAAACAGTTAGACAAAAAAGTGATCCTAAAAGGTTTAGATTTTTCTTTGCGACGGGGAACTCTAACAATAGTAAATATTTATTGAAGTTGCATAAGTATCAAAGACTCAATTTTAGGTAAAACTTGCGTATTCGAATTTGAAATTCTGAAAGAAACTCGGAGTTAAAGAGGGTCGTTTCGATACACAAGACCGGCTGCGACGGCATGTAGGGTAACCAAAAGTCATATATATTCTAGAATATTATCCCGTATGCTGTAAGACTTTATACCTTAATAATGAAAAGAGAAATAAGAGCACTATTTATTTCCTGTGGGCACTATTTGTCACTATTTGAAAAAAAAATTGGTATACTTGAAATACCTTGAAATCCCATGGTGTTTTTTCAAGAATTTTTCCAATACTATAATTGTGGTAGCGGTAAATGATTTTTACGGGAGTGGGTACGAATTCATAACAGAATTTCACTACGACAAAGTCGCAGACAAAAACTAATTCTAAAAAACTAAAACTAAGTCATTGGGTATAAAAGATATAAAAGCTTGGTCACCCTGCAATGCGTGTCTTTGACATTTATCCCAATAGTTTGCCAACAAAGAGCCATGTTTGCACTATAATGGGACTGTTACAAAAAGCTACCTTTGTTTCAAAGCTGTTAGTGACACATATGGGGGTGTATTTAAGGAAGTGTTGTTTCGTTCAGATTCCTAACCATAACCATATTTCTTTCTTTATGGTAATAAAAGCATCATTTGGTACCTAATAGTTGAGTTTTTAGAGTTTTGATATGTTGTTATACATAATGTGTGCAACATAGCATACATTTGACGCAGTATATCCTTATCATGCTCTTTATGGAATGAAAAGGTGAGATTGCTGTCTATAATTTTCGAAACGACGCCACAGTAAAAATATGAATGACAGTCTCCCAAATTAAAAAGTAACATATTATTAATCTAAAGAAAAACAAATGCTAGAAAAAACCACCTGGTCCAGGCATTAGACGGGATTGAAGAAGTTTGAACCGATTGGATTTTTTATATAATATTTTTTTATTTTTAAATGTAGCAGTTAAATATCTATATATATAAAAATGAATCGTCGAAAAGTATGTATACTCATCACTTACGAACGACTGTACCGTATTGGATCATTCTTTTTTTATTGCGTTCGTCAATGTCAGTACATTTTTTTTATAAAAGAATAAAATGCAAAACCGGATTAAAATTAATCAAGATATATTTTAGAAATAAAATTTGATAATCCGCTATCTTATTTGTTTGACATTTACCCAGAATCAGTGTTATACTAGATAGATATAGAACTCTAATAAACAATTGTTGGATAATAGCATAAGTACATAAATCTAAAAAAAAAATAGAATTATAGTATGAGAGCCCAAACGGGGACTTTTGGATTTATTCCAGCGCGGCAGATTAACATACCTTGCAGCTTGTGAAGTATTACCACCATACCTAAGCCCTCTATGTAGGGCCGAACGACAAGGGCAACAAAAATATTTTTTTAACAAAACAACCACGACTTATAGTTGTGTCCAAATCGTCGGCCTTATGAATAGAATCTACTGGAGAGTTCACGTAACGGTTCCGAGGATGGAAAAAATAAAGATCTGCCAGTTTGCATGGTGTGGGGGTGACTGTAAGAAGGGATAAAGTATAGAAAAAAAATATTCGAGCACGTCAGACATTGAGAAAGGATATTACGTAAACTCTGTTATCATTCTTAATTTCCCAGTAAGTCGCAAGGGTCGACTAAGGGACTGACTGTGTTTGGATAATAATGGGCAACAAACTGAAAATCAATCTTTACTCTTATTAAATACCTAGTCTAAAGTAACCTTCGACGATTTAGTGATGACACGGTTCCGTCTACTCCATCAGGGAATACGGATATGAATTTTCGCCCTACACCTTCACAGTATGCCTCCAAAGACACAACGATTGATCTGTGGCATATTCACTTATTATATTTCCACTCAAAACTTGTAATGCGGATGTTATGTATACAAAGATTTGGTGTA
This sequence comes from Chilo suppressalis, assembly GCA_902850365.2. Classification (NCBI taxonomy): domain Eukaryota; kingdom Metazoa; phylum Arthropoda; class Insecta; order Lepidoptera; family Crambidae; genus Chilo; species Chilo suppressalis. Next base: position 9,445,848 of record OU963902.1, read on the forward strand.
TGAAAATAAATTATTGCTCCATAATTTGCCTGGTTCGCCTAAAACTCGCGTATGTGCTACTCGTTTGGACTATGTCTATTAGTTCGAATCCTATCAATGACATTGTGACGAAAACTTGAGTCAGTATGGAAATCTAAGGTTGGGGGCACAATGCTGATAATTTGTGAAAAATCTGCCCTCTGCGTACTTAAATCAATCCATCTATTTTTTTGATATTTTTTTTTCATCAATACCATATATTGAATATCTGGGTCAAAGATACTTTATAGTAACTTGAACAATATGAAAAAATCGCGTGTCAAAGTGTCCATTACCAGCCAATAAAGAAATGACAAAGATAGAACGGGGTTCATTCTGATACCGATCACAGAGGGATGAAGAAATTATTTTGTGTAAAAGGCACAAAAACAGTGGAATTACGGTGGCATCAATGCCGTAAGAATCCCCAACAAACAAAACAAAACAAAAATAAGGTTTTCGAAAAAGGGAAAAAAAACATGTCGATCAGCCGGCTATTAAAAAAATTTATATCGAGAACATGGGGAAGGTCGACTAGAACAGATCCTTTTAGACAGCAGCAACTATAGACAAGAAATGGTATGGTCGTACGTCTAGTAAATTCTATGAGTCTTCGTGGTGTTATGATATCTACCACATTGTAAAATACAGAGAAGGACAGTTAGTCTTATCATTTGCCACAAAAAGACAACTTATTTTTGTTAAAACATACCATAACATAACTTTTGGTAGTCGTGTAAATAGGCAATTATTTTATCCTTACTCTTCATTCTAAAAACTGTTTTGAATGTATTTGTATAATACTCCCATGTGAATAAAAAATATAGTATATTATAGTGAATAAAAAGTATAGTAGTAGGCATTTTTTCACTTAGTTTTATCCTAAAGGTCATTACAATACAGGATTGTAGTGTAACTGTTTTCTGTTTCCACTCATACCTGTTAGTAGTGCATTCCGCTGATGTTGTTTATAAACGATATCGTTTTTCCGGATTTCCATGAGGAATTTTTTTTTTCATGTTGTTCCACGCCAGACATTATTAAGACAGATTTGAAGCCTCATATAAAAAAATAATCGAAATCAGACACAATAAATTGCTTCAGGAGTATCTGGGTTAAGGAATATTTAGGTTGGAAACTCTAGCTGCTAGCATGTTTTATAAATGATTTATACGTACACTTTATTTTATGTTTCAAACAAAGTGGATAATGCTCTTTATTAGTTTCTAAAATTTTTGCATGTTTCGAGCAGGCTAAACACACGTACTTATTTATATAAAAATACCTTTGTAAAATGTGTTTGTGCAAATAAAATATTTGATTGATTGATTTAGAAAAAGAATATCTTTAGTAGAGTAAATAATATCGGGGGCACGGCAGTGCCCCGCCAAGTCGAACGCGAAGCAAACACTGCCGTACCATCCTTTACAGGAACCATTTCGCCGCATTTTCAGGCCCCTATTTGAGAACTTCTGGATAAGACCAGAACGCAGAAATTTTCGTCATCTAGTAAGCTATAATAACATATGTATTATCCAAAATTTCAAATCTGTAGGTCATTTAGTTCCGAAGTTAAGCGAAAGCAAAGTTTCGCATTTATGGCACTCACTCACTCGTGATCATCAGAATAGAACAAGTACTTCCCATAAACTCAGAGAGCTGAAATTTGGTACAGAGTTAGGGTTTAATGGCCACATAAAGGGAAAACTATAAAAACTAGGATAATCGAAGATCTGGAGTACCGGGTGACCCTGATTAGAAATCACAAGAGCCCAACCAAACTATTAGAAGAGATCGACATACCGCCTTTACAAAAAATATTCAACTTGGTGGGCCGCTTCATTTGATGTCAAAAATCGAAGGTCTGAAGTATCTAATGAAGAACCTTCAGCTGGTCTCAGCTGTATTAGAGATATTGTAATGCGTTTCTACTATTGGTACACAAAAAATCGACTGTCATTGCAAAAATCCAGTGTAGTGGGACACATATTTTAATTTAATCTAGCCTATAGCGTCTCACTGCTGGGCGAATGCCTCCCCTTCTACTTTTAATACGCATATAAATAAATTAAAGGAAAACTCTGGATAACACTAGACTGACTTTTTTATTTATACTTTTTTCTTGTAAACTTTACACGTAATGTTGCTTGTATGAATGCATCGGTGCAATGGTGTCATGTAGCACCTGGTTTTGTACCCTTGTGTACCCCTTGTGTACCCCCTTTTTTTTTTATAATACGCAGGTAAAAAATCTATTTACAGACGACGGCGCCTTTAAGAGGCACACCGCCGAACGGACCTCACACCTGGCTCCCGCAAGTCTTACGAACCCCCCAGTGGCTGTCCACCGAGGACCCCGCAACTCTTACGGGAGCTTTACGGTATAATATCCGCTAAAAAAGTCCTGCGAATACCCTCTAAGCTGCTTAGCGCGAAGCCGCGGGATCCCCGTTTAGGGATTCTCCGCGTCTCCGCACCTAGCAGCCTCCCGGCCAAGCCGGGGCTCCACGGCAGGGGTCTCCCGGGGTATCGCGGGGACCCCGCAGACGTGCGCGGGTAGGCCCGCGCGCGGGGGCTGAGTACGCGGCCTAGTGCCCACCGTACCGCCCCCCCGTCCGCTGCGGAGGGCTACTTGGGCGTGCCCGTGTAGCTCCCTCCGCCACCCCTTGTGTACCCCCTACGGCCAAGTCACAAAACATTAACTATAATAATAAAGAAATCGCAGTAAGGATCCTTAGGCATTGTCCTAATACAACGCGATAACGCGAATGAGCGATCGATCATCGTACGAGTCGACGATCAAACATATTGATCTAGAATAGGTGTCCTAATAGGCGATCGCGCGATGCATTCGCGCGACTAAAATGTTTAAAAATCTATTCGCGCGATCTTAGTTCGCGCGAACGCGCAATCAAACCTATTAATGATGAATAGGTGTCCTAACTGAAGTTCGCGCGATGATCGCGTCGCGTCGATAGGAAGCGGGGAGAGGGGCAGGGCTAATCCGTTCCGTATTCACGTTCTATTAGGACACCCAGTTCGCGATCACGCGATGGTCGCGTCGTTTAAACGCGCGATGATCGCGTTATCGCGTTGTATTAGGACAATGCCTTAGACTTGGCACGACTTTGTCTAGATTTCATTACTTTTTAGAGATAAACAAGCAGCTCCATCGAGACTTGGCTAGTTTTTTACAGAATGTTTTTGGTGGGTGTTATTTACTCTACTAAAGATTTATTATGTTATTTTTTTACATTATTTTGATTTTTTATTTAATAAGTACTCAAATTACTTATTATTACTCTTATTCAATTGGAGAATGTATATAGTATAATTTCATTCATCCGTAACTTTTTACTGGCTCGCTATTAAATTCGAAAAAAAATGATAAGGTATTAAAAAGGTATTGAATGTTTACAAATAAATATTACAAATAAAGATATAATATTGTATCTACGCGAAAAAATGTGGTCCAAACAACCTGACGTCTGACCACTTTCTTTTCATGTTTTTTCGTTGAGGTACTAGATAATTTAATATAGGTCTCCAATAGTATCAAAAAGGTATTGAATTTTGATAGAATCCAAAATCAAAATATCACATTTGGTCCAGGGGTAACATTTTTTTGTTGCTGTATTTATGTCAGGGCAGAATACTACTAGGAAGGTCAGCTCGATAAATTATCACGCTTATTAATGTTTGATAATTCGTCAAAACGCAAATTTCGTCGCTTGCGTCAAACTCGCAACGGAACTCTGAACTTTCATTCGGCTGAACCAATACAAACTGCGTTAAAAGAGTATAATTATGTTTTGCAATTAAAACCGAAGGAGATGCAGCTAATTGATCATTCTCACACCGACCAATGCATGGTAATTTGTGTCTTATGTATGAATATGAGCAAGATGCAATGACATAAATGTTCGTCATAACGGTTGGCTAGATCTATTATTTGCTTCGCGACTTAGTATTCTAATGGCTCAATTACACTTGATCGCTAGCCCGAATACGTCGCCAATGGAATTCGGGTAAACGACAAAGGCCCGTATTATAGAAAGATTCTCAGTGAATGATCTAGTCTTGAGCATCGTTAAAAAGGGATGTCGCTATATATATCACATAGCGATATCCCTTTCTAACTGTACTCAAGTAAAGATCAACACTTAGTTATCATTCTGTAATACGGGCCTAAGTGTAAATGAATGGAGTAGGGTACGCCCGTATTCGGTTAGTTTTCGTTTTGGTTACCCGACACCGTCTTCCAGCCTTTATTTCAGTGTAAATATTGCTTCGGGTGACCGAAGTCGAGTAACGTCTTTCGTAAACCCGAATACGGGCTAACAATCACGTGTAATTGACCCATAAGATGCAATCGGTAGAACTCTAAGATATTCGTCAGCAGATTGAATTTGGCCATTGTTCATGTGAAATCTGACATTTGGGTAGCTTTTTTTGGAATAACGGCCATATTGTTAGAAAAATGTAGTAGATAGATAGTTAAGATGTTTCGGGGGCGGAATGATTTTTAAGTGACAGTTTAGTTATTCTAAGTGCCTGCTATGAATGAAATAAGGACTTGCCTCTATTAATCAAATTTGTAGTGCCATGTAATGGAATTATATCTGTCTGGCACTAAAAATGAGAGTTTACATTACTGAACAATCAATCTACAGAAGATTTCTGCAAACTATTGATAACTATGGTAAAAGGTGTGTTCCTGTAGAACGGATAGCTTTAATTTCCTCATAAAAATACATAATAACATGTTCCCAAGTTCTATTTTCAAATTTCATAGTTGTTTTTTTATCCTTTTATTGTAAATGGTCAGATACAACAGTTTTCAGAATGCTCAGCGACTGAAGTCCGTTTCAAAAGTTCTGTGAGCAAAAGCAAACAAAGACGCAGGTAAGCCAGAGCATTTACATCTTAGTGATGGGAATTCGAAGAGCTTTATCAAATTCAAAAAATCAATAAATTCAACAATCAAATATTTGATTTAATTTGGGTGCTACGATTTAAAAAAATATTTGATGAGTATTAATATACCTGATTGTCATCCATATTTGCATGATAATCTATAGAATACTGATTCCTGAAACTTGTGATATACAAGTATAAGTAATATACGTATTGGCAGATTCTCGATGTCAGTCAGTCAGTTCCTGTGCCGCTATTTTATTTTTTTCCTCTTCCCTCATTACTCAAGTAAAGATAAAAGGGAATTCGGAAGCAAAGTCGGTAACGCCCTACGCATTTTCCTGACGCCCGCCCATACCATGTCAAGATTTCTTCGAACGTTCGCGCCGACTGATTTCTTGACTATTTTCTATTATGAAGGGATTAGATTTACGTAGCAACATTCGAACTATTTCTTTTCAAAATCTGTTAGCCAAACTTAGTTTTGTCAGTTTTTGCGAAAGTTGTTTATCAAGTTTGACTTATAACTATTTCAAAGTTTGCTACAAGGTTTGGCTGCAAAAGTATTTTTCGAGGGAATGGTAGAAAATGATTATATTTCTAGGGTTGTATAGGTAATTTCTATTCCTTTTTATACACATTATTCTTAAATACCTACTTACACTACATTATGTAAAAAATGAAGTAAAAAAAACTTATCTATTACGGGCTCATATTTAAATCACCCTCAAAAATACAACTGGTAACCCATTTTTTTAGGTGATTTTTACTATGTTTGAGATTCATTTAAATAATTTCTTTTATTATGTTCATTTAATAAATATTGCTTGAACCTAATTAAATTCAGTGATTATTTATTCTTTAGATGCGATATATATTCCTAAGCCAGTCGTAGGAAAGTATTGGTAGAAACATCAAGAACCAAGTCTATGGTAGTAAACAAAATTCGTGGAAACGGTTTATGTTATATTGCCTCTATGGAAATTGAAAATAATATTGTTCAAGTACCTACAAGTACTAAAGAATGAGGTTTTACTTGTTATTAAACTGATGCTGAAATGGACGAAAGCCTTTGAAGAAATTTGGAACACTACAAACAGTCACAGTTTAAAATTAAGATCTCCTCGTATACTTTTCACGAAAATCAGGAATTTCCCTCGTAAACGGCGGCGCTTTTATGGAATATTTTAAAAATGTTTCTCGGTGAGACCTGATGAAAGTATTCAATGGATTCCAAAATGGGGCGGATAAGAAATACCATATAACTAGTCTGGCCATAAATACTGTTACATAAAAACTGTTCTATTTTTCAACGTTTTAATTATTTTGAATTTAGAACACGTATATTTATTATTTTAAAAGCTTCTTTCGATTTTGCACCATTTCACATTTTTTGTGTTCATTATCAAATTACAATATGGAATGGGGTGTTAAAGAAAATAGGATTGCAGTGATCGCCTTGCACAAAGTGGGTATGTAGCCGTCGGTCATATGCCAGATACTTCAAAAGCTAGGTATATGCAGTATGTTCGTATATCGTTTTATCAACAGATACAACAATACTTCGTCTGTCGAAGACAAGAAAAGATCGGGGCGGCTACGTGCTGTTAGAACTACAAAGGCTGTTAATGCTGTTAAAGCCCGAATTCCTTGAAACTCCATTAGGAAACAAAAAATCTTATCGCAAGAAATGAAGATTCACGCTAGGACTCTGTCGCGTATTATAAAACAAGACCTAAAGCTCGGTGCTTAACGTCGATATATCTTCTTCTTTAAGTGCCTCTTAATTATTGAAGGTTGGCCTCAAACTTTTTGTACTTCTCCTCATCTATGGTGAGGCGAAACAATTGCTCGACGGAACTGATCCCCGTCCACTCCCTGATATTTCGTAGCCAGGACTTCTTCCTGCGTCCCACGCGCCTTTTACCCTCAACCTTGCCCATCATTATGAGTTGGAGCAGCTTGTACCTGTCGTGTCTAAGCACGTGACCGAGGTATTCTATTTTGCGCTTCTTGATGGTTTGCATGAGTTTCCGAGTCATTTCGACACGCTGGAGCACGGTTTCATTCCTGACTTTTTCAGTCCAGCTGATACGGAGCATACGACGATAACACCACATCTCAAATGCCTCGACACGTCTCACAGTGTCCTCTTTTAAGGTCCATGCTTCGCAGCCGTAGGTGACTACGGGCCAGATGTAACATAAAAGCATTCTAACTCGGAGCTTAATGTTTATTTGACGACAACACAAAATATTCCTCATTTTGTTAAATGAGGCTCGGGCAATCTCAATCCGGGTCTTGATTTCTTGATCAGGTTCCCATGCTTCATTTACCCAAGCACCGAGATACTTATAGTGTCGCACACGCTCTAGGTTTTTGTTGCCTATCAGTATGTTAGGGTTTAAATGAGGGTTCCTCGATATCATTATGAATTTGGTCTTACTGGTGTTAATAGTCAGCCCCGCTTTTTCACTACTTTCATTTACCCGGTTTATCATTGCCTGTAAGTCGTTTGCTGAAGCTGCAATGAGAACCGTGTCATCTGCATAGCGTAGGTTGTTTACCGTCTTGCCATTTATTTTCACTCCAACCTCGAGGTTTTCAAGAGCTTCCGACATTATGGCCTCTGAGTATAGATTAAAAAGCATCGGAGAGAGAATGCAACCCTGCCGGACGCCACGACAAATCTCAATGTCTTCAGTTTCTTCGTTATCAACTCTAATACTAGCTCTCTGGTTCTTATACAAGTTGTGTATGATGCGTATATCTTTGCCGTCTAGACCAATGTCATCCAGTTGTTTTAATAGAAGTTCGTGTTTAACACGATCGAAAGCCTTCTCGCAATGTATGAAACACATTAGTACGTCAGTTTGCATGTCCCTTACATTTTTGTACGAGAACGTTAAGGGCGAAAAGAGCTTCACGTGTTCCAACACCGGAACAAAATCCGAACTGGCTTTCCGCAAGTTGTTCATCACATTGAAGTCCTATTCTATTATGTATGATGCTCAGAAAAACTTTAAGAACGTGGCTCATAAGGCTTATCATACGATATTCTTCACATTTCCGAGGGTTTTTCTTTTTAGGGATCGTGATAAACGTAGATTTAAGCCAGTCATGAGGTATATTGCCAGTATCGTAGAGTTTGTTAATGAAATGTGTGATTACGTCAAGTTGGTCTTCTTCTAGGAGCTTAAGAACTTCTACAGGTATGTTGTCTGGTCCCGGTGATTTGCCCGCTTTTGCAGTTTTCAAAGCTCGTAGAACTTCAGATGTTAAGATAGAAGGGCCAGAGTCGTCAGTATTTAACGCAATGTTTCTTTGGTCTTTAAACATATTGGATACATATTCACATCACTGTTTCTTTTTAGCAGCCGTTTCCAGAACCAGATTGCCTTGATTATCTGTGAGAGCAGGGTAAGTTTGATAACTATGGCCCAACATCTCTCTAACATGTTTATGAATATTGAAACTATCACGTTTGCGAAACAGATCCTCCATGTATTCACATTTCTGTCGGTAATAGTTACTACGAGCCCTTCTCATTTCCCTTTGAATTGTAGTATCGACCTGCTTATAACGCTGTATGTCAGTACCTTTACACATTCTTCGTTCTTCCATTAACTGCAGAATTGGGTCTGTCATCCAATCTTGTTTTTTTAACGGTATGTGGCTGTCGTAGGTGGTTGCGGCAAATATCATCCATTTTTTGTTTAAGACTTGACCACGTATCTGGATTGGCATTAGATCGTCTTATACGCTGATTAACGGCCCATTCGTTTATGTCATTAGATACCTTTGCTCGAGTTTCCGGGTCAAGAAGCATTCTAACGTTTGGTCTTATACTAGCCTTCTTTATGTTCATTTTCTTCAGTTTGCATCGTATATCTACGACAACTGGATTAGACTCGTGGCCAAACAGATTAAAGGCCTATATAAAAGCCAAAAGAGGTCATTTCGAATAGAATATTTTTAAATTTTTGCTGAAACTTTAATAAATATGTAGGTATAAATTTAAATAATATTACATTACTGCATTAAAAAAAATGGGTGCTTATACTTATGTACGCGCGTGAGAAGTTATTCTTTTTTGGCATCATTGAAAATTAGTTTTTAATTGCATGCACATAATTAATTTTAATAAAATAATAAAAGGACTGGAAAAGGATAGTCAATACAGTCAATAAAGTTCGGTTTTAATTTACTTACTGAATCACTAAGTTCACGTAGACGAAGTCGCGGAAAAAAACCAGTTTAATTATATAGAAAGAAATTACAGTAATTACATTACTTAAAAGCCTATTGACTTGATCGATGTGAGAATCAAAGTGATTCGATGACGATGAACTTGGCGTCGCAGCTACGTTGGTCGGTCACGTGGCATTAAAGCATTTTCGTCGTTTAATAAATTCGTTGGCCCACTTGCATGTGCGATGTCGGCTCCTTACTTTCATCCCATGTTCGTAATTAGTAAGAGCACTTCTAACATAAAACAATTCCTAACATTTGTTAGTGAATGTGTTAGTGTTAGAAAATGTTTGTAAACATTTTTAGCACCAGAGCAACATTACGAACAAAACAGCTTAACGCACACGTAGGCTTTTACCATAATCTCCGGCATATTTGGGAGATATAAGTTGATTCTTTTCTACGAAGCCGCAGGTATTCCTGTGTATTTATTTTGTGCCAATGTAACTCTATACGCTTTGGGTTAGTAAATACCTTTAAAGGTAACAAATAAAATATATACTAAAGTAGTGACGTCATTCGGCAGCCGGAATTATCATAAATAATTCACTTTGGAGATATTGTCGCGGCAGTGGTGGCTCGTCGATAATTCAGCATTTGAATAATTCAGCGGCCGTTTGGGGATAATACCCGAATGGAAGCTTTCACGTTGACGCCGCGGTAACGAAGTGAACTTTTTCTTTACCTATCGATAACTTTGTTCTGGACCGTTGATATTTGATTAGATGGTAAATGAACACCGGGTAGATACAATAGTGAAATGGAATTGAAAAGAATTTGCATGGCAATGTCAAAGAGAAAGGAATTAAAGGAAACTGAGGCACCTCTCGTAATAGATGGCCACGCTCACGACCTGTGGCCGCAACGATCAGATTGACTAAATGAACCATTTCTTTCACGTTATATGTAAATACAATATAATATTTTAATGAAGTATGTCAGTTCGATTCCAGCATGATACCGGCACCAAGTTAAAAATTATTCTACTAATATTATAATAAATGTGAAAGTTTGTATGTATATTTGTATGTTTGTTACTCAATCAAACAAAAATTACTTAATGGATTTGGATGAAGTTTGGTGTGCATATTGTTTATGACTTGGATTAGACAAAAGATAATTTTTATCCCGGAAAAATGTTAGGTTCCTGTGGGATTCTAAAAAAACTAAATTAATATTATAAAAGCTAAAGTTTTTATGTTTGTTACTCAACCGCCTGAACGGATTTGGATGAAATTTTACGCACAGACAACATATAACCTGAGAAGAGACAGTGTATTTTTTATCCTATCCTTGTTCCTGAGAGGTATAAAAAAAAAACTAAACTTAACGTGGACGAAGTCGCGGGCGGCCGCTAGTTAAGAAAATATTTTATTTAGACAAAAATAATATGTTAGTGCTATTAATTTCAACTGTTGCGTCGTTGAGGTGTAGTGTACCAGTGGTAATGTTGATGTAAATACATCTTTACTCAAGTTGTGGTAATTTCGCTCTATGTACCCCACTAGGGATATAATGGTGTAAATATTGTATGATATAATTTGAAAAGATGCAAAAGGGTGCAAATTCTTGATTAATTGACAAATCAATATTCCATTACAAATAGACAAGGCATAAGTAGGTATACAAGTTATTGTTCTGAGGTATATATGCTTAGCATCCATCTATACATATAACCGACTCAGCAATATTAATCTCTCTTTTATCCAAATTCTTCAAAGGATGTTCATTAAGGGACAATGCTTTCAACTTTATCCATTTCGTTCCAGCTCCGCTTGATTGGTTGGGCAGTGGCATTAACAGGCATATTATGATTATTTCAGCTTCGAAGGCGTCACCTTTCAAAAGACGTCTACAAAGAGTGATGCTTAAAGAGATTTGATAAAAAAGTATTAAATTGAAGTTACTTTTTATCAGTCCCTTCGATCTTGATTTAACGTTCTTTGAGGTCATTACCAAGGCTCACCGGAATGGCTTCGACTAATGAACTCATGAAAGAAAATCGAGTTTAGTTAAAGGGGCGAATTTAATTCGATTTCAAACTTTTTGAATGAATGCCGCGTTCAAGTGAGTCAGCCAGGATCGGGAAGGAACGAAATAAGATGGAGCAAAAATGGCCCTGTCTCCTGTGGTTAATTAAAATAAATTATTCAGTGGCCTCTTAAATAGATTGCTCCGTGTCTCCGTTACAAATCTTTCAAGTTAAATTGTGATTCAGACTGGCTAATGGTGTAGATCAGATAATATTCAATTATTGGGTTAACAACAGAGATTCATTTGTGACGTAATGAAAGAGAGGACGCCGGGAGGTTTTAGTTGGTATTATCAAGCTCCTTTTGTGTTTGACTTTACTGGTCTGATATGGTTTTCTAGACCTGAACTCGGTTTTGCAGCGGTGTATCCTTGTCATTCTCTATACAGACTGAAAGGGGGGGACCGATGTTGGATTTGGTTTTGGGTAGTACCAGAATATTGACACCAGTGTTTAGGTAATCACATGCATGTGTCCTGCCGTTGTGTTTATAGTTTGTTTTAATATTGTACACAGGTACTTATATATTTTTTTCTATTTTTGTAACATAGTATCCATGTGTGGCTATGAGTAGTCATGCTCTCTTAAAAATCTCTTCGGTGGTGTGAGGCGGTCGTTGTGTTCTCTAAAAAATGGTTGAGCGAAGCGATGGCTGGTTCATGCGTCATGCTCGTGAACATGTGCTGCCAGTGGAGATGAGTCTGCTCTTGCTTCATTGGGTACTATTAATCGTTGTCTAAACAGTAGGACACTGCATTCCTAAACATTCCTAAACTTTGTTAAACCAGTTTTTTATATTATTTTTATATTAGTGACTTTATGAGTTACCTCATATTGAAGTCATTTTTAAATTTGACGTCTCTGTATATAATACAGGGAGAAAAAACAGCCCTTGCTGAGTTTCTTGCCGGTTCTTCTCAGTACAAGGTCTCCCGCCGTAGATTTGCGAACCGATGGCGTAGCTTTTCGACATTCACAAGGGCTTGTTACAGCCTAGGTTGAATAAACGATATTGAATTTTGAAATTTAGATTTTTTTAAGTTCTTGAATATTTTTTAAGAGAGGAAACTCAATATGCCCATTTTCAGTTGGTTGTTCGAATTAGAGCACCCATCTTACAGACACCACAGTAAAATAATACTACCTAAGGAAAATTTTACTAGAAAAAAATCCACGCGGACTACGCGGACTACACACGGACCCACCGCTATCCGGGCGGATGCACTGACCATTATGCTACCGCGAGCTAATTGCCCGTGTCGAATTTTCTCTAGCATTTCTTAGGCTGCAGGGCAGCGCCATCTCTTCGTATTTTAGGTTCTTTAGATGTAAACATCTAGCAGTTAAATAATAGGAATAATAAATATTTCCAACACTCACACCAATTAGCCTAGCCCCAAAGTAAGCACTATAAGGCTTGTGTTATGGGATGCTAGGGTAACGGATAGAATACATATACTGTACATATATAAGTATATTTATATAAATACATATTAAACATCATGACTGGAGTACAAATGCTCGTATTCATCACACAAACATCTGCCCCCACCGGGATTCGAACCCGGGCCCTATGGAGTCGGCGCCACCATGTAACCCGGTACAAACCACTCGGGAACAGAGGTCGTCTAAATGCTTAAAAAATAAAAATATTACACTACCTTTTGGCGGTCGGTGTTGTGTTTCTGTCGGTAAGTAAGGTTCCGTTCTATAAGGGGTAGGAGATTGGGTCGCCCCCTACCATGAGCACCGTGATATGATATAAAGCTCGTCTTTATCACGCTTAATTGTTAAATTACTATGGAGTTTGAGAGTTAGACACTATAAAAACGTGATTTATAATGTAAATTGTGGTGCTAATGCTACGGGGACAGTGTAGGTGTCGTGGCCATATCGTAGATTTGCTCACTTCATGAAATGCTCGAGAATTTCATGAAATGGTCGCATTTCATGAAATGTTTCACTATCTATTGGCCACATCATGATGTGGTTTGGGCAGATCAATGATGAGAAATCGGTTCACGATATGGCCAACTAAACGTGCGGCTACTTCATGAAATGGCAAAAATAATTTGATCATATTGTAAAGTAACTACTTTACAATATGATCAAATTATTTTTGCAACTACATTAATTATCAGTAGAGTCGCTTCTTTGTTTATATATGTAGATGGCGGCCGCTGCCGATAATGTTGTTTCTCGCAGTGAAAAAGTGCATAATTAGTTATTAAATGAGGAAGAAAGTGATAACAAAATGGTTTTCGACGAAATAAATTATGGAGAGTAGGGTGACTACGCAAAAGAAATCCATGGACTATTATTGACTGTCAAAATATGACATTTTGGAAACTGCGGTTGAGGTACAAAGTGCGGATGAGAATCAATGCCTTACACAGATATGCTGTAAAACTGTACTTTCAGGGCCCAAGAGGTGATACCTGAATTTCTTTTGTAGAAAAGGTCTCTTTTAATAGATTTTCTGGCACTTCGCCGGCCTCTGCCGGGGCACGCTCGCTTTGCTCGCTCGGATCGCGCGTTATGGTCACAACACTAACCTAAACTAGTGTGAAGTATTACCGCTTGGGCCCTGGGATACAGTTTAGCATACTATTGTAATATGTACCGAAGTACCTTCTTATTTCTAAATATTTGTTAGTTTTCTAAATAAATGTGTAACTTCTTGACATGTTTGATGTTTAATTTAGAAAAAATATTTATTTTGTTACAAAAATTTGATTAAATTTGTTTGTGCCATTCGGACTTAAATGAAAATGAACAACTTCTTACATATTCTGGATTTTTAATAAATATTTTATAGACAGCCTAATTATACGATCCGGCCAAATGTCGATGACAATCCGGCCAAATCGTTAAATGTTGACGATTTAATGATCTGGTCAAATTAAGTTGCCCACATCATGAAATGTGACCATTTCATGAAATTCTCGAGCATTTCATGAAGTGAACAAATCTACGATATGGCCAAGATATAGGCATGCGCAAGCGCGCGAGTGATATATTTGGTATCGCTAGCGTCTATACGCTATGGTGGCCGCTTACCATCAGGACGCCATAATGCTTGTAATGTACTTTAGGCACGATCCTTCCATTTGGCAATTATAGGTACCATTTCATAGCTCTTGTCATCCATATGGCCACAATTTCAGTATACTACCATTATTTATCCGTGTTTCATATAATTCATTCATGGAAACTGTAAGATCTAAAATCCCCAGTTAGATCAATGTGAGAAGAGTAACTTTTTCATATTGTCTGGGTTGGGTGTTTGTAGAATACATACTAATATTTCAAATATGAACGTATGTTATCTCTTCACGTAGAAAGGTTGGTATTTCGAGTCCCGTTAAAGAACAAGGGATTAGTTTCATACCAAAAATCATGTTTTAAGAGGCTGCTAAGAGTATTGGAGGTTTGTATGGAAAAGTAATTTTTTCAGGCAGCCAAAGTCGCAGGCACCCACTAGTTATTAATATATCTGAATTTCTGTAACAGAAGTAAGTACATAGATACTTAAACTAGTTACTTTAGGAGCTACGTGTTATGTTGGATATTAACTATTTATCTATTTAGTGTCAGATAGTGTTATTAAAAGGAACAGCGCGTAATTAAGTAGCTACCTATGTGTTTGTTAAGATACGTCACTATAATTAGGAGATGTGAGCTTCACACGTCGAGAGCTAAAAGCTTTTGCATTAACGTAATGTAGCTAGCATACTTAAATACAATATTATAGTAGTAATGAATGAGCCTTGGTCAGCTGTTTACCAAAAAGTATATTTAGCTCAGATATTATAAATTCTTATGCGCCCATACATACATATATTTTATATCGTAGGCAGCAGACTGATGACTTAAACTTTTATTTACTTATAAGATTTTTTTTTTATATTTATTAGGCCTTCATGACGATAGCCAAGTACGGCTTCCGCAGTGCGGATTCGTGGAAGCAAAAGACTGCAAAGCAGCCAGGACCAGCAGGCTTGGCTCGCCTTTGGAAACATGGAGAATCTTAAGATAAGATACATATTTGGTGATCATATTATGATCGGCCACTATCGATTGCGTTAACCGAACGCGCGAATCACTGTTCCATCTAGCTCATATATTTTAAATATACTTATCGCTGTATCATTATTATGTTTTTTTATCCGTTGCCCTAGTAGGTATTTCTTAACACAAGTTTTACAGTGCTTAGGTACTTTGGAGCTATTGTGTGAGTGTAAGAAATATATAGTACAGAAAATAATATTACACTTAAATCGCCTGTCCGTAAATGAGCAGGTACTTACAAATAATTGTATGCCATTTCAATGCTCTTATATAGGCTTCTTTTGTTCGAGTGATTGGATGACGTAATTCCTTTTCAATTAAAACGTTTTCTCTCTCCAAATCCCTTATTATTTTGTTTTGATGTAATAAGTACTCGTTTGTGAAAAGGTAATTTTTTCACAGAATTAATGACCTTTCATTTTTACTGAATAATAGTAACTTGAAAATTGTTATAGCAAAAGAAAAGTTTTTATTATAAAGCTACGCAAAAGTTTCTTGTTAAAATTATAACATATGTCATAAAAATTGCTTTGTGTTCTTTAGAATAAACCTTTTTTATTATATGAGAAAGTGTTAAATATCAATGAAATAAATGAAAACAAAATTACCTTTTTTTTCTTAAATACAGCACCCTTAGTACTAGTTTTACAATTACGAAAACTAGTTTTCGTGAGCTCGCACTCGAACTAAGGGTACCGATTTTATTGTTTTCATTTCAATACAAGTAAACAGTGTTTAGATTCTATTATAAAATAATTTGAGTCTTCTTAAATTTTAAGTATATTTGGTTAATTTTCACCGAAATGGACATAGAAACATAATTTACAATTACGAAAACTATGATAGTTTTCGTGAACTCAAACTCGTACTAAGGGTACAGACTTAAACTTTTCCGGAGAGTAGATAGGTATAGGGGTTGTGAGGGTGATAAGGAACAACGTTTGTATAGGACCATCGCTATGCTATAGAATCATAGGATCACAAAGCGCAAACTTTAGGAGCAAGATGCTCGGAATTGAATTCCTCTTTATTGCGTAATATTTTGAAAAAGTAACTATCCTTTTTTGTGTTGATAACTACCTTCACTTTTATTTTGTCTATCAAAAGTTACTATACGGAGTGTTTTTTTGCGATATTAAAGAAGTTTATTCAAGAAACATATAAAACTGCATGCCGTTTCCTTTAAATTGAAGACAGTATTTCAAAATCTGTATTTCCTAGCTAGTCGCAGGCGCTTTGAAATAAACCTTTTCGTGTGAAACTTTAAGGGTGAAAATTGCCTGTAGCGCTATCCTTTTGTAGCATTCTGTGGCTCATTGCCTCGACGTAGTATAAACTTTGTCACTTTTTATTTTATCTTGTTAAAGGAGGATTTAGCTATGTGTCTTGTTGTTTTAGTGTTTGTTTTATAAACTTCTGTCGGTACTAGCAAGGATGTGAGGGATAATATCGTTTTTTGCGTGAAAATATCACTACCGTGTTATCGGCTTGGATCTTTCTATGCGAGTAACACTTTTATTGCTGGGAAACTGATAAAGTAAGACTAAAAGATCGTTAAAATAAATCATTATTAATGTACCTAACAGGATTTTGAATAGATTAAAAAAAATCCTACTGAGAAAGAAGATGCATAAATTGCTAGAATTATAATTTTAAATAAGTAATTCAGCAGTGGTATTGTAGTATTTTAGTATAATAAAAAATAATATTTATAGCTAAAATAAAACTGTATATTTTTCCTATAATATAAATAACATTAATTAAATAATAATAAAAAGAGACCTAGCCCATTAGAATTCGTTCGATATTTGCGTCTACTTAATGAAAAGTATTCACCAATTTAAAGCATATTTTGTTACCTTCACGAGAAAAATATTTCCAGTAAAAAATACAATAAAAAAGATTAACACCTACTTTTTTTAAAATAATTTGTTGTTTCGAGTAACGTTAATAAAAAAAAGATATATCGCCCACTTTAAGAAGAAGTTTTTTGTGTTTCTGACCATTTTTGGTTCCTTGTGCTGCGGAATAATTTATTCACTATCTCTGCGGTGTTCTCCACGGGCATTTAAACTTTCAAGAGCCGACACAAAAGTCTCTCTCGGACCTAACGTGCCAATAAAGAGTGCGAATTGTGTCTTTTACAAATGCAGCTATTCGTAAACAGGCTTAGAATTTTTTATATTATATTTTAGGCAAATTGGTCAACGCATCTCGGATATGTGCGCGTAAAATAATAAAAATGAATATATTGACGAATTGAGCACCTCCTTCTTTTTAAAGACGGTTAAAAAAAAATCGGTAGCCTTAGTGTGAAAATATAACGAAGATGTAGATTTTTCTAGTTATATTTTCTTTAGAAGATGTAGATGTTGGACTTTGAATGAGGAATAAAAAAATCCAATTTAAAAATTTAAAGAATTAAATTTTCGCCCTGAATGAATTTGTGCTCTGCTGAATAGTTTTTTATGTAAAAGTTCTACTCTACATTGAAGTGTATTCATAACAAGTGAAGGTAAGTAACGTAGGTACTCTACAAGTTTGCGGTTAGGTCTTCTAGGCTAACTAATATTAAAGTTGCGGGAAAAGTCCTTTTGCGCCAAGTCCCAGTGGAGTAGCTCAGCCGCTCTGCTTTGTGCAATCGACAGATTTCGTTTTCTTTACCACCTGAACTAGACTGAAATTCCTTTGTGACCTAGCCCTGAAACTTAGAAGCGGCCTTGCCTCGAAAAGGACGTGAATTGAGTTGTTGGCACCGATGTGTTTTTTTTTGTTTTAAGTCGGTACACAATAAGATCGTGTCGCCTCCTTGTCTATTTCGAGTACAATAAATCTTTTGTTTGTGAAACGGATAACGAGCTTTGGGAAAATATAAAGAATCAAAAGTGTTTTCATTTAAGATTGAATAAAATCTGATGAAAATTTGTCGAATTCTCTGGAATTGAACATTTATTTAATATCTATACATATTTTATCTTAAAAGGGTGGCAAACAAGCATATTATGACCCACCTGATGGTAAGCGACCACTATATCCAAAAGGCTATAGGACGCATGAGATATTAAAAATATCTCTCGCACGGTTGTTGCCTACCCTGACCCAATCCCCTACCCCGTGGAGCCCTAGAACCTTACTCACCGACAGAAACACAACACTACCAGAAGCTAGTATTCGTCTTAACTTCACACCGAGTCCCGGTGGTGTAAGCAGAGAGAATAGAGCACGATAAAACATGGGCCATAAATACATCTTTAGCTTCATTAAAATTCGTTAATCTTTTCATAGACGCCTGCCGGTTATTGCGAAGCTACTTTCAAAGTGCGATCGATTTGATCGTGATAGGCGAGTCTTGGCCTTCCTTGGCGTCTACATCCTTCCAATATCGCATCGTATATCTGTTTCTTCATTCTCTCATTTCACATTCTTTCCATACGTTCGAACCAACGTAGCATGCCTCTTTTAATTTTAAAACCTATAGTGTCTTTCACTCCAACTCTCTTTAAATACCCTAAAATACATATTGTTAAGGATGGCTGCAGTGGCACATTTTCTGCCGCAACAACTATCTTCGCTACTAGACTCCACTTACACTTAGTACCGGTAGGGGTAGGGTAATTTTTTGCGCTTCATATACCCCCTAAAAGTCACCAAACGAAGACTTTTATACAAAACTGTACTAAAATAAAGTAAACTAACAGAAAAGAACTCCGTCTTGTCTGGACTCATTTAAGTTCGTACGTAACTAAAGGCTTCGTACTGTATTCACTCTATTTAACATCATTGAAGGAATCCTTTTCATTACGTAGGTAGGTAGTTAGGTACAGAGTCCACGCAAGTGAAAAAGTGATTCACCCAAAGTAAACAACCTAAGCTGTTCACAGTTGAGCAACCGCAAATGCGCGGGATGATGGGGTGATCCATTTCATCCACGAGGCAACCGATAATAATGTGCCCCATTTACCTGCATCGCCTTTTCATCCTAGATTTCCTCCTTGATTTCGTATAAGATGTAGTAAGGTAGGTAGGTACATCACATGATACAGTTGCGAGCAATGAAATAATAGGTTGGGGGAAAAAGTCTTTTCGCATTATAGTATGTATGAACTTGTAATAGAATCTCTTTGGCTATACCATTTGAATCTGGCTGGTTTTGGTATAATTAAAACGTTTCAATTTTAAAGAAGATAAATCCAAATTCAAATTAGAAAAATGTGTGATTTTTATTTCTTAATCTTACTGTGAAGATGAGTGAATCCAATGAAGAAATTCGATACATTTGGAAAATTTACTAAAAAAGGTAATAATGCAATGCAGTGTCAGGTTAACATCACGAGAGAACTACCGAAACCACTCATCGCGGTTTTTTGATCAGAAACCCCAAAATTCTATAGCAATGGGATCATGTCCATACCTACAAGATGGCAAAAAGTTACAGAACAGTAACAGTAGTATGCACCTGCATACTTTAGTTACATTTAAATAAACTTTATTAAAAATTGATTTTAATTTTCATTATACGAAATGGCATTTTTTAATTCACAAAGATTAAAGTGAGGATTTTTTGGGTTTCAAATATTTATTTTCCGCAAAATATAATCAAATACCATTATCACAACAGAAAACAAAATTTTCATTACGTTTAATACGTAAAAACATGAAAAAATATTTTTTAAGTCTCACAGAATTGACGCACGTTTTCACTGAAATGATTGAAGTGATCATAACTTAAGAATTAATACAGTTATGATCCAGTCAAATCTGGAGAACCGATTTGCTGCCGTGGAAACCACATCAGACGTAAACCAAAACCTCGACAATGTAGTTCGGATCCTCAGGGAAGAGGGTACGAGATTATGTGCAACACAGCGCTAGGGCAGGAAGTCAAAGCTTTCGGAAGAGACTTTAGGGTTAATGAAGGAACGACGTGAAAATCCACCCGTCACTTCGTCGGCAAAGCGGACTCTAAACCAAGAGATCAGTAAGCACGTACGACACGACCTCCGGTGCTACAATACTCTCTCGATCGAGAGAGCGATAGAGCAGAATCGAGGTTCCAAAGTGTTCGTACAATCTCTTGGAAGAAGCCATCTGACGAAGCTGACCACAGCAAGTGGGGAAGTTGTTGCTTCAAAGCCGGCAGTCCTTTCGGAAGTGGAAAACTTCTACGGCCAATTGTACGCATCACATGCATCCCGACCCGGTCCCGGAAATGAGGATTCTAGAGCAACATTAACACGCCACTTCACCGAAGACCTGCCAGAAGTCAATATTGGCGAAATCGAGATTGCTCTTGGGCAGCTTAGAAATGGAAAAGCCCCTGGAGAGGATGGTGTTACAACAGAACTCTTGAAAGCTAGAGGTAAACCCGCACTGAGAGAGCTCCAAAAGCTTTTTAACACTGTCCTTTTCGAAGGGAGAACTCCGGAGGTGTGGAGTAGGAGTGTGGTCGTCTTGTTCTTTAAAAAGGGGGACAAGACCCTACTTCAGAACTATCGACCCATATCCCTTCTAAGCCACGTCTATAAGCTGTTCTCAAGAGTAACTGCGAACCGCCGTGCGGGAAGGCTTGATGACTTTCAACCACCGGAACAGGCTGGGTTTCGGAGCGGATACGGCACCATAGACCATGTGGTCTGCCGTACTGTGTGGATGTCCACACAGTACGGCAGATTATACAGAAGACTGAGGAGTACAATCAGCCCCTGTGCCTAGCATTTGTGGACTATGAGAAGGCCTTTGACTCGATTGAAATCTGGTCTGTCCTGGAGTCCCTGCAGCGTTGCCAAGTCGACTGGCGATACATCCAAGTGATAAGATGTCTCTACGAAGCCGCCACCATGTCTGTCTAAGTACAGAATCAGCAAACAAGTCCCATACCGTTGCATCGTGGAGTGAGACAAGGGGACGTTATTTCCCCGAAATTTTTCACTTATGCAATGGAGGATATGTTCAAGACGCTGAACTGGAAAGGACATGGCATCAACATCAATGGTGAACGCATCTCTCACTTGTGATTTGCAGACGACATCGTCATCATGGCAGAAACCCTGCAGGACCTACAAAAAGTGCTGAATGACTTGGCTGAGTCTTCTATACGCATCGGCCTACGGATGAACTTGGATAAAACCAAGGTCATGTTCAATGAACATGTACTACCGGAACCGATTGCAATACACGGTGCCGCTCTCGAAGTTGTTCAAAAATATGTATACCTCGGGCAGACATTGCAGTTATGTAAAAACAACTTTGAGGACGAGGTGAATAGAAGAATTCAGCTCGGTTGGGCAGCATTTGGGAAGCTACGTCAAGTCCTGACATCGTCGATCCCACAGTGCCTAAAGACGAAAGTCTTCAATCAGTGCGTCCTACCTGTAATGACATACGGAGCCGAAACGTGGACACTGACGGTGCGGCTGGTCCACAAGTTCAAAGTCGCTCAGCGCGCTATGGAAAGGGCTATGCTCGGCGTTTCTCTGAAGGATCGCATCAGAAATGAGGTAATCCGACAGAGAACCAGAGTCATCGACATAGCCCACCGGATTAGTAAGTTGAAGTGGCAGTGGGCTGGCCATATTTGCCGAAGAACCGATAACCGTTGGGGTAGACGAGTTCTGGAGTGGAGACAAACGTAACGTTCGCGTCTAGGCAAACGTAGTGTAGGACGTCCTCAGGCACGATGGGGTGACGATTTGCGCAAGGTGGCTGGCAGGAGCTGGATGCGAGTAGCCCAAGATCGATCTGAGTGGCGTGCAATTGGAGAGGCCTATGTCCACCAGTGGACTAGGATAGGCTGTTGATGATGATGATGACAGTTATGATAATAATTAATGTTCTACCGAAAAGCATTATACCAAGATAACATAGATAAACATTATTTGGATCAAATTTTTTAAAAGACAATATAAAAATCAAACGTTCTTGTTCACGGAAATGATATTTAGTAGGAACGTCATTTCTGTGATACTAAATTATAAGAATCACTGAAGTCATCATATGATAAAAATGTAACTACATACAATACAATACAACTACAAAATACACACAACTGAACTGACAGCAAAAAGCAGTGTAACTAGGTAATAAGAGCAGTAATTCAGTACTTAAAAAATTTTGTTGGGTGAAATAGTAGTTCACGGTATTGATTTAATTTTTTATAACACCTGTAAAACGGCTATAAATTTAAATATATTAATAAGAAAAAATAAACTTTTGGAAAAATAACTGTTTGGTAGCAGCTAGCTAGGCTGTAAGCTAGGCAACTAGCTAGGCTGTAAGCTAGGCAACCAGCTAGGCAACTAGCTAGGCAACCAGCTAGACAACTAGCTAGGCAACCAGCTAGGCAACTAGCTAGGCAACCAGCTAGAAAACTAGCTAGGCTGTAAGCTAGGCAGCTACCTAAGCTGCTAGCTAGGCTGCCAGCTAGGCTGCAAGTTAAGCAACCAGCGAGGCAACCAACTAGCTAGGCTGTAAGCTGGGCAACTAGCCTGTAAGCTAGGCAGCTAGCTAGGCTGCAAGCTAGGCAACTAACTAAGCTGCTAGCTAGGCTGTTAGCTAGGCTGCAAGCTAGGCTGCAAGTTAGGCAACCAGCTAGGCTAACTAGCTAGGCTGTAAGCTAGGCAAATAGCTAGGCTGTAAGCTAGGCAGCTAGCTAGGCTGTAAGCTAGGCAACTAGCTAGGCTGTAAGCTAGACAACCAGCTAGGCAACTAGCTAGGCAACTAGCTAGGCTGTAAGCTAGGCAGCTAACTGAGCTGCTAGTTAGGCTGTTAGCTAGGCTGCAAGCTAGGCTGCCAGTTAAGCAACCAGCTAGGCAACCAACTAGCTAGGCTGTAAGCTAGCCAACTAGCCTGTAAGCTAGTAAAAAGTTATATTATGTTACAGGTCTCCATACAAGACCTGTATCGTAATTAAACTTTTTTTTATTATTTTTGGCCTGTACGTAATGTTTGTCATAAGCATTTTGTTTTCAGTTTTAGAATCTTTGTATTTTAGTATCAGAGTAGATAAAATTACATACTAAAGTCTTATCTGTCGCGTAATTTAAAAATGGAACTATCTTTTACTCCAAAACATGGGAACCACGGAGGTGACTTATCAAAGGTTTTATTTAAATTTCGAACTGACCTGCAAATGTAAAGCTTTATAAAGGAAAAACATGAATACAATGCTGCGTGGCGCTAGAGCGTGGCGCAAGGCTTATGAAACAATAGTATATTTCATTACTAGTACGGAATGGTTGTCATTGCAAAGAGTTCCGACAAATGTCTACCCGAGCCGAAGGCGAGTTCCGACAAATGTCTACCCGAGCCGAAGGCGAGGGTTGACAGTCGGAACTCTTTGCAATGACGGTTCCGTACGTGTACTGAATGACTATTTTTAATACAGTTGCGAAAAAATGAAGCAATTTAATCAAATTATAAAAACACAATAAACTCAATTAACTAATCAATTATTTCTTATAAAAGTTATAATTCACATATACATTGAAATTGGTACAGTTTTTTATACTAACTGGGGAAGTTTTACGTTGCATATTTACTGTTTGAGACAAACTATTATTAATTTCGTATGATTGTTCATGTATATTTGTCATACAATGGCGTTTGCTAGTTGATGGAATTGGATCTGATGAATTATCATTATCAACGAAGGTACTCGTAGATGGACGAACGTTCTCTTCAGCATGTGAAGGAGACGGACTGGACCTTAAATTAATAGATTGTGTGATCTTTTTCCCAGTTTCTAGTTTGTTGTTTAATGAATCACCAATATAGCTTTCTGCAACTTTGTCCGATTTCCAACCACCTAGTCGCTTTAAGGACGTCAAATTGGCTCCTGAATCTGCCAATAATGTAGCAGAGGTCCTTCTGAAGCTGTGCCCAGTATAACACTCAGCATCCGGCAGACCAAGAAACGTAGCTATTTCTTTTGGCATATTACCAAATTTGTTTATGCCGATTACTTGAGCTGTACACTTCCCTTTTTGGAAATTTTGAAAAAAACGGTCGGATTTTCCTTTTTGGGACCGCTGGTTCATATATTTTTTCACTATTGTGAGAAAATCTCCTTCAACAACAAAGCTTCACGGTATCTTATTTTTTGTGTTTGGAATCTTGATAAGTAGCATTTCTCCATGGGCTTCAATATCTTTTAAAGTAATATTGGCTAACTCCTCTCTGCGGCAAGCTCCAACAACGCCAAAAATCAGAGCAACCTAAAAAAAACGATTTGATTCATATAAATAATGTATTGACTGTATTTTGCGATTTTGTAAACTGAACACTAAAGAAACATGTAGATATGTATACTTATTAATAAATTACCTTTGTGGCTAAATAACAATCATCGGGAGCTTCTTTCAAAAACCTTTCCACGTCATTCGATGTTAATATTTTCGACTTTTTATTGGTAAACCCGTCTGATTGTCGTTTTAAGAAAGAATTTAATTTTGGATATTGACTTATATCCACGTTGTTCCTTATTTTGACGAAAACCTTGACCATAACGTAGAAGGTTTTAATTTTGCTGAGAGTTCGGAAAAGTATGCCAACATAACATTTTCTGAAAAACTATTTGCTCTTTTCTCTTCTTTCCACGCAATAAATTCATCGTAGGTATGTAGATATGTAGCGAATTTTTGACTTTTCTGGTAAAATGTTCTCCGAAGCATTTTGTGCAATTATACTGAGTTCCGGTGGAGTTAATTCAAAAAAATTTAGGTCGAAATTACTCATTTTGTGTAAAAAACAACTAAACTCGCAAAGAAAATTTCGGAAAATGGCGCGAACCGTAGAATGTAAGCAGTTTTTTTTCACATATTCTGGTAGGCAAAGGGAACTGCCCATACAGCCAAGTCTTTAGTACTTAGTATTTTTTATTATAAGAAATGAAATTGAAATTTAATGATATGAAATGAACTGAAACCTTACCTAACTCATTCAATCAATTAATTAATTCTGATATTGGACAAATTAGTATAGGTAGCTTCTTTTTAAAAACAAATAAACCTATTTGCATGAATCGCAAAAACTTCTATGATTTTTTTTAGTTAAAACTTCATGGTTGTTTTTTTTAATAGAAATAATTTTGACAGTTGGGAAAGAAAACGCACGAGTTCGGGAAAGGCAAAAAAAAGCACGAGTGTGAAATAGCCCAGATCCCGAACGCTACACGTCCCTGCAATACGCCACTTTTTGAGCAACTGTATTAAATAGTAGATTGTTAACCGAGGGTGGAAAGAATCAATTCCCGAGGTATTTAGACGCCCGAGCGCAGCGAGGGCGGCTATAGTCCGAGTAGGAATTGATTCTTTTACCCGAGTTAAACACTGTACTTTTCATTTCGAATATGAGGAAAAAAACTAGTTGTTTATCAAAAATATTTATTCATAAATAGGTATATATATAGATACATTAAAATTAGAAGTAGCTATTTAAAATTAATTGTCATATTAGGACAATTAGTGAATTTAAAATTACATTCTTATTTGGAATGTTTATGTTGTTTGATATACTATTACAAATTTGAGTGTTTTGGATATCTGTAAAAGTAGGAGACTCTGTTATTTCATCAAACGATGGATTCCATGGCGGATACTCCCTGGAAGTTTGAAGAAGAAGTGAAGAAGACAGTCCATTAAAATATGTAAGAAATACACTTTCGGGAAACGATTTTATATTCTTCTCTGCTCGCCACTTTATAAAATTATTGTATGTATTCATATATCCTCTTTTGACATTTCTGGCAAAAGATTCTCTATAACACAATTTGCCTCGTCTTTAATTGAATCCGGTGTTAATATTTCTGAATCGCTTAAACTCATTTTTAATATTCAAATTTAGATTGCTCTGTTTTACTTATAAGATTTTTTTTATTCCGTCACAGGTACATAACAGTTTCGTATCCCGCCAATTTATGTCGACTTTTTAAATTTAAATATGGAACAGCGTAATTGTTGCGGCTTATTCCGCTCAAAGAAGTTTGTGCTAAGTTCACACTGGCTGTTTAGAAACTCACATGTCATCATATTTTTTTTACATAAAACTCTTCACACCTGACAGTAGTTCTATTTTTAAAGTTCATTCCGGCCCTTAGGCGGGAAGTAATTTGTATGAGTTTTTCCATCTCTAGGGAGGGAAGCAGCATTTTCCACCCAACAAACAGATCAAAACAACACCACTTTCCGAGAATGAGAAATGAAATAGTAGATTGTTAACCGAGGGTGGAAAGAATCAATTCCCGAGGTATTTAGACGCCCGAGCGCAGCGAGGGCGGCTATAGTCCGAGTAGGAATTGATTCTTTTACCCGAGTTAAACACTGTACTTTTCATTTCGAATATGAGGAAAATAAAATTAGTTGTTTATCAAAAATATTTATTCATAAATAGGTATATATATATAGGTACAATAAAATTAGAAGTAGCTATTTCAAATTAATTGTCATATTAGGACATTAGTGAAATTAAAATTACATTCTTATTTGGAATGTTTATGCTGTTTGATATACTATTACAAATTTGGCTGTTTTGGATATCTGTAAAAGTAGGAGACTCTGTTATTTCATCAAACGATGGATTCCATGGCGGATACTCCCTGGAAGTTTGAAGAAGAACTGAAGAAGAAATACACTTTCGGAAAACGATTTTATATTCTTCTCTGCTCGCCACTTTATAAGATCATTGTATGTATTCATATATCCTCTTTTGACATTTCTGGCAAAAGATTCTCTATAACACAATTTGCCTCGTCTTTAATTGAATACGGTGTCAACATTTCTGAATCACTTAAACTCATTTTTAATATTCAAATTTAGATTGCTCTGTTTTACTTATAAGTTTTTTTTTTATTCCGTCACAGACACATAACAGTTTAGTATCCCGCTAATTTGTCGACTTTTTAAATTTAAATATGAAACAGCGTAATTGTTGCGGCTTATTCCGCTCAAAGAAGTTTGTGCTAAGTTCACACTGGCTGTCTAGAAACTCACATGGCATCATATTTTTTTTTACATAAAACTCTTCACACCTGACAGTAGTTCTATTTTTAAAGTTCATTCCGGCCCTTAGGCGGGAAGTAATTTGTATGAGTTTTTCCATCTCTAGGGAGGGAAGCAGCATTTTCCACCCAACAAACAGATCAAAACAACACCACTTTCCGAGAATGAGAAATGAAAAAGTATTTTTTAATACAGTTTGCTCAAAAGGTTTATTTGTTTTTTAAAAAAAGCTACCTATACTAATTTGTCCAATATCAGAATTAATTAATTGATTGAATGAGTTAGGTAAGGTTTCAGTTCATTTCATATCATTAAATTTCAATTTCATTTCGCAAACGTGCAGAAAAGAGTCACTTTTCGCAGAATGTGTATACATATAAAAGTTTACGAGCAAATGCATTAAACATTTTTTTTTTAATAATGCATTAAAGAAAATTCCCTCATTTATTTAATGAAATTTAAATTATTTGTCACACGCGTGACTCTATAATGATTGAACTTTTTATTAAATTCAATATGATATATTTGGTCAATAGTTGACTAATATTTTATCTCATTACACAATTTGTAAGAACAAACTGGTACTACGACTGATAAAATTAAGTTACTACTCGGGCGCTTGTGTTGCTCAATAATGCATGATAACCGCTTTATTCCCGGCCGCCTCTTGCGTTTTAAAGCTGGATTAAAGTTGCACTTATGTAATTAAAGTGCAGGTTTTTATTTTCCTTTTCCAATCCCAGTAGCTAAAAAAATGGGTGCGTGTACTTATGTAGGCGCGTGAGAAGTTATCCTTCTTTGGCATCGTTTAAAATTAGTTTTTAATTACAATAAATTAATAAAAAGTCTGGAAAAGGACGAAGTCAATAAAGTTCAGTTTTAATTTGAAAAAATAAATAAATAATCAAAATATTCAATTAAAATCGCTACTGAATATAATTTATTAGAACATATGTGATTTGCACTTGTATGAAACTCAAACACGTATTCCGAATATACAAACTAGAAACATGTGGATAAATATTATAAATATGAATACCTATAACTGTTACTTTATTACAAAAAATAAAGATGTGGTTTTTGGTTCTACTACACCAATGGTCAAGAGATGGCGCTGTAGTCTCCTGAATCGCACTTTGGTTCCGTTGTTCCAGATTAATAAATACTTTTGATAGGCCTTCACAATGCAGTCGTTAGCACCCACTAAATAGAGATTCTATTTCTATTTTGTTGGTAGATTTTCTTAATGTGCGGTAAACACAAAAGTAACGCATGAAGTTGGTCGCTAAAGCGACCAAGTTCATGCTGTTAAAATTTTGTGTTACAGTGATGCGCGCGCATCTTAAAATTTCACTCTCATCATTTTTTCATAACGCGCCTAAAGAAGTATAACTTCAATAAATTGAAATACCTTGGTTCCACACTGAGTCCCGATGCTAACGTCGATGAAAACGTCACTCAAAGGGTAAATGTTGCATGAAATAGAGGACACTTTCAGGAGTACTCTGCGATCCCCGTATGCCTATTAAAACAAAGGGTAAAGTGTATAAAACCTCAGTCCTTCCAACGTTATTATATGGATCCGAATGCTGGACAGTAAAGAAGACCTATGAGCAGAAAATTAATGTCAATGAAATGAAAATGCTGAGATGGCCGGCGGTGTGACTCGATATGACAACGTGCGCAACGAGTACATAAAAGGCAGTATCAAAGTCGTACCAATCGCCGAAAAAGTCACTGAAACCCGACTGAGATTGTACTGAAATGTCCAAAGAAGAAGTGAAGACCATGTTTTACAGATCGCAATGAAAGTGCCAGAGCGTAAAAAAGGTCGAGGACGCCTGCCACTGGCCTGGTGGTCCAAGATAGAGAGAGACCTCAAGGAAGCCCAATTTCCCATCCAGAATAGATTATCCTGGCGCAAAAGAATGAGGAGATTCGACCCCAAATAAAGGGGATGGCCGAAGTAGAAGTTGAATATAATATGTAAAATAGTTACAGTTCCTTTTAGGTTTTTAATAAGAAAAGAAGAAAAGTAGTACTTAAGTAATAATTCTTTTTTCGACTGTTCAGATCAGGAAGGTAATTTAGTAAACGAAACTTTTATACCTATTACTAAGGCCGCGTTATTCTATCGATAGTTAAATTTGACTATAGATAAATCCTATAGACAAGAAATAACTCTTTATCAAAATTTGACACATCACTGTATTTGCCGTGACATTAACTATAGCAAAATTTAACTATAGAGGAAACTACGCAGCCTGAATAAAAGCTCGGGGTCGAAGGAACCCCTCGACCTCACCACGCACACACCGCAGAACGTTGAACTGACTCGTGACTCGTGACATAACGTGACACGATGTCACATTTTTTGTTTTATAAGACGTTATCACGTCCAAAATAAAAAAATATCTACCAATTTATCCTGTTAAACATATCCTATGAAAGACTCTAGAGATGTATCTCTAGCGCCGCAAGGCATATTTAACGTCATGTACGTTTTTTTAAATATCCACATCTTTGTTTGCGTAAAGATTACTTAATTACAATTGAACAATCAAACTTTCGCATTCTCATACAAGAGCGTAGTGATCTCAGAAAAACATCTGAGAGATATTTCAGTTCTATCGCTTCAACCACCACTCAATGTCAGTACCGAAAATTGGCAATATAGACTAAGAGGAATCCTCGTAACATTTCTGGGTTAAAGATGGTCATCGATGGGAATAAATAATGCTTGTGTCCTTTAGCTTCTGACCTATTCCATTATCTTTAATGGGGTCGCAGGGACCTCTATCAAGATGTAGCGCGAACCTGTATTTGTTTCCTCTTTGAGATTTATTCGTTATTCCTGTAGGAAAATTTCAAACAAAACATTATTCAGCACAATAATGCTTTCGTAAATACAATAAGCCTCTCGGTTAAATTCAATCAGATTGTTAACATTAGACAATACAACTGTCTTATTGACAATGGAGTTCGATGTTTTATTAATGATCTTTTAATAAAGGCATTCTTGTTTCAGATACTCTTACTTAGAGTCGAGACAATTCAACCCATCTTGTTCGTTTGTGCAATGTATTGCAGTGTTGTTGTTTATCCTAGTTCCTACTAATATTATAAATATGAAAGTTTGTGTGTTTGTATGTTTGTTACTCAATCACATAAAAATGGGGATTTCGATGAATTTTGGCACATATTTTGAGCGCTCGTAGTGTATTTAGGTTTTTAAATTCGTTGGTGCCAATTGCCAACCCATATTTATATGATCTGACACCCAAGTGATGATATGGCTAATCTGTAATCAATTTAGAGAACATTACAGGATGTCATTAGAAAAACAATATTATTTCCTTTATCAATTACTTTGTCAAATTATTGCTCTAGACAATGAGTGATTCATTACATTGTTGGCTTTAGGTATTGATTAATATAATGTTCTAACTTGATGGGATAATAATTATAACATTAAACTTTTTATAGAAATGCAATCTCCTTAATTTAGAATTTAATGATAACGGTTACTTGTTCAGCAACATTCAAATATCCTTATTAAGATAAAATCAATACAGTCACAAAAAGTGGTCTCAAATAATAGACCACAATTTCACGTACGTTTCGTAGAATCCAAATGAGTAGGTACGGTTTTAACATTCTGATAAAGTGTCCCACAAAATAGCTACCTAACGCACGACTGGCCCAATACAAAAAGCATTTCAATTCCCTGACGCTTTACGGGGTTCACTATAAGTCCTCCACGGTATAACTCAAATGCCAGTACCGATCAACTTTAAAATAATAGCTCCTCGTTCCGAGCCATTGAGAGTCGTGCTTACCCAAAGTCGAGGCAGTTTGTCATAGAAATAAATGCGAGCCTTATAACCGTTGACTGTTGTACGACCATCCAGCGGTTAATGGGATTATTTTTTGTATTCATTAAAAAAATATGATTTACTGCGTGAACGGTAAATTATACCAACATATCTTTTATATGCCTGTTTTGATCATGAAAGATCGTCCCTGACTCAATCTCGCAACTATATTTGATGTATTTTAATTCTAAGTACAATTCCTTAAGCGCAGGCTACACTGGCTACAAGTGCATTTTGTTACGCACACGTAGTCACGTAGTGAATCAAAGTGCATTTTGTTACGCACACGTTATTTTACTAGAGAGAGAGAGAGAGAGAGAGAGAGACCTGAGGATCTACTTATCCCAAAACTACTAAGAGTGCGAAGACCCGGTCTACACACGACACGCTTTACAGGTTCAGGTACGTACCTAGGCGTTTTTCCCCGCCCCCCACGACAACGGAGCCGAGGTCCGAGTCACAGAGACGCTCTCTAGTTGAGCCGACCCCTTCAGATTCGAGTGGTCTAGAGGCTCCAGACGGAGCGGTGACTCCCCCCGTGGGGAGATGCCATTCACCTGGAATACCTTTGGAGGCATTCGCCAATTCTCGGCTTGAGGTCCCCTTAGGATCTCGCCGTCCCCAAACCCGGTGATGCTGTAAAGGTCACCTGTGACGAACAGCATAACACTTGAAAAAAAAAAATTCTACCCGCTGCCCGTGCGTAAGCTTGCGAGCAAAGCGAGTTGGTTTAGTGAGCGCATACCGACAGAAATCCATACAAAGAATATTAACCGTGTACGCAGGCGGTGCTGGTCGAGTGCTGGTGGGTCAGGTGCGCTATGACCCTAATTCTCAAAGTACTTGTAATCCTACTCCTCTTTGCCTAGCTAAAACCTTAAAAGGGTCTGACTCTGAAGCCATAAACTTAAAACTTTATTTGACAAGTCTTACGTTGCCTGTAGAGCGTAATAAGGATGTATATTCGACCAATAACCGACTTACGTATGTCCGACCAATTTAATTTTGGTTTTAGTTAATCCACAGTATCATACCAGAATTAGGCCCATATAAATCTACCATAGTTACATTTTTAAAAAAGAGTGCATTGGTATTCGTCGAGCCTCTCCCACACCTGCGTGTTGAATCTTGGATTACTTATCACGCTAATATTAATGTCAAAACTAATGGCGCCAAATTCGTAGTTGTAGGCTTCTTCACCTGCACATACAAATTTATCGTCCCACACAACCCCTTCCGTTTGTGTCAAAAACCGACAGTCAACCTATTGGATAGCGTTTATCATCATGCTAGTGCCACACTTGCGCGATAAAGCTTTAATATAAAAGTATTCTTCAGCTATCGTCTAGCGTCTGTAGACACGCAGGCAGCTCGATAATTCAATATGATAGAACTAAATTCAATCTTTGGACGCAAATTTTAGCGCATTTAGTACCAAGCTTTATTGCTCAGGAGACATTAAGACACATTGAGAAAAAAATCTAGTTGGTTCCTCGGCTGGTACATCGGTCGCGCTGGCGCCAATAAGTTGGAGACGGTCAGTCGTCACGTATTTATCAGATAGTCCAGGGGTGCATGAGGGCGGAAGGTAAGCCTGCACTGCAGCACAAAATAGATAGTACAGAACTCCAACTTATGTATGTACTTCTTTTTTCATACCTACGCTCGGCGGTTCTACTGCTAGGATTGTTAATTTTATGCACAAAAACTATCTTGGTAGTGCCATTATCCCGTAAGTTGATTTTTCTAGTAATATTTTCTTTTGAATTAAACATCGAGCAGTTACATGCTTATAAATAAAAATTATAACTATACTTGCTATTTCTTCTTTCAAATGTTAAATACTTGTAAGTAATGGTATTCATTTGACATTGTGGGTTACCTATATTGCGAAGAGATAGCGCTGCCTCGCAGCTTAAGAAAGGCTAGAAAGAATTCGACACATCCGTCAGGGCCGCGGTAGCATAATGGTCAGTGAATTCACACGGACCATTAAACATATAATAGTTCCATGCTTAAAAAATATAAAATATGACTATAAATATGTATTTAGGGAAAACCAAAAGTAACTCAAACATTTCGATTTTTATGTTATTGCTATATTACAAATCAAAAATAATCGACTACTTATTCACGATTTAATGTTAAATATATCGTCCACTGTAGTGGACTGTAGTTATAATAACTATAATTATATTGTTTTAAACTTTCATGGTCACTAACATTGTAGTAATATAAGTTATTTCGTCATCATGGCGCTTGACACAGTGCCGAAATATCGGAAACTCGCTAAAAACAAGGTACATGGTAACAATCCCGTTAATAACTTATATTTCTATAACAACTATTTGTATTGTTGCTCCATTTTAGCGCAAAAACGTTTACAGAGGCATGTCTCAAGCGGATGGGATTTGCCTTCGCAGTGGACCCAACCGGTCCGAGATATCGTGTCCGCGAGCGGCGTCTACGTGTGCGTTACTCGAGCGCACTTTGTATGTAGATCGACTTCTGTACTATACATTTTGCGACTGCAGTTCGTGCTCGCTACAATTTATGGCCCGGCAACCGAGCGGGACGGAGACTGATCGCGTCGACTGCCCCGATCCCTAATAAATAACTACTCTTTGTAGCAAAGAGTCGTATTCGCGAAATATCCAGTTTTTTGGCTAAACTGCACTAACATTGAATTGTTAGGCGGTAAATTCGGTCGGATGTGCAGCACCGCTGTGGAGGACTTAATGAAATCCTTTAGTTTTCCGTCGTCCTCTTTAGTGTGCCGCAGTGGCAGCTATATTTTGTAGCTGTAAAATTCATTTCTAGCTCCCGCTACTAAACCCGCAACTAGCGAGAGCTAGAATAGAATTTTAAAGGACAAAGACGTAATATTTGTTGAAGGAATTCTTAAGAGTCTATATATGACATTATCTTAATATATAAAAGAAGACTGACTGACATATCAACGGACAGAATAAACCGCTGGGTAGAGACTTCAAATTAAGCACGTGAGTTACTCCAGTTTTTCAAAGGGGTTCAAAATACGGGATGAAAGGTTGTATGAAAATCTTATTCCTTAAGTGAAACTTAGCATGGATACTTATCTAAATAAATTAAAAAGTTTGTCATTTAAGTTTTCCTAAGCTATCCCCAAAAGGAGATTGGGAGGGCGTCGAAGTTTTTTGTATGGATGAATTTAAATGCGTATTTCGATTAACTCAAACCTTGTTTTTTTACTACAGAACAGAAATAAAGAATAAGGAATAAGGTGTATCAGGGTTTTTCGAAAATTTACCCCTAAGAGGGCCAAGAGGAGGATGTAAATATTAGAAGTAAGCGACCCGGTGGATATAACAATTTTGGATTATAAGTAGTTTATAGAGTTGAATATTTAATTTCATAAGAAATAGTTAAGGTTTATTGTTAATGTGTTCGAGTAGGTGATGGTGGAATGACACATTGTATTAAACACGTAAATTAATTTAATGTCACACAAAAAAGGTACAGACCGAGATATAAGATACTTAAATGAATAATAAAAAAGGGGATGAAAGTTTGCATGAAAAATCTCATTCTTTGAGTCTGTGAGACTTAAAACATGACTCAAATCAATCCAGTAAACAGACTGATCAAAACCGCATTTGGTCAAAAATAAGTTACTCAAATCGCGGTACGATACTCAAAGTACGAAGTCGCGGCCAAAAGCTAGTTAGAAATGTCAATAAACTAATTTTAATAGATTTATCGAATAAATAATTGTTTAAGTCTCGAATTAAAAAACATTAAATTTAGGAAACAATTAACTAATAAAGGTCATAGACATTGACTTAAGAATAAATAAAAAAAATATACTTCAAAGGGTTGAGCGTCATGTCTTTTGAGCCTATCATTTTAAACAATTTTAATGATTAAATGAATTATAGAATTGCGTAATTACTTTTAAGGATTATCATTACAAAGAGATTCCAAGACTAATATTTATGAACGAAACCACCGATGGTTCGTTTGAAATCGCGCTTTTAATCAAATTAACTCAGGATTGAGTACTTAACAGACTGGCTATTTAAAGTTAACAATCTGCGCATAAAGGGTTTTCCTGAACATTCTACGACCCAGCTTAATAAGGGAAGCCGTTTAAGAAAATAAACTATGGATAACTAGATGATTGCATCCCAAGTTCCGTGTAGTAAGTTAGTAAGTTTGAAGCGGGCCTGAGATCGGTGAGACAATTTAATCTCGACAGCCCTACCCGCAGACCCAGCCCAGGATAGTTTTTAAACGGTTAGAGTTTCTTTGTTCCCCCCTCTCCCAATCCCAGCGAGTCTTATTCGCTTTTAAAAACTCCTAACGACATCGCCTTTGCTAAATAAACTTTTAACGAAGAATTAAGCGGCAGTTTGTTTTTTTTCATGAGGCAATCAGAGCGAAGTTATTTTGATTAAACATTCTTTTCATATCTACAAATTAAGACGGTAAGTCTAATTTACTACGTTTCATAAAGGTACTCTTTTAATAACGTTTACCTTCGGGAATTGTTGTTTATGCTGCTTTATTATTCGGATAAATCTATGAATTAACCATACCGTTAACAGTATGGCCTACCTTTTTAGGGATTACGCAATACATTTTAAGGGCAGGCCCAATATGTACACGACAAATCCAATAACATTCTGTACGTTTGCTAGATTATGTAAATAAATAGAACTGGTAGAGGAAGATAGGCTTTTATACTTTTTGTGCTATGAAATTTATAATTTCATTAGTTCCCAGTCATGGAAATTCATATTTATTATGTCGTTAGTCATCAATTATACAATGTATTAATTTTGTTTGAGCATGTGATTTAGTTAGTAAAATTTAACGCTCAAATGTTTTCGGTTCCGGTCAAACTTTCCACGGTTGTCTGGAAGAAATAGTTTTTAGCGATAAGATCGACAGTTGTAACACGCTAAATTATTTTAAATACTATATATATTGTATGTTTCTCGGTGTTATAATAAAGAGGAATCTAATGTAATGGGAACTTTGATGGGAACTACATTATTTAAACTTGAGATTTATTTATTGATTTTTATTTATTGAGCATGAAACTATCTCAACTTTTTTTATTTAAAGTAATTTAGTTGTGTTACTTTTAGTAGTGCCTACCTAGGATGCTAGGTGGTTCAAGATCATCTCTGATAAATTATAGTCGTATATTCTGGCGCCTTAGACAGGTGGCATATTTATAATCAAACGAGAATTAACGCTAACTTTGTAGTTTAAACAAAAATAAAACCGAAATTTTTGGTGCTTTTGATATAAATGAAGATGGTTTTATTTTTGTGAAAAAGTTTTTAATTTTTCATCTTGTAGTTGGTCAGGATGTAATTTATTTAAGTTTTCAATAGTCTAATGTGATTTGCTATTCATATTTTTGTGAAATATTACCTTTTGACGTCGCTCAGTGTAGACTTTAGTCTATTCTTTCACAGAGCTTGTTTTATCCAAAGTACCATTAGGTGTTAGGTAAATGTGAGCAAGGTAGGCGATGTGTGAGTGATACTGTCTATTTGGTTGTGGTACTCTGGTATCGCAAGTGTCTATGCCGTTGGATCTTATGATAAATTGAATTTTCTCGAAAATCCTAGGGATTTTGCGAAAACACGGGCGGGTGTATCTATGGGGTGGGCTTGCTCGCCACCCGCTTAATGTCACCGCACACGGGCCACAAGCCACAGCCACAAAAGCCGCCACGAGAAGCTCGAAGCGGCTACTAAAGTGGCTGAAGCGCGCGACAGCGGCCGACTAAGGTAAGGGAGAGAGGGGTGAGCAATCGCGCGAGTAACGTGTGGCGGCGTTTTGTATCGGTGCATTAAGTGGCCGGTGCAGGCCACAAGAAGCGAGCAACGACGATTTGTAGCTTGTGGCGGCCACCGGCGTCCCGTCTGTGGCGAGTCCATATAAAAATGTATGAAAACTACAAGAAATATGCCGGTGGCGGCGTTTTGTGGTTGTGCTCGGTGGCCCGTGCGCGGCGACACTTATTTATCAAATAATCTTATGACATTGATAGGCTCTGAAGGCCGCTTATCATCTAGTTGATCATATTGCGCTTGTTCTTCAGCTATTATGAACTTTCAAAGTTTTTACCTAATTTCGAATAATATACATAGTTCCAGAAATGTTATAAACAATTTTATTTTTGCGCTTCATATGTTTATTGTCTTATAAAATTTTAAAATAATTGAAAGGGTTATTTTTCCTTTATTTATTTGATACTAGTGGCCCACCCTCGCTTTGCTTCGGTGTAGAGCTGTAGTGTAGACTATAGTTTTTGTTCAAAGGCTTGTATTATACACAATGACTTTCTTCATAATAATTATAAACCTTCCATTCCAATTAAAAAAAATTGTTACGTAGATTGAGACCTGTTGTACCGAATGCACCATGGCTCTGCTGTTCCGATTTCAAAAAATATTTTTGTATTGGATAGTGCATTTATCGAGAAAGGCTATATATTGCCAGGCTACGACCATTAGCAGCGGAGCATCGATGAAAAATGTTGCAAAAACGGGTATAAATATTTCATTTGTGAAATTCCGTTGCGTGCGCTGGGTAAACGGTGAAAGTTACATAAAAATCATGCATGACGGAATTCTTCCCCTTTAAAAGTTCTGTAAAAAAGTCCACGACAGCCTATGTTCATATTTTAAGTTTGACTCACTATAAAGCTTTTTCTTCAAATAAACGCGGGTGAAACCGCAGGGCACCTCTAGTTGTGACATAACTGTAATAGTTAGACATATGGTATAAAGGACTTTTTTGTAGATATTGGTAACCTCTATAAAACTTTACTACATCACTTTGCTCTATTGCCAATGACTTCCGCAGCGTACACGATATAAGGCTATTTTTTGGTATTTTTACACATGTTGGGTTCATTATCGATGTTTTCATAGGGAACCCTAACTTTTTTGAAAATAAACTATATTAATCAGTGATAATGTATGCATTCAAATGATAAAAGAATTTTTTAAATCGGTCCAGTACTTTTTGAGCCAATTCGTTACAAATATACTTACATACAAATCTTTCTACTTTATAATATTAGTATAGATTAACTTAACTTGCTTATTTCAGAATATGGCTTAACAGAACAAGATCCGAATCAAAATACTCATCACATCAAAGGATATAAAGGACCTACTTCACAAACCGCACATTTTTCAATAGTCGCTCTTCACACAGAACTAGTTTCAGCGTTGTCCGCCATTACTATCAATCTTTTAGAACTAAGGTTTTTCCAATCGAATTGATAAGTTGAGATGTTAGAAGCGAGATCCTTTCGATTCATCTTTTCAGTGGTTTCAAACGGATTGCTTCTGTTGCTTCCTCCGCTTGGTAGTAGCCCAATGGATGAAGGATAATGGTATTGGGCTTTGGGAGATTTCAAAAGGAAATGCTTATTTTAGTTATCTGATATTTGGAAAGTTGTTATCGTGTAGGGATGTGGATGGAATACGCATAATATAATCGGCGGTCACTAGCGAGGCCATTATTGAATTGAAATGAGTGAGTCCCCATTGCGTTCAATAAAAGATATTGGATAAAGGAAAGTTATTTTTATTATGAAATACCGAACAAGTGCGAGTTTGACTCACATACAAAGGAAGGATCCCATACAACCGTAGAATGCGACATTGACACCGAATCCAAATATTGTTAGTAAAACGACTTCGAAAGACGGTTTAAAAACCATTGGAATCATTTATTGGTGTATTATATTGTGTTATATAAAGAGAAATATTTGTGTCTGAGTCATGATCCTTTTATATAGCCTTTATGTAGGTTTAATAATGTATGTTTATTTTAAATTTGACTTTTTAATTGTGATTCCACTTATGACTATTTCTATATATATATTTTTTTTTGTATTACATTGCATTGACTTGTTGGTGTGTTGGACTAGCTCTGTAAACCAGCATGTGAAACGGAATATATAAATAAATAAATAAATAATCAAAGTTTGGGATACAAAAATACAATCCCAACTTGTGAATTTTCTGTTGGTATCCAAGAACTTTCTTCATACAATTTTATGTAGCCAAAACGCGCAAGCCTCCTCTACGTGATGCTTCGTCTTAAAATAGCAATTAAAAGAAGATTTAGTTTCTATAGTTCAGCTTAAGTTTTGGACAAAATTATGAAGAACATAATCTGAAACACTCTATGTCACAAACGGTACGGCACAGAACTACGGTCAGCGCCGGCTCAGATGCCAAAAATGCAATGCATAATTAAATGCAAAATAATCTTCCAGAGAAAAATATTTGAAGTGATCGCGTTCACAAAAGACAATCGCGTGCTACCCTTATCAAAGGCTTAGGTCGGCGCTGAAAATTGTATAGAAACACAGAATAATAATAAATAATAAATAAATATGTTTATTCCTTTTAACTTAACCTATTATTATTTAATTACATTGTTGGTGCACTCCTTTTAAGTATAGCGATCCCTGACGCGCTGAAAATTGTAAAGAAACACAGAATAATGTAATACAAACAAAAAATAAATAAAAATATGCACACCAGTTTTTCACTCGTTCCAATATAACTGAATTGTTCAATGACACCAAATAATTAGGCATATTGTCAAAGTTATCAAAGAAAAAGATACAGGATACAATGTTGCCGACCGAGTGGTATGTGGTAATCAAGGTGTCGCCAACACAGAGGTCCCAGGTTCGAATTCCGGTGGGGCAAATCAGCAAATGTTAGTATGTATATCTAGATAATATATACTTATATTTTCTTATCAGGATACTTATGATATAGAGGATACTTTGGGGCTAGGCTAATTGGTGTGAGTGTTTGAAATATTTATTTATTATTTATGTATTCTATCTATTCGTTACCCTAGTCTTCCACATAACACAAGCCTTTCAATGCTTACTATGGAGCTAGACTAATTGGTGTGAGTGTTAGAAATATTTATTTCATAAATTTAATGTACATAAATTCGTCACAGATTTAATTCGACACATTTTCGTTTACTCTATACATTGGAAGTTGATTCGTCGCATTTTTGTTTTCTCCATACATTGAAAGTTAATTCGTCACATGCAATTTATTCCATTGTTAAAAAAAGAACTGTGGTGAATTTACACACAACTATTTTTTTCGTGACGAATTAATTTTGTGGCGAATGTGTAACAATCCTTTCGTTCGTAATAGCAAATTATGAAAGTCGTAAACAAAGTACCCACCTTCGTGGAAACGGCTCATCAAATCTATTGGTCCCGGGTGTTCATTAATTTCAATAAAGGTACCCGCTAAAAGGAAGCGGTGGGCAAAGAACTGCTTATTTCTGATCATTCAGGAAATGAACGTCAAATATTTTCTTTGGCACAAAGATACTGAAGTCCCTTTCTTTTGGCTATTAATTAGCACCGAAAAAGAAATATCGTAATGAATACTTTTCGGGTAACATTCTATTAATTAATGGAACCCGATGGTGGAGTCCTCACTATTGGGGACATTTCATCGGAAATCGGTTCCGTGACAGTGTAACACGTGTCAGTATCGTTTCTAATTATAATATCATTCTGTTGATCCTTGCGTAAGAATAATACAAATTTTAGATGTCTGTTAGGAATTTGATATAAATCTTATATACAGGGTGTAAAAAATCCTTTAACGAAGTCGAAGGCCACGTATTTTCCCCATCATGACAATCCTTTTTTTCTTCTGGACCATACCTGGATAATTTATGGTTATGGAGATATTGAAGGTCAAAGTCACATTTTTTTTCAAGATTTATACATTAATATTTTCAAAACGTAATTTAAAACTTTTTTATCGACATATTTACACACACGCACACACATACACACAGCCACAATCTTTGCGTAGCGCCACAGTAGAGCGCCGCGCTATACATTGCGTACTGAAAAAAAAAGTATTTTTTTAACTTAAAAATAGGAATGATTCCCACGTATAATATTTTGTAGTGTTACTTGTTTGGGTGTACAGAATGCGTAGTTTTAGTCTTTGTCATAGGTTTCTGTACACCTTGTATAATATTCTCGTGTCACGGTGTGCGTAATTGAACTGCTCAGAAACGGCTCTACCGATTTTCGTGAAATTTTATATGCATATTCAGTAGGTCTGAGAATCGGACCACATCTATTTTTCATCCCCCTAAATGTTAAGGTGGTCTATCCATAATCAAAGTCTTTTATATGCTATTTATATATCATACAAAATGTATGGTATATGGCGCTGCTCTGTGAAACGAATACAACAGATGGCCACCCAGCCGAGTGCCCTAGGCGATAAGATGCTCGCCTATCGCGTACATTTTATCCGGGCAACTTGGGCACTTGCTATATGAAAGCAATCCCTCACACTTAATGTACTTTATAGCTTCTTTCTGTATCTCTCTCTATTTTATTA
Organism: Chilo suppressalis; assembly: GCA_902850365.2. Taxonomy (NCBI): domain Eukaryota; kingdom Metazoa; phylum Arthropoda; class Insecta; order Lepidoptera; family Crambidae; genus Chilo; species Chilo suppressalis. Next base: position 9,487,435 of record OU963902.1, read on the forward strand.
TTTTTCTATGGAATACGGCAATACAGACGTTCTTTGACGACCTCCGGTGCGCGAGTGGTATATACGCCGGGCTTGTATACACGTGGTCTTTGATATTTATTAACCAGATTTCTTTTGGTCTATTTGTCCCTATTGGCACGGACAAAGGATTCTGAGTCCATACATCCCAGTCTGTAAAATTTTCCTCCTTTTCTGAAAAAAAATGAGTTACCTATAATAAAAATAAAGTTGTTACCTATTACATAAAAATAGTGACTACATAAATATAGTTACTAGTACTAAAACTTTGTTTTGTTAAAATAGTTTTGTTCTTATAACGAAACAGTTATGTAAAATTTACTAGACTTCAGTAATTGGTTACAACATGATTGCTTCAGTATAGTTTCACTATACTGTTATTTGTAATTGAACTATTTTGTTATCTGCAACATAATTTTCTGATGAATTATAGCAGTATATTATTATCTTACTTTTAAAAGTACTTTTCTGCTTTAAAACCTCTACGTACTATACTGCGTATCAAGTAAGTAGTTAAGTACTGGGGATTAACAGATGATTGGTGTTATTCCCAATTTATTTTTAAATATAAAATTTAATAACTTACCTGATAGATATTCACAAAACAATCTCTATAGCGCGATTCAGCGGATGTACCGTACATTTAACAAAACACGTACTTGAAATCTGCAATCGAACTTTTTGGCTAACATTTACATCACTTTTCAGTTATCATAGCGGTTTTCGTGCTTGCTAATAAATAACACATAATAATTGCAGTTATGCTAACTCTATGTAAATAATTACCTCAAGTATGTTTGATTACAACAATACATTGTTATGTTACATGTTATCGAAATCGAATTTGACAGCTTATAACAAAATGGTTTAGTAGTTTTTAACTAAACTCGATTAACTGAAATGATAATGTTAAATGCAACAGAACAGTCTGCAATCACTATGAGTGACTTAAAATTATTTATTAGTTAACAAAGTTTGGCTATTTATCGGTTAACTCAACTAGTTTTCTAAATTACTTTTGTCTGTAGTTTTGACTGTAGCTTTCACAAATCTGTATTAAGGAATGTAGGTGTCGTTATTTTGTAAAAGTTTTCTCAAGTCGCGCGGGATGGTTTTTTCGCCAAAAGTACTTCGAAGGTCTTGAAGCAGCATATTCTTCTGTATTTGAAATGAACAGCAGGAGAAAAAGGTATGATCCAGTGACCGATTTTCAATGTTGCAGAAGTTATAAACAGTTTAGCTGACTATCTTGAGTCGGTACAGGTGACATTTAAAAAGGAAATGACATTTTTTAAATGTCACTCTGCTCATAGTGGTATAAAAATCTCTTGTCTTGTACTGCCCTTTATCAAACCAAGAGGCACGTATGTCTTTCTGAATTTCTCCTAGCCATTTTCTTTTCTCTTGTAGGGATTTCTTCCAGTGGTCGAGCCGTTGTGTTTTGATTTCTTGTTTGAGATTAGACAAGAGATATGAATACGGTATTTTTATTATACAATTTATAACCAAAAATCATTGAAAATCTATTAAGAAGTCAGCAAAAATAGGACTAAGCCAAAAACCACAAACCGATTTGTTTATAAATAGAAATTTCTCTGCGTCTAATTGATAGTAGGTAAATCTTGCTTAGTAACCTTCACTCGAGAACTCGAGCGGATTATCCGAGCGAATAAGGAAACGGGATATCCGTTACAACCTAACTCCAGAGTCATTAAGACGGGTGCAGAATGTAGCGGCAAAGAATCCAACGAGAAACTCTATTAAGGATAGCACGAGACGCTTTGTCCGGAATTAAATTTAGATTGAATCTATCTGTTAAAGTGCTCCGCCGTTTAGAACTTACCTAACTTCACTTTATTTTTTTTTTCCAGTAAATTGATTTAACGGGAATGTGTAATTTGGCGACGCCGAAGTGCCATGATCGAATCACGGGAAAGATAAGTTTTTCAAAGTTTATTTTATAGAAAGAAGGACCATGATTATATTAGGCGAGCTTCAGGCGAGTGATTTAATAGCAAACAAGGGATGCAGGCTGCGGCAAATTGAAATTTCTCCATTACAATTTTTATTGAAGTGTGGACTGAGGATATTAACAGAAGCTACGGTCGAAAATATGAAAAGTTTGATTATATAAATAAATATTTCCAACATTCATATCAGTTAGCCTAGTCCCAAAGTAAGCACTGCAAGGCTTGTGTTTTGGGATACTAGGGTAACGGATAGAATACATATACTGTACATATATAAGTATATTTGTATAGAAATACATATTCAACATTCATGACTGCAGTGCACGACTGACATGACAAATGCTCGTATTCATCACACAAACATCTGCCCCGACCGGGATTCGAACTCCGGACCTTTTGTAGGTAACCTACAATGTCAAAAGAATACCTTTATAAGTATTAAACATTAGAATGAAGAAGTAGAAATTGTAGTTATATTTTTTATTTTTTTAAGAATTAATATAGTATTAAATAATTATAAAGTTTGTCATTTTTAGTTTTTCTAAACTACCACCTAAAAGTGGATTTGGAGGTGCTTCAGTGTTTAGATGGATAAATTTTAAGGCGCATTACGTCTAACTTGGTATTTTTACTAAAAACCGGAATGTGTATCCGGCATTTTTCCAAAATCAGCCCCGAAGAGGGTAAAAAAAGGAATTAAACTTTGTATGAAAAATCTTTATCTTCGAGTTAATTGTCACACAAATACGAATATCAATCTAAATAAATTATAAAGTTGGCTATTTTATATTGATGTAAACGAAGAATGGATAAAAAATAAACTAGGTACCCAAATCACTAATTCCACGCACTACTAGATAAATAAATTTTCTTTGTTTACAACGTGTTCAAGAGTTAACACTACCTAATTGAATAAAAACAAATGCCACTCAATATGTGGAAAAATATATAAGAACAACGAATGCGTGGAGCGGACCGTCCTCTAGATTGTAAAATAGTTTCGGACGGTTACCTATAAATACAAATTAACATAGTTTATCGACTCAGGTGCAGGGGCGCGGCCGGCCTTGAGGGATTCTGATTAATTAGGGCCCCGCGCTGAAACCCTTTGAATTATTCGGGCCCCACACCAAAGCTCCTTAAGATTGTGTTACACGGATGTTACGATTTTCCTTGAAAGATGCTCCTTTGGTGTATTGTCTAATTAATTAGCGAGCTCGGCACACAAAAGAACGAGCGTGGCCCTCTGCTACTGTAAAGTCTTTTGCCTCACTATTTTTTATTATAGTAGCGTCTTGTTCTCGTGGTCGACGAGTATCATTTTCCATTACGTCGTTTTTGTGGTATGAAAACTATTAAAGTGTCTTCAAGTTAAAAATATTTTTAGCAGTTTCTAATAAAATTGTTCTGAACATATTGATTTTTAAAATTTTCTTTGTGAATGTATTTTTTTTAGATATTAAAGACTGCTTTCAAACAAAGGTTCCACAAATTTGGCTTTTAGTAGCAAAGCAATTTATATTATTCTATCGATATTTTCTTCATACCTGAACCTTCCTAGTAAAAATGTGCATGTTGATGCTTCAGTTGGTGCTTTAATATATACAACCGCAATTGAAAATAATACATTTGAATTTCACTATATGTAAACACTAATAGTACGAGAAAGCACGCTACACGTTTAACTTGGGCACCGTTTCTATTATACCAAAGCGGAATTTTGGTTGAAAATTGGGAGCTCTATTTTTGATTCGTTCGCCTGACATACTATCATCCAATGAGACTTAAGTCACTAGTCATTCCCGCTGTGAAAAATAAACGTGTAATTCTCAATAACTGGCTATTTAATATATGCTCATACTCCACCTGATGTTAAGTGTTGGTGGAGTTCAGTCCCGAATATAGCCGATGCGGCAGCAAAATGTGGCGTTCCATCCATCTTTACGCATAGGGAACATAAGTTTGTATGCCCAATTTGACAAAGCTGTTTATGCCGACTGTTCTTCTGGCGGCGTCGGTCGTGTTGCTCTATGTCTTTATAACAGCTTGAGTACTGACTAAGCACCCCCGAAGCTAAAACGCAAAGGTGGTTGACCTTGTACGTAATAGGGATGATGACTAATTTTTTTTTCTTCGTTTATCAGGTAGATTATAAAAAAGTATTGGACACGTATTTTTTTCTTTTTTCACATAATATAAACATTGCAGAGATATATTGATTTGGAAAGTCGCATGACGTCACGTTTGAGTACACTTATAAGGGAAAATTCACTCAAAAGTGACATCACGAGCCCCTACTCCCAAACTTTGACGCGCTATAACTTTGTCATTTTTTGGTTGATTGCCCAAAGAAAAAATACGTGTCCATTATTTTTTGATCATCTAACTGACGGACTAAATAGAATTTCGTTTACTGTACCCCGTCATCACCCCTATTCTTATCATAATGCTCTTTCGGGATTAGTAGAATTTTAAAGCGCATTCTTAGATTAAATATAAGAGCGCATTTCATATATTAGATGCATAAATATATTGTCTGTTTCAAATGAATTTAGACCAAAAGTAAAAAAAAGAGGTAGGTAAGTCTGACCATAAACAGTTTAGTGATGGAGATTCGTAGAGCTTTATTAAAAGAAAGAAATTGTAAAAATGAATAATTCCTTCATAACCTAATCATGGCACCAATTACATTGGATGGAGAATTTATCTTTAAACCTTGGATGTTGGACTTGAAACTTAGTCCAACACAATCTTCGGTTATCAATACACTTCTTTTATTCCTTGACGCTCTTGTGCCTAGAATAAACTTTATGCAATGGCTTTCTCTTGGTTTTCCATAGGGATGACATTACAAAAACCACGAACTAGATAAACATAATAAAAATACTTGTAGAAAACAAATATAGTTTCAAAATAGTTTCATCAGGTATGCGTCTAGTCTAATCTTGCCCTTAGACTGCGTTGACCATAACTATTAGACGGACTGCATGATTGTTAGCCGTCTCAATCGCTTGTATAAGAAAACACCATGAAGCAAATACTTCATGGAAAACACCCTATCAACCAATTAGCTTTGGTAGAAATTAGATGCTGTCAGGTAATAATAACAGTGAAAAGTTTTCCTCGAATCGTCAACAATTAACAAATAGTTTCAGAATTTGTCTCCTTCTTTATATAATTTTCCCAGCTTTAAATATGGCAGCTGGCTCAATCTATGGTTCCAGTTCGGCACAGGAGTGAGAGTCAGTCTCAGTATAATTCAATACCTCTGAAGTAAGTGAACGTAACATAAACGTACCTGTAGGAGGTAACCACTGATTTTCAGTTAAAAAAGGGGCGATGGCGTCTATAACAATAAAAGAAAGTAAGTTACGACTTCGGAGGTTAATAGCTCAGCCGAAAGTCATAAAAATCAAACTGTCTGTGCGCTGCACAATTTTCTCCCGTTCAAATGTATTTCATCAGAGTTCGTGGCGGGCACTTCAGGTTGGTCCTTAAGTAAAAGCGTCATTTGTAAACGTGATGCCTGCCCATTTAGTATTCACTTTCATTTTAAAGTGTTCCCATTTTAATCTTCGGGTCATCAAGTCGTTTTTATTGCGGCACGAATATCCAATTAAACGTTAGAGGTGCTCGTAAATTTAGGGATGCAAACCTACTGGACCCAGCGATTCCCCTTTCATTAAATCGATTCTGCGCAGTGTTTGTCCGCCTCTTATATAAAGGTTGAATACTTTGATCGCGAAATTGCTTTAAAAACATCAAGCCGACCTTGTTTAACACGTTACGGCTCGTTCGGAACTTTGCCATATTGACGTTGTTTCAGATTTAAATTAAGGGCGAAACCTCTTTGTTGTTCGATAACCACTGCATCTAATTGTATACATCGTTCCGAATAAAGTTCCCGTTTCGTTTGACTTGTAGTAGTCTAATGTTGGTTATTGACCACAGTTTAATAATCTTACAGCCATCCACATAGGACGTAAATAAAATTTCGTGCTTGGCAAAGCGATTAGTGGACATTCTATTGCTATAGATAGCAGAGAAAGTTATTCTTTCAGACATTTTATTCAACTTAATGTCAAATGGCACCTTGTTGGTTGTTGCTCTACTGATTCCCCAAAAAGATATTAAATGTGTAGCTATTTCTATATAAATGTGTACCCGCAAAAGATTCTGATGAAAGGAATTCAAAGAGAACAAATTATAAGCTAGAGCAGTACTTTTAAGAATCTATAGATAAGTAGATATATTTGAACGAGTATAAAGCGCAATTAATATTGATTTTTTACATTATTATTGACGTTTCGGATCCTTTACACGTAGCGTGGTCGCCACTCATGCAATAAATTTGCTGTACCTGTTGTCGATATAGCGTACCATCGATTTGGTATAATGCAGATGTAGCGTACCATCGACGTAGGGTACTATCAATTCGTTAACTCATCCATACGTCACATCTACGGCAAACTTACGAATCTGCTTTTTTAGTAAAAATCTATAATGAAAAACTGCACATAATGGGGTACTTAATACCAGGGAAAAGTCACACAATTTTATCAACGACGGTTCCAAAATCTGATTGTTTGAATCTGCATTTTATGTTTATACGCCTAAAGTAAAATTACCAAATTAATATACGATATTTTGGCGTAGTAGGTTTTATGAAATTCAAGTCGTATTCGTAAGTTTACTATGGAAGTGACGCATAGAGCGTTTCAAACTGTCGATGTAGCGTACCATCGATTTGGGGTTTTGTCGATTCATTAACCCATCGATGGAGCGTTTCATACTGTCGATGTAGCATACCATCGATTTGGGGTACTGTCGATTCATTAACCCATCGATGGAGCGTTTCAAACTGTCGATGTAGCGTACCAGCGATTTGGGGTACTGTCGATTCATTAACCCGTCGATGGAGCGTTTTCGATATAGCCCCTGTCGATGTAGTAACTGTCGACATTATAAAATAGACCCCCTTAGACAAATTGGGCTTGATTCTTAATACCCCGTTGCCTACCCTGATCCCATCTGTAGGAGTAAATATTTTGTTTGTTCCGTATTTTGTTTACATAGTCGTGCAAAAAGTAATTTTAATTGAGTTCAGAGAGGACAATGGCATATATGTCAATATTTGTAAGCCGAAATGGAGCGGAAACAATAAAACTATTCACATCTCTTATCAATATTAAAAAATTGTGTGACTTTGAATATATTTTGTATTTTCTCTTCAATTCAATTGTTGTGCCGATAATTCCAGAATATGAAAATGTTTACATGCATTTTTATTTCAGACTGACGTGCCATAGTGATCCAGCAATAGCCCTCAATAGACTTCTTGTGATAATTTTTTACCTCCATTATAATAAACGAAGAATAAGCTTGGATTAGTTACTCTATGTTTTATCTCTGTTCATTGAATAACAAGTGGTTCTGAGGAGTGATATGAACAATACACGGCGTAATTAGTCAGAAATCAATCAGAAATTAATATATAGCTCTATTCAAATTGGATGTATACAACAACTCTTTAGAATCGTGCAAAAAATTGTTTTTCCCTACCACTCATTATTGAACATTTTTTTAGCTACGGAGAAAAACGAGCAATAAAGCTCCACAACATTAAAAGTATAAATTTAACAACATTTACAAATCATTATGTTGTAACAAGGTCAATACAATTATGACTTATTTAAAAGAAAACCTGTTGGAATGATTGGAACAGTTCAAACCCAAGCTTTTTTGTCTGTAATATAATCAGACACGTTGTAATAAGCTTTTTTATACTATCTTTGAATTTATTTATGGTTAACTCTTGGATATTGCTTGGAACTTTATTGTATAAGCAAACACAAAGACCTTTAAATGAATTATTGATTTTGTGAAGCGTAGCAGTAGGTAAAGTTAGTTTATTTTTGTTTCTTGTAGTAAGTGTGTGAACATCACTATTTTTAAGAGACAACATTACACTACGGGAAAAAACTGAAGTACACTAATCTGGCCGTATCTACATCCGTTAACTGGCGTATCTTCATTACGTCATATGCTGCAGAGCTAAGTCTATTTGACATTTTATCAATATATGGTCCCCATTGAAGCTTAGAATGTAAAGTAATCCCTAAGAATACTGTGGTGTCTACCAGGGCCACATTCCTATCCTTTATATTCATACTGGTTTTTACCTGTTTTACATTAGGTAATATAATTTTAATACATTTCGTTTTTCCTTCATTAAGTCTAAGCTTATTTCTCGTCAGTTAGTAAAGTAGAAAATTAATACGTTGAGTCAATTTTCGTTTAACTTAAGCGAACTTTAAATCACCACCGAAATTGGCCTCCGAAAAATACCCACGAAGTATAATAGCAAGTAACCAACACCATACATAATGAATTTCCACCCTTTAATTAATATAAATAAGGCACATAATTCACATGGGCGCGTCGGTCGGGAAAGGGTCGGCAGGTGACAGGTAAGCTTGTCTTATTGAAATAAACGACTTGTGACCTCACGAGGTTCAACCATGAGGTTCATATCTCACACCCCCCAATTATGCCTTTATCATGTTCAATTTAAGGATCAAAATTCAACAGCGAAACCACGCATCAGTGATTTTGTTCAGTACACACACGGCCTGATACCTTAGCACGTCTTGAATTTATCCAAGTGTAATTTATACCTATTGAATATGTACAGTGGACGGATTATTTTCATGTCTTCATTAGACTACGCCACGGTTCCGCTCGAGTTCACCGCTCCGATGTATACGAAAACATGATTTTCAGGGAACGCCGCCTACGTATTGTGTGAGCTACGCTTTGTATTTTTTTTTATGTTTGTGTAATGTATTGTCGCATGATTTTTTGCCTTCACGACATATGGAAACATGGATCACGTTAGACGTGTTTATGAAAAAGCAATCGAGCATTTATCGTTCACGTGTCATTATAGTTTGTATCCTTATCTTACGACTTATCTTCATACGCATTGATTTAAGGCATCGTAGTACTTGGTCAGTGTGCACACGTGTGCCCTAACGTTGCGTTTATTAGTTGCGACACGACCTATTAGAGGTCCGTTGCATTTCAGTCAAATAGAAAGAGACCATGATATTGTGATTCCATGGCAACGCGGCAAAAGAGTTAGTGGATTCGTGACGCACTTAATAGGCAAGCACCGTAGCTTAATCATTCGAATTTGATCGCCTGCTTGTCCATACGCTACGGTGCGGTGTTCCTGCCCCCTTTTTCAATCCGAAATAATACCTAATAATACCTTTTTATCATCAAATGGAAAGCAAAAATATTACGTAAGCGCTGCCGTGTACATAATTATTCAAAATGGGTGGTCCGTGCCATTTATGCGATACCTTAATATTTACTTACTTCTAAGATTATTTTTTAGAATCGACGCTGTTTTTGATGCGTCGTCGCACCGCAGTGTTGAGGCATAGCTTTTATGTAGTACGTGACTTAGGCCGTGACACCTGAAGATAAATTATTAAGTAGGTATATCATAGTGACTTTATCAATATTTTTTCACATGCATAAAAAAAGAAAGTGTATAAGTCTTGCGTAAATTTATTTTATATATTTTTTTGTTTATCATAGAGATGGTATCTTGTATTTTTATCGTAGAACAGCAAATAAATATAGTTTTTGTTTTTTATTAAAATAAGAAAACTAAACTTTCAAAAGTTCCAAGTAAAAAGAAGGTATAAACAAACTATTACACAATAACTCATTTCGTTGTAAGTACCTTAAACATAAGTATCCTCAGAAATAAATTTATCAAAAAGGTAGGTACCTTATATTAAAATTTTACAAAGCTAATAAAATGTAGCGAGCGTAAACAGAAAAAAGTTCATTTTAAAAATGCAAGTATCTCTTACGTCACAGTTAGAGTGCTTTTCTCGAAGGCAAGTAGATAAGTAGTCTATTAAGTGAAGCGAAGAATATTACACCCTATCGCTTACCAACCTTTAAAATATTCAAACCGATCCCCATTGGGGGGGAAGTATCAAAAGAAGAAATTCGTAGTAGCATTTAAAACATGCAGGTAGATATTCGCGGTACTTCCATTATTCCTTGTAAATTATTCATGAATTCGGTGTCTCCGTAACGAGTCGGTTTGAGAGGGAAACCTACTGTCGATAATGAACTAACGGTTTTTATTCGAATACCAATTCGTTGATTTTAATTTGAATAGAATTTTCAGGTAGATCTCTCTCTGTCTCTCTCTATTGGTTGCCCTCAAAAAGTTACGTGACTTCATCGGAAACGTTAATTGATTTCTGATTATCATCTGTATCATTACAGTTGATGATGTCATTTTCTTCAGCAAAAGAGTGACAACAAGTCACTTTGACAAGCATTACACTAATTTGACGACTTGGAGTGCAGTTGGCAGTTGTTAATGCCGAGTGGCATTTAAGTTAACCTTATTTGAAAAATCACTTTACCACATGAGTAATAAAAAGACGTCCAGAGACAAAGGTTCATACAACCGTACTGCGATCGTTTCACTATTACAAGCAAGACGCGCGTGTATGAGTTAGCACTGGCCGCCTGTCTCGTACGAAGTCACTGCCAGTGCTCAAATGCAGGGCTCGCGGAACACTCGCGTCGTTTTTGTTTTAGTTTTAAATTTTGAAATAATAAAAAGTGTTAAAAAAAATGGTTTGTTGTACTGTGCATATGAAAAGTGATACAACTAATAAGAACTTAAATAAAGAAAATTTGACTATGTTTATCCTCCATCTAGTAAGTTTTTTGTTAAAAAAATATAGGACTTCTGTCTTTCTTTTCTTTCTTCTTTTTATATTTTAAAATAATAAAAAGCGTTAAAAAAGAAAAAAATAAATGGTTTATTGTACTGTGCATATGAAAAGTGATACAACTAATAAGAACTTAAATAAAGAAAATTTTACTATGTTTATACTTCTTCTAATAAGTCTTTTGATAAAAAAAATAGTAGAACTTCTTAGGTAATGTTATTGATAGTGAATAATTTTCATTTTTATATTTACAGGTAGGCAAATATTTACCTACATTGTAGTAAAACGGTGCGTTCCAAAAAATAAAGAACCGTATAAGTCGCGGCACCAAACTCTAGCGCTGACCGTTATTGCACAGAAACTAAAATTAAGATGTCTTGGGGGGAAACGAAGTGCGCGGTGGACGTGTGTTGCGCCAATGAGGGCTACCGTTTTCTGCCTCACCAGATGGCGCCACTGTTGAGTGAGGTCCTAAATTGTAACTTTTAAAGTTTATTAATACGCACATGAAATCAAAGGTTACATTTAGATCGTATTTTTACACAAAAGAACCATATCCTAAACATAATAGGCCATGCCACAGTGACGCGCAGTTCCGTTTTATTCGGAAAATAATCATTTTTCTAAGCTCAAATTTTTAATAACTGACATTCATTGCCACATAACTCATATTTGCCATAATTGTTACCAATTATTCACAACATTATTTTAATTAGAAATAAACTCGCGTAGTCAACCAACAAGCAATAACATTTGACATTTCGGAGACCTCACGCTACACTAGCACCTCTAGCGGCGGATTCATACGCGATAGCCCTCATTGGCTCTCCAGTTGTACCTATGCGCAGCTACCCCCTCCGCGTTTTGCTCAGCGCTAGAGTTACGTGCTGCGACCTGTATAGGGTCTCACAGACAGAGGCGGCCTGCGGCCACTTCTCGTTTTTATTTATGTACTTATACACCATGAGTTTTGAGTTACCTTAGAAACTTTACTAGCTAATTCGTCTGAATTAAGTTAGCAAAGTTTTCAAGTTTTTTTCTGTAATTTTTTTTTGAAAAATGTTTAATAATTAATATACAATGTATGTAATTATGAAACCTTAACAATTTTTAATGTTTCAAATTAATTAAAATACATCTACTTTTAGAATCTAGGTACTTTAAACGGTCAATTCCATAATAGGTGTGTTATTTACAAAGCACCGTTTTATGATATTTCGTAAACGACATAAATATTTTTTTGTATGTAGGTGTAGTACGTTTACTGGTTATAACTTTTCGCACTATTTTTATTTATCTAATTTATAAGTTTCTCATGTAACTCAAAATTCACAGTGTATATTTCAAATAACAATTAATCTACCTGTTCCAGGTAACACATTTGATACTTTTAAAGGTATTCCATTTAACGTTCGAGTTATAACGTAACTCTATGAGTTATTTGTGCAAAGCAATATCGCCGTCATGCAGCCTAAAAATACTAGCAAAAATCTAAGTTCCAGTAAATCCGGGATCACAATATACTCGGAAAGCGAAGAGTTTGGATTAAGTTGATGTTTTCTAGTAAAAATATTCTTTTGCTCACTACAGAAATTGAGAAATGTAATATCTAAATAAAATGTAATTTTCTAATAGCTATATGTAGTTGTAACTTTCTATAATTTCTATATGAGATTGGTTTCAGTTTCAACATAATTTCATCTACCTTGGACTTACCAATCCCCGTGGAACCATTTACCCGGATAAAAGGTATGCCAAGCGTTAGTAAAGATTATGATCCGCCCATGTTACAAAACCGTATGAGCCTTATTGGCGTGATTTATTAATAAACAAATTGGTAGCACCAATGATAATTGTAGAAGAGCAGATACGCCATAAGCGCATGCGCTGCGAAGACTCGAAAACAGGTTGTCGATTCTGCTACGTTAAAGTATTAGTCGTGTATCAATGACGTTTCAATAGCTTAGTAGATTTTTGACATAGCTATGGTTACTAATAAACATAATTACTAAATTTAAGTTTCTCAGGTACCTTTATATTCACGGTGTATACACATACGAAGAGATTTAAAGATTTTTAAATATTCAAATGATAATTCATATAGATCTATACGATACTAAAGTTTAATGATACGATACGTATGTAATTGAATCGAATTTTATTTATAAGTAAAAAAATAATATTAATGATCATAAAAAAAATCTGGCTAATATTTCACCCAAATATGTATAAACATCTTTAGCCAAACTAGGAAGTTCATCGCGTATTTTGGATTCAGCGCCCTTCCTATATTTTGAATACAAAGACAAGAAAACATATTTGAAACCTTAAATTACGAAAAACTGCGAAACATTATATTATTAATATCTATTAAAAATTAAATAAGTATTTGTGCGTGTAATGTATCATTACACTAACGGCAAGGTAACTATTATTTTGAATTGCATCAAACTTTCCTATATTAGCATTTGTAATAACTGCAAGCATTTTATAATTTTGTTGACATGTAAAATTCCTATCACCCATAAATACGCACTGGCCCCAGTTCTCCTTTTTCTGTTACCTTAGCCATTGCTAGGGCACAGCTTATAGCAAATAGCATAACGAATTACACGAAAATCTAACTTTAAATGTTTAGAAACATCTATTAATATTACAAAGTATTCTAGGTATATGAATATAAAATCCAAACTGAGAAACTGGACTCGCGAGATCAATAAATTGTTCATCCGAAACTTAGAACACAGCGTTATTGATAGTAAGTAGAAAATAAAACAAAATTAAGCCTTTGCTCTTACGGACGATGCACTAAATTTTCCGACAGTAAGCTCCTAAAGCTTGCAGCAACAATGTGCTAGAAATGCTTTAGCAAAATGCTTGCAAAATTTCACTAGAAAATGTCACGGAGTCCATGTATGTAGAGTAGAGGTATGCACATACATTAAGGTAAAGAGTGGGCCGTAGCGGTGGTTCTTTATGAATACAATTAAGTCTTCGGTTAGGGGTACACAAATAAAACTAAATAAGCAAACGAACTGCTCAAAGTTAACTCAGGGTTGTGGCCGAACAAACAATGGAGCATTTACATTTCACAGGGGCATTTAATCTCGGCTGATGGAATTCATACATGACGATTACGTGGAAAGTTTAATCTCGTTTGCATTTTCTCTGAGCGTTTGAATTTAATGAATCATGTTTTTATTAATGTTATTAACTTTGATACCAATGGAACGCTGGTTCGTTTAATTTTGTAACTTGTACTGTTATTAAAATGTAAAAATAGCTTTAATAGAATTATTGTACTTTCAATAAAAACTGTTAAAAATAATGAACGGATATAACTGGTTTTCATATTATTTAAAAAATAATAGGTTAGGGTATTTTACGTATTATGGTAATATAAGTTTAGTTTTTGTCACTAGCGGAAGGAAGATTGGAAGATAACGCTTAAGTTATTATTTTAGTATTTTTTATGTATTCATAGAATTTGTGAAATATTTTTTGTGAGTCTTAAGTGACCCACGTAAAAAGGTCGTCAAACAATTACTAAACACAATTCTTCATTTTAGATTCTTTGGCTAAGTGTTAACTATGGCTTGAGAGCAGTTTGACACAGTCAAATTATGAAAAATTGTTACTGTTTGCTTCTTATGGAAAATTTTAGGCTCGCCTCGAGTAAACATTTCCACGTTACATAATTTGTGTTAAATACATTCTTTCAGTTCGCTGATTTTTACCCTTTGAAGTCTGTAGGGATATAGCAAAGTTAGAAATTGATAGTATTTCAATACTGTTTGCATATTGTTCATTGGGCTGGTAACAAGTACTAAGAAGATTTATTCAGGCACTTTATTTTCACAGCCTCTTTGGTGAACTTCAATAGGTGAATATTCATTCTAAGCATATTTTTGATAAACATTAGAAATTTCATGATACTTTTGGCACAAAGACTTTTCGCATAGCACTCTGGATATCATTAAGGAACTTAATTAATACTTACCTACTTTGATTGAAACTTACAAATTTAAGTTTCTTCTAATTGACGTCATAACCATATTGTCGATCTGCTAAATTAGATTCATTCATTGCTTAGTATATGAAAAAGATTCTGAGAAGAGTATTTATTCAGTTTATTTTTTTTCATTAAATCCGAATAAATTTTCATTAAATGATACACCCGAATACACTTTGTAATCTGTTTCTAAGAGGTATTAAGGTTAGGATTCAAGTAATAAAACTCGTTAACAGATGCAATTCAGGTGAAGCGCCAAAGGAAACTGGAAGAAAAGCTGCACAAGTTGGATATCCGGAAACGAGTTCAATACATAAATGAATTCCATTTTGTTTAGTAGTTTAAATAATAATAATAATAAATAAATAAATATTTCCAACACTCACACCAATTAGCCTAGCCCCAAAGTAAGCACTGTAAGGCTTGTGTTATGGGCTACTAGGGTAATGGATAGAATACATATACTGTACATATATAAGTATATTTTTATATAGAAATGCATATTAAACATCCATGACTGGAGTAAAAATGCTCGTATTCATCACACAAACCTCTGCCTCCACCAGGATTCGAACCCGGGACCTCTCGAGTCGGCGACACCATGAAACCCGGCGTACAAACCACTCGGCCACGGAAGTCGTCAAGTTTATTTTATCGTTTGCCTATTTTATTCTAAGTTTGATATTTTAAATTGTGATTAAACTTCAAAGTAGAAAATAAATATATAAATTTGACTCCAGAATATGACCAGTCACGTGGTGTTCTGATAGGTGGTGTGCTAACGCGCGGCGTTCGAAAATAAGCATGGGTATAAAAGCTAAATCTGCGACCGGCGTTGAGTCTGTCGTTTTGAAGCAGAAAAGCAACTCAATGCCACTCTTCTGATTTGACTGACTAAAATTATAACTAAAAATAAAAGTACTTATTTTTTATTTTAGTGTAGAGTATTTATCTTTATTTTAGTGGAGAGCAAAGATGTGTGAATAAAATGTAATTCTTTTAACTAATTTAAAGTTTTATTGAAACAACCAAGTTCATCCCTTTCCCGAGCATTCATACAATGGAACGGATACCTACTAAAATAAACGTTTTTGCCGCACTCGTAAATCTTGCTAACAAACGAATAGGGAAAACGAAAATGGTACAATCTTTAACTTTCTGACAGTTTAATAAGATAATAAAAATATAACCGGGGAAAAGTTGCCGCCAAATGGATTTCCCTGAGTCGCCTCCCCTGATTTACTCCGAGGTGTGGCGCGGTTTAGGCGCGAATATTGCTGTAAATAAATTTGATTTGATTTGTGGTATGTGACGTGTAGATACGTTTTATTTCCGCTATCTCTTATATCAGCAGTGCGGCCGTGTATGCCTTTACTAGAATGTCACGTAGGTTTGGAATCTTACTTTGTATTTATTATTAGGGTCCCGTGCTCCAAGGTGATAACGGAACTTTATTTGGTACAAAGTCTACGCTATCCCCGTCTATCAGTCTGTCAGTGGCCTCAACCAGCTGGACCTCATAAGCTGTAATAGGTATACTTAGAGAGATGATTTCAACAAAAATTGTGTTTTATTTTTGGAGGTTTTTACTATACGTACCCTAACGTTTGCTTTATTTCAAGCGATAAATATCGTACAATGTCACGGAACCTGCCGTGTGCTAGTCCGACTTATTTATGTTATAAACATAGCATTGTACATTTGACTGGCAACGGAAGAATATTAAATCAGTTGACGTGTGTGTTATACACGTCAACTGATTTCTTTTCAGCGCACATAGCAAACGACAATTTAATATACGGGCAAGCTTCGAAAATTATTGTGAATGGCAAAGGTTCGACGACCTCTCCTGATAGGAATCAAACTGATGGGTTCCGCTCACACATTAGGTGCGGTAGACAAATTTGAAGGGCTTTGTAATTAAATAAAAACCGGTCAAATTTAAGTTAAAAACCAAGGACGTCACTACATTAAAAAATATAATTCAACGCTAGATCGAAACTTACAAATGACGAAATAACTTGTATGGAGGATATAGTTAAGTACATCCTACTAATATTATAAATGTGAAAGTTTGCATGTTTCTTACTCAATCACACAAAAACATTTGCACGGATTTGAATGAAATTTGGCTCAAATATGGTTTATTCCTAGATTGAAATAAAGGATTCTTTCTATCTCGGAAAAAAATAAAGTTTCCTGTGGGATTTTCAGAAAACTAAAGTTAACGCGGAAGAAGTCGAGGGCGGCCTCTAGTAATATATAAGGGTAAAGTACTTTTTAGTACAATCCAGGCCATATATATGTTTTCAGATAGCCAAGCAGCGCTAAGACTGCGTTGATAAACTGAATAACCTGGGTCAAAAGAATAAAGTTATTCTTAAATTTGTATCAGGTCATTCAGGGATTATCGGCAACGAGAAAGGTGATGAATTAGCAGGGATGAATTAACAGATGGGACCAGAACCTTTCTGTATCCCTAGAAACTATGCTATGCAAATTCTTAAGGATGACCTTCAAAGCGAATTGAAAAAATACTGGTTAAACCAACCAGGATTAGAGCACGCTAAATCACTTATAGAAGGTTACTCCAAAAAAACGGAATGTTGAGTTAATAGAACTTAGCAGGCCGAACATCCGTGCTGTCGTAAGAGCCTTAACCGGATACTGCAAACTCAACAGACACCAATTTTATATGAAATTGAGTGTCACTGATGTTTGCAGATACTGCAATCAGGAGCGTGAAACACCAATACATCTTCTATGTGAATGTGGGCCTCACGTCCTCAAATGTAGTATTCATTTCGGACGACATATAATACGCCCAGAGGAAATCAAATCTCTAAAAGCTAGAAACATTTTGAGCTTCTTAGAAGCTGTCGGGCTAAAAGAGATACTTTAACTTGGTGGCGAGTTACAATAGATCTTATAGGTCGCAGTGACTTCAGTCCCATTAGGATTGCATAGCCCAAAAAATCAAAAATATTAATCAAGTACCTTTTATATTTGTTTCTTAGGTTTTCAGGCACATCGCTCATTAAATAAAACTAGTTTTAACGGATTAATGCACGAACTTTATTTATTTATTGACGTTTCGGAGCCTTTTCAGGTCTGCATCATCAGAATAATGAAACGTCAATAAATAAATAAAGTTCGTGCATTAATCCCTTAAAACGTGAGGGGATGAACAGACGTTCAGGTGGACAGAGGGATGGGCAGTCTACCCTATCCAGCTATCCATCTAGGATAGCTGGGTAGGGTAGACTGCGAAGTGAACGGATGGTGGGGTGACTTATAGAGGAGTGAAAAGACAGGCAGCAGAGAGAGAGAGATTTAATAACAGGGTCTTTTTTTCATGCTTTAGGTTCGTATCTATACGACACGGGCTAACTTCCAGAGCCAGCCAGGAATGTATTGAGTTGCATGAAAACTTTTCAGTGCGAATTTTCTGTTTCATATTTCTTTTTTTTTATATGCGTGGTGCAACAAATTACCCCACTCCACCGCGAACGGTTTATTCAAAAACAACGATGCTGCATTCTGATTTAGTAACAAAAATGTTTTTGTTATGGAATAATAGTGACAGATTGGAGGCAACAGCTGCCATCCGTTGACTGTCTCTCGCTATGCTCTCGCTATCTGCGTGGGAAAGTTAACATCTGACGTGTTGTGTAAAATGAAACTTCCATATATAGGAGTAAATATTAACGATACTACTTTTATGTGGCTATGTATTGAGAATTGTAAGTGTGTATATGTACTGTGTTACATACTTACTAACAGCAGTTTTCCACTTCTTTGTTACATGAAATGAATGCTTTTATTTACTTTATACTTACAATTATTATGTATAATATATTACAAAAGAAAGGTATTTTTTATTCGATATCAATTATGTTTTTACCCGACTGCGCAATGCAAGAGCGCGAAGCGCGACGCCCAGACAGGGTATAGTGTTTAACAGTCTATATATGTATGTTTGTTCCTTTGTGGCACACTAGACACCAAACGCCTGGACCGATTTTGATGATTCATACATCAATCGATTCGTCTCAATCATGGGACTGCTACTAAAGATATGATAGTAATCAAAATTCAATATGGGCAACATTAGGCGCCATATTGTGACGAAGTAAAAAAAATAAGTTGACAAAATATGTCAAGTGGGGTATCATTGTCTAGATAATCGAAAATCATATTTAGGTTCCTAACACCATTTTTCATTTTATATGATTGTTTAAGATCTACAACGCGTTAAAGTTGTATATTAACCACTTGCGCTTTTAATTTCAATCTTACGTTTGTATGGATCTTTATTACTCTTTCACCTAAAATTACTGAATGGATTTTAATGAAACTTAACAGTAATATAGCTCATATATGATAATAACATATATAAAATAATTTATGTAGTTATTGAGTGAATTGTCCAAATTATAACAATAAGTGTCACATAAGATGGAAAAAATCTCCCATCTGCGAGCCATTTTGGTCTGCACTGCAAAAACAATAAAAGTTACATGAATGTTATGTAGAGTGAAAACGTATCTATTAAATAGTTCTAAAAAAAAATGGCATGTCCACCCAAGTCAGGAGAATGTTTTACTTTTACATGAAGTACATTTATGATTTTAATTTCAATCTTACGTTTGTATGGACCTTTATTACTCTTTCACCTAAAATTACTGAATGGATTTTAATGAAACTTAATAGTAATATAGCTCATATATGATAATAACATATATAAAATAATTTATGTAGTTATTGAGTGAATTGTCCAAATTATAACAATAAGTGTCACATAAGATGGAAAAAAATCTCCCATCTGCGAGCCATTTTGGTCTGCACTGCAAAAACAATAAAAGTTACATGAATGTAATGTAGAGTGAAAATGTATCTCTTAAATAGTTCTAAAAAAACATGGCATGTCCACCCAAGTCAGGAGAATGTTTTACTTTTACATGAAGTACATTAATCAGACTGTGACTCTGAGTAGTGAAATGTGTCGGCTCAGTGACAATCTGCTTCAAACCTGTGCAGCGCAGAGTTTGTTCAAATAGTGCCTGCGCCCCTCCAGAGCTGAGGAGGTTTATGTTAAAGTCACCTAGTAGAATAAATCCATCCTTTTTCGGAAATGATGTAACTGATTCCGAGATAGCATCAAGGAAGATGTTAATATCCTCTCTTGGTGGTCGGTAAGCAGTTCCAATTATAATTTCTCTATTTCGAATGCGTAACTTAAGCCACATCTGCTCGACTGTGTCGGCTGCGGGATGTTGACAGGGTCGTGCGTTTATACCGCTGCGTATGTAAAACCGCCTCCACGACCACCACGAACGCTGTCAGGTCTCGGCGTATGGTAGAACCTATAGTTGGCCAATTTTGGGGCCCTACCACACTGCCCTGGTTTAACTAGGTTTCATCCACTGCTAACACATCCAGTCCCAGTTCCTCAACAGCCACAATGAACTCATCATGTCCAGTGTTAAGAGATCCAGCATTAAAAAGCCCAATTCCAATTATGAGACTAGGATATGACACTGCAATTGTGTATATCACAATCTTAGAGCCGGGCGTAGATATGACAATGCAGCTACTGCCAATTTTAAATAGTCGACGAATAAAAGTAAATGAATTTTATATTTACTGCTAAACTACTAAAAAGAACATAAACAAAAGATGACTTTTTGAATAAGTGCTAGTTTACTATAAAATTTACATACATTAGATATTTATGTAACGACTTGATTTAACTTCACACATTTTTGCGAAAATTGAGGCCCATCTGTAGCCTTGACCCCGCTGGTAAAGTCTCTATATGTCTTAATAAATCAATCTTTTAGACCACCGCAATGTACTTAATAATTCCCGCGATATTAATTCCCTTACTGAAGTAACAAGACTACAGTATATACCGTCTTAAAATACTATCTAACTAAAAAGTGTAAAATAAAAAAGGTAAATTTAAAAAATCAAAAAACCCGACTGCTTAATTATACTTCAATTAAAAACTGAAAAGAAGAAAACCAGTCCAGTAGTCTATAATTCTGTTAATAAGGAACAAAGATACTTTAACAGTCGGGACCCATTATTGAAAAATATTATGTATTCTTGAATTTCTAATGGGTCCCGACTGTTAAAGTAGCTTTGTTCCTTATTAACAGAATTATAGACTACTGGACTGGTTTTCTTCTTTTCAGTTTTTAATTGAAGTATAATTAAGCAGTCGGGTTTTTGATTTTTTAAATTTACCTTTTTTATTTTACACTTTTTAGTTAGATAGTATTTTAAGACGGTATATACTGTAGTCTTTTTTTTCTGGAATATCATTCATGCTAGTTTTTGTAGTATGACCCATAAATTAAGTGCAGGAATTATAAGGTAGGTTCCTGGTAATTTAATTAATACAGAAAATGCAAAATACAGTATTTTTTAATAGTTTGCGCAGACAAGGGACTTTTGCCCTTCGCGGAAAAACGTTCGCCAAGACCTTGTCACGGACTCGACGCACACGATGTACGAACATTTGTCGCCCAAAAAATCTGTTGCTATTGTGGTGTGTCTGTCTGCTGCTCCAAACTTAGTTTTAAGCTAGATATAAGCCACAATATACTTTTATATATGTATCTATGTTAATTTCTATATATATTAGTATTTAGCTTTAAACCGCCGTTCGTGTTTTTCATATTTCCCAAATGTTGACTGGGAGAGAATGCTTTTAGCATTAAGTCCGCCTTTTGCACCATTGTTATATATTTTGGTCAATAAAGTTTAAAATAATATATTTTATAATTAAGTTTATAATTATTATATTTTTTCTGTGTTTTCATATTTGACTGGCATAATTATGTGTATATTTATGTATGAATTGTGTATATATATATATATGCATTGTATATATTTTGAATATGTGTGTATTCTATTGATATATATCACCTGGTTTATATAACATATGTCCGCCATTTGCTGTTTTTGCAATAAAGTAAAAATAAACAAGTTAATCTTAAGTTTTGTATTATAAAACTATTTTAGGCTCTTAACTTTTCCAAATTCTATGTTTATGGTACTTTCTTGGTATCAATTTACTCGCCACTTCACGGCGCTTCCTTTTCTGTATTGATGTATTATATCTCTCATACATTTTACTCATTTTTCATAGGAAAAACATCATAACTGAGTTGCAATAATTTCCAGGAGAACGTGACAAAGGCAAAAACAAATTGCAATAAAATAATATATACTTTTATTTTGTATAAATTTTTATTATTGTTAAAATTATTGATTTTTCATTTTGATGCTTCACGTCACATCTGGCTCATAACTTTTTCTCCATTCTGTAAATAGTTTTAATCACTTATAAATTTTCATCACTTTTTAATATAATGTCAAAATTAAAAAATGTTCCTTTAGTTTTTAATTCGTTCTATTATTTTATTTTTCTTCTTTCGAATTTCATAATTGAATGTCAGGCAGGGGGGATTTTTTGCACGCGGTATTTTTAATCCATTGTCTGCGTTACTCTTATGTAGTTGTAAGCTATTTATTCTAGCGGACAAAAATTACGCAGACTATTGTCCCTCGTCTGCGCTCGCCATAAGGCTGGATGGTATAATTTTAGGTGCTTCAATTAGAACATAAAACCAGCTGAGTCATTTGTATCAATAAAATGATTACAGGTAGGTAGGCACTTTTGGCATCACGCTGTAAAATAAATAACATAAATTCATGTCGACACCTGTTAGGAAAAACATCATAACCGAGTTTTAGTAATTTCCAGGAGAACGTGACAAAGGCAAAAATAAATTGCAAATTTCAATATAATACAAGGAATGCAGCTGGTGGGCCTTTGAATGGCGACAAAAAATTTTATCAACACCACAGAAGCTTCGTTGTTTAAGGTCACTTAGAGAGCCAGCAGCGAGTAAATATATCAGTTTGATTACAAGGCTTTAACATATTTTTTAATAATTATTACTCTTTTTATATTAAAATAAGTTAATTTTATAATTACATTTTCATAAATAGACAGTATTAGTATTTAGACGTGAATCACAGGAGTTAAAATGACACACTGTTGTATAATATTTTGTTAATTTGTCATTGAGGCTCTTATTCTTTATTTTAAAGTAAAAAATATGTGCATCTAAAGAAAATCTAAGGAAAATATTTTTTTATGTCTAAACCACCATCGATAAATCCACCTCAAAAAGGAATATAGACTTTTTTTTGTAGCGAAAATGAATCTTTAACGTTGTGCTATTTCACCATACAGTTTTAATAGAAAATCGACACAAAGTCGCAGGCACCCACTATTTTACAATAAAAATAAAGTCTTTATCGCATTTTACTGCGTACTACTGCAGATGGTTTCATTTTACACTCGTACAAAGGAATTTTCATGTTCCACACAGGCCGAGCCGTACTTCGCGCCGCGGCCGGCGCTGGTTGAAATGGCAATTTCTATTTTTGACGGCACTAGTTTTCTGTGGCAGTCGGTTGAGCGCGTTTTTTTTAAATATTTACAGGTGAGCATCCAGAACCTCGGTTGCTGGTGCTATCGCTGCAGTAATAAAATGTTAATGCGTGTTATGATTGGCACTGCCCTAGTGTGCTGCCATAGTAAAAGCTCTGCTGGCATGTCCAGTTTTTATTCTCTTTCATTTTAAGTTCTTTCGTAAATCGTAACTAAATTAAATTAGGTCTGACCGATCGTGATTGTTGGGTTTAAGCAATTCGTTTGTATTTGAAATGAAAAAAAAAACACACACACACACATTGTAACGTTGCTATGTGGCCGCAAAACCCTTTTAAGGCTGTCCCTTCTTGGCTTCCATGATTACTACCGAGGATTTTTCATCGGAAGACTTCTCTGGGAATTTCAATTTTTCCATATCAACTGCGGGTAAGTTACTTCCAAGAATTACTACCCTGATTTGAATTCTATAACTGTCGACGGGTGGACCGACGCTAGCATATATATGTATATTGACTTGGGAGAAGCCTGATTCTTCCTGAGTGAAGTTCCTTCCTAGATGAATACCTACCTTCACATTGAGCTGTGACGCCGGCCAAGGAAGTTTTAACGGGCTATAAACGTTTAATTTCACGAACCCTATTCTCTACCTGTGGGCCAGTGTTGCCATACGAGGAAATTTAAAACGCGGTACAAAAAAGTGGGGTTTGCAACAAAAAGCGTTATAAACTAACGATTTGAACACATAATCTTTTTCCATAAATAAAAACATAGTAAGGAATGCATGGTAACATATGAGTGTGGAAAGTAGAGGTTTGTTCTAGTAGATTCGTAAAAAGCGGAACCGCGTTGGTTGAAAGCGGATCGCGGATATATTGTCCAAAAGGCGATAGAAAAAGCTGTACGATCTGGCAGCATTGCTGTGGACCGTGGGCATCTACTCGCCCAGTCCTGACGCCACAATGGCGCCCAACGTGGGGCCTTGTTGATTAAAATCCGCCACTTATCCGATTAGTCTTTGGAATCCTTATTCTTTACAGATTCCACCAAATCATCCTCAGATATTTCACCAATTAAGGAAGTTATCATTCTTTATTATTATTTACTTAATTATTCTTGGTATCTTGGCGGATAACTACTTGATCTTAGGTTTTAAGTTCATTATGTAATCTTGGCCTATTGAAACTGCTAGTGTATCGGTTCCTCTGATGCATTCCATCTTAGATCGCGTCTTCGTCGAAAACGAAAAGGTCAAGCCTGAGCATATATAAAACCGGTCTTGCACAGATAGGTAAATAAGTTTCATATCATGATATAGGCACGCAGTATATTACTACATTATTTATGGTACGCTTCTCTGTGCAATGAAAGTTGCTTTCCTAGATTGCCGCCCCGATTCTAAAATACGATAGACTAAAAAAGCTATGGTAGTGCATAATATAGTTGACTTACTGTTTCTACTTTCAGCGTAAGCTGACTGCGCTAAATGCGCCGCGATGTACGACTACATACATATCTAGCTGTGCCCGAGTTTAATCCGATTCTTTATTCATGACGCCCAACCTCGCACGGCACCGAAATTACACTTCTCGTATTATTTGATCTACTTAGCTTCCCGCAAAGGCTAAGTTACTGCTAGGATAAATCGGAGCAACGAACAGTTCGTTTGTGTTATTAAAGCTCTCTCCAGAAATCCAAATAGATTTTACGAATACTTGAATTCCGACTCAAGATAAATTAAAAATCATATTTTTTCCTAACAACCCACTGAATACTGTCTAAAATGTATTAAGTATCAAATTGTATTCGAGTCAGTTAATATTTTAAATAAAGCATGGCGCGAATTTACCAAAGAATATGGAAGTAATAAATTGGTTCTTGGAAAAGCGGGTGGAGGTGGAAAATGGTGGATCGCAGATTTACTGGCTGGCAGTTACTGGCTAAGCAATTATGAGTAAAAAAATCTAGCCCTCTGGCTAGACAATGACAACAATAGGCCGGTAGGATGCAAAAATCTAACTAATAATTCTATATCAACAAACTGTATTGGGTTTCTTCAAGTCGGCATGAACACATAGACTGCCGATTATTGTCGCAGTTTCACAGCCATTTAATAGAGCAGGGTGGGTTTTTTTCTCAATTAAAGCACCGGTCAAAAGTGTACTCCCAGAACTCAAGTAGTTCTGGGAGTGATTCAGGTTTAAAGAACAAAGCTTCAGCTTGACCCACTTTCGATAATGTTGTAAAGTTATGGCAGCATACCATAAGGTAGGCCACATGTTTTACTGTTACCAATAAATAATAATAATTACTTTAATTACATCATCAAAATACATGTTAAACTATAACACAAATAAAGAAAAAAGAGGGTTAAGGCTTATAACAACAGTATCGAAAAGGTGCTTAACCAACCCATATAGTTTCCAAAATATTCTTGCATTTTGTATGTATACGATCAGGCTCGTTTCAATGACTTTAGCTTTAACTTTATTTTAAGTAACGGTTTTTTGTGTCTACACAATGGCTTTAAATGAATGAAAAAAAGCAAAATGTTACCACATTGACATACAAGTATCAACGCTGAAGGTTATAATTGGCGCTGTTGAAGTGGTATGCGCACTGCGCCATAGCTCAGTATAATCCGTTCCTTTATGCATGAGCTGAAACTGCCCGATGCAAATTGAAATTTTGATAATAACGACTCGAATAGCTTTAAAGTCAGTTTACTTATTATGTATGATGATATAAAACTACCGGAGAATGAGCTTTATGTTATTGTAGCTCTAATTAAGTAAAGCCTGTATATAGTAATTATGGTTTATTGTTTCTGTGGTGTAAAAGTCTTTTATATGAAGTAAATAGATTTTTGCATGATTGGACTGGCAGCGTAAAAAATACATCAACTCCTAAATTTTACGCTTTAATAGAAAAGTGTAGAACGTAGTTCCCACTCGGATTGGGAAGTAATCTCCACCTTACACAAGACCATAGGAATAACTACGTTTTGGCGGTGCTGTGATTCCGTAAGTTAGTAAGGTTTTAAAGACTTCGGGGTAAGGGTCGGTACATATCTGACCGAAAATACGTCACGTATTATCAGTCGCGTAACGACAGAATAATATACAATAAAACATTCAACCTTTCACACCCAACCGAAAATGCGTTATTGCGTCGAGCATACAACGACGATACGCTCGACGCATTTTCCGTTAGATATGTACCGACCCTAAGACATACAGGCAGAGTTGTATAGACCAACAAGCGGGCTTTATGCTTGTTTGTCATGCTTTTTACATTAAAAAGACGATAAATTTTTCTGTTAAAACATCTAAGTTTCATAAGCGCCTCCACACAAAGAGAGCAGCCTCGCGAGGCAATTGCTTTGATAACGAGGCTGCTCGCTCTGTGTGGATGCGCTTAATCAATGAAGTGGGTGTGGTTATGGAAATAGTATGAAGAAAACTTATCATTCTCTTTAATTATCAGTGTCGTCTACTGAAGGATCACCATAATCTGCTGTCCGCTTTCCAAGAGGTGACGAAAATATGCCGGTCCCGCCCGACCTGTCGACATCGCAGCATCAAAAACACAAAAGCTCCCACATTGATTCAATTTGTGCACATGTATCTATCTACAACCAGGGTCGGACCACGGTCTAATATTTACTTCAATTTGGGGGCGTGCGGTGTCCCGACCGACGGCGATGTACGACTTGGGGCCAATGTGAAAATTTAATGACAGACAGGCGCGATAGGGCGTCTGCTACCTTGAATGGGTCAAACGCGTGTTTCTAGAGAAAATAAATACGCAAAGACCGTTGTACTAGAAGCTACCAAAGCTGCCACAGCCACAGTGACCAACTATCTATTTACTTTATTGAGCTCCTCAACGCTTTAGAGGACACGTTTTACCATCGGTGCCGGCTGCATGGGTTGTTTGCATTTATCAAATTGCACCAAGTTCGCATGATTTGCTGTGGGTCATTTTTCTTTTATGGGTCCATAGGGATTAGTTTCTTAGGTTTTCACGCACACCACTCATTAAATAAAACAAGTTTCGACGGTATAGATGCACTGATTTAGTTATTTATTGACCTTTAAAGGATTAGTCGTCTGAAGAATGATTTTATTTACTTATTTCGAGTTACCTTCGAAAGACTTTTATTGAGCGATCGGATATTTCATTGGAAGATTTCAAAACTTTATTGTCTATGTATGAATATATTAGCTTATTTAATTAATAAAGCACTTCATTGAATTCTTTTTTATAATTTTGAATTTATTTATATGACCCTAACTATCGTAAACTACCACCAGTTCCAAAATTGGGAGACCTTTCTGAGAAGAATTGGCGAAGCAAACTCCAAGAGGCTTTCTATCTTCTTCTTGTGTTAAAACATGCAAACAAAAAGAAATAATAGTATCTGTTGGTCTTGCAGTTGTAAATCAGTGCATCTATATCGTTGAAACTTGTTTTATTCATAGAGATTGTTCGAGTACACCACCTACAATGGTCACCTATCTAGGTGAATCTTGTAAGTCTCAATTTGCGCTGTCTGAAAAAAACACATCCGTAATATTAAGACAGGAATGCAAAATATTTTTTTATGCTACTAAATTGTTTGATCTGAGGCACCATAATTACTGCGTCTAATTGAGGTACAAACAGTGGAAAAAAACCTAACGGGCTAATATTCGACGATATCCGTGACGTGAGTCTGAGGGCTGGGACCTCTGAGGGCTCATGTTAATATGATCGAATGGGTATTATCATGTCCAGTGAATACCATCTTCTTGATAGGAGGTCGAATGGGTACTTTTTGTAGGTAAGGCCCAATTATGAAGGTCCAGTTGGTACTATATTGATGAATACTAGCATTTGTACCTAAGTTATGGATATTGATTAGGTATGTGTTTCTACATAAATATAGATACTTATATATTATGTATCTACATGTAATTGATATGCAAGATAAACAGCGTGGAGAGCATTGAACTTTGTCGAATTCCAGCATTTATAGTTATGTCCATCTATTACGGCTTTAATGCTCCTGCAGTCCAAAAACGCTGGATATCCACATGCGAAGCCCCTAAGATGACAACTTGGATAAAAGTTCTCTGTACACACCCTGTCAAACACCTTGGCGTTATCTAGATTCACACTAGTTGAAGTCTTCAACCCAGCGATGAGTGAGATAACAAGATCACCAGCCGAACGACTGCGACTGTAACCGCATAAGACAATAATATTTGGAAAAAAAGCTCGTAGTGTATGTGAAAAAGGAGCTTTTTAGATGATTTTCAAAAGGAACAGTTGTTTTCTGTAGCTTCTTGTTTATTAAGATTCTAATATTTAAAGATTTATTATGATTAAGGATAAAAGTACCGATTACATCATATTATTATGATTCTGATTCCCTTCCAGGCTTTTCTTGATTGTCCCTGTCACATAAAATGTAAGTAAAATTAATTTCGGAACCAGTCAGCCAAAAGTAATGTCCGTTTCATAAATATGCTAATAATAAAGTAAAATTTTATGTTACCTAATTGGTAAAAAAATATTAAAAATAAATTGCGCTAAAGGAATCAACTCCGTACACCGAGTCTCTTAAGATTAGCCCATATGTGCCGATAATGACTTGGTTAATAATCGTAAAATTACTGCTGACACGTATTGTCAGAATTGAACTATCAACGCAGCGTTGCGGTAACTGCGACGGTATCCCGCTCAATGCAGCGAATGCCCTTACTCTGTGTCAATGTAAGCCGATAGGCACATTCAGTACTATGTTTATAACGTCCGCGACCTATACGCTGTGGTGGGAGTTACAACTCGTGAGATTCCAACGTGACTTTTATTTAGATATTTGGTGCAGGAGCAAGCCGACGAGCACAATACATATGAAATAGTTTTTAGGGTTCCGTACTCAAATGATTAAAACGGAACCCTATTGCTGTCACTCTGTCGTTTGTATGTCTGTCTATTCGTATGTCACGGGTCTCTCAATCGTAAACGTAATGAGTTACAAAACTAACATTTTGGTATTTTATGTATGCCCAAAGCCGAATGTTTAGTTAAAAATTCAATTTATATTATTTTTCATGACGGGTCCCATACATAAAAATGAAAGGATTTTCCCCCCATTCTTTTTTACCCCAGCATATGATATATCATTGTCTAGAGTGCGTTGAGTGATATAATTGTTTATATTAATTTTAAAAACAAAGAAATGGGGGCCGTCAAAGTTGTAATTTTTAGACCATTTTTGTAAAGGATACGAACGAACTAGAACTACAAAATAGTAAAAGGTGTAATGGTTTCATGGTTTCCTTACCCCTCGTTTACACCAAGGAATAATACATGTATTTAACAAAATCTATACAATGTCTTCATTTTTTGTTCACACTTTTAAATATGTATAATAAATGTAGTGTATAATACTTGCATCAAACATTTTGGGTAACCTGTGGATAAATAAGTGATTTATACTTATTAGTTGTCGGTGTAATGTAAACGAAAGGATGATTTAAACAGTCATAACAAGTATTCTACAAGTTTTGTTTAAAATAGTATATGACTTAAGCATTTAATTGCTAGATAAATAATTTATCTATAATTGCTATTTCTTCTTTCAAATGTTTGATACATGTAAAGGTAATTCAAATGTAATTCATTTGAAATTGTGGGAACATATAACGCTGCCCTGCAGCCTAAGGCTAGAGAAAATTCGACACGGCCCTCAGGGCCGCGGTAGCATAATGGTCAGTGCATTCGCCCTGATAGCGAAGGGTGCGGTTTCGAGTCCCGTCTGCTGACTGGTCCGCGTGGATTTTTTTCTGGTGAAAAAAAAACCTTTAGTAGATTTGTTTCTTTTAACGGGTTTAACAGCTTTTATCATTAACATTTTAATGTCAGCCATAAAACAAGAGAAAGTCAAAATTTTAAAGGCCCCGAGTACTTAGCCTCAATTTACTATTCCGTAAACTCCCATGATTAAATGGGTGTCCAATAAAAGAAGTGCTCAAACCAAGATTGATTAATACCACAAATAAGGAGCAGAAGTAAATTGGCCTATTTCGTGTCCGGGGCGGGCGGGCCGGCATCAGGTGGCGTGGTATAAATCTCTTCATTCTCACTATTAGGTTAGAGAACCATTTAATTAATTACATTGTGTAATCCTGTATTCCCTTAACGTGATATATGATTACGCGTTTTTTTCGCAGGCAGCTTTAACGCTTAATTTAGTACTAATTTGTGATGTCACGTGTGTTTGTTGTTATGTTGCCTTTTATAACATTCTTAATGCAACCATTAACTGTTCGATCAACAATACTATAGATAGCGGGTCAGTGCGTAAAATCCGTCATGGTAAATGTAGCCTCCCTTGAGGCGTGAGATCTTCTTTTCAATTAGTTCGGTTAATACATAGGCAATGTAAACACGCGTCACGATGACATTATGTGCATTCAATAGTTGCAAAAAAATAACTACCAAACAAGCAATGCTTTTGTCGGAGTATCTTACTTTCAGTAAGTACATGTAAAATACACTATATTTTAATTAATAAGTAATGTCATATTTCTAATAAAATCACAATATTAAAACTTCGGCTAAGAATATTTGACAACATTGGTCGAATATTTTGTCCAAATTTTGTTTAAAAGAACAGTGGATGCATGGAATCGTATTTTATTATTGTACTACTGGTATTTTATGACCAGATTGTAATGTAAGGAAAGCGTGTTTTTTAAATAATTTGTGTTTTAAATTATATAGCGTAGACATATAATTTTATATAGTATTATTCCGATGTTTGTTATTCTTCTCCCAAACAGAGACCGATCTAAATGTTCTTTTTTGTATACCTCCTTAGAATGAATGTGATTGTGACAGACTAACTTATGTTTCAGGTTCTTTAGTAAAGATGGTTTGTTAAATAATAATAATACTGTGCGTGTGTGTGGTTTTGATTGTGTATGTGAGTGTGCTGAGTGTGTATTCCTTATGTAAAGTTTAATTACTTACTTCAGTAATTTTCTACCTCATTATAATCAAGACTAAGTAGCCACTCAATCATGAGCTCTTTACATTTATACAAGAAGAGAGAATAAATGTGATTTTTTTATTTTATTTTAAAATAAGTTTTTAATATATCATTTGTTTGTTGTACAGTTTCATTTAATATTTACTTTTAGCTTAGCCTTTCCTAGCAACCCATTCACAGAATGTGTATGTGTGCAAAATGGATCTGGATTGTCGCCAGAGAAAGGAGAGATGAATTTTATGAGTCAGCGAAGAATTCAGTTTTATGTTCGGCTCATTTATATAAATCGCATATAACCGGAAATACTGACAACAATGGTTATTGATGCTCAATTATTGGATATTACAATTGTTTTCTGTAAATAGTGATAATATCCTAAAATTGTTTAACATGGATGCAGTAAGATTTCTCACTGCAGCTTGGTCTACGTGTTTTCCGACGACTTCTGTTATTTTTATCACTATGTTTTCAACAAGCAAGTTTTTAGACCGGAGATTTTTGATTGAAAATAAGGTAACTTTTTCGATATAATATCAAAATAAGGAGGAAAAAACAAATACTTTCTATGAAAAAAAAATAGAACGTGTTTGGGTCATAGAAAGGTAAGTTTTCACCAAATTTCGTAGCAAACAAGTTGTTTTTGTGGGAGAATAATAAATAACTAAAAGGACGGTTAATTTAATTTTTTGCAGAATTTTTTAGGTAAAATAAGTATAAATACAAAAGTTGTGCATCTTTCTTCTTTTATTATTATCAACAATATTTCCAGTAACTGTTTTTCTATAGGAGCTGTAGTTTTCCCTAAAATCGTGATAAACCGTTTTCCCTCTTAAAAGGTCAACCCCACTACGCTTCCTGACCTCAAATCGCCCGTAAATTATTTTTCGTCTTTGTTTGTATGTTCTCTTGTTCTGAAATGGGTTTCAAACTGTTCGGAAATGAGTTTCAAACAGTTCGGATTTTTTTGTTCTCAAAAATTATCGGCGCTGGCTTAAACGTATATGATGTATAAATGAGTGACCAAACAAACATATTTCATGTATAATACTTACAAATATACTTTATGAAACTAAACGTTTACGTAACTTCTTACATTGTTTTAATATCAAGGCGACTCCAGAACTCCTTTAGTCCATTTCGTAGTGACTTAAAGAATCGATATAAAAACGAAGTAACTCGCTGGTTAATGACTGGTAAAAATACTTCATATTGTGGGTCATAAGATTGATTTCACATTTTCATTTTTCACCTTTATCGTTTTTTTTCAAGTATCAGATATAATTTATCGTATTGTTCATTTTATAAAATAAAAGGTCGTATGTACAAAATAACATTTTGTTATTTGTAACTTTATTCCTTTGTGACATGGTTGTTATTAAGTTCAACTTAAACTGTTTAAAACTTTTGTCTTTGTTCATTGGGAATCGAATGGTAGCTGCATAAGTATATAATCTATAGTTCATCAGTTTTGTCAAGTACAAACTTCTTGAGACGTGTAGGTATCTATAATATAATATTAAAAAGAGGTAAAGTTTGTGAGGTTGCCTACAACCCCCCTAGGGATATTCTCTGGATCTACTGAACCGATTTTGAAAATTTTCGTACCAATAAAAAGTCACGTTATTTGTGACTGTCATAGGTTATAACGAGCAATTTTTGTGTATGTAATGTTAATATATATGTATATTAACCCGAAAAATTTCTCGTTTTGCCAAAACCAGCTTGTTCTACCGTACTTTCAGAAACCGCACTTGATAGTCTAATCTTTTTAATTTTGGTGCATAGCGTAGATGGTTATTGGGCATAGAATCAGAAGAACGTAATCATCACGCCCAAGCAGAGTCGGCTCAGAATGAAACATCATTTCTGTCACGCACATATTGATGTTACTTTTACTCATAAAAGTCAGTTTAAGAGAGGTAGTGCTTAACGGATTTCCGCTCGAATTGGAGCGCCTATCTGGTTAAGTAACTTCCACCTTACAGAAGGTCACAGTAAAATAGCACTATGTTTTGATGGTTTTGAATTGCTATCGGTGAGTAAGGTTTCAGGGCTCCGCAAAGTAGGGGATGGGGTCAGTGTAAGCAACGGCGCGAGTGATAATGTTGGTATCGCAAGCTTCTATAGGCCGTTTCAAGCAGTGATTATCTGCGACTGACATGACATTGTTTTCAAAAGTATAGATTATTTATTATTGGAACGAAAGTTCCTTACGGCAGGCTTGGAGGGGATAGGGATTTTGCTGCGCGACCGAACTGAAAAAAATGTGATAGTAAAACCGTAAGAAAAAATGCGTGGAATAAAACCGTTAAATGAGACGTGCGCAGGCGCGACGAAGTTCCTTACGGCAGGAGAGAGAGCGACGAGGGTGCATCACTGAAATATTATGATATTACATCAACACTGAATATGTGTGAAGTTATAGGGAGTGGTAGAGCGACGAGGGTGCATCACTGAAATATTATTATATTACACCAACACTGAATATGTGTGAAGTTATAGGGGGTGGTAGAGCGACGAGGGTGCATCACTGAAATATTGTGATATTACACCAACACTGGATATTTGTGAAGTTATATCAAGCTGTGGAACAGTAACGCCTGTGAGACATGATTATGATTACAAGGTGCGTACTTATCAGGAGGTGGCAGAGCGACGGGGGTGCATCACTGGATTATTGTGACATTGTAGTTTATTCTAAACTGTGGGCCAGTCCTGCCTAGCATCCTTTACGAACGCTAGCGGGTCATGATAATAAGGTGCGTACATGTAGGGGGTGGTACAGCTACGAGGGTGCAGCACTGGAATATTGTGACATTACACGAAATCTGGATATTTGTGACGTTATACCGAGCTATGGACCAGGAACGCCTGTCATCTGCTGTAAACTTAAGCTAGACATGGTAACAAGGCCAGTACTTAACAGGGGGTGACAGAGCGACAGGGGTGCAACCCCAAATTATTGTGGCATTATTCCAACACTGGTTTATTGTCGTATATTATACTAAACTGTGGTTAAGTCCAAGGGGGTGGCAGAGCGACGGGGCTGCATAACTGGATTATTGTGACATTGTAGTTTATTATAAACTGGGGGCCAGTCCTGCCTAGCAATCTTTACGAACACTAGCTGACCGAACTGAAAAAAATGTGATAGTAAAACCGTAAGAAAAAATCCGTGGAAAAAAGTGCGTGCAAAAAAACCGTTAAATGAGACGTGCGCAGGCGCGACGAAGTTCCTTACGGCAGGCTTGGAGGGGATAGGGATTTTGCTGCGCGACCGAACTGAAAAAAATGTGATAGTAAAACCGTAAGAAAAAATCCGTGGAAAAAAGTGCGTGGAATAAAACCGTTAAATGAGACGTGCGCAGGCGCGACAGTCGCATACACAAGCGAGTTTGCAATTTGTGTCGATTCTACATTAGCCGAAGGAACTTCGTTCCTACCTGGTGTCCCACGACACCACATCATTTTTTTTAGTTTAGAGGAACACCGTTCTCCAGGAACCATCCATCTACATTTTATTTTGTACTTTATGTGTGTATAATGTCTCAAAGACCTCTGAAGCACGAAAAGGTTCCTTATAAATTTACGATCACACATCCGATTACCAGCCATTGTAATATTTCCTTAATGAATAAAATACGTTTCAACGGGTTAGACGCCTCGATTTTATTTATTTATTGACGTTTCGCAGCTTTTGCATGAATACATATTAAACGTCAATAAATAATTAAAATCACTGCATCTTACCCGTTGAAACGTATTTCATTTAATGAATGGTGTGCGTGAAAATCTACGAAAAAATATTTTCCTAATGTCCGAGAACTGCAAACATGAAGGAAAGTATCTTACTTTCGTATCTATATTTTGTTACAGTAGTTTTTGAGATGATACGCAATTGAAATAAGCATTATATACCTTCACTTAATGTAGGCTCTGTGTGCGGTCGTTAATGTACTCATATGTACCTATTTACATATCCAGAGGCTTATGAAAATTGTTATGTTCCTAATATTGTTATGGTAGCCGCCAGCAGTCCGAAAAAGTTGTGAGGAGCATTGAATTTAATTTACCATGTTTTGATTAGGTGCGGTCAATTGAAAAGGGTCTAAAATGTCAAGAACATGTTGAATCGAATTAAACCGTGGCGCTTGTCAGCCAAGTACTAACTCAAACTTCTATTTTCTAAACTTATATGAAGAGAAATATAGCAGTGACTTAGACTTTAGTAGCCTTCTCAGAGATGTCTAATAAATTTTATCAGAAATCATAAATCAATATATCTTTATTCAAATGGGATGTATAGTACAATACTTTTGAATCGTCCAAACATCTTTTTTCTCTACCACTCGTTATATTTTTTAGCTGCGGATAAAAACCAGCGAAAAAACCTCCACAACATTAAAAGTATAATGTAACAACATTTACAAATCATTAAGATGTTACAACGACAATACAATCATGATTCATTTAATATAGAAAACCTGTTGGAATGATTGTAACAGTTCAAAGCCAAGCATTTTTGTCTGTAATATAATCAGACACTTTATAATAAGCTTTTTTAATAAGTGCTTTTTTTAATTTGTTTTTTTTTATTTAATAATGAATTTTTATAAGAGCCACAGCTTAGCGGATTTTCCTCTCGAATTGGAACTCCCGTCTGGGGATGTAACGTCCACCTTTCAGAAGACCACAGTAAAATAACATTACCTTTTGGTGGTATTGTGTTTCTATCGGTGAGTAAAGTTCTAGGGCTCCACGGGGTAGGGGATTGAGTCAGGGTAGCCAACCGAATGTGAATTTTTGTATAGCAAGCGTCTATAGTCTATGGTGACCGCTTTCCATCAAGCGGGCCTT
Source organism: Chilo suppressalis (assembly GCA_902850365.2). Classification (NCBI taxonomy): domain Eukaryota; kingdom Metazoa; phylum Arthropoda; class Insecta; order Lepidoptera; family Crambidae; genus Chilo; species Chilo suppressalis. The sequence goes on from OU963902.1 coordinate 9,523,583, forward strand.
TTAACTTAAAAAAATAATTTAAAATCGATTCTCTCTATTATTATAGCAAAGAAAGATATAGCAATAAATTTAATCAAACTAAAAAGTTCATTAACGCTTCTGAGTATGACCATAAAAGCACTCGCATTCAGCGGCTTCCCAGTTCCAGTTTTAATAAATCTACAGGTAATTTTGAATCGCACTAGACTTGCTTCTGTCTTCGTCTGCGTGAACTTCAGAATTTAAACCCGATAACAGTTTTGCTAAAGCGTTTTGTAGTATCGGACCAGTTTTAGAATTAACAAAAAAAACATGGCACGTTATAGAATATTTTTTTTTGGAAAATAATACAATTCATATATATATATATATTAATATTTTTTTTTCAACAATATTGTAGGTCGTAATAACTAAGGTTTTATAGTTAAAAAATATTTATTTGAATGATCTACACATGACAAAAAATTACTTTAGTGATAATAATAAATATATCTAGTTCAATACATTGTTGAATAATATAAGATTTTTTATGTTTGCTAACGATTAATCAAATCAAACCTGCCGTTGCTCTCGTCGCTTCCGTTAACAAGATTCGGTTGGTCTTTAATTGTCCTGAAAAAAAAAAAAACAGAATTAGTGTTATATTTTTTATTTTATAAGCATTTAACTGCCAGATGTTTGAATCTAAAAATATTTTTGACTAGAAAACAATTTCAAAATTAACGTTTTTAATGCTCTTGCTCTTTTACCGCCTTATTAATAAACTCGGAATAAGCTTTGACTAGTTACACCGTGTTTTGTTCCTATCACTTAAATGCAATTTGTCTTTCAATGAGCAAAGACAAAACATGAAGTAACGAATCCAAGCTTATTCTTCGTTTATTAATAAGTACAGTTTAAGCCATATATTATAGATATAGTTGTTTGTATTAAGAATACAAATCCTGTTATTTCATAACATTAGTGTTGTCATTAAATAATTCAATGGACCAAAAATTGTGGTCAAACTGAGATCTGTGTTATTTCTAAGGTGGCAAGTGAAAAACTTTACCATATTATATGCATACTATACCTCTCCATAATAGACTCCGTTGAATAATGTCCTGTCACCATCTACTATCAAGAAGAAGAAAGGATGGTCGGCTACAAATGCTTGTTTTTTCACTGGGTACAAACTTGATCCCATACCAGTGACACCTTCAGAAAAATAAGTTTATATTTTTAAACACGTTTCGCATGTGGTGCTTTGACACGCACACACACATATACACAGTCAGGTCATAAGTATTGTCACACAGTAAAAACTTCTCTTTTAGAATGCTGGCCACAAAAAAGTTTACTGAATTTGAATTTCGAATTGTTCATGAAAATAAAAATGTATCCTTTTTAGAATTTTACTCATTTTTAAATATGAAGTAGACGCTTAAAGAAGACTGTGTTGCAGTTATTGCATTGCATCGTTGCGGTTACGCGCTAAAAAATTTTTGACATACTGAAAATTTTGAATATATTCATAACTAAAAGATTCGTTTACCGTACCATCAAACGATACAATGAAGACTCTAGTGTAGATGATAGGTCAAGAAGTGGTCGCCCTCGGTCTGTTAGGACTCCAGCAGTGATTAAAGCTGTAAAGGCGCGAATTCAAAGAAATCCCAAACGTAAGCAGAAACTGTTGGCCCTTTAGATGGGGTAAAGCAGAACCACGGTGAAAAGGGTGTTAAATGAAGACTTAGGGCTTCGGTCATATCGAAGAAAAATAGGACATCGTTTGAATGCTCGTCTAATGGACCTGAGACTGAAGAGATGCCGCACTTTGTTGAAGCGGTACGCGGGAAAAAAATATCGGGATCTTTTTTCCGATGAAAAATTTTTTACCGTAGAAGAGAGCTAGAACAAACAAAATGATAAGGTGTACGCACACAGTAGTGAAGAAGCGAGCAACCGTATTCCGAGTGTCCAACGTGGTCATTTTCCTCATCGCTCATGGTATGGTTGGGTGTTTCTTATTGGGGCTTAACAGAGGTACATTTTTGTGAGAAAGGTGTAAAAACGAATGCAGTTGTGTATCAAAATACAGTCCTAAAGAACCTTGTGGAACCTGTTTCTCATACCATGTTCAATAACAGGCACTGGGTATTCCAACAAGATTCGGCGCCAGCTCATAGAGCGAAGAGCACACAAGAGTGAAAATCGACTGTGAAATCGACTTCATCCGGCACGAAGACTGGCCCTCCTCCAGTCCAGATTTGAGTCCGTTAGATTACAAGATATGGCAACACTTGGAGGAAAAGGCGTGCTCTTTGAGCTCCTCATCTCAATTTGGAGTCACTCAAAATATCCTTGATTAAGGCAGCCGCCGATATTGACATGGACCTCGTTCGTGCTGAGATAGACGACTAGCCGCGCAGATTGAAGGCCTGTATTCAAAATCAGGGAGGTCATTTTGAATAAACTTTATTGTCATAAGAATCTATGTTTTGTTAAGTTCATTTTGGTATATAAATGGTTACATAATGAATAAACTTGTTTCAATTATTTTATATTAAACATGTGAGAGAATTTATGACCTGACTAGGTATATATTATATAAAGCAATATATATATATGTAATATATATTGCTTTATATAATATATATACATATAATTTTATTTTTTTAAACATGTTGTATAAACAAATTAAATTTGTATTAAACTTTAGTTTAAATAGGTATTATATCCATCACCATCATTAGTCTAATAATGTCCAGCAGTGGCACAGGCCTTCCATGACCCACCACGCGGGCCCAGTGCGGATTGGTGGATGCTAGCTACTGCAGAGGTAGTCGTGATCAAAGGCTTAACGTTTTCCCGATGAACTGTAGACGATGATGATACGAGTATATTCACATCAAAAAAGTCTAAGCAACACGCATCATTTACAGAAACTGTTTGTTTTATTAATTAATGTTTATTTTTTTTCTAAAAGTAGATTGTTATACAACATTTTATGATCTCGAAAATATTATTGGCTGATTTAAAAAAATAAAAAACAGACATGTGCGGTTCACATGCGATAGAAGAGAAACATACAAAAATGTGAATACGTAAAAGTCTTTCAGCCGTCCGTGGCCTTATTTGTTACCAGAACTATTTTATTTTATTTCTATGGTTATGTTTTTCTTATCTTAAGTTTTTCGAAATATTTATCTATACTTATAATAAATCTGTAGAGATGTCAATTCTGTACATGAAATATATTTTTAAAATAACTATCAGGGGGTGATTAGTGATCGATACTGATGCCAAAAATGCAATCAGTAAATTTTTTGTCTGTCTGTCTGTCTGTCTGTCTGTCTGTCTGTGTGTATGTTTCTTATAGAAACAAAAACTACTCGACGGATTTTAACGAAACTTGGTACAATTATTCTTCATACTCCTGGGCAGGTTATAGTATACTTTTCATCACGCTACAATCAGTAGGAGCAGAGTAGTGAAGGGAAATGTTGGGAAAACGGGAGAAGTTACTCCATTTTTTAAGCTTCCGTCGCGTGTGCATCCTTAATGATTAAAGTTACATAGAAATCATGTATGACGGAAATATTCTACATAAAATTGTCTAAAAAATATCCCGCAACAGCATATGTCTATCTTTTATGGTTGACTCACAATAACACGTGTAACTCCCGATAGCTTAGCAGTTCGGAGCATTCTGATCATATTTGTTTACTCTTACGTTTATAATACTCGGTATAGAAACACCAAACTTATACATGAAATAAGCCATCGCGCCGTCGCACGTGAATACTGAATCATGCTATAAGGATTATTTTTGTGTAACGGTTGCCGCGCTCGACACGGGTCGCGGCAGCGGTAGGGTATCAGAGGTCCGAGAGCGAGCTGTCTAAATCTGTTTTCTGCGTCGCTCCCCCCCTGGGGGACGATCGCTCCCGATGAAGCCTTAGAGGCCTTCCCGGCCAGAGGCAGCCCCTACGGGTGTTTTTTAGTCAGTACGAGTCTGACATAACCTTGCAGCCGGCTGAAGGGTATCCATGAGGATTTCTCATCTGCTCCCCCGCCTGGGAGACCGAAACCGTGCTTATCAGCGCGACTTTTAGTCTTTAAATAGTTTATTTGAATTTCTTTTGTTGTTATTTTGTAAAACAGGTATTAGTTGTTTTGGTAGTGTTTAAATATTCGTTCAAAGTGTAATTTAATCATATAGGATGAATGTACGATGGCCCATCGAAAAGGAGTAGAAGCGGTAGACAGAACTTTAAGAGATATAAGACAAAATGATCGACCCATCGGCGGTATCACAGTTTTATTTTGTGGTGATTTCCGACAAACCTTAACGGTAATACCACGGGGAACCCGAGCTGCTGAGGTTAGGGCTTGCCTGAAAAGCTCTTATTTAGGTGTTCGAGCCTAAAGGCTTGATCCACCTTGAGACTACGCATGCACATTCTGACGTCATAACAGCGTGAAGTTAGCTCTTTTTGATAGTGGCGCCCTCTGTCGCAAGTGTGAAGTGTATCAACTTCACTCCGATGGAGGGGACTTATTCAGCGCGGGCGGTGTATTTGTCAGTACGCTTTTGCATTCTGACAAGTCAACACGTATACAAAAGCTGATATTTTTCACTCGGTTAGTAATATTCTCAACAATTAGTTTTAAAAAGCTATAATAATACAGTATTCCGTCGTACAGAAAGTCGTAGTGCGCCCTTGAGCCACGAAATGCAGTGCGCCCTTGTGCCACGTGCGTGGGTTGACGACTACCCTCAAATCAAATACCGTGCGTCGCAGTACCACGGTACGACGTCGTATCACTGATACGTTAGACAAACGTAACATCAACTCGATTAATTTCATACGACCGTAATACGACACCCGATACGTCGTATCATCTTCGATACGACAACCGCCTCTGCGACACCGAAACGTAGTTGATTGAACACTAGTCTCATACGACAACCGGCTGGTACGACACAAGTCGCATAACATTGATACGACAATGATACGACATATACAAGACAATGAACTATTCTGACTTAATTCATCTCATTGCAGAAATATGGACGCAACCGCTTCCTGCTCGAAGACAATGACGATGGGCGAATTGTCAAGTCTTGTACCAGAAGGAGACGAACGGCGTTTTAAAACAGTCTTAGAGCTCGTACGAAAATACTACCCTCCAGGTTGGGAAAAATGGGAAATCCAAAATCACTCATTCGAAAACCTTTTTGGAGGCAGCATGTCACCAGAAATCGAAAAGAAAATCCGATTTGCGCTACCTACAGTGGAACTTATTCAAGCGATCTACCCTGATTCGCCAAATGCTTCGGAAAGGTCATTCAGAGACTTGAAGCGCCGCCTTTTAAACTGGTCTTTTGGCCGCGCGTTACTATATTCGCCACACAATATTATGGAAAAAATCCATTATAAGTCTCACAACGTCTTCATGGACACAGTTGCAAAATTAAAACCTCTTATACTTTCGAGGCAAAGTGCCTTCGAGCGCCTCCAGGGCTTCAAAAGAACAAGCACCTCCACAGAACGTTCGATCTCACCACAAGCACGTGCAAAGCGAATACGATCGCCTTCACCAACCCAAACAGATCCTCCAAAGAGGCATTGTCCTACTCCACCCGCTTTATCAGCAAAAAGCGAAGACCTACTCTCACTTCTTTTAGAACAACAAGTACGACAGAACAAGATGTTTGAACGTATCGTACAACTAAGTCAAAATCAAGAAGAAAAGATGTCTAAAATTGAAATGAAGCTAGAACATAAATCACCTGACAGTGCCCCAGAGGATCTTAACGTATCATTCGCTGACAGCACTTATTCAGAAAACTTTCAGGATGAAGATGACGAAGAAGCAGAGTCGAACGCAACACCACCTAATATCTGGACACCCATTAAATCTAATGATGCTGATGAAAATAAAGGAGCACAAATCAGCCAAGAAGAATCTCTTAGAATCCAAATAATAGATGCTCAACGAAAACTACTTGAACTACAAAAAAAAAATCCCCAGCCTCAAACAACCGAAACTAATATCGATTTCTCGCCATTAGTAGTTGAGTCCCAAGTAAAAATTGCTAAAGCTGATCCAGAACTTGCAAAACAAGGCTCAAGATGCCAACGCTTAGGCGAAGATACATGGAAAAACATACGCTACTTTGATGTCCAGAAACAATTTCAGGCGACTCCGGTATTCACGTCACTTAAAGTTAACAGCCATTTAGCACTCGCTACCCCTTTCTGGCACAGCGTGTCTATACTCGAACGAATTGACAGTACTCTGGCAGCTATAAGTCATGGTCTTCTACAACAACGTAAACACTTCGAAGAATGTTGTCAGAATCTTAGTCCAGAGCTTAAAAGCCAAGCCAATAAAGAACTCTTAGGTCCTGAATCTAAATTCAAAAAGACATCAGATGCTCTACTTCAATATACATGCGGGAAGAGATCTGAAATAATTCATCAAAGAAGACAACTATACAAAGCTTCTAACAAAGCGCTAAACGAAATTCTCCATGACATCCCACCGTCTGATACTCATTTATTTTCCGAAAAATCACTCAGCGAAGTGGTGAAAGATCATGGAGGACCACATAAGATGTTTCCCGCAAAATCCAGAAAACCTTCGAAAAATAAGCAAACCGCATCATCAAGGAATTTCCACAACAACAGAAAGAACTTCACCAACAAAGAGCCATTTCATGGAAACACACGTAGAGAAAACAGAAAAACTACGAAACCTCAATACAATAATTCAAACAGTTCCAACAAACGATCGACCAATCAACATACTAAAAAGCTCTGACTCATTTCAAGCGGGTCAACTAGCCCAATTTATCCATATATGGGAAAGTATAGGAGCACCCCGTACAATTTTATCAATGATTCAAAATTACAGAATACCTTTTCTACAAAAACCACCTTTAATGACTTTAATTACAGAAATACAAGCAAAAGTGACGAACGAAAATCCAGATGTAATATCGACCCAAATATCGGAACTTTTGAAATCGAAAGCAGCTATCCCCTTAAGGTACTCAAGAGGATTTGTGTCTCCAATATTTTTAAGAAAGAAGCCGAATGGAGATTACAGAATTATAATAAATTTAAAGAATCTCAACAATTTCGTGAGCACTCCAAGGTTTCACCTCCCAAACTTATATTCAATACCAAATCACCTGTGGGAGAAAGATTACATGCTAAAGATAGACATTTCTCAGGCATATTACCACATCCCAGTCACTCAAGCACACCAACGGTACTTAACATTCCAGCACAATCAGTCATTTTTCCATATGACATGTCTTCCATTCGGACTCGCAAGTGCCCCGTCAGCATTTGCGAAGATCACAAATTGGTTGGCACAGCACCTAAGAGAGAAACAACTAAAAGTGATCGTGTATTTAGACGATTTTCTTTGAACTACCGATCATTTGGTGTAGACCCCAAGACTGTTACCGTTCGGCTATTTGTCACTTGCAGAGTCACAAAATTACAGATACCTTGTGTCAAATACTGTTGTATTTACAAAGTATCCGTAATTTTCGTTTCATCGAGTTTCAAATCACAACGGTGCTAAACAAGTTTTCACTGCAATAGAAGCTTTTCGGTAGTTTATTTATTAATATAGTATAAGTATATTACTATAGTAAAAATTGTTCTGAAGTTCAGAACGGTACAAAAAGTTGAAAATACTTTTTTGATCAGTATATTTAATAAGTGCTTGTAACAGCCTAAACGGAATAAACAATATACCTAGGATTTGAATAAAAATTCTACAAACCGGTAGCAGCGGCAGCCTCAGATCCCTCTTCACTAACCGAAAAGACGGCTTTTTGGAAAATATTGGAGATGAAAAGGTCACTGCCATTATTTTTAACAAGATTTACTAGCTTAGCCTTATTCTGGTCAAAGATGCTCGTAACACCCAACTGTAAGAAGAGAATGTTTATGTTTGATGTAGTGCAGTGTATATTTATATTTATTCATGATTTTTGCGTTTGAATTTAAATAGAGAAACCATAGACACTTTGTCCATGGTTTCTTACTGGAAAACAACGACCAATATACTTTTCGTGCTTCACAAAATTCTTATGTCTACTGTCGCTATACTTAGTCTTTAAGTATGGACGACAAATATTTTTAACACTAATGCGGACGTGGAGTCTCAGGCTTATATTCAAGCTTTTTCTAGAAACTGATTAAATTCCGCGCCAAAATCCTATCTTTACCCGAATCCGAATCCTTAAAAGAAAATAACAGGTATTTGAAATTAACTCACTTCATCATAATTACAGACAATAAGAATAATTGACATCATGGCGCTTTTTTTTTAACTTGTCAGGGTTATACATTTGAATCCATTAAAAGTAACTCAATTTTACACTAGAACAAAAATAACTTTTTTGTCCACTTATTTAATAAGAACGTGCAGAAAAACTAAAAAGCTCCTTCTGAAAACAAAGATTAAAAATCCCGTCAGCTGGCATTATATGTGTAATTTACTGGCAATCACATGAAGTACTCGAACATTGCAGTGGTTATTCTAAGACTTTTCGTAGGACATATATAAGCTCTTCTAGTTCCTTGACTGACTGGTGGTGTCTGGGCATCTTCAGTAACCATATCTTTATCCAATCTCGAGCTTCATTTGACTTTAACTCGCTCGGAAATTTTGTGTTTATTACGCTTCTTTGGTATTTGGCTTATGGCTTAAATGCGCTCGGTATCTCTCTATTATTCTAGCTGTTTTGAACTAGAATAACTTGCTTTACTAATATGTATCATTTTTTTAGGGTTTCGTAGCCAAATGGCAAACAACGGAACCTTTATAGATTCATCATGTCCGTCCGTCTGTCCGTGCGTATGTTACAGCCACTTTTTTCCGAAACTATAAAAACCACACTGTTGAAACTTGGTAAGTAGATGTATTCTGTGAACCGCATTAAGATTTTCACACAAAAATAGAAAAAAACAAGAAATTTTGGAGATCCCCATACTTAGAACAGAAACTCAAATATTTTCTTTTTCATCAAACCCATACGTGTGGGGTACCTATGGATAGGTCTTCGTCATAAATCACAAATCAATTCAATAAAATCCCTAATATTAAAAAGTTACAACGAACTATTCTTATATATATATAACTTTCATTTTATGCTTCTTGCTGCTGCTACGTTCATGGGCCACTTTTTTCATAACTAAAATCTCAAACAAACACGAAAATTATCATAATACTTTGTATGACTACAGTGGACGTGAAGCCTGTCAGGCTCCAGACAATATTTTAATCAATATTACTCACGTAGGTACTATGCATCCAGCGATACAACCTCCTCCCTTATTGTCTATTTTGCTGCTAAAAGTGAAGCTACTGAGATGCTCGGGTGCAAGGGGCGGAAGGTAGTGTGTGAAACTAAGATCTTCAGAACCACGAGGAGCCTGTGAGACTTCACGTCCATACTTAAAGGTTAGTCTCTCTGATGGCCCTGACTCAAACTCAAACACGCGACAGTAACTGTTGTAAATCCAGTTATTTTATCATTTATCCATTTAAGATCCTATGAAGTGACATTTTTATATTTTATTTTAAGCATTAACATTTTACTTTATTTATAAATCTAAAGAAAATGTTACAAAAAATATCCTGGAATTTTTCTAGAATTTTTTTAGGTCCTATGAATCTGAGGAATGAAAAACATTGTTTTATAAACAATAATACCGAATGCTTACCGTTTGAAGATATTCCTTCACATGGAGAAAGTTTTCAAATTTGAACTTGGGAAGATATAGATCGACTTCAGTCTCAATCATATTTTGTAGATTTTTCTTCAGTTTGCCTGATTTCTTGAACACTTGCTCGTGAGCGAGAGCTGTGACTCCATCAACTTTATTTGGCAGTATAATTAAAAAGTACATTTTTTCGTCCACATAGGGAATTTTTAAAATCTAAAATAAAGTTTGAATATTAAAATAATAATTTTGGATGTCTGATCTATCTGACAGACTGGACAGTTGTCCAGAATTTATATATTATTTTAATAAAGCATGTGAATATTATGGCTAACTTCTTTAAGTTGAAGACTCATTGAGGTGTTCGTATCGTATTTACCATGAATCGAGTGAGTTACGGTATATGTAGTGGTGTTGATTCTAGCATGATTCTGTAAACCTAAACTTAAATTTGGCATCAGTATCATTCTCTATACAGAATGAAAACGAGAGACTGATGTTAAATTTAGTTTTAGGTTTAGATAATCACGCCAGAATCGACTCCATTACTTTCTAATAAAATTTGTCGGTAAAACGATATTGACGGTGATTCAAATGGTTGTTGATGATGAGTTTTATTTTTAATTGCAATATACCTTGGAGTCTATCTCTTTATCTTCTTCGTACCAGTACTTGCTGCTCTTGAACATGGTGGGAACTTTCACTGTCTTGTTACTTGTAACATGGAAATCACGTACTTTCGTCAAAGATGGATCGAATTTCTTGCTATCCGTCCAGTTGCACTAAAATTTGTAATAAATATTCATTAATTGTACATAGATTTCCTTTATAAAAAGGTTCAAAATATTGATTCTATGACGGAAGGGAAAAGGAAGGTGAAATCCAGAAATGAAGATATCTGGTGCAGCATTTCGTGCCACACCAGTCATCGCTTCGAAATGCAAATTTGTCAATAGACTAGTAGTTTCAAAAATTGTTGTTGACGTCATTAACGTTGTAACTTTATCGAAGATAATAATCATCATTAAACATCCGAAGAAGTGTCACTCTGAAAATAGCTTCATCAGTAAACATATCCTACGTTCATTACAGAAAGCTAATGAGAATGAGGTCTTGCTAGTTCTTTCTCGTGGTAGTATTTTTTTTGGTACGCATAGTAATAAAAGTAGTACTTTACCTTGAAATAGATGGCATTCACAATTACCGCGCGGGTGTTGGAATCTAAGCTCTTCGAATCTATCAAATGTGTAACGCGATTATTGGTGTGATTTTGCACCTGCAAAACAATGTGGTGTCAGGGACCAGTCATTATAATCATCAACCTTTGAACGAAGAACTGATGCTAATGATCAAGTAGTAATTTAAGACGATTATGATAATATTAAAATTACAAGATAATATTGAATACATACAAGGATAAACATGACATTGAGAATTTTTTATTAATTTCTAAATTGCAATTAGGTTAAAATAGAATATGTAAAGTGAGGAGCCGGCGAACAAAACGGTATAATTACATAAAATTAAATTTTACTGGAGCTGTATAAAACTGAACGACATACCTCCAATGAGCTTTTGGCATGGTTTTAAATTTATAAATTTAGTAATTTTAACACTGTTTTAGGAGGTTTTGATAGAAAATTATTTGAGACTCCAATTCAACGGGCCCGAAACCTCCGGAATGTAAAAAAAAGTAGTTTGACCAGAGGCGTAATTATACCGTTTTGTTTGCCAGCTCCTCAAGTGATGAGTTAGTTCTTCTAATTTTTTTTTAATGCTCAAGTTACTGCTTACCCAGCTATTGATCTTAACGGCAGCTTCAAGATTATTAGTGAAGTTGACTTGTTTCACGTCTGAATTGAATACATTTTTACTAACAGAGTTGAATTCCTCATTTAATTCGTATCCTTCAGGTATGTAGATACTGTTTGCTGTCTCCAGCTCGACTCCTGGTCTTGATTTTAACACTTGTTTTGCATACAAAAACACGTCTTTTGTCTAGAAAAAAGACATTTACAATGAGTAGGTTAGTTAGTTATTTATTTGAAACTAGCTATGTTTAGCTCTTTCGGTTATAAACACTTTTCCTGGTTTATGGCATGATACATTCGAGTACTTACAACAGTGTCGTTGGGCAGACCCATAACTTTGAGAATTTCATCATGGGATGCTCCAACGGAGGCGAATGCCAGCTGCGCCAGAGGCGCCATGACTGAGTATCCAGACATGACTACACTCTGACCAGGTTTGTCTAAGACAATCTCCTGTAAATTGATTATGATATTAATAGTTATCGAAGAGATCGGATTGACTTATTAAGGTGCACTGCGGCTTTGGGGATCGCGGCGAAACACCGCGCTGTGGATCACAGGCATTTTATGTTGTGTTTTTACTTATATCATTGGCTATTACTACACACCTATTGATGCGCGCACACAAGGTAGCGGCTTCACCGCAACCACCAAAATTCTCGCTCCCTTCAAGATTCTTATCTAGATTCCCTCCCTACGCTCTGGATTTAACACTAGAATGCTTTGCTGCTTTCGGGATACAACATCCTTTCTATAGTTAAAGTCTTAATATCACTTGTTAGTTAATTCTAAGATCTAGGTGCACGCGCGCTATTAACTTAGAATTTGATGAAAAACACACAGCTGATAAAATCGCTAAAAGTAAATATATACATATATAGTAATAATACACATTATACGAATTTCATGTAAAAAGAACTTACGTACCTACTGGCTGGATATTCGTTCTTTTTGTTACAGTTAGAGAAATAAACTGACAAAGAAACCTGTCCGTTGGGGTCTTTTCTATCTCCTAAACTGGCTAATTAAGTAGTTATAGGTAACGATATTAAACTACAAGGTGCCTTTATTTTTTGATTAGGTAAAAATACCTTTGTAGTGTATATGCAAGTTATTACCTTCACTGAACTCGGATTTAACTCCATCACACATGGGAGTGGAATTTAACGACCAACGTGGTCTAGTAATTAACTAACCTAACGCTTTTTAACTCGATATTAGAGATCCTTCAGTAAATTAAGTTTTTTATATCTAAACTAGCTGTCCATGCGAACTTTGTACCACTATAAAAAAATAAGGGTTGGTGGTAGAAGGGCGAAAATTTAGGTTTGCATGTATTTTTGTATGATGTATCATAACACAAAAAAAATACGGGTGGACCACCCTTAACATTTAGGGGGATGAAAAATAGATGTCCGATTCTCAGACCTACTGAATATGCATATAAAATTTCACGAAAATCAGTCGAGCCGTTTCGGAGTAGTTCAATTACGCACACCATGACACGAGAATTTTTTTATTAGATATTACCATATCGCATTAAAATAAACATGCCGATTTTACACATCGACATAATTTAATGCGAAACAACTGCATAACAGAGAGTACCAATGATTGATTTGTTCCAATAAAACCTACTGATTAAAACAACGCAAATCATGGTCCAGTAAAAACCTTTCTATATCAATAACGATAAATTTGATTCGTTGATAACGTATAAAAAGCGTAAAAATTAAGATTCCAATTAATAGAAAATTGATAAAAAATACACCATGATGAAATCGCACCGGTAACATAACAAAGGCCTCTTGCATTAATAAATAAAACATTCAATATTTTCAGTTGTTGAAATTCAACTTGTAATTGTTATTGCAGTATGCTGAAAATTATTATAAGCCTCATTTGCATGCTGTAACCGTAACCGTTGCATGCACTGTAACCAAAAAGCATAGTGTGTACGTGGTTCGTTGACCTGCTGCGAGCGGTACGCGTACGGTTTGCAGCGAGCCGACGTGTACAACTCAGCTATAAGGGTACACACTAGAACCTCGTACTGTATCACGCATGTTACGGTTACAGCTCGCTAATGAGTACCCGGCTTTAGACTTATGGCCCGCCCTCGCTTCGCTTCGGTGTGTGTATATATACACATATAGTCCATGACACGCAGTGTTACTAGGAAGTCATTTCGCCTTCCCCCGAAAACTTACTCGAAATCTCCCCAAAATACAGGTTTATGAAGAAAAAACCCCCCAACATGTAAAATAATCAGTTAATCATCAATTAAAAATACAATATTTACTACAAAGTTTGTATTTTTGCAACAGCATCCATTTACTGGATCAACATCTTCGCACGCGTCGTCTTTCCCACTCCTTTGTTAATCTTCTGACATAACTTTGTTTTAATAATGCCATTATTTACCAAGGTGCAAACAATTAAAGGGACAAATTACCAAATTGCGACTTAGCAAAGCAAAGATGATTGATACTGTCGATTAGATTTGCAATTTAAGCGAACTACCTTTAATGACTGACTGACTTGCTTGACTTGACTGATCGAGTGACTGATCAAGATGGAATGGACCGAAGAATGCTGAATAGTGAGCTTTGGACTTAGGGGTCCGAATTGGGCTTACTGAATGAACACAGTTCTGTAGACCCGAATCTGGCATGATTCTCTAAGCCTAATAAAATTAAATTTGACAACAGTCTATCCTTTTCATGCTCTATACAGAATAAGAAAGAGAGACTAATGATTGACCGTCGATCGTGACTTATTACAGATTTAAAGTTTATGAAGTGGTTTTATTTTTATTAAAAAAATGGAATTAAAAAACCCTCCGTTTCCCCCAAACTAAATTTCTTCCCCCCATCAATCCCCCCAAAAATATTTTCCTCCCAATTATCCCCCCATCGCTTTAAAATACCCCCAAATTTGGGGGGGATCCTCCCAATCTGGCATCAGTGATGACACGCACACATAGCGTAAAACCGTTGTGAATCAACGGGACAGTTAATATGTAATATATATACATATCGAAATATAAATGATATCGCTCACTATAGTTATGGCGAGATATAATATAAATAATATCTCCCGTAGTGAGAAGTCGGCTTAACTTTCTATTGGTAAAAGAACTTTCAAAATCAGTCTAGTGAGTCCAGTGATTACCTCTTACAATCTTTCACTCATAATATATGTATAGATAAGATAAATATTATAAGTTATGCTGTAAAAATTAAGGCAGACCTTTATTAATAAATAAGCGTCGCTCCCCAACTAAATACGCGATAAAATATGAAAACTAAGAATGAAAGAAATTTAGAAATAGTTCCAGTAGTTTTTGTGTTTATGATATACAAAAAACAAATCTTTTCTCTTTACAATATTAGTATAGTTATACTAGACGTGCCCGCCACTTCATTCGCGTGGATGTCGGAAAATAACCCCATCCCAACCTTATTACCTAGTAAATAGACTGTATTACCTACCAAATACATATGTGTATAAAAAATATATATAAAATTCAATGAAACCGTTTCGGAGGAGTTCGATAACCAACACTGTGATGCGAGATTTTTATATCCTACTTTTCCTATTAATACATATATAAATCTGAAAGTTTGTAGCTAACTACATAATCGCGCAAAAACTGTTTAACGCATTTAGATGAAATTTGGTATGCATATGTTTAGGACCTGGATTGAGACATAGGATATTCGCGGGCGGCCGCGAGTTTACAATAAACGATTTTTTACGTAAGTAGTAATTATAAACATTTTTACGTGATAAAAAATTTCCTATGTCTTAATCCAGGTCATAAACTATATGCCTACCAAATTTCATCCAAATTTTCTCATTTCGTTCAGCAGTTTTTGCGTGGTTGAGTAACAAACATACAAACTTTCACATTATTTAATAATATTAAATAGGATACATGGTAACCAGTAATCCCTACCGTATCCGTGTGGAATTCCATTTCCCTTTGGAATTGAAGAGAACTTTTCTTAAACGGATAAACACTCCCTGACGATTCTACTTACTTAAAGTCTGTGGGGATAATAGAGCTTTCGTGCTCAGTGAATCATTCCGCGAGGTAAATCGCTTCCACATTATAGATTTAGATTATTTTACCACGTCGGATTCCTTTACTTTGACAATTAATTTATATTAATCGATAATCGGATCTTTAATGAGATTTCTCATTTAACGGCCTTATGAAAAGGAGAAATAGAAAAGAACGTTGTCTAGTCCAGTTGCACAATGCAAATGCTTTTCCTACCTTCTTTTTCTGATTATAATAAATTTCTTTGAAAATAGTTAAAACCATCTCGAATTTCAAAGTAAAAGTATTACACTTTTAATACTTTTATTAAAATACATGACTAAAGTTAAAGACAATTTAAAAATGATACTTTTACCTTTGTATCTCACTTCTTCGACGGAAAAATAAACAGATTTGCATTTTTTGGGGCTTTTAGCTACTTTAAAACTATTTGATAATCAAGCAAAATATTTCTGATCCAGTCAACATTTCATAATATAGGCCATTAAGCCATAAAGCCATTGGTCCCGGCTGAATCTTACTCCTACCAATCCGAACTGGGCCCTTGTGGTGGATCTTATTTCCTAATAGGTAAGGGCTGCCCTAACAGAGCGGACATAAAAAACCTGTGAACGTGATGCACCTTTCTCCATTAAAAAATTGATATATATCATTTAGGGCAAAGTGGCCCTAAATGATAAATATCAAGCACCAAAGTTCTTGGATAAAATTAAAGGTACAAGTCCAGAACAGGCTGCAGACTGCAACCGCAGGTGACACACGCCACGTGGCGCACGCAGTGTGTTTTCAGGTAACACCCGACGCCACGTGTTAGTCGTTTTTTTCGAATTTTCTTGAAAAACTTTTCTGACTCGCTATTACATAGCACACGACCATACAATTTCACTGCTGTCAAACAACTGTATTCAAAAATTATTATAATGTGTAAAAGTATTGGTAATGTGCACGGTGTACATCGGGTGTCGACGCGAAGCATCGCGTCGCGTTAAATAATTATGTTTCCGCCTTTATATGATTAGCTTTTAAATTTGATTTAAGAACTTAAGTGCGAGTGAGCTTTAAATAAAAAAAAGAAGTATGAAACATGAATTTACGTAAACTTACATAAAACAATTCCAAGGAGAATACTGTAGTGGCATCGTCGAGGTAATTTTTCGTTTTTGATGTGTTATTTTGTGACATTGTTAGGGCAACACCCGCTAAAACTGTAACAAAGTTATATGTACCTATTTAGTTTTATTAAAACTTCCATTAAACTGTGATATATAAAAAATATGTTTCCTTATCACTTAAAACGCTTCTGCTTCTTTAATTTAAAAAAAAAAAAATCATATGATCACTTTTATGTAGGAAGTAGGGATTTAGGCTAATATACCGTATTTTTATAGAATATTTAGGCTTGTTGACATGTTAGTTGTAAAGTTTCTTGAACTATTTCATCATCATCATCATCATCATTTCAGCCGAAAGACGTCCACTGTTGGACATAGGCCTCCCCCATGGATTTCCACAACGATCGGTCCCATGCTGCCCGCATCCAGCGGCTTCCCGCGACCTTTACCAGATCGTCGGTCCACCTTGTGGGGGGCCAGCCAACACTGCGTTTCCCGGTACGCGGTCGCCACTCGAGGACCTTTCCGCCCCAACGGCCATCGGTCCTGCGAGCAATGTGCCCTGCCCATTGCCACTTAAGGTTTGCAATTCTGAACTATTTAGCACGAATATATTGTACTATGTCACATTATACTACTATTGTATAACAATAGTAGTATAATGTGACATAGTCAGTATACTACAAGTTCTCACTTCTACATGACTTAAATAACGTCTTTTTTAAAACGCCACTAACTGTGCACTTTCGTAAGAGCTTGTAGCTGTATAACCTTTAATTAACAACGCCCAATTTATTAACCGATTTGGGTGCAACAAGGGCGGGTAACACAGGTAAAAAAAATGTATTAAAGGTTTCTAAAGTCTCATAAAATAAAAAAATATTATTTTTAAGGAATACCTTATTTTTCTAAGTAATTCATGGGAAAAATATAAATTCATAACATAAACATTTAAAAAACATAACTCATTAAAAGATTCATTTACATTTTTCTCGAAACTATTTTTTTGAGATACGTCCTTGTTGCTCCCAATGCTTATTATATACTTATATTTATTACTGAGATACATGGAAGACGCTACATGGAAACATAAACACCGAAACGATAGGTTTTTACCAATTTTATGAGTACTTGTCCGTGTTATAGGATCTAGTACTCAATAGAGGAGCTCGATGACGCAGGTGGTTAGTGCGCCCGCCAGCAATCGTGAAAGTAAAGCAACTCTCGTAAATGGTCGGCCGTTAGATGGGTGACCAAAAATTTATTATCTCGAGCTTCTCCGTGCTTTATAAGGCACGTTAAGCCTTTGGTCCCGGCTGCATCTGCAGTCGTTAGCACCCACCATTCCGCGCTGGACCCGCGTGGTGGGTCACTATTTCATCCATATCGAAGGCGTGTGCGCCGACAGTGGGGATATTAATAGGCTAATGATGACAAATGATTTGAATGATTTGATCAAAAAAGTTTACTTTTTGAATTAATTGAGATACAGTGACTTTAATGTTAATCAATATTTGTTAAAATTTCTATTAATAATTATGCATATCTCTATATAAAAATGAGTCATAATTACTTATGCATATCTGTATCGGATGAAAACTTAGTTATACGTAAATAACTAATAAAAACATATTAATACTTACAATATATTAAAATCCTCATTTTATTTATTTATATACGAGTAGTGGCTACTGTAATAATCTAAGATTTACTGACAGGTTACGCTGCGATTATATGCCATATATAGAGGTGAATTATGGTATGAAGGTTGCCATGCCAGCTATCGCATCAAGCTTGAAATCGGCATTTATGTCGCGAGTTACACGGTAATTGCTTTATAGGATAAAACTTTTCATACGGATTTTAACATTCTAGCTCTCTAACCAATCACACCGCATTGTGCTATCAGCCAATTTGATTCCTGACCCACCATAATCTCACAACCAACACTTAAGCAATCTTGCCGACCTGCACAAATGATTTTTTACGCACCTTTTTAAAAAAACCCAGGTTGTATAAAAAAAAAACAAAGGCACCACGTGCGCGGGCAAAGAATTCCAACACCGAGTAGTACGACAGTGGAATGAATCACCAAGTTTTTTTTTAAGAAAAGGGGGAGATGGGATATGAAAAAATAACTCTTTAGAACATTCGTCGTGGTAAAGACAATAGAGCACACTTATTTAAGCCACATCACGGCGTCATTGAAGAGGCTCGAGGTGTCTAGTTACCTCCTCATCGCCTATGATGCGGATCACGCGCCGCTGTAACTTATCCAAAGCATCGAGCAAGTAGTTGGCGGAGCCATCCCAGAGGTGCGAGCAATATTCCAAGCAAGACCGCACCCGCGTCTTATACAACAAACATACATTTGCACGTCAGAGAGACTGCCAGCCAGTTTCTGCGTATTCAAGTAGATCCGAATGGAACAGTACCGATAAGCGCTAGTAGATCAGCACCGGTAGCCAGCTCTATACGTGTATACACGGCTTTAGTGTTAATGGGTGAAAATTAAGGTTCAAGTGTAATACCGATTAAGATGAAATTTGGTGTACAGAGAGATTAAGTTTCATCCATAAAGGAGGTAATAAGGGGGCTGAAAGTTAACTGAGCGACGCAGACGTCGATATCCGCAGCTTGATATTTGTGAATGATGGTGCTCAATTTGCTTATTTAAAAAAGATATTTATCAAAGTGATATTAAATATCCAAAGCGGAAATCTACACACAGTAATAGTGGGGATTTCAATGTCTCTTTTAACATGAAAGTTTAATAAAACGACAGTTATTCGCAACAAAGTGTTTTAATTGATTTTTGAAAATAATTTAACTTCCATCAGTAGTTCCGTAAAATCCTTGTAATAATAGCAACAACAACGGGTGTTTTGTAGTTTTTGTGCTGTTCGGATGTAAAAAAAATAAAAGAACTGCCTTTTCAGTTGACCTGAAACAAAATAAGAATAAAAGGAAAATTATGTACCTATTAGACGTGTTTTGGACTATTGAGTAAAAAAGGAGCTAAGCGCTAATATTTTATTTTAATATAAATTGCTATAAATATGGTAATAGAAACATACCACTATTCTGTGTAATTTTTCCAATAAGCTAATCTCCTCGGCCCATGCCGAAGAGATTTAGAAAATAAGGCCTATCAAGGCCTTTATTATGTTAAGAACAATGTTCGTATTTTAAGCGATTCCCATAGAGTTGGAATAAATTATTTTGCATCTGTGCCATTGCGACTACACCACTGTAGAAAGTATTAAAGTGAAGAGAGTTGAATAAAATTCTATATCTATTGAGTATATTGCGGTACGCAAATACCAACGATCAAATCCATCGGTTATACCTAAATCCGTTCTTTGCCTCCTCGACAATAGAATATTGTGTTCGAATTGCCTTTTTTGAATGACACACTAAAATTATGTAGACGATCTATCGAACAATATAAGAGCAATAGAAATATACGTAAATAACTAAAGTCATATTTTATATTCCTATTCAACATGGTATGCCTTTTTCATGTCAGTGTACTAAATAACCTCTTTATTTGGAATGCTTGAGTGGAAATATTGTAAAATAAAATTTACCGTTCTTTATATTTGATTCAGTTATTAAGTGTTCGATGTCAAACGCTTAGTAAAAGCCAAACTTATTTATAGTTTAGCTACTAGGTAACTATCAGCTTCATAGCGATAGCTAAAGGTTGTACATATACGGTAAAGATAAAATAGTAGATTTTTGCATTTTTCCAAAGAGCCTCATTTTTATAAAACCAAATAAATTCGAATTTGAGTAAACACTTATGAACGAAGGCGGACTGTCTTTCGCGCGTTAGTATTCTTACACAGACTTTTTTTATTTGGTGAGCGCGCGGTTTACTCTGTGACTTGTTCAAAAAATATTCGTGATTGATCTCTTTGGTGATGGGAACTTTTACAAACAATATCCACATTCCTATTTCAAATCACTTTTAGTCCCTAGGGATCAAAAAGCTATTTAGTTTATAGATATTAGCGACATCAAAACGTGAATCAACACTGGGACCATTTGCAAAATCTTATTTTTATTATCATACTGTGTATAGGTATCCTACGTTTTGTATTTTCTTTGGAAAAATACTGATGGATTGATGTGACGAAGAAAGTGAATAATGAAGATAGAGGTTAAGGTTCAGGTGTTATACAATTAATAATTTCGTTAGCTCTATTGGTATAGGACTCGTCTAATTAGATAAATGTGTAAGCTGCTATTGTTCTGAGGGCGCGACTATGAATCTTGTAAGATGACACTTTGTGTCTGTTTGTAAAGGACATGCGTGTGTTAAGAGGCATAAAAGCATAAAATATATGCGAACAATTAATAAGGATCATAAATAATAACATTTGATTATATTATTTGAAAAGTAAACATAAAATAATATGAAAATACGCATGTGTAATATTTAGCAAAGTGGCACCGCTGTGGCATAGTGACAGCATTATATTTAGTTTATTATATTAATTTAAAGCATTCACCTGCTAGATTTATAGCCTGTAAAGAAAATGTTTAATAGCAAATTTCCACGCGGTCCAGGCAGCTATGGGACTCGAAGCGGATTGTGCTGGTTCGAGTACCGTTTAGTACCTATACATCCACATCCACACCTACAGTTAGATTAAATACAAAGCTAAAAAAATTGCATGCATTGTATTTAATCTAACTTAACTAA
Source organism: Chilo suppressalis (assembly GCA_902850365.2). Taxonomy (NCBI): domain Eukaryota; kingdom Metazoa; phylum Arthropoda; class Insecta; order Lepidoptera; family Crambidae; genus Chilo; species Chilo suppressalis. Next base: position 9,545,005 of record OU963902.1, read on the forward strand.
TAATTGATGTATCTGCGTGCAGCAGTCGACGCGACGCCGGCGTTAGTTATGCCATCGCATCTCTTCCATGCGGGTGTGTGGCCAGTGTGTGGTCGTGGTTGGTTGTCATCGCTACGTTGACGGCAAATGTCGACCGTTGACCTGTTAACGGTTGCCGCCGAAAATGTGGTGGATCAGAATTAATAGCGGCCCACATACGTTATGCACTCCCCGAATTAAATAAATAAAATAAAAGAAGAAAAAAGTTAATTCTTATATAAACCAAAGCTACTCACGCTTTCAATAAGTAATGTATGTATTCTAACTTAAGTAATTAGCAAGGAGCTAGTGCCTATTATTATTATACAGCCGTTAGCCAATTTCTTCAATAATGAATGACGAAAATCGGTTGGGGAATAAAAAATAAAAAATATCAGGCAAACTACTAGTCGACAGGTTATCCATCAGTAATAACATTGCCTGTAAGCAAATTGACAGCAACATATACCGTCTAATGGTCAGGTTGCGGGACACCACAACCACACCCGCCTCTCGGCACGCGTTTTGGGGAACAACTCGGTCCGTGGAGTGCGTATTTGGTGACAGGCGCAGGAGTATTTGTTGTGGTTATATTGTCTGTGATTATAGTGGGTCAGGGGGAGATCTTCTCACTCTCACATATCCTCATCGAAACTCCCAGTCCCGAGGAAGGCAAGGCAAGGGAAGCACGGGAAGCGAGGAGAAGTCCTCACATATTCTTTTTCTACTCCCGTTGGCGAGCAAGGCAGCACGCCTTTCCCAGATATTTAAAAAAAGGCTTGTAGATTGTAGTCTTGCAATGCTTCTGGGGTGTAACAAAACCTGGGAGCCTATCTTCTTCCAGACTGAATCTTCACAGGGGGCTGTCAAAAATACCTATATTAAAAGCACGTCTCTTGAAATGCTCATGTAACAATTATTTTTTATTAAATATGTATAGCGGTTCCCTTGCAGAATTTACTCGCTGGCTGTGGGATTGGAGAATATTGGTTGTAGTTGTTGGTTTAAGTTGTAGTTCGAAATTAATTTAATGACAGGTTGCCAACCCATAGTCCATAAATTTAAAATAAGCAGTTGCAAATTGCCCATGCTTCACAAGCTTTAAAAATACTCACCCGCAATTACTACTCATTCTATTGTTCAGTGTTCAACATTTCCATATTTTACCATATGTGTTGTTCCCTATATGGTAAATGGCAATATTTATTTTACCATGTATACCCATTTACCATAAAATAAACTAAAAATAACTTTGTTCTTCATTCAACTAAACTTATTACCTAGACCCAACGTCATTTGTTGAAGAATGTATATCCTATAAGTAAATTGTTTCTTGTTGCTGCAGTATCACTGAGTAGTGAGCGGTGGACAGGTGCGCGCGGCCATTGTGAGTCGCTCAGTCGCCAGCTAATTGCTTCTCTTTCACGCTGCACCTAACAAGAAAACGCTGTTAACTACTCCCACCCCTCGCCCATTGTTCCTTAATTGAACTAGTTCCTTAATGTGATGCTTATTAAGGCTTCAGAGTCCTCCGACAATGGTAATTTATTAGCTGCGCACCGCGATTGAATCGTTGATGATGTTGTTGTCATTTGTCTGTGTTGTATTCTTTGCTGTTTTTGAAATTTGCGAAATATGATTTAACAAATTCCATACAATGTCTTAATTTTTTGTTCACACATATACATGTATAAAACATGTAGTGAATGAACAATACTTGTTAGATAAACAAAAAATATTAAGTAAATAAGTGATTTATACTTATCGGACTTGTTTCTTGGTGAAAACGAAGGGTTATATTGCGTTTCCACCTAGAGCTCAGAACAGGAGACTTACTGCGATCTCTCATTGCAAGACTGATTAGGTTCTTAATAATGGCTGCTTTCGATTTCGATTCATTCGAAATCTAGGTAAAATGTTTTAACTAAAAGGTGGTATCTGATTTGTGGAGCCACATTCCTTGTTACATTGAAATGTTATTGGAAACTAACCCTTAAAATAAGGCGTTAGCAACTGACATAGTACCACTTCTTCAACCACGTAAAAACTCATATTAGACCCACTATAGCCAACGGCTTGATCATTCATTCAATTGCAACTACGATGTAACAAACTCCTCAACCTAAACTAAATCGGAAAACAAAAAATACATAGAACAGAAGGTAATCTCATGTATATACTTAAATTTTCATACCTACGCTCGGCGGTCGCGACAGGAGTTTCTAATTTGGCTAGTGCACAAAATATAGTGGTAATGGCACTCCTACGTATCTGGTTGTTAGAAAAAAGATATTTATTAAAGTGTTATGATATATCCAAAGCGGAGATCTACAAACAGTTATAGTGTAGGGATATCGAGACCTTCGTTGACATGAAAGTAAAATAAAAAAGGACAGTTTTGTAACATAGTGTTTATTATTATTGTTTTTTGTAAACAATTTAACTTCCATCAATATTTCCGTAAAATCCTTGTAGCAACACCAACAACAACAACAAAAAAATACCAAATTCCGTAATCTTGGTATTTTTTTGTTGTTAAAAAAAATTGATCTGCCTTTTCAGTTGACCTGAAACAAAATGAGAATAATAAAAAGGAAAATTATGTACCTACTAGAGACGTTTTGAACTATTTAGAAAAAAAGGAGCTAATCGCAAATATTTTGTTTTAATATTAATTGCTATAAATAAAAGAAGTATACACCTATTCTGTGTAATTATTCCGATAATCTAATTGAACCATGGGCCGAGGAGGTTTAGTAAATAAGTCCTTTTAAGGCCTTTATTATCTTAAAAACAATGTTCGTACTTTAAGCGATTCCCATAAAGTTCGAATAAATTATTTTGCATTTGTGCTATTGCGACTATACCACTGTAGAAAGTGTTAAAGCAAAAGAGTTGGATTATACTATACCTCTCCATAGTAGACTCCGTTGAATAAAATTCTATTTCTATCGACTATGAAAAAGAGGAAAGGATGGTCGGCCACAAAGGTTTGCTTATCTGGAATAAAGAAACTTGCACCGACTCCAAAGAAACCTAAAAAAATATTAATTTAAAATATACTTATCAAAAGGGTCTAAGCAACATGCATATTTTACGCAAACTGCAACTTATCAAATTATTGATTGTTGTTTACAAAACAGTATGAGTATTAATAATATAAAAAATGACTCAAAAGTCCTGTGTTCATAGTGCTCGATTTAGCTATTATATTTATAAAGACGTAGTTACATAAACGCATTTATAAAAAAGTTTAAGAAAACATAATTTTCTTCAACCTGAGCCTCAGACTAAAATTTTCATAGTGTTTTAGTCAATCATCATCATCATCAGCCTATTAATGTCCCCACTGCTGGGGCACGGGCCTTCCCTGTGGATGGAATAATGCGAGTGAGCCGTGACCATCTAAGCGGGTCCATTGCGGATTAGTGCATGCTAACGACTGCTGATGCAGCGGAGACCAACGGCTTAACGTGTCTTCTGAAGCACGTAGGAGCTACAATCAGTTTTTGGTCACTTATCCAATGACAGACATTGCGAAAGTTACTTAATATCCATGATCGCAGGCTAAACGCGCAAACCACCTGCGTCATCTAGCTCATCATCTTAGCCAGTGCTACATATTATTTATTTCTGCGTACCGGATGCAGCGGCAGCCTCAGCTCCCTCCTCGTTTACTTCGATAAAAGCTTTTTGAATAGCATCAGTTATATAAATGTCATTGCCATTTTTCACTAGTTTTTCAAGCTTAGAGTTAGCAGGGTCAAACAGGCTCTTAACGCCAATCTGTAAGATGAAAATGTTATCGATTAGCTATTATTCTTCAGTAACATACTTTTAGTAAGTGTTAGTAATGGGAGAAAATTATAAGTAAAGGTGTGAATGTTATATATTAAAGGATTGCCACCTTTAATTAATAAATATAATAAATAAGCGTCGATGTAAAGATTGTCATTATCTCATTTATATTTAATATGAATAACGATGTTGATTTTTAGGTTTCGGTAAGTACTTAACGGAACAACAATAGACCTACTGGATTACTCTTTAGTTTTCTCATGTAAGAATTTTGTATTCTGTTTTGAGAAATAAATGTCTTAAACCATAAACCACAACCTTATTGCTATACCCCGCTAAAGGTTCGGTCATCTGCCTCATGAATACTATAATTTGTTTACAGAATTATCGATCTATGTATTCGTGTAGGAATTATTATAGCCACAATAACGATAAATAAAAAAATAAAATGGCAAACTAAAATTATTGAAGTTCCAGTGATGGTTGATGATTCTTTGCTAAGTTTTTATTTTCACTCTTTTTATATTTTGTATAGGGATATGGAACTCTTTACCTCACGACATTATTTTTAATCTTACCAAAGGGAAGTACGGGAGAAGTTTTTTCGTAAAAAAATCAAATTGATCATCAACACCCCAATACTAACGATAAATAATACAAACCTTATTGAGGACGCTTTTCAAACTAATCGTAGTTTCAATTTTGAATTTGGGCAAATAAAGATCCACTTCAGTTTGCACCAAGTTGCGTATATAATCAGTGAGTACGTCTGGCTTTTGCTTTAGCTTCTGTTCTAGGGCGGTAACACCATCAACTTGGTTCGGAAGGACAACAATGAAACTTGCAAAATCGTCCTCGTAAGGAATTTCTAGAAACTGGAAAACAATCAAAAATTATGATTTTATTTATTTTTTAAGCATTTAACTGCTAGATGTTTAAATCTAAAGAAAAGTTTACTAGAAATAAATCCACGCGGACCAGGCAGCGGACGGGACTCGAACCCGCATCCTTCGCTATCCGGGCGAATGCGACTGCGATGCAACGAATGTCAACTTTGGCTTATGCATAAAAAAACTATCTTAGTAGTGGTGTCATTGTATGAAGTTGCTTGATTTATTGTAGAGAATGAAACAGAAAGAACCTAAAACATAAACCAATAATAACTAAAATATTTCGATTTTAATTTAATTGCTATATTACAAATAAAAAATAACGATTATTCACCGTTTCATTAAGCTACCGTCTACGGAACAGATAAAATAACATTTTTGATGTTGCTCCTTTTCTGCACAAAAATGTTCATAGGCACCTGTCTCAAGCGGATGGAACTAGCGCTGCACTGATCCGAAGCGGTTCGAGATATCGTGTCCTTAAGCAGTGTCTATGTGTGCGTTGCTCGAGCGCAATCTGTATGTAGATTACCTTCTGTAATATCTATTTTGTGGTATAGTTGAGCTCGCTGCTAATTTCCCAACCGCAATAAAAAATCGCACTACACTGTTATTTTAATAAATCAATTGAATGTTTCAAAAACATTAAGTGTCTGAATTAATACCTTAGCATCAAACTCTTCGCTCGCCTTAAAACGGTACATGCTGTTCATAAACATAGTGGGAACTTTCACCATCTTGTCCTTTGAAATTTGGAAATCACGTTCTTGCGTCAACTTTGGATCGAATTTTTCACTTAACCTCCAGCCACCCTAGAATTACAAACACCCTATATTTATGTGGCAGGTGTATTCTACGATTAGCTGAATCAAATCTTGATTATCTGCATTAAAAATCAGAGCCACAATTTATTGTGGCAGGAGCGTCCGCTGCATTTTACAGAACATTTTTCCATATGGCTAGGTGTAATTTAATTTAGTGGGATATTAGTTCCTCCCTTTTGTACCAATTTTCAACAATCACGGCATTTACTGTCGCAACAACAACAATGGTGAAAAATACAGATTATTTATTCACTGAAAATACATAAGGTACTTTAAGAGCCTGTTCCACAATCTATAGGTAAAAATCTAAGTAGTAAGCTACTTCAAAGACTGTCTGAAAAATCACACGAGTATCACTTTCCCCGAAAGACGCTTCAATTTGAGCGGGAAATTCGCTGTACCCACCTTTTCTTTAACAATATTAACGAATCCTCATAATTTCATTGATACGAAGAATATAACACACCGACAAAAGAAAAAACGATTACTACACAAAGGCACTCTGATGGAGGAATATATAGTTTCCCATTTTTCGATGCGTAAAATGAGAATGTCCTTTACCTTGAAATAAATGGCGTTCACAATAATAGCCTTCGTATCGGAGCCTAAGCTCTTGGGGTCTATTAAATTTTTGATGCGATTGTTTGTATTGTCCTCCACCTGCAAACCAAATAAATAGCAGCGTATTATTACACTCCTAATTCAAGCGCCTTAATCTTTTGGATACCGATTATTTTATCATCTTATCTTTTTTTGAGAGATGGTCATCAGTATGAAGCGAAAATGTTAACTTTTTCAATATTACAGAGTTTTGAAGAGGAAGTTTTCTGCAATCTTAGTATATTATTATAGGTGGTTAATGAAAATTAGGTTAAAAAATATAGCTGAATACTTTTTTCTAACGTACGTACATTATTAATTCTTACTTAGCATAGCAACTATTCTTAGATTATAATGAGAGAACAAACTGTAGTTATTGACGTTGCAACAATCACAGTTTTGTTCATGTATACAAAACGTTTTCATTCTTAATATAGTAATATTATGTGCATTTTCATTCAGAAATATAGAAAAGCAAGAGGTTTCCAATGTATTTAGCTATGATTATCGCATTTATTGAGTTCAAAATTTAGACAATATTTTAATACCTTAGATGTTTCCAGATTTTCACTTACCCAAGTATTAATCTTAGAAGCAGCTTCATTGTTCTTAGTAAAGTCGACTTGTTTCACATCTGAATGGAACACATCCCTAGATACAGCATTGAATTCATCATTTAATTCATATCCTTCGGGTATGTAAACACTGTTTGCTATCTTCAGGTCGATTCCAGCTCTCGATTTTAATTGTCCGTTTGCAAATTCAAACACTGCCTTTGTCTGTAACAAACACATTACTTTTCAATTAAACTTCATGGATTTTTTTTGTTATAGAAATCTTGGGCTTTATTAATAAAGCGAGCGTAAGCTTTATTTTTTTTGTCTCTGTTAATCGAATACCAAAATGATATTTGATTTGATCGAATTAAAAAAAAAACACAGCTTTTATTTTTTCTATTTCTACATTTATCAATAAAAAATACTGTAATTTACCTTGATTCAAGTCTTGGGGTCACTTGAACGAACATTATCAATTCAATTTAATAGATGATTTCATCTAAACACATTGTTTAAAGTTAAATTAAATATGATAAGCTTTTAAATTTGATTCAAGAACTTCGGTACAAGTGGGCCTCTGTCTTCATTCTCACCTTAAATTATCTTTGTCTGTGATTTTTTTGTGACTTTTGATTCAAACACATACTTACAGTATTTTCGTTGCGCAGACCCAAGACATTGAGGATCTCGTCGTGAGATGATCCGACGGAGGCTAACCCAAGCTGTGCCAGAGGCGCCATTACAGAGAATCCGGACATGACAACGCTTTTACCCGGGTTTTCTTTTGCTACTTCCTGTAAAATGCGTGTAGAATTTTTGATTGCAATATTGTAAAGCTTGCTATATTCATTCGTATTATTTATTAAATAATCGATCATCATTTATATAAACGTCAATATATTTTAATATGGTATATATAATAATATTAACTGTGCCAGTCTGTCACCTGTATTAAGATTTTCTACCCTGAGGTCGTTTTTTTTAATACGCAGGCAAAACCTCTACTTACAGACGTTAACGCCCTTAAGGGGCACACCAACAAACGGACCTCACACCTAGCCTCTCGCAAATCTAACGGGTGTGAAACGGAAAATACGTTAAGCAATCCGCGCTGCTTACGAGCGCTTGCGGTATACTATCCGCTAAAAAACCCTTTAAACTGTTAAGTGCGAGATCCCCATTAAGGGCTTCATCAAGAACGGACCTCACACCTAACCTCTCGCAAGTCTCACGGGTGCGAAACGCAAAAGCCGTTAAGTAGTCCGCGCGGTTTACTAGCACTTGCGGTATACTATCCGCTAAAAAACCCTGCGAATACCCTCAATACTATTAAGTGCGGAACCGCGAGATCCCCCTTGAGGGACTTCACTGCCTGGGTTCAAATATCGAATGGGACAATATTATATTTATATGATAAAGTGAGCGAGTACTTTTTCTGAGTCATGGCTGTATATTTATATTTGTATTTCTGCGGAAATAAACTTGTCTGTGTATCATTATATGTTTTTCTAACCTTTACACTAGTATACTTAATACAAGCTTTACCGTGCTTTCGTTTGTCTAGCCTAATTGGTGTGAGTGAATTTTTTTTTTTTTATATAATTTACTAGCAGTCGCCCGGGACTTCGTCCGCGTTACCTTTAGTGTTTTGAAATTCCCTTAGGATCCTAACACTTTTCCGGGTTAAAAAGTATCCTATGTCTCAATCCAAATCATAAACTATATGCATATCGAATATCATCCAAATCCGTGCAGTAGTTTTTGAGTAATTGAATAACAAACATACAAACTTTCACTATCATAATATTATAAGGATTTTCCATTCGGTCATCGGGAAAGCTGCCTAACTCCTTAACAACATTAAAAAAATTATGTACCAATAGTTAGTCTGTAAATATCAGCTGTTTTCGAGGGACTTAATTATTTAAGTATGTTTATATAGGTATAGTTACACATATATATAGTTCACGCGTTAGGAAAAAAAATAACTCGAGAAGATTACATCATAGATCATCAACACCATCAGCCTATTAATGTCCCCGCAGCTGGGGCACAGGTTTTACTATGGATGGAATAGGGAGATGGAGAAGACAGATAGTAGAATAAGGATTGTGTGGTGGTCCGACGAGCTCGAGAGAATGAAGAAAGAGAAGAACAAACGAAAAAGAAGAATAAAATGGGCAGCACCGAGTCGCAAAACATGGGTAGTCGAGCAATACATGGACGCAAAAGAAAAGTACGAAAGGGAGATGAATGCAGCCAGGGTAAAGAGTTGGAAGGAATTCTGTCAAAAACAAGACCGGGAAACAATGTGGGAGGGCATATACAGGGTGATAGGCAGAACCAGAACACAAGGCGAAGATCTGCCAATCGCGAGAGGGGGCATCACCACCAGCCCCAAACAGTCGGTGCGCATAATGGCTGAGACTTTCTACCCGGACGACACCGAAGTAGGGGAAAGCGAAGTCCACAGGGCAGTGCGGATCAGCGCGGCGGAAGCAAATGAGGGAGACGAACATGATGTTCATGACCCCCCATTTGTGGAAGCCGAACTGGTGCACGCCGTGGACTCGTTTAACCCGAAAAGGGCACCGGGTGGAGATGGTTTCACGGCCGATATATGCGCGGCGACTGTTAAAGCAGACAGTGAACTAGCTCTCGCGATGCTCAATAAATGCCTAGCCCTGGCCCACTTCCCGAAAGCATGGAAGAAAGCAGCAGTAATCATGCTAAGAAATCCCGGCAAAGACAACTATCAGGAGCCCAAGTCATACAGACCGATCGGGTTGCTGCCAGTTTTAGGAAAAATTTTAGAAAAGATGCTGGTGCGTCGTTTAAAATGGCATATACTGCCTAAACTTAATCCGAGGCAGTATGGATTCGTGCCGCAGCGCAGTACAGAGGACTCCCTCTATGATATGATACAGCGAATCAGAGATAAATTGGTTAAAAAGAGAATAGTGGCCCTGATATCGCTGGACATAGAGGGGGCCTTTGATAACGCGTGGTGGCCGCGAATCCGCTGCCAACTTAAAAATTTAAAGTGCCCTATAAACTTACGCAGACTAGTAGATAGCTATCTCCAAGATAGGATGGTGTCGGTGAGATACGCGGGGGAGGAGTACAGCAAGATAACCAACAAAGGTTGTGTACAGGGGTCCATAGGAGGCCCCTTATTCTGGAACATCTTGCTGGATCCACTCCTGAACGGGCTCACCGACGCCGATATATATTGCCAAGCATTCGCTGACGACATCATTTTGATAGTGGATGGAGGAGACCCAAAGTCGCTAGAGGAAAAGGCCAATGCAGGACTCTCCCTGGTCAGGAGATGGGGCGCGTCAAACAAATTAAACTTCGCGGCGCATAAGACCAAAGCCATGGTTATCACCAAAAAATTAAAATTTGACGCGCCGATACTGACCATGGGGGGGGGGGTACAAATAGAACTAGTCAACGAAATAAAAATCCTCGGCCTAAAAATCGACAACAAATTAACCTTTAACGAGCACATTAAGTACGTCTGCGGCAAAGCTATCAATATTTTTAAAGGTATCCAAAGAGCCGCAAAGACGACTTGGGGTCTCCAACCAGAGATTATACGAACAATTTATATAGCGGTCATAGAACCAATCATCCTCTACGCGGCGAGTGTTTGGCAGGGAGAAGCTAAGAAAATAATGACCAAAAAGAAATTCTCGGTGGTGCAGAGGGGGTTCGCCCAAAAAATTACCAAATGTTATAGGACGGTGTCGCTCAACTCCGCCTTAATATTGTCGGGGCTGCTTCCGCTGGACCTAAGGGTCCATGAAGCATCCCAGCTTTATGAGGCGAAGCGAGGGAAACCCCAGGCAATATTAAGGGGGAGAAAGGTGGAGAAAAGGGTATCCTTCATGAATTCGGACCACCCCGGTAGCAGCAGAATGATAGGTTTCGAATGTCTGGAAAACGAGGAGGAGGATAGCAAACTGGCAGAAGGTCTTGTGAAGATCTATACAGATGGCAGCAAACTGGAGGGAAAGGTAGGAGCCGCCCTGACCTGTTGGAAAGGGCAGGCAGAAGTCCTTTCCCGAAAGTTTAAGCTGGAGCCATACTGTACAGTCTTCCAAGCCGAGCTGTATGCTATCCTCCAAGCCACGGAGTGTGTATTAGGGAAAGGATGGAAGGAGGCGGCCGTGCTCAGCGATTCGAGGTCCTCCCTCCAATCGCTAGCTGATCCAGACTCCTCGCATCCGATCACCAAGGCGATTCAGGGCAACCTGGCCCAACTCAGGGACAACGGACAAACCGTGTCCCTGTTTTGGATCAGGGCCCACGTCGGGGTGATCGGAAACGAGAGAGCGGATCAGCTGGCGAAGGGGGCGGCCCTCGGGTTGAAATGCAAATCACACTATGACTGCTGTCCCATCCCACACCCACAACGCGGGCCCAGTGCGGGTTGGTGGGTGCTAACGACTGCAGATGCAGCCGGGACCAACGGCTTAACGTGCCTTGCGAAGCACGGAGGAGCTCGAGATAGTAAATTTTCGGTCATCCATCCAATGACCGACCACTGCGAAAGTTGCTTAAATTCAACGATCGCAGCGGAACGCGCTAACCACTTGCGCCATCGAGCTCCTCATCGCCACATCATAGATATTACCAAGTTTTTTTTTTCAATAAATCTAATAGATATCGTCGGTATGTACTATTAGTCCAGTCGGAATAAACATGAGACCTATTCTAAGACACCAGCGCTTAGCCAATTTTTTCCTAGATAGTATAGACCCCCACGAATATGCCCCCCATTTGTCCCCGCTAGAACTCGTGTTTTGTAGCCAGGAAAATTGTTTAAACAAAGAAAAACCGGTTTTTTTGAGTTTTTTTGCTTGTAAACGGGGATTTTAAAAATTTTTTTGAATCAAAGTGGTTCATTAGCTTGCCCTCTACAAAATCAGTTCTATGAAAAAATAACGTGAGATTGTTAGTTTAGCAATAATTGTAAATTGCAATTATGTCGGTTTTACGTTTGCAACAATTCAACATGTTATAATAAACATTTTGATTTCTAAAGTAGTTTATCATGTGGGTAACGCCACTCCCAAGAGAGTCATGTAAAATTTATCGACCTGTGTCGCAAACTTTAGCAACAATTCTCAATCTCCGAAAAAAAAGTACTTGCCTGTCCCGTCTTTCCCAGAAGGCGCACAGCGGGGAAAAAAATTCAGGTGATTCGATTCACCAAGAATTTTGAGGAATCGATCGAGAAGAAAAAAATCGTTAATAAAAATGTTCGTTTTTGGACGATTTAAATTTTTTTAAAAAATTGACGTAGAATTTTTTTTTAAACTAATGTATTTTTCTCTCCTTTGATTCAAAAAAATTTTCAAAATCCCCGTTTACAAGCAAAAAAACTCAAAAAAACCGGTTTTTCTTTGTTTAAACAATTTTCCTGGCTACAAAACACGGGTTCTAGCGGGGACAAATGGAGGGCATATTCGTGGGGGTCTATACTACCTAGGAAAAAATTGGCTAAGCGCTGGTGTCTTAGAATAGAAGTCGGTCCAAATTATGGCTATTCCGACTGGACTATATAAACACTAAACACTACACTTATATTTAAACGATAGTTCATTATATCATTTCAAGGATACGCTACTAGTATTATTTCTGTTACTATGGGTGTTTTTTAGGGTTCAAACCCTAAGAATAAAAACGGGACCCTATTACTAAGACTCCACTGTTCATCTGTCTGTCTGCCACCGGGCTGTATATCATAAACCGTGATACCTAGACAGTTGAAATTTTCATAGGTGATGTATTTCTGTTATACAACAAACGTGTGTTTTTTTGCAATTTCCACTCTATATGAATAACGGCAACAGGTAGACTTTTTAAATATTCTAAAAATATTCAGTTGTATATAATCTTTAAAAATGTATCATCATCATCAGCCTATTAATGTCCCCACTGCTGGGGCACAGGCCTTCCCTATGGATGGATTAGGGAGATTGGGCCATGACCCACCCACACCCATGTTGGTGGGTGCTAACGACTGCAGATGCAGCAGGGACCAACGGCTTAACGTGCCTTCCGAAGCACGGAAGAGTTCGAGATAGTAAATTTTCGGTTACCCATCCAATGACCGACCACTGCGAAAGTTGCTCAACTTCAACGACCGCAGCCGAACGTGCTAACCACTGGCGCCATCGAGCTTCTCAACAAAAAATGTATAGTATGTTGTACATAATATTTAATAATTAAATAAAAAAAAACTAAATATTAGAGGGCGCTTTTTGCTCAATATGATAATATAATGTCTAATGTTGTATGGATTATAGTACGGAACCCTTCGTGCGCGTTTCCCATTCGCACTTAACTATTTTTTTTTCACCTCGATTTGCCGGTTAAACTTGTTCTCAATCAGTCAAAACAAAACTGGTACTCATCATTTTTTGCTGATTGTGTGTTCAACGATACTTATTATACCAATATTCACAAAAACATTAAAGAAAAAAAACTAATTTAAACTATTGTCAAATTCTAGTACCTATTCAAATAATGATGACGACCTCCGTGGCCGAGTAGTTTGTACGCCGGGTTTCATGGTGTCGCCGTCTCGAGAGGTCCCGGGTTCGAATCCCAGTGGGGGCAGGTGTTTGTGTGATGATTACGAGCATTTGTACTCCAGTCATGGACGTTTAACGGACGGGAAATGGCGAGTGCCTCTAGACGTATTCCAGGCGAATGGCATCTCCCCTGGGGGGAGTCACCTCTCCATCTGGAGCCTCTAGACCACTCGAATCTGAGGGGGTCGGCTCAACTAGAGGGCGTCTCTGAGACTCTGACCTCGGCTCTAGTTAGCCGTTGTCGTGGGGGGCGGGGATAAACGCCCAGGTACGTACCTGTTCCTGGAATAGCGTGTCGTGTGTAGACCGGTTCTTCACACTCTTATCCTACGGGTGCGGTGTACTGCCTAATGATAAGCTAGTGTGCAAGTTTGCTAGCTGTGTAGTGTTGGCGTTTGTGGCCTGTAAGGAAGCGCGTTGGCGCGGGTGATTTCGTCGTTGGGGTACTCTAAGACGTCCTCACGCCGCCGACGGAATCGGAGGGACTTACGATTGAAGGACGGGAGGGCGGACGTGTGCGGACTAGAGGTCGTGATAGAGTGGATGCAAGTTTTCTAAATAGTCGACTTATGCCTAAGTGACAATTTACTACGCTTCCCTATGAGATGAGGTGCAAACGTTAATCGGTTGTCTAACGTGACTACCAAGTACTTGACCCGGTCCTCCCAGGGCATGACCTGCTCAAATAGTTGGATGCTCGGAAGGGAATACAGGTGTTGCCTACAAACATATTTACCTATATAAGAGTTTTGTGAGTTAATAATACAGTAAAGATACTGAAGTAGAAAACATAATTGGTCATCATATGAATTACGTAGAACTTACCTCAAACAAATTCACGGTGAACTGTGTACTTGCCACGAGGAGGTCATTTTCCGTTTCGTAAGGGTAAGTATTTTCCGCCATGACCATGGCAAAACCGGCTAAGACTGTAATAGGTTTGAATTTCATGTTAAATAGGTATGAATTTCTTTATGACTATAGAACAAGGGATATCCGTTTTAATCTTATGTTTCTCCCATACCTGCGTCTATCGCCACGAAGTTTCGTCTATGAATGCAATAAACGCAGGTAGGGAAGTCATTAGCAGCTTTCGTAACGAACTATCGGGCTACATGAGCATGGACGCTAGATAATAGCTTGACTAAAGGTTTTTGAAACACAACAAAATTTGTGGGTGCAGGTGAAAGACCGTTTAGCGCAGAAAATTTAGACGCTTATCTTAGCGCAATAAATAGCCAAAAATTCATCACGTAGATGTGGGATATCAATGCGACGCAGCTTTGTTTTAGTATTTTTGATACTTCTTCGTCATATTGATCAATTCAATAATACAAACCGAGTGTCAGATTTGACTATTTAATTTATAAACTTATTAAAAAAATTTGCTCATACTCAACATTATTTACTTTATACGTGTTTCAAATGCTTCTCCCGCACTTGTACGACGAAGCTTGGTACTAAATGCTCTTAAATTAGCGTTCGTGCCATCGTAAGTACGCTGCTTCAGCTATTGTCTAGCGTCTATAGATACGCAGCCCGATAATTTCATTACTATAGAACTAAATTCAAATGTCGAATTTAAAACATGTATAAAGTCCCTAAATAATCTGAGTATGAGCAAATTTTTTTATAGGTTTATAAATTAAACAGTCAAATCTGAAATTCGATTCGTATTATTGAATTGATCAATATGACGAAGAATTATCAAAAATACTAAAACAAAGTACCCACCTGACACAAGAAAGTAAGGCAAAATTGTTTCAGTTAATAATACACTGTTTTTTGATGATGTAGTATGAGAGAACGGAACTTTTGTATGACCTATAAGCACTAACGAAGAAGATGCAACTAGACAATTGCCAAAATGAGTGTACTTATTTTATTTAGCTTAGAGATATTGGTTACCTGCAATTATTTATTTCATGGCTACCTTCAAATAATTCTTGAGAGACAAGATTCGCTTTAGTTACATAAAAAAACTAAGATTAACTAGATTCTAATCGTATTTAGAAATGAGGTAATATATACAATTTTTAAATAACCTCTGTACAGACTATAAATGTATTTTATTTTAAAATTATGTTATTTAAAAATTAGGGTACTTTAAAGTACTATATAAATAATTGAAAAAAAATTAACAGTGACTTATTTCGTATGTAAATCGAAATTGTAAAAAAGGATATGACATCAATGTTGTTTTACTTGTTTTAAATATATCAACAAACAACAAACGTGAGCCAAGTTAAACAAAAAAACATACACAATGAAAGTTATAATTAATATGTCTAAGACACAGTATTTGTGTTGATGCAATCTCGATAAAACCAGCTCAATATTAAAATGACACAGAAATAAAAAAAAGTCTGGTTTTATGAAACCACTATACAAGTGAAACTTTGAAAATCATAAACAAGTCCTGCCTCCTCTGGGAATCGAACCCGGGCCGCCCGTGTAGCAAGCGGTCTTTCTACCACTCTACCACTGAAGCACCGATTCTTATTTATAAGGTCTGTTTTTTTCAATAACAATTAGATATGTTATGCGACATACTAAAGATGTACGAAAAAAATTATAGTGCAGTCATTGAAGCATTATTGCTCCGAATTTTTTTACTGTCAACCGAATTGCATACAATTTTGGAATTAGGTTCATCTTACCCTTAACTTCAAAAGTGAAAATGATTTGAACTCCGCAACTACCCGGTGGTTGCCACCCCTTCTCGGGGGTGAATTTTTTTTTCAAAATAACCTCGGATATCGATAGAAGGCCTAATTTTAAGCAAAACATCTTCTATAAAGTTTTTCAAAAAATCCAATAGTTTTCAAGTTATTGGTAATTGAAAATTCGCAATTTTTTCACGTTTTTCATCGGTTTTTTGCAAATATATCCAAAAATATACGTTTTATCGAAAATTTTATAAAGAATAAAATTGTAGCAGGTAAATCAATGAACAATTTGGATTTTTATAAAGTATTCTAAGTGCAATATTAAGCTAGACTAGCAAACCAGTGAACCAAATGTTCACCAAAAAAAAAAAGCAGACGCATTTAATGCATTCTAATACAAAAAGGTGTTGTAGTGTTTGAAATAAGCTTTAAAATGAGCACTATTAAAAGTCTTTCGCACGTAAAACAAGTGAGCTGTATTGCAAATAAGGGGAGCATCTAATGTTTTTTCTTTTAAATCAACGGGTTTCATAAGTGCCATTTCCACCAAAATTAAAATTAATCGTATTCCTCCTAGAATTAACTTTATTATGAAGAGTTTGATAGATAGTATCAGTTTGGCTGCTTCAGGACACATATTTTTCAAAAAAGTCATGATTAAAAAAAACAAAATTTAAAATTTTTAAAAAACCCACTTTTTTTTCATAATATCTAAAAACGACGACAGATACGTATAAAAGTGTATGAGTTAAAAATTTAGGTATTTTTCTGACAAACAATTTGGTTTTTTTGTTTTTTCTGTCAAACAAAAATTTACGGAGACATGATTGTTTAAAGAGCTCGTGGCAGCGCAATCACAGCCTCTCTTAAGCCCTTTAACCCTTCACCGTTTTAGAAAAAGGTTTTTACTATATATTGCAATAAAGGATGTTGTAGCTCTCTTAATTACCATTACAATGGTTTTTTATAAATTGTGATAGCATGAAAATTGAAGGAGTTATGGTCCAAAAACTTATCATATTTTTTCTACTTAGTAACTGAAAATTTCGGAGTGTGAATATTTGGAGCAATGTGAAAGTTCGCAGTATAATAGAGACCTACAACTTTTGTAATGTGTATATATATACATAATATGGCTCATATATTTTGGAAACGTAGGAATGAATACATACCAACGTTCTTATATGTATATATAACACATTTGAGTGAAGGGGCCAACGAAAAAGCCATGTGAGCTGTGCGTGCTCCGTTTATTCGTTATAATGTGACCAGTATATTTCCGTCTGCAAAGGAATGAGCACGTGTTTAATATAATATTTTAACTAGACATCCAATTTCAATACATTTTGTTTAATAAAAAAATGTAAGTAGATAAAAAACCTGATTTTTTAATAATATCTTATTAAAATTGTGCCATAAAATTATATTATCCAAAAGGAGGGTTAAAAATTTGATAATTATTATAGAGAATATAAAATATTACTTACTCTATACTTACATCTTTTTATGTCATACCAAAGTATTTTTTATGTGATTTTTTCAATTTAGGAGTTGTTTGCAAGGGTTGTAAGATTTTCAAGGGGTTGAAAATGATTTTAATATGAGGTAATTATGTTAGAAAATACTTTACAATTTCACCATTTACTATTAGACATGTTTTCTAGCGATATGGCTCAACGTCAATTTTTCCATTAAGGGGTTGTTTACACCCCTTAAAATTATAGGCGGAGTTCAGATCATTTTCACTTTTGAAGTTAAGGGTGAAGTTAAGGGGTTCACAGTAAAAAAAATCGGAGGTAAGACCGTATTTTTCGCTTCAATGACTGCACTATTATGAAGATGTAATAAAAGATTCATTTTAAAAAAGTTGTTAAACGAATAAGGTAAATACTTACAGCATATACATATCCTCATTTTGCTGAAGTCCGAACGGTAATCTCTGTAGCAAACCCACCGCAGTACTGATTAATTCCATTGCTTCATATATCTTGAATAGTATGGCCAATTCATGTTAACCTTGGAGGTATATCATATAACGTCTTGACGTAATAAAAACACCGTTTCTTGTATTAAGTACTTACCAAACGTGTATTCCCAAAATAAGCAAAGCCACCATGTCAGCTGACTGATAATTAACTAATATAATACAAAATAAAAGGCTGTAAAGAACTATGTCCAGTACCTAAGTGGCCAACTTAATAGGAGTAAACAAATAATACAAATATATTTGCATAGTAAATATTTTAACAATCGTAAGGTACATTTGGTTGCCATCCAGTTATCGCTAAAAGGAGCTCCATATAAATAATGTTAAAGTATCTCTAAAAGCCACCAGCCCATAGACGCGTTATTATCGGTCGATAATAATATCGGATGCGTTATTGCAATATTTCGTCATGCTTCTATCGCGCAGCTATTATTATCGCAGTAGTGTGTAACCACTCTCACTGGTAACAGCCGTTCTCATACATAATGTACTAAAAACAGTGAGAACAGAACGCATCCGATATTATCAACTGATAACGAATGCGGGCGGCTTATGCATCAATTGCTGAAGGTCTTGATGTATTTCAGTATGGTTATAAACGGAACCTTGAAAATAGACATGGGCTATTAGTTGTTGCTATGAGGTTCATTCTCAGTACATACATTGTCTAGATCCCTGATGCTAGATCAGGGATCTTAATTTCTTTTTAGACCTATTTGCATAGAAATAATATAATGTATTTGTTTCTCAGGTTTTCACGCACATCACTCATTAAATAAAACTAGTTTTTCACGGGTTAATGCATGAAAGTTTATTTATTTATAGACGTTGCGCAGCCTTTACAGGCTGCATCGTCGGAATCAATTTTTTATTTTAAATAAATAAATAAAGTTTCGTGAATTAACCCGTGAAAAACTAGTTTTATTTAATAATATAATGGATCTAACGAGAACTTTGTTTATCAATATCTTTTATTTACAATGTATCAAATCAGACTAGATCAAAACTTAGATTCCATTTTAAAAATAATTAGTTCTGAAAAAGTATCAGGAGACCGTACATAACAAAAAGGTTCTGGTTATGAAACAGTGTAAAAAATCTTTTCATATCCAGATAATTATACAAGACTTTTTTCCATTTTCATAACCAAAAACTCTTAGCCATGTATAGTCTCCGGGTACTTTTTCCGGAATAATGACTTTTTAAATGGAAAACTAAATAATCCGTAGTTTAAATCAAGATCTATAGAGAAAATAGGTTCTCATTAGATCCATCATGGATCAAGCCAATGTCCTACGGAGCATAAACGAAATTTGAAGGGGGTATATCCATAATGTTTTTCTATACGCACAGTAAATTACTTTGTGGTTGGCTACCACAGCAAATAGTTTAATGTCCGTGAAATGTGAGTCGATAGTGCGAGATTTCATAATTGTAAAACGTATGTTCAAAATTTAATATAATTTTCAAATATTGATATTTATTGTCCCAGGTAGTAGAGGAGGGAACATGCATACGGACACAGAATTACTTTTGCCGATAGTGCGACAGAAAAAAAAACTTTATTATTCATCTCTTTGTTCGCGTTGGAATGATGGCTACATGTATTTTCCAGTTAATATAAATAGGGTCGGTATATTGCGATACGCGAATACCAACGACCAAATCCATCGGAAATATTTAAATCCGAACTTTGCCTCATCGACAATAGAATATTTTGATCGAATGGCCTTTTTTAAATGACACACTAAAATTATGTAGACGATCTTTTGAACAATATAAGAGTAATAGATACGAAAATAAGTAAAGACATATTTATATTCTTATTCTACATGGCATGCCTTTTTAACGTCAGTGTACCTAATAACCCCTTTATTTGAATTGCTTGAGTATGCTACTTTACTTCTTTCTTACTACACGGGGGAGAGCCTCATTTTTATAAAACCAAATAAAGTCGAATTTCAGTAAACAAAATTATGAACGTAGGCGGAATGTCTTTCGCGCGTTTGTATTCTTTCACAAACTTTTTTATTTGTTGAGCGCGCGGTTTGCGCTGTGAAAAAAATCAAAAAACATTCGTGATTGATCTCTTTTGTGATGGGAACTTTTACAAATAATGGAAACAATATCCACATTCCTATTTTAAATTGCTTTTAGTCCCTAGGGATTAAAACCCTATTTTGGTACCTGTAAATAGAGAACAAAGAAGCTCGCATAGATGTGATAAAAAATATACGGGAGCTTGACGGTGCCTACAATCATGTTTCTGTAACTATTCACCCAATTGCCTACCCGGAATTCTTACTTAAAGACTTTGGAAACACAATACGATAAAAAGACAGCGTTGTTCTGCTGTGGTCTTCATTATGGCGATACTTGATTTCCCAGACAGATGCTCCTGAGTGACAAGACCTGGACGCCTCTTCCAGACAGAATCTTCACAGTGAGACACAGTGCTGTCAGAAATACCTATATTATAAGCGCGTCTATTGAAATGACTAATTGTCCATGTTACGATTAGTTTCAATTTTATGTATTGCGGTTCCCTTGCAAAATTTACTCGCTGACTGTGGGGTTGGGGAACATTGGTTCAGTTTAAGTTGTAGTTCGAAATTAATAGTGACAGGTTTCTAACCCATAGTCCAGAAATTTACAATAAGCAATTGCAAATTACCCCTCCTTCACAGGCTTTAAAAATTTACC
The DNA here is from genome assembly GCA_902850365.2 of Chilo suppressalis. Classification (NCBI taxonomy): domain Eukaryota; kingdom Metazoa; phylum Arthropoda; class Insecta; order Lepidoptera; family Crambidae; genus Chilo; species Chilo suppressalis. The sequence continues at coordinate 9,565,659 of OU963902.1, forward strand.
CGCTATTACTACTCATTCTATTGTGCAGTGTTCAATATTTGCATATTTTACCATATATGTAGTTTCCTCTAAGGTAAATGGGAATATATGATAAAATATATATTTTATCATATATTCCCATTTACCATATGGGAAACTACAAATAACTTTGTTCTTTATTCAATTAAATTTATTAACCAGAATCAGAATCAGGATGTATATCCCATAAGTAAATTGTTTCTGGTTGCTGTCATCACTGAGTAGTGAGCGGTGGAACAGGTGCAGGCGGACATTGTGAGTCGCTAGCTAATTACTTCTCTTTCACGCTGCAACTAACAAGAAAACGCTGTAACTACTCCCATCCCTAGCCCGTTGTTCCTTAATTGAAGTAGTACCTTAATATGATGCTTATTAAGCCTTGAGAGCCGTCTGGCAATTTATTATCTGCGCGCCGCGATTGAATCGTTGATGATGATGTTGTCATATGTCTGTTTTGTTTTCTATACTGTTTTTTAAATTTGCATAATATGACCTGTTATGTTGCGTTTCCACCTAGAGCTCAGAATCTTTAGCGCGAACCAATATCGAATTCGAATAGTTTGCGAGTACGAAATGTCATTGTCAAATTTTGTATGGAAATTTCAACGCCATAAAGGACGTGACGGGAACTAAAAATCAGTTAATATTTGACAATGACTTCGATATTGGTTCGTGCTAAGGGTACTGAACAGTTCCGAGTGAGCAAACATTTGTTTATGTTTGTACGCCCGGTAAATGAATTGTTCAAAACAATGTTGCGTTGTGTTCATTGATGACTGAGCAAGAGAACATTCGTTCCCTGAGCCCACTCAAAGATCGTTGTACGATCTCATTTGCTCTTTGATGTTTTCATTTACCGAGCGAGCAAATGTTTGCTCGGTGAGAACTCTTCTGAGCTTGAGTGCAAACGCAACTTTAAGTGTAACTGTAATAAAGTCGCAATGATACATGGAGTGGCACAAATATGCGTCAAGCTCTCTTTAAATTGATTGCTGAACTGAACCCAATATCTCCTGCCCCGCGAACTCTAGAATCTTACTTATCAACATAAATACAACGCCATATAATGGTGTGTTATGTTCTTGTTGCCTTTTGTAAGGTGGACGTGACTACCCCAGATAGGCGTTCCTGTAAGAGTGAAAAATCCTAGTAACTCTTTCTAATACCGCCCGGTCCGTAGCCAAGCATTTACTATCGGGCCACGAAAGTTGACTATTCACAATTTTTATATTTTTCAATTTACTCAATGCAACGAAACCAACATAAAAATTGACAGTTGCTTTAACCTGCCACAATAGTTATCATAATTACGGCAATAGCCGTCGAAACACGCTGAACGGTACCAGCAAGACAATATAAATCATGACACCGCTCAATACAGACAATGGTACGCCCATAAAGATAACGGGAGGCAAAGGTGGCGTGCATTAATCTCCTCGGTTAGCGTTTGTTCGTCTGAAAGCGTTCATTAAAGCACAAAGCGGTCTATCAGCTAGTTTCCGCGGTTCCTTCGAGTTATACTTTAACAAATTGGCGGAGTAATGCGGGGTGCGCTCGGACAATGCCGGCGCGGCAACTACGGAACATCTGACGTCACTTATGCCAGGGCTGCCGAAACGGCTGCATTTCCTTTTTGGACCAATTTAAGAAAGTCAGACTCCCGATATAGAATGTACCTTTTTATTAGCCTCCCCTCCCCTCTTCCCTAGCATGAAACGATACATAGGTCGTTTTTATCACAAAAATACGGAGTTTGAAAGTTGGACGCGATAAAAAACGTAATATTCTGTATTTTGTGTTGATCATGCTACGGAGACCGGCCGCGGTTGTACGACTATGATACAAATTATTATTCTAGTTTATTATATATTTTCTTGTAAAAATTAATTAAGTATTCAAGTTAATTAGCTGTGTGACCACAGAGCTTGTAAGATTAAAATAACGAGATTTTTACCCAGCTTTATTAAATGTTTTTTTATTAATTAATAGAGTGTGCGTGAATATAAAAGAAAAAAGAAGTAAAATCGCTATTATTTTTCTTTTTTAAAGTGACTCAGATCTGCAAAAAACCAAGATGAAGAAATGGAATATTGATAATATAGTTGGCGGAAAACTCAACAAAGGGAAAACTTCTTGAGCTCAACCATAGACAACTAAACTTGCGCAGTAAAAGTTTTTGAGTATATTTTTTTGTAAATAACGTTTCTGGAAACTTCGTTCTCAAACCAATATCTGCTATGTGCACCATTGAAGATTTCGACATTTCCATCATTATGATTAGTGTACTAACCGAATTTTGAATACAAAGACTGCTAAGCGAATCTTTAGCATTCCAACGGTGAGCAGAGGTTGCTTAAAAATATGCTATGTGCGTCAGAATATTGTCAAATTTTAGCTGCTATGTTAAATATTGTTTTAAACTTTCGTGGTCACTTACATTATAGTAATATACGTTATTGACGGGATTGTTACCATGTATGTTTATATGTACATGGTAACAATCCCGTAAATTACTATGCCATTAAAATTCTATGATTTAGTTTTATTTTTTGCACATAGCAGATATTGGTTTGACAACGACCAAAATGCTCGATGCCGAGTACGACATGACACATTTCTAGTTCCGTGTACTCTATATCGTCGTTGCACAATAAAATGTTAAATCAATTTGCTCTTTGGTTTATTAAATCAGGTTTAACATTCCATCGTGTTCGCAGTTCGGTTTGTGTACATTATAATGCTTCGTCATTCTGTAAAAATTAATGACCTAATGAGAACAAGTGCAATCCGCCCAGTGGTTTGGGCTGTGCGTTGATAGATCACTGTCAGTCAGTCACTTTTGAGTTTTCTATATATATCACACTAATATTATAAAGGCGAAAGTTTGTGAGTGTGTGAGTGTGTATGTTTGTTACTTCTTCACGTGTAAACGGCTGGAGCGATTTTAATAAAATTTGGTATGGAATTAGCTGATGCCCTGGATTAACACATAGCCTACGTTTTACTGCGTGAAAATATCCCAAATAAACCGCGGGTAACACCGCGGGGCACAGCTAGTATATATGTATATATAGACTAGCTGAGCCAGCAAACTTCGTATCGCCATAAAAATATGGGAGGAAAGAAATGAACAAAGAAGGATGAAAATTTAGGGTTTTATGTATTTTTGTATGATGTATAAAAAAAAAAACAAAAAAAATAGTCCAAAAACTAAATGAAAAAAATATGGTGGACCACCCTCAATATTTAGGGTAATAAAAAATAGATGTTGTCCGATTCTCAGACCTACTGAATATGCATATAAAATTTCACGAAAATCAGTCGAGCCGTTACGGAGGAGTTCATTTACGCACACCGTGACACGAGAATTTTATATATTAGATAACAATTACTATTGTTTTACTTTGCAGCATATATTTTGATTTTAACAGCTAAATTGTGTCTATTTTGTAGGTACCCTTTAAGGTGAAAATCGAAGGTCTTATCTAATAATACTGTTAGACAAAGTGACTGAAACAGTTATGCAAAAGTTAGCTAGTGCTGCTGATGTCCCTTAAATTAAGGCTAATATATCTCACATAATTCATTTTAGGACACTTTCAAAAGTTAGTCCAGTTAAGAAGGAGTAACAACCCTCGTACATGTGTGGCAATAACTAAATTTCATTTTCGGCTCCTATTTTGAACCTTACTTTTCATATCATAAGGTACTCTATTTGTACAAGACGACACGTACGAGTCACGATTTCACCATTAAATCCCTCCGGTGTTAGTAGAGGTATAACCTACTATTTTCAAAGTATCTACATGTTACGGGATAATTGGAAATGATGATGATTGTAATATAAAGTGAATTGTAGATAAAAATGAACTGTACCCCTAGCACGAACCATTATCGAATTCGAATATTTGCAAACCGAAATGTCAATGTCAAATTTTGAATGGAAACTTGAACAGCAGCGCCACAAAGTTCGTAACGGGAACTAAAAATCAGTACACATTTGACAATGACATTTCGGACTCGCAAACGATACGAATTCGATATTGGTTCGTGCCAGAGGTACTGATCTCTATGTTACTACAAGGTCCTTTCAGAAGACTTCGCAATTTACTCTTTCCTGGCAAAAGTTGAATGTGAATCTGAAGAAACCGTACATTTAATCGGTGCACGTGTTAGACCGGAAAGTTCTCCTACCAGTCCTTACTTTTTTTGACTTCTACCTATTTATGTAAAACTTGTGGCCGCCCGCGACTTCGTCCGCGTTGCCTTTAGCTTTTTGAGAATTCCACAGGAGCCTTTTTTTGTGACACAGGCAAAACCTCTATTTATAGACGACGGCGCCTTTGAGAGGCACACCGCTGAACGGACCTCACACCTGACTGCCGCAAGCCTTACGAGCCCCTGCAGTGGCTGCCCACTGAGGATCCCATAACTCTTACGGGCGCTTTAGAGCATAATATCCGCTAAAAAAACCCTGCGAATACCCTCTAAGCTGCTAAGTGCAAAACCGCAGGATCCCCGTTTAGAGATTCTGCCGCGTCTCCGCACCCAACAGCCTATGGCATGGATAAAAAGCATCGTATGTCTCAATCCAGGTCATAAACTATAAGCACCTTATTATAAACCATTGACTACAGTAAAGCCTGGTTTAAAACTGATGCTGTCACTTTTGTTTGTTAGAAAGAAGATTAAGTTTAGTCTGCGTTTTGGAATAAGGAAGAATGAGTACCAAATTTCAGCAATATTTGTTGAGTAGTTTTTGTATGATTGAGTAACAAACATACAAACTTTCACATTTTTATAGTGGAATTTCTTGCGTTTGCGCTGTTGCGTTTATGAAATTTATACTTACTTAGGTACACATTCATATTAGAGTCTACCTCTCAATAAAGATATTAATTGTTAGATTTGTTGATGTTGTAGTACTTAAATAAGTACATTTAAGGCAACGTACAGCCGCTGACAGATTTAGCAAAGGATACTATGAACTTATCATCATAATCAGTCCATTAATGTGCCTAATGCTGGGACACAGGCCCTCCCTATGTATGGAATAAGGATATTGGGCCCACCACGCGAGTTTCGCAAGTATAGGTGGTTGGTGACGACTGCAGTTGCAGCCTGGACCAACGGCTTAACAATTCTTCCGCAGCACGGTGGAGCTCTAGTTAATAAGTTTTTGGTCACCCTCGCAATGACCGGCCATTGCGAAACTTGTTTAACTGCCACGATCGCAAGCCGAACGCGGTAAGCCCCTGCGCCATCGAGCTCCTCCAAGACGACAAGGAAAACTGGTTTTCGTACATTGACAGGGGACAACTGGTATTCTTTGATTATTGTAAAAGCCATGGGCTGTTAAGTCCTCTGCATTTACCCCAGGATCTTATTATGGAATTATGGATTTTTGTTCGTCCCACCAAATCCATTGCTGTGGACCAACTTTCATTAAACTCTGTATTTCGCGTGGCTGAGTAACGAACAAACATCCATATAATTCAGATTTATGGTATTAGAACAAAAAAATGAAAAACAATGTACTGAAAATATAAATTTTATTGAAATTAAATGTCATTGATAAATGTCTCAGATAGTCTTCATAATTGTATGTAGGAATTGTTAATTGTCCTGAAAAATAAAAAATAATAATTAATAAATTAATATAAAAAGACACTGTTACAAGATTACTTTTAAGCCAAGCTAGAAAAGATCAGTCTAAATTCAATAGGTAGGGATAGGGATAGCGGATTTCCGCTATTGGTAAATAGCAAATCAAATTGGTATTTCCGTCTGGCGAAGTAACCTACACTTTAAATCTCCTGTAACAGTAAATAATACTACATTTTGGTAGTGTTTTGTTTCTGTCGGTGAGTAATCTTTCAGGGCTCCACAGGGTAGGGGATTGGGTCAGGCTAGGCAGCAGCACGAGTGATAGCTTTGGTATCGCAAGCGTCTATCATCTAGGCTATGGTGGCTGTTGACCATCAGGCGGTTCATCTCACAAGAAATATTATGTAACAAAGTAATCAGACTTTGTCCCGTGGTTGATGAATAAATTTTAACAGGGAAACGACGAGAGAGAATGGACAACTGGAATGGACTATATAAATGAGGGAAAGCTCTTGCTAGGATTCGAACCCAGATTTTAACCTTAATCAATGGAATAGTTTCAATAGGTAAGAAATCTATATATACGTGTAGGTCTCAGCTTAACTACAATGATAAGAGTTACCTACAACAATTATTTTCCAAGATAACACATTGTATTTATACTGGAAGCATGCTGTCTAATAGTTTAATAATTCTAAATAACCCCTCACCAGAAATGCAATTGAATCGTGCAAATACAGCGAGTTAATTTTAAAGTTAACGCACACACTACATTTCTGAAACTGATCATAATTGCCTCAACCTTAACTCAAGTTGATTAGTAGGATGTTAATAAAATGCCCTAGGCGTCTTCTCAGTGGCTGTTATTTTAACAGACATCAGGCTAGTGCGATAGGCTTGTCCTTATCTAGCAACGCATCGATTTCGAAACGATCGAAGAAGGACAAGTGTATCGTACAAGCCCGTTTAACAAGATTCTATAGATGTATTTCTTTAGAGCATTTTAAAGAATTATTTTGGGACAATATTAAGTGCACGATCAAATCATGAAAGCTGCTTGAAATGATCTGCGTACTAGACTAGATTTCAAATTTGTAATTTGCGATTCCTAACGGCGCTTCCTGTGGCGATGACGATCCGTTTCAGAGGTTACAGGTGTGCCTAAACCTTTATAAATTACCTTTTGCCGTGATGTAAAATATATCATGCATAGCTTAATAATCATGCTGCTGTTTTAGAAATGTTAGGCTGTAAATATGTTTTATATGCTTTCAGATCCGACAGGTGATAGAGATGAAGATGGAGATAGGTAAGAACAATATAGATAGATACTTCTTTATTTAGAAGACCAACGGCTGTTGGTTGAAGATAATTGTGTTATGTATAAACGAAAGTCGTATTTCGAAACAAAGATATAAAAAAAATCCTAAATATTATCAACTCAATGTTTATTCCTAGGTATTGATATAAGATTAAAATTTTGACATTTATTCAGTAACATGTGAATCAGTACGAATAGCAATATTGTTTGATTAACATTTAACGGGTAATGGAAGAAAATTAATTTCAGTGAAGGTTCGCTGTTGAAAATATTTTTTGTATAATTAAATGCTTAACTGTATCAACGGTTTATTCTACAATACATTTCCAATACAACCATTTATTATTAACGGTTCACAATTGTTTTTAGTTAATGTCAGTATACATTACATTTTCATTACGTTAAACTGGAATATTTTCCTTCGAATATCACAATCTTATTGCATTTCATCAAATAGGAGAATGGACGATCAGCTACGAATTGAGGAGTGGGAAACGACGCTCTAACTGATATGAAATCTGAAATTAATTTAATGAATTAATATAAACTTTTGCAGTTGACTATTTCAATTTAATTTGGTCTGTTGTATTGTTTTTAATTGTTAGACTTGTGGTTTCATTATAAAAGTGTAACGCCGACAAGATGATATAATAAGTTCCACAGTGAATCACTTAGTTTGATACACCAAGCAATGTAGTGACAAGGAATCATATCTAGTTTTACTTTACGCAGAAGCCATATGAACATACCAAAATTACCTTTCGCACCAGCTGATTGTCAAAGAGAAGCATGTTAATTTGCGACTTTTAATTACAAAATATACTACAATTGAAGACATTGATAACTAGATATAATTCTCGTACCGTGTGAAAAGTGTTCAGCTATTGGTGGAATGTTCCGCTAAATAAAATTGTGTTTTTGTTCCTTAAGAAGAATCTAAATGGGTGGTCTGCTTTGAACTGGGGAGTTTCATCTCCTACAATTGCTGACAGATATTGTATTCCAAACGCTGCAAAGTATAAAATATTAACGAATGTCAATAGTTTTTATCAGTGGCATAACCGAGTCAATGTTTGCAAATAGATCGATGATGACGTACTGGAATATAAACGAAAATTTAAAATTCCATAATCAATATATTTATTTCACCTTCAACACAGACATCAATAATTGTTTGTCTAGGTGTCGAGAGGGTATTATTTTTAAATTATTTGTATGTATATAGGCAAAAAAATATTTGCATGAAGCCTTTCAAAAACTGTGGTTTGTGAATTAACCGCTGAGTTTGTCATGGTGTTAGCTCTTAGGCCCACTTGTAGCAAATTTGCTAAATCTCTATTTAGCTTGCTTGTCAGAGTTAATTTGACATTATTGTATGACCCAAATCTGGTATAAGTTAAATCTAGAATTAGCAAAATTGCTGCAATTTTGCCTTAGTCATTTATCTTGTTGTTCAGAGTTACACCGAAGCCATGATACTCATACCAAAGACAAGCACCGCTTGTTTAAGAACGTAATTCTTGTTTAACATAACTTTAAAAATTTCTTAATTAATACACTTTGCCTTCTGTTCGTTTTGCAAACACGTGCATGCAATGGCAGACAGATGATCTTTATAATTAAGAGATTTCGACTCATTCCTTCGATCATTTTAATAGGTTGGAAAATTATTGATCTTATATTTTATTTTAAAACATGATTTTAACTACCATTATCTTAATCTTGAAAATGATGTAAAATTCATGCAATTGTCATTTTAGGTTGTCGTAGCAAAATCATAATAGTTAATTAATCATAATATCATTGTAAATCAACTAGGTCTCGTAATCAACGGTTTTAATCCCTTACAATATGAATTAACTCTTACAAATTCAAATAGGCATTTTTGACAAACAACTCATGCATGTACAATGCTAATAATATTATGATGCTATCAGCAGTAGATACCTAAGAGAGGTAGACTCCACTAAATAAAACGTTCTTTTTCTCTGTCAAGAGGAACAAGAAAGGATGGTTGGCATTAAATTCCATTTTTCGTTTAATTATCATACTGCGTAACCCCATTCCGAATGCTGTAAAAATACGTTTACATAAATACAAAAGGTAAAATTGTAATTTTGTTATAAAATCCAGAAAAAAGTTTAAATAGATATTTTTACTGAAAAATATTTTAAGGTACCGGAAATTAATTTAAACTTCTTTAATATTTAATTTGAAGGTGTCAAATGAAAGAGTCGACAAAAAATTCTGATATCGAAAATGAATTATTGAATTATGCAGATATTGTATTCTAAACGCTGCAAAGTTAAAAATATAAATGAATGTAAATATAGACTTTATCAGTGGCATAACCGAGTCAATGTTTGCAAATAGATCGATGATGACATACTGGAATATAAACGAAAATTAAAAAAAAATACAATTATCAATATTTGTATTTCAACTTCAACACAGACATCAACAATTGTTTGTTGAGGTGTCGAGAAGGTATTATTTTTAAATTATTTTTATGTATATAGGTATAAAAATATTTTCATGAAGCCTTTCAGAAAATTCCAAGTGTCAATATTTTTATTTCAACTTCAACGCAGACATCAATAATTGTTTGTCGAGGTGTCGAGAGGCTATTGTTTTTAAATTATTTGTATGTAATTAGGCATAAAAATATTTTCATGAAGCGTTTAAAAAACGAGTGGAGTTAACCGCCGATTTTGTCATAGTGTTACGTAGCTCTTAGGTCCACTTGTAGCAAATTTGCTTAATCTATTTTAAGCTTGATCTGGATTTAGCTCATACAAAAATGTCATACGACAATGACAATTTGGCATTATTGTATGGCCTAAATCTGGCATAAGTTAAATCTTGAATTAGCAAAATTGCTGCAAGTGGACCTTAGTCATTTATCTTGTTTTTCAGAGCTACATCGAAGCCATGATACTCGTACCAAAGACAAGCACCCTTTGTTTACGGACGTAACTCTTGTCAAGCATAACTTTAAGGATTACTTAATTAATATACTATGCGTTTTATTCATTTTGCAAACACGTGCGTGCAATGGCAGACAGATGATCTTTATAATTAACAGATTTCGATATGATTTTCTCAAGTGGAGAACTTCACTTTATATAAGCTTAGTCATAAATACTAAGTCACGGAATGTATCCCAAGTCTGCCGTTTAAGATGACATAAATCCCTAAATTACTACAAACAAGGAGGTAAGTACATGGAAAATTATATAACTAATAATAATAGTCATAATAATAATAATCCTGTATAACGCAACAAAGAATATTTATTTCACTCCTTCATTCATATATTGGAAAATTATTGATCTTATATTTTATTTAAAAATATTGATTTTATATTTTATTCAAAAATATGTTTTTTTTGCCACTATTATGAACTAATACTAGTTTTTAACTACCATTATCTTAGAAAGTTATCTAAAATCTATGCAATTGTAACAAAAATCTCTCATTTTAGGTTGTCGCATCAAAATAGTTAATTAATCATATCATTGTCAATCAACGACTTCTGCATAGCCTGCATACGGTTTTATTCCCTTACAATATAAATTCACCCTTACAAAGCCAAATAGGTATTTTTGACAAACAACTCATGCATGTACAATGCTAATAATATTATGATGCTATCAGCAGTAGATACCTAAGAGAGGTAGACTCCACTAAATAAAACGTTCTTTTTCTCTGCCAAAAGGAACAAGAAAGGATGGTTGGCATGAAATTCTATTTTTTGTTTATATATCATACTGTGAAACATCACTACGAAACCTGTAAAAATAAATTTACATAAATAAAGAAGCTAAAATTTGTAATTTTGTTATAAAATCCAATATAAAAGAAACGGGAAAAAGTTCAAATTGATGTTTATACTGAAAAACATCTTAAGGTACCGGAAATTAATTTCAATATTTAATATTTCATTTAAAGGTGTCAAATAAATTAGTCGACGAAAAATTGTGTTATCTAAAATGAAGAATTATGCAGATATTGTATTCTAAACTATATTATTTTTAAATTATTTGTATGTATAAAGACATAAAAATATTTGAATAAAGCCTTTCAAAACGAGTGGAGTTAACCGCCGAGTTTGTCATAGTGTTAAGCCCACTTGTAGCAAAGTCGCTTAATCTCCATTCACGAGTATCTTGATCTGGATTTAGCTCATATAAAAAGTCATACGACAGTGTCAACTTGGCATTATAGTATGACCTAAATCTGGTATAAATTAAATCTAGAGTTAGCAAAATTGCTGAAAGTGGACCTTAGTCATTTAGCTTGCCTTTCGGAGTTACATCGAAGCCACGATACTCGTACCAAAGACAAGCACCCTTTGTTTACGGACGTAATTCTTGTTGAGCATAACTTTTACAAATACTTAATTAATACACTATGCATTTTATTCGTTTTGCAAATACGTGGGTGCAATGGCAGACAGATGATCTTCATAATTAAGAGATTTCGATATGATGTTATTAAGTTGAAAGCTTCACTTTATATAACCTTAGCCATAAATACTTAGTTGTTCACAGAATGTTTCCCAAGTTTGCCGTTTAAGATGATATAAGTCCCTAAATTACTACACATAAGGAGATAAGTACATGCAAAATTATGTGTACGATCCTGATTAACTAAAAACGCAATAAAGAATATTAATTTCATTCCTTCATTCATATTTATATATTGGAACATTATTGATTTTATATTTTATTTACAAACATGTTTTTTTTGCCTACCCTTATAAACTATTAGTAGTTTTTAACTACTACTACTAACTACTATGAATTTTAGATAACATCTGAGAAAATTATATAAAATCCATGCAACTTTAATACATTCTCCCATTTTAGGTTATCGTTTCATAATCATAATAGTTAATTGATCATATCATTCTCAATCAATGACTTCTGCATAGCCTGCATACGGTTTTAATCCTATACAATCGTTGCCTTTACAATATGAATTCACCCTTACAAAGTCAAATAGGTATTTTGGACAAGCAACTCATGCATGTACAATGCTAATAATATTGTGATGCTGTCAGCAGTAGATACCTAAGAGAGGTAGACTCCACTAAATAAAACGTTCTTTTTCTCTGCCAAGAGGAACAAGAAAGGATGGTTGGCATTAAATTCCATTTTTTGCTTAATTATCAAACTGTAACCCACCGCTCCGAATGCTGTAAAAATACGTTTACACAAATAAGAAAAGGTGATATTTGTAATTTTGGATGCTTTGGTATAAAAACCAATATAAAAGAATCGGAAAAAGTTCAAATAGATGTTTCTACTGAAACATGTATTAAGGTAACGGACATTAACTTAAACATGTTTAATATTGCATTTGAAGGTGTCAAATGAAATATTAAAAGTGTTTATTGAGCTTCTATAAAATTATAAGACCAGGAAAAATTCTGATATCTAGAGTAAATTAGTGAATTATGCTATATTTTGCAACTAAAAAGAAAAATATTTATTTTCTTTATAATTATGCTACGTACCAGCGTCACGAGACAGGAAATCGGAATGTGTCTTTATGTGATTATATGGAGATACGATTTCAAACTAGTTATAAAAATTAGACATTTTTTTTCGGTATCTGGTTGACAAAAATAAATAAGCTGGGCAGACTACTTAACAAATGTTATTAATATGTTATAAAATTATAATTTCAAATTGTGTTTAGGATCTTTTGTTCATAAGCCTAACTGAATGAAGGGTGGCGATAGTTATAAAAATCACTTTTCATCGCGAAATTCGCTGGTGTGATTAGAAATTTATTCGAACAGGCCTTGTGAACTTTTCTTTGGAAAAATATACCAGACAGAGATGAATTCGATCTTGTTTTAAAGCTTTAGACCTCTAGATGCAAAATCTAACTATTTAGAAAAAGAAATAAATAAATAAATATTTCCGACACTCACAACAATTAGCCTAGCCCCAAAGTAAGCACTATAAGGCTTGTGTTATGGTATGGTAGGGTAACGGATAGAATACATATACTGTACATATATAAGTATATTTATATAAATACATATTAAACATCCATGACTGGAGTACAAATGCTCGTATTCATCACATAAACATCTGCCCCCACCGGGATTCGAAACCGGGACCTCTCGAGTCGGCGACAGTCATGAAACCCGGCGTACAAACCACTCGGCCACGGAGGTCGAAAGAAGAAAGCCTCATAAATCCACTGCTGAAACAATATAAGCAGTCACACACAACACTACACCCACATACTTATTCACACAAACACACTCACGCACACACCCACATATACACCTACACACACTCGCAACTAGCTATATACCCTAGCATGCTAAATCATATTATTTTTGTTAGAGGAGCTCGATGGCGCAGATAGCGCGTTCGGCCTGCGATTGTAAAAGTTAAGCAACTTTGTGACCAAAATTTATTATCTCGAGATCCTCCGTGCTTCGGAAGACACATTAAGCCGTTGGTCCCAGCTGAATCTGCTGTCGTTAGCACCTACCAATCCGCACCGTGCCCACGTGGTGGGTCATGGCCCCAATCTCCCTATTCCATCCAGAGGTAGGGCCTGTGCTCCAGCAGTGGGGACAATAATAGGCCGGTGATGATGATGATGATTATTTTTGAATCCTCCTAGGCAAGCGGGGGCCGTATGTGAAATCCTCATAGATACCCTACAGCCGGCTGCAGGATTATGTCAGATACTAAGTGACTAAAGCAAACCCGTGGTTACGCCTTTGGATATAAGGACCTTATAGGTTTCGCTGATACAAAAATCTCATTTTCTTAGCAGTTCTATAGGTTACAGAAATAAAAATTTCATAGGGATAAAGTAGATCAAAGTACTTATCCATTGATGTAAGTTTCTTCTGAGTCTGCTACTTTTTGATAAGCGGGGCAAAATGTTTCCAATTGATTTTGAATTAAGAACTTTGGTGCGAGTGTTACTGTTTGCAGTTTATAATAAGTATTAGCAAGTTTTTCTGTGATTATTTCACCACATGATTTTGAAGCTTCACGATCAGAAGGTCTAAGTAGCAAAACGTCCAACAGCGCGAAACGATGGTCAGTTTAAAAAATGGTGACTTGTGGATGATTTGTAGCCATGCTTGGTTTATGTTTTAGGCAAGTTGGTACCTAAAAGTGAACGGCTCCTGTGAATAGTACATTCTCTCTTTGTTTAAGGAAGAACATGTACGGGTGGTCCGCTTCAAATTTTAGGTTTTTTCTCGCCGAGAACCATGCGGAGAATGCTGAAAGTGTACACCATGCCATATTACGGAGTAACTGAGTTACTACGTGATCATGGCGCTTGCAACAGTGCCGAAATATTGGAAACTCGCTAAAAACAAGGTACATGGTAACAATCCCGTAAATAACATAAATTACCAAAACCATGTTCCTACAATAGAAATAGTAAAGCTAGCAATTCAACAAATGTTGTGGATCCTATTGGGTACATGACTTTAGACAGGAAGACAAGAAGCTTATTGTTCAGAGGGTATATATAAAAAAAATGTAATGAACTATTTTATTATGATAAATAAACACTCAATTATTATAAATATACTTTTTATATTTACTACGGTTATACGAAACATTTTTTTCTTTATTATATGAAATTTAATGTTAACTGGGCTCGACAGTTATTATTGTAATTTATTAGCCCCAAATTAACCGCCTTCGCTTCGCTTTCATGGCTTTTGTTATGTGCATAATTTAACATTGTGAACATATTTGCACATAAATAAAGAAACAGGGCAAGGTTATCGAGTTTTTGTTCAATTATAAATTAAAGTAGCCGCGATGTGTATGTTGTACGAGTACTTAACTATAATTTTGTAATTTCTTGTTTTGAAAAACGGCACAATTTTAATATAAAGTCAATTTAGATATATTGTCAACAAACAAAACGCAAGATTATATCTTGGGAAGGATATTGCAGTCAATCAAAATTAAGAGGTTTTAGGCCTCTTTTTAATTAAGTGTAGTAGGTACATAATTAAGGAATTGAAAATTTTCTATTTTACTTTATCTTCTCTAACATTCCCACATTTTAATCTAAATTGTAAGAAGTGGATTAAACTTAACAAGACGTGTTAATAAGTTTCCAGTGATACCCACACACCACGATTTATAAATGATGTGGTCAATTTATGAAAAAGGTGACATGTTGAACCTTCAAAATGAAAGTGACGTAAGTCGAAAAACATATATCGTCTCTCTTTCTTTACAGGATTGTAAAGTATGATTTTTAAAGTTGATTTGGAGTAAAATCAGAAATAATGAATTACTTGAGTTCGGTCAGTTTCATTCTAAAGGTACGATGTGTGTAGCCATGCTTGGTTTTTGTTTTATACAAGTTGGTACCTAAAAGTGAACGGCTCCTGTGAACAGTACATTCTCTTTTTGTTTAAGGAAGAATATATAAGGGTGGTCCGCTTCAAATCGCGGAGTTTCTTTAATTACGAGTGAAGTTGCAAATGCTACGCCGAATGCTGAAAGTTTTTAAATTAATATGAAAACCCAATCAGTATAGTTTAATTAATTAATTAATGATATCCTTTCTACTGTACCGATTTTAGAGAATCTGATATTTTAATAACTTAAATGTTTTGAATAGTATCATATAATTTACGAGCTTAAAGCCTTCCTTACTAATAACGAGGATGTTGATGGACTGCTTAAATAAAAGAACTGATGAGATGAGTTATAGATTTTCAAATTAACGTTTTCCTAAAATATAAAGTAATGGACTGTACCTAATACATAAAAAATAATATTATCTTTAGTACTACAGATTATTTTGTGATCGTTGATGTTAATCAAGCATGAGCTTCAGGTCGTTTTTATGTAATTAGAAAAAGAACCAACCACGAAAGTTATATGACGAAAATTACTGTTTTACCTTTTCTTCTTTTATTTTCACAGTAGTGAAGTAAAAGTTTTAAAGGTGTATAATATAAACAATAACTTAACCAGTAAGCACTTAATCGTATGTTTGTGGATGGACAGTTTTTAGTTAGATGCTGCGTAGCCATGCTAGGTTTTTGTTATAAATAAGTTAGTAGATACCTAAAAGTGAACTGCTCCTTGGAACAATACAGTCTCTTTTTGTTTTAGAAAGTAAATATAAGGGTGGTCCGCTTCAAATTGCGATGGTATTCTTATTAAGGAAGGTGATATAACGCTGAATCCTGAAAGTGTTTCAATAAAAGTAAATTTAGTATTGTTTATTTAAAAAATAATGATATAATTCTTCTATTGTACTGATCCGTTAAAGTCTGATGTTAATATCTATTTATATAACTTAAATATTTTAACTAGTGTCATAGAATCTACAACCTTGTTACTAATCTTGAACCTTATAACCTTCCGTACTGAAAACAAGGATGTTGATGGGCTATTTTAAATATAGGACCTCGTCGCCTCAGTGCTTATTTGTTTTAATTGAACAGGAGAGGAGTTTTTTATGCTCTTGGAAAAAGCTTTACTTTCAACAGAACCAATAAGGAAACTTATAAAAATTTAACTGTTTTACTTTATCTTCCATTATTTCATACCTTAAGTAGTAAATTGTAACAATTTTAGTTACCACCGACTATTTCAGGGCTTACATGAGACTCGAAACTTATTTAATTTAAAATCAGGGCGCCGTGATACTGTGATTTGAGGGAGATAAATGAAAATGTCTAAAACCGCAGTGAACAAGATATTATATTGTTAAAAAGATTCAGATCTTATCTCATCATGGTTACAACTTAATACTAGTCACATTCAAGTTAAAAATACATAGTTATATTTCTTCAAAGATTTTTCTTTTGATTTATAGCTATTCAAACATTCAAGATCATGTGCTAATACAGTAATACTCAATTTAAGTTTCTTATATACACAAATTATTAAACAAGTTATAAAATACTAAGTTTTAAAAATTTAACAATAAAAATTGTTATGTACTTATAATGGCTTTACAGTTTACCAATAGAATTTATCACGTTAAACAAAAATTGTTCTCCGGAGTATGCACTGGTTAAATATCAAGAAGTTATAAGTTTTACTTAGCTTGGCAAGATCATGGGAGCATCAGGATGACTCAAATGTCCTCAGGGATGAAGCAGGACTTGCTGTCATCACGTGAACCCGTCACTTTTTGCTCAAGAAAGCTTCACAGGCTCATATATATATTTTTCCAAGGAGATTCCAGTCAGGATCAAGTAATTGTGATTATTATTGTTATTAATTAGCCAAATTAATGGACCTAGAACCAATTACATATTTTTCTTTAATTCAATAAAAAAACTAACTGGACCTACAACCTAACGAATCAAATGTATTGAACTTACCCGTTAATCCGGGGAGAAATAACAAGTATATAATGCACTGACTACCACTGCTAGTCTTAATGCTATTTTCTAAGTATGGTCTTCAAGGTTCTATCAGCCAAAAGAGAGCGAATCTGTTTGTGCACTGCTATTTATAGGCTACTACAACACGTGACAGCGTCATTGCAAATTTCTCTCATATCACCATATTTGGTATGAGGAAGCACACGGACCGGTTTTGCTGACTCCGCCTTTCAATGTTTCCAGAACATTAATGTGACGTCACATCCATTTCCGCATCTCATTTAAAAAAATTACACACTAGCTCCCTCTAACTTACATTCCAAATGCAACTACTAGGTTCACACATATATTGTACTTGTCCATTGCTTTTCAAAGTGGATTTCGATATTGAATAATTTATATGCATGATGATAGATGGCGCTGAATAAATAATAATATTTCTACGACTTAATATTTAAGAATTATATTGCTAAGTTTTTAACGTTATTAAATTTAATTGCTACACAACATCCCCCTTATCTCAAAAAAATTTTTCCCAAAAAAATTTTTTTTTTTTTTAATTAATTAACCTGCAACTGACTTACAGACAAATCAACAATACTAAGTATTAGCCAAGATAAAAAATTTAAACTTATATACGTGAGTATCCATTTATTTACTCCACGTAATGTTCTAAACTCTAAGTCAATAGCAACAATTAAATATTTGCTGTTTAATGATTTTTCTTTTAGTTTCATGTAAATACCTTTCTTGGATCTAATATCCAGTGGTATAACATGGCTTTTTTTTCATCTTAAGAACTTAAGGTAGTTAAGAAAACAACTCAAGATTAAAGAAGTTTGTATGTTTTCTAACTCAAAAGATTAAGATTATTTTCCAACAATCTTCCTATCTTTAATTATCAAGTCTAAAGTATATGTACACTTCGTTATGCTTATGCCTTTCATACATCTTTACCTAATTTTCTATTCAGTTTTTAAAATAAATTGCACGCGTTAACTTTGGAAAATGCTTTTCATACTTCTCGCATCACATACTACTTTCATACCCCTATGCATATCAGTGAACACAACTTGACTAAAATATTTTATTGTTAAAAATATTTCTTTTTGTGTTAAAATATTAAAATTCCACTAAATATATTTAAGTGTTCTTTTAAAAGTGAGAATTTAAGTTAAAAAGGGTTGTCAATAAATATTTATTTAATTAAAAGAAAAAAAATAATTTAATTTTCTGGCAGGTTTCGAACCGTAGCCCACAGATTTCCATATACACTTTTCCTATACTTCAACTCTTCTTAGCCAACCGATTAATACTGAAAGTGACCAAAATAAGCATCAAAAGGGATTCAAAGGTTTATTAATTTTTAAGTTTGTTAAAAAAATTTAAGCTATCTTTACTAAGTTAACATTACATTAAAGCAAAAACATCTACGATCAAGATTGGACAAAGTATCAACTGGTGGTGACAATTAAGTGGTTACCACACATTTAATAAATATTTATTCCTTTAGTGGGAAACAATTAAATATTTTCTCATCTTTTGGAACTAAATATTATTAAGTTAAATAATTTTCATTCCTCTGGTGAGCAGCAATCAAGTATCCGCTTACCTTTTGGAAGAAAGTATTATTAAGTGTAAACTTTTGTTCCTTGGGTGTGAAACGATTAAATATTTCCACACCTTTTGGAAAAATTGTCAAGTTTAAATTATTTAGCATTCCCTGGGTGAGTAGCAATTAAGAGTCCACTCCCCTTTTGGAAAATGCTATCAAGTTTAAATTTATTTTTATTCCTTGGGTGGGTAGCAATTAAGTGTCTGCTTACCTTGTGAAAAAAAATTATTATTAAGTTTTTACTAACTACAGCTATGCCTGTTGCTGACCGTATAGGGTGCAACATAACATATTTCTGAACTTATATGTTATTACAATTAAATACGTCTTCTAATTTCAAGTGTGTGGAAAAGGTTCAAATAAATCTCAACTACTGGTAAAAAAAGTTTTAGATATGGGCTTGCCGTATTGACATGTTAATATTATTTCTTTTCTTAGAAATTACACATATTTATATACCAACCATCCTTCATTCCTTTGGTGAGAAACAATTAAATATTTCCTCACCTGGTGGAAAATACTAATAAGCTCCTGTAACTTTTTGCAAGTAAAAAAAAGTTACAAGTACCTTACCAATATCCAGAATGCAGGTAGATAAATATATCGTAATTAGGGAAAGTAATTGGAGGTATCAAAAATGTTAAGGTTAGGTTCAATATTAAAAAGTTCCATTGGAAATTAAAGTTATGAATTAAGATTATTTTTAAGTATTTATCAAAATAATTATTAACTAACGACATTCTTAATAGTGTCTCAATATATATATTTTTAAATAAAAGTCAAGGTACTTGGTGAACACTAAACTAAACAGAGATAATTAAATAATCAATCGTAATTAATTTATGAATTGCATATATATTAAATATTTAAGATTTATTAAAAAATTTTACTTTAATAGAGAACTAATCGTCATAATTTGTTTTTTAAATCTATTTCAAAATCAGGAATATCAAAGTCTTCTCTCAAGTTAATTAATAGGTCAGAATATGAGTTAAAGTTTGCTTTGTTACTTCTAAACCACGCCAATGCAGAATCTTCTAAGAGATCGGAAAATGCTGTCAGCATACGAGATTGCGGAATCTCGCGGGCCTGTCTAAGTTCCTCTAACCTCTCAATAAAACTTCTAACGCAACCCGAACCATTATATTTTAAATTGAGTGAATTTAAGTTAATTGGTTTTTCTTTAATGACGATTAATTCCTCACTTCCATTCTTTTCATTCATCATTGCTTTCGAGATAGGCAACACATATTCATCCGTCTCTTGTTCCCTCAAATCCTTCATGCCGGTTTTACTACACTTGGGAGTACCTTCCTTATCACTTAATTCGTCTGAACTACTTTCATCTTCCTGTTCTACTTGAGCTAAGATACGTATGAGCCTGTGGCGTAAATCCACAAGAGAAGCATTGTCAACTTCCAATCGAGCAAGTCTATCGATTAGATAATTAGCCCTAACTGACACACGTAAGTGAAGATTACTGTCCTTTCCGAGGTCACCTGATGACAGCAGATCCTCGAGCTCAGCAATTTTCGGCGTACATGCCTTGAGCTCGCTTGCCGGGAGTGGTGTGATCACTGGAGCACACTTGATGCTGCCACGTCTCTTCAGCTTAAAAATTTGGCGAAGCTGCTTTCTCAGTGCATCCACCGATGTGTCAGGAGCTGTGGAAATGCCAAGAATATCCAATTCATATATGATTTCATCCTTTCTTAAGTAGTTTACATATTTTTGTATAGAGAGCATTTTCTCAGATTTTTTCAAGTTAAAGTCAGTTATTTCTGTTACTAAGTTAATTATTAAGTTAATTATTAAATTACGTTTAATCAAGTTTTTAAATCAAGCTACTTATTCAAGTTATTTAATCTAAGAAAGTTAAATACAAAGGAATTTATAAAATTTTTTTTTTTTTTTGAAGGAGGGTACTTTTATTATTACAAGTTACGATTCTTAAAGACTATCTTGTTCACTGTTCAAGGTCAATTTTTTACGCATCCAATCAATACGAAAGTGTTATTGTAGTATAAGTTGATTAATTCTAATGTGCTAAGTTTATTAATGCTAGTGTGTTTATTAAAGTTTTCTAAGTTATTAAGTAATTTACTTCTAATGTGCTATTCAGACTGATTGGGGATTTTAAGCATTAAATTTTTCCACCAATCTTTTTATCATCATATTAACACATTAGTACAAATTCTGAATATTAATGATTTTTAAGTTAAATTTTTTTTTTTGATTAGATGTTAAATTCTAGTGTGCCGTTCAGACTGATTGGGGATTTAAGCATTTATTTTTCCGCCAACCTTTTTATCATCATATCAGCACACCAGTATTTCCCTCAAATACAGTATTTTATTGCTCGGCCCTAAAGTTGGTCGCCATTTTGTAACAATTTTAGTTACCACCGACTATTTCAGGGCTTACATGAGACTCGAAACTTATTTAATTTAAAATCAGGGCGCCGTGATACTGTGATTTGAGGGAGATAAATGAAAATGTCTAAAACCGCAGTGAACAAGATATTATATTGTTAAAAAGATTCAGATCTTATCTCATCATGGTTACAACTTAATACTAGTCACATTCAAGTTAAAAATACATAGTTATATTTCTTCAAAGATTTTTCTTTTGATTTATAGCTATTCAAACATTCAAGATCATGTGCTAATACAGTAATACTCAATTTAAGTTTCTTATATACACAAATTATTAAACAAGTTATAAAATACTAAGTTTTAAAAATTTAACAATAAAAATTGTTATGTACTTATAATGGCTTTACAGTTTACCAATAGAATTTATCACGTTAAACAAAAATTGTTCTCCGGAGTATGCACTGGTTAAATATCAAGAAGTTATAAGTTTTACTTAGCTTGGCAAGATCATGGGAGCATCAGGATGACTCAAATGTCCTCAGGGATGAAGCAGGACTTGCTGTCATCACGTGAACCCGTCACTTTTTGCTCAAGAAAGCTTCACAGGCTCATATATATATTTTTCCAAGGAGATTCCAGTCAGGATCAAGTAATTGTGATTATTATTGTTATTAATTAGCCAAATTAATGGACCTAGAACCAATTACATATTTTTCTTTAATTCAATAAAAAAACTAACTGGACCTACAACCTAACGAATCAAATGTATTGAACTTACCCGTTAATCCGGGGAGAAATAACAAGTATATAATGCACTGACTACCACTGCTAGTCTTAATGCTATTTTCTAAGTATGGTCTTCAAGGTTCTATCAGCCAAAAGAGAGCGAATCTGTTTGTGCACTGCTATTTATAGGCTACTACAACACGTGACAGCGTCATTGCAAATTTCTCTCATATCACCATATTTGGTATGAGGAAGCACACGGACCGGTTTTGCTGACTCCGCCTTTCAATGTTTCCAGAACATTAATGTGACGTCACATCCATTTCCGCATCTCATTTAAAAAAATTACACACTAGCTCCCTCTAACTTACATTCCAAATGCAACTACTAGGTTCACACATATATTGTACTTGTCCATTGCTTTTCAAAGTGGATTTCGATATTGAATAATTTATATGCATGATGATAGATGGCGCTGAATAAATAATAATATTTCTACGACTTAATATTTAAGAATTATATTGCTAAGTTTTTAACGTTATTAAATTTAATTGCTACAAAATATAAAAACCTTTCCTCACATGATTGTGAATGGTCAGGTTATGAAGAAGGTGACATGTATGGGTGATGTGAAGCCATGCTTGGTTTTTGTTTTAGACAGGTTACCTAAAAGTGAACGGCTCCTGTGAACAGTACATTCTCTTTTTGTTTAAGGAAGTACATGTAAGGGTGGTCCGCTACAAACCGATGTGATTCTCTTATAAGGGTAGGCCTTGCGAATTCAACGATAATTGCTGAAAGTGTTATGTTAATTTGAAAATTCAATGATTACTTTTATATTGTACCGATATGTGAAAATTTGATGTTTATATTTGTATAGAATTCTAATATGTCTTAACTTACGACATAATTTCATTTCTAGAAACAAGGATGCTGATAGGCTGCCTCAATACTCAAAACATTTTTTAGCAAAACCTTGTTGTTACAATCTTTATCATTTATAAAGACAGCAATTTAACAAACGTTATGGACACAGTCTGGCACGTGCCTTTAGACAAGAAGCGTGTTGTTCAAATCGTCACACACGTATTAAAAGGAATGAAATTAACTATTATATTAGGATAAATAAATAGGTACTCAATTATTATAAATATACTTTTAATGGGTCATATTCACTACGGTTACACGCAACTTTTTTTTCTTTATTATATGAAGTTTAATGTTAATTAGACTCAATAGTTGTTATTGTAACTTATTAGCCACAAGTAAACCGCCTTCGCTTCGTTTTCATGGCTTCTACGTTAAATTGTGAATAAAGGATTAATTGAACAAAGGAAAATGTGCAAATAACACCCAGCTCCGCCAACAATGTATGGATAGAAAGATCTATGGAAAATTTAACTTTTTTTATTATAACACCGTAAAAACATATCATGGTGGTCGAAAGATATAGACATGGGCATATTAAAGTAGCTTGAATCCGCCAGTAGCTCCTATGCAAAAGACAGATGATTTCGACGCGACCAAAAGTCATGGACGTTAGTTGAATTGTTTTCCGTCTTAGACGTTCGGCCTTATATAGAGGGCTCAGGTATGGGGGAGTAGTTCACAAGGTGCGAGTTTGCCGCTTTATGTTTTTCTACCGCACTCGAGTAAATCCAAAAATCCCCGCTTAGGCTCCCCTACTATTATTAATAACATTGGAACAAGCCTAGTAAGTACCTAACATTAAAATCATTACACATGAATATTAAAGTTCTTTATACTTCGTTGTCTCTAGTAAAAGTACTTTCTTCATTATTTTGCGAGTGAGTTAAGTTACCTTAGACAGTCGTTTAGTGCAATCATAATAAGGGTGCTTATTGAGCTAAAAGTCCTAATACAAATCCTGATAAGAGCAATCCTTGTTTATGAGTATAATATGTACGTATGAAACAAGACCTTAAGCAACCGAAAAAGTTAATTTCTGATGAAGTAGTTGGTGGCCCATTTTATGGTGGTCATATGGTTTTTAGGTCTGGCAAGACATGAAGATAATATTGACCAGACCGGCTCTTTTTTAGACATTGTGATTGTGGACGAATATAATTAAAAATATTTCAAATGAATAAATGTTTATAATTTATTTCCTTGTACGTAAGTACTTGTACCTATTTAACTTAAAATAAGTAAAAACCCGCGGAATAGAATTTGATGCCCTTTGGCATAGATAATAATGACTATAATACCTTTCAAACAAACGTGGCGGACGTGGGTTAATATGTTTTTACGGTGTTATAATAAAAAAAGTTAAATTTTCCATAGATCTTTCTAACCATACATTTTTGCCCAATCTCCTTTGCACTTCTCTTAAATAAAGAAGCAGGGTAAGGTTATTGAGTTTTTGTTCAATTGTAAATTAGAGTAGCCGCGATGTGTAAGTATGTAACTATAATTATGTAATCTCTTGTTTTGAAAACTGCACAATTTTGATATAAAGTCAATTTAGATATATTTTCAACAAAAAAACACAAGGTTATATATTGGGACGGTCATTGCTGTAAATCAAATAAGACGTTTTAGGCCTATTTAATTAAGCGTAGTACCTATTTAAGAAACGTAGAATCAACAATGAGAGCAATAAAATGAAATTTACTGTTTTACTTTATCTTCTTTTATATCCCCACATTTTAGTATTGATTGTAAGAAGTGGATTATTAACTTAACAAGACGTGTTATTAATAAGTTTCCTACGATACTTCCACCACATAATTTGAAAATGGTGTGATTAATTTATTAAATAGATGACAAGTCGATGTCGAACCTTTAGAATGAAAGTGTCGTAAGTCGAAATAAATATATCGGGCCCTTTTTCTTCAAAGATGTATTGCATACTTTTTAAAGTTGATTTGTAGTGAAATTAAAATTAATGAATTTCTAAGGTCCGGTCAATTTCATTCTAAGGGTTCGTGTGGATGCTTTGTAGTCATATTGGGTTTTTGTTTGATGTAAGTTGGTACCTGAAAGTTAACGGCTCCTGTGAACAGTACATTCTCTTTTTGTTTAAGGAAGAACATGTAAGGGTGGTCCGCTTCAAATCGCGGAGTTTCTCTTATTACGAATGAAGTTGCAACTACGCCGAAAGCTGCAAGTTTGTTAATGAAAAAGAAAACGCAATCAGTATTGTTGAATTCAAAAAATAATGATATCCTTTCTACTGTTCCGATTTGTGAAAGTCTGATATGAATACCTATTTAAATAACTCAAATGTTTTGGCTAGTATCATATAACCTACGAGCCTAAAGCCTTTCTTACTAAAAACGAGGGTGCTAATAAACTTCGCAAATAAAGGAATTGATGAGATGAGTTACAGTTTCTCAAATTAACGTTTTTCCTTATAAATATAAAGTCATAGACTATGGCTAATGCAAAAATACGTGTCTAAATTAATAGTGGTTGGTTACAAAATTCATCATTGCTTACATTTGTGTATTTTCAAATACTGATATTACATCGTACGTAAGTTTATTCTCAATTTTGTTTTTTTATGTTTATTGTGATAAAATTAATTGCAACCTTCAGGTTTTCAATAAAAAATATTTTATATGTAAGGAGAGTGCTCCTTGTAATACAATAATACAATAAATAAATTGATGTTTATTCAAGATATTTCAATCATAAATATTAGAAAATATTAGAGATTGTACGAGCTATATAAAAGTACAGCACTTTTGTAATTTTTCTTTGCATGTTAATTTCGAATACATTTATATAATGTTAATTCACCCCGAGGTGCCAATAAAAATTCGGATCAGTTTTTTTGGACAAAGTAAAACAGTTTATCTGCCTAGAATAAATTTGCTTGCCAGCTGTAGCACAGGCGGATACCGACGAATGTTAAAATTAAATGAGGTTTGAGTTAATTCGCTGTTTTAATATGAAACGTTTTAAGAATTAATGCTTTGGTACTCTATTTTGAAACGTTAAAAAAATATTTATCGACGCCTTATTAATTCTTCGGATACAACTAGTTATGATAAAAAGTTGTAATAACTAAAATTCGAAGAAACAAATCCGTTTTATTTTCTTATTTTTCGGAACTTTAGCAACGCAAATTTAGACAGAAGTATTACTGGCGAGTTGCAGACCATATTCAATCCCTTAGCTAGCCTGGGGAGTCCACTGGAGCCCAGCTGGCCTAATATTCGCTAACTACTTTTGACAGATGGAAGTGATAATTTCCGAGTTATTTAGTGATCCACTACTGCTTTATTTTAACGCCACCAAGATACTTGTTCTGTAAATCATCGATGTATATGCAATTTTCTCATTAGTAACGCACTGTAAATATGAAAAAAAGTTTGCGAAATTGCGAAATCATACAACTCCCAATCGCCAACATGATAGCCCACTTCTCAACCACAAAAAATTTGCTGATTTATTTCGCGCCTCCATCTTATTGGGACAATTAAAATAAAAAAAACAAGGGCATCTGTTGCTTTCGTTTCCGTGAATATATTCTTTTGGTTTTTTAAACAATAAGACAGAGTGGTAACTCACTTCGTAAGGAAAAAAGCTTGAATATTAATTCACCAAATCAATAAAGTAAAAGGGTGGTGCAAACTTAAACTGTAAACTTAGGTTTGGTAACTACTGAAAAGCTTGTTATTTTTACAAATTCCTAATGTATTAACGCAAGTCATACATTAAATAAAACACTTTTTAAACGGGTTTGAACGGTCTAGTACCCATTGGACCCTCAAGATTCGACCCAAAAGCAAAAAGTGCCCATTGGATCTCTTTTTTGGTGTCCATTGGACCTTCTTAAAAAGTTTTATATTCAATGTGCCCATTGGACCTCTTTTTTGGTGCCCATTGGACCTTCTTAAAAATTTTATATTCAATGTGCCCATTGGACCTCTTTTTTGGTGCCCATTGGACCTTCAAAATATATACCCTACTGCCAGTTGGACCTTATTGACAGTTTTGTTAAGCACAGTACAGTCATGTAGAAAATTGCAAACAAAAATAAAATTAATAGGAAAGTATTATAAAGCCACTTACTAAATACTGTGCACTGCACTGATTCCTAACAGTAAGTAGTCCTAAAAAATTATAAGGAATCAGGTTACCTTCTTTCTACGAATTAACGACATGTCGCCGTCCCCGGAGAATAAAAAGATAACTGCAAAAATGTAAGTTTTCAGGAAAAATAAAAAAATCTGTTTTTTGTCTATTGCTCTTTAAATACTGGACGCAGACAGGTGATAGTTACCTTTAAGAAAAGCTAATTTTTATTACATTTGGATTTCTTTAGTACAGAACTCGTACAATAAGATATAAGGGAGATATTTAGAAAATAAAAAGTGAATTAGTAGTAATTAAAATTTAATTATGTTTAATGTTTATTATTATTTTATTACTATTGATAAGGAGCCAAAACCAAATATTGCACTACTGACATATATTTTTTATTTCTATATGCAAGTGACAATGATAATACTACATTTTTGTTATTTTCGTAAATATTGTAAAACCTTTTTGTCTTTAAAGGACATTAAATATTTTTGTGCTTTAGGTTTAAAGGACTGATCATTAATTACATTAATTAACTGTAGTTGAATAAGTAATTAATTACTTGGATATAAAATGGCGGACGGATTTTGCAATTCTCACCAAAAAAAAAACTACAAACCAATGAACGTTTTACCAACTTACAGTAGTGTTGTGACCTAAATACTTTAACGTTTTAGGCCTTCTATACATAGCTGTGTGAACCTAGCACTCGACTTTGGAAAATCGATTTTTTTCTAATGATTCTTAATATCATCGTTTGTTAACTATTTTTCGATTGATGTTGATTCAATATTTTTAAAATAACCGTTTTCTTGCAGCTATAGCTCAGACATTGTTTATAGTTGATTGTAGAAAACTTTTTTCGTTTGTAGTTGCTTCAAAATTGCAAAAGAAACCTATTTCCTATATCCAAAATCGTTTGTAGTTGAATAAAGATAACTTTTTTCAATATCTGGAAAAAATAAGTTTCTTTTTTAATTTATAGTTGACAAACGGAAAAAGTTTCCCACAATCAACTACAAACGTTGTGTGAGCTATAGCTGCAAGAAAATCATTTCTATTTAAAAGTTAAGTATCAAAATCTGTGATTTGATAATTATATTATATTTTATGGTTTGTTGGTGATGATTGATTGATTTTATAAATATGTTGATTAATTAAACTTAAATTTATAACCTTATGCCTTTTACAATGTTACTTTACTATACGACTGTACTTTACTGTTCCAAAAGAATTAGCCAAATAGTTAGAGCTCCAATAATCCCATTGTGTCGGTAAGTACGTCTTTGAGGGTCCAATGGGCACCATATTCTTGATAGGAGGTCGAACGGGCACTTTTTTGTAGGTAAGGTCCAATTAGGAGGGTCCAAGAGGTCTTGAACTACGGTTTTAATATTTTTACTTATTCCCGGAGTTTCGAATCCTTTACAAGTCCCACACATTCTCGTGAACAATATCTCTTGCATATGTAAAAATATTAAACAAGTTTAAAAAGAGTTTGATATTAGCTTATTATACAGATTGGTACTAATAATATGAGAGAATAATAATTCATTCCAGAAGCGATAAATAAATGGGTGCGCAACCATTTTGAAATAGCATTGAGGTGTGTCCAGACTTTATAACAAAATATGTTATAATATAACATTTTATTGATTTGTGCAACAATAATAATGTCTTTAGACAATTTTACTAAAAAAATCCAATAGGTTCTATCCGGGCGGAATACTGACTGATGCCAAGATGGAATAAAATTATTTGTAGTAAAATTTTCTTTACATTCATAAATCTAGCAGTTTAAAGCTTAAAATAACAATATTATAAAGTCTTGTTATTCGATACAACGTTATAATACAGTGTTATAAAATGGGGACGTTCTAAATAGCAAAAGTCATATAAAATATTACATAATTTACCCACTTTTACATATGAGATATGTACTCTTTTACTCTTACATTGTTTAAAGTTGTGGTTCCGTCACTATACCATTGAATATAACCAACTGTTTTTGTCTTAGTTCGAAGTAAAAAGGTCTGTTTGCATCAAATGAAAGCATCTGAAAGAACGCTGCCTCAACGACTATATAAGCTGTAATCAATGAAATTTGTTATTGAACAATAAATAAGAACAGAAAAGTTCAAAGATGCTGAAAAGGGAGTAAAATGTAGAAAATACTTGAGTCATTCTTTTTTCTAAAGAAAAGTACAATGCGAAGCGGTGGGGCTGCCTTGCAGCCTAAGGCTAGAGAAAAGTAGACACGGGCGTCAGGGCCGCGGTAGCATAATGGTCAGTGCATTCGCCCGGATGGCGAAGGGTGCGGGTTCGAGTCCAGTCTGCTGCCTGGTCCGCGTCGATTTTTTCTAGTAAACATTTTTTAGATTTAAACATCTAGCAGTTAAATGCTTAATAAATAAAAACATAACGTCGTACAAGTTTTTAGTTCAATTAACAAATAATTATTTTTTCATTTTATTCCATTTCCAAATATATTAGAATAAATAAAGTAACGGTGTGGCATAGCCGAACTTTGTTTATTTCCTCCATATTTGTTCTTCTTGGACAATGACATCACTAAAGGAGATATGGAGCTTGGGGACGAACTAAAGATTTTTGTACATCAATCAAATAACCTTAAAAATATTGCTTATATTTAATATTTTTAGGATTTTTTTTTCTAATTTTTTATTTCTTCAAAATCCGTACTCTCTGAACAAAGTTATTACTTTAAAGAAATATATCTACATAACCTCTTTTTAAGATCCCCGCTACTACGCAACTACTCTAATCTTAATATTACCTACATACATACACATAATCATAATCCTAAAAAGGTTTGAGCAGTCCTGCAGGGTAACATTTGTTTACACATTTTGTTATTTAGCATTACACCATTAGCATCAATTTACACGGCAATAGCGAGAAATCGACTGACTGACAGATCCGAGTTCTGACAGCTGTGATCACAGTGACACTGACAGACACTGTTCACATTGACAGAACAACGGTGATTTTTCTGAAACGTATTGCTGGAACCCCGAGTAGGTATATATTCTTTTATTTAAGGATTTTTTGTTTTAATCGTCTTTTGTAAATAAATCATAGTTACACGAATAATATGTTCTATTATTCTTTGTATATGTATTTTCGTATCTTGGACTAGTTCTTACAATGTTAATAACATTAATAGGTTAACATTGGAAACCTAAGTTAACGTTTCGGAACGCGCCGTGCGGGCTCATCACATAGGAAATCATTCTACATTTTAAAAATATCGCGTATTTGTCTGAGAGTACGAAAATTGCTGGAATTTGGTATTCAGTCATCAATAATTAGATAACGATTTTTGGCAGTATTTGCATGAGTGTACAATTGAGAGATAAAAATCCCTAAAATGCCCAATCTCCTTTTTTTAAATATTCGTTTATGGATTTTTTTACTCTGAATTCAATTACTCCAAGGCTGTCAAAAACTATTTATTTCTTGTCATTCCAGCAGAAACCTTGTAAAAGAAAGAACTATTTTGTGATGTTGTAATTTTATTTGGCACGATTCAAAATGTCTTAAAATAATCAATTTTCAACCCAACTTGAATGTGTTTGACGTTTCGCAGAAAAACAATTTGACAATACATTATAACATTATTAATTTAAAATTAGACATTGATTATTTATTGATTATGCATTGATTATCGATTATTAATTGCATTTATTATTGATTATTAATAACATTGTACTTTACTCAAGCGAATATTGTGTGTGCTTGTAAAGGCTTGCATATATCTATGTCTAAGAATAAGTATTATTTTATTTTTAATGGTTTTATATGTTTAGCTGTAAGTAAACCTTTTTTTTATACGCAGGCAAAAAATACTATTTACAGACGACGGCGCCTTTAAGAGGCACACCGCCGAACGGACCTCACACCTGGCTCCCGCAAGCCTGAGCCCCTGCAGTGGCTGCCCACTGAGGACCCCGTAACCCTTACGGGCGCTTTACGGCATAATATTCGCTAAAAAACACTGCGAACCCCCTCTAAGCTGCTTAGCGCGAAGCCGCGGGATCCCCGTTTAGGGATTCTTCCCCGTCTAGCGGTAAGTACACCTATCAAATAAATAATAAATAACCCAACACCAATACCTTACGTTATATTTTACTGAATTCCTGTTTATTGATCTACTGGACTACACCTACATATTTTTCAATTTTCTACCTATTTTGTTACAGTTTCATATTTATACCATAAAATATAATGTACAATATCAAGCTTATTGTTTGTTTGTAGTTTGTGCTAATTATTTATTCGAACCCTCTCTACCAACGGCTACCATCGCAAAAACTCTTTTGATTAATGTGTAAATTATGTATTTGTAACAGATAGTCACTTTAAAATAGCTTAGACATAATAATATGTTAACAGTAGTTTATAGTTATATTATTTGTAAGTTAATAACAGTAGTATTATTTTAACATGATACTGTAAGGAAATCGAGCGTTGACTTGCCAACAACCTGATGTTTACAGGTTGGCAAGGTATTAAAATATGATAAAATGATGTATCAATGATTAAATAAATAAAAAAAAATATAGTCACAAATACTTCTTGGCTTTATGTTCTTCTCACGAATACAAAGTTCAAAGACTAATGAAACAATATAGTGACACCACAGCAAATGGTAACTTTATGGTTAATGAATCTCAGTCTATTTGTCCAACAGCTGTACTCACAGAAGCCAATTAACTTTCCAGTTTGATTTAAGTTGATGCTTTCACTTTGCGATAAGATTAAAACGAAACAACACGTAATTCAATGAAGCATTAAATTATTTTAATGTTTCTTTGTACGGCTTGTGGTCATCGGGTTGAATCCCCTTCTGGAGTCGATGAATTTTCTAAATTCAGATTTGATTTGTAATTATTTACGCCAAAGATTGTTTTACTAAAACTGTTAGTAGGCCAAGATGTCAGGGTGGATTGGAACCAGCATCTTTCTCAATCCGGGTGAATGCACTAAGTTTGAGTTCAGCCTTTTTAAAGTAGCAAAACTAATGTGAAATAATATCATGTGAAGGTAACTGGATGTGTACTGACCGTGGCGAGTTGAATTTATTTTATTAAAAATGATCTTCATAAATATGTATATAAAAATCAAAGACTGGTGCATAATAAAAATAAATAATGGTTTAATTAATGAAAAAAGCAAAATAATAACTAATTTGTAGTTATCGCTGGCGCATTTTGAAATTAAGCTTACTAAGAAAACTTTTATCTAACTTGACATTAGGGTGTCCACATATTGGTCAAGATTATTATTCTACCAGCCAAAGATATCGTGAAATATTTGTTGATTTGGCTTTTATTCAGTAGATATCTTTTGAATAAAATAAATAAGTAATTCGGAATTTATTATATTGGATGAACTTTATCTAAAGGAAGTAAAAGTAATACGAAGAAAAGAAAGTTGTGCGACTCTTCTCTTAGTAAATAATATAAGAAGTTCTGCCACCTTATATTTGCTAACAAATTGCGTATCACATCAACCATATCACATCAACCACAGACAAAGCTGAGCAAATGATATTAAATTTGAATAGGTATTGGAAGTGTATAAAGCAAAAACCTTTTTATCCACACATTTTATTGAGCAGTAATATAATTATCGCATTCTATATATTATATACCAGGTGTAATTTAATCAATTGGTTATTATTTAATATCTCACGAAGGTTGTACAAGAACTCCGTTGAAAATAGTTCTATATTTATGCTTCAGTTCGAAGTAGAAAGGTGTATCTGCCTCAAATTGGATAGGAAGACTTGGAGGTTTCACACCAATTTCTGGAAACGTTTAACAATAAAGTATGTCTAATTTTGACTTTGTTGTATAAACCCAAAATTAAATTTGAGACAAGTATAACCTTATCATGCTGTTTAAGGCATGATATAGAAAGTTTGCTGTCACATTTAGTTTTGAGTTTAGTAAGACAATCCTGAAGTACTTAACACAGAATAATAATACACAATTTTTTATCTTTTATCTATGACGCCAAATAAATTAAATTTATTATATAAATTCAATTAAAATTATACTATTATTTGACGACTCCGTGGCCGAGTGGTTTGTACGCCGGGTTTCATGGTTTTCGCCGTCTCCAGAGGTCCCGGGTTCGAATCCCGGTGGGGGCAGATGTTTGTGTGATGAATACGAGCCTTTGTCTTCCAGTCTTGGATGTTTAATATGTATTTCTATATAAATATACTTATATATGTACTGTATATGTATTGTATCCGTTACACTAGCATCCCATAACACAAGCCTTAGTGCTTACTTTGGGGCTAGGCTAACAATTACATTACCCGTGTATCTATGGATAGGTTTTCAAAAATGATATTGAGGTTTCCAATTTTTTTTTCTAAACTGAATAGTTTACGCGAGAGACACTTCCCAGGTGGTATAATGTGTGCCCCCCCTGTGACTTCTAAAAAAAGATAATGATAAAGCTAAAAATATATGATGTTCATTACCATGCAAACTTCCCCCGAGTATTAGTTTGAATGAGATCTAGTAAGTAGTTTTTTTAATACGTCATAAATCACAAATCAATTAAAAAAAATACACTTTTGTTAAAACATCGATCAAAGTTACAACGAACTACAAGAACGTTTATATTATATTACTTGCTGCTACGGAACCCTTCATGGGCGAGTCCGATTCGCACTTGGCCGCTTTTTTTTCATTTTGATCAAACCTCCTCGAAATCGCTTTTAATCTTTACCTGTCTCACTTTAATACTTAAAAAAAAGAGACAAAAGATGTAGTTCTAATTTTCACCACCAGCGCGTAGCGCCATTTGGTAATACGCACCATTTTCTTATTAGAAAAAAATTACTTAATTACTTAAATTATGTATGTTTTGTCCCTTACTTCCACCGAGAATTAGTTTGAATGAGATCTAGTAAGTAGTTTTTATAATACATCATAAATCGTAAACCGCTATTTAACTTTCATTCAATCAACACAAATATAAAAACATTTAATTTCATAAACATAGACGTTATGCATAAACCGTGAGCCATTATTTTCTTATAATAAATCTGTAATAGGTGCCTAAGTAAATAATAATTTATAATTCGCGCGGGGCGTGGCTTGATTGGTAACGGGTGTGCGCGCGGGGGGCAGGTTTTATATTATGTTACTTGCTACTCCGGAACCCTCCATGGGCGACTCCGACTCGCACTTGGCCGCTTTTTTATATCATTATTTTGTATGACAAACCCGTGGAACGCCCTGTATACTAAGCATAGATATACTAAGTGGACTTTTAAGAGAGAAAAAATGTTTCCGAATTCCGAGAAAATGGCATAAAATGGGACACATTATTTATAATTATTGTTACAACAGATTGCTTCTAAGTATTAAATTTATTAGACTTCGCTTGTGCATTTATTATTTATATTATGTTACCAATAGAGAATATTTAATGAAATAAGCCTTATTCCTGTTGCCGTGCATAGCTTTAAAAAGATATTACTTTAAAAAAAACCTACAATTTTTTTGGAGATATATTGCTTTAAGCTTTTTGAAATTTTCCCATAAACAGCGTGATACTAGCATTTTTAAGCGCGAAAATAAACGGTCTGTTTGCTTCAAATTTAGGCGGTAGGCTGTCTAAAGTTGCATACACTGAAAATAAAGAAATTTTATAAAAACATTTGGAAATGCCCATTCAAGCCGTTGAATTCATTACGACCAAAATTTATCAGGGACTGTCATGCCAAAAAAGTGCAGGCCGCTTCTCGAGACATGCCGCACTTAACGATATCAGACGCCGGTCCCTTGCCACCGTCAACGTGCCAAGTCTACTTGAGCCGACTGGTATTGCAAGAAACGATGGCAAGAGACCGGACGGTATGAGTTTGATTCCATGGAAGATGGGCCGGGTTCTGGTATGGGATGCAACCTGTTCAGACACGCTGGCCCCTTCCCATCTACATGGAACCAACAACAGAGCTGGTGCGGCTTGTGAAGCGGCAGAAAAATCAAAAGCATGTCAATACAGGGGTCTAGGCTCCGAATATGATTTTGTCCCTTTCGGTGTCGAGACCCTTGGTCCGTAGGGTCCTAGCGCTATGAGGTTTTTTAAGGAAATATCAAAAAGGTTAGTCGACATCACTGGGGACCGAAGAGCTGGCAGCTTACTCGGACAAAGAATTAGTCTAGCTATTCAAAGGGGGAACGCTGCCAGTATCTTCGGAACCTTGCCTAAAGGGACTCCTTTTAGTATTATATTTTAGTTATTCTAACAATTGTACATATATCAGGTTTTTCTGCAAATACAAATGCAAAGAATTTAAATACATCCGAGGTAACTGCACACAGCTATACTGTCAAATCTTGTACCATGTTACTCCAGTAAAATTGAAGCGGGCTATTATAATCTGCCTTTGATGGAGTTTAGCACATATTAGGTATCATGTAAGTTCATCGCACAAGACATTATTGTTGTTGCGCTCTAGTAAATAAAAAATAAAAATACTTTCTACAGATTGTTGATATTTCAAATTATGATGAAATCTTATTCTATTCTCAGGACATTAAACAGTATCTAGATAATTAAAAAAAACAAGATATGCTTACAAAAACTCGATGAAGAGTAAAGCCTAGCTTAGTTAAATGATGATAACAAACTGTTGATATATCAGACTTCAGACCCTATGTAAGATGGCTTAAATTGTAAATTAGAGCTAATAATACTCTCTCTATTAAATATTTTTTTTATGGTAAGCTTCATGAAGTAAAAATAAATTGAAGGTTTTGTGGTTTTTTTTAAATTTCTAGTTTATTTCAAAATA
This sequence comes from Chilo suppressalis, assembly GCA_902850365.2. NCBI lineage: Eukaryota > Metazoa > Arthropoda > Insecta > Lepidoptera > Crambidae > Chilo > Chilo suppressalis. The sequence continues at coordinate 9,601,590 of OU963902.1, forward strand.
TGAGAATCATGTTTTCAATACAAGCATTTCCTATTCGTGCAATTATTCTTTTTTTAAATGTCCCCCCATTTCATTCAATATTTGAAATTATAGACTAAAGCCATAGTAAATTATAATAAGACAAATCCATGTTTTCGGCATGCATGCAATTTATGGTCATGTCATATAGAAGCATTTCCCATGACACATTCCATGGTGTCAAATTCTACTTACTATTAGTATTAAAACGTATTTTGTTAAATTTCAGTTTTGGTGTAATCACTCGATAAATGATCCGCCGAATAAAACTTTACCATGAACTTTAAGTTCATAGTAAAATGGTCTGTTGGCTTGGAATTGTCGTGGTAGGCTCATGTATTTGATGCCAAACACTGAAATATATAACATTTTGATATAGAAAAACGCATAGGCATATTTATTCGTCAAGAATTCAAGATTAGTAATGAATAGATGATGGGGATTATTTTTACTTTTTAGGGTCCGTACCCCAATCGGTAAAATGGAACCCATATAGAATCACTTGATTATCTGTTTGTCACAGTCGATTTGCTCGAAATCTACTGGACCGATCAAGTTGAAATTTGGTAGATAGATGTATGTAGATATATCTATTACCCAAATATGGACGAATTAAGTAAATAAATAAATTCCAATTTTAGTTAAGGTTACACATAATTGTAAACTTTCTCAAGCCACCACCACAATGTGCTGTTAACTTGACTTGCTGATTCATAGTTGTTTTATTTAATTTTTAAAGTAGCAAAACTAATGTGAAATAATATCATGTGAAGGTAACTGGGTGTGTACTGACCGTGGCGAGTTGAATTTATTTTATTAAAAATGATCTTTATAAATATGTATATTAAAATCAAAGACTGGTGCATAATAAATATATATAATAGTTTAATTAATGAAAAAATCAAAATAATAACTAATTTGTAGTTATCGCTGACGCATTTTGAAATTAAGCTTACTAAGAAAACTTTTATCTGACTTGACATTAGGGTGTCCACATATTGGTCAAGATTATTATTCTACTAGCCAAAGATATCGTGAAATATTTGTTGATTTGGCTTTTATTCTGTAGATATCTTATGAATAAAATAAATAAGTAATTCGGAATTTATTATATTGGATGGACTTTATCTAAAGGAAGTAAAAGTAATACGAAGAAAAGAAAGTTGTGCGACTCTTCTCTTAGTAAATAATATAAGAAGTTCTGCCCCCTTATATTTGCTAACAAATTGCTTATCACATCAACCGTATCACATCAACCACAGACAAAGCTGAGCAAATGATATTAAATTTGAATAGGTATTGGAAGTGTATAAAGCAAACACCTTTTTATCCACACATTTTATCGAACAGTAATATAATTTTCGCATTCTATATATTATATACCAGGTGTAATTTATTCAATTGGTTATTACTTAATATCTCACGAAGGTTGTACAAGGACTCCGTTGAAAATAGTTCTATATTTATGCTTCAGTTCGAAGTAGAAAGGTGTATCTGCCTCAAATTGAAGAGGAATGTCTAATTTTGACATTACTGTATAAACCCAAAATTAAATTTGAGACAAGTATAACCTTAACATGCTGTTTAAGGTATGAAATGGAACGATTGCTCAGATCAGACAATCCTGAAGTAATTAACACAAAATAATAATACACATATTTTATCTTTTATCTATGTCGTCAGATAAATTAATTTATTATAAAAAATCTATGAAAATTATACTATTATTTGACGACCTTTGTGGCCGAGTTGTTTGTACGCCGGGTTTCATGGTTTTCGCCGGCTCGAGAGGTCCCGGGTTCGAATCCCGGTGGGGGCAGATGTTTGTGTGATGAATACGAGCATTTGTACTCCAGTCATGAATGTTTAATATGTATTTCTATATAAATATAGTTATATATATACTGTGTATATGTATCGTATCCGTTACACTAGTATCCCATAACACAAGCCTTGCAGTACTTACTTTGGGGTTAGGCTAATTGGTGCGAGTGTCGGAAATATTTATTGGATGTCATTGATTAAAGATGAAAAAACTTGTCTGATTTTTTATACGATATACGGTTTTTGTCGGTTTTTAAGGTTCCGTAGCCAAATGGCAAAAAACGGAACCCTTATAGATTCGTCATGTCCGTCCATATGTCACAACCACTTTTTCCGAAAGTATAAGAACTATATTGTTGAAACTTGGAAAGTAGATGTATTCTGTGAACCGCATAATCAATTACACTACAACAATTACATTACCCATGTGGGGTATCTATGGATAGGTCCTCAAAAATGATATTATGGATTCCAAAGTTTTTTTTATAAACTGAATAGTTTACGCGAGAGACACTTCCAAAGTGTTTACCACTTTGTAAATGCCCATCCAAGCCGTTGAATTCATTATGACCAAAATGCAAAGAATTTAAATATATCGCCGAGGTAACTGCTCACAGCTATACTGTCAAATCTTGTACCATTTCACTCCAATAAAATTGAAGCTGGCTATTATAGTCTGCCTTTCATGGAGTTAAGCACATATTAGGTATCATGTAATTTTTGTTGCGCTCTAGTAAATAAAAAATAAAAATACTTTCAACAGAATGATGATATTTCAGATGATGAAATCTAATTCTATTCTCAGGATATTAAACATTATCTAGATACTCGTAATTAAAAAAAACAAGATAATTATGCTTACCAAAACTCGAGGAAGAGTAAAGCCTAGCTAAGTTAAATGATGATAACAAACTGTTGATATATCAGACTTCAGACCCTATGTAAGATGGCTTAAATTGTAAATTAGAGCTAATAATACTCTCTCTTATTAAATATTTTTTTTTATGGTAAGCTTCATAAAGTAAAAATAAATTGAAGGTTTTGTGGTTTTTTTTAAAATTTCTAGTTTATTTCAAAATATGAGAATCATGTTTTCAATACAAGCATTTCCTATTTGTGCAATTATTCTTTCTTAAAATGTCACTAACCCCATTTCATTCAATATTTTAAATTATAAACTAAAGCCATAGTATATTATAATAAGACAAATCTATATTTTCGGCCGCATGCAATTTAAGGTCATATCTTTCTATAGAAGCATTCCCCATGACACATTCCATGGTGTCAAATTCTACTTACTATTAGTATTAATACGTATTTTTATTAAATTTCAGTTTTGGTGTAATCACTCGAGAAATGATCCGCTGAATAAAACTTTACCATGAACTCTAAGTTCATAGTAAAATGGTCTGTTGGCTTGGAATTGTAGTGGTAGGCTCATGAGTATGATGCCAAACTCTGAAAAATATAACATTTCGATATAGAAAAACGCATAGGCATATTTATTCGTCAAGAATTCAAGATTAGTAATGAATAGATGTATGGGATTACTTTTACTTTTTATCACTTGATTATCTGTTTGTCACAGTCGATTTGCTCGAAATCTACTGGACTGATCAAGTTGAAATTTGGTAGATAGATGTATGTAGATATATCTATTACCCAAATACGGACGAATAAAGTAAATAAATAAATTCCAATTTTAGATTAGGTTTCACTTAATTGTAAAATTTCTCAAGCCTCCACCACAATGTGTTGTTAACTTGACTTGCTGATTCACAGTTGTTTACTAATGTGCAATAATATCATGTGAAGTTAACTGGATGACGTGTATTTTTTCAATAAATAATTTAAAATAATGTCTTATTTCTTCATCGTACATACATAATATCAAAAATAAATAATGTACTCAACATTAAAAATAGCAAAGTCTGAAGGTTAATGCGTGCGTTCAATATGCTTTTATTTGCAGCCACAAAAAGAAACAATGTTATTTCAAACACAAGAACTCAGTGTCGTTTTCTTTTTGAACCGACGAAAAAAACTTAGGTGGTTCTCAAGTGGACGCGTATATTTGTTTTATTTTTATGTATGACCACGCATAACTTTTTACAGAATAGTCCGATTTTGATGAGTTTTTTTTTGGAAAGGATATAAATCCAACCCTAGGGGATGATTGATTGTTCACTGGCAGATTTTGATGCCGAGTTGTATATTACAAAATTATATCCAGAATTAAAAATGTAAAATATATTTTTTAACAAAATAATTTAACCGCAGTAATGTTAAAAATAATAAATATTCAAAATTAATATTTGGAGTCGGTGCCATGCAGGTCTGATAGATACGAGTTCCCATTTACTACTTGAGTTGGCCTGACACTGGCACCGCCTCCAAATATTAATTTGACTAAAGATAAAAAGGGTTTATTATTTTTAACTTTTCAGCGGTTTAATATATTGTCAAAAAGTTTTTTAATTTGTAAAATTAAATTGGGAAGTACACAATTTTTTTAACAAACATTTTAAATTTAAATTTTTTAAGCATTTAACTGCTATATGTTTAAATTGAGTCCTGTCTGCTGTCTGGTCCGCGTGGATTTTTTTCTAGTACAATTTTCTTTAGATTTAAACATTTAAAAGTTCAACGAAGATTTTACAGTATTTTACATATAGAAGAAACTTATTCAGTATATATGTTTATTAAATGTCAGAAAAGTCTTGAAGAAAAAATACTCGTGTAAAATCATAGTATTTAATATCAAATAGTAATCAAATATTATTTAATATCGTTGTGTAAGATACACAATCTAACACATCACCAAAATACAAGTTTTTAGTTGTGTTGAATTATTATTTTTGTTAAAGCATTCATCGCTTAAAGCCATTTGTCATCAAAAGCGTTGTTAAAAATTTGCTATACGCAAGCAAAATTAAAATAATTTTCATTTTTATAAATTACTGAAGAACCTTAAAAATCACTTTATTCAGTACTCTTACTTCGTAGTAAAATGGTCTGTTGACTCACAAATTATTCAGTCTCAAATTAATTATTCAAAAAAAAATTATTGTCAAGCATCAACAGTAAAATTTGCAAAGTTTAAAGAACAACATCAAATTTTACAGCATACTCTGTTAGAGTATGCTGTTATTTGTTAATACAAAAAAGGAATAATTTCAAATACAAGAACTTCCAAGTATCAAGTTTTATTATTTAGGTTACCTGCTAAATTTTCAGCAAACATTTAAAGTTGGAAATATTTTAAGACTATCTAATTGGGTAACTAAATACCTGTTAATTAAAAAAAAATCTCGACTCACAAATAAACTCGTTAACATCACCAACAACTATGTCAAATGACATTTCATTACGGATTTAATTTTTTTACGGAGCATGCATCGCTTAAGGATATTTTAAATCATCAATTTTGTTACACAATGCTTGCATTATATATATTAAGAAAAAGAAACAATTTACATTTTATTGGTAAAATATTCCGTTAAAAATAACTTTTTTCAGTGCCTTCACTTCGAAGTAAAACGGTCTGTCTACCGCAAACTGCGGCGGCAAGCTTACCAATATTATACCAAATTCTGAAAAAAATAAAAACCATTTTACATGCCGCATTATATTAAACAATTCCGAAGTTATTTAAATAATTATAAATTTGAAGAAATGCAAAATACTGTATTGACCACGGTTTTTGGTCCCCCCAAAATCTGATAGCATTTTCGCTCAACGCATTAGTTTGGCGATACAGCGAGGTAATGCTGCCAGTTTTCTAGAAACCGTGCCTCAATCGGGCGAACGCAACGATATATTTAATTTGTAATTTGACATTAAATAATAATAATAATAATAACGGATTTAATTATTTTGATTTATTTTTAATATTTGATTTCTGCGGCCTGGATTGACTATAAAAAGGCCTATGATTCGGTGCCTCACTCATGGCTGAGAAGGATCCTAGAGTTATATAAAATCGATGTAACTTTAAGATCCTTTTTGGGTACATGTATGAGACAGTGGACCACAGTCCTTCGTCAGCCAGACCGTAGAGATGACCCCTCGGATCCGTCGGATGGTATAAGGATAGAGCGAGGCATCTTCCAGGGTGACAGTCTGAGCCCGTTGTGGTTTTGCTTGGCCCTAAATCCTCTTAGCACTTTGCTAAGGGAAACAGGGCTAGGCTGTCGTCTCCGGAGAGGTGGGGAGGTCATTTCTCACTTGCTTTACATGGATGACCTAAAATTATTTGCACCAAAACAACCAGACTTGATTAAACTACTGAAAATTACAGAAGTTTTCAGTAGTTCTATCGGGATGGAGTTTGGTGTCGATAAGTGCGCGGTCATGCATGTACAGCGAGGGAAAGTGGTAAATTCCACAAATTTACAACTTTCTGAGACAATCACTGTTAAATCTCTCTCAGAGACGGAAACCTACAAGTATCTTGGTATGTCACAGTCTTTGGGTATTACGGATGGGGACGTAAAGCAGGCATTGAAGGAGCGTTTCTTTTGGAGACTGACAAAAGTACTGAACTGTCTTTTGTCAGGAGCCAATAAGGTGCGCGCCTTCAATGCCTGGGTGATGCCCTGGCATACTGAGATGGACTCAGACTGAGTTAGACACTCTGGATAGGAAGGTCCGTCAACTGCTCACAATGCACCGTATGCTTCATCCGCGCTCATCTGTTATGAGACTGTATATCCCACGTAAGTGTGGAGGTCGTGGCTTATTAAATGCCAAGAATCTCCACAACCGAGAGGTGTGCAGTCTCAGGGATTACTTCCTTAACAGTGAGGGTGGGTTGCTTCGTGACATTGTGGCAGTTGACAAAAACCTAACGCCACTCTCCTTGGCCAAAGAGAACTGGCGCAAGCCGAGGGTGCTAAGCACCCAGGATCGCAAGGAAGTATGGAAAAGCAAGGAGCTCCACGGGCGGTTCTATCGGGCCCTAACAGGGTCTGATATGGACCAGCTCGCCTCCGTGAACTGGCTACGATTCGGTGATCTCTTTGGGGAAACCGAAGGGTTTGTCTGTGCAATTGCTGACGAAGTCATGATGACGAACAACTATCGGAGATATATCCTGAGGGACGGAACGGCCGACATTTGTCGAGCATGTCGTCGGCCTGGTGAATCCCTCAGACATATCGTCTCCGGTTGTTCTCATCTGGCCAACGGTGAGTATTTGCACAGACATAATCTCGTAGCCAGAATTATTCACCAGCAACTTGCTGTTCAATACAACCTTGTAGAATCCGAGGTGCCGTACTATAAGTACACACCGGCGCCAGTTCTTGAAAATGGTCATGCAACGCTCTATTGGGATCGACCTGTCATTACGGACAGGACTATTATTGCCAATAGGCCTGATATCGTATTGACAGATCGATTGAAACGCCAGGCAGTGCTCATCGATATCACCATCTAATCACCATCACCGCATCACCGCATGACGAGAACCTCGTGAAGGCCGAGAAGGACAAGCTCAGCAAGTACCTGGACTTGGCCCACGAGGTAACCGCTTTGTGGGATGTGGATTCGACGATCATTGTCCCTATAGTCGTTAGCGTAAACGGTCTCATAGCGAAGAGTCTCGATCAACATCTAAAGAGCCTCTCGCTAGATGGTTGGGTCAAGGGGCAGATGCAAAAGGCAGTACTCCTGGACACGGCGCGCATCGTCAGGCGGTTTCTTTCTCTGCGGCCCTAACCACCGGTAGCTTGGGCCTCGCTCCGCTGCTGGTGGCCTTCTAGGTTAGGTTTTTTATACTATATTTATTTTTGTATTTACATTTTTGTATTTTACTTTTATATCTATTTTATAAAAAACCTAACTTGTGAAATGAAATAAATGAGAGTATAATAATAAAAAAAAATGAAAATTTGGTTTTATGATTTTGTTTTAATATATTCATTATTCTTTGTAGAAATAGGCGTAATGAAAGTAAATATTTTATTGAACGTCTAACTACTATGGTTCTTTATTAAGCTGGTCTAATCATTATTACATTTTCGTATTATTCACGGAAAAATTATTTGAGTAGGTATTTACTTAAATGTTATTATGTTTCTGTCACAATTTTCCTGTGTTAAAACTCAACCCGTTATCTGCCATCTATTATAGTTTATTTGCCATTGTTGTTCAAGGAATAGTTTTTATCAGTGTTTTGTTTGATTAATTACTCATTACTTTTAATAAATCTCATTTTTTAATATTTCCACCCAACAGCACTGCTAACCCAAAAATATTTGATAACTGTTATGAAGCCCCCACCAACTATGGAAAGCAAGTAATTAAGTGAACTGTATGAAGGAGGTAACTAACAACTTACGAAGTATTTTTTTTCACTTCTCTCTGATTGGTTATATTACTTATTTTGATTAGGCAACACGACGGCCCCGTTGAATAAATTTACAGATTTATATCTAAGTTCAAAGTAAAATGGTCTATCAGCATCGAATGCTGGCGTCGGAAGTGGCAAGCTTTCAACTCTGGCATAAAATCCTGTAAATAATGGAAAAATAGATCAATCCCCAAATAATTTCACCAGGCTTTTCTTCTTTTCCTTTTATGAAATATTATAATATATAAGATTCCGTGTCCATATTAAATTCATGTCATTTATTGCCACCAGGCACGAGCCACGAACCGTAACGGATGGTTGTTGCGCGGATATTAATTTGTATGGCCAGTGCATTGTCGTACCTATTTGCCTATACAAATTACATCCGCACGACCACCGCCGCGGTTCGCGACTCGTGAGTTGTTCACCTAATAGGTTTGATGACGGATCAAAGTCAACGAAATTCTATTAAGTTCGTCATTAAGATTACCAAAAAATAATGAATAACTATTTTTGTTTATCAACCATAAAATTACAAAGATAAAGCGCGTCAAAGTTAAGGAGCGGGAAAACGTAGCGCCACTTCTAAGCTAAAAATATATCAAGACTGCAGTCATGCGAATGTTTTGATTATGTGACAAAAGAAAAAATACAATATTTTTTGATAATCTACTTGATGGACTAAGAACAAAAAGTTATTATTCCTATAACCTCCCTACCTTATTGACGAAGTTTTTGAATGTTCAAAATACTTATACGATGTTTTATTGATTTCCGTGGAACAATTGGTCAAAAATCATGTAAAATTATTACCTAGTTATTTAATCAACAAAAGTTAATATGATGTGTAGATGGGCTGGAGCGGGATGTTCGTTCTCCTTATTTTGATATATTGTAATTATTTTTTCTAAAGTTTGATATTAATAGCTCATTAATCTCACTTTTGAATATTGCTATTAAATAATAATGCTGCCAAGAATATTTTTTGAATTTGATTATTTGTATGAGACCGCCACCAAAGGTAGAATGTATGAAAATCTTTAAATAATTGTTGAAAAATAATAATTTACTAGCAGAAACCAATAATCAAGATTGTACACGTGAGTGAGCTTCGATTGAGTAATGTTTACCGATTTTATATTAACAAATTTAACGATTTGTGCTGAAGTTGGAAATAAAATGGTCTATCGGCAATGAATGTTGACTTTAAAATAGACAAGCTATCAGTTTTGCCATGAAATGCTGCAAATAATATCAAAATGTCTATGTGTAGAAATATCTGCTTACTTTATTTTGAAGTTACGACTTAATATTTGTCGACTGATTTAAGGTTGTTGTTGCATATATTTTATTTTATATCAAATATAGTTAACAGTTTTACGTTGAATTAAATATTTGCAAATTCCGACATTAAAAACGTATAATAACCATTATTTTTAATTAAAGAAAATAAATATTTAAAAAGTATTACTATGATAAAATTACGATGTAAAATGAAAGACTTTATTGTGAAACTTTTACCAAAAAAATACTTACATCAAATTTTAATAAACAACACATTTTCAACTCACTTTTAATTTTTATTGTAACCTAACCTTACTTAAACGAACTTTAAAAAAAAAATTCTCAATCAGATAACCATTTCAACTTTTAACAAACGAATTAAGATTTACCTGTAAATGATGCATCATAAATAAAAATAATATGAGTAAATTTTATTATGCTCGCAATAATTTTGATCAAAATATAGGTAATTAATAATGTTTTCTGAACTTTTAAAATATTCATATATTTATAATTAAAATAATATATACAAAAAGCAACACCATACAAAATTCTAAAAGAACATGAAAATTATATTTATAAATATTGACTTTAATCATGTTTATGTTTGGAATTTTATTAATTTTCTTTTTTAATGTGGTTTGTGTTTACTTGTCAACAAGTATCATTAGATTTTTATGAAATTATAAATGCCAAAAATTTTGGTAGTACTCCAATATAAGAGCTTCAATTATGCATCATTTTTATGTCAAGAAAGCTTTTAGAGAACATGCATTATTTTACACCACCTTTAACATTAATTTATAGAAGAAATTATGATGAAACCTTGTAAAGATATATGAAAGCCGTTAAACCCACATATCTCGGGTTACAAAAATTACAACTTACAAGTGAAGAATTAAAATCTTTAAACGAGCTTTTTCCATTTAAAAAAAAATGTATTTTCATATTTTAATTAGGTGACACTACAACTCCGGTAAACAAATTTAAATCTTTTTTCCTCAGCTCGTAGTAGAATGGCTTATCTGCCACAAATGTTGGTTGCGGGTACACTGCGCTTTGTAGTTTGACGAAAAATGCTGTAAATAACGAACAAGTTTTCTATCATTTATATTACGGCCTGATGAAAGATATTTTTTGTTTATTTTTCTATTAGTCTATGTAAAATACTATCTTATGTGCAAGACAAAGGCCGCTGTTAATTGAACAAAAAACCCTAACATCATAGTCCATAGATTTAATGAAATTAGTTCGTCTTAAGAAATACTCCCTTTTGTGACATTGCTTAATTATTTACGGTTATGGTTAAAAGGTACTAACAATATTGATATATCAGTAAAGAATATATATAACATAAATTTTGTGATTATTCATTGAACTTAAATGTCAAAGTTATTGACGATTCCTGCAAACAGCATTAAACCATTGTTCATCAGACCAACGTAGAAAGGTTTGTCAATTTTTAATATTGGTTTGCCTCCAGTTATTAAAGATCTGATCTGAACTCTGAAATATAAGATGAAAAGTAAAATTGTTTTACATTGTTTACGTGCAGAAATTTCTATAACTTCGAGTAGGTGAATGTGGAATGACACATTGTATAAAATACGTAAAATAATTGAATGTAACACAAAAAAGTACGGACCAAGAGTCTGTAGACTTTAAGAAATAATAAAAAAAAGATACTTCGTATGGGAATTGCTTCCTTTCGATTTCGACACTTGTACAAAAAGATTTGTACAATATAATCAAATATTTTCTACTTTTATTAATATAAAGTTACTCGTTAAGTTCGATGGCTAAATAAATATACCTACGCAACGTAAGGACTCTTTCTTTGTCTGTCTTATATAATTATATTATAAACACGATTGAAGGAAAAACCGTTTGGAAAATATTTAATCAATAATAAAATAAGTTTAAAATAAAACGTATTATTTATTTAATTAGATGTCCATTACAATTAAATTCAATAACTACTTAATTATTAAAATAACATTGTAACATAATATGGAGGTATTAGATTTTCAGATTTTTGTGTTGGACAAGGGGCGTAAAACTAACACAGTATAAGCTAGCTGATAAACTTTCCCATGCTTAAAAAGACAAATTGTAAAAGCCATGGGACTGAGATAAAATATATGAAAGTCAATCACACTACAACAGTTTCCGAACATACTCCCATATTGCGGGGCCAACACATCGGCGTCGTCACTTTTGCTTCCGGACAACATCTTAGATCTAATTAATCCAAAACCAGGAACTATCAGCAAAGTAAACTATCCCTCTGGTTCACAACTATGCTTATATACATCGATCTTTCAATCTACAATGCTCTGTCAATTCTCAAAAGATTTTTGGCACAAATGTGCATAAAAGTATGTATAGTGTAGGTATGTATTTCACAAAATTATGTTTATGTACAGTTCGGATTCAGTCTTATTTTATATAAATTTAAATAAATTGTTATATTATAAAATTTATGGTATGTACTTCATTATGTGTACTTTATAACATGCTATTTCAATCAACATGGAGTATTAAAATAAATAGTTCTATTTACGCTTTGAAAACACCGCTGAATAGTGAAATATATTTTTTTTGTCTCAAAACATAGACGAAAGGTTTATCAGCTTTGAACTCTGGCCTTGGTCCAATATATCCTCCCCTGTCGCTAACATTGAATGCTGGAAATGATACAAAAAAACCTTTTTTACTTTATTCTGTATAAGTTAATATATCTGCAAAGGTGTTTATTCAGATATTACGAATCTAATCTGCATATTATGTCACTTCCTGATCATTAAACATAATATAATCAAAGGTAAAAGTAAAAAAAAAATGAAAGAAAATTATGGAATACTTCAGGCTTGTACCTATATGTAATATTCATGGAATACTTCCAGACATCTTTAAGTCCATGGCTTAAAATAAACTTGCATCGTGCAATTTTTTAAAATAATAACTTTTTAATATCGTTATCAAGCAAGATTTAATAGTAACAGTAATAATAAATATTTCTAACACCCAAAGTAAGCACTGTTTGGCTTGTGTTATGGGATACTAGAGTATATGTAAGTTTTATTTAGAAATACATACAAATATTCATGACTTAGGTGCAAATGCTCGTATTCATCACATAAACATTTGCCCCACCGGGATTTGAACTCGGGACCTATGAGTAGTCGACACCTTGAAAACTGGCATACATTACCACTCGAGTCACGGAGGTCGTTAGGTCGTCATAATGAGCTTATAATCTATAATTATATGAATCTTTTAATTATCTAACTGAATTAAGCTTATAATTTAAGGTTAATTGTAAGATTTCTTTTTTTCTTTCTTTATGTGTGGTAATCTCAAGAATCTGTCGCTTTTATTTAAAAATGTCGCATGAAATTCTAAGAAATAATTTCACTAATAAATTCATTGTTTAGTCCCAAAGTACAGAATGTAATACGAAAACTATATAAGACAATAACCATAAGCAATTATTACGCTGAAATAATATTTAAGTGCTCATACAAAAAATTTGGTGACCATGAGCTTTGCTTTTTATATTTCTTAATGTTGACACGACAAAGTAAGAGTCCGGCAGGTAATCCTATACCAATCAAGTAAGTTGATTCAAGTGAACTTTTTCTTCGTTTTGTAGTTTAGTTTTATATGTATGTCTTTACCAAAAACGTTACGATTTGAGTGAGCATATTTATAGTATTCAATAATAAAATAGTCAGCACTTCAGTCGGCGCTCAGGCATCGAGCGTAGTGCGAGACGGTGTACATTATTTATTTATTATTATTTTCATTCCGTACATGTTGATGAAATAATAAAGTCAAGTAATCATAACGAATCATTTTATTATTTGCCAACATGAAATATATTGGTACCTCATAGTCCATTTTGTTTAATCACGATGCGTATTTGCGATGGTGTATGTGGCTATGCACTCACACTGTAGGCCGAAGACGAAGTTTTCTCACAAAATTTCATCGCGAAGTATACTTTACTAATAAGATGACGCAATACAAAAAGAGTTCATCAAACTACTTAGGAAACCTACCTAGGTTCCTAAGTAGTTTGATTTATCATTAACAACTTTTTTGCAAATGATGAAGTTACTGAAATTTATAAATGGTAAAGTTGGTAGTGTTTTATGGTATCTTTATCCTATGCATTAGATAGCCAAACCTAGGTCAGCTATACTTATGGCAAAGAAACTCTTACATCACAGGTGATTAACAAGTAATGCCAAATGATGCCCTGCCATTATTTTGAAAGCACCCATCAACAATTACTAAAGTCTAGATATGAGTATGGCATGGTAACCATACCACATCCCTAACGTTGAATGGTGATTCATTAGAGGTAATATTCACTTGCTAATTATTATGATACGAGTAAATATGACTAATCGGTACATTAGTGGATATCTTTATTTTCAACTATGTTTCTACCGGTGAATAGAGAGCAATAAGAGATAAGTATTATTTATTTTAGGTTCACTTCGTAACATTAAAAGAAGATAATAAAAATATTTTTTTCCGCTGGTTTTGTAATAACGAGACAAGTTTATTGTTCGTTAAAATTCTGAAAATTTTAAGAACTAAAGTCTCGAGTCAATAGGAACTTTTTTGTTATTATTGAGAATCAGATCTTTATTTTCATAGGTATGAAACTTTCTCATTTCATTATCATCAAGCGAAACATTTATTTTCAGTCACCAATAAAAAGAAACATTATAGGTGTTCGCTTTAATGATATCAGATCAGTTATTCCACATGTTTATCTTTTCTGCATTTTAACTGAAAACCTAACTAAATAAAGTAGTCATATTTTTACACTTACCGCTTGCAGCCGCAGCCTCAGCTCCTTCTTCATTTACTTCAATGAACGCCTTTTGGATGGCATTACTGACGTACAAACCGCCATCTACATTCTTAAGAAGTTTTTCCAGTCTAGCAGTCGAAGGACTGAATAAGTGTGTGATGCCCATCTAAAAGAAACCCATTTTTAGATTGCATTGCTATATATGAAGTTATCATTGTTATCAATATTTATAACTTTGATTATAAGTTTTAAGTCTGACAATGTATTACTGACCTTTTCAAGAACATCTTTCAGATCAATAGTGGTTTCAATCTTGAACTTGGGAAGATACACATCAACTTCAGTGGTGTGCATATTTTCTGTAGCCTTCACCAGCGCAGAGGGGTCTTTCAATTTCTCCTCGAGAGATGTGATTCCATCGATTTGGTTCGGGAGTACAATAAGGAAAGAGGCTTCATCACCTTCGTAGAAAATTTCCAATAGCTGAAAACAATAAATTCTGAAGTAACGCGTGTGTAAGCGCCCGTGATCATGACTCCGTAATCACGGCCCTTGCAATAGTGCCAAAATATCGGAAACCCCCTAAAACCAAGGTACATGGTAACAATCCCGTAAATAACATAAATTACTATAATGATGTTAAATACCTACAAAATTATTGAAAGTTTTAAATAAATTATAAAGTGTATGCTTTAAATCTTAAACTAGGATCAAATTGAAGTATTGTATTGTAAAAACTACAAAATCTTTATAATATCTTTATGATATGGTGGTATACCCGTTTAAGTTCTTAGAAATATGTGAATATTATTTCGAATGTAGATTATGACCGTATAAAATGGGGACCTGTATCCCAGATATTCATTTCATTCATTCACTAGCACCTATGCCTGTAACGCAGTAGAAACGATAAAAGACTGACGATGATAGCATTCAGAAATACCTTAGCATCTAACTCCTCGCTGTAACCGAATTTGAAGTCGCCGTTCTTGAACATGGTGGGAACTTGAATAGTCTTGTCCTTTGTTACGTGAAAATCACGGTCAGCAGTCATTTTGGAGTCAAATTTATCCTTCCAGCTACCCTGTTTTTAAATGAGAAATATTTAAACATTTACAGATGATTTTAATTTATTGAGATTTTATTATGGTTTAAGTTTTACCTTAAAGTAAATTGCGTTAACTAGAACACTTCGGGTGTCGGGTCCCAAAGAGTCAGGGCTCACTAAATCTTTGATTCGCTTGTTAGTGTTATCTTCAACCTGTAAAATTAAAACAATTGAAGTCGAATGTGTCATATTTTGCTAACACTTCTTGATACAACTTTGAGGACCATTATTTTTTTTTCAGAAATTATCGAATTTTACTTAGTTGTTAATATTTTATCCCACCTTTGTTTAGACCACCCCATTAGTACCCAGAATCCCAGTAGTTATTTAATATATAGTATTTTTATATAAAGAAATTACCCATGTGTTGATGGTCTTAGCAGCCTCCTCGCTTTTGGTGAAATCGAGTTGTCTTACTTCTGAACCGAACACGTCTCTGGAAACAGCCCCAAATTCTTCATTCAGCTCATAACCAGTAGGAATGTAGATACTGTTCGCAATCTTTAATTCTACTCCTTTAACAGAACGCAGATCTTTGCTCACATACGAAAATACTTCTTTGGTCTGAAATAAAAATTCAATATTTTAATCTTATGAATTTCTCAGTTTTATTTATTTTAAAATGTACAAATTGGTTTACCGCTAAATGGCAAACGGTTATGGTTATTAATAAGTCACAATTACTCTCAAATGAAAACATAATTATGATATGAATGCGCTTGATGGGTTTAAAAAATGAACTACATTATCTAATTAATCTTTCGTAGTACGTTGCTCGTTAAAGAAGATGGTGCTCCACAAAAACTTAAAAATCATTCAACTTGCAAACGATTAGGAAAAGATCATATAAATTTTTAAATAAAGAAAGTTTAAATGTAAAGAAAAGTTTACTAGAAAAAAATCCACGCGGACCAGGCAGCGGACGGGATTCGAACCCGCATCCTTCGCAATCCGGGCGAATGCACTGACCATTATGCAATAAAATCATAAAGAAAGTTTACCAGAAAATTTATGCAAGTATGGATAGTCTCAGAGAAATACCTAATGTATGTTGTTTCTGAGATATAACGCTACTGCATAAGATGGCTTCAAGATCACCAATAGGTCTGGCTCTACAGCAAATAATAATAAATTAAGGCGTCCATTAGACAGTACGTCATGCTGTAAGTTTGAAGTTAAGTAGTTAAGGTTATATACTGGTATATGATGGATATCCTGTCGTCTAATAAGGTGACTGATGACTTATCACTATGATGACTTGTCGCCATTCTTATCAGTTGTGAGTAATGGAATTGACTTCCGGTTGCATGAGCGTCTTATGGACGCCTAGGGTAATAATGTAGGTTATACTCACAGCATTGTCGTTAGGCATTCCGATGATGTCAAGAATTTGATCGTGAGAGACTCCAGCTGAGGCTAGGCCCAGCTCTGCCAGGGGAGACATGGCAGAGAATCCAGACATGACCACGCTCTTGCCAGGGTTCAATTTTGCGACTTCCTGTAGACATGGCAATAGAAAAAATATTATTAAAAAATCGACGAACATTACGTTAATTAAATTCTAATTCATCTTAATCATTTACACATACGCAGTGCTTAATTTTTACAATGCTTTCAAAATATATTTTAATGCGTTTGTTTTTGGTGTCGTCGGAAGTCTTTCGCAAGCTACTAAGTAACTTTTGACGAACAAGTGACTAAGGTCTTTTGTTAGTTTGCAAGTTACACATGCTTTATAGTTAAAATATTATAAATACATAGATAGGGCAGGTTTAGAAAATGTTACAGGCTATGTATGGGCTTTCATGGACGAAAATATTGTAAATGGCAAGTATGGCGTCATTATGGTTTGGTAAAGGGAGTGCGTTTTATATTTAAGTGCATATAAAATTATCTCACTCATTATCTGACTCTTTACTATATCTTAGGTATTTTAGACGATTTGTTAGAGCATCGGCAGGCATCGGGTCCCCTTAAGGCTATAAAGGCCTTAGGCTTAAAGTTATTCCCGGTTAGTAAATATTATTCACCAGTCATCGCTATCTTTATACATGTATTCTTAGTTTCCATAGCACTTAGCTTTTTTTTCTTTGTCTATCAGATAAGAGTATCAAAAAATATTGGACACGACTGTCTTTTTTCTTTTTTCACATAATCTATACAATACAGAGATATATTGATTTAAAATGTCGCATGACGTCCCGTTTTGGTAAAATTTTCATTTGGAAGTAGGTAGCGCCACGATCCCCTACTCCCAAACTTTAACGCGCTTTATCTATGTAATTTTTGGTTAATTGACAAAAGCAAAATAAGTGTCCATTATTTTTTGATAATTGACTGACAGATTAAATAGAATTGGGTTTACTTTACTCAGTCATAATCTCCATTATTGTGAGTCAATTATTATTATTATTATTATTCTGCCAAACTCGCTGGTGGCGACGTGACCTAAACCTATGTACCAATTTATGCAACACTGCTTAAACAAAGCTAATCATACATAAAAGTGATTCATAGATATTATCCGCCACAACAAATGCAAGAATACATTATAATCAACTAATTATCTATTGGAGTACTAAAATCTTAAGCTTGAGAAACGCGGTTAAGGAAAACAATGTTACTTTTCCTGTTCACTGTGATGTGTACACAGAGTCATGTTGTTTTATTTACTTTGATTTTAAGTCTGTTTGAAGGTCGACTTGCTCATGTTATTTTAAGACTGTGTGGAGTATATTTTTTTCGGTTGCTATGTGAAAACCTTTATTTATAAATACGTATAGGCGATAGCATTCGACTTAAAAGCCAACATGTTGATATGCTAAGGTTGAACCCGTGGTTGAAACACACCAGAGCTATGACAGTTTTTAATTATCTCTTTTTCTGCTTGCGTAGTACGACTATTATTCAACGAACGGAATAAACTCGCCATAATCTTAAGATGGCAGATACCCTAGTAGGGTGCAAGTTTTTGAGATCTTCGACACTGTCTGTTTATTATTTATTTAGAGGAAAAAACAGAATTAAAAGATATGTAAGTTTTGTCATTAATTTGACACATTAGCCAATACAAACATAGCAAACAATAATTGGTTAGTCACTAATACTGGACTAAGGGTGACAGGTGCTAACGAAAGGACAATGGGCAAAACACACCCAGCTCCGCCAACAATGTAATCAGTATGAATCGATAGATCTATGAAAAACTAGCCTTTTTTATTACGACTCCGAAAAAAAATATCCTGGGAGTCTAAAGATATGACACCGCAAAAAATATCCTGGTAGCCAATAGATATGACACATGGGCATATTTAAGTAGCTAAATAAATTCATTTTATAGTACCTTTATTTTATATTATTAGTAACCATAATAATATGCCATATCGTACTATACAACCAGATATACGACAAAGCCTCTTACTGAGCCACCACAAAACGGTTTACAGGGGTTGAAGGACTTGCAGTTACAAATAGTCGACTCGTCTTACTTCGTTGTGATTGCGCGCTCCCTGTCACTGGATTAATTTTTATCTTACACGCTTTGGATATTGGAACACGATTATAGGTTTTGCCAATTAGTATGGATGAACTGGAATAATGTTTTCTCCGAAGCGTGGACAAGTTTGGGCGATTTGTGGACGCTTTGTTTTACAAAGAAGAGAAGAAGTTTACTATTTACTATAACGAACAGAATGTGTGAAAAAACCCCAACCCATGCAGGGATTGTTGGATTTACTCTAGCGCGGCAGAATAACATATGGGGGCACCCTTGAACCTTTTGAAATATTCCCATAATACCCGAGCCACCTATGTAGTGTCGAACTAAGTAACTTAATTAATTCCCTTGTTTCATTAATGTTCGTTCGTTAAAGTACTTCCCTGTATTCCCTGGATAGAATTTGATGCACTTTGGCACAGATGATCATGACTATAATACCTTTCAAATAAATGTATATAAGCCATGGCGGACGTGGGTGCAGCGTCCATATATTTTTGCCCAATGTCCATTCTAAATATATTATGAATCTTATTTCGAGCAAAGTAGAGCTAAATATCGAGGTGCTTTTTCAGTATGGCTTAATTTTACCTATTGCTGACAACGATATTAAATATTATCATTGGTTGCTGATTGCACATTCGTTCATACTCACATTGAACATCGAAGCGGAGAATTTGTTGTTGCCTTTGGCGAGGAGATTTTGTACGCTCGTCTCGTCCGCCATCGCCATGGCGACTGCGGCTAGTACTGTAAAGAAAGAAAATAATCCAAGTTAAGAATGGGAAAAAGAAAAACTCGCCTTAAAAATATTTGAGTTACAGATTAAGTAATTCATTAACTTAGTCGCGTTGATAAGAGACTCGTAATAACGGTTACTATTCTACATTCGCTCAATATTAAAATATAAGTTCTATAGATTTTATTATATTATATTTTAAGCATTAATTAGTTCGAAATATAAATCTAAAGAAATGGTCCTGCCTGACACCTTGACCGAGTGGTATTTTTTCTAGTAAAATAAATCTTGAAGATTTTTATTTGTTTGTTACTCAATAGCGGAAAAACACTTTTTTTGTTGTCAGCCTTGTAGTATACGTATACGGGTGTAAGCCTTCTGATACAATTAAATATCTTAATGATGGTTCTAACCGAATCATAAAATTGTTAAGAGACTTAAAAAAAGTTAAGTTTAAATACAGAATTTATAAATGATGCTGTTTGACCATTACTTATCCACCAAAAGGAATGTAACAATGAAAATAATTAGGTATGACATTAATCGCAACACAAAATAGAATTAAAACTATGCTTTTCATGGTAGCTTACTACGATATGGCGTTATATCCGTGTATAAAATGAAAGCAATTAAATTTTTTGTGATAAGAAAATCTATTAGATATGGCATATTTAATTATTGTGAGAAAAATACCGAAGCAGGTCAGCGATACCCCCTACCTTTCAAATCGATAACCTTATGTTCATTTGGTGGTTCCTAATCATGTTTTTCTTCTCCTCTTAAATAGCTTACTGCTTATGTAAGAAGAGGTTATCATAATATACACGCGGTTGTCAAGTAACGTAATGTAGGTTACGTATGTTTCAACAGGATTTTATGATTTTTATGTCAAGTATGATATTGGGATACATTGAATATTTGGATAATATTTAGATTTATCGGATCGATTTTATGTTCAACGCTTTGTGACAAAATTGGTGTTTAACAAAGTTACAGAACTACAGAACAGCCAATCGAAATCGAATGAAGTTTTACGTTCGGTAATTAAAACTGTAATTAAATGAAACGATTTACTTCGGTAAATCGATCGGTTATATCTTACGCTCTTTGGTTATGATTTGATAAAAGTACTATTTTCTTATTTCTGTACGGATCGGAATACACACCGATTTTTCCAATAAATTAATCAGTATGAGGTTGGGGCTCCAAAAAAAACGATAAGTTATTAATACTACTACTTAAGTTTTCCCATTAGATATTTGTAAAAAGTTCCTTAAAGTTGATAAACTATTGGATACAATTCGAATTATTAAGACGAGGATATCGGCTGTATTACGTCGATTCAATTTAGATATGGTTAAAGTTGATTTCGTTTGCAGTTGCAGAGGTAATTTTGATGACAAGACGCGACTTTGACAAGTATCAAATTTAAAAAGTCTTCGAATTTAACTTTTGTTAACTTTTGTTTCTAATCATTTGGATGTAAATTTTATTCATTAATACATCACACCTGATTGTACTCAGACAGATTTTTTTATAAAAGTTTTTACGAAGGTAAACAAGGAAGGATAACACTGGAGCTAAAAACAGATTCGTCATCGGACGATGTTTTTAACATTAATATTAAACTGCATTGAATTGTGAATAGATCAATAATGTACCTATTTACAAAGATCTAATTTATGATATATTGTCGATGAAGTGACAATCAATTTCGACCAAACCAAAGATACACCAACACATCCACTACGGGACATTGGCGAAATTTCTGTGTAAAACGGAAACAGAATAAAATAAATAAATGAAGGAATTATTTACGAAAGGTGACTATGTATATAAACAAGGAAGGATTACACTGGAGTTAAAATCAGTTTCATCATCGGACGATGTTTTTTAACATTAATATTAAATTGCATTGAATTGTGAATATACCAATAATGTACCTATTTACAAAGATCTAATTGATGATATATCGTCGATGATATTATAACTTTGAGGCGAGCTAAACTGTACTTCCAGGGCCCAAGTGGTGATATTTCACACTAGGTTACGTTAGGTTAATGTTGTGAAAATAATACCAATTCTAAAGTTATTGGGATAGCGTGCATTCGGGCTACAAATATTAGGAATAATATAACAGTCAATTATTATGCTGGAGTAAAAAAGAAAAAAAAACGACTCCTTTCCGTGTATCATTCTGATATTTTTTTTTGTTACTTGTCAAATATACCTACCTAGAAACGTTTTAGGTTTTTATCTACCAACACTATTTATTTTTAGAAACGTTTACATTTCCTAAAACGGTCATTTTGATTTGAGAGCAATAGACTAAAATAAAAAATATCGATCAAGCATAGTTAAATAAAACATAATCAATTAAGTAGACAGAATATCCTGGCAGGTAGAGGGTAATCGAAAAAAAACCCACGAAACTAGTTTTATCTTTATACTGTCGAGGCGAGAGATTTCGACATTTACATACCTATTACGAAAAAAAACAAAAAGTTTTGTTTTCTACAGGTTTTATTTATATTTAAGCAATACCTTCTTACATAAAAACTTTTTCATTTAAAGGCCGTGGGTAAGCGAAAAAAGTGGAACTCATTTTATAATTTACCTTTTTGTTAATTTCGAATGATTTCTTAAGTATTTACATATTATACCGTAAACAATAGGTACTGCCACCTATAAATTTACCGCAAACTGGCAAAATACCTATATATATTGTGAATTTTATAAAAAGAACTTATAAGCTCAATGTCGGTTGGAGATAATTTGACAGTAGAGTAACTTAACCTGTAATTGTCAAAAAACCAGTCAAGTTAAGATATAAAATACAGATATCGGCAATTTATTATTCCTATATCTGTATTTAAAATTTACAAATAAAAATAACTAGAATCAAACATATAATCCATTTTGAAATATAATGGAACGTTGGCGCCTGCTAAAACAGAGTTCTACAAAGCTCTTGTTTCTGTTTTTATTTTATTTTATTGTATGTGTACTAAATAAGATAACCAATAGATTGCAAAAAAATAACATCTAGTCAGTAAAGGCTAACCAAAAAACCGCTAAGTATACCAGTTTTATCGATAATACTAATACATACTAATGTGAAATTATTTGGTATTCTTAATTTATTCCGATATATATTTATGATATGATTTTTTTGGAACATTATCGTAAAATCTATTTTAAGCACGTTACTTGCTAAGAAGGTTACAACCAAAATAGACCTAAGGTTTATTTTATATGTTATGGTTAAGTTTTATTTTAAACTTAATATGATCAATACAACATTATTATGTAATTTAGATTGTTCATTTTCATTATAATTTTCAATGACTTTGCTTGAAAACAATTTCGAGACAAACAAATTGATTTTATCGACTGTCGCACAAGTCGACGGCAACGGGGAATTACCTTTACATAGGTACCAGGTTATTTTGTCTTTTGCAATGCTTTTTAATTTCCACCTTGTAATGTGTAAATATATTCATAATCTATTGATTGTTTATTAGTAGCTTAATGTTTCAATGTGACCATAAGATAAATAATGGCGGTAAACGGAAAATTTTAGTCGATTTTGAATCATTAACATTTTTCTTTTAAATATACAGCCTGATCACAGTCATGAGGCATATAGAGCACTTTCAATTTATATTTTATAATACTTTTATTTAAAGAAGGGGAAAGAAACTTGCAAGAATTATGTTAAAACAAAATTGAAAATACCCGCTTTCAAATTATGTGCAATAAAAAAGATACGTATTAATGCTCTAATGCAATAAATTACTAGGGTGCAGTCCTTCCTTTTGTACAGAATCGCGCACATGTACGGACAAATTATAGTTAGAAACTTTTTGGTCACCCATCCGAATAAAGTTGCATATTTTCACAATCGCTAATCAAATCGCCGTTATTTGCACCAAATTAAGCTACACGCACCTGTTGCTTGCTTGTCAGTAAATTTGATATGCGCCAGACCCCGAAAAGTGCTTGGTCATCAAATCCGAATTATGTTTTTTTTGCTTACTAGCAAAACCGGCATTTAATTCTGTATCAACTTATAACACTGCCTTATTAATTTTCAAAGCTAAATCTCTTTTTCTAATACCCGCAACGTGAAATTTATCCAAAAATATAATGCCTACTAAATCTTTTTGAATATTTTATATAGATAGAAATTAAAATAGGTTTTTTGTTTATATTACTCAAGATTTACATCAACGAAGGTAGATCTAAGATGTTTTTTATGATTTATGCCAATCCTCGCTATTAAATATGCAAATAATGGAGTGAAAAATTGTATAAATTACAGGACGAAATCAAAAATACCCAATCAATAACAAAGAAACCGGTAACAGAGAATATAAGCTATCTATAAAAAGTTCCAACGGTCAATTCAATTTCAAAACATATTTGTTTCTACCTGCCACTATCATAAATAATAACGAGTTAAATTACACAATATAATTTAAACCGATTACCAAATTTTCGATATGACCTAAGTTCGTAGTGGCAAACAAAAATACAGGTCAAGCTTGTTATTTACAATCGATAATAAAAACGCCGGCTCGATGACATAATGCTAATGGACTCACTGTAAATAAACTGCTTCATATTGAGATCTTGCGTTGCGTTCTCGTCGGCTGTCCGCACCACGACTGGCCAGTTTCGACGGAGGATGTTTTTAAATAAAAACCACAGCTATTTTGCCTCATGTTACCATAGTGTAAATAGGTTGGTATGTTTCGTAAAATTAATCGATTGTTTTTTTTTATTGTGTAAATGTTGATAATCTCCCAGTTAAGATTGATCTCTATGTGTAGACAATCTATTAATCAAAATAAATAATTATGGATTTACGTGTACTGAAATTCTGTTATGGATTTTCCTCACTTTATATTTCAAAATTTATAGAATTGTTATTATAAACAATTACGACAGTCTTTAGTTTTTATTAATTAGAAGTTTAATTTTGTATATAATTCAAGAATAAGGACACATATTCGTCTTTTTAATGCCATTATGATTGGGTCACTTGATCCTGGGGAAATCAAGGGAGCTCTTCAAAAATTATAAGCACGTCTTTAGTAATTTTGTTATATATAGTAAGTCGATCATTTATCTCTAGATGTCTAGATGGCCACCGGAACCAATCAATAATAGCTAAATCACAGGATGCGATACTATTGCTTTAATTAGGTTGCTAAGCAAACTTATTCTCGCTTTGTCACCATCCATATTATGGTGAAATGGAGCTACTAATGAAGTACTATTATCTCAGGTATACTAAGGATTATGTTTGTTAGCATGGCAATAAATTTGAATATTATTAATTTTACTTTTAATATATTTTAGATATAACTTAAGCATAAGATTTATTTGATTTTGCAGTTTTATAAAAAAATACTGAGACGCATAATTTATTTTTTAATTTTTGAAGTGAAACTTCTTTAGGCACTCTTGACTTGGGGGGTAAACTGGCGAATGTGTGACGATTTTTGCGTTACGCGGGCACTCATCGGTAAACAATGAACAATACCCGTCACAAAACACATGAATCTAGTGCTTGGTGGGTGATAACGGATCCAGCGCGGATTGGTGGGTGATAACGGACCCAGTGCGGATTGGTGAATGATAACGGACCCACCGCGGATTGGTGGGTGATAACGGACCCAGCGCGGATTGGTGGGTGATAACGGATCCAGCGTGAATTGATGGGTGATAACGGACCCAGTACGGATTGGTGGGTGATAACGGATCTAGCGCGGATTGGTGGGTGATAACGGACCCAGCACGGATTGGTGGGTGATAACGGACCCAGTGCGGATTGGTGGGTAATAAAGGACCTAGCGCGGATTAGTGTTTTTTTTTCTATCAACAAATCATCATTGAAGCTAAAGAAGTTCCACTTTAGTCGTGTGGTCATAAGCACACTCGCTTTTTTTTGTTGAAAGACTTTAGAGTGAACGAAATATTCAGAGTAAATTTAGAGTTGCCCGAGAAAATTTACTAACGAATTAAAACAACGATTTAGGTTTATTTCCACAAACAAAAGATCATTATTTATTTTTTCGAAAATCTTCTCCACGATATTTCAATAATTATGCAATTATTAAACCTAAACAATTTTAATTTTAGGATCTACGTACTTTAATCGGATACAAAATCCTTATAGACACGTTAATTACAAAGGAGATTGAAACGAATTTATACAAACTTGGGGCCTAAAAGTAACAATATAAAAATGGTGTCATGAAACCACCATTGCAATTTCTATAACTTTTGCCAATCTAAGAGCAGAGTTATCAGAGTCTTAGTTGATGAGGTTACATAACCTTCACCTGTATCTGACAGATGAGATCAGATGAGACAGAGAGTCCTATTATTTTCATTAGTTGTAAAACACAGTTTACGTAATGAACCAGCGACCCTTGATGACATTAGTCGATAAAAGGGAAAACAACAAATAAAAAAAAACATAAAAATAAAATAAAAACAGACGTAAAATCCAAACAATTCCAGGGCAGAAACATAAAACATTTTTACAGATTTATTAATAGATTTATTTATAGATAGACAGATTAAGAGTTATTGCAAAGGTTATTCAAATCTGTAAAAAAAACGGTTGTCTGTAAAGTCGGTTTACTGACGATAGTTGAACGTGACAACGTTTTTTTACAATCATAGTTCTATTCAATATTAATTAAATGTCACGAAATATTTCTGTTAACTAATTGTTATAGTTTTGTCAATTATAGCATAACTTACAATCGCTGCACCAGCGGACCGATGCTATTTATTTTAATGATGAAAGCACGAATATTCGACAATATATCATTGAACATATATTTAATATCGAAAGAATCATAACCTTTATCACCGCAATTATCGTTGCTATAAACAATTGACACCACATTCACTTTTCATGCATTTCATACTTGACGAAAACATGTAAATGTATTATTGTATAGCAGCTGTCCACGCGGACGCATCGCTCACTCAAGGAGAGAGACAGATGTCGAACGCTGCCGAACGCGGAGGCCGATTGTGCCTCTTTGTCGCTCGTTGCGCGCTTTCGCTTGCTTTTCAACCCTTAAATGGAACGCCTCAGAGCGAGGTAACGCCGCATGAGTCATGTTTTTTCGTACGTGCAGTCGGCTCCAACGAATTATAAGACGTTGTCATGTCAAAAATGCATCCGTCAGCGGAATATGACAAGCACAATGCGCAACGTGAAATGTAGCCAAATCGTTATCGAAAGCACTGTTTCACCCACTTATTTACTTTATGCTAGTAAAAACTCAAGTTCAAGGGTAATTTCTTTTTTCAGTTGTGCGAATTAATTCACATTAATCGATACTTTCTATCGATAATCTGTTTTTCTAACATCGTTTACATATTCTCCCAATCACTATATCGTTATGATTGTTTTTGTGAATGAATATATATTATATGCTTAATTTTTAGACCAAATCTCATTTCATCACATTAGGGTTACATCGGGCCCACATTTTTGTATCTCCTTTGGTCCGTTTATAGGATTTTGTAAACTATGTTAATCAATATTTTTGAATGAGGGTATTGTCAGTTTACTGTTGATAACTGTTCTCACATTTTTTTTATACAATTTATAAGTTTTTCAAGTAACTAAAAATTCATGGTGTACCTGTAATATTGAAATTTGAGCTATAATTATTTATTTGCTTAAAAATATTAACTTCCATGATGCTGACTATGCTGTACAATGAGTTTAAGTAGTCGTCCCCTACCTTCCACTTAACGCAGAATAATTTGGAAAAAACGATTTTATTTAGTGTATACTTATTGTGATTTTAACAATTATAAACTAAAGAGATATTTTTAAACCAACTTACAGTTTAGTCAAAATAAATACCTATTTAAAAAGTCTTTAAAATTCAAACCACAAAGTAGATATAAAGATAAATTGGTAGCGTAAAAAAAACATTTTAGAAAAATAGCCTATTGGTTAAGTTTTTTTATTTAGCATCAATTGTACCACTGGCTGTGTGTCAGTAATGAAATCTTAAAAGTCAAATTTCACCTACTTTGCGGTTTCCGATTAAGCTGAATATATAGCTGTTATTATAAACATGGAGCTGATTTGATGATGGAGCCAGGAGGTGGTTCTCATGGCCACCTCCTGTGGCTCCACTCTGTAATTAAACAACGCAACCCCATCGAGTTTAGGATCGTTTGATTCGTTTCGAAAGGTGTTCAAGAGTCTGTTAAATGTGTTTATAAAATAGCTTGAAAAGATGACCGGGTCTAAACTATGAACATAACATCTTGAATACTAAAAAGTCTATAGATGCTAGTGCCAAGGGACAGCAAACGAAAAAAACTTTTTCAACACATTTTCTCAAACAATGCATTTACGGAGGTTATATACATCTTTGGAAAGTTCAAAATTACAGGCCAAACAGTGGAGCATGCGGTAACAATTTTACCGTTGTATGGCACCGTGCGTATCTTTTACGGATTTTTTAATTTTGTTCCAACCTGCATGGAATCGCTTTTGATCTATAAGTTTGTCTCACTTTAATACTAATGAAAAGAAAAAAGGTAAATTTAAAAAATCAAAAAACCCGACTTGTGATATACTTCAAATAAAAACTGAAAAGAAAAAAACAAGTCCAGTCTATAATTCTGTTAATAAGGAACAAAGCTACTCGGGACCCATTATTGAAAAATGTTATGCATTCTTGAATATCTAACCGAAATATTTGCCGATATGACTTAGTGTAAAAGGCAAAGTTTATCGTCTTTAAATATCAAAAGCGATAAAAGTATTTGTTTTGATAAAAAATAATTTGTTAATACAAAATGTGCATTTTGGAAATAGATATCAAATAATATTTTAGTTTAAATTCACTATTTAGCGGTAATGGCTTACACATTAAAAATAGATATTTGGTGTCACGGAACTTTTTTGTAGAACTATTTAAGAGATACATTTTCACTCTACATTAAATTCATGTAACTTTTATTGTTTTTGCAGTGCAGGCCAAAATGGCTCGCAGATGGGAGATTTTTTTTCCGTCTTATGTGACACTTATTGTTATATTTTGGCCAATTCACTCAATAACTACATTAATTATTATATATATGTTATTATCATATATGAGCTATATTACTATTAAGTTCATTAAAATCCATTCAGTATTTTTTAGGTGAAAGAGTAACAAAGATCCATACCAACGTATTATTGAAATTAAAAGCGCAAGTGGTTAATATGCAACTTTAAAGCGTTGTAGATCCTAAACAATCATATAAAATGAAAAATGGCGTAAGGAACCTTAATATGATTTTCGACTATCTAGACAATGATACCCCACTCGACATATTTTGTCAACTTATTTTTTTTACTTCGTCACAATATGGCGCTTAATTTTCACCATATTGAATTTTGATTAATATCATATCTTTTGTAGCACTCTTAAGACGAATCCATTGATGTATGAATCATCAAAATCGGTCCAGGCGTTTGGTATCTAGTGTGCCACAAAGGAACAAACATACATATATAGACTGTTAAACATAAACACTATACCCTATCTGCGCGTCGCGCTTCGCGCTATTGCATTGCGCAGTCGGGTAAAAAGAGACCACCCGCACGTGGCGCCACTTGGAAATGCGCGCCGTTTTCTTTTTAGAAAATGCTTAATTATTTAAATAATACTATTTTCTCGCAAATATGTTAAAAATGGTGTATGACTTTCGGTCGGAATTGGCTTTAAGAAACTCGTGACTATGGCAAGCCCTCGACTTCGTCACGGGCTCATTCGTCTACTCGTTTGTAATTACGAACTCACCGCACTTATATCATAAATAACTATAAGTTTATTTAAACTAAAAACATATGACCAAACTTTAATCTGAATAGAAATAAGCCCTTGTATCCTTAATTCTTTAACATAAAAACGTGTTACAGCAAGAGAAAAATAATGGTTTTATGAGAGGTATGGCATATAGCGGAATGTATGCTCGAAATGGTTCGACCGTTTGGGGAAGTAATCTCCACCTTACAGAAGACCACAATAGAATAATACTACCATTTGGTGGTGTCCGAGGCTTCCCGGGTTGGGAGATGAGGTGAAGGTGAGCAACGTTTTTTTTTATGTTAAGAGCCCTTTTACAAAATTTCGCCGCTGCCGCCATACTCGTAGGTAGATCGGCGCGTAGGTAGGTTTGCACTAGTATATATTGCATTTCGAGTCTTATTAAATAATTATTAATGAATTTATCATAAAAATATATACATATTTCAGTAGTTCAATGATGGTAGATTAGTTCTATGAAAGTTTTTGATAGTAATTCTATTTAATTCAATATCAAAATACGCGGTAAACCTGCATTATTTTTTGGAAAACTCACGGAGGTTAGATGTTTTTTTTGATAATTAATGAGATGGAAAACCAAAATTCTAATACATTATGTTACAACAAAAACATATTTCTGATGTCGGAGTAATTAATTTGATCTAATTTATTGAACTTTATTTAGAGATTCAGGCGTTTGAGGTTGTGCATATTATCGTTTTTTCCGTAAACTAGCTGCTGTAGAACGATCAGTACAAAAAAGGAAAAAAAGTATTTGCAAATATTCTACATTAACTTACAAAAGGAAGAATAAATCTACTGTTAACTTTTATTGGAAATAGTCAAAATCTTTTTTAATGGGGTAAACGAGGCGCTCAAAAATTACGATTTTTTGCAAAAATGTGAAAGGGCTCATAAAAGGGTGGGAAACAAACGTATGGTCCACCTTATGGTAAGCGGCCACCATAGACTATAGACGCTTGCGATTCCAATATTATCACTCGCGCCGTTGCCTACCCTGACCCAATCCCCAACCTCTGTGCCCTGGAACCTCTGGAACGTACCACTTCACCCTGGTATCTCAAGCATCTATAAGATATATATATATATATATATATATATCTATATATCTATATATATCTTACCATCAGGCGGGCCAATGCTAGTTTGTAAACTTTTTTGAAGTTGAAAATGAGGTCTATTACTAACGAATTAAAATTACTTTTATTATTATTTTATTAACGACGAATAAAAGTTAATATTAAAATATTTATCCATTACTGATTCAGAAAGTAGGTATCCAATTTATTTCAAAAAAAAGGAACGAGCTAAGACAAGATTTTGTTCTAATTATAACAAACGCAACATTGAAATGTCTTATTCTTATAAGTACATTTAGTTACTTGCATAGTATGTTATCATACGGTATTATACTCTGGGGAACAGCAGCTGATATTGAAAGTATATAAAAAAGAGCTGTGAGATCTATTTATCAATTGAGTAGCCGAACATCTCTCAAAGTAAAGTTTAAAGAAATTGGCATTTTGACTGTTGCTTCTCAATTCGTGAAAATCTCTCAAGAACCTAACACTTTTCCGGGATAAAAAGTATTATGGTCATTTTTTATTGATATTCTAAATACACACATTGATTATAAATGAAATATCTGACAAACTATTACAATAGTTTGTCGGCAGAGTTCCCGTGGATAATGATTAATTACAAATTACTTACAATATGTTACTTCTATTAATAAACAAAACAAATCAGTAGTTACTATTATAAAGAAACATAATATTTAAATATTATTTATATTATAAAGAACAATATTTTGAACTTACAAAATATAACATCAACAATACTCACAATGCTATATGTCCACAACACAAAACATGCATGCGCAAATTATAATATCCCAACAATCCTATAGATGTGAAAGTATGTATAGATGTTTCTTAATCTTTCAAGAAAAAAAGGTTGAAACGGATCTAGATGAAATTTAGCACTCATAATTTATCACCTATCAGACCAACAAACAGAATACTTTTTATCCTAGAAAAATATGAGACTCCTGTGATATTCTCAAAAAACTAATGTTTACACGGACGAAGTCGCAGGTGGTCACTAGTAACATTATAAATGTTAAAGTATATTATGTTTGTTAATCAATCACGCAAAAATGGTTGAACGGATTTAGATGAAAACCGGCACTTATATAATTTATGATCAGCAGTGCCATTCCGCAAATAACCCACGTACGGATCTTTACAGAATAACATGGCTGGAATGACACATAGGATACTCCTGATCCCGAAACAATGATCATCCCATGGGACTTCAAAAACACTCACCGTAACGCGGACGAAGTCGAAGGCATAAGCTAGTATACTACAAACCTTTATATTTAAATAAATATTTATAAATCTAACCATTCACTCATACACACAGAAATACACACCTGCACTAACTACGGACACAATGCCAGGTAATTTTTGCTTATTATATGGAGACGTTATTAGCATGTATTTACCTTTTTTACATTTATTATCAAGCCGTTATCGTGTGCCCATTTAAAACATTATCAAGATCATTTTGCACTATCGATTGTATTCTATCGCAATCGTAACTCTGTACATTAAGCAAGTGTCATTAGCATAGCTGTATATTTTACAGTATTTTATCAGGATTACCATACTCTTGACATGCATCATTAGATGTCTTTGTGTAAAATTTCATCCAAATCCTATCAGCCGTTTTTGTGTGATTGAGAAACAAACTTCCAGATTTATAATATTAGTAGGATAATAAAATTAACTAAACCTTGTTCAGTAATATTCCATTTAACGAGCGATTCGGAGGTAATATTCCATTTAACGAGCGATTCGGCCTCTGGGCAAATACTGAAATATAATAATTGCTCCATAGCAAAACATGAATTATTTCGTTCAAAACGCAGTTTTGGAAAAATAACAGAATGGAGATCGTCATGTCATCTAGCGCGAATTCCCTGGCACGGACTTTTAGGGGGTCTTGTCTTCTGTTTTCCGTATTACTATTAATTTTGTCTCTTTATGTTATGATTGGCTATGAACAACTAACTCTTTTATTAATATCACCACTGGAAGTGTTTATAATAAAGCACCGGACAAAATACTACCATAATTACCGACATATAGGCTGAAAAATAAATGCTTTGCGTAAATTGTAATTTACGTGTCTTCTTAAATTTTATCTTGCCAACAATCTGCTTTGGGATTGCGAGGTAGATTTCCGACCGTTCTTAGTTACCTAGTGAGTCTTAACATAAGGAAGACCTATGCCCCGGCAGTCAAAACATTAATACACAGTTAATAATAATACGACACGTATAATTAACGTGAGTTCTTTGGGTTTGTGTTTACATAAATAATCAGCTCGCAGCAATCTAGCAAAACATTATATCGAAGTAGGCACCGGAAAAAATAAGCAATATCGTGGGGGCAGGATAAATAATACGCGCGAGTTCAGAGAATCTGATATTATTAATTATAAGAATTGTCTTACGTGACAAGGAAGTCGGTTTTTTTTCACATCCAAAAGTCCCTGACGTCAATTGTGAATCCTAAACGGAATTCTGACGCTGAAATTTCTCTTACGCTGATGGACTAATCGACGTATATATTTTCCTATAATATAATACTAATAGCTTTAAGCCTATTCTAGACGGATCTAATCCAGCGTACCAACCAAGGTGACCTTGGTGGGAAGTTGTTTTCCATCCGCGTTATGATTTTCAGCTTCACACGGATGTAATCCACGCGCCAACACGCAATCGCGAGCCGTCTTTTGGCGTGAAAACACGTATGCACTTGTATCATGCGCGAACTGTATTAGTAACCTTGTTGTAGAAATGGCTCCAAATTTGTCTTAATTTCAAAATGAGGGTTTTGCCTTAACAGTTTTGTGTGCAATAGACGACGAAAAACAACAAAAAAGAGAATGTGGATGAAGCGTTGGTTACAACAGCGAATGATTCTCAGCCATTCAAACTTATGTCCAACTCCCTATACTTTTCGAGTAATATCTCCCACGCATCTTTATATGATTCCGACGTAATGTCCCATAAGCATGGGAGATCTCTATAGAGATCAATTAGTTCGCTAGTAATATCGCGTTCGCAACTCTGGTCTTCGGACAACATTTTTTACATGCATACGTGCGCACACGCTGACTGCCACAGCGCAACTGTCTTTGGTTGGATGTAATCCGCCGGCCAAACAGTTATAATCCACGCGCTCCAACCGCGGGTGTAAACACGCCCCGTAATCCAAGGACGTTGAAGGTCAAATCAAAATTTGGATTACATCCTTCGTCTAGATGGATGGCAACGGGCAAGGTCACCTTGGTTGGGACGTTGGATTACATCCGTCTGGCATAGGTCTTAAGGTAAGGGAGAGAGGGGTGGGGAATCACGCGAGTGACGTGTGGCGGCGTTTTGTATCGGCGCATTAAGACCTATGACAGACGGATGTAATCCAGCGTGCCAACCAAGGTGACCTTGCCCGTTGCCATCCATCCAGACGAAGGATGTAATCCAAATTTTGATTTGACCTTCAACATCCTTGGATTATGGGCGCGTGATTACATCCGCGGTTGGAGCGCGTAGATTAAGATTACAACCGTCTAGAATAGCTTTAAGTGGCCGGTGCGGGCCACAAGAAGCGAGCAAAGACGATTTGTACCGTGTGTGGCGAGTCCATATAAAATGTATGAAAACTACAAGAAATATGCCGGTGGCGGCGTTTTGCGGTTGTGGTCGATGGCCCGTGTGCGGCGACACTTACTCACCGACAGAAACAAAACACCACCAAAAGGTAATGTTATTTTACTGTGGTCTCCTGTAAGGTGGTGGTCACTTGGAAAAAAATGGAAATTTTAAAGAAAAGTTTACTAGAAAAAAATCTACGCGGACCAGGCAGCGGACGGGACTCGAACCCGCACCCTTCGCAATTCGGGCGAATGCACTGACCATTATGCTACCACGGCCCTATTGGCCGCGTCGAAATTTTCCCAGCCTTAAGCTGCAAGGCAGCGCCATCTCTTCGCATTGTAGGTAACCTTCGCATTGTTTTTTTTCTAGTAAACTTTTCTTTAGGTTTAAACATCTAGCAGTTAAATGCTTAAAAATAAATAAAAACATAATGGAAATTTTGCTTTTGTTGCACGGTGTCACTGATATGCTTGACGAAGATGCACCCAAAGTAGCAGCAGATATTTTCGCCAACATATTTTAGGCCATATTCAGCCTGAAGACTTGACTCAAGCTCATCGTATGGGAGTAATTTCATCTGTACGGCCGCCTCCAATACTCATCGAGTTCAGGAGCTATTAATAAATAAATATTTCTAACATTCACACCGATTAGCCTAGCCCCAAAGTAAGCTCTGTAGGCTTGTAATATGGGATACTAGGGTAACGGATAGAATACATGTATTGATACATATAAGGATAGACTGGAGTACAAACGATCGTATTCATCACACAAACATCTTCCCCCATTCTTCAGCTAAACAAACCAACATTGCCCATGGTAACAGGTGCGATTACCGGACATGCACATTTTAACAGACATCTTTTTAACTTAGGTGTCACGGACAGCCCCCTATGCAGAGGATGTATGGCGGCAGAAGAAACAGCTACGCACGTTCTGCTGGAATGCAACGGAGTGGCCGAATTCCGGGCGAAATACCTCGCCTCACCGGGAAACCTCCAAGAGGCAATAACTAATGATAAGGGTTCCTGATGGAGCTGGGCTGGCTGCAGTGATTCCGGCTATACACCCTCCTTTCGAAAAACAGGCGCCATAAGGACGTCGAGTTGCTGAAACGCCCGTTGCAAGAAGAAGAAGAAGAGAAGTCTAACTTGAAGTGTGGCTTTAACGAGGTAGATTTCACTTAATCTACTAAAAGTAGATAGAGCGATAGTTGAATTTAGTGAGCCAGAAATATCTGAATGGTCATCTCACCAATTGTGTACTCGACTTATCGAGATAGGAAGGGAGCCGTCTATTCGGGAAACGGTCGAAGTTTCCAAGTTTACCCGAGCGGGCCAGATGAATGACGACGCCAGGGCAATTAAGGAGATAATACGCCCCGAACAGCAGTTTAATAGTGGAATGATTTATTTGTATGCACATTGAATATATATCCTAGCTATATATAAATTAAGGTTAAGGGCGCAGAAGATACGACGGTAAATTTTAGCAAATTTGTTAGTATAATTATACTTTTTATACTAACTACAACTTCTATCGAAAATATTTCAATAATAAAAATTAAGGGCAATCTAAAGATTTATACAATTTTTGTATTAAACTTTTTTTTACCTAACCTAAAATATCTGCGAATAAACGATTTTTTGTCTATATACATTACTTTTCAAAATTGTCTCAGAAAATATAAATGCGTCGTCATGATTTTCGACCTTTCAAGGGAAGGAAACCATAACTCCTATCAAACCATACTACTAAACTTATATAAAAATCAACTTTTTGACGGGAGATTTTTTGGTTAGAAATATCATACGAGAAAAAATAAATATTTTGAAAGGAAAACTCAGAGCGTGTTTAGGACATATGAAGGTGTTTTGCCAAAATTTCGTGAAAGATCTTTTACTCGTCAATAAACTATTGAATTGCTAAATAAAACAAGTTTCAACGGTATATATGCACTGAATGATAGGTAAAATGAGAATACTGTAATATGACTGTTATATTTTAATATGTTAAAATGTATATTAATATGGCTAAATAGGTTTAAGATTCTTAGCTATTAACATAATGTTGTATATGCAAACACCTTTTGTCAACCCTATTTAATTCAAATAAAGATTCTATTCTGTTCTTTTCTGTTTTTTATGTTCTGTTCTGTTCTATTCTATTCTATTCTGATTTATTTATTTATTAATTTTCCATCGTTTTAAGACCAACAGCTACTATTAGTTCTTTTTGTTTGCATGCTTTAACATAAAAAGGATATAGAAAGCCTCCCTGAGTTTGTTTCGTCAGTTCTTCCAAAAGTTCTGAAAGGACTCCTAATTTCGGAACTGGTGGTAGTTTACGGTAGTTAGGATCAAATAAATAAACTCAAAAATTATGGGAAAATATAAATTAATTACTTTATTATATTATAAATTAGCTAATAAATTTATACATGGACAATAAAGTTTGAAAATCTTCCAATGAAATATCCGAACGCTCAATAAAAGTCTTTCGAAGGTAGCTCGACAAACTGAATAAAATCATTATTCAGATGACGCATCATGTACAGGATGCGAAACATCAATAAATAAATAAATCAGTGCATCTATACCGTTGAAACTTGTTTTATTTGATGAGTGCTGTGCGTGAAAACCTAAAAAATAAATTGTTATATTGCTTATTATTCTGAGCATGACAAATTCCACTTTACGAAGAATTGCCAAATTGAAAAACAAAGTGTCTTCTTGGTGTTTATTTGAATCTTTATTTTAGAAACCGTAACAATATTCGCAGAATCCAAGAAAATGTTTTTTCTCTTGAAAAACATTTGGTTGCCTCTCAAATTCCCTCAAATGATTTGATCAAAATAGGCTTGAACCAAATTAGCCGAGAACGACAAAGGCGAGTTATTTTTCAGATGAAATACTGGCAGATTTTGCTTCGCGGTAGTGAGGGATAAGGGTGAAATAAAGCAACACGAGACACGCCTTAGAAGGCGACTGCGGATCATTTAAATCATTTCTCGAGTGTATATTCATATGGGGAACAATAAATATTCATTAAAGTCGCTTCGGGTGTATAACAGGCATGAGATGAAAATTTTATACCGAAGCCAAATTGTTTATTTTGCCTTCGTTGTTTCATTCATACTGGGCTTTTTTTTTCGTAATTTTGGTTCCATTCCTTTGAATGTACTTTTGTACATTTATTTTCTCTTATCTTTATTAAGAAACCTACTCAGACTGTACTATTAAAGTTTGTGGGGTGAATTTAAAACTTGAACATTTCAACTGTAATACTTTATTCTGCAATGACCTTAGTTCTCGTATTTAAGACAAAGAAGAGGGTTGATACTATTACTGAATATGTAATATAGGGGCAAACTTGTTTGTTATTCTCAAAATTTGCGACGTCTGTGTTGTATAATTGAGTATCTGTTTGGGCATTTAGGATTTAACTTCTCCCTTGTTATAGAGAAAAAATTGCTTCTAATTGAAGTAAGTTCTTAAATACTTACTTATGAGTGATAGAAACAGGACAACTTTTTTATGTTTACTGCGCATTTTGGTGACTTTAGCAATTACTATTGGCAAAGATAAATCACGAGATAAGTATTATATATAGCGTCGAACCATTTATGCCTTTTAGTTTTTAATATTTCAATTTGTAAGGGTGAAGAAAGGAAGAGAGAAACAGGGTAACTTATTCAAGAAATACCAACTAATGAAGGTATGTTCCGTAGCAGAGGAGGAGATCGCGACACGTCATTTCAAAATTCCTCAAGTAAACACTGCACCATCGAGGTTCGTCAACAATAATTAAGTGAGGTTTTTTTGAGACCTTTGAATTTTACTATCTTGACTTCACTCTTAATTAGTAAGTTAGTAGCTGGCAGATATTATGTTTACCGTATTCTCCTACTCAATTTAGAAGAGATTTTATAGCTGAAAGAAGGTGATCCATATCCGTCATCCTTCAGAACCAAAGAATGTATCCCTTGTCCAGTCACGTAACCAGAACATTAAAAATAAGAGATGGAAAATGCTTAGCGAGGTTTGAAATTGGAAACGCGTTCGTCAGCGCCCGGAAATTGTTGGTTCTTCGGCTGTAGCTGACGGGTCACGTGAGCTCATTACCCTGTCAGGGAAACGATTGCTTCTTACCAGATGTGTTGACGCATGCGCATCGATGTGAGCACTAATAGATTCATATGGGCTGTCATGTGTTGTTATTGCGCATAACGTTCGTGTATCATTGTCTTAGGGACGTTTTCCCTGTGACATTTTTGTCAACATTTTTACTGAGGCAACGGTAGTCATTAAAGATGAGTTGTGCGAGTTGGATTTTCCCAACTGAGACTACAGTGTTATTCATTGTGTTGACTTGTATTAACTAATATTTCAGATCTTCGCAGAGTAAAGGGTTGCCAGTAGTTGCGTAGTGGCTGGAGGGGTAAGAACATCTTTTGAGAAAAAAAACTTGAAATTTGGGTAATGTGCCGGTCAAATGTAATTAGAAATGTGACAGTTTAATTTCGACTTTGCAAGAGAGTAAGCATAGGCATCGATAAGCTTATGCCTTTATGTATCTTAGCCTTCTTTACATTCGGAAGTTATAATGCGATTCAAATAAGAAAGCCAATGACCTCCATCTGTCAAATGTCGCTTGAAAAGTACGGCTTGCAAAAAAATCTTGGAACCCTTTTTTTAGCATTCAGCTAATGCTAGAATAAAAACCAAACATTTGTAAACAAACAATAACAAATATTGATAATTTATATTGGTTGATATTTTATTTTCATTTATTCAGCTTTGGCTATGAATGTTTGATAACCTAAATCGTCAACCAAATATCACTTTAAGTTGCGTTCAGAAACTCGATTTAAAACTTTCGTTTACATAAAGGACGCATGTTCTTATGTGACCTAGTAATAGTGCATGATTATTCATAACTACTCCGGCGGTAATGCAGAGATGAGCGGAATTGAAGAACTTAATAGGCTAGTTGACTCATGTCGAATTGCATTAAATAAATGTTTATTTCTTAAAGGATTTGGTCTAAGGAACCTAAATATATCGATTTCACTTTATAAAAGCAGAAGATTACTGTAGAAATTTAATTTTAAAAAGTATTTTTTAGTCTATATATCTTAAACACTAAAAACGCCATTCGCCACATCCGCCATGATTGTGACGTCTCTTTTAGTAAACAACTAAATGTCATTCGCGTGTTACTGTGGGTGGATTCTTTCGTCTGACTAAATTTATCTTAAATTACTTTTAACTATAGAAAAGATTCCGTTTACTGTTTTTTTTGACAAAACTAATTATGGATGCCGGCTTTGTGAAAGCAGAAAGCACAAGTCTGGCAAGAATTGACGCATTGATGGTTGGTGAATTTTTTGCACTAAACCCCGATTTCTGCTCTGCGGAGCAGAGAAACGACAAGGCATCTATGTAAGTACAGTGCATTTAGTATTACAATGTAGTTATAAACATAAAACTGATAAAACATATGAATAAATGTAATAAAGTTGCGTAGGTTAATTTCTTTCGGCACTTTATTCCACAACTTTCCTGGAGTCTTCAAGGATGTGTTTTTATATTCTCATACAATACAATAATGATAATTACTTTATTTTTCGTGGTATTTATTAGAAATCATGTTTTTTTTATTATAAACTCATATAAGTTATTTTCTATGTGCTTACGAGTTTTTGTTTACTACAGTTGATGTCATAGCATAGATAATCTGTAGACTAAAATTGCCGACAGTGTTTTTGTATGTCCATGAAAAGTCTATTTTAAAATTAAAGATTTGTAGCTTTCTAGGTCTCAAAAAAATACAATAAATTTTTTTTCGGTCTAATAAAACATTTATTAACCATTTAAAACCTTTTTCCAAAAAGGGTCAACTAGCCTATTCTGATTAATGTTTTTTCTCGCACAGTCTTAATAAATAAATATTATTTAAAATCGGTTATTTTCTTTTCTCAATTTTATTAAATAAGTTTTATTAAATAAAAACTTTTTTGCTCACTATACCTTTTTCGTTTGAATTGACAGCTATGACGTCACAATATGGCGCCTCGTCGATCCTATTCTTAGTTGAATCGCATTATACGTAATTTAGGAACTAGAATAACATCTGTATTGTTGTTGTTGAATAACAGATACCAAATTGAAGTCAAGATGTGGCAACACACATAAATAGTATTTATAATGCAAGACATAGTACGCACTTTATTAATATCATAATACAGAACACCGATTAAGTAATAATCGCGCAGCCGATGCTGACAGAATTGAAATTACCAACATCTTCGAAGTCAAACAGAAGTTTTAGTGATCTGCTCCAAAACTCAAAGTCAATATTGAAACTCCATCGGATTCTAATTAAATGGGCAGTTTCCTATCGAACTTCTGCCCGAGGTTTTATAATAATCTCGCGCAGATTAAAGTGAGTTCAAATTGACGTTTCTTAAATCAATTAGTTGCGTAATTGACGAATCATTATAGCGGTTAGGTAGGATGGGATGTTTGGAAATTACTCGAATCATTAGATGAGAACGGAAAACTCGCTTGGAAGTTTATCTCCCAGGTGTGTGGGTTGGAAAACTTTATCATTATAAATATTTATACTCAAGTACAAGGAGTGTTGCCAAGTAGACTTCTTCAGAATGAAAATGTACTTTTTATGGTAGTAGCAGACATATCAATTCGGACAGGGATCGTCACCGTATTAACTAGAGCTGTTCAGTATTCTTTATATAAAATGCAACGCATAATAATTGCAATCGCAACGTTATCGCCTCGCTAAGTGCAAGCTCTTAAACGTGCGGTCAACTCTCATTTTCTAGCTTACGTCTCTCCATAGCCTAGCTTTCGGCTCTCCGTACCTTATCTTACGTCTTTTCGTTCACGTATTTCCTGCGGCCTGCGTTGCTGAACGTGCTGTCCGAAAGTAACCACTTCATTTAAAGAGGTTTAGAATAAGGCGGAGTGGTTGTTTGATCTATGACTGATGAAACTTGTGCCTCGTCCTGTTTGGCGGTAAGCCCCAAGGCGAGTCGGGAACCTTTCTGAGTTAATAATGAATTGTGTGCTGTGACGCTTTGGGTTTCAAACCTAAATCTACGGTCGTCTGAAAGGGTTCAGCCGCCGTCGTCATCATTAGAAATCTCAGTAATTTGAAATTTTCTCAGAATGCGTATGTCCAATGTCGCTTTAACAACGAATTATGGAAACATATACCTATTTTTGACATTGTGGGTTACCCACAGTTACAATGCGAAGAGATGGCGCGGCCTTGCAGCCTAAGAAATGCTAGAGAAAATTCGACACGGCCATCATGGCCGAGGTAGGTCATTATAATTGGTACATTCGCCCGGATAGCGAAGGGTGTGGGTTCGAGTCCCATTTGCTGCCTGCTCCGCGTGCATTTTTTTCTAGTAAAATTTTCATTAAAATACCTATTTGTTTACATTATTCTTTGTTTACCAAGTTCTAGTAGGTACTTGAAATAAATCACAACTTTGTCTAGGAATCAGGCTAAAGATGAGTTGAAATTTTAGAATAACTCCATGGATTAAAGTCCACGTGCGTCTCGGGCGAGGCATACCTACCGTGAGTGGTTACCAAAACAATTGCGTTTTAGTTATTTATGATACAAGTGCAGTAAGTTGTTTATTACAACAAAATAGAAAAATGTAATGTCAGTCACGAGTTTGTAATACCAATCCGCACGAATGTCATACAACGTTTTTCCAACACATTTGCGAGAAAACATACATAATTTAAGTAATTAAGCAATTTTTTTCTAAAAAGAAAATGGCGCGTATTACCAAATGGCGCTACGTGCTGGTGGTCAAAATTAGAACTACATCTTTTGTCTCTTTTTTTTAGTATTAAAGTGAGACAGGTAAAGACTAAAAGTGATTATCCTAGTCCAGTAGTCTATAGTTCTGTTAAGTAAGGAACAAAGCTACATTAAAGGACCATCGGGACCCAATATTGAAAAAAAAAGTTCTATTCTTGGGTACCTAATGGGTCCCGACTGTTTTTTTTTTGTTAAAGTAGCTTTGTTTCTTACTTAAGAGCATTATAGAATACTGGACTTGTTTTTTTAAGTAATATTCTAGCAGTCGGGTTCATTGATTTTTTAAAATTACCTTTTTTCCATTTGAGAAAACCTCCGTAAATGCATTTTTGAGCAAATTTGTTGAAAAGGTAAACACTCCCGGACTCTTGAATCGAGCCACCTTACATTCCCGGGCCTAAAAGCCCAATACACAAAAAATATACAATATAACAAAAAAGTTTTTATAAATTTTTAATGCTGGCATATTGCATCGTCTTTCCCGTATGTGTTATTCCAAATTAGAATTTTAGAATTTAAAATAAAGGACAAAAGCCGAGCTTGGTCACTGATTTGAAAAAAATAATGACTGTTGAAAGTTGCTTTTGAAGCAATTTAATGTCGATTTGGTTTGAATTTTCGCAATTGTTGTAAACCAAAGTTTAGTTTAGTTATTTTTCTATAATTTGAACCGTAGCACTTCTTCAATCTGGGCTAAGTCAGCGAGATGTGAGTTCACAACTTCACATAAGTCGTTCCGCTGTTCAAAGAGTGTACCACCGATACCTGGAGACTGGCGGCTTCGTTCGGCGAACAGGCGGACCTCGTTACCGAGTGACAACGGCAAGACAAGATCAAATATATTGTCACTACTAGCTTACGAAATCGACGCCTTAACTCTGTTCAGATACAAGAACAGCTCAGGGACTTTCACGGAGTGGCTGTAAGTGCTCGGACCGTTAGAAGGCGACTCAATGAACGTAGTTTAAAGCCCCATAAGCCAGCCAATGGACCCAAATTGACACGAGCACACCGAATAGCCCGTCTAGAGTTTGCGCACGAACATCTAAACATCTAAATTGGACTCGACATCAATGGAGCCAGGTTCTCTTCACAGATGAGTCCAAGATAATGCTATACGGTAATGACGGAAGGAGTAAGGTGTACCGAAGACAGAACGAGCGTTTCGCGCAATGCTGTATTGATGAGAAAGTGAGTTA
This sequence comes from Chilo suppressalis, assembly GCA_902850365.2. Classification (NCBI taxonomy): domain Eukaryota; kingdom Metazoa; phylum Arthropoda; class Insecta; order Lepidoptera; family Crambidae; genus Chilo; species Chilo suppressalis. The sequence goes on from OU963902.1 coordinate 9,644,911, forward strand.
TGGTGGAGGATCATGGACAGTCTGGGGAGGAATCTCTATGGAAGGCAAAACTGAGCTAGAGGTAGTGACGGGACCACGACTGCCGCCCCTAGATGGCAATAGATACATTCGCCAATGTTTAGAGAACCACGTGATGCCATATGCTGGATTTATTGGCCAAGATTTCGTTTTAATGCATGATAATGCAAGGGCCCATAATGCGGGAATCGTCAGTGAGTACTTAAATGACATTGGTATCACTGTTATGAGATAGCCAGCGCGAAGTCCTGATATGAATCCTATAGAGCATCTATGGGATGAGCTGAAGAGGCGTGTTCGAGCTCATCATCCTGCCCCGCAAACCATGCAGGAGCTCAAAAATGTAATTTTGGAAGAATGGGAATACATTCCTCAACATCTCATAACGACATTGATTAATTCTATGCCAAACCGTATGAGAGCTGTCATAAATGCACTGGGAGGCAATACAAGTTACTAAATAAACATTTCTGTTCATGTAATACGTGTCTTTATTTACAAATCTATTAGATTTTTTTCCTTGAAAATAGCAAATATGGACTTGTTTCAACGTAACTCGACTTTTTTAACAAATTTAGAACAGTGGCACTCTTAATGAATGATGAGTATGCCAGCTCCAAAACTGCATCAAAACATTTTCCTTCTACATAGATCTTTTATATGTTACAGTACTCCAAACCAAACAAATCAAGGTGGCTCGATTTAGGTGTCCGGGAGTGTATTAAAACCAGTTCTAAAAAAAGATGTGCATGACAAAAGATAATTTACTCAAAGAAAGTTTACATATACTTAATACATATTATTTAAAAAGTTTCATATTTTTAACCGACTTCAAATAAACTGGAGCAAGTTTTATATACGTTGTATATGAATATTTATATGTTTATTGTAATGAAATGCTTCAAAGATTCATCAGTTTCTAAGAAAAAACGATTATAAAAGCTACTTGTACATTCTCCTCACAATATGTATAATACAATTGATATGGGTTCAATAAAATGCTCTTTTATTTAGACGAAGGAGTAGTCTTCTCTTTATTATTTAGCGCCGTACTTACTTAATTAACAGAGTTTGAAATTTAATTAATCCTTTTGTTAAGTGATTTAGATAAGACATTATGACGAAGTTTTTGGCAGACTGACCCTTTGGCAGCTCGGATTAGAATCGTCTGACCCCAGAACTCTCGGCTGGATTATTAAATTTGGTTTGTTTTAAAGATGTTTGTTGGGAGTTAGATAGCAACAATTAATGATCTTACGCTTTGAGAAGTCTCGTCGCTTTTGTTGTTATACGATAACACCGTATCCGTTAAATAGATTAAGGCCGCATTCAGAGAGGTCAATTTTACTTTTCAAAGATAGAAAAAGTTTGTACTTACGTAAATTATAGAAACACTAACAAAAGAAAAATATTAAAGTAACAATAATGATTAACCAGGACCCTGTATCAGCATAAGCTGGTGCGACGACGGGCGCATCAGCTCTAATGTTCTAACAGGGCCTGTTATTTATGAGTGAAAAGCAAAAAAATTAATTTATGTAGCAATCGATATTCACAAAAATAGCAGAACATAGACCAACTTTTGAGTTTATTCAAAGTTGATGCTGACTAAGAAGTTATATTTCATGATGCTGACACTTTTTTTGCGCTGACGCTGATATTAGACAACACGCGGCATAACTTAGCATATGCACGTATGACGTCTCTGGGTACGGGCGGTTTGAATAGTATTTGTCTGAACCGTTTGCTTACCGCCTGTGTGTCTGATTGCGCGCGGCAGCCGCAATGGCTGAAATCAATAAATAATGAAACAAAGAATCCGCCCGGTCCAGATTTCAGACGAGATTCGAACCCGCACGTACGTTAGGACACGTACTTTTTTTATTCACACAATCAAAACATTACAGAGATACCTATATCGATTTGTAACGTCGCATGACGTCACGTCTTAATACAATTTCAATTAGAAGTGACTCACGAGCCCCCACTCCCAAACTTTGACCTTTATCATAATTTTAATAATTTCTTTATTTCAGGCAAAGAACCCATATGATAAAATTGTCAAAATTAATGATAATAAAAAAAACATATATATTATAATAATGTTAATACATACTAAAATTATCTAAAAAATAAAATAGGACTAGCTGAATGTTTATTTCAGACTGTCATTTCCAAAACGATATAATTTAGTGCAATGTTTAAAAAATACATTGTCCACGTCATTGTGGATGTTCCGGAGAATGGAGTACCCACTTTCACGGTGCCTTTCCCAGAACGAGGCGGACTGCGGTGGTTTGCTGCAGCAAACATTTCCTTCGCACTACAATATCGTGGGTTTTTCAGCAAGATGCGAAAGGCGTCATTGTATTGGACTCGCAGCACATTAAACAAACGGTTTGTATATCTCAGCCAGAGTTTACATGTATAAAACGTTTGGCAGTACGCCTTAAGGAACATTATCTCGACGTCTCTCGAATATCCGCCGAATCGCCTTGCGAGGATATTGCACCTCACCGCAAGAGCCCTTCTCTCCCTCTCCATGTCGTCCTCATCGTTAAGCTGTCCATTAGACAGCTTAGCTTAGCAAATATCTATATCTGAACCTCGTTACAACCCGAATTGGCGAACCATACGTGTGGCTGTATGGTTCGCCAATTCGGTTCGGTGGAACGTTTACCGGACCTTTTCCGTTCCGAAACACAATGACTTCAGTTTTAGCAACATTATATTTCAATCCATGTTCCCCTGCATAGGACTCGCATATTGAAGAAGCTTTCGAAGTCCATTAATAAAGGGACTCGGAAGAACCATATCGTCGGCGTAGCTCAGGTTGTTAAAATGGCAGCCAACACTGGCTCCTGTGAGTCTCTCGATCAACCTATTGACGTACAGATTAAAAGGTCCGGTGACGCCAATCTCCTTGACGAACACCGCAGTCTAATCTAAACTTATTAGATGTCGCGTCGACCCATCTTACAATGTTGGTTTGGTTTTCGTACCGCAGTGTCTCAACAGGTTCACAACAGTGGGTGACACCGTGGTCTCTGTCAGTTTATGCCAGAGTAATTTATAATTAACAAGATCTAAAGCGCGGCTGAGATCTAGAAAACACGCATAGACTGTAGTTTCTCTCTTGTTATAATAACTGACAGTGTGCTTGAGCGCTAATATGGCAGAATCAGTTGTTTTTTTATATGTGTTTTTTGGTGGGGTGAGGTGTTTATCTTTGTTATTTCTTGGTTGACTGACAAAAGAAAAAATAAGTGTCCATTATTTTTTGATAATGTATCTGCCGGACTAAATAGAATTTCGTTTACTCTTAGCCCGCCATCATCCCTGTTGACATGGTAACATACATAATGATAAAAATCACCATCAACCTTTACATATATCACTGGTCGGGTACCAAGGCTTTCCTGTACATGTATTAGGAAGAAAGTCAAGATAAACTTACGAAGACTATTGATCACCCATCCTACGAGTTCCTAATTTCTATGATCATAGAATATGATAACTACTGCGTCATTGAGCTCAACAAAATGATAATACTTGTGCATAAAATGCCTCGGAACACTTTTCTCCACCGGCCAATGTTTAAGCAGTAAATCGTCCCATACGTGAACTATTGCTCGTGGAACTGTTGCAGGCAATTTGACTTGATTTATACTTGGTTTCGGAACACTAATAACATATAAATCTAATCTTGGTAGCCAGATCCTACTGTTTGTCTCTTGTGTTTCTCCAGTAATGAATCTGCAACTGTCGTAAGGAAAAACATGCGGCTCTCAAATATTGAGATTAAATAAATAATTTAAAATTTACATTGTTGTAACACTTGACTTCAATACCTTTGAAGTTGTAGGTAGTACGTGAAAATATCGTTTATACGAAATCTCAAACATCAATTATCTTGCTTAGCGTACTATTAATTTGCTTAGGAAGCATATTAAAGACTGTAATACTTGCAGCTACTTGCAACGCAATATAGCAATAGTAGTAATTCAAATAAAACTACTTTTAGGATCTACGTGCTTTAAACGAATAATAAAAATGCATAATAAGGTATGTTATTTACAAAATTGCGCCGTTTTAGGATACTTTGTAAACGATATAAATCAATATTTTGTATAGGGGTGTTTGTAACTGTTCACACTACATATTTTCACGATTTTGATTTTCTCAAGTAACTCAAAATTCACGGTGTATAGAAATCCATACACAAGTATCGCTATTGCGATCTACTAAACGTAACTACACGTTTGGCCCGCAGTTGGCAAAGTGCGTCAGAATAGCACCTTTATGATATACAGTATAGTATGCCTTATTTATAAATAAGAAAGAAGAAAGAAAGAAAGAAAACGTATTTATTGGCCAACACGCAAATACATTTGTAGAAAAAAAAAACAATGAGCAAAAAAAAAACAATAAAATTAAACAATACAGAAGAGAAAGAAGAATGGCCAATCAGGACCCTGCCTCAGCTTAATGCTGTTATCGTGGGAACGAATATTCCCACCATAACAGCGCTGGTATTCTGGCAGGGCCTGTACAAGGGCCAGAGGGATAAAACATTTAAATAATATAAAATTACCAAAAAGTATATAAAAAGGAAGTTCAGTGCAAAAATATATAAATATTAAAATACTTAAACTATGTAACATAAATAATTAAATTATATAAGCATAATATATTAATAAAGTTATAATGGTAATTAGGCCGAATATGCTACTCTCCTCGCCCCCCCTGCGAAAGCCGCATCCGGAGTGTAGCCCCGGAACGCAACCATGCCGGCCCGCCTTGACATTGACAGTGACACTGCACACTGACAATTTCTGAGTTAAAATTCTCCCTGAAGTGCCACGTAACACGTAAATAAACACATTGCCACGCACGATAGAACGCCATATTGCCACGTATATGACAATGTTTGTCATTTGAAAGACAAGAAACTAAAGACAGACCGTGTATAGATATTCGTTGTCCAATTATGTCCCACACCACACTGACGACAGGGCTAAATCTGTCACAGCCACAATTGTGCCGAAACTTTCAACCCAAAGCTTTATATGACGTGATAAAACAGATGGTAAGTTACACAATTTTACTACTGTTGAGCTGAAGAATTAAGTAATACTTTTTAAGGCTCTTTTTAAACGTGCTTCTGGTTTTTAGATCGCGAAGTGGAGGCGGAAGATCGTTCCAGCACTTTGTGGCAGCGAACTTAAAAGATCCGTGAAAAGCTTTTGTGTGATGTGCAGGCGTTTTGAAAATTGGCTTGCAAATTCGTCTTGGATAAACGCTATGATCTTGAGCCCATGAGAGTTTGTTATGCAAATATATTGGATTACCAGAAGCAATGATCCCAAATAGTAGGTTGGCAAGATGAAGCCTCCTCCGTGCCTCCATTTTCAGTGAGTTAGAACTATTGAGAAATGGAGTGACATGACCTCTTGGCGGAACATCAAAGCAGAACCTAGCGCAAGCATTCTGCACCCGCTGTATGAGCTTAGCTGTCCTCGCCAGGATACATGAACTATACACAGTATCACAATAGTTCAACTTTGATAATATTAATGATTCACATAGAGTAATTCGGAGTTGCTCATTTAGGTATGGTCGAACTTTATATAGGAGTTTGAGGCGATAGAAGCAATTTCGGACACATTCATTGATATGGATTTCAAAATTGAGTTTGTTATCAAAGGTTAGTCCGAGATTCCTACAACTATCAACACGATCCAAGGCTTCATTGTTTAAAATAATATTTAAAGGTATGTTTTGGAAACGTTGTACTTTCTTCCTAGTACCTATCAACATGAATTTGGATTTTTTGGGGTTGAGGACCAGACAGTTAGACTCACACCAATCAGCTATTCTGGCTAGATCCTCATTGATTTTGTCCACTGCCTCTTATCAACTATCAGGGGCAAAAGAAATGTATAATTGCAGGTCATCGGCATATAAGTGGTGTTTGCAGTGTAATATGTTCCGAGTTATGTCCGCACTGTAGAGTACATATAGATTGGGTCCCAGTATTGAGCCGTCCCGTCCAATCTCTGGTCCATGTTGTCCAGCCGTTCGTTCGTAGCGGAGAAGGCCTCACGTAGCATCATCAGCTCATTCCGAAACTCCCTCATCTCCGCCATACACTCGGCGAACATCTTACGAAATTCGACCATTTCGGCACCATCCGATGAAGGGCATGCGGCTGCTACCACTCCAGGGCTGCCGCCAGTTGTTGGAGCTTCCACGACAGGAAGAGAAAGGGACTTAACAGCCGGGGTATCACAAATCCCTTTCACTGGTGTTTGGCTATTATCGCCCTTCCGTGCTCCCAGCTTGCAAGTTGGACAAACCCAGTCCTTTGATATTTGAGCTTTATCCGTCATGGCTAAGCAAGCTTTGTGGTACTTTAAAGGACATGAGCTACAAGTAGCAACGCCGGTATTCGACAGGAACTTTCCCCACGCGGCACACTGCTTCATCTTTTGCTTTAAATTATGCTTAAAGCTAGTTGTATAAGCCGAGTAATTGCCACCTCTAGATGATACTATTTATGCAATAGCAATTTTAGTATAGTTCGTCAAATGTCGCCGATAGATGTCAAGGCGGGTTGCTCGTTTTATTTTTGATACAATTCACCCTCCAATTCAAAATAAAATTTACTAAATCCAAAACAATTGTATTATTCGAGCAATACTGGGCTCGGGATGCCAATCTATCGTTGCCAACACTTGATCGATCCCACAGCACTTCAAAAACAAAACAGTTAAATAGAAGCAAATGTGTATGAAAATATTTGTTGTCCGAAGATTATTATGCCAAATTTATGGTTGCACTAAAGTATTTTTGTCACCGACACTGTCACTTGAATATTACACTATAATAATTATTTTTATGCCATCCAACATAGATAATTCAAAGTAGAACTATTTTTAATAAGACGTTTATACACAGCTGATGTTTACTTGACGACGCCCTCTAGCGGTCCGATCTAGCGGAAAATAAGAGAAATTAATATGAATTATTATAATGATGAATTCTTAGTAAAGTATTCCGAAAATAGACCGTGGACATGGAAATGTTATAATAACGTTTCGAAAACAGTTCCACGTAGGTCTGTCCCAGAACCTGTTTCTTGGAACTATTCCTATATATACAGTTTGCTCGTAAAACAAAGACTAATGAAAGGGTAGAAGAGTTAGTGTTTGGTTCACGTCACCTTTACGAGAATCGGATTTCGGCGGTCAGAGACGTTTTACCTCTGAACTAAAAATAATAACCGATCACGTTCTTATGTTGCGTGGAGCGTGAAATATAATAAGTAGTAACTTGACCATTATGCTACCGCGGCCCTGAGGTATGTGTCGAATTTTCTATAGTATTTTTTAAACTGCTGCAACTGCAACTGTGGCAGCGTCAATCTTCGCAATGTAGGTAACCCACAATGTCAAATGAATACCTTTACAAGTGTTAAACATTCGAAAGAAGAAATAGCTAACATGCTTAAAAGAATAAGAAATATAAGTAGTTACTTATTAAAAAAAAAAAATTTCTAACACTCACACCAATTAGCCTAGCCCAAAAATAAGCACTGTAAGGCTTGTGTTATGGGATGCTAGTGTAACGGATAGAATACATTTATATAGAAATACATATGAAACATTCATGACTGGAGTACAAATGCTCGTATTCATCACACAAACATCTGCCCCGTGTCCAGGTGCAGAATCCTGTTGGAAACTCCACGGTATATTATTTAAAAGTAATTTGCTGAGAGGTTTCACAACATGATCCAGGACTGCATCTTGATGCACTTTGGCTGAAGTTTTTATTCCTTTTTCACAAAAAATTAAAAAATCAAAAAAAAAAAATCTAAATTCAATATCGTTTATTCAGTCTAGGCTGTGACAAGCACTTGTGAATGTCGAAAAGCTACGCCATCGGTTCGCAAATCTACGGCGAGAGACCTTGTACTGAGAAGAACCGGCAAGAAACTCAGCAAGGGCTGTTTTTTCTCCCTGTTTTATTTCATACAGTGTCGTCCAATTGAAAGTTGACATCAAACTTGCAAACATGTGTTGAGGTCAACTTCCATCACATAATGTCAAATATGTAACAATATACAATCAACGAATTTACTAACAATAAGTGCAAAGAAAAGTCCCAAAATAGCAAGAAACAATTTTCAAAACAAAATGAACAAGTTTTGTAACTCCTTGATAAGACACACTCTACCAAACCATCACTGATGCAGGATGATGACCACGTTGTACCGACCGCGACAGAGTCCTAGCGAGAATCTTCATTTTTCGCGATAAGATTTTTTGCTTCCTAATGGGGTTTCGACGAATTCAGGCTTTAACAGCATTAACAGCCTTTGTACTTCTAACAGCACGCGGCCGCCCCGAACTTTTCTGGTCTTCGACAGACGAAGTGGTATAGTATCTGTTGATAGTAAGATATACGAACATACGGCTGATACAAAGCTTTTGAAGTGTCTGGCCTATATATAATATGACTATGATATTTCCATATTGTGATTTGTACACGAAAAAAAATGTGAAATCGCGCAAAATCGAAAGAAGGTTTTAAAATAATATACGTGTGCCAGACTAAGCCCCCCCCCCCCAGGCCAAGCTGGGCCATGGTCAATGTTTAGTCAAATGCAACCTATGTCAAATTCGTCAGCCCACCTTCTTCGTCAAAAAATTTGATTGATGTGTCTTTCTCCTTCTTACTTACTGAATAAAATATCAAGTAGTGTCAATCGCATCGCAGTGTTTTTAATTCCACGAAATTATATAACACGAAGTTCCAAATTCAAAAATTTTAACAGCATAAAGTTTTCGAATCGCTGGCTCGAGCCATCGTCGGGGGTAGACTGGGGCAATAACGCCCGGCCGTCAGATGCACGCGGCGGGTCGCACCGCGGGCCAAACATTAGGCGGTGACGACGCGAAATTAGGATTAAATACTCCACGGTTCTCTTGGTCACTTGCCAGTGGATCTACAGTTCGTTGGTGTAATTAATTTCGCTAAACGACATAACTAACACATTCATTTGTTTCAGTTGTTCATTATCCGCTATGTTGATCCAGTATGGTCGGTGCAGCCGTCCATCGTAATGTTTCAATCCGCATCGTAGTTATTACAAATAGTTATAATTATTTCTATAATACAATTCCGGCTATATTATATTATTTTTTTAATTGTTTAAGGACGACCAATATAATATACACAAATACAAGATAATAAGATACGAGCATCGGCGATAAGTAGATGTTATGTTAATTAAAGGTCACCACCGCAGAATTACAAAACGAGGCATTGAACATTATTCTGCATAATTTAGGTGAAATCAATAAGAAAAGAATAATATAAAAATACCATACAATACAAATAAAAATAATTTATTTAAAAATAACTATATAATCATTAATGTCTTAGAAAAATTATGGCAATCTAAAATAATCAAAATGACGATAGTAATTATTATCATCACAAAATTTCAAAATATTTTTATTTTATAATAAAGAATAGACCTTCTATTTATAAAAATATTGGATAAGTATTTGTTTCTTAGGTTTTCACGCACATCACTTGTAACATTATAATTTTATAAATAATTTTAACTAATATTATTTTTTTATAGCGCCATCTTTCGTCATGCACATAAATCATCGAATATTGTATGCCGCTTAAATAAGCAGGAAACGAGTGAAAACTTAGTGAATCTGATAGATGTGTTTGGGAAGTATGATAGATGGAGTTAGTGTATGATTTGTGTCGAATAAATTACAAGATTGGATGTGACGTCACATTAATGTTCTGGAAAGAATTACAAGAGGCGTGGCTTGCTTAACCGGTTCGTATGATATTTCGCTCCTTATTAGATCGCTCACTGGGCCTGCCTAACGGGTCTCACCCGGTGGGCTTGACCGCGCCGAGGGCGGTGCGTGAAGAGTGGGGGAGGACGGACCCCGACGACCGTCCCGTCCGTAGACGGGACGCGAAACCCGCAGCAACTGAGGTGGGCACCACGCCCAGAACAGAAGAAGACGTGTGCTCCTTATTAGGACATAGAAGCGAAATCTTCTGCCAGTTAACACGTGACTATATGCCCCTATAAATAGCTGTGCGCAGCCGAATTAGGTCTCTTTTTGCTGATCGAATCCTGGTACATCCAGTTAGTTGCACAGTGACTGTTGATAAGCAAGCTATAGTCAGTGCATTGTTAATTTGATATTTCTCCCCGGATTAACGGGTAAGTTCAATATACTTAATTCGATAGGTTGTAAGTCAATTTAGGCATTTAATTGTACTATAGGAAGTGTGTGTAATTATTTCTAGGTCCTTTGAGGAAGCTAGTAAAATTTCTAGACAAAAACCAATTGATTAGAACTGCTCGGAATTTCTTTGGAAATATAGAAAGGAATGCGTTAGATGAAATGAGCCTGTAAACTTAATCCTGGAAATTAGACGTGTTCATTTGATGACAGCACGCCCACGCACACACACACGTCCTGATTCAATCTTAATGACATTTGAATCTCCTTGATGTTCCCGAGGTCTTAAAAGCTAAGTAAAATCTGCACCTACTTAATATTTAACCAGTGCATTCTCCGAAGAACAAAATTTCTGTTTCTTAGAATGTAATAAAGGATTTAAATTAGTAAATTGTAAAGTCATTATATAAGTAACTTGAAATTCATTTCACATTGTTTGTCATTTTCTAAAACCAAATGTTTATATAGAATGTTAACTTAAATATATCAGCATCTACACATGTTATTGAATATATGTACATCACTTAATCTTAATCTTTGAGTTTGTAAAAGCTATATACATATATATACAGGGTGGTCAAAAAGTCGTGGATCAAACGAAACAGGGAGATAAAGAAGGTTATTTCCAACAAAAAATCTTTCTACAGCATGGCCATAACTTCATTGCACGAAAAGTTATAAATATTTTTGTTTTTTTCAATGAATCTACCGAGTTATTTTACAATTTAATCAATAAAAAAATAAATTGATTAAACACACTAAAACAAAAGGTGTTGTATTATGACCGGATCATGTATCAATACTACAAAAATTGTATTGGAGCTCTCGGTACCAAATTTAACGAGCAATAATTTTTTTTTCGTAAATTTTGAAGCGTTACAAAGAATTACTTCTCAATTTAGGAGCACCATGTGAAAAAAACTGTATTACAGAAAAGTGACCCTGTATTAAAAAAACTTGCTGATTTAATGCTGATTCAAATGAGGTACAACACTTTACTGTGTGACCTTTAGTTTTGGTTTTATGGTCGTTTTTTCATGTCAAGGTGCAAATTTATAAAATGGTAAATTGAAAGGAAAATTTAGATTCTTGCTCATACATACTATGTCTATGTAGTAATTTCAGAAGCCATCATGAAATAAAAAGAACATTTATGACTTAGTAATTTTATTACAATTAAAATGTTTACATTAAATGTTCAAAGTTCCTACCTCTGACCATAATGCACAATATGCACCGCCTAATAAAATTCGCACGTAATCGGCGGAATGCACCTCTGTTATAACAATTTGTAACCTAGCGAACTCGAGCTTTTGTCGTAGTTCCTGTTCGGTGTTATTCTCTTCTTGATACACTATTTCTTTGAAATAGCCTCAAAAAAAAAGTTTATTGAATTAAGGTCGGGCGACCAGGGTGGTCAAGCAATAGGTCCGCCTCGACCAATCCACCGGTTAGGGAAGCGCTCGTTCAAATGTCCTCGAACTGCTCGAGCATAATGAGGCGGGGCGCCGTCTTGTTGCAGCCACATTTCTGCTACTCTATCTTCAGGAATCTCAGCTTCGTTGAGTATTTGGTTCAAATTATTCTGTAAAAAATTCAAATACAGAGCACCATTCAGCCTTGGTGGCACTTCATGTAGCACAGGCTTCTGGTCAATTATTCCAGCTGTTTATACCAAACAAATGCTTGAATCGATCATTTCTGATGATATGTGGGTCACTTTTGAGTAAAAGTGTAAATTGAGGATGTTAAAAATTCCCATTCTTCTAAAATTTAACTCATCAGTCCATAAAATTTTGTTGTAGAACTGCGGATCCTCTCTGTGTCGTCTAAGCATCTCTCTGCAAAATACCATTCTAGGTCCATAGTCAGAGGGCTGTAAAGCTTATACCCTTTGCATGTGGTAACTGTGGTATTTTTTTCTTTTAATAATAAGCTGCACCGTCGATCATGGGATGCGTTGGCTAATACCAGGGTTCATTCTTAACTGTCTCAGTATTTGCTCTTCATTGTCAAATCATACCACTGGTCTACCTGTTCTCAATTTTTGACAAAGGATTAAATGGTTAGTGTGAAAGCGTGTCTGTCCATTTCATAAATCCTAAGTGTGACAAGAACAGAACATTTCTAGCGTTCCAACGTACAAAAAACTAGCCGTTTATGATCAACTAGTAAATTATTTGAGGCTATTTCAAAGAAATAGTGTATCAAGAAGAGAATAACACCGAACAGGAACTACGACAAAAGCTCGAGTTCGCTAGGTTACAAATTGTTATAACAGAGGTGCATTCCGCCGATTACGTGCGAATTTTATTAGGCGGTGCATATTGTGCATTATGGTCAGAGGTAGGAACTTTGAACATTTAATGTAAACATTTTAATTGTAATAAAATTACTAAGTCATAAATGTTCTTTTTATTTCATGATGGCTTCTGAAATTACTACATAGTTAGGGTTGCAACGATATATCGGAATATCGATAATATCGATAATATCGAGACCAAATTATCGATATTTATATCGATATTTAAAATTCACTGATATCGATAATATCGATATGGGAAATTCCAAAATATCGATATTTCGTAGACTAAATTTAAACACAATAATATCAATTAATTTACCTGCTATGACTATCTAAATTGAATAATATCGAAATAACTATTGCTTTGAAATTGCAAGAGCTTATAGATGTATTAAAAAAATCTTGAACCCCAAGAAATATACTAAACTGGTGTGGATTCTGGCATGATTCTCTCAACCTAAAATTAAATTTGACAACAGTGTATATAGAGAATGACAAGGAGAGACTGATGTTAAATTTAGTTTTAAGTTTAGATAATCATGCCAGAATCGACACCAACGTATATAGGTATAATCGTATACCTAATGGTAACTCATGCACTTAAATAAAATCCTTGTCTCTCTTTCTAGATAATTGTCAACTACTGATTAATTGAAATTAAATATCATTGTAATATAACACAAAATAAAATTAAGAATCTTATACAAATCGTAAATTTTTAAGCTCGCCAAGTCAAGAAAGTAAGATATGTATAGTAATTTTTGAAGCTTTGGGCTTACCCTATTCTGAAGCCATGGGCACACCCCTGATGTGTGGGAGACTAAGCAATTTGCGTATCTGATGTGCGCTAAAAAACCGACATAGCTTAGAAAAGCACGAATGTAGTGAAAACTTAGCGAAGGCATTCGCAAATGTCGTCCCACATATGCGGGTTGGCGCATTCGTGCTAACAAATGTGAGTGATCTGATCAGGATAATAATTTTAATTTTTTGGTTTCCTGTCGTGGCTGAAACACAAACCGTGCGAGTCAAAAAAAATCCTGCTTGGCGCGATTTCATCAAGCGTGTTTAAAGAAAAAGCTGGCTCAATGCATTTTGCGAGAAACTCGCCAACAAACATATGAATGTGTCACACTCACCCCGTATTTTAGTGTCAATAAAAAAAAAGAAAAAAATATCGATATATCGATAATATCGAGTTAAAATGGTCGATATATTGGATATCGATATTTTCCTGACTTCGATATAAATATCGATATAATATCGATATTTAAAAAGACTTTGCATCCCTATACATAGTATGTATGAGCAAGAATCTAAATTTTCCTTTCAATTTACCATTTTATAAATTTGCACCTTGACATGAAAAAACGACCATAAAACCAAAACTAAAGGTCACACAGTAAAGTGTTGTACCTCATTTGAATCAGCATTAAATCAGCAAGTTTTTTTAATACAGGGTCACTTTTCTGTAATACAGTTTTTTTCACATGGTGCTCCTAAATTGAGAAGTAATTCTTTGTAACGCTTCAAAATTTACGAAAAAAAAATTATTGCTCGTTAAATTTGGTACCGAGAGCTCCAATACAATTTTTGTAGTATTGATACATGATCCGGTCATAATACAACACCTTTTGTTTTAGTGTGTTTAATCAATTTATTTTTTTATTGATTAAATTGTAAAAAAACTCGGTAGATTCATTGAAAAAAACAAAAATATTCATAACTTTTCGTGCAATGAAGTTATGGCCATGCTGTAGAAAGATTTTTTGTTGGAAATAACCTTCTTTATCCCCCTGTTTCGTTTGATCCACGACTTTTTGACCACCCTGTATATATCAAAGATATCTATAAATAGTATTTAGAGTGTCAATGTATGTTGAAATATCTTCTGAATATTGACAATATATATAGATCTTATTCACTGCGGTTATATATTTTTATTTCACTCCCACAAATAACAGTATTTCGGCGCCCTGGGTATAAAAATATATATAATCTTTAGTTTCATGCGAAACCCCTGAGTTGGTTGGTGATAGCGATAATTGCTACACACTCATTAAATAAAACGTTTACGGTATAAATTAAATAAATTTACGGTAGTTAGGGTCAAATAAATAAACTCAAAATTACAGAAAAGAATTTTAAATAAAGTACTTTATTAACTAAATTAACTAATAAATTTTAAAAATCTTCCAATGAAATATGCGAACGCTCAATAAAAGTCTTTCGAAGGCAGCTCGACAAAGTAAATAAAAAAATCATTATTCTGACGATGCAGACCTGAAAAGGCTGCGAAACGTCAATAAATAAATAAAATTCGTGCATTAACCCGTTAAAACTAGTTTTTTATAATGGTTAAGTGTTAGATGGACTTTCATGAAGGGTTTTACGTACCATCTTACAAAGATTAATAATGTATACTGCGAGCATTAACGCTGTTTTTTGTTGTTGTATCAACATCCATCATTTAATATAACATTTTTTGATCAGGTATAAATCAGCATGTTATTATAAAAAGCTAGCTAATCAAAAAAATTGTTAAATTCTGTCTTGCGACCACGGAGCATGCAAAGGATACAAAATGTAAAAAGAAAAGTAGTCAACTAATTGCGCTGTATGTACCTATACAAAAAGTGTTCCATTTTTTTTTGCTAATTTAGTAAATCGGCATGGCCCTAGATATTTTTTTTAATTTACGGCCTCAGAGCTTATCAGATGATTGAGGCCGTAAATTAAAAAAAATATAAATATAATAAGTATCGAGATATACTAAATTAGATAATTTAGTATATCTCGATACTTTTTATATTCAATATCAAGTTGTTCTCACACAAAGACGAAGAGGACCCGATCAGTTTAGAATAAATTATAAACATATAAATTGTAAACTCCTATTCTCTAAAATAACAGAAAAACTTTGTAAATTCAAATGTCATCTTGTCTGAGTTACAAAGACAATTTGTAAACTTTCAGAGCATCGAAAGCACCTTCATTGTCAAATTCAGTAGACTGGAGAATGTTAAAGATTTTATTCTTTCGAAACTTTACGAGATTGTGTGTAACTTGAATGCTTAACTGCGAACAAAAGCAGACTGGAACACTGGCCTTTCATGAGCGTGTATTTAAAATGCAAATGGCGACAGGAAAGAGCATAATTAATTGTGGAGGTCTTCTTTTACAAATGGGAATTATGGGAAAAAATGTAAAGTGATCGAGGTTTTATTTGAATTTTTTCTTTTTAAGAACACGAGTAAGTGGTTTGCGGTCATTAACAGCGTTGGCTTTGCATAATAACGGTTGTCAACTGATGACATTTTTTTGGGTTGAGGTAAGTGATCTTACAGCCAAGCAACAAATCGAGTGTTGATGCATTGCTCAGTATTGCTCATGTCTTGTTTTATTTTTCTAAATGGTTTCACACGGCTTGTGCATTTAGCCAATGTCAAGTGTTAAAATGTTTACAAATACTACAGCACTCGTGGTCAAAGTAATAAATCAAGTGAAAGTAAGTGGCAGTCAAGTCAATCCCCCTTTCCCTATGTTTCAGTAAAAGTGTGGGGATTTACTGGAACCTCCCCGTGGACTTCTTGGAAAGACACTTTCCGCTATTTTGTTTCACTTGCCAACACTTGTACATGTTCCCGAACACTTAGTGGTTAATAATCCACCATTATTAGACACTAACATCCGCCACAACACATTTTTTAACAAGAAAAACAGAACTGCTAAAGTGACGCTTCCCGATCCCGCCAAAAAGTCTTCATGTTTTGTTAATTAATAGAAACAGTATTTTGAGTTTTTTTTTACGTTAAAAGGGTATAAATACATATTTTTTAATATTAACATTTACCTAAGTAATATAAAATAAATAAATTTAATAAAATATTTGTTTAATTTATTTTTAAATATGTTTTTGTGGCAATGTTATAAACAAGTAGGGTTTTCAAGTGTCCTGTCACCAAAATAATTATTAACTAAAGGCACTCTGTACCTGCCTACGGTCATTGACCTTGTATTATGTTCATTGTGCAGAATAGCAAGGAAGTGCTCTTAATTACCATAATTATTTTTAATAAAAGACCGTGTATGTTGCATTTTGAATTCCTTTCCCCTTTGGCAACATGTGTGTGGAGCGACAAGGTCTGGAACGTGCAGAGTATATAGTATCTGCACTTTACGACTGCACAATACTCTGTCAGATGCATTCGGTGTTGAATTCGGGTTTATTAATTATGACTATGTTGCCCAGGGTGACTTTTATAAATAATGCTTAGAATTATAGCGTTAAGATTCTCTACATTGTGAAACCAGAGACAATGTGAGTATGAAAATCACGCATAATTTTTTATACAAAAGTCTGTTTCATTACATTTAAAAGGTAACTTAAATTAAATTGTTTTCATTAAATATAATATCCACAGTTACAGTACCTTACGATAAATGAATCAATTTGAAAACTGACAAACTTTGACATATCGTTACTGTACTAGCAATATCTATTTAAATCTTTATTAATGTAATAAAATACGAGAAGGGAAGCTCAAATTACATTAATTAATAAACTGATTTACAATTAATTACATGTAGTGCTGTTTGGCTTCTCCTCAAGAATGTAACACATTGGAATGTGTGATGTCTGAGATGAAAGTAATACATATGTATATAGAAATAATACGGATTATGTAGTGACATTATTATGATATGATAGTGTAGACGTCGGTTTTGAAGATGACAGTTTTTTTATACAGGACGCAAGAAATACCCCGTCCCACCTAATTAATGTCAAGTGTCAGTGAAGTCCAATTGGGATGATATCTGATGCGGCCGAAGTGTGTCGCTTCATACAAGCTCACTTTGTCGGCTAACTACCATCAGATTCTGCAGTTTCATTAATGATCTTCTGTAAGATCACTTCCCCAGACTGTCCAGACGAGTCCAGACCACTGGCCAGTTTTCTTACTTCAGAATTTTCCCTAATTCATCAGTTTACCCATAAACAGTTTCGCCAATCTCCTTGTTTGCCAGTTTCATTTAGTTGTCAATTTCCCTATTAAGTTTCTTTACTTGTTTGCAAGTTTTCTTATTCGTCAGTTATTTTAGATTGTGTTTTAATACTCCATCGTATCATGTCCTATATTAATGTAAATAGCTATGAAGTTCCTTATCAACTGATTTCTCTATTACAGAAGTACAGAAAACTAATATCAGCGTTTGTTTTTATCGCTTAAAGGCATTAACAAGGCTATTGAACGTTTAAAAATAGGGCAAGTAATTCTTAGTCGTCAGATATTTTTACATTTTGGCAACCAGCGAAACAGACAAAATATGGAAACCAGTACAATCTAACCTATTTATCTCTCAGCCACGAAAAAGTAAACGAATACAAGAGCAAATTAGATAAACAAAACTAACAACGTAGCAAAACTAGTGAATAAGGAAACTAAAGGATTACGAAAACAGCAAACTGGTAAAATTTTCTTCCTAGCTAACTGACGAATAAGTAATCCGTTGAATTAGCGAAGCAAATAACGAAACTAGCGGATAATACAGGCAATTTCACGATTCATCCTAGCAAAACTATGAAAGGAGGAAACTGAAAAATCAGAAAAATGCCTTCTAGCGAAATTGTCAACATACCGAAACTGTCTAATATGTGAAATTTATGAGTAAGGAAACCGACCAGTGGCACCGTAAGTCATTCATTCTCATAAATAAAATGATATTGTAATAAAATTATGCATTAAGAATTGTCAAAGTTTAACCGCGTAAGCAACAGCAGTAACATCAATTTACTTAGAAGGAAGGTTAGATTTTTTGCAATAAATATTCCAAACAAGATATTTTAATGTGTATAAACTTTGGCGATTGCTAAAATACGCCAAAACTTCTCTCAATACACACGTGTAAGCTGCTTGTGCATGCTGCTTCTGCTGCTGCGAACGTGTTTCAGTACAGCGTTTGTTTTGAATGGTTAGTTCCCGTAATAATAGGAACCCTTATAATATAGTTACAACCCCGATTCTGTTTTAGGTCACCCTTTTCCGACAACAGATAATAAACCTTTGAAGTATTTGTTGCGTTTGAGTACGCAGACAGAATGATAAGCTTAAGGTTATCTTCATAATTACCTACCTGTGAAGCAAGAATTTAGAATAAAACAGATAAAAAGTTATATTAAAAGGTTAGAAGGGGTAAAAATTGAGAACTCCATAAACTACGAGTATCTATGATAGTTTTTTTTTGTGATGTCATCAAATAACTTCAGTGATTTCTTCATATATTTCTTTCTGTGTGTGCAGACTTATTTAACTCGTTGTGCGAACTTTAAAGTCCAGTCTATTATACAAGCCACAGCAAATTACCCCACCATAATTAATGATAAGTTTAAGTTGAGTCTAGTCTTGAACGTATACACATGATAATTGGAAATTTTGAACAAAGTTGTTCCGTCGTAGACTCATACTTACGAGAAAATTAAGTTAGTAACCACATGTAGATTCTAAAACCATTAAATTTTCTTCCACTTCCATATAAACAAAACTCGCAGTTATTTACTAAATTGAATTTAATTAGTAAGCTACAGCAAATTGGAACCATTCGAAACTGATCTTACTTATTAAAAGTTTAAGTTTCATTTTAGAAGCTCTACAGAGCATTCGAACTATTAGGAAGCATAGATAGCTGCTTTTGAAGGGATTCCTCACAGCTATATAAAGCTCGGTGTGCACAGTTCGCCGCAACCGCGCTCATAAAACGTTGAATATGAAAATTTCCCCACTTTTCAAATAAAAAGCTAAGAGTTCATAAGCGATTACGTCAGAGCGGCTGAAAAATGACTTTTGGAACGGACGCGCACTCCGCCCGGGCCGCACTCAAGATTAATTGTTTAAAATTGACGTTGAGATCAGCTAATTCTCCACCCAAAATGCTCTTGTTTTTTTATCCACACTTTGTCACGAGATTGAGTCGTTTCTTGGATACCTACATTTGTAAAGATTATCCAATCTTTAACGGAGTAAGTAAGGATTTGATTTTAAAGGAACGTGGTTTTGTGTGAAATGTGTTTTCGAAATAGCAATGCGGCTGTGAATGAAGTAACGATTTCTGTCGAATCCGAACATTTTGCTTACTCGTACAATATACGTCAAAGTAGTAAAGTTTTTTTTTAGAAAATCTAGAAAATTTAGTTATAAACTTCGTTAGCGCGGTATAAACCTTAGTGGTTTCTGATGTTACCGCATGCCATTGTTTGATCTTATTTTGGATATGGTTATAAAAAAAGGAAAATTAATGAACTGCTTGTCAGTAACGTTGTGTTACTCTACATTGCTTACGACACTACAAAACAGTTCAGTACCCCTAGCACGAACCAATATCGGATTCGTATCGTTTGCGAGTCCGAAATGTCATTGTCAAATGTGTACTGATTTTTAGTTCTCGTTACGAACTTTGTGCCGCTGCTGTTCAAGTTTCCATACACATTTCGGTTTGCAAACTATTCGATTTCGATAATGGTTCGTGTTAGGGGTAGTACCCCTAGCACGAACCATTATCGAATTTTACCAATACCTTTCGGACTCGCAAACTATTCAAAATCGATATTGATTTGTTGGTTACTGATTTTAGCCTGCTGTTACCCTTCTTTTCCGGAGATTCCCTTGATCGTAGAGGGACAGATCAATTTTAACCGGTATACCCTTGGCCATACAATCTGAAAAAAATAAGATAAGTAATTAGTTTATATAAGCATAATGTGGTGGCTCAATAGACGGGAGCCCCAATTCAACTCGAAAATTCGCTTTCTCTTTTAACTTACTACTATATTCCTATCCGCTTTCACCAATAAAAGTACTGAACTTTATACAAGTTTGATTAAACTTTGAGTAACGAGGCCTACAAATTTCTTAAACAACCTACAGATTCTCGTAAAACAGAAAAAATATATACTTACAAAGTATTACGAAGAAAAGAGGTTTTATTCTTTGGTTAGCTAAATTAGTTAATTTATATATTCTTTCAAATGTTTTATCCTTATGAATTAAAAGAAGATAGGCATGTATTTTCCTTTTCCTACTATCAGTCCGAGATGTAGGCGCTAGCACGGATTTTATGACAGACTAAGTAGTGGTTGCATGCGACTTTAGGTAAGAAAGGTAAGGTAAAGTGTGATTTTTGAAGGGAAAAGTTCTTTAGTGGCGTTGTACATTTTTTTTGTATTGGAAAAAATGTTAAACTCGCGTCATGACACGTGGGCTGATCGCATCCCAGGCCACGTGTCCTGATCGTAAGACGAAAACAATAAAATTGGAAAGGTTGTTGACTTTCAATCTATTGGACGAAACATAGTAATATTTTATTTTATCGTATTATAATAATAAGTCTCTATCTAGGATGTCCAGGTGGCAGCTTTATTGCGAAGAAAATGCATTTTTTTATAATAGATGTCGCTAGGTGCGCTTAAATGAGAAATTCTGAGAGATAAACTTTTTAATGTAATATAAATTGTCATGTTTGTGTACGATAGCGCAATAAATAAATATTGTATTCTACCACATAAATGATAGTACTTTTATACTGATAATTAAAGAAATTCGTGCAAAATTATTCCCTAACCAATCCAAAATATCAAAAATGCACAACGTTAATATTCAAGTTTTCACTTCTGGCGGCACTCCCAGAGTGCAACCCGTCGTTTTTTTTACAAGAGAGAACTGCTTATTTGCCTCGTACACACAACACTGATGGAAAAAGAAAACCTATCAATTGACTCGCTATCTGCCTTTCTCTTCCACTTCCCCTCCCCCTCATCAGCCTATTAATGTCCCCATTGCTGGGGCACAGGCTTTCCCTATGGATGGAATAGGGAGATTGGGCCATGACCCACCACGCGGGCCCAGTGCGGATTGGTGGGTGCTAACGACTGCAGATGCAGCCGGGACCAACGGCTTAACGTGCCTTCTGAAGCACGGAGGAGCTCGAGATAATAAGTTTTGGTCACCCATCCAATGACCGACCACCACGAAAGTTGCTAAATTTCAACGATCGCAGCCGAACGCGCTAACCACTTGCGCCATCGAGCTCCTCTCTTCCACTTGTTCTATTATAATTAGGAAAATTTCGATGATTTTCAATAAAAGTGATTCGGATTTACATTCTATTGGATTGTCAACTCTGTACAGTAATTTTTTTACACTGAAATATCGTAGATTAATAGAAAAGATATGAATGAACCTTTCGCAAAGATGTTAAATACATTAAACATTTTTCATAAAATTTTAACGTTAATAATAACTTTTAATAATGAATTGAAGGCTTTGGCCTTATTTTATGTGAGAGTTCTAACCATATTCTGAGGAAATGGATCCCAAATTAAGCTACTTGCCTCTACATCGTGATATTACTATCACGTTTCCACCCAAAACCACAGCGCGACGTGTCAACGAATTATTCGGAGAGTCTCTTATGCAATACTTTGAAGTTGGCAAGAATAATAAATATATATTTTGTTATCTTACAAAATAATAATTTCTATTAGACATGTACTGAAAGCTTTATAGCTGATACATGACAACACCAGACACTCAATGTATACATTGACTGTCTCTGTATGTACACTGCGATGACACTTACGCCATGTCCGTGTCGCAGCCATGGAGACAGGACCTGCGCAGAGTCCCACACAAGTTTTTACGACGCTGCCTTTCAATTGAAAGATATATCGTGAGCTGCGGCAGATTGCAGTCGGTGTATCATCGATTCGCTTAGACAGCCAATACACTTGAACCGGGACATTAGATGTTTACAGTGTAAAAAGTGTATTAGTGTAAACTTTACATTAATATCTACAGAAAAAAGTGCTTACCATGTGGACGCAATCGACACTATTGTCGACATTTGTGTCGAGTGTCGGTGTCGTCGTGTATCTGAGCTATTCAAGTTTACTTTACATCTGAGAGTTTTAATGAGATGCCATTACTAATTAGGTTCCTATAGAAACAAATTGTCCTTCGTTGTAACTCCCTTTTTTTAATATTTTAGACTAGGTACGAGTACGTTTGTTACTATTTGAATTCATTCATAAAAGTAATAGCGAGGAGGAAGGAGTCTTAGGGTAAAGATACTGTTTAAATTAAGAGGAAAATCCACTCATATAATAAAAGAGTACATTTTATAAGATTATCTACTTTCCTACTTACTTAAACGACCAAGCGCCTTGGGCTTAAATATACCACACTTATTTAACTTGCCTTCCTATAAGGAAATTGTTTGATCTTTTTGTGCTTCTCTTTGTGTTAAATTAGTGTAATGGAACACAAACTAATTTTCCAATTAGCTACTTACAGTTTTTTTCTTAGTTACGAAAAATTACTATCCTCGTGTATGGACTCCACTTACAATTATCATGTGCGATGGACTAATTTGCCGCATTTTGTATAAAAAGACGATGGTACAACGCCAATAATTAATAAATCATGCAGCTACTTTGCTGCTAACAAATCCTCTAATAAGCATCTTGCTAGCCTGATGCTTATCCCACACCTGTGGGATCCCACGGCTGCACATACAAAGGACGTCGACGAAATCGGCCCCAGCATGCCCAAAAGAATGTCCTTCACTATTATTTTTCTATTTTTTTTAACTTATTAGCAATTAATCATAGTAAACGGACAATCTGTTTAAAAAAATAAAAGTTCTGTTACTAGATACTACAGTCTGTTCATCCTAACTTGTCCTATTTGGTAAACAATCTTGGTACTCCTTTTAATTGAAAATACAGCATTAAAATCAACTGATAACTGGATGCAATAGGGTTCGGTCTATAATAACGATTCGATTTATTTTAATAGTTTATTAGCTTCGTTATTATTTTTTTTTTAAATGGGTGATTTTGTAAAAAAGTTGTGTAAATAAACAAATCTTTTAGCGTGTCAAATTATCGGCAGTCCAAAAGCCACCCAAAGTTTCGACGCGCAGGTGTGGGTTAAGCATGAGGCCAATTTTATGATAACATAGACAGTAACAGCAGTTGAAGTGCTCACTCTACAAAATGGTAAGTATTTTCTGTATTTCCGTGGCATGTTGCCGATCGTTTATACACGAAGACGGTTTACGCTATACTTTGAGCAATACTGCAATTGGGATGAAAAATTCAATATGCCCTTAAATTGAACAAAACGGGAAAAACGCAGTTATGCATCGCATTTCGATATTCGCAACTGCTTGAACTGCCTACATCGAATAAACGAAATTGCGAGTATAAGTTTATTAGTCTCGCCATGCCAGGGCTGACGTGGCAGTGACTGTACCGTGATAATTCCGTCACGTTTGTTCTCACTCCGCCGCCCGCAATGAGACGTGTTGTGTTGACGAACCGTTTCAGCGGAGCTATCTAAATTTTACCGGGAAGTTGCAAAGCAAAATCAGCGGAAACATAAAGAACAACAATTGCTTTTAGGGCCATTCTCATTTGACAAAGAAAATGGATTAGATTAGATAGTCAATTTACGTTTACTCGTCTTTATTTTATAAATGCAAAAAGCTTTGAGTCCAAGACATGTTCGCTAATGATAGATACTACTTTCAGCTGTTTTTATAAAAATTAAGTGTTAGTAAAAAGTATTTCTTATAAGCTTGTAATTATTTGTACGATTTACGGTAGGGCCTACGGAGGTATGACTTCGAATCAGTACTGTATTCTCCGCGTTGCATTTACCTATACCTCTTGGTCACAACTTTCGCGGTAATATATAGATTTCATCTATAATATATAGGGTTAATTTATAATACCGGTTACCTCGCAGATGTACTAGGTAGCTAACATCATACACAAAACATTTGTTCTACGAGTTTTGAAAATTTGTTACATTTTATTTTCATACAAAATAATAAAAAAAAATGTTAGTTACTATTCAGACCAATACAGAGACGTGGAATTGGGGGTGAAGGAAGAGGGCGCCCGCGCAGGGCGGGGCGGGACGCGGCCACGGTAATATTACCGTGTCTTTGATGCGCGTGAGTCACACTTCCTTGTGTCCAAAAATCTTACGTCTGCATTAATTTAAAACCGAAAGTAAAATAATAGGTACCTAGATAAGTACCAATATTGAACATTAAACTCGGTGTAAGTAACTTTAAAAAACGATAAAGAATGATTACGAAAAATCGTTTTTACATATATGTAAAAACGATTGTAAAATATATATATTGTTTTAAACTTTCATGATCACTTACATTATAGATATTAACGGGATTGCTACCATGTACCTTGTTTTTTATGAGTGAGCGCTGTTGCAAGCGCCATGATCACGGAGTAACTGAAGTAATTGCGGGTAGATGTTATTGGCAGACATATCGGTCTACCCTCTGACGTCGTCTTTTACAGCGTTCGATACCCCTACCACTGGTCACATTCTCACTATTCACTCGCATTTGTTCCCGGCTCATATTACTCACAGTATCAGACAGAATCCAGTGATTAGGGCCCGAATCAATTAAATGTTTAGCAATGGCTGATTTTTGCGTATCATTATTTCTAACTGCTTTTATGTGTTCTTTCATTCAGCACGCTATTGTCCGTTTTGTTTGGCCAATATAAGAACTACCTGTGGTAGTTCCAAGGCCAAGCAGTCGATCTTGTATACACCAGGTTTCTCCAAGTGGAAGTTATCTTTGGGAGACCGTACAATCTGTGATACTTTTTGTAAAGGAGTGAAGACAGTATTCATTGAGTACCTATTAAGTATGTTCGAGATCTTGTCTGTCATTCCTTTGACATATGGCAAAAATAGTGGTTGCCTGTCTACTTTGTGTTTCTGGTGTCTTAATTTGTGTTTGGTGGAAACTTTCCCTTGTATCCGTTGTTCTGTAAGACCCGCCGTACATGCTCCAACTCTTCGTGCAGGTGTTCCTTGTCACACAAGTCATATGCACGGTTCTTCAGTGAAGTGACTACAGAATTTAGATGTTTAGGGTAGTGATGCGAGAAGGCGTTGAGATAACGGTCTGTGTGTGTAGCTTTGCAGTGAATGGAATGACTCAGCGAACCGTCATTCCGCACTCGAATCTTTACATCAAGAAAGGCCAGACTTCGGTCTTCTTCCATCTCATATGTGAACCGCATTTTGGTATGGACTCCATTTAAATTTGCCAAATGAGCCTCGACATTTTCTTTGTTTCCTCTCAAAACACAAAATACGTCATCGACATACCTCTTCCATAGTGCAATTTCTGTGGGGGCGGTGGCGAAAGCTTTTTCCTCAAAATACTCCATCCATATATTGGCAACTACTGGAGCTACCGGACTGCCCATTGCCACCCCATCTATTAGGAGGTAGTACTGACCCTGGTATATAAAGAAGTTCGTTGACAAACAATGATGTAACAACTTGGCATATTCTGTCGGGATGCCATTGCCCTACAACCTCACCTTTACTTCTTCCAGACAGTCCAACACAGGTACATTTGTGAAAAGTGATTCCACGTCGAAACTAACCATCAACTGATTGTATTCCACCTTGTTTTGGTGTAAGATTTCCACGAAATGGCGGGAATCCTTTACAAATGACGATGTTCGTCCCACTAACGGCTGCAATATTTTTGCTACATGCTTGGCCAGTTCATACTTAGGTCAGAGGCCTAACGACATAAAAAAAAACATTGCTCTGGTCGTTGCGGCCACTGGCCATGGACGTGACCGTCTAGTGCGCGAGGCGCCTAAGACCTAACTCAGACGAACAACTTTCCAACCGTTTATGAGTCCGTTGTCGGTAGCCACGAATTTGTATAGAAACGCAGCAAGAAACTCACATAGACAACTTATCGTAACGTCTGCCAACAACAGCAGCGTGTCGACGGTATCATCTACAAAATAACCGTCGGCGGCCGTCGCCTGCACCTGCAACTCACACGCAGCGGTCGCCCGGCGGCCACGAACGGCTGGACCCGTGCCCTTCACACCTGTACTCCGCCAAGCCTGTCTCGTGTTCGCTCATTATTCGCATTGCGATCCTAGTTCTATATGTGATATAATTCAATTAACTAGGTAAGGACATTCTAAATAGCCAAGCAAGAGTCCGACTCACACACGAAAAGTTCTGTGCCATCGTACAAGGCTAAAAACCTTTGCATTACAGCCATTGCGTCATACAAAACGCTCGGACCTCTGTGCTATAACCGCGAATCCCCATGACTACGTTCAAATGGCGTACATATTCAAAATTTCACTGATAAAATTTATTTTTTCGGTGCCGTGGTGCGACTTACAGCGGCTAGCGAAAGCGGAATAAAATACGCGCAACTGTCCGCCTTTTGAGTGGAGGGCGGAAGCGCGGGAGTAGTCGCTAGTTGCCAGTATGTGTAAAACTCCGCTCTTAGTACCCCCTTAATGGACGAGAATACGGAGACCGATGCACGGTGGTACAACCAATCTAAATTAAGCTGCATTAACATAGACTGAGTAAGTCAACTAATCGATATCGGGCAACGTTTCACCGGTGCGACTAGCCTGGACATGAGAATTGACCAACCCGCCATTCTCTAAACAAAAAAAGATATACTTTGTAGCCTCATACACTTGATAAATATCCACCATATTAAAACATAACGAAGGAATTTGTATTTCTATATGTTGTTATTCCGTAAATAACATTCAATTCATTAACAAAGGAATTCTATAGTATTAAATGAGCGATGTGGTTTCGACTGTACATTCGCTTAGTAGAAAAGCCATTTATCGTCCTCCATCCTGTCTCCATACGACGAAGCCGCGTACCATAAATATTTTTTGTTCGCATAATTTCTCGGTATTACTTCCTCTTTTTTTATTTTCCGTAAGAGTGCAACACATTCGGCGGCTTCTTTTGTACTCATAAAGTGACATCGTTTTAAATTCGTGGGATGAACATCGTTTCATGTACGTAGGTAGGTACCTACTCTGGAGCCTCATTTAGAGTCAAGAAAGCAATTACATAAGAGAAATTCGTTCGTCTTTTGTTCGCTCTTTTATACTCGCCTTATCGTTGATCTCCGCTTGTAGTATAAAGTATAATATATTCTTAGCCCTCGGATTTAATACTATTGATAGGATAGGAAGGACTTTTATCACATTTTTTTTAATTATCATTATGAACAAAGAATGCTACGAATTAATGATTATAAGTTAATTTCTGAATTCCCGTCCATCAAAATGATTTGCCTTTTTGTAATTTACTTCTCTGAATATACATATACATATATAGTTTTGAAAAGCGGCACATAAAATTTAATCTTAAAAAAAATACCTAGTTATCAAATTGAAATACAAGGTATCATAAATGTTTTTTGATGTATTATTTAGTGCAGATAAATGTATAAATAAAAAAATGATGTGGTGTCGTGGGACACCAGGTAGGAACGAAGTTCCTTCGACTAATGTAGAATCGACACAAATTGCAAACTCGCTTGTGTATGCGACTGTCGCGCCTGCGCACGTCTCATTTAACGGTTTTATTCCACGCACTTTTTTCCACGGATTTTTTCTTACGGTTTTACTATCACATTTTTTTCAGTTCGGTCGCGCAGCAAAATCCCTATCCCCTCCAAGCCTGCCGTAAGGAACTTCGTCGCGCCTGCGCACGTCTCATTTAACGGTCTTTTTCCACGCACTTTTTTCCACGGATTTTTTCTTACGGTTTTACTATCACATTTTTTCAGTTCGGTCAGCTAGTGTTCGTAAAGATTGCTAGGCAGGACTGGCCCACAGTTTATAATAAACTACAATGTCACAATAATCCAGTAATGCAGCCCCGTCGCTCTGCCACCCCCCTGGACTTAACCACAGTTTAGTATAATATACGACAATAATCCAGTGTTGGTATAATGCCACAATAATTTGGGGTTGCACCCCCGTCGCTCTGTCACCCCCTGTTAAGTACTGACCTTGTTATCATGTCTAGCTTAAGTTTACAGCAGATGACAGGCGTTCCTGGTCCACAGCTCGGTATAACGTCACAAATATCCAGATTTCGTGTAATGTCACAATATTCCAGTGCTGCACCCTCGTAGCAGTGCCACCCCCTACATACGCACCTTATTATCATGTTCCGCTAGCGTTCGTAAAGGATGCTAGGCAGGACTGGCCCACAGTTTAGAATAAACTACAATGTCACAATAATCCAGTGATGCACCCCCGTCGCTCTGCCACCTCCTGATAAGTACTCACCTTGTAATCATAATCATGTCTCACAGGCGTTACTGTTCCACAGCTTGATATAACTTCACAAATATCTAGTGTTGGTGTAATATCACAATATTTCAGTGATGCACCCTCGTCGCTCTACCACCCCCTATAACTTCACACATATTTAGTGTTGGTGTAATATAATAATATTTCAGTGATGCACCCTCCTCGCTCTACCACCCCCTATAACTTCACACATATTCAGTGTTGGTGTAATATAACAGTATTTCAGTGATGCTCCCTCGTCGCTCTACCACCCCCTATAACTTCACACATATTCAGTGTTGGTGTAATATCACAATATTTCAGTGATGCACCCTTGTCGCTCTACCACCCCCTATAACTTCACTTATATTCACTGTTGGTGTAGTATCACAATATTTTAGTGATGCACCCTTGTCACTCTACCACTCCATATAACTTCACACATATTCAGTGTTGGTGTAATATCACAATATTTCAGTGATGCACCCTCGTCGCTCTACCACCCCCTATAACTTCACACATATTCAGTGTTGGTGTAATATAACAATATTTCAGTGATGCACCCTCGTCGCTCTACCACCCCCTATAACTTCACACATATTCAGTGTTGGTGTAATATCACAATATTTCAGTGATGCACCCTCGTCGCTCTACCACCCCCTATAACTTCACACATATTCAGTGTTGGTGTAGTATCACAATATTTCAGTGATGCACCCTCGTCGCTCTACCACCCCCTATAACTTCACACATATTCAGTGTTGGTGTAATATCACAATATTTCAGTGATGCACCCTCGTCGCTCTACCACCCCCTATAACTTCACACATATTCAGTGTTGGTGTAATATCACAATATTTCAGTGATGCACCCTTGTCGCTCTACCACCCCCTATAACTTCACACATATTCACTGTTGGTGTAGTATCACAATTTTCAGTGATGCGCCCTCGTCGCTCTACCACTCCCTATAACTTCACACATGTTCAGTGTTGGTGTAATATCACAATATTTCAGTGATGCACCCTTATCGCTCTACCACCCCCTATAACTTCACACATATTCACTGTTGTTGTAGTATCACAATATTTCAGTGATGCACCCCCGTCGCTCTACCACCCCCTATAACTTCACATATATTCAGTGTTGGTGTAATATCACAATATTTCAGTGATGCACCCTCGTCGCTCTACCACCCCCTATAACTTCACACATATTCAGTGTTGGTGTAATATAACAATATATCAGTGATACACCCTCGTCGCTCTACCACCCCCTACAACTTCACACATATTCAGTGTTGGTGTAATATCACAATATTTCAGTGATGCACCCTCGTCGCTCTACCACCCCCTATAACTTCACACATATTCAGTGTTGGTGTAATATCACAATATTTCAGTGATGCACCCTCGTCGCTCTACCACCCCCTATAACTTCACACATATTCAGTGTTGGTGTAATATCACAATATTTCAGTGATGCACCCTTGTCGCTCTACCACCCCCTATAACTTCACACATATTCACTGTTGGTGTAGTATCACAATATTTCAGTGATGCGCCCTCGTCGCTCTACCACTCCCTATAACTTCACACATGTTCAGTGTTGGTGTAATATCACAATATTTCAGTGATGCACCCTCGTTGCTCTCTCTCCTGCCGTAAGGAACTTCGTCGCGCCTGCGCACGTCTCATTTAACGGTTTTATTCCACGCATTTTTTCTTATGGTTTTACTATCACATTTTTTTCAGTTCGGTCGCGCAGCAAAATCCCTATCCCCTCCAAGCCTGCCGTAAGGAACTTTCGTTCCAATAATGATTTAAGATTGAAATTGTCAGTGAGTAGAATCTAAATGTTTGTTCAATAAACAGTTGCACAATAAATAAGATTTGACTAACTGTATCAGTGTAGATCAAATTATTAGGATGTGCATTGCGGCCACTATCGCATTCTCCCAGCCATTAGTGGTTGCACAAATCATCTATAGATTGGGCCATTTATCATGCGTTAATGAAGCGAAACTACGTGTTACATATAGTAAGTGACAATGCGTGTACTTACCACAGTAAATATGAAATCATTAATTGAAGGGAGTAAGAAATGTGCCGTGATAATGGGACATTTTAAGTAGTAGATTAGCCAAGGATATTATTTGTTAGGAAAAAACAACAAAATTAGACATGGGCGTTTTTGGTTTTGAACGCAAACGGATATTTATCGGATTTCAGATTTCAAAATCGATTTTAAAATCCGTTTTAAGATATCCGATTTCAGATGTGCCGAACTAAGCCAATTCACTAGTTTGTGATATGATTTGGTTTTATTAGCTAACGACAATCACAAACAATTAATTGTACGAAGCAAGGATACTCGTAGATTTGCGCGATTTTCCTTTATGCTTTAAATCTAGGCTTAGGCAAGAGTATATATTCTGTGGCTTAGGACTAGCAGAAAAGTTATCTTTACCGTTAAGAGTAAAACTTTTGCGGCGCATTTAAAAATCGGCTTATGTTAAATGATTTCTTTTTACATATTTTTTTAGTAATTTTTTTGGTTTTTCTGTTTGTTTTTATTATTTTTCAAACCATTTACAAAATCAAACCTAATTACTTCAGGTTAGCGTTCAAAAAAATGTCAGTTGCTCGTGATGTTTTTAGACATCTTTTTTCAGTAATAAATAATCCCGCCTTAGAGAAGAACAATAGATTTCCGTAAACAGCAAACCGAAATCGGACTTCCGAGCACGAAATCTGACTTCCGAAAACGAAAGCACGAATTTCGAATCCGATTTACATTTGGATACTTGTGGTGGTATTAGATCGCTAGCGTTTTGGTTCGGTTAGATTTCTGAAATCGGATTTTCTTGTTGAGAAATCGTTCGGTATCGATTTGTGTTTGAAATCGGATTTTGGATTCGTTTTGATATATCGGACGCATGCCTAAACAAAATGAATTTATCCGTAATTTTTTACATTATGGGTCATTTTCGTATCACATTCCAACATTTTTCAACTTTTGCATGAAACATTTAGTTACAAAGTTTTGTGATTCTTTGGATAATACTTAAGACTTTGTTTTTTTTGTTGAATACCGGAAAGTCGAATAAGTACGTAACTTATCAAAACCGTTTTTATTCAGAGTTTTAGGATTAAGCGTTATTAATAGAAGAAATTGTTACTTAAACAGAGTTATTTTGGTGGTATGAATCCAGTCACGTAAGTTGGTAAGTACATAATTACCAGTTGTTTTTAGGGTTCCGTAGTCCTGACAAGGAACCCTTATAGTTTCGTCATGTACGTCTGTCCGTCTCCGGTTTTGCTTTGAGACTGTTAGCACTAGACAGTTGTAATTTTGTGGAGATATGTATATATCGATCACGCCGACAAAATGGTACAATAAAATGATAATCATAATTTTTAGGGTAGCTCCCCTACATGTAACCTGGGGATGTTTTTTTTTTATAATCTACCCTATCGTGTAGGGTATCGTTAAATAGGTCCCTTAAAATTGTTGAATAAATTATGATAATAGTGCTTTTCATTAACCTTTAAGGAAAACTATAATGGTTAAAATAGATTTGTTATTTAAGAGTAATAGTCGTTCAAAGGTTAAATATATATATATATACACGTATTTTTTATATAGTCAGGTAGGCTCTACCCTACCCGATGTTAAGTAGTGATAAAGTCCAAACGCGAAGATAGCTGGTACAGCAGTTATAAACTGCCACACCAACCTCCACTACTTTGCCAGCCTGCAAAAATGCTTCTTCACGCCTCTTAAAGGAACCCAGATTGTAGGAAGGAGGGAACACGTGCGCGGGCAAAGATTTTCCTTACTAATAGTACGACAAAGGATTGAGTCACTAAATTTCTTTGTTCATGTAGGAATAGTGGCCACAGTAAGTCAGTGGCAACGAAGCCAGCGCGCGTTGTAGTGTTTGTTTTTAAACAGAGCGTGACACTGACACACGTAGGACAGCTGTTTTGTCTATGATAGCGAACCGCTTACGTCAGCGTAACTGTCAAACTTCATTGATTGGGTTGGTAGCCTTGAGGGAAGAGTCGATTTTCCTATTCGACTAAAATATTCGCCTTGAGACTTATAAAAAAAAAAAAAAAAAAGTAATCAGGCGGTGAATCTCTGTGGGGGCGCGTGGATGAATGGATGGAGTTTGACAGTTGTTGAATTTTGAATAGTCTTTCCCAGATCGATTTGAGTCCTCCTTATCGGGTGCTGTTTTTTAATCGATTTTGAATTTTACTCGAAATTGAATTTCCTCGCTGATTTGGGTAGGTATTCCCTTTTCCTCAGCTTACGGCGAGCGTAGGTATATAGTTTTGAGTTTATTCTTCGGTTCGTCTCGAATGCGGCGGCTGTCTGTTTGACTGTGGCCTTTGCCTTCAGTTGAAGTGGGAGACAAATCATAGACACATGTTTGGGAGTGGACGACCCGTCTATCATCTATGAGCAATTGTCAAAACAACTTTTAAAATTTCACAATCTGTTTGTGGTACGTTTAACTTTTCATCTTTTCTTCTGCCCAAAGTATATTAAAAGGCATATTATTGTCGTCGGAGTCGTGAGATAGATCCGAAAAGTTTATTTCCCGAAGGATATTGGCGGAAAAAGCGCGGAGTCGCTAACCGAACTGAGTTTCGTAGGTATATTGGAGTAACTCTTTTTCCTACATAATTTGCAAGTTTGGGCTGTGAAAAATAACCTTTCTGTTGATATTCTGTATCGTAGGTGGACGAACACGAACCTTCGCAAGGCGATTGCAATAATAAGGCGGTAACTTGTGATAGGAAACAAAATACTTACGGATAGTTTCATATTTCGAACGGTAAGCTATCATCTGACCTCATATTTATTCTCCTAGCACTAATTGAACTGCATAATGCACAATATAGTGATTCTTGTCAGCAAATATACCTAATCATTCTTGTCAAGTTAGTGAACGTGGAATTGATTTTCTTCAAACCGGGTGGGACGGGCCCCAGTCCTGTAGTGATTCAAATTTTAAAGTGTAAACATTGACCGTGAATATCCCTCACTCCCTCACCCACTACAGATGTGGTAATCTATGTATTTTCCCCATATCTGATCATTTTTTTCAATGTGAACTTCAGGCTTGTACGAAATATTGGAGGACTAACAAGGAGACTTTTTTTCTGTACACGGACCAGAAGGGACGCGGGAGTTTATTTGCCAGCCGCTCTCCGGTTTTATGTAACCCGGCCGTAACAGCAGACAGATTATACACAGCTAAACCTATCATAATCAAGGTATTTCTCTACTAACCCCGGGTGAACGTGGAAAGGAACCACCAGGCGAGGTTGGACCCCGACTTACCCATTTCCATATATTTACATATATCTATATAACTGGTTATCTCACTGAGAACTAGAATTAACTAAGTTTGTCACCAATATCGATCAAACGAGCCGTAGAACCTCTGAAATCCACTAAATAGCTTATTCAGTCTAGTCTATGTGGTATTTGTGGATAAAATATATTAGTAAGTATTATATTGTAAGTACATGGTAAAGTGTTATGAATGTCTGATATTCATATAATTATAACCTTTCATGACAACTTGTTGGTTTATATACACATTAACTTTGAACTACTGTATTCAGCTTAGATATTTATAATTAGTGAAACATAGTTATTATATAAATAATAAACATAGTTAGACTTGTTGATTTATATAAGCAATAACTTAAAACTACTGAATTCCTATGCTTTGGTATCTAAAGTGGATAAAATATACTTATAACATTATCTTAATTTTTTGGTTTTCTTTTATTGTTCCCCCGGTGCTCTGAGTGAGCGAGAAGAGGGCTGTGGAGGGGAATTTAACATCACAGCGTGGTCCTTTGAAGAAAAGGTGATGGACGGATAAGGAAAATAACTCCTCTGAACACTCGCCGTGGTATAGTTGGTAGAATGCGCTTAATGATGCCACATCGGGACGTAATTATAGAGACTCGAGTTTGTTAGTCACCTCTTCATCGAAAATTATGCGGGCAGCGCGCCGTTGCAACCTATCCAAGGCATCGAGTAAGTACTTAGCGGAGACATCCAAGAGGTGCGAGCAATATTCCACGCAGGACTGCACTTGCGTTTTGTATAACAAGCACAGTTGATAATCCGTGAAAAAACGCCGCACCTTGTTCAGGACTCCGAGTTTGTGTAAAGCTGTTTTGATCACGGTTACAATGTAGTCCTTTGGATTCAGATATGAGCAAACTTCCATACCCAGCATGATAATGTTGCTCTGTGTCGCGGTTCTTACCTATTGAATATTCCTATATAAGAACATTAATAGGATATAGATGAAGTTTTTGTAGCGTAAAAGCTTGAATCGCAACAATATCAAAAAAAAAAATTTAATAACCACAATAAAATATCATTAGTTCCACAACGTACAGAATTACGTTTATTTGGGCAAGGAAATTTCATTCAAAAAATCTCGACACATTGACGAAATTGATAGACGAATAACGCTAACATGAAATAAGTTCTGGAGCAACAAAGAACTACTCAAATCAAGCCTTATATTAAAGCTCAGAAAGAAAATTTTAGACTCATGTATACTTCCTTGTTTTTCTTATGGCTGCCAAACTTGGATCTTTAATAATTCTACTGCAAATAAAATGCGAAAGAGCGATGGAGAGAAGAAGTATATAGAACATAAAGAGAAGTGACAGGAAAAGAAATTCTGAGATAAGACAAACTAGAAATGTCATTGTTCAAAATTAATGCTCTAAATCACTGCAAAAAACTCAATTGGAATAGGGCCGGCCACATTGCCCGCATGGATAACAATAAATGGATCAATAAAATAATAACATGGCCAGGACCGCACAATAAAAGAGTCAGAGAAAGACCAAAAGAGAGGTGGATCGATGAAATTGTTTATTTCATCGAGATCGAGGAGGCCTTTACTCGCTGCGAGGTCCCTAATAATATCTTATTATAAAATTTTATTATTCATATATTTTTAATTCAATTTTATTATGTAATTTGTTTAAATCAAATATTATTCACAATAATTGTATCTGTAAATAATTTATTAAGGAAATAATAAAAAGGTTATTATTATTATAGTTCCACAATGCTACCGCGAGTACTAACGGCATCGGCTTTTGTGTCGCGCTAACGTTCCGTTTTTATAAAAAGTATACAAGCACTTGAAAAATCGGCGGTTATACCGCATCATCCACTTCTCAGGGGATGATCGCTTCAAATGAAGCATGTAAGGCCATAAGCATGAACTACGGGTGTATTTTAGGCAGTAAGAGTCTGTCATAACCTTGCAGCCGGCTGTAGGGTATCCATGAGGATTTCACACCGGCTCTCCCGCCTGGGAGGAAACAAAAAAAAAATCAGCGGTTATTATTCGTATTTAAAAAAAAATGAGTTTGAGACGCAGTTTTACTTTGATTTAGGTATTTTATTTCAAATATATAGATTGATATTAATTGGTTTTTTCTAATTTTCGATATAGAAAATAAATACACCTGCTGAAATATATTGTGGTAACTAAAGACAACTACCCTGCACTGTGCTTGGCACGATATGCTTGGCAGGGTTTTTTTACAGAAAAATATTTAGATAATATATTTTTATTTATTAGCTTTAAATTGCCGAGTGAAATTATTGCTATTAAAATTTCTTTAGATTAATGAATATTAAACTACAAAATTCTCTTAGTTACATGCTCAACCACAGTTATAGTATGGATTTCAAACCATAAACATCGATTTCTTGTTGAGCACTATAAATAAGTATAGTTCATGTTCTCCGCAGAATTATAATGGAACCTGATGAGATGTAGCCCTACTCTTGGTAGGGTATTCTCCATTAGCTAATCATATCCATCAGAATATTGAACGGACTGTGGTTAAATTTTGAGGTAAATCCGAGTTAACAATAAACTTAATGGACATTATTATGCGCTATTGTTAAGTGTATACGTAGTGTTATATTCTGGATAGAATAACATAATATCTATTTTTTTCTTTTTCTCACTGTCTGTTATGATGGTTGTGATGTAGAGTGTCTAGATAAGTAGGTCTTAAAAAAATTTTTGAGCTATAAAGTTTTCGCTGAGGGATAATTTTGTGATCATTTATTAAGTTCAAAAGTGAAAATTTCTTTTATGGACAAATGCGCGAAATTTTCTTTCTGGTCGGAGTACTCGTCTAGGGAAGTAACGTCCACCTTACAAAGACCATCATGAAAAAATACTTAAAATAATACCTTTGGGTAGTAGTACTGTATTTCTTTTAGGAGATCAATCGTTCAGGGCTTCAGGGGGTATAGAAATGAGGTTAGAGTAGGCAACTCGCTAGTGATACGGTAGGGTATTTTAAGTCAGGCTATGTCGACCACTTGCCACCAAGCGGCCTTGCTTGTTTGCCACCCTATTAAAATCAGCTAAGTATATTAGCATTGTGTTACATATTCTCTATCATGGGGAGTTCGATGTCGCAGGTGGATAGTGCGTTCGACCTGCCATCGGGGAAGCTAAGAAACTTTCGGTCAGTCATTAGATGTGTGACCAAAACTTACTATCTCGAAATTTGGATAATTTCGAGATAGTAAGTTTTGCTTTGGAACATGAGCAAGAACATGCATCTGCAGTCGTTAGCACCCACCAATCCCCATTGGACACACGTAGTGGGTCATGGCCCAATCTCCCTATTTTATCCATATGAATGTATGACATATGGATTGTGAGGACATTAATAGGCTGGTAATGATGATGATATTATCAGTTGGACTTTACTTTCGTGTTTTAAAGGGATCTTATTAGTAGCTATTTCATTTAACAAAAGAAAACACTAAACTAATATCTGTCTTCGTCACGATAAGAACGAATCTAAACTCCAAACAAAGTAACATTCGTACGAAAACGGAGAGAGGGACCAATAAAAAAAAATTGACAATCAATAATTCAGTTAGCGGCTGTCAAAGTCTGAATTTATAAATCATTCTGTGAATTCGTAATACTTGTTCATCTGTGTCGGGATTCGGCCAATGATAAATTTACAGCCCTCGCGTAATGATGATCGATCTTGTCAGAACAGAAAAGTTTTGCTATGTATTATTTAAGTAAACCGATGATTGCCTACGTAAATTTAACTTCTTTTTACATTATTATTATTATCCAAGTATATCTTTTGATTGTAACTTTTATTATTATTATAAGTAACGAGATGTGGTCTGTACTTCATTATATGATAAATACTAGATGTGCCCCGTGGTGTCACCCGCTGTTTATAAGGGTTATTTTCCCGCATTAAAGAAAGAAAGAAAAACGATTATTGGCCTAAAACATTTACAGAACAACAAACATTGAATAAATAAAGAGAAAGTAAATAATACAGTGAAAAAGGTATAATAAAAAATAAAAAGGAAAGGCTAATGTAGGTCGCTGCCTCAGCCAAGCTGCTACGACTCTTGGCACGAGGTCGCAGCAGCGCTGATATTCTGGCAGCGCCCCCTCTTAAATATTTACAAATAAAAATAAAACAGACGTGGCCGCGCTCAGCACCCACACGCAAAATGCAACTCCCCACCCCGAGCTCAAGTCCTAAACAGTGGTGAACGAGAACTGCGAAATCCGACACAAGCCGCACACGTGGCGCGCGAAAGGAACGCAGCCCAGGGCCGCGCTCCACACTAGCACTAAAACCCAAACCTGACACAACCCCCTCACACCCCACGCCTGAACCGAAACGCCTCAGGGCGACAATTTACACCTGGAGGATAGGTACGGAGCGTGGCCCTGATCAACAAACACGTGTTTAACACGAAGATGTGGTGCACGTTATCCTAAAAAAAACTAAAATAGATTGTTGAATTTCAAGATAAGACTAATTTTTTTTTTAGGAAAAACTAATTATTCTTGTTAAAAATTTACAATTTATCGCTTTTTTTCGTTTGGTCTCTCATGCCAAATGAGCGCTGGTCGAGTCTCCCGTCACGCCTGCATCAATGACGTCATCCGCAGAGCTCTTGTTGCAGTCAATGTGCCAGCGGCCCTAGAGCCCAGCGGCATCTTCCGAGACGATGGCAAGAGACCTGACGGAATGACGCTCATTCCCTGGAAGCAGGGTCGTCCTCTTGTGTGGGACGCAACTTGCGTGGATACGCTTGCTCCGTGCCATACAAGTAGTACCTCCCTGGCTGCAGGCGCGGCGGCGGCCTCCGCCGAGTGCTCCAAGCGGCGCAAATATTCAGCTCTCAATGAGAGCTACATATTTGTGCCATTTGGTGTGGAGACCATGGGACCATGGGGTCCAAGTGCTCGTTCCTTCTTTAAGGAATTGTCTAAGAGACTCACCGAGGTGACCGGTGATCAAAAGGCTAGCAGCTACCTCGGCCAACGGATTAGCCTCGCTATCCAACGTGGAAATGCTGCCAGCCTATTGGGCACCATTCCTGACGGCGGCGCTGGGGGTGATATATTTTATATTTTGTAAATTGTATATTTAAGTTCTTAGTTATTTCTAGTTTTTACGTTTTTAGACATAAGGTAGTTGTAATTCACTTGTCAAAAGTAGGAAGTATTTCAGTTTTTGTTATTTATCGCTTAAATCTCGGCCATTTTAATACGAAATTGACTTAATTCTACAAATCATTGCAATATAGTTATAACAAATTTTATTCTCAATACTAGCTCATTGATTCCTCCATTATGTCATGTCTACAAAAATATATTCGTATATTCTCTAGCCGTTTGTCAGCCAGGAAACAATAACGTTATTAACACGAAGGAAATATGCAGACATAGGAGGTATAGAAGGAAACTTAAAATTAATGAACAAAAGCTAACCTGATGAAACCGTGCTAATTATCACAATTATAATGAAAGAAAAGAAATATGAACATGAACAATAAATGCATATAATATAATGTATTTTATGAGTGTACAAATTAATTTGAAATGACATAATTAAAAAAAAACTTACTTTAAATTATAGTATATTATAACCTATTTGTATAATAAATTAACAATTGTATGAATGACATGACATTCTCAGGATCACAATAGAAAAATGGTAATTCCTAATCTTAACTCAGTTACTGTATTTATTTATTTATTTATTTATTTTTGGAGTATTGAAAATATGAGTGACAGATCTCTTTGGATATTTGAACTTAGCCAGTCTTTTTAAATTTAGCAGGCTGTTCTTGCAAGTATGCATGGATCATAAACTGTAACACAATAATTAAGTTTAGATAAAATAAGTTAATCACACAAGTAAATTCTGGGCTTCTCTATCAGGTATGGCCTTATTCTGTTTAGAAGCTTTAGCTTATAAAAACAGTTCCAAACACTTTCAGCGATATGTGATTCGAAATTCAGCTGGCTATCCAAGGTGAACCCTAGCTTTACCCACACGCTCAATATTTGTCCCCTCCATATTAATATTCAAAGTCACTCCATCAAACTTCTTTATATTTTTTATGCTGCCAATTAGTAAAAATTTAGATTTTAGAGGATTCAGAGCAAGGCAATTGGACCCGGACCAGGATAATATTCTATTTATGACACTATTTATTTTACCTACAGCAATGTTATTTCTTGTGGATCAAATGACAGGTATAACTGAATATCTTCGGCGTAAAGTTGATACTTGCAACTATCAATACAGTTTGTGACGTCAGCACTGTAGATGATAAAAAGGACGGGCCCAAGTATAGAGCCCTGTGGCACGCCTCTGCATGCACGAGTGTATCCTAGTTCCATTTGCTGCAGTAAGTTCTACGTATTGGCTCCTGCCAGATAAGTAGCTATGGAACCATTTTACAGCTGTAGAATCAACCCCAAAAAAAAACGAGTTTTGACAAAAGAAGTGACACCCGCCCCAACGCGCCTCCTACTCCTTCTACACAGACCACAAACACCAACACTACACAGCTATCATACTTGCACACTAGCTTAGCATTATGCATACACCGCACCTGCAGTATAAGAGTGCGAAGACCCGGTCTACACACGACACGCTATACCAGGTACAGGTAAAAGTACTTGGGCGTTTTTCCCCGCCCGCCACGATAACGGCTAACTAGAGCCGAGGTCCGAGTCTCAGAGACGCCCTCTAGTTAAGCCGACCCACTCAGGTTTGAGTGGTCTAGAAGCTTCAGACGGAGAGGAGATTCCCTCTGTGTGGAGATGCCATCTGCCTGGAATACCGCTAGAGGCACTCGCCAATTCTCGGCTTGAGGTCATCTGGGACCAACAGCATACAAACTCAAAAAAAAATACGTATGCCATCGTGAACTAAATCTAATGTAAGGAGATAATGATATAACTAAAAGACCCTATTTCTATCTGTGGTTAATAAACCCAACTCAGCGTCATTGATAGACGCAATCGAAAAAAAATATCAGTGATCTACTAACGCCGTGGTACAAATCGGGAATAAAAATTCGTTTCGATGCCAGCCAAAAACACGAGTTTGTTTTCCGGCAGATTAAACCAGTCTAATTCGATTACACATCAATTTTGATGTTGTTCCTTAACGCAGTTTGCGCGCGGCAATTATACGAGGTTTCGATTCCGGTCACGTAACATTCGATTCTGCTGCAGCTAGAATAGAGAAAATATGCAAGCGCCTGTCTATATTGTTTCTTTGAACATTTTTTATATGAGAGCTAGGTGAATTTAGAAACCACAATAACTGTTAAACAACGTTCTCTTATTTTTTCTACATTATAATATTATAAAGAAGAAAGATTTGATTGTTTGTTTTTCTGTATTGAATAGGCTCCGAAACCACTGGACCGATTTCAAAAATTCTTACACTTTTAGAATCCTAGATTATCCCTGATGAACAGAGGCTATAGAGTATTTTCAAAAAGTTAGGGTTACGTATGAAAAAATAGACAATGTAACCCAGTGTGTAAAAAAATACCTTATATCGCTTACGCTGCAGAAATCATTGACAATAGAACAAAGCGATGTACTATAGTTTTAAACAGGACATAAATATCTTCGTAAAAGTTTCGCGATATCATATGTCTAACTATTAAGGTGAAACCGCACTAAAGTGACACTACAGCGGAGAGGCGCGTCGCGGCATCGGAGCGGCGCGGCATTATCAAGCCACACTGTACTGCAGCGGCGCTACAGTGGCATTTTGTTTTATTTCATTCGTGGTTACCAGACGAACAAGATGGACGGAATAATTACATTCTTATTCCATCTCCCATTACATTATTGCAATAA
Organism: Chilo suppressalis; assembly: GCA_902850365.2. Classification (NCBI taxonomy): domain Eukaryota; kingdom Metazoa; phylum Arthropoda; class Insecta; order Lepidoptera; family Crambidae; genus Chilo; species Chilo suppressalis. The sequence goes on from OU963902.1 coordinate 9,686,984, forward strand.
AACATGCATAAGGGATGTTTGTTAAACTTTATTAAATAAACATAATTATTAACTCAAAAAAGTATTTACTTCCAGTTACACTTATAATGTAATTATTTCGTTCCATTTATTGATTTTTCTCACATGATTCATATGACTTTCATTTTCTAAATCATATGATTCCGAATAATTACTAACAAGAGAAATTAATTTTTCGTCGTCCGTTATGTGGCGTCATTCGCTCGATACGTTACAACTTGAACTAACTGGTCGCACCGCGCCTCTCCGCTGCCGTGAACTATGTCGCACTAGCGGCAGCGGAACGGCGCGGCGCGGCGCGGCGCGGCGCGGCGCGGCGCGGCGCGATCGGAGCGGCAAAATATTCTCCGGGCGTCAACCATGTCGCGATGCGCCGCCGCGCCGCGCCGCTTCACTGCAGTACCGCTATAATGAGTTTTAATTCATAAGAAACAGTAGAAAAAATATTTTTCTTGACGCGCCGGCGCCGCTCCGATGCCGCTACGCGCCTCTCCGCTGCAGTGTCACTATAGTGCGGTTTCACCTTTACAGTTATGTCACAACTATAGGTCCCTTGAGAAAAAAGGTTATAGTGGTTATAGTGTTGTAACTTAAAAGATGGGCATATGCTGTCGTAATTTTTTTATAGAACTTTTAAAGGGGAACAATTCCGTCAAACATGATTTTTGTGCAACTGAGTAAATGATTAAATTTACTCAGCGCACGCAACGGAATCTCCCAAATGGAATATTTTTACCCTTTATTGCAACATTTTACATCGAAACTCCGTTCCTACTGGTTGCAGCGTAATATGATAAAGCCTTAAGATTTTCCTAATAAATGCACTATCTAACACAAAAAGATTTTTGAAATCAGACCATTAGTTTCCGAGTGTGTGCGTTCAACAAAAAAAATGGTGTATTCGTTTTAAAATTTTCACTATCAGTTAAATAATAATTATTATAATGACATTCATTCTGTATAATACAAGCCTGAGAACAAAGTCTATGTCAAAAAAAAAATAGTCTATACTACAGCTCGTTACCGAAGCGAAGCGAGGGCGGGCCACTAGTTGTAGAAATAAAGAAGATTCGGCAGTTTTGTACATTTTGTAAAATTAAAGAAAACAGTGGGCGACGTTAAATTCGTACGTGCATTGGTACTTGATCTCTATTTACATACTTTTGATGTATACAACATTGGCAGCGAAGTGCAAAGTGCAAATACACACGACACTCATTAAAAGTTGATAATTTGATATAATGTGGCATTATTAACACTGTATCTGTAATTGGATTATTATAAGACAGCGAAACAGCGTTCCATTGCTTTTGACATCGGAATAGTATCACAGTTCCGCCTTAACGACATCACAATTATGTCATCGCTAATTATGACCACCCGGTGCCCGACCAGTCATCATCAGCCTATAAATGGCCCCATTGCTGGTGCACAGGCCTTCCCTATGGATGGACTAGGGAAATTGGCCCATACCAGTGACGACTGGTATTTAAGCGCCCCTCGTTGTCCACAGGTGGTTAATGGCAAAGATTTAAAATCTTTGGTCAATGCGTGAACGCCGCGTAATCGCCAATGAACCGCGTTTTGTCAACCAAAGAACATTGCGAATGCGCATCGCGCGGTTTTGTTTATAATAGTGCATATGAACAAAACCGACGCGACGTCACACCAAGTTCTCCAAAAACGGCGAGCATTTAAAATACCTGTGCAGGTGTGATATTTTTTTTACACATACTAAAGCAATGTCAACCACTAAACTTATAAAAAAAACCGTACCTACATATTATTTATTGTCAAGAACTTGTTTGTACCCATGGAAATGTTTATACTTACGTACAAATTTAATAACTGTCATGTATTCTTGGTGTTTTCCTCTCACGAATGTTATTAATGATACACAAACGTGTTCACAGAATATTTATTTAATAATAGAAATTGTACACCTGGAATATATAGAACTTGTGGCTGAATATTGAAAAGACGAGTTCACTAATTCCAAATACAATTTTATTCTGGTCACGTCATAGTCGAGCAGTATTGCGGAATAAAAATGGGAAAAATATCCAATCCCCCATTTGCAGCGCATGCAACTCTGTAAGGAATACAACGGTACAGATTGGAGTCATAAATGTATGTTATTTAGGTTAAGTGGTCGATTGGAGTGATATAAAATTAAATTTCTAAATTTTTATTGCAGCAACATTATTTTGTATATCGTTTGATATATAATCAGAATAAATGGTGCTATTACAGTTATTTTGACAATATTGAGAAAAGAATTTAGAGAATTTAGACACATGTAGGCCTAATAGTTGAAAGTAACTATGTGAAACGTTATATGATACTTGACAAATAGTCTCGAAAGTGAGAAACGTCTTGCTTTAATATATGTGCGTAACGATTGAAGAGCTACTCTCAGGTCTGTTTCAAAGGAAATTAACACCCTTATTTAGTAGCAATGCAGAGGATTTCAAGTAAAGTCTCGAGTACAATTTTATGTATCTTTTTACTTTTTCAGAACATTTTTTTGCTTTACCGCGTAATGTCTTTGCTTAACCCGATGGTTGACTGATAGAGAAAGTTAAGTCCACTATTTGTTATAAAACAATAAAGAGAAAATAATAAAATAAAACAAGAACTATATGACATGGGAAGGTGATATGGTATGTCAAGTATTGAAGAAGACTTTGGCAATTTTAAAATGACCGATGGTAAATGTTCATAATAATGATCAATTAGAAAAAACAACACAAACAGTTCAAAATCATAGTTCAAAGCAATATTCGCGCTATATGGCACTTATTACAATTTGGTCCATTTAAAGATTTCAATGCGATCTTAAAAATATTTTTTAATTCTCAACTATCGACCAAAATTACAAGATTGTGATGGTCGGGAGTCATTATTTATAACTAAATCGGGTAAAACATGCATTTTAGTTATTGCAAAAGGACTAAATAAACAACTGTGAAGCGAATCAGAGTATTTGCGTTTATAAAAAACAAGATACCATCCACTAGGCTTGGAACCCAAGAAGTTTGCAGCAGAAGGTAGGACCGATACCCATTGTACTGACCAGTATGAGGGCTCCAATGATAACGTAGTTTAACAAAGCTGGCGATGACGCTACAAAATCCTATAACTGATTTCCAAAGCGGCGCCGGCATGAGTTGGGTGCAGCGGAAGTCACCTGGAATCGATCAAGACGTTTTTTTTTAATAAAAGTTAATTTATTACAAAGTTAAGTAACTTTGTAATAAACTTGTGAGTTTGTAATGTGATTAGATATTTCTTTTACAATCGACGTCCCTTTAGACTGAGCATCAGTCGTAGTATCAAATACTTTTTTTTGCCTATGCAATCATAAATCATCATCTTAATAATAATAACTAATATGTACACATTAAAGATTAAATATCCAGGAACTTAATGTAGGAGATCGGACAGCGCACTGTCAGAATGAGAAAATTTTGTTTTGCAGATCATTCATGCGCTTAATTTCGGAGCGTTGTTATGAATGTATCAGTTAGATAATTTGATAAATAATGCAGCGAGTAGGGGAAAACCGGGAGACTTGCCCAGGTGGGAAAATAGAAACATCTTTCAAAATTGTATTTAAATTTAGCTCCAATCACAACAAACAGTCTCGCATGTGACCTGTCTAAGTGCGTGTCTCAAAGTAGGGTTCCGTAGTTATCTAAACCAAAGCGTTAATAGCAAACTTATACGTAGCATTTTATGGAAACATTAACCTTAATTAAAACTCTAAAATTATTAACATTAATATAAAACTCTTGTAAGAAGTGTTCCCGCATTCAATACTGTCATTTGGACACCGTTTTACAATGTTCATGTGGAGCGTGTTAAATAATAAACATCGACACGGCCTTTGAAATCTGTTGTATAATTATTGAACACATAATAATAGTTGATTCAGTGATGTTATTGCTGCTTCAATACTCATACTTGATTTTTGTAATGTAGGTTTTATATAAAATACTATGAAAACCTATTGCTAACAATATATATATATATATATATATATATATATATATATATATATATATATATATATATAGTATGTAATATATTATATATATATATATACAGGGTGGCCGGGGAGTTGACGTTCAAGCGTAAAATTTAGATACTTTATGATGAGGAGTATCCAAATCACCCCCATGTATGTTCTACAATTTTGCGTAGTTTTCGAGTTATAATTTTTTTAATGTTTTTTTTCGTAATTACCACCTAACATCCGTTTTTGATTTTTTTCTCATTCTGTTGGACGTTTCTGGTTCAGTTTTTTTGTAATAACTGTCTAACATAGTCTAACCTATCACCCTAAAACTTATGGTTTATCTAGGCATTGCAGAGTTCACTTAGAATTTGTTCGAAAGTTCAAAATTACGATTTGAGCTCAGTACACACAAATTTTCAAAGTATCAAAAAAATGTAAATGGGGGATTTTGAGTTCAAAGTGCTTTTAGAAACTTCCTGAGACATTAAACTTTCAAACAAGGCCAAATAAAGAAACGGTTAATGAGGTTTTATTTTCTGTAACTTACCTTCAAAGTAAATTAAGGCATTTTCAAAGGAATTATTTTATTTTATTTAAATCTTTGACTTTCTATGAGTTATGATGGATATGAGTAAAACGCAGTTAATTGTGAACAAAATACATTAATTTAAAGCAAATTTTCAAAATTTTGCCCTCCCACAGAAATACACAATCTACATCTGCGCAAAAAATTATGTTTTAGGTGCCTAAAAGCTTCACAGTTATTTTTGACAGTGGTTTCAGCTTCGCGAATTTTTGCTCCCAGTTCTTCTTCAATCGAAGCTTCTCTGGCGAACGCAATTTCTTTAAAGTAGCCCCAGATAAAAAAATCAGTAGGGTTGAGGTCAGGCGAGCGTGGGGCCATGCAATTGGCCCTTGTCGTCCGATCCACCTGTTGGGGTAGGTCACCAGACCTTAGACCACTAAATGGCGACGCACTTGTGTCACGTAATGACATGGTCATCGTTCGCCCCGTCGTTCTGGAATACCATCGTTCTTCTTTATTCACGATTTACATCTTCCAGTAATATGGGTAGATTGTCTTCTAAAAAATCATATTCACTCAGAGTGTAGGGCATCACTAACACTTCCAAGTAACTACAGTCCAAATTGTTAGGCACTACGGAATCCAGTAACAAGCAGGGGTCAAACAAGTAAGCAGCGGCAGTATCAGTAGGCAAATAGTGGTCGAGAAAAAACGGCAGAACAAGACGAGTAAGTAAGTAGTAGTAGAATTTAGGTCATTAACAACTGTGTTTTACTCAAATCCATCATAACTGAGAGATAGGCAAAGATTTAAATAACAGAAAATAATTATTTTTTTTCCTTGAAAAATGCCTTAATTTACTTTGAAGGTCAGTTACAGAAAAAAACCCTCATTAAGCCTATCTTTATTTAGCCTTGTTTTAAAGTTTAATATTTTAGGAAGTTTCTAAAAGCACTTTGAACTCAAAATCACCTCATTTACATTTTTTTCATACTTTGAAAATTTGTGTGTACTGAGCTCAAATCGTAATTGTGAACTTTCGAACAAATTCTAAGTAAATTCTGCAATGCCTAGATAAACCATAACTTTTAGGGTGCTAGGTTAGACTATGTTAGTCAGTTATCACAAAAAAACTGAACCAGAAATGTCCAACAGAATGAGAAAAAAATCGAAAACGGATGTTAACTCGAAAACTACGCAAAATCGTAGAACATACATGGGAGTGATTTGGATACTCCTCGTCATAAAGTATCTAAATTTTACGCTTGAACGTCAACTCCCCGACCACCCTGTATATACGTAATAGAATATTTCATAAATTGCGGGTAAGCAGTGAAATCTTTGTACACGTGTTCTGGACGACCCGATGACGTCAGTTGTTTGTCGTTGCTTTTAAAAGTTCGAGCTCCAGCCTTTGCCGGGCGATTCTGTATCGAGCCATATCGGACTGAGTGGAGCTCTGAGTTAAGTAATCATTTTCCTATTGTTGTTTATAACTTTTATTGGAATTATATTATTGTTTAATATTGTAAGTCATAATAGAATAATTATCTTTTGTCATTTACTATAGAAATTACTTCTGTAATCTTATAAATTAAAATAAGAAGTTAGTTATTTGTGGGTAAAGATTTTACACTTTGTTTTGGTATTTTAATAATCAATAAATAGTGTAGGTACTTTAAAACATTTATAATTTTGAAGGTAGTTATTTCACTTATAAAATAAAGAAATCTGAGTCTATTGAATAGTTTTATTTCAATTCGATTTGCTTTTTATTACTTTATAAAAGTTTCAGTGTTTATAAAATTAATAATTAATGAAAATTCTAACAAGCGCATAGAAGAAGTCCAACATATAATTCTCAGGGTACTATATTATCGTTATGGGTTTCACAGAATAATTAAAGGATGATAATGTTTAACGTGCAGTCACTTGAATCTCGTACTAAATATTTTTATTTGACTATCTTTTTGTGGATGTGTAAATGATTTTTTTGTGCCTGGTAATTTGAAATACTATCCTAATTGTTCATAAGTCTGTCAATTCGTTACGTAAAAGATTTAACTGTAAAATTTATATAACTTATTTTTTTTGGATGGCTGCTAGTACTAACTGGGTTTGAACATCAGCACCTATAGTCAAGATAGCACCAAAATAATCATAGCAAAATATTTGTCTGTTTTTAAGCTTCCGTAGTCCTGACAAGGAACACTTATGGTTTCGTTATGTCTATCTTTTCTCGGTTTCGCTTGAAGACTTATTAACACAAGAGATCTGTAATATCTATATATATAAAACTCAAAGGTGACTGACTGACTGACATAGTGATCTATCAACGCACAGTCGGTCTGAAATTTGGCATGCAGGTAGATGTTATGACGTAGGCATCCGCTAAGAAAGGATTTTGATCAATTCTACCCCCAAGGGGATAAATTAGGGAATGAAAGTTTGTATGAAACTTAAACCGATCGGGCTGAGACATTGCATGCAGGTATAAGAAGAATCGTAGATGAATGTCATTGTGTATAATACAAGCCTGAGAACAAAAACTGTAGTCTACACTTCAGCTTTACGCCGAAGCGAAGCGAGAGCGGGCCACTAGTTGGTAGAATAAAATTTAGAAAAACATATTTTTTTAAGGTAGCTCCCCTAATAGTAACCCGGGAATGTTTGTTTTCATCGTCTACCCTATCGTGTGGTGTATCGTTAAATAGGTCCTTTAAAATTACTTAAGGGTTCCTTAGACTATATTCAGATTTAGGGATCCGTTTGCGAAATATTGAACTTGCAAGTGCTAATTTTTGTTCGAGTAAAGCGTTCCCTCCTCTAAAAGCTAAACTATTGGCGTTGAAAACCTGGAATAACTCATTGTAATAGTGTTTTTCATGAACTTTTGAGGAAAAATACATTAATTACCTATTGAAAATTCCTTAAAAAAACATCAATCCTTAAAAAAATATTTAGAAACCACTTTAGTGGTTTGATTCGTATTAAAAAGAAATATCGAATTGATTTTGAGTTTGAGACGCAGTTTGACTTTGATGTAGATATTTAAGTTTAGATACAGAGTTTGGTATTAATTGATTTTTTAATTTACGATACAAAAAATAAAGACTCCTCTTCTCAAATGTATTGTGGCAATGACAGACAACTACGGAACTCGACAATGCGCGGGGCATGAGACGCACTTGGCCGGTTTTTACATCATATCTTAACATCGCATCAATTTAATATGAAGGCCACATTCTTGTCATTTTTACTCGATACAATTTTTATATAATTCAGAACTTCTGCCATAAAGCCAACATTACAACTATGCTTTGATAAAAGTCTTTGGATTGTGGAAAGACACAAATAGTTAGAAACTAAAAAGAAAATAAAAAAGAAAAATTATGCGATCCATTACCACAAAGGATTGGTCACGATCCGGCATAAAATCTGTGTTCATAAAAAAATAAAGTTGCATAAAATAAACCTATTTTTTTACTTTTTGTGGAACAGGAAAAAAGGTAAAAAAGAATTAAAAAGTAAACTTGAGCAGTTTTTTAAAAAAACTATAATTTTTACAATGTCATTTATTGATAACGGTCACTTTTATATTCTACTTATTATAACAATAATAGTTATGTACTGGAAACTGCGCGACAGAGACTGCCGTCCAAAAACTTGGTCTCTTTCGAGACCGTTTTTCCATTCTTTCAAATATAACAGAAAGTAGACCTTAAGTAAATTTGTTAAAATTTACATTATTTCTTTACAAAATAGAAAGTGAGCATTCCTGTTACCGTTATATACCTAATATCACTTCCTTGCATACAATATTAAATTAATATCACATTGATAGACCAGAATATTGAAAATATGGTCTAGTATAAAAAGTAGCGCCAGTTGTCGATATTGTATAATTTAAAAGTTTGTACGCCCATGATTGTACACTACTATTCGTGACCCTATGAATAATTACATTGTAGATTGCAAGCAAAGCTTTAGCTTGCAAATCAAGCTCGATATCCGTCTTTGTATCGATATTTTTCTTTGAAATTCTACCCCTATTCAGGTTCAGCCGACTAGAATCGAGATTATTATGCTTGGCGTCTTACAAAAGGATTGCAACTGTTTCAATGCTTAGAGATTCCCTGTTCATCTCATCCTTTTGTGTAATCAGCGTCACCCTTTGAGAAATGTGTTAGGAACGTGCAAGTTTGTCCGCAACAGGTGCAAATTAAGACGCTGAAGTAGCAAGGAATTACGTAAGTCGCGAACGTGTTATAGAAAATGGGCAGTGCGCCAAATAACTTTATCTCCTTGTTGTAGTGAAAAAAGCTGCCTAATATTGCTTAATTTATCATATTACCTCAAAATAAAAAAGAAACCCTTAGAGAATCAAACGATCTGATTATCTTTCCGTCTATCTCAGCCAATTAACTACTGTCTGCCGACGTTTGAGTTGAAAAGTAGGGACACAATATATGTATTGTCCCAAATAAAATTATTATTAAACGTAAATAGATTTTTTTATATCCAGAGGATGGCATAATTTGACCCGCCTAATGGTAAGCGGCCACCATAAACTATAGACGCTTGCGATACAAAAAAATAGATCGCGCTATTGCCTACACTGACCCAATCTCCTAACCCGTGGACTCCTTTTTTTTTCGTCAGGAAAATTCATGATGCATACTCGCATGGGAGTGGCAATGGGGTTATGTGAGACTTCTCCCGACCCGTCCTGCTCGTCCGCTAAGCCAGTCCTGGGACTGGCTCAGCGACCGCCCAGGAGGGGCGGGGGGGGGGGCTACCCACTTAAAACCCGACGATACCCCTCACCTCACTGACACTGAGACAACGGCACTGGATGAGGCCACGAGAACCCTTACGGAATCTTCGCTACCTCACCAGTGATCCCTCTCCCCCCGGAAGAGAACCTGTGGACTCCTGGAACCTTACTCTTCGAAGGAAACACAACACAACCTAAAGGTATGTGACACGGAATGTTTGCTATTAGTAAAAGCTCATCACGCTCATGTTGTAGATTGAGAAATACATAAAAGAATGCGAGACGCCCGTTATATTCAGTATTGATATCTGACCGTATTTACTATTTTCAAGTAAGTGAATTATTTAGTAATAAAAATCTTATCATGTTATAGGCTGGAAGATACGAGTAAAAGTATTGCAGACGATAGGTTGGCAGACTTCCAGCACTTATACTTTTATTTATGGTACTTGCAAACAACATCTCAACATACTCGTATATTCCAAAGCTGATGTAATTGAGCAGTTATATTTCTACATGTTGTCATGCACCTAAAGACTCTACCAATGACCCTTTTTACGGTTCCGTAGCCAAATAGCAAAAAACGGAACCCTTATAGATTCTCCGTGTCTGTCAGTCTGTCCGTCCGTATGTCACAGCCACTTTTTTCCGAACAAACTATAAGAACTATACTGTTGAAACTTGGTAAGTAGATGTATTCTGTGAACTGCATAAAATTTTTTCACACAAAAATAGAAAAAAAAAATTTAGGTGTTCCCCATACTTAGAGCTGAAACTTAAAAACAAAAATTTCATCAAACCCATACGTGTGGATTATCTATGGATAGGTCTTCAAAAATGATATTGAGTTTTCTAATATGATTTTTTCTAAACTGAATAGTTTACGCGAGAGACACCCCCCCCCCCTGTAACTTCTAAAATAAGAGAATGATGAAACTAAAAAAAATATGTGATGTACATTACCACCAGAATTAAAAAATACACTATTATTAAAACATCGATCAAAGTTACAACGAACTACAAATAGTTTTATATTACGTTACTTGCTGCTACGGAACCCTTCATAAGCGAGTCCGACTCGCACTTGGCCGCAATTTTTTTTATAAAAGGTCATTGTACTCTACCATTCAGGCGATCATGTGAAGTATGAAGTATGTGATCAATTGCAAATAAAAATATACAATAAAATGGAAAATTGATTTATGAATGCTGGGTTAGTGCAGTTACCCATCGCTGTATGCTGCGTTGACTCTCAGTCAGTTAAAATTACTGGCACCATTGCCCACGATGATCCAATGCCTTACCTCGTGAAGCCCTGGAACCTCACTCACCGACAGAAATTTAACACAACCAAGAGATAGTGTTATTTTACTGTGAAACAGTGTATCCACTTTAATGATTTCCTTTCCCCACGTCTCAATTCAGATTTTCCCTTCTTAGGACATTTTTTCCCTCAAAAATTATTCTGCTGTAGTTTTTAAATTTGGCACTAGTGTAGTAACTAAAGAAAAAAAAGGTCTTAAACTATCTTATTCTATAACAGATAAATAAAATATATAAAATCTGCACGTGTTGCCAGAGTTTCTTTTATACGGCAACACTCTAGTCCACGGTATAGTCCATAAAAAATTTGTTCCGTGCCGCAATATTTTAGGCTAGACTTTACCCATAATTTCCCGCAATTTCCCCTTTTCATGTCTTTCCCCATTTTCTTCCCCTCTGGACCCTAATTTCCCCTTAAAAGGGGAATTTCCCCTTATTGTGGAAACACTGCTGTGAACTCGTGAAAGTCGGAGGTTACTTCACCAGATGAGCGCTCCAACTCGAGTGGAAATTCTTTATGCCCTACCTCTCTTGAAAACGCATGGAAAATGTGTATTTAATTTACGTAATTCAATGTTTTGTGCATATTATACACATTTTCTGCATATTTAGCTGTTCATTATTTTATCGTATACAATGAAAGCTTGATAATTTCCCGTGGTATTATATTTATATCTAACTGCCGACAGTCCTGTCCACGGAAAGCTTATGTTTATTATATTTAATTTACCTATATTATTAATAAAAAACAACATATTACTCATGTTGATAAAGCTAGTGTAGCTAGCAGTAGATAAAGCTTTGCATGAACTGCATTGTGTACTAAATTACTAACTACCCACATATACCTAGCATGCATCAGTTTGCCGAAAGCCAAATGATAATATTAGCGGGATGCACTTTTCCCCTGAAACAAAATGCATTAATAATTACCAGCAGGCGAGCTGAGCTTTTGTTCCCTTCCATTAGGATGTCACAATGCCATTACGTAGAGATGAATGACCCGCCATTCAACCACTAATGCGGTGTTTACTTTTTATTTTAAAATTGACGTTGGAAGGGATGGACGATTTAAGGTTTTAGCTTCTTTTTAATAAAAGCGGCACGGGTTGGAGAGAACAGATTAACGCTTTTGGATTTTTTATGTTAATAGTGAATAATAAAATTGTTGAATGCTAATGCTAATTAGAACGCATTCAATTTAATGATCATGTTAACTGAAACTCCTCTATTTAAAATTGAAAATTTAAAAGTTCATCAAAAGGCTAGTTGACTCATGTCGAATTGTATTAAATAAATGTTTATTTCTTAAAGTATTTGGTCTAAGGAACCTAAATATATCGAATTCACTTCATAAAAGCAGAAGATTGCTGTAGAAATTTAATTTTAAAAAATATTTTTTAGTTTATATTTTTTAAACACTAAAAACGCTGTTCGCAACATCCGCCATGATTGTGACGTTTCTTGTAGTAAACAAGTAATTGTCATTCGCGTGTTACTGTGGGTGGATTCTTTCGTCTGACTAAATTTATCTTAAATTACTGTTTTTTTTTGATAAAACTAATTATGGATGCCGGCTTTGTGAAAGCAGAAAGCACAAATCTGCCAAGAATTGACGCATTGATGGTTGGTAATTTTTTTGCACTAAACCCCGATTTTTGCTCTGGGGAGCAGAGAAACGACAAGGCATCTATGTAAGTACAGTGCATTTAGTATTACAATGTAATCATAAACATAAAACTGATACAATATATGAATAAGTGTAATAAAGTTGCGTAGGTTAATTTCTTTCGGCACTTTAATCCACAACTTTCCTGGAGTCTTCAAGGATGTGTTTTTATATTCTCATACAATACAATAATGATAATTACTTTATTGTTCGTGGTATTTATTAGAAATCATGTTTTCATTATAAACTCAGATAAGTTATTTTCTACGTGCTTACGAGTTTTTGTTTACTACAGTTGACGTCATATCATAGATAATCTATAGACTAAAATTGCCGACAGCGTTTTTGTATGTCCATGAAAAGTCTATTTTAAAATTAAAGATTTGTATCTTTCTAGGTCTCAAAAAATACAATACATTTTTTCGGTCTAATAGAACATTTATTAATCATTTAAAACCTCTTTCCAAAAGGGTCAACTAGCCTATTTCAAGTTACCTGAATCTGTGATCATTATACTGTTTATCTATTCTAATAATTGTGATTTTTGTTGCAAAAATAGTATTTTACTAATTTATGCATATGATATTTATGATCTTGCTGGATATTTGAGCATTAATATGGCGTCACTAATCCGTGAAGTCTGTTGCGCGACGAAGTTAAGTTAAGTATACACCACGAGCGTTCAAAATGTATCCAAATCAAGAAGTGCTTGAACTCCACTCAAGCACTTCTTGGTTCACAGTTACGCGTGGACCGTTATAAAGTCAAGATGCCACAGAGCTCCGCGAAAAAATGCGAAAATAATATTTAGAGTACGAAAAGTGTCGTTTTTTCTTATCTAGTCAATGTTCGTTAATTTAACGCATTTGAAGTAAATTTTGATCTAAGACTTACTATAAACTTCGCCATATAGCCGTCTCCTTTCCTCGCGGTCCATGCCTGCTATATTGCTAACAGAGTGCGTTCAGAATTGCGCATAGAGTCAAAGTACTAAGGTCTAAATTCTACCGCATATAGCAATAAGTCCTAAAATTTTACGAGCTTGCATTTCGAACTGTCAGAAGTCCTTGACGCATGCGTTTTATTTAAGACCTTATACAGTATGTATTAAAGGTTACTTTCAATATTTAAATAATGCCTTATATTGATTTTGACTACGCGATCATCTTACGGAGCTCCGTGGATCGTTCAATGTACCTTTTGGACAGGGTTCGGGCACGATTTTGTTCATGTTGGAGTATCTAGGTATTTAATATCGTTAACTTAATACGCTAAAAATTGAGTTCGCAATTTGAATTTAGTTCTACCGTAATGCATTTTATGTATCATATGCTATGTCCAAAGACGCTCCACGATAGCTTGACTGGCGAATTGTGACAATGTATGTATATCAATGTTAAACTGTACCAATTCATTTTACCTACTCATGTGTTTTACTATGTTGAACTGAAGAGCTCTAGACCTTATGTGAGCTACTTTCCAAAAGCAAATACTGAGACAGCAGAATATTCCACTCAGGTCGAGACTGTTCAAATAATGACTCTGGTTATATCTCTGAAAAGAAAATTATGGTCCTCTTGTAATATTTTCAAAGATAACAAACTAATTGTGTGATATTGAGGGTTATTTTATCGACTTTCCGAATTTCATTTACTTTCAAAGTTTGCCATGAGTATTTTGAAGCAATTGTCTCAAACGTATAAACGATTAAGTCTTGTCATTATTATTATATACTGATACTGGAATCGCTTATTTCACATTATAAGTTCAATTTTTTTGTACCAATAATATCGTTTTTTTTAATATTTCCAATTTATTTACGGCGCACTCTACAATTTGGCTACCCTAACTTACTAGGCATAGCCCTACCATGTAAAATAAGTCGAGTTGCGGAAAAAGAGACCAAAACTGAATTATCTTTCTCACAATCATATACATATATCTATACAGATTACTTTAATTTTAAATATTGTTTGAGTGTTTGTCATCTTTTAGAATCTAAAATGGACACGTTATTCAAGTGAAGTTAAAACATACAATAATTTTATTGCATCGTTTTAATTCATTTGCCTTGGTTCAATCCTCAGTTGAATCAACGGGGCAACCATAAGTTTTTCAATTGTAATTATTGTCTCATGTCTGGATCTTTGTGTTACCTTCGATCTTCATTGTTCCTAATTCCCATAATGTAAGTACCAATCAATCAATCATATGGTGTTTTGTATTACTTATTTTATTACCAAGACTGAATAATGCACTCGTAAAAACTTATCACTAATCTTGTATTCATTGTAAATTGGCTTTTTAAATGCTTAATAGCTATGTAAGTACTCTTAGAACGCATTCGAAAGAACTTTGCCTAATCCAATTCGCGACCATTCCTAACATACTTTAGCCTATGCCTCGGTAAGATAATGCGAGGTGAATGGGCACAAACGCTCACGCGAGGGTCATAATTAGGTTTTGTGAGCCTTCCTGGTAGCTACAGCTTCAATGCGTATTCATAATAATGGATTAAGTTATTAAAATGTTAGCGTTACCTTTTATATTAACTTAAAGCGTAATGAATTGTTTTTTATAACATAGTAGAGATAATAGTAAGGTAAAAATCGCTTAGAAGAAATGTCTTTGAAAAGTTGACAGTATCACTAACTGGTAGCTAAGTAAGAAAGCAAAGAGGTTAAAGACTAGTCAAGGAAAATGCCGTGGCAGACTTATAATTTAAAGTTTGTATATCTGTCTGTAACTCAATTACGAAAAAAACGGACACCTGCGACAGAAGTGAAACCTACAAAAATGTGAACACGTAAAAGTCCTTCATGACGTAAAAGTTCTTCATGACGTAAAAGTCCTTCATGACCAGCATAGGTATTCTGTAAGATGCAATCTCACATACGATCTCATTTATTCAGATTTATGGCAAATGTCAAATATCTAATACTGGCTGCTTCTACATATATAGCGACATATTGCCGTGTAATGGCGTAATGCATATCAAACTAATATTTTAAATGGCAGCTACCGAAATCGGGAGTGAGATTTTGTTTTCCAGAATCGCCCTACAGGTACTTCTCAAAGACAACACCTGAATTAAAATTCAACTCTCTACGTCAAATGACTTAGGCTGAGCGTTGATAAGTAAGTTAATGAGAGTTCCAATCACGAACTTTGACAGATCCGTAATCGTATCGTCATCGTCAAATTTTGTACGAGCCAGTTTGTCTTTATGTCCGGTAGGGGGACCTGCTTAATTTTCGTGTTTAAGCGTTGGCTTTCTCCTTTTATATTTATTTTGAATTTTACCAACCAATTTGGCGGATCTATCTGTTACCAACTATTTTCATTTTATTTCTTGTGTTAATTACCTTTACCTTTTTGTTAATTTATTTTCGATTATTTATTCACTAAAAATCACAGTACCAAAATTTTCAAATAAAGCACAAAGGATTCCATACTGTTATTTATACATATAAAATCAAAATCGGATTACTCTGTCTGTCTGTTATGCGTGATCATAGATGTATAAAATAAACTCGTCAAATTGATAACCTTCTCTGTTTTTTTCATCGATTGAAAACCTAATCCATTTTTGATGCGAGTTTTCAAATATAGAATTAATTTATGAATGTAGTTTTTAGAATAAGAACCAAAAATAACTTTTCTTCTTTTTCCTGATACAATATAACACACTTAATCAATTTTAAGAACCATTTGGTTCAACAAAGGTATTTCAAAGATTCACTGGAATGAAAGTAATGCAGATTTAATAAAATTGCATTGTCTTTTATTCTTTCTTGAAGTGAAGAGTTTAAAGTATTAAAATTGCAATAAGTCAAGCGACCGGGGTAAGGATTTGTAAATATGCAAAGTGTTCAGCGAAACTAATTTGTTTTTCTTGGGATAAAATTAAAAAGTATGACAAGGGATACAAATTGCTTCGCCCTCAATTTGTGTCCGGACTGTAGCGTTTGTTTTTTATAAAGGCTCATTTATTATGGAAACCGCGCGATATTACGTTTTATGAAATTTTACGATTTCGCCACGATTAAGCTGATGACCCGTAGGTACTCCTTGAATGTAATAATGAGGTACGCAATACAGACTTCTTTCGTTGTTATTCCGTTTCGGAGGGAATGTTAATATTTTTGGCTTAAATATATTGCGGAGTTTCTCCTAATGTTGAATTTTAAGTAAGTACGGTACGTTGAATGGTTTTCGGGTGGGGTAAGGAGGGCTTAATTATTTTGAATGTGGAAAATGTTGTGAGAGAAGAAAGGATGATAATGACGTCTCTTCACTCATAAATGAGAGTGGGCACGAGCTTAATGTAAATTAATTGTATCTTTGTTCACCTTCTGATTTGTATCAGCGGTTTATAAGAGTCGGTTATAATAAGAACCAGTTTCTTATATTTACTGTTGTTATTTTCAGAATATCCCCTTTAAAGTAAAATTACACAAAAATAAACCGGATTTATGTGGAAATTCAATCTATTCAAACGTTTAAGAATTTCTACCTTTGAATATTTTTAATCTTAAATCAGTTTTCATTATGTTGCTGATATAAATAGTTTAGTAATAGTTTTGGGATTTAAATCATAAATCGTTGTGCAAAATCTTATATATAAAATTCTCGTGTCACAATCTTAGTTACCATACTCCTCCGAAAATGCTTCACCGATTTTTATGAAATTTTATATGCACATTCAGTAGGTCTGAGAATCGGCTACTATCTATTTTCCATACCCTGAGTGATAAGGGTTGTCCAGCCCTAACTTTTTATTAAAAAAATAAAAAAAAAAATTTCAATAATGTGGCATTAAAAAATACATAAGTACAACCAAAAATTTCACCCTTCTACCACCAGCCCCTATTTTTATGGCGGTACGAAGTTCGCTAGTTCAGCTAGTATCATATTAAAATTTGTATTCATTAGTTTGCTCTTGTATTAAGCAAAGTTAATAAGTCTGTGGTCCAATATTACTAGATATTTGGAAGATATCTATAAACAATTGAGATTGAGCAAAGCGATTAAACGGTCTTTTGAATGCTTCCTACTGATAAAAAACCGGCCAAATGCGTGTCGTGCCACGCGCAGTGTAGGGTTCCGTAGTTGCTCGTCGTCACCGCAATATATTTTGGAAAGATTCTATACTTTATGCAGTTAGTTCGTCTAAGTCACTTTTAATGTTTTCTTCTAAGGATTTTTTATTAGGTTGGAAATTTTCTAATACATAAGTTGAACGACTATTACTCTTAAGCTAACAAATCTATTTATTTAAACCGTTATAATTTTCCGTGTAAGGCGTCCCCCCCTCTAAAAGTTTAACTATTGGCTTGAAAAAATTCATGACAATAGTGCTTTTCATGAACTTTTAAAATAATGGGGGGACGCCCTACACGAACGAAAACTAGCACTTTAAAATTCAGCATTTCGCAAACGGATACCGATATCGAAAAATAGTCTTAGGATTCCCAAAGTAATTTTAAAGGATCTATTCAACGATACTCCACATGATGGGGTAGAGGTAGACGAAAAAAAAATAAAATCATCTCCAGGTTACATATAGTGTGAGCTACCCTAAAATAAAACATTTACCAAAATTTTAATCTACCATTTTGTTGGAATGATTGATATACATATCTTCACAAAGTTCACAGCCCTTTAGTGTTAACAGTCTCCAAGCAAAACCGGGGACGGACAGACAGACGGACATGACTGTAGGATATTGATATTTATTGTACAATTAAACATAAACAATATTAGTATTGCAGCTTATTTTATAGTCATACAGAGGACGGGAGCTGATTTAATTATAGTGTTGTATCGTACGATCCACCCCACTTTATACACGCCTATTAGAAGTGCTAGCTGTCTACCAGAAGCTACAGCCGTCCTATCTTAGCACTGGCCAACCTACCAGCAGCGCCTGCCGAGAATCAAGAGCGCCGCCCGACTTGGAGCTCTATTTTGATTCGCTCGTCTGACATAGTATCGTCAAATGCGACTTAAATCACTTTAGACTTTCAAGTCGCATGATACTGATTTTTCGTGTTTTTGAATTGTTATCTACACTGTTTATCTACAGTGTTACCAGTCTAGTACAAAATATGTATTTTTATTAATTTCACAGAAAAAGATAAAAAACAGTCATTACCGCTGTGAAAAATAAACGTATAATTCTCAGTAACTGGTTATTTTATCTTATCCTTTTTTGTTTCAAAAGATGAAAACGTCGCAATAAATCGTCATCTTATCTGTATTTTAAAAAGATACAGATAAAATCTTGTAAATATCTTACATAAATTTGTCAATTAATCTACCATTCGCCTCCATCATTCGCCAACGCGCATCGAGTGGTTGAGACCGCTTGTTGACGTCGAGCGATTCAAAAATTATTTGGAATTTATTGTGACGAATCAGAATTAGTATAAATAGAACGTTCGACACAAGGCGAGTGATTCATAAATAGAGCTCCAGGAGCGCCGCCCGTCTACCTACGGCACGGCCTCCCGATCCTCAAGCTCAAGTCTCTACGAAGATCGCCGACGACCCACGCCCACTATACTTCACACCTCCACACTTCACACACCCACACTCCTGCTTCTGTGCCTATTTTTTTTATTTTATTTGTAAATATTGGTTATAATGGTTGTAAATATATATATTCTGTAATCTGTATTTCTGTTCTTCTGCTGTTTCCTTATAGTACAGTCAATCTGTAGGTTGAGTGATGAAAAAAAACCTAAAGGGTAAGTCTTATTTTTTCTGTTGCCAAATGACGTCAGTAAGCCACCTTGGCGATGGGCATGTTCAACTCGTAGGCGTTTTTTGAAAAACTCAAAAAAAATTTGAAACGCATTTTTCTTGTTTTGTATGCATTTTAGAAACTTTTTTTTCGACCATAATTGTAGAGGGCGTTGAGTACTACAATTTACGTCATTATTGCAATTCCGTACAACAAAAAATGCGCATTGTAGGTCGCGCTAAAGTCTCAAAAAAGTGTTTTTTCACTTTTTCACCCTGAAATTATCATTTTAATGGAAAACTTTAAATGGAAAAGTTGTTCCGTACATAATTACCAATAACTTTTGTATAAACATTTTTTTTAAATTACTTACAGTTTTCAAGTTACAGTGCAATACAGCGCTACGTATACAACACAGTACTACGGTAATTTTTTCGGTCCTATGGAGACTTTTCTTTTCATTATTAGAATCATGAAAAAAAATAAAAAATAGTAAAACGTACATTGAAATGTGCACTGCAAATATGTACTTGAACTGCCCAAAACCGCTCTATTGGATTTTTCATACCTGCGCAATTTATAACTTGAAAACGGTAAGTAATACAAAAAAATTGTTTATACAGAAGTTGTTGGTAATTATGTACGAAACAACTTTGCCATTTAAAGTTTTCCATTAAAATGATATTTTCAGGGTGAAAACGTGAAAAAACACTTTTTTTGAGACTTTAGCGCCACCTACAATGCGCATTTTTTTGTTGTACGAGATTGCAACAATGACCTAAATTGTAGTACTCAACGCCCTCTACAATAGGGAAGATGCAATATTTTTATTTTTGTTTTCATTTTAAAGAATTCCATGTAGAATAAACCACAGATATATTAAAAAATTAAAACATTGTGATTTATAGGAAAAAATGCGGTTTTAAATTGACAATTTAAATTTTCGCGCGAAAACGAACCTATGATTGCAATGACGTCACTCCTGTCAGTCACTGGTCGTAATTGTTCGTTGCTGGCTTTAAAATTTCATACTTTTGCATATTTTTTCGACTTTCGAAATATTTTTTTGAAAAATTTAAAATCTTCTATCCATCAACATCATGTGATCATAACAATACCACTAATATTCCGAAAAAAAGCCGTGTTGACTCATGTTTTGTGCCAATCTACTTCAACAAAGTTCCCAAATAAATTGTTTTTGACTGGAACTTCTGACCTAAAACTGAAAAAAAAGTGGTTTCAAGCTGCGAAGAGAAATGACAATTATTCTCCAAAGACCATTATTCGATGCTGAGAAGATCACTTTGACGTATGTCGGCGAATATACTTATTATATGCTTAATTAATCTGCTTGTACGTAAAAACGCATTAATAACCTACCGAATACTTACAAAACCTGTCTAGAACATATTTTTAATTTTACAGTTGGAGAATGACGTCGAAAATTAGATAAAGTTTAAAATGTGTAGCACAATCTTCACATTGGCAGGACTGAACCAAGCTTTGCGTTTCATTTAAAATAACTGTAACACGATAACCTTCTTTACGTACTTTATGCTCCGGAGAACTCGACATTTTACTGTACATAATTTTCCATCTCTTTTAATTTGGACATAGCCGATTGCATTATCGCCGTAAGATTTGTAGAAGCCGCTGAATAAAATACGAAGTTTAACAACTACGATTTTTACATACCGTAGTAATTTAGTCCCTTTTATTTCTACACTTAAAAACTCTGCACTTTGGACAAAAAAAGTTATAACCATGTCAACGCTAACGCTTGGTAAATTCCTGGAGTCTGCTTTGATAAACGCAACTTCCATTTTTATTAAATGTAAAAAAACGCAATAAATATTCCCATAAAATAATATTAACTTTAACAACCATAACCTCAAAGTTGTCATAACAGAAGTGACGTCACTAAACGCTGATTGGTGTTTTAATATACGTTCCGTTTCAAGTATTTTTAATTCGTAATAATTGTTAAAAACAACATTATGTAAAATAAAAACGTTGCAGTGGCATTTCTTTTATATTTTTTTAACATTTTAATCATAAAATTTTCATAAATATTATATATGCATCTTCCCTATTATGGTCGAAAAAAAAGTTTCTAAAATGCATAAAAATAAGAAAAATGTGTTTCAAAAAATTTTTGAGGGTTTTTCTGAGTTTTTCAAAAAACGCCGACGAGTTGAACATGCCCATCGCCAAGGTGGCTTACTGACGTCATTTAGCAACAGAAAAAACAAGACTTATCCTTTAGGTTTTTTTTTCACTGAAACGATATTTTTTTCGACAGGTTGACTGTACTTTATACTGTATCCTCTTTTACCTATTTATTTTGTCGCTACATGACACAAATTATAAATACTACAATCCTAACACTATTCTATCTTACTAATATTATAAACGCGAAGAATGGATGTCTGTGTGGATGTTTGTTACTCTTTCACGCTAAAACAGCAGTACAGATTTGGATGACATTGATATATTACCTAGATTGACACATAGAATACTTCTTATCCCAAAAAAAAAATTTTGGGTTCCTGTGGGATTGAATGGAAATTGCAGGTGGAAGCTAGTACAATTATATTAAAAACGAAAAAGGTAAACAAAACATTTTTTCATGATTACTGATTCATCTAAGGAACTCGATCTCAATTTGCCCCTGGGGTGATGCTTGACGCCGTAGAAAGATCCTACCAAGATGTTGTTCCCGAGTAAGGAGGTCACATGCAAAAATGTGCAGCAGGCGCTGAGTAAAGATATTTATTCGTCCCCTGACACGAAGCTCTACCATAAATCTGGGCTGTCTTGAATATAGTTTGCATTATTATGCAAAGTCAAGTGGCGAGACAGCGGTGTGTGAATAAGCAACAGTTTCCAGATGTTTTCAGGACGGCTCACTTTTCAGGTTGTATGATATACCGTTATTTATAATAATAAAGAGGTGTCATACTTCACACAGCCGTAACCTCACGGTAAGTTAGTTCACTGTTTACTAAAGTGCCATTTGAATATTTGGATTAAATAAGTGCATTTAATAATCCTTTTCATAAATAACCTAATTGTATGCATTATTATTTAGAAAACCTCCTCTACGTATTTAAAAAAGGAAACTTCACAATACAACCGTATAACAGTTAACAGGAAACAGAAACGGTATCGACGTTATGACTTGTTACATTACACTTTAAAAAGTTTGTACACCTCCTACAACTTGGTGCAAAACTGTGATGTACCGAACGCAACTCGGTGAAAACCTGAAAAGTTGTAAAGGCGGTAAAAACTCGTTACGCCAAATCGGCCACTAAAACTCCTGAAGCGAAAATTCTATCCAACTTCAATTTACTTTTATTGTTCTTACTCTTGCCATTCTTCGAAGCAAAAAGTTCCTATTTTTTTTCTTACGTTTTACAGACCATCTAAGCATTTTTTTATACTTGTTCAAACAAACACAACGTCAAATTTCACGTTTGAGTTTCCCCGCCTCATTGTATCAAAGGAAATGGGGGGAATCTCGTTACAGTAATGTAAATAATCTTTATTTGGAATTCTGTTTCTGCGTACTTTCGTTCTTAATTTCGTTCGAGTGTTGATTGTTATCGTTGTCTTGTCCATTTGGTTTAAAATATTTTAGGAATAATGGCAAATACTCGACATTGCAAGCACCCTATTACGCTCTCAAATATAAATATCTAAATGTAAAAATAGGGAAGAAAAGAGGAAAAGTATTTGTGTTGAATTATCATTGTTACTTAAAATTTTAAAGTCACCCATAGGTATAAAAGACGTTTTTTTATATTATAGGGCATACGAGCTGACGGCTTATCTAAGTAAGTAAGAGATCACCGTCGCCCATAAACATCTGCAACACCAGGAATATCACAAATGCGATGCTTTTAAGAAAGGGATGCGCTACTACCAATCTAATATATAAAATTCTCGTGTCGCGGTGTTTGTGGTTAAATTCCTCCAAAACGGCTTTCCCGATTCACATGATATTTTGTGTGCATATTGGGTAGGTCTGAGAATCGGATAACATCTATTTTTCATCCCCCTAAATGTTAAGGGTAATCCACCCCTAAATTTTTTTTTTCAATTTTTTTTTTTTCAATTTTTTTATGATACATCATACAAAAATACATACATCTCTAAATTTTCAACTTTCTACCACCAACAACTATTTTTTTATGGCGGTACAATGTTCTTTGTGTCAGCTAGTATATCTATATAAACTACCTACTAGAAATACTTTTCTTAAATAAAAGGTACTAAGTTAATAAATAAACTTATGTAGATTATAAGACCCAGTTGCAATCAAGTAGCTACTCTAGTATTAGAAACAAAAAAATAAATCAGTTTAGAATTCGCAGTCGAGTCTCGGATAATATCAAGGAGTAAATTCCAGTGCAATCGACTGCTTAAGTGCTTAGAATTTGCACCAGTTCCGAACTTTGTACGTTTTAATCCGTATTCTATGCATCCGTCCTTTCTTACTTGAGATAAAGCAAAACTTGAAACTTGTATGCACTTGATTATCTACCAGACAGTGGTTAATATTAAATAAGAAACGAATCATATCATATAGGTATGTAGTTTTTTAACCATTTTAATGGCAGGTGTTTAATCTGAATTTCTGTTGGTTAGTGCGTCCGACCGGATAGCAGAAGATGTTTTTTTTTTTTTTTTATAATTAGGTAGGCAAATGACTCTACCCCACCTGATGTTAAGTTGTGATAAAGTCCAAACGCGAAGATAGCTGGTACACCAGTTATAAACTGCTACACCAACCATCCTCACCTTGCCGGCCCGCAAAAATGCTTCTTCACGCCTCTCTTAAAGGACCCCAGATTATAGGAAGGAGGGAACACGTGCGCGGGCAAAGAATTCCACTTACGAATAGTACGATAAAGAAATGAGTAGCCAAATTTTTTTGTTCGTGTAGGAATAGTGGCCACAGTCAGTCGGTGGCAAAGTAGGCCAGCGCGCGTGGTCCTCTGAAGAAAAGGTGATGGAGGGATAAGCAAGAATAGCTCCTCAGAACACTCGCCGTGGTATAGTCGGTAGAATGCGCTTAATGATGCCACATCACGGCGTAATTGTAGAGACTCGAGTTTCTTAGTTACCTCTTCATCGCCAAAGATGCGGGCAGCGCCGCTGCAACCTATCCAAGGCATCGAGTAAGTACTTAGCGGAGCCATCCCAGAGGTGCGAGCAATATTCCACGCAGGACCGCACTTGCGTTTTGTACAACAAGCACAGTTGATCGGGCGTGAAAAAACGCCGCACCTTGTTCAGGACTCCGAGTTTGCGTGAAGCTGCTTTGATCAAGGTCTCGATGTAATCCTTTGGATTCAGGTCTGAGCGAACCTCTATACCGAGCATGGTAATATAGCTCTGTAGCGCCAGTGTTGTGCCCTGAAGAGAGGGAAGGGGAAGGAATGGCGATGTTTTTGCCGTGAAAGCGCAAGCCTGAGTTTTGCAACTGCAACTCAACCAAGTTCCTGGTACCCCATTCGGAAATGTGGTCCAAAGCCCGACTGAGCTCAACGACAAGATTCTCCCGTTTCTCCATGGTTTCTACCTGTCCCGCCGCCGCGTGTCCAAAGTATCTCGCATGCACTGTGCTATCGTCTGCATAGCAATGAATATTCGCAAGTGGAATCAAATCATTGATATGCAGCAGAAAGAGTGTGGGGGATAGAACGGAGCCCTGAGGAACACTGACATGAACTGCGAACTACATCCGTCCGTAAGGACGCGAATTCTACGCTCATGCAGGAAGTCAGCTACCCAGGCGCAGAGCTGAGCAGGCAGACCGTATGCAGGCAGCTTGGAGAGAAGGCTTTTGTGCCAGACCCTGTCAAAAGCCTTGGCGATGTCAAGGCTAATAGCCAGAGACTCTCCCCGCTTGTCTATAGCTTCACCCCATATGTGTGTCACGTACGCTAGAAGGTCACCCGTCGATCGATTCGGCCTAAATCCGTATTGACGATCGTGAATCAAAGAGTCTTCTAGGTAGCGGGTCAGATGGTTGTTAAGGACCCTTTCTAAGACTTTACACAACACTGAGGTGACGGCTATCGGCCGATAGTTGGCTGGGTCTGAGCGGTCCACTTTTTGGGCACCGGTTGCACATTGGCGTCTCTCCAAGCTGCTGGCACACGCCCCAAAGAGTAAGAGAGTAGGTACAGGCGCGTAAGCACGGGAGACAACTCCGCTGCACAATGTTTTAGAACAACCGGTGGGATGCCATCAGGTCCACTAGCTTTCCGGAGTGATTGTGAACATCACGCTGCCTGATTTTAATGTCAGGCATCGTAGTGCCACAATGTGTTAGTGTAGGTGGCAGTGCATTGCAATCACTGATTCGGGAGTTAGCGGCAAAGAGCTTTGCCAACAAATCGGCTTTCTCTTGCGGCTCATGAGCTAGTGACCCATCTGGACATCGCAGAAGTGGCAGCGAGGGCTGGCAAAAGTTGTGTTGCACGGCCTTAGCCAAACGCCAACAACTACGGGAGCCCGTAGGGTGCGTCAACAATTCGTGGCCAGTACGTGCTACACGTTGGGCATCCGCTCTGATGTAAGCCTTCTTACAAGAGTTGAAAGCATTATTATAGGCAGCTTTCAGTGAGTTAACCTCGGGATCCTTAAGAGCGCGGCCTCTGATCCAAGCGCGATATGCCGCCTGCTTACGAGAAACAGCATCGGCACAATCGCGATTGAACCAGCGATTACGTGTGCTCTTACTGATGAGATCAGAATGTGGAATGTAATACTCCATTCCTATTACGATCTCCTCAGTAATGGCAACGGCGCTGGATGATAGGTCCTTTTCATTGAAGCAGCGCTGCTTCCAAGGGACGGACGCAAAGTAATCGCGCATACCATCCCAATCTGCCGACCCATAGTGCCAGATCCTGCGTGTGACCACTAATGGTCGAGGGGTTTTGGCCTGTGGCACCTTGACAGATATCAGGCAATGGTCTGATTAACCCAGTGGGGCTCGAACCACAACCTGATACTCCTGCGTATGGGTCGTAAGCAGAAGGTCTAGTAAAGAAGGCGCTTGACTTGCTATATCTGGGATCCTGGTGGGCTGATCAACCAGTTGTGTCAAGTCAGCGAAAGCATGGGCAGAGATCCCTGCATGGTCAGTTTTGGAAGAGCCAAGCCACAAACCGTGGTGGGCGTTAAAGTCTCCCAAACACACCAGTTCTGCGTTGGGAAATTGCGCCTGGGCATCGTCTGCTACCCTACTGAGGTGGTCAAACAGTCGAGTTGTCTCAGCTTCGCCGGTGTGAGATCTGTAGGACTCTGGCCTGAGGACCAGAGTCTACATGTACCGCCAACATGGAAAAGGATGGGTCTTCCAGGCAGCTCAAACGGCGACAACAAACATCCGCCCGAACATACAGGCATACGCCGGCTTTTGCTTTGAAGGATTCTTCAAGCGCATAGCCGGGATATTTAAGGTAGCCTGTGTCAGCGGGCGGAAGTATTTGTGTCTCCGTGAGAAACAATAGTGCTGGCCGTGCTGTCTCAAGATGGTGGTGGACAGCATTGAGGTTAGAGTGGAGTCCGCGTATATTACAGAACTCAACCTCAAACAGCGCGGAAGGCGTGGGGGTGTGCACCGCTGTACAACCAAACTTTATTTTACGGGCTGCCATCATGAGAAAAAAGTTGAGAGACGTGAATCGAGTGGAGTTAGTCGCGACAAAGTCAGGCAAAAAGACCCCACGCCCCGGTCACCAACCGGCACGACGGTCCACCCCGAGATTATGCGTGACATGATAGGGCAGCCTCACGAACTGGTTAGGAACGCTCGGGCCCCTGTACTGTGCCACGGGCGGCCAGCGGGAAGCCGTTTCTACGGGTCTCCCTGGCCCGTGGGTAGATGCAGTCCTCCCGGCATCGGTTCGACGGATGCCTCCACTGGACCGAATCTGTCGCGGCAATCTCCACTCGAGCTCTGGTTGTACGCTGGCTGATCCCGAAACGCGCATGAAGCACTTCACAGGTTTTTCACCATGCGTACGGTGGTAACAAACCAGGCGGGTGTTAGGCACCCTACCACCAGAAGAGCAGATGGAAGCCCTGATATCCCTCAGTCGCTTCTTACGACACCCGCGGGAAGTGAAGGGGCGGTGAGTGGTATTCTTTCTCCATCACCGCACGGATAAAACGGATGTGGGTTCGAATTTCGTCTAAAACCTGAACTGAGTGGGATTTTTTCTAGTAAAAGTTTCTTTAGATTAGAATGAATCATAACAGTTACGTTTCGATAAAATTTTCACAATTTGGTGATATTTTTAATATAACTCTGTTCATTTGTACACATAAAAGGATAAACAATCATTTAAACAATATAGCATCCGGAATTTTAATTTCATATTTTCCCTACAAACGCTGCGAATGATAAGCTAAAAGAGTCGGAAAAATATACAAGCCGTATAAGATTTCAATTAAAGTATTGAACATTTCTAAATAAATTTTCTGACGAATGGTAAACCTAACTGTGGACAGTAAATCGTGCGCGTTCCCGCAACCCACAACCGCCCTGCACTCACGCTCTGCCTACTGTGCAGATTCGCCCACAATAAAATTTCACAAATCTATTTGATTGATATTATCATTTATATTGCTACAGTCACCGGTCGCTTCTTCTTGGCCCTATTTCACCAAGTCAACAAATGTCACTGATATGTAAGCCGACGGTATGTTTGAGGTGTACCATTAAATGCACCGATTTCATTCATTAAATGGTTGATATTGGTTTTGCTTATGCGGATTTTTTCTTTGAACGCAAAATAATATAAAAAGAATTTTATTCGTTTATTAAATTAAGTTTGTAAATTGTAAATTTTCCCGTTTAAGAACTCATCTTTTGAACCTTTTGCAGACAGCTCTTTTGTAACTTATAACGAAAACACTATAATTGTAACGTAAATCTGACACAGCTTCGAACTCATGTCAAAAATTACCGGCAATTTGTCAAATATGTCGACTTAAAAAAATCTCATGTTTCACAAGATACGAACAGCCTGTCTTTTTTATAAGCACTTCCGATAATAATTCTCAAAATTGACATACCTGTCCATATGTTAGTAACAAATGTCGACTTAGTGAAATAGGTAGTCACTGGTACAATTATTTTCTGCCAGTGTCACGATGGGCGTCGATGAAGAAACTTTTACTTTGCTGGTTGTGTTAATATTATGTAAGGACATTTGGTAATATTGCTTAAGGATATACAACTTTTAGTTGCCGATAACGAACAATTTATGATCGCCAAAGAGAGAGAAAAAATGCTTGCAAAATCTACGCAGGGAGTGGCTGAGTTCATACTGGTTCTAAAGAAATCAAATATTCTATCAAACTGGTAATTGGTAGCTTGTATCGGACAAAAGACACAAAAGTATCTTAAAGTTTTGTCAATGATCCTTTTTCTGTAGACGCCGATTAAAATAAGTCCGTCTTTATCCTTTTTTTTACCGAAAATCTGGTTAACAACCCTCACAATATTATAATTAGCTCCCTATGCAGTGGTTACAATTCAGAAATACATACTTAAATATATCCTCTTAATATTATTAATGTGAAAAATTGTTTCTCAATTACGCTAAAACGACTGAATATATTTAGATGAAATTTTACACACAGATAGCTTTTAATTTGGAGACATAGGTACCTAAGAAATTTTCAAAAAAGTAAAGCTAACGCGTACGAAGTCGCGGGCGGCCGGTAGTATTTGTAATAAAACCTCAAACGCGTGTTAATTTTAATTACGTACATTTATTATTGACGTTTTCAATTCTCTCAAGAGTCGTGAGTGACAAGTTTTTCACGGAATTGGATATTATATAACATACTCAAATTTTAATTAAATTAATAACCTTTTCAGACTGTTTCAATAAATGAGCCGTATGTGCCGAAGCGTGAAAGATAATAATTGGGCTCGTAATAATATGATCTTACGGTGCCTTAACCGAACAATATTTAAGCTAAAATTTAATAGATGACGCAGTAAGAATTTAACTAACGAAAACGCGCTAATTGGCAAACAGTGTTTGATATAATCAGTTTATGATTACGAATGATAAACCAAAACTCGTACTACTACGATCATCAATTTGTATTCCTACCATGCTAGACTGTGTAAAATGAAAGCTAAATGTGCCATCTCCTGTTTCTAAGTTCCTTACCTCATAAGAAAAACCAAAACCCTTATAGGATCACCTTGTTGTCCATCTGTCTGTCAAGACCCTTTATCTTAGGAACACGAAGAGGTATAGAGTTGAAAAAAAAATGCACTCAGGTCTACGGTCCCTTGAATTTGTGGAAAAATAAAACTTCTGAGTTAACGTTAAACAAAGTTAAGGCCTTTTATCTGTCAGTCTGTCAAGACCCTTTATGTCGGAAACACGAGGAGGTATCGAGTTGAAATTTTAATTATATACTCAGGTCAATTTTTTCTAAAATTTGTGAAAGATCAAAATTCTAAGTTAACTTAAAAAAAAAAGAGATACGGCCTTTATATTGCGATAAAGCTGTGCCCCGCGGTTTATTAGGGATACTTTCCTGCAGTAAAACGTAGCTTATATGTTAATCCAGGGTGTCAGCTAACTCCATACCAAATTTTATTAATATCGCTCCAGCCGTTTAGATGTGAAGAAGTAACAAACATACACACTCACAAACTTTCGCCTTTATAATATTAGTGTGATTTAGTTCTAGTATTTTGTTGTTTCTGTAGAATTTCATATTTCTCATATATCTGTTACAGTTCATGAAATAGAGCCTGCTGACATATGGACCACGGAGGCTAAGCCAATTTTGTCATAAGGTTCCGATGTTAATCTAGCTTACCATGTTACATTTATTAATGACTAGCGGTCGCCCGCGACCAACTTTAGTTTTTAGAGAATGCCACAGGAATCTAAAATTTTTCCGTAATAAAAAAGTATTCAACGTCTCAATCCAGGTCATATATGCGTACCAAATTACATTCAATACAGTTCAGTAGTTTTTGCGTGCGTGTTTTTGATACTCAAACAAAAATACAAACACTCAATCACACAATCATACAAACTTTCACATCACACTCAGGACCACACAGCGCTTTCATGAATAGTCAAACAATATTCGAGATTATGAATTTATCGAAAGATTAATATCTGCATCGCAATATCCCGGTCATTAATTCGTGCAATTACACTGCGTCGGCGGCAACATAATACGAATCCACTTTTCACTGCCTCAGTATTTCAGTAAAATCGCTGGTTTTGCGCACAAATCTCCGTTACCATCTAATCAATCAAGCGTTCACATCGCGTAAATAACGGTTGAGTTAGGACTATTAAATCCGCATATACATATAAATATATCTTCAGACATTTTTGCGTATTCTAATGATCAATCAAAAATGTATGGGTTAGCCTTTGTCAAAAAAAAAATAGGAAATTCTGTTTACCTGTGTCTCACAGCGGTTAGTAATTTTGTATGTAGGTATATCCAAGTAAACGAGCTGGTATCACACCTGATGGTAAGTGGTTTCTGCCGCCCATGGACACTAGCAGCACCAAGGGTCGCCGGAAGCGTTGCTGGCTCTTAAAGAAAAGGTTTATCCGCCTTTTGAAGACCGCCATATCACAGTACAGAGGCGCTTGATGGCGCGGGTGGTTAGCGCGTTCGGCTGCGATCGTTGAAATAATAATAATAATAAATATTTCCAACACTCACACCAATTAGCCTAGCCCCAAAGTAAGCACTATAAGGCTTGTGTTATGGGATGCTAGGGTAACGGATAGAATACATATATTTATTTATTTTATTTATTTATTTATACTTAATGCACAAGTGTACAAAGGCGGACTTAATGCCATAGGCATTCTCTACCAGTCAACCATAGGGTGTTGTGGATAAATAGTGGTAGGGTGCACAAATTAGATGGAAAAAAAAAGACGAACAGATATAAATACGAAGTAGTCATATACATAATTACACATACATAAATAAGTACTTACATATAAATAAACATACATATATATTCACACATACATACACATATAAACATATATACTAAATAAATACATAATAATGACGACTAACGATTAGGCTAGACTGCTTGTTCTTGTAAAAAGCTTCGTAGCTTGGTTTTGAAGCTGATTTTGTTGGTGGACATTCTGATATCTAGAGGGAGTTCGTTCCACAGAAGTATGGTTTTGACGAAGAAGGATGAGTGAATCGTATCAGAGCGATGAGATGGAACAATAAGTAAGCGATTAGTAGAGGATCGAAGATTTTTAGAATGAGCGGTACATAAGTACTGAAATTGGGAAGTGAGATAGAAAGGGGCATTTGGAGAATCCAGCAAGGAGAACAGAGTGGTCAGAGCCCGCATACTTCTGCGCTGCCTAATAGGCATCCATTTTAGAAGAGATCGGTATGCGGACACATGGTCATATTTTCTAAGATTGAAAACAAATCGAATGCAGTTATTCTGAAGTCGATCAAGTTTATTGAGTAGATCTGCATTCAGATCGAGGTAGCACACATCACCATAGTCGATTATAGGAAAAATCAAAGTTTGCACAAGCATTGCCTTGATGTTGATAGGCAAAAAATTTTTCAAGCGGTAGAGAGCACGCAATGTTCCAGTTACCTTTTGACAGACACTACCTACCTGATCCTGCCATTTGAAATTTGAGTCAACATACAAACCAAGATTTTTTGCAACGTTACTAAAAGGTATCAAAGTGCCGTCATAGAATATAGACCCAAGAATGTTTCTGTCAATTCTGCTCATCATTCTTGATCCACCTATTAACATAGCTTGACATTTAGCAGCATTGACAGTGACACCAAAATTGTCCGACCATGTTTTGATAGCCTTTAAGTCACTGTTTATCGCATCAATGGCATTGTTTAAATCACCAATACTTGCTTCGGTGTAGAGTTGTAGGTCATCAGCATATAGATGATACGAACACTGAAGTTTGTGAGTTATAAAATCAATAAAAGTTGAAAAAAGAAGAGGAGAAAGAATACCGCCTTGGGGAACACCAGTTTTCAAATTGAGCCAGGATGAGGATGATTCCCCAGACTGCACCAACTGCTGGCGGTCCCGAAGATAAGATGAAAACCAAGTCAACACTTCGTCAGAGACCATAAGATAGGATAATATGGAAAGGAGAATATCGTGACTGACAGTATTAAAAGCGTTTGAAAAATCGATAAGAACCAAGCAAGTAACTTTACCGTTCTCCATCCCCGCCTTAACATCGCCAGTTACTTTAAGGAGGGCGGAAATAGTGCTATGTCCAGGCCTAAATCCAGATTGGAGAGGGTTCATTAGAGAGTTTTTATGAATAAATTGGGAGAATTGCTTGTGAACGTATGCTTCTAGCACTTTTGACATGAAGGGGAGGATGGAAATTGGTCGAAACTGATTAGGCTGCGTTGGATTATTAACTTTGGGAAGAGGCCGGAGATAGGCTTTACGCCATAGAATAGGGAAAGTACCAGTGTCAAGGGAGAAATTGATAATGTGTGTTATAGCGGGAAGAAGATATTCAAGAATAGTGACGATCATGCGACGGCTAATATCATCACATCCCGTTGCATTGGATTTAATTGAAAGTATTATCTTTTTGATCTCTGCCGGTGTGACTGGTGAAAAATAGAAAGGGTCAACATTAGGGCGCGTTAAACCATTTATAGAAGCAACGGTGGATGCTGTAGATGAACGATCCAATTTCTGAGAGGTTGTGAAATGTCGATTGAGATCGTTAAGGTTTATAGAATTAGACAGGTCTAAATGTCGCGATTTGCCGATACCTAGCGTTCCGAGGAACTTCCAGATATCAGCAGAAGATGAAGAAGAAAGGTTGTTGAGAATGTGTCGGCGTTTGGCATTACGTATCATCTGATTACAACGATTTCTAGCAGCCTTGTAAAGCTTCCTCTTTTCATCAGAACGATCCCTTCTGTAGCTGCGATATGTACGGTCCCTACGCCTCATCGCCATCTGAACACCTTCAGTCATCCAAGGGGCTGGTTGCCGCTTCAGCCTGACTTTTCTGATGGGCGCATGGACATCGTAAATTCTAAGCAGAGTGTCATTAAATATTTTTACTTTGTCATCAACAGTGAAAGCTAGAATCAGAGAGTCCCAGTTGATCTCAGAGACATGCTTCTGCAGTTTAACTAAGTCCATACGTGCGTAGGAGCGCCTGTGCAAAACCTTGGGAGTGGATTTGGGGGGTTTAAAGAGATACGAAAGGAAGATGAGGTCATGATGAGAGAAGCCAGGAGCGATATGTTGACCATGGGATGGAACAAGGGAAGGATTAGAGGTTAGGATTAAATCAAGCCATGTATCATCACCGTAAGTATTTAGGTGAGTTGGTTGAAGGGGCAAAACATGTAGGCTTGCGGACTGGACAATGTGAAGGAGTTTTCGGGACCGTGGGGATTCGGGAGATAGGAGATTGGTATTAAAATCGCCCATGATGATCAAATGTGCATACTCAGATCCCAAAGATTCTAAAACCGCTTCGAGTTCGGTGAAATAATCAACTGTGGGGGGGCAATAAACAACACCAACGACTACTTTAGCACGGCCTGTCCCAATCTCCAGAAAAAGATATTCCGAGTTGGAGTCAGAGTTGGAGGAAGCTATAAGTTTGTACACAAATGTACTACGTAGGTAGATAGCTACACCTCCTCCACCCCGGCCACAACGATCGTTCCGAATGAGGGTAAAACCAGGGAGAGAATATGCGGAAGATTGAAGATGTGGTTTTAGCCAAGATTCAGAAATTAGGACAGCGTGTATATTTTGCCCAGAGAACACATGAAGGAATTCATTATAATGGCTGGGTAAACTTTGGGCATTGATGTGACAGATGTTCAAAAGATATGGAGATTGATCAAAAGATTGGCCTAAAAAGTCACCAAGCGTGCCAGTAGCGGAACAAAAGCTTGCGTTATTAGAAGAATCTGCAGATTCGTCATCAGCAGAAAAAAAGTTGTCGTCAAATATCATAATATGCGTAAATATAAATAAAAATAACTATAATATATATATATATAAATATACAGAATGTGAAGGAATGAATGCTAAATAATAATAAGCACCAATATCTCCACACCACCCGCCAGCTTACAATATTGAGTTACATTGAAAAGAAAAAACTAAAATAAGCACATAATAAAAGCAGCTAAATGAGCAAATCAACACAAAAATAATATAAGTACAATAACATATACATTAGAGTTGTGTTTAAAATTGAACACGAACAATTTTTAATTTAATGACAAAAAAAAATATAAATATGAATGAGGCTGTTTATACAAAGGTACCTTTGCCTTGTTATACATAGTGAAAAAAAGGAAAATTCTTACATTGAGATTGACAATGACAAGTCTCTGTGTTTGAAGCTTGAGCGTAATCAATGAAATAGTTAAGTATTAGGTACCTACCTTTGAAAGAAAAACAAAACAGATTACTACAAAAGAGCAAAAGCAAAAAGCCAGTCAAGAAAAATATTTGATTTTGTGTACATACTAGCAGTATGCGGTCTATGCAGAAAACAAGCAAAGCAAACAACAGAATAGAAGAAATTTTAACTCAATGAGATAACAAAGGTTAGTAAAAGTGAATAGATGTTTTTATAAAAAAAAGCAACAGCTAAATGTTAAGATTAATCATGAAAAAAGCTAATTTTTTACAAGTGTAATGGAGTTACTTATTTTCATTTGCAGTACCCGCTCGCCCACCAGTCATCGGCGCCTTTGGATATTTGCCAACCAAGGAGTCCAGATCTTCTTTATGTATGACTTTGTGGCGTATACCATCAGATGATTTTATGTGAATAACGCCATCCTGAGTCCAGCAAGACCGAACACCGAAATGCAGCCTAGCGTTGTTAAAGACAGTTTGCCTGGATTTAGTAAGGAACTCCTTGACTGTGATGTTGGTGCCCTTCAAGTTCTTCTTGGCCTTCCAGACTGCAGCTTTTAACTCATATAGTGAAAATTTAACCAGAACCGGCCGTTGCTTATTGTTGTCATTATTACCGGTAGCTCCGAGCCTATGGCAAACTGACAAAGAGGCTTTGGTGACGTCTTTGAGCCTCATTTTCGTTGAAAGAATGCCACACACTACAGCCTTACAGTCTTCAGCGTCAGACTCCGGAACACCCAAAAAAATCAAGCCCTTTCGACGGTGTCTAGTTTCGATGGCATCTATTTATGTGGCGCACTCACAAATTTGCTTGCGAAGCAGCCCCAACATGCTGAATATAAGTTCCCTGAAGGTCCGGAACTCCTCAGCTACCCTTGCCACTGTCTCTTTACCAGAACCCGCACCTTGAATCTGACCTTCGAGATCCTGCATCTTCTTCATAAAGCATTCCTCCAAGCTCTTTTGTGCAGAAATAATTTCAGTGAGTTGAGGCATAGTGTAATTTATAGTGTTTCTTGATTTAAAGGATGTGCTAAATCTTGATTGTATGATGTGCTGGCAGGTGGTGTAAAATGTACGCAAATGTTACATAAAAGATGATGCAAACGTAAGTTATGTTGTTTTACTTCCTTATTCTTCAAATAAATATAAAATCAGTGTTTTTAAATGACTTTTAATAATTAAATAGAATTTTACAATTTCAAGACACAGCTTAACTTTTTCACACCTATCCCCGAAAATATATTGTACATATATAAGTATATTTATATAGAAATACATATTAAACATCCATGACTGGAGTACAAATGCTCGTATTCATCACACAAACATCTGCCCCCACCGGGATTCGAACCCAGGACCTCTCGAGTCGGCGACACCATGAAACCCGGCGTACAAACCACTCGGCCACGGAGGTCGTCAAGAAGTGAAGTTAAGCAACTTTCGCAGTGGTCGGTCATTGGATGGGTGACCAAAAATCTTCTATCTCGAGTTCCTCCGTGCTTCGGAAGGCACGTTAAGCCGTTGGTCCTGGCTGCACCTGCAGTCGTTAGCACCTACCAATCCGTACTGGCTCCGCGTGGTGGGTTATGGCCCAATCTCCCTATTTCATTCATAAGGAAGGCCTGTGCCCCAGCAGTGGGGATATTAATAGGATGATGATATCACAGCTATAATAATGTTACAGATTTTGTTCTTATCAGGTTGTTGTACCCCTGAAACGATTAAGTAATGGAATAAAAATAAATAAATAATACACAGAAAAACCCTGCATATTTTGCAAAATATATTCTTTGTACAGAGGATTTCGTATAAATTAACTACCTTACTGAACTCGTTACTAACAATCTATTTATGGATGCGGGCTAACAAAATTATTATCGTGTTTCATTATTTCCATCAACCACATTGTGAGGGCCTTCAAAATTTATGGCATGGGACAAAGCGAATGGACCACAATTATGATAAAGATATCCTTTTTGCCTTTGATTATAAATCTTATTAAAATTTAATCTATCGTTTTAAACCGAAAAAGTCCGTCGATATAACAAAACATTACTAGATACGGATAAGGAGCTTGATGGCGCAGGTGGTTAGCGCGTAAGGCTGCGATCGTTGAAGTTAAGCAACTTTCGCAGTGGTCGGTCATTGGATGAGTGACCAAAAATCTTCTATCTCGAGTTCCTCCGTGCTTCGGAAGACACGTTAAGCTGTTGGTCCCGGTTGCATCTGCAGTCGTTAGCACCCGCCAATCCGCACTGGGCCCGCGTGGTGGGTCATGGCCCAATCTCCCTATTTCATCCATAGGGAATGCCTGTGCCCCAGCAGTGGGGACATTAATAGGCTGATGATGACTAGATACGGATTCAAACTCAGAACAAGAACCAAAGCATAGAAAGAGTTAAAATTCAACTCATAAAGTCGACTCATTGGGGCATATTAGCCCCTATTTTAACTACGAGTATATGGCGGTATCTCACACAGAACAATATTATCGTGATACTAGGTTCGCAGTATCACAAGTTGTACCGGTGATACTGCGATACGACATATTACACTATCAATATTACATGGCGTACCACACAAATGTATCCAATTTGACGTTTATGTAGTGATATGCAGTGTGCATAGTATGGTTCATATCATGGCAACATACGTGGGACACTCAGAAAGTTTGAAAAAGTAAATAAAAAACTTCTTTGTTTAATATATTTTTATTAAATCTTTTCAAAGAACGATTAAAACTGTATCCCTTTGATACTGCGATAAGGCATATTACACTGTCAATAAGTAAGTTGGGCAATGACAATCATGCATAAAAATAGCATCCTCACCCAAATTGACCATAAATGGACCAACTTGTTCATTCAAGGTTTCTTCCACATATCTTTCACTAGTTAAAAGAGCCGTTTTCTATGAACACCAGTTCTCTACGACTTACAGAAGAAATTTCTGCCCACACAAGTATAGACCTTCCACCGTAGGCTACTTTTTCTTGCTTGAATCTTTCCCCAGGTATTCTATGTACTCTGTGTCTTCCATCGTGCTTGTAGAGCTTAAACAAATATATGTCAGAGAACATAATTTTTGACCAATAACCAATAGTCAAATTTTAGTGGTTCTGGGCATGTCTAGAAATACGATGTCCACGCTCCAGTTTAGGGCCGTTTGTAGGTCTAAGCAGTTTTAATCTAGCTTCAGCAATTCGCCGTCTTACTGTCTTCTAGGTTACTTCCACCGAGGTGTCGAAACTGAATTGTAATTTCAGTTCCTGTGAGAAAGCGATTTCGAAGCATGGTGTTCACCAAGTATCAATCTTCTCGTGCTGTGTTACACCTGGTTCTGCCTTATCCTGGCCTGCGTAGGTTAGAGCCAGTTTCCTTGTAACGTCGGAGAACTCTTTGTACTGTTGACAGCGACTCACCTACAGTCCTGGCTATATCGCGCTGACTCCGGCCGGTTTTCAGCATTGTGAGAATTCTGGTGCATTCTGCAGGTGTAAGCGATATGATTACAGCTGGAATAATGTATATTGAACATTATCGACATGGTTTATATGAATAATAAATGACAGATTAGAAACAAAATCAAAAACAAATGCAGTAATTTCGTAGTTCCATCTTAGAAAAGTCTCCCTTTTTCAACTTTTATTTTTTATGATATAACTTTACAATAACTAAAAAGTTTTAATATATTAATTTAAGGTGTATTAAATTGTCTATTAATTAAAATTTATTTCATAAAGCTAGCATTCTTAGTTGGCGAGATTTTTAGGATTCTTTAAGTGACCCGGATTCATTGTTCTCGAGTGTAGTAAGAAAATTATATTGGCGGTTGTTAATTTGTACGATTAATAGTCGATTGTTTTTCACCTAATAATATCACCTCGACCTTAGACAATTCCGTAAAATACAAAGCAATGTTGGTATGTCAGCACGCGACTGAATAATTGGTCATTTATTAATAACGTGCTTAATTCATAATCGATAACTGACAATAGAAATGATTAACTGTGAGAGAGCACGATAACAGTATTTTCCTAACTAATTTTGTTTAATGATTTTGCGGCTAAGTTTTTGGTAAATATATTGAAATTGAATAGTGTTTAATTAATAACCTTCGTGAAATTTGGGAGAGCACTGTCTCTAAGCTCTAATCTTACCGTTATGTTTTTAAGAAGGCAAGTATCAAATTATTCTGTTCTAGAGTATATTAGTTTCGATAGGTACTTCAATATAAATATTATAAATCTATAATAATAATACAGGTTTAAACTAG
This sequence comes from Chilo suppressalis, assembly GCA_902850365.2. NCBI lineage: Eukaryota > Metazoa > Arthropoda > Insecta > Lepidoptera > Crambidae > Chilo > Chilo suppressalis. The sequence continues at coordinate 9,725,822 of OU963902.1, forward strand.
ACTGTATGATAATATACCTACATGTTTTTATTCAAATCGTATTTATAACAAAACTAGTTGCCGCCCGCGACTTCGCCCACATTTTTAAGTTCAACTTTAGTTTTATGAAAATCACTCAGGAACCTAACAATTAAAATTATCCTATGTCTCTTTCCAGGTTATAAGCAGTCTGTGTGTAAAATTTAATCCGAATTCTTTCAGCCGTTTTTGCGTGATTGAGTAACAAACAAACTTTCACATTTATAATATTAGTAGGATCACATTAAAACATCAGGTCATAGAGAACCGTAGATTTTTGAAATGAATTTTCAATATCAATATATTTGCACTTTTAATATTGTAGAGTGGTGTAATCTAATTGGTGTTTCATCGAGATTTTGTCTCTCTCAGAATTAAGTGGTTGATCATAATCATAACAGTTAATTTATCAAAGCTTCACCCTATCTTTTAGTGAAGCTTACTACATCTTTATGACACGGAAATTGCTGAGGGCGATTCCGCCCAATGAAAATAGCGAATTCAGGGCACACAGACTTGGCTGTTGACTACGTCACTCGAATATCTTGTACCGTGCCAGTTTCAAAGTAGGCCCGCTGCTAATGTTTTATTCGCTTTAATCTTCAAGAGTGACTTCTAAATATTCACTTTGGAATGATAATAAATTAGCGGATATGCAGGGAAGTAAATCCGACGCGAAATTGGACGGGCCCAAGATGGCTGGTTAACAAGTGTGTGGGTTGCCCGAGTACCCGGTTATCTATCTACCGCTCTATGGAAAATTAGTTTTACGAGAGTATCAGCGTGTACTCACAAATTGGTACGGTTAAATGCGTCAGTCGGAGATTTAAACTATCTAGGTATACGTTTCAATTCATTATCTATAGAATATGCTAGCAATTGAGTAATGTTTAAAGTGGACATCAAAACTCTGTAGCCCAAGCACGAACTTTGACAGATCCGTGATACGTGATCGCATCGTTATCGTCAAATTTTGTGTGCAAGGAGCCAGTTGTTCCTACGTCCGGTATGACCGCTGCTTTGACTTTGGACTCTGAATTCAATTCAAGCTCTGTAATAGACAAAAACTGTAGCACGATCATCAATCCGTGATCATGGCGCTTGCAACAGTGCTGAAATATCGGAAATTCACAAAAAACAAGGTACATGGTAGCAAGCCCGCTGACAACTATAATAATTATTTAAGTTTAACTAAAACTCGAAAATAAGTAAATATAATAATAAAGATGGCACAGCATTCGAGGTGGGTAAACAAATTATTGGAAGCTTAATAGGCAGTACGTTCATAGTGCAAATAGTTCCCTGGCAATCGTATCTCGCGGCAACACTGCCGCTGACTGAACACGACCGCAACCCCGATAATTGGGAACATTGCGCTCGGATATTGCTCTTCTATGTTATGGAACACAAATCGCATCGTCACCGCGGGCTTCGCTGCCTATCTCGCTGGAACCTAGGGTGGGTTTGTTACACTAATATAGGCGATGAAATAGCCCGTACTTGATGCCACTGAATTTAATATAAAACAATGAAACACTATTACAAATTGAATATGCAAACAAACATTATAAAAAAAACGCTACCGCAATTTGGGCGCCGTCACGTCTAGGGTTACCATCTGACCGGATAAATCCGGTATTGATCGGATTTTATGAGCTTCGACCAGACTTCGCCCGGATTTCATTCGAGAACGGATTTTTCATAGCTCTTGTACACAATCGATACACCGTGTTTGTACTTTACACCTTAATTTTTGTGCCGTTACCACATAAATAACTTTGAAATTACATCGCAGTACAACTTCAAACAAACATTTTCTGAAATCTTTTTTAAATAAAGTTAGTGGAGATTTTTTTGTGCTGAAATATATAAAATATTAATCTCACATTGTTTTATTTGAATTAGAGTAAGGTTCTATTCATTGACGTTTTTCAATCAAAGACCGGACTTTTGTCCAAAAAATAAGGATTTTTAACATGTTACGACCGGATTTCCGAATTTAGGGCATGCAAAACCCTGGTCGCCTCTAAATTTTAAAAAAATCGAACGGGCGAATAACAAATATCGTAAAAACTAAAATCTTACAAAGGTCACTTTGTATATTTTGCTGGGTGATAGACCTCGTTATGTTGGCAGTGCCAATCCATACTCTCATACGAATATTATAAATGCGAAAGTATATGTCTGCAACCTATAACCTCTTCACGCTAAAAACTCTAAACTAGGGATGTAACTATACACAATTTTGCCGATACGTTTTTTGACTTTCTGGGTTTAGTTTTAGGACCAGACAATTGGACTCGCACTGAATAAGCAACTTGGCCAGGTCTTCATTAATCTTAGCCACGATGACATCTTAATTGTCAGGATTAAAGGAAATAAGACTGTAAGTATAATAAATATGACTGTAAGTCATATGCATAAATATGGAATTTGCAATATGTTATGATGTGCGTTAGGTGAGCACTGTAAAGAATATACAGAGTAGAACTCAACATTCACCATCTTTTAACCCTCTTAAAGATGTTTTCTGGGAAAAAGTATTCTGTGTACTTTCCGCGCTTTCTTTGTGTGCTGCAAACTATCTCTATAATTTTCATCTGAATTGGTTTGGAGTAGGGATACAACGATACCGATTCCGATACGGATATTAAGGAAAAGGTGTACGCACACAGTAGTGAAGAAGCGAGCAACCATATTCCGCGTGTCCAACGATTTCATTTTGCATCCTCGCTCGCTCATGGTATGGTTGGGAGTTTCTTATTGAGGCTTAACAGTGGTACATTTTTGTGAGAAAGGTGTAAAAACGAATGCAGTTGTGTATCAAAATACAGTCCTGACGAACCTTGTGGAACCTGTTTCTCATACCATGTTCAATAACAGGCACTGTGTATTCCAACAATATTCGGCGCCAGCTCATAGAGCGAAGAGCACACAAGACTGGCTGGCGGCGCGTGAAATCGCCTTCATCCGGTACGAAGACTGGGCCTCCTCCAGTCCAGATTTGAGTCCGTTAGATTACAAGATATGGCAACACTTGGAGGAAAAGGCGTGCTCAAAGTCTCATCCCAATTTGGAGTCACTCAAGACATCCTTGATTAAGGCAGCCGCCAATATTAACATGGACCTCGTTCGTGCAGCGATAGACGACCGGCTGCGCAGATTGAAGGCCTGTATTCAGAATCACGGAGGTCATTTTGAATAAACTTTATTGTCATAAGAATCTATGTTTTCTTAAGTTCATTTTGGTATATAAATGGTTACATAATGAATAATTTTGTTTCAATTATTTTATATTAAACATGTAACAAAATGTATGACCTGACTAGGTATATTAATACACTATTTTATTTACTATTTTGTGGGATGCACTTCACATGGTTATTTTAGTTGCCCACGTTAGTTACACAGTGAGAAAGTACTTTCACACTCTGTCAGCATAAGCTGAGGCAGGGTCCTGATTAGCCATCTTAGATTATTATGTTTTTTTGTTCGTTACGTTAAGTTTTCTTGTATTTTTTTTATTGTTGTATTTATAAGTTTTTCTTTTGTTAAGATGGTTGGTGGATGGTGGATTAAGGTTTCATTTCGCTTCATTTCAATGATAAAAACTGATTATGCTATATTTTTCACTGCTTTTCCTTTGCTTTCGCTTCTGTTCCAAATTCCAACATGGTAAGATACTTATGAACATTGACAAATAAATTATACGCAACGAGTCACATTTAGCGTAATATATGAGCATCCGTATGTTTTCAAATGGAACTCGCGTTGGCAACTCGTGTAAATGAGTTAAGGCCGTAATGTAGATTTATCTGCACTAAGCCGTTTGGTGTTACATATTACTTGACTAATTACCATTAATTATATTTTTTAAGGAATTAAACAGTTTAAGGTAATAATAAAAGACACCCAATCTTCTCTCCTCACCCTCATCAGTCTCCCACACTGGACAGAGAGCAAAATTAAAAGTATTGATTGCTCCAGCTACTATTTTTCCAGAGGAGATAATAAAAAACCTTTATATAGCCAACGAGCAAGGTTCCTATATTCTAAAATTGTTATAGACCAGTAGATGGCAACTTGTCACTCAAAAGAGAGGTATAGCGGATTTGCCACGTAAGGATTGGAGCACCCATCTGGGCCTAATAGAAGACCACAGTAAAATAACACAACTTTAGGTAGTGTTATATTTCTGTCGGTGGGTAATGATTGAGTCAGGTTAGGCAAAGACTAGAAAGTATAGCAGGCTATAGGCTATGGTGGCCTCATACCATCAGGAGGGCCATAATTGCGCTTGTTAGCTACACTTTTATCATTAATAACTAACCGTCGAATTGAATCAGAATTTTAGCTTTTTTCAGCTCCAAGGTAAGTATGGAGACCTAAAAACAACTCCTTGGGTTACGTTCGCGTTTATATTGAGGAGTACGGCTTCGTAATGAAAATGTAATATTAATAAAATGCCGAAGTGAAACTGCATAGCACCATATATATTTGAAATTTTGTAGGCAAATTATTCTTTTTGTGATGTAAGCACCGGATATTAGAAATTCGATCTCCGAGAGGGGCTAAAAGGGTGAAATATTGTTGTATAAATTTCGATAACGTAGAAGACTTGAAAAATGGTGTTTATACGTATATAATTTGATGGGAAGATAAGAAAAGATGGAGTGCTATAGCAAAATAAATCTTAAGTAAATGTAACAGAGGTTCATATTCTTTCAAACATTACGTGTAAAAATGAAAGGTTTTATCTTATCCTAAATATTATTCCGAACGGCATCTTCTTATATAACTACATAGTTATAGAAGAACCGGCGAAACTAACTCAGAGAGGCTTTCTATCTCCTTCTTATGTTAAATTATGCAAACAAAAAGAACTAATAGTATCTGCTGGTCTCACAGTGTATGCTCGGGGTTCGGATTTTATCTATTGTTTAATGGGTTCCAAAGCTGGTGGTATATACTAACCATCTTTCTTATTAAAATTTGGATATTTCTTAATCTCAATAGCTTCGCGTATTATCCTAGGAATGAATCGTTGTTCAGTTGCAAGGATCTAGAAATTCTAAGAAACAAATAAAAATCAAATTAGATAATAGCGTAACAGATTGAAGACGTGATCATGGAAAAGTGTAAAACTCGGGACCTTAGTCATTGATACGTTTTACGAAAATAACTTGATAGGATTTTGTAAGAGCACAAACCAATCTTTAATTTTTATTATTGAAGTGAAAACTTCTTTAGCGGCGTTGTACACTTTTTTTGTATGGGTAAAAAATGTTAAACTCGCGTCAGGTTAAACACGCGGGCTGATAGCATCATGACACACAACAAAATTGGAAAGGTTGTTGACTTTCAATATATTGGACGAAACATAGATATATTTTATTTTATCGTATTATAATAATAAGTCTCTATCTAGGACTTTCACGTGGCAGCTTTATTGCGCAGAATTTACAATAGATATCGCTAGGCGAGCTTAAATGTGATTCATGTAAGTTGATTTCTTTACAATAGATGTCGCTAAGTGCGCTTAAACGTGATTCATGTAAGTTGATTTTTTGTGAGAGATAAACTATTTTAATGTTATATAAATTGTCATGTTTGTGTACGATAGCGCAATAAATAAATATTGTATTCTACCACATAGATGATAGTACTTTTATACTGATAGTTAAAGCAATTCGTGCAAAATTATTCCCTAACCATTCCAAAATATCAATAATGCACAACGTTAATATTCAAGTTTTCACTTCTGCCGGCACTCCCGGAGTGCAACCCGTCGTTTTTTTCCCCCCTAATTAACCCCGTAATTAATAAACGGGGAATAAGCTAATACTAGTTACGCCGCATTTTGTTCATGTTACTCAAATGTCATTTGTCATACAATGAACAGAGACAAAACACTCTAACTAATCAAAGCGTATTCGATTATTATTAAGGAGGCTAGTGTCTGAACGACACTAGAGTCCGTATTGCAGAAGTACAACTAAGTGTTGATCTTAACTTGAGTACAGTTAGAAAGGGATGCCGCTATGTGCTATATATAGCGAAATCCCTTTCTAACTATGCTCAAGACTAGATCAATCACTGAGAATCTTTCTATAATACGGTCCGTATTACAGAAGTACAACTAAATGTTGATCTTAACTTGAGTACAGTTAGAAAGGGATGCCGCTATGTGCTATATATAGCGAAATCCCTTTCAAACTATGCTCAAGACTAGATCAATCACTGAGAATCTTTCTATAATACGGTCCGTATTACAGAAGTACAACTAAATGTTGATCTTAACTTGAGTACAGTTAGAAAGAGATGCCTCTATGTGCTATATATAGCGACATCCCTTTCTAACTATGCTCAAGACTAGATCAATCACTGAGAATCTTTCTATAATACGGGCCTAGGAGTTACAACGTGACAAAGAAATATAATATTCCTATAAATACTAAAAAATACAACTCCTCCTCTAGCGTAGTTGGTTAATAAGGTTTAACAGAAAAATACAGTAGCCTTAAAACGCAGAGATATCTAATGATATAAATATCATTACCACACAATGTAACCAGATGGCATTGTTCGCTCATTAACAGGTTTAACACTCTCTCATTATGTCTTTTAGAAATAAGTTAATCGGTGTCTAGACAGAGATTAAATGAGATGAGGCTATAATATGTATTTATGAATTGGCAGTTTACCGCTTTACATTTAGAATATTGTAGTGATTAGGTGCAAGTTCAAGTTATACAGACGACACAGTCTAACAATATAATAAAATATTTATAACTGACAGAATATCCATCCATCCATTTATCTTAATATAACTTTATAAAATGTTCACAAATCAATTTGGAAGATTTGACAATTTGTGGTAACCTGATGGAAGCCCGATGTCACGGTAACACGGTAATGTTCAGGGGTAATGTTATCATTTGAGTAGTGACGTTAACTACACCAAAGGTAGACTACTAATTGACAATCTTAATTTGATTACTTTCTTTTCTTTCATTATCTTTTCATTGGGTTCAGATATAAAAAAAAGTTTCACTCCAATCTAGGATTAATTTTCTTTCAAACTGACCAGTGAGTTAAAATGGAAATTACACTTGGTTGTGAAAATAATGTGGTATTATTTACAAAAGCTCCGGTGGAATGATGTCACATTTTGAGAACCTGCCCGACTAGAGGAGAAGCGACTGAGGAGCTGATGGTTAGCGTGTTCAGCTGCGATCGTTGAAGTTAAGCAACTTTCACAGTGGTCTGTCATTGGATGGGTGACCAAAAATCTACTATCTCTAGTTTCTCCGTGCTTCGGAAGAACGTTAAGTCGTTGGTCTTGGCTGCATCTGCATTCGTTAGCACCCGCCAATCCGCACTAGGCCCGCGTGGTCATGGCCCACTTTCCCTATTCCATCCATAGTGTCCCAGCAGTGGGGACATTTATAGGCTGATGATGATGATCCGGCTAGAGGCCGTTGTAGCCTTAGATTAAAACAAAAACGGTGTAGCCTATCTATTACAGAAAGTAAACGTTATAATTCGAACTAGTTTTGTAGGTTGTTATGTATCAATAAATTCAATGGTCATAGGTAGTAACAAATAGGTTTAAAAGCCTTTTCATTGATAAGTTGAATGTAAAAATATATACAATATTTACCTACATTCCTACTAGACACCTAATATTAAAAATTTAAGAGGACAGAAATGTTTACTTTTATTTGTAAGAAAGGAGTTATTTTCGTTGGTTTTTTAAAATGATATAATATAATGTTAATTATTGAAGTTTTTTAAAAAATGGAATTATGCATGTTATCACCGTCATTTCTTAATAATAGCTATACTTCTTATGGGTATGTTTGGGCAATTATCACAAGCGTACATATAAAAGGTAGAGTTTACTTTTTTGATAATAAATAATAATAATAAATATTTCCAACACCCACACCAATTAGCCTAGCCCCAAAGTAAGCACTGTAAGGCTTGTGTTAGGAGATGCTAGGGTAACGGATAGAATACGTATACTGTACATATATAAGTATATTTATATAGAAATACATATTAAACACCCATGACTGGAGTACAAATGCTCGTATTCATCACACATACATCTGCTCCCACCGGGATTCGAACCCAGGACCTCACGAGTCGGCGACACCATGAAACCCGGCGTACAAACCACTCGGCCATGGAGGTCGTCAAACACTTTTTTGATGGTCATATCATCAGATTATATTCTGTAATCTGAGTTTAGTTCAATTATAAGAATTTCCGCTGCATTTTTCTTTAGAAAACACATATTCGTTAGTACCTACCTAGGTACATTTCTCTTTTGTAAATTGTTCATCCTTTCATCAAACTAACAAAAGTACTTTTCTCTAGGCGTTATTTTACTAAAACAATATAATTAATAAAAATACGGTGCTGCAATCCAACTCGTTTAATTTACAAGGTAAAATAATAAGATGTAATTTATCAGGTCGAGATTATACCGGGAATCCCATTTGAATGGAATCCCATTGTGATAGCTGCACGGCATGGAGCCGGCGCGGCTCCGGCGATTGTCTTTCATTCGATAACAAGCATCTCCGGTCTTAAGGATGACTCACGCTAGACCGTGACGGGCCCGAGCCGAGCGTTGGTTAGGGCAGTTGTCTCCGAGCGTTGTCCGTTCAGTCGGTTACCGCTCTGTATAATGCGTATGTTAACGATAAGGTTTTAGTTTTAGTACTTGTTTAAGGCACTAGCACGGGTCTTGGCTTGTCTTGATGTGATTTTTATCAATCTATTGGAAGATCTAGTTCGTTCTCTATTTACAGGGACCAACATAGCGTTTAAATCCCTAGGGACCAAATTAGCTTTTTAATTTCTAGGGACCAAAATAGCGTTTGGATTCCTAGGGACCAAAATAGCTTTACAATTAATAAAAAAAAGTAAGAAAAAATACATACGCGCGAAATATATTTCGCTTTTTTCATCTCTTTAATAGGTACTCAAATTCGGATTTAAAAAAAAAGTGTTCTTCGTGTAGTGAGAAGGAAATTATGCTACAAATGTGATACAGCCTTTTATCTACAAAATCCTACACAAGATTACAAAGAACGCATTCGCCTTTTTATTTATAATTTTCTCCCTTACTAAATAATATCCTAATAACTTTGTTCCAACCGAGTATTCCACGAACCTTACACAATTTTTTGTTTATTATTTCTTAGTTTCAAATCCATCAACTCAAATTCTTGAGCAAATTGCTGTAGTGCAGCCTTACGTGCATCACGATTCTTGCAATTCACACTTTCAGTGTCCCATAAACATTCATAATTACGATATGAACAAACAAACCCAGATCTAAAACATTCAACACTTGAATGAAATATTCGCCCACGCAAATACGTGCAAGTTTTGAAGGAACTGTCAAATAAATGGCAATACATATCAATACTTGAAAGCAATAATCTTCTTGCAATAATTGTATAGGTGTAAACGAAAGACATTTTTTTTTCTAAATGGCTTCGCTGCGAAAGTTAAATGTAGGTATACAAATACTATAGCACTAGTGGTCAAAGTAATAAGACAAGTCATAGTAAGTGGCAGTCAAGTCAATCCCCCTTTCCCCATGTTTCAGTAAAAGTGTGGGGATTTACTGGAACCTCCCCGTGGACTTCTTGAGGGAAGTCGAAAGACACTTTACACTATTTTGTTTCACTTGCCAACACTTGTGTATGTTCCCGAACACTTAGTGGTTAATAATCCACCATTATTAGACACTTACATTCGCCACCACACAATTTTTAACAAGAAAAACAAAACTGATACAGTGACGCTTCCCGATCCCGCCAAAAAGTCCCGAAAGACATTTGAAATTCTTTTTTGTCAAAAACCTTTTTACTAAACAGTTGATTACAATTCTTGAAAGTCAATTGTTGCGCCTCAATAGTTGTATGTAATTATTGCTCTTGTAAGTACAAGAAAATTGCAGCGTGTAAATGGTGCTTTTCGCTCAATGTAATATGAGCGGGTGACTTCATTCAATTTCTTTTTATGTTTATTTATTATCTAAAGAATAAACTGGGATGGAGCATTTTTATATTCCTAGACCAAAACAGAATTGTTTGATGTGCAATATTTGAAAAATAAACTAGGAGATATTGTTTTTGTTTTGTACTATTATAGTATATTTCTGCATGTATTTATAGTGTGGTTAGTGAAACATTACACACCACCGCACCTTATTAAAAATATTGTTGTTTATGACGCCTAATGTCAGATAATGCGTGAAAATAATTATTGTGGTAGATTGTCATTATAGTATGTGTAGTCACTATATTTGCACACACTCATCTCCGCTCCATATATGAGCTTATGTAGGGCAAAATAAAAGAACCATATAACCGCAGTCAGATCTATCATTTAGCGGCCTCAACAACTATCATCGCATGGCGACCCCGCCAGTACTGCCTGTCGACAGCCAGCATACATCTGCGCTGCCTAATAGGCCATCCATTCATTCCATCCATTTTAAGTGGGAACGATTTGCGGACACATGAGCATATTTTCTAACATTAATAACGACTCGAATGCAGTTATTCTGAAGTCGATCAAGTTTATTGAGTAGATCTGCATTCAGGTCGAGGTTGTTTACATTCCCTTAACATAGTACATTTTCTTTGAAAGCTTCTAGTTTTCAAAATTCGCTATTAATAAAGCTTGAAAAGTCAAAAGTTTCTCACTACAGATCTACCCCGGTAAATTTGTAACTGTCAGCGCCAACTCCTATGCCTTATTTTATTCATGAAAGAAGAAATAGCAATTGTAGTTATATTTTTATTTTTAAGCATTGAACTGTCAGATGTCCAAATCCAAAGAAAATATCGCTAGAAAAAAATCCAGGCGCTCCAGCCAGCACATGGGACTCGAACACGATCTCTCTGCTATCCGGGCGGATGCACTGACCAATTATGCCACCGCGGCCCCCATGTGGTTGGACCTCTAGCGGTTTAATGCTTAAAAATATAACTATAATTGCTATCAAATGTTTAATATTTGTAAAGGTATTCGTTTGATATTGTGGGTGGTCCACAATGCGAAGAGCTGGCGCTGCCTTGCAGCCTGGGAAGTACTAGAAAAGGTTCGACGCGACCATTAGAGCTGCGGTGGCATAATTTGCCAGTGCATCCGCCCGGATAGCGGAAGGTGCGGGTTCGATAGAGTTTTTATCTATTCTGAGTAGATCTGCATTCAGGTCGAGGTTGTTTACATTCCCTTAACATAGTACATTTTCTTTGAAAGCTTCTAGTTTTCCAAATTCGCTATTAATAAAGCTTGAAAAGTCAAAAGTTTCTCAATACAGATCTACCCCGGTAAATTTGTAACTGTCAGCGCCAACTCCTATGCCTTCTTCTATTCATGAAAGAACAAATAGCAATTGTAGTTATATTTTTATTTTTAAGCATTGAACTGCCAGATGTCCATATCCAAAGAAAATATCTCTAGAAAAAAATCCACGCGCTCCAGCCAGCAGATGGGACTCGAACACGATCCCTCTACTATCCGGGCGGATGCACTGACCAATTATGCCACCGCGGCCCCCATGTGTTTGGACCTCTGGCGGTTTAATGCTTAAAAATATAACTACAATTGCTATCAAATGTTTAATATTTGTAAAGGTATTCGTTTGATATTGTGGGTTGTCCACAATGCGAAGAGCTGGCGCTGCTTTGCAGCCTGGGAAGTGCAGTGCATCCGCCCGGTTAGCGGAAGGTGCGGGTTCCATAGAGTTTTAATCTATTCATACAAAAACTGAGTGCATACAAATATTCTACCGAATGCCCCATTTACAAAAAAAGAATCTCCAATTTAGCAGTAAGCAAAAAATCTTATAAACCATGTGCGATTTTAGTATCTAGGAATATTTTCTTAGTTTGGTGTAAAAATAAGGCGTATAAGAAGCCATGTTTCTAACGGAATGCTATCTCTGTGAACCGAAGTGGCCTGCACCCGTATATTCCGCAGGTTGCCTCACTGCTTCAGAGCGATAAAAGGTTTAAACCCCATGTATTTATTTTGACATTCACTTAATCTATAATGCGATGAAATTTATACTCTATTTGGAACGGCCACAAAAAATATTTTTTATTGCAATACAAATATCTATTGGTATCACTTGACATAATGCTCTTTAGAGCAGCACAAATAAAGACAAACTACGTCACATGCAGTATTTCTTGGGTCTATTTTATTCGGAAACAAAACTTGAGGGCCTCGGAGACTGTCAAACGACTTAATTCAAACACTTAGATTTCAGTTTCTCGCAAGCTATTTTGATGGTTTACGGTTTGATAAGTTTGACTAATATTGAAACTCATTGGGATTGAAGCTCGTTTCACACATATTTTGGTATGTTTCGCAAGAAGTTTGATCAAACTTCATGAGTCTAGCGTTACATTTTTAAGCAATACCTTGTAGTAGAGGAGCCCAAGCGGGGATTTTTTGATTTACTCAAGCGCGGCAGAATTAACTTAAGGGGTAAAAAATATATTAGTTGGTTGTTGTGTTGTTGTTTAAATAAATTGATCCTTATGAATGTTTCTTTCGGTTGGTATCAAAAAAAACAGATTGTTTTTTTATTTCTTTTTTTACATTTCACCGATTCGATTCCTTGAGCCTGGAATCGAATCACTGAAATGCCGGTGATTTTTCAAAAAAAAATTAATGCAGTTTTAATTATTTTTGAAAATAAAGGAATGTTTCCTTTCAATAAAATTTGCCATCATCAATGTGGTGCTATTAGGTCCATAGTTCCTATAGGTATCAAGATGTCTAAAAGGATTATTTATTTAGGGATTAGACTGGGTCTGCAATTAGCTCTTGGCTTGGCTTTTAGTAAATAAACCTAGTTAAACCATGTTGTCGAAGATATCATCACTGCAAGCAGTGAGACTGAGTAGTGAGTGTGTGACATGGCTCTATGCTTAATTCGATACTTATTGTAACAATTGACCTAATAATACATTGCCAGCATATCACAAGAGTTTTGGGTAAATACCTTGTATGTTAGCAGACATTCACAGAAATAAATAAATTTATTTCTATGCAGATATTAATATCTTTACAAGGAAGCACCTGGCGTTTATTATATGCAGACATTAATATTATTTATAAGAAAGCACCTGGCGTATTTTATGCTTTCCTATCGGTAGTTCAGTATAAGACACAGTTTAAAATGTTTTTTTTATCGTGGGACGACGTGAGACGTAGACAGGGACTACGCCAGTACGTGGTTGATTTTCCTCTACTGCATACCTTACGATTCGTATCCTCCTTCATCATGCGAACTAATAGGGAATGGAATTCCCTTCCTGCGTCATTATTCCTCGATAAATAAAATATAGGGATCTTCAAGGTAAGAGTAAATAGGCATTATTTGAGTCTGCGTGCTCCAACTTACACCACATCGTTGTTTAGCATCAGGTGCGATTGTGGTCAAATGCACTCAAATCTTTTATTATTTATAAAATCCAAAAAACATCGCTCATCGGGACTATATCTATATGACGTCCGCAAACTACATCATGAAGTGGATACTCCGCGTTTTGAGTGCCCTTTAATTGGAAATATAAGTCTTCAAGGAATGTTTTATTAAGTGCGCAATTAATTGATTTTGTCGTGTTATTTTAACAGTGTCTCGTTTCAATAGATATCATGTTTTAGTGGCGTTAATGATTAGCTCAATTTTCACTTCGCTATGCACTTGGTTGTCTTCATTGGGATATACATACAAACCTGAAATTCTAAGAAATACTTTGTAACACTACTTACAAATAAAATAATTTGCCCTATCTAGTTTTTTAATTAGTTTATTTATTTATTGTGTAGGATTTTCTTTTCTCGTAATAAAATCTAGTTTAGGTTTTTTCGATTCTAATGTTGTTAAGTCTATATTCATCTTCATTTCAGGTCCTCAAAAAGAGTAATTATAATTCTGCCTTGCTAATTGTAATTGCAGTAATCAACATTTTGGTGATGTTCACTTTATTGCATAAATTACATATATACAACTTTTTCGTATTTAAAACATTTTTTTATTTAACATGAAACGCAATATTTACACCTGAATGTTAGTTGAGCTAAAAAATGTGCAGCATTAACTATGCGTTAGAAGATCATGCAGTACTCGCTACGTTTGCTGCTATATTAATTTAGAATATAACTTTTGTGCAACGAATACTAACTAAAGCCACTTGCTACTGCAAAAGCAGTACTCACCATTACTGCATTTGAATGTAGCAAGAATAACAAAGAGCTACTCTTGCGACGCTTAAACTAAACGCAGTATTCACCATTACTCCATTTGCATGCATCGTAAATAACCATAGGATTGCTAAACGTACAAACAATCGCAGTATTGAGCATGTGCTAGGTGATTGTGCAGTAATAAACACAGTTCTGCATTGTCTTAGTGATACTGTAATGCCCGTAATCCCAGATATTTGATGACATTGCAGTACTGAGCGTTTTAATCAAAAAGGAAATAAAGGAAAGAAAACAATTACAATAGAAAGCTCTATTTTTAGTAATAGTAGTCTATAGAAACTATTTTTAGGTTACACATTAAAAGTTATATAACACAGATTTCTGGATTAGATATCAAGAAATACATTTTTCATTTCTCATTCTCGGAAAGTGGTGTTGTTTTGATCTGTTTGTTGGGTGGAAAATGTTGCTTCCCTCCCTAGAAATGGAAAAACTCATATAAATTACTTCCCGCCTAAGGGCCGGAATGAACTTTAAAAATAGAACTACTGTCAGGTGTGAAGAGTTTTATGTAAAAAAAAAAAAATATGATGCCATGTGAGTTTCTAAACAGCCAGTGTGAACTTAGCACAAACTTCTTTGAGCAGAATAAGCCGCAACAATTACTCTGTTCCATATTTAAATTTTAAAAGTCGACATAAATTGGCGGGATACTAAACTGTTATGTACCTGTGACGGAATAAAAAAAATCTTATAAGTAAAACAGAGCAATCTAAATTAGAATATTAAAAATGAGTTTAAGCGATTCAGAAATATTGACACCGGATTCAATTAAAGAAGAGGCAAATTGTGTTAAAGAGAATCTTTTGCCAGAAATGTCAAAAGAGGATATATGAATACATACAATGATTTTATGAAGTGGCGAGCAGAGAAGAATATAAAATCGTTTCCCGAAAGTGTATTTCTTACATATTTTAATGGACTGTCTTCTTCACTTCTTCTTCAAACTTCCAGGGAGTATCCGCCATGGAATCCATCGTTTGATGAAATAACAGAGTCTCCTACTTTTACAGATATCCAAAACAGTCAAATTTGTAATAGTATATCAAAAAGCATAAACATTCCAAATAAGAATGTAATTTTAATTTCACTAATTGTCCTAATATGATAATTAATTTTAAATAGCTACTTCTAATTTTATTGTACCTATATATATACCTATTTATGAATAAATATTTTTGATAAACAACTAGTTTTATTTTCCTCATATTCGAAATGAAAAGTACAGTGTTTAACTCGGGTAAAAGAATCAATTCCTACTCGGACTATAGCCGCCCTCGCTGCGCTCGGGCGTCTAAATACCTCGGGAATTGATTCTTTCCACCCTCGGTTAACAATCTACTATTTTGCGTATATCTCCAAAACGCCATTTGGCAGGTACTGTGTTTATAAAAAGGGAGCAAAATTTCGGAAATTATTATCGATTCTAGCTGTACTTATCTCACAACAGTCGAAACTGAAAATGAGTTTTGAAGGGATATTGCAGACAAAGGCGAATTTGTCCTTTTTTTAAGTCATGACTGTAACATTATAGTAGGTGAATAGTTAGAAAACAATGTATCAAAATCTCTTTTGTTCCTAAATCCATACACTTTGACGTAGAATCCGGCTTTTTGAACGATTAGCAATCAATTAGTGAATGCATTCAAATCGGATTGTACCTCAAAGGCCTTTGTGTCGGCAATCTGTGGATGCGGTCCTATATTTATATAGTAGGTATTTATTACTTTGTACCTTACATTTTGATGGTATTAACTCTGAAGGGTAAGTTTGGAAGGATCTTGATCTATTCAAAATTATCCTTTACAATAAATATAATAATAAGATTACGAACGTAAGAGACGGATGCAAATTCACAATAGGCTATTTGACAAGTATTTGAAAATATTTATATGTTATTTATTAGTGTATAGTGACTCCATAAAAAGAATATATTTATAATTCTGTTGCGTATATCAGGAAAAAACTAAAATAAAAAATGTGTTTTGAAAGGTATCGCGTAAACTTCTGTAGCAAATATGGAGTCTTACAAGTAGGTGTTATCACAAGACTGATAAAAAAGCCAAGCAGTACAAAGTAATGTCACTTTGACAGTATCTTTCATACTGTCAAATATCCTGTTCCAGTTTTAGACATAAGTTAAATATTCTGTACCTCGACATGCGTCAGAATGTCGCAACTACTATTAAAACAGTCAGTATCTAATGGACATTCAATAAATTGTTCAAAAAAAACATTTATGCAAATAATGAAAGCGCCGATAACACTGAAAAGCTGAAAATAATAAACCGTTTTCCTCCTCCTACCCCTCTCCTCTCCCTCTTCATTTTACGAACTTTTGGACCTCCCCTCGTAACTGCATACTATCAAGACGTGAATTAAATTTTCAATAAGTGACATATTGTTTTATCTAAATATTGTTACATTTTTAATTAAGTGAGCATAAGAAGGATTAGTATCACATCATACATTGGCGAGAGCGAAGCTCGGTATTGCCCTGGGCGATAGAATAAAATGAAGAAATCCGTAGGAGATTTAAAGTACATAACATCACCCTAAGGATTGCTCTATTGAAGTAGTAGTGAGTAGACATGTAAGAAGGAGAACCGATGAACATTGGGGTAGAAAGGATCTCAACTAACGACCGCGCACCGAACATCACTGAGCGATGTTGTAGGCTTCCCACAAGGTGGATTGATGATCTAGTGAAGATTACCATCTTCACTAGATCATCAATCCACCTTGTTTGCTTGAGAATCCTACAAGATGGACCGACGATCTAGCGAAGGTATTCGAGGAAAGCACAGGACCGATCTGTGTGGAAATGCTTGGGGAAGGTCTACGCTCAGCACTACCGCCCGGTGGTGCTGCTGGACGAGGCCGGCAAGCTATTCGAAAGAATACTTGCTGACCGAATCGTCCGGCACCTAGAGACCGCAGGGCCGGGGCTGGCGGAGTGCCAGTATGGCTTCAGGCCACGGAGATCCACGATGGACGCGGTGATGGCCTCGAAAAGGGAATCAGAAAGAGAGAAAGAGAGAGAACGCGGGGAGGGGGAGTGTTGATGGCAGTCTCACTAGATATTAGGAATGCGTTCAACACTCTCCCTTTCGAGTGTATCAGGCAGGCGATGGACTATCATAGGATCCCGATGCGAATTCGGGCGGTTGTGGAGCACTACCTGAATGATCGGGAAGTGCTCTATATCAACGCGAGGGGAGAACTGAGGTCCAGGTGTATGAGGCGTGGTGTTCCACAGGGGTCGGTCCTAGGACCACTCCTGTGGAACATGGGATACGACTGGGTACTTCGGGTCATCCTGCCGCCCGGGCTGTAGATCGTCTGTTATGCAGACGATACCCTCATCACATCGGGGGACAGTTTTGGCGGGGCGAAGCGCCTAGCCGAAGTGGGGGCCTCTATGGTAATCGGGCGCATACGGCAGTTGGGCCTGAGCGTGGCCGTGGAAAAGACAGAGGCGATACTTTTCCACGGCCCGAGGGGGGGGGGGGGGCGCCGGCGGATACGTTCATTATTGTGGACGGAGTAAGGGTCACGCTGGGGCGCCACCTTAAGCACCTGGGGCTGCTACTGGACGAGCACTGAAATTTCAGAGAACACTTCCAGCGGCAGTCCTCGAGACTGGTGGGCGCTGCAACGGCGCTGGGAAGACTCCTGCCTAACATCGGCGGCCCATATAATGAGTGCCGCCGACTTTATGCCGGAGTCATCAGAAGCATGACCCTATATGGGGCACCGGTGTGGGTGTCTGCTCTGGGGGAGCGAAATAAGGCGCTCCCAAGAAGACCGCAAAGAGTGGTGGCAAACAGAGCGGTTCGGGCGTACCGAACTGTCTCTTGGGCAGCTACCTGCGCGCTGGCCGGTGCTCGATGCTAGAGTTCTCGCGGAGGCGTACGAGGCACGGACACTCGCGATAGCACGTAGGGAACGACTGGCCCCTGGGGAGCTGGCGCAGACCCGTCGTCAGGCGGAAAAGGACCTGATGGGGAGATGGCAGCTGATGCTGCAATCACCCACATCCGGACTCCGAACCCTAGACGCTCTGCGCCCGCTCCTCAGGGGCTGGGCGTTCCGCAAGTTCGGGTCACTGACCTTCCGCCTGGTGCAGTTTCTTACCGGGCATGGATGCTTCGGTAAGTTCCTGCACCGGATCCGGAGGGAGGCAACCCCGTCGTGTCATGAGTGCGGCGCTGCGGTGGACACGGCGCAGCACACCCTAGAGGAGTGCCCGTCGTGGGTGCAGCAGCACGGCACTCTGACAGCGACAGTGGGGATGGATCTCTCGCTCCCCATTGTGGTACGGGCCATGCTGGGAGGTGACAGATCCTGGCAGGTGGTGGTCTCCTTCTGTAAGGAGGTCATCTCACGGAAGGAGGCGGCGGAGAGAGCTCGCGAGGAACAAGCCCACGCGAACTCCCTTCGACGCAGGAGTCCTCTAGCGGTACCATCTGTGACTGCCAGGGCGGGGAAGCTCCGCGGCACTCCATAACATAACTGGACTCCGCAGTTACGCCTGGAGGGTGAGGGGTAGATCGGGGAGTTGGTTTACCTGGTAGGTACGGGAGCTGGTCGGCTGGCTATCCGCTCGGACTGCGGTCCGTGAGACTAGCCAGGTGACGCTGTGAACGGAGAAGCCCAGGATCGGCTAAAGCGGGTGCTGACCGGGCTGCTGTTCGGCGGTGGGGTGGTTTGACGTATGCCACGCTTGCGTGAGTGCACGTCAAAGTATACCCGCACCGACTAGTGGCCCTCGGGCGGCTCGCCGCTTGCCGAATGCACCACGCAATTACCTGCGTCGCGAGGGTTTGTTAACAGCAAACCAACGTGGCGTTGGTCATTGTCGTGGATATAATACATTTTTTCTAACCGTCATCGAAAAAAAAAAGATCTACGCTCAGCACTGGATAGTGGACATGTCGTAGGGCTGATTATGATGATAAGGTTAAGGCTAAGGATGCTTATTGTGTCTTTACCTTAAATGTTGTACCAACATACTTATATTTACATATGTTAATTCCAAGATATTATATTTTTTTCATCCCACCACCTCGGAAAGTGTAATTTTGCGCTTCGAAATCTGGCTGGAAAATTCTATTTTATTCGCTTGAGCGGCAAAGTAGATTTGAATTTAGAACATCACATATAATGAGTACTCAATATAATTGTAAATTCAAAACGTCATTAAACCTATTTAATGTAACCTCTATGGTGCCAAATTTATGATTAGAACTTTTTAAATTGTGAAAAAATTTAAATTTGGAACCTTCTTGGTTTCTTTGTTTTATTTGCGTGCTTCGCGCCATTCTAGTTTTTCACGTTTTATTGCTTAATATAATTAACATAACCTAAAAACTGTACAAAAAAATCAACTAAAATGAGTGACATTAGCGACGATGAAGTTTATCTAACGCCAACTGAGTTAACTGAAACAGTTAATAATGCGCAAATGAGCCTTCTCCCTCAGCAATCACGAGAGAAGTATTTGAAACAGTACGATATATTTAACATGTGGCGACTAGCTAAAGGAGCAAAAACTTTCTCCGAAAACGTTTTGCTGGCATATTTTATAGAATTATCTGAGACCAAGAAAGCAAGCACGCTATGGAGTACGTATTCAATGCTAAAATTAACAATTAAGATGAAGAAAGACGTTCATATCGACACCTATCATAAATTAGTGGCATTTTTAAAAAGAGCCTCATCTGGTTATAAACCAAAAAAATCGAAGGTTTTCACAGCATCTGAAATTGCAAAGTTTATTAATGAAGCACCTGATTCCGTATATTTAGCGGCAAAAGTAAGTCAATACGTGTATTTTTTTGTTGTTGATAAAATTGTACATAGTACTTACAATATTTTTAATTTGATTAATTTATTTACGATTATAAATACTTCTTTTGTTACAGGTTGTTCTTATTATTGGTATAACCGGAGCATGTCGAACAAATGAACTTACACTACTTAATGTCAATAACGTATCAAAATATTCTCATAATTCTGATGAATTGCTATTAATTAATGTACTAAATACCAAGACAAAAAAAGACCGCAACTTCGTTATTCGCAAGGAATATGTAAACATTGTTCAGAAATATGAAGCTTTACGTCCTTCTAACACCCCAATTGAACGATTTTTTCTACAATATCGCAACGGAAAGTGTATCCGACAACCTATGGGTCAGAATAAAATTGGCAGTATTCCACGAGAAATAGCAACTTTTCTCGGACTTTTAGAACCCCCGTTATACACCGGTCACTGTTTTAGAAGAACCTCAGCCACACTTTTGGCCGAATCAGGGGCTGATCTTCTATCGCTTAAGCGCCATGGAGGCTGGAAGTCTAATTCGGTTGTAGAGGGATACATAGAGGATTCAATCCAAAGTAAATCAAAAATTTGTAATAGTATCGTGGAGGCCATAACGCTGAAAGAACCTCTGTCAGATTCTTGGTCTCGCCCTTCTACATCTAAAATGAGCCCCCATAAGATTGGAAACAATAGCCCTCTCTCGCCAACATTTACGCCAATAGAATCCAATGAATCGGCACAACTATTTAAAATTACTGATACGAGTAGTTTACCACAAAACAGCGCACAATTCACAAACACCAACATAACATTACCTAACAAAAATATTAAACTTAACATAAGTAACTGTAGCAACGTTACATTTAATATTTCTTAATTATTTTCTACTTCTTATTATTTTCTTCAATTTATAGATTATCTTAATGTGTTTTAATTGAAATAAAAATATTTTGTCATTATAAATTGTTTTCTTTTTCATTTTGTCATTTCCTCGCTGAGGTGGGATGAAAAGTTACGTATTGCACTCGAGTGGAAAGATTTTTCACCTTGTGCTCGTTTGTTTCCCTCGCTGACGCTCAGGATTCTAATTTAGAATCACTCGCTGCGCTCGTGATTCAACTTTAGAATCCTTCGCTTGCTCGGTCATCCAAATCGAGCACGCGGTTAAAAAGGAACTTTCCACTCTTGTATAATAAATAACTATTATATGAAAAGTTCGTCTTTCGTTCAATTTTCCCAACGGAAAAAAGGTTTTCACAGGCCACAAAGCAATATTTTCAGTGTTTTATTTTAAAATCGTTTAAGTTTTAATAGGTGCAAGTTGCTTTGCTATCGAGTCTATTAGGTACGTTTCGAACGTTAGCGGAACATAATTATTGCAAACGATTTACTCGAGAATCGGCTTTTATTTATGACGTTTTAGTAGATTGGATCGGATGATAATTATGCCGTAATGGCACGCCGATATAAATGCCATTGTTTATTGCTCTTTATGCCCGATAACCCTGGTCAATTTTACTTAATTGTAGACTCAATTTGTTGGCATGATACTGAGAATAAATTGTTTTGCTCGTTACATTTTATCAATAAAGAAGATAATTATTGTGCAGGTACAGAGACCTACCTGCACATTCACTACGATTTGCAGATTGGAAACACGATTTAAGATTATAAGTCATTAACTGTTCCAGTTTAGTCCTTTTTAATATCATTTGTCAAAATACTATTGAATCTGGCATTAATTGGTTCTCATTATGTTCTCGTCTCACATAAGCTTTTATTAGAATTTCATTTGATAGTGGCAGTAGTGGTCGAATCAATGTCGTTAGTTTGTTTCAAATAAAATCGGTATATCCAAGCTTAGTGTATACTAGGTAACAACCAGCGCAGGCTAATAAAATAAATTTACAAAGTCGACGTC
This sequence comes from Chilo suppressalis, assembly GCA_902850365.2. Lineage (NCBI taxonomy): Eukaryota > Metazoa > Arthropoda > Insecta > Lepidoptera > Crambidae > Chilo > Chilo suppressalis. The sequence goes on from OU963902.1 coordinate 9,747,904, forward strand.
CGGTGTTGCTGTGAGCGTGCTCAGGGTTGCCATATTACTGTTCTTAAGATTAAAAAGTGTTATATAAAACGGTTAAAATTGAGGGTAAATTGATTAGAGAGAAATGGAAGCAGTCTTGTCTATAATAGTGTAGGTAATAAAAAAAGCCTTTTACGTTGATGTAAGGTACGATTTTTTATTATTAGCATGTTACACTATCCAAATAGCTTCTTAAATTCTTAGTAATATAGGTTGCTTTCCAACTACAGAGCATAATGCACAATGCCGAATTATGCTGATGCTTAATTGGAACGTGAATTAGTTTTCAAATGCACCAGCAGAGTGCGCTAAGTTCAGTGTTGAAAAAAAAAGTCAATGTTTGTACCTTCAACCATACTTATATATTTTTTTTAACAGTTTGAATTAACTTTGATTGTTTAAAAAAAACTATTTAATGAAACGAAAGCTTTAATAATTTTTCATCAATAAATAATATTACTTACGATAACATATAAATAAAACATTTCGATCAATGCCAACTTAAAGAAAAAACACTTGTTAATTTTCTGTCACTGGGTTGGTACGATTGCACGCATCACACGAAAGCATTACTTTTGAGAGTGTTCAATTGTGCGAAGCGTTGCTGTAGTTGGAACACTTAACGTTAAGCATTATACCGCATAATGCGCTATAATGCTGTAATTGGAAAGCTACCATAGTTGCCTGCATATTCGTGCTTGTTTGCAGCTTTTCCCGAGGAGCACAGAGTATAACCTCTTTGATCAAAACATTTTTTCTGCAGACGACTGACTGTTGTGAAACATTCAATCATTTTATAGAATCCATTTTTATAATAATAAAAGTGGTTAAATATAAACATAGGACTTATCAATAAAATTTATTTATATTTAAAAATATGTTCATTTAACATAGAAAGCGTCGTTTAAAAAAACTCAATCAGATAAACATCCAGCCAAAATAATCAAAATACAATGTTATAAAGAAACCTTTTACGTTGTTGTAAGGTACGATTTTTTATTATTAATATGTCCATAGCTTCTTAAATTCTTCGGGTTAACTGGATCTAAGATCTGGCGTATTGCAAGACGTGATGTGATAGCCCTGTGTATAGTACGCGATGGCAGTGCTTGCATGTATGCTCGCTCGTAAAAGCGCTTGGACAGATCCTGTTATAAAGAACGTTTTCAATTGCAAATGGTCGCGGGACACACAGAAACGCCGAATTTATGACCCCGGATGGCAAACGAACGCGTTATTTGGACTCCGATCGAGGAAAAACGGGATAAAGGAATTGAGCCATTCATTTTTCATAGTTTTATTTATGTAAGTCCATCCGTCCGGGGTTATGATTCAATAAAATGTTAAGGATCGCTTTGTGTGTCGTATTTTCAAAAGTTTTTTTTTTGTAGGTGTACAATTCGGTATTATCGTGCATACGTTCGACGATCTATTGCGGAAATGAAATTTTTATTCAAGACATGATATTGCGAGTCAAGTAAAAGTTTACGGCCAGCCGTAAGCGTCTGTTGGTATTACGGCTGACCTTATTGATTTATTTAACATGCATAATATTTTTGACGATTTTTGTCGCGTGAAATAAGACGGGTCATAAAGCGAGTACAAGAAAGATTTTTTGTTTCATATACTTTTAAAATTCTGTAGTCACAATACAGAGTTGACTGACGGTCACCTTAAAAAGTATTTGCTGACAAACTACCTTCACATTTTGTCGAGTAATATGTACTTCCGCATAACTTTCTAACGATTGCACCTAATTGGATAATTAATTTTTGATTGTGTTCTTTTGTTATTGTCGGGAAACAATTTGTATACAAGAAAATTTTCAAGAAGTCACAGAGAAACGGGCAAGAAATATGTTTAAAATAATTAAGTTTGTTATTCTTCCATCAGTTATTTATATGTATTATCTTAATAAACTATTCAACTTTTTTTAATTTATTTCGGTATTAAAACCATAAATTAAGCTAAACTTGCGATACTCTCCGGTAAGTGGTGCGAAGTTCGCCGGATCAGCTAGTAAATAATTAATATAAATTTAAGTCTAATGTAGGCGTACTCGCAAGGCGTAAATGCGGCTGTTCTGCTTCGTACACTAAAATATTTTTGTAGTTCTCGTACATAGCAAGGGGAAGCGTGAAGAATCGAAAGCATTACACCCGTCGGCAATACGCGTAGAGAAATAGGAATCGAATTAAATAGTGAAGAAACAAGAATCGATGTCTTGGGTTGTGAGTAGCTACATTTCCCAGATTTCGCACGGGGAAAAGGGGACCCGCTAACAGAGTAGTGACAAAAGATAGCGTTGCATAATTGACTTAGAATTTTTTCGCTTCATCTTTGCGGAAACTTTCGTACTTATCTTGTCGACAAAACGTTAGTGGTACTTATGTTCACCTTTTTACGGACTCAGCGTATAAAAAGTGTTTAGAGAGCTATCACATAATAATATGATAATTTACGAATCCCTTATTACAGGGATCCGAAGTCTTTAAAAATTCATTCATGTGATATTAAGTATACAAAAAGTCTGAATTTTAATACTACAATTCCTTGTTTTGGTCCAAAATCTTTGCCCATTACAAAGCGCAAATGGGAAGTTATAGGTCGAGTAATTGTGCGTCTATACAGCAAAAACGCACTGGCGCTTATGAGTGCGGACTCTGAGGGGTAGAAGGGAGGTTTTTATGTCTTTCAAAAGGCCGTGATAACACTGAAAAAAAGGAAAAACAAAAGACTAAGACACTTGAAACCCCTATCGAACAATCTCACTACTGAGCAATTAAAAGTTGTTTTTGGGAGTAATTACAATTGGTTTTTGTATACAGATTTGAGGATTTCTTTCTCCTCTAATAAACCGGTCTCCGAAAAGTATCTATATATCTTAGACCTAATGCATGACTCATACTTAGCGGCAGGGTAACCAGAACACCGAGAAAAAGCCAGTTCGATTGAAACCAGGGCGGTGCTGCTCGATATGTTTTCAATCGAACCAGGGCAGTTCGATTGAAATCATGTCGAGTTGACTACAGACTTGTAAAACTATATAATATAAATACAAAAAGGAACTTAACTGTTAATCTAGCAATGTTAAATAGGGAACCTACACGCAAAGAAAGAAGTAATTACGGTCTAGAGCATTTAAAAGTTTTTTTTCAACTTCAGTTACTGAAATAATACTGCCTATGATCCTAGGGCTCAATGGAGTGGGAGTTTTACTTTTTACTTTGTTTTAAATTGCTTTACCATGATTTACATAAATGGTGTTGATTGGACCCTGTCGGGCGCAGCAAAAGGGAAGGAGGCATTTTGCATAATATTTTTACATTAATCTTAATCAATGACATATTCAGTGGTAGGCGTATAATTAGAAACACTACCAGCGGTCCCTGTCATTATGTAAGATACTTCCCCGCAATCGTTTTTATTTTGAAATTAAACAATAAATAGGACAATAATATGTTCAACGATTTATCATTTATTAATAAAACAATATAAATCCCATTACACAAGTGCAGTTTAAATAATTACATTGAAATCAGTTTTAAGGTATGAACAATAATGGTCAAATGATTAGTAACAACAACAAAAAAGTATAAAAAACAATAATAATTAAGTGTTAGTAATTAGTATTGTTATGTACGAAATAGCTACTATCCACAACCTACCAATAGTTATAATTGATATTTAGTGGCGTATCCCTAAATTTCCAATAACAGCACTGGAACGACGTGGCATTGAATCGGGGGAATGAATTCCATGCTTCATATAGTTCGTTTTGACTGGTGTTACGTTTTGTTTCAGATTTTATTTTTAACAGTATACCAGAGATTTTCTATCGGGTTTAAATCCGGACTATTTGCTGGCCGTCTAAAACGAATAAACGCTGTTTGTTAAGGAAACATTTGACGCTATTGGCCGTGTGGTTAGGATCATTATCATCCTGAAACATCCAGGTTACAAGTAAATGATCGTCAGAGCAGGGAATAATTGTGTGCTCTAAGATATTTTGGTATTGCCATTGATCCATTGTATCTTCTATCTTTCGAACGGGTTCAACTCCACATCCGGAAAAGCACCCCCATACTTTAATGTTACCGCCACCGTGCTTGACTATACTCCTTGTGTATATATAATTAAAAGCATTGTTTACAAGACGTCTAACACAGAGCTTTCCATCGGAATTTATCATATTTATTTTTGTTTCATCTGAAAATAACGCTTTGTTCCATTCTCGTACTGTCCAGTTAACATATATTTAGCGAATAATAATAGCGTCTCTCGGTGTTGCTTGGTAAGAAGCGGTACCTTTCGAGCGATTCTTCCTAATAATTTAGCTTCCTTCTTAAATCTTCGGCGTATCAGTCTTGACGAGATGTTTTTCGGGTCATAAGGCGGAAAAAAATACTTTTTTACTTGAGTCTTTTTTAGCAACACGAACGATTAGCGTATCTTCTATGGGATAAGTTTTTCTTGGCCGAGCCTTTTTAAGAACATTTTCAACAGTTCCATGTGTGTGCAAATGATCAATTATATTAAGAACTTTCTTTACAGATTAATTTAAATAGTCAGCTGTTCTTCTGTATGTCCACTTATGATCTATATATGTAAATTAACAATTATTTGCCTAGTTGAAGCGTCACAACTTTTATTTTTGCCCATTTTGAACAAAATAAAATTCATATAAAATTTTGAATTGCCGCCAAAATAGTAGAAAAAGCCAAGAAAGATTTGCTATTCACCAACTTCAAAAACAGAACGAGCAAAAAGAGAACGAGAGATGCTTTTTTAAAATGTTTCTAAATAGGCGCCTAAGCGACCAGTAACAAAAAATAAACTCCTACATGTGTAAGACTCATTTTATTATTAAAAGAAAGATATGTTTTACCTATATATTTCATGTATTTAATGAGTTTTTTAGTGGATATATTATTGCATGATTATTAATTATTGATTGTGTATATTTTTACAAACATTTATAGGTTATACTTTCTTTATTCATAAGAAGTGTTTCTATTTATACGACCACCATTGAAAATTTGCTTTAAATAAATGTATTTTGTTAACAATTAACTGCGTTTTACTCAAATCCATCATAACTGAGAGAAAGGCAAAGATTTAAATAAAAGAAAATAATTATTTTTTTTTCCTTGAAAAATGCCTTAATTTACTCTGAAGGTTATTGAACCTCCATTAATAGTATCTTTATTTGGCCTTGTTTTAAAGTTTAATGTTTCAGGAAGTTTTTAAAAGCACCTTGAACTCCAAATCACCCCATTTACATTTTTTTTGATACTTTGAAAAGTGTGTACTGAGCCCAAATCGTAATTTTGAACTTTCGAACAAATTCTAAATGAATTCTGCAATGCCATGCAATGCAAATAAACCATAACTTTTAGGGAGCTAGGTTAGACTATGTTAGTCAGTTATCTCAAAAAAACTGAACCAGAAACGTACAAGAAAAAAATCGAAAACTGATGTTAGGTGAAAATTACGAAAAAAATCATTAAAAAAATTATAACTCTAAAACTACGCAAAATCGTAGAACATACATGGGGATGATTTGCATACATCATAAAGTATCTAAATTTTGCGCTTGAACGTCAACTCCCCGGCCACCCTGTATATATTATTGAATGAAATTAATGTTTTTTTTTTAATAAAAGATTTGTTATATTTATATTGTATTAAATATTTTTATTAATAAATTTATTTAAATAATACTTTTGTTCATTAATCTCATATTAAATTTTATAAAATAGTACTGTCATTTACGAGTTAGTATTCCTGTATATATAAATATGTTCCAACACTCACACCAATTAGTCTAGCCCCAAGGTAAGCACTGTAAGGTTTGTGTTACGGGAGAATGGTATAGTATCGCATTAGTAATTTCGTTAATTGGCTTATAAAATGTTGTACGTTCTATATATTTTTAATAATTAGAGGTTTAATGAGTAATTATGTCAATTTGAGGGAATTATTGGACCAGAGTTGTAAAGTTGTAGACTAGAATTAGGTAAGTCAAGTTTATGATGTTTACGAAACGTATACTTAGTATTCTGATCATCTCGCTTTTTATAAAATTAAGGATATTTCTTAACAAATTTACATGCTTCTAGAATATATATACATTTAGATTGTAAGAATTATTAATATAATTATTAATTTATTGCGGCCCTTAAGCGCCGCAAGTATGATTGTCTCAGTGGAGACCTCACATTTGCGGCGTTTGGAGTCGAGACTCAGGGATCCTGGGGATCCGGTGCCCTTCATCTTTTCAAAGATATAGCGAAAAGATTGGTGGAGACCACTGGAGACCGCAGAGCTGGCGGCTATTTCGCCCAGCGCATAAGCCTCACCATTCAGCGGGGAAATGCCGCCAGCGTCCTGGGATAAATCTTTTGACATTGTGTTCTAAGATATTTATAAAAGTGATAATAAGAAAAAATATTCTACAATATATTATGGTTTGCAACTGTCTTCGTTTTGAATATTGAAAATTATTCGAACTAGTTGTTTTTGCATGGTTGATAGGGTCGTTGGAGGCGTCGGTACTATTCCCCCACATGATCACTCTGTAACTGAGCACTACATATGCGTACACATAGTAAGTACTAAGAGCTTTATTTATATTGGTAGAAATTATATTTATGGTTTTGGATATGGGATTTCCACTTTGTTTCCAACTGTAAAGATACACCGTTCACTGTTTTTATGTCGTTATTTTGATATGAAAAGTTCAGTTAAAAACGTGATTTTTGATATGGATGGAATGCGATTAAAGTAGTGTTTTGATAATTTAATTCAAAATTATGACTGATCAACCAGTCATTTATAGTATCAAACATAAGATGGAGTTTAAGCTTTAATTTAAACTGTCTTTACTAGCTAATAAGAGGGAGATATCATCAGCAACAATACACAATATTCGTGGAGTATTTTTAAGAAGAACATTTTAGAAAAATAAACACCTAACCACATTCCTTGAGGAATGGAGGCATCGATAATTTTACTGTGGATAATTATTTTTTCTATGACCTTGGTTTCTTTGTTTTGGATCAGTCTGTCCAGGAGTGGACTTACTGGAACAGTGCATCTTTCTAGGAGAGCATTTAAAAAAAAAAATCAAAATTCAATATCATTTATTCAGTCTAGACTGTTACAAGCACTTGTGAATGTCGAAAAGCTACGCCATCGGTTCGCAAATCTACGGCGGGAGACCTTGTACTGAGAAGAACCGGCAAGAAACTCAGCAAGGGCTGTTTTTTTCTCCCTGTATTATATACAGAGTCGTCAATTTGAAAAATGAGTTCAATATGAGATAACCCATGAATTCACTTTCCATTACAAATGTAAATAATAATAAAATTTACTGGAGCAATACATTTTTCTGCCGCATCAGATATCTTCACAACTGGCATCCAATTTCATTTGACGTCCGATGGGGTAGGGTAGTTTGCTGAACTTTGTTTGCACCATCATAAGTTAAAAAATCTATTAGGATAAGGCTCTAACGTGTTCACATATCATTGAACTCGACTCTAGTACCCTAAAACACTCGTAGTTCCAGTCATAATCAAATTTTCGTGTAGTGTGTGGCATAATAAGCCAACCGGTCTGATTAACCTTACCGCACTAAGTTCCGATTGAATTAACGTATACTATTTTATGCTTCAAATATTCCAAGTGTGTTTTGGTATTGCTCCCTTACGTGTTCAAGAGGGTTCTTTATTACACAAAATAGTTAGATTAAATAAAAGAATTCATCTTTTATGTGGGTATAAGTATATTTATATCGAAGTATTTCATTCTGTATCTATACCGATATTATAAAGCTGAAGAGTTTGATTGTTTGTTTGTTTGACCGCGCTAATCGCAGAAACTACTGATTAATATTGAAAAAATATTTTTCTGATAGATAGCCCATTAAGCGAGGAAGGTTATTAGGCTATATAAGATCATGATAAAACTAAAAGGAGCATCAATGAAAAATGGTTGTAAAACGGGGAAAAAAATATTCCTTTTCTGAGCTTTCGTTGCGTGCGTTGCGTAAATGCTGAAAATTACATAAAAATCATGTATAACGGATTTGTTACCCTTTAAAAGTTCTTTAAAAAAGTCCATATTTTAAGTTTGACTAACAATAACTTTTTCCTCGCGCTGCCTTGTAGCAGAAGAAATACGACCATTAGGACCGCGGTAGCATAATGGTCTTTGTATCTGCCCGGACAGCGAAGGATGCTGGTTCGAGTCCCGTCTGCTGCCTGGTCCGCGTGGTTTTTTTTAAAGTATTTAATTTTTTCGATATTTAAAAAAAATGTTTTATCATTTGCGTAATATTTGCAAGTACTCTGACTTTGGGTAAGTAAGATTCCAGGGCTCCACAAGGCCTGGGATCCAGCGGGCTGTTGTACATCAGCATCTCGGTTTTGTTTTGAATGTCATCATCATCATCAGCCTATTAATGTCCCCAATGCGTTCCCTCATGCACAGGCTTTCCCTGTGTATGGCGTAGGGAGATTGGGCCATGATCCATCACACTTGCCCAGCGTGGATTGGCGGGTGCTAACAACTGCAGATGCAGCCGGGATCAACAGCTAAGCATGCCTTCCGAAGCACGAATAAACTCGAGATAGAAGATTTCTGGTCACCCATCCAATGACCGACCATTGCGAAAGTTGCTTTACTTCAACGATCGCAGCTGAAAGTCCTAGCCACCTGCGCCATGGAGCTCCTACTTCGAATGTTCCACTGATAAATTAGGTAATTACTGACTGTTTACTGCTGCAGCGCAAATGTGAAAACGCCATGCTCTGCAATCCCGGACAGGCCAGCAGTCGGCATAACAGATGGATTCAGTAGTTTGGTGCGCCTTGTCTAAACAAATAATTTAGGCTTGAAATCGCAGCAAAAATTCGAATGTCTATACGATACATCTATATAATTCTTTAAAGCCACTGTAATAATACTAGATAAGATACAGTTCCAATATAATTATCTCTCGTCACTTCGGAATAAAAGCGCTGATAATGTATACTTCTAAACTTTTCTAAAGACCATTCACATTATGATTCGAATACACAAAGTTCTGTAATTACATTAAAATAATTGTAGATTCATTTCGTAATATCCTCTGTAAATGTAATTGGTAATATGTTAAGATTACTGCGTCTATATGATATGAGTGTGTCAATCACATAATGGAATAACAACTGTAATGTTTTGTACATTAAAGTTAGATCGCATTACATGATTACTTTATAGGAATACTAGCGACCGCCCGCGACTTCGTCCACATTAACTTTAGTATTTTGAGAATCACTCAGGAACTATTAACTCAAGGATTAAAAAAATCATACAAACTTTTAATTTAAAAGAAGGGGATGAAATATTTGTTTCTAAGGTTTTTATACACGCACGCTCATTAAATAAAACTATTTTAACAGGTTGATGCACGAAACTTTATTTATTTATTGACGTTTCGCAGCCTTTACAGGTCTGCTTCGTCAGAATTATAGAGTTTCGTGCATTAACCCGTTAAAACTAGTTTTATTTAAGGGGATGAAAGTTTGTATGATTTTTTTATATGGGTAGATAGGGGAAGATATTCGAAAAGTCCTGATACACGTTATCTTTACTTCTGGTTTTTAGTAAAATACCACATTGCCAGTTAATCGTAAGGCTCGCTAAAACTGATCCAAATAAAAATTTAACAACCTCCCAATCCCATTTTAGGGAGTGGTTTAAAAAAACTTAAAATTACCAATCTTATAATTTATTACGATAAGTATTCATGGATAAATATTCATGAATGTAAAGGATAGGAATGTGGCCCTTGTAGACACCACAGTATTCTTAGGGATAACTTTAGATTCTAAGCTTCAATGGGGCCCACATATTGATAAATTGTCAAATAGACTTAGCTCTGCAGCATATGCCGTAATGTAGATACGCCAGTTAACGGATGTAGATACGGCCAGATTAGTGTACTTTAGTTATTTCCATAGTGTAATGTCGTACGGAATTTTATTGTGGGGAAATGCCGCCGACATTCAAACTATTTTTGTGCTGCAGAAGAGAGTTATTCGATCAATTTATAATCTTAAAGTTAAAGAATCATTAAGAGATAAGTTTAAAGAATTTGGAATAATGACGGTCGCATCGCAATACATATACGAAAATTTATTACTTGTAAGAAAAAATATTAATTTGTTTCTTAAAAACAGTGATGTTCACACAATTAATACAAGAAACAAAAATAAACTAACTTTACCTGCTACTAGGCTTCACAAAATTAATAATTCATTTAAAGGTCTTTGTGTTCGCTTATACAATAAAGTCCCAAGCAATATCCAAGAGTTAGCCATAAATAAATTTTAAGATATTATAAAAAAAACACTTATTAAAAAGGCAAATACAGGAGTCTAGGCTCCGAATATGATTTTGTCCCATTCGGTGTCGAGACCCTTGGTCCGTGGGGTCCTAGCGCTATAAGGCTTTTTAAAGAAATAGCGAAAAGATTAGTTGACATCACAGGAGACCGAAGAGCTGGCAGCTACCTCGGACAAAGAATAAGTCTAGCTATCCAAAGGGGGAACGCTGCCAGTATCTTCGGAACCTTGCCTAAAGGGACTCCTTTTAATAATGTATTTTAGTTATTATATTTTATTTTTTAAGGTTTTTAGTTTTAGGTTCATTGTTATAGTATATTTTTTGTTTTAATTATTCTTAAATTTATTCTTCTTATTAAAAAAGCTTATTACAAAGTGTCAGATTATATTACAGACAAAAATGCTTGGGTTTGAACTGTTCCAATCATTCCAACAGGTTTTCTATATTAAATAAATCATAATTGTATTGACGTTGTAACAACATAATGATTTGTAAATGTTGTTTTATTAGACTTTTAATGTTGTGGAGTTTTTTTCGCTCGTTTTTCTCCGCAGCTAAAAGAATATGTCCATAACGAGTGGTAGGGAAAAATTTTTTTTGGACGATTCAAAAGAGTTGTACTATACATCCAATTTGAATAAAGATATATTGATTTCTGATTTCTGATTTCATGCCAAGTTTCAAGTTCGACTCAAGGAATAAGATTTTTTATACAAACTTTCATTCCCTATATTAAAGCTGTAGTTGAATTCGATATGTTTTTTCGTACAAAGTGAAATAGAATAATAAGTATAGAAAAATGTTCATACCAAAGTTGACATTGTTTTTATGTAAGTAAACAAGAACTACGAAAATAGGTTTGTACTACAAAAACTTACCCTCCTATTTAAATGAAGCTTTTGGTATTTTCAGTAGTTAACATCACTTACTCATCACGACTTGTATTGTTTTTATAATTCGACGAACAAGATAAAATACTAAATAAAATTAACAATTCAATCTTACACCCAGCTGATATGTGAAATCGTTTCAGTGATACGAGAATAATACACGCAAAATATTCCTAAATCTATAAAAGTTATAAAAACAGAAGTTGTTGAACTACTGCATATGTTTTGGCATTTCATGCGTTTTTTCAATAACAACAAAGTTTGGAACTATTCATTAAATCGTCGGATATTTTCGACCTGTTTTCGTTTTTCAGAGGTGGGTCCATTAATTACGGCCGTATTTTTGTCGCTGTCCATTAGAGATACGTCGTGCCGCCATTAGCAAAGATTAATGACGTGCCTAGCGAAAATCTAACGTTTTAAATTCCACCGACTTGGCTCTTGAGCGATAATGCTCAAAATTTTATAGATCCATACTCATCGGATTATATCGTTGATTGGGAGAAAATTCTTATAGTTCGTCTTTAAAAGACTTTGTGTTTTTCTTCAATATTTATTGCGTTAGGTATTTAGTTTGTTACAGGTAGTTATTTCTATATTAAACCACTATTAAACTTGCTCACCCAGCAAATTTGTACCGCCATAGTCTATAACATTATTAATACAAAATATAATTGGGGTAGAAAACAAATAAAAAAAATGATTTTTTAAACAACCTTTTGTTGCTTGTTAATAAAAAGAACTAAAAGTTAAAAATAATTAGACTTACATAAGTGTACAAATTTTCAGCTGAATCAAATAACAAGAAGTGGTCGAAACATGGTTTACAAATTTTGAAGCTACATAATATTACATACGAACATTGTAAATGAAATAAAAGCTTGTAATAATAAACTTTACTCAAGTTGACTTATTAAAAGCTCTTTTGAATTGAATTCTATCGACCGAAATTTAAATTGTTTAAAGTGTGTGTTATTTTACTTTTCAATTTACTTTTTCTCTCATAATGACAAAATAAGGTATATAGGTGTAAGGTAATAAGTAGGTAATCCCACCAATAAAGTTTTATATAATAACAACAATTCACTGAAATTAACCAGTAAGTTCTAACAACAAGTGTGACGATTTACTTAACAACATCGAAAACTAGTAAGTTAGAGTAGGATAGACTATGACAATCACTATAATTATATTGAAAGCCAACATTAAGAGTCCCTCTTTTGGTGTAACCCACTTATTAATTTTATCATACACAATAACTTAAAAAAGTAACTCAAAGAACCATCCAGATTTCGGGTTTTATCCTCGCTTGATAAATCACTGCGCATTCATGATAATAAAAGCGCCGTGAGAAACAAAAATAAACAGAAAAATGACAGCCACAAATAAAAGCACAAAAATGCGGCTAAAAACGTAACATTTCCTTCGTTTCATGCAAAACAATTGCGAGCAATTTATAGTAAGCGTTAATTAAAATTTTAATATTACTCGCAAATATGCTTTATATTTCACAACAAAGAGACCATTTCACAATCTCATAACAATATGATGGAATAAGTCCAAAATGTGGCTGGCTCCTTTGTGTAATAAAATTTAATTAAGCGTTATTAGATTTGATCCGCTTATTTCTTACGACAGGTTCGTTTAATATTAGGTAAATTTGCGTTTGATGATCCTTTGGGGCTAATTACTGAGCCTTTGACCAGATAGCGATCGGATTAAATTTTGATATTATCATGTCAACATACTCTTGACTAACGAACGCCATCGCTGACAATTTTGTTATAGTTGATAAACAATTGTTTTTTGAGGTTTTCGTTATACTATTACTAAGCGACCATCGCGCTATCTGAGCTGTATTTATGAAACTTTAAAGGATACTCGTATACAGCTTTCACGGTTTATTTCTAAAGCCGGTATATTTCTTCATCAGTCTTCTTCAAGAATTTGGCTATTTTGTAATAAGTATTTTATAATCCGGACGCAAATGTTTGATAAGTTTATTGTTACTGTCCTCGAATTGAGTTCAAAAAAGAATAAAAAACATCACTACTTTTTTTATTTTTGCAACCATGTAGATTTCAGTTTTCGACTTTAACAATGCTCTTGCTCACATTTTCTAGGTAACGAGATATGATTCTTCCTATAATAATATGAATAATTGTGTTATTTAGCAATGAAGTGCTGGTGTATCCAAATTTAAAATTAATAACTTTATATTTTGCACACACGAGTATCACTCCCTTAAGCATTATCTAATCTGATGGCTCAATTACACACCCGTATCCGGGTGCACGAAAGACATTACTTGAATTTGAGCATCCAAAGCAATATTTACACTGGCATACGGGCTGGGTAACAAAAATGAAAACTACTCGAATACGGGCTTACTCGACTCTGTTCATTTACGCTAAGTCGTTTACCCGAATTCCATTGACAATCGTATTCGGGCTAACTAGCAAGTGTAATTGAGCCATGACTCTATCCCGTCGCATGGAGCCTTGAGACCTTTCTCTCCAACAGGAACACATGGTATTATTTTACTGTGGTCGTCTTAGAGGTGGATGGTACCTCCAATTCAAGAAGCAATGCTCTTTCTTATATCTCTGATAAAAAAAAACTGCAGCAACGTATTTCTTTGTTCCCATTTCAGCAAAGGTTAAATTAATACGTTTCGTGAAAACAATTCCACTTTTGGAATGTTAAAAAAGCGTTACGCTCGCTCGAGGCATATTGTTCGCCGTACGTGAAAAAGCAAGTTTCGTTTGTACAAAGTTCAGATGGGGAATGACGACAGTTTCGAGTTTGTTCAATATGAAATAACAAATGAGGTCCGAATAATAGCTGCGTGCAGTGCACTGAAGTTTTATGTATTCAAAACAATGAACGGCATGGAAGTTCGCGGAGTTTTATGCAATCCAATTTGTTGTTTTATTATTCTTTTCTGTAAGCGTGTAACAATATATACTGCCAATGTATACTGGATTCAATATGAGTTGGCTTTCCGTAGTGTTAGTAATCAGTTGGTAGTGCATGTTAACCGTGAGTGAAAGTTTGTTTCGCTGTCACAATAGTAGGCGGCAACTTTGTATTTTTTAAACCGCATGATCTGTACTTTCATATGATCTTTAATGATAAATTTATTTAAGAACTTATTCAGGTTTTCTTATTAAGATTACATAGCTACAAGATTTGTGCTGGTTTTGGAAACAAATTTAATTTCATTCATTTAAACTTTATTGCAAAACATAAGCAAAACGGCGAACTAAATGGCAATAGCATTCTGTACCAGTCAACGAGTATAAGTGTTAAAAACAAATGGTATAGCGATAGTGCAAAGTTGCTAAAAATTAAATGAAATGAAAATTAAGATAATAAATACTTAAATACAAGTTAATGCACATATATACAATAATCATATTACCATTCATAAACATATAACCATACATATATTATGCTTATAAAATAACTTTATTCATCATCATCATCATCATCATCAGCCTATTAATGTCCCCACTGCTGGGGTACAGGCCTTCCCTATGGATGGAAAAGGGAGATTGGGCCATGACCCACCACGCGGGCCCAGTGCGGATTGGTGGGTGCTAACGACTGCCAAATGCAGCCGGGACCAACGGCTTAACGTGCCTTCCGAAGCACGGAGGAGCTCGAGATAGTAAATTTTTGGTCACCCATCCAATGACCAACCACTGCGAAAGTTGCTTAACTTCAACGATCGCAGCCGAACGCGCTAGCCACCTGCGCCATCGAGCTCAGCAATAGAAGAAGTGGTTGTAGGTGCTTAAATTATACGTGATATTTGGTAAGCATTCTTTAAGCGCAATAAACACCGAAGTCGCAGATCCGACGATATAGCCCACTGACACTGCTTTAACAACTAAAACTATCATAGTTTTCGTAATTGTAAATTATGTTTCTATCACCATTTTGGTGAAAAGTGTCCAAATATACTTAAAATTTAAGAAGACACAAATGATTTCATGATAGAATTCAAACACTGTTTGTTTGAATTTAAACGAAAACAATAAAACCAACGAGTGCGAGCTCACGAAAACTATCATAGTTTTCGTAATTGTAAAACTCGTACTAAGGGTACTGATATTATGAAAATAAACTCGATAACGTGCGCCTGCATGTGCTTTCCGATTATTATTACCGATTATTTATTATTGGTTATAATAATTTTCGAATTTGTACGTGTGGTGATTCAAGTATCTCCTTAAGCTTATACCATAATAGTAACACAAACGCAAAAGGTTTATAATGTTAAAAAGCAAGTCTCTTAATTCTAGTTTACATTCGACGAAAGGGTACTATTGCATATTAAGTAGAACAATCATAACTACATATTTAGAATTTAAGCAGAAAGTTAAAAGAGGAACGAATTTTAGTAAGTTCTGTTTACTAATATTATAATAATAATAAGTCGTATATTTGAATACCTCTTCATATTCTCACATACTTGTGTATGTTTACAGAAGCACTTTTTGTATAAGTAATTAATTTTGCTACAATCAAAGGGAAATATTGCCAGGGTAACCCCTTTGATCAGAATAATAAACTGATCAAATACTGACTTATTTGTGGAAAACGCTCCGTCCCCGGAACGCAGATGGCCAATTTGGGGCGAACAATGATTGATTTTTTGGTAGACGAGTGTGTGTTTCAGTAAATAGAGTTGAAAATATAAATAACACCTGCGCATGTACTGATAAACGCTGCCAAATATACATAGTATGTCAGGACCCTCTTCGGTAGTTGATTGATGTATGCAACGCACGCTGCCGCTCGGATCATGTAATATATCCGTACAGTATCAAATGTATACATACAATATGAACAATAGGGTTGTCTGTACGTTGAAACTTTGGGAAATATGATTCGTAAGTGTGCGGTTGTATGTGTTCATAGGGATTCTGAAGGCATGCATATGTTTACGTGACTGAGGTGAAAATGCTGAAGTTGCTGCTTTGTAGGGTTGGTCCAAGTTTTCGTTGTGATTATTCAAGAATATAATTCATATCATTCTCTTTATGACCTCATTGCTTGAGCACAGATCTTCCAAAGGGAAGGGAATATATTACGAAAAATTTACCATGACCTACGCGGGCCACGTGCAGCCGAGGAATTTATACCACCGCCGCTCAAGAAACGTACAATAGATACATAAATAGATAGTGAATTCTCTTTAAGTTTTTAGTCATTAATTAGTTTTAAGCTTTTGTAATTTAAATATTAATATGTAAATATGATTCCGTGTAAACAAAACAGATGCATATATTTAAAAATGATTGCTGACTGTTCACACAGCTGAAGAGAACAGCTTACTCCACTAGTTTGTCATTGTCAAAAGCATTCAAAACATATTACTCGCTCAGTTATGCTCGCGAGCATTCTGTTACCGCGAGCCAGTGGCGCGAGTTACAGCCCGGTATACTCGCACACTCGCATATAGCCCAGCGAGAAAACTATCGAAACTACATACTCGCTCACCGCTGCTCGCTAACTCGTTAACAGTTTCTAGCTCTACTCACTTCTCCTTCATTTTCAGTGTGGGATATGTGCCTTATTCTTGCCTTCCAAAGCACGGAGAAGCTCGGGATGTAAATTTTGGGTTACCTATCCCACATAACCGGCCAATACGAAAGTTGCTTAACTTCCACTATCGTAGACAGAAAGCGTTTATCACATGCGCCATTGAGCTTCTCAAAATAATTATAATTATTATAGACTAACTTTTACGCTATTTTAACATGGTTAAAACTCTTGAGTCAGTTGAAAAGGTACAAATACACATCATCGCTAGTAATTTTGAAAATAACTGTCTCCCTTATGGCAACCATATTGACTGCGGCCACAAAGCACTACAGAGAACTTTCTACATGTAATGTATGCTCCAGTTCGAGGGAGAAATCTTTGATGCCCTGCCTTCCTTCCTTCCTTGCCATTGTCTTTTTTTAATTATTATAACTAATTGTCAATAACTACAAACTGAAGTGAACTATTTTAAATGAAATGAAAGTTTATTTGCATGAAACATAGTTTGTTACAGTTGGTAAAGAATATATAGTTCCATATGTTTCGCCCTTGGAAGAGCATATAAAATACTAAACAGTCCAATAATTATACAAAACTTGTCACATTTTCCAAGCCAATAGCCATTTCTTCATTATGACAACATAATTACAATTATTAATGTATAATAAGAATTAATTTGTACTATAAAAATATTTACTTATTAACCAGTCTTGTTACTTTTTAGCCATTAAATTTATTGGTCAGTGCTTGAATTGATTTGGAATTCTGTTGTATACCTTAATGCACATGTTATAACAGCTTTTATTTATTTATTCTTTATTACCATAAAAACAGTAAATGGCGAACTTAATGGGCATTCTCTACCAATCAACTAGTAAAGGTGTAGGAGACGAAATGTTATGGCGAAAGAATATGAGCTATTGAGTGAAGACCAATATACAAATAAAAAACTACGACTACTACTTAACTATACTATAACAACAATAAATATAAAATACATATTATACCTAAACAAACATATTATACATATACTTGTCCATAAATAAATAAATATACACTAATTACGCTTTTCTGATACACCGAGGCTTTTGGAGCAAAGTCTAAAAAAATCTATCACCATATCTAGTGTTTCGAAGGTATCTTTGGCCTTCTGAAATAAGCCCAGATTTTGGCTGACAAATTTAGATATTTCGAATATATACATAACAGGGACTGTGAGTCAACCTTAACTGACAAAGTGGCCAACAAATATCAAAGGGAGATTTGACACACATAGCTCTAACGCATTTCTTTTGAGCAATAAAAACTATTTGGATGTCTGTACTCATCATCAGCCTATTAATGTCCACTGCTGGGGCACAGGCTTCCCTATGGATGGAATAGGGAGATTGGGCCATGACCCACCACGCGGGCCCAGTGCGGGTTGGTGGGTGCTAACGACTGCAGATGCAGCCGGGACCAACGGCTTGACGTGCCTTCCGAAGCACGTCGGATGGATGTCTGTACTATTCAGACAAATTCACAGAAGAATCCTTTAATTTATAACAGATGCTACATAACTGTAATAAGTAGACAGGGTCACTTTCAGAGACGCTTTCTTCGAAAATCTCCTCAGTGCGTAAACAAATCTATTTGTTCTAGTACATATCTTGTCAACATGACTAGTAAAATTCGATATCGATATTAGATTGATAGAAAGATGATGTTATAGATTTATTTGATTGATAGTAGCGGAAGTCATAATATGAAATAAATAATAAATAGTTATGTTTTTATTTATTTAAATAATAAATATTTCCCACACATACTAATTAGCTTAGCACCAAAGTTAGCACTGTATTTCTTGTGTTATGGACTGCTATGGTAATGGATAGAATACATATACTGATACATATATACGTATATTTTATCCAGATATATATAATCAATGACTAAAGTAAAAATGTTCGTTTTCATCATACTAACATTTGTCCCCACCGGGACTTGAACCCGGGATCTGTGAGTGGCGACACCTTAAAACCCAGCGTAATACCACTCGGCCACAGAGGTTGTCGTCTTAATATAATGTTACTTCGAAAAGTATTAAATTAAATTCATATGTCTGACAGAGCACTAATTAACGAGTAATAGAAACTCTTTCTCTCTGTAACGGATGGCAGATCATAAAATTATCACCTATTATCCATTATAAGTTCCTAGGACAAGTGTATATAAGTTTAAAAGTTATAAGTATATAAGTTGGAACCTTGCCTAAAAGGACTCCTTTTAATAATGTATTTTAGTTATTATATATTTTAAGGTTTTTAGTTATAAATATCTTACTATTTGTTCGTTAGTTAAATTATTAAATTACCTCCATTATTATTAAAAAAAAAAGTTTAAAACAGAAGCTACCGTATCTATGGTGGCTTGTGATTCTAAAGTATCTAGGTATCCATGCAAACCAATTGAAACCATGCTGGTTGCGACTCGTGTGTTATTTGGATGCAATCTTCTTAGGGTGGAGGTTCGCTTTCCCATATGTGCCCTTGTGCCTAAATTTCAATAATATTTGCTTGCCATCCTTTAGTAATAAATAGCCTACGGAAGATTTTCTGGGGCTTGTGGATGGAATGCTGATAGAGGGGCTTGATAATTTTAGCCCGCAGGCAGCATCTCAAGTAATGTTGGGTGATTCTGACAGTCTCAAAAACTATATACAGAAATTTGTAAACGCCATCCATTTGCAATCCATTGAAAAGTATTATAAGGCTCTGCTGCTTTTGTGGGGCGTTAAATGTGGCCACCACTTAAGTATCTATTTAGCATCGTTTGGGTTCAGACGGTCGTACCCAGAATAATTAAATTGTTATACGCTGTCAATTTCTTTGCGATAGAGTTGGAAAAAAAAATAGGTGTGGCACTCGGGGACTGCCGCGGTAAAGCTATTGCATAGCACTTTTTATCAATTTATGCAATTATAATTATTTATTTATTTTATTTATGCAGTTTTTTTCTTTGATATAAATTTAAGTTACACTTGTTGAGCGTGGTGACCGATAAGAAAAACTTTTTTTTTCTTTTATTGAATAAATGAGAAGTTAATATTGTTTAAATTATTTTTATAATCTTACATGCGAGCTTCGTATCGTCGTACCATAAACATGCACGTTAAGGTTCAACTAGTCGCGGGCTCGAACTCACTCGTGGACGCGGCCAAAAAGCACGCTGTCTCACCTACCATTGTGTTTAAAATAGATAGAATCAGTTATGAGCAGTTAACAGCTAGTCTACAAAACTTTCTAAATCTTCTTAATCTCAAACTAATCTAAAATCTAACTAACAGTGACATAATATGACGTTTTAAAATATTTTTGTAGTATATTTCAATCTATTGCAGCATTGCAGCAAACGAGTGAAGCAAAACAGACGTAGAAGGTTTTTCCATTTATTAACAGATTGCATAGTTTTAACGTAACTCTCCAACATTTTTTAAAGCTGTATCAGTTGTTTCGCGTATTGATGATATACGCATGCCGAATGGATTTTTTTTGCTCCGGCATTTCATTCATTCCGACAATGAAATATAGTGTAATCGACTCAACATCAGCCGGGGTAATTATGTGTCACAGGGGACACGTGGGCGAGTGAAGTTTGCGTAATCGGGAATGTGAATGCAGATCGGATTCCAATTTGTTTGTCCGACAACTCCGAGTCAGAGGGGCTTTTAACGGAGGGTCACTGAGAGAAGTGTTTTGTTACACGAGGACACACAGGGGCCTATTCTCTATCGAAAATTCTGACAATATTGTTATGTTCACTATCGTCTATACCGCCCTGATATAAGGTTTTGTCAGTACGATTCGCAGTGGATCTAGTGCATATCCAGGGCAATGCACGTATACGTCCTTTAATGAAAATAATAAAAACAATTTTGATAGAATTAATACTTATAACACTGTTTATATTATTCTGATGCTTAGTAATGACATTTAAGTTTCGTTATGAAAGTAGAGAATAGACCCTCAGTAACGATAGACTGGCGTCAAATGGACTCGATTCACGTTTATAAAGAGTTATTTTGTTTCGTCCGGTTTCTATTGAAGTATCTCATTTGCCGTGACGTCGTGTTTCAAACTTTAATAGGTAAGCTTAGTAGATAATGATGTTCGTTTCTGTTTTGTGGAACTCAATATTATATTTTGGTTCTAACGATATTATAACTTGCAGCACCAGTTTAGTTCTGAATTACATATTCAAAATAATGCATAAATTGCTGTTAGTGCATGAATATTTACACTCTTTATACAACAAATTATTTATGGTATTCTGATGAGGAATAGTTATTACTATTATCCGTGTATCAGTGATAACGATTTTGGTTAGCCATTGAAGACGAACTGAGAGTTTCAATTGAACTAGATCGATCGAGCTCTCAGCATAGGTAGTATCGGCCAAATTGATTCCTGACCCATTTACTGGTATATTCGTATAAAATTTTCACCAGTTATCTTCTGACAACATGTTACTTTCTGTATATTGCACCGATGAATGTTGAAATTTAATGGTTGGTAAACAGACGATGTCTTGTTCGACTTATTTAATTAAGTACGTGCCGTAATTTTTTCAACAAGTAAAGAAACTCTATTTGTTTCTTAGGTTTTCACGCACATCACTCATTAAATAAAACTAGTTTTTACGGGCTGCGAAACGTCAATAAATAAATAAAGTTTCGTGCATTAACCCGTAAAAACTAGTTTTATTTAAAGAAACTCTTTCAATTTATTGAAATTAGGAAAAACTTTAGTAACACCGTATATGAAATCATAAGGGGTAAAACTCCAAAGTTAATCATTAAAATAATGGCAAAATGTTAAATTAACAAATTCTAGGAGATGGCAGTCCTGAAGGTTAATCTTCTTGTGTGTCACGAATGATTGATGTGAAAATAACAAGTTTGTTTCTAGTTCTCATTATTTCAAAAAGTTTATTATACTAGGCAACATTCTAGAAAGTGTATCAATTTCTTACACACAGAATGTGAAACTTGGCGTCAGCTCACACCGAGACGCAACGCGAGCGACTCAAAACATTACTTTATTACACTAAACGATGCACATTTCATCGTGAGAATTTAGAATATATTGCAGCACGCAGCGCTGTGTCTCGTAGAGCGATTATAAAATTATCCCAGCCTATCCGCTACGTCGCGATGCATCGCTGGTACGTGCACCGTCGGCGCCGAGGTGCAGCCTGAGGACGCTACCGTGGCTTCTTGTCTCTACTGTATCAACCCAGACTTCGTGTAGAATTTATGGAGTTCGGTTAAGTGCTCTTGTGAAGATAATAATGATAGGCTGGGATCATGTTATAATCGGTCTTTTTGCAGCAGAGTAAGGAGAAGAAAGCAGTTGCACGCGGTGAATATAGACACGTTCAGCTACGTTGCGCGGCGTCATATTGCGCAGCGAGGCATATTGTTCTGCCAACGATTTTTAGATGCGCCTCATGACGTTGCGATGCGTTTTACCGCTGTACGCGGCCCAGCGTGAAATCGCTAACCTCTTCCAGTAGCTGTAGCGTCTGTAGCGTCTCGTAGCGGCGCTTTGCGTCTCGGTGTGAAGTGACCCTTAACCTTAGCACGGAAGAATCAAAAAGTTTGGTAGAGTGACTTCCGGACATAGAGCTTTATATATTTATTAAACCTAATAGAAAATACTGACATCCCTACCTGTTTCAACTTTTTTCATCACTCAAGCCAATATATACCAATTGTTAGAAAATATAGAACAAAAAACATGTAACTTTACGACTGCAGATTATGTGGTAATATTAATTGGTGAAACCGATTTTGAAAAGTCAAACGATTACTTGAACCTGGTTTCATATATTCGAAATAAGCTATCTAAGATAAAAAATACAAATGTCATACTATGTTCACCAACTTATATCTGTGGATCTATGTTGTTAACGGCAGGGTTGAGACTTTCAATGTGTTGCTGTGGTTTGATGTAAGTAATCATAATTATGCTTGTTTTGTAGACTCTAACTGTAATTTGAATTTTGGCATGTTTTCATCATATACTGGCAAACTTAACAAGAGTGGTCTTAAATGTATTATAAATGATATGTTAAATTACATAAAAATAGTTCCTCCGGAAAATGTAACGAGCCTGGTTAAATCGGACAAAACGTTTTTTCTCTAAGAAATTTATAGTTTTAAGTCAGAATATACAGAGCTTAAGGCATAAACAACATTTGATGGACGCATACTTAGATAATAAACCACATATTGGTGCTTTGTGTATAACAGAAACTTGGCTAAGAGCTGAAAATTTGGACATTTTGCAAATAAATGGTTTCAAATTAGCCTCATATTTTTGTCGTAAAAATTATAAAGAGGGAAGTGTGTGTATAATGTTAAGAGACGCCATAGAATTTAGCGAACAGAGGGATATTACAAGTATGTCTATAGAATATGTATTTGAAATATGCGCTGTTAAAATCACAAGCTTGAAAAATTTACTTCTAGTTGTTATATATTGACCAAATAGCAATAGAGAGCCTAATATATTTTTCAATCGCTTGGAAATGCTAATGGATTTGCTAAAGACTAAATATAATACTAACGACATTATTATTGTAGGAGACTTTAATTTGGATGTTTTAACAAAAGGAACTAAATCAAAAACTCTTCTGGAACTAATGCTTTCATACAATTTTGATCAAATAAACAAGGAACCAACACGTGTTACTAAAAATAGTTCTACTGGTCTCGACTTGGTTTTCACTAATTTCCGACATAAACAAGTGATCGTGTCAGTCCAAGAGAATGGATTTTCTGATCACAAATCTGTCCTTATATCTCTAAATGAGACCTCAACAAAATCTTTTAATACATGGTGGACCTATAAAAGGATCTTTAGCAAACAAAATATATATAGCTTTAAATCGGAACTAAAAAATATTAAGTGGGATAAGATAATAAAAGAGAGCCATAACGTGAATCAAAATTACAATTCTTTTCATACAACGTTAAAAAGTATATGAGATAGAGTTATACCTAGGAAACAAATAAAAATAAAAGGAAGATCCTTTAAAGGCTGGCTTACCAGTGGAATAAAACGTTCGTGTAGACATAACGGTCATTTAAAATTACTTTTATCACAAACTGCTAACCCCATACTTAAATCTCACTATAAAATTTATGAAAAAATATTAAAAAAAGTAGTCATGACTTCTAAAAAACTACAATATGTAAGCCGAATGAAAAAAACTACATATAAAACGAAAACAATGTGGACGATCATAAAGGAAAGAAACAAACAAGCAGCCTAATAGACATCTACAAAATATCAAACTTAAAATTAATAATACTATCTGTGACGATGCACTCAAAATAGCAAATAATTTTAATGACTTTTTCTCATCAGTAGGTAAAGTGACTGGAGCAAATCTTACACAAGGCAGACGTGTCCTAAATCCGACCGACAGCTCGTTATTTTTATGGCCCGTTGATTGTCCAGAAGTAAGACTTATAATAAGAAACTTAAAAAATAAGCGTAGTTTTGGTATTGATGAATTGCCTCCAATACTAATTAGAGAGTGCGTTGACGAACTGACACTTCCATTCACACTTTTAATTAATCAATCATTTCAAGAAGGATCTTTTCCAGATAAACTTGCAGTAGTTAAGCCAATTCACAAAAAAGGAGATAAAACCGACATAAATAATTATCGCCCTATTGCACAGTTATGTACCTCATCTAAAATAATAGAAACTGCTATGTGTCGAAGGTTGAACAGTTTCTGTGAGAAGTTTAAAATATTCGATGAGAGTCAGTTTGGATTTTGGAAGAAAAGATCAACTACCATGGCTGTGTATTATATACAGAAAGCACTTGAAATTATAAATAATAAACAATATGCAATCGGTATACGAACAACAAAGCATACGAACGAGTATCATTCAAAATCCTACTTTCGAAACTTTATGGCATTAGTGTGAGAGGAATCGCCCACAATTGGTTTGCATCGTACTTGAGTACATCGTACCACAAGGCACCGTACTGGGCTGTGTTCTTTTCCTGGTGATTGTGAACGATTTGCCAAAAGTGATACAGAATTATTGTGTAGCCTTTGCTCTGTGTGTGTCTGTATTATTTCCATGCGCTCCACTTTCCTCATTGAATACTAAGCTCTCCCAAATATTCGAAAACATCATGGAATGGTTAAGCGATCATAATTTGGAAATAAATTTAAAAAAAACCAAGTTAATGCAATTCAGACCAAGACAAAAGAATCCAATAGAAATTAAATTCTCCGTGGGCCAAACAATTATTGAATGTGTCCATAATTTCACACTGCTCGGCTTAGAAATAGATACAAACATTACATGGAAGGCCCACATTGAAAAAATAAAAAATAAATTGTCACGCTTTATATACGCCTTGTCTGAAATAAAACGTAGCACAGACTTACAAACCGCTCTTACAGCATATTACGCCTATGCGTATTCTTGGCTACATTACGGTGTGATATTATGGGGGAATAGCACAGCTGTCCAAGGTTTGTTCGTGATACAAAAGAAATGCATAAGAATACTAGTCAACATTGAACAAACTGAAAGCTGCAGACCACACTTTAAAGAGCTTAAAATTCTAACCTTAACAAGTTTATATATTTTCGAACTTTGTAAATTTGTAAAACAAAACCCAAGCTATTTTAAGACTAACGAACAAATGCGGGGAAATACACTAAACATACGTTTTAAAGATAACCTCCACTTACCAGCCAGTAGATTAGAAATGTTTAGCAGTAGTACATTTGTCATGTGCATTAAAATATATAATAAAATTCCACAACACTTGAAGTCGGAGGTTGATGATAAATCATTTCTAAGAGCATTAAAAGATTATTTAATAGGTAAAGTATTTTATAGTTTGGAAGAGTTTTTAAAGTAACAAAATGACATTATTATAATATTGACATTGTAAAATACCTTATTGACATTTTATTTTAATGAGCGCCTATTAATAAATTGAATGATATTTATTTCAATTAGTACCCAATTGTAATTAAGCCACGTTGACATGTTAATAATATTATTTGATTTTAATTTATTTTAAAGTAAATTATTGTATTATATTGTAGTGCCCCAACGGGGTTCCATGTTTGTACCTAATGTATTTATATTTTAAGACCTTTTAAACCATGGAGACAATAAAGAATTGAATTGAATTGAATTTAGTGATCGCAAAATTATAAGAAAATACTAATTGTTAATTATTTAATTATAATTGTTAATTATTGTTGAAAATAGTAATAGTTGTAATTAAGTTCTTAGTTATTTCTAGATTTTTAAGGTAGTTTTAAGCTTTTGTAATTGATATATATAATATGACAAATAATAATTCTATATTAGAAAATACTTTATTGTCCTGTAAATGCAAGTAAGAACAAAAGTACAAAACAAGTTGCAGTTGTGGGACCGTAATTGTCTTTGAAGTATTTTTTTCTAAAGAAAAAAAAATACTATAGAAATTCAATATAGGGGCATAAGACGTCATATTATGAGAAAGAAGAATAAATAAGTTGACGAAATATATCGAGTGGAGTATCGTTGAAAATCATGTGTGGGTTTCTTACATCATTTTTCATTTTATGTGACTGTTTATAATCAACCACTTTGCATTTAATTTAAATCTTACGTTAGTTATTGATCTTTGTTACTCTCTCACGCAAAAACTACTGGATAGATTTAATGAAACTATACAATCATATAGCTCTTACATAATAATAATATATAGATTATAAGTATTTTATGAAACTATGGAGCGGATTGGCCAACATATAAAAACAAGTGTCATGTAAGACGAAAAATAAAAAATTTCATCTGAGAGCCATATTGGCGTGCGCTGTAAAAACCGTAAAAGTTACATGAATATAATGCATAGTGGAAATGTATATATTTAATAGTTTTACAACAAAGTCTGAAAAAGCATATTATGTCAATCTTTTATGTGTAAGCCATTATCGCTAAATTAGTAATCCTTATATAATACTTTAATACTTATTTATTTACAAAATGCCCATTTTGTATTACCTAATTATTTTTAACAAAACAAATAGATTTATCGCTTTTGATATTTGAAGACGATAAACGTTGCCTATCACATTATGTCATTTGACCAAATATTTAAGAAGTTACGACGATGGCAAAGTGATTGCGCGGGGTTTTTTTATGCAGGAATAGACTGCGGAAGTGGTGGGAAAAGAATTTTTCATGTTTTAATGTAGATGAGCCCTAAGAAAAGAAATAGGCTAAAGGACATTGTCCATACATAGTTAGCCTAAGAACCACCAATGATGAAATATTATTTTCTAGGTTCCAAATCGTAAGTAAATCGCTGTAAAAACAAAGATTATTGACGGACACTTCTGAGAACTTAAATTATTAGAAAAAAACTATTTTTTTTTTGAGGTTATGTTTAATATTCAATGAAACATAGGTCAACTGTACGAATTTAGTATGAACTCAGTATGAAGTGAATTAATATTACAACTAATTCATTTTATTCGGTGCGATTTTAAAGAATAACTATTAGGAAAAACTTGATTAGGTAGGAATCATGAATAAAATAAAAACTGTAGTTTTGCTTCTTATTTATTGACTATTTTTCACATAATGTTTATTGGAATTTTTTGTATATCACATGTATATTGTGTAAATATGCAGCGTGAATGTGTATTAAGTGTTCTTGAATGATTTGGCAGTATGATCCTCTCAGGATGTTGTGGCACAGGTTCACTAGCACTTGGTAATAAGGGCTCTGCTCTTTGGTAACATCGATGGCATATTAGATAGCCGAAATAGTTAAATTAAAGGAAAAACAATCGCAAATAAAGACATACAACAGGTAATCTGAAACGAGAATGCACTTTCCGGTATATTAAACTACTCTTTGGAATGCACGAATGCCACAGATTACTATGAAACTGCATGCACCACAACCACAGAGTAACAAGTTTTATGCCGGGCCTTCACTTGACAACAGTTTGTCCTTGTCATGCTTAATAAGAAATGAAAAGGACAGACTGATGTCATGCTTTAGAATAGCAAATACGAATAGCCAAGTGAAGTGCCGGCATTAGGAAGAAAGAGTATTTTGTTTGCAGCGTTGCCATAGATTATACACATAAAATGGTATTTACTGTCTCAGATTATTTTTTAACTTTTTAATTTAGCTTACTTAACTGGAAGTGTCCGTCACTATCTAAATATTGATAATTATCGAAAAAAATATACTAAGAATTATCATAAATGCCAAATTGGTGTTGGTTTTTAGGCCAATTTTAACATTGTCCTTTCTTTGGCAACTTCTGTAGCCCAAACGGCTTCATAGAGCTTGGCTTGAGAGATGTTGTTAGAATCTTCTTACTCGTAGTCATGAGAGTGACCTTGGTATACCAAAATAAATAAAAAAATATATGCTGTATCACAAATAAAAATAGTACTCAAACTGGACAAGCCCCCGCACATGCGTCTTACAGGCAGACGCTTCTTCGGGGAGTTTGTCCGGTCCGGACTGCTTCTGCTTATTGCACATTCTATCGAAGCTTTATTTTTAAAGCTAGTTGACCATATAATTTGCATGCATAAGATATAAAGGCGGAAGCAACGACTGTTGGACATACGAAAGATTAATTTTTGATGACCTTAACACTAAACTGGAGTGATCGTTCTTTATTTGACAATCGGGCTATGATCTCGAGCTATGTTGCGAAAATTCAATTTCTCATCAACGGATCAATGAAAGTTGTAGGAACATATGAGTGGGCTGTTCTTCGGAGGGACCAGATGAAACCATATGCTGTTTATGGTTGATTTGTCGATAAGGTTATTAAAAATATTATTGCTAGTGTAGGATTCAGAATCAAACCTTCAAATACAGAAATCCGATGCAATTTGAGAACTGGGTGAAATGTAAGCAAATGTTGCCACTGATATTTTGCTGGGGTTCTTACTGTACCTACATAATTAATAAATAAGTACTACTTACGTAATAAGTAAAGTATAAGTAATTTGTTGTAGCTGGTAATTGATTTAGCTTCACATATTTTTGCGGAAGTTGAGGCTCGTTTGTAACCCTGGGCGTAATCTTTTTATTACTTTTAAGAATAAAGTTTTTACAACAAAAAATATAGTCACGAAACGTCAATTAGCGTTTGTATTATTTAAGTAGTGGCATCTTTCATTCTAGGAAGTCTGCTTTTTAGTCAAAATGACGTGTTCGGCATATAAAATTGCAGCAGTGACATCTTGCATTTTAGGCAATGTACTCGTAACTGACTGAAATAAGTCAATATGTTTTGACAGCATGTTGAGGTGCGGAGTGGTTGGCTAGGCGTGACATAGACTGTTTGGTGTACATCTAATTTAATCGTTATTATTTTTTTTTGTATAAATAAATAAAATAAATAAATATTTCCAACACTCACACCAATTAGCCTAGCCCCAAAGTAAGCACTGTAAGGCTTGTGTTATGGGATGCTAGGGTAACGGATAGAATACATATACTGTACATATATAAGTATATTTATATAGAAATACATATTAAACAACCATGACTGGAGTACAAATGCTCGTATTCATCACACAAACATCTGCCCCCACCGGGATTTGAACCCGGGACCTCTCGAGTCGGCGACACCATGAAACCCGGCGTACAAACCACTCGGCCACGGAGGTCGTCATAATAACGTATAAAAAGTCTGCTTAAACATTTTGCATTCTATAGATGATTGCGATCCCTAGTATCGTTAAGGAGTACCTATCTTGACCTACCATCCCTAGAGTACTGGGACTTTCCTAACCAATAGAAAAACAACACCACCAAAATCCCGTGTTATTTCAGGAAAAGCGGCCTTACCTCTTTTAACTTAATTATAATTATTTACTTGCAAATGATTTCCTAAAATTTGGCGTGTCATCTTGATTTAGCCGAGATTTAGAGATAAAATTCCTTGAACTTCTATAAAATTTCCTTGCATAAATAATTTTCAACGAAAATCTTCGGGATTGGCCAACAATACTTTAGGTATTTAACTCTATGTACTCGCAAATTTCACTAAATCCCGGCATTCAATAGTGACAAATGTATGTCGGGATAGTTGATCAGCGTCACATCGTGATCCAATCACAGGGGATCAGCAAGGCACAGGATGCGACGTGTGGAGACTTATCGCTTGATTTATGTTCGCCTGGAAGTGAAACGTCAACATTTAATGTTTACTTACTTTTAGTATATTTTCCAAGATCCCTACAAACATCATTTGAAAGTTCATTTTACAATGATATTTCACAGTCCTAGAGCTATCGTGCCATTGACATTTCAGAATTAATACTAGCTTGAGAAAACTCCTTCAAGAAACGACAAATCAATATACCTACCAAGATTAAGTAAACCGCTTATTTCATCAGCAGTCAGTAAAAGTTTAGATAAGTTAGCTTTGGCGCCCTCGACGCAGAAGTATATTGAATATAGGTCCACTGCTAATACTTTTTAGGGTAATTACTGGCTCTGGACATAATCTAACTTCGCAAAACTAAGGCGACAGAACTTGTAATGAAAATAAGTAGCAAGATAATCTGAAAGGAATTTCACTCACGACGAATCGGAGACATCTATTAGCGTTTAGTTTTTGTTATTATTAAAGTTGCAACAAATTACGCTATTCCATCAGATGTTAAGAGCAAGTAGAGTCAAGTTTTGAATATGGCTATGTCGATATTCATTCATTCTAACCTTGCTAGCTTAAACCCTAATACATTACCCTGTACCCTAGACCAACAATGGATAAACCCAACAAAAGATGGTGTTATTTTACCGTAGTCTTCTGTAAGGTGGTGTCCCCGAACGGTCACACCAATTCGAGCGTTTATGTTTTCACGTGCGAATTTAAAATAAGAATGTCGTTATTTATCTTGGGGATAGTTTGATTGATGTAGATGAAGTTTCTGTAAATGGGTAAAAACTAAATTAAAAAAAAAAATTTCATGGACAACTACAACTTATTTTGTACTTTTTTTCCTACTTGCATTTGACTTTTTATTTCGGTTTTTGATTTTAGTACCAATAATATTAAGTAGTCGATTAAGAAAAAATATCATTTCACTTTAAAAAGATAAAAACAATTTAAAAAGTTCAGAATGACTTTACTGTGATGACGACTAAGTCGATTCCAGTAATTTTGATCATTGGTTATGGGATGTTGAAGACGATTGCTATGAAATTACCTAGATTACGTATCCATTCCCACAAATTTGGATATCCTACCTAAATGCAAAAATTAAAACACAGTAAAATATGGTCTGTAATTTAGCAAATGTCGTGTTAAATGTTAACAAACAAACCTCAGTTTATTCAAATGTTACGGTTAGAAATTCTTCGTTTTTCACTCATTCCTTAAAGGCAGAAAATCAACTCTGTCAAAGACCTAAACTTCTATTATCTCTTTCAAATTGAGTCCAATGAGATTTCAAAGTTAACTTGACACCCAAAAAGCGTACTTCACCGAAATGCGACGGTAAACTTCCTTAGAATTCAACTTTTTTTACTCCGAGAGAACATTCCCATATTAGATGGTGAATCCTCGATGATTTTTAAATGTGCATGATTTTATCGCTTTAGTTAATATATTTTAATAAATTATAATTTTAAATTATAAGTTAATATATTATAATTTTAAGCAGATAAAAGGCAATAATTTGATTTTTGAACATACAACCAATCAAACTTTTAGAAAATCAATCAAGTTAAGATTTTTTTTTTCATATTTATGACAAAACGATCTAAGAATAAAACAGGGACAAGCGACAAGAACATCATAATACGGATACATGTATTATCCAACAGAGATAAATAAGAAAATTTCTGAGTAAACTGGTGACAATGAAAGTCTGGCTCCAACAAAAATGACACAATATTTGAATTTTAAATTACCTTAGCACAGGGAAACGTAATACGCTGCTGAGATACGCATTTGAAGAGAAAGGAGTGTAAATAAAATTCAGTCTATTCTGAAATATAAGTGGAGTGAAATCTTTTTCTCCCACAGGATCTATCAATAGGGAAACTTGGCAGCGTATCCTGTTTAGTCAACTATATTAGAGCAATTACGATGTTTTCGTGTGCAATATAGTGCCAATGTATGCTGTGCGAACGACGACCTGATTCATGCTATAAGAGACGACAAGCGACTCCAAAGAAATGAATGGATCATAAATTTAGAATAAGATGCGATATCATTTCTGTGAATAGCTTTTAAGGCATACTTTCGGATATTTAGTGTTTCATATAGTTCAGCTATTTTTTTTATTAAGATACCGTTATAGTTTGCCTTCATAAGGGTGTAATTTATTAATGAAAAAGGGAAGTGTTAAAATTTTTATAGTATCTGGTAGATATTTTGATATTTCTTAAAATATCCGAACATATCAAAAAAAATGGTCGAGTCATCAAACATTTCGTTAATATATTTAAAGAAAGATCAGATCATTAGATTTTATGTGTAATAGTTCTAAAAAGTAGAAGTTGTAAGTCCCATGTGAATTATTAGTATCTAATCGATGTAACGTCGAAATAAATTATTTAATTCTAAACTAGTTAGATAAATCATGTTGTTTTTACTTCAAATACTTCCGAAAATTTATAGCTAAAGGCGAGCTAGTAGTTTTTTAACTCTGTGATAAAGAACAACAGTAATTTATCTCGATCACAGAACAAATTAATGATGGTTTTTTGTCATAGTAAATTATCATTGTAAAATTTTACTATATGCCATAACAATGTTATTCTTCATGTTTAATTTGTAGTTTAATAGCCTGAAAACCCGTAATAATTAAGACGAGTGATATGATATTATGTACAACATTTTGTCTCAATCATGTTTACAGCTTACGAACGAGAATCAATTAGGTCGAACAAAGTTCTCAAAGAACAATAGGGCACAAACATCGGTAGAAATATATCGCGTACCATTTTCGCTTTACCCAGTTCGTTACTTTCAAAGTAAACAAGCAATTTTGTTCTGTCAGCTGCAATGGGAAAGTCTTGGCTTCGATCTTTAACTAGAGGCCCGAGTAAGTGGGGTCAATTTATAAATGAGTTGTGGATATCAGTCACCCGCGACGTGGTAGAAGCGGACTCGGACCGCACGCCCTCTTGATATATCGGTCGAGTTTTACCTCCTTGACATTTTTTTTGAAAACCTCATTCCGGTAATGGAAGACCTGGATTCAAAGTAAGTAATTCGGATACGATGCCGCCCCAGAAAGTTGAGCCAATGATCGGCCTTTAATGGTTTTCAATTTAACTTTTCAGATGCGTTCGGAAGTTTGATAAGTTAATTTTAAGCATATGAACCACATCGCGCCCCCGCTTTGGCGTGTACTGGAAACTTTTATTGATTCTAACTTTAATAGATTAATTGGTGATATTTATTTTATGTTCGTATTTGTTTCTTTGGACTGCCTAATAAATATTGATTTGAAAAGTAAAAAAATAATGATTTCTTCTGAGATTACTCTTGGTTATACTTAAAAAATCTATACATATTATAATAAAATGGTATTAAAGTCAAAACTTTACATTGAATATTTTTTTAAAAGAATACTTGGGGTGTGATCTACAATCGATACCGAAGCCAAAAATATAGTTTTTAGAATTTTTGTCTGTTTATCTGTTTGTCAACATATAGGCTACATAATTTATCACGCTATCACCTACGGGGAACGAGCAGTGTGAACCTTTATTTGTAACTAACTCCTAGCGTCCAAAGTCGCTGGCGGCCGCAAGTAAAAAATAATACCTGAATTCGAATTTGATAGCAGATCCAATTTTTAACATTTCTGAGGTCCAGGGGGGGGGGGGAAGGGTAACCAAAAGTGATATCAAACACCCCGGATTCACACGATACGATGCTAATTCATGGTTTTTACGTTATGGATGAAAAATAAATTGTAATTAATTAATTAATATTCCAATTGATCCTCACTATTAGTTCAGGAAATGAGTATTTAGGCTCGAAGTTTTTTCGTCCTGCATAAATTTTCCTGAAATTTTCGCAGAAGACAGGGAATAGCCCTAGGATCATTTGGTTATTAAGCTTCATTGCCTAGACTACATTTATGTAGCTGTATAATAAATCATTCAATCGACATCCGAGAAGTCCTCGACTTATTATTAAATTAAGTATTTAATAATAATATAGGGCGATATTCAGAAGCGTCTATTATTTTTTTTCACTTAGGTACTATTAACAATCAAAGTGACTTGATGTTTAATTCTATACTTAATTGTCTCAAAGTTAACATATTTTTCTAAAGATTCCACTCAATTTTCCAGTTGCTATTTCGTGACTTTAAAGTGCTTAGAATTTTTAATTTAAAAATGTTAAAGATCTCTGGCAATATTAATTTCGAATACATATGCTTGGGACACTTGGACTTGATGAAATCGTGCCAAGAAAAATTGCCATTCGACCTTTGAGTGGAAGAATAATACCAGCCTTAGGGTTATTTAGACCATGGCTTCTGCTGAATCACACACCTATTTACTAGCATTTGCTGAAAGGGTGACGTAACTGATGGTTTGAGCAACAATCATGAGACCCTTGTACATTATGAACATAAACACACCTCAAGTGGTAGTAGTCTTATCGGTGCGGCGTTGTAAAGAGCCCGGTGGCGTAGTGGGTCACGCGAACTCACGATTAAAGCTTCGTCCCTAACCCCCCCTGCTGAATGTAAAGCGCCCTTTTAAAAACGAAATTATACTCCTTGAGCCATATTTTAGTCTTGCTAAGCTTTAGAATGAATGATTATGATCATGTAGACGATAATAATAGAAAGCTTTTCAACAAAAATGAAAAATGATTTCATTTTTTTTAAATAACAAAACTAGAAACAATAAGAATAAAAATTGGTGCGATTGTATGAAACCACGATACAAGTGAAACTTTTCTAAGTGTTTAACTTTTGCCATTGTTTTACATCGTTTCAATTTTCATAATCAGCTGGTGTTACCATTTTTTTTAGCGAGGTAGGCAAATGACTCTACCCCACCTGATGCTAAGTGATGATAAAGTCCAAACGCGAAGATAGCTGGTACAGCAGTTATTAACTGCTACACCAACCAGTATCACCTTGCCGGCCTGCGAAAATAGTTCTTCGCGCCTCTCTTAAAGGACCCCAGATTATAGGAAGGAGGGAAAACGTACCATATAAAAAGTGGAATTTAAAAGAAATTAAAAGTATTAGTATGGCGAAGGGATACCATAACTTTACTCAAACTTAAAAGGTATGCATGGTTGTAAGGGCAGAAGTCAATTTTAAAATAAAATAAAAAAAAGGATAAATACTGGTGTCTGCAAATGTCCTTGGCTTAGTTTTGAACGAAACAGTTTGTCGAAATGTTTTCGTTTCATTTGGTTTTATTATAAACTAGCCAGCGAACTTCGTACTGCTTACAATTGTTTGGAGAAAATTAAATCTATCCGTTTGACATTACATGGCGCTACAAAATCAATTAATAGAGGCAAGCCCTTATCTTGGAATAATTATCACTGTTTGGAGGAAGTCTCTAGAAAGTAAAATTGCGAAATCATTGCGCTCCCGAAACACTATGTCACGTCACTGGTTTGGAGTAAATGTCAAACAGAATATGTATGATGCATGCGTGTTTTGAGTGATGGCGGAATAACAAACTTAATTTATTTGAAAAATATTTTTCTTTTATACAAACCTTGTCCTGGCAATAAGGAACACAATTAAAATAAGTATTATCCAATTAGGTTCAGTCGTTCGGAATTGATACTCATACATACTATTCAATAATTATTTTTTAAATCTAATAAAATTCTGGTGTCGCGGTGTTTGTGGTTAAACTCCTCCGAAACGGCTTTCCCGATTCTCATGAAATTTTGTGTGCATATTTAGTACAGTCAATCTGTCGGAAAAATAAAAAATTGGGTGAAAAAAATACCTAAAGGGTAAGCCTTGTTTTTTCTGTTGCCAAATGACGTCAGTAAGCCACCTTGGCGATGGGCATGTTCAACTCGTAGGCGTTTTTTGAAAAACTCAAAAAAACCGTCAAAAATTTTTTGAAACGCATTTTTCTTGTTTTGTATGCATTTTAGAAACTTTTTTTTCGACCATAATTGTAGAGGGCGTGGAGTGCTACAATTTATGTCATTGTTGCAATCTCGTACAACAAAAAATGCGCATTGTAGGTGGCGCTAAAGTCTCAAAAAGTGTTTTTTCACTTATTCACCCTGAAAATATCATTTTAATGGAAAACTTTAAATGGCAAAGTTGCTTCGTACATAATTACCAACAACTTTTGTATAAACAATTTTTTTGTATTACTTACCGTTTTCAAGTTATAAACTGCGCAGGTATGAAAAATCCAATAGAGCGGTTTTGGGCAATTCACGTACACATTTGCAGTTCACATTTCAATGTACGTTTTTACTAGTTTTTTTTCAATCATGAAAAAAAATAAAAATAAAACTATTTTTTTTTTCTTTTTTTTTTGTTTTTCAATCATGAAAAAAAATAAAAAATAGTAAAACGTACATTGAAATGTGCACTGCAAATGTGTACGTGAACTGCCCAAAACCACTCTATTGGATTTTTCATACCTGCGCAATTTATAACTTGAAAACGGTAAGTAATACAAAAAAAATGTTTATACAAAAGTTGTTGGTATGTACGAAACAACTTTGCCATTTAAAGTTTTCCATTAAAATGATATTTTCAGGGAGAAAAAGTGAAAAAACACTTTTTTTTGAGACTAGCGCCACCTACAATGCGCATTTTTTGTTGTACGAGATTGCAACAATGACATAAATTGTAGTACTCAACGCCCTCTACAATTATGGTAAAAAAAAGTTTCTAAAATGCATACAAAACAAGAAAAATGCGTTTCAAAAAATTGTTGACGGTTTTTTTGAGTTTTTCAAAAAACGCCTACGAGTTGAACATGCCCATCGCCAAGGTGGCTTACTGACGTCATTTGGCAACAGAAAAAACAAGACTTACCCTTTAGGTTTTTTTTTCACGACTCAACCTACAGATTGACTGTACTAATTGGGTAGGTCTGAGAATCGGACAACATCTATTTTTATCCCCCTAAATGTTAAGGGTAATCCGCACCTAAATTTTTTTTTTGCAATTTTAGATTTTTTTTTTTATTTTTTTTATGATACATCATACAAAAATACATACAACCCTAAATTTTCACTCTTCTACCACCAACCCCTATTTTTTACACCGTGTACAATGCTCAATAATCACACACGATACGATGAAAACATAACTTTGACATCCGGTTTGCTAGAATATGAGTTTTTTTTTAGATAAATGCTTTTTACTCGGTTTAGAGCCCTCTCTGATGCTTTTCCCACACCCACCTCCTGCGCAACGAAACTTAGTACTAAATGCACTAAAATTAGCGTTTGAAATTTGAATAAGTTCTATCGTAAGTACGCTCTTTCAGCTGGCCCTTATGCTCATCTTCCTTCAAAGCAGTAAAAAATATCTTACTGGTTAAAGATACTGTACGAGTTTATCTATCTTTATATATATAATTCTTCTGTGAGTGTGTATGTCACTGAACTTCTCTTAAACGACTGGACCGATTTTGATGAAATTTTTTGTGTGTGTTCAAGGGGATCTGAGAATGGTTTAGATTCACAATTTTGTCCGCTGGACAACCCCTATTTTTTTTAGGGCGGTACGAAGTTCGCTGGGTCAGCTAGTATATATATAAAACTCAAAGGTGACTGACT
This sequence comes from Chilo suppressalis, assembly GCA_902850365.2. NCBI lineage: Eukaryota > Metazoa > Arthropoda > Insecta > Lepidoptera > Crambidae > Chilo > Chilo suppressalis. Next base: position 9,785,595 of record OU963902.1, read on the forward strand.
GACATAGTGATCTATCAACGCACAGCCCAAACCACTGGACGGATCGGGCTGAAATTTGGCATGCAGGTAGATGTTATGACGTAGGCTTCCGCTAAGAAAGGATTTTGATCAATTCCACCCCGAAGCGAAGCGAGGGCGGGCCACTAGTTACACATATATAATTAACTACTTTAACTGAGTTGTATTTTTATTTTTTAAGCATTTAACTGTTAGATATTTAAATCTGTTGTCATTGTGGGTTATCTACAATGCGAAGAGATGGCGATGCCTTGCAGCCTTAGAAAAACTAAAGAAAACTCGACACAGCGGGACACAACAATCAGGGCCGCGGTAGTTTAATGGTCATTGCATCCACCCGGTTAGCGGAAGGTGCGGGTTCGAGTCCCGTCTGCTGCCTGGTCCGCGTGGAAACTTTTCCTAGTAAAAAATATTTATTATAACGAAGTTACAAAAAAACTATTTTCACAGGTCCTATAGCCACAAAAAGCCAAAATAATATAAGTTTATTACTTAGTTTTTATGTGATTTGCTAGTTTCATTTCGCTATTCTATTAACAAAACCTCACTTTGTTAAAAGCTTAGACATATTATTACATAATATAATTAATTTTCGCCTCATTTGGCTGTCAGGGCTAAGAGCGACCACCAAAATAGTGGGGTTTGATGAAGGATAATAGGTAACTTATACTGCCATCAAATACGACACACCTGAATTGGGTGCGATATTAGGATATGTCAAAGGATATTTAGTATAAGTTGGGGCAAATGAAACTAATTTCGGTGCCCATGGGAACACCAATGAGTTATTACGTAACGAGGACTACGCCCTACGACTGATAATAAATAAATCTGACACTCGTGTTACTTTTGCTACTTTAGGTTTTATTGTTAACTACCTGTGCCCCGTGGTGTTACCTGCGGTTAATTAGGGATATTTTCCCGCAGTAAAACCTATTATATGTGTTGATTCAAGGTTTCAGCTAACTCCATACCAAATTTTATCAAAATCGCTCCAGCCGTATAGACGTGAAGAAGTAACAAACATACACACTCACAAACTTTCCCCTTTATAACATTAGTGTGATATCTATGTTACAGGGACATGGGACCGTCTGTGGCGTATACTTTACGTCTATACATTCAATTTATTAACATGGCGACTCGAAAATCTTGTCAATCAAGACATAAGGGTATGTACCAGAAAAAGTAATATTTTCTTAATCAACTCCGAATCTAAAATCAAGCAGGACAAAATAAGTGATACGGAGAAATATGATAGTTTTGGATTACCTTTCCTGTTATTGACTGCTTCTTTTCTAGAGATTTCTCTGAAGTATTGATATTAATTCAAATTACATGTTATATATTAGGCAAATTATGTAAACATAGATAAATTGCCTACATCCTGAAATATGTGCTATTCATTACATACAGCTTCTTACCACATCCGCATGGACATAGTTTAGGGATCACAAAAAACATCGTACCTATATAGGAATCCCGGATAGAACATAAATTAACATAATGGTTTTTACGATGGGCAGAAGGAAGTTAGCAACTGATTCATATTGTTTTTGTGATTGCTAGTCGAAATTGGGAGATACTAAGCTATTAGGTAGTAGTACTTTACTTATGTCAAAATCAGCTACAGTTATTGACATGTAAGTTTGCACCGAAAAGCTATTATCTTTTATTACACCGAGCAAAATCGGAACCGATGTTAGTCTACTAAAATGGAATAGCCGAACAGAACTTACGCAAACATTCGAATAAGTATTGGATACCGAACCGAACTAAATAAGAGATTCAGCGAACTTACAAAACATTAAGCGGCTTGGTTTTCGCTGTTACGGTGTTCCGTACTTTTATCGCCGCATAAAACATTCCGTTTGGCAAACACAATTGTACAAGTTGAATATTCGTGAAGGTCGTTATAGCAAGGAAATTACTGAATAAATTCGATTGGCTCCGCCTGGGCTATGCTGATCGTAGGATCGCGTGACGTCTGCTGGCGAACGGTAAATTTCTTGTGTATTTAAAATATTTTAGGTATACGTAATAAGCTTTGGTGTATACAAATATTTTGACATACGAACGCTTATGTCTTTAATTTTCCGTGCGAAGCAGTTTGTTGAACCTTACACTATTAAATTTATTTAAAAAAAAATGACGGGTTGCACTCCGGGCGCGCCGGCAAAAGTGAAAACTTGAATATTAACGTTGTACATTTTTGATATTTTGGAATGGTTAGGGAATAATTTTGCATCGCATTCGAATTGCTTTAATTATCAGTATAAAACTACTATCATTTATGTGGTAGAATACAATAATCATTAAAAAGTTTGTTTACCTCTCAGAAAAATCAACTTACATGAATAACATTTAAGCGCACCTAGCGACATCTATTGTAAAAAAATGCATTTTCTTCGCAATAAAGCTGCCACCTGGACGTCCTAATTAGAGACTTATTATTATAATACGATAAAATAAAATATTACTATGTTTCGTCCAATATATTGAAAGTCAACAACCTTTCCAATTTTATTTTTTTCGTCTTACGAATTTTCAATTAAGTCACGTGTCCGGACGCGATCAGGCCATGTGTCCTGACGCGAGTTTAACAGTTTTTACCCATCACAAATAAGTGTACAACGCCGCTAAAGAAGTTTTTACTTCAAAAATTGATTTGGATGAATATTAATGATGGTAAATGGTTTTTAAAGTTTTCGTTTCGAAATCTGTACCGATCCATATTCTACTTCCAAATACTAATTACAAGGTGTTATTTTCTCTAATTCGTACGACAAATATATGTGTTCAAAATTGTTGATTTGGATATCTTTTAGGAGTCACTGGTTATTATTTTTCTGATATCTTCACATCATATTAGACCTGTGTAACCTGATTTTATACAATATTTGATTTACAGTAGAATATTCATAGTATTTTTTATAAACGACTGTTATTTTTCGATACAAATAAATAAAATAAGATAACCAACCAAATTAGACAATCACATAAAGGACATTGCTCGTTCCCCGATTTGTCCTCCGGTTTGGAGGTTATAATTATTATACTTGATTAAGTATAAAGTGTACATCTTATAAGATTTTAAAACATATACACTTTATACTTTCTGAATAGATTTAGTGTTTACCTCTATGTAAGCACTTAAATAATATGCATTAAATGAACATAAAATACAATTAATAATAAAAATAATAAATGCTTATATTCATATTGATTTATGAGTGTTGGTAGTTGGCACCTGTGATACCTATACCTACCTGTTGTAATAATAGATTTCTTTTCGTATGAAATGTTCAAAGTCTTTCCATTTACCTGTTTCTATATTTTATTATCGGTAATAAGGTATGTACCTGGTTATCATTATGATTTTCATAAAAATAAACAGATATTATATGGGATGGGAGTATAAACTATCTTTACATAATTTCAGAAATAATCTTCTTATAAATATAATATAAATACTAGGGACAAGTATTATTAACTAAGGTACCTAGTTGTATTCTTATGTTGATAAATACTTATGGTCGCCTATATTGCATTTATTAAGGTAAACAATCTTGGCACAACTTTTTAACGAAATCACCCATTTAAAAATAAAATAATAACGAATCCAATTAACTATTAATTTTATACGTTATTATAGACTGACACACCTATTGAATCCAGTTATCAGTTGATTTTTAATGCTGTATTTTCAATAAAAAGGAGTGCCAAGATTGTTTACCAAATAGGACAAGTTAGGATGAACAGACTGTAGTATCTAGCAACAGAACCATTATTTTTTATTTTTTTAAACAGATTGTCCGTTTACTATGATTAATTGCTAATAAATTAAAAAAATAATAGTGAAGGATATTCTTTTGGGCATGCTAGGGCCGATTTCGTCGATGTCCTTTTATGATTATTATTAGTACTTATGATGACATAAATAAACAATATTCGTTATGTAGGTTGGATAAGCCTGAATATGTACCGATAATGAAACGCCATCATATAGAAAAGAAAACAACTTCACTTCTGAAATTATTCACTTCCTACTAATTGCTTATATAAAGCGAAGTTACATATTTCCATATCTCATTGAATTGTAGTGTTATAACTATTAATTTTTCATTTTGCAATTATTACCTACACAAAACAGATCTTGACGACCTCCGTGGCCGAGTGGTTTGTACGCCGGGTTTCATGGCGTCGCCGACTCGAGAGGTCCCGGGTTCGAATCCCGGTATAGGCAGATGTTTGTGTGATGAACACGAGCATTTGTACTCCAGTCATGGATGTTTTATATGTATTTCTATATAAATATCTCTTATCTATTAGACAAGTCCGTCCGTCTCTCTGTGGTGCTGTTTCAGAGGCCAAACCGTAAGAGATAGATAAAGAGAATATTTAAGTTATAAGTTAAGAATAGTCTGATAAGACTACAAACCGGATTTGAGTAACGTAGCACTTCCGGTTTTCGAGAAATCAGGTTTTGGTGATCATTTGGTTCACTGGTTTGCTAGTACTTATATAAGTAAAGTATATGTATTTTATCCGTTACCCTAGTATCGTATAACACAAGCCTTATAGTGCTTACTTTGGGGCTAGGCTACTTGGTGTGAGGGTTGGAAATATTTATTATTATTAATTAAGCGGACAAAATGTCGTTGTGCACAAACGGCTGATTAAAAATGAATAAAAATAAGTCGAATATCCGATGATGTCCTCTAAATTCTTTTCGATCTAATTTTCAATTATAACGCCGACGGGCGGTGCCAGCGTGCGGCGGGAAAATTGACAGAGACTTTTTTTTAAATTGAAAGTAGCCAGCGAGATAAGGCGGTGATGAAACGATACATTCAGTTAGCCGACTGGTAATTAAGTTGGAACGTAGACCATTTTACTAGAAAATGAAAGGAAAACACTCCGCGCCGCAGTTTTGCTAACCTACCTACCTATCTACCGTTCGAGATGAGAGAATTCCTCAAGAATACGGTAGGTACTTACTCATCTCATAAAATTATATTTGTTGGATAAAGTGAAATGTAATTGACGTTCTGTTTTTTTTTGTATTTTCTTTAAGTAAAACTTAATTTACTACATGAGTATAGGTCATAATTGAAAGGGATCGACCGATTTAAATAGATATTTTTTTAGTAAATTCTTTCCAGAATGGATTGTATGGCAGGAAATATTTGAAAAATTTTAATATATAAATAAAATAAAAAAATAGAAACATTATTCGACCATTTATTAAAAAAACGCACAAAACTAAAAAATCGCATACACAGAAACAATCAATATTTCCACATAAGTGACCAGATTAATAAAAAAACCTAATGAGAATCAGAATTTACTTTATAACTTTTAACATAAAAAATCTTCTAAATGTACACAGATGTTTTATTTTAGGTGAGTGAAGATTGTATGATGTTTGGGTATTGGACGTGAATATCTGATGATGATGATGTAGATGATCTGTGATTGATCTATAGAATGACTGACGTTCTTATTGGTGGAAAATCATCGTTTCTGTTAGCTGTAGTTGGTGTAACTGGGTACATAATACAATTTGATGTGTAGGGCATGGGAGTTACATTGCAATCATCAGTACTATAATTAAAAGATGGTGTGATATCTCCCGATTTTTTTTCCACTTTAATGACTCTAGGGCCCTAATGTATACAGATTGTTTCGGGAGAATATAACGAACAGCTAAGCCTATTAGCATTTAAAAATGATGAATTGTGGTGATTCCAGACAATTTGTTAAATATTTAATGTATCTTTAGATGCTTACGAACCACTTCAGTAGATTTTCTATATTGACAATTTGTGAATCATCTATTAGCAAAATATTCTCAAAATCTGGAACGTGTTTTTAAGAGGTACAGCTTAATCTACTGATTTTTTAACACACCCGTCTACTATATCAGGCGCATCTACCATACACGCTAGGGTATACCTGACAGATTTACTTGTACAGATCTACTGCACAGGTATACTTGAGTTTAGTAGAGACCATACATGTAACGGTAAACCTGCACAAACTTTCAGTTGAAACCATGACCCCGGTAGCGGCGCCTGATTTCAGCACAGTAGCGTTTTAGGTTATATTGTTTGTTTTATTGAAAAAAAGAAAATTTAAATATAGTCTCCATGAACTGTGCTGCAAAACATGGTTACTGCAAATAAAATAATACTGTCATGTTAATTTACTAAAAAAATTGAAATTAAGCTAATTGATTACCGCAATTAACTACGAATGGAAGAAAATAACGTATCTTTAACTGTTAACAGCAGTGACTCCCTTAATTGAGAAGTAGGATACAATAATGACAAAAGCTATATCGCCTCATCTAAGATTGACAGTGACGTAAGATATCTTGCAACAGGGAGAACAATTTATAAGCCAATGACAATACTCCGATTTATAGATTTCTATAAACTCCTCCGGGACCTAGTTCCGTTTACGAGACGACATTTTATACTTATACACATGCAGTATAGTGCCACGCGTCCATTCCCTCTAATAATCACTGGACAACGGACGCCTGCGCAGACGACCGCCACACACGCTCAGTTTTACCTCCACAGCTAAACTGCACAGGTAGAAAATATCAAAATTGTATTTTTTCGAATTGCCTGTGCAGGCGTTTAAACCTACGCAGTTATGTGACATACACGCTCTGGTAAGCAAACCATAACATGTATAAAGTAACATACACACACAGAGCATGACGAATCAGCAACTTTTTTATATATTTTTTTCCTATAGATGTATTGTTTTTAAATAAATTAAATTTTGCACACTTTATTAAAATTTTATATGAAATTCTAACAAGTGACACTTTTTTACTCATAGATTAGAATGACCCGGATCCACTTAAGGTGACTACGGAAATGAGACACGTGGTCGAATTTACGGAGATTACAAATGAACCTGATACAAACATTCTGTAGTCGCTCTAATTTATTGCGGAGTTCCTCTGACATATCGGTGTAGCAAACGTCAGCGTAGACAATTATGGACAACAAAAGAGATTTGCCAAGTTGATTTTGGTACTGATCAGAAAAAGATCCGCAAACGACTAAGGGAACCAAGAGCAGCGAACACCTTTTTTCTGCCCGCCTCCACCTGCGGTTTCCAGGAGAAACTCTGGTCAAAGTCAACACCCATGTTTCTGACAGTTTCTGAGTAGGAAATAATAGAACCGTTCAAAATATAATAATAATTAGGTATTATTTTGTATTCATACCAAAATATACATTAGGTACAATTTTTTTACAGCTGTTAAATTTATGTGACATAAATACTGGAATTTATTTTGAATTTTTTACATAATGAAAACGTACAATTGACCCTAGATAGGCTATGAAAGCCTCTATTTTGGGATTTAATCTCTTCCAATAGGTTCCTTAAGATGACACAGTAATAGGTTGTTATAGGATAGTGAAAAGCAGATCAGATATCAGTATTTGTTCATGACAAAGATATTAATATAAATTAACTGACTACATAAAATGGATAGAATACGCGTACTCGTGCGTGTGTGTGTGTATGTGTGTGTATTTTTTGTGTATGTGTATTGGTGTGTATGTATGTATGGGTGCAAGTGTGAGAAGGTTCAAATGATGTTATTTAGGATACAACAGCGAGCAATTTCTCGGTTTTCTCATATGATTTTCCACAAAGCCAGTCAGATAAAACTGTTTTGCATTTGGAGTAGGGTAGGTGGTGATACAGGAGAAGGTTATTAATTTTATTGTATAAGTAAGGGCCAAGAAAGACAAAGAATCTTTTAGTAAACGCATAATGAATCTTAGGTGTACATGTTATCTTTCCGTCCTTTTTTAATTTTCACGCCCAAGAGTACAGGTTCGTGGTCTGTTGAGTGAGATGTTCGCTAACGAAAATAGCTTCATTTAATTCTGGAATTCCAATATGGCTTGACAAACTGTTAGGTACTATTTCTTAAGAGAATTTTTAACTATATTTTGCTAGAAATACTGCTTAATAGGTTGGGGTTAGGGTAATTATGTACTTTAGGCACAACTAATTTAGGTAATATGGGACGGTATTCCATAAACGAGGAAGGATTTGATTTTTTAGGGAGAGGATTGACATTGGAATCTTTACAGGAAAAAGGAAAAACTCCAGTAGTAACTAAAGTATTGAGAATGGTTGTGATTACAAGAATGAGGATATCTATAATAGGAAGGATCATTTTGCAGCTGATGTAATCAATGCCTAGCGCACTGGAGTTAATGGACAAGATAGTCCTTATTAAATTGAATTGAATTGAACCCTATTGTTGTCACTCTTTCGTCTGTCTGTCTGTCTGGATGTCACGGGTCTCTAGATCATAAACGGAATGATTAATAGAACTGAAGTTCTGGTATTTTGTGTAGAATGCTTGCCCAAAGCCGAATTTTTAGTTAAAAATTCAATTTAATTATTTTTCATGGGCACTCATACATGAAAAGGAGACAAAAATAGTGTTTTTCTTTTCTACCCCAGCCTGTGACACATCATTGTCTAGAGCTCGTTGAGCAGTATATAAATATAATTTGTATTATTTTTTAATTTAAGAAATAGGGGGCCGTCAACGTTGTGATTTTTAGACTATTTTTGTTACGAGGTCTATTTCAAAATCGAAACTAGTCAGGAATGTGAAATTTTGGTATATGCTGTTTCTAAACAACAAAAATTGAAAACGCCGATTTATAATTTACTTTGTAAGTTGTGGTGAAAACAGACAAAGGATTTTACCTTTCGCGGTTTGCTCTACGGAACCCATTGTGCGTGAGTTCGACACGCATTATGCCTGTTTTTAATATATCTCGTGATGATCTAGTACCAAGAAAATACTGAGAAAAGATCAAAGTCCTTTTCGGTTGTATTACATTTCAGCAGGTGAAAATTATAGCAACACCCCTTTCTACTCTTGTTGATTCCCCTCCAATACTAAAGTACCTGGAAATTATGCGGAAATAAATTACAATATCAACCGGTATTTTAGTACTTACGAAACATAATACCAAAATGGCTATTGCATTATTACTATGTAAATACGGACCTGTTGCCATTGTGTTTAATTGAATAAAGACTTGAAAGTACTTAATGAATCGTACATTTTATTGTGTTCATGATTCATTTGCTTTCCTTTCAAAATTATGAACAAAAAAGGTTTTTTTATGAAAACTGCATATCTAATACAATTCAAAATTCAGAAATGATTTATTCAGTATAGGCTTTTAAAAGCACAAATGAAAGTTGAAAACTACGCCATCGGTTCGCAAAACTACGGCGGATATAGCTACAATAGCTGTCGGGTCTCATACATACAATTCATTAGTCCAACGGTATAGGAAGAGTTAAAAACATAGACATTAGTGAACTATTTGTGAGTTGCAGTAATGAAAATACGTTCGTCTTGTACAACGGTTTATTCAAGAAGGGAGGATGACACCATACAAAATTATAACAAAAACAGTTGTGGATACCTTCAATATAAAAAAATTGCATTGTTGACAAAACACATTCTTATTACTCAGTATTAAGGTTAGAAGTAATTTATAACACCTATAAGACATACATTCCAATTAGATGTATATACTTAAAGCATAAATTAAAATATATAGGTGCCTATATATATCCATTAGGTAGTTTTTAAGTTATTGTTATTTTATTTTCTATATATTGTATATAAATAATTTATTGGTTAGAGCTAATTTCATCTTTAACCAAAGCCTCCTGAGAACCAGGACGTGGTGGCCTTGCCGGTTCCACCGATAACGGGCGGGAAAATGGAAACGGCTCTCGATCGCCTGCGAGGCAAAAGAAGGCGCCCGGCCCAGATAGAGTGCCGCGAGGAGTCCCCCCGATCGTTCTGATGCACCTAGGTGAGCACTTCAGGGCACTGTGTGTTTCCCAGGGCGTGGAAAAAGGGAAGACCGTAGACCAACCCACTGGGTATCGCCCCGTCGTGCCACTGTCGAGGTTGGCAAATTTCTTGAGAGAATAATTGCTGGCCTTATCGTCCAGCACCTGGAGGAGACCGGACCAAATCTGACGTCCTGTCAATATGGCTTGCTAGCGGGTATAGTGTTCTCACTATATCGCTGGATTAAGCAGATGCGTTTAACATGGTCCCCTATAGCTGCATCATAAAGGCCCTGCACCACTACTAAACCCTAAAAATGAAAGTCCACGTCTTGAATAAATACCAAGATAAAATAGATATCTTCTACTAAAATCTTAAGAAAACTTGAATTTAAAAATGAAATATACAAACACATCTTTACAGAAATATATGAGCCGACTTAATGAATAACAACAAAAAAAGGATGTATGTAAAAGATGTTATCGTTAGAGTTGTGTTGTAGTAATGTACCTACTGATTTAATCAAATCGCTTAATTAATTATTTAATTATCATCATTTAATCACCCACGCCGAATATTGATTATTCTTTAAACGAAAATAAACCGTACAATTTTAAAATTTTTACTAGTCTTGTTTTTGTATGAACTTAGTTTTATTATTTTTCACTCATTCCAGTGTTCAGTACATAATGCTTAATAATCCCGCAGAGTAACAGTAAAAAATGACTATTAGAAAATTTACATTACGTGGAAAATATAGATATAAACGCTTTAATTAAACCAGACTTACGTTTCAACAGACACTTTAGGCTAGACAGAAAGCTTTACCAGACGTAAATCGCTGCTTTATAATAGAATTAACGAAGCGGTTTAAGCCATAAGCGACAAGAGACAATTATATTTGATTAAAAACACATTATTCCTATTTAATTTATTTTTGAATTTTTAGTTTTATCTGATAGATATATAACAGAGGACTTCAAAAACCTCAGATGGTACAAAATAATTTTAACCCTTGATTTACACTTCATACATACACATTTTACCCGGTGGAGTCCCCAGGACTCCTGGGTTTTAAATCGTAAATATAATAGGAAATAAACCATTTTTTTAAATGAAATGCTAGTTTAATTTGCTTTTTATATATTTGGTTTTACATTATCTTAACTTTTAATTAAAATCTAAAAAAAAATATTTACTTAAAATCATACAATCAAAAGCTTTTATTAGGGAACTTTTAGATAATCGCACTTTTTGTAACAAAATTATGACACCTATCCTCTAATGACAACATTTAAAAAAAAACAATGTTATAATGTAATCTTCAAAGAAATTTAACAAAAATATAAACAATTCTTATAAAAAGTAAAAAAGAACATGGTTTGAACAAGAAAAAAAAACGTGCAAGACCTTGTAGTCACGGTTGATGACATAGTTATTGCATAGTTTTTTGTACAGCTAAGGCACACAGGCTTAGTACAACTATGGCAAATATATGAAGTCGTCTATATATGAAGTCAAGCATCTTCATCAAGGACGTTTATACAACTACGAGACGCCATTATATCAACTGAAAGTAAAAAAAAATCACAGTTAAAAATACCGTACATAGGCCAAAACTATAACATTGATACCCCGCTGGAGTCCCGCGGACTCCACTAGCGTGATTACTTACCGATAGAAGCCGCGCACGGCAAAGTCCGTTCTCCCCCGCACTCGGAGCGTCACTGCGTGAAGGTATTGGAACGCACAATTTGTAATTCCAAAATCTAACGATTTTAGGAGCGCGGAAAGTTTTCAATGGAGTCCCAGGGACCTACCGGGTATATTAAGGGTTAAATTGCACTCGTGTAATCAGCAGGTCCTTAAATTTGATACCCGTATTGTGCAGAAGCATAAATAAATTAGAGTGCCATTTTTTTAAGTCCGCCATTTTGGATTTCAGGTAACTTTATCTACCAAAATTCTCAGCAAGCCCTTTGACTTGTAACCCATATTGTAGGACTGCATTAAAAATAACATGACCGCCGTCTTGAGTGTTCCGCCATATTGGATTTAGAATGACATTACACAGCTAACCATGCATTGTTATCAAAACTAAAAGTGCATACAAAATTTCAGCTCAATCGGTGGAAGATCTTAGCTTCAAAATCGAGTTACAAGATTCCACTCGAACAAACACTCATAGTTAGGGTATATTGCAAGTTAAATAAAAGCTGAAAAAAACAAAAATATTTCGATGAATTAAGAATTTCCTCCATTAAATTCTCATTTCATGGTGGAAAATAAAGCTAGCCTTGAAGATTGACTAATGTAGGTACCCAATGATTTTGCTAGCGTAAGTAGTAACTTAGTAACTCCCAAGGGTTAACTCAAATAAAAGATATGGTTCAAAAGTGGAAGTCGGTTTCCGGCAGCGAGGAAACTTATATAATTTGAAACTTGTTTTATATGAATAAATGAACAGATACTTTTATTTTTTATTTAACTCGGATTAATTTTATTGTGTTTAAAAATTTACCAATTTTGTAAGGTTACTGGCCACCCTGTCACAAGTAACGTCTTATTTTATGTGTACGGCAGCTTATAACGTCAAATTAAACACTATGGCTCGTGGTGAACTTATATTATACCAATTTATGATTGATTCTGATTGATTGACTCTTAATATGATTCTTCTCGAAATAAAATACACACAAAATACATAATAATGAAAAGAAAAATGAACAGAATACGAGTAACTATCACTGCTTAAGTTACGGATTGAATAGAATATATATATTTTAGGCTTTGGCAACAAAAATAAGGTGAATAAACTTGCCATTTGCCTATCAATAAATATATAACTTTATATTACAATAATTATTAAAAAAACGAAGACAAATGAATTCTAGTTTTTTGGCTAGCGATTTACAATTAAGTGCGGAGACTCACTACCACCTTCCATTCAAATTTGAACCGTCTCCTTTGCTAAGTTACCCACGATTAGCTTAAATCAGCTTGGGATACATTAATATTTGTATGGGTTTGAATTTTCAGCGTACTGATCTGAATAAGAATTAACTAAGAAATAAACTGAATAGGAAACATTCCGCTAGTCTCTCATGTTTGGACAATGAACGGGGGGAGGGGGGTTATAAATTAAAAGAATACCATTCGAGGATCACCCTCCACTTTATGAAGCGAGGGTTCATTTAAAAACTTCATTATAACTTCACGGACGGACGCACCTGCCTCTAACCAAATGGTAAATAAAGTCTGTCAGATTCATTAGTAATGCTTATCGACACCGAAGGTTACTTATTGTTTTATCATGACATGACGCGGTAGCATAATGGTCAATGCATTCGCCCTGATAGCGAAGGGTGCGGGTTCGAGTCCCGTCTGATGCCTGGTTCGCGTGAATATTTTCTAGTAAAATTTTCTTTAGATTTAAACATCCAGCAGTTAAATGCTTAAAAATAAAAATATCAGTAAAATCATATTAGGGTATCCTCAATCATTGTTCAAACTTTCAGTACAGAGTAATCCTTTGGGGTGTCAACAATAGTTTTTAAACCAACCTTATCAGTTACACTAGGATCTTTCAAAGTTTGCTATTCGGAGTCTGAATATTGCAATGTTGAACATTTTGTTTTCTTCACTACTATTATAATATTAGCCTGGCATACGACTTCGTAAGCCTTATAGCTACTTAGTTTTTTGAGAATCCCACAGGAATTATCATTTATCAGAGCATGCACGACTTAGGTATAAATGCTCTTATTCATCATATAAAAGCTGTTAAAGAACGAAATTTTAAATAAGTACCTACGAGTTTAATAATTTCAACATTCCACATTTAATAGGTAATAAAGTCCAATTAAAATTGAGCAAAATCACCTATTGAATATGTAATTAATTTTGCCCGTTAAAGAAATTTCACGTTTTATCGGAATAATTATTCCATTTTCATATTTTAGACGACAATAAAAAGGTGTTATTAAAAACGATCATTTGAAAATGAGCAGGTAATTAAAATGGATCGTTAATTCATATAAGGTTTCTCTAAACTTGCCTGAAAATACCACGGCGCTTTGTTCATTTCTGTGCAGTAAATGTCGCAATTAAAAAAAGCTGACAAAGAGCACTAAGGATGATATTATTACTCCTGGGCATGTTTTTTCTATTATTGCAAACGATGGTGGGGTTTTAGCACGTAATGGTCACACTGAAGCAAGTGTTGAAAAAGCTGTAGGGTGTTCTAGATACTTTTGATGTATATACGTTAGGTAGCAGCGTACTTATGATGGTTGTTGACATTCATGTAACATTACGTAAGAACTTTAATCAATGACAAATTATAATAATTATATGATTATTAATTAATAGTTAACAGATATAGGTACTATGTCATATAGAAAGAATAAACCGCGAAAAAAGCAATAACGATGTAGCGATTTGATTTCTAAAAATATCTGAAAGGTACTCGAACCAGAGAATTCCTATTTACTCTCATATGTTTACGGATAACAATGTTTCTGTATAATATTCTTTTAAGTATTAGTTTTCATACGTAACTTGGGAGATTTCACTGTAAGTACATAGAAAATGCTTTTGACATTTCCCTAATGTTAGCTTAGGAGCTTCGCCTGCTATTCTAACCCCAAAACAATATTAGGGTACATGGTTGGATATTGTTATAATTCCCTTCGCAAGTATACATTAATATGATAATATTTTAGTTAGTTATTCTTATTCTGAGATATTTACTAAAAGTTTTGACAGCCATAGCGGTTTGTTGATATTTACGTAATAAAGTTGGCTCATGATATTTGTTTTCGATTCTCAACATAGAAACGGTTTTAACATTCTCAGCTCGTTTGGAAATTAAACAACAATTATTATGTTTTTACGAGTCTTCACAATATAAATTTAGAAGATTTTAATAGTAAATATTTAATAAGGTCGTAATAGGAGCAGATTTATAATAGCTTTATAGCATAGCATGGAGCATTTCGGAATTACGAACCCTGGGGGTTCCCAGTTTTAATAGAAAGAAAGAATTATGTTTATAAATGGCAGACATACCTACTTTGCTTGTACAAAATTCCGATAGAATCCCCTTCGATAATTCGATCAACATAGGAAAGTTACTAAGCATATTATATCCTTAAAATGATATAGAGTTAATGTATTCTTGAATTATTCTAAACCAGCTTCCATCCACGACTTTGTTCGTGTTGCAGTTAGCTTTTCGAGAACCCCAAAGGAAAGTAACATTTATTTTTTTCCGGGATATAAAGTGTTCTATGTCTTAATTTTCTATGTAGGTAATAAAATATTATTATGTGTGCCAACTTTCATCCAAATCTGTTTAGTTGTTTTTACAAATATCTATCCATACAAAGCTATTTACAGTTATGTAAATATTTTTTTATAAATATATTTCATTTTATTTATATCTGATTTCCATAATGCTATTTTTGTTCGTGGAATTTCTGCTCTTTAAACAGCACTTAACTACATTCACCAAAATTATTCTCTCATATTCTATCCTACATGTTGATATTTCTCAAAACAGGCGTTTGCAAAACATTTGGCAGTACTAAGCAAACAAAAACACGTGTACACAAGGATGCCCATAAATATGAACTGGGTCTGTACCGTAGTAGGATTTAATATTCAACTTAGACAACTCCATTGTGACAAATGGGGCAAAAGAAATATTTGTTCAAACTTTTTATAGGAGAGTCTCAATTGAAATACGGAATACAGAATTTGTTATTATTTATATGGACATAAAAGGAATACGATATGCGAGAAACGTATAAAGGGCCCCACTCATCGTTATTTGTTTTAGATTACTTTGGGTTTAGTAAAGTTGGCGAGTGCCCGAAGACCAGCGGATTTGCTGGGGCTTTTCGTTCCTACGAAGTTAAGCAACGAATGGAAAAAAGATGCGACAAGTTTTTCAATTCCGATTCGAATGTATTTAGTATATAAAATTTAATTAGAAGGTAAGATAAAAAAAAATGGATGCGTGTACTTATGTAGGCGCGTGAGAAGTTATCCTTCTTTGGCATCGTTTAAAAATAGTTTTTAATTGCATGCAAATAATTAATTAAGTACAATAAATTAATAAAAAGTCTGGAAAAAGACACAGTCAATAAAGTTCAGTTTTAATTTGAAAAAATAAATAAATAATCAAAATATTCAATTTAAATCGCTACTGAATATAATTTATTAGAACATACTAGCAAACCAGTGAACCAAATGTTCACCAAAAAAAAAAATGTATTTACTTAATTGAGAACTTCGGAGATTTTGTGTGGTTTCGTTTGAAATAGAAATCACGTGATTTCTCGAAAACCGGAAGTGCTACGTTACTCACATCCGGTTTGTAGTCTTATCAGACTATTCTTAACTTATAACTTAAACATTCTCTATATCTATCTCTTACGGTTTGCCCGCTGAAACAGCACCACGGACGGACGGACGGACTTGTCTAATAGATAAGAGATGTGATTTGCACTTGTATGAAACTCCAACACGTATTCCGAATATACAAACTAGAAACATGTGGATAAATATTATAAATATGAATACCTATAACTGTTACTTTATTACAAAAAATAAAGATGTGGTTTTTGGTTCTACTACACCAATGGTCAAGAGATGGCTCTGTAGTCTCCTGAATCGCGCTTTGGTTCCGTTGTTCCAGATTAATAAATACTTTTGATATTATAAATATGAATACCTATAACTGTTACTTTATTACAAAAAATAAAGATGTGGTTTTTGGTTCTACTACAACAATGGTCAAGAGATGGCGCTGTAGTCTCCTGAATCGCGCTTTGGTTCCGTTGTTCCAGATTAATAAATACTTTTGATAGGCCTTCACAATGCAGTCGTTAGCACCCACTAAATAGAGATTCTATTTCTATTTTGTTGGTAGATTTTCTTAATATCCGGTAAACACAAAAGTAACTGTTAATTTTTTGTGTTACAATGATGCGCGCGCATCTTAAAATTTCACTCTCATCATTTTTTCATAACGCGCCTAAAGAAGTATAACTTCAAAGATGGAAAAATTAAATAGTACGTACAAACATGGTCCCGCTGGTTTTTTATACGTTGACTATATTAATAAACATTTTTACCCGTAACTTTGTTCAATTATTTATATCTGTAATCACAGGTAACATTGTCTGGGGGAGTCATATCGGCTTTTCCCGGGAGTGGAGGCAATACTCTAGGGCACTGGGGTAGAGTCTGACTATGAAACCTCGCAATTACCGACTAGACATGGCTGTTTCAGGGGTAGACTTCACCGAATGAAGCTTGCGGATGTAGTCGTGCTACTGTGGGGTGGGAGTGTAAGCTCTACGGGGAGACGCGTAAGGAACTTATGGAAAATGTGACTGTGCTCGAGGTTTAGCTGGTCTACTATAGCGACCTGGTGGGATCGGAGGCAAACTTTAGGCAGCTGCGGGACTTTGTGCGTAGATGCCACAAGATTCGCAGTGGACTCGAGAGAGGTGTCTTAACTTATTCGATGGCTCAATTTACATTCCCTTACTATGGTATAAAAAGTTTCAACGTCGAAAAAAAAGTGTAATGTGTCCAGAAATTTTATTAAAAATAGCCACTTTCCATGGGCATTTTAAAAGCGCGCTTTTTTGGAACCATTGGTCGTTTGACGTCACAGTTCAAAGCAACATAGCAACAAAACAAACAAGTCCACAGTTAGATTAGGAGGTTAGGTGCTCGCGCACTAGATCTCTTTGATTTTAATATATATGCTGTGAACATGGCGCTTTTTTGTTGATTTGTTGCTATGTATCTCTATGTCACAACCGCTCCATCGCGTTTCAGATATTTGAATTTCCTAAAAGCTTTACGCAGTTTTCAATAATTATTTTCTTGCTAAAATGATAATTTACAAAAAATAATGGAGGACCAATTCAAAATTAATAGAATTTAAACATATAAGTTTTGAGCCTTATTTGAATTACATGAATATTCCCTATTACCCAAATAGGATTGTTATCTTTTCAAGGTTTATTTTATTATAGCTTGTTGTTGGTATATTGTTTCTTTATGTTACAGCAATTTTGAAATGCTTGAATAAATTAGAATGTTCTTGGTATCGTTAAAATCCTTCAATAATTTCAAGTGACACTGGCTTTAGTAGAAAAATGGTGGAGGCAAAACGCCTTACCATAAGTGTAAAAACAATAAAATTGAAGGTGTTTATATCTAAAATAGAAAAATATATTAATATAATTTTAATAATATGTAATGTGTACATCCAAAATAAACATTTAATCATTTTCTACACTACAAAGCTTAAAACACAAAATTATACTTAGTAAAACTCGACTGCCTATAAGTACCTAAATATTATTTGTTACCGACTGTAATAGGATAAGTAAGTATTTTTATTAGGTATTCACTGTCTGCTATGTAAATAAAAAAAATATAAACTTATATGTAAAGCTGTCGAGAAAAAGAGAGATTGTGGGGAAATCGCGTAATATGATAGCTAAGGCCGCAGGCGTAGCTCATTTGAATATTTCATAGGCTTGAGGCGGGCGTGCGCTGTGTGCATTAGCGAAAGCGAATGGATAAAGTTACTATTGCAAAGTGACATTGATCGCGTTATAAGAACAGTCACCAGATGAGTTATGACCTCTTTATTCTTGTAATTATAAGCAAAAAGTCCTTGAGCTCCTTATTTACATACGACACAACAAGAGTGAGGAGGTTTAACAAGACGTTGAAAAAATTTAACTCGATCCAAAAATGATGCTGTCATCTTTCTATGCCATAAGAAGAAGATAAAGACAGCATTAGGATTATATGTATGGCCATGGCGCGACGAGATCGTGCTTTTCGTGTTTTCAAGCGTGACAGATCGGAGGGAAATTGGTCTTTATATAAGGTGGCTCGTAATAGGTGCAATATAGAATGGTGAGGGCAGCTAAACGATAATATTTTCATGACAATATCTGCAACACATCTTCGGCGAACGTATGGAAGTTTCTCCATTCTTTAGGCCTGGGCAAATGTTCCGAGCAACTTGACTCCTATCCTTTCTCTCTTAACGATTTCAATAATCACTTTTCCACAACCAGTACACTTGACCCACTTATTAAAAATAGTACAGTCAAAAACATTTCTTCCATAGCCCAATCTTTTTCTGATTCCTTTACTTTTTCCCCAGTGACTAGTGATGATATCCGTAAAATTATTCTTTCTATCAAGTGAAAAGCTATTGGATCGGATGACGTCAGCAGAGAAATGATAGTTAATATTTTAGACTATATTCTTCCAGCTATTGAACACATTATCAACTTCTCCCTTCTAAACAGTGATTTTCCTCTAGCTTGGCGTAAATCTTTTGTTCTTCCACTGCCGAAAGTTTCCTCTCCTCAGCTACTTAGTAACTTCAGGCCTATTTCCATCCTTCCCTTTCTTTCTAAAGTTCTTGAAGCAGTTGCTCATCATCAGATATCCTCTTTCATATTTTCCAATAATCTTCTCACTCCTTTTCAGTCTGGATTTCGCCCTGGACACAGTACCACTACGGCTTTGCTCAAAGTTACTGAGGACGTCAGGATAGGCATGGAGAAACAGTTGGTTACAGTCATGGTACTCATAGACTTCTCTAACGCTTTTAATATGGTTGATCACGATATTCTCCTCGCTATCCTGAAATCCTACAACTTCTCACCAAAGTCACTGGATTGGTTCTCATCCTACCTCTGGGGCCAACAAGCAGTCCGCATTGGACAAAACTTTTCAAAGTGGAATACTTTGAATGCCGGTGTACCCCAGGGTGGTATTATCTCGGGGTGCGATGCCAGACCACCTCCTCGTGGTGCACCCCGGGCAACCCGGCAGAGTCCTGCCGCGGGCTGAGAGTCTAGCAAGCGGCCCCCCGGAGGGGGGGCGTGGTATGGCTGAGTGTTGCTTGGCGGGCCGCACTAGTGGCTAGAAGGGTAGCCAGTGCACGGATAGGTTCCCCTTCTTCAATCAAAAAGGGGAAACCTGTCATCAGTGAAGTTTAGATTTTCTTGGTGGACCGATGAGTGTTTGGTCTGGGCGGTTGCAGCGTTAACACAGCGTCGCTTCCGGCCAACTCGTAGCCCCGCACGTGGTGCGGGAACGAGGACCGCTACCCTTCCAGGGTGGGGGTCTAGAGGAGCTAACCTCTATAAAAACAAAGACGGAATTGTGCGGGAGATGGGTTGCCTCGCCCGCAAGAGGCAAATAAAAACTATGAAAGCATTTGGGAATAAACGTATTCCCCAGGTGGGTACCCGTGACTGCGGGGAGGCCCACCCTGATGCCTCGGCATCTGATGCCTCGGCATCTGATGCCGAGGCATCAGGGTGGGCCTGAGTCAATGCCCCGAGAATCCTGGGGGGGGGCAGCAAATGCTATTCGGCCAATGGGACGCCGCGGCCACCAATAAACTGCGTCCAGGGGGGTGGAGAAGGTGAAGAGTCGGATAGGCTCGATAAGGGGAGGGAGAGTTTAGGAGCGGATGTCCCAGACGAAAGTCTGATGATCCCGCCGAACCAACTGCCAGCTCATAAGGAGCGGCAAGCCAGAAAGGACAGGGAGAACAGAAGCAGAGCGCCAGGTAGAGTGCCAAGTGGTGCACTAAAACTGGTTATCCCTATCAGTCGCGGCAGCAGTGTTGGTGACCTTAGAAATAAGGAGGGTTTAACAACCCAGCAGTTAAAGGGCCTGGGGCTGAAAAGGTCGAGAGAATCGTTACGAGACCACTCGGGCACGGATACGGACGGAGAGTCCGGGGAAGGGCGGAAGAAGGCGAAAGCAGGCCCAAGGAAGGCGAAGGCCACTGGTTCGACAAGGGAGGATAGGGGAGGGGGAAAAGGAATTGGTAAAAAACCCAGCCCCGACATAAACTGCGAAGAGGAGACGGTTCTGAGCACGGAAAGGAAAGGAACGGATGAGGATAATGGTTTCAACAGGGTTAATAGCACCTTGCAGACGGTGAAGGATTCGTTGGGGCTGATTGCTGTGGCCGCTGCTGGGGAACAGATAAACATGGACTTCAGAAAGGCCACAAATAGCGACAAAGTAGTGGTGACGCAGAGCATCCAGGAAAGGATAGAAAGCCTTATGAAAGAAAATGCTAACCTGAGGAAGGCTAATGAAAACCTTATGCAGCAGGTGGAGTCGCTAAGGGGCGAGGTGAGGGCATTCAGTAAGGAACTGTCGATGAAAGGCAGGCCCCCGAAGGCGGCTGACCCAATCACGGGTCCTATTAGGGTCGACGAGTCCGAAGATAAGGTACTGAAAGAGTTTGCAGAAAACCTCATGCTGGAGACCACCAGGATGGTAAGCACCCGCGTGGACTCCCTCCTGAAGTACCTGGGAAGATCGGAAGGGCTGCGTCAAAAGTTAAATTCGGACAAGAGGAGGGTGGCTGCTCAGTCAGAGAAGACAACCTTAGGAAGGGCTACACCGGTCCAGGAAAGGGAGAGACCTGAAGAATGGAAGATTGTTACCACCGCCAAGAAGAGGAAGAAGAAAAAGGCGGCTAGAAAGAGCAAGGACGGAACTGATGAGGTTATAGAGGCGGGGCAAGTACTACCGCATAATTATGCGGCGGCGGCTGCAAAAGGTGGGGGAAAAGTGAAGGTAGTGCAGAGACCGCAAAGGGATCCCCCTGGAACAACGCGTTCTAGGCCCCAAAGATTGCAGGCTCCTAGCTCGGCAGCTATTGTGATGAAGATCTCAGAGAGAGCCTTAGGAGAAGGCGCTACATATGCCGAGGTCATCACAAAAGCTAGGAGGGCAATCAAACTGCCTGAACTAGACATTCCTAATGTTAGGGTCAGGCACGCAGCCACTGGTGCTAGGATTCTGGAGGTTGCTGGGAAGGAAGGAGGAGCAAAGGCTGACCGGCTGATGGAGAAGCTACGAGGCGTCCTAGGAGAGGAAGTCACGGTTACGCGCGCAACGATGTGCGCGGATGTAAGGGTAACCGGACTTGATGACTCCATAGACGGAGCCGACCTAAGGGAGGCGATAGCAGCAGCCGGGAAATGCTCACCGGAAGCGGTCAGAGTTGGCCCTCTGAGGGTGGGTCCTGGTAGGATGTATACAGCCATGGTTAGATGCCCAGTGGCCGCCGTCAACATAATACTGGGACCAGAGGCGGGTAAAATAACCGTTTGTTGGTGTGTGGCCAGGGTACACTTGCTGGAGAAGCGTCCGTTACGCTGCTTTAGGTGCATGGGGTTGGGGCACACTGGCCAGACTTGTAAAGGAGGTCCTGACCGCAGTAGGCTATGCTACAGATGTGGAGGATTAGGTCACAAAGCTGCGGACTGCAGTGGGACCATGAGATGTGTGGTGTGTGCGGAGGCTGGAGTAGCTGCTGGGCACATTATGGGTGGAAAAAGGTGCAGACCACCCGCACCTAAAAGGAGGAACGACCCAAGGGGCCCGAACACTGAAAGAGGAGGGAGCGGGGTTGCCGCGGGGGGAGCTGATATGGATATTTAATGGACAGCTACAACCATATCAGCTTCCTCCAGGGGAATCTCAACCACGCCACCAGAGCGCAGGACCTATTGGTCAGCACTGCGGTGGCGTGGCGTATTGACTTGGCGGTGATAGCAGAGCCCTATCATGTTCCGGACAGCCCTCTCTGGGCGGGTGATTTGGAGGGAAGAGTCTCTGTTGCGGCCCTCAACCCGAACGATCGGGCACCGCGGCTAGTAATCAAGGAACGCGGTCCTGGTTTTGTGAGGATTGGCTGGGGTGATTTAACCGTAATCGGGGTCTACACCTCGCCGAACAGGGACCTCGAGGAAGTGGAGACCTGGCTGGACTTACTAGAAGGCGCGGTGAGAAGATCCAACTCCGGTAAGGTAATCGTGCTAGGGGACTTCAATGCAAAGCATCCGGCATGGGGTTCCCCAGTCACGAACAGGAAAGGAGATGCTGTCCTGGAGTGGGCCATGAGGGCGGGCCTGACAGTGGTCAACAGGGGCACCACCCTCACATGCGAGAGACACAATGGGGGATCACTGGTGGACATTACCTTTGCCACCCCAACGGTTGCTGCACGCATCGAAGACTGGAGGGTGGTGGAAGATGTCGAAACGCTCTCTGACCACCTTTATATCCGCTTCGACATCACCCCATCAACCGGTCCGGTAGGAGGGAACGCATCAAGCACTCAAAGAGTGCAATTTCCGCGATGGTCAATCGGTAGATTAGACCCAGATAGGGCTGAAGAGGCGGCAACCATCCAGGCTTGGAATATGGAGGTGGGTGGCAATGGAGACTTGGAGGGGATGGTTAAGAGACTAGAGGTAGCCTTGCAGACCATCTGTGAGGCCTGCATGCCACGTTCGAGAAGCCCTACGGGCAGACGACAGGTGTACTGGTGGTCAGTTGTAATCGCGAACCTGCGGGCCGTCTGCCTGAGGGCGCGTACCGAGCTGCAGAGATGTCGCCGCAGGATCCGAAGGATACCCGGTGAAGAGGAAAGGCTGAGGGTGGCATACGGGATGGCCAGGAAGGCCCTAAAGGAGGAGATAAGTAGGTCAAAAATCCGGGCGTGGGAGGAGTTTTTGGAGGTCCTAGACAGAGATCCGTGGGGGCGGCCATTTCGTATGGTCAGAAGCAGGCTAGCTCTACAATCCGTCTCGACGGAGTCACTCGAGCCGGCTGTCCTGACAAACATCGTCAGGACCTTATTTCCGGGCAACACGGGCGAATCCTCCCTGCAAGTGTCACAGCGAGAAGAAACGGTAACCAACGACCTAATCCCGGAGATCACTGAGGCAGAGCTGGAGGTGGCCCTACACCGGACGCGAGGCAAAAGGAAGGCTCCGGGACCGGACGGGATTCCGGGGCGGGTCCTCTTTATAGCTATGGGGCATCTGGGAGAGTACTACCTGAAGATCCTCAACAGGTGCGTTAGGGAAGGACGCTTTCCAACAAGTTGGGTAAGCTTTGCTTGATTAGGAAGGAGGGCAGACTGGCCGAGTCACCGTCTGCGTACCGCCCAATCATTCTGCTGGACGAGTTGGGCAAGGTCTTCGAAAAGATCCTTGCAAACCGAATTGTCCAGCACCTTGATAACGTGGGGCCCAATCTGTCGGAGGTGCAGTTTGGCTTCAGGAAGGGGAAGTCCACGGTGGACGCCATAATGGCCCTGAAGCAGCTGTCACTGGGAGCGGTGGCCAGGAAGGAAAGGGTAGTCGCGATATCTCTCGAAGAGAAGACTTTAACACCCTCCCGTTTGAGGCTATAAGGGATGCCCTACGGCATGATGGGCTACCGAGGTATCTCAGGAGAGTGGTGGGAAACTACCTGGAGGGGCGTAAAGTGGTTTATGTTGGAGCTGGTGGGGGACTTTTAACTAGACTGGTGAAGAGAGGAGTTCCGCAGGGCTCGGTCCTAGGACCACTCCTGTGGAACCTAGGGTATGACTGGGTTCTTCGAGGAGAGCTCCCGCCTGGGACCAGTGTCATCTGTTATGCAGATGACACTTTGGTTGTGTCATGGGGTGGATCGTACGAGGAAGCCAGTCAGCAGGCCACAGTGGGGGCGAATTTCGTCATTGGTCGTATCAGGAGGGTAGGACTTGAAGTGGAGATTGCCAAAACGGAGACGGTCATGTTTTATGGACCGAGAGCCAGGCCACCATCAGGAGCAGGGCTACATGTGGACGGGAAGACGGTGCCGATTAAGCAGCATTTCAAGTACCTGGGGCTTGAAATAGACTGCAAGTGGCGGTTTGGTCCCCACTTTCAAAAGCTTGCGCAAAGGCTGATAGGCACGGCTGCGGCGTTAAGCAGGTTGTTACCCAATGTAGGGGGCCCGGACACCAGCTGTAGGAAATTATATGCTGGTGTGGTCAGGAGTATGGCTATGTACGGGGCGCCAGTATGGGCCGATGCTCTGACCACTGTCAACAAGGCCCATCTTAGAAGGCCGCAAAGAATTGTGGCCCTTAAGGCGGCTAGGTGCTATCGCACTGTCTCCTACGAGGCGGCGTGCGCTCTTGCCGCAATCACCCCCTGGGACCTAGAAGCCCAAGTCCTGGCATCAGTGTACAGGGGGAGGATCGCGGCAAGAGAAAGGGGGGAGAATGCCACGGTGGAGGATATGATGAGGATCCGTAGGGAGGCGGCGGAGCTCACCATAGAAATATGGGATGATCGCTTACGGGAACCTACAGCCGGGGTCGAAACGGTTGGGGCGATCAGACCCATGTTGAAAGCTTGGGTTGGAAGAAAGAGGGGTCGTCTTACCTTCCGGCTGACGCAGGTGCTTTCCGGGCACGGATGCTTCGGAAAGTTCCTGCACCGGATAGGGAAGGAGGAGACGCCAGAATGTCATGGGTGCGGCGCTGCTGAGGATACTGCTCAACACACTCTTGAAGTGTGCACGGCTTGGGCTGAGCAGCATACCACGCTGACTGGGGTGGTGGGATCTGACCTCTCCCTGCCCAGCGTAGTCAGAGCTATGCTGGGCAGCGACAGGTCATGGGCGGCAGTAGCCACTTTCTGCGAGGCGGTTGTATTGCGGAAAGAAGAGGAGGAAAGAGCCCGGGAGGCGGAAGCCCAAGTGGGTTCCATCAGGCATGGGGGGCGGCGGAGAAGGCGGCGGCGTTAAGCCCACTCCCTTATCCGGTAGTCCGCCTGTGAACTAAAGGTCCTTTTAAGGACCACACACAAAGGCCCTTTTTAGGGCCACAGAAGAGGCGTATCGCGCCAATCGGCTCACGTGGAGCCAATGGGGGCGGGAGAGGGACGGAGAGAACTACGCTCTCCCTCCCACTCCCGTGAGAGCCGCGGGCCTGTCCTGGGGGAGGACGGACGGGAAAAAAAAAAAAAAAAAAAACCGGTGGTATTATCTCTCCTTTGTTGTTTTCTGCCTTCATTAACTTCCTTTCCTACTCGCTTAGCTGCTCTTACCATTTCTACGCAGATGACCTACAAATCTATACCCAGACTTTAGCTGAGGATGTTGATATGGCCATCTCCATGTTGAATTATGAATTGCAACGTATCAGTGCTTGGTCTGCTGACTTTGGAATACAAGTCAATCCAACTAAATATCAGGCCATTATCGTAGGTGAATCTAAACAAATAGTCAAAATTGACCAAAGTTCTCTCCGACCTGTCGTGTATGAAAGCACAATACTGCCGCTTAGTTTAAGTGTAAAAAATCTTGGCCTTTATATTGATTCCTCTCTCAGCTGGACCACACAAATTGCCGAAGTGAGCCGCAAGATTGTTTACTCACTTCGTTTCTTGAATCGGTTAAGGAATTTTCTCCCCATCAAAACAAAAAATTTGCTTGTAACATCTCTTATATTTCCGCTCATTGATTATGCTGATGTCTGTTATCCCGAACTGAATGCTGATCTTTTAAATAAATTGGAACGTCTTATAAACAATGCCATTCGCTTCATTTTCTGTCTTCGTAAATTTGACCACATATCTGCTTACAGGTCTCAACTAAAATGGCTATACATCAAAGAAGACAGCAAATAATGTTATGTACTCTGTATTCAATTCTCTTTAACCCAAACTCTCCAGAATATTTAAGATCCAAATTTCAGTATCTTTGTGATACACATAACCTTCAACTTCGTTCTACTGATACTCTTGCTCTATCCCAACCTCTCTTTCACTCTGGCTATATGTCTGATTCCTTTTCCCTTCAATCTTTACGACTCTGGAATAGCCTCCCTGACTCCATTAGAAAGTCACCTAATAGGTTCATTTTTGAAAAGAAAATTCATGCACTTCTTCTGGATAGCCTTCCACACTAACATTAAACTCATTACCTAAGTCCCTTTCAGTCTCATCATCGATATATTTTATATATATGTACGTATGTATATGTGTATTGTATGTGTATATATATATGTGTGTGTGTATATTTAAATGTCTTGTGCTTATGTATATTTAATTATAATGTATAAGATAAGTATTTTCTATTATGATATGTTTATATGATTAATTATTTTTTTACTAAAGCCGCATTCGTGACTTTCTGTACTCCTGAAGGTTGACTGGCAGAGAATGCTTTTAGCGTTAAGTCCGCCTTTTGTCCATTTTGTAATTGTGGCAATAAAGTTTAAATAAATAAATAAATATATGGCGTCTAATTGGTAGTCTTTGATTGTGATTTACGTGTATTCCCGTCTGTTACATCAAATATCTCAAACGAATGGATCCATTTTGATTCTGTTTTACCCGTATGACGATGGAAGTTGTTCTGTTGTTGATGTGTTGTTATAAGTTATTAAGATCTGTTCAGGGGATTAAAGCAGCGGATTCCTATTAGATAAAAGCAACACTGTTAGCAACCTTGAGCTTAAACATAGTTAAGGTTATCAACAACAATTATATATTTTTTTACTTTTCTAAGGTTAATCTTCTGCTACTTTACTTTTTTTATATTCTCTTATTCACTACAGGAATCTATGTCCCCTTCAAAGGTCCCCTTAACGGGTCCCTTTAACGGTTCTCTATTCTATTATTTTCCTGCTATCTTCTCTACCTTATGTTAAGTAGTGTTTCTCCATTCTATCCTTCTTCTTCTTCATAGCTCTCGCTGCGATCCCCTTTAACCGTCTTGAGATTCCTTGCCACTGTTCTGATTTCTTTTCTTACTCCTATTAGCATGCTGCTTGATTGTGGAATTCACTCCCTGAAGGTATAATAAAGACTCGTTCACTTAATTCCTTTAGCGATGAAGTTAAAAGCTATTTCTTTTCCTTATATTAAATTAATTTTACATCCTTTTTCTTTGCTTTTCTTATATTTATGTAAGTATATCTCCTATTTCTACTTTTGCACCCTTCTATATATCTCTATTAGTATTCCTTTTCCACCATAGGTTGCCTAGAAGAGATTGCTGTTTTGCAATAAGGCCGCCTATTGTATACTCTTCTTCATCAAGTTTATATCTTGTGTCATTTGTTGTGCAATAAAGGATATTGTTATTATTTTTTTACATTTTTTCATATAATAATGTAGCTCTTACTCGGTACATTAGGAATATACCCGACATTCATTGTACACACATCAAAAAAGTTTGCGATCACTTTGAAAAATGATTTTTATTTGTGTTATAGAAGACTTTTTTGTAATTTGTTTATCTGATAAGATTCTTATTTTTTAAAATTAGAAGTAAATCTTAAAACAATAAAATAATTCAATTGTTATTCCATATAAAAAGACATGCAATCCAAGCTGACACTCATTCAGAAATCTGACATAGTTAATATTATCGAATTTAAAATATTTCTTCAGAGAAAGTTATGATTTAAAAAATTATCAGATGTTTTACGAGCCAGAATTGTAACTTTGAGGGAAGAAGGCTATTCTACGAGAGAAATAGCACGCAGAGTTGCCATATCCCAATCCTGTGTAGTAACCACGTTGCAAAGGTACCACGGCATGGGTAATTTAGCTGATTGACCCCGCAGCGGTCGCCCAACTGTTTTGACAGCTGCTCAGAAGCACTACATTAGGTTGCTGGTAGCCCGCGACCCAAAAATAAACATCATATAATAAAAATTCGAAATACGGGCCGCCTTCGGACTTGAAATTAGTACTCAGACCATTCGGAATTGCTTACACAAGGCTGGATTACGAGCACGGAGGTCTTGGTGAGCACCTTAGAATACACGGGAATTACAGTGGGCTAGGCTCCGGCAAAACGAAGAAGACGAAGAGGAAAACTTTGGGAAAGCTGCCTCTACGTTGACGAATCGCGAATCAGTACTCATCCAGCAAACCGACGTGTCCGTGTTTGGAGAAGATCTGTAGACTCTGTAAGGCAAAGAACGGCCACTGGAACGGTTCAGCAAGGCAAAAAAACAGTGTTCTTTTGGGGTGGTATTATGATTGGGGCTAGAACGCCTTTAGTCCCTTTTCAAACAGATACAAAACAGTCGCTATTGATGGAATCGTCAGACCTTTCCGAGTAAACCATGGGCACCAATTTGTACTGCTTGACGATAATGCGCCCGCTCATCGAGTCAATGCTGCTCTCCGAGAATACGAAATCACAAGGTTAGACTGACCTGCCGGCTCTCCTGACTTAAACTCAATAGAGCACGTGTGGGATGCTCTTAAGCAAGCTGTTTGGAACCGGCAGCCAGCACCCCAGACATTGCCGCAGCTCAGGGAAGCTGCTGTTCAAGAATGGGACAGAGTACCACAAGAAATGCTGGATAATTTGATCCTCCAGAGGATCTCTGCATGTGTTCGAGCCAGACGAGGAGTTATTTTGTATTAGATAAACGACAATTTAAATAAAAACAACAATTTCTATCAAAGTTCTATTACAATCGCCTTAGGATTGAATTTTTAATTTTTTTTTGTACTAAAATAAACATTTGTTTTATTTTTTAATTTCAGAAAGTGTATTTTTAAATAAAAAAAGATATAACATAATCATTTTCTCTTGATTAAGTTAAATTTTGAAAATATATCAGCTTTTGCTAGTGATCTCAAACTTTTTTTGATGTGTGTATGAATAAGTATTGCAGCTTGTAACACCAAAAAACATTTGGAGAGTCAAAATTTTCGAATAAAAAAAAAATACTCCACTCTTTATCAGTACTAGGTTTAACAAGTTTTTAGAACTGGATCTTGTTATATTGTAAAAGCATGGATCGAAAGTTTATATATAGACTCAAAGGTATGGTTAAAATTTAAGAGTTCCAGAAAAAAACTTATTTCTCTCCTTCCGTAGAACGCTCGTCTGGGTAAGGAATCATTTCCTTACCCAATACTGCAGAATAACCTAGTTACTTGTTTTTTTTTTATATTAAAGGAGGCATACGAAATGACGATTCACCTGATGGTAAGTGATCACCATCGCCCATAGACACCTGCAACACCAAGAGTATCACAAATTTGATGCCGGCCTTTGAGAAAGGAGTGCGCTCGTTTTTGAAGGTTTTCAAAACGTATTGGTCCGGAAACACTGCTGGTAATAATGTATTCCACAGCTTTTTCGTACGTGGTAAAAATTTCGACAAAATCGCTAGGTTATGGATAGCCTCGCATCAAGATGGTGGTGATGAATTTTTGTCGCGATGTACGATAGCGAAAAGCAGCAGCTGGTATTAATCCGAACTCAGACAATCCCCGTGATAAATGCGATGGAAGATGCAGAGTCAAGCTACATCTCTACGAAAAGCCAAAGGATCAAGCCTTTCGGAAAGTTTGCTCATCATGTTTGATGTTGGGTTCTTGAAGTGTTAAATATTTCAAAATCAACATGAGATAAGAAATGGGCCAAGATTATTAACTTGAGTAAAAGCACTGATGCCAGCTTACTATCAAGTTTAATTTCACCCATTTTTAGGTACTATAAATAAATTATAGTTTGAACACATTGTAAGAAATGTCCGTATTCAATCTAGTGATACCTTACTTTGTATGTTGATTTGAAGCTTTCGAATACATAGTCAAAATTGACAGGTTTCCACTGCCTCTTAAAAAACGAGTTGCGACAAGGACAATAGATTGACGGTAGCAGACAAGACTAAATATATGGCTACGAAAAAGAAAGGAAAAAGAAATATTCAGATAAATTTTGAGCAACATTATTTCAGTTTCTGTTAGTCTAACCGCTGTTTCATGTACACTGTAAAACCATCCGTCCAAAGCTAAATATGACCTAGACAATAAATATTTTGACATAAATTGTAATTATTTCCTTAGCATACTGTCAAGCTTTGTACTTTATTGTTCGTACAGTTGGTTTGCATGTCCACAGAGACAATGTTTTTTTTTTGAAATTACAAAGTCTTATGCAATGCGAAACGGAATACAAATAGAAATGATAGTATGCATAATACATATTAATTTAATATACATCGACTTCCTAATTCAATAATGTTTCAATGTTGTGGTTTTTCGACTCAGCTTGGCTTGTAAATTACGGCTAATAGAAGTAAAATAAATGTTATTTTGGGTTTGTTATTATAATTTGTACCATTGTTCGAAGTTTGAGAAAACAACTATTATTCGGGTTATTTGTAAAATGAGTATTATTTGATTCACCAGTTTTTGATTACACATCAAGGATTTAAGTGTGTAAATAAGTTATAAACAATCATGTTTCTTTATAGGTACAAAATGGTTTTTAAATATTATTCAATTTTCTTCATGTGACAATTATTTTTTCCAATACGCTGTCCTACAATGGGCCTGCTGGAAAAATCAGATTGAAATAAACTGTGCCCTTGTGAATGTATCATTACTTAAGTAACTTTTGAATCTAACTTTTTCTTCCATTTATTCCCATTTTCATCAATTTGATTAGTATCTATTGGAATAAGTGGAAGAAAGTTCATAATCCCCTATTGATGGGGTAAGTCTATGGGGATTAATGGTGTAACCCTAACACACTCACACACATTCAAGCCGGGTCACGAATGGGCTAAGTAGACAGAATAGAGCACTCTATATCTTGTGGGCAAAGGTAAAAACGTAACCAATAATATATTTAATAAAAAAGGGGCATCTATTGCGAATATTATTAACTCATACAGGGAATCTCAATCTCCTAGCAACTCCATGGCCTTCTTTAAAGTTGACAGAAAGAATGGAAACTATAATCACCAACCCAAGGAATGATAGCTGTTCTCGTATTGATGAAATATTGTTGTTACTAAAAGAACTTTCTTATTCCACCTCCAATATTTGTATGTAGCTTGTGTTTGTCTAGTGGAATATTCCCAGATTTTTTAAAAAGAGCTCATGTGCGTCTTATCCACAAAACTGGTAGCAGGGTATTTGTCAAGAACTATAGACCGATATCAGTTAAACAGTGGTTTCAAAGATATTTGAGAGAATTTAAAAAGTAGACTCATAAAGTTCATTGAAACTAATCAATTGATTGCAAATATAAAGTGTAAATCTAACGAGGATGCCACTTTGAAACTAACCGAAACTTTGATGAAATATCTTGATAATAGATCAAAAGTAATTGGGCTCTTTCTTGATTTATCTAAAGTCTTCGACATAGTCTCAGTTCCACTATTGCTACATAAGATGTATCTTATGTGTATTAGAGGGAAAACACTTCATATTTTTAAGAGTTATCTGTCCAACCGATCCCAATGTATGAAAATTGGTGATTTTCTCAGTACAGACCGACACTTGTGAAATGGAGTTCCCCAGGGCAGCGTTTTGGGCCACACCCACTTTCTTATATACATCAATGGCCTGTGTTCTCTATCCATAATAATCTGCAGCATCATAACTTTTTTTTTATAGATAGGTCCGACAAATGACTCCACCCCACCTGATGTTAAGTGAAGGTGAAGTCCAGATAAGAGAAAATAACTCCTCAGAACACTCGCCGTGGTACTGACGATAGAAC
The DNA here is from genome assembly GCA_902850365.2 of Chilo suppressalis. NCBI lineage: Eukaryota > Metazoa > Arthropoda > Insecta > Lepidoptera > Crambidae > Chilo > Chilo suppressalis. The sequence goes on from OU963902.1 coordinate 9,817,900, forward strand.
GCGCTTAGTGACGCCACGTCACGGCGTAATTGAAGAGGCTCAAGGTGTTTAGTCACCTCCTTATCGCCTATGATGCGGATCGCGCGTAACCTATCCAAAGCATCGAGCAAGTACTTAGCGGAGCCATCCCAGAGGTACGAGCAATATTCCACGCAAGACCGCACTTGCGTTTTGTACAACAAACACAGTTGATCGAGCGTGAAAAAACGCCGCACCTTGTTCAGGACTCTGAGTTTGCGTGAAGCAGTTTTGATCACGGTTTCGATGTAGTCCTTTAGATTCAGGTCTGAGCGAACTTCCATACCGAGCATGGTAATGTTGCTCTGTAGCGCCAGTGTTGTGCCCTGAAGAGAGGGAAGGGGAAGGAATGGCGATGTTTTTGCCGTGAAAGTGCAAGCCTGAGTTTTCTTGGCATTGAACTCAACCAAGTTCCCATTCGGAAATGTAGTCCAAAGCCTGATTGAGTTCAATGACAAGATTCTCCCGTTTCTCCTTGGTTACCTCCTGCCCAGCCGCTGCTTGTCCGAGATACCACTGCATACACTGTACTATCGTCTGCATAGCAATGAATACTCCCAAGAGGAATGACTTTATCATTGATATGCAGCAGAAAGAGAGTGGGTATAGGACGGAGCCCTGGGGAACGCCGGACGATACGACATTGATTGTCTTTGGAAAAGATTGGAAAGAGGTTAAATTACACACTGAAAATGCATTCACAGTAATAACTTCATGGCTGGATAATAATTTATTGACGTTGAATGTGGAGAAGACTAAATATATCACCTTTTCCCCCCGGGAAGACTCGCAGCCTAGTAAAGGTTTCTCCATTAGGGCTCACTCTTGTGTCTCAGTTGGTAACTGTACCTGTCCCGATCTCACAGGAGCCTCGAGCTTAATATTATATCTTAAGCGTTAGCATAATAGTCAGTGCATTCGTCCGGATAGCGAAGGGTGCGGGTTCGAGTCCCGTCTGCTGCCTGGTCCGCGTGGATATTTTTCTAGTCATACTTTCTTTAGATTCAAACATCTAGCAAGTAAATGCGTAAAAGAAATATATAACTATACATTTAACAAAAATATCCCTAGGTTAAGTGAAACTGTAAATGGAGTGAACTAATAAACTTATTATTCTTTCAAGAAGTCTTTGTAAAAATAATATACTGAACACCAAAAATTATAAAACAAAAGTTAGTCCCCTTCTCTGCGAAGCCTATATTGATTGAGGCATTTGTTTATTATAATAATATTTGTATAACTACTTTAACTCCGTTATATATATATATATAAAGATTCGGCACAGGCATGCCCATAGATTTTCATTTCTTTTTATACTTTATTGTTTTTTTGTCTGATGCCTGTTATTGAGCCATTATAAATAAATTATCTTTCACTTACCTCGCATTCATAACTCTTTTAACGCGATATTGCAAGGATAAAGACTCGTTATAGGTGATTCTTGGCCTTAATCAACCAAGATTCACCTATTACGATGAAACAGATTCTGTTAGCGTTATTAATGTAAAGGAAATGAATTAGTATGTGTTGTGGACTGTGCCTTTACGCTCTGTTCTCTCTGAATGCTCCGTCCATCCCTGGATGGATCCTGATCTAGGACTTTAAGATGTATTTATTTATATATTATGACCTTTATAAATTAATGAAACTAGAGTAAATGAATAATGATCTTTAAAAACTAATGAAAATAGCATAAACCCATAAATCTACCTCGATTATTTACGAAATAAAACCTACATATGTACTGTTACCATTTACCCCTTCGGACTTCCGCCAGCTTCCGAATTCAGTATGAAAAGAATCCCGGATTATTCTCAATTGAGCGCACAAATCTGCTCGCATTTGAAAACGCCAACCGCAGTTCCAGGGTATGAGCGAAGCAACCAACCACACTGGTTGGTTGCTTCGCTCATAGCTTTTTTTTTATTGGTTGCGTTTGCTTGAAATGTTTCAATCTACATATCCGGCTTTGTTTGAATGAAGAAATCGCAATTGATGTCACCATTCATGAAGAGTAAATAAATTTTACTGATTGTCATTGTTTTAAGGGAGAGCTTGTTTTTAAGACAATGGTCTTAAAAACAAGTAGACTCCCAAATCGCCTAACAAAAGTGCATCAAAAACGTCCAAGCGGCGTTCTAAATCAACTTAAACAGTCATTTGTTAAAATTACAAGTAATGACGTGGCAGTTAGATTCAATCTCAATTGTATATGAGCGATAATTTTCAAATGACTGTTTAAAAATTAATAAAAAATATTATGTAATTTTGCTTCCGACACTTATTGAGCGCGTTATTGAGTCTACTTGTTTTCATATGACAATGAGCTTAGTTCATAAAGTTAGTTAGTTATTTTTTTAATTGCATATACAATCACAATTCGATTATGCACTGTTTTAAGTTGTGGTTCTTGTCTTAACCTTAAATATGTCTTATATAAGTTATCGTTAATCTATATGCGTAATTGTAGCTCAATAAAGATTAATATAAGTATTGTTAATGGCAACACGATAAGCAATTTATCAATAAATCATGATAAGTTATGAATCGTAAATATATCTCGAATATCGAAAATAATTCAACATATCACATACAATTCTGATTTAGTCCATTATTGTCCCATCCTAATAGGACTTATGCCAACTTTTTGTTTCTTCGTATATATATATATATAATATTTTTTCTGACGATGCCCCACTCGGTTCAATAAATATCTTGATTTGCATGATTTTTCAATTATTGAATACTGTAACTTATTAAATTAAATATCATCCGCAACATTCGAAATGAATATAAACACAACTCCCGTTTTTGCCTGTTTGTTATATCATCAGACATACAAGTGTGAAATGCCAATGAAACGACAATGTCAGGATTTATGATTTTTCTTATAAACCAATACCATTTTGCAGCCATAACCGTGATAATTAGGTTTATAATTAGGGTTCTCTATAGCAATTAAATATAATAATTCTAAGTCACACAGACACTACTTATTTCGTAGGTATTTATTGGATCCCTATTGTACTTCACTAACCTTTGCCAAATAATCACACATGCGAGCTGCCCACTTTATGTGATGACCGAAAATAAATACTAAGAGTAAGCTCTTTTTGAAAAACGGTACCCTTATAAGATTACTTTGTTAACCATCTGTCAAGACCCATTACCTCGAGAACACGTGGAGGTATCAAGTTGAAATTTTAAACCTTATACTCAGGTCTGCGGTCCCTCGAATCTGAGAAAAAATATCAAACTTCTAAGTAAATGTAAAAAAAAATACAGCTATTTATTTACCGGTCTGTCGAGACTCTTTATCTCGTGAACTCGTGGAGGTATCAAATTGAAATTTAAACCATATACTCAAGTCTACGTTCCCTGAAGCTGTGAAAAAAATAAAATTCTAAATCAACGTAAAAAATAGATACAGCCGTTTATGTCAACCTACAAATTTATACAGAACCCTCAGTGGGCGAACCCGTCTCCCACTTCTCCGGGTTTTTTATGTTTTCAACCATGCGGTGGAGCGGGTGTTAAATCCTCATGGAAAACCCTACAGGCGCCGGCTGCAAGGTTATGTCAGACTCTTACTGACTAAAACACACCGGAGGCCGCGCCTATGGCCTTATGGGCCTTATAGTCTTCTCCTGATGCGATCATACCCAAGGAAGAGGGTGATATAGTCGAGAGTGAGCTCGGGTAAGGTAGCCTTTTATACTCTCAGATGGGGGGTAAATGAAAAGTTTGGCGTCCAAACGGTTGAGCTTACTAGCTATTATCAATATAACCTTACAATATTTATAAAATTAATACATTTAGATCAATTATTAAGAAAAAAACTATATTTAGGCAAAGTTTAATAGATTATAGCTAACACAAGATTTACCCAGGTATGGAAAAATTTACCCTGTAACTTTTACTGCTTCTCTGCGAAACGAAAAGCCCATTAACACTTTTTATAGTACCTAGTGAATGATTCCTGCTATAAGTGTGGTTGCTCAATTTCCACACACATTTAGCCCGATTTAAGTAGTGAACTTTAAAATTTTACCAATCCAATCCAACACGAAAGCTAATCGTTTTTAAAAACTCGATCTATTTCAGATTTAGAGTTGTCAATTTCCTAGCATAGTGCAGTACTGTAATTCTGAACTCTGTGTTAAAAATATCGCCTACCGAAATGAACAAACCGAATTTAGGTTGTATTTTATTATATTAACATCTTTGAAAAAAGACAGAACTTGGTGAATATAATGGTTCTCTACATCTGTCTGTTTGGCAGGATAATTGCTTTTTACAAGTATTAAGCCTCCCGGCCATAGGCGCGTTAATATCGGTCGATATACTGTAATAATGGTTATGCGTTATTGCAATAATTCGTCATATTTCTATTGTGTCTTTTTTATCACAGCAGTTTAGAACTTCGCAGCCGTCCTAATACTTAACGTACATGAAACAAATATCGCAATAACGCATCCAATATTTACGACCCATAATAAGGAGGCCTTATTCTTACCTACTTGTTTTTGCAAGCTTTTTTTTAGTAATATAAGTTATTTACGGGATTGTTACCATGTACCTTTTTTTAGCGAGTTTCCTTGTTTTACATGGTAACAATCCCGTAAATAACTTATATTACTAAAATGTTAGTGACCATGAAAGTTTAAAACAATTTTTTTTGTAACTTAATCCTTTCCTGTAGATATTAGCCTGTTGAATACCAACACAAATCTTAATTTAATAAGTACTCCTGTGACCAACGAATAAGTGTGCGATTAATAAAAACAAAGACAAGAAACACAGTGGTATTGTACTGAGACAAATTATGAGGCCCCTACGTAAGCTGTCTCCTTCATGACATAAAGAAGTGCTTCAACCCGAGTGCACTTCACTATTACACCTCTCAGTATCACACACTGCGACAGGGATCTACTGTAACGCAAAGAAACCGCGAACTCCAAAGTTTGTCGACCAATTTTGATGATTCTTTTATAAAAATTTAGTGAAGATTTTATAAGGCTTTAATCTATAAGGATAATATACATAAAAACTACGTAAATTCTTAATAAGAAATAAAACTCAAATTATTTGATAAAAGAGAAATATTATGCCTGGGTTTCAACTCACTCAACTGATGTTGTGGTAACCTTTAAGAAGTGGAAAATAAAATCTACCTTATCCAAAAAGGAATCAGATTTCATAAAAGCAAAAGTACAAAAAAAAAATTCAAATGATCCTCAATAAAATGTTAATGATCATCTAAAAATACACCACACACACAATACCCAATGGTTAGTTTTGGTTACCAGTTGTATTTTTTGATGATCATTATAATATGCGCCCAAAAATGGCTCTTATGGTAATAAGATAAACAAAGGGTACTTTGTTTAAATAAATAATCAAAGTAAAATTAAAAAGCTCTGCGAATAAAACTCCAGCACGGAGAATCGATACACCCGTTACTCTAACCAAGTGTGTTTAATACAGTTATAACAATACAATACACGGAGGCACTTGGCTAGTCCGCCAGATTGCGCACGTAACGTCATTCGCAGCATAACTGCACATATTCTGAACCACATGAGTAAAGAAGGCACAAAGATAAAGCTTCCCAGCGTTACCAGAACGTTACTGCTGTAACATTTTACGTTAATTTTGTCCCTGTGGCGTTACTTTCGCGTTACCTGAATCAAAACGTTACTTTTACGTTACTTTTCAATTTAAAAAATAAAAATAAAACAATGCTTCATGCCAAATTCCGTTTGATTGAAAATAATTGGTATTTTATCTATGATCTTGGATCTCTTATCTGTCAATGTAAGGAGGACATTCGTAAGTCGTTAGGGAAACACAGTAAGTAAAATTTTAGAAGCACTGTTTAACCTTTAACTTTAATATTAAGGTTGAAAATTTATTGGAGATTTGTGGCAGTAAAAAAACACTAATAACCAAAACCACCAAAAGTTAAATTCTAAATAGCTATTGCCAATTATTAAACATAAAAAAATAAATTTATGGATCTTAACTGCAGATCACTAGTTTAACTTAATCCTGGTAACACTAAAAGCTTCCGCTATTTGCGCGGGAGCACTGGCTGCCTGTCGCGTACGCAAATAACCGTTTCTTTGACGGCAACAGGCCACCAGTGCTCAATCAAACACGCGCGCGCACTGCTCGAAGTTTTGCCTCTATGCTTTCTGTACTCATATCTCATGTGGCATAACTGCACACATTCTGTGTTAGAACTGAGCTTAGGGCACTCTGGATCGGCGACAAACGAGATCCACTGGACGTTCGACTTGCCGTCAGACGCAACGATAAGAGAGCTATACGAATTTGAATCTTATTCGGACACGTTGACATGACTATGAGGCATATTTTGCTTAAAAATGCACTTGATTCTATGAGGCCACTTCAACGATGTCACATTTGGCTTTTGGTCTATGATGTTGTTTAGAAATAATTTTAAATTGATCAATAATAACTACATCATTATTGAATTTTGATTAGTTTAAAATTGTTACCAGTGATAGGATTAACATATAACAGATTCGCAACAACACCCAGTACAGCTTGACAGATTACGGGCATTACGTGACGTACGCACGAAGGTGCACATATCCGAATCGTAACGGCCTGAATAACAAGGAGTCGCAATAGGCCCCCGAAGAGAGGTTGGAATTATACGACAAATGTGCCAACTGCTAAGCGTTTTATGGCTGAAATGACGCCCCGAATCGAATTTGGATCACGTCCTCCGGCGAAGACAGTTTGACGTGTTGTCGTCTGAGTTGCATAAATTTGCAAGATTAAACAGCCCTCGGCCGGGGCGACCGACGTAGGTGCGGTCTATGTCTATTTACATAAATGTATTCCCTTTCTGAGAGCCTCTTCGGGCTCCTAGGTAGGTATCCACCTTCCCAATGACGCTGGCTGAACGCAATTATACCGAAAAGGCCATGGAACTACTGTTTGTTCCCCAAAAACTACTTAGATCCAAGCACTGTTGAACTTTTGGGTTGTATTCGTTTTGTGATTAATGGGTGATATTTTTACTGCTATATTTCGTTATTAAGATAGATGCTGACTCTAATTAGTTGTCTGTCTGTATTATCTTATTTTTTATACGAGGTGCAGCAAATTACCCCACCTCACCTGACGTGTGTGTAAGTGGAGTCCAGTTGCGAATATAAATGATGCGGTAGAAAGTGTGCCGCTCCAGCGTTCATCAGCTTGTCCGCTTGAACCTCTACCCTGCGGACCCCTGGAACCCTACTAATTAGCAGAAACACAACACCACCAAAAGGTTTTGTTATTTTACTGTGGTCTGCTGTAAGGTGAAGGTTGCTTCTCTAGACGGTCGCTCCAATTCGAGCGGAAAATCCGCTGTGCCCTCTACCTCTCTTTAATGCTGTAAAGATAATTATTTTATTTAATCTAAGTTTGACATACAATAATCATGATTTCCGATTTCCACTTGAATGTTTAAGTTAATACTGTAATAGTAAGTCTTACCAAAAAAAGTATTAATGACTGAACGGATAGAGTCAGCCACGTAAGCATAGAACAAAGAAAGTTCTGTGTTTGGAAACTAAAAGCAGGAAGGAGGAAATTTCATAAATTGCAACGTCATTTATAAAAGTAAAACTTTATTATACTAGAAGATTAAACAAATTATAGGTAAGTAAGCAACGTTCGCTGTAATTGTTCAAAAAATCTGGGGCAAAAGTTCGAGAGCTGTTTCGCACGAAAACTTGGGAACACGCGCATACTGGATAATGGGCATTTTACTTCCACACAAACGACGTAACCACGATAATAATTAATCCACACCGGCACGAACTGGCGCGCATGTAGCATTTATATCAAGGCGTTAAGGTCGTTAATTGCGTGTTCTCACGTTTGGATCGTTTTCAATTGCAGCGAATGGTACCTGCTAAAGGTTTTTGCGAATTTTTCATTTTCCTAGACAAACATAGGCACTGTAGCTTCGTAAATATTGAATCAGCGTACGTTGCAGTAGTGTTTTGTTTTCTATCGCTTTCTAAAATTGTGGTTATAAGACATTTATAGAAAGCGATATGAAGAGTACAGGGAAAGAATGATCAAAGTCATTTTTTATAAATTAGCAGATAAATGATTTCTTAACTTAGAAGACTCATAAGTACTTGAAGAAATGACACAATAATAATAATTTCTGTCTTAAAATCACCTCTAATACTTTAATTTCATTATTTACTTTTATTTACTTAAAAAATAAAAATAATATATATCTTTAATGAGAATTATTTAATATTTTTCAAGTTCAGGCCCAAACCTAAATCATATAAATGATCAAAGTCTTAGTGGAAATATTAAAAAATTATGAAATGATACAAAGTCACTGTAATTGTGGTAAATTAGTAAAATGCAGATAGAAACAATTTTGCAAGCAAGCAAAATTTTGGGAGTAAATCTGTTTCAAATGTTCTAAATCACTGTATAGAGCCTTTTTAATTGGAATAAGCTCACTGTATGACTACGTTTACGTTTGACTATTCGTTCGAACACTTGTAAGAACGATCAAAGTCCTCGGACTCTGCTTTTTTACCGCTTAGGCTATGATCACTAATAACTTTTATGTAAAAAAATAAAAAGTAATTTATCGTGACTTTGTACGTTTATATTCTTTTCATGCTTAGTGACAGGCAAGCTAAGCATCTTATGAACTAGTGTTATTAACCTCAAAGCAGTTTAAGGGGGATTTTGATCGTTCTTTCCCTATGCTCTTCATATAAAATCAATTACCAGATAAGAAAAAGCTAAGTTATATCTACTACCAAGTTTACAGCTCATTGTATCCCATACTTGATGATGTACATAGAAGATCTGTGTTATTTATGAAGACTCCATTGTTATGAACTTGTCAAAGTGATCTTAGTACGTACACTGGTGAATCAACTTGTAAATTTAGTCACAATGTTAAAAAACTCAGCAACGAAGTCCTACGGCATTAACAGATCGACCGTGTTTTAGCTACCCGAATGTTTGTTGTTTGAATGAATGAATGAATTATTGTCTAAAACGAACGAGTAGTGAAAAACACTATTTACATAAATATAAAAGAAAAACTTTGTCAAGATCCAAAATCTATTGAATGCTCAAACAAATTTGTGCTGTGAAGCAAGTAAACTTGTAGCGTTCGATTCAGCTTCCAAGAAACTAGCTTCCTATTTTCCTAAACAGTAAATACAAGAAGCTCCTTTATCCAATCATAAAACGTGGCATCAACAAGACAAAGAAATCTTAAATAATAATGTCATAAAAAGTCTTGAACTAGTGCTGCACAATAAACAGTGTCTATAAATGTGAAATTTTATATTGATTCGAATGGGTTCAACGGTTTCAAATCCCAGTGAGGGCAGATGTTTGTGTGATGAATACGAGCATTTGTTTTCCAGTCATGGATGTTTAATATGTATTTCTATATAAATATAGTTAAATATGTACAGTATATGTATTCTATCCGTTACCCTAGTATCCCATAACACAAGCCTTACAGTGCTTACTTTTGGGCTAAGCTAATTGGTGTAAGTGTTGGAAATATTTATTTATTTATAAGTTTGATGTTTGTGTATTTGTATGTTTGTTACTCAATCACGAAAATCTGCAAAACGGGTTTGGATGAATTTGGCACACATAGTTCATTACCTGGATTGAGACATAGGACACATTTTATTCCGAAAAAATTAAGGATCTTCAGGGATTCTAAAAAAATCTAAAGTAACGCGGGTGAAGTCGCGGGCAGCTCTTAGTAAGTCGGAGTCACCCAGCGCACTTTGCACTTTGTAGGTACACTGAAAATAAAAACTATATTTTTTATGATATAATTACAAATGTATATTTCACAATTATCTCTATACTTGTACAATAACATGATATTACTTGCAACATTTGATAGTTCTTGGTCAACGAAAAGAACTCTTGCCGAACTTGAAACTACTGAAACTCAAATATTTGTCGATAGTCAAACTATCGTTAGGTAGCTCGGCCCCACTATCTAAGATGAAGTTAGGTGTCCTTTATCTGCGTGCAATGAAAAGAGACTTTGTTAAAAAAGAGTGTACTAAAAAAAGTTAAATTATTGACCTGACCCGAGAAGCTCGATAGCGCAGGTGGTCTGCGCATTCGGCAGTGATCGTTGAAGTTAAGCGACTTTTGCAGTGGTCGGTTATTGGATGGGTGACCAAAAATTTTCTATCTCGAGTTCCGCCATGCTATGGATAGCATATTAAGTCGTTGGTCCTGGCTGCATCTAAAGTCGTTAGCGCCCACCAATACGCACAGGCCCGCGTTGTGGATCATGGGCCAATCTCCCCATTCCATCCATAGAGAAGGCCTCTGCTCTAGCAGTAGGGACATAGGCTGATGATGATGATGATCTATTGAACTACTTGATGGATTGCACTTTGTCTTAAAATTCACTTAAAATTGTCTTTGTCGCGTACAAGTTTTGTACGCGACAAAGACAATTTTAAGTGCTTATTCAAAACTAGAGATCCCTTACGGTTTCACCCGCGTTAATTTGAGGTAAAAGGTAATTAATATTGAGTTAAACTTAAAAGATAGACATATTAAGCTGTCGCTTACTTTTTATAGAACTTTTAAAGGGGAATAATTCCGTCACAAGTGATGTTTGTGTAACTATTAACGGAAAATCATTTACGCAGCGCACGCAACGGAAGCTCTCAAATGGATTTTTTCCCGTTTTTGCAACCTCCATGAAAACAATGCTCCGCTCCTCCTGCTCATAGTGTGATGTTATATGGCCTATAGCCTTCCTTGATAAATGCACTATCCAACACAATTATATTTTTTCAAATCTTTCCTGAGATTAGCGCGTTCAACCAAACAAACTCTTCAGCCTTATAAGATTATATAATAGTAAAATATATATTTACACCACTAACAATAATTAAACGTTGTGGCTCTTCACCTTCAGTCAGTGTTAGTTTCAGAAAATGTTCTCTGTAATTTCTTTGCCTTACAGTCATCAAGTTCCATTTGACATTCGTATATCTATACCAACCCAACTGTATAACAGCAGCACATTTACAAAAAAAGCTGTTATCACTGAAATCCAACAGTGTTACAATTATTTGATATTGTTTATCTGCAAAAAAACTACCGCTTGTTGTTTTTTTAAAAAACGAGTTTTATTAACTATTTTTGATAAAAGTATTAATTTACTACAGTAAATTACAAAAAACAAACAAAAAAATTAGCAAGAATACTTATCAGGAGCAGAGCGACCTGTACTCACAATTAGGGTTGCCATCCGTTCTTTATTATAAATTGTAACAATAAAGTATACGAAAATACTTTATTTAATGTGATTCAATTTCTCGGGGATTAATTTTACATAAAATGTACAAAATGATGTGGATAAGAAGGTTTTTTGCGTAAAACGGAACGAATACTGTAATGTATTATAAGTTGACCTTAGCTCATTCCTGCAGCATAGTCGTGGCTGTTTGGATTTGTACCATGGCCTTTCTTATCTTTATTACTATCTCATCGTTTCACTCTTATTTAGGTTTAAAACAGGGTCATACATTAAAAACACTCGCAGAACTAAAAAAGAATATTCTAATAATTCCTTTTTCTTCTTTCAACTTAACTGTTCACAGCAAGAAGCAAACAAAAACAAAAGCAAACCAAATAGACGAACCAGTTGAAAAAAGTACTAATGACGTATCATATTTCTTCAACATTGATACTCGCTCTGCGTCGCTAAACTATGGAAATCGTATTCAGAGCTACAATCGGCGACAGCTGCATCAGCGTCAACACGATTTATCGCCTGCATTCATCCCGCGTTCGTTTGCTAAACACGTCATCACTGACAATTACAAAAGCACTAAATACCTACCACCGGGACATGCGATACGAATCATTCATTCTAAAAGAATCTGACATTTTAACTCTACTGGAAATGAATAGGATAAAGCTAGGTGCTAATGAAAACATCGGTATCATTCAAATCAAAAGGGTCTTTCTATGTAGTCAAATAACAATTCTTTAAATAACACTGAGCTGGATTCTGGAACACTCATAAACTGAGCTGATCTTTGCTTTAATTCTCATATTTATCTTCGCCATATTTACAAATCGAAGATAAGTGTCAAAGTTAAGATTAAAAAAAAAACTTTTTTTTTAATGTCAGTGTTATTAAATTTGGTGACTTCATTTTATAAATCATAAAATGCTCAGGGAACATTTACTGGGCATCTTTGTGAAAATCTATCCGTGGTAAAATACGTATTGTAGTTAATTATCAAATCCCACACAAATAATACTTTGCAAGGATAAAAAGTACGTCTCCATCTAGGCAATAGCTCCCGTGTAAAAAAAATGATCCATCCAATGATGTTAAAACTTATATAATAGGATGGCCCGAATTTGGCAAGTGACCATCATATATTAGGCAAAGCTTCAATCACGCGTTTCTGACCCTGACTCCCCTTACCCTACGCTACCAAAAGGCATTAAGTGTCATTTCTCGATTTTCTTCTGCAACATGTTACGGATTAAGGAATACTTCTCCAGATGAGAGCTAAAATTCTAGCGGCATGTCCACTGTAGCTAACCGAAGTCAACCTAACTTTCTCAATATTTAGATTCTATTGTTGTACAGGTTGCACGTTCCTTTCTCTTGTTAATCACGCTTGTGTCCACTCTACTAATTAAAAATGAAGTACTCTTACAAGTTGTTTAACTCTTTATTTAAATTGTACATCCTAATTGACGTTTTAACCCTTTTCTGATTCCGTGAACACAAGCCTCTTCAGTCCAAATAATTAAATGCCACTTTTGGGAAAAGTTAAAAGTTGATGGTAAGGAGACCATTAACCTTTTAACATACGTTTGTGAAATTCATTATGGCACATCCCCTAATATTATTATGGATGGGAAAGTTCATTTTATTTGTTTGTTCACTACTTTATCACTCCAAAAAAGTGTTTTATTTATTTAAAAAAGCGGCAAACAAGCATGAGGCTCCATCACAACATAAAGTCGATTGCGATACATAATTATCACTAGTGCTTTAATTGACCTCATCTCCTAATATAACTTATTAGTAATAATCCCTATGATAACTTAAATCAATGGACGTCAGCTAATTTCAACTCGCATACAAGTTTGACTTCATGTGATGTAAACTCTGCTAAAATAGTTTGGGGAATACCCACATCAGATGTGTTGAAGTTTCGTTGGGCTGCTAAGATTGAACGTTGGTGATGATTTCTCACACATTCCATTAACAATTTGTGATATACTATGGCATATAATGTGCATAGAGCTTATAATAATAATAATCTTCTTTTTTCAGATAAACATCCGTAGAATTGTTAGTAATAATGTCAGGCGTATCATAAGTAAGTATTATTAGTATATCAATAAATTATTTTTAAATTACTAAATTATCCGCCATTACATATTGATTATATTCATACAGTTTTATCATAATAGTAATATACGTCATTTATATATGTTCCTTGTTTTTAGCGAGTTTCCGATATTTCGGCACTGTTGCAAGCGCCATGATCACGGAGTAACTAAAAACAAGGTACCTACATGGTAACAATCCCGTAAATGATTTATATTACTATAATGTTAGTGACCATGAAAGTTTAAAACAATATAGTATTATCATATATTATACATGCCAATTTATTTTTTATTATATTTGGAGTCCCATGTCTATTTCTACCCAGTGTCTCTGTATGGGACAGTCCATTCTAGTAGCAATCGTTTTCAGGGTGCCATTGCCACTGTTAAGTTGACGGTGTAATAAAGAAGACCCTTTTTTTGCGCATAATTGCATGAAATCCATCTGTGTGCGCGACTACGAACATTTTGGAAGCGGAACATCGCCACTGCAGCCCCAACACATCCTGAAGGAATTATTATATTGTACGCGCAGGACATTATAGGCTCGCCCTGAATATGCCACCCACAGGCTAACTAGCATAAAAGGACTGACAAAAGGCTTTAAACAGAGTCACCTTCACCTATGTAGTGCATCGAGTGAATCTGCGGGCAAGAATATTACTTCTCGCCTCCAACGCCCTGCGCTCTTTCCCTGTATCATCGTCATCCTTCAGATCACCTGTGGCAATATGGCCTAGATATTTAAATTTATCCACAATTTTTACTGGTACACCATTGAGACAAATAGACGGTAACAAACGTGGTTTCTGTTTAGGTGGCTTGAAAACAAGTATTTCGCTTTTCTTAGCATTATATCTTAGACCATGAAACTTTGCGTATGTCTCACATATGGTCAACAGCTTTTTCAACCCCGCTTTTGAGGGAGTGGGCAGTACCATATAGTCCGCTCAACTGATATTATTGACACAGGTACCATTAATATAACATCAAACCTGTGGACTGGTCAATTCCTCGACAAGCCGATTCACTTAACTGTTTATTAGAAGGGCTGAGCTCAATCCTCGCTGTCTGAAACCGCAGTCCAGCGTATATTCATCCGACAGCGTATCGCCCCATCTCACCTGGTTTTTCTGGTTAGCATGCCAGTATCTAAGAAGGGGTGTACACTCCGCCGTCCCACCCGCATAACCTGTTCCAGAGAACATCATACGCGACGAGGTTGAATGCTTTCGACGAGTCAAGGAAACACCCGTATACCGGCGTCCCTCTAGCGGTGTAGTACTTGACAGTGTGATTCAAGATCAAGATTGAACTCTCAGTCGATACTCCTTGCCTAAACCCGAATTAAGCGTCGTGTATGCGAACATATTCAGAGAGCCAACTGTTTATCACATTGTCAAGTATCTTAGCCGCTGTTGTAGCAAGTGAGATAGGATAATTATTTATATCGGAAGTATCGCCCATTTTATTTTTTATAATCTGGACCATAATTGTAAGCATCAGCACCTCCGGTAGATATGACTGGTCTTTGCACAGGCTGAAAAATAGTGACAAAACCCGTGGCAGTTTTACCCCTGCATATTTAAAATGTTCTATGCTGAGACCATCGTGAGCAGGCAACCTCCCGCACACCATCTCATTTATAATCTTAGCGATAAACTTAGCAGGTTTCTTAGTATTAGGCTCGGTCACAATGACCTTGGTCAATTATGGAATACCTAATTAAAATTTCGAAAGTCCATTTTTTTTTTCATAATTTGTTTAATGACAGTGGCCAGAACGTACTTAGCGCAATTTAACAGTATTGTATCTGTTTATATCACTGAATTATGAAACTGCTTGATTTTCAGATCCGCAGAATATTTTACAAAATTTTTTATTCGTAATACCTAGTATCTTATATTTTGTGGAATCTTGTGCTATATACTTTATTATTTGTATTTATGATTTAACTGTTAACATTGAATTGTAAAACCATTGAGTGTTGCTACGTTTCAATATTTCTCATTTAATCTTAGAAAAGATGATGAGTTTTAACACTCATGTGTCAGGATCTCAAAACTCTTAACAATATACTTCTTTAATTATTACTCTATTATCATTAATGGTGTAATAATTAAAGCAGTATATTGTTTTAAAAATTTCTAGCGACAACTCAGTTATTAGTAGTTTCGTTTGATACGACTTCTCTATTTAGTTTCCTAAATGCTGTTTAAACATTGGTGTTTGTTAATGAAGGCTGTGTTGTCAAATAAACGCTGTCACATTACACAAACACAGTTAGATATTTGCGTTTGATTTACCCTGCTCTGATTTCAATTTGTTTGGCCGTGTGTGTGTGACGATAACGTTTTGTGCAGAAATATTGCACGCTGTATTGCTTTACCCACTACAACTATTTTGCGGGATTTGCGTATTTACGTACGCTTGTCAAACAAAGCAATCTCTCCGAAAACGGAATTAGCGTAATAGGCGGCTTATTAATACCTGCGTTAGCCTTGGTTTGCAGCTTTTGTCTGAATTTATGTGTCATAAATTGTGATAAAAGTGTAAAATGTACTGCATGAATGTTGGTTCGTTTATGAGTTAAACCGTTGTGGCTGATAAAGTTTTAATTGAATATTGGTAAAAGTTTTAAAAATTACTGCATTCCAACAGTGTTGAAGAGTAGAGAATGTGTCATTCTACAACCCACTCATCGCAAGGCCCTATGGTAATTGACAAATTTCAATAAGTGAGAAGGATAGTATTTGATATGCCTACAATAAATGTTGAGCATCCAGCCACTTAATGGCTTTTGTGAATTTTGTTTAACCTTCACAACCCTAAGTGAGCACTTACGACTCTGCTGATTATCCTTAAAAAAATTACTGAAAAAATATATTTCGTGGACGATTGTGCAGTAACATAGAGCCTCCCGTTTGAAATGTCAATACTAAAATACAGAAAAATAGCGCTTAAATAAATCTCGTTTCATTATTTTAATGCTCTGAAGTTTGTTGTGCTAATAGATTTCTTGCGTGACTAGATAAATTTAAGGTCAAACTAATATCGATTTGTTAAGCGTTAGATTTTTATGCTACAGATAGATATCCATCGATGAAAATTTCACACGCAAACGGCTTTATTCGGTCTAGTTACTTTTTTTGTTTACTGACAATTAAGAAGTATGTTTTATTATAACAGTCCACTTTCGGGCTATTAACAGAGGATTGTTTAATTATTATTTTACCGAATTTTTATTTCAGCAATTATCTGTTATATCTCAAGCAAAAAAATATCACATTGGAATATAACTGGATATCGACCTAGGCCGATTTGAATAATTTTTGACAAAATTATCTTGGGATCAGTATTTATAGCCATAGTAGATTTCCTGCCTTACATGAAGCTCGAGCACTCATATGCTGAATCGACAAATGATATTTCTCTTTGAATTTCGCAGGGTAGCGGTTGCGTTCAGGGTTGGCAACACGCAAGTGACGATGACCGTTAGGCGGGCTGTAAGTTTTTAGCCACCAATAATAAAATTATATTGTTTTGATAACTGTAAGAGTATGCACACCAAATTTTTTAAACGCACAACGCGCTGTCGACGGCATGGTCATTATCATACTGAACAATTTGTTGTCGTTTGCATTGATACACACGCGCGATAGTGTCTGTATCGCTACACACGAGCGTCTGTATAACTATAAAAGCGCGTTTAAAAAACGTGGTGTACACAGACGGGGCCCTATAGGTGTGCAAAAGTCCACAGGCTGGCTCTGACTCGCGTGCGTATCGCGTCTGTATCGCTACAAACGCGCGTCGACAGCGACGGTGCATTTAAAAACGTTTTGTGCATAGGATTGTGGAGGCTTCGGAGAGAGATGGTAAATGAAAGAGCTTTTGTGTTAGATTAATTTTATTCGAGCTTAGGCTCCCCTATTTATATGATCATGGTATGGTTAGACAAGGACAGCACATCAACACAATTTCCGTCTCGCTCCAACATCGTCGTAAATATGTGCGCGCTACGCGTCCTTCGCCAGTGTTGGTGCTTGTGCCGTTGGTAGAAGCCGTGGATGCGCTCGGCGGTGATAAAAATATTGCGACGGTTGATTGGCGACATATAAATATCTCAGGCCGCGCGCTCCGCGCCAGTATGCAGTGCGCCGCCGCGCCGTGCGGGCACGTTCTGTATGCGCATGACTCCCATATCACTCCCCCCTTAAGAAAAGCGTACGATTTTCTTAACTATTCTTCCGCTCCTCGTGATATAAGGTTGATTAGCAGTGGTCGAGTCATGGCGAGTTTCTGATGTATGGGAGTGAGCTGGCGGCGCCGAAGTCTGGGTGTTCGATGAACATGTTTCCGCTTCTTTCACCATGTAGGCCGGTTTCAGTCGATCCAGTGACACAACTGTGGTTCGTCGTGGTAGCTGGATTTTGTAGTACTTGTCGTAGCGCTTCAGTACTTCATAGGGGCCATCGTACGGTGGTGTGAGTGGCGCTCTGACGGTGTCATTCCGAACGAAGACATGAGTGCACGTCGCTAAGTCTTTGTAAACAAAGAGCTTGTCAGCTGATAGTGAGCGGTGCGCTGTCGGCGTCAGTGACGTCATCGTGCGAGTGAGATGGCGTACAAGCTCGGCGTCGTCAATCTTTGAGCTTCGTGGTTCAAAGAAATCTGATGGTATGCGGAGTGTGGTGCCATATGTCATTAGCGCTGGGCTGAGGTTGTTGTCTTGACGCAGCGCTGTTCGTAATCCCAGTAATACAGTTGGAAGTTCCTGTGTCCAAGTCGTTGTTGCCCCGCGAGCCATAAGCGCAGCTTTCATCGTTCGGTGCCATCGTTCAACTTGTCCATTCGACTGTGGGTGGTACGCGGTGGTACGCAATCTGTTGATACCCATTTTCTTCATTAGTGCGTTGAACAAATAGGACTCGAATTGTCTTCCCTGGTCTGTTGTGATGCGTAGCGGGCAGCCGAATCTCACTATCCATGATTCATATAATACTTGTGCGACGACTTCGGCTGTGACGTCACGGACTGGGATTGCCTCGGGCCATTTCGTGCATCGGTCAATTATAGTGACACAGTACCGATAGTCATTAGATAAGCGCAGCGGGCCGACAATATCTATATGTATGTGTTCGAATCTTTGTGACGGCGGGAACTGTACTAACGGCGTGTTTACGTGCCGATGTACTTTCGCTCGCTGGCAGCTTATGCAGGCTCGCGTCCATGATGTCACTTGTTGGTTCATTGACGGCCAGAAAAATTTTGTTGTCATCTGCTTGCGTGTTGTTTTGATTCCCGGGTGGCAAATATCGTGTTGCGCTTTGAATGCCGCATAGCGATATGCCGCGGGTAAATATGGGCGGGGCGTGGCTGTCGACATCTCACAGGTGATTGGTCGGCTAAGTTGTGGTAAAGTTATCTCGGCGAAATTCAAATTTGATTGTTTCTTCAATTGTTTCAGTTCTTCATCGTTATTCTGGTCAATTGCCAATTGATTGTAGTCTATGACAGTTGGGCAATGTATCTCTTCAATTCGTGATAGGGCATCGGCGACTGCGTTATCTTCTCCACATAAATATTTGATAGATGAACAGAATTGGCTGATGAAGTGAAGTTGACGCTCGCGGCGCGGGGTGTCGTTCTTGCTTTCTTTCTTGTTGAGAGCGTAGACAAGCGGTTTGTGGTCGGTGTATATAGTAACATCACAGCCTTCTATGAGTCTTCTAAATTGTTTTACAGCCGTGTATATCGCTAATAGTTCGCGGTCGTACACGCTGTAGCGGCGTTGTGTGTCGCTCATCGACTTGGAGAAGAATGCCAGTGGTTTCCAGACATTGTTTACTTTTTGTTGAAGTACAGCGCCGAGACTATGGTCTGAGGCATCGGTCATGATGGCCAAAGGACTGCCGTGGACTGGAAACGAGAGTGTGGTGGCTTCTGAGATGCTTTGACGGCATTTTTCAAAAGCTTCTTCTGCTTGCGGTGTCCACTCTATAGGCGTCTTGTCGTTTTTCTTTCGGTTATGTAAATATTTGTTTAATTCATGTTGGAAGTCGGCTTGGTGTGGCAGGCAGTCTCGGTAAAAGTTGAGCATCCCCAGGAAACGACGTAACTCGACGATTGTTTTCGGCTTGGGATAAGTAGATATGGCTTTCACTCGTTCCGATGTAGGTTTTACACCGGCCGCTGATACTTCGTAGCCGAGGTAATCTATTGTTTCTTTTCCAAATTCGCATTTTTCTATGTTTAGCGTCACTCCGTGCTTGTCCAACCGCTGTAAAACTTGATGAAGGAGTTTCTTATTTTTTTCTTCGTTTTCTTCGAATAAAAGGATATCGTCAACGAAGCAGAAGCAGCCATCTATGCCTCTCAGTACCTCGTGCATGAATCTTTGAAAGGTTTGGCTGGCGTTTCGTAGACCAAATGTCATACAGTTGAATTCAAACATTCCAAAGGGTGTTGTAATTGCAGTTTTCTGTGCGTCTTCCTTGGCAATTGGTATCCAGTAGTACGCCATTTTTAAATCCAATTTTGAGAATATTTTTTTGTTATGCAGTTGGTATGTGAAGTCTTGTATGCGAGGTACAGGATACCGGTCAGGTTGAGTGACCGCGTTTAGTCGTCTGTAGTCGCCACACACGCGTAGTCTCCCGTCTTTTTTCTTTACTACATGAAGTGGGCTGGCCCATGGGCTTTTCGATGGTTTGCAAATGCCCATTTCTAACATGCGATCGAACTCTTCTTTGGCTGCCTTATACTTGTCCGGGGGTAACGGTCGGGGACGGGCGTAGAGTGGGGGGCCGGTAGTTTCGATATGATGGACAACTTCATGTTTCGCAGGCTGTTTCAAAGACATAGGGCGTAGGACATCCGGGTATTGTTTCAAAATGTCATAGTATGCTTGATTGTTGCTTATAATGTGGACTGATTCGGTGTTTGTAGAAACTTCTAATGCGTCGATTGATAGTTCGGTAGTTTTGTCAACTAACTTCTTCTTGTCCAGGTCCACTAATAATTTGAAGTGACGAAGAAAATCGGCTCCCAGTATAGAGGTTTTCACATCTGCGACGACGAATGCCCAAGTAAAGTCTCTTCTTAGTCCAAAGTTTAGCCTGATGGTTTTCTGCCCGTACGTCTTGATCGGTGTATTATTTGCCGCGTATAAAGTGTAGGCGCTTTCAGATTTGTTGTTGTTTCTCTTGTGATTGGCGGCCAAAACGGAGATGTCTGCGCCTGTGTCCACGAGGAAACGTTCGTGAGTGTCACGGTCGTGTACACAAAGGCGATTACTGGTGTACGGGACACCGACGTCCGCCACGGTCGGTGTCGGTTCTAGTTTCCCGACGGCTTCTTTCTTCTGCAACATGGGGACTCGCAGCGTTTTGCCTTGTCTCCGAAACGGAAGTGGTAGCGGCATTCCCAGTTGTCATCTCCGGGTTTCGGTCCAGGCACACGTTGCGTTGATTGCGAGCGGGAACGGGATTGCGATCCAAAACGACGGTTATATGGGCGGCGACGATGCCGGTGTCTCTCGTGGGTTGGCCTTCCTCGACGTAGCTCGGCAATCTCTAGCGTGAGCTTTTCCACTTGTTTGGCTAGAGCTTCCAGTGGTGTCATGGAGGTTGAAGCTGCAGGTGATGAGGTCGGTGCTGGTGACGTGACGGCGGCGATAGTGGGGCTTCCTGCGTACTCTGACATCTTGTCCGCCATCGCGGCTAACGTGTCTAGCGACGATTCATTATTTACGGAGAGGACGACGCGGACTTGTGCGGGTAGGTGGTTCAGCCACTCTATTTTCAGCCCCTCTTCAGTGATCATTCCGCTTGCGAGTTCTCTCATTTTTCTCAAAAGCTGGGAGGGCTTTTGGTCTCCCAGTTCCAAGCCGCTGATTAGCTTCTGGAAGTTCCGCACGTCCGATTTGTCGTAGGCCTCGAGTAATCGTTGCTTTACTTTCTCATATTTTCCCGTCGTAGGTGGGTTGTAAAGTATGTCCGTTAGGTGCTGGAGATCGACGGCCTGTAGCTGCTGTAGTAGGTAACGGAATTTCTGGTCATCGGAGGTCTTCAGTGGATCGATCACGGCTTCAAATTGGATGAACCAGGCCCGGGGTATCTCTCTCCAGAAGGGTAAGAGCCGCGACTGGATAGATACGGCGCTGACGTCGAGATTAATGTCCGATGCTTTTTCGTCCGACGACATTGTATCAGGCTCCACGAACTAGATTTTTTTCTTATATCGGGGTCACCAATTGTGGAGGCTTCGGAGAGAGATGGTAAATGAAAGAGCTTTTGTGTTAGATTAATTTTATTCGAGCTTAGGCTCCCCTATTTATATGATCATGGTATGGTTAGACAAGGACAGCACATCAACACAATTTCCGTCTCGCTCCAACATCGTCGTAAATATGTGCGCGCTACGCGTCCTTCGCCAGTGTTGGTGCTTGTGCCGTTGGTAGAAGCCGTGGATGCGCTCGGCGGTGATAAAAATATTGCGACGGTTGATTGGCGACATATAAATATCTCAGGCCGCGCGCTCCGCGCCAGTATGCAGTGCGCCGCCGCGCCGTGCGGGCACGTTCTGTATGCGCATGACTCCCATAGGATTTTAAATTTTGTTTTAAATTAAAAATTATATTCTAATATTATAATTATCATGTATCCTAAGTTAAGAAAGTAAGTATTAGAATTTGTTGCTTTTGATATAGCGTATTTTCATATAAATTTATTGATTGTATTCATTTCACTTCGAGGCTATATTAAATACATATTTATCCTACTAATGTTATAAATGTGAAAGTCTGGATATTGGTTAAGCGGTCATGCAAAAACTGCTGAACATAATCTGAATAATACTTGACGCACGGATAGTTTATTAAGTACATATACAATGATGATTAGAGGAAGTATGGTTTTTCTAAACTCTATATGAGCGAAGTCACGTGCAAATTCTAGTCAATTCACGACTTCGCAAAGTTGTCTTATAGGTGTTATTGTGCAGTTTGCGTCGGCCACCAGAGTTAAATCGACTAACTTTTCGGTAAACGTTAATTGTTGACCCAGACAGCTTCGTTAGCCAATGAGTTTGACTCAATAACAAAGTTTCAACTGAATAATCGCTTCTTTGGGAGCACGTTATCCGGTTGTAGGTGATTTTTTGTGGCTGACCCTAAAACATTAAGGTTCTTATTAATAAACATGGTGTGAGCTGGTATTATTTAAGTGATTTTGGGGTTCACGTGCTCAAGGGGTGACAAACGGAACTCGATTGATATGCTTCAGCTATCGGTCTGTTAAAGGGCCGTATATATTGAAGGGAACAGATACATAGACATTATTGTGCGCGTTCATCTTGCACTTGACCGTTTTATTCTTCTGTCCATTTAATTAATTATAAAAGTAATGTGAGCGATGCGAAAAAGAGATTGCGTAACTACTCCATGTTTATTTTTCATTTATACTTGTTTAAGTCTACGTAGATATTTTTTCCAAAGAAGAAGAAAGAGAAGTATGCTGATTGATGGTATTAGATAATGATTATCGCTAAAAATATTAACCAGTCTTTAATTTTAGCTAACTACTACATTATCACTCGTCAACGTTTTTTTTTTATTTTATACGCGTCCTACAGTCGTTGTAACTTATTACTATGCAAATAATCTACTAACTTTATATACTTATTTATGCGTCTTTGCCGTTATATATAATTATACTTAATTTAATTTTGATTAATAATAATGTGCTCAGAATGTCATATTTTATATATTTATCCAATGGCTAATACATCGAATCCAAACAATAAATATAAGGTATATTTCCAAAATGCAAGGGGCTTGCGTACAAAAACATTACTCTTTCGCCGTAGTTTAACTTGTTCTGATAACGATATCATTATAATTACAGAAACATGGCTATTGGACGGTATCAGTGTCTCGGAACTTTTTGTCGACCGATATGTTATTTGGCGCCGTGATCGTAATTATGAGAACACTGGTCAGCTGTATGAGGGTGGAGTACATGAGCGTGGCAGAACACCGGGCATCAATTTTAGGGATGCCGAGGATGCTCCTAGAAGCCTGTGAGAGTCCCAGGAGACTACTGCGCTTCTGAAAGGAGCTGGGCTGGCTGTGCTAGCTATCTCAATCAACCCTGCACGCACAATGGACCAACTATGGAGTCTACCCACAACAAATAGCAATTAACAAGTAACCTAGACTTCTATACCAATTTAGAAGCTATTATGTTGAAATGTAGATGAAGATTAAGTCGAATTCATTTAAATTCATTTAATTTAATGTTTTTTTTATTTGAAAAATATTTTTCTCATCCTAAATCTTAATAAATAATAGACAATAATAGACACATGTAAAATATCTCTACAAAAAAGCCGATTATAACACTATCAATCAGGAGATATCCAAAATTGATTGACATAATGAAGCGGTTCCAGACCCTTGGAACCTGCGGTGGAGTATTTTATAAAGTTGTTACTTCTTTACAAGATAGATACATTCCGTAAAATAAGTGTAATTAAAAACCACTTCATTACTTGGTGCTCGGCAAGTCTCAAAAAAAATATCAGGGAAAATCACAAGCACTTAAGGAAATTTAAAACCTATAGAAATCGTTCTAAAGAGCTTTTCGCTGAGATGGTTCTCCTCTTATATTGATAATCGCTCACAGGTAATCGTGGTCAAAAACTACGTCTCTGGGTGGCTAACAATGTAGTGTCGTCCCACAAGGCTCTCTGCTCTCTCCTCTCCTATTTACTGATTTTGTAAATGATATATGCAACAGAATTATGGGTATTTACTTTTATATGGACTCATGCAATAATGTATTAACGTTTTCAAAAACTTGTCAGAAATAGCCTATTAAGTATCAAAGGTTAGAATTTATTCAATTTGGTAGTAGTTAGGCTATGTTTAATTTAGTAGAGCAGTATGTTTTCACATGACTGATATTTGCCAAAGTTGTTTTCATCTATGACCCTTCACAAGTAATTAAGCCCAAAATTGCGGCTTGAAGGCACAAGGGTTATCGAAAGTCAATTGAGAAACTTTTAACTATTTTAAGCACGGCCTGTGCAGTTATTAAAATAGTTGAAGTTTGGAACACATGTTAAGATTATTTAATGCGCTATATTAATGCTATGAATAAATCGTGTAATTATCGACACGGCTGCCGAAAAAGGTGTGAAGATAAAAAATGAGATGTAAATGTGTTGTTTAATGTTGGTTAATTGTTAATTATACCAGTAGAATTTCGTTTGTCTCTTAAAAAAAAAACAAATTAAAAGTATCCTTCTTAGGAAGAATAAATGTAGGAAAAAATCTGAGGCTAAAACTAAGTTTTATTTATAGTTCTGATTATTGAATCAGCAATATCGATTCTATATCAAGTCAATAAAGAAAACCAATATCAAACATTCTAGGCGTGATTTAGTTTATTTCGTGGTTGCATTTATAGTTATTTCTAATTGGTTTCATTTTCCAACCATGGTAAGAACAGGAATTGTATTCTTCTTTTGCTGTTTATCCCTTCTTTAATGAGACTCTGTAGCGAGTTGAAAGGCAAAACTGTCACCAACAAAATTATCGGGTAAAAAGCTTGGAATATGAAATATATCTCATTTCCCCTACGGCAATGCTTGTTATTTGATTTTTTTAACTTAAATGTGATATGTTCTTCTTTGTTCTAGTTTATTTAATTCACTTTAACAGCATCATAACATTTATCGTTTCGGTGGCGATATAATAGGTATTTATATTATTATATACCCTTATCACGGCAAACGGCCGACTGTCGGCAATTGTTATTACATAAATTGCCGTTCTCCCGTACTGGCTATTTCAAGTCCATTTTCATTTCTTTTTCGCGAAGAATTACAAGTACAAATTATTTTTCCTTTTTAAACATGGAATTCTTGAAAATAATCTTTTCGAAAATATGTCATTTATTTAATGGTTAGCGTTCTAGTATTTTCAGAGTATAGGTTTTCCGTCATCATGGATACTTTAAAAAATCAAGTGATTATGGAGTATGAGGACTTTCGTGGCAGCAATGCGGCAGAAGCGGAACTCTATCAACGATCGCACCAACCGTTATTGGCTTACCCGCTTCTGTTCTAGAAATTTGGACCTAAGAAATGATCCCCGTCGTCGACCAAAAACTGTAGTCGACCATGACGAATTAAAGGGGATTGTGGAAGCTGATGATTTTCAATCTATAGCTGAATTATAAGCAGCTTTTGACGTAAGCATCAAAACAATATTGTTTCATTTGAGTCAAATTGGCAAGGTAAAAAACTTTAAGAATGGGAGCCCCACAAATTGAATGATCACCAGCGTGAAGTACGCGTCAAGCCTTGCACTGCTCAACCGACTCACAAACGCAGGCATATTGAATCGCATTGTTACTTGCGACGAAAAATTGATTCTGTTCAACAATCGCAAGCGCTCAGCAAATTGTTTAGATCCTGGTTCAACACCTAAACAATGCCCCAAACGAAACCTGACCTCTAAAAAGAGATGGTCACTGTTTGGTGGTCTGGCGCTGGTGTCATTCATCACAGCTTCTTACCAAACGGGGCCTGAACATAATAATGCACGACCTCATACTGCACAGCAGATGGTCTCCAAGTTACAAGAGCTGGGGTTGGAAGTTCTCCGCCATCCACCGTACTTACCAGACCTTGCCTCTACAGACTTCAACTTTTTCCGGAATTTGGATAACTTCTTAGCTTGAAAAAAATTTAGAGGCAGTTCAAAATGCCTTTGAAGAATTTGTTGCTTCCGGTCTAGCAGACTTTTTCAAAAAGGACATCAATAAGCTATCACTGAGTTGGCATAAATGCTTTGATTGTATGGGTAATTAATAAGATCAATAAAAATAAAAAATATAGAAAAAAGAGCGTTAATTTATTTCATGAAAAACGGCAATTTTATAGGTAAACACTTAATAATATTCTTATGCTTCTCCCACACCTGCGCGACGAAGCGTGATACCTACCATATGCTCTAAACATTTGCGTTCGAATTTGAATTTAGTTGTATCGTAATGCATTATCGAGCTGCGTGTCTATAGACGCAAGACGAGCTTAACTGGCGATTTTTGACAAGCATAAAGGAGGTTATGGAAGACGATAAATTAATATGTGTAGCTAAAGGAGGACGAAGAACTATTTCAAAAATCGAATGCTGATTTTAGCTCATTTTAGTACCAAAGCTTCGTAGCGCAAGTGTGAGAGAAGCATAACATCAATTGCGTAGGTCAGTTAACCTTTACTGCATGCAAGGAGTGACGTCTGATGGTAGATACCAATGTGTTTTTATTTCGATTAATGTAGGCACTGTTTATTTTAAGAGTTTATATTATTAAAGGCAAATTTAAATTACAAGTGAAGTAAAAGAATATTGAATATTAAATAAAATATAACTGATATATAGGTAACTAGCAAACCCAGCGAACTCCGTTTCGCCACCAGATAGCTTCGTTTTATGTAACATTTCGTTTTGTGATTAAAAGAAAACGATAATTTTTCCTGAATTTTCTTTGCTATAAACCTCACGGAGCCCGAGACCTTTCCAACGAATGCAAAACCGTGGAAATCGGTTCGTGCGTTCTGGAGTTATAGCGTCAGGAAGGAAAACCCGACTTATTTTTATATAGTAGATAATATTTTATAGGTATATTTTATTTATGTTTTACTATATTTTATAACGCCACCTTTTCTGTACATAGACGTTTGAAAACAAATAAATCTCAGTTTGCTATTGAAGTTGGGGTAACGTTCATTTATCCGTAGGTAAGCATTACATATATATAAATATTTTTAATTCTAATTGGAAGCATAAAACAACTTTCTAATGGGCTGTTTTTTTCCTATCACAAGTTTAACACTTCTATCAGCTGTGGAGAAGACTGATGAAAGGAATTCCACGCAACATTTAAGAAATCTGTGCAAAGATAATAACAGAATTGCATGAAGGCGTTACAGCGTCAAAACAATGTTAAGAATACCGTCTTATAAACAAAGCAACAAAATAAAAGAACATATATAAATAAGTAAAATTTAAATGTCAATATGTTTGATACATGTTGATACTGGGACTTGCGATAGAAATACAAAATGGTAGTACATCAATCGTTGAATTTAATCGCCGTCTATGTTATTGTAGAAAATGATATCGTAAAATATTATCAGATTTATTTAACCTATAAGTTAAAGTGTTTTTTATTCAGTTAAGTGTACAAGACGCCCACCAGTGACATTTGAGGTTAAATATATCACTTTCTGATCGTCTGTTTGATTCTAAATTCTAAATCAAAGTTAAGTAAGGTCCTAAGCATTTTTGTAATAGAGACAGACATTAATGCGTCAATTATTGGAAACTTTAAGGGCTTCAATGTAAAATGGGAATATAAATGCTGTGTGGGAGCACCAATAGAACGCGTTTAATGAGGTTTTACTTTAACGAAATAAAGCCAGGGCAAACGTTTCATGTTTGTGGAACGGAATAAAAAAATAACGCGAGGAGCGTGGTTTACTCACATTAATCATGTAACTGACTTGTCTAAAATAGATAACATTGTTATGAACTCCGGTTCAAGGGTATCCCAATAAGTAATACAGCGTAAAAGCCTAAAACCTTGTCAATGTGAAATTTTGTTTATTTTAATTTAAGTTTTGCTAGATTGCCACCGAATCCCTACACAGATTCGAAGTTATTTATTATACTTTACTAGTGAGTGCAACTTCGTCTGCGTGGAAATATTATTATTTTTTATTTTTATTTAATCTTTAATGCCTTTACTCTGCATATGGCGGACTTAATGCCAGCATGGCATTTTCTACCAGTCAACCGGAAAGAACGTGCAGAGTCAATAAAACGTGCAGAATCAATAAATATTAGTTTCCCATAAAAACTTTGAACTCCCGTTTACCCCTTTAGGGCGTGACTTTTTGAAAATACTTTTTAACGCACGCCTGAATCGTAATAGCATTTTGAGTGCCAAATTTCAGCGCAATTCTTTCAGTGGTTTAAACTGTGCTTTGATAGATCAGTCAGTCAGTAACGATTGCTTTTTTATATACCTACAGATTTATTAGGTGAAACAAAAGCTTACAAATGGGTATAGTTTACGACATTTATTTAGGCTGCTTAGATGTTGATGATGAATAATATATATCTTTAGTACCTGTAGACTATTAATTTTATAGTAAGTCAACTCTTCAGTTACCTGGCATTGACAAATGAAACTTAGCTATTCTGATTATAATAAGTACTACGAGACGAATTCAAATTAATTTTGTCGAAGATATTCGGACAATCGATGATACTGGTTCAGATCTTCATCAGGACGTATGACGATGACATTGTGGCAATATTAAGGTTACATTTTAAGATGATAAACGATGAAATTAATTGTACAAATCATGGTATTGATCCGATTCATAAAATTATATTTTGGCGCGGAAACACTAATGCTATTATTACATTAGAAACCCATTTTTACTTAATGTATATTAGGAAACACGGACTTCGAATCTCGTGAATATTCTGCAATCTGGGCGGAAAAAGCACAGGTTCGAGTCCTGTCTGAGACCTGGACTTAGTGGATTTTTTTTAAAAAGCTTCCCAGGTTGTAGCAATACGAGATGTAATACGTGAGTGGGCAAAGCATTCCATTTGCTGATAGTGTAACAAAGAAATGAGTCACCAAAATTATTTTTTCGCGTTGGAATAGTCGCCACAGTACGTCGGTAACAATGTAGGCCATCGCGCGTGGTCTTTTGAAGGAAAGGGGAAGGTGGAGTAAGAAATAATAACTCCTCAGAATACTTGTCGTGGTAAACACGACAGATATACCAATACAAAAGCTGAAATTAGAAAAGATTTTTGGGTACTTTAAAAAGTTTTCTATTCGATTATAAATTGATAAATAGCATGACAGAAGATAATACTTTACAAAAACGGTTTCTGTGTAATTCTAGGGCAGTTATTTACGATAGACGTAGATATAAGTAATGATATATTTTTTGATTTCACTATGCATTTCCTACTATGAAAGCATAATAAAAATATTATGACCATTGCCACAACCTCCTTTGTTCATTTTCATGTCGCTTGGTACAAGCATGTTTGTTACATACTTTTTTTGGTAATTAACTGGGATTTATCGACAAACCGAATTCCACTTTCATTTAAAACATGTCCAATTACTGAACAATCGCCGCACATCAGGTTGCGCACATCACAAATCACAATTTCAACTCACGTAAGGAATTGCTTGTGCATTTGTTGCATATTGTGTGGAGTATGGACCTCATACGCTTGCTAACATACAGCCGACACCTGCAGAAAGTTGCAATTTCAAAAGTTGTAGAATTAAAGTAAAATGGAAAAGATCTTTAGTCGTGACCGAATGTGTGTTTGGTAAGCGGGGATAACCCGAGTAGAAAAAAGTTAAATCTGAGTAGGTAATTAATTTTTACTTAAGTATGTTCCACCTTCAGAATCAATGTTCAATAAACGACTTTTAATAAAATTTAGATCTGTTGACACAAACATACTCTGAACTATTTTTATAATAAATCAAACTAAGCTATGCTACTTAAAACGCTTAATTTCTAAAACATTAGGGATGTTGTATGTACCTCTGAATCCATTTAATCCAAATGGCGAAAAAGGTATACCTGCCTACATAATAAATTCGCACTTAGCTCTTTTTAATAGATCTATCTAAAATGTTATGTAAATAACGCATATTTTTCCGAGGTACGTTGGACAAATTCTGCTTTTCAAACAACCTATATAACTGTGCGCTGCCCTGCTCAAACTCAATTAATTCAACGTTTAAAATAGGTTACTCGCCATACCCAGTTTGAACATTCATTGGCTCGAGAAATATAGATAGGTACTTGAGGCTGCACCAAATACGCCTACACTAATATATGATCTCTGGCAACTTATCTTAATGCTGAAACAGTACGAAATATTGCTATTTTACTGTATTTTTTTTATTTTGTTGGAAAGAAACCTACTCGTAAAATTATTTAAAAAAAACTATTTCGTTTCAAATTTGGTATGCATTTTTGTTAAGCTTTTTTAAGGTTAAAAGGGTATACATGTGTAGGGCCCGCATGATGGTCAGCGGCCACCATAGCATAAAGACGCTTGTGATACCAAAAATATCACTCACACCGTTGCCTAACTTGACCTAATCCCCTACCCCGTGGAGCCCTGGAATCTTACTCGCCGACAGAAACACAACACCACCAAAAGGTAGTGTTATTTTACTTCTAACAGGTTGAGGTTACTTCCCCAGATGGGCGCTCCAATTTGAATGGAAAATCCGTCATGCTATACCTCTCTTACTCGTAAATGAGAAATGTGAGGTTGTCGTAATCTAGTATGGTTTAGATTCTGCACAATTCTGTCTTATCTATTTCTAGGCTTCCAGTTCCAGGCGGCCGGCGAGTCGTCGTCGGTGGCACGTGCCGCCTGCTGAATGTTTATTGCTTTGAGATTGCAACATAACTCTCTTGCCTTATAATAAGGCCCAATTTTAGTCTGACTAACAGGCACAAAGTGTTCAATTTGTTTATTAACCTTTGTAATATTAGTAGGTCAATTAGGCACTTCAACACTGAAACTTAACAAGAATTTTTAAGTTATATTTTTTTATTTCTAGCATTTAGCTGGTAAATGTTACAATCTAAAGATGAATTTTCAGGTTTATGATTTGAATTATCTTTTTAGTGCAATAGTTGTTTCAAATTGATTTTGTTTTTTAATTAGTTATACTCTATATTGATGTGGTCTTAACAAGGTCTTAATAATAAAATTTAAATGAGTTTTTATTTTATCACTTGAAAGGAACTTGTCAGCTTTATGTATAAATAAAAATATTTTGTGAATCAGTGCAAAACTTGTACATGATAGTAATCCTAAGGTATGCAAACTTTTAATAACCATACGCCTCTCCTACTCTGAATTCAACACAACTCTAAGACAATTCTGAGCAACTTGTCTAGACAGGCCCGTAGGTAGCTTTTAATAAAACACGGTTGGAACGGAGAGATTCGACATATGGGTAGGAACTTCATATGCTGCTGGAAACTTCAGGAATTGCTATCACCGTGGACGAGTTTCCGAGCTCAGATGTAATCATGCATAGCAATAGCTTCGAGTTATATAACCAATTTACCGGCACTCTCGTTTCAAATACTTGGACCATTTGGAAATTCGGAGCACGGCAAATTTCTCTAGATGCTTGATCATTGATAACAATTACAGGTACCTACCTTTATATCGTTAGTACTTTAAATATTGTAAGCGAGAAAGGATTGTAATATACTATGTTGACAATTTTTAATTCAATTCTTTTGGAAACTATCAAGAATCATAATTATTTATGGCGTCCCACAACTTTTCCACAAGTTGTTCTAAATTATTTTTCGCGTTTTTTATCATGAAAAATCTTCAAACTCCAAAAGATATTAAAAAAATTGTGTGTCAGCTCCAACGCACGACTGGAGTTTACTCCTTAAGTTCGATAGTCTAACCAGAGGCAAAAAGAGTTTATTTAACTTAAAAAAGATTGATACTGTATGAAAGGGTAAATTAACAAATTAATGAAAATGATATACATTTATAAATATATATTTATTCATTTCATATACATTTATTATAACTAATCGACGAAATATTTTACATTAAACTTTTTACAATAGTCAATTTCAGATGTGCATAAATATATTATTTTAAGTTATTGTACATCTTAGTGTTTTTATTTGTTTTATTACCTTAAGTCATGGTGGGCGATAACAGAGTCATGTTGTTAAGTTAAATATTTGTAAGGACTAATCTCAGTTTGTCCTTGGTGGGCGATTAAGAGTCATTTTGGCTCGAACAGGATGCGCACCAAAAACGTAACGAGGTCATTCATCGATAGATTTAACTCCTCACATTTTTCTTATACCGCGCCCCTTATAGGTATATGCAAATCGATTCTTATGGAGTAAACTCCAAAAAGACTTAAAGATTATCATCAAAATTATTTATTGGGAAAAATCAAAGTGTAATTTTAAGTTAAAAAAAACTACGTACTGAGCTACGCATTATCCGTTCGAAGGACAAATTTCACCGACGACGAAAACGTAACGACGTTTATTCATCACAAATAAAAAGGGACGGGGAAGTTATCTTGGAAAGAAATTTGTATCTGCATCTATTAATTCGCAGCGGAAATTCTAGCCGCAATTCGCTTGATTTTTCTGTTACAATTTGCACGAGCGCCTTCTTTGCACAACAAAGAAAGTGGTAGTTTGTGAGCGGGACCGAGAGTCGGTACTTTTTAATCCCGGACGTTGGTTTTACGTGATTTTAATCTCAATATTATTTAGAATACCGCAAAATTCCGAAAGAATTCCCGCTGCTAAAATTATTTTACAGAGCTTGATGAGGTTATCTACTACGATTTTATAACGTACAAAAAACTAAATATCTCGAGATTTTATTAAGCCCACTAACCTATAAAATTAAAACAATACAATTAATCTATAAACAGAAATTTAGTGTAAGTACACAGAATAACGTGTCATTATTTATTGCTTTTAAAACATCATTAAATAATTGGTGAATAAAGATCATAAAGAATTATGAAATTTTAAGTATAACAAATTCCCAATCAATTTCCGATCATGTCGCCTCATTCTATTGCACAAAATGCTATTTGATTAGAACGAAACGAAAAACCGGAAATAGGTGGTAGCTAGAACTATGGCTCACTGTACCAGCTTGCATTTAGTCAGGTCGAGAAGTACATAATTAACAAAGACCCAAAAAATTGGGTGTTTACGAGTTTAAACCCAAAGTACCCAGTATCTGGGGGGATTGCTCATCTACACTCGTAATAGTATAGAATAGATATAAAAGTATAGATATAGAAGAAGATATAGAAATATATTCGGTAAACTAAACACTGCTCCAACATTATGCCCAGTTGTCATTCACAAATCAAGCAAATCTGCTGAAAACAGGTCGAATATCTAAAATCTACTTGGTCAGGGGCATGGCCACCCTGATTTTTCAGCTGAGCAAAAAGTTTCTTAGTAAATAAGGTCGAATACACTAAATCTATTTGGCCATGGGCATAGCCATCCTGATTTTTCTGTAAAGCAAAGAGTTTCTTTTAGGCATAGGTTGAATATCTTTTTATCCCAAAATTCCCAAGGGAACGCGGGCCGCGGATAGTAATAACATATTAGAGCAAATTTGCTAAATATATTTAAAGATAACTTGCTATCCTGATTTCTCGTCGTTAGAGATCGAATTTCATAAAATATGAAACACATTTTTATTTAATTTTCAGTTTAGTTTATCTAAGTCAAGTTTCAAAGCTGTCGAGCTAGCCAAACTCGTTTTCCCATACAAACTGAACCCCTATATCACCTAATTCATGGTGGAATATTAACGGATAAGATTCACGAGATTTTACGAACAAAATTTTTTTTTGCAAATTTCACGCTCTCAGTAGGCTGAAAAAACCCATCTTATTACTTGTCTAGGCAATTATAGGAACCTGCTGTCCAAATTTATCAATATAGTTCCAGTCGTTTCAGCTGTGCGTTGATGAGTCAGTCTGTCAGTGTATCCTTTTCTCTCTTTATATAATAGCATAGAAAAAAAAAACTACTACGTATGTTTGCTACTAGACTTCGCTGTCAGAATTTTAAAGACTAGCAAATTTTCATTATAGTCCGGGAGGTAGCGTTGCAAATGCAAAAGTCATAGTAAGCCGGCTGATATTAACGTCGATAGTTGATATTATATGACTAATAAGTGAACCGACCGTCAGCTGCTCAAGTAGCGGTGGGTGCGGGTGTAGGAGGCTGCGAAAGAGGTAAAAAAAAAAAAAAAAGTAATAGTACGCTGGCTGAAACTTTTTCCATAAATAGTTGATGTCATACTGAGCAAAAAAAAAATCGTCAGCTGCATCGTGGAGGGGGGATTATGCGTCAGCTGGCTGCATGAATTTGTAAAAAAAACGTAAAATAAAGTTATAATACGCCGAATGAAATTTAACTACGCGATTCTTCAAAAAATTTAGAGTACGAAAAGAACAATCAGCTGATTGTGTAGCGGTGGAAAGACCGTCAGCTGACCCAGTCAAGATTTAAAATTTTGGAGTATTGCTGTGAGGCTGTTCGCTTTCAAACACATATTTTGCGATACATTCTGGCCTTCCTTGAACCCATAACACGACCTTCGGGCTACGTAAGCCTCTCCCCAGTGTTGCCAACTCTACGTCTTTTTACGTAGATCTACGTATTTTAAGCCTTTTCTGGAAACCTACTAACTTCAGTCCCAGAATCTACGTATATTCTTAATTTTTTTCAAATTTGTAAAATAACTTAATTCACTACAATAAAGAAGAATATTTTCCGTTACTTTACTTAAAAACTATACAAATGTTTATTTCTTATAAAGATGTATCTAAACACTCTTGTATCTTGTAGAAAAGGTTCCCGTTACCTATTGGTTTTGTTGACTAAATTAATGCTGGCCTCAGGATTTGTGAAAGCAGAAACGACAAAACTCTTTGACTTAGTAGGTACATTCATAACCTTAAAAATTGTGTTTTTAAACTTTTAATATTATCAATGAGCACCTACTCACATCGAATTGATCTTTGCAAAAAGAAAAGTCTTTCAGTCGATAAAGTTACAGGATTTAGCAAGTTTTAAGCATATGTTCATGTGTAAGTATGTTTATTTCTCTTGGCAATTTAAACCACAACTTTTCTGGAGTCTTTTACCAAGTGTATCATGATAACTACTATATTTTTCATGTGATCTATTAGAAATCATGGTTTTATAATATTAACTTAGAAAGTTTATTTCCTACGTGCTTGCGAGTGTTTGTTTACAAATGTTTTGACGTCATAGTATAGATAAGTCTATAGACTAAATAGCGTTTTTGTATGTCTTCTAGGTAAAAAAAAAAATTTATTTTCGTTGGGATAGAACAATTATTACCAATTTAAAACATAATTCCAAAAAGTGTCAACTAGTTATCATATAACAATAGTTTATCCTTGTCATTCTCTATACAGAATGAAAAGGAGAGACTGATGTTAAATTAAGTTTTAAATTTAGAGAACCATCCAGAATCGGCACCCACCAGTGTCTGTGTCTGATGGTAAATGTTTACAGCAGCATGATAAATGCTTCCAATGCAGCGAACAAGAACATCGAGGTCGAGAACTTGATGAAGACGAAGAAAACGATTTCCTGCAGGACAGTTCGGCCGATGATTCGTCAGAGAACGACGACGACAGCGATACCATCGACGATGAATAACTTTCGCGATTTTTTTATTCCTATATTTCGATTTTGTTCATATTAACTTTTAATATATTTTGAGTTCTTTTCATTTTGCCCTCGATTTTCTTTTATTTAGTTACAAATAAAACGAAACGAAAATATATCGAGAAAGATTCTGTCCATTGCTAGAATAATCTTTACCTTTACTGCGTCAGCTGGCGGTCTTTCCACCGCTATATACGCAGCTGATTGTTATTTTCGTACTTATGATTATTTAAAGAATCACGTAGTTCAATTTCATCCGACGTATCATAACTTTATTTTACGTTTTTTTTTACAAATTCATGTGGCCAGCTGACGCATAATCCCCCCTTCACGATGCAGCTGACGATTTTTTTTCAGCTCAGTATGATGTCAACTATTGGTGAAAAAAGTTTGAGCTGGCGTACTATTACTTAATTTTTTATTTTTTTTTACCACTTCCGCAACCTCCCAATTCCACACCCACCGCGGGTGCGCCAGCTGACGCTTGGTTCAGTTATAAGTAGTTCGCGATAAGTAGTAAAGGAAGGCAAACAGTCGGCGTAAAATCACTGTCAAAAATGCAACGCTACCTCCCGGACTATTAGTAGTTGAAACTCCAGCTCAAAGTACTAAGTATGAAGTTCAAAAAGGTTTCAAGTTCTTGAGTTAGTTTCTGACGGAAGAAACGTGTGGAGAATGCAGAAAGGTAGGCAAATTTATGTAGTTGTGACTGAGTTTACAATGCTTACTTAGGGGCTAGGTTAATTGGTGTGGGTATTAGAAATATTTATTTATTTGACCACTCAAAACTGATAAAATTGATGACCTTACATAAATCTTTAAACTCTAATTAATGGCGCTAATAAATTACAATACGCATACACATGTGGCATACACAGTGGAGACCTACATCGTCCTAGTGAAGTTCATTGAGTTTACATAATATTATTTTAATACTGGTAGATTATAATTGTTTTCGTGCTAAAAAAACTTCATATGCAGGATATGTATTCACTTTAATTAGACTTCCCTGTCCCACGTCGATGCACCGCACACAAACTGATCCTACGAACTAATTCACTAGCGAATTTTATTTATTCATGTGAATAGGTACGCGCAAGTATTACCTCTGATGTCCCCAGAGATATATAGGTCCATTTCCCGGAAACCGCTGCCCCGTAAGACGGGTGTCTTCTTGCCAAATATATTCCAAAACAAAATAGTTATACCAAACCAACTCGAGTCTAATTTTTATCGAGGAATTGTGCATAACAACGGATGGCAACAACTTCATTTCGCAGAAAATCATTTGCCATTCACTCACTACATTCATCAGAAATTTAAACACACAATTTTGTAAGCCAACATTAACTTTATCTATTATTTTAATATAGATCTACATTAGAATTCGCTAGCTCGGCTCGCGGTAAATTTTTGTCACAACACTAACCTAACCCACTGACTACAAGCACCGATATGCTAAACGAAATTAAGAAGAATCAAATTTATCCAGAGAGAAATATGCCGAACAAAATTCTGCCATCTTAAAAGTATGCCATTGTGAATTCGGATGTATGATCTATTCAGCCAAACAACAATTAAAATAATCCTCCTTACAAATATTCATACAAGAAAGATTATGCGAAGTTTGTTATGCCAAATAAACAGATCAACAAGATTCCGCCTGATAGAGGGTACCCAACCAACTCATTGTTAACCGAGAATAGATATTTGTAACATTAACTAAGAACTTATTTAATTAATATGAATTCATATATTAATATTCCTTTAATTAACATTTTTTTTGGGTTTATAAGCTGTAGCTTAACGTCCTTTATTTTCGGTATCGCGTATGATATCTAATATCTATTGAAAATAAAAACCATAATAATTATTATCTCTTAGTATTATTTTACGTATTGATTAAGATTTAAGCTGCTAAAAACAATATCTTAACATAAGGTTTCTTGTCTTTTTATATTAAACCAGGGACCGCCGGCGATTTCGCCCGCGTTTACTTTAGTTTTTTGAGAATCCCTCAGGAACCTAAAAATTTTTAGGGATGAACAGTAGTATGCTATGTCTCAATCCAGGTAATAAACTATATACCTATGTAATAAGTTTCATCCAAATATGTTCAGCTGTTTCTGCGTGATTGAGTACATACAAACTTTCACATTTATAATATTAGTAGGATTTAATGCTATTTTTATGAATTACCTGACACTGATATTGGACTTTACTTTCTTGCCGGTTCTTCTCAGTACAAGGCCTCTCGCCGTAGATTTATTTGTACCTAGCTTTTCGAAATTATACAAGTGCTTGTTAAAGTTTTAACTGAAGAAACGATATTGAATTTGAATTTGCAATTGTGCCAAAAATATTTTTATGAAACTATTGCATACCTGAATACAGAATACCTAAAATACGATGATAGTACAATATTAGTCGTTACAGTGTATTGTAAATCTGGTTCATATAGTATCAACACACTCTCGCTTTAATGATCTTTCAATGGTCGTAGCTTAGAAACAAAACGCTTCAATAATACACTTCAAAACTACTCGATTGAGGTAACAACAATAAGTAAGCATTCAATATTCTCAACGCTCAATTACTATACCGACAAGTAAATTAGTGGATTGTTAATAATGCTCGCTCAAACACCAATCGCATTTAACAAACAATTGAAACTCTCGTTATATTTCACCGCAACGGAATGACATTGTTTCCCTGATTCACTTACTCGAGATATTATTAAACTCACCACACGATACGATGGCGGCACTTGTAAATTAATGAAACAGATGTTTACGTACACGCTTACTTCTCGATGTAAACGTATCAAACTATGACGTAACGAACAGCAAGCCTACCATGAGTTGCTATAGTAATAATACTTTATGTTAACTACAGTTGCTGAAGTATTTAAGAGCTATGTATGTCGCGATGTGATATGTTAATTTTAAAACGCATTATGCCAAATTGCTTTTATGGTAGCTGCTTGAAAACGTGAGGTAATACCGAATAGTTTTGATGTAGTTTTAAAGACACCAAAAACATGTTGGCCGAGCTTAACCCAACGCGAGCGCAGATAAGCTAATACAAATTCTATCATCTAGGCGTTGGGCAAGTTTGAGGAAGACCAATGCAAGTGACTAATATAGACGAGCTTTATGGAGCTACCCATTCGTTGGTGCGCTATGAGTTATTATGGACGACGTGAGACAAATGTTTGCGAGTGCCGATAAACGTCGCCAAATGAGGTCTATACACGTTTGCGCTTCTATTGACTCGGCAAAATTTTGGTAAGCAACTCTCAGCGACTACAAGGCAAGACAAATATGCCATATATACGTTGGTATTGGCCATCGTTCGGCCAACATGTATAGGTGGCTTAATGTTCACACACACAAAAATACAAACATATTTCTATTTTAGAGATTTCAGTTCTTTCATTTACCTATGGAGGTGCTGTAAAATTTTCCAAACAAATCGGTTATGCTGTCGCTCGCGATAATGATATTTGTAAAACTCATAGTAGAGGTAAAGGAGTGGAGTTTTATTCAACAATTCAATAATAGTTTATTTTTGAAAACAAACAAATTTAGAAGGGAGCAACTTAGCTACGTTCAATACCGTTCCGACAGAACTTTGCCTCCGTTTGCCTAATTGAGTATATTCAGGTTGCCCTCTCTTGATTAGATCACGTATCGGCTGGATCAAAATGGATCACAGGGTAAATATAAACTTTCTTTGCCGTTGTTTCTAGGGTAAATTGAAGACGAACCTTGCTTGACAATGATCTGCATGCTCGATACTCAATGCCTTCGAGAGACTTTATTGAAACAACGCAAAACATTTATTCGTTTGTAGTCTTATTTCTTTACTAGCT
Organism: Chilo suppressalis; assembly: GCA_902850365.2. Classification (NCBI taxonomy): domain Eukaryota; kingdom Metazoa; phylum Arthropoda; class Insecta; order Lepidoptera; family Crambidae; genus Chilo; species Chilo suppressalis. The sequence goes on from OU963902.1 coordinate 9,857,606, forward strand.
TCTGGCCGCTTATAGTTAATTTTTTGAGATTCCGACAGTTACCTATCATTTTTCCGGAAATAAATGTTTCAATTCAGTAATAGACTACATGTGTGCCAAGTTACATCCACATCCGTTCAGCCTTTTTTAGGTGATTGGGTAACAAACATAAAACCTTTCTCATTTTTAATATTAGATTATAAAAGCGTTAACCATAGGTATACCTACTTACATAAAATATGCTAATTATAAGTGTTTGAAGTAGAAAGACATTTTTTTTACTCTCTGGTTTGGGTGTCAGTGATGTCGTCGCCACGGTTATACGACCTTTGTATAGAATGAAGTACATATGAAAACAGTATTTACCAAATAGGGATGATGACGGGGTACAGTAAACGAAATTCTATTTAGTCCGTCAGTTAGATGATCAAAAAATAATGGGACACGTATTTTTTCTTTGGGCAATCAACCAAAAAATGGCAAAGTTATAGTGCGTCAAAGTTTGGGGGAAGGGGCTCGTGACGTCACTTTTGAGTGAATTTTCACTTATAAGTGTACTCAAACGTGACGTCATGCGACTTTTCAAATCAATATATCTCTGCAATGTTTATATTATGTGAAAAAAGAAAAAATACGTGTCCAATACTTTTTGATAATCTACCTGATATCGAAGAAAAAAAAATTAGTCATCATCCCTAATCGTACTTTTGAGTAAATGAACTCATATGTTTCACTTCTGTATTTTTCTAATGCTGAATTTTCCTAGAACGAATGTTAATTGCGACAAAAATAGTCTTCGCGTCGTAGTCTATAAATTGGAGCGCATCAAAGTGTTTACTGCGTTAAAATAAATGCGAATGGCGACACTTCGATACACCCAAAAAGAAGCCGGGCCGCGCGCGCAAGGCGATGAGTAAGATAACATGTATGATAACATTCACTAGACAATAACCGAAATCATTAAGTAAAGTACAGTACAACAGACATTCATCAGCAAGCGTTATGAAATTAATTGTCTCAATAACATCATCATCATCATCAGCCTATTAATGTCCCCACTGCTGGGGCACAGGTCTTCCCTATGGATGGAATAGGGAGTGCAGATGCATTCGGGACCAACTGCTAAACGTGCCTTCCGAAGCACGGAGGAACTCGAGGTTTGGTCACCCATCCAATGACCGACCACTGCGAAGTTGCTTAATATTAAATATAATGAGAGTAGGAGCTCGATGGCGCAGGTGGTTAGCGCGTTCGGCTGCGATAGTTGAAGTCTCAATATAAGTAAACAAAATTGCCCGAAGGAGCTTGAGATAATAAGTTTTTGGTCACGCATCCAATGATCGAGCATTGCTAAAGTTGATTAACTTTCATGAATGCAGGCCAAATGCGCTAACCACCTGCACTAAAATATCGAGCTCCTCCTCTCATTATATTTCCAATTTTAGACAGTTTCAATGGATTCAAGTACTGCCATTACAATAACAACAATCTGTTCTTATTTAAAAACTTATTTGTGGTTCATGTTTAAAATATTAAAAACGTGTTTTTAGGTCATATGTAAACGAATGGCCATGTCGGCTAGCATCGACCACTGACGTCCTGAATGCTCACTAATGAAGCAATGCACACTGGGTGAGGAAAGATACCGAAGCTGTAGCGGTATCGGATTGTTTATTTATTGAAATTAAATAATCAGTAATCCAAATTACTTATGATTAGAGGAATGAAAACAAAAAAAATGTTACTTGATTTTTACTTGTGTGTAGGGTTACAATCCATCCGGATTAGTCCGGACTTTTGGACTATAGTCCGGACTTTGACGGATCTTTAAATTGTCTGGATTTTTAAATTACATTAAATATGAATAATAAAAGTACATATTGATTTAAGTACCATACTATTGTAACTATGTGTATAATGGTATCATTTTGTGACTAAAACGTCCGGACTTATTTCAAAATGTCAGGTTTTTTGTCAGGACTTTTGTAATTCCTCAATGGTAACCCTACTTGTGTGTCAACTGGTTATAATTTTTAGTAATAAAACCTTGATTATTCTAATTTTAGAGATTCACGAAACAAGAAGAAGAAGTCAATTGCAAAATCTTGTCTGTAATTAAGCACCTTTCGGTGCGGTCGAGTAACTACTACTACTAAACTGCTGTTGAAAATTTATTCAAATAATTAGTTATTGTATTATGCGAATGATAAGACACTAAAAAAATTCTGATGCATTATGAGAATCGATAGCTTAGTGGCCCATTATTGAAGGCTGCTTGCATTTTATTATTATAATAAGTAAATAGCATAAGAAAAATAAATACAGAAACAAAACATTTATCACTTATTATTATTTTTCCACAGCATATGGGTTTCATAAACACAAAATATTATTAATTCTGTATTCATAAATGGATAAATTTTCCTATTATAAAAATCTTTTTCCATTACGGTTGTGAAACCTCAAACTCAAACCAATCTTAATACATATATGCTATTAGGAAGCGCATGGAGAGCGGCTGAAGCGTAAATTCATAGGTATCTACGTCAAACTTAAAGTAAGTACAAATAATAAGATAAGTAGCGGTGTTTGTATGGATTTATCAAACATTTAGAGAAAAAAATATTTCTTATTTATCCAGAACTAGCCGACCCGGTGAATTTCGTAGGAGTGTAATAACGCATCCGATGTTATCAAGCTATAATAACGCGTCTATGGGTAGAAGGCTTAATTATTATTTATAAAGACAGATTCATTCATTGATCTAATCTTCTATTGTAAACAGATTTTAATCGGCAGACCTTCCTTTCCTGAAACCATTTTGTTAATTACAAAGGTATACCTTGATTTGGTTATATATTTTGTTGTAAATAATACGCTCAAATATTTTTGCAAGACACCGCTATGGGACGGTAATCCTCGACAGTAGACTTTGGGATAGGCGTCATCAGTGACATTTTCCACAGCACGGGGTACTCAGTAGTCAAACATGTAAACCATCTTGGTCTCGATTTTTATAAAAAATTTAGAGATAAACGAACAAATAATAAGAAGTTAAGTGTAAAATCTTGTCTTTAATATAAGAACATAACTTATCTTCTGTTGTAGACGAGTAATAATAAAAAATCATAACTGACTTCATAAAATCACTCTTTATAAGAATTATCAAGATTGGTTTACCCAGATGAAAGTTCTGAGGAAAAAAACATAAAAAAATGAAAAGAGAACCTCCTCCTTTTTTTAAGACGGTTGCAAAAAATGTTTAGTTTTATTTAAACCACGATGTAAGTGAAACTCTGTAATCACTATTAAAAAAGTCTTTCCACGGTGGGATGCGAAACCGGCTTGCCAGCGAAGGAGGCGAGCTTTCTACCACTAAATGATCGATGCTTGTTGATAAGGTCTAAATTTTTAATAATAATTTAAAATGTAATGCGACATTCTAAAAATGAACAAAACAATTGTTGCTATGTAATACAAGTTTCACTTCAAAACTAAGGATCCTTTATCTTTACCGCTATTGAAATGTTCTTTAATTAAATTTGTGTTATCAATACAGAACCGAAATAAATTTAAATTTACAAAGAAATTGTCAGAAATATAAAAATAATTAATGCCCCTTCTTCGAATTTCTGTAGAAACTTTTTTAAGGCTTTCGGATTAATCAGGATTAGTAATGAATGAGAGCCTATCTATTATCTATAACGCCCAGCGTCTTTATACATTTATTTACACTTCTGGACACATCTATTGGCCCACCTTGGATTTTCAGTTTCGTTTGGTCCTAGCTAAAATTTTATATTAGGTCGAGCAAAAAGTTTTTATGCAGTTTTGAACCTGGCACATTCACAATTTCATTCAATAGTCTTTTTTTGAATTTCGAACACAGAATTTAAAGAAACAAAAGACAATTTGGAGCCTGTTTGTTGATATCAAACAATCGAATACTAATAAAACTTGGTTTTATTGGTTTACTTGGAGTTAATTCTTGAAAAAGTAATTGATATCTTTGGTTTTGCAACAAACATTACTTATTCTTAACATTAAGATGAGGTTCTATCAATAATCTATGGATACTTCACCTGAAGTCGCCGCCCAAGCTGTGGCACTTATTCAGGCTGAACACAACCAAAGAAACGTGACTGCTCAACTTAATTTAAGTCGATCTGCGGTCCGAAATGTTTATCGGAGGTACCTAGAGACTGGCGGCTTTGTTCGTCGCCAAGGAAGGCCACGATCTCGGGTCACAACTGAAAGGCAAGATCGATTCATCGTGACGACCAGCTTGAGAAACCGTCACCTTACCTCCATTGAGATACAAAAACAAATTCGCGACTTCCACGGAGTATCTGTGAGCGCTCGAACTGTTCGGAGAAGGTTAAAAGAACGCGATATGGTACCACACAAGCCAGCTAATGGGCCCAAACTAACGCGAGCCCACCGAACAGCGCGCCTTCACTTCGCACGCAGTCATTTAAATTGGACACAGCAAGATTGGAGCCGTGTTCTCTTTTCTGATGAGTCTAAAATTGTGTTACATGGCAATGATGGAAGGAAGAAGGTCTACCGACGTAAGGGAGAGCGTTTCGCACAATGCTGCTTCGAAGAGAGGGTTGCTTATGGCGGTGGCTCATGGACTGTCTGGGGCGGTATATCCGCGAGCGGCAAAACTCAACTTGAGGTTGTTACAGGACCACGGCTGCCAACATTAAATGCTGAAAGGTACATTCGTGAATGCTTAGAACTTCACGTGATACCATACGCGGACTATGTGGGCCCAAATTTCCTTTTTATGCATGATAATGGCCGCATGGGCTCTTGGCCCATGCGGCCGGCATCGTCAGGGAATATCTTCGGGATGTGAACATCACAGTTATGGACTGGCCAGCCAGAAGCCCAGACATGAACCCCATTGAGCACATGTGGGACGAGCTAAAATGACGTGTTAGGGCTCGTCAGCCAGTTGCCCAGACGATGCAGGAGTTGAAAACTGCCATAGAAGAGGAATGGGAGATGATCCCTCAAAATTTCATAAAGCGGTTGATAAACTCTATGCCTAATCGTATGAAAGCTGTGGTAGATACCCATGGAGGCAACACGCGTTATTAAATTAAACCTTTATTTGATAAAACATGTTTTTTATTCAAAAATCAATTAATTGACTTTAACAAGGCGCATATCCGACTTGTTAGGCATAGCTCCATGTCGTATGGTATTCTGAATTCAAATTTAAAACAATACGATCGAAAAAGATGGTAAAATGTATCAGGTTTAAAACTGCATCAACAGTTTTTGTTCAATCTAGCAATCATATTTCGGTAGGGGCCATCGAAACCTAAACTCTAAGGTGGGCCAATAGATGTGTCCAGAAGTGTATTTAAATATATGTACCATAAAAAGGCTATCGATCGATTATTTAGTAGAAACGCCGCTCAAGCTACCATAATTTTTACCTACACTTTTGGGAGTGTGAAATATTTACTCTCAAGATATTGGTCCCTAGGTTAAAATAAGTAATTCGATATGTACTTCAATAAGTAAGAGACTTTCTTTAGTAAGAAAATTCTAGTAAATAAAATATTATTCCTAAACATCAAGAAGCAAGTAAACATTATTTTATCATTTTTACATACTAAGTAAAAGATGCAAAGAAGCTTTATAATGGATATATTTTTTATCTGTATAAAATATAGAAGATAAGTTAATAATGGTTGTAAGGGGTAAATAATGAAACACAAAATTATATTGAAATTATTAATTTAACAATTAAATTGACAATTCATTAAAATATAATGATTCAATGTATTTGATTAGCCACAGATAGCTAATATGCTATACAGCTATTTTTTTGAATAATTTGTTGTATGAAAAATTTTAAGAGTAAATTCACCTCACTCTCTCGATTATAAGCCCAAGAAGAATCTAAAATCTGAACTCAAGAATTTTACAAAATAGGTATCGATTAGAATACACGTTTCCAACCCATATAAAACAGTTGTATTAAAAGAAAATGAATTATCACAAAAATATTCCGTTTCCTCAACTTTATAAGCACATTGCAACAGAAGTAGACTTTATGATAGCTTCCGCCCGTAAAATGCTCGTTCTACTTTCACTTACGACTGTCGTAATTCCAATTGGATTTTCTTACCACGGCTCAGATCCGTAAGTCTTCGCATTTGTTTTCGCAAAGGAAAAAATATATAACCTGTTGTTGTTGTAGACGACAGACCAACCTCCTTTGCATAGTTTAAGTTTTAATATGTTTTCTTTTTCGCGCGTTCGAATTTCGAACGTAGACGCGGTTACGCTCTGTTTCCCGCTGCAGGGAAAGTTTTAAGGACTTTTTTGTTTTGCATTTGCTGCTGTACTTCTTGTACAGTTTTTTTTTAGTTTTTTATAAAAATCAGTCTTAATGCATTCGTTTCATTAAATCACCATTTATAGAAGGAGAACGGCTGCTTTCAGCTACGCGACACTTTGACTCCTTTGACGACTTCAGATCCTCCATAAAGGCCAACATTCCACAGATACAGAAAAATATAATCAGATTATGTTACTATAGCACATTATAATTTCACTATATAATACATCGGTTCTTGTTTTTCGTAATATCCACATGGTTCAAAATTATACTCCTCTCTTTAAACCGCTTATTTTGGCCACAACCTTTGGAACGTCTTTGGAAACTGCCGTCAGCAAATTAACAAAAATGCAACAGCTTCAGATTTGAAAATATATAATAAATCACCCCTAAATAGCCAAAACTCGGTCATGTTCACGAACAAAAGATCCTTAGGCAACTATCGGCTACCGAAACTACATATTCAACACGACACTGAGGCTCTCTAATGAGGTAAAGTCTAGGAATAACCCTAGACTCCAAACTGAACTGGGGATCTCACATAGACAAAACTACTACGAAGACCAACATCATTTTCTGGCAATGTCGCAAAATGATTACCAAAACTTGGGGACTATCACCACTCATTGTTAAGTGGCTGTACACGACCATAATTAGGCCCAACATCAGCTATGCAGCAGTTGTATGGTGGACCAAGACAATCCAGGTAACGACAATTAATAAGTTAAACTAATAGACACTGGGCACATAATTGTTATGACAAAGCAAAATTGTGCTTTCTCTGAAGTCCTTCATTGTTTTACGGTAAATAATTTAAAACTAAATTCTAGTAAAACAAAATGTGTTAGGTTTACTCTGCCTAATATGAGACAGGTTAATACTTGTATAAAAATAAACAACCAGCCTTAGTGAATTCTACAAAGTTTCTGGGTATAACTTTAGACTCGCATCTGCAATGAGATCCTCATATTGATGCCTTATTAACCAGACTGAGTTCCGCGGCTTTTGCTGTTAAAAATGTAAGACTCTTAACTGATGTGGAAACGGCAAGATTGGTTAACTTTGGTTCCTTTCATAGCATTATGACATTTGACCTTTTGTTTTGGGGCTCAGCTCCTAATATCGATAGTATTTTCATACTGCAAAAGAGAGCCGTTCGCGTCATAATTATACAATTTGAAGGCAAGAGATTCTCTTACAGTTTTTTTTAAGAAATTTATATTTTAACACTGGCATCGCAATACATTTATGAATATAATATATGTAAGAAAACTATAAAGCATTTACAAAAATAGTCAAAACTATTACTTGAACACGAGATTTAAGAACAAGCTTGCCGTTCCAAAATCAAGAGGTTCATTTCTGTGTTGCAGTATTGCGCTGTTTAATAAAGTTCCCCGAGATCTGATTGAGCCTCCTCTGACCAAATTTAAATCTCCGATCAAGAATACTCTTTTGAGTAAGGGCTATTATAAAGTCGATGATTATCTTAATGATTGTAATGCATGGACATAATGTATATTGTAATGTAATGGTATTAGATATTTTTAATAACAATTATGTAGTATCTGAAGTCGCTTCCTAATTTACCTATTAAAAATGTAAAGCTCACTTTAAAACTCATTGTATATAGCTTTATTCTAAATTATGTAATCAAAGGTGATTTCAGAATTATCTCTGAAGTCATTTTTCAACTTGACGACTTATGTTTATAATAATACAGGGGAAAAAATTGCCCTCGCCGAGTTTCTTGTCGGTTCTTCTCAGAACAAGGTGTCCCGCCGTACACGCCACGCCACTTTTAAAATTAAATTTAAATATAGGTACCAACTACATTTTGGTACCGAATAAATCTATTAAGGATGTTCAGTGACGATAGACCGTGTCGAGTCCGAGTCGAGCACGGTCACCGAGCTGATCCCGTACCTGGAATTTACGTGCCTCGACAGAGCAATTAGGTAGGTACCGTTGTGCCGTGATGCAGTTTATTGGCGTAGCGTCTTGACTTTTATAAGTGCTTGTAACAGCCTAGACTGAATAAATGTTTTTAGATTTTGAAACAGTGACCATCACTTTTTTAGGGGTCAGTTTTCGTTTGGGGCAGTTGGTTAGATCCTGGTTCAGCACCTGAAGTGCTTAGAATTCTTAGCGAAAAAAGAAAAATATGTACTTGAAATAGTCAGTACGGCAATTTCATATGTAAAGACCTATTTTATATTTTCCAACGAACTGACAACTAACAGCAATGTAACCAAATTAACGCCGATATAGAGAAGTTTTTGAGGCGCTTTATATTATTCGCGCAAAAAAAGTCATTAATAATTTTGAAAATCTAAGTAATGGGCTAAAATAATTTCGTTTACATTATCCTGTCATCATTCGTATTACATACATTTAGAAGAATGCGAAATGCAATTTGTCAATACTCACCTCCGGTTTGATTAAAGCAATAAATTGGACAGATCCGGTTATCTCGAGACTGGTTATTCGGTGGAATTAACTGGAGACACGAGACCGAGAGTCAACCGTAAATTGCGTCTGAAATGCCTCCATGAGAATACTGCTAAGCTGCGTCGGGCAATGTTAAATTTAACCACCCGTATGTGAATTCGCGACATTGTAATGGCAGAAGTTTTTGCCTAATACGATCATGATTAGGTGATATTCTACCCAAATACGAAATCATAACTCCTTCATTGTTTAATATTTTTATTTTCGTACACATCAGGCATTTACAAAATAAGGTTATGGTAATTAACGTGAAAAGTTAATTTTGATATAATACATAGGGAACTGGTGGCAGTAATTTTTATATGATTTTATAGTCTGACAGAGATTGATAATATTAGAGTTCTAAGTAAAATGATCATTTTAAGTCATAATATCTGCCAATCATTAATTGCTGGCATATCAAATAGGAGATTGCGAAAAATGTTAATAAAGAAATGTTTCATAAACGATATTATCGCTTCTGTCCGTAGTTTTACTAAATTATATTGAATAAAAAAAATGCTAGTACCTAACTAAACACTTATATCATAATGTACTATTATAAAAACTCCCACATCCAGACTTCTGCCAGCTTTAATTTCACTATCAATGAAATGTATTTAATATATAATTGATGACAGAAACGAAAGTATATTTTTGGACATTCTTTTTTGTTTAAAATTTCGGAATTATTTTGAAAAGAAAATCAGAGCTACAAGCTCGCCACTTATTTTTTCTCGTTAATATAGGTACAGACTACATCACGTCTTGGTATTAACGACTTTGAACTCATATACCTAAATTGCCACCAGCTGCCCAGCTAAAACAAAGAATTACATAACATTTATCATAGAAAATGCATAAAACGAACAGTTTAAACATTTTATCAACTAGTGGCTATTTGTGATTAAAGCACATTAATAGCTGATCATCCTAGCTATGATCTAGCTAGGATGATCAGCTAGGAGCTAGCTAGACTATTAGATTAATTATTATCACCAAAATAACTTTAGTCATTTCGGTCACTTTGAATTTTATAAGAGAGTGAATCCATTTTATTTTGAATTTTAAGATAAATAATAAGAAGTATACCAAGCTCTGTTTAATTGAAAATGATCAACTTATTAATAACATACAAAGAAACATTTAAATAACAAAAGCTTTAACTACTTAATGTCTAAAAACGAAAATGACTTTATACCCACCTACTGAAATAAACGTCTATTCTAAAAATAATAACTCGAGCACAACTATGTTTATGGCTTCCACTATTTTAACACAGAGTGTATAAAAAACAAATGAAACACGTTGTCGTGAAGTTTTTATTCGCTTTTGTCGCTTGGGAACCATACTATATGTGGACATAGAAATAAAGTATCATCCTCTTTTTAGAGCCTGCACAGCATAGGTTTGATTAAAGCAATAAATTAATGGAAGCAGTTATCTATCGAATATAAATACGTACAAACTTTTGAAATCACCATGCGTACGAAAGATTTATTATATGGCCTACCCATACCCATATAGTATTTTTAATTCTGATTTCTTATCAATGCACGATGCAAAAAAAAAATTGATGATGTATTTATATATTTTTGGACATATTTATTTCATTACATATTCGAAATATCCTTCACTTCACCTCGTCATCACCCCTATTATTTGATGATCTATTGAACTATAAAGATATTATCTATTCAGATATAGAGAAAATGAAAATTTAATAACGTATACTTTCATGACATAGCAGCTAAATTTAAAAAGGTCTTTATGCAATATTGTCCAAACATTAGCCATCCTATATGAAATTGTATTCATTATGATTGTTTAATTTTATTATTATTATCGCTTTCGATTGTTTAATTTTATTATTAATCTTTCAGTACCTTAACACTTCTTGGAAAAAAATTGATGATTCTTTATTTAAGAAAATAAAATAAACGGAGTTAAATTTATGTAATGTTGAAATGAACAACATAATATTGTTTATGAGTTTGATTCCATGGAAGATGGGCCGGGTGCTAGTATGGGATGCAACCTGTTCAGACACGCTGGCCCCTTCCCATCTACATGGAACCAACAACAGAGCTGGTGCGGCTTGTGAAGCGGCTGAAAAAGCTAAGGCAGGCAAATAAGGGCTCTAGGCTCCGAATATGATTTTGTCCCATTCGGTGTCGAGACCCTTGGTCCGTGGGGTCCTAGCGCTATAAGACTTTTTAAAGAAATAGCAAAAGAATAGTCGACATCACAGGAGACCGAAGAGCTGGCAGCTACCTCGGACAAAGAATTAGTCTAGCTATCCAAAGGGGGAACGCTGCCAGTATCTTCGGAACCTTGCCTAAAGGGACTCCTTTTAATAATGTATTTTAATTATTATATTTTATTTTTTAAGGTTTTTAGTTTTAGGTTCATTGTTATAGTATATTTTTTGTTTTAATATAAATTGTAATTGTTAAAATGTAGGTCTTTAAAAAAATCAACGTAATATTTTTACTTACATTATTGAAGTTATAACCATCATAGCTTAGCCAAAATATCAACAAGTACTGCAACGTCTCGTGTCTTATGATTAGAGTTTCTTATTTATAATATTATATTTTCTCTCCAGATTTGAGAAGACTATTAAAATTTTCACATATCATTTCCGTTTGATTTCTATTTTCAAAATATCTTTTGTAGTTACCGATTTTTAAGTTCAAATTAGCTTTACTATGCGTCATGTGAGCTGTCAATTGTGGCAAATGGCAGAATACCGACCCTAATTTTCTTGAAAATTAATTTTCTGCAAATTTTTTTTTTGGTTAAAGTTCTGAAATTTACTAGTTATTCAGTTATTTTTGGCGGTATCTAGAAAATCAGCCTTTCTTGAGTTATAAGTGGTGTAACTAATACATATTTGTTTTATATTATATATGTATATAAAACACATATATATTATTTGACGACCTCCGTGGCTGAGTAGTTTATACGCCGGGTTTCAAGGTGTCGCCAACTCGAGAGGTCCCGGGTTCGAATCCTGGTGGAGGCAGATGTTTGTATGATGAATACGAGCATTTGTACTCCAGTCATGAATGTTTAATATGTATTTTCTGTAAATATACTTATATATGTATCAGTACATGTATTATATCCGTTACCCCGGTATCCCATAACACAAGCCTGCAGTGCTTACTTTGGGGCTAGGCTAATTGGTGTGAATGTTAGAAATATTTATTTATTTAAATAAACTAGTATCTTGTTCCTGGATAATCAGTAATAAGTAATAATTACCTAGCTATTTTTGATCCACTACTGATTTCTTACTTCCAAAAATAAGGTTTGTTATGTTCAAATACCTAAATTAGTCATTTGTCTCAGTAGATACCTACTGTGGAGCCGTCAATATGATCTAGGCAACCAACAGAATTAATCTGAATGATAACTTTTTGTATCGTAATTGTCCCTACTTATTTTGCATCCAGCATTTCGCGACATTTTCATTCCCAATGCTTTAATTAGGCAATTATTCATGGAATAAAATAATGGTTAATTTTTGTAAATAAAACAAACAAGCCTACCTGGGGTGGGTAAATTAGCGAATAATTTGAATCCAATTGATGACGTCCAATGTATGTGATCTGCGTATGCGCACCGCCTTAGCGATGCGTTCTTATCTTCACTGCAGTTATTATTGCAGTGGTTGTTAATTAGAAACTTTCGTAGATTCGATAGAAATAGAAAGTAATTTTATGAATTTTACGTATGCGATATATTTATTTATTTATTTATTAATTTAAATAAAAAAAGCGATCCCTAAAATGCTGCGTGTGAAATGCTATGCAAAGATATTATGAGTCCGTGTGTTCTAGCCACTGTGTTTCCAGAATTGAGGTACATTTGTTCGAGAGAATAAGTTAAGGCGTCTAATATTCCTTATTTTTTATGTCTAATAGCTTAATATCGAAAGCAAAAAATACCTGGTCTACAACACTCAAACAACAACTCAATAATCCATATTTTGTCCGTGAGAAAATAAGTAAGGTCTGGCGGTCTTTTGATCTTGTACTATATTGTTTGAAAGCATTTAGAATTATTCGTCCGAAAATGCAAATTCCCATACTGTCTACGACTTCGGAAAATCAAAGCTACAATAAAATATTATGGTTAGTAGGTACGAACGATACGATAAAATTACCGTGATTAGGGCCACGAGTGTACCCGTTGTGTTAAGCAAGTCGTGCAATAAAGCAAGCCTACTCCACGACCCGACCTCTTTATCACAATTTATATAATGCGTCATGCGAAATTTATTCACTCGGACTGACAAGAAACGATTATGGTGCTGCTAACTCTGGATAAAAGTTGTGAATTTGAAAGAAAGGTAAGGCATAGCGGGTTTTATGCTCGAATTGTAGCGCCAGTTTGGGGAAGACTCCTACACCTTACAAAAAATTACAGTAAAATATGACTCAACTCACACTGGCGCAGAGTCGAAGCGTCGCGTCCTGTTTTTTTAACTGCGACGACGCTCAGTGCGGTACTGTACTACTGCTGGTCGGCGTCAGACGCGTCACGTCCCCTTTCCAAGTATTGGCGCGCGTGGTATAAAGGGGAATACCTTAATAGTGTGAAAATAGAGATGAATTTGCTACAGGCAAAACACGGGAAACCATGACGCGTCGCATCGCTTCGACTCTGCGCCAGTGTTGAGCCTCACTCTAACTTTTGGTAGTGTTGTGTTACTGTCGGTGAGCAAAGTTCCAGTGCTCCACGGGGTAGAAGATTGGGTTATAATAGGCAACGGTGCGAGTGATATTTTTAGTATCGCAAGTGTCTATAGGCTAGGGTGTTTGTTTGCCACATTTTTAAAATAAAAAAATAAAAAAAATATTGCACACGTAATCACCACAAACACACATAAACTCACTTGATCTTTCCGAAATTACGATTCCTATTGTCCAAGTGGTTGTATTACATATTATAGTTTGAGATTTTAAGTACTTAAAATAATATTAGTATTTACTAATCTAAGAGGAAGTATATCTAAAGAAAACATAACTAGAAAAAATTTCATGCGGACCAGGCAGCAGACGGGACTCGAACCCGCACCCTTCGCAATCCGGGCGAATGCACTGACCAATTATGCTACCGCGGCCCTCACGGACCGCGTCGAAATTCCTCTAGCCATTCTTAAGCTGCAAGGCAGCGCCATCTCAAGCAGTTACATGCTTTATAAATAATAAAAATTATAACTAAGAGGAAGTATTTTAATAATCAAAAAATATCACCTAAAAATACAACTGGGAACCTAATAATTGGGTTAGGTTACCAATTGTATTTTTTTGAAGATCAGTTACTATTTTCGTGATGATCATTTAAATTTGGCCATATAAAAATTATTTGGGTTTGTGTCCAATGGGTGACAACAGGACTTTCTTACGAAACGCGGTCTCTTTTGTCCGTCTGTCCGTCCATCTATCTGTCAGCAGGCATGAAAGAAAGAAAGAAATAATGATATAACATTGTGGTATGTACGAGTATGCAATTTCCACACAATTTGGCCATATTATTTAAATAAAGGCTGCTATTTAAAAACTATTTTTCAGTAACTTTATTTCTGTTGCTCTTCTGCGCATCAGGAGCTGACCTTAAAAATAAGTTTGATGCGGTGTAAATCAAAAGCGAAACTAATTATTTATTAAAACTAACAGAAAATGTGCACCGAAACTAACCGGCGTTCTTGTATTTATGACGAGAATTATGGTTGATATACATTTTAAAAGCAATAAATAAACGTTTCCATAACTGATTTCAACAACAATATTTTTCCGTTCCTGTTGAATATATACAAAAGTCAACAGCTAAATTTCTGAGTAGAAATAAACAGGGCATCATCGGTTTCCCATTTCGGCCTTTTCGTTTGATATATCTGGCAGCGGGATCAAGTCGGGTGGTAATTTATAGCAACCTCGTAGAGGCAGCGGCCGTTAATTCTGCAGCGATGATAACACTTGACAGCAGTGTAAATGCGACATGACCGAGATCGGAGTGTGTAAAGCCAATCTTTGGGCAAGCTCAAACATTTGGGGGTTCAACAGGATCTTTACGGTAATTTAAGAGGTAATTGTCGTGCTTGTTGTTAAGAGCACGACTCACGATTGAGGATGGAGATGGTAGAGTGATAGTGGAAGTCAAATGTTTTGCAATTAGCTGGTCGTAGGATAACTAACACGACGTACCTACTAAGATCTAAGAAAAATTGTAAAACGCAATAAAGTCTTGATTGATTGAAATTTTTTTTTTATGTTATAGCAGGCAAACGAGCTGGCTGTCCACCTGATAGTAAGTGGTCACTGTAAGCGGACACTTGCTGCACGAAGGGTGCGTTCCCGACTCTAAAGGGAAAGGTCATCATATCATAGCTAACAGGGAAAACCGCTGGGGGAATCCCAGATCTTTCTGGTACTGCCAAGCGTCCAGATGGTGGGGTTGAAACTTCGCTCTGCGGCGTGTGGAGAGATTTATCTCATGCTCCTCCGTAGATCCCAGCTACAACTGCAGTCGATACCACTTATCTGGGCCCTTGTGCTACACTGGACCCGCGTGGCAGATCATACACCTGGTATCGCAATCCTCTATAAGCTTATCATCAGACGGCTCATATGCTTGTTTGACACAGTACCTTTTATAAGGTGCAAAAGTTTTCATAAAATCTAGGCTTGGAATACTTACTCAATAAAGCGGAAAGCTCGATTTCTAACGATATGTTCTAAGATTCCTGAGCGTGATGCCTTTGAACTAGCAAAGTTTGCGTTTAGCTAGTATTATTATAGGATTCTTTTATGAATTCAATGTTACATTGTGTGGCGTAGTAATAAAAAGTTTAGCTTTAGAGTTTTCAAATGGTTTGTATCGTAAAAATCGTTTTATAATCACATTGAACACGCAAATGCGGTATATTTTTGCAGCTAAATTAAATTGTTTACTCAGACAATTCAACTTTGTAGTAAAAAAATGTTAATATGATTTTAGAAATAATCGATTCCTATTTTGGATATATGTGGTACCAAATTGTTTCTTTATGTAATAATAAAAATAACAGTGGGTGACTGTTTTCACATGTAAACTGTAAAATCAAAATTTGATGGCTGCTGTTATCCCAAATAAATAAGACAAAGCTCCAAAGTAAGTACAAGGCTTGTGTAATCCCTTAGGATGGAGTACATATACTGATACATATACACTACAACTTTACTTGCTAATTCAGATAACGATTTAAGTTATATTTTCGATCGAGCTGTGCCCCGCGGTGTTATCCCTGGTTTATTAGGAATATTTTCCCGCAGTAAAACGTAGCCTATGTGTTAATCCAGGAGGTCAGCCAGCTAACTCCATACCAAATTTAATTAAAATCGTTCCAGCGGTTTAGACGTGAAGAAGTAACAAACATAGACACTCACAAACTTTCGCCTTTATAATATTAGTGTGATAAATTTGTTTTTAGACAATTACTTTTTTCGAAAAATGCCTCCACCGTAACTCACTATTTGTTTAGTTATAAAACCTAAGCAAATTTTAATTGTTATAAATTGATTCAAATAAATCTACTTTTAGAATGTACGTCGGGCAAACGGGCATCCATAATAGGTATGATGATTAAAATTTGCAGCGTTTAAGGATATTTGGAAAACGATTTAAATGAACATTTTGATAGGTTTACTGTTTATAACTGTTCGCACTATTTTTATCTACGTGATTTTCTTAGATAATTCAATATTCACGGTGTATAAGTATATTTATCTAGAAATGTATGTAAGCATCCATGACTTTATACACATGCTCGTAATCATAAAAAAAAATTGTCCCAACGGGAGTAGAACCCGGGACCTCTGATTCACCGACACCTTGAAACCTGGCTTGCATATCACTTGAGCCACGGAGGTCGTCATTATAGTCTGAAAGCCTGGATCCCAAAACCTCCATGTTTATATTTACTTACCATGTTTATACCACTTAGTCGAATAAAATGCTCTTGGTCGGCATGAATTTAGTATGCCTAAAACATTGTATATAAATTATATATTCAGCATTTATTATTACAATTTCAATATGAAGTATTTCATTTGTAATAGATCAATTTCTACAATACCTAGTCTAAGTTTATTTTTCCACGCCATTCAAGTGCATTTTGTTCGTCAAAGTGGTAACTTTTAATATTTATTAAAACATTTATCAAGCACAAATATCGAGCTTTTTAGTTTGGTGGCTTCTCACCTATAACGCCGTGTAAAATTCTCCTATCGTACCTCACTTTAACTGTCTATTCTCACGTTTCAGGCTGCCGAGCTGTAGTGGTGAATTTATCGGTATCGAGTTGGTACGTGTGAAAGCTTTGTTACTTACCCATACCCTATATGTGAGCTGAGTTTGATAGTCGGTAGCCAGCACATACGAAAAGGAACTAAAGATCTCAATAATCTAGGTTATACTTAATACAATAGGAGGGTGGAAGACTCAGACATAACCTCAAGCCATACAATAATAAGAGTAAGAGAATTTGCCCTGTATCAAAGCATTGATTTATTAAAATGCCTAGATACCGAAAAAAATATCTACCACAATTGGTAGATACGCTCGTCGCTATACACGCACACATTCTGTACATTAGAGTCACGCACACATTACGCATAACGTGAGCCATTTTTTGCGGGGTTTATTTGGATTGCTCTATCCAGGCGTGTAAATCATCAAAGTATCAATGATTTAAATTGTTATGCAAAATGGGGTAGTAACGGAATTCTGTATTTTTCCCAGACCAGCAGCGTCGGAGAAAATCCTAGGCAACAAAGTGCTTACGTCATATGATATTTTTCATATATGTACATATTAAGCTATTAACGAGATGAAAACATATGGGTTACTCCTTAACTAGCAACTGCTCACGCTGATTCCTATCAAACTTTCATGTAACTCCCTCGCTTTTTCCCTCTTAGATTGAATTTCGTGAAACTTATGCAAAATTTCTAGCGGAGATATACCTCCTGTAAGTTAGTTACTTACCGCATATATTTGCATTGCATTCATGCAAAAATTGAAGTTGTAAATCGCTGAAGCGGTTTTCTTTTTGATGAGGATTCAAAGAGTACTTTCAGACCGAGATTTCGATTTCGAGCAAACTTTTATCCTCATCTTGTGAATCACTAGTGTAAATAGTAATTTTGTCAGCATCAGTCAATTAGTTGCCAGGAATAATTACTTAAGTTATTCGTGGTAGGCAGATTTGCTCAAAAAAATTGAATTGCCTTTTTACAAAGTGTTCGTTTTTGTTTTTTTTTTATTTATTTACTAATTTAGTACACACACAATAAAACATATAAGTAGAACAAGAACAAGAAATTTGTACAAGGGCACTGCTTATTTGTTTTTAGTATTTCGGTATTTAATGTGCTTGTTTCAAAGATAATGATATTATAAATAAACTTGCTGACCCGGCGAACTTTGTACCGCCATAAAAATAGGGGCAGGTGGTAGAAGAGAAAATTTAGGGTTGTATGTATTTTTTAATACCACGTTATAAAAAAAAGTCCAAAAATTTCTTTAAGTATATGTAACGTAGTGTTCTATCAATTTCCTGGGATAACATTCCTCCTAACCCATTACAATACCCAATAGTCTGGATGAATGAACAATGAATTTTGGCGCGAAGGCGCATTGTAGGTTTTAGAACAGTACGTTACAGGTGAACAACCATTATTTATTTATTTTATTTAATCTTTAATGCCTTTACATTGCATATGGCGGACTTAAGGATATGAAAAATAGATAGTAAACGATTCTCAGACCCACGGAATATTCATAAAAATTTCATAAAAATCGGTCAGGCCGTTTCGGAGGAGTATGGTAACTAACATTGTGACACGAGAATTTTATATATAAGACGTTCATTATACCTATATATTATTTGTTTTATAGCCATTATTATTAATAATGTAATGAATGTTTTTTTGATGATTGTGTATGCTGTTTGTCGCAGATGACTTTTATAGCGGCATCAGATTTGGGGACGGCATGATCCTAAAGGAATCTCAAGCCAAGAATTGGCTAATGCCTCTAGCGGTATTCCAGGCGGATGGTATCTCCCCTCTGGGGAAGTCTCCTCTACGTCTGAAGACACTAGACAACTCGAACTTGAGGGGGTCGACTAAACTAGAGGGCGACTCTTAGATTCGGACCTCGGCTCGAGTTATCCGTTGCCTTGGGGAACGGGGAAAAACGCCTAGGCATATCTAGTATAGTGCGTCGTGTGTAGACCGGGTCTTCGCACTTTTGGGTGCGGTGACTACTATAGGTTAACTGATTCCTCGCCGGCGGGGTAAAAATATAAGCGCCCGCCGCCCGCACCTCTCACGGTCCCCGTTCTCGTCCTCCCCATACTCTTCACCTCGCAGGCGAGGACTCAGTTAATCAGTCTACTTATAGCTGTGCAGTGAAACTGTGTTAAAATAGTGCACTAGTTAGCTTTTATGCGTGAGGTGTATCCGACGCAGCCAGGAGGAGAGAAGGCATACACAGCTGTCCCCTCTGACGAGTTGGCCGTACAAACGATACATGTGCGCAGGATTTGGCGATGTATTGTGTCATTGTGTATGTGTGAGTGTCGTAGATATATTTTTATTTCATATGCTTGTTCCGTGCTGCTCTAGTTAAGTTAACAGGAGTATGAACCCTTATGCGAAAATTCCAGTTTAGAAGCGGTCGCAAGTGTATTTCAGGTACGAGGAGTTTAGTAAGGAGTTTATAATACCTCATTTTGGTGTTCTCGCATTATTTCTCGAGGTCGGGCCTATGGGAATCAAGCAATAGTGGCCGAGAACAAACGCAAAGATAGCAACACAATACCCGCACATATCCCTGGGACTGAATACAAGTTTTCACATAAATCAGTGGCCTAACTTTATTCAAACGACTCTCTGGCGACATTTGTTCGGATTCCACGTCAAGAGAAACTTTGAGCGGAGTGGCTTCTTTGTAAAAGTGCCGCGAGTTACTGCGAAGCGACGAGAAGTTGGTTTGTCTCATGAACACGTATGTTACTGCTATCGAGTTCAACGTTAAATTTAACAAGGTGCGACCGGTTATGTTACGAGAATATTTCAAATTTGATATCTTTACAGCGTGGGTATTATCTTTGTAGGTTCAGATAGCATATTTCGTTAAGTCAACATTAATTTAGGTTTGTGAAGTTATTCATATTTGTTTGCCGATTCTGGCAAGCTTTTTTTCTATACACAAATCAAATTTAATAACAGTGTATTTTTGGTATTCCCTATACAGAATGAAAAGGAAAAAAGACTGATGCTTAATAACCTCACCAATATATAAAACCTCCTCGTTCACAAATAAATCTCGCCCTTGAGCTTCCCTTATTACATAGTAATTTAGTTTTCTAGTTGCGTATCTCTACTAATCATCTACAGATACGTTTGAAAACGCTGCGAGGGAGAGAGAACTTGCGCACGTGTCAAATTAAAATTTACCTGCACAGACAGGGCTGTCTCAACAGTAGGATAATACACCCCGGAAAACTTCTCGAGCACCAACCATAGACAAAGCCTGAGTAGTAGTAATTTTACATACAAAAACGTCTACTGCTTTTTTTGCGGTTTTGCTCAAAAATTATGCCGCTCCCTGTACCCATTTATAATAGTGACGGATAAAGGTTGCATTCTTCTGAATACAAATTGCCTCCGGCAAGGGTTTCCTGTTTTCCAGAACACATGGCAGAGTTGAAAATGTCCTATTATGGTGGTAATTAGTGCTCGTTTGCTTCTGCTAACGAGTACTTTCATTGCGATTTTATTTATGGCAACATTGTTCATTACTTATATTATAACTATAATTTTACCATACAATATGAAAAGAACTAACGCTATGCAGAAAAGCAGCTGTTCAAAAAAAGGCTTGGCGCTTTATTGTGTGTTGACGATCTGAGTGAGAGTTGCGTAATTTGCCATATTCATAATTTATCTAATCGTGTGTTTTTAGAAAATTTTGTTTAAATACATACGGTAATAAAAAAGCTATGTTTAATGGTACAATTTATAACAAAATAGTAAGACTAATTATTGTAAGTACAATTTCCAATACTGCGAGCAACTTAAATGCCTGCGACGACGCGTTGCGCGGCGTTTGTAGAAATTAGTTGAGATATGTTTCAATACCAAAGTATCGGAATGTAATACATAAATATATACATAAGTAATACTCAAATAGTTCTCCATTAATAATCATATGATTCCTTTTTTAAAAGGAAAATATCATTGATGGTGATTGCCATTTTGTATAATAGCCACGAGAAGCTAGAAGCGGCTACTAAAGTGGCTGAAGCACGCGATAGCGGCCGACTAAGGTAAGGGGGAGAGGGGTGGGAAACGCTCGAGTGACGTGTGGCGGCGTTTTGTATCGGCGCATTAAGTGGCCGGTGCGGGCCACAAGAAGCGAGCTACGACGATTTGTAGCGTGTGGCGGCCATCGGCGTACCGTGTGTGGCGAGGCCGACTAAGGTAAGGGGGAGAGGGGTGGGGAACGCTCGAGTGACGTGTGGCGGCGTTTTGTATCGGCGCATTAAGTGGCCGGTGCGGGCCACAAGAAGCGAGCTACGACGATTTGTAGCGTGTGGCGGCCATCGGCGTACCGTGTGTGGCGAGGCCGACTAAGGTAAGGGGGAGAGGGGTGGGGAACGCTCGAGTGACGTGTGGCGGCGTTTTGTATCGGCGCATTAAGTGGCCGGTGCGGGCCACAAGAAGCGAGCTACGACGATTTGTAGCGTGTGGCGGCCACCGGCGTACCGTGTGTGGCGAGGCCGACTAAGGTAAGGGGGAGAGGGGTGGGGAACGCTCGAGTGACGTGTGGCGGCGTTTTGTATCGGCGCATTAAGTGGCCGGTGCGGGCCACAAGAAGCGAGCTACGACGATTTGTAGCATGTGGCGGCCACCGGCGTACCGTGTGTGGCGAGTCCATATAAAATTTATGAAAACTACAAGAAATATGCCGGTGGCGGCGTTTTGTGTTTGTGGTCGGTGGCCCGTGTGCGGCGACACTAACTGTACTACTCGCCCTAGTACCCATCGAAAACATCTACTCGGTGTCTCTACTAAGACTACACCACCTTCATGCAAAATATGACTATCATTTCTGTTTTCAGTATAGTTGATGGTCGATGAATGCATGCTTTAACTGTTTTGCGTTGCAAAATAGTCTTCATTTCAACTCCATTGTTATTTATGTTTTGTGGGCTATTTGACGATGCTACCGTAAATTTTCGAGGTTGAAAATTTTCTAGATGTATAAGGTTAGGTTTCGTACCTAACCATATCAGCACGGGAGTTTCATGTAGTTATGGCAAAATTTAAATGTCGGAGAGTTGCTAAATACCGACATGAAACGCAACCCTTTCAATCTTGATCCTATAGTTAGTTTAGTTTTGTTTTAATACCGACCGAGTAAGTACGTATCACTAGATTGATTCGATGTACTTGGTACATACTATGTATATACCTACTTGTATCTGAACATTCCGAATGAAGCGTCATAGATTTACTCTAAAGTTTGTTTTAATTTGCATCTTACCTTTTTACACTCTACAAACTAGCAACCATTAAGGTATTTTGCAGTTTAAATAAAATTTCAATTTTCTCATTAGTCGAAGTTCCTTTAAGTACTTATTGGTTTCTCAAGCCGTTTCCCAGAAATCAAATTGCAGGAGCGTATCTGCTAATATTAGATACTGCACTAATAAGCCTATATATACACGATAGCCAAAAACTTAGTTTTATTGTTTGAGAAATAAGTATCGACGATACACAATATTTTCAATTTGCAATTCCATATTTTCAGCATTTTTATATCGTAATATTATCGATATAAACACAGAGTACCGACTGTTAAACTTTTATCAGGATAATTTTACGTCATTGATTATAAGTATGATTTTTAAAAATATTGGGTATGGTAGTGCGTTGGATTCATCGTTCTTTCTTTAGGTACGTTAACACTATCCATATTCACTGTTTCGCACATAAGAATCGTCAAAAAATTGGTTTGCCAATGTGTACTTTAAAATATGCTTAGCTATTATTGCTATGGCACTGGCCAATATTCTTTTTTGGCGCTTTAAGCTTTGTTATTTGACGAGACTTAATTGATTTTTCTTGAAATTAATTAAACTGTTTAACTTGTGCAAAGGAATTGATTAAACAAAGGAATTTGTTAATGTTACAAATTATTTTGTTTAATCTTTTTTTCACCAAATTATATCATAAGAATATTCCTTTCACCAAATATTCTTATGATATATTTGGTATTTTCCAACATTTCAATCTCGCTCTAATGATACTTATTTAAACTAAATATCTAACTAAACTCTAATTGAATAAAGGGTATGATTCCATGATAACTTTTATAAGGCGAACAAAAACAATGTAATTGTGAAAGAAAAAAGAATCATGTATCAAGGATGAAGATAGATGAGAATACACTGAACAGCCGTTTTATTTATATTGCTACAGGTAACTATGTTAAGTTCTTTGTTTTATGGGCGAAATTGCCTTGACAAGTTTTGTTGCTGGATAAAAAAAATGTTCTGGTATATTTAATGACGCAGCGTGACTGTCGCCGCGCGGTGCTCCCGCTCGTGTAGATGACGCTTAACCCGCGCGTGCTCGGATATGTCACTGTCGACAACGTCTGTGAATTAGTTGGACGGCATAACGATCCACATTAAACTTTATCATCACAGCAATAAAGCTCACTTATCCTTTGATACTGGAATTAATGGAAAAGCTACCTACCAGTTAAATTTAATGCCGCGTTTGTAATTTCCTATTACGTGCCTAGTCAAAAAAGTTGCTTATAACGTTTTGTACCTTAATGAGTAATGTTTAGTTAGAATTTAAGGCTGCTTTGAAATATAAATGAGTCGTTTATAGCGTCTTTTCACTCCTGATTTTATGTTTTTAGAGAGAGTACTGAAACTAAAAATTTCATACTATATAGAGACTGAGAAGGAAACACTATTGTCAAATTGAACTTAAGGTTTAGAGAATCATGCCAGAACTGACACCAACACTTATTAAAGAAATAAAGATAATATTTTCTTTTTAGATATAAGTTCCGGGTTTTAATTGAGAACTTTTTGAAGTTATACTTCTTTAGGCGCGTTATGAAAAAATGATGAGAGTGAAATTTTAAGATGCGCGCACATCACTGTAACACAAAAATTAACATGTTAAAGTAACAGCATGAAGTTGGTCGCTTTAGCGACCAACTTCATGCTGTTACTTTTGTGTTTACCGCACATTAAGAAAATCTACCAACAAAATAGAAATAGAATCTCTATTTAGTGGGTGCTAACGACTGCATTGTGAAGGCCTATCAAAAGTATTTACTAATCTGGAACAACGGAACCAAAGCGCGATTCAGGAGACTACAGCGCCATCTCTTGACCATTGGTGTAGTAGAACCAAAAACCACATCTTTATTTTTTGTAATAAAGTGACAATTATAGGTATTCATATTTATAATATCAAAAGTATTTATTAATCTGGAACAACGGAACCAAAGCGCGATTCAGGAGACTACAGCGCCATCTCTTGACCATTGGTGTAGTAGAACCAAAAACCACATCTTTATTTTTTGTAATAAAGTAACAGTTATAGGTATTCATATTTATAATATTTATCCACATGTTTCTAGTTTGTATACTCGGAATACGTGTTTGAGTTTCATACAAGTGCAAATCACATATGTTCTAATAAATTATATTCAGTAGCGATTTTAATTGAATATTTTGATTATTTATTTATTTTTTCAAATTAAAACTGAAATTTATTGACTGTGTCCTTTTCCAGACTTTTTATTAATTTATTGTAATTAATTATTTGCATGCAATTAAAAACTAATTTTAAACGATGCCAAAGAAGGATAACTTCTCACGCGCCTACACGCACCCATTTTTTTTTAATACAGGAAAACAATTACTTCTTCCAATTTCAAAAGTCGTTCCCTATTCGAGATTCTTTGCAACACTATTATTTTTTCTAAAATCTGATATCGTAGACAGCAGGCGTTCACCCTACAAACAACGTTTTAATAAAAGATAATTTATTCAATAAGAAATCAGATAGCTTGGATTCCATTACATACTGAATTGGATTTAGCATACGCATTTACCGAGCCAACAATCGACAGGCCTGTAATTATAAAAAAGATGTTTACAAGACCCCTCAGGCTTTAAAATTACCGGAATTGAGAAACCGGGTTCTATTTTTTGCCCATTCTTTTGTTTGATAAAAAAGTGGGGTTTATTTCGGACGTTAAAGTATTTCAATGTCTTTCGAAACCATTCTCAATTTATAATAGTCACGTGGACTTAAGAAATAAAAAAGAGGGGGGGATTAATATAAATAAATTTTACAAACTATCTACCTTATTATTTCCGGATGAAAAGTATCTTGTGTTTTAATCTAGGTATAATGTATCTTTGTACAAATTTGATAAAACTCCACTGTTTCGAGAAATCAGATTTTCTCAGTTAAAACATTAGTAGGATGCCCAGTTTCCTTCATAGATCAGATTAAAAGCGAAAGCAAAAAAATAGAATGTGCCACCTGTTAAATTTTTCATGCTATCTACCAAGATGACGAAAATTTGCCAATGATTGCCAATTTGCCCTTGAATGATATAATGAGGCAAGGAAAAGTGTGTGTATTTATTTCTCGTTTCTTAAAATTCTTTGTTTAATTTTTTTGGAGGATATTTATTTTATCAGATTAATTAGTGTTTCAGCTGTAAAAGTATTTATCCTATTGGAATCTGTTTTTCAACATGATCAAGCACTCAAAACATTAGGTACGTTTAACTGAAGAGTGATCAAATGTAAATTTGAAAATCAGTCGAAGCACTGAATTCGTTTCTGACGAGCAAACAATACGAATCAATTTCAATCAGCAACGTAGCTGAATAAAATTTCAAACGTATGGAATTTTAAATAGGCTAGCAAAAGTTCGTCGGTACCGAAGCAGATAACAGAGTGTATCCGAGGCCCGCGATTTCTGCAAAGCCTACTGATTTATTTGAAAAGTTACCCCTTAGGAGTAAGTATTGCGAAAGTACCAACCACCTAGACTCGGACACTTGAAAATCTGCCAGCTCAATTTCGTACAAATGACTCTGTTTTAGGTAACATAATGTATATATAAAATATAATGAATAAAACATTTGTATTACTTATGTAATTTAAATAAAATAGCGAGCTGTCAAAATAGAGGAGCATGATAGCGCGTTCAGCTGCGATCGTTGAAGTTAGGCAACTCTGGTAGTGGTTTGTCATTGGGTGGGTGACCAAAAATGTACCATTTCGAGCTCATTCGTGCTTCAGAAGGCACGTTAAGCTGTTGGTCCCGGCTGCATCTGCAGTTGTTAGCACCCATCAACTGAGCAAGCGTGGTAGGTCATGGCCCAATCTCCTTATTCCATCCATAGGGAAGGCCTGTGCCCCAGCGGTGGGGATATTAATAGATTGATGATGAAGAACAAAAACTGATTTGTGAGGCCAGCATCAAATTGCACAGCAATCGTTTAGTAAAATACAACCACAATATAATTCAAAATCCACTTTTAAATGTGCAGCGAATTCCTTAAGTACACAATGTAGCCGACTATTATAATTATTACACTCGTCTGGATCCGAATTTCCCTGGAAAACACATCTTTCCTAAATGGTTTTGTTGGGGTGCTAACTCGTATGATATAATTGCAGTCTTCAAACTTTATACAATTAGGCATCGGAACCTACATAGATAGCATGATAGTGCAGCAGAGCAGCAGTTAGGCAAATTGTATTTTTGGCTTAATATTTTCTGTTTTAACAATAGGATAGGAAGTGTGACAGATTCAAATTCAAAGGTCGATTATTGCATTGATCGACAGATTACTGACTTTGCAGTCAGCATCTATCATCACCAGCTATCTTCACATCTGGACTTCACCATCACTTAAGATCAGGTGGGGTGGAGTCATTTGTCGGACCTATACATAAAAAAGCAACATGCCAGTATATTTAAATTATTTGTCCTATTTTACAATTTGACTGTTAATCCTACTAATATTTTAAATTTATGTATGTTTGTTACTCAACCACGCAAAATGGGCTGAATGGATTTGGATGAAAATTGGCAGATTGCTTATAACCTGGAAAGACATATAGGCTACTTTTTATCCAGGGTTAGGTGTCTGAGAGGTTTTCAAAAAACTAAAATTAACGCGGACTAAGTCGCTAGAGGCCGACAGTTTTATTGAATTCATGTCTCATTTGAGTAGGTACTTATTACTAACACATGGTGGAAGATAGGAGGAAGGATAGGTGCTCTACGTCCTGATATTCCTATATCACTCCATGGATGACGATAGCCCCAGAGTGAAAATTTCAATATGTTGATGGTGATATGATGAAGAATACATATACTGCACATATATAAGTATATTTCGAAGGGTCCAATGCTTAAGGGCTAAAGTGCAAAATAATGACTATTCTGGAGAGTCTGTTGAGCCTTCAAAATCATATATCTTTATAACTATAGATCTGTATGTATGTTTGTTATAATAACTTTACTCTTCGTGAATATTTCAGTGCATATTCGAAATATATTTTAGTTTTGCTTTTTCTGCACATTCGCCGTTATTCGTTATTTTTTTATATTTTTAGTTATCAAAAAAGACCACAGTATCACTGTGGTCGATTTACTAAGTGCATACTGACAGCAAAAATTAGTGCGTAAATTTTTATTTTTACTATTATAATTATACCATCATCATGTAACATTAATAAATGACCCAAAATAACATTAACCATGTATGTACTTTATGTAATAAGTCATATTGACCCTTGTTCGTTTAGTTTCATACTAACATTTCGTAGTCGTAGTAGTCATTTCGTAGTCAGCCTAATAGCTATAGTCACATATCGATTTTATCTTCGATCTCAAAAGTTTTCGAGAAACTCCTTAATATGCGACTTATGAACTATCTTAAACAGAATAGCATACTGTAAGATTCACAGTTTGGATTTCGTGCAAAAAAATCTACAACAGATGCGCTATTGGCAGTTACTAACATTGTAACGCAAAGCCTGGATCAGGGCAACAAAAGCTTGGTCGTCTTTCTCGATTTGCGGAAAGCATTTGACACAGTTTCCATACCTCTGCTGTTAAAAAAGCTTGAAAAAATTGGTATACGAGGAAAACAACTCTCGTTGTTTACTAGCTACTAACACGATCGATACCAATGTGTTAAATTGTCGAATGAGATCATCAGTTCCGATTTAACCATCACTTGCGGCGTTCCACAGGTGAACATATCCGGTCCGACCCTCTTTCTTGTTTTGATAAATGAGTTGTGTAATCTAAGGCTTTCGAGGGGCAAGATAGTCACTTTTGCTGATGATACGACTCTTCTCTTTGCTGGCGATACCTGGGAAGATGTGTTTTCATAGTCTCAGATGGGTCTTAATATTATCTTTGATTGGCTTCGTTAAGCCTAAATACATGACTAAATACATGACCTTTGCATTAAAGAACTCTACTTTACCTTGTGGAGACATGTATAAAATTAGAGCTCATTCCTGCAATAGTCCCAACAATATTCAGTGCTCCTGCCATGTCTTGGAGAGAGCACAAAGTATTAAATAACTCGGCATACTCTTCGACAGCAATTTAAATTTCTACTCTCACATACAGTCTCTATGTGGCAGAATACGTAAATTAATATTCGTTTTTAAAAAATTACGCCATGCTGCTGACAAGGATACTCTTAAGATGGCTTATTATGCCCTGTGTCAATCATTGATAACGTACGGGATCGAGGTTTGGGGTGGTACAGCTAAGACCTGTCTTATCGAATTGGAGCGGACGCAGAGGTGTTTTTTAAAAGTCATCCACTCTAAACCTTATCTCTACTCCACCATAGATTTATACAGACTCAGTGGCGTTCTCACGGTCCGCCAACTCTTCATCTTGCATATTGTCTTAAGACAGCACAAAGTGACAAAAGTCACATCTGATACCAATAAACGTCACCATAGCTATTTTGTTGCTGGCACAGTTGTCTGCAAAACGACTTTTTCTAAGAGATTTTTTCCTTTCTTGGGACCCTTTCTTTACAACAAACTCAATAGAAAATTAGATTTCTATAGAAGTGGTTCGTGGTCGTGTAAGGAAAAACTTGTAAAATACCTACATGCACTTACTTATACAGAAACTGAACAATTGTTGCAGATTTTATCATAATATAATAATATTTACTCCCCACACACACTCACACACACACTCATACTCACAAACTGCCCATAATTAGTCGATGCTTACCATACAAACCCTTAGAGTATCATTGTCTATGTGTAATGTTTTCTGAAAACAATGGGGGCCTGGTGACCTGTAACACGGGTCTATGAACCTACACGGGCACCTGTCTCCCACGAATGACGACATGATTATATAATTGTGCCTAAGATTTTTGTAAACCTTTTTTGTCATTTGTGGTGAGAAATAAAGTTATTTTATTATTATTATTATAACATAGGATTAAGAACTCCCAGTTCGGTTTAAATAAATGTCAGACAAATCATATCTTAAATAATTAAATTTCTTCAAAAGTAATAAATGGCCAGCACAGTTGTCTGACCAAAATAAAAACTAAATGTGTAACCTACTTTCATTTCCTGTATTATTATATCATAAGCTAGTAAATTCGTAAGATACTTTCTAAGATATTTGTTGGTTTCAATGACAGCATAACCAAGTATCTGTCATGAAAGACTGACACATTATTCACTTTTAATCGCTTACACTAATGTCACTACCATGTTCACACGAGGCGATTTAAATTGATTATCTTTATTGTCAAATAGCTTTTCTTCAATTTGATTGAGAGTCTGTTCAACAGTTCAGACGGTTCAAAAAGCATGCGATTTGCAGTTGATCAACTAAAATCGCTTCGTGTGAACCCAGTATTACTGACAGATTGGCCGACAATTCAAATAAAATTTGGGGAACTCCCGCGTATAAGTCTCGGACTACCGTTTATGCCCTTATATGTTTAAAAGTGTGACACATAAGCCCTTATACTGCGTCAAAAAATCATGTTTGTAGCAATAAATTTGGTGGTTTTTTTAATGAATATCATTTATTACATTAATGGCGAGACCATCAAAAACAGCCAAAATGAACAAAATGCTACTTTGGCCCTTATACATAGGACCCACCAATTTATATAGAAATACATATTAAACATCCATGACTGGAGTACAAATGCTCGTATTCATCACACAAACATTTGCCCCCACGGGGATTCGAACCCAGGACCTCTCCAGTCGGCGACACCATGAAACCCGGCGTACAAACCACTCGGCCACAGAGGTCCTCGAAAACTAAACAAAATGAATTGGGAATTCATTATAAAAAGATACGATGAAAATAACAGAATATTGGTTAGCTGCCAACTCGTAACCAATTACTAGATTTGGCACATCCACAAATCCGTATAGAGTTTCGTTAGAGATTTTTTAGTATCGAATACGAACAATTACTTAATGAGTGAAAAAAACTATGACTGGCAATCACGTCCGCACAGAGACATGTCAAATAACTTTTAAGTTTAATTACAGCCGACGTAGTTATTATTTTTGCGATAACAATAGAATAAAGCACTTGAACTAATGAACCATAAAATTTGATTGACATGTCTGATTGCGGCTGTCAGAGGTTGTTAACAATCCTTAATTTCAGCTATAAATAATCCAATTAGACGACCCGTTATGATCTTAGTTCCAAGAAGGCTTCTATACTTGCAAATTCAATAAACTATGAATGAAGATCAAAACAAGTGAACTTAAATTGAATACAATAATTTATACTATTCAGTCAACTAGATATTATATCTTACATTTGCTGCAATTCGTTTCAGGACCAAATTAGTAATTATAATAGTAATTAGCTAGTAACAGAACCCAATAAAGTCACTTGAATCTCACTTGTCACTTAGTACGTTCACCACAGTGGTGCTATTCTGAAAGGACATACTTACTTTTCACCGCGGAATCCGCCGGTGTGATTTGAAGCTTATTTGAAATTCTTTTTCTAATTTTAAGTCATACCGCGGATTTCGAGGTGATAAGTGAGCTACGGAATATCATTGCTGATTCGGATAGATATGCTTTTGAAACCAAAACTTCGATTATGTTTCATTAGTCCATTTCACTCTCTTTCTGTAAAAATAATAAAAATTGTGAAAAGCATATATAAACTGTATTAAATTTAGGATAACGGTATTTTTTCCCATATTTTGGTTGTTTGCGGATTTCCCGCTTAAAATTGGTTTTTTGCTGTGAAGGAGTAAATTCCATCTTATATACTATTTCAGCCAATACCGATATTATTTAGTGTTGTGATTTATAGTCGGTAACGTTTCTATAGCTGCATGAGATAGAGAATTAAGTCACAGTACGCGACGCGTTTTCAAAACTCTTGTATCGCAAACGTCTGTAGCCCTTTACCTGTTTACTACCCTTTTACATAAAAGAAAAAAAGAAATCATCTATCAGTCACACCAATTCCCGTGGGAAATCCACTGTACCCTACTACTATTGAGGTCATGGGGAGAAAAAGAGGATTAAATCCAGTTGATAAATTATTCTATAGTCGGGAAACAATCATTACAAGATGCCAGTATACGTATACCGAATAACAGAAACTGCCCCAACAGGAAAAAGGTCGTTATGATGAAGAGTAATTAAGTCTGCGCTTAACCCCTGGCCCGTCTCTTAAGAAGCGTCTACCGTTTCAAGTATGCATTGTTTCAGTAAGTTTTGATAAGTATCGCAAGCGTAATATAACCACCACCATTGTGTTGTGCGAATGCCAGTTATAAAGCTTCATGCTGATGACACTCGTTTCGACAACGTAACTTAGAATGCAAGTTTAAACAATAGGTGGTTTGACGTATTTTCAGTACGCGTTTAGGAGTACTGCAAAATTATGGAGGGACGTGTACTGTGGGCAAAGATTAAGCAATCATTATGCCGGTTTTCAGTCGTTTATTTAAAAAGTGAATTATTAATTAGTGCATACGACTTAAATGACATTAGACTTTTTGTTAAGAAATTAATAACTTCAAAGTGAAGGAGATAATAGAAATCTCTTGAAGAATGATTTATATTGAAATATTATTGTTTAACAAGAAAAAGAAATGTGAGACTAAAAGCGACTATATGAATGTTTTTACACATTCAAATTATTTGTCCAAACTATTGAATGGAATTAGCTAACAGAATATATTCATTGATAATGTAGCTTGTCTTCGATGCTCATGATGCTCACATGCAATATTGAAGCGGTGAATTTCCGACGGACTGATATTCCACAAGTTCGTAGCGTTAATAACAAATTGAGTACCCGAAGTATCCAGGCTGATAGAATGGAGTCTTTACCAGATTGTCACTATCAGAGCTAAAGCCATTTACTGGTTTTGGTTCTACATATTAAAACAAGGTTCAGGCGCTTGTAAACATCGCTTAGTACCATTTTATTTCACTTGCATATCAAGGAAGATTTTGGAAGCAAATCGAATAAATACTGCTTATACGAATTGGAACACCCCAAACTTTATTAAATTAATCCCAAAAAGAAATTTGATTTACTTACGAAATTAAGTGAACCTTATTTTTGCAGGTACTGTTAAAAGGTGTATCTTTTATTGCAAGTACCGTGTGTGTATGTAGACTTCAAATTCATAAACGAAGATAGATAGATAACGCTTTATTGTGCAAACCACATCATATTTAAAGGTTCTCTTTCTGGCAGAATCTTGTTGCTCTGAAATTTATTTGGTGTAACACTCTTGGCATATTTGTTTCTTAGGTACGCACACCACTCATTTAATAAAACAAGATTCAACGGTATAGATGCACTGATTTATTTTTTACACTTGTTATTATCTTCTTTAAAGGAATATTTTGAAAGCAATTTTTTTTTGTTTGCCTAACCGAGACTGACTGTAAACTTTCTGCGATAAATGATGGTTCTGTTTTTTTTGAAATGAAGATGATGCCATTCGCTGATGTGAATAATAATATTATGATATTAAATGTTCTGCGATAAATAGTACTGACTCGATAATCATTTAAATTGTGAACAACTGGCGGTCTTATAGCTATATAGCCATTCCTTACAGGCAATTATAAGATGGAGAGACGAATTTTAGTAAATGAGAGAAAAGACTAAGACTAAGATGCTTATAATATTTCTTGAATTCATTTAGGCTCGTATTACAGAATGACAACTAAGTGTTGATCTGTACTTAAATAAAGTTAGAAAGGGATGTAGCTATGTGATATTCAAACGCACTTAGTGCACTTATTTGTCATTATGTAATACGAGCCTAAATGAATTCAAGAAATATTATAAGCATCTTAGAATATATTATCGTAAAGAGATATTTTGATTTAGGGCGAGTCATAATTTAATTTATTGCTAATAATAGTCACAATTTAATATATATTAATAACAAAATAATGTATAGAATGAAGAAATAATAATAATAATTATTATTGTTTTTTATTCTTTTTCATGGGGTTTTCCAACATTTTACGGGATTTCTATTTTATTTAAGTCAAATGTGTATGTAAGTTTTCTGTTAAGTCTCCTCTTCTATCTCCAAGAACTTTCTCACAATCCTGCATTTGTTTAGTATTGCTGCTTTGGTAGAGAAATGTGTCATCATGTAATCTATTGCTTTTATAATTTTATGATGGGTTTTGGGAACTACACCTGTCGTAGATAGAACAATCGGAACAATATATTGTTGTTAATATCATTATAATACATTCTTAAGGTCGAAGTGATTACAAGTCCATAAATACTGCATAGTCGCAAATATTTATAGCATATATTAATTCCCTGAACTATATTGTTCGATGAAATAAGACCTTTATCAACAAAGCAGTACAAAGTAGCTAGGTATGAAATTTCCACAATGTTCGACCCTCACGCCTTCGATGGAACATTCCTTAGGTATATACAACCGTATCATTTACCGGTTACTTCAGTTCGCTAAGTTAGACTAGCATTGTTCGTATGTGCGATGTGCAACATCAACCTAATCCGGTTACATTATTCAAGTTCCATTTCTCAGTACGTCGAGCATCTCAGATTTACATGACTCATCTTCAATCTAGTCGCTTGCGTGATCAGTATTTTATTGTTTTTGGAGTTCAGTAGTGCCTAGGAGTAATGATCTGCTATATAACCACAATATCCATCAGATTCCTGATAAAAAAATTAAAGCCGTCAAGTCCATGTACTATATTTAAAACGAAGTGAAAACCAAACTGTTTCAACACTAAAAAAAGATGTGAGTTGCTTAAACAAAATTAACTATAATTACTAGTTACTAGTATGCAAACTCGGTTTTGTTCAAATAGTGTTGTTGTTATAACAAAAGAGCTATACAAAAATTTACAACACTTTTTTGTAATTGGTTACAAAATGATTGCTTCATTATAGCATCACTATACTGTTATTTGTAACCAAACTATTTTGTTATCTGCTACATAATTTTCTGATGAAATATAGCTGTATATTATACCTTGCAAAAGTACTATTCTGCTTTTAAACCCTGTACATACTACTTACTAACTAGTAAGTACTGAGGTTAACAGGGAATTAGTGTAAGTAATCATAATCACCTGGCTCCAATTCATTTTCAAATATTTTTTTTATAAACTTACCTTATCTTATATATGCACAAATCAATCTCTATAGCGCGTTTCAGCGGATGTTCTGAACATTTAACAGAACACGTACTTGCAAAACTCTAACCAAACTTTTTGGCTAACAGTTACATCAACTTTGAAAAAAAAATGAAAATACAGTTTGTCTATGAGTGACTTTTTATTTATTAGTAAACAAAGCTTAACTGAACTAGTTATGTAAATTACTTTTTTCAGTGAATTTGAGATGTTAAGGTATCACGTAAACCTATTTTATCTACAGTTAAAGGTGTTTTGAGTCGAGTACAATATTTGCCAGCCAAGAGTAAATTAAGTTCGTTGACCGATGAGTCCCGGCGGCTCTCTGTGGGAAGCAGGTGCTTCCACTTAAAGTTCATCGATGTTGCATAACAATACTGCGCCATAGCCTTTACGTTCCATTGCACCAAGGTGCAACTATTTATCGGTATCGTGACCCGCCTGAAACTATTCTGCGGGATTAACATGCTATTTAATGGCGCGGGCGGACCGTAAAACAGTTATAATACAGCTCAGCTTTTTTCCAATAAACGGAAAACATATTATTGGTCTGTATTTTAAATTCTTTCCAAGGGATTGCGGGTAGGTAACTGTTTCAATAGCAATATATATTATAGTTTAATATTTTCACATAGGTCCTAATCGTAAAGAGTTAACAGACAGACACACTTTCAAATTTATAGTATTAGTAGTTGGGGGTTAAAATATGAAAATATTTGTATGACTCAACAAGTTGGATGTAGGCTTCCTTTAGCCTCCTTTATTTTCTCGCAGTTTTGCGATACCTGCATAAATTTCGAATTGATCCCTCTTCTCATAAAGTACTATATTCTGTGTTCTTCCTTTTGGGATTTTGGCCGTCCCTAAGGTTAACCTTCTGTTACTCTTTTAGCCACAATATACGCGTTCTTAAAATAAAACAGCTATAGAACAAAAAATAAACACTGTTTTAAACCATGCTTAGACATTTTTTTTTATTTAAACAAAAAATATAGGTACTTGCCCATGATAATTTTTTCTTGGACGCATGTTGTTTTTGTGGTAATAAAGTTAGTTTTAATCTATGTCAGGCAGCGATGTGAACCTTCGACGAATAATTTCACTTAGCTTAGATGCGAACCAACAAAACCGCAGCGAATTCTTACTTAATAGCATAATCACACTTGGGCGTTACCTCGGATTCGATTGCCGTTGGAATTTGGACAAACGACCGTGGTCGGGTATAACCATCTTGGAGCAAATTCGTAAGGCTTCGGTAGATTTTATAAGTGAGATCGTATTCAATAACATTGGCTAGTGTGAGCGTATCAGTTTTACGAGTACGAGTAAACTAATCTGTATTCATGAATATTATGGTAGTTATAAATAATAATGGAGTGTCATTAGAAAGCAGAGACGATGATTTATTTATGTTTAGTTTGTAAAAGACTATACTGATGTTGAAAAAACATATTTTCTTTTCATTTTTCGCCTCCGATAGCTACCAAATTTATTTGATGAAAACTGTTTCTTTTAAAACTTTTACGATCTATTATTAATTCTCGTTACTTCTTACGTTATAACTAGTATTCGGTTGAATTTAATTTTGTCCAAATTAATAATCAAATCATTATTTTATAAGTTTAAAATTAGTTTATCGATAGTTGTTATGATCTTAGAAATAACTTATTAGAAGTGACAAATTGCGCGAAAGAAGTATGGCAGACTAGATCATGGCGGGAAAGTAAGAGTGGACAGGGAATATTCTGCTGATAATTGATGAAATGTTCGGATGTGTCGTTTTTAATTATTATTATAAGAACTGCTAATGTTGGAGTTGAATAAATAAGTTGTTGGTTACTGAAGAAGTTTTCTTACAAATATGAAGTGGGATAAGTACATGCTCACATTTAAGTTTATTTTTTCTTTCATGTTTGAGGATTTGGTGGATAAACCGTGCAGTCAGAGAATATTTCAAAATGCTTCTTAGTCACAGTTATTTCGATCTAAATTTTAATCACTATCTGTTAATATTTGTAAAAACAGTATCGTATGAAATACAGTGTTGATGTATTGATGTACGCGTATGAAAAATAATATGCAGGTATTCATTTGTTTTATTCTGGTATGATGTACTACTGGTCAGGAACGAAAATACAAAATGTTACTAGTTTTAACCTAATACTCGGCTGGTTGAATCATAGCTGGTATAATAATACTTATTGGATTCTTACATAAAACATGTGATTATAACATAAATAACATGAAGCTTCATTTTCAAAATTACATTGTAAACATAAAGTTTTCCTTTTTTTACTTATTATTACTAGTAATTTTATTTTTGTTGTTATTAATTACTTATTGCATATATTATTAAATCAACCATAAATATATCTCATCATTTTTTGTTTCAAATTTTAGATGTAAGCAAAGAAAGACATCAAGTATCAACCATAGTAAAATAATAGTATTTTGCAATTAAAGCCTATCCATTAATTCGGATTTACATTCTCCGCCCATCGTAAACACGATATATGTTTCATAAAATAAATACAAAAGTTGGTTGCTATACTGCTGTGAACCCTAAGTTCTCCTGGAGAACAACAACATTTCCATTTTGTCAAAGTAAACCCATCAATTCCCAAATTTAACGAAACAGTACAACTATCCTTAATGTCAACCAAGCTGTTTTATTAAGAAGGCTATCGTGTACTTAAAAGTCATAGTCAGCTGCTATGAACCCATTCCATTCTCACAATAGACGCAGTAAGAAGTCATTATCATCTATCGTGAACTCATTCCAGTCTCACAACAGACGTGGTCAGAAGTCATAGTTATCTATTGTAAACCCGTTCCATTTTCACGTTAGACGTACTTGAAAGTCATAGTCAGCTGCTGTGAACCCATTCCATTCTCACAATAGACGTAGTAAGAAGTCATAGTCAGCTGTTGTGAACCCATTCCATTCTCAGAATAGACGCAGTAAGAAGTCATAGTAATCTATAGTGAACTCATTCCATTCTCACAACAGACGTGGTCAGAAGCCATAGTTATCTATTGTGAACCCGTTCCATTTTCACAATAGACGTAGTTACATAAATATTATCCTTTCAATCGCCTATCGTGAACCCATTCCATTCTCAGAATAGTCGTTGATATATCACATCACACTAATCACACTAATATTATAAAGGCGAAAGTTTGTGAGTATGTGAGTGTGTATGTTTGTTACTTCTTCACGTCTAAACGGCTGGAGCGATTTTAATAAAATTTGGTATGAAGTTAGCTGACACCCTAGATTAACACATAGGCTACTTCTGTCCCGAAAAAATGTTAGGATTCAGAGGAATTTTCAAGATACTAAGTTAACGCAGACGAAGTCGCGGGCGACCTCTAGTAAAAAATATTCCTGCAGTTGCCTATCGTCATCACCGTCACTGATGCGCCTGCGGCTATCACCGAACTGCGTCTGCTTCCATCACCGTCACTACCAGTTGCACTCTGGTGCAACGCGACCTGGGCAATATCCATTGCGCTCCATAATCTGAAGCTCGTAAACAAAATAGTTTACGCCACATATCTTATTTAAGAAAAAGATTTATTTGAAATAGGGAAACTTCAATATATCTCATTTAAGAATATTTTATCTAGATTTATATGATGAACTTCGTGGCCGAGTGGTTTGTACACCGGGTTTCATGGTGTCGCCTACTTGAGAGGTCCCGTGTTCGAATCCCGGTGGGGTTACTCCAGTCATGGATGTTTAATATGTATTTCTAAATAAGTTTACTGATATATGTACAGTATATGTATTCTATCCGTTACCCTAGTATCCCATAACACAAGCCTTACAGTGCTTACTTTGGGGCTAGGTTAATTGGTGTGAATGCTGGAAATATTTATTTATTATTTATATAAATAGAATTTAGTGCTCGTATTTATCATATTAATATTTTCCCCACCTGGATTCGAACCCGGGACTTCTAAATAGGCGACACCTTGAAACCAGGCGTATATACCACTCGACCACGGAGATCGTCAAATTTTTGGGAAAAAGTGATTATTGTTGAAGAATTTCATTTCTCAAAATAATAATTTGGACCGAATAACATCTTGAAAGCCATATTTTAATAAATATAATATTTTGGCATTGACTTGTATGTATATATTAGGAGTAGCACTATTTGTAAAGCTACATTATTACCTTTTAGGAATTTGGAACAAGTTTTCGCAGAATACATGATATGCGGAAAATTCTTAGTATAATTGCGTTTATACGTAAAAGTTTGATTGTCAACGTTTTTCTGGTAAATAATAACATTCCGTTTACAACCCGGTTCATTGATCAAATTAATATTAAAAAAAAAACCCGGCCAAGTACGTGTCGTGTCACGCGTACACAATATATTTGAGCAGGAGTCTTTATTTTCTAAATCGGTGATTAGAAATAACAATTAATATTAATCTATGTATCTTAACTAAAATATCTAAATCAAAGCTGCGTCTCAAACTCAAAATTAATTGGATATTATGATTTTTTTAAATACGATTTTTTTTATTCCTCCCAGGAATACACCCGTAGTTATGCTTATGGCCAGAAGAGTCTTACAAAATTTGTCTGAAGTGATCATCCCCACAGAAGGGGACGATGCGGTATAACCGCCGATCTTTTCAACACCACACCTCACACCGTCAGGATGGTCGAGTATTAGTTTTAATTTATCTTTGTCAAAATTATTAATCAAATCATTATTTTATAAGTTGTTTTCGATCGTTGTATTAAAAATAATTAAAACCGCGTAAAAGTGTCAAAATGCACGAAAAAAGTATGGCAGACTGAATCATGGCGAAGCAGTAAGAGTGGACAGGGAATATTCTGCTGATAGACATTGAAGCGTTCGGATGTGTCGTCTCTAATTATTATTATAAGAACTGCTAATTTGGAGTTGAATAAATAAGTTTCTGGTTACAGACGGAGTTTTCTTAGACTAGCTTACTACTGTTGAACCTCATTAGAGTAATTAGTAAGTAGACAAGTTAGAAGAAAAAGTTCACAAATCATTGTCACAAAGAACGTTAGTCACTCGGTACTGGTAACTCTATCACTCGAATGCCACTCGAGTGAAGATAAAACTCAAGTGATTTTTATTGACTCGAGTCACTCGGAATATAAAACTCGAGTGACCAAAATTTTCGAACGCAGACACAAATGAATTTTCTGCACATGAAGAACATGCTTGTGACGAACTACATTCACCACTGCTATCCTTGTACTAAACTGGATGTTCATTTTTCATGTGAAAAATCAAGTTATATTACCAAAATAGTAACTTTTTTTGCAAAACTTACAACCAACGGTTTTTTGTTCTAAATTTTGGTCAAAAAATTACCACACAATTCCTTTTTTTACACTTTTACTCATTTTTACCATTTACTAATAACACACAGTCATAATTTCGTCATTTATGACAGCAACAACTCACACAAACATATTTCTACTTAATTTCAAAGAGAACCTTCAGCGGGAAAAACTGTTACAACTTGAATTTCTCACTCGACTCGGTATAAACCACTCTAGTGGTACGAGTCAACACGAGTCACTTGAAACTCGAGTTGTCAAAAATTTAAATCGATGGCGAGTAATATAAAAACTACTCGAGTCACTCGGGTGAAAAGCATCTCGAATCCCATCACTTAAGAACGTCAATGTTCAAGAAAATACATTGCTATCAAGATGTCTAATCGTCATCATCATCAACCCATGTTCGTTCACTGCTGGACATAGGTCTCCCCTAATGCACGCCACTGCTCCCGATTTTGTGCTATTCTCATCCAGCCCACTCCAGCCAGCCTACGAAGATATAGCCTAGATGTCTATTACAAGATCTTTTTTTTTATTTCATATACAGGCAGTAAAAAATCCTTTGACGAAATCGAAAGGCACGTATTTTCCACATTATGACAATCATTTATTCTTCTGGACCATACCTGGGATATTTATGGTTACGGAGTTATTGAAGATCAAAGTCATATTTTTTTCAAGATTTATACATTAATAATTTCAAAACGTTATTAAGAAACTTTTATCGACGCACTTACACACACGCACACAAAAAAAATGGATATTTTAACTTAAAAATACAAATGATTCCCACGTATAATATTTTGTAATATTACATGTTTGGGTGTGCAGATTGCGTAGTCTTTGTCATAGGTATTTTTACGCCCTGTAGTTTGTTTATAGTTATTCAAGGTACTAACCGCTACTACTATTGTCCTGGTGTGATAATAGGGTGAAGTTAACGAAATCCTATTTAATTCTTCATTTACATTTAAAAAATGGATACTTATTTTTCTTTTGTCAATATACCAAAACAATACAAAGAAAAGCGCGGCAAAGTTTGCGAGTTTGGGTCGTGATGTCACTGCCAAGTAAACATTGAAACAAGATGTGACGTCATGAGACATTGAAATCATAATATCTCTGTAATGTTTAGATTATGTGAAGAAAAACAATACTTGTTGATAATCTACCCGACAGGCAAAAAAAAAGGTTAGTCGTCATAACTATTAAAACTCAGTTTAGACAGATGTACAATCTATAAAAAGTTTTTATCATTTACGAGAGAATTTGATAGATAAAAAAAATTAGAGACCTCTGTCGACGTAGCTACCTACTCCCTGTGAGTTATGTAATAAAATATTTGGAATAAAAGAAACTTAATCTAGCTCAAGAGTTATACTCGTCTACCGCAATACTCGTCAACTAGTTTATTTGTCGGTGTTGAAACATTAATTTAAAATATCAGAGCGTCCGAGGGAACGACGCACAGCACGCGAGCGGGCAAATGAAATTTATTTAGATTAAGCATTACGTTAATGAAATGAGGCTTCGTTATGATTTACTTTGAAAAAATGCAGATTTATTTTCTGAAATACCTACGCTGCGGAATATGAAAAATAAAATGCCGCCTTACACTTACTTGAAAACGGTGGTAACTTAGAAATAACGCAGTGTCAAAGTGTTGTTAAAGTATTACATGCACTTTAATGTTATGTAATTAAGTATACTTAAATCTGTAATTGTTTTTATTATAGATATAGATATATAGATCTTAACATATATAGGGCAGAATAACTAGATTTTCGACTCGAGTTTTGGAAGATAACCTTTCTTTGGTTACTTACAAGGAGTCAGAGCAGACGCGCGAACGAAAAACTGTCATTTAAATGGTATCACAAAGTAGATTCAAAAGGTGGTTATAGGATTCTTTTTTATCTTTTCTGTGGTTCCGATAATAGAAATAACTAGTCCCCACCAATCCCTATTGCTCCTTTCCCCTAATAGTGATTTTACGTGAACAGGAATGGTTTGTAAACAAGTGAACACAGATATTTGACGACCTCCGTGGCCGAGTGGTTTATATGCCGTGTCGCCGACTCGAGAGGTCCTGGGTTCGAATCCCAGTGGGGGCAGATGTTTGTGTGATGTATACGAGCATTTATTCTCCAGTCATGGATGTTTAATGTGTTTATATATGAATATACTTGTATATGTACAATATGTTTATTTATATATTATTCTATCCGTTACCCTAGTATTAACACTAGGCTTACAGTGCTTACTTTGGGGTTAGGCTAATTGGTGTGAGTGTTGAAAATATTTATTTATTTATATAGCAATATGTCGTTCTGTTTGGACATTCTACTGATTAAACTAATATGATCTAAGACGAATTTAGCAAACCTGTAGTTGTCAAGAATTATGATTAGACTTAACACCACTTTTTAGCGATTAAAAAACTTCGAATGAGGCATCTGTTTCGAACGGATCACAGTTGTTAGACTTTTCATACATTTATTAGTTACTGGCCTATTTAAGCGAGGTATTTATGTGAGATTTTTTTGGAGAATACTAGCCTTCGCAATCTTTTAAAATATAATGAATTTTCAAGAAAATCGAATACAATGAATTTTTTTAAAAGTACTGGCATAGGTGACCAGTTTCTTAAATAAAGCAAAAACAGAAATCACTTACTGGCCGCTCCTGTAAACGGAATATTTAACAAAATTTGCGGCCTAAAACAATTATAAACTTATGTGTTACTTAACTTTCAAACACCTTATAAATAAATAATAATAAATAAATAAATAAATAAATATTAATAATTTAAATACCAAACTTCCTAAAAATAGCACAAATAAAATGTTTACAGAAACCATTTTTTTAACCTTTACGCTACAAACAGCCCATTCAATTGAGTTGTGTACGTCAACTGTCAAAAAATTGCTCATAATCTTAGAGCTACTATCTTAGGGCTTACATGGAAACAAATTAAATAAGGAACCATATTTAACGAACATAGATGGCGTACATCTAGTGATACTCTTATTAAATAAATAAAATAAATATTTTCAACACTCACACCAAATAGCCTAGCCCCGAAGTAAGCACTATAGGCTTGTGTTATAGGATACTAGGGTAAAAGATAGAATACATATACTGATACATTTCTAAGTATATATTTTCTTTTATTTAGAAATACATATTTAACATTCATTACTGGAGTACAAATCACACATCACACACACATTTGCCCCCACCGGATTCGAACCAAAATTCGAAACCTCTCGAGAAGGCGACACCTTAAAACTCGGCGTACAAATCACTCTGCCACGGTGGTAGTATTTCGAAATACTTACTAAACTAGTGTCTACTTATAGAAACTGGCCAGTTATACCTTGTTTAACCCTACTCTTGCCTTGAAAATATTTTATGTATCGGGGAATAATGACACAGGAGGGGAATTCCATTCTCTGGCGGTTCGCATGGTAAAGGAGGATGCGAATCGTGAAGTACGCCGTGTAGGAATTTCAACCACGTACGGTACCCCTAATACGAACCAATATCGAATTCGAATAGTTTCCGAGTCCGAAATGTCATTGTCAAATTTTGTATGGAAACTTGTACAGCAGCGCTACAACGGACGTAACGAGACCTAAAAATCAGTACACATTTGACAATGACATTTCGCACTCGCAAACTATTCGAATTCGATATTGGTTGGAGCTAAGGGTACAGTACTCTTCGAATAATAGGATTCAACAAATCGATACTCCTATCAATATGTCGGTCGTAATAATTTATAGTAGCTATACCATTAAGTCATTATATGTTAATTTTTAATACATTAAGCTGGCTATTCATTAGTGAGTTATAAATGAGACTGAATAGTAATAAGGTCATTATTAATTATTCACATACAATTTGTTATCGAAATTTTGTACTGATTAATATTTTTTTTTAAATATCTAGCTTTTTGACTCTGGACCGTTTAGAATCAGAATCATCATCAGATATTTGATGAAAAACATGAATGTAATTTTTATAAAAAAAAAATGTAAACCTTCTGTTAGTTAGTTATTAATACTTTTATGTTGCAATGGACATGATTATTATTTGCTTGTAAATACGCGGCATTACAAACTACTTAGCGCCGCGCTTAGTAACTAATGTCTCTGAAACATTAAAATGTGGCTAGTGACGTCATGTGTGACGTCGTCACACATACGGTTTGCTCCACCAATGCTCGTAGTCATAGCTCAGTGCGTGAAATTCTCGTAGCAAAACACGCTTGATTTCGTAGGAAGCCAACTACGACATGCTACGATGCTCCAACCGATCTGTTGCTTGTATATTACGCAACAATGAACCATAATTTTAGGATTCCATACCCCCAAAGGGTAAAAAATTACCCTATTGCTGCCACTCTGTCGTCTGTCTGTCGGTTTACATGAAAGAATAGTCACGAAATTTTACTTTTTATTTTAATTGTTAAATTGAATACTACAATAAAAAAGAAACGGTATGTTTGTATAAGTATCGCTTTATAATTTTTTTCAAGTACATAAAGTAAGGAAATCCTGTATTATTAAGTGAGTAAAAACAAAGAAAGCTGTCAATGTTGTCATATTTATACAGTTTTAGTTACGGGGTCTATCTCAAAATCGAAACTCGTTAAAAATGTGAAATTTTGGTATATGCTGCATCTAAACAACAAATGCTGAATCGAACCAACTGATTCCTGACACACTTGCCCGATTATTCGTTTCAAAGCG
The DNA here is from genome assembly GCA_902850365.2 of Chilo suppressalis. Taxonomy (NCBI): domain Eukaryota; kingdom Metazoa; phylum Arthropoda; class Insecta; order Lepidoptera; family Crambidae; genus Chilo; species Chilo suppressalis. The sequence goes on from OU963902.1 coordinate 9,902,374, forward strand.
TCAAAACAGATAAATTTTTGTTTGAAAAGAATGCGTAATTGCACTTTTTCTTTAGACTTTATATGGTATTATTGGCCGTCCGCTCCTTTATCCACTTAAACTTTAGTTTTGTTTTAGAACGCCACAGGAACCTGATATGTTTCCGAGTTAAAAAGTATTTTATATCAAAATCCAGATCGGAAACTATAACAAAGTCCTTTTCAGGACCCGGGTAGGCCAGTTACTATTACTACTATAGTACTAAAAATCTACATTTATGTTTAATCGAAAAAAATAATATCATGTTATGCTTTATTTTAAATGAAATCTATAAATTACAATAACCAAGTTTTTTTTCTTCTATAAGAATGTATAAAGAAAATGTAGCTATTATGAATAGAATACTAACACTATATGTTCAAAGTGGCCGAGGTCAGTAAGGTTACTGGTTGTTTTACCCTAAATAGGCTTAATTTAATTTTACACTAAATAGGCAAAGTCTGCGTGATCCAGCATAGACGACATCGTGGCTAAACATCAGGTGCGATTGTGGTCTAAAGCACTCAAATCTTTCATAAAAAAAACTGAAAGCAATAGTTTCAAAAGTTAAACATGAATAGATTAAATAAATAGTTGAGTACTTCATACGAGAGGAGTGCAGGTAACTATTTAGATAATCCACCGAAACCTTTTAAGCTTAGTGGACTTCCTTAAAACCTCGAGTTAATAGACTTTTATATTATATCTTCTTGCACGTGGAAACTGGAGTCCTCGTCATTTCAATGGAGTCTTTTTAGTGGAACAAAGGAGCGTTGAAATTGTCCCGTGCCCGGCTTGTTAGCGAGTGCTGACGCTATTCGATCAATATTATAGTATGAAAGACTTCAATACCCCGGGTTCATCTATCAAGCTTCTCAATTGGTTAGTGAATTCTCTATAGAATGTGATACTGTTTTATGTGTTTTTTGATGGTTTTATGTCAAAAATACCGAAACCCACTTTCTTAAAAACTAAAGCATGCATTAACCTTATATCCATCTCTTTTGAATTCAGATAGTTGAGATGGACAGAAATTGAATGAATGATGATGAATTTGAGAATGTTGGTGTCAATACATTAACATGCATTCCAGCCGTAATGATATGCCATGAGGGTTTGTAGAGCATCAAAGGTACGTCTTATATAGTGACGTCTTAGCGAGGACAAATTTGGCATTCGGTATATATATATTTTTTTTAATCGATAGGTCCGACAAATGACTCCACCTCACCTGATGTTAAGTGAAGGTGAAGCCCAGACGCGAAGACAGCTGATACAGCAGTTCTACCTGCCACACCAGCCATCCTCACCCTTGCGGCCTATATGTTGCTGCTATATCTAGAAGTAGGTAATAGTTACAGGTTGCCAGTTCATTTTTTTTTTATTAAAATGGTGGCAAACAAGCGTATGGCTTTAAATATCGCTCGCGCCCTTGTCTACCGTGACTCAATTCCCTACCACGAGGGGCCCTGGAACCTTCTTCATCGTCAGAAACACAACACCACCAAAAGGTAGCATTGTTTTATTGTCAGCTTCTGTAGGGTGGATGACACTTTCCCAGACGGGTACTTCAGTAAGAGAGGGAATCCGCTATGCCTCTCTTAATTTGACTTAAAGTTATATAATGATTAGAATATTCACTAAGATAGTTTATATGTTTTCATATAAATATGCCCAGTCCATTGGTGTATACCTACCACCATATACCTTTACCATAAAGGTACCATATACCTTTTGGTGATATTTATTAGACACTATCCACAAAAAAATCAAGAACTGGTGAATCTAGCAGAGTCTAGAATATAGCGGCCGGCAATGATGTACCGATTGAAGCATGAAACAAGATTTATTTTTCATGAATTTGCTCGTTTAGTGGCTTCGGATTGTAACAATGAGATGTTTAGTTTCTGCCGGGTGGTAACCCTCGGGGAAATTATGCGGGCGTCCCGCTGTCAGCCCTGACGCGCTCGATCGTTGGGGACAAGGAACAACTAGCCGGAAGCTTCAATTCTTGAACATTTGCATTTTAAGTCCGGACGTACACATTTTCTTTTAATAAGTTAATATATTTGATTATACACACGCCTCGAGGAGCTCGATGGCGCGGGTGGTTAGCACGTTCGGCTGCGATCGTTGAAGTTATGCAACTTTCGCAGTGGTCGGTCATTGGATGGGTGACCAAAAATCTTCAATCTCGAGTTCCTCTGTGCTTCGGAAGGCACGTTAAGCCGCTGGTCCGGCTGCATCTGCAGTTGTTAGCACCCACCAATCCGCACTGGGCCCGCGTGGTGGGTCATGGCCCTCATCTCCCTATTCCTCTGCCCCAGTAGCCGAGACATTAATAGGCTGATGATGATGATATACACGCCTAGATAGTTCAATCCAAATTAACCACTTCATTAAAACGGCTCATGTTACGCGCAATGTATGCGTGACTCCACTGTTAGATTATGGTAAAGCAGTCAATGTGTGCGTGTGTAGACTACGAGCATATCTGTCATATTATTAAGTAGTAGATATTTTTTTGGAGTTTCTGTCCAGTTAATACGGTAGCTTGTCATGTATAATCTAAGGTCTTAAATCGTATGTGATAACTACAAATTTTCAGGATTTGGAGCTCGATGGTACACGAATTAGCGTGTTCGGTTTGCTATTGCAAAAATTAAACAGCTTTTACATTTGCCTTGTATTGAACGAGTAACCAAATACCAGTTTAACTTTATGCCTTTGGTACAGGGTGCAAAACCAACACACATGGAGCCCGCGTGGTGGGTTATTTTTTATATGTAGGTTCGAGACAATAACTCCAACCCATTGGATATTAAGTGGCTGTGAAGTCCAGAAGATAGAATCGAAGATAGCTGGTACAATAGTTTTACCTGCCACAACAGCTATTCTTCTCTTGCCGACTTGTAAATTATTTCCTTACGCCTCTTAGGACCCTGTGTTGTGAGAGGGAAGGAACACGTAAGCTTACCAATTGGGGAATGTTCGAGAAAACATTGGGTCAACGCATCTCTTTGCTCACTTAAGATTGGTAGGCTCAATAATCATGTAGCTAGGAGCGCACGCGTGTCTTCTAAGGGAAAAGCGAAGGTAAGATATGAAAGAATAACGCCTCAGAACAAGCAATGATGTACATGATAGAATACGCTTAAAAACGTCCATTACGTTACGTCAGTTAGTCCTCTTCACTTCGGCAATGATGTGAAATAAATTATAGCCAATTCTCCGTATTTAATTTCTGCATTAAAAAGGTACACAGAACTCTAAAAACGATTAAAATAATCACCTGTTAAAATATGTAGTTATAATCCTTTCCATATAACAATAGCTTCGGTGCCAAAATAATGTTAATGCATATTAATATACCCTACGCATATCACAATAAGGACGTGGATAAATTAAAACGTTCTCAACACAAATTGTTTTCCCCTAACTCTAATAGACATACATAAATCCTGACCGTAATCATTCCGCCGAGTTGGCCGGCCTTGTAGTTAGTGGCGGCTCCAATTTTGTAATATTGCAATACAATTTATCAGAGTTGAATTTGGAAAACGAAATGTAGGAAATTTTCATTTATGCATTCTTGAAATAATAAGTTATTGAATGCATAACTTTAAATTTCGTCTCCCTTATTAATAAACGAAGAAAAAGCTTTGGGTAGTTACTCTCTTATTACAAAAAAAAAGTTAGAAATCAACGTTAGTTTAAGAAAAACATACATACAATACTTTCCTAAACAAGGTTTAGAACTGTTGGAGGATACGTGTGAGATATACTGGCTGGATATTGTATACAGTAATCTGTCACACTATGGACTTGACACATTGTAAATACTTCATTCACTTGTTCGGTAAAATATACAATTGTTCAATTCATTCAAAGTTTTAAACGATTCTTCCCCTGTGTATTTATCTGCTTACACCATAGATGAATGATTGGTCTCGCTTCTGAAGCGACCAATCATTTATCTATGGCTTACACCATATTTTCTATTAGAATTTATATCTAACTTTTTTCATTTCATTTCGTTCATTAAATAACAAATGGCATTTGAGTGATATGAACAAAACATGGCGTAACTAGCCTAAGATTATTCCTCGTTTATTAAATAAGAGGGATGCTTTTATTTGTCTTTTTCGAAGCAAAAGTGCAATTAATAGAATGTAAATTGTATTCTAACTAGATTGCCAACTTGGCTGGTCTATAATTATCATTGAATTGATTATGCGCTGGAGGAGAAGCGATGTATAGAAAGTAAAAAACACTGTATTATTGTAATGGGTATTGAAGAGTTGTGTTAGTTAAACATAATATTTTAAGGAAAACATATAATAGTAGGTAATCACAACACAGTTTGGTGATGACATATCTGGAGGAAGAAGCGTTTATTAATGAGTAATCCGTCACCGCTCCCCTTTCATATTATGCTACTTTTTATTCGGATTTCCTAGTCAAAGATTGATAACAATACTATATTAGTACTGTAATTTTGTTAGATTGGCATTATTAACGAAAATACCAGCATCAGTTATATAAAACAGTGTAAGGTTAGCAGTGCTTACGTAATTTATAGTGGATTTGAATTAAATAACGGGATCCCATACACTAATATCAGTGGTTTATATTTTTATGACCACACCCATTTAGGTGACGAAAAACATCACTCATTAATACACTTAAAACAACGTTATTGTAATGTTGTTGCTATTTGTTTCGGATCGTTGCAAAATGACTCATCATTATAAAATCCAAGAGATAAATAGACAGTTAAACCGAAATTAATTTATAAAATATCCGAACATGATTTACAAAGCTAATTAAAAGCACTATAATAAGTTTTTTTATTAAAACTATTAATTTTAAACACCATTTATTACACAATGAATAATAGAATTCTGTGTACTCAAAAGTGCATTAGCGTAAAGCAATTCCGAAATATAATTAGCGAGTCTCTTCAAACAATTGTTTGTTAATGATTTAATAATAACGACTCACTATATTCTTCAGTCGTACCGAACTGTGCAGAGTCAACAATTAAAACACTGCCGTTTCAAATAATTTTGCTGACATCTAACATACGATCTACTACAAAATAAAGTAGAACAATTAAGGGATGGTCTCATTGTGCATTTAAGAGCTTGTAAAAGTTGAATGGGCAGCATCACACTACCACTTGTGCTGTCTACTAATGCACTCAGCACTTGCAGAGTTTAAGTATTCTTCTCGCATTCTAAAGACATAAATTTAACAACCTCACCAGTCGTAAGCTCACATTGCAAACAAGAAACAATATAAAACTCGAGGTACGTAGTCACCGAAAGGTATTTTCACTTAGTAAGTATCGCAGTATTCTATCGTTCACCCAAGAGATGGTGTGACGGCACTCGTAAAATATTACTTTGTTACTATATGTATGAATAAAATAAACTTCGAAGTGTTCCGCCGTAAGTATATGGTGATGTTTGATGTTATTATGTACTCATATGTGACGAAATAATAACAGAGTCTTGAAGATAAAAGAAAATAAAGAATTTTCAGATAGTTACAGTAAGAATTTTTAGTGTTCGATTAAAGATAGTAAACAGCTAACCAATCAACCAACCATATTTTTTAGCTACAAGCTTGTTTTTGACCCATTTAATATAACAAGGGTCGCACCTTGTTATATTAAATGAAATAAAATAAAATATGTAATTTTGAAAATATTTTCAAGCACTACGGGGATGGCCAAGTTCTACATTAAAAATGTTTAAAATTCCGTAGCAATTTGTTACAGGATTACAGTTTGGAGACGCATAGAATCCAGCGAGCCTCATTTATCCACTGACTGTTCGACAGTCGTAAGGTAATCCTAACTTGCTTTCCTTGAACTTATATAGCAGTTACATTTTTATAGATGTATGTTTTTAATAAGTAAGAAGTCTTTTTACTAAACCTCCGCTATCTTTCCATCTATTTTCCAGCGAGATAATATGATAGTCACTAGAAATTCACATATTCTTAATTGTATTATACTATTATGAAAAGGAGACCACAAAGGAGAAACGTGATATTTTCAGCATTTTTCTCTTGAAATTTACGATCGCGGTATTTCAAGTGTTCTTATCGTAGCACCTATGTACTACAGTTGTGATTTGTGAGGCCTTGAACATTATAAAGTCAATGAAAAGTTTTAAGCTAATACAGTTAAAATAACAGATACCTCTAATAACAGATTCGTTTAAACAAAATAGTTCTGGCTTACCTCACCTCATTTTATTTGTTTTTTTAGTATCAAAGTAATATGGGTGCTGATTCTCCGTAAATATAACTTAAATAAATGTCTAAGAGAAAACTAAAAGCTATTATTGTCTCAGAAAGTACATTTTGAACGTTATTTGAATGTCACCAAGGATAAAATAGTGAAACACTATAAATGTGCACACCCACGCTCTTTGGGAGCGAAAGAAAAATATGATACGCATTAGCTGATATTATTTTTGATGTAACTACGTGTGAACGTAGAGTCAAAAGATTTACATTCACATACTTTCGAATGTGCCAAGATCATTAAGCCTTTCAGATGTCTATGCACTATTGGTTGGTTCAACTCTTTCTTGGTGCAAAATTTATTCTTAGAATCATATATTACCTTCTATGTTGTACGATGGCGTGGCGGTCGCACTGAGCACGTGATCGTAATGCAAACAGCCCTCGCAACGAGACATGTTTTGTCACTTTAGCTGAGGAGGCAAAACATCACTACGCCCCGAGAAATTGCCGCATCGGAATTTTTTTCGACCCGCACAACTGAAATATGGGGTTCGATTTGGTGCGCAGTTTTTCTCAATCCACTTTCGTAAAATAAAATCACGGTTCACCCAAGAGTAGGTAGGGACATGTGAAGAATGGTGTGGCTTAAACTCATTTTCTTTTATTTAAAAAATACGACTGCAGTATGTTAATGCCTAGCTTTACACCACATAGCTTGTAAGATTTCAGAGCATAAAGCGTGATACAGCTTGAGACAAAAGACCTAAGTATTATTAAAAGACTTTTATGTGAAATCTTCGTGTACAAAATAATGTGAATAGCATTTTAGGTGAATCAGAAAGTTTGGGTACATGAGATTTTTATAAATAAATATTCTGTTTTGTTTTGTGCAAACTACTGTTTACTGTATTGCATTTGCAATAGCAGCGAATAAAATGTTATATTTAAAAAAAAATGTGATTATCCTCAAGCAACCATAAGTTAAAATTGTTTAACATAAAATAAAGAAGAATAAGTACACACAAGAAATATTTGAGCAGCGTCGGTGTTGAAGCCCAGCGAGAGAAAGCAGATGTAAATTATATTCAAAGAGTGCCTTTATCCTCACACATTTCAAATAGATACATTTATATTTGCTAATGAATACTAACTCACTTTTGTAAGGTACTGTATAAATTATAATCATATTATAATACATATTTTTTCTTTTTTAAGGTTTGTTACGAGTATAATAGAAACAAATATTAAATATGATTTGTCCATTGCCTACGTGGAAGTCATAGTAAATCTCTAAAATCTCGGGATGGATTTTTGGTTATTATGATTAGAATATTTCTTTTATATTTGACGATGTGCATTCGGCCTGCGTTCAGAAAGTTACACCACAATGTTATTATCTCGAGCTCCTCCGTGCTTCGGAAGGCACGTTAAGCCGTTGGTCATCATCATCAGCCTATTAATGTCCCTACTGTTAGGGTACACACCTTCCCTATGGATGGAATAGGTAGATTGGGCCATGACGCACCACGCAGGTACAGTGCTGTCGGTGCTAACTGCATATGCAATATAAACTAGCAGCTTAGTTTGCCTTCTGAAGCACAAAAAAAACTTAAGATGATGAATCTTTCGTCACCGATTTTACAGACGGAAATTGCAAAAATTGCTTGGCTTCCACGATTGCAGACCAAACGCGGTAACACACTAGCGCCATCGAGCTCCTAACCTTATATCCATCAAAGTAAATATTCAACGTCAATACAGCGGTAGAATTCGATGCATGCACCTACTTTTGATTCGTCACACAGGGCTATTACGGGTGCGTCCATTTAACAAGCGATCCTCGTTAGGAGCAGACGCTCCAAGCTGATTCATCTCATATTGTAGTCTTTTAATAATTATATCCCAAAGATCGTCCTGTGACGTTATTGTCATATTGATATTCGTTAGGGCCCTAGTGACGACCTCTACGTGCTAACACACTTGCGCCATCGAGATCCTTAAATCCGCCAGACTAAATATCCAACATCAATATACAGGTGGACTTCGATGCACATGCCTAATATTGGTTCGTGATTATAGGCGCATAGGACTATTACGGGTGCATCCATTTATCAAGCGATCCTCGTTAGGCGTAGACGCTGCAGGCTGATACCACAAAATAGACATAACAGAAGGTAATCTCATGTATGTACTTCACTTTGCATAGGTACCTACGCTCGGCGATCGCGCTAGGGTTGTCAACTATGGCTTATGCATGTGTTTTTTTATTTATTTATTATGCAATGTTTATTTTTTTTTATATGAATTTTATCCAACTTGGCATCGTCAATTTGTATTTTTTCTTTTTCCTTATTAATTGTAACAATCCAATTTGACATCATTATTTGTAATTTTATTGCTAAGTTAATTTATTATTTTATTTATATCTGCTTCTATTTTGTATTATTTTCTTTTCCAACATAATTATATTGTTTTAATGGAATAAATGAATTGAATTGAATATGCACAAAAAACAAAAAACAAATAGTTGTTTGATTTATTGTCAAGTATGAAACAGAAGGAACGGTAATATAAAACCAATAATAACTAAATCATTTCAATTTTAATGTTGTTGTTAAGAGCAAATTAAAAAAAAAACAATTCACCGATTAACGTTCAAACAACAGTTTACTTAACTGATATATTCAATTGTTTTTTTTATTCCTCTATTTTTGCACAAAAAGTTCACAAACGCGCCTCAAGCGGGTGGAATTCGCCCTCACAGTGGTCTGAACTTCTTCGAGATATCGTCTCCGTGAGCGGTGTCTATGTTTGAGTTGCTCAAGCGCAACTTGTATGTAGATTACATTCTGTTATGTCTATTTTGTGCTGATACAGCCGCGTCCGGCGCGCTATACGTGTCGACTGTAGCCGGGAAATGGGAGAGGCGCCGATGAAATAGCCCACGATCCGTTCTAGTGAATGCGGAATTTAATCCTTCGCCCGCCGAAATCGGCTGCAATCTCATGATGAATACGAAATACTTGTATGCCTTCGTGAGTGATTAGGTTTTAAGGAAGTAAGTAGTGTGTTGATGATCTTATTCTTCGGTGTTGGTTAATGATGAAGATATTTTTGGCGAAACAAGTAGGATGATTGTTTGAAGTCAAGCGGCTAAAGGATCCTTAAACTATCCCCCTATATAAGATACTCCTACAACCTACTTTTGAAGTGACTTCTTTTTTATCTTATTTTGTTTAGCCGCTTGCGTATTGTGGTGTATACAATATTTAAACATTATTGAAAACAACACAAACCGTTTGAGTATAAAAAAGTATATTGTTCAAAGTACTGCCTTCTTGTACCTATTAATGAGGTGTAATGAAAATTAACCCAATTCCCTAATACTCTGACCATTGTCTTTAGCTGACATGTGACATTACGTAACGATTAAACGGTTTATCGCACGGTCACAGGACGGCAAGGTTTGGTTTGTTAGCCACCTGTGTTGCAACACGGAGATTAGAGACCACATTTGTAACGGTTGCTTAGACCGCACGCTTGCGTTCGGCGCTAAGTCACTTGACGAGAAATCGGTTGGTACCGTGGTACCTACCAGGCCACTCAGAAAATTTTGCGAAAAAAAGTTTTTATGTATAAGATACTGACCACTTGTAATTATTTTGAAAACCTCGATTATGTAAAACTAAAAATACCACTGTTCGATTTTCAAATTTCCCTCCGCATTTTTCGATGCTAATTTTTTTATCTCATTAAAAAATAGATCCGCTTCGAGAACATTTTCATGCTATGATTGTTTTACGATTTTAAATGTTGCTTAAAACCTGATGAGTCATTTGATCGATTTCGACCTGCTTTTGTGGATGAAGGACCTTCAAAAGCAACCATCTACCGCTGGTGTAGTGAGTTCAAACGCGGTCGTCTTACTTTGGGGGCTGAACATAGGAGTGGTCGTCCTACGACGGCTGTCACCGAAGAAAGAGGCAGTAAAAAATTTAATTCAAGAAAACAGACGAATTACATACTAATAGTGTCGCCGCACACGGGTCACACGCCACAGCCACAAACGCCGGCACGAGAAGCTAGAAGCGGCTACTAAAGTGGCTGAAGCGCGCGACAGCGGCCGACTAAGGTACGGGAGAGAGGGGTGGGGAATCGCGCCGTGACGTGTGGCGGCGTTTTGTATCGGCGCATTAAGTGACCGGTGCGGGCCACAAGAAGCGAGCAACGACGATTTGTAGCGTGTGGCGGCCACCGGCGTACCGTGTGTGGCGAGTCCATAAAAAATGTATGAAAACTAGAAGAAATATGCCGTTGGCGGCGTTTTGTGGTTGTGGTTGGTGGTCGTGTGCGGCGACACATAGATTCGGCATACTCTGCAGATTGGTTCAGGGAGTGTTCACAAGATTTTGCACGAGCACCTTTGCGATGGGAGGATAATTTCCAGGTGGGTTTTTCCACCGCCCCAATCACCGAACCGTCACCGAGAACGAGATTATTTCAGTATGTGGTCAAAATGACGTGACGGGCTTGAAGTGGACAAGCGGCTATAGTAAATGTATGTTTCGCTACCTCGGCGCTGTCATTTCGTTCTCGTTGACTTCTCGGTTACGGCAGCGGTGGACAAACGGCAACGGCACGGTCATAGGCATTTCCACCGCCGACGATGAACGTAAAGCGAGTACAGTTAGAAACTAGAAACGACTTGGTGAGCAGCAGGAAGCGAGTTTGTAGTTCCAATAGTTTTATCGCTGGACTGTAAGCGAGTTTAAGAGTGCGACGGGAGATTACACGCGCCATACGCTTGTGCAGACAATCCTGAGCAAAAATGCATGCGCGCGAGTTTTAAGCGACAAACTAGTGGAGAGAGTTCTCACTGGCAATGTCAGCGATCAACTATTAATATGTATCTCTTTTGTTCATACGGAATATATAAATCAATTGTACGTTTCTTAAGCGAAATAACAGATAGTTAGTCGCTTTCTCGCTGGCGTTGGTACAACTGTCATACAAACTTGTCCATATATATGCAAGCGCATACCTCTTTCAGAATTAAAAAATCACAATCCTTGGATGAAGATGATATTTGGAAAAGAAAATATCTCTTGTAAAAACTTTTCATTAAATTGATATAATTATTTCGCAATACCACCCTGATTCAAGTTAAAGTTTGTTAAAGCATTTATCTATACGAAATAAGCAGCGCCAACATGCGACTTTACTGTGTTTTTCTTCAACAATCTGATCTAAAATGTAATCAGAAAATTCCAGACTTCCCGGAAATCGGGTGGCTTCGTTTGGGTCACAGTGGTCCCGGCAAGTGTAACCGGAACAAAGTTAACCACACGCCTCTTGTAGGTAAATAAATTTTAGTGACATGTCTGTTTATTATCTGCGCTTTTTGAAAGTTCCTTAACCTTCTCATAGGATGGGGCAGATTAATTAGCAAATGTGAAAGAGTATACGAAGTAAAATGAAAACTTTTTAACAAAATATTCAACTGCCGTAAATATAAAAACCAAAAATAAAAAAACCTTTTTTTTACTTTTTTGGTGATTTAATTCCTTTGTTAAAATTATTTTATAATTTTTTTTGGCTTTGACTTTTGTAATGTATATGTTAGCATGAAAATCTGTGAATGAACAAAACAAAACAAGCGAGCCTTACAGTAGTCGCGTATGATGTGTAACATTTGAAACCTCATCTTTTATTAGTAAAACAAGAAATAAAACCTACTACAAAAGGAATAAGCTATTTGAACATTATGTTCTAAGATCAATTCAAATAGCGCGCGCTTTTGCAACTTCCTGTTACACATTTCCGTCCGATTTCACGAAATCACTCCCATAAATTGCAGGAAAGCGAGAGGAAAGATGTTACACATCAAAAAACAACTGCAGGCAAAACACGCTTTATTATTTTAGTGTATTGACTTATATGCTTCCATTCATTACACAAACACGTTAAAACTACATGAAAATTAAAACATCGAAATGACTGAACAAATTCTGAAATTGATCGTGAAATTAATGCTCTCTGGTGGAAGTTTGCTCATCGATAAACCGTTTTTGATACAAAAATGCATTTTGATCCGAAATGTGTTTTTTGGAGCACGCGCCGTTGTTAAAATCGTTCGGTCGTTTAAAATGGCACGCAGTACGTAAAGTTTGTTTTGACGAACTTACAGCCACACTCACGGACGACATTTTAATTTAATGCTACATTATGTACACAAGTTATTTTATTGTTAATTATTTGCATTCTTCTATTTACTTATTTATTCAAGTTACATATTTCGGCTTATAGAAAAATCCAAAACGCCGGCAAGTCATGGATAAAAACATTTAACATTTATAGCAGGTATTCAATAGAATTAATAAAAACAGAAAAGAGATAATAAAAAAAGTCATGACTAATTAGATCACATACAAACAAAGTCAAATCGCCCATTTCTAAAATTATTAGTTAATGACATTATAAAAATATAATTATGTGAAATCAATCAAACAATTAATAGTCATATCATTATCAAAGAATTAAAAAGATTTAAGTGAATTAAGAAGAAATAATGTCAAATATACTAATAAATAAATAATGTCATACCATTTTAATTTTTAATATATAAATTGTCAAATTCAGAAATAATCAATCAATGAGCTATCTATCTATCTCAAGAAACTCAAGTGCGGCCGCCATTAGCTTTGTTAAACCATCAGCTAATAAATCGATATTGTCATATTGAGCGATTATGTCCCCGATGAGTCGGATTGCGCGCGTAGTGGGTGCGTGCGCGGCGTGCATTTTGCCGTAGAGCACAGAGAGATAGTGGACGACGAGAATGATCTTTCTCTTAAGAGCGATTGTATCGATCTTACCATACCTTACACGAACGATGAGGGATAAAGAATCGGATAATACCCATTGACCTTTTTATGCAAATTAATATATTTGCCAATCAATATTGAGCATTGCTACGCTATGCTGTGCTCATGTTATAAACTAAGCAGCCTCACAAATCGCAACTTATCATACGTACTGTTCGTTTTCTCATTAAGATTCGCACATAATAGGTCGCAGCGCAAAAATCTGCTCAAATCGTTCGAAATGTATTTTATATGAACTATCGCACACTATGCCGGGGCGCAGCGGGCCACATATTTTGCTGCGAATTTTAGTTGCGTGCGATGCGGCCCCCGCCCCAGTGCACCACGACACTGTACTATAGCAAGCGCAATGAAGTGCATACAGTTGCACGGATGCCTGGCAGTACACTGTACCCAAAATCCGTCAATGAGTTGCTACCCGGCCCGTACTAATGTGCTAAGTAAGCATTTTGCGCTGCGGCCTGCTCTGCCCCGCTGAGGCCCGCCATAAAATGCGCGAACAATTATAGTCAAAGACGAGTAAGCTGATTTTATAGAGCTTAGGATTTATATTACGATATTGATTGGTCACCCTAAAACTCAGGTGAAAGCTTAAAAGATATTTTTTTTAATTCATAGTTAACTTTAACGAAGAAAGGATTTTGTCATCAGCTTCATTTGGTTGTTTACTCTGACTGGTTTGCACAGAAGAATGCATTCATTCGCTTTCCATTATTTTGATCGACCAATGTTAACAGAGAGGTACAATTCGGTTAGTGAATATAGTCAACGCTACTGCTACCGGGTCATGGAAATAACATTCCAGTCTGGTTGACGAATTTGGTTATATTGCATTCGATCGTCGCTTTCCGCATCACAAACGCGGTATAAGGAATCATTCATTTTACGAATTTTCGAACTGCAAATAAATAAATGTTACTAAACTTTTAACCGATTAAGGTAGAAACAGACTTATGAAACGCGACGCCACCCCACGCCCCACGCTACAAAGAACACAGAAACTTTCATAGGATAAGCACTGTTTTCTTAAAAAATGGGTGTAACACTTTCATCTATTCTTTCAATAAAACTCTTAAGTGCTTTTTTGTAAAATTTTGCCAGATGGACGTATCTTCGATCAAGCCATTCGCTTGCAATCTTCTGGGAGAACAAAAACGAATTTATAAATAAATAGTAAAGAAAGTGACTGCTATCTTAGCAATAAGGCCGAATATGTTCTTATATTTCTGTGTTTTTCTGAAAAACTATATTCATTGATTAATTCATTCAAATATTTAAAAACAAGTTGTTTATCATGACAAGCGGCCGCCCATTACTTCGTCTGCGTTAACTTAGTTTTTTTGAGAATCCTACAGGGACCTAACTTTTTACGGGATAATATTTCATCCAAATTCGTTCAGCAGTTTATGGTGACTTTTTACCTGCGTACTACTAACAACTATCATCTATCAGCATCTAAAAGTTGTTCGCTGGCTCGTACAGCGTGATTGAGTAACAAAAATACAAACTTTCACATTTGCAGTATTAGTAGGAACCATGATATAAAGCTAATCGTATGAATTGTTTAAAAGTAATAAATCGGTTGGGTTTGATTAGAGTCTAACAAATATTATTACCGCCGCGTATGCAGAATGCACTGAACGCCTAAATTTCCAATTCACAAAATACCAAACTAACTTACTGTAATATTACGTACGAACTGTATACAGTGCAAATTGGAAACAAATCAAATATGCATCGCTCAACCAACCGTGAGATGGAATACGCACATTAGCGGTATGCGGATCTATTCCGAATCCACTAGCAGAATCGACAAGTTATTCCACTTTTTCGTTGGAATTCGATTTCCCTTTTGCGCTGAAGCAGCGGTTTTTTATAATATTCCGCTGTTGGCTTTACAGGGAATATTAGATTCTTGCTTTATAGATGCGGAAAATTATTTTCTCCTAAGCTTCATACCAATACTAACTTTTGCCCACAGATTGGCTCGAAACACTGAAAAAATTGTGGTATAATATTAATATTACGGCTTTGCTAGTTTTATTTTCAGAAGTTTGACCACTTGTGATAAATATGATATGATGATTAAACAAAGCTTTATGAACGAACTTTTCTGTTTTGATAAATAGCATTTTAATGTTAAAAACATCACCATCTGCCAGTATATAAAACCAATTGAAATATAAATTCAACATTTTTATATCCTTCATTGCATGCACTTTTAATTTTTTATTTTCGTAGGATTGTATATTGCTTATTATAATTTATAAAAAAAACAATGTGTAAATATAATCATCATGTATGCACTAGGTATTGTTAAGGCGAAAACTAGTTTGGCGCTTCTGTGGCCCGATACTGCAGAGAGGGATTACTATATGTCCATCTTACTCCAACTCGCTCATGTACAAAATGTAACCGCACCACTCTGACATCGTCATCAACACAATGGCGATACGACGAGGTGCGCGATCCTCGGACGGACAATAGTAATTCTACCTGCACCTCATTGATTAAATAATAATTTGTGTATGTACCTACTGTCCAACTGGTGAACACGGCGACGGACAAACCTTGCATGGTTTTTGTTCGCCGTTATTACTTGTATGTTTTGATAATGTAATTGGGAAATAAATAAATAAAAAAAAAAAAAAAAAAAAAAAAAACAATTTACACAATCGTATATTTCTGTAGGAAGCTTGATTTTTCAGTAGCGCGAAAAATGAGTTCATATTTTTTAAATTTGCATTCAATTATCGTGTATGATTTGCGTTTCCTTATTAGAGACCCAATAAGGAAACCTTTCCATATTTCGCGAGATATTATTCAGTACGTTGTAATAAATTCTTGAAATATTTTGCTCGTAAAAATATGCACTCGGGCCAGGAAAGAATTCAATTCAAACAAACTCGTTAGTCCCTCAAAGTGGAAAGCTATAAAGAAAATATCAAAACATTTAGAGCAAGAGAATTCGAGAGACATCTTTACAATACGTATAACCGACTGCACTCTTTTAAGAGTGCACTTACAGTGATTGTATTCTATTTGCTGCCTCTTGTAACCTGCAAAGTCTTTTATGACTATTTCGTGGATACCGCAGAAGGCTTCATCCGTTAAAGCAGTGCTTTTAGGAATGAAAGTATTAAGTCTCAAAAGATTAACAACATATACGTTTCAGCAGAATTTCGGAATACTTCTATATTAACTCAGTCAAAGACTATTTTTAACCAGGTAGGGTCTCAAAAAAGACTTATGGTGAAAAACTGTGCAAATATCGAGAAATCTGATGAGTCACATAGAGCTAGCAGCCTTGCGAGGCAATTGCCGTGCGAGGCAGCTCATTTAGTGTGGACGTGCCTCGGATGAGGCTTTTTTTTGTTTTGCTCAAAGGCACCTCAGTCGTTTGTCGCGCGCACTCTAAAGGCGCGTATATTGTTTCGTACCTTGATTGAGCATAATATTTAATAACAAAGATCAGTGTTTGAAAATAATATCTCTCTATGGTGTAAACACCTGGCTATAATAGAATGCAAGTAATCCTAATTTTACAATGAATAGATGACTTAGGGAAGATATGTGGTTAAATATTAGCCGCGAGATGCATGTACCGGTTCCTGATTTTGTTTTTGTTGTCTTCTCTTTTTTATATTCCTATTTATAAGGTTACAAGCAATAGCTGCCACCGCAACACGAACTTGTGGTGCCACAATATCTTAATTCTCAACTAAACGAACAAACAAAATGGCCCGGGCTTGCCATGCTCGTTCGTCGGCAGTTAGTACGTGCGGCAAATGCTTCGCGAGCCTGCTCGCTCTGTGTGGACGCACCTAATTACTGAACAGATTTTCAATTTTTTGCTAATTTGTTACTCAAACAATAATGTCGCAAAAAGCCATCAAAAACAAACTAAAAACGTCAATGTATATTAAAGCTGCATCAATTTAATCGTAAACATATTAACTTAAGCACTTGGTTGCATTACTTCTTCTTTCGGTGTCTCGGATACTTCCGGCACAGGTTCCGCTTCGACTGACTTGGGAAGGTGATCTCCCTCAGCATGGTATGCACCATTGACGTCAGACTTATACTTTGTGGTGTATGTCTTGCCATCGTCACCGACGAACGTGAACGATCCTTCGTAAGTAAGCACTTTGTCCTTCCCGTCTGCTGTATCGACTAGGCGTCCCCTTTCAACGACAATAGTTCCTTCCGCTGTGACGTATCTCAGAGTGTACTGGCCAAGTTCATCTCTTTCGTCCGTATGTTCCACAGCGGGAAGTGAACGTTTTTCTTCCGTGGGAGCTCCGTAAACTGCTAAGACACACGCGCAGAGAACCACAATCTAGAAAATAATGGTTTTATTAATAATTTGCTCACATAAACGTTGTCATGTGTAGTTAGTTGATGGGACTGAAATACTTTGTCTTTTACAGATACTGATGTTGAGAGGCAGATATAGCTTGTGCAGCAATATACACCATACGTTTCTTTTGTAAGAGACTGGAATGTACCAGGAAAAGTTAGATATGAAGATTACGAAGAAGTAAACCGCTTTGTTAATATATATAATAAATATATTTATTATTTTACTAGCAGTGTTAGCAGCCGCTAACTTTAATTTTTTTGAGAATACCTCGAAAACCTAATATTTTTTTGGGATAATAAGTACGCTATGTCTTAATCCAGGCAATAAACTATGTGTGCCAAATTTTATCGATATTAGTTAAACCGTTTTTGTGTCATTGAGTAACAAACACACAAATACAAACATGCAAAAAAAAAACAACACACTTCATTACACAAATTTTCACATTAATAATATTAGTACGATAAGTTCTAAAATACTAATTTCAAAATTACCTGAAAGTGATTTTTTGCGAAACATATTGAACTAATTAATATACTCACTATTTTCATTTTGCTGTATTTGTAATTATAGATTAATTTAGAATAAAAAAATGACTTCCCACTGTGGAATATGATACCGCTCTATCAAAATATCATATTTGTACATTATTTTATACTTAGCTTAATTGTCATTTTAATGAATATTGATGCTCTCGAACAACAGGTTCCATAATTAATTTCAATTAATTTTAATTTACTGCATTTGCAAATCGTTAATCATTAACAGAATTTTAATGGTTTACTCTTTGTCAAATTACGCGGACAGAGAACATAAAATTTTATATTATAATCATTCACCTATCAAATGTTTCCGCGAATGGTAAAAATTAGGATCCAAATACAAACGTGTATCGGAAAACTATGTTTGCTAAGAATATTATATTAAATTATGACATGGGACGTGATTTTATCCTTTTTATATATTTTATGATTATTATTGTGACGTTTACCTTAAAGTCCAAGTGACCAGTGCCGTTTTGAGGTAATTATATAACTTTTTTTTCTAATAATTAAACAAAACGAGTAGAAAAAAATAAATTATATTGTTCACAATAGAATATGTACAAACATATTTAATTGAAACCTGGGTAGAATAGCAAAAACACATTCATATTTTTAGTCTGACCACTTTCAAATAAAATTAAAAATCCGCCAAGAAATATTAGGGTTCGGTGCCCTATAAGTAAAAATAGAATACTTTTGCTGTTATTCTGTCGTGTGTCTGTCTGTCCGTATGACACGGGTCTTTTGATCGTAAACGGAATGAGTTACAGAACTAAAATTGGTACTTTGTGTAGAATGCTTGCCCAAAGCCGAATATTTAATTAAAAGTTTAATTAAATTATTATTTTCATGTGGGTTCCCATATGTGAAAAAGGGTACGATTTTTTTTACCCCAGCACGTGACACGTCATTGTCTAGAATTTGTTGAGTAGGATGTAAATATAATTTTTAATATTTTTTATTTTCAAGCACAAAGAAATGGGGGCCTTCAATGTTTTAAATTTCAGATCATTTTTGTAACGGGGTCTATCTCAAAATCGAAACTAGTTAGAAATGTGAAATTGGTATAAATGATATCCCATATGCTGTATTTTAACAAAAAATACTAAAAACGCCGTTTCGTAGTGTGCTTTGTAAGTTCAGTTTGTTGTACGGAACCTTTTTTTTTTGATTTTTATTGTTTACTAGTGGCCCGCCCTCGCTTTGCTTCAGTGTAGAGCTGTAGTGTAAAATTCGATTTTTTTCTCACCTTTTTAACCTTCCCTAACCCTCCACGAAGATTTCAAGACCAAGATAAGATAAATCCGTTCAGCCGTTCTCAAGTTTTAGCGAGACGAACGAACAGCAATCGATTTTTATTTAAATAGATAAAATAAGATTAAACATTTTGTTTTCAAGTACCTAAAAAGTCATAACTCTTGTTGCCTGACTAAAGTAATAGAAATTCTATCCTACTAACTTCTCAATCACTTTTTAATTCCATTTGTGTTCTACACTATCGCGATGACTTGTAATGTGGTCGGGCTTTAATATTACCTTATATCATCGACATAATTTTCAATTTTAGATCTCGCCTTTCTCTCACTGCCGAATATTCAACAACCATAATTTACTCATTAAAATGACAAAATCTATGTTGAAATAATACTTGCTAAATGTACACCTGGTGCTTTATGTTTTGGGGCTAAATATTCAAAACAATAAAATTTCATTAAAAGTTTGCCAGTCACTCTGGATTTAGGATGACGGGCCCGAATCCATTAAAATTTAGTCAATATACAATTTCATCGCTTACTACAAATATAATTTTCCTGAATTTTATAGTAAAAAGATGGCAAACAAGCATTTTAACTCAATGATATGATTTACATGTAGGCAACGCGTGAATACATTGAGCACCAACGACACTGGCTCATAAAGAGACATACAGGCAGGTCGAACTCCCTTTTGTAACATGTGAACCTTGTTTTCTTCAAATACCTCCTTAAGCTAAATAGACCAGCATTGCGCAAGGTTACATGAAATGTGCTGTTATTGGAAAGGTAATTTTTATAAACATCTTTTCATCTTAGGTGTACCGGACGGTCAGATGATCTATGCAGAGAATGGATAGATGCAGAAGAAACAGATACTTACGTTCTGCTGGTATGCAATAGACTGGCGAAATACCGGGCGAAATACTTCTGCTCGAGGCAAGGTACAATCTGGCACCATAAGAACGTCAAGTTTCAGAAATACCCGTTGATATGAAGAAGATGAAGAACGCTTCGGTAGAGTCATTGAGCTACGACGCATTTCCTAAAAACGTGGAGCCTTACAGGAGTGAACCTTAGCCAATGCAAGAGTGAATCGTAGGCAATGCGGGTACAACCATTAAGAATAATGTTAGGTATTCGGCTGCTGCCTTCTGTAAGCGTTTCTTCAAGAGGTTACTTTCCCAGATGGGCGATCCCAATGAAGTAATACAGTGATTTGTTGGGCCCTAAGTCTCTGAAATGAAACAAACTGGTGTGTTTTAATAGTGGTCCACGACATTGAACAATATTTTCCACAGGTTAATTTGTTACAACTGTTTTTATTAAAATTATAAACACCTTTCTCAGTATTGATTGTTTTAAGACTACCTAGTGTTATACAATACTAGGTTCTCCATATATACTGAATGTAACCCATCTAGTGCCATAAAGTTATTAATCACATTATTATATCCAAAAACTTTAAACCATTTTCAGACGTGCGTTAAAAAGAATAATATTATATATAGATGTAGTTCTGAGGAGTATTTGAAAGTGAAATGTGTTTAACTTTACGAACATTTACAGAAACATGAGTTTTCGCTTTTGTATGACTACTAACGGCCGAATATACTTTAAAGTTCTTGAAGTTCAAAAGCATGGTTCAAAAAGTATTCCCAAGTTGAATATCAGATGTGAGTTGAACGCTAAGACATTGTCAAATTCGTTTTGAAATAATGTAGTTTTTATCTAGTTGTGAAGCTGATAACCAAGTTCGTCATTCAAATGAAAATTTTCATTTGCCTTAAATGTGGTTTTATACATACCTATGTTCAGACAAAAATAAGCGTTCTTTCTCTCATTTTGGGCTTAACGCATTAAGAAAAAAGGATGAAATAGCTTAGCTTTAGTTAGCATTCATTATAAAGAACTCCGACCATTTTTCGTTTATGTTTTTTGTAGTAAACCCACAGTAATTATAAAGTTTCTCATTAAAATAACAAATGATATAATATAATGATAATAATAGAAAAAAAACAAGTTTCACGATAAAGATGCATTGATTTATTTAGTTGTTGTAATAATAATCAATTTACCGCACTAATATCATAGATAACTATTCCTAGTTAAAACAGGTCAATGTATGATGCGCTGTATATACAACGGTACAGCATCCATTCATTGCATTAAACATTTTTGACCAAAAATAATTATTCTTAAATATTCATGATTTAACATATTAATCAAAGGACATGGTAAAATTTTCTATAAATAAACGACTACCGTAGTAATGTATAAATTTTGTACTTGCTTAGTAAGTAATATTTAATGCTGAATGGCTAAATATTTATAATTTCTGTGAAAAAATACTCAAGCACTTATGATTAATTACAATCCTGATAATGATGATAACTCCTACTACGTTATTACCTTGTTACATTTGATAAAAGATATTGACAATTATTTACAGAGCCATCAATTGCGCATTTCTTAGAATCTTTCCTCCCATTCTTTTGGTATTTCCCTGATTTACACTTCAGAAAACGTATTTTTATCAACATTAAATATAAATAATTTGTAGGTAACAGGAAATTTGTGATGTATTATTTTGGTCATTTGCAAAATCAAAGGATTAATTCTCATACAGCCTAGTCATTAGTCAGATCAAAAAAACAATTATTTACAAGCCTTCAGTGATTTGTTATAAAAATTTTTATTGTTGAATGCGATATACTTACACAAATAATTTTTGTGTAGATTTATTGTTTATTTATTTGTGTAAAAAGAAACATTTTCCTTTAAGAACAGACATAAAGCAAATTTTTATACTTTTAAATATGTGATTATTTCACGAAAGTTGTATTTATTTGTTATTATACTGCAACACAAACATATACTTACCACAATTACATAATATTTAAAGTCTTTACTTTATATCTAGTTACTAGCCTTAAATAGTGTAGACAGCATATTAGTGTATAGACAACAGGCAAATATATATCTTTTAAATTAACTGAAAAAAATTTAAACAAGTAATAATATAAATACAGTTAAATTGGAAATTAAAACTAAGTACCATATAAAAATTTCTGTAGATCCGACCGAAACAAACAATATTTGCTAAATATATCTAACTGACTACGAACAATGTTTAATTCGTTGAAGGTACAGCACATATGGTACAAGGGATTACGGCTCTTGCCCCCTTATTAATAAACAGGGAACAAGCTTAGACTAGTTACGCCGTGTTTTGTTCATGTCATTCAATAAACAGAGACAGTGTAGTAGTAAAGTAGTATTCGTTTATTAATAAGTAAGTTTGAGTTTTATATTGGGGTAGGGAAAAGTGAATATCGCACGTGGTTCGCTATATAATACTCAAGTTGGAACTTTGAAATTAATATCCTGGAGCATTTATGTTTCCGTTACATTATGCAGTACTTTATAAAGAAAATGCCGGCTTAAAAAGGACATTCGTTTCTCCAAGGTAGATAATCCGAAATATTTCAGCCTGTTCTCGTAACATCTCAGTGCATATTTTAAGCTTAAAACGGTAAAAGTCATGACATTTTTTTTTAAATGGTTTCAACATGCTTGTTGTAAGATCGCCAAATTATCGAAGCATTATCTAGTTTACTGCGGATGAAACTGTTATAAAGAGTAAAAAATGATATAAACTTACGGAAATTCTTACAGGTACGCAAGATAAAACCAAGTGTCTTATTACATGATAAGCCAATGCTACTGAATTGTTGCTTAAAATTTAATTTCTTGTTAAACCAATCTTCCAAGTCTCGCGCGGTTCTCCCGCGGTTCCGCGGAACCACCTCAGGTTCGAGTGGTCTAGAGGCTCCAGGCGGAGAGGAGACCCTTCCCATGGGGAGATGCCATCCGCTTTGAATACCTCTGGAGACACGTGCCAATTCTCGGCTTGAGGTACTCTTAGGATCTCGCCGTCCCTAAACCCGGTGACTCTGTAAAGGTCATCTTAGACCAATAAGATACACACTCAAAAAAAATGTCCTCAGTCTCTGCCCATCAATGCTATACGTGAAATTCTGAAAATTATAATAGGCTGTTGTATGGAAGATCATACAAAGCACTTAGATGTGTAGAGAGACATGCCATTATATTTACACCAGGTGTATAAGTGATTGAGATCATTTTCTTGACTATCCCTATCCTGATTAGACGATACGGAGTTAAATATTTTTAAATCATCAGTATAAAGTAAACATCTACATTTAAATACTTTGACAAGATCAATATTTATATCCAGTTGTTAGGAAAGGACATTGGCTCTAAAAGAAAGAAAAGCTCTTAGTAACTAAGAGAAAGGTGCTGAGAATTATTCTGGGTCCGATTCTTACAGCTGTGGGAATATGAAGAAAGAGAAAGAACAAAAAATTAGTAAGTAATAAATAGAAAGAATAGATAGTCTAGTGGTCAAGCCCAATACAATTGGCGAAATAAAAGCGCATAAACTACGCTGATTCGGTCATGTGGAGAGTGGGGAATGATCGAGCGGTCAAGTGAGCATTCCTGGGACAACCGAGCGCCCGCGCCCTGTAGTAGGGCCCAGAAACTGCCGGTTGGTACAAGTCATGCTAGATTTGCGCGAGCTCAACAGACGCTCGACAGACCGAAGTGGCGTTCCTTACTGTCAGAGGCCAAGACCTACTTCTGATCGCTGCGCTATCCTTGTAAGTAGTAAGTAATACTATAAATTTGAAAGATGTGTATTTGTTTCTTAGGTTTTCATGCACATCACTCATTAAATAAAACTAGTTTTTACGGGTTAATGCACGAAACTTTATTTATTTATTGATGTTTCGCAGCCTTTTCAGGCTGCTTCGTCAGAATTATTTTTATTTAATTTTGTCGAGCTACCTTCGAAAGACTTTTATTGATCATTCGGTTATTTCATTGTTCGATTTTTAAAGTTTTATTGTCTATGAATGAATTTATTACTTAATTTACTTAATAAAGTATGTGTAAGTCATGTGTGTTTGTTTGACGAAGTGGTGGGTGGCAGTTAGTTAGAAATAGATGTATTAGAGTCAACTAGGTGTATTATTTAAATCTAAAGAAAATTCTACTAGAAAAAGTTCTACTACAAAGATGCACTGGCTAATTATGCTACGGTGAACTTGATGGCCGTGTCAAATTTCTTCTAGTATTTCTTAAGCTGCAAGACCGCCGTCTGGGTCAGCCGTCTACTCTCTGGACCGCGTGGTTAATAATATAATATATATATATATATAGGTTTATAATACAATTTTCTTTTGATTTACACATCTAGCAGTTAAATGTTTAAAAATTAAAATTTAAGTATATTATTGCAGCCTAAAAGAAAAATCACCTCATTTATCCATCCAACATCATTACATATTCTCAAGTCGCTTAAATTACGGTTAAATTCACGTCTGCGTGATAAATGAACCGTATTTCGCAGCAGTCTAAGTTACTAGAGGTTTTCTTTGAAATGCAGGCAGATCTGTTCGGTTGAGCGATGCATCGGTCGTTGCGGTTGCTTAACACTAATGTTGCATATACATAACTTAGCTCGTGTTGGTGCTACATTCAGCCCTATGGAAATATATCCACATATAAATCCCAATGAAACGGAACATTTGTGGTTTGCCATTCCGGATCACCGCGTAACTTATCAATGTAAAAGGTACACTTCCGCAATGGGCTGCAGGCGACAACCGCAGGCGACACTGCGGCTAGTGCCTGTTGCTGACCGTGCATTATATGCATTGTGCAGCCGCGGCATGTCGCCGCGCTCGAAATCAATTTCATAGAGATTCATAGAAACTAGTAGTGTCGCCTGCAGTCTGCAGCTGCGGCCTGTGGTTTCAGTTCGGACTTGTACCTTAACATAGAACATGATTGTAACTTTAATAGTTTTCGTGTGAGTTGCACCACAGTGTTAGTTAAAGTTAAATTTTAGCTTGGACAGGTAGGTAATAGGGTATTTGACAGGTTTTAGAAAACGATCTGACGTCATTTACTTATGTTTATAGAGTTCATAAAAAGGGTGAATACTTTTAATTCTGTTCTGTAATTCAGTAAAAAAACTAAATTAAAAATTCAATTTTCAAGTTGCCGCGAAAACATTTGTCAGGACATTATAGCGTCTCACTAGTGTGTGACGTCACACAACTGTCATTATAACGTCAAATGATCCAATGTAATGTCACTTTGGGCGGCAGTTTACTAGCGTCTGACGTAATTTTAGTCTTGGCCAATCCCAGGCGCTTTCGGTGACGTGCCCATGGAGCATAAAAATATTTCTATTTAAATGATTTCATAGATAACTTATTAATTTATTTGTTGTATCAGAATAGTATGATGCCGAATATTTGGTACACTATTTTTCATACTGTCAATAATAGCCTATTGACAAATTCAAATTACGACCTCATTTTGACTATCGTCAAATAGTGCAACCCATTTTATCATTTGTTACTCAAAGTACTGGTTAAAGTTAAAGTAAGTTGGCGCAACTAAGGCTTAATCACGGATTTTATTACGGTGATTTATAAACGAATAATTATAAATCTCCTAACATTCCTTAACGGCCATAATTATCACAGCTGTGAAAAGTTTCTTATCGTCATTTCTCTAAAACTATCTTATTTATTTGATAGACGTAGATTATCTAAAAAAGGAACGGTACTAGGCAAAAAGAACAGGCAGTATTGATATACGAAAACAGACGAAATACAAGTCGGGCTCACACGCAGTGTTCCGCACTAGTATAAAAGATAACAAGTCAAGTCTGGAGCCTTTGGAACTGCGCAGGGACTTTGGTTGCCTATACGTATTCTACGGGCTCTTTAATGGTGAGTGCTTCGAGGAATTGTTCCAATTAATATCCACAGGACCATTTTACCACCGCACCACCCGTCACCGGAGTCAAGTTCACCCATATTACCTGGAAACACTGAAGTCTACAACTGCTCGTTTCCAGAGATTTTTTATTTCACGGATAATTAAATTATGAAATGTGCTCTCCTGCACGGTATTCTCCCAGTACTACAAAGTAGTCCGCTTTCAAAGGAGGCTCAAATAGAGTGTTCCACGAAAGGCAGATGCATGGTTGTGTCACTGGCATTGCTGATGTTCATGGGCGACGGTGACCACTTAACCGAGGTGGCTCGTCCACTCATCTGCCTTCGAAGGCAATATATGAAAAAAACACAGTACTTAACTGTTAATAATCGCCGAAAAGTTTCTTTATTTGATTGTCCTGACCTCGTTTAACTCTAAATTATTTGGTATTATAACAGTATTACAAAACACAATTTGTGAAATTTTGAACCATCTACCTGTGTAAGTCTAATGAAAATTCTTAAATTATTCTAGTAAAGTTTTCATTAGAGTTAAACATCTAGAAGTTAAATGTTCAGAAATATATATTTATATCCATATCTTCCTGTCACTTATGGCTTATGATATAAATATTGTTGACAGGGGAAGGATAAACGGAAACTTACTACTTAATGTTTTCTTACTCTTTGCGTGGAACCCTAAAAACTACCGCTTTCGCTGTCGAAAGCAGACCTACGTATGAAAGGAACGAACGATTCCTTTGTCCCTCTTTTGTTATCACGGAAATGTGAACGCGTGATTCATACATGTTTATAAAGCGAATAAAATGAACGCTAAAATAGCTTGACGCTATTATGTTCCTTCAGAGGTTAATGCTCTGCTAAATCCTACTTAATATTATAAAATATGTGAAAGTTTGTAAGTTTGTTACTCAATCACGCAAAAATGGCTGAATGGATTTAGATGAAAGGACAATGCCCATATCCCGTACCACATTGCATCATAGGTATAATAACACCAAAAATAATGTTTTATTTATGTGTATTATGTACTGATTTTTAACCGCATTTTAACCACATTTAAAAAAATCATATAAATAAAGCTAAATAATTAGCAATTACATATCCGTATATCAAAAGTTCATTTCCGAAATCTTGCACGTTCCGATAACAGGTGTCTGTTATTTCCAAGGTTTATTAGGTACATAAAAATCTTTGTTCGCCTTATTAGCTTTAGCCGTTGTATAAGTAAATAAGATTTTTAAGTAGAAAATAAAATATGTAACTCTTATACATAATTTTATTTTACTTACCATTTCATAAAGTAAATATTGCGTATTTTCGAAACTCAAAACATACATTCATGGCAATTCGGAACGCTTAATTACGGAACTGGCAGTGTCAATGTCAATTTCGTTTTTGTTGTCATGATGTTTGTTCTGTTTGTTTGATCGATGTTATTCTTGTTATGTTTGAGTCGATCTGGTAGTTTTATGGTTTAATTAATTCACCACGTCTATAATAAGTATTGACAGTGATGAGATAGTGACTCTTTTCTGTGGATTATCGAGATAGTGAATTTGAAGTGCCGTGTCGGGACAGTGACTCTGTAGACGCCAGCCGTTACAATGTACCTGCGACATCTATAATGATCACGCTGATTCAAAATTACTAAAATGTTATCAGCAGGCGTTTTCCAACGTATGTTAATTTTTCTAAAATGTGGTTAACATTAACAAAATATTTTTGATAGTAAAAAGTTAGATAAAAACTAAACTTTTGAGAGTAAATTTGGTTTGATGCAAGCTGGTATGGATCTCCTAAGAAAAATGGGCATTGTCCTTTAGTTACACAAACAGTGTATGACCTTGAATGAAACATAGAACAGTTTTTTCTTGTAAAAATAATTCCTGTGGGATTCTCAAAAATCTAACTATAATGCGGATGAAGCCACGGGCGGATGTCAGGCGAAAACGGCCGTACGGATTTGGATGAACTTTGGCATACATATTGTTCATTACCTGGATTTAGAAATATGATACATTTTATCTCAAAAAAAAGCTTAGATTACTGAGGGTTTCTCAAAAAAAAAAAACTAAAATTAACGCGGACGAAGTCACAGGCGGCCGCTAGTAGGTTTATAAGTTTTCTACAAGTTGTTATGTGGAGTTCTATGGCAACTTTCATAAAAACAGATTCAAATCGGATGCGGGAACAACAATTTATTATTTTATTTTTCTATCGTCCATGAACATATCTACATATAATTTTACAGCAGTATCAAATGAAATATTAATCTTGACAACTTATTTTCTGCAGTTCAATAATAATAATCACACTAATATTATAAAGGTGAAAGTTTGTGAGTGTGTGAGTGTGTATGTTTGTTACTTTTCACGTCTAAACGGCTGGATCGATTTTAATTAAAGGTATGGAGTTAGCTGACACTCTGGATTAACACATAGGCTACGTTTCACTGCGGGAATATATTATATGAAAATTTAAACTTCATCTATGTTAACACAAACATAGTAACTCGGTTTGATGCGTCCGTAACAAGGGTACATAATAATGTGTTCGCATAAAGCAAAAACAATACAGCGACAAAAATACACACGGGAGAAAATATTTACTGCTTCACTGTTGTCGAAAACACGCACAATGCACGACAGGCGATGATGAAAAGTGCCATAGTCGCATGCAAATTAGCGCATTCAACCATCCGACCCAACCGGCCTGTCTGTTATGCCATACCATTCCGCCTACCAAAATTTCCCCACATAGTGGACACACTAAATTCATTCATTAATCAGTCCATACTGTGAAAGCAAACTGATGGTTTATAAAGCCGGGCGTATTTTGGTTTCGGATGGCTGAGCGGATTTAAATCTTGTCGTTATTCACACATCAACGGACAATTCCTTTCGACGTTGAACCGGGATCGAACAGGATTTTAGCTCTAATACACAAATAACACTAATGTTCAAAGAGCTATATACAGATATCGAACGAATAAATAAATAATGTTAACAATAATCCTGAATAGTTTGTAATTTAATTATTAAAATTATCAAAAAAATAATGTGGGCTTGTATTTTTTTCTGATAATTAGATATCATACAGCAATGACTTGCTATTGGATTTCATTAAATATAATAATTTTGTTTTATTATATTAATCGGCAAGGCATCAATACCCACAATCCTAAATGCAAACGAAGGCAAGTTAATTAAGTAATCAAAGGACGTTCGTTATAATAATAGTGTAACACAAGTTTGTTGTCTAGCCGTGAGCGGCATCATCCATTTTATTAATTGAACCGATGGGAATCACGCGAAGTCCCGATTAGTGCCCGAGAGCCTGTTACACTATCGCCGAATTGAGTGTGGATTATCACGAATTTGTGATGATTGATCCAGGTGACCCCGCAGACGGAACTGACTGAACTATAGTAAATGTGTAGTTCCGGAGAGATTGATAGATCGTTCGTTCTGCGTATCTTAAATTGGCATTCTATTTTTCGGAACTATATAATACTGTATTCTTATCTGAACTGAACTTTTATTATAATCGTTTAGGTAGAAATTCAAATATATACCCTACATATAAAGAAACCATGAGAAGTTAGTATAAACACAATAAATACATTAGAGTAATTTTATAACGACGAGACATCGACGTTCTATGTCCGTGCATGTAACATTATTTTATTTTATTTTTTCAAATTACTATCCTCTTTTTCGTCATCGTTAAATCTTCTGTAGTTGCTGCAAAGCCTTTTATGTAGACAACATTAATATCACAAAAATAATAAATAATGAGAGGATAAAACAGAGGTAGTGTAGTTATTATAATAATACATGGACAATTTAATATTAAATTTACGACCGTTGTTCACTTGTTTCGTTACCTACAAGTTTAAAAAGAAAATTTTAATTTAGTAAGTAGGTGTAGTAATGACACACCTTTAAGTAAATCTGGGAATTAATAACTTACCATAATGTAAATAATATTTTACCTTCGCGCAATGACATTTCATTGACACTTATTAAATCAAACTCGCAATTTTATAGTCAGTTCTATATTAAGTGCCATTTGATAACGTCTCATATTTGTGAGCAAATAAGCTCCCACGCAAATATTGGAATATACTAGCTAAGTAATATCTCTTAAGGCACTTTATATTTGAGCAGCACTTGGTTGTGGTGCGGCCCTCGTTTTGTGCTTATTCAAGGTTGGATGCGCCGAGTTATAGGCGTTATTTCATGTTCAATGTACGCTGGAAAGTGGTATGATATATGAGATGTAAAAAAAACACTGGACATACTAAAAATCTTTACCGTGCCGTTACCGTCGAAATTCTTTTACAATTAGCGCTCCTCACACTTTTAACCAGTACTGATCAGGCCAATTAGATGTAGATTTGTTTTGTGACGGCTAAAAATTCATTTAACAATTCAATAATCTTTTCTTTGAGCCCAGTACTAGAACTATGTATTTTATATCTTTCTATTTTTAATTGCTTATAAGTATCAAATATAGTATACATACCTACTTAATAATGCATTTAAGCATCACGTGTACTGCATGCCGATTTTGTTAATTATTACTGTAATTATCTGCGGAAACTATTAATTGGCCTTAAACATAAATATTATGCAGAATAGCAAGCAAGAGAGAGAGCTGTAAGTTTCCCAAAAAATTTAAAAAAAGCAATATGCATCATAAATATTGCGCTTTTTCCGTAATAGTAAAATAAATTGCTATAACAGCGATATCGTAATCATCACTTGATTTCGAGGGGATAGATCAAATCAAGGTTTATATTGATTATTAGTTGCAGTACTCGAAAATGCTCGAAATGGTCACCAGATATTGTTAACTACTTTGTAAGTAATATGTGTATTCATAAGAATAACCTATCAGTCTTTCTTATATTCATGATTTATTTATTTATAGAAGAATGAAGAAGAAATTGTAATAATAACTGAGTAACAGGAATATCACACTGCAATACATAAAGTAAAGGCTACACTGGAAGCGATACGAGCTTAGTTTCATGACGCTGTAACCGCTACTGCATCTTAATTAAGTAATTGAGTCTTGAATTCACACCGCAAACAACGTCATTTCGTTTCCTATAGTTTTTTTACCACATAAAAGGCAAAACAGATTAAAACACAAAACAAATTACCCCACCACAACTGATGTTATGCGTAGGTGAGATAGATGGTGGGTGGAAAAATAGTGTTCCACCCCAGCTGCTATCCTTAATGTTCTTGCTGAAACCTAAACCTGAATCCCGTGGAGTCCTGGAACCTTACTCACCTATGTAACACATCTTTGGTTGTCTTCTGTAAGGTGGGATTTATTTCAATTGATGGATGGCCATTTCCAAGCAAAAAATGTTACTATTCCCTACATTTCTTATGATCTTAAGCTTCACTCCGTCGCTTTCGGCGTGGCCTGCGCTCAACGGAGCGGTGAAATGCGTAGTTGTGACGCTACATTTTACTGGTAATAAAGTAATCGATATTATGTTCTGCAGTAAGTTAAGTACCAAATTTTACACTGCGTACATATTATGTCGTTCTTTATAATATACACCACACAACAAGACATTGATGTCATTAAGACTTCAACTATATCTGTAATTTAACGATAAAAGCAGATTTATGATAATTTTAGGGTTTCATTCCCAAAGAGTAAAAACGGAATCCTGTTGCTGTCACTCTGTCGTCTGTCTGTCCGTATGTCACGGGTCTTTAGATCGTAAACGGAATAAGTAACAGAGCTGAAGTTTTGGTGTTTTATGTAGAATGCTTGCCCGATATCAAATATTTAGCCAAAAGTTCAATTAAATGATTTTTATAGCAGGTCCCATATTTAAAAAGGAGATGATTTTTTTTACTTTTTTTACCACAGCATGTTACCCATCATTGTCTAAAGCTCATTGAGTTGGATATAAATATTATAATGTTTCATATGTTAAATAACAAAAAAAAACGTCAAAATTGATATTTTTAGGCCATTTTTAGGGTTCCGTAACCAAAGGGTAAAAACGGGAACCAGTGCTGCCAACCCGAATTTTATAAAATTAGTAGATTATGTGCCAAATGTTGGTAGAAGTTGGTAGAATGTAAAATGCAAAATTGGTAGATCTACCACCCCAATTTAGAAGATTTTTTAAGGTTAAAAATTCATGCAATGCCTCTGCATTGCTATGTGCATCGCTTTTGCTGCTGTCAGAATCCATTATATAAATAAATGCACGCAACATAGAACAAACAGCAATTAGCACCATTAATACGCAGTTAATTAGTTTTTACAATAAAACAGGAGCAAAGATTCAACATTGATTCCGCAACAAACCAACCGGGAATAGGCCACAGTAGGAATAGTAAAATATGGGCGCGAAATTGTGCGAACGCCGAACTCATGGCGAACTGTTGCTGACGTTTTTTTTTGTGGTTTATGGCCTGGACTCTATGTATGCTTGACGCATCGTTGCATGGCTCACGCAATACATCGCAACGTCGCTCGTCGATATAAAAATAATTCAAAGTGGTGATATGTCAAACTAATTAAAAAATAGGTAGTTATTAGGTTTAGGGTGGTAGATAGGTAGACTGAAGTGAAAATTGGTAGATCTACCAAAAAGTTCGTAGATATGACAGCACTGACGGGAACCAACTTCCCATACAACAAACGTGTTTTTTTCCTTTTTTGTTCTATATTAATGACAGCAACAGGAAGACACTTATATACAGAAGTCTGGCAACATTGCCTAAGTGTAAATATCGCTCTCGATACTTTATAAATTTGCACCTCAAACAAGTTGAAAAAGTGATAAACAGTAACACCATCGTGTAAAGCACTATCTTCAACATCAGCGATATTGTTATCAGCACTGTACTCCGCCCATGGATCTCACAAGTAACAAAAGTTAAATTGGAATTTTGTACCTACTTACTACCTAATAACTTGATAAAAATCGAATACCCTCATTTTTCCACACATCTCAAGTGTCAGTTTCAATTGACAGTGTCAAATTTGATTCTGGCAGCCGTCAAAATCAACTGACAGTCCTATTTTTGATGTTGACAAGTTGATGAGTGTTGCCATATAACAAAGTAATCTCCCCAGAAGTGGTAATTTTATGGAAGTTTGGGACCCACAAAGGAAACTTGTGTATGAATATTTTTCTTGTATGCTCTTGTACTGTAAATTGCTTGTTAGTGCTTTACCACGCTTTGCTTGGAATATTTTGCTTACAGCTACATAGATATACACTTGCTTTTCGAAATGCCCCTAAAAAGGACACCCCCAAAAACACCACATATAAATACTGAATCGGATGCTAATCCAAGTTCCGCTCCTGTTACGGATACCGAAAACGAGGGCTCCACTAGCGCCACAAGTAAGCCAAGGGCACGGAAACGCCCACACGGCGAAGAAATGTCCACCTTTATGTCGGAGATGAGAACAAACATGGAAACATTTAAAAAACAGCAAGATACAATTCAAGCCTGTATTAAGGATGTTCAGCAACAGAATATTGATCTAATCAAATCAATGGAGTTTATCTCGTCCCAATACGAGGAAATGAAGGAGAAATTGACAAAAATGGAAACAGAACGAAGAGACCATCTATCGTATATACAGACTTTAGAATCTAAAGTGGAAAATTTAGAAAGAATCGGAAAGCAGTCTGGTCTGGAGATCCGTAATATACCTATGAGCAAAAAAGAAACAAAGGAGGACCTTCTTAATTTGGTTAAAAAAGTAGCTGATACAGTAAATGTTTCCTTCGAGCAGTCCATGGTACGAGATGTTTTCCGCCCACATTCAAATAAGGGAGAAGCTAAGCCTATAATTATTGACTTCACGTCTGTTCTTATAAAGGAAAGTATCCTAACTTCAGTAAAGTCTTACAACCGGAAGAACAAGGACAACAAATTAAATACTGAATTGATACAGCTTGAAGGGCAGAAGAAACCGATCTTCATTGCTGAATGTCTCACTTTGTCAGCTAAGAAAATGTATTTCCTGGCAAGAGATTTCAGCAAAACTAATAACTATGCATATTGCTGGACTTCTCATGGCAGAGTTTTTCTACGCAAAAGAGAAGGCGCTCCTGCTCGCTGTATCAGTAAAGAATCAGACCTTTTGTATTTGCAATCTCACCCTGATTTGTGACTGTTTTTCCTAATTTTGTA
This sequence comes from Chilo suppressalis, assembly GCA_902850365.2. NCBI lineage: Eukaryota > Metazoa > Arthropoda > Insecta > Lepidoptera > Crambidae > Chilo > Chilo suppressalis. The sequence goes on from OU963902.1 coordinate 9,936,738, forward strand.
TTTTCTGTTAGTTTGTGTATTGTTTTTAGTTATAATTAGCCTTGTTGCTTACTGTCGTACTAGTTCCATCTACACAAAAATTGTTTACCACTTTGTTGCAAACACTCACTCATTTGCCTCTTTCACATTATTATGCTACTCACCCCATACAAAACATTTAAACTCAACGGGCCTAATAATCAAACTCATCTTACACTTACAAAATAATTACTCAGTCTTGCCTAGCACACTGCTTGCACTCATACATATGTCATGCTACAATCATTTTTACCAGTCACACTGCATACAAATGGATAGAAATCTTCCCTTACACTTTATTTGTTTTTACTTTCTAAATCACTTAAAGATGTGCCTAAATAGTTTTTCAAATTCAAAATGCTGAGCTTAGACGATGTTTCCAATGAAATTGATTCTTTATGTATATCAAAATCGATTGTCAGCAGCCCTGAAAATCTTGTTAATCATATAAACCAAGATAGAGTATCCTTGTCAATTTTTCATACAAACATCCGTAGTATTTCACACAATTATGATTCTTTACTAGTACTACTGGAAAAAATATGTGTTCATTGCGACATTCTTATTCTAACTGAATGCTGGCTGAGTAAGGTTACTGCTCTTCCTGTAATGGATGGTTATATTTCTTACTTTTCTGATTACCGTAACCAGAATGAGGGTGTGGTCATGTACGTGAAATCAGATATAAAACATAATATTGTCATACCAGTACATTTTGATGCAAACTGTCTTATTCTGAACCATGACAATGACTATGCTATTTTAGCCATCTACCGTTCGCCATCATATTGTAATTTAACAAACTTCTGTGATAATCTTGACCACTGTTTGTCATCCTTGAATATGGTTAAATCGGTAGTTTTAATCGGTGATATAAATATTAATATCTCCACGAATAATTCAGAAGCCAACAAAAGCCAATATCTAGATTTGATGGCACACCATGGACTACTTCCAGGCCACACTTTCCCAACTCGAAATGAAAACTGTATAGACCATGTTATGGTGAGATCAGATAAAAGTTCCACCACTATTGTACTAGACTCCCTTATAACTGACCACTCTCCTTTACTATTCTGCCTTGACTTGAAGGTCCGAAGAAACAATTGTAAGAAAACGTACCTAAAAATTGATTATGCCTCAGTTGTCAAAGACCTTTGTAACGCAGATTTCCATGACGTATATAATACTGTTGACGCTGATTTGGCGGCGGTCGCGCTGACAAATACTATTGCTGAAGTTATTCGGGTCCACTCTTGTGAAATTATCATGCCACATCGTATGCGTCCTATCAAGCCATGGCTAACATCTGGACTTTTGCGCTGTATCAGAACTCGTGATAAACTTCACAAAACATATAAAAAAGATAAAGGCAATGCTATACTTTCAATTACATACACGAGATATCGTAACTACTGCAACAATCTATTAAAAAAAATAAAAGTAGAATATGAAAAGGCTGAATTAAATAAAAACAAGAAAAACCCAAAAGGAATGTGGCAAGTCATTAACAATATCACAAATTTTAAACAAACTACTCAGCGCTGCAATGACCTACTTAACTTAGACTCTGACCCATGCAAATCCGTACAGGTAGTTAATGAATATTTCGCAGGAGTTGGCGCAAGACTGGCTAAGGATATTCAAAAAACACAAAAAACTGGGAAAATACCAAATGCAAATTGTGATACAAATTCAAACAGAGACTCGCTAGTATTGCTTGAAACTGACTTTAAAGAATTAAATAACATTATTATCAAACTTAAAAATTGTGCTTCCAGAGGTGCTGATAATATTTCAACAAAGATTGTTAAAGAAGCGAGAGTTAGCCTGATTCCCCCACTGACACATCTTTATAATCTATGTTTGGCTACGGGTACTTTTCCTCATGTTATGAAGCAGGCTTTAGTTCACCCTATTTACAAACGTGGCGATAGAGACCGTGTCGATAACTATAGACCGATATCGGTGCTAACGGTTCTTTCAAAAATATTTGAAAAGGTCCTAAATAGTAGATTAATGAGCTTTCTTTTTCATAATAAAATAATTTCAGATAATCAATTCGGGTTTGTAAGGGGAAAATCTACAGAAGATGCAACTTTACTTTTAACGGAGACAATTGTAAGGCATCTTGATGATGGGAAAAAGGTATTGGGTGTCTTTTTGGATCTTTCCAAGGCTTTTGATACGGTCTCTATCCCTCTCTTACTACACAAGTTGGAAGTGATTGGTATTCGAGGCATAGCCTTAAACATGTTTCGCAGCTATCTATCAAATCGCACACAGAGTGTAAAGATTGGTGACTATATTAGCACTCCCACAACCATCTCTTTTGGAGTACCTCAAGGCAGCGTCTTGGGTCCGACTCTCTTCCTGGTGTATATAAACGGTTTATGTTCAAAAACATTGCAAAATTGCCAAGTCATCACTTATGCTGATGATACAGCTCTGATCATTCACGGGAAAGACTGGGAGGATGCAAGACGATTAGCGGAACATACTCTAAGAGATGTAATACAATGGCTAGATGATAATCTACTCACCTTGAACTTGAGCAAAACTAGCTACATTACTTTCGCTCATCGTGTGTCTAATGTTCCGGGTCCTGATTTTTCTCTTGTGCCCCATACTTGTGATAGTGATATTTCATGCGAATGTATTCCTCTGATACGCCTCACAAATTTGAAATATCTAGGTCTTACCATTGACACGACTTTAAGTTGGTCAACTCACGTAAATAACCTAACAGGTCGACTTAGAAAACTAACCGCTATTTTTAGAAAGCTAAGGGCTTCAGCGGACTCCCAAACCTTAATGAGTGTATACTACGCTCTCATCCAAAGTACACTACAATATTGTATTGTGGTGTGGGGTGGTATTGGAAAGGGTATCTTACTCCCGCTTGAGCGTGCACAGAGGGCTATACTGAAAATCATATATAGTAAACCTCGAAAATACAGCACCTCTCTTCTTTATAGGGAAAGTTCTGTACTTACAGTTAGGCAATTATATATACAATTGTCGGTACTTCGAAGACATAAATACCTTAAATACAAACCCATCACAAAGCGTGTAGGAAGAAATGTCTGTATGATTGAACCACATAGATCTACCCTTGCTCGTCGACAGTTCTACATCAGTGCATCTCAGCTTTATAACTTGGCAAACAAAAACAATAATGTTTATCCACTAATATATATTAAGTGTAAAGAAAAACTCAGGGACTGGCTTCAAAACCTGAACTATATGGAGACAGAAAATCTTCTATCTGTTGTTAAATAAATCACCCATATGCTACACACACACACACACACACACACACACACACACGCACACACACACACACACACACACACACGCACACAAACACACACATACACACACACACACACACACACACACACACACACACACGCGCAAAAGCACAGTCGGTATAAAACAAAACAAAATTTAAATGTTTTCTTATTTTTGGTTAGTTAGGTACTTTAGATGGTTTAAATAAGGTTAATTATTGTGCATCCCATGACAAAATATCATGGAAGGAGTCGCTGACGGTTGTGACACAGTTAATACTAGTACAGCCGTCAACGAACCTCTTATATGTAAAAAAATATTTAAGATTTAATTCCTCTAATTAGTATATAAGAGCAATTGTAACTTTTAAGATAAATAAACCATTATTATTATTATATTATTATTATTATTATATTATTATTATTATTATTATTATATTCACAGAGTATTTAGTTGTATATTCACTTATACTAAATAAAATATATAATTGAATTTAAATAAAATAAATATATAACTGGGGTCTCAATACAACAGACGTAATTTTGTTTAGCCGTTTTTGGTACGGAACCCTTCGTGGGCTAGTCCGACTCGCACTTGGCCGGTTTTTTGTTACATATCAAAATTAAAACTAGTTAAAGATGGGAAATATTAGTATATAATGTCCCATATTCTGTATTTAAACAAAAAATACTGAAAAAGTCGATTCATAATGTACTTTGTAAGTTGTGGCGAAAACAAACAAATAATTTTACGGGACCCTAATAGAGCGAGGCCGGACTCGCGCTTGGTCAGTTTTTTTGTAACCTCACTAATAATTTATGCGTTTTCCAAGAAAATGAATTTCGTTGACTAAACATATGCCTATCATATACATAATATGCCTATCAATGTTTTTTTTGTCGAGAACATACGTTACTTTCACATAAATTGGAAGAAAGTTGAATCGTAAACATGTCGCGGGTGACACACGTGTCGTTATATGTTATTGTTCACGCTGACTTTTAAAGCATAGTAAATAATAATTCTTTTCTACAAAGCCTTTGGACTTGTTTTGTTTTATTTTCATGCTGAATATAACCGAGTTAAAGTAATTAAACAGTTAGACAAAAAATAAACTAGTACAATATAACAGTGATATTTTGAAATTGTATGGACAAGCATGTTCTATTGATGATGTAACAGTAAGAAAGAACTATAAGAGCGCAAAACAAAAACTCTACTGATTTAGATATCAAATTAGTTAAATGGAAAATATGAAATCATAATTCTGATACGATAAAGTGACTGTTAAAACTTACTTCCTTAGTTGAAATAAGTACTTGAATTTTATGTTTATTTGCACCTGTAATCAGAAATCAGAAATCAATATATTTTTATAAAAATTGGATGTATAGTACAACTCTTTTGAATCGTCCAAAAATTTTTTTCCCTACCACTCGTTATGGACATATTTTTTAGCTGCGGAGAAAAACGAGCGAAAAAAACTCCACAACATTAAAAGTCTAATGTAACAACATTTACAATTCATTATGTTGTTACAACGTCAATACAATTATGATTTATTTAATATAGAAAACCTGTTGGAATGATTGGAACAGTTCAAACCCAAGCATTTTTGTCTGTAATATAATCAGACACTTTGTAATAAGCTTTTTTAATAAGTGTTTTTTTTATAATATCTTTAAATTTATTTATGGCTAACTCTTGGATATTGCTTGGGACTTTATTGTATAAGCGAACACAAAGACCTTTAAATGAATTATTAATTTTGTGAAGCCTAGTAGCAGGTAAAGTTAGTTTATTTTTGTTTCTTGTATTAATTGTGTGAACATCACTGTTTTTAAGAAACAAATTAATATTTTTTCTTACAAGTAATAAATTTTCGTATATGTATTGTGATGCGACCGTCATTATTCCAAATTCCTTAAACTTATCTCTTAATGATTCTTTAACTTTAAGATTATAAATTGATCGAATAGCTCTCTTCTGCAGCACAAAAATAGTTTGAATGTCGGCGGCATTTCCCCACAATAAAATTCCGTACGACATTACACTATAGAAATAACTAAAGTACACTAATCTGGCCGTATCTACATCCGTTAACTGGCGTATCTTCATTACGGCATATGCTGCAGAGCTAAGTCTATTTGACAATTTATCAATATGTGGGCCCCATTGAAACTTAGAATCTAAAGTTATCCCTAAGAATACTGTGGTGTCTACAAGGCCCACATTCCTATCCTTTACATTCACACTGGTTTTTACCTGTTTTACATTAGGTAATACAAATTTCATACATTTCGTTTTTCCTTCATTAAGTAATAAATTGTTAACATTGAACCAGTGGACTACCTTAGAGATACAATTGTTCACGTCGTCAATAACTTTTTCCTTGCGTTTGAGTTTAAATAAAAGTGATGTATCATCCGCAAACAATACTATCTCATGGTTATCTCTTACATAGTAAGGTAAGTTATTAATATAAATTAAAAATAAGAAAGGACCTAGGATTGAGCCCTGCGGAACACCCATCTTAACCGGCGAACCCGGAGACTTATTACCATTAATGTCAACCCTCTGAATCCTATCCCTCGGGTATGATGCAATAAGATCCAGATCAGTATCTCTAAATCCATAGTGGTGGAGTTTCATGAAAAACGCAATCAAAAGCCTTGGACAAGTCGCAAAACAAATCTAGAGCGTCCTGCGAGTTCTCCCAGCCGTCAAAAATTTGTTGTATAAGTTCAACACCGGCATCGGTTGTTGAACGACCCCGTGTAAAACCAAATTGTTTACAGTGAAGTATATTATATTTATTAAAATGTGATTGCATTTGATCTAACATGATTTTTTCAAAAATTTTACTAAAGGTGGGTAGTACAGAAATTGGTCTAAAGTTTGTGGGGTCTGATGTACTTCCCGTTTTATGCAAAGGAGTAATTTTACTGTATTTCATGAGTTCAGGAAAAACACCACAGTCAACACAATCATTAAATATGCAAGCTAGAATAGGAGCTATTGTCTCAATTACCGATTTAGAAACATCAACGGAATTGCCCCACAGATCCGCGGTTTTCTTTTTATTTAATTGGTGAAACGTTTTTATTACATCTTTAAAGTCAACATGTTTAAAATGAAAATAACTAGTACAAGGTTTCACGTTTTCTCTTAAGATTGATTCGGCAGCAATGGGGGAAGAGTAAAATATGTACCGAGTAACTGCGGGTTACTTTGACCTAAAATATGCACTTTTTTTTTCAAATAAAATTGTAGCTTCTCTTTGTGATGAATATGTCACGTTTATATCTTGCCATTGTGAACTTTAAAGTATAAGTTACAAAGTTATCATACGAAAATAGGGAAAAATAATATTTAAGGGTTAATATATTTTTTTTTAATTTTGGGCCAAAGTTGGCCTATATGGCTATCTGTGATTTTCAACTAAACTTATGGTCACCCAAGAGATACTGATGGGGCGGCAAGTTCAATATTTTTTCTGATTTGGGACAAAGTTACCCGCCCGAGCTAAAGTAACCCTCACTTACGGTATGGATAATAGATTAAAAATTAGTAAGTTGCTTCTTTAATTTTCCCTTCCGCCCCGCGTTAAATTTACCATATTGTATTGCAAGATAGGTAATATCATTAATATTCAAAAATAATAATAAGGAAGCATATGATACAAAGATGAACAGGTACTGGCTGTCTTTGACGTTATCATATGCATGTATTGGTTTATATACACATATATTAAAATGTAGTACAATCTACATTCAAAAAGAAATTTGTAATTTCTCGTTTGAAAAGAGAAGAAGGAGAAAAAAACTGAGTATACGGCGAACTAGTACATCTATAAAATTAATCAGATTTCAGAATCATAACGATCGACGTGTGATAACATACAAGCCGATTTCAACGTTATATTGTCATTATGTCCCATAAAACTCCTATATAAAGCACCGAGGCAACTAAGTCGATTTCGCTTGAGAATTTTTATCGTCTCACTCCGCCATGATCAATGCGAGTGAGAAGGGGATAATCTACAGTTGAAGCTGTCGTTATTCGCGACGAGAGGGCTAGTAAGGGACCATGGACCGCAAATTTGTTAAAGCCACCATTGAAATAGGATTAGTGCGACGTGGGATGGTGGCGTTAACGAGACTTTGCCATTATCGAACGTCAATTTCTAAATGATGAAATGGAACTGACTGAGCTGACTCAATATAAAGTCTTACGACTTATTTTTTTTATTTAAATAAGTAGTGGCCGCTTCTAACTGTAGTTCTTTAAGGATTCGAGTTCTTTTATATTTATTATAGGGGGCATGCGAGGTGACGGCTCATCTGATGGTAAGTGATTACCGTCACCCATAGACACTTGCAAAACCAGGAGTATCACAAATGCAATGCCAGACTTTAAGGAAGGAGTACGCTATTTTTTTTCAAGGTTGTATTGGTCCTGAAACACTGCTGGTGACAATGTATTCCACAGTTTTGTCGTACATAGTAAAAAACTCGACAAAATCGCAAGGTTGTGGATAGCCACGCATCAAGATGCTGGGGATGAAATTTTTGTCGCAATGTACGATAGCGAAAAATGGCAGCTAATCCGAACAATTCCTCAGAAGAAGACGATAGAAGATGCAAAGCGAAGCTACGTCTCTACGCAAAACCAAGGGATCAAGCTTATCGGAAAGGTTCTGGTCATTGATAATTCGAGCCGCTCGGCGCTGGATGCGATCCAGAGGGAGAAGCTGGTACTGGGGTGCCCCCGCCTAAAGATAAGAACGGTACCGTTTATACTACATGTGAGGCCGAACCTGTGCTTATAAAGTTGCAGTCGGTAGGCCGGTGTGAAGTATCACCTCGATCTATTGAGGACACCAAGCTTCTTGAAGGTTAATTTAGCTTTGCCCTCCTGATGAACTCGGAATTGGATGTCGAAAAAAAATTATCCTATGTTTTCATCCAGGTAGCAAACTATATCTGTGTCAAATTTTGACCCAAATCAATTCAGTCGTCTTGAGTATTTTTATTATATTGAGCAATGAACATACCATTATACAAAATATTTCAAGATTTTATACAAATGAAAAATTTGTATTAGTAGTAGTAGCGCCAAATAATAACACGAATAGACATGTTGGCTAACTTTTTTTTCTTCGTCTATCAGGTAGATAATTAAAATGTATTGGACCCGAATTTTTATTTATCCATATTATCAAATCATGCGAGGGATATATTTATTTGTAATGTCACATGACGTTACATTTTAGTACAATTTTACTTAGAGCGATGTCACGAGCCCTCACTCTCAAACTTTGACGTGCTTTATCTTTGTAATTTAAAAGTGGATTGACAAAACAAAAAAATAGTGTAATAGATTTTTGATTAATTTACCTCGTCATCATCCCTATTGTGATGAAATCTAACAGTTTACAAATTGTCGTATAATGAAGATGGTTGTCGGTAGATAACCAGATGCATTGTTGAAATAAGCAGAGAGGAGTCCCACACCCTCGCTCCCCCGCTGGTTAAAGTATGTGTAAGGCATTATCAGACAAGAAAAAGATAAACAGACGCATGCACCCAAATGTGGGAATGTTACTCCTTTTGCTCGACGTAGCTGTGGTTGGCGCTTTAGTGCGTTTTGTGGGTAATAGTTAAAGTTCAACAACTTTCGCAATTGCCGGTAGTAGTACTCTCGTAGTACTCTAAGCACCAACCAATACGCACTGAGTCCGCGTAAGTGGGTCATGGCCCATTTATCCTCTGCCATCTATAAGGAAGGCCGGTGCCCCAGCAGCGAGGGCATTAAGAGGCTAAGATGAAGATAGATAACAGTAGTGATTTATGTAGATTACTACTACTGAATATCTATACTAGAAATAATATATTTTTACTATGATACTAATCACGTCCGATCTGAGGTCGTTTAATGAAAAATGCTAAGCAAGTTTCGTCATTAGAACAAGAAGGCATATACGCACAATAGAGCAGCATTTCGCCTCGGCACCAGGAAGTCGTTTAAAGAAGTAGGGCGCAGCGGATTTCCATCGCATTCAGGTACGCTCAGCCTACATAGATAAGCAATTTAAAGTATTTCTTATATATATTAAGTAATGTTTTAATGCTCCAAGGGCCATGAGCAGCAGCAGTGAAGCAGTAGAATTCCAACAGGACGAGAGTGACTTCTGAGGCAAATTCTTCAGTTGCACTTTTTCAATGTCAAGAAAATACGTGATGCTTATTTCGTTTCTGGGTGCGAGGGTATGTGGGACCTCATAATACTATTTGGGATAAAGGTATCTGCTTAAATGTGACAGTACTGCCTCTTCTGTCGGGACAACAAATGAATTCGTGGGATCCGGAGACGCTGTACATAACCACAGACAAAAGTTTCTCTTTCTTCTTGAACTCGTAGGATGCCCAGAAGCTCCGAGGTATCGTTCTAAAAAGAATGGGACTGTAGAACAATGCGGATGACATTGCACTATCTCACTGGGTCACTATCAGATATGAGGAAAGAATGATAAGTTTGCCACATTATTGAATTTTCTACAGTTCACAATATTTATTACTTTATTTTTTATTCCGATTGAGGAGCTCTATGACGCAAGTGGTTAACGTGTTAGGCTGCGATTCTTGAAGCCAATCAACTTTCGGATTGGTCGGTCAATAGATGGGTGACTAAAAATTATTATCTCGAGATCATTCCTGCTTCGAGAGGCACGTTAAACCGCTGGTCCCGGCTGCATCTGTAGTCGTTAGCACGCACTAATCCGAACTGGGCCCGCGTGGTAATACATGGCCCAATCTGCATATTCCCTTCAAAGGGAAAACCTATGTCCCCGCAGTGGGAACATTAATAGGCTAATGACACTGATAATTATATTAATGAATGAATAACCTTAACTTTTATAACAATAATGTCTTTATAATTTACTTTCATAATGAGAAATCTTATCATCACGGTAGCAAAACAAAAATGATCCTAATTACCAGCTTAAAACCTCACAAAAACATGTTTTCACTTCACTAACATCTTCAGCATTACGTTTGTTCCACAGTAAGGCGGCTCCTAAGAAATTTAATTAAAAAAGTTGGCCGAATTCGGTGACAATCCCTTCGTAATCCGAAGATAATGACGTCACGTATTATTAGGATACGTGCCCTTGCGCTAAGCAGTAAAACAAATTGCTTGGATTACACACGCAGGAGTTCAGCTTGGAAGCTATAAAAACTTTAATGTCATTAGTGGATCGACATTTCTTTTGCGGCCGCGACGACTTTTGTGCTCCCAAAATTTTTCATGAAAGAAATTTACCGAAAGGGGAATAAATATTGAATAATCTACGTAAATTACTTCTTTAATGTACTAGAGAATTCTTGCGACTTTTCCGGAATTTAACAAAATTGGTTGATGAAAATGTTTTGACATTTAAGAACCGCCATACACGAGCAGCATGGAACAGGTTGCTTTTTCGTTGTCACACTCTTGGCAGAGTAGTCATGGTCGGTGGTTGTAAGCTTTATAATCCTTCGCCATTCTTCCCGTACTGCCACTTTTCTTGGATATTCGTGGAGTGAACCAGTAATTGCAGGTGCAGTTTTAATTTGGTGGGTCTAACACAATCGTGACTTGCCATGTGCTCGTTTGCTTTTGAATTTACCCTACACTGCAAGGCATTCCAAACCAGAAGTGATTACCCGAAGTAAAATAAAAAAAAGTAAATACGACATTGTTCAATGGAATACAGACACTTACGATAACGAACTCTTGAAGGATTTTTTTTATAGGGAGGTAGGCAAATGACTCTAACCCACCTGATGTTAAGTGGTGATAAAGTCCAAACGCGAAGATAGTTGAGTTATTTATTTAAAAATTGAGTTCTTGTTTCAGAACTGGGAGCAGGTTATGAAAATAGTTCTTCTCCAGCACCACATTTTAATGTGTATGTGTATAACTTCTTATTTTCACTTTTTATCAAAATCCACGTCTCAGCACCATAAATAAATATTGGAAACACTAATAACCCTAACAAGTCATTTTAATTAGTAGTACAAAAAAACATACATCAAACTAAATCGTTATAGGTACCTACTTATAAACACGTTTTAGTTAGAGAAAAAGCAATTTATTCTACTCTCGCTAAATATTTGAGCCCTCTCCTAACTTTCCGTTGATCGCTCTGTCAACCGAAATCTGAGCAACTCGACTTTAGAGATTAAATTGTTTTAAACAAAGCTCTTGGAACTAATCTATGTTTCCTGCGGGCATTGGATTTCTATGATGAAAATTGTTTTGTCGTTTCAAAAAATATTTTAGATATAAAATTGAAATTACTTTTGTGGACAAATACGTCTGTCTGATTGAGCGTTGTATCGAATCAAAATTATGGTTATGTCAATGTAGAAAAAATAACTTTTCAATGGCGAGGATAATTAACATTATTTATATTATTACTTTACGGCAATACAATTATTATGTAAATTTCATTAAGAAGGACGACGTTGTATCGACTGTCGAGATATCTACAGTCACGATATATCAAAATTTTATTAAGAAGGTAGCTTGGATTTTGTGTCGCTCTCGCTTCTTAAGTTTGACTTACAAAAAGTGTTTATGTAAGCTTGGGACCAGAACATAATATTATGTGAGACGTCCAAGATTTTTTGTTCATGTTAATTTTTCCATTACGACTATAGATTTGGAGTTCGTTGTTTATCACAACCAATTCACCATAGCCTATAAGGCATCTACAATACTATAAATATCAAGCACTTTTTGCCAACCTATTTTATCAAAGCATCCTCATTTTACAGGGCTGAACCCTTTTTTCTGCTCTGTGAAGTCCTGGAAGCTAATTAGAAACACAATTATAATGTAGTTTTGTTTTCAGTAACGTGAAGGTTACTTACTAAGAAAAGTGCTCCAATTCAGAGGTAGAACATGTACACTTAGCACGAACCAATATCGAATTCGAATAGCTGAATTAAATCTCGATACACATCAAATGTCAAGAAGTTTTGTATGGACATTTGAACAAAGCCACAACGGACGTTACAAGAATTAAAAACCTTCCATACAAAAATCTTCTTGAACTTTGACGCAAATCGAGATCGAATTCAACTATTCGGAATAAATATTGGTTCATGATAAAAGTACTGCTATGTCCTACCTCTCATAAAATTCTCTATATTATCGGAATATAGTAGATGGTTGCATCCAGTGCAAAGTGAATTATTAACGCAAGAGTGTTATGTTAATAAAAATTAACACGAGTGAAAAAAATAAACAAATTTTTATATGCTCCTTAAACATTTAAAACTTACAAATTTTTAAATGTGCAGTTAACAAAAATGAAATTCGCAAAGTTTTAATCAGCTAATAGGAAAAGGCCCCAAATGATACAACTATCCAAATCAAATATATAATTGAATCATAACATATCATACATACATATCACACTATAGGAATGGTACATCATACCATGTCGTGCTCTATACAAATCTATTTGTTTTTTTCTACAACTGATCACGCCTGTTTACTTGGTCCGCCCCTTTTTTTACCACTGATTAGTAGTCGTTCACAATGACTACATATTTTTTTTTCTCTAATTTTAGTAGCTCGCACTCTATCGCCAAAACATCCGTCTCAAACACCCATACTGGTTGACTGGTAGAGAATGCCTATGGCATTGAGTCCGCCATTTACTGTTTTTGGTAATAAAGAATAAATAAATAAATGACTTGTTAGTTCAGTTGATGGCCAGCATACGAGTCTGTTACTGCTTGACTTATTTATTTTAATATACAAAATAATGACGTTCGTATGCTTTAATTAACTATTTAGAGTTCCGTAGTCCTGACAAGGAATCCTTATAGTTTTGTCATGGCCGTTTGTCTGTCCATCCCGGTTTTGCTTGGAGACTGTTAGCACTAGAGAGTTGTAATTTTGTGAAGATATGTATATCAATCACGCCGACAATTTATGTCAGTCCAACGTGATTCTTTGGCAGATGAACTCAATTTCGTTTACGCTGGACGCCCCATTTCTTACCACAGTAGACTTTAGAACGTGTCCTTGCACGGGGGGGAAGATGGTCTTCTTTGGCTATGCGGTTGCACGTCTGTCTCAGATCTAGTCGAGTCTCATCCTATTATTCTCGACGGCAAGTACCAGATTACGAGAATGTTAATCCAATCGTACTACACCCGATACGCGTACGCAAATAATGAACTAGTTTTGAATGAACAACGCCAAAGATTCTATGTCATTGGACTGAGACCTGCCGTCAGAAGAGCTGCCTCTACATTCCAATTCTGTAGAATATAGAAAGCTAAACCTGTCACGACTGTTAATGTAACCGATAAAACACCGAGAGGCAAGCTACACGTCTTCGGTGGTCAAGGCAAGGAGATTAGCCTCAATGAGAGCGTCCCTTCGCACCGTGTTCTACCGAGTCCAGTACATCCAGCTGGCACCGAGCAGATCCGTCCCAAAGGTGACAACAGTACTCCAAGCAGGAGCGAAATTGGGCTCGGTAAAGGTTAAGGAGCTGCTCAGATGTATAATATCGCCTGACCATAGAAAGTATTCCAAGTTTTTGGCAGCGGTTTTAGCAAGGGACTCGATGTAGCGACCGAAATTGAGGCTGGATGGAATGTCCAGACCCAAGAGCTCGAGATGGTCTTTCCGGCATGTAGACATTTCGGAAAGTCGGAATCAGATGGAATGGACTCCGTTCCGAGAAGAGACAGGGCTGTGTTTTAGAGGGATTGAATTCAACCAAGTTGACTTCACCTCAGAGGGAAACAGCTTCCAGGGTTGCATTCACTCCCTCCACCATCGCCTCCCTTAATGATCGGACATCTGCATCAGACTTCACATCAGATCCTTCAGCCTTTCAGATTCCGCCTTAGGCCATCTTGGGATGACGCCACCATTTATTTCCTTCCGTGTAGCCGAGATTTCCGAGCTAACCGTCGTTCAGAGTTGGAGGTATGTACCTACCTACAGCCCTGAATGTCACCGACGATGCTACTCGGGTTACAGGAGAATCATCTATTCGTCCATCTTTTATCCTATCATCAGAAAATACATGACCCAGTGAACTAACAACCTGTGATATTCCTACCACGGACGATAATAAATTAGTGTCAACAATTGCCTTTTATTCTACATTTGCATTAATGAAAAACAGTGCAAGAATGAAATCTCATACACCATTTCTGCACTGTTTTGGTTCTAAGCAAAAAATAAGTCCTTTGTGGTCTGTTTTCAGTTATCTATATATATATAAAACTCAAAGGTGACTGATTGACATAGCGATCTATCAACGCACAGCCCAAACCACTGGACGGATCGGGCTGAAATTTGGCATGCAGGTAGATGTTATGACGTAGGCATCCGCTAAGAAAGGATTTTGATCAATTCTACCCCCAAGGGGATAAAATAGGGAATGAAAGTTTGTATGAAACTTTGTCAATTTTAAACCGATCGGACTGAGACTTTGCATGCAGGTATAAGAAGAATCATAGATGAATGCCATTGTGTATAATACAAGCCTGAGAACAAAAACTGTAGTCTACACTTCAGCTCTACACCGAAGCGAAGCGAGGGCGGGCCGCTAGTTAATGACAATTTTACTGCGTAGTTGAAAGAAAACAGATTAGTTCTCTTAAGCCTGGATGACATATTTGTCGATCGAAGTTATAACTCAACCTGGATGTTGTTTACATTCCTCTGTCAAGAGATCGGATGCCACTGCGGGGTGTTTTGAATCCATTTCTGGTCATATCGGAAACGGAAATATAGTGGACTGTCGCCGGAAGTTGTATTCTGCAACAGACGTATTGTGTTGCCCGAATAAAAATATTAATGTGATAAATTATGACCTTTTCAGTCATAACTCTTTTTAAAGAATATCCAAATGTATATTCGCATTAAATTAAATTAAAATAACCTACTCAAACACACAAACGCTACGAATTTCATAGTTCCAAGTAAGTTATTTTTTTCCTTTCATCATAAGTAAAATATTCTTAAAGGGGGGGAATGAAAGCTTTTCCTTCACGAATTCAAATTAATAATAATTCAAAAGAATACAAAAATTGTATAATGGTCAGTAGGTACTATGCATTACTAGGATCACCAGGTAAGGGACAGTGTAACAATAGGCATAGTGTAACATAAGGAATATCTCTGCCCTTACATTAGTCTATGGTCAGTCTAAATAAAAAAAACTTTAAAAACACGTCGTGTTTTTATTACTTTCATATGCCGCCATCTTAAGCAGCTGCCATCAGACCTAAAATGACCGCGTATAGTACAAGAAATATTCCTGATGTTTCAGTGTGTCTCTTGTTACACTGTCCTCCACTTGCGTTAATTGATTTTTACAGTTATGGAAGAACGGCTTAGAAATGAACAAGAAAAGTTAGAAGCTGGTATATTTTAATCGCTTTTAGATCAGCCTAAAAGCACATTAAAAGAGACATCAATAAGCTCTCTCAAGGTACCCATAGAACTACTTAAGCCCCATCTCAAAGTCGGCTGTTCAGCAAACCCGTTTCGAGCTAAAAACGAAAGAGGAATTAATTATTTTATTCGGGCTATAATCTCTTGTTTATGTTTTCAGTTAAGAGTTTTGGACGTGGAAAGTTGGGCGATAAATTTCAGCTATAAACAGCTGGTGATATTATTCATGACGTTTGTTAAGTTTGTTTTAACGGGCCCACCTTTTATAATTAGTTGATTAAGAATTCTTTTATTGCCGGCGCCGCGGAGTTTGAATAATGCCGCGCCGGTGTAAACTTTTAGCATAGGTCTTGTTTTGTGTTGTTATTGAAGATTTTGTAACTTTAAATTATGCAGATATCGCAATATTTTTTTTGGTAATTAGGCAAATAAGATACTTGTCTATCTCCATGAAGTTCTTATTTTTAAGAATTCCTGTAGCAGGATGCGTATGAGCCATACTGGCTAGATACAGTTTATAGTAAGCTGCCATACTATGCATGACACATTGTAAATATATTCATTCAGTTGTTCGGAAAAATATATTAAAGTATCAGGACGTGCGTGTTTTATTCATAGGTTTAACTTGTTATTTATTCCACTGTGTATTTATTTGGTCACACCATATTTTCCATTAGTTTCGTACATAACGGGTGCCAATAGAAGAACTTTATTTATCTGAAGAACCGTGTTAACTACATAACGGATGATTAAAGAGAATACGTTTATTCCGATTTATTATATAGGTAAATCGATTATTAGAGTAATTTTAATATTCAAGCATTGCGATTTTTTTGTAATAGTCCACATTTTACTTAGGATTTAATATTATTTTATACTTTTGGTAACATGTAGTTTTCTACACTTAGAATTGGTTGAAAAAAGAGTTTGTTGAGACTTTCCAAATCAAAGAAAATGGTAACAAGCTCTGGTTAGTTTTCGTCTCAATACCTACAATATCATATAACTATGTATTTAGAAAAAAAGGCATTTATTTAAACTGCCATATCCCATAACTGTATTTAGGGTTTATTCAATAAATAAAAAGAAAAAAAAGCTCTCCAGAAGCATTTTACGTGTACGACTGTGAAACATGCCAAAACAAAATGGAATAAAAAAGAACACAGAACATTACGCAATTAAATTATTCATATGCAAATAAAAATAGGTAGGCGCGGGACCTACCTGACGAAAATAAAATGTCGGAGACCCTCATGGGGGGTTTGTTACTTGATGATTTCGCGAGGCGTGCACTGTCAGAAAGATTTCCCGAAGGTAACGCATATCTTACGCTGCGCGTTGTAATTTAAGTGGCTTTCTTTATCATAACTTCTGCATCATTATGATAATTGCATGAAACGGATAAATTGTGGACTGTTCGTTTAATATTAAAATTATACTGTGTATATAAGTAGGAAAAAAGGGCAAGATAAAATTTATGTATTTCTATGTTTATTTATAACTTCGTGCCACCTAACAGTTGATCGAATGTGGTTATTATCGAGTGGACCAGAATCTATCTTACCTACCGCAGGGACGAACATCAAATATTTGACAGGAAAGTAGGCAGAAAAGTTTATAGGTGAAAATGAAATTGTTGTTTTTACTATCTTCCTCGCAATTTTCCCTTTTTTTCTTACCGTTTAAACCTTCCGTGGATTACGACAAACATTTCAAATCCAAAATCAGCTAAATCAGCCCAGCCGTTCTTGAATTTTAGCGAGGCAAACTAATATCAATTGATTTTATATCTTGTACTTAAAAAAAACAATGTCGTGTTAGTAAGAACACTTATAACTGGAGAACAGCTGAAACGATTTTAATAGCTTCACCGCGAAGAATAGAATAAATAATAAAATACAGGAAAAATCACGGAAAAGAAAATAAGCAAATTTTTTTTTTTTTTTTTTTTTTTTTATAGATAGGTCCGACAAATGACTCCACCCCACCTGATGTTAAGTGAAGGTGAAGTCCAGACGTGACGATAGCTGATACAGCAGTTTTACCTGCCACACCAGCCATTCTCACCCTACCGGCCTGCATGTTGCTTCTTCACGCCTCTTTTAAAGGATCCCAGGTTGTAAGAGGGAGGGAACACGTGAGCGGGCAGAGCATTCCATTTACGGATAGTGCGACAAAGAAATGAGTCACCAAATTTCTTTGTACGCGTTGGAATTGTGGCCACAGTTAGACGATGACAACGTAGGCCAGCGCGCGTGGTCCTCTGAAGGAAAGGAGAAGGTGGGATAAGAGAGAATAACTCCTCAGAACACTCGCCGTGGTACAGACGATAGAACGCGCTTAGTGACGCCACGTCACGGCGTAATTGAAGAGGCTCAAGGTGTTTAGTCACCTCCTCATCGCCTATGATGCGGATCGCGCGTCGCTGTAACCTATCCAAAGCATCGAGCAAGTACTTGGCGGAGCCATCCCAGAGGTGCGAGCAATATTCCACGCAGGACCGCACTTGCGTTTTGTACAACAAGCACAGTTGATCGGGCGTGAAAAAACGCCGCACCTTGTTCAGGACTCCGAGTTTGCGTGAAGCTGTTTTGATCACGGTTTCGATGTAGTTCTTTGGATTCAGGTCTGAGCGAACTTCCATACCGAGCATGGAAATGTTGCTCTGCAGCGGTAGTGTTGTGCCCTGAAGAGATGGAAGAGGAAGGAATGACGATGTTTTTGCCGTGAAAGCGCAAGCCTGAGTTTTTTTGGCATTGAACTCAACCAAGTTCCTGGTACCCCATTCGGAAATGTGGTCCAAAGCCTGATTGAGTTCAATGACAAGATTCTCGCGTTTCTCCTTGGTTACCGCCAGCCCAGCCGCTGCTTGTCCGAGATACCCCGCATGCACTGTACTATCGTCTGCATAGCAATGAATATTCCCAAGAGGAATTAAGTCATTGATATGCAGCAGAAAGAGAGTGGGGGATAGGACGGAGCCCTGGGGAACGCCGGCATTCACTGACATGAACCGCGAACTGCTACCATCCGTAAGGACACGAATTCTACGCTCATGCAGGAAGTCAGCTACCCAAGAACAGAACTGGGCTGGCAGACCGTATGCCGGAAGCTTGGAGAGAAGGCTTTTGTGCCAGACCCTGTCAAACGCCTTGGCAATGTCAAGGCTGATAGCCAACAACTCGCCACGCTTGTCGATAGCCTCACCCCAGATATGAGTTAAGTACGCTAGAAGATCACCCGTCGATCGTTTCGGTCTAAAACCATATTGACGATCATTAATCAAGGAGTGATCCTCTAGGTAGCGGGTCAGATGGTTATTAAGGACCTTTTCTAAAACTTTACATAAAACTGAGGTGACTGCTATTGGCCGGTAGTTTGCCGGGTCTGAGCGATCCCCTTTTTTGGGCACCGGTTGCACATTGGCATCTCTCCAAGTCTCCGGCACACGCCCCAAAGAATACGAGCATTGGTACAAGCGCGTGAGCACGGGAGACAACTCCGCTGCACATTTTTTGAGTACTACTGCTGGGATGCCATCAGGTCCACTAGCTTTCCGGACGTCGAGTGATTGCAATTCGGCACGAACCTCGCGCTGCCTGATTTTAATATCAGGCATCGTTGTGCCACAGTGAGGTAATGATGGTGGCAGTGCATTGCAATCATCGATTCGGGAGTTAGCCGCAAAGAGTTTTGCCAGTAAATCGGCTTTCTCCTGCGGCTTATGGGCTAGTGTTCCGTCTGGGCATCTCAGAGGTGGCAGCGAGGGCTCGCAGAAGTTTTTTTTGCACGGCCTTGGCCAGACGCCAGTAGCTACGGGAACCCGTAGGATGCGTCATAAGTTCCTGGCCAACACGTGCAACGCGCTGGGCATCCGCTCTAATGTAAGCCTTCTTACAGGCCTTGGAAGCAAAATTGTAGGCTGCTTTGAGTGAATCGACCTCGGGATCCTTGAGAGCGCGACCTCTGATCCAAGCACGATATGCCGCTTGCTTACGCGAAGCAGATTCAGCACAGTCGTGATTGAACCAGAGGTTACGCGTGCCCTTACTGATGAGATCAGAATGAGGAATATAGTATTCCATACCCATTATAATCTCCTCAGTAATGGCAACGGCACTGGCCGATAGGTCCCTGTCACTGAAGCAGCGCTGCTTCCAAGGGACGGACGCAAAGTAGTCACGCATACCGTCCCAATCTGCCGACCCATAATGCCAGATACGGCGCTTGACCACTGCTGGACGCGGAGGCTTGGCCTGTGGTGCTTTGGCAGATATCAGGCAGTGGTCTGACGAGCCCAGGGGGGCTCTTACCACAACCTGATAGCCCTGTGGATGGGTCGTGAGCAGAAGGTCCAGTAAAGAAGGCGCTTGACTTGGAATATCTGGGATCCTGGTGGGCTGATCAACCAGTTGCTTCAAGTCATGCGTGAGAGCGAATGCGTGAGCAGAGATCCCTGCATGGTCAGTTTTGGAGGAACTTAACCACAAATTGTGGTGAGCATTAAAGTCCCCCAAAAACACCAATTCTGCATTGGGAAATTGTTCCTGCGCGTCATCTGCTGCCCGACTAAGGTGTTCAAAAAGTCGAGTTGTCTCAACATCGCCGGTGTGGGATCTGTAGAGACACACGTAAACTCTGGCCAGGGGGCCAGAGTCGACGTGTACCCCCAGCATGGAGAAGGAGGGATCTTCCAAGCAGCGGAGACGGCGACAACAAACATCCGCCCGAACATACAGGCATACACCGGCTTTCGCTTTGAAATAATACCGTTTGGAATAGATTACGTTTGCATTAACGTTTATTACTGAGCCATCTTCTGCAATTTAAAGCACACGTCACGTATGTGTATAGCCATGGCCTATTTGTATTGACATTCACTAACAAATTGCAAATCAGTAACATAGTAAATAATCTTAATCAGGGTGATATTATTAACCCAAAATTTAACGGAAAATATTGACAAGATATTATGCTGATCTTTTTGCAAGAAGACGATGGATATCAATCACCATAAATGACGTGGATACAAAGAATTGATTTACCTAAAAGGTTTAATTTCAAAACATTTTAATTTTATCATGACCCAAAGATGACCTATCCCATACTCCGGTTTGTTTTGATTTCCAAAAAATAGAATTACTCTTAATTTCACAGTAAGTCGTAAGGGTCGATTAAATGTCCCGGGGTAGATTATGTTTGGAGAATATAGGTCAAAGGCTAGGCAACCAATCTGAATATGCTAAAGTAACCTTCGAGGATTTAGTCATCACACGGCTCTATCCACTTCGTCGGGGAATACCCTTTATGGGGAATACATAATGTGAATTTTCCTTTTAACCCGGCGTTCGCACAGTTGGGTTTATTTGACCCGAGCAGTTTTCAAATGAGCGTGTTTCTTAAAATGTTTGTGCGACTTTGCCAAACTTCTCAGTAGCTGGAGCTAATGGTTCCACCTCCACGTGGGATTCGCCAATCAGTCGTGTTGCGGCCGCAGCGAGTGATAGACACGGCCAAACACGAAAAAGGTAAATATGACCCAACCATACTATTCGTGTCGTAATTTTGCGCCGTTTAAGAAAATGTTTTATTGTTGTTTTATATTGTTTATTTTGTTATTTTTGGCAAATATGTCTGAAATAAATGCGTACATATTACATAACGCCAATTTCTAAAGAAACTTAAGCCTTATACTGGTTCGTGAGCATTTGCTCAATCGTAAAGATGTCATTCAGTTGCCAAGGCTTATGCGCAAAAGAATAAGAGAGTTTTTAGGAGTAGGTTCCTGATGAGGAGCCACCTGTGAAGATACTTAAGTAAGAAAGAGATGCCAAGACTGTTCTGCCAAAAAAGATAGAAAACTAATACTTTTCGGAGCTGTATATGCAAATACATCTGCAGTGAGCATGCAATGTTGTACTGCCGAGATTGCGCAGATAATAAGGATACTATGACTGACGTATGAGACTGATACAAATAGTATAATATTATTAGTTTACTAAAGATTTGATTAACATGTAACAAATTAGTTTATGTTATCGAAAAAAGTTTGTTTTGTTAAAATTTTATTACTATAAGACAGAGGTTGTCCATTTTGTTAATATTTTGTGACACTTTTATGAAAATGACATTAAAAAGATAGTTTCGTATCATGTTGTGTTTTTTTCTACTAACAACCTATAACGATAATCGTTTTATACAGGTAGTACAACCACAAACCAAATTTATTTTAACTTTTGTAATTATGGCGTTTTCTTATACGGGTCCTCTCGACCCAACCCTACTGTCGTTGATGCATATTTTGACTGTGCTGACGCCGGGTTAAAAACAAAAGAGTGAGCAATTTTAGGTGCATAAGAAACTTCTTGTAAGCCGAACTTCTTTATCAGGAACACATTGTTGGTACTCGATATTCATTGTGTTACAGATGAAGCCATGAGCCACTTACTATCGGATTGAATTTTAAATTCCGCGGCCGCTTTATTACAAAATGTTGAGTAAAGCCTAAAACTGTTGCTGTCACTTCTGATTTCTAAAAAGAAGCCAGAGTACATTAGGTTTAAACTACGACTGACTTTGGTCCGCGTTTTGGAATAAAGCGGTTAGACAGGTGTCAACTAAGAAGAGGCTCTATAAGAGCACTTTTAAAAGCGGAAGCTTAGCTGGGTGCTCAACCAAGCTCAAAATCTAAACCAAATACGTAATGGAAATAATTTCGTGATAATAAAACTGTTCAATAGAGATTATGTACCTTCTTTTATTGTATATTAATTTTCTTTAACATCCCAATAAACTATCAATTTTTTTTTATTAATTAAGTTTTACATTCCTAAATTATAGGAAGCTTAAAGTTACGACATTCTCTTATTTCTCTGGGTCAGCTTGTATATAAATAATAATGATGGTCATGAGAGCCTTTTATAAAAAACGCAATCCCATCGAGTTTGGGTTTAATTGATTTGTTGTAACCAGAATGCTGCTTGCAAGACCTGATGATAATTATGTAAAATGTTTGTAGTACTAATGTGACGTGGTAAATGCTTAAAAGCCGTAAAAAATATATAATGAAAGAAAAATAAAAAAAACGACTGTCATTAAAACAACTTACTTACGTTACTACAGTTGACGGCGGTCGAGGTTTGAATTTTTTAATCATTTTTTTTATACTTTGTCTTATGACATACTTTATCTTTATTTAGTATCTATCTCTCAATCTTCTCTTGGATACTAATTTTGCAATTGTTTTTACATGCGAAGTCGACATTAAAACAGTTTGAGACCCTAACGTCCATCGGTCCACGGAACTATTTTCTCTGGCCATTACCACACATAAGCTTGATCAGTTGAGCTGAGTCGATGATTAGGTCTTTACCTAAGAAATTGCAGTTTTTCAGGAAATAAGTTAACGCCCCTTTTTCTATATATTTTATTTTTATTAATCAAAGTAATTGCAATTAATGCAATTTGGCCAACGTAGAGGTAACTAATTGATGAAGTCTGAAGGGGCATAGTCTGATGAGTACGGTGGTTGACGGAGCATTTCTAACCCCACTTCTTGTAACTTGAAGACCGTCTTGTTGTGCAGTATGAGGTCGCGTGTTGTCGCAGCGGAGTCGAACAATTGACGAAAGCTGGTTGGAGAATTAGCAAGTTTAGCCATCATTATATTCAATTCTTCACAGTAAACATCTGAGTCATGTTTATGCAGTTTGGTAAGAAACTGTGATGAATGACACCGACGCTAGACCACTAAAGAGTGACCATCACTTTTTTAAGGGGTCATTTTTTATTTCGGGCATTGTTTAGGTGGCAAATCAGGAGCTAACCAACTTTCTGAGCGCTTGCGATTGTCGAACAGAATCAATTTTTCGTTGCAAGTAACAATACGATTCACTATGCTTTCGTTTGTGTGCCAGTTAATCAGTGCAAGGTTCAACTCGACGCGTACTTCGTGCTTATTCAATTCGTGGGGGACCCATTTGTCAAGCTTTTTTACCTTGCCAATTTGACGCAAACGGTTCAATAATGTTTTATGTTAAATCGAAAGCTGCTGCTAATTCAGCCATAGATTGAGAATCATTCTTCCACAATCGCCTTTAATTCGTTATTGGCGACTAAACTTTTTGGTCGACCACGGCGTTCATTTCTTAGGTCGAAATTTCCGATCAATCCAAAATTGTCGAATATCGGTTGGTTAGTTAGTTCGTTAGTAGTATTTGCTTCGTATACGTCGTGAATATTGCATACCGCTTCTGCCGCTTTGCTGCCACGACCAGACTCATACTTCATAATCACTCGAATTTTTAACGTATTAAAAAATCACGAAAAACGTACAAATGAGTTGAAACAGAACGCTAACCGAAACGCAACCATGAAACAAATGACTAATTTTCGAAAAATGCTTCTATATTTTAGAAATAAAAATAATTGAAACTTAGTATTCTTAGCGAAAAAAGAAAAAAATGGGACTTAAAATAGCCAATACGGCAGAACGGAAATTTCATAGGTAAACAAATTTTTTTTTTATTATATTTGTATAGTTTTTCTGTTCGTGTTGACTTTTTAACATATTATCGTGGCAAAAAGCCTCTCATGAAACGACTACCAGTAGATTGCCTGCAAATTTTTCCTCACGAGGAAAGTTCTGGCTTTTTATCACAATGCAGTGTCCCTCTGATGTTTATAAATTTCATTCTGAGGAAAAACGCATTTTTTGCGAAGCACGCACCCTTGCCGTGTCTCTGACATAGAATAATGGACCACCCGTTCGCCAAATGGAAATCCGGATTATGATAAATCACAAACTTTTGAAAATTTGGCTCCTGCTGCCGCTCCACAGATTTGTTTGGGAACTGTGGACACGGCAATATGTTTTGTTTCATGCGGCTGTCGTGAGCATGTACTATACGGGACACCTGAGTTAACGACAAAATTTATTTTCTTAACTTTCACCGCAGAAGAGGTTAATGGTGACAGGCTTTATGTTGTTGACGATCATTTTGTCAAACCTGGTTCAAATTGTCCGGAACAGCGCTATATGGTTCTTTTAAAATCCAATTTTTAGTATTCCGTGACAACGGAAACCTATATCTGATTGGAAGTACTAGGCAGCTGTTTTTTTAGACAATGAGATATTTTTATTGTATATTAAAGAAATAAACGAAAGAACAGGAATACCATCGTAGATTATAAAAATAAAAGCTAAGCTTTCATACAAAAATCCATGTTTTTTTCTCAACATTTACAATTGTTGTATAAAATTAAATAACCCACCATTTCTTTTTCTAGGATTCCGTACCTCGGAAGGAATAATCAGAACCCTTATGAGATCACTTTGCTATCCGTCTGTCTGTCAAGACCCTTTATCTTGGAAATGCGGGAACACGACTCTTTATCGAATTGAAATTGAAACCATATATTTAGATCTACAGTCCTTTGAAGCTATGAATAAATCAAATTCTGAGTTAACGTTGAAAGAGATACGGTCGTTTATGTTGCGTACCTACAAATTTGTATCTAATCCTGGATGGGCGAGTCTGCATCGCAATTATCCGTTTTTTTATCGTGGTATCATTGTCTTTAGACCTTTTTTTAATATGCAGGCAAAACCAACGAACGGACCTCACACCGAGACCGTCGCAAGTCTCACGGGTGCGAAACGGAAAAGCCGTTAAGCACTCCGTGCAGCTTACGAGCGCTTACGGCATAGTTTCTGCTAAAAAACCCTGCGAATACCCTCTACGCTGTTAAGGGCGGAACCGCGAGATCCCCGTTGAGGGACTTAAACGCGTCTCCGCACTCAACAGCCTCCCGGCCTAGACGGGGCTCCATGGTGATCCCTCACCCGGGGTATTTCGGGTGACCCCGCAGACGTGCGCAGGGCTGGGAGTTAAGTGCGCGGCCTATTGTCCACCGCACCGCTCCCCGTCCTCTGCGGAAGGACTGCCTAGGCGATCCCCTCGCAGGCTCTTCCGCGGATCATTGTCTTTAGACCTTACATCTGGCAGTTTAAAGGTCTTAGCCCATTTACACAATTCTGCTCTAATACCGTTCTCTCCCAACACCGCTCTAGCATAGCAGATAGCTTAGTAGTAATGCGAAAATGGCCTACTAGCAGTCAGCGCGCGGACATCGCGCAGACCACTTACTTGGAGTGCGTGGTAAGCGAGGCGTCAACTACCGAGCTGTCTGACAGCGGCGGTAAGCTTGCTGATAGCAAGCTGTCAGTTTATTTATGTTGCCGATGAAAAGTATATCTAAAAAGAAATACTAAAAGCCCATTTTTAAATTATATTATTTTTGTCGAATGGGAGCGGAGTCATGTAATGGTCATGTAAATGACAATACAATACGATTCACACTCTGCCGTTTTAATGTTAAATCTTTAGTAATTGTCATGTTAAAGAATTAAGTCAACTCCTTATAATCAAGTCGAGACGCAACACAACATTCAGGTATTAAGTAACATCCGGTTATATGAAAAGAAACAGAAGAACCATAGGGGTTCGACTCTATTGATTTACAAATATAATTTCTTACAACATAAATGTAGCGTGAAAATATCCAATTAATATTATATCTATTCATGAATCGGACTTTTCTATAAAAGGTATTAACACCGCCAATGCGAGGATTGCCTCAGATTAATTAGAGATGTTCTTGAATACAGGTAGAATATTACCAGATATTTCGTGTTGTCGACAGTATATAGTGTCCCTCTATAGAGATCAACTAACAAACATTGGATCTATTCCTCTTGATGGGGGATACCATTGAAATAACTGAAACGCAGCTCATGCTAACATGCAACGTATCAGGCTACATCGGGAAAGCCCCCTAATTGGTCATTACTGAATGTAGGAACATATCTGAAGCTCTCTTGGAATTTAAATGGAATAATGTTTTAACCAATATTTCAGTATAAAGGCACCAAAATATAATTAATGTAATAGTTTAATTGATTTCAACATCTAGCAGTTAAATGCTTAAAAAAATATAAGTATAATTAATTGATGTTAAAATAATAATATGTAAAAAATCAAATTGTTTTACGATTCTGCCTTAAAGATTACGCAGAAAGTATTTATTTGTTTTTTTTTAATCTCTTTTATTAGGGATTGAAAGGGACAGATGATGATGAAATTAGTAAGTAATTTAGAAGGCATATTCATTTCTTACTATCCAAGTGTCACCGAATATGATCTATCACTTTGTTATTTCTTTTTTTCTTTTTTCTTCTCCTTTCTTCTTTTGATTTATTTATATTTTAAACAAAAAGTTGATAAAATAAGTAAATCACATTTGATTATTGAGATTCTATAACTTTTTAAAAACAAAAAAAAACTACCGGCCGAATTGAGAACCTCCTCCTTTTTGAAGTCGGCATAAATATACTAGCACCATTATATTCATTTAATATACTTTCATGTATATGTATGAAATTCATAATATGGATAAATATCTTAAGAAAAACAAACCGATTTACATAAAACGCTTCGCTCCACAAAGAGTAATCGCAGTAAGTAAATTTACTTTCTGTCCGTGTTACTTGTGCATACATTTGATCACAAATAACAGACGATGCGAGAGTGGTTAGTGAGAAGAAACCGTTTCTTTTGGCGACTTTCTCATTAAAATCCGTTTGGTTGAATTTTATATTTTAAAACACACTTTCATATTTACAGAATTTCTACAGATTAAGCAGATTATTTTTAAGTAAACTTATTAATTAAGAATCAAATACTCTTTTATGCATGTGACTAAATTCGATTTGTCTATTTCAAGATATAACATGGTATTATCATAAAAAATGGATTTTTAAAAAGAAATAGTCTTATCAACAAATCGTCCTAAGTTTAATTCTTTTTTCAGTTAGTAGGTACCTAGATGCAATAAAATATCACCTGAAATGAACTTAAAATCCCAACTCGTTAATTTTTTTATGGATTAAAATTCCACGAATAAAAAAGTCATGTTGTAATAACATTCAAAGGAATTTATACACGAAGTAGACTGTAGGCTTAGTCTACGGTTGTTAAAGTAAAGCAACTTACGTTATGGTCGGTAATGGGATAGGTGACCCACAATTTATCCAGCTGCGAAAGGTCGATAAGGCGATTATCCAGGATAAGTTGGCAGTACAGAGCAGCCGTTGGTCCACCAATTAATCCCACATGGTGGAACATAAGATCCTTTTATATTATTTAATTTACAGAATAGGGGTAGTGGGCGTACGACGAATATTTAAAAGCAAGACGTCTGTGTAAGTAATCGGGACGCATTATCGCAATTACGCAAGCGATATTATCGACCGATAATAACGCGCCAATGGGGCTGAGGATATTTTTAAGCGAGGTATGGCATAGAGGATGTTTTGCTCGAATTGGACGCCAGTATGGGAAAGTAACCTCCACCTTACAGGAGTAATACTCCACTAATAAATTCTCCCTTTTTGTGATATTATGTTTCTGTGGGTGAGTAAGATTCCAGGGGTTCACGGGGTATGGAATGGTGTCAACGTTGGCAGCGGCACGAATGATAACTTTGCTATTGCAAGCATCTATAGTCTATAGTGGCCCCTTACCATAAAGAGGGTGATATGCTTGTTTGCCATTTTTTTACATAAAAATAAAACAAGAAATATTCACAAAAATCAAACAGAAGGTGAACGCCTTGTTTACACGCTGTAAAGGAATTTTGTTTATTAATCAAGAAACAGTATTTCTCTATTAACATTTAATTGCGTGGCGTGTCTACGATCTATCTCGCTAACAAGAGCCCAATGTTCTAACGAAAACAAATGTCTTGGGGAGGTGTTGCATTTTATAATATTTTAACACGCAATCGGCTTAGTTTACTTTATCATTTAGCTACGACTGTTTTTGTTTGACCTGCATAAAGATGATTACGCGTTTTTTGTAAGCATTTCCCACTCGTATCTTGCTTGTTTATGATAGAAGAATAATAGTATTCTTATGGTATAGTATAGGTATAGATATATACCATTGTTACCCTTGTAAAATTAAAGCTTTATAGAAAGTATAATGTCCTTGATAAAAAGTGTTATAAGGATTGCTATTTAAGGTTATCTTTTTCATTAAAAGTTTTGTTTTGTTACTGACAAAATGTTTGCCAGCATTTCTAAATGTTGTTTGTTTTCTATTATATTTCTATTATTTAGTTCCAAAGAAAGTTTTACTAGAAAATAAAACATGTTTAACTGCTTTGGTAATAATCACTTGGGTGACGTTACTTGCTGAACATTCTGTAGATAAAAAAGTGAAAAGATTTATTTTTATTTTTTAAGCATTAAATGTTTAAATCTACAGGAAATTTTACTAAAAAAAAATCCTCTCCAACCGTGTTCCCGTCTGAAAGTCTGTGATTGTCGGCCAGAGTCCCATCTGTTTTCTTCTAGTTATGTTCTGTTGGTCTCACACAATTTTCCATTTCAACCTATATCGAATACAAAATTAAAAAATGGCCAAGTGCATGACGTGCCACGCGCAGTGTAGGATTCCGTAGTATCTTTCCAAGTGCTTATATACTCTTTATAACGTAACGATAGCGCGATTCAGAAACCGTTGCTGTTGGTACTCATCGTAGTGTTGTGGAACTAATGATATCTTACTGTGGTTTTTAAATAGTATTGCAGATTTTGTTTTTCAATGCAAGGTTTTACGCTTAACGTTTTCTTCTGAAAAACTTTCTTTAACAAATATTAAAGACTATTACTCTTAAACTCAAACATCTATCTTAATCGTTATATTTTACTTTAAAAGTTCATAAAAAGCCTTATTCTCATGAATTTTTCCAAGTTTTTCAGGCCAATAATTAAGCTTTTAGAGGGGAGGGACGCCCCACTCGAACAAAAGTTTGCACTTTAAAATTCAATATACTGATCCCTAAATCGATAAATAGTCTTAGGAACCCCTAAGTAATTTTAAAGGATACCTATTCAACGACACCCCACACGATGGGGTAGGCGATGAAAAAAAGATATCCCCAGTTTACACGTAGAGGAGCCTTATAAAATTTCTTTTTCAAAATTGTATTTTACTGTTTTGTTGGCGTGGTGGATATACATATCTCCAAATAATTACTACCCTGTAGTGCTTACAGTCGCCAAGCAAAACCGGGGATGGACAGACGGACATGCCGAAACTATAAGGGTTCCTTGTCAGGACTACCGAACCCTAAAAAGTACTTATACAATTCTTAAAATAATTAGCAAGCCTAATAATAATAATTAATTGCCAAGCTAGATCTAACAAAAACTTACCTATACCTTTTTCTCATTACACCTAAATAGCAGACATTATTATACCGGTATTAATACCTGCAATCAACAATACGGTCTATTTACCTCTATATATTAAAAACGCACTAAATTGTTTATAAATAAAAAACCTGGCTGCCCCTGACATAAAAGTAAAATGAAAAAAATCCAGAGACTATTCGTTTCAAATTTATTGAGTTCCTGTTTTATCTGTGTAAATAAATGTATTTATGAAGTTATTTCTCAATGAGATTTTATAGAAATTGTCGATATACCATTTAAAAATATCAGTCCTTTAATGTAAGAGCTATTCACGAACAAAAAAGAAAAAAAAAATTGCAAATTTAATTTATTTGTGTTTGGGCATCGATTCTTCAACGATCATTCGATCATCGGTACTAATATAATACTCAATAACTCAATAATGGATGAGTATCTTAAAATTTTATGTATTTACATAACATTAATTTTATGAATAGGTAATTTTAATCCTTTCTCTATTCGACAGAGTTATAAGTAAGCATTGCCATAAGTTTATAATCTTCATTAAAAACAGGTCACATATCTATACTAATATTATAAAGCTGCAGAGTTTGTTTGTTTGTTTGTTTATTTGAACGCGCTAATCTCTGGAACTACTGGTCCGATTTGAATGATTCTTTCAGTGTTGGGTAGTCCATTTATCGAGGAAGGCTATCTATACTAATATTATAAAGCTGCAGAGATTGTTTGTTTGTTTGTTTGAACGCGCTAATCTCTGGAACTATTGGTCCGATTTGAATGGTTCTTTCAGTGTTGGGTAGTCCATTTATCGAGGAAGGCTATATTTTTTTTTCAAAGTTAGGGATCCGTAATAAAATTGCTATTTTGTAACACAAGGTGTAAAATCGAAAACCTATTTTTGCGTGCGCTGCAAAAACTATTGACAATAGAACAAAATGATGTACTACGGGTTTGTAGATCCCATTAAGACCTACAAAAAAGTCCGCAAGAACATATATCTAGCTATCATGGTTTAATCACAATAACCGATTTTGTGTTCAAAATAATTATTAAATCGTCTGAAGAAAAAAAAACTACGTTAAATATGTATCGTAATATTAATCTTTATCGAAATTAAGCATTATGTTATCAAGAGTATTTATGTAGAGGTGAAATACTTTTTGTTTCATCTCAATCGGATATTTCGTTTAAAAGTTATCACGTGTGTAAGATGTTAAGAGTTGGTACCTATTAATGAGTTTTTTATCAACATAAATAATCCTGTAATAATCTTTTTCGAAATATATTTGTTGATGATTTTAAGTACAAGATCTTTGAAGAGTATAATAAATACATTTCTAAAATAACTCTGCTAAGGAAATCCACGCGCGCTTGATGCAAGCAAGACAAAACGCTGGCGGCGCGGCGGCGGGCAAGACGAGGAGGCGGAGCTTGCTGGCCGCCTGTCGCTCTTATTTATTGAAAGAAATTGAAAAAAATATTTTATTGAAAGTATGACAGTACACGGTCTAAGAGTGCACTAAGAAAGGAACCCCCCCCCCTCACCCCCCGAAGGGTTTCAAATAGGGGTTTTAGGTTTTAATGAAAGGTTGTATAAAAAATCTTATTCCTTGGGTAAACTAAGAGACTTAAAACTTGACTCAAATACAAACCGTAAACAGACTGAGAAAAATCAGATTGGATAAACAATAGGCTACTTAAAATGACTAATTCCACGCGTACGAAGTCGCGGGCAACAGCTAGTTAAATATAAAATTCACATTAAGAAATCATGAAGTTATTAAAAAATTAATACGAAAATCCTCATAATGTCTATCTATAGCTTACCTTAAGTCATTTTCCCTGTGATGATAGTTCCCCATAATCCACTAGCAATTATTTTAAACACCCCTTTCGTTACTACCGGTAATATAACGTGTAATCTGTTATAATTTAGTAAGAACTTTTAATGTAGAGGTTCGAAATTAAAGTGGAACAGTTTCAATTTTAAGATCCTGCTGCTTTCCTGTTTACCAATCTCAAAAAAAAAAAAATCTCTTAATGATTTGTAGGTATTAAAATTTAATGAGTTATTCATATGTTAATTACTGTTATAATTTTTATTATTTTTAAAGCATGTAACTGCTTGATGTTTAAATCTAAAGAAAATATAACTAGAAAAAATTCCACGCGGACCAGGCAGCAGACGGGACTCGAACCCGCACCCTTCGCAATACGGGCGAATGCACTGACCAATTATGCTACCGCGGCCCTCACGGACCTCGTCGAAATTCTTTCTAGCTATTCTTAAGCTGCAAGGCAGCGCCATCTCTTCGCATTATAGGTAAACCCACAATGACAAATGAATACTTCTACAAGTATTAAACATTTGTGTTAATTACTATCATGTTTTGAATAGCCCACATAACGCCAGGGAAGCAAAATCGTTACCTGGCTTGCTCTTTCTGCACCATTTTAACTTGCTTGCTTTACGACTAAATGGGCACTAAATGCATCGAACCATCATGTTGATTCGTGGCTATCCATGGGCGATTTGTCCATAAAAAATACCACGCACGACAATCCAGTGGAATAAGTGTAGGTATCGTCGCCAGCAGTGTTACCGGGCCAATGTGACCCGAAAATCGTCAAAAAATAGCATATTCCTTCCTTAAACGCCGACATATAATTTGTGATACATCTAGTGTTTCAGATAGCTATGGGCAACAGTGAACATATACACCCAATCCTACTTTCCTATTAATTTTATAAAATGTGAAAGTTTGTATGTTTGTTACTCAATCACGCAAAAACTATTGAACGGATTTGGTTGAAATTTTGGTACGCAATTATGTTCAGTTATGACCTGTTTATTTTTATTACCTGGATTGCAAAATAGAATGAGATGTTTCCAGAAAACCATGTACTCTTTTCTTGCTAAATACTGAACTTCACGTCCATATTAAAAACAAACTGCAGAATCATAGCTCTTCTATTTGCGCATGTTTCGTTTAGATAACCCAATCACAATTTATTGTATTTCACAATATTTTTGTTGGACATTTTTATGAATCTTTCCACTTCCTAGTCGACAAAATCAAATGAAATTTCTTGGAATAATATATTTCCTCCATAATATCCATTGAGGAAGTTCGCAAAATATGAAAATAAAGTCATTTGTTATTTATCATTAAAGTATTGAATATCAATAATATTTCCAGGAACTTTCGAACGAAAAGTATAAAAACATGGAAAAGTTTTGAGTGTTTTGTTAGCAAGGCTCTATTTACGCACTCTTTGTTTATTATTTTTTCTGGGTTGTGCAAATTTGGAGTTTCATATAATCAACTTGGTCGTCGCCGGAGTGGCTAAGGGATCGAGAAGAGTCAAGTGGCTCCCGAGCAGTGAGAGATATAAGAGCCATTTTGAACCTTTTAAGAGTTTACCGCACACATTGCTTCTAGATTGTTCAAGTAGATTGCCTTAATAATATTGAAGGTGTTATCTTTTTACACAATCTCGTTACAAGCTTAAGGCATTTTAATAATATTTTTACTGCTCTTTTCTGGGGTGTATCAGTAAAGTAGCTAACAAAAATGGAATAGGTAAGAAACTTTTGCATCGATTTGATCAGCTGATTATTATAGTTAATCTAATATGAATATCACACTTATATTAAAAAAGTTTGTAAGGGTGTATGTTTGATACTTTTTCACGTCTAAACGGCTGGAGTGAGTTTAATAAAATTTGGTATGGAGTTACCTGACAACCTGGATAAACACATAGGCTACGTTTTCCTGGGGGAAAATATCCCTAATTAGCCGCGGGTAACACCGCGGGGCATGGCTAGTCAAAAATATAAAAATAATCAATAGCAATTCTTTATAAAAGTTATAACCTCGATCTCCACGGATCAGCTTAAATTAAGACGTTTATCAACAATGCATTGAGTTGGTTACTCTCGTATTACCGCAGATGTATGCATGCCGAGCATAGAAGACCATTATTGGTCAATATTAAGCTTCGTATTCACTTAAGGGTTGGCTTTCGTAGCGCGCGTTAGTGACGCCGTGACAGAGCGTCAGATAGAATTTATATGCAAATGACATTGCAAGTGTCACTTTGACCGACGTTGACCGCTGACATTGACGTTTGCATAGAAATTCTATCTGACGCTCTGTCGCAGCGTCGCTGACGCTCGCTACGAAAGCCCACCTTAAAGGATGTAATTGATGTTACCTGTAATTCTATTCTGTAATAACAACCTCACTTTTCACCGCGGAATTTGCCGGTGTGATTTAAAAGATATTCGTTTTATAATTTCAAGTTACAACACGTATTCCACGGTAAAAAGTAAGTTTGTTCTTACAGAATAGCACTGTTTCTGATAAAGACTAGTTATTTACTCACCAGATCCGACGAACACTAAACATTTTTTGTAGGTATTTTCTTGCAGAAAAACGAAATAACATTCCATTTAAAAATATTATGAGGTCGCGTATAAATGCACAATAGGGTTTATAATCAGTACTTTCTTACAAAATATTTTTACCACTTCCAGGTAGAACAGGAAGTAAAAGAATAATGTAAAACAATAAATTCATATTTAATAAGGAACATATAAAACAAAAGAAACACTTTTTTTAAACATTTTTATCCATAATATATCATTAATAATAAAATATTAAAGAATCTCAGCCAACTTTTCAATTGAAAAAAGGTACACTACTGGTGGTGGCTGTCGTACAGTATATTGTTCCAGGAAATTATAATATTTTTAAGGAAGGACAAGTATGATTTCTTTCCATCTGACGTAACCGAAGGGGGAATTAAAAATAGGGGGCCGCAATTACCACCCTCACTTTGACGACTTGTTTGCAGTAAAGGGTTATAAGGAAGGAAATCATGTGACAAAAAAGAAACTCTTTTAAATTAGTCTTAGTCTTAGTAGAACGGCGGGCTGTTTCCGCAACTTGGCACCCAGTGCCTATTTTGCGTGAAGATTGGCATAAGTCCTGCCATCCCAGCTCCTCCAGAAAGCTCAGCAGTCCCCGAATGTTGCTGCAGGCCTCTACTATTGTCTTTGGGCTCCCAGTTAGAGAAGTCCTTTGTCTTGCAACGCAGACAGCCCTCTATGCAGGCAGGCTCTGCATAGAGGGCTGTCAGAAATACCTATATTACAAAGGTGCGTGTTGAAGTAGCCGTGACCCGTGAGTATACCCACGATTTATTTTAGGGCTTGTCTAGGTAGTTTTCTTAACTTACGTAATAGCTGCAGGTTTACCTTGGGTCGGCTTCCCTAGATTGTCTATAGTCCGTGAATTTTGCCCAGTATTCGTCGTGTTGTTGTTGACAGCGCTCCCTTATCCAGATTCACAGCTGTATGATTATAATTGGCTCCGGACCAATGGCCGTCCTGCTGGAACCTTCTCTGGCTAAGCAGTCCACCGCATCGTTACCTTTGAGCCGATGTGTCCTTTGATCCACTGTAAAGTCAATCTATTGTCGTTACCAATATTAGTCAACTTACAGTGGCATTCATAAATTAAGCCTGATGTCGTAGCCTGAAGTGAAAGAAACTCATTAGCCATAGATGTAAAAATATATAAATATTGTGGTCATATTATTAACAAAGTAAAAGTATTTATAAAAAAATTCAAAACCATACAAAGTGCGCTCGAGCTACGCACACATAGATATCGCTCACGGACACTATATCACGGACCAGTTGAGACTACTGCGAACGGCATTTTCATCCGCTCAAGACGCGTTTGTGAACTTTTTTGTACAAAAATGGAGCAACAAAAAAGAAGTTATTATATCTGTTCAGAAAACATTAGTTTAAATTCAGCATTACACGAGGTTTTTTTATTTAAATTGTTATGAAACACTATCATTTATATTGAAATATTTTAGTTATTTTCACACTAATATTATAAAGGCGAAAGTTTGTGAGTGTGCGTGTTTGTTACTTCTGCACGTCTAAACGACTGGAGTGATTTTAATAAAATTTGGTATGTAGTTAGCTGACACCCTGGATTAACACATAGGCTACGTTTTACTGCGGAAAAATATCCCTTATAAACCGCGGGTAAAACCGCGGGGCACAACTAGTTGGTTTATATTTTCGTTCTTTCTCATCAAATAACTAGATACGAGTGCCACTACTGTGATAGTTGTTGTGCATATGCCAATGTTGACATTGAGAATCCTAGCGCGACCACAGAGCGTAGGTACACAAAGTGTATTACATACATAAGATTACCTTCTCTGTTCTTTATTTTGTGCTCCTACCTAAGGAAATTTCGATCTCCCATTGCCAGTGAGTGGTACATTGTTTTGTGATAAAATATCTCTCTTGTAAGTATTTAGCTTGATACGTTTCGAGGAAATTAATCTTAAGATTAATTAGAACGTGCTTGAGTAAATATTGTTGCAGTATCTATGAATGGTGTTAGCTGAATAAGCTTAATAACAGAATATTTTACTATATATAGAAAATAAAATAACTACAACTTAAAAACTAAGTAATGTAAAAAAAATACAAATTACCTTAACCTACTTATATATAATATCTAATTTACAAAATGAAAAATATGTCACCCCCAACGCCGCTGTCAGGAATGGTGCCCAATAGGTTAGCAACATTGCCACGTTGAATAGCAAGGCTAATCCGTTGACCAAGATAGCTGTTTTTTTTTATTTTGTTTTACTTTTCTTAGATCCTTTGTGCAATAGTATTGAAATAAACTTTTTTGAGAGGCATAAAGTGATTTTGTAAGAAGTGGTTCGAAAATAAATTTATAAATAAAAAACGTAAACTTTTTAACAGTACATTTGTTTTATATCTTACTTAAAATATATTAGTTATATAAAACATTGAGTCTTTAATAATAAACAACCGAAGAGTTTTCGGTAAACAGGAGACTGAGCACTTTACCGAAACTAAAGTGATGCGTACGGTGATAAAATATTTACTACAGTAAATGGTGTAGGTTACTTTTGTCACAAAGGTACACGTCAAAAATAGAGTCCCAAGATAGCAATAAGTTTCCCTTACTGATAAATGGCCACTCATGTGATTGTGTTCAGGATTTATCATCGCCCCACCTATCTGAATCCATGTCAACAACACAGCTTTCTATATGGAACGTGTATCATTGTTAAGTAGAATTCGGGAGTTTTATATGATTTTCTCGAAATTCACTTGCCATAATGTAATATTTTTCATTTCTATTTTTTATTTATTTAATAGGCTTACCAACAATTGTAACACTTAAACAATTACAATTATAGACACGGAGACACTTATATCAATGTTATAATAAAATTAATTATAGGCAAACACCACATTTGACTGATAGCAGTCTCTATATCTATATCAAGCAGTAAGTGTTAAAATTTTACCTAATATACCCTAACTTATATCTTATTGTGTCCAAAAGGGTCATTACAAAAATAAAGAATCTAAAATTAAAAATAAACATCTCGGGCACTTAGTCTGTCAAGTTCCTACTAATGGTTGAAGTTACTGCGCTGGGACTATCAAAGTGTACATTAATTTTATCACTAAAGCCGTTCAAAATTTTACAGAATCTCGCATAAGGAGAGTAAGCGCCTAAAACAGTTAGTCTTAAAGGGGGCCAGAGTGGCGTGATGTAATTATTATGTGGTCGAATATATATATAATATGTCCGAATTCACAATGGCATGATATTAAATTTAATCCTAAAGATGTTTCTGGCTAAAAAAATATGCGTTTAAATATCTCCTAATAAGTGAATGCCAAATGATTTTTTGCAAAGAAATAAAGTTGATGCCGTCCGCTAACATGCATCATAAAATTCATTAATAAAAGTTCCGCGATAGAAGGTAGACCCAAATTTATTGTTTTTTTTTATTTGAGCAAAGTCACTGTTGGGTGACCATCAAAAATTAAATGAAGCTTAAGTATGACGTACGGCAGCGCTCATTTCTTCAAAATGGTGTTCAGTACCCTTAGCACGAACCAATATCGAATTCGTAACGTTTGCGAGTCCGAAATGTTATTGGCATAATATCTGTATTGTTTTTTGTTCTTGTTTGTGCGTGTTTGTGGCGCTGCTATTTAAGTTTCCATACAAAATTTGACATTGACATTTAGCACTCGCAAACTATTCGAATTCGATAATAGTTCGAGCTAGGGATACAGATTACGGAAAGAAAATCGATTTCCAACATTAAAGGATTTTTTTATTAACATTTTTCAATTTTAAAGGAAAGTTATGAATTCCCTTGAACACATAATATAGCATAATATCAAGTAAAATTGTGTTAGAGTTGTTCGTGTGAAACCGTAGTCTGCGATAGTTAAAGTTGAACTATCTGGTGGACCAAAAGTTTATCATTTCGAACGGCTGCATATATGGGATAATCTTCGATAGCATCGCTTCGGCAGGCCTAAGTGCCCTCAATTTTACAAAATTAGTAAAGGTTGATGCTAGCTGCTGTTCGATTCATTTACGGAAATTGATATGAGAATAAAATTCAAGGTCGTATCCACTTTGTTAGGCGAACTCGATTTATTTTTAAACGAAAATCCTACAAAAAAAAACTGTTAATGATGTATCCAAGGCCGATTGCTTTAGGGAATTACACGACTGCTCTTTCTTTTCGATTAGACTTCTTCTTCTTCGACTGTCTTTCAGTAAAATCAAAGAATTAAATCGTAAAATAATGTTACCTTAAAAATAATGACGAGGAAATAATATACTACTATAAAATGTAAATACGTTTTGGATGAATGAAACACAATTATTTATGCGAACTCGAAACCATTTAAAGCTGCTTTTATTACAATGAGCTAAATCCAACATAAAAAAACTTACAGCAGAATGCTTTTCCCATAAAACTCACTGTCCCAAGAGAAACACTTGAATGGATTTCAACTGCGCACATTAAAGCTGGGACCATTTTTTGCCATCCGCCTGTATATTTAGTGCCCGTGTTACACCTGGACATTATTTAGGATACAATTGTTGCAGAGCTTAATGCAATTTTGTTGCATTTTTGTTACCAAAGAATAATATCGAGTAATTTTTGTTCAACTAAGGAAGTTTTTCGGTAGTCGACTTTTTAGGGTTCCGTAGTCCTGACAAGGGACCCTTATAGATTCGTCATGTCTGTCTGTCCGTTCGCAGTTTTGCTTGGAGACTATTAGCACTAGAGAGCTGTAATTTTGTGGAAATATGTATATATCAATCACGCCAACAAAATGATAGAATAAATTTTTGATATTTTTTTTATGGTAGCTTCCCTACCTGTAATCATGTTTTTTCTTCATCATCTACCCCATCGTGTGGGATATCGTTGAAAAGGTCTATAGGTTTGTAAGACGTTTTTTTTATTTAAGGATCCGTTTGCGAAATATTGAACTTTAAAATGCTAATTTATGTTCGATTAGGGCTTCCCTCCCCCTCTAAAAGCTAAACTATTGGCTTGAAAAATCCACGAAAAATTCATGATAATAGCTTTTCATGAACTTTTAAGGAAAACACAGTTAAGGTAGATTTGTTAGTTTAAGAGTAATAGTCGTTCAACTTTGATTTTTAAAAAAAAATTCTTACCTATTGAAAATTAATTAGAAGAAAACATCAATAGGAACATAGATGAAA
The DNA here is from genome assembly GCA_902850365.2 of Chilo suppressalis. Lineage (NCBI taxonomy): Eukaryota > Metazoa > Arthropoda > Insecta > Lepidoptera > Crambidae > Chilo > Chilo suppressalis. Next base: position 9,976,446 of record OU963902.1, read on the forward strand.
TTATTGTAGCGTAAAACTTTGAATTGCGAAAAAAAATCTATTTCAAATCCACAATAAAATATCATATGTTCCACAATGCTACCACGAGTACGAGTGTGTTTTAGTCAGTAAGAGTCTGACATAACCTTGCAGCCGGATGTAGGGTATCCATGAGGATTTCACACTCGCTCCCCGCCTGGGAGTAAAATAAAATAAAAATCGGCGGTTATCATTCGTATTTAAAAAAATAATAATATCGAATTGATTTTGAGTTTGAGATGCAGTTTGACTTTGATTAAGGTATTATTTAGGTATTAGTTGAGATACATAGATTGATATTAATTGGTTTTTCTAATTTCCGATATGAAAAATAAAGACTCAAAAATATTGTGGTAACTACGGGCAATTATGGAACCCTACACTGCGCTTGACACGACACGCACTTGGCCGGTTTTCTGTAATTAAGTGCCCACCTGTGCAAACGTTTTCAATGATAAAAACAGTTTTAATTCACATATTACTGAAATTATTTTTGGTGTTGAATTAATTATGAGTTATGTTAAATAATATATTTTATGAAGTTGGGGAAAACATAAAAACAAACACAAAATACCGGGAAGTACTGAAAAATCGCCGAAAAAGCATGTGCTATGACACCCCGTAGTAATATTAATAGCCCACTAGTAATAAGGACATGAAACGAAAGTTGATAAAAATAATCTTCTTTTATTACAACAGACAAAATAAGAAGCATTAAAAAGTTTTTATATTTATTATAATAGAAGATAATATTACCAAACATACAATTAAAATAATAAGCAGATCTCGCAAAAGTTTGGGCTCTGATATTCTTGCCACGTTAATTGTGAAACAGGAGTTCGAAACAGATTTCCACGCATATTCCTGATATCACGCTTTTAACAGTTTGAGACTTCCCACTGTAACAGAAATAGAAGCTTGATTCATTCAAAGTGTACATTTAAAATAATATATAATACAGGGTGTAAAAAATCCTACGAAAAAGACTAAAACTACGCAATCTATACACCCAAAATAGTAATATTACACAATATTTTACGTGGGAATAATTTGTTTTTTTAGTTAAAAAAATCCAAAAATAAACAGTACACAATGTATAGCGCGCCGCACTACTGTGGCGCAATGCAAAGAATTTACCTGTGTGTATGTGTAAGTGCCTCGATAAAAAAGTTTCTAAATAACGTTTTAAAAAAAATTATGTAAAAATCTTGAAAAAAAAAGTAAATTTGACCTTCAATATATCCATAACCATAAATTTCCCAGGTATGATCCAGAAGAAAAAAATGATCGTCATGATGTGGAAAATATGGAGCCTTCAACTTCGTTAAAGGATTCTAATTATATTTGGTATCGGTGTCATGCCAAACTAAGCAGTAAATGGTAACTCAGATCTATCAACATCCATGGCACCGACTCCAAATGTTAATATTGACTTTAAATGTACTCTATACTTAAATAAAGAAGAATTATGAATTATTAAATACTATTTAGCGGTTTTGTTCAAAAAACTTTCATGTTTGAAAACAACCCATATACACTGAACCGTTTTGAATGTCTTTTCAATCAAACCTAATAGCTTTTCCGTGCACAGTTCTCTTTTTATATGAATTATACGACTGTGAAGAACAATTTAAGCAAAGTTTCTTTAGATTCCATTTGAACAGGCATAAACTTCATACAAATAAACTTTACACTCGGATCCCGAAAACACTCTCACAAAAACTTGTTCATGTTTCCGTTCAAGAATCGTCGATGCAGCAATTATTAAGTATTTGCTTTACATTTCTGTATTGGGGGAAAGTTCATTATCTCTAATTCATCGTTTTTTGAATCGAGGAAATACGCGTAGTGATAAATTATGCCCCACCCACCCACAGGGGTCTATCCTCTATATACGAATTTCATATTTTTAAATTTCTCATGAGTTCACGCACACCAATTATATAATACTAGCTGTGCCCCGCGGTGTTACCCGAGGTTTATTAGGGATATTTTCCCGCAGTAAAACGTAGCCTATGTGTTAATCCAGGGTGTCAGCTAACTCCATACCAAATTTTATTAAAACCGCTCAAGCCGTTTAGACGTGAAGAAATAACAAACATACACACTCACAAACTTTCGCCTTTATAATATTAGTGTGATAACACTTTTTCACGGGTACCTAAAGCGCGATTTATCAACTTTTTTATTATTCCTGACGTTTCGGATCCTTTAAAGACTCCATGGTCGCAGGACTAATAAAGTCTTTGAAAGTGTATTATTATACGTAATATTTATTTCACCAAACTTTTAAACCGTATATTTTTATAATGTTCCAAAAGTGTATAATTCGATAATAGAATCGATCGATTGATAACCACGTTTGGAGGTTGATACATTCGAAAAAAAAATTATATATTATATATTTTATTTGAACAGGTTGCAATAACTAAATATTTCAGTTGTTTTCATACTTACAGAGTAGGTCCCACAGTATGTAAATTCGTCTTGATGGCGACACCTGGCGGCTATAAATTATTTAGATATCGCCTGAGATTGTGTATACACGACTTCGTTTAATATGCAGAAGAGAAAACTGGCTTGTTGTATGTGGACTAATATTGACCAGTCGTTTTTTTTTCACCTTGTATTGTAATGACTATTTCAATGAAGAATTCAAAGTTTAAATGAGGATCATTAACAACAAAAAATATTTAAGAACACCAGTTATTTGCCGACTCAATATTATATTTTAACTTATATTGTTGTAACAAAAAAAGGTAAATTTAAAGAATCAAAAAACCCGGCTGCTTGGAAATTACCTTAAAAATAACTGAAATAAAAAAACAAGTCCCGAAGTCTTTAATTCTGTTAGGTAAAGAACAAAGGTACTTTAACAGTCGGGACCCATTAGATATTCTAAAATGGAGCAATTTTTTTAATAATGGGTTTGCCCGTGGTCCCAGTGCGGATTAGTGGGTGGCGCAAATTTTTTTATTCCGTTAAAATAATAAAAGTAGTTTCAACGGTATAGATGCTCTGTTATTATTTATTTATTGAAGTTTCGCATCCTTTACAGGATGCGTCTTCTGAACAATAAAATCAGTGCATCTATATGGTTGAAACTTGTTTTATTTAATGAGTGATTTGCGTGAAAACCTAAGAAACAAAAATGAATATGTTAATACTAAATGTGTATTTTGGAAATAAATATCAAACTTCATTTTATTTTCATTTCACTATTTTTTCGATAATGGCTTAATACTTTTTTTGTAGAACTATTTAAGACATACATTATATTCATGTAACTCTTGCAGTTTTTGCAGCGCAAGCTAAAACGACTCGCAGATGGGAGATATGTTCCGTCGTATGCGATACTTATTATTATATTTTGGCCAATTCTTTCAATAGCTTCGTAAACTATAATCTATTAAGGTGATTATTAAGTTTCATTAAAATCTATTCAGTTGTTTTTGGCGTGAAAGAGTAACAAAAGTCCATACAAACATAAGATTAAAATTAAAAGCGCAAAATAATTGTTTTACAACTTTATATCTTTGTACAACCTGAACAAGCATTTGAAAGACAATAATACCCCACTCAACATACACTCGAGAGCAATGAATCCGGGTCATATAAAGAATACTAAAAAGCTAAGCTTATTAAAATAAACTAGCAAACCAGTGAACCAAATGTTCACCAAAAAAAAATTGAGAACTTCGGAGATTTTGTGTGGTTTCGTTTGAAATAGAAATCACGTGATTTCTCGAAAACCGGAAGTGCTACGTTACTCACATCCGGTTTGTAGTCTTATCAGACTATTCTTAACTTATAACTTAAACATTCTCTATATCTATCTCTTACGGTTTGGCCGCTGAAACAGCACCACGGACGGACGGACGGACGAACTTGTCTAATAGATAAGAGATTGTGTTTAATAGACATTAAATACTCCTGAAATGAAAGTAATAAAATACTCACCACATTATTTACAAAAAATATATTAAGAAAAAAACAGGCTGATTTCGCCCTAAAACAAAAAAAGGAAACATGACATTTTCGAACAACATTACGATTTTCTTAAATTTTAATACTTCGTTTTGCCTTCTCGTGCTTCGTTGTTGCGTTTCCCCGGTTTGGCATGCTGTACACCAAGTTTCTTATACGATTTTGCGTTTTGATCAATCGCAGATCCGAATAGAGTAAACGCTGCAAGTAAAAATGCTATTTAAGAATAATAGGTCCCAATAGCACAAAACAAGATAAAAGATCCGCGAGTCTCTTTTGTCGCATCCGGACCGAAGGCAGCCATTGTTTTTAGATAATTCAAAGTGTTTTAATTAAGAAAATGCCATATGGAATTTTCCTTTTGTATCGAGAGCAGACTAAACATTGAATTTAGCAAACAAGAACAGAATAAGTTGAGGTTTCATTGCTCAGTATATTATTATTGTATTGTGACCTAATAAAAAAGTGGTTTTAAACTTAGGCCCACTTACACCAAATTCATTTAATGTCGGTATAAGTAAAACTAGATTTAACTAATACACAAGTGTGAAAATTTTACTGACTCTTTGACATTCATCTATGGGCTAAATCTAGTTTTTAAGTTTAATCCAGATTTATGAAATTTGCTGATAGTGGGCCTTAACCCACTTAGAACACTAACCTTATTTTTCGACGTTTAATACTAACCTTCGTCGTTTTGCCTACGTTTATAAATCAAGGGGGTTAAGGGGTATTATTTAAATAAAAAGTATATATAATTGGTTTTTATTATTAATTTCAAGTATTTATTTGTTTAATTACATATATTTAAATTAATTATATGGCATACTAGCGGGCCGCCCTCGCTTCGCTTCGGTTTTGTTCTGTACAGACTTCAGTTTTTGTTCTCTCGGAGGAGTCGGCGGGGAGAGGGGAGAGTGTTCTCGCTATATCATTGGATATAGCGAACGCTTTTAACACACTCCCCTTCAGCTGCATCGAAAAGGCCCTGCACTACCACGAGGTCCCGCTGTACATAAGAAGAGTGGTCGGGAACTATCTGCGCGACCGAACAAAATAAATCTAAGCCATGCAAGGCCGGGGAGGGTCACTATTTAAAATTAAAATGATTATATCGGTGAATATATTAAACGAGTACAATTTATATAAAACAAAAGTAAACGATGTATTTCTAGTTCCCCATTATGTTTAAAAAATAAGAAGCCACAAATTAATTAAAGTCGTCAAATCCTAAAAAATAAACTGTATTTACAAGTTTTCTCTTCCCGATATCAATGGTTGCCCAAATTTTTAATTCCAAACTTGGAATGAAACTAAACGCCAAAGAAAGCCGGCCAAGTTCCTTAGGAAGATTACCCGTTTATTGAAATAAACACCGTAAACATTTCAGCTGAAAGTAACAAACTCCTAATAAATCTAATTGACCAAAAAATTCTAAGCACTAAGCGACATGTGTAGCGGATGAAGGCAGGACATTATTGGATTAACAGCTTAATCTAATCGTGCGTTATAAGAATATCGGTCGTTAAAAGCGGTAGGAGAAATAAAGGACAATTTATAAGAACTGTAAAATCTTATTAGAAAAGTACCCTTAGCACGAACCAGTATCGAATTCATAAAGTTTGCAAGTCCAAAATGTCATTGCCAAACATGTACTGATTTTGAGTTCTCGCCACAAATTACGTAAACTTTGTGGCGCTGCTGTTCAAGATTCAATACAAAATTTGACTGGTTCTGGCTAAAAAAAGTAATAGCTTCACAGAGATTATGCGCAAAAAAATCACGTCACGACTTTATCGTGTACTATTGAGGCTGTTTACTGCTGACGATAATTTATTCGATCGGGTTTGAAATTCTATTTTGTTACGATATTTTTAAGGATGAACTAATAAAATTAAAAAAAAACAGCCCAAGTTGGAAGCTATTTCAACTGGATACGTAATGTTAATCTGCTGATAGACATATTCACAAACAGACTGACAGACATACAGCCAAGTAAACTCACAGACAGACTGAACATACTTATAGACAGACTGAACAGACTTACAGACAGACTGACAAACTGACAGACAGAATGACATACTGACAGATAGACTGATATACAGACTGACAGACAGATTGTCATACAAACTGACAGACTGAACAGAGTTACAGATAGGCTGACAGACTGACAGACAGACTTAGAAACAGACAGACTGACAAATGACAAAAATACTGACAGATATTCACATAATTAATCAAAACATTAAACATTATATGTATTTCAAATGTCGCATGAGGTCACGTCTTAGTACAATTTTTACGTAGTGGTGACGTCAGTATCCCCCACTTCCAAACTTTGGCGTGCTTTAACTTTGTAATTTTTTGTTGTCCGTTACTTTTAGTTAATTTAACTGGCGGACTTAATAGAATTCCGGTTATCCCGTCATCATTGTTATTGCAAATCAACTAATGTAGTGTAAACGAAGAACAAAAACCAACCAAAGCCCCAACATCCCATTAGGTCCAAATAAAATGCAGTTGGACGAGCAGAAAGCGGACAAAGCGACACATGTAACGAATAAAGGCGCTATTAAGATAGTAGGAGAGACTGCGACTCGTCTTGGGTTTATTGCTTCTCTATTTACTCGGGAGCAATACTGGTCCGTCCCAAGCGTTCTAGTACCCGGTTCCGATTGTTATTACCTAGTAACAACGGTTGGGGGATGCTTTGTGGGTAAAGAATGATTGATTCGGCGTATCTTGGAAATTTTATTTTGGCTGCTTAGACGCGGTATCTACACGATTTGGAATAAGGACTTTTGTGGGTAGTATGTGGTATGGTTGTTCTGTTATGGGCCGTTCAAGAATTATAATGTCAAGTTGTAAGGATGATGTTATGGCATGCGAAATGTTAAAATCGAATCGGGTTCGAAAATCTTTCATAAAGAATTTCAACGATGAAGGTATAAATGTTTATTTTACTAATAAATCTTTATTGTCCTTCTATCCACGATTCTTTACGAGAGAGCGATAAAGTGGAAATTTGTTGGTGAATTAAAAAAAGTTTAATTCTGTGCAACCCTACAATTGGCACGGACATTTTTCCCTTTATTTATTCATAAGCCAAAGCGGACCGGAGTTTTGCGAAAAATACGTGACTTGCTGTGCCTAAATAATATATGTGAAATGCCAGGAAACTACCCAACGAATGGTAGTTGCATTATAACATATCACCCCATTTTATAAGATCAACTTTAGTATGAGAATACAGAAGAATTTAATATGATGCTAAGCGTAAATTATTTAATATCTGCCCGGGGCTATAACAGCGGAAATTATCAAATTTTCTAGCCCGTACATGAATGGAAGGATAATAGCTTAGTAAATTTATGTTGTAGTTTGCTATAAAAGACAAAATTAATATCTTTCACCATTCCATTCAGTATTACTTCATAGAAATCAGACATTTTAAATGTGGACTTCAAACGAAAAATACGGTTTAGTTTAATTCTTATAAATTTGGAACGATGTTTTTGCGTTCTTTTATTTAGCTCAAATATCCCAATTATTTTGGAAAAGAGACAATATTATATTCATAAATTCTTAAGAAAGGCAATGTTGTAAAAATGTATATAGTTAAAAAAAAATCCCCATTTCCCTTCGTCATGCCATAACTTGAACGAATTTACCGATTTCATCTATCTTTTTTTTAAGTTTTCCTATACTTTATACAAAAGTGTAAAAATAAAAATTACGAACGAGCGGCGTGGCTGTATCATTGATATTGCTGATATTTATGGGCGATGGTGACTAGTTAACATCTGGCCCGTCGTCTGGTCTGCCTTCAAAGGTAATAAAAAAGTACTTGAGAAAGTTGCTTTACTTCCAAAGTACGAAGGAATGTGGATCGACCGCACTAATTACTGCGCCATTAGAGAGCTCGATAGTTAGAGCTGATAATCTGGTGATATAGTACGTGATTATGTATACATTGATATCATTAGGTATTTAACTACACTAATGTTTTAACAACCTATTTAAAAGATTCTGAAACAATTAGCTTACATCCAACATTTAAACATTCAATGCCCTAATAAACATAATATCATATCATCCAAACGGATGATATAATGTTGTACTGAATTTCATAATAATACTCCATACTATTTCGATCTCTTTCGTGCAAAAGGTTTTGTCTTACAGACCGACACGGCCTGCGGTCACGGCCTGCGGCTACGGCCTGTCACTTTTGGTCGCTCATGTTTAAACACTCGCTTACATTGCAAGCGAGTACAGCTGGCCACGATCCCGGCCGGTCTGTCTATGAGAGCCAAAGTTTTCATGCTCGATGCGTAGTATGTGTATGAATTTCCAAAAACGAACATTGTCATTCACGCGCATTCCACTACCGCAGTGACATTTTTCATGGATTTTAAGTTCTTAGAACGAACGCTTCATATTTTCAGAATATTTTGTACAGGACCAGCGGCCGCCCGCGACTTCGTCTGCGCTAACTTTAGTTTTATTGAGAATCACACACACCCCTTCTTATAGGACAGTTGCATCAACTGCTCTTATACCATCAAGTTCAAACGCAAACAATAATGCTCCTAGTGTCACGTTATCAAACACAGCAATGTCGTTTGATTATTTTCATTCCAGTGTGTCTCCTTTAATTCCTGCGTTATCTTATCACGGAATCCATCGGCCGAGGATTCCGTCGCGTGACGCTTTTGGACACCAGATTCCGTTTTATGGTATTCCAGATAAATCTATTCCAAGGGTAGATAAGTTTGTGGCTTGGAGCGAAAGTGCCACTTGCTTAAGCATCGTTGATAACGCGACAAAACACAGAAACGGTTCAGATGGAGTTTTGGTAGGTACATCGTACAAGGTTGGTAAGTCCAAATGGAATAGAAACTCGGTTTTTACATTCCTAAGAGGATTACTGAGAAATCATCATCAAATTAAAGTTCCTTTAAATATTTCCTCCCTCTCTAAAAGTCTAACCAAAAAAAAATTTTAATGTATACTAGTGGCCCGTCCTCGCTTCCCTTCGGTTTAGGACTTTTGTTTTTGTTCTCAGGCTTGTATTATACACAATGTCTTTTTCTATATAATTATCACGCTACGACCAGTAGAAGCAATACAACGATGAAAAATGATGCAAAAACGGGTAAAATTATTCTATTTGTGAGCTTCCATTGCGTGTGCTGCGTAAACGGTTAAAGATAAAAATCATGTATGACATAAATGTTTCACTTTAAAAGTTCTATAAAAAGTCCACGACAACATATGTCTTTTTATTTTTTAAGCTTGACCTCCTCATTATGACCTTTTCCTAAAATTTACGCGGGTATTAACTGCAGGGTACCTCTAATTGTGACATAACTGTAATAGTTATACTTTTTATTTTTAAGCATGTTACTGCTAGATGTTTAAATCTAAAGAAAATTTTATTGGAAAAAAATCCACGCAGTCCAGGCAGCCATCACACCAGGGCCGCTTTAGCATAATGGTATCGCCCGGATAGCCAAAAGGTGCGGGTTTAAGTCCCGGCTGCTCCCTGGACCACGTGGAACTTTTTATAGTAAAATTTTCTTTAGATAACTGTAAATGTCTAACTAGACGTATAGCAGTAGATCTTTTTATAGGTGTTAATGTCTTCTTTAAAACTTTAGTACATCGCTCTGCTCTATTGCCAAAGACTGCAGGTATTTTTTCACACATTGGGTTACTTAATCGAAATTTTCACACGGAATCCTAAGTTTTTGGAAATACTGTATAGTCTATGTTTATGAAGAATAATGTAGGATTCTGAATGTGAAAGAATTTTTCAAAGCGGTTCAGTAGTTTCGGAGCCTATTCAATACAAACAAACAATGACATATTTCCTCTTTTCAATATTAGTATAGACTCATAAATCAAGATCGAGTAATTATATGCAATAAAATTTATGTGATAAAATGAAATATATAACAAATTTACTTTTTAAATGGATATTTTACTTAAAGTATTATATTTTTTTTATAACTGAAAGTAGTTTTTACAAATAGTGAAAAATTAACCTAAGTAAATGCCGTCGTTAAATAGTATGTACTCTGAGTATAGGACATGCGAAATTCTGACTCCAGGTCTGGAGTTGCAAGTATGCTTTGTCATCTTGCAGGACTTATTTGATCGTTTATAAAAGAGAGCTTTTAGTAATAAATCAAAGATCGTATAATATTTAATATTTTGCCGAGAAATGTCCATTAATGCATCGCTGTGCTGATAGGGTATCTTTTAAAATTAATCGTACACGTGGTATATCATGAAACCCGTGCGGAAATTAGTCATTACTGTTTCCATTAAAGGGTCGGGAGACAGGTAGGTACATAGGTAAGCACAGTTTGAATTTCTCGCTTTGTTTTCGTTTACAAACCCGAGTGAATATTTGATAACTCTATTACCCCTGTTGGTTAAACTGATTGGATCTCGAAATGTAATAGTTAGCTTTCAATCGTGTTTTACCGTTACTTGAAATAACAGTCAACGAATTTGTATTTGTGTGTTTTGATTCAGAAGTAATAATTTTTTCAAGGCAATTACTTATAATTGACATGATTGTGTATAAATGATTTGTTATAAAGAGACGTGGATAAGGAAGTATACTTATGATTATGTTAATAATAGGATGATTATCATAACATTGTCCATTTAATGCTGTTATTGATTAGGTTAGAAATTAATACCTACGCTGCAAGCTCAGTACACCGAGACATAATAGTATCTGGCACTACCGTGCCCCCCAAGACGACAAGACGATCCAAGCGAAGTGCGGGGGTTACTACAAGAACTATTATATAACAAAAAGTATAAACGAACAATGGATAAATTTTTCACCTTACATCCATGTGAATGTGGTGAAATGGCCAAACCACATTATTTTGACTAAGGTGTAGAGTTTGTGAAGTTAGGGCCTTGTAGAATTAGACGCTTGGCTCTTCATGAAACCTGATAACTTTTTGACAAAGCGAGTCATATAGTCTCGTCTTAGCATTTTACATGAAAATGCTTCTGAAAACTACCTTCTAATAATATCACCGTAGGTTAACGGAGGAATTACAACAGTCATTCTTTCTTGTCTAAAAATAACAGTATTAAGTGACAAAAAATATTATCATTTCATTCCATGTAGTTAATCGTACTATGAAATAAATAATTATGAAGTTGAAGTTGGACTTTTACAAGTTTTACCATTTGAAATACAGCTGTTGTTAGTCGAGCAAAAAACGGAAGATACAAATATCTCGATATTTTATGTTTATGATTTCTTATTTTGTGTGTTTATTTGATTTCTAATTGTATTTAGTTTTTTCTATTTATTATAGCTGCAATCTTTATATATGTGTATAAAAGGCAACCGTTACTGACTGACTGATCCATCAACGCGCAGCTCTAACCACTGAACTGATTGCGCTGAGGCACGCCTCTAGCTATTATGATGTAGGCGTGGGGTAAGAAAAGATTTTCCAAAATTCACTACCTAAAGGAATGGGATGTATGGGAAACTAATATATGTAGTATGAAGTCGCGGGAAAATATTAGTTTCCCATACAAACTTTTAACCCCGATTGTTACCCCTGTAGGGGTAACAATGGCAAACAAACCTTTGCCTTTATTTAATATTGCCTTAATTGTGAAATTTAAAAAGTCTCTCATTAAAACCTTTAAAACCAATCAAATTAGTTATAACTTATATTGTATTTGATAAGAGTAAGTTTGATAAAAATCTGCTCTCAAACATTTTACTTTACTAAATAACACGTTTACGGGTTAAATGACTTTCGATGTTAACGAAGTTAGGTGCGTTAATGAGAAGACTGAAACAAGGTGAAGCTTTTAAAGGGCCCGCCATTTCTACTTCTTAATCTTGACTGATGGTTCTCATGCTAAGCCGGGAGTAATCTCGAAGAATACCTACCTGCGCATCGTCTCGGGAAGAAAATTAGCGAAAATCCATTGCGAGTGTATGAAATATTAAGCCTATTAATTATAAAAGCTCACAAAAGAGTCGCGGAGTAAGCTCGCTTGTCTTGAGGCTGCGGAGCTCCTAATGGCAGTGTGATCTGTGGTCCTTGGCGAATTAGCGGAATTGACGAAATTATCTTGGAGATGTTACCACAAAATAATGCAGAAGGTAATCTCATGTGTTAACTTCACTTTGTATTCCTACGCTTGGCGGTCGCGCTTGTATTGCTGTTGCTGTTGCTGTTGCGTTGTAGTATGTGGACTGAGGTATTAGTCTTCGAGGGTGAAACAGGAAAAACGGAAATATAAACCAGTAATAACTAGAATGCTTCGATTTTAATGTTATTCTCAAATTGCAAATTAGAAAAAAAGGGTAACTATTACTGTTTAATGTTGTAATTAAATAAACAACCGTCTACTGAAGTTTACTCTCCTCTAAACTATACTTTTCTTTTGCTCCATTTTTATACAAAAAAGTTCACAGACAAATATCTCAAGCGGGTGGATGTCGCACTCGCAGCGATCCCAACTGATCCGAGATATCGAGTCCGTGAGCGGTATCTATGTGTGCGTTGCTCGAAAACACTTTGTATGCAGATTACCTTCTGTACTTTCCATTTTGTAATTTTACTGAGGAACAAAGCTGTTACATACGTTATGGGGTGGTTTGGGTTTCGCATTGCACAAATATAATTGCGTATTTTGGGAATTGATAAGTAACGCTTGTAAATTAAAATTACAGTACCTAAAACTGAGAAGGTTAGTCAGAGGTAATCGGATTTAATGAAAACCAAAAATACGTACATTATTAATATAATTCTGTAGTATTTACGAGCGTCTACTCTATTTATTTCAAAATTCGAACGAACAAAGAAGAAAATTCATGAAACCTAAAAACTATATTAAAAATTTCAATCGCCTTTAGTAAATATATATTACTTTTATTTATTCAATAGACAGCTAGCTTTTTCGTTTGAAGATTCTACTAGACTGACAAAAATATTAATGTGATAACTTAGCGCAGGTATTTTTCTTTAATTGAAAGATCTTTTAAGTACCTTTGTTTTCTGATTTTCAATAAAAGTTGACACTTTGAAAAGAGTGTGACTAAAGCGTCATTTACACGATGCAAGTTTCTTGCGTTGCATACAATTAAATTAAAACAATAAATGACTTGCATGGCTAAACAGAACATGACATTCTTGATGTGGTATACAAGTTTTACTTCAAAACTTTTCTTAGTGTAATCAGCATATACAATAATTTATTTAGCAATACTAAGTGATGGTGTGTTAATCGTTGCTGCTCTTCTGAGCCAAGAAATATGGAAAAAACGTCGTACAAAAGAACCCATTAAATTATACCAAGAAAGTTTGGAAACATTGTCAGTACTGAAACGGTACCATTCTTTTTCCTATCCCCATGATCTGTGTCCTTATTTTTTTTTATTGAAAGGAAGATCCTCTTCGGTCCGCCCTAGGTTTATTTCGCACAGGGCCCAGTGCGGATTGGTGAGTAGGATATCTTTTTTATAGAATAGGGAGATTGAGTCTGAGTATTGTTTATAAACAAACCCAGATCTAAAACGTTCAACACTTGATAGAAATATTCGCCCACACAATAACGTGCAAGTTTTTAAACAACTGTAAAATAAATGGTATATGAACATACAAGTCCGTTTTTAGACATTTCATTATTTGAAAGCAATAATCTCCTTACAATAATGGTATTAGTGTAAACGAAAGACATTTGCAATTATTTTTGTCAAAACTGGCATTCAATAATTAGATGCAACCTTCTTACTATGTCCTCGTGTAAACAGTTGCTTACAATACTCGAAAGTTAATTATTGCGCCTCATTAATTGTATGCAAATATTGCTCTTGTATATACATGAAAATTGCTTCGTGTAAATGGCGCTTTATCCTGATTGGCATTTCTTTCAGCAAGCTCGCGACTGAATATATATTACCAGCCTGTATTACCTGAATATATATGTAGATGTTACTTATAATACGATATGTAAGGAAAATACTCATTGTTCAACGTTTGTATTTAAAGAGTCCAAAAGAAAGTAAACAATGAGTTTCTACATTAAAAACCTCCTCTACTAGTGATATCATTATGCAGTGATAGTTTACAGCACAGAGGCTAGGCTAGTATTGAGTGTAGCTATAGGTGCCATTTGATTTGTAACTTTAAAATGCTGAGAATGAAGTTCAAAATTAATTTTATATACACTCTCTAAAAATCATACAACTTATATTATGGTAGTTAATCAAAGAATAAGAGAGGAACAGCATAGCGGATTTTCTGTATTTTATGATACCAACCGAAAGTTTCACTATTCATATTAATTATATAGTTAACATAGCGTTTCTACTTTTTGGCTTCGTTCTGCTTACTTGTAAGGGCTTTAAACTGTGCGATTCTTAATTGTTTTTATTTAAATCACTTATTAGACCGCAATTAGAATATGCCTCTCAAATATGGAATCCATTCTATCAAAACTACAGTGATCAACTTGAAACTGTTCCAAAAAATACATACGTACTATTAATTACAGATGTTCCGTGCTAGTTCTTCGTAAAGTGAACTGCTGAGTAAGTTTTCCTTACCTTGCTTAAGTTTAAGGCGTCCTTTACTTGATTGTCTTTTTCTATTCAAAATCTGTCGTAATTATTTTGACTGCAATGACCTCATAAAACAGATTTATATTCGAATTCCCAGTAGTTCAAAGCGTATAAGAGATACCTATGCTCATAAACTATTTTTCCCCAAACAGTGCAGAACGAATGCAGGTGAACGCGCACACCCCTACATCGAGTAATGAACTTTTTTAATGACAACCTATCTGATTTTGATTTGGACTGGTATATAATGTCTTTTCTTCAATATAAAAACGCCATTATCGATTTGCAAGTAGAATAGATGTTACAAACTTATCATGATTTTTTAATTATAATCTTTGTGGTGTGTAAGTTTTTTAGTGGATAACGGTTTTGGTTGTGTAATGACATCAATAATATTAAATAGCGTTACTACATTACACACAATATTGCACATACTATAAAATAAAAATAAGAGAAAGAGTCATTCATAAGGATCAATATCTTTTAAACAACATAATATCTGAAACTAAATAAAAAACAAGTTTTTTATCGTAAAGCTTGCACACTCTCTAAAGAACATACCTTTTTCACTTATGAATTTGATCAAAATGAGGCGCTCGTATAATGAAGCTTTAGGGATATAATCTCCAACAGGAGACACACTACCTTTTTTGGGGTTGTATTACTAACAGTGCGTTCAACGGAGTAGGGGATGGAGTTAGCATTGAGTGATAAATTCGTATTGCGAGCTTTTATCGAGAGAGGGAATAGTGCACAGATATAAATCAAGAATAGTGGCTTCTTAGCATCACGTGAACCTGTTACCATTTTGTTATAAATACTTATTTAAATTTTATCAACGAAACTATACGTCTAAGATGGGTTCAGGCTTAACCCCCATATATTACTACCAGGTGTTATAACACCCAACGCATAGAAAAAAATCCAACCCCATATTTTATTATTTTCTTGTCGAATTTTTCATGTATTTAAATTCATTCGTTAAAACCACAAAACTATTTTTGGTCACGTGTATTTACAATGCTGTTTTACATTTGCATAGTACTGAAGACGCTTTTTTAAATATTTATAATTTAAATATAACCTCTCTATAAACTGTGACATCAACGCATTGCGGCTGACGCACTTTTTTATTTAAAAGATGAAAGCCAGGAAATCTACCGTTTGTAAATAAAGTTTCATTAAAAAAATGTTATATTTGCGCTGTAGTTGTATTTTAAAATAAAGATTATATTTTATATCGACACTAAATAATAATTCTTTCTCGCTTTACGGGATCCCATTCAGGTACGTGTTACGTTTTAAAATATCACCTGTGAATTTATAGTTTATCGCTTTAATGGTTATAATTCAGAGTTACGAAAAATGTGCTAAGCCACAAAATGTTATGTTTCCATATAAATATGCATTCATGGCATACCATAGTTGATTTTATGATCGCGCATGCTAACTTATGTTGCTAGCGGCTTACCGTTTCTAGAACTCCAACGCATTTAAAAGAGGTATGTTCCGCTTGAATTGGAGCGCCCATCTGGGGAAGCAACCTCCACCTTACAGAAGACACAGTTAAATAACATTACCTTTGGGTGGTGTTGTGTTTCTGTCGTTGAGTAAGGTTCCAGGGATCTACGGGGTAGGAGCTTGGGTTAGGTAAGGAAACGGCGCGAGCGAAAGCTTTGGTATGATAAGCGTCTATGGCTGCGTACCAGGGTTGCCAGTTCTTCCGATTTTTCAGAAGATCTCCTGATTTTCTTTTTTAAATTGCATGTTGAGTTGCGTTTTCCGCCATTAAGAATGTAGGTTAAATTAATTATCTATACTTATAATAAATCTGTAGAGATGTCAATTCTGTACATGAAATATATTTTTAAAATAACTATCAGGGGGTGATTAGTGATCGATACTGATGCCAAAAATGCAATCAGTAAAATTTTTGTCTGTCTATCTGTCTGTCTGTATGTTCCTTATAGAAACAAAAACTACTCAACGGATTTTAACGAAACTTGGTACAATTATTCTTCATACTCCTGGGCAGGTTATAGTATACTTTTCATCACGCCACAATCAATAGCAGCAGAGTAGTGAAGGAAAATGTTGGGTAAACGGTAGAAGTTACTCCATTTTTTAAGCTTCCGTCGCGGGTGCAGCCTTAATGGTTAAAGTTACATAGAAATCATGTATGACGGAAATATTTTACATAAAGTTGTCTAAAAAATATCTCGCAACAGCATATGTCTATCTTTTATGGTTGACTCACAATAACACGTGTAATTATATAAATAAAGTCATTCTTTATAGCACAAGCCTGAGAACAAAAACTATAGTTTACACTACAGCTCTACACCGAAGCGAAGCGAGGGCGGGCCACTAGTAATAAAATAAATATGTTATTGTCTGAAAAAAAAACAGCTTTGGGGGGCGGCATAAGACACAGCAACACATTCGTTACTGGCCTATATCGGAACAGTACGTCTCTGCATCTACTGTTCTGACGTGACAACGTCTTATAATTCGATAGAGCCGGCTGCACGCATGAAAAAACATGACTCATGCGGCATTACCTCGCTCTGAGGCGTTCCATTTAAGGCTTGAAGTGCAAGCGAGAGCGCTCCACGTCCGACAAAAAGGCACAATCGGCATCCGCGTTCGGCAGCGTTCGACATCTGTCTCTCTCTTACTTGAGGACGCATTGCTCATGCGTCCGCGTGGACAGCTGCTATACAATAATAAGTTTACATGTTTTCGTCAAGTATGAAGTGCAGTGAAAAATGAATGTGGTGTCAATTGTTTATAGCAACGATAATTGCGGCGATAAAGGTAATGATTCTTTCAATATTTAATATTATGTTCAGTGATATAAAAGCACATTCATACTTGTTAAAACTTGTACATTGTAAAAAAACGTTGTCACGTTCAACTATCGTTAGTAAATCAACTTTACAGACAACCGATTTTTCTTCGAGCTCTTCCCATACATCTACTGCTTTCTTTTTTTAAACTCGAACCTGGCAACACTGCTGTTTACTATCAGGCGAGACATATGCTTGTTTGCCACCCATTTAACATAAAAAAACATGAACAAAGAAATTTCGTGGCTCATTTATTTATCTTCCTATTTGCAAGTCGGATTCCTACCATCATCAACATTAATTGGATAGAAATCTAACTAGCCTTTCATCTAACCAAGTTATAAATAAAATCAGAGCATTAAAATACAACTAATAATAGAGCAATGAATATTAGTATAAACAACTAATAATAGATCAATAACTATCAGTATAAACACCAGTCATATACCCATAAGTCTCGAAAGTTGCCTTATTCGTTGATAAGCCTACCTACATTATAAAATAAGCTGTTACGCTCCCAGACTTATTTGGAAAAGAATATCATATAAATAGAATCTTTATTCGTTATAATAAATTGTAAATCCGAATAGCTTCATATTAATCATATCCAAATAGGTATAGAAAGGACTTCAAATCCAACGAAAAATTTCAACAACAGAAAATTAAAACTTTGATTGACTTTGATTATGATGTCTCATTGGTGAAATCCCAGTTTCATTTTTGTGGTAACTATTTATTTAAACTACTTGTACTGCGTACTTAGACGGAAAGTTTATATTTATACCAGCGGCCGCCCGCGACTTCATCCGCGTTAATTTTAACTTCTTTACGCACGCTTGACATGAGGGTAAGCTGGCGATTGCGTAACGCGTTATGAAAAGTGTGTTCGGGTAAGGCGAACGCGAGTTTTGTGGGGGATATAAGCAAGAGGAAGCAGTGCGCGCACATTTGCTTTCTCTCTTCCTCTTATATCTAGTACATGAAATATGTATATGTACATACATGTATATATTATACACATACACACATATATATATATATATATATATATATATATATATATATATATATATATATATACATAAAGATGGAGCTGAAGAAGTTTCACTTCAGTCGGGTGGTCATAAGCACCCTCGTTTTTTTTTTTGAGAATACCACAGGAACCAAAATTATTTCCGGGATAAAAATTATAATCCAGGTCATAGTTTATGATTACCAAATTTAATCCAAATCCGTGCAGTAGTTTTTAGCGTGATTGAGTAACAAACGTAGAAACTTTCACATTTAATGAAATAAGTAGACGCCTTTTTTTCTATATATTTTATTTTTATTAATCAAACTAATTATTACTACCCATGCAATCAATTCTATTCGAAACCAAAGCTCTTTGGAGAGGTGCGAGCTTATTCATCATTGTGTATAGTTCTTTACTACAGATCTGCAGTAATACTCATCCCGTTTGGTAAGAAGCTGAATGACACCAGCGCTAGACCACCAAACAGTGACCAACACTTTTTTCATTTGGAGCATTGTTTAGGTGCTGAACCAGGATCTAACCAACTTGCTGAACGCTTGCGATTGTCGAACGTGCCTGTTGAGCAGTGCAAGGCTCGACTCGACGAGTACTTTGCGCTGGCGATCATTCAATTCATGGGGTACCCATTTGTCAACCTTTTTTAAGTTGCCAATGGACACAAATAGATCAATATCGTTTTGATGCTTACATCGTAAGCTGCCTAAATCGCCTTTAATTCGTCATTGTCGACTAAATTTTGTGGTCGACCATGGGGTTCATTTCTTAGGTCGAAATTTCCAGAATGGAAGCGGGCACGCTAATAACGGGTGATGCGATCGTTAGTAGTATTCGCTCCGTCCGTTACGTCGTTAATGATGCGTGCCGCTTCTGCCGCTTTGCTACCACGACGGTACTCATAGTCCATAACCACTCGAATTTTTAACGTACCGATGTTGGCGAAGAACGTAAAAATGAGCTGAAAATAAAAACGCTAATTATTAAACTAATTACTAATTAAAAAAAAAGAATTCCTTATTTATAAAATAAAATTAATTTGAAGGTAGAATTCTTTGTGAAAAAAGAAAAATTGGACTTGAAATAGCCAGCAGAACGGCAATTTTAAAGGTAAAGACCTATTATTATAGTAGTCATCCCTTACTTTTAAGGTAGGAACAATAATTGAAATTATGTAATCTTAGTTGGTTGGCATTTATAAAGTTCCTATTTCGATAAAAGGGTCCGCACTTCAAATATTATAGTGTGCTTTAAGTTGTTAAGTATTTCTTGCATTGAACTTAATATTCATATTTTGGTTAAAATTTTACTAGAAAGCGTATTCTTTAATTTTATTATTTCGTAGTACAATGAAAGACTTGGATTGGAATAGTGTTTAATCAACAACAAAAGTTTTTTAATAGTAAATAGTATACAATTTAAAGGAAAAGCACTGCTAGTATTTTTAAAGGTAATCAGCCTTTAATTACCGACATGCAGCAAAAATTATAAAATAAATAAAATTAACCTACCTATATTGAAGTTTTTTTTCTTGTGCTTTTATGTGATAAATTATTTGTTAACTATTTTATTTTTAAACATCTGCTAGAACCCGTCCACATGTGAAGACCTTTTCTAAAATATTAGTTAAGAACCACAAATAAAGTCTTACTTTTTGTGTCTGGGCTTTCAACAGAAGATCAAGAAAGAAAATGTCAAACAAAATTTGATTATACACCTATTTAAAACCGTCACTAGCTTTTTGTGTAACAGCCCTGTGAAATTACAGATTTGTATATATAAACTAAGGTCTGTAATGAAATAAATAAGGGAGCCGATCAGCTAATGAGGAGGCACGGCGGTATTTTTATGAGAGTAATCAACAACGGTGGTGTCAGAACGCAAGTCGGGTCGAGTCGCGCGTGACACCGCCGCGTGACCACTGTCCATTGATCACCCTCTTAAGAGATACGGCTAGGGGACATTTTTTCACACAATTCGGCGTGTTAGGAAAAAACCTGGCTTTGCTATACCGCAGGTACAAGGTCACCTCACTGGGTGGTTTACAAATAGATTTACGTGTAATGCTCCAGAGAATATTCGTTTCTCTTTTTAATGGGATAAAAATAAAGTACTAAAAACATTTTTTTTTAAATCGCAAAATTTGGAAATGTGAACAAAATAGTAGAAATGATACAAAGGACTTATTCGATGAAAAGAGACAAAACAATAAGTAAGAGTGCAAGCTTATTCTGCTTTTATGAATATCAGGCTAGCTATACACATAGTCGGGCAGGTATAGCCGGTTCGGCTGTATTTGTGGAAAAACATAGCTGCCCCGTAGTAATTACTGCCGAACATTTATTTACACATATTCGATTTTACCGCTTCGCTGTGCCGATTAATACAGACCCGCTTATGTGTGTAGCATCCCTTATATCTTGAGGGTAAATGTTAAAACGTCATTAAAAAGAAGCTAAATGATACATCTTTCTGAATTGGCTAAATAACTTTTTAATTAACCATCATTAAACTACAGCTAAATGAAATCAAAGAGATAATTACAAGAATGTACGTCATGAAAAATATTTACCTTTTAATAATGGAATTTTTAATATGATTCATTTCTTATTCAGCTCCAAACTGCCGAGTTTTTTTTATAATGTAGTTATGATAAAAAAGCCTTAATATGTAGTTGAGACAAAGAGGCGATGTTTTTGTTCTGCTTCTTTTGATCTGTTGAATAATTTTTATTGAAATGAGAAACAGAGTATTTTTTATTATCGTCATCACATGGAATAGACAACAATCTTTATAATGTCAATTCAGTACATAAATAAGAATATAAATCATACATTATTTATATCATATTATTAATTAATAGTTCCACTGGCTTATGGACATGATTTAATTTGGAGTTGTTTAAATTTCTTTAAAGTAAGTTTTTTAATTACTTAAATGTTTTTTTTCGTAGAACGAAAGTATAAGGCACTGTTCCTTCTTTGCAACTTCATACTGATAATGTTGAATGTATTTGTATCTTAGGTTTTCACGCACATCACTCATTAAATAAAACTAGTTTTTACGGGTTAATGCACGAAACTTTATTTATTCTTATCTATAACTTTATATATAACTTTAGAATTCTGACGACGAAGCCTGTAAAGGCTACGAAACGTCAATAAATAAATAAAGTTTCGTGCATTAACCCGTAAAAACTAGTTTTATTTAATGTTGAATGTATTTTCTGGTTTTAAATGCCATTATCAATCGTGTCGTAATTTTAACCTTTACTTTGTAGTCTCCGTCTAAGTTGTATGTTAGTCTGAGGTTGCAGATTCGTGCCCCGTTTAGAATAATCCAAAGGTGATTATTTCATGTATTGTTAATAATAATTACAATAAATTTTAAGTAATGGATAATATTGCTTCAATTAAGTTTGCGGTTGAATTAAGAATTTACTTGCTTATTACTTGCTGCATCCATTTTGTGTTGTAGGTTAGGCATTTATTACTTCTTGAAAAAATATTGCTTTAAAATAAAAATATGATCGTATACCTATTCAAATTTCGTATACCAGTTCAAAATTGGTTTAATAGCTTAAATGCGAAAGCTTAACCGGCAGACTGGCGGACCGATAGACAGACGAACGGCGGTACAGCGTTACTTTCGAATGAATATGGGTTTATTATTACAATAGAATCAACTCAACAGTTTTCGTTATTTAAATTGTAAATCATTATAGACTTGAAAAATAAAGAGTATAATATTCAAAAGTATCGCGGAGCTGATTTTATTCCGTGCATCTAAAAGAGAACTAGATAACACAGTTGTTTGTGGCGGCATATGTGGCAAATTACCGTCCTTTGTAAAACGCCGCGCCGCTCCGTTCTCATATCGTCTTGCGATATAGCTGGAATCTCTAGATGCAATATGAGTGTTATGTATTCAGTAGTAACGGTTATATTAGGTCAATTTCAACATATACTTGGTGTTTATCATATTCTTATTAAACTCTCAAATGTTTGATTTATAAATCTGAAGAATAAATTCTACTCAGCCCTGGTAAAGACGCTGATTTTAAACCAGCGTCTTTTGCTATCCAGGCTGGTTTTACTTTTTTTTTGTTAGTTAAAATATCAGTCGAGAAAATATTTTAAACGTTAAAAGAACTACTTCGTGAGTGTCAAAAAGACTGTACACACTCCAAATTCCAAGAGAGGTAGGGCATAACGGATTTTCGCTTGATTTTCGATTAGCGCTCAAATTAGACCGCCCATCTGCGAAAGTAACATCCACCTTAAGCCTCGACGACACTGGGCGAGTTTACAAGCTACAAGTCAACGAGTTCGCTAGCAACTTGTAAACTCGCCCCGCGTCATTGGCTTTTTTACCATCTGCTACTCGATGATACGGTACGGGGCGAGTTTACAAGCTACTAGCGAACTCGCTGGCTTGTAGCTTGTAAACTCGCCTCGTGCCATCGAGGCTTTACAGAAGATCACAGAAAATAATACTAACTTTTGGTGGTACCTATGTCACTCGGATATAATGTAGCTATAAAGCAAAATATTACTAAAAAAAATCCTCTCCGGGAGGTTGATAGAATGGATTTTTTTACAAGTAGGTTTTTTTTAGATTTATAAATCGAGTAGATTAATCAACGTATTGAGATTAATGCTTAAAAATATCTATACTTATAATAAATCTGTAGAGAGGTCAATTCTGTACATGAAATATATTTTCAAAATACCTATCAGGGGGTGATAAGAGATCGATAGTGATGCCAAAAATGCAATCAGTAACATTTTTGTCTGTCTGTCTGTCTGTGTGTATGTTCCTTATAGAAACAAAAACTACTCAAAGGATTTTAACGAAACTTGGTACAATTATTCTTCATACTCCTGGGCAGGTTATAGTATACTTTTCATCACGATACTATCAATAGGAGCAGAGTAGTGAAGGGAAATGTTGGGAAAACGGGAGAAGTTACTCCATTTTTTAAGCTTCCGTCGCGTGTGCAGCCTTAATGGTTAAAGTTACATAGAAATCATGTATGATGGAA